>CM045989.1:62457102-72457102 GCA_025175895.1 Wurfbainia villosa | reverse complement strand
TTAGAGGTTTCATTTGTTGTAATTATGCATTCATTTTCTAGAAATATGACCTTATAGTTATTATGACACAACTGACTTACGCTAAGTAAATTATATTCGAAATTTTCAACTAGTAAAACATTTTGAATGATAAAGTTTGAGTTGAGCTCAATATCACCTGATCTGATGATTTTGAGTTTGTCGTTGTTTCCAAAGGCTATCGATCCTTGTCATTTGAATCGAAACTTTGAAAACTTAAGTTGATCCCCGATCATGTGTCGGGAGCAACCACTATCCAACATCCATTGATCCTACACACAAGGTAGTTGGATCGGATATTGGAATTTAAGGGTTAGTTGAAGATTATTAGTCCTATGTCATCTCACCCATTTCTACATGATCAAACATGTTATCCTTATGTGTTATTGTGAGATGAATTCAATTTTACTTGATTAATTTTAATGAATCAAAACTAGTCAACCTTGCGTTAGATTCGGATTTGACCCTAAGCTCATCAAGTCACCTTTTCAAGATCTTGGCTTCCAGGTCGTGGCAAGGCACAGAGGCCTTCTTTGATCGAAAAAATGACCACTTCCTTAGAGAAAGCCAATTTCGAGAAAATAGTAACTTGACTCACTTAAGACCACTTCCTAGTCTAACTAGTCTAGGATACGGTGAGGCAGCTTCAGCTAGTTCCACTCGGTCAAGTGAACCGAACTAGATACGCCTTATCTAGTTCGAGTACCCAAGACTTCGCTTTCCTAGCGTACTAAGTTAAGTTATCAAAAAGTTACTAAGTTAAGTTATCAAAAAGTGATCCCTTAACTTTGGCATTTTCTCCCCCTTTTGCCATAAATCGGAAAGAGTGGGGAGTTTTGAGAAATCTAGTTTTAAGTTTTAGTTCCAAGTCCAAGCATGTTCCATAAAATTTTGAAAATAATATATTAAAAATAAGCTCATCTATTAAATGTTTAACTCTATTTGACTTGATTGATATGAAAGATCAACAAGTCATTGTCAGAGTCGGTTAATATATATATGATTATACTCCGTGGTTCATGGCGATGCACTAGCTCTACATCTGGAACCAGGAGTAAGGTCCTAACATCTCACGCCCATCTATGTGGTTAAGTACACAAACACATTAGTCCTATGTGTTGTGAGATGTATTGGCTCATTAAATCTATAGGTACATGATATCTAGGGTATGCCCTAAGCTAGTTCCATTAACATGAAAAGAAAAGTAAATACTAGAGTAAAAAGAATATAGGTCCTACTCTATTACGTACATGCCTAATTTTTGTCTTAGTAGACTAAATTCGGCTTTGGGTAGCGGCTTGGTAAAAAGATCGACTAGGTTTGACTTGGATTTAACATATTCGAGTTTAATGGTTCCGTTAGCTACATGTTCTCGAATAAAGTGGTATTTAACTTCTATATGTTTGGTCCTAGAATGGCAAATAGGATTTTTGGTTAAGTTGATGGAGCTAATATTATCTATGTGAGTTTTAATATTGTTGAAGTTCAAGTTAAAATCTCGGAGAGTGTGCTTCATCCAAAGAAGTTGAGCCACACACTCACCCATCGCAACGTATTCGACTTTGGTGGTAGATAAGGCAACACAGTGTTGCTTCCTACTGCACCAACTCACTAGACTTGAGCCGAGAAGTTGACAACAACCACTTGTGCTTTTCCTATTGAGTTTACTATCGGCATAGTTTGAGTCGGAATAGCCGATTAGTTCGAATTTGGTAGATCTAGGGTACCAAATACCTACACTTAGTGTGCCCTTTAAATACCTAAGGATATGCTTAACTAAAGTTAGGTGAGACTCCTTGGCACAAATTTGAAACCTTGCACACATACTTACCGCGAATAAAATGTCGGGTCGACTTGCGGTTAAGTATAGAAGACTCCCTATCATACTCTTATAGTATTTTAGGTCGATGGGATTTCCTTCTAAGTCCTCTCCTATATTGACATTAGTTGCCATGGGTGTATTGATGGTTTTGGCATCTTGCATTCCAAAACATTTAATTAATTCCCTAGTATATTTTTGTTGATGTAAATATATTCCATCCTTAGTTTGTTTAATTTGTAGTCCTAGAAAGAAACTCAATTCACCTACTAAATTCATTTCAAATTCACTTTCCATAAGTGAAATGAATTCATTTAGTAGGATCGAATTTGTTGTTCCGAAAATGATATCGTCTATGTATATTTGGGCTATAAAAATCTCCTTACCTACACGGTTTTTACGAAAGAGTTGGATCGACTAGGCCTTGGTTAAACCCTTTTGACTTAAGATAAATTGAAAGTCTCTCATACCAAGCTCGAGGAGCTTGTTTGAGTCCATAAAGAGCTTTCTTTAGTTTAAGGTCATGGTCAGGTTTATCTAGACTTTTGAATCCTGGGGGTTGACTAACTAACGTACACTTTAATAAGTCCATTCAAAAATGCTGACTGGATATCCATTTGAAATAATTTTAAACCTCGATGTGCAGTGTATGCTAACAACATTCGGATGGATTCTAGTCTAGCTACGGGGGCATAGGTTTCATCGTAATCTAATCCTTCGACTTGACTAAAACCTTTGGCAACTAACCTTGCTTTATTTCTAACTACTTCACCTTTGTCATCAAGTTTGTATCGGAAGACCCACCTTGTTCCAATAACTGATTTATCTTTAGGTGGTGGTACTAATTCCCAAACCTCGTTCCTAGTGAATTTAGCTAGCTCTTCTAGCATTGCAATAATCCAATCGGGATCAAGAAGAGCTTGTTCAATGGTTTTGGGTTCGATTTTAGAGATCAAAGAGATTTGACTAAGATTTCTATAAGATGATCTAGTTCGAACCCCTAAGCTAGGATCACCTATCACTTGGTCGATAGGATGATTCATTTGAATCCTAATTTGACTTGGGTTAGGGTCACCTGGTCGACAGGATGACTCATTGGACTTGGGTTAGGATTAATACTAGACTTGATCTCGTGGCTGAGACGAGTCCGCATGAGCCGTTCGCTAGTTGGTGTTGCTACGGGTTTTGTAGGTTCGTGTCCTTCATCGAACACTACATTAATGGTCTCTTCAACTCTAAGGGTGTCATGGTTGTATACCCTATAGGCTCTACTTGTAGTCGAGTATCCTAAGAAGATTCTGGTAGAGGTTTTGGAGGTGAACTTTCCTAGGTGATCCTTAGTGTTTAGGATATGTACCTTACATCCAAATACCCTAAAGTACTATATGTTAGGTACTTTGTCGTGATAGATTTCGTACGAGGTCTTAAGGTACCTATTTACCAAAAGGATCCTATTTTGGACATAGCAAGTCGTACTAACGGCCGCCCAAAACCTGTCAGGGAGGTTATATTCGTTTAGCATTGTCCTAGCGGCTTCCTGTAGGGTTATATTTTTACGTTCGACTAGGTCGTTTTGTTGTGGGGTTCTAGGACATGAGAATTCATGGTGATATCTGTTTAGGTTACAGAAATCTATAAACTTGTGGTTTTTGAATTCACCACCATGATCACTCCTAAGTCTTTTAATTTTAAGGTTTTTTTTATTTTCAATTAGTTTAAACAAGTTGATGAGTTGATCTAGGTATCACTTTTATATTTGATGAACCTAACCCAGGTAAACATAGAATAGTCGTCAATTATGACTAAGCAGAATTGACTACCATTAAGTGACTTAGCTCCATGTGAATCGAATAGATCCATATGTAGAAGCTCAAGAACACTTTTGGTTCATTCTTGATTAGTTAGTTGATGTTGTGTCCTAGATTGTTTACCTTGTTGACAAGCATTACAAATTTTATTGTCTAAGTTGTTAAGGTTGGGCAAACCTTTGACTAAGCCACTCTGACTCATCTTGTGGATGAGTCTTGGGTTAAAAAGTGATCGAGTCGTCGGTGCCACAACCAAGATTCTCTCTTCTTGTGTCATAAGACACTTGGTTGAGGAGTTAGGTAGATTAATAGTATAGATGTTGCTATTCCTAGTTCCTTTAAGGATTATTTTAGAGGTTTCATTTGTTGTAATTATGCATTCATTTTCTAGAAATATGACCTTATAGTTATTATGACACAACTGACTTACGCTAAGTAAATTATATTCGAAATTTTCAACTAGTAAAACATTTTGAATGATAAAGTTTGAGTTGAGCTCAATATCACCTGATCTGATGATTTTGAGTTTGTCGTTGTTTCCAAAGGCTATCGATCCTTGTCATTTGAATCGAAACTTTGAAAACTTAAGTTGATCCCCGATCATGTGTCGGGAGCAACCACTATCCAACATCCATTGATCCTACACACAAGGTAGTTGGATCGGATATTGGAATTTAAGGGTTAGTTGAAGATTATTAGTCCTATGTCATCTCACCCATTTCTACATGATCAAACATGTTATCCTTATGTGTTATTGTGAGATGAATTCAATTTTACTTGATTAATTTTAATGAATCAAAACTAGTCAACCTTGCGTTAGATTCGGATTTGACCCTAAGCTCATCAAGTCACCTTTTCAAGATCTTGGCTTCCAGGTCGTGGCAAGGCACAGAGGCCTTCTTTGATCGAAAAAATGACCACTTCCTTAGAGAAAGCCAATTTCGAGAAAATAGTAACTTGACTCACTTAAGACCACTTCCTAGTCTAACTAGTCTAGGATACGGTGAGGCAGCTTCAGCTAGTTCCACTCGGTCAAGTGAACCGAACTAGATACGCCTTATCTAGTTCGAGTACCCAAGACTTCGCTTTCCTAGCGTACTATCATCTCACCATGTCCTGGTACTATGTTATCAAGTATTGACGAGTTATAGTCCCTATCTAACCATTCTAAAAAGAAAAAAAAAAAAACTAAGCATGCAATTTCTAAGTAATAGCACGAACAAGTTTTGTACTAGCTCCCCCGGGACCATTGAATCGGTTTGATCTTTCTACATAGTGGATTTGGTCCTTGGGAACCCAGTACTGGTTAGATCCTAATTGAGAAATCAAAGTGGTCTTATGGACCCATGCTTAGACATGTATTCTATTTCGACTTACGATTGACATATACGACTTGTTAGTCGTATTTGAGCTAAGCCCAAGCCCGGCCTTGTTGTACACGGCCCTTTGCGATCCAAGTAAGAGGTCAAGTCCCTTGGATCCCAAAGTGAACCTTTCTAACGTGTTCCTAAGATCTTCGACTTGACTTTTCAAAAGAGAGTTCTCAACTTCGAGTTGTTCAACTCGAGTTGAGTCCTCCTCTTGAACTTGACTAGTCGAAGAAGTTAGGGAGACCTCGTGTTTAAGGAGTTTAACCTCCTCGAACAGGGTCTCGACCTTAGACTCAGACTTAGCTAACTTCCTAGTTAGAAACTTAATTGCATTATATAAAGTACTGATGAGGGACCGACTTACCTTGAGAGTATCTCCTGAACTGGATGCGTATCCGTGGTTTGTCTTGAATAGAGATTCGTAGTCCGACTCATCCTCGGGTTCAGACTCTTGCTCAGATTCAAACTCCGGCTCCGATTCGGTTGGTTTAGCCATGAAGACAAGGTCATCGTCTTCTTCCTTCGATGCCTCTTCCCACGTAGCATTGAGTGCCTTCATGAACTTCGGTGCTTTATTTTTGAGCTTCGGAAATTCCAACTTGACATGTCTGAACCTATTGCATTCATAATACCTAATATTAGAACTAGCTTTAGATTTACCTGTTGGGGTTTTTCGAGCAGCAAAAACCGCTTTTTGCGTTGTGGAAACCTCGGAAGCCCCGGCCACGGATCCGTGAGAAGATGTATTAAAACTAAAACATGTATGTGCTTATATAAAACACTAGATCTACCTTAGATCTATATGATAAGGACATTACCCTCGATGCGACGCCCTTCGCAAATCCCGCTCGTCCAAAAGGTTTGCCGAAACTCAAGAACGTCAAGTGCACACTCCTCTATTGGTATCCACACAAGCAAAAGGTGGAGAAAAGCAATCTTGAGTGTGCTAGCACTCCTTAGATGCTCGGCAAGATGAGGAAGGAGAGAGGGAGAGCTTGAGGGAAGTTGATCCAAGGAAGAAAGATGAAGTTGTGTGTAACTCACCAAAATGAATTCAACCATCAAAACTCCTAAAGTGGCCGGCAACTTCAAGGCTTGGGAGGTTACATGAATGCATGTAACTCCCATGGCTCTTGGTCTCCCTCATGAGGTGGCACCACATGATAAGTCAATGATGATGTGGAGCATCATCATTGGCCGGCCATTCCAAGTCATCATCATGACATGACATTTAGTCAAGTCAAACTTGACCTTTCATCTTCCCTCTCAAGTCAAGTCAAACTTAACCTCTAATCTCCCATGGTTGATCAAATCTAACCACTTGACTCAAGTCAATTTGATTTAATGAATCTCTATTCATTAATTTAAATTGACTTAATGAATCAAATCTAAATTAGACTCATTCAACACTTGAATCAACTTGAGTCTAACTCAATTAGTCTAATTTGGATTACTCTTAATCCAATTTGGTTCATCCCATGAACCTAATCCTCATGGTTCATCATATGAACCTAATCTCCATCTAATTGCCCTTATGTGTGTGACCCTATAGGTTCTTGTAACATTGGCAATGTCCCTAAACCGATTTAGGAACATAAGCAATGAGCGGTATCTAGCAACACATCATTGCTACCCAAGTAACAAGAATGTTGAGCTCTAACATCACCTTTGTGACTACTAATTGTGACTCTCACAATATGTGACAATGTCCCTCTATCCTTGACATCTAGATTGATCAATTGAGGCATAGACCATGTCATCCTCGGTACAATCTATATCTTAAACTCCAAGTAGACTCACTCTAATCAAATGAGCTCAATATCTCATATTGACTCATTTGGGCATGGCCATGCACTTCGTGGTCTCACTCTATCAAGAATATCGATGTCACCCCCGTCATATAGGAGAGATAGATCCCATCTACATCACTCACATCCGTCCACATAATTTGTTACATACCCAGTAATCGCCTTTATAGTCCACCCATTTATGGGTGACGTTTGACGAAGCCAAAGTATGCAACTCGTTATGTAGGGAACCATGGTGACTTCAGGTCTAAGGACTAATAGTCATACTAATAGCCACATGAGAAAGTATATGACACTCATATAATGATCCATGATACTTTCTCATGGCGGGGCATTCAGTATACATTCTCCAATGCATACCTATGTGTCAACTTGATATCTCATATCCATGACTTGTGAGATCAAGTCATCGTGTTGACCTACATGCTAGTCTCTACGAATTAACATTGTCCCTAAATGTTAATACTCGACTAGGAATGATTAAGAGTAGTGTTCTCTATATCATCTCATTATCGATTCAGCCAATCGATTGATATAGATAAGAACCTACTACTCAAGGACATTATTATATTTAGTTATTTGGCACCAATACAAGTAAATATAATAATCATGCCTTTATAAATAGAAATATGATACAATAAAATCCATACAACAATCATCACATGATTGACTCTAGGGCTTTCACTAACAATCTCCCACTAGCATGATGTGTGTAAATCATGCTATGTTTTCACTACTCCATATACATATATTTTATCTCATTTCATGTCTTAGGCATGTATTTTATCATGATTTAGTTAAGTTTAGCATATTTTGGACAAAGAGACTGCTTTTGGGTGTTGTTCGTGTTAACAGGGTAAAGAAGCAGGCGTATCAAAACAACACAGGCGTGTCATCAGTGACACGCCCGTGTCAGGAGTTCCAGCCTTCAACATGCCCAGTTCAGCCTTCAACACGCCCAGTTTAGCCTTCGACACGCCCCAGTTCAGCCTTGACATGCCCGTGTCAGGAGTTCCAGCCTTCAACACGCCCCAGTTCAGCCTTCGACACACCCGTGTCAGGAGTTCCAGCCTTCAACACGCCCCAGTTCAGCCTTCGACACGCCCCAATTCAAGCGCAACATGCTCGGTGGGAAGCCTGCGACACGCCTGTGCCCTCATTTGGCACGGGCATGTTGGCCTGATTCCAGATTTCCTTTTCTGCGAGCAACTCGATGAAGCCGCGATCTTCGTCTCAATTAAAGGAAAATCTTTTACCTTAATTAAAGAGGAGGCCAAGGCTATAAAAGAGGAGATATTCTAACCCTAAGGGAGGACGGCGGGTGGTCAAAAGGACGATAGAAGAAGGAAGGAGTCGACGACAGAGGAACACAGATGGTACTAAGGATCGTAATTTCTTTCTCTAGCAATTCTTGTTCGACTATGGAGTAGTGCCTTGTAATCTTAGGATGGGGGAGTAGCCCTTGACGATTTATGATGGATGATGTAATCTATACTACTTGAATTATTGTTTGTTTTGATCTGTTTTTGGATTCTTATTGATAAACCTAAGGAACTAAGGGGAAGTACCTAACAGTGAACCCAAGTTCCCGAAACCCAGAACCAATTAGGGATAAACTCCTGTCAAGTAGCGGTAGTGTATCTATGAGGGCTTGCGGGGGTCTCGTGACAGGTCCCCTTAGCTGATTATGGTCCCGTGTGCAAACCTACCGTGAAAAGGAAATTTAGACTCTAAAGGAACTCTTATGGACTTAATGGATCTATCAAATCCAGTTTTTACCAAGTAACGGAGGTAAGACTAGGGAGGTTTTCGGGGGTCTCGTGACAGGTCCCCTTAGCTGATTATGATCCCCTACGCTCGAATACCGTGACAGGTAAATTGAGTTTGATAGGTACAGTTAGCGTAGACCTCGAAAGGGGTCGTTGATTTACCTTAGGATAGGTTCCATCAAAACAACTCTAATAGGGGTAGGAAAGAATTAAATCACCTTATAAATCGTCGACGTGGTGAAACCCATATCCTGAGATTCTCCTCAACTATTGACTTTTAGCTCGTTCTTCTCATTCGTTGTTCTTAACTGCTCAGTGTCTTTGCTTAATCCACAAATTGATTGACTAGATAACTTGGTATCACGATCATTCGGTAATTGTCCCAATCCCTGTGGGATCGATATTTTTTTACTTGACGACAACCGTGCACTTGCGGAAAATAACACATCATAGCACTAGTGTCAATCACCGTAGTATCTAATACCCAATGACCTAGTGTGACCATCATGCTTTCTCTATGCCAAAGCCTTGGTCAAGGGATCTACGATGTTAGCCTCTGTGGGTACTCTGCAAATCTTCACATCTCCTCTATCGATAATCTCTCGAATGAGATGGAAGCGTCGTAGTATGTGTTTGGTCCGCTGGTGTGAGCGAGGTTCCTTAGCCTGTGCAATCGTTCCATTGTTGTCACAATAGAGCTTTATGGGATCTGCTATGCTAGGAACCACCCCAAGCTCAGTAATGAACTTGCGGATCCAAACTGCCTCCTTTGCTGCCTCAGATGCAGCGATATACTGCTCATTGTAGAATCGAATCGCTGTCTGCTTGAACTCTTCCAGCTCACAGCACCACCATTCAAGCAAAACATGAACCCTGACTGCAATATATAATCATCCTGGTCAGTTTGGAAGCTGGCATCACTGTAACCCTTTACATCTAGCTCCTCATCGCCTCCAAATATCAAGAAATATTATTTAGTCCTTCTCAAGTACTTAAGAATATTCTTGACTGCTATCCAGTGACGCTCACCTGGATCTGACTGGTATCTACTCGTCATGCTCAAAGCATATGAGACATCAGGACGAGTACACAGCATGGCGTACATGATAGATCCTATAGCAGATGCGTAAGGGATCTTATCCATGCAGTCTCTCTCCTCTCTAGAAGAGGGACTTTGAGTCTTCGAAAGACTCACACCATGTGACATCGGCAAAAGTCCCATCTTGGAATTCTGCATGGCAAACCGTAGTAATACTGTGTCAATGTATGTACTCTGACTTAGGCCAAGCAATCTCTTAGATCTATCTCTATAGATCTTGATGCCTAGAATACAGGCTGCTTCACCTAAGTCCTTCATTGAGAAGAACGTCCCTAGCCAAGTCTTCACAGACTGTAGCGAAGGGATGTCATTCTTAATGAGTAGTATGTCATCCACATATAATACAAGGAAGACAATTGTATTCCCATTAACCCTTTTGTAGACACAGGGTTCATCTTCATTCTTGATGAAACCAAACTGTTTGATCGCATCATCGAATCGAAGATTCCAACTCTGAGAGGCTTGCTTTAGCCCATAAATGGACCTTTGCAGCTTGCATACTTTCCCAGTATGCTGTGGATCTTCAAAACCCTCTGGTTGTGTCATGTACACATCCTCGAGTAAGTTTCCATTCAGAAATGCAGTTTTGACATCCATCTGCCAGATCTCATAATCATGGTATGTTGCAATAGCAAGCAAGATCTGAATGGACTTAAACATCGCCACTGGAGAAAAGGTTTCATCATAGTCAATACCATGAATCTGCTTGAAACCTTTAGCCACCAATCGGGCCTTATAGGTATGTGTAAGTCCATCCATGTCAGTCTTTCTCCCAAAGACCCACTTACACCCAATGGGTTTGACCCCTTCAGGTGGATCAACCAAAGTCCATACTTGGTTGGTGTACATGGATTCCATCTCGGATCTCATTGCCTCTAGCCATTTCTCAGAATCTGGGCTCATCACAGCTTCCTGATAGGAGGTAGGCTCATTCTCAATGAGCATAACGTCATCATGGTCAGACAAGAGAAATGAGTATCTCTCAGGTTGACGACGTACCCTATCAGACCTGCGAAGAGGTAGGTCTACCTGAACAGGTGGTTGTTCCACAACTCCTTGTGCAATAACCTCATCACCCACAACACTTTGTGGTTCCTGTTCAACCTCCATCAAGGCCTCAGTGCTATGGTCCTTATCTTGAATTTCTTCAAAATCGAACGTACTCCCACTAGTTTTTCTAGAAACAAAATCCCTTTCTAGAAAAACCTCAGTCTTTGCTACAAACACTTTGTGCTGACTAGGAATGTAGAAGTAATATCCCTCTGTATCCTTGGGATATCCAACAAAATAGCACCTATCGGATTTGGGTCCCAGTTTGTCTAAGACTTGACGTCGAACGTAATCCTCACAACCCCAAATCCTCATGAAAGACATCTTGGGATTTCTCCATGTCCATATCATATATGGTGTCTTTATGACAGCCTTAGATGGTACACGGTTAAGGGTAAAGGCTGCTGTGTCTAGAGCATATCCCCAAAAGGATATAGGAAGATATGTGTGACTCATCATAGATCGTACCATATCTAATAGGGTACGATTCCTCCTTTCGGATACACCATTCCACTGTGGTGTTCCAGGAGGAGTGAGTTGGGATAGAATCTCACACTCAGCTAGATAGTCATGAAACTCATGGCTAAGGTATTCACCACCTCGATCTGATCAAAGTATCTTAATACTCTTGCCAAGCTAGTTTTGTACTTCATTCTTGAATTCTTTGAACTTTTCAAAGGATTTTGATTTATGTGTCATAAGATACACATAACCATATCTACTGAAGTCATCAGTAAATGTAATGAAGTACCTGTAACCACCTCTAGCAGCAACATTGAAAGGACCACATACATCACTATGTATAAGTCCTAACAAATCTGTTGCTCTTTCGCTGTGTCCACTAAAGGGAGTCTTGGTCATCTTGCCTAAAAGGCAAGACTCGCATGTCTCATATGATTCAAAATCAAATGAGTCTAGCAGCCCATCCTTATGGAGCTGAGATAAGCGACTCTCATTTATGTGACCTAAGCGACAATGCCAGAGATAGGTTTGGTTCAACTCATTTGACTTGAACCTCTTGGTACTTATGTTATAGATAGGGCTCTCTAAGTCTAGAAAGTAGAGTCCATTCATTAGAGGTGCACTACAATAGAACATATCATTTAAATAAACTGAACAACATTTTTTCATTATTATAAATGTAAATCCTTTCTTGTCCAAACAAGAAACCAAAATTATGTTCTTTGTCAAAGTAGGCACATAACAACATTCATCTAATTCTAGTACAAACCCAGTGGGCAGAGATAGATCATAAGTTCCTACAGCAACATCAGCAACCCTTGCTCCATTGCCTACTTGTAGATCCACCTCGCCCTTTGTCAATGCCCTACTATTTCTCAGTGCCTGCACATTGGTACAAATGTGAGATGCACATCTGATATCTAATACCCATGATGAAGAAATAGATAGATTGACTTCTATAACATTTATACCTAAAGTAGAAGTCCCACTTCTCTTCTTCTTAAGATCTTCCAAGTAAGCTTTGCAGTTACACTTCCAGTGTCCAGCTTCCTTGCAGTGGAAGCAAGCCCCTTCCTTGGCTACCCCTCCTTTGGGTTTAAGTTCTTTTCCTTTGCCCTTGGCTTGGGACTTTCCCTTACCTTTAGGCTTGCCCTTGCCTTTCTTTTTTTGCACCATCAAAATGGTGTCAGATTTTCCCTTCTTAAGGTTAAGCTCAGCAGTTCTCAACATGCTGAGCATCTCAGGCAGTGGCTTATCAATTTCATTCATGTTGTAATTCATGACAAATTGATTGTAGGCTTGTGGCAAAGATTGCAAGATCAGGTCAGTGGCCAGCTCTTGGCCAAGTGGGAATCCCAGCCTTTGTAGGTTTTCTACGTACCCAATCATCTTGAGTATATATGAACCTATGGGAGTCCCATCTTGCATTTTGGACCCAAACAATGCCTTAGAGACTTCATATCTCTCATGCCTTGCTTGTCCTTGATATAGTTGACGAAGATGTCCAACCATATCATAAGCATTCATGAACTCGTGTTGCTTCTGAAGCTCAGAGTTCATGGTTGCGAGCATTAGACATGATACATCTAATGCATCATCTTGATGCTTCTTGTAAGCATCTTTGTCAGCTCGCGAGGCAGTGACAGGAGGTGCCTCCGGAATGGGCTGCTCCAGGATGTACAACTTCCTTTCTTGGGTGAGAACCATTCTCAGGTTCCTGTACCAGTCCAGGAAATTTACTCCATTGAGCTTGTCCTTCTCAAGGACAGAACGCAGAGAGAGAGTATTCGTGTTTGTCGGCATAGTTATCTACAACATACAATGTAGAGAATTAATATCATATTCCTTTTATCATTTAATTAGGCCTTTAATCAAATGATGCTCCCACTGAATTATAGGAATTTTGTAGAATCGAGTTATGGATGTGGTCAAACCACATTACTAGATTCATACAAACTAGCTATAATTCTTGTGGGACAAGATCCACATCATACTAAGCCTTGAGTTAGCTTTGGCTAAATCGCCCAAGATTTAGTGTAAATGTGATCTTATCCTATCTTTCCAACGGTTGGAATATGCCTATAGTTCTACTCGATCCAATTGAGTTAACTAGTTTTGCTCAATCTAATTGAGCTTACTCTAACCCAAGCGTGATAGGCGGGACCAAGATTGTCCCTCCGCACCCTACCAAGATAATATGCATTGCTCTGCTTTGGCAGATTCAACAACAACAAATGATCGAGGTAGTGATGGGTATCAAGGCTCGGTAGGCATTTTCGAGTTGATTCGATTATGATCTAATCTAATCGTAATGTGTATCATATACGCATTGAGGCCTTTATTATCCTATATTAGCATGCATCACATACATACATACATTATTCTACCATGCATCATATACATACAAGAAAATTATCCTAGCATGCATCATATACATACAAGCATTATTCTACTAGCATGCATCACATACATACAAGCAAAATCAAATATATATATATATATATATATATATATATATATATATATATCAACATATATATATACATTTAACTGTGATGTAGTCATGGCCCTACTATGATCTTCTCAAGCCAATGAGAAGATCGGACGGTCAACCTAAGGCTAGCGGCTTCTCCAAGCGCTTCCTTTGACTGCCATATGTCATCGGCACCCTTCTCGTAATTTCGTCTACAAGTGGACTTTTCACCACTCCATTTTGTACATTACAAATATGAAACTTGAGTTACATTCGAGTCTAAAACTATTTATAACTAGAATTTCAAAAGAAGAGGTGCGACGCGCAGGTCACATACACTATACAACACGCATAACCACAAAAACGGCACGCAGGTCGTATTATGAATTATAACACACATATTCCAATCAAATTTGGGTCATTGGGCCATGACAATCACAGAATTATACATAATTCTAAATTATGTATTTTTACAGAAAATTTCTATAATTTTTCCTAATTTTTTTTTCAAATTTATGAGTCACCTCTCCGTAACAGTCCCGCTAAGCGGTTTCCGGGCGCGATCGCGGGACAAGGCCCCTTTCGGGGATAGGGGCAGCGCCCATACTCACAAAATTAAATTCGCGAGTGTCCCTATTACAATCCTACAGCGACTTAAGTCACTGTCCCAAAAGCCTAAAGCGAGAACTCACCGTTTCAGAGAGTTTTTCTCGACGGTTGAAGCCTACAAGTGTCCCAACACTCGTTGCTTCGACTCTTCGAGAAAAATACCCAAAAATTCTATAAAATTAGGAAATTTATAGAAAAATAAAAATCTGTTATTTTTATATCTAATATAAAAACTACAAAAATGAAACACATACATGCTTCGCACGTGGCTCTGATACCACTGTTGGGGTTTTCAGAGCCACAAAAACCGCTTTTTGCGTTGCGGAAACCTCGGAAGCCCCGGCCACGGATCCGTGCGAAGATGTATTAAAACTAAAACATGTATGTGCTTATATAAAACCCTAGATCTACCTTATATCTATATGATAAGGATGTTACCCTCGATGCGACGCCCTTCGCAAATCCCGCTCGTCCAAAAGGTTCGCCGGAACTCAAAAGCGTCAAGTGCACACTCCTCTATTGGTATCCACACAAGCAAAAGGTGGAGAAAAGCAATCTTGAGTGTGATAGCACTCCTTAGATGCTCGGCAAGATGAGGAAAGAGAGAGGGAGAGCTTGAGGGAAGTTGATCCAAGGAAGAAAGATGAAGTTGTGTGTAACTCACCAAAATGAATTCAACCATCAAAACTCCTAAAGTGGCTGGCCACTTCAAGGCTTGGGAGGTTACATGCATGCATGTAACTCCCATGGCTCTTGGTCTCCCTCATGAAGTGGCATCACATGATAAGTCAATGATGATGTGGAGCATCATCATTGGCCGGCCATGCCAAGTCATCATCATGACATGGCATTTGGTCAAGTCAAACTTGACCTTTCATCTTCCCTCTCAAGTCAAGTCAAACTTGACCTCTAATCTCCCATGGTTGATAAAATCTAACCACTTGACTCAAGTCAATTTGATTTAATGAATCTCTATTCATTAATTTAAATTGACTTAATGAATCAAATCTAAATTAGACTCATTCAACACTTGAATCAACTTGAGTCTAACTCAATTAGTCTAATTTGGATTACTCTAAATCCAATTTGGTTCATCCCATGAACCGAATCCTCATGGTTCATCATATGAACCTAATCTCCATCTAATTGCCCTTATGTGTGTGACCCTATAGGTTCTTGTAACGTTGGCAATGTCCCTAAACCGATTTAGGAACATAAGCAATGAGCGGTATCTAGCAACACATCATTGCTACCCAAGTTACAAGAATGTTGAGCTCCAACATTACCTTTGTGACTACTAATTATGACTCTCACAATATGTGACAATGTCCCTCTATCCTTGACATCTAGATTGATCAATTGAAGCATAGACCGTGTCATCCTCGGTACAATCTATATCTTGAACTCCAAGTAGACTCACTCTAATCAAATGAGCTCAATATCTCATATTTGACTCATTTGGGCATGGTCATGCACTTCGTGGTCTCACTCTATCAAGAATATCGATGTCACCCCCGTCATATAGGAGGGATAGATCTCATCTACATCACTCACATCCTTCCGCATAATTTGTTACATACCCAGTAATCGCCTTTATAGTCCACCCATTTACGGGTGACGTTTGATGAAGCCAAAGTATGCAACTCCTTATGTAGGGAACCATGGTGACTTCAGGTCTAAGGACTAATAGTCATACTAATAGCCACATGAGAAAGTATATGACACTTATATAACGATCTACGATACTTTCTCATGGCGGGTCATTCAGTATACATTCTCCAATGCATACCCATGTGTCAACTTGATATCTCATATCCATGACTTGTGAGATCAAGTCATCGTGTTGACCTACATGCTAGTCTCTACGCATTAACATTGTCCCTGAATGTTAATACTCAACTAGGAATGATTAAGAGTAGTGTTCTCTATATCATCTCATTATCGATTCAACCAATCGATTGATATAGATAAGAACCTACTACTCAAGGACATTATTATATTTAGTTATTTGGCACCAATACAAGTAAATATAATAATCATGCCTTTATAAATAGGAATATGATACAATAAAGTCCATACAACAATCATCACATGATTGGCTCTAGGGCTTTCACTAACATTACCTTCCTTGGGTTGAGTGACGGGTCATTTTCGGCTCTTAATCATCCTCCGAACTAGGTTGACTATTTCGGTCTCCATCTCTGAATTGACCTCCGACTCATACTCATCTTCTTCTTCCTTCAAGGGTGGCTTACTTGCGGGCTTCTTCTTTTGACCTGCAATAAGAGCTATACCTTTCTCGGGTACCGAATTAGACTGTTCGTGGAGTTTGAATTTTAAAAATAATTCTTCTAACCTAATTTTTTATAAGTCTTAGAGATCCTGTAGGCATCGACCATGGATGCCCACAAGGTAGTCCTAGGAAATGAATTCAAAACATACCTTATTAGGTTGCGATTTTCGACCTTTTGTCCGATGGCGTGCAAATTGTTGATGATGTCTTGTACACGGGCATGTAATTGAGTCACCGTCTCATGTTCCTACATTTACTTCGTTCCAGTTTACGTATTGCTATATGTTCTATGAGCCAGCCTCATGTTTTGAATAGTCTTGGTCCACAAGTCCTTTGCACTGATGAATGGGCCAACGCGATTAAGCTCCTCCTTGGACAAACCGCAATGGAGGATTTGAGTCGCCTTAGCATCATCTTCGACTTGTCTTTTAGTAGCATTGTTCCATTAGTCATAATCCAAGGATTCACCCACTTCGTTAGTCGAAAGTGTGAATTCTGTTTGGATGATGATCCACATCTTGATTTGGGTCTTAAGGAAGCACTCCATCCGACCCTTCCAATAACGGAAGTCATCTCCATTGTAAAATGGTGGTTGGACGATGCTAAAACCCTCGAGATGGGCCATTGACACAAAAAGAGCAAGTAAAATGAAGAAATTTAGCAACGATAAAAACAAACGAAATGTACCAAGACTTGCATCCTAGATTAGTAGTGTGGGAGAGAATTTAAATGAACGAAAAATACTCGAAAAATTTAAAATAAATCTGTAAAAAAAACTAGATTGGTGGTTTCACCAAATCTTAGCACCCCGGCTCTGATACCAAATGTTGGATCGATTTGAGCGCTAGAGGGGTGGTGAATAGAGCAAAACAATTTTCATTCGTTCGTTCGATATAAAATGTGAGTGAGAGTAAATGCAGCGGAAAAACAAAATATGTGTTGGGAGGGGAAACTTCGCTTCCCACTTCAACTCGGTCACTCATTCATGGCGATGCCTTCTACGTCCCCAGAAAAAAAAATTTATCCTTGACAAGAGGGATTGCCCAAGCAACCTTGTCATCGTCGTGCTATTCGATTAGAGTAGTCACTTGAACAAACTTGTTGTTCAAGTGACCAACCTCTATTCTACGAATAGCCGCGGAATAGACGATGTAGGGATCACCGACTTTTGTGTTTATATTCGGGGTCCAAGTTATATTAGCCAAAAAATAGAATATAACATTCATATAATTGAAAAACAAATATAAACATGTTACACATGAAGATAGATAAGTGATATACCTCTCGATCTTCTATTGTATGACCTTCCTCCTTTCGGACTTCGTGTGGGCGACGATCTACCAAAATTTGAAGCTCCTAGATCACCAATCTTCCTTCCTTGCTCGTTCCGAGTAAGAGGAAGAATAGAAACAAGACTCTTTTCCTTCTTTCAACCAACCACCAAACTACAAGGTTGGTGCTTGCTGCCGGCCAAGAAGGAAGAGGAGAATAGGATGGAAACCGGTCAAGACTCCAAGGGAAGGCCCTAAATCTTGTTTCCACCGGCCAAGTAAAAGGAGAAGGGATGGATTGGATGCCGGCCAAAAGATGGAAAGAAATGCTGGACGCCGGCCACCTTGAGGAAGAAGAAGATAAGGAATAAGTTTCCTTATTTGGTGCCACAAACTCCAAAACCTAGCTCCAAGCCTCTTGCCACCCAAAACCCTAATCCTATCTCTAATTGGATTCTTCTTGCCGCCCACCCCTTGCTCTCCTTTTATAGAGCTAGGGATAAGCCTTGTTTTAATCTCCACCATTGGTTCGAGGGATTTAATCTCAACCGTCGAATCTAGAGATTTAGTCTCAACTGTCGGATCTAGAGATTTAATCTTTACCTTTGGATCTAGAGTTTTGTTTCTATCCATTGGATCTAGGCTTCATGAGGTATTAATAGGCTACAATAGGGACCATGAGGAGGAGTTGGATCTTGGACACCCAATGGATCAAGCCCACATGAAGTCCGATCCATTAATGATAATCCAATCCACTAAAGGATTATCATTGATCTACCTCACCAACCCCCATAAGTTAATATGGGATCCATATATTATATGTATATTTTCTCCCCGTGTTTAAGATCTCGAATGTTCGTCGATTAATTAATTTACTGACCATTAATTAATCAACATCTAACAACATTTGTAGTACCACTCAACCTTTTCATCATGCCGGACCAAGTCCACCTGCATGGTTTACATGATGAACCTTATGAGCTCCTCAAGGGGACATCATCATCCTAATATATATGACATGGTTTCCTCCTATAATCAACGGTACATAATATAAATAATATCATTTCCCAACTTACCGAGCCTATCGATTTAATCTATGAATCTCGCCTATTGGTAAATCAAAGAAATGAATACTAAGTATATGTGCCAGTTATTATATCGGGATTAAGAGTATGTACAATATAATATCTGAGGTCTGATTTGATTATGTAGTCACCAATAAATCGAATCACCTCTATGTCGATCCTGCTCAATACACACAAAGTGTACTAGTGTGATTCTATGGTCAAGACAAACCAACACCAAATCACACTACAACCATACCAATGGTTTGTCCAAAGTCATCTAGGTTGTGAGCCTTTACTTATACTTTACAAGGAACCAATAACATAATCTCCCGTGTGACACCACACACCATGTTATCTACACTGTAATGTATTAGACAATATGCATAATCATAAATATGCAAACAATGATCATGTGATTCTTATTTCAAAAATAAAGATGTTCATACAAAAGATAGACTTTTCAGTATACATCCCAACAATCTCCCACTTATACTAAAAGACTATGTTGTCCTCATACTGCCATACATCTGATTCTCATTCCCTCCACATGCCTATCAAAAGCTCTCGCTAGAAAGGCCTTAGTGAAAGGATCCACTAGGGTATCCTCTGATGCAATCTTGGTCACAACAACTTCTCCTCTCTTTACGATTTCTCGTATCAGGTGGTACTTACGCTCTATGTGTTTACTAGCCTTATGGGCTCTTGGTTCCTTCGAGTTTGCAACTGCACCACTATTATCACAATAAATTGTGATAGTTCTGGGTAAACTAGAAATCACATCCAAGTCCATCAGAAAGTTTCTGAGCCACACAGCTTCTTTGGCCGCCTCAGAGGCTGCCACATACTCAACTTCCATGGTGGAGTCCGCCACGTATTTCTGTTTGACACTCCTCCATACAATGGCTCCACCTCCCAAAGTAAACACAAAACCTGAGGTAGACTTACTGTTATCCCTGTATGATTGAAAGTCAGAATCTGTGTAACCTATAGGAAGTAATTGGTCTGCCTAGTAAACCAGCATATAATCCCTAGTCCTTATCAGGTACTTCAATATATGCTTTACCGCAGTCCAATGTCCCTGTCCTGGATTACTCTGATATCTACTGACCATGCCCACGGCAAAGCAGATATCTGGTCTTTTACATAGCATCGGATACATTAGGCTTCCTACTGTCGAAGCATAAGGAACCACCTTCATCTCCTCTATCTCCTCAGATGTTCTATGACACATCTCCTTAGATAAAGGAACTCCATGCCTGAAAGGTAGAAAACCCTTCTTGGAGTTCTGCATGCTAAAACGATCCATAATCATGTCTATGTATGAAGCTTGGGATAAGCACAACATCCTTTTCCTGCGATCCCTTATAACCTTGATCCCAAGGATGTGTCCCACTTCTCCCAAGTCCTTCATATCAAACTGTTTGGACAACCATACCCTTACGTCCGATAACACCTTGATATTGTTGCTAATCAACAAAATATCATCTACGTATAGTACAAGAAATACCACTACGTATCCGTCACATCTCTTGTATACACAAGACTCATCCGAACTTTGAATAAATCCATAAGACTAGATTACTTCATCAAATCGGATGTTCCAAGACCTCGAAGCTTGCTTCAATCCATAAATGGACCGATTAAGCTTACATACAAGATGCTCTTTGCCCTTCGCAATAAATCCCTCTGGTTGCTTCATATAGAAGTTTTCCTCAAGACTTCCATTAAGGAAAGCTGTCTTGACATCCATCTGCCGCACCTCATAATCCATATGAGCTGCAATGCATAAGAGAATCCGGATTGACTTAAGCATGGCTATCGGCGAAAAGGTTTCCTCATAATTGATACCCTCTTTCTGAGTATACCCCTTCGCAACAAGCCTCGCTTTGAAGGTCTCGACCTTCCCATCTATTCCACTCTTTCTTTTGTAGATCCACTTGCATCTAATGGTTTTTACACCATCGGGTGGTTCTACTAGCTCCTAGAACTGATTTGAATCTATAGATTCAATCTCAGTATTCATTGCACTTTGCCAAGATATTGCATCTTTATCTTGGATTGCCTCGTCATATGTCCAGGGATCAGGTTCACGTTCGCCAGGGACCAAATCAGAAGATTCTCCCAAGAACATGAATCATTCAGGCTGTCTCACAACCCTCCCACTACGATGAGGTATTACTTGTGTATCCTCTGTGACATGCGGTGCAATGACTTGTAGTATATCCTCTTGTATCGGTGGTACTGAAGAAGTGACTTCCCTGTTTATTTCCTTCAGAACAATCTTACTCATGGGCTTGTGGTTCATCACATAGTCTTCCTCTAGAAATCTGGCATTCATGCTAACGATCATCCTCTGATCTCTAGGACTATAAAACAAACCACCTTTCGTTCCTCTAGGATAGCCAATGAACATTCGTACTTCTGTACGAGGTTCCAATTTACCAGCATCTGCCTTTAGCACATGTGCTGGACTCCCCCAAATCCGAATATGTCTTAGACCGGGCTTTCGCCTAGCCCATAATTCTGTGGGAGTAGAAGGCACTGATTTAGATGGAACCAAGTTCAGAATGTACACCGCCGTATCTAGAGCATATCCCCAGAATGAATTTGGAAACTCAGAATAACTCATCATCGATCTAGCCATCTCCATAAGAGTCATATTCCTTCGCTCTGCTACACCATTCTGCTGGGGTGTTCCAAGTGCAAACAATTGGGATTGAATCCCAGTCTCTGATAAGTAATTCCTAAACACTACTAAGAGGTACTCACCACTACGATCAGATCGTAGTGTCTTGATACTTTTACCTTGACATTTCTCCACATCAGCCTTGAATTCTTTGAACTTGTCAAAGCATTTAGACTTGCGGCGCATCAAGTAAATGTATCCATATCTCGAATAATCGTCTATAAAAGAGACGAAATACTCAAAATCACCTCTAGCCTGTATAGACATAGGGCCACACAAATCAGAATGAACCAATTCTAACATATCTTTGGCTCTATACCCTTGGCCTTAAAAGGCCTCTTGGTCATTTTACCCTCCAAGCAAGATTCGCAAGTTGGGAAATCCTCCACCACTAATGATCCCTAAAATCCATCAGCTATCAACCTTTGAATTCTGCTTAGGTTAATATGACCAAGCCTAAGATGCCAATGATATGTTTGGTTCATCTTTGAAGGTTCTTTTCTCTTATTGGAATTACAAGATGAGTTATTAACTTCTATTTGCATCGTGGGAGCTTTTGGTTCGAGTGTATACAAATTTCCTATCAATGCACCAGAACAGATAATGTCTCTATTCCTTTTTATAACAACTCTGTCATTAAAAGAAATAGAATATCCATCCATAAATAATTTAGAAACCAAAATTAAATTCTTTCTAAATAAAGGTACATAAAGGAAATTATTAAGAACCAAAACTTTATTTTTCTCAAAAGATAAATGAACGTCTCCCACTGCAATAGCCGCCACCTTCGTGGCATCGCCTAAGTACATGGTAATCTCCCCCTCAGCCAGTCGTCTGGTTTCTTGGAACCCCTGCAAAGTATTGCAGACATGATCAGTGGCTCCTGTATCTACACACTAGGTGCCGATAGATAACACCGCTAAACATGTTTCAACGACTAGACTAAAAGATATACCTTTGTTCTACTTGAAGTTGGGGCAGTCCTTCTTCCAGTGTCCAGTCTGCTTATAAGTGAAGCACTTGCCTTTCGACTTCTTCACTCCTCCCTGAGTTTCTCCCACTGCCTTTGTCCCAGTTTGTTTCTTCTTCTTCTTGCCTTTCGGCTTAGAAGTAGAAACCTTTTGGGTCACCATGGCATGCGCCTGAGCACTCTGACGAAATAGCCCCTCTGCCGCTTGGAGTTCTGTCAGAAGCTCCGCCAACGAATACAACCTTTTGTTCATATTGTAGTTCAGGCGAAACTGCTCAAAACTCCTAGGAAGAGACTGGAGAATGATATCGACCTGGGTTTCCCCATCGATCTCATCTCCAAGGACTTCCAACTCATTCAAATGAGCCATCATCTTGAGAACATGATCCCTCACGGGTGTTCCCTCGATCATGGTGGCCATCATCAAGTTCCTCATAGCTTCTTGCCTAGCAGCCCGATTCTGGTGTCTGAAAAGTTCTTTGAGATTGAGCATCATGTCATAAGCAGTGGGCATGGCTTGATACTAATGTTGCAGTACATTTGACATAGATGCCAAAATGTAACACAACGCCATCTCATCAGCCTTTATCCACTTCTTATAACTCTCTTTCTCCTTTTCCCCAAAATCATCCGCAAGCTTAGGAGGGCACCCTTCGAGGAGTACATATTTGTATTCCTCAGTAGTCAAGACAATGTCTAGATTCCTCTTCCAATCAACATAGTGGGGTCCAGTAAGTTTATTCTCTTTCAGTATCACAACAAGCGGGTTGAAAGTCATTTTGAAAGAAAACCTAAGAATCACATAGATCAAAACATTAGATTTCAAAAAATTATTGATTCCTCAAACAATAAAATTTTGAAATCAACCAACACCTTAAAACACCGAGAATATCGTATGCCACGATAGTGTTGACGTATACGAATTCTACATTTGTAAGAGGAGGTTTTACCCATTAATTTTACTATCTTGTCAACCTAACTTTTTTGACAAGTAAAATTAATAGTTGGTTCCTCTTTGTCTTTACAAATAAAAGCAGCGACTCCGATGGGGAGGATACTTATATTTGTATCTGAGTGTTCACCATTACTCGGTACCAAGGTAATTATCTCGGGTTATATGCCTTCCGATGGGGAAGTGCACACGCTCCTTAATAATTTCCTATAACCATATTTGAACTTGTGATTCGCAAACAAACTCATCCGATGGGGAGGAAGGAACTCAGAGCCGACACGCAAGTTTGTTTACATCACTTATCAAATCGTAATGGAGACCGTGGGAATTTATAAAAATTTCCCTCTTCCACTTAGTAATTTGAAATTGAGGAATTTTCTAGCCTACGACATGCATATCAAACAATAAGCAATAAATATGAAAAATAAAAAATTTCGAACTATTATGGCTTTTGTCTTCAATATGTCTCCCGTCGTATCGTCATCTCGTCCACTCCTCCTACGCCATGTACGAGCCATCCGAAGATCCGAGCCGAGACCAAAATCTATTTTAATTTACATCCATCGATCCTATACTCCACGAGGGAGTGTACATGAAATCTAGATCAAAAGTAAACTAAAATAAAAAGAGTGGCTAAACAATGTCGTATCTAATTTACAAAAAATTAAATACTAGCCTCGTCAACCCCGAGGATTCAACAAAATATACATTTACACACATACAATCACATACACACATTTGGCCATAATAGTTGGATCTTATGCCTGCAACCAAAAAATTAACCTACGCATATCCTACTATTATCCGACACATATAATATATGAAAAGTGCATAAAAGTAACCGAATCCTAAACACACAAAACTGAAAACCGTGGCTCTGATACCACTTGTTGGGAGGGGAAACTTCGCTTCCCACTTCAACTCGGTCGCTTGTTCATGGCAATCCCTTCTACGTCCCCGGAAAAAAAATTTATCCTTGACAAGAGGGATTGCCCAAGCAACCTTGTCATCGTCGTGCTATTCGATTAGAGTAGTCACTTGAACAAACTTGTTGTTCAAGCGACCAACCTCTATTCTACGAATAGCTGCGGAATAGACGATGTACGGATCGCCGGCTTTTGTGTTTATGTTTGGGGTCCAAGTTATATTAGCCACAAAATAGAATATAACATTCATATAATTGAAAAACAAATATAAACCTGTTACACATGAAGATAGATAAGTGATATACCTCTCGATCTTCTATTGTATGACCTTCCTCCTTTCAGACGTCATGTGGGCGACGATCTACCAAAAGTTGAAGCTCCTAGATCACCAATCTTCCTTCCTTGCTCGTTCCAAGCAAGAGGAAGAATAGAAACAAGACTCTTTTCCTTCTTTCAACCAACCACCAAACTACAAGGTTGGTGCTTGCTGCCGGCCAAGAAGGAAGAGGAGAATAGGATGGAAACCAGTCAAGACTCCAAGGGAAGGCCCTAAATCTTGTTTCCACCGGCCAAGGAGAAGGAGAAGGGATGGATTGGACGCCAGCCAAAAGTTGGAAAGGGTTGTTGGACGTCGGCCACCTTGACGAAGAAGAAGATAAGGAATAAGTTTCCTTATTTTCTACTGCCAACTCCAAACCCTAGCTCCAAGCCTCTTGCCGCCCAAAACCCTAATCCTATCTCTAATTGAATTCTTCTTGCTGCCCACCCCTTGCTCTCCTTTTATAGAGTTAGAGATAAGCCTTGTTTTAATCTCCACCATTGGTTCTAGAGATTTAATCTCAACCGTCGGATCTAGAGATTTAGTCTCAACCGTCGGATCTAGAGATTTAATCTCTACCTTTGAATCTAGAGTTTTGTTTCTATCCATTGGATCTAGGCTTCATGAGGTATTAATAGGCTACAATAGGGACCATGAGGAGGAGTTGGATCTTGTCCACCCAATGGATCAAGCCCACATAAAGTCCGATCCATTAATGATAATCCAATCCACTAAAGGATTATCATTGATCTACCTCACTAACCCCCATAAGTTAATATGGGCTCCATATATTATATGTACATTTTCTCTCCGTGTTTAAGATCTCGAATGTCCTTCGATTAATTAATTTACTGACCATTAATTAATCAACATCTAACTCCATGAGTAGTACCAGCCAACATTTTCATCATGTCGGACCAAGTCCACCTGCAGGGTTTACATGATGAACCTTATGAGCTCCTCAAGGGGACATCATCATCCTAATATATAGGACACGGTTTCCTCCTATAATCAACGGCACACCATATAAATAATATCATTTCCCAACTTACCGAGCCTATCGATTTAATCTATAAATCTCGCCCATTGGTAAATCAAAGAAATTAATACTAAGTATATGTGTCTGTTATTATATCGGGATTAAGAGTATGTACAATATAATATCTGAGGTGTGATTCGATTATGTAGTCAGCAATAAATCGAATCACCTCTAAGTCGGTCCTGCTCAATGCACACAAAGTGTACTAGTGTGATTCTATGGTTAAGACAAACCAAGACCAAATCACACTACAACCATACCAATGGTTTGTCCAAAGCCATCTAGGTTGTGAGCCAATACTTATACTTTACAAGGAGTCGATAACATGATATCCCGTGTGACACCACACACTATGTTATCTACAATGTAATGTATTAGACAATATGCATAACCATAAAAATATGCAAACAATGATCATGAGATTCTTATTTCAAAATAAAGATTTTCATACAAAAGATAGACTTTTCAGTATACATCCCAACAATATGGCCCATTTGTTTTTACTTGGTTTACAGCCTTCGGCTGCTAGTCCAAGACCCTAACGGTCCTAGATCGCGTACGGAGGGCAAAACACTAAAAACACTCCTCCTCGTTAGAGGTAGGAGTAAGTGAATACAATTGATATGAAAAAACTCAAGGTAGAGGGACACTCCTCCTCTCCTTGTTACGATTAAAACTTGATAAGTATAGATTTAAAGACAACAATAAAGAATATACCAACGACTATTAAAGAAATGGAACTTGGGCTCTTGTCGTCGGAGATGCGGTAGCACTTCGTTGTCGTAAGGTCATCATAGAAGAGTATCATAGCGGAGGCTTTTTGGAGAGCTTTTGATGATGGAAATGGGGTGGAGAACCCCTACTTTTATAGCCTTGGAAACCCTAGACGTTCATATCTTCAACCAATGAGAGAAAGCCTCCTGGCCCTTGAGAAATTGAGATAAGCTTTGACTCTCCTCAAAGCTGATCCTTGATCAACAGTTGACTGCTACCCTTACCAGTCAACTAATTGAAGCATCAGTCCACTAATGCAAGCCACCAGTTTACTGATGGTAGGGTTTCCAGCTGCAATGAAGAGTTAGCTCGAAAATACAGTTAATACAAGTAAATTAAATGGCCATTTACTATCCGATCTCGACTTAGACCTTCCATGGGAGGTTTTGGTTGGATCGTCGCCTAAGAACGTCCTCGTACAGAGGACACGACTTTACTTGCGCTCACTCACATGAGCTTACCTCAACATTTACCTTGTAGCTTCTGCTTTCGGTCTTCCACCTGATTCCTTCGGCTCCCTCCGAAGTCATCCCGGTGTCGCCCGACCACCACGGCTCCCTCTGGGTGTCGCTGACCTTCAACTCTAGCTTTAGTACTTTCTGCACACTTGATTTAGCTCATGAGATAACAAAATGAGCTTAACTTTGTATCATTTGCTATAATCAAAACTCAGGTTCGACTTAGGTGCCTACTGCACCAACACTTGGGTCACTTGGGATGGTTAATGCTAAACTCCTAAAGTTCTCCCAAGTGCCCAATACATTTTTACTCCTCTTCCTTGAGTTTATTTCAATCATATTGTAAGAGGAGTGATTCTTGTAAGAAAGGTTACCTCCACCTAGCTTAGTGCAAAGGAAAGACTAGTGGATTTGAAGGGAGTGATTCGCCATACGAATCGTGTCATGGATTAGCGGCATGGGCCATGAACCACGTTACATCCTTGAGTTTACGAATTATTCTTTACTTTATGTTTTACTCTTAATTGTCTTTATTTTTATTATCCCATTGCGCTAACTCTAATTGTAGATGATTAAGTGAGAAATCGACATCATCGTACATGAAGGACTATTCACCCCCCTCTAGCCGGCCATTGATCATCCAACAAGTGGTATCAGAGCGAGGAGATTGTCTCCGGACTCACCGCCGCAACAATCAATGACAATGGCCAGCTCCAACATTCATCCACCAAAGTTCGAAGGAGAATTTGCGTGGTGGAAGAAGCGTATGGAGGTATTCTTTGAAATCGACTTCGATATCATGTTAATAATGGAAAACGGTTTTGAGATGCCTAGGGATGAAGAGGGGAGAATGCTAGAAAAATCAAGATGGACCAAGAAGCAAAGGGAGGAGCACCTTGAAAACTCAAAAGCAAAACATCACCTCTTTAATGTGCTCCCCCAACAAGAGATCAATCGAATAGGAGAATGTGCAAGCACCAAAGAAATGTGGGAGAGGTTGATTGAGCTTCATGAAGGCACCTCCGAAGCCAAGCTTGCAAGATGGGACCTTCTCTGCTCCCAACTCAATAATATAAATCTTGACAAAAGGGAGAAGGTATTATCTTTGCATTCTAGGTTTAAGGAGATAATTAATGGATTGTCAAGTGTAGGTGAAAAGCTCTTCAACCGGGACATGATAATGAAAGCAATTGATGCATTCCCCCCATCATCAAAGTGGAGCTCCATGGTAGACTCCTTTTATATTTTGAAGAATCTAGAGGTGAGTACTCTAGATGAATTTTTCTCTACCATGGAGTTGCATGAGACTAGGCTTGAAGGCATAGTGGAAGATCCAATCAAGCCATCAAGGGGAGTAGCATTGGTGGCGGAAAAAGGAAAGAAGAAGAAGAAGGAGACTCCACCCTCATCATCCGATGAATTATCTTCCTCCTCCATGGATAGTAATGAAGAAGCCTACATGGTAAGGAAGGTGAGACGTGTATTAAAAAGCTTTAAATTTAATAAATCTCATGATAAGGGAAGAAGGCCAAGGAGAAAGATCATTTGCTACAACTGCCAAGGAGAGGGGCACAGAAGGGATGATTGTCCCCTCTTGAACAAAAGCAAGGAATAAAGGAGAAAGAAAGAAGACAAGAATAAGGGGATCAAGAAAAAGGATGAAGAAAGAAAATCAAAAGAAAAAGGGAAGGCCAAGGCACACAAGGCGACATGGGATGATCCATCCTCATCGGAGGAAGATCAAGCCTTGCACTTATGACAATAGAAGACTTGGACTCCACCTCCTCCAAAAAAGAAGAAATAAGTTCAAGTGAGGAGGAGAGCTCAAGTGAAGGGGGAGCGTCTACCTCATCGGAATCGGAAAAAGAAGATTGGGTAAGTAAGGTAACAAATCTTCCCCCTAAAAAGGTCATTTCATTGATTACTAGTTTAACTAAGGACCTATTTAGGGCTAAGAAGAAAAATAAGTGCATGCAAAATCAAATTAAGGCCCTAGAAGAAAAACTAGCAAATGCATGCTCACATGATGATTATATTCCTCTTAATGTTAATAATGCATGTATTGAAGAAAACAAGACCTTAAGATAAAAGGTAGATCATCTAACCAAGGCCTTAGAAAAATTCACTATTGGCTCCAACACTTTGAACATGATAATTGGGAGCCAAAGGGCTAGCTTTAATAAAAAAGGCCTAGGATATAAGGGATCCAAAAATGAAAAGGACTACCATTGTTTGATTGCTAAGGGACAAGCTTAAACCACAATGGTAGCTAGGAAATGGATTCCTAAGGAGTATTTGGTGAACCCGATTGGAAAGAATCTATATTGGGTTCCCAAGTCCATCCTTAAGGGTTAGGAAAACCTAGGTAGTCAACCATAATTGGACTTTATTTATATCATGTTAAATGGTTGACTTAGGATGATGAGGATGTTAATTTTAGATTTATCATTATTGATTTATGAGCATGGGTGATGATTTTCGATTTAGTGTTGGGTGATGATAATGTGTAACGTATAAATTGAATACTTAAATCATGATTTATGCTTGATTTTATACTTGATAAATAATCATGATTTATGATTTGGATGATAATATTTGGTGTATGATCATAATATGGAAGCATTGATAATACTTGTTTTATGATCATGATAGGTTTTAGAATAATACTTAATCTTGGGTAGAATTGTATAAAATTGATGGTTAAGTATGAAATACCTTTAGGTTCATCTCACACTCACTATAGGCTAACTTGATTGAAAACATAGCATGGGTAAGATGCTAGGATGATACAAATGACTCACTTATGATTATAACATTTTGATGAGTCATTATAGGTATCATGATAGCAATAATAGACCAATCATGGGGAGAGCATATGTTTAATTCATAGACATATTTTCCAAAGATAATGGTTGGATATTTCTAATGTTTTAAAACCATTTTATGTTTGATAATATGTGAGTTCATGTTTTGAAAAGCTTCTAAGGCAAAACTAGCTTTCAAGTTGATACAAAATTGAGACTTTTTTTTGCAACTTTTGAGTTTTTGCCTAATTTTCAAAAATGAAATAAATTTTCATGAAAAACTATTTTTCACTGATAAAGGACTTACAAGAAATATGTTTCCCAAATTTCACGATTTTTTAAATTTTTTGAAATTTTTAATGCATTTCTGAAGTTGGACTTCGGAAATCAAAAATTCTGAAATCTAGGTGCCAGTGGACTGATGCTCTGATTCAGTCGACTGATGTACTATGCATCAGCACAGTAATCTATTTTATCAGGTTTTAAGGCTGATTTTGGCGATTTTCATTCCCTAGACTTGATGCCATGCTTATAAAACATATGTTAGATGTTTTTGATGGTGTCAAAGGGGGAGAAATATGAGGGTTTAAGTTAATAATGTTGGCGAATTGCTTCCCGCTTCGGTCGCTTGTGCATGACGATTCTATCTACGTCCCCGGATTAAAAAAAAAATAATCCTTGACGAAGACGGATTACCCAAGCAACCGATCCATCATCGTGCTATTTGATTCGAGTGGTCTCTTGAACAAACTTGTTGTTCAAGCAACCTAACTCTTTTCCTCGATTAGCCACGGAATAGATGATGTACAGATCGCCAGTTTTTGTGTTTATCTTCGGGGTCCAAGTAAATTAGCCACATACAATCACATACAAATTGCATAGAACAAGAAAGAAACTTAAACAAGAATTATATCTCTTGTTTACCTCTTGGTCTTCTATTGTATGACCTATCCTCCTCTTGGACGTTGTGTGGGCAATGATCCTCCAAGAGTTGAAGCCTCCTAGATCTCTAGCTTCCCTTCCTTGCTCGCTCCGAACAAAGGGAAGACACACGCTCCCTTCTTCTCCGTACTAGCGCCAACCACCAAGCAACCTTGCTTGGTCCTTACCTCTGGCCAAGGAGACGGAAAGATGGTGCCACCAGCCAAAAGATTATGAAGAGGAGAAGCGCCGGCCTTGAGAAGGAGAAAGGAGTCGCCGAACCAAGAAAAGGAGAGGGGCGCCGACCAAAGCTTGAGGAAAGAAAGGAAAACCCTAATCCCTCTTACTCTTGCTGTCGGCCCTTAGGGAAGCAAACCCTAGCACAACTCCTTTTCCCTTGCCGCCCAACAAATCCATGCCAACTCCAAACCCTAGGTCTATATATCATGCCCAAGCCTCTCCACTTCTTATATAGATTTGGCCCAAGTCTCCTTTTAATCGTGTCCATTGGATCTAGGCTTCTTTAGGGTTTTAATAGGCTACAATATGGACCATGAGGAGGAGTTGAATCTTGGCCACCCAATGAATCTAGCCCACATAAAGTCCGATCCATTAATGATAATCCATTCCACTAGAGGATTATTATTGATCTACCTCACCAACCCCCATAAATAAATATGGGCTCCATATATTAATTGTACAAATATCTCCCCGTGTTTAAGATATCGAATGTCCATTAATTAATTAATTTACTGAAAATTAATTAATAAAAATCTAACTCCATGAGTAGTACCACTCAACCTTATCATCATGTCGGACCAAGTTCACCTGCAGGGTTTACATGATGAACCTTATGAGCTCCTCAAGGGGACAACATCATCCTAATATATAAGACACGGTTTCCTCCTATAATCAATGGCACACCATGTTATCTACAATGTAATGTATTAGACGATATGCATAACCATAAATATGCAAATAATGATAATGTGATTCTTATTTCAAAAATAAAGATGTTCATACAAAAGATAGACATTTCAGTATACATCCCAACAATCTCCCACTTATACTAAAAGAATATGTTGTCCTCATACTGCCATACATCTGATTCCCATTCCCTCCACATGCCTATCAAAAGCTCTCGCTGGAAGGGCCTTAGTGAAAGGATCTGCCAGGTTATTCTCTGATGCAATCTTGGCTACAACAACTTCTCCTCGCTTTACGATCTCTCGTATCATGTGGTGCTTGCGCTCTATGTGTTTACATGTCTTATGGGCTCGTGGTTTCTTCGAGTTTGCAACTACGCCACTTTTATCACAATAAATTATGATAGTTCTGGGCAAACCAGGAATCACATCCAAGTCCATCAAGAAGTTCCTAAGTCATACAGCTTCTTTGGCTGTCTCAGAGGCTGCCACATACTCAGCTTCAATGGTGGAGTCCGCCACGCATTTATGTTTGACACTCCTCCATATAATGGCTCCACCTCCCAAAGTAAACACAAAACCCGAGGTAGACTTACTGTTATCCCTATCTGATTGGAAGTCAGAATCTGTGTAACCCATAGGGAGTAATTGATCTGCCTAGTATACCAGCATATAATTCCGAGTCCTTCTCAGGTACTTCAATATATGCTTTACCGTAGTCTAATGTCCCTGTCCTGGATTACTTTAATATCTGCTAACCATGCCTATGACAAAGAAGATATTTGGCCTCGTACATAACATAGCATACATGAGACTTCCTACCACCGAAGCATAAGGAACCGCCTTCATCTCCTCTATCTCCTTTGATGTTCTAGGACACATCTCTTTAGATAAAGGAACTCCATGCCTGAAAGGTAGAAAACCTGCTTTGGAGTTCTGCATGCTAAAACGAGCCAAAATGGTGTCTATGTATGAAGCTTGAGATAAGCACAACATCCTTTTCCTGCGATCCCTTATAACCTTGATCCCAAGGATGTGTCCCACTTCTCCCAAGTCCTTCATATCAAACTGTTTGGACAACCATACCCTTACGTCTGATAATACTTTGACATTGTTGCCAATTAACAAAATATCATCTACGTATAGTACAAGAAATACCACTACGTTTCCGTCACATCTCTTGTATATACAAGACTCATATGGACTTTGAATAAATCCATAAGACTGGATTACCTCATCAAAGCAGATGTTCCAAGATCTCGAAGCTTGCTTCAATTCATAAATGGACCGATTAAGCTTGCACACAAGATGCTCTTTGCTCTTTGCAATAAATCCCTCTGGTTGCTCCATATAGATGTTTTCCTCAAGACTTCCATTAAGGAAAGCTATCTTAACATCCATCTGTCACACCTCATAATCCATATGAGCAGCAATAGATAAGAGAATCCGGATAGACTTAAGCATGGCTACCGGCAAAAAGGTCTCCTCATAATCGATACCCTCTTTCTGAGTATACCCTTTCGCAACAAGCCTTGCTTTGAAGGTCTCAACCTTCCCGTCTATTCCTCTCTTTCTTTTGTAGATCCACTTGCATACAATGATTTTTACACCATTGGGTGGTTCTACTAGCTCCCAGACCTTTCCTCCTTGTTTTTTGTTCAAGAGGGGACAATCATCCCTTATGTGTCCCTCTCCTTGGCAATTGTAGCATATAATTTTTCTCCTTGGCCTTCTTCTCCTGTCATTAGATTTGTTAAATTTAAAATTTTTCAAAGCACGCCTTACCTTCCTTACCATATAGGCCTCCTCATTGCTATCCATGGAGGAGAAGGATGATTCATCGGAGGAAGACAGTGCAATCTCCTTCTTCTTCTTCTTTCTTTTTTCCGCTACCAGTGCCACTCCCCTTGTTGTCTTGATTTGCTCTTCTACTACTCCTTCAAGCCTTGTTTCATGAAGTTCCATGCTGGAGAAGAACTCTTCTAGGGTGCTCACCTCTAGATTCTTCGAAATGTAGAAGGAGTCCACCATGGAGCTCCACTTTGAGGACCGAGGAAATGCGTCTATAGCCTTCATTATCATGTCCCGGTTCGATAGCTTCTCTCCTACACTTCATAAACCGGTTATGATTTCCATAAAATGAGAATGTAAAGATGTTACCTTCTCCCCTTTATCGAGTTTGATGTGATTGAGTTGAGAGCGGAGGACATCTCTTCTTGCTAACTTAGCCTCGGATGTGCCATCATGAAGCTCCACTAGCTTCTCCCACATCTTCTTGGCACTAAAGCATTCTCCTATCCGGTTTATTTCTTGTTGGGGGAGAACGTTGAAAAGTGGTGCTTGGCCTTTGAGTTTGCAAGGTGCTCCTCCCTTTGCTTCTTTGTCTACCTTGATTTTTCTATTGGCTCCCCCTCTTCATCCCTAGGTATATTGAAATTGGATTCCATTATTAACATAATATCAAAATCCGTTTCGAAAAATACCTCCATACACTTCTTCCACCACACAAATTCCCCCTTGATCTTTGGCGGATGGATGTTGGAGTTGGCCATTGTAATTGTCGTGCTTGTTGCGGCGATTAGTCCGGTGACAAGCAACTTGGCTCTGATACCACTTGTTAGAACATCGGTGGCCGGCTAGAGGGGGGTGAATTGCCCTCTTTCGTGTACGGTGGAATTTGCTCGTTCTTGGTCGTCTACAAATATGATTAGCGCAACGGAAATATAAACACTAAATACAATTAAGAACAAGCACTAACAAACCCATATAATGTGGTTCACGGCCCTTGCCGCTAGTCCACAACCCGATTCGTCCCAAGGTGAATCACGCCTTAAGCACTAACAAAGCTAGGTGGAGGTAACCTTTCTTACAATCTCTCTTCTTACAATAGGATTGAAATAGATGCAAGTAAGAAGAGTAGAATTCGTTTGGGCACTTGTGAGGATATTTAGAAATAAAGCATTAGGCTCCCCAAGTGTCCAAGGGCCTCTTCTTATAGGGAAGGGGCTATTCTTCTTGTTGAGAGTTGACGATCGATGCCCGATCGGTCGATCACATCAATCGTTGCCCTCTAACAGCTTCTTCCACGTTGGATTTTAACCAACGACTCCCACATCAGTCGACTGATCTTCCCATCAGTCGACTGATGGAGCCAACAGTTGAGTACTCAAAGTGAGCAGTCGGTTATCCAACATTCGGTGCCTGAAACCCTCGACATCAGTCGACTGCTCCCCTTGGCAGTCGACTGATGGAACTAGCAGTCGACTGCCACGAGCTGGCAGTTGACCGTTCGGCCAGAACTTGGACTCAAACACTAGTCGAGTCTCCAGTCAACTTGGATCAGCCAACTGCTACCTATAGCAGTCGACTGGTGTCGGGAAACACCCTTTCGACACTTAGTCGTTTGGCCAAATTCACCTACGAGCTATCCCGTCCCGGGTTACAATCACTCACTCACATTCCCTTGGAGTCCCTCGCCTTGAAGTCCTCTTTGTCCTGCCATGTCCCTCGGATGCGCCAAGCACACGGCTTCGCAGCGTCATCCTTCGCGTCTCTCCTTGAAGTCTACTTCCTTCGGCTTCACTCCAGTACTCTTCGTCCGACGGTCCCTCGGATGCATCAAGTGCACGGCTTTCGCAATGCATCTTTCACTGACTCAAGGACCGAGTCATGAGATGGTGAATCTTGCCAATGCTATCATCATCCATGTGTGAATTACTAAGTCTTGCTTGACTTCAACGAACATATCAAATCCATAACAACCTAACTTAAATCCTTTGCCACACACATCAAAATCGATTGCCCTAACATTCTCCAATTTTTCAAGCCTTGACCTCAAGGCTTGGTTTTCTAATTCTAACCTTCCCAATTTTGATTTTTCATTTATCTTTTGGGAATGACTCTTCTTAGGCATATGCCTAGATTTCATGGGATTAATATCCAAATTTTCTTCAATTCTTCTAATGAACTCCCTAGGTAGAATTGGTCTAGAGTATTGGTGTCTAGGTTTGTCCTTTGGTAAATCAACATGCTTGGCACCTAGGCAAAAATATTTATTCCTACTAGCATGCTTTTCATTAAAAATAGCAAGTGCAATAAAATAATTTCTAGCATGCTTCTGAGTCATAGAGCTAGAAGGTGCATTAACTAAATTTACCTTAGGGTTAGCTTTGGAAGCTCCCCCTATATGAGATGCCCTTTCTTGCCCCTTCTTCCTCTCCTTGGGGCATTGGTTTCTGTAATGTCCTCTTTGATTGCATTTGAAGCACACAATGTGCTCTTTGCTCTTCTTGACGAGGACTCCGACATCCTTTGACTTTTGGCGCCGGTACCTTCTTCTTAGCCAATTTTGGGCACTTACTCTTGTAATGCCCTTTCTCCCTACACTCAAAGCAAATTATGTGATCTTTATTATTAATTACATTGCTTGAGTTACCTAGGGTGGTGGAAGCCTCTTGATCTTTACTTCTCCCAGATGTAGATGCTTCTTCTTGTTCTTGTTCCGGGATGGAAGACCTCTCCTCCCCCTCAATGCTAGAGGTGGAGGTTTCCTCCAAGTCATCCACATCTTCGAATGTTGATGGTGATTCTTCAACATCCTCGGATCCGGATGTTGATGGACATTCTTCCTCGGCCTCCTTCTCATGGACCAATGTGGGCCCTTCATAAAATTTGACCACCTTGTCCCATAGGTCCTTCGCATCCCTATAATTGCCTAATCTAGACCAAATATGGTTAGGAATCAAATCACTTTGCATTCTGATTACCTTGAGATTTGTCCTGAAATTCTTGATTTGGTCCTTGTTCCATCTCGTCTTTTCAATTTGCCTATTGTCTTCATCCCTAGGCATTTCGAAATGATTTTTTGAAATTACCATTATATCAAAATCGGTTTTGAGATATACCTCCATCCGTTTCTTCCACCAAGAAAAATCTCCATCAACTTTCGGTGGACGGATATTGGAGTCGGTCATCTTGTCGTGTTTGTGTTGGTGATTGGTCTATAAAAGCTCCTCGCTCTGATATCACTTGTTGGAAGGTCGATGGCCAGCTAGAAAGGGAGGTGAATAGCCCAAATCACATGTACGGTGGAAATCGATCGTTCGTTGAGTATCGCTTGTCTACAATTCTCGTTAGCACAGCAGAATGTACAATAATGAAAACACAACAAGAATACAAGCACACGACACACGATATACGTGGTTCGTAACCTTAGGGTTTCTACTCCACGGGGTGAGCTCAATGAGCTCGTGTTATGCGCACGACACTAACTATACTCCTTCTCGACCACAAGTCGGAGGTGGAGAAACCTCGTACAAGCAATTACAACAAGTAATACAAAATGTACAAGCAAATACAAAGACTATAAATGAAATACGTAAAGAACACTTTACTACAAATGGCTTTGAACTCTTGCTTGTTGCTTGCTTTAGTTTGCTCTTAAAGGACTGGAATGCAGCAGCAATTCCCCTCCTAAATCTTCCCAAAAGTCTTGGCAAAATCTTCCATCTCGGGCTCCATATATAACATGCATCGAGATGATTTCGCGCCCATCAGTCGACTGATCGTGACCATCAGTCGACTGGTCCTATAGTCGTTGTCTCACAATGACTTGATCCATGCTAGCTAAATTCCAACGGATCCATCATCAGTCGACTAATCATGCCCATCAGTTGACTGATGATCCCATTAATCTAGTGATCATCGTGATCACTCGACTGGAAAAGCTTCTATGCCCGAATTCACCCCGATCGACCGACAGACTCCATTTGAAGTCAATCGATGAGTCATCACGATCGCCATCCCTTGGCGATGATCGCTCACCGTAACTAGGTCAGTTGAACACCGGTCGAGTCCAATCGACCTATAGCAGTCGACTGGCACCTATGTCAGTCGACTAATGTTGGGTAAAACCTCAAACACGAAGTTGTTTGAGCAACCGACACTCAGTCTTAGCCACTTGGCCAAGTCCACCTCATCCTCTCATGGAGTTCCCCGCCGAAGCTCTCTTCCCTCGGTCTACGTCCCTCGGATGCACCAAGCGCACATCTTCGCAATTCCATCCTTCGCGTGTCTTGCCCTCGAAATTTGCTTCCCTTGGCCTTCACTCCATTCAATTCCCGTCCGACAGTTCCTCGGATGCACCAAGCGCATAGCTTCGCAATGCCATCCTTCACCGACTCAAGGACCCCAAGACTACGAGACTAGTGACTTGCCAAGTCCTCAAGACTTCACATACAAAGCCTCAGGCTTGGATTTTCCCAACACCAAGCTCCATGCTTGGACTTTTCACCACCAAGGCTACACACTTGGATTTACATGGTCAACCCATGTTGGACTTCCCATGACAATCCCATGTCATACATTTTGTCTAACATCAAAATACAATTCGAATCAAACTCGAGTCCAATCAATCGTGACCTGGGCCGATTGCACCAACAATCTCCCCCTTTTTGATGTTTGACAAAACCACAAACTCAAGTCTATCAATTATCCCAAATTGGCAATTCTCACATCCCAATGAGAATTCCAACTAACCCCAATTGGTAACTTCTCCTCCTTTTTGACATACATCAAAAAGGTCCTCCACAATGGTATGAATGTCTCATATCCCAATGAGATCTTACAATCTCTCCATTGGAGGAAAATATGTCTTCAATCTTTCTAGTGATAAGTCTCATATCACTTAAGAGAGGCAACCCCCAAATTTTTCTCCCATGAGGAAAGATACACATCCATTTTCCCATGATAGATACCTCCCCCTAAAGGCTTGCTCCCCCTTGACCATTGCACCAACAATGTCCTTGGAGAGTCTCTAAGCCAATAGGAACTCTTAAACAATCAAAATTAAGGCACAAATTCAACATTGAACTTCCATATACCTTAAAATTGATACTCACCCTAAACACTTCTCTTAATCCATATCCAATGGATTTCCACCCTTTCTAATGCTCTCCAAAGCATGTCCTAGGGTTAGGAGTGGTTAGGGAACTCAAACATAGCTAAACATGGGCCTAACAAACATTGTTTACCCGAAATCAGCCTGGCAGTCGACCCTGATAGAAATCAATCGACTGCCACCCTCATTAGTCGACTGCCATTAAGTGGCAGTTGACTGGTAACTGAAAAATCTGAATTTCAGTTATCAGAAGTGGTTTTCAAAACTTCATAAGTAATTATACATACGGTGAAAAATCATGAAAATTCATATGCATAATACTTATAACAATCAATATGGGTGAAAAATATTTGAAAATTATTTTACTGACAAAATAGTGAGATTGACACAAAGTTCAAAAGATGCGAAAAGCTTCAATATTTGAGCCATCTTTTTATCACCTCAGTCAATGGTGATTGCTATCAAAAGATAGACTTCACCAAGGTTTTTCAAAATATTTTTGAAATATTTTTAAAACCTTTAAATTTATTTTCCTAAACATCTCACTTGTATCTAAATGTGTGAAACACATACAAGTCAAGCATTCTAGTGAGATGTGAGTTTTGGTTAATTAGGGTCTCATGCATTTATCTAAGCAATACTATTTGGCTCCCTTATGCGTGTGACTTCAAATCATGTCATAGTCCTTAAATCCATTTTATTTATGCATGAATAATGATTATCGCATAATGATAATATAAGCAAGCATGTGCCAATAATCATGATGTCATAGCATGCGAATGAATTCTAAGCATACATGACATATATAAATAACCTTAAATATGATCATGACATTTTATATGATAAAAATAAACATGATGTCATGTCATGTCATGGTATATGGCAAGCAAATATGGAAAGTAAAAAGATTAAGGTATAAGAATACCTAAATTTTAGTATTAATTGCCATTTGATATAATTAAGTCCATTTTGCCATAATACAACCCATTTCCCTAGTGTGCTAAAAATCCAAAATGACACACCATAACCTCTATACCTAAAGTGCCAATTTTAATCAATTTTCAACTTCTCAAAACACATTGGCACATACTAAAGTGTAAACTCTATCATGGTTAGGTTAACTACCCATTCACTTAAGGTTGACACACCCTAACCCATCTAGCATGAATCGATCATGCTCCTAAGAAACCAATATCTATTGGAGCTCATTGGGTTAACTAGGTATTCACTAGGGATAACTTCCCTAAATACCTTCCTTATGACCCTTTTTGGATTTGAAGCCTTAGTCAATTGGGTCTTTCCTAGGTCAACTCTAGAGGTAACTCTCCCTTTGACCTTCTTAGTGGATACCTTGGATTCCTTTGAATTTTTAGCCACTAGACAAACACCATGGTTAGTCTTAGGGATGACTTCCCTATTAACCTTGGTTTTCCTAGATCTAGATGTTGTTCAATAATTGAATGGAACATTATGATAAGACTTAGGTTTGTAACCCAAACCACTCTTGCCCTTGGACGGTTCTTGTCTCCTAGGTCTTAGATTTTGATCATTTGATCCCTTAAATGATTTGGTCATTCTTGCTAGGGTCTTCTCCAATTTTTCAAGTCTTGACCTCAAGGCTTGGTTTTATAATTCTAACCTTCTCAATTTTGATTTTTTTTCATTTTTCTTTTGGAAATGACTCTTCTTAGGCATATTCCTAGATTTCTTGGGATTAATGATCAAATTTCCTTCAATTCTCTTAATTGACTCCCTAGGTAGAATTGGTCTAGAGTTATGATGTCTAGGTTTGTCCTTAGGTAAATCGACATGCTTGGCACCTAGGCAAAAATATCTATTCCTACTAGCATGCTTTTCATTAATAATAACAAGTGCATTAAAATAATTTCTAGCATGCTTCTTAGTCCTAGAGCTAGAAGGTGCATTAACTAAATTTACCATAAGGTTAGCTTTGGAAGCTTCCCCTACATGAGATGCCCTTTCTTTCCCCTTCTTCCTCTCCTTAGGGCATTGGATTCGGTAATGTCCTCTTTGATTGCATTTGAAGCACACAATGTGCTCTTTGCTCTTCTTCACAAGGATTCCGACATCCTTTGACTTTTTGTTGACTTTTAGCACCGATACCTTCTTCTTAGCCAATTTTGGGCACTTACTCTTGTAATGCCCTTTCTCCCTACACTCAAAGCAAATTATGTTATCTTTATTATCAATTACATTGCATGAGTTACCTAGGGTGGTGGAAGCCTCTTGATCTTTACTTCTCCAGGATGTAGATGCTTCTTCTCGTTCTTGTTTCGGGATGGAAGACCTCTCCTCCCCCTAAATGCTAGAGGTGGAGGTTTCCTCCAAGTCATCCACATCTTCGAATGTTGATGGCGATTCTTCAACATCCTTGGATCCGGATGTTGATGGACATTCTTCCTCGGCCTTCTTCTCATGGACCAATGTGGTCTCTTCATGAAATTTGACCACCTTGTCTCATAGGTCCTTTGCATCCCTATAATTACCTAATCTAGACCAAATATGGTTAGGAATCAAATCACTTAGCAATTTGATTACCTTGAGATTTGTCTTAAAATCCTTGATTTGGTCCTTGTTCCATCTCGTCTTTTCAATTTGCCAATTGTCTTCATCCCTAGGCATTTTGAAAACATTTTTTAAAATTACAATTATATCAAAATCGATTTTGAGATATACCTCCATCTGTTTCTTCCACCAAGAAAAATCTCCATCGAATTTCGATGGACGGATGTTGGAGTCGGTCATCTTGTCGTGCTTGTGTTGGTGATTGGTTCGTGACAAGCTCCTCGCTTTGATACCACTTGTTGGAAGATCGATAGCCGGCTAGAGGGGGTGAATAGCCCAAATCGCATGTATGGTGGAAATCGATCATTCATCGCGTATCGCTTGTCTACAATTCTCGTTAGCACAGCATAATATACAATAATGAAAACACAACAAGAATACAAGAACACGACACACGATATACATGGTTCGAAACCATAGGGTTCCTACTCCACGGGGTGAGCTCAACGAGCTCGTGTTATGCACACAACACTAACAATACTCCTTCTCGACCACAAATTAGAGGTGGAGAAACCTCGTACAAGCAATTACAACAAGTAATACAAAATGTACAAGCAAATACAAAGACTACAAATGAAATATGTAAAGAACACTTTACTACAAATGGCTTTAAACTCTTGCTTGTTGCTTGCTTTAATTTCCTCTTGAAGGACTGGAATGCATCAACAATTCCCCTCCAAAATCTTTCCAAAAGTCTTGGCGAAATCCTCCATCTCGAGCTCCATTTATAACCTACATCGAGCTAATTCCGCGCCCATCAGTCGACTGATCGTGACTATCAGTCGACTGGTCCTGTAGCCATTGTCTCACAATGACTTGATCCACGCTAGCCAAATTCCAACGGATCAATCATCAGTTGACTGATCAAGCCCATCAGTCGACTGATGATCCCATCAGTCGAGTGATCGCTGCGATCACTCGACTGGAAAAGCTTCTGTGCTCGAATTCACCCTGATCAGTCGACTCCCCTCCCTCGGCAGTCGCCTGATGGTGTCATTAATCGACTGCCTTCCCTTGGCAGTCAACTGTTTGGCCAGAACAAGGTCAGTCGAACACCAGTCAAGTCTAATCGACCTAGAACAGTGGACTGACATTTATGTCAGTCGACTGATGTCGGGTAAAACCTCAAACACCAAGTTGTTTGAGCATCTGACACTCAGTCTTAGCCACTTGGCCAAGTCCACCTCTCCCAAGAACATAAATCTGTCAGGCTGTCTAACAACCCTCCCACTACGACAAGGTATCACCTGTGTATCCTCTGTGACATGCGGTGCAGTCACTTGTGGTATATCCTCTTGTACCGGTGGTACTAAAGTAGTGACTTCCCCTCTCAATTCCTCTAGAAAAATCTTACTCATGGGCTTGTAGTTCATCAAATAGTCTTCCTCTAGAAATCTGGCGTTCGTGCTAACGATTACCCTCTGATGTCTAGGACTATAAAACAAAACACCTTTCGTTCCTTTAGGATAGCCAACGAACATGCACACTTCTGTACGAGGTTCTAACTTACCAGCATCTTCCTTAAGCACATGTGTTGGACTCCCCCAAATCCGAATATGTCTCAGACTAGGCTTTCGCCTAGTCCATAATTCTGTGAGAGTAGAAAGCACTGATTTAGATGGTACCAAGTTCAGAATATACACTGTCGTATCTAGAGCATACCCCCAGAACGAATCTGGCAACTCAGAATAACTCATCATCGATCTAACCATCTCCATAAGAGTCCTATTCCTTCGCTCTACTACACCATTCTGCTGGGGTGTGCCAGGTGCAGACAATTGGGATTGAATCCCAACCTCTGATAAGTAATTCCTAAATTCTCCTAAGAGGTACTCACCACCACAATCAAATCGTAGTGTCTTAATACTTTTACCTTGACGTTTCTCCATATCAGCCTTGACTTCTTTGAACTTGTCAAAGCATTCAGAATTGCGGCGCATCAAGTAAATGTATCCATATCTTGAATAATCATTTATAAAAGAGACGAAATATTCAAAACCACCTCTTGCCTGGATAGACATAGGACCACACAAATCAGAATGAACTAATTCCAACACATCTTTGGCTCTATACCCCTTGGCCTTGAAAGGCCTCTTGGTCATTTTACCTTCCAAGCAAGATTCGCAGGTTGGGAAATCTTCCACCACTAATGAACCCAGAGGTCCATCAGCTATCAACCTTTGAATTCTTCTTAGGTTAATATGACCTAGCCTTAGATGTCAAAGATATGTTTGGTTCATCTTCGAAGGTTCTTTTCTCTTATTAGAATTAGAAGATGAGTTATTTATTTCCATTTGCTTCATGAGAGCTTCTGGTTCAAGTGTATATAAATTTCCTATCAATGCACCAGAACAGATAATCTCCCTATTCCTTTTTATAACAACTCTTTCATTAAAAGAAATAGAATATCCATCCATAAAAATTTGAAATCGAAATCAAATTCTTTCTAAATAAAGGTACATAAAGGCAATTTTTCAGAACCAAAATTTTATTCCTCTCAAAAGACAAATAAACATCTCCCACTGCAACAACCGCCACCTTCGTGGCATCGCCCAAGTAAACAGTAATCTCCCCTTTAGCCAGTCGTCTGGTTTCTTAGAACCCTTGCAAAGTATTGCAGACATGATCAGTGGCTCCCATATCTACACACCAAGTGCCAGTAGATAACACCGCTAAACATGTTTCAACGACTAGACCAAAAGATATACCTTTGTTACGCTTAGGTTGAGCGGTCCTTCTTCCGATGTCGATCTACTTGCAAGTGAAGCACTTGCCTTTCGGCTTCTTCACTCCTCCCTGAGATCCTCCCGCCACCTTTGCCCCAGCTTATTATTGGGGATCGTTTGGAAGCTAGAGGGGGTGAATAGTGTTTTTCATTTCTACAAGAATAATTAGCGGAAGCAAATAGAAATAATATAAGTAAAAACAAAATAACAATGCTAACAAAGCCTTTACGTGGTTCGGAGATAACCCTCCTACTCCACGGCGATCCTTAAGGTGGATCAACCCAAGCAATTCCACTAAGAAGCTCTCCTTTACAACAAAAACTCCTCTTCTTTACAAAGAATGAAATTTTAGCTTAGAGAGAGGAGGAGAGGATTTAAGATCACTTAGAAAGCTTGAAAACTCGTGGAGGCTTTGGAGAAGAATCAGAGAATAAGCATTAACCCCAAAAACCTCCACCATCCCTCTTTTTATAAAGAGAGGGCTGATTTTCCCATTGGAGCACGATCAGTCGACTGATGCACAACATCAGTCGACTGCCAGCGTGATTAACGGCTTCTGAACAATCGGATTTGCGGGATTCCGAGTCGTTTCGTCCAACGGCATTCTCATCAGTCGACTGATATATCCATCAGTCAAGGATCACAGGCTGCAGTCGAGTGTGACTCCACGCTTGATCACCGACCGCCATCGCTGGCACCGATCGATCGCAACATCACGACCGCATGATCAAAGCACGACCGATGGTCGTGGTTTCATCCCGACTCACGAGCACCGATCTGACCGATCGATACATCGTATCAGTCGACTGATACTTATCAAGTATGAGTAATTCATACTTGATTTTCCCCCTTAGACCTAGACTCAACCTCATAGCTCTTCCTTAAGCCTTGCGCCTCCAAGATCCCTCCGAGTCCGCGACTTGTTCATCCTTTGCGCTTTGCTTCCAAGAGTTTTCCTTGGTTTTGTCATGTCTTGGGTTTCCTTTGCCAAGGCGTGCCTGGACTTTATGCCTCCAAGTCTACATGCTTGGACTTATACTGCCAAGACTTGCCTTTGGACTTCCTTTGTCAAGGTCCGTTTGGACTTAATGCCGCCAAGACAACATGCTTGGTCTTACGCCGCCAAACCTTTACCTGATCATACTTGGACTTTGCCTTTACCTGTCACTTAATCATGTTCACCATTAGATCACAATTTGTTGCCTAACTTAGATGATTATCCAAACATCAAAACATATAAATGTTTGGGGCATTGTTGCACCAACAATCTCCCCCTTTTTGATGTTTAGCAATCATTTAAGTTAGGTCTTTTTAAAGATACACATATTCATATCACATAATCATGTATCCAATTCTAACTTAAACATTTCTTCTCCCCCTTTGACATACATCAAAAAGAGAAGAAATCATATATTTCATAGAAGAATTGAATGCATTGTAATCTTGAACTAAGTTATAGAATTGAGATTTAGCTCCCCCTTAATCCAAAATAAAGTTCATGATGAGTAAAATACATGTGGAGCAAAAGTCTATCAAACAATTTGAAGGTTTAAATCCTAACTTTGCACCAACAATGTAAATTTGAAAAAGTTATAGTTAATGAAAACTCCCCCTAAAACACTGCATTAAATAGTTCAAAGGGTTGGTTTATACTCAGTATTATCATGATAAAGTTTTTAGGAGATCAAAGATACACTAAATATCAGAGAATGGAGCTGTTTATCAGAAAACACAGTGTATCAGTCGACTGGTTTACGAACGATCGTGATAACTGAATCAATTTCACCTTTTCACCAAAATTCAGAAATGCGTTAAAAATTCCAAAGACCTCGAAAAATCATGAAATTTTGCGTACACATTTATGAAATCATACTCTATCAAAGAAAAATATTTTGAAAAATATATGTTTTCCAGATTTTGAGATTGATATAAACTTGGAAGCTAACAAAAGTTCTAATGTTTTTGCAAACTTTGTATCACTTTTGTGTTTCACTTGAAAACTATTTTTTAAAATATGCTAAACATAGTTTAAAATATGTTTTATTTGACATTTCCAATCATGTTCTTGGAGCTATATGCACATCAATTGTGTATAAGCCTTCCCAATGATTGCTTCAATGAAGGATTAATGTCTCTAGATGACACTTTAGTCCATAGTAATGCATCATAACAAGCATGATGAACCAAGTGTATCTTCCTAACATCTCACATATTGTCTAAGTGGGTCAATACAAAAATCATGGTTTCTTAGGTATTTTGTGAGATGCTTAAAGGTATAAATCCTAGTATTTCTATAGGATCATGCAAACCTATACCTTTACTCAACCAAGCACATTCCAAGTTCTCTCCTAAGTGATGAAAATTCTATCTCGGAGAGAGCCTTGGTAAATATGTCGGCTAGGTTGGACTTGGATTCAATGTAATTAAGCTCAATCTCCCCCTTAGCCACATGATCTCTAATGAAGTGATGTTTCACTTCAATGTGCTTGGTCCTAGAGTGATGCACCGGATTTTTGGTCAAGTTAATGGTGCTCTCATTATCACAAAATACTTTCATGTTGGAGTAAGATAGCTCATAATCCTCTAGGGTATGTTTCATCCATAGTAGTTGAGCTACAGACCACCCATAGCCACATATTCGGCCTCGGTGGTAGATAAGACAACACAAGGTTGCTTCCTACTACTCCAACTAACTAGGGAGGACCCAAGAAATTGGCATCCACCACTAGTACTCTTCCGATCCAATTTGCAACCGGCATAATCGGAATCGGTGTACCCAATCAAATCAAACGACCTAGTCCTAGGGTACCATAATCCTACATTTAGTGTGCCTTTAACATATCTTAAGATTCTCTTAACGGCAACTAAATGAGATTCTTTAGGACATGATTGATACCTAGCACACATACCAACCGTAAATAATATGTTGGGTCTACTAGCGATTAAGTACAAAAGGCTACCAATCATGCTCCTATAAAGTGTAAGATCTATTTGTTTTCCTTCATTATCACTATCTATTTTAGTATTGGTTGCCATTGGGGTTGAAACTACCTTAGCAATTTCCAAACCAAATTTCTTGATCATTTCCTTAGCATATTTGGTTTGATAAATGTAAATTCCTTCACTTGTTTGTTTAACTTGCAAACCTAGGAAGAAATTCAATTCCCCAACTAGACTCATTTCGAACTCTTTTTCCATGTTTTTAATAAAGTCTTGAAGGAGTTCATCATTTGTTGACCCAAAGATAATGTCATCAAGATATACTTGGGCTACAAAGATGTCCTTAGATGTTGATTTTATAAAGAGAGTTTGATCTATACTACCCCTTTTAAAATTCTTAGAAATTAAGAAAGATGATAATCTTTCATACCAAGCCCGGGGAGCTTGTTTCAACCCATATAAAGCTTTTCTAAGCTTGTATACATGGTTTGGGTAATCCATATTTTCAAACCCGGGAGGTTGTTCTACATATACCTCTTCCTTAATAAATCCATTTAAGAATGCCGATTTAACATCCATTTGATGGAGTTTGAAACCCATATAGGAGGCATACCCTAATAGTATTCTAATAGACTCTAATCTAGCAACCGGGGCATATGTTTCATCATAGTCAAGTCCTTCAACTTGATTAAAACCCCTTGCTACTAATCTTGCTTTATTTCTAGTGATATTTCCTTGGTCATCTAGTTTGTTCCTAAAGACCCATCTTGTAGTAATGATGGTATTTTCATTAGGTCTAGGAACTAACTCCCATACTTGACTCCTTTCAAATTGAGCCAATTCATCTTGCATTGCTAAGATCCAATCCGGATCAAGTAATGCATCTTTGATTGTTTTGGGCTCAATTTGAGAAATTAGAGCAATATGACTAGTGGGATCCCTATGAAATGACCTAGTTCTAACTCCTTGAGATAATTCACCCACAATTTGATCTAAGGGATGACTTTGATGAACTCTTATGGTTCTAGGAGGTGTATTAAGTTGATTTTGATCATGATCAACCTCAATCCTATGCTCATCATCGGAATCATCCCTTACTCCCCCTTGATTCAATCCTCCCCCTTAATCATTACCCCCTAAGGTTAAATCTTGAAATTGTTGGGTAATTTCTTGATTTTCATTATTAATATCATCATCAATAGGGGATTTCCTAGGGTATGTATTGGAAGTTTCATCAAATTGAACATTTGAAGATTCTTCAATCTTTTGAGTCCTTTTATTGTAAACTCTATATCCTACACTAGTGGATGAGTATCCAACTAGGATTCCCTCATCCACTTTGGACTCAAACTTACCTAGGTTGTCTTTGGTATTTAAGATATAAACTTTACATCCAAAGACCTTAAAATAATGAATTGTTGGAATTGTACTATTCCACAATTCAAATGGAGTTTTTCCTAAAAACCTATGAATCAATACCCTATTTTGGATATAGCAAGCGGTATTAACCGCTTCCGCCCACAAGTAGCTAGGTAAGGAGTATGCATTAAGCATTGTCCTAGCCGCTTCTTGTAGGGCACGATTTTTCCTTTCCACAACCCCATTTTGTTGGGGTGTTCTAGGACAAGAAAACTCATGCTTGTACCCTTGTTCTAAGCAAAAAGTTAAAAAATTAGAATTCTCAAATTCTCCACCATGATCACTACGGATCTGGTTGATTTTGAGTTTTCTTTCATTTTCTACTCTTTTTCTAAATCCTATGTTTATTCCTAAGGTTTCATCTTTATTTTTCAAGAAAAATACCCAAGTAAACCTAGAGAAATCGTCTACTATTACCAAGCAATATTTACTACCAATCATAGAGGGGGTACTATGGCAATCAAATAAATCCATATGTAAAAGTTCTAAGGGTAAAGCGGTACTAAGTAAATTTTTACCTTTGTGTGATGTTTTTGATTGTTTCCCTTCTTGGCATGCATCACACATCTTGTCCTTGAGAAATTTGACTTTGGGCAACCCTTTGACTAACTTCATTTTTTCTATTTTGGCTATGTTCTTCATGTTTATGTGTCCTAGCCTCCTATGCCAAAGCCAACTTTCTTCCTCTTTTGCAATAAGACACTTAGTGGAAGCATTAATAGCATAGGATAAATCAACATAATACATATTTGATTTCCTAAAACCTACTAACATGCAATCATTTAGAGTTTTGTGTCTTATAAAACATTTTGAGGAATCAAATCTAACATCAAAGTTTGCATCACATAGTTGACTTACACTAAGTAAATTAAATTTCATATTTTTAACTAATAGCACTTTATGAATGGCAAGGTTGGGGGATACCTCAATTGTGCCCTTTCCTAGAATCTTAAGTTTGCCGCTATTACCAAATGACACTTTTCCCTTGCTAGTGTGGTTGATAGTAGGGAGCTTCCTCTCATCACCAGTCATATGCTTTGAGCACCCACTATCAACTATCCACAAGCTTGGTTCTTCTACCTATATCACATAAAAAATACAATCCTTAGGTACCCAAATCTTAGGACTACTAGCATCAATTATAAATTTCTTAGGTACCCAAGCCTTTCTACCCTTGCTTTTAATTATGGATTTTCTACTAACAAGCGATGTAAATATTACCTCCTTTTCCTTAGGCCTATATCCTAATCCGGCCTTGTTGTAAATAGCCCTTTGATCCTTAAGAATCATGTCTAGGTATTTTGAACCATTTGTAAATTTTTCTAAGCATGCTCTTAATTTTTCTATTTCTTTTCTTAATTCATCATTTTCATCCCTAAGGGTATATTCATCATTATCACTAGATAGTTTACCACATGAGGAATCTGTAGGGAATTCTTTATGCCAAATGGCATATGCGCAACGGAAAAATTAGGATCCCTTCCAAGTGATCCATGCGAAAGCAAACTCGTATAAAATAAATTTCTCTAAACCAAACCTATCTTATAGGAGAGGATTACCTTTGTTGCGTGCCCTTGTTAATCCCGCTTCTTCCTTTTGTTTGTTGGATCTTTAGCACGTTCAAGTGTCCGTGCCTCTATATGTATCCACACGAGCAAGCTCTTGTCTCACAAAAGAAAAACTAGAGGAGCTCTCCTTTACTTCTTGCTAGAGAAGTCCCTAAAGGAGAGGAAGAGAGGGAAAAGGAGAAAGGAAGAAGAAGACTCCTCTTCTTGCTAGCCTACACTCACAAACCCACACAACCAAAGCTTCCACCAAGCTCTCTCACAACCACAACAACACTTTCTTTGGCCGGCCACTTCATGGGGTCTTTTATAGGGTTGGAAAAACCCTTTCACCTCCACACATTCAATGCAATCCATTGCATTGGGACACAAGTTTGGCCGGCCACTTAAGGAGACAAAACCATTTTGTTTCCTTCCACCTTATCTAGCTTAGGTGGATGCTTAGGTGGCATGCTTATGTGGCATGCTTATGTGGCATTCATGCATGTTGAATTACTCTTATTAATTCAATTAAGCTTATGTTATCATATTGAATTAATCTTATTAATTCAATTAAGCTTATGTTATCATATTGAATTAATCTTATTAAATCAATAAGGTAACATATTGAATTAATCTCATTAAATCAATTAGCTAAAATTCTCATTAAGCTTAAAGTCCAAAAACCATTTTGTACTTAAGCTTATTCCCAAATTATTCTAGTCAAACTAGAATACTCTAATTCCTCTAATTATCATGCTCTTTGTGTGTGACCCTATAGGCTCTCATAACGTTGGCAGTGGATCTAAACTCTTTTAGATACACAAGCAATGAGCGGCATCTAGCAATACATCATTGCTACCCAAGTTACGAGATAAGTCAAGATCCGACTAACCTTTCCGTGACTACTATAATGTATGACCGTGTCCTTCTATCCTTGATATCAGATTGACCAATGAGGCATACATCGTGTCATCCTCGATCAATCTATGTGTTTCTTGATCCTTGAGTAAACTAACTCAAACAAATGAGCTCAATATCTCATATTGACTCATTCGAGCATGGCCATGCATTTTAGTAGTTCTACTCAATCAAGGGGCCCACAGATATCACTCCCGTCATATGGGAGGGATAGATCCCATCTACATCACTCACATCCCTCCGCATAATTTGTTATATACCCAGTAATCGCCTTTATGGTCCACCCTGTTACGGGTGACGTTTGACGATACCAAAGTACATAACTCCTTATGTAGGGAACCGTAGTGATTTCAGGTTTGAGGACTATTCATACCAATAGTCATATGAGAAAGTTTATGACACTCATATGACGATCCATGAAACTTTCTCATGGCGGGTCAGTTCAGTATATATTCTCTAATATATACCCATGTGTCAACTTGATATCATATATCCATGACTTGTGAGATCAAGTCATCAATTGACCTACATGCTAGTCTTTATGTATTAATATTGGCCTTGCATATTAATACTTGACTAGGAACATTTAGAAAGTGTTCTCTACAGCCTCTCATAATCAATTCTGCCAATTGATGTACTGTAGATAAGAACCTACTTTTCTAGGGCATTACTATATTTAATTTAGCTGGCACAAGAAAGACTTAAATATAATAACCAATCCTTTGCCTTTATAGAATATGATACAAAATGTTTCCTATTCAACCATCACATGATTGGTTCTTAGGGCTATAACTAACAATCTCCCACTAGCACTAGTACCAATCACTATGATATCTAATACCTAGTGACCTAGTGTGACCATCATGCTTCCTCTGTGCCAAAGCCTTGGTGATGGATCTGCGATGTTAGCTTCATCGGTGCATACTCCTCACATCTCCTCTATCGATGATCTCTCGAATGAGATGGAAGTGCCGCTTGATGTGTTTGGTCCGATGTGATCGAGGTTCCTTAGCTGTAATAGCCCCATTGTTGTCACAATAGAGTCTATTGGATCTGCGATGCTAGGAACTACCCCAAGTTCAGCGATGAACTTGCGGAGCCAAACAACCTCCTTTCTTTGCATCGGATCGACAATATACAAACCATTGTAGAATCGGCAAGCGTGTCTGCTTGAACTCTTCCACTCACGGCTCCACCATTCGAGCAAAACACGTACCCGATTGCGATCTATAGTCATCCTTATGCATTTGGAAGCTTGCATCCTGTAACCCTTCTGATTAGCTCCTCATTGCCTCGAATATCGAAATATTCTTTCGTTCTTCGTAAGTATTTAAGAATATTTTGTGCTATCCGATGACTTTCACCGATCCGATCGTATCTACTCGTCATGCTCAAAGCATACGAGGCGTCGAGGCAGTACAAAGCATGGCGTACATGATAGACCCTATGGCGGATGCATAAGGGATCTTATCCATGCGATCTCTCCTCCTTAGAAGAGGACATTGAGTCTTGAAAGACTCACACCATGTGATAAAGCGAAATCCTTTCTTGGAATTTTGCATAGCAAAGCGATCTAGCACTTTATCAATGTATGTACTCGACTTAGGCCAAGTAATCTTTTAGATCTATCTCTATAGATCTTGATGCCTAGAATATAGGCGGCTTCACCTAAGTCTTTCATCGAGAAACAATTCCCTAACCACATCTTCACACGGTGGGTGAGGAATATCATTTCCGATGAAGTATGTCATCTACATACAAGACAAGAAATACAACTGTGCTCCCACTATTTCTCTTGTAGACACAAGGTTCATCTTCATTCTTGATGAAACCAAACTCTTTGATTGCATCATCGAATCGAAGATTCCAGCTTCGAGAGGCTTGCTTTAGTCCATAAATGGACCTTTGCAGTTGCATACCTTTCGGGATGCTTTGGATCTTCAAAACCCTCGTGTCATGTACACATCCTCGAGTAGCTTTCCATTCAGAAAAGTGGTTTTGACATCCATCTGCCAGATCTCATAATCGTGGTAGGCTGCAATAGCAAGTATGATCCGAATGGATTTAAGCATCGCAACTGGTGAAAAGGTTTCATCATAGTCAATACCATGAATTTGTTTGAATCCTTTAGCCACCAATCTACCTTTATAGGTATGCTTATTACCATCCATGTCAGTCTTTACTTTAAAGACCCACTTACACCCAATGGGTTTTACCCCTTCAGGTGGATCAACCAAGGTCCATACTTGGTTAGTGTACATGGATTCCATTTCGGATCTCATGGCCTCTAGCCATTTCTCGAAATCTGGGCTCATCATAGCTTCTTGATAGGATGTAGGCTCGATCGACAAGCAATACATCACCATTGTCAGTCAAGAGAAAAGAATATCTCTCGGGTTGACGACGGATCCTGTCAGATCTACGAAGAGGTTGGTCTACTTGAACAGGTGTTTGTTCCACAACTCTTTGGGCAACAATTTCCTCATCCACAACACTTTGTGGTTCCTGTTCATTTTCCATCGAAGCCTTAGTGTTATCGTCATCTTGAACTTCTTCAAGATGAATTTTACTCCCACTAGTTTTTCTAGAAATAAATTCTCTTTCTAGAAAGACAGCATTTCTGGCAACAAACACCTTGCCAAGTGTGGGATTGTAAAAGTAATATCCCTTAGTTTCCTTGGGATATCCTACAAAATAACACTTATCTGATTTGGGTCCTAGTTTATCTGAGACTTGACGTCTTACATAAGCTTCACAACCCCAAATCTTTATAAAAGACATTTTGGGACTCTTCCCAGTCAATATCGTATATGGTGTCTTTTCTACGGCTTTTGATGGGACGCGATTAAGTGTGAAAGCGGGTGTCTCTAGAGCTAGTCCCCAAAAGGAAGTAGGTAGATCAGTCTGGCTCATCATTGATCGTACCATATCTAATAGAGTACGATTTCTCCTCTCAGATACACCATTCCATTGTGGTGTTCGGGGAGTGAGTTGGGATATTATCCACACTCGGCCGGTGATCATGAAACTCTTGACTAAGGTATTCACCACCACCTCGATCTGATCAAGTAGCTTAATCGCTTACCAAGTTGGTTTTGTACTTCATTCTTGAATGCTTTGAACTTTTCAAAGGATTCTGACTTATGTCTCATCAAATATAAGTAGCCAAATCTACTCATATCATCAGTGAAAGTAATAAAGTACTTATAGCCTCCTCTGGCTTCGACATTGAAAGGCCCACATACATCAGTATGTATGAGTGCTAACAAGTCCGTCGCTCTCTGGCCATGTCCACTAAATGGAGTTTTAGTCATCTTTCCTAAAGGCAAGATTCATACCTCATATGATTCAAAATCAAATGAGTCCAATAATCCATCTTTATGGAGTTGGGATATCGTTTTTCATTTATGTGACCTAGGCGATGCGAGAGATATGTTTGGTCGAATCATTCGATTTGAACCGCTGGTATTTACGTTATAAATTGGGTTTTTCCAAATCTAGAACATAGAGACCATTCATAAGTGGTGCATTACAATAGAACATTTCATTTAAATAAATGGAACAACATTTGTCCTTTATTATAAAAGAAAAATTTTTCTTGTCTAAACAAGATCTGAAATTATGTTCTTTGTCAATGCAGTACATATAAGCACTCCTCTAGTTCTAAGATAAGCCCGATGGGCAAAGATAAAGAATATGTTCCCTCTGACTGAAAGAACTTTTGCGCCATTGCCTACTCGTAGGTCTACTTCGCCTTTGCCATTTGTCTACTATTTCTCGGTCCTGCACATTATTACAAATGTGAGATGCACATCCGTATCTAATACCCATGTAGAAGAAATAGATAGATTAACTTCTATAACGTGTATACCGAGGCGTAAGTCCCACTTCTTTTATTCTTTACTTCCTCAAGGTAGACTTTGCGGTTCGCTTCCGGTGTCGATCTCACGCAATGAAGCGATCCCTTCCTTAGGTACTTTACCTTTACCCTTTGAAGTGGATGAATTGGCCTTGCCTTTGGCTTGGGTCTTACCCTTGCCTTGTGCTTACCTTTGCCCTTCTTGACCATTAGTACGTTGTTAACTTTCTTCTTTTGAGATTGGTTCAGATTCTTAACATCTTTGAGAATCTCGAGCAAAGGTTTATCAATTTCATTCATGTTATAATTCATGACGAATTGATTATATGCTTAGCAAGCGATTGCGAGGATAACATCGGTTGCCAATTCTTGGCTCGATGGAAAACCTAGTCTTTGAGGTTCTCAACGCGTACCCAATCATTTTGAGTCGTGAGTTCCTACAGTGTTCCTTCTTGCATCTTGCATGCAAAAAGAGCCTTAGACACTTCAAAGCGCTCGTGCCTAGCTTGTCCTTGATATAGTTGTTTCAAATGCTCAACCATATCATAGGCATCCATGTTCTCATGTTGCTTCAAGCTCGAGTTCATGGTGGCAAGCATAAGACATGACACATCTAATCGTCATCTTGATGCTTCTTATAAGCATCCTTTTCAAACGAGTGCGCATGGCGGGTGTTTGAGGTAGATCGCTCTAGGACATACTTTGCGTTCTTGCTTGAGGATAATCCTCAAGTTCCTATACCGATCAAGAAAGTTCGCTCCATTAAGCTTGTCCTTCTCAAGGGCAGATCGCAAGATTGAGGGTGTGTGTCGTTAGATGTCATGGTGATCTACAACATTAAAATGCAAAGTTAAGTATCATACCTAAATCATTTAATTAGGCCTTTAATTAAATGAGGCTCCCACTAAATTCTCATAGCTACTATTTAGCTATAAATTTATATGGGATAAAGATCCACATCATAATTCGTCTTGAGTTAGCTTTGGCTAATCGCCCAAGACGTAGTATAATTAGGTTGGCAATCTTTTGCCAATTACATCTGATGTAACTCTTTAATAGCTTTGGTTAAGTTTTAGATTAGTTTAGTGTTTATTCCTAAACCAGCTTCGGTATGTGGCGAGGCACAGGGCCTTCTTGGATATCGAACAGCGACCACTTCTAAGACAAAGCTGATGTTTGGAAATCACATAAAACTAATTTTAAAACTTATGTTCAAAGCTAATATATGCCTCTACTTTCTTAACTAATTAAGAAAACTTAATTAAGTCTTAACCAAGTTTGATAGCGGGACATCACGATTGTCCGCACTCTTCCAAGATAAAATGCATTGCTTTGCTTTGGCAAACCCAATAACAAATGATCGAGAAGTAGTGAGTACCAACTTTGGTAGGCATATCGTTTTTGACTTATTAAGAAATAAACATGTATCATATACATATTAGCATACATCACATATAAGCTAAACTAATCATGCATCACATACAAGCTAAACTAACATGCATCACATACATATTAAACTAAGCGTGTCATGGTTATGGCCCTTATTCTACAATCTTCTCAAGCCAATGAAAAGATTGATTGGTCAACCTAGGGACAACATCTTCTCCTAAGTGCTTCCTTTTGGTTGTCTTGTGTGTTGACTTCCTCCTTGTAACCTCATCTTCCAATGGACCCTCCATCTTTGTTTTGTACATTACAAAAGGAGAAATACTCGAGTTACATTCGAGTCTAAAACTAATTTTACAACAAGAATTTTAGGAGGAAGGCACGACACGAAGGCCGTATTTAAGAATTACAACACACACACATTCACAAACCTTTTGGGACTAGGCCATAACCATGCACCATGTCATTTTAACTTTTAAAAGACATTGGATATTTTATTATGTTTGACAATTGCTAATGCAATTATCAACTCATAATAAAATTTATCCTACTTCTATATCACATATAAAATAGAGAAAACTTATTTTATACGATCTTTCGCAAGTGGCTCTGATACCACTGTAGGGAATTCTTTATGCCAAATGGCATATGCGCAACGGAAAAATTAGGATCCCTTCCAAGTGATCCATGCGAAAGCAAACTCGTATAAAATAAATTTCTCTAAACCAAACCTATCTTATAGGAGAGGATTACCTTTGTTGCGTGCCCTTGTTAATCCCGCTTCTTCCTTTTGTTTGTTGGATCTTTAGCACGTTCAAGTGTCCGTGCCTCTATATGTATCCACACGAGCAAGCTCTTGTCTCACAAAAGAAAAACTAGAGGAGCTCTCCTTTACTTCTTGCTAGAGAAGTCCCTAAAGGAGAGGAAGAGAGGGAAAAGGAGAAAGGAAGAAGACTCCTCTTCTTGCTAGCCTACACTCACAAACCCACACAACCAAAGCTTCCACCAAGCTCTCTCACAACCACAACAACACTTTCTTTGGCCGGCCACTTCATGGGGTCTTTTATAGGGTTGGAAAAACCCTTTCACCTCCACACATTCAATGCAATCCATTGCATTGGGACACAAGTTTGGCCGGCCACTTAAGGAGACAAAACCATTTTGTTTCCTTCCACCTTATCTAGCTTAGGTGGATGCTTAGGTGGCATGCTTATGTGGCATGCTTATGTGGCATTCTTATGTGGCATTCATGCATGTTGAATTAATCTTATTAATTCAATTAAGCTTATGTTATCATGTTGAATTAATCTTATTAATTCAATCATATTGAATTAATCTTATTAATTCAATTAAGCTTATGTTATCATATTGAATTAATCTTATTAAATCAATAAGGTAACATATTGAATTAATCTCATTAAATCAATTAGCTAAAATTCTCATTAAGCTTAAAGTCCAAAAACCATTTTGTACTTAAGCTTATTCCCAAATTATTCTAGTCAAACTAGAATACTCTAATTCCTCTAATTATCATGCTCTTTGTGTGTGACCCTATAGGCTCTCATAACGTTGGCAGTGGACCTAAACTCTTTTAGATACACAAGCAATGAGCGGCATCTAGCAATACATCATTGCTACCCAAGTTACGAGATAAGTCAAGATCCGACTAACCTTTCCGTGACTACTATAATATATGACCGTGTCCTTCTATCCTTGATATCAGATTGATCAATGAGGCATAGACCGTGTCATCCTCGATCAATCTATGTGTTTCTTGATCCATGAGTAAACTAACTCAAACAAATGAGCTCAATATCTCATATTGACTCATTCGAGCATGGCCATGCGTTTTAGTAGTTCTACTCAATCAAGGAGCCCACCGATATCACTCTCGTCATATGAGAGGGATAGATCCCATCTACATCACTCACATCCCTCCGCATAATTTGTTATATACCCAGTAATCGCCTTTATGGTCCACCCTGTTACGGGTGACGTTTGACGATACCAAAGTACATAACTCCTTATGTAGGGAACCGTAGTGACTTCAGGTCTGAGGACTATTCATACCAATAGTCACATGAGAAAGTTTATGACACTCATATAACGATCCATGAAACTTTCTCATGGCGGGTCAGTTCAGTATATATTCTCTAATATATACCCATGTGTCAACTTGATATCATATATCCATGACTTGTGAGATCAAGTCATCAATTGACCTACATGCTAGTCTTTATGTATTAATATTGCCCTTGCATATTAATACTTGACTAGGAACATTTAGAAAGTGTTCTCTACAGCCTCTCATAATCAATTCTGCCAATTGATGTGCTGTAGATAAGAACCTACTTTTCTAGGGCATTACTATATTTAATTTAGCTGGCACAAGCAAGACTTAAATATAATAACCAATCCTTTGCCTTTATAGAATATGATACAAAATGTTCCCTATTCAACCATCACATGATTGGTTCTTAGGGCTATAACTAACAGAATCTACACTCTTAAGTGATTCGATCTCTATTTTTAGATCCATAATCCTAGTTTCCGATCTATTCAAAGCATTTTGTAAACATGCAATAGTCTTGTAAAGTAAATCTACTTTAGGTGAGTTGTTTACCTCATCATCATCACTTGATGATGATTCATCGCTTAAGGAAGAAGAGGACTCCTCGCTTGAGCTCCCGGCTTCTTCCTCCAATGCCATGAGCGCTAGATTCCGGGTGGCATGGCATACTTCTTCATCGTCGGAGGACTCCTCCATGCTTAGAGTGTCCCATGTTTGTTCCACCATTGCCTCCTTCTTCTTCTCCTTCTTTTCCTTCTTTTTCTTTTCCTTCTCCTCCTTCTTTAGTTTCGGGCAATTTGGCTTTATATGCCCTTTCTTGTTGCAACCAAAACAAGTCACGTTAGAGGTAGAATTTGAACTATTTGAAGATTTACCTCTTGAGGATTGGAACATCCTCTTCACATCTTTCTTGGTGAGTCTCCTTGACTTCCCACCAAACTTCTTGACGTAATGTGCCACCTCGCTTGTCGATAACTCATCTTCACTACTTGATGAGTCTTCCTCGGATTCGGATGAGGAGGACACTTCCTTCTTCTCCTTCTTTCCTACAAAAAGAGCTATACCCTTCTCTTTGAATGAAGTGTTAGCCTTTTCATGTAATTGAAATTCACAAAATAGCTCATCTAACTTAACTAATGAAAGATCCCTAGAGACCTTATAGGAATCTACCATTGAATCCCATAAGGTTGTCCTAGGGAAAGCTTGTAACACATACCTTACAAGGTCTCGGTTGTCGACCTTCTCACCTATAACATGTAGTCCGTTGACTACTTCCTTGAACTGACCGTACATTTGACTCACGGTTTCGTTGGTCTTCATGGTGAAGCTTTGGAGTTGACCTATCAATAGGTCTCTTTTGGCTCTTCTAGTCTCCTTTGAACCTTCATTCAATTCGATGAGCTTCTCCCAAAGCTCTTTTGCTGAGTTGAAAGGCCCGACTTTAGAAAGTTGCTCCTTCGATAGACCACATTGAAGTGTGGTTGTTGCTTTTGCATTGGCTTGTGCTTTCTTGGCCATCTCTCTTGTCCAATCTTTTGTTGGTAGTGGTGCTCCGAATTCGTCGACCGGCTTCTCGAAACCATCTACAACACTAAACCAATTCTCAATATCATTCATTAAGTAATACTCCATCCTACCTTTCCAATATCCGAAGTCATTTTCGTCGAAGAACGGAGGTCTCGTCGTGCTATACCCCTCTTGAAAAGCCATCTTTGCTCCGGTTGATTGCTAGATCTTCCGATGCGATCTGGGCTCTGATACCACTTGTTGGGGATCGTTTGGAAGCTAGAGGGGGGGTGAATAGCATTTTTCGTTTCTACAAGAATAATTAACGGAAGCAAATAGAAATAATATAAGTAAAAACAAAATAACAATGCTAACAAAGCCTTTACGTGGTTCGAAGATAACCCTCCTACTCCACGGCGATCCTTAAGGTGGATCAACCCAAGCAATTCCACTAAGAAGCTCTCCTTTACCACAAAAACTCCTCTTCTTTACAAAGAATAAAATTTTAGCTTAGAGAGAGGAGGAGAGGATTTAAGATCACTTAGAAAGCTTGAAAACTCGGGGAGGCTTTGGAGAAGAATCGAGAATAATCATTAACCCCAAAAACCTCCACCAGCCCTCTTTTTATAGAGAGGGCTAATTTTCCCGTTGGAGCATGATCAGTCGACTGATGCACAATATCAGTGGACTGCCAGCGCGATTAACGGCTTCTGAACAGCCGAATTCACGGGATTCCGAGTCGTTTCGTCCAACGGCATTCTCATCAGTCGACTGATATATCCAACAGTCGACTGATGTAGTGATCAGTCAAGTGATCACAGGCCGCAGTCGAGTGTGACTCCATTATGTGCCCGTTTTTACCTTGATCAGTCGACTGCCACTATTGGCAGTCGACTGACATCAACATCAATCGACTGCAATGATCAAAGCAGTCGACTGATGGTTAGGGTTTCATCCTGACTAAGTCGAGTACCTGACCAGTCGACTGATACATTGTATCAGTCGACTGATACTTATCAAGTATGAGTAATTCATACTTGATTTTACCCCTTAGACCTAGACTCAACCTCTTAGCTCTTCCTTAAGCCTTGCACCTCCAGGATCCCTCCGAGTCCGCGACTTGTTCATCCTTTGCGCTTTGCTTCCAAGAGCTTTCCTTGGTTTTGTCATGTCTTGGGTTTCCTTTACCAAGGCGTGCTTGGACTTTACGTCACCAAGTCTACATGCTTGGACTTACGCTGCCAAGACTTGCCCTTAGACTTCCTTTGCCAAGGTCCGTTTGGACTTAATGCCGCCAAGACAACATGCTTGGTCTTACGCCGCCAAACCTTTACCTGATCATACTTGGACTTTGCCTTTACCTGTCACTTAATCATGTTCACCATTAGATCACAATTTGTTGCCTAACTTAGATGATTATCCAAACATCAAAACATATAAATGCTTGGGGCATTGTTGCACCAACACTTATTTCTTCTTCTTCTTGCCTTTCGTCTTAGAAGTAGAAACCTTTTGGGCAACCATGGCCTTGTTGGAATGTATACTGAAAGCCTAGCTCTTTTTGTATGAACATTTTTATTTTGAAATAAGAATCACATGATCATTGTTTGCACTTTATATTTATTATATGAGTGCATATTGTCTAATATTTTACATTATAGATAACATGGTGCTTGGTGTAGCACAGAAGATCATGTTATCAGTCCCTTGTAGAATATAAGTAGAGGCTCACAACCAAGATGGTTTTGGACAAACCATTGGCATGGTTGTTGTGTAGCTTGGTATTGTTTTGTCTTGAACATAGAGTTACACTAGTACACTTAGGTGTATTGAGCAGGACCGACATAGAGGTGATTCAATTTATTGCTGACTACATAATTGAATCGGACCTCGGATATTATGTTGTACATGCTCTTAATCCCGATATAATAACGGGCACATGTACTTAGTATTTATGTCTTTGATTTACCAGAGGGTGAGATTTCTATGGATTAAATCAATATGCCCGGTAAGTTGAGAAATGATATTTTTTACATGGTGTGTCGTTGATTATAGGAGGAAACCGTGTCCTATATATTAGGTTGATGATGTTCCCTTGAGGAGCTCATAAGGTTCATCATGTAAACCCTGCAGGTTGACTTAGTCAACATGATGATAAGGTTGAGTGGTACTACTCGAGGAGTTAGATGTTATTTAATTGATGGTCAGTGAATCAATTAATTGACGGACATTCGATATCTTAAACACGAGGAGATGGATGTACAAATAATATATGGAGCCCATATTAATTTATGGGGGTTGATGAGGTAGTTCGATGATGATCCTCTAGTGAAATGGAACATCATTCATGGATCAAGTTTGTGTGGTTCCGATCCATCGGGTGGCCAAGATCCAACTCCTCCTCATGGTCCCTATCGTAGCCTAATATAAACCTCATGAAGTCTAGATCAAATAATGGAAAACAAATCTCTAGATCCGACGGTTGAGATCAAATCTCTAGAACTGACGGTTGAGATTAAATCTCTAGATCCGACGGTTGAGATTAAATCTATAGATCCGACGGTTGAGATTAAATCTCTAGAACCGACGGTTGAGATTAAATCTCTAGAACCGACGGTTGAGATTAAATCTCTAGATCCGACAGTTGAGATTAAATCTCTAGAACCGACGGTTGAGATTAAATCTCTAGAACCGACGGTTGAGATTAAATCTCTAGATCCGACGGTTGAGATTAAATCTCTAGAACCGACGGTTGAGATTAAATCTCTAGAACCGACGGTTGAGATTAAATCTCTAGATCCGGCGGTTGAGATTAAAACTCTAGAACCAATGGTGGAGATTAAACCAAGGCCTAAACCTAACTCTATATATATGGGCTTAAGGTGGGCGGCAAGTTTGGTTGATGGAGTTGGATGTTTTAGAGATTAGGGTTTTGCCCATCAATGACTTGGGCGGCAAGAAACCCTAAGGAGGAAACCCTAATTAGATTAGGGTTTGGCTCCTTTGGTTGGGCGGCAAAATTTGGAAGGAGAGGGGCAGTTACTATAGGAGAAGTGCTCTTCTTCTTCCTAGGTAAGGTGGCCGGTCCCTAGATCTCTTCCTTCCACCTTGGTTGGGCGGCAAGAAAGCCTAAGGAGGAAACCCTAATTAGGGTTTGGCTCCTATGGTTGGGCGGCTAGGGTTTGCAAGAAGGTGGGTGGCAACTATAGGAGAGGAGCTCTTCTTCTTCCTAGGGTGTGGTCGGCTCCTTCCTCTATTCCCTCCACCTTGACCGACGCCCAACATATTCCCTTTCTCCTCTTCACTCCATCTTGGCCGGCGGCACTAGAAGCTAGGGTTTGTCCCTAGTTTGGTTCCTTGGTGGTTTCCATTTAGTTCTCTCTATTCTTGGGGCCGGCGGCATCAATCCTTTGTGGATTGGTGGTTGGCTCAAGCAAGAAGGGAAGGAGAGTTCTTCTTTCTTGAATTGAAGAAGATCTAGGAAGCTTCAACTTGTGGAGGATCTTCGCCCACACGAAGTCTACAAGGAGGTTAGGACATACGATAGAAGATCAAGAGGTATAAAAGTTTTATAACTTTTATTATTGATCTTTGCATGTTCTTATTGATATGCTAGCTTATGTTCTTTATGTTAGTATGTGTTGATTATACTAGTTTACATTTGTATGTATTTGTATAATCATGGACCCCGAAGACAAACACAAAAACCGGCGATCCGTCCGTCGTCTCTTCCGCGGCTAACCAACTAGAAGAGTTGTGTTGCTTGAACAACTAGTTTGTTCAAGCAATCGCTCAAGTTGTTAGCACGACGATGAATTGGTTGTGCTTAGGAAACTCCTCCCATCCGGATTAGTTTTCATTAGTGAAAAATTTAATCCGAGGACATGGGAGCCAATGAACCTCCCGAGAAGCATGATGATTCCCAATAGGCCTGAGCCTGAGCACTCTGACGAAAAAGCCCCTCTGTCGCCTGGAGTTTTGTCAGAAGCTCCGCCAACGAATACAACCTCTTGTTCATGTTGTAATTCAGGTGAAACTGCTCAAAACTCCTAGGTAGAGACTGGAGAATGATATCAACCTGGGTTTCTCCATCGATCTCAGCTCCAAGGACTTCCAGCTCATTCAAATGAGCCATCATCTTGAGAACATGATCCCTCACGGGTGTTCCCTCGATGATTGTTGTCGTCATCAAGTTCCTCATGGCTTCCTTCCTAGTAGCCTGATTCTGGTGTCCGAAAAGCTCTTTGAGATTGAGCATCATGTCATAAGCAGTGGGCATGGCTTGATGCTGATGTTGCAATACATTTGACATAGAAGCCAAAATGTAACACCGTGTCATCTCATCAGCCTTTATCCACTTCTTATAACTCTCCTTCTCCTTTTCCCCAGAATCATCCGCAGGCTTAGGAGGACACTCTTCGAAGAGTACATATTTGTACTCCTCAGCAGTCAAGACAATATCAAGATTCCTCTTCCAATCAACATAATTGGATCCAGTAAGTTTATTTTCTTTCAGTATCATAGCAAGCGGGTTGAAAGTCATTTTTGAAAAACCTAAGAATCACATAGATCAAAACATTAGATTTCAAAAAATTATTGATTCCTCAAACAATAAAATTTTAAAATCAACCAACACCTCAAAACACCGAGAATATCGTATGCCACGATAGTGTGGACGTAAACAAATTCTACATTTGTAAGAGGAGGTTTTACCCATTAATTTTACTATCTTGTCAACCTAACTTTTTGACAAATAAAATTAATAGTTGATTTCTCTTCGGCCCTACAAATAAAAGTTGTGACTCCGATGGGGAGGATACTCCTATTTGCATCTAAGTGTTCACCATTACTCGGTACCAAGACAATTATCTCGGGTTATGTGCCTTCCGATGGGGAAGTACACACGCTCCTTAATAATTTCCTATAACCATATTCGACCCTGTGATCCGCAAAACAAACTCATCCGATGGGGAGGAAGGCACTCAAAGCCGATGCGCAAGTTTGTTTGCATCACATGTCAAATCGTAATGCAGGTCGTGGGAATTTATAAAAATATCCCTCTCCCACTTAGTAATTTAAAATTGAGGAATTTTCCTAGCACATGACATGCATAGCAAACAAGAAGCAATAAATATGAAAAAAATATTTTCAACTATTATGGCTTTTGTTCTCCAATATGCCTCCCGTCGTATCGCCATCTCGTCCGCTCCTCTTTACGCCATGTACAAGCCATCCGGAGATCCGAGCCGAGAATAACTATTTTAATTTACATCCATTGATCCTATACTCCACGGAGTGTACATGAAATCTAGATCAAAAGTAAACTAAAATAAAAGAATGGCTAAATAATGTCGTACTTAATTACAAAAATTAAATACTAGCCTCGTCAACCCCGAGGAAACAAATAATATTACACACATGCAATCACATACACACACATATGGCCATAATAGTTGGATCTTATGCCTGCAACCAAAGAGTTAGCCTATGCACATCCTACTATCATCCGACACATATAATATATGATAAGTGCATAAAATTAACTGAATCAAAAACACACAAAATCGGAAACCGTGGCTCTGATACCACTTGAAGGTTTTGTGGAACCGAAGCTCTGATACCACTTGAAGGGAGGAAACTTCGCTTCCCACTTCAACTTGGTCGCTTGTTCATGGCGATCCCGTCTACGTCCCTGGATAAAAAAAAATTAATCCTTGACATAGAGGGATTACCCAAGCAACCGTTCCATCGTCGTGCTATTCGATTAGAGTGGTCACTTGAACAAACTTGTTGTTCAAGCAACCTACCTCTATTCTTCGATTAGCCAGGAAATAGACAATGTACGGATCGTCGGTTTTTGTGTTTGTCTTCGGGGTCCATGTAAATTAGCTACATACAAAATATACAACATGCATAGAATAAGAAAAGATTCATAAACAAGAATTATACCTCTTGTTATACCTCATGATCTTCTATTGTATATCCTTCCTCCTTTTGGACGTCGTGTGGGCGATGATCTTCCAAAAGTCGAAGCCTCCTAGAACACGTTCTTCCCTTCCTTGCTCGCTCTGAACAAAAGGAAGAATGAAACGAAACTCTCCTCCTATCTAGGACCGGCCACCAAGCTCCAAGCTTGATGTTGCCGTCGGCCAAGGAGTGGATTAGGGAGTATAGGCGCCGGCCAAAAGCTCCAAGGGAAGAGACCCTAGCTCTTGCCGCCGACCAAGGAGGAGAGGAAGAGGATTGGGACACCGGCCAAGAAGAGAAAAGAGAAGATGGGCGCCGGCCAAAACCCTAGGAAGAAGGAAACCCTAGCCCCCAATGCTTCTCCAAACCCTAGCCGCCCAATGCTTGAAGCAAAACCTAATCTCCCTTGTTGTGTTCCACGACCAAGCCTTTAGCCCTCCTTTTATAGAGCTAGACTTAATCCTCCTTTTAATCTCCACCATCGAATCTAAGGATTTAATCTCAACCGTTGGATCTAGATATTTAATCTCCACCGTCGGATCTAAAGATTTAATCTCCACCGTTGGATCTAGAGATTTAATCTCCACCGTCGGATCTAGAGATTTAATCTCCACCGTCGGATATAGAGTTTCATTTTCCATCATCGGATCTAGGCTCCATAAGGGTTTTAATAGGCTACAATAGGGACCATGAGGAGGAGTTGGATCTTGGCCACCAAATGGATCAACCCCACATAAAGTCCGATCCATTAATGATAATCCATTCCACTAGAAGATTATTATTGATCTACCTCACCAACCTCATAAATAAATATGGGCTTCATATATTATTTATACAAATGTCTCCCCGTGTTTAAGATCTCGAATGTTCCTCAATTAATTAATTTATTGACAATTAATTAATCAACATCTAACTCCATGAGTAGTACCACTCAACCTTATCATCATGCCGGACCAAGTCCACCTGCAGGGTTTACATGATGAACCTTATGAGCTCCTCAAGGGGACATCATCATCCTAATATATAGGACACGGATTCCTCCTATAATCAATGACACACCATGTAAATAATATCATTTCCCAACTTATCGAGCCTATCGATTTACTCTATAAATCTCGCCCATTGGTAAATCAAAGAAATAAATACTAAGTATATGTGTCCGTTATTATATCGGGATTAAGAGCATGTACACCATAATATTCGAGGTCCAATTCAATTATGTAGTCAGCAATAAATCGAATCACCTCTAAGTCGGTTCTGCTCAATACACACAAAGTGTACTAGTGTAATTCTATGGTCAAGACAAACCAATACCAAATTACACTACAACCATACCAATGGTTTGTCCAAAACCATTTCGGTTGTGAGCCTCGACTTATACTCTACAAGGAACTGATAACATGATCTCCCGTTTGACACTACACACCATGTTATCTGCAATGTAATGTATTAGACAATATGCATATCCATAAATATGCAAACAATGATCATGTGATTCTTTTTTCAAAAATAAAGATGTTCATACAAAAGATAGACTTTTCAGTATACATCCCAATAATAATACCCTACTTCCCTACACTCAAAGCATGTTATATGATTTTTATTTTTAACAATTGCTTTTGAGTTACCTTCTTGAATTGTAGGAGAATTTTGGACTTCTTCTTCATTTCTCCCAAAGGTAGAAGGCTCCTCCTCTTGCTTTGACATAGAGGATCTAACCTCCCCCTCAATCCTTGAAGTGGAGGCTTTCATTGTTAGTAATATATTAGAGATGTCCTAAGGCAATCGCCTTATGTATGAACCATTTATATGATAAATGAAGATTCACTATTTGAGTATACATGTTTTATGTATTTGATTGGATCTTAAACTCATTTACTGAATGTCCACGATACGATTCACAAAGATGAGAGAATTTGTGATTGGATCACAACTAGTGAGTATCTCTACATGTGTAATTGTGATGTATCGGAATTATCCCTAGTCGATGAATTGATGGATTTGGACACCATCAATTCTGTCGAGACTAGCACGAGGTATACTCCTTGGTGTATCCAAACAGCTGATTCTCACTGGCTGGAGACATAGTGATGTCCGGAGTTAATCGTGGATGCTAGTTATGGTAACTAGTTCATTGGAGTGACCATCCGTAAGACTTCATATGGTTCTCTGCATATATAGATATGTCAATGAACTTCTTACTGTGGCTTAAGTGCGATGTTCCTTTGACTTACGGTATTCAAGTCATCTTGATCATAGAGACTTATGCTTTGACATCTTAAGCAAGCATCTCTAAGGAGATGTGGACCCGGGATGATTGGGTATAAGTCGAAGTGATCGAAGGTGTTTGAATAGCCTATAAAGGATTCACCACTCCTTGTGAGGAGATGTATACCCATGGCCTCTCGTCGGATTGTTACTAAAGTCTTTGGCCAAAGCATTACATGTTTAGAGTAAGGTACTCTTCGATACATGTGGAGTAACTAGAATCCGTAGGACGAGGAAATGATACTTGGGCTAGGTGTGACGTAGTCAGCCTAGTGGGGACTGACACTATAGACTATGTCCTGAACCAAGTGGGTATAAGATGAGTGAAGGGAATGGGGAACGAATCATTCGAGCTGCTGAAGGGTTTCAGAAATAGTTCTGGATCAACCGTTGATTTTTTCGGTTAATTGGGGATCATGATGTACTACTAGGTGCCACTCATGATCGTTCTATAATTAATGGTTAATTATAGATGGCCAACATAAACCGAGAACCTATTTGGTCACACGCACAATGAGCGTAATCCGAAGGATTTAAAACGAGCTTGAGAATGGGATTCTCAGACCGAGAGAAATTAGGTTTGGTTGGACCAAACATAAAGCGAGCATGAAATCGTTTCAGTCGCAATGGAAGCGTGGATGGGCCGAGTCTTATGAAGACGTAATGGATGAACCAAAATGGTTTGGTTCTAATCCAATGGAGGAGAATAAACCAAAGGGTTTGGTTTATTTTAAACGAATGAACCAAAAGTTGGTTCGGTTCATTTTAACTTAAAATAAACCATCATGGTTTGGTTTATTTTAACTTATCTTAATGGAGCGGGTTAACGGGCCTAATGGTTATAATCCAATAACCATTAAGAGAATTAGTTCTCTATAAAAGAGGGCTTAAGGGATGGTTTAAGCCCTAATCCAAAAACCCTAAGTTAGAGTTGCCGCCCACCCCATTGAAGGAGTTGGCGCCAACTCCATTGCCGCCGCCCATTGCTCCTCCAACCGGAGTCCAGAAGGCTGCTTCCTTCCCCCTCGCCGGCATCGAGCTGCTGCCGATTAGTGCTCCGGTGATCTCCTTCAAGTTTGGCATCAAGGTGAGCTCTATCTCCCTTGGTTGGCCAGCGCCTATCACCTCCACCAAAGCTGTCCAGTTTTCTGGACAGCTTCTTCTCCTCTTGTCGGAGCGTCGTTTGGACGATGGTTAGAGCTCCGACAGCAGCTAACTTACCGGGGATTCGATTTCCGGTAATCCTCTGAGGTGGAGGACGAAGGATTCGTCAATTGATTGACGAATACCTCTCCGGATAAGCGAGTTTTGAGAACTCGTATTAGGATCCGAATTTGGATTCGGATCGTGATCATCTCTCGATCACGTCGTCTTCAACACGAGGCTAGTAACCCGTACGAAGACGAAGCTCGTGGCTTAGCGAAGTCATCCCGAGGAACTCAGCGTGGATACGGATAGAGACGATTCTAGCGAGGATCGTTCCGGTTGATGCCGTTCCCACTACACGTCATACGAAAGGTATAACGTAGATAAATTTCCTTTTATTGCAAATTTAAATTTACGGTTATGTCTACACTTGTTGTAATATGCATGCGTGTGTTGTGTGTGTTGTAATAAATGTTGATTTATTATTTTTATTGCTTACGCTGTGTTCATGTTTACGAAACGTGATCGAACACACACACGCCGCGGTGCTGGAAACCCAACAGTGGTATCAGAGCCCAGGTTGTGTTTCGACATAATCATAAAAATGGTTTTGCGATAGTCATAATGTATTTATGGAAATTTTCTAATTTTGGAAATTTAGAAGTATTTATGGAAAATTTTCAATTTTGGAAAGTCTAGAAGTATTTATGGAAATCTTCCACTTTTGGAAAGTTGGAAGTATTTATGGAAATTGATATTTTCCATAAATAAAATATTTGATTAGATTCTGGAAATTTGTTTCCTAATTTAATCATGATTTGATTTGGGAAATTAAATCTTAAAATATTTTATTTCGATAAGTAGTTTTAATAATTTAGGAAATTAGTTTCCTAAATAGATTTTCCTTAATCAAATAATTCCATGAATAAAATATGTGATTAGATTTGGAAATTTGTTTCCTAATTTAATTATGATTTGATTTGGAGAATCAAATCTTAAACATATTTTATTTCCATAAATAGTTATGACATATAAGGAAACATATACATGACATAATTGTATGCCATGTAATTGCATTAGATGCATAACATAATACCATGTGTGTCGTGACATGTAGATGTATGCCATGTATGTCATGTCATGTAGATAATAGTTATTTGCATGCAAAGAGGATGAGACATAAAACCCTTAAACAATATTAAAGCCTACACCTTCCATTAATATGGTTAGAACCAGAGTTCCGTTTCTTGTTTGGGTTGTTGGACTCTCTCCAAGCCCGGCTCGAACCCGAACATGTTCAAACCATGGAATAGTTTAATACTAATATGGTAAGAGTCAGAGGTCAATCGTTAGCTTTGGTTGTTGGACTCTCTCCAAGCTGGGCTAATTGGTTGAATGCGCTCTAACCATATTAAAACTATTTCCGATTAATGGGTTGGCTTTAACCTGGAGCATCGGCTTGTTGGACTCTCTCCAAGGTCGATGTAAAGGGAGGTGAAGTTGGGTGCTATGCATATGATGCATACTTGTTAATGTGTTAACAACCCGATGTATGTGTGAACATTCAATTAGTTGATAGCACATTGTGATAGTTGCATATACGTGATATGCAATCGGTATAGTTGATACCTACCATCGTAGTTATGAATGGCTTGTTGGACTCTCTCCAAGGTTGTTCATAACTATGATGGATATCAGCCCATTCGGAGATGGACCTACGATCTCCCGAAGTGATTTTGGGGTTTTTGAAATTCGAAAAATGAATGGGATTTATAAATGTATATTGATGCATTTTAAAATCATTTTCTCATATATGCTCGTTTTGTATTTCTAGGTCAATAAATTGATCATGACATCTTTGAATTTGCGCACTATTTTGGATTCGAACAAACTGACTGGGCCTAACTTCCTGGACTGGCTTAGAAACCTGAGAATTGTTCTCAAGGCGAAAAAGCTTGCATATGTCCTTGAAGAGCCTCTTCCTGACCGTCCTAAGGACGATGCAACTCCAGACCAAATGTTGGTCTATCAGAAGCATGTGGCAGATTCTGAGCTGGCGAGTTGCATCATGCTAGCGGCGATGGATGAGCATATGGATGCTAATACTATGGTCTTCCATCTTCATGAGTTGTTCGATGAGCAAGCGAGATCCGAAAGGTTCGAGGTCTCTAGGCTCCTCTTCACCACAAAGATGCAAGAAGGTTCGTCTGTAGTGCAGTTTGTGCTAAAGATGAACGGGTACATCGAGCGGCTAGCTACCCTCGGTTTTGTGATGGATCATGAGTTAAGTATTGACTTAATTCTGCATTGTTTGCCCAAGAGTTTCTCGCAATTTGTGATGAACTATCGGATGAACAAATTGGAATCCACCATTCCCGAGCTCCTCAATATGCTGAAGACTGTGGAGCCTTCTGTGAAGCATGAGGAGAAGGCGGTTCTGTTAGTTGATTCCTCAAAGAAAGGTTCTAAGAGGAAGGCAAAAGAACAGAAGAAAGGAAAGAACAAAAAGGCAAAGAAGGCGGAACCAGCGCAAAAGGGCACTTGCCATCACTGTGGCAAGGAAGGCCACTAGCGAAGAAACTGCAAGATTTATCTTGAGTCCATGAAGAAGAAGAAGGCATCCGATGCCCCATCCTCTTCAGAAATCTTCTTTATTGATTGTCATTCTATTTCCTGAGACACTTGGGTATTTGATACTGGGTGTGGCTCACATATATGTAATGACATACATGGGATAAGGAATAGAAGAAGACTCGTCAAGGGAGAGTCAAATTTACGTGTTGGGAATGGAGCAACGGTTGCTGCACTCGCCATCGGAATGTATTTGTTGGAACTCCCTATAGGACTTGTCTTAGAATTGGACAATTGCTTTTATGTTCCTTCGTTGATAAAGAACATCATTTCTATTTCTTGTTTAAATAGAAATGGGTACCATTTGACTTTTAGTAACAATTGTTGTTACATAACTTTGAATGGAGTTCTTTAAGGGACTGGAACTTTAAGAAATGGTGTTTATACGTTGGACGTATCTAGTGACATTTTCAATATCGAAGTGAGCAACACGCGTGCTCGAAAGGATAATCAAATAGACTCCTATATGTGGCATTGTCGTCTTGGCCATATAAGCAAGAAACGCTTGTCCGAATTACACCGATGTGGAATTCTGGAATCGTTTGAATTGGATTCATACGATACATGAGAATCATGCTTAAAAGGCAAGATGACTAAGTTACCTTTTACTGGAAAAGGTGAACAAGTGAGAGAGTTACTAGGTCTAATACATACTGATGTATGTGGACCTATGTCAACTCAAGCATTAGAAGGCTATAGCTACTTCATTACCTTCACCGATGATCACTCACAGTTTGGGTATGTGTTCTTGATGAAACACAAGTCTGAAGCCTTTGAAAGGTTCAAAGAATTTAGAAATGAAGTAGAGAAACAACATGACAAGAGTATTAAAATACTTCGATCGGATCGAGGTAGTGAATACTTAAGTCAAGAGTTTCTTGATTATCTAAGAGACAATGGCATATTGTCTCAATGGACTCCGCCATATACACCACAGCATAATGGTGTATCTGAGAGGCGCAACCGGACCTTGTTGGACATGGTCAGGTCAATGATGAATCATGCGACTCTTCCCAAGTCCTTTTGGGGTTATGCACTTCAGACAGCTGTTTACTTGTTAAACAGAATGCCTACCAAGGTAGTCTCAACTACTCCATATGAGATATGGAATGGTAAGAAACCTCATGTATCTTACTTGAAGATATGGGGTTGTCCTACTTATGTGAAGCGGACTGTATCAGACAAATTGGATGCTAAGTCTGATAAATGTCTATTTGTTGGATACCCTAAGGAAACAAGGGGTTACCAATTCTATCATCCTGTGGAACAAAAGGTGTTTGTTTCAAGGCATGCTGTGTTTCTAGAGAAAGAGTTTCTCTTGCAAAAAAAAAACAGTGGGAGTGTCGTCGAGCTTGAGGAGGATCGAGAGACTCAAATAGACATTGATGAGATACCTGGTGAAGCACAACAGCCGACAACTCATAGTGATGAGCAATCGGCTGGACCTATTGTAACACCACATCTTCGTAGATCTGGTAGAACACGCAATATTCCCGAGAGATATGGATTTCTCGTAAGTGAATCGAATGACGTGTTACTCATTGATGATGAGGAGCCTACCAGTTATGAAGAAGTGCTGACAAGTTCAGAAAGGGATAAGTGGCTTGGTGCCATGAAGTCGGAAATGGATTCCATGTATGAAAACCAAGTTTGGAACTTGGTTGACCGACCTGAAGGCATTAAGCCTATAGGGTGCAAGTGGGTTTTCAAGAAGAAAACCGACATGGATGGTAATGTGATTACCTATAAGGCTAGAATGGTGGCGAAAAGATATCGTCAAAAACAAGGTGTTGATTATGACGAAACCTATTCGCCTGTAGCTATGCTTAAATCCATTCGGATGCTCCTGGCCATAGCGGCTCATTATGATTATGAGATATGACAGATGGATGTGAAAACAGCTTTCCTTAATGGAAACCTGCTCGAGGACGTGTATATGATACAACCTGAGGGTTTCACATCGGTTAATAAAACCAAGGTATGCAAATTGCGACGGTCCATATATGGATTGAAGCAAGCATCCAGGAGCTGGAATATCCGTTTTGATGAGACGATCAAAAAGTTTGATTTCTCACAAAATCCAGATGAACCTTGTGTGTACAAGAAGGTTAGTGGGAGTGCAGTCGTATTCTTAGTATTATATGTCGATGACATATTACTTATAGGAAATAATGTTTCAATCTTACAGTCAGTGAAGGTTTGGTTATCCAAGACATTCTCCATGAAAGACCTGGGAGAAGTAACCTACATCCTCGGGATTAAGATCTATAGAGATAGATCAAAACGGTTGCTTGGTCTTTCGCAGTCTACATATATAGACCGAGTGCTAAAGAGGTTTAGCATGTCGGAATCCAAGAAAGGTTTCTTACCCATCAGGCATGGGGTACACCTTTCGAAGTCTATGTGTCCGCGCACAGAAGACGAGAGGATTTGCATGAGTAAGATTCCCTATGCATCCGCAATAGGATCTATCATGTATGCTATGTTATGTACGAGGCCCGATGTATTGTATGCTCTGAGTGTCACGAGCAGATACCAGTCTGATCCAGGAATGGATCATTGGGTGACTGTTAAGACGATCCTTAAGTACTTAAGAAGAACTAAGGATGCGTTCCTAATATATGGAGAAGGGTACATGGTGATACGTGGGTATACGGATGCCAACTCCAGATAGACAAGGATGATTCCATGTCTAAGTCTGGGTATGTATTCACCTGGAATGGAGGCGCAATAAGTTGGAAAGGTTCCAAGCTTGACACTATAGCGGATTCTGCCACTAAGGCAGAATACATTGCAGCTTTGGAAGCAGCATAGGAAGCGGTTTGGATCAAGAAGTTCATCTCTGAACTTGATGTGGTCTCATCAATGATCCAAACATGTGCTTCGCCGCTATCATCTTATCAGAGAGATCATCAGTAGGAACGAAATACAAATCGAGAAAATTCCCACTGAAAGGAACTTAGCGGATCCCTTGACTAAGGCATTACCTCAAAATAAGTTTGAGGGTCATGTTCGAGCTTATGGTATTGGATACCGTAGCGATTGGCATTAGGCCAAGTGGGAGTCTGTTAGTAATATATGAGAGATGTTCTAAGGCAATCGCCTTATGTATGAACCATTTATATGATAAATGAAGATTCACTATTTGAGTATACTTGTTTTATGTATTTGATTGGATCTTAAACTCATTTACTGAATGTCCACGATACGATTCACAGCATGAGAGAATTTGTGATTGGATCACAACTAGTGAGTATCTCTACATGTGTAATTGTGATGTATCGGAATTTTCCCTAGTCGATGAATTGATGGATTTGGACACCATCAATTCTGTCGAGACTGGCACGAGGTATACTCCTTGGTGTATCCAAATAGCTGATTCTCACTGGCTGGAGACATAGTGATGTCCGGAGTTAATCGTGGATGCTAGTTATGGTAACTAGTTCATTGGAGTGACCAGCCGTAAGACTTCATATGGTTCTTTGCATATATAGATATGTCAATGAAGTTCTTACTGTGGCTTAAGTGCGATGTTCCTTTGACTTGCGGTATTCAATTCATCTTGATCATAGAGACTTATGCTTTGACATCTTAAGCAAGCATCTCTAAGGAGATGTGGACCCGGGATGATTGGGTATAAGTCGAAGTGATCGAAGGTGTTTGAATAGCCTATAAAGGATTCACCACTCCTTGCGAGAAGATGTATACCCATGGCCTCTCGTCGGATTGTTACTAAAGTCTTTGGCCAAAGCATTACATGTTTAGAGTAAGGTACTCTTCGATACATGTGGAGTAACTAGAATCCGTAGGACGAGGAAATGATACTTGGGCTAGGTGTGACGTAGTCAGCCTAGTGGGGACTGACACTATAGACCATGTCCTGAACCAAGTGGGTATAAGATGATTGAAGGGAATGGGGCACGAATCATTCGAGCTGCTGAAGGGTTTCAGAAATAGTTCTGGATCAACCGTTGATTTTTTCGGTTAATTGGGGATCATGATGTACTACTAGGTGCCACTCATGATCCTTCTATAATTAATGATTAATTATAGACGGCCAACATAAACCGAGAACCTATTTGGTCACACGCACAACGAGCATAATCTGAAGGATTTAAAACGAGCTTGAGAATGGGATTCTCAGACCGAGAGAAACTATGTTTGGTTGGACCAAACATAAAGCGAGCATGAAATCGTTTCAGTCGCAATGGAAGCGTGGATGGGCCGAGTCTTATGAAGACGTAATGGATGAACCAAAATGGTTTGGTTCTAATCCAATGGAGGAGAATAAACCAAAGGGTTTGGTTTATTTTAAACGAATGAACCAAAAGTTGGTTCGGTTCGTTTTAACTTAAAATAAACCATCATGGTTTGGTTTATTTTAACTTATCTTAATGGAGCGGGTTAACGGGCCTAATGGTTATGATCCAATAACCATTAAGAGAATTAGTTCTCTATAAAAGAGGGCTTAAGGGATGGTTTAAGCCCTCCGCCCACCCCCATTGAAGGAGTTGGCGCCAACTCCATTGCCGCCGCCATTGCTCCTCCAACCGGCGCCCGGGCTGCTTCCTTTCCTCCTCCACGGCCGAGCTCGCGTTAGTGCTCTGGTGATCTCCTTCAAGTTTGGCATCAAGGTGAGCTCTATCTCCCTTGGTTGGCCGGCGCCTATCACCTCCACCAAAGCTGTCCAGTTTTCTGGACAGCTTCTTCTCCTCTCGTCGGAGCATCGTTTGAACGACGGTTAGAGCTCCGACAGTGGCTAACTTACCGAGGATTCGATCTCTGGTAATCCTCTGAGGTGGAGGACGAAGGATTCGTCAATTGGTTGACGAATACCTCTCCGGAGAAGCGAGTTTTGTGAACTCGTATTAGGATCCGAATTTGGATTCGGATCATGATCATCTCTCGATCACGTCGTCTTCAACACGAGGCTAGTAACCCGTACCAAGATGAAGCTCGTGGCTTAGCGAAGTCATCCCGAGGAACTCGGCGTGGATACGGATAGAGACGATTCTAGCGAGGATCGTTCCGGTTGATGTCGTTCCCGCTACACGTCATACGAAAGGTATAACGTAGATAAATTTCCTTTTATTACAAATTTAAATTTACGGTTATGTCTACACTTGTTATAATATGCATGCGTGTGTTGTGTGTGTTGTAATAAATGTAGATTTATTATTTTTATTGCTTCCGCTGTGTTCATGTTTACGAAACGTGATCGAACACACACACGCCGCAGTGCCGAAAACCCAACATTCATAATTTCTTTTTTGAATGTTGAACACTTATCAACTTTTGAATCTTCACTCTCTTGAAAGGATAAGCATTCCACTTCTTTGTATTTATCTTCATCTTCTTGGATCATGGAAGATTCATCATGGAGCTTAGCAAATTTCCTCCATAATTCCTTAGCATCCTTGAACTTCCCTAATTTGCACAAAATGTTATTAGGTATTAAATTAACCAAAATCTTCATTGCCTTATCATTAGCTTCGAATCTTCGGACTTGCCCCTCAGTCCATTTACTCTAGTTGAGAGTTCTCCCCTTTTTGTCCGTTGGAGTCTTGAAACCTTCCGTTAGGGTGAACCAATCCTCAATGTTCATTTGGAAGAAAACCTCAGTCATTGTCTTCCACTGAGCAAATCCTTCGAATCCATAGGGTGGTAAAAATCGAATATCATGCCCAAATCCTTCTCCAAACTTCATCGCCTCTAGATTTAGCTCCCTCGGTTGTTAGTCCGATTGAAGAGAAACCTGGCTCTAATACCACTTGTAGGGACCAATATGACATCGCTAGAGGGGGTGAATAGTGATTCGTCAATTTCTTCGCTTGGTTTGTCGTGCTCATCTACAATCATTAGTACGTAGAGAAAATATAAATACTACTATAAATGCAAGCACAAAACACAACACAAACACGATACACATATTTTACGGGGTTCAGAACCCTAGTTTCTACTCCACGGTCGAGCCCAGCGAGCTCTAGTGATGCACACCACCACTAAACCTTCTCCTTCTCGAAAATAATACGGAGGTGGAGAAACCTCTTGTTTACCAAAAAAACAACGAAATGCAATGTAAGAATGAAATACAAAACAAAAACCACTTACAAGAGCATTTTTGATTACTTGATGATTTGGTTGCTTTGAGGTGCTTTGAGGTGCTTTGAAGGTTTGAAAATCAGCAGTGTTTCCCCCTCAAGAACTCCAAGAATTGGCCACCCAAAACATCCACAAGCCTCCCTCTTATAAGCTCCATTGAAACTCCTGATTCCGAATGTTACAGCACAACGGCCACTTCGCCAGTCGAGGTGCTGGTTGAGTATGCCTTGCTTCTAATAAGCTATTTCCATGCCTATCCCGGATCCAATCGTGGTGCCAGTCAAGTGATACAATCGAGGCACCACCTCGACTAGCACCTAGTTGAGGTGTTGGTCGAGCCTGCCTCTCTTATGAGTGGTTGCTATCATGCTCTCTTCCAGATCTAGTCGAGGTGTTGGTCGAGTACTTCCAGAGCATTGTCCCAGCTTCCCAAGTCCCACCACCAAGCACCCAAAACCTCGAGTTAGTGTGCACCTTACCAGTCGAGGTGCCGCCTCAACTACTATCCCAGTCGAGGCACTAGTCGAGGTCACCTTGCTTCATGTTTGCCTTCAAACGAAGCCCAGTCGACTAGAATGAACTTACAATCGACTGTTATACCTCAACACCAAGGTTTAACACCCCAAGTATGATCCCTACATACTTGATACTCACCCTAGGCCTACACCTAAGCTTTCAAGCCACTTTCATCAGCCTGACACCTCTCAGATCCCTCAAGTCTGTGACTCTTCATCCTTGCGCTAGCTTTCAAGTGCTTCCATCGGCTATCGTCATGCTTTAGGGTCTACCTTTGCTAAGAGGCCACACCTCCGGGACTTCACTGCCGAGAGGCCACACCTTCGGAACTTCACTACCAAGACTCCTCGTCCGGGTCTTCACTTGCCAAGACTCCCCGTCCAGGAATTCATTTGCCAAGAATCCTTGTTCGAGACTTCACTCACCAAGCATGGTCTCCTAGACCTGCCGGGACTTCCCTCGCCAACTCACCGTTGGTCTTTCCAACACCAAGTTTTTGGTCTCCCTTGACCAACTTGGATTTTTTCCTTGACAAGTATTCATACTTTGACTTTTTCCTTCCAAGTCACCATACTTGGACTTTTCCTTGCCAAGTGTCCAGTCAACCTTGACCGACTTGGATTTCTCCAATAATCTATCTCATATGACCTTGGATATCCCATACCATCCACTAGACATATGGTCAAACCATATTAAACACTACTCAAGTCCCACTCGAGTCTGGTCGATCATGACCTAGGTCGATTACACCAATATTATAAGCATTATTAAATGATACCTTAGGGTTTGCCTTAGCTCCCCCTACATGTAATTCTCCTCTCATGTCCTTCCTAGGGCGGCTCCCCTTCAGACATTGACTTCGGTAATGCCCCCTTTGTAGGGATGTATACTGAAAAGTCTATCTTTTGTATGAACATCTTTATTTTGAAATAAGAATCACATGATCATTGTTTGCATATTTTTATGGTTATGCAATATTGGCTCATACTTTACATTGTAGATAACATGGTGTGTGGTGTCACACAGGAGATCATGTTATCGGCCCCTTGGAAAGTATAAGTAAAGGCTCACAACCGAGATGGCTTTGGACAAACCATCGGAATGGTTGTAGTGTGATTTGGTATTGGTTTGTCTTGACCATAGAATCACACTAGTGCACTTTGTGTGTATTGAGCAGGACCGACATATAGGTGATTCGATTTATTGCTAACTACATAATCGAATCGGACCTCAGATATTATTTAGTACATGCTCTTAATCCCGATATAATAACGGGCACATATACTTAGTACTCATCTCTTTGATTTACCAATGGGTGAGATTTATAGATTAAATCGATAGACTCGGTAAGTTGGGAGATAATATTATTTATATGGTGTGTCATTGATTATAGGAGGAAACCGTGTCCTATATATTAGGATGATGATGTCCCCTTGAGGAGCTCATAAGGTTCATCATGTAAACCCTGCAGGTGGACTTGGTCCGGCATGATGAAAAGGTTGAGTGGTACTACTCAAGGAGTTAGATGTTGATTAATTAATGGTCAGTAAATTAATTAATCGACGGACATTCGAGATCTTAAACACGGGGAGAAAATGTACAAATAATATATGGAGCCCATATTATCATATGGGGGTTGGTGAGGTAGATCAATGATGGACCTTTAGTGGATTGGATCATCATTAGTGGATCGGACTTTATGTGGGCTTGATCCATGGGTGGCCAAGACCCAACTCCTCCTCATGGTCCCTAATGTAGCCTATTAACACCTCATGAAGCTTAGATCCAATGGATAGAAACAAAACTCTAAGATCCATTGGTAGAGATCAAATCTCTATGATCCGACGGTTGAGATTAAATCTCTAGATCCGACGGTTGAGATTAAATCCCTAGAACCAATGGAGGAGATTAATTCATGACTTATCCCTAACTCTATAAAAGGATGGCATGGGGAGTGGTCATGGATTACATGATGAATAGGAGGAGAGCTAGGGTTTGGGCGGCAAGGAGCAATCCTATTTGAGATAGGATTGGGATTAGGGTTTTGAGGCTAGGGTGGCACCAAATAAGGAAGGTTCTTTCTCTCTTCTTCTTCCTCTTTAGGCCAACGTCCAGCAGCCTTTTCCATCTCTTTTCCAGCCTTGGCCGGCACCCAAAGTCCCCTTATTCTTCTCCTTAGGTGGTGGAAACAAGATATAGGGTTTCCCTTGGTGTCTTAGTAGTTTTCCACCATCTCCTTCTCCTTCTAGTTGGCCGGCGGCAAGGGCTTTGATAGCTCTTTGTTGGTTGAGTTTTGGAAGGATAAAAACATTGTTTCTTTTCTTCCTCTTGCTTGGGAAAAGCAAGGAAGGAAGTTTTGCGATCTAGGAGCTTTGACTTTTGGTGGATCGTCGCCCACACGACATCCAAAAGGAGGAAGGTCATACATTAGAAGACCAAGAGGTATACCTATTATTCTTTCTCTTTTATTCATTTCTTGTTTTTGTTTTACAAATATAAGCATGTTATATTTCTGTAAATGGCTAAATAATACTTGGATCCCGAGTATAAACACAAAAACCGGCGATCCGGACATCGTCTATTCCGCGGCTAATCGACTAGAAGAGTTGTGTTGCTTGAACAACTAGTTTGTTCAAGCGATTGCTCAAGTCGTTAGCACGACGATGAATTGGTTGTGCTTAGGAAACTCATCCCATCCGGATTAGTTTTCATTAGTGAAAATTTTAATCCGGGGACATGGGAGTCGATGAGCCTCCGAAGCAATTCCATCTAAACGAATAGCACGACGATGACTTGGTTGCTTTGGGAATCCCTTTTGTCTAGGATTAAATTTTTTAATCTGGGGACATCGAAGGGATCACCATGGTCAAGCAACCGAGGCGAAGGGGAAGCGAAGTTTCCCCTCACGGACTCGACAAGGGACATCCCTTCAATTGGTATCGGAGCCAAGGTTTCTGGTTTTGTGTGTTTAGGATTCGGTTAATTTTTATGCACTTTTTCATATATTATATGTGCCAGATAATAGTAGGATATGCGTAGTTTAACTCTTTGGTTGCAGGCATAAGATCCGACTATTATGGTCATATGTGTTTATGTGATTGTATGTGTGTAAATATTTATTTTGTTGAATCCTCGGGGTTGACGAGGCTAGTATTTAGTTTTTGTAAATTAAATACGACATTGTTTAGCCACTCTTTATTTTATTTTACTTTCGATCTAGATTTCATGTACACTCCCTCGTGGAGTATAGGATCGATGGATGTAAATTAAAATAGGTTTTAGTCTCGGCTCGGATCTCTGGATGGCTCGTACATGGCGTAGGAGGAGCGGACGAGATGGTGATGCGACGGGAGTCATATTGAAGACAAAAGCTATAATAGTTGGAAAATAATTTATTTTTCATATTTATTGCTATTTGTTTGATATGCATGTCGTAGGCTAGGAAAATTCCTCAATTTCAAATTACTAAGTGGGAGAGGGATATTTTTATAAATTCCCGCGGCCTCCATTACAATTTGACAAGTGATGCAAACAAACTTGCGCGTCGGCTCTGAGTGCCTTCCTCCCTGCGTATGGGTTTGTTTACGGATCACTAGGTCAAATAATGGTTATAGAAAATTATCTAGGAGTGTGTGTACTTCCACAGCGGTAAGGCACATAATCCGAAATAATTCCCTTAGTATCGTGTAATGGTGCACACTTAGATGCAAATAAAAGTATCCTCCCCATCGGAGTCACTGCTTTTATTTGTAGGGCCAAAGAGGAACCAACTATTAATTTTATTTGTCAAAAAGTAAGGTTGACAAGATAATAAAATTAATGGGTAAAACCTCCTCTTGCAAATGTAGAATTCGTATACGTCCACACTGCGTGGCATGCGATATTCTCGATGTTTTGAGGTGTTGGTTGATTTCGGAATTTTATTGTTTTGAGGAATCAATAATATTTGAAATCTAATATTTTGATCATTGTGATTCTTAGGATTTTCAAATGGCTTTCAACCCACTTGCTGTGATATTAAAAGAAATAAACTTACTGTACCCAAATAATATTGATTGGAAAAGAAATTTGGATAGTGTCTTAACTGTCGATGAGTGTCCTCCTAGGCCTGCGGATGATTCTGGGGAAAAGGAACTTTTCGGATACCAGAATCGGGCTGCTAGGCAGGAAGCCATGGTTGCTCAGAAGGTTTCTACTTCTAAGCCGAAAGGCAAGAAGAAGAAGAAACAAGGTGGAGCAAAAATGGCGGGTGGACCTCAGGGAGGAGTGAAGAAGCCGAAAGGCAAGTGCTTCACTTGCAAACAGACTGGACATGGGAAGAAAGACTTCCCCAACCTAAAGCAGAACAAAGGTATATCTTCTGCCTTAGTCGTTGAAACATGTTTAGTGGTGTTATCTACCGGTACCTGGTGTGTAGATACGGGAGCCACTGATCATGTCTGCAATTCTTCGAAGGGATTCTAGGAAACCCGACGACTAGCTAAAGGAGAAATTACCGTCTACATGGGCAATGCTACAAAGGTAGAGGCTATTGCAGTGGGAGACGTTCATTTATCATTTGATAGAAATAAAGTTTTGGTTTTGAGAAATTGTCTTTATGTACCTACATTTAGAAAGAATTTGATTTCGGTTTCTAAATTGATTATGGATGGATATTCTGTTTCTTTTAATGATAGAGTTGTTATAAAAAGAAATAGAGAGATTATCTGTTCAGGTACATTGGTTGGCAATTTGTATACTCTTGAACCAAAAGCTCCCACGATGCATATAGAAGTAAATAACTCATCTTCTAATTCCAATAAGAGAAAAAAACCTTCGAAGATGAACCAGACATATCTTTGGCATCTAAGGCTTGGTCATATTAACCTGAGTAGAATTCAAAGGTTGATAGCTGATGGACCTTTGGGTTCATTAGTGGTGGAGGATCTCCCAACCTGCGAATCTTGCTTGGAAGGTAAAATGACCAAGAGGCCTTTCAAGGCCAAGGGGTATAGAGCCAAAGATGTGTTAGAATTGGTTCATACTGATTTGTGCAGTCCTATGTCTATCCAAGCTAGAGGTGGTTTTGAATATTTTGTCTCTTTTATAGACGATTATTCAAGATATGGATGCATTTACTTGATGCACCGCAAGTCTGAATGCTTTGACAGGTTCAAAGAATTCAAGGCTGATGTGGAGAACCGTCAAGGTAAAAGTATCAAGACCCTACGATCTGATCGTGGTGGTGAGTACCTCTTGGGAGAGTTTAGGAATTACTTATTAGAGGCTGGGATTCAATCCCAATTGTCTGCACCTGGCACACCCCAGCAGAATGGTGTAGCGGAGCGAAGGAATAGGACTCTTATGGAGATGGTTAGATCGATGATGAGTTATTTTGAGTTGCCAGATTCATTCTGGGGGTATGCGCTGGATACGGCAATGTATATTATGAACTTGGTTCCATCTAAATCAGTGCCTTCTACCCCCGTAGAATTGTGGACTGGGCAAAAGCCTAGTCTGAGACACATTCGGATATGGGGGAGTCTAGCACATGTGCTGAAGGGAGATGCTAATAAGTTGGAATCTCGTATAGAAGTATGCTTGTTTATTGGCTATCCTAGAGGAACGAAGGGTGGATTGTTTTATAGTCCTAGAGATCAGAGGGTGATCGTTAGCATGAACGCCAGATTTCTAGAGGAAGACTATGTGATAAGCCACAAGCCCAAGAGTAAAATTGTTCTGGAGGAGTTAAAAGTGGAAGTCACTTCTTTAGTACCACCGGGACAAGAGGATATACCACATGTCACTGCACTGCGTGTCACAGAGGATACACAGGTGATACCTCGTCGTAGTGGGAGGGTTGTGAGACAGCCTAATAGATTCATGTTCTTGGGAGAATCTTCTGATTTGGTCCCTGGCAAACATGAACCTGATCCCTGGACATATGATGAGGCAATCCAAGATAAAGATGCAGTATCTTGGCAAAGTGCAATGAATGCTGAGATTGAATCTATGGATTCAAATCAGGTCTGGGAGCTAGTAGAACCACCCGATGGTGTAAAAACCATTGGATGCAAGTGGATCTACAAAAGAAAGAGAGGAATAGATGGGAAGGTTGAGACCTTCAAAGGGAGGCTTGTTGCGAAGGGGTATACTCAGAAAGAGGGTATCGATTATGAGGAGACCTTTTCGCCGGTAGCCATGCTTAAATCTATCCGGATTCTCTTATGCATAGTAGCTCATATGGATTATGAGGTGTGGCAGATGGATGTCAAGACATCTTTCCTTAATGGAAGTCTTGAGGAAAACATCTACATGAAGCAACCAGAGGGATTCATTGCTAAGGGCAAAGAGCATCTTGTATGTAAGCTTAATCAGTCCATTTATGGATTGAAGCAAGCTTCGAGGTCTTCGAACATCCGGTTTGATGAGGTGATCCAGTCTTATGGATTTATTCAAAGTCCGGATGAGTCTTATGTATACAAGAGATGTGAAGGAAATATAGTGGTATTTCTTGTACTATACGTAGATGACATTTTGTTGATTGGCAACAATATCAAGGTGTTATCGGACGTAAGGGTATGGTTGTCCAAACAATTTGATATGAAGGACTTGGGAGAGGTGGGACACATCCTTGAGATCAAGGTTATAAGGGATTGCAGGAAAAGGATGTTGTGCTTATCCCAAGCTTCATACATAGACACGATTATGGAGCGTTTTAGCATGCAGAACTCCAAGAAGGGTTTTCTACCTTTCAGGCATGGAGTTCCTTTATCTAAGGAGATGTGTCCTAGATCATCTGAGGAGATAGAGGAGATGAAGGCGGTTCCTTATGCTTCGGCAGTAGAAAGCCTCATGTATGCGATGCTCTGTACGAGACCAGATATCTGCTTTGCCGTGGGCATGGTCAGCAGATATCAGAGTAATCCAGGACAGGGACATTGGACTGCGGTAAAGCATATATTGAAATACCTGAGAAGGACTAGGGATTATATGTTGGTTTACCGGGCAGACCAATTACTCCCTGTGGGTTACACGGATTCCGACTTTAAATCTGATAGGGATAACAATAAGTCTACCTCAGGTTTTTTGTTTACTTTGGGAGGTGGAGCCATTGTATGGAGGAGTGTCAAGCAAAAGTGCGTGGCGGACTCCACCATGGAAGCTGAGTATGTGGCAGCCTCTGAGGTGGCCAAAGAAGCTGTATGACTCAGGAACTTCCTGATGGACTTGGATGTGATTCCTGGTTTGCCCAAAACTATCACAATTTATTGTGATAATAGTGGTGCAGTTGCAAACTCGAAGGAACCATGAGCCCATAAGGCTAGTAAACACATAGAGCGCAAGTACCACCTGATATGAGAAATCGTAAAGAGAGGAGAAGTTGTTGTGGCCAAGATTGCATCGAAGGATAACCTGGCAGATCCTTTCACTAAGGCCCTTCCGGTGAGAGCTTTTGATAGGCATGTGGAGGGAATGGGGATCAGATGTATGGCACTTTGAGAACAACATAGTCTTTTAGTATAAGTGGGAGATTGTAGGGATGTATACTGAAAAGTCTATCTTTTGTATGAACATCTTTATTTTGAAATAAGAATCACATGATCATTGTTTGCATATTTTTATGGTTATGCAATATTGTCTCATACTTTACATTGTAGATAACATGGTGTGTGGTGTCACACAGGAGATCATGTTATCGGCCCCTTGGAAAGTATAAGTAAAGGCTCACAACCGAGATGGCTTTAGACAAACCATCGGAATGGTTGTAGTGTGATTTGGTATTGGTTTGTCTTGACCATAGAATCACATTAGTGCACTTTGTGTGTATTGAGCAGGACCGACATAGAGGTGATTCGATTTATTGCTGACTACATAATCGAATCGGACCTCAGATATTATTTAGTACATGCTCTTAATCCCGATATAATAACGGGCACATATACTTAGTACTCATCTCTTTGATTTACCAATGGGCGAGATTTATAGATTAAATCGATAGACTCGGTAAGTTGGGAGATGATATTATTTATATGGTGTGTCATTGATTATAGGAGGAAACCGTGTCCTATATATTAGGATGATGATGTCTCCTTGAGGAGCTCATAAGGTTCATCATGTAAACCCTGCAGGTGGACTTGGTCCGGCATGATAAAAGGTTGAGTGGTACTACTCAAGGAGTTAGATGTTGATTAATTAATGGTCAGTAAATTAATTAATCGACGGACATTCGAGATCTTAAACACGGGGAGAAAATGTACAAATAATATATGGAGCCCATATTATCATATGGGGGTTGGTGACGTAGATCAATGATGGACCTTTAGTGGATTGGATCATCATTAGTGGATCGGACTTTATGTGGGCTTGATCCATGGGTGGCCAAGACCCAACTCTTCCTCATGGTCCCTAATGTAGCCTATTAACACCTCATGAAGCTTAGATCCAATGGATAGAAACAAAACTCTAAGATCCATTGGTAGAGATCAAATCTCTATGATCCGACGGTTGAGATTAAATCTCTAGATCCGACGGTTGAGATTAAATCCCTAGAACTAATGGAGGAGATTAATTCATGACTTATCCCTAACTCTATAAAAGGAGGGCATGGGGAGTGGTCGTGGATTACATGATGAATAGGAGGAGAGCTAGGGTTTGGGCGGCAAGGAGCAATCCTATTTGAGATAGGATTGGGATTAGGGTTTTGAGGCTAGGGTGGCACCAAATAAGGAAGGTTCTTTCTCTCTTCTTCTTCCTCTTTGGGCCAACATCCAGCAGCCTTTTCCATCTCTTTTCCAGCCTTGGCCGGTGCCCAAAGTCCCCTTCTTCTTCTCCTTAGGTGGTGGAAACAAGATATAGGGTTTCCCTCGGTGTCTTGGTAGTTTTCCACCATCTCCTTCTCCTTCTAGTTGGCCGGCGGCAAGGGCTTTGATAGCTCTTTGTTGGTTGAGTTTTGGAAGGAGAAAAACATTGTTTCTTTTCTTCCTCTTGCTTGGGAAAATCAAGGAAGGAAGTTTTGCGATCTAGGAGCTTCGACTTTTGGTGGATCGTCGCCCACACGACGTCCAAAAGGAGGAAGGTCCCACATTAGAAGACCAAGAGGTATACCTATTATTCTTTCTCTTTTATTCATTGCTTGTTTTTATTTTACAAATATAAGCATGTTATATTTTTGTAAATGGCTAAATAATACTTGGATCCCGAGTATAAACACAAAAACTGGCGATCCGGACATGGTCTATTCCGCGGCTACTCGTAGAATAGAGGAAGGTCACTTGAACAACTAGTTTGTTCAAGTAACCTCTCTAAACGAATAGCACGACGATGATTTGGTTTCTTTGGGAATCCCTTTTGTCTAGGATTAAATTTTTTAATCCAGGGACATCGAAGGGATCACCATGGACAAGCAACCGAGGCGAAGGGGAAGCGAAGTTTCCCCTCACGGACTCGACAAGGGACATCCCTTCACCCTTTGTTGGTATTTGAAGCACACCACATGCTCCTTGCTCTTCCTTATCGGGGCTCTGGCCTCCTTTGACTTATCCTTGACTTTAGGTGTAGGTTGAGCCTTCTTCTTGGCCAATTTAGGGCATTTGCTCTTGTAGTGTCTTACTTCCCTACACTCAAAGCACATTATATGATTTTTATTTTTAAAACATACATCTGAGTTACCTAGCTTGGTAAGGGAGGCTCAGTCAGATTCTTCACTTCTTTCTGAGGTTGATAGTTCCTCCTCTTGCTCCGGCATTGGTGGTCTAATCTCCTCCCCCTCAATCCTAGAGGTGGAAGCTTCTTCAACCTCCTCTACTGACCCAGATGTTGAACATTTCTCAACTTTCGAATCCTCAAGCTCTTGGGATGATGATGTGCTTTCTTCTTGAGCTTGAGAGGATGAACACTCCTCCTTAGACTCCTCTACTACTTGTGTTGGTGAGGGCTCTTCATGGAGCTTTGCTAGCTTACTCCATACTTCCTTAGCATCCTTAAACTCACCTAACTTTGCCAAAATATTGTTAGGTAACAAATTAACCAACATTTTCATTACTTTATTATTTCTTTCAAAATATCAGATTTTCTCCTTGGTCCACTTCTTCTTCTTGAGTATTCTCTCCTTCTCATCCTTTGGAGCATCGAATCCTACTACAATGCTAATCCAATTGTCAAAATTACACATAATAAAATACATCATTCTACCTTTCCAATATGGGAAATTTTCACAATCGAAGGAAGGTGGAATCGTGACGTCATCACCCAATCTTTCTTAAAACTCCATTTCTTCTATTGTGTGCTCCCTTGGTTGTTAATCCTTGAAGAGAAACCTTGCTCTTATACCAAATGTAGAGGAATCGACGTCGCGCTAGAGAGGGGTTAATAGCAATTTTTGCTTTGATCGTGTCGTGCTTGTCTACAAAAATGTTATACACAATGGAATATAATACAAATAGAAATAAAGACAAAATACATGCAATACACAAGATTTATGTGGTTCAGAACTAGGGTTCCTACTCCACGGGACAAGCTCTAATTGAGCTCTAGTGATGCACACAACCACTATCAAACTTCTCCTTCTCAGTATGACATCGGTGGTGGAGAAACCTTTTACAAGGTGTTTACAACAATAAACGACAAGATGCAAGCAAATACAATGACCAAATGAAACTAGAAGTGAAAACACTTTACAAATGTGACCTTTTGAATGTTTGATCTTTGGTTGCTTTTGGAATGCCTTGAAGATTTTGAATGCAGCAGCAATTCCCCTTCAACTTCCTCAAGAAACACTAGCTTCAACCCTCCTTCTTGAGCTCCTTATAAAGCTGCAACTCGGGCAGTTATTCACCTTCCAGTCGACTGCTCTTACCCAGCAGTTGATTGGCCTCAATACCATTGTCTCACAACAACTCCATCCATGCTAGAATCTGCCCAACAGATAAACCAGTTGTCGACTGCCCTTACCAGTAGTCGATTATTGCCCAGTAGTCGACTGGTCAGTCAACTATGCAACAATCTATGGACTGCTATAGTGCGATCAGTCGACTGCCCATACATGATAACCGACTGCTACAACCTTGTCGAGCAGTCGAGCCTCAATCTACTCCTCGACCAATCGACTGGTCATAATCTCAGTCAACTGCTCTAAGTTAACTAGGCCCCAGAGTGTCAAACACTCGGCCAGTTGACTGACCCAAGGTCCCAGTCGACTTGTAAATCTCAAACATGATGTTTAACCTAAGTATAATCCCCTCATACTTGATCGATCACCCTTAACCTAGACCTAAGCCTTCTAGCCACCTCCATCAGCCTCACACCTCTCAGATCCCTCGAGTTTGTGACTCTTCATCCTTCATGTAAGCCTTCAGGTTCTTCCATCGTCTATGTCATGCTAACCGGGTTCTTTGCCAAGGTTCGTTTGGACTTATGCCACCAAGACCACATGCTTGGACTTTACGCCGCCAAAACCTCACCCTTGGACTTTCCTTGCCAAGATCCATTTGGAGTTATGCCGCTAAGACCCACCCTTGGACTTTACACCGCCAAACCTACACCCTTGGACTTTCACATTGTCAACATCTATTTGGACTTACGCCACCAAGACCCATGCTTGGACTTTATGCCACTAAACCTACCCTTGGACTTTATGCTGCCAAGACTATATGTTTGGACTTATGCTACCAAGACTATACCTTTGAACTTTACCATTGCTAAGTACCCATGACTTAGACTTTCCTCGCCAAGACCATTTTTGGACTTTCCAATTGCCAAGACCATGCTTGGACTTTTCCATGCCAAGACCATTCTTGGAATTTCCATGCCAAGACCATGCTTGGACCTTTCCAAGCCAAGACCATTCTTGGACTTTCCATGCCAAGACCATGCTTGAACCTTACCATTTCTATGTATCCAAACATGGATTTCCGAGGATGATTCCTCCAACAATCTCCACCAAATAATCTCCCCCATATGACTTTGAATATCCCAATCATCCACTAGTCATATGGTCAACATATGGTCAATATTATCAAACAATGGTCAAACCCATTGCCAACCCATTATCAAACATCAAAATAATGCTCGAGTCCCACTCGAGTTTAGTCAACATTGACCCGGAGCTTGTTGCACCAACAACTTATGTCAAACATTATGGGTGAAAAGTAGTTTTATATTAAAATATCCATTAATTTGAAATATTGATACAAAGTTCAAAACTATTGAAAACTTCAATGTTTTTGCCTAACTTGTATCGACATTCTCAATGTTGATTTCTATGAAAAGATAGACTTCACCAAGGTTTTATAAAATGATTTTAAAATGATTTTCAAAACCTATTTTCAATCATGATCTATGAGATAAGTATACATGACTTATACACTAGCTTTCATCATGATTTAATCATATGATTGAAAGAGTTTAAGTTTATTTTGATGTACCATATAAGCACATTGAACTTAACTCATATTCCTAATATCTCACATGTGTCTAAGGTGTATCAATACACACACATGTCTCCTTATAGTTTTTTGGTATGTAAGTTTGATTTTTCCCTAAATCTAAGGGTTCATGCATTATTATCTAGACATATTCATTTGATTCCTTTATCTAGGATATCAAATAATGTCATTTGTCCTTAAATTCAATTTTAATAAATCTAATGCATGAATTATGAACATGGCATAAAGTGATTTGAATAAATTTAAAAATTTGTCCATGATTCATGATGTTATTGCATGATATAGATAAACCTAAGTATTAGTCATGTAATTTATCAATCTAAGTGATATCATGACATTTTAAATGATCATATGAAGCATCATGTGTTAGTGAAAGCCCTAGAGCCAATCATATGATGATTGTTGTATGGACTTTATTGTATCATATTCCTATTTATTAAGGCATGGTTATTATATTTACTTGTATTGGTGCCAAATAACTAAATATAATAATGTCCTTGAGTAGTAGGTTCTTATCTATATCAATCGATTGGTTGAATCGATAATGAGATGATATAGAGAACACTACTCTTAATCATTCCTAGTCGAGTATTAACATTCAGGGACAATGTTAATGCATAGAGACTAGCATGTAGGTCAACAAGATGACTTGATCTCACAAGTCATGGATATGAGATATCAAGTTGACACATGGGTATGCATTGGAGAATGTATACTGAATGACCCGCCATGAGAAAGTATCATGGATCGTTATATGAGTGTCATATACTTTCTCATGTGGCTATTAGTATGACTATTAGTCCTTAGACCTGAAGTCACCATGGTTCCCTACATAATGAATTGCATACTTTGGCTTCGTCAAACGTCACCCGTAAATGGGTGGACTATAAAGGCGATTACTGGGTATGTAACGAATTATGCGGAGGGATGTGAGTGATGTAGATGGGATCTATCCCTCCTATATGACGGGGGTGACATCGATATTCTTGATAGAGTGAGACCACGAAGTGCATGGCCATGCCCAAATGAGTCAATATGAGATATTGAGCTCATTTGATTAGAGTGAGTCTACTTGGAGTTCAAGATTTAGATTGTACCGAGGATGACACGGTCTATGCCTCGATTGGTCAATCTAGATGTCAAGGATAGAGGAACATTGTCACATATTGTGAGAGTCACAATTAGTAGTCACAAAGGTGATGTTGGAGCTCAACATTCTTGTAACTTGGGTAGCAATGATGTGTTGCTAGATACCGCTCATTGCTTATGTTCCTAAATCGGTTTAGGACATTGCCAACGTTACAAGAACCTATAGGGTCACACACATAAGAGCAATTAGATGGAGATTAGGTTCATATGATGAACCATGAGGATTAGGTTCATGGGATGAACCAAATTGGATTAAGAGTAATCCAAATTAGACTAATTGAGTTAGACTCAAGTTGATTCAAGTGTTGAATGAGTCTAATTGAGATTTGATTCATCAAATCAATTTAAATTAATGAATAAAGATTCATTAAATTAAATTGACTTGAGTCAAGTGGTTAGATTTGATCAACCATGGGAGATTAGAGGTCAAGTTTGACTTGACTTGAGAGGGAAGATGAAAGGTCAAGTTTGACTTGACCAAATGCCATGTCATGGTGATGACTTGGCATGGGGCCAATGATGATGCTCCACATCATCATTGACTTTGTCAATTGATGCCACATCATGAGGGAGATCAAGGGTCATGGGAGTTACATGCATGCATGTAACCCCCCTCCATGAAGTGGCCGGCCACTCCATTAGATGGAGTATTGATTTTTGGTGGCTAATTGACTTCATCTTCAACCTTGGAACTTTTCTCTCAAGCTCTCTCCCTCTCCTTCCTCATCTTGCCGAGACACCCTAGGAGTGCTAGCACACTCAAGTGTGTTTTTCTTCCACCTATTGCTTGTGTGGATACCATAGAGGAGTGTGCACTTGACACTCTCGAGTTCCGGCGGACTTTTGGACGAGCGGGATTTGCGAAGGGCATCGCATCGAGGGTAACGTTCTTATCTCTTAGATCTAAGGTAGATCTAGGGTTTTTATACAAGCACATACATGTTTTGTTTTAATACTTCTTCGCACGGATCCGTGGCCGGGGGCTTCCGAGGTTTCCGCAACGCAAAAAGCGGTTTTTGCGGCTCGGAAAAACCCAACAGTGGTATCAGAGCCACGTGCGAAGCATGTATGTGTTTCGTTTTTGTAGTTTTTATATTAGATATAAAAATTACAGATTTATATGTTTCTGTAAATTTTCTTATTTTATAGAATTTTTGGGTATTTTTCTCGTAGAGTCGAAGCAACGAGTGTTGGGACACTCGTAGGCTTCAACCGTCGAGAAAAACTCTCCGAATCGGCGAGTTCTCGCTTTAGGTTTTTGGGACAGCGACTTAAGTCGCTGTAAGATCATTGTAGGGACACTCGCGAAGTTTATTTTGCGAGTAGGGGCGCTGCCCCTATCCCCGAAAGGGGCCATGTCCCGCGATCGCGCCCGGAAACCGCTTAGCGGGACCGTTACGGAGAGTTGACTCATAAATTCGAAATAAATTAGGAAAAATTATAGAAATTTCTGTAAAAATACATAATTTAGAATTATGTATAATTCTGTGATTGTCATGGCCCAATAACCCAATTGGATTGGATTAAGTGTGTTGTAATTCATAATACGGCCTGTGCCGCTTTTGTGGTCAATGCGTGTTGTAAAGTGTTTGCGACCGCTGGCGTCGCACCTATTCTTTTAATATTCTAGTTGTAAATAGTTTTAGACTCGAATGTAACTCGAGTTTCGTATTTGTAATGTACAAAATGGAGCGGTGGAAAGTCCACTTGAAGACGAGCTTACGAGAAGGGTGACGACGACACATGGCGGTCAAAGGAAGCGCTTGGAGAAGCCGCTAGCCTTAGGTTGACCGTCCGGTCTTCTCATTGGCTTGAGAAGATCGTAGTAGGGCCATGACTATATCACATTTAATGATATATATATATGTTGATATATATATATGTATATTTAATTGATTTTGCTTGTATGTATGTGATGCATGCTAGTAGAAACATGTTTGTATGTATATGATGCATGCTAGGTTAATTTTCTTGTATGTATATGATGCATGCTAGAATAATTAATGTATGTATATGATGCATGCTAATATAGGATAATAAAGGCCTAAATGCGTATAAGATACACATTACGATTAGATTAGATCATAATCGAATCAACTCGAAAATGCCTACCGAGCCTTGATACCCATCACTACATAGATCATTTGTTGTTTTTTAATCTGCCAAATCAGAGCAACGCATATTATCTTGGTAGGGTGCGGAGGGACAATCTTGGTCCCGCCTATCACGACTCGGGTTAGAGTAAGCTCAATTAGATTGAGCAAAACTAGTTAACTCAATTGGATCGAGTAGAACTATAGGCATATTCCAATCGTTGGAAAGATAGGTTAAGATCGCATTTACACTAAATCGATTTAGCCAAAGCTAACTCAAGGTCTTTTGTAAATGTGGGTCTTAATCCTATAAACAAGAGTTGCATAGAGATGTAATCGGTAATGTGTTACCCACCGATCGTACTAAGTCTTGGGCGATTTAGCCAAAGCTAACTCAAGGCTTAGTATGATGTGGATCTTGTCCCGTAACAATTATAGCTAGTTTGTATGAATCTAGTAAAAGTGGTTTGACCACATCCATAACTCGATTCTACAAAATTCCTATAATTTAGTGGGAGCATCATTTGATTAAAGGCCTAATTAAATGATAAAAGGAATATGATATTAATCCTCTGCATTGTATGTTGTAGATTACTATGTCAACAAACACGAACACTCTCTCGCGATCCGTCTCCTTGAGAAGGACAAGCTCAATGGAGCAAATTTCCTGGACTGGTACAGGAACCTGAGAATTGTTCTCACCCAAGAAAGGAAGTTGTACGTCCTGGAGCAGCCCATTCCGGAGGCACCTCCTGCCAATGCCTCACGAGCTGACAAAGATGCTTACAAGAAGCATCAAGATGATGCATTAGATGTGTCATGTCTAATGCCATGCATATGAACTCGAGCTTCGTAAGCAACACGAGTTCATGAATGCTTATGATATGGTTGGACATCTTCGTCAACTATATCAAGGACAAGCTAGGCATGAGAGATATGAAGTCTCTAAGGCATTATTTGGGTCCAAAATGCAAGACGGGACTCCCATAGGTACATATGTACTCAAAATGATTGGGTACGTAGAAAACCTACAAAGGCTGGGATTCCCACTTGGCCAAGAGTTGGCCACTGACCTAATCTTGCAATCTTTGCCACAAGCCTTCAATCAATTTGTCATGAATTATAACATGAATGAAATTGATAAGCCATTATACAAATGCTCGATGTTGAGAATCACGAGCTTAACCTTAAGAAGGGTAACTGACACCATTTTGATGGTGCGTAAAAGAAAGGCAAGGGCAAGCCTAAAGGTAAGGGAAAGTCCCAAGCCAAGGGCAAAGGCAAAGAACTTAAACCCAAAGGAGGGGTAGCCAAGGAAGGGGCTTGCTTCTTCTGCAAGGAAGCAGGACACTGGAAGCGTAACTGCAAGGCATACCTGGAAGATCTTAAGAAGAAGAGAAGTGAGACTTCTACTTCAGGTATAAATGTTATAGAAGTCAATCTATCTATTTCTTCATCATGGGTATTAGATACCGGATGTGCATCTCACATTTGTACCAATGTGCATGAGAAATAGCAAGGCATTGACAAAGGCAGGTGGACCTACGAGTAGGCAATGGAGCAAGGGTTGCCATGTGAGGAACTTATGATCTATCTCTGCCCTCTGGGCTTGTACTAGAATTAGAAGAATGTTGTTATGTGTCTGCTTTAACTAAGAACATCATTTCAGTTTCTTGTTTGGACAAGAAAGGGTTTTCATTTATAATAAAGAACAAATGTTGTTCAGTTTATTTAAATGATATGTTCTATTGTAGTGCACCTCTAATGAACGGACTCTACTTTCTAGACTTAGAGAGCCCTATCTATAACATAAGTACCAAGAGGTTCAAGTCAAATGAGTTGAACCAAACCTATCTCTGGCATTGTCGCTTAGGTCACATAAATGAGAGTCGCTTATCTCAGCTCCATAAGGATGGGCTGCTAGACTCATTTGATTTTGAATCATATGAGACATGCGAGTCTTGCCTTTTAGGCAAGATGACCAAGACTCCCTTTAGTGGACATAGCGAAAGAGCAACAGATTTGTTAGGACTTATACATAGTGATGTATGTGGTCCTTTCAATGTTGCTGCTAGAGGTGGTTACAGGTACTTCATTACATTTACTGATGACTTCAGTAGATATGGTTATGTGTATCTTATGACACATAAATCTGAATCCTTTGAAAAGTTCAAAGAATTCAAGAATGAAGTAGAAAACCAGCTTGACAAGAGTATTAAGATACTTCGATCAGATCGAGGTGGTGAATACCTTAGCCATGAGTTTCGTGACTATCTAGGAGTGAGTGTGATTCTATCCCAACTCACTCTCCTCTGGAACACCACAAAGTGGAATGGTGTATCCGAAAGGAGGAATCAGACTTATTGGATATGGTACGATCTATGATGAGTCACACAGATCTTCCTATATCCTTTTGGGATATGCTCGACACGACCTTTACCCTTAACCGTGTACCATCCAAGGCTGTGGTAAAGACACCATATACGATATGGACAGGGAAAACTCCCAAGATGTCTTTTATGAGGATTTGGGGTTGTGAGGCTTACGTTCGACGTCAAGTCTCAGACAAACTGGGACCCAAATCCGATAGGTGCTATTTTGTTGGATATCCCAAGGATACAAAGGGATATTACTTCTACATTCCCAGTCAGCACAAAGTGTTTGTGGCAAAGACTGGGGTTTTTCTAGAAAGGGATTTTGTTTATAGAAAAACTAGTGGGAGTACCTTCGATCTTGAAGAAATTCAAGATAAGGACCATAGCACTGAGGCCTTGATGGAGGTTGAACAGGAACCACAAAGTGTTGTGGGTGATGAGGTTGTTGACAAAGAGTTGTGGAACAACCAATTGCTCAAGTAGATCTACCTCTTCGCAGTCCGATAGGGTGCGCCGTCACCGAGAGATACTCATTTCTCTTGTCTTACCATGATGACGTTATGCTCATTGAGAATGAGCCTACCTCCTATCAGGAAGCTGTGATGAGCCCAGATTCTGAGAAATGGCTAGACGCCATGAGATCCGAGATGGAATCCATGTACACTAACCAAGTATGGACTTTGGTTGATCCACCTGAAGGGGTCAAACCCATTGGGTGTAAGTGGGTCTTTAGGAGAAAGACTGACATGGATGGACTTACGCATACCTATAAGGGCCGATTGGTGGCTAAAGGTTTCAAGCAAATTCATGGTATTGACTATGATGAAACCTTTTCTCCAGTGGCGATGTTTAAGTCCATTCAGATCTTGCTTGCTATTGCAGCATACCACGATTATGAGATCTGGCAGATGGATGTCAAAACCGCGTTTCTGAATGGAAACTTACTCGAGGATGTGTACATGACACAACTTGAGGGTTTTGTAGATCCACAAAGATATCGGGAAGGTATGCAAGTGCAAAGGTCCATTTATGGGCTAAAGCAAGCTTCTCGGAGCTGGAATCTTCGATTCGATGATGCGATCAAACAGTTTGGTTTCATCAAGAATGAAGATGAACCCTGTGTCTACAAGAGGGTTAATGGGAACACAGTTGTGTTCCTTGTACTGTATGTGGATGACATACTACTCATTGGGAATAACATCCCTTCGCTACAGTCTGTGAAGACTTGGCTGGGGACGTGCTTCTCAATGAAGGACTTAGGTGAAGCAGCCTGTATTCTAGGCATCAAGATCTATAGAGATAGATCTAAGAGATTGCTTGGCCTAAGTCAGAGTACATACATTGACACGGTATTACTTCGGTTTGCCATGTAGAATTCCAAGAAAGGACTTCTGCCGATGTCACATGGTGTGAGTCTTTCGAAGACTCAAAGTCCCTCTTCTAGAGAGGAGAGAGACCGCATGGATAAGATCCCTTACGCATCTGCTATAGGATCTATCATGTATGTCATGTTGTGTACTCGTCCTGATGTCTCGTATGCTTTGAGCATGACGAGTAGATACCAGTCAGATCCAGGTGAGCGTCACTGGATAGCAGTCAAGAATATTCTTAAGTACTTAAGAAGGACTAAAGAATATTTCTTGATATTTGGAGGCGATGAGGAGCTAGCTGTAAAGGGTTACAAATGATGCGGCTTCCAAACCCACCAGATGATTATAGATCGCAATGATCGAGGTTCGTGTTTTTCTTGAATAGTGGAAGAGTTCCAAGCAGGACACGATTATTGATTCTACAACAGAGGCCGAATATATCGGTGCTTCCATCTCATTCGTGAGATTGTCGATCGAGGAGATGTGAAGATTTGCAGAGTACCCACAGAGGCTAACATCGCAGATCCCTTGACCAAGGCTTTGGCACAGAAAAAGCATGATGGTCACACTAGGTCATTGGGTATTAGATACTACGGTGATTGGCACTAGTGCTAGTGGGAGATTGTTAGTGAAAGCCCTAGAGCCAATCATATGATGATTGTTGTATGGACTTTATTGTATCATATTCCTATTTATTAAGGCATGGTTATTATATTTACTTGTATTGGTGCCAAATAACTAAATATAATAATGTCCTTGAGTAGTAGGTTCTTATCTATATCAATCGATTGGTTGAATCGATAATGAGATGATATAGAGAACACTACTCTTAATCATTCCTAGTCGAGTATTAACATTCAGGGACAATGTTAATGCGTAGAGACTAGCAAGTAGGTCAACAAGATGACTTGATCTCACAAGTCATGGATATGAGATATCAAGTTGACACATGGGTATGCATTGGAGAATGTATACTGAATGACCCGCCATGAGAAAGTATCATGGATCGTTATATGAGTGTCATATACTTTCTCATGTGGCTATTAGTATGACTATTAGTCCTTAGACCTGAAGTCACCATGGTTCCCTACATAATGAATTGCATACTTTGGCTTCGTCAAACGTCACCCGTAAATGGGTGGACTATAAAGGCGATTACTGGGTATGTAACGAATTATGCGGAGGGATGTGAGTGATGTAGATGGGATCTATCCCTCCTATATGACGGGGGTGACATCGATATTCTTGATAGAGTGAGACCACGAAGTGCATGGCCATGCCCAAATGAGTCAATATGAGATATTGAGCTCATTTGATTAGAGTGAGTCTACTTGGAGTTAAAGATTTAGATTGTACCGAGGATGACACGGTCTATGCCTCGATTGGTCAATCTAGATGTCAAGGATAGAGGGACATTGTCACATATTGTGAGAGTCACAATTAGTAGTCACAAAGGTGATGTTGGAGCTCAACATTCTTGTAACTTGGGTAGCAATGATGTGTTGCTAGATACCGCTCATTACTTATGTTCCTAAATCGGTTTAGGGACATTGCCAACGTTACAAGAACCTATAGGGTCACACACATAAGAGCAATTAGATGGAGATTAGGTTCATATGATGAACCATGAGGATTAGGTTCATGGGATGAACCAAATTGGATTAAGAGTAATCCAAATTAGACTAATTGAGTTAGACTCAAGTTGATTCAAGTGTTGAATGAGTCTAATTGAGATTTGATTCATCAAATCAATTTAAATTAATGAATAAAGATTCATTAAATTAAATTGACTTGAGTCAAGTGGTTAGATTTGATCAACCATGGGAGATTAGAGGTCAAGTTTGACTTGACTTGAGAGGGAAGATGAAAGGTCAAGTTTGACTTGACCAAATGCCATGTCATGGTGATGACTTGGCATGGGCGGCCAATGATGATGCTCCACATCATCATTGACTTTGTCAATTGATGCCACATCATGAGGGAGATCAAGGGTCATGGGAGTTACATGCATGCATGTAACCCCCCTCCATGAAGTGGCCGACCACTCCATTAGATGGTGTATTGATTTTTGGTGGCTAATTGACTTCATCTTCAACCTTGGAACTTTTCTCTCAAGCTCTCTCCCTCTCCTTCCTCATCTTGCCGAGACACCCTAGGAGTGCTAGCACACTCAAGTGTGTTTTTCTTCCACCTATTGCTTGTGTGGATACCATAGAGGAGTGTGCACTTGACACTCTCGAGTTCCGGCGGACTTTTGGACGAGCGGGATTTGCGAAGGGCATCGCATCGAGGGTAACGTTCTTATCTCTTAGATCTAGGGTTTTTTATACAAGCACATACATGTTTTGTTTTAATACTTCTTCGCACGGATCCGTGGCCGGGGGCTTCCGAGGTTTCCGCAACGCAAAAAGCGGTTTTTGCGGCTCGGAAAATCCCAACATCATGTTATGACATGGCTTATGATAAATAAAGCATCACAAATGTATAAAATACAAAGGTATAGAAATACCTAAGTCTTAAAATATAATTTGACATTTTCTAGAATTATACCCAATTTTCCATAATGACACCTAACTCCCTCAAGTGTGTCACAAATCCCAAACTTGGAACACCATTGATTCTAACTTATTTGTGCTAATTATGATCAATTTTCAAACTTCATAATTTATATTGGTACATCATAAAATATTTAAAAATCAAATTCATATCTCATTTTCAACGTATCACATAACCTTGAAAATGCGCTAAAGTGTCAACTCTACCATTGTCAGGTTAACTACCCTTCCATTCAAGGTTGACACACCCTAAACTCATTTAGTGCAAAGGGATCACACTCCTAGGAACCCAATACCTATTAGAGCTCCTAAGGTTTACAAGGTAGTCACTAGGGATAACTTCCCTTACTACCTTTCTAATGACCCTAATGGAAGCCTTGGTCATTTTGGTCTCATCTAGGTTAACTCTAGGGATTGCCTCCCTTGTAACCTTGCTAATGATTTTCTTAGGCTTGGAAGCCTTAGTCATTTGAGTCCTATCACGGTCAACTCTAAGATAGCCCCCCTTGTGACCTTGACACTCCTAGACCTAGGACTAGTTCCATAACTATATGGAACACTAAGGTAAGAAGGCTTATCTATCTTGGACTTAGGCTTGTGACCCAAACCCTTCTTGTCATTAGGTGGCTCTTGCCTCCTATAACCTAGGTTTTGACTACTGGACCCTTTAATTATGTTTTCCATCCTTGTAAGGGTCTTTTCTAATTTCTCAAGCTTTGACCTCAAAGATTGATTTTCTATTTCTAATTTCCCAATTTTTGATTTTTCATTCTAATTGTTTCTATAAGCTAGAGTTTTCGTTGGATGGTAAGTTAATGTAGATTAAGTCGTTGTGAGACAACGGATATGCAAGTAGTCGACTGGTGTCTTTTGGCAGTGACTACTAAACACGATATCATCCCGATGCAGGTTATAAAAGGAGCAGCAAAGGGAGGATTTTTGAAGTAATTTTTGGGGCAATTTTGAAGGGGAAGTGTTGTTGCATTCCAAACCTTCAAGAGCAATCCAAAGTAATTAACAAGCAAGCAATCAAAAGTTCTTCTTGTAAAGTTTTCTTTACTTAGTGTTGTATTTGCTTCTTATTTTTACTATTGTTTATTGTTTATTGTTGTAAATATATTGTAAGAGGTTTCTCCACCTCCAATGTCATACCAAGAAGGAGAAGTTTAATAATGGTGGTGTTCATCACTAGAGCTCAATTAGAGCTTGCCCCGTGGAGTAGGAACCCTTGTTCCAAACCGCATAAAATACTCTTGTTGTGCATTTCTAGTGTTGTATATTCTGTTGCACACTAATAATTTGTAAATGAGCATACAAACAAGCAAAATCAAAATCGCTATTTACCCCCCCCCCCTTTAGCGTGATGTCATAGACCCTTCATAAATTATTAAATGATAGCTTAAGATTGTTAGACTATCTGAGCCACAAAAACCGATTTTTGCGTTGTGGAAACCTCGAAAGCCAGCCACGGATCCATGCGAAGATAAATAAAAAATTTCATGTACATGTTTATCTACACTAGATCTACCTTAGATCTACATGGGAAGAGTGTTACCCTTGTAGCGAAGCCCTTCGCTTATCCCGCTCGTCCAAAAGGTTGTCGGATCTCATAGTGTCAAGTGTACACTCCTCTACACGTATCCACATAGACAAAAGGTGGAGAGAACCACTTAGAGTGTGCTAGCACCCTTGGGAGGTCCCGGCAATGGAGGAGAGGGAGAGAAGAGGAGAGGAGAAGGAAGAAGAATACTTGAATTCCTCACTTAATTCACTTTGGTCGGCCACTTAATGGAATTTAAAAACATCCATGTAATACCAAGAGCCATGGCTCTTGGTCTTCCTCATGAGGTGGCACACCATGATATGTCCATGATGATGTGGTGTTAGGGCAATCTCTTACCAAGATAAGGTTTTGATGTGTGTGGCAAAGGGTTTAAGTTAGTATGTTATGTTGATTTGATATGTGCGTTGAAGTCGTGCAGGACTTATTAATTCGCACATGGAGCCGTGGCAAGTTTCACATCTCATGACTCGTGCCTTGAGTAGGTGAAGGATAGCTTTACGGAAGCCGTGTGCTTGGAGCATCCGAGGGACCGCCGGACGAGGAGCTTGGAGTGAAGCCAGAGGAAGTAGACTTCAAGGCAAGAGACGCGAAGGAGCATTGCAGAGTCGTGCGCCTGATGCTGCCTAGGGGCGTGGCCGCGAACGAAGAGAACTTCGAAGGCGAGGGACTCCGAGGGATGAGAGTGAGCGATTATAACCCGGGAAGGGTAGCTCTAAGGTGAAACTTGGCCATTTGGCCAAGTGTCGGATGGGTTTTCCCGACACTAGTCGACTGCTCTAAGTCGATGGTTCGATCGACTGGTATAAGACCAGTTTAGTGCTTGGCAGTCGACTGATGGCACTGTGCACGGGGAACAGAATGGAGTCGACTCCATTGAGCACTCGACTGATCGAGCATCAGTCGACTGATGGTAGGATCAGTCGACTGATGCCAATACCGTTGGATGGAATCCAACATGGAAAGCGATCGTTATTGGGCAACGGCTATGGGATCAGTCGACTGATCGAGGGCATCAGTCGACTGATCCTGTGTCAACGGGAAGAAACCCTCTTCCTCTATAAAAAGGAAGGGGGTGCGGCTTTGGGAGGCTAATGCTTGAGTTCTAAACTTCTCCCAAAGTGCCATACATGATTCCCTACTCTTCTACTTGTTCTAATCTCTATTCTATTGTAGAAGAGTGATCCTTGTGTAAAAGAGGTTACCTCCACCTAGCTTTGTGCAAAGGAGAGATCTAGTGGATAGATTTGGAGGAGTGATTCACCTTGGACGAATCGAACTGTGGATTAGCGACGTAGCCGTGAACCACGTTACATCTCGTGTTTGTATTGCTTGTCTATCTTTTGTGTTGTCTTTATTTGTATTTGTATATTTCGCTTGCGCTAACGCTTTGTAGATGAGAGAATTCCGACATCCATCATAAGAGGACTATTCACCCCTGTCTAGCCAGCCAATCGATCCCCAACAAGTGGTATCAGAGCCAAGTCGCTTGTCGAGGACTAACCGCCACAACAAGCTCTACATCAAAATGGCCGGCTCAAACATCCATCCACCAAAGTTTGAAGGAGAATTCGCTTGGTGGAAGAAGCGAATGGAGGTATTTTTTGAAACGGATTTTGATATTATGATTACAATGGAATCCGGTTTCGTCTTACCTAGGGATGAAGAGGGGAAGCCAATAGAGAAATCTAGGTGGACCAAAAGGCAAAGGGAAGAGCACCTTGCAAATTCAAAAGCCAAGCATCATCTCTTCAATGTGCTCCCCCAACAAGAAATCAACCGAATAGTAGAATGCCTAAGTGCCAAGTAGATGTGGGAGAAGCTAATTGAGCTTCATGAAGGCACATCTGAGGCGAAGCTAGCAAGGAGAGATCTCCTCCGCTCTCAGCTATCCAACATTAAATTAGAAAAGGGAGAAAAGGTAACTTCTTTGCATTCTAGATTCAAAGAAATTTTAATTGGACTAATAAGTGTAGGAGAAAGGCTCTCCAATCACGATATGATAATGAAGGTCATAGATGCTTTCCCCTGATCATCCAAGTGGAGTTCAATGGTGGACTCATTTTACATTTCAAAGAATCTAGAGGTAAGTACTCTAGATGAATTTTTCTCCACTATGGAATTACATGAATCTAGGCTTGAAGGAATACAAGAAGAGCCAAAAATACAACCCTCAAGAGGAGTAGCTTTGATGGCAAACAAAGGGAAGAAGAAGATAGAGATCCCCTCCTCCTCCGATGATGAAGCGTCTTCCTCCTCTTCCATGGATAGCACGGAAGAAGCATATATGGTAAGGAGGGTAAGACGTGCTTTAAAAGATTTTCATTTTAACAAATCAAATGATAGGAATAGAAGACCAAGGGGGAAAATTATTTGCTACGATTGCCAAGGAGAGGGACACATAAGGGATAATTGTCCCCTCCTAAACAAGAGCAAGGAAGAGAAGAAAAAGAAAGAAGAAAAGAAGAAGAAAAAGGGGAGCAAGAAAAAGAAGGAAGAGGAGAAGAAGACAAAAGAAAAGGGGAAGACCAAAGCTCTAAAGGCAAGGACTTGGGATGACCCATCCTCATCCTCCTCATCATCATCGGATGAGGAGAATGCCTTTGTCACCAATTTGACCTTGATGGCATTTGATGACTTGGATTGCTCTTCCTCCGAAAAAGAAGGATCAAGCTCAAGAGGAGAGAGCTCAAGTGAAGGGGGAGCTTCTACATCCTCCTCATCCGAAGAAGAAGAAGAGGATATGGAAACTATGGTAACGAATGCCTCTCCTAAGAAAGTAGTTTCCATAATTTCTAGTTTAACTAAGGACTTATTTGGAATGAAAAAGAAAAATAAAAGCATGCATAATCAAATTAAGGCATTGGAAAATAAGCTAGAAAATGCATGCTTAAATGATAATATTTCTTCTAGCTTAAATGATACATGCTCACATGATCTTTATGTGCCATTAGATGTTAGTGATGCATGTATAAATGAAAATACGGCCTTAAGGGAAAAGGTAGACTATTTAACAAAAGCCCTAGAAAAATTCACAATTGGCTCCAACACATTGAATATGATAATTGGGAGCCAAAGGGCAAGTTTTAATAAGAAGGGCCTAGGATATAAAGAAAAGAAAAATGAAAATGCCTATAAATGTCTAATTGCTAGGGGACAAGATAAGAAGAAGGTAATAGCTAGAAAATGGATCCCCAAGGAGTATTTAGTGAACTCCATAGGAAAGAACCTATTTTGGGTTCCAAAATCCATCCTTATGGGTTAGGAAAACCTTAGGATAGTCAACCATATGCAATTAACCTATACCATATTTTGGTTGACTTAGGATGGCGGGACAACATTTTTAGAATAGTGTTGGGTGATGATAACGTGCCCATAAATAGATAATAATGATTAAATCATGATGATTAATGTAATTGCTATGTATGTTCGCAATCATGGTTTATGATTTTAAAATTTGGCACGTCATCATGAGAAATAGGGTTAAATCATGCTTTAGGTGATATTTTGCTTAATATCATCATATAATACCTAATGCATGATTATAATTTGATGAATACATGTATTTCATGATCATAATGTGAAATTAATTCATATATGTCATTATGATCATGTAGGTTGTTAGGTTGATACTTAACCATGACAGAATTGCATGAATATAATGGTTAAGTATATACAAATACCCTCTAGGATACATCTCACACTCACCATAGGCTACCATGATTGGAAACTTAGCATGGGTGAGATGTTAGGATGATATAAATGTCCACTAATGCCTATGGCATTTAGATGGTCATTTTGAGTATCAAAATAGCAATAATAGACCAATCATGGGGAAGACTTATGTTTAATTCATAGACATATTGCCCAAAGATCATGGTTGGATATTTCATATGTTTTCAAAACAATTTCTTGGTCTAAAATCTATGTATTCATGTTTTGAAACAATTGGATGCAAAACTAGGTAGTTAACTTGATACTAGAATGATAAAAAACCTAGTGGTTTTTAAACCTTTTGGATTTTTGGAAAATACGTGGAAATATAATGATTTTTCATGAAAACCTATTTTTTTCACTGATAGATATGCTTAAAAGAAATGTGTTCCCCAAATTTCATGATTTTTCGAATTTTCTGGAATTTTTAACGCATTTCTGAAATTCGGTCCGAAAATCTGAAAATCCTGAAAATCATGTGCCTCGATCGGTATCCGAACCAATGACCGTGGCCTATAAATCGAAAATAAGAATGGCCGAATTCAGTTTTTAAACTAATTTTTGGTATTTTTCTTCTATTAGACTTGATGCCATGAGTTTATAACTTAGTGTTAATCTTTTTGATGGTGTCAAAGGAGGAGAATTGATTATGTTTAAGTAAATTATGATAGGGGGAGAAAATTGAGAATTTGTAGAGAGAGTTTCATGGATTAAGGGGGAGTTGCATGTTGCTATATCATGTTTATGTATGTTTACATGCTTTCTTTCCTTTAAAATTTATATCAAATGTTTTTACCTAACTTAAACGAATTGCCACACATCAAAAAGGGGGAGATTGTTAGGGCAATCTCTTGCCATGATAAGGTTTTGATGTGTGTGGCAAAGGGTTTAAGTTAGTGTGTTATGTTGATTTGATATGTGCGTTGAAGTCGTGCAGGACTTAGTAATTCGCACATGGAGCCGTGGCGAGTTTCACATCTCATGACTCGTGCCTTGAGTCGGTGAAGGATAGCTTTGCGGAAGTCGTGCGCTTGGAGCATCCGAGGGACCGCCGGACGAGGAGCTTGGATTGAAGCCGAAGGAAGCAGACTTCAAGGCAAGAGACGCGAAGGAGAATTGCAGAGTCGTGCGCCTGATGCTGCCGAGGGACATGGCCGTGAACGAAGAGAACTTCAAAGGCAAGGGACTCCAAGGGATGAGAGTGAGCGATTGTAACCCGGGAAGGGTAGCTCTTAGGAGAAACTTGGCCATTTGGCCAAGTGTCGGATGGGTTTTCCCGACACCAGTCGACTGCCATGTCATGGCAGTCGACTGCTCTAAGTCGATGGTTCGATCGACTGGTATAAGACCAGTTTAGTGCTTGGCAGTCGACTGCCATGGACTGGCAGTCGACTGATGTCGATAGCAGTCGACTGCCAGGGAATGGAGTCGACTCCATTGAGCACTCGACTGATCGAGCATCAGTCGACTGATGGTAGGATTAGTCGACTGATGCCAATACCGTTGGATGGAATCCAACATGGAAAGCGACCGTTATTGGGCAACGGCTACGAGATCAGTTGACTAATCGAGGGTATCAGTCGACTGATCCTGTGTCAACGGGAAGAAACCCTCTTCCTCTATAAAAAGGAAGGGGGTGGGGCTTTGGGAGGCTAATGCTTGAGCTCTAAACTTCTCCCAAAGTGCCATACACGATTCCCTACTCTTCTACTTGTTCTAATCTCTATTCAATTGTAGAAGAGTGATCCTTGTGTAAAAGAGGTTACCTCCACCTAGCTTTGTGCAAAGGAGAGATCTAGTGGATAGATTTGGAGGAGTGATTCACCTTGGACGAATCAGACCGTGGATTAGCGGCGTAGCCGTGAACCACGTTACATCTCGTGTTTGTATTGCTTGTTTATCTTTTGTGTTGTCTTTATTTGTATTTGTATATTTCGCTTGCGCTAACGCTTTATAGACGAGAGAATTCCGACATCCATCATAAGAGGGCTATTCACCCCCCTCTAGCCGGCCAATCGATCCCCAACATGTGGAACATCATCATTGGTCGGCCTTATGCCAAGTCACCAGTTAGTAGTATTTGGTCAAGTCAAACTTGACCCTTCATCTTTCCTCTCAAGTCAAGTCAAACTTGACCTCTTATCTCCCATGGTTGATCAAATCTAACCTTTGATTCAAGTCAATTTAATTTAATGAATCTCTATTCATTAGTTTAAATTGACTCAATGAATCAAATCTAAATTAGACTCATTCAACACTTGAATCAAATTGAGTCCAACTCAATTAGTCTAATTTGGATTACTCTTAATCCAATTTGGTTCATCACATGAAACTAATCCTCTTGGTCCATCATATGAACCTAATCTCCATCTAATTGCCCTTTGTGTGTGCCCTATAGGTTCTTGTAACGTTGGCAATGCTCCTAAACTGATTTAGAAACATAAGCAATGAGCGGTATCTAGCAACACCATTGTGACTACTAATTGTGACTCTCACAATATGTGACAATGTCCCTCTATCCTTGACATCTAGATTGAACAATTGAGGCATAGACCGTGTCTTCCTCTGTACAATCTATATCTTGAACTCCAAGTAGACTCACTCTAATCAAATGAGCTCAATATCTCATATTGACTCATTTGGGCATGGTCATGCACTTTGTGGTCTCACTCTATCAAGAATCATGATATCACTCCCGTCATATAAGAGGGATAGATCTCTTCTACATCACTCACATCCCTCCGCATAATTTGTTACATACCCAGTAATCGACTTTATAGTCCACCCATTTACGGGTGATATTTGATGAAGCCAAAGTATGCAACTCCTTATGTAGGGAACCATGGTGACTTTAGGTCCAAGGACTAATAGTCATACTAATAGTCACATGAGAAAGTATATGACACTCATATAACGATCAATGATACTTTCTCATGACGGGTCATTCAGTATACATTCTCCAATGCATACCCATCTGTCAACTTGATATCTCATATCCATGACTTATGAGATCAAGTCATCGAGTTGACCTACATGTTAGTCTCTTCGCATTAATATTGTCCCTGAATATTAATACTTGACTAGGAATGATTAATAGTAGTTTTCTCTATATCATCTCATTATCGATTCTACCAATCGATTGATATAGATAAGAACCTTCTACTTAAGGACTCTATTATACTTAGTTATTTGGCACCAATACAAGTAAGCATAATAATCATAAAGAAATGTCTTTATAATTATATATATAGGAATATGATATAACAAGTCCATACAACAATCATCACATGATCGGCTCTAGGGCTTTTACTAACAATCTCCCACTAGCACTAGTGTCAATAACTGTAGTATCTAATACCCAATGACGTAGTGTGACCATCATGCTTTTTCTATGTCAAAGCCTTGGTCAAGAGATCTACGACATTAGCCTCTGTGGGTATTCTACAAATCTTCACATCTCCTCTATCGATAATCTCTCGAATGAGATGGAAGCGTCGTAGTATGTGTTTGGTCCTCTAGAATACATCTCACACTCACCATAGGCTACCATGATTGAAAACTTAGCATGGGTGAGATGTTAGGATGATACAAATGTCCACTAATGCCTATGGCATTTAGATGGTCATTTTGAGTATCAAAATAGCAATAATAGACCAATCATGGGGAAGGCTTATGTTTAATTCATAGACATATTGCCCAAAGATCATGGTTGGATATTTCATATGTTTTCAAAACAATTTCTTGGTCTAAAATCTATGTATTCATGTTTTGAAACAATTGGATGCAAAACTAGGTAGTTAACTTGATACTAGAATGATTAAAAACCTAGTGGTTTTTAAACCTTTTGGATTTTTGGAAAATACTTGGAAATATAATAATTTTTCATGAAAACCTATTTTTTTCACTGATAGATATGCTTAAAAGAAATGTGTTCCCCAAATTTCATGATTTTTTGAATTTTCTAGAATTTTTTACGCATTTCTGAAATTCGGTCCGAAAATCAGAAAATCCTGAAAATCATGTGCCAGTCGACTGGTATCTGAACCAGTCGACTGGTGGCCTGTAAATCAGAACAGTAATGGCCGAATTCAGTTTTTAAACTAATTTTTGGTATTTTTCTTCTATTAGACTTGATGCCATGAGTTTATAACTTAGTGTTAATCTTTTTGATGGTGTCAAAGGGGGAGAATTGATTATGTTTAAGTAAATTATGATAGGGGGAGAAAATTGAGAATTTGGAGAGAGAGTTTCATGGATTAAGGGGGAGTTGCATGTTGCTATATCATGTTTATGTTTACATGCTTTCTTTCCTTTAAAATTTATATCAAATATTTTTACCTAACTTAAACGAATTGCCACACATAAAAAAGGGGGAGATTGTTAGGGTAATCTCTTGCCATGATAAGGTTTTGATGTGTGTGGCAAAGGGTTTAAGTTAGTGTGTTATGTTGATTTGATATGTGCGTTGAAGTCGTGCAGGACTTAGTAATTCGCACATTGAGCCGTGGCGAGTTTCACATCTCATGACTCGTGCCTTGAGTCGGTGAAGGATAGCATTGCAGAAGCCGTGCGCTTGGAGCATCCGAGGGACCGCCGGACGAGGAGCTTGGATTGAAGCCGGAGGAAGTAGACTTCAAGGCAAGAGACGCGAAGGAGCATTGCAGAGTCGTGCGCCTGATGCTGTCGAGGGATGTGGCTGCGAACAAAGAGAACTTCAAAGGCGAGGGACTCCGAGGGATGAGAGTGAGCGATTGTAACCCGGGAAGGGTAGCTCTTAGGTGAAACTTGGCCATTTGGCCAAGTGTCGGATGGGTTTTCCCGACACCAGTCGACTGCCATGTCATGGCAGTCGACTGCTCTAAGTCGATGGTTCGATCGACTGGTATAAGACCAGTTTAGTGCTTGGCAGTCGACTGCCATGGATCGGCTCGATTGATGTCGTGGCAATGCCGAGGAATGGCGATCGATGGCACCGCATGGGCATGAGAATGGAGTCGACTCCATTGAGCACTCGACTGATCGAGCATCAGTTGACTGATGGTAGGATCAGTCGATTGATGCCAGTACCGTTGGATGGAATCCAACGTGGAAAGCGGCCGTTATTAGGCAACGGCTACGGATCGATCGGTGATCGAGGGCATCGATCCGATCCGATCTGTGTCAACGGGAAGAAACCCTCTTCCTCTATAAAAAGGAAGGGGGTGGGGCTTTGGGAGGCTAATGCTTGAGCTCTAAACTTCTCCCAAAGTGTCATACATAATTCCCTACTCTTCTACTTGTTCTAATCTCTATTCTATTGTAGAAGAGTGATCCTTGTGTAAAAGAGGTTACCTCCACCTAGCTTTGTGCAAAGGAGAGATCTAGTGGATAGATTTGGAGGAGTGATTCACCTTGGGACTAATCGCATCAGTGGATTAGCACAGAGCCGTGAACCACGTTACATCTCGTGTTTGTATTGCTTGTCTATCTTTTGTGTTGTCTTTATTTGTATTTGTATATTCCGCTTGCGCTAACGCGACATCCATCATAAGAGGGCTATTCACCCCCCTCTAGCCGGCCAATCGATCCCCAACATGTGGAACATCATCATTGGCCGGCCTTATGCCAAGTCACCATTAAGTTGCATTTGGTCAAGTCAAACTTGACCCTTCATCTTCCCTCTCAAGTCAAGTCAAACTTGACCTCTTATCTCCCATGGTTGATCAAATCTAACCTTTGATTCAAGTCAATTTAATTTAATGAATCTCTATTCATTAGTTTAAATTGACTCAATGAATCAAATCTAAATTAGACTCATTCAACACTTGAATCAAATTGAGTCCAACTCAATTAGTCTAATTTGGATTACTCTTAATCCAATTTGGTTCATCACATGAAACTAATCCTCTTGGTCCATCATATGAACCTTATCTCCATCTAATTGCCCTTTGTGTGTGCCCTATAGGTTCTTGTAACGTTGGCAATGCTTCTAAACTGATTTAGAAACATAAGCAATGAGCGGTATCTAGCAACACCATTGTGACTACTAATTGTGACTCTCACAATATGTGACAATTTCCCTCTATCCTTGACATCTAGATTGAACAATTGAGGCATAGACCGTGTCTTCCTCTGTACAATCTATATCTTGAACTTCAAGTAGACTCACTCTAATCAAATGAGCTCAATATCTCATATTGAATCATTTGGGCATGGTCAAGCACTTAGTGGTCTCACTCTATCAAGAATCATGATATCACTCCCGTCATATAAGAGGGATAGATCTCTTCTACATCACTCACATCCCTCCGCATAATTTGTTACATACCCAGTAATCGGCTTTATTGTCCACCCATTTACGGGTGACATTTGATGAAGCCAAAGTATGCAACTCCTTATGTAGGGAACCATGGTGACTTTAGGTCCAAGGACTAATAGTCATACTAATAGTCACATGAGAAAGTATATGACACTCATATAACGATCCATGATACTTTCTCATGACGGGTCATTCAGTATACATTCTCCAATGCATACCCATGTGTCAACTTGATATCTCATATCCATGACTTATGAGATCAAGTCATCGAGTTGACCTACATGTTAGTCTCTTCGCATTAATATTGTCCCTGAATATTAATACTTGACTAGGAATGATTAATAGTAGTTTTCTCTATATCATCTCATTATCGATTCTACCAATCGATTGATATAGATAAGAACCTTCTACTCAAGGACGCTATTATACTTAGTTATTTGGCACCAATACAAGTAAGCATAATAATCATAAAGAAATGTCTTTATAATTATATATATAGGAATATGATATAACAAGTCCATACAACAATCATCACATGATCGGCTCTAGGGCTTTTACTAACAATCTCCCACTAGCACTAGTGTCAATCACTGTAGTATCTAATACCCAATGACGTAGTGTGACCGTCATGCTTTTTCTATGTCAAAGCCTTGGTCAAGAGATCTGCGAAGTTAGCCTCTGTAGGTACTCTACAAATCTTCACATCTTCTCTATCGATAATCTCTCGAATGAGATGGAAGCGTCGTAGTATGTGTTTGGTCCGCTGGTGTGAGCTAGGTTTCTTAGCCTGCGCAATCGCTCTGTTGTTGTCACAATAGATCTCTATAGGATCTGCTATGCTAGGAACCACCCCAAGCTCAATAATGAACTTGCGGATCCAAACTTTCTCCTTTACTGCCTCTGATGCAGCAATATACTCGGCCTCTGTTGTAGAATCAGCAACTGTGTTCTGCTTCGAACTCTTCCAGCTCACAGCGCCACCATTCAAGCAAAACACAAACCCTGACTGTGATCTATAATCATCCTGGTCAGTTTGGAAGCTAGCATCACTGTAACCCTTTACAGTTAGTTCCCTATTGCCTCCAAATATCAAGAAATATTCTTTAGTCCTTCTCAAGTACTTAAGAATATTCTTGACCGCTATCCAGTGATGCTCACCTAGATCTGACTGGTATCTGCTTATCATGCTCAAAGCATATGAGACATCAGGACAAGTACATAACATGGCGTATATGATAGATCCTATGGTAGATGCATAAGGGATCTTGTCCATGCAGTCTCTCTCCTCTCTAGAAGAGGGACTTTGAGTCTTCGAAAGACTCACACCATGTGACATCGACAGAAATCCCTTCTTGGAATTTTGCATAGCAAACCGTAGTAATACTGTGTCAATATATGTACTCTAACTTAGGCCAAGCAATCTCTTAGATCTATCTCTATATATCTTGATGCCTAGAATACAGGCTGCTTCACCTAAGTCCTTTATTGAAAAACACTTCCCCAACTAAGTCTTCACAGACTGTAGCGAAGGGATGTCATTCCCAATGAGTAGTATGTCATCCATATAAAATACAAGGAAGACAACTGTGTTCCCATTAACGCTCTTGTAGACACAGGGTTCATCTTCATTCTTGATGAAACCAAACTGTTTGATCGCATCATCGAATCGAAGATTTCAGCTCCGAGAAGCTTGCTTTAGCCCATAAATGGACCTTTGCAGCTTGCTTACTTTGCCAGTATGTTGTGGATCTACAAAACCCTCAGGTTGTGTCATTTATGTTAGTAATATATGAGAGATGTCCTAAGGCAATCGTCTTATGTTTGAACTATTTATATGATAAATGAAGATTCACTATTTGAGTATACATGTTTTCATGTATTTTATTATATCTTAAACTCATTTACTGAATGTCCACGATAAGATTCACAGCATGAGAGAATTTGTGATTGGATCACAACTAGTGAGTATCTCTACATGTGTAATTGTGATGTATCGGAATTATCCCTAGTCGATGAATTGATGGATTTGGACACCATCGATTCTGTCGAGACTAGCACGAGGTATACTCCTTGGTATATCCAAGTAGCTGATTCTCACTGGCTAGAGACATTGTGATGTCCGGAGTTAATCATGGATGCTAGTTATGGTAACTAGTTCATTGGAGTGACCAGTCGTAAGACTTCATATGGTTCTCTGCATATATAGATATGTCAATGAAGTTCTTACTGCAGCTTAAGTGCGATGTTCCTTTGACTTGCGGTATTCAAGTCATCTTGATCATAAAGACTTATGTTTTGACATCTTAAGCAAGCATCTCTGAGGAGATGTGGACCCGGGATGATTGGGTATAAGTCGAAGTGATCGAAGGTGTTTGAATAGCCTATAAAGGATTCACCATTCCTTGCGAAGAGATGTATACCCATGGCCTCTCGTCGGATTGTTACTAAAGTCTTTGGCCAAAGCATTACATGTTTAGAGTAAGGTACTCTTCGATACATGTGCAGTAACTAGAATTCGTAGGACGAGGAAATGATACTTGGACTAGGTGTGACGTAGTCAATCTAGTGGGGACTGACACTATAGACCATGTCCTGAATCAAGTGGGTATAAGATGAGTGAAGGGAATGGGGCACGATTAATTGTAGCTGCTGAAGGGTTTCAGAAATAGTTTTGGATCAACCTTTGATCTTTTCGGTCAATTGGGGATCATGATGTACTACTAGGTGTCACTCATGATCGTTCTATAATTAATGGTTAATTATAGATGGCCAACATAAACCGAAAACTTATTTGGTCACACGCACAACAAGCGTAATCCGAAGGATTTAAAACAAGCTTGAGAATGAGATTCTCAGACAGAGAGAAACTAGGTTTGGTTGGACCAAACAAGGAGCAAGCATGAAATCGTTTCAGTCGCAATGGAAGCGTGGATGGGCCGTGTCTTATGAAGACATGATGGATGAACTAAATTGGTTTGGTTCTAATCCAATGGTGGAGAATAAACCAAAGGGGTTTGGTTTGTTTTAAACGAATGAACCAAAGTTGGTTCGGTTCATTTTTACTTAAAATAGACCAATTCGGTTTGGTTTATTTTAACTTAAATTAATGGAGCGGGTTAAGGGGCTTTTGGTTATGATCCGATAACCATTAGGAGAATTTGTTCTCTATAAAATAGGGCTTAAGGGTTTTGTGAAAACCTAATCCAAGCAATCCCTAGTTGCCGCCCACCCCTCCTCTCCTCTAGTGGTCGGCGCCCAACCCTAGCTGCCGCCCAGCTTTGTGCCGCTGTCCAAGCTTGTTACCAGCATCCAAGCTTCAGCCAGTGATCCTCCGGTGACCCTCCGGTGATCTTCTATGGGTCCGGCGACAAGGTGAGCATCTAGCTTCCTTATTTGGCCGGCCCTATTCTTCCACCAAAGCTGTCTAGTTTTCTGGACAGCTTGTTTAGTTCGTGTCGGAGCGTCGTTTGGACAATGTTCGGAGCTCCGACAGCGGCTTCCTTGCCGGGGATTCGATCTCCGATAATCCTCATAGGTGGAGGACGAAGGATTCATCAAACGGTTGACGAATACCTCTCCGGAGAAGCGAGTTTTTGAGGACTCGTTTTGAATCCGAATTTTGATTCGGATTGTGATCTTCTCTCGATCACATCGTCTTCGACACGAGGCTAGTAACTCGTACGAAGACGAGGCTCGTGACTTTGTGAAGTCATCCTGAAGATACTCGGCATGGATACGGATAGAGATGATTCTAGCGAGGATCGTTCCGGTTGATGTCTTTCCCGCTACACGTGATACGTCAGGTATACGTAGTATAAATTTCCTTTTATTGCAAAATTTGAATTTACGGTTATGTCTACACATGTTGTACTATGCATGTGTGTGGTGTGTGTGTTGTAATAAATTAGATTTATTATTTTTATTTCTTCCGTTGTGCACATATTTACGAAACATGTTCGAACACACACTCACCGCGGTGCCGGAAACCCAACAGTGGTATCAGAGTCGGGTTGTGTTTCGACATAATCATAAAATTGTTTTGCGATAGGCCTAATGGTATTAATGGAAATTTTCTACTTTTGGAAAGTTAGAAGTATTTTTGGAAATTTTTAATTTTGGAAAGTTAGAAGTATTTATGGAAATTGATATTTTCCATAAATAAAATATTTGATTAGATTTGGAAATTTGTTTCCTAATTTAATCATGATTTGATTTGGGAAATCAAATCTTAAAATATTTTATTTCCATAAGTAGTTTTGATGATTTAGAAAATTTGTTTCCTAAATTGACTTTCCTTAATCAACACTTTCCACAAATAAAATATGTGATTAGATTTGGAAATTTGTTTCCTAATTTAATCATGATTTGATTTGGAGAATCAAATCTTAAACATATTTTATTTTCATAAATAGTTATGACATATAAGGAAATTTTGTACATGTCATAATTGTATGTCATGTAATTGCATTAGATGCATATCATTATGTCATGCATGTCGTGACATGTAGATGTATATCATGTATGTCATGCCATGTAGATAATAGTTATTTGCATGCAAAGAGGATGAGATATAAAAACCTTTACTCAATATCAAAGCCTAAACCTTCCATTAATATGGTTAGAACCAGAGTTTCGTTTCTTGTTTGGGTTGTTGGACTCTCTCCAAGCCCGGCTCGAACCCGAACATGTTCAAACCATGGAATAGTTTAATACTAATATGGTAAGAGTCAGAGGTCAATCGTTAGCTTTGGTTGTTGGACTCTCTCCAAGACGGGCTAATTGGTTGAATGCGCTCTAACCATATTAAAACTATTTCTCGATTAATGGGTTGGCTTTAACCTGGAGCATCGGCTTGTTGGACTCTCTCCAAGGTCGATGTGAAGGGAGGTGAAGTTGGGTGCTATGCTTATGATGCATACTTGTTAATGTGTTAACAATCCGATGTATGTGTGAATATTCAAAAAGTTGATAACACATTGTGATAGTTGCATATATGTGATATGCAATCGGTATATTTGATACCTACCTTCGTAGTTATGAATGTCTTGTTGGACTCTCTCCAAGGTTATTCATATCTATGTTGGATATCAGCCCATTCGGAGATGGACCTACGATCTCCCGAAGTGATTTTGGGGTTTTTGAAATTCGAAAATGAATGGGATTTATTAATGTATATTGATGCATTTTAAAATCATTTTCTCATATATGCTCGTTTTGTATTTCTAGGTTAATCAATTGATCATGATGTCTTTGAATTTGCGCACTATTTTGGATTCAAATAAATTGATTGGGCCTAACTTCCTGGACTGGCTTAGAAACTTGAGAATTGTTTTCAAGGCAGAAAAGCTAGCATATGTCCTTGAAGAGCCTCTTCCCAACCGTCCTAGGGACGATGCAACTCCAAACCAATTGTTGGCCTATCAGAAACATATGGCAGATTCTGAACTGGCGAGTTGCATCATGCTAGCTGCGATGGTACCTGAGCTGCAAAAGCAGCATGAGCATATGGATGCTAATACCATAGTCTTCCATCTTCATGAGTTGTTTGATGAGCAAACGAGATCCGAAAGGTTCGAAGTCTCCAGGCTCCTCTTCACCTCTAAGATGCAAGAAGGTTCGTCTGTAGTGCAGTTTGTGCTAAAGATGAATGGGTACATCGAGCGGCTGGCCACCCTCGGGTTTGTGATGGATCATGAGATAAGTATTGACTTAATTCTGCATTGTTTGCCCAAGAGTTTCTCACAATTTGTGATGAACTATCGGATGAACAAATTAGAATCCACTATTCCTGAGCTCCTCAAAATGCTAAAGACTGTGGAGCCTTCTGTGAAGCATGAGGAGAAGGTGGTTCTGTTAGTTGATTCCTCAAAGAAAGGTTCTAAGAGAAAGACAAAGGAACAGAATAAAGGGAAGAATAAGAAGGCTAAAAAAGTAGAACCAACACAAAATGGCACTTGCCATCATTGTGGCAAGGAAGGCCACTGGCGAAGAAACTGCAAGATTTATCTTGAGTCCGTGAAGAAGAAGAAGGCATCTGATGCCCCATCCTCTTCAGGTATCTTCGTTATTGATTGTCATTCTATTTCCTTAGACACTTAGGTATTGGATACTGGGTGTGGCTCACATATATGTAATGACATACGGGGGCTAAGGAATAGAATAAGACTCATCAGAAGGGAGTCAAATTTGCGAGTTGGCAATGGAGCAAAGGTTGTTGTTGTCGCCATCGGAACTTATTTGTTGAAGCTCCCTAGTGAACTAGTCTTGGAACTGGACAATTGCTATTGTGTTCCTTCTCTAATAAAGAACATTGTTTCTATTTCCTGCTTAAATAGAAATGGTTACCATTTGACGTTTAGTAACAATTGTTGTTATATAACTTTGAATGGTATACTTTATAGAACTGGAACTTTGAGCAATGGTATTTATACGATGGACGTATCCAGTGATATTTTCAATATCGAAGCGAGCAACAAGCGTGCTCGAAAGGATAATCAATTAGACTCCTACATGTGGCATTGTCGTCTTGGACATGCAAGTAAGAAACGCATGTTCGAATTACACCGATGTGGAATTCTGGAATCGTTTGAATTGGATTCATACGATACATGCGAATCATGCTTGAAAGGCAAGATGACTAAGTTACCTTTTACAGGAAAGGGTGAACGAGTGGGAGAGTTTCTAGGTCTAATACATATTGATGTATGTGGACCTATGTCAACTCAAGCTTTAGGAGGCTATAGCTACTTCATTACCTTCACCAATGATCACTCACGGTTTGGGTATGTGTTCTTGATGAAACACAAGTCTGAAGCCTTTGAAAGGTTCAAAGAATTCAGAAATGAAGTAGAGAAACAACATTACAAGAGTATTAAAATACTTCGATCGGATCGAGGTGGTGAATACTTATGTCAAGAGTTTCTTGATTATCTAAGAGACAATGATATATTATCTCAATGGACTCCGCCATATACACCATGTAGGGATGTATACTGAAAAGTCTATCTTTTGTATGAACATCTTTATTTTGAAATAAGAATCACATGATCATTGTTTGTATAATTTTTATGGTTATGCAATATTGTCTAATACATTACATTGTAGATAACATGGTGTGTGGTGTCACACGGGAGATCTTGTTATCGGCTCCTTGTAAAGTATAAGTAAAGGCTCACAACCGAGATGACTTTGGACAAACCATCGGAATGGTTGTAGTGTGATTTGGTATTGGTTTGTCTTGACCATAGAATCACACTAGTGCACTTTGTGTGTATTGAGCAGGACCGACACAGAGGTGATTCGATTTATTGCTGACTACATAATCGAATCGTACCTCAGATATTATTTAGTACATGCTCTTAATCCCGATATAATAACGGGCACATATACTTGGTACTCTTCTCTTTGATTTACCAATGGGCAAGATTTATAGATTAAATCGATAGACTCGGTAAGTTGGAAGATGATATTATTTATATGGTGTGTCGTTGATTATAGGAGGAAACCGTGTCCTATATATTAGGATGATGATGTCCCCTTGAGGAGCTCATAAGGTTCATCATGTAAACCCTGCAGGTGGACTTGGTCTGGCATGATGAAAAGGTTGAGTGGTACTACTCAAGGAGTTAGATGTTGATTAATTAATGGTTAGTAAATTAATTAATCGACGGACATTCGAGATCTTAAACACGGGGAGAAATTGTACAAATAATATATGGAGCCCATATTGTCATATGGGGGTTGGTGAGGTAGATCAATGAAGGACCTTTAGTGGATTGGATCATCATTAGTTGATCAGACTTTATGTGGGCTTGATCCATGGGTGGCCAAGACCCAACTCCTCCTCATGGTCCCTAATGTAGCCCATTAACACCTCAAGATGCTTAGATCCAATGGATAGAAACAAAACACTAAGATCCATTGGTAGAGATTAAATCTCTAAGATCCGACGGTTGAGATTAAATCTCTAGATCCGACGGTTGAGATTAAATCTCTAGAACCAATGGAGGAGATTAATTCATGGCTTATCCCCAAACTCTATAAAAGGTGGCATGGAGTTGGCGTGAAGAACATCATAGAGAGGGAGCAAGGCTTGGGCGGCAAGAATAGGGCAATCCTAGTTGAGATAGGATTGGAATTAGGGTTAGGGTTTGGAAGCAAGGGTGGCACCAAATAAGGCAAGTTTTCCTTCTTCTTCCTTGCCTTGTGGACAACGTCCAGCAGCTATTCCAGCCCTTCCCAGCCCTTGGCTGGCACCCAAAACACTCCCCTCTCTTCTCCTTAGGTGGTGGAAACAAGATATAGGGTTTCCCTTGGTGTCTTGGTAGTTTTCCATCATCTTCTTCTCCTTCTACTTGGCCGGCGACAAGAACTTCTATAGTTCTTTGTTGGTTGAGTTTTTGAAGAAGAAAAACATTGTTTCTCTTCTTCCTCTTGCTTGGGAAAAGTAAGGAAGGAAGTTTTGCGATCTAGGAGCTTTGACTTTTGGTGGATCGTCGCCCACACGACGTCCAAAAGGAGGAGGGTCATACATTAGAAGACCAAGAGGTATAACTATTCTTCTATCTCTTTTATCCATTGCTTGTGTTTGTTTTTCAAAATATAAGCATGTTATATTTCTGTAAATAGGCTAAATAATACTTGGATCCCGAGTATAAACACAAAAACCGGCGATCCGGACATCGTCTATTCCGCGGCTACTCGTAGAATAGAGGATGGTCGCTTGAACAACTAGTTTGTTCAAGTGACCTCTCTAAACGAATAGCACGACGATGACTTGGTTGATTTGGGAATCCCTTTTGTCTAGGATTACATTTTTAATCCGGGGACATCGAAGGGATCACCATGGTTAAGCAACCAAGGTGAAGGGGAAGCGAAGTTTCCCCCCATGGACTCGACAAGGGAAATCCCTTCAATTGGTATCAGAGCTTCTGGGCAAAACCTTTCACACCACACCATAATGGTGTATTTGAGAGGTGTAACCGGACCTTGTTGGACATGGTCAGGTCAATGATGAATCATCCAAATCTTCCCAAGTCCTTTTGGGGCTATGTGCTTCAGACAACTGTTTACTTGTTAAACAAAATGCCAACCAAGGTAGTCTCCAGTACTCCATATGAGATATGGAATAGTAAGAAACTTCATGTATCTTACTTGAAGATATGGGGTTGTCCTGCTTATGTGAAGCGGACTGTATCAGACAAATTGGATGCTAAGTCTGATAAATATCTATTTATTGGATACCCTAAGGAAACAAGGGGTTACCAATTCTATCATCCTGTGGAACAAAAGGTGTTTGTTTCAAGGCATGTTGTGTTTCTAGAGAAAGAGTTTCTCTTGCAAGAAAACAGTGGGAGTGTCGTCGAGCTTGAGGAGGCTCGAGAGACTCAAATAGACATTGATGAGATACCTGGTGAAGCACAACAGCTGATAACTCATAGTGATGAGCAATCGGTTGGACCTATTGAAACATCACATCTTCGTAGATCTGGTAGAACATGCAATATTCCTGAGAGATATGGATTTCTCGTAAGTGAATCGAACGACGTGTTACTCATTGATGATGAGGAGCCTACCAGTTATGAAGAAGTTCTGACAAGTTCAGAAAGGGATAAGTGGCTTGAAGCCATGAAGTTGGAAATGGATTCCATGTATGAAAACCAAGTTTGGAACTTAGTTGACCCACCCGAAGGCATAAAGCCTATAGGGTGAAAGTGGGTTTTCAAGAAGAAAATTGACATGGATGGTAATGTGATTACCTATAAGGCTAGATTGGTGGTGAAAGGATATCGTCAAAAGCAAGGTGTTGATTATGGCGAAACCTATTCGCCTGTAGCTATGCTTAAATCCATTCGGATGCTCTTGGCCATAGCGGCTCATTATAATTATGAGATATGGCAGATGAATGTGAAAATAGTTTTCCTTAATGAAAACCTGCTCGAGGACGTGTATATGATACAGCCTGAGGGTTTCACATCGGTTGATAAAACCAAGGTATGCAAATTGCGACGGTCTATATATGGATTGAAGCAAGCATCCAGGAGCTGGAATATCCGTTTTGATGAGACAATCAAAAGGTCTGATTTCTCGCAAAATCCAGACGAACCTTGTGTGTACAAGAAGGTTAGTGGGAGTGCAGTCGTGTTCCTAGTATTGTATGTCGATGACATATTACTTATAGGAAACGATGTTTCAGTCTTACAGTCAGTTAAGATTTGGTTGTCCAAGACATTCTCCATGAAAGACCTGAGAGAAGCAACCTACATCCTCGGGATTAAGATCTATAGAGATAGATCGAAACGGTTGCTTGGTCTTTCGCAGTCTACATATATAGACCGAGTGCTAAAGAGGTTTAGCATGTCGGAATCCAAGAAAGGTTTCCTACCCATCATGCATGGGATACACCTTTCGAAGTCTATGTGTCCGCGCACATAAGACGAGAGGATTTGCATGAATAAGATTCCCTATGCATCTGCAATAGGATCTATCATGTATGCTATGTTATGTACGAGGCCCGATGTATCGTATGCTCTGAGTGTCACGAGTAGATACCAGTCTGATCCAGGAATGGATCATTGGGCGGTTGTTAAGACAATCCTTAAGTACTTGAGAAGAACTAAGGATGTGTTCCTAATATATGGAGAAGGGGACATGGTGATATGCGGGTATACGGAAGCTAGCTTCCAGACAGACAAGGATGATTCCAGGTCTCAGTCTAGATACATGTTCACCTTGAATGGGGGTGCAGTGAGTTGGAAAAGTTCCAAACAAGACATTGTAGCAGATTCTACCACTGAGGCAGAATACATTGCAGCTTCGGAAGCAGCAAAGGAAGCGGTTTGAATCTAGAAGTTCATTTATGAACTTGGTGTGGTTCCAGCCATTGTTGAAGCAATACCAGTCTACTGTGACAACAATGGAGCAATTGCACAGGCGAAAGAGCCAAGGTCTCATCAATGATCCAAACATGTGCTTCGCCGCTATCATCTGATCAGAGAGATCATTAGTAGGAAGGAAATACAAATCGAGAAAATCCCCACTGAAAGGAACTTAGCGGATCCTTTGACTAAGGCATTACCTCAAAGTAAGTTTGAGGTCATGTTAGAGCTTATGGTATTGGATACCGTAGCGATTGGCATTAGGCCAAGTGGGAGTTTGTTAGTAATATATGAGAGATATCCTAAGGCAATCGCCTTATATTTGAACCATTTATATGATAAATGAAGATTCACTATTTGAGTATACATGTTTTCATGTATTTTATTAGATCTTAAACTCATTTACTGAATGTCCATGATACGATTCACAGCATGAGAGAATTTGTGATTGGATCACAACTAGTGAGTATCTCTACATGTGTAATTGTGATGTATCGGAATTATCCCTAGTCGATGAATTGATGGATTTGGACACCATCGATTCTGTCGAGACTAGCACAAGGTATACTCCTTGGTGTATCCAAGCAGCTGATTCTCACTGGCTGGAGACATTGTGATGTCCGGAGTTAATTGTGGATGCTAGTTATGGTAACTAGTTCATTGGAGTGACCAACCGTAAGACTTCATATGGTTCTTTGCATATATAGATATGTCAATGAAGTTCTTACTGCAGCTTAAGTGCGATGTTCCTTTGACTTGCGGTATTCAAGTCATCTTGATCATAAAGACTTATGCTTTGACATCTTAAGCACGCATCTCTGAGGAGATGTGGACCCGGGATGATTGGGTATAAGTTGAAGTGATCGAAGATGTTTGAATAGCCTATAAAGGATTCACCACTCCTTGCGAGGAGATGTATACCCATGGCCTCCCGTCGGATTGTTACTAAAGTCTTTGGCCAAAGCATTACATGTTTAGAGTAAGGTACTCTTCGATACATGTGCAGTAACAAGAATCCATAGGACGGGAAATGATACTTGGGCTAGGTGTGACATAGTCAACCTAGTGGGGATTGACACTATAGACCATGTTCTGAACCAAGTGGGTATAAGATGAGTAAAGGGAATGGGGCACAATTCATTGTAGCTGCCGAAGGGTTTCCAAAATAATTTTGGATCAACCGTTGATCTTTTTGGTTAATTGGGGATCATGATGTACTACTAGGTGCCACTCATGATCGTTCTATAATTAATGGTTAATTATAGACGGCCAACATAAACCGAGAACCTATTTGGTCACACGCACAACGAGCGTAATCGAAGGATTTAAAACAAGCTTGAGAATGAGATTCTCAGACCGAGAGAAACTAGGTTTGGTTGGACCAAACAAGAAGCGAGCATGAAATCGTTTCAGTCGCAATGGAAGCGTGGATGGGTCGTGTCTTATGAAGACATGATGGATGAACCAAATTGGTTTGGTTCTAATCCAATGGTGGAGAATAAACCAAAGGGGTTTGGTTTGTTTTAAACGAATGAACCAAAGTTGGTTCGGTTCATTTTAACTTAAAATAGACCAATTCGGTTTGGTTTATTTTAACTTAAATTATTGGAGCGGGTTAACGGGCTTTTGGTTATGATCCGATAACCATTAGGAGAATTTGTTCTCTATAAAATAGGGCTTAAGGGTTTTGTGAAAACCTAATCCAAGCAATCCCTAGTTGCCGCCCACCCCTCCTCTCCTCTAGTTGTCGGCGCCCAACCCTAGTCGCCGCCCAGCTTTGTGTCACCGTCCAAGCTTGTTGCCGGCGTCCAAGCTTCAGCCAGTGATCCTCCAACGACCCTCCGGTGATCTTTTTTGGGTCCGGCGACAAGGTGAGCATCTAGCTTCCTTATTTGACCGGCCCTATTCTTCCACCAAAGCTGTCCAGTTTTCTGGATAGCTTGTTTATTTCATGTCAGAGTGTCATTTGGACGACATTCGGAGCTCCGACAGCGGCTTCCTTGCTGAGGATTCGATCTCCGGTAATCCTCATAGGTGGAGGACAAAGGATTCGTCAAACGGTTGACGAATACCTCTCCGGAGAAGCGAGTTTTTGAGGACTCGTCTTGAATCCGAATTTTGATTCAGATTGTGATCTTCTCTCAATCACATCGTCTTCGACACGAGACTAGTAACTTGTATGAAGATGAGGCTCATGACTTTGTGAAGTCATCCTGAAGATACTCGGCGTGGATACGGATAGAGACGATTCTAGCGAGGATCGTTCCGGTTGATGTCTTTCCCGCTACACGTGATACGTCAGGTATACGTAGTATAAATTTCCTTTTATTGCAAAATTTGAATTTACGGTTATGTCTACACATGTTGTACTATGCATGCGTGTGGTGTGTGTGTTGTAATAAATTAGATTTATTATTTTTATTTCTTCCGTTGTGCACATGTTTACGAAACATGTTCGATCACACACTCGCCGCGGTACCGGAAACTCAACAATTTACACATCCTCAAGCAAGTTTCCATTCAGAAATGCGGTTTTGACATCCATCTCCCAGATCTTATAATCGTGGTACGCTGCAATAGCAAGCATGATCCGAATAAACTTAAACATCGCAACTGGAGAAAAGGTTTCATCATAGTCAATACCATGAATTTGCTTGAAACCTTTAGCCACCAATCGGCCCTTATAGGTATGCCTAAGTCCATCCATGTCAGTCTTTCTCTTAAAGACCCACTTACACCCAATGGGTTTGACGCATTCAGGTGGATCAACCAAAGTTCATACTTGGTTGGTGTACATGGATTCCATCTCGGATCTCATGGACTCTAGCCATTTCTTAGAATCTGGGCTCATCACAGCTTCCTGATAGGAGGTAGGCTCATTCTCAACGAGCATAATGTCATCATGGTTAGACAAGAGAAATGAGTATCTCTCAGGCTGACGACGTACCCTATCAGACCTGCGAAGAGGTAAGTCTACCTGAATAGGTTGTTGTTCCACAACTCTTTGTGTAACAATCTCATCATCCACAACACTTTGTAGTTCCTATTCAACCTCCATCAAGGCCTCAGTGCTATGGTCCATATCTTGAATTTCATTAAGATCGAACATACTCCCACTAGTTTTTCTAGAAACAAAGTCCCTTTCTAGAAATACCCCAGTCTTTGCTGAAGGTAGGAAACTTCGCTTCCCACTTCAACTCAGTCGCTTGTTCATGGCGATCCCATCGACGTCCCCGGATTAAAAAAAAAATTAATCCTAGACAAAAGGGATTACCCAAGCTATCGTTTCATCATCGTGCTATTCGATTAGAGTGATCACTTGAACAAGCTTATTGTTCAAGCAACAAACCTCTATTCTACGATTAGCCGCGGAATAGACGGTGTACGGATCGTCGGCTTTTGTGTTTATATTCGGGGTCCAAGTATATTTAACCATAAAAATAGAATACAACATGCATATAATTGAAAAACAATTATAAACATGTTACAAAAGAAAATAGACAAGCGTTATACCTCTCGATCTTCTATTGTATGTCCTTCCTCCTTTTGGATGTCGTGTGGGCGACGATCTTCCAAAAGTCGAAGCTCCTAGATCACCAATCTTCCTATCCTTGTTCTCTCCGAACAAAGGAAGATCAATAACAAAACTCTTCCTCTCCTTACTTGCGCCAACCACCAAGCACCAACTTGGTGTGCGCCAGCCAAAGGATTAGATGAAGAAGATGGATGCCGGCCAAGAGCACCAAGGGAAGACCCTAAGCTTTGTTTCCACTGGCCAAGGAGAGGAGAAGGATGAGGTTTGGACGCCGACCAAGGGAAGGGAGAAGAAGATGGGTGCCGGCCACCAAGGAAGAAGAAGAAGAAAGGAAACAAATTCCTTATTTGTGGCCGCCCAAGCCTCCAAACCCTAAGCCTCTCAAACCCTAATCCTATCTCTATTCTAATTCATCTTGCTGCCCACCCTAAAGCCCCTTTTTATAGAGTTAGGGATAAGCCTTGTTTTAATCTCCACCATTGGTTCTAGAAATTTAATCTCAACTGTCGGATCTAGAGATTTAATCTCAACCGTCGGATCTAGAGATTTAATCTCTACCATTGGATCTAGAGTTTTGTTTTCAACCATTGGATCTAGGCTTCATGAGGTTTTAATAGGCTACAATAGGGACCATGAGAAGGAGTTGGATCTTGGCCACCCAATGGATCAAGCCCACATAAAGTCCGATCCATTAATGATAATTCAATCCACTAAAGAATTATCATTGATCTACATCACCAACCCCCATAAGTTAATATGGGCTCCATATATTATTTGTATATTTTTCTCCCCGTGTTTAAGATCTCGAATGTCCGTCGATTAATTAATTTATTGACCATTAATTAATCAACATCTAACTCCCTAAGTAGTACCACTCAACATTTTCATCATGCCGGACCAAGTCCACCTGCAGGGTTTACATGATGAACCTTATGAGCTCCTCAAGGGGACATCATCATCCTAATATATAGGACACGGTTTCCTCCTATAATCAACGGCACACCAAATAAGTAATATCATTTCCCAACTTACCGAGCCTATCGATTTACTCTATAAATCTCGCCCATTGGTAAATCAAAGAGATGAGTACCAAGTATATGTGCCCGTTATTATATCAAGATTAAGAGCATGTACTAAATAATATCTGAGGTCCGATTCGATTATGTAGTTAGCAATAAATCGAATCACCTCTATGTCGTTCCTGCTCAATACACACAAAGTGCACTAGTGTGATTCTATGGTCAAGACAAACCAATACCAAATCACACTACAATCATACCAATGGTTCGTCCAAAGCCATCTCGGTTGTGAGCCTTTACTTATACTTTCCAAGGGGCCGATAACATGATCTCCCGTGTGACACCACACACCATGTTATCTACAATGTAAAGTATGAGCCAATATTGCATAACCATAAAAATATGCAAACAATGATCATGTGATTCTTATTTCAAAATAAAGATGTTCATACAAAAGATAGACTTTTCAGTATACATCCCAACATTTGCCACAAACACTTTGTGCTGAATGGGAATGTAGAAGTAATATCCCTTCGTTGCCTTGGGATATCCAACAAAATAGCACTTATCGAATTTGGATCCCAGTTTGTCTGAGACTTGACGTCGAACGTAAGCCTCACAATCCCAAATCTTCATGAAAGATATCTTGGAATTTTTCCCTGTCCATATCGTATATGGTGTCTTTATCACAGCTTTGGATGGAACACGGTTAAGTGCGAAGTCTGCTGTGTCTAGAGCATATCCCCAAAAGGATATAGGAAGATCTGTGTGACTCATCATAGATTGTACCATATCTAATAGGGTACGATTCCTCCTTTCGGATACACCATTCCATTGTGGTGTTCCAAGAGGAGTGAGTAAGGATAGAATCCCACACTCATCTAGATGGCTAAGGTATTCACCACCTCGATCTGATCGAAATATCTTAATACTCTTGCCAAGCTGATTTTGTACTTCATTCTTGAATTCTTTGAACTTTTCAAAGGATTCTGACTTATGTGTCATCAGATACACATAACCATATCTACTGAAGCCATCAGTAAATGTAATGAAGTACCTATAACCACCTCTAGCATCGACATTGAAAGGGCCACACACATCACTATGTATAAGTCCTAACATGTCTGTTTCTCTTTCATTGTGTCCACTAAAGGGAGTCTTAGTCATCTTGCCTAGAAGGCAAGACTCGCATGTCTCATATGATTCAAAATCAAATGAGTCCAACAACCCATCCTTATGGAGCTGGGATAAGCGACTCTCATTTATGTGATCTAAGCGACAATGCTAGAGATAGGTTTGGTTCAACTCATTTGACTTGAACCTTTTGGTACTTATGTTATAGATGGGGTTCTCTAAGTCTAGAATGTAGAGTCCGTTTATCAGAGGTGCACTACAATAGAATATATCATTTAAATAAATGGAAAATCATTTGTTCTTTATTATAAATGAAAAGCCTTTCTTGTCTAAACAAGAAACTAAAATGGTGTTCTTTGTGGGAGCAGACACATAACAACATTCATCTAATTCTAGTACAAGCCCAGAGGGCAAAGATAGAAAATAAATTCCGACAGCAACAGCAGCAACCCTTGCTCCATTGCCTACTTGTAGGTCTACCTCACCATTCGTCAATGCCCTACTATTTCTCAGCGCCTATACATTAGTACAAATGTGAGAAGCACATTCGGTATCAAATACACACTATGAAGAAATAGATAGATTGACTTCTATAACATATATACCTGAAGTAGAAGTCTCACTTCTCTTCTTCTTAAGATCTTCCATGTATCCTTTGCAGTTCCGCTTCCAGTGACCAGTCTGACCGCAGTGGTAGCATTCACCTTCCTTGGCAACCCCTCCTTTAGGTTTCAGTGCCTTGCCTTTGCCCTTGGCTTGGGACTTTCCCTTACTTTTAGGCTTGCCCTTGCCTTTCTTCTTTTGCACCATCAAAATGGAGTTGGGCTTTGCCTTCTTAAGGTTGAGCTCAGCAGTTCTCAATATGCTAAGCATTTCAGGCAATGTATTATCAATTTTATTCATGTTGAAATTCATGACAAATTGATTGTAACTTTCTAGCAAGGATTGCAAGATCAAGTCAATGGCCAGTTCTTAGCCAAGTAGGAATCCCAACCTCTGTAGGTTTTCTATGTACCCAATCATCTTGAGTACATATGGACCTACGAGAGTCCCATATTGCATCTTGCACTGAAACAGTGGCTTAGAGATCTCGAATCTCTCGTGCCTTGCTTGTCCTTGATACAGTTGACGAAGATGTTCAACCATATCAAAAGCATTCATCAACTCGTGTTGCTTCTGAAGCTCAGAGTTCATGGTCGTGGGCATGAGGCATGACACATCTAATGCATCATCTTGATGCTTCTTATAAGCATCTCGGTCAGCTCACGAGGTAGTGGCAGGAGGTGCTTCCGGAATGGGTTGCTCCAGGACGTACAATTTTCTTTCTTGTTTGAGAACAATTCTCAGATTCCTATACCAGTCCAGGAAATTAGCTCCATTGAGTTTGTCCTTTTCAAGGACAGAACACAGGGAGAGAGTGTTTGTGTTTGACTACATGGCAATCTACAACATAAATAATGTAGAAAGTAAATATCATATTCCATTTATCATTTCATTAGGCCTTTAATTAAATGATGCTCCCACTAAATTATAGGACTTCTGTAGAATCGAGTCATGGATGTGGTCAAACCACACTACTAGATTCATACCAACTAGCTATAATTCTCGCGGGACAAGATCCACATCATACTACGCCTTGAGTTAGCTTTGGCTAAATTACCCAAGACTTAGTATGATCGGTAGGTAACAAATTACCAATTACATCTCTATGCAACTCTTGTTTATAGGATCAAGATCCACATTTACAAAAAAAAACTTGAGTTAGCTTTGGCTAAATTGCCCAAGATTTAGTATAAATGTGATCTTAACCTATCTTTCCAACCATTGGAATATGCCTATAGTTTTACCCGATCCAATTGAGTTAACTAGTTCCACTCAATCTAATTGAGTTTATTCTCACCCAAGCTTTGATAGGCGGGACCAAGATTGTCCCTCCGCACCCTACCAAGATAATATGCGTTGCTCTGCTTTGGCAGATTCAACAACAACAAAATGATCGATGTAGTGATGGGTATCAAAACTTGGTAGGCATTTCGAGTTGACTTGATTAAGATCTAATCTAATCGTGAATGTGTATCATATACGCATTAAGGCATTAATTACCCTATACTAGCATGCATCACATACATACAAGCAAAAACAAATATATATATATATATATATATATATATACTAATTAATTAATTTGTGATGAGGTCATGGCCCTACTACGATCTTCTCAAGACAATGAGAAGATCGGACGGTCAACCTAGGGTTAGCGTCTTCTCCAACCGCCTCCTTTGACCACCATGTGTCGTCAGCACCCTCCTCGTAACTCCATCTACGAGTGGACCTTCCACCGCTTCATTTTGTACATTACAAACTCGAGTTACATTCGAGTCTAAAATCTTTTTACAACATAAATATATAATAAGGGAGGCACGACGCGTAGGTCGCATATCATATACAACATGCACGACACTAAAAACGATGCACAAGTCGTATTATGAATTACAACACAATTTTATCCAATCACATTGGGGTTTTTGGGCCATGACCGTCACAATATTATACATAATTCTAATTATGTATTTTACATAAATTTCTATAATTTTCCTACCTTTTTTTCAATTTTATGAGTCACAACTCCGCAGCGGTCCCGCTAATTTGCCTAAGCGATCGCGAGACAATGCCCCTTGCGGGGTTAGGGGCAGCACCCCTTCTCGCAAAATGAATCTAGCGAGTGTCTCATACCGATCTTACAGTGCCTTAAGTCGCTATCCCAAGAAATTGTTGAAGTATTGAGAATACAATCAAAGTCCCACATTGATAAGACATGGAAAAGATCATGTACTTATAAGATGAAAAGATATCTCTATTGGCATGAGACCTTTTGGGTAAAGCTCAAAAACAAAACCATGAGGGCTTGGGCCCAAAGTGGACAATATAACACCATCGTGGAGATATATGAATCTTATAGGCACTAACAATTAGAATTAGAGTCATGGTCCATGTTAACCCATGAACCTCGAACGAAAGAAGTTGAGTTCCCATGTCCGGATCAAGAGAACTAGACACCAGACAGGAAGTCCAGTTGGGTCGGGAGGATTGAACAACTGGCAGGAAGTCCAGTTGGGCCAGAAGGGTTGGACAATTGGCAGGAAGTCTAGATGGGTCAGAAGGACCAGACAATTGGCAGGAAGTCCTGGTGGGTTGAGGATCGGACATCAAGCAAAGGATATCCTTCGAGGATGGATAGGCTTGAGGGAGAGTCAATGTGGTCCTTCGTTTGAGGGGAGGATTGTTGGAGTATTGGGAATACAATCAAAGTCTCATATTGGTAAGACATGGAAAAAGATCATGTGCTTATAAGATGAAAAGATATCTCCATTAGTATGATGCCTTTTGGGTAAAGCCCAAAAACAAAACCATGAGGGTTTAAGCCCAAAGTGGACAATATCATACCATTGTGGAGATATGTGAATCTTATAGGCACTAACAGAAACAAAAACAAGACCTTGCCATTTCGGAGAGTTTTTCTCAGTGGTTGAAGCCTATAAGTGTCCAAACACTTATTGCTTCGACTCTACAAGAAAAATACTCACAAAATCTATAAAATTAGGAAAATTATAGAAACTTACAGATCTATAACTTTTCGTATCTAATGCAAAAATTACAAATATAAATATGTACATGCTTCGCACGTGGCTCTGATACCACTGTTAGACTATCCGAGCCGCAAAAACTAATTTTTGCGTTGCGAAAACCTCGGAAGTCAGCCATGGATCCGTGCAAAGATAAATAAAAAATTTCATGTACATGTTTATCTACACTAGATCTACCTTAGATCTACATGGGAAGAGTGTTACCCTTGTAGCGAAGCCCTTCGCTTATCCCGCTCGTCCAAAAGGTTGTCGGATCTCGTAGAGTGTCAAGTGTACACTCTTTTACACGTATCCACGCAGACAAAAGGTGGAGAGAACCACTTAGAGTGTGCTAGCACCCTTGGGAGGTCTCGGCAATGGAGGAGAGGGAGAGAAGAGGAGAGGAGAAGGAAGAAGAAGACTTGAATTCCTCACTTAATTCACTTTGGCCAGCCACTTAATAAAGTTTTAAAACATCCATATAATACCATGAGCCATGGCTCTTGGTCTTCCTCATGAGGTGGCACACCATGATGATGTGGAACATCATCATTGGTCGGCCTTATGCCAAGTCACCATGAAGTGACATTTGGTCAAGTCAAACTTGACCCTTCATCTTCCCTCTCAAGTCAAGTCAAACTTGACCTCTTATCTCTCATGGTTGATCAAGTCACCATGGTTGATCAAATTTAATTTAATGAATCTCTATTCATTAGTTTAAATTGACTCAATGTATCAAATCTAAATTAGACTCATTCAACACTTGAATCAAATTGAGTCCAACACAATTAGTCTAATTTGGATTACTCTTAATCCAATTTGGTTCATCACATGAACCTAATCCTCTTGGTCCATCATATGAACCTAATCTCCATCTAATTGCCCTTTGTGTGTGACCCTATAGGTTCTTGTAACGTTGGCAATGCTCCTAAACTGATTTAGAAACATAAGCAATGAGCGGTATCTAGCAATACATTATTGCTACCCAAGTTACAAGAATGTTGAGATCCAACATCACCATTGTGACTACTAATTGTGACTCTCACAATATGTGACAATGTCCCTCTATCCTTGACATCTAGATTAAACAATTGAGGCATAGACTGTGTCATCCTCTGTACAATCTATATCTTGAACTCCAAGTAGACTCACTCTAATCAAATGAGCTCAATATCTCATATTGACTCATTTGGGCATTTCCATGCACTTAGTGGTCTCACTCTATCAAGAATCATGATATCACTCCCATCATATAGGAGGGATAGATCTCATCTACATCACTCACATCCTTCCACATAATTTGTTACATACCCGATAATCGCTTTTATAGTCCACCCATTTACGGGTGACGTTTGACGAAGCCAAAGTATGCAACTCCTTATGTAGGGAACCATGGTGACTTCATGTCCAAAGACTAATAGTCATACTAATAGTCACATGAGAAAGTATATGACACTCATATAACGATCCATGATACTTTCTCATGGTGGGTCATTCAGTATACATTCTTTAATGCATACCCATGTGTCAACTTGATATCTCATATCCATGACTTGTGAGATCAAGTCATCGAGTTGACCAACATGCTAGTCTCTTCGCATTAATATTGTCCCTGAATATTAATACTTGACTAGGAATGATTAATAGTAGTTTTCTCTATATCATCTCATTATCGATTCTACCATTGGATTGATATAGATAAGAACCTTCTACTCAAGGACGCTATTATACTTAGTTATTTGGCACCAATACAAGTAAGTATAATAACCATAAAGAAATCTCTTTATAAATATATATATAGGAATATGATACAACAAGTCCATACAACAATCATCACATGATCGACTCTAGGGCTTTCACTAACAATGATTTACCTTAGATCCCCCTACATATGAAGCTCCTCCTTTATCCTTCTTAGGGTGACACCCCCTCGGACATTGGCTTTGGTAGTGGCATGTTGGTTGCACCGGAAGCACACTATGTGCTCCTTGCTTTTGTGTATCGGGACTCCAACTTCCTTGACCTTCTCCTTCCCCTTTTTCACTATTTGAATTTTATTCTTAATTCTTTTTGGACACTTGCTCTTGTAGTGCCCTTGTTCCCTACACCCAAAGCATATAATATGATATTTATCTTTATGAATTATGTTTGAGTTACCTATAGGGGACACTTGAATTGTTCTTCATTTTGTTCGGATGTAGAGGTCTCCTCTTGCTCTAGATCCGGTGTTGGTTGCCTATCCTCCCCCTCAATCCTAGAGGTGGAGCCTTTCTCAACCTCTTCGACTTCTTTCAATTCGGATGTTGAGCACCTCTCAACCTCCAAATCTCCAAGCTCTTGAGCCAATGAGCATGTTTCCTTAGACTCCTCTTCTATTCATGTCGATGAGGAATTTTCATAGAACTTGACCAAGTTGTTCCATAAATCTCTTGCATCCTTATAATCACCTAACTTGGAAAAAATATTATTAGGTATTAAATTAACCAACATTTTTCCTACCTTATCATTGGTCTTAGACTTTTTAAGTTACTCCTCAGTCCATCTCTTCTTCTTAAGAAATCCACCCTTCTTACCCCTTGGAGCTTCGAAACCTTCCATTAGGATGAACCATTGCTTGATGTCCATCATAAGAAACATCTCCATCATCGTGCGCCATGCCGAAAAATCTTCTCGGTTGAATGGTGGAGTAATCCAGATGTCATAGACAAATTTGTCGTTGGACAACTCCATTGTCCTCTAGCTTTTTCTCTCTTCGCGATTAGTCCTCAAATAGTAACCTAGCTCTGATACCACTTATTGAGGATTGGTTGGTGCGCTAGAAGGGGGTGAATAGCGACGATAGATTTCTTTCGTGTTTGTGTCTCTACAAAATGTTAGCACAGCGGAATACACAAACACAATCACAACACCAAGTTTTTATGTAGCTCAAAACCCTAGCTCCGACTCCATGGCCAAGCTCTAGTGATATACACTCACTAAAGCCTCTCCTTATTGGTATGACACCGGAGGTAGAGAAACCTCATACAATATGAAGCTTACAACAAGGAAACACCAAATACAAGAAAATACAATAGCAAATGTAAGAAATAAGTGAAAACACTTTAAAAGATTGATCTATTGATTGCTTGTCGATGTGGTTGCTTTAAATGCCTTGGAAGGTCTGGAATGCAGCAGCAAATCCTCTCCTAAATAACCAAGAACCAACTTCTTCTCCTCTTCATAGAATCTCCTTTTAAACCTCTAGCTTGGGTTGATTTCTTCCTAGCAATCGACCAACCTTACCCACCAATCGACTACCCAGCTATCTATTGTCTCACAACGGACTAATCCATGTCAGATTTTGATCGTCTAGTAGACTATTATGACCCCGTAGTCGACTGCCATAGCCAGCAGTTGATTGACATAGCCATCGGTCAATTGACATAAGGCAGCAGTTGATTACGAGACATTTTGTACCCTGTCCACTTAAGGCTAGCCGCCGCTCAATAGTGTTGGTGCAGTAGGCATCTAAGTCGATCCTGAGTTTTGATTATAGCAAATGATACAAAGTTAAGCTCATGTCATTATCTCACGAGCTGAATCAAGTATACAGAAATGCTAAGCTAAGCCGAAGGTCAGTGACACTCGGAGAGAACCGTAGTGGTCGGGCGACACCGGGAGGACTTCGGAGGGAGCCGAAGGAATTAGGTGGAGACCGAAAGCAAGGCTTTAAAGGTAAATGTTGAGGTAAGCTCGTGTGAGTGAGCGTAAGTAAGGTTGAGTCCTCCATACGGGGACATCCTTAGGCGACGATCCAACCAAGACTTCCCATGGAAGGTCTATGTTGAGATCGGATGGCAAGTGGTCGTTGAATTCACTTATATTTCGAGCTAACTCTTTATTACAGTCGAAAAGTCTAAAAATCAGTTCAACCGGCCAAGGATCAGTTCAACTGCTAAGCCATCAGTTCAACCATACAAGGATCAGTTCAACTGCTGATCCATCAGTTCAACCGGCCAAGAAATCAGTTCAACCGATGGTCAAAAATCAGCCTTGAGGAGTCAAGCTTTATCACCATTTTTCAAGGAGTTTTGTGCCCAATTCCTATTGGTTGAAGACCCATTCGATGAGGTTCTTAAAGGCTATAAAAGGAGGGCTTCTCCTAGGATTTTTCATCATCTCTAAGTGCTCAAAAACCTTTGCAACTCCGCGATTCTCCGACGACTCTACGACGAAGTGTTGTCAACAACCCTAGCTTAGTTTCTACTCTTTAGTTGTTGATATTTTAATTTGTCGTCTCTTTAAATATTGCAATTCCTTTTATTAATCGAGGTTTTCTATCGTTACACTTTACATTAATAGAAGAGAGGGTTTGTCTCTCTATCTTTTCTTTCGAAGGTTTTTTTTGTAATCGTCAAACTCCTACCTCCAACGAGGAGTGTTTTTAGTGAATTGCCCTCCGTGCGTGATCAAGGATCACTAGGGCCTTGGAGTAGTAGCCGAAGGCTACGAACAAAGTAAAAATATTTGTCTCATTTTATTTATTTCTTATCTTTCCACTGCAAATTAATTATCTACTCGAGTTTTAACGAACGAACAAAAAAAAGGTTTTATCGCTATTCACCCCCCCCCCTCTAGCGATCCGCTTCGATCCAACAATTGGTATCAGAGCTGGGGGCGCTTAGATTTGGTGAAACCACCAATCTAACATTTTTTACAGATTTGTTTTTCGTTCGTTTAAATTTTTCTCCCGCACTACTAATCCAAGACGAAGTCTTGGTACTCTTCGTTTGGTTTTGTTTTGCAAGTATTCGCTTTTGGAGTAGCCGACGGTCAAACGGGCATAACTTTTCGTACAAGTTGACCCACGACACGGGCTACCTACCAAAACGAAGCTCTCGGAGAGATCTACACTTATTCCTCAGGTAGACCCTCGTTACAAGCTATCTTCATCCCCAAAAACCATCGTTTAGTACCATTTCTGGGACATTGAAGGTTGTAAGTGCTCATCTTTTATTTTAGTTGGTTATTTCTCATTTATTCCTTTTGTTTCTTTTCATTTCCTACATTACTAATCCAAGGCGAAGTCTTGGAACCTTTTTTGTGTTTTTTTTTGTATTTTTTGTGCAAGGTTTCCCTTTCAAATGGCCCATCTCGAGGGTTTTAGCACCGTACGACCTCCGTTTTACAACGGAGATGATTTCCGTTACTGGAAAGGTCGGATGGAATGCTTTCTCAAAACCCAAATTGAGATGTGGATCATAATCCAAACGGGTTTCACACTTCCGACTAACGAAGTGGCCGAATCCTTGGGTTATGACCAATGGACCATTGCGACAAAACGACAAGTCGAAGCCGACACCAAGGCAACTCAAATTCTCCAATGTGGTTTGTCCAAGGAGGAGCTAAATCGCGTCGGCCCCTTCATAAGCGCAAAGGGCCTTTGGACAAAGCTAGTGGAGCTACACGAAGGGATCGATGAAGCCAAGGTATGTAAGCGTGATCTTTTATTTAATAAACTATATAATCTAAAAATGCAGGAACACGAGTCCGTGACGCAACTTCACGCCCGCGTCCAAGACATAGTCAACAATCTACACGTGATCGAGCAAAAGGTCGAAAACCACGACCTTATAAGGTATGTCCTAAACTCCTTTCCGTGGACTACCTTGTGGGCATCCATGGTCGATGCCTACAAGGTCTCCAAGGATCTTTCGAAACTTAGGTTAGATGAACTATTTTCTGATTTTGAACTTCATGAGCAGTCTAACTCGGAACCCGAGAAGGGTATAGCACTTTTTGCAGGTTCAAGGAAGAAAACCGCAAGCAAGCCACCCCCGAAGGAAGAAGAGGATGAGTCCAATTCGGAGGTCGACTTGAATGGAGGCCAACTAGTCAACCTAGTTCGGAGGATAGTCAAGGGCCAAAATGAACCATCACTCGACCCAACGAAGGTAAGCCTAAAAGTTCAAATATTAGATGTTATGAATCAGCGAGGTTTGGACACATCAAGTCCGAATGCCCAAAGCTCAAAAGCAAAGCACCAAAATACAAAAAGGCACTCAACGCTACATGGGAAGAAGCGTCCGAGGAAGAAGATGATGATCGAGTCCTCATGGCTAAACCGGTTGAATCGGAGACGGAGTCGGAACACGAATCGGAAACCGAAGACGAGTCGGACTGCGAAGCGCTATTCAAGACAAGTCACGGATACACATCCGGTTCAAAAGATACACTCAAGGTAAGTTGATCTCTAATTAGTACGCTTTATAGTGCAATTAAGTTTTTAACTAGAAAGTTAGCTAAGTCCGAGTCCAAGGTCGAGACCCTGGTTGAGGAAGTTAAACTCCTCAAACATGAGGTCTCCCTAACCTCTTCGACTAGTCGAGTTCAAGAGGAGGACTCAACTCGGGTTGAAAAACTCGAAGTTGAGAACTCACTCTTGAAGAGTCAAGTCGAAGATCTTAGGAATATGTTGGAAAGGTTTACTTTGGGATCCAAAGGACTTGACCTCCTACTTGGATCGCAAAGGGTCGTGTACAACAAGGTCGGGCTAGGGTTTAGCTCAAATACAACCAACAAGTTGTATATGTCGATTGTAAGTCGACATAAAAAACATGTCCAAGCATGGGTCCCTAAGACCACCTTAATTTCAAACTTAGGATCGAACCAGTACTGGGTTCCCAAGGACCAAATCCACTAAGTGGAGAGACCGAATCGATTCAACGGTCCAGGGGGAGCTAGTACGAAACTTGTTTGTGTTTTAACCTAGAAATTGCATGCTTAGGTTTTTTTTTATTTAGTTTGATTTTCCTTTTTAGAATGGTTAGATAGGACTATAACTCGTCAATACTTGATAACATAGTACCAGGATGCGGCGAGATGATAGTACGCTAGGAAAGCGGAGTCTTGTGTATTCGGGCTAGATAAGGCGTATCTAATTTGGTGCACTTGACCGAGAGGAACTAGCTGAAGCTACCTCGCCGTATCCTAGACTAGTTAGACCAGGAGGTGGTCTTAGGTAAGTCAAGTCTCTATTTTCTTGAAAATGGCTTTATCTAAGGAAGTGGTCGTTGTTCCGATCAAAGAAGGCCTCTGTGCCTTGCCACGACCTGGAAGCCACGATCTTGAAAAGGTGACTTGATGATCCTAAGGTCAAATCCGAATCTAACACAAGGTTGACAAGTGTTTAAGTCATTAAATTTAAATCAAGTAAAATTGGAAGTCATCTCACAAGAACATATAGGGTTAACGTGTTTGATCATGTAGACATGGGTGAGATGATTTAGGTTAATAATCTTCAACCAATCTTTAATAAATCCAATATCCGATCCAGCTACCTTGCGTGTAGGATCAATGGATGTTGGACAGTGGTTGCTCCCGACACATGACCGGGGATCAACTCAAGTTTTTGAAGCTTCGATTCAAATGGCAAGGATCGGTAGCCTTCGGAAATAACGGCAAGCTCAAAATCATCGGATCAGGTGATATTGAGCTCAACTCAAATTTTGTTATTCAAAATGTTTTAATAGTAGAAAATTTTCAATATAATTTACTTAGTGTAAGTCAATTGTGTGGTAATAACTATAAGGTCATATTTCTAGAAAATGAATGCGTAATTAATACAATTGAAACTTCTAAAACAATTCTTAAGGGAACTAGAAATAACAACATTTACACTATTAACTTAACTAACTCCTCAACTAAGTTTCTTATGACACAGCAAGAGGAATCATGGTTGTGGCATCGACGACTCGGTCACTCACACCCAAGACTCATCCACAAGATGAGTCAGAGTGACTTAGTCAGAGGTTTGCCTAACCTCAATAACTTGAACAATAAAATATGTAATGCGTGTCAACAAGGTAAACAATCTAGGACACAACATCAACTAACTAATCAAGAACGAACCAAAAGTGTGCTTGAGCTCCTACACATGGATCTATTTGATTCACACGGAGCTAAGTCACTTAATGGAAGTAAATTCTGCTTAGTCATAATTAATGACTATTCTAGATTTACTTGGGTTAGGTTCATCAAACACAAAAGTGATACCCTAGATCAATTAATCAACCTATTTAAATTAATAGAAAATCAACAAAGCATTAAAATCAAAAGACTTAGGACTGATCATGGTGGTGAATTCGAGAACCATAGGTTTACAGAATTCTGTAACCTAAATGGATACCACCATGAGTTCTCTTGCCCTAGAACTCCACAACAAAATGGCCTAGTAGAACGCAAAAATAGAACCCTACAAGAAGCCGCTAGGACAATGTTAAATGAGTATAACCTACCCGATAGGTTTTGGGCAGAAGACATGAGTACAGCATGCTATGTCCAAAATAGGATTCTTATGGTAAAGAGGCACCTTAAGACCTCATACGAGATTTATCAAGATAAAATACCTAACATCAAGTACTTTAGGGTATTTGGGTGTAAGGTACATATCCTAAACACTAAGGATTACCTAGGGAAATTTACATCCAAAACCACGACCGAAATCTTTCTAGGATACTTGACTACAAGTAGAGCTTATAGAGTATATAACCATGATACCCTTAGAGTCGAGGAGACTATCAATGTAGTATTTGATGAAGGACACGAACCTACAAAACCCCCGGAAACCCCAATTAGCGAGCCGATTCATACTAGACCTAACTCTGATCCGGAGATCAGGTCTAGTGTTAATCCTAACCTAAGTCAACCAAGTCACTCTATCGACCAAGTGACAGATGACTCTAACCAAACTAGAACTCAAACGAGTCATCCTATTGATCAAGTTGAAGACTCAAACCCAAACCCAACTAGGACTCAAGCAAATCATCCTATCGACCAAGTGATAGGTGATCCAAGTCTAGGAGTTTGAACTAGAGCCTCATACAGAAACCTTAGTCAAATCTCCTTAATTTCCAAAATTGAACCCAAGACTATTGACCAAGCTCTTCTTGATCCCGATTGGATTATTGCAATGCAAGAAGAGTTGGCTCAATTCATTAGGAACAAAGTATGGGAATTAGTACCACCACATAAAGATAAAACAATCATTGGAACAAGGTGGGTGTTTAGAAATAAACTTGATGATAAAGGTGAAGTGGTTAGAAATAAAGCTAGACTAGTCGTTAAAGGGTTTAGTCAAGTCGAAGGTTTAGATTACGACGAAACCTATGCCCCAGTAGCTAGATTAGAGTCCATTCGAATGCTATTAGCGTATGCAGCACATCGAGGATTTAAGTTGTTTCAAATGGATGTGAAATCTGCGTTCTTAAATGGATACATTAAAGAAGAAGTTTATGTTAGTCAACCCCCCGGTTTCGAAAGTTTAGACAAACCCGACCATGTCCTTAGGTTAAAGAAAGCTCTCTATGGACTTAAACAAGCTCCTCGAGCTTGGTACGAGAGACTTTCGATTTATCTTAAGTCCAAAGGTTTTAACCAAGGTGTAGTTGACCTAACTCTTTTCATAAAAACCTTAGGTAAAGACATATTCATAGCCCAAATCTACGTAGATGATATTATTTTCGGAACCACCAACTCAATCCTACTAAATGAGTTCATTTCACTTATGGAAAGTGAATTTGAAATGAATTTAGTAGGCGAGTTAAGCTTCTTTTTAGGTCTACAAATTAAACAAACTAAAGATGGAATATACCTACATCAACGTAAATATACTAGGGAATTAATTAAACGCTTTGGAATGCAAGACGCTAAAATTATTAATACCCCAATGGCAAATAATGTGAATATAGAAGAAGATGTAATCGGAAATTCAATTGATTTAAAATACTATAGGAGCGTAATAGGGAGTCTCCTTTACTTAACTGTAAGCCGACCCGATATCTTATTTGCAGTAAGTATGTGCGCAAGGTTCCAAACCTGTGCCAAGGAGTCTCACCTAACTCTAGTCAAGCGTATCCTTAGATATCTAAAGGGTACACTTAATGTCGGTATTTGGTACCCTAGATCTACTGAGTTCGAACTAATCGGCTACTCCGATTCAGACTATGCTGGTAGTAAGCTCGATAGAAAGAGTACGAGTGATTTTTGTCAACTTCTCGGCTCGAGTCTAGTGAGTTGGTGCAGTAGGAAGCAACACTGTGTTGCCTTATCTACCACCGAAGCCGAATACATCGCGATGGGTGAGTGTGTCACTCAGCTTCTTTGGATGAAGCACACTCTCCACGATTTTAAGTTAGACTTTACGGACACAAAACTCCACGTAGATAACATTAGTTCAATTAACCTTACTAAGAATCCGATATGTCACTCTAGGACCAAACATATAGAGGTCAAACACCATTTCATTCGAGAACATGTGGCCAACGGAGCCATACAACTCGAATACGTCGAATCGAAGTCTAACTTGGCAGACCTATTTACTAAACTCCTACCCGAAGCCGAATTCAGTCTATTAAGATGAAAATTGGGCATGTGCATAGTAGAATAGAAACTTACAAATTATATTTTCGTACTACTATTTCTTAATTTTCATTTTCATGGAACTAGCATAGGACATATCTTAGATATCATGCACCTATAGATTTAAGGAGTCAGTACATCTCACAACACATAGGACTAATGTGTTTGTGTACTTAGCCACGTAGATGGGCATGAGATGTTAGGACCTATCTCTTGGTTCCAGATGTAGAGCTAGTGCATCGCTATGAACCACGGAGTATAATCATACATACTAACCGACTCTGACCAGGACTGGTTGATCTTTCATATCAATCAAGCCAAATATGAGTCGAACATTTTATAGATGAACTTATTTTCAGTATATGATTTTCAAAATAATGTGGAACATGCTTGGACTTTAAAATTAATACTTATTTTTTATTCCACACACACCCTCACTCTTTTCGATATATGGCAAAAGGGGGAGAAAAGGCCAAAGTTAAGGGATCAATTTTTTATATGGCCAAGGCTTACTTAACTTTAAGTTAACAAAACAAGTTAAGAGAATTCTTAACTTAAACACATTTAGTTAACTTGTTAACAAAAAAGTAATTTACTTAACTTTAAGTTAACTTACATTTAGTTAACTTGTTAAAAAAAAAGTAATTTACTTAACTTTAAGTTAACTTGTTAACAAAACGGAAGTAAAGGCCAAGAAATCAATTTTTTGATTTCTTAACTTAAAACTTATTTTAAACACTATGGCCAATATTAAGTAATTTCGGTTACTTAAATTCTTTTTTAGTAGCAAACATCAAGGGGGAGAGTTAAAACTCTTTCTCAAGTACTCACCCTCGGTCAAGGGGGAGGATTCCTCAAGGGAGAGCACTTGAAAAAGAGTTTTTATATACTCCTGCTCATTCATGCATATCTCATACTCATTTTGCTTAATGCACTTAATTTATTTTTCTTAACTTTGTATGTGGGTTTGCCATAAATCAAAAAGGGGGAGATTGTTGGTGCAGTAGGCACCTAAGTCGAACCTGAGTTTTGATTATAGCAAATGATACAAAGTTAAGCTCATGTCATTATCTCACGAGAACCGTGGTGGTCAGGCGACAAGGGAGGACTTGGAGGGCCAGAAGGAATCAGTGGAAGAAAAGGTTTCAAGGTAAATGTTGGGAAGTAAGCTCATGTAAAGGGATAATTAGCGTAAGAAAAAAATCCTAATTTAAAGATTCTCTTTTCTTCGGAGTCCTCCTTTAAATGCGGGGACATCCTTGAAGCGGCGTTTTTTCAACCAAGCGCCCCTTCTCTCATGGAAGGTCTATGTTGAGATCCGGATGGCACCCTCTGCCAAGTCGAATTCACTTATATTTCCGAGCTAACTCATTTTTTATCCTACGAGATTTCGATGCAGTGCGCTCTCTCCTCGTTTCAAGCATGAGAAAATAAGGATAAAAAAAAAAGGTTCAATTGCTAAGCCATCGATTCAACCATACAGAGGATCAGATTTTTCAGGCTGGCGATCCATCAGTTCAACCTTAAACCAGAAATCGTGGGAGATCTTCTCTCTTGAAGTCTAATGGTATAGCAATTGGTGAAAAAAGCAGCCTTGAGAATGTGAGAACTTTATCACCCATTTTCCAAGAATTAGCAGTTTTTGTACCCAATTCCCTGATTTTTGAGGCAAAAGAATCTAGAATATATGTCAGGGCTTAAAGGCTATAAAAGGGATTAGAGGGACTTCTCTCTAAAGGTTCTTCCATCATCTCTAAGTATTTAGATGATTCTCCACGATACTCAAGCTGACTCTCTGACGAAGGTGTTGTCAGCAAGCCCTAGCTTAGTTTCTACTCTTTAGTTGTTGATATTTTAATTTCTTAAATCTCTTTAAATATTGCAATTCCTTTTATTAATCGAGGTTTTCTATCATTGCATTTTACATTAATAGAAGAGAGGGTTTGTTCTCTCATTTTATTTATTGTTTATCTTTCCGCTGCAAATTAATTATCTACTCAAGTTTTAACGAACGAACAAAAAAAAGGTTTTATCGCTATTCACCCCCCCCCCCCTCTAGCGATCCGCTTCGATCCAACAAATAGTAGCTGACACTATACTCAAAACTAAGGTTTAATCGACTGGCCAATGCCATCAAGAGACCTATTAGTATGATCCCCTCATCCTTGATACTCATCCTAGGCATACACCTAAGCCTTCAAGCCACCTCTATCAGCCTCATACCCTCAAGGTCCATTCGAGTCCTCCACGACTCCTTCATCCTTCACGCTAGTCTTTAGGTGATTCCATCAGCTTCGTCATGCCATCGAGTACCCTTAGCCTAGACCTAAGCCTTCAAGCCTCTTCCATCAGTCTCAAGTCCTTGGTTTGAGTCCATGACTCCTCACCCTTGGCCTTAGCCTTCAGGTGCTTCCATCGAATTTGTCATCCTAACGGGTCTCCTTTCCCAAGAGTTCGCGCCTCCGGGACTTCCATTGCCAAGTCTCCAAACTTAGACTTTCACCGCTAAGTCTATACCCTTGGACTTACATGACCAAGACTACACATTTGGTCTTTTCCCTTTGCCAAATATCTATATTTGGACTTTCCCTTGCCAAGATTTCACCCTTGGACTTTTTCTTGCAAAGTATCCATACTTGGACTTCTCCATTGTCAAGAATCCATTCTTGGACTTCCACTCGAATCTCACTCGAGCTTGGTCAACCTTGACCTGAGGTCGATTGCTCCAACAATCGCCCTCATATGACTTTGGATATCCCAAACCATCCACTAGTCATATGATCAACATATGGTCAAACCCATATTGTAAATCAATTATCAAACCATTGTCAAATCCTATTGTCAAACATCAAAACCCTACTCAAGTCTACCTCGAGTCCGGTCAATTATGACCTGGGGTTGATTGCACAAACAAATACCACTTGTTAGGACCTTTTGGTGTCGCTAGAGGGGAGTGAATAGCATTTGTCAATTTTGTTCGTTTGATTGCATTCATGTTCGCCTACACCAATGTTAGTGTGCAGTGGAAATAGAAATAAACACTAAAACAAAATACAAGATAAGCACACACAAACAAAACATCCGATTTTACATGGTTCGAAACCCTAGTTCCTACTCCACAGTCGAGCTCTATAGTGAGCTCTAGTAATGCACACCACCATTAAACCTTCTCCTTCTTGGAAACAATCCGGAGGTGGAGAACCCTCTTGCATTAGAGTTACAACAAGGAGCAACAATAAAGACAAGCAAATACAAGAAGAATGAAATACAAATGTAAAGAACACTTTACAAAGTGAACTTTTGATTGCTTGTTGATTTGGTTGCTTTGGGATAACTTGAATGTTTGGAATCACAGTAGCAACTCCCCTTCAAACCCTTAGAAATCAATAGCTTCATTCTCTTTGCAACCTCCATATAAAGATCCGCTCAGGCTGATTTTTCGCCTAGTAGTCGACTACTCTTACGCACCAGTCGATTGCCCGCTTGACCGTTGCCTCAACACTGACTAATACAAATCAAAAAATGTCCAATCAGTCGACTGCCTTGACCCAATAGTCGATTGCCATGGGCATCAGTTGATTGACATATGCCAACAGTCGACTATGAGACATTCTATGTCCTGTCCACTTAAGGTCAGTCAACTGCTCAATTCTAATAGTCGACTCTCAATGGCCAGTTGATTGGTCTAACCCACCAGTCAACTGCCAGACCCACAGTCAGCAGTTGATTCTCAGTCAACTTCACGTTCAATCGACCGAGTCATAATCCCAATTGACTTCCCGAGTCGACTAAGTCCTCCGATTGTCGAGCATTCGACTAGTCGATTGGTCAATACCGCCAGTCGACTGGTAAACCTCAAAACTAAGGTTTAACCCCAAGTATAATCCCCTCATACTTGACACTTACCCTTAGCCTAGACCTAAGCCTTCAAACCACTTCCATTAGCCTCACGCCTTCAGGATCCATCAGAGTCCTCCATGACTCCTTCACCATTCGTGATAGCCTTCAAGTGCTTCCATCAGTTTTGTCATGCTCTCGAGTACCGTTAGCCTAGACCTAAGCCTTTAAGCCACTTCCATCAGCCTCACGCCCTTGGTTCGAGTCCACAACTCCTCACCCTTAGCGTTAGCCTTTAATTGCTTCTGTCGGCTTGTCATGCTACGAGATCTACCTTTGCCAAGAGTGTTTGATCGAAAGCACGCTAGAGGGGGGGGGGGGTGAATAGCGAGCGTGAAATCTTTTCTTTTCATTCGATTCGACAATACAAAAATAACGCAGCGGAAAGTAAAAGACACAATTCATTTTTTTACTTGGTTCACAACCTAACGGTTGCTACTCCAAGGCCCTGCGATCCTAGACTACATACGAGGGCAATTCATTAACAAGGTCTCCTCCCTGTTGGAGGTAGGAGACAACGATTACACAAATGAAAGATTGAAGAAGATGGACAATCCCACCTCTTCTCTAAACAATGAAAGCACGATGATTAAAAGCTCGAAGACAATAGTGAATACAAATAATTAAAGTATACCGACGATGATCAAGTCTTGAGTTTGGAGGTGTGTCGTCGGTGTTGCGGTAGCGTTTTGGCATCATAGAGATGCAACATTGTAGGAGCACTTCAAGAGCTTGGAATGAATACCTAAAGGGGTGAAACCCTCCTCTTTTTATAGCCCTTCAACCCCCTAGACGTTGAGATCCAGATCCTATCAAAAAGGCCACCTCACCCCAAGATAAGGGGATCTTGTTTGACCTTCATCGAAGTGGGCAGTTTGAATAGCAGTCGACTAATGGCCCTTATCAGTCAACTGATGCCACTAGCAGTCGACTGTCAATAGCTAGCAGACGACTGCTAGCTTGGTTATTCAACTGCAACAGAGAGTTAGTTCGAAAACACATGAGTAAAGATAAATTCGACGACTACTTACCGTCCGATCTCGACCTAGACCTTCCACTGAAAGTCTTAGTCGGATCGCCGCCTAAAGTCGTCCCCATACGGAGGACCCGACCTCACCTTTACTCACACTCGAGCTTACCTCTAGTCCTTTGTGACTTGTAGCTTAGCTTCCGGTCTTCACCTGGGTTCTTCGACTCCATCCGAAGTTCTCCCGGTATAGCCCGACCACCACAGTTTCTCAACTCGAGATTCTCTGGGTGTTGTTGACCTTCAGCTCAGCTTAATCATTTCTTCACACTTAACATAGCATATGAAATAATGATAAGACCTTAACTTTGGGTCTTTGTCATAATCAAAACCTAGGTTCGATTATCTGGTGCCCCTGCACCAACAATCTCCCCCTTTTTGATCTATGGCAAACTGACACAAAGTTAAGGGGAAATTAAGTGTAAAACAAGACGAGTAATAAATGTGAAACATAATTAGCATGAGTATAAAAGAAGCATGAATATGAAAGAAGCATGAATATGAAAGAATGCATAACTTAGTAAGTTAGTATGAGTAACTTAGTAAGTTAGTATGAGTAACTTAGTAAGTTAGCATAAGTAAGAGCAAAACTTCTTTTTCAAGTCCTCCCCCTTGAGGTAATCTCCCCCTTGACCTTAGGTGAGTACTTGAAAATGAAGCTTAGCTCTCCCCCTTAACGTTTGCCACTAAAAAGTTTAAGTAAGTTAAGTGATCAAGATTACTTAACTTTGGCCCGAACATTTTAAGTTAACTTTAAGTTAAGTTATCAATCAAAAAATAATTTTTGATCCCTTAACTTTGGCCTTTTTCTCCCCCTTTTGCCATAAATCGAAAAGTGTGGAGGTTTGTAGAAAGAATTTCAGAAAATAAGCTTTGTAAGTCCAAGCATGTTCCTATTAGATTTTGAAAATAATAGTTTTAACATAAGTTCAACTAATAGTATGTTCAACTCTTTTTGACTTAATTGAGATGAAAGGATCAATAAGTCCTGATTAGAGTAATTATTTATTTTAAATAATTATACTCCATGGTTCATGTCGATGCACTAGATCTACATCTGAAACCAGGAGTAAAGTCCTAACATCTCACGCCCATCTATGTGGCTAAGTACGCAAACACATTGATCCTATGTGTTGTGAGATGTGTTGGCTCCTTAAATCTATAGGTGCATGCTTTCTAAGGTAAACCCTAAGCTAGTTCCATTTAGCATGAAAAAAATAGAGTATGTAAGAAAAGTATAAGTTTTAAGTCCTACTCTATTACGCATATGCCTAATTTCTATCTAAGCAGACTAAACTCTGCTTCGGGTAAGGGTTTGGTAAAAAGGTCTGCTAGGTTCGATTTGGACTCCACGTATTCTAGTTGTATGGTTCCATTAATTTACTATATTTTCTCGAATGAAATGGTCTTTAACCTCTATGTGTTTTGTCCTAGAGTGACAAATTGGGTTCTTAGTTAGGTTAATGGAACTAATGTTGTCGATGAAAATTTTAGTTTTATTAAAATTTAATTTAAAGTCTTGGAGAGTGTGCTTCATCAAAAGGAGCTGAGCTACACACTCACCCATCGTGACATATTCGGCTTCAGTGGTAGATAAGGCAATACAATGTTGCTTTCTACTACACCAACTAACTAGACTCGAGCCGAGGAGTTGACAACACCCACTCGTGCTCTTTCTATCGAGTTTACTACCAGCATAATCCGAGTCAGAGTAGTCGATTAGTTTGAACTCGTTAGATCTAGGGTATCAAATTTCTACATTTAGTGTACCCTTTAGGTATCTAAAAATACGCTTGACCAACGTTATGTTAGGGCAAACAACCCAGTGATATGGTTTTGATGTGTGTGGAAAAGGGTTGAAGTTAGGTTTGATATGGATTTGATATGTGCGTTGGAGTCTTGTAGGACTTAGTAATTCACACATGGAGCATTGGCGAGTTTCACCTCTCATGACTCGGTCCTTGAGTCGGTGAAGGATAGCTTTGCGGAAGCCATGCACTTCGGGCATCCAAGGGACCGCCGAACAAGAAGCATTGGAGTGAAGCCAGAAGAAATAGACTTCAGGGCGAGACGCGAAGGATGGCACTTCGAAGCCATGCGCTTAGCGTATCCGAGGGACGTGGCCGGATGAAGACAGCTTCGAAGGCGAGGGACTCTAAGGGAATGAGAGTGAGTGATTGTAACCCAGGATGTGGTAGATCGTAGGTGAGACTTAGCCATTTGGCTAAGAGTCGGATGGGATTTCCCAACATCAGTCGACTGCCATGACATGGCAGTCGACTACTCCAAGTTGACTGTGACTCGACTGGTGTTTGAGTCAGGTTTGTGTCCTAGCAGTCGACTACCAAGGATTGGCAGTCGACTATCGAAACCATCACCGATCGCTGATGGCGAGGGACCGATCGCAAGGGTTTCGGCACGCACGTTGATCACCAAGTGTTCGCCCAAAGACTCGATCAGAGGATCGATGGGATGATCAGTCGACTGATGTGGGAGTCGTTGGATGAAATCCAATGTGGAATAAGTCATTATTGGGCAATGGCTACAGGAGCAGTCGATTGATCGGGGCATCAGTCGACTGTCAGGCGCACAAAGGGAAGAATGAGTTCTTCTCTATAAAATGGGGCCTTTGGACACTTGGGGAGGCTAATGCTTCTATTCTAAACATTCCCAAAGTGCCCAAATGAATTTCCTCTTCTTCCTTGTGCTTATATTCATCTTATTGTAAGAGGAGTGATTTTGTGTAAGAAAGGTTACCTCCACCTAGCTTTGTGCAAAGGAGAGATTAGTGGAATTGTGTTGGCGTGATTCACCTTGGACAAATCGATCGTGGATTAGCGGCAAGGGTCATGAACCACGTTACATCATGGTGTTAGCGTTTGCATCTATTCTTTATTTACTTTGTCTTAATTGCTTGTTTAGATTTGTTTCCGTTGCGCTAATAGAATTTGTAGACAATCAACGAAGCAATTATCATCATCGTACGAAGAGGGCTATTCACCCCCTCTAGCCGACCACCTACGTTCCAACAAGTGGTATCATAGCCAAGTTTCTTGTCACTGGACTAACCGCCGCAACAAGCACAACAACTATGATGGCCGGCTAAAACATTCACCCATTGAAGTTTGAAGGAGAATTCTCTTGGTGGAAGAAGAGAATGGAGGTATTTTTCGAAACCGACTTCAAAATTTTATTGATAATGGAAAATGGTTTCGAGATACCTAAGGATGAAGATGGGGAGCAAATAGAGAAGACAAGATGGACCAAAAAGCAACGGGAGGAGTATTTGGCAAACTCAAAAGACAAACATCATCTCTACAACGTACTTCCCCAACAAGAGATAAACCGAATTGGAGAGTGTGCAAGTGCCAAGGAAATGTGGGAAAGATTGATAGAGCTTCATGAAGGCACTTCCGAGGCGAAGCTTGCAAGAAGAGATGTCCTACGCTCCCAACTCAATAACATCAAACTCGATAAAGGGGAGAAGGTAACATCCTTACATTCTCGCTTTAAGGAAATTCTTAATGGCCTAACAAGTGTAGGTGAGAAGCTCTCCAACCGGGATATGATCATGAAGGCTATAGATGTCTTTCCCCGGTCCTTAAAGTGGAGCTCCATGGTGGACTCCTTCTATATTTCGAAGAATTTAGAAGTGAGCACCCTAGAAGAATTTTTCTCCACCATGGAGCTACATGAAACAAGGCTTGAAGGAATAAGTGAAGAAACAAGCATCAAGCCATCAAGGGGAGTGGCACTAATGGCCAACAAGGGGAAGAAGAAGAAGGAGACTCCTCCCTCCTCATCCGATGAAGACTCCTCCTCCTCCTCCATGGATAGCATGGAAGAAGCTTACGTGGTAAGGAAGGTAAGACGTGCCTTAAAAAGTTTTAAATTTAACAAATCTAATGATAGGAGGAGAAGGCCAAGGAGGAAGATCATATGCTACAATTGCCAAGGAGAGGGACACATAAGGGATGATTGTCCCCTCTTGAACAAGAGCAAAGAAGAAAGGAGAAGAAAAGAAGAAAGGGAGCAAGAAAAAGGAAGAAGAGAAGAAGGCTAAGGAAAAGGGAAAGGCTAAGGCACACAAAGTCACATGGGATTATCCTTCATCCTCATCATCCGAAGAAGAAGAGGCCTTCACAAATCTTGCCTTGATAGGGATAGATGACTTGGACTCCACCTCCTCCGAGGAAGAAGGAAGAAGCACTATCAAAGAGGAGAGCTCGAGTGAAGGGGGAGCATCCTCATCTTCATCTGTTGGAAACATGCTCCTAGGAGACTCATCGGCTCCCATGTCCCCGGATTAAAATTTTCACTAATGAAAACTAATCCGGATGGGATGAGTTTCCTAAGCACAACCAATTCATCGTCATGCTAACGACTTGAGCAATCACTTGAACAAACTAGTTGTTCAAGCAACACAACTCTTCTAGTCGATTAGCCGCGGAATAGACGATGTCCGGATCGCCGGTTTTTGTGTTTATACTCGGGATCCAAGTATTATTTAGCCATTTACAGAAATATAACATACTTATATTTGTAAAACAAAAACAAGCAAGTAACCATCCACACAAAACATGCATATAATTGAAAAACAATTATAAACATAATACAAAAGAGCACTAATCAAAATAAACAAGATTATACCTCTTGTTATACCTCTTGATCTTCTATTGTATGTCCTTCCTCCTTTTGGACGTCGTGTGGGCGACGATCTACCAAAAGTTGAAGCCGCCTAGATCACCAATCTTCCTTTCCTTGTTCACTCCGAACAAAGGAAGATCCTAAAACAAAACTCATCTTCCTATCTAGATTCGGCCACCAAGTCAATAAACTCGATGTTACCACTGGCCAAGGAAGAGAACATGGAGCATGGAAACCAACCAAAAGGGAAACAACAAGGGAATGGGCGCCGGCCAACACTTGGAGAAGAAGAAGTAAAACACCCCTTCTCCTTGTTGCCGCCCAAACCCTAAACTAGGCTCTCCTTAATTTATGGCTAAGGATGAAGGGAAGAAGAATAGACTAAGCTTTGGCCAAGGTAGAGGGAAGAAGGAAGAGGGGCCGGCCATCATTGGAAGAAGAAGAAGAAACTTCTTTTCCTTGTTGCCGCCCAACACCAACAACCAAACCCTAACCCTAGCCTCCACTCCTATTCCTATCCCAACTAGGATTGGTTGCCGCCCATGGGAAGGAACCCTAATCTCATCCATCACAAGCCATAGATTAATGGGAGAAGCTTGGGCGCCGGCCAAACCAAGGAGGGAGGAGGAAGATGTTGGGTTTCCGGCACCGCGGCGTGTGTGTGTTCGATCACGTTTCGTAAACATGAACACAACGGAAGCAATAAAATAATAAATCTATATTTATTACAACACACACAACACACGCATGCATATTACAACAAGTGTAGACATAACCGTAAATTTAAATTTGCAATAAAAGGAAATTTATCTACGTTATACCTTTCGTATGACGTGTAGTGGGAACGGCATCAACCGGAACGATCCTCGCTAGAATCGTCTGTTGGGAGTATGGGGAATACAATCAAAGTCCCACATTGGTAAGACATGGAAAAGATCATGTGCTTATAAGAAAAAAGATATCTCCATTGGCATGAGGCCTTTTGGGTAAAGCCAAAAAACAAAACCATGAGGGCTTGGGCCCAAAGTGGACAATATCATATCATTGTGGAGATATGTGGAGCTTATAGGCACTAACAATTGGTATCAGAGCCATGGTCCATGTCAAGCCATGAACCTCGAACGAAGGAAGTTGAGCTCCCACGTCCGGATCAAGAGAACCAGACATCAGGAAGGAAGTCTAGTTGGGTCGGGGGGACCGAACAACTAGCAGGAAGTCCTGGTGGGTTGAAGATAGGACATCAAGCAGAGAAAATCCTTCGAGGAGGGATAGGCTTGAGGGGGGGCCCAATGTGGTCCTTCGTTTGAGGGGGGGATTGTTGGGAGTATGGGGAATACAATCAAAGTCCCACATTGGTAAGACATGGAAAAGATCATGTGCTTATAAGAAAAAAGATATCTCCATTGGCATGAGGCCTTTTGGGTAAAGCCCAAAAATAAAACCATGAGGGCTTAGACCCAAAGTGGACAATATCATACCATTGTGGAGATATGTGGAGCTTATAAGCACTAACATCGTCTCTATCCGTATCCACGCCGAGTTCCTCGAGATGACTTCGCTAAGCCACGAGCTTCGTCTTCGTACGGGTTACCAGCCTCGTGTTGAAGACGACGTGATCGAGAGATGATCACGATCCGAATCCAAATTCGGATCCTAATACGAGTTCTCAAAACTCGCTTCTCCGGAGAGGTATTCGTCAACCAATTGATGAATCCTTTGTCCTCCACCTCAGAGGATTACCGGAGATCGAATCCCCGGTAAGTTAGCCACTGTCGGAGCTCTAACCGTCGTCCAAACGATGCTCCGACGAGAGGAGAACAAGCTGTCCAGAAAACTGGACAACTTTGGTGGAGGTGATAGGCGCCGGCCAACCAAGGGAGATAGAGCTGACCTTGATGCCAAACTTGAAGGAGATCACCGGAGCACTAACTGGCAGCAGCTCGACGCTGGCGAGGGGGAAGGAAGCAGCCTTCTGGACGCCGGTTGGAGGAGCTTTGGGCGGCGGCAATAGGTTGGCGCCGAGAGCTCCAAGGAGGAGGTGGGCGGCAACCGTTGCTAGGGTTTTGGATTAGGGCTTAATTATCCATTAAGCCCTCGTTTATAGAGAACTAATTCTCTTAATGGTTATTGGATCATAACCATTAGGCCCGTTCACCCGCTCCATTAAGATAAGTTAAAATAAACCAAACCATGATGGTTTATTTTAAGTTAAAACGAACCGAACCAACTTTTGGTTCATTCGTTTAAAATAAACCAAACCCTTTGGTTTATTCTCATCCATTGGATCAGAACCAAACCATTTTGGTTCATCCATTACGTCTTCATAAGACACGGCCCATCCACGCTTCCATTGCGACTGAAACGATTTCATGCTCGCTTTATGTTTGGTCCAACCAAACTTAGTTTCTCTCGGTCTGAGAATCCCATTCTCAAGCTCGTTTTAAATCCTTCAGATTGCGCTCGTTGTGCGTGTGACCAAATAGGTTCTCGGTTTATGTTGGTCGTCTATAATTAACCATTAATTATAGAACGATCATGAGTGGCACCTAGTAGTACATCATGATCCCCAATTAACCGAAAAGATCAACGGTTGATCCAGAACTATTTCTGAAACCCTTCAGCAGCTCGAATGATTCTTGCCCCATTCCCTTCACTCATCTTATACCCACTTGGTTCAGGACATGGTCTATAGTGTCAGTCCCCACTAGGCTGACTACGTCACACCTAGCCCAAGTATCATTTTCTCGTCCTACAGATTCTAGTTACTCCACATGTATCGAAGAGTACCTTACTCTAAACATGTAATGCTTTGGCCAAAGACTTTAGTAACAATCTGACGAGAGGCCATGGGTATACATCTCCTTGCAAGGAGTGGTGAATCCTTTATAGGCTATTCAAACACCTTCGATCATTTCGACTTATACCCAATCATCCCGGGTCCACATCTCCTTAGAGATGTTTGCTTAAGATGTCAAAGCGTAAGTCTCCATGATCAAGATGACTTGAATACCGCAAGTCAAAGGAACATCGCACTTAAGCTACAGTAAAAACTTCATTGACATATCTATATATGCAGAGAACCATATGAAGTCTTACGGCTGGTCACTCCTATGAACTAGTTACCATAACTAGCATCCACGATTAACTCCGGACATCACAATGTCTCCAGCCAGTGAGAATCAGCTGCTTGTATACACCAAGGAGTATACCTCGTGCTAGTCTCGACAGAATTGCTGGTGTCCAAATCCATCAATTCATCGACTAGGGACAATTTCGATACATCACAATTACACATGTAGAGATACTCACTAGTTGTGATCCAATCACAAATTCTCTCATGCTGTGAATCGTATCGTGGACATTCAGTAAATGAGTTTAAGATCCAATCAAATACATGAAACATGTATACTCAAATAGTGAATCTTCATTTATCATATAAATGGTTCATACATAAGGCGATTGCCTTAGGACATCTCTCATATATTACTAACAGACTCCCACTTGGCCTAATGTCAATCGCTACGGTATCCAATACCATAAGCACTAACATGACCCTCAAACTTACTTTGAGGTAATGCTTTAGTCAAAGGATCCGCTAAGTTCCTTTCAGTGGGAATTTTCTCGATTTGTATTTCGTTCCTACTGATGATCTCTCTGATAAGATGATAGCGGCGAAGCACATGTTTGGATCATTGATGAGACCACATCAAGTTCATAGATGAACTTCTTGATCCAAACCGCTTCCTTTGCTGCTTCCAAAGCTGCAACGTATTCTGCTTTAGTGGCAGAATCGGCTATAGTGTCAAGCTTGGAACCTTTCCAACTTATTGCGCCTCCATTCTAGGTGAATACATACCCAGACTGAGACATGGAATCATCCTTGTCTGTCTGGAGCTGGCATCCGTATACCCACGTATCACCATGTACCCTTCTCCATATATTAGGAACACATCTTTAGTTCTTCTTAAGTACTTAAGGATCGTCTTAACAGCCACCCAATGATCCATTCCTGGATTAGACTAGTATCTGCTCGTGACACTCAAAGCATATGATACATCGGGCCTCGTACATAACATAGCATACATGATAGATCCTATTACGGATGCATAGGGAATCTTACTCATGCAAATCCTCTCGTCTTCTGTGCGCGGACACATAGACTTCGAAAGGTGTACCCCATGCCTGATGGGTAAGTAACCTTTCTTGGATTCCGACATGCTAAACCTCTTTAGCACTCGGTCTATATATGTAGACTGCGAAAGACCAAGCAACCATTTCGATCTATGTCTATAGATCTTAATCCCGAGGATGTAGGTTGCTTCTCCCAGGTCTTTCATGGAGAATGTCTTGGATAACCAAACCTTCACTGACTGTAAGATTGAAACATCATTTCCTATAAGTAGTATGTCATCGACATACAATACTAGGAACACGACTGCACTCCCACTAACCTTCTTGTACACACAAGGTTCGTCTGGATTTTGTGAGAAATCAAACTTTTTGATTGTCTCATCAAAACGGATATTCTAGCTCCTGGATGCTTGCTTCAATCCATAAATGGACCGTCGCAATTTGCATACCTTGGTTTTATCAACCGATGTGAAACCCTCAGGCTGTATCATATACACGTCCTCGAGCAGGTTTCCATTAAGGAAAGATGTTTTCACATCCATCTACCATATCTCATAATCATAATGAGCCGCTATGGCCAGGAGCATCCGAATGGATTTAAGCATAGCTACAGGCGAATAGGTTTCGTCATAATCAACACCTTGCTTTTGATGATATCCTTTCGCCACCAATCTAGCCTTATAGGTAATAACATTACCATCCATGTCAGTTTTCTTCTTGAAAACCCACTTGCACCCTATAGGCTTTATGCCTTCAGGTGGGTCAACCAAGTTCCAAACTTGGTTTTCATACATGGAATCCATTTCCGACTTAATGGCACCAAGCCACTTATCCCTTTCTGAACTTGTCAGCACTTCTTAATAACTGGTAGGCTCCTCATCATCAATGAGTAACACGTCGTTCGATTCACTTACGAGAAATCCATATCTCTCAGGAATATTGCGTGTTCTGCCAGATCTACGAAGATGTGGTGTTACAATAGGTCCAGCCGATTGCTCATCACTATGAGTTGTCGGCTGTTGTGCTTCACCAGGTATCTCATCAATGTCTATTTGAGTCTCTCGAGCCTCCTCAAGCTCGACGACACTCCCACTGTTTTCTTGCAAGAGAAACTCTTTCTCTAGAAACACAGCATGCCTTGAAACAAACATCTTTTGTTCCACAGGATGATAGAATTGGTAACCCCTTGTTTCCTTAGGGTATCCAACAAATAGACATTTATTAGACTTAGCATCCAATTTGTCTGATACAGTCCGCTTCACATAAGCAGGACAACCCCATATCTTCAAGTAAGATACATGAGGTTTCTTACCATTCCATATCTCATATGGAGTAGTTGAGACTACCTTGGTAGGCATTCTGTTTAACAAGTAAACAGCTGTCTGAAGTGCATAGCCCCAAAAGGACTTGGGAAGAGTCGCATGATTCATCATTGACCTGACCATGTCCAACAAGGTCCGGTTACGCCTCTCAGATACACCATTATGCTGTGGTGTATATGGTGGAGTCCATTGAGACAATATACCATTGTCTCTTAGATAATCAAGAAACTCTTGACTTAAGTATTCACCACCTCGATCCGATCGAAGTATTTTAATACTCTTATCATGTTGTTTCTCTACTTCATTTCTGAATTCTTTGAACCTTTCAAAGGCTTCAGACTTGTGTTTCATCAAGAACACATACCCAAACCGTGAGTGATCATCGGTGAAGGTAATGAAGTAGCTATAGCCTCCTAATGCTTGAGTTGACATAGGTCCACATACATCAGTATGTATTAGACCTAGTAACTCTCCCACTCGTTCACCTTTTCCAGTAAAAGGTAACTTAGTCATCTTGCCTTTTAAGCATGATTCGCATGTATCGTATGAATCCAATTCAAACGATTCTAGAATTCCACATCGGTGTAATTCGGACATGCGTTTCTTGCTTACATGGCCAAGACGACAATACCACATGTAGGAGTCTAATTGATTACCCTTTTGAGCATGCTTATTGCTCGCTTCGATATTGAAAATGTCACTGGATACGTCCAACATATAAACACCATTGATTAAAGTTCCAGTCCCATAAAGAACTCCATTCAAAGTTATGTAACAACAATTGTTACTAAAAGTCAAATGGTACCCATTTCTATTTAAACAAGAAATAGAAATGATGTTCATTATCAACGAAGAAACATAAAAGCAATTGTCCAGTTCTAAGACAAGTCCTGCAGGGAGTTTCAACAAATACATTCCGATGGTGAGTGCATCAACCTTTGCTCCATTCCCAACACGTAAATTTGACTCTCCCTTGACGAGTCTTCTTCTATTCCTTAGCTCATGTATGTCATTACATATATGTGAGCCACACCCAGTATTCAATACCCAAGTGTCTGAGGAAATAGAATGACAATCAATAACGAAGATATATGAAAAAGATGGAGCATCTTATGCCTTGTTCTTCTTCACGGACTCAAGATAAATCTTGCAATTCCTTCGCCAATGGCCCTACTTGCCATAATGATGGCAAGTGCCCTTTTGAGCTGGTTTTGCCTTTTTAGCCTTTTTCTTCTTCCCATTCTGTTGTTCCTTTGACTCCCTCTTAGAACCTTTCTTCGAGGAATCAAATAACAACACCGTCCCCTACTCATGCTTCTCAGAAGGCTCCATAGTCTTTAGCATGTTGAGCAGTATCACAGATGAACCTTCTTGCATCTCAGAGGTGAAGAGGAGCTTGGAGACTTCGAACCTTTCGAATCTCACTTGCTTATCAAACAACTCATAAAGATGAAGGACTACGATATGAGCATCCATATGCTCATGCTGCTTTCGTAGCTTGGGTTCCATCGCGGCTAGCATGATGCAACTTGTCAGTTCAGAATCAGTCACATGTTTCTGATAGACCAACAATTGGTCCGGAGTTGCATCGTCACTAGGATGGGCGGGAAGAGGCGCTTCGAGGACATACGCAAGCTTTTCAACCTTGAGAACAATTCTCAAGTTTCTAAGCCAGTCCAAGAAGTTCGGCCCAGTCAATTTATTCGAATCCAAAATGGAACGCAAATTCAAAGACATCATGATCAATCTTAGAAATACAAAACGAGCATATATGAGAAAGATGATTTTAAAATGCATCATTATACATTCATAAATCCCATTCATTTTTCGAATTTCAAAAACCCCAAAATCACTTCGGGAGATCGTAGGTCCATCTCCGAATGGGCTGATATTTATCATAGATATGAACAACCTTGGAGGGAGTCCAACAAGCCATTCATAGCTACGACGGTAGGTATCAACTATACCGATTGCATATCACGTATATGCAACTATCACAATGTGCTATCAACTAATTGAATGTTCACACATACATCGGGTTGTTAACACATTAACAAGTATGCATCATATGCATAGCACCCAACTTCACCTACCTTTACATCGACCTTGGAGAGAGTCCAACAAGCCGATGCTCCAGGTTAAAGCCAACCAATTAATCGAGAAATAGTTTTAATATGGTTAGAGCGCATTCAACCAATTAGCCCAGCTTGGAGAGAGTCCAACAACCAAAGCTAACGATTGACCTCTGACTCTTACCATATTAGTATTAAACTATTCCATGGTTTGAACATGTTCGGGTTCGAGCCGGGCTTGGAGAGAGTCCAACAACCCAAACAAGAAACGGAACTCTGGTTCTAACCATATTAATGGAAGGTGTAGGCTTTAATATTGTTTAAGGGTTTTTATGTCTCATCCTCTTTGCATGCAAATAACTATTATCTACATGGCATGGCATACATGGCATACATGGCATACATCTACATGTCATGACACGCATGGCATAATGTTATGCATCTAATGCAATTACATGGCATACAATTATGTCATGTTTATAATTTCCTTATATGTCATAACTATTTATGGAAATAAAATATGTTTAAGATTTGATTCTCCAAATCAAATCATAATTAAATTAGGAAACAAATTTCCAAATCTAATCACATATTTTATTCATGGAATTATTTGATTAAGGAAAATCTATTTAGGAAACCAATTTCCTAAATCATTAAAACTACTTATGGAAATAAAATATTTTAAGATTTGATTTCCCAAATCAAATCATGATTAAAATAGGAAACAAATTTCCAGAATCTAATCAAATATTTTATTTATGGAAAATATCAATTTCCATAAATACTTCCAACTTTCCAAAAGTGGAAGATTTCCATAAATACTTCTAGACTTTCCAAAATTGAAAAATTTCCATAAATACTTCTAAATTTCCAAAATTAGAAAATTTCTAGAAATACATTATGACTATCGCAAAACCATTTTACGATTATGTCGAAACACAACCTGGGCTCTGATACCACTGTTGGGTTTCCGGCATCGCGGCGTGTGTGTGTTCGATCACGTTTCGTAAACATGAACACAGCGGAAGCAATAAAATAATAAATCTACATTTATTACAACACACGCATGCATATTACAATAAGTGTAGACATAACCGTAAATTTAAATTTGCAATAAAAGGAAATTTATCTACGTTATACCTTTCGTATGACGTGTAGCGGGAACGGCATCAACCGGAATGATCCACGCTAGAATCGTCTCTATCTGTATCCACGCCGAGTTCCTCGGGATAACTTCGCTAAGCCACGAGCTTCGTCTTCGTACGGGTTACCAGTCTTGTGTTGAAGACGACGTGATCGAGAGATGATCACGATCCGAATCCAAATTCGGATCCTAATACGAGTTCTCAAAACTCGCTTCTCCGGAGAGGTATTCGTCAACCAATTGACGAATCCTTCGTCCTCCACCTCAGAGGGTTACCGGAGATCGAATCCCCGGTAAGTTAGCCGCTGTTGGAGCTCTAACCGTCGTCCAAACGACGCTCCGACGAGAGGAGAACAAGCTGTCCAGAAAACTGGACAGCTTTGGTGGAGGTGATAGGCGCCGGCCAACCAAGGGAGATAGATCTCACCTTGATGCCAAACTTGAAGGAGATCACCGGAGCACTAACCGACAGCAGCTCGACGCCGGCGAGGGGGAAGGAAGCAGCCTTCTGGACGCCGGTTGGAGGAGCTTTGGGCGGCGGCAATAGGTTGGCGCCGAGCCCAAGGAGGAGGTGGCGCAACCTTAGGGCTAGGGTTTTGGATTAGGGCTTAATTATCCCTTAAGCCCTCTTTATAGAGAACTAATTCTCTAATGGTTATTGGATCATAACCATTAGGCTGCTAACCCCGCCTCCATTAAGATAAGTTAAAATAAACCAAACCATGATGGTTTATTTTAAGTTAAAACGAACCAACCAACTTTTGGTTCATTCGCTTAAAATAAACCAAACCCTTTGGTTTATTCTCCTCCCATTGATTAGAACCAAACCATTTTGGTTCATCCATTATGTCTTCATAAGACACGGCCCATCCACGCCTCCATTGCGATCAAACGATTTCATGCTCGCTTATGTTTGGTCCAACCAAACTTAGTTTCTCACCGAGAATCCCATTCTCAAGCTCGCTTTAAATCTTTGGATTACGCTCAGCGTGTGACCAAATAGGTTCTCGCTTATGTTGGCCGCCTATAATTAACCATTAATTATAGAACGATCATGAGTGGCACCTAGTAGTACATCATGATCCCCAATTAACCAAAAGATCAACGCTGATCCAGAACTATTTCAAACCCTTTAAGAGCAATGATTCGTGCCCCATTCCCTTCACTCATCTTATACCCACTTGGTTCAGGACATGGTCTATAGTGTCAGTCCCCACTAGGCTGACTACATCACACCTAGCCCAAGTATCATTTCCTCATCCTACGGATTCTAGTTACTCCACATGTATCGAAGAGTACCTTACTCTAAACATGTAATGCTTTTGCCAAAGACTTTAGTAACAATCCGACGAGAGGCCATGGGTATACATCTCCTCACAAGGAGTGGTGAATCCGTTATAGGCTATTCAAACACCTTCGATCATTTTGACTTATACCCAATCATCCCGGGTCCACATCTCCTTAGAGATGTTTGCTTAAGATGTCAAAGCATAAGTCTCCATGATCAAGATGACTTGAATACCGCAAGTCAAAGGAACATCACACTTAAGCTACAGTAAGAACTTCATTGACATATCTATATATGCAAAGAACCATATGAAGTCTTACGGCTGGTCACTCCAATAAACTAGTTACCATAACTAGCATCCACGATTAACTCCGGACATCACAATGTCTCCAGCCAGTGAGAATCAGCTGCTTGGATACACCAAGGAGTATACCTCGTGCTAGTCTCAACAGAATTGATGGTGTCCAAATCCATCAATTCATCGACTAGGGACAATTTCGATACATCACAATTACACATGTAGAGATACTCACTAGTTGTGATCCAATCACAAATTCTCTCATGCTGTGAATCGTATCGTGGACATTCAGTAAATGAGTTTAAGATCCAATCAAATACATGAAACATGTATACTCAAATAGTGAATCTTTATTTATCATATAAATGGTTCATACATAAGGCGATTGCCTTAGGACATCTCTCATATATTACTAACAGAAGAAAGGTGTCGGCCACCAAAGGAAGAAGAAGAAGAACTTACCTTATTTGTGGCCACCCTAAAACCCTAACCTCCCCATCACCTTGTTGCCGCCCAACACCTAGCCTCTTCTCCTCTCCCTTGTCTTGCCACCCACTCTAGTCCATCCTTTTATAGAGTTAGGGATAAGCCTTGGTTTAATCTCCACCATTGGTTCTAGGGATTTAATCTCAACGGTCGGATCTAGAGATTTAATCTCAACCGTCAGATCTTAGAGATTTAATCTCTACCTTTGGATCTAGAGTTTTGTTTCTATCCATTGGATCTAAGCTTCATGAAGTGTTAATAGCCTACAATAGGGACCATGAGGAGGAGTTGGGTCTTGGCCACCCATGGATCAAGCCCACATAAAGTCCAATCCACTAAAGGTCCATCATTGATCTACCTCACCAACCCCCATATGATAATATAGGCTCCATATATTATTTGTACATTTTCTCCCCGTGTTTAAGATCTTGAATGTCCGTCAATTAATTAATTTACTGACCATTAATCAATCAACATCTAACTCCTTGAGTAGTACCACTCAACCTTTTTATCATGCCGGACCAAGTCCACCTGCAGGGTTTACATGATGAACCTTATGAGCTCCTCAAGGGGACATCATCATCCTAATATATAGGACACGGTTTCCTCCTATAATCAACGACACACCATATAAATAATATCATCTCCCAACTTACCGAGTCTATCGATTTAATCTATAAATCTCGCTCATTGGTAAATCAAAGAGATGAGTACTAAGTATATGTGCCCGTTATTATATCGGGATTAAGAGCATGTACTAAATAATATCTGAGGTCCAATTCGATTATGTAGTCAGCAATAAATCGAATCACCTCTATGTCGGTCCTGCTCAATACACACAAAATGCACTAGTGTGATTCTATGGTCAAGACAAACCAATACCAAATCACACTACAACCATTCCGATGGTTTGTCCAAAGTCATCTCGGTTGTGAGCCTTTACTTATACTTTACAAGGAACCGATAACATGATCTCCCGTGTGACACCACACACCATGTTATCTACAATGTAATGTATTAGACAATATGCATAAAAATATACAAACAATGATCATGTGATTCTTATTTCAAAAATAAAGATGTTTATAGAAAAGATAGACTTTTCAGTATACATCCCTACAATCTCCCACTTATACTAAAAGACTATGTTGTGCTCTTACTGCCATACATCTGATTCCCCTTCCCTCCACATGCCTATCAAAACTCTCTCTAGAAGGGCCTTAGTGAAAGGGTCTACCAGGTCATCCTCTGATACAATCTAAGCGACAGTAACTTCTACCTCCTTTATGATTTCTCGTATCAGGTGGTACTTGCGCTCTATGTGTTTACTAGCCTTATGGGCTCGTGTTTCCTTTGAGTTTGCAACTGCACCATTATTATCACATTAAATTGTGATAGTTCTGGGCAAACCAGAAATCACATCCAAGTCGATCAGGAAGTTCCTGAGCCACACAGCTTCCTTGGTTGCCTCATAGGCTGCCACATACTCATCTTCCATGGTGGAGTCTGCCACGCATTTCTGCTGGACACTTCTCCATACAATGGATCCACCTCCCAAAGTAAACAAGAAAACTAAGGTAGACTTACTGTTATCCCTATCTGATTGGAAGTCGCAATCCATGCAACCCACAGGGAGTAATTGGTCTGCCCGGTAAACTAGCATATAATCCCTAGTCCTTCTCAGGCACTACAATATATGTTTTACCGCAGTCCAATGTCCCTGTCCTGGATTGCTCTGATATCCGCTGACCATGCCCAAAGCAAAGCAGATATCGGGTCTCGTACATAGCATCGCATACATGAGGCTTCCTACTGCCGAAGCATAAGGAACCGCCTTCATCTTTTCTATCTCCTTAGATGATCTAGGCCACATCTCCTTAGATAAAGGAACTCCATGCCCGAAAGGTAGAAAACCCTTCTTGGGGTTCTGCATGCTAAAACGATCCAAAATTGTGTCTATGTATGAAGCTTGGAATAAGCACAACATCCTTTTTCTGTGATCCCTTATAATCTTGATCCCAAGGATGTGTTCCGCTTCTCCCAAGTCCTTCATATCAAACTGGTTGGACAACCATACCCTTACGTCCGATAACACTTCGATGTTGTTGTCAACCACCAAAATGTCATCTACGTATAGTACAAAAATACCACTACGTTTCCGTCACATCTCTTGTATACACAAGACTCATCCGAACTTTGAATAAATCCATAAGACTGATTTACCTCCTCAAAGCGGATGTTCCAAGACCACGAGGCTTGCTTCAATCCATAAATGGACCGATTAAGCTTACTTACAAGATGCTCTTTGCCCTTAGCAATGAATCCCTCTGGTCGCTTCATGTAGATGTTTTCCTCAAGACTTCCATCAAGGAAAGTTGTCTTGACATCCATATGCCACACCTCATAATCCATATGAGCTGATATGCATAAGAGCTCTCAGACCTGACTTGAATCCATAGATTCAATCTCAGTATTCATTGCACTTTGCCAAGATGCTGCATCTATATCTTGGATTGTCTTGTTGTATTTTCAGGGATCAGGTTCATGTTCGCCAGGGACCAAATCAGAAGATTCTCCCAAGAACATGAATCTATCAGGCTGACTCACAACTCTCCCACTATGACGAGGTATCACCTGTGTATCCTCTGTGACACGCGGTGCAGTGACATGTGGTATGTCCTCTTGTACCGGTGGTACTAAAGAAGTGACTTCCCTTTTAACTCCTCCAGAACAATTTTACTCTTGGGCTTGTGGCTCATCACATAGTCTTCCTCTAGAAATCTAGCGTTCGTACAAACGATCATCCTCTGATCTCTAGGACTATAAAACAATCCACCCTTCGTTCTGTTAGAATGTATACTGAAAGCCTAGCTCTTTTCTGTATGAACATTTTATTTTGAAATAAGAATCACATGATCATTGTTTGCATTTTATATATTCATTATATATGTGTGCATATTGTCTAATATTCTACATTGTAGATAACATGCTGCTTGGTGTGGCACAGAAGATCATGTTATCAGTCCCTTGTAAAATATAAGTAGAGGCTCACAACCAAGATGGTTTTGGACAAACCATTGGCATGGTTGTAGTGTAGCTTGGTATTGTTTTATCTTGAACATAGAGTTACACTAGTACACTTAGGTGTATTGAGCAGGACCGACATAGAGGTGATTCAATTTAGTGCTGACTACATAATTGAATCGGACCTCGGATATTATGTTGTACATGCTCTTAATCCTGATATAATAACGAGCACATGTACTTAGTATTTATTTCTTTGATTTACCAATGGGTGAGATTTAGATGGATTAAATCAATATGCCCGGTAAGTTGGGAAATAATATTATTTACATGGTGTGTCGTTGATTATAGGAGGAAACCGTGTCCTATATATTAGGTTGATGATGTCCCCTTGAGGAGCTCATAAGGTTCATCATGTAAACCCAGCTGGTTGACTTAGTCAACATGATGATAAGGTTGAGTGGTACTACTCGAGGAGTTAGATGTTAATTAATTAAATCAATTAATTAACGGACATTCGATATCTTAAACACGGGGAGATTAATGTACAAATAATATATGGAGCCCATATTAATTTATGGGGGTTGGTGAGGTAGTTCAATGATGATCCTCTAGTGGAATGGAACATCATTGATGGATCAAGTTTGTGTGGTTCCGATCCATCGGGTGGCCAAGACCCAACTCCTCCTTATGGTCCCTATCGTAGCCTAATATAATCCTTGTGAAGTCTAGATCCAAGAATGTAAAACAAAACCTAGAACCAACGGTTGGATTAAATCCATAGATCCGATGGTTGGGATGAAACCCTAGAACCAACTCTGCTGATTAAATCCATAGATCCGATGGTTAGGATGAAACCTTAGAACCAACGGTTGGATTAAATCCATAGATCCGATGGTTAGGATGAAACCTTAGAATCGACGGTTTGGATTAAATCCATAGATCCGATGGTTGGGATGAAACCCTAGAACCAACGGTTGGATTAAATCCATAGATCCGATGGTTAGGATGAAACCCTAGAATCGACGGTTGGGATTAAATCCCTAGATCCGACGGTTGGGATAAAACCCTAGATCCGACGGTTGGGATGAAATTCTTGATCCGATGGTTGGGATGAAATCCTAGATCCTACGGTTGAGATGAAATCCTAGATCCGACGGTTGGGATAAAACCCTAGATCCGACGGTGGAGATTAAATCCCTAGAACCAACGGTGGAGATTAAATCCCTAGATCCGACGGTGGAGATTAGAGGAGGCTTAAGCCTAAATTCTAGAATTAGGGTTTGGCTCATCCATGTGTTGTGCGGCAACAAATCTTAAAGGAGATAAGGTTGGTTGGGCGGCAAGAAAATAGGAGTTAGTTCCTATATTTTAGGCTAACCAACTTTCTCCTAAATTCTATAAATAAAGGCTTAGGGTTGGGCGGCAACTAATGTAGTTTTGGATTGGAGGATTAGGGTTTGGCTCATCCAAGTGTTGGGCGGCAACAAACCCTAGAGGAGCTAGGGTTTTGGGCGGCTAGGAAAGTGGGCGGCAAGGTGATTGTTCTCCCTAGGTTTTTGGCCGGCGCCCCTCTTCTTCTCCTACTCCCTTTGCCGGTTCTCTTCTTCCTCCTCTCTTGCTCCTTGGTGGCCGGCGGCTCTCCAACTATTGGTGGCCGGTGCTTCTCCAACATCTAGGTGGCCGGCGGCAACTATACAACTAGTTGGTCGGAGCTCATCCAATCGTTCCTTGGCCGGCGGTTGCATCAAACTCTCTTGTTTGGTGGTCGGTTCTAGAAAGGAAAGGTTTCGTTGGTTCTTCTCTTTGTTCGCAGCGGACAAGGAAGAGAAGAACGTGATCTAGAAGGCTTCTACTCGTGGAGGATCTTCGTCCACACGTCGTCCACGAGAAGGATAGGACATACGGTAGAAGATCGTAAGGTATAAAGTTATTATAACTTTAATTTCAGATCTGAGCATGTTCTTATATATGATGATTATGCATGTGTGTATATGAATATATATTGTATAATCATGGACCCCGAAGACAAACACAAAAACCGGCGATCCGTCCGTCGTCTCTTCCGCGGCTAACCAACTAGAAGAGTTGTGTTGCTTGAACAACTAGTTTGTTCAAGCGACCACTCGAGTTGTTAGCACGACGACGAAATGGTGTCGTTAAGGAAGCTCATCCCATCCGGATTAATCCTTTCATTAGTGAAAATTTTAATCCGGGGACATGGGAGCAAATGAGCCTCCGAAGCGAACAACCAACAAGTTCCTCTAGGATAGCCAACGAACAAGCGCACTTCTGTACGAGGTTCTAACTTACCATCATTTGCCTTCAGCACATGTGCTGAACTCCCCCATATTCGAATATGTCTTAGACTAGGCTTTCGCCCAGTCCACAACTCTGTGGGAGTAAAAGGCACTGATTTAGATGGAACCAAGTTCAGAATGTACACCACCGTATCTAGAGCATATCCCTAGAACGAATCTGGCAAGTCAGAATAACTCATCATCGATCTAACCATCTCCATAAGAGTCTTATTCCTTCGCTCTGCTACACCGTTCTGCTGGGGTGTGCCAGGTGTAGTCAATTGGGATTGAATCCCAACCTTTGATAAGTAGTTCCTAAACTCTCCCAAGAGGTTGTCTCCACCACGATCAGATCGTAGTGTCATCCATATCTTGAATAATTGTCTATAAAAGAGACGAAATATTCAAGACCACCTCTTTCCTGGATAGTCATAGGACCACACAAATCAGAATGAACCATTCCTAACACATCTTTAGCTCTATACCCCTTGGCCCTAAAAAGGCCTCTTGGTCATCTTACCCTCCAAGCAAGATTCGTAGGTTGGGAGATCCTTCGCCACTAATGAACCCAAAGGTCCATCAGCTATCAACCTTTGAATTCTTCTTAGGTTAATGTGACCAAGCCTAAGATGCCAAAGATATGTTTGGTTCATTTTCGAAGGTACTTTTCTCTTATTGGAATTAGAAGATGAGTTATTAACTTCAATTTGCATCGTGAGAGGCTTTGTATACAAATTTCCTTTCAATGTACCTGAACAGATATTCTCCCTATTCCCTTTTATAACAACTTGTCATTTAAAGAAATAGAATATCCATCCATAAACAATTTAGAAACTGAAACTAAATTCTTTCTAAATAAAGGTACATAAAGGGAATTTTCCAGAACTTAAGTTTTATTTTTCTCAAGAGATAAATAAAACTTCTCCCACTGCAATAGCCGCCACCTTCATGGCATTGCCCAAATAAATGGTAATCTCCCCTTTAGCTAGTCGTCGGGTTTCCTTGAACCCCTGCAAAGTGTTGCAGACATGATTAGTGGCTCTCATATCTACACACCAGGTGTCGGTAGATAACACCGCTACTCATGTTTCAACGACTAGTCCAAAGGATATACCTTTGTTCTGTTTTGGACTGGGACGGTCCTTCTTCCAATGTCCATCCTGCTTCTAAGTAAAGTACTTGCCTTTCGGCTTCTTTACTCCTCCCTGAGATCCTCCCACCATCTTTGCTTCACCTTGTTTCTTCTTCTTATTGCCTTTCGGCTTAGAAGTAGAAACCTTTTTGAGCAACCATGGCTTGAGGACACTCTTTGAAGAGTGCATACTTTTACTCCTTAGCAGTTAAGACAATATCTAGATTCTTTTCCAATCAACATTATTTGGGTATAATAAGTTTATTTCCTTTAGTATCATAGTAAGTGGACTTGAAAGTCATTTTTGAAAATCCTAAGAATCACATAGATCATTACTGTAGATTTCAAAAAAGTATTGATTCCTCAAACAATAAAATTCCGAAATCAACCAACACCTCAAAACACCGAGAATATCGCATGCCACGCAGTGTGGACGTATACAAATTCTACATTTACAAGAGGAGGTTTTACCCATTAATTTTATTATCTTGTCAACCTTACTTTTTGACAAATAAAATTAATAGTTGGTTCCTCTTTGGCCCTACAAATAAAAGCAGTGACTCCGATGGGGAGGATACTTTTATTTGCATCTTAGTGTGCACCATTACTCGATACTAAGGAAATTATTTTGGATTATGTGCCTTACCACTGTGGAAGTACACACGCTCCTAGATAATTTCCTATAACCATTATTTGACCTAGTGATATGCAAACAAACCCATCCGCATGGAGGAAGGCACTCAGAGCCGACGCGCAAGTTTGTTTGCATCACTTGTCAAATTGTAATGGAGGCCGCGGGAATTTATAAAAATATCCCTCTCCCACTTAGTAATTTGAAATTGAGGAATTTTCCTAGCCTACGACATGCATATCAAACAAAAAGCAATAAATATGAAAAATAAAATTATTTTTCAACTATTATAGCTTTTGTCTTCAATATGACTCCCGTCGCATCGCCATCTCGTCCGCTCCTCCTATGCCCTATACGAGCCATCCGGAGATCCGAGCTAAGACTAAAACCTAATTTAATTTACATGCATCTATCCAATACTCCACTAGGGACTGTATATGAATTCTAGATCGAAAGTAAACTCAAATAGAGAGTGGCTAAACAATGTCGTATTTAATTTACAAAAACTAAATACTTTCCTTGTCAACCCCGAGGATTCAACAAAATAAATATTTACACACATACAATCACATACACACATGGCCATAATAGTCGAATCTTATGCCTGCAACCAAAGAGTTAAACTACGCATATCCTACTATTATCCGGCACATATAATATATGAAAAAGTGCATAAAAATTAATCGAATCCTAAACACACAAAACCGGAAACCATGGCTCTGATACCAATTGTTGGAAACATGCTCCTAGGAGACTCATCGGCTCCCATGTCTCCGGATTAAAATTTTCACTAATGAAAACTAATCCGGATGGGATGAGTTTCCTAAGCACAACCAATTCATCGTCGTGCTAATGACTTGAGAAATCACTTGAACAAACTAGTTGTTCAAGCAACACAACTCTTCTAGTCGATTAGCTGCGGAATAGACGATGTCCGGATCACCGGTTTTTGTGTTTATACTCGGGATCCAAGTATTATTTAGCCATTTACAGAAATATAACATGCTTATATTTGTAAAACAAAAACAAGCAAGTAACCATCCACACAAAACATGCATATAATTGAAAAACAATTATAAACATAATACAAAAGAGCACTAATCAAAATAAACAAGATTATACCTCTTGTTATACCTCTTGATCTTCTATTGTATGTCCTTCCTCCTTTTGGACGTCGTGTGGGCGACGATCTACCAAAAGTTGAAGCCACCTAGATAACCAATCTTCCTTTCCTTGTTCACTCCGAACAAAGGAAGATCCTAAAACAAAACTCATCTTCCTATCTAGATCCGACCACCAAGTCAATAAACTCGATGTTACCACCGGCCAAGGAAGAGAACATGGAGTATGGAAACCAACCAAAAGGGAAACAACAAGGGAATGGGCGTCGGCCAACACTTGGAGAAGAAGAAGTAAAACACCCCTTCTCCTTGTTGCCGCCCAAACCCTAAACTAGGCTCTCCTTAATTTATGGCTAAGGATGAAAGGAAGAAGAATAGACTAAGCTTTGGCCAAGGTAGAGGGAAGAAGGAAGAGGGGTCGGCCATCATTGGAAGAAGAAGAAGAAACTTCTTTTCCTTGTTGCTGCCCAACACCAACAACCAAACCCTAACCCTAGCCTCCACTCCTATTCCTATCCCAACTAGGATTGGTTGCCGCCCATGGGAAGGAACCCTAATCTCATCCATCACAAGCCATAGATTAATGGGAGAAGCTTGGGCGCCGGCCAAACAAAGGAGGGAGGAGGAAGAAAGGTGTCGGCCACCAAAAGAAGAAGAAGAAGAACTTACCTTATTTGTGGCCACACTAAAACCCTCACCTCCCCATCACCTTGTTGCTGCCCAACACCTAGCCTCTTCTCCTCTCCCTTGTCTTGTCGCCCACCCTAGTCCATCCTTTTATAGAGTTAGGGATAAGCCTTGGTTTAATCTCCACCATTGGTTCTAGGGATTTAATCTCAACCGTCGGATCTAGAGATTTAATCTCAACCGTCGGATCTTAGAGATTTAATCTCTACCTTTGGATCTAGAGTTTTGTTTCTATCCATTGGATCTAAGCTTCATGAGGTGTTAATAGGCTACAATAGGGACCATGAGGAGAAGTTGGGTCTTGGCCACCCATGGATCAAGCCCACATAAAGTCGGATCCACTAATGATGATCCAATCCACTAAAGGTTCATCATTGATCTACCTCACCAACCCCCATATGATAATATGGGCTCCATATATTATTTGTATATTTTCTCCCCGTGTTTAAGATCTTGAATTTCCGTCGATTAATTAATTTACTGACCATTAATTAATCAACATCTAACTCCTTGAGTAGTACCTGTAGGAGATCGGTGCACCGGCTAGAGGGGGGTGAATAGCCCTTTTCGTTTGGATGCCGGTATTTGCTCGTCTACAAAACTAATTAGCGCAAGCGGAAGACTAATAAAGACAAGCAAATAGAAATACGAGAGAACAAATGCTAACAAAGAATGTAACGTGGTTCACGGCTACGCCGCTAATCCACGATCCCGATTCGTCCGAGGTGAATCACTCCTCCAAATCCAATCACTATTGGTCTCTCCTTTGCACCAAGCTAGGTGGAGGTAACCTTTACAATCAAGATCACTCTTCTTACAAATAGAATGGAGTAAAAGCGAGTAAGAAGAGTTTAGAGCTTGTGGGGCACTAGGAAGATCACTTGGAGCATAAGCATTAGCCTCTCAAAGGCTTACACCCTCTCTTTTTATAGAGAGGGCTGATTTCTTCCCGTTGGCCGCCATCAGTTGACTGCCGCCCTTGGCAGTCGACTGCCGTCACTACAACGGCCTCCGAACACGTCGGATCCCGACCGTTGTGGTCCAACGGAACTCTTGGCAGTCGACTGATGGACCTCATCAGTCGACTGCTGCCTCCGTAGTCGACTGCCCAGTCGGCTACGAACGGTTCTGTGGCCGAAACCCTATTGACCACCGATCGCCGCCGATGGGTCGATCGATGGTTCGGCTCGATCGCCCACGTATGGCGCGCTTGATCCGCCACAATCTAGTCAGATACCGAACTCACTGACTAGCGATCCGCCATGACATGGCAGTCGACTGGTGTCGGGAAAACCCACCCGACACTTGGCCAAATGGCCAAGTTTCACCTAAGAGCTACCCTTCCCCGGGTTACAATCGCTCACTCTCATTTCTCGGAGTCCCTCGCCTTCGAAGTTCTCTTCGTTCTCGGCCACGTCCCTCGGCAGCATCAGGCGCACGGCTCTGCAATGCTCCTTCGCATCTCTTGCCTCGAAGTCTACTTCCTCCGGCTTCACTCCAAGCTTCTCGTCCGGCGGTCCCTCGGATGCTCCAAGCGCACGGCTTCCGCAAAGCTATCCTTCACCGACTCAAGGCACGAGTCATGAGATGTGAAACTCGCCACGGCTATATGTGCGAATTACTAAGTCCTGCATGACTTCAACGCACATATCAAATCAACATATCAACCTAACTTAAACCCTTTGCCACACCATCAAAACCATATTATGGCAAGAGATTGCCCTAACAATCTCTCCCTTTTTGATGTGTGGCAATCCGTTTAAGTTAGGTAAAAACATTTGATATAAATTCTAAGGTAAGAAAGAATATAAAGATAAACATGATATAGCAACATGCAACTCCCCCTTAATCCATGAAACTCTCTATGCAAATTTTCTCCCCCTATCATATATTTCTTCCCCTAAAATAATTAACTTAAACATAATTATTTCTCCCCCTTTGACACCATCAAAAAGATTAACACTAAGTTATAAGCTTATGGCATCAAGTGTAATGGAGGGAAAATACCAAAAACATGAATAAAATATGAAATCAGAAAATTGCAGGCTGATTTTCAGGTGAGCAATGATCATTGCTATCGCTATCAATGATCCGCACAATTGATTCCGAAATTCTGATTTTCTGGGCGAATTTCAGAAATGCATTAAAAATTCCAGAAACTTCGAAAAATCATGAAATTTGAGGAGCATATTTCTATTAAGTATATCTATCATTATATTTTCCGAGATTTGCCAAAAATCCAAACACTTGAAAAACCACTAGTTTTTGAGCATGTTAGTATCCATTTTAGCACCTAGTCTTGCTTCGAATTGTTCCAAAACATGAATACATAGATTTTAGATTAAGGAATTGTTTTGAAAACATATGAAATATCCAACCATGATCTTTGGGCAATATGTCTATAAATTAAACATAAGCCTTCCCCATGATTGGTCTATTATTGCTATGTTGATACTTTAAATGACCATCTAAATGCCATAGGCATTAGTGGACATTTGTATCATCCTAACATCTCACCCATGCTAAGTTTGCAATCAAGTTAGCCTATAGTGAGTGTGAGATGCATCCTAGGGGGTATTTGTATATACTTAACCAATATATTCATGCAATTCTATCATGGTTAAGTATCAACCTAACAACCTACATGATCATAATGACATATATGAATGAATTCTACATTATGATCATGAAATACATGTATTCATTAAATAATAGTCATGCATTAGGTATTATATGATGATAATAACCAAAGTGTCACCTAAAGCATGATTCAAACCTATTTCTCATGATAACATGCCAAATATCAAAATCATAAATCATGATTTAAAACATACATAGCAATTACATTAATCATCATGATTTAAGCATTATTACCTATTTATGGGCACGTTATCATCACCCAACACTATCTAAAAAATGTTGTCCCGTCATCCTAAGTCAACCAAAATATGATATAGGTTAGGACCATGTGGTTGACTACCCTAGGGTTATTCTAACCCTTAAGGATGGATTTTGGAACCCAAAATAAATTCTTTCCTATTGGGTTCACTAAATACTCCTTGGGGATCCATTTCCTAGCAATTACTTTCTTTTTATCTTGTCCCCTAGCTATTAGGCATTTGTAGGCCTTTTCATTTTTCTTTTCCTTGTAGCCTAGGCCCTTTTTGTTGAAGCTAGCTCTTTGGCTCCCTAAGATCATGTTCAATGTGTTGGAGCCAATAGTGAATTTTTCTAGGGCTTTTGTTAAATAATCTACTTTTTCCCTTAAGGCCCTATTTTCATTTATACATGCATCACTAACATCTAATGGCACATAAAGGTCATGTGAGCATGCATCATTTAAGCTAGAAGAAATATTATCATTTAAGCATGCATTTTCTAGTTTATTTTCTAGGTCCTTAATTTGATCTAGCATGCTTTTGTTTTTCTTCTTAGCTCTAAATAAATCTCTAGTTAAGCTAGAAACCATGGAAACTATTTTCTTAGGAGTTAGATTTGTTACCATAGTTTCCATGTCCTCTTCTTCTTCGGATGAGGAGGATGTGGAGGCTCCCCCTTCACTTGAGCTTTCCCCACTTGAGCTTGATTCTTCATTTGAGGAGGAGGAGGAGCAATCCAAGTCATCAAAGGCCATCAAGGCCAAATTGGTGACAAAGGCATTCTCCTCATCCGATGATGAGGAGGAGGAGGAGGATGGATCATCCCAAGTCCTTGCCTTGAGAGCCTTAGCCTTTCCCTTCTCCTTTGTCTTCTTCTCCTCTTCCTTCTTTTTCTTGCTCCCCTTTTTCTTCTTCTTTTCTTCTTTCATTTTCCTCTCTTCCTTGCTCTTGTTTAGGAGAGGACAATTGTCCCTTATGTGCCCCTCTCCTTGGCAATTGTAGCATATGACCTTCCCCCTTGGTCTTCTATTCCTATCATGAGATTTATCAAATCTAAAATTCTTAAATGCACGTCTTACCTTCCTTACCATATAGGCTTCTTCGGTGCTATCCATGGAGGAGGAGGAAGACGCTTCGTCATCGGAGGAGGAGGGGATTTCCATCTTCTTCTTCCCCTTGTTCGCTATCAAGGCTACTCCTCTTGAGGGTTGAATTCTAGGCTCTTCTTGTATTCCTTCAAGCCTAGATTCATGTAATTCCATAGTGGAGAAAAATTCATCTAGAGTACTTACCTCTAGATTCTTTGAAATGTAAAATGAGTCCACCATTGAACTCCACTTGGATGATCGGGGGAAAGCATCTATGGCCTTCATTATCATGTCGCGATTGGAGAGCCTTTCTCCTACACTTGTTAGTCCATTTAAAATTTCTTTGAATCTAGAATGCAAAGAAGTTACCTTTTCTCCCTTTTCTAATTTAATGTTGGATAGTTGGGAGCGGAGAAGATCTCTCCTTGCTAGCTTCGCCTCGGATGTGCCTTCATGAAGCTCAATTAGCTTCTCCCACATCTCCTTGGCGCTTAGGCATTCTCCTATTCGGTTGATTTCTTGTTGGGGGAGCACATTGAAGAGATGATGCTTGGCTTTTGAATTTGCAAGGTGCTCTTCCCTTTGCCTTTTGGTCCACCTAGATTTCTCTATTGGCTTCCCCTCTTCATCCCTAGGCAAAACGAAACCGGATTCCATTGTAATCATAATGTCAAAATCCGTTTCGAAAAATACCTCCATTCGCTTCTTCCACCAAGCGAATTCTCCTTCAAACTTCGGAGGATGGATGTTGGAGCCGGCCATTTTGAAAGTTGCTTGTTGCGGCGGTTAGTCCCCGACAAGCTTTCCTCGGCTCTGATACCACTTGTAGGAGATCGGTGCGCCGGCTAGAGGGGGGTGAATAGCCCTTTTCGTTTGGATGCCGGTATTTGCTCGTCTACAAAACTAATTAGCGCAAGCGGAAGACTAATAAAGACAAGCAAATAGAAATACGAGAGAACAAACGCTAACAAAGAATGTAACGTGGTTCACGGCTACGCCGCTAATCCACGATCCCGATTCGTCCGAGGTGAATCACTCCTCCAAATCCAATCACTATTGGTCTCTCCTTTGCACCAAGCTAGGTGGAGGTAACCTTTACAATCAAGATCACTCTTCTTACAAATAGAATGGAGTAAAAGCGAGTAAGAAGAGTTTAGAGCTTGTGGGGCACTAGGAAGATCACTTGGAGCATAAGCATTAGCCTCTCAAAGGCTTACACCCTCTCTTTTTATAGAGAGGGTTGATTTCTTCCCGTTGGCCGCCATCACGATCCGCTTCTTGGCGCCGATCGATCATTACTACAACGGGCCTCGAACACGCGGATCCCGACCGTTGTGGTCCAACGGAACTCTTGGCCGATCGATGGACCTCGATCACGGCCTCCCGTAGTCGACGCCTACTGGCTAACGGTTCTGCGTGGCGAAACCCTATTGACTACCGATCGCGCTCGTAGTCGATCGATGGTCTGGCAATGACCCCACGTATGGCGCTTGGATCACTGGCCACAATCTAGTCACCGATACCGCCGAACTCACTCGATTTAGCAATGACCGCTATGACATGGCGTGATCGTGTCGAAAACCACCGACACTTGGCCAAATGGCCCAGGTTCACCGAAGAGCTAACCTTCCCGGGTTACAATCGCTCACACTCATTTCTGAGTCCTCGCCGAAGTTCTCTTCATTCTCGCCACGCCCCTCGGCGATCAAAGACGGCTCTGCAATGCTCCTTCGCGTCTCTTGCCTCGAAGTCTACTTCCTCCGGCTTCACTCCAAGCTTCTCGTCCGGCGGTCCCTCGGATGCTCCAAGCGCACGGCTTCCGCAAAGCTATTCTTCACCGACTCAAGGCACGAGTCATGAGATGTGAAACTCACCACGGCTATATGTGCGAATTACTAAGTCCTGCACGACTTCAACGCACATATCAAATCAACATATCAAACTAACTTAAACCCTTTGCCACACCATCAAAACCATATTACGGCAAGAGATTGCCCTAACAGTACCACTCAACCTTTTCATCATGTCGGACCAAGTCCACCTGCAGGGTTTACATATGAGCTCCTCAAGGGGACATCATCATCCTAATATATAGGACACGATTTCCTCCTATAATCAACGACACACCATATAAATAATATCATCTCCCAACTTACCGAGTCTATCGATTTAATCTATAAATCTCGCCCATTGGTAAATCAAAGAGATGAGTACTAAGTATATGTGCCCATTATTATATCGGAATTAAGAGCATGTACTAAATAATATCTGAGGTCCGATTCAATTATGTAGTCAGCAATAAATCGAATCGCCTCTATGCCGGTCCTGCTCAATACACACAAAGTGCACTAGTGTGATTCTATGGTCAAGACAAACCAATACCAAATCACACTACAACCATTCCGATGGTTTGTCCAAAGTCATCTCGGTTGTGAGCCTTTACTTATACTTTACAAGGAGCCGATAACATGATCTCCCGTGTGACACCACACACCATGTTATCTACAATGTAACGTATTAGACAATATGCATAAAAATATGCAAACAATGATCATGTGATTCTTATTTCAAAAATAATGATGTTTATAGAAAAGATAGACTTTTCGGTATACATCCCTACATCATCCTCATCATCGGAAGGGGATTTGGTAAGTGAGGTAACAAATCTTCCTCCCAAGAAAATTATGTCCATGATATCTAGCTTAACTAAGGAGTTATTTAGGGCTAAAAAGAAAAATAAGAGCATGCTTGATGAAATTAAGGCCCTTGAAGAAAATCTAGAAAAATCATGTTTGAATATTAATGATAATATTTCTTCTAGTATCAATGATGCATGCTCACATGATAATTACTTGCCTTTTAATGTTAGTGATGCATGTATGGAGGAAAATAGGGTTTTAAGAGAAAAGGTAGACCATTTAACTAAGGCCCTAGAAAAATTCACTATTGGATCCAACACATTGAACATGATCATAGAGAGCCAAAGGGCAAGCTTCAATAAGAAAGGCCTAGGATATAAGGGATACAAAAATGAAAAGGCCTATCATTGCCTAATTGCTAGGGGTCAAGCCAAAAATAAAACAATAGCTAGAAAATGGATTCCTAAAGAATATTTAGTGAACCCATAGGAAAGAACTTATATTGGGTTCCTAAATCCATCCTTAAGGGTTAAGAAAACCCTAGGTTAGTCAACCATAAGGATTTTACTTATATCATATTATTTGGTTGACTTAGGATGGTGTGGGACTTAATTTTTGAAATAGTGTTGGGTGATGATAATGCATAACCCATAAATTGAATGTTTGAATCATGATTCATGCTCAATTTTATAATTTATAATCATGATATGCAATGATTGATGATTTATGATCATGATTGATAATTCTTGATGCATGTTCATAATTGGGTTTTTAGGATGATACTTAACCATGGGTAGAAATGTATGAAATTTTGGTTAAGTACAAATACCTTTAGGAACATCTCACATCCCACTATAAGGCTAACTTGATTGAAAACATAGCAATGGGTGAGATGATAGGATGATACAAATGGTCCACTAATGCTTATGGCATTTAGATGGGTCATTAAGTGTATCAATAGAGCAATAATAGACCAATCAGGAAAGCATATGTTTAATTCATAGACATATTGCACAAAGAACATGGTTGGATATTTCAAATGATTTTAAAACCATTTTATGCTTTTCAAATAGTGAGTTCATGTTTTAAAAAGTTTCAAGGCAAAACTAGATTTAAAAGTGGATACAAACTTTAGACATTTTTGTAACTTTTGAGTTTTTGCCAAACTATCAAAATTTAAATGAATTTTCATGGAAAATATTTTTTCACTGATAGAGAAACTCACAAGATATATATATTTCAAATTTCATGATTTTTCGAATTTTCTAAAATTTCTGGTGCATTTCTGAAGTTCATTCGAAAAATCAGAAAAACCTAAAATTTGTATGCCAGTCGATTGATAGTCTGATTCAGTCGATTGATGTACTGTGCACGAGCACAGTAACCTACTTTTATCAGGCTTTGTTTGGTGTTTTGGTTTTCTCTGAAGGTTTTTAGCTTCGAGTCCGTTAGGGGAAACTTCGCTTCCCACTTTAACTCGGTCGCTTGTTCATGGTGATCCCATCGATGTTCCAGGATTAAAAAATTTAATCCTAGACAAAAGGGATTGCCCAAGCAACCAAGTCATCGTCGTGCTATTTGTTTAGAGAGGTCACTTGAACAAACTCGTTGTTCAAGCAACCAACCTCTTTTCTACGAGTAGCCACGAAATAGACGATGTACGGATCACCGACTTTTGTATTTATGTTTGAGATCCAAATATTATTTAGCCACAAATAGAATATATCATGCTCATAATTGAAAAACAAATACAAACATGTTACAAAAGAGAATAGAGAATCGATATACCTCTCGATCTTCTAATGTATGACCTTCCTCCTTTCGAACGTTGTGTGGGCGACGATCTACCAAAAGTTGAAGCTCCTAGATCACCAATCTTCCTTCCTTGCTCGTTCCGAGCAAGAGGAAGAATAGAAACAAAGCTCTATTCCTTCTTTCAACCAACCTCCAAGGTTGGAGCTTGCCGCCGGCCAAGAGGGAAGAGGAGATTAGGGTGGAAACCGGCCAAGAAACCAAGGGAAAGCCCTAAATCTTGTTTCCACCAGCCAAGGAGAAGGAGAAGGGAAGCTTTGGCCACTGGCCAAGGTGAGGAAGGAGCTATTTAGGCACCGGCAAGATTGAAGAAGAAGGAGATAAGGAAACTATTTCCTTATTTGGTGCCGCCAAGCTCCAAAACCCTAGCCCTTGCTTCTTGCCGCCAAGCTCTAAAACCCTTGCTTCTCTTCATTTTTCTCCACGCCAATCCTAAGCCTCCTTTTATAGAGTTTAGGGATAACCCTTGTTTTAATCTCCAAAATGGTTCTAAAGATTTAATCTCAACCGTCAGATCTAGAGATTTAATCTCAACCGTCGGATCTTAGAGATTTAATCTCTACCTTTGGATCTAGAGTTTTGTTTCTATCCATTGAATCTAAGCTTCATGAGGTTTTAATAGGCTACAATAGGGACCAAGAGGAGGAGTTGGATCTTGGCCACCCATGGATCAATCCCACATAAAGTCTAATCCATTAATGATAATCCAATCCACTAAAGGATTATCATTGATCTACCTCACAACCCCCATAAGATAATATGGGCTCCATATATTATATGTACAATTTCTCCCCGTGTTTAAGATCTCGAATGTCCGTCGATTAATTAATTTACTGACCATTAATTAATCAACATCTAACTCCATGAGTAGTACCACTCAACCTTTTCATCATGCCGGACCAAGTCCACCTGCAGGGTTTACATGATGAACCTTATGAGCTCCTCAAGGGGACATCATCATCCTAATATATAGGACACGGTTTCCTCCTATAATCAACGGCACACCATATAAATAATATTATTTCCCAACTTACTGAGCCTATCGATTTAATCTATAAATCTCGCCCATTGGTAAATCAAAGAAATGAATACTAAGTATATGTGTCCGTTATTATATCGGGATTAAGAGTATGTACAATATAATATCTGAGGTCCGATTCGATTATGTAGTCAGCAATAAATCGAATCACCTCTAAGTCGGTCCTGCTCAATACACACAAAGTGCACTAGTGTGATTCTATGGTCAAGACAAACCAATACCAAATCACACTACAACCATTCCAATTGTTTGTCCAAGCCATCTCGGTTGTGAGCCTTTACTTATACTTTACAAGGAGCTGATAACATGATCTCCCGTGTGACACCACACACTATGTTATCTACAATGTAATGTTTTAGACAATATGCATAGCCATAAAAATATGCAAACAATGATCATGTGATTCTTATTTCAAAATAAAGATGTTCATACAAAAGATAGACTTTTCAGTATACATTCCAACAATCTCCCACTTATACTAAAAGACTATGTTGTCCTCAAACTGGCATACATCTGATCCCCATTCCCTCCACATGCCTATCAAAAGCTCTCGCCGGAAGGGCCTTAGTGAAAGGATCTGCAAGGTTATCCTCCGATGCAATCTTGGCCACAGCAACTTCTCCTCTCTTTACGATTTCTTATATCATGTGGTACTTGCGCTCTATGTGCTTACTTGCCTTATGGGCTCGTGGTTCCTTCGAGTTTGCAACTGCACCACTATTATCACAATAAATTGTGATAGTTCTGGGCAAACCAGGAATCACATTCAAGTCCATCAAGAAGTTTCTGAGCCACATAGCTTCTTTGGCCGCCTAAGAGGCTTCCACATACTCAGCTTCCATGGTAGAGTCTGCCACGCATTTCTGCTTGACACTCCTCCATACAATGGCTCCACCTCCCAAAGTAAACATAAAACCTGAGGTAGACTTACTGTTATCCCTGTCTGATTGGAAGTCGGAATCCGTGTAACCCACAGGGAGTAATTGGTCTGCCTGGTAAACTAGCATTAATCTCTAGTCCTTCTCAGGTACTTCAATATATGCTTTACCGCAGTCCAATGTCCCTGTCCTGGATTACTCTGATATCTGCTGACCATGCCCATGACAAAGCAGATATCTGGTCTGGTACATAGCATCGCATACATGAGGCTTCTTACTGCCGAAGCATAAGGAACCGCCTTCATCTCCTCTATCTCCTCAGATGTTCTAGGACACATCTCCTTAGATAAAGGAACTCCATGCCTGAAAGGTAGAAAACCCTTCTTGGAGTTCTGCATGCTAAAACGCTCCATAATCGTGTCTATGTATGAAGCTTGGGATAAGCACAACATCCTTTTCTTGCGATCCCTTATAACCTTGATCCCAAGGATGTGTCCAACTTTTCCCAAGTCCTTCATATCAAACTATTTGGACAACCATACCCTTACTTCCGATAACACCTTGATATTGTTGCCAATCAACAAAATGGCATCTACGTATAGTACAAGAAATACCACTACGTTTTCGTCACATCTCTTGTATACACAAGACTCATCCGGACTTTGAATAAATCCATAAGACTGGATTACCTCATCAAAGCGGATGTTCCGAGACCTTAAAGTTTGCTTCAATCCATAAATGGACCGATTAAGCTTACACACAAGACGCTCTTTGCCTTTAGCAATGAATCCCTCTGGTTGCTTCATATAGATGTTTTCCTCAAGTCTTCCATTAAGGAAAGCTGTCTTGACATCCATCTGCCACACCTCATAATCCATATAAGCTGCTATGCATAAGAGAATCCGGATAGACTTAAGCATGACTACCGGCGAAAAAGTCTCCTTATAATCGATACCCTCTTTCTGAGTATACCCCTTCGCAACAAGCCTCGCTTTGAAGGTCTCAACCTTCCCATCTATTCCTCTCTTTCTTTTGTAGATCCACTTGCATCCAATGGTTTTTACACCATCGGGTGGTTCTACTAGCTCCCAGACCTGATTTGAATCCATAGATTCAATCTCAGCATTCATTGCACTTTTCCAAGATACTGCATCTTTATCTTGGATTGCCTCGTCATATGTCCAGGGATCAGGTTCATGTTCGTCAGGGACCAAATCAGAAGATTCTCCCAAGAACATGAATCTATCAGGCTGTCTCACAACCCTCCCACTACGACGAGGCATCACCTGTGTATCCTCTGTGACACGCGGTGCAGTGACATGTGGTATATCTTCTTGTACCGGTGGTACTAAAGAAGTGACTTCCCCTTTTAATTCCTCCAGAACAATTTTACTCTTGGGCTTGTGGCTCATGACATAGTCTTTCTCTAGAAATCTGGCGTTCATGCTAACGATCACCTTTTGATCTCTAGGACTATAAAATAGACCACCCTTTATTCCTCTAGGATAGCCAACGAATATGCATACTTCTGTACGAGGTTCCAACTTACCAGCATCTGCCTTTAGCACATGTGTTGGACTCCCCCATATCCGAATATGTCTTAGACTAGGCTTTCGTCCAGTCCACAATTCTGTGGGAGTATAAGGCACTGATTTAGATGGAACCAAGTTCAGAATGTACACCGCCTTTATCCAGAGCATATCCCCAGAATGAATCTGGCAACTTAGAATAACTCATCATCGATCTAACCATCTCCATAGGAGTCCTATTCCTTCGCTCTGCTACACCATTCTGCTGGGGTGTGCTAGGTGCAGACATTTGGGATTGAATCCCAGCCTCTGATAAGTAATTCCTAAACTATCCCAAGAGGTACTCACCCCCACGATCAGATCGTAGTGTCATCCATATCTTGAATAATCATCTATGAAAGAGATGAAATATTCAAAACCACCTCTTGCCTGGATAGATATAGGACCATACAAATCATAATGAACCAATTCTAACACATCTTTGGCTCTATACCCTTTGGCCTTAAAAGGCCTCTTGGTCATTTTACCCTCCAAGAAAGATTCACAGGTTGGGAAATCTTTCACCACTAATGAACCCAGAGGTCCATCAGCTATCAACCTTTGAATTCTGCTTAGGTTAATATGACCAAGCCTAAGATGTCAAAGATATGTTTGGTTCATTTTCGAAGGTTCTTTTCTCTTATTGGAATTAGAAGATGAGTCATTAACTTCTATTTGCATCATGGGAGCTTTTGGTTCAAGTGTATACAAATTTCCTATCAATGTACCTGAACAGATATTCTCCCTATTCCTATTTATAATACCTCTGTCATTAAAAGAAATAGAATATCCATCCATAAACAATTTAGAAACTGAAAATAAATTCTTTCTAAATAAAGGTACATAAAGGGAATTTTTCAGAACCAAAGTTTTATTTTTCTTAAAAGATAAATAAAACATCTCCCACTGCAATAGTCGCCACTTTCGTGGCATTGCCCAAGTAAACGATAATCTCTCCCTCAGCTCGTCGTCGGATTTCCTGGAACCCCTGCAAAGTATTGCAGACATGATCAGAGGCTCCCGTATCTACACACCAGGTGCTGGTAGATAACACTGCTAACTATGTTTCAACGACTAGACCAAAGGATATACCTTTGTTCTGTTTCGGATTGGGACAGTCCTTATTCTAATGTCCATCCTGCTTACAAGTGAAGCACTTGCCTTTCGGCTTCTTCACTCCTTCCTGAGATCTCCCCACCACCTTTGCTCCACCTTATTTCTTCTTCTTCTTTTCTTTCGGCTTAGAAGTAGAAACCTTTTGAGCAACCATGGCATGAGCCTGAGCAAGCCTTTCTGTCGCCTGGAAAATGATATCGACCTGGGTTTCTCCATCGATCTCAGCTCCAAGGACTTCCAGCTCATTCGCAGGCTTAGGAGGATACTCTTCGAAAAGTACATATTTGTACTCCTCAGCAGTTAAGACAATATCTAGATTCTTTTCCAATCAACATAATTTAGGTACAGTAAACTTATTTTTTTTTAGTATCACAACAAGTGGACTGAAAGTCATTTATGAAAATCCTAAGAATCACATAGATCATTACTTTATATTTCAAAAAATTATTGATTCCTCAAACAATAAAATTTTAAAACCAACCAACACCTCAAAACACCGAGAATATCGCATGCCATGATAGTATGGACGTATACGATTTCTTCATTTGTAAGAGGAGGTTTTACCCATTAATTTTACTATCTTGTCAACCTAACTTTTTGACAAGTAAAATTAATAGTTGGTTCCTCTTTGGCCCTACAAATAAAAGCAGTGACTTCGATGGGGAGGATACTTATATTTGTATCTAAGTGTTCACCATTACTCGGTACTAAGGTAATTATCTCGGGTTATGTGCCTTCCGATGGGGAAGTGCACACGCTCCTTAATAATTCTCTATAACCATATTTGACCTTGTGATCCGCTAACAAACTCATCCGATGGGGAGGAAGGCACTCAGAGCCGACGCACAAGTTTGTTTGCATCACTTGTCAAATCGTAATGGAGGCCATGGGATTTTATAAAAATTTCCCTCTCCCACTTAGTAATTTGAAATTGAGGAATTTTCTAGCCTACGACATGCATATCAAACAATAAGCAATAAATATGAAAAATAAAATTTTCCAACTATTATGGCTTTTGTCTTCAATATGTCATCCATCACATCGCCATCTCGTCCGCTCCTCCTACGCCATGTACGAGCCTTCCGGAGATCTGAGCCGAGACTAAAATCTATTTTAATTTACATCTATCGATCCTATACTCCACGAGGGAGTGTACATGAAATCTAGATCGAAAGTAAACTAAAATAAAAAGAGTGGCTAAACAATGCCGTATCTAATTTACAAAAAATCAAATACTAGCCTCGTCAACCCCGAGGATTCAACAAAATATACTATTACACACATACAATCACATACACACATATGGCCATAATAGTCAGATCTTATGCCTGCAACCAAAGAGTTAGACTACGCATATCCTACTATTATCCGACACATATAATATATGAAAAATGCATAAGAGTAACCGAATCCTTAAACACACAAAATCGGAAACCTTGGCTCTAATACCAAATTGAAGGTTTTTAGCTTCGAGTCCGTGAGGGGAAACTTCGCTTCCCACTTCAACTCGGTCGCTTGTTCATGGCGATCCCATCGATGTCCCCGGATTAAAAAATTTAATCCTAGACAAAAGGGATTGCCCAAGCAACCAAGTCATCGTCGTGCTATTTGTTTAGAGAGGTCACTTAAACAAACTCGTTGTTCAAGCGACCAACCTCTATTCTATGAGTAGCCGCGGAATAGACGATGTACAGATTGCCGGTTTTTGTATTTATGTTCGGGATCCAAGTATTATTTAGCCACAACCAGAATATATCATGCTCATAATTGAAAAACAAATACAAACATGTTACAAAAGAGAATAGAGAATCGATATACCTCTCGATCTTCTAATGTATGACCTTCCTCCTTTCGGACGTCGTGTGGGCGACGATCTACCAAAAGTTGAAGCTCCTAGATCGCCAATCTTCCTTCCTTGCTCATTCTGAGCAAGAGGAAGAATAGAAACAAAGCTCTTTTCCTTCTTTCAACCAACCACCAACCTCCAAGGTTGGAGCTTGCCGCCGTCCAAGAGGGAAGAGGAGATTAGGGTGGAAACCGGCCAAGACACCAAGGGAAAGCCCTAAATCTTGTTTCCACCGTCCAAGGAGAAGGAGAAGGGAAGCTTTGTCCACCGGCCAAGGTGAGGAAGGAGCTGTTTGGGCACTGGCAAGATTGAAGAAGAAGGAGATAAGGAAACTATTTCCTTATTTGGTGCCGCCAAGCTCCAAAACCCTAGCCCTTGCTTCTTGTCGCCAAGCTCCAAAACCCTTACTTCTCTTCATTTTTCTCCATGCCAACCCTAAGCCTCCTTTTATAGAGTTTAGGGATAAGCCTTGTTTTAATCTCCACCATTGGTTCTAGGGATTTAATCTCAACCATCGGATCTAGAGATTTAATCTCAACCGTCGGATCTTAGAGATTTAATCTCTACCTTTGGATCTAGAGTTTTGTTTATATCCATTGGATCTAAGCTTCATGAGGTTTTAATAGGCTACAATAGGGACCATGAGGAGGAGTTGGATCTTGGCCACCCATTTATCAAGCCCACATAAAGTCCGATCCATTAATGATAATCCAATCCACTAAAGGATTATCATTGATCTACCTCACCAACCCCCATAAGATAATATGGGCTCCATATATTATATGTACAATTTCTCCCCGTGTTTAAGATCTCGAATGTCCGTCGATTAATTAATTTACTGACCATTAATTAATCAACATCTAACTCCATGAGTAGTACCACTCAACCTTTTCATCATGTCGGACCAAGTCCACCTGCAGGGTTTACATGATGAACCTTATGAGATCCTCATGGGGACATCATCATCCTAATATATAGGACACGGTTTCTTCCTATAATCAACAGCACACCATATAAATAATATCATTTCCCAACTTACCGAGCCTATCGATTTAATCTATAAATCTCGCCCATTGGTAAATCAAAGAAATAAATACTAAGTATATGTGCCCGTTATTATATCGGGATTAAGAGTATGTACAATATAATATCTGATGTCCAATTCGATTATGTAGTCAGCAATAAATCGAATCACCTCTAAGTCGGTCATGCTAAATACACACAAAGTGCACTAGTGTGATTCAATGGTCAAGACAAACCAATACCAAATCACACTACAACCATTCCGATGGTTTGTCCAAAGTCATCTCGGTTGTGAGCCTTTACTTATACTTTATAAGGAGCCGATAACATGATCTCCCGTGTGACACCACACAACATGTTATCTACAATGTAATGTATTAGACAATATGCATAGCCATAAAAATATGCAAACAATGATCATGTGATTCTTATTTCAAAATAAAGATGTTCATATAAAAGATAGACTTTTCAGTATACATCCCAACATTCTCTTCCTTTAGAGTTGATGTCATACGTGTATAACATTTAGACAATATTTTTGATCGTGTCAAAGGGGGAGATTTGATAAGTTTAAGTTAATCATGCTAAAAGGGAAAATTTAGCATATCTTAAGGAAGAGTTGCATGTTTAAGGGGGAGTTTTCATACTCATATTATTTACATGCTTTCTTGCCTTATGTTGTTATTGTTATTTGTTTACCTAACTTAAACGGATTGTCACACATCAAAAAGGGGGAGACTGTTAGGGCAATCAACCCAGTGATATGGTTTTGATGTGTGTGGCAAAGGGTTGAAGTTAGGTTTGATATGGATTTGATATGTGCATTGGAGTCTTGTAGGACTTAGTAATTCACACATGGAGCATTGGCGAGTTTCACCTCTCATGACTCGCTCCTTGAGTCAGTGAAGGATAACTTTGCGAAAGTCGTGCGCTTGGGGCATCTGAGGGACCGTCAGACGAGAAGCATTGGAGTGAAGCCGAGGGAAGTAGACTTCAAGGTGAGATGCGAAGGATGGCACTTCGAAGTCGTGCGCTTGGTGCATCCGAGGGACGTGGTCGGACAAAGACAACTTCGAAGGCGAGGGACTCCAAGGGAATGAGAGTGAGTGATTGTAACCCTAGACGGGGTAGATCGTAGGTGAAACTTGGCCATTTGCCTAAGTGTCGGATGGGATTTCTCGACATCAGTTGACTGCCATGACATGGCGGTGGGACTCTAAGTCATTGTCGTGACTGGGTGTTCGAGCGTTTAGTGTCTAGCAATGCGCCAAGGATTGGCGATCGACTACAAACTCATCGATCATCGCGATGGCAGTAGTCGACTGATCGCAAGGGTTTCAGGTATAGAATGTTGATCAGTCGAGTGCTCGCTTCCGGCACTCGACTGTTAGCTCCATCAGTCGACTAATGGGATGATCATTCGACTGATGTGGGAGCTGTTGGATGAAATCCAATGTGGAAGAAGTCGTTATTGGGTAACGGCTATAAAAGCAATCGACTGCCAGGCGCCTAACAGAAAGAATGAGTTCTTCTCTATAAAATGGGGCCTTTGGACACTTGGGGAGGCTAATGCTTCTATTCTAAACATCTCCCAAAGTGGCCAAATGAATTTCCTCCTCTTCCTTGTGCTTATATTCATCTTATTGTAAGAGGAGTGATTTTGTGTAAGAAATGTTACCTCCACCTAGCTTTGTGCAAAGGAGAGATTAGTGGAATTGTGTAGGCATGATTCACCTTGGACGAATCGGTCATGGATTAGCGGCAAGGGACATGAACCACGTTACATCACGGTGTTAGCGTTTGCATCTATTCTTTCTTTACTTTGTCTTAATTGCTTGTTTAGATTTGTTTCCGTTGCGCTAATAGAATTTGTAGACAATCAATGAAGCAATTATCATCATCGTACGAAGAGGGCTATTCACCCCCTCTAGCCGGCCACCTACATTCCAACACGTTAGGTGTAACTCCTTGGCACAAGATTGAAATCTCACACACATGCTTACTATGAAAAGTATATTGAGTCGACTCGCAGTTAAGTATAGGAGGCAACCTATCGTGCTCCTATAGTATTTTAAATCTATTGGTTTTCCTTCTAAGTCCTCTCCTATATTAACATTGGTAGCCATTAGTGTATTGATTACCTTAGCATTTTGCATTCCAAATCTATTAATTAACTCCTTAGCGTATTTATGTTTGTGTAGGTAAATTCCTTCTCTAGTTTGTTTTATTTGTAAGCCTAAGAATAAGGTTAATTCTCTTACTAAGTTCATTTCGAATTCACTTTCCATTAGTGAAATGAACTCGTTTAGTAATATTGTATTAGTTGTTCCAAAGATTATGTCATCTACGTATATTTGGGCAATGAAAATCTCTTTTCCTATGGATTTTACAAAGAGAGTTGGGTCTACCAACCAAACCTTGACTAAACCCTTTAGATTTAAGATAAATCGAAATCCTTTCATACCAAGCTCTAGGAGCTTGTTTTAGTCCATATAAGGCTTTTCTAAGTTTGAAAACATGGTCGGGTTTGTCTAAACTCTCAAATCTTGGTGGTTGACTAACGTAGACCTCTTCCTTAATGAATCTATTTAAAAATGCTGACTTGACATCCATTTGAAATAGCTTAAATTCTCGATGTGCAGCATAGGCTAATAACATTATAATCGATTCAAGTCTAGCTACGGGGGCATAGGTTTCGTCATAGTCTAACCCCTCTACTTGACTAAATCCTTTAGCAACCAATCTTGCCTTATTCCTAACTACTCCTTTATCATCGAGTTTGTTCTGGAATACCCATCTTGTTCCAATGACCTTTTTTCCCTTAGGTGGGGGTACTAATTCCCAAACTTCACTCCTAGTGAATTGAGCTAACTCTTCTTGCATAGCTATAATCCAATCGAGATCAAGAAGGACTTGTTCAATTGTTTTGGGTTCGATTTTCGAGATTAATGAGATTTGACTTAGGTTTCTATAGGATGCTCTAGTTGGAACCCCTAAATTTTGATCACCTAATACTTGATCAATCAGATGATTTGATTGTAACTTAGACTGACTTGGGTTAGGATTTATACTAGACTCGTTTTTATGATCAGATTCAGGTCTAGTATCAATTTGTTCATCAACTAATACTACTTCGGGTTTTGTAGGTTTATCCTCTTCGTCGAATACTACATTGTGTTGGATCGATTTGAGCGCTAGAGAGGGGGTGAATAGTGCAAGACAATTCTTTCTTTCGTTCGATTAAAGACATGAGTATGCAACGGAAAATAAATAAGACAAAACTATTTTTTACTTGGTTCACATCCTTCGGCTTCTAATCCAAGGCCCTTACAATCCAAGATCGTGTGCGGAGGGCAAATCACTAAAAATCTCCTCATCGTTGGAGGTAGGAGATAACGGATACAAGGAAATACAAAAAACTCGAGGATGAGGCAACACGCCTACCTCACCTCATTTATGATAAAGCTCAAAAAGAGGTAGAATACAAGTAAATTAAACAACAACTCTATAAGACATATACCAACGACTAAAGAAGGTGAAGGATGAGCTCGTGTCGTCGGTGTTTTGGCAGCGCTTCGGCATCGTAGAGTTGTCGGAGAGTTGCGGCGTTGCGGGAGCACTTTGAAAGCTTTGGAATGATGAAAATGGTGTGAAGAACTCCTTCTTTTATAGCTTTGAGAAACCCTAATCGTTGAGATGAGGTTTCATGAGAAGATTCCACCTAGACCTTGAGAAATGGTGATAAGCTTTGACTCTCCTCGAGACTAGAATTTGAACATCAGTCGACTGCTCACCCTCATCAGTCGATTGATGAACTCATCAGTCGACTAATACAAGCCATCAGTCGACTGTTGGCTAGGGTTTTCGACTGTATTGAAAAGTTAGCTCAAAATGAAACTAAAATAAGTGCTTTCGATGATCACCGACCGTCCGATCTTGACATAGACCTTCCATGGGATGTCTTAGTCAGATCGTCGCCTAAGGACATCCCCGTACGAAGGACACGACCTTACTTACGCTCACTCACACGAGCTTACCTCAACCTTTTACCTTTGAAGCTTCGCTTCCTGTCTCCACCTGATTTCTTCGGCTCCCTTTGAAGTCCTCTCGATGTCACCCGACCACCACAGTTCCCTCCGGGTGTTGCTGACCTTCGGCTTAGCTTAGCATTTCTTCACACTTGATTTAGCTCGTGAGACAACGATGTAAACTTAACTTTGTGTCTTTGCCATAATCAAAATACAGGTTCAATTATCTGGTTCCCCTACACCAATAATCTCCCCCTTTTTGATCTATGGCAAACCAACACAAAGTTAAGGGAAATTTAAGACAATAAGTAAACGAACTCCCCCTTAACCCTAGGTGAGTTTAAGACTAATTTAAATTTAAAATTTTCAAATTTTGTTACTCCCCCTTAACTTATGCTCTTCTTCCCCTTTTTCCATGAATTAAAAATAAGGTCAGGGGTTTATAAAATAAGGGGTTTTAAAAAGCATAATATTATAGCATGAATAAAAAAAATGAGTATAAGTCCAAGCATGCGTCTCGAATTGGTTAAGTAAATTGGTTCGAGTTATATCCCTCTGCACCAACAATAAGTTTTTTGAAACTTAACTTTGATTTTCAAAATACTTTATAAGCTAATTTTCAAGAATAACTTAAAGATTTATAACCCTTAGGGTTAGTTTGATCTCCCCTTAGTTAAGTATATAAGGTATAAGAGAGTTAGGGGGCGCTAAACTTTTGCCTATTATAATTATTCGTCTAATCGCAATAGTTGAAAAATAGATAGCATTTTGAAAAGGTTATATATATTAAAAATTTTCCTTAATCATCTCACTCATTCTATGTGTCTCAGGTTTGTTCGCCTTATATGTTTTGTGACATGATTTGAACTTAATTAAAGTTAGTTAACCTTGGGTTAGATTCGAATTTAACCCTAAGCTCGTCAAATCACCTTTTTCGAGAAATTGGCTTCCAGGTCATGGCGATGCACAGGGGCCTTCTTTGATCGGAACAACGACCACTTCCTTAGACAAAGCCAAGTTCAGGAAAATGATAACTTGAGTCACTTAAGACTACTTCCTGGTCTAACTAGTTTAGGATACAGCAAGGTAGCTTCAGCTAGTTCCACTCGATCAAGTGCACCAAGCTAGATACGCCTTATCTAGCTCGAATACACGAGATTTTGTTTCCCTAACGTACTATCATCTCGCCACGTCCTAATACAATGTTGTTAAGAGTTGACTAACTACTTGTCCTATCTAGCCGTTCTAAAAAAACTAAAATAAAAGTTTGATCATGCTAAGTTATCGGGTATACTATTTTGGTATTAGCTCCCCCTGGACCATTTAACCAATATGGTCTATTTAAATAATGAACTTGATCCTGAGGAATCCAATACTTGTTGGTCCTTATATGTGAGTTTAATAAAGGTTTAGGGACCCAAGCTTGGACTCGTTGATGACTACGATTTATGATAGACATATATGATATATTCGTAGTCTTTGGACTAAACTCAAGTCCGACTCTGTTGTACATAGCTCTCTGAGTTCCAAGAAGTCGGTTAAGATTCTTGGACCCCATTGAGAACTTGTCCAACCGAGCCTCGAACTCTTGGACTTGTCCTTTCAAGAGGGAGCTCTCTTCTTCGAGTTTCTCAACTGGAGTTGAGTCCTCCTCTCGAATTCGACTAGTCGAAGAGGTCAGAGTGGCCTCTTGCTTGAGGGTTTTAACCTCCTCAAGCAAGGACTCGACCCTAGACTCAGACTTAGCTAATTTCCTAGTTAGCATTTTAATTGTATGATAAAGCGTACTAATTAAAGAATGGATAACCTTGACTTTTCCTTTGGGTTCGGGTTTGAGTTTCCTCTCGAAGTAGTCTTCGGGGTCGAAGTCGGAGTTGTAGTTGGACTCGACTTCGGATTCAGACTCGGACTCCTCCGATCTTGCCATGTAAACTATGTCGACGCCTTCTTCTCCATTGTCCCAAGTTGCATGGAAGGATTTCCTTGCTCCCTTTTGCTTTGGTCGCCTCCTTGACTTGAATTGCTCCTTATTCTCGTACTTCAATTGCCTTCTTTCTTGTCAAACTATTCTCCGCACCATGTTGACTATTGCGGCCTCCTCTTCAGATTCAGCCTCGGATTCGTCCTCTTCCTTGGGGGTGGTTTGTTTGCGGCCTTCTTCTTCGAACCTTCAAATAAGGCAATACCTTTCTCATAAGCCGAATTAGACTGTTCATGGAGTTCAAATTCAGAAAATAATTCATCTAATCTAAGTTTAGAAAGGTCCTTAGAAACCTTGTAGGCATCGACCATGGATGCCCACAAGGTAGTCCTAGGGAAAGCATTTAAAGCATACCTTATAAGGTACCAGTTCTCTACAGCTTGCCCGATCGAGTGAAGACTGTTGACGATGTCTTGGATCTGCGCATGTAGTTGGGTGGCAGTCTCGCAATCCTGCATCTTTATATTGTATAGTTTATTTAAAAACAAATCCCTTTTACATACCTTAGCATCGGGCGTTCCTTCGTGTAGCTCCATTAATTTGTTCCACAGGTCCTTTGCGCTGATGAAGGGTCCGATGAGGTTGAGCTCCTCTTTGGATAGACCGCACTGCAACATTTTGGTCGCCTTTGCATCGGCTTCGATTTGCTTCTTGGTTGCATTGGTCCACTTGTTGAAGTCCAAGGGCTCGCCTTGATCATTGGTGGGTAGAGCAAAGCCGGTTTGGATGATTATCCAAGTCTCGACTTGTGTTTTTATAAAACACTCCATCTGACCTTTCCAATAACGGAAATCATCTCCGTTAAAGAACGGAGGTCGGGTAGTGTTGTACCCCTCAATGTGGGCCATTTGGAAGGAAAACCTTGCACAAAAAATAAAAAAAACACACAAAAAGAGTTCCAAGACTTCGCCTTAGATTAGTAATGTAGGAAATGAAAAGAAACAAAAGAAATAAATGAGAAATAACCAACTAAAATAAAAGATGAGCACTTACAACCTTCGATGTCCCCGAAAGGGTACTAAATGTTGGTTTTTGGGGATGAAGACACCTTGTTACGAGGGTAAATAGAGAGCTTCGTTTTGGTAGGTAGCCCATTTTGTGGGTCAACTTGTACGAAAAGTTATGCCCGTTTTACCGTCGACTACTCCAAAAGTGAATACTTGCAAAACAAAACCAAAAGAAGAGTACCAAGACTTCGTCTTGGATTAGTACTGTGGGAGAAAAATTTAAACGAACGAAAAAAGATTCATAAAATTCAAAAACAAATCTGTAAAATGGCTAGATTGGTGGTTTCACCAAATCTTAGCGCCCTTGGCTCTGATACCAATTGTTGGATCGATTTGAGCGCTAGAGGGGGGTGAATAGCGCAAGACAATTCTTTCTTTCGTTCGATTAAAGACACGAGTATGCAATGGAAAATAAATAAGACAAAACTATTTTTTACTTGCTTCACAGCCTTCGGCTGCTAATCCAAGGCCCTTATGAACTGAGATCGTGTGTGGAGGGCAAATCACTAAAGATCTCCTCCTCGTTGGAGGTAGGAGATAACAGATACAATGAAATACAAAAAAACTCGAGGATGAGGCAACACGCCTACCTCACCTCATTTACGATAAAGCTCAAAAATAGGTAGAATACAAGTAAATTAAACAACAACTTTATAAGACATATACCGACGACTAAAGAAGGTGAAGGATGAGCTCATGTCGTCGATGTTTTGGCGGCGCTTCGGCATCATAGAGTTGTCGGAGAGTTACGGCGTTGCAGGAGCACTTTGAAAGCTTTGGAATGATGAAAATGGTGTGAAGAACTCCTTTTATAGCTTTGAGAAACTCTAATCGTTGAGATGAGGTTTCATGAGAAGATGTCACCTAGCCCTTGAGAAATAGTGATAAGCTTTGACTCTCCTTAAGCCTGGAATTTGAACATCAGTCGACTGATGAACTCAGCAGTCGACTAATACAAGCCATCAATTGACTGTTGGCTAGGGTTTTAGACTGCATTGAAAAGTTAGTTCAAAATGAAACTAAAATAAGTGCTTTCGACGGTCACCGACAGTCCGATCTCGACATAGACCTTCCATGGGATGTCTTAGTCGGATCGTCACCTAAGGATGTCCCCGTACGGAGGACATGACCTTACTTACGCTCACTCACACGAGCTTACCTCAACCTTTTACCTTTGAAGCTTCACTTCCGGTGTCCACCTGATTTCTTCGACTCCCTCCGAAGTCCTCCCGGTGTTGCCCGACCACCACAGTTCCCTCTGGGTGTCGCTGACCTTCGGCTTAGCTTAGCATTTTTGCACACTTGATTTAGCTTGTGAGACAACGATGTAAACTTAACTTTGTGTCTTTTCTATAATCAAAACACAGGTTCGATTATCTCGTGCCCCTGCACCAACACATTGATTGTTTCTTCGATTTTTAGGGTTTCATTATTATAGACCCTATAGGCTTTTCTAGTGGTTGAGTATCCTACAAATATTCCGGTAGTTGTTTTAAAAGTGAATTTTCCTAGGTAATCTTTAGTATTTATTATATGTACCCTACATCCAAATACCCTAAAGTACTTAATGTTGGGTAGTTTTTCATAATAAATTTCATATGAGGTTTTAAAATGTCGTTTAACTAGTAAGATTCTATTTTGAATATAGCAAGCCATATTAAAGGCTTCTGCCCAAACCCTATTAGGAAGGTTGCGTTCATTCATCATGGTTCTAGCGGCTTCTTGTAGGGTTTTATTCTTGTGCTTGACTAGACCATTTTGTTGTGGGGTTCTAGAGCAGGAGAACTCATGGTGGTATCCGTTTAAGTTACAAAAGTCGGTGAACCTATGGTTTTCGAATTCATCACCATGATCACTTTTAAATCTCTTAACCTTAAGATTCTTTTCATTTTCTATTAATTTAAATAAGTTGGTGAGTTGCTCTAAGGTTTCACTTTTATGTTTTAGAAACCTAACCCAAGTGAACCTAGAGAAGTCATCGACTATAACTAGACAATATTGACTTCCATTTAGTGACTTGGCTCCATGAGAATCAAATAGGTCTAAGTGTAGGAGCTCAAGTACACTTTTGGTTCTTTCTTGGTTGGTTAGTTGATGTGAGGTCCTAGTTTGTTTACCTTGTTGACAAGCATTACAAATTTAATTTTCCAAGTTATTAAGGTTGGGTAGACCTCTGACTAAACCACTCTGACTCATTTTGTGTACGAGTCTTGGGTGAAAGTAGCCAAGTCATCGGTTCCACAACCAGGATTCCTCTTGCTGTGTCATTAGACACTTGGTTGAGGAGTTGGGTAAGTTAATTGTGTAAATGTTGCTATTCTTAGTTCCCTTAAGTATAATTTTTGATGTATCATTATTTTTTATTAGGCATTCATTTTGTAATAAGGTAACCTTATAGTTGTTATCACACAATTGACTTACACTAAGTAAATTAGAATCAAAATTCTCAACTAAAAGTACATTACGAATTATAAAGGTTGAGTTTACCTCAATATCACCTGATCCGATGATTTTGAGCTTTCCGTTGTTTCTGAAGGCTATCTATCCTTGACTTTTGAATCTAAGCTTCAAAAATTTTAGTTAGTCTCTGCTCATGTGTCGGGAGCACTCACTGTCTAACATCCATTGATCCTACACATATAGTAGTTGGATCGGACATTGGAATTTTAAGAGTTGGTTGAATATTTTAGTCTAGTAGTCATCTCACCCTTTCTACATGATCAAACATGTTAACCTTATATGTTTTGTGAGATGACTTCAATTTTACTTGATTAAGTTTAGTGAATTAAAGATAATCAACCTTGGGTTAGATTCGGATTTAACCCTTAGCTCATCAAGTAATCTTTTCGAGAAATTGGCTTCTAGGTCGTGGTGAGGCAAAGAGGCCTTTGATCGGAACAATGCCCACTTCCTTAGACAAAGACAAATTCAAGAAATTGATCACTTGAGTTACTTAAGATTACTTCCTGGTCTAACTAGTTTAGGATACGGTGAGGTAGCTTCAGCTAGTTCAACTTAGTCGAGTGCACCAAGCTAGATATGCCTTATCTAGTTTGGACACACAAGACTTTGTTTCTCTAATGTACTATAATCTCGCGGCATCCTGATACTATGTTGTCAAGGTTGACTAACTATTAACCCTATCTAGCCATTCTAAAAATTAAAACAAAAATTAACTAAGCATGCAAGTCTAATTCAAGAAATAAAACAAACAAGTTTAGTACTATCTCCCCCTGGACCATTGAATCGATTCGGTCTTTCCACGTAGTGGATTTGTCCTTAGGAACCCAGTACTTAGTGAATCCTAATTGAGAATTCAAAGCGGTCTTAGGGACCCATGCTTGGACTATTTGTCTATTTCGATTCACAATTGACATATACGGTTTATTTGTTGTGGTTGATCTAAACCCTAGTCCAGCCTTGTTGTACACGGCCCTTCGTGATCCAAGTAGTAGATCAAGCCCCTTGGATCCCAAAGTAAACCTTTCCAATGTTTGCCTAAGATCTTGAACTTGTCCTTTTAAGAGAGATAGAGTTCTCTTCTTCGAGTTTCTCAACTCGAGTTGAGTTCTCCTCTCGAACTTGACTAGTCAAAAAGATTAGGGAGACCTCATGTTTAAGGAGTTTAACCTCCTTAACTAAGGTCTCGACCTTGGACTCGGACTTAGCTAATTTCTTAGTTAAAAACTTAATTACATTGTAAAGTGTATCAATTAATGACCAACTCACCTTGATTTAATCTCTTGAACCGGATACGGATCCGTGACTTGTCTTATATTGGAACTCATCGTTGAATCCGGAGTCGGACTCGATCTCGTAGCTCGCTTCGGGTTCGAAATCATCTTCGGGTTCGGTCGGCTTGGCCATGAAGGTGAGATTGTTAAGCTCGTCTTCCTCCGACGATGACTCCTCCCATGTTGCGTTGAGCGTCTTCTTGGATTGAGATGGCTTGTTCTTGAGTCTTGGGCACTCCAATTTGATGTGTCCCATATTGTTGCACTTGTAGCATCTATAGTTGGAACTTTGCTTCAATTTGCTTTCCTTGGATTGATTGATCAGTCGTCTTCTACTCTTGATCATTTTTCGAACTAGATTTACTAGTTTGGTCTCCATCTCGTCGTTCACCTCGGATTCATATTCTTCTTCATCCTCGGGAGGTGGTTTGCTCTTTGGCTTCTTCTTCTGACCTACAAACAAAGCAACACTTTTCTCGGTGGGGGCCGAGTTAGACTGTTCATGTAATTCAAACTCAGAGAAAAACTCATCTAACCTAATCTTTGATAGATCTCTAGATACCTTGTAGGCATCAACCATGGATGCCCACAACGTGGTCCTAGGAAAGGCATTGAGTTCGTACCTGATCACATCTCGATTTTTGACTTTCTATCCGATCGAGTGTAGCTCATTCATAATATCTTGAATTCTTGCGTGGAGCTGAGTGGCCAACTCGTGTTCCTGCATTTTCAAATTAAATAATGTATTCAACAGGAGATCTTTTTTGCATACCTTAGTGTCAGCGGTTCCTTCGTGAAGCTCGATGAGTTTATTACAAAGATCCTTCGCGCTTATGAACGGGTTGATGCGGTTGAGATCCTCTTTGGATAGTCCACATTGCAAAATCTGTGTAGCCTTGGCATCAGCTTCCACTTGACGCTTCATAACATTGGTCCATTGGTCACAGTCCAAGCATTCACCATCTTCATTTGTTGGAAGCATGAAGCCGGTTTGAATTACGATCCACATCTCTACTTGGGTTTTCAAGTAGCACTCCATCCGACCCTTCCAGTAACGGAAGTCATCTCCATTGTAAAATGGAGGTCGGGCGGTGCTAAACCCTTCAAGATGGGCCATCAAGAAAAAACCTTGCACACAAAGACAAAAACGACAAACAAAAATAAATTGCCAAGACTTTCGTCTTGGATTAGTAGTGCGGGAAGAGAGACAACGAAAAGCTTAAATTGAAATAAGTACAAAACGAAAAATAATACGAAAATAAAATTAAAGTCAAAATGCTAGATTGGTGGTTGCACCAAATCTTAGCGCCCCCGCCCTGATACCAATTGTTGGATTGAAAGCACGCTAGAGGGAGGTGAATAGCGAGCGTAAAATCTTTTCTTTTCATTCGATTCTACAATACAAAAGTAATGCAGCGGAAAGTAAAAGACACAATTCATTTTTTTACTTGGTTCACAACCTAACGGTTGCTACTCCAAGGCCCTGCGATCCTAGACCGTGTATGGAGGAGAATTCACTAACAAGGTCTCCTCCTCCTTTGAGGTAGGAGACAACGATTACACAAATGAAATATTGAGGAAGAGGGACAATCCCATCTCTCCTCTAAACAACGAAAGCACGACGATTAAAATCTCAAAGACAATAGTGAATACAAAAAATTAAAGTATACCAACAACGATCAAGTCTTGAGTTTGGAGGCGTGTCATCGGCGTTGTGGCAGCATTTCAGCATCGTAGAGATGCGGCATTGCGAGAGCACTTCGAGAGCTTGGAATGAATACCTAAAGGGGTGAAACCCTCCTCTTTTTATAGCCCTTCAACCCACTAGACGTTGAGATCCAAATCCTATCAAAAAGGCCACCTCACCCCAAGATAAGGGGATCTTGTTTGACCTTCAACGAAGTGGTCAGTTTGAATAGCAATCGACTAATGGCCCTTATTAGTCCACTGATGCCACCAGCAATCGACTGCCAGCTTAGTTATTCAACTGCAACACAAAGTTAGTTCGAAAACATATGAGTAAAGATAAATTCGACGGCTACTTACCGTCCATCTCGACCTAGACCTTCCACTAGAAGTCTTAGTCGGATCGCCCCCTAAAGTCGTCCCATTACGGAGGACCCGACCTCACCTTTACTCACACTCAAACTTACCTCTGGTCCTTTGTGACTTGTAGCTTAGCTTCCGGTCTTCACCTGGGTTCTTCGACTCCATCCGAAGTTCTCCCGGTGTAGCCCGACCACCATGATTTCTTGACTCGAGATTCTCCGGGTGCCGCCGACCATCAACTAAGCTTAATCATTTATGCACACTTAATAGAGAATATGAGATAACGATAAGACCTTAACTTTGGGTCTTTGCCATAATCAAAATCTAGGTTCATTTATCTGGTGCCCCTGCACCAACAAAGAGGTCGTGCCTCCGGGACTTACATTTCCAAGACTCCACCCTTGGGCTTACACGGCCAAGAATATACCCTTGGACTTTCCCTTTGCCAAGTATCCATACTTGAAATTTCACCGTCAAGACTACACACTTGGACTTACATGACCAAGACTACACCCTCGGACTTTCCATTGCCAAGTATCCATACTTTGACTTTCACCGTTGCCAAGAATCTATTCTTGGAAATCCCTTGCCAAGTCTCCAAACTTAGACTTCTCCTTGCCAAGAATCCATTCTTGGACTTCCCACTAGAGTCTTACTCGAGCTTGGTCAACCTTGACATGAGGTTGATTGCTCGAACAATCACCTCCGAACAATCTCTCTCATATGACCTTGGATATCCAAAACCATGCACTAGTCATATGATCATATGTATGTCAAATGTATTGTTAAAACCATTTTTAAACATTAAAACCTTACTCGAGTCCCACTCGAGCTTGGTCAACATTGACCTAGGGACGATTGCACCAACACTCTTGACCCAACTAGACTTCCTATCTGGTGTCTGGTTCTCTTAATCTGGATATGAGAGCCCCACTTCCTTCGTTCAAGGTGCATGGCTTGTAATGGACTATGGCTCTAATACCAATTATTAATGCATATAAGATTCATATATCTCTACAATGGTATGATATTCTCCACTTTGGACCTAAGTCCTCATGATTTATTTTTGGGTTATACCCAAATGGTCTCATTCCAATGGAGATATCTTTTTATCTTATAAGCACATGATCTTTTCCATGTCTTACCAATATGGGACTTTGATTGTATTCCCAATGTAGGGGATCTCGTGACCGCTAGAGGGGGGTGAATAGTGTCGACGTTGCTTGATGGAATTTATTCACGTTTGATCATCTACAATCTTGTTAGCATAGCAGAATGATAATAACAAATAGAAACAACAAGATACACAACCACAACACGAGATATAATGTGGTTCGGAACCAAATGGTTCCTACTCTACGGATCGAGCTCAAACGAGCTCTAGCGATGCGTACAACACCACTAATCACAAATAACTCTTTCTCGGAACAATCCGGAGGTGGAAAAACATCGTACAAGTATTCTTGCAACAATAATAATTGAATACAAGCTATTACAATGAAATACAACAAAAGAAATTCAAAGAAAACTTTACAATCAATCTTTTGGATGCTTGCTTGTTTGGTTGCTTGAATTGCACTTGGAGACCCTGATTTACAGCAACAAATCACCCCAAAAGCTCCCAAGAACCGCTGCCAAATCCCTCCTCCACAAGCTTCATTTAAAGCTGCTGCCTGGGATGGATTTCACCTATCAGTCGACTGCTCGGGACCATCAGTTGACTGGTGCCACTATTGTCGTGAGACAACCGCTAGATCCACGCTGGAAAAATCCAACGGATACACCATCAGTCGACTGACCATACCCATCAATCGACTGATGGCTCAATCAGTCGAGTGGTCGAGTCGATCACTCGACTGGAGAACCTTCTGTGCTCGAGAATCCGGCCATGATCAGTCGACTGCTCAGGCTAGCAGTCCACTACAAAGCTCTGACAGTCGACTACTAGGACACTTCCCGCAGTCAAACCCTAGTTGACTCACACCAGTCGACTGACCCATGATCTCAGTTGACTGATACACCTCAAACATGAGGTTTTAACTCAAGTATGGTGCCCCCATACTTGCTAAACCATCCGTAGCCTAGACCTAAGCCTTCTAGCCACCTCCATCAGCCTTGTGCCTATCATATCCCTCCAAGTCATCCATGACTTGTTCATCCATACACTAGCCTTCAAGTGCTTCCATCGGCTATTGTCATGCTAACGGTGTCTACGCCGCCAAGGCACATTGGACTTATGCTGCCAAGACTCCGCTTGGACTTTACGCCGCCAACCATTAGACTTATGCTGCCAAGACTCCAGCTTGGACTTTACGCCGTCAATATCATACCCCTTGGACTTTCCAAATGCCAAGTACCCATGACTTGAACTTTAACCACCAAGACTACACCCTTGGACTTAGGTGGCCAAGACTACACCCTTGGTCTTTACATGCCAACCCATGTTGGACTTTTCCATGCCAAGACTCATGCTTGGACTTTCCTTTGCCAAGACCCATGCTTGGACTTTCCTTGCCAAGACTCATGCTTGGCCTTTACCATAACAATCACATTGTCATATGTTTTTGTCGAACATCAAAATATCACTCGAGTCAAACTCGAGTCCAGTCAATCGTGACCTGGGCCGATTGCACCAACAATCTCCCCCTTTTTGATGTTTGACAAAAATACCCTTGAGTTAGGCCCCTAACTCAAATTCCCTTACCAATTATCCCAAATTGGTAATTTTTCTTTCTCCCCCTTTTTGACTAACATCAAAAAGGTTCTTGTTGGGATGTATACTGAAAAGTCTATCTTTTGTATGAACATTTTTATTTTGAAATAAGAATCACATGATCATTGTTTGCATATTTTTATGCCTATACATATTGTCTAATATATTACATTGTAGATAACATGGTGTGTGGTGTCACACAGGAGATCATGTTATTGGTTCCTTGTAAAGTATAAGTAAAGGCTCACAACCGAGATGGCTTTGGACAAACCATTGGAATGGTTGTAGTGTGATTTGGGATTGGTTTGTCTTGATCATAGAATCACACTAGTGCACTTCGTGTGTATTGAGAAGGACCGACTTAGAGGTGATTCGATTTATTGTTGACTACATAATCGAATCAGACCTCAGATATTATATTGTACATACTGTTAATCCCGATATAATAATGGGCACATATACTTAGTATTCATCTCTTTGATTTACCAATGGGCGAGATTTATAGATTAAATCGATAGGCTCGGTAAGTTGGGAGATGATATTATTTATATGGTGTGTCATTGATTATAGGAGGAAACTGTGTCTTATATATTAGGATGATGATGTCCCCTTGAGGAGCTCATAAGGTTCATCATGTAAACCCTGCAGGTGGACTTGGTCCGGCATGATGAAAAGGTTGAGTGGTACTACTCATGGAGTTAGATGTCGATTAATTAATGGCCAGTAAATTAATTAATTGATGGACATTCGAGATCTTAAACACGGGAAGAAAATGTACAAATAATATATGGATCCCATATTAACTTATGGGGGTTGGTGAGGTAGATCAATGATAATCCTTTAGTGGATTGGATTGTCATTAATGGATCGGACTTTATGTGGGCTTGATCCATTGGGTGGCCAAGATCCAACTCCTCCTCATGGTCCCTATTGTAGCCTATTAATACCTCATGAAGCTTAGATACAATGGATGGAAACAAAACTCTAGATCCGACGGTTGAGATTAAATCCCTAGAACCAATGGTGGAGATTAAAACAAGGCTTATCCCTAACTCTATAAAAGGAGAGGCTAGGGTTGGCGTGGAGAAGAATTAAGAAGAAAGGGGAGGCTTGGAGTTGGCGGCAAGGAGTTGGAACTAGGGTTTGGGCTTGGTGGCACCAAATAAGGAAAGACTTTCCTTGTCTTCTTCTTCTCCGTTGGTGGTCGGCGCCCATTGAAGCTTTTCCAGCCCTTGGCCAGCGTCCAAACTCCCTCTTCTCCTCCTCTTTGGCCGGTGGAACCAAGCCTTAGGGTCCTCCCTTAGAGCTTTTGGCTGGCAACCATTGTTTTCCTTCTCCTTGTTGGCCGGCGGCAAGCAAGGTGCTTGTTTCTTGTTGGTTGGCTAAAGAAAGGAGAAGGATCTTGTTTATTCTTCCTCTTGCTTTGGAAGAGAAAGGAAGGAAGATTGGTGATCTAGGAGCTTCAACTTTTGGTAGATCGTCGCCCACACGACGTCCGAAAGGAGGAAGGTCATACAATAGAAGATCGAGAGGTATATCGATTCTCTATTTTCATTTGTTACATGTTTATATTTGCTTTATAATTATGAGCATGATATATTCTATTTGTGGCTAAATATTACTTGAATCTCGAACATAAATACAAAAACTGACGATCCGTATATTGTCTATTCCGCGGCTATTCGTGGAATAGAGGTTGGTCGCTTGAACAATAAGTTTGTTCAAGTGACTACTCTAAACAAATAGCACGACGATGACAATGTTTCTTGGGTGTTCTCTTTTGTCTAGGATTAAATTTTTAATCCGGGGACATCGATGGGATCGCCATGAACAAGCGACCGTACGTGAAGAGGGAAGCGAAGTTTCCCCTCACTGATCAAATCAACCCAACAATTGGTATCAGAACCATGGTTTCCGATTTTGTGTGTTTAGGATTCGGTTACTCTTATGCATTTTCCATATATTATATGTGTCAGATAATAGTAGGATATGCGTAGGTTAACTCTTTGGTTGCAGGCATAAGATCCGACTATTATGGCCATATGTGTGTATGTGATTGTATGTGTATATTTTGTTGAATCCTCGGGGTTGACGAGGCTAGTATTTAATTTTTTATAAATTAGATACGACATTGTTTAGCCACTCTTTTTATTTTAGTTTACTTTCGATCTAGATTTCATGTACACTCCCTCATGGAGTATAGGATCGATGGATGTAAATTAAAATAGATCTTAGTCTCGGCTCGGATCTTCGGATGGCTCGTACATGGCGTAGGAGGAGCAGACGAGAAGGCGATGCGATGGGAGACATATTGAAGACAAAAGTCATAATAGTTAGAAAATAATTTATTTTTCATATATATTGCTTATTGTTTGATATGCATGTCGTAGGCTAGAAAATTCCTCATTTTCAAATTACTAAGTGGGAGAGGGATATTTTTATAAATTCCCACGACCTCCATTACGATTTGACATGTGATGCAAGCAAACTTGAGCGTCGGCTCTGAGTGCCTTCCTCCCCATCGGATGAGTTTGTTTGTGGATCACAGGGTCTGATATGGTTATAGGAAATTATTTAGGAGCGTGTGTACTTCCCCATCAGAAGGCACATAACCCGAGATAATTTCCTTGGTATCAAGTAATGGTGAACACTTAGATGCAAATAGGAGTATCCTCCCAATCGGAGTCACTACTTTTATTTGTAGGGCCGAAGAGAAACCAACTATTAATTTTATTTGTCAAAAAGTTAGGTTGACAAGATAGTAAAATTAATGGGTAAAACCTCCTCTTATAAATGTAGATTTTTTATACGTCCACACGATCGTGGCATGCGATATTCTCGGTGTTTTGAGGTGTTGGTTGATTTTAAAATTTTATTGTTTGAGGAATCAATAATTTTTTGAAATATAAAGTAATGATCTATGTGATTCTTAGGATTTTCAAAAATGACTTTCAGTCCACTTGTTGTGATACTAAAGGAAAATAAGCTTACTGTACCCAAATTATGTTGATTGGAAAAGAATCTAGATATTGTCTTAATTGCTGAGGAGTACAAATAGGTACTCTTCAAAGAGTGTCCTCCTAAGCCTGCGAATGAGCTGGAAGTCCTTGGAGCTGAGATCGATGGGGAAACCCAGGTCAATATCATTCTCCAGCCGACAGAAAGGCTTGCTCAGACTCAGGCCATGGTTGCTCAAGGGGTTTCTACTTCTAAGCCGAAAGGCAAGAAGAAGAAGAAATAAGGTGGAGCAAAGGTGGTGGGAGGAACTCAGGGACAAGTGAAGAAGCCGAAAGGCAAGTGTTTCACTTACAAGCAAGATGGACATTGGAAGAAGGACTGTCCCAATCGGAAACAGAACAAAGGTATATCTTTTGGTCTAGTCATTGAAACATGGTTAGCGGTGTTATCTACCGGCACTTAGTGTGTAGATACGGGAGCCTCTGATCATGTCTGTAATATTTGTAGGGGTTCTAGGAAACCCAATGACAAGCTGAGGGAGAGATTACCATTTACTTGGGCAATGCCACGAAGGTGGCGGCTATTGCAGTGGGAGATGTTTTATTTATCTTTTGAGAAAAATAAAGTTTTGGTTCTTAAGAATTGCCTTTATGTACCTTTATTTAGAAAGAATTTGATTTCGGTTTCTAAATTATTTATGGATGGATAATCTATTTCTTTTAATGGCAGAGTCGTTATAAAAAGGAATAGGGAGATTATCTGTTCTGGTACATTGATAGGAAATTTGTATATACTTGAACCAAAAGCTCCCACAATACAAATAGAAGTTAATAACTCATCTTCTAATTCCAATAAGAAAAAAGAACCTTCGAAGATGAACCAAACATATCTTTGGCATCTTAGGCATGGTCATATTAACCTGAGCAGAATTCAAAGTTTTATAGCTGATGGACCTCTGGGTGCATTAGTGGTGGAAGATTTCCCAACCTGCGAATCTTGCTTGGAGGGTAAAATGACCAAGAGGCCTTTTAAGGCCAAGGGGTATAAGATCCAAAGATGTGTTGGAATTGGTTCATTCTGATTTGTATGGTCCTATGTCTATCTAGGAAAGAGGTGGTTTTGAATATTTCGTCTCTTTCATAGACGATTATTCAAGATATAGATGACACTACGATCTGATCGTGGTGGTGAGTACCTCTTGGGAGAGTTTAGGAATTACTTATCAGAGGCTGGGATTCAATCCCAAATGTCTGCACCTGGCACACCCCAGTAGAATGGTGTAGCAGAGAAAAGGAATAGGACTCTTATGGAGATGGTTAGATCGATGATGAGTTATTCTGAGTTGCCAGATTCGTTTTGGGGATATGCTCTAGATACGGCGGTGTACATTCTGAACTTGGTTCCATCTAAATCAGTGCCTTCTACTCCCACAGAATTGTGGACTGGGCTAAAGCCTAGTCTAAGACATATTCGGATATGGGAGAGTCCAGCACATGTGCTAAAGGCAGATGCTGGTAAGTTGGAACCTCGTGCAGAAGTACACATGTTCGTTGGCTATCCTAGAGGAACGAAGGGTGGTTTATTTTATAGTCCTAGAGATCAGAGGGTGATCGTTAGCACGAATACCAAATTTCTAGAGGAAGACTATGTGATGAGCCACAAGCCCAAGAGTAAAATTGTTCTAGAAGAATTAAAAGGGGAAGTCACTTCTTCAGTACCACCGCTACAAAAGGATATATCACAAGTCACTGCACCGCGGGTCACAGAGGATACACAGGTGATACCTCATCGTAGTGGGAGGGTTGTGAGATAGCCTAATAGATTCATGTTCTTGAGAGAATCTTGTGATGTGGTCCCTGGCGAACATGAACCTGATCCCTGGAAATATGACGAGGCAATCCAAGATAAAGATGCAGCATCTTGGCAAAATGCAATGAAAACTGAGATTGAATCTATGGATTCAAATCAGGTCTGGGAGCTAGTAGAACCACCCGATGGTGTAAAAATCATTGGATGCAAGTGGATCTACAAAAGAAAGAGAGGAATAGATGGGAAGGTTGAGACCTTCAAAGCAAGGCTTGTTGCGAAGGGGTATACTCAGAAAGAGGGTATCGATTATGAGGAGACCTTTTCGCCGGTAGTCATGCTTAAGTCTATCCGGATTCTCTTATGCATTGCAGCTCATATGGATTATGAGGTGTGGCAGATGGATGTCAAGACAGCTTTCCTTAATGGAAGTCTTGAGAAAAACATCTATATGAAGCAACTAGAGGGATTCATTGTGAAGGGCAAATAGCATCTTGTATGTAAGCAGCTTAATCGGTCCATTTATGGATTAAAGCAAGCTTCGAGGTCTTGGAACATCCGTTTTGATGAGGTGATCCAGTCTTATGGATTTATTCAAAGTCCGGATGAGTCTTGTGTATACAAGAGATGTGACGAAAACGTAGTGGTATTTCTTGTACTATACGTAGATGACATTTTATTGATTGGCAACAATATCAAGGTATTATCGGACATAAGGGTATGGTTGTCCAAACAGTTTGATATGAAGGACTTGGGAGAGGTGGGACACATCCTTGAGATCAAGGTTATAAGGGATCGCAGAAAAAGGATGTTGTGCTTATCCCAAGCTTCATACATAGACACGAATATGGATCGTTTTAGCATGCAGAACTCCAAGAAGGGTTTTCTACCTTTCAGGCATGGAGTTCCTTTATCTAAGGAGATGTGTCCTAGAACATCTGAGGAGATAGAGGAAATGAAGGCGGTTCTTTATGCTTCAACGGTAGGAAGCCTCATGTATGCGATGCTATGTACGAGACCAGATATCTGCTATGTCGTGGGCATGGTCAGCAGATATCAGAGTAATCCAGGACAGAGACATTGGACTGCGGTAAAGCATATATTGAAGTACCAGAGAAGGACTAGGGATTATATGCTAGTTTACCAGGCAGACCAATTACTCCCTGTGGGTTACACGGATTCCGACTTCCAATCTAATAGGGATAACAGTAAGTCTACCTCAGGTTTTGTGTTTACTTTGGGAGGTGGAGCCATTGTATGGAGGAGTGTCAATCAGAAATGCGTGGCAGACTCTACCATGGAAGCTGAGTATGTGGCAGCCTCTGAGGCGGCCAAAGAAGCTGTGTGGCTCAGGAACTTCCTGATGGACTTGGATGTGATTCCTAGTTTGCCCAGAACTATCACAATTTATTGTGATAATAGTGGTGCAGTTGCGAACTCGAAGGAACCACGAGCCCATAAGGCAAGTAAGCACATAGAGCTCAAGTACCACCTGATACGAGAAATTGTAAAGAGAGGAGAAGTTGTTGTGGCCAAGATTGCATCGGAGGATAACTTGGCAGATCCTTTCACTAAGGCCCTTCCGACGAGAGCTTTTGATAGGCATGTGGAGCGAATGGGGATCAGATATATGGCAGTTTGAGAACAGCATAGTCTTTTAGTATAAGTGGGAGATTGTTGGGATGTATACTGAAAAGTCTATCTTTTGTATGAACATCTTTATTTTGAAATAAGAATCACATGATCATTGTTTGCATATTTTTATGGCTATGCATATTGTCTAATACATTACATTGTAGATAACATGGTGTGTGGTGTCACACGGGAGATCATGTTATCGGTTCCTTGTAAAGTATAAGTAAAGGCTCACAACCGAGATGGCTTTGGACAAACCATTGGAATGGTTGTAGTGTGATTTAGGATTGGTTTGTCTTGACCATAGAATCACACTAGTGCACTTTAAACGAATAGCACGACGATGACAAGGTTGCTTGGGTGTTCCCTTTTGTCTAGGATTAAATTTTTAATCCGGCGACATCGATGGGATCGCCATGAACAAGCAATCGGACGTGAAGAGGGAAGCGAAGTTTCCCCTCACGGATCAAACCTACCTTCAGTTCTCTCCAAGGAGGTCAATGTCTCATATCCCAATGAGATCTTACAATCTCCCCCTTAGTCCAAAAACCTCTAGGATGCCTACAATCTTCCTAGTGATAAGTCTCATATCACTCAAGATAGGCAATCCTACAAACTCTCCCAATTTTCAAATTGGGTGTCTCAAAATCCCATTCCCCCCCCCCCCCATGAGGAAAAATAACATTCATCATCCCATGATGGATACCTCCTCCTAAAGGCTTGCTCCCCCTTGACCATTGCACCAACAATGTCTTTGGGAAGTCCCTAAGCCTATAGGAACTCTAAACCATCAAAAATAAGGTTAAAAGTTCAGTATTGAACTTTCCCTCACCTTAAAATTGATACATCACCCTAACAACTCTCCTAATTCATATCCAATGGATTTTCACCCTTTATAATGCTTCCCAAAGTATATCCTAGGGTTAGGAGTAGTTAAGAAACTCTAACATAGCTGAAATTGGGCTAAACATATCTTGTTTTTCCGAAATCAGCGTTGGCAGTCGACTTTATCAGGCAACAGTTAACTGTCATGCTCATCAATCGACTGCCAACAAGGGCAGTCTACTGATAACTAAAAAAATCCGATTTTCAGTTATAAAAAATGAATTTCAAAAAAGCATAAGTAATTCTATGTATATCGAAAAATCATGAAAATTCATACGTATATTACTTATAAGCAATACAATGGGTGAAAAATATTTGAAAAATATTTTACCCATAAATAATGAAATTGACACAAAGTTCAAAAGTGAAGAAAAACTTTAAAGTTTTAGCTCACTTTGTATCAACTTCATCAATGGTGATTGTTATCAAAAGATAGATTTCACCAAGGTTTTCTAAAATGATTTTAAATTGTTTTTGAAAACCTATATTGGATCATGTTCTTTGGGCTTAGTGTACATGGATTGAATATAAGCATTCCCAATGATCCATATTTATGATTGAGATAAGTTTAAGTTCACCTAGATGTACTATCTATGCACCTTGAACTTAACTTATTTTTCTAACATCTCACATGTATCTAAGATGTATTAAGCACACATAAGTCAATGTAATTGTGAGATGTGGGATTAGGGTTATTATGGCATCATGCATTTTCTAAGCAACTCTACTTGATTCCCTTATACATGGGACTTCAAGTCATGTCATAGTCCTTAAATCAATTTTAATCAAATTAAATGCATGAATGATCATGGCATAAATGATGACATAATTAAGCATGGCCAACGATCATGATGTCATAGCATATGATGGAATCTAAGCATACATGACATTTAAAATTAATCCTAAACATAATCATGACATATTAAATGATTAAAAGTAGATATGATGTCATGGCATATTATATGGCAAACAAAGCATGGCAAGTAAAATGTATAGGTATTTTAATATTTGTTGTCATTTGTTATAATTAAACTCATTTTTCCATAATACCAAAAGTCTCCCAAGTGTGCCAAAACCCAAATAGCACACCTCAACCTCTAAACCTAAATTGTGCCAATTTGATTGATTTTTCATAATCTTCAAAGTATATTAGCACATCCTAAAATATTTTAGAATTATAATTCAAATCACATTTCCAAGGTATCCATAACCTCGAAAATAACCTAAAGTGACACCTTTACTATGGTTAGGTTAACTACCAATCCATTCAAGGTTGGCACACCTAAACCCATCTAGTGTGAATCGATCACACTCCTAGGAACCCAATACCTATTGGAGCTCCTTTGGTTTACTAGGTATTCGCTAGGGATAACTTCCCTAGATGCCCTCCTAATGACCCTCCTAGGCTTGATAGCCTTGGTAATTTGGGTCTTGCCTAGGTTAACTCTAGGGGTGACTCCCCTTGTAACCTTCTTAGTGGCCTCCATAAGTTTCCTTGAAACCCTAGCCACTAGTCACACACCTTAGTTACCCTTAGGGATGACTTCCCTAGTAACCTTGGTTTTCCTAGACCTAAGTTTAGCTCCATAGTCAAATGGAACACTATAGTAGGTAGGCTTATCAACCTTGGACCTAGGCTTGTGGCTCAAGCCTTTCTTGCCCATAGATGAGCCTTGCCTCCTAGACTCTAGGTGTTGACTCTTAGATCTAGACCCTTGTTGGCAATGTGCTAATCCTCGGAATGCTCATAGGCTCCCGTGTCCCCGGATTAAAATTTTCAACAAATGAAAACTAATCCGGAGGGGATGAGTTTCCTAAGCACAACCAATTCGTCGTCGTGCTAATGACTCGAGCGATCGCTTGAACAAACTAGTTGTTCAAGCAACACAACTCTTCTAGTCGGTTAGCCGCGGAAGAGACGACGGATGGATCGCCAGTTTTTGTGTTTCTTATCGAGGTCCATGATTATACAAATACATGCAAATGTAAACTAGTATAATCAACATATACTAACATAAAGAACATAAGCTAGCATATCAAATAAGAACATGCAAAGAACAATAATAAAAGTTATAAAACTTTTATACCTCTTGATCTTCTATTGTATGTCCTAACCTCCTTGTAGACTTCGTGTGGGCGAAGATCCTCCACAAGTTGAAGCATCCTAGATCTTCTTCAATCCAAAGAAAGAAGAACTCTCTTTCCCTACTTGCTTGAGCCAACCACCAATCCACAAAGGATTGATGCCGCCGGCCCCAAGAATAGAGAGAACAAAATGGAAACAAAACTCATCTCTTATCTAGGACCAACCATCAAGCTCCAAGCATGATGTTTGCCGCCGGTCCAAAGAGAAGATGGAAACCTCCTTGTAGACTTCGTGTGGGCGAAGATCCTCCACAAGTTGAAGCATCCTAGATCTTCTTCAATCCAAAGAAAGAAGAACTCTCTTTCCCTTCTTGCTTGAGCCAACCACCAATCCACAAAGGATTGATGCACGCCCAAGAATAGAGAGAACAAAATGGAAACAAAACTCATCTCTTATCTAGGACCAACCATCAAGCTCCAAGCATGATGTTTGCCACCGGTCCAAAGAGAAGATGGAATGGAGTATGGAAGCCAACCGAAAGAGAAACACCAAGGGTATGGGCGCCGGCCAACACTTGGAGAAAGGAAAGGAAAACAATCCTCCTCCTTGTTGCCGCCCAAACCCTAGACAAAGCTTTCCTAATTTCCGGCCAAGGATGAAGGGAAGGAGAATAGGTTGAGCTCCGGCCAAGGTATAGGGAACATGGATAGTGGCCGGCCAACACTTAGAAGGAAGAAGAAGAAGATCTTCATCTCCATGTTACCGCCCAACCTAATCCCAAAACCCTAACCCTAGCCGCCCAACCCCATCAACCAAACCCTAACCCTAATCCATATCTCTTTTTTTTTCGCCCAAGCCTAAGCCCCTATTTATAGAACTTAGGAGAAAGTTGGTTATTGATGAGGTAGCCAAAAATATAGGAACTAATTCCCAATTTTCTTGCCGCCCAAGGGTAGCAAGGAATTAGTAAAAAAAAATTTCTTCCTATAATCTTGCCGCCCAAGGTGGCATAGGAAAAAAAAAATTCACCAATTCTAATCTTAAATTTTTTTTTTTAACTAATTCTAATCTTGCCGCCCAATGTGGCATAGAATTAGGAAAAAAAATTATCAATCTTTTAAACTTGCCGCCCACCTTATCCAACCTTTCCTCTCCCTTTTATATAGAGTTAGGTTTAGGCCTTGGTTTAATCTCCACCGTCGGTTCTAGGGTTTTAATCTCAACCGTCGGTTCTAGGGTTTTAATCCCAACCGTCGGATCTAGAGATTTAATCTCAACCGTCGGTTCTAGGGATTTAATCCTAACCGTCGGATCTAGAGATTTGTTTTCCATCATTTGATCTAGACTTCATGAGGTTTATATTAGGCTACGATAGGGACCATGAGGAGGAGTTGGGTCTTGGCCACCCGATGGATCGGAACCACACAAACTTGATCCATCAATGATGTTCCATTCCACTAGAGGATCATCATCGAACTACCTCACCAACCCCCATAAATTAATATGGGCTCCATATATTATTTGTACATCCATCTCCCCGTGTTTAAGATATCGAATGTCCGTCAATTAATTGATTTACTGACCATCAATTAATTAACATCTAACTCCTCGAGTAGTACCACTCAACCTTATCATCATGTTGATTAAGTCAACCTGCAGGGTTTACATGATGAACCTTATGAGCTCCTCAAGGGGACATCATCAACCTAATACATAGGACACGAATTCCTCCTATAATCAACGGCACACCATGTAAATAATATCATTTCCCAACTTACCGGGCATATTGATTTAATCCATAGAAATCTCACCCTTCTGGTAAATCAAAGAAATAAATACTAAGTACATGTGCCCGTTATTATATCGGGATTAAGAGCATGTACAACATAATATCCGAGGTTCGATTCAATTATGTAGGCAGCAACAAATTGAATCACCTCTATGTCGGTTCTGCTCAATACACCTAAGTGTACTAGTGTAACTCTATGTTCAAGACAAAACAATACCAAGCTACACTACAACCATACCAATGGTTTGTCCAAAACCATCTTGGTTGTGAGCCTCTACTTATATTCTACAAGGGACTGATAACATGATCTTCTGTGCCACACCCAAGCACCATGTTATCTACAATGTAAAGTATTAGACAATATGCACATATATAAATAAAGTGCAAACAATGATCATGTGATTCTTATTTCAAAATAAAGATGTTCATACAAAAGAGCTAGGCTTTCAGTATACATCCCAACAATCTCCCACTTATACTAAAAGACTATGTTGTCCTCATACTGCCATACATCTGATTCCCCTTCCCTCCACATGCCTATCAAAGCTCTCGCTAGAAGGCCTTAGTGAAAGGTCTACGGTCATCCTCTGATGCAATCTAGGCGACAACTTCTACCTCCTTTACGATTTCGTATCGGGTGGTACTTGCACTCTATGTGTTTACTAGCCTTATGGGCTCGTGGTTCCTTGAGTTTGCAAGCTGCACCATTATTATCACAATAAATTGTGATAGTTACGGGCAAACCAGAATCACATCCAAGTCCATCGAGAAGTTCTGAGCCATAACTTCTTTGGCCCCTCGTAGGTTGCCACATAAGTCGGCTTCCATGGTGGAGTCCGCCATGCATTTACCTTGACACTCCTCCATACTATGGCTCCACCTCCCAAAGTAAACACAAACACGAGGTAGACTTACTATTATCCCTATCAGTTGGAAATCAGAATCAGTGTAACCCACGGGAGTAATTAGTGCGCCCGGTAAACTAGCATATAATCCTAGTCCTTCTCGGGCACTACAATATATGCTTTACCGATTCAATGTCCTGTCTGGATTACTCGATATCTGGCGACCATGCCTACGGCAGCGGATATCTGGTCTCATACATAGCATACATTAGGCTTCCCTGAAGCATAAGGGCGCCTATGTCTCCTCTATCTCCTCAGATGATCTAGGACACATCTGCTTAGATAAAGGAACTCCATGCCTGAAGGGTAGAAAACCCTTCTTGGAGTTTTGTATGCTAAAACGATCCAAAACCATGTCTATGTATGAAGCTTGGGATAAGCACAACAACCTTGATCCCCAAGGTTGTGACCCACTTCTCCCAAGTCCTTCATATCATCTTTGTTTGGACCACCATACCCTTCGTCATAACGCACGATGTTTGCAACCACCAAATATCATCGTATAGTACAAAAATACCACTATGTTTCGTCACATCTCTAATATACACAAGACCCATCCGAACTTTGAATAAATCCATAGGTGGATTTACTTCCTCAGCGGATGTCCCAAGACCAAAGCTTGCTTGATCCATTAACGGACCGATTAAGCTTATATACAATACGCTCTTTGCCCTTAGCAATGAATCCCTCCGGTCGCTTCATGTAGATGGATTCCTCAAGACTTCCACTAAGGAATGTTGTCTTGACATCCATCTGTCACGCCTCATAAACCATATGAGTTGTTATGCATAAGATCTCCCAGACCTGTCTTGAATCCATGGATTCAATATCAGTATTCATTGCACTTTGCAAAGATGTTGTAATTATATCTTGGATTGCCTCGTCGTATGTCTAGGGATCAGGTTCATGTTTGCTAGGGACCAAATCAGAAGATTTGTCCAAAAACATGAATCTGAGAGGCTGTCTCACAACCCTCCCACTATGACGAGGTATCTTACATGTATCCTCTGTGACCGCGCGGTGCGATGACATGTGGTATATCCTCTTGTACCAGTGGTACTAAAGAAGTGACTTCCCTTTTAACTCCTCCAAAACAATTTTATTCTTGGGCTTGTGGCTTATCACATAGTCTTCCTCTAGAAATCTGGCATTCGTGTTAACGATCACCCTCTGATCTCTAGGACTACAAAACAAGTCAGAATAACTCATCATCGATCTAACCATCTCCATAAGAGTCCTATTCCTTCGTACTGCTACACTATTCTGCTGGGGTGTGCCAGGTGCAGTCAATTGGGATTGAATCCCAACCTCTGATAAGTAGTTCCTAAACTCTCCCAAGAGGTTGTCACCACCACGATCAGATCGTAGTGTCATCCATATCTTGAATAATCGTCTATGAAAGAAACGAAATATTCAAGATTACCTCTTGCCTAGATAGTCATAGGACTTCACAAATCAGAATGAACCATTTCTAACAAATCTTTGGCTCTATACCCCTTGGCCTTAAAAAGGCCTCTTGGTCATCTTACCCTCCAAGCAAGATTCGTAGGTTGGGAGATCCTCCACCACTAATGAACCCAAAGGTCCATCAGCTATCAACCTTTGAATTCTGCTTAGGTTAATGTAACCAAGCCTAAGAAGCCAAAGATATGTTTGGTTCATCTTCGAAGGTTCTTTTCTCTTATTGGAATTAGAAGATGAGTTATTAACTTCTATTTGCATCGTGGGAGCTTGTGGTTCAAGTTATAAATTTCCTATCTATGTACCTGAATAGATAATGTCCCTATTCCTTTTATAACAAATCTGTCATGAAAAGAAATAGATTATCCATCCAAAAACTATTTAGAAACCGAAATCAATTCTTTATAAATAAGGGTACATAAAGGAAATTCTTAAGAACCAAAAACCTTTATTTTTCTCAAAAGATAAATAAAACATCTCCCACTGCAATAGCCGCCATCTTCATGGCATTGCCCAAGTAAATGGTAATATCCCCTTTAGCTAGTCATGGGTTTCTGGAACCCCCGCAAATTGTTGTAGAATGATTAGTGGCTCCGTATCTACTTACAGTCTTGGTAGATATCACCGCTAATCATGTTTCAATGACTAGTCCAAAAGATATACCTTTGTTCTGTTTTGAATTGGGACAGTCCTCCTTCCAATGTCCATCCTGCTTGTAAGTGAAGTACTTGCCTTTCGGCTTCTTCACTCTTCCCTGAGATCCTCCCACCATCTTTGCTTCACCTTGTTTCTTCTTCTTCTTGCCTTTCGGCTTAGAAGTAGAAACCCTTTTGAGCAATGATGGCTTGAGGACACTCTTTGAAGAGTGCATACTTGTACACCTTAGCAGATAAGACAATATCTAGAATCTTTTCCAATCAACATTATTTGGATACAGTAAGTTTATTTCCTTTAGTATCATAGTAAGTGGACTGAAAGTCATTTTTGAAAATCCTAAGAATCACAATGATCAAAATATTAGATTTCAAATTTTATTGATTCCTCAAAACAATAAAATTCCGAAATCAACCAACACCTCAAAACACCGAGAATATCGCATGCCACGATAGTGTGGACGTATACGAATTCTACATTTGTAAGAGGAGGTTTTACCCATTAATTTTATTATCTTGTCAACCTTACTTTTTGACAAATAAAATTAATAGTTGGTTCCTCTTTGGCCCTACAAATAAAAGCAGTGACTCCGATGGGGAGGATACTTTTTATTTGCATCTAAGTGTGCACCATTACACGGTACTAAGGGAATTATCTCGGATTATGTGCCTTACCGATGGGTAAGTACACACGCTCCTAAATAATTTCCTATAACCATTATTTGACCTAGTGATCCGCAAACAAACTCATTCGATGGGGAGGAAGGCACTCAGAGTCGACGCGCAAGTTTGTTGCATCACACGTCAAATTGTAATGGAGGCCGCGGGAATTAATTAAAATGTCCCTCTCCCACTTAGAAAATTGAAAATGAGGAATTTTCAAGCACACACAACATGCATATAAAACAAATCAGCAATAAATATGGAAAAATCAGAATTTTTCCAACTATTATGGCATTGTTCTCCAATATGCGTCCCGTCGTGTCGCCACCTCGTCCGCTCCTCCTACGCCATGTACGAGCCATCCGGAGATCCGAGCCGAGTATAAAACCTATTTTATTTTACATCCATCGATCCTATACTCCACGAGGGAGTGTACATGAAATCTAGATCGAAAGTAAAATAAAATAAAGAGTGGCTAAACAATGTCGTATTTAATTACAAAAATTAAATACTAATCTAGCCTCGTCAACCCCGAGGATTCAAATAATATACACACAAACAACCACATTCACACATATAGCCATAATAGTCGGATCTTATGCCTGCAACCAAAAAGTTAGCCTACGCACATCCTACTATTATCCGGCATACACAATATATGATAAGTGCGTGAAAGTAACCGAATCCAAAACACACAAAACCAGAAACCGTGGCTCTGATACCATTTGTTGGCAATGTGCTAATCCTCGGAATTCTCATAGGCTCCCGTGTCCCCGGATTAAAATTTTTAACAAATGAAAACTAATCCGGAGGGGATGAGTTTCCTAAGCACAACCAATTCGTCGTCATGCTAACGACTCGAGTGATCGCTTGAACAAACTAGTTGTTCAAGCAACACAACTCTTCTAGTCGGTTAGCCGCGGAAGAGACGACGGACGGATCGCCAGTTTTTGTGTTTCTTATCGGGGTCCATGATTATACAAATACATGCAAATGTAAACTAGTATAATCAACATATACTAACATAAAGAACATAAGCTAGCATATCAAATAAGAACATGCAAAGAACAATAATAAAAGTTATAAAACTTTTATACCTCTTGATCTTCTATTGTATGTCCTAACCTCCTTGTAGACTTCGTGTGGGCGAAGATCCTCCACAAGTTGAAGCATCCTAGATCTTCTTCAATCCAAAGAAAGAAGAACTCTCTTTCCCTTCTTGCTTGAGCCAACCACCAATCCACAAAGGATTGATGCCGCCGGCCCCAAGAATAGAGAGAACAAAATGGAAACAAAACTCATCTCTTATCTAGGACCAACCATCAAGCTCCAAGCATGATGTTTGCCGCCGGTCCAAAGAGAAGATGGAAACCTCCTTGTAGACTTCGTGTGGGCGAAGATCCTCCACAAGTTGAAGCATCCTAGATCTTCTTCAATCCAAAGAAAGAAGAACTCTCTTTCCCTTCTTGCTTGAGCCAACCACCAATCCACAAAGGATTGATGCCGCCGGCCCCAAGAATAGAGAGAACAAAATGGAAACAAAACTCATCTCTTATCTAGGACCAACCATCAAGCTCCAAGCATGATGTTTGCCACCGGTCCAAAGAGAAGATGGAATGGAGTATGGAAGCCAACCGAAAGAGAAACACCAAGGGTATGGGCGCCGGCCAACACTTGGAGAAAGGAAAGGAAAACAATCCTCCTCCTTGTTGCCACCCAAACCCTAGACAAAGCTTTCCTAATTTCCGGCCAAGGATGAAGGGAAGGAGAATAGGTTGAGCTCCGGCCAAGGTATAGGGAACATGGATAGTGGCCGGCCAACACTTAGAAGGAAGAAGAAGAAGATCTTCATCTCCATGTTACCGCCCAACCTAATCCCAAAACCCTAACCCTAGCCGCCCAACCCCATCAACCAAACCCTAACCCTAATCCATATCTCTTTTTTTTTCGCCCAAGCCTAAGCCCCTATTTATAGAACTTAGGAGAAAGTTGGTTATTGATGAGGTAGCCAAAAATATAGGAACTAATTCCCAATTTTCTTGCCGCCCAAGGGTAGCAAGGAATTAGTAAAAAAAAATTTCTTCCTATAATCTTGCCGCCCAAGGTGGCATAGGAAAAAAAAATTCACCAATTCTAATCTTAAATTTTTTTTTTAACTAATTCTAATCTTGCCGCCCAAGGTGGCATAGAATTAGGAAAAAAAATTTTATCAATCTTTTAAACTTGCCGCCCACCTTATCTAACCTTTCCTCTCCCTTTTATATAGAGTTAGGTTTAAGCCTTGGTTTAATCTCCACCGTCGGTTCTAGGGTTTTAATCTCAACCGTCAGATTTAGAGATTTAATCTCAACCGTCGGTTCTAGGGTTTTAATCCCAACCGTCGGATCGAGAGATTTAATCTCAACCGTCGGTTCTAGGGATTTAATCCTAACCGTCGGATCTAGAGATTTGTTTTCCATCATTTGATCTAGACTTCATGAGGTTTATATTAGGATACGATAGGGACCATGAGGAGGAGTTGGGTCTTGGCCACCCGATGGATCGGAACCACACAAACTTGATCCATCAATGATGTTCCATTCCACTAGAGGATCATCATCGAACTACCTCACCAACCCCCATAAATTAATATGGGCTCCATATATTATTTGTACATCCATCTCCCCGTATTTAAGATATCGAATGTCCGTCAATTGATTGATTTACTGACCATCAATCAATTAACATCTAACTCCTCGAGTAGTACCACTCAACCTTATCATCATGTTGACTAAGTCAACCTGCAGGGTTTACATGATGAACCTTATGAGCTCCTCAAGGGGACATCATCAACCTAATACATAGGACACGGATTCCTCCTATAATCAACGGCACACCATGTAAATAATATCATTTCCCAACTTACCGGGCATATTGATTTAATCCATAGAAATCTCACCCTCTGGTAAATCAAAGAAATAAATACTAAGTACATGTGTCCGTTATTATATTGGGATTAAGAGCATGTACAACATAATATCCGAGGTCCGATTCAATTATGTAGTCAGCAACAAATTGAATCACCTCTATGTCGGTCATGCTCAATACACCTAAGTGTACTAGTGTAACTCTATGTTCAAGACAAAATAATACCAAGCTACACTACAACCATGCCAATGGTTTGTCCAAAACCATCTTGGTTGTGAGCCTCTACTTATATTCTACAAGGGACTGATAACATGATCTTCTGTGTCACACCCAAGCACCATGTTATCTACAATGTAAAGTATTAGACAATATGCACATATATAAATAAATTACAAACAATGATCATGTGATTCTTATTTCAAAATAAAGATGTTCATACAAAAGAGCTAGGCTTTCAGTATACATCCCAACAACCCTTTTATTTGGTTTTGCATAATCCTAAGGGTCTTCTCTAATTTTTCAAGTCTTGACCTCAAGACTTGATTTTCCAACTCTAATTGTCTAATTTTTTATTTTTCATTTGGTCTTTGGGCATGGTTCTTCCTAGGCATATGCCTAGTCCATTTGGGGTTAAAACCTAGGTGGTCCTCAATTTTCTTAATGCTTGCCCTCGGTAAAATATTTTTAGGGACATTAGTCCCAAATTTCTTCTTATTTTTAAGGTTGACATTCTTATCTCCTAAACAATACTCCCTATTTCTAATAGCATGCTCCTTATGAACAATAGCAAGATTATTTAAATTATTTCTAGCATGTCTTTTGACATTAAAACTAGAAGATGCATACTTAAATGTTATCTTAGGGTTTGCCTTAGCTCCCCCTACTTGTGATGCTTCTTCTTTTCTCCTAGGGCATTGGCTCCTATAGTGTCCCAGTTGTTGACATTTGAAACACACCATATGCTCCTTGCTCTTCTTGGTGGAGACACCGACATCCTTGACTTTTTTTTTGACTTTTGGTGTCGGAGGAGCTTTCTTTACTCTTTTCGGACACTTACTCTTGTGGTGCCCAGATTCCCTACACTCAAAACATATGAAATAATTTTTATTACGAATTGATATGTTTGAGTTACCTAGGATTGCGGTAGGTGCCGGAGTTTGAGCTTCTTCATCTTGACCGGATGGAAGGCTCTTCTTGATGCTCCGGAGTGGAAGGTCTAATCTCCTCCACCTCAATCCTAGAGGTGGAGGCTTCTTCCAATTCCACCTCTTCTTCCTCTTCCGTTCGGAATCCGGATGTTGATTCCCTATCAACTTCCGAATCCTCACTTGCTTGTGAGGATGAAGGTTCTTCTTCTTTGGGCTCTTGGACCGGTGATGGATTTTCATGAAGCTTGGCCAAATCGCTCCAAAGTTCCTTGGCATCTATGTAATTACCTAACATACACACAATGTCGTTAGGAACTAAATCAACCATGAATTTTATTACCTTTGTATTTTTCTCGAATCTTTGGAGTTGTTCCACACTCCATCTTTTTCTTTTGAGGAATCCTCCCTTTGGTCCTCTTGGATATTCGAATCCTTCCATCAAAATGGATCATTCTTCAAAATCCCTCATCATAATGAAGTCTTCAATACTTCTCTTCCATGAATTGAAGCCTTCTCGTCCATATAGCACATAAGGGACCGGCATGTTGATATCCCATCCAAGTGTTTCTTCGAACTCCATCTTCTTCCTCTAGCGGTTTTGCTCCCGTCGGTTAGTCCATAGAAGAGCCTCATGCTCTGATACCAATTGTAGGGGATCTCGTGACCGCTAAAGGGGGGGTCAATAGTGTCGGCGTTGCTTGATGGAATTTGTTCGCGTTTGATCATCTACAATCTTGTTAGCGTAGCGGAATGATAATAACAAATAGAAACAACAAGATACATAACCACAAAGCGAGATATAATGTGGTTCGGAACCGAATGGTTCCTACTCCACGGATCGAGCTCAAACGAGCTCTAGCGATGCGTACAACACCACGAATCACAAATAACTCCTTTTCGGAACAATCCGGAGGTGGAGAAACCTCGTACAAGTATTCTTACAACAATAAGAATTGAATACAAGCTATTACAATGAAATACAGTAAAAGAAATGCAAAGAAAACTTTACAATCGATCTTTTGGATGCTTGCTTGAATTGCACTTGGAGACCCTGATTTACAGCAACAAATCGCCCCAAAAGTGTAGAGGATTCGGTGGCCGCTAGAGGGGGGGAATAGCGTGTTTCGATGCGTCGATGGAATTTGATCGCGTTCGTCTCTACAATACTTGTTAACGCAACGGAATATATAATAACAAAAATAAATACAACATAAGCACACAACACACAACGATATAACATGGTTCGGAACTGAACGGTTCCTACGCCACGGATCGAGCTCAAATGAGCTCTAGCGATGCGTACACAAACCACTAATAACAATATCTCCTTCTCGACACAAGTCGGAGGTAGAGAAACCTCTTACAAGTGATTACAAAAGCAATACATGAAAATACAAGCAAAATACAAAGAAATGTAAAGAGCACTTTACAATCTAGGGTTTTTGAGCGCTTGCTTGTTAGTTGCTTGGATGAGCTTGAAGGACCCTGAAATGCACCTGCAAATCGCCTTCAATTCGCCTCACCAAAGCTCCCAAAGAACCAATGCTGAAATCCTCCTCGAGCTCTTCTTTTTAACTTGCATTTGGCTGGATTTCTGCCTGACAGTCGACTACCATAAGGCTCTAGTCGACTGCCAACACTGTTGTCGTGAGACAACGGCTCGATCCACGGTGGAAAAATTCCAACGGATCTCTTAGCATGATCGATGACATCACGATCGACTTCTAACGCGCCCATAGCGATCGGCTCGGCCATACAGTCTGTGGTCGTGGTGAAAAACCCCGTCCCGATCGGCCGATCCATCCATGGCGCCGATCGGCCATCGCCAATCAGCGCAAGGCATTTTCAGTTTAGCGCAGTCAAACTCTAGTCGACTCACGGCAGTCAAACGGGTCATATTGTCAGTCGACTGACAACCTCAAACATGAGGTTTCAACCCAAGTATGGTGCCCCCATACTTGCTAAACCACCCTTAGCCTAGACCTAAGCCTTCTATCCACCTCCATCAGCCTCATGCCTATCGGATCCCTCCAAGTCATCCATGACTTGTTCATCCATACGCTAGCTTTAGATGCTTCTATCGACTATTGTCATGCTAACGGTGTCTACGCCGCCAAGGCACGTTGGACTTACACTGCCAAGACTCTGCTTGGACTTTACGCCGCCAACCATTGGACTTATTCTGCCAAGACCCCCAGCTTCGACTTTATGCCGCAAATATCAAACCCCTTGGACTTCTCAAATGCCAAGACTCAAGCTTGGACTTTCCCTTGTCAACCCATGTTGGACTTTCCATGCCAAGATCCATGCTTGGACTTTTCCTTGCCAAGACCCATGCTTGGACTTTACATGCCAAGTACTCAAGACTTGGACTTTCCATGACATGGTCAACCCGATCAACCATAAAACATCGCCGAAGCCAAACTCGAGTCCACTAATCGCGACTGGACCGATTGCACCAACAATCTCCCCCTTTTTGATGTTTGACAAAAATACATACCTTTGAGTTAGAACACTAACTCAAATCTTCTTACAAATTATCCCAAATTGGTAATCCCATAAATTCTCCCAAACATTCTCCCCCTTTTTGACTAACATCAAAAAGGTCTTCTCCAAGGAGGTCAATGTCTCATGTCCCAATGAGATCTTATAATCTCCCCCTTGGTCCAAAAATACCTAGGATGCCTACAATCTTCCTAGTGATATGTTCCATATCACTCAAGAGAGGCAATCCTACAAACTCTCCCAATTTACAAATTTGGTATCTCAAAATTCCCATTTCCCCTTTCATGAGGAAAAATACCATCCATCATCCCATGATGCATACCTCCCCCTAAAGGCTTGCTCCCCCTTGACCATTGCACCAACAATGTCCTTGGGAAGTCCCTAAGCCAATAGGAACTCTAAACCATCAAAAATAAGGTTCAAAGTTCAACATTGAACTTTCCAACTCCTTAAATTTGATACATCACCCTAACAACTCTCCTAATCCATATCCAATGGATTTTCACCCTTTATAATGCTTCCCAAAGCATATCCTAGTGTTAGGAGTGATTAGGGAACTTTACCGTAGCTGAAAATGGGCTAAACAACCTTGTCTTTCCCGAAATTAGCCTGCCAGTCAACTCTATCAGAGATCAGTCGACTGCCGTGTCCATCAGTCGACTGCCACCAAGGGCAGTCGACTGATAACTGAAATATCAGAATTTCAATTATCAGAAATGAAATTCGGAAATTCATAAATAATTATACGTAATTCAAAAAATCATGAAACTTCATACGTATAATACTTATGACCAATACAATGGGTGAAAATGTTAAAAAAATATTTTACCCACAAAATATCGAAATTGATACAAAGTTCAAAAGTGAAGAAAAACTTCAATGTTTTAGCTCGCTTTGTATCAACTTCATCAATAGTGATTGCTATCAAAAGATAGAATTCACCAAGGTTTTCTAAAAGGATTTTAAAATGATTTTGAAAACTTATATTGGATCATATTCCTTGGGTTTAATGTACATGTCTTGAACATAAGCTTTCCCAATGATCCACCACTAATATAAGATGAGTTTGAGTTCATCTAAATGCAAAACTATGCACCTTGAACTTAACTCATATCCTAGCATCTCACATGTATCTAAGGTGTATAAATACACATTCATGTCAATGTAATGTGAGATGTGGGTTTTGTTCATCTTAATCTAGGGCCTCATGCATTTTCTAAGGCAACTCTACTTGATTCCCTTATAAATGGGACTCCAAGTCATGTCATTGTCCTTAAATCAATTTTAATCAAATTAAATGCATGAATGATCATGGCATAAATAATAGCATAACTAAGCACGGCCAATGATCATGATGTCATGGCATATGATATAATCTAAAAACACATGACATTAAACTTTAATCTTAAACATGATCATGACATTAAATGGTTAAAAATAAATATGATGTCATGGCATGTTATATGGCAAACAAGGCATGGCAAATAAGATGTATAGGTATCTAATACCTAAGTTTTAATGTTTGTTGCCATTTGATATAATTAAGTATATTTTGCCATATTACCCAAATTTCCCAAGTGTTCAAAAACCCAAAATGGCACACTGCAACCTCTAAACCTAAATTGTGCCAATTTAATTGATTTTTCATAATCCCAAGAATGTATTGGCACATCCTAAAATCTTTTAGGATCATAACTCAAATCAATTTCTAAGGTATCCATAACCTTGAAAATTACCTAAAGTGTCACTTTTACCATGGTTAGGTTAACTACTCATCCATTTGAAGTTGGCACACCTAAACTCATCTAGCGTGAATCGATCACGCTCTTAGGAACCCAAAGCTTATTTGAGCTCCTAGGGTTTACTAGGTATTCCTTAGGGATGGCCTCCCTAGATACCTTTCTAATGACCCTTCTAGGCTTGTTAGCCTTGGTCATTTGGGTTTTACCTAGGTTAACCTTAGGGATTACCTCCCTATTAACCTTCTTAGTGGTCTTCCTAGGTTTCATGGAAACCTTGGCCACTAAGCACCTACCTTGGTCAATCTTAGGGATTCCCTCCCTATTGACCTTGGTCTTCCTAGACCTAATTCGAGTTCCATAATCAAATGGAACATTATGGTAGGTCTTTTTGGGCTTAAGCTTGCCCTTGGATGGTTCTTGATTTTTAGGTCTTTGACTTTGACTATTGGACCTAGATTTTTTATCATTTGACCCTTTAAATTGATTTTGTATATTCCTAAGGGTCTTCTCTAATTTCTCAAGCCTTGACCTCAAAGCTTGATTTTCCTTTTCTAATTGCCCAATTTTTGAATTTTAATTTGATCTTTGGGCATTGTTCTTTCTAGGCATATGCCTAGTCCATTTAGGATTAAAACCTAGGTGATCCTCAATTTTTCTAATAGATTCCCTAGGTAAGGTTTTTCTAGGGACATTAGTCCCAAATTTCTGCTTATTATTATAATTAACACTCTTAGCACCTAGACAAAACTCCCTATTTCTAGCATGCTCTTTATGATAAATTGCAAAATTGCTAAAATTATTCCTAGCATGCTTTGGCCTATAATTTAAAGAAAGAGCATTATTTAGATATACATTAAGTTTGCCTTAGAGGCTCCCCCTACTTGTGATGCTTCTTCTTGGACCTTCTTCTTCCCCTTAGGGCATTGACTCCTAAAATGCCCTTTTTGGTTGCATTTGAAACAAGTGATGTGCTCCTTACTTCTTCTAGTGGGGGCACGGGCATCCTTGACTTTTTGTTGACTTTTGGTGTCAGAGGGCTTTTCTTGGTTCTTTTAGGACATTTACTCTTGTAATGTCCTACTTCCCTACACTCAAAGCATATAATGTAATTTTTGATATTAATCAAAATGCTTGATTTACCTAGATCGGTGATAAGTGCCGGAGTTTGAGCTTCTTCATCTTGACCGAATGTAGAGGCTTCTTCTTGATGCTCCGGAGTGAAAATTCTCTCCTCCCCCTCAATCCTAGAGGTGGAGGCTTCTCCTACTTCTTCCTCCTCTTCCACCAATCCGGAAGTTGACTCCTCTTCAACTTCTGAATCCTCACTTTCTTGTGAGGATGAGCTCTCTTCCTCCTCTTCCTTATCCTCTTGGATTAAGTGAGGCTCTTCATGGAATTTTGTCAATTTGTTCCATATCTCCTTGGCATCTTTGCAATCTCCTATCTTGATCAAAATATCATTAGGAATTACATTATGCAAAATACCCATTACCTTATCATTGATGTTGTAATATCGGAGTTGGTCTTGGCTCCAATTCTTCTTCTTGATTTTTCTTCCATCCTCGTCTTTTGGAGTGTTAAAGCCTACTAAGACACTAATCCAATTGTCAAAGTCACACATTAAAAAGTGCATCATTCTACCTTTCCAATATGCGAAATCTTCGCAGTCGAAGGACGGTGGAATGTTGACATTGTCACCCAATCTTTCTTGGAAATCCATCTTCTTCTCTCTAGCATGTTTGCTCCCTCGGATGTGAAGTTGGTGAAGAGCTCCTTACTCTGATACCAATTGTAGAGGATTCGGTGGCCGCTAGAGGGGGGTGAATAGTGCGTTTCGATACGTCGATGGAATTTGATCGTGTTCGTCTCTACAATACTTGTTAATACAGCGGAATATATAATAACAAAAATAAATACAACACAAGCATATAAGACACAGCGATATAACGTGGTTCGGAATCGAACGGTTCCTACTCCACGGATCGAGCTCAAACGAGCTCTAGCGATGCGTACACATACCACTAATAACAATATCTCCTTCTCGATACAAGTCGAAGGTGGAGAAACCTCTTACAAGTGATTACAAAAGCAATAAACGAAAATACAAGCAAAATACAAAGAAATGTAAAGAGCACTTTACAATCTAGGGTTTTTGAGCACTTGCTTGTTGGTTGCTTGGACGAGCTTGAAGGACCCTGAAATGCAACTGCAAATCACCTTCAATTCGCCTCACCAAAGCTCCCAAAGAACCAATGCCGAAATCCTCCTTGAGCTCCTCTTTTTAACCTGCATCAGGCTAGATTTCTGCCTGGCAGTCGACTGTCATAAGGCCCCAGTCGACTGCCAATACTGTTGTCATGAGACAACGGCTCAATCCATGCTAGAAAAATTCCAATGGATCTCTTGGCAGTCGACTGATGACATCACCAGTCAACTGCTAACGTCCGTATCCGACTGCCCAATCGGCTACGAAGCATTCTGTGGTGGCGGTCGAAAAACCCCGTCCAGTAGTCGACTACCATCAGTCGACTGATCCAATGATCAGTTGACTGCCAAGGCATTTTCAGCCCTTAATCGGCAGTCGAACTCTAGTCGACTCACGGCAGTCGAACCGGCCATATTGTCAGTCGACTGACAACCTCAAACATGAGGTTTTAACCCAAGTATGGTGCCCCCATACTTGGTAGACCACCCTTAGCCTAGACCTAAGCCTTCTAGCCACCTCCATTAGCCTCGCGCCTATCGGATCCCTCCAAGTCATCCATGACTTGTTCATCCATACGCTAGCCATCAGGTGCTTCCATCGGCTATTGTCATGCTAACGGTGTCTACACCGCCAAGGCACATTGGACTTACACTGCCAAGACTCCGCTTGGACTTTACGCCGCCAACCATTGAACTTATTATGTCAAGACCCCCGCTTGGACTTTACGCCGCCAATATCAAACCCCTTAGACTTCTCAAATACCAAGACTCAAGCTTGAACTTTCCCTTGTCAACCCATGTTGGACTTTCCATGACAAGACTCATGCTTGGACTTTTCCTTGCCAAGACCCATGCTTGGACTTTACATGCCAAGTACTCAAGACTTGGACTTTCCATGACATGGTCAACCCCAGTCAACCATCAAAATCCCCCTCAAGTCAAACTCGAGTTCGGTCAATCATGACACTGGTTGATTGCACCAACAATCTCCGCAAAATATTATCAGACATCAATGTCAAACATCAATGTCAAACCTCCATGTCAAACATTAAAACATCGCTTGAGTCAAACTCGAGTCCGGTCAATCGTGACCTAGGTCGATTGCACCAACAAAAAGCTCCCAAGAACCGGTGCCAAATCCCTCCTCCACGAGCTCCATTTAATGTTGCTGCCTGGGCTGGATTTCACCTATTAGTCGACTGCTCAGGATCATCAGTCGATTGGTGCCACTGTTGTCGTGAGACAACGACTAGATCCACGTTGGAAAAATCCAACATATGCACCATCAGTCGACTGATGGCTCAATCAGTCGAGTGGTCTGGCCAATCACTCGATTGGAGAACCTTCTGTGGCCGAGAATCCGACTATCAGTTGACTGATCACACGATGAGTCGACTGCTCAGGTCAGCAGATGACTGTCAAGCTCTAGCAGTCGAATGCTATGACACTTCCTGCAGTCAAACCCTATTTGACTCACACCAGTCGACTGACTCATGGTCCCAGTCGATTGATACACCTCAAACATGAGGTTTTAACCCAAGTATGGTGCCCCCATACTTGCTAGACCACTCATAGCCTAGACCTAAGCCTTCTATCAACCTCTGTCAGCCTCGCGCCTATCGGTTGTTCATCCATACGCTAGCCTTCAGGTGCTTCCATCGGCTATTGTCATGCTAACGGTGTCTACACCGCCAAGGTACATTGGACTTACGCTGCCAAGACTCCGCTTGGACTTTTCGTCGCCAACCATTGGACATATGCTGCCAAGACTCCCGCTTGGACTTTATGTCACCAATATCAAACCCCTTGGACTTTCCAAATGCCAAGTACCCATGACTTGGACTTTCACTGCCAAGACTACACCCTTGGACTTAAGTGGCCAAGACTACACCCTTGGTCTTTACATGTCAACCCATGTTGGACTTTTTCATGCCAACACTCATGATTGGACTTTCCTTTTCCAAGACCCATGCTTGGACTTTACTTGCCAAGACCCATGCTTGGACTTTACTGTAGAGGATTCGGTAACCGCTAGAGGGGGGTGAATAGCTCGTTTCGTTGCTCGATGGAATTCGTTCGTGCTTGTCTCTACAAGTCGTGTTAGCGCAACGGAATATATAGCAATAACAAAACAAGACAAAGACAATTCACAACACGAAATATAATGTGGTTCGGAATCGAATGGTTCCTACTCCACGGATCGGTCTCTAAAAGTCCTAGCAATGCAAACACGCACTACTAATCACAACAACTCCTTCTCGACATAAGTCGGAGGTGGAGAAACCTTGTACAAATGATCTTACAACAGTAAGAAATAAATACAAGCAATTACAATAAGAAAATTCACTACAAGTAAAGGAAAAACACTTTACAATTGCCTTTGGATTGCTTGCTTTTAGTTGCTTGAAGTATAGCCTTGGAGACCCTGATTTGCAGCAACAAATCACCCCAAAGTAGCTCAAGAACAGGGTTGTGATTTCCTCCTCCACGAGCTCCATTTAAAGTTGTTGCCTGGGCTGGAAATCACCTATCAGGCGACTGCTCGGGACCATCAGTCGACTGATGACACTGTTGCTATGAGGCAACGGTGTGATCCATGCTGGAAAAATCCAATGAATAGGACATCAGTCGACTGATTGAGACTTCACTCGACTGGTAACCCTAGCAGTCGAGTTAGACTCCATTCTGTGCCTAAATATCGAGCACCCCGATCGATCACACGATCAATCGATCCGGGCCGTGAGTCGACTACCCACCTTGGCGATCACGGGCACTCCCTGCAGGTAAACCCTAGTTGACTCACACCAGTCGACTGCCTATAGGTCTCAATCGACTGATACACCTCAAACATGAGGTTTTAACCTCAAACATGAGGTTTAACCCAAGTATGGTGTCCCCATACTTGCTAGACCACCGGTAGCCTAGACCTAAGCCTTCTAGCCACCTCCATCAACCTCGCGCCTATCAGATCCCTCCAAGTCATCCATGATTTGTTCATCCATACGCTAGCCTTCATGTGCTTCCATCGGCTATGTCATGCTAACAGTGTCTGTTGGTATGTCACTTCGGAGGCTCATTGGCTCCCATGTCCCCGGATTAAAATTTTCACTAATGAAAGGATTAATCCGGATGGGATGAGCTTCCTTAGCAACACCATTTCGTCGTCGTGCTAACAACTTGAGTGGTCGCTCGAACAAACTAGTTGTTCAAGCAACTCTACTCTTCTAGTTGATTAGCCGCGGAAGAGACGACGGACGGATCGCCGATTTTTGTGTTTGTCTTCGGGGTCCATGATTATACAATATATTTGCACACACACACATGCATAATCAAAACAAATAAGAACATGCTCAGATCTGTACATAAAGTTAAAATAACTTTATACCTCACGATCTTCTACCGTATGTCCTATCCTTCTCGTGGACGGCGTGTGGACGAAGATCCTCCACGAGTAGAAGCCTTCTAGATCGAGTTCTCCTCTACCTTGTCCGCTGCAAACAAAGAGAAAAACCAACAATACCTTTCCTATCTAGAACCGGCCACCAAGCTAGGAACTTTGATGCAACCGCCGGCCAAGGAATGGATGGAGATGCGTCGGCCACCAAAACAAAGGGAGCCGCCGGCCACCTTTGGGGATTGGAGGAAGATGATCTTGCCGGCCACCAATGGGAGGAGAACCGCCGGCAAAGGAAGAAGAGAGTGGCTAAGATGAAGGGCACCGACCAAGGAAAGCTTGAATGAATTGGGCGCCGGCAACAATGTTGGATGAATATGGTTGCCACCCAACCTAGCTCCAAACCCTAGCCGCCCAACTTCTTTCCAAACCCTAATCCCTATCACCAAAATAATTAGTTGCCGCCCAACCCTAAGCCCTTATTTATAGAATTTAGGAGAAAGTTGGTTAGCCAAAATTATAGGAACTAACTCCTTTTTTCTTGCCGCCCAACCCCTAACTCCTTTAAGATTTGTTGCCGCCCAACACATGGATGAGCCAAACCCTAATTCTAGAATTTAGGCTTAAGCCTCCTCTAATCTCCACCGTCGGATCTAGGGATTTAATCTCCACCGTCGGATCTAAAGATTTAATCTCTACCGTCGGATCTAGGGATTTAATCTCCACCGTCGGATCTAGGATTTTATCCCAACCGTCGGATCTAGGATTTCATCCCAACCGTAGGATCTAGGATTTCGTCCCTACCGTCTGATCAAGGATTTCATCCCAACCGTCGGATCTAGGATTTCATCTCAACCGTCGGATCTAGGGATTTAATCCCAACCGTCGATTCTAGGGTTTCATCCTAACCATCGGATCTATGGATTTAATCCAACTGTTGGTTCTAGGGTTTCATCCCAACCATCGGATCTATGGATTCAATCCAACCGTTGGTTCTAGGTTTTGTTTTACATTCTTGGATCTAGACTTCACAAGGATTATAATAGGCTACGATAGGGACCATAAGGAGGAGTTGGGTCTTGGCCACCCGATGGATCGGAACCACACAAACTTGATCCATCAATGATTTTCCATTCCACTAGAGGATCATCATTGAACTACCTCACCAACCCCCATAAATTAATATGGGCTCCATATATTATTTGTACATTTATCTCCCCGTGTTTAAGATATCGAATGTCCGTCAATTAATTGATTTACTGACCATCAATTAATTAACATCTAACTCCTCGAGTAGTACCACTCAACCTTATCATCATGTTGACTAAGTCAACCAGCTGGGTTTACATGATGAACCTTATGAGCTCCTCAAGGGGACATCATCAACCTAATATATAGGACACGGTTTCCTCCTATAATCAACGTCACACCATGTAAATAATATTATTTCCCAACTTACCGGGCTTATTGATTTAATCCATCTAAATCTCACCCACTGGTGAATCAAAGAAATAAACACTAAGTACATGTGCCCATTATTATATCGGGATTAAGAGTATGTACAACATAATATCCGAGGTCCGATTCAATTATGTAGTCAGCACTAAATTGAATCACCTCTATGTCGGTCCTGCTCAATACACCTAAGTGTACTAGTGTAACTCTATGTTCAAGATAAAACAATACTAAGCTACACTACAACCATGCCAATGGTTTGTCCAGAACCATCTTGGTTGTGAGCCTCTACTTATATTTTACAAGGGACTGATAACATGATCTTCTGTGTCACACCAAGCACCATGTTATCTACAATGTAAAATATCAGACAATATGCACACATATATAATGAATATATAAAATGCAAACAATGATCATGTGATTCTTATTTCAAAATAAAATGTTCATACAAAAAGAGCTAGGCTTTCAGTATACATTCTAACAGTGTCTACGCCACCAAGGCACATTGGACTTACGCTGTCAAGACTCCGCTTGGATTTTACGCCACCAACCATTGGACTTATGCTGCCAAGACTTCACCCTTGGACTTTACGCCGCCAATATCAAACCCTTTGGACTTCTCAAATGCCAAGTACTCGTGACTTGGACTTTCACCGCCAAGACTACACCCTTGGACTTACGTGACCAAGCACCCTTGGACTTTACTTGCCAACCCATTTTAGACTTTCTATGTCAAGACCCATGCTTGGACTTTACATGCCAAGTACTCAAGACTTGGACTTTCCATGACATGGTCAACTCTAGTGAACCATCAAAATCCCCCTCGAGTGAAACTCGAGTCCGGTCAATCATGACCCGGGTCGATTGCACCAACAATCTCCCCAAAACATTATCAGACAACAATGTCAAACATCAATGTCAAATCTTCATGTCAAACATCAAAACATCTCTCGAGTCAAACTCGAGATCGGTCAATCGTGACCTGGACCGATAGCACCAACAATCTCCCCCTTTTTGATGTTTGACAAAAACACATACCTTTGAGTTAGAACACTAACTCAAATCTTCTTACCAATTATCCCAAATTGGTAATCCCATAAATTCTCCAAAACATTATCTCCCAAACATTCTCTCCCAAACATTCTCCCCCTTTTTGACTAACATCAAAAAGGTCTTCTCCAAGGAGGTCAATGTCTCATGTCCCAATGAGATCTTATAATCTCCCCCTTGGTCCAAAAATACCTAAGATGCCTACAATATTCCTAGTGATAAGTCTCATATCACTCAAGAGAGGTCATCCTACAAACTCTCCCAATTTCCAAATTGGGTATCTCAAAATTCCCATTGTCCCCCTTATGAGGAAAAAATATCATCCATCATCCCATGATGGATACCTCCCCCTAAAGGTTTGCTCCCCCTTGATCATTGCACCAACAATGTCTTATGGAAGTACCTAAGCCAATAGGAACTCTAAACCATCAAAAATAAGGTTCACAGTTCAACATTGAACTTTCCAACCCCTTAAATTTGATACATCACCCTAACAACTCTCCTAATCCATATCCAATGGATTTTCACCCTTTATAATGCTTCCCAAAGCATATCCTAGGGTTAGGAGTGATTAGGGAACTTTACCGTAGCTGAAAATGGGCTAAACAACCTTGTCTTTCCCGAAATCAGCCTGGCAGTCGACTGTTGTGTCCATCAGTCGACTGATAACTGAAATATCATAATTTCAATTATCAGAAATGAAATTCAGAAATAATTATACGTAATTCAAAAAATCATGAAACTTCATACGTATAATACTTATGACCAATACAATGGGTGAAAATGTTAAAAAAATATTTTGCCCACAAAATATTGAAATTGATACAAAGTTCAAAAGTGAAGAAAAATTTCAATGTTTTAGCTCACTTTGTATCAACTTCATCAATGGTGATTGCTATCAAAAGATAGACTTTACCAAGGTTTTCTAAAAGGATTTTAAAATAATTTTGAAAACCTATATTGGATCATATTGTAGGATATTTGAAGCCGCTAGAGGGGGGTGAATAGCGTCGTGTTCGTTCGTAGATGGAATTCGATCGTGGTTGTCTCTACAATTTTGTTAGCACGCAGCGGAATAGTAATGAAAGCAATAACGAAATAAACAACAACGCAAACACAAATATTTAACGTGGTTCGGAACCGAATGGTTCCTTCTTCGCTAGGGTTCGTACGAACCCTAGCGATGCCAATCACACACCACTACGATAAACACTCCTTCTCGACACAAGTCGGAGGCGGAGAAACCCCTTACAAGCAATCTTACAATAGTAAGAAACAAAAACAAGCAATTACAATAATTTATATGAAAGACAAGTAAAGAAAAACTTTACAACTCTTGCTTTTGATTGCTTGAATGCTTGGTTGTTTGATTAGCACTTAGAGACCTGATTTGCAGCAACAAATCGCCCCTAAAGCTCTCAAAAACCGGATCCATTTTTCTCCATCACGAGCTCCTTTTATAGCTTCAACCTGTGCTGGAAAATGTGGATCAGTCGACTGCTCGGGACCATCAGTCGACTGATCACACTATTGTTGTGAGACAACGGTGTAATCCATGCTGGAAAAATCCAACGGCTATGACATCAGTCGACTGATCATACACATCAGTCGACTGATGAAGCATCACTCGACTGCTTGTCCCAGCGGTCGAGTGAGACTCCATTCTGTGCCCTAAAATCCGAGCATCACGATCGATCACAAGATCACCGATCCGCTCATCCAATCACGATCGCTAGGGCAATTCTACACCAAACCCTAGTTGACTACGCCAGTCAACTGCCACATGACACCAGTCGACTGGCACACCTCAAACATGAGGTTTTAGCCCAAGTATGGTGCCCCCATACTTGCTAGACCACCCTTAACCTAGACCTAATCCTTCTAGCCACCTCCATCGGCCTTACGCCTCTCGGATCCCTCCAAGTCATCCATGACTTGTTCATCCATCGCGCTAGCCTTCAGGTGCTTCCATCGGCTATGTCATGCTAACAGTGTCTACACCGCAAAGGCACATTGGACTTACGCCGCCAAGACTCCCACTTGGACTTTACGGCGCCAATACCAAACCCCTTGGACTTCTCACGTGCCAAGACTCAAGCTTGGACTTTCCCTTGCCAACCCATGTTGGACTTTCCATGCCAAGACCCATGCTTGGACTTTCCATAACCACATGGTCAACCCTAGTCAACCATCAAAGTCTCCCTCGAGTCCAGTTAACATAACCCAAGTTGATTGTATAAACAATCTTCCCAATTTATCAACAGACATTGATGTCAAACATCAATGTCAACTTACTTTGTCAAACATCAAAACATCTCTCGAGTCAAACTCGAGTCTGGTCAATCGTGACCTGGGCCGATTGCACCAACAATCTCCCCTTTTTTGATGTTTGACAAAACAAACCTTGAGTTAGGCCCCTAACTCAAATTCCCTTACCAATTTTCAAAATTGGTAATTTAATGTTCTCCCCCTTTTTGACATACATCAAAAACAGATTAACTCTCCAAGGAGGTCAATGTCTCATGTCCCAATGAGATCTTACAATCTCCTCCTTTGGTCCAAAAATACTTAGGATGTCTACCATCTTCCTAGTGATAAGTCTCATATCACTCAAGAGAGGCAATCCTATATGCTCTCCCAATTTCCAAATTGGGTCTCTCAAAATTTCATTTTCCTCCTCATGAGGAAAAATACCATCCATCATCCCGTGATGGATACCTCCCCATAAAGGCTTACTCCCCCTTAACCATTGCACTAACAATGTCTTTGGGAAGTCCCTAAGCTGATAGGAACTCTAAACCATCAAAGATAAGGTTAGAAATTCAACATTGAACTTTCCAACACCTTAAATTTGATACAAAACCTAAACACCTCTCCAAATCCATATCCAATGAATTTTCACCCTTTATAATGCTTCCCAAAGCATATCCTAGAGTTAGGAGTGATTAGAAATAAATCGCTAAACAACCCTAGTTTTCCGAAATCAAGATTGGCACGATGTTACTACTAATGATCGATGTACCCATCACCGACCGCACGGCTAACAATGAGTGATACTATGCTACCAGTCGAGTCCAAGCACTACCCATCAGTCGACTACCCTGTAGAGGCAGTCGACTGATAACTGAAAACTTGATTTTCAGATATCAGACTCGACTTTTGGAAATTCATAAGTAATTCTACGTAAATCAAAAAATCACGAAATTTGATACGTATATTACTTATCACACATACAATCGGTGAAAAATTTTAAAAAAATATTTTAACCATTAAAATAGGATATTGGTACAAAGTTCAAAACTATTAAAACTTTAAAGTATTTGATCTACTTTGTATCAACTTCTACAATGATGATGGCTATCAAAAGATAGACTTCACCAAGGTTTTCTAAATTGATTTTAAAATATTTTTGAAAACCTATTTTGAACCATGGTTTATTGGCTAAATATACATAACTTGTATATTATCTTTCCTCATGATTCTTGGTGATGATTGAAATAAGTTTTAGTTCATCTAGATGCACTATCTATGCACCTTGAACCTAACTTATTATCCTAGCATCTCACATGTATCTAGGGTGTATAAATACACAGACATGTCAATGTGATGTGAGATGTGGAGTTAGGATTATTATGGCCTCATGCATTTTCTAGGCAACCCTACTTGATTCCCTTATAAATGGGACTCTAAGTCATGCCATTCTTCCTTAAATCAATTTTAATCACAATAAATGCATGAATGATCATGGCATAATGATAGAAAAATAATAACACATGGCCAATGATCATGATGTCATGGCATATGATATAATCTAAAAACAAACATGACCTCTAAAATAATCCTAAATAATGGCATGACATGTTATATGATAAGATGAAATTTCATGTCATGATATGGCAATTTTCCATAAACCAATACATTAATACAAGCACACAATCAGACACAAGTGATTTTCATAAATAGAATATTTCATTCAATTAAAAAAAACTTCAGTTTTTTTTTTACATCCAAAATGGAGATTTGAGACGCTCAATCTCACTACAAAAATTGAAAACAAAAATCCTAACATCCTCTAGCTCTAATCATCTGCAGAAGGTGGAGGTGGAGGAGGCTACTGGCTCAAGGTCCAGGCTCGCATCATCTCATATATGTCAAGTCGCCACGCTTACGCCTGCGCAGAATCTCATCCACCGAGTCCACTATCTGCTGGTACTCCTAAAATCTAGCCTCCAGCTGTCCAAGCCTATCTGATGGACCTGCTGCCGATGCATCTACAGGTATCTGATCGTCCTCATCAGCAGCATCAGGATCCTCATAGTCCTCTGCAGCCTCTCTAGGCACTAGAGGTGGCTCCCCACGTGCCCTGGGTGGAGGTCGAGGTGCCAGCTCCATCTGCCCCTGTCCCATCCACAGCTTCACCAACGAGAAGTTATGAACTGATATGCAGTCGTACACCTCGGATAGTGCCCTCAGCGATCCCCTATTAATGTTGATGCCTACTAACTCTAACCATGCAGTGATGATGTGGCCATAAGGCATATGCACTTTTCCTTGTACAGGGGATATGAAATGTACAATGCAATGAAACATGTTCAATGCAATGTTTATGTCTAGTCTATGACGCATGGCGTACAGGAGAAAGAGATGGGGAGGCTGAATCTTGGCCAGACCCCGAGTCACAATCGGAAGAAAACACCCAACAATGACCTTGTAGAGTACATTGTCAGGTGCAGATAGCTCAGTAATAGGAAATAAGTTCTGAGCTGGTGGACAAGGATGGCCAAAAACATGCTCATGCATGGAGTCCAAAGAGATATGGTCAAAGGGCTCGGGTAAAGGGGCATCGAAGGTAGGGTAGAAAATGAAGGTGTCAGCCGATGGCTTACACTCAAGAAACTCCTACAATATCGCAGGAGTGAACTCTAAATCGCATTTTGCAATGCGAGTAGTGTAGGTAGGTTCATCGTCTACCTTCTTTAAGTTCTGATAGAACTCCTTAAGGAGATCATCATTGATGGCATGTGTGCATAATACTATTTTCATCAGATGATAATATGCAAATATGTCCATGACATCACTACAGTAACGTGTAAAGAAGTCCCTATCGATGTACCTAACCAACATGGTTTGGTACAATCGTGATTCAACCTCGGGTGGGTCATTTCTATGGGAACGCCTATATGAATGTAATGCAATGACATGGAATACAAAGGTACAAATGCACGATTAGATCATAGTAAGTTATAATGGAAAAATTAGGGTTTTAGAGGAGTAAGAAAGTTATACTTTGGCACCATTTAGAGTGATGATGAGAGGGTACTCGGACACCGCTAAAAAGATCGCCGGAGCAGTGGATCGTCGGAACCCTAGTCGAAGAAGAGAAATCGCTGAAGAAGTGAGTGGATTAGGGCTATGAGATGCTAAAAACGTGAGTGAAATAGTTTATCTATCAAACCTAAGCCTTGGGTGACCGGCACGGTCGGAAACACTGGTCGGAGAAGGAAGCGGCGATCGAAAAGGAGGAAGAACCAAAGGATCGACGCATGAAGACGCCGAACCCTAGCGATTCGGCGTTATAAAATCGCGACACCAGTCAACTGATGTGCAGCATTAGTCGACTGATCACGGCTTATGAGCGGTTTTACCAACCGCAATGATCGCTCGCTCAAGAATCGATCACGAGTCTTCGTGTCGTCTTACATAACATCACGACCGATAGATATCGATCGATCGATATCTGATTCCTAGTTCTGAAATTTTGAGAATCTCGATTTCTTTATCCAACTTATTTCATTTTCTCATGTTTAATCTTGTATATCGAATATATTGATGTTAGCTTATATTCATGTATTTTGATATTTTATTTCATTTTAGCAAACATTAACATTCAATGGTTTCAAAATCCTAACATCTCACCCTTTCTTAGTGTTGAAATACACAATCAAGGTAAAAGACTTGTTTTGTGAGATGCAATCCACCCTAGACATTCCTTTCATGTAACCACATGGTGAAACACATGAAGCATGGTAAGTGCAAGACATCAAGGTGTGTGGCACTTGAGTATCACTCTTGATGTACCTTCTACACTTTTAAAAACACTTCTCTTGATACATTAATTCCTAAAGTGTGCCAAAGATTAAAATGACACACTATGGCCTCTAAATCTATATTGTGCCAATTTTATTGATTTTTCATGATTTCAAAAATATATTGGCACATCCTAAAATCTTTTAGGATATAATATCAAACCTATTTCCAAGGTATCCATAACCTTGAAAATAACCTAATATGTCAACTTTGCTATGGTTGAGTTAACTACCCATCCAATCAAAGTTGGCACATCCTAACCCATTTAACGTGAATCAATCACGCTCTTTGGAACCCAAAATCTATTTGAGCTCATTGGATTAATTAGGTATTTCTTAGGGATGACTTCCCTAGATACCCTTTTAATGACCCTTCTAGGCTTGTTAGCCTTGGTCATTATGGTCTTGCCATGGTTAGTCTTAGGGATTGCCTCCCTCATAACCTTCTTAATGGCTTCCTTAGGTTTCTTAGAAACCCTAGCCACTAAACACACACTATGGTTGGCCTTAGGAATAATTTCCCTAAAGACCTTGATTTTCTTAGATCTAGGTTTAGTTCCATAATCAAATGGAACATTGTGATAAGTAGGCATTACTTTCTTAGACATAGGTTTGTGACCCAAACCTTGTCTCCTAGATGATTCTTGCTTCTTACACACTTTTTGTTGACTTCTAGATCCTAGAGTTTGACACTTTGACCCTTCAAATTGATTTTGCATATTTGCAAGAGTCTTTTCCAATTTCTCAAGCCTTGACCTCAAGGCTTGATTTTCTAACTCTAATTGCCCAAATGATTTTTGATTAGGTTTTTGGGCATTACCATTCACTTTAGACATATGTCTACCCTTATTGGGATTGATACCTAAATGGTTTTCGATTTTCTTAATTGTTTTCTTAGGAATGATATTTCTAGGGACATTAGTCCCAAATTTCTCCTTCTTTAAAATAGACCTAGAGTTATCATTCCTAGCATGCTTTGATTCATGAGTAATAGCAAAGTTATTTGAATTAATTCTAGCATGCTTTTGCTTAGAATTTAAAGAATGAGCATTATGAAAATATACCTTAGGGTTAGTCTTAGAGACTCCCCCTATTTGTGAAGCTCCCTCCTTTCTTCTAGGACATTGGCTCTATAGTGTCCGGTTGTCGGCATTTGAAGCACACCACGTGCTCCTTGCTCTTCTTGGTGGGGACACCGCATCCTTGACTTTTTCATTGACTTTTGGTGCGGAGGAGACTTCAACTCTTCAGACACTTACTCTTGTAGTGTTCGGATTCCCTACACTCAAGGCATATTATATGATTTTTATTTACAATTGACATGCTTGAGTTACCTATGGTGGTGGTAGGTGCCGGAATTGGAGCTTCTTCATCTTGACTAGATGTCGAAGCTTTCTCTTATTGCTCCGGAGTGGAAATTCTTCCCTCCCCCTCAATCCTAGAGGTGGATGTTGGTGCAATCGGTCCAGGTTGACTCGAGTTTGACTCGAGCAGTACCTTGATAGTATTTTGATGATGGACAAAACTCATGACATGGGATTGTCATGGGAAAGTCCAACATGGGGTTGGCATGGAAAATCCAAGCATGGAGCTTGGTGTGGAAGTCCAAGGGGGAAGCCTTGGCATGGGAAAGTCCAAAGCATTGCGAAGCCGTGCGCTTGGTGCTTGGCATGGGAAAGTCCAAAGCATTGCGAAGCCGTGCGCTTGGTGCTTGGTGAGAAATGCATTGCGAAGCCGTGCGCTTGGTGCATTTGGGAAGTCTTGAGGACTTGGTAAGTTCACTAGGCTCGGGGTCCTTGAGTCGGTGAAGGATGGCATTGCGAAGCCGTGCGCTTGGTGCATCCGAGGGACCGCCGGACGGGGAGCGAATGGAGTGAGCCCAAAGGGAAGCATACTTCTAGGGTATGAGACGCGAAGGATGGCGTTGCGAAGTCGTGCGCTTGGCGCATCCGAGGGATGTAGGCCGAGGGAAGAGAGCTTCGGAGGGGAACTCCATGAGGGATAAGGTGGACTTGGCCAAGTGGCTAAGACTGAGTGTCGGAGACTCAAACTTGATGTTTGAGGGTTTACCCGACGGTCGGATGCTCAAACAACTTGGTGTTTGAGGTTTTGCCCGACGTCAGTCGACTGGCATAGGTGCCGGTTCGACTGGTCCAAGTCGACTAGGGTTCGACTGGTGTAAGGCTAGGGTTTTCGCGGGCCGACTACCATGGATCGGCAATGATCGATGTCGACCTGATCGCCGAGGGATGGCAATGATCGATGGGAGTGTCGCGTACGTAACGCCCATAGCCGATCGCGCGACTATTAGTCACCGACATGATGGGCATCATCATCCGACCGTAGGTGATCCGCTGGAACTTGTTCGACGTGGATCCGCCAAGTTGAGACAACGGCTATAGGAAATGATCGGGGTGCCTTTTGGCAGTCGACTGCTAGGCACGAAAATAGCTCGATGCAGGTTATAAAAGGAGCTCGAGATGGAGGTTTTTGCAATGGTTTTTGTGGAGCTATTGGAGGGGAATTGCTGTTGCATTCCAGTCCTTCAAGAGCCAATCAAAGCAAGCAACAAGAAAGTGATCAAAGCAATTGTGTAAATTCGTTCGGTTACGTATTGCTGTCAGCCGACGTGTTGGTTTAAATTCTAGTACCTCCGGCGTGTTAGAATCGAGAAAAAGATGATTATTGGTTAGTCTATATTCCCGAGAGCATAACTAGAGCTTCGAGGATTTAGCTATATAGACCTTTTTTGAGTAGGAATCCATTTGGTTTCGAACCCGCATTATGTCTAGAGGAAGTGCTTGTATTGTTGTTATTTCTATTGTTATTCCCTGCGTATAACGACAATTGTAGACAAGCACTGCGAGCGAGCAATTCGACATCCAGCGACAAAGGGCTATTCACCCCCTCTGGCCAGTAGTCGATCTCCCAACAAGTGGTATCAGGCGAGGTCGCTCTTCAAGGACTAACACTTGCGAGAGCACTACAAGATGGCCGGCTACAACCTTCAACCACCCAAATTCGAAGGAGACTTTCTATGGTGGAGAAGAAAAATGGAGGTATACCTAGAAACCGATTTTGATTTTATGATTATTATAGAAAACGGTTTTGAAATGCCTAGGGACAAGTACAACAAGCCAATTGAGAAGTCAAAATGGACCCAAGACCAAATCAAAGACTTCAAGACAAATCTCAAGGTAATCAAGTTGATTAGTGATTTGTTACCTAACACTATTTGGTCTAGATTGGGTGATTATAGGGATGCAAGGGAATTATGGAATAAGGTAATGAAATTCCAAGAAAATTCCCAATCGGCACAAGTAGAGGAGAATGTCGAAGAAGAATCACCATCCACTTTTGAAGATGTGGATGACTTGGTGGAGACCTCCACCTCTAGCATTGAGGGGGAGGAAAGGATTTCGATTCCGGAGCAAGATCAAAATGAAGCTTCTACCTCCGGAAGAAGTGAAGAGGCCTCCACCAACTCCCTAGGTAACTCAAGTGTTGTAATTTTAAATAAAAATCACATAATATGCTTTGAGTGTAGGGAGAAGGGGCATTACAAGAGAAAATGCCCTAAATTGGCTAAGGAAAAGGCATCAACACCAAAAGTCAATCCAAAGTCAAAGGATGCCGGTGTTCCCAAAATCAAGAGCAAAGAGCACATTGTGTGCTTTAAATGCAACCAAAAGGGACACTATCGAAGCCAATGCCCTAGGGGGAGGAAGAAAGGGCAAGAAGGTGCAACTCATGTAGGGGGAGCTCCTAAAGCTAACCCTAAGGTAAATTTACTTAATGCATCTTTAATTTCTAGAGTCAAAAAGCATGCTAAGAATTATTTTAGTTCTCTTGCAATTATAAATGAAAAGCATGCTAAGAGAAATAATAAGATTTATTGCTTAGGTGCCAAGCATGTTCATATAACTAAGGATAAACCTAGGTGTCACGCCCCGAGAGTATACCGTGCCAAAAATCAAACGGACGGCATCTCCCCTGTACGTGGCAACATTTCGGGTTAATACAAGGCCCGTAGGCCCACAACAACAACAGAATATAATGAACAGATAAATATATATATCAACACACAGCGGAAATAGGAAAACACATACCCACAACAAAGTATACCAAAACATACAGGTGTACACCACCTGACAAGACCACAGTACTAAAAATCGGACATAAAACATCGACACAAAGTAAAGTCCATAACAAAACAAGGGTCCATGACATAGGACCAAAATCCATAACACATAAACCAGTCCAAGCCATAAGAGAAAAACAAAATGAACTCCTCGAGACATCGGAAAATGGAGATGGGATGGATCGGTCCGTAGCTCCAAGTCATCACAGGCGTCTACATTGCACTGGGCAAAAACCTGTGGTCGGAGGTGGTGAGTAAAACTCGAAGTGTCGGAGAAAACATGTAAATATATGTATCAATATTACATGTCATTCAATAGTCTAATTTACTCGTACAACAAGTATACATCAGCATAACAATAGATATGCATGCATATACTAAATAACGGAACATCAACGATCTTGACACATACTGACGATTACTATTCTATCTGATCCAACCTCGGGCATATAATCACATCATAGGATATAAAAGTATATTACTAACACAATATCTTAACCTGAGTCAAGGGTTTCCCTGTGAATATCCGATAGGTATACAAGTACCAACCTACTACCATACAGCAATATGCAATAGCATGTATGAATATGTACAAACAAATGCCAAAGGCATAGTACATACAAATGCATCATCAAAGTGAGTATACATTATAGGTGTATATGTATGTATACTAATCACCATCATCCATGTATATATATATATACAAGCGGTATGTATATATATAATGATACTAAGAAAATGCGGCATGTATGGTCATGCTCACCCCTACTACGTTACCACGACCCGTGTGGCCTAGGTGGCGCGAAATGACAACTATCCGACTCGGCCACCACTCTCGAGTGACCGAGTTGGGTAGTATGATCAAGTAGCATATGAGCGTAAAGAGCTCGCTATGCAACGGGGGTCCCTGCTGCTGGCCACTCCGACTGACACTGCCAATGAGTGGTCGAGTTCCACGCACCCAGGACAACTGCACGCGACTCCAACAACCATCGTCAATAATGGTAGAGTGCGACACAACAAATGCTATGCCCTCACACCAGTTACTCCTCTGGAAGTAACCTGGGAGGCAGGATGACTGACGACTCTCTCTCAACCCCAAGGGTAGACAATGTCATCAGTATGCATGCAATGACATGAGGGTACTGTCTCACATACAGAACATCAACCCTAGACTCTCTGTTCAACAAAGAGTCACACCCAATTGATCAGTACACTCTCTACCCTGTAGAGAGTCACTCATCTGATCATGACAAGCTAGGACCATCGGTCCGTAGCGACACACTGTCCATGACTCACATGACCATTCACACAACCCGTGATTGGTGAATAAATGTGCAACATACAGGTATGGAATAAGTCCTACATCTAGGGCCATACTTATCCACAGAGGACCTTTTTGCCAAATTTATGAGTTAGGTCGACCTCCGTACTCTAACATCTACACCCTACTAAATAGTTAGACCTACTTACATCTGTAACTTCTAGATCATGCTAGGGAATATGTGTTATCAATAATCGAGCACACATATATATCAACGGTAAGTTCAAGCATACGATAAACAGAGCATGATCAAGGTAATATGAACACCTAACATGTTCATATCTATATCTAAATCTGGAAATCATTACATCTACCCGACCGGTAGAAAATTACCTACCTGATAAGAAGCTCGTGACAATATAAATCCTCATGGCCGAGGTCCTGCCTCGTATCCACGTCCTGCACAAACCATGATATGCATTAAGTTCAAGCACATGACAATAGATGTATATAATTTACTATTCTATTGTTTCCATACTCGCGTCCCTTTATTGAATACGAATTAGAAGCTCAAAGAGTTAAGCTTGACTATTTATTTTACATCCATCGGTTTTTAATTAGCAAAAGTGCTAACTTCCTCATCCAACTCCATATTTGACTTAACAAAGTTAATCTCATAAAGATTTAACCTTTTTACCCCCACCCGATTTTATAGTATCATCAATGTAATCGATTATAAATCTAATTTATAAACACAACCCTTAAATTACAGTTGTCCCGTACTACAATCAATTCTATAATTAACATCTATCATTCCCGGTTAACAAGTATGCTAACCTATAATCATTTACAGCCATTTCAATTGGGGATTTAAACACAGCTGGCTTAATCCATCGACCGACAACCCTCCCAAAATTAGTTTACATTCCTTACAACCATACACTGCCTTCCCACTGTTTAATACTCTAGGCAAGCAACAATTTACGCAACGACAATTGAAAAAGGAATGATCAATAGCTATACCTGCACTTGAATCCAGCAGCACTGTTTTTCCCTCCACCAGCCCTGTTCGCCGGCCAAAAACCACCGTTGCCCTAGCTTCGGCAACCAAACTAATCCTACATCGACAACATCCAGTAGATAACACCTCAAGCAGTTTCTACCAACATGGAATTCACAGAGAACCAAAATTGATCTTGCTTACCTGGTGTTGAATCCCGTCGGCAACAACTCCCTTGTTTGCCGACCCACCTCTTGCCCCAAATCCAACCTAATGAAGGAACGACCACCACCCCTCAGAACTTTCACGAAAACAGATCAGTGATGAAGGATGGCTTTGACCTACCCAATTCCGACGATGAACCCCCTGTTCACCGGCGAACTCAGCAACTCCCCCCGAGGCACAGCCCTAGCTTCCGCTGGAACTCCCGTCTCCGGTAGACAAAGTCGCCGATGAAGGATGGCTTTGACCTACCCAATGCGAGTAGTGTAGGTAGGTTCATCGTCTACCTTCTTTAAGTTCTGATAGAACTCCTTAAGGAGATCATCATTGATGGCATGTGTGCATAATACTATTTTCATCAGATGATAATATGCAAATATGTCCATGACATCACTACAGTAACGTGTAAAGAAGTCCCTATCGATGTACCTAACCAACATGGTTTGGTACAATCGTGATTCAACCTCGGGTGGGTCATTTCTACGGGAACGCCTATATGAATGTAATGCAATGACATGGAATACAAAGGTACAAATGCACGATTAGATCATAGTAAGTTATAATGGAAAAATTAGGGTTTTAGAGGAGTAAGAAAGTTATACTTTGGCGCCATTTAGAGTGATGATGAGAGGGTACTCGGACACCGCTAAAAAGATCACGAGGAGCGTGGATCGTCGGAACCCTAGTCGAAGAAGAGAAATCAGAAGAAGTGAGTGGATTAGGGCTATGAGATGCTAAAACGTGAGTGAAATAGTTTATCTATCAAACCTAAGCCTTGGGTGACCGCACGGTCGGAAACACTGTCGGAGAAGGAATCACGGAGAGGAGGAAGAAGCGAAGGATCGGCGCATGAAGGCCGAACCCTAGCGGTTCGGCGTTATAAAATCGACACGCCGATCGATGCGGCGATTAGTGATCGATCGCGCTTATGAGCCGTTTTCGACCGATCGCTTCTGGCTCGACAATCATTCTTGAGTCTCTTCGTGCTACTACAATAACATCGGTCGTGATAATCGTATCGATCGATCGATATCTGATTCCTAGTTCTGAAATTTTGAGAATCTCGATTTCTTTATCCAACTTATTTCATTTTCTCATGTTTAATCTTGTATATCGAATATATTGATGTTAGCTTATATTCATGTATTTTGATATTTTATTTCATTTTAGCAAACATTAACATTCAATGGTTTCAAAATCCTAACATCTCACCCTTTCTTAGTGTTGATAACTGTATCAGTCGACTGATATCTGATTCCTAGTTCTGAAATTTTGATGAAGGATGGCTTTGACCTACCCAATGCGAGTAGTGTAGGTAGGTTCATCGTCTACCTTCTTTAAGTTCTGATAGAACTCCTTAAGGAGATCATCATTGATGGCATGTGTGCATAATACTATTTTCATCAGATGATAATATGCAAATATGTCCATGACATCACTACAGTAACGTGTAAAGAAGTCCCTATCGATGTACCTAACCAACATGGTTTGGTACAATCGTGATTCAACCTCGGGTGGGTCATTTCTACGGGAACGCCTATATGAATGTAATGCAATGACATGGAATACAAAGGTACAAATGCACGATTAGATCATAGTAAGTTATAATGGAAAAATTAGGGTTTTAGAGGAGTAAGAAAGTTATACTTTGGCACCATTTAGAGTGATGATGAGAGGGTACTCGGACACCGCTAAAAAGATCGCCGGAGCAGTGGATCGTCGGAACCCTAGTCGAAGAAGAGAAATCGCTGAAGAAGTGAGTGGATTAGGGCTATGAGATGCTAAAAACGTGAGTGAAATAGTTTATCTATCAAACCTAAGCCTTGGGTGACCGGCACGGTCGGAAACACTGGTCGGAGAAGGAATCGGCTACCGGAGAGGAGGAAGAAGCGAAGGATCGACGCATGAAGACGCCGAACCCTAGCGGTTCGGCGTTATAAAATGCGACACCAGTCGACTGATGTGCAGCATTAGTCGACTGATCGCGGCTTATGAGCCGTTTACAACCGGCAATGATCATCGCTCGAATCGACAATCTTCTTTGAGTCTTACGTCGTGCTACAATAACATCAGTCGACTGATAACTGTATCAGTCGACTGATATCTGATTCCTAGTTCTGAAATTTTGAGAATCTCGATTTCTTTATCCAACTTATTTCATTTTCTCATGTTTAATCTTGTATATCGAATATATTGATGTTAGCTTATATTCATGTATTTTGATATTTTATTTCATTTTAGCAAACATTAACATTCAATGGTTTCAAAATCCTAACATCTCACCCTTTCTTAGTGTTGAAATACACAATCAAGGTAAAAGACTTGTTTTGTGAGACGCAATCCACCCTAGACATTCCTTTCATGTAACCACATGGTGAAACACATGAAGCATGGTAAGTGCAAGACATCAAGGTGTGTGGCACTTGAGTATCACTCTTGATGTACCTTCTACACTTTTAAAAACACTTCTCTTGATACATTAATTCCTAAAGTGTGCCAAAGATTAAAATGACACACTATGGCCTCTAAATCTATATTGTGCCAATTTTATTGATTTTTCATGATTTCAAAAATATATTGGCACATCCTAAAATCTTTTAGGATATAATATCAAACCTATTTCCAAGGTATCCATAACCTTGAAAATAACCTAATATGTCAACTTTGCTATGGTTGAGTTAACTACCCATCCAATCAAAGTTGGCACATCCTAACCCATTTAACGTGAATCAATCACGCTCTTTGGAACCCAAAATCTATTTGAGCTCATTGGATTAATTAGGTATTTCTTAGGGATGACTTCCCTAGATACCCTTTTAATGACCCTTCTAGGCTTGTTAGCCTTGGTCATTATGGTCTTGCCATGGTTAGTCTTAGGGATTGCCTCCCTCATAACCTTCTTAATGGCTTCCTTAGGTTTCTTAGAAACCCTAGCCACTAAACACACACTATGGTTGGCCTTAGGAATAATTTCCCTAAAGACCTTGATTTTCTTAGATCTAGGTTTAGTTCCATAATCAAATGGAACATTGTGATAAGTAGGCATTACTTTCTTAGACATAGGTTTGTGACCCAAACCTTGTCTCCTAGATGATTCTTGCTTCTTACACACTTTTTGTTGACTTCTAGATCCTAGAGTTTGACACTTTGACCCTTCAAATTGATTTTGCATATTTGCAAGAGTCTTTTCCAATTTCTCAAGCCTTGACCTCAAGGCTTGATTTTCTAACTCTAATTGCCCAAATGATTTTTGATTAGGTTTTTGGGCATTACCATTCACTTTAGACATATGTCTACCCTTATTGGGATTGATACCTAAATGGTTTTCGATTTTCTTAATTGTTTTCTTAGGAATGATATTTCTAGGGACATTAGTCCCAAATTTCTCCTTCTTTAAAATAGACCTAGAGTTATCATTCCTAGCATGCTTTGATTCATGAGTAATAGCAAAGTTATTTGAATTAATTCTAGCATGCTTTTGCTTAGAATTTAAAGAATGAGCATTATGAAAATATACCTTAGGGTTAGTCTTAGAGACTCCCCCTATTTGTGAAGCTCCCTCCTTTCTTCTAGGACATTGGCTCCTATAGTGTCCCGGTTGTCGGCATTTGAAGCACACCACGTGCTCCTTGCTCTTCTTGGTGGGGACACTGGCATCCTTGACTTTTTCATTGACTTTTGGTGCCGGAGGAGACTTCTTAACTCTTTTCAGACACTTACTCTTGTAGTGTTCGGATTCCCTACACTCAAGGCATATTATATGATTTTTATTTACAATTGACATGCTTGAGTTACCTATGGTGGTGGTAGGTGCCGGAATTGGAGCTTCTTCATCTTGACTAGATGTCGAAGCTTTCTCTTATTGCTCCGGAGTGGAAATTCTTCCCTCCCCCTCAATCCTAGAGGTGGATGTTGGTGCAATCGGTCCAGGTTGACTCGAGTTTGACTCGAGCAGTACCTTGATAGTATTTTGATGATGGACAAAACTCATGACATGGGATTGTCATGGGAAAGTCCAACATGGGGTTGGCATGGAAAATCCAAGCATGGAGCTTGGTGTGGAAGTCCAAGAGGGAAGCCTTGGCATGGGAAAGTCCAAAGCATTGCGAAGCCGTGCGCTTGGTGCTTGGCATGGGAAAGTCCAAAGCATTGCGAAGCCGTGCGCTTGGTGCTTGGTGAGAAATGCATTGTGAAGCCGTGCGCTTGGTGCATTTGGGAAGTCTTGAGGACTTGGTAAGTTCACTAGGCTCGGGGTCCTTGAGTCGGTGAAGGATGGCATTGCGAAGCCGTGCGCTTGGTGCATCCGAGGGACCGCCGGACGGGGAGCGAATGGAGTGAGCCCAAAGGGAAGCATACTTCTAGGGTATGAGACGCGAAGGATGGCGTTGCGAAGTCGTGCGCTTGGCGCATCCGAGGGATGTAGGCCGAGGGAAGAGAGCTTCGGAGGGGAACTCCATGAGGGATAAGGTGGACTTGGCCAAGTGGCTAAGACTGAGTGTCGGAGACTCAAACTTGATGTTTGAGGGTTTACCCGACGGTCGGATGCTCAAACAACTTGGTGTTTGAGGTTTTGCCCGACGTCAGTCGACTGGCATAGGTGCTGGTTCGACTAGTCCAAGTCGACTAGGGTTCGACTGGTGTAAGGCTAGGGTTTTGCGCTTGGCAGTCGACTACCATGGGTAGCGGTCGATCGATGTCGACAACGATCGGCTAGAGGGATGGCAATGATGATGGGAATGTCGCGAGCCTGAGCGCTCCATAGCGAGGCGTCGACTACTAGGTCACCAGTCGACTGATGGGCATCATCAGTCGACTGGTAGGTGATCCGTTGGTACTTATCTGACGTGGATCTGGCCGTTGTGAGACAACGGCTACAGGGGCAGTCGACTGCTAGGCACGAAAATAGCTCGATGCAGGTTATAAAAGGAGCTCGAGATGGAGGTTTTTGCAATGGTTTTTGTGGAGCTATTGGAGGGGAATTGCTGTTGCATTCCAGTCCTTCAAGAGCCAATCAAAGCAAGCAACAAGAAAGTGATCAAAGCAATTGTGTAAAAGTTCTCTTTTGTATTGTCTTTGTATTTCTTCTTGTATTTCATATTACTTGTTGTAATAGCTTGTGAGAGGTTTCTCCACCTCCGACGTGTAGTCGATAAGGAGTGTTGTTAGTGTCGTGCGCATAACACGAGCTCGTTGAGCTCACCCCGTGGAGTAGGAACCATTCGGTTCCGAACCACATATATGCTTGTGTATTGATTGTGCTTGTATTGTTGTTATTTCTATTGTTATTCCACTGCGTATATTAACGACAATTGTAGACAAGCACACGAGAACGAACGAATTACGACATCCAACGACAAAGGGCTATTCACCCCCCCCCTCTAGCCGGCCGTCCCGATCTCCCAACAAGTGGTATCAGAGCCGAGGTCGCTCTTCAAGGACTAACCGCTGCGAGAGCACTACAAGATGGCCGGCTACAACCTTCAACCACCCAAATTTGAAGGAGACTTTCTATGGTGGAGAAGAAAAATGGAGGTATACCTAGAAACCGATTTTGATTTTATGATTATTATAGAAAACGGTTTTGAAATGCCTAGGGACAAGTACAACAAGCCAATTGAGAAGTCAAAATGGACCCAAGACCAAATCAAAGACTTCAAGACAAATCTCAAGGTAATCAAGTTGATTAGTGATTTGTTACCTAACACTATTTGGTCTAGATTGGGTGATTATAGGGATGCAAGGGAATTATGGAATAAGGTAATGAAATTCCAAGAAAATTCCCAATCGGCACAAGTAGAGGAGAATGTCGAAGAAGAATCACCATCCACTTTTGAAGATGTGGATGACTTGGTGGAGACCTCCACCTCTAGCATTGAGGGGGAGGAAAGGATTTCGATTCCGGAGCAAGATCAAAATGAAGCTTCTACCTTAAGAAGTGAAGAGGCCTCCACCAACTCCCTAGGTAACTCAAGTGTTGTAATTTTAAATAAAAATCACATAATATGCTTTGAGTGTAGGGAGAAGGGGCATTACAAGAGAAAATGCCCTAAATTGGCTAAGGAAAAGGCATCAACACCAAAAGTCAATCCAAAGTCAAAGGATGCCGGTGTTCCCAAAATCAAGAGCAAAGAGCACATTGTGTGCTTTAAATGCAACCAAAAGGGACACTATCGAAGCCAATGCCCTAGGGGGAGGAAGAAAGGGCAAGAAGGTGCAACTCATGTAGGGGGAGCTCCTAAAGCTAACCCTAAGGTAAATTTACTTAATGCACCTTTAATTTCTAGAGTCAAAAAGCATGCTAAGAATTATTTTAGTTCTCTTGCAATTATAAATGAAAAGCATGCTAAGAGAAATAATAAGATTTATTGCTTAGGTGCCAAGCATGTTCATATAACTAAGGATAAACCTAGGTGTCACGCCCCGAGAGTATACCGTGCCAAAAATCAAACGGACGGCATCTCCCCTGTACGTGGCAACATTTCGGGTTAATACAAGGCCCGTAGGCCCACAACAACAACAGAATATAATGAACAGATAAATATATATATCAACACACAGCGGAAATAGGAAAACACATACCCACAACAAAGTATACCAAAACATACAGGTGTACACCACCTGACAAGACCACAGTACTAAAAATCGGACATAAAACATCGACACAAAGTAAAGTCCATAACAAAACAAGGGTCCATGACATAGGACCAAAATCCATAACACATAAACCAGTCCAAGCCATAAGAGAGAAAAACAAAATGAACTCCTCGGGAGACATCGGAAAATGGAGATGGGATGGATCGGTCGGCGTAGCTCCAAGTCATCACAAAGGCGTCTACATTACAGGCGATGAAAAACCTGGGCCTGAGGTGGTGAGTAAAACTCAGGTAATCAGAGAAAACATGTAAATATATGTATCAATATTACATGTCATTCAATAGTCTAATTTACTCGTACAACAAGTATACATCAGCATAACAATAGATATGCATGCATATACTAAATAACTGAACATCAACGATGCTGACATACCTGACAGTCAGCTATTCTATCCTGATCCAACCTGGGCATATAATCACATCATAGGATATAAAAGTATATTACTAACACAATATCTTAACCTGAGTCAAGGGTTTCCCTGTGAATATCCGATAGGTATACAAGTACCAACCTACTACCATACAGCAATATGCAATAGCATGTATGAATATGTACAAACAAATGCCAAAGGCATAGTACATACAAATGCATCATCAAAGTGAGTATACGTATAGACTGTATCTGTATGTATACTAATCACCATCATCCATGTATATATATATATACAAGCAGGTATGTATATATATATAATCATATGCAAAACACCGTATGATACAAGAATGCAAAGATGTATGGTCATGCTGCCACCCTACTGCTACCACGACCTGTGGGCCTAGGTGGCACGAAATGACAACTATCCCGACTCCAGCCGCCACCACTCTCGAGTGACCGAGTTGGGTAGTATGATCAAGAGCTCGCTATAACGGGGTCCTCGCCACTCCGGCCGACGACCACCAATGAGTGGTCGAGTTCCACGCACCCAGGACAACTGCACGCGACTCCAACAACCATCGTCAATAATGGTAGAGTGCGACACAACAAATGCTATGCCCTCACACCAGTTACTCCTCCGAAGTAACTGGAGGCGAGATGATGACGACTCTCTCAACCCCAAGGGTAGACAATGTCGTCAGTATGCATGCAATGACATGAGGGTACTGTCTCACATACAGAACATCAACCCTAGACTCTCTGTTCAACAAAGAGTCACACCCAATTGATCAGTACACTCTCTACCCTGTAGAGAGTCACTCATCTGATCATGACAAGCTAGGACCATCGGTCCGTAGCGACACACTGTCCATGACTCACATGACCATTCACACAACCCGTGATTGGTGAATAAATGTGCAACATACAGGTATGGAATAAGTCCTACATCTAGGGCCATACTTATCCACAGAGGACCTTTTTGCCAAATTTATGAGTTAGGTCGACCTCCGTACTCTAACATCTACACCCTACTAAATAGTTAGACCTACTTACATCTGTAACTTCTAGATCATGCTAGGGAATATGTGTTATCAATAATCGAGCACACATATATATCAACGGTAAGTTCAAGCATACGATAAACAGAGCATGATCAAGGTAATATGAACACCTAACATGTTCATATCTATATCTAAATCTGGAAATCATTACATCTACCCGACCGGTAGAAAATTACCTACCTGATAAGAAGCTCGTGACAATATAAATCCTCATGGCCGAGGTCCTGCCTCGTATCCACGTCCTGCACAAACCATGATATGCATTAAGTTCAAGCACATGACAATAGATGTATATAATTTACTATTCTATTGTTTCCATACTCGCGTCCCTTTATTGAATACGAATTAGAAGCTCAAAGAGTTAAGCTTGACTATTTATTTTACATCCATCGGTTTTTAATTAGCAAAAGTGCTAACTTCCTCATCCAACTCCATATTTGACTTAACAAAGTTAATCTCATAAAGATTTAACCTTTTTACCCCCACCCGATTTTATAGTATCATCAACAGAATCAGTTATAAATCTAATTTATAAACACAACCCTTAAATTACAGTTGTCCCGTACTACAATCAATTCTATAATTAACATCTATCATTCCCGGTTAACAAGTATGCTAACCTATAATCATTTACAGCCATTTCAATTGGGGATTTAAACACGGTGGCTTAATCCATCGATAAACAACCCTCCCAAAATTAGTTTACATTCCTTACAACCATACGCCTTCCCCTTAATACTCTAGGCAAGCAACAATTTACGCAACGACAATTGAAAAAGGAATGATCAACAGCTATACCTGCACTTGAATCCAGCAGCACTGTTTTTCCCTCCACCAGCCCTGTTCGCCGGCCAAAAACCACCGTTGCCCTAGCTTCGGCAACCAAACTAATCCTACATCGACAACATCCAGTAGATAACACCTCAAGCAGTTTCTACCAACATGGAATTCACAGAGAACCAAAATTGATCTTGCTTACCTGGTGTTGAATCCCGTCGGCAACAACTCCCTTGTTTGCCGACCCACCTCTTGCCCCAAATCCAACCTAATGAAGGAACGACCACCACCCCTCAGAACTTTCACGAAAACAGATCAGTGATGAAGGATGGCTTTGACCTACCCAATTCCGACGATGAACCCCCTGTTCACCGGCGAACTCAGCAACTCCCCCCGAGGCACAGCCCTAGCTTCCGCTGGAACTCCCGTCTCCGGTAGACAAAGTCGCCGATGAAGGATGGCTTTGACCTACCCAATGCGAGTAGTGTAGGTAGGTTCATCGTCTACCTTCTTTAAGTTCTGATAGAACTCCTTAAGGAGATCATCATTGATGGCATGTGTGCATAATACTATTTTCATCAGATGATAATATGCAAATATGTCCATGACATCACTCTGAACGTGTAAAGAAGTCCCTATCGATGTACCTAACCAACATGGTTTGGTACAATCGTGATTCAACCTCGGGTGGGTCATTTCTACGGGAACGCCTATATGAATGTAATGCAATGACATGGAATACAAAGGTACAAATGCACGATTAGATCATAGTAAGTTATAATGGAAAAATTAGGGTTTTAGAGGAGTAAGAAAGTTATACTTTGGCACCATTTAGAGTGATGATGAGAGGGTACTCGGACACCGCTAAAAAGATCGCCGGAGCAGTGGATCGTCGGAACCCTAGTCGAAGAAGAGAAATCGCTGAAGAAGTGAGTGGATTAGGGCTATGAGATGCTAAAAACGTGAGTGAAATAGTTTATCTATCAAACCTAAGCCTTGGGTGACCGGCACGGTCGGAAACACTGGTCGGAGAAGGAATCGGCTACCGGAGAGGAGGAAGAAGCGAAGGATCGACGCATGAAGACGCCGAACCCTAGCGGTTCGGCGTTATAAAATGCGACACCAGTCGACTGATGTGCAGCATTAGTCGACTGATCGCGGCTTATGAGCCGTTTTACCGAACCGGCAATGATCGCTCTGCTCAAGAATCGATTCGAAGTCTTCGTGTCGCGTCTACAATAACATCGATCGATGATAATCGTATCGGATCGTGATATCTGATTCCTAGTTCTGAAATTTTGAGAATCTCGATTTCTTTATCCAACTTATTTCATTTTCTCATGTTTAATCTTGTATATCGAATATATTGATGTTAGCTTATATTCATGTATTTTGATATTTTATTTCATTTTAGCAAACATTAACATTCAATGGTTTCAAAATCCTAACATCTCACCCTTTCTTAGTGTTGATAACTGTATCAGTCGACTGATATCTGATTCCTAGTTCTGAAATTTTGATGAAGGATGGCTTTGACCTACCCAATGCGAGTAGTGTAGGTAGGTTCATCGTCTACCTTCTTTAAGTTCTGATAGAACTCCTTAAGGAGATCATCATTGATGGCATGTGTGCATAATACTATTTTCATCAGATGATAATATGCAAATATGTCCATGACATCACTACAGTAACGTGTAAAGAAGTCCCTATCGATGTACCTAACCAACATGGTTTGGTACAATCGTGATTCAACCTCGGGTGGGTCATTTCTACGGGAACGCCTATATGAATGTAATGCAATGACATGGAATACAAAGGTACAAATGCACGATTAGATCATAGTAAGTTATAATGGAAAAATTAGGGTTTTAGAGGAGTAAGAAAGTTATACTTTGGCACCATTTAGAGTGATGATGAGAGGGTACTCGGACACCGCTAAAAAGATCGCCGGAGCAGTGGATCGTCGGAACCCTAGTCGAAGAAGAGAAATCGCTGAAGAAGTGAGTGGATTAGGGCTATGAGATGCTAAAAACGTGAGTGAAATAGTTTATCTATCAAACCTAAGCCTTGGGTGACCGGCACGGTCGGAAACACTGGTCGGAGAAGGAATCGGCTACCGGAGAGGAGGAAGAAGCGAAGGATCGACGCATGAAGACGCCGAACCCTAGCGGTTCGGCGTTATAAAATGCGACACCAGTCGACTGATGTGCAGCATTAGTCGACTGATCGCGGCTTATGAGCCGTTTTTCAACCAGCCGGTCGGCTCTCGCTCGACAATCATGAGTCTTCCGTAGACGTGCTACAATAACATCGATCGATGATAAGCGTATCGATCGATATCTGATTCCTAGTTCTGAAATTTTGAGAATCTCGATTTCTTTATCCAACTTATTTCATTTTCTCATGTTTAATCTTGTATATCGAATATATTGATGTTAGCTTATATTCATGTATTTTGATATTTTATTTCATTTTAGCAAACATTAACATTCAATGGTTTCAAAATCCTAACATCTCACCCTTTCTTAGTGTTGAAATACACAATCAAGGTAAAAGACTTGTTTTGTGAGACGCAATCCACCCTAGACATTCCTTTCATGTAACCACATGGTGAAACACATGAAGCATGGTAAGTGCAAGACATCAAGGTGTGTGGAGTATCACTCTTGATGTACCTTCTACACTTTTAAAAACACTTCTCTTGATACATTAATTCCTAAAGTGTGCCAAAGATTAAAATGACACACTATGGCCTCTAAATCTACATTGTGCCAATTTTATTGATTTTTCATGATTTCAAAAATATATTGGCACATCCTAAAATCTTTTAGGATATAATATCAAACCTATTTCCAAGGTATCCATAACCTTGAAAATAACCTAATATGTCAACTTTGCTATGGTTGAGTTAACTACCCATCCAATCAAAGTTGGCACATCCTAACCCATTTAACGTGAATCAATCACGCTCTTTGGAACCCAAAATCTATTTGAGCTCATTGGATTAATTAGGTATTTCTTAGGGATGACTTCCCTAGATACCCTTTTAATGACCCTTCTAGGCTTGTTAGCCTTGGTCATTATGGTCTTGCCATGGTTAGTCTTAGGGATTGCCTCCCTCATAACCTTCTTAATGGCTTCCTTAGGTTTCTTAGAAACCCTAGCCACTAAACACACACTATGGTTGGCCTTAGGAATAATTTCCCTAAAGACCTTGATTTTCTTAGATCTAGGTTTAGTTCCATAATCAAATGGAACATTGTGATAAGTAGGCATTACTTTCTTAGACATAGGTTTGTGACCCAAACCTTGTCTCCTAGATGATTCTTGCTTCTTACACACTTTTTGTTGACTTCTAGATCCTAGAGTTTGACACTTTGACCCTTCAAATTGATTTTGCATATTTGCAAGAGTCTTTTCCAATTTCTCAAGCCTTGACCTCAAGGCTTGATTTTCTAACTCTAATTGCCCAAATGATTTTTGATTAGGTTTTTGGGCATTACCATTCACTTTAGACATATGTCTACCCTTATTGGGATTGATACCTAAATGGTTTTCGATTTTCTTAATTGTTTTCTTAGGAATGATATTTCTAGGGACATTAGTCCCAAATTTCTCCTTCTTTAAAATAGACCTAGAGTTATCATTCCTAGCATGCTTTGATTCATGAGTAATAGCAAAGTTATTTGAATTAATTCTAGCATGCTTTTGCTTAGAATTTAAAGAATGAGCATTATGAAAATATACCTTAGGGTTAGTCTTAGAGACTCCCCCTATTTGTGAAGCTCCCTCCTTTCTTCTAGGACATTGGCTCCTATAGTGTCCCGGTTGTCGGCATTTGAAGCACACCACGTGCTCCTTGCTCTTCTTGGTGGGGACACTGGCATCCTTGACTTTTTCATTGACTTTTGGTGCCGGAGGAGACTTCTTAACTCTTTTCAGACACTTACTCTTGTAGTGTTCGGATTCCCTACACTCAAGGCATATTATATGATTTTTATTTACAATTGACATGCTTGAGTTACCTATGGTGGTGGTAGGTGCCGGAATTGGAGCTTCTTCATCTTGACTAGATGTCGAAGCTTTCTCTTATTGCTCCGGAGTGGAAATTCTTCCCTCCCCCTCAATCCTAGAGGTGGATGTTGGTGCAATCGGTCCAGGTTGACTCGAGTTTGACTCGAGCAGTACCTTGATAGTATTTTGATGATGGACAAAACTCATGACATGGGATTGTCATGGGAAAGTCCAACATGGGGTTGGCATGGAAAATCCAAGCATGGAGCTTGGTGTGGAAGTCCAAGGGGGAAGCCTTGGCATGGGAAAGTCCAAAGCATTGCGAAGCCGTGCGCTTGGTGCTTGGCATGGGAAAGTCCAAAGCATTGCGAAGCCGTGCGCTTGGTGCTTGGTGAGAAATGCATTGCGAAGCCGTGCGCTTGGTGCATTTGGGAAGTCTTGAGGACTTGGTAAGTTCACTAGGCTCGGGGTCCTTGAGTCGGTGAAGGATGGCATTGCGAAGCCGTGCGCTTGGTGCATCCGAGGGACCGCCGGACGGGGAGCGAATGGAGTGAGCCCAAAGGGAAGCATACTTCTAGGGTATGAGACGCGAAGGATGGCGTTGCGAAGTCGTGCGCTTGGCGCATCCGAGGGATGTAGGCCGAGGGAAGAGAGCTTCGGAGGGGAACTCCATGAGGGATAAGGTGGACTTGGCCAAGTGGCTAAGACTGAGTGTCGGAGACTCAAACTTGATGTTTGAGGGTTTACCCGACGGTCGGATGCTCAAACAACAGTGTTTGAGGTTTTGCCGACGTCGATCGGCCTGGCATGTCGGGATTCGACTGGTCCAAGTCGACTAGGGTTCGACTGGTGTAAGGCTAGGGTTTTGTGCTTGGCAGTCGACTGCCATGGTAGCGATCGGCCCGATGTCGACAACGGTCGGCTAGCAGGGATGGCGGTCGGTGATGAATGTCGCGAACTGAGCGCTCCATAGTGGTAGGCGATCGACTACTAGGTCACGGTCGGGGGCATCATCGGTCGATTAGGTAGGTGATCCGTTGGAACTTATGCGGCGTGGATCGGCGTTGTGAGACAAGCGGACTACGAGCGATCGTGGGCCTTTTGGCGATCATTGCTAGGCACGAAAATAGCTCGATCACGAGTTATAAAGGAGCTCGAGATGGAGGTTTTTGCAATGGTTTTGTGGAGCTATTGGAGAATTCTTTGTTGCATTCCAGTCCTTCAAGAGCCAATCAAAGCAAGCAACAAGAAAGTGATCAAAGCAATTGTGTTAAAGTTCTCTTTTGTATTGTCTTTGTATTTCTTCTTGTATTTCATATTACTTGTTGTAATAGCTTGTGAGAGGTTTCTCCACCTCCGACGTGTAGTCGATAAGGAGTGTTGTTAGTGTCGTGCGCATAACACGAGCTCGTTGAGCTCACCCCGTGGAGTAGTAACCATTCGGTTCCGAACCACATATATGTAATGTATTGATTGTGCTTGTATTGTTGTTATTTCTATTGTTATTCCACCTGCGTATATTAGCGACAATTGTAGACAAGCACCGCGAGAGCAACAATTCGACATCCAACGAAAGAGGGCTATTCACCCCCCTCTAGCCGGCCGTGTCGACCCCCCTACAAGTGGTATCAGAGCCGAGGTCGCTCTTCAAGGACTAACCGCCGCGAGAGCACTACAAGATGGCCGGCTACAACCTTCAACCACCCAAATTCGAAGGAGACTTTCTATGGTGGAGAAGAAAAATGGAGGTATACCTAGAAACCGATTTTGATTTTATGATTATTATAGAAAACGGTTTTGAAATGCCTAGGGACAAGTACAACAAGCCAATTGAGAAGTCAAAATGGACCCAAGACCAAATCAAAGACTTCAAGACAAATCTCAAGGTAATCAAGTTGATTAGTGATTTGTTACCTAACACTATTTGGTCTAGATTGGGTGATTATAGGGATGCAAGGGAATTATGGAATAAGGTAATGAAATTCCAAGAAAATTCCCAATCGGCACAAGTAGAGGAGAATGTCGAAGAAGAATCACCATCCACTTTTGAAGATGTGGATGACTTGGTGGACCTCCACCTCTAGCAGTGAGGGAGAGGAAAGGATTTGATTCGAGCAAGATCAAAATGAAGCTTCTACCTCCGGAAGAAGTGAAGAGGCCTCCACCAACTCCCTAGGTAACTCAAGTGTTGTAATTTTAAATAAAAATCACATAATATGCTTTGAGTGTAGGGAGAAGGGGCATTACAAGAGAAAATGCCCTAAATTGGCTAAGGAAAAGGCATCAACACCAAAAGTCAATCCAAAGTCAAAGGATGCCGGTGTTCCCAAAATCAAGAGCAAAGAGCACATTGTGTTCTTTAAATGCAACCAAAAGGGACACTATCGAAGCCAATGCCCTAGGGGGAGGAAGAAAGGGCAAGAAGGTGCAACTCATGTAGGGGGAGCTCCTAAAGCTAACCCTAAGGTAAATTTACTTAATGCACCTTTAATTTCTAGAGTCAAAAAGCATGCTAAGAATTATTTTAGTTCTCTTGCAATTATAAATGAAAAGCATGCTAAGAGAAATAATAAGATTTATTGCTTAGGTGCCAAGCATGTTCATATAACTAAGGATAAACCTAGGTGTCACGCCCCGAGAGTATACCGTGCCAAAAATCAAACGGACGGCATCTCCCCTGTACGTGGCAACATTTCGGGTTAATACAAGGCCCGTAGGCCCACAACAACAACAGAATATAATGAACAGATAAATATATATATCAACACACAGCGGAAATAGGAAAACACATACCCACAACAAAGTATACCAAAACATACAGGTGTACACCACCTGACAAGACCACAGTACTAAAAATCGGACATAAAACATCGACACAAAGTAAAGTCCATAACAAAACAAGGGTCCATGACATAGGACCAAAATCCATAACACATAAACCAGTCCAAGCCATAAGAGAGAAAAACAAAATGAACTCCTCGGGAGACATCGGAAAATGGAGATGGGATGGATCGGTCGGCGTAGCTCCAAGTCATCACAAAGGCGTCTACCTGTTACCTGGGCGACAGAAAAACCCAGGGTCGGAGGTGGTGAGTAAAACTCAGTAGGTAATCAGAGAAAACATGTAAATATATGTATCAATATTACATGTCATTCAATAGTCTAATTTACTCGTACAACAAGTATACATCAGCATAACAATAGATATGCATGCATATACTAAATAACGGAACATCAACGATGCTGACATACCTGACAGTCAGCTATTCTATCCTGATCCAACCTGGGCATATAATCACATCATAGGATATAAAAGTATATTACTAACACAATATCTTAACCTGAGTCAAGGGTTTCCCTGTGAATATCCGATAGGTATACAAGTACCAACCTACTACCATACAGCAATATGCAATAGCATGTATGAATATGTACAAACAAATGCAAAAGGCATAGTACATACAAATGCATCATCAAAGTGAGTATACGTATAGACTGTATCTGTATGTATACTAATCACCATCATCCATGTATATATATATATACAAGCAGGTATGTATATATATATAATCATATGCAAAACACCGTATGATACGGCAATGCAGCATGTATGGTCATGCCTGCTCACCCCTACTCGTTACCACGACCCCAGTGTGGCCTAGGTGGCACGAAATGACAACTATCCCGACTCCAGCCGCCACCACTCTCGAGTGACCGAGTTGGGTAGTATGATCAAGTAGCATATGAGCGTAAAGAGCTCGCTATGCAACGGGGGTCCCTGCTGCTGGCCACTCCGACTGACACTGCCAATGAGTGGTCGAGTTCCACGCACCCAGGACAACTGCACGCGACTCCAACAACCATCGTCAATAATGGTAGAGTGCGACACAACAAATGCTATGCCCTCACACCAGTTACTCCTCTGGAAGTAACCTGGGAGGCAGGATGACTGACGACTCTCTCTCAACCCCAAGGGTAGACAATGTCGTCAGTATGCATGCAATGACATGAGGGTACTGTCTCACATACAGAACATCAACCCTAGACTCTCTGTTCAACAAAGAGTCACACCCAATTGATCAGTACACTCTCTACCCTGTAGAGAGTCACTCATCTGATCATGACAAGCTAGGACCATCGGTCCGTAGCGACACACTGTCCATGACTCACATGACCATTCACACAACCCGTGATTGGTGAATAAATGTGCAACATACAGGTATGGAATAAGTCCTACATCTAGGGCCATACTTATCCACAGAGGACCTTTTTGCCAAATTTATGAGTTAGGTCGACCTCCGTACTCTAACATCTACACCCTACTAAATAGTTAGACCTACTTACATCTGTAACTTCTAGATCATGCTAGGGAATATGTGTTATCAATAATCGAGCACACATATATATCAACGGTAAGTTCAAGCATACGATAAACAGAGCATGATCAAGGTAATATGAACACCTAACATGTTCATATCTATATCTAAATCTGGAAATCATTACATCTACCCGACCGGTAGAAAATTACCTACCTGATAAGAAGCTCGTGACAATATAAATCCTCATGGCCGAGGTCCTGCCTCGTATCCACGTCCTGCACAAACCATGATATGCATTAAGTTCAAGCACATGACAATAGATGTATATAATTTACTATTCTATTGTTTCCATACTCGCGTCCCTTTATTGAATACGAATTAGAAGCTCAAAGAGTTAAGCTTGACTATTTATTTTACATCCATCGGTTTTTAATTAGCAAAAGTGCTAACTTCCTCATCCAACTCCATATTTGACTTAACAAAGTTAATCTCATAAAGATTTAACCTTTTTACCCCCACCCGATTTTATAGTATCATCAACAGAATCAGTTATAAATCTAATTTATAAACACAACCCTTAAATTACAGTTGTCCCGTACTACAATCAATTCTATAATTAACATCTATCATTCCCGGTTAACAAGTATGCTAACCTATAATCATTTACAGCCATTTCAATTGGGGATTTAAACACAGCTGGCTTAATCCATCGACCGACAACCCTCCCAAAATTAGTTTACATTCCTTACAACCATACCGCCTTCCCCTTTGTTTAATACTCTAGGCAAGCAACAATTTACATAGCGACAATTGAAAAGGAATGATCAGCTATACGCACTTGAATCCAAGAAGACCTGTTTTCCCTCCACTACATTCGCGGCCAAAAACCACCGTTGCTAAGCCCGGCAGCAAACTAATCCTACATCGACAACATCCAGTAGATAACACCTCAAGCAGTTTCTACCAACATGGAATTCACAGAGAACCAAAATTGATCTTGCTTACCTGGTGTTGAATCCCGTCGGCAACAACTCCCTTGTTTGCCGACCCACCTCTTGCCCCAAATCCAACCTAATGAAGGAACGACCACCACCCCTCAGAACTTTCACGAAAACAGATCAGTGATGAAGGTTGGCTTTGACCTACCCAATTCCGACGATGAACCCCCTGTTCACCGGCGAACTCAGCAACTCCCCCCGAGGCACAGCCCTAGCTTCCGCTGGAACTCCCGTCTCCGGTAGACAAAGTCGCCGATTCTTCCTTCCCGAGCAAAGTGTCATCGCCGTTATCCCCAAACCTCCCAAATCAAGAGCCTCCTTCGTCGCTCTAGTCTGTCCGCGAGCACCGCCGCCTACCGTCTTCCACGCGAGCAGAGGAGTCGATTATCTCCAGCCAGCAGGGGTCGCAGAAGTCACGCGAAGGAGAGAAAACGAGAGAAGAGGGGACTGCTCGTGCCGAGAGAAAATGTTAACCGGTGCCGTGGTCGCGGAAGGGATAAGAAGAGCGCGCTCAGGAAACGCTCGCCAAAAAATAAAGTCAGCGGCGTCGAACGGAAAGAAAATCAAAACGTCAAGGCTTAGCGGTTCGGATTTCAGCTAAACGGGTCGAATTTCAGACCCGTTAAGCCCACTAACTATTAATCAAAAAGGTTCTTAGAAATACCCATTTGAGTCCAGAAAATTCCTAAAAATTTCTGGAAAATTTCTATAGGGTATTCTCCTAATTACCCAACATTTTTTTCCTAGTATTTTACACTAGGAATCATAATTCTAGACCTATTTTACCTAGGGAGTCAATTAGGAGAATTGAAGAAAACTTGGGTGTTAATCCCAAGAAATCTAGGCATATGCCTAAAAAGAAAAACATTTCCCAAAAGAAAAATGAAAATCCAAAATTGGGAAAATTAGAGTTAGAAAACCAAGCCTTGAGGTCAAGGCTAGAAAAATTGGAGAAGACCCTAGCAATAATATCAAATTCGGTTAACGGGTCTAATGTACAAAAGTCAAGACCTAGAAAACAAAAAGTGTCTAAGGGCAAGAAGGGTTTGGGTCACAAACCTATGTCCTACCATAATGTTCCATTTAATTATGGAACCACATCTAGGTCTAGGAAAACCAAGGCTAATAGGGAAGTCATTCCTAAGTCTAGCCATGGTATGTGTTTAGTGGCTAACACCTCAAAGAAATCAAATGTAGCCACTAAGAAGGTCAATGGAGGAGTTACCTCTAGAGTTGACCCAAGTAAGACCCAACAGACTATGGTTTCAAAGCCAAAAAGGGTCATTAGAAAGGTATCTAGGGAAGTTATCCCTAGGGAATACCTTGTTAACCCAAGGAGCTCCAATAGGTATTGGGTTCCTAGAAGCGTGATCGATTCACGCTAGATGGGTTAGGGTGTGTCAACCCTAAATGGATGGGTAGTTAACCTAACCATAGTAGAGTTGACACATTAGGATGTGCCAATGTGTTTGAGAAGTTTAGAATGATTTAAATTGGCACAATTAGGTCATAGAGGTAGTGGTGTGCTATTTTGGGTTTTTGGCACACTAAGGAAATAATGGCATTAAGGCAAAATGTATTTAATCCCTAAAAATGGCAAATTGATTTTAACACTTAGGTATTTTATGCCTTAGTATATTGTTCTTGCCATGCTTTATTTGCCTTGCCATGTCATGACATCATTCTCATTTTATCTATAAAAATGTCATGATCATGTTTAAATTTATGTTTAGATGTCATGAATGCTTTGTTCTCATTCACATGCCATGACATCATGATATTGGCATATGCTTTTATCTATATCATATTTATGCCATAATCATATCATGCATTAAATAAAATGAAATTAAGGACTATGGCACAATTTGAAGGGAATCAAATTATGTTGCCTTAGAAATATGCATGAGAACATAAAGAACAAAAAACCCACATCTCACTAAGATGTTTGACTTGTATGTGTTTTACACATTTAGATATTGGTGAGATGTTTAGGAAAAAGAAAATAAAGGTTTTTAAAACATTTTGAAAACTTTTTGAAAAACCTTGGTGAAGTCTATCTTTTGATAGCTATCATCATTGAATGGGATAATACAAAGAGGGCTCTTTATTGAAGCTTTTCTTAAATTTTGGACTTTGTATCAATCTCCTGATTTAATGGGTAAAATAATTTTCTAATATTTTTCACCCATAGTGTTTATGATAAGTAATATACATACCAAATTTCAAGAATTTTAAACTTATGTATATTTACTTATGGATTTCGAAAATCTATTTACGAAATCTTTGGCGCAAATCTGATTATCGATCGTATCATGGATGTGATCGTGATGATGGCAATGACCTGATTTTTTATTTGATCATTGCCCATTCGGGTAAATCTTGTTGGTTAGGCCCATGTTCAGCTAGGTTAAGGTCCCCTAACCACTCCTAACCCTAAGATATGCTTGGGAGAGCATTAGAGAGGGTGGAAATCCATTGGATATGGATTAGGAGTTGGGTTGAGGGTGAGTATCAATTTTAAGGTGGATGAGAGTTCATTGTTGAACTTTGCCTTAATTTTGTTTTGGTTTAATGTTCCTATTGGCTTAGGGACTCTCCAAGGACATTGTTGGTGCAATGATCAAGGGGGAGCAAGCCTCTAGGGGGAGGTATCCATCATGGGAAGATGGATGTATATTTCCTCATGGGAGGAAAATTGGGTTGCCTCTCTTTAAGTGATATGGGATCACTAGAAAGATTGTAGGCATGTGTTCCTCCAAGGGAGAGATTGTAAGATCTCATTGGGATATGAGACATTCATACCCTTGGGGAGGACCTTTTTGATTTAGTGTCAAAAAGGGGGAGAAGTTACCAAGTTACCAATTAGAGTTCGTTGGAATTCTCATTGGGATATGAGAATTGTCAATATGGGAGAATTGGTAGACTTGAGATGGTAGTTTTGTCAATCATCAAAAAGGGGGAGATTGTTGGTGCAATCGGCCCAGGTTGACTCGAGTTTGACTCGAGCAGTACCTTGATAGTATTTTGATGATGGACAAAACTCATGACATGGGATTGTCATGGGAAAGTTCAACATGGGGTTGGCATGGAAAATCCAAGCATGGAGCTTGGTGTGGAAGTCCAAGGGGGAAGCCTTGGCATGGGAAAGTCCAAAGCATTGCGAAGCCGTGCGCTTGGTGCTTGGCATGGGAAAGTCCAAAGCATTGCGAAGCCGTGCGCTTGGTGCTTGGTGAGAAATGCATTGTGAAGCCGTGCGCTTGGTGCATTTGGGAAGTCTTGAGGACTTGGTAAGTTCACTAGGCTCGGGGTCCTTGAGTCGGTGAAGGATGGCATTGCGAAGTCGTGCGCTTGGTGCATCCGAGGGACCGCCGGACGGGGAGCGAATGGAGTGAGCCCAAAGGGAAGAATACTTCTAGGGTATGATACGCGAAGGATGGCATTGCGAAGTCGTGCACTTGGCGCATCCAAGGGACGTAGGCCGAGGGAAGAGAGCTTCGGAGGGGAACTCCATGAGGGATAAGGTGGACTTGGCCAAGTGGCTAAGACTGAGTGTCGGAGGCTCAAACTTGATGTTTGAGGGTTTACCCGACGGTCGGATGCTCAAACAACTTGGTGTTTAAGGTTTTGCTCGACGTCAGTCGACTGGCATAGGTGTCGGTTCGACTGGTCCAAGTCGACTAGGATTCGACTGGTGTAAGGCTAGGGTTTTGTGCTTGGCGATGATCGCCATGGTGTGATCGGCCCGAAAGTCGGCAATGATCGGCCGAGGGATGGCGATGATCGATGGGAGTGTCGCGCTGAAGCGCTCCGTGGCCAGGCGATCGACTACTAGGTCACCGATCGTGGGCATCATCATCGGACCGGTAGGTGATCCGTTGGAACTTGTCCGACGTGGATCCGCCGTTGTGAGACAACGACTACGAGGGCGATCGGGGCCTTTTGGCAATCGACTGCTAGGCGCGAAAATAGCTCGATGCAGGTTATAAAAGGAGCTCGAGATGGAGGTTTTTGCAATGGTTTTTGTGGAGCTATTGGAGGGGAATTGCTGCTGCATTCCAGTCCTTCAAGAGTCAATCAAAGCAAGCAACAAGAAAGCGATCAAAGCAATTGTGTAAAAGTTCTCTTTTGTATTGTCTTTGTATTTCATATTACTTGTTGTAATAGCTTTTGAGAGGTTTCTCCACCTCCGACGTGTAGTCGATAAGGAGTGTTGTTAGTGTCGTGCGCATAACACGAGCTCGTTGAGCTCACCCCGTGGAGTAGGAACCATTCGGTTCCGAACCACGTATATGCTTGTGTATTGATTGTGCTTGTATTGTTGTTATTTCTATTGTTATTCTGCTGCATATATTAACGACAATTGTAGACAAGCACACGAGAATGAATTACGACATCCAACGACAAAGGGCTATTCACCCCCTCAATCCTAGAGGTGGAGGTGTCTTCTATTTCTTCCACCTCCTCTTCCACCGATCCGGAAGTTGACTCCTCTTCAACTTCCGATTCCTCACTTGCTCGTGAGGATGATGAACTCTCTTCATCCTCTTCCTTATCTTCTTCTACTTGTGCCAAGTGGGGCTTCTCATTGAACTTGGCCAATTTGTCCCATAGCTCCTTGGCATCAAGATATTCACCTAGCCTAGACAAAACATCATTAGGTATCAAATCTTCTAAAAGTTTTGTTACCTTGGCTTCGGTTTTGAATTTTTGCCGTTGCTCTTGGGTTCATTTCTTCAATTTGAGGACTTGCCCCTTTTATCCCGAGGAGGCTCAAAACCTTCTACGAGGATGAACCAATCCTCTATATCCATCATCAAGAATGTCTCCATTCTTGTTCTCCACGCCGAAAAGTCTTCTCGATCGTATGGCGGTGGAGTGTTGATGTCCCATCCAAGCTTGTCTTGGAATTCCATCTTGTTCCTCTAGCGTCTTGACTCCGGGTTGTTAATCCGTAGAAGAGCCCCGGGCTCTGATACCAATTGTAGGATATTTGAAGCTGCTAGAGGGGGGTGAATAGCGTCGTGTTCGTTCGTAGATAGAATTCGATCGTGGTTGTCTCTACAATTTCGTTAGCATGCAGTGGAATAGTAATGAAAGCAATAACGAAATAAACAATAACGCAAACACAAATATTTAACGTGGTTCGGAACCGAATGGTTCCTACTCCACGGATTGGGTTCGTACGAACCCTAGCGATGTCAATCACACACCACTATGATAAACACTCCTCGACACAAGTCGGAGGCGGAAAAACCCCTTACAAGCAATCTTACAACAGTAAGAAACAAAAACAAACAATTACAACAATTTATATGAAAGACAAGTAAAGAAAAACTTTACAACTCTTGCTTTTGATTGCTTGAATGCTTGGTTGTTTGATTAGCACTTGGAGACCTGATTTACAGCAACAAATCGCCCCTAAAGCTCTCAAAAATCGGATCCATTTTTCTCCATCACGAGCTCCTTTTATAGCTTCAACCTGTGCTGGAAAATGTCGATCAGTCGACTTCTCGGGACCATCAGTCGACTGATCACACTATTGTTGTGAGACAACGGTGTAATCCACACTGAAAAATCCAACGGCTATGACATCAGTCGACTGATCATACACATCAGTCGACTGATGAAGCATCACTCGACTGCTTGTCCCAGCGGTCGAGTGAGACTCCATTATGTGCCCTAAAATTCGAGCATCAGTCGACTGATCACAAGATCAGTCGACTGCTCGTCCAATCAGTCGACTGCTCATCTATGGCAGTCGACTGCTAGGGCAATTCCCATAATCAAACCCTAGTTGACTATGCCAGTCGACTTCCACATGGCACCAGTCGACTGGCACACCTCAAACATGAGGTTTTAGCCCAAGTATGGTGCCCCCATACTTGCTAGACCACCCTTAGCCTAGACCTAAGCCTTCTAGCCACCTCCATCGTCCTTACGCCTCTCGGATCCCTCCAAGTCATCCATGACTTGTTCATCCATCGCGCTAGCCTTCAGGTGCTTCCATCGGCTATGTCATGCTAACGGTGTCTACACCGCCAAGGCATATTGGACTTACGCCGCCAAGACTCCCGCTTGGACTTTACGCCGTCAATACCAAACCCTTTGGACTTCTCACGTGCCAAGACTGACTTTCCCTTGCCAACCCATATTGGACTTTCCATGCCAAGACCCATGCTTGGACTTTCCATAACCACATTGTAACGACCTGGCCCCTTATTGGCACCTGGCCCCTATTGGCGGAATTCGGCGACCCCTATTGGTCGACGACCGTTGCCCCTGTCGGCCAGTCGTTACTCACCTGGTCTTCCCACCCCTGGAAGTGGGTTTTTGCCTTCCCCAGGATTCGAACTCTAGACCTCCAGGCTAAGTACTAAAGTTTATGAATCCTGGTAACCAAGTGATCCTTCCAGGGGTAATAGAAAACCCAGGGTCCGCGGGGGTGGTGAGTAAAACTCAGCAGGTAATAGAAAACATGTATATATGTAATATCACATGTATTTCGACAACATAATCTAGATGTACAACAGGTATATCAGCATAGTATATACATACAAGCTTATACCGTCTAACTGAATGAACAACATAAAATGCAGACATACCTGAAGTCTGCTACGCTACTCTGATCCAACCTGAACATATATCCAACATATATATATATATAACAGGAATAGTAGATCAACTCAAAATATACTCTAGCTACAGGTCAAGGTATCTATGGTCTATCCAACACATATCAATATCTGACACAACTGTATAACATATGCAAGAAACATGCATGAATATGATGTCCACCCAAATGCAGCAAGCATAGTACAAACAAATGCAACATCACAATAATCATATATATATAGACTGTATCCATATATATATTAATCTCAACCATCCATATATATATATATACATGCATATATGTATATATATATGGTAATATGCAAAGCGCCATCAGATACGGCTATACAGCATGCATGGTCATGTCGGCTCACCCTAAAGCTACCACGACCCCAGTGTGGCCTCGGTGGCTCGAGCATGACAACTGTCCCAACTCAACACCAACCACTACTCTCGAGTGGCCGAGTGGGCAGTATGATCGAGTAGCATATAAGCGTAAAGAGCAAGCTACACGATGGGGGTCCTGCATTTGGTCACTCGACAGCGGTCACTACCCATGAGTGGTCGAGTACCACACACGCAGGACTACGGCACGCAAATCCAACTACCACCGTCTATAGTGGTAGAGTGCAGCACCACAATGCTCTGCCCTCCCACGGGTGACTCCTCCTATGAGTAACCGTGGAGGCAGGATGTTGTGACACTCTCGACCACAAGGAGACCTCGTCGCGGCGTGCAATGCATGAATGCAATGTCTCACTTACCGACATCCACCATAGACTCTCTGCTCTAGAGAATCATACTAACAGATCTCGCACTCTCTATCCTGTAGAGAGTCGTACTCAACGATCATAATACTCTCTATCCCGTAGAGTCATACCAATCTAAGCGACACACTCTCTATCTGAGAGAGACTCAACTAATGGACACACTCTCTATCCCAGAGAGTCGCACTTATCTGATTATAACAAGCTAGGACCATCGGTCCGTAGCGATACCCTAAGTATCATTCCTCTGACCATTTACACAATACAAGTTCCGTGGTAACATACAACCTAAGGGTACTAGAACTAATCCTAGGTTAAAGACATTATCTACCTACGGATGACCTTTTTACCCAAAGTACAATCAGGTTGTCATCCGGACTTTACTATTTGCACTTAACTTAAACAAATTCTAAGTTATTTACATCATCTATATGTATAACTCCTAATCATGATAAAATAAACATGATATCAGCAATGGAGTTAATAGCCGACGGTAGAAGATCAAGCATGCGATAAAAAGAACAGGGTCAAGGTAATATGAACACCTAACATGCTCATATCAATGACTAAATCTGAATGAAATATAACTACCCGGACCAGGTAGAAAATTACCCACCTGCTAGGAAGCTCATGTTGACGGTCTTCGCCTCCAAGATCTCTACCTCGAATCCAATATAATCACATGCTAGTATAATCAAATTGTAGGAATAAGAATCTAATCCATCTTAATCCCTGACTAATTCACCAAATAATCTAATACTATAAGATGAATCAACTCATATATTTGTATACATCCGTAAACATCAAAATCTGAGCTCACCTTACACCGCATCAATTTCCATCGCTTATCTGGAAGAACAACCCTCTTCCAAAATCATCCAGCTTCTTGATACAATGCATAACTGATCTGCACCTCTAGTATCAACGATCCACATAAATACATCAATCGGTTTCTATCAAATATAGACTCCTTCCGATGCGGTAAATCGGTAAACAATGACCAACAACTATAACCATCTATCACAATGGATACAAACCAAACTTACCCAAATTCCGGCTTCAATTCCAAAGCTTTTGATCAACGATCTTACTCACATTAGATCTAAATCCAATCAGTCTAACTCCATTTTCTGCCCAAGGATGTAGCGATGAAGTACCAGATTCACATTTCCACCGATCACAGCTCTACACCCACGGCATAAACAGAGCAACAAAAACCAGGGATAACAACGAAGATCAAACAGGCAACATTACCCTTGGAAGACTACCTTGTCCTTGGCGGCGATCTGAATCGTCCACAACGTCGAGAAGAACCACAAGCATGGTTCGATGGAATCCGACAATGACCGTACCGCAGTGGGTCGGCCGGTCGAAAAGGCGGTCGCCCATCCGACGAGCAGGCGTGGCGATGGGGCGGGCACAGGAAGGGCAGGCGACAGTAGGAGCGGCGCGCGTGTCGACGAGGCGGCGACGACCGGCCGATGGCGGTAGAGGGCGCGCGGTTTGGCGTGGCCACGGCCAAGACGCAGTGGCGGGCGGCGAGCGCGAAATGAGGAACCGAGAGGAAGGGCTCGGCAGCAGCGATGAAATGGAAGAAGGGCTCGCGCGTCGAGATCGGCACCGGCGGCAGTAGCTGCGGCGGAGATCGACGGAGAAGAAGAAGGATCCGGCACCGGTGGCAGTAGCTGCGGCGGAGATCGGCGGAGCGACGGCGATTGGGGCAAGCTCGTGCGTGGCGTCGCGCGGGGAGAAGAGAAAGAAACGGAAGAAGGGGAGAGGGCGGCGCTCGAATGGAATCGGGAGAAAACGCGATGGGAAGGGAATCGCGCCGTGAGGGAAATAAAAACCGAAGAAAAGAAAACGCTCGCGTGAGGAAACCGAGCGGATTTTGAAAGCGGATCGGGTTTGAGATTTAACCCGGCTCCTATTAACCCCATTAATTTTAGGGTTAGGTTAATAAACCCAATAAATCCCTAGACTAAGATTTAAGCTCATTTTAAATCCTGAAAATTTTCTAAAAACTCCTGAAAAATTTCACAAGATAATTTATCAATTAACGAAGAATATAATTTTTTTTTTCCGGTATTTTACATTCTCCCCCACTAATAAAAATTTGGTCCCCAAATTTCGTACTTAGATACGAGAACCAACTCAAGAAATTTCCAGAACCATCACATACCCTAAGTGAAAGGATGATGATGTCGAGCTCGAATAGTATCTTCCAACTCCCACATAGCCTCATCATCGATATGATGCTGTGATCCAACCTTTACAAGTCGGATGGTCTCCGTCCCCGGTCTACATAACTCTTCGGTCGTTATAGGCAGATTCCACTGAATGAACGTGGTCCTCCTAACTGCTTTCTGCAATCCAAGACACAGGATCTCAATAGATTCTCCAATGTCTGAATCATACGCTCAGACTGTCCATCCGTTTACGGATGAAACATTGTACTGAGTCTAAGCTCTATGCCCATAGCCTACTGCATGCTCTGCTAAAATCGCGAGGTAAGTCGCGGATCTCTATCAGATATGGTACTCAAAAGTACCCTATATAATCCGATAATTTCTCGGCAGTACAACTCTGTTAGACGATCCAACAAGTTCATTCCATGCATAGGCAAAAAGTGAGCTAATTCGGCTAGTCGATCCACGATCACCCAAATTACATCATATCCTTTACGGGTTCTAGGCAATCCCGTAACGAAATGCATAGTGATACGCTCCCACTTCCATTCCGAAATCGGAATTTTCCGTGAGCAATCCATCAGATTTCTGATGTTCAACCATCACCTACTGATATAGTAAATATCCAAAGAACAATGTTCATGATTTCTCTTCATACCGTTCCCACCAGTATAAACGTCTCATATCCCGGTACATCCGAGTACCACCAGGATGTAGAGCAAATTTCAATGATGTGCTTCCTGTAGCAACTCTTCCTTAACTGGATGTGTGTCCGGAACACACTATCCTTATTAGAGACGGAGAGTTATTTTCTCAAAAGAGAAAACCATCAACCATTAAAAATCCACTCTACCACACACTCTGTAAGTGCATGGAAGACTATAGCGACCAATCTCTCAAGTTGCAATCGTCTGCCCAAAGAACTCCATAGTAACAACCGAGTAGCTAGTTAAATTCAATGAGCACTTCTGCTCCATACAACTACAAATCCAGATAATAACTACTAAAGTCACGTCATATATATGACAGACTATCTCGTAGTTTCTTAACTGTCGCAGGCATAAATATCTCTTCCAACATCTCCTATAATCACAACTCACGTTATTCCGATTCTTTTATAGTGTTTAACAGCGATACCAAAAAAAATATCACTCGTTATGTGATCTTTGATACCGGACTATTTCCGCAATCATTTCGAACGCCTACTCCACTTGCCTAAGCAACGACAAGCCTTGGATTTCATCCGAAATTACATCCGAATACTCTCAGATTATACGCACCTCCGAGCATATCGTACCATACTTCCGACAATTTGACCATCCGTAAGGATATGTCCACAGTAAAAGTATGACTATCAGAGTCTAAGGGCATCCCTTGACTTCTTAATTGTTGATTCTCATCTCACCTGATGGTAGAGATACCACCGACCCACAAGTCGATGTAAAGGACCCTTCTAATCCAACTGAGAATGTTCTAGATACAGATACCTGTAACTACAAGCATCTCTCAATATATTAACCCAGAGGGTAAAACTAGAGTAATACCCTAAACGATCAAATATCTGTTGATCCGATCCAAAAGGCTCCACACAGGTCTCGGCCTTTCTCCGAAGAGAAAAGATCAGATCCAACAGTCCACGACAAAGCGGTCGCATTTCTGCGATGAATGATCCGAGGATCATGCTAGATCATCTGATCACATTACTTAATCCTACGAGCTGCAACTGTAGAATACCGAATAGATACGACCTTTGTCGTATACTCTCTCTTATGTACTAAGCAAAACACGTCTGGAGGTAACTGTTGTTGTTGTCTGCATGAATCTTCTACGATGTCTTCTGCGGATGCTGCTTCTGTGCTGATCTTTGCTGAAGGGTAGTATCAAGGAACTTCGACCACGTCTGAGGTAGTAGGTTGTTGCTGTTGAGATAACCCAATCTTCTGTGTTGATTTCTGCTATCGAGACGGTGCATCATCCTCCTGGAACGTCATTGGTAGTCTTCAACTGAATCTTCAAGGTACACCTCCACTGTACTGGTTGCTCATAAATAGCAACAGCTGAACTGCTCCAATAGATATTCTGGCTTCACGTGTCTTCATGATCTGCACTGCACGCACACAATCCCTTCGGAGTCTTTGTTCTGATTTTGCTGATATCCACAAGAACCTTCTGATGATTTGCGATTGGTCTTCTATAATCGGAAAATAGCTCAAAGCCTATAACTCCGATCTTCCTCCTTCTATCCAATAGTCGGAGACTTCTGACTCTAATCAGTTGACCTGCAATAGTTGTCTACTGGTCTCCAACTCTTAAACTCTTGTACGGAGTCATTTTTAAACTCCCGTCTCAATCCAACGTCTTTCGGCAGGATCTGGTAGAAGATCCCGGCATCCTAATCCAACTATAAACCAATAACTCTGGGTGGCTTAAATCATCCACTTATCTTCTTGAGCTATTAGGTGGTCGTAACCTCTGCAAGTCTCACGACTCTGCATAGTACACTATTACTGACCGATCACCCTTTCTTGAAGCTCAAGAATTCCTTACAATGTGTCACTAAAAGTGACACGGGGAAATACACTCTTTCAACATCACTAATCCATGATCAAGTGATATATTATTTCACGAAGATTATTTTCTGCATTTATCACCAAATACCGGCAAAACCCCGATAATGGTATGCAAATAACTCTACTTTCTTGGTATAACATGAGTAAGTACTTAGAAGTACTCTCAAAGTTATACAACTCAGTACGAACAACTCAGGGATAAAATCCCTATGAAACTCCATAACCTAGCCTTCCGCTATCTACATCAATAATAGTCTACAAGTCTGTTCATTACCCACAGGTAATGATCCGACTAGCACAGTTAGTGGAAATCTCTAAGACTGTAGTCTCTGATTTCCATAATAAATGTGACGACTTTCGGTGCTCGATCGGCCCTCAAAGGTAAATCACCTTTTCGACACAGTTCAAGACTCACACTTAAGCAGTCGTTTCCGGTCAATACATACCACTGCACATTTGAACAATAACCAACAAACTACAGGTTATTCCCTGTTATAAGCATCTAAATGCATAGGCAATAAAACTGGGAGTATAAACACTAAGGTAACTCCGGTTGGTCGTCTCGGTGGACGACCCCTACTAAAAGTCTACACAGGTGTCATAACTCTATTGTATACACCTACTGATCAAGTTTAGATAGATATCTACTAAACCATAAGTTTTTCAGGAATTCTTACCTCGTGCTGCTTGGAGCTCAGGCCACTGTCCATCTCATCTCAAAAAAAACCAAAACCGAATAAATCGACTCCCGAGAATCCAAGACTCGACTCAAAAACAACATAACATGGCATCGCAGAACCTTGGGCTCTGATACCACTAAAGTTGTCACGCCCCGAGAGCATACCGAGCCGAAAATCAAACGGACGGCACCTCCCCTGTACGTGGCAACATTTCGGGTTAATACAAGGCCCGTAGGCCCACAATAACAGCAATACATATATATATGAAAACAAAACTACACAATGCAATGAAACATACTACAATCAACAAACGAAACATACAAAGATACCTATGATGACTAACACCGACTCAGGACACCATAATAAAACCAGAAAGGAAGAAAAGGGTACAACATCAATAGTCACAACTACAATCATCACATTACTTCGTTTCAGTTACATGTGCTATTAGAACTTAAAAAAACTCTCGAGTTGAGATGAGACGATGCCACCAATGTGCCCAAGTCCATCACGGTCACACTGGGCCATGTAAAACCTGTGGTCCATGGGGTGGTGAGTAAAACTCAACAGTAATAGAAAACATGTATATATGTAATATCACATGTATTTCGACAACATAATCTAGATGTACAGTATATCAAAGATAGTATATACATACAAGCTTATACCGGCCTAATCAATGAATAAACATAAAATGCGTATATACTCAAGTTCGCTACGCTACTCGATCCAACTCGAACATATATCCAACATATATATATATATATAACAGAATAGTAGATCAACTCAAAATATACTCTAGCTACAGTCAAGGTATCTATGGTCTATCCAACACATATCAATATCTCGATACAATCAGTATAACATATGCAAGAAACATGCATGAATATGATGTCCACCCAAATGCAAAGAAGCATAGTACAAACAAATGCAACATCACATAATCATATATATATAGACTGATCTATATATATATTAATCTCAACCATCCATATATATATATATACATGCATATATGTATATATATATGGTAATATGCAAAAATACGGCTATGCAGCATGCATGGTCATGTCGGCTCACCCTAAAGCTACCACGACCCCAGTGTGGCCTCTGGCTCGAGCATGACAACTCCCAACTCAACACCAACCACTACTCTCGAGTGGCCGAGTGGGCGATGATCGAGTAGCATATAAGCGTAAAGAGCAAGCTACACGATGGGGTCCTCGCTGCTGGTCACCCGACAGTCACTACCCATGAGTGGTCGAGTACCACACACGCAGGACTACGACGCACGCAAATCCAACTACCACCGTCCTATAGTGGTAGAGTCGGCACCTAATGCTCGCCCTCACACGGGTGACTCCTCCTATGAGTAAATCCGTGGAGGCGGGATGATGCGACACTCTCAACCACAAGGGAGACCTCGTCGCCAAAGTGCATGTAAATGCATGAATGCAATGTCTCACTTACTGACATCCACCATAGACTCTCGCTCTACAGAGAATCATACTAACCAGATCTACGCACTCTCTATCCTGTAGAGAGTCGACTCAAACGATCATAATACTCTATCCTCAGAGAGTCATACCAATCTAAGCGACACACTCTCTATCCTCGTAGAGAGTTGTACTCAACTAATGGACACACTCTATCCTCAGAGAGAGTCGACTTATCTGATTATAACAAGCTAGGACCATCGGTCCGTAGCGATACCCTAAGTATCATTCCTCTGACCATTTACACAATACAAGTTCCGTGGTAACATACAACCTAAGGGTACTAGAACTAATCCTAGGTTAAAGACATTATCTACCTACGGATGACCTTTTTACCCAAAGTACAATCAAAGTTGTCATCCTGGACTTTACTATTTGCACTTAACTTAAACAAATTCTAAGTTATTTACATCATCTATATGTATAACTCCTAATCATGATAAAATAAACATGATATCAGCAATGGAGTTAATAGCCGACGGTAGAAGATCAAGCATGCGATAAAAAGAACAGTGTCAAGGTAATATGAACACCTAACATGCTCATATCAATGACTAAATCTGAATGAAATATAACTACCTGGACCAGGTAGAAAATTACCCACCTGCTAGGAAGCTCATGTTGACGGTCTTCGCCTCCAAGATCTCTACCTCGAATCCAATATATCCAAAGCGGTAGAATCCAATATAATCACATGCTAGTATAATCAAATTGTAGGAATAAGAATCTAATCCATCTTAATCCCTGACTAATTCACCAAATAATCTAATACTATAAGATGAATCAACTCATATATTTGTATACATCCGTAAACATCAAAATCTGAGCTCACCTTACACCGCATCAATTTCCATCGCTTATCTGGAAGAACAACCCTCTTCCAAAATCATCCAGCTTCTTGATACAAATGCATAACTGATCCGCACCTCTAGTATCAACGATCCACATAAATACATCAATCGGATTTCTATCAAATATAGACTCCTTCCAAGAATAGCAGAAATCAAGAAACAATGACCAACAACTATAACCATCTATCACAATGGATACAAACCGAAACTTACCCAGTCCGGCTTCAATTCCAAAGCTTTTGATCAACGATCTTACTCACATTAGATCTAAATCCAATCAGTCTAACTGCAAGAAAATCCCATCAGATTAACTAACCTATCAATCAAGCCAATTAATCGTATGGTTTGTATCAGATTCAATTAAACAAAATTTCACTCCTCATTACCTCCATTTTCTGCCCAAGGATGTAGCGATGAAGTACCAGATTCACATTTCCACCGATCACAGCTCTACACCCACGGCATAAACAGAGCAACAGAAACCAGGGATAACAACGAAGATCAAACAGCCAACATTACCCTTGGAAGACTACCTTGTCCTTGGCGACGATCCGAATCGTCCACAACGTCGAGAAGAACCACAAGCATCGGAAGTTCTCTGCGACCGGATCAATCTGCCATGGCGGTGACGCCGGCTGCTGTTGCTTGGTTCGATGGAATCCGACAATGACCGTGTGCACTGAGAGGCGGCTGGAGGTACTGGCTGCAGGTGGGTCGACGGTCGAAAAGGGCAGATCGCCCATCCGACGAGGCAGGTGGCGATGGGGCGGCTGGGCACAGGGAAGGGCAGCGACGAGTAGGCGGCAGCCGCGTGTCGACGAGGCTGCGGCGCGACGACCCAGCGATGGAGTAGGGTCAGCGGCGGTTTGGCGGCCACGGGCGCGAAGACGCAGCGGCGGAAGTAGGGCTGGAGCGGCGAAATGAGGAACCGAGAGGAAGGGCTCGGCAGCAGCGATGAAATGGAAGAAGGGCTCGCGCGTCGAGATCGGCACCGGCGGCAGTAGCTGCGGCGGAGATCGACGGAGAAGAAGAAGGATCCGGCACCGGTGGCAGTAGCTGCGGCGGAGATCGGCGGAGCGACGGCGATTGGGGCAAGCTCGTGCGTGGCGTCGCGCGGGGAGAAGAGAAAGAAACGGAAGAAGGGGAGAGGGCGGCGCTCGAATGGAATCGGGAGAAAACGCGATGGGAAGGGAATCACGCCGTGAGGGAAATAAAAACCGAAGAGAAGAAAAGAAAATGCTCGCGTGAGGAAACCGAGTGGATTTTGAAAGCGGATCGGGTTTGAGATTTAACCCGGCTCCTATTAACCCCATTAATTTTAGGGTTAGGTTAATAAACCCAATAAATCCCTAGACTAAGATTTAAGCTCATTTTAAATCCTGAAAATTTTCTAAAAACTCCTGAAAAATTTCACAAGATAATTTATCAATTAACGAAGAATATAATTTTTTTTTCCGGTATTTTACACACATGGTCAACCCTAGTCAACCATCATAGTCTCCCTCGAGTCCAGTTAACATAACCCGAGTTGATTGTATAAACAATCTTCCCAATTTATCAACAGACATTGATGTCAAACATCAATGTCAACTTACTTTGTCAAACATCAAAACATCTCTTGAGTCAAACTCGAGTCTGGTCAATCGTGACCTGGGTCGATTGCACCAACACATATTCCTTGGGCTTAATATACATGACTTGTACACAAGCCTTCCCAATGATCCACAAATGATATTAAATGAGTTTTGGTTCATCTAGATGCAAAAACTATGCACCTTGAACTCAACTCATATCCTATCATCTCACATATATCTAGGGTGTATAAATATACATACATGTCAATGTGATGTGAGATGTAGATTTTGTTCTCTTATTCTAAGGCCTCATGCATTTTCTAAGGCAACACTACTCGATTCCCTTATAAATGGGACTCCAAGTCATGTCATTGTCCTTAAATCAATTTTAATCAAATTAAATGCATGAATGATCATGACATAAATAATAACATAATTAAGCATGGCCAATGATCATAATGTCATGGCATATGATTAAATCTAAATACACATGACATAAAGACTTAAATCCTAAGCATGATCATGACATATAAATAATAAAAATAAACATGATGTCATGACATGGTATATGACAAACAACATATGGAAGATAAAATGTATAATAATACCTAAATTTTAATATTAGTTGTCATTTGTTATAATTAATCTCATTATTCCATATTATAACTTATCTCCCAAGTGTGCCAAAAATCCAAAATGGCATACTAAGACCTCTAAATCTAAATTGTGTGAATTTGATTGATTTTTCATAATCCCAACAATATATTGGCACATCCTAAAATCTTTTAGGATCATAATTCAAATATATTTCCAAGGTATTCATAACCTTGAAAATTACCTAAAGTGTCACCTTTACCATGGTTAGGTTAACCACTCATCCATTTAAAGTTGGCACACCTAAACCCATTTAGCATGAATCGATCACGCTCTTAGGAACCCAAAACCTATTTGAGCTCCTAGGATTTTCTAGGTATTCCTTAGGGATGATCTCCCTAGATACCCTCCTAATGACCCTCCTAGGCTTAGAAGCCTTGGTCATTTGGGTCTTACCTAGGTTGACTCTAGGGGTAACTCCCCTTGCAACCCTCTTAGTGGCTTCCCTAGGTTTCCTTGAAACCCTAGCCACTAGGCACATACCTTGGTTACCCTTAGGGATGACTTCCCTAGTAACCTTGGTTTTCCTAGACCTAGTTTGTGTTCCATAATCAAATGGAACACTATGGTAAGCCTCCTTAGGCTTAGGTTTGTGACCCAAACCTTTCTTGCCTTTGGATGACTCTTGTCTCTTAGGCCCTAGGTGTTGACTCTTTGACCTAGACCCTTGACTTTGACCATTTGACCCTTTTATTTGGTTTTGCATAATCCTAAGGGTATTTTCAAGTTTCTCAAGCCTTGACCTCAAGGCTTGATTTTCAACCTCTAATTGCCCAATTTTTGAATTTTGATTTAATCCTTGGGCATGGTTCTTCCTAGGCATATGCCTAGTCCATTTGGGGTTAAAACATAGGTGTTATTGTACCTTTTTAATTGTCTCCCTAGGTAGAATTGGTCTATAATTATTTGACCTAGATTTGTCTTTAGATAAATTTGTTTTAGGGACATTAGTCCCAAATTTATCCTTATTCCTAAGGTTGACCTTCTTAGCTCCTAAACAATATTCATTATTCCTAGCATGCTTTTCATGTAAACTAGAAGGTGCATTATTAAAATATACTTTCGGGTTAGTCTTAGCTCCCCCTACATATGATGCTCCTTCTTGGGTCTTTTTCTTCCCCTTTTGACATTGACTCCGGTAATGTCCCTTTTGATGGCATTTGAAGCACACCACGTACTCCTTGCTCTTCTTGGTGGGGACTCCGGCTTCATTTGACTTCTCTTGACTTTTAGGCGCCGATGGAGTCTTCTTTACTCTTTTTGGACACTTGCTTTTATATTGCCCATTTTCTCTACACTCAAAATATATTATATGCATTTTATTATTAACACATATGTTTGAGTTACCTAGGTCCGTGGTGGAAGCCTCTTGAGCTTGTTCATCTTCTCGACCGGAGGTTGATGGTTCCTGTTGAGGTTGCTCTGATGTAGATGCTCTAATCTCCTCCCCCTCAATTCTAGAGGTGGAGGTTTCTCCTACTTCTTCCTCTTCTTCCACCGATCCCAATCCGGATGTTTATTCTCCATCAACTTCCAAATCATCACTTTCTTGTGATGAGGATGATGTGCTCTCTTCTTCTGTCTCCTCCTCCAATTGAGCCGATGAGCACTCTTGTTCTTTGGGCTCCTCATGGAATCTTACCAACTTTCTTCATAGCTCCTTGGCATCCATGTAATCTCCTAGCCTAGACAAAACATCATTAGGTATCAAATCTTCTAAAAGTTTTGTTACCTTAGCTTCGGTCTTGAACTTTTGGCGTTGCTCTTGGGTCTACTTCTTCAACTTCAAGACCTCTCCCTTCTTATTCCTAGGTGGTTCAAAATCTTCCATGATGATGAACAGATCCTCTATGTCCATCATCAAGAATATCTCCATTCTTGCCCTCCATGCCGAAAAATCTTCTTGGTCATATGGTGGCGGTGTGTTGATGTCTCATCCAAGCTTTTCTTGAAATTCCATATTCTTCCCTCTAGCGTGCTCCCTTAGTTGTTAAACTTAAAGAGCGGTCTGGCTCTGATACCAATTGTAGAGGATTCGGTAACCGCTAGAGGGAGGTGAATAGCTCGTTTCGTTGCTCGATGGAATTCGTTCATGCTTGTCTCTACAAGTCGTGTTAGCACAGCGGAATATATAGCAATAACAAAATAAGACAAACACAATTCACAACATGAAATATAACATGTTGGGTTTCCGGCACCGCGGCGTGTGTGTGTTCGATTATGTTTCGTAAACATGAGCACAGCGGAAGCAATACAAATAATAAATCTACATTTATTACAACACACACAACACACGCATGCATATTACAACAAGTGTAGACATAACCGTAAATTAAAATTTGCAATAAAAGAAAATTATCTACGTTATACCTTTCGTATGACGTGTAGCGGGAACGGCATCAACCGGAATGATCCTCGTAAGAATCGTCTCTATCCGTATCCACGCCGAGCTCCTCGGGATGACTTCGCTAAGCCACGAGCTTCGTCTTCGTACGGGTTACTAGCCTCGTGTTGAAGACAACGTGATCGAGAGATGATCACGATCCGAATCCAAATTCGGATCCAAAACCGAGTCCTCAAAAACTCGATTCTCCGGAGAGGTATTCATCAACCGTTTGACGAATCCTTCGTCCCCCACCTCAGAGGATTACCGGAGATCAAATCCCCGGTAAGTTAGCCACTGTCGGAGCACTAACCGTCGTCCAAACGACGCTCCGACGAGAGGAGGAGAAGCTGTCCAGAAAACTGGACATCTTGGTGGAGGATATAGGCGCCGGCCAACCAAGGAAAGAAAAGGCTCACCTTGATGCCAAACCTATAGGGGATCACCGGAGGATCGCCGGAGGGTTCACCGGCTGTAGCTTGGTCGCCGGCAAGGACTTGGACGGCGGCACAAAAGCTGGGCGGCGGCAATGAAGGTGTTGGCGCCGAATAGGAGAAGGAGGGGGTTTGGGCGGCCAAAACTTGATTAGCTTTAGGGTTAGGGTTTAAGCCCTATTTTATAGAGAATTAATTCTCTTAATGGTTAATGGATCATATCCATAAAGCCCGTTAACCCGCTCCATTAAGATAAGTTAAAATAAACCAAACCATGATGGTTTATTTTAAGTTAAAACGAACCGAACCAACTTTTGGTTCATTCATTTAAAATAAACCAAACCCTTTGGTTTATTCTCATCCATTGGATTAGAACCAAACCATTTTGGTCCATCCATTATGTCTTCATAAGACACGGCCCATCCACGCTTCCATTGCGACTGAAACAATTTCATGCTCGCTTTATGTTTGGTCCAACCAAACATAGTTTCTCTCGGTCTGAGAATCCCATTCTCAAGCTCATTTTAAATCCTTTGGATTACGCTCGTTGTGCGTGTGACCAAATAGGTTCTCGGTTTATGTTGGCCGTCTATAATTAACCATTAATTATAGAATGATCATGAGTGGCACCTAGTAGTACATCATGATCCCCAATTAACCAAAAGATCAACGGTTGATCCGTAACTATTTACGAAACCCTTGATGGCTCGAATGAATCGTGCCCCATTCCCTTCACTCATCTTATACCCACTTGGTTGGGACATGGTCTATTGTGTCATCCCCACTAGGTCGACTCACGCCACACCTAGCCCAAGTATCATTTCCTCGTCCCTACGGATTCTAGTTACTCCACATGTATCGAAGAGTACCTTACTCTAAACATGTAATGCTTTGGCCAAAGACTTTAGTAACAATCCGACGAGGCCATGGGTATACATCTCCTCGCAAGGAGTGGTGAATCCTTTATAGGCTATTCAAACACCTTCGATCACTTCGACTTATACCCAATCATCCCGGGTCCACATCTCCTTAGAGATGTTTGCTTAAGATGTCAAAGCATAAGTCCCCATGATCAAGATGACTTGAATACCGCAAGTCAAAGGAACATCGCACTTAAGCCACAGTAAGAACTTCATTGACATATCTATATATGCAGAGAACCATATGAAGTCTTACGGCTGGTCACTCCAATGAACTAGTTACCATAACTAGCATCCACGATTAACTCCGGACATCACAATGTCTCGGCCGGTGAGAATCACCGCTTGGATACACCAAGGAGTATACCTCGTGCTAGTCTCGACAGAATTGATGGTGTCCAAATCCATCAATTCATCGACTAGGGATAATTCCGATACATCACAATTACACATGTAGAGATACTCACTAGTTGTGATCCAATCACAAATTCTCTCATGCTGTGAATCGTATCATGGACATCCAGTAAATGAGTTTAAGATCCAATCAAATACATGAAACATGTATACTCAAATAGTGAATCTTCATTTATCATATAAATGGTTCATACATAAGGCGATTGCCTTAGGACATCTCTCATATATTACTAACAGACTCCCACTTGGCCTAATGCCAATCGCCACGGTATCCAATACCATAAGCTCTAACATGACCCTCAAACTTACTTTGAGGTAATGCTTTAGTCAAAGGATCCGCTAAGTTCCTTTCAGTGGGAATTTTCTCGATTTGTATTTCGTTCCTACTGATAATCTCTCTGATAAGATGATAGCGGTGAAGCACATGTTTGGATCATTGATGAGACCACATCAAGTTCAGAGATGAACTTCTTGATCCAAACCGCTTCCTTTGCTGCTTCCAAAGCTGCAATGTATTCTGCCTTAGTGGCAGAATCCGCTATAGTGTCAAGCTTGGAACCTTTCCAACTTATTGCGCCTCCATTCCAGGTGAATACATACCCAGACTGAGACATGGAATCATCCTTGTTTGTCTGGAGCTGGCATCCTTATACCCACGTATCACCATGTACCCTTCTCCATATATTAGGAACATATCCTTAGTTCTTCTCAAGTACTTAAGGATCGTCTTAACAGCCGCCTAATGATCCATTCCTGGATCAGACTGGTATCTGCTCTTGACACTCAGAGCATACGATACATCGGGCCTCGTACATAACATAGCATACATGATAGATCCTATTGCGGATGTATAGGGAATCTTACTTATGCAAATCCTCTCGTCTTCTGTGCGCGAACACATAGACTTCGAAAGGTGTACCCCATGCCTGATGGGTATGAAGCCTTTCTTGGATTCCGACATGCTAAACCTCTTTAGCACTCGGTCTATATATGTAGACTGCGAAAGACCAAGCAACCGTTTCGATCTATCTCTATAGATCTTAATCCCGAGGATGTAGGTTGCTTCTCCCAGGTCTTTCATGGAGAATGTCTTGGATAACCAAACCTTCACTGACTGTAAGATTGAAACATCGTTTCCTATAAGTAATATGTCATCGACATACAATACTAGGAACACGACTGCACTCCCACTAACCTTCTTGTACACACAAGGTTTGTCTTGATTTTGTGAGAAATCAAACTTTTTGATTGTCTCATCAAAACGGATATTCCAGCTCCTGGATGCTTGCTTCAATCCATAAATGGACCGTCGCAATTTGCATACCTTGGTTTTATCAATCGATGTGAAACCCTTAGGCTGTATCATATACACGTCCTCGAGCAGGTTTTCATTAAGGAAAGCTGTTTTCACATCCATCTGCCATATCTCATAATCATAATGAGCCGATATGGCCAGGAGCATCCGAATGGATTTAAGCATAGCTACAGGCAAATAGGTTTCGTCATAATCAACACCTTGCTTTTGACGATATCCTTTCGCCACCAATCTAGCCTTATAGGTAATCACATTACCATCCATGTCGGTTTTCTTCTTGAAAACCCACTTGCACCCTATAGGCTTTATGCCTTCAGGTGGGTCAACCAAGGTCCAAACTTGGTTTTCATACATGGAATCCATTTCCGACTTCATGGCACCAAGCCACTTATCCCTTTCTGAACTTGTCAGCACTTCTTCATAACTGGTAGGCTCCTCATCATCAATGAGTAACACGTCGTTCGATTCGCTTACGAGAAATCCATATCTCTCAGGAATATTGCATGTTCTACCAGATCTACGAAGATGTGGTGTTACAATAGGTCCAGCCGATTGCTCATCACTATGAGTTGTCGGCTGTTGTGCTTCACCAGGTATCTCATCAATGTCTATTTGAGTCTCTCGAGCCTCCTCAAGCTCGATGACATTCCCACTGTTTTCTTGCAAGAGAAACTCTTTCTCTAGAAACACAGCATGCCTTGAAACAAACACCTTTTGTTCCACAGGATGATAGAATTGGTAACCCCTTGTTTCCTTAGGGTATCCAACAAATAGACATTTATCAGACTTAGCATCCAGTTTGTCTGATACAGTCCGCTTCACATAAGCAGGACAACCCCATATCTTCAAGTAAGATACATGAGGTTTCTTACCATTCCATATCTCATATGGAGTAGTTGAGACTACCTTGGTAGGCATTCTGTTTAACAAGTAAACAACTGTCTGAAGTGCATAGCCCCAAAAGGACTTGGGAAGAGTTGCATGATTCATCATTGACCTGACCATGTCCAACAAGGTCCGGTTACGCCTCTCAGATACACCATTATGCTGTGGTGTATATGGCGGAGTCCATTGAGACAATATATCATTGTCTCTTAGATAATCAAGAAACTCTTGACTTAAGTATTCACCACCTCGATCCGATCGAAGTATTTTAATACTCTTGTCATGTTGTTTCTCTACTTCATTTCTGAATTCTTTGAACCTTTCAAAGGCTTCAGACTTGTGTTTCATCAAGAACACATACTCAAACCGTGAGTGATCATCGGTGAAGGTAATGAAGTAGCTATAGCCTCCTAATGCTTGAGTTGACATAGGTCCACATACATCAGTATGTATTAGTCCTAGTAACTCTCCCACTCGTTCACCTTTTCCAGTAAAAGGTAACTTAGTCATCTTGCCTTTTAAGCATGATTCGCATGTATCGTATGAATCCAATTCAAACGATTCCAGAATTCCATATCGGTGTAATTCGGACATGCATTTCTTGCTTATATGGCCAAGACGACAATGCCACATATAGGAGTCTATTTGATTATCCTTTCGAGCATGCGTGTTGCTCGCTTCGATATTGAAATCGTCACTGGATACATCCAACGTATAAACACCATTGCTTAAAGTTCCAATCCCATAAAGAACTCCATTCAAAGTTATGTAACAACAATTGTTACTAAAAGTCAAATGGAACCCATTTCTATTTAGACAAGAAATAGAAATGATGTTCTTTATTAATGAAGGAACATAAAAGCAATTGTCCAGTTCTAAGACAAGTCCTACAGGGAGTTCCAACAAATACGTTCCGATGGCGAGTGCAGCAACCGTTGCTCCATTCCCAACACGTAAATTTGACTCTCCCCTTGACGAGTCTTCTTCTATTCCTTAGCCCATGTATGTCATTACATATATGTGAGCCACACCCAGTATCAAATACCCAAGTGTCCAAGGAAATAGAATGACAATCAATAAAGAAGATTTCTGAAGAAGATGGGGCATCCGATGCCTTATCCTTCTTCACTGACTCAAGATAAATCTTGCACTTTCTTCGCAAATGGCTCTCCTTGCCATAATGATGGCAAGTTTCCTTTTGTGCTAGTTCTACCTTCTTAGCCCTTCTCTTCTTTCCCTTCTGCTGTTCCTTTGACTTCCTCTTAGAACCTTTCTTCGAGGAATCAACTAACAAGACTCCCCCTCGCTCATGCTTCTCAGAAGACTCCACAGTCTTCAGCATATTGAGCAGTACCACAGATGAACCTCCTAGCATCTCAGAGGTGAAGAGGAGATTTGAGACTTCGAACCTTTCGAATCTCACTTGCTCATCAACCAACTCACAAAGATGAAGGACTACGATATGAGCATCCATATGCTCATGCTGCTTTCGTAGCTTGGGTTCCATCGTGGCTAGCATGAAGCAACTCATTTGTTCAGAATCACTCACATGTTTCTGATAGGCCAACAATTGGTCCAGAGTTGCATCGTCACTAGGACGGGCGGGAAGAGGCGCTTCGAGGACATTCGCAAGCTTTTCCACCTTGAGAACAATTCTCAAGTTTCTAAGCCAGTCCAAGAAGTTCGGCCCAGTCAATTTATTCAAATCCAAAATGGAACGCAATTCAAAGACATCATGATCAATCTTAGAAATACAAAACGAGCATATATGAGAAAGATGATTTTAAAATGCATCAATATACATTTATAAATCCCATTCATTTTTCGAATTTCAAAAACCCCAAAATCACTTCGGGAGATTGTAGGTCCATCTCTGAATGGGCTGATATCCATCATAGTTATGAACAACCTTGGAGAGAGTCCAACAAGTCATTCATAACTACGACGGTAGGTATCATCTATACCGATTGCATATCGATATGCAACTTCGTTCAGTTGCGTATTGCTTAATTGAATGTTCACACATACATCGGGTTGTTAACACATTAACAAGTATGCATCATATGCATAGCACAACTTCACCTCCTTTACATCGACCTTGGAGAGAGTCCAACAAGCCGATGCTCGGGTTAAAGCCAACCCATTAATCGGGACATAGTTTTAATATGGTTAGGCGCATTCAACCAATTAGCCCAGCTTGGAGAGAGTCCAACAACCAAAGCTAACGATTGACCTCGGCTCTTACCATATTAGTATTAAACTATTCCATGGTTTGAACATATTGAGTTAGTAGGGCTTGGAAGAGTCCAACAACCCAAAACAAGAAATGTAACTCGTTCTAACCATATTAATGGAAGGTGTAGGCTTTAATATTGATGAAGGGTTTTATGTCTCATCCTCTTTGCATGCAAATAACTATTATCTACATGGCATGCATACATGGCATACATCTACATGTCACGACACGCATGGCATAATGTTATGCATCTAATGCAATTACATGGCATACAATTATGTCATGTATATAATTTCCTTATATGTCATAACTATTTATGGAAATAAAATATGTTTAAGATTTGATTCTCCAAATCAAATCATAATTAAATTAGGAAACAAATTTCCAAATCTAATCACATATTTTATTCATGGAATTATTTGATTAAGGAAAATCTATTTAGAAACCAATTTCCTAAATCATTAAAACTACTTATGGAAATAAAATATTTTAAGATTTGATTTCAAATCAAATCATGATTAAATTAGGAAACAAATTTCCAGAATCTAATCAAATATTTTATTTATGGAAAATATCAATTTCCATAAATACTTCCAACTTTCCAAAAGTGGAAGATTTCCATAAATACTTCTAGACTTTCCAAAATTGAAAAATTTCCATAAATACTTCTAAATTTCCAAATTTTAGAAAATTTCCAGAAATACATTATGACTATCGCAAAACCATTTTTACGATTATGTCGAAACACAACCTGGGCTCTGATACCATCAAGGTTTCCTAAGATCACACAGTGTGTGTTCGATCATGTTTCGAACATACGAACACAAATGAAGCAATAAAAATAATAAATCTACATTTATTACAACACACACAACACACGCATGCATATTACAATAAGTGTAGACATAACCGTAAATTAAAATTTGCAATAAAAGAAAATTATCTACGTTATACCTTTCGTATGACGTGTAGCGGGAACGGCATCAACCGGAACGATCCTCGTAAGAATCGTCTCTATCCGTATCCACGCCGAGCTCCTCGGGATGACTTCGCTAAGCCACGAGCTTCGTCTTCGTACGGGTTACTAGCCTCGTGTTGAAGACAACGTGATCGAGAGATGATCACGATCCGAATCCAAATTCGGATCCAAAACCGAGTCCTCAAAAACTCGATTCTCCGGAGAGGTATTCATCAACCGTTTGACGAATTCTTCGTCCCCCACCTCAGAGGATTACCGGAGATCAAATCCCCGGTAAGTTAGCCGCTGTCGGAGCACTAACCGCCGCCCAAACGATGTCCCGACGAGGAGGAGAAGCTGTCCAGAAAACTGGACAGCTTGGTGGAGGATATAGGCGCCGCCAACCAAGGAAAGAAAAGGCTCACCTTGATGCCAAACCTATAGGGGATCACCGGAGGATCGCCGAGGGTTCACCGGCTTGTAGCTTGGTCGCCGCAAGGACTTGGACGGCTGCACAAAAGCTGGCGGCGCCAATGAAGGTGTTGGCGCCAAAATAGGAGAAGGAGGGGTTTGGGCGGCCAAAACTTGATTAGCTTTAGGTTAGGTTTAAGCCCTATTTTATAGAGAACTAATTCTCTTAATGGTTAATGGATCATATCCATAAAGCCCGTTAACCCGCTCCATTAAGATAAGTTAAAATAAACCAAACCATGATGGTTTATTTTAAGTTAAAACGAACCGAACCAACTTTTGGTTCATTCGTTTAAAATAAACCAAACCCTTTGGTTTATTCTCATCCATTGGATTAGAACCAAACCATTTTGGTCCATCCATTATGTCTTCATAAGACACGGCCCATCCACGCTTCCATTGCGACTGAAACAATTTCATGCTCGCTTTATGTTTGGTCCAACCAAACATAGTTTCTCTCGGTCTGAGAATCCCATTCTCAAACTCGTTTTAAATCCTTTGGATTACACTCGTTGTGCGTGTGACCAAATAGGTTCTCGGTTTATGTTGGCCGCCTATAATTAACCATTAATTATAGAACGATCATGAGTGGCACCTAGTAGTACATCATGATCCCCAATTAACCTAAAAGATCAACTTGATCCGTAACTATTTCTCAAACCCTTCAAGATCTCGAATGAATCGTGCCCCATTCCCTTCACTCATCTTATACCCACTTGGTTCAGACATGGTCTATTGTGTCACTCACTAGGTCGACTACGCCACACCTAGCCCAAGTATCATTTCCTCGCCCCTACGGATTCTAGTTACTCCACATGTATCGAAGAGTACCTTACTCTAAACATGTAATGCTTTGGCCAAAGACTTTAGTAACAATCCGACGAGAGGCCATGGGTATACATCTCCTCGCAAGTAGTGGTGAATCCTTTATAGGCTATTCAAACACCTTCGATCACTTCGACTTATACCCAATCATCCCGGGTCCACATCTCCTTAGAGATGTTTGCTTAAGATGTCAAAGCATAAGTCCCCATGATCAAGATGACTTGAATACCGCAAGTCAAAGGAACATCGCACTTAAGCCACAGTAAGAACTTCATTGACATATCTATATATGCAGAGAACCATATGAAGTCTTACGGCTGGTCACTCCAATGAACTAGTTACCATAACTAGCATCCACGATTAACTCCGACATCACAATGTCTCCAGGAGAATCACCGCTTGATACACCAAGGAGTATACCTCGTTAGTCTCGAGCAATCGATGGTGTCCAAATCCATCAATTCATCGACTAGGATAATTCCGATACATCACAATTACACATGTAGAGATACTCACTAGTTGTGATCCAATCACAAATTCTCTCATGCCGTGAATCGATCATGGACATCCAAAGAAATGAGTTTAAGATCCAATCAAATACATGAAACATGTATACTCAAATAGTGAATCTTCATTTATCATATAAATGGTTCATACATAAGGCGATTGCCTTAGGACATCTCTCATATATTACTAACATAACGTGGTTCGGAATTGAATGGTAACTACTCCACGGATCAGGCTCTAAAAGCCCTAGCAATGCAAACACGCACTACTAATCACAACAACTCCTTCTCAACACACGTCGGAGGTGGAGAAACCTCGTACAAATGATCTTACAACAGTAAGAAATAAATACAAGCAATTACAATAAGGAAATGCATTACAAGTAAAGGAAAAACACTTTACAATTTCCTTTGGATTGCTTGCTTTTGGTTGCTTGAAGAATAGCCTTGGAGACTCTGATTTGAAGCAACAAATCACCCCAAAATAGCTCAAGAATAGGGTTGTGATTTCCTCCTCCACAAGCTCCATTTAAAGTTGCTGCCTAGGCTGAAAATCGCCTATCAGTCGACTGCTCGGGACCATCAGTCGACTGATGACACTGTTGTTGTGAGACAACGGTGTGATCCACGCTGAAAAAATCCAACGGATAGGACATCAGTCGACTGATCATGTCCATCAGTCGATTGATCGAGCCTTCACTCGACTGCTAACCCCAGCAATCGAGTCAGACTCCATTCTGTGCCCAAAATACCGAGCACCAATCGACTAACCGCCACTCTGGCGATCCAGGGGGCACTCTACGCTAAACCCTAGTTGACTCATACTAGTCGACTTCCTATAGGTCTCAGTCGACTGATACACCTCAAACATGAGGTTTTGACCTCAAACATGAGGTTTAACCCAAGTATAGTGCCCCCATACTTGCTAGACCACCCGTAGCCTAGACCTAAGCCTTCTAGCCACCTCCGTCAGCCTCGCGCCTATCAGATCCCTCCAAGTCATCCATGACTTGTTCATCCATACGCTAGCCTTCAGGTGCTTCCATCGGCTATGTCATGCTAACGGTGTCTACGCCGTCAAGGCACATTGGACTTACACTGCCAAGACTCCGCTTGGACTTTACGCCTACCAACCATTGGACTTATGCTGCCAAGACTTCACCCTTGGACTTTACGCCGCCAATATCAAACCCCTTGGACTTCTCAAATGCCAAGTACTCATGACTTGGACTTTCACAGCCAAAACTACACCCTTGGACTTTACTTGCCAACCCATGTTGGACTTTCCATGCTAAGACCCATGCTTGAACTTTACATGCCAAATACTCAAGACTTGGACTTTTCATGACATGGTCAACTCCAGTCAACCATCAAAATCCCCCTCGAGTCAAACTTGAGTCCGGTCAATCATGACCCGGGTCGATTGCACCAACAATCTCCCCAAAACATTATCAGACATCAATGTCAAACATCAATGTCAAATCTTCATGTCAAATCTTCATGTCAAACATCAAAACATCTCTCGAGTCAAACTCAAGTCCGGTCAATCGTGACCTTGGCCGATTGCACCAACATTTACCATGACAATCACATTGTCATATGTTTTTGTCGAATATCAAAACATCGCTCGAGTTAAACTCGAGTCCGGTTAATCGTGACCTGGGCCAATTGCACCAACACCCAATACTCCCAACAACTTCCAAACGAATAAGGATTATTCCAAATCCCACTTTGGATATATATTCACCTTGAATAGATGTGCGATGAGTTAGAAAAGTTTCTAACAAGACACCGTTGCTAATTCTACCACAAAGGCAGAGTACATTGTTGCTTCTGAAGTCATTTTTGGATCAAGAAGTTCATCACTGAACTTGGCCTCATCGGCGATCCAAGCATGTACTTCGTCACTGTCATTTGATCAGAAAGAACATAGGTAGAAGAGATGTACAAATAGAGAAAGTTATCACCGATAAGAATCTAATAGATCCCTTGAGAAAGTCTCTTCTCCAAGAAAAGTTTGAGAGGCATATAGAGACCTATGTGTTGGAATGTATACTGAAAGTCTAGCTCTTTTTGTATGAACATTTTATTTTGAAATAAGAATCACATGATCATTGTTTGCACTTTATATATTTATATGTGTGCATATTGTCTAATATTTTACATTGTAGATAACATGGTGCTTGGTGTGGCACAGAAGATCATGTTATCAGTTCCTTGTAAAATATAAGTAGAGGCTCACAACCAAGATGGTTTTGGACAAACCATTGGCATGGTTGTAGTGTAGCTTGGTATTATTTTGTCTTGAACATAGAGTTACACTAGTACACTTAGGTGTATTGAGCAGGACCGACATAGAGGTGATTCAATTTATTGCTGACTGCATAATTGAATCGGACCTCAGATATTATGTTGTACATGCTCTTAATCCCGATATAATAACGGGCACATGTACTTAGTATTTATTTCTTTGATTTACCAGAGGGTGAGATTTAGATGGATTAAATCAATATGCTCGGTAAGTTGGGAAATAATATTATTTACATAGTGTGCCATTGATTATAGGAGGAAACCGTGTCCTATATATTAGGTTGATGATGTCCCCTTGAGGAGCTCATAAGGTTCATCATGTAAACCCAGCTGGTTGACTTAGTCAACATGATGATAAGGTTGAGTGGTACTACTCGAGGAATTAGATGTTAATTAATTGATGGTCAGTAAATCAATTAATTGACGGACATTCGATATCTTAAACACGGGGAGATGAATGTACAAATAATATATGGAGCCCAAATTGATTTATGGGGGTCGGTGAGGTAGTTCAATGATGATCCTCTAGTGGAATGGAACATCATTAATGGATCAAGTTTGTGTGGTTCTGATCCATCGGGTGGCCAAGATCCAACTCCTCCTTATAGTCCCTATCGTAGCCTAATATAATCCTTGTGAAGTCTAGATCCAACAATGTAAAACAAAACCTAGAACCAACGGTTGGGATTAAATCCCTAAGATCCGATAGTTAGGATGAAACCCTAGAACCAACGGTTGGGATTAAATCCCTAAGATCCGATGGTTAGGATGAAACCCTAGAATCCACGGTTAGGATTAAATCCCTAGATCCGACGGTTGGGATAAAACCCTAGATCCGACGGTTGGGATGAAACCCTAGATTCGACGGTTGGGATGAAACCCTAGATCCGACGGTTGGGATGAAATCCTAGATCCGACGGTTGGGATGAAACCCTAGATCCGACGGTTGGGATAAAACCCTAGATCCGACGGTGGAGATTAAATCCCTAGAACCGACGGTGGAGATTAAAGGAGGCTTAAGCCCAATTCTATAAATAGGGGGCTTAGGCTTGGGCGGCAATAATGGATTTCGAATTGGAGTTAGGGTTTTTGGGCGGCTAGGGTTTTTTTGGGCGGCTAGGGTTTGAAGCAAAGTGGGCGGCAACCTTCATCCTTCTTGTTGATTGCCGGCGCCCATCTCCTTTGATCATTCCTTGGCCGGCGCCCATCCTAGAGGCCTCTCCCTTCTTCCTTGGCCGGCGGTTCTCCTCCCATTGGTGGCCGGTTCTCATCCTCCTCCCTATTCTTTAAGGTGGCCGGCGGTTCTCCTTCATTTGGTGGCCGACGCATTATCCATTTGATCCTTGGCCAGCGGTTGCACCAAATTTCCTAATTTGGTGGTCGGCTCTAGAAAGGATAGGTATTTGTAAGTTCTTCTCTTTGTTCGCAGCAGACAAGGTAGAGAAGAAAGCGATGTAGAAGGCTTCTACTCGTGGAGGATCTTCGTCCACACGTCGTCCACGAGAAGGATAGGGCATACGGTAGAAGATCATGAGGTATAAAGTTATTTTAACTTTATTTACAGATCTGAGCTTGTTCTTTTATGTTTTGATTATGCATGTGTAAATTAGTAAATATATTGTATGATCATGGACCCCGAAGACAAACACAAAAACCGACGATCCGTCCGTCGTCTCTTCCGCGGCTAACCAACTAGAAGAGTTGTGTTGCTTGAACAACTAGTTTGTTCAAGCGACCACTCAAGTTGTTAGCACAACGACGAAATGGTTGTGCTAAGGAAGCTCATCCCATCCGGATTAATTCTTTCATTAGTGAAAATTTTAATCCGGGAACATGGGAGCCAATGAGCCTCCGAAGCAACTCCCTGCAAGTGGTGTCAGAGCCACGGTTTCCGGTTTTGTGTGTTTAGGATTCGGTTAATTTTTTATGCATTTTTCATATATTATATGTGTCGGATAATAGTAGGATATGCGTAGTTTAACTCTTTGGTTGCAGGCGTAAGATCCAACTATTATGGCCATGTGTGTGTATGTGAATGGATGTGTGTAAAAATTTATTATTTGAATCCTCGGAGTTGACGAGGCTAGATTAGTATTTAATTTTTGTAATTAAATATGACATTGTTTAGCCACTCATTTTAGTTTACTTTCGATCTAGATTATTTGTACACTTCTTCGTGGAGTATAGGATCGATGGATGTAAATTAAAATAGTTTTATCTCGGCTCGGATCTCTTTGGTGACTTGTGCACGGGAAAAGATAGAGCGGACGAGGTGGCGATACGACGGGATGCATATTGGAGGACAATGCCATAATAGTTGAAAAAATTCTGTTTTTTCCATATTTATTGCTTATTTGTTTTATATGCATGTTGTGTATGATTTAAAATTCCTCATTTGCAATTTACTAAGTGGGAGAGGGACATTTTAATTAATTCCCGCGGCCTCCATTACAATTTGACATGTGATGCAACAAACTTATGTGTCGGCTCTGAGTGCCTTCCTCCCTAAGGACGGGTTTGTTTGCGGATCACTAGGTCAAATAATGGTTATAGGAAATTATCTAGGAGCATGTGTACTTCCACAGAGGTAAGGCACATAATCCAAAATAATTCCCTTAGTATCGTGTAATGGTGCACACTTAGATGCAAATAAAAGTATCCTCCCCATAGGAGTCACTGCTTTATTTGTAGGGCCAAAGAGGAACCAACTATTAATTTTATTTGTCAAAAAGTAAGGTTGACAAGATAATAAAATTAATGTGTAAAACCTCCTCTTACAAATGTAGAATTCGTATACGTCCACACAGAGTGGCATACGAAATTCTCGGTGTTTTGAGGTGTTGGTTGATTTCGGAATTTTATTGTTTTGAGGAATCAATAATATTTGAAATCTAATATTTTGATCATTGTGATTTTTAGGATTTTCAAATGGCTTTCAACCCACTTGCTGTGATTTTAAAAGAAAACAAACTTACTGGTTCAAACTACATTGATTGGAAAAGAAACCTGGATATTGTCTTAACTACGGAGGAGTACAAATTTGTACTCTTCGAGGTCTGTCCTCCTAAGCCCACCGATGACTCTGATGAAAAGGAGAAAGAACGTTATAAGAAATGGGTCAAGGCATATGAGATGGCGCGGTGTTACATTTTGGCATCTATGTCAAATGTGCTGCAACATCAGCATCAGGCCATAGCAACAGCTTATGACATGATGTTCAATCTCAAGGAACTTTTCGGACATGAGAGTGTTGGTGCAATCGGCCCAGCAGTACCTTGATGGTATTTTGATGATAGACAAAACTCATGACATGGGATTGTCATGGGAAAGTCCAACATGGGTTGGCATGGAAAATCCAAGCATGGAGCTTGGTGTGGAAGTCCAAGGGGGAAGCCTTGGCATGGGAAAGTCCAAAGCATTGCGAAGCCGTGCGCTTGGTGCTTGGCATGGGAAATCCAAAGCATTGCGAAGTCGTGCGCTTGGTGCTTGGTGAGAAATGCATTGTGAAGTCGTGCGCTTGGTGCATTTGGGAAGTCTTGAGGACTTGGTAAGTTCACTAGGCTCGGGGTCCTTGAGTCGGTGAAGGATGGCATTGCGAAGCCGTGCGCTTGGTGCATCCGAGGGACCGTCGGACGGAGAGCGAATGGAGTGAGCCCAAAGGGAAGCATACTTCTAGGGCATGAGACGTGAAGGATGGCGTTGCGAAGTCGTGCGCTTGGCACATCCGAGGGACGTAGACCGAGGGAAGAGAGCTTTGGTGGGGAACTCCATGAGGGATAAGGTGGACTTGGCCAAGTGGCTAAGACTGAGTGTCGGAGGCTCAAACTTGATGTTTGAGGGTTTACCCGACGGTCGGATGCTCAAACAACTTGGTGTTTGAGGTTTTGCCCGACGTCAGTCGACTGGCATAGGTGCCGGTTCAACTGGTCCAAGTCGACTAGAGTTCGACTGGTGTAAGGCTAGGGTTTTGTGCTTGGCGCCGATCGCCATGGATCGGCAATGATCAAGTCGGCATGATCGCCGAGGGATGGCAATGATCGATGAGAGTGTCGCGAGCACGTAACGCCCGTAGCCGATCGGGCGGGCCGACCATCGGGTCACCAATGATCGATGGGCATCATCATCGATCGGTAGGTGATCCGCTGGAACTTGTCCAACGTGGATCCGCCGCAGAGACAATCTGCCAGGGGCCGATCGCTAGCGCGAAAACAATGATGCAGGTTATAAAAGGAGCTCGAGATAGAGGTTTTTGCAATGGTTTTTGTGGAGCTATTGGAGGGGAATTGCTGCTGCATTCCAGTCCTTCAAGAGCCAATCAAAGCAAGCAACAAGCAAAGCGATCAAAGCAATCGGTGAAAGTTTTCTTTTGTATTGTATTTGTGTATTTGCTTGTATTTCTATATTACATTGTAATTGCTTATGAGAGGTTTCTCCACCTCTGACGTATTGTCGAGAAGGAGTGTTATAGTTAGTGTCGTGCGCATAACTAGAGCTCGGTGAGCTCGCCAGTGGAGTAGGAACCATTTGGTTCCGAACCACGTATATCTTGTGTTGTGTGATTGTGTATTGTTGTTAGTTTCATTATTATTGTTATTCCGCTGCGCTAACGACAATCTTAGACAAGCAATGCAAGAAGAACGAACAAAGTATGACATCCATCGTACGAGGGCTATTCACCCCCCTCTAGCCGGCCAATCGAGATCCGTCCCAACAAGTGGTATCAGAGCCGAGGTCGCTCTTCAAGGACTAACCGCCGCGTGAGCACTACAATATGGCCGGCTTCATCCATCCACCAAAATTCGATGGAGATTTTTCTTGGTGGAGGAAACGGATTGAGGTATATCTCGAAACCGATTTTGATTTTATGATTATTATAGAAAACGGTTTTGAGATGCCTAGGGACAAACACAACAAGCCCATTGAAAAATCAAAATGGACCCAAGACCAAATCAAAGACTTCAAGACAAATCTCAAGGTAATCAAGTTGATTAGTGATTTGTTACCTAACACTATTTGGTCTAGATTGGGTGATTATAGGGATGCAAGGGAATTATGGAATAAGGTAATGAAATTCCAAGAAAATTCCCAATCGGCACAAGAAGAGGAGAATGCCGAAGAAGAACCCACAACATTTGAAGACGTTGATGATTTGGTGGAGACCTCCACCTCTAGCATTGAGGGGGAGGAAAGGCAATCTTCCATCCCAGAGCAAGAACAAGAAGCATCCACATCCGGGAGAAGTGAAGATCGGGAAGAGGCTTCCACCAACTCCCTAGGTGACTCATGTATTATAATTAATCGTAAAGATTATATTATTTGTTTTGAGTGTAGGGAGAAAGGGCATTACAAAAGCAAATGCCCTAAATTGGCTAAGAAGAAGGCATCGACACCAAAAGTCAACCCAAAGTCAAACGATGTCGGTGTTCCCAAAATCAAGAGCAAAGAGCACATTGTGTGCTTCAAATGCAATCAAAAGGGACACTACCGAAGCCAATACCCTAGCGGGAGGAAGAAAGGGCAAGGAGGTGCAACTCATGTAGGGGGAGCTCCTAAAGCTAACCCTAAGGTACATTTAGTTAATGCACCTTTAATTCCTAGAGTTAAAAAGCATGCTAAGAATTATTTTAGCTCTCTTGCCATTATCAATGAAAAGCATGCTAAGAGAAATAATAAGGTTTATTGCTTAGGTGCCAAGCTGTTGGGATGTATACTGAAAGCCTAGCTCTTTTATATGAACATCTTTTATTTTGAAATAAGAATCACACGATTATTGTTTGCACGTTATATTTATATGTGTGCATATTGTCTAATATTTTACATTGTAGATAACATGGTGCCTGGGTGCGGCACAGAAGATCATGTTATCAGTCCCTTGTAGAATATAAGTAGAGGCTCATAACCAAGATGGTTTTGGACAAACCATTGGCATGGTTGTAGTGTAGCTTGGTATTGTTTTGTCTTGAACATAGAGTCACACTAGTACACCTCGGTGTATTGAGCAGGACCGAAATAGAGGTGATTCAATTTATTGCTGACTGCATAATTGAATCGGACCTCGGATATTATGTTGTACATGCTCTTAATCCCGATATAATAACGGGCATATGTACTTAATATTTATTTCTTTGATTTACTAGAGGGTGAGATTTCTATGGATTAAATCAATATGCCCGGTAAGTTGGGAAATGATATTATTTACATGGTGTGCCGTTGATTATAGGAGGAAACCGTGTCCTATGTATTAGGTTGATGATGTCCCATTGAGGAGCTCATAAGGTTCATCATGTAAACCCTGCAGGTTGACTTAGTCAACATGATGATAAGGTTGAGTGGTACTACTCGAGGAGTTAGATGTTAATTGATTGATGGTCAGTAAATCAATCAATTGACGGACATTCGATATCTTAAATACGGGGAGATGGATGTACAAATAATATATGGAGCCCATATTAATTTATGGGGGTTGGTGAGGTAGTTCGATGATGATCCTCTAGTGGAATGGAACATCATTGATGGATCAAGTTTGTGTGGTTCCGATCCATCGGGTGGCCAAGACCCAACTCCTCCTCATGGTCCCTATCGTAGCCTAATATAAACCTCATGAAGTCTAGATCAAATGATGGAAAACAAATCTCTAGATCCGACGGTTGGGATTAAATCCCTAGAACCGACGGTGGAGATTAAATCTCTAGATCCGACGGTTGGGATTAAAACCCTAGAACCGACGATTGAGATTAAATCTCTAGATCCGATGGTTGGGATTAAAACCCTAGAACCGACGGTGGAGATTAAATCTCTAGATCTGATGGTTGGGATTAAAACCCTAGAACCGACGGTTGAGATTAAATCTCTAGATCCGACGGTTGAGATTAAATCTCTAAATCCGACGGTTGGGATTAAATCCCTAGAACCGACGGTGGAGATTAAATCTCTATATCCGACGGTTGGGATTAAAACCCTAGAACCAACGGTTGAGATTAAATCTCTAGATCCGATGGTTGGGATTAAAACCCTAGAACCGACGGTGGAGATTAAATCTCTAGATCCGATGGTTAGGATTAAAACCCTAGAACCGACGGTTGAGATTAAATCTCTAGATCCGACGGTTGAGATTAAATCTCTAGATCCGACGGTTGAGATTAAATCTCTAGAACCAATGGAGGAGATTAAACCAAGGCCTAAACCTAACTCTATATATATGGGCTTAGGCTTGGGCAGCAAAGAGATGAAAAACCTAATTGAAACAAGGTGGCTTGGGCGGCAAGAAAAAAAGGAGATTAGGGTTAGGGTTTGGTTCATTGGGTTGGGCGGCAAGGCTTCCTCTTCTTCCCATTGATGGCCGGCAACCCTTTCCCCCTTTTTTCCTCCTTTGTTTGGTCGGCGTCCAAGCTTTTCCTTTCCTTCTATGGCTTAGGTTGGATGGAATTAGGATGGCTTCCCTTGGGCGGCAACCAAAACCTAGATGGGATAGGATTGGGGTTGGGCGGCTAGGGTTAGGGTTTTGGGATTAGGGTGGGCGGCAACATGGAGATGAAGATCTTTTTCTTCTTCCTTCTAAGTGTTGGCCGGCCACTATCCATGTTCCCTATACCTTGGCCAGAGCTCAACCTATTCTCCTTCCCTTCATCCTTGGCCGGAAATTAGGAAAGCTTTGTCTAGGCCTTGGGCGGCAACAAGGAGGAGGATTGTTTTCCTTTCCTTTCTCCAAGTGTTGGCCGGCGCCCATACCCTTGGTGTTTCTCTTTAGGTTGGCTTCCATACTCCATTCCATCTTCTCTTTGGACCGGCGGCAAACATCATGCTTGGAGCTTGATGGTTGGTCCTAGATAAGAAAAGAGTTTTGTTTCCATTTTGTTCTCTCTATTCTTGGGGCCGGCGGCATCAATCCTTTGTGGATTGGTGGTTGGCTCAAGCAAGAAGGGAAAGAGAGTTCTTCATTCTTTGGATTGAAGAAGATCTAGGATGCTTCAACTTGTGGAGGATCTTCGCCCACACGAAGTCTACAAGGAGGTTAGGACATACGATAGAAGATCAAGAGGTATAAAAGTTTTATAACTTTTATTATTGTTCTTTGCATGTTCTTATTTGATATGCCAGCTTATGTTCTTTATGTTAGTATATGTTGATTATACTAGTTTACATTTCATGTATTTGTATAATCATGGACCCCGAATAAGAAACACAAAAACCGGCAATCCGTCCGTCGTCTCTTCCGCGGCTAATCGACTAGAAGAGTTTGGTTGCTTGAACAACTAGTTTGTTCAAGCGATCGCTCGAGTCGTTGGCACGACGATGAATTGGTTGTGCTTAGGAAACTCATCCCATCTGGATTAGTTTTCATTAGTGAAAATTTTAATCCGGGGACATGGGAGCCTATGAGCATTCCGAGATTAGCACGGTTGCCAACACAAGCATGTTAGTTTCTCTAAGGACAAACCTAGGACTCAAAACACTAGATATATTTTACCTAGGGAGTCAATTAGGAGAATTGAAGAAAACTTGGGTGTTAATCCCAAGAAATCTAGGCATATGCCTAAAAAGAAAAACATTTCCCAAAAGATAAATGAAAATTCAAAATTGGGAAAATTAGAGTTAGAAAACCAAGCCTTGAGGTCAAGGCTAGAGAAATTGGAGAAGACCCTAGCAATAATATCAAATTCGGTTAAGGGGTCTAATGCACAAAAGTCAAGACCTAGGAAACAAGAAACATCTAAGGGCAAGAAGGGTTTGGGTCACAAACCTATGTCCTACCATAATGTTCCATTTAATTATGGAACAACATCTAGGTCTAGGAAAACCAAGGCTAATAGGGAAGTCATCCCTAAGTCTAGCCATGGTATGTGGTTAGTGGCTAACACCTCAAAGAAATCAAATGTAGCCACTAAGAAGGTCAATGGAGGAGTCACCTCTAGAGTTGACCTAGGAAAAACCCAAAAGACTATGGCTTCAAAGCCTAAAAGGGTCATTAGGAAGGTATCTAGGGAAGTTTTCCCTAGAGAATACCTTGTTAACCCAAGGAGCTCCAATAGATATTGGGTTCCTAAAAGCGTGATCGATTCACGCTAAATGGGTTAGGGTGTGTCAACCCTAAGTGGATGGGTGGTTAACCTAGCCATTGTGAGTTGACACATTAGGGTGTGCCAATATGGTTTGAGAAGTTAAAAAAGATTTAAATTGGCACAATTAGGTCATAGAGGTCGTGGTGTGCTATTTTGGGTTTTTGGCACACTAAGGAAATAATGGCATTAAGGCAAAATGAATTTAATCCCTAGAAATGACAAATTGATTTTAACACTTAGGTATTTTATACCTTAGTATATTTTTCTTGCCATGCTTTATTTGGCTTGCCATGTCATGACATCATTTTCATTTTCATCTATAAAAATGTCATGATCGTGTTTAGATTTATGTTTAGATGTCATGTATGCTTAAGTTTCATTCACATGCCATGACATCATGATATTGGCATATGTTTTTATCTATATCATATCTATGCCATAATCATATCATGCATGAATTAAAATGGAGTTAAGGACTATGGCATAATCTGAAAGGAATCAAAGAATATTGCCTTAGAAATATGCATGAGAACATAAACAAAACAAAAACCCACATCTCACAAAAATTTGACTTGTATGTGTTTTACACATCTAGATATTGGTGAGATGTTTAGGAAAAAGAAAATAAAGGTTTGAAAAACATTTTGAAAACATTTTGAAAAACCTTGGTGAAGTCTATCTTTTGATAGCTATCACCATTGAATGGGATGATACAAAGATGGCTCTTTATTGAAGCTTTTCTTAAATTTTGAACTTTGTATCAATCTCCTAATTTAATGGGTAAAATAATTTTTCAATATTTTTCACCCATAGTGTTTAGGATAAGTATTATACGTATGCATTTTCAAGATTTTTAAAATTACGTATATTTACTTATGGATTTCGAAAATCCATTTTAAAATCGTTATCGCCATGGATTGGCAATGATCGGTGATGAAAGTGATTTGATCGATTCGATTTCGATCGATGCGCCAAGCTGATTTCGGGTAAATCTTGTTGGTTAGGCCCATGTTCAGCTAGGTTAAGGTCCCCTAACCACTCCCAACCCTAGGATATGCTTGGGAGAGCATTAGAGAGGGTGGAAATCCATTGGATATGGATTAGGAGTTGGGTTGAGGGTGAGTATCAATTTAAGGTGGATGTGAGTTCATTGTTGAATTTTGCCTTAATTTTGTTTGGTTTAATGTTCCTATTGGCTTAGGGACTCTCCAAGGACATTGTTGGTGCAATGGTCAAGGGGGAGCAAGCCTCTAGGGGGAGGTATCCATCATGGGAAGATGGATGTGTATTTCCTCATGGGAGGAAAATTGGGTTGCCTCTCTTTAAGTGATATGGGATCACTAGAAAGATTGTAGGCATGTGTTCCTCCAAGGGAGAGATTGTAAGATCTCATTAGGATATGAGACATTCATACCCTTGGGGAGGACCTTTTTGATGTAATGTCAAAAAGGGGGAGAAGTTACCAAGTTATCAATTAGGATTCGTTGGAATTCTCATTGGGATATGAGAATTGCCAATATGGGAGAATTGGTAGACTTGAGATGGTAGTTTTGTCAATCATCAAAAAGGGGGAGATTGTTGGTGCAATCGGCCCAGCAGTACCTTGATGGTATTTTGATGATAGACAAAACTCATGACATGGGATTGTCATGGGAAAGTCCAACATGGGTTGGCATGGAAAATCCAAGCATGGAGCTTGGTGTGGATGTCCAAGGGGGAAGCCTTGGCATGGGAAAGTCCAAAGCATTGCGAAGCCGTGCGCTTGGTGCTTGGCATGGGAAATCCAAAGCATTGCGAAGGCGTGCACTTAGTGCTTGGTGAGAAATGCATTGCGAAGCCGTGCGCTTGGTGCATTTGGGAAGTCTTGAGGACTTGGTAAGTTCACTAGGCTCGGGGTCCTTGAGTCGGTGAAGGATGGCATTGCGAAGCCGTGCGCTTGGTGCATCCGAGGGACCGTCGGATGGGGAGCGAATGGAGTGAGCCCAAAGGGAAGCATACTTCTAGGGCATGAGACGCGAAGGATGGCGTTGCGAAGCCGTGCGCTTGGCGCATCCGAGGGACGTAGGCCGAGGAAAGAGAGCTTTGGTGGGGAACTCCATGAGGGATAAGGTGGACTTGGCCAAGTGGCTAAGACTGAGTGTCGGAGGCTCAAACTTGATGTTTGAGGGTTTACCCGATGGTCGGATGCTCAAACAACTTGGTGTTTGAGGTTTTGCCCGACGTCAGTCGACTAACATAGGTGCCGGTTCGACTGGTCCAAGTCAACTAGAGTTCGACTGGTGTAAGTCTAGGGTTTTGGCGCCGATCGCCATGGATCGGCAATGATCGGTCGATAGCAATGATCGCCGAGGGATGGCAATGATCGATGGGAGTGTCGCGAGCATCACTCGTGATCGCGTAGGCGGCCGATCTTGGGTTACCAAATGATCGATGGGCATCATCAGTCGACTGGTAGGTGATCCATTGGAACTTGTCCAACATGGATCTGGCCATTGTGAGACAACGGCTACAGGGGCAGTCGACTGGGGCCTTTTGGCAGTCGACTGCTAGGCGCGAAAATAGCTCGATGCAGGTTATAAAAGGAGCTCGAGATGGAGGTTTTTGCAATGGTTTTTGTGGAGCTATTGGAGGGGAATTGCTGTTGCATTCCAGTCCTTCAAGAGTCAATCAAAGCAAGCAACAAGCAAAGCGATCAAAGCAATCGGTGAAAGTTTTCTTTTGTATTGTATTTGTGTATTTGCTTGTATTTCTATATTACATTGTAATTTCTTGTGAGAGGTTTCTCCACCTCTGACGTGTTGTCGAGAAGGAGTGTTATAGTTAGTGTCGTGAGCATAACTAGAGCTCGGTGAACTCGCCCGTGGAGTAGGAACCATTCGGTTCCGAACCACGTATATCTTGTGTTGTGTGATTGTGTATTGTTGTTAGTTTCATTATTATTGTTATTCCGCTGCGCTAACGACAATCGTAGACAAGCAACGCAAGAAGAATGAACGAAGTACGACATCCATCGTACGAGGGCTATTCACCCCCCTCTAGACGGCCAATCGAGATCCGTCCCAACAGAGAGTAGGGAGGCTAGGCAGGAGGCTATGAGAAACTTGATGACGACCTCCATGATCGAGGGAACACCCGTTAGGGATCATGTTCTCAAGATGATGGCTCATCTTAATGAGATGGAAGTCCTAGGAGCTGAGATCGATGGGGAAACCCAGGTCGATATCATTCTCCAGTCTCTGCCTAGGAGTTTTGAGCAGTTCCGCCTCAACTACAACATGAACAAAAGGTTGTATTTGTTGGAGGAGCTTCTGACAAAACTCCAGGCGGCAGAGGGGCTTTTTCGTCAGAGTGCTCAAGTCATGGTCGCTCAGAAGGTTTCTTCCTCTAAACCGAAAGGTAAGAAGAAGAAGAAACAAGGTGGAGCGAAGAAAGTGGCAGTGGGACCTCAGGCAGGAGTGAAGAAGCCGAAAGGCAAGTGCTTCACTTGCAAGCAGACTGGACATTGGAAGGCGGACTGTCCTCGCCAAAAGAACAAAGGTATATCTTCTTGTTTAGTTGTTGAAACATGTTTAGCGGTGTTATCTACCAGTGCCTGGTGTGTAGATACAGGAGCCACTGATCATGTCTGCAATACTTTGCAGGGGTTCCAGGAAACCCGACGACTAGCTGAGGGAGAGATTACCGTCTTCATGGGCAATGCTTCAAAGGTGGCGGCTATTGCAGTGGGAGACGTTTATTTATCTTTTGATAGGAATAAAGTTTTGGTTTTGAGAAATTGTCTTTATGTACCTACTTTTAGAAAGAATTTAATTTCAGTTTCTAAATTGTTTTTGGATGGGTATTCTGTTTCTTTTAATGGTAAAGTGGTTATAAAAAGGAACAGGGAGATTATCTGTTCTGGTACATTGGTTGTCAATTTATATACTCTTGAACCAAAAACTCCCACGATGCATATAGAAATCAATAACTCATCTTCTAAGTCTAATAAGAGAAAAGAACCTTCGCAAATGAACCAAACATATCTTTGGCATCTAAGGCTTGGTCATATTAACCTAAGCAGAATTCAAAGGTTGATAGCTGATGGACCTTTGGGTTCATTAGTGGTGGAGGATCTCCCAACCTGCGAATCTTGCTTGGAAGGTAAAATGACCAAGAGGCCTTTTAAGGCCAAGGGGTATAGAGCCAAAGATGTGCTAGAATTGGTTCATTCTGATTTGTGCGGTCCTATGTCTATCCAGGCAAGAGGTGGCTTTGAATACTTCGTCTCTTTTATAGACGATTATTCAAGGTATGGATACATTTACTTGATGCGCAAGAAGTCCAATGCTTTGACAGTTCAAAGAATTCAAGGTGATGTGGAGAACCGCCAAGGTAAAAGTATCAAGACATTACGATCGTGGTGGCAAGTACCTCTTGGGAGAGTTTAGGAATTACTTATCGAGGTCGGGATTCAATCCCAATTGTTCGCACCGCACACCCTAAAGAGAATGGTGTAGCGGAGCGAAGGAATAGGACTCTTATGGAGATGGTCGATCGATGATGAGTTATTCGAGTTACCTCGCTTCATTCTCGGGGTATGCACCGATACAAGAATGTACACTCTGAACTTGGTTCCATCTAAATCAGTACCTTCTACCCCTGTAGAATTGTGGACTGGGCGAAAGCCTAGTCTGAGACATATTCGGATATGGGGGAGTCCAGCACATGTGCTGAAAGCTGATGCTGGTAAGTTGGAACCTCGTACAGAAGTGTGCATGTTTGTTGGCTACCCTAAGGGAACGAAAGCTGGTTTGTTTTATAATCCTAGAGATCAGAGGGTGATCATTAGCACGAACGCCAGATTTCTAGAGGAGGATTATGTAATGAACCACAAGCCCAAGAGTAGGATTGTTCTTAAGGAGTTGACAGGGGAAGTCCCGACTTCAGTACCACCGGTACAAGAGGAGACACCACAAGTCACTGCACCGCGTGTCACAGAGCATACACAGGAGGCACCTCGTCGTAGTGGGAGGGTTGTTAGACAACCCGATAGATTCATGTTTTTGGGGGAGTCTTCGGACTTAGTCCCTGGTGAACATGAACCTGATCCCTGGACATATGACGAGGCAATCCAAGACAGAGATGCGGTATCTTGGCAAAGAGCGATGAATTCAGAGATAGAATCTATGGATTCTAATCAGGTCTGGGAGCTAGTAGAGCCACCCGATGGTGTAAAAACCATTAGATGCAAGTGGACCTACAAGAGAAAGAGAGGAGTAGACGGGAAGGTTGAGACCTTCAAAGCTAGGGTTGTTGCGAAAGGGTATACTCAGAAAGAGGGTATCGATTATGAGGAGACATTTTTGCCAGTAGCTATGCTTAAGTCTATCCGGATTCTCTTATCTATAGCTGCTCATATGGATTATGAGATTTGGCAGATGGATGTCAAGACATCTTTCCTTAACGGAAGTCTTGAGGAGAACATCTATATGCGGCAACCAGAGGGATTCATTGCTAAAGGCAAAGAGCATCTTGTATGTAAGCTTAATCGGTCCATTTATGGATTGAAGCAAGCTTCTAGATCTTGGAACATCCGCTTTGATGAGGTAATCCAGTCATATGGATTTATTCAAAGTCCGGATGAGCCTTGTGTATACAAGAGATGTGACGGAAATGTAGTGGTGTTTCTTGTACTATACGTAGATGACATTTTGTTAGTTGGCAACAATATCAAAGTATTATCAGACGTAAGGGTATGGTTGTCCAAACAGTTTGATATGAAGGACTTGGGAGAAGTGGGACACATCCTTGGGATCAAAGTTATAAGGGATCGCAAGAAAAGGATGTTGTGCTTGTCTCAAGATTCATACATTGACACTATCCTTGCTCGTTTTAGCATGCAGAACTCCAAGAAAGGTTTTCTACCTTTTAGGCATGGAGTTCCTTTATCTAAAGAGATGTGTCCCAAAACATCAAAGGAGATAGAGGACATGAAGGCGGTTCCTTATGCTTCGGCAGTAGGAAGCCTTATGTATGTTATGCTATATACGAGACCGGATATCTGCTTTGCCGTGGGCATGGTTAGCAGATATCAGAGTGATCCTAGACAGGGACATTGGACTGCGGTAAAGCATATATTGAAGTACCTGAGAAGGACTAGGGATTATATGCTGGTTTACCGGGCAGATCAATTAGTCCCTGTGGGTTACACGGATTCGGATTTCCAATCAGATAGGGACAAGAGTAAGTCTACCTCGGGGTTTGTGTTTACTTTTGGAGGTGGAGCCATAGTATGGAGGAGTGTCAAGCAGAAATGCGTGGCGGACTCTACCATGGAAGCTGAGTATGTGTGACACTCCGAGGCACCAAGGAAGCTGTATGGCTCAGGAACTTCTTGATGGACTTAGATGTGATTCCTGGTTTGCCCAGAACTATCACAATTTATTGTGATAACAGTGGTGCAGTTGCAAACTCGAAGGAACCACGAGCCCATAAGGCGAGTAAACACATAGAGCGCAAGTACCACCTTATACGAGAGATCATAAAGCGAGGGGAAGTTGTTGTCGCCAAGATTGCATCAGAGGATAACCTGGCGGATCCATTCACTAAGGCCCTTCCAGCGAAAGCGTTTGATAGGCATGTGGAGGACATGGGGATCAGATGTATGGCAGAGTGATGACGGCATAGTCTTTTAGTATAAGTGGGAGATTGTTGAAATGTATACTGAAAGCCTAGCTCTTTTTGTATGAACATTTTATTTTGAAATAAGAATCACATGATCATTGTTTGCACTTTATATATTTATATGTGTGCATATTGTCTAATATTTTACATTGTAGATAACATGGTGCTTGGTGTGGCACAGAAGTTCATGTTATCGGTTCCTTGTAAAATATAAGTAGAGGCTCACAACCAAGATGGTTTTGGACAAACCATTGGCATGGTTGTAGTGTAGCTTGGTATTGTTTTGTCTTGCACATAGAGTTACACTAGTACACTTATGTTGGGTTTCCGGCACCGCGGCGTGTGTGTGTTCGATCATGTTTCGTAAACATGAGCACAGCGGAAGCAATTAAAAATAATAAATATATATTTATTACAACACACACAACACACGCATGCTATTACAACAAGTGTAGACATAATCGTAAATTAAAATTTGCAATAAAAGGAAATTAAACTACGTTATACCTTCCGTATGACGTGTAGCGGGAACGGCATCAACCGGAACGATCCTCGTAAGAATCGTCTCTATCCGTATCAACGTCGAGCTCCTCAGGATGACTTCGCTAAGTCACGAGCTTCGTCTTCCTACGGGTTACTAGCCTCGTGTTGAAGACGACGTGATCGAGAGATGATCACGATCCGAATCCAAATTCGGATCCAAAACGAGTTCTCAAAACTCGCTTCTCCGGAGAGGTGTTCGTCAACCGTTTGACGAATCCTTCGTCCTCCACCTCAGAGGATTACCGGAGATCAAATCCCCGGTAAGTTAGCCGCTGTCGGAGCACTAACCGTCGTCCAAACGACGGTCCGACGAGAGGAGGAGAAGCTGTCCAGAAAACTGGACAGCTTGGTGGAGGAGTAGGCGCCGGCCAAAACAAGGAGAGAAAAAGCTCACCTTGATGCCGAACCTATAGGAGATCACCGGAGGGTCGCCGGAGGTTCACCGGCTGGAGCTTGGACGCCGGCAAGGGTCTTGGACGGCGGCACAAAGCTGGGCGGCGGTAGCTAGTAGTTGGGCGCCGAAATCACCAAGGAGGTGGGCGGCAACTATGTTGGGCGGCCACTAGGTTTGCCTCTTCATTAGGGCTTAACAAACCCTAATGCCCTCTTTTATAGAGAACTAATTCTCTTAATGGTTAATGGATCATATCCATAAAGCCCGTTAACCCGCTCCATTAAGATAAGTTAAAATAAACCAAACCATGATGGTTTATTTTAAGTTAAAACGAACCGAACCAACCTTTGGTTCATTCGTTTAATATAAACCAAACCCTTTGGTTTATTCTCATCCATTGGATTAGAACCAAACCATTTTGGTCCATCCATTATGTCTTCATAAGACACGGCCCATCCACGCTTCCATTGCGACTGAAACAATTTCATGCTCGCTGTATGTTTGGTCCAACCAAACATAGTTTCTCTCGGTCTGAGAATCCCATTCTCAAGCTCGTTTTAAATCCTTTGGATTACACTCGTTGTGCGTGTGACCAAATAGGTTCTCGGTTTATGTTGGCCGTCTATAATTAACCATTAATTATAGAACGATCATGAGTGGCACCTAGTAGTACATCATGATCCCCAATTAACCGAAAAGATCAACGGTTGATCGGAACTATTTCAAACCCTTCGAGCTCGAATGAATCGTGCCCCATTCCCTTCACTCATCTTATACCCACTTGGTCTGTGACATGGTCTATTGTGTCACCCCTCACTAGGTCGACTACGTCACACCTAGCCCAAGTATCATTTCCTCGCCCCTACGGATTCTAGTTACTCCACATGTATCAAGAGTACCTTACTCTAAACATGTAATGCTTTGGCCAAAGACTTTAGTAACAATCCGACGAGAGGCCATGGGTATACATCTCCTCGCAAGGAGTGGTGAATCCTTTATAGGCTATTCAAACACCTTCGATCACTTCGACTTATACCCAATCATCCCGGGTCCACATCTCCTTAGAGATGTTTGCTTAAGATGTCAAAGCATAAGTCTCCATGATCAAGATGACTTGAATACCGCAAGTCAAAGGAATATCGCACTTAAGCCACAGTAAGAACTTCATTGACATATCTTTATATGCAGAGAACCATATGAAGTCTTACGGTTGGTCACTCCAATGAACTAGTTACCATAACTAGCATCCACGATTAACTCCGGACATCACTATGTCTCCAGCCAGTGAGAATCAGCTGCTTGGATACACCAAGGAGTATACCTCGTGCTAGTCTCGACAGAATTGATGGTGTCCTAATCCATCAATTCATCGACTAGGGATAATTCCGATACATCACATTTACACATGTAGAGATACTCACTAGTTGTGATCCAATCACAAATTCTCTCATGCTGTGAATCGTATCGTGGACATTCAGTAAATGAGTTTAAGATCCAATCAAATACATAAAACATGTATACTCAAATAGTGAATCTTCATTTATCATATAAATGGTTCATACATAAGGCGATTGCCTTAGGACATCTCTCATATATTACTAACATACTCCCACTTGGCCTAATGCCAATCGCTACGGTATCCAATACCATAAGCTCTAACATGACCCTCAAACTTACTTTGAGGTAATGCTTTAGTCAAAGGATCCGCTAAGTTCCTTTCAGTGGGAATTTTCTCGATTTGTATTTCGTTCCTACTTATGATCTCTCTGATAAGATGATAGCGGCGAAGCACATGTTTGGATCATTGATGAGACCACATTAAGTTCATAGATGAACTACTTGATCCAAACCGCTTCCTTTGCTGCTTCCAAAGCTGCAACGTATTCTGCCTTAGTGGCAGAATCCGCTATAGTGTCAAGCTTGGAACCTTTCCAACTTATTGCGCCTCCATTCTAGGTGAATACATACCCAGACTAAGACATGGAATCATCCTTGTCTGTCTGGATCTGGCATCCGTATACCCACGTATCACCATGTACCCTTCTCCATATATTAGGAACACATCCTTAGTTCTTCTCAAGTACTTAAGGATCGTCTTAACAGCCGCCCAATGATCCATTCCTGGATCGGACTGGTATCTGCTCGTGACACTCAGAGCATACGATACATCGGGCCTCGTACATAACATAGCATACATTATATATCCTATTGCGGATGCATAGGGAATCTTACTCATGCAAATCCTCTCGTCTTCTGTGCGCGGACACATAGACTTCGAAAGGTGTACCCCATGCCTGATGGGCATATAACCTTTCTTGGATTCCGACATGCTAAACCTCTTTAGCACTCGGTCTATATATGTAGACTGCGAAAGACCAAGCAACCGTTTCGATCTATCTCTATAGATCTTAATCCCAAGGATGTAGGTTGCTTCTCCTGTGTCTTTCATGGAGAATGTCTTGATAACCAAACCTTAATCGATCAGAAGATTGAAACATCGTTTCCTATAAGTAATATGTCATCGACATACAATACTAGGAACACGACTGCACTCCCACTAACCTTCTTGTACACACAAGGTTCGTCTGGATTTTGTGAGAAATCAAACTTTTTGATCGTCTCATCAAAACAGATATTCCAGCTCCTGGATGCTTGCTTCAATCCATAAATGGACCGTCGCAATTTGCATACCTTGGTTTTATCAACCGATGTGAAACCCTCAGGCTGTATCATATACACGTCCTCGAGCAAGTTTCCATTAAGGAAAGTTGTTTTCACATCCATCTGTCATATCTCATAATCATAATGAGCCGCTATGGCCAGGAGCATCCGAATGGATTTAAGCATAGCTACAGGCGAATAGGTTTCGTCATAATCAACACCTTATTTTTGACGATATCCTTTCGCCACCAATATAGCCTTATAGGTAATCACATTACCATCCATGTCGGTTTTCTTCTTGAAAACCCACTTGCACCCTATAGGCTTTATGCCTTCAGGTGGGTCAACCAAGTTCCAAACTTGGTTTTCATACATGGAATCCATTTCCGACTTCATGGCATCAAGCCACTTATCCCTTTCTGAACTTGTCAGCACTTCTTCATAACTGGTAGGCTCCTCATCATCAATGAGTAACACGTCGTTCGATTCACTTACGAGAAATCCATATCTCTCAGGAATATTGCGTGTTCTACCATATCTACAAAGATGTGGTGTTACAATAGGTCCAGCCGATTGCTCATCACTATGAGTTGTCGGCTGTTGTGCTTCACCAGGTATCTCATCAATGTCTATTTGAGTCTCTCGAGCCTCCTCAAGCTCGACGACACTCCCAATGTTTTCTTGCAAGAGAAACTCTTTCTCTAGAAACACAGCATGCCTTGAAACAAACACCTTTTGTTCCACAGGATGATAGAATTGGTAACCCCTTGTTTCCTTAGGGTATCCAATAAATAGACATTTATCAGACTTAGCATCCAGTTTGTCTGATACAGTCCGCTTCACATAAGCAGGACATCCCCATATCTTCAAGTAAGATACATGAGGTTTCTTACCATTCCATATCTCATATGGAGTAGTTGAGACTACCTTGGTAGGCATTCTGTTTAACAAGTAAACAGTTGTCTGAAGTGCATAGCCCCAAAAGGACTTGGGAAGAGTTGCATGATTCATCATTGACCTGACCATGTCCAACAAGGTCGATTCGCCTCTCGGATACACCATTATGTGTGGTGTATAGGAGGAGTCCATTGAGACAATATGCCATTGTCTCTTAGATAATCAAGAAACTCTTGACTTAAGTATTCACCACCTCGATCCGATCGAAGTATTTTAATACTCTTGTCATGTTGTTTCTCTACTTCATTTCTGAATTCCTTGAACCTTTCAAAGGCTTCAGACTTGTGTTTCATCAAGAACACATACCCAAGCCGTGAGTGATCATCGGTGAAGGTAATGAAGTAGCTATAGCCTCCTAATGCTTGAGTTGACATAGGTCCACATACATCAGTATGTACTAGACCTAGTAACTCTCCCACTCGTTCACCTTTTCCAGTAAAAGGTAACTTAGTCATCTTGCCTTTTAAGCATGATTCGCATGTATCGTATGAATCCAATTCAAACGATTCCAGAATTCCACATCGGTGTAATTCGGACATGCGTTTCTTGCTTATATGGCCAAGACGACAATGCCACATATAGGAGTCTATGTGATTATCCTTTCGAGCACGCGTGTTGCTCGCTTCGATATTGAAATCGTCACTGGATACGTCCAACGTATAAACACCATTGCTTAAAGTTCCAATCCCATAAAGAACTCCATTCAAAGTTATGTAACAACAATTGTTACTAAAAGTCAAATGGAACCCATTTCTATTTAGACAAGAAATAGAAATGATGTTCTTTATCAACGAAGGAACATAAAAGCAATTGTCCAGTTCTAAGACAAGTCCTACAGGGAGTTCCAACAAATACGTTCCGATGGCGAGTGCAGCAACCGTTGCTCCATTCCCAACACGTAAATTTGACTCTCCCCTTGACGAGTCTTCTTCTATTCCTTAGCCCATGTATGTCATTATATATATGTGAGCCACACCCAGTATCAAATACCCAAGTGTCTGAGGAAATAGAATGACAATCAATAAAGAAGATTTCTGAAGAAGATGGGGCATCCGATGCCTTATCCTTCTTCACGGACTCAAGATAAATCTTGTACTTTCTTCGTAAATGGCTCTCCTTGCCATAATGATGGCAAGTTTCCTTTTGTGCTAGTTCTACCTTCTTAGCCCTTCTCTTCTTTCCCTTCTGCTGTTCCTTTGACTTCCTCTTAGAACCTTTCTTCGAGGAATCAACTAACAAGACTGCCCCTCGCCATGCTTCTGTAAGACTCCACACTCAAAGATATTGAGCAAAGACTACGAGATGAACCTTCTAGCATCTCAGAGGTGAAGAGGAGCTTTGAGACTTCGAACCTTTCGAATCTCACTTGCTCATCAACCAACTCACCAAGATGAAGGACTACGACATGAGCATCCATATGCTCATGCTTCTTTCGTAGCTTGGGTTCCATCGTGGCTAGCATGATGCAACTCATTTGTTCAGAATCACTCACATGTTTCTGATAGGCCAACAATTGGTCCAAAGTTGCATCGTCACTAGGACGGGCGGGAAGAGGCGCTTCGAGGACATACACAAGCTTTTCACCTTGAGACCAATTCTCAAGTTTCTAAGCCAGTCCAAGAAGTTCGGCCCAGTCAATTTATTTGAATCCAAAATGGAACGCAAATTCAAAGACATCAGGATCAATCTTAGAAATACAAAACGAGCATATATGAGAAAATGATTTTTTTAAAATGCATCAATATACATTTATAAATCCCATTCATTTTTCGAATTTCAAAAACCCCAAAATCACTTCGGGAGATCGTAGGTCCATCTCCGAATGGGCTGATATCCATCATAGTTATGAACAACCTTGGAGAGAGTCCAACAAGTCATTCATAACTACGACGGTAGGTATCATCTATACCGATTGCATATCACGTATATGCAACTATCACAATGTGCTATCAACTATTTGAATGTTCACACATACATCAGGTTGTTAACACATTAACAAGTATGCATCATATGCATAGCACCCAACTTCACCTCCCTTTACATCGACCTTGGAGAGTCCAACAAGCCGATGCTCCAGGTTAAAGCCAACCCATTAATCGGGACATAGTTTTAATATGGTTAGAGCGCATTCAACCAATTAGCCCAGCTTGGAGAGAGTCCAACAACCAAAGCTAACGATTGACCTCTGACTCTTACCATATTAGTATTAAACTATTCCATGGTTTGAACATATTCAGGTTCGAGCCGGGCTTGGAGAGAGTCCAACAACCCAAACAAGAAACAGAACTCTGGTTCTAACCATATTAATGGAAGGTGTAAGCTTTAATATTGAGTAAGGGTTTTATGTCTCATCCTCTTTGCATGCAAATAACTATTATCTACATGGCATGGCATACATGGCATACATCTACATGTCACGACACGCATGGCATAATGTTATGCATTTAATGCAATTACATGGCATACACTTATGTCATGTTTATAATTTCCTTATATGTCATAACTATTTATGGAAATAAAATATGTTTAAGATTTGATTCTCCAAATCAAATCATAATTAAATTAAGAAATAAATTTCCAAATCTAATCACATATTTTATTCATGGAATTATTTGATTAAGGAAAATCTATTTAGGAAACCAATTTCCTAAATCTTTAAAACTACTTATGGAAATAAAATATTTTAAGATTTGATTTCCCAAATCAAATCATGATTAAATTAGGAAACAAATTTCCAGAATCTAATCAAATATTTTATTTATGGAAAATATAAATTTCCATAAATACTTCCAACTTTCCAAAAGTGGAAGATTTCCATAAATACTTCTAGACTTTCCAAAATTGAAAAATTTCCATAAATACTTCTAAATTTCCAAAATTTAGAAAATTTCCAGAATACATTATGACTATCGCAAAACCATTTTACGATTATGTCGAAACACAACCTGGGCTCGCTTTGTTGGGTTTAAACCATGGCGTGTGTGTGTTCGATCATGTTTAGTAAACATGAGCACAGCGGAAGCAATAAAAATAATAAATACTCCTATTTATTACAACACACACAACACACGCATGCTATTACAACAAGTGTAGACATAACCGTAAATTAAAATTGCAATAAAAGGAAATTAAACTACGTTATACCTTCATTATGGCGTGTAGCGGGAAACGGCATCAGCGGAGCGATCCTCGTAAGAATCGTCTCTATCCGTATCACGCCGAGCTCCTCGGGATGAACCGCTAAGTCACGAGCCGTCGGTTACTAGCCTCGTGTTGAAGGCGGCGTGATCGAGAGATGATCACGATCCGAATCAAATTCGGATCAAAAGCGAGTTCTCAAAACTTCGCTTCTCGGAGAAGGTATTAAATCAACCGTTTGGCGAATCGCCGTCCTCCACCTCAGAGGATTACGGAGATCAAATCCCGGTAAGTTAGCGCTGTCGGAGCACTAACCGTCGTCAAGCAGCTCCGGCGGAGGAGGAGAAGCTGTCAGAAAACTGGACAGCAGCTTGGTGGAAGAATAGGCGCCCGGCCAAAACAAGGAGAAAAAGCTCACCTTGATGCGAACCTATAGGAGATCACGGAGGTGCGGAGGTTCACGGCTGGAGCTTGGGCCGGCAAGAGTCTTGGATGGCGGCACAAATGGCGGCTTTAGTTAGGCGCCGAAATCACCAAGGAGGTGGGCGGCAACTATGTTGGGCGGCCACTAGGTTTGCCTCTTCATTAGGGCTTAACAAACCCTAATGCCCTCTTTTATAGAGAACTAATTCTCTTAATGGTTAATGGATCATATCCATAAAGTCCGTTAACCCGCTCCATTAAGATAAGTTAAAATAAACCAAACCATGATGGTTTATTTTAAGTTAAAACGAACCGAACCAACCTTTGGTTCATTCATTTAATATAAACCAAACCCTTTGGTTTATTCTCATCCATTGGATTAGAACCAAACCATTTTGGTCCATCCATTATGTCTTCATAAGACACGGCCCATCCACGCTTCCATTGCATTGAAACAATTTCATGCTCGCTTTATGTTTGGTCGACCAAACATAGTTTCTCTCGATAGAATCCCATTCTCAAGCTCGTTTTAAATCCTTTGGATTACACTCGTTGTGCGTGTGACCAAATAGGTTCTCGGTTTATGTTGGCCGTCTATAATTAACCATTAATTATAGAACGATCATGAGTGGCACCTAGTAGTACATCATGATCCCCAATTAAGCAAGAAAAGATCAGCGGTTGATCGAACTATTTACGAAACCCTTGATGCTCGAATGAATCGTGCCCCATTCCCTTCACTCATCTTATACCCACTTGGTTGGGACATGGTCTATTGTAGCCGGTCCCACTAAGTGACTCGTCACACCTAGCCCAAGTATCATTTCCTTGTCCTCACAGTTCTAGTTACTCCACATGTATCGAAGAGTACCTTACTCTAAACATGTAATGCTTTGGCCAAAGACTTTAGTAACAATCCGACGAGAGGCCATGGGTATACATCTCCTCGCAAGGAGTGGTGAATCCTTTATAGGCTATTCAAACACCTTCGATCACTTCTACTTATACCCAATCATCCCGGGTCCACATCTCCTTAGAGATGTTTGCTTAAGATGTCAAAGCATAAGTCTCCATGATCAAGATGACTTGAATACCGCAAGTCAAAGGAACATCGCACTTAAGCCACAGTAAGAAATTCATTGACATATCTTTATATGCAGAGAACCATATGAAGTCTTACGGCTGGTCACTCCAATGAAGTAGTTACCATAACTAGCATCCACGATTAACTCCGGACATCACTATGTCTCCAGCCAGTGAGAATCAGCTGCTTGGATACACCAAGGAGTATACCTCGTGCTAGTCTCGACAGAATTGATGGTGTCCTAATCCATCAATTCATCGACTAGGGATAATTCCGATACATCACATTTACACATGTAGAGATACTCACTAGTTGTGATCCAATCACAAATTCTCTCATGCTGTGAATCGTATCGTGGACATTCAATAAATGAGTTTAAGATCCAATCAAATACATAAAACATGTATACTCAAATAGTGAATCTTCATTTATCATATAAATGGTTCATACATAAGGCGATTGCCTTAGGACATCTCTCATATATTACTAACAACTTAGGTGTATTGAGCAGGACCGACATAGAGGTGATTCAATTTATTGCTAACTGCATAATTGAATCGGACCTCAGATATTATGTTGTACATGCTCTTAATCCCGATATAATAATGGGCATATGTACTTAGTATTTATTTCTTTGATTTACCAGAGGGTGAGATTTAGATGGATTAAATCAATATGCCCGGTAAGTTGGGAAATAATATTATTTACATGGTGTGTCGTTGATTATAGGAGGAAACCGTGACCTATATATTAGGTTGATGATGTCCCCTTGAGGAGCTCATAAGGTTCATCATGTAAACCCAGCTGGTTGACTTAGTCAACATGATGATAAGGTTGAGTGGTACTACTCGAGGAATTAGATGTTAATTAATTGATGGTCAGTAAATCAATCAATTGACGGACATTCGATATCTTAAACACGGGGAGATGAATGTACAAATAATATATGGAGCCCATATTGATTTATGGGGGTTGGTGAGGTAGTTCAATGATGATCCTCTAGTGGAATGGAACATCATTGATGGATCAAGTTTGTGTGGTTCCGATCCATCGGGTGGCCAAGATCCAACTCCTCCTTATGGTCCCTATCGTAGCCTAATATAATCCTTGTGAAGTCTAGATCCAACAATGTAAAACAAAACCTAGAACCAACGGTTGGGATTAAATCCCTAAGATCCGATGGTTAGGATGAAACCCTAGAACCAACGGTTGGGATTAAATCCCTAAGATCCGATGGTTAGGATGAAACCCTAGAATCCACGGTTAGGATTAAATCCCTAGATCCGACGGTTGGGATAAAACCCTAGATCCGACGATTGGGATGAAACCCTAGATCCGATGGTTGGAATGAAATCCTAGATCCGACGGTTGGGATGAAACCCTAGATCCGACGGTTGGGATAAAACCCTAGATCCGACGGTGGAGATTAAATCCCTAGAACCGACGATGGAGATTAAAGGAGGCTTAAGCCCAATTCTATAAATAGGGGGCTTAGGCTTGGGCGGCAATAATGGATTTCGAATTGGAGTTAGGGTTTTTTGGCGGCTAGGGTTTTTTTGGGCGCTAGGGTTTGAAGCAAAGTGGGCGGCAACCTTCATCCTTCTTGTTGATTGCCGACGCCCATCTCCTTTGATCATTCCTTGGTCGGCACCCATCCTAGAGGTCTCTCCCTTCTTCCTTGGCCGGCGGTTCTCCTCCCATTGGTGGCCGATTCTCATCCTCCTCCCTATTCTCCAAGGTGGCCGGTGGTTCTCCTTCATTTGGTGGCCGGCGCATTATCCATTTGATCCTTGGGCGGCGGTTGCACCAAATTTCCTAATTTGGTGGCCGGCTCTAGAAAGGATAGGTATTTGTAAGTTCTTCTCTTTGTTCGCAGCGGACAAGGTAGAGAAGAAAGCGATCTAGAAGGCTTCTACTCATGGAGGATCTTCGTCCACATGTCGTCCACGAGAAGGATAGGACATACGATAGAAGATCGTGAGGTATAAAGTTATTTTAACTTTATTTACAGATCTGAACTTGTTCTTTTATGTTTTAATTATGCATGTGTAAATTAGTAAATATATTGTATAATCATGGACCCCGAAGACAAACACAAAAACCGGCAATCTGTCCGTCGTCTCTTCCGCGGCTAACCAACTATAAGAGTTGTGTTGCTTGAACAACTAGTTTGTTCAAGCGACCACTCAAGTTGTTAGCACGACGACGAAATGGTTGTGCTAAGGAAGTGTTGGGATGTATACTGAAAGCCTAACTCTTTGGTATGAACATTTTATTTTGAAATAAGAATCACATGATCATTGTTTACACGTTATATTTATATGTGTGCATATTGTCTAATATTTTACATTGTAGATAACATGGTGCCTGGGTGCGGCACAGAAGATCATGTTATCAGTCCCTTGTAGAATATAAGTAGAGGCTCACAACCAAGATGGTTTTGGACAAACCATTGGCATGGTTGTAGTGTAGCTTGGTATTATTTTATCTTGAACATAGAGTTACACTAGTACACTTAGGTGTATTGAGCAGGACCGACATAGAGGTGATTCAATTTATTGCTGACTGCATAATTGAATCGGACCTCGGATATTATGTTGTACATGCTCTTAATCCCGATATAATAACGGGCACATGTACTTAATATTTATTTCTTTGATTTACCAAAGGGTGAGATTTCTATGGATTAAATCAATATGCCCGGTAAGTTAGGAAATGATATTATTTACATGGTGTGCCGTTGATTATAGGAGGAATCCGTGTCCTATGTATTAGGTTGATGATGTCCCCTTGAGGAGCTCATAAGGTTCATCATGTAAACCCTGCAGGTTTACTTAGTCAACATGATGATAAGGTTGAGTGGTACTACTCGAGGAGTTAGATGTTAATTAATTGATGGTCAGTAAATCAATTAATTGACGGACATTCGATATCTTAAACACGGGGAGATGGATGTACAAATAATATATGGAGCCCATATTAATTTATGGGGGTTGGTGAGGTAGTTCGATGATGATCCTCTAGTGGAATGGAACATCATTGATGGATCAAGTTTGTGTGGTTCCGATCCATCGGGTGGCCAAGACCCAACTCCTCCTCATGGTCCCTATCGTAGCCTAATATAAACCTCATGAAGTCTAGATCAAATAATGGAAAACAAATCTCTAGATCCGACGGTTGAGATTAAATTCCTAGAACCGACGGTAGAGATTAAATCTCTAGATCCGACGGTTGGGATTAAAACTCTAGAACCGACGGTTGAGATTAAATCTCTAGATCCGACGGTTGAGATTAAAACCCTAGAACCGACGGTGGAGATTAAACCAAGGCCTAAACCCTAACTCTATAAAAGGGTGACTATGGGTTGGGCGGCAAAAAAGTTTTAGAGGTTGGATGATGGATGCTAAGGAGATTAGGGTTTAGCCTCCAATTGCTTGGGCGGCAAGCAACCCTAGGAGGAAACCCTAATTAGGGTTTGGCTCTTTTGGGTTGGGCGGCCAAGGTGAGGAAGAAGAGTGGGCGGCAACCTTTGGAGGAGCTTGTCTTCTTCCATGGAGGTGGCTAGCTCCTAGATCTCTTCTCTCCACCATGCTTGGGCGGCAAGGAACCCTGTGGAGGAAACCCTAATTTGATTAGGGTTTTGGCTCCTTTGCATGGGCGACCATGGATGGGAATGAAGGTTGGGTGGCCATTTGTGGAGGAGTTTGTCTTCTTCCTTGGAGGTGGCTAGCTCCTAGATATCTTCTCTCCACCATGGTTGGGCGGCAAGAAAGCCTAAGGAGAAACCCTAATTAGGGTTTCCTCCTTAGGTTGGGCGGCTAGGGATTGCAAGGAAGTTGGGCGGCAACTATAGGAGAGGAGGTCTTCCTCTTCCTAGGTTGTGGCCGGCTCCTTCCTCTATTCCCTCCACTGTGGCCGGCGCCCAATATATTCCCTTTATCCTCTTCACTCCATCTTGGCCGGCGGCACCAAAACTAGGGTTTGTCCCTAGTTCGGTTCCTTGGTTGTTTCCATATTATTCTCTCTATTCTTGGGGCCGGCGGCATCAATCCTTTGTGGATTGGTGGTTGGCTCAAGCAAGAAGGGAAAGAGAGTTCTTCATTCTTTGGATTGAAGAAGATCTAGGAAGCTTCAACTTGTGGAGGATCTTCGCCCACACGAAGTCTACAAGGAGGTTAGGACATACGATAGAAGATCAAGAGGTATAAAAGTTTCACAACTTTTATTATTGTTCTTTTCATGTTCTTATTTGATATGTTAGCTTATGTTCATTATGTTAGTATATGTTGATTATACTAGTTTGCATTTGCATGTATTTGTATAATCATGGACCCCGATAAGAAACACAAAAACCGGCGATCCGTCCGTCGTCTCTTCCGCGGCTAACCGACTAGAAGAGTTGTGTTGCTTGAACAACTAATTTGTTCAAGCGATCGCTCAAGTCGTTAGCACGACGATGAATTGGTTGTGCTTAGGAAACTCATCCCATCCGGATTAGTTTTCATTAGTGAAAATTTTAATCCGGGGACATGGGAGCATATGAGCATTTCGAGGAATAGCACGGTCGCCAACAGGAAGCTCATCCCATCCGGATTAATTCTTTCATTAGTGAAAATTTTAATCCGGGGACATGGGAGCCAATGAGCCTCCGAAGCAACTCCCTGCACTATGATATTTGATACCAAGGCGATTAGTTGTAGGTAAAGTAAGAGTATGATGTAATTGAGAGGTTCTAAAGCTATCGCCTTAGATGTTGTTAATATAATTCACTATTTGAGTGTACATTATATATGTATTTAATTGGATCTTCAACTCATTTACTAGAGTCCATAATATGACACATAGCATGAGAGAAATTATGATTAAATCACGATTAATGAATATCTCATCATGTATAATTATATAAGTATTAAAATTGTCCATAATCAATGAATTGATGAGATTGGACATCATTAATTTTATGAGACTAGCACATGTTATATTTTTTTGATTTATCCAAACATTCGGTACTCACTGAATAGAAGCATAGGGATGCTAAGAGTAAACATGTAAATACTAATTAGGGTAACTAATTCATTGAAGTGACCTGCTTTGAGACTTCATATGGTTATTCAAGTCGATAAAAGTCTCATTGTACCTCGAGTGAAAGCTTCTTTAGAATTGACCATCTCCATAAGAGGTGTCACTCCGAGTTAATTAAGTATAAATTAAAGTGATCAAAGAAGTTTAAATAACCCACAGAGAATTTATCACTCCTATAAAAGAGATATATATCCTAAACCTCTTGTTAAAATTGTTACTCAAAATTCTTTGACCAAAACACATATATCAAAAAGAATGGTCTTCTTGAACACATGTAATAAGTGTGATACAGTCAACCTAGTGAGAACGAACAAATAGACAATCTTTATTGACTATTTTAAAATAAAAATTGCAAAAATTTTGAATGCTAACAATCAATCACTAAAACATAACAACTTATTGTTTCATCAATCAAATGAAAGACTTGCCCCCGTGTAGTGGTTACAAGCAGAGCGCTCCTCTGAAATGCCCTAAGGTCGATTCTGCCCTGGCAGCGTGCGCTGGGCGAGTGGTGGTAAAGATGCTCCCTCGTCCCAGCGTGATCGACCCATCAGGCGACCCATGGGCCCTCTCGCGATGGGCCATCCATCACCCTGATTTACCCTCGTCGACCGGTGGAGACTCTCGTTGAAAGTCGTGGGACAAAGCCGGTCGACCCCAAGGATTAATAGGCGTAAGCCCGACACCTCAGATTAATCAAAAAAAAAAAAATCAAATGAAAGACTACTCTATTAATATCGGAGAAAATAGGGATTTTTAAATCCAATTGCTCCAAATTGATTAATCATTCAATTGAGGAAAAAAAATCAATTGACTAATAACACTATGTCAAATTGAATGAACCAATAAACTAATAAAATTTATTATTCAACCATCAAACAAAAATCAACCAATCTATAACTTATAAAACAAGCCTTTCAAAATATTTGAAAAAGCTAATTCTTAGAAATTTTGAATACAAAAAATACTAATACACTCCGCATCTTAAAAAAAAAAACATTATAAAGCAACCAAAACAACAACAACAAAATTCACTTATAAAATTATTTATTTAAAAAAACAAATTGTAAAATATTTATTCATCTTCAAAAGATATCCAAAAAATATAATAGTGACAGCACTAAAACTAAACCATGAAATTGAAATCCAAATTCCAAACCATGTAAAAATTTCAAATATTATGATTGCATTTTAATTATTATATTTGTTTTTATTTTTACTGCTTATTAATTCTTTTTGCATACAAACACAAACATCACAAATCTAAAATCACTATTTACCCGTCACATCAACAATATTAATAAAAGATATGATAAAATTGCTTCACTATTATGTGACAGACAATTCTTAGATTACATGGCTTCTAATGAAACGGGTTGGAGATTTTGCAATAAAATTAAGCCTTGCTTGCTTCTTTGGCTTGAGGGAAACTGCAAATAAAATAGAATAGAGAATATAAGCAAGGCCTATACGGATGAGCTGCCATAAATTTAGCAAGCTATGAATTATACTACATAGTTTAAATAGTGCTATACCTGTCTTCTGTTCCTTATTAGAGGAAATCACTGAAATCTTCCATTTTTCATAAGCTTCTTTCTCCATCTTTTTGTGCCTCTTGTAGCTCGACAACTGCAGGTCATAGAGGCAAGTTGTGCCACCAAATCATCCGGTTTAATTTGATGTCACAGCAAAACCAACGTGCATCTTACTGAGCATATACAATGAACACCATGTTGATTATCTATCCTAATTATACATTAATGTTCTATGCATATAACTGTCACCCTCATTCATTGTATCAAGTAAAAAAACTACAGGCCCTTGATAAAACAAATGGAGTGTGCACTTGGATTTTTTTTGGCTCAACCTAAATGCAACATTCAGTAGTCTACCCAACCTAAATTGACAGCACTCAAAACAAACCAGTATTCTAGTTGGTTGGAACAAGATCAGCAAGAAAATATATAATTGTGCTGACAACGCTCATGATGTTGTGATTAAACAATATGTTTAGAAATACCAAAGTCTGATGATAAAAGTGAAACTTAGTTGAGGCTTATATAACCTTGATTATCAAAATTGATAGAGTATCAACATTTAATCGTCAAAGAATTTAAGAATTGAATGCATCAAATAGATAAAATAGCTAGCTGATATAAGAATACACAAAAGAATCTCAAAAGGAAATTTATTTCGTGTATTCCTTTATAAAAGATGTTCAAAAATAAATATTCCATGTTATATATGGTTTAGTTGAATCAAAATCAAATTTAAGAATTTTCAAATTGATATTATTATTATATTCTCTTTCAATCTGGAAGAAAGATATGGGTGAAACATAAATATTCAAATCTTGCAAGTGTTGTACAAGTTGAGTGAGCAAATATAAATCTTGAATTGTGGTGGTGCTAAGAGATGAAAGATGAGATTCTACTGAGCAAAGAATCAACGACTCTCTCTAACCCATCATTAGAATTCAAGTTAAATCCAACAGTAAATCAGTTATAGGTTAAGTTTCACACTATTAACTTGAAATCTACATCTCAGTTAATTTCTTCAATTTAATAGTATATTTTAACTTTGTCATTAATATTAACTAATTTCATGAGATTGGGTCAACAAATTGACCAATATAAACTTAAGTGATTCAATGCATGGATAATATATCACATCATTGAGATTTTGCAAGTTTGGCATAATTTGGGAAATGATATAAAATCCAACAATTCCAAAGTTTTAAGTCAATTTGAAAGTCAACTATACAATTCAAGCAATTCCAATATATTTTAACTTTCAATGCTTAAAAAATTAAAGCGTCAATTAAGAATCTTTACAAGTCCTTAATATTTCCTTTGTAGTCTTGATGAGTTTTTATTGCGACTACTTTATATTTCTTATGTGAATCTTGATGAGTCTTTATATTTTCTAATTGTCTTTACGAGTCATTTATATTTCCTATGTGAGTCCTTATGAGTTTTTTATGATTTTTGAGTCTATATTGATGTTGCTGTATTATTAGGATAGGGAATAGAAATTAAGTTTTGAGGATTCTTTTAGGTTGTGTGATGCAATTTCCCTAATGCCTAGGACCCTTAGGTTGATACTAAAAATTTTATATTATTTCTACACTTATTTACCATTCAATTTGGATTCCTAGTCCATAAATCAATCTCTGTTTTTACATGATAATATAGGAATAAAAGATATTCAAGCCTTAACTGTGGATTAGCACTTTAAATGAAAGTAGTCGAGCTTAATTAACAAACATAAAGATATGATGATAGTTACTTTTAACAAGGTGTCATAACTTCCATCAAGATTCTTGACAATCTCTCATTTCATGTGAAACCAATGGAAATAAACCAGGTGAGTAAGAGCCTTTGTTGATTTCAAGCTAATAGGTTTTGAAACAACTAATATGATGAAATATAGAACCAAATGTTTCCAAGTTATTCAATTTATATGATAATCAAATTAAGACCTACCTCATTTAAAGAAGAATCATCAAAAGAGGAATCACATTCATCCTCACGTCTCCGTTTGCTAGGTAGGGCATCTAAAAGCTCTGATAATTGAAATATGTATTATCAACTTGATATCAACTCTTTGACATGCAAAAGTATTCCATATACACGGCAAAGCCAACACACCTCTATGACCGTTTACAAGTTTAGGATCCTTCTTTTCCTTTGAAATCCCAAAAACATCAAAGCAGAGATCACTCATAGAAGTTGAAACCTATAACAGATGAAAAAAAACATATTTACAATACAACTGAAAGAGCAAAAATATACAAAATCAATATTTAATGGTTGGCATCTCGCTTACAGTAGAAAATTCAGATTCAGATGTGCCAGATAACTCTATCAACCTCATCTTGTCAACCTTCAGCTGCAAAATCAAAAAAAAAAAAAAAAATCCTGTAAACAAATATGCATAAGAGAAAAAGAAGAAAATAAAGGAAGATACATTGTGCTACCTTATGTCTTTTAGCACACAAATAGAAGGCGACTGCTGTAAATACTGGACGATTAAAATTAGTGGTTGCTCGACGGGAAGGTGGGAGGGCTGCCAGAAACCGGTCCTTGTAGCTACAAAATAACAGTATAAGGATATGGTAAGAAGTAGATTGAGTAGCTAGCTTTCCATTACAAGCTTCCTTTTATGAACCATATGAACAAATAGATTGTGAAAAAAAATATCTAACTAAAATTTTACAAGCCTCTTTGATACCATTCTTAAAACAAGTGAACAAATTCAAGTTGGAGGATCAACATAGAAAAGTTCATGTAAAGCAATGGTCTCTTTCAACCTGTTGAGGGTATCCTTGTCTCCTTAGTACAATCCCAACATAAGAGTGCCAGAGCATTTTAATGAACAAAATGTCTAATTTTTGAGTCATGATACTAACCGAATTTAAATTTATTTTCAAGCTAATCTAATGATTCCATACTCAACAGGCTACAAGTAAAAAATTTCAGAGAAGACAGAAACTCAAGATATAAGCAAAGCTAAAAAAGGGTTTCAAGAAAATTAAAAAACAACAATAAATGTTAACAATCTGCAAGAAATCAATTGAGCAAGCTGCTTAAGGAGATAATTAGAATGATTCCATTTGTCCTTTTAACAAAGTTGGAGGGAATGCAGAGAGAATTTAGATCTTACAGAGCCAAACCCTTTTGCACAAATGGAATGAGCCTAACACAGCCAAACTGAATAGCAAGCTGCCGAACATCCAAACTTGGCCTAAAGAAAACACGCGTGAATATGTGAGCGATTTACAAAAGGATAACGAATCTAATGGGTATAAAAGTTGAAAGAGACCCACTTGATGTCAATTCCATTCTGCAAGGCATTAAGCGATCTCATGTAAGCCTTTTCTGACATCCCACTCATCTTTATTGCATTTTTCCGATCAAATACAATGTCAAACCTACAATTTCCGATCAAGAAGGATCGTGTTTTGGTACCAAGATAACAAAGGGTGAATGGAACAAATAGATGTGGAGGCCACGTAGATACCTCGATGCCGCGAGCTCCAAACAGATGATAGCCTTGGTGACCTCGCCCTGTGGGGAAAACAACAGCCTATTAGATATAAAGGAGATGGAATAAGGGAAGAGGGGAGATCATACGACGCCGATGACGGAGGAATGAAACTGGACGTCGGAGAGGCGGCGAAGCTCCTCGGCCTTGCGGATCAGGTGCATGGACCTCGGGAGGCCAAGCCTAGAAGCGATAGAGGAGAAGTCCATGGCAATGTGAGGGGAGAAGTGAGAGATGGGAAGGGCATTTGAGGCGAGGGGCAAAGGGGTATGAAAAAGCGCTAAATGGGGATTTGGCGGGCAAGCGTAGCGGGAAGGCTTCCCATTAATGGGCAAATTTTTGGCGCCAGAGACGCCAAATATTATTGAATTGGGCTAATGGATCGGGTAACGGGTTCAATGCGAGTTAAACCCATTAAAGTAAATTAGCTGGTGAATTCTGCAGTTGGGAAGGTTTTTTCACTGGTTGATGAACAAATCATTGGTCCAATGAATCCATTTAGCTCTACAAAATCCTCCTTGTGGGTCTAACCAATAAATTTCTTTAAAACTATTCAAATTATAAATCAACGCGTCTTTCATTACGAAATCATTGATAACGTAAAATTATGAAATCTTCCAAGCATATTGCACATTTGTTGATAATCATTGTAAATAATTTATTATTGGGGTAAAAGATAATGTACTAACTTTGAATATTTTTATCGTTGTTTTCATAGTTAAATAAAGGAAGATAAATTATGAGGATATTGTTGGTGCAGTAGGCACCTAAGTCGAACCTAAGTTTTGATTATAGCAAACGATACAAAGTTAAGCTCATGTCGTTATCTCACGAGCTGAATCGAGTGTGCAGAAGATTCTTATAGCTGGAGCTGAAGGCTAGCGACACCCGGAGGAAGCCGCGGTGGTCGGGCGACACTCGAGTGACTTCGGAGGGAGCCGAAGGAATCGAGCGGAAGACCGGAAGCAAAAGCAACACGTAAGTATCGAGGTAAGCTCGTGTGTGCGAGCGTAAGTGAGGTCGTATCCTCTTTACGGAGATGACCTTAAGCGTAGATCTGACCAAAGACATCCTATAGATGGTCTAGGTCGAGATCGGACGGGCGGAGGCCGTCAAAATAATGTTTTTGTTAAGCTAACTTAGAGGACTGATCGCCAACCACCGATCCTGGAGGTTAGCACTCGACTAATGCTGCCATCAGTCGACTGATGATGACCATCAGTCGACTGATGGTCAAAGGATCAGCTTCGAGGAGTCAAGGTTTATCACCAAATTTCAAGGGGAGTGGTGCTCAAATATGATTGGCTAGGATTCCTCTCGAAAAGGGGCTCAAAGGCTATAAAAGGAGGTCCTAACCTAGGGTTTCATCATCAATTCTAAGTGCTCAAAAGCCTCCGCAACGCTGCGACTCTCCGACGACTCTACAACAACGAAGTGCTGCCAACAACCCTAGTTTAAGTTATATCTTCGAGTTGTTGGTATAATCTTAGTTTGTCATTTCTCTTAATCTTGCAATTCGTTTGTTAATCGAGGCTTTCTACCGTTGCATTTTATTTTAATAGAAGAGAGGGGTTGTCTCTCTATCTTTTGCTTCGAAGGTTTTTATAATCGTAAAACTCCTACCTCCAACGAGGAGGAGTGTTTTAGTGAATTCCCCTTCATACACGGTCTAGGATCGTTAGGGCCTTGGAGTAGTAGCCGAAGGCTACGAACCAAGTAAAAAAGAATTGTCTCTTTTATTTATTATTTATATTTCCGCTGCAAATTATCTACTCGAGTTTTAACGAACGATTTCGCAAAAAGCTTTTGTTTCGCTATTCACCCCCCCTCTAGCGAACCGCCTCGATCCAACAATTGGTATCAGAGCCGGGGGTGCTTAGATTCGGTGCAACCACCGGTCGAGCATTGTTTTGTTTTCGTATTTATCGTTTTAAGATTTCTCCCACACTACTAATCCAAGACCAAGTCTTGGTACATAGTTTTTTGTTGTGTTTTTGCAAGTATTGATCGCCTTCGGAGTACCTCACGATCAAACGAGCATAACTTTTGCTACAAGTGGACTCACGAAACGATCTACCCACCAAATCGAAGCTCTCGCAGAGATCTACAGTTCTTATGGGGGTTTACCCCCGTAACAAGCTGTTTTCATCCTCAAAAATCGACATTTAGTAGCCTTTTGGGGACATCGAAGTTTGTGAGTACTTACCTTTTATTTAGTTTCTTATTTCTTTGCTTAACTTTCTAGTTTTCGTTTGTTTCTTTTTATTTCCCGCACTACTAATCCAAGACGCAAGTCTTGGTACTTTCGTGTGTTTTTGTCGTTGCTAGGTTTTTCTTTTTAGTCTCCTTGTTTTTTTGTTCTAATGGCCCATCTCGAGGGTTTTAGTACCGTCCGACCTCCGTTTTACAACGGAGATGATTTTCGTTACTGGAAAGGTCGGATGGAATGTTTTCTCAAAACCCAAATCGAGATGTGGATCATAATCCAAATGGGTTTCACACTTCCGACTAATAAAGTGGGTGACTCCTTGGATTATGATCAATGGACCGTTGCAACAAAACGACAAGTCGAAGCCGATGCCAAGGCAACACAAATCCTCCAATGTGGCTTGTCCAAGGAGGAGTTAATGTTGGAGATCGATTGGCCGGCTAGAGGGGGGTGAATAGCCCTCTTACGATGGATGTCGGAATTTGCTCGTCTACACAAAGATTAGCGCAAGCAAAATATACAAATAAAGACAAGCAAATAGAAAGACAAGCAATACAAACACGAGATGTAACGTGGTTCACGGCTATGCCGCTAATCCACGGTCCGATTCGTCCAAGGTGAATCACTCCTCCAAATCTATCCACTAGATCTCTCCTTTGCACAAAGCTAGGTGGAGATAACCTCTTTTACACAAGGATCACTCTTCTACAATAAAATAGAGATTAGAACAAGTAGAAGAGTAGGGAATTGTGTATGGCACTTTGGGAGAAGTTTAGAGCTCAAGCATTAGCCTCCCAAAGCCCCATCCCCTTCCTTTTTATAGAGGAAGAGGGTTTCTTCCCATTGACACAGGAGCAGTCGACTGATGCCCTCGATCAGTCGACTGGTCCTGTAGCCGTTGCCCAATAACGGTCGCTTTCCACGTTGGATTCCATCCAATGGCACTAGCATTAGTCGACTGATCCTACCATCAGTCGACTGATGCTCGATCAGTCGAGTGCTCAATGGAGTCGACTTCATTCTGTGCCCGTGCATAGTGCCATCGATCACATCATTCCACTGGCGATCATTCGGCCGACATCGATCATTGCCGATCCATGGCGATCGCAAGCTAAACTGGTCTTATACCAGTCGATCGAACTATCGACTTAGAGCAGTCGACTGCCATGACATGGCAGTCGACTGGTGTCGGGAAATCTCATCCGACACTTAGCCAAATGACCAAGTTTCACCTAAGAGCTACCCCTTCCCGGATTACATTCGCTCACTCTCATCTCTCGGAGTCCTTCGCCTTTGAAGTTCTCTTCGTTCGCGACCACGTCCCTCGGCAACATCAGGCGCACGGCTCTGCAATGCTCCTTCGCGTCTCTTGCCTCGAAGTCTACTTCCTCCGGCTTCACTCCAAGCTTCTCGTCCGGCGGTCCCTCGGATGCTCCAAGCGCACGGCTTTCGCAAAGCAATCCTTCACCGACTCAAGGACCGAGTCATGAGATGTGAAACTCGTCACGGCTCCATGTGCGAATTACTAAGTCCTGCAAGACTCCAACGCACATATCAAATAACAATACCAACCTAACTTAAACCCTTTGCCACACACATCAAAACCTTATCATGGCAAGAGATTGCCCTAACAATCTCCCCCTTTTTGATGTGTGGCAATCCGTTTAAGTTAGGTAAAAACATTTGATGAAAATTCTAAGGTAAGAAAGCATGTAAACATTAACATGATATAGCAACATGCAACTCCCCCTTAATCCATGAAACTCTCTCTTCAAATTCTCAATTTTTTCCCCCTATCATAATTTACTTAAACATAATCAATTCTCCCCCTTTGACACCATCAAAAAGATTAACACTAAGTTATAAACTCATGGCATCAAGTCTAATAGAAGAAAAATACCAAAAATTAGTTTAAAAACTGAATTCGGCCATTACTGTTCTGATTCTGAGCCACGATCATTAGTTGGACTACCCGATCGTAGTAGATTCGAGAAAATTCTGATTTTCAAACCGAATTTCAGAAATGCATTAAAAATTTTGGAAAATTCGAAAAATCATGAAATTTTGGGAACATATTTCTTGTAAGGTTCTTTATCAGTGAAAAATAATTTTTCATGAAAAATCATCATATTTTCACGTTTTTGTCAAAAATCCAAAAGGTTTAAAAATCACTAGGTTTTTGACCATTCTAGTATCAAGTTTAACACCTAGTTTTGGTTCAAATTGTTTCAAAACATGAATACATAGATTTTAGATTAAGAAATTGTTTTGAAAACATATGAAATATCCAACCATGATCTTTGGGCAATATGTCTATGAATTAAACATAAACATTCCCCATGATTGGTCTATTATTGTTATTTTGATACCTTAAATGACCATCTAAATGTCATAGGCACTAGTGGACATTTGTATCATCCTAACATCTCACCCATGCTAAGTTTGCAATCAAGTTAGCCTATAGTGAGTGTGAGATGCATCCTAGGGGGTATTTGTATACACTTAACCATTATATTCATGCGATTCTATCAAGGTTAAGTATCAACCTAACAATCCTCATGATCATAAAGGCATATATCAATTAATTCTACATTATGATCATGAACCTAAAGTATTCATCAATTAATAATCATGCATTAGGTATTATATCATCATAATAAGCAAAGTATCACCTAAAGTATGATTTAACCCTATTTCTCATGATTATGTGTCAAATATCAAAAACATAAATCATGATTGCAAACATACATAGCAATTGCATTAATCATCACGATTTAATCATTATTAACTATTTATAGGCACGTTATCATCACCTAACACTATTTAAAAATGTTGTCCCGCCATCCTAAGTCAACCAAAATATGATATAGGTCAATTGCATATGGTTGACTACCCTAGGGTTTTTCTAACCCTTAAGGATGGATTTTGGAACCCAAAATAAGTTCTTTCCTATTGGGTTCACTAAAAACTCCTTAGGGATCCATTTTCTAGCAATTACTTTCTTTTTATCTTGTCCCCTAGCAATTAGGCATTTGTAGGCCTTTTCATTTTTTTTTTCTTTATAACCTAGACTGTTGATGCAATCGGCCCAGGTCACGATTGACCAGGACTCGAGTTTGACTCGAGTGATGTGTTGATGTTTTGACAAAAACATATGACAATGTAATTGTCATTTGGTAAAGTCCAAGTCTTGAGTACTTGGCATGGAAAGTCCAAGTGGGACACTTGGCATTGGGAAAAGTCCAAGCATGGGTCTTGGCAATGTAAAGTCCAACATGGGTTGGCAAGGAAAGTCCAAGCATGGTCTTGGCATGAAAAGTCCAACATGGGTTGGCAAGGAAAGTCCAAGCATGGTTTTGGCATGGAAAGTCCAACATGGGTTGGCAAGGGAAAGTTCAAGCTTGAGTCTTGGCATTTGAGAAGTCCAAGGGTTTGATATTGGCAGCGTAAAGTCCAAGCGGGAGTCTTGGCAGCATAAGTCCAATGGTTGGCGGCGTAAAGTCCAAGCGGAGTCTTGGCGGCGTAAGTCCAATGTGCCTTGGTGGTGTAGACACCGTTAGCATGACATGTGGCACCGAAAAGCTAAGCGCAATGGATGAACAAGTCATGGATGACTTGGAGGGATCCGAGAGGCGTGAGGCTGATGGAGGTGGCTAGAAGGCTTAGGTCTAGGCTAAGGGTGGTCTAGCAAGTATGGGGGAACCATACTTGGGTTAAAACCTCATGTTTGTGTCATGTAGCGGTCGATTGGACCGAGTCAACTAGGGTTTGACTGCGGGTTATGGCCTAGCGATCATTGCGAAGTGGCGATCGGCCGATCGGTGAGCTCAGCGATCGGCCCGATCGTGTGATCGATCGTGGTGCTCGAGAAATCGACCCGAGAATGGAGTCGAGACTTGATCGTTGAGTGAGGACTCCATCACCAATCGATGGTCACAATCGGTCGATCGGTGATGAAGGTTCTGTTGGACTTATCCAACGTGGATCTAGCCGTTGTCTCACGGCAACAGTGGCATCAGTCGACTGATGGTCCCGATCAGTCGACTGATCGACTTTTTCCAGCACAGGTTGAAGCTATATATGGAGCTCGTGATGGAGGAAAAACCAAGGGTTCTTTGAGGCGAGTTGTCGTAATTCAGGGTCTCAAAGTGCTACTCGATCAACCTAGCGATCAAGCATTCAAGAGCATTTGTAAAGTGTTTTCTTTACTAGTTTTGCTTTGTATTTCATTGTATTTGCTTGTAGCTATTTGTTTATTGTTGTAAACATTTGTACGAGGTTTCTCCTCCTCTGACTTGTTGTCGAGAAGGAGTTTATTGATTAGTGGTGTTTGTGGCATCGGTAGGGTTCATACGAACCCGATCCGTGGAGTAGGAACCGTGCGGTTCCGAACCACGTTAAATCTTCGTGTCTTTGTGTGTGCTTGTCCATTTCGTTATTGTATTATATCTATATTCCGCTGCGCTAACGAAATTGTAGACACGAACGCGAAAGAATTCCATTGATGCTATTAACCCCCCCTCTAGCCGTTCCAACGGGTCCTAACAAGTGGTATCAGAGCCCGGGGCTCTTCTACGGACTAACCGCCGGGAGCTTAGACAAAAAGCTAGAGGGTGAAGATAGAAGGGCAATTAGGATGGGACATCAACACACCGGTCCCTTATTCATTCTATGGACGAGAAGGTTTCAATCGAAGAGAATTGAAGAGTTTTTGATGATGAGAGACCTTGAGGAATGGTCCGCCTTGATGGAAGGATTTGAATATCCTAAGGGACTAAAGGGAGAATGTCTCAAGAAGAAGAAATGGAGTGAAGAACAACTATGACAATTCAAGAAAAATAAGAAGGTAATCAAATTTATATTTGATTTAATTCCTAATGACATCTTGTGTAGCCTAGGTGACTATGGGGATTGTAAAGACGCCAAAGAGGTATGGAACATATTGGCAAAATTCCATGACAAGGAGGATGAAGAGGAGAGCTCATCTTCAAGTGAGAGTGAGGAATCGGAAGTTGAGATGGAGTCAACTTCCGAATCGGAGAAAGAAGAAGTAGAAGAGGTGGAAGAAGCATCTACTTCTAGGATTGAGGGGGAGAAAAGGATCTCCACTCCGGAGCGACAAGAAGAAGCTTCCACATCCGATCAAGATGGAGAAGCTCCAACTCCGGCACCCACCACCACAAATACCCTAGGTAACTCAAACACTCAAGGTTCAAATAAAATTCATATTATGTGTTTTAAGTGTAGGGAATTTGGGCACTATAAGAGCAAGTGCCCAAAGAAGATTAGGAAAGCTCCACCGGCACCAAAGGTCAATGAAGTCGGTGTTCCCAATGCCAAGAAAAGCAAGGAGCAAGTCATTTGCTTCAAGTGCCGGCAACCGGGGCATTACCGAAATCAATGTCCTAGGGGGAGCAAAAAGACCCAAGAAGGAGCTATACATGTAGGGGGAGCCTCCAAGGCAAACCCTAAGGTATATTTCAATAATGCATCTTCTAAATTTAAAAGTCAAAAGCATGCTAGGAATTTTAATTCTCTTGCAATTTGCCATGAAAAGCATGCTAATAGAAATAAATACTTTTGTTTAGGTGCTAAGAGTGTTCACTTAGGAAATAAGAAGAAATTTGGGACTAATGTCCCTAAAAATATATTACCTAAGGAAAGCATTAAGAAAATAGGAGAACATCTAGGCTTTAATGCTAAGAAATCTAGACATATGCCTAGAAATAGAAATATCTCAAGAGAAAATGAAAAATCAAAAATTGAGATATTAGAAAAGGAAAATCAAGTCTTGAGGTCAAGGCTTGAAAAACTTGAAAAGACCCTCAACATTATGTAAAATCAAATGCAAGGGTCAATTGGTCAAACTTTTAGGTCAAATAATCAAAGTCAACAAGTAGGACCTAAAAGACTAAAGTCAACCAAAGGCAAGAAGGGTTTGGGTCAAAAACCTAAGCCTAAGGTGGCTTACCATAGTGTTCCATTTGATTATGGGACACAAACTAGGTCTAGGAAGACCAAGGTCAATAGGGAAGTCATCCCTAAGGTTGCAAGGGGAGTTACCCCTAGAGTCAACCTAGGTAAGACCCAAATGACCAAGGCTAACAAGCCTAGGAAGGTCATTAGGAAGGTATCTAGGGAGGTTATCCCTAAGGAATACCTAATTAACCCTAGGAGCTCAAATCGATTTTGGGTTCCTAAGAGCGTGATTGATTCACGCTAGATGGGTTAGGGTGTGCCAACCTTAAATGGATGGGTAGTTAACTCAACCATGGCAAAGGTGACACTTTAGGTTATTTTCAAGGTTATGGATACCTTGGAAATAGATTTGAATTATAATCCTAAAAGATTTTAGGATGTGCCAATATTAGTTATGAAGTTTGATAAAATTATCAAATTGGCACAATTAGGGTTTAGAGTGTTAGTGTGCCATTTTGGGTTGTTGGCACACTAGGGAGATTAATGATAATATGGCAAAATATATCTAACCATATCAAATGGCAATTAATATTAAAATTTAGGTATACTTATACCTATACTTTTTACTTGCCATGATTTGTTTGCCATATGCCATGACATGACATCATGTTTATGTTCTATCATTTATATGTCATGAGTATGCTTAGGGATTAAGGATAAATGTCATGTGTTTTAGATTTCATATTATGCCATGACATCATGATCATTGGTCATGCTTAATTATTGCCATTATTATGCCATGATCATTTCATGCATTTAATTGATTAAAATTGATATAAGGACTATGACATGACTTGGAGTCCCATTTATAAGGGAATCAAGTAGAGTTGCCTTAGGAAAATGCATGAAACCCTAGATTAGGGAGAACAAAACCCACATCTCACATCTAATTGACATGTATGTGTATTTATACACCATAGATACATGTGAGATGCTAGGATATGAGTTAAGTTCAAGGTGCATAGTTTTTGCATCTAGATGAACTAAAACTCATCTAATTCTATTTGTGGATCATTGGGAAAGCTTGTGTACAAGTCATGTACATTGAGCCCAAGGAATATGATCCAAAATAAGGTTTTGAAAACATTTTAAAATCATTTTGAAAAACCTTGGTGAAGTCTATCTTTTGATAGCAATCACCATTGATGAAGTTGATACAAAATAGGGCCAAAACATTGAAAATTTCAATGGTTTTGAGTTTTGTATCAAATTCACTATTTTATGGGTAAAATAATTTTAAAATATTTTTCACCCATTGTATGTGTCATAAGTATTATACGTATGAACTTTCAGGATTTTTCGATAAACGTATAATTATTTATGAATTTCCAAAACTCGATTCGATAATCGAAATTGAAATTTATTATCGATCGCTACTGAGTGGCGATCGATGATGAAGAATGATCGTAGATAGATGTGATCATTGCCAAGGATTTCGAAAACTAGGTTTGGTTGGCAGTGTTGACCATGGTAAAGGTCCCTAATCACTCCTAACCCTAGGATATGCTTTGGGAAGCATTATAAAGGGTGAAAATCCATTGGATATGGATTAGGAGAGTTGTTTAGGGTTTGTATCAATGTTAAGGTGTTGGAAAGTTCAATGTTGAATTTCTAACCTTAATTTTGATGGTTTAGAGTTCCTATTGGCTTAGGGACTGCCCAAGGACATTGTTGGTGCAATGGTTAAGGGGGAGCAAGCCTTTAGGGGGAGGTATCCATCTTGGGATGATGGATGTGTTTTTCTCCTTGAAAAGGAGAAGTTATTGGGAGAATATGACATCAATTGGGAAATTGATGGGACTTTTGAGAGACCCAATTTGGAAATTGGGAGAGTAAATGGGATTGTTTCTCTTGAGTGATATTGGACTTATCACTAGGAAGATGGTAGGCATCCTAAGTATTTTTGGACCAAGGGGGAGATTGTAAGATCTCATTGGGACATGAGACATTGACCCTCTTGGGGAGAAAACCTTTTTGATGTTAGTCAAAAAGGGGGAGAATGTTTGGGGGAGAACATTTGGAGAGTATTTACCAATTTGGGATAAGTGGTAAATGATTTGAGTTAGTGTTCTAACTCAATAATTTGTTTGGTTTTTGTCAAACATAAAAAAGGGGGAGATTGTTGGTGCAATCGTCCCAGGTCACGATTGACCAGGACTCGAGTTTGACTCGAGTGATGTGTTGATGTTTCGACAAAAACATATGACAATGTAATTGTCATTTGGTAAAGTCCAAGTCTTGAGTACTTGGCATGGAAAGTCCAAGTGGGACACTTGGCATTGGGAAAAGTCCAAGCATGAGTCTTGGCAATGTAAAGTCCAACATGGGTTGGCAAGGAAAGTCCAAGCATGGTCTTGTCATGAAAAGTCCAACATGGGTTGGCAAGGAAAGTCCAAGCATGGTTTTGGCATGGAAAGTCCAACATGGGTTGGCAAGGGAAAGTCCAAGCTTGAGTCTTGGCATTTGAGAAGTCCAAGGGTTTGATATTGGCAGCGTAAAGTCCAAGCGGGAGTCTTGGCAGCATAAGTCCAATGGTTGGCGGCGTAAAGTCCAAGCGGAGTCTTGGCGGCGTAAGTCCAATGTGCCTTGGCGGTGTAGACACCGTTAGCATGACATAGCCGACGGAAGCACCTGAAGGCTAGCGCAATGGATGAACAAGTCATGGATGACTTGGAGGGATCCGAGAGGCGTGAGGCTGATGGAGGTGGCTAGAAGGCTTAGGTCTAGGCTAAGGGTGGTCTAGCAAGTATGGGGGAACCATACTTGGGTTAAAACCTCATGTTTGAGGTGTGCCAGTCGACTGGTGTCATGTGGCAGTCGACTGGACCGAGTCAACTAGGGTTTGACTACGGGTTATGGCCTAGCAGTCGACTGCCAGAAGTCTACAATGCTCCTTCGCGTCTCTTGCCTCGAAGTCTACTCTGCAATGCTCCTTCGCGTCTCTTGCCTCGAAGTCTACTTCCTCCGGCTTCACTCCAAGCTTCTCGTCCGGCGGTCCCTCGGATGCTCCAAGCGCATGACTTTCGCAAAGCAATCCTTCACCGACTCAAGGACCGAGTCATGAGATGTGAAACTCGCCACGGCTCCATGTGCGAATTACTAAGTCCTGCAAGACTCCAACGCACATATCAAATAACAATACCAACCTAACTTAAACCCTTTGCCACACACATCAAAACCTTATCATGGCAAGAGTGTCCAAGGAGGAGTTAAATCGCGTCGGCCCCTTCATCAGCGCAAAGGACCTTTGGACAAAGCTAGTGGAGCTACACGAAGGGACCGATGAAGCCAAGGTATGTAAGCGCGACCTTTTATTCAATAAATTATATAATCTAAAAATGCAGGAACATGAGTCCGCGACGCAACTTCACGCCCGAGTCCAGGACATAGTCAACAATCTACACGCAATCGGGCAAAAGGTCGAAAACCGCAACCTTATAAGGTATGTCCTAAACTCCTTTCCGAGGACTACCTTGTGGGCATCCATGGTCGATGCCTACAAGGTCTCCAAGGATCTTTCTAAACTTAGATTAGATGAACTTTTTTCTGATTTCGAACTTCATGAGCAGTCTAACTCGGAACCCGAGAAAGGTATAACACTATTTGCAGGTTCAAAGAAGAAAATCGCTAGCAAGCCACCTCCGAAGGAAGAAGAGGATGAGTCCGATTCGGAGGTCAACTCAGAAATGGAGGCCGAACTAGTCAACCTAGTTCGGAGGATTGTCAAGGGCCGAAAATGAGCCGTCACTCGACCCAACGAAGGTAAGCCTAAAAGTTCGAACATAAGATGTTATGAATGCAACATGTTTGGACATATCAAGTCAGAATGCCCAAAACTCAAGAGCAAGGCACCAAAACACAAAAAGGCACTTAACGCCACTTGGGAAGAAGCTTCCGAGGAAGAAGATAACGATCGAGTCCTCATGGCTAAACCGGTGGAATTGAAGACGGAGTCAGAACCGGAACTTGAATCGGAAATCGAAGACGAGGCGGACTGCAAAGCACTATTCAAGACGAGCCACGAATACGCATCCGGTTCAAAAGATACACTCAAGGTGAGTCGGTCTCTTATTACTACACGTTATAGTGCAATTAAGTTTCTAAATAGAAAGTTAGCTAAGTCCGAGTCCAAGGTCGAGACCCTGGTTGAGGAAGTTAAACTCCTCAAACACGAGGTCTCCCTAACCTCTTCGACTAGTCGAGTTCAAGAGAAGGACTCAACTCGGGTTGAAAAACTCGAAGTTGAGAACTCACTCTTGAAGAGTCAAGTCGAAGATCTTAGGAATACGTTGGAAAGGTTTACTTTGGGATCCAAAGGACTTGACCTCCTACTTGGATCGCAAAGGGCCGTGTACAACAAGGCCGGGCTAGGGTTTAGCTCAAACACGACCAATAAGTCGTATATGTCAATTGTAAGTCGACATAAAAAACGTGTCCAAGCATGGGTCCCTAAGACCACCTAGATTTCAAACGTAGGATCAAACCAGTACTGGGTTCCTAAGGACCAAATCCACTATGTGGAGAGACCGAATCGATTCAACGGTCCAGGGGGAGCTAGTACGAAATTTGTTTGTGTTTTAACTTAGAAATTGCATGCTTAGGTTTTTATTTACTTTGATTTTACTTCTTAGAATGGTTAGATAGGACTATAACTCGTCAATACTTGATAACATAGTACCAGGACGCGGCGAGATGATAGTACGCTAGGAAAGCGGAGTCTTGTGTATTCGGGCTAGATAAGGCATATCTAGTTCGGTGCACTTGACCGAGCGGAGCTAGCTGAAGCTACCTCGCCGTATCCTAGACTAGTTAGACCAGGAAGTGGTCTTAGGTGAGTCTGTTAGTAATATATGAGAGATGTCCTAAGGCAATCGCCTTATGTATGAACCATTTATATGATAAATGAAGATTCACTATTTGAGTATACATGTTTCATGTATTTGATTGGATCTTAAACTCATTTATTGAATGTCCACGATGCGATTCACAGCATGAGAGAATTTGTGATTGGATCACAACTAGTGAGTATCTCTACATGTGTAATTGTGATGTATCGGAATTATCCCTAGTCGATGAATTGATGGATTTGGACACCATCAATTCTGTCAAGACTAGCACGAGGTATACTCCTTGGTGTATCCAAGCAGCTGATTCTCACTAGCTGGAGACATTGTGATGTCCGGAGTTAATCGTGGATGCTAGTTATGGTAACTAGTTCATTGGAGTGACCAGCCGTAAGACTTCATATGGTTCTCTGCATATATAGATATGTCAATGAAGTTCTTTCTGTGGCTTAAGTGCGATGTTCCTTTGACTTGCGGTATTCAAGTCATCTTGATCATGGAGACTTATGCTTTGACATCTTAAGCAAACATCTCTAAGGAGATGTGGACCCGGGATGATTGGGTATAAGTCGAAGTGATCGAAGGTGTTTGAATAGCCTATAAAGGATTCACCACTCCTTGCGAGGAGATGTATACCCATGGCCTCTCGGATTGTTACTAAAGTCTTTGGCCAAAGCATTACATGTTTAGAGTAAGGTACTCTTCGATACATGTGGAGTAACTAGAACTGTGAGGACGAGGAAATGATACTTGGGCTAGGTGTGACGTAGTCAGCCTAGTGGGGACTGACACAATAGACCATGTCCTGAACCAAGTGGGTATAAGATGAGTGAAGGGAATGGGGCACGAATCATTCGAGCTGCTGAAGGGTTTCAGAAATAGTTCTGGATCAACCGTTGATCTTTTCGGTTAATTGGGGATCATGATGTACTACTAGGTGCCACTCATGATCGTTCTATAATTAATGGTTAATTATAGATGGCCAACATAAACCGAGAACCTATTTGGTCACACGCACAACGAGCGTAATCCAAAGGATTTAAAACGAGCTTGAGAATGGGATTCTCAGACCGAGAGAAACTAGGTTTGGTTGGACCAAACATAAAGCGAGCATGAAATCGTTTGATCGCAATGGAAGAGTGGATGGGCCGTGTGTCTTATGAAGACATAATGGATGAACCAAAATGGTTTGGTTCTAATCCAATGGAGGAGAATAAACCAAAGGGTTTGGTTTATTTTAAACGAATGAACCAAAAGTTGGTTCGGTTCGTTTTAACTTAAAATAAACCATCATGGTTTGGTTTATTTTAACTTATCTTAATGGAGAGGGTTAACGGGCCTAATGGTTATGATCCAATAACCATTAAGAGAATTAGTTCTCTATAAAAGAGGGCTTAATGGATAATTAAGCCCTAATCAAAACCCTAGCTTGGAGTTGCCGCCCAACCTAGTTGTGCCGCCCAACCTCCATTGCCGCCCAGCTTGTTGTGCTGCCGTCTAGCTCCTTGCCGGCGTCCAAGCTTCAGCCGGTGAACCCTCCGGCGACCCTCCGGTGATCTTCCTAGGCCTCGGTGAAAAGGTGAGCACTTGGCTTCCTTGTTTTGGCCGGCGCCTACTCCTCCACCAAGCTGTCCAATTTTCTGGACAGCTTCTTCTCCTCTCGTCGGAGCGTCGTTTGGACGGCGGTTATAGCTCCGACAGCGGCTAACTTACCAGGGATTCGATCTCCGGTAATCCTCTGAGGTGGAGGATGAAGGATTCGTCAATTGGTTGACGAATACCTCTCCGGAGAAGCGAGTTTTGAGAACTCGTATTAGGATCCGAATTTGGATTCGGATCGTGATCATCTCTCGATCACGTCGTCTTCAACACGAGGCTAGTAACCCATACGAAGACGAAGCTCGTGGCTTAGCGAAGTCATCCCGAGGAACTCGGCGTGGATACGGATAGAGACGATTCTAGCGAGGATCGTTCTGGTTGATGCCGTTCCCGCTACACGTCATACGAAAGGTATAACGTAGATAAATTTCCTTTTATTGCAAATTTAAATTTACGGTTATGTCTACACTTGTTGTAATATGCATGCGTGTGTTGTGTGTGTTGTAATAAATGTAGATTTATTATTTTTATTGCTTCCGCTGTGTTCATGTTTACGAAACGTGATCGAACACACACACGCCGCGGTGCCGGAAACCCAACAGTGGTATCAGAGCCCAGGTTGTGTTTCGACATAATCGTAAAAATGGTTTTGCGATAGTCATAATGTATTTCTGGAAATTTTCTAATTTTGGAAATTTAGAAGTATTTATGGAAATTTTTCAATTTTGGAAAGTCTAGAAGTATTTATGGAAATCTTCCACTTTTGGAAAGTTGGAAGTATTTATGGAAATTGATATTTTCCATAAATAAAATATTTGATTAGATTCTGGAAATTTGTTTCCTAATTTAATCATGATTTGATTTGAGAAATCAAATCTTAAAATATTTTTTTTCCATAAGTAGTTTTAATGATTTAGGAAATTGGTTTCCTAAATAGATTTTCCTTAATCAAATAATTCCATGAATAAAATATGTGATTAGATTTGGAAATTTATTTCCTAATTTAATTATGATTTGATTTGGAGAATCAAATCTTAAACATATTTTATTTCCATAAATAGTTATGACATATAAGGAATTATATACATGACATAATTGTATGTCATATAAATGCAATAGATGCATAACATTATGCCATGCGTGTCGTGACATGTAGATGTATGCCATGTATGCCATGCCATGTAGATAATAGTTATTTGCATGCAAAGAGGATGAGACATAAAAACCCTTAAACAATATTAAAGCCTACACCTTCCATTAATATGGTTAGAACCAGAGTTCCGTTTCTTGTTTGGGTTGTTGGACTCTCTCCAAGCCCGACTCGAACCCGAACATATTCAAACCATGGAATAGTTTAATACTAATATGGTAAGAGTCAGAGGTCAATCGTTAGCTTTGGTTGTTGGACTCTGTCCAAGCTGGGCTAATTGGTTGAATGCGCTCTAACCATATTAAAACTATTTCCCGATTAATGGGTTGGCTTTAACCTGGAGCATCGGCTTGTTGGACTCTCTCCAAGGTCGATGTAAAGGGAGGTGAAGTTGGGTGCTATGCATATGATGCATACTTGTTAATGTGTTAACAACCCGATGTATGTGTGAACATTCAATTAGTTGATAGCACATTGTGATAGTTGCATATACGTGATATGCAATCGGTATAGTTGATACCTACCGTCGTAGTTATGAATGGCTTGTTGGACTCTCTCCAAGGTTGTTCATAACTATGATGGATATCAGCCCATTCGGAGATGGACCTACGATCTCCCGAAGTGATTTTGGGGTTTTTTGAAATTCGAAAAATGAATGGGATTTATAAATGTATATTGATGCATTTTAAAATCATTTTCTCATATATGCTCGTTTTGTATTTCTAGGTCAATAAATTGATCATGACGTCTTTGAATTTGCGCACTATTTTGGATTCGAACAAACTGACTGGGCCTAACTTCCTGGACTGGCTTAGAAACCTGAGAATTGTTCTCAAGGCGGAAAAGCTTGCATATGTCCTTGAAGAGCCTCTTCCTGACCGTCCTAAGGACGATGCAACCTGCACTCAAATGTTGGTCTATCAGAAGCATGTGGCAGATTCTGAGCTGGCGAGTTGCATCATGCTAGCGGCGATGGTACCTGAGCTGCAAAAGCAGCATGAGCATATGGATGCTAATACTATGGTCTTCCATCTTCATGAGTTGTTCGATGAGCAAGCGAGATCCGAAAGGTTCGAGGTCTCTAGGCTCCTCTTCACCACGAAGATGCAAGAAGGTTCATCTGTAGTGCAGTTTGTGCTAAAGATGAACGGGTACATCGAGCGGCTAGCTACCCTCGGTTTTGTGATGGATCATGAGTTAAGTATTGACTTAATTCTGCATTGTTTGCCCAAGAGTTTCTCGCAATTTGTGATGAACTATCGGATGAACAAATTGGAATCCACCATTCCCGAGCTCCTCAATATGCTGAAGACTGTGGAGCCTTCTGTGAAGCATGAGGAGAAGGCGGTTCTGTTAGTTGATTCCTCAAAGAAGGGTTCTAAGAGGAAGGCAAAAGAACAGAAGAAAGGAAAGAACAAAAAGGCAAAGAAGGCGGAACCAGCGCAAAAGGGCACTTGCCATCACTGTGGCAAGGAAGGCCACTGGCGAAGAAACTGCAAGATTTATCTTGAGTCCATGAAGAAGAAGAAGGCATCCGATGCCCCATCCTCTTCAGGTATCTTCGTTATTGATTGTCATTCTATTTCCTTGGACACTTGGGTATTGGATACTGGGTGTAGCTCACATATATGTAATGACATACAGGGGCTAAGGAATAGAAGAAGACTTGTCAGAGGGGAGTCAAATTTGCGAGTTGGCAATGGAGCAAAGGTTGCTGCGGTCGCCATCGGAACTTATTTGCTGAAGCTCCCTAGTGGACTAGTCTTAGAACTGGACAATTGCTATTATGTTCCTTCTCTAATAAAGAACATTGTTTCTATTTCCTGTTTAAATAGAAATGGTTTCCATTTGACGTTTAGTAACAATTGTTGTTATATAACTTTAAATGGCGTACTTTATGGAACTGGAACCTTGAGTAATGGCATTTATACGTATGATGTATCCAGTGACATTTTCAATATCGAAGCGAGCAACACGCGTGCTCGAAAGGATAATCAAATAGACTCCTATATGTGGCATTGTCGTCTTGGCCATATAAGCAAGAAACGCATGTCCGAATTACACCGATGTGGAATTCTGGAATCGTTTGAATTGGATTCATACGATACATGCGAATCATGCTTAAAAGGCAAGATGACTAAGTTACCTTTTACTGGAAAAGGTGAACGAGTGGGAGAGTTACTAGGTCTAATACATACTGATGTATGTGGACCTATGTCAACTCAAGCATTAGGAGGCTATAGCTACTTCATTACCTTCACCGATGATCACTCACGGTTTGGGTATGTGTTCTTGATGAAACACAAGTCTGAAGCCTTTGAAACGTTCAAAGAATTCAGATATGAAGTAGAGAAACAACATGACAAGAGTATTAAAATACTTCGATCGGATCGAGGTGGTGAATACTTAAGTCAAGAGTTTCTTGATTATCTAAGAGACAATGACATATTGTCTCAATGGACTCCGCCCTATACACCACAGCATAATGGTGTATCTGAGAGGCGTAACCGGACCTTGTTGGACATGGTCAGGTCAATGATGAATCATGAAACTCTTCCCAAGTCCTTTTGGGGCTATGCACTTCAGACAGCTGTTTACTTGTTAAACAGAATGCCTACCAAGGTAGTCTCAACTACTCCATATGAGATATGGAATAGTAAGAAACCTCATGTATCTTACTTGAAGATATGGGGTTGTCCTACTTATGTGAAGCGGACTGTATCAGACAAATTGGATGCTAAGTCTGATAAATGTCTATTTATTGGATACCCTAAGGAAACAAGGGGTTACCAATTCTATCATCCTGTGGAACAAAAGGTGTTTGTTTCAAGGCATGCTGTGTTTCTAGAGAAAGAGTTTCTCTTGCAAGAAAACAGTGGGAGTGACGTCGAGCTTGAGGAGGCTCGAGAGACTCAAATAGACATTGATGAGATACCTGGTGAAGCACAACAGCCGACAACTCATAGTGATGAGCAATCGGCTGGACCTATTGTAACACCACATCTTCGTAGATCTGGTAGAACACGCAATATTCCTGAGAGATATGGATTTCTCGTAAGCGAATCGAACGACGTGTTACTCATTGATGATGAGGAGCCTACCAGTTATGAAGAAGTGCTGACAAGTTCAGAAAGGGATAAGTGGCTTGGTGCCATGAAGTCGGAAATGAATTCCATGTATGAAAACCAAGTTTGGAACTTGGTTGACCCACCTGAAGGGATAAAGCCTATAGGGTGCAAGTGGGTTTTCAAGAAGAAAACCGACATGGATGGTAATGTGATTACCTATAAGGCTAGATTGGTGGCGAAAGGATATCGTCAAAAACAAGGTGTTGATTATGACGAAACCTATTTGCCTGTAGCTATGCTTAAATCCATTCGGATGCTCCTGGCCATAGCGGCTCATTATGATTATGAGATATGGCAGATGGATGTGAAAACAGCTTTCCTTATTGGAAACCTGCTCGAGGACGTGTATATGATACAGCCTGAGGGTTTCACATCGGTTGATAAAACCAAGGTATGCAAATTGCGACGGTCCATTTATGGATTGAAGCAAGCATCCAGGAGCTGGAATATCCGTTTTGATGAGACAATCAAAAAGTTTGATTTCTCACAAAATCCAGATGAACCTTGTGTGTACAAGAAGGTTAGTGGGAGTGCAGTCATATTCCTAGTATTGTATGTCGATGACATACTACTTATAGGAAACGATGTTTCAATCTTACAGTCAGTGAAGGTTTGGTTATCCAAGACATTCTCCATGAAAGACCTGGGAGAAGCAACCTACATCCTCGGGATTAAGATCTATAGAGATAGATCGAAACGGTTGCTTGGTCTTTCGCAGTCTACATATATAGACAGAGTGCTAAAGAGGTTTAGCATGTCGGAATCCAAGAAAGGTTTCCTACCCATCAGGCATGGGGTACACCTTTCGAAGTCTATGTGTTCGCGCACAGAAGATGAGAGGATTTGCATGAGTAAGATTCCCTATGCATCCGCAATAGGATCTATCATGTATGCTATGTTATGTACGAGGCCCGATGTATCGTATGCTCTGAGTGTCACGAGCAGATACCAGTCCGATCCAGGAATGGATCATTGGGCGGCTGTTAAGACGATCCTTAAGTACTTGAGAAGAACTAAGGATGTGTTCCTAATATATGGAGAAGGGGACATGGTGATACGCGGGTATATGGATTCCAGCTTCTAGACAGACAAGGATGATTCCAGGTCTCAGTCTGGATACGTGTTCACCTTGAATGGGGGCGCAGTGAGTTGGAAAAGTTCCAAACAAGAGACTGTAGCGGATTCTACCACTGAGGCAGAATACATTGCAGATTCGGAAGCAGCAAAGGAAGTGGTTTGGATCAAAAAAGTTCGTTCATGAACTTGGTGTGATTCCAGCCATTGTTGAAGCAATACCGGTCTACTGCGACAACAATGGAGCAATTGCACAGGCGAAAGAGCCAAGGTCTCATCAGCAATCAAAACATGTCCTTCGCCGCTATCATCTTATCAGAGAGATCATCAGTAGGAACGAAATACAAATCGAGAAAATTCCCACTGAAAGGAACTTAGCGGATCCCTTGACTAAGGCATTACCTCAAAATAAGTTTGGATACCGTAGCGATTGGCATTAGGCCAAGTGGGAGTCTGTTAGTAATATATGAGAGATTTCCTAAGGCAATCGCCTTATGTATGAACCATTTATATGATAAATGAAGATTCACTATTTGAGTATACATGTTTCATGTATTTGATTGGATCTTAAACTCATTTACTGAATGTCCACGATGCGATTCACAGCATGAGAGAATTTGTGATTGGATCACAACTAGTGAGTATCTCTACATGTGTAATTGTGATGTATCGGAATTATCCCTAGTCGATGAATTGATGGATTTGGACACCATCAATTCTGTCGAGACTAGCACGAGGTATACTCCTTGGTGTATCCAAGCAGCTGATTCTCACTGGCTGGAGACATAGTGATGTCCGGAGTTAATCGTGGATGCTAGTTATGGTAACTAGTTTATTGGAGTGACCAGCCGTAAGACTTCATATGGTTCTCTGCATATATAGATATGTCAATGAAGTTCTTACTGTGGCTTAAGTGCGATGTTCCTTTGACTTGCGGTATTCAAGTCATCTTGATCATGGAGACTTATGCTTTGACATCTTAAGCAAACATCTCTAAGGAGATGTGGACCCGGGATGATTGGGTATAAGTCGAAGTGATCGAAGGTGTTTGAATAGACTATAAAGGATTCACCACTCCTTGCGAGGAGATGTATACCCATGGCCTCTCGTCGGATTGTTACTAAAGTCTTTGGCCAAAGCATTACATGTTTAGAGTAAGGTACTCTTCGATACATGTGGAGTAACTAGAATCCGTAGGACGAGGAAATGATACTTGGGGTAGGTGTGACGTAGTCAGCCTAGTGGGGACTGACACAATAGACCATGTCCTGAACCAAGTGGGTATAAGATGAGTGAAGGGAATGGGGCACGAATCATTCGAGCTGCTGAAGGGTTTCAGAAATAGTTCTGGATCAACCATTGATCTTTTCGGTTAATTGGGGATCATGATGTACTACTAGGTGCCACTCATGATCGTTCTATAATTAATGGTTAATTATAGACGGCCAACATAAACCGAGAACCTATTTGGTCACACGCACAACGAGCGTAATCTAAAGGATTTAAAACGAGCTTGAGAATGGGATTCTCAGACCGAGAGAAACTAGGTTTGGTTGGACCAAACATAAAGCGAGCATGAAATCATTTCAGTCGCAATGGAAGCGTGGATGGGCCGTGTCTTATGAAGACATAATGGATGAACCAAAATGGTTTGGTTCTAATCCAATGGAGGAGAATAAACCAAAGGGTTTGGTTTATTTTAAACGAATGAACCAAAAGTTGGTTTGGTTCGTTTTAACTTTAAATAAACCATCATGGTTTGGTTTATTTTAACTTATCTTAATGGAGCGGGTTAACGGGCCTAATGGTTATGATCCAATAACCATTAAGAGAATTAGTTCTCTATAAAAGAGGGCTTAATGGATAATTAAGCCCTAATCAAAACCCTAGCTTGGAGTTGCCGCCCAACCTAGTTGCGCCGCCCAACGTAGTATTGCCGGCCAACCTCCATTGCCGCCCGGCTTGTTGTGCTGCCGTCTAGCTCCTTGCCGGCGTCCAAGCTTCAGCCGGTGAACCCTCCGGCGACCCTCCGGTGATCTTCCTAGGCCTCGGTGAAAAGGTGAGCACTTGTCTTCCTTGTTTTGGCCGGCGCCTACTCCTCCACCAAGCTGTCCAGTTTTCTGGACAGCTTCTTCTCCTATCGTCGGAGCGTCGTTTGGACGGCGGTTAGAGCTCCGACAGCGGCTAACTTACCGGGGATTCGATCTCCGGTAATCCTCTGAGGTGGAGGACAAAGGATTCGTCAATTGGTTGACGAATACCTCTCCGGAGAAGCGAGTTTTGAGAACTCGTATTAGGATCCGAATTTGGATTCGGATCGTGATCATCTCTCGATCACGTCGTCTTCAACACGAGGCTAGTAACCCGTACGAAGACGAAGCTCGTGGCTTAGCGAAGTCATCCCGAGGAACTCGGCGTGGATACAGATAAAGACGATTCTAGCGAGGATCGTTCCGGTTGATGCCGTTCCCGCTACACGTCATATGAAAGGTATAACGTAGATAAATTTCCTTTTATTGCAAATTTAAATTTACGGTTATGTCTACACTTGTTGTAATATGCATGCGTGTGTTGTGTGTGTTGTAATAAATGTAGATTTATTATTTTTATTGCTTCCGCTGTGTTCATGTTTACGAAACATGATCGAACACACACACACCGCGGTGCCGGAAACCCAACAGAGTCAAGTCTCTATTTTCTTGAAAATGGCTTTGTTTAAGGAAGTGGTCGTTGTTCCGATCAAAGAAGGCCTCTGTGCCTCGCCACGACCTGGAAGCCATGATCTTGAAAAGGTGACTTGATGAGGCTAAGGTCAAATCCGAATCTAACGCAAGGTTGACAAGTGTTTAAGTCATTAAATTTAATTCAACTAAAATTGGAAGTCATCTCACAAGAACATATAGGATTAACATGTTTGATCATGTAGACATGGGTGAGATGATTTAGGTTAATAATTTTTCAACCAATTTTTAATAAATCCAATATCCGATCTAACTACCTTGCGTGTAGGATCAATGGATGTTGGACAGTGGTTGCTCCCGACACATGACCGGGGATCAACTCAAGTTTTCGAAGCTTCGATTCAAACGACAAGGATCGGTAGCCTTCGGAAATAACGGCAAGCTCAAAATCATCGGATCAGGTGATATTGAGCTTAACTCAAATTTTGTCATTCAAAACGTTTTATTAGTAGAAAATTTTCAATATAATCTTCTTAGTGTAAGCCAATTGTGTGATAATAACTATAAGGTCATATTTCTAGAAAACGAATGCGTAATTAATACAAACGAAACCTCTAAAACAATTCTCAAGGGAACTAGAAATAACAACATTTACACTATTAACTTAACTAACTCCTCAACTAAGTGTCTTATGACATGGCAAGAGGAATCATGGTTGTGGCACCGACGACTCGGTCACTCACACCCAAGACTCATCCACAAGATGAGTCAGAGTGACTTAGTTAGAGATTTGCCTAACCTCAATAACTTGGATAATAAAATATGTAATGCTTGTCAACAAGGTAAACAATCTAGGACACAACATCAACTAACTAGTCAAGAACGAATCAAAAGTGTGCTTGAGCTCCTACACATGGATCTATTTGATTCACATGGAGCTAAGTCACTTAACGGAAGTAAATTCTGCTTAGTCATAATTGATGACTATTCTAGATTTACTTGGGTTAGGTTCATCAAACACAAAAGTGATACCCTAGATCAATTAATCAATCTATTTAAGTTAATAGAAAATCAACAAAGCATTAAAATCAAAAGACTTAGGACTGATCATGGTGGTGAATTCGAAAACCATAGGTTTACAGAATTCTGTAACCTAAATGGATACCACCACGAGTTCTCTTGCCCTAGAACTCCACAACAAAATGGCCTAGTAGAACGCAAAAATAGAACCCTACAAGAAGCCGCTAGGACAATGTTAAATGAGTATAACCTACCCGATAGGTTTTGGGTGGAAGCCGTGAGTACGGCATGCTATGTCCAAAATAGAATCCTTATGGTAAAGAGGCACCTTAAGACCTCATACGAGATTTATCACGATAAAATACCTAACATCAAGTACTTTAGGGTATTTGGGTGTAAGGTACATATCCTAAACACTAAGGATTACCTAGGGAAATTTACATCCAAAACCACGACCGGAATCTTTCTAGGATACTTGACTACAAGCAGAGCTTATAGAGTATATAACCACGACACCCTTAGAGTCGAGGAGACTATCAATGTAGTTTTTGATGAAGGACACGAACCTACAAAACCCCCGGCAACCCCAATTAGCGAGCCGATTCATACTAGACCTAACTCTGATCCGGAGATCAGGTCTAGTGTTAATCCTAACCTAAGTCAACCAAGTCACTCTATCGACCAAGTGATAGATGACTCCAACCAAACTAGAACTCAAACGAGTCATCCTATAAATCAAGTTGTAGACTCAAACCCAAATCCAACTAGGACTCAAACGAATCATCCTATCGACCAAGTGATAGGTGATCCAAGTCTAGGAGTTCGAACTAGAGCCTCATACAGAAACCTTAGTCAAATATCTTTGATTTCTAAAATTGAACCCAAAACTATTGACCAAGCTCTTCTTGATCCCGATTGGATTATTGCAATGCAAGAAGAGTTGGCTCAATTCACTAGGAACGAAGTATGGGAATTAGTACCACCACCTAAAGATAAAACAATCATTGGAACAAGGTGGGTGTTTAGAAATAAACTTGATGATAAAGGTGAAGTGGTTAGAAATAAAGCTAGACTAGTCGCTAAAGGGTTTAGTCAAGTCGAAGGTTTAGATTACGATGAGACCTATGCCCCAGTAGCTAGATCAGAGTCCATTCGAATGCTATTAGCATATGCAGCACATCGAGGATTTAAGTTGTTTCAAATGGATGTGAAATCTGCATTCTTAAATGGATACATTAAAGAAGAAGTTTATGTTAGTCAACCCCCCGGTTTCGAAAGTTTAGACAAACCTGATCATGTCCTTAGATTAAAGAAAGCTCTTTATGGACTTAAACAAGCTCCGCGAGCTTGGTACGAGAGACTTTCGATTTATCTTAAGTCCAAAGGCTTTAACCAAGGTGTAGTTGACCCAACCCATTGTTAGTAATATATGAGAGATGTCCTAAGGCAATCGCCTTATGTATGAACCATTTATATGATAAATGAAGATTCACTATTTGAGTATACATGTTTTATGTATTTGATTGGATCTTAAGCTCATTTACTGAATGTCCACGATACGATTCACAGCATGAGAGAATTTGTGATTGGATCACAACTAGTGAGTATCTCTACATGTGTAATTGTGATGTATCAGAATTATCCCTAGTCGATGAATTGATGGATTTGGACACCATCAATTCCGTTGAGACTAGCACGAGGTATACTCCTTGGTGTATCCAAGCAGCTGATTCTCACTGGCTGGAGACATAGTGATGTCCGGAGTTAATCGTGGATGCTAGTTATGGTAACTAGTTCATTGGAGTGACCAGCCGTAAGACTTCATATGGTTCTCTGCATATATAGATATGTCAATGAAGTTCTTACTGTGGCTTAAGTGAGATGTTCCTTTGACTTGCGGTATTCAAGTCATCTTGATCATAGAGACTTATGCTTTGACATCTTAAGCAAACATCTCTAAGGAGATGTGGACCCGGGATGATTGGGTATAAGTCGAAGTGATCGAAGGTGTTTGAATAGCCTATAAAGGATTCACCACTCCTTGCGAGGAGATGTATACCCATGGCCTCTCGTCGGATTGTTACTAAAGTCTTTGACCAAAGTATTACATGTTTAGAGTAAGGTACTCTTCGATACATGTGCAGTAACTAGAATCCGTAGGACGAGGAAATGATGCTTGGGCTAGGTGTGACGTAGTCAGCCTAGTGGGGACTGACACAATAGACCATGTCCTGAACCAAGTGGGTATAAGATGAGTGAAGGGAATGGGGCACGAATCATTCGAGCTGCTGAAGGGTTTCAGAAATAGTTCTGGATCAACCGTTGATCTTTCCGGTTAATTGGGGATCATGATGTACTACTAGGTGCCACTCATGATCATTCTATAATTAATGGTTAATTATAGACGGCCAACATAAACCGAGAACCTATTTGGTCACACGCACAACGAGTGTAATCCGAAGGATTTAAAACGAGCTTGAGAATGGGATTCTCAGACCGAGAGAAACTAGGTTTGGTTGGACCAAACATAAAGCGAGCATGAAATTGTTTCAGTCACAATGGAAGCGTGGATGGGCCGAGTCTTATGAAGACGTAATGGATGAACCAAAATGGTTTGGTTCTAATCCAATGGAGGAGAATAAACCAAAGGGTTTGGTTTATTTTAAACGAATGAACCAAAAGTTGGTTCGGTTCGTTTTAACTTAAAATAAACCATCATGGTTTGGTTTATTTTAACTTATCTTAATGGAGCGGGTTAACGGGCCTAATGGTTATGATCCAATAACCATTAAGAGAATTAGTTCTCTATAAAAGAGGGCTTAAGGGATGGTTTAAGCCCTAATCCACAACCCTAAGTTGCCACCCACCTCTCCTTGGAGTAATTCGGAGCTAACTCTCCTCCTCCTTGCTGCCGCCCACCTTGAGGCTCCAACCGGCGTCCAGAAGGCTGCTTCCTTCCCCCTCGCCGACGTCGAGCTGCTGCCGGTTAGTGCTCCGGTGATCTCCTTCAAGTTTGGCATCAAGGTGAGCTCTATCTCCCTTGGTTGGCCGGCGCCTATCACCTCCACCAAAGCTGTCCAGTTTTCTGGACAGCTTGTTCTCCTCTCGTCAGAGCGTCGTTTGGACGACGGTTAGAGATCCGATAGCGGCTAACTTACCGGGGATTCAATCTCCGGTAATCCTCTGAGGTGGAGGACGAAGGATTCGTCAATTGGTTGACGAATACCTCTCTGGAGAAGCGAGTTTTGAGAACTCGTATTAGGGGATTCCGATCGTGATCATCTCTCGATCACGTCGTCTTCAACACGAGGCTAGTAACCCGTACGAAGACGAAGCTCGTGGCTTAGCGAAGTCATCCCGAGGAACTCGGCGTGGATACGGATAGAGACGATTCTAGCGAGGATCGTTCCGGTTGATGCCGTTCCCGCTACACGTCATACGAAAGGTATAACGTAGATAAATTTCCTTTTATTGCAAATTTAAATTTACGGTTATGTCTACACTTGTTGTAATATACATGCGTGTGTTGTGTGTGTTGTAATAAATGTAGATTTATTATTTTTATTGCTTCCGCTGTGTTCATATTTACGAAACGTGATCGAACACACACACGCCGCGGTGCCGGAAACCCAACAGTGGTATCAGAGCCCAGGTTGTGTTTCGACATAATCGTAAAATGGTTTTGCGATAGTCATAATGTTATTTCTGGAAATTTTCTAATTTTGGAAATTTAGAAGTATTTATGGAAATTTTTCAATTTTGGAAAGTCTAGAAGTATTTATGGAAATCTTCCACTTTTGGAAAGTTGGAAGTATTTTATGGAAATTAATATTTTTCATAAATAAAATATTTGATTAGATTCTGGAAATTTGTTTCCTAATTTAATCATGATTTGATTTGGAGAATCAAATTTTAAAATATTTTATTTCCATAAGTAGTTTTGATGATTTAGGAAATTGGTTTCCTAAATTGATTTTCCTTAATCAATTATTTTCATAAATAAAATATGTGATTAGATTTGGAAATTTGTTTCCTAATTCAATCATGATTTGATTTGGAGAATCAAATCTTAAACATATTTTATTTCCATAAATAGTTATGACAAATAAGGAAATTATGTACATGACATAATTGTATGCCATGTAATTGCATTAGATGCATAACATTATGCCATGCGTGTCGTGACATGTAGATGTATGCCATGTATGCCATGCCATGTAGATAATAGTTATTTGCATGCAAAGAGGATGAGACATAAAACCCTAACTCAATATTAAAGCCTACACCTTCCATTAATATGGTTAGAACTAGAGTTTTGTTTCTTGTTTGGGTTGTTGGACTCACTCCAAGCCCGGCTTGAACCTGAACATGTTCAAATTATTGGAATAGTTTAACTCTAATATGGTAAGAGTCAGAGGTCAATCGTTAGTTTGGGTTGTTGGACTCACTCCAAGCCTGGCTAATTGGTTGAATGCGTTCTAACCATGTTAAAACTATTTCGCGATTAATGGGTCGGCTCTAACTTGGAGCATCGATTTGTTGGACTCACTCCAAGGTCGATGTGAAGAGAGGTGAAGTTGGGTGTTATGCATATGATGCATACTTGTTAATGTGTTAACAACCCAATGTATGTGTAAACATTCAATTAGTTGATAGCACATTGTGATAGTTACATATACATGATATGTAATCGGTATACTTGATACCCACCATCATAGCTAAGAATGGCTTGTTGGACTCACTCCAAGGTTGTTCTTATCTATATTGGATATCAGCCCATTCGGAGATTGACCTACGATCTCCCGAATTGATTTCAAGGGTTTTTGAATTCGAAAAAATGAATGGGATTTTGTAAATGTATGTGGATGCATTTTAAAATCATCTTTCTCATATGTGCTCGTTTTGTATTTCTAGGTTAATCGCTTGATCATGATGTCTTTGAATTTGCGCTTTATTTTGAATTCGAATAAATTGACTGGGCCAAACTTCTTGGACTGGCTTAGAAACTTGAGAATTGTTCTCAAGGCAGAAAAGCTTGAGTATGTCCTCGAAGCGTCTCTTCCCGCTCGTCCTAGTGATGATGCAACACCGGACCAATTGTTGGCCCATCAGAAACATGTGAGTGATTCTGAGCAAGTGAGTTACATCATGCTAGGGGCGATGGTACCCGAGCTGCGAAAGCAGCATGAGAATATGGATGCTCATACCACAGTCCTTCATCTTTATGAGTTGTTTGATGAGCAAGTGAGATTCAAAAGGTTCGAAGTCTCCAAGCTCCTCTTCACCTCTGAGATGCAAGAAGGTTCATCTGTGGTACTGCTCAACATGCTGAAGACTGTGGAGCCTTTTGAGAAGCATGAGCAGAGGACGGTGCTGTTAGTTGATTCCTCGAAGAAAGGTTCTAAGAGGAAGTCAAAGGAACAACAGAAGGGAAAGAAGAGAAGGGCTAAGAAGGTAGAACTAGCACAAAAGGAAACTTGCCATCATTATGGCAAGGAGAGCCATTGGCGAAGAAAGTGCAAGATTTATCTTGAGTCTGTGAAGAAGAATAAGGCATCGGATGCCCCATCTTCCTCAGATATCTTCGTTATTGATTGTCATTCTATTTCCTCAGACACTTGGGTATTGGATACTGGGTGTGGCTCACATATATGTAAAGACATACATGGGCTAAGAAATAGAAGAAGACTCGTCAAGGGAGAGTCAAATTTACATGTTGGGAATGGAGCAAAGGTTGCTGCACTCGCCATCGGAACGTATTTGTTGAGACTCCCTATAGGACTTGTCTTAGAACTGGACAATTGCTTTCATGTTCCTTCGTTGATAAAGAACATCATTTCTATTTCTTGTTTAAATAGAAATGGGTACCATTTGACTTTTAGTAACAATTGTTGTTACATAACTTTGAATGGAGTTCTTTATGGGACTGGAACTTTAAGCAATGGTATTTATACGTTGGACGTATCCAGTGACATTTTCAATATCGAAGCGAGCAACAAGGGTGCTCGAAAAGATAATCAATTAGACTCCTATATGTGGCATTGTCGTCTTGGCCATGCAAGTAAGAAATGCATGTCCGAATTACACCGATGTGGAATTCTGGAATCGTTTGAATTGGATTCATACGATACATGCGAATCATGCTTAAAAGGCAAGATGACTAAGTTACCTTTTACTGGAAAAGGTGAACGAGTGGAAGAGTTGCTAGGTCTAATACATACTGATGTATGTGGACCCATGTCAACTCAAGCTTTAGGAGGCTATAGCTACTTCATTACCTTCACCGATGATCACTCACGGTTTGGGTATGTGTTCTTGATGAAACACAAGTCTAAAGCCTTTGAAAGGTTCAAAGAATTCAGAAATGAAGTAGAGAAACAACTTGGCAAGAGTATTAAAATACTTCGATCGGATCGAGGTGGTGAATACTTGAGTCAAGAGTTTCTAGATTATCTGAGGGACAATGGTATATTGTCTCAATGGACTCCGCCATATACACCACAACTTAATGGTGTATCTGAGAGGCGAAATCGAAGCTTGTTGGACATGGTCAGGTCAATGATGAATCACGCGAATCTTCCCAAGTCCTTTTGGGGCTGCATTTGTTAAACAGAGTCCTGACCAAGGTAGTCTCTACTACTCCATATGAGATATGGGCTAGTAAGAAACCTCATTTATCTTACTTGAAGATATGGGGTTGTCCTGCTTATGTGAAGTGGACTGTGTCAGACAAATTGGATGCTAAGTCTGATAAATGTCTATTTATTGGATACCCTAAGGAAACGAGGGGTTACCAATTCTATCATCCCTTGGAACAAAAGGTGTTTGTTTCAAGGAATGCTGTGTTTCTAGAGAAAGAGTTTCTCTTACAAGAAAACAGTGGGAGTGTCGTTGAACTTGAGGAGGTTCAAGAGACTTGATGACATTGAAGAGATACAGTCAAACACTTCGACCGATGACTCATAGTGATGAGCCATATTTGGACCTATTGAGGCACCACATCTTCGTAGATCTAGTAGAGCACGCAATATTCCCGAGAGATATGGATTTCTCGTAAGTGAATCGAACGACGTGTTACTCATTGATGATGAGGAGCCTACTAGTTATGAAGAAGTGCTGACAAGTTCAGAAAGGGATAAGTGGCTTGATGCCATGAAGTCGGAAATGGATTCCATGTATGAAAACCAAGTTTGGAACTTGGTTGACCCACCTGAAGGCATAAAGCCTATAGGGTGCAAGTGGGTTTTGAAGAAGAAAACCGACATGGATGGTAATGTGATTACCTATAAGGCTAGATTGGTGGCGAAAGGATATCGTCAAAAGCAAGGTGTTGATTATGACGAAACCTATTCGCCTGTAGCTATGCTTAAATCCATTCGGATGCTCCTGGCCATAGCGGCTCATTATGATTATGAGATATGGCAGATGGATGTGAAAACAACTTTCCTTAATGGAAACTTGCTCGAGGACGTGTATATGATATCTGACTGAGGGTTTCACATCGGTTGATAAAACCAAGGTATGCAAATTGCGACGGTCCATTTATGGATTGAAGCAAGCATCCAGGAGCTGGAATATCCGTTTTGATGAGACAATCAAAAGTTTGATTTCTCACAAAATCCAGACGAACCTTGTGTGTACAAAAAGGTTAGTGGGAGTGCGATCGTGTTCTAGTATTGTATGTCGATGACATATTACTTATAGGAAACGATGTTTCAATCTTACGATCGAGTGAAGGTTTGGTTATCCAAGACATTCTCCATGAAAGACACAGGAGAAGCAACCTACATCCTCGGGATTAAGATCTATAGAGATAGATCGAAGCAGTTTGCTTGGTCTTTAGTCTACATATATAGGCCGAGTGCTAAGAGGTTTAGCATGTCGGAATCAAGAAAGGTTACCTACCATCGGGCATGGGGTACACCTTTCGAAGTCTATGTGTCAGCGCGAGAAGGCGAGAGAGGATTTGCATGAGTAAGATTCCCTATGCATCGCATGATAGGATCTATCATGTATGCTATGTTATGTCACGAGGCCCGATGTATCGTATGCTCACGAGTGTCACGGCGGATACATCGATCGAGGAATGGATCATTGGTGGTATTAAGGCGATCCTTAAGTACTTAAGAAGAACTAAGGATGTGTTCCTAATATATGGAGAAGGGGACATGGTGATACGCGGGTATACGGATGCGCTTCGAGACAAGAGGATGATTCGGTCTCGATGCGGATCGTGTTCACCTTGAATAGAGCGCGATGAGTTGGAAAAGTTCCAAACAAGAGAGGTATGGCGGATTCTACCGAGGCGAGAATACATTGCGGCGAGCGGCGAAGGCGGTTTGGATCAAGAAGTTCGTTTTATGAACTTGGTGTGATTCCGACCATTGTTGAGCAATACCGGTCTCTGCGACAATAATGGAGCAATTGCACGAGCAAAAGAGCCAAGGTCTCATCAACGATCAAACATGTGCTTAGCTATCATCTTATCGAGAGATCATCGGTAGGAGCGAAATACAAATCGAGAAAATTCCCCTTTGAAAGGAACTTAGCGGATCCCTTGACTAAGGCATTACCTCAAAATAAGTTTGAGGTCATGTTAGAGCTTATAGTATTGGATCACAGTAAGCGATTGACATTAGGCCAAGTGGGAGTCTGTTAGTAATATATGAGAGATGTCCTAAGGCAATCGCCTTATGTATGAACCATTTATATGATAAATGAAGATTCACTATTTGAGTATACATGTTTTATGTATTTGATTGGATCTTAAACTCATTTCTTGAATGTCACGATCGATTCACGGCATGAGAGAATTTGTGATTGGATCACAACTAGTGAGTATCTCTACATGTGTAATTGTGATGTATCGGAATTATCCTAGTCGATGAATTGATGGATTTGGACACCATCAATTCCGCTGAGACTAGCACGAGGTATACTCCTTGGTGTATCAAGCGGTGATTCTCATTGGAGACATAGTGATGTCGGAGTTAATCGTGGATGCTAGTTATGGTAACTAGTTCATTGGAGTGACCGGTAGTAAGACTTCATATGGTTCTCTGCATATATAGATATATGAAGTTCTTACTGTGGCTTAAGTGCGATGTTCCTTTGACTTGCGGTATTCAAGTCATCTTGATCATGAAGACTTATGCTTTGACATCTTAAGCAAACATCTCTAAGGAGATGTGGACCCGGGATGATTGGGTATAAGTCGAAGTGATCGAAGGTGTTTGAATAGCCTATAAAGGATTCACCACTCCTTACGAGGAGATGTATACCCATGGCCTCTCGTCGGATTGTTACTAAAGTCTTTGGCCAAAGCATTACATGTTTAGAGTAAGGTACTCTTCGATACATGTGCAGTAACTAGAATCCGTAGGACGAGGAAATGATGCTTGGGCTAGGTGTGACGTAGTCAGCCTAGTGGGGACTGACACTATAGACCATGTCCTGAACCAGGTGGGTATAAGATGAGTGAAGGGAATGGGGCACGAATCATTCGAGCTGCTGAAGGGTTTCAGAAATAGTTCTGGATCAACCGTTGATCTTTCCGGTTAATTGGGGATCATGATGTACTACTAGGTGCCACTCATGATCGTTCTATAATTAATGGTTAATTATAGATAGCCAATATAAACCGAGAACCTATTTGGTCACACGCACAACGAGCGTAATCCGAAGGATTTAAAATGAGCTTGAGAATGGGATTCTCAGACCGAGAGAAACTAGGTTTGGTTGGACCAAACATAAAGCGAGCATGAAATCGTTTCAGTCGCAATGGAAGCGTGGATGGGCCGAGTCTTATGAAGACGTAATGGATGAACCAAAATGGTTTGGTTCTAATCCAATGGAGGAGAATAAACCAAAGGGTTTGGTTTATTTTAAACGAATGAACCAAAAGTTGGTTCGGTTCGTTTTAACTTAAAATAAACCATCATGGTTTGGTTTATTTTAACTTATCTTAATGGAGCGGGTTAACGGGCCTAATGGTTATGATCCAATAACCATTAAGAGAATTAGTTCTCTATAAAAGAGGGCTTAAGGGATGGTTTAAGCCCTAATCCACAACCCTAAGTTGCCGCCCACCTCTCCTTGGAGAAATTGAGCTAACTCTCCTCCTCCTTGCCGCCGCCCCACCTTGAGGCACCAACCGCGCCCGTATAGGCTGCTTCCTTCCCCTCCGCGCGGTGATCTCCTTCAAGTTTGGCATCAAGGTGAGCTCTATCTCCCTTGGTTGGCCGGTGCCTATCACCTCCACCAAAGCTGTCCAGTTTTCTGGACAGCTTGTTCTCCTCTCGTCGGAGCATCGTTTGGACGACGGTTAGAGCTCCGACAGTGGCTAACTTACCGGGGATTCGATCTCCGGTAATCCTCTGAGGTGGAGGACGAAGGATTCATCAATTGGTTGACGAATACCTCTCCGGAGAAGCGAGTTTTGAGAACTCGTATTAGGATCTGAATTTGGATTTGGATCGTGATCATCTCTCGATCACGTCGTCTTCAACACGAGGCTAGTAACCCGTACGAAGACGAAGCTCGTAGCTTAGAGAAGTCATCCCGAGGAACTCGGCGTGAATACGTATAGAGACGATTCTAGCGAGGATCGTTCCGGTTGATGCCGTTCCCGCTACACGTCATACGAAAGGTATAACGTAAATAAATTTCCTTTTATTGCAAATTTAAATTTACGGTTATGTCTACACTTGTTGTAATATGCATGCGTGTGTTGTGTGTGTTGTAATAAATGTAGATTTATTATTTTTATTGCTTCCGCTGTGTTCATGTTTACGAAACGTGATCGAACACACACACGCCGCGGTGCCGGAAACCCAACACCCTTTTCGTAAAAACCTTAGGTAAAGACTTATTCATAGCCCAAATCTACGTAGATGATATTATTTTTGGAACCACCAACTCAATCCTACTAAATGAGTTCATTTCACTTATGGAAAGTGAATTTGAAATGAATTTAGTAGGCGAGTTAAGTTTCTTCTTAGGTCTACAAATTAAACAAACTAAAGATGGAATATACCTACATCAAAGCAAATATACTAGGGAATTAATTAAACGCTTTGGAATGCAAGACGCTAAAATTATTAATACCCCAATGACAACTAATGTGAATATAGAAGAAGATTTAATTGGAAACTCAATTGATTTAAAATACTATAGAAGCATAATAGGGAGTCTCCTTTACTTAACTGCAAGCCGACCTGATATCCTATTTGCAGTAAGTATGTGCGCAAGGTTCCAAACCGGTGCCAAGGAGTCTCACCTAACTCTAGTCAAGCGTATCCTTAGATATCTAAAGGGTACACTTAATGTCGGTATTTGGCACCCTAGATCTACCGAGTTCGAACTAACCGGCTACTCCGATTCGGACTATGCCGGTAGTAAGCTCGATAGAAAGAGCACGAGTGGTTGTTGTCAACTTCTCGGCTCGAGTCTAGTGAGTTGGTGCAGTAGGAAGCAACACTGTGTTGCCTTATCTACCACCGAAGCCGAATACATCACGATGGGTGAGTGTGTCACTCAGCTTCTTTGGATGAAGCACACTCTCCGCGATTTCAAGTTAGACTTTATGAACACAAAACTTCACGTAGATAACATTAGTTCAATTAATCTTACTAAGAATCCAATATGTCACTCTAGGACCAAACATATAGAGGTCAAACACCATTTCATTCGAGAACATGTGGCCAACGGAGCCATACAACTCGAATACGTCAAATCAAAGTCTAACTTAGCAGACCTATTTACTAAACCCCTACCCGAAGCCGAATTTAGTCTATTAAGACGAAAATTGGGCATGTGCGTAGTAGAATAGGAACTTGTAAATTATATTTTCTTACTACTATTTCTTAAATTTTCATTTTTATGGAACTAGTATAGGACATACCTTAGATATCATGCACCTATAGATTTAAGGAGCCAATACATCTCACAACACATAGGACTAATGTGTTTGTGTACTTAGCCACGTAGATGGGCATGAGATGTTAGGACCTTACTCCTGGTTCCAGATGTAGAGCTAGTGCATCGCTATGAACTACGGAGTATAATCATACATACTAACCGACTCTGACCAGGACTGGTTGATCTTTCATATCAATCAAGCCAGATATGAGTCGAACATTTTATAGATGAACTTATTTTCAGTATATTATTTTCAAAATAATGTGGAACATGCTTGGACTTTAAAATTAAAAGTTATTTTTTATTCCACACACACCCTCACTCTTTTCGATATATGGCAAAAGGGGGAGAAAAAGGCCAAAGTTAAGGGATCATTTTTTTTATGGCCAAGGCTTACTTAACTTTAAGTTAACAAAACAAGTTAAGGGAATTCTTAACTTAAACACATTTAGTTAACTTGTTTTCGTTAACAATACAAAAAAAAAAAATAATTTACTTAACTTTTAGTTAACTTGTTAACAAAAAGTAATTTACTTAACTTTAAGTTAACTTGTTAACAAAATGGAAGTAAAGGCCAAGGTTAAGAAAACAATTTTTTGATTTCTTAACTTAAAACTTATTTTAAACACTATGGCCAAATTAAGTAATTTCAATTACTTAATTCTTTTTTAGTAGCAAATATCAAGGGAGAGAGTTAAAACTCTTTCTCAAGTACTCACCCTCGGTCAAGGGGGAGGATTCCTCAAGGGGGAGCACTTGAAAAAGAGTTTTTATATACTTCTGCTCATTCATGCATATCTCATACTTATTTTGCTTAATGCACTTAATTTATTTTTCTTAACTTTGTATGTGGGTTTGCCATAAATCAAAAAGGGGGAGATTGTTGGTGCAGTAGGCACCTAAGTCGAATTTGAGTTTTGATTATAGCAAACGATACAAAGTTAAGCTCATGTCGTTATCTCACGAGTTAAATCGAGTGTGCAGAAGATTGCTATAGCTGGAGCTGAAGGCTAGCGACACCCGGAGGAAGCCGCGGTGGTCGGGCGACACTCGAGTGACTTCGGAGGGAGCCGAAGGAATCGAGCGGAAGGCCAGAAGCAAAAGCAACACGTAAGTATCGAGGTAAGCTCGTGTGTGCGAGCGTAAGTGAGGTCGTATCCTCTTTACGGGGATGACCTTAAGCGTAGATCTGACCAAAGACATCCTATAGATGGTCTAGGTCGAGATCGGACGGTCGGAGGTCGTCAAAATAATGTTTTTGTTAAGCTAACTTTGCCTTGCAGCTAGCATCAGTCGACTACCAGCTTAGAGGACTCGACTGCCGTCAACCAGTCGACTGTTGGAGGTTAGCACTCGACTGATGCTGCCATCAGTCGACTGATGATGACCATCAGTCGACTGATGGTCAAAGGATCAGCTTCGAGGAGTCAAGGTTTATCACCAAATTTCAAGGGGAGTGGTGCTCAAATATGATTGGCTAGGGTTCCTCTCGAAAAGGGGCTCAAAGGCTATAAAAGGAGGTCCTAACCTAGGGTTTCATCATCAATTCTAAGTGCTCAAAAGCCTCCGCAACGCTGCGACTCTCCGACGACTCTACAACAACGAAGTGCTGCCAACAACCCTAGTTTAAGTCCTATCTTCGAGTTGTTGGTATAATCTTAGTTTGTCATTTCTCTTAATCTTGCAATTCGTTTGTTAATCGAGGCTTTCTACCTTGCATTTTATTTTAATAGAAGAGAGGGGTTGTCTCTCTATCTTTTGCTTCGAAGGTTTTTGTAATCGTAAAACTCCTACCTCCAACGAGGAGGAGTGTTTTAGTGAATTGCCCTCCGTACACGGTCTAGGATCGTTAGGGCCTTGGAGTAGTAGCCGAAGGCTACGAACCAAGTAAAAAAGAATTGTCTCTTTTATTTATTATTTATATTTCCGCTGCAAATTATCTACTCGAGTTTTAACGAACGATTATGAAAAAAGCTTTTGTTTCGCTATTCACCCCCCCTCTAGCGAACCGCCTCGATCCAACAGATATTTTTGTTCAATTACAAATTAACACGATGAAAAAATAAATACTTTAAAAAAATTTATAATCTTCGAAGATTAACATTTGCACTGTAAAATAATTCTTCTATCTTTGTAAACTATTTGATCCTCTCGTTAAGACAAAAATCGTTCATTCTTATGTCTTGCAGCGGTGTCCATTTATTATCACCTCGCTACTGAAGATTCTACCAAACAACCCATTGCTTTTTGTCAAATCATAATCACAAATCAATCGTCAAAAAGACATTCCTTCGAACCAAATTTGCTTAATCCATGTTCTACCCTTTTAACAATCTTCTATCGATCTACTTTCTTACCAGATGTATCAGTTTATAGTTTATTACTCTCTATTTACATGACAAATTCATCCTTTATCTCCATCATTTATTGAATAACTATTAGTAATATATGAGAGATGTCCTAAGGCAATCGTCTTATGTATGAACCATTTATATGATAAATGAAGATTCACTATTTAAGTATACATGATTTCATGTATTTGATTGGATCTTAAACTCATGAACTGAATGTCCACGATACGACTCACAGCATGAGAGAATTTGTGATTGGATCACAACTAGTGAGTATCTCTATATGTGTAATTGTGATGTATCGGAATTATCCCTAGTCGATGAATTGATGGATTTGGACACCATCAATTCTGTCGAGACTAGCACGAGGTATACTCCTTGGTGTATCCAAGCAGTTGATTCTCACTGGCTGGGGACATTGTGATGTCCGGAGTTAATCGTGAATGCTAGTTATGGTAACTAGTTCATTGGAGTGACCAACCGTAAGACTTCATATGGTTCTCTGCATATATAGATATGTCAATGAAGTTATTACTGCAGTTTAAGTGCGATGTTCCTTTGACTTGCAGTATTCAAGTCATCTTGATCATGAAGACTTATGCTTTGACTTCTTAAGCAAGCATCTCTGAGGAGATGTGGATCCGGGATGATTGGGTATAAGTCGAAGTGATCGAAGGTGTTTGAATAGCCTATAAAGGATTCACCTCTCTTTGCGAGGAAATGTATACGCATGGCCTCTCGTCGGATTGTTACTAAAGTCTTTGGCCAAAGCATTACATGTTTAGAGTAAGTTACTCTTCGATACATGTGCAGTAACTAGAATCCGTAGGACGAGGAAATGATACTTGAGCTAGGTGTGACGTAGTCAGCCTAGTGGGGACTGACACTATAGACCATGTCCTGAACCAAGTGGGTATAAGATGAGTGAAGGGAATGGGGCATGATTCATTCGAGCTGCTGAAGGGTTTCAGAAATAGTTCTAGATCAACCGTTGATCTTTTTGGTTAATTGGGGATCATGATGTACTACTAGGTGTCACTCATGATCGTTCTATAATTAATGGTTAATTATAGACGGCCAACATAAACCGAGAACCTATTTGGTCACACGCACAACGAGCGTAATCCGAAGGATTTAAAACGATCTTGAGAATGAGATTCTCAGACCGAGAGAAACTAGGTTTGGTTGGACCAAACAAGAAGCGAGCATGAAATTGTTTCAGTCGCAATGGAAGCGTGGATGGGCCGTGTCTTATGAAGACATAATGGATGAACCAAAATGGTTTGGTTCTAATCCAATGGAGGAGAATAAACCAAAGGGTTTGGTTTATTTTAAACGAATGAACCAAAGTGTAAAATACCACAGAAAAAAAAAGAAATAAATAAATAAAATAAAATGGTTAGGGATTTAATTAGACCTAATCTAAGCTTAATAGTATGAATTTAATTGAATCGAGGGTTAGTCTTATAGGGTTTTAGGTCCAACCCGTTAATGGACCCGACCCACTTAATAAAAACCCGACCCACTCTATATTCTTAACGCCTAGTCTTTTATTTTCTTCCGTTTTTCTCTCCACCCGAGCGTTCCACAATCGCGCACTTCTTCCCCAAATCACTGCCTTCGTCGGATCGCGACTCGTCCTTTCTGTGCTCACCATCGTCGACCATTGGTATCGCCGGAGTAGCTGGCGGATCGCGCACCATTTGTTCTTCACTGGGATGATTCCAGATCTGGATCTCTGCAGCATGCTCGTCGCCTGTCCATCGTCGTCGCCACGAGAGAAGGAGCGGTTTCCATCGGTGTTGATCCAGTGATCGCCGGCCGAACTCATGGCTGCTGCCCTTGTAGCCGACCATCATCGGAGCAACGGTTTCGGGCCGGTGGCTGTTCGACTGGAGAGGAGGAAGCCGCAACTCGTCTCCTTCCTCAGCCTGATCTTCTCGCCGCTGCCGGACAACTTGTCGCCGCCTCTTTTGTTTGCCGCTCACTGATAGCACACCACGGCTGCCGTCTCCTCTCTCCATCGCAGTCGCCGTTCCACTGCCCCTGGGTACGATGACCCTTGCTCTGTGGCCATCGGATGGTGCCGCCGTTACTCGACACCACTGTTCGTCAGGCCAATTGCCACTGTCGGCTCCTCCCGAGATGTTGCTGTGTCATGAGCAGGACCTGGATGTTTCGACGGTAGCTAGGATCATCGACCTTGGTTCCAGTGGCTTGATTTGATCTGTGAGCAACTAAGCAATCTAAAGGGGGTAAGACTCTTCCTCTTCTGATTTAGGAGGTTGTGGTGTTGGATATGCGATGGTTATTTGACTTCTGTGACAATGATTTGAGGCAGGAGACAGGAGGCTTGGATCATGGATCTATAGCAGTGTTTGAAGTTGAAGCGGGGAAGCAAGATTTGTGTTGGCAGTGAAGGTAAATTCTGATGGGTGTAATTAAAGATATATATTGTAGAAGGGTGTGTCGAATTACTGTGGTAAGTTTAGATTGGAACATGATACAGTAGTATATGATTTATGGGCAGTTAATCTGATATTGATTCAAGAATAAATGATTAAATGGAACGTAGTGAGGAAAATGTAATCTAGGTATTAAGGATGTGATCTAGATCTATTGCTAGTTTACTATTGGTTCCATTTGTGAATTTATATATATAATGTTGGGCATCTTAGGGATACCGTGAGTTATATGAATCCATAAAGGGAATGATTAGTAGGGGTTACCTAATCAGAATTTGGATTGATTTAGGGTTATGCTAGAGATCTATTGATATGCATATTGCACGATGCAGGATTTTGGGTCAAGATATTCGCGGACGTGAAGACGATTGGTGTCTACAACAGGTGGGTAATTTCCTACCTGGTCCGGGTAGATGTATTGCATTCAGATTTAGTCATTGATATGAGCATGTTAGGTGTTCATATTACCTTGACCCTGTTCTTTTTATCGTATGCTTGATCCTTTACCGTTGACTATTAACTCCATTGTTGATATCATGTTTATTTTATCATGATTAGGAGTTATACATATAGGTGATGTAAGTAACTTAGAATTTGTTTAAGTTAAGTGCAATTAGTAAAGTCCGGATGATAACCTGATTGTACATTGGGCAAAAAAGATCGTCTGTAGGTAGATAATCTCTTTAACCTAGGGTTAGTTCTAGTACCCTTAGGTTGTATGTTACCACCGAACATGTATTGTGTAAATGGTCAGAGGAATGATACTTAGGGTATCGCTACGGACCGGTGGTCCTAGCTTGTTATAATCAGATGAGTACGACTCTCTACAGGATAGAGAGTGTGTCCATCAGTTGAGTACGACTCTCTACAGGATAGAGAGTGCATCGATTAGATTGGTATGACTCTCTACAGGATAGAGAGTATTATGATCAGTGGAGTATGACTCTCTGCAGGATAGAGAGTGCGTTGATCTGGTTAGTATGATTCTCTGTAGAATAGAGAGTCTATGGTGGATGTCTGTATGTGAGACATTGCATTCATGCATTTGCATGCACGCTGGCGACGATGTCTCCCTTATGGTTGAGAGTGTCGCCAGTCATCCTGCCTCCATGGTTACTCATAGGAGGAGTAATCGGTGTGAGGGAAGAGCATTTTGGTGCCGCACTCTACCACTATAGACGGTGGTAGTTGGATTTGTGTGCCGTAGTCCTGCGTGTGTGGCACTCGACCACTCATGGGTAGTGGTCGAGTGGTGTGAGGACCCCATCGTGTAACTTGCTCTTTACGCTTATATGCTACTCGATTATACTGCCCACTCGGCCACTCGAGAGTAGTGGTTGGTGTCGAGTTGAGACAGTTGTCATGCTCGAGCCACCGAGGCCACACTGGGGTCGTGGTAGCTTTAGGGTGAGCCGACATGACCATGCATCATCTTTGCATTCAGTATCATTGGCTTTGCATATTACCATATATATATACATATATACATGTATATATATATATATATGGATGGTTGAGATTAATATATATATGGATACAGTCTATATATATATGATTATTGTGATGTTGCATTTGTTTGTACTATGCTTGCTGCATTTGGGTGGACATCATATTCATGCATGTCTCTTGCATTTGTTATACGATTGTGTCGGATATTGGTATGTGTTGGACAGACCACTAGATAGCTTGACCTGTAGCTAGAGTATATTTTGAGTTGATCTACTCTTCCTGTTATATACATATATGTTGGATATATGTTCAGGTTGGATCAGAGTAGCGTGACAAACTTCAGGTATGTCTGCATTTTTATGTTGTTCATTCAGTTAGACAGTATATGCTTGTATTTTTATACTATGCTGATATACCTGTTGTACTTCTAGAGTATGTCATTGAAATACATGTGATATTACATATATATACATGTTTTTTATTACCTGCTGAGTTTTACTCACCACCCCCCGCGGACCCTGGGTTTTCTGTCGCCCAGGTAACAGGTAGTCGACTTCGTGATGGACTTGGAGCACCGCTGGCTGGCATCATCTCATCTCAACTCCGAGAGTTCGGATTTTTGGTGTTCTCATTTGTATTCCGTTATGGGTTTGTTTTATGTGATGATTGTAGTTGTGACTATTGATGTTGTACCCCTTTTCTTCCTTTCTGGTTTTATTATGGTGTCCTGAGTCGGTGTTAGTCATACCGGTATGCTGTGTGTTATCGTTTGTGAGATTGTAGTATGTTTCCGCTGTGCCTTGTGTAGTTTTTGTTTTCATATATATATATTGTTGTTATTGTGGGCCTACGGGCCTTGTATTAACCCGAAATGTTGCCACGTACAGGGGAGATGCCGTCCGTTTGATTTTCGGCTCGGCATGCTCTCGGGGCATGACAACTTTAGTGGTATCAGAGCCCAAGGTTCTGCGATGCCATACAATGTTATTTTTGTGTCGAGTCTTGGATTCTCGGGAGTCGATTTATTCGGTTTTGATTTTTTTGAGATGAGATGGACAGCAGCCTTAGCTCCAAGCAGCACGAGGTAAGAATTCTTGAAAACTTATGGTTTAGTAGATATTTATCTATACTTGATCAATAGGTGTATACAGTATAGTTATGACACCTGTGCAGACTTGTAGTAGGGGTCGTCCACCGAGGCGACTAACCGGAGTGACCTTTAGGGTTTATACTCTCGGTTATGTTGGCTATGCATTTAGATGCTTATATCAGGGAATAACCTGTAGTATGTTGGTTATTATTCGTAACCATGGTATGAGTTTACCACGGAAACGACCTGTTAAGTCTGTGAGTCTTGAACCTGTGTCGAAAAGGTGATTTATCTTTGAGAGCCGACTGATACTGAGTCGGAAAACAGGGGTCAAGTCGTCACATTTCTCTTAGAGATTTTGACTAATTAAGCTAGTCAGATCATTACCTGTTGGGTAATGGACAAGACAAATTGTCTATTGTTGATGCAGATAGCGGAAGGCTAGGTTACGGTGTTTCATAGGGATTCTATCCCTGAGTTGTTCGTACTGAGATGTATAACTTTGAGAGTACTTTTGAGTACTTAACTCATGTTATGCGAGAAAGAAGAGTTGTTTGCATACCATTATCGGGATCAAGCCGGTCTTTGGTGATAAATGAAGAAAATAATCTTCGGGAAATAATATATCACTTGATCATGGATTAGTGATGTTGGAAGAGTGTATTTCCCCGTGTCACTGTTAGTGACACATTGTAAGGAATTCTTGAGCTTCAAGAAAAAGGGTGATCGGTTAGTAATAGTATACTGCGCAGAGTCGTGAGACTTGCGGAGGTTACGACCACCTAATAACTCAAGAAGATGAATGGATGATTTAAGCCACCCAGAGTTATTGACTTATAGTTGGATAAGGATGCCGGGATCTTCTATCAGATCCTGCCAGAAGACGTTGGATTGAGACAGGAGTTTAGAAATGACTTCGTACAAGGGTTTAAGAGTTGGAGACCGATAAGCAAATATTGCAGGTCAACTTAACAGAGTTAGAAGTCTCCGAATGTTGGATAAAAGGAGCAATATCAGGGTCACAGGCCTTGAGCTACTTTTCGATTATAGAAGACCAATCGCAGATCATCAGAAGGTTCTTGTGGATATCAGCAAAATCAGAACAAAGACTCCGAAGGGATTATGTGCGTGCAGTGCAGATCACGAAGACACGTGAAGCCAGATTATCTGTTGGAGCAGTTCAGCTGTTGCTATTGTTGAGCAACCAGTACAGTGGAGGAGGTGTACCTTGAAAATTCAGTTGAAGACTATTGATGGTGTTCCGGGAGGAAGATGCATCATCTCGACAGCAGAGATCAGCACAGAAGATTGGGTTATCTCAACAGCAGCGACCTACTACCTCAGGCGTGGTTGGAGTTCCTTGATACTCCCCTTCAGTAGAGATCAACACAGAAGCAACATCAGCAGAAGACATCTTGTGTAGTTGTTTGAGTTGCGTAACCTGTCCACTGTTGATTGTGGTAGTTGGAGTTGCGCACTCGACCACCGTAGATGGGGGTTTTCCTTGTATGGTTTAGATATTACTGTAGATGTGGATAGAATGTTTTAGCATTACTATACCACGGACTTGTTTGACAAAGGTGATAATGAAAATCATTTAATCGGAAGCTGGTGAAACCAGTTACAAGGCTTAGACGGCGGTTAACTTTTACACGAGTATTAGTTAATCCTTCCGGAGTGGACAAAAGGATGTTATACGCAGATGCGTCATTTCAGGGATCGAAGCGAATCCGATACAGTTGCATGAGGCATATCTTATGCCTACGTCAGTTAAGAAACTACGAGATAGTCTGTTATATACATGACGTGACTTTAGTAGTTATTATCTGGATTTGTAGTTGTATGGAGCAGAAGTGCTCATTGAATTTGACTAGCTACTGGGTAGCTACAATGGAGTTGCTGGAACGTGAACAGTTGCAACGAGTGAGATTGGTCGTTATAGTCTCCCATGCACTTACAGAGTGTGTAGTGGGGTGGATTTGGAATGGTTAATGAACTTCTCTTTTGAGAAAATAATTCTCCGTCTCTGATAAGGATAGTGGGTTACAGAGTTGCAGTGTTTAAGGAAGAGTCGCTACAGGAAGCATATCATTGGAGATTTGCTATTCACCCTGATGGTACTCAGATGTAACGAGAGTTGAAACGTTTATACTGGTGGAATGATATAAAGAGAGTTATAGCAGATTTTGCTGCTCGATGTTTAGTTATGCCAGTGGGTGAAGGCTGGACATCAAAAACCCGCTGGATTACTCTAGAAAAATTCTGATTCCGGAATGGAAGTGGGAGCATATCACGATTGATTGCATTACGGGATTGCCTAGAACCGTAAAGGACGTGATGCGATTTGGGCAATCATGGATCGACTAACCAAGTCAACTCACCTTCTGCCTATGCGTAGAATGAACTTGTTGGATCGTCTGGCAGAGTTGTACTGCCGAGAAATTTATCAGATTGCGTGGGGTACTTTTAAGTACCATATCTGATAGAGATTCGCGATTTTCCTCGCAATTTTGGCAGAGTCTGTACCAGACTATGGGCACAGAGCTTCGGCTTAGTGCAACGTTTCATCCGTAGACAGATGAACAGTCGGAGTGTATCATTTAGACGTTAGAGTATCTATTCAGATCTTGTGTCATGGATTATGGAGGTGTAGCTTATCGGTTGGCTTTACCTTCGACACTTGTGGGTGTACACAACATATTTCATGTTTCTATGCTAAGGAAATATACGCCGCGATCTGACCATGTTGTGAAAGAGGTTCCTTTTCTACCTCCGTCTAATGCGACTTACGAGGAGATTTCAGTGCGTATTCCTGGTCGCAACAAACGTCAGTTGCAGAACAAAACCATCCGACTCATAAAGGTTGGATGGCAGCATCATATTGATGAGGAGGCTACTTGGGAGCTGGAAGATACTATTCGAGCTCAATATCCTTATCTGTTCACATGAGGAATGTATGTGGTCCTTTCGAAAACTTGCTTAAAGTAATTTTTGCATGTTAGTATGAAATTTGGGGACCAAATTTTTTATAAGTGGGGGAGAATGTAAAATACCACAGAAAAAATAAATAAATAAATAAAATAAAATGGTTAGGGATTTAATTAGACCTAATCTAGGCTTAATAGTATGAATTTAATCGAATCGAGGGTTAGTCTTATAGGGTTTTAGGTCCAACCCGTTAATGGACCCGACCCACTTAATAAAAACCCGACCCACTCTATATTCTTAACGCCTAGCCTTTTATTTTCTTCCGTTTTTCTCTCCACCCGAGCGTTCCACAATCGCGCACTTCTTCCCCAAATCGCTGCCTTCGTCGGATCGCGACTCGTCCCTTCTGTGCTCACCGTCGTCGGCCGTTGGTATCGCCGGAGTAGCTGGCGGATCGCGCACCATTTGTTCTTCACTGGGATGATTCCAGATCCGATAGCTCGCCGCCTCGCCCATCGTCGTCACCGCGAGAGAAGGAGCGGTTTCCATCGGTGTTGATCTAGTGATCGCCGACCGAACTCGTGGCTGCTGCCCTTCTAGCCGACCATCATCGGAGCAAGGGTTTCGGGCCGGTGGCGGTTCGACTGGAGAGGAGGAAGCCACAACTCGTCTCCTTCCTCAGCCTGATCTTCTCGCCACTGTCGGACAACTTGTCGCCGCCCCTTTTGTTTGCCGCTCACTGATAGCACACCACGGCTGCCGTCTCCTCTCTCCATCGCAGTCGCCGTTCCACTGCCCCTGGGTACGACGACCCTAGCTCTGTTGCCAGCGGATGGTGCCGCCGTTACTCGACACCACTGTTCGTCAGGCCAATTGCCACTGTCGGCTCCTCCCGAGATGTTGCTATGTCGTGAGCAGGACCTGGATGTTCCGGCGGTAGCTAGGATCATCGACCTTGGTTCCAGTGGCTTGATTTGATCTGTGAGCAACTAAGCAATCTAAAGGGGGTAAGACTCTTCCTCTTCTGATTTAGGAGGCTGTGGTGTTGGATATGCGGTGGTTATTTGACTTCTGTGACAATGATTTGAGGCAGGAGACAGGAGGCTTGGATCATGGATCTATAGCGGTTTGAAGTCAAGGGAAGCAAGATTTCTGTTGGCAGTGAAGGTAAATTCTGATGGGTGTATTTAAAGATATATATTGTAGAAGGGTGTGTCGAATTACTGTGGTAAGTTTAGATTGGAACATGATACAGTAGTATATGATTTATGGGCAGTTAATCTGATATTGATTCAAGAATAAATGATTAAATGGAACGTAGTGAGGAAAATGTAATCTAGGTATTAAGGATGTGATCTAAATCTATTGCTAGTTTACTATTGGTTCCATTTATGAATTTATATATATAATGTTGGGCATCTTAGGGATACCGTGAGTTATATGAATCCATAAAGGGAATGATTAGTAGGGGTTACCTAATCAGAATTTGGATTGATTTAGGGTTATGCTAGAGATCTATTGATATGCATATTGCACGTTGCAAGATTTTGGGTCGAGATATTCGCGGACGTGAAGACGATTGGTGTCTACAACAGGTGGGTAATTTTCTACCTGGTCCGGGTAGATGTATTGCATTCAGATTTAGTCATTGATATGAGCATGTTAGGTGTTCATATTACCTTGACCCTGTTCTTTTTATCGTATGCTTGATCCTTTACCATTGGCTATTAACTCCATTGTTGATATCATGTTTATTTTATCATGATTAGGAGTTATACATATAGGTAATGCAAGTAACTTAGAATTTGTTTAAGTTAAGTGCAATTAGTAAAGTCCGGATGACAATCTGATTGTACATTAGGCAAAAAAGGTCATCCGTAGGTAGATAATCTCTTTAACCTAGGGTTAGTTCTAGTACCCTTAGGTTGTATGTTACCACCGAACATGTATTGTGTAAATGGTCAGAGGAATGATACTTAGGGTATCGCTACTGACCGGTGGTCCTAGCTTGTTATAATCAGATGAGTATGACTCTCTACATGATAGAGAGTGTGTCCATCAGTTGAGTACGACTCTCTACAGGATAGAGAGTGCGTCGATTAGATTGGTATGACTCTCTACAGGATAGAGAGTATTATGATCAGTTGAGTACGACTCTCTGCAGGATAGAGAGTGCGTTGATCTGGTTAGTATGATTCTCTGTAGAATAGAGAGTCTATGGTGGATGTCTGTATGTGAGACATTGCATTCATGCATTTGCATGCACGCTGGCGACGAGGTCTCCCTTGTGGTTGAGAGTGTCGCCAATCATCCTGCCTCCACGGTTACTCATAGGAGGAGTAATCGGTGTGAGGGAAGAGAATTTTGGTGCTGCACTCTACCACTATAGACGGTGGTAGTTGGATTTGTGTGCCGTAGTCCTGCGTGTGTGGCACTCGACCACTCATGGGTAGTGACTGTCGGAGTGGCCAACAGTAGGGACCCCCATCGTGTAACTTGCTCTTTACGCTTATATGCTACTCGATCATACTGCCCACTCGGCCACTCGAGAGTAGTGGTTGGTGTCGAGTTGAGACAGTTGTCATGCTCGAGCCACCGAGGCCACACTGGGGTCGTGGTAGCTTTAGGGTGAGCCGACATGACCATGCATGCTGCATTGCCGTATCTGATGGCGCTTTGCATATTACCATATATATATACATATATACATGTATATATATATATATGGATGGTTGAGATTAATATATATATGGATACAGTCTATATATATATGATTATTGTGATGTTGCATTTGTTTGTACTATGCTTGCTACATTTGGGTGGACATTATATTCATGCATGTCTTTTGCATTTGTTATAGGATTGTGTCGGATATTGGTATGTATTGGACAAACCACTAGATACCTTGACCTGTAGCTAGAGTATATTTTGAGTTGATCTACTCTTCCTGTTATATACATATATGTTGGATATATGTTCAGGTTGGATCAGAGTAGCGTGACAGACTTCAGGTATGTCTGCATTTTTATTTTGTTCATTTAGTTAGACGGTATATGCTTGTATTTTTATACTATACTGATATACCTGTTGTACTTCTAGAGTATGTCGTTGAAATACATGTGATATTACATATATATACATGTTTTCTATTACCTGCTGAGTTTTACTCACCACCCCCCGCGGACCCTGGGTTTTCTGTCGCCCAGGTAACAGGTAGCCGACTTTGTGATGGACTTGGAGCACCGCTAGCTGGCATCATTTCATCTCAACTCCGAGAGTACGGATTTTTGGTGTTCTCATTTGTATTCCATTATGGATTTGTTTTATGTGATGATTGTAGTTGTGACTATTGATGTTGTACCCCTTTTCTTCCTTTCTGGTTTTATTATGGTGTCCTGAGTTGGTGTTAGTCATACCGGTATGATGTATGTTGTCGTTTGTGAGATTGTAGTATGTTTCCGCTGTGCCTTGTGTAGTTTTTGTTTTCATATATATATATATTGTTGTTATTGTGGGCCTACGGGCCTTTGTATCAACCCGAAATGTTGCCACGTACAGGGGAGATGCCGTCCGTTTGATTTTCGGCTCGGCATGCTTACGGGGCGTGACAACTTTAGTGATCACTTGGTTACCAGGATTCATAAACTTTAGTACTTAGCCTGGAGGTCTAGAGTTCGAATCCTGGGAAAGGCAAAAACCCACTTCCAGGGGTGGGAAGTCTAGGTGAGTAACGACGGGCCAACAGGGGCGACGGTCGTCGACCAATAGGGGTCACCGAATTCCGCCAACAAGGGCCAGGTTGTTACAATAAAAGGTGCCTTTTTATTGTAACGACCTGGCCCCTATTGGCGGAATTCGGCGACCCCTATTGGTCGACGACCGTCGCCCCTGTTGGCTCGTCGTTACTCACCTGGTCTTCCCACCCCTGGAAGTGGGTTTTTGCCTTCCCCAGGATTCGAACTCTAGACCTCCAGGCTAAGTACTAAAGTATCGAGGTAAGCTCTTGTGTGCGAGTGTAAGTAAGGTCGTATCCTCGTTACGGGGAAAGACTTAAGCATAGATCCGACCCAAGACATCTCATAGGTGGTCTAGGTCGAGATCGGACGGTCGACGACCGTCGAAATAATGTTTTCTTTAAGCTAACATTGCCTTACAGCCAACATCAGTCGACTGCCAACCTGAAGGACTCGACTGCCGTCCATCAGTCGGGTGACTACGGCTAGCACTCGACTGATGCTGCCAGCAGTCGACTGGTGATGGCCATCAGTCGACTGCTGGTCAAAGGATCAGCCTCGAGGAGTCAAGGTTTATCTACAAATTTCAAGGGGAGTGGTGCTCAAATATGATTGACTAGGGTTCCTCTCGAAAAGGGGCTCAAAGGCTATAAAAGGAGGTCCTAACCTAGGGTTTTCATAAGAATTCTAAGTGCTCAAAAGCCTCCGTTACGCTGCAACTCTCCGACGACTCTACAACAACGAAGTGCTGCCAACAACCCTAGCTTAAAGTTTCTTTTGTTTAGTTGTTGGTATAATCTTAATTTGTTATTGCTTTCAATATTGCAATTATTTTAAATCGAGGTTTTTCGTTGCATTTTACTTTGATAGAAGAGAGGGTTTGTCTCTCTATCTTTTTGCTTCGAAGGCTTTTGTAATCGTAAAACTCCTACCTCCAACGAGGAGGAGTATTTTAGTGAATTGCCCTCCGTACACGGTCTAGGACCGTTAGGGCCTTGGAGTAGTAGCCGAAGGCTACGAACCAAGTAAAAAAACTATTTGTCTCATTTAGGTTTTATTTACATTTCCGCTGCATTTAATTGTCTATCGAACGTTTTAAAAGAAAAGTTTTTATCGCTATTCACCCCCCCTCTAGCGATCCGCTTCGATCCAACAATTGGTATCAGAGCCGGGGGTTGCTAAGATTTGGTGAAACCACCAATCTAGCCTTTTTTACAGATTTATTTTTCTTTTAATTCTATTTTTTTTTATTTTTTATTTTATTTCTCTTTGTTAAGTTTTTCTCCCGCACTACTAATCCAAGACGCGAGTCTTGGTACTTGTTTTCGTGTTTTTGTCGTTGTTAGTTTCTTCGTCTTCGTCTCCTTGTGTCTTTTATTCTAATGGCCCATCTCGAGGGTTTTAGCACCGTCCGACCTCCGTTTTACAACGGAGATGACTTCCGTTATTGGAAGGGTCGGATGGAATGCTTTCTCAATGTTGGAATGTATACTGAAAGCCTAGCTCTTTTTGTATGAACATTTTATTTTGAAATAAGAATCACATGATCATTGTTTGCATTTTATATATTCATTATATATGTGTGCATATTGTCTAAATATTTTACATTGTAGATAACATGGTGCTTGGTGTGGCACAGAAGATCATGTTATTAGTTCCTTGTAAAATATAAGTAGAGGCTCACAACCAAGATGGTTTTGGACAAACCATTGGCATGGTTGTAGTGTAGCTTGGTATTGTTTTGTCTTGAACATAGAGTTACACTGGTACACTTAGGTGTATTGAGTAGGACCGACATAGAGGTGATTGATGCGACTACATGATTGAATCGGACCTCGGATATTATGTTGTACATGCTCTTAATCCCGATATAATAACGGGCACATGTACTTAGTATTTATTTCTTTGATTTACCAGTGGGTGAGATTTAGATGGATTAAATCAATATGCCCGGTAAGTTGGGAGATAATATTATTTACATGGTGTGCCGTTGATTATAGGAGGAAACCGTGTCCTATATATTAGGTTGATGATGTCCCCTTGAGGAGCTCATAAAGTTCATCACGTAAACCCAGCTGGTTGACTTAGTCAACGTGATGATAAGGTTGAGTGGTACTACTCGAGGAATTAGATGTTAATTAATTGATGGTCAGTAAATCAATTAATTGACGGACATTCGATATCTTAAACACGGGGAGATTAATGTACGAATAATATATGGAGCCCATATTAATTTATGGGGGTTGGTGAGGTAGTTCAATGATTATCCTCTAGTGGAATGGAACATCATTGATGGATCAAGTTTGTGTGGTTCCGATCCATCGGGTGGCCAAGACCCAACTCCTCCTTATGGTCCCTATCGTAGCCTAATATAATCCTTATGAAGTCTAGATCCAAGAATGTAAAACAAAACCTAGAACCAACGGTTGGGATTAAATCCCTAGATCCGATGGTTGGGATGAAACCCTAGAACCAACGGTTGGGATTAAATCCCTAGATCCGATGGTTAGGATGAAACCCTAGAATCAACGGTTGGGATTAAATCCCTAGATCCGACGGTTGGGATGAAACCCTTGGGATGAAACCTTAGATCCGAAGGTTGGGATGAAATCCTAGATCCGATGGTTGGGATTAAACCCTAGATCCGACGGTTGGGATAAAACCCTAGATCCGACGGTGGAGATTAAAGGAGGCTTAAGCCTAATTCTATAAATAGGGGCTTAGGTTGGGCGGCAAGAGGGGTTCACTTGGATTAGGGTTTTGCCTCTCAAGTGCTATAGGCGGCTAGGGTTTTGGTTTTGGTTTGGGCGGCAACTAGAAGGGAGTTTAGGGTTTCCTCCTTTGCTCCTTGGTGGCCGGTGCTCATTCTCTTCTCCTCCTTGGTTTTTGCCGGCTTTCTTCCTCCTCCCTTGAACCTTGGTGGCCGGCGGTTCTCCAACAATTGGTGGCCGGTGCTTCTCCAACCTCTAGGTGGCCGGCGGAAACCTTGCAACAAAGTTGGCCGGCGCTCATCCACTTGTTCCTTGGCCGACGGTTGCATCAAATTTCCTTGATTGGTGGCCGGTTCTAGAAAGGAAAGGTTTTGTTAGTTCTTCTCTTTGTTCGCAACGGACAAGGAAGGGAAGAACGCGATCTAGAAGGCTTCTACTCGTGGAGGATCTTCGTCCACACGTCGTCCACGAGAAGGATAGGACATACGGTAGAAGATCGTGAGGTATAAAGTTATTTTAACTTTATTTACAGATCTGAGCATGTTCTTTTATGTTTTGATTATGCATGTGTGAATTAGTAAATATATTGTATAATCATGGACCCCGAAGGCAAACACAAAAACCGGCGATCCGTCCGTCGTCTCTTCCGCGGCTAACCAACTAGAAGAGTTGTGTTGCTTGAACAACTAGTTTGTTCAAGCGACCACTCAAGTTGTTAGCACGATGATGAAATGGTTGTGCTAAGGAAGCTCATCCCATCCGGATTAATTCTTTCATTAGTGAAAATTTTAATCCGGGGACATGGGAGCCAATGAGCCTCCGATGCGGCCTCCCTACAATTGGTATCAGAGCCATTGGTTTCCGGTTTTGTGTGTTTAGGATTCGGTTAATTTTTTATGCATTTTTCATATATTATATGTGCCGGATAATAGTAGGATATGCGTAGTTTAACTCTTTGGTTGCAGGCATAAGATCCGACTATTATGGCCATGTGTGTGTATGTGAATGGATGTGTGTAAAAATTTATTATTTGAATCCTCGGGGTTGACGAGGCTAGATTAGAATTTAATTTTTGTAATTAAATACGGCATTGTTTAGCCGATCATTTTAGTTTACTTTAGATCTAGATTATTTGTACACTCCTTCGTGGAGTATAGGATCGATGGATGTAAATAAAATGATTTATCTCGGCTCGGATATCTTTGGTGACTGGTGCACGGGAAAAGGTGGAGCGGACGAGGTGGCGACACGACAGGATGCATATTGGAGGACAATGCCATAATAGTTGGAAAAAAAATTCTGTTTTTTCATATTTATTGCTTATTTGTTTTATATGCATGTCGTGTATGTTTAAAATTCCTCGATCTCAATTTACTAAGTGGGAGAGGGATATTTTAATTAATTCCCACGGCCTCCATTACAATTTGACGTGTGATGCAACAAACTTGCGCGTTGGCTTTGAGTGCCTTCCTCCCCATCGGATGGGTTTGTTTGCGGATCACTAGGTCAAATAATGGTTATAGGAAATTATTTAGGAGCGTGTGTACTTCCCCATCGGTAAGGCACATAATCCGAAATAATTCCCTTAGTATCGTGTAATGGTGCACACTTAGATACAAATAAAGGTATCCTCCCCATCAGAGTCACTGCTTTTATTTGTAGGGATAAAGAGGAACCAACTATTAATTTTATTTGTCAAAAAGTAAGGTTAACAAGATAATAAAATTAATGGGTAAAACCTCCTCTTACAAATGTAGAATTCGTATACGTCCACACTATCGTGGCATGCGATATTCTCGGTGTTTTGAGGTGTTGGTTGATTTCAGGATTTTATTGTTTTGAGGAATCAATAATATTTGAAATCTAATATTTTGATCATTGTGATTTTTAGGATTTTCAAATGGCTTTCAACCCACTTGCTGTGATTTTAAAAGAAAACAAACTTACTGGTCCAAACTACATTGATTGGAAAAGAAACCTGGATATTGTCCTAACTGCGGAGGAGTACAAATTTGTACTCTTCGAGGTCTGTCCTCCTAAGCCCTCCGATGACTCTGATGAAAAGGAGAAAGAACATTATAAGAAATGGGTTAAGGCAGATGAGATGGCGCGGTGTTACATTTTGGCATCTATGTCAAATGTGCTGCAACATCAGCATCAGGCCATAGCCACTACTTATGACATGATGTTCAATCTCAAGGAACTTTTCGGACATCAGAGTAGGGCGGCTAGGCAGGAGGCAATGAGAAACTTGATGACGACCACCATGGTTGAGGGAACACCTGTTAGGGATCATGTTCTCAAGATGATGGCTCATCTTAATGAGATGGAAGTCCTCGGAGCTGAGATCGATGGGGAAACCCAGGTCGATATCATTCTCCACCGCCTAGGAGTTTTGGCAGCCTCACCAACTACAACATGAACAAGAGGTTGTATTCGTTGGCGGAGCTTCTGACAGAACTCCAGGCGGCAGAGGGGCTTTTTCGTCAGAGTTCTCAAGCCATGGTCGCTCAGAAGGTTTCTTCCTCCAAACCGAAAGGTAAGAAGAAGAAGAAGCAAGGTGGAGTGAAGAAGGTGGCAGTGGGACCTCAGGCAGGAGTGAAGAAGCCGAAAGGCAAGTGCTTCACTTGCAAGCGATCGACATTGGAAGGCGACTTGTCCGCCAAAGAACAAAGGTATATCTTCTTGTTTAGTTGTTGAAACATGTTTAGCGGTGTTATCTACCAGTGCCTGGTGTGTAGATACAGGAGCCATTGATCATGTCTGCAATACTTTGCAGGGGTTCCAGGAAACCCGACGACTAGCTGAGGGAGAGATTACCATCTTCATGGGCAATGCTTCAAAGGTGGCAGCTATGGCAGTGGGAGACGTTTATTTATCTTTTGATAGGAATAAATTTTTGGTTTTGAGAAATTGTCTTTATGTACCTACTTTTAGAAAGAATTTAATTTCAGTTTCTAAATTGTTTTTGGATGGATATTCTGTTTCTTTTAATGACAAGGTGGTTATAAAAAGGAATAGGGAGATTATCTGATTACAGTACATTGGTTGGCAATTTATATACTATTGAACCAAAAACTCCCACGATGCAAATAGAAGTAAATAACTCATCTTCTAAATCTAATAAGAGAAAAGAACCTTCGCAAATGAACCAAACATATTTTTGGCATCTAAGGCTTGGTCATATTAACCTAAGTAGAATTCAAAGGTTGATAGCTGATGGACCTTTGGGTTCATTAGTGGTGGAGGATCTCCCAACCTGCGAATCTTGCTTGGAAGGTAAAATGACCAAGAGGCCTTTTAAGGCCAAGGGGTATAGAGCCAAAGATGTGTTAGAATTGGTTAATTCTGATTTGTGTGGTCCTATGTCTATCCAAGCAAGAGGTGGCTTTGAATACTTCGTCTCTTTTATAGACGATTATTCAAGGTATGGATACATTTACTTGATGCGCCGCAAGTCTGAATGCTTTGACAAGTTCAAAGAATTCAAGGCTGATGTGGAAAACCGTCAAGGTAAAAGTATCAAGACATTACGATCTGATCGTGGTGGCGAGTACCTCTTGGGAGAGTTTAGGAGTTACTTATCAGAGGCTGGGATTCAATCCCAATTGTCTGCACCTGGCACACCCCAGCAGAATGGGGTAGCGGAGCGAAGGAACAGGACTCTTATGGAGATGGTCAGATCTATGATGAGTTATTCTGAGTTACCTGATTCGTTTTGGGGGTTTGCTCTGGAAACAATAGCACACATTCTGAACTTGGTTCCATCTAAGTCAGTACCCTCTACTCCCACAGAGTTGTGGACTGGGCGAAAGCCTAGTCTAAGACATATTCGGATTTGGGGTAGTCCAGCACATGTGCTGAAGGGAGATGTTGGTAAGTTGGAATCTCGTACAGAAGTGCGCTTGTTTGTTGGCTACCCTAAGGGAACGAAGGGTGGTTTATTCTATAGTCCTAGAGATCAGAAGGTGATCGTGAGTACGAATGCCAGATTTCTAGAGGAAGACTATGTGATGAACCACAAGCCCACGAGTAGGATTGTTCTTGAGGAGATGACAGGAGAAGTACCGACTTCAGTACCACCGGTACAAGAGGAGACACCACAAGTCACTGCACCGCGTGTCATAGAACATACACAGGAGGCACCTCGTCGTAGTGGGAGGGTTGTTAGACAACCCGACAGATTCATGTTTTTGGGAGTCTTCGGACTTAGTCCCTGGTGAACATGAACCTGATCCCTGGACATATGACGAGGCAATCCAAGATAGAGATGCAGTATCTTGGCAAAGAGCGATGAATTCAGAGATAGAATCTATGGATTCTAATCAGGTCTGGGAGCTAGTAGAGCCACCCGATGGTGTAAAAACCATTGGATGCAAGTGGATCTAAAAGAGAAAGAGAGGAGTAGATGGGAAGGTTGAGACCTTCAAAGCTAGGCTTGTTGCGAAAGGGTATACTTGTTGGGTTTCCGGCACCGCGGCGTGTGTGTGTTCGATCATGTTTCGTAAACATGAGCACAGCGGAAGCAATAAAAAATAATAAATACTCCTATTTATTACAACACACACAACACACGCATGCTATTACAACAAGTGTAGACATAACCGTAAATTAAAATTGCAATAAAAGGAAATTAAACTACGTTATACCTTCCGTATGACGTGAAGCGGGAACGGCATCAACCGGAACGATCCTCGTAAGAATCGTCTCTATCCGTATCCACGCCGAGCTCCTCGGGATGACTTCGCTAAGCCACGAGCTTCGTCTTCGTACGGGTTACTAGCCTCGTGTTGAAGACGACGTGATCGAGAGATGATCACGATCCGAATCCAAATTCGGATCCAAAACGAGTTCTCAAAACTCGCTTCTCCGGAGAGGTATTCGTCAACCGTTTGACGAATCCTTCATCCTCCACCTCAGAGGATTACCGGAGATCAAATCCCCGGTATGTTAGCCGCTGTCAGAGCACTAACCGTCGTCCAAACGACGCTCCGACGAGAGGAGAAGAAGCTGTCCAGAAAAACTGGACAGCTTGGTGGAGGAGATAGGCGCCGGCCAACAAAGGAAGCCAAGTGCTTACCTTGATGTCAAACCTAAGGAGGATCACCGGAACTCTTCCGGCAGCAGCTCGACGCCGAGGAGGAAGGAAGCCGCCTTATACGCGGTTGGAGGAGCTATGGTCGGCGGCGACAACACAAGCTGGGCGGCAACTTTGTGTTGGGCGGCTAGGGTTTGGATGATTGGATTAGTTAGGGTTTAACAATCCCTTAAGCCCACTTTTATAGAGAACTAATTCTCTTAATGGTTAATGGATCATATCCATAAAGCCCGTTAACCCGCTCCATTAAGATAAGTTAAAATAAACCAAACCATGATGGTTTATTTTAAGTTAAAACGAACCGAACCAACCTTTGGTTCATTCGTTTAATATAAACCAAACCCTTTGGTTTATTCTCATCCATTGGATTAGGACCAAACCATTTTGGTCCATCCATTATGTCTTCATAAGACACTGCCCATCCACGCTTCCATTGCGACTGAAACAATTTCATGCTCGCTTTATGTTTGGTCCAACCAAACATAGTTTCTCTCGGTCAGAGAATCCCATTCTCAAGCTCGTTTTAAATCCTTTGGATTACACTCGTTGTGCGTGTGACCAAATAGGTTCTCGGTTTATGTTGGCCGTCTATAATTAATCATTAATTATAGAACGATCATGAGTGGCACCTAGTAGTACATCATGATCCCCAATTAACCGAAAAGATCAACGGTTGACCCAGAACTATTTCTGAAACCCTTCAGTAGCTCGAATGAATCGTGCCCCATTCCCTTCACTCATCTTATACCCACTTGGTTCAGGACATGGTCTATTGTGTCAGTCCCCACTAGGCTGACTACGTCACACCTAGCCCAAGTATCATTTCCTCGTCCTACGAATTCTAGTTACTCCACATGTATCGAAGAGTACCTTACTCTAAACATGTATTGCTTTGGCCAAAGACTTTAGTAACAATCCGACGAGAGGCCATGGGTATACATCTCCTCGCAAGGAGTGGTGAATCCTTTATAGGCTATTCAAACACCTTCGATCACTTCGACTTATACCCAATCATCCCGGGTCCACATCTCCTTAGAGATGTTTGCTTAAGATGTCAAAGCATAAGTCTCCATGATCAAGATGACTTGAATACCGCAAGTCAACGGAACATCGCACTTAAGCCACAGTAAGAACTTCATTGACATATCTATATATGCAGAGAACCATCTGAAGTCTTACGGCTGGTCACTCCAATGAACTAGTTACCATAACTAGCATCCACGATCAACTCCGGACATCACTATGTCTCCAGCCAGTGAGAATCAGCTGCTTGGATACACCAAGGAGTATACCTCGTGCTAGTCTCGACAGAATTGATGGTGTCCAAATCCATCAATTCATCGACTAGGGATAATTCCGATACATCACAATTACACATGTAGAGATACTCACTAGTTGTGATCCAATCACAAATTCTCCCATGCTGTGAATCGTATCGTGGACATTCAGTAAATGAGTTTAAGATCCAATCAAATACATTAAACATGTATACTCAAATAGTGAATCTTCATTTATCATATAAATGGTTCATACATAAGGCGATTGCCTTAGGACATCTCTCATATATTACTAACAGACTCCGACTTGGCCTAATGCCAATCGCTACGGTATCCAATACCATAAGCACCAACATGACCCTCAAACTTACTTTGAGGTAATGCTTTAGTCAAAGGATCCGCTAAGTTCCTTTCAGTGGGAATTTTCTCGATTTGTATTTCGTTCCTACTGATGATCTCTCTGATAAGATGATAGCGGCGAAGCACATGTTTGGATCATTGATGAGACCACATCAAGTTCAGAGATGAACTTCTTGATCCAAACCGCTTCCTTTGCTGCTTCCAAAGCTGCAATGTATTCTGCCTTGGTGGCAGAATCCGCTATAGTGTCAAGCTTGGAACCTTTCCAACCTATTGCGCCTCCATTCCAGGTGAATACATACCCAGACAAAAACATGGAATCATCCTTGTCTGTCTGGAGCTGGCATCCGTATACCCACGTATCACCATGTACCCTTCTCCATATATTAGGAACGCATCCTTAGTTCTTCTCAAGCACTTAAGGATCGTCTTAACAGCCACCCAATGATCCATTCCTGGATCAGACTGGTATCTGCTCGTGACACTCAGAGCATACGATACATCGGGCCTTGTACATAACATAGCATACATGATAGATCCTATTGCGGATGCATAGGGAATCTTACTCATGCAAATCCTCTCGCCTTGCGGCGCACATAGACTTCGAAAGGTGTACCCCATGCCCGATGGGTAAGAAACCTTTCTTGGATTCCGACATGCTAAACCTCTTAGCACTCGGTCCTATATATATGTAGACTGCGAAAAAGACCAAGCAACCGCTTCGATCTATCTCTATAGATCTTAATCCCAAGGATGTAGGTTGCTTCTCCCGTGTCTTTCATGGAGAATGTCTTGGATAACCAAACCTTAATCGATCAGAAGATTGTTGACACGCCGTTTCCTATAAGTAATATGTCATCGACATACAATACTAGGAACACATTTGCCTCCCACTAACCTTCTTGTACACACAAGGTTAAATGCGGATTTTGTGAGAAATCAAACTTTTGATCGTCTCAAAGCGGATATTCGACTCTGGATGCTTGCTTCAATCCATAAATGGATCGTCATGATTTGCATACCTTGGTTTTATCAGCGATGTGAAACCCTCGGTGTATCATATACCGTCCTCGGCGGGTTTCCATTAAGGAAAATTGTTTTCACATCCATCGCCATATCTCATAATCATAATGAGCCGCTATGGCGGGAGCATCGAATGGATTTAAGCATAGCTCTGAGGCGAATAGGTTTCGTCATAATCAACACCTTGCTTTTGGCGATATCCTTTCGCCACCAATCTAACCTTATAGGTAATCACATTACCATCCATGTCGGTTTCTTCTTGAAAACCACTTGCACCTATAGGCTTTATGCCTTGGTGGAGTCAACCAAGTTCAAACTTGGTTTTTCGTACATGGAATCCATTTCCGACTTCATGGCACCAAGCCACTTATCCCTTCGAACTTGTCGGCACTTCTTCATGCTGGTAGGCTCCTCATCATCAATGAGTAACTCGTTCGATTCACTTACGAAATCCATATCTCTCGGGAATATTGCGTGTTCTACGGATCTCTGAAGATGTGGTGTTACAATAAATCGTAGATTGCTCATCACTATGAGTTGTCATTTGTTGTGCTTCACCGGTATCTCATTAATGTCTATTTGAGTCTCTCGAGCCTCCTCAGCTCGATGACACTCCCCTTTGTTTTCTTAGAGAAACTCTTTCTCTAGAAACCACGGCATGCCTTGAAACAAACACCTTTTGTTCCACGATGATAGAATTAGTAACCCCTTGTTTCCTTAGGGTATCAATAAATAGACATTTATCGGACTTAGCATCAATTTTATGCGATCTGATCAGCTTCACATAAGCGGGACAACCCCATATCTTCAAGTAAGATACATGAGGTTTCTTACTATTCCATATCTCATATGGAGTAGTTGAGACTACCTTGGTAGGCATTACATTTAACAAGTAAAACAATTTATGACCCCAAAGGACTTGGGAAGAGTGCATGATTCATCATTGACGACCATGTCCAACAAAGGTCGATTCGCCTCTCGGATACACCATTATCTTTGTGGTGTATAGGGCGGAGTCCATTGAGACAATATGCCATTGTCTCTTAGATAATCAAGAAACTCTTGACTTAAGTATTCACCACCTCGATCCGATCGAAGTATTTTAATACTCTTGTCATGTTGTTTCTCTACTTCATTTCTGAATTCTTTGAACCTTTCAAAGGCTTCAGACTTGTGTTTCATCAAGAACACATACCGTAGTGATCATCGGTGAAGGTAATGAAGTAGCTATAGCCTCCTAAAGCTTGAGTTGACATAGGTCCATATACATCGGTATGTATTAGGCCTATAACTCTCCCACTCGTTCACCTTTTCGGTAAAGGTAACTTAGTCATCTTGCCTTTTAAGCATGATTCGCATGTATCGTATGAATCCAATTCAAACGATTCCAGAATTCCACATCGGTGTAATTCGGACATGCGTTTCTTGCTTATATGGCCAAGATGACAATGCCACATATAGGAGTCTATTTGATTATCCTTTCGAGCACTTGCTTGCACCCGATATTGCAAATGTCCTTTGAATCGTCAGCGTATAAACACCATTGCTTAAAGTTCGGTCCATAAAGAACCCCATTCAAAGTTATGTAACAACAATTGTTACTAAAGTCAAATGGAACCCATTTCTATTTAGACAAGAAATAGAAATGATGTTCTTTATCAGCGAAGGAACATAAAAGCAATTGTCGATTCTAAGACAAGTCCTCTGAGAGTTCCAACAAATACGTTCGATGGCGAGTGCAGCAATTGCTCCATTCCCAACACGTAAATTTGACTCTCCCTTGGCGAGTCTTCTTCTATTCCTTAGCCCATGTATGTCATTACATATATGAGCCACACCAGTATCAAATACCCAAGTGTCTAGGAAATAGAATGACAATCAATAAAGAAGATTTACGAAGAAGATGGGGCATCCAGATGCCTTATCCTTCTTCACGGACTCAAGATAAATCTTGCACTTTCTTCAAATGGCTCTCCTTGCCATAATGATGGCAAGTTTCCTTTTTGCTAGTTCTACCTTCTTAGCCTTCTCTTCTTTCCCTTCTTTGTTCCTTTGACTTCCTCTTAGAACCTTTCTTGAGGAATCAACTAACAACACCGTCCCTGCTCATGCTTCTCGAGAAGACTCCACAGTCTTGGCATATTGGCGATACCACAGATGAACCTCCTAGCATCTCGGAGGTGAAGAGGAGCTTTGAGACTTGAACCTTTGAATCTCACTTGCTCATCAACCAACTCACAAGATGAAGGACTACGATATGAGCATCCATATGCTCATGCGCTTTCGTAAGCTTGGGTTCCATCGTGGCTAGCATGATGCAACTCATTTGTTGAGAATCACTCACATGTTTACGATAGGCCAACAATTGGTCGAGTTGCATCGTCACTAGGATAGCGGGAAGAGCGCGAGGACATTTGCAAGCTTTTCAACTTTGAGAACAATTCTCAAGCTTCTAAGCCATTCCATGAAGTTCGGCTCATCAATTTATTGAATCAAAATGGAGCATAAATTCAAACACATCATGATCAATATATTAACTTAGAAATACAAAGCGAGCATATATGAGAAAGATGATTTTAAAATGCATCAATATACATTTATAAATCCCATTCATTTTTTGAATTTCAAAAACCCCAAAATCACTTCGGGAGATTGTAGGTCCATCTCCGAATGGGCTGATATCCATCATAGTTATGAACAACCTTGGAGAGAGTCCAACAAGCCATTCATAACTACGACGGTAGGTATCATCTATACCGATTGCATATCCCGTATATGCAACTATCACAATGTGCTATCAACTAATTGAATTTTCACATACATCGGGTTGTTAACACATTAACAAGTATGCATCATATGCATAGCACCCAACTTCACCTCCCTTTACATCGACCTTGGAGAGAGTCCAACAAGCCGATGCTCCAGGTTAAAGCCAACCCATTAATCGGGACATAGTTTTAATATGGTTAGAGCGCATTCAACCAATTAGCCCAGCTTGGAGAGTCCAACAACCAAAGCTAACGATTGACCTCGACTCTTACCATATTAGTATTAAACTATTCCATGGTTTGAACATATTGAGTTGTAGGGCTTGGAGAGAGTCCAACAACCCAAACTAGAACCAGAACTCTGTTTCTAACCTTATTAATGGAAGGTGTAGGCTTTAATATTGATTAAGGTTTTTTATGTCTCATCCTCTTTGCATGCAAATAACTATTATCTACATGGCATGACATACATGGCATACATCTACATGTCACGACACGCATGGCATAATGTTATGCATCTAATGCAATTACATGGCATACAATTATGTCATGTATATAATTTCCTTATATGTCATAACTATTTATGGAAATAAAATATGTTTAAGATTTGATTCTCCAAATCAAATCATAATTAAATTAGTAAACAAATTTCCAAATCTAATCACATATTTTATTCATGGAATTATTTGATTAAGGAAAATCTATTTAGGAAACCAATTTCCTAAATCATTAAAACTACTTATGGAAATTAAATATTTTTAAGATTTGATTTCCCAAATCAAATCATGATTAAATTAGGAAACAAATTTCCAGAATCTAATCAAATATTTTATTTATGGAAAATATCAATTTCCATAAATACTTCCAACTTTCCAAAAGTGGAAGATTTCCATAAATACTTCTAGACTTTCCAAAATTGAAAAATTTTCATAAATACTTCTAAATTTCCAAAATTTAGAAAATTTCCAGAAATACATTATGACTATTGCAAAACCATTTTTACGATTATGTGGAAACACAACCTGGGCTCTGATACCACTGTTGGGTTTCCGGCACCGCGGCGTGTGTGTGTTCGATCATGTTTCGTAAACATGAGCCTGGTGAAGCAATTAAAAATAATAAATCTATATTTATTACAACACACACAACACACGCATGCTATTACAACAAGTGTAGACATAACCGTAAATTAAAATTGCAATAAAAGGAAATTAAACTACGTTATACCTTCCGTATGACGTGTAGCGGGAACGGCATCAACCGGAACGATCCTCGTAAGAATCGTCTCTATCCGTATCCACGCCGAGCTCCTCGGGATGACTTCGCTAAGTCACGAGCTTCGCCTTTCGTGACGGGTTACTAGCCTCGTGTTGAAGACGACGGATCGAGAGATGATCACGATCCGAATCCAAATTCGGATCCAAAACGAAGTTCCTCAAGACTCGCTTCTCCGAGAGGTATTCACAACCGCTTGACGAATCCTTCGCCCCTCCACTCAGAGGATTACCGGAGATCAAATCCCCGTATGTTAGCCGCTGTCGAGCACTAACCGCCGCCCAAACGACGCCCGACGAGAGGAGAGAAGCTGTCCAGAAAACTGGACAGCTTGGTGGAGGAGATAGTTCCGCAGCAGCTCGACGCCAAAACGAGGAGGAAGGAAGCCGCTCGACGCCGGAGGTTGGAGGAGCTTGGCCGGGCGGCAACACAAGTCGGGCGGCAACTTTGTGTTGGGCGGCTAGGGTTTGATGATTGGATTAGTTAGGTTTAACAATCCCTTAAGCCCACTTTTTATAGAGAAACTAATTCTCTTAATGGTTAATGGATCATATCCATAAAGCCCGTTAACCGCTCCATTAAGATAAGTTAAAATAAACCAAACCATGATGGTTTATTTTAAGTTAAAGCGAACGAACCAACCTTTGGTTCATTCGTTTAATATAAACCAAACCCTTTGGTTTATTCTCATCCATTGGATTAGAACCAAACCATTTTGGTCCATCCATTATGTCTTCATAAGACCGCCCATCCACGCTTCCATTGCGGTGAAACAATTTCATGCTCGCTTTATGTTTGGTCGACCAAACATAGTTTCTCTCGATGCGAGAATCCCATTCTCAAGCTCGTTTTAAATCCTTTGGATTACACTCGTTGTCGCGTGTGACCAAATAGGTTCTCGGTTTATGTTGGCCGTCTATAATTAACCATTAATTATAGAGCGATCATGAGTGGCACCTAGTAGTACATCATGATCCCCAATTAAGAAAAGATCAGCGGTTGATCGAACTATTTACGAAACCCTTGATGCTCGAATGAATCGTGCCCCATTCCCTTCACTCATCTTATACCCACTTGGTTGAGGACATGGTCTATTGTGCCGGTCCCACTAGGTGACTCGTCACACCTAGCCCAAGTATCATTTCCTCGTCCTCACAGTTCTAGTTACTCACATGTATCGAAGAGTACCTTACTCTAAACATGTAATGCTTTGGCCAAAGACTTTAGTAACAATCCGAGGCGAGAGGCCATGGGTATACATCTCCTCGCAAAGTGGTGAATCCTTTATAGGCTATTCAAACACCTTGATCACTTCCCGACTTATACCCAATCATCCGGGTCCACATCTCCTTAGAGATGTTTGCTTAAGATGTCAAAGCATAAGTCTCCATGATCAAGATGACTTGAATACATAAGTCGAAGGAACATCGCACTTAAGCCACGTAAGAACTTCATTGACATATCTATATATGCGAGAGAACCATATGAAGTCTTGGTGGTCACTCAATGAACTAGTTACCATAACTGGCATCCACGATTAACTCGGACATCACTATGTCTCGGCCCGGTGAGAATCGGTAGCTTGGATACACGAGTATACCTCGTGCTAGTCTCGTCGAATTGATGGTGTCCAAATCCATCATTCGACTAGGGATAATTAGATACATCACAATTACACATGTAGAGATACTCACTAGTTGTGATCAATCACAAATTCTCTCATGCTGTGAATCGTATCGTGGACATTCAGTAAATGAGTTTAAGATCCAATCAAATACATAAAACATGTATACTCGAATAGTGAATCTTCATTTATCATATAAATGGTTCATACATAAAGCGATTGCCTTAGGACATCTCTCATATATTACTAACGGACTCCCACTTGGCCTAATGCCAATGCTCACGGTATCAATACCATAAGCTCTAACATGACCCTCAAACTTACTTTGAGGTAATGCTTTAGTCAAAGGATCGCGCTAAGTTCCTTTCGGTGGGAATTTTCTCGATTTGTATTTCGTTCCTACTTGATCTCTCACGATAAGATGATAGCGTGAAGCACATGTTTGGATCGTTGATGAGACCTTGGCTCTTTACTTTGTGCAATTGCTCCATTGTTATGATGAACGGTATTGCAACAATGGCGGAATCACACCAAGTTCATGAGCGAACTTCTTGATCAACCGCTTCCTTCTTTGCTTGCAATATTACGCCTCGGTGGTAGAATCCGCTCTGATCTCTTGTTTGGAACTTTCCAACTCACTGCGCCCCCATTCAAGGTGAATACATTATCGGTGAGACACAGGAATCATCCTTATGCATGCAGGTGCATCATATACCAGCGTATCACCATGTCCCCTTCTCCATATATTAGGAACACATCCTTAGTTCTTCTCAAGTACTTAGGATCGTCTTATGACCGCCCAATGATCCATTCTGGATCGGTTGGTATCTGCTCGTGACACTCAGGCATCTGATACATCGGGCCTCGTACATAACATAGCATACATGATAGATCCTATTGCGGATGCATAGGGAATCTTACTCATGCAAATCCTCTCGTCTTCTGTGCGCGGACACATAGACTTCGAAAGGTGTACCCCATGCCTGATGGGTAGATAACCTTTCTTGGATTCCGACATGCTAAACCTCTTTAGCACTCGGTCTATATATGTAGACTGCTAAAGACCAAGCAACCGTTTCGATCTATCTCTATAGATCTTAATCCCAAGGATGTAGGTTGCTTCTCCCAGGTCTTTCATGGAGAATGTCTTGGATAACCAAACCTTAACTGACTGTAAGATTGACACATCGTTTCCTATAAGTATGTATGTCATCGACATACAATACTAGGAACACATTTGCCTCCCACTAACCTTCTTGTACACACAAGGTTCGTCTGCGGATTTTGTGAGAAATCAAACTTTTTGATCGTCTCAAAGCGGATATTCCGACTCTGGATGCTTGCTTGATCCATAAATGGATCGTCGCAATTTGCATACCTTGGTTTTATCAGCAGATGTGAAACCCTCTCGGTGTATCATATACCGTCCTCGGCGGGTTTCCATTAAGGAAAGCTGTTTTCACATCCATCTGCCATATCTCATAATCATAATGAGCGCTATGGCGGGAGCATCCGAATGGATTTAAGCATAGCTGAGGCGAATAGGTTTCGTCATAATCAACACCTTGTTTTTGGCGATATCCTTTCGCCACCAATCTAGCCTTATAGGTAATCACATTACCATCCATGTCGGTTTTCTTCTTGAAAACCCACTTGCACCCTATAGGCTTTATGCCTTGGTGGGTCAACCAAGTTCAAACTTGGTTTTCGTACATGGAATCCATTTCGACTTCATGGCACCAAGCCACTTATCCCTTCACGAACTTATCGGCACTTCTTCATAAGCTGGTAGGCTCCTCATCATCAATGAGTAACACGTCGTTCGATTCACTTACGAGAAATCCATATCTCTCGGGAATATTGCGTGTTCTACGGATCTACTGAAGATGTGGTGTTACAATAGTCGACCGATTGCTCATCACTATGAGTTGTCATTGTTGTTATTTCACCGGGTATCTCATCAATGTCTATTTGAGTCTCTCGAGCCTCCTCAAGCTCAGCGACACTCCCCTTGTTTTCTTGCAAGAGAAACTCTTTCTCTAGAAACACGGCATGCCTTGAAACAAACACCTTTTGTTCCACGGGATGATAGAATTGGTAACCCCTTGTTTCCTTAGGGTATCAATAAATAGACATTTATCGGACTTAGCATCCGGTTTATACGTCTGATCCAGCTTCACATAAGCGAGGACAACCCCATATCTTCAAGTAAGATACATGAGGTTTCTTACCATTCCATATCTCATATGGAGTAGTTGAGACTACCTTGGTAGGCATTACATTTTAACAAATGCTTGGTATGCGAAGTGCATAACCCCAAAGGACTTGGGAAGAGTGCATGATTCATCATTGACTGACCATGTCCAACAAGTCGATTCGCCTCTCGGATACACCATTATCTTTGTGGTGTATAGGCGGAAGTCCATTGAGACAATATGCCATTGTCTCTTAGATAATCAAGAAACTCTTGACTTAAGTATTCACCACCTCGATCCGTCGAAGTATTTTAATACTCTTGTCATGTTGTTTCTCTACTTCATTTCTGAATTCTTTGAACCTTTCAAAGGCTTGGACTTGTGTTTCATCAAGAACACATACCCAAACCGTGAGTGATCATCGGTGAAGGTAATGAAGTAGCTATAGCCTCCTAATGCTTGAGTTGACATAGGTCCACATACATCGGTATGTACTAGACCTAGTAACTCTCCCACTCGTTCACCTTTTCGGTAAAGGTAACTTAGTCATCTTGCCTTTTAAGCATGATTGCATGTATCGTATGAATCAATTCAAGCGATTCGAATTCCACATCGGTGTAATTCGGACATGCGTTTCTTGCTTATATGGCCAAAGGCGACAATGCCACATATAGGAGTCTATTTGTGATTATCCTTTCGAGCACAGCGTGTTGCTCGCCGATATTGAAAAATGTCCTTTGGATCGTCCAGCGTATAAATGCCATTACTCAAAGTTCGGTTCCATAAAGTCGCCATTCAAAGTTATATAACAACAATTGTTACTAAGCGTTAAATGGAAACCATTTCTATTTAAGCGGAAATAGAAACAATGTTCTTTATTAGAGAAGGAACATAATAGCAATTGTCAGTTCTAAGACTAGTCACTAGGGAGCTTGACAAATAAGTTCGATGGCGGGCGGCAACCTTTGCTCCATTGCCAACGCAAATTTGACTCCCCTCGACAAGTCTTCTTCTATTCCTTAGCCCCTGTATGTCATTACATATATGTGAGCTACACCCGATATCAATACCCAAGTGTCTAAGGAAATAGAATGACAATCAATACGAAGATACGAAGAGGATGGGGCATCGGATGCCTTCTTCTTCTTCATGGACTCAAGATAAATCTTGCGATTTCTTAGATGGCCTTCCTTGCCCATAATGATGGCAAGTGCCCTTTACTAGTTCTGCCTTCTTTGCCTTTTTCTTTCCCTTTCTTACATGTTCTTTTGCCTTCCTCTTAGAACCTTTCTTTGAGAATCAACTATGAACCGCCTTCTCCTCATGCTTCTCGAGAAGGCTCCCACGGTCTTGACATATTGAGCTCGGGAATGGTGGATTCCAATTTGTTCATCAGATAGTTCATCACAAATTGCGAGAAACTCTTGCAAACAATGCAGAATTAAGTCAATACTTAACTCATGATCCATCACAAAACCGAGGTAGCTAGCCGCTCGATGTACCCGTTCATCTTTAGCACAAAGCTACTCTGAGCGAACCTTCTTGCATCTTCGTGGTGAAGAGGGCCTAGAGACCTCGAACCTTCCGGATCTCGCTTGCATCGCAACTCATGAAGATGGAAGACCATAGTGTTAGCATCCATATGCTCATGCTTGCGGCTCGGTACCATCGCGCTAGCATGATGCACTCTCGAGAATGCGCCACATGCTTACGATAGACCGACATTTGTGCAGGTTGCATCGTCCTTAGGGCCCGGTCGGGAAGAGGCTCTTCGAGGACATATGCAAGCTTTTCGCCTTGAGAACAATTCTCAAGTTTCTAAGCGATCCGAAGTTAGGCCCGGTCGGTTTATTCGAATCAAAATAGTGCACAAATTCAAAGCGTCATGATCGATTTATTGACCTAGAAATACAAAGCGAGCATATATGAGAAAGATGATTTTAAAATGCATCAATATACATTTATAAATCCCATTCATTTTTGAATTTCAAAAACCCCAAAATCACTTGGAGATGATCGTAGGTCCATCTCGAATGGGTGATATCCATCATAGTTATGAACAACCTTGGAGTGAGTCCAACAAGCCATTCTTAGCTATGATGGTGGGTATCAAGCTATACGATTACATATCATGTATATGCAACTATCACAATGTGCTATCAACTAATTGAATGTTCACACATACATTGGGTTGTTAACACATTAACAAGTATGCATCATATGCATAGCACCCAACTTCACCTCTCTTACATCGACCTTGGAGTGAGTCAACAAATCGATGCTCGAGTTAAAGCCAACCCATTAATCGCGAAATAGTTTTAATATGGTTAGGCGCATTCAACCAATTAGCCCAGCTTGGAGAGTCCAACAACCAAAGCTAACGATTGACCTCGGCTCTTACCATATTAGATTAAACTATTCCATGATTTGAACATGTTGAGGTTAGTAGGGCTTGGAGTCCAACAACCCAAACAAGAAGCGGAACTACTGGTTCTAACCATATTAATGGAAGGTGTAGGCTTTAATATTGAGTTAGGGTTTTATGTCTCATCCTCTTTGCATGCAAATAACTATTATCTACATGGCATGGCATACATGGCATACATCTACATGTCACGACATGGCATAATGTTATGCATCTAATGCAATTACATGGCATACAATTATGTCATGTATATATTTCCTTATATGTCATAACTATTTATGGAAATAAAATATGTTTAAGATTTGATTCTCCAAATCAAATCATAATTAAATTAGAAACAAATTTCCAAATCTAATCACATATTTTATTCATGGAATTATTTGATTAAGGAAAGTTTGTGCTTTAACTTAGAAATTGCATGCTTTAACTTAGAAAGTTTGTGCTTGTGAACTCACATAGAACACAAAAACATAACCAACTAAAATTCTTCGAAAAGATTGAGCCTCGGGGAGCCTCTTTTCAAAAACATAACCAACTAAAATTCTTCGAAAAGATTGAGCCTCGGGGAGCCTCTTTTCAAAAATAACCAGTTAGACTAGAAAATAGTCTTAGGTGAGTCAAGTCATCATTTTCTTGAAAATGGCTTTGTCTAAGGAAGTGGTCGATGATCCGATAAAAGAAGGCCTCTGCGCCTCGCCACGACCTGGAAGCCATGATCTTGAAAAGGTAAACTTGACAAGCCTAGGGTCAAATCTGTTGGGTTTCCGGCACCGCGACGTGTGTGTGTTCGATCATGTTTCGTAAACATGAGCACAGCGGAAGCAATAAAAATAATAAATACTCCTATTTATTACAACACACACAACACACGCATGCTATTACAACAAGTGTAGACATAACCGTAAATTAAAATTGCAATAAAAGGAAATTAAACTACGTTATACCTTTCGTATGACGTGTAGCGGGAACGGCATCAACCGGAACGATCCTCGTAAGAATCGTCTCTATCCGTATCCACGCCGAGCTCCTCGGGATGACTTCGCTAAGTCACGAGCTTCGTCTTCGTATGGGTTACTAGCCGCGTGTTGAAGACGACGTGATCGAGAGATGATCACGATCCGAATCCAAATTCGGACCTAAAAACAAGTCCTCAAGACTTGCTTCTCCGGAGAGGTATTCGTCAACCGATTGACGAATCCTTCGTCCTCCACCTCAGAGGATTACCGGAGATCAAATCCCCGGTATGTTAGCCGCTGTCGGAGCACTAACCGTCGTCCAAACGACGCTCCGACGAGAGGAGAAGAAGCTGTCCAGAAAATTGGACAGCTTGGTGGAGGAGATAGGCGCCGGCCAAAACAAGGAGACAAAAGCTCACCTTGATGCCGAACCTTTTAGGGGATCACCGGAGGGTCGCCGGAGGTTCACCGGCTGGAGCTTGGACGCCAACAAGGGTCTTGACGGCAGCACAATCAAGCTGGGCGGCAAGGAGCTTGGGCGGCACAACAACTCCTTGGAGGCTAGGGTTTTGATTTTGGATTAGGGTTTAACAATCCCTTAAGCCCACTTTTATAGAGAACTAATTCTCTTAATGGTTAATGGATCATATCCATAAAGCCCGTTAACCCGCTCCATTAAGATAAGTTAAAATAAACCAAACCATAATGGTTTATTTTAAGTTAAAACGAACCGAACCAACTTTTGGTTCATTCGTTTAAAATAAACCAAACCCTTTGGTTTATTCTTATCCATTGGATTAGAACTAAACCATTTTGGTCCATCCATTACGTCTTCATAAGACGCAGCCCATCCACGCTTCCATTGCGACTGAAATAATTTCATGCTAGCTTTATGTTTGGTCCAACCAAACATAGTTTCTCTCGGTCTGAGAATCTCATTCTCAAGCTCGTTTTAAATCCTTTGGATTACACTCGTTGTGCGTGTGACCAAATAGGTTCTCGGTTTATGTTGGCCGTCTATAATTAACCATTAATTATAGAACAATCATGAGTGGCACCTAGTAGTACATCATGATCCCCAATTAACCGAAAAGATCAACGGTTGATCCAGAACTATTTCTGAAACCCTTCAGTAGCTCGAATGAATCGTGCCCCATTCCCTTCACTCATCTTATACCCACTTGGTTCAGGACATGGTCTGGTCTATTGTGGCCGATCCCCACTAGGTGACTCTCGTCACACCTAGCCCAAGTATCATTTCCTCGTCCTACGGATTCTAGTTACTCCACATGTATCGAAGAGTACCTTACTCTAAACATGTAATGCTTTGGCCAAAGACTTTAGTAACAATCAGACGAGAGGCCATGGGTATACATCTCCTCGCAAGGAGTGGTGAATCCTTTATAGGCTATTCAAACACCTTCGATCACTTCGACTTATACCCAATCATCCCGGGTCCACATCTCCTTAGAGATGTTTGATTAAGATGTCAAAGCATAAGTCTCCATGATCAAGATGACTTGAATACCGCAAGTCAAAGGAACATCGCACTTAAGCCACAGTAAGAACTTCATTGACATATCTATATATGCAGAGAACCATATGAAGTCTTACGGCTGGTCACTCCAATGAACTAGTTACCATAACTAGCATCCACGATTAACTCCGGACATCACTATGTCTCCAACCAGTGAGAATCAGCTGCTTGGATACACCAAGGAGTATACCTCGTGCTAGTCTCAACAGAATTGATGGTGTCCAGATTCATCAATTCATCGACTAGGGATAATTCCGATACATCACAATTACACATGTAGAGATACTCACTAGTTGTGATCCAATCACAAATTCTCTCATGCTGTGAATCGTATTGTGGACATTCAGTAAATGAGTTTAAGATCCAATCAAATACATAAAACATGTATACTCAAATAGTGAATCTTCATTTATCATATAAATAGTTCATACATAAGGCGATTGCCTTAGGACATCTCTCATATATTACTAACAGACTCCCACTTGGCCTAATGCCAATCGCTACGGTATCCAATACCATAAGCACCAACATGACCCTCAAACTTACTTTGAGGTAATGCTTTAGTCAAAGGATCCGCTAAGTTCCTTTCAGTGGGAATTTTTTTTCGATTTGTATTTCGTTCCTACTTATGATCTCTCTGATAAGATGATAGCGGCGAAGCACATGTTTGGATCATTGATGAGACCACATCAAGTTCATAGATGAACTACTTGATCCAAACCGCTTCCTTTGCTGCTTCCAAAGCTGCAACGTATTCTGCCTTAGTGGCAGAATCCGCTATAGTGTCAAGCTTGGAACATTTCCAACTTATTGCGCCTCCATTCTAGGTGAATACATACCCAGACTAAGACATGGAATCATCCTTGTCATGCGGATCCGCATCCGTATACCCACGTATCACCATGTACCCTTCTCCATATATTAGGAACACATCCTTAGTTCTTCTCAAGTACTTAAGGATCGTCTTAACAGCCGCCCAATGATCCATTCCTGGATCGGACTGGTATCTGCTCGTGACACTCAGAGCATACGATACATCGGGCCTCGTACATAACATACCATACATGATAGATCCTATTGCGGATGCATAGGGAATCTTACTCATGCAAATCCTCTCGTCTTCTGTGCGCGGACACATAGACTTCGAAAGGTGTACCCCATGCCTGATGTGCAGATAACCTTTCTTGGATTCCGACATGCTAAACCTCTTTAGCACTCGGTCTATATATGTAGACTGCGAAAGACCAAGCAACCGTTTCGATCTATCTCTATAGATCTTAATCCCAAGGATGTAGGTTGCTTCTCCCAGGTCTTTCATGGAGAATGTCTTGGATAACCAAACCTTCACTGACTGTAAGATTGACACATCGTTTCCTATAAGTAATATGTCATCGACATACAATACTAGGAACACATTGCCTCCCACTAACCTTCTTGTACACACAAGGTTAAATGCGGATTTTGTGAGAAATCAAACTTTTGATCGTCTCATCAAAACGGATATTCCAGCTCCTGGATGCTTGCTTCAATCCATAAATGGATCGTCGCAACTTGCATACCTTGGTTTTATCAACCGATGTGAAACCCTCAGGCTGTATCATATACACGTCCTCGAGCAAGTTTCCATTAAGGAAAGCTGTTTTCACATCCATCTGCCATATCTCATAATCATAATGAGCCGCTATGGCCAGGAGCATCCGAATGGATTTAAGCATAGCTCTGATGAATATGTTTCGTCATAATCAACACCTTGCTTTTGACGATATCCTTTCGCCACCAATCTAGCCTTATAGGTAATCACATTACCATCCATGTCGGTTTTCTTCTTGAAAACCCACTTGCACCCTATAGGCTTTATGCCTTCAGGTGGGTCAACCAAGTTCCAAACTTGGTTTTCGTACATGGAATCCATTTCCGACTTCATGGCACCAAGCCACTTATCCCTTTCTGAACTTGTCAGCACTTCTTCATAACTGGTAGGCTCCTCATCATCAATGAGTAACACGTCATTCGATTCACTTACGAGAAATCCATATCTCTTAGGAATATTGCGTGTTCTACCAGATCTACGAAGATGTGGTGTTACAATAGGTCCAGTTGATTGCTCATCACTATGAGTTGTCGGCTGTTGTGCTTCACCAGGTATCTCATCAATGTCTATTTGAGTCTCTCGAGCCTCCTCAAGCTCGACGACACTCCCACTGTTTTCTTGCAAGAGAAACTCTTTCTCTAGAAACACAGCATGCCTTGAAACAAACACCTTTTGTTCCACAGGATGATAGAATTGGTAACCCCTTGTTTCCTTAGGGTATCCAATAAATAGACATTTATCAGACTTAGCATCCGATTTATGGTCGATCGATCGCTTCACATAAGCGAGACAACCCCATATCTTCAAGTAAGATACATGAGGTTTCTTACTAGCCCATATCTCATATGGAGTAGTAGAGACTACCTTGGTAGGCATTCTGTTTAACAAGTAAACAGCTGTCTGAAGTGCATAACCCCAAAAGGACTTGGGAAGAGTCGCATGATTCATCATTGACCTGACCATGTCCAACAAGGTCAGGTTACGCCTCTCAGATACACCATTATGCTGTGGTGTATAGGGCGGAGTCCATTGAGACAATATGCCATTGTCTCTTAGATAATCAAGAAACTCTTGACTTAAGTATTCACCACCTCGATCCGATCGAAGTATTTTAATACTTTTGTCATGTTGTTTCTCTACTTCATTTCTGAATTCTTTGAACTTTTCAAAGGCTTCAGACTTGTGTTTCATCAAGAACACATACCCAAATCATGAGTGATCATCGGTGAAGGTAATGAAGTAGCTATAGCCTCCTAATGCTTGAGTTGACATAGGTCCACATACATCAGTATGTACTAGACCTAGTAACTCTCCCACTCGTTCACCTTTTCCAAAGAAAGGTAACTTAGTCATCTTGCCTTTTAAGCATGATTCGCATGTATCGTATGAATCCAATTCAAACGATTCCGCAATTCCACATCGTGTAATTCGACGCGCTTCTGCTTATATGGCCAAGACGACAATGCCACATATAGGAGTCTATGTGATTATCCTTTCGAGCACGCGTGTTGCTCGCTTCGATATTGAAAATGTCACTGGATACGTCCAACGTATAAATGCCATTACTCAAAGTTCCAGCTCCATAAAGTACGCCATTCAAAGTTATATAACAACAATTGTTACTAAACGTTAAATGGAAACCATTTCTATTTAAGAAATAGAAACAATGTTCTTTATTAGAGAAGGAACATAATAGCAATTGTCCGGGCCCAAGACTAGTCCACTAGGAGCTTCAAAGAATAAGTTCCGATGGCGATCAAAGAACTCGCTCCATTGCCAACTCGCAAATTTGACTCCCTCCGACAAGTCTTCTTCTATTCCTTAGCCCCTGTATGTCATTACATATATGTGAGCTACACCCAAAGATCCAATACCCAAGTGTCTAAGGAAATAGAATGACAATCAATAACGAAGATATTCAAGAGGATGGGGCATCGGATGCCTTCTTCTTCTTCATGGACTCAAGATAAATCTTGCGCTTTCTTCACAAAGGGCCTTCCTTGCCACAAAGGATGGCAAGTGCCCTTTGCATGGTTCCGCCTTTCTTTGCCTTTTTCTTTCCTTTCTTCTATTCTTTTGCCTTCCTCTTAGAACCTTTCTTCGAGGAATCAACTAACAGTAACCGCTTTCTCCTCATGCTTCACGTAAGGCTCCACAGCCTTCAAAGATATCGAGGAGCTCTGAATGGTGGATTCCAATTTGTTCATCCGATAGTTCATCACAAATTGTAGAAACTCTTGGCAAACAATGCACTAAGTCAATACTTAACTCATGATCCATCACAAAACCGAGGGTAGCTAGCCGCTCGATGTACCCGTTCATCTTTAGCACAAACTGCACTACAGACGAACCTTCTTGCATCTTCGTGGTGAAGAGGAGCCTAGAGACCTCGAACCTTTCGGATCTCGCTTGCTCATCGAACAACTCATGAAGATGGAAGACCATAGTATTAGCATCCATATGCTGCCGCTTCGCAGCTGTACCATCGCCGCTAGCATGATGCAACTCGCCAGACCGCCACATGCTTCGATAGACCAACATTTGGTCCGAGTTGCATCGCCCTTAGGACGGCCAGAAGAGGCTCTTCAAGGACATATGCTAGCTTTTCCGCCTTGAGAACAATTCTCGTGTTTCTAAGCCACCCAGAAGTTAGGCCCAGTCAGTTTGTTCGAATCCAAAATAGTGCGCAAATTCAAAGACGTTATGATCAATTTATTGACCTAGAAATACAAAACGAGCATATATGAGAAAATGATTTTAAATGCATCAATATACATTTATAAATCCCATTCATTTTTCGAATTCAAAACCCCAAAATCACTTCGAGATCGTAGGTCCATCTCCGATCGATATCCATCATAGATAAGAACAACCTTGAGTGAGTCCAACAAGCCATTCTTAGCTATGATGGTGGGTATCAAGTATACCGATTACATATCATGTATATGTAACTATCACAATGTGCTATCAACTAATTGAATGTTTACACATACATTGGGTTGTTAACACATTAACAAGTATGCATCATATGCATAGCACCCAACTTCACCTCTCTTCACATCGACCTTGAGTGAGTCCAACAAATCGATGCTCCAAGTTAAAGCCAACCCATTAATCGCGAAATAGTTTTAATATGGTTAGAGCGCATTCAACCAATTAGCCAGGCTTGGAGTGAGTCCAACAACCCAAACTAACGATTGACCTCTGACTCTTACCATATTAGAGTTAAACTATTCCAATGATTTGAACATGTTCAGGTTCGAGCCGGGCTTGGAGTGAGTCCAACAACCCAAACAAGAAACAGAACTCTAGTTCTAACCATATTAATGGAAGGTGTAGGCTTTAATATTGAGTTAGGGTTTTATGTCTCATCCTCTTTGCATGCAAATAACTATTATCTACATGGCATGACATACATGGCATACATCTACATGTCACGACACGCATGACATAATGTTATGCATCTAATGCAATTACATGGCATACAATTATGTCATGTATATATTTCCTTATATGTCATAACTATTTATGGAAATAAAATATGTTTAAGATTTGATTCTCCAAATCAAATCATAATTAAATTAGGAAACAAATTTCCAAATATAATCACATATTTTATTCATGGAATTATTTGATTAAGGAAAATCTATTTAGGAAACCAATTTCCTAAATCATTAAAACTACTTATGGAAATAAAATATTTTAAGATTTGATTCCCAAATCAAATCATGATTAAATTAGGAAACAAATTTTCAGAATCTAATCAAATATTTTATTTATGGAAAATATCAATTTCCATAAATACTTCCAACTTTCCAAAAGTGGAAGATTTCCATAAATACTTCTAGACTTTCCAAAATTGAAAAATTTTCATAAATACTTCTAAATTTCCAAAATTTAGAAAACTTCCAGAAATACATTATGACTATCGCAAAACCATTTTTACGATTATGTCGAAACACAACCTGGGCTCGATACCATCAAGGTTTCCGCATCACAAGGCAGTGTGTGTTCGATCATGTTTCGTAAACATGAGCACAGCGGAAGCAATAAAAATAATAAATACTCCTATTTATTACAACACACACAACACACGCATGCTATTACAACAAGTGTAGACATAACCGTAAATTAAAATTGCAATAAAAGGAAATTAAACTACGTTATACCTTTCGTATGACGTGTAGCGGAACGACATCAACCGAACGATCCTCGTAAGAATCGCCTCTATCCGTATTCACGCCGAGCCTCGATGACTTCGCCAAGCCACGAGCTTCGTGACGGGTTACTAGCCTCGTGTTGAAGACGACGTGATCGAGAGATGATCACGATCCGAATCCAAATTCGGACCTAAAACAAGTCCTCAAGACTTGCTTCCGAGAGGTATTCACAACCGATTGACGAATCCTTCGCCCTCCACTCAGAGGATTACCGGAGATCAAATCCCGGTATGTTAGCCACTGTCGAGCACTAACCGCCGCCCAAACGACGCCCGACGAGAAGAAGCTGTCCAGAAAACTGGACAGCTTGGTGGAGGAGATAGGCGCCGCCAAAACAAGGAGACAAAAGCTCACCTTGATGAACCTTTAGGGGATCACGGAGGGTCGCCGGAGGTTCACCGCTGAGCTTGGACGCCGCAAGGGTCTTGACGGCAGCACAATCAGCCGGGCGGCAGGAGGTTGGTCGGCACAACCAGGTTGGGCGGCACCTCCTTGGGGGCTAGGGGTGTGATTTTGGATTAGGGTGTAACAATCCCTTAAGCCCTCTTTTATAGAGAACTAATTCTCTTAATGGTTAATGGATCATATCCATAAAGCCCGTTAACCCGCTCCATTAGGATAAGTTAAAATAAACCAAACCATGATGGTTTATTTTAAGTTAAAACGAACCGAACCAACTTTTGGTTCATTCGTTTAAAATAAACCAAACCCTTTGGTTTATTCTTATCCATTGGAGTAGAACCAAACCATTTTGGTCCATCCATTATGTCTTCATAAGACACGGCCCATCCACGCTTCCATTGCATCAAACAATTTCATGCTCGCTTATGTTTGGTCCAACCAAACATAGTTTCTCCTTGGCCCCGAGAATCTCATTCTCAAGCTCGCTTTAAATCCTTTGGATTACACTCAGCAGCGTGTGACCAAATAGGTTCTCGGTTTATGTTGGCCGTCTATAATTAACCATTAATTATAGAACGATCATGAGTGGCACCTAGTAGTACATCATGATCCCCAATTAACCGAAAAGATCAACGGTTGATCCAGAACTATTTCTGAAACCCTTCAGTAGCTCGAATGAATAGTGCCCCATTCCCTTCACTCATCTTATACCCACTTGGTTCAGGACATGGTCTATTGTGTCAGTCCCCACTAGGCTGACTACGTCACACCTAGCCCAAGTATCATTTCCTCGTCCTACGGATTCTAGTTACTCCACATGTATCGAAGAGTACTTTACTCTAAACATGTAATGCTTTGGCCAAAGACTTTAGTAACAATCCGACGAGAGGCCATGGGTATACATCTCCTCGCAAGGAGTAGTGAATCCTTTATAGGCTATTCAAACACCTTCGATCACTTCGACTTATACCCAATCATCCCGGGTTCACATCTCCTTAGAGATGTTTGCTTAAGATGTCAAAGCATAAGTCTCCATGATCAAGATGACTTGAATACCGCAAGTCAAAGGAACATCGCACTTAAGCCACAGTAAGAACTTCATTGACATATCTATATATGCAGAGAACCATATGAAGTCTTACTACCGGTCACTCCAATGAACTAGTTACCATAACTAGCATCCACGATTAACTCCGGACATCACTATGTCTCCAGCCAGTGAGAATCAGCTGCTTGGATACACCAAGGAGTATACCTCGTGCTAGTCTCAACAGAATTGATGGTGTCCAGATTCATCAATTCATCGACTAGGGATAATTCCGATACATCACAATTACACATGTAGAGATACTCACTAGTTGTGATCCAATCACAAATTCTCTCATGCTGTGAATCGTATCGTGGACATTCAGTAAATGAGTTTAAGATCCAATCAAATACATAAAACATGTATACTCAAATAGTGAATCTTCATTTATCATATAAATAGTTCATACATAAGGCGATTGCCTTAGGACATCTCTCATATATTACTAACAAAATCCAAATCTAACATAAAATTACTTGAACCTAAATCCACTTAATCAACTTAATTGGAAGTCATCTCACAAAAACCACATAAGTATGACATGCTTGATCATATAGACACAGGTGTGATGACCTAGGTTTAAAAACTTACAACCTTTTTTTTTTAAAAAAATTATAAAAAATCTAACATCCAATCCAACCACCTTGTGTGTAGGATCAATGGATGTTGGACAGCGGTTGCTCCCGACACATGACCAGGGATCAACTCAAATTCACAAAGCTTCGATTCAAACGACAAGGATCGGTAGCCTTTGGGAATAACGGCAAGCTCAAAATCATCAGATCAGGTGATATCGACCTTAACTCAAATTTTGTTATTAAAAATGTATTACTTGTAGAGAATTTTGAATATAACCTGCTTAGCGTAAGCCAATTATATGACAATAACTATAAGGTCGTATTTTTAGAAAATGAATGTGTAATTAAAACAAATAAAACAGCTAAAACAATACTCAAAGGAACTAGGACAAATAACATTTATACAATTAACTTAATCAAATCCTCAGCCAAATGTCTTATGACACAGGAAGAGGAATCATGGTTGTGACACCGACGACTCGGTCACTCACACCCAAGACTCGTCCACAAGATGAGTCAGAGTGGCTTAGTCAGAGGCTTACCCAACCTTAACAATTTGGTTAATAAAATCTGTAATGCTTGTCAACAAGGAAAACAACCTAGGACACAACACAAGTTAACTAACCAAGAACGAACCTCAAGTGTACTTGAGCTCCTGCATATGGATCTATTCGATTCACATGGAGCCAAGTCACTCAATAAAAGTCAGTATTGCTTAGTCATAATTGACGACTACTCCAGGTTTACTTGGGTTAGGTTCATCAAACATAAAAATGATACCCTAGATCAATTAATCAATCTATTCAAATTAATCGAGAATCAAAAAGACCTTAAGGTTAAAAGACTTAGAAGCGATCATGGTGGTGAATTCGAAAATCAAAGGTTCACCGACTTCTGTAACCTAAACGGATACCACCATGAATTCTCTTGCCCTAGGACCCCTCAACAAAATGGTCTAGTGGAGCGGAAAAACCGAACTCTATAAGAAGCCACTAGGACCATGTTGAATGAATATGACCTACCTGATAGGTTTTGGGCAGAAGCCGTTAGCACGACTTGCTATGTTCAGAATAGGATCCTTATGGTAAAGAGGCACCTTAAGACCTCGTACGAGATTTATCACAATAAAGTACCCAACATCATGTACTTTAGGGTATTTGGATGTAAAGTACATATCTTAAACACTAAGAAACACCTAGGGAAATTCGAATCCAAAACCTCCACCGGAATCTTCTTAGGATACTCAACCACGAGTAGGGCCTATAGGGTATATAACCACGATACCCTCAAAGTCGAAGAGACTATTAATGTAGTGTTCGATGAAGTACCCGAACCTATAAAACCCTTAATGACCCCAAGTGTTGAGCCCACTGATACCAAATTCGTCTCCGACCCTGAGATCGAGTCTAATCCACATCAACCAACCTCTCTTGTCGACCAAGTGACAAGTGATCCGAGTCAAACTAGTGTTCAACCAAGTCACTCAATTGATCAAGCATTAGGTGACACAAACCCAACCCAATCTAGGATTCAGACTAACCACCCTATCGATCAAGTGATAGGAGATCCTAATCTAGGAGTTCGAACTAGAGCATCCTATAGGAACCTTAGTCAAATTTTCTTAATTTCAAAGATAGAACCCAAATCAATTGAACAAGCTCTTCTTGATCCCGATTGGATTATTGCAATGCAAGAAGAGCTAGCTCAATTTACTAGGAATGAAGTGTGGGAATTAGTACCACCACCTAAAGACAAAACGATAATTGGAACAAGGTGGGTGTTTCGAAATAAGCTTGATGATAAAGGTGAAGTAGTTAGAAACAAGGCTAGGTTAGTCGCCAAAGGGTTTAGTCAAGTCGAAGGCTTAGATTACGACGAAACCTATGCCCCAGTAGCTAGACTCGAATCCATTCGAATGTTGCTAGCTTATGCCGCACATCAAGGATTTAAGTTGTTTCAAATGGATGTTAAGTCGGCATTCCTAAATGGATACATTAAAGAAGAAGTTTATGTTAGCCAACCCCCCGGATTCGAAAATCTAGATAAACCCGACCATGTTCTAAAACTTAAGAAAGCTCTCTATGGTCTTAAACAAGCTCCTCGAGCTTGGTACGAGAGACTTTCAATCCATCTTAAGTCAAAAGGGTTTAACCAAGGCTTAGTTGACCCAACTCTCTTCGTAAAAACCTTAGGTAAAGAAATATTCATAGCTCAAATTTACGTAGACGATATAATTTTTGGAACCTCTAACTCAGCCTTACTAAACGAGTTCGTTTCACTCATGAAAAGTGAGTTCGAAATGAACTTGGTAGGCGAGTTAAGTTTCTTTTTAGGTCTACAAATTAAACAAACTAAGGATGGTATATACCTATATCAACAAAAATACACTAAGGAGTTAATTAAAAGATTTGGAATGCAAGACGCTAAGATAATAAACACCCCAATGGCGATTAATGTTAACATAGGAGAAGACCTAGAAAGTAAGTCCATTGACTTAAAATACTATAGGAGCGTAATAGGGAGTCTCCTTTACTTAACTGCAAGCCGACCTGATATCTTATTTGCAGTAAGTATGTGCGCCAGGTTTCAAACCTGTGCCAAGGAGTCTCACCTAACCCTAGTTAAGCGTATCCTTAGATATCTAAAGGGTACACTTAATGTCGGTATTTGGTATCCTAGATCTACCGAGTTCGAACTAATCGGCTACTCCGATTCGGATTATGCCAGTAGTAAACTCGACAGAAAAAGCACGAGTGGTTGTTGTCAACTACTCGGCTCGAGTCTAGTGAGTTGGTGCAGTAGGAAGCAACATTGTGTTGCCTTATCTACCACCGAAGTCAAATACATCGCGATGGGTGAGTGTGTCACTCAGCTTCTTTGGATGAAGCACACCCTCCGCGACTTTAAGTTAGACTTTACGAATACTAAACTTCACGTAGATAACATTAGTTCAATTAATCTTACAAAGAATCCAATATGTCACTCTAGGACCAAACATATAGAAGTCAAACACCATTTCATTCGAGAACATGTGGCCAACGGAGCCATACAACTCGAGTACGTCGAATCGAAGTCTAACCTAGCAGACCTATTTACTAAACCCCTACCCGAAGCCGAATTTAGTCTATTAAGACGAAAATTGGGCATGTGCGTAATAGAATAGGAACTTGCAAACTATATTTTCTTACTACTATTTCTTAATTTTCATTTTGATGGAACTAGCATAGGACATACCTTAGATATCATGCACCTATAGATTTAAGGAGCCAGTACATCTCACAACACATAGGACTAATGTGTTTGTGTACTTAGCCACGTAGATGGGCGTGAGATGTTAGGACCCTACTCCTGGTTCCAGATGTAGAGCTAGTGCATCGCTATGAACCACGGAGTATAATCATACATACTAACCGACTCTGACCAGGACTGGTTGATCTTTCATATCAATCAAGCCAAATATGAGTCGAACATTTTATAGATGAAATTATTTTCAGTATATTATTTTCGAAATAATGTGGAACATGCTTGGACTTTAAAATTAATACTTATTCCACACACACCCTCGCTTTTTTCGATATATGGCAAAAGGGGGAGAAAAAGGCCAAAGTTAAGGGATCGATTTTTTTTTGGCCAAGGCTTACTTAACTTTAAGTTAACAAAATAAGTTAAGGGAATTCTTAACTTAAACATATTTAGTTAACTAGTTTTAAGGGAATTCTTAACTTAAACATATTTAGTTAACTTGTTTTTGTTAACAAATAATTTACTTAACTTTAAGTTAACTTGTTAACAAAACGAAAGTAAAGGCCAAGGTTAAGAAATCATTTTCTTAACTTAAAACTTATTTTAAATACTATGGCCAATATTAAGTAATTTCAGTTACTTAATTCTTTTTTTAGTAGCAAATATCAAGGGGGAAAGTTAAAACTCTTTCTCAGGTACTCACCCTCGGTCAAGGGGGAGGATTCCTCAAAAGGGAGCACTTGAAAAAGAGTTTTTATACTCCTACACATTCATGCATATCTCTTGCTCATTTTACTTAATGCACTTAATTTGTTTTTTTTCTTAACTTTGTATGTGGGTTTGCCATAAATAAAAAAGGGGGAGATTGTTGGTGCAGTAGGCACCTAAGTCGAACCTGAGTTTTGATTATAGTAAACGATACAAAGTTAAGCTCATGTTGTTATCTCACGAGCTGAATCGAGTGTGCTGAAAAATTGCTATAGCTGGAGCTGAAGGCTAGCGACACCCGGAGGAAGCCGCGGTGGTCGGGCGACACTCAAGTGACTTCGGAGGGAGCCGAAGGAATTGAGTGGAAGGCCGGAAGCAAAAGCAACACGTAAGTATCGAGGTAAGCTCATGTGTGCGAGTGTAAGTAAGGTCGTATCCTCATTACGGGGAAAGACTTAAGCGTAGATCCAACCCAAGACATCTCATAGGTGGTCTAGGTCGAGATCGGACGGTCGACGACCGTCGAAATAATGTTTTCTTTAAGCTAACATTGCCTTGCACCAAGATCATCCACGCTAACTCAAGGACTCGATCGGCCCATCACGGTGACTACGGCTAGCACTCGACCGATCGCGCGAATATCCGGTGATGGCCATCACGATCATCCGTCAAAGGATCAGCCTCAAGGAGTCAAGGTTTATCACCAAATTTCAAGGGGAGTGGTGCTTAAATATGATTGGCTAGGGTTCCTCTCGAAAAGGGGCTCAAAGGCTATAAAAGGAGGTCCTAACCTAGGGTTTTCATAAGAATTCTAAGTGCTCAAAAGCCTCCGTTACGCTGCAACTCTCCGACGACTCTACAACAACGAAGTGCTGCCAACAACCCTAGCTTAAAGTTTCTTTTGTTTAGTTGTTGGTATAATCTTAATTTGTTATTGCTTTCAATATTGCAATTATTTTCAATCGAGGTTTTTCGTTGCATTTTACTTTAATAGAAGAGAGGGTTTGTCTCTCTATCTTTTTGCTTCGAAGGCTTTTGTAATCGTAAAACTCCTACCTCCAACGAGGAGGAGTGTTTTAGTGAATTGCCCTCCGTACACGGTCTAGGACCGTTAGGGCCTTGGAGTAGTAGCCGAAGGCTACGAACCAAGTAAAAAAACTATTTGTCTCATTTAGGTTTTATTTACATTTCCTCTGCATTTAATTGTCTATCGAACGTTTTAAAAGAAAAGTTTTTATCACTATTCACCCCCCTCTAGTGATCCGCTTCGATCCAACAGTGTCACCGCCCCTTCTCCTCCAACTGGCGACCAGCTACTGCCGTCTTCTCCACTTGCTGGCGTCGAGCTGCTGCCGGAGGAGCTCCGGTGATCTCCCTTGGGTTCGGTAATAAGGTGAGCTTCCACCTTTCCTTTGGCTGGCCCCTACTCCTCCACCAAAAGCTGTCCAGTTTTCTGGACAGCTTGTTTCCCTCTTGTCAGAGCATCGTTTGGACGACGTTTGGAGCTCCGACAGTGGTATCCTTGCCGGGGATTCGATCTCCGGTAATCCTCATAGGTGGAGGACGAAGGATTCGTCAAACGGTTGACGAATACCTCTCCGGAGAAGCGAGTTTTGAGGACTCGTCTTTGGATCCGAATTTGGATTCGGATCATGATCTTCTCTTGATTACGTCGTCTTCAACACGAGGCTAGTAACCCGTACGAAGACGAGGCTCGTGACTTAGTGAAGTCATCCCGAAGATACTCGGCGTGGACACGGATAGAGACGATTCTAGCGAGGATCGTTCCGGTTGATGTCGTTCCTGCTACACGTGATACGTAAGGTATACGTAGTTAAATTTCCTTTTATTACAAAATTTAAATTTACGGTTATGTCTACACATGTTGTACTATGCATGCATGTGATGTGTGTGTTGTAATAAATTAGATTTATTATTTTTATTTCTTCCGCTGTGCACATCTTTACGAAACATGTTCGAACACACATACGCCGCGGTGCCGGAAACCCAACAGTGGTATCAGAGCCCAGGTTGTGTTTCGACATAATCGTAAAATTGTTTTGCGATAGTCATAATGATATTTTTGGAAATTTTCTACTTTTGGAAAGTTAGAAGTATTTATGGAAATTTTTCAATTTTGGAAAGTCTGGAAGTATTTATGGAAATTGAGATTTTCCATAAATAAAATATTTGATTAGATTTTTGAAATTTATTTCCTAATTTAATCATGATTTGATTTGGGAAATCAAATCTTAAAATATTTTTTTTTCCATAAGTGGTTTTGATGATTTAGGAAATTGGTTTCCTAAATTGACTTTCCTTAATCAACTATTTCCACAAATAAAATATGTGATTAGATTTAGAAATTTGTTTCCTAATTTAATCATGATTTGATTTGGAGAATCAAATCTTAAACATACTTTATTTCCATAAATAGTTATGACATATAAGGAAATATTGTACATGACATAATTGTATGCCATGTAATTGCATTAGATGCATATCATTATGTCATGCGTGTCGTGATATGTAGATGTATGCCATGCCATGTAGATAATAGTTATTTGCATGCAAAGAGGATGAGACATAAAAACCCTAACTCAATATTAAAGCCTACACCTTCCATTAATATGGTTAGAACCAGAGTTCCGTTTCTTGTTCGGGTTGTTGGACTCTCTCTAAGCCCGGCTCGAACCCGAACATGTTCAAACCATGGAATAGTTTAATACTAATATGGTAAGAGAGGTCAATCGTTATCTTTGGTTGTTGGACTCTCTCTAAGCGGGGCTAATTGGTTGAATGCGCTCTAACCATATTAAAACTATTTCTTGATTAATGGGTCGGCTTTAACCTGGAGCATCGGCTTGTTGGACTCTCTCCAAGGTCGATGTAAAGGGAGGTGAAGTTGGGTGCTATGCATATGATGCATACTTGTTAATGTGTTAACAACCTGATGTATGTGTGAACATTCAATTAGTTGATAGCACATTGTGATAGTTGCATATACGTGATATGCAATCGGTATAGTTGATACCTACCGTCGTAGTTATGAATGACTTGTTGGACTCTCTCCAAGGTTGTTCATATCTATGATGGATATCAGCCCATTCGGAGATGGACCTACGATCTCCTGAAGTGATTTTGAGGTTTTTGAAATTCGAAAAATGAATGGGATTTATAAATGTATATTGATGCATTTTAAAATCATTTTCTCATATATGCTCGTTTTGTATTTCTAGGTCAATTGATTGATCATGACGTCTTTGAATTTGCGCACTATTTTGGATTCAAACAAACTGACTAGGCCTAACTTCCTGGACTGGCTTAGAAACCCGAGAATTGTTCTCAAGGCAGAAAAGCTAGCATATGTTCTTGAAGAGCCTCTTCCCAACTGTCCTAAGGACAATGCAACTCCAGACCAAATGTTGGTCTATCAGAAGCATGTGGCAGATTCTGAGCTGGCGAGTTGCATCATGCTAGCGGCGATGGTACCTGAGCTGCAAAAGCAGCATGAGCATATGGATGCTAATACCATGGTCTTCCATCTTCATGAGTTGTTTGATGAGCAAGCGAGATCCAAAAGGTTCGAAGTCTCCAGGCTCCTCTTCACCACGAAGATGCAAGAAGGTTCGTCTGTAGTGCAGTTTGTGCTAAAGATGAATGGGTACATCGAGCGGCTAGCCACCCTCGGGTTTGTGATGGATCATGAATTAAGTATTGACTTAATTCTGCATTGTTTGCCCAAGAGTTTCTCACAATTTGTGATGAACTATTGGATGAACAAATTAGAATCCACTATTCCTGAGCTTCTCAATATGCTGAAGACTGTGGAGCCTTCTGTGAAGCATGAGGAGAAGGCGGTTCTGTTAGTTGATTCCTCAAAGAAAGGTTCTAAGAGGAAGGCAAAAGAACAGAAGAAAGGGAAGAACAAGAAGGCAAAGAAGGCAAAACCAACACAAAAGGGCACTTGTCATCACTGTGGCAAGGAAGGCCACTGGCGAAGAAACTGCAAGATTTATCTTAAGTCCATGAAGAAGAAGAAGGCATCCGATGCCCCATCCTCTTCAGGTATCTTCGTTATTGATTGTCATTCTATTTCCTTAGACACTTGGGTATTGGATACTGGGTGTGGCTCACATATATGTAATGACATACAGGGGCTAAGGAATAGAAGAAGACTCGTCAGAGGGGAGTCAAATTTGCGAGTTGGCAATGGAGCAAAGGTTGCTGCGGTCGCCATCGGAACTTATTTGCTGAAGCTCCCTAGTGGACTAGTATTGGAACTGGACAATTGCTATTGTGTTCCTTCTCTAATAAAGAACATTGTTTCTATTTCCTGCTTAAATAGAAATGGTTTCCATTTAACGTTTAGTAACAATTGTTGTTATATAACTTTGAGTGACGTACTTTATGGAACTGGAACTTTGAGCAATGACATTTATACGTTGGACGTATCTAGTGACATTTTCAATATCGAAGCGAGCAACAAGCATGCTCAAAAGGATAATCAATTAGACTCCTACATGTGGCATTGTTGTCTTGGCCATGTAAGCAAGAAATGCATGTCCGAATTTCACCAATGTGGAATTCTGGAATCGTTTGAATTGGATTCATACGATACATGCGAATCATGCTTAAAAGGAAAGATGACTAAGTTACCTTTTACTGGAAAAGGTGAACGAGTGGGAGAGTTACCAGGTCTAATACATACAGATGTATGTGGACCTATGTCAACTCAAGCTTTAGGAGACTATAGCTACTTCATTACCTTCACCGATGATCACTCACGGTTTGGGTATGTGTTCTTGATGAAACACAAGTCTGAAGCCTTTGAAAGGTTCAAAGAATTCAGAAATGAAGTAGAGAAACAACATTACAAGAGTATTAAAATACTTCGATCGGATCGAGGTGGTGAATACTTAAGTCAAGAGTTTCTTGATTATCTAAGAGACAATGACATATTTTCTCAATGGACTCCGCCATATACACCACAGCATAATGGTGTATCTGAGAGGCGTAACCGGACCTTGTTGGACATGGTCAGGTCAATGATGAATCATGCGAATCTTCCCAAGTCCTTTTGGGGCTATGCACTTCAGACAGCTATTTACTTGTTAAACAGAATGCCAACCAAGATAGTCTCTACTACTCCATATGAGATATGGAATGGTAAGAAACCTCATGTATCTTACTTGAAGATATGGGGTTGTCCTGCTTATGTGAAGCGGACTGTATCAGACAAATTGGATGCTAAGTCTGATATATGTCTATTTATTGGATACCCTAAGGAAACAAGGGGTTACCAATTCTATCTTCCTGTGGAACAAAAGGTGTTTGTTTCAAGGCATGCTGTGTTTCTAGAGAAAGAGTTTCTCTTGCAAGAAAACAGTGGGAGTATTGTCGAGCTTGAGGAGGCTCAAGAGACTCAAATAGACATTGATGAGATACTTGGTGAAGCACAACGGCCGATAACTCATAGTGATGAGCAATCGGCTGGACCTACTATAACACCACATCTTCGTAGATCTGGTAGAACACGCAACATTCCTGAGAGATATGGATTTCTCGTAAGTGAATCGAACGATGTGTTACTCATTGATGATGAGGAGCCTACCAGTTATGAAGAAGTGCTGACAAGTTCAGAAAGGGATAAGTGGCTTGAAGCCATGAAGTCGAAAATGGATTCCATGTATGAAAACCAAGTTTAGAACTTGGTTGACCCACCTGAAGGCATCAAGCCTATAGGGTGCAAGTGGGTTTTCAAGAAGAAAACCGACATGGATGGTAATGTGATTACCTATAAAGCTAGATTAGTGGCGAAAGGATATCGTCAAAAACAAGGTGTTGATTATGACGAAACCTATTCGCTTGTAGCTATGCTTAAATCCATTCGGATGCTCCTGGCCATAGCGGCTCATTATGATTATGAGATATGGCAGATGGATGTGAAAACAGCTTTCCTTAATGGAAATCTGCTCGAGGACGTGTATATGATACAACCTGAGGGTTTCACATCGGTTGATAAAACCAAGGTATGCAAATTGCGATGGTCCATATATGGATTGAAGCAAGCATCCATGAGCTGGAATATCCGTTTTGATGAGACAATCAAAAAGTTTGATTTCTCACAAAATCCAGACGAACCTTGTGTGTACAAGAAGATTAGTGGGAGTGCAGTCGTGTTCATAGTATTGTATGTCGATGACATATTACTTATAGGAAACGATGTTTCAATCTTACAGTCAGTTAAGGTTTGGTTATCCAAGACATTCTCCATGAAAGACCTGGAAGAAGCAACCTACATCCTCGGGATTAAGATCTATAGAGATAGATCGAAACAGTTGCTTGGTCTTTCACAGTCTACATATATAGACCGAGTGCTAAAGAGGTTTAGCATGTCAGAATCCAAGAAAGGTTTCCTACCCATCATGCATGGGGTACACCTTTCGAAGTCTATGTGTCCGCGCACAGAAGACGAGAGGATTTGCATGAGTAAGATTCCCTATGCATCCGTAATAGGATCTATCATGTATGCTATGTTATGTACGAGGCCCGATGTATCGTATGCTCTGAGTGTCACGAGCAGATACCAGTCGGATCCAGGAATGGATCATTGGGTGGCTGTTAAGACGATCCTTAAGTACTTAAGAAGAACTAAGGATGTGTTCCTAATATATGGAGAAGGGGACATGGTGATATGCGGGTATACGGATGCCAGCTTCCAGACAGACAAGGATGATTCCAGGTCTCAGTCTGGATATGTGTTCACCTTGAATGGGGGCGCAGTGAGTTGGAAAAGTTCCAAACAAGAGATTGTAGCGGATTCTACCACTGAGGCAGAATACATTGCAGCTTCGGAAGCAGCAAAGGAAGCGGTTTGGATCAAGAAGTTCATTTATGAACTTGGTGTGATTCAAGCCATTGTTAAAGCAATACTGGTCTACTGCGACAACAATGGAGCAATTGCACAGGCGAAAGAGCCAAGGTCTCATCAATGATCCAAACATGTGCTTCGCCGCTATCATCTTATCAGAGAGATCATCAGTAGGAAAGAAATACAAATTGAGAAAATCCCCACTGAAAGGAACTTAGCAGATCCTTTGACTAAGGCATTACCTCAAAGTAAGTTTGAGGGTCATGTTACAGCTTATGGTATTGGATACCGTAGCGATTGATATTAGGCCAAGTGGGAGACTGTTACTAATATATGAGAGATGTCCTAAGGCAATCGCCTTATGTATGAACCATTTATATGATAAATGAAGATTCACTATTTGAGTATACATGGTTTCATGTATTTGATTGGATCTTAAACTCATTTACTGAATGTCCGCGATACGACTCACAGCATGAGAGAATTTGTGATTGGATCACAACTAGTGAGTATCTCTGCATGTGTAATTGTGATGTATCAGAATTATCCCTAGTCGATGAATTGATGGATTTGGACACCATCAATTCTGTCGAGACTAGCACGAGGTATACTCCTTGGTGTATCCAAGCAGCTGATTCTCACTAGCTGGAGACATTGTGATGTCCGGAGTTAATCGTGGATGCTAGTTATGGTAACTAGTTCATTGGAGTGACCAACCGTAAGACTTCATATGGTTCTCTGCATATATAGATATGTCAATGAAGTTCTTACTACAGCTTAAGTGCGATGTTCCTTTGACTTGCGGTATTCAAGTCATCTTGATCATGAAGACTTATGCTTTGACATCTTAAGCAAGCATCTCTGAGGAGATGTGGACCCGGGATGATTGGGTATAAGTCGAAGTGATCGAAGGTGTTTGAATAGCCTATAAAGGATTCACCACTCCTTGCGAGGAGATGTATAGCCATGGCCTCTCGTCGGATTGTTACTAAAGTCTTTGGCCAAAGCATTACATGTTTAGAGTAAGGTACTCTTCGATACATGTGCAGTAACTAGAATCCGTAGGATGAGGAAATGATACTTGGGCTAGGTGTGACATAATCAGCCTAGTGGGGACTGACACTATAGACCATGTCCTGAACCAAGTTGGTATAAGATGCGTGAAGGGAACGGGGCACGAATCATTATAGCTGCTGAAGGGTTTCAGAAATAGTTCTGGATCAACCGTTGATCTTTTCGGTTAATTGAGGATCATGATGTACTACTAGGTGCCACTTATGATCGTTCTATAATTAATGGTTAATTATAGATGGCCAACATAAACCGAGAACCTATTTGGTCACACACACAACGAGCGTAATCCGAAGGATTTAAAACGAGCTTGAGAATGAGATTCTCAGACCGAGAGAAACTAGGTTTGGTTGGACCAAACAAGAAGCGACCATGAAATTATTTCAGTCACAATGGAAGCGTGGATGAGCCATGTCTTATGAAGACATAATGGATGAACCAAAATGGTTTGGTTCTAATCCAATGGAGGAGAATAAACCAAAGGGTTTGGTTTATTTTAAACGAATGAACTAAAGTTGGTTCGGTTTGTTTTAACTTAAAATAAACCATCATGGTTTGATTTATTTTAACTTGTATTAATGGAGCGGGTTAACGGACCTTATGGTTATGATCCAATAACCATTAAGAGAATTAGTTCTCTATAAAAGAGGGCTTAAGGGTTTGTTAAGCCCTAATCCAAAAACCCTAACCTAGAGTTGCCGCCCACCTCTCCCCTTTGAAGAAGTCGGTGCCAACCCTAGTGCCGCCGCCCCTTCTCCTCTAATCGGCGACCAGCTGCTGCCATCTTCTCCACTTACCGGCGTCGAGCTGCTGCCGGAGGAGCTCCGGTGATCTCCCTTGGGTTTGGTAATAAGGTGAGCTTCCACCTTTCCTTTGGCCGGCCCCTACTCCTCCACCAAAAGCTGTCCAGTTTTCTGGACAGCTTGTTTCCCTCTCATCGGAGCATCGTTTGGACGACGTTTGGAGCTCCGACAGTGGTAGCCTTGCCGGGGATTCGATCTCCGGTAATCCTCATAGGTGGAGGACGAATGATTCGTCAAACAGTTGACGAATACCTCTCCGGAGAAGCGAGTTTTGAGGACTCGTCTTTGGATCCGAATTTGGATTCGGATCGTGATCTTCTCTCGATCACATCGTCTTCAACACGAGGCTAGTAACCCGTACGAAGACGAGGCTCGTGACTTAGTGAAGTCATCCCGAAGATACTCGGCGTGGACACGGATAGAGACGATTCTAGCGAGGATCATTCCGGTTGATGCCGTTCCCGTTACACGTGATACGTAAGGTATACGTAGTTAAATTTCCTTTTATTGCAAAATTTAAATTTACGGTTATGTCTACACATGTTGTACTATGCATGCGTGTGATGTGTGTGTTGTAATAAATTAGATTTATTATTTTTATTCCTTCCGCTGTGCACATGTTTACGAAACATGTTCGAACACACACTCGCCGCGGTGCCGGAAACCCAACAATAACATGGCCAGGAAGAGAAATCTTTCTGATAGTGTACGTATGAACATAGAGGGTATCTATATTCAGTTACAAATACATATACAGAACCTTCACTTCCGAGCTCTATCAAAATTGATTAAATGTTCACAGCTAGAGGCCTAAATTGAGTATGCCTAATAAGGTCTCCACAGAGATGGCGTGGTAGCTAAGACATGACAGTACTTGTAGAAGTGGCATGAGTCAATTCCGGAGGAGGTCTAAAATTTTTTCATGAATTCAGATGATCTCCATATGTCTTTGCCACCATGTCAAGGCTTATAGCATCCTCCGTAATTTACCTCTCTCACAGTGACCGTGAGATAGGCTAGTGGGGGTCGTTAGATTGACAGTTTCAACCTTTTACATATTATGCCTAATAAGGATTGTACATCACTTTTGTCCTTTTTATATTACATGGGGAAATATTAGTCCATGGAATGAAGCAAGGGCCCAACCGATTTAAGGGAGAATAAAAAGACGGCTAGGGTTAGAGGAGAGAGGGGCTTCTTTAGCTGAGAGGAGGGGGGAGGGGGTGGGGGACTCGAGGGGAGAGAAAAATGAATTGATCTTTCTTTCGGAAGGGGCAACGACAGTGAGAAAGAGAAATCCTCCTTTTTGGTCGTCATCCCCAAAACTCACCACACGATCTTTAGTCAAACCTGGCCTCAATCCACCTGCCTATGTCTTCAATCAGTGTTTGTTAACGAATTCATAGTCGGAATGCCCACTATGGTTGTTGGTAGTGGTAGCTATCTCAACTCGTCACTAGAAATAGGGAACTAGAACAAGAGAAAGCTCCGAGTAGAACCACCCTAAGCAAAGACAAGCTCATTTGGGAATGCACCGCAGTCATAGTTGCCCAATCGTGATTTGTTTTTTGTAGAGATTCAGTGATCTAGCCTATCACCAGCACCACACAGGTATCTGTGATATGTGTAAGACTCATATGTTTGCCCAGAAAGCGGATGAAACACGTGGAGCACACGTGGAGCGGTTGCTGTGCGTTGTGCGCAGCAACTGTGCACGCACTCAAAGGAGTGCATGCGGTTTCTCCACGAAGTTAAACGTCCAAAGTCCTATTTATAGGAGGGATCGTCCAACGCAGATGGCTGCTGGGTGAGCTTGCGAGAAAGAGGTCGTGTTAGTAATATATGAGAGATGTCCTAAGGCAATCGCCTTATGTATGAACCATTTATATGATAAATGAAGATTCACTATTTGAGTATACATGTTTTATGTATTTGATTGGATCTTAAACTCATTTACTGAATGTCCACGATACGATTCACAGTATGAGAGAATTTGTGATTGTATCACAACTAGTGAGTATCTCTACATGTGTAATTGTGATGTATCGGAATTATCCCTAGTCGATGAATTGATGGATTTGGACACCATCAATTCTGTCGAGACTAGCACGAGGTATACTCCTTGGTGTATCCAAGCAGCTAATTCTCACTGGCTGGAGACATAGTGATGTCCGGAGTTAATCGTGGATGCTAGTTATGGTAACTAGTTCATTGGAGTGACCAGCCGTAAGACTTCATATGGTTCTCTGCATATATAGATATGTCAATGAAGTTCTTACTGTGGCTTAAGTGCGATGTTCCTTTGACTTGCGGTATTCAAGTCATCTTGATCATGGAGACTTATGCTTTGACATCTTAAGCAAACATCTCTAAGGAGATGTGGACCCGGATGATTGGGTATAAGTCGAAGTGATCGAAGGTGTTTGAATAGCCTATAAAGGATTCACCACTCCTTGCGAGGAGATGTATACCCATGGCCTCTCGTCGGATTGTTACTAAAGTCTTTGGCCAAAGCATTACATATTTAGAGTAAAGTACTCTTCGATACATGTGCAGTAACTAGAATTCGTAGGACGAGGAAATGATACTTGGGCTAGGTGTGACGTAGTCAGCCTAGTGGGGACTGACACAATAGACCATGTCCTGAACCAAGTGGGTATAAGATGAGTGAAGGGAATGAGGCACGATTCATTCGAGCTACTGAAGGGTTTCAGAAATAGTTCTGGATCAACCTTTGATCTTTTCGATTAATTGGGGATCATGATGTACTACTAGGTGCCACTCATGATCGTTCTATAATTAATGGTTAATTATAGACGACCAACATAAACCGAGAACCTATTTGGTCACACGCAGCGAAAAGGATTTAAAACGAGCTTGAGAATGGGATTCTCAGACCGAGAGAAACTAGGTTTGGTTGGACCAAACATAAAGCGAGCATGAAATCGTTTCAGTCGCAATGGAAGCGTGGATGGGCCGAGTCTTATGAAGACGTAATGGATAAACCAAAATGGTTTGGTTCTAATACAATGGAGGAGAATAAACCAAAGGGTTTGGTTTATTTTAAACGAATGAACCAAAAGTTGGTTCGGTTCGTTTTAACTTAAAATAAACCATCATGGTTTGGTTTATTTTAACTTATCTTAATGGAGCGGGTTAACGGGCCTAATGGTTATGATCCAATAACCATTAAGAGAATTAGTTCTCTATAAAAGAGGGCTTAATGGATAATTAAGCCCTAATCCAAGCCCTAGCAAAAGTTGCCGCCCAACCCCATTGAAGGAGTTGCCGCCCAAGCTCCTTGGCCGCCCAGCCCCTTGTACCGGCGTCCAGCTCCTTGCCGGCGACCAAGCTTCAGCCGGTGATCCTCTGGCAACCCTCCGGTGATCTTCCTAGGCCTCGGTGAAAAGGTGAGCACTTGGCTTCCTTATTTTGGCCGGCGCCTACTCCTCCACCAAGCTGTCCAGTTTTCTGGACAGCTTCTTCCCCTCTCATCAGAGCGTCGTTTGGACGACGGTTAGAGCTCCGACAGCGGATAACTTACCTGGGATTCGATCTCCGGTAATCCTCTGAGGTGGAGGACGAAGGATTCGTCAATTGGTTGACGAATACCTCTCCGGAGAAGCGAGTTTTGAGAACTCGTATTAGGATCCGAATTTGGATTCGGATCGTGATCATCTCGATCACGTCGTCTTCAACACGAGGCTAGTAACCCGTACGAAGGCGAAGCTCGTGGCTTAGCGAAGTCATCCCGAGGAACTCGGCGTGAATCACGGATAGAGCGATTCTAGCGAGGATCGTTCGGTTGATGCCGTTCCCGCTACACGTCATACGAAAGGTATAACGTAGTTAAATTTCCTTTTATTGCAAATTTAAATTTACGGTTATGTCTACACTTGTTGTAATATGCATGCGTGTGTTGTGTGTGTTGTAATAAATAGAAGTATTTATTATTTTATTGCTTCATGTGTTCATGTTTACGAAACATGATCGAACACACACTGGCCGAAACCCAACAAAGGGTATCAGAGCCCAGGTTGTGTTTCGACATAATCGTAAAAATGGTTTTGCGATAGTCATAATGTATTTCTGGAAATTTTCTAATTTTGGAAATTTAGAAGTATTTATGGAAAATTTTCAATTTTGGAAAGTCTAGAAGTATTTATGGAAATCTTCCACTTTTGGAAAGTTGGAAGTATTTATGGAAATTGATATTTTCCATAAATAAAATATTTGATTAGATTCTGGAAATTTGTTTCCTAATTTAATCATGATTTGATTTGGGAAATCAAATCTTAAAATATTTTATTTCCATAAGTAGTTTTAATGATTTAGGAAATTGGTTTCGTAAATAGATTTTCCTTAATCAAATAATTCCATGAATAAAATATGTGATTAGATTTGGAAATTTGTTTCCTAATTTAATTATGATTTGATTTGGAGAATCAAATCTTAAACATATTATATTTCCATAAATAGTTATGACATATAAGGAAATATATACATGACATAATTGTATGCCATGTAATTGCATTAGATGCATAACATTATGCCATGCGTGTCGTGACGTGTAGATGTATGCCATGTAGATAATAGTTATTTGTATGCAAAGAGGATGAGACATAAAAACCCTTAAACAATATTAAAGCCTACACCTTCCATTAATATGGTTAGAACCAGAGTTCCGTTTCTTGTTTGGGTTGTTGGACTCTCTCCAAGCCCGGCTCGAACCCGAACATGTTCAAACCATGGAATAGTTTAATACTAATATGGTAAGAGTCAGAGGTCAATCATTAGCTTTGGTTGTTGGACTCTCTCCAAGCTGGGCTAATTGGTTGAATGCGCTCTAACCATATTAAAACTATTTCCCGATTAATGGGTTGGCTTTAACCTGGAGCATCGGCTTGTTGGACTCTCTCCAAGGTCGATGTAAAGGGAGGTGAAGTTGGGTGCTATGCATATGATGCATACTTGTTAATGTGTTAACAACCCGATGTATGTGTGAACATTCAATTAGTTGATAGCACATTGTGATAGTTGCATATACGTGATATGCAATCGGTATAGATGATACCTACCGTCGTAGTTATGAATGACTTGTTGGACTCTCTCCAAGGTTGTTCATAACTATAATGGATATCAGCCCATTCGGAGATGGACCTACGATCTCCCGAAGTGATTTTGGGGTTTTTGAAATTCGAAAAATGAATGGGATTTATAAATGTATATTGATGCATTTTAAAATAATTTTCTCATATATACTCGTTTTGTATTTCTAGGTCAATAAATTGATCATGACGTCTTTGAATTTGCGCACTATTTTGGATTCGAACAAACTGACTGGGCCTAACTTCCTGGACTGGCTTAGAAACCTGAGAATTGTTCTCAAGGCGGAAAAGCTTGCATATGTCCTTGAAGAGCCTCTTCCTGACCGTCCTAAGGACGATGCAACTCCAGACCAAATGTTGGTCTATCAGAAGCATGTGGCAGATTCTGAGCTGGCGAGTTGCATCATGCTAGCGGCGATGGTACCTGAGCTGCAAAAGCAGCATGAGCATATGGATGATAATACTATGGTCTTCCATCTTCATGAGTTGTTCGATGAGCAAGCGAGATCCGAAAGGTTCGAGGTCTCTAGGCTCCTCTTTACCACGAAGATGCAAGAAGGTTCATCTGTAGTGCAGTTTGTGCTAAAGATGAACGGGTACATCGAGTGGCTAGCTACTCTCGGTTTTGTGATGGATCATGAGTTAAGTATTGACTTAATTCTGCATTGTTTGCCCAAGAGTTTCTCGCAATTTGTGATGAACTATCGGATGAACAAATTGGAATCCACCATTCTCGAGCTCCTCAATATGCTGAAGACTGTGGAGCCTTCTGTGAAGCATGAGGAGAAGGCGGTTCTGTTAGTTGATTCCTCAAAGAAGGGTTCTAAGAGGAAGGCAAAAGAACAAAAGAAAGGAAAGAACAAAAAGGCAAAGAAGGTGGAACCAATGCAAAAGGGCACTTGTCATCACTGTGGCAAGGAAGGCCACTGGAGAAGAAACTGCAAGATTTATCTTGAGTCCATGAAGAAGAAGAAGGCATCCGATGCCCCATCCTCTTCAGGTATCTTCGTTATTGATTGTCATTCTATTTCCTTGGACACTTGGGTATTGGATACTGGGTGTAGCTCATGTTAGGGCAATCTCTTGCCGCAATATGGTTTTGATGGTGTGGCAAAGGGTTTAAGTTAGTTTGATATGTTGATGTGATATGTGCGTTGAAGTCATGCAGGACTTAGTAATTCGCACATGGAGCCGTGGCGAGTTTCACATCTCATGCCTCATGCCTTGAGTCGGTGAAGGATAGCTTTGCGGAAGCCGTGCGCTTGGAGCATCCGAGGGACCGCCGGACGAGAAGCTTGGAGTGAAGCCGGAGGAAGTAGACTTCGAGGCAAGAGACGCGAAGGAGCATTGCAGAGCCGTGCTGATGCTGCCGAGGGGCGTGGCGAGAATGAAGAGAACGAGGCGAGGACTCAGAAATGAGTGAGCGATTGTAACCCGGGGAAGGGTAGCTCTTAGGTGAAACTTGGCCATTTGGCCAAGTGTCGGATGGATTTTCCGACACGGATCATTGCCATGTCATGGCGATCATTGCTCATCAGTGAGTTCGGCGGTATCGGTGGCCCGGATTGTAGCGGCGGTCGGCGCCATCGTGGGCGGTCATTGCCGAGACCATCGATCATTCGGCTGGCGGCCGATCGGAGTCAATAGGGTTGACCCGCGAGGCCGTTCGTAGCCGGCGAGGCGTCGACTACGGGAGCGTGCCGATCGGGTCCATCAGTCGGCCAAGTGTGAGCCTTTGAGAGGCTAATGCTCATACTCTAAACAATCTTCCTAGTGCCCCATAAGCTCTAAACTCTTCTTACCTGTTCTTACTCCATTCTATTTGTAAGAAGAGTGTGCTTGATTTGTAAAGGTTACCTCCACCTAGCTTGGTGCAAAGGAGAGACCATTTAGTGGATTGGTTTAACGGAGTGATTCACCGAGGACGAATCAGGGACCGTGGATTAGCGGCGTAGCCGTGAACCACGTTATACCATCGTGTTAGCGTTTGTTTTATTGTTTGTCTTTTGCTTTGTATTTGTATATTCCACTTGCTCTAATCTTTTGTAGACGAGCAATTTACGACGTCCAACGTACGAGGGCTATTCACCCCCCTCTAGCCGGCCATATCGATCCCCTACAAGTGGTATCAGAGCCAAGGAAAGCTTGTCACCAGACTAACCGCCGCAACAAGCCCTACATCAAAAATGGCCGGCTCCAACATCCATCCTCCGAAGTTTGAAGGAGAATTCGCTTGGTGGAAGAAGCGAATGGAGGTATTTTTCGAAACGGATTTTGATATAATGATTACAATGGAATCCAGTTTCGTTTTGCCTAGGGATGAAGAGGGGAAGCCAATAGAGAAATCTAGGTGGACCAAGAGGCAAAGAGAGGAGCACCTTGCAAACTCCAAAGCCAAGCACCATCTCTACAATGTGCTCCCTCAACAAGAAATTAACCGAATAGGAGAATGCCTAAGCGCCAAGGAGATGTGGGAGAAGCTAATTGAGCTTCATGAAGGCACATCCGAGGCAAAGCTAGCAAGGAGAGATCTCCTTCGCTCCCAACTATCCAACATCAAATTAGAAAAGGGAGAAAAGGTAATTTCTTTGCATTCTAGATTCAAAGAAATTTTGAATGGACTAACAAGTGTAGGTGAGAAGCTATCAAACCGGGATATGGTAATGAAGGCCATAGATGCCTTTCCCCGGTCATCAAAGTGGAGCTCCATGGTGGACTCATTCTATATCTCAAAGAATTTAGAAGTGAGCACCTTGGAGGAGTTCTTCTCAACAATGGAGCTCCACGAAACTAGGCTTGAAGGAATACAAGAGGAGCCTAGAATTCAACCTTCAAGAGGAGTAGAATTGTTGGCAAATAAGGGGAAGAAGAAGATGGAAATCCCCTCCTCCTCCGATGATGAAGCGTCTTCCTCCTCCTCCATGGATAGCACCGAAGAAGCCTATATGGTAAGGAGGGTAAGACGTGTATTTAAGAATTTTAGATTTGATAAATCTAATGATAGGAATAGAAGATCAAGGGGGAAGGTCATATGCTACAATTGCCAAGGAGAAGGACACATAAGGGATAATTGTCCCCTCCTAAACAAAAGCAAAGAAGAAAAGAAAAAGAAGGAAGAAAAGAAGAAGAAAAAGGGGAGCAAGAAGAAAAAGGAAGAGGAGAAGAAGACAAAGGAAAAAGGAAAGGCCAAAGCTCTCAAGGCAAGGACTTGGGATGACCCATCCTCATCCTCCTCCTCATCATCGGATGAGGAGAATGCCTTTGTCACCAATTTGGCCTTGATGGCCTTTGATGACTTGGATTGCTCTTCATCCGAAAATGAAGAATCAAGCTCAAGTGGGGAGAGCTCAAATGAAGGGGGAGCTTCTACATCCTCATCATCCGAAGAAGAAGAGGACATGGAAACTATGGTAATGAAAGCTTCACCTAATAAAATAGTTTCTATGATTTCTAGTTTAACTAAGGATTTATTTAGAGCTAAGAAGAAGAACAAAAGCATGCTAGATCAAATTAAGGACCTAGAACAAAAATTAGAAAAAGCATGCTTAAATGAAAATGAAAATATTTCTTCTAGCTTAGATGATGCATGCTCACATGATTATATGTCTTTGGATGTTAATGATGCATGTATAAATGAAAATAGGGCCTTAAGGGAAAAGGTAGATTATTTAACCAAAGCCATAGAGAAATTCACAATTGGCTCCAACACATTAAATATGATCTTAGGGAGCCAAAGAGCTAGCTTCAACAAAAAGGGCCTAGGCTACAAGGAAAAGAAAAATGAAAAAGCCTACAAATGCCTTATAGCTAGGGGACAAGATAAAAAGAAGGTAATTGCTAGGAAATGGATCCCCAAGGAATATTTAGTGAACCCAATAGGAAAGAACTTATTTTGGGTTCCAAAATCCATCCTTAAGGGTTAGAATAATCCTAGGGTAGTCAACCATATGAACTTGACCTATATCATATTTTGGTTGACTTAGGATGACGGGACAACATTTTTTAGATAGTGTTGGGTGATGATAACGTGCCCATAAATAGGTAATAATGCTTAAATCATGATGATTGATGTAATTCCTATGTATGTTTTAAATCATGATTTATGATTTTGATATTTGGCATGTTATCATGAGAAATAGGGTTAAATCATGCTTTAGGTGATAATTTGTTTATTATCATCGTATAATACCTAATGCATGACTATTATTTGATGGATACATGAGTTTCATGATCATAATGTAGAATTCATTGATATATGTCATTATGATCATGTAGAATGTTAGGTTGATACTTAACCATGATAGAATTGCATGAATATATGGGTTAAGTATATACAAATACCCCCTAGGATACATCTCACACTCACTATAGGCTAACTTGATTGCAAACTTAGCATGGGTGAGATATTAGGATGATACAAATGTCCACTAATGCCTATGGCATTTAGATGGTCATTTAAAGTATCAAAATAGCAATAATAGACCAATCATGGGGAAGGCTTATGTTTAATTCATAGACATATTGCCCAAAGATCATGGTTGGATATTTCATATGTTTTCAAAACAATTTCTTACCTTAAAATACATGTATTCATGTTTTGAAACAATTGGATGCAAAACTATGTAGCTAACTTGATACTAGAATGATCAAAAACCTAGTGGTTTTTAGAGCGTTTGGATTTTTTGCCAAAACAACAAAATATAATGAGTTTTCATGAAAAAATAATTTTCCATGATAGAAATACTTAAAAGAAATATGTTCCCCAAATTTCATGATTTTTCGAATTTTCTGGAATTTATAATGCATTTAAATTCGTCGAAAATAAAAAAAAATTGGATTCCTTTGTGCGGTCATATATCGATAGCAATGAGTGGCCTAAATCAGAACATTGAAGGCCGAATTCAGTTTGTAAACCTACAACAAGTGGTAGAAATATACTTGATGCCATCAACAAGTGGTACCCAATTTTAAATCAACTTGTCATATTTTCCCTCCATTATACTTGATGCCATGAGCTTATAACTTAGTGTTAATCTTTTTGATAGTGTCAAAGGGGGAGAAATAAGTATGTTTAAGTTAATCACTTTAGGGGGAGAAATATATTTTAGGGGGAGAAATATATGATAGGGGGAGAAAATTTGCATAGAGAGTTTCATGGATTAAGGGGGAATTGCATGTTGTTATATCATGTTTATCTTTACATGCTTTCTTACCTTAGAATTTATATCAAATGTTTTTACCTAACTTAAACGGATTGCCACACATCAAAAAGGGGGAGATTGTTAGGGCAATCTCTTGCCGTAATATGGTTTTGATGGTGTGGCAAAGGGTTTAAGTTAGTTTGATATGTTTATGTGATATGTGCGTTGAAGTCGTGCAGGACTTAGTAATTCGCACATGGAGCCGTGGCGAGTTTCACATCTCATGCCTCGTGCCTTGAGTCGGTGAAGGATAGCTTTGCGGAAGCCGTGCGCTTGGAGCATCCGAGGGACCGCCGGACGAGAAGCTTGGAGTGAAGCCGGAGGAAGTAGACTTCGAGGCAAGAGACGCGAAGGAGCATTGTAGAGCCGTGCGCCTGATGCTGCCGAGGGACGTGGCCGAGAACGAAGAGAACTTCGAAGGCGAGGGACTCCGAGAAATGAGAGTGAGCGATTGTAACCCAGGGAAGGGTAGCTCTTAGGTGAAACTTGGCCATTTGGCCAAGTGTCGGATGGATTTTCGACAATCGCTATGTCGCGGCAATGATCGCTTCCGAAGCCGAGTGAGTTCGACCGTATACGACCGATCGATCAGCCGATCCGCCATACGTGGGCGCGATCAAGAAGACATCACCGATCGCCAAGGCGCAGCCGATCGTCAATAAGGGTTTCGCCATTAATCGCTCGAGCCGATCGGGCCGATTACGAGGAAAGCAGCCGATCGATGAGGTCCATCCGATCGCTAAGAGTTCCGCTGACTACAACGGCCGGATCCGACGCGGTTCGGAGGCCGCTAGACGGCAATGATCGCCAAGGGCGGCAATGATCGATGGCGGCAAACGGGAAGAAGTTAGCCCTCTCTATAAAAAGAGAGGGTGTGAGCCTTTGAGAGGCTAATGCTCATACTCTAAACAATCTTCCTAGTGCCCCACAAGCTCTAAACTCTTCTTACCTGTTCTTACTCCATTCTATTTGTAAGAAGAGTGTGCTTGATTTGTAAAGGTTACCTCCACCTAGCTTGGTGCAAAGGAGAGACCATTTAGTGGATTGGTTTAACGGAGTGATTCACCGAGGATGAATCAGGGACCGTGGATTAGCGGCGTAGCCGTGAATCACGTTATACCATCATGTTAGCGTTTGTTTTATTGTTTGTCTTTTTCTTTGTATTTGTATATTCCGCTTGCGCTAATCTTTTGTAGACGAGCAATTTACGACGTCCAACGTACGAGGGCTATTCACCCCCCTCTAGCCGGCCATATCGATCCCCTACAGCTCACATATATGTAATGACATACAGGGGCTAAGGAATAGAAGAAGACTTGTCAGAGGGGAGTCAAATTTGTGAGTTGGCAATGGAGCAAAGGTTGCTGCAGTCGCCATCGGAACTTATTTGCTGAAGCTCCCTAGTGGACTAGTCTTAGAACTGGACAATTGCTATTATGTTCCTTCTCTAATAAAGAACATTGTTTCTATTTCCTGTTTAAATAGAAATGGTTTCCATTTGACGTTTAGTAACAATTGTTGTTATATAACTTTAAATGGCGTACTTTATGGAACTGGAACCTTGAGTAATGGCATTTATACGTTGGACATATCCAGTGACATTTTCAATATCGAAGCGAGCAACACGCGTGCTCGAAAGGATAATCAAATAGACTCCTATATGTGGCATTGTCGTCTTGGCCATATAAGCAAGAAACGCATGTCCGAATTACACCGATGTGGAATTCTGGAATCGTTTGAATTGGATTCATACGATACATGCGAATCATGCTTAAAAGGCAAGATGACTAAGTTACCTTTTACTGGAAAAGGTGAACGAGTGGGAGAGTTACTAGGTCTAATACATACTGATGTATGTGGACCTATGTCAACTCAAGCATTAGGAGGCTATAGCTACTTCATTACCTTCACCGATGATCACTCACGGTTTGGGTATGTGTTCTTAATGAAACACAAGTCTGAAGCCTTTGAAAGGTTCAAAGAATTCAGATATGAAGTAGAGAAACAACATGACAAGAGTATTAAAATACTTCGATCGGATCGAGGTGGTGAATACTTAAGTCAAGAGTTTCTTGATTATCTAAGAGACAAATGGCATATTGTCTCAATGGACTCCGACCTATACACCACAGCATAATGGTGTATCTGAGAGGCGTAACCGGACCTTGTTGGACATGGTCAGGTCAATGATGAATCATGCAACTCTTCCCAAGTCCTTTTGGGGCTATGCACTTCAGACAGCTGTTTACTTGTTAAACAGAATGCCTACCAAGGTAGTCTCAACTACTCCATATGAGATATGGAATAGTAAGAAACCTCATGTATCTTACTTGAAGATATGGGGTTGTCCCGCTTATGTGAAGCGATCAGATCGACAAACTGGATGCTAAGTCTGATAAATGTCTATTTATTGGATACCCTAAGGAAACAAGGGGTTACCAATTCTATCATCCTGTGGAACAAAAGGTGTTTGTTTCAAGGCATGCTCTGTTTCTAGAGAAAGAGTTTCTCTTGCAAGAAAGCTTGGGAGTGTCGTCGAGCTTGAGGAGGCTCGAGAGACTCAAATAGACATTGATGAGATCGGTGAATACACTGCGACCGACAACTCATAGTGATGAGCAATCGACTGGACCTATTGTAACACCACATCTTCGTAGATCTGGTAGAACACGCAATATTCCTGAGAGATATGGATTTCTCGTAAGCGAATCGAACGACGTGTTACTCATTGATGATGAGGAGCCTACCAGTTATGAAGAAGTGCTGACAAGTTCAGAAAGGGATAAGTGGCTTGGTGCCATGAAGTCGAAAATGGATTCCATGTACGAAAACCAAGTTTGGAACTTGGTTGACCCACCTGAAGGCATAAAGCCTATAGGGTGCAAGTGGGTTTTCAAGAAGAAAACCGACATGGATGGTAATGTGATTACCTATAAGGCTAGATTGGTGGCGAAAGGATATCGTCAAAAACAAGGTGTTGATTATGACGAAACCTATTCGCCTGTAGCTATGCTTAAATCCATTCGGATGCTCCTGGCCATAGCGGCTCATTATGATTATGAGATATGACAGATGGATGTGAAAATAGCTTTCCTTAATGGAAACTCGCCGAGGACGTGTATATGATATGACACCGAGGGTTTCACATCGGTTGATAAAACCAAGGTATGCAAATTGCGACGGTCCATTTATGGATTGAAGCAAGCATCCAGGAGCTGGAATATCCGTTTTGATGAGACAATCAAAAGGTTTGATTTCTCACAAAATCCAGACGAACCTTGTGTGTACAAGAAGGTTAGTGGGAGTGCAGTCGTGTTCCTAGTATTGTATGTCGATGACATACTACTTATGGGAAACGATGTTTCAATCTTACAGTCAGTGAAGGTTTGGTTATCCAAGACATTCTCCATGAAAGACCTGGGAGAAGCAACCTACATCCTTGGGATTAAGATCTATAGAGATAGATCGAAACGGTTGCTTGGTCTTTCGAAGTCTACATATATAGACCGAGTGCTAAAGAGGTTTAGCATGTCAGAATCCAAGAAAGGTTTCCTCCCCATCAGGCATGGGGTACACCTTTCGAAGTCTATGTGTCTGCGCACAGAAGACGAGAGGATTTGCATGAGTAAGATTCCCTATGCATCCGCAATAGGATCTATCATGTATGCTATGTTATGTACGAGGCCTGATGTATCATATGCTCTGAGTGTCACGAGCAGATACCAGTCCGATCCAGGAATGGATCATTGGGCGGCTGTTAAGACGATCCTTAAGTACTTGAGAAGAACTAAGGATGTGTTCCTAATATATGGAGAAGGGGACATGGTGATACGCGGGTATACGGATGCCAGCTTCCAGATAGACAAGGATGATTCCAGGTCTCAGTCTGGATACGTGTTCACCTTGAATGGGGGCGCAGTGAGTTGGAAAAGTTCCAAACAAGAGACTGTAGCGGATTCTACCACGGAGGCAGAATACATTGCAGCTTTGGAAGCAGCAAAGGAAGCGGTTTGGATCAAGAAGTTCATCTCTGAACTTGATGTGGTCTCATCAATGATCCAAACATGTGCTTCGCCGCTATCATCTTATCAGAGAGATCATCAGTAGAAACGAAATACAAATCGAGAAAATTCCCACTGAAAGGAACTTAGCGGATCCCTTGACTAAGGCATTACCTCAAAATAAGTTTGAGGGTCATGTTCGAGCTTATGGTATTGGATACCGTAGCGATTGGCATTAGGCCAAGTGGGAGTCTGTTAGTAATATATGAGAGATGTCCTAAGGCAATCGCCTTATGTATGAACCATTTATATGATAAATGAAGATTCACTATTTGAGTATACATGTTTTATGTATTTGATTGGATCTTAAACTCATTTATTGAATGTCAACGATACGATTCACAGCATGAGAGAATTTGTGATTGGATCACAACTAGTGAGTATCTCTACATGTGTAATTGTGATGTATCGGAATTATCCCTAGTCGATGAATTGATGGATTTGGACACCATCAATTCTGTCGAGACTAGCACGAGGTATACTCCTTGGTGTATCCAAGCAGCTGATTCTCACTGGCTGGAGACATAGTGATGTCTGGAGTTAATCGTGGATGCTAGTTATGGTAACTAGTTCATTGGAGTGACCAACCGTAAGACTTTATATGGTTCTCTGCATATATAGATATGTCAATGAAGTTCTTACTGTGGCTTAAGTGCCATGTTCCTTTGACTTGCGGTATTCAAGTCATCTTGATCATGGAGACTTATGCTTTGACATCTTAAGCAAACATCTCTAAGGTGATGTGGACCCGGGATGATTGGGTAGAAGTTGAAGTGATCGAAGGTGTTTGAATAGCCTATAAAGGATTCACCACTCCTTGCGAGGAGATGTATACCCATGGCCTCTCGTCGGATTGTTACTAAAGTCTTTGGCCAAAGCATTACATGTTTAGAGTAAAGTACTCTTCGATACATGTGCAGTAACTAGAATCCGTAGGATGAGGAAATGATACTTGGGCTAGGTGTGACGTAGTCAGCCTAGTGGGGACTAACACAATAGACCATGTCCTGAACCAAGTGGGTATAAGATGAGTGAAGGGAATGAGGCACGATTCATTCAAGCTACTGAAGGGTTTCAAAAATAGTTCTGGATCAACCGTTGATCTTTTCGGTTAATTGGGGATCATGATGTACTACTAGGTGCCACTCATGATCGTTCTATAATTAATGGTTAATTATAGATGGCCAACATAAACCGAGAACCTATTTGGTCACACGCACAACGAGCGTAATCCAAAGGATTTAAAACGAGCTTGAGAATGGGATTCTCAGACCGAGAGAAACTAGGTTTGGTTGGACCAAACATAAAGCGAGCATGAAATCGTTTCAGTCGCAATGGAAGCGTGGATGGGCCGAGTCTTATGAAGACGTAATGGATAAACCAAAATGGTTTGGTTCTAATACAATGGAGGAGAATAAACCAAAGGGTTTGGTTTATTTTAAACGAATGAACCAAAAGTTGGTTCGGTTCGTTTTAACTTAAAATAAACCATCATGGTTTGGTTTATTTTAACTTATCTTAATGGAGCGGGTTAACGGGCCTAATGGTTATGATCCAATAACCATTAAGAGAATTAGTTCTCTATAAAAGAGGGCTTAATGGATAATTAAGCCCTAATCCAAGCCCTAGCAAAAGTTGCCGCCCAACCCCATTGAAGGAGTTGCCGCCCAAGCTCCTTGGCCGCCCAGCCCCTTGTGCCGGCGTCCAGCTCCTTGCCGGTGACCAAGCTTCAGCCGGTGATCCTCCGGCGACCCTCCGGTGATCTTCCTAGGCCTCGGTGAAAAGGTGAGCACTTGGCTTCCTTATTTTGGCCGGCGCCTACTCCTCCACCAAGCTGTCCAGTTTTCTGGACAGCTTCTTCTCCTCTCGTCGGAGCGTCGTTTGGACGACGGTTAGTGCTCCGACAGCGGATAACTTACCGGGGATTCAATCTCCGGTAATCCTCTGAGGTGGAGGACGAAGGATTCGTCAATTGGTTGACGAATACCTCTCTGGAGAAGCGAGTTTTGAGAACTCGTATTAGGATCCGAATTTGGATTCGGATCGTGATCATCTCTCGATCACGTCGTCTTCAACACGAGGCTAGTAACCCGTATGAAGACGAAGCTCGTGGCTTAGCGAAGTCATCCCGAGGAACTCGGCGTGGATACGGATAGAGACGATTCTAGCGAGGATCGTTCCGGTTGATGCCATTCCCGCTACACGTCATACGAAAGGTATAACGTAGTTAAATTTCCTTTTATTGCAAATTTAAATTTACGGTTATGTCTACACTTGTTGTAATATGCATGCGTGTGTTGTGTGTGTTGTAATAAATAGAAGTATTTATTATTTTTATTGCTTCCGCTGTGTTCATGTTTACGAAACATGATCGAACACACACACGCCGCAGTGCCGGAAACCCAACAGGTCGAATAGAGGTTGTGTTGTGAGTTCTGTCGGTGTGTGAAAGAAGAGAGATAGGAATACCAAGGCACGACCGGGATTTGTCTCGTGAAGAAGTTTGAACTTGAGGAGGTTCAAGAGACTCCAGTAGACATTGAAGAGATACCTGGTCAAGCACCTCAACCGATGACTCATAGTGATGAGACATCGGCTGAACCTATTGTGACACCACATTTTCGTAGATCTAGTATGACACGCAACATTCCTGAGAGATATGAATTTCTCGTAAGTGAATCGAACGACGTGTTACTCATTGACGATGAGGAGCCTACCAATTATGAAGAAGTTCAGAAAGGGACAAATGGCTTGAAGCCATGAAGTCGGAAATGGATTCCATGTATAAAAATCAAGTTTGGAACTTGGTTGATCCACCTGAAGGCATAAAGCCTATAGGGTGCAAGTAGATTTTCAAGAAGAAAACCGACATGGATGATAATGTGATTACCTATAAGGCTATATTGGTGGCGAAAGGATATCGTCAAAAGCAAGGTATTGATTATGACAAAACTTATTCGCCTGTTGCTATGCTTAAATCCATTTGGATGCTCATGGCCATAGCAACTCATTATGATTATGAGATATGCCAGATGGATGTGAAAACAACTTTCCTTAATGGAAACCTGCTCGAGGACGTGTATATGATACAACTTGAGGGTTTTACATCGGTTGATAAAACCAAGATATGCAAATTGTGACGGTCCATATAAGGATTGAAACAAGCATCCAAGAGCTAGAATATCCATTTTGACGAGACAATCAAAAAGTTTGATTTCTCATAAAATCCAGATGAACCTTGTGTGTACAAGAAGGTTAGTGGGAGTGCAGTCGTGTTCCTAGTATTGTATGTCGATGACATATTACTTATAGGAAACGATGTTTCAGTCTTACAGTCAGTTATGATTTGGTTGTCCAAGACATTCTCCATGAAAGATTTGGGAGAAGCAACCTACATCCTCGGGATTAAGATCTATAGGGATAGATCAAAACGATTGCTTGGTATTTCGCAGTCTACATATATAGACCGAGTGCTAAAGAGGTTTAGCATGTCGGAATCCAAGAAAGGTTACCTTCCCATCATGCATGGGATACACCTTTCGAAGTCCATGTGTTCGCACACAGAAGATGAGAGGATTTGCATGAGTAAGATTTCCTATGCATCCACAATAGGATCTATCATGTATGTTATGTTATGTACAAGGCCCGATGTATCGTATGCTCTGAGTGTCACGAGCAGATACCAGTCTGATCCAGGAATGGATTATTGGGCGGCTGTTAAGACGATCCTTAAGTACTTAAGAAGAACTAAGGATGTGTTCTTAATATATGGAGAAAGAGACATGGTGATACGCAAGTATACGGATGCCAACCTCCAGACAGACAAGGATGATTCTAGGTCTTAGTCTGTGTACGTGTTCACCTTGAATGGGGGCACAGTGAATTAGAAAAGTTCCAAATAAGACACTGTAGTGGATTCTACCACTGAGGCAGAATACATTGCAGCTTCAGAAGCAGCAAAGGAAGTAGTTTGGATCAAGAAGTTCATCTATAAACTTGATGTGGTCTCATCAATGATCCAAACATGTGCTTAGGCGCTATCATTTGATCAGAGAGATCATAAGTAGGAAGGAAATACAAATCGAGAATATTCCCACTGAAAGAAACTTAGCGGATCCTTTAACTAAAGCATTACCTCAAAGTAAGTTTGAGGGTCATGTTAAAGCTTATGGTATTAGATACCGTAGCGATTGACATTAGGCCAAGTGGGAGTTTGTCAGTAATATATGAGAGATATCTTAAGGCAATCACCTTCTGTTTGAACCATTTATATGATAAATGAAGATTCACTATTTGAGTATACATATTTTCATGTATTTGATTAGATCTTAAACTCATTTACTGAATGTCTACGATACGATTCACAGCATGAGAGAATTTGTGATTGGATCACAACTAGTGAGTATCTCTACATGTGTAATTGTGATGTATCAAAATTATCCCTAGTCGATGAATTGATGACTTTAGACACCATCAATTCTATCGAGACTAGCATGAGGTATACTCCTTGGTGTATCCAAGCAGCTGATTCTCACTAGCTGAAGACATTGTGATGTCTGGAGTTAATTGTGGATGCTAGTTATGGTAACTAGTTCATTGGAGTGACTAGCTGTAAGACTTCATATGGTTCTTTGCATATATGGATATGTCAATGAAGTTCTTACTGCAGCTTAAGTGCGATGGTCCTTTGACTTGCGGTATTCAAGTCATCTTAGTCATGAAGACTTATGCTTTGACATCTTAAGCAAGCATCTCTGAGGAGATGTGGACTCGAGATGATTGGGTATAAGTCGAAGTGGCCGAAGGTGTTTGAATAGCCTATAAAGGATTCACCACTCCTTGCGAGGAGATATATACCCATGGCCTCTCTTCGGATTGTTACTAAAGTCTTTGGCCAAAACATTACATGTTTAGAGTAAGGTACTCTTAGATACATGTGCAGTAACTCGAATCCGTAGGACGAGAAAATGATACTTGGGCTAGGTGTGACGTAGTCAACTTAGTGGGGACTGACATTATAGACCATGTCCTGAACCAAGTGGGTATAAGATGCGTGAAGGGAACGGGGCACGAATCATTATAGCTGCTGAAGGGTTTCAGAAATAGTTCTGGATCAACCGTTGATCTTTTTCGATTAATTGGGGATCATGATGTACTACTAGGTGCCACTCATGATTGTTCTATAATTAATGGTTAATTATAGACGACCAATATAAACTGAGAACCTATTTGGTCACACGCATAACAAGCGTAATCCGAAGGATTTAAAATGAGCTTGAGAATGAGATTCTCAGACCGAGAGAAACTAGGTTTGGTTGGACCAAACAAGGATCGAGCATGAAATCGTTTCAGTCGCAATGGAAGCGTGGATGGGTCGTGTCTTATGAAGACATGATGGTTGAACCAAATTGGTTTGGTTCTAATCCAATGGTGGAGAATAAACCAAAGGGGTTTGGTTTGTTTTAAACGAATGAACCAAAAGTTGGTTCGGTTCGTTTTAACTTAAAATAGACCAACGCGGTTTGGTTTATTTTAACTTAAGTTATTGGAGCGAGTTAACAGGTTTTGGTTATGAACCAATAACCGTTAAGAGAATGTGTTCTCTATAAAAACATGGCTTAAGGGTTTTTTGTGAATAACTTTTGGTTGTTGGAAAAACCTAGCCACCCAACCCTCTCCCTCTCTTCTCCTTGCCGCTGCCCAAGGGTTCCAGGCCGCCCAGCTTTTTGCCACCGTCCACCCTTGCTGTCGGCGTCCAACTACTGCCGGCCACTCCTCCAGTGACCCTTCGACGACTCACCTTGGTTCCGGCGACCAAGGGTTGGCCGGGCATCCTCTTTGGCCGGCGCAACATCCTCCACCAAGCTGTCCACACTACAATAAAAAATCGAATAGTCAACGGTGAAAAACCGTTGTCTACGAGCAAAAAAATCCATGGTAAATCGACCCGTTGTGAAAAGTGGTTTGGGCAAAGACAACGGTGAAAAACCGTTGTCGTTTCAAGGATAAGACAACGGTTTTTAACCGTTGTCTTTGCCCAAACCACTTTTCACAATGGGTCGATTTACCACGGATTTTTTTGCTCATAGACAATGATTTTTCACCGTTGTCTTTTCCTTAAATCTACAACGGTCTTTCACCGTTGTCTTTAACCGACCCCCGATTTACCACGGATTTGTTTTGCTCATAGACAACGGTTTTTCACCGTTGTCATTTCTCAACGGTTACTCTATAACACAATAAACCGTTAGAGATTTATAGTGTTGCGTTTTTAATATAAATCATACAACATCAAACAGAGTTATAGAAAACACATATATACACTCGCACTTGTAGCGATGTAAAGTACAAGGTCACATCACATTTAAAATGATCACTCTTATCGATATATATTAAAAAGTACTGTGGCAAAACAACTACACATCATATGCACCAAAAGTATTATGCATAATAAGCAAAACACTTATAGATTACCACATGTAATCAAAAGAGGTATGTACACTTAAATCTCTCCTAATCATCAGATATGTGATCTTGTATGCATTCAACCCACTCCAAACGTACTTCATCAATTTCCTTTGCTGCTATCACAGATTTTACGAACTACATGTGAATAAATGAATGAAAATGTAATTAAACACTATGGTATCAATAAGAAAATTTGAAAATATATCTAATATTACTATTGGTCATAGGGAAAACTTGTCAATGGATGTGGCGCCTTCAATTATATCTCTCATATATCGTAAAATAAAATAATTACTCAGGTGACGGAGTAATTAGATCAAATCACATCAAATTATACAAGTCTGTTATTTAGACACGACATGTGATCTTCTGGAAGCCCTGAAAGAAACTGTTGAGATTTGGGGCAAATAATATTTCAGATAAAGAATGCCCAAGACTAAGATGTATTTTATATGGTCAAGAGTCAGACCTAATAGCTATCACTTAAGATCCCAGCCATATCTGTTCTAAAATACATCAGGCAGGTCAGAAAAAAAATAAATCAAACTTTGGATATGAGAATCCTTCTAATGCCCCTAAACATATCTAATTCTAATGTGAATGGTTCTTGCTTCTCAATGAAAAATTGCAGGAGCTATAAAAATATGAAAAGCTAATTAAGGTCATTAGAAGCCTTACCCTATTGCACATGGTTCTCAACAAAAAATAACAAGAACTATATACCTCAATTTACCAAAAAGAAGTTTATGTTGACCGTTAGTCAAATTCTTTACCAGATAAAGTTTATTAAGATAGTAAATAAAGTTTATATTTACAGATAGTAATACTTACCAACACTTGAGAGTACAAAACCAGAAAGTATATCTTCTTCTTCAACCCCAGATAATCTTACTCTAATATTCTCACGGGGCCTCTGGCCTACGCTTGACTTTATTTTCGTTACAAAATATTCCAAGAACTTTGACATTAGCCTGGAGAAAAGCAAAGGGACACAATGCAAGTTCAGCGATTGCAACCTGAAGGCAGAAATATTGAAGAAACAAAATACCTTGTTATGCATGACCAACAAACTATCACCTTCGCACATGCTTCCAGATTCTACTTTCCCCATGACCACTACTCCCATGTCCTTGTATTTATCAATAATCGGCATCCTTTAACATAAATACTCATTTCAGAAAGAAAGTTGGGCTTGAAATGCAAGGATGGAAGAAAAGGATAAGAACTGAAATATTAAGATTTAAGTCCTTAAATAAGATTACCGATGATGTCTCAACGCTTAATTACTCAATTTCAATTGTTAAAACATAATATCACATGCAAGGTTTGGATTTAATTATGATTAGAATATGTACTTTAAAAAAATAAGGTTGTTAGGAGAAGGGGTCCATAGGTATAGATCATAAGACCCAAACATAAATTGTAAGATCTTATAATTTAACTTAAATATTTTAAACCTATATTAACATTTATAATTTATTATTAACACTTTATCATTGCCATCTCACAAATAATTATTAAAATTAATCATACATATATGAAATTTATTATATAATTCTTAGTGTACCATATTCATATATGAGATAACAACTTCTATGTGATAAAATAATTATAAGATGGGCAAGATAAGAATAATTTGAAAGGAATCTTCTACATATGAATTAAAAAATGTTTTATAATTCAGAATTTTCTTAAACACTATGACATGAAGAAAAATACTTGCTACAGTTAGTGTCAATACTTACAATGTCTTATTTAACTTATGTATATTCAATCTAGTTAAGCTTGTTGTGATCGAGATCCTACATAGACACAATAAGCAGGTAAATCGTAGGGTCATGACCTTCTAGCCTATTTCTGATCCAACTTGGGAACAAGATCTTTTAAGTCAGATTGGTTCATAAGTTCCTTCTTGGACACCTGATGTCATAGACCTTGTGGAAAATTTTTGGTTCTTACCTATGTAAATATCTGAGAATTCAAGGCACATCTTTGATATGGTCTGAGAAATTTCAACCTACAAAATACAAAACAAACAGTGATGTCTGGTAGCTAGTCAGTTTTCATGATTAGTCGAAGTTTGTACTCTAATTTGAAAACAGTTGAAGGAATTATATTATACAGAGTTCTACATTGAGAATAGAAATGTACAAAGTTTCAAGCATTGGAATGACACCATAACGTATCACTTGTCTCACAGTTTAAAGTACAAATAACAAATCAATTCCGCCGCTAGTTTCATCAAAACATGAATCTCACAAGTGATAAGATGCACAACATCTATTACAAACATAGATCATGTAGCATACCTATCAAACTTTTTGCCATCTGGGTCTATTCTTGTCAAAGTAAAGATGTCTTCAAAAAGAAGCTCAACCATGTTTACGGAGATCAACCTCTGCAAGCAACCTGCAAAAAAAAAAGTTGTGTGAGACAATATCTTACCAGCATTATACAATAGATAATTGTAAACACATCTAAGAAGCTAAGCCAATTAATAAAGGCACTCTAACACTAACATAGCATGCCTAAATGTTATTCTTTCATTTGCTCCAACTGTCCTCTTCACTAATGTTATTCATTCAATATGCAACTAGACGAGGTTACAAGCCTGAATTAAGAAGAAATAGAAATCCACAGAGCTGGCAGCAGTCCTCATCGGTGCCAAAGTGTCTAGAAGAGATGATCCAGAAACAATGAGGCACAGTTTCCCTGGTTGCGAGAACCAACAAGACAAGGGAAGTTCGGTCGTCGGACTTTCACAGGCGAGGTGTAAGAAAGTCGGAGGTAGCGCTAGGGTTCAAGAGGAAGATAAGTTAAAGTTTTGAGTTAAAGCGAACTGTCGGAGAGAAGCGCTTCGAGGAGTATGATCGGCGATGGATTAGGGTCACAGGACGTGGTGATTTGACACAAGGGAGAAGGAAGGATGTGGCATATATAAGGTTGCGACGAGATCGAGCTTGTGGCGATCGGTCGTGGTGGCGATCACAAAAGGGAGACGGAGCTGTGGTTGGTTGGTGGCATCAACACAGGAAAAGGGCGACCATCGGCGCTCACTGCCGTCTGGATCGGTGGAGCGCGGCAAGGAAGCGGCGGTGCAAGGTGGCTCACGGGAAAAGGGCACGACAGAACAGGCGATGGTGCAGGGATGAACGACGACGCAACGAAAAAAAAAAGAGGAATCGGGAGAAAGAAAAAAAATTGGATGCGAAGGGAAAACCTAAACTTAGCTTATTTATAACCTAGGATTAATTCACCCAATCAAGTCCTAAAATTTATTCAGATTTTTTTATAAATATTTAATAACTAAATTCGAATTTTAATAAATAAATTTATTTTATTTATCTCGTTTTAAATTATATTATTACATTATTAAATTATTTATTTATTTATTTTTGTTATATTACAAAAAAAATTAAAGACAACGGTTCTGGAAAACCGTTATAAAATGCGTTGTTGATAAAAAAAAATATGTTCAACGACAACAGATAGTGTAAAACCGTTGTCTTTTGTGTTATATTGATGCTCAAAGACAACGGTTTTGTCAAAAACCGTTGTCTTTTACCAAAATCACAACGGTTTCTCTTAAAACCGTTGTCTTTGTGGTGTTGTCTTTTAGCATTTTTGTTGTAGTGCCAGTTTTCTGGACAGCTTGTTTCCTTCATGTCGGAGTGTCATTTGGACGACGTTTGGAGATCCGACAGTGGCTACCTTGCCGGGGATTCGATCTCCGGTAATCCTCATAGGTGGAGGACGAAGGATTCGTCAAACGGTTGACAAATACCTCTCCGGAGAAGCGAGTTTTGGGGACTCATTTTCGAATCCTAATTTTGATTCGGATTGTGATCTTCTCTCGATCACATCTTCTTCGACACGAGGCTAGTGACTCCTACGAAGACGAGGCTCGTGGCTTTGTGAAGCCATCCCGATGATACTCGGCGTGGATATGGATAGAGGCGATTCTAGCGAGAGTCGCTCCGGTTGATGTCTTTCCCGCTGCACGTGATACGTTAGGTATACCTAGAATAATTTCTTTTTATTGCAAAATTTGAAACTACAATTATGTCTACACATATTGTACTATGCATGCGTGTGGTGTGTGTGATGTAATAAATTAGATTTATTGCTTTTTATTTCTTCTACTGCGCACATGTTTACGAAACATGTTCGAACACACATTCGCCGCGGTGCCGGAAACCCAACAACCAAAAAGTTTCGTTGCTGAAGGCCAAGAAGATAAAGTATGTAGATTGAAGAAATCTATATATGGGCTAAAGCAAGCATCAAGACAGTGGAACATAAGATTTAACGAAGTGATTTTATCTTATGGTTTCGAAATGATCAATGAGGATCATTACGTTTACCTAAAGAATGATAAAGGAAAGTATGTCATTTTATCATTATATGTTGATGATATGTTGATTGCAGGAAATGACATAGGTTTTGTGATAGAAGTCAAAAAGTGGCTTTTATCACAATTTGACTCAATAGATATGGGAGAAGCTGAATACATCTTAGGAGTAAAGATCATCAGGGATCGATCTAAGAGACTTTTAGGTTTGTCTCAAGAGTCTTATATAAATAAGATGTTACAACATTTCAGCATGTCTAATTGCAACAGTGAACAGACATCTATTGTGAAAGGTATTGTTCTGAGCAAGAGTATGAGTCTCAAAAACTCCTAATGAAATAGCCGAGATGAATAAAAAACCATATGCCAGTGCTGTTGGTAGTTTAATATACACTATGTTGTGTACTCGTCCCGATATCAGCTATGTTGTTGGCTCAGTCAGCCATTTCCAGTCAAACCCAGGACCGAGACACTGGAAGGCAGTGAAAAGGATATTCAAATATCTGAAAGCGACGATAGATTACGCTTCTATTATCAAGGATCGAGCATGAGCTCAAGGATATTCAGATGCAGATTGGGTCGGGACTCGATGATAGAAAATCTACATCGCATGCGCTCTTTGTCAATGGTGGCGCCATCTCTGAACAAAGAAGAAACAGCCCGGTGGCCTTATCAACCATGGAAGCCGAATATGTGGCATGTTAAATTGCATAAGAAGCGGTGCAGTTAAGGAGGTTCTTGAAGCATCCAAAATCAAGACAAGGGGGAGTCCAAGTGATCTCTCATCGTGATAGTCAAGCTGCTATAGTTTTTTCCAAGGATCCCAAATATCACAGCAAGGGCAAGCATATTACTATAAAGTACAACTTTATCAGGGATATTGTTGCTAAGAAGAAGGTTATTCTTGAGTATATCCCTACTCGAGCTATGCTTGCAGATCCTTTTACTAAGACAATGACTAGAGAGTCATTTAATGAGCATGTAAAGTCTATGGGACTTCATATAATGTAACAGTTTTGTAATGACAATCAGATATTGTAATTTGATTGTGTTTTAATGCAAGCCATAATTTATTCAGTGTATGTGATGTTACATTCTAATAAGATCTCGGTGAGCATATTGATAGGTAGTGATTGGTCCTCTCACATGGATAATCATCTTTGTTTGTTATGTACGAATAGGGGTAAGACTATTGCTTATAGGATAGCTTTGGAAACTATATGTATAGGATACATACCTATAAGTTGGGGTCGCCTTGATATATGTATCAAGATAAGATCATTTAAGAAAAGTGATCGAAGTAAATGTTCCCACCATTTACTATACCTGTTTAATGAGCCAGATTATAATTCATATGTTGAATTTAGGATTAGACATTTGGAATGTCTGAATCAAGATCTGTACGATGTTGAACATGCGCTCTTTATTGATAAAGAGAATAACATTGTAGCATGTGATTCATACCACTTGTGCTAAAGCGACAATAAAGGTAGTAGGAGAAAGGATCCCTATTTCTCTACTATGTGAGACCTTTGAGATTATATGTTGATCTCAGCATTTTCCCTTTGTGACTATTTAGGTGTCTGCTTGAAGTTTTAATCAGAGTCTGCTACTTTAGCATGTAAACCTATTGACTATGGATGATTTGGTCTATGGAACATGACTAGGAAAGCGACTGATTAAAATGAATGGATTCACACTAAAAAGGAAGATTAAATATGTTTACATCCTTTGAGAATTATTCACTGGTCGACCCATTTCTGTTATGTATGGACATGTTTGTGAATATTGAGAATATAGAATATGCTCTTGACTTGATGGTCATTATGAGGGATTAGAGATGTTCATATTGATGTAAGTGGAGATTATTTAATCTAGGCAAATAGCAAGACATTATATCCAGGAAAACAGTTAAGTACCACTAGGACAAAGGTTCAGTACCACCTGGTAAATGGCTGGGAGCCACCTGGAGGATGACAATGGGTCATCTAGTGAGTGACTATGTGTCATTCAGAGAATGGTTATGTACCATTTATAGAGCGACTAAGTTAGGCGTAACAACTTTTCTTAGCATTGATTGCTCTTTGAGCAGCTATGTAAGGTGTAAACCCTTTCATAGCATTGGATTGCTCAGTGTGTTTGCTGTCGCACGAGCCATTTTTCTAAGTATGAATTGGTTGTTCTAATGGTCTTTGTGACTATTAGTCTCTGTTCTGTTAGTCTGTTGGGACTATAGTCTCCGACACGATACTGGTCTATGTGACTGGATACTTCTATTAGTCATTTGGGACTAATGACTCTGGCTCTATTTAGTCTATGTAACTAAATACCTCTTATTGGTCTATGTGACATGCTTTGGAAGAGTGGGAGATGAAACACGTGGAGCACACATGGAGCGGTTGCTGCGCGTTGTGTGCAGCAACCACGCACGAAACTGCACACGCACTCATAGGAGTGCGTGCGGTTTCTCCACGAAGTTAAACGTCCAAACTCCTATTTATAGGAGGGATCATCCAACGCAAATGGCTGCTGGGTGACCTTGCGAGAAAGAGGTCGAACGGAGGTTGTGTTGTGAGTTCTGTCGGTGTGTGAAAGCAGAGAGATAGGAACACCAAGGCACAGCCGGGATTTATCTCATGAATAAGGAGGACTCTTCAGTTGTGATCAGTCCTCAGACACAACAACATCTTCTTCCTTGGACGCGAGAAGTTTTTGACGGAACCTGTAAGTTTTTTTTGTTTTAACAGTTTCGTTCTTCCCTCTATTTTTGCTTGGATAATCTCGATTAGATGCTAAAACCACCAACAACGGAGCTGGAAGTTGGATGAATTCCAGAATGTTGATTGGAGTTGCCTCATGGAATCCCTACTTGAGGAGACCTTGGTTTGACATTGGAGAATGATTCAGAATATCTAAGACATTTAGAGAAGCTAGTATTGGTTGATATGATTCATGTGCCCACGGAAGTACGACCATTCGTTAGTATAGGAGAGGCAATGTGGCACTTGCCGATGTGTGATGCAAAGATATTGGATGCTTGTGCGATGGATGGAAATTCATCATATGTTGTTGAGAATGATTGGAGTGCTTCTAAATCTCAGTCAGAATTAAGGTGTTCACAAGGGCATGCAAATTCTCTACGCCCTCGATGAGGTCCCACAGGCTGCGTAAATGGAGTAGCTTTGCGATCGGTGGAGACCTTATAGATCTATCGGTTCTGGATAAGCAACAACAGGAACATAAGCCAACCCTACAAGAGCAAATGGTTGACTCATATCATATGCTTCCACAATCTTGGGTGAAGTCCATTTCACCTACTACTATCTGCGCAGTCACTTCTTCTTATGGTCTTATCTAAGCACTATCTCACGGATTATTGTATGTTTTTAACTACACATGAGATAAATTCTCTTCCTCTTCCTTTACATTTCTTTACTGCATTAAATATATTTTCTTTGATCTATGACGATTCTGACTTAAGCATAAGAGGGCCCCTCATCGGGTAGACCGACGGGGGTTTGACACGTGTTAACTTTTTCTGGATAAATTTACTAATGCGGTCGGAGAGAACCTCTCCTTGGTGGCATAAGATCGAGGAGCGAAAAATCTGTGCCACATCAGTTGGCGTCATCTATGGGAAACTTTTGGGCAAGACGTTGAGAGAGAAATGGGTTTATCTGATTGGGCTATGCTGATTCCTGCCGAGTCAATTCTTTACCAGAGCTTCTCTACTGGATATGACTCAATGATTGGAGGAAGACATCAAGTGTTATACAGATTGGTTGCTAATAAAAAATTCCTTGGTGAATGGTGATGAAGTCACCCTGATTTTATACTGCGGTTCCTCCCTGCTGCTAAATTCAGTAAGTTTGTATATAAATTTTTACCTTTAATATTTTGTTGTATTTCTATACCTTCCTATTTTTCTATCTGTATTTAAAATTTTCCCCATTGAAGATATATTATATGAGGTAAATTGAGATAACAAATAATATGGTTATATATGCACTTACAATATCTTAAAAACATAAATTTAATTACCTCTATGTTTAATACTTATCTTGAAAATTTACATTTAATTAGTTATTCCAATGTTTCTTAGTCATGCATAGCAAATCGCTCGCTTGATCGCATAGTCAGTCGATCACTTGACTGCATAGCAAATAGGTTGCTCAGCCATATAGTCAGTCAGTCACCTGATGGCATAGCAAGCTCGCCACTCGACAAGGGTAAGTATTTACACTCAACCACTCGGCCGAGAGCATACTTCATTCCCTCTGGTCACTCGGTCGAGGTAAGTTATTTCACTCAGTAGCTCATCCGAGAATATACTTCACCCCTTCCAGCCACTCGGTTAGGGTAAGTATTTGCACTTAGCCACTCGCCCGAGAGCATACTTCATTCCCTCTGCCCATTCGGCCGAGGTAAGTTGTTTCACACGGTAGCTCATCCAATAACATATTTCATCCCTTTAGGCCACTCAGCCAGGGTAATTACTTACACTTAGCCATTTGGCCGAGTTAAGTTGTTTCACCCGTCAGCTGATCCGAGAGCATACTTCACCCCCTCCCTTGCATGAGATCCATCTCCGATGATCTCCGCGCCAAACACCAAGTATATTGGATGTCTATCTACAGAGAAGGTCTTGCTCAGTTATTCATTCACTTTGGAGTTAATTTATTACCCAATGGTGTTCTCAACTTCAGGATTTTCTAAGTATAAGCATATTTTCTTAAAGTTCTCAGTGAAGTAACTCTGAACTTAATCTATTATGGACTACTCCTACTTATCATACATAGACTATTATTTTCTTTATAAGGGTGGAGATACACACGAGTTCTTTAAGGTTTTTTTCTCCTGCGGTGGTGCATGGGAGTAAGGTTTAAGGTAGAATTCACTTTGGAAGAATGGCGGAGTATATTACCATGGCTAAGCAAGGTAGTTCATAAGCCCTTGAATCGGTCTACATTCTCACATAGCTCGACGTTGGCTGAACCTTTACTGTCCCCGTGCGATGGTGAAATGGAGGAGTCAGATTTAAGTTAGAATTCACTATGGAAGAATGACGGAGTTTATTACTGCGGCCAGGCGAGGCGATTCGTAAGCCCTCATGTTAGGTCTGTATTCTCACATAGCTCCGCACTAACCGAAGTTGTACTACCCCCGTGCGGTGGTGGAACGAAGGAGTCAAGTTTAAGTTAGAACCCACTATGGAAGAATGGCGGAGTATATTACAATGGTCGGCCATGACAGTTCATAAACCCTTGAGTCGGTGTGCATTCTCACATAGCTCGGCGTTGGCTGAAGTTGTACTATCTCCGTGAGGTGACAGAATGGAGAAGTCAGGTTTAAGTTAGAATTCACTATGGAAGAACATCAGAATGTATTTCTATGGCCACCCTCGGGTAAGGACTGTATTCTCACGTAGCTTGGCGTGGGTCGAAGCTGTACTGTCCCCGTGCAGTAGTGGAACGGAAGAGTCGGGTTTAAGTTAGAATCAACTACAAAAGAACAATGGAGTTTATTACTACGACCGACCGAGGTGATTCGTAAGCCCTCAGGTCAGGGTTACATTCTCACGTAGCTTGACACTGGCTGAAGCTGTACTGTCCCCATGCGGTGGTGGATGGTGGAGTCATGTTTAAGTTAGAATTCACTATGGAAGAATGACAGAGTTTATTACTATGGTCAACTGAGGTGATTCGTAAGCTTTCAGGTCAGGTCTGCATTCTTATGCAGCTCAATGTTGGCTGAAGCTATACTGTCCCAGTGTCGTGGTGGAACAGAGGAGTTGGGTTTAAGTTAGAATTCACTATGGAAGAATGACAGAGTTTATTACTACGGTCGATAGAGGCGATTCGTAAGCCCTCAGGTCAGGTATGCATTCTCACACAACTCGACATTGGCTGAAATTGTACTGTCCCCATGCGGTGGTGTAATGGAGGAGTTGGGTTTAAGTCAGAATTCACTATGAAAGAATGAAGAAGTTTATTACTACGGTCGATCGAGGCAATTCGTAAACCCTCAGGTCAGGTCTGCATTCTCACATTGCTCGGTGTTAGTCGAAGTTGTACTATCCATGTGCAGTGGTGGAACAGAGGAGTTGGGTTTAAGTTAGAATTCACTATGGAAGAATCGTCGTGTGGTGGAATACGATCATTCTTGCGTGCTTGTCTACAATTGTCATTAATATACGCAGTGGAAACAATATAAATAATAACAACAATACAATCACACGCAATACACAAAGATATACGTGGTTCAGAACCGAATGGTTCCTACTCCACGGGTGAGCTCACCGAGCTCTAGTTATGCGCACGACACTAACTAAACTCCTTCTCGATAACATGTCGGAGGTGGAGAAATCTCTCACAAACAATTACAGCAGAAATATAGAAATACAAACAAGAATACAAATACAATACAAAAGAACACTTTTCACCGATTGCTTTTGATCACTTGTTTTGTTGTTTGCTTTAGTTGGCTCTTAAAGGACTGGAATGCAGCAGCAATTCCCCTTCAAAGTCTCCCTTAAAGTCTTGGCGAAATCCTCCCTCTTGAGCTCCATTTATAACCGGTATCAAGCTGATTTTGCGCCCATCAGTCGACTGATAGTGACCATCAGTCGACTAGTCCTGTAGTCGTTGTCTCACAATGACCAGATCCACATTGGTCAAGTTCCAACGGATCACCCATCAGTCGACTGATGATCCCCATCAGTCGAGTGCTGGCGAGAGCACTCGATTGGAAATCATTATGTGGCTGAAAACACCCCAATTAGTTGACTGATCTCTCTCATCAGTCGACTGATGGTGTTATTAGTCGATTGCCATCCCTCGGCAGTCGATTGATCAACCAAACACTGTTCAGTCGAACATCAGTCGAAACCTAGTCGACTTGGAGCAGTCGACTGGCACCTATGCCAGTCGACTGATGTCGGGTAAAACCTCAAACACCAAGCTGTTTGAGCATCCGACACTCAGTCTTAGCCACTTGGCCAAGTCCACCTCATCCCTCATGGAGTTTCCCACCGAAGCTCTCTTCCCTCAGCCTACGTCCCTCGGATGCACCAAGCGCACGACTTCATAACGTCATCCTTCGCGTCTCTTGCCCTAGAAGTCTGCTTCCCTTGGGCCTCACTCCATTTGCTCCCCGTCCGGCGGTCCCTCGGATGCACCAAGCGCACGGTTTCATAATGCTATCCTTCACCGACTCAAGGACCCCGAGCCTAGTGAACTTGCCAAGTCCTCAAGACTTTCCAAATGCACCAAGCGCATGGCTTCGCAATGCAATTTCTCACCAAGCACCAAGCGCACAGCTTCGCAATGCTTTGGACTTTCCCACACCAAGCCCCATGCTTGGATTTTCCATGCCAACTCCATGTTGGACTTTCCTTTGACAATCCCGTGTCATAAGTTTTGTATATCATCAAAATACTGCTCGAGTCAAACTCGAGTCAACCTGGGCCGATTGCACTAACAATCTCCCCCTTTTTGATGATTGACAAAACTGCCATCTCAAGTCTACCAATTCTCCCATATTGGCAATTCTCATATCCCAATGAGAATTCCAACGAACCCTAATTGGTAACTTGGTAACTTCTCTCCCTTTTTGACATTACATCAAAAAGGTCCTCAAGGGTGTCAATGTCTCATATCCCAATGAGATCTTACAATCTTTCCCTTGGTATGCCCTCAATCTTTCTAGTGATAATCCCATATCACTTAAGAGAGGTGCAATCCCTCAATTTTCCTCCCATGAGGAAAAATACATATCCATCTTCCCATGATGGATACCTCCCCCTACAGGCTTGCTCCCCCTTGACCATTGCACCAACAATGTCTTTGGAAAGCCCCTAAGCCAATAGGAACACAAAACCATCAAAATTAAGGCAAAGTTCAACAATGAACTCTCATTCACCTTAAAATTGATACTCTCCCTAAACACTTCTCCTAATCCATATCCAATGGATTTCCACCCTTTCTAATACTCTCCCAAGCATGTCCTAGGGTTAGGAGTGGTTAGGAGACTAAAACATAGCTGAACATGGGCCTAACCACCAAGGTTTACCCGAAATCAACAGTATCAGTCGACTCTCTCAACTACCAGTCGACTCCTTCCCACATCAGTCGACTGGCCTCCCTGGTAGTCGACTGATAATTGCATTTGTAGTTTTTTGAATTTCAGAAATAAATTTCTGAAATTCGTAAGTAAATATACATACGTTGATAAATCATGAAATTTTGTACATATATTACTTATTACAATCATAATGGATGAAAAATATTGGAAAATTATTTTACTCATAACTTAGTGAGATTGACACAAAGTTCAAAAGTTTAGAAAAGCTTCAATATTGAGCCCTCTTTGTATCATCCCATTCAATGGTGATAGCTATCAAAAGATAGACTTCACCAAGGTTTTTCAAAAAATTTTCAAAATGTTTTTGAAACCTTTAATTCCTTTTTCCTAAACATCTCACTTGTATCTAGATGTGTAAAACATATTCAAGTCAAATATTCTAGTGAGATGTGGGTTTTTGTTCTTTAATGGTCTCATGCATATTCTAAGGCAACTCTACTTGATTCCCTTATGCATGGGACTTCAAGTCATGCCAATGGTCCTTAAATCAATTTTATTTTATGTATGATATGATTATGGCATATATATGATATAACTAAGCATGTGCCAAAATCATGATGTCATGGCATGTGAATAAAATTTTAGCATACATGACATATAAAAATAAGTCTAAACATGATCATGACATTTTTAGAGATAAAAATGAAAATGATGTCATGTCATGACAAGACAAATAAATCATGGCAAGTAAAATATACTAAGGTATAAAATACCTAAGTGTTAAATCCAAATTGCCATTTCTAATATTAAACCTATTTTTGCCTTAATACCATTATCTCCCAAGTGTGCCACAAACCCAAAATGACACACCAATACCTCTAAGACCTAATCGTGCCAATTTAATCATTTTTCAACTTCTCAAAGCATATTGACACATCCTAATGTGTCAACTCACCATGGCTAGGTTAACTATCCATCCGCTTAGGGTTGACACACCCTAACCCATCTAGCATGAATTGATCACGCTCCTAGGAACCCAATACCTATTAGAGCTCCTTGGGTTAACAAGGTATTCACTAGGGATAACTTCCTTAGATACCTTCCTAATGACCCTTTTTGGCTTTGAAGCCATAGTCTTTTGGGTCTTTCCTAAGTCAAACCTAGGGGTAACTCCCCCTTTGACCTTCTTAGTGGCTTTCTTGGTTTTTCTTAAGTCCTTAGCCACTAAGAAAATACCATGGCTAGTCTTAGGGATAGCTTCCCTATTAGCCTTGGTTTTTCTAGACCTAGAAATTGTTCCATAATTAAATGGTACATTATTGTAGGACATAGGTTTGTGACCCAAACCTTTCTTACCCTTGGACATTTCTTGTTTCCTAGGTCTTGACTTTTGGACATTTGACCCTTGAATAGAATTTTCTATAATTTTAAGGGTCTTTTCCATTCTCTCAAGTCTTGACCTCAAGACTTGGTTTTCTAATTCTAATTTTCTCAATTTTGATTTTTCATTAACCTTTTGGGAATTATTTTTCTTCTTAGGCATGTGTCTACCCTTCTTAGGGTTAATGGCTAGATATTCTTCTATTCTCTTAATGCTCTCCCTAGGCAAGATAGGTCTAGTGTTATTGGTCCTAGGTTTGTCCTTAGATATATGAACATGATTGACACCTAAAAAAACATATTTCTTCCTACTAGCATGCTTTTCATTAATAATTACAAGAGAGCTAAAATAATTCTTAGCATGCTTATTAACCTTAGGAATTGAAGGTGCATTAATTAAATTTATCTTAGGGTTAGCTTGGGAAGCTCCCCCTACATGAGATACACCTTCTTGCCCTTTATTCCTTCCCTTAGAGCATTGACTACGGTAGTGCCTCTTTTGGTTGCATTTGAATCACACAATGTGCTCTTTGCTCTTGAATGTGGGGACTCTGGCATCCTTTGACTTTTGGTGTCGGTGTTTTCTTCTTAGCCAATTTTGAGCATTTGCTCTTGTAATGACCTTTCTCCCTACACTCAAAGCAAATTATATGATCTTTATTTAAAATCAATATGCTTGAGTTACCTATGGAATTTTCTTCTTGGTCTTCATTTCTCCCGGATGTGGATGCTTCTTGTCCTTGCTCCGGGATGGAATATTGTCTCTCCTCCCCCTCAATACTAGAGGTGGAGATTTCCACCAAATAATCTACATCGTCGAATGTGGATGGGATCACTTCCACGACATTTTCCTCTATTTGTGCCGGTTCGAGAATTTCTTGGAATTTGATTACCTTATTCCATAACTCCCTTGCATCCCTATAATTACCTAATCTAGACCAAATATTGTTAGGTAACAAATCACTAAGTAATTCGATTACCTTGAGATTTGTCTTGAAGTCCTTGATTTGGTCTTGGGTTCACCTTGACTTCTCAATGGGCTTGTTTTCTTTATCCCTAGGCATTTCAAAACCATTTTATATAATTAACATGAAATCGAAATTGGTTTCGAAATATACCTCGATCCTTTTCTTCCACCAATAAAAGTCTCCATCGAATTTCGGTGGATGGATGTTGTAGCCGGCCATCTTGTAGTGCTTGTGTTGGCGGTTAGTCCTCTACAAGCGACTTGGCTCTGATACCACTTTTAGGAACAATGGTGGCCGGTTAGAGGGGGGTGAATAGCCCTCAATCGTCATATGGTAGAATACGATCGTTCTTGCGTGCTTGTCTACAATTGTCGTTAATATACGCAGCGAAAATAATAGAAATAATAACAACAATACAATCACACGCAATACACAAAGATATACGTGGTTCGAAACCGAATGGTTCCTACTCCACGGGCGAGCTCACCGAGCTTTAGTTATGTGCACGACACTAACTAAACTCCTTCTCGACAACACGTCGGAGGTGGAGAAACCTCTCACAAGCAATTACAACAGTAATATAGAAATACAAACAAGAATACAAATACAATACAAAAGAACACTTTTCACCGATTGCTTTTGATCACTTGTTTTGTTGCTTGCTTTGGTTGGCTCTTGAAGGACTGGAATGCAACAACATTTCCTCTTCAAAGTCTCCCTTAAAGTCTTGGCGAAATCCTCCCTCTTGAGCTCCATTTATAACCTGCATCAAGTCGATTTGCCCATCACGATCGATAGTGACCATCAATGACCGTCCTCAGAGTCGTTGTCTCACAATGGCCAGATCCACGTTGGTCAAGTTCCAACGGATCACCCATCAGTCGAATGATGATACCTATCAGTCGAGTGCTGATGCGAGCACTTGACTAGAAACCATTCTGTGGCTGAAAACACCCCGATTAGTCGACTGATCTCCCTCATCGCCCATCGATCGATGTTATCGATCATCATCCTTCTCGGCAATGATCGATCACCAGACATCGCTCATCAAACACTAGTCAAAACCTAGTCGACTTGGAGCAGTCGACTGGCACCTATGCCAGTCGACTGATGTCAGGTAAAACCTCAAATATCAAGTTGTTTGAGCATCCGACACTCAGTCTTAGCCACTTGGCCAAGTCCACCTCATCCCTCATGGAGTTCCCCACCGAAGCTCTCTTCCCTCGGCCTACGTCCCTCGGATGTGCCAAGCGCACGACTTCGTAATGCCATCCTTCGCATCTCTTGCTCTAGAAATCTGCTTCCCTTGGGCCTCACTCCATTCGCTCCCCGTCCGGCGGTCCCTCGGATGCACCAAGCGCACGACTTCACAATGTCATCCTTCACCGACTCAAGGACCCCGAGCCTAGTAAACTTGCCAAGTCCTCAAGACTTCCCAAATGCACCAAGCACATGGCTTCGCAATGCAATTTCTCACCAAGAACCAAGCGCACGGCTTCGCAATACTTTGGACTTTTCCACACTAAGCCCCATGCTTGAATTTTTCATGCCAACTATATGTTGGACTTTCCTATGACAATCCCATGTCATAAGTTTTGTCTATCATCAAAATACTGCTCGAGTCAAACTCGAGTCAAACTGGGCCGATTGCACCAACAAGAATGAGGTGGACTTGGCCAAGTGGCTAAGACTGAGTGTCGGAGGCTCAAACATGGTGTTTGAGGGTTTACCCGATGGTAGGATGCTCAAACAACTTGGTATTTGAGGTTTTACCCGACATCAGTCGACTGACATAGGTTCCAGTTGACTGCTCTAGGTCGATTGGACTCGATCGGTGTTTGACTGACCAAGTTCTGGCTGAACAGTTGACTGCCGAGGGAGGGCAGTCGACTATCGACACCATTAGTTGACTGATGAGGGATATCATTCGACTGATAGGGGTGTTTTCGGCCACAGAAGGTCTTCCAGTCGAGTGATCGTAGTGACCACTCGACTGATGGGATCATTAGTCGATGATCGAGTTGATCGTAGTGACCACTCATTGCAGTAGGATCGATAGTCGATTGCTTTGAGGATCAGATTTGGAACTTGGGGAGCGATGGATGTACGACTATAGGAGGTTATAAATGGAGCTCGAGATGGAGGATTTGACTAAGACTTTTGGGAAGATTTTGAAGGGGAATTGCTACTGCATTCCAGTCCTTCAAGAGCAAACAAAAGCAAGCAACAAGCAAGCGATCAAAGCGAAGTTTTGTAAAGTGTTCTTTACTTGTATTTCTTCCTGTATTTATATTTGCTTGTATTACTTAGTGTAATTGCTTGTACGAGGTTTCTCCACCTCCGACGTGTTGTCGAGAAGGAGTTGTTGTTAGTGTCGTGCACATAACACGAGCTCGTTGAGCTCACCCGTGGAGTAGGAACTATAAGGTTCCGAACCACATATATCGTGTGTACTTGTGTCGTGTGCTTGTATTCTTGTTGTATTTTCATTATTGTATATTCCACTTTGCTAACGAGAATTGTAGACAAGCGATATGCGATGAACGATCGAATTCCACCGTACACGCGTTTAGGGCTATTCACCCGCTCTAGCCGGCCATCGACTTTCCAACAGGCTGAAGCTGTACTGTCACCATGCGGTGGTGGAATGGAGGAGTTGGGTTTAATTTAGAATAGACTATGGAAGAACGATAGAGTTTATTACTACGAACGACCGAGACGATTCGTAAGCCCTTAGGTCAGGTCTACATTCTCACGTAGCTCGGCAATGGTCGAAGTTATACTGTCCCCGTGAGGTGGTAGAATGGAGGAGTTGAGATTAAGTTAGAATTCACTATGGAAGAATGACAGAGTTTATTACTACGACCGACATAGGTGATTTGTAAGCCCTCAAGTCAGGTTTGCATTCTCATGCAGCTCGACGTTGATCGAAGCTATACTGTCCCCGTACGGTGGTGGAATGGAGGAGTCAGATTTAAGTTAGAATTAACTATGGAAGAATGATGGAGTTTATTACTATGGCCGATCGAGATGATTCGTAAACCCTCAAGTTAGGTCTGCATTATCACACAGCTCAACACTGAATTTAAGTTAGGATTGTCTTGACAGCCACCCAATGGTCCATACCAGGATTCGACTGGTATCTACTCGTATCGTTCAAAGTGTACAATACATCAGGCCTCATACATAACATAACATACATGATCGATCCTATAACTGACACATATGGGATCTGACTCATGTGGATCCTTTCGTCTTCAGTGCGCGGGCACATAGACTTCGAAAGGTGAATTCCATGCCTCATGGGAATAAAACCTTTCTTGGATTTTTCCATACTAAACCATTTTAGCACTTTGTCTATGTATGTAGACTATGAAAGACCAAGCAACTAATTCGATCTATCTCTATAGATCTTAATCCCCAAAATATAGGTTGCTTCTCCCATTTCTTTCATGGAGGACATTTTAGACAACCATACCTTGACTGTTTGCAAAATAGGAATATCATTTCCTATAATTAATATGTCATCGACATATAATATTAGGAATACGATCGCACTCCCACTAACCTTCTTATACACATAGGGAACGTCAGGATTTTGTGAGAAATCAAACTGTTTGATTGTCTCATCAAAACAGATATTCCAACTCCTAGATGCTTGCTTCAATCCATAAATGGAACGTTGAAGCTTTCATACTTTGTTCTTGTCAATGGATGTGAAACCCTCTGGTTGTATCATATATACATCCTCAGATAGGTTTGCATTAAGCAAAGTTGTTTTCACATCCATCTGTCATATCTCATAATCAAAATGAGCCACCATGGCTAGGAGTATCCGAATGGATTTAAGCATAGCTACTAGTGAAAAGATTTCGTCATAGTCAACACCTTGCCTTTGACGATAGCCTTTTGTCACTAATCAAGCTTTATAGGTAATAATATTACCACCCATGTCGATTTTCTTCTTGAAAACCCACTTGCACCCTATAGGCGTTATGCCTTTGGGTGGGTCTACCACGTTCCAAACTTGATTTTCATATATGGAATCCATTTCCGATTTCCTGGCTATTAGCCATCTATCCATGTCTGAACTATTCAGTGCCTATTCATAACTAGTAGGTTCCTCATCATCTATGAGTAACACGTCATTAGATTCACTTATGAGAAATCCATATCTCTTAGGAACCCTACGTGTCCTACTATATCTATGAGGAGGTGGTGTATTATCAGATTCAACTATTACCTCGTCTGAATGAGTAATCAACAGTGGTTCTTGACTAGGCATCTCTTCTGTGTTTACCAGAGCCTCTTGAACTACACTTAGTGTAACCTCACTCCCACTGTTTTCCTGTAAGAGAAACTCCTTCTCTAGGAATACATCATGTCTTGAAATAAACACCCTTTGTTCCAAGGGATGATAGAATTGGTAACCCCTTATTTTTTTAGGGTAACCAATAAATAGACACTTATCAGACTTAGCCTCTAGCTTGTCTTATATTGTCCTCTTCACATAAGCAGGACAACCCCATATCTTCAAATAAGATAAATGAGGTTTTTTACTTTTCCACATCTCATATGGAGTAGTAGAGATTGCTTTAGTCGGGACTCTATTTAACAAGTAAATAGTGGTCTCGAGTGCGTAACTCTAAAAGATTTTTAGAAGACTTGCATGCTACATCATTGACCTAACCATGTCCAACAAGGTTCAGTTTCGCCTTTCAACCACACCATTATGTTGTGGCGTGTAAGGTGGAGTCCTTTGGGACAAGATGCCATTGCCCCTTAGATAATCTTGAAACTCTTGGCTTAAGTATTCACCACCTTGATCCGATCAAAGTACTTTAATACTTTTACCAAGTTGTTTCTCTACTTCCTTTCTAAAATCTTTAAACCTTTCAAAGACTTCAGACTTGTATCTTAACAGATACAAATACCCATATCGTGAATAATTATCGATAAAGGTAATGAAGTAGCTATAACCTCCTATGGCATGAGTTGACATTGGTCTGCATACATTGGTATGTATAAGGCCCAATACCTCAACTGCTCGTTCACCCTTTCCTCTGAAAGGTAGTTTAGTCATCTTTCCTTTTAAGCATGAACCACATGTGTCTAATGAATCTGATTCATAAGACTCCAAAATGCCAAGACTTTGTAGTTTGGAAAGGCATTCATTGCTTATGTGGCCAAGACGACAATGCCATAGTTGCGAGGTTAATTGATTATCTAACTTAGCGCATTTTCTATTTGATTCGATATTGAATATTTCGTTGGATGTATCTAACGTGTAGATTCCATTATTTGATATCCCAATAGCATAAAGAACACCATTCAACGTAATGTAATAACAATTATTACTAAACATCAAATGATAACTTTTCTTATTCAAACATGAAATAGAAACAATGTTCTTTATTAAAGCAGGAATATAAAAACAATCATCCAACTCTAAAACTAGTCCCGTAGGAAGTCGCAACTTATAAGTACCCTTGGCTACTGCAGCAACTTTTTCTCCATTGCCATGTAGGGATGTATACTGAAAAGTCTATCTTTTGTATGAACATCTTTATTTTGAAATAAGAATCACATGATCATTGTTTGCATATTTATATGGTTATGCAATATTGTCTAATACATTACATTGTAGATAACATGGTGTGTGGTGTCACACGGGAGATCATGTTATCGACTCCTTGTAAAGTATAAGTAAAGGCTCACAACCAAGATGGCTTTGGACAAACCATCGGAATGGTTGTAGTGTGTTTTGGTATTGGTTTGTCTTGACCATAGAATCACACTAGTGCACTTTGTGTGTATTGAGCAGGACCGACTTAGAGGTGATTCGATTTATTGCTGACTACAAAATCGAATCGAACCTCAGATATTATTTTGTACATGCTCTTAATCCTAATATAATAACGGGCACAAATACTTAGTAGTCATCTCTTTGATTTACCAATGGGCAAGATTTATAGATTAAATCGATAGGCTCGGTAAGTTGGGAGATGATATTATTTATATGGTGTGCCATTGATTATAGGAGGAAACCATGTCCTATATATTAGGATGATGATGTCCCCTTGAGGAGCTCATAAGGTTCATCATGTAAACCATGCAGGTGGACTTGGTCCGGCATGATGAAAAGGTTGAGTGGTACTACTCAAGGAGTTAGATGTTGATTAATTAATGGTCAGTAAATTAATTAATCGACGAACATTCGAGATCTTAAAAACGGAGAGAAAAAGTACAAATAATATATGGAGCCCATATTATCATATGGGGGTTGGTGAGGTAGATCAATGATGATCCTTTAGTGAATTGGATCATCATTAGTGGATCGGACTTTATGTGGGCTTGATCCATGGGTGACCAAGATCCAACTCCTCCTCATGGTCCCTAATGTAGCCTATTAACACCTCATGAAGCTTAGATCCAATGGATAGAAACAAAACTCTAAGATCCATAGGTAGAGATTAAATCTCTAAGATCCGACGGTTGAGATTAAATCTCTAGATCCGATGGTGGAGATTAAATCTCTAGAACCAATGGAGGAGATTAAATCATGGCTTGAGCCCAACTCTATAAATAGAGATTAATAAGTAGGCAGCAATATATGGAAGAGGAAAAGGGGCTTAGGTTGGGCGGCAAGGGCTTTGGAGATTTAGGGTTTTGGGTGGCCACAATTAAGGAAAGATGCTTCTTCTTCTTCTTCTTCCTTATGGTGGCTGGCACCCTTCTTCTTGTTGGGTTTCCGGCACCGCGGCGAGTGTGTGTTCGAACATGTTTCGTAAATATGTGCACAGTGGAAGAAATAAAATAATAAATCTACATTTATTACAACACACACATCACACGCATGCATAGTACAACATGTGTAGACATAACCGTAAATTTAAATTTTGTAATAAAAGGAAATTTAATTATGTATACCTTTCGTATCACGTGTAGCGGGAACGACATCAACCGGAACGATCCTCGCTAGAATTGTCTCTATCTGTGTCCACGCTGAGTATCTTCGGGATGACTTCACTAAGTCACGAGCCTCGTCTTCGTAGGGGTTACTAGCCTCGTGTTGAAGACGAAGTGATCGAGAGAAGATCACGATCCGAATGCAAATTCGGATCCAAAGACGAGTCCTCAAAACTCGCTTCTCCGGAGAGGTATTTGTCAACCGTTTGATGAATCCTTTGTCCTCCACCTATGAGGATTACCGGAGATCGAATCCCCGGTAAGTAAGGCCCTGTCGGAGCTTTAAACGTCGTCTAAACGATGCTCCGACGAGAAGAAAACAAGCTGTCCAGAAAACTGGACAGCTTTAGTGGAGGAGTAGAGGCCGGCCAAAAAGGAAAGATGAAGCTCACCTTGATGCCGAACCCAAAAGAGATCACCGGAGAGTTGCCGGAGGATCACCAGTCGAAGCTTGGACGCCGGCAACAATTTGGACGGTGGCACAAGGGGTTGGGCGGCGACACAATGGTGTTGGCGCCGAATCACCAAGGAGAGGAGGGAGAGGTGGGCGGCCAAAACTAGGTTAGGGATTTGGATTAGGGCTTAACAACACCTTAAGCCCTCTTTTATAGAGAACTAATTCTCTTAATGGTTATTGGATCATAACCATAAGGCCCGTTAACCCGCTCCATTAATATAAGTTAAAATAAACCAAACCCTTTGGTTTATTCTCCTCCATTGGATTAGAACCAAACCATTTCGGTTCATCCATTATGTATTCATAAGACACGACCCATCCATGCTTCCATTGCGACTGAAACGATTTCATGCTCGCTTCTTGTTTGGTCCAACCAAACCTAGTTTCTCTCTGCGAGAATCCCCGTTTCAGTTACGTATTGCTGGTGGTTGGTACCGTTATCATGGCCAAATTCGTCAGGGTGATGATGGAATAAAATAATACTACCCTTAATCATTCTAGTAGACGATCATAGTGGCACCTAGTAGTACATCATGATCCCCAATTAGCAGAAAGATCAGCAGTTGATCGAGAACTATTCTGAAACCCTTGATGGCTCGAATGAATCGTACCCCATTCCCTTCACTCATCTTATACCCACTTGGTTTCTATTTTGTATGAACATTTTATTTTGAAATAAGAATCACATGATCATTGTTTACACTTTATATATGTGTGCATATTGTCTAATATTTTACATTGTAGATAACATGGTGCTTGATGTGGCACAGAAGATCATGTTATCAGTACCTTGTAAAATATAAGTAGAGGCTCACAACCAAGATGGTTTTGGACAAACCATTGGCATGGTTGTAGTGTAGCTTGGTATTGTTTTGTCTTGAACATAGAGTTACACTAGTACACTTAGGTGTATTGAACAGGACCGACATAGAGGTGATTCAATTTAGTACTGACTACATGATTGAATTGGACCTCGGATATTATGTTGTACATGCTCTTAATCCCGATATAATAATGGGCACATGTACTTAGTATTTATTTCTTTGATTTACCAGTGGGTGAGATTTAGATGGATTAAATCAATATGCCCGCTAAGTTGGGAAATAATATTATTTACATGGTGTGTCGTTGATTATAGGAGGAAACCGTGTCCTATATATTAGGTTGATGATGTCCCCTTGAGGAGCTCATAAAGTTCATCATGTAAACCCAGCTGGTTGACTTAGTCAACGTGATGATAAGGTTGAGTGGTACTACTCGAGGAATTAGATGTTAACTAATTGATGGTCAGTAAATTAATTAATTGACGGACATTCGATATCTTAAACATGGGGAGATTAATGTACGAATAATATATGGAGCCCATATTAATTTATGGGGGTTGGTGAGGTAGTTCAATGATGATCCTCTAGTGGAATGGAACATCATTGATGGATCAAGTTTGTGTGGTTCCGATCCATCGGGTGGCCAAGACCCAACTCCTCCTTATGGTCCCTATCGTAGCCTAATATAATCCTTGTGAAGTCTAGATCCAAGAATGTAAAACAAAACCTAGAACCAACGGTTGGGATTAAATCCCTAGATCCGATGGTTGGATGAAACCCTAGAACCAACGGTTGGGATTAAATCCCTAGATCCGATGGTTCGGATGAAATCCTAGAATTGACGGTTGGGATTAAATCCCTAGATCCAACGGTTGGGATAAAACCCTAGATCCGACGGTTGGGATGAAACCTTAGATCCGACGGTTGGGATGAAATCCTAGATCCGACGGTTGGGATTAAACCCTAGATCCGACGGTTGGGATAAAACCCTAGATCCGACGGTGGAGATTAAATCCCTAGATCCGACGGTGGAGATTAAAGGAGGCTTAAGCCCTATTCTATAAATAGATGCTTAGGGTTGGGCGGCAAGAATATGATCGAGGATCAAGGAATTGTAGTTAGGGTTTGGTTCATCCACAAGTGGGCGGCTAGGGTTCATTGGGCGGCTAGGGTTTTGGAGCAAAGCTTGGGCGGCAAGCTTCTTCCTTCAAGTTGATTGCCGGCGCCCATCCTCCTCTATCATTCCTTGGCCGGCGCCCATCATAGAGCCCTCTACCTTCTTCCTTGGCCGGCGGTTCTCCTCCCATTGGTGGCCGGTTCTCTTCCTCCTCCCCATTCTCCAAAGTGGCCGGCGGCAACACTTCTTGAAGTTGGCCGGCGCATCATCCAATAGTTCCTTGGCCGGCGGTTACACCAAGTTCCATAATTTGGTGGCCGGTTCTAGATAGGAAGGTATTTGTGGTTTCTTCTCTTTGTTCGCAGCGGACAAGGTAGAGAAGAAAGTGATCTAGAAGGCTTCTACTCGTGGAGGATCTTCGTCCACACGTCGTCCACGGGAAGGATAGGATATACGGTAGAAGATCGTAAGGTATAAAGTTATTTTAACTTTATGTACAGATCTGAGCATGTTCTTATTTGTTTTGATTATGCATGTGTGTGTATGAATATATATTGTATAATCATGGACCCCGAAGACAAACACAAAAACCGGCGATCCGTCCGTCGTCTCTTCCGCTGCTAACCAACTAGAAGAGTTGTGTTGCTTGAACAACTAGTTTGTTCAAGCGACCACTCAAGTTGTTAGCACGACGACGAAAAGGTTGTGCTAAGGAAGCTCATCCCATCCGGATTAATTCTTTCATTAGTGAAAATTTTAATCCGGGGACATGGGAGCCAATGAGCCTCCGAAGCATCCAACCGACAATTGGTATCAGAGCCACAGTTTCCGGTTTTGTGTGTTTTGGATTCGGTTAATTTTTTATGCACTTTTTCATATATTATATGTGCCGGATAATAGTAGGATATGCGTAGTTTAACTCTTTGGTTGCAGGCATAAGATCTGACTATTATGGCCATGTGTGTGTATGTGAATGGATGTGTGTAAAAATTTATTATTTGAATCCTCGGGGTTGACGAGGCTAGATTAGTATTTAATTTTTGTAATTAAATATGACATTGTTTAGCCGCTCATTTTAGTTTACTTTCGATCTAGATGATTTGTACACTCCTTCGTGGAGTATAGGATCGATGGATGTAAATTAAAATGTTTTATCTCGGCTCGGAACTCTTAGGTGACTTGCGCACGGGAAAAGATGGAGCGGACGAGGTGGCGACACGACGGGATGCATATTGGAGGACAATGCTATAATAGTTGGAAAAATTCTGTTTTTTCCATATTTATTGCTTATTTGTTTTATATGCATGTTGTGTATGTTTAAAATTCCTCGATTGCAATTTACTAAGTGGGAGAGGGATATTTTAATTAATTCCCGCGGCCTCCATTACAATTTAACGTGTGATGCAACAAACTTGCGCGTTGGCTTTGAGTGCCTTCCTCCCCATCGGATGGGTTTGTTTGCGGATCACTAGGTCAAATAATGGTTATAGGAAATTATTTAGGAGCGTGTGTACTTCCCCATCGGTTAGGCACATAATCCGAAATAATTCCCTTAGTATCGTGTAATGGTGCACACTTAGATGCAAATAAAAGTATCCTCCCCATCGGAGTCACTGCTTTTATTTGTAGGGCTAAAGAGGAACCAACTATTAATTTTATTTGTCAAAAAGTAAGGTTGACAAGATAATAAAATTAATGGGTAAAACCTCCTCTTACAAATGTGGAATTCGTATACGTCCACACTATCGTGGCATGCGATATTCTCGGTGTTTTGAGGTGTTGGTTGATTTCGGGATTTTATTGTTTTGAGGAATCAATAATATTTGAAATCTAATATTTTTTTGATCATTGTTATTTTTAGGATTTTCAAATGGCTTTCAACCCACTTGTTGTGATTTTAAAAGAAAACAAACTTACTGGTCCAAACTACATTGATTGGAAAAGAAACCTGGATATTGTCTTAACTGTAGAAGAGTACAAATTTGTATTCTTCGAGGTCTGTCCTCCTAAGCCCACCGATGACTCTGATGAAAAGGAGAAAGAACGTTATAAGAAATGGGTTAAGGCAGATGAGATGGCGCGGTGTTACATTTTGGCATCTATGTCAAATGTCTTTAACATCGACATCGAGCCATAGCCATACTTATGACATGATGTTCAATCTCAAGGAACTTTTGGACATCGAGTAGAGGCGGCTAAGCGAGAGGCAATGAGAAACTTGATGACGACCACCATGGTCGAGGGAACACCCGTTAGGGATCATGTTCTCAAGATGATGGCTCATCTTAATGAGATGGAAGTCCTCGGAGCTGAGATCAATGGGGAAACCCAGGTCGATATCATTCTCCAGTCTCTGCCTAGGAGTTTTGAGCAGTTCCGCCTCAACTACAACATGAACAAGAGATTGTATTCATTGGCGGAGTTTCTGACAGAACTCCAGGCGGCAGAGGGGCTTTTTCGTCAGAGTTCTCAAGCCATGGTCGCTCAGAAGGTTTCTTCCTCTAAACCGAAAGGTAAGAAGAAGAAGAATCAAGGTGGAGCGAAGAAGGTGGCAACAGGACCTCAGGCATAAGTGAAGAAGCCGAAAGACAAGTGCTTCACTTGCAAGCAGACTGGACATTGGAAGGAGGACTGTCCTCGCCGAAAGAACAAAGGTATATCTTCTTGTTTAGTTGTTGAAACATGTTTAGCAGTGTTATCTACCAGTGCCTAGTGTGTAGATACAAGAGCCACTGATCATGTCTGCAATACCTTGCAGGGGTTCCAGGAAACCCAACGACTAGCTGAGGGAGAGATTACCGTCTTCATGGGCAATGCTTCAAAGGTGGCGGCTATTGCAGTGGGAGACGTTTATTTATCTTTTGATAGGAATAAATTTTTGGTTTTAAGAAATTGTCTTTATGTACCTACTTTTAGAAAGAATTTAATTTCAGTTTCTAAATTATTTATGGATGGATATTCTGTTTCTTTTAATGACAAGGTGGTTATAAAAAGGAATAGGGAGATTATCTGTTCTGGTACATTGGTTGGCAATTTATATACTCTTGAACCAAAAACTCCCACAATGCAAATAGAAGTAAATAGCTCATCTTCTAAATCTAATAAGAGAAAAGAACCTTCGCAAATGAACCAAACATATCTTTGGCACCTAAGGCTTGGTCATATTAACCTAAGTAGAATTCAAAGGTTGATAGCTGATGGACCTTTGGGTTCATTAGTGGTGGAGGATCTCCCAACCTGCGAATCTTGCTTGGAAGGTAAAATGACCAAGAGGCCTTTCAAGGCCAAGGGGTATAGAGCCAAAGATGTGTTAGAATTGGTTCATTCTGATTTGTGCGGTCCTATGTCTATCCGGGAAAGAGGTGGTTTTGAATATTTCGTCTCTTTTATAGACGATTATTCAAGATATGGATACATTTACTTGATGCGCCACAAGTCTGAATGCTTTGACAGGTTCAAAGAATTCAAGGCTGATGTGGAGAACCGTCAAGGTAAAAGTATCAAGACATTACGATCTGATCGTGGTGGCGAGTACCTCTTGGGAGAGTTTAGGAGTTACTTATCAGAGGCTGGGATTCAATCCCAATTGTCCGCACCTGGCACACCCCAGCAGAATGGTGTGGCGGAGCGAAGGAACATGACTCTTATGGAGATGGTCAGATCTATGATGAGTTATTCTGAGTTACCTGATTCCTTCTGGGGGTTTGCTCTGGAAACAGCAGCACACATTCTGAACTTGGTTCCATCTAAGTCAGTACCCTCTACTCCCACAGAGTTGTGGACTGGGCGAAAGCCTAGTCGAAGACATATTCGGATTTAGGGTAGTCCAGCACATGTGCTGAAGGGAGATGCTGGTAAGTTGGAATCTCGTACAGAAGTGCGCTTGTTTGTTGGCTACCCTAAGGGAACGAAGGGTGGTTTATTCTATAGTCCTAGAGATCAGAAGGTGATCGTGAGTACGAATGCCAGATTTCTAGAGGAGGACTATGTGATGAACCACAAACCCACGAGTAGGATTGTTCTTGAGGAGATGACAGGGGAAGTCCCGACTTCAGTACCACCGGTACAAGAGGAGACACCACAAGTCACTGCACCGCGTGTCACAGAGCATACACAGGAGGCACCTCGTCGTAGTGGGAGGGTTGTTAGACAACCCGAAGATTGAGTTTTTGGGAGAGTCTTGGACTTAGTCACACCCGGTGAACATGAACTTGATCCTGGACATATGACGAGGCAATCCAAGATAGAGATGCGATTGGCAAAGAGCGATGAATTCAGAGATAGAATCTATGGATTCTAATCAGGTCTGGGAGCTAGTAGAGCCACCCGATGGTGTAAAAACCATTGGATGCAAGTGGATCTACAAGAGAAAGAGAGGTGTAGACGGGAAGGTTGAGACCTTCAAAGCTAGGCTTGTTGCGAAAGGGTATACTCAGAAAGAGGGTATCGATTATGAGGAGACCTTTTGTCCGGTAGCTATGCTTAAGTCTATCCGGATTCTCTTATCTATAGCAGCTCATATGGATTATGAGATATGGCAGATGGATGTCAAGACAACTTTCCTTAACGGAAGTCTTGAGGAGAACATCTATATGCGGCAACCAGAGGGATTCATTGCTAAAGGCAAAGAGCATCTTGTATGTAATCGGTCCATTTATGGATTGAAGCAAGCTTCTAGATCTTGGAACATCCGCTTTGATGAGGTAATCCAATCATATGGATTTATTCAAAGTCCGGATGAGCCTTGTGTATACAAGAGATGTGAAGCGTAGTGGTGTTTCTTGTACTATCGTAGATGACATTTTGTTAGTTGGCAACAATATCAAAGTGTTATGTCGGCGTAAGTATGGTTGTCCAAAAAGTTTGACATGAAGGACTTGGGAGAAGTGGGACACATCCTTGGGATCAAAGTTATAAGGGATCGCAAGAAAAGGATGTTGTGCTTATCTCAAGCTTCATACATTGACACTATCCTTGCTCGTTTTAGCATGCAGAACTCCAAGAAAGGTTTTCTACCTTTTAGGCATGGAGTTCCTTTATCTAAAGAGATGTGTCCCAAAACATCAAAGGAGATAGAGGACATGAAGGCGGTTCCTTATGCTTCGGCAGTAGGAAGCCTCATGTATGCTATGCTATGTATGAGACCAGATATCTGCTTTGCCGTGGGCATGGTTAGCAGATATCAGAGTAATCCTGGACAAGGACATTGGACTGCGGTAAAGCATATATTGAAGTACCTGAGAAGGACTAGGGATTATATGCTGGTTTACCGGGCAGATCAATTAGTCCCTGTGGGTTACACGGATTCAGATTTCCAATCAGATAGGGACAAGAGTAAGTCTACCTCGGGGTTTGTGTTTACTTTTGGAGGTGGAGCCATAGTATGGAGGAGTGTCAAGCAGAAATGCGTGGCGGACTCTACCATGGAAGCTGAGTATGTGGCAGCCTCTGAGGCAGCCAAGGAAGCTGTATGGCTCAGGAACTTCTTGATGGACTTGGATGTGATTCCTGGTTTGCCCAGAACTATCACAATTTATTGTGATAATAGTGGTGCAGTTGCAAACTCGAAGGAACCACGAGCCCATAAGGCAAGTAAACACAGAGCGCAAGTACCACCTCATACGAGAGATCGTAAAGCGAGGAGAAGTTGCTGTCGCCAAGACTGCATCAGAGGATAACCTGGCGGATCCATTCACTAAGGCCCTTCCAGCGAAAGCGTTTGATAGGCATGTGGAGGACATGGGGATCAGATGTATGGCAGAGTGATGACAGCATAGTCTTTTAGTATAAGTGGGAGATTGTTGGAATGTATACTGAAAGCCTAGCTCTTTTTGTATGAACATTTTATTTTGAAATAAGAATCACATGATCATTGTTTACACTTTATATATGTGTGCATATTGTCTAATATTTTACATTTTAGATAACATGATGCTTGGTGTGGCACAGAAGATCATGTTATCAGTACCTTGTAAAATATAAGTAGAGGCTCACAACCAAGATGGTTTTGGACAAACCATTGGCATGGTTGTAGTGTAGCTTGGTATTGTTTTGTCTTGAACATAGAGTTACACTAGTACACTTAGGTGTATTGAACAGGACCGACATAGAGGTGATTCAATTTAGTACTGACTACATGATTGAATCAGACCTCGGATATTATGTTGTACATGCTCTTAATCCCGATATAATAACGGGCACATGTACTTAGTATTTATTTCTTTGATTTACCAGTGGGTGAGATTTAGATTGATTAAATCAATATGCCCAGTAAGTTGGGAAATAATATTATTTACATGGTGTGCCGTTGATTATAGGAGGAAACCGTGTCCTATATATTAGGTTGATGATGTCCCCTTGAGGAGCTCATAAAGTTCATCACGTAAACCCAGCTGGTTGACTTAGTCAACGTGATGATAAGGTTGAGTGGTACTACTCGAGGAATTAGATGTTAACTAATTGATGGTCAGTAAATCAATTAATTGACAAACATTTGATATCTTAAACACGGGGAGATTAATGTACGAATAATATATGGAGCCCATATTAATTTATGGGGGTTGGTGAGGTAGTTCAATGATGATCCTCTAGTGGAATGGAACATCATTGATGGATCAAGTTTGTGTGGTTCCGATCCATCGGGTGGCCAAGACCCAACTCCTCCTTATGGTCCCTATCGTAGCCTAATATAATCCTTGTGAAGTCTAGATCCAAGAATGTAAAACAAAACCTAGAACCAACGGTTGGGATTAAATCCCTAGATCCGATGGTTGGATGAAACCCTAGAACCAACGGTTGGGATTAAATCCCTAGATCCGATGGTTAGGATGAAATCCTAGAATAGACGGTTGGGATTAAATCCCTAGATCCGATGGTTGGGATAAAACCCTAGATCCAACGGTTGGGATGAAACCTTAGATCCGACGGTTGGGATGAAATCCTAGATCCGACGGTTGGCATTAAACCCTAGATCCGACAGTTGGGATAAAACCCTAGATCCGACGGTGGAGATTAAATCCCTAGATCCTATTGGCGACCGTGCTATACCTCGGAATGCTCATAGGCTCCCATGTCCCCGGATTAAAATTTTCACTAATGAAAACTAATCCGGATGGGATGAGTTTCCTAAGCACAACCAATTCGTCGTCGTGCTAACGACTTGAGCGATCGCTAGAACAAACTAGTTGTTCAAGCAACACAACTCTTCTAATCGGTTAGCCGCGGAAGAGACGACGGACGGATCGCCAGTTTTTGTGTTTCTTATCGGGCTCCATGATTATACAAATACATGCAAATGCAAACTAGTATAATCAACATATACTAACATAATGAACATAAGCTAACATATCAAATAAGAACATGAAAAGAACAATAATAAAAGTTGTGAAACTTTTATACCTCTTGATCTTCTATAGTATGTCCTAACCTCCTTGTAGACTTCGTGTGGGCGAAGATCCTTCACAAGTTGAAGCTTCCTAGATCTTCTTCAATCCAAAGAATGAAGAACTCTCTTTCCCTTCTTGCTTGAGCCAACCACCAATTCACAAAGGATTGATGCCGCCGGCCCCAAGAATAGAGAGAATAATATGGAAACAACCAAGGAACCGAACTAGGGACAAACCCTAGTTTTGGTGCCGCCGGCCAAGATGGAGTGAATAGGAGAAAAGGAATATGTTGGGCCCCGGCCACGGTGGAGGGAATAGAGGAAGGAGTCGGCCACACCCTAGGAAGAAGAAGACCTCCTCTCCTATAGTTGCCGCCCAACTTCCTTGCAATCCCTAGCCGCCCAACCTAAGGAGGAAACCCTAATTAGGGTTTCTCCTTAGGCTTTCTTCTTAACCATGGTGGAGAGAAGATATCTAGAAGCTAGCCACCTCCAAGGAAGAAGACAAACTCCTCCACAAGTGGCCGCCCAACCTTCATTCCCATCCATGGCCGCCCATGCAAAGGAGCCAAAACCCTAATCAAATTAGGGTTTCCTCCATAGGGTTCCTTGCCGCCCAAGCATGGTGGAGAGAAGAGATCTAGGAGCTAGCCACCTCCATGGAAGAAGACAAACTCCTCCATAGGTTGCCCTTGATCTTCTTCCTCACCTTGGCCTTGACCCAAAAGAGCCAAACCCTAATTAGGGTTTCCTCCTAGGGTTGCTTGCCGCCCAAGCAATTGGAGGCTAAACCCTAATCTCCTTAGCATCCATCATCCAACCTCTAAAAACTTGTTGCCGCCCAACCCATAGCCACCCTTTTATAGAGTTAGGGTTTAGGCCTTGGTTTAATCTCCACCGTCGGTTCTAGGGTTTTAATCTCAACCGTCGGATCTAGAGATTTAATCTCAACCGTCGGTTCTAGGGTTTTAATCCCAACCGTCGGATCTAGAGATTTAATCTCTACCGTCGGTTCTAGGAATTTAATCCCAACCGTCGGATCTAGAGATTTAATCTCCACCGTCGGTTCTAGGAATTTAATCCCAACTGTCGGATCTAGAGATTTGTTTTCCATTATTTGATCTAGACTTCATGAGGTTTATATTAGGCTACGATAGGGACCATGAGGAGGAGTTGGGTCTTGGCCACCTGATGGATCGGAACCACACAAACTTGATCCATCAATGATGTTCCATTCCACTAGAGGATCATCATCGAACTACCTCACCAACCCCTATAAATTAATATGGGCTCCATATATTATTTGTACATCCATCTCCCCGTGTTTATGATATCGAATGTCCGTCAATTAATTGATTTACTGACCATCAATTAATTAACATCTAACTCCTCGAGTAGTACCACTCAACCTTATCATCATGTTGACTAAGTCAACCTGCAGGGTTTACATGATGAACCTTATGAGCTCCTCAAGGGGACATCATCAACCTAATACATAGGACACGGATTCCTCCTATAATCAACGGCACACCATGTAAATAATATCATTTCCCAACTTACCGGGCATATTGATTTAATCCATAGAAATCTCACCCTCTGGTAAATCAAAGAAATAAATATTAAGTACATGTGCCCGTTATTATATCGGGATTAAGAGCATGTACAACATAATATCCGAGGTCCGATTCAATTATGCAGTCAGCAATAAATTGAATCACCTCTATGTCGGTCCTGCTCAATACACCTAAGTGTACTAGTGTAACTCTATGTTCAAGATAAAACAATACCAAGCTATACTACAACCATGCCAATGGTTTGTCCAAAACCATCTTGGTTGTGAGCCTCTACTTATATTCTACAAGGGACTGATAACATGATCTTCTGTTCCGCACCCAGGCACCATGTTATCTACAATGTAAAATATTAGACAATATGCACACATATAAATATAATGTGCAAACAATGATCATGTGATTCTTATTTCAAAATAAAGATGTTCATACAAAAGAGCTAGGCTTTCAGTATACATCCCAACAATCTCCCACTTATACTAAAAGACTATGCTGTCATCATACTGCCATACATCTGATTCTCCTTCCCTCCACATGCCTATCAAAGCTCTCGCTAGAAGGGCCTTAGTGAAAGGGTCTACCAGGTCATCCTCTGATGCAATTTAGGCGACAACTTACTTCTACCTCCTTTACGATTTCTCGTATCAGGTGGTACTTGCACTCTATGTGTTTACTAGCCTTATGGGCTCATGGTTCCTTCGAGTTTACAACTGCACCATTATTATCACAATAAATTGTGATATTTCTGGGCAAACCAGGAATCACATCCAAGTCCATCAGAAAGTTCCTGAGCCACTCAGCTTCTTTGGCCGCCTCATAGGCTGCCACATACTCAGCTTCCATGGTGGAGTCTGCCACGCATTTCTGTTGGACACTCCTCCATACAATGGCTCCACCTCCCAAAGTAAACACAAAACCTGAGGTAGACTTACTGTTATCCCTATCTGATTGGAAATCGCAATCCATGCAACCCACAGGGAGTAATTGGTCTGTCCGGTAAACTAGCATATAATCTCTAGTCCTTCTCAGGCACTACAATATATGCTCTACCGTAGTCCAATGTCCCTGTCCTGGATTACTCTGATATCTGCTAACCATGCCTACGGCAAAGCAGATATCTGGTCTCGTACATAGCATACATTAGGCTTCCTACTGCCGAAGCATAAGGAACTGCCTATATCTCCTCTATCTTTTTAGATGATCTAGGACACATCTCCTTAGATAAAGGAACTCCATGCCTGAAGGGTAGAAAACCCTTCTTGGAGTTTTGTATGCTAAAACGATCCAAAACCATGTCTATGTATGAAGCTTGGGATAAGCACAACAACCTTGATCCCCAAGGTTGTGACCCACTTCTCCCAAGTCCTTCATATCATACTGTTTGGACGACCATACCCTTACGTCTGATAACACTTCGATGTTGTCGCCAACCACCAAAATGTCATCTACGTATAGTACAAAAATACCACTACATTTCAGTCACATCTCTGATATACACAAGACCCATCCTGAACTTTGAATAAATCCATAAGACTGGATTTACTTCCTTAAAGAGGATGTCCCAAGACTTCAAAGCTTGCTTCAGTCCATTAACGGACCAATTAAGCTTATATACAATACGCTCTTTGCCCTTAGCAATGAATCCCTCTGGTTGCTTCAAATAGATGTTTTCCTCAAGACTTCCATTAAGGAAAGCTGTCTTGACATCCATCTATCACACCTCATAATCCATATGAGCTGCAATGCATAAGAGCTCCCAGACCTGACTTGAATCCATAGATTCAATCTCAGTATTCATTGCACTTTGCAAAGATGTTGTATTTATATCTTGGATTGCCTCGTTGTATGTCTAGGGATCAGGTTCATGTTTGCTAGGGACCAAATCAGAAGATTTGTCCAAAAACATGAATCTAAGAGGTTGTCTAACAACCCTCCCACTACGACGAGGTATCTTCTGTGTATCCTCTGTGACACGCGGTGCAGTGACATGTGGTATATCCTCTTGTACTGGTGGTACTAAAGAAGTGACTTTCCTTTTAACTCCTCCAGAATAATTTTACTCTTGGGCTTGTGGCTCATCACATAGTCTTCCTCTAGAAATATGGCGTTCGTGTTAACGATCACCCTCTGATATCTAGGACTATAAAACAAGTCAGAATAACTCATCATCGATCTAACCATCTCCATAAGAGTCCTATTCCTTCGTACTGCTACACTGTTCTGCTGGGGTGTGCCAGGTGCAGTCAATTGGGATTGAATCCCAACCTCTGATAAGTAGTTCCTAAACTCTCCCAAGAGGTTGTCACCACCACGATCAGATCGTAGTGTCATCCATATCTTGAATAATCATCTACAAAAGAGACGAAATATTCAAGATTACCTCTTGCCTAGATAGCCATAGGACCACACAAATCAGAATGAACCATCTCTAGCACATCTTTGGCTCTATACCCCTTGGCCTTAAAAAGGCCTCTTGGTCATCTTACCCTCCAAGCAAGATTCGTAGGTTGGGAGATCCTCCACAACTAATGAACCCAAAGGTCCATCAGCTTTCAACCTTTGAATTCTGCTTAGGTTAATGTGACCAAGCCTAAGAAGCCAAAGATATGTTTGGTTCATCTTCGAAGGTTCTTTTCTCTTATTAGAATTAGAAGATGAGTTATTAACTTCTATTTGCATCGTGGGAGCTTGTGGTTCAAGTTATAAATTTCCTATCTATGTACCCAAATAGATAATGCCCCTATTCCTTTTATAACAAATCTGTCATGAAAAGAAATAGATTATCCATCCAAAAAACTATTTAGAAACCGAAATCAATTCTTTCTAAATAAGGGTACATAAAGGAAATTCTTTAAGAACCAAAAACCTTTATTTTTCTCAAAAGATAAATAAAACATCTCCCACTGCAATAGCCGCCATCTTCATGGCATTGCCCAAGTAAATGGTAATCTCCTTCAACTAGTCATCGGGTTTCTGGAACCCCCGCAAATTGTTGCGACATGATTAGTGGCTCCGTATCTACTCACCAGTGCCCAGATATCACCGCTAATCATGTTTCAATGACTAGTCCAAAAGATATACCTATGTTCTATTTTGGATTGGGACAGTCCTTGTTCCAATGTCCATCCCGCCCAAGTGAAGTACTTGCCTTTCGGCTTCTTCACTCTTCCCTGAGATCCTCGCACCATCTTTTCTTCACCTTGTTTCTTCTTCTTCTTGCCTTTCGGCTTAGAAGTAGAAACTCTTTTGAGCAATGATGGCTTGAGGACACTCTTCGAAGATTGCATACTAGCAGATAAGACAATATTTGGATTCATTTCCAATCAATATAATTTGGGTACAATAAGTTTATTTCCTTTAGTATCAAAATAAGTGGACTGAAAGTCAATTTTGAAAATCCTAAGAATCACAATAGATCATTACTTTAGATTTCAAAAAATTATTGATTCCTCTAACAATAAAATTTCGAAATCAACCAACACCTCAAAACACCGAGAATATCGCATGCCACACAAAGGTGGACGTATACAAATTCTACATTTGTAAGAGGAGGTTTTACCCATTAATTTTATTATCTTGTCAACCTTACTTTTTGACAAATAAAATTAATAGTTGGTTCCTCTTTGGCCCTACAAATAAAAGCAGTGACTCCGATGGGGAGGATAATTTATATTTGCATCTAAGTGTGCACCATTACACGATACTAAGGGAATTATTTCGGATTATGTGCCTTACCGCTGTGGAAGTACACACGCTCCTAGATAATTTCCTATAACCATTATTTGACCTAGTGATCCACAAACAAACTCATCCGCAGGGAGGAAGGCACTCAGAGCCGACACGCAAGTTTGTTGCATCACATGTCAAATTGTAATGGAGGCCGCGGGAATTAATTAAAATATCCCTCTCCCACTTAGTAAATTGAAAATGAGGAATTTTTAAGCACACACATCATGCTTATTATTACTGTAGATTTCAAAAAATTATTGATTCCTCAAACAATAAAATTTCAAAATCAACCAACACCTCAAACACCGAGAATATCGCATGCCACGTTGTGTGGACGTATACGAATTCTACATTTGTAAGAGGAGGTTTAACCGATTAATTTTATTATCTTGTCAACCTTACTTTTTGACAAATAAAATTAATAGTTGGTTCCTCTTCGGCCCTACAAATAAAACTACTTTTTATTTGCATCTAAGTGTGCACCATTACACGGTACTAAGGGAATTATTTTGGATTATGTGTCTTACCGCTGTGGAAGTACACACGCTCCTAGATAATTTCCTATAACCATTATTTGACCTAGTTATCCGCAAACAAACTCATCCGCAGGGAGGAAGGCACTCAGAGCCGAAACACAAGTATGTTGCATCACACGTCAAATTGTAATGGAGGCCGCGGGAATTAATTAAAATATCCCTCTCCCACTTAGTAAATTGAAAATGAGGAATTTTTAAGCACACACAACATGCATATAAAACAAATCAGCAATAAATATAGAAAAATCAGAATTTTTCCAACTATTATGGCATTGTTCTCCAATATGCGTCCCGTCGTGTCGCCACCTCGTCCGCTCCATCTTTTCCCGTGCGCAAGTCACCAAAGAGTTCCGAGCCGAGATAAAACATTTTAATTTACATCCATCGATCCTATACTGTACGAAGGAGTGTACAAATAATCTAGATCGAAAGTAAACTAAAATGAGCGGCTAAACAATGCCGTATTTAATTACAAAAATTAAATACTAATCTAGCCTCGTCAACCCCGAGGATTCAAATAATATACAATCACACACACATGTAATCACATACACACATATATAGCCATAATAGTTGGATCTTATGCCTGCAACCAAAAAGTTAGCCTACGCACATCCTACTATTATCCGGCATACACAATATATGATAAGTGCGTGAAAGTAACCGAATCCAAAACACACAAAACCGGAAACCGTGGCTCTGATACCAAATGTTGGCGACCGTGCTATACCTCGGAATGCTCATAGGCTCCCATTTCCCCGGATTAAAATTTTCACTAATGAAAACTAATCCGGATGGGATGAGTTTCCTAAGCACAACCAATTCGTCGTTGTGATAACGACTTGAGCGATCGCTTGAACAAACTAGTTGTTCAAGCAACACAACTCTTCTAGTCGGTTAGCCGCGGAAGAGACGACAGACGGATCGCCGGTTTTTGTGTTTCTTATCGGGGTCCATGATTATACAAATACATGCAAATGCAAACTAGTATAATCAACATATACTAACATAATGAACATAAGCTAGCATATCAAATAAGAACATGAAAAGAACAATAATAAAAGTTGTGAAACTTTTATACCTCTTGATCTTCTATCGTATGTCCTAACCTCCTTGTAGACTTCGTGTGGGCGAAGATCCTCCACAAGTTGAAGCTTCCTAGATCTTCTTCAATCCAAAGAATGAAGAACTCTCTTTCCCTTCTTGCTTGAGCCAACAACCAATCCACAAAGGATTGATGCCGCTGGCCCCAAGAATAGAGAGAATAATATGGAAACAACCAAGGAACCGAACTAGGGACAAACCCTAGTTTTGGTGCCGCCGGCCAAGATGGAGTGAATAGGAGAAAAGGAATATGTTGGGCCCCGGCCACGGTGGAGGGAATAGAGGAAGGAGTCGGCCACACCCTAGGAAGAAGAAGACCTCCTCTCCTATAGTTGCCGCCCAACTTCTGCAACTTCCCCTAATTAGGGTTTCTCCTTAGGCTTTCTTGCCGCCCAACCATGGTGGAGAGAAGATATCTAGGAGCTAGCCACCTCCAAGGAAGAAGACAAACTCCTCCACAAGTGGCCGCCCAACCTTCATTCCCATCCATGGCCGCCCATGCAAAGGAGCCAAAACCCTAATCAAATTAGGGTTTCCTCCATAGGGTTCCTTGCCGCCCAAGCATGGTGGAGAGAAGAGATCTAGGAGCTAGCCACCTCCATGGAAGAAGACAAACTCCTCCATAGGTTGCCGCCCAGTCTTCTTCCTCACCTTGGCCGCCCAACCCAAAAGAGCCAAACCCTAATTAGGGTTTCCTCCTAGGGTTGCTTGCCGCCCAAGCAATTGGAGGCTAAACCCTAATCTCCTTAGCATCCATCATCCAACCTCTAAAAACTTGTTGCCGCCCAACCCATAGCCACCCTTTTATAGAGTTAGGGTTTAGGCCTTGGTTTAATCTCCACCGTCGGTTCTAGGGTTTTAATCTCAACCGTCGGATCTAGAGATTTAATCTCAACCGTCGGTTCTAGGGTTTTAATCCCAACCGTCGGATCTAGAGATTTAATCTCTACCGTCGGTTCTAGGAATTTAATCCCAACCGTCGGATCTAGAGATTTAATCTCCACCGTCGGTTCTAGGAATTTAATCCCAACCGTCGGATCTAGAGATTTGTTTTCCATTATTTGATCTAGACTTCATGAGGTTTATATTAGGCTACGATAGGGACCATGAGGAGGAGTTGGGTCTTGGCCACCCGATGGATCGGAACCACACAAACTTGATCCATCAATGATGTTCCATTCCACTAGAGGATCATCATCGAACTACCTCACCAACCCCCATAAATTAATATGGGCTCCATATATTATTTGTACATCCATCTCCCCGTGTTTAAGATATCGAATGTCCGTCAATTAATTGATTTACTGACCATCAATTAATTAACATCTAACTCCTCGAGTAGTACCACTCAACCTTATCATCATGTTGACTAAGTCAACCTGCAGGGTTTACATGATGAACCTTATGAGCTCCTCAAGGGGACATCATCAACCTAATACATAGGACACGGATTCCTCCTATAACCAACGGCACACCATGTAAATAATATCATTTCCCAACTTACCGGGCATATTGATTTAATCCATAGAAATCTCACCCTCTGATAAATCAAAGAAATAAATATTAAGTACATGTGCCCGTTATTATATCGGGATTAAGAGCATGTACAACATAATATCCGAGGTCCGATTCAATTATGCAGTCAGCAATAAATTGAATCACCTCTATGTCGGTCTTGCTCAATACACCTAAGTGTACTAGTGTAACTCTATGTTCAAGATAAAACAATACCAAGCTACACTACAACCATGCCAATGGTTTGTCCAAAACCATCTTGGTTGTGAGCCTCTACTTATATTCTACAAGGGACTGATAACATGATCTTCTGTGCCGCACCCAGGCACCATGTTATCTACAATGTAAAATATTAGACAATATGCACACATATAAATATAACGTGCAAACAATGATCATGTGATTCTTATTTCAAAATAAAGATGTTCATACAAAAGAGCTAGGCTTTCAGTATACATCCCAACAGATCCGACGGTGGAGATTAAAGGAGGCTTAAGCCCTATTCTATAAATATATGCTTAGAGTTGGGCGGCAAGAATATGATCGAGGATCAAGGAATTGGAGTTAGGGTTTGGTATTGGTTTGTCTTGACCATAGAATCACACTAGTGCACTTTGTGTGTATTGAGCAGGACCGACTTAGAGGTGATTCGATTTATTGCTGACTACAAAATCGAATCGAACCTCAGATATTATTTTGTACATGCTCTTAATCCTGATATAATAACGGGCACAAATACTTAGTAGTCATCTCTTTGATTTACCAATGGGCAAGATTTATAGATTAAATCGATAGGCTCGGTAAGTTGGGAGATGATATTATTTATATGGTGTGCCGTTGATTATAGGAGGAAACCATGTCCTATATATTAGGATGATGATGTCCCCTTGAGGAGCTCATAAGGTTCATCATGTAAACCATGCAGGTGGACTTGGTCCGGCATGATGAAAAGGTTGAGTGGTACTACTCAAGGAGTTAGATGTTGATTAATTAATGGTCAGTAAATTAATTAATCGACGAACATTCGAGATCTTAAACACAGAGAGAAAATATACAAATAATATATGGAGCCCATATTATCATATGGGGGTTGGTGAGGTAGATCAATGATGATCCTTTAGTGAATTGGATCATCATTAGTGGATCAGACTTTATGTGGGCTTGATCCATGGGTGACCAAGATCCAACTCCTCCTCATGGTCCCTAATGTAGCTTATTAACACCTCATGAAGCTTAGATCCAATGGATAGAAACAAAACTCTAAGATCCATAGGTAGAGATTAAATCTCTAAGATCCGACGGTTGAGATTAAATCTCTAGATCCGATGGTTGAGATTAAATCTCTAGAACAAATGGAGGAGATTAAATCATGGCTTGAGCCCAACTCTATAAATAGAGATTAATAAGTGGGCAGCAATATATGGAAGAGGAAAAGGGGCTTAGGTTGGGCGGCAAGGGCTTTGGAGATTTAGGGTTTTGGGTGGCCACAATTAAGGAAAGATGCTTCTTCTTCTTCTTCTTCCTTATGGTGGCTGGCACCCTTCTTCTTGTTGGGTTTCCGGCACCGCGACGAGTGTGTGTTCGAACATGTTTCGTAAATATGTGCACAGCGGAAGAAATAAAATAATAAATCTACATTTATTACAATACACACATCACACGCATGCATAGTACAACATGTGTAGACATAACCGTAAATTTAAATTTTGTAATAAAAGGAAATTTAATTATGTATACCTTTCGTATCACGTGTAGCGGGAACGACATCAACCGGAACGATCCTCGCTAGAATCGTCTCTATCTGTGTCCACGCCGAGTATCTTCGGGATGACTTCACTAAGTCACGAGCCTCGTCTTCGTAGGGGTTACTAGCCTCGTGTTGAAGACGAAGTGATCGAGAGAAGATCACGATCCAAATGCAAATTCGGATCCAAAGACGAGTCCTCAAAACTCGCTTCTCCGGAGAGGTATTCGACAACCATTTGACGAATCCTTTGTCCTCCACCTATGAGGATTACCGGAGATCGAATCCCCGGTAAGTAAGGCCCTGTCGGAGCTTCAAACGTCGTCTAAACGATGCTCCGACGAGAAGAAAACAAGCTGTCCAGAAAACTGGACAGCTTTAGTGGAGGAGTAGAGGCCGGCCAAAAAGGAAAGATGAAGCTCACCTTGATGCCGAACCCAAAAGAGATCATCGGAGAGTTGCCGGAGGATCACCGGTCGAAGCTTGGACGCCGGCAACAATTTGGACGGTGGCACAAGGTGTTGGGCGGCGGCACAATGGTGTTGGCGCCGAATCACCAAGGAGAGGAGGGAGAGGTGGGCGGCCAAAACTAGGTTAGGGATTTGGATTAGGGCTTAACAACACCTTAAGCCCTCTTTTATAGAGAACTAATTCTCTTAATGGTTATTGGATCATAACCATAAGGCCCGTTAACTCGCTCCATTAATATAAGTTAAAATAAACCAAACCCTTTAGTTTATTCTCCTCCATTGGATTAGAACCAAACCATTTCGGTTTATCCATTATGTCTTCATAAGACACGACCCATTCACACTTCCATTGCGACTGAAACGATTTCATGCTCGCTTCTTGTTTTGTCCAACCAAACCTAGTTTCTCTCGGTCTGAGAATCCCATTCTCAAGCTCGTTTTAAATCCTTTGGATTACGCTCGTTGTACGTGTGACCAAATAGGTTCTCGGTTTATGTTGGCCGTCTATAATTAACCATTAATTATAGAACGATCATGAGTGGCACCTAGTAGTACATTATGATCCCCAATTAACCAAAAGATCAACGGTTGATCCAGAACTATTTCTGAAACCCTTCAGCAGCTCGAATGAATCGTGCCCCATTCCCTTCACTCATCTTTGTTGGAATGTATACTGAAAGCCTAGCTCTTTTTGTATGAACATTTTATTTTGAAATAAGAATCACATGATCATTGTTTACACTTTATATATGTGTGCATATTGTCTAATATTTTACATTGTAGATAACATGGTGCTTGGTGTGGCACAGAAGATCATGTTATCAGTACCTTGTAAAATATAAGTAGAGGCTCACAACCAAGATGGTTTTGGACAAACCATTGGCGTGGTTGTAGTGTAGCTTGGTATTGTTTTGTCTTGAACATAGAGTTACACTAGTACACTTAGGTGTATTTAGCAGGACCGACGTAGAGGTGATTCAATTTAGTACTGACTACATGATTGAATCGGACCTCGGATATTATGTTGTACATGCTCTTAATCCCGATATAATAATGGGCACATGTACTTAGTATTTATTTCTTTGATTTACCAGTGGGTGAGATTTAGATGGATTAAATCAATATGCCCGGTAAGTTGGGAAATAATATTATTTACATGGTGTGTCGTTGATTATAGAAGGAAACCGTGTCCTATATATTAGGTTGATGATGTCCCCTTGAGGAGCTCATAAAGTTCATCACGTAAACCCAGCTGGTTGACTTAGTCAACGTGATGATAAGGTTGAGTGGTACTACTCGAGGAATTAGATGTTAACTAATTGATGATCAGTAAATTAATTAATTGACGGACATTCGATATCTTAAACATGGGGAGATTAATGTACGAATAATATATGGAGCCCATATTAATTTATGGGGGTTGGTTAGGTAGTTCAATGATGATCCTCTAGTGGAATGGAACATCATTGATGGATCAAGTTTGTGTGGTTCCGATCCATCGGGTGGCCAAGACCCAACTCCTCCTTATGGTCCCTATCGTAGCCTAATATAATCCTTGTGAAGTCTAGATCCAAGAATGTAAAACAAAACCTAGAACCAACGGTTGGGATTAAATCCCTAGATCCGATGGTTGGATGAAACCCTAGAACCAACGGTTGGGATTAAATCCCTAGATCCGATGGTTAGGATGAAATCCTAGAATTGACGGTTGGGATTAAATCCCTAGATCCAACGGTTGGGATAAAACCCTAGATCCGACGGTTGGGATGAAACCTTAGATCCGACGGTTGGGATGAAATCCTAGATCCGACGGTTGGGATTAAACCCTAGATCCGACGGTTGGGATAAAACCCTAGATCCGACGGTGGAGATTAAATCCCTAGATCCGACGGTGGAGATTAAAGGAGGCTTAAGCCCTATTCTATAAATAGATGCTTAGGGTTGGGCGGCAAGAATATGATCGAGGATCAAGGAATTGTAGTTAGGGTTTGGTTCATCCACAAGTGGGCGGCTAGGGTTTTGGAGCAAAGCTTGGGCGGCAAGCTTCTTCCTTCAAGTTGATTGCCGGCGCCCATCCTCCTCTATCATTCCTTGGCCGGTGCCCATCATAGAGCCCTCTACCTTCTTCCTTGGCCGGCGGTTCTCCTCCCATTGGTGGCCGGTTCTCTTCCTCCTCCCCATTCTCCAAAGTGGCCGGCGGCAACACTTCTTGAAGTTGGCCGGCGCATCATCCAATAGTTCCTTGGCCGACGGTTACACCAAGTTCCATAATTTGGTGGCCGGTTCTAGATAGGAAGGTATTTGTGGTTTCTTCTCTTTGTTCGCAGCGGACAAGGTAGAGAAGAAAGTGATCTAGAAGGCTTCTACTTGTGGAGGATCTTCGTCCACATGTCGTCCACGAGAAGGATAGGACATACGGTAGAAGATCGTAAGGTATAAAGTTATTTTAACTTTATGTACAGATCTGAGCATGTTCTTATTTGTTTTGATTATGCATGTGTGTTTATGAATATATATTGTAAAATCATGGACCCCGAATACAAACACAAAAACCGGCGATCCGTCCGTCGTCTCTTCCGCGGCTAACTAACTAGAAGAGTTGTGTTGCTTGAACAACTAGTTTGTTCAAGCGACCACTCAAGTTGTTAGCACGACGATGAAAAGGTTGTGCTAAGGAAGCTCATCCCATCCAGATTAATTCTTTCATTAGTGAAAATTTTAATCCGGGGACATGGGAGCCAATGAGCCTCCGAAGCATCCAACCGACAATCTTATACCCACTTGGTTCAGGACATGGTCTATAGTGTCAGTCCCCACTAGGCTGACTACGTCACACCTAGCCCAAGTATCATTTTCTCGTCCTACGGATTCTAGTTACTGCACATGTATCGAAGAGTACCTTACTCTAAACATGTAATGCTTTGGCCAAAGACTTTAGTAACAATCCGACGAGAGGCCATGGGTATACATCTCCTCGCAAGGAGTGGTGAATCCTTTATAGGCTATTCAAACACCTTCGATCACTTCGACTTATACCCAATCATCCCGGGTCTACATCTCCTTAGAGATGCTTGCTTAAGATGTCAAAACATAAGTCTCCATGATCAAGATGACTTGAATACCGCAAGTTAAAGGAACATCGCACTTAAGCTACTGTAAGAACTTCATTGACATATCTATATATGCAGAGAACCATATGAAGTCTTACTGCTAGTCACTCCAATGAACTAGTTACCATAACTAGCATCCACGATCAACTTCGGACATCACAATGTCTCCAGCCAGTGAGAATCAGCTGCTTGGATACACCAAGGAGTATACCTCGTGCTAGTCTTGATAGAATTGATGGTGTCCAAATCCATCAATTCATCGACTAGGGATAATTCCGATACATCACAATTACACATGTAGAGATACTCACTAGTTGTGATCCAATCACAAATTCTCTCATGCTGTGAATCGTATCGTGGACATTCAGTAAATGAGTTTAAGATCCAATCAAATACATGAAAACATGTATACTCAAATAGTGAATCTTCATTTATCATATAAATGGTTCATACATAAGGCGATTGCCTTAGGACATCTCTCATATATTACTAACAGACTCCCACTTGGCCTAATGCCAATCACTACAGTATCCAATACCATAAGCTCTAACATGACCCTCAAACTTACTTTGAGGTAATGCTTTAGTCAAAGGATCCGCTAAGTTCGTTTCAGTGGGAATTTTCTCGATTTGTATTTCGTTCCTACTGATGATCTCTCTGATAAGATGATAGCGGCGAAGCACATGTTTGGATCATTGATGAGACCTTGGCTCTTTCACCTGTGCAATTGCTCCATTGTTGTCGCAGTAGACCGGTATTGCTTCAACAATGGGTGGAATCACACCAAGTTCATAAATGAACTTCTTGATCCAAACCGCTTCCTTTGCCGCTTCCGAAGCTGCAATGTATTCTGCCTCAGTGGTAGAATCCGCTACAGTGTCTTGTTTGGAACTTTTCCAACTCACTGCGCCCCCATTCAAGGTGAACACGTATCCAGACTGAGACCTGGAATCATCCTTGTCTGTCTGGAAGCTGGCATCCATATACCCGCGTATCACCATGTCCCCTTCTCCATATATTAGGAACACATCCTTAGTTCTTCTTAAGTACTTAAGGATCGTCTTAACAGCCACCCAATGATCCATTCCTGGATCAGACTGGTATCTGCTCGTGACACTCAGAGCATACGATACATCGGGCCTCGTACATAACATAGCATACATGATAGATCCTATTGCAGATGCATAGGGAATCTTACTCATGCAAATCCTCTTGTCTTCTGTGCGCGGACACATAGACTTCGAAAGGTGTACCCCCATGCCTGATGGGTAGGAAACCTTTCTTGGATTCCAACATGCTAAACCTCTTTAGCACTCAGTCTATATATGTAGACTGCGAAAGACCAAGCAACCGTTTCGATCTATCTCTATAGATCTTATTCCCGAGGATGTAGGTTGCTTCTCCCAGGTCTTTCATGGAGAATGTCTTGGATAACCAAACCTTAACTGACTGTAAGATTGAAACATCATTTCCCATAAGTAATATGTCATCGACATACAATACTAGGAACATGACTGCACTCCCACTAACCTTCTTGTACACACAAGGTTCGTCTGGATTTTGTGAGAAATCAAACTTTTTGATTGTCTCATCAAAACGGATATTCCAGCTCCTGGATGCTTGCTTCAATCCATATATGGACCGTCGCAATTTGTATACCTTGGTTTTATCAATCGATGTGAAATCCTCAGGCTGTATCATATACACGTCCTCGAGCAGGTTTCCATTAAGGAAAGCTATTTTCACATCCATCTGCCATATCTCATAATCATAATGAGCCGCTATGGCTAGGAGCATCCGAATGGATTTAAGCATAGCTACAGGTGAATAGGTTTCGTCATAATCAACACCTTGTTTTTGACGATATCCTTTCGCCACTAATCTAGCTTTATAGGTAATCACATTACCATCCATGTCGGTTTTCTTCTTGAAAACCCACTTGCACCCTATAGGCTTGATGCCTTCAGGTGGGTCAACCAAGTTCCAAACTTGGTTTTCATACATGGAATCCATTTCCGACTTCATGGCATCAGACCACTTATCCCTTTCTGAACTTGTCATCACTTCTTCATAACTGGTAGGCTCCTCATCATCAATGAGTAACACGTCGTTCGATTCACTTACGAGAAATCCATATCTCTCAGGAATGTTGCGTGTTCTACCAGATCTACGAAGATATGGTGTTACAGTAGGTCCAGCCGATTGCTCATCACTATGAGTTATCGGCTGTTGTGTTTCACCAGGTATCTCATCAATGTCTATTTGAGTCTCTCGAGCCTCCTCAAGCTCAACGACACTCCCACTGTTTTCTTACAAGAGAAACTCTTTCTCTAGAAACACAGCATGCCTTGAAATAAACACCTTTTGTTCCACAGGATGATAGAATTGGTAACCCCTTGTTTCCTTAGGGTATCCAATAAATAGACATTTATCAGACTTAGCATCCAGTTTGTATGATACTGTCCGCTTCACATAAGCAGGACAACCCCATATCTTCAAGTAAGATACATGAGGTTTCTTACTATTCCATATCTCATATGGAGTAGTAGAGACTACCTTGGTTGGCATTCTGTTTAACAAGTAAACAGCTGTCTGAAGTGCATAGCCCCAAAAGGACTTGGGAAGATTCGCATGATTCATCATTGACCTGACCATGTTCAACAAGGTCCGGTTACGCCACTCAGATACACCATTATGCTGTGGTGTATATGGCAGAGTCCATTAAGACAATATACCATTGTCTCTTAGATAATCAAGAAACTCTTGACTTAAGTATTCACCACCTCGATCAAAACGAAGTATTTTAATACTCTTGTCATGTCTACTTCATTTCTGAATTCTTTGAACCTTTCAAAGGCTTCAGACTTGTGTTTCATCAAGAACACATACCCAAACCGTGAGTGATCATCGGTGAAGGTAATGAAGTAGCTATAGCCTCCTAAAGCTTGAGTTGACATAGGTCCACATACATCAGTATGTATTAGACCTAGTAACTCTCCCACTCGTTCACCTTTTCCGATAAAAGGTAACTTAGTCATCTTGCCTTTTAAGCATGATTCGCATGTATCGTATGAATCCAATTCAAACGATTCTAGAATTCCACATCGGTGTAATTCGGACATGTGTTTCTTGCTTACATGGCCAAGACGATAATGCCACATGTAGGAGTCTAATTGATTATCTTTTCGAGCATGCTTGTTGCTCGCTTCGATATTGAAAATGTCACTGGATACGTCCAACGTATAAATGCCATTGCTCAAAGTTCCAGTTCCATAAAGTACGCCATTCAAAGTTATATAACAACAATTGTTACTAAACGTCAAATGGAAACCATTTCTATTTAAGCAGGAAATAGAAACAATGTTCTTTATTAGAGAAGGAACACAATAGCAATTGTCCAGTTCCAAGACAAGTCCTATAGGGAGTTTCAACAAATACGTTCCAATGGCGACTGCAGCAACCTTTGCTCCATTCCCAACACGCAAATTTGACTCTCCCTTGACGAGTCTTCTTCTATTCCGTAGCCTATGTATGTCATTACATATATGTGAGCCACACACAGTATCCAATACCCAAGTGTCTGAGGAAATAGAATGCCAATAAATAACGAAGATATATGAAAAAGATGGAGCATCTTATGCCTTATTCTTCTTCACGGACTCAAGATAAATCTTGCAATTTTTCGCCAATGGCCCTACTTGCCATAATGATGGCAAGTGCCCTTTTGAGTTGGTTCTGCCTTTTTAGCCTTTTTCTTCTTCCCCTTCTGTTGTTCCTTTGACTCTCTCTTAGAACCTTTCTTCGAGGAATCAACTAACAATACCGTCCCCTGCTCATGCTTCTCAGAAGGCTCCACAGTCTTCAGCATGTTGAGCAGTACCACAGATGAACCTTCTTGCATCTCAGAGGTGAAGAGGAGCTTGGAGACTTCGAACCTTTCGAATCTCACTTGCTTATCAAACAACTCACAAAGATGAAGGACTATGATATGAGCATCCATATGCTCATGCTGCTTTCGTAGCTTGGGTTCCATCGCGGCTAGCATGATGCAACTTGTCAGTTCAGAATCAGTCACATGTTTCTAATAGACCAACAATTTGTCCGGAGTTGCATCGTCACTAGGATGGGCGGGAAGAGGTGCTTCGAGGACATACGCAAGCTTTTCACCTTGAGAACAATTCTCAAGTTTCTAAGCCAGTCCAAGAAGTTTGGCCCAGTCAATTTATTCGAATCCAAAATGGAACGCAAATTAAAAGACATCATGATCAATTTTAGAAATACAAAATGAGCATATATGAGAAAATGATTTTAAAATGCATCAATATACATTTATAAATCCCATTCATTTTTTGAATTTTAAAAACCCCAAAATCACTTCGAGAGATCGTAGGTCCATCTCCGAATGGGCTGATATTCATCATAGATATGAACAACCTTGGAGAGAGTCCAACAAGCCATTCATAACTACGATGGTAGGTATCAAATATACCGATTGCATATCACGTATATGCAACTATCACAATGTGCTATCAACTGATTGAATGTTCACACATTCATCGGGTTGTTAACACATTAACAAGTATGCATCATATGCATAGCACCCAACTTCACCTCCCTTTACATCGACCTTGGAGAGAGTCCAACAAGCCGATGCTCCAGGTTAAAGCCAACCCATTAATCAAGAAATAGTTTTAATATGGTTAGAGTGCATTCAACCAATTAGCCTGGCTTGGAGAGAGTCCAACAACCAAAGCTAACGATTGACCTCTGACTCTTACCATATTAGTATTAAACTATTCCATGGTTTGAACATGTTCGGGTTCGAGCCGGGCTTGGAGAGAGTCCAACAACCCGAACAAGAAATGGAACTCTGGTTCTAACCATATTAATGGAAGGTGTAGGCTTTAATATTGAGTTAGGGTTTTATGTCTCATCCTCTTTGCATGCAAATAACTATTATCTATATGACATGGCATACATGACATACATCTACATGTCACGACACGCATGACATAATGATATGCATCTAATGCAATTACATGACATACAATTATGTCATGTACATAATTTCCTTATATGTCATAACTATTTATGGAAATAAAATATGTTTAAGATTTGATTCTCCAAATCAAATCATGATTAAATTAGGAAACAAATTTCCAAATCTAATCACATATTTTATTTGTGGAAATAGTTGATTAAGGAAAGTCAATTTAGGAAACCAATTTCCTAAATCATCAAAACTACTTATGGAAATAAAATATTTTAAGATTTGATTTCCCAAATCAAATCAATATTAAATTAGAAAACAAATTTTCAAAATCTAATCTAATATTTTATTTATGAAAATAATAATTTCCATAAATACTTCTAACTTTCCAAAAGTGGAAGATTTCCATAAATACTTCTAGACTTTCCAAAATTGAAAATTTTCCATAAATACTTCTAACTTTCCAAAAGTAGAAAATTTCCAGAAATATCATTATGACTATCGCAAAACTATTTTACGATTATGTCGAAACACAACCTGGGCTCTGATACCACTATTGGGTTTCCGGCACCGCGGCGAGTGTGTGTTCGAACATGTTTCGTAAACATGTGCACAGCGGAAGAAATAAAATAATAAATCTACATTTATTACAACACACACATCACACGCATGCATAGTACAACATGTGTAGACATAACCGTAAATTTAAATTTTGCAATAAAAGGAAATTTAATTACGTATATCTTTCGTATCATGTGTAGCGGGAACGGTATCAACCGGAACGATCCTCGCTAGAATCGTCTCTATCCGTGTCCACGCCGAGTATCTTCGGGATGACTTCACTAAGTCATGAGCCTCGTCTTCGTACGGGTTACTAGCCTCGTGTTGAAGACGATGTGATCGAGAGAAGATCACGATCCGAATCCAAATTCGGATCCAAAGACGAGTCCTCAAAACTCGCTTCTCCGGAGAGGTATTCGTCAACCGTTTGACGAATCCTTCGTCCTCCACCTATGAGGATTACTGGAGATCGAATCCCCAGAAAGTAAGGCCCTGTCGGAGCTCCAAACGTCATCCAAACGATGCTCCGACGTGAAGAAAACAAGCTGTCCAGAAAACTGGACAGCTTTGGTGGAGGAGTAGAGGCCGGCCAAAAAGGAAAGATGAAGCTCACCTTGATGCCGAACCCAAAAGAGATCACCGGAGAGTTGCCGGAGGATCACCGGCTGAAGCTTGGATGCCGACAACAATTTGGACGGCGGCACAAGGGGTTGGGCGGCGGCACAATGGTGTTGGCGCCGAATCACCAAGGAGAGGAGGGAGAGGTGGGCGGCCAAAACTAGGTTAGGGTTTTGGATTAGGGCTTAACAACACCTTAAGCCCTCTTTTATAGAGAACTAATTCTCTTAATGGTTATTGAATCATAACCATAAGGCCCGTTAACCAGCTCCATTAATATAAGTTAAAATAAACCAAACCATGATGGTTTATTTTAAGTTAAAACGAACCGAACCAACTTTTGGTTCATTCGTTTAAAATAAACCAAACCCTTTGGTTTATTCTCCTCCATTGGATTAGAACCAAACCATTTCGGTTCATCCATTATGTCTTTATAAGACACGGCCCATCCACGCTTCCATTGCGGCTGAAATGATTTCATGCTCGCTTCTTGTTTGGTCCAACCAAACCTAGTTTCTCTCGGTCTGAGAATCCCATTCTCAAGCTCGTTTTAAATCCTTCGGATTACGCTCGTTGTGCGTGTGACCAAATAGGTTCTCAGTTTATGTTGGCCATCTATAATTAACCATTAATTATAGAACGATCATGAGTGGCACCTAGTAGTACACCATGATCCCCAATTAACCAAAAGATCAACGGTTGATCTAGAACTATTTCTGAAACCCTTCAGCAGCTCGAATGAATCGTGCCCCATTCCCTTCACTCATCTTATACCCACTTGGTTTAGGACATGGTCTATAGTGTCAGTCCCCACTAGGCTGACTACGTCACACCTAGCCCAAGTATCATTTCCTCGTCCTATGGATTATAGTTACTACACATGTATCGAAGAGTACCTTACTCTAAACATGTAATGCTTTGGCCAAAGACTTTAGTAACAATCCGACGAGAGGCCATGGGTATATACATCTCCTCGCAAGGAGTGGTGAATCCTTTATAGGCTATTCAAACACCTTCGATCACTTCGACTTATACCCAATCATCCCGGGTCCACATCTCCTTAAAGATGCTTGCATAAGATGTCAAAGCATAAGTCTCCATGATCAAGATAACTTGAATACCGCAAGTCAAAGGAACATCGCACTTAAGCTACAGTAAGAACTTCATTGACATATCTATATATGCAGAGAATCATATGAAGTCTTACGGCTGGTCACTCCAATGAACTAGTTACCATAACTAGCATCCACGATCAACTCCGGACATCACAATGTCTCCAGCCAGTGAGAATCAGCTGCTTGGATACACCAAGGAGTATACCTCATGCTAGTCTTGACAGAATTGATGGTGTCCAAATCCATCAATTCATCGACTAGGGATAATTCCGATACATCACAATTACAAATGTAGAGATACTCACTAGTTGTGATCCAATCACAAATTCTCTCATGCTGTGAATCGTATCGTGGACATTCAGTAAATGAGTTTAAGATCCAATCAAATACATGAAAACATGTATACTCAAATAGTGAATCTTCATTTATCATATAAATGGTTCATACATAAGGCGATTGCCTTAGGACATCTCTCATATATTACTAACACTTTTCTCTACTCTCCTTGGTTTTGGCCGGCGTCCAACATCCTCCCTTTCATCTGAGAGCATGGATTAAGGGGATTAGGGTTTGCTTCCTTTGGAGGCTAGGAATCCTAGTTGGTTTAGGATTGGGTTTGGTGGCTAGGGTTTTGGGAGTCATGGGTGGGCGGCAACATTGGGAAGAGTTTTTCTTCTTCTTCCTAAGGTGTGGCCGGTTCCTCCATCTTCCCTCTACCTTGGCTTGAGATCATCCTAATCTTCTTCCCCACTTCCATGGCCGACCATAAGGAGATCTAGGATTAGGGTTTAGAGTCTTAGGGTTTAGGAGGCTTGGGTGGCACCAAATAAGGAAGGTTTCTTTCTTCTTCATCCTTTGGTGGCCGACACCCACAGCCCTAACCCAGCCCTTGGACGGCATCCAAAGACCCCTTCTCCTTCTCCTTAGGTGGTGGAAACAAGATATAGGGCTTTCCCTTGGTGTCTTGGCCGGTTTCCACCATTATCTCCTTCTCCTTGTTGGCCGGCGGCAAGCATTCTCCTTGTTGCTTGTTGGTTGGCCATAGGAAGGAGAAGAACTTTGTTTTTATTCTTCCTCTTGCTTTGGAATAGCAAGGAAGGAAGATTTGTGATCTAGGAGCTTCGACTTTTGGTAGATCGTCGCCCACACGACGTCCGAAAGGAGGAAGGACATACATTAGAGGATGGCTTGTACATGGCGTAGGAGGAGCGGACGAGAAGGCGGTGCGACGGGAGACATATTGAAGACAAAAGCAATAATAGTTGGAAAATAATTTATTTTTCATATTTATTGCTTATTGTTTGATATGCATGTCGTATCCTAGAAAATTCCTCATTTTCAAATTACTAAGTGGGAGAGGGATATTTTTATAAATTCCCACGGCCTCCATTACGATTTGATAAGTGATGCAAACCAACTTGTGCGTCGGCTCTGAGTGCCTTCCTCCCCATCGGATGAGTTTGTTTGCGGATCACAAGGTTGAATATGGTTATAAGAAATTATTAAGGAGCGTGTGTACTTGCCCATCGTAAGGCACATAACCCGAGATAATTACCTTGGTACCAAGTAATGGTGAACACTTAGATACAAATATAAGTATCCTCCCCATCGGAGTCACTGATTTTATTTGTAGGGCCGAAGAGAAACCAACTATTAATTTTACTTGTCAAAAAGTTAGGTTGACAAGATAGTAAAATTAATGGGTAAAACCTCCTCTTACAAATGTAGAATTCGTATACGTCCACACTATCGTGGCATACGATATTCTCGGTGTTTTGAGGTGTTGGTTGATTTGAAAATTTTATTGTTTGAGGAATCAATAATTTTTTGAAATCTATAGTAATGATCTATGTGATTCATAGGATTTTCAAAAATAACTTTCAGTCCACTTACTATGATACTAAAGGAAATAAACTTACTGTACTTAAATAATGTTGATTGGAAAAGAATCTAGATATTGTCTTATCTGCTAAGGAGTACAAGTATGCACTCTTCGAAGAATGTCCTCAAGCCATGGTTGCTCAAAAAGGTTTCTACTTCTAAGCCGAAAGGCAAGAAGAAGAAGAAACAAGGTGAAGCAAAGATGGTGAGAGGATCTCTAGGAGGAGTGAAGAAGCCGAAAGGCAAGTACTTCACTTGCAACCAGGATGGACATTGGAAGAAGGACTGTCCCAGTCCGAAACAGAACAAAGGTATATCCTTTGGTCTAGTCGTTGAAACATGGTTAGCGGTGTTATCTACCAGCACCTGGTGTGTAGATATAGGAGCCTCTGATCATGTCTGCAATACTTTGCAGGGGTTCCAGGAAACCCGACGACGAGCAAAAAGGGAGATTACCATTTACTTGGGCAATGCCATGAAGATGACGGCTATTGCAGTGGGAGAAGTTTTATTTATCTCTTGAGAAAAATAAGACTTAGGTTCTGGAAAATTCCCTTTATGTACCTTTATTTAGAAAGAATTTAATTTCAGTTTCTAAATTGTTTATGGATGGATATTCTATTTCTTTTAATGATAGAGTTGTTATAAAAAAAAATAGGGAGAATATCTGTTAAGGTACATTGATAGAAAATTTGTACACACCTGAACCAAAAGCTCCCACGATGCAAATTGAAGTTAATAACTAATCTTCTAATTCTAATAAGAGAAAAGAACCTTCAAAGATGAACCAAATATATCTTTGGCATCTTAGGCTTGGTCACATTAACCTAAGTAGATTTTAAAGGTTGATAGCTGAGGGACCTTTGGGTTCATTAGTGGTGGAGGATCTCCCAACCTGTGAATCTTGCTTGGAGGGTAAGATGACCAAGAGGTCTTTTAAGGCCAAGGGGTATAGAGCCAAAGATATGTTAGTAACGGTTCATTCTGATTTGTGTGGTCCTATGACTATCCAGGCAAGAGGTGGTCTTGAATATTTCATCTCTTTCATAGACGATTATTCAAGATATGGATGACACTACGATCTGATCGTGGTGGTGAGTACCTCTTGGGAGAGTTTAGGAACTACTTATTAAAGGATGGGATTCAATCCCAATTGTCTGCACTTGGCACACCCCAGCAGAATGGTGTAGCAGAGCGAAGGAATAGGACTCTTATGGAGATGGTTAGATCGATGATGAATTATTCTGACTTGCCAGATTTGTTCTGGGGATATGCTCTAGATATGACAGTGTACATTCTGAACTTGGTTCCATCTAAATTAGTGCCTTCTACTTCCACAGAATTGTGGACTGGGCGAAAGCCTAGTCTAAGACATATTCAGATATGGGGAGTCCAACACATGTGCTGAAGGCAGATGCTGGTAAGTTGGAACCTCGTACAGAAGTATGCATGTTCATTGGCTATCCTAGAGGAACGAAATGTGGTTTGTTTTATAGTCCTAGAGATCGGAGGGTGATCGTTAGCACGAATACCAAATTTCTAGAGGAAGACTATGTGATGAGCCACAAGCCCAAGAGTAAAATTGTTCTGGAGGAATTAAAAGGAGAAGTCACTTCTTTAGTACCACTGGTACAAGAGGATATACCACATGTCACTGCACCGCGTGTCACAGAGGATACACAGGTGATACCTCATCGTAGTGGGAGGGTTGTGAGACAGCTTGACAGATTTATGTTCTTGGGTGAATCTTCTGATTTGGTCCCTGGCGAACATGAACCTGATCCCTGGACATAGGAAAAGGCAATCCAAGATATAGAAGCAGTATCTTGGCAAAGTGCAATGAATACTGAGATTGAATCTATGGATTCAAATCAGGTCTGGGAGCTCTTATGCATAGAAGCTCATATGGATTATGAGGTGTAGCAGATGGATGTCAAGACAGCTTTCCTTAATTGAAGTCTTGAGAAAAACATCTATATGAAGAAACCAGAGAGATTCTTTGCGAAGGGCAAAAAGCATCTTGTATGTAAGCTTAGTCGATCTATTTATGGATTGAAGCGAGCTTCAAGGTCTTGGAACATCCGATTTGATGAGGTAATCCAGGATTATGGATTTATTCAAAGTCCGAATGAGTCTTGTGTATACAAGAGATGTGACGAAAACGTAGTGGTATTTATTGTACTATACATAGATAAAATTTTGGTGATTGGCAACAATATCAAAGTATTATCGGGCGTAAGAGTATTGTTGTCCAAACAATTTGATATGAAGGACTTGGGAGAGGTGGGACACATCCTTGGGATCAAGGTTATAAGGGATCGCAGGAAAAGGATGTTGTGCTTATCCCAAGCTTCATACATAGACACGATTATGGATCATTTTAGCATGCAGAACTCCAAGAAAGGTTTTCTACCTTTCAGGCATGGAGTTCCTTTATCTAAGGAGATGTCTCCTAGAACATCTGAGGAGATAGAGGAGATGAAGGCGGTTCCTTATGCTTCGGCAGTAGGAAGCCTTATGTATGTGATGCTATGTACGAGACCCGATATATGCTTTGTTGTGGGCATGGTCAGTAGATATCAGAGTAATCCAGGACAGGGACATTGGACTGCGGTAAAGCATATATTGAAGTACCTGAGAAGGACTGGGGATTATATGCTAGTTTACCAGGCAGACCAATTACTCCCTGTGGGTTACACGGATTTCGACTTCCAATCATATAGGGATAACAGTAAGTCTACCTCAGGTTTTGTGTTTACTTTGGGAGGTGGAGCCATTGTATGGAGGAGTGTCGAGCAGAAATGCATGGCGGACTCTACCATGGAAGCTGAGTATGTGGCGGCCTCTGAGGCGGCCAAAGAAGTTGTGTGACTCAGGAACTTTCTGATGGACTTGGATGTGATTCCTGGCTTGCCCAGTACTATCACAATTTATTGTGATAATAATGGTGCAGTTGCAAACTTGAAGGAAACACGAGCTCATAAGGCAAGTAAACACATAGAGCGCAAGTACCACCTGATACGAGAAATCATAAAGGAGGTAGAAGTTGTTGTCGCCTAGATTGCATCAGAGGATGACCTGGTAGTCCCTTTCACTAAGGCCCTTCTAGCGAGAGCTTTGTTAGGCATGTGAAGGGAAGGGGAATCAGATGTATGACAGTATGAGGACAACATAGTCTTTTAGTATAAGTGGGAGATTGTAGGGATGTATACTGAAAAGTCTATCTTTTGTATGAACATCTTTATTTTGAAATAAGAATCACATGATCATTGTTTGCATATTTATATGGTTATGCAATATTGTCTAATACATTACATTGTAGATAACATGGTGTGTGGTGTACCATGGGAGATCATGTTATCGGCTCCTTGTTAAGTATAAGTAAAGACTCACAACCGAGATGACTTTGGACAAACCATCGGAATGGTTGTAGTGTGTTTTGGTATTGGTTTGTCTTGACCATAGAATCACACTAGTGCACTTTGTGTGTATTGAGCAGGACCGACTTAGAGGTGATTCGATTTATTGCTGACTACATAATCGAATCGGACCTCAGATATTATTTTGTACATGCTCTTAATCCCGATATAATAACGGGCACATATACTTAGTAGTCATCTCTTTGATTTACCAATGGGCGAGATTTATAGATTAAATCTATAGGCATGGTAAGTTGGGAGATGATATTATTTATATGGTGTGCCGTTGATTATAGGAGGAAACCGTGTCCTATATATTAGGACGATGATGTCCCCTTGAGGAGCTCATAAGGTTCATCATGTAAACCCTGCAGGTGGACTTGGTCCGGCATGATGAAAAGGTTGAGTGTACTACTCAAGGAGTTAGATGTTGATTAATTAATAGTCAATAAATTAATTAATCGATGGACATTCGAGATCTTAAACAAAGGAGAGAAAATGTACAAATAATATATGGAGCCCATATTATCATATGGGGGTTGGTGAGGTAGATCAATGATGATCCTTTAGTGGATTGGATCATCATTAGTGGATCGGACTTTATGTGGGCTTGATCCATGAGTGGCCAAGATCCAACTCCTCCTCATGGTCCCTAATGTATCCTATTAACACCTCATGAAGCTTAGATCCAATGGATAGAAACAAAACTCTAAGATCCATAGGTAGAGATTAAATCTCTAAGATCCGACGGTTGAGATTAAATCTCTAGATCTGACGATTGAGATTAAATCTCTAGAACCAATGGAGGAGAATAAATCATGGCTTGAGCCCAACTCTATAAATAGAGATTAATAAGTGGGCGGCAATATATGGAAGAGGAAAAGGGGCTTAGGTTGGGCGGTAAGGGCTTTGGAGATTTAGGGTTTTGGGTGGCCACAATTAAGGAAAGATGCTTCTTCTTCTTCTTCTTCTTCCTTTTGGTGGCCGACACCCTTCTTCTCTCTACTCTCCTTGGTTTTGGCCGGCGTCCAACATCCTCCCTTTCATCTGAGAGCATGGCTTAAGGGGATTAGGGTTTGCTTCCTTTTGAGGCTAGGAATCCTAGTTGGTTTAGGATTGGGTTTGGTGGCTAGGGTTTTGGGAGTCATGGGTGGGCGGTAACATTGGGAGGAATTTTTCTTCTTCTTCCTAAGGTGTGGCTTGTTCCTCCATCTTCCCTCTACCTTGGCTTGAGCTCATCCAAATCTTCTTCCCCACTTCCATGGCCGGCCATAAGGAGAGCTAGGATTAGGGTTTGGAGGCTTAGGGTTTAGGAGGCTTGGGTGGCACCAAATAAGGAAGGTTTCTTTCTTCTTTATCCTTTGGTGGCCGGCACCCACAGCCCTATCCCAGCCCTTGGACGGCATCCAAAGACCCCTTCTCCTTCTCCTTAGGTGGTGGAAACAAGATATAGGGCTTTCCCTTGGTGTCTTGGCTGATTTCCACCATTATCTCCTTCTCCTTGTTGGCCGGCGGCAAGCATTCTCCTTGTTGCTTGTTGGTTGGCCATAGGAAGGAGAAGAGCTTTGTTTTTATTCTTCCTCTTGATTTGGAATAGCAAGGAAGGAAGATTTGCGATCTAGGAGCTTCGACTTTTGGTAGAGCGTTGCCCACACGACGTCCGAAAGGAGGAAGGACATACATTAGAAGATCGAGAGGTATATCGATTCTCTAATTTTTATATGCTACATGTTTGTATTTGTTTTTAATTTATGAGCATGATATAAATCTTTATATGGTTAAATAATACTTGGATCCTGAGCATAAACACAAAAACCGGCGATCTGGACATCGTCTATTCCGCGGCTACTCGTAGAATAGAGGTTGGTCGCTTGAACAACTTGTTTGTTCAAGTGACCTCTCTAAACGAATAGCATGATGATGACTTGTTGGTTTGGGCAATCCCTTTTGTCTAGGATTAATTTTTTTTTAATCTATGGACATCGAAGGGATCGCCATGATCAAACGACCAAGGTGAAGTGGGAAGCGAAGCTTCCCCTCACGAACTCGATAAGGTAAAACCATTAAATTGGTATGAGTGCTTTCGGGGGCAAAAACCCTTCAATTGATATCAGAGCCAAGGTTTTTGGTTTTGTGTGTTTAGGATTCGGTTAATTTTTATGCACTTTTTCATATATTATATGTGCCGGATAATAGTAGGATATGCGTAGTTTAACTCTTTGGTTGCAGGCATAAGATCCGACTATTATGGCCATATGTGTGTAAATATTTATTTTGTTGAATCCTCGGGGTTGACGAGGCTAGTATTTAGTTTTTGTAAATTAAATACGACATTGTTTAGCCACTCTTTATTTTATTTTACTTTCTATCTAGATTTCATGTACACTCCCTCATGGAGTATAGGATCGATGAATGTAAATTAAAATAGGTTTTAGTCTCGGCTCGGATGTCCGGATGGCTTGTACATGGCGTAGGAGGAGCGGACGAGAAGGCGGTGCGACGGGAGACATATTGAAGACAAAAGCCATAATAGTTGAAAAATAATTTATTTTTCATATTTATTGCTTATTGTTTGATATGCATGTCGTAGCCTAGAAAATTCCTCATTTTCAAATTACTAAGTGGGAGAGGGATATTTTTATAAATTCCCACGGCCTCCATTACGATTTGATAAGTGATGCAAACAAAATTGCGCGTCGGCTCTGAGTACCTTCCTCCCCATCGGATGAGTTTGTTTGTGGATCACAAGGTTGAATATGGTTATAGGAAATTATTAAGGAGCATGTGTACTTGCCCATCGTAAGGCACATAACCCGAGATAATTACCTTGGTACCAAGTAATGGTGAACACTTAGATACAAATATAAGTATCCTCCCCATCGGAGTCACTAATTTTATTTGTAGGGCCGAAGAGAAACCAACTATTAATTTTACTTGTCAAAAAGTTAAGTTGACAAGATAGTAAAATTAATGGGTAAAACCTCCTCTTACAAATGTAGAATTCGTATACGTCCCAACTATCGTGGCATACGATAATCTCGGTGTTTTGAGGTGTTGGTTGATTTTGAAATTTTATTGTTTGAGGAATCAATAATTTTTTGAAATCTATAGTAATGATCTATGTGATTCTTAGGATTTTCAAAAATAACGTTCAGTCCACTTACTATGATACTAAAGGAAATAAACTTATTGTACCCAAATAATGTTGATTGGAAAAGAATCTAGATATTGTCTTATCTGCTAAGGAGTACAAGTATGCACTCTTCGAAGAATATTCTCAAGCCATGGTTGCTCAAAAAGGTTTCTACTTCTAAGCCGAAAGGCAAGAAGAAGAAGAAACAAGGTGAAGCAAAGATGGTGAGAGGATCTCTAGGAGGAGTGAAGAAGCCGAAAGGCAAGTAATTCACTTGCAAGCAGGATGGACATTGGAAGAAGGACTGTCCCAGTTCGAAACAGAACAAAAGTGTTGGGATGTATACTGAAAGCCTAGCTCTTTTGTATGAAAATCTTTATTTTGAAATAAGAATCACATGATCATTGTTTGCATATTTTTATGATTATGTAAAATTGTCTAATATTTTACATTGTAGATAACATGGTGCTTGGGTGTGGCACAGAAGATCATGTTATCAGTCCCTTGTAGAATATAAGTAGAGGCTCACAACCAAGATGGTTTTGGACAAACCATTGGCATGGTTGTAGTGTAGCTTGGTATTGTTTTGTCTTGAACATAGAGTTACACTAGTACACTTAGGAGTATTGAGCAGGACCGACATAAAGGTGATTCAATTTGTTGCTGACTACATAATTAAATCGGACCTCGGATATTATGTTGTACATGCTCTTAATCCCGATATAATAACGGGCACATGTACTTAATACTTATTTCTTTGATTTACCAGAGGGTGAGATTTCTATGGATTAAATCAATATGCCCGGTAAGTTGGGAAATGATATTATTTACATGGTGTGCCATTGATTATAGGAGGAAACCGTGTCCTATGTATTAGGTTGATGATGTCCCCTTGAGGAGCTCATAAGGTTCATCATGTAAACCTTGCAGGTTGACTTAGTCAACATGATGATAAGGTTGAGTGGTACTACTCGAGGATTTAGATGTTAATTAATTGATGGTCAGTAAATCAATTAATTTACGGACCTTCAATATCTTAAACACAGGGAGATGGATGTACAAATAATATATGGAGCCCATATTAATTTATGGGGGTTGGTGAGGTAGTTCGATGATGATCCTCTAGTGGAATGGAACATCATTGATGGATCAAGTTTGTGTGGTTCCGATCCATCGGGTGGCCAAGACCCAACTCCTCCTCATGGTCCCTATCGTAGTCTAATATAAACCTCATGAAGTCTAGATCAAATGATGGAAAACAAATCTCTAAATGCGACGGTTGGGATTAAATCCCTAGATCCGACGATTGAGATTAAATCTCTAGATCCGACGGTTGGGATTAAAACCCTAGAACCGACGGTTGAGATTAAATCTCTAGATTCGACGGTTGAGATTAAAACCCTAGAACCGACGGTGGAGATTAAACCAAGGCCTAAACCTAATTCTATATATAAGGGAGCATGGGAAGTTTTTTTGGATGATGGAAATTAGGGTTTAGCCTCTCTTGCTTAAGGGTAAGAAACCCTAAGGAGGAAACCCTAATTAGGGTTTGGCTCCTTGGGTTGGGCGGCCATGGTGAGGAAAGGAGAGTGGGCGGCAACTTGTGGAAGAGTTCTTCTTCCTAGGGAAGGTGGCCGGTTCTAGATCTCCTCCTTTCACCATGGTTGGGCGGCAAGAAATAGGAAGAGGCTAGGGTTAGGGTTTAGTCCATGATGGTGGGCGGCAACCCTTCTTCCTCCTTCCTCCTTGGTTTGGCCGGCGCCCAAGCTTCACCCTTCTTTCTATGGATTAGGTTGGTTTGGGAAATTAGGGTTTGCCCTTCCATTAGTGGGCGGCAAGAAACCCTAGAGTTTTCCTTTCCTTGGTTGGGCGGCTAGGTTATGGAGGGGAAAGTGGGCGGCAACTATAGGAGAGGATATCTTCTTCTTCTTCCTAGGGTGTTGCCGGCTCCTAGATCTTTTCCCTCTACCTTGGTCGGTGCTCAACCTATTCCTCTCATCCTCTTCTTATTCTCTTTGGACCGGAGGCAAACATCATGCTTGGAGGTTGATGTTTGGTCCTAGATAGGAGATGAGTTTTGTTTCCATTTTGTTCTATCTATTCTTGGGGCCGGCGGCATCAATCCTTTGTGGATTGGTGGTTGGCTCAAGCAAGAAGGGAAAGAGAGTTCTTCTTTCTTTGGATTGAAGAAGATCTAGGAAGCTTCAACTTGGGGAGGATCTTCGCCCACACGAAGTCTACAAGGAGGTTAGGACATATGATAGAAGATCAAGAGGTATAAAAGTTTTACAACTTTTATTATTGTTCTTTACATGTTCTTATTGATATGCTAGCTTATGTTCTTTATGTTAGTATATGTTGATTATACTAGTTTACATTTGCATGTATTTGTATAATCATGGACCCCGAAGATAAACACAAAAACCGGCGATCCGTCCATCGTCTCTTCCGCGGCTAACCGACTAGAAGAGCTTGGTTGCTTGAATAACTAGTTTGTTCAAGCGATCGCTCAAGTCGTTAGCACGACGACGAATTGGTTGTACTTAGGAAACTCATCCCATCTGGATTAGTTTTCATTAGTGAAAATTTTAATCCGGGGACATGGGAGCCAATGAGCCTCCGAGGAAAAGCACATTGCCAACAATTGGTATCAGAGCCACGGTTTCCGGTTTTGTGTGTTTTGGATTTGGTTACTTTCACGCACTTATCATATATTGTGTATGCCGGATAATAGTAGGATGTGCGTAGGCTAACTTTTTGGTTGTAGGCATAAGATCCGACTATTATGGCTATATGTGTGTATGTGGTTGTGTGTGATTGTGTGTATATTATTTGAATCCTCGGGGTTGACGAGGCTAGATTAGTATTTAATTTTTGTAATTAAATACGACATTGTTTAGCCACTCTTTATTTTATTTTACTTTCGATCTAGATTTCATGTACACTCCCTCGTGGAGTATAGGATCGATGAATGTAAAATAAAATAGGTTTTATTCTCGGCTCGGATCTCCGGATGGCTCGTACATGGCGTAGGAGGAGCGGACGAGGTGGCGACACGACGGGACGCATATTGGAGAACAATGCCATAATAGTTGGAAAAATTCTATTTTTTTCATATTTATTGCTGATTTGTTTTATATGCATGTTGTGTGTGCTTGAAAATTCCTCATTTTCAATTTACTAAGTGGGAGAGGGATATTTTGATTAATTCCCGCGGCCTCCATTACAATTTGACGTGTGATGCAACAAACTTGCGTGTCGGCTCTGAGTGCCTTACTCCCTGCGGATGAGTTTGTTGGCGGATCACTAGGTCAAATAATGGTTATAGGAAATTATCTAGGAGCATGTGTACTTCCACAGCGGTAAGGCACATAATCCGAAATAATTCCCTTAGTATCGTGTAATGGTGCACACTTAGATGCAAATATAAAGTATCCTCGCCATCGGAGTCACTGCTTTTATTTGTAGGGCCAAAGAGGAACCAACTATTAATTTTATTTGTCAAAAAGTAAGGTTGACAAGATAATAAAATTAATGGGTAAAACCTTCTCTTACAAATGTAGAATTCGTATACGTCCACATTGTGTGGCATGCAATATTTTCGGTGTTTTGAGGTGTTGGTTGATTTCGGAATTTTATTGTTTTGAGGAATCAATAATATTTGAAATCTAAAGTAATGATCTATGTGATTCTTAGGATTTTCAAAATGACTTTCAGTCCACTTATTGTGATACTAAAGGAAATAAACTTACTGTACCCTAATAATATTGATTGGAAAAGAATCCAAATATTGTCTTATCTGCTAGGAAGTACATGTATGCACTCTTTGAAGAGTATCCTCAAGCCATGGTTGCTCAAAAAGGTTTCTACTTCTAAGCCGAAAGGCAAGAAAAAGAAGAAACAAGGTGGAGCAAATGTGGTGGGAGGATCTCAGGGAGGAGTGAAGAAGCCGAAAGGCAAGTACTTCACTTACTAGCAGGATGGACATTGGAAGAAAGACTGTCCCAATCAAAAGAAGAACAAAGGTATATCCTTTGGTCCAGTCGTTGAAACATGGTTAGAGACATTATCTACCGACACCTGGTGTGTAAATACGAGAGCCACTAATCATGTCTGCAACACTTTACAGGGGTTCCAGGAAACCCGACGACTAGCTAAAGGGGATGTTACCATTTACTTGGGCAATGCCATGCAGATGGCGGCTATTGCAGTGGGAGAAGTTTTATTTATCTCTTGAAAATAATAAAACTTTGGTTCTGGAAAATTCCCTTTATGTACCTTTATTTAGAAAGAATTTAGTTTCAGTTTCTAAATTATTATGGAATGATATTCTATTTCTTTTAATGACAGAGTTGTTATAAAAAGGAATAGGGAGAATATCTATTCAGGTACATTGAAAGGAAATTTGAACCAAAACCTCCCATGATGCAAATTGAAGTTAATAACTCATCTTCTAATTCCAATAAGAGAAAAGAACCTTCGAAGATGAACCAAACATATCTTTGGCTTCTTAGGCTTGGTCACATTAACCTAAGCAGAATTCGAAGGTTGATAGCTGATGGACCTTTGGGTTCATTAGTGGTGGAGGATCTCCCAACCTACGAATCTTGCTTGGAGGGTAAGATGACCAAGAGGCCCTTTTAAGGCCAAGGGGTATAGAGCCAAAGGTGTGTTAGAAATGGTTCATTCTGATTTGTGTGGTCCTATGACTATCTAGGCAAGAGGTGGTTTTGAATATTTCATCTTTTTCATAGACAATTATTCAAGATGACACTACGATTTGATCGTAGTGGTGAATACATCTTGGGAGAGTTTAGGAATTACTTATCAGAGGCTGGGATTCAATCCCAATTGTCTGCACTTGGCACACCCCAGCAGAATGGTGTAGCGGAGCGAAGGAAAAGGACTCTTATGGAGATGGTTAGATCGATGATGAGTTATTTTGACTTGCCAGATTCGTTCTGAAGATATGCTCTATATACGGCGGTGTACATTCTGAACTTGGTTCCATCTAAATAAGTGCCTTCTACTCCCACAGAGTTGTGGACTGGGCGGAAGCCTAGTCTAAGACATCTTCAGATATGGGGAGTCCAGCACATGTGCTGAAGGCTGATGCTGGTAAGTTGGAACCTCGTACAGAAGTGAGCTTGTTTGTTGTCTATCCTAGGGGAACGAAGGTGGTTTGTTTTATAGTCCTAGAGATCATAGGGTGATCATTAGTACGAATGCCAGATTTCTAGAGGAGGACTATGTGATGAACCACAAGCCCACGAGTAGGATTGTTCTTGAGGAGTTGACAGGGGAAGTCCCGACTTCAATACCACCGGTACAAGAGGATATACCACATGTCACTGCACCGCGTGTCACAGAAGATATACAGGTGATACCTCGTCGTAGTGGGAGGGTTGTTAGACAGCCTGAGAGATTCATGTTCTTGGGAGAATCTTCTGATTTGGTCCCTGGCGAACATGAACCTGATCCTTGGACATATGATGAGGCAATCCAAGATAAAGATGCAGTATCTTGGCAAAGTCCAATGAATACTGAGATTGAATCTATAGATTCAAGTCAGGTCTGAAAGCTCTCATGCATAGCATCTCATATGGATTATGAGGTGTGATAGATGGATGTCAAGATAGCTTTCCTTAGTGGAAGTCTTGAGGAATCCATCTATATGAAGCAACCAGAGGGATTCATTGCTAAGGACAAAGAGCATCTTGTATGTAAGCTTAATCAGTCCATTTTTGGATTGAAGCAAGCTTCGAGGTCTTGGAACATCCACTTTGATGAGGTAAATCCAGACTTATGGATTTATTCAAAGACCGGATGAGTCTTGTGTATACAAGAGATGTGACAGAAATGTAGTGGTATTTCTTGTACTATACGTAGATAATATTTTGGTAGTTGGCAACAATATCAGAGTGTTATCAGACGTAAGGGTATGGTTGTCCAAACAGTTTTGAAGGACTTGGGAGAAGTGGGTCACAACCTTGGGATCAAGGTTGTTGTGCTTATCTCAAGCTTCATACATAGACATGATTTTGGATTGTTTTAGCATGCAGAACTCCAAGAAGGGTTTTCTACCTTTCAGGTATGGAGTTACTTTATCTAAGGAGATGTGTCCTAGATCATCTGAGGTGATAAAGGAGCTGAAGGCGGTTCCTTATGCTTCGGCAGTAGGAAGCCTCATGTATGCTATGTACGAGATAAGATATCTGCTTTTCCGTGGGCATGGTTAGCAGATATCAGAGTAATTCAGGACAGGGACATTGGACTGCGGTAGAAACATATATTGTAGTGCCTGAGAAGGACTAGGGATTATATGTAAGTTTACCGGACAGACCAATTACTCCCTGTGGGTTGCATGGATTACGATTTCCAATCAGATAGGGATAACAATAAGTCTACCTCGGGGTTTGTGTTTACTTTTTGAGGTGGAGCCATAGTATGGAGGAGTGTCAAGCAGAAATGCGTGGCGGACTCCACCATGGAAGCTGAGTATATGGCAGCCCCTGTGGCGGCCAAAGAATGGTTAGGAGAACTTCCTGATGGACTTGGATGTGATTCCTGGTTTGCCCAGAACTATCACAATTTATTGTGATAATAATGGTGCAGTTGCAAACTCGAAGGAACCACGAGCCCATAAGGCTAGTAAACACATAGAGTGCAAGTACCACCTGATACGAGAAATCGTAAAGGAGGTAGAAGTTGCTGTCACCTAGATTGCATCAGAGGATGACCTGGTAGACCCTTTCACTAAGGCCCTTCTAGCGAGAGCTTTGATAGGCATGTGGAGGGAAGGGGAATCAGATGTATGGCAGTATTATGTGTTGGGTTTCCTGCACCGCGGCGTGTGTGTGTTCGATCACGTTTCGTAAACATGAACACAGCGGAAGCAATAAAAATAATAAATCTACATTTATTACAACACACACAATACACGCATGCATATTACAACAAGTGTAGACATAACCGTAAATTTAAATTTGCAATAAAAGGAAATTTATCTACGTTATACCTTTCGTATGACGTGTAGCGGGAACGACATCAACCGAAACGATCCTCGCTAGAATCGTCTCTATCCGTATCCACGCCGAGTTCCTCGGGATGACTTCGCTAAGCCACGAGCTTCGTCTTCGTACGGGTTACTAGCCTCGTGTTGAAGACGACGTGATCGAGAGATGATCACGATCCGAATCCTAATACGAGTTCTCAAAACTCGCTTCTCCGGAGAGGTATTCGTCAACCAATTGACGAATCCTTCGTCCTCCACCTCAGAGGATTACCGGAGATCGAATCCCCGGTAAGTTAGCCGCTGTCGGAGCTCTAACCGTCGTCCAAACGACGCTCCGACGAGAGGAGAACAAGCTGTCCAGAAAACTGGACAGCTTTGGTGGAGGTGATAGGCGCCGGCCAACCAAGGGAGATAGAGCTCACCTTGATGCCAAACTTGAAGGAGATCACCGGAGCACTAACCGGCAGCAGCTCGACGCCGGCGAGGGGGAAGGTCAGCACCTTCTGGACGCCGGTTGGAGCCTCAAGGTGGGCGGCGGCAAGGAGGAGGAGAGTTGGCTCCGAATTTCTCCAAGGAGAGGTGGGCGACAACTTAGGGTTGTGGATTTTTTGGGCTTAATTATCCCTTAAGCCCTCTTTTATAGAGAACTAATTCTCTTAATGGTTATTGGATCATAACCATTAGGCCCGTTAACCCGCTCCATTAAGATAAGTTAAAATAAACCAAACCATGATGGTTTATTTTAAGTTAAAACGAACCGAACCAACTTTTGGTTCATTCGCTTAAAATAAACCAAACCCTTTGGTTTATTCTCCTCCATTGGATTAGAACCAAACCATTTTGGTTCATCCATTACGCCTTCATAAGACTCGCCCATCCACGCTTCCATTGCATCAAACGATTTCATGCTCGCTTTATGTTTGGTCCAACCAAACCTAGTTTCTCTCCGAGAATCTCATTCTCAAGCTCGCTTTAAATCCTTTGGATTACGCTCGTCGCGTGTGACCAAATAGGTTCTCGGTTTATGTTGGCCGCCTATAATTAACCATTAATTATAGAACAATCATGAGTGGCACCTAGTAGTACATCATGATCCCCAATTAACCAAAAGATCAATCGCTGATCCGAATTATTTCAAAACCCTTCAAAGAGCCGAACGATTCGTACCCCATTCCCTTCACTCATCTTATACCCACTTGGTTCAGGACATGGTCTATTGTGTCAGTCCCCACTAGGCTGACTACGTCACACCTAGCCCAAGTATCATTTCCTCATCCTACGAATTCTAGTTACTCCATATGTATCGAAGAGTACCTTACTCTAAACATGTAATGCTTTGGCCAAAGACTTTAGTAATAATCCGACGAGAGGCCATGGGTATACATCTCCTCGCAAGGAGTGGTGAATCTTTTATAGGCTATTCAAACACCTTCGATCACTTCGACTTATACCCAATCATCCCGGGTCCACATCTCCTTAGAGATGCTTGCTTAAGATGTCAAAGCATAAGTCTCTATGATCAAGATGACTTGAATACCGCAAGTCAAAGGAACATCGCACTTAAGCCACAGTAAGAACTTCATTGACATATCTATATATGCAGAGAATCATATGAAGTCTTACAGCTGGTCACTCCAATGAACTAGTTACCATAACTAGCATCCACGATTAACTCCGGACATCACTATGTCTCCAGCCAGTGAGAATCAGCTGCTTGGATACACCAAGGAGTATACCTCGTACTAGTCTCGACAGAATTGATGGTGTCCAAATCCATCAATCCATCGACTAGGGATAATTCCGATACATCACAATTACACATGTAGAGATACTCACTAGTTGTGATCCAATCACAAATTCTCTCATGCTGTGAATCGTATCGTGGACATTCAGTAAATGAGTTTAAGATCCAATCAAATAAATAAAACATGTATACTCAAATAGTGAATCTTCATTTATCATATAAATGATTCATACATAAGGCGATTGCCTTAGGACATCTCTCATATATTACTAACATTATGACAGCATAGTCTTTTAGTATAAGTGGGAGATTGTTGGGATGTATACTGAAAGCCTAGCTCTTTTGTATAAACATCTTTATTTTGAAATAAGAATCACATGATCATTGTTTGCATATTTTTATGATTATGCAAAATTGTCTAATATTTTACATTGTAGATAACATGATGCTTGGGTGTGGCACAGAAGATCATGTTATCAGTCCCTTGTAGAATATAAGTAGAGGCTCACAACCAAGATGATTTTGGACAAACCATTGGCATGGTTGTAGTGTAGCTTGGTATTGTTTTGTCGTGAACATAGAGTTACACTAGTACACTTAGGTGTATTGAGCATGACCGACATAGAGGTGATTCAATTTGTTGCTGACTACATAATTGAATCGGACCTCGGATATTATGTTGTACATGCTCTTAATCCCGATATAATAACGGTCACATGTACTTAATACTTATTTCTTTGATTTACCAGAGGGTGAGATTTCTATGGATTAAATCAATATGCCCGATAAGTTGGGAAATGATATTATTTACATGGTGTGTAGTTGATTATAGGAGGAAACCGTGTCCTATGTATTAGGTTGATGATGTCCCCTTGAGGAGCTCATAAGGTTCATCATGTAAACCTTGCAGGTTGACTTAGTCAACATGATGATAAGGTTGAGTGGTACTACTCGAGGATTTAGATGTTAATTAATTGATGGTCAGTAAATCAATTAATTTACGGACCTTCAATATCTTAAACACGGGGAGATGGATGTACAAATAATATATGGAGCCCATATTAATTTATGGGGGTTGGTGAGGTAGTTCGATGATGATCCTCTAGTGGAATGGAACATCATTGATGGATCAAGTTTGTGTGGTTCCGATCCATCGGGTGGCCAAGACCCAACTCCTCCTCATGGTCCCTATCGTAGCCTAATATAAACCTCATGAAGTCTAGATCAAATGATGGAAAACAAATCTCTAAATCCGACGGTTGGGATTAAATCCCTAGATCCGACGGTTGAGATTAAATATCTAGATCCGACGGTTGGGATTAAAACCCTAGAACCGACGGTTGAGATTAAATCTCTAGATCCGACGGTTGAGATTAAAACCCTAGAACCGACGGTGGAGATTAAACCAAGGCCTAAACCTAACTCTATATATAAGGGAGCATGGGTTGGGCGGCTAAGGGGTTTTTAAGTTTTTTGGATGATGGAAATTAGGGTTTAGCCTCTCTTTGCTTGGGCGGCAAGAAACCCTAAGGAGGAAACCCTAATTAGGGTTTGGCTCCTTGGGTTGGGCGGCCATGGTGAGGAAAGGAGAGTGGGCGACAACTTGTGGAAGAGTTCTTCTTCTTCCTAGGGAAGGTGGCCGGTTCTAGATCTCCTCCTTCCACCATGGTTGGGCGGCAAGAAATAGGAAGAGGCTAGGGTTAGGGTTTAGTCCATGATGGTGGGCGGCAACCCTTCTTCCTCCTTCCTCCTTGGTTTGGCCGGCGCCCAAGCTTCACCCTTCTTTCTATGGATTAGGTTGGTTAGGGAAATTAGGATTAATCTTTTTGATGGTGTCAAAGGGGGAGAAATGTATGTTTAAGTAAAGGGGAACATATTTAGGGGGAGAAATGATTATGCTTATAATAGGGGGAGAACATTTTTATGGGGAGTTTCATGGATTAAGGGGGAGTTGCATGTTGCTATTTCATGTTTATGTTTACATGCTTTCTTTCCTTTAAAATTTATATCAAATGTTTTTATCTAACTTAAACGGATTGCCACACATCAAAAAGGGGGAGATTGTTAGGGAAATCTCTTGTCGTAATATGGTTTTGATGGTGTGGCAAAGGGTTTAAGTTAGTTTGATATATTGATTTGATATGTGCGTTGAAGTCGTGCAGGACTTAGTAATTCACACATGGAGCCGTGGCGAGTTTCACATCTCATGACTCGTGCCTTGAGTCGGTGAAGGATAGCTTTGCGAAAGCCGTGCGCTTGGAGCATCCGAGGGACCGCCGGACGAGAAGCTTGGAGTGAAGCTGGAGGAAGTAGACTTCGAGGCAAGAGACGTGAAGGAGCATTGCAGAGCCGTGTGCCTGATGCTGCCGAGGAACGTGGCCGCGAACGAAGAGAACTTCGAAGGCGAGGGACTCCAAGGGATGAGAGTGAGCGATTGTAACCCGGGAAGGGGTAGCTCTTAGGTGAAACTTGGCCATTTGGCCAAGTGTCGGATGGGTTTTCCCGACACCAGTCGACTGCCATGTCATGGCAGTCGACTGCTCTGAGTTGAATGTAGTTCGACTGGTATCCGACTGATGGGTTTATGCCCAGCAGTCGACTGCCAGAGGATATCGCAGCAATACCGCTCAGAGCCGATCGCGTGACTACGATGAGCGGCGATCCGGGTGAGGTCCATCAGTCGACTGCCAAGAGTTCCGTTGGACTACAACGGTCGGGATCCGACGTGTTCGGAGGCCATTATAGTGACGGCAGTCGACTGCCAAGGGCAGCAGTCGATTGGTGGCGGCCAACGGGAAGAAATCAGCCCTCTCTATAAAAAGAGAGGGTGTGAGCCTTTGAAAGGCTAATGCTTATGCTCTAAGTGATCTTCCTAGTGCCCCACAAGCTCTAAACTCTTCTTACTTGTTTTTACTCCATTCTTATTGTAAGAAGAGTGATCTTGATTGTAAAGGTTACCTCCACCTAGCTTGGTGCAAAGGAGAGATCAATAGTGATTGGCTTTGGAGGAGTGATTCACCTTGGACGAATCGGACCGTGGATTAGCGGCGTAGCCGTGAACCACGTTACATCTTCTTTGTTAGCGTTTGTATTTTCATTTATTGCTTTGTCTTTATTGTTTATGCTTCCGCTTACGCTAACGATTGTGTAGACGAGCAAACGAACGAGAGAATTCCGACATTCATCGTAAGAGGGCTATTCACCCCCCTCTAGCCGGCCGTTTGATCCCCTACAAGCCTCTCTTTGCTTGGGAAGCAAGAAACCCTAAGGAGGAAACCCTAATTAGGGTTTGGCTCCTTGGGTTGGGTGGCCATGGTGAGGAAAGGAGAGTGGGCGGCAACTTATGGAAGAGTTCTTCTTCTTCCTAGGGAAGGTGGCCGGTTCTAGATCTCTTCCTTCCACCATGGTTGGGCGGCAAGAAATAGGAAGAGGCTAGGGTTAGGGTTTAGTCCATGATGGTGGGCGGCAACCCTTCTTCCTCTTCCTCCTTGGTTTGGCCGGTGCCCAAGCTTCACCCTTCTTTCTATGGATTAGGTTGGTTTGGGAAATTAGGGTTTGCCCTTCCATTAGTGGGCAGCAAGAAACCCTAGAGTTTTCCTTTCCTTGGTTGGGCGGCTAGGTTATGGAGGGGAAAGTGGGCGGCAACTATAGGAGAGGATATCTTCTTCTTCTTCCTAGGGTGTTGCCGGCTCCTAGATCTTTTCCCTCTACCTTGGTCGGCGCTCAACCTATTCCTCTCATCCTCTTCTTGTTCTCTTTGGACCGGCGGCAAACATCATGCTTGGAGCTTGATGTTTGGTCCTAGATAAGAGATGAGTTTTGTTTCCATTTTGTTCTCTCTATTCTTGGGGCCGGTGGCATCAATCCTTTGTGGATTGGTGGTTGGCTCAAGAAAGAAGGGAAAGAGAGTTCTTCTTTCTTTGGATTGAAGAAGATCTAGGAAGCTTCAACTTGTGGAGGATCTTCGCCCACACGAAGTCTACAAGGAGGTTAGGACATACGGTAGAAGATCAAGAGGTATAAAAGTTTTACAACTTTTATTATTGTTCTTTACATGTTCTTATTGATATGCTAGCTTATGTTCTTTATGTTAGTATATGTTGATTATACTAGTTTACATTTGCATGTATTTGTATAATCATGGACCCCGAAGATAAACACAAAAACCGGCGATCCGTCCGTCGTCTCTTCCGTGGCTAACCGACTAGAAGAGCTTGGTTGCTTGAACAACTAGTTTGTTCAAGCGATCGCTCAAGTCGTTAGCACGACGACGAATTGGTTGTGCTTAGGAAACTCATCCCATCCGGATTAGTTTTCATTAGTAAAAATTTTAATCCGGGGACATGGGAGCCAATGAACCTCCGAGGAAAGCACATTGCCAACAAAAAGTATATCCTTTGGTCTAGTCGTTGAAACATGGTTAGCGGTGTTATCTACTAGCACCTGGTGTGTAGATATAGGAGCCTCTGATCATGTCTGCAATACTTGCAGGGGTTCCAGGAAACCCAACGACGAGCTAAAAGGGAGATTACCATTTACTTGGGCAATGCCATGAAGATGGCGGCTATTGCAGTAGGAGAAGTTTTATTTATCTCTTGAGAAAAATAAGACTTAGGTTCTGGAAAATTCCCTTTATGTACCTTTATTTAGAAAGAATTTAATTTCAGTTTCTAAATTGTTTATGGATGGATATTCTATTTCTTTTAATGATAGAGTTGTTATAAAAAGGAATAGGGAGAATATCTGTTAAGGTACATTGATAGGAAATTTGTACACACCTAAACCAAAAGCTCCCACGATGCAAATTGAAGTTAATAACTCATCTTCTAATTCCAATAAGAGAAAAGATCCTTCGAAGATGAACCAAACATATCTTTGGCATCTTAGGCTTGGTCACATTAACCTAAGCAGATTTCAAAGGTGTTGGATCAATGCGGTTCGCTAGAGGGGGGGGTGAATAGCGAAAGAAAAAACTTTTTCGAATTCGTTTTAAGCTCGATATACGCAGCGGAAAGATAAGCAAAACAAAAAGTAAAGGAGACAATAGAAACAAGATATTTACTTGGTTCATAGCCGAAGGCTACTACTCCAAGGCCCTAGTGGTCCTTGACCACGTACGGAGGGCAAATCACTAAACAAACTCCTCCTCGTTGGAGGTAGGAGTTAATCGATACAAAAAAACTTGAGGTAGAGGGACACTCCCCCTCTCCTCGTTACGATAGAAAAATAGCTTCGAAGAATGTAAATGAGCAACGACACTAAAATTAAAACCGACGTACAAAAATAAAGGAAATGAAACCTAGACGTTGGAGAAGAAGAAGCACGTTGTTGTCGGTAGCTTTGCGGAGACTTTTTGGAAGCTTAGAATTGTTGTCAAAACCCTAGGTTTGGCCCTCCTTTTATAGCTTTTGAGCCCCTTTTCGAGTGGGTCTTCAACCAATCACAAATGGACACCAAACCGCTTTGAGGTGGAGTGATAAGACCTGATCATTGACCATCGGGCCGATCGATGGCCATCCATCATCGATCGATGGCGATCGCCGATTGATGACCTTCTAGCCGATCGATACGGCAATGAGTCCTCCAAGCGGGCGATCGATGCTTACTGCAAGTCAGTTAGCTCAACAAAAACATACTTCCGACGGTCTTCGACCGTCCGATCTCGACCTAGACCACCTATGAGATGTCTTGGGTCGGATCTACGCTTAAGATCATCCCCGTAACGAGGATACGACCTCACTTACGCTCACACACACGAGCTTACCTCGATACTTACGTGTTGCTTTTGCTTCCGGCCTTCCACTCGATTCCTTCGGCTCCCTCCGAAGTCACGCGAGTGTCGCCCGACCACCGCGGCTTCCTCCGGGTGTCGCTAGCCTTCAGCTCCAGCTATAGCAATCTTCTGCACACTCGATTCAGCTCGTGAGATAACAACATAAGCTTAACTTTGTATCGTTTGCTATAATCAAAACTTAGGTTCGACTTAGGTGTCCACTGCACCAACAAAAGGTTGATAGCTGATGGACCTTTGGGTTCATTAGTGGTGGAGGATCTCCCAACTTGTGAATCTTGCTTGGAGGGTAAGATGACCAAGAGGCCTTTTAAGGCCAAGGGGTATAGAGCCAAAGATATGTTAGTAATGGTTCATTCTGATTTGTGTGGTCCTATGACTATCCATGCAAGAGGTGGTCTTGAATATTTCATCTCTTTCATAGACGATTATTCAAGATATGGATGACACTACGATCTGATCGTGGTGGTGAGTACCTCTTGGGAGAGTTTAGGAACTACTTATTAGAGGATGGGATTCAATCCCAATTGTCTGCACCTGGCACACCCCAGCAGAATGGTGTAGCAGAGCGAAGGAATAGGACTCTTATGGAGATGGTTAGATCGATGATGAATTATTCTGACTTGCCAGATTCGTTCTGGGGATATGCTCTAGATATGATAGTGTACATTCTGAACTTGGTTCCATCTAAATTAGTGCCTTCTACTTCCACAGAATTGTGGACTGGGCGAAAGCCTAGTCTAATACATATTCAAATATGGGGAGTCCAGCACATGTGCTGAAGGCAGATACTGGTAAGTTGGAACCTCGTACAGAAGTATACATGTTCGTTGGCTATCCAAGAGTAACGAAAGGTGGTTTGTTTTATAGTCCTAGAGATCGAAGGGTGATCGTTAGCACGAATACCAGATTTCTAGAGGAAGACTATGTGATGAGCCACAAGTCCAAGAGTAAAATTGTTCTGGAGGAATTAAAAGGGGAAGTCACTTCTTTAGTACCATTGGTACAAGAGGATATACCACATGTCACTGCACCGCGTGTCACAGAGGATACACAGGTGATAACTCGTCGTAGTGAGAGGGTTGTGAGACAACCTGACAGATTTATGTTCTTGGGTGAATCTTCTGATTTGGTCCCTGGTGAACATGAACCTGATCTCTGGACATACGACAAGACAATCCAAGATATAGATGTAGTATCTTGGCAAAGTGCAATGAATACTGAGATTGAATCTATGGATTCAAATCAGGTCTGGGAGCTCTTATGCATAGAAGCTCATATTGATTATGAGGTGTAGCAGATGGATGTCAAGACAGCTTTTCTTAATGGAAGTCTTCAGAAAAACATCTATATGAAGAAACTAGAGAGATTCATTGCGAAAAGAAAAAAGCATCTTGTATGTAAGCTTAGTCGGTCCATTTATGGATTGAAGCGAGCTTCAAGGTCTTGGAACATCCGATTTGATGAGGTAATCCAGGATTATGGATTTATTCAAAGTCCGAATGAGTCTTGTGTATACAAGAGATGTGACGAAAACGTAGTGGTATTTCTTGTACTATACGTAGATAACATTTTGGTGATTGACAACAATATCAAAATATTATCGGGCGTAAGGGTATTGTTGTCCAAATAGTTTGATATGAAGGACTTGGGAGAGGTGGGACACATCCTTGGGATCAAGGTTATAAGGGATCACAGGAAAAGAATGTTGTGCTTATCCCAAGCTTCATACATAGACATGATTATGGATCGTTTTAGCATGCAGAACTCCAAGAAAGGTTTTCTACCTTTCAGGCATGGAGTTCCTTTATCTAAGGAGATGTCTCCTAGAACATCTGAGGAGATAGAGGAGATGAAGGCGGTTCCTTATGCTTCGGCAGTAGGAAGTCTCATGTATGCGATGCTACGTACGAGACCCGATATATGCTTTCCTGTGGGTATGGTCAGTATATATCAGAGTAATCCAGGACAGGGACATTGGACTGTGGTAAAGCATATATTGAAGTACCTGAGAAGGACTAGAGATTATATGCTAGTTTACCAGGCAGACCAATTACTCCCTGTGGGTTACACAGATTCTGACTTCCAATCAGATAGGGATAACAGTAAGTCTACCTCAGGTTTTGTGTTTACTTTGGGAGGTGGAACCATTGTATGGAGGAGTGTCGAGCAGAAATGCATGGCGGACTCTACCATGGAAGCTGAGTATGTGGCGGCCTCTGAGGCGGCCAAAGAAGCTGTGTGACTCAGGAACTTCCTGATGGACTTGGATGTGATTCCTGGTTTGCCCAGTACTATCACAATTTATTGTGATAATAATGGTGCAGTTGCAAATTCGAAGGAAACACGAGCTCATAAGGCAAGTAAACACATAGAGCGCAAGTACTACCTGATACGAGAAATCGTAAAGGAGGTAGAAGTTGTTGTCGCCTAGATTGCATCAGAGGATGACCTAGTAGACCCTTTCACTAAGGCCCTTCTAGCGAGAGCTTTGATAAGCATGTGGAGGGAAGGGGAATCAGATGTATGGTAGTACGAGGACAGCATAGTCTTTTAGTATAAGTGGGAGATTGTAGGGATGTATACTGAAAAGTCTATCTTTTGTATGAACATCTTTATTTTGAAATAAGAATCACATGATCATTGTTTTCATATTTATATGGTTATGCAATATTGTCTAATACATTACATTGTAGATAACATGGTGTGTGGTGTCACACGGGAGATCATGTTATCGGCTCCTTGTAAAGTATAAGTAAAGGCTCACAACCGAGATGACTTTGGACAAACCATCGGAATGGTTGTAGTGCGTTTTGGTATTGGTTTGTCTTGACCATAGAATCACACTAGTGCACTTTGTGTGTATTGAGCAGGACCGACTTAGAGGTGATTCGATTTATTGCTGACTACATAATCGAATCGGATCTCAGATATTATTTTGTACATGCTCTTAATCCTGATATAATAACGGACACATATACTTAATAGTCATCTCTTTGATTTACCAATGGGCGAGATTTATAGATTAAATCTATAGGCTTGGTAAGTTGGGAGATGATATTATTTATATGGTGTGCCGTTGATTATAGGAGGAAACCGTGTCCTATATATTAGGATGATGATGTCCCCTTGAGGAGCTCATAAGGTTCATCATGTAAACCCTGCAGGTGGACTTGGTCCGGCATGATGAATAGGTTGAGTGGTACTACTCAAGGAGTTAGATGTTGATTAATTAATGGTCAGTAAATTAATTAATCGACGGACATTCGAGATCTTAAACATGGAGAGAAAATGTACAAATAATATATGGAGCCCATATTATCATATGGGGGTTGGTGAGGTAGATCAATGACGATCCTTTAGTGGATTGGATCATCATTAGTGGATCGGACTTTATGTGGGCTTGATCCATGGGTGGCCAAGATCCAAATCCTCCTCATGGTCCTTAATGTTGCCTATTAACTCCTCATGAAGCTTAGATCCAATGGATAGAAACAAAACTCTAAGATCCATAGTTAGAGATTAAATCTCTAAGATCCGACGGTTGAGATTAAATCTCTAGATCCGACGGTTGAGATTAAATCTCTAGAACCAATGGAGGAGATTAAATCATGGCTTGAGCCCAACTCTATAAATAGAGATTAATAAATGGGCGGCAATATATGGAAGAGGAAAAGGGGCTTAGGTTGGGCGGCAATGGCTTTGGAGATTTGGGGTTTTGGGTGGCCACAATTAAGGAAAGATTCTTCTTCTTCTTCTTCTTCCTTATGGTGGCCGGCACCCTTCTTCTCTCTACTCTCCTTGGTTTTGGCCAGCGTCTAACATCCTCCCTTTCATCTGAGAGCATGGCTTAAGGGGATTAGGGTTTGCTTCCTTTGGAGGCTAGGTATCCTAGTTGGTTTAGGATTGGGTTTAGTGGCTAGGGTTTTGGGAGTCATGGGTGGGCGGCAACATTGGGAGGAGTTTTTCTTCTTCTTCCTAAGGTGTGGCCGGTTCCTCAATCTTCCCTCTACCTCGGCTTGAGATCATCCTAATCTTCTTCCCCACTTCCATGGCCGGCCATAAGGAGAGCTAGGATTAGGGTTTAGGAGGCTTGGGTGGCACCAAATAAGGAAGGTTTATTTCTTCTTCATCCTTTGGTGGCTGGCGCCCACAGCCCTATCCCAGCCCTTGGACGACATCCAAAGACCCCTTCTCCTTCTCCTTAGGTGGTGGAAATAAGATATAGGGCTTTCCCTTGGTGTCTTGGCCGGTTTCCACCATTATCTCCTTCTCCTTGTTGGCCGGCGGCAAGCATTCTCCTTGTTGCTTGTTGGTTGGCCATAGGAAGGAGAAGAGCTTTGTTTTTATTCTTCCTCTTGCTTTGGAAGAGCAAGGAAGGAAGATTTGCGATCTAGGAGCTTCGACTTTTGGTAGAGCGTCGCCCACACGACGTCCGAAAGGAGGAAAGACATACATTAGAAGATCGAGAGGTATATCGATTCTCTAATTTTTATATGTTACATGTTTGTATTTGTTTTTCATTTATTAGCATGATATAAATCTGTATATGGGTAAATAATACTTGGATCCCGAGCATAAATACAAAAACTGGCGATCCAGACATCGTCTATTCTGCGGCTACTCGTAGAATAGAGGTTGGTCGCTTGAACAACTTGTTTGTTCAAGTGACCTCTCCTAACGAATAGCACGACGATGACTTGATGGTTTGGGCAATCCCTTTTGTCTAGGATTAATTTTTTTTTAATCCAGGGACATCAAAGGGATCGCCATGATCAAACGATCGAGGTGAAGTGGGAAGCGAAGCTTCCCCTCACGGACTCGATAAGCTAAAACCATTAAATTGTTATGAGAGCTTTTGGGGGCAAAAACCCTTCATGCCAACCCTTAGATTGGCTTCTCCCTTAACCATTTTTCTTCTATTCCTAATCCCATGTAAGCCATTACATATATGTGAGCCACACCCGGTATCCAATACCCTGTGCTAGAAGAAACAGTATGACATTTAATAACAAATATACCTGAAGTAGATTGGGCATCATATGCCTTTTTCTGCTTCATTGACTCTAGATACTGCTTGCAGTTTCTCCTCCAATTCCCATCCATATACTCATGTTGCTTCTGTAACTCAGGAGACATCAACGCTAGCATAATGAAACTTGCCATCTCAGAGTCAGCAACTTGTTTTTGGTAAGCCAACTTTTGGTCACCAGATGCATTGTTTGCAGGAGGTTTGAGAAGAACCTCTTCAAGGACATAAGCTAGCTTTTTAGCCTTGAGAACAATTCTCAAGTTGCGAAGCCAATCCAAGAAGTTTGGCCCAATCAATTTGTTATTGTCCAAAATTGAACGTAAATTAATGGAGGTTGACATGTTGTTCTAATTAGTACCTAGACATACAAATAGAGGTGTATAAGAGAGATGAATTTATAGTAATGTAAACAATTTACATTAACATGAAACTCCCGCTATTTTATCAAATTCAATAGCCCTCACTTTGAATTCGAGAGATGGTAGGTGATCTCCTAGTGGGTTGATATCCATTATGACTAAGAACCTTGGAGAGAGTCCAATAAGTCATTCATAGTCATAATGTTAGGTATCAAAAGTACCCATTATATATCAAATATATAACTATCACTTTATGCTATCAACTAATTGAATGTTCACATATACATTAGGTTGTTAACTCATTAACATATATACATCCAATACATATCACCTAATTGCACCTCTGTCCACATTGACCTTGGAGAGAGTCCAACAAATCAATGCTTTCAGTTAGGGCCGAACCATTAATCATGAGATCGAATTTAAATGATTTGAACACATCCAATTTACAAGCCAGGCTTGGAGAGAGTCCAACAACCCAAACTTAAAATTGACCTCTTGTCCTTACCATTTAAAATAAACATCGAATCTCGTATGAATTGAACATGCTCAATGTCATGCCAGGCTTGGAGAGAGTCCAACAACCCAAACACGAAAAAGAACACTAGTTCAACCATATTAATGGAAGGTGTTAGCTCTAATATTTGCACGAGGGATTTCATATTATTATAGGTCTCATCTATAAAAGGAAATAAACCTAAATATGGAAAAACCAAGGTCACATTAGGAAATAAATTTCCCGATGTGAATGTGAGTCTATGCTTAGGCTCTAACGATGCGACCAACACCTTCGGTGTTTCCAGGTGCATCCTCGATATTTTATTTTTAAGTTACAAACATATTCTATATGCAAAACAAGCATACTCTATTCTATCATATAGATAAACATGACACGGGTATATTAAAACATAAAACATGCTTTAAATATTCTCCTACAACATGCAATCTATGCCAAACGAACAAGGTGGCTCCGATACCACTTGTTGGAGATTTTGGGATCATGCACAGAAGAATAAAGCGAATAAAAATAATTTTTATTACATCCCAAACATCTCCTGGGGCCATGAAAACTTGCTTTGGCATAATCTCATGAAAAATACACAAGGAGAGGGAGAAATTATACCTTTGAGATTCTTTTGAATCCGTCGAAACCACAAGCAAGACCAACGTGCCTTGCCTCTATCAGTATCCATGCCGGGATCACCTGAGACAACTCCTAGAGCAGCAAGTCTTTATCTTCGATTGGTGCTAGCCAACCGACGGAGACAATAGAAGAGGGGAGAGGAAGGAGCAAAAGTGGCTACCAAGGGAGAAACCTAAAACCAAAACCTTAGCCAAAGATTTTCAAGGGATCCTTTTATAGATCTCTTGATCAGGTCATCTTATGAGGCTTAAACGGAACATATCTTACCATAATTATCCCATAATTAAGGTAAGAACAACCCAGGAAATTTCCATAAGAAAAAATCTCCAAAATTGGCGGAGACGTGACACGACCGTGTGGATTCACATAGCCGTGTGGATTCACATGGCCTGGCCGCGTGTCTCTCTGGGCACAGCCCAGACTTTACCAATTTGTGGCCAGATCCAGGCACGACCCATACCAAGTTAGGCACAACTGTGTGAGGCTCTGTTTGGTCCGTTTGACTTCGTTTAAGTGCGATATAGCCGTGCTAAGTCCGACAAGGTCATAGGAGATTTCATAGCCTCCGTTTCACACCTCCTTGGTTTCGTCCAACAAGACATGTCCTCTCTCAACGAGAATCTCATTCTCAGACTTATTTTACATCTCGAGATCACCCATAGTGCGTGTGACTCAATAGGTTCCCGGTTATGTTGACCATTTATAATTAATGCCTTAATTATGAATAGATCATGAGTGGTACCTAGCAGTACATCATGACCCCCCAATTGACCGAAAAGTCTAAATTGACTTCAAAACATTTTCTGAACCCTTTAGCAGCTTCAGTTGTTCGTACCTTGTTCCTTTCACTCATCCTATACCCACTTGGTTCAGGACATGGTCTCTGTGTTCGTCCCCACTAGGCTGACTACGTCACACCTAGCCCAAGTTAATTTCCTTGTCCTGTGGATTCAAGTTACTCCTACATGTTCCCAAAAAGATCATCTTCTTAATATGCTTGCTCTAGCCAAAGACTTTTGAGTAACAATCCTGACAAGAGGCCTAGGGTATACATTTTCTTTATCAGGAGTGGTGAATCCTCTGTGGGCTATTCAAACACCTTCGATCACTTTGGCTTATACCCAATCATCTCAGAGTTACACCTACTATGTAGATGGCTGCGAAGAAGTCAAAGTACAAGATGCCATGATCAAGGTGACTTGAATACCTCAATTCTAAGGGAATTTGCACTCAAGCCACGATGAGATCTCCAACGACATATAGAACCATATGAAGTCTCATAGCAGGTCACTCCAATGAACTAGTTACCATAACTAGCATCCACATGTTCACTCTCAGCATCCCTATACTTCCATTCAGTAAGTTCCAAATTCTTGGATAAACCAAGGAGCATAACATTTGCTAGTCTCATAGAATTGATGATGTCCAATCTCATCAATTCATCGACTAGGGATAGTTTAATACTTGCATATTTACACATGATGAGATACCCACTAATTGTGATCCAATCACAATTTCTCTCATGCTATGCATCGTATTATGGACTTCAGTATATGAGTTTAAGATCCAATCAAATACATAAATAATGTATACTCAAAGAGTGAATTTTATTAATAACTTCTAAAGCGATTTCCTTAGGACACCTCTTAATTACATCATTTATAACAAGGCTGGGATAGGTTATAGTCCTAAACAGCAAGAACATAGCTTCATTTCATTATTCTCTAGAATTTCTATTAGAAAGACTAAGACAACTAAGGCTTGGATACCTAGAAAATATGTTTTGGAAGCTAAAGGGGCCAATATTTGGGTTCCAAAACTCTCTATCTTTTGTGTCTAGCATGCATTAGTCAAGGGGGAGTGTCCGACAACTTGGTTTGTAGATAGTGGATGCTCAAAATACATGACTGGGGATCTATCATTATTTTCCTCCTTGCAAAATAAAAGCAGAGGTACTATTTCGTTTGGTAATAGTGGCAGGTTAAAGGTTATAGGAGTAGGGGACATTTGCATCTTGAAACACCTTAAGATTAGAAATGTTCTGCTTGTTCAGAACATGTCCTTCAATCTGTTAAGTGTAAGTCAGCTGTGTGATGCTGGATATAGAGTTGAATTCTCTTCAACTCAATGTCTAGTTAAACACAATGAATCGAACGTTACTGTGTTAGTAGGAGATAGAAAGGAACATATATATCATGTGTATTTTGATAATGCTACTAATGTATCTGCCAAGTGTTTGATGTCTAGAGTAGATGAATCTTGGTTGTGGCATAGGAGGCTCGCACATGTCAACCTGAAAAATTTAAGAAGACTAACTGGAAAGGAACTAGTGAGGGGGCTGCCACTACTGAAGTTTCAGAAAGACTGGTTGTGTGATGCCTGTCAGAAAGGTAAGCAAAAGAGGGCATCACACAAGTCCAAAAACACTGTGAGCACCTCTACTGCTTTGAATTTATTATATCTAGATCTTTTTGATTGTAGCACTATTAAATCACTTAATGATAGTAGATATTATTTGGTTATAATTGATGATTACACTAGATATTCTTGGACTTTTTTCTTAAAACATAAGGATGAAACAATAGAGATTTTTATTTCATTTAGTAGAAGAGTTGAAAATGAGAAAAACACAACTATTAAGGCTCTTAGAAGTGATCATGGAGGGGAGTTTCAAAATACCCGGTTTAAGGACTATTGTTTAGAAAGGGGATATAGACATGAGTTTTCTGTTCCAAGAACACCCCAACATAATGGTGTTGTGGAAAGGAAGAACCGGGCCTTACAAGAAGCAGTTAGAAGCATGCTCAATGAGTATGCTCTTTCAAGCTACTTGTGGGCCGAAGCTGTAAGCACAACCTGTTATATTCAAAATAGGGTATTGATACATAAGTTTCTAGGAAAAACTTCACATGAACTATGGTTTGAAAAACCACCTACAGTCAAGCATCTTAGGGTATTCGACTACAAGGTGTTCATTCTAAATACCAAAGATCATTTAGGTAAGTTCGCTGCTAAAGTTGATGAAGGTATCCTTGTAGGGTATTCTCCTATTAGCAAGGCATATAGAGTGTATAACAAGAGATCAAAATTGGTAGAAGAGTCACAAAATGTTGTATTTGAGGAAAATGAAAAATTTGGTGATACTCAGAAAATTGATGAGGAAATCAAGTTTGGACTGGAGAAAACTATATTACATGAAAACACTGAAGTAGGGGGAATTAAGATTGTCTGATGAAGAAAAGTCTAGGTTACAAGGGTCATTACTTGAAGATGTATCAAACGATCAAGTACTTGAAACATCTCAAGCACCAAGATCCATTAGGACAATTACTAGTCTGTTGGGAGTATGGGGAATACAATCAAAATCCCATATTGGTAAGATATAGAAAAGATCATGTGCTTATAAGATAAAAAGATATCTCCATTGGCATGAGACCTTTTGGGTAAAGTCCAAAAATAAAACCATGAGGGCTTAGGCCCAAAGTGGATAATATCATGCCATTGTGGAGATATGTAGATCTTATAGGTACTATAATTGGTATCAGAGCCATGGTCCATGTCGAGCCATGAACCTCGAATGAAGGAAGTGGAGATCCCATGTCCGGATCTAGAGAACCAGACACTAGGCAGGAAGTCCAGTTGAGCCAGAAGGGATGGACAACTAGCAGGAATTCCTGGTGGGTTAAAGATCAGACATCAAGCAGAGAATGTCCTTCGAGGAGGGATAGGCTTGAGGGGGGCTCAATGTGGTCCTTCATTTGAGGGGGGATTGTTGGGAGTATGGGGAATACAATCAAAGTCCCACATTGGTAAGACATGGAAAAGATCATGTGCTTATAAGATAAAAAGATATCTCTATTGGCATGAGGCCTTTTGGGTAAAGTCCAAAAATAAAACCATGAGGGCTTAGGCCCAAAGTGGACAATATCATGCCATTGTGGAGATATGTGGATCTTATAGGTACTACATATATGAGAGATGTCCTAAGGCAATCGCCTTATGTTTGAACCATTTATATGATAAATGAAGATTCACTATTTGAGTATACATGTTTTCATGTATTTGATTAGATCTTAAACTCATTTACTGAATGTCCCCGATATGATTTACAGCATGAGAAAATTTATGATTGGATCACAACTAGTGAGTATCTCTACATGTGTAATTGTGATGTATTAGAATTATCCCTAGTCAATGAATTGATGGATTGTGACACAATCAATTCTGTCGAGACTAGCACGAGGTAAACTCCTTGGTGTATCCAAGCAACTGATTCTCACTGGATGGAGACATTGTGATGTCCGGAGTTAATCGTGGATGCTAGTTATGGTAACTAGTTCATTGGAGTGACCAGCTGTAAGACTTGATATGGTTCTCTGCATATATGGATATGTCAATGAAGTTCTTACTGCAGCTTAAGTGCGATGTTCCTTTGACTTGCGGTATTCAAGTCATCTTGGTCATGAAGACTTATGCTTTGACATCTTAAGCAAACATCTCTGAGGAGATGTGGACCCGGGATGATTGGGTATAAGTCAAAGTGGCCGAAGGTGTTTGAATAGCCTATAAAGGATTCACCACTCCTTGCGAGGAGATGTATACCCATGGCCTCTCGTCGGATTGTTACTAAAGTCTTTGGCCAAAGCATTACATGTTTAGAGTATGATACTCTTGGATACATGTGCAGTAACTAGAATCCGTAGGACGAGGGAATGATACTTGGGCTAGGTGTGACGTAGTCAACCTAGTGGGGATTGACACTATATACCATGTCCTGAACCAAGTGGGTATAAGATGCGTGAAGGGAAAGAGGCATGATTCATTGTAGCTGTTGAAGGATTTCAGAAATAGTTCTGGATCAACCGTTGATCTTTCGGTTAATTGGGGATCATGATGTACTACTAGGTGCCACTCATGATCATTCTATAATTAATGGTTAATTATAGACGTGCAACATAAACCGAGAACCTATTTGGTCATATGCACAACGAGCGTAATGCGAAGGATTTAAAACGAGCTTGAGAATGAGATTCTCAGACCGAGAGAAACTAGGTTTGGTTGGACCAAAGAAGGAGCGAGCATAAAATCATTTCAGTCACAATGGAAGCGTGGATGGACCGTGTCTTATGAAGACATGATGGATGATCCAAATTGGTTTGGTTCTAATCCAATGGTGAATAATAAACCAAAGGGGTTTGGTTTGTTTTAAACGAATGAACCAAAGTTGGTTCGGTTTGTTTTAACTTAAAATAGACCAACTCGGTTTGGTTTATTTTAACTTAAGTTAATGGAGCGGGTTAACGAGTTTTTGGTTATGAACCAATAACCATTAGGAGAATATGTTCTCTATAAAAACAGGGCTTAAGGGTTTTGTGAAAACCTAATCCTATTTTTGGTGCCGCCCCCTCCCTCTCTTCTTCTTGTGTCGCCGCCCAACTAGGTTGCCGTCCAACCTTGTTGCCTCCCAGCCCTTGTGCCACCGTCCAAGCTATTGCCGGCATCCAAGCTCCTGCCGGCGATCCTTCGGTGACCCTCTGGAGATCATCCAACGACCCTCCGGCGACTTACCTTGGCTCAGGTGACCAAGGAGCTGCCTACTTTCCTTATTTGGCCGGCGCAAGTTCTCCACCAAAGCTGTCCAGTGTTCTGGACAGCTTACTTCCTTCTTGTTGGATCATCATTTGGATGACGTTTGGAGCTCCGACAGCGGCTACCTTACCGGGGATTCGATCTCCAACAATCCTCAAAGGTGGAGGATGAAGGATTCATCAAACGGTTGACAAATACCTCTCCGGAAAAGTGAGTTTTGGGGACTCAGTTTTGAATCCGAATTTTTGATTCAGATTGTGATCTTCTCTCGATCACATCGTCTTCGACACGAGGCTAGTGACTCGTACGAAGACTAGGCTTGTGGCTTTGTGAAGTCATCCCAATGATACTCGGCATGGATACGGATAGAGGCGATTCTAGCGAGAGTCACTCCGGTTGATGCCTTTCCTGCTACACGTGATACGTCAGGTATACATAGAATAATTTCCTTTCATTGCAAAATTTTAAACTATGGTTATGTCTACACATGTTGTACTATGCATGAGTGTGGTGTGTGTGATGTAATAAATTAGATTTATTGCTTTTTATTTCTTCCGCTGTGCACATGTTTACGAAACATGTTCGAACACACACTCGCCGTGGTGCCGGAAACCCAACATCGTTGACCTTCGGCTTAGTTTAAACATTTCCTGCACACTCAACTCAACTCATGAGATAAAAATAAGACCTTAACTTTAGGTCTTTGCCATAATTAAAACCTTGGTTCGATTTCTAGTGCCCCTGCACCAACACTTATCACTAGGAAGAGTGAAGGCATCCTAGATATTTTTAGACTAGGGGGGAGATTGTAAGATCTCACTAGTATATGAGATATTGATACCCTTGGGGAGTCTTTTAGATGCATACAAAAGGGGGAGAAGTGAGACTTAAGTTTGGTAAACCTTCACTAAGCTTTGGCATTGGAAGTGTTTAAGTTTAGGTTATTGTTAGCCTAACTTAAAGGTATTATCAAATATCAAAAAGAAGGAGATTGTTGGTGCAATTGACCTAGGTCATGATTGACCAGACTCGAGTTTGACTCGAGTAGTATTATAATGTTTGACAATGGATTGACTATATGGTTGACATGGGGTTGACCATATGATGGAGAAGTCCAAGTGTGTACTTGACATGGAAAGTTGAAGTCTTGAGTGCTTGGCATGGAAAGTCCAAGCATGGGTATTGACATTTGGAAAGTCCAAGCATTGGTCTTGGCAAAGGTAAAGTCCAAGCATGGGTCTTGGCATTTGGAAAGTCCAACCATGGGGCTTGGCATTTGGAAAGTCCAACATGGAGTTGGCATTTGGGAAGTCCAAGGTTATGATATTGGCGGCGAAAAGTCCAAGCTGTAGTCTTGGCGGCATAAAGTCCAAGCATGTGTCTTAGCGGCATAAGTCCAAATGTACTTTGGCGGTGTAGACTCGGTTAGCATGACAATAGATGATGTAAGCACATGAAGGCTAGCATATGGATGAACAAGTCATAGATGACTTGGAGGGATCTGATAGGCATGAGGTATCAAGTATGAGGGCATCATATTTGGGTTAAACCTCATGTTTGAGGTCTATTAGTCAACTGGGATTATGGACCAGTCGACTGGTTAAGTGTTTTGACACTTGGCAGCCTAGTCGACTTTGAGCAGTCAATTGGGGTTTTGACAATCAACTGGTCAGTAGTCGACTGGAACTCGACTACGACTGTGTGGCCTTGGCAGTCGACTACTAGCTTTGGGTAGTTGACTGTCCAAGCAGTCGATTGCTATTTATAGCCACGAGCATAAAAAGTTTCGTAGTCGACTAGACACTCGACTGATGGGGCATCAGTTGACTTCTAGACTTTGGCAGTCGACTAATGAGCTACCCGTTGGAGTTTTTTCACCGTGGATTAAGTTATTGTGAGACAATGGTTATAGGAGTAGTCGACTAATGGGCATGAGCAGTTGATTCCTAGGCGAAAAATAACATGAGTTACAACTTTATAAGGAGCACGAAGTAGAGGTTTTTAGCAGTAGTTCTAGGGGAGATTTGAGGCAAAGTACTGGTGCATTTCAGGGTCCTTCAAGCTCATCCAAGCAACCAACATGCAAAGCATTCAAAGCATCCTTGTGTAAAGTTTTCTTTATGTTATTTGTTGTATTTCATTTGTATTTGCTTGTATTTCATTCTTATTGTTGTAAGAACTGTTGTAAAAGGTTTTCTCCACCTCCGGAGTATTTTCTGAGAAGGAGAGGTTGATTAGTGGTGGTTTGCATCACTAGAGCTCATTTGAGCTCATCCCATTGAGTAGGAACCCTAGGTTCTGAATCACGTTACATCTTGTGTTTTTGTGCTCGTGTATTCTTGTGTGTATTTGTATTAGTATTTCTATTTCTGCTACATACTAACAATTGTAGACAAGCACGATCAAATTCCATCAAGTGTTGAATTGAAACTGCTATTCATCCCCCCTCTAGCACGTCACTTACGGTCCTACACTTTATTCTTGTCAATAGATTTGAAACCCTTAGGTTGTATCATATATATATCCTCAGACAGAATTTTGTTAAGGAAAGCTATTTTAACATCCATTTTCCATATCTCATAAAAAAAATATGTCGCTATAGCAAGAAGTATCTGAATGGATTTAAACATAGCTACTGGTGAAAAGGTTTTGTCATAGTCGACACCTTGTCTTTGACGATAGCCTTTTGCTACTAATCTATCTTTATTGGTAATAACATTACCATCCATGCCGATTTTATTCTTGAAAACCCATTTTCACCCTATAGCCATTATGCCTTCGGGTGGGTCCACCAAGTTCCAAACTTGATTTTCATAAATGGAATCCAATTCTGATTTCTTGGCTATTATCCACTTATCCCTGTTTGAACTGTTGGATTGAAAGCAAGCTAGAGGGGGGGGGGGGAGGGATGGTGAATAGCGAGCTTAAAAACTTCTTTTCTTTTCGTCTAAAACTCGAGTGATGCAGTGGAATAAAAGTAAAGGACACTTTGTTATTACTTGGTTTACAATCTAACGGTTGCTACTCCAAGGACCTGCAATCTTGGACCATGTACAAAGGGCAATTCACTATAGATCTCCTCCTCGTTGGAGGTAGGAGACAACGAATACAATAAACAAAAAGCTCGACGTAGAGGCACAATCCCACGTCTCCTCTTTACAATGAAAATCTTGAAGATGAAACGCTCGAATACAATATAGAGAGAATGAAGTAAGAACTAAAAGATATCGACGAAAAAGGAACTTCAATTCTTGGCTGTCATCGACATTACGACAATGTTTTAGTGGCCTAGAGTTGTCGTTGTTGGCGCGACATTGTTGGAGCACTTTGAGAGTAATTGAGATGACCTAAAGATGTGAAACCCCCCTTGTTTTATAGCCCTCCAAGCCCTATCTCATTTAGATCCAGATTTGGATCAAAAGGACACCTCACCCAAAGATAAGGCGATCTTATCTTCATCGAGCTGGATAGTTTGAATAGCAGTCGACTGATACTAACAGCAATTCACTGCCAAAAGCCAACAGTCGACTGCCAACTATGTTATTCAACTGCAATAAAGAGTTAACACAGTAAACAGAAGTAATGATAAATTCGACGGCTACTAACCGTCCGATCTCAACCTAGACTTTCCACTGGAAGATTTAGTCGGATCGGTGCCTAAATTCGTCCTCGTATAGAGGACCCGACATTACCATTACTCTGCACTCATGCTTACCTCTAGTCCTTTATGACTTGTCTCTTAGCTTTCGGTCTCTGCCTAGGTTCCTCGACTCCACGAGGTTCTCCTAGCATCGTCCGACCACCACGGTTTCTCAACTTGAGATTCTCCGGGTGTCGATTGACCTTGGACTTAGCTTAAACACTTCCTGCACACTTAACATAGCTCATGAGATAACAATAACACCTTAACTTTGAACATTTGCCATAATCAAAACCCAAGGTCGATTATCTGGTGCCCCTGTACCAACAATCTCTTCCTTTTTTATCTATGGCAAACCAATACAAAGTTAAGGAAAAAAATTAAGTATAAAATGAAGTAGTAACAACATGATTAGTAAACATGTAGTGAAGTAGTAAGTGCAAGTAAGAAAGACACAACTTAGTATGAGTGCATAACTTAGTAAGTTAGTATGAGTAACTTAGTAAGTTAACATGAGTAAGAGTGTAAGCTAAACTCTTTTTCAAATCCTCCCCCTTGACCTTAGGTGAGTACTTGAAAAAGAAGCTTAGCTCTCCCCCTTAACATTTGCCACTTAAAAAAACTAAGTTAAGTTACCCCTTAACGTTTTCCACTTAAAAGCAAGTTTAAGTAAGTTAAGTTATCAAAAAGACTTTTGATCCCTTAACTTTGGCCTTTATTCTCCACCTTTTTCCATAAATCAAAAAATATGGGAGTTTGTAAAAGAACATTAGAAAATAAGCGTTTATCATTTGTAAGTCCAAGCATGTTCCTAATATATTTTGAAAATAGTAGTTTCAATGTACACACAACTAATAGTATGTTCAACTCTTTTTGACTTAATTGATATGAAATTATCAATAAATCCTGATTAGAGTTGGTTATTTTAAATAATAATACTCCATGGTTCATGTTGATAAACTTGATCTACATCTGGAATCATGAGTAAGGTCTTAACATCTCATACCCATCTACGTGGCTCAATACACAAACACATTGGACCTATGTGTTGTGAGATGTGTTGACTCCTTAAATCTATAGGTACATGCTTTCTAAGGTAAACCCTAAGCTAGTTCCTTGTAGCATGAAAAATAAAATAGAGTATATAAGAAAAAAAATAAGAGTTGAGTCCTATTCTATTACGCACATCCCTAATTTCCATCTAAGCAAACTAAACTCTGCTTCGGGCAAGGGTTTGGTAAAAATATCCGCTAGGTTTGATTTAGATGTAACGCTCGTAAAATTCTAAACTATGCAAAGTAATTATATGGGTTTTAACGCCATAAAAGCTTTAAAATAAAACAAAATAAAAGATGGTTATAGGTAGGATTTGAACTATGAACCTCCTAATAGGGAGTTAGCCTTGATACCACTAGACCCTAGGATAATTCATGGATAAGATATATAAAGAATGTACAAGACCATAGGATGATTCATGGATAATATATATAAAGAATATAGATGGGAAGATGAGGAGTTGGTTCATCCCCCCCCCCCCCCCCCATGAAAGGATGAAGAGTGTTCATTCCCTAGGTATTAAAGAGGAGAATTAAGAGAAGAGAGGAAGTAAAACCCCACTTTCCTTCTTCATTCTCCTTCTTCCTCATCCTTGGCCGAATTCCTCATTTCCCCTTCCTCCCTTTTTCATCCCAAGCTCTAGAAATTTTATAAGAATTTTTGTATGATCAAAATGATCTTTTATGTGGGCTTTTTCAAAAATAAAAGAAAATAGAGCCAAAAAGGATGCATGGCCCAGGGTTTGAACCCTAAACCTCCAAATAGATAACTAAACCTTAGGATGCATCCGATAACCAGAAGCCCAGCAGGGTTGTGCTATTAGAAGGGTATGGGAAATGATAGATAACGATAAGGGAGGCTAAGGGACACCTTCAAGTGAATAAATAGGAGTATGAGGAGACAAGAGAACCACAACTTGTCATTCTCTTCTTCTTCCCCACCGAAACCCTAGCTCTCCCTTCTTCCATTTTCGAAAACCTCAAGAAGCAAGGAAGAAAAGGGCTCTTGTCTTGACACTATCTAGGGTATATCCTATTACTAAACAAGAGAAAGGATGTAAGTATTGTAGGGATGTATACTGAAAAGTCTATCTTTTGTATGAACATCTTTATTTTGAAATAAGTATCACATGATCATTGTTTGCATTTTTTATGGTTATGCAATATTGTCTAATACATTACATTGTAGATAACATGGTGTGTGGTGTCACACGGGAGATCATGTTATCGGCTCCTTGTAAATTATAAGTAAAGGCTCACAATCGAGATGGCTTTGGACAAACCATCGGAATGGTTATAGTATGATTTGGTATTGGTTTGTCTTGACCATAGAATCACACTAGTGCACTTTGTGTATATTGAGCAGGACCGACTTAGAGGTGATTCGATTTATTGCTGACTACATAATTGAATCAGACCTCAGATATTATATTGTACATGCTCTTAATCCCGATATAATAACGGGCACATATACTTAGTAGTCACCTCTTTGATTTACCAATGGGCGAGATTTATAGATTAAATCGATAGGCTCGGTAAGTTGGAAGATGATATTATTTATATGGTGTGCCGTTGATTATAGGAGGAAACCGTGTCCTATATATTAGGATGATGATGTCCCCTTGAGAAGCTCATAAGGTTCATCATGTAAACCCTGCAGGTGGACTTGGTCCGACATGATGAAAAGGTTGAGTGGTACTACTCATGGAGTTAGATGTTGATTAATTAATGGTTAGTAAATTAATTAATCGACGGACATTCGAAATCTTAAACACGGAGAGAAAATATACATATAATATATGGAGCCCATATTAACTTATGGGGGTTGGTGAGGTAGATCAATGATAATCCTCTAGTGGAATGGATAATCATTAATGGATTGGACTTTATGTGGGCTTGATCCATGGGTGGCCAAGATCCAACTCCTCCTCATGGTCCCTAATGTAGCCTATTAAAACCTCATGAAGCTTAGATCCAATGGATAGAAACAAAACTCTAGATCCAAAGGTAGAGATTAAATCTCTAAGATCCGACGGTTGAGATTAAATCTCTAGATCCGACGGTTGAGATTAAATCCCTAGAAATGGTGGAGATTAAAAGGAGGCTTATCCCTAACTCTATAAAAGGAAGACAAGGGGTTAGCGTGGAGAATTAATCAAGAGGAGCTAGGGTTTTGGAGTTGGCGGCAAGAAGAGGAGCTAGGGTTTGGGTTTGGGTGGCACCTAATAAGGAAAGTTTTCCTTGACTTCTCCTTCTTCCTCAAGCTGCCAGCGCCCCTTGAAGCTCTTCTAGCCCTTGGCCGGCATCCAAACTCCCTCTTCTCCTTCTCCTTGGCCGGTGGAACAAAGGTTTAGGGTCCTCCCTTGAAGCTTTTGGCTGGCAACCCTTAATCTCTTCTTCTTTCTTGGCCGGCGGCAAAGCTCCATCCTTGGAGGTTGTTGGTTGGTTGAAAGAAGGAATAGAGCTTTGTTTCTATTCTTCCTCTTTCCCGGAACGAGCAAGGAAGGAAGATTAGTGATCTAGGAGCTTAAACTTTTGGTAGATCGTCGCCCAGACGACGTCCGAAAGGAGGAAGGTCATACCTTAGAAGATCGAGAGGTATATCTATTCTCTATTCTCTTTTGTTACTTGCTTGTATTTGTTTTTTCAATTATGAGCATGATATATTATGTTTGTGGCTAAATAATACTTGGATCCCGAACATAAACACGAAAACCGGCGATCTGGACATCGTCTATTTCGCGACTACTCGTAGAATAGAGGTTGGTCGCTTGAACAACAAGTTTGTTCAAGTGACCTCTCTAAACGAATAGCACGACGATGACTTGGTTGTTTGGGCAATCCCTTTTGTCTAGGATTAAATTTTTTTAATCCGGAGACATCGATGGGATCGCCATGAACAAGCGACCGAGGCGAAGTGGGAAGCGAAGTTTCCCCTCACGGATCAATGAAACCAACCCTACAATTGGTATCAGAGCTTCCGGGCAAAACCTACAAGTATCCCCTCACCTGTAGTACAAGTTGTTTCGGTTGATAGTTGTTTAAAAACCTCTTTTGAAACTCTCGGCCAAGACCCCTTCATGCTTCCAATGATTTTTCCATGCCATGTTTTGAATGAATATGATGATAATATGTAGATAGATAGGCTTGATTGAGGGTTTGATTCCAAAGCTCTTCTTGAAACTTTCGGCCAAGTTCTATTTATGCTCTTAATGGTCTACCATGCTATGATCTATATGTTTTCATGCTATGTTTTGTATGTAGATGAAGATAACATTGTTAGTTAAAGCCCTAGAACCAATCATGTGATGGTTGAATAGGGAACATTTTGTATCATATTCTATAAAGGCAAAGGATTGGTTATTATATTTACATCTTGCTTGTGCCAGCTAATTTAAATATAATAATGCCCTAGAAAAGTAGGTTCTTATCTACAGCACATCAATTGGCAGAATTGATTATGAGAGGCTGTAGAGAACACTTTCCTAAATGTTCCTAGTCGAGTATTAATATGCAAGGGCAATATTAATACATAAAGACTAGCATGTAGGTCAATTGATGACTTGATCTCACAAGTCATGGATATATGATATCAAGTTGACACATGGGTATATATTGGAGAATATATACTGAACTGACCCGCCATGAGAAAGTTTCATGGATCGTTATATGAGTGTCATAAACTTTCTCATGTGACTATTGGTATGAATAGTCCTTAGACCTGAAGTCACTATGGTTCCCTACATAAGGAGTTATGTACTTTGGTATCGTCAAACGTCACCCGTAACAGGGTGGACCATAAAGGCGATCGGGTATGTAACAAATTATGCGGAGGGATGTGAGTGATGTAGATGGGATCTATCCTTCCATATGACGGAGTGATATCGGTGGGCCCTTGGATTAGGTAGAACTACTAAAACGCATGGCCATGCTCGAATGAGTCAATATGAGATATTGAGCTCATTTGTTTGAGTTAGTTTACTCAGGGATCAAGAAACACATAGATTGATCGAGGATGACACGGTCTATGCCTCATTGATCAATCTGATATCAAGGATAGAAGGACACGGTCATATATTATAGTAGTCACGGAAAGGTTAGTCGGATCTTGACTTATCTTGTAACTTGGGTAGCAATGATGTATTGCTAGATGCCGCTCATTGCTTGTGTATCTAAAAGAGTTTAGGTCCACTGCCAACGTTATGAGAGCCTATAGGGTCACACACAAAGAGCATGATAATTAGAGGAATTAGAGTATTCTAGTTTGACTAGAATAATTTGGGAATAAGCTTAAGTACAAAATGGGTTTTGGACTTTAAGCTTAATGAGAATTTTAGCTAATTGATTTAATGAGATTAATTCAATATGTTACCTTATTGATTTAATAAGATTAATTCAATATGATAACATAAGCTTAATTGAATTAATAAGATTAATTCAATATGATAACATAAGCTTAATTGAATTAATAAGATTAATTCAACATGCATGAATGCCACATAAGCATGCCACATAAGCATGCCACCTAAGCATCCACCTAAGCTAGATAAGGTGGAAGGGGACAAAATGGTTTTTGTCTCCTTAAGTGGCCGGCCAAAACAAAAGGGGTCTCAATGCAATGGATTGCATTAAATTGTAGGAGGTGAAAGGGTTTTGCCAACCCTATAAAAGGCCCCATGGAGTGGCCGGCCAAAGCATCATTTGGATTGTGAGTTTTTGGTGTTGTGGTTGTGAGAGAGCTTGGTGGAAGCTTTGGTTGTGTGGGTTTGTGAGTGTAGGCTAGCAAGAAGAGGAGTCTTCTTCTTCCTTTCTCCTTTTCCCTCTCTTCCTCTCCTTTAGGGACTTCTCTAGCAAGAAGTAAAGGAGAGCTCTTCTAGTTTTCCTTTTGTGAGACAAGAGCGTGCTCGTGTGGATACGTATAGAGGCACGGACACTTGAACGTGCTAAAGATCCAACAAACCGAAAGGAAAAGCGGGATTAACAAGGGCACGCAACAAAGGTAATCCTCTCCTATAAGATAGGTTTGGTTTAGAGAAATTTATTTTATACGAGTTTGCTTTCGCATGGATCACTTGGAAGGGATCCTATTTTCCGTTGCGCATATGCCATTTGGCATACGAGATTTCCCTACAAACATGATGATAGATAGGCTTGATTTGAGTGTTTGATCCCAAAGCCCCTTGAAACTTTCGGCCAAGACCTAATCATGCTCCTAATGGTTTTCCATGCTATGATCTATATGTTTCCATGCTATGTTTTGTATGTAGATGAAGCTAACATGTTGATAGATAGGCTTGATTTGAGTGTTTGATCCCAAAGCCCCTTGAAACTTTCGGCCAAGACCTAATCATGCTCCTAATGGTTTTCCATGCTATGATCTATATGTTTCCATGCTCTATATGTTTTGTATGTAGATGAAGATGACATGTTGATAGATAGGCTTAAATTGAGTGTTTGATCCCAAGGCCCCCTTGAAACTTTCGGCCAAGTCCTAGTTGTGCTTCTAATGGTCTTCCATGCCATGATATATATGTAATGGATGTTAACAAGTGGTTAGTTAGATCTTGTACAAGTTGGTTAGGGTTTAAATTTTGTTAGAACCCCCATGAAGTTTCGGCCACACCATGTTATGCTTGTTCATGATGTTTTATGCCATACTCTATATGTATATGATGTTAGGTAGACCTTGTACAAGTTGTTTTAGTATTTGAATTCTTAAGAACCCTCCCTTAGGGTTTCGGCCAACCCATGTTCATGCCCTCTAATAATCCCCCATGCCATGCTACATGTAAATAAGATGTTAACATGATGTTAGTTAGACTTTATGATAGCATTATTGGTTTATGCCACTACCTTATGTCCATGTTAATTGTATGAATGTATGATTATGTTTTGCTTATTGCATCATGATGAACAAGTATGTATGATGAATGATAGCATGATTGGTTTATGCCACTACCTTATGTCCATGTTAATTGCATGAATGTATGATTATGTTATGCTCATTGCATCATGATGAACAAGTATGTATGATGGAATGCCTAAGAGATGCTTCCCTATGAATGGGGACTAAGAGCACTCTTTATGTTATGAAAAGGAACATGATATGTTATGAAGAAGAAACATGATATGCTATGATAAGGAACATGATATGTTATGAAAAGAAATATGATATGCTATGATAAGGAATATGATATGTTATAAAAAGAAATATGATATGTTATGATAAGGAACATGATATGCTATTTTACTTTTTGCATGGCTTGTACCGGACCCTAACAAGGTCCAAGGGATGGGCTCCTACGTGCCCCTAGGTCGACGGTCATAGTACGGACCTAGTACGGGATGGGCCCCTAAGTTGCCCTAGGCCGACGGACATAGTACGGGCCTAGGATGGGCTTCTATGTTATGTTGCCCCTAAGTCGACGGACATAGTACGAACTTAGTAACCTAGTAGATTCGGGATTAGCTACCTCGGGTCTATTTAGGGATGCACGCAATGATGATGATGAATGTGGTACAATGCCGGGCCCAATATGTTGAGATTATGTTTAAGTACCTATAAAATATATGTTTTCAAAGAGCATCTTGCATATACCCCTTTTCATGTCTATGTGATTATGATATTTATATGAATGCTATGCTTATATGTTCTTGAATGTTTATATAAATGCTATGCTTATATGTTCTTGAATGTTTATATGAATGCTATGCTTATATGTTTCTGAAGGATCATGTCATTACCCTTATATGAATGCTATGCTTATATGTTCTTGAATGTTTATATGAATGCTATGCTTATATGTTCTTGAATGTTTATATGTATGCTATGCCTATATGTTCCTAAATGATCATGTCACTACTTTTATATGAATGCTATGCCTATATGTTCCTAAATGATCATGTCACTACTTTTATATGAATGCTATGCCTATATGTTGTTTAGATGAACATGTTAATGTTTTCATGAATTTTAGACTTATGTTCCTAAATGATCATGTTAAGACCTTTTTATATGAATGCTATGCCTATATGTTGTTTAGATGAATATGTCAATGTTTTCATGAATTCTAGACTTATGTTCCTAAATGATCATGTTAAGACCTTTTATATGAATGCTATGCCTATATGTTGTTTAGATGAACATGTTATTGTTTTTATGAATTCTAGTCTTATGTTCCTAAATGATCATGTTAAGACCTTTTATATGAATGCTATGCCTATATGTTGTATAGATGAACATGTCACTACTCTATGTCTAATACCGATGTATGGCTTTTGTGAGTAGGAAAGGATCTTACTAAGCCTATGTGCTTATAGTTTCATGTTTCCCTTATACTGCAGATAAGATAAGGGTAAAGAATGGCTAAACTAAAGGGAGCAGCAGGAGGGGCAAAGTGTGTGTGTGGGAGTGGCATGGTGGAAGCGATCTATTTTTATGTTCCAAGACTTATGCATGTTTCCCTTTAAGTTTTGCATGTTAGTTGTTAAAAGTTGAACTCTACTTGATGATTAATGGTTGCTACTTTGTGTCCTTTAAGTTAATTATCATGAACTTGAACTAAGTACTTATGAGATGATTATGCATGCTCCATGTTTCATGCCTTATGTTTTAAAAAGAAAAAAAAAGAAGTCTAAAGTCGTCCGCTGTAAATGCATGTAGTCTTCCACTGTAGATGTATGTATGTATGATCGCGTCACACCGCCTTTGAAAAGGGCAGGCGTGACAGGTTGGTATCAAAGCAGATTTGTCTTTCCACTACACACACACCAAGCTCCTATCCTGCCGCTCCAAGTAAGAAATTCTATGCCAACTCTATTTTTTTTTCATGTATGATAAGAAATGATTTTAGTTTAAATATGCATGAATATATGTATGATAATCTTATGCTAGCCTTTAGTTTAAATATGCATGAATATATGTATGATAATCTTATGTTAGCCTTATTATAATATATGAAGATAAGTGTATGATAAGGAATGTTTTTAGTTTAAATATGCATGAATATATGTATGATAATCTTATGCTTATGTATGATAAGGAATGGTTTTAGTTTAAATATGCATGAATATATGTAAGATAATCTTATGCTAGCCTTATTATAATATATGAAGATAAGCATGGCTGGAAGACGTAGTAATAGAGTCGAGGAGACAGTACCCGCTCCTGATCTTATGCATGTGGTTACGGAACTCCAGGGACAACTACAGGAGTTCTGTAGCCTATTCAAATCCCAGAATGGAAGTGGGAAGATATATCTATGGATTTCATAGTAGGACTACCCAAAACAACTAATGGTTATGAAGCTATTTAGGAGATTGTTGAAAGATTGACAAAATCTGCCCATTTTTTGGCAATCAAGTATCGTACTCAATGGAACAACTAGCCCAGTTGTATGTTGAGGAGGTGATCAAATTGCATAGATTTTCTAAGACCATGTGATTGAGCCACAAACGGTACAAGTTCAAGAAGATTTAAGTTATGAAAGTCGACCAATTCAGATAATAGATCGAGAAATCAAGAAATAGAGAACCAAAGAAGTATCCTTAGTGAAAGTCATATGGCAAAATTAAAAGTTTGAAGAAGAAACTTAGGAACGCGAGGATGACAAGAAACAAAAGTATCCGGAGTTGTTCTAAGTTTCGAGGATGAAACTTTTATAGGTATGAAGGATTGTAACGCCCGTAAAATTCTAAACTATGCAAAGTAATTATATGCCATGAACCTCCTAATAGGGAGGTAGCCTTGACACCACTAGACCCTAGGATAATTCATGGATAAGATATATAAAGAATGTACAAGACCATAAGATGATTCATGGATAAGATATATAAATAATATACAAAGAATATAGATGGGAAGATGAGGAGTTGGTTCATCACCCCCCCCCCCCCCCAGGATGAAGAGTGTTCATTCCCTAGGTATTAAAGAGGAGAATTAAGAGAAGAGAGGAAGTAAAACCCCACTTTCCTTCTTCATTCTCCTTCTTCCTCATCCTTGGCCGAATTCCTCATTTCCCCTTCCTCCCTTTTTCATCCCAAGCTCTAGAAATTTTATAAGAATTTTTGTATGATCAAAATGGGCTTTATGTGGGCTCTTTCAAAAATAAAAGAAAATAGAGCCAAAAAGGATGCATGGCCCAGGGTTTGAACCCTAAACCTCAAAGTAGATAACTAAACCTTAGGATGCATCCGATAAATAGAAGCCCAGCAGGGTTGTGCTATTAGAAGGGTATGGGAAATGATAGATAAGGATAAGGGAGGCTAAGGGACACCTTCAAGTGAATAAATAGGAGTATTAGGAGACAAGAGAACCACAACTTGTCATTCTCCTCTTCTCTTCTTCTTCCCCACCGAAACCCTAGCTCTCCCTTCTTCCATTTTCGAAAACCTCAAGAAGCAAGGAAGAAAAGGGCTCTTGTCTTGACACTATCTAGGGTATATCCTATTACTAAACAAGTGAAAGGATGTAAGTATCCCCTCACCTACAGTACAAGTTGTTTCGGTTGATAGTTGTTTAAAAACCTCTTTTGAAACTCTCGGCCAAGACCCCTTCATGCTTCCAATGATTTTTCCATGTCATGTTTTGAATGAATATGATGATAATATGTAGATAGATAGGCTTGATTGAGGGTTTGATTCCAAAGATTTTCTTGAAACTTTCGGCCAAGCCCTATTTATGCTCTTAATGGTCTACCATGCTATGATCTATATGTTTTCATGCTATGTTTTATATGTAGATGAAGATAACATGATGATAGATAGGCTTGATTTGAGTGTTTGATCCCAAAGCCCCTTGAAACTTTCGGCCAAGACCTAATCATGCTCCTAATGGTTTTCCTGTTGGAATGTATACTGAAAGCCTAGCTCTTTTTGTATGAACATTTTATTTTGAAATAAGAATCACATGATCATTGTTTGCACTTTATATATTTATTATATGTGTGCATATTGTCTAATATTTTACATTGTAGATAACATGGTGCTTGGTGTGGCACAGAAGATCATGTTATCAGTTCCTTGTAAAATATAAGTAGAGGCTCACAACCAAGATGGTTTTGGACAAACCATTGGCATGGTTGTAGTGTATCTTGGTATTGTTTTGTCTTGAACAGAGAGTTACACTGGTACACTTAGGTGTATTGAGCAGGACCGACATAGAGGTGATTCAATTTAGTACTGACTACATAATTGAATCGGACCTCGGATATTATGTTGTACATGCTCTTAATCTCGATATAATAACGGGCACATGTACTTAGTATTTATTTCTTTGATTTACCAGTGGGTGAGATTTAGATGGATTAAATCAATATGCCCGGTAAGTTGGGAAATAATATTATTTACATGGTCTGCCGTTGATTATAGGAGGAAACCGTGTCCTATATATTAGGTTGATGATGTCCCCTTGAGGAGCTCATAAGGTTCATCATGTAAACCCAGCTGGTTGACTTAGTCAACATGATGATAAGGTTGAGTGGTACTACTCGAGGAATTAGATGTTAATTAATTGATGGTCAGTAAATCAATTAATTGACGGACATTCGATATCTTAAATACGGGGAGATGAATGTACAAATATTATATGGAGCCCATATTAATTTATGGGGGTTGGTGAGGTAGTTCAATGATGATCCGTTAGTGGAATGGAACATCATTGATGGATCAAGTTTGTGTGGTTCCGATCCATCGGGAGGCCAAGATCCAACTCCTCCTTATGGTCCCTATCGTAGCCTAATATAATCCTTGTGAAGTCTAGATCCAAGAATGTAAAACAAAACCTAGAACCAACGGTTGGGATTAAATCCCTAGATCCGATGGTTAGGATGAAACCCTAGAACCAACAGTTGGGATTAAATCCCTAGATCCGATGGTTAGGATGAAACCCTAGAATCGATGGTTGGGATTAAATCCCTAGATCCGACGGTTGGGATAAAACCCTAGATCCGACGGTTGGGATGAAACCCTAGATCCGACGGTTGGGATGAAATCCTAGATCCGACGGTTGGGATGAAACTCTAGATCCGACGGTTGGGATAAAACCCTAGATCCGACGGTGGAGATTAAATCCCTAGATCCGACGGTGGAGATTAAAGGAGGCTTAAGCCCAATTCTATAAATAGGGGGCTTAGGCTTGGGCGGCAAGATATTGATTGAGAGTTAGGGTTTGGCTTTTCCAAAAAGTGGGCGGCTAGGGTTTGGGCGGCAACCTTCTTCCTCCATCTAATTGCCGGCGCCCAACCTTCTTCCATCAAGGCTTGGCCGGCGCCCATCTTATTGGCCACTCTCTTTTTCCTTGGCCGGCGGTTCTCCTTCCATTGGTGGCCGGCGTTCATCTTCCTCCCTTTCTCTTTGGTGTCCGGCGGCAACCCTTCTTCAAGTTGGCCGGCGCTTCATCCACTTGCTCCTTGGCCGGTGGTTGCACCAAATTCCCTAATTTGGTGGCCGGTTCTAGAAAGGATAGGAATTTGTTGGTTCTTCTCTTTGTTCACAGTGGACAAGGTAGAGAAGAACGTGATCTAAAAGGCTTCTACTCGTGGAGGATCTTCGTCCACACGTAGTCCACGAGAAGGATAGGACATACGGTAGAAGATCGTAAGGTATAAAGTTTTGCAACTTTATTTTCAGATCTGAACATGATCTTTTATTTGTTGATTATACATGTATTTATTAGTAATTATATTGTATAATCATGGACCCCGAAGACAAACACAAAAACCGGCGATCCGTCCGTCGTCTCTTCCGCGGCTAACCAACTAGAAGAGTTGTGTTGCTTGAACAACTAGTTTGTTCAAGCGACCACTCAAGTTGTTAGCACGACGACGAATTGGTTGTGCTAAGGAAGCTCATCCCATCCGGATTAATTCTTTCAAGAGTGAAAATTTTAATCCGGGGACATGGGAGCCAATGAGCCTCCGAAGCGACTCCCAACAAGTGGTATCAGAGCCACGGTTTCCGGTTTTGTGTGTTTTGGATTCGGTTAATTTTTATGTACTTTTTCATATATTATATGTGCCGGATAATAGTAGGATATGCGTAGTTTAACTCTTTGGTTGCAGGCATAAGATCCGACTATTATGGCCATGTGTGTGTATGTGAATGGATGTGTGTAAATATTTATTATTTGAATCCTCGGGGTTGACGAGGCTAGATTAGTATTTAATTTTTGTAATTAAATACGACATTGTTTAGCCGCTCATTTTAGTTTACTTTCGATCTAGATTATTTGTACACTCCTTCGTGGAGTATAGGATCGATGGATGTAAATAAAATGATTTATCTCGGCTCGGATATCTTTGGTGACTTGCGCATGGGAAAAGGTGGAGCAGACGAGGTGGCGACATGACGGGATGCATATTGGAGGACAATGCCATAATAGTTGGAAAAATTCTGTTTTTCCATATTTATTGCTTATTTGTTTTATATGCATGTTGTGTATATTTTAAAATTCCTCATTTTCAATTAACTAAGTGGGAGAGGGATATTTTAATTAATTCCCGCGGCCTCCATTACAATTTGACGTGTGATGCAACAAACTTGTGTGTTGGCTCTGAGTGCCTTCTCCCTGCGGACGGGTTTGTTTGCGGATCACTAGGTCAAATAATGGTTATAGGAAATTATCTAGGAGCATGTATACTTCCACAGCGGTAAGACACATAATCCGAAATAATTCCCTTAGTATTGTGTAATGGTGCACACTTAGATGCAAATAGAAGTATCCTCCCCAACGGAGTCACTGCTTTTATTTGTAGGGCCAAAGAGGAACCAACTATTAATTTTATTTGTCAAAAAGTAAGGTTGACAAGATAATAAAATTAATGGGTAAAACCTCCTCTTACAAATGTAGAATTCGTATACGTCCACACAGCGTGGCATGCGATATTCTCGGTGATTTGAGGTGTTGGTTGATTTCGGGATTTTATTATTTTGAGAAATCAATAATATTTGAAATCTAATATTTTGATCATTGTGATTTTTAGGATTTTCAAATGGCTTTCAACCCACTTGCTGTGATTTTAAAAGAAAACAAACTTACTGGTCCAAACTACATTGATTGGAAAAGAAACCTGGATATTGTCTTAACTGCGGAGGAGTACAAATTTGTACTCTTCGAGGTCTGTCCTCCTAAGCCCTCCGATGACTCTGATGAAAAGGAGAAAAAACGTTATAAGAAATGGGTCAAGGCAGATGAAATGGCACGGTGTTACATTTTGGCATCTATGTCAAATGTGCTGCAACATCAGCATCAGGCCATAGCCACAGCTTATGACATGATGTTCAATCTCAAGGAACTTTTTGGACATCAGAGTAGGGCGGCTAGACAGGAGGCAATGAGAAACTTGATGACGACCACCATGATCGAGGGAACACCCGTTAGGGATCATGTTCTCAAGATGATGGCTCATCTTAATGAGATGGAAGTCCTCGGAGCTGAGATCGATGGGAAAACCCAAGTCGATATCATTCTCCAGTCTCTGCCTAGGAGTTTTGAGCAGTTCCGCCTCAACTACAACATGAACAAGAGGTTGTATTCATTGGTGGAGCTTACGAACTCGAGGCGAGAGACTTTTTTCAAAGTGCTCAAGCCATGATGGTCGCTCGGAAGGTTTCTTCCTCTAAAGCAGAAAGGTAAGAAGAAGAAGAAGCAAGGTGGAGGCGAAGAAGTGGCGATGGGACCTCGAGCGGGGAGTGAAGAAGCGAAAGGCAAGTGCTTCACTTAGCGGTATTGGACATTGGAAAGCGGATGTCCTGCGAAAGAACAAAGGTATATCTTCTTGTTTAGTTGTTGAAACATGTTTAGCGGTGTTATCTACGATTACGGTGTGTAGATCTGAGAGCCAGCGATCATGTCTGCAATACTTTGCGGGGTTCGAAACCGGCGACTAGGCGAGGAGAGATTCTAGTCTTCATGGGCAATGCTTGAAGGTGGCGGCTATTGCGAGTGGGAGGCGTTTATTTATCTTTTGATAGGAATAAAGTTTTGGTTTTGAGAAATTGTCTTTATGTACCTACTTTTAGAAAGAATTTAATTTGATTTCTAAATTGTTTATGGATGGATATTACATTTCTTTTAATGACAAAGTGGTTATAAAAGGAATAGGGAGATTATACTGATACAGTACATTGGTTGGCAATTTATATACTCTTGAACCAAAAACTCCCACGATGCATATAAGTAAATAACTCATCTTCTAAATCTAATAAGAGAAAGAACCTTTCATGATAGACAAAACATATCTTTGGCATCTAAGGCTTGGTCATATTAACCTAAGTAGAATTCAAAGGTTGATAGATGATGGACCTTTGGGTTCATTAGTGGTGGAGGATCACCCAACCTGCGAATCATGCTTGGAAGGTAAAATGACCAAGAGGCCTTTCAAGGCCAAGGGGTATAGAGCCAAAGATGTGTTAGAATTGGTTCATTCTGATTTGTGCGGTCCTATGTCTATCCAGGCAAGAGGTGGTTTTGAATATTTCGTCTCTTTTATAGACGATTATTCAAGATATGGATACATTTACTTGATGCGTAAAGTCTGAATGCTTTGACAGTTCAAAGAATTCAAGGTGATGTGGAGAACCGTCAAGGTAAAAGTATCAAGACATTACGATCGATCGTGGTGGCGAGTACCTCTTGGGAGAGTTTAGGAATTACTTATCGGAGGTTGGGATTCAATCCCAATTATGCACTGGCACACCCAGAATGATGTAGCGGAGGCGAAGGAATAGGACTCTTATGGAGATGGTCGGATCGATGATGAGTTATTACGAGTTACTGTTTAGTTACGAGGGTATGCACTGGATACGACAATGTACACTCTGAACTTGGTTCCATCTAAATCAGTACCTTCTACCCCTGTAGAATTGTGGACTGGGCGAAAGCCTAGTCTGAGACATATTCGGATATGGGAGAGTCCAGCACATGTGCTGAAGGCTGATGCTGGTAAGTTGGAACCTCGTACAGAAGTGTGTATGTTTGTTGGCTAGCCTAAGGGAACGAAAGGTGGTTTGTTTTATAATCCTAGAGATCAGAGGGTGATCGTTAGCACGAACGCCAGATTTCTAGAGGAGGATTATGTAATGAACCACAAGCCCAAGAGTAGGATTGTTCTTGAGGAGTTAACAGGGGAAGTCCCGACTTCAGTACCACCAGTACAAGAGGAGACACCACAAGTCACTGCACCGCGTGTCACAGAGCATACACAGGCGGCACCTCGTCGTAGTGGGAGGGTTGTTAGACAACCCGAGAGATTCATGTTTTTGAGAGAGTCTTCGGACTTAGTCCTTGGTGAACATGAACCTGATCCCTGGACCTATGACGAGGCAATCCAAGATAGAGATTCGGTATCTTGGCAAAGAGCGATGAATTCAGAGAAAGAATCTATGGATTCTAATCAGGTATGAGAGCTAGTAGAACCACCCGATGGTGTAAAAACCATTGGATGCAAGTGGATCTACAAGAGAAAGAGAGGAGTAGACGGGAAGGTTGAGACCTTCAAAGCTAGGCTTATTGCGAAAGGGTATACTCAGAAAGAGGGTATCGATTATGAGGAGACCTTTTCGCCGGTAGCTATGCTTAAGTCTATCCGGATTCTCTTATCTATAGCTGCTCATATGGATTATGAGATTTGGCAGATGGATGTCAAGACAGCTTTCCTTAACGGAAGTCTTGAGGAGAACATCTATATGCGGCAACCAGAGGGATTCATTGCTAAAGGCAAAGAGCATCTTGTATGTAAGCTTAATCGGTCCATTTATGGATTGAAGCAAGCTTCTAGATCTTGGAACATCCGCTTTGATGAGGTAATCCAGTCATATGGATTTATTCAAAGTCCGGATGAACCTTGTGTATACAAGAGATGTGACGGAAACGTAGTGGTATTTCTTGTACAATACGTAGATGATATTTTGTTAGTTGGCAACAATATCAAAGTGTTATCAGACGTAAGTGTATGGTTGTCCAAACTGTTTGACATGAAGGACTTGGGAGAAGTGGGACACATCCTTGGGATCAAAGTTATAAGGGATCGCAAGAAAAGAATGTTGTGCTTATCTCAAGCTTCATACATTGACACTATCCTTGCTCGTTTTAGCATGCAGAACTCCAAGAAAGGTTTTCTACCTTTTAGGCATGGAGTTCCTTTATCTAAAGAGATGTGTCCCAAAACATCAAAGGAGATAGAGGACATGAAGGCAGTTCCTTATGCTTCGGCAGTAGGAAGCCTTATGTATGCTATGCTATGTACGAGATCGGATATCTACTTTGCCATGGGCATGGTTAGCAGATATCAGAGTAATCCTGGACAGGGACATTGGACTGTAGTAAAGCATATATTGAAGTACCTGAGAAGGACTAGGGATTATATGCTGGTTTACCGGGCAGATCAATTAGTCCCTGTGGGTTACACGGATTCGGATTTCCAATCAGATAGGGACAAGAGTAAGTCTACCTCGGGGTTTGTGTTTACTTTTGGAGGTGGAGCCATAGTATGGAGGAGTGTCAAGCAATGCGTGGCGGACTCTACCATGGAAGCCGAGTATGTGGCGACCTCGAGGCAAAGGAAGTCATGTATGGCTCAGAACTTCTTGATGGACTTGGATGTGATTCTTGGTTTGCCCGGAACTATCACAATTTATTGTGATAACGAGTGCGATTGCAAACTCGAAGGAACCATGAGCCCATAAGGCGAGTAAACACATAGAGCGCAAGTACCACCTTATCGAGAGATCGTAGCGAGGAGAAGTTCTTATCGCCAAGATTGCATCGAGAGGATAACTTTGGCGGATCCATTCACTAAGGCCCTTCCGGTAGCGTTTGATAGGCATGTGGAGGACATGGGGATCGGATGTATGGCGAGTGATGACGGCATAGTCTTTTAGTATAAGTGGGAGATTGTTGGAATGTATCGAAAGCCTAGCTCTTTTTGTATGAACATTTTATTTTGAAATAAGAATCACATGATCATTGTTTGCACTTTATATATTTATTATATGTGTGCATATTGTCTAATATTTTACATTGTAGATAACATGGTGCTTGGTGTGGCACAGAAGATCATGTTATCAGTTCCTTGTAAAATATAAGTAGAGGCTCACAACCAAGATGGTTTTGGACAAACCATTGGCATGATTGTAGTGTAGCTTGGTATTGTTTTGTCTTGAACAGAGAGTTACACTGGTACACTTAGGTGTATTGAGCAGGACCGACATAGAGGTGATTCAATTTAGTACTGACTACATAATTGAATCGGACCTCGGATATTATATTGTACATGCTCTTAATCCCGATATAATAACGGGCACATGTACTTAGTATTTATTTCTTTGATTTACCAGTGGGTGAGATTTAGATGGATTAAATCAATATGCCCGGTAAGTTAGGAAATAATATTATTTACATGGTGTGCCGTTGATTATAGGAGGAAACCGTGTCCTATATATTAGGTTGATGATGTCCCCTTGAGGAGCTCATAAGGTTCATCATGTAAATCCAGCTGGTTGACTTAGTCAACATGATGATAAGGTTGAGTGGTACTACTCGAGGAATTAGATGTTAATTAATTGATGGTCAGTAAATCAATTAATTGACGGACATTCGATATCTTAAACATGGGAAGATGAATGTACAAATATGTAGGGAATTCTTTATGCCAAATGGCATATGCGCAACGGAAAAATTAGGATCCCTTCCAAGTGATCCATGCGAAAGCAAACTCGTATAAAATAAATTTCTCTAAACCAAACCTATCTTATAGGAGAGGATTACCTTTGTTGCGTGCCCTTGTTAATCCCGCTTCTTCCTTTTGTTTGTTGGATCTTTAGCACGTTCAAGTGTCCGTGCCTCTATATGTATCCACACGAGCAAGCTCTTGTCTCACAAAAGAAAAACTAGAGGAGCTCTCCTTTACTTCTTGCTAGAGAAGTCCCTAAAGGAGAGGAAGAGAGGGAAAAGGAGAAAGGAAGAAGAAGACTCCTCTTCTTGCTAGCCTACACTCACAAACCCACACAACCAAAGCTTCCACCAAGCTCTCTCACAACCACAACAACACTTGCTTTGGCCGGCCACTTCATGGGGTCTTTTATAGGGTTGGAAAAACCCTTTCACCTCCACACATTCAATGCAATCCATTGCATTGGGACACAAGTTTGGCCGGCCACTTAAGGAGACAAAACCATTTTGTTTCCTTCCACCTTATCTAGCTTAGGTGGATGCTTAGGTGGCATGCTTATGTGTCATGCTTATGTGGCATTCTTATGTGGCATTCATGCATGTTGAATTAATCTTATTAATTCAATTAAGCTTATGTTATCATGTTGAATTAATCTTATTAATTCAATCATATTGAATTAATCTTATTAATTCAATTAAGCTTATGTTATCATATTGAATTAATCTTATTAAATCAATAAGGTAACATATTGAATTAATCTCATTAAATCAATTAGCTAAAATTCTCATTAAGCTTAAAGTCCAAAAACCATTTTGTACTTAAGCTTATTCCCAAATTATTCTAGTCAAACTAGAATACTCTAATTCCTCTAATTATCATGCTCTTTGTGTGTGACCCTATAGGCTCTCATAACGTTGGCAGTGGACCTAAACTCTTTTAGATACACAAGCAATGAGCGGCATCTAGCAATACATCATTGCTACCCAAGTTACGAGATAAGTCAAGATCCGACTAACCTTTCCGTGACTACTATAATATATATGACCGTGTCCTTCTATCCTTGATATCAGATTGATCAATGAGGCATAGACCGTGTCATCCTCGATCAATCTATGTGTTTCTTGATCCCTGAGTAAACAAACTCAAACAAATGAGCTCAATATCTCATATTGACTCATTCGAGCATGGCCATGCGTTTTAGTAGTTCTACTCAATCAAGGGGCCCACCGAGATCACTCTCGTCATATGAGAGGGATAGATCCCATCTACATCACTCACATCCCTCCGCATAATTTGTTATATACCCAGTAATCGCCTTTATGGTCCACCCTGTTACGGGTGACGTTTGACGATACCAAAGTACATAACTCCTTATGTAGGGAACCGTAGTGACTTCAGGTTTGAGGACTATTCATACCAATAGTCACATGAGAAAGTTTATGACACTCATATAACGATCCATGAAACTTTCTCATGGCGGGTCGATTGATATATTCTCTAATATATACCCATGTGTCAACTTGATATCATATATCCATGACTTGTGAGATCAAGTCATCAATTGACCTACATGCTAGTCTTTATGTATTAATACTGCCCTTGCATATTAATATTTGACTAGGAACATTTAGAAAGTGTTCTCTACAGCCTCTCATAATCAATTCTGCCAATTGATGTGCTGTAGATAAGAACCTACTTTTCTAGGGCATTACTATATTTAATTTAGCTGGCACAAGCAAAACTTAAATATAATAACCATTCCTTTGCCTTTATAGAATATGATACAAAATGTTCCCTATTCAACCATCACATGATTGGTTCTTAGGGCTATAACTAACAATCTCCCACTAGCACTAGTACCAATCACTATGATATCTAATACCTAGTGACCTAGTGTGACCATCATGCTTCCTCTGTGCCAAAGCCTTGGTCAATGGATCTGCGATGTTAGCTTCTATCGGTACTCTGCATATCCTCACATCTCCTCTATCGATGATCTCTCGAATGAGATGGAAGCGCCGCAGTATGTGTTTGGTCCGCTGATGTGATCGAGGTTCCTTAGCCTGTGCAATAGCCCCATTGTTGTCAAAATAGAGGTCTATTGGATCTGCAATGCTAGGAACTACCCCAAGTTCACTGATGAACTTACGGAGCCAACAATTTCCTTTGCCGCATCGTGAATATACTCGGCTTCATGTAGAATCGAATCGTGTCTCGCTTTGAACTCTTCCATCTCACGGCTCCACCATTCGTGCAAAACACGCACTCGATTGCGATCTATAGTCATCCTTGTCTGCTTGGAAGCTTGCATCATCGTAACCCTTTACGCCTAGCTCTCATTGCCTTCCAAATATCGTGAAATATTCTTTCGTTCTTCGTAAGTATTTAAGAATATTTTTGACTGCTATCCAGTGACTTTCACCTGGATCCGACTGGTATCTACTCGTCATGCTCAAAGCATACGAGACGTCAGGACGAGTACAAAGCATGGCGTACATGATAGACCCTATGGCAGACGCATAAGGGATCTTATCCATGCGATCTCTCTCCTCCTTAGAAGAGGGACATTGAGTCTTCGAAAGACTCACACCATGTGATAAAGGCAGAAATCCTTTCTTGGAATTTTGCATAGCAAAACGATCTAGCACTTTATCAATGTATGACTGACTTAGGCCAAGTAATCTGTTAGATCTATCTCTATAGATCTTGATGCCTAGAATATAGGCAGCTTCACCTAAGTCTTTCATCGAGAAACAATTCCCTAACCACATCTTCACAGACTGGAGTGAGGGAATATCAGTTCCGATGAGAAGTATGTCATCTACATACAAGACAAGAAATACAACTGTGCTCCCACTATTTCTCTTGTAGACACAAGGTTCATCTTCATTCTTGATGAAACCAAACTCCTTGATTGCATCATCGAATCGAAGATTCCGCCGAGAGGCTTGCTTTAGTCCATAAATGGACCTTTGCAGTTTGCATACCTTTCCAGGATGCTTTGGATCTTCAAAACCCTCAGGCTGTGTCATGTACACATCCTCGAGTAGCTTTCCATTCAGAAAAGCGGTTTTGACATCCATCTGCCAGATCTCATAATCGTGGTAGGCTGCAATAGCAAGTATGATCCGAATGGATTTAAGCATCGCAACTGGTGAAAAGGTTTCATCATAGTCAATGCCATGAATTTGTTTGAATCCTTTAGCCACCAATCTACCTTTATAGGTATGCTTATTACCATCCATGTCAGTCTTTACTTTAAAGACCCACTTACACCCAATGGGTTTTACCCCTTCAGGTGGATCAACCAAGGTCCATACTTGGTTAGTGTACATGGATTCCATTTCGGATCTCATGGCCTCTAGCCATTTCTAACTGGCTCATCATAGCTTCTTGATAGGATGTAGGCTCGCCAAGATTGACAAGCAATACATCACCATTGTCACCAAGAGAAAAGAATATCTCTCGGGTTGACGACGGATCCTGTCGATCTGATCTACGAAGAGGTTGGTCTACTTGAGCAGTGTTTGTTCCACAACTCTTTGGGCAACAATTTCCTCATCCACAACACTTTGTGGTTCCTGCTCATTTTCCATGAAGCCTTAGTGTTATCGTCATCTTGAACTTCTTCAAGATGAATTTTACTCTACTCAGTTTTTCTAGAAATAAATTCTCTTTCTAGAAAGACAAGATTTCCGCAACAAACACCTTGCCAAGTGGGATTGTAAAAGTAATATCCCTTAGTTTCCTTGGGATATCCTACAAAATAACACTTATCCGATTTGGGTCCTAGTTTATCCGAGACTTGACGCCTTAACATAAGCTTCACAACCCCAAATCTTTATAAAAGACATTTTGGGACTCTTCCCACCCATATCAGATATGGTGTCTTTTCTACGGCTTTTGATGGGACGCGATTAAGTGTGAAAGCTACTGCCTCTAGAGCTAGTCCCCAAAAGGAAGTAGGTAGATCAGCTCATCATTGATCGTACTATATCTAATAGAGTACGATTTCTCCTCGATACACCATTCCATTGTGGTGTTCCAGGAGTGAGTTGGGATATTATCCCACACTCACCAGTGATCACGAAACTTGACTAAGGTATTCACCACCTCGATCCGATCAAGTAGCTTGATACGCTACCAAGTTGGTTTTGTACTTCATTCTTGAATGCTTTGAACTTTTCAAAGGATTCGACTTATGTCTCATCAAATATAAGTAGCCAAATCTACTCATATCATCGCTGAAAGTAATAAAGTACTTATAGCCTCCTCTCAGCCGACATTGAAAGGCCCACATACATCAAGATGTATGAGTCCTAACAAGTCTGTCGCCTTCTCTCCATGTCCACTAAATGGAGTTTTAGTCATCTTTCCTAAAGGCAAGATTCGCATACCTCATATGATTCAAAATCAAATGAGTCCAATAATCCATCTTTATGGAGTTGGGATATGCTTTTCATTTATGTGACCTAGGCGACAGTGCCAGAGATATGTTTGGTTCGAATCATTCGATTTGAACCGCTTGGTATTTACGTTATAAATTGGGTTTTCTAAATCTAGAACATAGAGACCATTCATAAGTGGTGCATTACAATAGAACATTTCATTTAAATAAATGGAACAACATTTGTCCTTTATTATAAAAGAAAAATTTTTCTTGTCTAAACAAGATACAGAAATTATGTTCTTTGTCAATGCAGGTACATATAAGCACTCCTCTAGTTCTAAGATAAGCCCAGTGGGCAAAGACAAAGAATATGTTCCTACAAACACAAAGAAAGAACTTTGTGCCATTGCCTACTCGTAGGTCTACTTCGCCTTTTGCCATTTGTCTACTATTTCTCAGTCCCTGCACATTATTACAAATGTGAGATGCACATCCGGTATCTAATACCCATGTAGAAGAAATAGATAGATTAACTTCTATAACGTGTATACCTGAGGCAGAAGTCCCACTTCTTTATTCTTTACTTCCTCAAGGTAGACTTTGCAGCCCGCCTGGTCCGGGCCTCACCGCAATGGAAGCAGTCCCCTTCCTTAGGTACTTTACCTTTACCCTTTGAAGTGGATGAATTGGCCTTGCCTTTGGCTTGGGTCTTACCCTTGCCTTTGCGCTTACCTTTGCCCTTCTTGACCATTAGTACGTTGCTAACTTTCCTTTTGAGATTCGGTTCAGCAGTTCTTAACATGCTGAGAATCTCAGGCAAAGGTTTATCAATTTCATTCATGTTATAATTCATGACGAATTGATTATATGCTTCCAGCAACGATTGCAGGATAACATCGGTTGCCAATTCTTGGCTCAGTGGAAAACCTAGTCTTTCAAGGTTCTCAACGTACCCAATCATTTTGAGTACGTGAGTTCCTATAGGTGTTCCTTCTTGCATCTTGCATGCAAAAAGAGCCTTAGACACTTCAAAACGCTCGTGCCTAGCTTGTCCTTGATATAGTTGTTTCAAATGCTCAACCATATCATAGGCATCCATGTTCTCATGTTGCTTCTGAAGCTCAGAGTTCATGGTGGCAAGCATAAGACATGACACATCTATCGGCCATCTTGATGCTTCTTATAAGCATCCTTTTCAAGACAGTGGCCGCATGGGCGGGTGTTTCATGGGTAGACTGCTCTAGGACATACAGTTTGCGTTCTTGTTTGAGGATAATCCTCAAGTTCCTATACCAGTCAAGAAAGTTTGCTCCATTAAGCTTGTCCTTCTCAAGGACAGATCGCAAGTTGAGGGGGTGTGTCGTGTTAGATGTCATGGTGATCTACAACATTAAAATGCAAAGTTAAGTATCATACCTAAATCATTTAATTAGGCCTTTAATTAAATGAGGCTCCCACTAAATTCTCATAGCTACTATTTAGCTATAAATTTATATGGGATAAAGATCCACATTATAATTCGTCTTGAGTTAGCTTTGGCTAATCGCCCAAGACGTAGTATAATTAGGTAGGCAATCTTTTGCCAATTACATCTGATGTAACTCTTTAATAGCTTTGGTTAAGTTTTAGATTAGTTTAGTGTTTATTCCTAAACCAGCTTCCAGGCTGTGGCGAGGCACAGGGGCCTTCTTGGATATCGGAGCAACGACCACTTCTAAGACAAAGCTGATGTTCGGAAATCACATAAAACTAATTTTAAAACTTATGTTCTTAGAAGTCTCGGGTCTCTTTTTCTTGGATTGCTTGATTGATCGTCTTCTACTCTTGATCATCTTCCGAACTAGATTCACTAGTTCGGTCTCCATATCGTCGTTTACCTCCGATTCGTACTCTTCTTCTTCTTCAGAAGGTGGTTTGTTCTTCACCTTCTTCTTTCGACCTGCAACCAAAGCAATACCTTTCTCGACTGAGGCCGAGTTAGATTGTTCATGTAGCTCAAATTCAGAAAAGAGTTCATCTAGCCTAATTTTTGATAAATCTCTAAATACCTTGTAGGCATCAACCATAGATGCACACAAGGTGTTCCTAGGAAAAACATTAAGAGTGTACCTGATTACATCTCGATTATTGACTTTTTGGCTAATCGAGTGGAGGCCATTCATAATATCCTAGATTCTGGCGTGCAATTGTGTAGCAAGCTCGTCATCCTACATTTTCAAATTGAACAATTTATTTAATAATAAATCTCGCTTACATACCTTCGTGTCCTTCGTGTAGCTCAATGAGCTTGTTCTATAAGTCCTTCGCACTTATGAATGGTTCGACCTGATTGAGTTCCTCTTTGGAGAGCCCTCATTGTAGGATCTGTGTAGCCTTGGCATCAGCCTCCACCTGATGCTTCATGTCATTTGTCCACTTGTCGCAATCTAGGAACTTGCCATCTTCGTTGGTAGGTAGCGAGAATCCAGTTTGGATGACTATCCACATCTCGACTTGGGTTTTTAAATAGCACTTTATCCAACCCTTCCAGTAACGGAAGTCATCTCCATTGTAAAACGGAGGTCGAGCGGTGCTAAACCTTTCGAGATGGGCTATTAAAACTAAACCTTGCATAAAAATAAACAACACGAAAAAGTTGCCAAGACTTTTGGACTTGGATTAGTAGTGTGGGAAAAACAATAATGAAAAACTTAAAAAAAAAGAAATACGAAATGAAAACCAAAAGTTCTAGATTGGTGGTTGCACCAAATCTTAGCACCCTTGCTCTGATACCAATTGTTGGATCGAAAGCAAGCTAGAGAACGCTGGAGGGGGTGAATAGCGAGCTTGAAAACTTATTTTCTTTTCTTTTCGTCTAAAACTCGAGTGAGGCAGCAGAATAAAAGTAAAGGACACTTTGTTTTTACTTGGTTGACAATCTAACGGTTGCTACTCCAAGACCCTGCGATTTTGTACCATGTATGAAGCGTAATTCACTATAGATCTCCTCCTCGTTGGAGGTAGGAGACAACGAATACAATAAACGAAAAGCTCGAGGTCAAGGTGTTGGGTTTCCCGGCACCCGACGAGTGTGTGTTCGAACATGTTTCGTAAACATGTGCGCAACGGAAGAAATAAAAGGTAATAAATCTAATTTATTACATCACACACATCACACACATGCATATTACAACATGTGTAGACATAACTGTAGTTTCAAATTTTGCAATAAAAGGAAATTATTCTACGTATACCTGACGTATCACGTGTAGCGGGAAAGACATCAACCGGAGCGACTCTCGCTAGAATCGCCTCTATCCATATCCACGCCGAGTATCGTCGGGATGACTTCACAAAGCGAAGAGCCTCATCTTCGTACGAGTCACTAGCCTCGTGTCGAAGATGATGTGATCGAGAGAAGATCATAAACCGAATCAAAATTCGGATTCAAAAATGAGTCCCCAAAACTCGCTTCTCTGGAGAGGTATTCGTCAACCGTTTGATAAATCCTTCGTCATCCACCTATGAAGATTACTGGATATCGAATCCCCGGTAAGGTAGCCGCTGTCGGAGCTCCTAACGCCGTCCAAACGACGCTCCGACATGAAGGAAACAAGCTATCCAGAAAACTGGACAGCTTTGGTGGAGAACTTGCGCCGGCCAAATAAGGAAAGCTAGGTGCTCACCTTGTCGCCGGAGCCAAGGAAGATCACTGGAGCTCCTCTGGCAGCAACTAGATGCCGGCAAGTGGGGAGAACGGCAGCTTCTGGACGCCGGCTAGAGGAGCTTGGGCGGTGGTGGGCGGCGGCAAGATGTTGGGCGCCGACAAGACAAGGAGAAGAGAGGGAGGGGGCGGCATGATTAGGGTTAGGGCTTTCACAAAACCCTTAAGCCCTATTTTATAGAGAACAAATTCTCCTAATGGTTATTGGTTCATAATCAAAAACCCGTTAACCCTCTCCATTAACTTAAGTTAAAATAAACCAAACTGATTTGGTTTATTTTAAGTTAAAAATGAACCGAACCAACTTTGGTTCATTCGTTTAAAACAAACCAAATTCCTTTGGTTTATTCTTCACCATTGGATTAGAACCAAACCAATTTGATTCATCCATCATGTCTTCATAAGACATGACCCATCCACTCTTCCATTGCGACTGAAACGATTTCATGCTCGCTCCTTGTTTGGTCCAACCAATCCTAGTTTCTCTCGGTTAGAGAATCTCATTCTCAAGCTCGTTTTAAATCCTTCTGATTACGCTCATTGTGCGTGTGACCAAATAGGTTCTCGTTTTATGTTGGCCATCTATAATTAACCATTAATTATAGAACAATCATGAGTGACACCTAGTAGTACATCATGATCCCCAATTAACCGAAAAGATCAACGGTTGATCCAGAACTATTTCTGAAACCCTTCAGTAGCTCGAATGATTCGTGCCCCATTCCTTTAACTCACCTTATACCCACTTGGTTCAGGACATGGTCTATAGTGTCAGTCCCCACTAGGTTGACTACGTCACACCTAGCCCAAGTATCATTTCCTCGTCATACGGATTCTAGTTACTGCACATGTAACCCTTTGGCCAAAGACTTTAGTAACAATTCGACGAGAGACCATGGGTATACATCTCCTCGCAAGGAGTGGTGAATCCTTTATAGGCTATTCAAACACCTTCTATCACTTCGACTTATTTCCAATCATCCCGGGTCTACATCTCCTCAGAGATGCTTGCTTAAGATGTCATAGCATAAGTCTTCATGACGAAGATGACTTGAATACCGCAAGTCAAAGGAACATCGCACTTAAGCTGCAGTAAGAACTTCATTGACATATCTATATATGCAGAGAACCATATAAAGTTTTTCAGCTGGTCACTCCAATGAACTAGTTACCATAACTAGCATCCACGATTAACTCCGGACATCATAATATCACCAGCCAGTGAGAATCAACTGCTTGGATACACCAAGGAGTATACCTCGTGCTAGTCTCGACAGAATTAATGGTGTCCAAATCCATCAATTCATCGACTAGGGATAATTCTGATACATCACAATTACACATGTTGAGACACTCACTAGTTGTGATCCAATTACAAATTCTCTCATGCTGTGAATCGTATCATGGAAGTTCAGTAAATGAGTTTAAGATCTAATCAAATACATGAAAACATGTATACTCAAATAGTGAATCTTCATTTATCATATAAATGGTTCAAAAATAAGGCGATTGCCTTAGGACATCTCTCATATATTACTAACAAACTCCCACTTGGCCTAATGCCAATCGCTACGGTATCCAATACCATAAGCTCTAACATGACCCTCAAACTTACTTTGAGATAATGCCTTAGTTAAAGGATCCGCTAAGTTCCTTTCAGTGGGAATCTTCTCGATTTGTATTTCTTTCCTACTTATGATCTCTCTAATCAAATGATAGCGGCGAAGCACATGTTTGGATCATTGATGAGACCTTGGCTCTTTCGCCTGTGCAATTGCTCCATTATTATCGTAGTAAACCGATATTGCTTCAACAATGGCTAGAACCACACCAAGTTTATAAATGAACTTCTTGATCCAAACTGCTTCCTTTGCTGCTTCCGAAGCTGCAATGTATTCTACCTCAGTGGTAGAATCCGCTACAGTATCTTGTTTGGAACTTTTCCAACTCACTGCACCCCCATTTAAGGTGAACACGTACCCAGACTGAGACCTGGAATCATCCTTGTCTGTCTGGAAGCTGGCATCCATATACCCGCGTATCACCATCTCCCCTTCTCCATATATTAGGAACACATCCTTAGTTCTTCTTAAGTACTTAAGGATCATCTTAACAGCCACCCAATGATCCATTCCTGGATCAGACTGGTATCTGCTCGTGACACTCAGAGCATATGATACATCGGGCATCGTACATAACATAGCATACATGATAAATCCTATTGCGGATGCATATAGAATCTTACTCATGTAAATCCTCTCGTCTTCTGTGCGAGGACACATGAACTTTGAAAGGTGTATCCCATGCCTGATGGGAAGGTAACCTTTCTTGGATTCCGACATGCTAAACCTCTTTAGCACTCGATATATATTTGTAGACTGTGAAAGACTAAGAAACCGTTTCGATCTATCCCTATAGATCTTAATCCCGAGAATGTAGGTTGCTTCTCCCAGATCTTTCATGGAGAATGTCTTGGACAACCAAATCTTAACTGACTGTAAGACTGAAACATTGTTTCCTATAAGTAATATGTCATCGACATACAATACTAGGAACACGACTGCACTCCCACTAACCTTCTTGTACGCACAATGTTCGTCTAGATTTTGTGAGAAATCAAACTTTTTGATTGTCTCATCAAAACGGATATTCCAGCTCCTGGATGCTTGTTTCAATCCATATATGGACCGTCGCAATTTGCATACCTTGGTTTTATCAACCGATGTGAAACCCTCAGGCTTTATCATATACATGTCCTTGAGCAGGTTTCCATTAAGAAAAGCCATTTTCACATCCATCTGCCATATCTCATAATCATAATTGAAAGGTTTTGCCCAGATGCTCTGATACCAATTTAAGGGATTTCCCTTGTCGAGTCCGTGAGGGGAAACTTCGCTTCCCCTTCGCCTCGGTTGCTTGACCATGGTGATCCCTTCAATGTCCCCGGATTAAAAATTTAATCCTAGACAAAAGGGATTCCCAAAGCAACCAAGTCATCGTCGTGCTATACGTTTAGAGAGGTCACTTGAACAAACTAGTTGTTCAAGCGACCATTCTCTATTCTACGAGTAGCCGCGGAATAGACGATGTCCGGATCGCCGGTTTTTGTGTTTATACTCGGGATCCAAGTATTATTTAGCCTATTTACAGAAATATAACATGCTTATATTTTGAAAAACAAACACAAGCAATGAATAAAAGAGATAGAAGAATAGTTATACCTCTTGGTCTTCTAATGTATGACCCTCCTCCTTTTGGACGTCGTGTGGGCGACGATCCACCAAAAGTCGAAGCTCCTAGATCACAAAACTTCCTTCCTTGCTTTTCCCAAACAAGAGGAAGAAGAGAAACAATGTTTTTCTCCTTCAAAAACTCAACCAACAAAGAACTATAGAAGTTCCACGCCAACTAGAAGGAGAAGAAGATGATGGAAAACTACCAAGACACCAAGGGAAACCCTATATCTTGTTTCCACCACCTAAGGAGAAGAGAGGGGAGTGTTTTGGGCGCCGGCCAAGGGCTGGGAAGGGTTGGAATAGCTGCTGGACGTTGGCCACAAGGCAAGGAAGAAGAAGGAAAACTTGCCTTATTTGGTGCCACCCTTGCTTCCAAACCCTAACCCTAATTCCAATCCTATCTCAACTAGGATTGCCCTATTCTTGCCGCCCAAGCCTTGCTCCCTCTCTATCATGTTATCCACGACCACTTCCCATGCCCTCCTTTTATAGAGTTAGGGATAAGTCATGAATTAATCTCCTCCATTGGTTCTAGGGATTTAATCTCAACCGTCGGATCTAGAGATTTAATCTCAACCGTCGGATCTTAGAGATTTAATCTCTACCAATGGATCTTAGTGTTTTGTTTCTATCCATTGGATCTAAGCATCTTGAGGTGTTAATGGGCTACATTAGGGACCATGAGGAGGAGTTGGGTCTTGGCCACCCATGGATCAAGCCCACATAAAGTCCGATCCACTAATGATGGTCCAATCCACTAAAGGTCCATCATTGATCTACCTCACCAACCCCAATATGATAATATGGGCTCCATATATTATTTGTACATTTTCTCCCCATGTTTAAGATCTCGAATGTCCGTCGATTAATTAATTTACTAACCATTAATTAATCAACATCTAACTCCTTGAGTAGTACCACTCAACCTTTTCATCATGTTGGACCTAGTCCACCTGCAGGGTTTACATGATGAACCTTATGAGCTCCTCAAGGGGACATCATCATCCTAATATATAGGACACGGTTTCCTCTTATAATTAACGGCACACCATATAAATAATATCATCTCCAAACTTAGCGAGTCTATCGATTTAATCTATAAATCTATTTGGTAAATCAAAGAGATGAGTACCAAGTATATGTGCCCGTTATTATATCGGGATTAAGAGCATGTACTAAATAATATCTGAGGTCCGATTCGATTATGTAGTCAGCAATAAATCGAATCACCTCTGTGTCGGTCCTGCTCAATACACACAAAGTGCACTAGTGTGATTCTATGGTCAAGACAAACCAATACCAAATCACACTACAACCATTCCGATGGTTTGTCCAAAGCCATCTCGGTTGTGAGCCTTTACTTATACTTTACAAGGAGCCGATAACATGATCTCCCGTGTGACACCACACACCATGTTATCTACAATGTAATGTATTAGACAATATGCATAAATATATGCAAACAATGATCATGTGATTCTTATTTCAAAATAAAGATGTTCATACAAAAGAGCTAGGCTTTCAGTATACATCCCAACAATAATGAGCCGCTATGGTCAGGAGCATCCGAATGGATTTAAGCATAGCAACAGGCGAATAGGTTTCGTCATAATCAACACCTTACTTTTGACGATATCCTTTCGCCACCAATCTAACCTTATAGGTAATCACATTACCATCCAAGTCGGTTTTCTTCTTGAAAACCCACTTGCACCCTATAGGCTTTATGCCTTTAGGTGGATCAACAAAGTTCCAAACTTGATTTTCATACATGGAATCCATTTCCGACTTCATGGCTTCAAGCCATTTGTCCCTTTCTGAACTTTTCAGAACTTCTTCATAATTGGTAGGCTCCTCATCATCAATGAGTAACACATCATTCGATTCACTTACGAGAAATCCATATCTCTCAGGAATGTTGCGTGTCCTACCAGATCTACGAAGATGTGGTGTCACAATAGGTTCAGCCAATGTCTCATCACTATTAGTCATCGGTCGAGGTGCTTGACCAGGTATCTCTTCAATGTCTACTTGAGTCTCTTGAACCTCCTCAAGTTCAACGACACTCCCACTGTTTTCTTGTTAGTTAAAGCCCTAGAACCAATCATGTGATGGTTGAATAGGGAACATTTTGTATCATATTCTATAAAGGCAAAGGATTGGTTATTATATTTACATCTTGCTTGTGCCAGCTAATTTAAATATAATAATGCCCTAGAAAAGTAGGTTCTTATCTACAGCACATCAATTGGCAGAATTGATTATGAGAGGCTGTAGAGAACACTTTCCTAAATGTTCCTAGTCGAGTATTAATATGCAAGGGCAATATTAATACATAAAGACTAGCATGTAGGTCAATTGATGACTTGATCTCACAAGTCATGGATATATGATATCAAGTTGACACATGGGTATATATTGGAGAATATATACTGAACTGACCCGCCATGAGAAAGTTTCATGGATCGTTATATGAGTGTCATAAACTTTCTCATGTGACTATTGGTATGAATAGTCCTTAGACCTGAAGTCACTATGGGTCCCTACATAAGGAGTTATGTACTTTGGTATCGTCAAACGTCACCCGTAACAGGGTGGACCATAAAGGCGATTACTGGGTATGTAACAAATTATGCGGAGGGATGTGAGTGATGTAGATGGGATCTATCCCTTCCATATGACGGGAGTGATATCGGTGGGCCCCTTGATTGAGTAGAACTACTAAAACGCATGGCCATGCTCGAATGAGTCAATATGAGATATTGAGCTCATTTGTTTGAGTTAGTTTACTCAGGGATCAAGAAACACATAGATTGATCGAGGATGACACGGTCTATGCCTCATTGATCAATCTGATATCAAGGATAGAAGGACACGGTCATATATTATAGTAGTCACGAAAAGGTTAGTCGGATCTTGACTTATCTCGTAACTTGGGTAGCAATGATGTATTGCTAGATGCCGCTCATTGCTTGTGTATCTAAAAGAGTTTAGGTCCACTGCCAACGTTATGAGAGCCTATAGGGTCACACACAAAGAGCATGATAATTAGAGGAATTAGAGTATTCTAGTTTGACTAGAATAATTTGGGAATAAGCTTAAGTACAAAATGGTTTTGGACTTTAAGCTTAATGAGAATTTTAGCTAATTGATTTAATGAGATTAATTCAATATGTTACCTTATTGATTTAATAAGATTAATTCAATATGATAACATAAGCTTAATTGAATTAATAAGATTAATTCAATATGATAACATAAGCTTAATTGAATTAATAAGATTAATTCAACATGCATGAATGCCACATAAGAATGCCACATAAGCATGCCACATAAGCATGCCACCTAAGCATCCACCTAAGCTAGTTAAGGTGGAAGGAAACAAAATGGTTTTGTCTCCTTAAGTGGCCGGCCAAACAAGGAAGCCAAATCCTTTTTGAGTGTGTCTCAATGCAATGGATTGCATTGAATGTGAAGGAGGTGGAAGGGTTTTTCCAACCCTATAAAAGGCTCCATGGAGTGGCCGGCCATAGAGAGTTTTTGGTGTTGTGGTTGTGAGAGAGCTTGGTGGAAGCTTTGGTTGTGTGGGTTTGTGAGTGTAGGCTAGCAAGAAGAGGAGTCTTCTTCTTCCTTTCTCCTTTTCCCTCTCTTCCTCTCCTTTAGGGACTTCTCTAGCAAGAAGTAAAGGAGAGCTCTTCTAGTTTTCCTTTTGTGAGACAAGAGCGTGCTCGTGTGGATACGTATAGAGGCACGGACACTTGAACGTGCTAAAGATCCAACAAACCGAAAGGAAAAGCGGGATTAACAAGGGCACGCAACAAAGGTAATCCTCTCCTATAAGATAGGTTTGGTTTAGAGAAATTTATTTTATACGAGTTTGCTTTCGCATGGATCACTTGGAAGGGATCATATTTTCCGTTGCGCATATGCCATTTGGCATACGAGATTCCCTACAGTGGTATCAGAGCCACTTGCGAAAGATCGTATAAAAATAGGTTTTCTCTATTTTATATGTGATATAGAAGTAGGATAAATTTTATTATGAGTTGATAATTGCATTAGCAAATTTTCAAACATAATAAAATATCCAATGTCTTTTAAAAGTTAAAATGACATGGTGCATGGTTATGGCCTAGTCCCAAAAAGTTTGTGATTGTGTGTTGTAATTCTTAATACTACTCGTGGTCGTGCCTTTCTCCTAATATTCTTGTTGTAAAATTAGTTTTAGACTCGAATGTAACTCGAGTATTTCTCCTTTTGTAATGTACAAAACAAGGATGGAGGGTCCATTGGAAGATGAGGTTACAAGGAGGAAGTCAACACACAAGACAACCAAAAGGAAGCACTTAGGAGAAGATGCTATCCCTAGGTTGACCAATCAATCTTTTCATTGGCTTGAGAAGATTGTAGAATAAGGGCCATAACCATGACACGTTAGTTTAATATGTATGTGATGCATGTTAGTTTAGCTTGTATGTGATGCATGATTAGTTTAGCTTATATGTGATGTATGCTAATATGTATATGATACATGTTTATTTCTTAATAAGTCTAAACGATATGCCTACCAAAGTTGGTACTCACTACTTCCTCGATCATTTGTTATTGGGTTTGCCAAAGCAAAGCAATGCATTTTATCTTGGAGGGGTGCGAGTGGACAATCGTGATGTCCCGCTATCAGTCTTGGTTAAGACTTAATTAAGTGTTTTCTTAATTGGTTAAGAAAGTAGAGGCATATATTATCTTTGAACATAAGTGTTAACATTAGTTTTGTGTGATTTCCGAACATCAGCTTTGTCTTAGAAGTGGTCGTTGCTCCGATATCCAAGAAGGCCCTGGCTCGCCACACCGAAGTTTTTTAGGAATAAACACTAAACTAATCTAAAACTTAACCAAAGCTATTAAAGAGTTACATCAGATGTAATTGGCAAAAGATTGCCTACCTAATTATACTACGTCTTGGGCGATTAGCCAAAGCTAACTCAAGGCAATTATGATGTGGATCTTTATCCCATATAAATTTATAGCTAAATAGTAGCTATGAGAATTTAGTGGGAGCCTCATTTAATTAAAGGCCTAATTAAATGATTTAGGTATGATACTTAACTTTGCATTTTAATGTTGTAGATCACCATGTCATCTAACACGACACACCCCTCAACTTGCGATCCGTCCTTGAGAAGGACAAGCTCAATGGAGCAAACTTTCTTGATCGGTATAGGAACTTGAGGATTATCCTCAAGCAAGAACGCAAACTATATGTCCTAGAGCAAAGGCTACCTGAAATACCCGCCTACGGCCACTCGTCTTTGAAAAGGATGCTTATAAGAAGCATCAAGATGACGATTAGATGTGTCATGCCTTATGCTTGCCACCATGAACTCGAGCTTGAAGCAACATGAGAACATGGATGCCTATGATATGGTTGAGCATTTGAAACAACTATATCAAGGACAAGCACGAGCGTTTGAAGTGTCTAAGGCTCTTTTGCATGCAAGATGCAAGAAGGAACACTGTAGGAACTCACGACTCAAAATGATTGGGTACGCTGAGAACCTTGAAGACTAGGTTTTCCATCGAGCCAAGAATTGGCAATCGATATTATCCTCGCAATCATTGGAAGCATACAATCAATTCGTCATGAATTATAACATGAATGAAATTGATAAACCTTTGCTAGAGATTCTCATCATGTTGAGAACTGCTGAACCAAATCTCAAGAAGAAAGTTAGTAATGTACTAATGGTCAAGAAGGACAAAGGTAAGCGCAAAGGCAAGGGTAAGACCCAAGCCAAAGGCAAGGCCAATTCATCCACTTCAAAGGGTAAAGGTAAAGTACCTAAGGTGGACCTTTGGCGGAAGCTGAATCGCAAAGTCTACCTTGAGGAAGTAAAGAACAAGAGAAGTGGGACTTCTGCCTCAGGTATACACGTTATAGATGTTAATCTATCTATTTCTTCTACATGGGTATTAGATACCGGATGTGCATCTCACATTTGTACTAATGTGCAGGGACTGAGAAATAGTAGAATTATGGCAAAGGGTGAAGTGGACCTACGAGTAGGCAATGGCGCAAAAGTTGTTCCAGAGTCAGTAGGAACATATTCTTTGTCTTTGCCCACCGGGCTTATCTTAGAACTAGAGGAGTGCTTTTATGTACCTGCATTGACAAAGAACATAATTTCTGTATCTTGTTTAGACAAGAAAAACTTTTCTTTTATAATAAAGGACAAATGTTGTTCCATTTATTTAAATGAAATGTTCTATTGTAATGCACCCCTTATGAATGGTCTCTATGTTCTAGATTTAGATAACCCAATTTATAACGTAAATACCAAACGGTTCAAATCGAATGATTTGAACTGACATATATCTCTGCATCGTCGCCTAGGTCACATAAATGAAAAACGCATATCCCAACTCCATAAAGATGGATTATTGGACTCATTTGATTTTGAATCATATGAGGTATGCGAGTCTTGTCTTTTAGGAAAGATGACTAAAACTCCATTTAGTGGACATGGCGAGAGAGTGACGGACTTGTTAGGACTCATACATACTGATGTATGTGGCCCTTTCAATGTCGAAGCCAGAGGAGGCTATAAGTACTTTATTACTTTCACTGATGATATGAGTAGATTTGGCTACTTATATTTGATGAGACATAAGTCAGAATCCTTTGAAAAGTTCAAAGAATTCAAGAATGAAGTACAAAACCAACTTGGTAAGCGTATTAAGCTACTTCGATCAGATCGAGGTGGTGAATACCTTAGTCAAGAGTTTCGTGATCACCTGGCTGAGTGTGGGATAATATCCCAACTCACTCCACCTGGAACACCACAATGGAATGGTGTATCTGAGAGGAGAAATCGTACTCTATTAGATATGGTACGATCAATGATGAGCCAGACTGATCTACCTACTTCCTTTTGGGGTTTAGCTCTAGAGACAGCCGCTTTCACACTTAATCGCGTTCCATCAAAAGCCGTAGAAAAGACACCATATACGATATGGACCGGGAAGAGTCCCAAAATGTCTTTTATAAAGATTTGGGGTTGTGAAGCTTACGTTAGACGTCAAGTCTCAGATAAACTAGGACCCAAATCAGATAAGTGTTATTTTGTAGGATATCCCAAGGAAACTAAGGGATATTACTTTTACAATCCCACACTTGGCAAGGTGTTTGTTGCCAGAAATACTGTCTTTCTAGAAAGAGAATTTATTTCTAGAAATACTAGTGGGAGTAAAATTCATCTTGAAGAAGTTCAAGATGATGATAACACTAAGGCTTCGATGGAAAATGAACAGGCACCACAAAGTGTTGTGGATGAGGAATTTGTTGCCCAAAGAGTTGTGGAGCAAACACCTGTTCAAGTAGACCAACCTCTTCGTAGATCTAATAGGATCCGTCGTCAACCCGAGAGATATTCTTTTCTCTTGACTGACAATGGTGAAGTATTGCTTGTCGATCTTGACGAGCCTACATCCTATCAAGAAGCTATGATGAGCCCAGATTCTGAGAAATGGCTAGAGGCCATGAGATCCGAAATGGAATCCATGTACACTAACCAAGTATGGACTTTGGTTGATCCACCTGAAGGGGTAAAACCCATTGGGTGTAAGTGGGTCTTTAAAGTAAAGACTGACATGGATGGTAATAAGCATACCTATAAAGGTAGATTGGTGGCTAAAGGATTCAAACAAATTCATGGTATTGACTATGAAGAAACCTTTTCACCAGTTGCGATGCTTAAATCCATTCGGATCATACTTGCTATTGCAGCCTACCATGATTATGAGATCTGGCAGATGGATGTCAAAACCGCTTTTCTGAATGGAAAGCTACTCGAGGATGTGTACATGACACAACCTGAGGGTTTTGAAGATCCAAAGCATCCTGGAAAGGTATGCAAATTGCAAAGGTCCATTTATGGACTAAAGCAAGCCTCTCGAAGCTGGAATCTTCGATTCGATGATGCAATCAAAGAGTTTGGTTTCATCAAGAATGAAGATGATGTAAGGGATCGGATGGCCGGCTAGAGGGGGGGTGAATAGCCCTCGTTCGTTGGACGTCTTAATTTGCTCTTCTACAATTAGATTAGCGCAAGCGGAAACAACAATACAAGCAAATTAAACAAATAAAAACAAAGCAAAGGAAATAGACAATGCTAACACAAGATGTAACGTGGTTCACGGCTACGCCGCTAATCCACGGTCCGATTCGTCCACGGTGAATCACTCCGCCAAAACCAATCACTATCGGTCTCTCCTTTGCACAAAGCTAGGTGGAGGTAACCTTTACAACCAAGATCACTCTTCTTACAAATAGAATGGAGTAAAAGCGAGTAAGAAGAGTTTAGAGCTTGTGGGGCACTAGGAAGATTGTTTGGAACTTAAGCATTAGCCTCTCAAAGGCTCACACCCTCTCTTTTTATAGAGAGGGCTAACTCTCTTCCGTTGGCGCCATCGATCATTGCTGGCGATCTACAACGGCCTCCGAACACGTCGGATGCCGACCGTTGTTGTCCAACGGAACTCTTGGCGATCACCGATCGGACCTCACCGATCATCGACCCGATCAATCGCCCGAGTCGCTCGGCTACGAGCGGTTCTTTGGCCAAAACCCTATTTACTACCGATCATGCTGCCGATCGTCGGCGTTAATCTTGGCGCGATCGCTAACGTATGGCGATCGCGCCACAAACCGATCGATCGTACCAATGAGCTACACTCGACTCGGAAGCGATCGCCATGACATGGCAATGATCGGTGTCGAAAAACCCATCCGACACTTGGCCAAATGGCCAAGTTTCACCTAAGAGCTACCCTTCCCCGGGGTACAATCGCCACTCTCATTTCTGAGTCCTCGCCTTGAAGTTCTCTTCGTTCTCGCCACGCGTCCTCGGCGACATCGCGACGGCTCTGCAATGCTCCTTCGGCGTCTCTTGCCTCAAGTCTACTTCCTCCGGCTTCACTCCAAGCTTCGTCGTGGTCCTCGGATGCTCCAAGCGCACGGCTTCCGCAAAAGCTATCCTTCACCGACTCAAGGCACGAGTCATGAGATGTGAAACTCGCCACGGCTCCATGTGCGAATTACTAAGTCCTGCACGACTTCAACGCACATATCAAATCAACATATCAAACTAACTTAAACCCTTTGCCACACCATCAAAACCATATCACGGCAAGAGATTGCCCTAACAATCTCCCCCTTTTTGATGTGTGGCAATCCGTTTAAGTTAGGTAAAAACATTTGATATAATTTCTAAGGTAAGAAAAGCATGTAAAGATAAACATGATATAACAACATGCAATTCCCCCTTAATCCATGAAATTCTCTATGCAATTTCTCCCCTATCATATATTTCTCCCCTACATATATTTCTCCCCTAATGTGATTAACTTAAACATACTTATTTCTCCCCTTTGACACCATCAAAAGATTAACACTAAGTTAAAAGCTCATGGCATCAATTATAATGGAGGAAAAATATGTCAAGTTGATTTAAAACTGTAGGAGGCATCACGTATATTTCTACCACGTGTAGGAGGTGTACAAACTGACTTCGGCCTTCAATAATCTGATTTATGAGGCCACGATCATATGCTATGGCATTATGGCCGATCCGCACAAAGGAAGCAATTTACGATTTTGGATGAAATTCAAAATGCATTAAAATTCCAGAAAATTCTAAAAATCATGAAATTCGAGGAACATATTTCTCTTAAGTATATCTATCAAGGAAAAATAGTTTTTCATGAAAAATCATTATATTTTACAAGATTTGCCAAAAATCCAAACACTTGAAAAACCACTAGTTTTTGAGCATTCTAGTATCAAGTTAGCTACCTAGTTTTGCATCTAATTGTTTCAAAACATGAATGCATGTATTTTAAGGTAAGAAATTGTTTTGAAAACATTAGAAATATCCAACCATGATCTTTGGGCAATATGTCTATTAATTAAACATAAGTCTTCCCCATGATTGGTCTATTATTGATATTTTGATACTTTAAATGACCATCTAAATGCCATAGGCATTAGTGGACATTTGTATCATCCTAACATCTCACCCATGCTAAGTTTGCAATCAAGTTAGCCTATAGTGAGTGTGAGATGCATCCTAGGGGGGTATTTGTATATATATATACTTAACCAATATATTCAAGCAATTCTATCATGGTTAAGTATCAACCTAACAACCTACATGATCATAATGACATATATCAATTAATTTCACATTATGATCATGAAATACATGTTTTCATCAAATTATAACCATGCATTAGACATTATATGATGATAATAAATAAGTTATCACCTAAAGCATGATTTAAACCTATTTTTCATGATAATGTGCCCAATATCAAAATCATAGATCATGATTACACATATGCATAGAAATTACATTAATCATCATGATTTTAAGCATTATTACCTATTTATGGGCACGTTATCATCACCCAACACTATCTAAAAATGTTGTCCCGTCATCCTAAGTCAACCAAAATATGATATAGATTAGGTTCATATGGTTGACTACCCTAGGGGTTTTCTAACCCTTAAGAATGGATTTTGGAACCCAAAATAGATTTTTACCTATGGGGTTCACTAGAAATTCCTTGGGATCCATTTCTTAGCTATTACTTTGTTTTTGTCTTGTCCCTAGCTATTAGGCATCTATAGGCCTTCTCATTTTTCTTCTCTTTATATCCTAGGCCTTTCTTGTTAAAACTTGCCCTTTGGCTCCCTATGATCATATTCAAAGTGTTGGAGCCAATTGTGAATTTTCCTAGGGCTTTGGTTAAATAATCTACCTTTTTCCTTAATGCCCTATTTTCTTCTATGCATGCATCACTAACATCTAAAGGCACATAATTATCATGTGAGCATGCATCATCATGGCAAGAAGAAGTATCATTATTATTTAAGCATGCATTTTCTAGCTTATTTTCTAATGCCTTAATTTGTTCAAGCATGCATTTATTTTTCTTCTTTGCTCTAAACAAATCCCTAGTTAAACTAGAAATCATAGAAACTATTTTACTAGGTGAGAGATTGGTTACCATAGTTTCCATGTCCTCTTCTTCTTCTTCGGATGATGAGGAGGATGATGACGTGGAGGAGGCTCCCCCTTCACTTGAGCTCTCTCCTCTTGAGCTTGATCCTTCATTTTCGGAGGAGGAGCAATCCAAGTCGCCAAAGGCCATCAAGGCCAAATTGGCGACAAGGCATTCTCCTCATCCGATGATGAGGAGGAGGATGAGGAAGGATCATCCCATGTCTTGGCCTTGAATGCTTTGGCCTTCCCCTTTCTTTTGTCTTCTTCTCTTCTTCCTTCTTTTTCTTGCTCCCCTTTTTCTTCTTCTTTTCTTCTTTCTTTTTCTTCTCTTCCTTGCTTTTGTTTAGGAGAGGACAATTGTCCCTTATGTGTCCCTCTCCTTGGCAATTGTAGCATATCACCTTCCCCCTCGGTCTTCTATTCCTATCATTTGATTTATCAAATCTAAAATTCTTAAATACACGCCTCATCTTCCTTACCATGTAGGCTTCCTCGGTGCTATCCATGGAGGAGGAGGAGGCTTCATCATCGGAGGAGGAGGGGACTTCCATCTTCTTCTTCCCCTTGTTTGCCAACAATGCTACTCCTCTTGAGGGTTGAATTCTTGGCTCTTCTTGAATTCCTTCAAGCCTCGTTTCGTGGAGTTCCATCGTTGAGAAGAACTCCTCCAAGGTACTCACTTCTAGGTTCTTGGACATGTAGAAGGAGTCCACCATGGAACTCCACTTTGAGGACCGGGGAAAGGCATCTATAGCCTTCATGAGCATGTCCCGGTTCGATAGCTTCTCACCTACACTTGTCAGCCCAATTAAAATTTCTTTAAACCTAGAGTGTAGTGAGGTTACCTTTTCTCCCTTTTCTAGTTTTATATTGGATAGTTGGGAGCGGAGGAGGTCTCTTCTTGCAAGCTTGGCCTCCGAGGTGCCTTCATGAAGCTCTACAAGCTTCTCCCACATCTCTTTGGCGCTAGTGCATTCTCCGATCCGGTTGATCTCTTGTTGAGGGAGCACATTGAGAAGATGATGTTTTGCCTTTGAGTTTGCAAGGTGCTCCTCTCGTTGCTTCTTATTCCACCTTGACTTCTCTATTTGCTCACCCCTTTCATCCCTAGGCAACTCGAAACCATTTTCCATTATAAGCATAATATCGAAATCGGTTTCGAAGAATACCTCCATTCTCCTTTTCCACCAAGAGAATTCGCCGTCGAACTTCGGTGGGTGGATGTTGGAGCCGGCCATTTTTGATGTAGGGCTTGTTGCGGCGGTTAGTCCGGTGACAAGCAACCTCGGCTCTGATACCACTTGTAAGGGATCGGATGGCCGACTAGAGGGGGGGTGAATAGCCCTCGTTCGTTGGACGTCTTAATTTGCTCTTCTACAATTAGATTAGCGCAAGCGGAAACAACAATACAAGCAAATTAAACAAATAAAAACAAAGCAAAGGAAATAGACAATGCTAACACAAGATGTAACGTGGTTCACGGCTACGCCGCTAATCCACGGTCCGATTCGTCCACGGTGAATCACTCCGCCAAAACCAATCACTATCGGTCTCTCCTTTGCACAAAGCTAGGTGGAGGTAACCTTTACAACCAAGATCACTCTTCTTACAAATAGAATGGAGTAAAAGCGAGTAAGAAGAGTTTAGAGCTTGTGGGGCACTAGGAAGATTGTTTGGAACTTAAGCATTAGCCTCTCAAAGGCTCACACCCTCTCTTTTTATAGAGAGGGCTAAAACTCTTGGCGATCGGACCTCACCCGATCCCGACCCCGTCGATCACGCGATCGGCTCTGGCGGCAAGGCCAAACCCTATTTACCGATCATTGCGCCTTGACGGCCGATTATCGCTAATCTGATCGGCTGGCCAGCGTATGGCGATCGCCGCCACAAACGATCGATCGTATACCAGTCGAGCTACACTCGACTCAGAGCAGTCGACTGCCATGACATGGCAGTCGACTGGTGTCGGGAAAACCCATCCGACACTTGGCCAAATGGCCAAGTTTCACCTAAGAGCTACCCTTCCCCGGGTTACAATCGCTCACACTCATTTCTCGGAGTCCCTCGCCTTCGAAGTTCTCTTCGTTCTCGGCCACGTCCCTCGGCAGCATCAGGCGCACGGCTCTGCAATGCTCCTTCGCGTCTCTTGCCTCGAAGTCTACTTCCTCCGGCTTCACTCCAAGCTTCTCGTCCGGCGGTCCCTCGGATGCTCCAAGCGCACGGCTTCCGCAAAGCTATCCTTCACCGACTCAAGGCACGAGTCATGAGATGTGAAACTCGCCACGGCTCCATGTGCGAATTACTAAGTCCTGCACGACTTCAACGCACATATCAAATCAACATATCAAACTAACTTAAACCCTTTGCCACACCATCAAAACCATATCACGGCAAGAGATTGCCCTAACAGATGAGCCTTGTGTCTACAAGAGAAATAGTGGGAGCACAGTTGTATTTCTTGTCTTGTATGTAGATGACATACTTCTCATCGGAAATGATATTCCCTCACTCCAGTCTGTGAAGATGTGGTTAGGGAATTGTTTCTCGATGAAGGACTTAGGTGAAGCTGCCTATATTCTAGGCATCAAGATCTATAGAGATAGATCTAGAAGATTACTTGGCCTAAGTCAGAGTACATACATTGATAAAGTGCTAGATCGTTTTGCTATGCAAAATTCTAAGAAAGGGTTTCTGCCTTTATCACATGGTGTGAGTCTTTCGAAGACTCAATGTCCCTCTTCTAAGGAGGAGAGAGATCGCATGGATAAGATCCCTTATGCATCAGCTATAGGGTCTATCATGTACGCCATGCTTTGTACTCGTCCTGACGTCTCGTATGCTTTGAGCATGACGAGTAGATACCGATCGAGATCGGTGAAAGTCATGGATAGCGGTCAAAATATTCTTAAGTACTTACGAAGAGCGAAAGAATATTTCACGATATTTGGAGGCAATGAGGAGCTAAGCGTAAAGGGTTCTGATGATGCAAGCTTCCAAGCAGACAAGGATGACTATAGATGCAATCGAGTACGTGTTTTGCACTGAATGGTGGATGTGGTGGAAGAGTTCAAGCGAGACACGATTCTTGATTCTACAATGAAGGAGTATATTGCGGCATCGATGCGGCAAAGGAGGTCATTTGGCTCATGAAGTTCATCGATGAACTTGGGGTAGTTCCTAGCATTGCAGATCCAATAGACCTCTATTGTGACAACAATGGGGCTATTGCGAGCTAAGGAACCTCGATCACATCGGCGGACCAAACACATCTTTGCGGCGCTTCCATCTCATTCGAGAGATCATCGATAGAGGAGATGTGAGGATATCTGAAAATACCGCTAACATCGCAGATCCATTGACCAAGGCTTTGTACGAGGAAGCATGATGGTCACACTAGGTCACTAGGTATTAGATATCATAGTGATTGGTACTAGTGCTAGTGGGAGATTGTTAGTTAAAGCCCTAGAACCAATCATGTGATGGTTGAATAGGAACATTTTGTATCATATTCTATAAAGGCAAAGTTGGTTATTATATTTACATCTTGCTTGTGCCCTAATTTAAATATAATAATGCCCTAGAAAAGTAGGTTCTTATCTCTGACACATCAATTGGCGAATTGATTATGAGAAAGGTAGAGAACACTTTCCTAAATGTTCTAGTCAGTATTAATATGCAAGGGCAATATTAATACATAAAGACTAGCATGTAGGTCAATTGATGACTTGATCTCACAAGTCATGGATATATGATATCAAGTTGACACATGGGTATATATTGGAGAATATATCTTTGAATGACCCCATGAGAAAGTTTCATGGATCGTTATATGAGTGTCATAAACTTTCTCATGTGACTATTGGTATGAATAGTCCTTAGACACGAAGTCACTATGGTTCCCTACATAAGGAGTTATGTACTTTGGTATCGTCAAGCGTCACGTGCAGGTGGACCATAAAGCGATTCTTGGGTATGTAACAAATTATGCGGAGGGATGTGAGTGATGTAGATGGGATCTATCCCTTCCATATGGCCGGGAGTGATATCGGTGGGCCCTTGATTGAGTAGAACTACTAAAACGCATGGCCATGCTCGAATGAGTCAATAGGAGATATTGAGCTCATTTGTTTGAGTTAGTTTACTCAGGGATCAAGAAACACATAGATTGATCGAGGATGACACGGTCTATGCCTCATTGATCAATCTGATATCAAGGATAGAAGGACACGGTCATATATTATAGTAGTCACGGAAAGGTTAGTCGGATCTTGACTTATCTCGTAACTTGGGTAGCAATGATGTATTGCTAGATGCCGCTCATTGCTTGTGTATCTAAAAGAGTTTAGATCCACTGCCAACGTTATGAGAGCCTATAGGGTCACACACAAAGAGCATGATAATTAGAGGAATTAGAGTATTCTAGTTTGACTAGAATAATTTGGGAATAAGCTTAAGTACAAAATGGTTTTTGGACTTTAAGCTTAATGAGAATTTTAGCTAATTGATTTAATGAGATTAATTCAATATGTTACCTTATTGATTTAAGAAGATTAATTCAATATGATAACATAAGCTTAATTGAATTAATAAGATTAATTCAATATGATAACATAAGCTTAATTGAATTAATAAGATTAATTCAACATGCATGAATGCCACATAAGAATGCCACATAAGCATGCCACATAAGCATGCCACCTAAGCATCCACCTAAGCTAGTTAAGGTGGAAGGAAACAAAATGGTTTTGTCTCCTTAAGTGGCCGGCCAAACAAGGAAGCCAAATCCTTTTTGAGTGTGTCTCAATGCAATGGATTGCATTGAATGTGAAGGAGGTGGAAGGGTTTTTCCAACCCTATAAAAGGCTCCATGGAGTGGCCGGCCATAGAGAGTTTTTGGTGTTGTGGTTGTGAGAGAGCTTGGTGGAAGCTTTGGTTGTGTGGGTTTGTGAGTGTAGGCTAGCAAGAAGAGGAGTCTTCTTCTTCCTTTCTCCTTTTCCCTCTCTTCCTCTCCTTTAGGGACTTCTCTAGCAAGAAGTAAAGGAGAGCTCTTCTAGTTTTCCTTTTGTGAGACAAGAGCGTGCTCGTGTGGATACGTATAGAGGCACGGACACTTGAACGTGCTAAAGATCCAACAAACCGAAAGGAAAAGCGGGATTAACAAGGGCACGCAACAAAGGTAATCCTCTCCTATAAGATAGGTTTGGTTTAGAGAAATTTATTTTATACGAGTTTGCTTTCGCATGGATCACTTGGAAGGGATCCTATTTTCCGTTGCGCATATGCCATTTGGCATACGAGATTTCCCTACATTTCTTGCAAGAGAAACTCTTTCTCTAGAAACACGACATTCCTTGAAACAAACACCTTTTGTTCCAAGGGATGATAGAATTGGTAACCCCTCGTTTCCTTAGGGTATCCAATAAATAGACATTTATCAGACTTAGCATCCAATTTGTCTGACACAGTCTGCTTCACATAAGCAGGACAACCCCATATCTTCAAGTAAGATAAATGAGATTTCTTACTAGCCCATATCTCATATGGAGTAGTAGAGACTACCTTGGTCAAGACTCTGTTTAACAAGTAAACAGCTGTCTGAAGTGCATAGCCCCAAAAGGACTCGGGAAGATTCGTGTTATTCATCATTGACCTGACCATGTCCAACAAGGTCCGGTTTCGCCTCTCAGATACACCATTAAGTTGTGTTGTATACGGCGGAGTCCATTGAGACAATATACCATTGTCCCTCAGATAATCTAGAAACTCTTGACTCAAGTATTCACCACCTCGATCTGATTGAAGTATTTTAATACTCTTGCCAAGTTGTTTCTCTACTTCATTTCTGAATTCTTTGAACCTTTCAAAGGCTTCAGACTTGTGTTTCATCAAGAACACATTCCCAAACCGTGAGGGATCATCGGTGAAGGTAATGAAGTAGCTATAACCTCATAAGGCTTGAGTTGACATAGGTCCACATACATCAGTATGTATTAGACCAAGCAACTCACCCACCGGTTCACCTTTTCCAGTAAAAGGTAACTTGGTCATCTTGCCTTTTAAGTATGATTCACATGTATCATATGAATCTAATTCAAACGATTCCAGAATTCCACATCGGTGTAATTCGGACATGAGTTTCTTACTCACATGGCCAAGACGACAATGCCACATGTAGGAGTCTAATTGATTATCTTTTCGAGCACGCTTGTTGCTCGTTTTGATATTGAAAATGTCATTGGATACGTCGAATGTATAAATACCATTTCTTAAAGTTCCAGTCCCATAAAGAACGCCATTCAAAGTTATGTAACAACAATTGTTACTAAAAGTTAAATGATACTCATTTCTATTTAAACAAGAAATAGAAATGATGTTCTTTATCAACGAAGGAACATAAAAGCAATTGTCCAGTTCTATGACAAGTCCTGTAGGGAGTTTCGATAAATACGTTCCGATGGCGAGTGCAACAACCTTTGCTCTATACCCAACATGTAAATTTGACTCTCCCTTGATGAGTCTTCTTCTATTCCTTAGCCCATGTATGTCATTACATATATGTGAGCTACACCCAGTATCCAATACCCAAGTGTCTGAGGAAATAGAATGACAATCAATAACGAAGATATTTGAAGAAGATGGGGCATCTGATGCCTTATTCATCTTTACGGACTCAAGATAAATCTTGCAGTTTCTTCGACAATGACTCTCCTTGACATAATGATGGCAAGTGCCCTTTTGAGCTGGTTCTGCCTTTTTAGCCTTTTTCTTCTTCCCCTTCTGCTGTTCCTTTGACTCCCTCTTAGAACCTTTCTTCGAGGAATCAACTAACAACATCGTCCCCTACTCATGCTTCTCAGAAGGCTCCACAGTCTTCAGCATGTTGAGTAGTACCATAGATGAACCTTCTTGCATCTCAGAGGTGAAGAGGAGCTTGGAGACTTCGAACCTTTCGAATCTCACTTGCTCATCAAACAACTCATAAAGATGAAGGAGTATGGTATGAGCATCCATATGCTCATGCTGCTTCCGCAGCTCGGGTACCATCGCGGCTAGCATGATGCAACTCACTTGATCAGAATCACTCACATGTTTCTGATGGGCCAACAATTGGTCCGGTGTTGCATCATCACTAGGACGGGCGGGAAGAGATGCTTCGAGGACATACTCAAGCTTTTCCACCTTGAGAACAATTCTCAAGATTCTAAGCCAATCCAAGAAGTTCGACCCAGTCAATTTATTCGAATTCAAAATAGAGCGCAAATTCAAAGACATCATGATCAAGCAATTAACCTAGAAATACAAAACGAGCATATATGAGAAAGATGATTTAAAATGCATCCACATACATTTACAAAATCCCATTCATTTTTGGAATTCAAAAACCCTCAAAATCAATTCGGGAGATCGTAGGTCAATCTCTGAATGGGATGATATCCAATATAGATAAGAACAACCTTGGAGTGAGTTCAACAAGCCATTCTTAGCTATGATGGTGGGTATCAAGTATACCGATTACATATCTATTGGGATGTATACTGAAAGCCTAGCTCTTTTGTATGAACATCTTTATTTTGAAATAAGAATCACATGATCATTGTTTGCATATTTTTATGATTATGCAAAATTGTTTAATATTTTACATTGTAGATAACATGGTGCTTGGTGTGGCACAGAAGATCATGTTATCAGTTCCTTGTAGAATATAAGTAGAGGCTCACAACCAAGATGGTTTTGGACAAACCATTGGCATGGTTGTAGTGTAGCTTGGTATTGTTTTGTCTTGAACATAAAGTTACACTAGTACACTTAGGTGCATTGAGCAGGACCGACATAGAGGTGATTCAATTTGTTGCTGACTACATAATTGAATCAGACCTCGGATATTATGTTGTACATGCTCTTAATCTCGACATAATAATGGACACATGTACTTAGTATTTATTTCTTTGATTTACCAGAGGGTGAGATTTCTATGGATTAAATCAATATGCCCGGTAAGTTGGGAAATGATATTATTTACATAGTGTGTCGTTGATTATAGGAGGAATCCGTGTCCTATGTATTAGGTTGATGATGTCCCCTTGAGGAGCTCATAAGGTTCATCATGTAAACCCTGCAGGTTGACTTAGTCAACATGATGATAATGTTGAGTGGTAGTACTCGAGGAGTTAGATGTTAATTAATTGATGGTTAGTAAATCAATTAATTGACGGACATTCGATATCTTAAACACGGGGAGATGGATGTACAAATAATATATGGAACCCATATTAATTTATGGGGGTTGGTGAGGTAATTCAATGATGATCCTCTAGTGGAATGGAACATCATTGATGGATCAAGTTTGTGTGGTTCCGATCCATCGGGTGGCCAAGATCCAACTCCTCCTCATGGTCCCTATCGTAGCCTAATATAAACCTCATGAAGTCTAGATCAAATGATGAAAAACAAATCTCTAGATCCGACGGTTGGGATTAAATCCCTAGAACCGACGGTGGAGATTAAATCTCTAGATCCGACGGTTGGGATTAAAACCCTAGAACCGACGGTTGAGATTAAATCTCTAGATCTGACAGTTGGGATTAAATCCCTAGAACCGACGGTGGAGATTAAATCTCTAAATCCGACGGTTGGGATTAAATCCCTAGAACCGACGGTGGAGATTAAATCTCTAGATCCGACGGTTGGGATTAAAACCCTAGAACCGACGGTTGAGATTAAATCTCTAGATCCGACGGTTGAGATTAAAACCCTAGAACCGACAGTGGAGATTAAACCAAGGCCTAAACCTAACTCTATATATATGGGAGATTGGGTTGGGCGACAACTAAGTTTTTTTTGGTTGGATGATGGATGCTAAGGAGATTAGGGTTTTGCCAAGCCTTGCTTGGGCGGCAAGCAACCCTAAGGAGGAAACCCTAATTAAGGTTTGGCTCCTTTGGATGGGCGGCCAAGTTTAGGAAAGAAGGGTGGGCGGCAACTTGTGGAAGATCTCTTCTTCTTCCTTGAAGGTGGCTAGCTCCTAGATCTCTTCTCTCCACCATGGTTGGGCGGCAAGAAATCCAAAGGAAGAAAGGTTGGGCGACAACTATAGGGGAAGTGCTCTTCTTCTTCCTAGGGTGTTGCCGGCTACTTCTCTTTTCCCTATACCTTGGCTGGCGCCCAACATGTTCCTTTTCTCCTCTTCACTCCATCTTGGCCGGCGGCACTAGAAGCTAGGGTTTGTCCCTAGTTCGGTTCCTTGGTTGTTTTCATATTATTCTCTCTATTCTTGGGGCCGGCGGCATCAATCCTTTGTGGATTGGTGGTTGGCTCAAGCAAGAAGGGAAAGAGAGTTCTTCTTTCTTTGGATTGAAGAAGACCTAGGAAGCTTCAACTTGTGGATGATCTTCGCCCATACGAAGTCTACAAGGAGGTTAGGACATATGATAGAAGATCAAGAGGTATAAAAGTTTTACAACTTTTATTATTGTTCTTTGCATGTTCTTATTGATATGCTAGTTTATGTTCTTTATGTTAGTATATGTTGATTATACTAGTTTACATTTTCATGTATTTGTATAATCATGGACCCCGATAAGAAATACAAAAACCGGCGATCCGTCCGTCGTCTCTTCCGTGGCTAACCGACTAGAAGAGTTGTGTTGCTTGAACAACTAGTTTGTTCAAGTGATCGCTCAAGTCATTAGCACGATGACGAATTGGTTGTGCTTTGGAAACTCATCCCATCCGGATTAGTTTTCATTAGTGAAAATTTTAATCCGGGGACATGGGAGCCGATGAGCATTCCGAGGAATAGCACATTGCCAACAATTGGTATCAGAGCCATGGTTTCCGATTTTGTGTGTTTTGGATTCGGTTACTTTCACTCACTTATCATATATTGTGTATGCCGGATAATAGTAGGATGTGCGTAGGCTAACTTTTTGGTTGCAGGCATAAGATCCAACTATTATGGCGATATATGTGTGTATGTGATTGCATGTGTCTGTGATTGTATATTATTTGAATCCTCGGGGTTGACGAGGCTAGATTAGTATTTAATTTTTGTAATTGAATACGACATTGTTTATCCACTCTTTATTTTATTTTACTTTCGATCTAGATTTCATGTACACTCCCTCGTGGAGTATAGGATCGATGGATGTAAAATAAAATAGGTTTTATTCTCGGCTCGGATCTCCGGATGGCTCGTACATGGCGTAGGAGGAGCGGACGAGGTGGCGGCACGACGGGACGCATATTGGAGAACAATGCCATAATAGTTGGAAAAATTCTGATTTTTTCATATTTATTGCTGATTTGTTTTATATGCATGTTGTGTGTGCTTGAAAATTCCTCATTTTCAAATTACTAAGTGGGAGAGGGATATTTTAATTAATTCCCGCGGCCTCCATTACAATTTGACGTGTGATGCAACAAACTTGCGTGTCAGCTCTGAGTGCCTTCCTCCCTGCGGATGAGTTTTTTTGCGGATCACTAGGTCAAATAATGGTTATAGGAAATTATCTAGGAGCGTGTGTACTTCCACAGCGGTAAGGCACATAATCCGAAATAATTCCCTTAATACCGTGTAATGGTGCACACTTAGATGCAAATAAAAAGTAGTTTTATTTGTAGGGCCGAAGAAAAACCAACTATTAATTTTATTTGTCAAAAGTAAGGTTGACAAGATAATAAAATTAATGGGTTAAACCTCCTACAAATGTAGAATTCGTATACGTCCACACTATCGTGGCATGCGATATTCTCGGTGTTTGAGGTGTTGGTTGATTTCAAAATTTTATTGTTTGAGGAATCAATAATTTTTATTGAAATCTACAGTAATAATAAGCATGTTGTGTGTGCTTGAAAATTCCTCATTTTCAATTTACTAAGTGGGAGAGGGATATTTTAATTAATTCCCGCATCCTCCATTACAATTTGACGTGTGATGCAACAAACTTGCGTGTTGGCTCTGAGTGCCTTCCTCCCTGCGGATGAGTTTGTTTGCGGATCACTAGGTCAAATAATGGTTATAGGAAATTATCTAGGAGCGTGTGTACTTCCACAGTGGTAAGGCACATAATCCGAAATAATTCCCTTAGTATCGTGTAATGGTGCACACTTAGATGCAAATATAAAGTATCCTCCCCATCGGAGTCACTGCTTTTATTTGTAGGGCCAAAGAGGAACCAACTATTAATTTTATTTGTCAAAAAGTAAGGTTGACAGGATAATAAAATTAATGGGTAAAACCTCCTCTTACAAATGTAGAATTTATCGTCCACCTTTGCGTGGCATGCGATATTCTCGGTGTTTTGAGGTGTTGGTTGATTTCGAAATTTTATTGTTTGAGGAATCAATAATTTTTTGAAATCTAAAGTAATGATCTATGTGATTCTTAGGATTTTCAAAATTGACTTTCAGTCCACTTACTGTGATACTAAAGGAAATAAACTTACTGTACCTAAATAATATTGATTGAAAAGATTCTAGATATTGTCTTATCTGCTAAGGAGTACAAGTATGCACTCTTCAAAGAGTGTCCTTAAGCCATCATTGCTCAAAAAGGTTTCTACTTCTAAGCCGAAAGGAAAGAAGAAGGAGAAACAAGGTAGAGCAAATGTGGTGGGAGGATCTCAGGGAGGAGTGAAGAAGCCGAAAGGCAAGTACTTCACTTACAAGCAGGATGGACATTGGAAGGAGGACTGTCCCAATCCGAAACAGAACAAAGGTATATCTTTTGGACTAGTCATTGAAACATGATTAGCGGTGATATCTACCGGCACCTGGTGAGTAGATACGGGAGCCGCTAATCATGTCTGCAACAATTTGCAGGGGTTCCAGGAAACCCGATGACTAGCTAAAGGGGAGATTACCATTTACTTGGGCAATGCCATGATGGTGGCGGCTATTGCAGTGGGAGAAGTTTTATTTATCTCTTGAAAATAATAAAACTTTGGTTCTGGAAAATTCCCTTTATGTACCTTTATTTAGAAAGAATTTAGTTTTAGTTTCTAAATTATTATGGATGGATATTCTATTTCTTTTAATGACAGAGTTGTTATAAAAAGGAATAGGGAGAATATCTATTCAGGTACATTGAAAGGAAATTTGAACCAAAACCTCCCACGATGCAAATTGAAGTTAATAACTCATCTTCTAATTCCAATAAGAGAAAAGAACCTTCGAAGATGAACCAAACATATCTTTGGCTTCTTAGGCTTGGTCACATTAACCTAAGCAGAATTCGAAGGTTGATAGCTGATGGACCTTTGGGTTCATTAGTGGTGGAGGATCTCCCAACCTACGAATCTTGCTTGGAGGGTAAGATGACCAAGAGGCCCTTTTAAGGCCAAGGGGTATAGAGCCAAAGGTGTGTTAGAAATGGTTCATTCTGATTTGTGTGGTCCTATGACTATCTAGGCAAGAGGTGGTCTTGAATATTTCATCTCTTTTATAGACAATTATTCAAGATATGGATGACACTACGATCTGATCGTAGTGGTGAGAACCTCTTGGGAGAGTTTAGGAACTACTTATCAGAGGTTGGGATTCAATACCAATTGACTGCACCTGGCACACCCCAGCAGAACGGTGTAGCAGAGCGAAGGAATAGGACTCTTATGGAGATGGTTAGATCGATGATGAGTTATTCTGACTTGTTTTATAGTCTTAGAGATCAGAGGGTGATCGTTAACATGAGCACCAGATTTCTAGAGGAAGACTATGTGATGAGCCACAAGCCCAAGGGTAAAATTGTTCTGGAGGAGTTAAAAGGGAAGTCACTTCTTTAGTACCACCGGTTCAAGAGGATATACCACATGTCACTGCACCGCGTGTCACAGAGGATACGCAGATGATACCTCGTCATAGTAGGAGGGTTGTTAGACAACCTTATTGATTCATGTTCTTGGGTAAATCTTATGATTTGGTCCCTAGCAAACATGAACCTGATCCCTAGACATACGACGAGGCAATCCAAGATATAGATACAACATCTTGGCAAAGTGCAATGAATGCTGAGATGAATCTATGGATTCAAGTCAGGTCTGGGAGCTCTTATGCATAGCAGCTTATATGGATTATGAGGTGTGGCAGATGGATGTCAAGACAACTTTCCTTAAGGGAAGTCTTGAGGAAAACATCTATATGAAGCAACCAGAGGGATTCATTGCTAAGGGCAAAGAGCGTATTGTATGTAAGCCTAATCGGTCTGTTTATGGATTGAAGCAAGCTTCGAGGTCTTAGAACATCCGCTTTGATGAGGTAAATCCAAACTTATGGATTTATTCAAAGTCCGGATGAGTCTTGTGTATACAAGAGATGTAACGGAAATGTAGTGGTATTTCTTGTAATATACGTAGATAATATTTTGGTAGTTGGCAACAATATCAGACTGTTATCAGACGTAAGGGTATGGTTGTCCAAACAGTTTTGAAGGACTTGGGAGAAGTGGGTCACAACCTTGGGATCAAGGTTGTTGTGCTTATCCCAAGCGTCATACATAGACATGATTTTGGATCGTTTTAGCATGCAGAACTCCAAGAAGGGTTTTCTACCTTTCAGGTATGGAGTTACTTTATCTAAGGAGATGTGTCCTAGATCATCTGAGGTGATAAAGGAGCTGAAGGCGGTTCCTTATGCTTCGGCAGTAGGAAGCCTCATGTATGCTATGTACGAAACAAGATATCTGCTTTGTCGTGGGCATGGTTAGCAGATATCAGAGTAATCCAGGACAGGGACATTGGACTACGGTAAAAGCATATATTGTAGTGCCTGAGAAGGACTAGGGATTATATGCTAGTTTACCGGGCAGACCAATTACTCCCTGTGGGTTGCATGGATTGCGACTTCCAATCAGATAGGGATAACAATAAGTCTACCTCAGGTTTTGTGTTTACTTTAGGTGGTGGAGCCATTGTATGGAGGAGTGTCAAGAAGAAATGCGTGGCGGAAGTACCACCTGATACGAGAAATCGTAAAGGAGATAGAAGTTGTTGTCGCCTAGATTGCATCAGAGGATGACCTGGTAGACCCTTTCACTAAGGCCCTTCTAGCGAGAGCTTTGATAGGCATGTGGAAGGAAGGGGAATCAGATGTATGGCAGTATGATGACAACATAGTCTTTTAGTATAAGTGGGAGATTGTTGAGATGTATACTGAAAGCCTAGCTCTTTTGTATGAACATCTTTATTTTGAAATAAGAATCACATGATCATTGTTTGCATATTTTTATGATTATGCAAAATTGTCTAATATTTTACATTGTAGATAACATGGTGCTTGGTGTGGCACAGAAGATCATGTTATCAGTTCCTTGTAGAATATAAGTAGAGGCTCACAACCAAGATGGTTTTGGACAAACCATTGGCATGGTTGTAGTGTAGCTTGGTATTGTTTTGTCTTGAACATAAAGTTACACTAGTACACTTAGGTGCATTGAGCAGCACCGACATAGAGGTGATTCAATTTGTTGCTGACTACATAATTGAATCGGACCTCGGATGTTATGTTGTACATGCTCTTAATCCCGATATAATAACGGACACATGTACTTAGTATTTATTTCTTTGATTTACCAGAGGGTGAGATTTCTATGGATTAAATCAATATGCCTGGTAAGTTGGGAAATGATATTATTTACACGGTGTGCCATTGATTATAGGAGGAATCCATGTCCTATGTATTAGATTGATGATGTCCCCTTGAGGAGCTCATAAGGTTCATCATGTAAACCTTGCAGGTTGACGTAGTCAACATGATGATAAGGTTGAGTGGTACTACTCGAGGAGTTAGATGTTAATTAATTGATGGTCAGTAAATCAATTAATTGACGGACATTCGATGTCTTAAACACGGGGAGATGGATGTACAAATAATATATGGAGCCCATATTAATTTATGGGGGTTGGTGAGGTAATTCAATGATGATCCTCTAGTGGAATGGAACATCATTGATAGATCAAGTTTGTGTGGTTCCGATCCATCGGGTGGCCAAGATCCAACTCCTCCTCATGGTCCCTATCGTAGACTAATATAAACCTCATGAAGTCTAGATCAAATGATGAAAAACAAATCTCTAGATCCGACGGTTGGGATTAAATCCCTAGAACAGACGGTGGAGATTAAATCTCTAGATCCGACGGTTGGGATTAAAACCCTAGAACCGACGGTTGAGATTAAATCTCTAGATCCGACGGTTGGGATTAAATCCCTAGAACTGAAGGTGGAGATTAAATCTCTAGATCTGACGATTGGGATTAAATCCCTAGAACCGACGGTGGAGATTAAATCTCTAGATCCGACGGTTGGGATTAAAACCCTAGAACCGACGGTTGAGATTAAATCTCTAGATCCGACAGTTGAGGTTAAAACCCTAGAACCGACGGTGGAGATTAAACCAAGGCCTAAACCTAACTCTATATATATGGGAGATTGGGTTGGGCGGCAACTAAGTTTTTTTTTGTTGGATGATGGATGCTAAGGAGATTAGAGTTTTTCCAAGCCTTGCTAGGGCGGCAAGCAACCCTAAGGAGGAAACCCTAAGTAGGGTTTGGCTCCTTTGGATGGGCGGCCAAGTTTAGGAAAGAAGGGTGGGCGGAAACTTGTGGAAGATCTCTTCTTCTTCCTTGAAGGTGGCTAGCTCCTTGATCTCTTCTCTCCACCATGGTTGGGCGGCAAGAAATCCAAAGGAAGAAAGGTTGGGCGGCTAGGGTTTAAAAGCTTGGTTGGGCGGCAACTATAGGGGAAGTGCTCTTCTTCTTCCTAGGGTGTTGCCGGCTACTTCTCTTTTCCCTATACCTTGGCCGGCGCCCAACATGTTCCTTTTCTCCTCTTCACTCCATCTTGGCCGGTGGCACTAGAAGCTAGGGTTTGTTCCTAGTTCGGTTCCTTGGTTGTTTCCATATTATTCTCTCTATTCTTGGGGCCGGCGACATCAATCCTTTGTGGATTGGTGGTTGGCTCAAGCAAGAAGGGAAAGAGAGTTCTTCTTTCTTTGGATTGAAGAAGACCTAGGAAGCTTCAACTTGTGGAGGATCTTCTCCCACACGAAGTCTACAAGGAGGTTAGGACATACGATAGAAGATCAAGAGGTATAAAAGTTTTACAACTTTTATTATTGTTCTTTGCATGTTCTTATTGATATGCTAGCTTATGTTCTTTATGTTAGTATATGTTGATTATACTAGTTTACATTTGCATGTATTTGTATAATCATGGACCCCGATAAGAAACACAAAAACCGGCGATCCGTCCGTCGTCTCTTCCGTGGCTAACCGACTAGAAGAGTTGTATTGCTTGAACAACTAGTTTGTTCAAGCTATCGCTCAAGTCGTTAGCACGACGACGAATTGGTTGTGCTTTGGAAACTCATCCCATTCAAATTAGTTTTCATTAGTGAAAATTTTAATCCGGGGACATGGGAGCCGATGAGCATTCCGAGGAATAGCACATTGCCAACAATATCACGTATATGTAACTATCACTATGTGCTATCAACTAATTGAATGTTTACACATACATTGGGTTGTTAACACATTAACAAGTATGCATCATATGCATAACACCCAACTTCACCTCTCTTCACATCGACCTTGGAGTGAGTCCAACAAATCGATGCTCCAAGTTAGAGCCGACCCATTAATCGCGAAATAGTTTTAATATGGTTAGTGCGCATTCAACCAATTAGCCAGGCTTGGAGTGAGTCCAACAACCCAAACTAACGATTGACCTCTGAATCTTACCATATTAGAGTTATACTATTCCAATGATTTGAACATGTTCAGGTTTGAGCCGGGCTTGGAGTGAGTCCAACAACCCAAACAAGAAACAAAACTCTGGTTCTAATCATATTAATGGAAGGTGTAGGCTTTAATATTGTATAAGGGTTTTAAAGTCTCATCCTCTTTGCATGAAAATAACTATTATCTACATGACATCACATACATGACATACATCTACATGTCACGACACACATGACATAATGATATGCATCTAATGCAATTACATGACATACAATTATGACATGTACTTAATTTCCTTATATGTCATAACTATTTATGGAAATAAAATATGTTTAAGATTTGATTCCGAAAATCAAATCATGATTAAATTAGGAAACAAATTTCCAAATATAATCACATATTTTATTTATGGAAGGTCTCAATTAAAGAAAGTCAAATTTAATTTAGGAAATAAATTTCCTAAATTGTCAAAACTATTTATGGAAATCAAATATATTTTAGATTTGATTTCCCAAATCAAATCATAATTAAATTAGGAAACAAATTTTCAAATCTAATCAAATATTTTATTTATGGAAAGTGTTAATTTCCATAAATACTTCTAACTTTCCAAAAGTAGAAGATTTCCATAAATACTTCTAGACTTTTCAAAATTAGAAAATTTCCATAAATACTTCTAAACTTTCAAAAGTAGAAAATTTCCATAAATACAATTACGACTATCGTAAAACGATTTTACGATTATGTCGAAACACAACTTGGGCTCTGATACCACTTGTTGGGTTTTCCGGCACCGCGGCGAGTGTGTGTTCGAACATGTTTCATAAACATGTGCGCAACGGAAGAAATAAAATATAAAAAATCTAATTTATTACATCACACACACCACACACATGCATAGTACATGTGTAGACATAACCGTAGTTTCAAATTTTACAATAAAAAGAAATTATTCTATGTATACCTGACGTATCACGTGTAGTGGGAAAGACATCAACCGGAGTGACTCTCGCTAGAATCGCCTCTATCCGTATCCACGCCGAGTATCGTCGGGATGACTTCACAAATCCACGAGCCTCATCTTCGTACGAGTCACTAGCCTCGTGTCGAAGACGATGTGATCGAGAGAAGATCACAATCCGAATCAAAATTCGGATTCAAAAATGAGTCCCCAAAACTCGCTTCTCCGGAGAGGTATTCGTCAACTGTTTGCCGAATCCTTCATCCTCCACCTATGAGGATTACCGGAGATCGAATCCCCAATAAGGTAGCCGCTGTCGGAGCTCCAAATGTCGTCCAAACGATGCTCCGACATGAAGGAGACAAGCTGTCCAGAAAACTGGATAGCTTTGGTGGAGAACTTGCGCCGGCCAAATAAGGAAAGCTAGGTGCTCACCTTGTCGCCGGAGCCAAGGAAGATCACCGGAGCTCCTCCGGAAGCATCTAGACGCCGGAAAGTGGGGAGAACAGCAGCTACTGGATGCCGGCTAGAGGAACTTGGGTGGTGGTGGGCGACGGCAAGATGTTGGGCGCCGGCAAGACAAGGAGAAGACAGGGAGGGGGCGGCAAGATTAGGGTTAGGGCTTTCACAAAACCCTTAAGCCCTATTTTATAGAGAACAAATTCTCCTAATGGTTATTGGTTCATAACCAAAAACCCATTAACCCTCTCCATTAACTTAAGTTAAAATAAACCAAATCGATTTGGTCAATTTTAAGTTAAAACGAACCGAACCAACTTTGGTTCATTCGTTTAAAACAAACCAAACCCCTTTGATTTATTCTTCACCATTGGATTAGAACCAAACCAATTTGATTCATCTATCATGTCTTCATAAGACACGGACCATCCACGCTTGCATTGCGACTGAAACGATTTCATGCTCGCTCCTTGTTTTGTCCAACTAAACCTAGTTTCTCTTGGTATGAGAATCTCATTCTCAAGCTCATTTTAAATCCTTCTGATTACGCTCGTGCGTGTGACCAAATAGCTTCACGATTTATGTTGGCCGTCTATAATTAACCATTAATTATAGAATGATCGTGAGTGGCACCTAGTAGTACATCATGATCCCCAATTAATCGAAAAGATCAACGGTTGATCCAGAACTATTTCTGAAACCCTTCAGCAGCTATAATGATTCATTCCCCATTCCTTTCACTCATCTTATACCCACTTGGTTCAGGACATGGTCTATAGTGTCAGTCTCTACTAGGTTGACTACGTCACATCTAGCCCAAGTATCATTTCCTCGTCCTACGGATTCTAGTTACTGCACATGTATCCAAGAGTACCTTACTCTAAACATGTAATGCTTTGGCCAAAGACTTTAGTAACAATCCGACGAGAGGCCATGAGTATACATCTCCTCGCAAGGAGTGGTGAATCTTTTATAGGCTATTCAAACACTTTCGATCACTTCAACTTATTCCCCAATCATCCCGGGTCCACATCTCCTCAAAGATGCTTACTTAAGATGTCAAAGCATAAGTCTTCATGACCAAGATGACTTGAATACTGCAAGTCAAAGGAACATCGCACATAAGCTGCAGTAAGAACTTTATTGACATATCTATTTATGTAGAGAACCCTATGATGTTTTACAGCTGGTCACTCCAATGAACTAGTTACCATAACTAGCATCCACGATTAACTCCGGACATCACAATGTCACCAGCCAGTGAGAATCAGCTGCTTGGATACACCAAGGAGTATACCTCGTGCTAGTCTCGACAGAATTGATGGTGTCCAAATCCATCAATTCATCGACTAGGGATAATTCCGATACATCACAATTACACAGGCTGAGATACTCACTAGTTGTGATCCAATCACAAATTCTCTCATTTGTGAATCGTATCATGGACGTTCAGTAAATGAGTTTAAGATCTAATCAAATACATGAAAACATGTATACTCAAATAGTGAATCTTCATTTATCATATAAATGGTTCAAACATAAGGCGATTGCCTTAGAACATCTCTCATATATTACTAACACGAGGCACAATACCACCTCTCCTCTTTACAACAAAATGCTCGAAGATGAAACACTCGAATACAATATAGAGAGAATGAAGTAACTATTAGGACCAGTGCACCCGCTATAGGGGGGGGTGAATAGCGATGTTCGACGGTTTACGGAATTTGATGTTTCTTGCGTGCTTGATTTTCTATGATGTTTGTTAGCACAGCAGAAATAATAGAAATACACAACAAACACAAATACAATGCACAAGACACATGATATAATTTGGTTCGGAATCGAATGGTTCCTACTCCACAGATTGATCTCAAACGAGCTCTAGCGATGCATGCAACACCACTAATCAAATAAACTCCTTCTCAACAACAAGTCGGAGGTGGAGAAACCTCGTACAATGAATTACAATAGTAATAAAGACAAATACAAGCGAATACCAGTAAACTACATAAATACAAGTAATGAAACACTTTACAATTGTAAACATGGATGCTTGCTTGAGTTGCACTTGGAGACCCAGAATTGTAGTAGCAAATTGCCCCAAAACTTCTCAAGAAACCTTGCCAAAAATCTTTCCCACGAACTGCTTTTATAACCTACATTTGGGCTGATTTTTGCCTACCAATCGACTGATCGGGACCATCAATCGACTGCTCCTATAGCTGTTGTGAGACAACGACATGAGCCACGTTGGAAAAGTTCTAACAGATAGAACATCAGTCGAATGATCATGCCCATCAATCGACAGACCGAGCCTTCACTCGACTGCTAAACTCTAATACTCAACTTGGGAACCTTCTGTGCCCGAATTCCCATACCGGCCGATCGGTGATCTCTAGACGATCATTGCTCGGGCCATCGATCATTTAATCTTTGGCGTCGAAATCTAGTCGGCTCTCATTAGTCGACTAATACACCTCAAAGATGAAGTTTTAACCCCAAGTATGGTGCCCCCATACTTACTAGACCACCCTTAGCCTAGACCTAAGCCTTCTAGCCACCTCCGTCAGCCTCATGCCTATCGGATCCCTCTAAGTCATCCATGACTTGTTCATCCATACGCTAGCCTTCAGGTGCTTCTATCATCTATTGTCATGCTAATGTTGTCTACACCACCAAGGCACATTGGACTTATGCTGCCAAGACTCCGCTTGAACTTTACACCACCAACCATTGGACTTATGCTGCCAAGACTCCACCCTTGGACTTTACGCCGCCAATATTCCCCTTGGACTTTCCAATTGCCAAGACTCAAGCTTGGATTTTCCATGCCAAGACTCATGCTTAGACTTTCCTTGCCAAGACCCATGCTTGGACTTTTCATGCCAAGTACACAAGACTTGGACTTCTCCCATGTCAATAGTCAAACATCAAAATATGACCTGGGTCGATTGCACCAACAATCTACCCAACACTTGTCAGACATCAATGTCAAACATCAATGTCAAACATCAAAACACTACTCGAGTCAAACTCGAGTTTGGTTAATCGTGACTAGGGCCGATTGCACCAACAATCTCCCCCTTTTTGATGTTTAACAAAAACACCCTTGAGTTAGGCCCCTAACTCAAATTCCCGTACTAATTTTCCCAAATTGGTAATTTTAACATTCTCCCCCTTTTTGACATACATCAAAAAGGTTCTCCCAAGGAGGTTAATGTCTCATAAGCCAATGAGATCTTACAATCTTCCCCTTGGTCCAAAAACATCTAAGATGTCTATAATCTTCCGAGTGATAAGTCCCATATCACTTAAGAGAGGCAATCCTACAAACTCTCCCAATTTCCAAATTGGGCATCTCCATTTCCTATTTCTCCCCCTCATGAGGAAAAATAACATCCATCATCCCATGATGGATACCTCCCCCTAAAGGCTTGCTCCCCCTTGACCATTGCAACAACAATGTCTTTGGAGAGTCCCTAAGCCTATAGGTACTCTAAACCATCAAAAATAAGGTCCAAAGTTCAACATTGACCCTTACCATTGATACATCACCCTAACAACTCTCCTAATCTATATCCAATGGATTTTTACCCTTTCCAATGCTTTCCAAAGCATATCCTAGGGTTAGGAGTAGTTAGGGAACCCTAACGTAGCTAAAACATGGGCCAAACATCCTTGTTTACCCAAAATCAGCTCTGGCAGTCGACTACCCTACCCATCAGTCGACTACCATTAAGCGGCAGTCGACTGATAACTGAAATTTTCGAATTTCAATTATCAGAAATGAGTTTTGAAAAAACATAAGTAATTCTACGTATATCGAAAAATTATGAAAATTCATACGTACATTACTTATAAGCAATACAATGGATGAAAAATATTGGAAAAAATAATTTACCCAAAAAATAGTGAAATTGATACAAAGTTCAAAAGTGAAAAAACCTTCAATGTTTGAGCTCACTTTGTATCAACATCATCAATGGTGACTTCTATCAAAAGATAGATTGCACCAAGGTTTTTCAAAATGATTTTCAAATTGTTTTAAAACCTTATTTTGGATCATGTTCTTTGGTCTTAATGGACATGCTTTGAATATAAGTTTTCCTAATGATCCATAAATAATATAAGATGAATTTGAGTTCATCTAGATGCAAAGACTATGCACCTTGAACTTAACTCATATCCTAGCATCTCACATGTATCTAGGGTGTATCAATACACATACATGTTAATGTAATGTGAGATGTGAGTTTTGTTCATCCTAATCTAGGGTTTCATGCATTTTTCTAAGGCAACACTACTTGATTCCCTTATACATGATACTTCAAGTCATGCCAATTGTCCTTGAATCAATTTTATTAATGCATGAATGATCATGTAATAAATGATGATATAAATAAACATGGCCAATGATCATGATGTCATGACATATTATATAATCTAAATATACACGACATTATAACCTTAATCCTAAGCATGATCTTGACATATTATATAATTAAAAGTAGATATGATGTCATGACATGTTATATGGCAAATCAAGCATGACAAATAAAATGTAAAGGTATAATAATACCTAAGTTTTAATATTAATTGCCATTTGTTAGAATTAAATTCATTTTTCCATATTATTAGCTTATCCCGAGTGTGCCAAAAACCCAAAATGACACAGTATGACATCTAACCCTAATTGTGACAATTTGATTGATTTTTCACTTTCCATAAATTGCATTGGAACATCCTAAAATCCTTTAGGATTAAAATTCAAACCACATTTCCAAGGTACCCTTAACCTTGAAAATGACCTAAAGTGCCACCTTTATCATGGTTAGGTTAACTAGCCATCCATTTAAATTTGGCACAACCTAAATCCATTTAGCGTGAAACGATCACGCTCCTAGGAACCCATTACCTATTGGAGCTCCTTGGGTTTACTAGGGATTTTCTAGGGATAACTTCCCTAGATACCCTCCTAGGCTTAGAAGCCTTGGTCATTTGGGTCTTACCTAGGTTAACTCTAGAGGTAACTCCCCTTGTAACCATCTTAATGACTTCCTTAGGTTTCCTTGAAACCCTAGCCACTAGGCATCTACCTTGGTCAACCTTAGGGATGACTTCCCTATTGACCTTGGCTTTCCTAGACCTAGGTTGTGTTCCATAATCTAATGGAACACTATGGTAGGTCTCCTCAGGCTTAGGTTTGTGACCCAAACCTTTCTTGCCCTTAGTTGACTCTTGTCTCCTAGGCCCTTGACTTTGACCATTTGACCCCTTAATTTGATTTTGTATATTCCTAAGGGTCTTTTCCATTTTCTCAAGTCTTGACCTCAAGACTTGATTTTCCTTTTCTAATATCTCAATTTTTGATTTTTCATTAACTCTTGAGATATTCTTATTTCTAGGCATATGTCTAGTCCATTTAGGGTTGATGCCTAGGTGATCTTCTATCTTCCTAATGGTCTCCCTTGGAAGGATGGGTCTAGAATTGTTTGATCTAGGTTTGTCCTTAGGTAAAATTGTTTTAGGGAGATTAGTCCCAAATTTCTCTTTATTCCTAATGTGGACATGCTTAGCTCCTAAACAATAAAACCTATTATTCCTAGCATGCTTTTGTTCATCAGTAATAGCAAGATTACTGCAATTATTTTTAGCATGCTTTTTCCTATAACTTAATGAATGAGCATTAATAAATTTTACCTTAGGGTTTGCCTTAGAGGCTCCTCTACTTTTGATGCTCCTTCTTGGCTCTTTTTCTTCCTCCTAGAGCATTGACTCCTATAATGCCCCTTTTGTTGACACTTGAAGCAAATCACATGCTCCTTGCTTTTAATTGTGGGGACACCGACATTCTTGACTTTGGAGCCAGTTGAGCCTTCTTGACCTTTTTAGGATACTTGCTCTTGTAGTGTCCATATTCCCTACACTCAAAACACATTATATGAATTTTATTTTGAAATGATGTTCTTGAGTTACCTAGGGCGGTGGTTGATGCCGGAGTTGGTTCTTCTTCATCTCTCCCGGATGTTGAGGCTACCTCCTGATCCGGCATGGAAGGTGATCTAACTTCCTCCACCTCAATCCTAGAGGTGGAGACTTCTTCTACTTCTACTTCTTCCACTGATTCGAATGTCGACTCCTTCTCAACTTCTGACTCCTCACTTTCTTGAGAGGAAGAGCTTCTTCTTCTTGTGTCGGTTTGATTTTTCATGAAGCATTGCCAATTTTCTCCATAGTTCCTTGACATATTGAAATTCACCTATTTTAGACAATAATTCATTAGGAATTAAATCAACTACCATATCGATTACCTTATCATTTGTTTCAGATTTTTGTAGTTGATCTTGAGTTCATCTCTTCTTCTTGAGATATCCTCCCTTTGGCCCTCTAGGATATTCAAATCCTTCCATCAAAGAGGACCACTCCTCAAGGTCCCTCATCATCAAGAAGTCTTCAATTCTTGCCTTCCATTGGTTGAATCCTTCTTGTCCATAGAAATTGTAAGGCACCGGTGTGTTGATGTCCCATCCTAATTGTTCTTCAGATTCCATCTTTCCCTCTAGTGTCTTTTGCTCTCGGGTGTTAGTCCGTAGAAGAGCTCCAGGCTCTGATACCACTTGTTAGGACCTGTGTGCCCGGTAGAGGGGAGTGAATAGTGATGTTCGACGGTTCATGGAATTTGTTCGTTGTTGCATGCTTGATTTTCTACAATGTTTGTTAGCGCAGCGGAAATAATAGAAATACACAACAAACACAAATACAATGCACAAGACACACGATATAACATGGTTCGGAACCGAATGGTTCCTACTCAACGGATTGAGCTCAAACGAGCTCTAGCGATGCGTGCAACACTACTAATCAAATAAACACCTTATCGACAACAAGTCGGAGGTGGAGAAACCTCGTACAATGAATTACAACAGTAATAAAGACAAATACAAGTGAATACGAGTAAACTACACAAATACAAGTAAAGAAACACTTTACAATTGTGAACTTGGATGCTTGCTTTGTGATTGCTTGAGTTGCACTTGGAGACCTTGAATTGCAGCAGCAAATTGCCCCAAAACTTATCAAAAAACCTTGCCAAAAATCTTCCTCACGAACTGCTTTTATAACCTACATTTGGGCTGATTTTTGCCTAGCAGTCACTGATTGGGACCATCAATCGATTGCTCTTGTAACAGTTGTAAGACAGCAACATGAGCCATGTTGGATAAATTCCAACGAATATACCATCAGTCGACTGATCATGCCCATCAATCGACTGATCGAGCCTTCATTCGATAGCCAAACCCTAACAGTCGACTCGGGAACCTTCTGTGCTCGAATTCTCGACCAGCAATCGACTGATCTCTAGATCAATCGACTACTCAGGCCATCAGTCGACTGCCCAATGCTGGCGGCCGACTGCTAGGCCAGTTCCAACAGTCAAACTCTAGTCGACTCTCATCAGTTGACTGACCATAGTCCCAGTCGACTGATACACCTCAAACATGAGGTTTTAACCTCAAGTATAATGCCCCCATACTTTCTAGACCACCCTTAGCCTAGACCTAAGCCTTCTAGCCACCTCCGTCAGCCTCACGCCTATCGGATCCCTCCAAGTCATCCATGACTTGTTCATCCATACGCTAGCCTTCATGTGCTTCCATAAGCTATTGTCATGATAATGTGGTCTACACCGCCAAGGCACATTGGACTTATGCTACCAAGACTCCGCTTGGACTTTACGTCGTCAACCATTGGACTTATGCTCCTAAGACACTACCCTTGGACTTTACGCTGCCAATATTCCCCTTGGACTTTCCAATTGCCAAGACTCAAGCTTGGACTTTCCCTTGCCAACCCATGTTGGACTTTCCATGCCAAGACTCATGCTTGGACTTTCCTTGCCAAGACCCATGCTTGGACTTTTCATGCCAAGTACACAAGACTTGGACTTCTCCCATGACAATGGTCAAACCATCGTCAAACATCAAAATATGACCTGGGTTGATTGCACCAACAATCTCCCCAACACTTGTTAGACATCAATGTAAAATATCAAAACACTACTCGAGTCAAACTCGAGTTTGGTTAATCGTGAACTGGGTCGATTGCACCAACAGTAACAACTAAAATATACCGACAAAAAAGGAACTTCAATTCTTGGCACGTTGCGACAACATTTCAATGGCGTAGAGTAGTCGTTGACAGTGCGGCATTGTGGGAGCACTTTGAGAGCAATTGAGATGACCTAAAGGGGTGATCCCCCCTTCTTTTATAACCCTCCAAGCCCCATCTCATTGAGATCAAGATCTGGATGAAAAGGACACCTCACCCCAAGATAAGGGGATCTTATCTTGGCTTTCATTGAGCTGGATAGTTTGAATAGAAGTTGACTGATGGCCTTCATCACCAATCACATGCAGCGAATCGATCAAGGTAAAGTCGCGATGATCGTCAGCTAGGTTATTCAACTGCAACAAAGAGTTAGCACAGTAAACAAAAGTAATGATAAATTCGATAGCTACTAACCGTTCGATCTCGACCTAGACCTTCCACTGGAAGTCTTAGTCAGATCGGTGCCTAAATTCGTCCCCGTACATAACACTTGACCTTTCCATTACTCAACACTCGTGCTTACCTCTGGTCCTTTCCAACCTATCACTTAGCTTTCAGTCTCCGCTTAGGTTCCTCGACTCCACGAGGTTCTCCTGGCATCGTCCGACCACCATGGTTTCTCGACTCGAGATTCTACGGGTGTCTCTTGACCTTGGGCTTAGTTTAAACACTTCCTGAACACTTAACAAAGCTCATGAGATAAACAATAACACCTTAACTTTGAACCTTTGCCATAATCAAAACCCAGGTTCGATTATCTTGCACCACTACTGTCATACCCCGAGAGTATGCCGAGCTCGAGAATCAGACAACATCTCCCCTGTACGTGATACAATTCCTTGTTGATACATAGCCTTCCGGCCACAACCACACAACATATAGAAGTATATAACCAAAGTCACAGCGGAAAACACCAACAATAATAAAAATACAAAGACCTGAATACATGAGTACCAGTACGACTTTGACACAACAAGAAAACATGATCGAAACCAAATACATAACAACATAACCGATTACCAAACGACGGAAACAATATAGGATAAAAATCCAAAACATACTATCCAAAATATACAACACCAATATGGATTACAATCAAATTACTCGAGGTGAGATGGTGTTAGTAATATATGAGAGATGTCCTAAGGCAATCGCCTTATGTATGAACCATTTATATGATAAATGAAGATTCACTATTTGAGTATACATGGTTTCATGTATTTGATTGGATCTTAAACTCATTTACTGAATGTCCGCGATACGACTCACAGCATGAGAGAATTTGTGATTGGATCACAACTAGTGAGTATCTCTACATGTGTAATTGTAATGTATCAAAATTATCCCTAGTCGATGAATTGATGGATTTGGACACCATCAATTCTGTCGAGACTAGCACGAGGTATACTCCTTGGTGTATCCAAGAAGCTAATTCTCACTGACTGGAGACATTGTGATGTCCGGAGTTAATCATGGGTGCTAGTTATGGTAACTAGTTCATTGGAGTGACCAACCGTAAGACTTCATATGGTTCTCTGCATATATAGATATGTCAATGAAGTTCTTACTGTAGCTTAAGTGTGATGTTCCTTTGACTGCGGTATTCAAGTCATCTTGATCTTAAAGACTTATGCTTGGGTATAAGTCTCTGAGGTAGCTTGCTTTGACATCTTAAGCAAGCATCTCTGACGAGATGTGGACCCGGGATGATTGGGTATAAGTCGAAGTGATCGAAGGAGTTTGAATAGCCTATAAAGGATTCACCACTCCTTGCGAGGAGATGTATACCCATGGCCTCTCGTCGGATTGTTACTAAAGTCTTTGGCCAAAGCATTACATGTTTAGAGTAAGGTACTCTTCGATACATGTGCAGTAACTAGAATCTGTAGGATGAGGAAATGATACTTGGGCTAGGTGTGACGTAGTCAGCCTAGTGGGGACTGACACTATAGACCATGTCCTGAACCAAGTGGGTATAAGATGAGTGAAGAGAATGGGGCACGATTCATTCGAGCTGCTGAAGGGTTTCAGAAATAGTTCTGTATCAACCGTTGATCTTTTCGGTTAATTGGGGATCATGATGTACTACTAGGTGCCACTCATGATCGTTCTATAATTAATGGTTAATTATAGACGACCAACATAAACCGAGAACCTATTTGGTCACACGCACAACGAGAGTAATCCGAAGGATTTAAAATGAGCTTGAGAATGAGATTCTCAGACCGAGAGAAACTGGGTTTGGTTGGACCAAACATGGAGCGAGTATGAAATCGTTTCAGTCGCAATGGAAGCGTGGATGGGCCGTGTCTTATGAAGACATAATGGATGAACGAAAATGGTTTGGTTCTAATCCAATGGAGGAGAATAAAGGTTTGGTTTATTTTAAACAAATGAACCAAAGTTGGTTCAGTTCATTTTAACTTAAAATAAACCATCATGGTTTGGTTTATTTTAACTTAAATTAATGGAGCGGGTTAACGGGCCTTATGGTTATGATCCAATAACCATTAAGAGAATTAGTTCTCTATAAAAGAGGGCTTAAGGGTTTGTTAAGCCCTAATCCAATTCTCTTAACCTAGAGTTGCCGCCCACCTCCTCCCCTTTGAAGAAGTCGGCACCAACCCTAGTGCCGTCGCCCACCTCCTACAACCGGCGACCAGCTACTGCCATCTTCTCCACTTTCCGGCGTTGAGCTGCTGCCGGAGGAGCTTCGGTGATCTCCCTTGGGTTCGGTAATAAGGTGAGTTTCCACCTTTCCTTTTTGGCCGTCCCTACTCCTCCACCAAAGCTGTCCAGTTTTCTGGACAGCTTGTTTCCCTCTCGTCGGAGCGTCGTTTGGACGACATTTGGAGCTTCAACAGCAGTAGCCTTGTCAGGGATTCGATCTCCGGTAATCCTCATAGGTGGAGGACGAAGAATTCGTCAAACGGTTGATGAATACCTCTCTAGAGAAGCGAGTTTTGAGGACTCGGTTTTGGATCCGAATTTGGATTTGGATCGTGATCTTCTCTCGATCACATCGTCTTCAACATGAGGCTAGTAACCCGTACGAAGACGAGGCTCGTGACTTTGTGAAGTCATCTCGAAGATACTCGGCGTGGATACGGATAGAGACGATTCTAGTGAGGATCGTTCCGGTTGATGCCTTTTCCGCTACACGTGATATGTAAGGTATACGTAGTTAAATTTCCTTTTATTGCAAAATTTAAATTTACGGTTATGTCTACACATGTTGTACTATGCATGCATGTGATGTGTGTGTTGTAATAAATGTTGATTTATTATTTTTATTTCATCCGCTGTGCACATGTTTACGAAACATGTTCGAACACACACTCGCCGCGGTGCAGGAAACCCAACAGTGGTATCAGAGGCCAGGTTGTGTTTCGACATAATCGTAAAATTATTTTGTGATAGTCATAATGGTATTTCTGGAAATTTTCTACTTTTGGAAAGTTAGAAGTATTTATGGAAATTTTTTAATTTTGGAAAGTCTAGAAGTATTTATGGAAATCTTCAACTTTTGGAAAGTTGGAAGTATTTATGGAAATTGATATTTTCCATAAATAAAATATTTGATTAGTTTTGGAAATTTGTTTCCTAATTTAATCATGATTTGATTTGGGAAATCAAATCTTAAAATATTTTATTTCCATAAGTAGTTTTTGATGATTTAGGAAATTAGTTTTCTAAATTGACTTTCCTTAATCAACTATTTCCACAAATAAAATATGTGATTAGATTTGGAAATTTATTTCCTAATTTAATCATGATTTGATTTGGAGAATCAAATCTTAAACATATTTTATTTCCATAAATAGTTATGACATATAAGGAAATTTTGTACATGACATAATTGTATGTCATGTAATTGCATTAGATGCATATCATTATGCCATGCGTGTCATGACATGTAGATGTATGCCATGCCATGTAGATAATAGTTATTTGCATGCAAAGAGGATGAGACATAAAAATCCTAACTCAATATTAAAGCCTACACCTTCCATTAATATGGTTAGAACCAGAATTCCGTTTCTTGTTCGGGTTGTTGGACTCTCTCCAAGCCCGGCTCGAACCCGAACATGTTCAAACCATGGAATAGTTTAATACTAATATGGTAAGTGTCAGAGGTCAATCATTAGCTTTGGTTGTTGGACTCTCTCCAAGCGGGGCTAATTGGTTGAATGCGCTCTAACCATATTAAAACTATTTCTCGATTAATGGGTTGGCTTTAACCTGGAGCATCGACTTGTTGGACTCTCTCCAAGGTCGATGTTAAGGGAGGTGAAGTTGGGTGCTATGCATATGATGCATACTTGTTAATGTGTTAACAACCCGATGTATGTGTGAATATTCAATTAGTTGATAGCACATTGTGATAGTTGCATATACGTGATATGCAATCGGTATATTTGATACCTACCATTGTAGTTATGAATGGCTTGTTGGACTCTCTCCAAGGTTGTTCATATCTATGATGGATATCAGCCCATTCGGAGATGGACCTACGATCTCCCGAAGTGATTTTGGGGTTTTTTTGAAATTCAAAAAATGAATGGGATTTATAAATGTATATTGATGCATTTTAAATCATCTTTCTCACATATGCTTGAGTTGTATTTCTAGTATAATTGATTGATCATGATGTCTTTGAAATTGCACTCTATCTTGGATTCAAATAAATTGACTATGCCGAACTTCTTGGACAGGCTTAGAAACTTGAGAATTGTTCTCAAGGTTGAAAAGCTTGCAAATGTCCTCGAAGCGCCTCTTCCCGCCCGTCCTAGTGACAATGTAACTCTGGACCAATTGTTGGTCTATCAGAAACATGTGACTGATTCTGAAATGACGAGTTGCATCATGCATACGAGGATGCTCATACCATAGTCTTTCATCTTTATGAGTTGGTTGATGAGCAAGTGAGATTCGAAAGGTTCGAAGTCTCCAAGCTCCTCTTCACCTCTTAGATGCAAGAAGGTTCATCTGTGGTATTGCTCAACATGTTGAAGACTGTGGAGCCTTCTGAGAAGCATGAGCAGGGGACGGTGTTGTTAGTTGATTCCTCGAAGAAAGGTTCTAAGAGGGAGTCAAAGGAACAACAGAAGGGGAAGAAGAAAAAGGCTAAAAAGATAGAACCAGCTCAAAAGGGCACTTGCCATCATTATGGCAAGTAGGGCCATTGGCGAAGAAATTGCAAGATTTATCTTGAGTCCGTGAAGAAGAATAAGGCATAAGATGCTCCATCTTTTTCATATATCTTCGTTATTGATTGTCATTCTATTTGCTCAGACACTTGGGTATTGGAAACTGGGTATGGCTCACATATATGTAATGACATACATGGCTAAGGAATAGAAGAAGACTCGTCAAGGGAGAGTCAAATTTATGTGTTGGGAATGGAGCAAAGGTTGCTGCACTCGCCATCGAAACGTATTTTTGAAACTCCCTGCAGGACTTGTCTTAGAACTGGACAATTTCTTTTATGTTCCTTCGTTGATAAAGAACATCATTTCTATTTCTTGTTTAAATAGAAATGGGTACCATTTGACTTTTAGTAACAATTGTTGTTACATAACTTTGAATGGAGTTCTTTATGGGACTAGAACTTTAAGCAATGGTGTTTATACGTTGGATGTATCCAGTGATGTTTTCAATATCGAAGCGAGCAACAAGCGTGCTCGAAAGGATAATCAATTAGACTCCTACATGTGGCATTGTCGTCTTGACCATGTAAGCAAGAAACGCATGTCCGAATTACACCGATGTGGAATTCTGGAATAGTTTGAATTGGATTCATACGATACATGCGAATCATGCTTAAAAGGCAAGATGACTAAGTTACCTTTTACAGGAAAAGGTGAACGAGTGGGAGAGTTGCTAGGTCTAATACATACTGATGTATGCGGACCTATGTCAACTCAAGGTTTAGGAGGCTATAACTACTTCATTACCTTCACCGATGATCACTCACTGTTTGGGTATGTGTTCTTGATGAAACACAAGTCTGAAGCCTTTGAAAGGTTCAAAGAATTTAGAAATGAAGTAGAGAAACAACATGACAAGAGTATTAAAATACTTCGATCGGATCGAGGTGGTGAATACTTAAGTCAAGAGTTTCTTGATTATCTAAGAGACAATGGTATATTGTCTCAATGGACTCCGCCATATACACCACAGCATAATGGTGTATCTGAGAGGCGTAACCGGACCTTGTTGGACATGGTCAGGTCAATGATGAATCATGCGAATCTTCTCAAGTCCTTTTGGGGCTATGCACTTCAGACAACTGTTTACTTGTTAAACAGAATATCAACCAAGGTAGTCTCTACTACTCCATATGAGATATGGAATAGTAAGAAACCTCATGTATCTTACTTGAAGATATAGGGTTGTCTTGCTTATGTGAAGCAGACTGTATCAGACAAATTGGATGCTAAGTCTGATAAATGTCTATTTATTGGATACCCTAAGGAAACAAGGGGTTACCAATTCTATCATCCTATGGAACAAAAGGTGTTTGTTTCAAGGCATGCTGTGTTTCTAGAGAAAGAGTTTCTCTTGCAAGAAAACAGTGGGAGTGTCATCGAGCTTGAGGAGGCTCGAGAGACTCAAATAGACATTGATGAGATACCTGGTGAAGCACAACAACCGATAACTCATAGTGATGAGCAATCGACTGGACCTACTGTAACACCACATCTTCGTAAGATCTGGTAGAACACGCAACATTCCTGAGAGATATGTATTTTTCGTAAGTAAATCGAACGACGTGTTACTCATTGATGATGAGGAGCCTACCAGTTATGAAGAAGTGCTGACAAGTTCAGAAAGGGATAAGTGGCTTGAAGCCATGAAGTCGGAATTGGATTCCATGTATGAAAACCAAGTTTGGAACTTGGTTGACCCACCTGAAGGCATCAAGCCTATAGGGTGCAAGTGGGTTTTCAAGAAGAAAACCGACATGGATGGTAATGTTGTCACGCCCGCCCTTTCGGGACCCTAAATGTCCGGAGAGGCGGCGCGTGACGCGACCGTACATACATTACATACAGCGGAAGACTTTATACATACTTCTTAATTCTCACAGCGGAAGACTTTAGACATACTTCTTAATACTTTTTTTTTTGTTTTTCTTTTAAACATAAACATGCATTAACACATATATACATATATATATATATACTTCTTCTTCTTAGCATAGAGTATGCTTCATAGCGTGGATAGATACTTCTTCTTACTTCTTCTTTACTTCTTCTTCTTAACATAGAGCATGCATCATATATGCAGATACTTAGTGCTTAGTAAATTCATAACATCATCATCATAAGGAGACATAAGTGAGGACATGAATAGACATCTTTATCATAGGTAAACATGTTTAGACCTAACGGATCTTCTCCACCATGCCACTACCACACACATTGGCCCCTCCTGCTGCTCCCTTTAGTTTATCCATCCCTTACCCTTATCTGCAGTACGAGGGAAAGATAAACTATAAGCACATAGGCTTAGTAAGATCCTGTCCTACTCACTAAAACCATACATTATCATTAATCATGGCATGCAGCATTCACAACATAGAAGCAATATAACATGGATCACCGTATCATCAAACATAACTTGTAATGTATCTAACGTAAACATGTAAACATTCATAGCATATTGTAAAACATAACTTTCATGACATATCTAACGTAAGCATGTAAACGTTCATAACATATCATAAAACATAACTTTCATAACATATAACTTAACGTTCTTGGCATATCGTTTAACATAACATGTAACTTAACAATCATGGCATATTATTTAACATTACATGTAACTTAACAATCATGGCATATTATTTAACATTACATGTAACTTAACAATCATGGCATATTATTTAACATTACATGTAACTTAACAATCATGGCATATTATTTAACATTACATGTAACTTAACAATCATGGCATATTATTTAACATTACATGTAACTTAACAATCATGGCATATTACTTAACATAACATGTAACTTAACAATCATGGCATATTACTTAACATAACATGTAACTTAACAATCATGACATACATATGCAAGATGCTTTTGAAAATATATACACTAGGTACGTAAATATAAATCTCAACATATTTGGGCCCGGCATTGTACCACTTCTTCATTATCATAGCGCGCATCCTAAATAGGCCGAGGTAGCAAGTCTCGAACCTAATAGGTTTCTAGGCCCGAGTCTTATTCCATCGACCTAGGGGCAATCGTCATAGCGTAGAAGCCCATCCTAGGCCCGAGTCTTACTCCATCGACCTAAGGCATCTTGGAGCCCATCCCGTACTAGGCCCGAATCTTATTCCATCGACCTAGGGGCAATCATACATAGAAGCCGTCCTGGGCCCGAGTCTTATTCCATCGACCTAGGCATCTTAGGAGCCCATCCCTTCTTGGACCTTGTTAAGGTCTTGGTACAAGCCATGCAGTAAAATACTTATATGCTTATTTTACAACATAGCTTATTTCTTTAACATAGCATAGCATACTTCATTTCATAACGCATCATGCTTCATTTCATTCACATAGCATAGCATACTTCATGTCATAACATCTTAGCTTATTTCATTAACATAGCATAGCATACTTCATTTCATTCACATCATGCTTCATTTCATTCACATAGCATAGCATACTTCATTTCATAACAACTTATCCTATTTCATTAACATAGTCATGGCATACTTTATTTCATAACAACATAACTTATTTCATTAACATAGCATGGCATACTTCATTTCATAACAACATAACTTATTTCATTAACATAGCATGGCATGCTTCATTTCATAACAACATAACTTATTTCATTAACATAGCATGGCATACTTCATTTCATAACAACATAACTTATTTCATTAACATAGCATGGCATGCTTCATTTCATAACAACATAACTGATTTCATTAACATAACATAGCATACAATTCATGGTATGAACTTCATTGTAACCTAAGAACCAAAGGTGGCCGAATGGTCCATGTAGGGCCTTTGGGTTTAACTTTTGACCTAATCCCCTTTTTAAACTTAACCTCATCATATAGTTACAAAACATAGTATGGAACTTCATTGAAACCCTATAGTGGGGTTTGGCCGAATAGAACTATAGTGTTCATTAGGGTTAGCTTTTGCTCTAACCCACTTTAAACCCTAAAATCATCATCTAGTTCCCATAATATGGCATGGAACTTCATTGAAACCCTAAAGTAGGGTTTGGCCGAATAGAACTAAAGTGTTCATTAGGGTTAGCTTTTGTTCTAACCCACTTTAAACCCTAAAATCATCATCTAGTTCCCATAATATGGCATGGAACTTCATTGAAACCCTAAAGTAGGGTTTGGCCGAATAGAACTAAAGTGTTCATTAGGGTTAGCTTTTGTTCTAACCCACTTTAAACCCTAACATCATAATCTAGTTATAAAACATAGCATAAACATAGCATAGAGCTTCTTTGAGACCCTAGTTCATGACTTGGCCGAATGGGTCATGGAGGCCTCTAGAGTTAGATCTTTATCCTAATCCCTATAACATGCTAACATCATCACTTGCAAGCAAAAACAAGATATAACTTCAATAAAACACCAACAAAACCCATGTTGGCCGAATGGTTCATAGGGTTTCCTAGGTTTAACTTTTGACCTAATCCATTTTAAGCCCTAACATCATCATCTAATTACAAAAGCATGGCATACAACTTCATGGAAGCCCTAGATCATATCTTGGCCGAATATAACAATGTAAATTTCTTTTATAAAACGTCAACCGAAGCTACTCGTATGCAGGTGAGGGATACTTACATCCTTCGCGTTGCTTTTGGTGGAGAAGACAACCTAAAGAACCAACCTAGCCCTAGCTTTCTTGCTTGGATGAGGCTCGGCCAAAAGAGGGAAATGGAGAGGGAAGCCTTAGAATTTCGGTGAGAAGAGGAAGAGAAGAAGAGAGAAAGTAAACAATTTCAATCTTCCCTCTTCATTATAAAGGGGGGAGGAAGAGAAGTTCCTCTTTTCTTTTCTATGCCTCTTCATTTACCCTTAGTCCCATTTATCTATAGTTCCCCCCCTTTCCTTAATCATACAATCCTATTGGGCTTATGGTTAGTGGGTACATCTATAGGGCTTGGCTATCTCTAGAGGTCTGGAGTTCAATTCCTAGGTCTTGTATCCATTTTTGGCTTATTTTCTTTTGTTTTGGAAAAAGGCCTACATAAAGCCCATTATCATCAAGCCAAAAATTCTTGTAAAATTGCTAGGAATTTTACGGGCGTTACAATCCTTCATACCTTTAAAAAGTTTCATCCTCGAAACTTAGAACAATTGTGGGTACTTCTTCTTCATGTCCTCCTCGCGTTCCCAGGTAGCCTCCTCGTACCGTTGATTCTGCCACAGGACCTTTACTAAGGGTACCTCTTTGTTCCTTAGCCTCTTGATTTCTCGGTCTAGTATTTGGATAGGCCGACTTTCAATACTTAGGTCCTCTTGAACTTGTACTGTTTGTGGCTCGATCACTTGGTCTGTACTGGAAATGCATTTCTTGAGCACAGAGACATGGAACACGTTGTGAATAGCCGACATCTCTTGAGGCAGCTCTAGCTTGTAAGCTACATTGCCAATCCTCTGCGATATCGGATACGGTCCCACGTAACGTGGACTCAGTTTACCCTTCTTTCCGAACCTCATTACTCCCTTCATGGGAGCCACTTTGAGGAATACTAGGTCCCCAACCTCGAATTCTAATGGTCTACGCCTCTTATCCGCATAGCTCTTTTGTCGGCTTTGGGCAGTTTCAATTCTCTGGCGGATGTTCCGTATAGCTCTGGTGGTGTCATCGATGAAATCCGTCTGGAGTCCCATCCTCTTCTTTTCACCACCCTCGTCAAAGATATGGGAGATCTACATTTCCTCCGTATAGAGCCTCGTAGGGTGCCATTCCAATAGTAGCTTGGTAGCTATTATTGTGTATTAATTCCGCCAAACATAAGTATCGACACTACCTTTTGAAATCCAGTATGCAGCTCTTAACATATCTTCCAAGATTGATTTACCCTTTCTATCATGTCGTCTGGGAGGGATGGAAGCGATCTTGAACAATAGCTTTGTGCCTAAGGCCTTCTGAACGCACTCCCAGAAATGGGAAATAAAGCGACCATCTCTATCAAAAATGATGGTCTTAGGGATTCCATGGAGTCGGATGATTTCCCTAGCATATAACTGAGCCAGTTGCTCCGTCGAATAGGTCATCTTGATTGCTAAGAAATGAGCGGACTTCGTCAATCTGTCTACAATCACCCATATAGCATCATAACCGTTTGTCGTCTTGGGCAATCCTGAGATGAAATCCATAGAAATGTCCTCCCATTTCAATTCTGGAATCTGGATCTACCGCAGGTGTTCCTCCGTGTCTTTGGTGCTCGCCTTAACCCTTTGGGCGTGTCGTAAGTCTTGACATCTTGAGCCACATCTCTTTTCATTCCAAACCACCAAAACTTTCGTTTCAGGTCTTGGTACATCTTGGTGGTTCCAGGATGCATCGCATAAGGAGTCCCGTAAGCTTCCTCAAGTATCTCCTTCCGTAATTCTGGATCGTCGGGAATACACAAGCGATCCCTGAGGTAGAGTACTCCACTATCAGAGATCCGAAACCCGTCGTCCTTTCCCTCTAGGACCTCTTGCTTGATCCTCCTCGAAGGCTTGGGTCACGGGCTTGCTTTTCCGATATCATCGAACAGTGCTATCGCTGTGGTTGAGAGCTGTCCGGAAATGATTTCCACCCGTAACGCGTAATCTCTTTTCTAAGGGTCGAGATAGCGAGAGGGACATCAAGGTGGCGCAGACTTCTGCTAAGTGCATCACCACCTTGTTAGCTTTCCCGGATGGTAAAGAATCTGATCATAATCCTTGAGCTCGAGCCATCTGCTACTGTCTCATGTTCAGTCATACGGGTGAAGAAATATTTCAGACTCTGGTGGTCTGTATAAATCCTACACTGAGCTCCATAGAGATAATGCCTCCATGTTTTGAGAGCAAAGACCATGGCCGCTAGCTCTAAATCGTGGGTGGGATAATTCCTTTCGTGTTCCTTGAGTTGCCTAGAGGCGTAGGCAATGACCTTGCCATTCTGCATAAGTACAGCTCCGAGTCCCATCTTGGAAGCGCCTTTGTACATGTCGAAGCCTTGTTCTTGTCCTAAGAGCAAGAATTGGAGCGAGTGTCTCCTTTTTAACTCTGTGAAACTCCTCTCGCAGGTGTCCGTCCACTCATATTTCTTGTCCTTTCTAACCGACATTGATCAACTATACCACATACATCCCATGCAATGGACTAATCACTAATTCAAGGAATGAGCTCATCATTTCTTATTCATACTTTCTGAAAGGAAAAATGTTAACATATAACATTCCTTATTTCTAATCGAAACAAAACTACTTAAGAAGATAGTTTATTACGACTCACTAGACAAACCCTAGTGCGATTGTAATCATTTTTAGTCCTATCTTCCTTGGCCTTATTAGGGTAGTCTCAGTGGCGAAGTCGATTTGCTTGTAGAACCCTCTACATTCTTCTCGAGGCGAGTTACCACGGGATTCTCTTGAACCTTGTGCTCCGAGTTCGACACCGATAGGTTATCCGCCCTTCGTAACGGCCCCACACGTGGTGTGCAACTACCATGAATTCATTTGGCAGGGAACGGACCAAGGCCCATATCTTATAATTGTCCAGTAACGGAAACTCTTGCCGCTCGAGTCTCCTAAAAAGACAATCGAGCCTTTTCATGTGTCTGATGACCCCACCGTCTGGTTTATAAACTATCTCTTCAATAGCTTCCCTTAATCGGTTTGTGACACATCACGACGGTCATAGTGGTCATCGTCAGTGCCATCGAAATTGAAATAATTGAAGTCGATGCAAAACCGACCAACCCGTATGAAACTGGCTTAATTCAATTCAGATGAGCATAGACCTTACAAATAATTACGAAAATCAATTTTCGTAACAAGAAAGTATTTTATTTATTTATATATATATATATATATATATTCGTGTAATTAAACTAAGGCTAGCATAAGGTCGTTTTAAGCTTCATTCATGTTCCCATGCATAAGTTAAACTTAAGGTATTTTACATCATGCCAGAACAAGCATAAGGGTATCCTATTTTCATGCATATTTAAGCTAGAAACATTTCCTATTATTCATGAACAAGCATAAAGTAAAGGCATTTTATAATCAAGCTAGAGGCACTTTATATCATACATGAATAAAATAAGCTAAGTTAGAGTAGACATAGAATTCTTACTTGGAGCGGCAGGATTGGAGCTTGATGTGTGTGTAGTGGAAAGGCAGATCCGCTCTGATACCAACCTGTCACGCCCGCCCTTCCGGGACCCTAAATGTCCGGAGAGGCGGCGCGTGACGCGACCGTACATACATTACATACAGCGGAAGACTTTATACATACTTCTTAATTCTCACAGCGGAAGACTTTAGACATACTTCTTAATACTTTTTTTTTTTTGTTTTTCTTTTAAACATAAACATGCATTAACACATATATACATATATATATATATACTTCTTCTTCTTAGCATAGAGTATGCTTCATAGCGTGGATAGATACTTCTTACTTCTTCTTTACTTCTTCTTCTTAACATAGAGCATGCATCATATATGCAGATACTTAGTGCTTAGTAAATTCATAACATCATCATCATAAGGAGACATAAGTGAGGACATGAATAGACATCTTTATCATAGGTAAACATGTTTAGACCTAACGGATCTTCTCCACCATGCCACTACCACACACATTGGCCCCTCCTGTTGCTCCCTTTAGTTTATCCATCCCTTACCCTTATCTGCGAGACGAGGAAAGATAAACTATAAGCACATAGGCTTAGTAAGATCTGTCCTACTCACTAAAACCATACATTATCATTAATCATGGCGGCATTCACAACGTAGAAGCAATATAACATGGATCACCGTATCATCAAACATAACTTGTAATGTATCTAACGTAAACATGTAAACATTCATAGCATATTGTAAAACATAACTTTCATGACATATCTAACGTAAGCATGTATAGCGTTCATAACATATCATAAAACATAACTTTCATAACATATAACTTAACGTTCTTGGCATATCGTTTAACATAACATGTAACTTAACAATCATGGCATATTATTTAACATTACATGTAACTTAACAATCATGGCATATTATTTAACATTACATGTAACTTAACAATCATGGCATATTATTTAACATTACATGTAACTTAACAATCATGGCATATTATTTAACATTACATGTAACTTAACAATCATGGCATATTATTTAACATTACATGTAACTTAACAATCATGGCATATTATTTAACATTACATGTAACTTAACAATCATAGCATATTACTTAACATAACATGTAACTTAACAATCATGGCATATTACTTAACATAACATGTAACTTAACAATCATGACATACATATGCAAGATGCTTTTGAAAATATATACACTAGGTAAGTAAATATAAATCTCAACATATTTGGGCCCGGCATTGTACCACTTCTTCATTATCATAGCGCGCATCCCTAAATAGGCCCGAGGTAGCAAGTCTCGAACCTAATAGGTTTCTAGGCCCGAGTCTTATTCCATCGACCTAGGGCAATCGTCATAGCGTAGAAGCCCATCCTAGGCCCGAGTCTTACTCCATCGACCTAAGGCATCTTGGAGCCCATCCCGTACTAGGCCCGAATCTTATTCCATCGACCTAGGGGCAATCATACATAGAAGCCCGTCCCTAGGCCGAGTCTTATTCCATCGACCTAGGGCATCTTAGAGCCCATCCCTTCTTGGACCTTGTTTACAAGCCATGCAGAAAGTAAAATACTTATATGCTTATTTTACAACATAGCTTATTTCTTTAACATAGCATAGCATACTTCATTTCATAACGCATCATGCTTCATTTCATTCACATAGCATAGCATACTTCATGTCATAACATCTTAGCTTATTTCATTAACATAGCATAGCATACTTCATTTCATTCACATCATGCTTCATTTCATTCACATAGCATAGCATACTTCATTTCATAACAACTTATCCTATTTCATTAACATAGTCATGGCATACTTTATTTCATAACAACATAACTTATTTCATTAACATAGCATGGCATACTTCATTTCATAACAACATAACTTATTTCATTAACATAGCATGGCATGCTTCATTTCATAACAACATAACTTATTTCATTAACATAGCATGGCATACTTCATTTCATAACAACATAACTTATTTCATTAACATAGCATGGCATGCTTCATTTCATAACAACATAACTGATTTCATTAACATAACATAGCATACAATTCATTGTATGAACTTCATTGTAACCTAAGAACCAAAGGTGGCCGAATGGTCCATGTAGGGCCTTTGGGTTTAACTTTTGACCTAATCCCCTTTTTAAACTTAACCTCATCATATAGTTACAAAACATAGTATGGAACTTCATTGAAACCCTATAGTGGGGTTTGGCCGAATAGAACTATAGTGTTCATTAGGGTTAGCTTTTGCTCTAACCCACTTTAAACCCTAAAATCATCATCTAGTTCCCATAATATGGCATGGAACTTCATTGAAACCCTAAAGTAGGGTTTGGCCGAATAGAACTAAAGTGTTCATTAGGGTTAGCTTTTGTTCTAACCCACTTTAAACCCTAAAATCATCATCTAGTTCCCATAATATGGCATGGAACTTCATTGAAACCCTAAAGTAGGGTTTGGCCGAATAGAACTAAAGTGTTCATTAGGGTTAGCTTTTGTTCTAACCCACTTTAAACCCTAACATCATAATCTAGTTATAAAACATAGCATAAACATAGCATAGAGCTTCTTTGAGACCCTAGTTCATGACTTGGCGAATGGGTCATGGAGGCCTCTAGAGTTAGATCTTTATCCTAATCCCTATAACATGCTAACATCATCACTTGCAAGCAAAACAAGATATAACTTCAATAAAACACCAACAAAACCCATGTTGGCCGAATGGTTCATAGGGTTTCCTAGGTTTAACTTTTGACCTAATCCATTTTAAGCCCTAACATCATCATCTAATTACAAAAGCATGGCATACAACTTCATGGAAGCCCTAGATCATATCTTGGCCGAATATAACAATGTAAATTTCTTTTATAAAACGTCAACCGAAGCTACTCGTATGCAGGTGAGGGATACTTACATCCTTCGCGTTGCTTTTGGTGGAGAAGACAACCTAAAGAACCAACCTAGCCCTAGCTTTCTTGCTTGGATGAGGCTCGGCCAAAAGAGGGAAATGGAGAGGGAAGCCTTAGAATTTCGGTGAGAAGAGGAAGAGAAGAAGAGAGGAAGTAAACAATTTCAATCTTCCCTCTTCTTTATAAAGGGGGGAGGAAGAGAAGTTCCTCTTTTCTTTTCTATGCCTCTTCATTTACCCTTAGTCCCATTTATCTATAGTCCCCCCCCCCTTTCCTTAATCATACAATCCTATTGGGCTTATGGTTAGTGGGTACATCTATAGGGCTTGGCTATCTCTAGAGGTCTGGAGTTCAATTCCTAGGTCTTGTATCCATTTTTGGCTTATTTTCTTTTGTTTTGGAAAAAGGCCTACATAAAGCCCATTATCATCAAGCCAAAAATTCTTGTAAAATTGCTAGGAATTTTACAGGCGTTACAAATGTGATTACCTATAAAGCTAGATTAGTGGCGAAAGGATATCATCAAAAACAAGGTGTTGATTATGACGAAACCTATTCGCCTGTAGCTATGCTTAAATCCATTCGGATGCTCCTGGCCATAGCGGCTTATTATGATTATGAGATATGGCAGATGGATGTGAAAACAACTTTCCTTAATGGAAACCTGCTCAAGGATGTGTATATGATACAACCTGAGGGTTTCACATCGGTTGATAAAACCAAGGTATGCAAATTGCGACGATCCATATATGGATTGAAGCAAGCATCCAGGAGTTGGAATATCCAATTTGATGAGACAATCAAAAAGTTTGATTTCTCACAAAATCTAGACGAACCTTGTGTGTACAAGAAGGTTAGTGGGAGTGCAGTCGTATTCCTAGTATTGTATGTCGAAGACATATTACTTATAGGAAACGATGTTTCAATCTTACAGTCAATTAAGGTTTAGTTATCCAAGACATTCTCCATGAAAGACCTGGGAGAAGCAACCTACATCCTCGGGATTAAGATCTATAGAGATAGATCGAAACGGTTGCTTGGTCTTTCGTAGTCTACATATATAGACCGAGTGCTAAAGAGGTTTAGCATGTCAGAATCCAAGAAAGGTTTCCTACCCATCAGGCATGGGGTACACCTTTCGAAGTCTATGTGTCGCCTACGAAGGCGAGAGGATTTGCATGAGTAAGATTCCTATGCATGATAGGATCTATCATGTATGCTATATTATATACGAGGCCCGATGTATCGTATGCTCTGAGTGTCACGAGCGGATACGATCGATCGGGAATGGATCATTGGGTGGGTATTAAGGCGATCCTTAAGTACTTAAGAAGAACTAAGGATGTGTTCCTAATATATGGAGAAGGGACATGGTGATACGCGGGTATCTGGATGCGGCTTCGAGACGGACAAGGATGATTCAGTCTCGATGCGGATCGTGTTCACCTTGAATGGGCGCGATGAGTTGGAAAAGTTCCAAACAAGACAACATGGCGGAATTCTACCCAGCGAGAATACAATGCAACTTTGGGCGGAAAGGCGGTTTGGATCAAAAAGTTCGTTTATGAACTTGGTGTGATTCCAACCATTGTTGAAGCAATACCGGTCTACTACGACAACAATGGAGCAATTACACAGGCGAAAGAGCCAAGGTCTCATCAACGATCCAAACATGTGCTTCGCCGCTATCATCTTATCAGAGAGATCATCAGTAGGAAGGAAATACAAATCGAGAAAATCCCCACTGAAAGGAACTTAGCGAATCCTTTGACTAAGGCATTACCTCAAAGTAAGTTTGAGGGTCATGTTACAGCTTATGGTATTGGATACCGTAGCGATTGACATTAGGCCAATCGGGAGTCTATTAGTAATATATGAGAGATGTCCTAATGCAATTGCCTTATGTATGAACCATTTATATGATAAATGAAGATTCACTATTTGAGTATACATGGTTTCATGTATTTGATTGGATCTTAAACTCATTTACTGAATGTCCGCGATACGACTCACAGCATGAGAGAATTTGTGATTGGATCACAACTAGTGAGTATCTCTACATGTGTAATTGTGATGTATCGAAATTATCCCTAGTCGATGAATTGATGGATTTGGACACCATCAATTCTGTCGAGACTAGCACGAGGTATACTCCTTGGTGTATCCAAGCAGTTGATTCTCACTGGCTGGAGACATTGTGATGTCCAGAGTTAATCGTGGATGCTAGTTATGGTAACTAGTTCATTGGAGTGACCAACCGTAAGACTTCATATGGTTCTCTGCATATATAGATATGTCAATGAAGTTCATACTGTAGCTTAAGTGCGATGTTCCTTTGACTTGCGGTATTCAAGTCATCTTGATCAGAAAGACTTATGCTTTGACATCTAAAGCAAGCATCTCTGAGGAGATGTGGATCCGGGATGATTGGGTATAAGTCGAAGTGATCGAAGGTATTTGAATAGCCTATAAAGGATTCACCACTCCTTGCAAGGAGATGTATACCCATGACCTCTCGTCGGATTGTTACTAAAGTCTTTGGCCAAAGCATTACATGTTTAGAGTAAGGTACTCTTCGATACATGTGCAGTAACTAGAATCCGTAGGATGAGGAAATGATACTTGGGCTGGGTGTGACGTAGTCAGCCTAGTGGGGACTGACACTATAGACCATGTCCTGAACCAAGTGGGTATAAGATGAGTGAAGGGAATGGGGCACGATTCATTCGAGCTGCTAAAGGGTTTCAGAAATAGTTCTGGATCAACCGTTGATCTTTTCGGTTAATTGGGGAACATGATGTACTACTAGGTGCCACTCATGATCATTCTATAATTAATGGTTAATTATAGATGACCAACATAAACCGAGAACCTATTTGGTCACACGTACAACGAGCGTAATCCGAAGGATTTAAAACGAGCTTGAGAATGAGATTCTCAGACCGAGAGAAACTGGGTTTGGTTGGACCAAACATGGAGTGAGCATGAAATCATTTCAGTCACAATGGAAGTGTGGATGGGCCGTGTCTTATGAAGACATAATGGATGAACCAAAATGGTTTGGTTCTAATCCAATGGAGGAGAATAAACCAAAGGGTTTGGTTTATTTTAAACGAATGAACCGAAGTTGGTTCAGTTCATTTTAACTTAAAATAAACCATCATGGTTTGGTTTATTTTAACTTAAATTAATGGAGCGGGTTAACGGGCCTTATGGTTATGATACAATAACCATTAAGAGAATTAGTTCTCTATAAAAGAGGGCTTAAGGGTTTGTTAAGCCCTAATCCAATTCCCTTAACCTAGAGTTGCCGCCCACCTCCTCCCCTTTGAAGAAGTCGGCGCCAACCCTAGTGCCGCCGCCCACCTCCTCCAACCGGCGACCAGCTGCTGCCATCTTCTCCACTTTCCGGCGTCGAGCTGAGGAGCTCCGGTGATCTCCCTTGGGTTCGGTAATAAGGTGAGCTTCCACCTTTCCTTTTTGGCCGGCCCTACTCCTCCACCAAAGCTGTCCAGTTTTCTGGACAGCTTGTTTCCCTCTCGTCGGAGCGTCGTTTGGACGACGTTTGGAGCTCCGACAGCAGTAGCCTTGCTGGGGATTCGATCTCCGGTAATCCTCATAGGTGGAGGATGAAGGATTCGTCAAACGGTTGACGAATACCTCTCCGGAGAAGCGAGTTTTTAGGACTCGGTTTTGGATCCGAATTTGGATTCGGATCGTGATCTTATCTCGATCACATCGTCTTCAACACGAGGCTAGTAACCCGTACGAAGATGAGGCTCGTGACTTGGTGAAGTCATCCCGAAGATACTCGGAGTGGATACGGATAGAGACGATTCTAGTGAGGATCGTTCCAGTTGATGCCTTTCCCGCTACACGTGATACGTAAGGTATATGTAGTTAAATTTCCTTTTATTGCAAAATTTAAATTTATGGTTATGTCTACACATGTTGTACCATGCATGCATGTGATGTGTGTGTTGTAATAAATGTAGATTTATTATTTTTATTTCTTCTGCTGTGCACATGTTTACAAAAAATGTTCGAACACACACTCACCGCAGTGCAGGAAACCCAACAGATGGGATTAGTTGGTGGTGCTCCGAGCATCCAAGGAATCTTTTACCTATTACCTGGGCGACAAGAAAACCCAGGGTCTGTGCTGTTGAGTATAAAACTCAGCGATAATATGCAAGATAGTGCATGATCAACAACTAATATATAAAGGGCAATAGATATACAAATGGAGATGAACAGATATATATAGATGGAGATCAACGGTATATAGTCGTAGAGGTGATAACAAACAACTATCAGTGTAAATCTAAATAGAGCATAAATCACCAACTGATCAACTGTACATACTGTAATGTACTGGCATACCTGAATGGTCCGCAATGACACAACTTGAACAAATATACAACAATATAGCACGTACGACAGGATAGAGTAAAACTACCTCTATATTTAATACTCGATCTTGCGAACATACTATGACAAATACAACAACATACCTAATCCAACCTACTCAACATCAAGGTACTTGTCAATTGCTTACAACTATCCGGTCCAAGTTATACACTGGTATCCCACACACAACAGTATAGATCATGCAAATAACATGCAAGATGATGTACAATCAAATGCAGCAAACATAGCACAAACAATTGCAACAATACAACAAGCGTATATATATATAGACCATATCTATATATATATTGCTCACACTCACACTCACACTCACACACACACACACACACACACACACACACACACACACACATGTATATGTATATGTATATATATATACAAATTCCCTCACACATGGAAATGCAAATGGATGGTCATGCCTGCGCACCCCACTCGCTACCATGATCCCAGTGTGGCTTAGGTGGCATGAGATGACAACTGTACCAACTCAATAACAACCACTACTCTTGAGTGTCCGAGTGGGTGATAGGGGAAGCCTAACAATTTAGTTACCAAACCCTCTCTATGCCAAAATAACACAGGGAACGACCCGGATCCTCTCCCATGGAAGGTAACGGTGTAAGTCAATGCTAGAGTTAAGGTTTTTCTTAATAGGATGGGGGTTTGGATTTGAAGATTACACAACTACATGGATAATAGGAATTAAAGAGATAAAGTATAACAATGAAAATAAATTCTACATTCAACTATTAAATGCTGAAAGTAAAAACTATTCTAAATGGCAATTCATCAAACACTAGGAATGCAAGTTAAACAAACAACTACGCAACTAAAAATTCATCCAATATCAAGTATAAGGAATTGACAACTATCAAACTAATGCACGAAACAGTAAGTAAACAATTATCCCACTGATGTACGCACGAATAATGAGCAGAAAAATCCTAATGAGTTCAATGGAACTCAATCGAGTCTCGGGAGCGAAAGGATGGTGCGAACGGCTCAAACTCCCAAATCTGGAAATCTAGTGGTGTCTCCTTGCTCGCTCGAATCCGGTGAAGCAAGGAGACTATTGTCGAGGTGACACTGCTCCGTGAATCCACAAAAGGAGGGGACAACCGACTAAAAGTGAAGAACTCGTCGGAGATATCTGATGGAATGATTCTTCGTCGGATCCGATGAAGAAGGTGTCGGTGGAAGGGCTATGACGGCGTGTGTGAGCGCTCTCGATGGAAAGATGACCGACGACTAGATGATTTCGGTGGAGCAGAAGTTGTGATCCAGCTCCCGTTTCCTCCGCTCGTGCGAGGAGGAAGATGAAGTCCACCCACAACACCTTGTGTCCCGCGATGCTTTCTGCTCGCTCAAAGAGAAGAAATTAAGTGGATTATCTCCACTGTCCGATTGCTTTGCCATCAAATCCCAGCCGTCTAATTGAAGCTAGGGTAAATTAATCTGATTAATCAAGTAAAAAAAACTGTGCATCTGATGGCTGTGATCAAGACCACTTTAGATGGCCGGATCTAATCAATCTGAAGGAATGGTAGAGATCAAACGGTCCAGATGAACGTCCAAGATGTGTGGATCTTAATGTATGGGTTAGATTGCTCCAGATATAGATGGATGGCTCAGAATTGATCAGATATCATCAAACGATCAAGATTGAATAGATTTAAATATTTTGATTAAACTGCTTCTGATCTTGATGAAAGGTCCAGATTTATTCAATTTGAAATGATCCTTCTAGCCCTAGATGAAGCCATATTTGATCCAACTTGAGTCTAGTCTAGTGGCGCATCTCGATCTCCTACAATTAAGATGTAAAATTTGCATATAAGTCCAAAATTTAGGAGAATATATAATAAGGTCCAAAAGATGATCCAACTCATAAAACATGCGAATAATCAATAATTAAACACACGAGAGGATTAAAACAGTGATATTAAGGACTAAAATAATACGACAAATTGATAGTTATCAATTCCCCCACACTTATTCTTGCACGTCTCGGGCAAGTATCTAAAACGACGAATAATCAAATCCATTTTCCCCAAGATATTCCTCCTAATATCATGAAAATTGAAAAAGGTAGTTACTTAGGGTTGTCAAACCACAAAAATCACGACATTCATGCACTTAGTTCTTGCATTAGTTAACAAGTATGGTGGCTTCAATAAATCCTAAATTGACCAAGAATGATAAACCTTACCGGATCAATAAAGGTGGCTCTCATTCTCATAAGCATTGCGAAGGTAGAGTTCCCTCAAAGCTACTCAAGATGTTACACTACTATATGCTTGCTTAATTCCTACTCTCCACCACTTCAACCACATGAATGCATGATTCAGAAGGACTTTCAAGACTTGCAATGAAGAACAAGCACAAGATATAAGAATGGCACAAATATAGGAATAGAAAACATTGAAGACAAGAGGCAATTAAAATACTATTATGTTGCATTCAATGAAACAATGCCCTTGCACATCTCCCTCCATTCTCAAAACTAACAACCATTATCGTTCTCCACATCCACGTTCGCCCACAAGAAACACACACTTGTACATCTCATGCAAGAAATAAATAAAGTTCATCAACAAGAAGCATTCTCCATTCAAGAAAATAGCATGTCATCTAAAAATATCCACTTTTTTTTTTAAAGTCAGTTTTTTTATTTTTTATGGGCACCCTAACATTAAGAATTATTTTTTTTCTTCTTTTTTTCTTTTTCTATTTGAATTAGTTTTTTTTATATGACGTGCTCTTTTCTTAATGGCCTTTCAATGCAAATACAAACTCATAGGCAAATAAAACATGGCTCAACCATGGTGATCAAGCATTGTTCACTCATGCTCCATTTAAATCTAGCCTTTCTACAATAAATCCTCAACTATGACTCTCCCAATCATTTCCTCCCCAACACTTAAATTTGATCATATTGGGCAATAGATCCAACATGATAAAGTTCAAGTGTCTCAACAACAAAAGAATAACAAGACATGTCATAGATAAAAAAAAAGGACAAGCAATGTCCATCTACATGGAAGAGTATATTCATTAGTAGCACATGTATCAACAAGGGTATCAATAAAGAAAAACAAGGTGGCCTTCATCATAATCATGCAACTTATGGTAATGTGGTCTCGATAAGGAGCAAAGCAAGTTCTAAAGTGTTAACAATCATGAGTGCTACCCACATACAAGGAAAATAATCATGAAAGCTCAAATCCCCACTGGGTGTATGAAATAATCAAGCTTAGTCTATCACAATTAAATTCAACACCACACAAGTAACCAAATGCAATCACTACAATCAATCATGTCCAATTGATCTCCAAGTTCAACGACCAAACTTAACTAGCTTTTACGACATCCAAGACTCGGGTAAGAATGCTTATGAAATTGAACTCGATATCCAATAAAACCCAAGAATCGATTATTAAAAACTCACGAAAGAAACAAAATTGCGCAATAGAACTACGATAGGAAAGTGCGTATGTACAAAAAGAAAGAAGTGAAGAGGAACAAACTCCCCTCAAGTCGGGTAAATGGCGTCGGTAAACGTCGCCTCCTCCTCTATTATTCCTTGCAGGCTTTCATGAAATTGTTTGAGTTTGTGCCCGTTGACTTTGAATGTTCTTCCCGAAGTAGGATCCTATTTCTCAATGACACCATATGGGAAAACATCAATAATAATGAATGGACCTTCCCATTTAGACTTCAACTTACCTGCAGACCATTTGAATTTGGAATTGTACAATAACACCTTCTCTCCAGAATGAAATTTCTTATGCAAAATATGTTTGTCATGGAAAGCCTGTCTTCTCTTTGTAGGTGTTGAAATGTATACTGAAAGCCTAACTCTTTTTGCATGAACATTTTATTTTGGAATAAGAATCACATGATCATTGTTTGCACTTTATATATTTATTATATGTGTGTGTATATTGTCTAATATTTTACATTGTAGATAACATGGTGCTTGGTGTGGCATAGAAGATCATGTTATCAGTCCCTTGTAAAATATAAGTAGAGGCTCACAACCAAGATGGTTTTGGACAAACCATTGGCATGGTTGTAGTGTACATTGGTATTGTTTTGTCTTGAACATGGAGTTACACTAGTACACTTAGGTGTATTGAGCAGGACCGACATAGAGGTGATTCAATTAATTGCTGACTATATAATTGAATCGGACCTCGGATATTATGTTGTACATGCTCTTAATCCCGATATAATAACGGGCACATGTACTTAGTATTTATTTCTTTGATTTACCAAAGGGTGAGATTTAAATGGATTAAATCAATATGTCCGGTAAGTTGGGAAATAATATTATTTACATGGTGTGTCGTTGATTATAGGAGGAAACCGTGTCCTATATACTAGGTTGATGATGTCCCCTTGAGAAGCTCATAAGGTTCATCATGTAAACCCAGCTGGTTGACTTAGTCAACATGATGATAAGGTTGAGTGGTACTACTCGAGGAATTAAATGTTAATTAATTGATGGTCAGTAAATCAATTAATTGACGGACATTTGATATCTTAAACACGGGGAGATGAATGTACAAATAATATATGGAGCCCATATTAATTTATGGGGGTTGGTGAGGTAGTTCAATGATGATCCTCTAGTGGAATGGAACATCATTGATAGATCAAGTTAGTGTGGTTCCGATCCATCGGGTGGCCAAGATCCAACTCCTCCTTATGGTCCCTATCATAGCCTAATATAATCCTAAAGAAGTCTAGATCCAAGGATGTAAAACAAAACTCTAGAACCAACGGTTGGGATTAAATCCCTAGATCCGATGGTTGGGATGAAACCCTAGAACCAACGGTTGGGATTAAATCCCTAGATCCGATGGTTAGGATGAAACCCTAGAATCGACGGTTGGGATTAAATCCCTAGATCCGATGGTTGGGATGAAACCCTAGATTCGACGGTTGGGATGAAACCCTAGATCCGACGGTTGGGATGAAATCCTAGATCCGACGGTTGGGATGAAACCCTAGATCCGACGGTTGGGATAAAACCCTAGATCCGAAGGTGGAGATTAAATCCCTAGATCCGACGGTGGAGATTAAAGGAGGCTTAAGCCCAATTCTATAAATAGAGGGCTTAGGTTGGGTGGGAAAAAAAAAGGTTCAATTTTGGAGTTAGGGTTTTAGTTTGGGCAGCTAGGGTTTGGAAGCAAAGTTTTGGGCGGCAACTCTTGGACAAGAAGCCGGCGCCCATCTTCTTCCTTTTCTCCTTGGTGGCCGGCGCTCACTCCTTCTTTCTCTAAGCTTTGGCCGGCCCTATTCCTTCTCCTTTGATCCTTGGTGGCCGGCGGTCCTCCAACAATTGGTGGCCGGTGCTTCTCCAACCTCTAGGTGGCTGGCGGCAACCTCTCTTCAAGGTTGGCCGGCGCTCATCCCTTCATTCCTTGGTCGGCGGTTGCATCAAACTCCCTTGCTTGGTGGCCGGTTCTAGAAAGGAAAGGTTTTGTTGGTTCTTCTCTTTGTTCTCAGCGGACAAAGAAGGGAAGAACGTGATCTAGAAGGCTTCTACTCGTGGAGGATCTTCGCCCACACGTCGTCCACGAGGAGGATAGGACATACGGTAGAAGATCGTAAGGTATAAAGTGGTACAACTTTATTTTCTTATCTTAACATGTTATTTTATGTGTTGATTATACAAGTGTGCGTATGTATATATTTTGTATAATCATGGACCCCGAAGACAAACACAAAAACCGGTGATCCGTCCGTCGTCTCTTCCGCGGCTAACCAACTAGAAGAGTTGTGTTGCTTGAACAACTAGTTTGTTCAAGCGATCACTCAAGTTATTAGCACGACGATGAATAGGTTGTGCTAAGGAAACTCATCCCATCCGGATTAGTTCTTTCATTAGTGAAAATTTTAATCCGGGGACATGGGAGTCAATGAGTCTTCGAAGCAACTCCCTACATTTGGTATCAGAGCCACGATTTTCGGTTTTGTGTGTTTTGGATTCGGTTACTTTCATGCACATATCATATTTTGAGTATGTCGGATAATAGTAGGATGTGCGTAGGCTAACTTTTTGGTTGCAGGCATAAGATCCGACTATTATGGCTATTTGGTTGTATGTGATTGTTTTGTGTGTGATTGTATGTATATTATTTGAATCCTCGAGGTTGATGAGGCTAGATTAGTATTTAATTTTTGTAATTAAATACGGCATTGTTTAGCCGTTCATTTTAGTTTACTTTCGATCTAGATTATTTGTACACTCCTTCGTGGAGTATAGGATCGATGGATGTAAATTAAAATGATTTATCTCGGCCCGGATCTCTTTGGTGACTTGCGCACGGGAAAAGATGGAACGGACGAGGTGGCGACACGACGGGATGCGTATTGGAGAACAATGCCATAATAGTTGGAAAAATTCTGTTTTTTCCATATTTATTGCTTATTTGTTTTATATGCATGTTGTGTATGCTTTAAAATTCCTTGATTTCAATTTACTAAGTGGGAGAGGGATATTTTAATTAATTCCCGCGGCCTCCATTACAATTTGACGTGTGATGCAACAAACTTGCGCGTTGGCTCTGAGTGTCTTCCTCCCCATCAGATGAGTTTGTTTGCGGATCACTAGGTCAAATAATGGTTATAGGAAATTATTTAGGAGCGTGTGTACTTCCCCATCGGTAAGGCACATAATCCGAAATAATTCCCTTAGTATAGTGTAATGGTGCACACTTAGATGCAAATAAAAGTATCCTCCCCATCAGAGTCATTGCTTTTATTTGTAGGGCTAAAGAGGAACAAACTATTAATTTTATTTGTCAAAAAGTAAGGTTGACAAGATAATAAAATTAATGGGTAAAACCTCCTCTTACAAATGTAGAATTCGTATACGTCCACACTATCGTGGCATGCGATATTCTCGGTGTTTTGAGGTGTTGGTTGATTTCGGGATTTTATTGTTTTTAGGAATCAATAATATTTGAAATCTAATATTTTGATCATTGTGATTTTTAGGATTTTCAAATGGCTTTCAACCCACTTGCTGTGATTTTAAAAGAAAATAAGCTTACTGGACCAAACTATATTGATTGGAAAAGAAATCTGGATATTGTCTTAACTGCGGAGGAGTACAAATTTGTACTCTTCGAGGTCTGTCCTCCTAATCCCTCCGATGACTCTGATGAAAAGGAGAAAGAACGTTATAAGAAATGGGTCAAGGAAGATGAGATGGCGCGGTGTTACATTTTAGCATCTATGTCAAATGTGCTGCAACATCAGCATCAGGCCATAGCCACAACTTATGACATGATGTTCAATCTCAAGGAACTTTTCGAACATCAGAGTAGGGCGGCTAGACAGGAGGCGATGAGAAACTTGATGACGACCACCATGATCGAGGGAACACCCGTTAGGGATCATGTTCTCAAGATGATGGCTCATCTTAATGAGATGGAAGTCCTCGGAGCTGAGATCGATGGGGAAACCCAGGTCGATATCATTCTCCAGTCTCTGCCTAGAAGTTTTGAGTAGTTCCGCCTCAACTACAACATGAACAAGAGGTTGTATTCGTTGGCGGAGCTTCTGACAGAACTCCAGGTGGCAGAGGGGCTTTTTCGTCAAAGTGCTCAAGCCATGGTCGCTCAGAAGGTTTCTTCCTCTAAACCGAAAGGTAAGAAGAAGAAGAAGCAAGGTGGAGCGAAGAAGGTGGCAGTGGGACCTCAGGCTGGAGTGAAGAAGCCGAAAGGCAAGTGCTTCACTTGCAAGCAGACTGGACATTGGAAGGCGGACTATCCTCGCCGAAAGAACAAAGGTATATCTTCTTGTTTAGTTGTTGAAACATATTTAGCGGTGTTATCTACCAGTGCCTGGTGTGTAGATACAGGAGCCACTGATCATGTCTGCAATACTTTGTAGGGGTTCTAGGAAACCCGACGACTAGCTGAGGGAGAGTACCGTCTTCATGGGCAATGCTTCAAAGGTGGCGGCTATTGCAGTGGGAGACGTTTATTTATCTTTTGATAGGAATAAAATTTTGGTTTTGAGAGATTGTCTTTATGTACCTACTTTTAGAAAGAATTTAATTTCAGTTTCTAAATTGTTTATGGATGGATATTCTGTTTCTTTTAATGACAAAGTGGTTATAAAAAGGAATAGGGAGATTATCTGTTCTGGTACATTGGTTGGCAATTTATATACTCTTGAACCGAAAACTCCCACGATGCATATAGAAATCAATAACTCATCTTCTAAGTCTAATAAGAGAAAAGAACCTTCGCAAATGAACTAAACATATCTTTGGCATCTAAGGCTTGGTCATATTAACATAAGCAGAATTCAAAGGTTGATAGCTGATGGACCTTTAGGTTCATTAGTGGTGGAGGATCTCCCAACCTGCGAATCTTGCTTGGAAGGTAAAATGACCAAGAGGCCTTTCAAGGCCAAGGGGTATAGAGCCAAAGATGTGTTAGAATTGGTTCATTCTGATTTGTGCGGTCCTATGTCTATCCAGGAAAGAGGTGGTTTTGAATATTTCGTCTCTTTTATAGACGATTATTCAAGATATGGATACATTTACTTGATGCGCCGCAAGTCTGAATGCTTTGACAGGTTCAAAGAATTCAAGGCTGATGTGGAGAACCGTCAAGGTAAAAGTATCAAGACATTAAGATCTGATCGTGGTGGCGAGTACCTCTTGGGAGAGTTTAGGAGTTACTTATCAGAGGCTGGGATTCAATCCCAATTGTCCGCACCTGGTACACCCCAGCAGAATGGTGTGGTGGAGCGAAGGAACAGGACTCTTATGGAGATGGTCAGATCTATGATGAGTTATTACAGGTTACGATTAGTTACGGGGTTTGCTCTGGAAGCGTGACACATTCCTTGGTTCCATCTAAGTCGATTACCCTCTACTCCCAGTTGTGGGTGGAAAGCCTAGTCTAAGACATGTCCAGTTGGGGTAGTCGGCACATGTCTTTGAAGGGAGATCTTTGGTAAGTTGGAATCTAAATGCAGTATGCGCTTGTTTGTTGGCTACCCTAAGGGAACGAAGGGTGGTTTATTCTATAGTCCAAGAGATCAGAAGGTGATCGTGAGTACGAATGCTAGATTTCTAGAGGAGGACTATGTGATGAACCACAAGCCCACAAGTAGGATTGTTCTTGAGGAGTTAGCGAAGTCGACTTGTACCAGTACAAGAGGAGATGCCACAAGTCACTGCACCGCGTGTCACAGAGTATACACAGGAGGCACCTCGTCGTAGTGGGAGGGTTGTTAGACAACCCGAGAGATTCATGTTTTTGGGAGAGTCTTCGGACTTAGTCTCTGGTGAACATGAACCGGATCCCTGGACATATGACGAGGCACTCCAAGATAGAGATGCGGTATCTTGGCAAAGTACGATGAATTCAAAGATAGAATATATGAATTCTAATAAAGTCTGGGAGCTAGTAGAGCCACACGATGGTGTAAAAGCCATTGGATGCAAGTGGATCTACAAGAGAAAGAGAGGAGTGGACGGGAAGGTTGAGACCTTCAAAGCTAGGCTTGTCGCGAAAGGGTATACTCAGAAAGAGGGTATCGATTATGAGGAGACCTTTTCACCGGTAGCTATGCTTAATTCTATCTGGATTCTCTTATCTATAGCTGCTCATATGGATTATGAGATTTGGCAGATGGATGTCAAGACAACTTTCCTTAACGGAAGTCTTGAGGAGAACATCTATATGCGACAACCAGAGGGATTCATTGCTAAAGGCAAAGAGCATCTTGTATGTAAGCTTAATCGGTCCATTTATGGATTGAAGCAAGCTTCTAGATCTTGGAACATCCGCTTTGATGAGGTAATCCAGTCATATGGATTTATTCAAAATTCGGATGAGCCTTGTGTATACAAGAGATGTGACAGAAACGTAGTGGTATTTCTTGTACTATATGTAGATGACATTTTGTTAGTTGGCAACAATATCAAAGTGTTATCAGACGTAAGGGTATGGTTGTCCAAACAGTTTGACATGAAGGACTTGGGAGAAGTGGGACACATCCTTGGCATCAAAGTTATAAGGGATCGCAAGAAAAGGATGTTGTGCTTATCTCAAGCTTCATACATTGACACTATCCTTGTTCGTTTTAGCATGCAGAACTCCAAGAAAGGTTTTCTACCTTTTAGGCATGGAGTTCCTTTATCTAAAGAGATATGTCCCAAAACATCAAAGGAGATAGAGGACATGAAGCCAATTTCTTATGCTTCGGCAGTAGGAAGCCTTATGTATGTTATGCTATGTACGAGACCGGATATTGTTGGTGCAGTGGGCACCAAAGTCGAACCGATATTTTGATTATGGCAAAAGGCTCAATAGTTAAGAGTATATTTGTTATCTTACGAGCTCAATTAAGTGTGCAGAAATGCTAAAGTTGAGCGGAAGGTCTGCGACACCCGGTGGGAACCGAGGTGGTCGGGCAACGTCAGAGGGATTTCGGAGGAAGCCGAGGTACTCGGGTGAAGACCGGAAGCGAGGCTACAAGGTAAGCTCGTGTGAAAGCGAAGCAAGGACGTTAAGCGTAGATCCGACCCAATACCTCCAATGGAAGGTCTAGGTCGAGATCAGTTGGTTAGAACCATCGTACTTTATATTTTAAGCTAACTTGTACTGCAGTCCAAAACCCTTTGACCAGTCGTCTACTACAGTCAACTGCTGGTCTAGTTCCAGCCTCGAGAAGAGCTCGAATTTCAAGGGGGTGAATTTGGACTTGACTCGTGTTTTGGTACAAAGGGTGATGTGGCATCAAGGTGGACATCCAAAACCATCATCAAGTTGGACGCCCAAAATGAGGTGAGTTGGCACAAGATGGTTGGCAAACCACCATCAAGCTTGGACGCCCAAAATAAGGAGAGTTGGCACAAGATGGTTGGCTCCCATGATGTGGCACAAGTTGGATGGCTCCAACAAGTTGGCGTGAAGGCCTCCTTGAGGTGGCACAAGGTGGTTGGATGAGCACCTCATCCTTGAGTTGTGGCACAAGGTGGTTGGATGAAGCACCTCATCCTTGAGTTGGCGCAAAGGATGTGGATGAGCAAGACTTGGGGGATAAGAACCTCACCTTGGACACTACCTATGTCTAAATTCATAGATCAATATCCATAAATAGACATGTTCACGCCAAGCAAAAAACATAAGAAATCAAGATCTCTCAACACGCCGTCGTAACGCCGCTACTACTACTCACATTTGCTACGACGAAGTGCCGCCGACAACGAAAGCTACATCTTCTACTTATAAGAGTTGTCGGTATATTTATTTAAGTTCTACTTCTTTAAATTGTCTTTGTGCTTTAATCGTAACAAGGAAAGGGGGAGTGTCCCTTTGCCTTGATTTCTTTTTGTGATCGTTGCTCCTACTTCCAACGAGGAGGAGTGGTTTTAGTGAATTGCCCTCCGTACGTGATCAAGGATCACTAGGGCCGTGGATTAGCAATCGAAAGATTGTGAACCACGTAAAAATATCTTGTCTACTTTATATTTCCGCTGTGCACTCTCTACTTGCTTTTTACTTATTGCAAAATTTTTTTTTAACGACACCGTATCGCTATTCACCCCCCCCTCTAGCGACACTTTCGATCCAACAATTGGTATCAGAGCCGGGGGCGCTAAGATTCGGTGAAACCACCAATCTAGCTTTGTTTTTCTTTTTTTCACAGATTTTTTATTTATTTATTTCTGTTTTCGTATAATTATTTCACTTGCTTATCTTCTCCTACATATAGAATTGCATTAGAGGCTTTAGGATCAGGATAAGGTTGTCCTCCGTAACTTCAACGACATTCGCATTTGATTGTTTATTTCTTTTTGCAAGTTACATTTTATATATATATATTTTTTACTTCACACTACTAATCCAAGACGAAAGTCTTGGAATATTCTTCGTGTGTGTTTTGCAAGATTCTTTTAAATCGTTCTTCTTCTTGTTTTTAAATGGCCCATCTCGAAGGGTTTAGCACACTTGAGCCCCGTTTTACAAGCGGTAATGACTTTCGTTATTGGAAGGGTCGGATGGAATGCTTTCTTAAAACCCAAATCGAGATGTGGATCGTAATCCAAACCGGTTTCACACTTCCTATTAATGAAGATGGTGAATCTTTGGGTTACGATCAATGGTCAAATTCCATGAAAAAACAAGTAGAAGCCGATGCCAAGGCAACTCAAATCTTGCAATGTGGGTTGTCCAAGGAAGAGCTCAACCGTCGGCCCCTTCATTAGTGCAAAGGACTTATGGACCAAGCTAGTGGAACTACGAAGGCAGCGACACGAAGGTATGTAAAGAGATTTACTTTTAAATAAATTGTATAACTTGAAAATGCAGGAAAACGAGACCGCAACTCAACTACATGCTCGTATCCAAGACATCGTCAACCAACTCCATGCCATCGGACAAAAGGTCGAGAATCGCGACCTTATCAGGTATTCTCTTAACTCGTTTCCTAGGACCACCTTGTGGGCATCCATGGTCGATGCCTACAAGGTCTCCAAGGACCTTTCTAAAATTAGGTTAGACGAATTGTTTTCGGAACTTGAATTACATGAGCAAACTAACGTGGTCCAGGCCGAGAAGAGTATTGCGTTAGTTGCAGTTCCAAGAAGAAGAAGCCCATAAGCAAGCCACCCCAAGGAAGAAGGCGAGTCGAATCGGAAGTAGACTCGAAATAGAATCCGAACTAGTCAATCTAGTTCGGAAGATTATCAATAGACGAAAACGACAAACAAATAAAGGTAAGCCTAAAACTAATTCAAATACTTCTAATTTTAGATGCTATGAGTGCAACAGTTTCGGTCACATCAAGTCCGAGTGCCCAAAGCTAAAGAATAACGCATCAAAGACCAAGAAAGCGCTAAACGCTACTTGGGAGGAGTTGTCGGAGGAAGAAGACGATATCCAAGCTCTAATGGCCAAGCCGACCGAGCACGACTCCGAAACCGAAGAAGAGTCCGAGTCCGAATCCGATGATGAGCTTCCATTCAAGACAAGCCACGGATCCGTATCCGGTTCAAAAGAATCATTAAGGGTAAGTCTCGTTACTTAATACTTTGTATGGTGCAATTAAATTTTTAAATAAGAAACTAGCTAAGTCCGAGTCCAAGGTCGAGACCCTAATTGAGGAGGTTAACCTCCTCAAACATGAGGTCTCCTAACCTCTTCGACTACTCGTATTCAAGAGGAGGACTCAACTCAAGTTGAAAAGCTTGAAGTTGAGAACTCGCTTTTGAAAACACAAGTCGAAGACCTTAGGAACACGTTGGAAAGGTTCACTTTGGGATCCAAGGGACTTGACCTCTTACTTGGATCACAAAGGGCCGTGTACAACAAGGCCGGACTCGGGTTTAACTCAAATACAACCAATAAGTCATATATGTCTATAGTAAACCAACATAAGAAAAATGTCCAAGCATGGGTCCCTAAGATCACTTTGATTTCAACTTTAGGATCTAACATGTATTGGGTTCCCAAGGACCAAATTCACTATGTGAATAGACCCACTCGATTCAATGGTCCAGGGGGAGCCAATACAAAATGTATTTTTGTTAAGTCTTAGAAATTGCATGCTTAGTTTTTCCTTTTTTTTTAGAATGGTTAGATAGGTCTCATAAATCAACTAAATTCCTACGAAATGATTGAGCCTCGGGGAGCCTCTTTTCAAAAATAACTAGTTAGACCAAGATGTAGTCTCAAGTAAGTCGAGTTATCAATTTCTTGAAATTAGCTTTGTCTAAGGAAGTGGTCCTTGTTCCGATCAAAGAAGGCCTCTGTGCCTCGCCACGACCTGGAAGCTAATCTCTTGAAAAGATTACTTGATGAGCTTAGACTAAATCCGAATCTAACCTAATGTTGGTTAATTTAAATTCATTAAAATTAATCAAGTAAAATTGAAAGTCATCTCACAATAACACATAGGAATAACATGTTTTGATCATGTAGATATTGGTGAGATGATTTAGGTTTAAAACTTACAAACAACCCTTTAGTAATTCCAATATCCGATCCAACTACCTTATGTGTAGGATCAATGGATGTTGGCGATGGTTGCTCCCGACACATGACCGGGGATCAACTCAGATTTTCGAAGTTACGATTCAAACGACAAGGATCGGTAGCCTTCGGAAATAACGGCAAGCTCAAAATCATCGGATCAGGTGATATTGAGCTCAACTCTAACTTTACAATTCAAAATGTCTTATTAGTAGAAAACTATCAATATAATTTACTTAGTGTAAGCCAATTGTGTGATAACAATTATAAGGTCATATTTCTAGAAAATGAATGCGTAATCAAGATAAATGCAACATCTAAAATAATACTTAAAGGAACTAGGAATAGCAACATCTACACAATAAATTTACCCAACTCCTCAACCAAGTGTCTTATGACCACACAAGAGGAATCTTGGTTATGGCAGAAGACTAGGACACTGCACTCCACCCAAGACTCGTCCACAAGATGAGTCGAGTGGCTTGGTTATAGGTTTGCCTAAACTAAACAACTTGGATAATAAAATATGTAATGCTTGTCAACAAGGTAAACAATCTAGGACACAACATCAATAACTAATCAGAGCGAACCAAAAGTGTTCTTGAGCTCCTACACATGGATCTATTTGATTCACATGGAGCTAAGTCACTCAATGGTAGTCAATTTTGCTTAGTCATAATTGGACTATTCTAGATTTACTTGGGTTAGGTTTATCAAACATAAAAATGATACCTAGACCAACTAATCAATCTTTGTAGGTTAATCGAAAATCAAAAGAACCTTAAGATTAAAAGACTTAGAAGCGATCATGGTGGTGAATTCGAAAACCACGGGTTCTGATTTACGTAACCTAAGCGGATACCACCATGAGTTTTCATGTCCTAGAACCCCAAACAAAATGGGTTAGTCGAGCGGAAAAATAGAACCCTACAAGAAGCGCTAGGACAATGTTAAGCAGTATAACCTGCAGATAGATTTTGGCGGCAGAGGTAGTATGCGACTTGCTATGTCAAAATAGGATCCTTATGGTAAAGAGGCACCAAAAGTCCTCTGCGAGATTTATCACGATAAAATACGAACATCAAATACTTTAGGGTATTTGGATGCAAGGTACATATCTTAAACACTAAGGATTACCTAGGAAATTCAAATCCAAAACCTCTCTGGAACCTTTCTAGGATACTCAACCACGATGGGAGCTTATAGGGTATACAATCACGACACTCTTAGAGTCGAAGAAACCATTAATATAGTTTTGGAAGGACACGAACCCGTTCAATCCTTAACAAAACCAACTAGCAAATCAACTTATAGCAAACCCGACAATGATCTTGAACTTGAATCTCGTCCTAACCCAAGTCATCCTATCGACCAATTGATAGATTAACCTAACCCAAGACATCCTATCAATCAAGTTATAGGTGAACCAAATTTAGGGGTTGAACTAGAGCTTCATCGAAACATTAGTCAAATCTCGTTAATTTCCAAAATCGAACCCAAAACTATTGAACAAGCACTTCTTGATCCCATTGGATTATTGCTATGCAAGAAGAGCTAGCTCAATTCACTAGAAATGAAGTCTGTTAATTAGTAACACCACATAAATAAAAATCAATTATTGTAAAAAGGTGGGTATTTAGAAATAATATTGATGATAAATGTTATGTAGTTAGAAATAAAGCTAGGTTAGTCAAAGGGTTTAGTCAAGTCGAAGGTTTAGATTACGATGAGACCTCGCCCCGTAGCAAGACTAGAGTCCATCCGAATGTTGTTAGCATATCTGCACATCGAGGTTTTAAATTGTTTCAAATGGATGTCAAGTCAGCATTTTTGAATGGATACATTAAGGAAGAAGTTTACGTCGACCAACCTCCGGATTCGAAAATCTAGATAAACGACCATGTCCTTAGACTTAAGAAAGCCCTATATGGACTCAAACAAGCCCCAAGAGCTTGATGTACGAAGGCTTCGATCTATCTTAAGTCCAAAGGATTCAACCAAGGTTTAGTCGACCCAACCTTATTCGTAAAACCGTAGGAAAAGAAATCTTTATAGCCCAATCTATGTAGATGATATAATTTTTGGAACTACCAACTCGATCTGCGAATTCATCTCACTTATGGAAAGTGAATTTGAAATGAATTTAGTAGGAGAGTTAAGTTTCTTCTTAGGTTTACAAATTAAACAAACTAAAGATGGAATATATTTACATCAACAAAAATATACTAAGGACTTAATAAATCGATTTGGAATGCAAGATGCTAAAATAATTAATACACCTATAGCAACTAATGTTAATATAAACGAAGATGTAGAAGGAAAACCCGTTGACCTAAAATACTATAGGAGCGCAATAGGAAGTCTCCTATACTTAACCGCGAGCCGACCCGACATTTTATTCGCGGTAAGTATGTGCGCAAGGTTACAAACACTGTGCTAAGGAGTCTCACCTAACCCTAGTCAAGCGTATCCTTAGATATCTAAAGGCACGCTAAGCGTAGGTATTTGGTACCCTAGATCTACCGAGTTTAATCTAATCGGCTACTCGACTCGACTATGCCGGTAGTAAACTCGATAGAAAGAGCACGAGTGGTTGTTGTCAAATCCTCGGCTCGAGTCTAGTGAGTTGGTGCGATGGAAGCGACAGTGCGTTGCCTTATCTACCACCGAAGCCGAATACGTTGCGATGGGTGAGTGTGTCTCTCAGCTCCTGTGGATGAAGCACACTCTCCAAGACTTTAGCTTAATCTTTAACAACATTAAAACCTACATAGATAACATCAGTTCAATTAACTTAACTAAAAATCCAATATGTCATTCTAGGACAAAACATATAGAAGTTAAACACCACTTCATTAGGGAACATGTAACTAATGGAACTATACAACTAGAGTATGTTGAGTCCAAATCAAACCTAGCGGACATCTTCACCAAACCACTACCCGAAGCCGAATTTAGTTTATTAAGACGAAAGTTAGGTATGTGCGTAATAGAGTAGGATTTAAATTTTTCTATATATGTACTCTATTTTTGCTTCTTTTTATGAAATTAGCCTAAGTCTTACCTTAGAAATCATATACATATAGATTTAAGGAGCCAACACATCTCACAACACATAGGACTAATGTGTTTGTGTACTTAGCCATGAGCAGGCGTGAGATGTTAGGACCTTACTCACTGGTTCCGGATGTAGATTCGATTGCATCGATATGAACCATGGAGTATAATTATTTAAAATTAATCAACTCCTTCAAGACTTATTGATCATTCTATATCAATCAAGTCCAACCAGAAGTTGTACATTTTAGATGAACATATTTTCAAGCTTATTATTATTTATATATATATATATATATATATATATATATATATATATATATATATATATATATATATTGGGAACTTGCTTGGACTTACAAACCCTAAAATATATTTACAAACTTTTTTTGAGTTAAGGCAAAAGGGAGAAAGTCACAAAAGTAACCAAAATTAACCAAAATTAAAGGGGAAGAAAGTAAACAAAATTATTACCTTTTATATTAAGTAATTCCGATTACTTAAGCAACTATTAAGGGGAGTAAAATTATTTTTCAAGAACTCACCTTCGATCAAGGGGGAGGTTACCTCAAAGGGGAGAACTTGAAACAATAATTTTTCTCATTCATATTTAATCATTATGCTAGCTCATTCATATTTAATCTTTATGCTAGCTCATTCATGCTTAATCATTATGCTAGCTTAATTTTCCTTAACTTTTGTGTCGGTTTGCCATGAATCAAAAAGGGGGAGATTGTTGGTGCAGTGGGCACCAAAGTCGAACCGGTATTTTGATTATGGCAAAAGGCTCAATAGTTAAGGGTATATTTGTTATCTTACGAGCTCAATTAAGTGTGCAGAAATGCTAAAGTTGAGCGGAAGGTCTGCGACACCCGGTGGGAACCGAGGTGGTCGAACGCGAGGATTTCGGAGGAAGTCGAGGTACTCGGGTGAAGACCGGAGCGAGGCTACAAGGTAAGCTTCGTGTGAAAGCGAAGCAAGGACGCTTAAGCGTAGATCCGGCCAATACCTCCAATGGAAGGTCTAGGTCGAGATCGGTTGGTTAGAACCATCGTACTTTATATTTTAAGCTAACTTGTACGGTCAAAACCCTTTGACCCGATATCTACTACGATCAATCAGGTCTAGTTCCAGCCTCGAGAAGAGCTCGAATTTCAAGGGGGTGAATTTGGACTTGACTCGTGTTTTGGTACAAAGGGTAATGTGGCATCAAGGTGGACATCCAAAACCATCATCAAGTTGGACGCCCAAAATGAGGTGAGTTGGCACAAGATGGTTGGCAAACCACCATCAAGCTTGGACGCCCAAAATAAGGAGAGTTGGCACAAGATGGTTGGCTCCCATGATGTGGCACAAGTTGGATGGCTCCAACAAGTTGGCGTGAAGGCCTCCTTGAGGTGGCACAAGGTGGTTGGATGAGCACCTCATCCTTGAGTTGTGGCACAAGGTGGTTGGATGAAGCACCTCATCCTTGAGTTGGCGCAAAGGATGTGGATGAGCAAGACTTGGGGGATAAGAACCTCACCTTGGACACTACCTATGTCTAAATTCATAGATCAATATCCATAAATAGACATGTTCACGCCAAGCAAATAACATAAGAAATCAAGATCTCTCAACACGCCGTCGTAACGCCGCTACTACTACTCACATTTGCTACGACGAAGTGCCGCCGACAACGAAAGCTACATCTTCTACTTATAAGAGTTGTCGGTATATTTATTTAAGTTCTACTTCTTTAAATTGTCTTTGTGCTTTAATCGTAACAAGGAAAGGGGGAGTGTCCCTTTGCCTTGATTTCTTTTTGTGATCGTTGCTCCTACTTCCAACGAGGAGGAGTGGTTTTAGTGAATTGCCCTCCGTACGTGATCAAGGATCACTAGGGCCGTGGATTAGCAATCGAAAGATTGTGAACCACGTAAAAATATCTTGTCTACTTTATATTTCCGCTGTGCACTCTCTACTTGCTTTTTACTTATTGCAAAAGTTTTTTTTTAACGACACCGTATCGCTATTCACCCCCCCCTCTAGCGACACTTTCGATCCAACAGATATCTGCTTTGCCGTGGGCATGGTTAGCAGATATCAGAGTAATCCTGGATAGGGACATTGGACTGTGGTAAAGCATATATTGAAGTACCTGAGAAGGACTAGGGATTATATGCTGGTTTACCGGGCAGATCAATTAGTCCCTATGGGTTACACGGATTCGGATTTCCAATCAGATAGGGACAAGAGTAAGTCTACCTCGGGGTTTGTGTTTACTTTTGGAGGTGGAGCCATAGTATGGAGGAGTGTCAAGCAGAAATGCGTGGCGGACTCTACCATGGAAGCTGAGTATGTGGCAGCCTCTGAGGTAGCCAAGGAAGTTGTATGGCTCAGGAACTTCTTGATGGACTTGGATGTGATTCCTGGTTTGCACAGAACTATCACAATTTATTGTGATAACAGTGGTGCAGTTGTAAACTCGAAGGAACCACGAGCCCATAAGGCGAGTAAACACATAGAGCTCAAGTACCACCTTATACGAGAGATCGTAAAGCGAGGAGAAGTTGTTGTCGCCAAGATTGCATCAGAGGATAACCTGGCGGATCCATTCACTAAGGGCCTTCCAGCGAAAGCGTTTGATAGGCATGTGGAGGACATAGGGATCAGATGTATGGCAGTGTGATGACGGCATAGTCTTTTAGTATAAGTGGGAGATTGTTGGAATGTATACTGAAAGCCTAGCTTTTTTTGTATGAACATTTTATTTTGGAATAAGAATCACATGATCATTGTTTGCACTTTATATATTTATTATATGTGTGTGCATATTGTCTAATATTTTACATTGTAGATAACATGGTGCTTGGTGTGGCACAGAAGATCATGTTATCAGTCCCTTGTAAAATATAAGTAGAGGCTCACAACCAAGATGGTTTCGGACAAACCATTGGCATGGTTGTAGTGTAGCTTGGTATTGTTTTATCTTGAACATGGAGTTACACTAGTACACTTAGGTGTATTGAGCAGGACCGACATAGAGGTGATTCAATTAATTGCTGACTATATAATTGAATCGGACCTCAGATATTATGTTGTACATGCTCTTAATCCCGATATAATAACGGGCACATGTACTTAGTATTTATTTCTTTGATTTACCAAAGGGTGAGATTTAAATGGATTAAATCAATATGCCCAGTAAGTTGGGAAATAATATTATTTACATGGTGTGTCGTTGATTATAGGAGGAAACCGTGTCCTATATACTAGGTTGATGATGTCCCCTTGAGGAGCTCATAAGGTTCATCATGTAAACCCAGCTGGTTGACTTAGTCAACATGATGATAAGGTTGAGTGGTACTACTCGAGGAATTAGATGTTAATTAATTGATGGTCAGTAAATCAATTAATTGACGGACATTCGATATCTTAAACACGGGGAGATGAATGTACAAATAATATATGGAGCCCATATTAATTTATGGGGGTTGGTGAGGTAGTTCAATGATGATCCTCTAGTGGAATGGAACATCATTGATGGATCAAGTTAGTGTGGTTCCGATCCATCGGGTGGCCAAGATCCAACTCCTCCTTATGGTCCCTATCGTAGCTTAATATAATCCTAAAGAAGTCTAGATCCAAGGATGTAAAACAAAACTCTAGAACCAACGGTTGGGATTAAATCCCTAGATCCGATGGTTGGGATGAAACCCTAGAACCAACGGTTGGGATTAAATCCCTAGATCCGATGGTTAGGATGAAACCCTAGAATCGACAGTTGGGATTAAATCCCTAGATCCGACGGTTGGGATGAAACCCTAGATATGACGGTTGGGATGAAACCCTAGATCCGACGGTTGGGATGAAATCCTAGATCCGACGGTTGGGATGAAACCCTAGATTCGACGGTTGGGATAAAACCCTAGATCCGACGGTGGAGATTAAATCACTAGATCCGATGGTGGAGATTAAAGGAGGCTTAAGCCCAATTCTATAAATAGAGGGCTTAGGTTGGGCGGCAAAAAAAAAAAGTTTCAATTTTGGAGTTAGGGTTTTAGTTTGGGCGGCTAGGGTTTGGAAGCAAAGTTTTGGGCGGCAACTCTTGGACAAGAAGTCGGCGCCCATCTTCTTCCTTTTCTCCTTGGTGGCTGGCGCTCACTCCTTCTTTCTCTAAGCTTTGGCCGGCCCTCTTCCTTCTCCTTTGATCCTTGGTGGCTGGCGGTCCTCCAACAATTGGTGGCCGGTGCTTCTCCAACCTCTAGGTGGCCGACGGCAACCTCTCTTCAAGGTTGGCCGACGCTCATCCCTTCGTTCCTTGGTCGGCGGTTGCATCAAACTCCCTTGCTTGGTGGCCGGTTCTAGAAAGGAAGGTTTTGTTGGTTCTTCTCTTTGTTCGTAGCGGACAAGGAAGGGAAGAACGCGATCTAGAAGGCTTCTACTCGTGGAGGATCTTCGCCCACCCGTCGTCCACGAGGAGGATAGGACATACGATAGAAGATCATAAGGTATAAAGTGGTACAACTTTATTTTCTGATCTTAGCATGTTATTTTATGTGTTGATTATACAAGTGTGCGTATGTATATATTTTGTATAATCATGGACCCCGAAGACAAACACAAAAACCGACGATCCGTCCGTCGTCTCTTCCGCGGCTAACCAACTAGAAGAGTTGTGTTGCTTGAACAACTAGTTTGTTCAAGCGATCACTCAAGTTGTTAGTACAACGACGAATAGGTTGTGCTAAGGAAACTCATCCCATCCGTATTAGTTCTTTCATTAGTGAAAATTTTAATCCGGGGACATGGGAGCCAATGAGTCTCCGAAGCAACTCCCTACAGTAGGCATGGGAGTTCTCATATGCTTCCAGTCTCAATTCCTCCAATTCTTGCAATTGTAGTTTTCTTTTACAACCAGCTTCTTCCAAACTAATATTGCATGCTTTCATGGCCCAATATGCTTTGTGTTACACCTCCACTGGTAAATGACAAGTCTTTCCAAATACAATCTGATAGGGAGACATTCCAATTGGAGTCTTGTAAGCGGTCCGATAGGCTCATAATGCATCGATCAGTCTTTTGCTCCAATCTTTCCTTTCTGGCCATAGTGTCTTTTCCAGTATTAATTTGATCTCCCTATTCAAAATTTCATCCTAACCATTTGTTTGAGGATGGTATGGGGTGGACACCTTGTGCACTACGCCGTAGCTGCTTAAGAGTGCCTTCAATTGTCGATTGCAAAAGTGGGACCCTTGATCACTAATGATCGCCCTGGGTACCCCAAACCTACAAAATATCTGTGACCTGACAAAATCTACAATAACTACAGCATCATCAGTCTTGGTGGGGATAGCCTCCACCCATTTAGAAACATAATCAACAGCTAGAAGGATGTAAATAAAGCCGAATGAACTAGGAAAAGGACCCATAAAATCAATACCCCACACATAAAAAATTTCACAAAACAAAATTGGTTGTTGGGGCATTTCATTCCTCTGGCCTAAAGTCCCTATCCGTTGACAACGGTCACAAGTTTTGAAAATAAAAATGCATCCCGAAATAAAGTAGGCCAATATAATCCTGCATCTAATACTTTCCTAGCTTTACGTTGGGGACCGAAATGACCCCCACATGCAAGTGAGTGACAAAAGGAAAGTACAGAATGAAACTCATCATCAGGAATGCATCTCCTAACTACATGGTCACTACAAAATTTCCACAGATAAGGATCATCCCACACATAATATTTTGCATCACTTTTCAATTTTGCACATTGGGCCTTAGAGAACTGTGTAGGAAAAACACGAGCAACCAAATAATTAACAAGATTTGCGTACCATGACATCTTACCCTGTAGCTGTAAACCTTGCTTCTCAGGAAATGAATCTCTGATCTGTATAGGGTCTACCTCTCTCTCAATCCTACTCAAGTGATCAGCTACTAGGTTCTCCCTACCGCTCCTATCGCATATCTCGACGTCGAATTCTTGGAGCAGAAGAATCCATCATTTCAATCTCAGCTTTGCATCTTGCTTCTTTATTAGGTACCTGAGAACTGCATGATCAGAAAAAATGATCACATGAGAACATAAAAGATAAGATCAAAATTTATCTAAAGCAAAAAACAATAGTAAAAAATTCTTTTTCTGTTGTCATGTAGTTGGATTGTGTTGGATCCAGAGTCTTCGATGCATAGCATATGACTTGTGATGCTCCTCCCACTCTCTGAGCTAGAACCGCTCCTACTGCGTGATTCGAAGCATCGCACATCACCTCGAATGGCAGAGTCTAGTCTAGTGGTCGTATAATTGGAGTTGAGGTAAGAGCACTCTTCAACTAGTCAAATGCATCCTTACATTGTTGATCAAAATTGAACTCCACATATTTTTATAGCAATCTGGATAATGGAAGGGCAATCTTACTGAAATTTTTTATGAACCGCCTATAGAAACTTGCATGTCCAAGAAAAGAATGCACTGCTCGCATGCATGTGGGGTAAGATAGAAAAGAAATAGTATCGATTTTTGCAGGATCTACTTCAATACCCTTCCTAGAGACTATCTGACCTAAAACTATGCCTTGTGTAACCATGAAATGACATTTTTCAAAATTTAATACCAGGTTAGTCTCTATACACCTATGCAAGACTCGTGACAAACTTTCCAAACATGTATCAAATGAGGTGCCATACACAGTGAAATCATCCATGAAAACTTCGATCCAATGCTCTAATAGATCAGAAAAATACTTACCATACATCGCTGGAAGGTACCTGGAGTGTTGCATAGCCCAAATGGCATACGTCGGTATGCAAAAGTTTCAAATGGGCATGTACAGGTAGTCTTTTCCTGATCCTCTGGTGCTATGGGAATATGAAAATAGCCTGTGTAGCCATCCAAGAAGCAATAATAGGACTTCCCTACAAGCCTCTCCAAAATCTAATCAATAAATGGCAGGGGGTAGTGATCTTTCTTGGTGGCTTGGTTCAGCTTGCGATAATCAATACAGACTCTCCATGCATTCTGTGGTCATGTGGGGATCATCTCATCATGTCTATTCGCTACCATGGTGATACCCGACTTCTTTGGCACTACATGCATGGGGCTGACCCACTGACTGTCAGAAATGGAGTATATGATACCAGCTCGAAGAAGCTTGGTTATCTCTGTATTGACAACCTCTGGTATAAGTGGGTTCAGTCTACGTTGTGGTTGCCTCACTGGCTTCATTTCGTCCTCCAAGAAAATCTAGTGCATACTCAAAGTAGGGTTAATACCAGGTATATCTTCAATCGTCCACCCGATAGCTTTCTGATGTTGCCTGAGAAGATCTAGTAGACGCTGCTCCTGCTCTGGGTCTAGATCTCTAGAAATAATGACTGGTCTCTACTCATCTTCACCTAAGTAGGCATACTTAAGGTGCTCAGGCAATGCTTTCAATTCCATTCATGGTGGCTGAACAATTCTTGGAAGCGATTTTTTAGAATCTGCTTCCTCTGTAGATACCTCTATTTCCTTAGCAAAAATAGCCTCACAGAGTAAATCTAAGCCACCAACATCATTCTCTGCATCACCTGCATTGCAACCAATGTCTCCCAATGAAATATCTGTACTATCAAACCTTCTCACCCAATCTTTGTCAAAATGCTCAGCCTCCTCGTAATCTAACTCATACAACACGTCTATGCTAAAAAATGAAAGATCCTCAGTGGGATATCTCATCGCATCTGGAATACTGAACTGAACAACTGTGTCACCAAACTCCATGGTAAGCATTCCTATGTGTACATCGATTTTTGTCCTTGCTGTCTTCAAGAACGGTCGTCCAAGAATCAGTGGAGGTTGGCTTGAAGCTACATCTCCCTCCATATCCAAAATATAGAAATCCACTGGAAAAATTAACTCCTTTACCCTGACTAATACATCCTCTATCACTCCTACTGGGTTCGCGAAACTACGGTTAGGCAATTGTATAACAACTACGGTGGCCTAAAGTGGGCCAATACTGAGCGCCTGAAAAATATACTTAGACATAACATTAATGGAAGCTCCTAAGTCTATCATAGCATCTTCAAAAGTGTTGTCTCCAATCACACATGGCATGGTAAATACACCAGGATCCTTGCACTTCTGAGGCATTGGCTGAATCATACTTGATACATTCCTCCCCATGCTGACCAACTCATTCCCCTTAAGCTTCGTCTTATGAATGCACAAATCTTTCAGAAACTTGGCATATTTTGGGATGTGTTTGATCACTCTCAACAATGGAATGTTCACTCCCACCTTACTAAATGTGTCCACAAGCTCCTGAAGTTCCTCTGCCTTGTCTACATCACTGTTTCTTCTTGTAGGTACTAGCCTCTGAGGAAATGGTAAAGGCCCTGAGGTATCCGATATGGTCCATGAAACATCTCTCTGCTCCTCACATACCGGATCTAAAACTAGCACTAGTGCAGATGTTGTTGGGTCAGATGTAGTCTTACCACTCCGTAGTGTGATGGCACTGACATTCCCTCTGGGGTTCGGAATGGTTTGCGAAGGTAACTAACTGGACCCCTATGACTGAGACTGCGTAATGCTGGATGCTATCTGACTTAGCTGTCTCTCTAGATTCTGCATGGATGTATCCGTCCTCTGCTGTTGCATATGTTGCATCTGCTGCTACATCTGATGTTGTATCTACTGCATAAGCTCCTCTAATTTTTGCACTGAAGCCTCTAGTCTAGTAGGTTGAGACTGCTGTGGTTTAACTGGAGTTGCATTCTGATGAACAACAAATAGTCTCTGAAATGCTGGAGGTGGCTGATATGACTGATGCTGCTGTTGATGCACATTCTCATACCTCAAATTTGGGTGATCTCTCCATCCTGGGTTGTAAGTGGGAGACATGGGATTATACTGCCTGTACCAAGGTTGCGACTGATAAAATTGAGACCTTGGTTGAAAAACATTTGCTGCAGATGCCTGATCCATAAAGTTAGAACTCCCTTCTTGCTGTAACATGGGGCAAACATCGGTCAAATGAGTGGAACTAGAACAAATCCCATAGGTGCTCACTAGCCGAATAGACTACATCAATGGTTGTTGAGCCTGCTTCAGAGCTATCTGTCTAACAAAAGAAGTTACCTCCTGCAATTCAGTCTTAAGCTCTTGGTTATTTGCTCTGGGCACTAGAATCTCATTCACCCCTCTGGTAAGCAACTGTCTTCTCCCAAACTACTGTCCATTGGCTACCATAATTGAGATGAGCTCCCTTGTTGCTTCAGGTGTCTTGTTTACCAGTGCTCCCCCACTAGCTGCGTCGATCATACATCGATCCATAGGAAGTAGTCCCTCATAGAATGACTAAATGAGTATCTGCTCACTGAGCTGGTGATGAGGACAACTGGTACATAGCTTTTCAAAACGCTCCCAATACTCATGCAATTTCTCTCTTGTCAGCTGTTGAATTGCACAGATACTTCTTCTAATAGCCACAGATCATGAAGCTGGAAAATATTTCTCTAGGAATGATCTCTTCATCTCAGCCCAACATGTGATAGATCCGGGTGGTAAAGCATAAAGCCAATCCTTTGCTCCTTCCGCTAATGAAAATGGAAAAGCTCTTAAGCTAATATCCTCCTCACTGATGCCATGCAATTTCATGGTGGAACAAATTGCATGGAACTCTGGTAAGTGTCGGGTAGGATCTTCTCCAGCTGATCCATTGAATTTAGGCAGAAGATGAATGATCCCAAATCACAGCTCAAAGTCTACATCAAGGTCTGGATATTGAATGCACAATGAATGATAGGAAACATCTGGCACTGCGAGCTCTATAAGTGTTCGATTGTTTACCATATCCGAATCAAGTCCCACAAGACTAGCACTCTTACTTGTAGTTGAAATCCAGTGTGCTCGCTGCATTGTGTGAAAAGTCCAATCAATTTATGGGTCAAGCTCAAGTAAATCCTCGCTGGATGATCTTGTCAAGCACTGCACAAAAGTAAAAGATTAGAAAGCTCAAACAAGAAAGAATATCTAAAAGAAATTATTGCAACTCTAAAAACTAAAGCAGGACAACCCCATATCTTCAAGTAAGATAAATGAGATTTCTTACTAGCCCATATCTCATATGGAGTAGTAGAGACTACCTTGGTCGGGACTCTATTTAGCAAGTAAATAGGTGTCTGAAGTGCATAGCCCCAAAAAGACTTAGGAAGATTCGCTAAATTTAGGAACACATATTTTTTTTATGGAAAGTGTTAATTAAGGAAGGTCAAATTTAATTTAGGAAACAAATTTTCTAAATTGTAATTTCCTAATCATATTAGGAAATTTCCAATTTGAATATCCTTATTTGTCATAACTATTTATGGAAATAAAATATGTTGAGATTTGATTTCCCAAATCAAATCATGACTAAATTAGAAAATAAATTTCCAAATCAAATCACATATTTTATTTATGGAAAGTGTTCATTTCCATAAATACTTCTAAACTTTCCAAAAGTAGAAAATTTCCATAAATACTTTTAAACTTTCCAAAAGTAGAAAAATTTCATAAACACTTCTAAACATTCCAAAAGTAGAAAATTTCTGTAAATATAATTATGACTATCGCAAAATAATTTTACGATTATGTCGTAACACAGCATGACACTAATACCACTATTGGGTTTCCCCAACACCGCGGCGAGTGTGTTCGAACATGTTTCATAAATATGCACACAACGGAAGCAATAAAAGAAATAAATCTAATTTATTACAACAAACACATCACACGCATGTAGGATACAACATGTGTAGACATAATAGCTATTTAAAATTTTGCAATAAAAGAAAACTTATACTAGGTATACCTGACGGATCACGTGCAGCGGGAATGACATCAATCGTAGCGACCCTCGCTAGAATCGCCTCTATCCGTATCGACGCTGAGTATCATCGGGATAGCTTCACAAAGCCACGAGTCTCGTCTTCACAAAAGTCACTAGCCTCGAGTCGAAGACGAAGTGATCCGAGAGACGATCACAATCCGAAATAAATTTGGATCCCAAAAATGAGTTTCACAAACTCGCTTGACGGAAGCAGTTTTTGTCAACCGTTTGACGAAAACTTAACCCTCCACCTATGAGGATTGCCGGAGATCCAATCCTCGGCAAGTAGACCGTTGTCAGAGCAAATAACAATGACCAAATGACCTCTCCACACGAAGGAGATCAAGCTGTCCAAAACTGGACAGCTTGTTGTGGATGAAGAAGGGGTCGGGCAAAGGCTTGGCCGGTTACTCCTTGGTCACCGGCGGCCAAGGGAGGTTGTCCGGCGGCTGTGGGTGGCCCAAGGGACGCTGGCGGCTAGTGTATGGCCGGTGGTGAGGAGAGGCAATAGCTCCAATGGCCGGCGACGACACAAAGGTGGGCGACAACCACCATGGCTTGGGCGGCAAGAAGGAGGAGAAGGAGGAAAGGAGGCTAGGGTTTCAAAAACCCTTGAACAAATTAATTCTCCATGAAAACCCTTAAGCTGTGTTTTTATAGAGAACATATTCTCCTAACGGTTATTGGTTCATAACCAAAACCAGTTAACCCGCTCCAATAATTTAAGTTAAAATAAACTAAACTGCATTGGTCTATTTTAAGTTAAAACGAACCGAACCAACTTTGGTTCATTCGTTTAAAACAAACCAAACCACTTTGGTTTATTTTCCAGCATTGGATTAGAACCAAACCAATTTGGTTCATCCATCATGTCTTCATAAGACTCGGCCCATCCATGCTTCTGATGCGACTAAAACAATTTCATACTCGCTCTTTGTTTGGTCCAACCAAACCAAGTCTCTCTCGATCTGAGAATCCTATTCTCAAACTCGTTTTAAATCCTTCGGATTACATTCGTTGTGTGTGTGACTAAATACGTTCCCGGTTTATGTTGGCCATCTATAATTAACCATTAGTCATAGAACGATCATCAGTGACACCTAGTAGTACATCATGATCCCCAATTAATTGGAAAATCAACGGTTGATCCCAGAACCATTTCTGAAACCCTTCAGCAGCTACAATGAATCGTGTCCCATTCCTTTCACTCATCTTATACCCACTTGGTTCAAGACATGGTCTATTGTGTCAGTCTCCACTAGGCTGACTAGGTCACACCTAGCCCAAGTATTTACTTCCTCATCCTCCGGTTTCTAGTTACTGCACATGTATACAAGAGTACCATACTCTAAACATGTAATTCTTTGGCCAAAGAATTTAGTATCAATCTGACGAGAGGCCATAGGGTATGTTGGAACGTCGGTGGCCGGCTAGAGGTGGGTGAATAGCCCTCTTTCGCATACGGTGGAAATCGCTCATTGATTACTCATCTACAAAACCGTTAGCGCAGCGAAATAACAAAAACTAAACACAATTAAGAATAACAAAGAATACAAACACTAACATGAAGTCGTAATGTGGTTCACGGCCTTGCTACTAATCCACGGACCGATTCGTTCAAGGTGAATCACGCCTAAACTTCCACTATTCTCTCCTTGGCACCAAGCAAGGTGGAGGTAACCTTTTCTTACAAGATCACTCTTCTTACAATAGAATTTAGATAAAAGCAAGTAAGAAGAGTAGGGAAGCGCTTTGGTCACTTGGGTGTTGATTGGAGTTAAAGCATTAGGCTCCCAAGTTGATCCATGGCTTCTTTTTATAGAGAAGAAGCCTTTCTTCCCGTTGGGCGCCTGGCAGTCGACTGATGCCCCGATTAGTCGACTGGCCCTGTAACGACATCTTCCATGTTGGATTTCAGCCAACGGCTCCCACATCAGTCGATTGATCTTCCCATCAGTCAACTGATGGAGCCAACAGTCGAGTCCTGTGAGTGAGCAGTCGACTAACAACCGTTCTGTGCCCGAAACCCTCGCGACCAGTCGACTGCTGCCATCAGCAGTCCACTGATGGTTTCGGAAATCGACTACCAACCCTTGGCAGTCGACTACTGGGACACAAACCTGACTCGAACACCAGTCGAGTCTAAGTCAACTTGAAGCAGTGGACTTCCATGTCATGGCAGTCGATTGATGTCGGAAAATCCCATCCACCACTTAGCCAAATGGCTAAGTTTCACCTACGATCTACCCCATCCCAGGTTACAATCGTTCACTCTCATTCCCTTGGAGTCCCTCGCCTTCGAAGTTATCTTCGTCCGACCACCTCCCTCGGATGCGCCAAGCGCATGGCTTCATAGCGCCATCCTTCGTGTCTAGCCCTGAAGTCTACTTCCTTCGGCTTCACTCCAATGCTCCTCGTCCGACGGTCCCTCGGATGCACCAAGCACACGGCTTCCACAATGCATATTTCACCAACTCAAGGACCAAGTCATGAGAGGTGAAACTCGCCAATGCTCCATGTGCGAATTACTAAGTCCTGCACGACTTCAACGCACATATCAAACCTAACTTAAACCCTTTGCCACACACATCAAAACCATAATCCAAACCATAACTTGGGTCGATTGCCCTAACAATCTCCCCCTTTTTGATGTGTGGAAACTATGTTTAAGTTAGGTAAATTATAAACAATAACATAAGCAAGGAAAGCATGTAAACTGTAGGGTCGATGTATTGGCCGGCTAGAGGGGGGTGAATAGCCCTCAATCGTCGTACGGTGGAATACGATCGTTCTCGTTGCGTGCTCGTCTACAATTGTCGTTAACGCAGTAGAATACTAATAGAAACAATAATAATACTAACAAAAAATACAATCACACGCAAACACACACGATATACGTGGTTTGGAACCAAATGGTTCCTACTACACAGGCGAGCTCTCCAAGCTCTAGTTATGCGCACGACACTAACTAAACTCCTTCTCAACTACACGTCGGAGGTGGAGAAACCTCGTACAAGCTATTACAACAGTAATACTACAAGAAATACAAAGACACAAGAAATACAAGTAAAGAACGCTTTACAACTCTTTGTTTTGAACCCTTTCTTGTTGCTTGCTTTGGATGACTCTTGAAGGACTGGAATGCAACAACAATTCCCCTCCAATAGCTTCCTTAAAGTCTTGGCGAAATCTTTCCTCTTGAGATCCATTTATAACCTACATCAAGCTGATTTCGCGCACATCAGTCGATTGATCATGACCATCAGTCGACTGGTCCTGTAGCTGTTGTCTCACAACGACCAGATCCACGTTGGTTAAGTTCCAACATATCACACATCAGTCGACTGATGACACCCATCAGTCGACTGGTACCCATCAGTCGAGTGCTGGCGAGCTCGACTAGCTTCTTTGCCTGTGCACAGTTGCAATCAGTAGACTGCTTCCCTTAAGCAGTCGACTGATGTTGTCAACAGTCGATTGCCCTCCCATGGCAGTCGACTGATCAGCAGATTCTGTTCAGTCGAACACTGGTCGAACCCATACGACCTAGAGCAGTCAACTAGCACCTATGCCAGTCGACTGATGTCGGGTAAAACCTCAAACATCAAGCTGTTTGAGCATCCGACAACCAGTCTTAGCCACTTGGCCAAGTCCACCTCATCCCTCATGGAGTTCCCCACTGAAGCTCTCTTCCCTCGGCCTACGTCCCTTGGATACGCCAAGCGCATGGCTTCACAATGCCATCCTTTGCGTCTCTTGCCCTTGAAGTATGCTTCCCTTTGGTCTCACTCCATTCGCTCCCCGTCCGGCGGTCCCTCGGATGCACCAAGCGCACAGTTTCGCAATGCCATCCTTCACCGACTCAAGGACCCTGAGCCTAGTGAACTTACCAAGTCCTCAAGACTTCCTAAATGCACCAAGCGCACGGCTTCACAATGTATTTCTCACCAAGCACCAAGCGCACAGCTTTGCAATGCTTTGGATTTTCCCACACTAAGCCCCATGCTTGGATTTTCCATGCCAACTCCATTTGGACTTTCCCACACCAAGCTCCATGCTTGGATTTTCCATGCCGACTCCATGTTGGACTTTCCCATGACAATCCCATGTCATGAGTTTTGTTTATCATCAAAATACTATCAAAGTACTGCTCGAGTAAAACTCGAGTCAACCTGGGCCGATTGCACCAACAATCTCCCCCTTTTTGATGATTGACAAAACTACCATCTCAAGCCTACCAATTCTCCTATATTGGCAATTCTCATATCCCAATGAGAATTCCAACGAACCCTAATTGGTAGCTTAGTAACTTCTCTCCCTTTTTGATATTACATCAAAAAGGTCCTCAAGGGTGTCAATGTCTCATATCCCAATGAGATCTTACAATCTTCCCCTTGGCATGCCCTCAATCTTTCTAGTGATCCCATATCACTCAAAGAGAGGCAACCCAATTTTCCTCCCATGAGGAAATACATATCCATCTTCCCATGATGGATACCTCCCCCTAAAGGCTTGCTCCCCCTTGACCATTGCTCCAACAATGTCCTTGGAGAGTCCCTAAGCCAATAGGAATATTAACCAAATCAAAATTAAGGCAAAGTTCAACAATGAACTCTCATCCACCTTAAAATTGATACTCTCCCTAAACACTTCTCCTAATCCATATCCAATGGATTTCCACCCTTTCTAATGCTCTCCCAAGCATGTCCTAGGGTTAAAAGTGGTTAGGGGACCAAAACATAGTTGAATATGGGCATAACCATCAATGTTTACCCGAAATCAACTTTGTGCGGTCGACTCTATCGGATACGATCATGCATCACCGACCGTCCTCATTCCAGCCGACCGATAATCAGATTTTAAGCAAGATTTTCAGAAATGAATTTCTGAAATCCATAAGTAAATATACATAGTTTTAAAAATCTTGAAAATTCATACGTATAATACTTATCATAAACACTATGGGTGAAAAATATTTGAAAATTATTTTACCTACTAAATTATGAGATTAATACAAAGTCCAAAAGTTAAGAAAAGCTTCAATATTGAGCCCTCTTTGTATCATCCCATTCAATGGTGATAGCTATCAAAAGATAGACTTCACCATGATTTTTCGAAATGTTTTCAAAATATTTTTTAAACCTTTAATTCATTTTTCCTAAACATCTCACTTGTATCTAGATGTGTAAAACACATACAAGGCAATTAATCTAGTGAGATGTGGGTTTTTGTTCTTTAATGGTCTCATGCATATATCTAGGCAATATTCTTTGATTCCCATCAAATTATGCCATAGTTCTTAATTACATTTTAGTTATATGCATGATGATGATTATGGCATAAATATGATATAGATAAAAGCATATGCCAAAATCATGATGTCTTGCCATGTGAAAGAAGTCTAAGCATACATGACATCTATAAATAACCCTAAGCATGATCATGACATTTTTAGAGATAAAAATGAAAATGATATCATGACATGGCAAGGCAAATAAATCATGGAAAGTAAAATATGCTAAGGTATAGAATAACTAAGTGTTGAATCCAAATTGCCATTTCTAGGGTTAAGTCCATTTTTGCCTTAATGCCATTTATCCCCCAAGTGTGCCAAAAACCCAAAATGGCACACCAATACCTCTAAGACCTAATTGTGTCAATTTAATCATTTTTCATCTTCTCAAATCATTTTGGCACACCCTAATGTGTCAACTAACAATGGCTAGGTTAACTACCCATCCACTTAGGGTTGACACATCCTAACCCCTCTAGCGTGAATTTATCACGCTCCTAGGAACCCAATATCTATTGGAGCTCCTTGGATTAATAAGGTATTCACTAGGGATAACTTCCCTAGATACCTTTATAATGACCCTTTTAGGCTTTGAAGCCTTAGTCAAATGGGTCTTTCCTAGGTCAACTCTAGAGGTGACTCCACCTTTGACCTTCCTAGTGGCTACATTTGATTTCTTTGAGGTCTTAGCCACTAGACACCTACCATGGTTAGACTTAGGGATAACTTCTCTACTAACCTTGGTTTTCCTAGACCTAGAAATAGTTCCATAATCAAATGGAACATTATGATAAGTCTTCTTGGGCTTAGGATTGTGACCCAAACCTTTCTTGCCCTTAGACCGTTTTTGAACCTTAGGTCTTGACTTTTGGGCATTTGACCCTAGAATTGAATTTTCAATAATCCTAAGGGTTTTCTCCATTCTCTCAAGCCTTGACCTCAAGACTTGGTTCTCTAGCTCTAATTTTCTCAATTTTGAATTTTCATTAGATTTTTGGGAAATGTTCTTCCTCTTAGGCATGTGTCTACCCTTCTTAGGGTTAATGCCTAGATTTTCTTCTATTCTCCTAATGGACTCCTTTGGTAAAATATTTCTAGAATTATGAGTCCTAGGTTTGTACTTATTTACATTAACATGCTTAGCACCTAAACAATAAACCTTATTATTTCTACTAGCATGCTTTTCATTTATAATGGCAAGAGAACTAAAATAATTTTTAGCATCCTTTTTAACTTTAGGAATTGAAGGTGCATTACTTAAATATACCTTAGGGTTAGCTTGGGAAGCTCCCCCTATATGAGATACACCTTCTTGCCCTTTCTTCCTCCCCCTAGGGCATTGGCTTCGGTAGTGCCCCCTTTGGTTGCATTTGAAGCACACAATGTGCTCTTTGCTCTTAATTAAGGGGACTCCGGCATCCTTTGACTTTGGGTTGACTTTTGGTGCCGATGCCTTTTCCTTAGCCAATTTAGGACATTTGCTCTTGTAATGCCCTTTCTCCCTACACTCAAAGCATATTATGTGATCTTTATTTAAAATTATTATGCTTGAGTTACCTAGGGAGGTGGAGGATTCTTCTTGATCACATCTTTCAGAGGTAGATGCTTCGTTTTGACTTTGCTCTGGAATAGAAACTCTTTCCTCCCCCTCAATGCTAGAGGTGGAGGTTTCCACCAAATTATCAACATCTTCAAATGTTGTGGGTGCTTCTTCCTTGGCATTCTCCTCTACTTGTGCCGGTTGGGAATTTTCTTGGAATTTCATTATCTTATTCCATAGCTCCCTTGCATCCCTATAGTTACCCAATCTAGACCAAATATGGTTAAGTAACAAATCACTAAGTAATTTTATTACCTTGAGATTTGTCTTGAAGTCCTTAATTTGATCTTGGGTCCATTTTGATTTTTCTAGTGGCTTGTTTTCTTTGTCCCTAGGCACTTCAAAACCATTTTCAATGATTAACATGAAATCGAAATCGGTTTTGAAATATACCTCCATTCGTTTCTTCCACCAAGCAAAATCTCCATCGAATTTCGATGGATGGATGTTGTTGATGGCCATCTTATAGTTCTTGTGTCGGCGGTTAGTCCTCGACAAGCGCCTTGGCTCTTATACCACTTGTAGGGTCGATGTATTGGCCAGCTAGAGGGGGGTGAATAGCCCTCAATCGTCGTACGGTGGAATACGATCGTTCTCGCTGCGTGCCCGTCTAGAATTGTCGTTAGCGCAGCGAAATACTAATAGAAACAATAATAATACTAACAACAAATACAATCAGACGCAAACACACACGATATACGTGGTTCGGAATCGAATAGTGTTGGATTGAGAAGCGTCGCTAGAGGGGGGGTGAATAGCGATCGTAAATCTTTCGTTCGAATTCGTTCGTTGATACACAAGTAAACGAGTAAGCACAACGGAAAATAAATGAACACGTTTATTTTACTTGGTTCACAACCCAGCGGTTGCTACTCCAAGGCCCTATCGGTCCTAGACCACGTACGGAGGGCAAAGCACTATAACGTCTCCTCCTCGTTGGAGGTAGGAGACAACGATCACAAAACCGAATATACAAGGATGAGGCAACAAGCCTACCTCACCTCGTTATGAAGAAAAATAAAGAATACAATATCAAAAATATTACTTGATTCTGTTGTCGACGAAAAAGATCGGAACTTGGCGTCGCGTCGGCGTTATGACGATGTTGGAGCGTTGGCGTTGTAGGAGCACTTGATGAATAAACTTGATGTAATTTGGAGTTGGAATCCTCCCCTCCTTTTATAGATTTTGGCCTCTGAATTTGTCTCATTTTTTTTTCGGAACGGATCATGAAGTTGTCCAAATTTTATCGCGAAGTGGCCACGTCAAACGTTATCCGTTTTGACCTAGCGCAAAAGCTGAATCGTCGCCATCAGTCGACTGATGCCTCCCATCAGTCGACTGATGGGCATCAGTCGATTGCTCCATGTCCAGCAGTCGACTGCCAGCTTGGCCACTTCCCTGCAATAAGAGGTTAGCTCGGAAAATGATAAATATGACAGTTTCTAACCGTCCGATCTCAACCTAGACCTTCCAAGGAAGTTTTAGTCGGATCACCGCCTACGGTCGTCCCCGTACAGAGGACACGACCTTACCATCTCTCACTCACACGAGCTTACCTCGATTCTTACTGTGTCGCTTTCACTTCCGGCCTTCCACTCGATTCCTTCGGCTCCCTCCGAAGTCACCGCGGCTTCCTCCGGGTGTCGCTAGCCTTTAGCTATAGCTTTAGTACTTTTCTACACACTCGATTTAGCTCGTGAGATAACGATGTAAACTTAACTTTGTGTCTTTGCCATAATCAAAACATAGGTTCGATTATCTAGTGCCCCTGCACCAACAAATGGTTCCTACTCCACCGGCGAGCTCTCCGAGCTCTAGTTATGCGCACGACACTAACTAAACTCCTTCTCGACTACACGTCGGAGGTGTAGAAACCTCGTACAAGCTATTACAATAGTAATACTACAAGAAATACAAAGACACAAGAAATACAAGTAAAGAACACTTTACAACTCTTTGCTTTGAACCCTTTCTTGTTGCTTGCTTTGGATGACTCTTGAAGGACTGGAATACAGCAGCAATTCCCCTCCAATAGCTTCCTTAAAGTCTTGGCAAAATCCTCCCTCTTGAGCTCCATTTATAACCTGCATCAAGCTGATTTCGTGCACATCAATCGACTGATCGTGACTATCAGTTGACTGGTCCTGTACCCGTTGTCTCACAACAGCCAGATCCACATTGGTTAAGTTCCAACGGATCACACATCAGTCGACTGATGGCACCCATCAGTCGACTAGTACCCATCAGTCGAGTGTTGGCGAGCTCGACTAGCTTCTGTGCTGCAGTGCGTAGGCGATCGGCCCATGCTTCATCGGATCGATATCAATCAACGATCGATTGCCCTCCCATGGCGATCGTGATCGATCGAACTCTGTTCAGTCGAACACTGGTCAAACACATACGACCTAGAGCAGTCGACTGACACCTATGCTAGTCGACTGATGTCGGGTAAAACCTCAAACATCAAGCTGTTTGAGCATCCGACAATCAGTCTTAGCCACTTAGCCAAGTCCACCTCATCCCTCATGGAGTTCCCCACCGAAGCTCTCTTCCCTTGGCCTACGTCCCTCGGATGCGGCAATTGCACTACTTCGCAACGCCATCCTTCATGTCTCTTGCCCTTGAAGTATGCTTCCCTTAGGTCTCACTCCATTCGCTCCCCGTCCGACGGTCCCTCGGATGCACCAAGCACACGAATTCGCAATGTCATCCTTCACCGACTCAAGGACCCCGAGCCTAGTGAACTTACCAAGTCCTCAAGACTTCCCAAATGCACCAAGCGCACGGCTTTGCAATGCATTTCTCACCAAGCACCAAGTGCACGGCTTCGCAATGCTTTGGATTTTCCCACACCAAGCCCCATGCTTGGATTTTCCATGCCAACTCAATGTTGTACTTTTTCACACCAAGCTCCATGCTTGGATTTTCCATGCCGACTCTATGTTGAACTTTCCCATGACAATCCCATGTCATGAGTTTTGTCTATCATCAAAATACTATCAAAGTACTGCTCGAGTCAAACTCAAGTCAACCTAGGCCAATTGCACCAACATAAACAATTCATGAGCATCAAACTCCTCCTAAATACATGCAACTCCCCCTTAACCCATGCTAATCTCTTCCCTAGCATGATTAAACTTAAACATCCCTATTTCTCCCCGTTTGACACCATCAAAAACATTAACATAATGTCATAATCCAAGGCATCAAAGTCTAAGGGTTGAAAAACCATCAAAACAACCTAAAAACACTGAAATCAGGCTGTGAACAGTGCTACCAGTAGACTGAATCAAACATCAGTCGACTGACATGCTGGTTTCAACAATTTCTGATTTTCGGACAGAAATTCAGAAATGCACCAGAAATTCCAGCAAATTCAAAAAATTGTGAAAGTTTGAAAACACATTTCTTTTAAAGTCCTTTATTAGTGAAAAATGATTTTTCATGAAAATTTCTTTTATTTTCAATGATTTGCCAAAAATCTAGAAGATTCAAAAACAACTAGTATTTGATCAAGTTTGTATTAATTTTAACACCTAGTTTTTCTTTAGCTTGTTTCAAAACATGAAAACACAGATTTTAAAGTAAGGAATGGTTTTGAAAACATATGAAATATCCAACCACGATCTTTGAGCAATATGTCTATGAATTAAACATAAGCCTTCCCCATGATTGGTCTATTATTACTATATTGATACACTTAATGACCCATCTAAATGCCATAAGCATTAGTGGACCATTTGTATCATCCTATCATCTCACCCATTGCTATGTTCTCAATCAAGTTAGCCTTATAGTGGGATGTGAGATGTTCCTAAAGGTATTTGTACTTAACCAAAATTTCATGCATTTCTACCCATGGTTAAGTATCATCCTAAAACCCAATCATGAACATGCATCAAGAATTATCAATCATAATCATAAATCATCAATCATTGCATATCATGATTATAAATTATAAAATTAAGCATGAATCATTATTTAACCATTCAATTTATGGGTTATGTATTATCATCACCCAACACTATGTTAGAAATTTAAAACCCACACTATCCTAAGTCAACCAATCAACATGATACAAGTTAAGTCCACTATGGTTGACTAACCTAGGGTTTTTCTAACCCTTAAGGATGGATTTAGGAACCCAATATACGTTCTTTCCTATGGGGTTCACAAAATATTATTTAGGGATCCATTTTCTAGCTATTGTTTTATTTTTGGCTTGACCCCTAGCAATTAGGCATTGATAGACCTTTTCATTTTTATTTCCCTTGTAATCTAGGACTTTTCTATTGAAGCTTGCCCTTTGGCTTCCAATTATCATGTTCAAAGTATTGGAGCCTATTGTGAATTTTTCTAAGGCTTTAGTTAGGTGATCTACCTTTTCCCCTAAAGCCTTATTTTCCTCAATGCATGCATCATTCACATCAAAAGGAATATAATCATTAACATTAACGCATGCATTTTCTAGTTTTTCCTCTAGGGCCTTAGTCTCATTTTGCATGCATTTATTTCTATTTTTCATCTTAAATAAGTACCTAGTTAAACTTGAAATCATGGAAACTATTTTCTTAGAAGAAAGATTCGTTACCATAGTTTCCATGTCTTCTTCCTCCGATTCCGATGAGGATGAGGATGAAGCTCCCCCTTCACTAGAGCTCTCCTCACTTGTGCTTCTTTCTTCTTGCTCGGAGAAGGAGGTGTCCAAATTGTCTATCCCCATTAAGGCAAGATTTGTGAAGGCCTCTTCTTCGGATGATGAGGATAATGGATCATCCCATGTGGCCTTGTGTGCCTTAGCCTTCCCCTTCTCTTTGGTTTTCTTCTCTTCTTCATTTTTCTTGCTCCCTTTCTTCTTCTCTTCTTTCCTCCTCCTTTCTTCTTTGCTCTTGTTCAAGAGGGGACAATCATCCCTTATATGTCCCTCTCCTTGGCAATTGTAGTAAAGTATCTTCATCCTTGGTCTTCTCCTCCTATCATTAGATTTGTTAAATTTAAAATTTTTCAAAGCACGCCTTACCTTCCTTACCATGTAGGCTTCTTTCGTGCTATCCATGGAGGAGGAGGAAGAGTCTGTAATGCCCGTAAAATTTCTAGCAATTTTACAAGAATTTTTGGCTTGATTATGATGGGCTTTATGTGGGATTTTCAAAAATAAAAGAAAATGAGCCAAAAAGGATGCAAGGCCTAGGAATTGAACCCCAAACCTCTAGAGATAGCCAAGCCCTATAGATGCATCCACTAACCAGAAGGCCAACAAGATTGTATTATTCGAGGAATATGGGAAATTATAGTTAGGGGTAAGGGAGACTAAGGGACTCTTCAAATGAATAAATAGGGGGGGAATGAGGAGACATGAGTTATCAAGTTGATTTTCTCTCCTTTCATCCTCTTCCTCACCGAGATCCACTTCTCCTCCCCCTTCTCATCCATTGTACGAAGGCCATCCAAGCAAGAAGAAAGGCTAGGTTGCTTCCCTTAGGTCATCTTCCAACCAAAAAGCAAAGCGAAGGATGTAAGTATCCCTTCACTTGCATACAAGTAGCTTTCCGATTGAAGTTTTGTATCAAACCCTCCATGAACCATTCGGCCAACCCTTGCTTTTGAGGTTTCAATGAAATTCTATACCATAATTTGTATGTATATGATGATGTTAGGGTGTTAGATGGATTAGGTTAAAAGTTTAACCCTAAAAGCCTCCATGAACCATTCGGCCAACCTTTGCTTTTGATGTTTCAATGAAGTTCTATACCATATTTTGTATGCATATGATGATGTTAGGATGTTAAATGGATTAGGTTAAAAGGTTAACCCTAAAAGCCTCCATGAACCATTCGGCCAACCTTTGCTTTTGATGTTTCAATGAAGTTCTATACCATATTTTGTATACATATGATGATGTTAGGATGTTAAATGGATTAGGTTAAAAGTTTAACCCTAAAAGCCTCCATGAACCATTCGGCCAACCCTTGCTTTTGATGTTTCAATGAAGTTCTATAACATATTTTGTATGCATATGATGATGTTAGGATGTTAGATGGATTAGGTTAAAAGTTTAACCCTAAAAGCCTCCATGAACCATTCGGCCAACCCTTGCTTTTGATGTTTCAATGAATTTCTATACCATATTTTGTATGCATATGATGATGTTAGGATGTTAGATGGATTAGGATAAAAGTTTAACCCTAAAAGCCCCATGAACCATTCGGCCAACCCTTGCTTTGAGGTTTCAATGAAATTCTATACCATATTTTGTATGTATATGATGATGTTAAGATGCTAGATGAAGATAACATGCTCTAGGTTAGGTTAACATGTGTTTTATGCTTAGGTGAATTCATGTTAACTTGTAATATTAAATGATGCTAGATGAAGATAACATGCCATAGGTTAGTGTTTACTTCCTATTGATGTTTATACCTTATGCCATGCCCTATATGTGTGTGATATTAAGATATGTTATGAAATGAATATGATATGATTATGAAATGAAAAATGATATGTTTATGAAATGAAAGATGATATGTTCATGAAGTGAAATATGACATGTTATGAAATGAAGTATGATATGTTTATGAAATGAAATATGATATGTTCATGAAGTGAAATATGACATGTTATGAAATGAAGTATGATATGTTTATGAAATGAAATATGATATGTTCATGAAGTGAAATATGACATGTTATGAAATGAAGTATGATATGTTTATGAAATGAAATATGATATGTTCATGAAGTGAAATATGACATGTTATGAAATGAAGTATGATATGTTTATGAAATGAAATATGATATGTTCATGAAGTGAAATATGATATGTTATGAAATGAAGTATGATATGTTTGCGAAATGAAATTAGATATGTTATAATAAAAAGAATATAAGTATTTTACCTTCTGCATGGCTTGTACCAGGACCCTAACAAGGTCCAAAGGGATGGGCTCCTAAGATGCCCTAGGCCGACGGACTAAGATCGGGCATAGGATGGGCTTCTATGTATGATTACCCCTAGGTCGACGGACTAAGATCAGGCCTAGTACTGGATGGGCTCCCAGATGCCCTAGATCGATGGACTAAGATCGGGCCAAGGATGGGATTCTATGCTATGACGATGGCCCCTAGGTCGACGGACTAAGATCGGGCCTAGTAACCTAGTAGGTTCGAGACTTGCTACCTCAGGCCTATTTAGGGATGCGCGCTATGATGATGATGATATGGTACAATGCCGGGCCCAAATATGTTGAGATTTATGTTTACGTACCTATAATATATGTTTTCAAAGAGCATCCTGCATATGTTTACATGATATGATTGTTTTGTTCACATGTTATGATTGTTATGTTTACATGCTATGTTGCTATGTTATATATGTTGCATGTTATGTTTGATATGTCATATATATGTTGCTATGTTACATATGTTGTATGTTATGTTTGATTATGTCATATATGTACATGATATGTTGCTATGTTATATATGTTACATGTTATGTTTGCTTATGTTACTTATGCTACATGTTATGTTGCTTACGTCATATATGTTACATGTTATGTTTCTTATATGTTATGAATGTTACATGCCATGCTTAATGTCGATGTATGGTTTTTGTGAGTAGGACAGGATCTTACTAAGCCTATGTGCTTATAGTTTATTTTTCCCTTGTACTGTAGATAAGGGTAAGGGATGGATAAACTAAAGGGAGCAGTAGGAGGGGCCAAGTGTGTGTGGTAGTGGCATGGTGGAGGAGATCCGTTATGTCCTTATATATGTTTCCTTATGATGATGATGTTTATGGACTTGAACTAAGCACTAAGTACTTATGAAATAATGATGCATGCTCTATGTTAAGAAGAAGTATCTATATATGACGATGCATGTTTATGTTTAAAAGAAAGAAAAAAAAATGTGTCTAAAGTCTTCTGCTATAAGTAGTACGATGTATGTATGTACGGTCGCGTCACGCGCCACCCCTTCGGACCCTAGGAAAGGGCGGGCGTGACAGGTTGGTATCAGAGCAGATCTGCCTTTCCACTACACACACATCAAGCTCCAAATCCTGCCGCTCCAAGTAAGAATTCTATGTCTGCTCTATTTTGTTCATGTATGATATGAAATGCTTTTATCTTAAATATGCCTGAAAATATGTATGCTTGAAATATGTAAGATAACCTTATTCTAGCTTTTAGTTTAACCATGCATAGCTAAATGAACTAGCTTTTAGTTTAACAATGCATAGATAAATGAACGATAAACTTGTACTAGCCTTACTCTAATATGTGAAGATAACCATGGCTGGGAGACATAGTAATAGGGTCAATGAGATAGTAATATAGGGAAGATGTAGTAATAGGGTCGATGAGACAGTAAGTCGCTCTCCATGGGAGCTCCAATACTGTTGGTAAAGAAGAAAGATGGGTCTATGCAAATGTGCATAGACTATCGAGCGCTAAATAATGTGACGATCAAGAACCGGTACCCTTTACCGTGGATTGACGACCTGTTCGACCAGTTAAAGGGTGCCATCGTCTTCTCAGATTGATCTGAGGTCTGGCTATCAGCAAGTGAAAGTGAAACTAGATGATATATCGAATATGACTTTCCGAACAAGATACGGACGTTGTGAGTTCGTAGTTATGCCTTTCGGAGTGACGAATGCACCTGCTATGATCTGCTGAATTGGATTCTTCAGGAAAAGCAGTTGTATGCAAAGTTCTCCAACGCGAGTTCTGGCTCAAGTATCATTTTTGGGTCACGTTATATCCAAGCACGGAGTGATGGTAGACCCAATAAAGATTGAAGCCGTGAGTAACTAGAACCGACCAAAGAATGCCAGCGAGATCAAAAGCTTTCTTAGGCTAGCAAGCTACTACAGGAAGTTTGTAGAGAACTTCTCCAAGATTGCAGCCCCTATGACAGTCCTCACCAGAAAGAACAAGAAATATGAGTGGATGGACGCCTGCGAGAGGAGTTTCACATAATTGGATGCGAAGGCTTCGACATGTACAGTGATGCTTCCAAGTTGGGACTTGGAGCTGTACACATGCAGAATGGCAAGGTCATTGCCTACGCCTCTAGGCAACTCAAAGAACATGAAAGGAATTATCCCACCCATGATTTAGAGCTAGCGGATGTGGTCTTTGATCTCAAAACATGGAGGCATTATCTATATGGAGCTCAGTGTAGGATTTATACAGACCACCAGAGTCTAAAATATTTCTTCACACAGAAGGACCTGAACATGAGACAACGTAGATGGCTCGAGCTCGTCAAGGATTATGACTGCAAGATCTTCTACCATCCGGGGAAAGCAAACAAGGTGGCTGATGCACTCAGCAGGAAGACCTGCGCCACCTTGATGTCTCTATCAGTGTTATCTCGGCCCTTAGAAAAGAAGATTATGCGTTACGGGGTTGAAATCATTTTCGGACAGCTCGACCATGACCATAGCACATACGCTGTTCGATGATATACTGGAAAAGCAAGTCCGTGACCCAAGCATTCAGAGGATTAAGCAAGAGGTCCTAGAAGGAAAGGACAACGGGTTTCGTATCTTTGATAGTGGAGTACTCTACCTCAGGGATCGCTCGTGTATTCCCGACGATCCAGAATTACGGAAGAAGATATTTGAGGAAGCTCACGGAACTCCTTATGCGATGCATCCTGGAACCACCAAGATGTACCAAGACCTGAAAAGAAAATTCTGGTGGTTCGGAATGAAAAGAGATGTGGCTCAGAATGTCAGTACCTGCCTGACCTGCCAGAGGGTTAAAGCAGAACACCAGAGACCTGGAGGAACACTGCAGCCGATCCAGATTCCAAAATGGAAATGGGAAGACATTTCTATGGATTTCATCTCAGAATTGCCCAAGACGACAAACGGTTATGATGCTATATGGGTAATTGTGGATGATTGATTGAAAGTCCGCCCACTTCTTAGCAATCAAGATGACCTATTCGACAGAGCAACTGGCTCAGTTATATGCTAGAGAAATTATCAGACTACATGGAATTCCTAAGACCATCATTTCTGACAGAGATGGTTGCTTTATTTCCCATTTATGGGAATGTGTTCAGAAAGCCCTAGGCACGAAGCTATTGTTCAGTACTGCCTTCCATCCTCAGACGGACGGACAGACCGAAAGAGTAAATCAAGTACTGGAGGATATGTTATGAGCTTGTGCCCTGGATTTCAAAGGTACCTGGTGCCGATACTTATGTTTGGCAGAATTCACCTACAATAATAGCTACCAAGCTACTATCGGAGTGGCACCCTACGAGGCTCTATACGGGAGGAAATGTAGATCTCCCATATGCTGGTACGAGGGTGGTGAAAAGAAGGGGATGGGACTCCAGACGGACTTCAACGACGACACCACCCGAGCTATACAGAACATCCGTCAGAGAATTGAAACTGCTCAGAGCCGATAAAAGAGCTATGCGGATATGCGGCGTAGACCGTTAGAATTCAAAGTCGGGGACCTGGTATTCCTCAAGGTGGCCCCTATGAAGGGAGTGATGAGATTCGGAAGGAAGGGTAAGCTGAGTCCACGCTATGTGGGACCGTATCCGATATTGCAGAGGGTGGGCAAGGTAGCTTACAAGCTGGAGATGCCTTAAGAGATGTCGGCTATTCACAACGTGTTCCATGTCTCTGTGCTCAAGAAATGCATTTCCAGTGCGGACCAAGTGATCGAGCCACAAACAGTACAAGTTCAAGAGGACCTGAGTTATGAAAGTCGACCTATCCAGATACTAGACCGAGAAGTCAAGAGACTAAGGAACAAAGAGGTGCCCTTAGTAAAGGTCCTGGCGAGAATCAGATGCAGAAGAAGCTACCTGGGAACGCGAGGAGGACTGAAGCAGAAGTATCCAAAATTGTTCTAAGTTTCGAGGATGAAACTTTTAAAAGGTATGAAGGATTGTAACGCCCGTAAAATTTCTAGCAATTTTACAAGAATTTTTGGCTTGATTATGATGGGCTTTATGTGGGCTTTTAAAAAATAAAAGAAAATGAGCCAAAAAGGATGCAAGGCCTAGGAATTGAACCCCAAACCTCTAGAGATAGCCAAGCCCTATAGATGCATCCACTAACCAGAAGCCCAACAAGATTGTATTATTAGAGGAATATGGGAAATTATAGTTAGGGGTAAGGGAGACTAAGGGACTCTTCAAATGAATAAATAGGGGGGGAATGAGGAGACATGAGTTATCAAGTTGATTTTCTCTCCTCTCATCCTCTTCCTCACCGAGATCAACTTCTCCTCCCCCTTCTCATCCATTGTCCGAAGGCCATCCAAGCAAGAAGAAAGGCTAGGTTGCTTCCCTTAGGTGATCTTCCAACCAAAAAGCAAAGCGAAGGATGTAAGTATCCCCTCACCTGCATACAAGTAGCTTTCCGATTGAAGTTTTGTATCAAACCGTCCATGAACCATTCGGCCAACCCTTGCTTTTGAGGATTCAATTAAATTCTATACCATAATTTGTATGTATATGATGATGTTAGGGTGTTAGATGGATTAGGTTAAAAGTTTAACCTAAAAAGCCTCCATGAACCATTCGGCCAACCTTTGCTTTTGATGTTTCAATGAAGTTCTATACCATATTTTGTATGCATATGATGATGTTAGGATGTTAAATGGATTAGGTTAAAAGGTTAACCCTAAAATCCTCCATGAACCATTCGGCCAACCTTTGCTTTTGATGTTTCAATGAAGTTCTATACCATATTTTGTATTCATATGATGATGTTAGGATGTTAAATGGATTAGGTTAAAAGTTTAACCCTAAAAGCCTCCATGAACAATTCGGCCAACCCTTGCTTTTGATGTTTCAATGAAGTTCTATACCATATTTTGTATGCATATGATGATGTTAGGATGTTAGATGGATTAGGTTAAAAGTTTAACCCTAAAAGCCTCCATGAACCATTCGGCCAACCCTTGCTTTTGATGTTTCAATGAAGTTCTATACCATATTTTGTATGCATATGATGATGTTAGGATGTTAGATGGATTATGTTAAAAGTTTAACCCTAAAAGCCCCATGAACCATTCGGCCAACCCTTGCTTTGAGGTTTCAATGAAATTCTATACCATATTTTGTATGTATATGATGATGTTAAGATGCTAGATGAAGATAACATGCTCTAGATTAGGTTAACATGTGTTTTATGCTTAGGTGAATTCATGTTAACTTGTAATATTAAATGATGCTAGATGAAGATAACACACCCTAGGTTAGTGTTTACTTCCTCTTGATGTTTATACCTTATGCCATGCCCTATATGTGTGTGATATTAATATATGTTATGAAATGAATATGATATGATTATGAAATGAAAAATGATATGTTTATGAAATGAAAGATGATATGTTCATGAAGTGAAATATGACATGTTATGAAATGAAGTATGATATGTTTATGAAATGAAATATGATATGTTCATGAAGTGAAATATGACATGTTATGAAATGAAGTATGATATGTTTATGAAATGAAATATGATATGTTCATGAAGTGAAATATGACATGTTATGAAATGAAGTATGATATGTTTATGAAATGAAATATGATATGTTCATGAAGTGAAATATGACATGTTATGAAATGAAGTATGATATGTTTATGAAATGAAATATGATATGTTTATGAAGTGAAATATGATATGTTATGAAATGAAGTATGATATGTTTGCGAAATGAAATAAGATATGTTATAATAAAAAACATATAAGTATTTTACCTTCTGCATGGCTTGTACCAGGACCCTAACAAGGTCTAAAGGGATGGGCTCCTAAGATGCCCTAGGCCGACGGACTAAGATTGGGCCTAAGATGGGCTTCTATGTATGATTGCCCCTAGGTCGACGGACTAAGATTGGGCCTAGTACGAGATGGGCTCCTAGATGCCCTAGGTCGATGGACTAAGATCGGGCCTAGGATGGGCTTCTACGCTATGACGATGGCCCCTAGGTCGACGGACTAAGATCGGGCCTAGTAACCTAGTAGGTTCGAGACTTGCTACCTCAAGCCTATTTAGGGATGCGCGCTATGATGATGATGATGTGGTACAATGTCGGGCCCAAATATGTTGAGATTTATGTTTACGTACCTATAATATATGTTTTCAAAGAGCATCATGCATATGTTTACATGATATGATTGTTTTGTTCACATGTTATGATTGTTATGTTTACATGCTATGTTGCAATGTTATATATGTTGCATGTTATATTTGATATGTCATATATATGTTGCTATGTTACATATGTTGTATGTTATGTTTGATTATGTCATATATGTACATGATATGTTGCTATGTTATATATGTTACATGTTATGTTTGCTTATGTTACTTATGCTACATGTTATGTTGCTTACGTCATATATGTTACATGTTATGTTTCTTATATGTTATGAATGTTACATGTCATGCTTAATGTTGATGTATGGTTTTTGTGAGTAGGACAAGATCTTACTAAGCCTATGTGCTTATAGTTTATTTTTCCCTTGTACTGCAGATAAGGGTAAGGGATGGATAAACTAAAGGGAGCAGCCGGAGGGGCCAAGTGTGTGTGGTAGTGGCATGGTGGAGGAGATCCGTTATGTCCTTATATATGTTTCCTTATGATGATGATGTTTATGGACTTGAACTAAGCACTAAGTACTTATGAAATAATGATGCATGCTCTATGTTAAGAAGAAGTATCTATATATGACGATGCATGTTTATGTTTAAAAGAAAGAAAAAAAAATGTGTCTAAAGTCTTCCGCTGTAAGTAGTACGATGTATGTATGTACGGTCGCGTCACGCGCCACCCCTCAGGACCCTAGGAAAGGGCAGGCGTGACAGGTTGGTATCAGACCAGATCTGCCTTTCCACTACACACACATCAAGCTCCAAATCCTGCCGCTCCAAGTAAGAATTCTATGTATGCTCTATTTTGTTCATGTATGATATGAAATGCTTTTAGCTTAAATATGCCTGAAAATATTTATGCTTGAAATATGTAAGATAACCTTATTCTAGCTTTTAGTTTAACCATGCATAGCTAAATGAACTAGCTTTTAGTTTAACAATGCATAGATAAATGAACGATAAACTTGTACTAGGCTTACTCTAATATGTGAAGATAACCATGGCTAGGAGACGTAGTAATAGGGTCGATGAGATAGTAATATAGGGAAGATGTAGTAATAGGGTCGATGAGACAGTAAGTCGCTCTCCATGGGAGCTCCAGTACTGTTGGTAAAGAAGAAAGATGGGTCTATGCAAATGTGCATAGACTATTGAGCGCTAAATAATGTGACGATCAAGAACCGGTACCCTTTACCACGGATTGATGACCTGTTCGAACAGTTAAAGGGTGCCACCGTCTTCTCTCAGATTGATCTGAGGTCTGGCTATCAGCAAGTGAAAGTGAAACTAGATGATATACCGAAGATGGCTTTCCGAGCAAGATACGGACGTTGTGAGTTCGTAGTTATGCCTTTCGGAGTGACCAATGCACCTGCTATGATCTGCTGAATCAGATTCTTCAGGAAAAGCAGTTGTATGCAAAGTTCTCCAACGTGAGTTCTGGCTCAAGTATCATTTTTGGGTCATGTTATATCCAAGCACGGAGTGATGGTAGACCCAATAAAGATTGAAGCCATGAGTAACTAGAACCGACCAAAGAATGCCAGCTAGATCAGAAGCTTTCTTGGGCTAGCAAGCTACTACAGGAAGTTTGTAGAGAACTTCTCCAAGATTGCAGCCCCTATGATAGTCCTCACCAGAAAGAACAAGAAATATGAGTGGACGGACGCCTGCGAGAGGAGTTTCATAGAATTGAAAAGGAGGCTGATCAGCGCTCCAATCCTTGCTCTTCCGGACAATAACGAAGGCTTCGACATGTACAGTGACGCTTCCAAGTTGGGACTTAGAGCTGTACTCATGCAGAATGGCAAGGTCATTGCCTACGCCTCTAGGCAACTCAAAGAACATGAAAGGAATTATCCCACCCACAATTTAGAGCTAGCGGCTGTGGTCTTTGATCTCAAAACATGGAGGCATTATCTATATGGAGCTCAGTGTAGGATTTATACAGACCACCAGAGTCTAAAATATTTTTTCACACAGAAGGACCTGAACATGAGACAACGCAGATGGCTCGAGCTCGTCAAGGATTATGACTGCGAGATCTTCTACCATCCGGGGAAAGCAAACAAGGTGGCTGATGCACTCAGCAGGAAGTCCTGCGCCACCTTGATGTCCCTATCAGTGTTATCTCGGCCCTTAGAAAAGGAGATTATGCGTTACGGGGTTGAAATCATTTCCGGACAGCTCTCGACCATGACGATAGCACCGACACTGTTCGATGATATACTGGAAAAGCAAGTCCGTGACTCAAGCATTCAGAGGATCAAGCAAGAGATCCTAGAAGGAAAGTACGACAGGTTTCATATCTCTGATAGTGGAGTACTCTATCTCAGGGATCGCTCGTGTATTCCCGACGATCCAGAATTACGAAAGAAGATATTTGAGGAAGCTCACGGAACTCCTTATGCGATGCATCCTGGAACCACCAAGATTTACCAAGACCTGAAAAGAAAATTCTGGTGGTTCGGAATGAAAAGAGATGTGGCTCAGTATGTCAGTATCTGCCTGACCTGCCATAGGGTTAAAGCAGAACACCAGAGACCTGGAGGAACACTGCAGCCGATCCAGATTTCAGAATGGAAATGGGAAGACATTTCTATGGATTTCATCTCAGAATTGCCCAAGACGACAAACGGTTATGATGCTATATGAGTAATTGTGGACAGATTGACGAAGTCTACCCACTTCTTAGCAATCAAGATGACCTATTCAACAGAGCAACTGGCTCAGTTATATGCTAGGGAAATTATCAGACTACATGGAATTCCTAAGACCATCATTTCTGACAGAGATGGTCGCTTTATTTCCCATTTATGGGAATGTGTTCAGAAAGCCCTAGGCACGAAGCTATTGTTCAGTACTGCCTTCCATCCTCAGACGGACGGACAGACCGAAAGAGTAAATCAAGTACTGGAGGATATGTTACGAGCTTGCGCCCTGGATTTCAAAGGTAGCTGGTGCCAATACTTATGTTTGGCAGAATTCGCCTACAACAATAGCTACCAAGCTACTATCGGAATGGCACCCTACGAGGCTCTATATGGGAGGAAATGTAGATCTCCCATATGCTGGTACGAGGGTGGTGAAAAGAAGGGGACGGGACTCCAGACGGACTTCATCGATGACACCGCCCGAGCTATACAGAACATCGATCAGAGAATTGAAACTGCTCAGAGCCGATAAAAGAGCTATGCGGATATGCGGCGTAGACCATTAGAATTCAAAGTCGGGGACCTGGTATTCCTCAAGGTGGCCCCTATGAAGGGAGTGATGAGATTCGGAAGGAAGGGTAAGCTGAGTCCGCGCTATGTGGGATCGTATCCGATATTGCAGAGGGTTGGCAAAGTGGAGCTGCCTCAAGAGATGTCGGCTATTCACAACGTGTTCCATGTCTCTGTGCTCAAGAAATGCATTTCCAGTGTGGACCAAGTGATCGAGCCACAAAAAGTACAAGTTCAAGAGGACCTGAGTTATGAAAGTCGACCTATCCAGATACTAGAATGAGAAGTCAAGAGACTAAGGAACAAAGAGGTGCCCTTAGTAAAGGTCAGCAGTGAATCAGAAAGAAGCTACCTGGGAACGCGAGGAGGACATGAAGCAGAAGTACCCAGAATTGCTCTAAGTTTCGAGGATGAAAATTTTAAAAGGTATGAAGGATTGTAACGCCCGTAAAATTTCTAGCAATTTTACAAGAATTTTTGGCTTGATTATGATGGGCTTTATGTGGGCTTTTAAAAAATAAAAGAAAATGAGCCAAAAAGGATGCAAGGCCTAGGAATTGAACCCCAAACCTCTAGAGATAGCCAAGCCCTATAGATGCATCCACTAACCAGAAGCCCAACAAGATTGTATTATTAGAGGAATATGGGAAATTATAGTTAGGGGTAAGGGAGACTAAGGGACTCTTCAAATGAATAAATAGGGGGGGAATGAGGAGACATGAGTTATCAAGTTGATTTTCTCTCCTCTCATCCTCTTCCTCACCGAGATCAACTTCTCCTCTCCCTTCTCATCCATTGTCCGAAGGCCATCCAAGCAAGAAGAAAGGCTAGGTTGCTTCCCTTAGGTCATCTTCCAACCAAAAAGCAAAGCGAATGATGTAAGTATCCCCTCACCTGCATACAAGTAGCTTTCCGATTGAAGTTTTGTATCAAACCCTCCATGAACCATTCGGCCAACCCTTGCTTTTGAGGTTTCAATGAAATTCTATACCATAATTTGTATGTATATGATGATGTTAGGGTGTTAGATGGATTAGGTTAAAAGTTTAACCCTAAAAGCCTCCATGAACCATTCGGCCAACATTTGCTTTTGATGTTTCAATGAAGTTCTATACCATATTTTGTATGCATATGATGATGTTAGGATGTTAAATGGATTAGGTTAAAAGTTTAACCCTAAAAGCCTCCATGAACCATTCGGCCAACCCTTGCTTTTGATGTTTCAATGAAGTTCTATACCATATTTTGTATGCATATGATGATGTTAGGATGTTAGATGGATTAGGTTAAAAGTTTAACCCTAAAAGCCTCCATTAACCATTCGACCAACCCTTTCTTTTGATGTTTCAATGAAGTTCTATACCATATTTTGTATGCATATGATGATGTTTGGATGTTAGATGGATTAGGTTAAAAGTTTAACCCTAAAAGCCCCATGAACCATTCGGCCAACCCTTGCTTTGAGGTTTCAATGAAATTCTATACCATATTTTGTATGTATATGATGATGTTAAGATGCTAGATGAAGATAACATGCTCTAGGTTAGGTTAACATGTGTTTTATGCTTAGGTGAATTCATGTTAACTTGTAATATTAAATGATGCTAGATGAAGATAACATGCCCTAGGTTAGTGTTTACTTCCTATTGATGTTTATACCTTATGCCATGCCCTATATGTGTGTGATATTAAGATATGTTATGAAATGAATATGATATGATTATGAAATGAAAAATGATATGTTTATGAAATGAAAGATGATATGTTCATGAAGTGAAATATGACATGTTATGAAATGAAGTATGATATGTTTATGAAATGAAATATGATATGTTCATGAAGTGAAATATGACATGTTATGAAATGAAGTATGATATGTTTATGAAATGAAATATGATATGTTCATGAAGTGAAATATGACATGTTATGAAATGAAGTATGATATGTTTATGAAATGAAATATGATATGTTCATGAAGTGAAATATGATATGTTATGAAATGAAGTATGATATGTTTGCGAAATGAAATAAGATATGTTATAATAAAAAACATATAAGTATTTTACCTTCTGCATGGCTTGTACCAGGACCCTAACAAGGTCCAAAGGGATGGGCTCCTAAGATGCCCTAGGCCGACGGACTAAGATCGGGCCTTGGATGGGCTTCTATGTATGATTGCCCCTAGGTCGACGGACTAAGATCGGGCCTAGTACGGGATGGGCTCCTAGATGCCCTAGGTCGATGGACTAAGATCGGGCCTCGGATGGGCTTCTACGCTATGACGATGGCCCCTAGGTCGACGGACTAAGATCGGGCCTAGTAACCTAGTAGGTTCGAGACTTGCTACCTTGGGCCTATTTAGGGATGCGCGCTATGATGATGATGATGTGGTACAATGTCGGGCCCAAATATATTGAGATTTATGTTTACGTACCTATAATATATGTTTTCAAAGAGCATCCTGCATATGTTTACATGATATGATTGTTTTGTTCACATGTTATGATTGTTATGTTTACATGCTATGTTGCTATGTTATATATGTTGCATGTTATGTTTGATATGTCATATATATGTTGCTATGTTACATATGTTGTATGTTATGTTTGATTATGTCATATATGTACATGATATGTTGCTATGTTATATATGTTACATGTTATGTTTGCTTATGTTACTTATGCTACATGTTATGTTGCTTACTTCATATATGTTACATGTTATGTTGCTTATATGTTATGAATGTTACATGTCATGCTTAATATCGATGTATGGTTTTTGTGAGTAGGACAGGATCTTACTAAGCCTATGTGCTTATAGTTTATTTTTCCCTTGTACTGCAGATAAGGGTAAGGGATGGATAAACTAAAGGGAGCAGCCGGAGGGGCCAAGTGTGTGTGGTAGTGGCATGGTGGAGGAGATCCGTTATGTCCTTATATATGTTTCCTTATGATGATGATGTTTATGGACTTGAACTAAGCACTAAGTACTTATAAAATAATGATGCATGCTCTTTGTTAAGAAGAAGTATCTATATATGACGATGCATGTTTATGTTTAAAAGAAAGAAAAAAAATGTGTCTAAAGTCTTCCGCTGTAAGTAGTACGATGTATTTATGTACGGTCGCGTCACGCGCCGCCCCTCCGGACCCTAGGAAAGGGCGGGTGTGACAGTCTTCATTGGATGAGGAGGGAGTATCCTACTTCTTCTTCCCCTTGTTGGCTACTAGTGCCACTCCCCTTGATGGCTTGATGCTTGGTTCTTCAATTATCCCTTCAAGCCTTGTTTCATGTAGGTCCATGGTGGAGAAGAATTCTTCTAGGGTACTCACTTCTAAATTCTTCGAAATATAGAAGGAGTCCACCATGGAGCTCCACTTCGAGGATCGGGGAAAGACATCTATAGCCTTCATGACCATATCCCGATTGGAGAGCTTCTCCCCTACACTTGTTAGACCATTAAGAATATCCTTAAAATGAGAATGTAAAGATGTTACCTTCTCCCCTTTATCGAGTTTGATGTTATTGAGTTGGGAGCGTAGGACATCTCTTCTTGCAAGCTTCGCCGCGGAAGTGCCTTCATGAAGCTCTACCAATCTTTCCCACATCTCCTTGGCGCTTGCACACTCTCTAATCCGGTTGATCTCTTGTTGGGGGAGCACATTGAAGAGGTGGTGCTTGGCCTTTGAGTTTGCAAGGTGCTCCTCCCTTTGCTTCTTGGTCCACCTTGACTTCTCTAGTACTCTCCCCACTTCATCCCTAGGCATCTCGAAACTGTTCTCCATTATAAGCATAAACTCAAAGTCGATCTCGAAGAATACCTTCATTCTCTTCTTCCACAAAGAGAATTCGCCTTCAAACTTTGGCGGATGGATGTTAGAGCCGACCATCATTGTTGTTGTGCTTGTTGCGGCAGTTAGTCCGGTGACAAGCGACTTGGCTCTGATACCACTTGTTGGAACATCGGTGGCCGACTAGAGGGGGGTCAATAGCCCTCTTTCGCGTACGGTGCAAATCGCTCGTTGATTACTCGTCTACAAAACCATTAGCGCAGTGAAATAGCAAAAACTAAAGATAATTAAGAAAAACAAAGAATACAAATGCTAACACGAAGTCGTAACATGGTTCACAACCTTGCCGCTAATCCACGAACCGATTCATTCAGGTGAATCACGCCTAAACTTCCACTATTCTCTCCTTGGCACCAAACAAGGTGGAGGTAACCTTTTCTTACAAGATCACTCTTCTTACAATAGAATTTAGATAAAAGCAAGTAAGGAGAGTAGGGAAGCATTTTGGTCACTCGGGTGTTGATTGGAGTTAAAGCATTAGGCACCCAAGTTGATCCATGGCTTCTTTTTATAGAGAAGAAGCCTTTCTTCCCGTTGGGTGCTTGGCAGTCGACTGATGCCTCGATCAGTCGACTGCCCCTGTAGCCGTTGCCCTATAACGACTTCTTCCACGTTGGATTTCATCCAACGACTCCCACATCAATCGATTGATCTTCCCATCAGTTGACTGATAAAACCAACAGTCGAGTCCCGTGAGCGAGTAGTCGACTAACAACCGTTCTGTGCCCGAAACCCTCATGACGATCGACCGCCGCCGGCGTGTCGATGGTTCGGCGATCGACTTCCAACCCTTGGCGATCCACTGGGACACAATCGACTCGAACACGGTCGAGTCTAAGTCGACTTAGCGATCAGCCATGTCATGCGATCGGGATGTCGAGAAATCCCATCCGACACTTAGCCAAATGGCCAAGTTTCACCTACGATCTACCCCATCCCGGGTTACAATCGCTCACTCTCATTCCCTTGGAGTCTCTTGCCTTCGAAGTTGTCTTCGTCCGGCCACATCTCTCAGATGTGCCAAGCGCACAGCTTCACAGCGCCATCCTTCGCGTCTCGCCTTGAAGTCTACTTCCTCCGGCTTCACTCCAATGCTCCTCGTCCGACAGTCCCTCAGATGCACCAAGCGCACGGCTTCCACAATGCATCTTTCACCGACTCAAGGACCGAGTCATGAGAGGTGAAACTCGCCAATGCTTCATGTGTGAATTACTAAATACTGCACGACTTCAATGCACATATTAAACCAAACTTAAACCCTTTTCCACACACATCAAAACCATAATCCAAACCATAACATGGGTCGATTTCCCTAATAGGGTATACATCTCCTCGCAAGGAGCGGTGAATCCTCTATAGGCTATTCAAACACCTTCGACCATTTCGACTTATACCCAATCATCCCAGGCGCACATCTCCTCGGAGATGCTTGCTTAAGATGTCAGAGCATAAGTCTTCATGACCAAGATGACTTGAATACAACAAGTCGAAGGAACATCGTACTTAAGCTACAGTAAGAACTTCATTGACATATCCATATATGCAGAGAACCATATGAAGTCTTACAGCTAGTCACTCTAATGAACTAGTTACCATAACTAGCATCCACGATCAACTCCGGACATCCCAATGTCACCAGCCAGTGAGAAATAGCTGCTTGGATAAACCAAAGAGTATACCTCATGCTAGTCTCAACAGAATCGATGGTGTCCGAATCCATCAATTCATCGACTAGGGATAATTCCAATACATTACAATTAATCATGTAGAGATACTCACTAGTTGTGATCCAATCACAAATTCTCGTGCTGTGAATCATATTGCAAACATTCAGTAAATGAGTTTAAGATCCAATCAAATACATGAAAACATGTATTCTCAAATAGTGAATCTTCATTTATCAAATAAATGGTACAACCATAAGGCGATTGCCTTAGGACACCTCTCATATATTACTAACAATTGGCCCAAGGTTGTCAGGGTTATTTACTATCTTTAGTCAAAATTGAGAACGGAGGACTACCACCCCTCTTTGATGTGAGGGTAGTCCGAGAGTATCCGGATGTGTTTCCATATGAACTTTTGGGCTTGCCACCTCCTAGGCAAGTGGAATTTGTGATAGATGTGATTCCAGGAATTTCACCGGTATCGAAACCTCCTTATCGGATGCCACCAAAGGAGCTAAACAAAATTAAAGTCCAACTGTAGGAGTTGTTGGATAATGGATTTATTTGCCCTAGTGTTTTGCCATGGGGAGCTCCAGTACTTTTTGTTAAGAAGAAAGATGGATTGTTGCAGTTATGCATTAACTACCGACAACTGAATGCGGTAACTGTAAAGAATAAATATCCATTGCCAAGGATATAGGATTTGTTTGATCAACTTAAGGATACCTGTGTGTACTCCAAGATTAATTTGCTCTCAGGATATCATCAGCTTCGGATAAGAGATGAGGATGTGCAGAAAATAGCATTTCACACTCGTTATGTGCATTACGAGTTTTTGGTGATGCCTTTTGGTCTCACGAATGCTCCAGTTGTATTTATGGACTTAATGAACCGAGTATTCTTGAGGTATATAGATCAGTTTGTGATAGTATTCATCGATGATATATTGATATATTCTCGATTTGAGGAAGAGCATGAACAACATCTGTGGATAGTGTTGAAGACGTTTGGACATGAGCAGTTGTTTGCCAAGTTTAGTAAGTGTGCATTCTGGTTATCCTCAGTGGGTTTTCTTGGACATGTGGTGTCCAATAGAGGTATTTCTATAGATCCCTAGAAAATTGAGGCGATTACCAATTAGAAGCAAGCAAAATTAGTTCAGGAGGTCCGTAGTTTTCTAGGTCTAGCCGGGTATTATCGGAGATTCATGGAGGGATTCTCAAGTATTTCCATGCCACTCACTCGCCTGACTCGAAAAGGGGTCAAGTTCACCTGGTCAGAGGCTTCTGAAACTAGCTTCCAGGAGCATAAGCGACGGCTAGTTTCTGCACTAGTCTTAGTGATTCCTTCTGGTGTTGATGCGATGGTCCTATATATACTGATGCTTCTATCCAAGGGTTGGGTGCAGTTCTGATGCAGTCCAACCATGTGGTATCTTATGCCTCCTGTCAACTAAAGGATCATGAAAGGAATTATCCAGTGCATAATCTGGAGTTGGCCGCCATCATTTTCGCGTTGAAGATATGGAGGCACTACTTATATGAAATTACATTTGAGATCTATACAGATCATAAAAGTTTGAAATATCTATTTACATAGAAGGAACTTAACCTGAGACAGAGACGGTGGATGGAATATCTGAAGGATTACGACTGCACAATCCATTATCATCCGAGAAAGGCTAATGTAGTACGGATGCACTGAGTAGAAAGTCCCGGGCGATTCTGGCCAGTCAGTGGATAGCTATTACTGATCTTGTCTGACAGTTCTTGGAGTTAGGATTGTCTGAACAAGGCCAAATGTCCCGGGGAGTATTAGTTTCTATGGTTGTCCGGTCCACTATTGCTGAGAAGATCAAAGAAGCACAAGTTAGTGACCAGCATCTGCAGTTCTTTTGCAGCACAATAGGCTAATAACGACAGATGGATTTCTCGAGTAACGAGAATGGAGAACTTCATTTCCATGGATGGTTATGTGTTCCAGACACGCATCCAGTTAAAGAGGAATTGTTACAGGAAGCACATCATTCGAGATTTGCTATACATTCTGGTGGTACTCGTATGTACCAAAATTTGAAACGCTTATACTGGTGGAATGGTATAAAGAGAGATATTGCAGACTTTGTTGCTCGATGTTTAGTATGCCAGTAGGTGAAAGCTGAACATCAAAAACCTGCTGGATTACTTCAGGAAATTCCGATTATGGAATGGAAGTGGGAGCATATCACTATGGATTTCGTCATGGGATTGCCTAGAACCCGTAAAGGACATGATGTGATTTGGGTGATCGTGGATCGACTAACCAAATCAGCCCATTTCCTTCCTATTCATGGAATGAACTCATTGGATCATCTGGCAGAGTTGTACTATCGAGAGATTATCAGATTGTATGGAGTACCTTTAAGTGTCATATCCGATAGAGATCCGTAGTTTACCTCGTGATTTTGGCAGAGTCTGCAGCAGGCCATGGGAACAGAGCTTCGACTCAGTACAATATTTCATCCACAGACAAATGGACAGTCTGAGCATACCATTCAAACATTAGAGGATTTATTGAGATCGTGTGTCATGGATTTCGGAGGCAGTTGAGAGAATCACATTCCTTTAGTGGAATTTGCCTATAACAACAGCTATCACTCTTCTATTCATATGGCCCCTTTCGAGGCATTATATGGCAGACCCTGTAGATCTCTTGTGTTGTAGGAGGAAGTCGGGGAACGACAGTTGCTGGGGCCACAGAGTATTCAGCATGATGCAGAGTTGGTGCGTGTCATCAGATGATGGTTATCAGAGGCACAGGATCGGCAGAAGAGTTATGCAGACCAAAGGCGAAGGCCTTTGAAATTCTCAGTCGGGGATCATGTATTCCTACGAGTTTCACCCACCAAAGGAATCAAAAGATTTGGGTTAAAAGGGAAGTTAGCTTCACGCTACATTGGTCCATTTGCGATATTGGAGCGGATTGGAGGTGTAGCTTACCGGTTGGCTTTACCACCGACACTTGCGGGAGTTGATAACGTATTTCAAGTTTCTATGCTGAGGAAATACGTGCCACGTTATGATCATGTTCTAAAGGAGGTACCAATTCCACTTCAGCCTAATGCAACTTATGAGGAGATTCCACTGTGAATTCTTGGTCGTAAGGAGCGTCAGTTGCGGAACAAAACCATCCGACTTGTAAATGTCGGATGGCAACATCATACTGATGAGGAGGCTACATGGGAGCTAGAAGACACTATCCGAGCTCGATACCCTAATCTATTTACATGAGGAATGTGGTCATTTTGAAAATTTGCTTGAATTAATTTTCTCATTTAAGTATGAAATTTGGGGACCAAATTTTATTAAGTAGAGGAGAATGTAAAATACCACAAATAAATGATGAAAGAGTAATATTATTATTGGGAGAAATTAAATAAATAAAGCATGGTTAGGGATTTAATTAAATCTAACCTTGGCTTAATTTAAATGGGTGTTAGTGGATCTAGGTTTAAGTTCTATAGGGTTTTTAAACCCAACCCGTTACCATTAAGGTCAAGTCGTTCATGCCATCCAACAGTTTCTCCGCATGAGCATTTCTTCACTCGCGAACCTCTTCTCTTCCTCATCACGACGCTACCTCTCCTCTCGCCTTCTCTTCTTCTCTGAAGCGCAAGGTTATCGAGCACCCTTCCCCTTTTCCTCTCGTTCTTCTTCCTCGTGGCTTGGACGATCTCCGAGGTCAAGCTAGGGCGGCAGGTGTGCGCTACTGGAAGCTTGCGCCGACAGCGAGCGTGCACGTGGCCGGGAGTTTGGGTCAGTGGAGTCGACACCACATGCTAATATGGGGCTGAGATTTATGCCGAAGCAGATAGTGGCTGGAAGCGGCTAGGTGGCGATAGTGAGCAGAGCCGTCGATTTGAGGGGGGTTTTATGGTCGGTGGTCGTCGGAGCTAGGTAAGGGCTGATTGTTTCCTCTTACCTTGGATGAGATCTAAGGTCAAGTTGTGATTTTTCCTTAGTTGAGTTGATCTGTTGAATTGGGCAGTGTCTTGAGCTAGTGAACAGAGGATAGGAGGAAGGTGGCTATCAGTGGATTCCAAGGCTGGTAAGCATGGTCTATTCTCACTCTTTTAGTTGTAAATTGCTAGATTTTGGGTTGTGTGATTTGTAGGATGTGTTGTGGTTGGTTGTGAGGTGATGATTTAGCCAGCTGTGAAGTAGTAGCTTTGTTCTAGGTTACGAATATAGATGTGTATTAGTGTGGATATGAGATTTGTTAGTTGTTGTGTTGTTGTAATGGCTGTGAACAGGGTGTTGCCAGCTGTGAATTGCTGGTTCCGGGGTTTGCTCGGTTGTGGCTAAGTAAGAAAGGGCCGAGTGGAACGAAGTGTATCAATTAGGGTGGTTAGATCCCTAATTTAGTTTAATTATGGATTGTGATGCACCGTTTCAAGGCTGTGAATAGGGTTTGGTTTGTGGTTGGTCAGGTCCCTAAATTAGTGTTAAATGTCGGTTGTTGATCGAGCTATGTGATGCTCTGATCTTGGCTACAAATGGGGTTGAGGATAAATCTGTGATGGTTGTGGATGTGAATTAGTACGTTTAATTGATTTGGGTGGAGTGTACCTAAGAGGTTTAATGATTTAAACCTAGTTGGATGTTGTAGAAGGGTTACGCTTGGTGATTAGGGGTTTCTAATTCGTATTCGATAAAGGGATGCGAATATTAGAATGATATAGTAGTGGATTTGTATTTTTGTCGTGTGCTTGAATTTAATTGTAGTTGATGATATTTGTAGGACGTAGATACGAGATAGGTCCGCGGGCGTGAAGATATTTATTACAAGCTTTATAGCAGGTGAATAATATTTTCTACCCTGGTCGGGTAGTAGTTAAACCCTGATATATATATGATTTCATATTATTGTCACTTTGACCTTGACTCCACTCTAGTTTTTCTATTACTTGATACTTGCCTTTGTACTTAAAATGCTTTGTCATTGTCGTTATCTATTCATTCATCATTGATATGAATTATAGATGTTATGGTATGTGGACCTGTAGTGGTTTACCTATGTGTACATAGCTAAATTCGGTTGTAAAACTTAATTGTGCAATTTAGATAAATCATCCGGGGGTGGGTGATGTTCTAGAAGTAAAGTGAGTTTTCATATCATATCATGATGTTGTGTATAGATCTACTATGGATCATGTAGTCGTGTATGGACATGTGATTTGTCGATACACCGTCGCTACGGACTGGAGGTCCTAGCTTAGTTGTTGTCAACTATATATGCCTCTCTATAGAATAGAGAGTGTGTTGTGGGCATGTGTATGTGATGTTGTGCATTCATTCTATTTACATGTATGCTGGCGACTTGGTCTCCCTTCTGGTTGAGGGGGTCATCAGTCATCCTGCCTCCGAGGTTACTCGTGGAGGAGTAAATGGTGTGAGGGCATAGCATTTGTTGTGCCGCACTCGCCCCACTAATGACAGTGGTTGTTGGAGTAGCGTGCAGTTGTTCTGGGTATGTGGCACTCGACCACTCATGGGTAGTGACAGTTAGAGTTGCCAGCAGTAGGGACCCCCATTGTGTAGCTAGCTCTTTACGCTTATATGCTACTTGTTCATACTACCCACTCGGCCACTCGAGAGCAGTGGTTGTTATTGAGTTAGGACAGTTGTCATGTCGTGCCACTTAGGCCATACAAGGGTCATGGTAGTAGTAGAGTGTGCAAGCATGACCATGCATCTGCATTGCTGTGGTAGATGGCATATATATATATATATATATATATATATATAGAGAGAGAGAGAGAGAGAGAGAGAGAGAGAGAGAGAGAGATGAGAATATATATAGATAGAGTCTATATATAGATAGATAGAGTGTGATGAGAATATATATAGATAGAGTCTATATATATGATCGTTGGATGTTGCATTTGTTTGAGCTATGGTTGCTGCATTTGATTGTACATCATCTTGCATCCCACTTGCATATTTTATATGGTCGTGTGTGGATTACCAGTATTGAGGTGGTCAGACTATTATAAACCTTTGACTAGTACCTTGAGGTGATACAGGATGGACCCGGTTCATTGTGTTTTTGACATAGAATGTTAGTATGCCGATTTTTGTTGATTATAGAGTTAGTATTACTCTACCATGTTGTAGGTATTGTATTATGGTACTTATACTCAGGTTATATGAGTTGCATTGTTGTCGATCATCAGGTATGTCAGTACCTTATGTTGTTATTATTGATCAGTTGGTTATACAGTTGTATTATCATACTGATATATATATCTGTTGTATCTTAATAGGTCAAGTTTGACTTGACTTGAGAGGGAAGATGAAAGGTCAATTTTGACTTGACCAAATGCCATGTCATGATGATGACTTGGCATGGTCGGCCAATGATGGTGTTCCACATCATCATTGACTTATCATGTGGTGCCACCTCATGAGGGAGACCAAGAGTCATTGGCTCTTGGAGTTACATGTATGCATGTAACCCCCACCCATTGAAGTGGCCGACCACTCCACTTGATGAAGGTAATTCATTTAGTGGTAACTCCATCATCTTCTTCCTTGGATCATCCTCTCAAGCTCCCCTCTCCTCCTTGGCTGAAACTTCTAAGGGTGCTAGCACACTCTAGGTTTCTTTTCTCCACCTATTGCTTGTGTGGATACCAATAGAGGAGTGTACACTTGAAACTCTAGAGTTCCGGCAAGATATTTGGACGAGTGGGATTTGCAAAGGGTGTTGGGTTTCCGACACTGCGGCGAGTGTGTGTTCGAACATGTTTCATAAACATGTGCACAACGGAAGAAATAAAATTAATAAATCAAATTTATTACAACACACACATCACACGCATGCATAGTACAACATGTGTAGACATAAGCGTAAATTCTAATTTTGCAATAAAAGAAAATTTATATTACATATACCTGACGTATCACCTGTAGCGGAAAAGCCATCAACCGGAGCGATCCTTGCTAGAATCGCCTCTATCCGTATCCACGCCGAGTATCTTCGGGATGACTTCACAAAGTCACGAGCCTCGTCTTCGTACGAGTTACTAGCCTCGTGTTGAAGACGATGTGATCGAGAGAAGATCACGATCCGAATCAAAATTCGGATCCAAAATGAGTCCTTAAAAAACTCGCTTCTCCGGAGAGGTATTTGTCAACCGTTTGACGAATCCTTCGTCCTCCACCTATGAGGATTACCGGAGATCGAATCCCCGGTAAGGAAGCCGCTGTCGGAGCTTCAAACGTCGTCCAAACGACGCTCCGACATGAAATAAACAAGCTGTCCAGAAAACTGGACAGCTTTGGTGGAGGAATAGGGCCGGCCAAATAAGGAAGCTAGACGCTCACCTTGTCGCCGGACCAAAAGAATATCACCGGAGGGTGCCGGAGGATCACTGGCTGAAGCTTGGATGCCTGCAACAAACTTGGACGGCGTCACAAAGCTGGGCGGCGGCTAGGGTTGGGCGCCGACCACTAGAGGAGAGGAGGGGTGGGCGGCAACTAGGTATTACATGAATTAGGGCTTAACAAAACCCTTAAGCCCTATTTTATAGAGAACAAATTCTCTTAATGGTTATTGGATTATAACCAAAAGCCCGTTAACCCGCTCCATTAATTTAAGTTAAAATAAACCAAACCATGTTGGTCTATTTTAAGTTAAAACGAACCGAACCAACTTTGGTTCATTCGTTTAAAACAAACCAAACCCCTTTGGTTTATTCTCCACCATTGGATTAGAACCAAACCAATTTAGTTCATCCATCATGTCTTTATAAGACATAACCCATCCATTCTTCCACTGCGATTGAAACAATTTCATGCTCGCTCCTTGTTTGGTACAAAAAAACCTAGTTTCTCTCGGTCTGAGAATCTCATTCTCAAGCTCATTTTAAATCCTTCGGATTACGCTCGTTGTGCGTGTGACCAAATAGGTTATCGGTTTATGTTGGCCGTCTATAATTAACCATTAATTATAGAACGATCATGAGTGACACCTAGTAGTACATCATGATCCCCAATTAACCGAAAAGATCAACGGTTGATCTAAAACTATTTCTGAAACCCTTCAGCAGCTCGAATGAATCATGCCCCATTCCCTTCACTCATCTTATACCCACTTGGTTCAGGACATGGTTTATAGTGTCAGTCCCCACTAGGTTGACTACGTCACACCTAGCCCAAATATCATTTCCTCGTCCTACGGATTCTAGTTACTGCACATGTATCGAAGAGTACCTTACTCTAAACATGTAATGCTTTGGCCAAAGACTTTAGTAACAATCCGATGAGAGGCCATGGGTATACATCTCCTCGCAAGGAGTGGTGAATCCTTTATAGGCTATTCAAACACCTTCGATCACTTCGACTTATACCCAATCATCCCGGGTCAACATCTCCTTGGAGATGCTTGCTTAAGATGTCAAAGCATAAGTCTTCATGACCAAGATGACTTGAATACCGCAAGTCAAAGGAACATTACACTAAAGCTGCAGTAAGAACTTCATTGACATATCTATATATGTAGAGAACCATATGAAGTCTTACGGTTGGTCACTCCAATGAACTAGTTACCATAACTAGCATCCACGATTAACTCCGAAAATCACAATGTCTCCAGCTAGTGAGAATCAGCTGCTTGGATACACCAAGGAGTATACCTCGTGCTAGTCTCGACAGAATCGATGGTGTCCAAATCCATCAATTCATCGACTAGGGATAATTCCGATACATCACAATTACACATGTAGAGATACTCACTAGTTGTGATCTAATCACAAATTCTCTCATGTTGTGAATCGTATCGTGGACATTCAGTAAATGAGTTTAAGATCTAATCAAATACATGAAAACATGTATACTCAAATAGTGAATCTTCATTTATCATATAAATGGTTCAAACATAAGGCGATTGCCTTAGGACATCTCTCATATATTACTAACAAACTCCCACTTGGCCTAATGCCAATCGCTACGATATCCAATACCATAAGCTCTAACATGACCCTCAAACTTATTTTGAGGTAATGCCTTAGTCAAAGGATCCGCTAAGTTCCTTTCAGTGGGGATTTTCTCGATTTGTATTTCCTTCCTACTAATGATCTCTCTGATCAGATGATAGCGGCGAAGCACATGTTTGGATCATTGATGAGACGACATAGAGTTCAGAGATGAACTTCTTGATCCAAACCGCTTCATTTGCTGTTTCCAAAGCTGCAATGTATTCTGCCTCAGTGGTAGAATCCGCTACAGTGTCTTGTTTGGAACTTTTCCAACTCACTGCGCCCCCATTCAAGGTGAACATGTATCCAGATTGAGACCTAGAATCATCCTTGTCTGTCTAGAAGCTGGCATCCGTATACCCGCGTATCACCATGTCCCCTTCTCTATATATTAGGAACACATCCTTAGTTCTTCTCAAGTACTTAAAGATTGTCTTAATAGCCGCCCAATGATCCATTCCTGGATCAAACTGGTATCTACTCATGACACTCAGAGCATACGATACATCGGGCCTCGTACATAACATACATGATAGATCCTATTGCGGATGTATAGGGAATCTTACTCATGCAAATCCTCTCATCTTCTGTGCGCGGACACATAGACTTCAAAAGGTGTATCCCATGCCTGATGGGTAGGAAACCTTTCTTGGATTCCGACATGCTAAACCTCTTTAGCACTCGGTCTATATATGTAGATTGCGAAAGACCAAGCAACCATTTCGATCTATCTCTATAGATCTTAATCCCGAGGATGTAGGTTGCTTCTCCCAGGTCTTTCATGGAGAATGTCTTGGACAACCAAATCTTAACTGACTGTAAGACTGAAACATCATTTCCTATAAGTAATATGTCATCGACATACAATACTAGGAACACGACTGCACTCCCACTAACCTTCTTGTACACACAAGGTTCTTCTGGACTTTGTGAGAAATCATACTTTTTGATTGTCTCATCAAAACGGATATTCCAGCTCTTGAATGCTTGCTTCAATCCATATATGGACCGTCGCAATTTGCATATCTTGGTTTTATCAACCAATGTGAAACCCTCAGGCTGTATCATATACACGTCCTCGAGCAGGTTTCCATTAAGGAAAGTCATTTTCACATTCATTTTCCATATCTCATAATCATAATGAGCTGCTATGGCCAGGAGCATCCGAATGGATTTAAGCATAGATACAGGCGAATAGGTCTCATCATAATCAACACCTTGCTTTTGACGATATCCTTTCGCCACTAATCTAGCCTTATAGGTAATCACATTACCATCCATGTCGGTTTTCTTCTTGAAAACCCACTTGCACCTTATAGGCTTTATGCCTTCAGGTGGGTCAACCAAGTTCCAAACTTGGTTTTCATACATGGAATCCATTTCCGACTTCATGGCTTCAAGCCACTTATCCCTTTCTGAACTTGTCAAAACTTCTTCATAACTGGTAGGCACCTCATCATCAATGAGTAACACGTCGTTCGATTCACTTATGAGAAATCCATATCTCTCTGGAATATTGCGTGTTCTACCAGATCTATGAAGATGTGGTGTTTCAATAGGTCCAGTCGATTGCTCATCACTATGAGTTATCGACTGTTGTGCTTCACCAGGTATCTCATCAATGTCTATTTGAGTCTCTCGAGCCTCCTCAAGCTCAACGATACTCCCACTATTTTCTTGCAAGAGAAACTCTTTCTCTAGAAACACAGCATGCCTTGAAACAAACACCTTTTGTTCCACAGGATGATAGAATTGGTAACCCCTTGTTTCCTTAGGGTATCCAATAAATAGACATTTATCAAACTTAGCATCCAATTTGTCTGATACAGTCCGCTTCGCATAAGCAGGACAACCCCATATCTTCAAGTAAGATACATGAGGTTTTTTTACTATTCCATATCTCATATGGAGTAGTAGAGACTACCTTGGTTGACATTCTGTTTAACAAGTAAACAGTTGTCTGAAGTGCATAGCCCCAAAAGGACTTGGGAAGATTCTCATAATTCATCATTGACCTGACCATGTCCAACAAGGTCCGGTTACGCCTCTCAGATACACCATTATGCTGTGGTGTATATGGAGGAGTCCATTGAGACAATATACCATTTTCTCTTAGATAATCAAGAAACTTTTGACTTAAGTATTCACCAACTCGATCCGATCGAAGTATTTTAATACTCTTGTCATGTTGTTTCTCTACTTCATTTCTGAATTCTTTGAACCTTTCAAAGGCTTCAGACTTGTGTTTCATCAAGAACACATACCCAAACCGTGAGTGATCATCGGTGAAGGTAATAAAGTAGCTATAGCCTCCTAAAGCTTGAGTTGACATAGGTCCACATACATCATTATGTATTAGACCTAGCAACTCTCCCACTCGTTCACCTTTTCCTATAAAAGGTAACTTAGTCATCTTGCCTTTTAAGCATGATTCACATGTATCATATGAATCCAATTCAAACGATTCCAGAATTCCACATCGATGTAATTCAGACATGCGTTTCTTGCTTGCATGGCCAAGACGACAATGCCACATGTAGGAGTCTAATTGATTATCCTTTCGAGCATGCTTGTTGCTCGCTTCGATATTGAAAACGTCACTGGATACGTCCAACGTATAAACACCATTGCTTAAAGTTCTAGTCCCATAAAGAACTCCATTCAAAGTTATGTAACAATAATTGTTACTAAAAGTCAAATGGTACCCATTTCTATTTAAACAAGAAATAGAAATGATGTTCTTTATCAATGAAGGAACATAAAAGCAATTGTCCAGTTCTAAGACAAGTCCTGTAGGGAGTTTCAACAAATACGTTCCGATGGCGAGTGAAGCAACCTTTGCTTAATTCCCAACACGTAAATTTGACTCTCCCTTGACGAGTCTTCTTCTATTCCTTAGCCCATGTATGTCATTACATATATGTGAGCCACACCCAGTATCCAATACCCAAGTGTTTGAGGAAATAAAATGACAATCAATAACGAAGATATCTGAAGAAGATGGGGCATCCGATGTCTTATTCTTCTTCATGAACTCAAGATAAATTTTGCAATTTCTTCGCAAATGGCCCTCCATGCCATAATGATGGCAAGTGCCCTTTTGAGCTTGTTTTGCCTTTTTAGCCTTTTTTTTCTTCCCCTTCTGCTATTCTTTTGACTTCCTCTTAAAACCTTTCTTCGAGGAATCAACTTACAGAACCGTCCCCAGCTCATGCTTCACAGAAGACTCCATAGTCTTCAGCATGTTGAGCAGTACCACAGAGGAACCTTCTTGCATCTCAGAGGTGAAGAGGAGCTTGGAGACTGTTAGTAATATATGAGAGATGTCCTAAGTCAATCGCCTTATGTATGAACCATTTATATGATAAATGAAGATTCACTATTTGAGTATACATGTTTCATGTATTTGATTGGATCTTAAACTCATTTACTGAATGTCCACGATGCGATTCACAGCATGAGAGAATTTGTGATTGGATCACAACTAGTGAGTATCTCTACATGTGTAATTGTGATGTATCAGAATTATCCCTAGTCGATGAATTGATGGATTTGGACACCATCAATTCTGTCGAGACTAGCACAAGGTATACTCCTTGGTCTATCCAAGCAGTTAATTCTCACTGGTTGGAGACATTGTGATGTCCGGAGTTGATCGTGGATGCTAGTTATGGTAACTAGTTCATTGGAGTGACCAGCCGTAAGACTTCATATGGTTCTCTACATATATAGATATGTCAATGAAGTTCTTACTGTAGCTTAAGTGTGATGTTCCTTTGACTTGCGGTATTCAAGTCATCTTGATCATGGAGACTTATGCTTTGACATCTTAAGCAAACATCTCTAAGGAGATGTGGACCCGGGATGATTGAGTATAAGTCGAAGTGATCGAAGGTGTTTGAATAGCCTATAAAGGATTCACCACTTCTTGTGAGGAGATGTATACCCATGGCCTCTCGTCGGATTGTTACTAAAGTCTTTGGCCAAAGCATTACATGTTTAGAGTAAGGTACTCTTCGATACATGTGGAGTAACTAGAATCCGTAGGACGAGGAAATGATACTTGGGCTAGGTGTGACGTAGTCAGCCTAGTGGGGACTAACACTATAGACCATGTCCTGAACCAAGTGGGTATAAGATGAGTGAAGGGAATGGGGCACGAATCATTCGAGCTGCTGAAGGGTTTCAGAAATAGTTCTGGATCAACCGTTGATCTTTTCGGTTAATTGGGGATCATGATGTACTACTAGGTGCCACTCATGATCGTTCTATAATTAATGGTTAATTATAGACGGCCAACATAAACCGAGAACCTATTTTGTCACACGCACAACGAGCGTAATCCAAAGGATTTAAAACGAGCTTGAGAATGGGATTCTCAGACCGAGAGAAACTAGGTTTGGTTGGACCAAACATAAAGCGAGCATGAAATCATTTCAGTCGCAATGGAAGCGTGGATGGGCCGTGTCTTATGAAGACATAATGGATAAACCAAAATGGTTTGGTTCTAATCCAATGGAGGAGAATAAACCAAAGGGTTTGGTTTATTTTAAACGAATGAACCAAAAGTTGGTTCGGTTTGTTTTAACTTAAAATAAACCATCATGGTTTGGTTTATTTTAACTTATCTTAATGGAGCGGGTTAACGGGCCTAATGGTTATGATCCAATAACCATTAAGAGAATTAGTTCTCTATAAAAGAGGGCTTAATGGATAATTAAGCCCTAATCCAAGCCCTAGCAAGGAGTTGCCGCCCAACCCTCATTGCCGCCCAACTCCATTGCCGCCTAGCTTCTTGTGCCGCCGTCCAAGTCCTTGCCGGCATCCAAGCTTCAGCCGGTGATCCTCCCGCGACCCTCCGGTGATCTTCCTAGGCCTCGGTGAAAAGGTGGGCACTTGGCTTCCTTGTTTTGGCCGGCGCCTACTCCTCCACTAAGCTGTCCAATTTTCTGGACAGCTTCTTCTCCTCTCGTCGGAGCATCGTTTGGACGACGGTTTGAGCTCCGACAGCGGCTAAACTACCAGGGATTCGATCTCCGGTAATCCTCTGAGGTGGAGGACGAAGGATTCGTCAATTGGTTGACGAATACCTCTCCGGAGAAGCGAGTTTTGAGAACTCGTATTAGGATCCGAATTTGGATTCGGATCGTGATCATCTCGATCACGTCGTCTTCAACACGAGGCTAGTAACCCGTCACGAAGACGGCTCGTGGCTTAGCGGTCATCCCGAGGAACTCGGCGTGATACGATAGAGACGATTCTAGCGAGGATCGTTCCGGTTGATGCCGTTCCCGCTACACGTCATACGAAAGGTATAACGTAGATAAATTTCCTTTTATTGCAAATTTAAATTTACGGTTATGTCTACACTTGTTGTAATATGCATGCGTGCGTTGTGTGTGTTGTAATAAATGTAGATTTTTTTTTTTTTTTGCTTCCGCTGTGTTCATGTTTACGAAACGTGATCGAACACACACACACCGCGGTGCCGGAAACCCAACAGTGGTATCATAGCCCAGGTTGTGTTTCGATATAATCGTAAAAATATTTTTGCGATAGTCATAATGTATTTCTGGAAATTTTCTTATTTTGGAAATTTAGAAGTATTTATGGAAATTTTTCAATTTTGGAAAGTCTAGAAGTATTTATGGAAATCTTCCACTTTTGAAAAGTTGGAAGTATTTATGGAAATTGATATTTTCCATAAATAAAATATTTGATTAGATTCTGGAAATTTGTTTCCTAATTTAATCATGATTTTATTTGGGAAATCAAATCTTAAAATATTTGATTTCCATAAGTAGTTTTAATGATTTAGGAAATTGGTTTCCTAAATAGATTTTCCTTAATCAAATAATTCCATGAATAAAATATGTGATTAGATTTGGAAATTTGTTTCCTAATTTAATTATGATTTGATTTGGAGAATCAAATCTTAAACATATTTTATTTCCATAAATAGTTATGACATATAAGGAAATATATACATGACATAATTGTATGCCATGTAATTGATTAGATGCATAACATTATGCCATGCGTGTCGTGACATGTAGATGTATGCCATGTATGCCATGCCATGTAGATAATAGTTATTTGCATGCAAAGAGGATGAGACATAAAACCCTTAAACAATATTAAAGCCTACACCTTCCATTAATATGGTTAGAACCAGAGTTCCGTTTCTTGTTTGGGTTGTTGGACTCTCTCCAAGCCCGGCTCGAACCCGAACATGTTCAAACCATGGAATAGTTTAATACTAATATGGTAAGAGTCAGAGGTCAATCGTTAGCTTTGGTTGTTGGACTCTCTCCAAGCTGGGCTAATTGGTTGAATGCGCCTAACCATATTAAAACTATTTCCGATTAATGGGTTGGCTTTAACCCGAGCATCGGCTTGTTGGACTCTCCAAGGTCGATGTAAAGGGAGGTGAAGTTGGGTGCTATGCATATGATGCATACTTGTTAATGTGTTAACAACCCGATGTATGTGTGAACATTCAATTAGTTGATAGCACATTGTGATAGTTGCATATACGGGATATGCAATCGGTATAGATGATACCTACCGTCGTAGTTATGAATGGCTTGTTGGACTCTCTCCAAGGTTGTTCATAACTATGACGGATATCAACCCATTCGAGATGGACCTACGATCTCCCGAAGTGATTTTGGGGTTTTTGAAATTCGAAAAATGAATGGGATTTATAAATGTATATTGATGCATTTTAAAATCATTTTCTCATATATGCTCGTTTTGTATTTCTAGGTCAATAAATTGATCATGAAGTCTTTGAATTTGCGCACTATTTTGGAGTTGACCAAGTAGTGGGCTAACTTCTGGGTGGCTTAGAAACACGAGAATTGTTCTCAAGGCGGAAAAGCTTGCATATGTCCTTGAAGAGCCTCTTCTGGCCGTCCTAAGGGCGATGCAACTCGAGACAAATGTTGGTCTATCGGAAGCATGTGGCGGTCTGGTGGCGAGTTGCATCATGCTAGCGGCGATGGTACAGTGCGAAGCAGCATGAGCATATGGATGCTAATACTATGGTCTTCCATCTTCATGAGTTGTTCGATAAGCAAGCGAGATCCGAAAGGTTCGAGGTCTCTAGGCTCCTCTTCACCACGAAGATGCAAGAAGGTTCATCTGTAGTGCAGTTTGTGCTAAAGATGAACGGGTACATCGAGCGGCTAGCTACCCTCGGTTTTGTGATGGATCATGAGTTAATTATTGACTTAATTCTGCATTGTTTGCCCAAGAGTTTCTCGCAATTTGTGATGAACTATCGGATGAACAAATTGGAATCCACCATTCCCGAGCTCCTCAATATGCTGAAGACTGTGGAGCCTTCTGTGAAGCATGAGGAGAAGGCGGTTCTGTTAGTTGATTCCTCAAAGAAGGGTTCTAAGAGGAAGGCAAAAAAACAGAAGAAAGGAAAGAACAAAAAGGCAAAGAAGGCGGAACCAGCGCAAAAGGGTACTTGCCATCACTGTGGCAAGGAAGGCCACTGGCGAAGAAACTGCAAGATTTATCTTGAGTCCATGAAGAAGGATAAGGCATCGGATGCCCCATCTTCTTCAGAAATCTTCTTTATTGATTGTCATTCTATTTCCTCAGACACTTGGGTATTTGATACCGGGTGTGGCTCACATATATGTAATGACATACATGGGATAAGGAATAGAAGAAGACTCGTCAAGGGAGAGTCAAATTTACGTGTTAGGAATGGAGCAACGGTTGCTGCACTCGCCATCGGAACGTATTTGTTGGAACTCCCTGTAGGACTTGTCTTAGAACTGGACAATTGCTTTTATGTTCCTTCGTTGATAAAGAACATCATTTCTATTTCCTGTTTAAATAGAAATGGGTACCATTTGACTTTTAGTAACAATTGTTGTTACATAACTTTGAATGGAGTTCTTTATGGGACTGGAACTTTAAGCTATGGTGTTTATACGTTGGACGTATCCAGTGACATCTTCAATATCGAAGCGAGCAACAAGCGTGCTCGAAAGGATAATCAATTAGACTCCCATATGTGGCATTGTCGTCTTGGCCATATAAGCAAGAAACGCATGTCCGAATTACACCGATGTGGAATTCTGGAATCGTTTGAATTGGATTCATACGATACATGCGAATCATGCTTAAAAGGCAAGATGACTAAGTTACCTTTCTTGGAAAAGGTGAGCAGTGGGAGAGTTACTAGGTCTAATACATACTGATGTATGTGGACCTATGTCAACTCAAGCATTAGGAGGCTATAGCTACTTCATTACCTTCACCGATGATCACTCACGGTTTGGGTATGTGTTCTTGATGAAACACAAGTCTGAAGCCTTTGAAAGGTTCAAAGAATTTAGAAATGAAGTAGAGAAACAACATGACAAGAGTATTAAAATACTTCGATCGGATCGAGGTAGTGAATACTTAAGTCAAGAGTTTCTTGATTATCTAAGAGACAATGGCATATTGTCTCAATGGACTCCGCCATATACACCACAACATAATGGTGTATCTGAGAGGTGTAACCGGACCTTGTTGGACATGGTCAGGTCAATGATGAATCATGCGACTCTTCCCAAGTCCTTTTGACGCTATGCACTTCAAACAGCTGTTTACTTGTTAAACAGAATGCCTACCAAGGTAGTCTCAACTACTCCATATGAGATATGGAATAGTAAGGAACCTTATGTATCTTACTTGAAGATATGGGGTTGTCCTGCTTATGTGAAGCGGACAGTATCAGACAAATTGGATGCTAAGTCTGATAAATGTCTATTTATTGGATACCCTAAGGAAACAAGGGGTTACCAATGCTAACATCCTGTGGAACAAAAGGTGTTTGTTTCAAGGCATGCTGTGTTTCTAGAGAAAGAGTTTCTCTTGCAAGAAAACAGTGGGAGTGTCGTCGAGCTTGAGGAGGCTCGAGAGACTCAAATAGACATTGACGAGATACCTGGTGAAGCACAACAACCGACAACTCATAGTGATGAGCAATCGGCTGGACCTATTGTAACACCACATCTTCGTAGATCTGGTAGAACACGCAATATTCCTGAGAGATATGGATTTCTTGTAAGCGAATCGAATGACATGTTACTCATTGATGATGAGGAGCCTACCAGTTATGAAGAAGTGCTGACAAGTTCAGAAAGGGATAAGTGGCTTGGTGCCATGAAGTCGGAAATGGATTCCATGTATGAAAACCAAGTTTGGGACTTGGTTGACCCACCTGAAGGGATAAAGCCTATAGGGTGCAAGTGGGTTTTCAAGAAGAAAACCGACATGGATGGTAATGTCATTACCTATAAGGCTAGATTGGTGGCGAAAGGATATCGTCAAAAACAAGGTGTTGATTATGACGAAACCTATTCGCCTGTAGCTATGCTTAAATCCATTCGGATGCTCCTGGCCATAGCGGCTCATTATGATTATGAGATATGGCAGATGGATGTGAAAACAGCTTTCCTTAATGGAAACCTGCTCGAGGACGTGTATATGATACAGCCTGAGGGTTTCACATCGGTTGATAAAACCAAGGTATGCAAATAGCGACGGTCCATTTATGGATTGAAGCAAGAATCCAGGAGCTGGAATATCCGTTTTGATGAGACAATCAAAAGGTTTGATTTCTCACAAAATCCAGACAAACCTTGTGTGTACAAGAAGGTTAGTGGGAGTGCAGTCATGTTCCTAGTATTGTATGTCGATGACATATTACTTATAGGAAACGATGTCTCAATCTTACAGTCAGTGAAGGTTTGGTTATCCAAGACATTCTCCATGAAAGACCTGTGAGAAGCAACCTACATCCTCGGGATTAAGATCTATAGAGATAGATCGAAACGGTTGCTTGGTCTTTCGCAGTCTACATATATAGACCGAGTGCTAAAGAGGTTTAGCATGTCGGAATCCAAGAGAGGTTTCTTACCCATCAGGCATGGGGTACACCTTTCGAAGTCTATGTGTCCGCGCACAGAAGACGAGAGGATTTGCATGAGTAAGATTCCCTATGCATCCGCAATAGGATCTATCATGTATGCTATGTTATGTACGAGGCCCGATGTATCGTATGCTCTGAGTGTCACGAGCAGATACCAGTCTGATCCAGGATTGGATCATTGGGTGACTGTTAAGACGATCCTTAAGTACTTGAGAAGAACTAAGGATGTGTTCCTAATATATGGAGAAGGGTACATGGTGATACGTGGGTATACGGATGCCAGATCCAGACAGACAAGGATGATTCCATGTCTTAGTCTGGGTATGTATTCACCTGGAATGGAGGCGCAATAAGTTGGAAAGGTTCCTAGCTTGACACTATAGCGGATTCTGCCACTAAGGCAGAATACATTGCAGCTTTGGAAGCAGCAAAGGAAGCGGTTTGAATCAAGAAGTTCATCTCTGAACTTGATGTGGTCTCATCAATGATCCAAACATATGCTTCGCCGCTATCATCTTATCATAGAGATCATCAGTAGGAACGAAATACAAATCGAGAAAATTCCCACTGAAAGGAACTTAGCGGATCCCTTGACTAAGGCATTACCTCAAAATAAGTTTGAGGGTCATGTTCGAGCTTATGGTATTGGATACCGTAGCGATTGGGATTAGGCCAAGTGGGAGTCTGTTAGTAATATATGAGAGATGTCTTAAGGCAATCGCCTTATGTATGAACCATTTATATGATAAATGAAGATTCACTATTTGAGTATACATGTTTCATGTATTTGATTGGATTTTAAACTCATTTACTGAATGTCCACGATGCGATTCACAGCATGAGAGAATTTGTGATTGGATCACAACTAGTGAGTATCTCTACATGTGTAATTGTGATGTATCGGAATTATCCCTAGTCGATGAATTGATGGATTTGGACACCATCAATTCTGTCGAGACTAGCACGAGGTATACTCCTTGGTGTATCCAAGCAGCTGATTCTCACTGGCTGGAGACATTGTGATGTCCGGAGTTGATCGTGGATGCTAGTTATGGTAACTAGTTCATTGGAGTGACCAGCCGTAAGACTTCATATGGTTCTCTGCATATATAGATATGTCAATGAAGTTCTTACTGTAGCTTAAGTATGATGTTCCTTTGACTTGCGGTATTCAAGTCATCTTGATCATGGAGACTTATGCTTTGACATCTTAAGCAAACATCTCTAAGGAGATGTGGACCCGGGATGATTGGGTATAAGTCGAAGTGATCGAAGGTGTTTGAATAGCCTATAAAGGATTCACCACTCCTTGCGAGGAGATGTATACCCATGGCCTCTCGTCGGATTGTTACTAAAGTCTTTGGCCAAAGCATTACATGTTTAGAGTAAGGTACTCTTCGATACATGTGGAGTAACAAGAATCCGTAGGACGAGGAAATGATACTTGGGCTAGGTGTGACGTAGTCATCCTAGTGGGGACTGACACTATAGACCATGTCCTGAACCAAGTGGGTATAAGATGAGTGAAGGGAATGGGGCACGAATCATTCGAGCTGCTGAAGGGTTTCAGAAATAGTTCTGGATCAACCGTTGATCTTTTCGGTTAATTGGGGATCATGATGTACTACTAGGTGCCACTCATGATCGTTCTATAATTAATGGTTAATTATGTACGGCCAACATAAACCGAGAACCTATTTGGTCACACGCACAACGAGCGTAATCCAAAGGATTTAAAACGAGCTTGAGAATGGGATTCTCAGACCGAGAGAAACTAGGTTTGGTTGGACCAAACATAAAGCGAGCATGAAATCGTTTCAGTCGCAATGGAAGCGTGGATGGGCCGTGTCTTATGAAGACATAATGGATGAACCAAAATGGTTTGGTTCTAATCCAATGGAGGAGAATAAACCAAAGGGTTTGGTTTATTTTAAACGAATGAACCAAAAGTTGGTTCGGTTCGTTTTAACTTAAAATAAACCATCATGGTTTGGTTTATTTTAACTTATCTTAATGGAGAGGGTTAACGGGCCTAATGGTTATGATTCAATAACCATTAAGAGAATTAGTTCTCTATAAAAGAGTGCTTAATGGATAATTAAGCCCTAATCCAAGCCCTAGCAAGGAGTTGCCGCCCAACCCTCATTGCCGCCCAACTCCATTGCCGCCCAGCTTCTTGTGCCGCCGTCCAAGTCCTTGCCGGCGTCCAAGCTTCAGCTGGTGATACTCCGGCGACCCTCCGGTGATCTTCCTAGGCCTCGGTGAAAAGGTGAGCACTTGGCTTCCTTGTTTTGGCTGGCACCTACTCCTCCACCAAGCTGTCCAGTTTTCTGGACAGCTTCTCCTCCTCTCGTCGGAGCGTTGTTTGGACGACGGTTTGAGCTCCGACAGTGGCTAAACTACCGGGGATTCGATCTCCGGTAATCCTCTGAGGTGGAGGACGAAGGATTTGTCAATTGGTTGACGAATACCTCTCCGGAGAAGCGAGTTTTGAGAACTCATATTAGGATCCGAATTTGGATTCGGATCGTGATCATCTCTCGATCACGTCGTCTTCAACACGAGGCTAGTAACCCGTACGAAGACGAAGCTCGTGGCTTAGCGAAGTCATCCCGAGGAACTCGGCGTGGATACGGATAGAGACGATTCTAGCGAGGATCGTTCCGGTTGATGCCGTTCCCGCTACACATCATACGAAAGGTATAACGTAGATAAATTTCCTTTTATTGCAAATTTAAATTTACGGTTATGTCTACACTTGTTGTAATATGCATGCGTGCGTTGTGTGTGTTGTAATAAATGTAGATTTATTATTTTTTTTGCTTCCGCTGTGTTCATGTTTACAAAACGTGATCGAACACACACACGCCGCGGTGCCGGAAACCCAACAGAGACTTCGAACCTTTCGAATCTCATTTGCTCATCAACCAACTCATAAAGATGAAAGACTATGGTATGAACATCCATATGCTCATGCTGCTTCCGCAGCTCAGGTACCATCGCAGCTAGCATGATGCAACTTGCCAGTTCAGAATCAGTCACATGTTTCTGATAGACCAACAATTGGTCCGGAGTTGCATCGTCACTAGGATGGGTGGGAAGAGGCGCTTCGAGGACATACGCAAGCTTTTCACCTTGAGAACAATTCTCAAGTTTCTAAGGCAGTCCAAGAAGTTCGGACTAGTAAATTTATTTGAATCCAAGATTGAGTGCAAATTCAAAGATATCATGATCAATCAATTATCCTAGAAATACAACTCGAGCATATATGAGAAAGATGATTTAAAATGCATCAATATACATTCATAAATCCCATTCATTTTTCGAATTTCAAAAACCCCAAAATCACTTCGGGAGATCGTAGGTCCATCTCCGAATGGGCTGATATCCAACATAGATATGAACAACCTTGGAGAGAGTCCAACAAGTCATTCATAACTACGATAGTAGGTATCAAATATACCGATTGCATATCACATATATGCTGTTGGGATGTATACTGAAAGCCTAGCTCTTTTGTATGGACATCTTTATTTTGAAATAAGAATCACATGATCATTGTTTGCACGTTATATTTATATGTGTGCATATTGTCTAATATTTTACATTGTAGATTACATGGTGCCTGGGTGCGGCACAGAAGATCATGTTATCAGTCCCTTGTAGAATATAAGTAGAGGCTCACAACCAAGATGGTTTTGGACAAACCATTGTCATGGTTGTAGTGTAGCTTGGTATTGTTTTGTCTTGAACATAAAGTTAGACTAGTACACTTAGGTATATTGAGCAGGACCGACATAGAGGTGATTCAATTTATTGCTGACTACATAATTGAATCGGACCTCAGATATTATGTTGTACATGCTCTTAATCCCGATATAATAACGGACACATGTACTTAGTATTTATTTCTTTGATTTACCAGAGGGTGAGATTTCTATGGATTAAATCAATATGCCCGGTAAGTTGGGAAATGATATTATTTACATGGTGTGCCATTGATTATAGGAGGAATCCGTGTCCTATGTATTAGGTTGATGATGTCCCCTTGAGGAGCTCATAAGGTTCATCATGTAAACCCTGCAGGTTGACTTAGTCAACATGATGATAAGGTTGAGTGGTACTACTCGAAGAGTTAGATGTTAATTGATTGATGGTCAGTAAATCAATCAATTGACGGACATTCGATATCTTAAGCACGGGGAGATGGATGTACAAATAATATATGGAGCCCATATTAATTTATGGGGGTTGGTGAGGTAGTTCGATGATGATCCTCTAGTGGAATGGAACATCATTGATGGATCAAGTTTGTGTGGTTCCGATCCATCGGGTGGCCAAGACCCAACTCCTCCTCATGGTCCCTATCGTAGCCTAATATAAACTTCATGAAGTCTAGATCAAATGATGGAAAACAAATCTCTAGATCCGACGGTTAGGATTAAAACCCTAGAACCGACGGTTGAGATTAAATCTCTAAATCCGACGGTTGAGATTAAAACCCTAGAGCCGACGGTGGAGATTAAACCAAGGCCTAAACCTAACTCTATATAAAGGGAGAGGAAAGGTTGGATAAGGGGGGCGGCAAGAAAATTGGGAATTAGTTCCTATATTTTTGGCTACCTCATCAATAACCAACTTTCTCCTAAGTTCTATAAAAGGGTGGCTATGGGTTGGGCGGCAAAGAAGAGAGTGGTTGATGTTGGATGATGGATGCTAAGGAGATTAGGGTTTAGCCTCCAATTGCTTGGGCGGCAAGCAACCCTAAGGAGGAAACCCTAATTAGGGTTTGGCTCCTATGGGTTGGGCGGCCAAGGCTTGGAAGATGAGTGGGCGGCAACTTGAGGAAGATCTCTTCTTCTTCCTTGAAGATGGCTAGCTCCTAGATCTCTTCTCTCCATCATGGTTGGTCGGCAAGAAACCCTAAGGAGGAAACCCTAATTTGATTAGGGTTTGGCTCCTTTGCATGGGCGGCCAAGGTTTGGAAGGAGGGTAAGCGGCATCTTGTGGAAGAGTTCTTCTTCTTCCTAGGAAAGGTGGCCGGTTTAGATCTCCTCCTTCCACCTTGGATGGGCGGCAAGAAGACCTAAGGAGGAAACCCTAATTAGGGTTTGGCTCCTATGGTTGGGCGGCTAGGGTATGCAAGGAAGGTGGGCGGCAACTATAGGAGAGGAGCTCTTCCTCTTCCTATGTTGTGGCCGGCTCCTTCCTCTATTCCCTCCACCATGGCCGGCGCCCAATATATTCCCTTTATTCTCTTCACTCCTCTTGGCCGGCGGCACCAAAACAAGGGTTTGTCCCTAGTTCGGTACCTTGGTTGTTTCCATTATGTTCTCTCTATTCTTGGGGCCGGCGACATCAATCCTTTGTGGATTGGTGGTTGGCTCAAGCAAGAAGGGAAAGAGAGTTCTTCTTTCTTTGGATTGAAGAAGATCTAGGATGCTTCAACTTGTGGAGGATCTTCGCCCACACGAAGTCTACAAGAAGGTTAGGACATACGATAGAAGATCAAGAGGTATAAAAGTTTTATAACTTTTTGTTCTTTGCATGTTCTTATTTTATATGCTAGCTTATGTTCTTTATGTTAGTATATGTTGATTATACTAGTTTGAATTTGCATGTATTTGTATAATCATGGACTCCGAATAAGAAACACAAAAACCGACGATCCGTCCGTCGTCTCTTCCGCGGCTAACCGACTAGAAGAGTTGTGTTGCTTGAACAACTAGTTTGTTCAAGCGATCGCTCAAGTCGTTAGCACGACGACGAATTGGTTGTGCTTAGGAAACTCATCCCATCCGGATTAGTTTTCATTAGTGAAAATTTTAATCCGGGGACATGGGAGCCTATGAGCATTCCGAGAAATAGCACGGTCGCCAACATATGCAACTATCACAATGCGCTATCAACTAATTGAATGTTCACACATACATCGGGTTGTTAACACATTAACAAGTATGCATCATATGCATAGCACCCAACTTCACCTCCCTTCACATCGACCTTGGAGAGAGTCCAACAAGCCGATGCTTTAGGTTAAAGCTAACCCATTAATCGAGAAATAGTTTTAATATGGTTAGAGCGCATTCAACCAATTAGCCCGGCTTGGAGAGAGTCCAACAACCAAAGCTAATGATTGACCTCTGACTCTTACCATATTAGTATTAAACTATTCCATGGTTTGAACATGTTCGGGTTCGAGCAGGGCTTGGAGAGAGTCCAACAACCCAAACAAGAAACAGAACTCTGGTTCTAACCATATTAATGGAAGGTGTAGGCTTTAATATTGAGTAAAGGTTTTTTATGTCTCATCCTCTTTGCATGCAAATAACTATTATCTACATGGCATGACATACATGACATACATCTACATGTCACGACACAAATGGCATAATGATATGCATCTAATGCAATTACAAAGGGCGTTGCATTGAGGGTAACACTCTCAACTTATAGATCTAAGGTAGATCTAGGTTTACTTATCACATATATGTTTTTATTTTAATATATATTTGCACGGATCCGTGGCCGGACTTCCGGGGTTTCCGCAACGTAAAAAGCGGTTTTTGCGGCTTGGAAAGCCCACAGTGGTATCGGAGCCATGTGCGAAGCATGTATGTGTTTCATTTTTGTAGTTTTATATTAGATATAAAAATTATAGATTTTTTATGTTTCTGTAAATTTCCTATTTTTATCGAATATTTGGGTATTTTTCTCAAAGAGTCGAAGCAACGAGTGTTGGGACACTTGTAGGCTTCAACCATCGAGAAAAACTCTCCAAAACGGTGAGTTCTCACTTTAGGTTTTTGGGACAATTACTTAAGTCACTGTAAGATCGTAGTAGGGACACTCACAAAGTTTATTTTGCAAGTAGGGGCGCTGCCCCTATCCCCGAAAGGGGCCTTGTCCCGCGATCGTGCCCGGAAACCGCTTAGCGGGACCGTTACGAAGAGGTGACTCATAAAATTGAAAAAAAAATAGGAAAAATTATAGAAATTTTCTGTAAAAATACATAATTTAGAATTATGTATAATTCTGTGATTGTCATGGCTCAAGAACCCCAATATGATTGGATGATGATGTGTTGTAATTCATAATACGGCCTGCATGCCATTTTTATGGTTGTGCGTGTTGTATAGTGTATGCGACCTGTGCGTCGTGCCTCTTCTTTTGAAATTCTAGTTGTAAATAGTTTTAGACTCGAATGTAACTCGAGTTTCATATTTGTAATGTACAAAATGGAGCGGTGGAAAGTTCACTTGTAGACGAAGTTACGAGAAGGGTGCCGACGATACATGGCGGTCAAAGGAAGCGCTTGGAGAAGCCGCTAGCCCTAGGTTGACCGTCCGATCTTCTCATTGGCTTGAGAAGATCATAGTAGGGCCATGACCATATCACAGTTATATATATATATTTCTTATATGTATGTGATGCATGCTAGTAGAATAATGCTTGTATGTATATGATGCATGCTAGGATATTTTTCTTCTATGTATATGATGCATGCTAGAATAATGCTTGTATGTATGTGATGCATGCTAATATAGGATAATAAAGGCCTTAATGCGTATATGATACACATTACGATTAGATTAGATCTTAATCGAATCAACTCGTAAATGCCTACCATGTCCTTGATACCCATCACTACCTCGATCATTTGTAGTTGTTGAATCTGCCAAAGCAGAGCAACGCATATTATCTTGGTAGGGTACGGAGGGACAATCTTGGTCCTGCCTATCATGACTTGGGTTAGAGTAAGCTCAATTAGATTGAGTAAAACTAGTTAACTCAATTGGATCGAGTAGAACTATAGGCATATTCCAACCGTTGGAAAGATAGAATAAGATCACATTTACACTAAATCTTGGGCGATTTAGCCAAAGCTAACTCAAGGTCTTTTGTAAATGTGGGTCTTGATCCTATAAAAAAAGAGTTGCATAGAGATGTAATCGGTAATGTGTTACCCACCGATGGTACTAAGTCTTGGGCGATTTAGCCAAAGCTAACTCAAGGCTTACTATGATGTGGATCTTGTCCCGCAAGAATTATAGCTAGTTTGTATGAATCTAGTAATGTGGTTTGACCACATCCATAACTCGATTCTACAAAAATTCCTATAATTCAGTGGGAGCATCATTTGATTAAAGACCTAATTAAATGATAAAAGGAATATGATATTAATTCTCTGCATTGTATGTTGTAGATTACTATGTCGACAAACACAAACACTCTCTCTCTGCGTTCTGTCCTTGAGAAGGACAAGCTCAATGGAGCAAATTTCCTGGACTGATATAGGAACCTGAGAATTGTTCTCACCCAAGAAAGGAAACTGTACGTCCTGGAGCAGCCCATTCCGGAGGCACCTTCTGCCACTGCCTCGCGAGCTGACAAAGATGCATACAAGAAGCATCAAGATGATGCATTAGATGTGTCATGTCTAATGCTCATCACCATGAACTCTGAGCTTCAGAAGCAACACGAGTTCATGAATGCTTATGATATGGTTGAACATCTTCATCAACTATATCAAGGACAAGAAAGGCATGAGAGATATGAAGTCTCTAAGGCATTGTTTGGTTCCAAAATGCAAGATGGGACTCCCGTAGGTCCATATGTACTCAAGATGATTGGGTACGTAGAAAACCTACAGAGATAGGGATTCCCCCTTGGCCAAGAGCTGGCCACTGACTTGATCTTGCAGTCTTTGCCATAAAGCTACAATCAATTTGTCATGAATTACAACATGAATGAAATTGATAAGCCACTGCCTGAGATGCTCAGCATGTTGAGAACTGCTGAGCTCAACCTTAAGAAGGGAAAATATGACGCCATTTTGATGGTGCAAAAGAAGAAAGGCAAGGGCAAGCATAAAGGTAAGGGAAAGTCCCAAGCCAAGGGCAAAGGCAAGGAACTGAAACCCAAAGGAGGGGTGGCCATGGAAGGGGCTTGCTTCCACTGCAAGGAAGCTGGACACTGGAAGCGTAACTGCAAAGCATACCTTGAAGATCTTAAGAAGAAGAGAAGTGAGATATTTTACTTCAGGTATAAATGTTATAGAAGTCAATCTATCTATTTCTTCATCATGGGTATTAGATGCCGGATGTGCATCTCACAATTATACCAATGTGCAGGTGCTGAGAAATAGCAGGGCATTGACAAAGGGCGAGGTGGACCTACGAGTAGGCAATGGAGCAAGGGTTGCTGCTATTGCTATAGGAACTTATGATCTATCTTTGCCCTCTGGGCTTGTACTAGAATCAGATGAATGTTGTTATGTGTCTGCCTTAACTAAGAACGTCATTTCGCTTTCTTGTTTGGACAAGAAAGGATTTACATTTATAATAAAGAACAAATGTTGTTCAGTTTATTTAAATGATATGTTCTATTGTAGTGCATCTCTAATGAACGGACTCTACTTTCTAGACTTAGAGATCCCTATCTATAACATAAGTACCAAAAGGTTCAAGTCAAATGAGTTGAACCAAACCTATCTCTGGCATTGTCGCTTAGGTCACATAAATGAGAGTCGCTTATCTCAGCTCCATAAGGATGGACTGCTAGACTCATTTGATTTTGAATCATATGAGACATGCAAGTCTTGCCTTTTAGGCAAGATGACCAAGACTCCCTTTAGTAGATACATCAAAAGAGCAACGGACTTGTTAGGACTTATACATAGTGATGTATATGGCCCTTTCAATGTTGTTGCTAGAGGCAGTTATAGGTACTTCATTACATTTACTGATGACTTCAGTAGATATGGTTATGTGTATCTCATGACACAAATCAGAATCCTTTGAAAAGTTCAAAGAATTCAAGAATGAAGTACAAAACCAGCTTGGCAAGAGTATTAAGATACTTCGATCAGATCGAGGTGGTGAATAACTTAGCCATGAGTTTTGTGACTATCTAGCTGAGTGTGGGATTCTATCCCAACTCACTCCTCCTGGAATACCACAGTGGAATGGTGTATCCGAAAGGAGGAATCGTACCTTATTAGATATAGTACGATCTATGATGAGTCACACAGATCTTCCTATATCCTTTTGGGGATGTGCTCTAGACACAGCAACCTTTACCCTTAACCGTGTACCATCCAAGGCTGTGATAAAGACACCATATACGATATGGACAGGGAGAAATCCCAAGATGTCTTTCATGAGGATTTGGGGTTGTGAGGCTTATGTTCGACGTCAAGTCTCAGACAAACTAGGACTCAAATCCGATAGGTGCAATTTTGTTGGATATCCCAAGGACACAAAGGGATATTACTTCTACATTCCTAGTCAGTACAAAGTGTTTGTGGCAAAGACTGGGGTTTTTCTTGAAAGGTATTTTGTTTCTAGAAAAACCAGTGGGAGTACGTTCGATCTCGAAGAAATTCAAGATAAGGACCATAACACTGAGGCCTTGATGGAGGTTGAACGGGAACCACAAAGTGTTGTGGGTGATGAGATTGTTGCACAAAGAGTTGTGGAACAACCACCTGTTCATGTAGACCTACCTCTTCGCAGGTCTGATAGGGTACGTCGTCAGCCTGAGAGATACTCATTTCTCTTGTCTGACCATGATGATGTTATGCTCATTGAGAATGAGCCTACCTCCTATCAGGAAGCTGTGATGAGCCCAGAATCTGAGAAATGGCTAAAGGCCATGAGATCCGAGATGGAATCTATGTACACCAACCAAGTATGGACTTTGGTTGATCCACCTGAAGGGGTTAAACCCATTGGGTGTAAGTGGGTCTTTAGGAGAAAGACTGACATGGATGGACTTATGCATACCTATAAGATCGATTGGTGGCTAAAGGTTTCAAGCAAATTCATGGTATTGACTATGATGAAACCTTTTCTCCAGTGGAGATGTTTAAGTCCATTCGGATCTTGCTTGCTATTGTAGCATACCACGATTATGAGATCTGACAGATGGATGTCAAAACTGCATTTCTGAATGGAAACTTACACGAGGATGTGTACATCACACAACCTGAGGGTTTTGAAGATCCACAGCATACTGGGAAAGTATGCAAGCTACAAAGGTCCATTTATGGGCTAAAGCAAGCCTCTCAGAGCTGGAATCTTCGATTCGATGATGCGATCAAACAGTTTGGTTTCATCAAGAATGAAGATGAACCCTGTGTCTATAAGAGGGTTAATGGGAACACAATTGTCTTCCTTATATTGTATGTGGATGACATACTACTCATTGGGAATGACATCCCTTCGCTACAGTCTGTGAAGACTTGGCTGGGGACGTGCTTCTCAATGAAGGACTTAGGAGAAGCAGCTTGTATTCTAGGCATCAATATCTATAGAGATAGATCTAAGAGATTGCTTGGCCTAAGTCAGAGTATATATATTGACACGGTATTACTACGGTTTGCCATGCAGAATTCCAAGAAGGGACTTCTGCCGATGTCACATGGTGTGAGTCTTTCGAAGACTCAAAGTCCCTTTTCTAGAGAGGAGAGAGACCGCATGGATAAGATTCCTTTCGCATCAACTATAGGATCTATCATGTATGCCATGCTGTGTACTCATCCTAATGTCTCGTATTCTTTGAGCATGACGACTAGATACCAGTCAGATCCAGGTGAGCATCACTAGATAGCAGTCAAGAATATTCTTAAGTACTTGAGAAGGACTAAAGAATATTTCTTGATATTTGGAGGCAATGAGGAGCTAGCTGTAAAGGGTTACAGCGATGCCAGCTTCCAAACTGACCAGGATGATTATAGATCGCAGTCAGGGTTCATGTTTTGCTTGAATGGTGGTGCTGTGAGCTGGAAGAGTTCGAAGCAGGACACAGTTGTTGATTCTACAATAGAAGCTGAGTATATTGCTGCATCTGAGGCAGTAAAGGAGGCAGTTTGGATCTGCAAGTTCATTACTGAGCTTGGGGTGGTTCCTAGCATAGCAGATCCCATAGAGCTCTATTGTGACAACAATGGAGCGATTGCACAGGCTAAGGAACCTCGCTCACACCAGCGGACCAAACACATACTACGGCGCTTCCATCTCATTCGAGAGATTATCGATAGTGGATATGTGAAGATTTGCAAAGTACCCAAAGAGGCTAACATCGCAAATCCCTTGACCAAGGCTTTGGCACAGAAAAAGCATGATGGTCACACTAGGTCATTGGGTATTAGATACTACGGTGATTGACACTAGTGCTAGTGGGAGATTGTTAGTGAAAGCCCTAGAGATAATCATGTGATGATTATTGTATGGACTTTATTGTATCATATTCTTATTTATAAAGGCATGGTTATTATATTTACTTGTATTGGTGCCAAATAACTAAGTATAATAATGTCCTTGAGTAGTAGGTTCTTATCTATATCAATCTATTGGTTGAATCGATAATGAGATGATATAGAGAACACTGCTCTTAATCATTCCTAGTCGAGTATTAACATTTAGGGACAATGTTAATGCGTAGAGACTAGCATGTAGGTCAACATGATGACTTGATCTCACAAGTCATGGATATGAGATATCAAGTTGACACATGGGTATGCTTTGGAGAATGTATACTGAATGACTTGCCATGAGAAAGTATCATGGATCGTTATATGAGTGTCATATACTTTCTCATGTGACTATTAGTATGACTATTAGTCCTTAGACCTGAAGTCACCATGGTTCCCTACATAAGGAGTTGCATACTTTGGCTTCGTCAAACGTCACTCGTAAAATGGGTGGACTATAAAGGTGATTACTGGGTATGTAACAAATTATGCGGAGGGATGTGAGTGATGTATATGAGATCTATCCCTCCTATATGACGGGAGTGACATCGTTATTCTTGATAGAGTGAGACCACGAAGTGCATGGCCATGCCCGAATGAGTCAATATGAGATATTGAGCTCATTTGATTAGAGTGAGTCTACTTGAAGTTCAAGATATAGATTGTACCGAGGATGACATGGTCTATGCCTCGATTGGTCAATCTAGATGTCAAGGATAGAGGGACATTGTCACATATTGTGAGAGTTACAATTAGTAGTCACAAAGGTGATGTTGGAGCTCAACATTCTTGTAACTTGGGTAGCAATGATGCGTTGCTAGATACCGCTCATTGCTTATGTTCCTAAATCGGTTTAGGGACATTGCCAACGTTACAAGAACCTATAGGGTCACACACAAAGGGCAATTAGATGGAGATTAGGTTCATATGATGAACCATGAGGATTAGGTTCATGGGATGAACCAAATTGGATTAAGAGTAATCCAAATTAGACTAATTGAGTTGGACTCAATTTGATTCAAGTGTTGAATGAGTCTAATTTAGATTTGATTCATCAAATCAATTTAAATTAATGAATAAGAGATTCATTAAATTAAATTAACTTGAATCAAATGGTTGGATTTGATCAACCATAGGAGATAATAGGTCAAGTTTGACTTGACTTGAGAGGGAAGATGAAAGGTCAATTTTGACTTGACCAAATGCCATATCATGATGATGACTTGGCATGACCGGCCAATGATGGTGTTCCACATCATCATTGACTTATCATGTGGTGCCACCTCATGAGGTAGACCAAGAGCCATTGGCTCTTGGAGTTACATGCATGCATGTAACCCCCATCCATTGAAGTGGCCGCCCACTCCACTTGATGAAGGTAATTCATTTGGTGGTAACTCCATCATCTTCTTCCTTGGATCATCCTCTCAAGCTCCCCTCTCCTCCTTGGCCGAAACTTCTAAGGGTCCTAGCACACTCTAGGTTTCTTTTCTCCACCTATTGCTTGTGTGGATACCAATAGAGGAGTGTACACTTGACACTAGAGTTCCGGTAAGCTATTTGGACGAGCGGGATTTGCGAAGGGCGTCACATCGAGGGTAACACTATCAACTTCTAGATCTAAGGTAGATCTAGGTTTACTTAGCACATATATGTTTTTATTTTAATATATCTTTGCATGGATCCGTGGCCAGACTTCCGGGGTTTCCGCAACGCAAAAATAAATTTTTGTGGCTCGGAAATTCCAACATATCTTTGATCAGTATATTATTGACTCGCATGTGATATATATATATATATATATATATATATATATATATATATATATATATATATATATGTATGTATATATTATGCATGCACTTTTATTCTTATTACCACTGAGTTTTGTACTCACCACCACAGACCATGGGTTTCTTGTCGCCAAGGTAACAGGTAGCTGACTTCGTGATGGGCTTGGAGCAACGCTGGCTGACATCATCATCTCTCATTTCCGAGGGTCTCGACTTTGGATTTATGTTTCCTTTAGTTTCGGATGTTTCTTATATTGATTCGGATTTATATGGTGGATGTTGTGTTAGACATTGTTGATGTACGCACTTGTTGATTCGGGTTTTGACGATGCTTTCTTTATGTTGTGGTCAGTCATACCGATATGTATTGTGTGTAGTTTATTATTTCGTTGTGATAATTTCCGCTGTGTTTTGTTATATATACATTGATATATGTTATTGTGATTATGGCCGAAAGACCTTGTATCAACAGGATATAGTGTCACGTACAGGGGAGATGTTGTCCGTTTGTTTTTGGCTAGGCATACTCTCGGGGCGTGACATTTAATTGATAGAATGTTCCAATAACACGTAAGTGAAACCGAAGTCCTAGAATCCTCTTAGGGAACTTTGAACCTTCCTTCGCTTCCTCCGAGTGACACCATACAAGAGTTAGGACTGCCATCAATCTTGCAACCCATGTCTTTTGGACATTCACTCTGAACAATAAGATCCACTGGACAAACGGTACTCGAATCTCAGTCTCTATGAGATCGATAATCTTTTATTACTTGACGATATTCATGCACTTGCAAGCATTGAGCACGAGGGCACGCTTCGAGTCCTCGACGATTCCTATCGGAGATTAAAGGCCGTACTCGCGTGCATCAATGCATGAGATGCTCATATGGAAGAAAAGTTTTTACTTTAAATTTTTCTAACTTTATTCCTTTTCTCTCTCAAATTTCTCTAACTTTAACCCTTTTCTCTCTCTCCCCCCTTTTGGCATACATCAAAAGCAATAATTAACAACAAATGTTACAATTTAAATATGAGGATTAAATTTGTTTTAATCATAACACAGGACTAAGGATTAAAGCACAAGCTTTATAAAAAAAAATTCACAAGCTTTACGAGAATTTTATTAAGTTATCAAAGCTCCCCCTAAATTCTTGCAATAAATTTTAAAAATAGAATCTCCCCCTTTCTCTTTGAATTTCAATAATCAAAATTTTCAAGAGAACATAAACCTTTAATAAAATTTTCAAAAATCTTCAATTTTCAAAACTACCCCTTAAAAAATATTTTTGAAAATTTCAAAATTCTCAATATCTTAATTTTCAAAACCTTTGAAACTCTCCCTTAAATATATTTTTGAAATTTTAAATTTTTAAAACTTTACAAAACTCCCCCTTAAAGTTGTTTTTGAAAATTTCAAAACTTTACAAAACTCCCCTTAACATTTTCAAAATTAAGAACTTTTCAAAACTCCCCCTCAAATTAAGAACTTTTCAAAACTCTCCCTTAATAAAAATATTATTATTATTATTCTTTTGAAATTTTCAAACTTCTAGATTTAAATGAACCTTTAAGTTTTCAAAATATTCAACATTAAGTTAATATAATGGAAATGAGATAAAAAAAAATTGTCCAAGCATGAATTCCTAAATATTATTTTTATACTAAAAAATACACATCTAAAAATCATCCTTAAAGTAAATATCCAACTCTTTACTAGCTCAAGTGATATAGAATTATCATCAAGCTTCGAATTTGAGTTAGTCATCGAAGTGATTGATTTGCTTATTATAAACCCCGTGTTGGTTCATGTCGATGCACTGAATCTACATCTGGAATCTGGGGTGCAGTCCTAACATCTCACGCCCATCTTCGTGGCTCAATACACAAATAGGTAATCCTAGGTGTTTGTGAGATGCGAAGGCTTACCTAAATATATAGGATCATGAAATCTAAATTGACTTAGGCTAGAATGATTTTTATTTTCCTTTAAAAAAATAATATAATATTGCATAACAAAATAAATTTTGAGTAATGAACATGAAAGCATCCTAGTCTACCAAGCATAATCCAAATCACAACCAAGATTTAAAAGTTATCAAATTCATTAATTAAGTTCAAATAGTAACAACTAGCATAACTAAAACAGTCCAAGTCATAAGAGGGAGATGGAGGCGGAGGAGGTGGATGACCCATGCTCCAAGATATAAAAAAAACTCCATCATCTCTCTATGATCCTCTCTCTACCCCTGAAACATCTGCATCATCTCAATATGACAAGCCTGATGTTGCAGCTCCTGGCACTGCATCACATCCTCTAATCTGGATAATCTCTCTGCTACAGTAGGAGGTGCCAGAATCCCAAGAAACAATGATAGACTGTCAAATCCTGGTGCTTCCTGATGCTCAGACTCGGAGTGGTGCTCTGGATCAACCTCAGGCTCAGGCTCCTACTGGGGCTGAGGACCATCTCTCTTCCATGTTAGGACATTATTTTCATCTACACCTATTTTAGCTAAACCAAATTGCCTAGAACCTATCATGTCATACTCAGAAAGTTGTTTTATGTTACCTGTGGTAACATCAAACCCTAATGTGACTAGTAAAAATTTGATGACATGGCAATAAGGCAAATGTTCCTTCCTGCTAGTAACTGACCTAGAATAATGAATGATGGAATGATACATCTGTAAACTACTATCTAAATCTAATCTATGACTAAGTGCATATAGTAGAAATGAATGATAGGGACGCATCATAGCGATGTCCCTAATGGTGAGTGGCAAAATATAGTTCACTATGACTTGATATAGGGCATAGTCTTGTACTCTGAGTCTAGTGGAACTGAAGATACTCATCTCCTCACCAAATAGATGCAAGTGTATCTTATCTAATGTAATGTGTGAGTAGGGGTCACCGTACGGTAACTCCATAGATGGAAAACATGAAACTGGACATGACGAATGCATGAGTCCTAGATGCTCTCTCAACATAGAGTGGGTAAAAATAAAATCTTTATCCTGTACTTTAGTCGAATATGCAAGATCATCAATTTTACTAAAATTATTGAAAAACTCTACACATAGATCTATGTTAATAGAGTTTTTACAATAAACTAATTTCTCTAATCCATAATGCGCTATAACTTCCATACTAGGTATGCATGATTTACTAAAAAATGATCTACTAATATATCTAGTAGGCATGGGAGTATAAAGAGTGTTCTCAAACCTAATCCTGTGCCCCTCAGTAGGGAACCTAATGTCTATACACTGAGTAGATGACTCAGCCTCAACGACTCTCCTTTTACCCCTAATTAAATTGCAACTACTTAATATTTATTGAAAAAATAATTGAATTTAGGGTTTAGAATTATTACCTTGGCATTATAGATGATGTTATCAAAGAGATATGATGGCCCAGATGCTTCGAAGGGCTGAAAATAGAATTTTCGCGGTGGATTGGGGTGGCTGTGATTCGACTTTGGCGCTACCCTAGCGTTGGTCTTATGGACGTAATCCAGTTGACTAGAAATAGTTCAGTTGACTGGACTTGGTTCAGTCGACTGTAATTAATTTACCATTTGATGGGACGCCTAACTCTTATCTACCATTGCATTCCAGTCGACTGAATTAGTTTCAGTCGACTGAAGTCACATTTTACCTTCCCGAGGCTTGGAGGAAACTAATGTTGATTCAGTCGACTCTTTTCGAGTCGACTAGTAATGGTCCAGTCGACTAAAATCGATTAATTTTAATTTTGGTTAATTTTTATGGTTAATTTGGTTTAGTTGATTTTATTATGTTAATTTCATTGATTGATTTAATTTTGATAAAATTGAATTGATTAAGTTGAGTTGATTAAATTGGTTGGGTTGTGTTTGAGTTAAGTAAAATTTAGTTGACTTATGTTAAGTTATTAAATTTAGTTGAGTTGAGTTAAGTTTAGTTTAGTTTAGTTGCTGGGTTAAGTTGAGTTGTTGCTAAGATTAGCCGAGTTGCTGCTGGGTTGCTAAGTTTAGTCAGTTAAGTTGCTGTTATTTAGTTGTTAAGCTATTTAAGCTTGATTAAGTTCTAAGTCATCTCACCCGAGCAAAATTTTCAATACACGTTAATCCTATGGGTTTTGTGAGATAAAGATTTCTTTTTATCTTAATTAAATTTAATGAATAATTTCAAAGTTTTTAAACTTGTGTTAGATTCAAGCTTAGCTTATGCTATTCAAGTAGGTTTTTATAGCATTGACTTCCAGGTCATGGCGAGGCATATGCCCTTCTTGGATATCGGATGGACCACTTCCTAGACAAAATCAATGAAGGAATCAAGTACTTGATTCACTTTGGACTAAGCCTTGGTCTAACTAGTCAATGACATAGTGAGTTAGCTTTAGTCAATTCCACTCGACTTAGTGCACCAAGTCGTGGCTAGGCATATGACCTTCTTGGATATCGGATAGACCACTTCCTAGACATGTACTTCGAAGAGATTCCCTAACTTACTATCAGTTCACTTCATCTTAGTACTAGGTTGTTCAAGTTTAAACTAATTTTTTTCCTATCTAGTCCATTTTAAATTAAGCAAGTAAAGTAAACTAAAGCATCCAAGAGTTTAACTAAACAAGGAAACAAGCAAAGTGTTAGCTCCCCCTAAGTGATAATTAGGTTGAGTTTTGTTCACTAAGTGAACTTGACTCTTGGGAACCATAAATTGATTTGGTCCAACTTGGTTGACTAAGATAGAATTTGGAACCCATGCTTGGACTCGATTCTTAGCGTTTCAGCTAAGTAATGACATGTATGATTTATAGGAGGATTTAGCTTTGTGTCCAAGTCCAGACTTGTTGTACAAGTCGCTAAGATCCAAGCATCATGTTTATATACTTGGAGTCTGAAGTGAACCTTTTCAACGATCTGGTTAGATTTTCTACTTTCCTTTTTAGGACCGAGTTCTCTTCCTCAAGCTTTGCAACTTGAGTTGAGTCTCTATCCTTAGATTGGCAAGTCGAAGTCTTCGAGTTGACTTGCTCCTTAAGTACTTGGACTTCCTACAGAAGCGAGTCGACTCGATTCTCAGACTTAGCTAACTTCCTTCCTAGGCATGCAATTATATTATACAACTTATCTTCTAAGGGAGAAGTTACCTCGTCTAGTCCTTCGAAAATGGATGGGGATCCGTGGCTTCTCTCGGACTCAGACTTGTACTCGGACTCAGAACTTGACTCAGCTCCGGAGCTTGAGTCGGCCATGAACACCACAAAACTTCTCTTCATCTCTTCTGTGTCCAATTCTTCCAAGGATGATTCATCCCAAGTTTCCTTAAGTGCTTTCTTCTTCTTTTCCTTCTTGGGTTTTTCTTCCTTTTTTAGATTCGCGCATTCCGACTTGTAGTGCCCTTTTCCATTGCATTCATTGCAAGTTACTTCCGATTAGGGTCTTGGCTTGTTGTCGAACACTTTCTTAGCATCCTTCTTCGTAAACCTTTTTCTCCGGTTAAACATCTTCAGGACCATGTTTACGATTTCCTCTTCTCTGTTTGGGTCCGACTCCGACTCATCATCAGACTCACTTTTCATTTTTCTTTCCTTTTTGGTCGAACCTGCCACTAGAGCAATACCATTCTCGGTTTGACCTGAGTTAGATTGTTCATGTAGTTCAAGTTCGCAAAACAATTCATCTAGTCTAATTGTGGAATGATCCCTGGAGACCTTAGGGGCATCGACGATGGATGTTCATAAGGCATTCCTCGGGAATGCCTTAAGTGTATACCTAATTACATCCCTATTTTCTATTTGATGTCCGATTAAATGCAATCCATTTAAAATATCTTTTATTCTCGTGTGAAGTTGACTATCATTTTTATTTTTGTTCATTTTACAATTAAATTTTATTAAGTAACATGTCTCATTTAGCTATTCTAGTGTCATTAGTACCTTCATGTAATTCGATTAATTTGTCCCATAATTCCTTAGAGTTTTCGAATGGCCCGACTCTATTGAGCTCTTCTTTGGTAAGTCCATATTGCAAGGTATTAAGGGCCTTGTAATCGACTTGCGCTCATTTCCTAATGTTCGCGGTCCATTTCTCCCATTCTAACAACTCACCCGAGTCATCTACCAGAGAGATGAAACCTTTCCTAATTGAAAATCATACCTCTAGGTTAGTTTTCAGGTAGCACTACATTCGCCTCTTCCAATAGGAAAAGTTCTCTGTTGAAGAGAGGAGGGCGAACGGTGCTATACCCTTCTAAGTGCGATATTAATAAATAAAATTTTTAAAATTTTATTTTAAATTAATTAAAATTCAGAATTATTCCTAGAGTTATTTAAATTGAACAATATTGTGAAAAAATTAAATTTATACAAAAGCAATATTAAAAATTTATTCTAGTGCAAAAGAAAATATTATTCTAAGACAAAAATAAATATTAATGCAAAATTATTCTACGACAAAATTAATGCAAAAATTATTAATGCCAAAATTATTCTAAGACAAAATTAATACAAAAATTATTATAATGCAAAAATTAATATTATTGCAAAAATTATTAATGCCAAAATTATTCTAAGAAAAAATTAATGCAAAAATTATTCTAATGCAAAAATTAATATTATTGCAAAAAGTATTAATGCCAAATTTATTCTAAGACAAAATTAATACAAAAAATATTCTAATGCTAAAATTAATATTATTGCAAAAATTATTAATGCCAAAATTATTCTAAGACAAAATTAATGCAAAAATTATTCTAATGCAAAAATTAATATTATTGCAAAAATTATTAATGACAAAATTAATGCAAAAATTATTCCAGTGATAAAAATACAAAAATTAATGAAAAATTATTCTAAGTTAAAAATGCTAAAACTAAAGAAAATTCTAAAGCTCTCGATAGTGGTTGCACCAAATTCGGAGCGCCCCCGCTTTGATACCAATTGTAGGATCAAAATGCTCCGAGAGAGTGAGTGAATCTCGGAGGTTACAAATTTTTCTTTAGAAATTTAAAATTTATTTTGAAATTGTTAGAAGAAGAGTATGTAGTGAAATAAATAAAATGGAGAGACAAAATATTTACTTGGTTCACAACCCTATCGGGTTGCTACTCCAAGTTATGTAGGTATTTCGAGAGCTACCTCGATGGGCAATCACTATAATGCTCTCCGACTCGAGAACTCTCGACTTCGGAGGGATTCACTTTTGACAATGAATAAGAGATAGGTAACACTCTACCTTCTCTTTGAAAATTAAGTACAAAAACTGAAGTAGATACAAGTAATAAAAGCTAAATTATACAGACACTTTTTGGAGCTATGGAAGTAGGCACGGAGTGTCGGAATGAGGTCTTCGTGAAAGGATGAAGCTCTTGTTGACGAAGACAAATAGTAGCAGCAATTGGACGTTGTTGTAGAGTTGTTCTCGGAGCTGGTCGAGCATTTCTTTTATAAATCTTTTCCAGTCGACTGGAATGCCCTCTAGTCGACTCCACATCAGCCCATCGATATGGTACTTCGGGACTTCCAGTTGACTGGGTTGTCGACTGAACACGCTCCAGTCGACTCCAGGTCACTCGGCTCTGCATCGGGAAGTTTTCCTTTCTAGTCGACTGTACCTCCCCAGTCGACTGAAACTCTTTCCATCTGCGCTATCAGATCTTCGATCGATCACCAACTAATCCTGTCAACTAGGTATCCAGTTGACTGACCCATACCCAGTCGACTGATCCCTATAAAATGAGTTTAGCACAAGCAAATAATATAAAACATGATAGAAGTAGTAATACTGCTTGATCTCGATTTCTAAGTCTCATGCGGACTCTCCGTCGGGTCGACGCCTAGCTTTGTCCCCCTATAGAGGACTTGTCCTCACCTCTCCACTCGAGGCTTACCTGTTGGCTGCTCTGCCGAACATACCATTCTTGACATCCGATCTGACTCACCAGGGCATCCACCAGCTGTCCGACCTACCTGACCCAGCTGGACTTTTTGGCGATTGTCTGGTCTCCTGGCTGAACCGGTCTTCATGCCAAATGTCCAATCCACTCGACCCATCTATACTTCATGTCTGGTGTCCAGTCATCCTGATCTATCAAGACATCTGCTTAGTATCCGATCAACACGACCTACTAGGACTTTCTGTTAAGCCTTCACACTTAACACTCATATCAGTAGACAAGTAAATCCTAACTATAACTATGGTTCATACATCAAAACTAAGGAGTGGTGCTCTCTACACCAACATAAGCTAAATCTGTCACTTAAAAGAGAATGTTAAGGGTGGGTCGACTTCCCGGCGGGGCCCCTCTAACGCTCAAGTTAGAAATAGAAGAATAAAAAAGTAGAATGTAGAAGAAGTGAGAAGATATCTGTTGAAGATTTGACGCCGCTAGAGGGGGGGTGAATAGCGGTGACCGTACGTCGATGGAATTCGTTCGCGTTGCTTGTCTACAATCTTGTTAGTACGCAGCGGAATAAACAATAACAAATACAAACACAAGATACAATCATAACACGCACGATATAACGTGGTTCAGAACCACACGGTTCCTACTCCACGGATCGAGCTCTAACGAGCTCTAGCGACGCCAATGCAATCACTAATCAATAAACTCCTTCTCGACAACAAGTCGGAGGCAGAGAAACCTCGTACAAACGTTTACAACAATAAAAGAAATAAATACAAGAAAATACAAAGGAAATGTAAAGAACACTTTACAAACTAGGGTTTTGAGCGCTTGCTTGTTGGTTGCTTGGATGAGCTTGAAGGACCCTGAAATGCACCTGCAAATCGCCTTCAAATTGCCTCACCAAAGCTCCCAAAAATCTGATCCGTAATCTCCATGAACAGCTCCCTTTTATCCTGCGTCGGGCTGGATTTCCGCCTATCACCATTCGCCATAAGTCCTCAATGGTCGATGCCACTGTTGTCGTGAGACAACGACTCAATCCACATTGGACTTGTTCCACCGGTACTCTTGGCGATCGATCGCTAACGCTCGTAGTCGATCGCCTAATCGCTCACGGAGCATTCTGCTCGACACTGACCGGGCAATGATCGCCAGAGCCATCAATCGATTGCTACCAGCGAGCGTGATCGCTAGAGCATTTTCAAACGGTCGAACTCAAGTCGACTCACGAGACCATAATGCAGAATGAGGTTTTAACCCAAATATGGTGCCCCCATACTTGCTAGACCACCCTTAGCCTAGACCTAAGCCTTCTAGCCACCTCCATCAGTCTCACGCCTCTCGGATCCCTCCAAGTCATCCATGACTTGTTCATCCATCGCGCTAGCCTCCAGGTGCTTCCCTCGGCTATGTCATGCTAACGGTGTCTACACCGCCAAGGCACATTGGACTTACGCAGCCAAGACTCTGCTTGTACTTTACGCTGCCAATATCAAACCCCTTAGACTTCCCACATGCCAAGACTCAAGCTTGGACTTTCCCTTGCCAACCCATGTTGGACTTTCCATGCCAAGACCCATGCTTGGACTTTCCGTTTGCCAAGACTCATGCTTGGACTTCTCATTTGCCAAGACCCATGCTTGGACTTCTCATGCCAAGTACTCAAGACTTGGACTTTCCCAAATGCCAAGTACCCATGACTTGGACTTTCCATGCGCCAAGTGTCCCACTTGGACTTTTCATGCCAAGTACTCAAGACTTGGACTTTACCAAATGCCAAGTGTCCCACTTGGACTTTCCATGACAAGTACCCATGACTTGGACTTTACCTTGCCAAGACCCATGCTTGGACTTTCCCATAATCACATGGTCAACCCCAGTCAACCATCAAAGTCTCCCTCGAGTCAAACTCGAGTCTAGTCAATTATAACCTGGATCGATTGTATAAACAATCTCCCCAACATATTAACCGACATTAATGTCAAACATCAATGCCAAACCACTTTGTCAAATCCCTTTGTCAAACATCAAAACATCACTCGAGTCAAACTCGAGTCTGGTCAATCGTGACCTGGGCCGATTGCACCAACAATCTTTCCTTTTTTGATGTTTGACAAAATCCAAACAAATCATCTGAGTTAGACCACTAACTCAAATCCCTTACCAATTATCCCAAATTGGTAAACACTCTCCAAATGTTCTCCCCCAAACATTCTCCCCCTTTTTGACTAACATCAAAAAGGTTTTCTCTCCAAGGAGGTCAATGTCTCATGTCCCAATGAGATATTACAATCTCCCCCTTGATCCAAAAATAAATACCTAGGATGCCTACCATCTTCCTAGTGATAATTCACATATCACTCAAAAGAGACAATCCTACACTCTCTCCCAATTTCCAAATTGGGTATCAAAAACCCATCAATTTTCCCAATTGATGATACTCTCCCAATAACTTCTCCTCTTCAAGGAGAAAAACACATCCATCATCCCAAGATGGATACCTCCCCCTAAAGGCTTGCTCCCCCTTGATCATTGCACCAACAATGTCCTTGGGAAGCCCCTAAGCCAATAGGAACTCTAAACCATCAAAATTAAGGTTCTAAGTTCAACATAGAACTTTCACTCACCCTAAATTTGATACTTTGACCTAACACAGCTCCTAATCCATATCCAATGAATTTTCACCCTTTATAATGCTTCCTAAAGCATATCCTAGGGTTAGGAGTGATTAGGAACCTTTTCCATAGCTGAACACGGGCTAAACAAACCTTATTAACCCGAAATCAGACCTGGCATTCGACTCCTGACAAGAATCGACTACCACATCACCGATCACACACAAAGGCCGATCGATAATCAAAATCTCGATTTTCAGCTATCAGAAATGAATTTTGGAAATTTATAAATAATTATACGTAATTCAAAAAATTGTGAAAATTCATACGTATAATACTTATGACACACACAATGGGTGAAAAATATTTGAAAATTATCTTACCCATAAAATAGTGAGTTTGATACAAAACTCAAAACCATTGAAATTTTCAATGTTTTGGCCCTATTTTGTATCAACTCTATCAATGTGATTGCTATCAAAAGATAGACTTCACCAAGGTTTTTTCAAAATGATTTTAAAATGTTTTTAAAACCTTATTTTGGATCATATTCCTTGGGCTCTATGTACATGACTTGTACACATGCTCTCCCAATGATCCACAAATTGAACCAAGATGAGTTTTAGTTCATCTAGATACAAAAACTATGCACCTTGAACTCAACTCATATCCTAGCATCTCACATGTATCTAAGGTGTATAAATACACATATATGTCAATTGGATGTGAGATGTGTGTTTTGTTCATCCTAATATAGGGTTTCATGCATTTCCTAGGCAACCCTACTTGATTCCCTTATAAATGGGACTTCAAGTCATGCCATAGTCCTTAAATCAATTTCAACCAATTGTCTTAAGTGCATGAATGATTATGGCATGAGAAATGATATAAATAAGCATATGCTCATAATCATGATGTCATGGCATAAGATGAAATCTAAAAACACATGCCATTTAAAACCTTAATCCTAAAACATGAGCATGACATATAAAATCATAGAACTAGGCATGATGTCATGACATGGCATATGACAATCAAGGCATGGCATATAAAATATATAGGTATAGTAATACCTAAATTTTAATATTAATTGCCATTTGATATAGTTAGATATATTTTGTCATATTGTCATTAATCTCCCTAGTGTGCCAAAAATCCAAAATGGCACACTAACACTCTAAACCTAAATTGTGTCAATTTGACCATTTTATCAAGCTTCTCAAATAATATTGGCACACCCTAAAATCTTTTAGGATGATAATTCAAATCTATTTCCAAGGTATCCATAACCTTGAAAATAACCTAAAGTGCCACCTTTGCCATGGTTGAGTTAACTACCCATCCATTTAAGGTTGGCACACCCTAACCCATCTAGCGTGAATCAATCACGCTCTTAGGAACCCAAAACCGATTTGAGCTCCTAGGGTTAATTAGGTATTCCTTAGGGATAACCTCCCTAGATACCTTCCTAATGACCCTCCTAGGCTTGTTAGCCTTGGTCATTTGGGTCTTACCTAGGTTGACTCTAGGGGTAACTCCCCTTGCAACCTTCTTAGTGGCCACCCTAGGTTTCCTAGAAACCCTAGCCACTAGGCATACCCTTTGGTCAACCTTAGGGATGACTTCCCTATTGACCTTGGTCTTCCTAGACCTAGTCAGTGTTCCATAATCTAATGGAACACTATGGTAAGCTACCTTAGGCTTAGGTTTGTGACTCAAACTTTGCTTGCCCTTGGTTGACTTTTGACTCTTTAGGTCCTTGGTGTTGACTTTGACTTTTGGACCTTTGACTTTGACCATTAGACCCTTTAAATCGATTTTGTATATTCCTAAGGGTCTTTTCTAGTTTTTCAAGCCTTAACCTCAAGGCTTGATTTTCAACCTCTAATTGCCCAATTGATTTTTGATTAAGTTTTTGGGCATTACCATTTTCTCTAGGCATATGCCTACCCTTCTTAGGGTTAATGCCTAAGTGGTTTTCTATTTTCCTAATGCTTTCCTTAGGAAGAGTTTTTCTAGGGACATTAGTCCCAAATTTCTCCTTTCTTGAAAAATTTACCCTCTTGGCTCCTAAGAAAAAATATTTATCTCTAGCATGCTTTTCATGGTGAATTGCAAGAGAATTAAAATTTCTAGCATGCTTTTGACTTTTAAATTTGGAAGGTGCATTATTAAAATATACCTTAGGGTTAGCTATAGAAGCTCCCCCTACTTGTGATGCTCCTCCTTGCCCCTTCTTCTTCCCCCTAGGGCATTGACTCCGATAATGCCCCTTTGAATTGCACTTGAAGCATATGATGTGCTCCTTGCCTTTAGGTGTTGGGGAACCGACATCCTTGACTTTTGGTGCCGGTGGAGCTTTCCTGATCTTCTTTGGGCACTTGCTCTTGTAGTGCCCGACTTCCCTACACTCAAAACATATGATATGATTTTTATTACAAATTGACATGTTTGAGTTACCTATGGTGGTGGAAGGTGTTGGAATTGAAACTTCTTCATCTTGACCGGATGTGGAAGCTTCTTCTTGATGCTCCGGTGTTGAGGAAACTCTAATCTCCTCCTCAATCCTAGAAGTGGATGCTTCTTCCACCTCCTCCACCTCTTCCGATCCAGATGTTGATTCTCTATCAACCTCTGAATCCTCAAGCTCTTTGGATGAAGATGTATTTGCTTCTTTTTGAGCTTGAGAGGATGAGCACTCTTCTTCTTCTTCTTCTTCTTCTTGGACCAATGATGAGTTTTCATGGAGCTTTGCCACTTGGCTCTACAACTCCTTAGCGTCCATATAGTCCCCTACCATACACACAATCTCATTAGGGACCAAATCAAGAATAAATTTTACTACCTTCATGTTTTTCTCAAAGGCTTGGAGTTGATCTTCACTCCACTTCTTCTTCTTGAGGAATCCTCCCTTTGGTCCTATTGGATTGCTAAAACCCTCCATCAAGATAGACCATTCTTCGAAGTCCCTCATCATTAGGAAGTCTTCAATTCTTGACTTCCATTGCTTAAACCCTTCTTGTCCATAGAAGGAGTAAGGGATTGGTGTGTTAATGTTCCATCCCAATTGTTCTTCCATCTTCACCCTCTAGCTTCTTTGTCCTAGCTCCCAGCGGTTAGTCCGTAGAAGAGCCTCGGGCTCTGATACCACTTGTTGGAGATTTAACGCCGCTAGAGGGGGGGGTGAATAGCGGTGACCGTACGTCGATGGAATTCGTTCGCGTTGCTTGTCTACAATTTTGTTAGTATGCAGCAGAATAAATAATAACAAATACAAACACAAGATACAATCACAACATGCACGATATAACGTGGTTCGGAACCACATGGTTCCTACTCCACGGATCGAGCTCTAACGAGCTCTAGCGATGCCAATGCAATCACTAATCAATAAACTCCTTCTCGACAACAAGTTGGAGGCGGAGAAACCTCGTACAAACGTTTACAACAATAAACGAAAGAAATACAAGCAAATACAAAGGAAATGTAAAGAACACTTTACAAACTAGGGTTTTGAGCGCTTGCTTGTTGGTTGCTTGGATGAGCTTGAAGGACCCTGAAATGCACCTGCAAATCGCCTTCAAATCGCCTCACCAAAGCTCCCAAAAATCTGATCCGCAATCTCCATGAACAGCTCCCTTTTATCCTGCGTCGGGCTGGATTTCCGCCTATCAGTCGACTGCCATAAGTCCCTAGTCGACTGATGCCACTGTTGTCGTGAGACAACGACTCAATCCACGTTGGACAAGTTCCAATGGGACTCTTGGTCGTGATCGCAACATTGGCGATCGGCCACGCTAACGCCGCTCGTAGTCGATCGCCTGCACGGAGCGCTTCGTAGCGACATTCGACCGGGCAATGATCGCCATCCTCGGCGATCGCCAGAGCTACATCGATCACATTAATGAGCAGCTTGATCACAGAGCATTTTCAAGAATGAGGTTTTAACCCAAATATGGTGCCCCCATACTTGCTAGACCACCCTTAGCCTAGACCTAAGCCTTCTAGCCACCTCCATCAGCCTCACGCCTCTCGGATCCCTCCAAATCATCCATGACTTGTTCATCCATCGCGCTAGCCTCCAGGTGCTTCCCTCGGCTATGTTATGCTAACGGTGTCTACACCGCCAAGGCACATTGGACTTACGCCGCCAAGACTCCGCTTGGACTTTACGCTGCCAATATCAAACCCCTTGGACTTCCCACATGCCAAGACTCAAGCTTGGACTTTCCCTTGCCAACCCATGTTGGACTTTCCATGCCAAGACCCATGCTTGGACTTCTCATTTGCCAAGACCCATGCTTGGACTTCTCATGCCAAGTACTCAAGACTTGGACTTTCCCAAATGCCAAGTACCCATGACTTGGACTTTCCATGCGCCAAGTGTCCCACTTGGACTTTTCATGCCAAGTACTCAAGACTTGGACTTTACCAAATGCCAAGTGTCCCACTTGGACTTTCCATGCCAAGTACCCATGACTTGGACTTTACCTTGCCAAGACCCATGCTTGGACTTTCCCATAATCACATTGTCAACCCCAGTCAACCATGAAAGTCTCCCTCGAGTCAAACTCGAGTCTAGTCAATTATAACCTGGATCGATTGTATAAACAATCTCCCCAACATATTAACCGACATTAATGTCAAACATCAATGTCAAACCACTTTGTCAAATCCCTTTGTCAAATATCAAAATATCACTCGAGTCAAACTCGAGTCTGGTCAATCGTGACCTGGGCCGATTGCACCAACAATATCTTTGAGGTACCGAATAAAGAAGAAAAAACCATCCCTTTCTCCTTCCACCTATGTTCCTTTTATAGGAGATCCATACCGCCTCAATTAAGGGTAGATTTACTTTAATACCCTTGCCAACCTGTCAATGTATAACCATTTTTCCCGTTCCTTTTCAAAAATAGCTTCCTCTATACTCTCCACACATCTTCCATCTTTCCTGCCAATCATTAATCAAATAAATAAATAAAATATCTTAAGTCAAAAATATTCTCTAATCAAGAAATTCTCCGTCACTTTCGGTACCCAAGAATACCCATATCCCCTTCTTCACAAAATTCAGAAACCACACAAGGCATATATATACATCACTCAGGAAATGAACATACTACTCGAAAAATACACTAACTACTCGGGAAATACACTAACTGGTCGGGAAATATACATATGTCCCGGGAAACACATACAGTGTTTTGACTTCACCACTCTGAACCACTACTTTGCTCACCCCTACTCAGCTTGGGAATTATATATGTCACTCGTTTTGGGATATATACTGAAAAGTCTATCTTTTGTATGAACATTTTTATTTTGAAATAAGAATCACATGATCATTGTTTGCATATTTATGGTTATGCATATTGTCTAATACAATACATTGTAGATAACATGGTGTGTGGTGTCACACGGGAGATCATGTTATCGGCTCCTTGTAAAGTATAAGTATAGGCTCACAACCAAGATGACTTTGGACAGACCATTGGTATGGTTGTAGTGTGATTTGGTATTGGTTTGTCTTGACCATAGAATCACACTAGTACACTTTGTGTGTATTGAGCAGGACCGACTTAGAGGTGATTCGATTTATTGCTGACTACATAATCAAATCGGACCTCAGATATTATATTGTACATACTCTTAATTCCGATATAATAATGGGCACATATACTTAGTATTCATTTCTTTGATTTACCAATGGGCGAGATTAATAGATTAAATCGATAGGCTCGGTAAGTTGGGAAATGATATTATTTATATGGTGTGCCATTGACTATAGGAGGAAACTATATCCTATGTATTAGGATGATGATGTCCCCTTGAGGAGCTCATAAGGTTCATCATGTAAACCCTGCAGGTGGACTTGGTCCGACATGATGAAAAGGTTGAGTGGTACTACTCATGGAGTTAGATGTTGATTAATTAATGGTCAGTAAATTAATTAATCGACGGACATTCGAGATCTTAAACACTGGGAGAAAAATGTATAAATAATATATGGAGCCCATATTAACTACCTTTAGTGGATTGGACTATCATTAATGGATCAGACTTTATGTGGGCTTGATCCATTGGGTGGCCAAGATCCAACTCCTCCACATGGTCCCTATTGTAGCTTATTAATACCTCATGAAGCCTAGATCCAATGGATGAAAACAAAACTCTAGATCCAAAGGTAGAGATTAAATCTCTAGAAACGACGGTTGAGATTAAATCTCTAGATCCGACGGTTGAGATTAAATCCCAAGAACCAATGGTAGAGATTAAAACAAGGCTTATCCCTAACTCTATAAAAAGAGGCAAGGGGGTGGGCAGCAAAGAAAATTGAAGAGGTATTAGGGTTAGGCGGCAAGGAGCTTGGAGGCTAAGGTTTTGGAGTTTGCTTTGGGCGGCCACAAATAAGGAATTTATTTCCTTCTTCTTCTTCTTTCATTAGGTGGTCGGCGCCCATCTCTTTCTCCTCTCCCCTTGCCGGCATCCAAACCTCCTCCTTCCCTTCTGCTTGGCCGGTGGAAACAAGGCTTAGGGTCTTCCTTTGGAGCTCTTGGCCGACATCTATCTTCTTCATCCAATCCTTCTTGGCCAGCGGCAAGCACCAAGCTTGGAGCTTGGTGGTTGGTCGAAAGAAGGAGAGTTTTGTTTCTTATTCTTCCTCTTGTTCAGAGTGAGCAAGGAAGGAAGATTGGTGATCTAGGAGCTTCGACTTTTGGTAGATCGTCGCCCACACGACGTCCAAAAGGAGGAAGGACATACAATAGAAGATCGAGAGGTATATCGATTGTCTATTTTCTTTTGTAACATGTCTATAATTTTTTTTCAATTATATATGCATGTAGTATTCTGTTTTTATGGCTAAAATAACTTGGACCCCGAATATAAACACAAAAGCCGGCGATCCGTACATCGTCTATTCCGTGGCTATTCGTAGAATAGAGGTTGGTGGCTTGAACAACAAGTTTGTTCAAGTGACTACTCTAATCGAATAGCACGATGATGAAATGGTTGCTTGGGTAATCCCTTTCGTCTAGGATTAATTTTTTTTTATCCGGGGACATAGAATGGATCGCCATGAACAAGCGACCAAGTTGAAGTGGGAAGTGAAGTTTCCTACCTTCAAGTGGTATCAGAGCCACGGTTTCCGGTTTTGTGTGTTTAGGATTCGGTTACTTTTATGCACTTTTCATATATTATATGTGCCAGATAATAGTAGGATATGTGTAGGTTAACTCTTTGGTTGCAGGCATAGGATCCAACTATTATGGCCATATGTGTGTATGTGATTGTATGTATGTAATTGTATATTTTGTTGAATCCTCGGGGTTGATGAGGCTACTATTTAATTTTTGTAAATTAGATATGGCATTGTTTAGCCACTCTTTTTATTTTAGTTTACTTTTGATCTAGATTTCATGTACACTCCCTCATGGAGTATAGGATTGATGGATGTAAATTAAAATATTTTTTCTCGGCTCGGATCTCCGGATGGCTTGTACATGGCGTAGGGAGGAGCGGGCGAGATGGCGATACGACGGTAGACATATTGAAGACAAAAGCCATAATAGTTGGAAAATATTTATTTTTCATATTTATTGCTTATTGTTTGATATGCATGTTGTAGGCTATAAAATTCCACAATTTCAAATTACTAAGTGGGAGACAGATATTTTTATAAATTCCCACGGCCTCCATTACGATTTGACATGTGATGCAAACAAACTTGCGCGTCTGCTTTGAGTGCCTTCCTCCCCATCGGATGAGTTTGTTTTCGGATCACAAGGTCAAATATGGTTATAGAAAATTCTTAAGGAGCGTGTGTACTTCCCCATCGGAAGGCACATAACCCGAGATAATTACCTTGGAACTGAGTAAGGGTGAACACTTAGATACAAATATAAGTATCCTCCCCATCAGAGTCACTGCTTTTATTTGTAGGGCCAAAGAGGAACCAACTATTAATTTTACTTGTCAAAAAGTTAGGTTGACAAGATAGTAAAATTAATGGGTAAAACCTCCTCATACAAATGTAGAATTCATATACATCCACACTATCGTGGCATACGATATTCTCGGTGTTTTGAGGTGTTGGTTGATTTTAAAATTTTATTGTTTGAGGAATCAATAATTTTTTGAAATCTAATGTTTTGATCTATGTGATTCTTAGGTTTTCTTTCAAAATGACTTTCAACCCACTTGCTATGATACTGAAAGAGAATAAACTTACTGGACCCAACTATGTTGATTGGAAGAGGAATCTTGACATTGTCTTGACTGCTGAGTAATACAAATATGTACTCCTCGAAGAGTGCCCTCCTAAGCCTGCGGATGATTCTGGGGAAAAGGAGAAGGAGAGTTATAAGAAGTGGATCAAGGCTGATGAGATGACGCAGTGTTATATTTTGGCATCTATGTCAAATGTACTACAACATCAGCATCAAGCCATGCCCACTGCTTATGACATGATGCTCAATCTCAAAGAGCTTTTCGGACACCAGAATCAGGCTGCAAGTCAGGAAGCCATGAGGAACTTGATGATGACCACCATGATCGAGGGAACACCCATGAGGGATAAAGTTTCCAAGATGATGGCTCATTTGAATGAGCTGGAGGTCCTTGGAGCTGAGATCGATGGGGAAACCCAGGTCGATATCATTCTCTAGTCTCTACCTAGGAGTTTTGAGCAGTTTCGCTTGAACTACAACATGAACAAGAGGTTGTATTTGTTGGCAGAGCTTCTGACAGAACTCTAGGCGGCAGAGGGGCTATTTCGTCAGAGTGCTCAGGCGCATGGTATGGTTACCCAAAAGGTTTCTACTTCTAAGCCGAAAGGCAAGAAGAAGAAAAAACAAGCTGGGGCAAAGGCGGTAGGAGGAACTCAGGGAGGTGTGAAGAAGCCGAAAGGCAAGTGCTTCACTTGTAAGCAGACTGGACACTGGAAGAAGGACTACCCCAAACGTAAGCAGAACAAAGGTATATCTTTTGGTCTAATCGTCGAAACATGTTTAGCGGTGTTATCTACCGGCACCTGGTGTGTAGATACGGGAGCCACTGATCATGTCTGCAATACTTTAGAGGGGTTCCAGGAAACCAGACGACTGGCTGAAGGGGAGATTACCGTATACTTGGGCGATGCCACGAAGGTGACGGCTATTGCAGTGGGAGACGTTTATTTATCTTTTGAGAAAAATAAAGTTTTGGTTCTTAAGAATTGCCTTTATGTACCTTTATTTAGAAAGAATTTAATTTTGATTTCTAAATTGTTTATGGATGGAAATTCTATTTCTTTTAATGATAGAGTTGTTATAAAAAGGAATAGGGACATTATCTGTTCGGGTGCATTGATAGGAAATTTATACACACTTGAACCAAAAGCTCTCACGATGTAAATAGAAGCTAATAATTCATCTTCTAATTCCAATAAGAGAAAAGAACCTTCGAAGATGAACCAAACATATCTTTGGCATCTTAGGCTTGGTCATATTAACCTAAGAAAAATTCAAAGGTTGATAGCTGATGGACCTCTGGGTTCATTAGTGGAGGAAGATTTCCCAATCTGCAAATCTTGCTTGGAGGGTAAAATGACCAAGAGGCCATTTAAGGCCAAGGGGTATAGAACCAAAGATGTATTAGAATTGGTTTATTCTGATTTGTGTGGTTCTATGTCTATCCAGGCTAGAGGTGGTTTTGAGTATTTCGTCTCTTTTATAGATGATTATTCGAGATATGGATACATTTACTTGATGCGCCGCAAGTCTGAATGCTTTGACAAGTTTAAAGAATTCAAGCCTGATGTGGAGAAACGTCAAGGTAAAAGTATCAAGACACTATGATCTGATCATGGTGGTGAGTACCTCTTGGAAGATTTTAGGAATTACTTATCAGAGGCTGGGATTCAATCCCAATTGTCTGCACCTGGCACACCCCAGCAGAATGGTGTAGCTGAGCGAAAGAATAGGACTCTTATGGAGATGGTTAGATCGATGATATGTTATTCTGAGTTGCCAGATTCATTCTGGGGATATGCTCTAGATATGGCAGTGTACATTCTGAACTTGGTTCCATCTAAATCAGTGCCTTCTACTCCCATAGAATTGTGGACTGGGTGAAAGCCTAGTCTAAGACATATTCGGATATGGGGGAGTCCAACACATGTGCTGAAGGCAGATGATGGTAAGTTGGAACCTCGTACAGAAGTGCACATGTTCGTTGGCTATCCTAGAAAAACGAAAGGTGGTTTGTTTTATAGTCCTAGAGATCAGAGGGTGATTGTTAGCACGAGCGCTAGATTTCTAGAGGAAGACTATGTGATGAACCACAAGCCCATGAGTAAGATTGTTCTGAAGGAATTGAAAGGGGAAGTCACTTCTTCAGTACCACCGGTACAAGAGGATATACCATAAGTCACTGCACCGCGTGTCACAGAGGATACACAGGTGATACCTCGTCATAGTGGAAGGGTTGTGAGACAGCCTGATAGATTCATGTTCTTGGGAGAATCTTCTGATTTGGTCCCTGGTGAACATGAACCTGATCCCTGGACGTATGACGAGGTAATCCAAGATAAAGATGCAGTATCTTGGCAAAGTACAATGAATTCTTAGATTGAATCTATGGATTCAAATTAGGTCTGGGAGCTAGTAGAACCACCCGATAGTGTAAAAACCATTGGATGCAAGTGGATCTATAAAAGAAAGAGAGGAATAGACGGGAAGGTTGAGACCTTCAAAGCGAGGCTTGTTGCGAAGGGGTATACTCAGAAAGAGGGTATCGATTATGAGGAGACCTTTTCGCCGGTAGCCATGCTTAAGTCTATCCGGATTATCTTATACATTGCAGCTCATATGGATTATGAGGTGAGGCGGATGGATGTCAAGACAGCTTTCCTTAATGGAAGTCTTGAGGAAAACATCTATATGAAGCAACTAGAGGGATTCATTGCGAAGGGCAAAGAGCATCTTGTATGTAAGCTTAATTGGTCCATTTATGGATTGAAGCAAGCTTCGAGGTCTTGGAACATCCGCTTTGATGAGGTAATCCAGTCTTATGGATTTATTCAAAGTTTGGATGAGTCTTGTGTATACAAGAGATGTGACGGAAACGTTGTGGTATTTCTTGTACTATACGTAGATGGCATTTTGTTAATTGGCAACAATGTCAAGGTGTTATCGGACGTAAGGGTATGGTTGTCCAAATAGTTTGATATGAAGGACTTGGGAGAAGTGGGACACATCCTTGGGATCAAGGTTATAAAGGATCACAGGAAAAGGATGTTGTGCTTATCTCAAGCTTCATACATAGACACCATTATGGATCGTTTTAGCATACAGAACTCCAAGAAGGGTTTTCTACCTTTTAGGCATGGAGTTCCTTTATCTAAGGAGATGTGTCCTAGAACATCTGAGGAGATAGAGGAGATGAAGGCGGTTCCTTATGCTTCGGCTGTAGGAAGCCTCATGTATGCGATGTTATGTACGAGACCAGATATCTGCTTTGCCGTGGGCATGGTCAACAGATACACAGCAAAGAAGATATCAGAGTAATCCATGACAGGGACATTGGACTGCGATAAAGCATATATTAAAGTACCTGAGAATCACTAGAGATTATATGCTAGTTTACCAGGCAGACCAATTACTCCCTGTGGGTTACACGGATTCTGACTTCCAATCAGACAGGGATAACAGTAAGTCTACCTCATCTTTTGTGTTTACTTTGGGAGGTGGAGCCATTGTATGGAGGAGTGTCAAGCAGAAATGCATGGCAGACTCCACCATGGAAGCTGAGTATGTTGCAGCCTCTGAGGCGGCCAAAGAAGCTGTGTGGGTCAGGAACTTCCTGATGGACTTGGATGTGATTCCTGGTTTGCCCAGAACTATCACAATTTATTGAGATAATAGTGGTGCAGTTGCAAACTCAAAGGAACCACGAGCCCATAAGACAAGTAAACACATAGAGCGCAAGTACCACCTGATACGAGAAATTATAAAGAGAGGAGAAGTTGCTGTGGCCAAGATTGCATCGAAGGATAACCTGGAAGATCCTTTCACTAAGGCCCTTCCGGCGAGAGCTTTTGATAGGCATGTGGAGGGAATGAGAATCAGATGTATGGTAGTTTAAGGACAGCATAGTCTTTTACTATAAGTGGGAGATTGTTGGGATGTATACTGAAAAGTCTATCTTTTGTATGAACATTTTTATTTTGAAATAAGAATCACATGGTCATTGTTTGCATATTTATGGTTATGCATATTGTCTAATACATTACATTGTAGAAAACATGGTGTGTGGTGTCACATGGGAGATCATGTTATCGACTCCTTGTAAAGTATAAGTATAGGTTCACAACCAAGATGACTTTGGACAGACCATTGGTATGGTTGTAGTGTGATTTGGTATTGGTTTATCTTTACCATAGAATCACACTAGTACACTTTGTGTGTATTGAGCAGGACCGACTTAGAGGTGATTCGATTTATTGCTGACTACATAATCGAATCGGACCTCAGATATTATATTGTACATACTCTTAATCCCGATATAATAACGGGCACATATACTTAGTATTCATTTCTTTGATTTACCAATGGGAGAGATTTATAGATTAAATAAATAGGCTCGGTAAGTTGGGAAATGATATTATTTATATGGTGTGTCGTTGATTATAGGAGGAAACCGTGTCCTATGTATTAGGATGATGATGTCCCCTTGAGGAGCTCATAAGGTTCATCATGTAAATCCTACAGGTGGACTTGGTCCGGCATGATGAAAAGGTTGAGTGGTACTACTCATGGAGTTAGATGTTGATTAATTAATGGTCAGTAAATTAATTAATCGACGGACATTCGAGATCTTAATCACGGGGAGAAAAATGTACAAATAATATATGGAGCCCATATTAACTTATGGAGGTTGGTGAGGTAGATTAATGATAATCCTTTAGTGGATTGGACTATCATTAATGAATCGGACTTTATGTGGGCTTGATCCATTGGGTGACCAAGATCCAACTCCTCCTCATGGTTCTTATTGTAGCCTATTAATACCTCATGAAGCCTAGATCCAATGGATGAAAACAAAACTCTAGATCCAAAGGTAGAGATTAAATCTCTAGAACCGACGGTTGAGATTAAATCTCTAGATCCGACAGTTGAGATTAAATCCCTAGAACCAATGGTGGAGATTAAAAAAAGGCTTTTTTCTAACTCTATAAAACGAGGCAAGGGAGTGGGCGGCAAAGACAATTGAAGAGGGATTAGGGTTGGGCGGCAAGGAGCTTGGAGGCTAGGGTTTTGGAGTTTGCTTTGGGCGACCACAAATAAGGAATTTATTTCCTTCTTCTTATTCTTCCATTAGGTGGTCGGCGCCCATCTCTTTCTCCTCTCCTCTTGTGGACATCCAAACCTCCTCCTTCCCTTCTCCTTGGCCAGTGGAAACAAGGCTTAGGGTCTTTTCATGGAGCTCTTGGCCAGAATCTATCTTCTTCATCCAATCCTTCTTGGCCAGCGGCAAGCACCAAGCTTGTAGCTTGGTGGTTGGTTGAAAGAAGGAGAGTTTTGTTTCTTATTCTTCCTCTTGTTCGGAGTGAGCAAGGAAGAACGTTTGGTGATCTAGGAGCTTTGACTTTTGCTAGATCGTCACCCACACGACGTCCAAAAGGAGGAAGGACATACAATAGAAGATCGAGAGGTATATCGATTGTCTATTTTCTTTTGTAACATGTCTATAATTATTTTTCAATTATATATGCATGTAGTATTCTATTTTTATGGCTAAAATAACTTAGACCCCGAATATAAACACAAAAGCTGGCGATCCGTACATCGTCTATTTCGTGGCTATTCGTAGAATAGAGGTTGGTGGCTTGAACAAGTTTGTTCAAGTGACTACTCTAATCGAATAGCACGACGATGAAATGGTTAGTTGGGTAATCCCTTTCATCTAGGATTAATTATTTTTTTTATGCGGGGACGTTGAAGGGATCGCCATGAACAAGCGACCGAGTTGAAGTGGGAAGCGAAGTTTCCTACCTTCAACTCGAGAATTGCATACACAACTCGGGAATTACATGTATCAATCAGGAAATGCTCATACCACTGTAGAAAAACATACACTGCTCTGACTTAACCACTCTGAACCAACTATTTTTCTCACCCCTACTAAGCTCGGGAATTATATATGTCGCTCGGGAATTGCATACATGACTCGAGAATTACATGTATCAATCAAGAAATGCTCATACTTCTCTAGAAACACAAAAACTGCTCTGTCAATACAACACTCAACTCTGAATCAACTACTCTACTGTCCCTACTCAGCTCGGGAAATACATGTATGATTAGGGAATTGCATACATGGCTCGGGAATTATACTGATAGCTCAGAAAACATACTAACTAATTCGGTATCATATTCATGGCTTGGGAATTACATATATCAGTCGGGAAACGCATATACTGCTCTAGCAACACACAAACTGCTCTGTCAACACAACACTTATCTCTGAATGCAACTACACTGCTAACCTCTACTTGGCTCAGGAGTTACATATATCAGTCAAGAAATGTATATACTTTTCTGGCAACACACAAACTGCTCTGTCAACACAACACACTTAGCTTTGAACACAACTACTCCGCTCACCTTTACTTGGCTCAAGCATCACATACACTGCTCAGGATTTGCATAACCTGCTCAGGGAATACACTGATCATTCATCAAATACACTAACTACCCCAGAATCATATTCATAGCTCGAAAAATATTCTAACTGGTTAAAAATTATGCTTGATGCCTTTTGAAAATATACTAAGTATCCTGACTGAAAACCCCTACCCCATCAGACCCTAAGCATGGTAGACACATGCCTAGGAGGAGAAAAATCCCAAGAAGAAATGAAAAATAAAAATTGGATAAGTTAGTTGAGGAAAACCAAGCCTTGAGGTCAAGGCTTGAGAAATTAGAAAAGGCCTTGCAAAAATGACAATTTCAAGTCAAGGGCCAAGTAGTCAAAGGGTAGGGTCTAGGAGGCAAGGACCACTTAAGGATAGGAAAGACTTGGGTCACAAGTCTATGTCCAAGGAGGCTATGCCTACCTACCACAATGTTCCATTTAACTATGAAATTAAGTCTAGGTCTAGGAAAACCATGGTCGTAAGGGAGGTTATCCCTAGAGTTGACCATGGTAGTTGTCTAGTGCCAAAGGTTTCCAAGAAACCTAGGAAGGCCACTAAGAAGGTTACAAGGGAGGAAATCCTAAGGGTTAACCAAGAAAAGACCACAATGACCAAGGCTTCCAAGCCTAGGAGGGTCATTAGGAGGGTACTAAGGGAAGTTATCCCTAGTGAGTACCTAGTTAACCCAAGGAGCTCAAATAGGTTTTGGGTTCCTAGGAGCTTGATTTCATCACGCTTGATGGGTTAGGGTGTGTCATCCTCAAATGGATAGGTAGTTAACCTAACCATGATAGAGTTGATACTTTAGGACATTTTCAAGGTTATGAGATTCCTTGGAAATGAGATTGAATTATGTCCTAAAATATTTTACGATGTGCCAATGAATTTTATGGAAGTTGAAAACATGGTCAAAATTGGCACAATTAGGTTCAAAGTCATAGTGGGTCATTTGGGGTTTTTGGCACACTTTGGGATTTGGTTTATTATGGCAAAATGGGATCTAAATCTAGAAAATGGCAATTATATTTAAAACCTAGGTATGTTTATACCTTTGTATTATTTATATGTCATGTTTTGTTTGTCATATGTCATATCATGATATCATATTTCATTTAATCATATAAAATGTCATGATAATGATTATATTAATTATGTCACGTTTATATTTAGGCCTATCTTTTGCCATGACATCATGATTATTAGCAAATGCTTTTAAATTATATACATTCTTATGCCATGATCATCACTCATGCATTTAAGACAATTAAAATTGAATTAAGGTCAACGACATGATTTGAAGGCCCATTATAAGAAAATCAAATATATTTGCCTAGATAAAATGCATGAGACCTTAGATTAGGGAAGAACAAAACCCACATCTCACAAAGACATTAAATCGGTATGTGTGTGTGTTGATACACCCTAGACACATGTGAGTGTTGGTGTAGGGGCACAAGATAATTGAACCTAGATTTTGATAATAGCAAAGATTCAAATTTAAGCTATCTTGTTATCTCATATGTTATGTTAAGTTTGCAAGTATTGTATTAGGATTTTCTAAAGTCGGCGATGCCAGAAGAATCTCGGGAAGTCGAGAAACCTAGGTGGTCATATGAACCGACACTAGGAGAATCTCGATGGGATGAGAAACCTCAGTGGTTGGTTGACCAAGTCAAAAGATGCCAGGAGAACCTCGAGAAGTCGAGGAACCTCGGTGGTTAAGTGACCAAAAGCTAAGCGGCATGTCAAAATGTCCAAAGTAAGGGAGGTAGAGAACTTTGTGTGAAGAGGACAGGTCGCGTTCTCAGTACGGGGACAACCATAGACGACAATCTGACTAAGACTTCCAGAGGAAAGTCTAAGTCGAGATTGGATGGTATAGGACCATCTCATTATTCACTATATAGTTCTTGTGCTAACCATGTGATGCAGGTGATTAAACAAGCCATCAGTTGACTGATGGAAGCTTCAATCAACTACTAATGAATCTGGTCACTTTGAAGATAGTCCAGATAAGAGCCCCAAAAAAAAGAGTGGATGATGATGTTTGACTCAAATCTAAATCTCAACGAGATAAGGTTTGGAAGGCTATAAAAGAAGCGGTATGGAACCTCTCTTGGACTAAGCAAAAGGCTCCCAAAGTACTCCATCAATTTGAAGCTCTCATCTCCACTCATCAACGTCATAACGCTAACAAAGTTTCCAACTTCAACTTCTTGTAGTTGATATTATTTTTATTGTTCCTTACTTTTTAATTGCTAGGAGGAAAGGTAGGCTTGTTAACTTGTCCCCCACTTTATTTGTAATCATTTGGTCTCTTACCTCCAATGAGGAAAGACACATTTAGTGCTTTGCCCTTCGGAAGCGGTCTAGGATCTCAAGGGCCTTGGATTAGCGGTCGGTGGGAAATGAACCAAGTAAAATCCATTGTGTTTATTGTTTTTTAGTGTTTCCACTGTGTTTAACATTGTTTCAGAAGAAAAGAAAAGATTTTAAAATTCGCTATTCACCCCATTCTAGCGTTTCTCGATCCTACATTTGATATCAAATGACGAGCGCTTAGATTCGGTGCAACCATCGGTCGACCATCTTCTTTTCTTTTTTTGTGTTTTCATCATTTAAGTTATTTCTTTTTCCCACACTACTAATCAAATACCAAGTCTTGAAATTTTCTTTGTTTTTCTTATTTTTGCGAGGAATCAAAATGGGCCACCTTGAGGGATATACCACCACCCGACCTCCGTTCTTTAACGGAGATGAGTTCCGTTATTGGAAGGGTCAGATGGAGTGTTTCATAAAAACACAAGTCGATATGTGGATCATAATCCAAACCGACTTTTCTTTACCCACCAATGACCAAGGGGAACCATTGGACTATGACAAATAGACCAACACAATGAAGAGGCAAATCGAAGCCAACGCAAAAGCGATCCAAATCTTGTAATGCAGCTTATCCAAGGAGGAACTCAACTGAATTGAACCATTTATCAATGCCAAGGACCTTTGGAACAAGCTCACCGAACTTCATGAAGGGGTGTTCGATGCAAAGGAGTGTAACAAAGATTTGTCAGTTAATAAATTGTACAATTTGAAGATGCAGATAATGAGACTGCGAGCCAACTCAATGCTCCCATCCAAGACATATTAAATGACCTTCATGCCATCAGACAGAAGGTGGAGAATCACGACATAATAAGGTATGCTTTAAGAGCTTTTCCTAGGATGACTTTGTGGGCAACCATGTTTGACGCTTACAAAGTATCTAGGGATTTATCTAAAATTAGGTTAGATGAACTCTTTTCAGAATTTAAATTACATGAGAAATCTAATTCAGCCCCGGTCGAGAAGCATATTGCTTTGTATACAGGTCGAATAAAGGAAAAAAAGCAAGCCTCCTCCCGAAGAACATGAGCCCGAATCATATGTAGACGAAGAGATGGAGACCAAACTAGTTAATCTAGTTCGAAAGATGATCAAGCATAAAAGGTGACCCACCAAGCCAACGAAGGAGAAGAGACCCGACCCAAGTCAAAACTACAAATGCTACAAGTGTAATAAGAAGGGTCACTTCAAGTCCGAGTATCCGAGTCTAAAGAACAAGCAAACACAAATCAAGAAAACACTCAACACAACTTGGGAGGAATCATCAGAAGAAGAAGAGGACCAAGTCAACAACTTAGCATTCATGGCAAGACCGGCCAAGTCCGAGTCCGAACCCAAAACCGATAACGAGTCCGTGTCTAATTCTAGATCCGACACCGAGCCCAAATTCAAGATAAACCACGGATCCATATCCGGTTCAAAAGATTCAATCAAAGTGTGTTGGTCATTAATTAATACTTTATATGATGCAATTAAGTTTTTGGATAAGAAATTAGCTAAATCCAAGTCTAAAGTCGAGTCATTGCTTAAGGAGGTTAAACTCCTCAAGCATGTGGCTACCCTAACCTCTTCAACTAGTCAAGTTCAAGAGGGAAACTCAACTCAAGTTGAAAAACTTGAGGAAGAGAATTCTCTCTTGAAAGGGCAAGTTCAAGAGCTTAGGAAATCGTTGGAAAGGTTCACTTTGGGATCTAAGGGTCTTAACCTACTTCTTGGATCGCAAAGAGTCGTGTACAACAAGGCCGGACTCGGATTTAGAACAACGAATAGTTCTTACATGTCAATCGTAAATTGTAATAGTAGAAGAATCCAAGCATGGGTCCCTAAGACCATTTTAAAATCACAACAAGGGTCAACCAAGTATTGAGTTCCCAAGGATCAAATCCACTATGTGGATAGATCATATCAATTCAGTGATATAGGGGGAGCCAATACAAAATTTGTGTGCTCAATTGCTTCATTAATTTAGCCTCGCATGCCTAATTAATTTTTATTTGCTAAATTTAGAAAGGTTAGATAGGACTAATGGTTAATTAATCTTGACAAGGTAGTATCAAGACACGGTGAGATGTTAGTACATTAGGTAAATGAAGTCTCATGTATCCGGGTTAGATAAGGAGTATCTAGCTTGGTGCACTTGGCTAAGTGGAACTAGCTGAAGATACCTCACCACATCCTAAACTAGACTAGGACGACGTAACACTAAAGTTAATTAAGTGTACAATTTCTTAAGTTGGCTTTGTCTAAGGAAGTGGTTATTGTTCCGATCAAAGAAGGTGTAATATATCGAAAAAAAGACAATAATAATATTTAAAATGAAATAAAAAAATAAATTAAATCTATTTAATTTTATTAAAAGAGAAACTCAGTTGTTAATAATTATAAAAAAAATTATTATGATAATTTATTTTTGGTGTTGAGATAATATTTATCTTATCCCAAAGATAAGAATTAATGGAATTAATCAACTTAAGGTTTAATTATAAAACCTTAAGTTTTAATCAGTTCATTTTTGCCCCCCCCCATATGCTACCGCCATCATCCCGTGCCTCCATCCTCTCCATCGTCACTCTTCTTCTTCCGATTCTGATCATGTGCAACCCTCTCGCGTCGGCCACAGTGTCGCCACTGCTCCTGCATCTCCCTCCCATCGCAACATTGCACGCCCCATGGCCCATCGTAGCACCACTACCTCCTGTGTTTGATCGTGCTGTGCTTCGACCTGATCCCTCATGAGATAGGAGGCTTGAAGAGGAGGGTGAAGAGATCAAGGAAGAAGCGAAGCCATGGTGGAGACGAGGCAACCCTCTTTCGGACCGTTTCCCCTCGTATTCAAAACGGCCAAAAGAGGAGGCAGGGTTCTCTCCCAAGGGTCAATGGGAGTAGTCCGACAAAGAGGCAGCACCAGTGACTGAGCAGTTGAACTCTGATCAGCCTGGTAGGGACCCCTTGACAGAAGTCGTTCTCAATCTCATCTGCACGCACCGTCTATGCGTCCATAGTGTCGCCTCCCATACACACCACGACTGGTTCTTGCCGCTGCAGACAATACTGCAATCGTGTCACCTTCATCCTGCTGGTGCCACTAGGGAATCTTGTCACCCATTGTTGCCCCCACTGAGCAGATCGAAGACATAACCGACGACTGTTCCTTTTTGGGTTAAAGTATTGTTGTTGCTCCGTTGGTGAGCATTTCTCTGTGAGGACCTCTATCATTCCCTGATCTCGACGGTAGTGGAACTTCATCATCATTGCAATCTCTGATGGCCAAATGCAAGCAGCAGATGATCGATTGCTATGTTCAAACCCTAGCCAAGGTCCCCGACAAATTTGAGATCAAGATTCTCGATTTGCTAAGCTTCAACTTGGATAAGTGTTAGCTATGCAGTAGGTTGTTGCAATAATATTATTTATGGATTATACAGTGGATTGAATCTGATTAATCATGTGAAATTGATCAGTAATTAATGAATACTATTAGATCATTCGGCTAGGGGATTCAAGATATGGATTTAAGTTCAATTTAGGACATGTTACCCTTGTTGGACTTATCATAAAACTTGGTAATAATTATATTTTACGTGTAGAGCCTTGATTTGAGGTAGATTCTCGGATGCAAAGACAATTGACATTCTATAAATCATGTGGGTGGATCTTTGACCTTTTTAAAACTTAGTGCATAGTTGTATTAGTTACATTGTTTACTTAGGTTATCTTGTAGTTATACTTTACGTTCTTGCTAGAATTGCTTTGATCCTCTATTTGTTGGACCCTTAGATTCTAGGTTGCTTGCTCACCATTAGCTTGTAATTACTTATTGATATTACTGTTATACGTGTCTAGCTATTGCTATGATAATTGATAGATATTATTGGGAGATGTTTACCTATTATGTGTTGGATTAGTATCATGATTGGACTAGTAGGGATAGTATGACAAAGATGAGATAAACTCTTAGAAGGTATATATATTGGTTTTATGACCTCTCTAGATTTTAGTGCATGATTATTGTAGTTATGTTGCTTACTTAGTTTATATATGTACTTAATCCTCTTTCTGGTGTTATCTAGACCTTGTACTTGCTTGACCTCTTGTTATACCCTATTTGAATTTGGGCTATTAATTTCTATTAGTATGCTTATGCTGTTATTCATTGAATATCACTATTATGTGCTTATTTGGTTATGTATTGTTGCGATTAATACCATGATTGAGACAAGTAGAGATAGTATAATTTAGATGAGGTTATTCCTTAGAAGTGAATCTAAGGAATGAAATAACATTAGTAGAACCCTAGTTGTTGGAACCCTAGGTGTAATAACCCGGACATGCTTATTGGTATACATTTATCCATTTACTATAGAGATAGTAGAAATAGTATAATTTAGATGAGGATATTCCTTAGGAGCGAATCTAAGGAATGAAATGACACTAATAGAACCCTAGGTGTTGGAACCCTAGCCATAATGACTCGGACGTGCTTATTGATAGATGCTACTGGTATATGTTTGATCTACTTATTGGTTCGGTAGATATTATGATTAGACTAGTAGAGGTAGTATGATCCTTAGAGGGTATATACCATTTCTCATATCTCGGCTGCCAACTATGTCTCCCATTCGTGGTTGAGAAAGTTTATAGAAAGTTTTCCTATTTTTGCTTTGTATATCTGTGGTCAATCCTGTCTCCCAATAATCATTGAGATGACATACCGTAAAGTTATACTCTTGCATTATCTCTTCGGAGTTAGTGATAATTGAATTCGTATGTCATCTGTAGCTAGATAGCTACTTTACATCTTAAGTACCCACAAGGTCTGTTCGTGGCAGCATGTTGTAGCATGCATGATTGAACTGGTAGAAATGGTATAATTTAGCCTTAACCGTCTCGACATGTTTATGAGTAGATTTTTGATCTTTATCGGCCTTGATAGACATTTCCTATTAGTTGGGTTGGAACCCTATGTTTAATCTTCTCGATGTGTTTATTAGTAGACATATAATCTTTATTATCCTTGATAAGTGTTCATGTTAGAAGGGTTGGAACCCTAGGCTTAACCACCTTGACGTATTTATTTGTAGATCGATGATCTTTATCGACTTTGATAGATGTTCTATGCTAGATGTATTGGATAACCCTAGGCTTAACAATCTATGATAATTGACTGCCCATGAGACCCATTCGTGGTAGCATGTTGTTGCGTGCAGTCGATAACTAGATACTTATATACTCTGACTACCCACGATACCCATTCGTGGTAGCATGTTGTTGCATGCAGTCAATAGCTAGATAGCTATATACTCTGTCTGCCCATGAGACCCATTCGTGGTAGCTTGTCGTTGCCCGGAGACATTGAGTCTTTCTATTGCCTGTCTACCCGAGTCCCGTTCGTAGTAGCATGTTGTTGCGCATAGATAGTGCTTTGTATATTGCTTGTCGGTCCACGAGTCTCGTTGGTGGTAGAGCACTAATAGTGCCCCTTGGTATTACTTCGAGAGCCACGAGGCTTTATCGTGGTATCTTGATGTGTATTGCTTGTAGATTGCAGTTGGTGGTGTATGTTGCAGGTGCATTTATTATATTGTTGATCAATATTGGTACTCTGAGGTTTGGGTTACTCTAGTTTGTTTCCTTTCACTTCCATTATGTCCATTATGATTATGCACTATTTTCTATCCATCCACTGAGTGGTTGTACTCACCCCCTCCTCTCTTATCCTCTAGGTTAGCTGAGAGAACGTTTCTTGTTGACCTACCTTCGTGTCGCTCAGAGAGTCCCTTGTCATGCTGGTCCCACTGCATCATCGAGATGCCGCTTTATTTATTCTGTTGTTATTGCATTTCATTTATGCACTTTGGATTTCGTCGCAGTTTGTTTTTGTGTCATAAATATATTTTACTTTTAGTTGATTTATATTGTAGTCGTGCATGCATGCAATTATAATAATTGTATTCTATTATTATTTTGAGATTTTTACCAGATATGGTTCCAGTATTGTATTTCTGAATATTGTCACTAAGGGGCTCCTCCGTCATTTGGATGGTGAATATGCCCCCAGGGCGTGATAATTTTATTGGTATCAGAGTTAGGTTTGTGATTTTGGTTTGTGGGTTTTTTGTTTCGAGGTTTTCTTTTCCTTTGATTTTTGGAGTTCTCATGTTTTGGGACCAGGCAAGCTGAAGGACATCTCTGAGCTATAGGAAAAGTAGTTCTCTTTAGTGATCACTGTACTTTCTTTATGTAATAGGAAGTAACCATTATGTTTTTGTTAGATACTTACATATTTGCTCATAGTAGGAAATGCTACCTAGTGAAATTGCCCCTACTCATGGTCGTGGACGAGGTCGGCCTCGAAAGTGACCTATTGATGTTGCAGAACCTACCCTCGAGATTGAAAATGTACTCTTTAGAGGTGTCGACTGATGTCGAATTAGGAAGCTAGGGTTAGGCCCACTAGCCAACCATTTGGAGGTCAAGGAGTAACCTCTCAGAGAGTATCAGTCCCTACTACTAGTGATTTGGTCATAGATAAGGCATGTATACTTACACTGACCAAGACGATGAAGGATCATTTTATGTATTTCAGGAGGATACCGATCCATGGATTTCTCATCCATGGATGGACAATTTAGAAGAGTGTCACTTGAATACTACTCCGAGAGAGTTTTGTCGTCAGGAGTTTCTGAATCGTAAGCAAGGCGATCGAAGCGTCCTGAATTACATCAGAGAAATTTAATTGACTTGTAGAATTTTTACCCCATTAAGGAGCTCAGAACTATGATCGTATGCTTCAGATTGTCCATGGTCTTGCAGCCTACATTCGAATTAGGATGTCTAAATCCTCCATTAGTACCTATCGAGAGACACTAGGTCGAGTCATACTGATCGAGATGACTCAGTGAGCCGATGGGTTTGGTATATGAGGTATTGTTCTGGTTTATCCTATTATAGCTGATATATTGATAGCTCACATTCCTTTATATCCCGATAATACTTAGGGAAAAATTAGTAGAATTATGATACCTCGCCCTTGTAGATTAGTTATAATCACAAGGAAGACTTTAACGTCCCGTTACAAAGTAAAGGAGTAGCCCTTGAATTTTGATAGTCATACCTTGACTTGAGATTAGACTACCAGTAACTTAGAGTATGAGACTCAACATACAAAAACTCAACATAAATGTACTATATCTCACACTTGCTGAAGTTGAGAAGACTAGTAATTGATTGGGATATGGATCGGAGTTGTACAACGGAAGCATGGTGGGCTCATAACCCACAGAGAAGTTTACAATCTGACAATTGGAATGTTAAGATATTAGAATGAGCTAGAAGAGTAACATAAGAGTTAGGGTTAACTAACCATGGAAGTACATAAAGACTTTCATACTTCATTAGTATGGAAGTATGTACGTAACTTATTTATATTGTGAAAGTTATAGTTGGAGTTCCAGATCATATTCTAGATACAAAGAATGTTGATCATCTATTGGATTGAGGTTGGATGGTAATGGGATTCTGATAAAGAAACTACTTGGAGTAGAAGAACGACGTACAAATAGGATGCCTTTATTAGGGTACAAGTAGGAAATTTGGGGACCAAATTTTTTTTAGTCAGGGAGAATATAATATATTGAAAAAAAAGGCAATAATAATATTTAAAATATAATAAATAAAATAAATAAAATCTATTTAATTTTATTAAAAACGAAACACAGTTGTTAATAAATATAAAAAAAATTATTATGATAATTTTTTTTTTGTGTTGGGATAATATTTATCTTATCTCAAAGAGAAGAATTTATGGAATTAATCAACTCAAGGTTTAATTATAAAACCTTAAGTTTTAATCTGTTCATTTTTTCCCCCATCTGCCACCGCCATCATCCCTTGCCCTACCTCGCTTCCATCCTCTCCACCGTCACTCTTCTTCTTTCGATTCTGATCACATGCCACCCTCTAACGTCGCCCTCCCACCGCAGCGCCACATGCCCCATGGCCCATCACAACACTGTCGCCTCCTACATTTGATCGAGTTGTGCTTCGACCTAATCCCTCACGGGAGAGGAGGCTCGAAGAGGAGGGCGAAGAGATCAAGGAAGAAGCGAAGCCATGGTGGAGACGAGGCAACCCTGTTTCAGACCATTTCCCCTCATCTTCGAAATGGCCAAAAGAGGAGGCAGGGTTCTCGCCCAATGGGCAGCGGGAGTAGTCCGACAAAGAGGCGGCATCAGCGGCTGAGCAGTTGAACTCCGATAAGCCTGGTAAGGACCCCTTGATAGAAGTCATTCTCAATCACGTCTTCACGCACCGTTGATGCATCCATAGTGTCGCTGCCCATGCGCACCGTGACTGGATCTTGCTGCCACAAACAGTACCGCCATCGCATCACCTTCATCCCGCCGGCGCCACTCGAGAATGTTGGGATTCCCTGACACCGCGACGAGTGTGAGTTCGAACATGTTTCATAAACATGTGCACAGTGGAAGAATTAAAAGCAATAAATCTAATTTATTACAATACACACATCACACACATGCAAGATACAACATGTGTAGCTATAATCACAGTTTCAAATTTTACAATAAAAGGAAATTACGCTAGTTATGCCTGACATATCACGTGCAGCGGGAATGACATCAACCGAAGCAACTCTCGCTAGAATTGCCTCTATCCGTACCCATGCCGAGTACCATCGGGATAGCTTCGCCAAGCTACGAGCCTCATCTTCGTAGGAGTCACTAGCCTTGCATCGAAGATGATGTGATCGAGAGAAGATCACAATCCGAATCAAAATTCAAATTCGAAAACGAGTCCCCAAAACTCGCTTCTCCATAGAGGTATTCGTCAACCGATTGACGAATCCTTAGTCCTCCACCTATGAGGATTACCGGAGATCCAATCCCCGGCAATAAAGTCGCTGTCGGAGCTCCAAATGCTGTCTAAATGATGCTCCGACAAGAAGGAAATAAGTTTTCCAAAAACTGGACAACTTGGTGGAGGACTTGGCGCCGACCAAAGGAGATGGTCGGTTAATCCTTGGTTGTCGGAACCAAGGTGGGTCGCCGGAGGGTCGTCGGAGGAGTGGCCGGCAGCAGCCTGGATCGCAAATTGGCGGTGACAAAGAACACAAGAGGAGAGGAGAGGAAGAGTATTTCCAAAAATAAACTCAGGGCTCTCAAAACCTCTAACCGCGCTTTTATAGAGCACGTGTTTCTTAACCATTAAGAAACCTTCTCCTTAGAGTTATTGGTTCATAACCAAAACCCGTTAACCAGCTCTAAACACTTAAGTTAAAATAAACCGAACCGAGTTGGTCAATTTTAAGTTAAAACGAACCAAACCAACTTTGGTCCATTCGTTTAAAACAAACCAAACCCCTTTGGTTTATTCTCCACCATTGGATTAGAACCAAACCAATTTAGTTCATCCATCATGTCTTCATAAGACTCGGCCCATCCATGCTTCCATTGCGATTGAAACAATTTTCATGCTCACTCCTTGTTTGGTCCAACCAAAGCTAGTTTCTCTCGATCTGAGAATCTCATTCTCAAGCTCGTTTTAAATTCTTCGGATTATGCTCGTTGTGTGTGTGACCAAATAGGTTCCTAATTTATGTTGATTAACCATTAATTATAGAACGATCATGAGTGGCACCTAGTAGTACATCATGATCCCCAATTAATCGAAAAATCAACGGTTGATTCCAGAACCATTTCTGAAACCCTTCAACAGCTACAATGAATCGTGCCCCGTTCCCTTCACTGATCTTATACCCACTTGGTTCAATACATGGTCTATAGTGGCATTCCCTACTAGGCTGACTACGTCACACCTAGCCCAAGAATCATTTCCTCGTCCTACAGATTCTAGTTACTGCACATGTGTCCAAGAGCACATTACTCTAAAAATGTAATGCTTTGCCCAAAGACTTTAGTAACAATCCGACGAGAGGCCAAGGGTATACATCTCCTCGCAAGGAGTGGTGAATCCTTTATAGGCTATTCAAACACCTTCGGCCACTTTGACTTATACCCAATCATCCCGGGTCCACATCTCTTCAGAGATGCTTGCTTAAGATGTCAAAGCATAAGTCTTCATGACCAAGATGACTTGAATACCGCAAGTCAAAGGAACATCGCACTTAAGCTACAGTAAGAACTTCATTGACATATCCATATATGCAGAGAACCATATGAAGTCTTACAGCTGATCACTCCAATGAACTAGTTACCATAACTAGCATTCATGATTAAGTCGGGACATCACAGTGTCTCCAGCCAGTGAGAATCAGCTGCTTGGAAACACCAAGGAGTATACCTCGTGCTAGTCTCGACAGAATTGATGGTGTCCAAATCTATCAATTCATCGACTAGGGATAATTTCAATACATCACAATTACACATGTAGAGATATTAATTGTGATCCAATCACAAATTCTCTCATGTCGTGAATCGTATTGTGGACATTCAGAAAATGAGTTTAAGATCTAATCAAATACATGAAAACATGTATACTCAAATAGTGAATCTTCATTTATCATATAAATGGTTTAAATATAAGGCGATTGTCTTAGGACACCTCTCATATATAACTAACAAACTCCCACTTGGCCTAATGTCATATGCCATGGTATCCAATACCATAAGCCCTAACATGGCTCTCAAACTCACTTTGAAGCAAGGCCTTAGCTAAAGGGTCTGCTTAGTTCCTTTCAGTGGGAATATGTTGGTGCAGTCGGCACCTAAGTCGAACCTGAGTTTTGATTATAGCAAACGATACAAAGTTAAGCTCATGTCGTTATCTCACGAGCTGAATCTAGTGTGCAGAAGATTGCTATAGCTGGAGCTGAAGGCTAGCGACACCCGGAGGAAGCCGCGGTGGTCGGGCGACACTCGAGTGACTTCGGAGGGAGCCGAAGGAATCGAGTGGAAGGCCGGAAGCAAAAGCAACACGTAAGTATCGAGGCAAGCTCGTGTGTGCGAGCGTAAGTGAGGTCGTATCCTCATTACGAGGATGATCTTAAGCGTAGATCCGACCAAAGACATCCTATAGATGGTCTAGGTCGAGATCGGACGGTCGACGATCGTCAAAATTATGTTTTTGTTGAGCTAACTTTGACTTGCAGCAAGCATCAGTCGACTGCCAGCTTGGAGGACTCGACTATCGTCAATCACCGATCACGGAGGTCGCAAGACTCGGATCGATCGCCATCGATCGATGGTCAATGATCAGATTCGAGGAGTCAAGGCTTATCACCCAATTTCAAGGAGATTGGTGCTCAATTGTGATTGGCTAGGGTTCCTCTCGAAAAGGGGCTCAAAGGCTATAAAAGGAGGGCCAATCCTAGGGTTTCATCATCAATTCTAAAGCTTCCAAAAGCCTCCGCCAAGCTACAATCTTTCCTACAACGAAGTGCTTTCTCTCCGACGTCTAGGTCTTAATTTCTTTCTTATTGTAACGTCGGCTTTAGCTTTTATTTTAAGTTCACTTCTTTAAATCTTTCGGAGCTTTTATCGTATACGAGGAGAGGGGGAGTGTCCCTCTACCTCAAGTTCTTTCCTTCTTGTATCGATTAACTCTTACCTCCAACGAGGAGGAGTTCCTTTAGTGCTTTTGCCCTCCGTACGTGGTCAAGGACCACTAGGGCCTTGGAGTAGTAGCCGAAGGCTACGATGTACTTCGTTCAGTTACGTATTGCTCCGCCTCCTACGCCGCTCTTCATGGCCTAATCTATGATTTTTGCAGTTTATCGAGAAATAAATGAAACTTAAACGCTATTCACCCCCTCTAGCGTTTCAAATCGATCCAACAATTGGTATCGAGAGTTTTGGTGAAACCACCAATCTAGCCATTTTACAGATTTTTTTCTTTTTTAATTCTGTTTATTTCAGATTTATTTTGCTTTATTACTTTTACTCCCGCACTACTAATCCAAGACGCGAGTCTTGGTACCTTTTTTGTGTTTTTGTCGTTGCTAGTTTCTTCATCTTCGTCTCCTTGTGTCTTTTGTTCTAATGGCCCATCTCGAGGGTTTTAGCACCGTCCGACCTCCGTTTTACAACGGAGATGACTTCCGTTATTGGAAGGGTCGGATGGAATGCTTTCTCAAGACCCAAATCGAGATGTGGATCATAATCCAAACGGGTTTCACACTTCCGACTAATGAAGTGGGTGACTCCTTGGATTATGATCAATGGACCATTGCGACAAAATGACAAGTCAAAGCCGACACCAAGGCAACACAAATCCTCCAATGTGGCTTGTCCAAGGAGGAGTTAAATCACGTCGACCCCTTCATAAGCGTAAAGGACCTTTGGACAAAACTAGTGGAGCTACACGAAGGGACCGATGAAGCCAAGGTATGTAAGCGTGATCTTCTATTCAATAAAATATATAACCTAAAAATTCAGGAACACGAGTCCGCGACGCAACTCCACGCCCGTGTCCAAGACATAGTCAACAACCTACACGCAATCGGGCAAAAGGTCGAAAACCGCGACCTTATAAGGTATGTTCTAAACTCTTTTCCGAGGACTACCTTGTGGGAATCCATGGTCGATGCCTACAAGGTCTCCAAGGATCTTTCTAAACTTAGGTTAGATGAACTCTTTTCTGATTTCGAACTTCATGAGCAGTCTAACTCGGAACCCGAGAAGGGTATAGCACTTTTTGCAGGTTCGAGGAAGAAAACCGCAAGCAAGCCACCCCCAAAGGAAGAAGAGGATGAGTCGGATTCGGAGGTTGACTCGGAAATGGAAGCCGAACTAGTCAACCTAGTTCGGAGGATAGTCAAGGGACGAAAATGAGTCATCACTCGACCCAACGAAGGTAAGCCTAAAAGTTCAAACATAAGATGTTATGAATGCAACAGGTTTGGACACATTAATGTTGGGGATCGATTGGCCGGCTAGAGGGGGGTGAATAGCCCTCGTTCGTTGGATGTCATATTTTGCTCGTATACGAAAACGTTAGCGCAAGCAGAAGCAATAAACTAAGACAAGCAAATAGAAATAAAACAGAGACAATACAAACACGGAGATGTAACGTGGTTCACGGCTACGCCGCTAATCCACGGTCCGATTCGTCCACGGTGAATCACTCCGCAATCTATCCACTAGATCTCTCCTTTGCACAAAGCTAGGTGGAGGTAACCTCTTTACAACAACACTCCTCTTACAAATATAATGAAAATAAGCTTGGGTAAGAGGATGGAAAGCTTTAGGGAACTTTGGGAGAGTATTAGAGTATATGCATTTACCCCCCAAAGCCTCATCCCCTTCCTTTTTATAGAGGAAGAGGGTTTCTTCCCGTTGACACAGGAGCAGTCGACTGATGGCACCCATCAGTCGACTGGTCCCGTAGCCGTTGCCCAATAACGGCCGCTTTCCACGTTGGATACCATCCAACGGTACTGGCATCAGTCGACTGATGGCACCCATCAGTCGACTGATGTCGATCAGTCGAGTCCTCCACGAGGTCGACTCCATTCTGTGCCCGTGCCGCGGTGACATCGATCGGCCGATCAAGCCATCGATCATTGCCCATGCCAGCGGATCGGTGATCAACTTGATTCAGCCACATTAGACCAGTCGATCGACCCATCGACTCAGAGCAGTCGACTGCCATGACATGGCAGTCGACTGGTGTCGGGAAAAACCATCCGACACTTGGCCAAATGGCCAAGTTTCACCTAAGAGCTACCCCTTCCCGGGTTACAATCGCTCACTCTCATCCCTCGGAGTCCCTCGCCTTCGAAGTTCTCTTCGTTTGTGGCCACGTCCCTCGGCAGCATCAGGCGCACGGCTCTGCAATGCTCCTTCGCGTCTCTTGCCTCGAAGTCTACTTCCTCCGGCTTCACTCAAAGCTCCTCGTCCGGCGGTCCCTCGGATGCTCCAAGCGCACGGCTTCCGCAAAGCTATCCTTCACTGACTCAAGGCACGTGTCATGAGATGTGAAACTCGCCATGGCTCCATGTGCAAATTACTAAGTCCTGCACGACTTCAACGCACATATCAAATCAACATATCAAACTAACTTAAACCCTTTTCCATACCATCAAAACCATATTACGGCAAGAGATTGCCCTAACAATCTCCCCCTTTTTGATGTGTGGCAATCCGTTTAAGTTAGGTAAAAGCATTTGATATAAATTCTAAGGTAAAGAAAGCATGTAAACATAAACATGATATAGCAACATGCAACTCCCCCTTAATCCATGAAACTCTCTATGTAAATTTCTCCCCCTATCATAAATTTCTCCCCCTTTTATAATTAACTTAAATATAATATTTTCTCCCCCTTTGACACCATCAAAAAGATTATCACTAAGATAAAAACACATGGCATCAAGTCTAATAGAAAGAAAATACCACAAGTTGATTTTAAATTGGAATTCAGCCTTTCTTGATGCGATATTAGGGCCATCGATCGTTGGTTCGGATACGGTCGGTGCACGTGAATTTCGGGATTTTCTGATTTTCACACCGAATTTCAGAAATGCATTAAAAATTCCAGAAAATTCAAAAAATCATGAAATGTGGGGAACACGTTTCTTTTATGTATATCTATCAGTGAAAAATATGTTTTCATGAAAAATCATTATATTTCCACGTATTTGTCAAAAATCCAAAAGCTTTAAAAACTACTAGGTTTTTGATTATAAGAGTATCCATTTTAACACCTAGTCTTGCATCCAATTGTTTCAAAACATGAATACATATATTTTAAAGTAAGAAATTGTTTTAAAAACATATGAAATATCCAACCATGATCTTTGGGCAATATGTCTATGAATTAAACATAAGCCTTCCCCATTATTGGTCTATTATTGTTATTTTGATACTTTAAATGACCATCTAAATGCCATAGGCATTAGTGGACATTTGTATCATCCTAACATCTCACTCATGCTAAGTTTTCAATCAAGGTAGCCTATGGTGAGTGTGAGATGCATCCTAGGGGGTATTTGTATATACTTAACCAATATGTTCATGCAATTCTATCATGGTTAAGTATCAACCTAACATCCTACATGATCATAATGACATATATGAATTAATTTCACATTATGATCATGAAATACATGTTTTTATCAAATTATAATCATGCATTAGGTATTATATTATGATAAGCATGATTTAAACCTATTTCTCATGATAATGTGCCAAATGTCAAAATCATAAATCATGATTGCACACATACATAGCAATTACATTAATCATCATGATTTAAGCAATATTATCTATTTATGGGCATGTTATCATCACCCAACACTATCTAAAAAATGTTGTCCTGTCATCCTAAGTCAACCAAAATATGATATAGGCTAGATCCATGTGGTTGACTACCCTAGGGTTATTCTAACCCTTAAGGATGGATTTTGGAACCCAAAATAAGTTCTTTCCTATTGGGTTCACTAGATATTCCTTGGGGATCCATTTTCTAGCAATTACTTTCTTTTTATCTTGTCCCCTAGCTATTAGGCATTTGTAGGCCTTTTCATTTTTCTTTTCCTTATATCCTAGGCCTTTTTTGTTAAAACTTGCTCTTTGGCTCCCTATGATCATATTTAATGTGTTGGAGCCAATTGTGAATTTCTCTAGGGCTTTGGTTAAATAATCTACCTTTTCCCTTAATGCCCTATTTTCCTCTATGCATGCATCATTAACATCCAAAGGCATATAGTCATGTGAGCATGCATCATCATGGCAAGAAGAACCATTATCATTTAAGCATGCTTTTTCTAGTTTTTGTTCTAAATCCTTAATTTGATTAAGCATGCTTTTATTTTTCTTTTTCATTCCAAATAAGTCCTTAGTTAAACTAGAAATTATGGAAACTATTTTCTTAGGAGAGGCTTTCGTTACCATAGTTTTCATATCCTCTTCTTCTTCTTCGGATGAGGAGGATGTAGAAGCTCCCCCTTCATTTGAGCTCTCCCCACTTGAGCTTGATTCTTCATTTTCGGTGGAGGATGAGCAATCCGAGTCATGAAGAGCCATTAGTGCTAGGTTGGAGTAGACATGCTCTTCTTCTTCGGATGAGGATGAGGAAGCAAGGTCATCCCATGTCTTGGCTTTGAGTGCCATGACCTTCCCTTTTCCTTTTGCCTTCTTTTCTTCTTCCTTTCTCTTGCTCCCCTTCTTCTTCCTCTTCTCTTCTTTCTTTTTCTTCTCTTCCTTGCTCTTGTTTAGGAGGGGAGAATTATCCCTTATGTGCCCCTCTCCTTGACAATTGTAGCATATGACCTTCCCCCTTGGTCTTCTATTCCTATCATGAGATTTATCAAATCTAAAATTCTTAAATGCACGCCTTACCTTCCTTACCATGTAGGCTTCTTCCGTGCTATCCATGGAGGAGGTAGAGGCTTCATCGGATGAGGAGGAGGGGACTTCCATCTTCTTCTTCCCCTTGTTTGCCATCAAAGCTACTCCTCTTGAGGGTTGAATTCTAGGCTCTTCTTGTATTCCTTCAAGCCTAGTTTCGTGGAGCTCCATTGTTGAGAAGAATTCCTCCAAGGTGCTCACTTCTAGGTTCTTGGAAATGTAAAATGAGTCCACCATGGAACTCCATCTTGAGGAACGGGGAAAGACATCTATGGCCTTCATTACCATATCCCGGTTGGAAAGCTTTTCACCTACACTCGTTAAACCGGTTAGAATTTCCTTAAATCTAGAGTGTAGGGATTTTACTTTCTCTCCCTTTTCAAGTTTGATATTGGACAATTGGGAGCGAAGAACGTCTCTCCTTGCTAGCTTTGCCTCGGATGTGCCTTCATGGATTTCTATTAGTTTCTCCCACATTTCCTTGGCGCTAGCACACTCTCCTATCCTATTGACTTCTTGTTGAGGGAGGACATTGTATAGGTGATACTTGGCCTTTGAATTTGCCAAGTATTCTTCTCTTTGCCTCTTGCTCCACCTAGATTTATCCAATGGCTTCCCATTTTCGTTCCTAGGCAACTCGAAACCGTTTTCCATTATTAATAGAATTTCAAAGTCGGTTTCGAAGAATACCTCCATTCGCTTCTTCCACCAAGCGAATTCGCCATCGAACTTCGGTGGATGGATATTTGAGCTGGCCATTTTGAAAATTTGCTTGTTATGGCGGTTAGTCCTCGACAAGCTTTCCTTGGCTCTGATACCACTTGTTGGGGATCGATTGGCCGGCTAGAGGGGGGTGAATAGCCCTCGTTCGTTGGATGTCGTATTTTGCTCATCTACGAAAACGTTAGCGCAAGCGGAAGCAATAAACTAAGACAAGCAAATAGAAATAAAACAAAGACAATACAAACACGGAGATGTAACGTGGTTCACGGCTACGCCGCTAATCCACGGTCCGATTCGTCCACGGTGAATCACTCCGCAATCTATCCACTAGATCTCTCCTTTGCACAAAGCTAGGTGGAGGTAACCTCTTTACAACAACACTCCTCTTACAAATATAATGAAAATAAGCTTGGGTAAGAGGATGGAAAGCTTTAGGGAACTTTGGGAGAGTATTAGAGTATATGCATTAACCCCCCAAAGCCTCATCCCCTTCCTTTTTATAGAGGAAGAGGGCACCCATCACCGATCGATCGTGCTGTAGTCGCTAATAACGGCCGCTTTCCACGTTGGATACCATCCAACGGTACTGGCATCAGTCGACTGATGGCACCCATCAGTCGACTGATGTCGATCAGTCGAGTCCTCCACGAGGTCGACTCCATTCTGTGCCCGTGCACAGTGACATCAGTCGACTGCCGTCCCTTGGCAGTCGACTGATCAAGCCATCAGTCGACTGCCCATGCCAGCAGTCGACTGATCAACTTGATTCAGCCACATTAGACCAGTCGATCGACCCATCGACTCAGAGCAGTCGACTGCCATGACATGGCAGTCGACTGGTGTCGGGAAAAACCATCCGACACTTGGCCAAATGGCCAAGTTTCACCTAAGAGCTACCCCTTCCCGGGTTACAATCGCTCACTCTCATCCCTCGGAGTCCCTCGCCTTCGAAGTTCTCTTCGTTCGCGGCCACGTCCCTCGGCAGCATCAGGCGCACGGCTCTGCAATGCTCCTTCGCGTCTCTTGCCTCGAAGTCTACTTCCTCCGGCTTCACTCCAAGCTCCTCGTCCGGCGGTCCCTCGGATGCTCCAAGCGCACGGCTTCCGCAAAGCTATCCTTCACCGACTCAAGGCACGAGTCATGAGATGTGAAACTCGCCATGGCTCCATGTGCGAATTACTAAGTCCTGCACGACTTCAACGCACATATCAAATCAACATATCAAACTAACTTAAACCCTTTGCCATACCATCAAAACCATATTACGGCAAGAGATTGCCCTAACAATTAAGTCCGAATGCCCAAAACTCAAGAGCAAGGCACCAAAACATAAAAAGGCACTCAACGCTACTTGGGAAGAAGCTTCCGAGGAAGAAGACAATGATCGAGTCCTTATGGCTAAACCGGTAGAATCGGAGACGGAGTCGGAACCGGAACCTGAATCGGAAACCGAAGACGAGTCGGACTGCGAAATACTATTCAAGACAAGCCACGGATACCCATCCGGTTCAAAAGATACACTCAAGGTGAGTCGTTCTCTTATTACTACTCTTTATAGTGCAATTAAGTTTTTAAATAAAAAGTTAGCTAAGTCTGAGTCCAAGGTCGGACCCTGGTTGAGGAAGTTAAACTCCTCAAACACGAGGTCTCCCTAACCTCTTCGACTAGTCGAGTTCAAGAGAAGGACTCAACTCGGGTTGAAAAACTCGAAGTTGAGAACTCACTCTTGAAAAATCAAGTCGAAGATCTTAGGAATACGTTGGAAAGGTTTACTTTGGGATCCAAAGGACTTGACCTCCTACTTGGATCGCAAAGGGCCGTGTACAACAAGGTCGGACTAGGTTTTAGCTCAAACACGACCAATAAGTCGTATATGTCGATTGTAAGTCGACATAAAAAACGTGTCCAAGAATGGGTCCCTAAGACCACCTTGATTTCAAACTTAGGATCAAACCAGTACTGGGTTCCCAAGGACCAAATCCACTATGTGAAGAGACCAAATCGATTCAACGATCCAGGGGGAGCTAGTACGAAATTTGTTTGAGTTTTAACTTAGAAATTGCATGCTTAGGTTTTTATTTAGTTTGATTTTTCTTTTTAGAATGGTTAGATAGGACTATAACTCATCAATACTTGATAACATAGTACCAGGACGCGGCGAGATGATAGTACGCTAGGAAAGCGGAGTCTTGTGTATTCGGGCTAGATAAGGCGTATCTAGTTCGGTGCACTTGACCGAGTGGAACTAGCTGAAGCTACCTCGCCGTATCCTAGACTAGTTAGACCAGGAAGTGGTCTTAGGTAAGTCAAGTCTCTATTTTCTTGAAAATGGCTTTATCTAAGGAAGTGGTCGTTTTTCCGAACAAAGAAGGCCTCTGTGCCTCGCCACGACCTGGAAGCCATGATCTTGAAAAGGTGACTTGATGAGCCTAAGGTCAAATCCGAATCTAACGCAAGGTTGACAAGTGTTTAAGTCATTAAATTTAATTCAACTAAAATTGGAAGTCATCTCACAAGAACATATAGGATTAACATGTTTGATCATGTAGACATGGGTGAGATGATTTAGGTTAATAATTTTCAACCAATTTTTTAAATCCAATATCCGATCCAACTACCTTGCGTGTAGGATCAATGAATGATGGACAGTGGTTGCTCCCGATACATGACCGGGGATCAACTCAAGTTTTCGAAGCTTCGATTCAAACGACAAGGATCGGTAGCCTTCGGAAATAACGGCAAGCTCAAAATCATCGGATCAGGTGATATTGAGCTTAACTCAAATTGTCATTCAAAACGTTTTATTAGTAGAAAATTTTCAATATAATCTTCTCAGTGTAAGCCAATTGTGTGATAATAACTATAAGGTCATATTTCTATAAAATGAATGTGTAATTAATACAAATGAAACCTCTAAAACAATTCTTAAAGGGACTAGGAATAACAACATTTACACTATCAACTTAACTAACTCCTCAACTAAGTGTCTTATGACACGACAAGAGGAATCATGGTTGTGGCACCGATGACTCGGTCACTCACACCAAAGACTCATCCACAAGATGAGTCAGAGTGACTTAGTTAGAGTTCTGCCTAACCTCAATAACTTGGATAATAAAATATGTAATGCTTGTCAACAAGGTAAACAATCTAGGACACAACATCAACTAACTAGTCAAGAACGAACCAAAAGTGTGCTTGAGCTCCTACACATGGATCTATTTGATTCACACGGAGCTAAGTCACTTAACGGAAGTAAATTCTATTTAGTCATTATTGATGACTACTCTATATTTACTTGGGTTAGGTTCATCAAACACAAAAGTGATACCCATGGTCAATTAATCAACCTATTTAAGTTAATAGAAAATCAACAAAGAATTAAAATCAAAAGACTTAGGACTGATCGTGGTGGTGAATTCGAAAACCATAGGTTTATAGAATTCTATAACCTAAATGGATACCACCATGAGTTCTCTTGCCTTAGAACTCCACAACAAAATGGCCTAGTAGAACGCAAAAATAGAACCCTATAAGAAGCCGCTAGGACAATGCTTAATGAGTATAACCTACCCGATAGGTTTTGGGCCGAAGCCATGAGTACAACATGCTATGTCCAGAATAGGATCCTTATGGTAAAGAGGCACCTTAAGACCTCATACGAGATTTATCACGATAAAATACCTAACATCAAGTATTTTAGGGTATTTGGGTGTAAGGTACATATCCTAAACACTAAAGATTACCTAGGGAAATTTACATCCAAAACTACGACCGGAATCTTTCTAGGATACTCGACTACAAGTAGAGCTTATAGAGTATATAACCATGACACCCTTAGAGTCGAGGAAACTATCAATGTAGTATTCGATGAAGGACACGAACCTACAAAACCCCCGGCAACCCCAATTAGCGAGCCGATTCATATTAGACCAAACTCTGATCCGGAGGTCAGGTCTAGTGACCTAAGTCAACCAAGTCACTCTATTGATCAAGTGATAGATGACTCCAACCAAACTAGAACTCAAACAATCCATCCTATGGATCAAGTTGCAGACTCAAACCCAAATCCAACTAGGACTCAAACGAATCATCCTATCGACCAAGTGATAGGTGATCCAAGTCTAGGAGTTCGAACTAGAGCCTCATACATAAACCTTAGTCAAATATCTTTGATTTCTAAAATTGAACCCAAAACTATTGACCAAGCTCTTCTTGATCCCGATTGGATTATTGCAATGCAAGAAGAGTTGGCTCAATTCGCTAGGAACGAAGTATGAGAATTAGTACCACCACCCAAAGATAAAACAATCATTAGAACAAGGTGGGTGTTTAGAAATAAAATTGATGATAAAGGTGAAGTCGTTAGAAATAAAGCTAGACTAGTTGCTAAAGGGTTTAGTCAAGTCGAAGGTTTAGAATACGACGAGACCTATGCCCCAATAGCTAGATTAGAGTCCATTCGAATGCTATTAGCATATGCAGCACATCGAGGATTTAAGTTGTTTCAAATGGATGTGAAATCTGCGTTCTTAAATGGATACATTAAAGAAGAAGTTTATGTTAGTCAACCCCCGGGTTTCGAAAGTTTAGACAAACCCGACCATGTCCTTAGGTTAAAGAAAGCTCTCTATGGACTTAAACAAGCTCCTCGAGCTTGGTATGAGAGACTTTCGATTTATCTTAAGTCCAAAGATTTTAACCAAGGTGTAGTTGACCCAACCCTTTTCGTAAAAACCTTAGGTAAAGACATATTCATAGTCCAAATCTACGTAGATGATATTATTTTCGGAACCACCAACTCAATCCTACTAAATGAGTTTATTTCACTTATGGAAAGCGAATTTGAAATGAATTTAGTAGGCGAATTAAGTTTCTTCTTAGGATTACAAATTAAAAAAACTAAAGATGGAATATACCTACATCAACACAAATATACTAGGGAATTAATTAAACGCTTTGGATTGCAAGACACTAAAATTATTAATACCCCAATGGCAACAAATGTTAATATAGAAGAAGATGTAATCAGAAATTCAATTGATTTAAAATACTATAGGAGCATAATAGGGAGTCTCCTTTACTTAACTACAAGCCGACCTGATATCTTATTTGCAGTAAGTATGTGCGCAAGGTTTCAAACTTGTGCCAAGGAGTCTCACCTAAGTCTAGTTAAGCGTATTCTTAGATATCTTAAGGGTACACTTAATGTCGGTATTTGGTATCCTAGATCTACCGAGTTCGAACTAACCGGCTACTCCGATTCGGACTATGCCGGTAGTAAGCTCGATAGAAAGAGTACGAGTGGTTGTTGTCAACTTCTCGGCTCGAGTCTAGTGAGTTGGTGCAGTAGGAAGCAACACTGTGTTGCTTTATCTACCACCGAAGCCAAATACATCGCGATGGGTGAGTGTGTCACGCAACTTCTTTGGATGAAGCACACTCTCCGCGACTTTAAGTTAGACTTTACAAATACTAAACTTCACGTAGATAACATTAGTTCAATTAATCTTACAAAGAATCCGATATGTCACTCTAGGACCAAACATATAGAAGTCAAACACCATTTCATTCGAGAACATGTAGCCAATGGAGCCATACAACTCGAATACGTCGAATCAAAGTCTAACTTAGCAGACCTATTTACTAAACCTCTACCCGAAGCCGAATTTAGTCTATTAAGACAAAAATTGGGCATGTGCATAGTAGAATAGGAACTTACAAATTATATTTTCTTACTACTATTTCTTAATTTTGATTTTTTATGGAACTAGTATAGGACATACCTTAGATATCATGCACCTATAGATTTAAAGAGCCAATACATCTCACAACACATAGGACTAATGTGTTTGTGTACTTAGCCACGTAGATGGGCGTGAGATGTTAGGACCTTACTCCTGGTTCCAGATGTAGAGCTAGTGCATCGCTATGAACCACGGAGTATAATCATACACACTAACCGACTCTGACCAGGACTGGTTGATCTTTCATATCATTCAAGCCAAATATGAGTCGAACATTTTATAGATGAACTTATTTTTAGTATATTATTTTCAAAATAATGTGGAACATGCTTGGACTTTAAATTTAACACTTATTTTTGTTTTCCACACACACCCTCACTCTTTTTGATATATGGCAAAAGGGGGAGAAAAAGGCCAAAGTTAAGGGGTCAAATTTTTTTGATAACTTAACTCTTACTTTATATTTAAACCAAAAGTTAACTTTAAGTTTTGAAAACTTATTAAAGGCCAAGTTAAGAGAATTCTTAACTTAAACTTATTTGTGCCGTCAATGTTTTACTTAAGGGGGAGAAAGGGACAAGTTAAGAAGAACTCTTAACTTAAACGTTTTACTAAGGCCAACTTTAAGTAATGTTAATTACTTAAAGAAACCCTCAAAGGGGAGGATTAAGGTCTTTCTTCAAGACTCACCCTCGGTCAAGGGGGAGGTTTCCTCAAGGGGGAGTACTTGAAGAAAATCCTTACTACTCCAACTTAATCCTCTTTATTTCTTGTTTGTTTCTAATGCACATTATTCTTCATGCTTGCTATTTACTTAACTTTGTATGTGGGTTTGCCATAAATCAAAAAGGGGGAGATTGTTGGTGCAGTAGGCACCTAAGTCGAACCTGAGTTTTGATTATATCAAACGATACAAAGTTAAGCTCATGTCGTTATCTCACGAGCTGAATCGAGTGTGCAGAAGATTGCTATAGCTGGAGCTGAAGGCTAGTGACACCCGGAGGAAGCCGCGGTGGTCGGGCGACACTCGAGTGACTTAGGAGGGAGCCGAAGGAATCGAGTGGAAGGCCGGAAGCAAAAGCAACACGTAAGTATCGAGGTAAGCTCGTGTGTGCGAGCATAAGTGAGGTCGTATCTTCGTTACGGGGATGATCTTAAGCGTAGATCCGACCAAAGACATCCTATAGATGGTCTAGGTCGAGATCGGATGGTCGATGACCATCGAAATTATGTTTTTATTGAGCTAACCTTGGAGGACTCATTTGCCATCAATCGATCATTGCGGAGAATCGACCGCTTTCGGCCCGATCTGCCATCGATCGTGATGATGGTCATCAGTCGACTGATGGTCAATGATCAGATTCGAGGAGTCAAGGCTTATCACCCCATTTCAAGGAGATTGGTGCTCAATTGTGATTAGCTAGGGTTCCTCTCAAAAAGGGGCTCAAAGGCTATAAAAGGAGGGCCAATCCTAGGGTTTCATCATCAATTCTAAAGCTTCCAAAAGCCTCCGCCAAGCTACAATCTTTCCGACAACGAAGTGCTTTCTCTCTGATGTCTAGGTCTTAATTTCTTTCTTATTATAACGTCGGCTTTAGCTTTTATTTTAAGTTCACTTATTTAAATCTTTCGGAGCTTTTATCGTATACGAGGAGAGGGGGAGTGTCCCTCTACCTCAAGTTCTTTCCTTCTTGTATCGATTAACTCCTACCTCCAACGAGGAGGAGTTCCTTTAGTGTTTTTGCCCTCCGTACGTGGTCAAGGACCACTAGGGCCTTGGAGTAGTAGCCGAAGGCTACGAACCAAGTAAAAAGAATTGTCTCTTTTACTTATTGCTTATCTTTTCCGCTGCAAATTAATTATCTACTCGGATTTTGAACGAACGAACGAAAAAAGTTTTAACGCTATTCACCCCCCCTCTAGCCTTTCAAATTGATCCAATAGAATCTTCTCAATTTGTATTTCCTTCCTACTTATGATCTCTCTGATCAAATGATAGCGCCGAAGCACATGTTTGGATCATTGATGAGACCACATCAAGTTTAGAGACGAACTTCTTGATCGAAACCACTTCCTTTGCTGCTTCCAAAGCTGCAATGTATTCTGCCTCAGTGGCAGAATCCACTATAGTGTCTTGCTTGGAACCTTTCCAACTTATTGTGCCTCTATTCATGGTGAACAAGTACCCAGACTGAGACCTGGAATCATCCTTGTATGTATGGAAGCTGGCATCCGTATACTCATGTATCACCATGTCTCCTTCTCCATATATTAGGAACACATCCTTAGATCTTCTCAAGTACTTAAGGATCGTCTTAATATCCACCCAATAATCCATTCCTAGATCAGATTGGTATCTGCTCGTAATACTCAGAGCATATGATACATTGGGCCTCTAATATAACATAGCATACATGATAGATTCTATTGGGATGCATAGGGAATCTTATCCATGCAAATCCTCTCGTCTTCTGTGCGTGGACACATAGACTTCGAAAGGTGTATCCCATGCCTGATGGGTAGGAAACCTTTCTTGGATTCCGACATGCTAAATCTCTTTAGCACTCGGTGTATATATGTAGACTACGAAAGACCAAGCAACCGATTCGATCTATCCCTATAGATCTTAATCCCGAGGATGTAGGTTGCTTCTCCCAGGTCTTTCATGGAGAACATCTTGGACAACCAAATTTTAACTGACTGTAAGAAAGAAACATCGTTTCCTATAAGTAATATGTCATCGACATACAATACTAGGAACACGACTTCACTCCCACTAACCTTCTTGTACACACAAGGTTCATTCGAATTTTGTGAGAAATCAAACCTTTTGATTATCTCATCAAAACGGATATTCCAGTTCCTAGATTCTTGCTTCAGTCCATGTATGGACCGTCACAGTTTGCATACCTTGGTTTTATCAATCGATGTAAAACCCTCAGGCTATATCATATACACGTCCTCAAGTAGGTTTCCATTAAGGAAAGATGTTTTCACATTCATCTGCCATATCTCATAATCATAATGAGTCACCATGGCCAGTAGTATCCGAATGGATTTAAGCATAGAAATAGGTGAATAGGTCTCGTCATAATAAACACCTTGCTTTTGACGATACCCTTTCACCACCAATCTAGCCTTATAGGTAATCACATTACCATCCATGTCGGTTTTCTTCTTGAAAACCCACTTGCACCCTATAGGCTTTATGCCTTCAGGTGGGTCAACCAAGTTCTAAACTTTATTTTCATACATGGAATCCATTTCCGACTTCATGGCGTTAAGCCATTTATCCCTTTCTGAATTTTTCAGAACTTCTTCATAACTGGTAGACTCCTCATCATCAATGAGTAACACCTCATTTGATTCACTTACAAGAAATCCATCTCTTAGGAATGTTGCGTGTTGTACCAGATCTACGAAGATGTGGTGTCACAATATGTCCAGCCGATGGCTCATCACTATGAGTTATCGGTTGTGGTGCTTCACCAGGTATCTCATCAATGTCTATTGAAGTCTCTTGAGCCTTCTCAAGCTCACAGACATTCCCACTATTTTCTTGCAAGAGAAACTCTTTCTCTAGAAACACAGCATGCCTTGAAACAAACACCTTTTGTTCCACAGGATGATAGAATTGGTAATCCCTCGTTTCCTTAGGGTATCCAATAAATAGACATTTATCAGACTTAGCATCCAATTTGTCTGATACAATCCACTTCACATAAGCAGGACAACCCCATATCTTCACGTAAGATAAATGAGGTTTCTTACTATTCCATATTTTATATGGAGTAGTTGAGACTACCTTTGTCGGCATTCTATTTAGTAAGTAAACAACTGTTTGAAGTGCATAGCTCCAAAAGGACTTGGGAAGATTCGCATGATTCATCATCGACTTAACCATGTCCAAGAAGGTTCAATTTTGCCTCTCAAATACACCATTATGCTGTGGTGTATACGATGGAGTCCATTGAGACAATATACCATTGTCCCTTAGATAATCCAAAAACTTTTGACTCAAGTATTCACCACCTCGACCCGATCGAAGTATTTTAATACTCTTGCCACGTTGTTTCTCTTCTTCATTTCTGAATTCTTTGAACCCTTCAAAGGCTTCAGACTTGTGTTTCATCAAGAACACATACCCAAACCGTGAGTGAACATCGGTGAAGGTAATGAAATAGCTATAGCCTCTTAGAGCTTGAGTTGACATAGGTCTGCATACATCAGTATGTATTAGACCAAGAAACTCTCCCACCGGTTCACCTTTTCCCATAAAAGGTAACTTAGTCATCTTGTCTTTTAAGCATGATTCACATGTATTGTATGAATATAATTCAAACGATTCCAGAATTCCACATCGGTATAATTCGGACATGTGTTTCTTGCTTACATGGCAAAGACGACAATGCCACATGTAGGAGGCTAATTGATTATCTTTTCGAGCACGCTTGTTGCTCACTTCGATATTGAAAATGTCACTGGATACGTACAAAGTATAAATACCATTTTTAAAAATTTTAGTCCCATAAAGAATGTCATTCAAAGTTATGTAACAATAATTATTACTAAAAGTTAAATAGTACCCATTTATATTCAAACAAGAAATAGAAATGATGTTCTTTATTAACGAAGGAACATAAAAGAAATTATCCAATTCTAAGACAGGCCCTATAGGGAGTTTCAGCAAATACGTTCTGATGGTGAGTACAACAACCTTTGCTCCATTCCCAACATGTAAATTTGAGTCTCTCTTGACGAGTATTATTCTATTTCTTAGCCCATGTATGTCATTACATATATGTGAGTCACACCCAGTATCCAATACCCAAGTGTCTGAGGAAATAGAATGACAATCAATAACGAAGATATCTAAAGAAGATGGGGCATCAGATGCCTTATTTTTCTTCACAAACTCAAGATAAATCTTGTAGTTTATTCGCCAATGACCCTCCTTACCACAATGATGCCAAGTGCCCTTTTAAGTTGGTTCTCCCTTCTTCTTCCCCTTGTGTTGTTTCTTTGATTTCCTCCTAAAACCTTTCTTTGAGGAATCAACTAACAGCACCGTCACCTGCTCATGCTTCACAGAAGGCTCCACAGTCTTCTACATATTGAGCAGTACCATAGATGAACCTTCTTGCATCTTAGCGGTGAAGAGGATTTTGGAGACTTCGAATCTTACGGATCTCACTTGCTCATCAAATAACTCATAAAGATGAAAGACTATGGTATGAGCATCCTATTGGGATGTATACTGAAAAGTCTATCTTTTGTATGAACATCCTTTTCCTTGAAATAAGAATCACATGATCATTGTTTGCATATTTTTATGGCTATACATATTGTGTAATACATTACATTGTAGATAACATGGTGTGTGGTGTCACACGGGAGATCATGTTATCGATTCCTTGTAAAGTATAAGTAAAGGCTCACAACCGAGATGACTTTGGAAAAACCATTGGAATAGTTGTAGTGTGATTTGGGATTGGTTTGTCTTGACCATAGAATCACACTAGTGCACTTTGTGTGAATTGAGTAGGACCGACTTAGAGGTGATTCGATTTATTGCTGACTACAAAATCGAATCAAACCTCAGATATTATATTGTACATACTCTTAATCCTGATATAATAATGGGCATATATACTTAGTATTCATCTCTTTGATTTACCAATGGGCGAGATTTATAGATTAAATCGATAGACTCGGTAAGTTGGGAGATGATATTATTTATATGGTGTGCCATTGATTATAGGAGGAAACCGTGTCCTATATATTAGGATGATGATGTCCCCTTGAGGAGCTCATAAGGTTCATCATGTAAACCCTGCAGGTGGACTTGGTCCGGCATGATGAAAAGGTTGAGTGGTAATACTCATGGAGTTAAATGTTGATTAATTAATGGTCAGTAAATTAATTAATCGACGGACATTCGAGATCTTAAACACTGGGAGAAAATATACACATAATATATGGAGCCCATATTAACTTATGGGGGTTGGTGAGGTAGATCAATGATAATCCTTTAGTGGATTGGATTATCATTAATGGATCGGACTTTATGTGGGCTTGATCCATTAGGTGGCCAAGATCCAACTCCTCCTCATGGTCCCTATTGTAGCCTATTAATACCTCATGAAGCTTAGATCCAATGGATAGAAACAAAACTCTAGATCCAAAGGTAGAGATTAAATCTCTAGATCCGACGGTTGAGATAAAATCTCTAGATCCGACGGTTGAGATTAAAACCCTAGAACCAATGGTGGAGATTAAAATAAGGCTTATCCCTAAACTCTATAAAAGGAGCCTTTAGGGTTGGCGTGGAGATCATTAGAGAGGCTAGGGTCTTTGGAGTTGGCGGCAAGAAGCAAGGGGCTAGGGTTTGAAGCTTGGCGGCACCAAATAAGGAAACAATTTCCTTATCTTCTTCTTCCTTAAGCTTGCCAGTGCCCATACAACCTCTTCCTCACTTTGGCCGGCGTCCAAACTCCCTCCTCTCCTCCTCCTTGGCCGGTGGAACCAAGCCTTAGGGTCCTCCCTTGGAGATTTTAGCTGGCAACCATTGTTTTCCTTCTCCTTGTTGGTCGGCGGCAAGCAAGGTGCTTGTTGCTTGTTGGTTGGCTAAAAGAAGGAGAAGGATCTTGTTTCTATACTCCCTCTTGCTTTGGAAGAGCAAGGAAAAAAGATTAGTGATCTAGGAGCTTCAACTTTTGGTAGATCGTTGCCCACACGACGTCCGAAAAAAGGAAGGTCATACAATAGAAGATCGAGAGGTATATCGATTCTCTATTTCATTTGTTACATGTTTATATTTGTTTATCAATTATGAGCATGATATATTCTGTTTGTGGCTAAATAATACTTGGATCCCGAACATAAACACAAAAACCGATGATCCGTACATTGTCTATTCTGCGGCTATTCGTGGAATAGAGGTTGGTCGCTTGAACAATAAGTTTGTTCAAGTGACTACTCTAAACGAATAGCACGACGATGAAACGGTTGCTTGGGTGATCCCTTTTTTCTAGGATTAAATTTTTTTTAATCCGGGGACATCGATGGGATCGCCATGAACAAGCGACCGAGTTGAAGTGGGAAGCGAAGTTTCCCCTCACGGATCAAACCCAACAATTGGTATCAGAGCAAAGGTTTCCGGTTTTGTGTGTTTAGGATTCGGTTACTCTTATGCATTTTTCATATATTATATGTGCTGGATAATAGTAGGTAATGCGTAGGTTAACTCTTTGGTTGCAGGCATAAGATCCGACTATTATGGCCATATGTGTGTATGTGATTGTATGTGTATATTTTGTTGAATCCTCAGGGTTGACGAGGCTAGTATTTAATTTTTTATAAATTAGATACGACATTGTTTAGCCACTCTTTTTATTTTAGTTTACTTTTGATCTAGATTTCATGTACACTCCCTCATGGAGTATAGGATCGACGGATGTAAATTAAAATATATTTTTGTCTCGGCTTGGATCTCCGGATGGCTCGTACATGGCGTAGGAGGAGCGGACGAGAAGGTGATGCGACGGGAGACATATTAAAGACAAAAGCCATAATAGTTGGAAAATAATTTATTTTTCATATTTATTTCCTATTGTTTGATATGCATGTCATAGGCTAGAAAATTCCTCATTTTCAAATTACTAAGTGGGAGAGGGAAATTTTTTATAAATTCCCACGACTTCCATTACGATTTGACAAGTGATGCAAACAAACTTGTGCGTCGGCTTTGAGTGCCTTCCTCCCCATCGGATGAGTTTGTTTGCGGATCACAAGGTCGAATATGGTTATAGGGAATTATTAAGGAGCGTGTGTACTTCCCCATCAGAAGGCACATAACTTGAGATAATTACCTTGGTACGGAGTAATGGTGAACACTTAGATACAAATATAAGTATCCTCCCCATCGGAGTCACTGCTTTTATTTGTAGGGACAAAGAGGAACCAACTATTAATTTTACTTGTCAAAAAGTTAGGTTGACAAGATAGTAAAATTAATGGGTAAAACCTCCTCTTACAAATGTAGAATTCGTATACGTCCACACTATCGTAGCATACGATATTCTCGGTGTTTTGAGGTGTTGGTTGATTTTAAAATTTTATTGTTTGAGGAATCAATAATTTTTTGAAATCTAATGTTTTGATCTATGTGATTCTTAGGTTTTCTTTCAAAATGACTTTCAACCCTCTTGTTGTGATATTGAAAGAGAATAAACTTACTAGACCCAACTATGTTGATTGGAAGAGGAATCTAGACATTGTCTTGACCGGTGAGGAATAGAAATATGTACTCCTCGAAGAGTGCCCTTCTAAGCCTGCAGATGATTCTAGGGAAAACGAGAAAGAGAGTTATAAGAAGTGGATAAAGGCCTATGAGATGGTGCGGTGTTATATTTTGGCATCTATGTCAAATGTACTGCAACATCAACATCAAGCCATGCCCACAGCTTATGACATGATGCTCAATCTCAAAGAGCTTTTTGGACACCAGAATCGGGCTGCGAGGCAAGAAGCCATAAGAAACTTGATGACGACCACCATGATCGAGGGAACACCCGTAAGGGATCATGTTCTCAAGATGATGGCTCATTTGAATGAGCTGGAGGTCCTTGGAGCTGAGATCGATGGGGAAACCCAGGTCGATATCATACTTCAGTCTCTACCTAGGAGTTTTGAGCAGTTTCGCCTGAACTACAACATGAACAAGAGGTTGTAATCATTGGAGGAGCTTATGATAAAACTCCAGGCGGCAGAGGGGCTATTTTGTCAGAGTGCTCAGGCACATGCCATGGTAACCTAAAAGTTTCTACTTCTAAGACGAAAGGAAAGAAGAAGAAGACAAACTGGGGCGAAGGCGGTGGGAGGTACTCAGGGAGGAGTGAAGAAGCCGAAAGGCAAGTGCTTCACTTGTAAGCAGACTGAACACTGGAAGAAGGACTGCCCTAACCACAAGCAGAACAAAGGTATATCTTTTGGTCTAGTCGTTGAAACATGTTTAGTGGTGTTATCTACCAGCACCTGGTGTGTAGATATGGGAGCCATTGATCATGTCTGTAATACTTTGCAGGGGTTCCAGAAAACCAGACGACTGGCTGAGGGGGAGATTACCGTGTACTTGGGCGATGCCACGAAGGTGGCGGCTGTTGCAGTGGGAGACGTTCATTTATCTTTTGAGAAAAATAAAATTTTGGTTCTTAAGAATTGCCTTTATGTACCTTTATTTAGAAAGAATTTAATTTAGATTTCTAAATTATTTATGGATGGATATTCTATTTCTTTTAATGACAGAGTTGTTATAAAAAGGAATAGGAACATTATCTGTTCAGGTGCATTGATAGGAAATCTATACACACTTGAACCAAAACCTCCCATGATGCAAATTGAATTTAATAACTCATCTTCTAATTCCAATAAGAGAAAAGAACCTTTGAAGATGAACCAAACATATCTTTGGCATATTAGTCTTGGTCATATTAACCTAAGCAGAATTCAAAGATTGATAGCTGATGGACCTCTGGGTTCATTAGTGGTGGAGGATTTCCCAACCTGTGAATCTTGCTTGGAAGGTAAAATGCCCAAGAGGCCTTTTAAGGCCAAGGGGTATAGAGCCAAAGATGTGTTAGAATTGGTTCATTCTGATTTGTGTGGTCCTATGTCTATCCATGCTAGAGGTGGTTTTGAGTATTTCGTCTCTTTTATAGACGATTACTCAAGATATGGATACATTTACCTGATGCGCCGCAAGTCTGAATGCTTTGACAAGTTCAAAGAATTCAAGGCTGATGTGGAGAAATGTCAATGTAAAAGTATCAAGACACTACGATCTGATCGTGGTGGCGAGTACCTCTTAGGAGAGTTTAGGAATTACTTATCAGAGGCTGGGATTCTATCCCGATTGTCTGCACCTGGCACACCCCAGCAGAATGGTGTAGCAGAGCGAAGGAATAGGACTCTTATGGAGATGGTTTGATCGATGATGAGTTATTCTGAGTTGCCAGATTTGTTATGGGGATATGCTCTAGATACGGCAGTGTACATTCTGAACTTGGTTCCATCTAAATCAGTGCCTTCTACTCCCACAGAATTGTGGACTGGGTGAAAGCCTAGTCTAAGATATATTCGAATTTAGGAGAGTCCAGAACATGTGCTGAAGGCAGATACTGGTAAGTTAGAACCTCGTACAGAAGTACGAATGTTCGTTGACTATCCTAGAGCAACGAAGGGTGGTTTGTTTTATAGTCCTAGAGATCAGATGGTGATCGTTAGCACGAACGCCAGATTTCTAGAGGAAGACTATGTGATGAGCCACAAGCCCAAGAGTAAAATTGTTCTGGAAGAATTAAAAGGGAAAGTCACTTTTTCAGTACCACCGGTATAAGAGGATATACCACAAGTCACTGCACCACGTGTCATAGAGGATACACAGGAGATACCTCATCGTAGTGGGAGGGTTGTGAGACAACATGATAGATTCATGTTCTTGGGAAAATCTTCTAATTTGGTCCCTGGCGAACATGAACCTGATCCTTGGACATATGATGAGGCAATCCAAGATAAAGATGCAGTATCTTGGCGAAGTGCAATGAATGTTGAGATTGAATCTATGGATTCAAATCAGGTCTGGGAGCTAGTAGAACCACCTGATGGTGTTAAAACCATTGGATGCAAGTGGATCTACAAAAGAAAGAGAGGAATAGATGGGAAGGTTGAGACCTTCAAAGCGAGGCTTGTTGCAAAGGGGTATACTCAGAAAGAGGGTATCGATTATGAGGAAACCTTTTCGCCGGTAGCCATGCTTAAGTCTATCCGGATTCTCTTATGCATAGCATCTCATATGGATTATGAGGTGTTGCAGATGGATGTCAAGACAACTTTCCTTAATGGAAGTCTTGAGGAAAACATCTATATGAAGCAACCAGAGGGATTCATTGTTAAGGGCAAAGAGCATCTTGTATGTAAGCTTAATCGGTCCATTTATAGATTGAAGCAAGCTTCGAGATCTTGGAACATCCACTTTGATGAGGTAATCCAGTCTTATGGATTTATTCAAAGTCCGGATGAGTCTGGTGCATACAAGAGATGTGACGGAAACGTAGTGGTATTTCTTGTACTATACGTAGATAACATTTTGTTGATTGGCAACAATATCAAGGTGTTATCGGACGTAAGGGTATGGTTGTCCAAACAGTTTGATATGAAGGACTTGGGAGAGGTGGGACACATCCTTGGGATCAAGGTTATAAGGGATCACAGGAAAAGGATGTTGTGCTTATCCCAAGCTTCATACATAGACACGATTATGGATCGTTTTAGCATGCAGAACTCCAAGAAGGGTTTTCTACCTTTCAGGTATGGAGTTCCTTTATCTAAGGAGATGTGTCCTAGAATATCTGGGGAGATAGAGGAGATGAAAACGGTTCCTTATGCTTCGACAGTAGGAAGCCTCATGTATGCGATGCTATGTATGAGACTAGATATCTACTTTGTCGTGGGCATGGTTAGCAGATATCAGAGTAATCAAGGACAAGGACATTGGACTGCGATAAAACATATATTGAAGTACCTGAGAAGGACTAGGGATTATATGCTAGTTTACCAGGTAGACCAATTACTCCCTATGGGTTACACGGATTTCGACTTCCAATCTGATAGGGATAACAGTAAGTCTACCTCAGGTTTTGTGTTTACTTTGGGAGGTGGAGCCATTGTCTGGAGGAGTGTCTAGCAGAAATACATGGCGGACTCCACCATGGAAGCTGAGTATGTGGCAGCCTCTGAGGCGGCCAAAGAAGCTATGTGACTCAGGAACTTCCTGATGGACTTGGATGTGATTCCTGGTTTGCCCAGAACTATCACAATTTATTGTGATAATAGTGGTGCAGTTGAAAACTCGAAGGAACCACGAGCCCATAAGGCAAGTAAGCACATAGAGCGCAAGTACCACCTGATACGAGAAATCGTAAAGAGAGGAGAGGTTGCTATGGCTAAGATTGCATCGGAGGATAACCTGACAGATCCTTTCACTAAGGCCCTTTCGGTGAGAGCTTTTGATAGGCATGTGGAGGGAATGTGGATCAGATGTATGGCAGTTTGAGGATAGCATAGTCTTTTAGTATAAGTGGGAGATTGTTGGGATGTATACTGAAAAGTCTATCTTTTGTAAGAACATTCTTTTCCTTGAAATAAGAATCATATGATCATTGTTTGCATATTTTTATGGCTATGCATATTGTCTAATACATTACATTGTAGATAACATGGTGTGTGGTGTCACACGGGAGATCATGTTATCGGTTCCTTGTAAAGTATAAGTAAAGGCTCACAACCGAGATGACTTTGGACAAACCATTGGAATGGTTGTAGTGTGATTTGGGATTGGTTTGTCTTGACCATAGAATCACACTAGTACACTTTGTGTGTATTGAGTAGGACCGACTTAGAGGTGATTCAATTTATTGCTGACTACATAATTGAATCAGTCCTCAGATATTATATTGTACATACTCTTAATCCCGATATAATAACGGGCACATATACTTAGTATTCATCTCTTTGATTTACCAATGGGCGAGATTTATAGATTAAATCGATAGGCTCGGTAAGTTGGGAGATGATATTATTTATATGGTGTGCCGTTGATTATAGGAGGAAATCGTGTCCTATATATTAGGATGATGATGTCCCCTTGAGGATCTCATAAGGTTCATCATGTAAACCCTGCAGGTGGACTTGGTCCGGCATGATGAAAAGGTTGAGTGGTACTACTCATGTAGTTAGATGTTGATTAATTAATGGTCAGGAAATTAATTAATCGACGGATATTCGAGATCTTAAACACGGGGAGAAAATGTACACATAATAAATTGAGCCCATATTAACTTATGGGGGTTGGTGAGGTAGATAAATCATAATCCTTTAGTGGATTGGATTATCATTATTGGATCGGACATTATGTGGGCTTGATCCATTGGGTGGGCAAGATCCAACTCCTCCTCATGGTCCCTATTGTAGCCTATTAATACCTCATGAAACTTAGATCCAATGGATAGAAACAAAACTCTAGATCCAAAGGTAGAGATTAAATCTCTAAATCTGATGGTTGAGATAAAATCTCTAGATCCGACGGTTGAGATTAAATCCCTAGAACCAATGGTGGAGATTAAAACAAGGCTTATCCCTAAACTCTATAAAAGGAGCCTTTAGGGTTGGCGTGGAGATCATTAGAGAGGCTAGGGTCTTTGGAGTTGGCGGCAAGAAGCAAGGGGCTAGGGTTTGGAGCTTGGCGGCACCAAATAAGGAAAAAAATTTCTTATCTTCTTCTTCCTCAAGATTGCCGGCACCCATATAGCCCCTTCCTCACTTTGGCTGGCATCCAAACTCCCTCCTCTCCTCATCCTTGCCCGGTGGAACCAAGCCTTAGGGTCCTCCCTTGGAGCTTTTGGTCGGCAACCATTGTTTTCCTTCTTCTTGTTGGCCGGCGGCAAGCAAGGTGCTTGTTGTTTGTTGGTTGGCTAAAAGAAGGAGAAGGATCTTGTTTCTATACTCCCTCTTGCTTTGGAAGAGCAAGGAAGGAAGATTGGTGATCTAGGAGCCTCAACTTTTGGTAGATCGTCGCCCACACGATGTTCGAAAGGAGGAAAGTTATACAATAGAAGATCGACATGTATATCAATTCTCTATTTTCATTTGTTACATGTTTATATTTGTTTATCAATTATGAGCATGATATATTCTGTTTGTGGCTAAATAATACTTGGATCCCGAACATAAATACAAAAACCGACGATTCGTACATCGTCTATTCCGCGGCTATTCGTGGAATAGAGGTTGGTCGCTTGAACAACAAGTTTGTTCAAGTGACTACTCTAAACGAATAGCACGATGATGAAACGGTTGCTGTTAGGACCTGTGCACCCGCTAGAGGGGGGGGGGGTGAATAGCGATGTGCTCGTTCGATGATAGAATTCATTGCGTTTGTCTCTATAATTTCATTAGCGCAGCGGAAATAGAAATAATACAATAACGAAATAAGACAAACACAATTCACAACACGAGATAAAACGTGGTTCGGAACTGAACGGTTCCTACTCCACTGATCGAGCTCTAAAGAGCTCTAGCGATGCCAATGCAATCACTAATCACAAATACTCCTTCTCGACACAAGTCGAAGGAGGAGAAACCTCGTACAAACGTTCTTACAACAATTAGAAATGAATACAAGCAAAATACAAGAGAGAAATACAATGTAAGTAAATAAAACTACTTTACAATAGCTTTTGATTTGCTTACTTTTGGTTGCCTTGAACTAGCCTTGAAGGACTGGAAAAGCACCAACTATTCCCCTTCAAATCGCCCAAAAAAAACCTTGTTTTGAGCCTTCCACGAACAACTTCTTTTATCCTCCATCGGGCTGGATTTTCTCCTGGTAGTCGACTGCCATAAGGCCTGAGTCGACTGCCAACATTGTAGCTGTGAGACAACGGCTCAATCCACATTTGACAAGTTCCAACGGATCTCTTGGCAGTCGACTGCCAACATTGTCAGTCGACTGCCAACGCCCGTAGCCGACTGGCCAGTCGGCTACGGAGCATTCTATGCTCGCAACTCAACTGGCAGTCGACTTCCAGCAGTCAACTGATCCAATGAGCAGTCGACTTCTTGTTGGGATGTATACTAAAAGCCTAGCTCTTTTGTATGAACATCTTTATTTTGAAATAAGAATCACATGATCATTATTTGCACTTTATTTATATATGTGCATATTGTCTAATACTTTACATTGTAGATAACATGGTGCTTGGGTGTGGCACAGAAGATCATGTTATCAGTCCCTTGAAGAGTATAAGTAGAGGCTCACAACCAAGATGGTTTTGAACAAACCATTGGCATGGTTGTAGTGTAGCTTGGTATTGTTTTATCTTGAACATAGAGTTACACTAGTACACTTAGGTGTATTGAGCAGGACCGACATAGAGGTGATTCAATTTATTGCTGACTACATAATTGAATCGGACCTCGGATATTATGTTGTACATGCTCTTAATCCAGATATAATAACGGGCACATGTACTTAGTATTTATTTCTTTGATTTACCAAAGGGTGAGATTTCTATGGATTAAATCAATAGGCCCAGTAAGTTGGGAAATGATATTATTCACATGGTGTGCCGTTGATTATAGGAGGAAATCGTGTCCTATGTATTAGGTTGATGATGTCCCCTTGAGGAGATCATAAGGTTCATCATGTAAACCCTGCAGGTTGACTTAGTCAACATGATGATAAGGTTGAGTGGTACTACTCGAGGAGTTAGATGTTAATTAATTGATGGTCAGTAAATCAATTAATTGACGGGCATTCGATATCTTAAACATGGGGAGATGGATGTACAAATAATATATGGAGCTCATATTGATTTATGGGGGTTGGTGAGGTAATTCAATGATGATCCTCTAGTGGAATGGAACATCATTGATGGATCAAATTTGTGTGGTTCCGATCCATCGGGTGGCCAAGATCCAACTCCTCCTCATGGTCCCTATCGTAGCCTAATATAAACCTCTTGAAGTCTAGATCAAATGATGGAAAACAAATCTCTAGATCCGACGGTTGAGATTAAATCTCTAGAACCGACGGTAGAGATCAAATCTCTAGAACCGACGGTTGAGATTAAATCTCTAGAACCGACGGTAGAGATCAAATCTCTAGATCCGACGGTTGAGATTAAATCTCTAGATCCGACGGTTGAGATTAAATCTCTAGATCCGACGGTTGAGATTAAATCTCTAGAACCAATGGAGGAGATTAAACCTGGGCCTAAACCTAACTCTATATATATGGGAGAATGGGTTGGGCGGCAAAAAAAAAGATTTGGATGATGGAGATTAGGGTTTAGCCTCTCATTGCTTGGGCGGCAAGAAATCCTAAGGAGGAAACCCTAATTGGATTAGGGTTTGGCTCTTTGGTTGGGCAGCATGGTTTGGAAGGAAGAGTGGGCGGCAACTTGTGGAAGATCTCTTCTTCTTCCTAGAAGGTGGCCGGCTCCTAGATCTCTTCCCTCCACCTTGGTTGGGTGGCAAGAAACCATAAGGATGAAACCCTAATTAGATTAGGGTTTGGCTCTTATAGTTGGGCAGCTAGGGTTTGCAAGAACGTGGGCGGCAACTATAGGAGAGGAGTTCTTCTTCTTCCTAGGGTGTGGCCGATTCCTTCCTCTATTCCCTCCACCTTGGCCGGCGCCCAACATATTCCCTTTCTCCTCTTCACTCCATCTTGGCCAACGACACTAAGAGCTAGGGTTTGTCCCTAGTTCGGTTCCTTGGTTGTTTCCATTTTGTTCTCTCTATTCTTGGGGCCGGCGGCATCAATCCTTTGAGGATTGGTGGTTGGCTCAAGCAAGAAGGAAAAGAGAGTTCTTCTTTCTTTGGATTGAAGAAGATCTAGGAAGCTTCAACTTGTGGAGGATCTTCGCCCACACGAAGTCTACAAGGAGGTTAGGACATACGATAGAAGATCGAGAGGTATAAAAGTTTTACAACTTTTATTATTGATATTTGCATGTTCTTATTGTTATGCTAGCTTATGTTCTTTATGTTAGTATGTGTTGATTATACTAGTTTACATTCATATGTATTTGTATAATCATGGACCCCGAAAACAAACACAAAAACCGGCGATCCTTCCGTCGTCTCTTCCGCGGCTAACTGACTAGAAGAGTTGATTGCTTGAACAACAAGTTTGTTCAAGCAATTGCTCAAGTCATTAGCACGACGATGAATTGGTTGTGCTTAGGAAACTCATCCCATCCGGATTAGTTTTCATTAGTGAAAATTTTAATCCGGGGACATGAGAGCCGATGAGCATTCCGAGGGCTTGCATGATTCCCAACACTTCTAAGGCAATTTCAGCCCTAAGTGGCAGTCGAGCTCTAGTCGACTCTCGGCAGTCGAACCGGCCATAATGCCAGTCGACTGCCAACCTCAAAGATGTGGTTTTAACGCAAGTATGGTGTCCCCATACTTGCTATACCACCCTTAGCCTAGACCTAAGCCTTTTAGCCACCTCCATCAGCCTCATGCCTCTCGAATCCCTCCAAGTCATCCATGACTTGTTCATCCATCACGCTAGCCTTCAGGTGCTTCCATCGGCTATGTCATACTAACGGTGTCTACACCACCAAGCCACATTGGACTTACGCCGCCAAGACTCCGCTTGGACTTTACGCCGCCAACCATTAGACTTATGCTGCCAAGACTTTACCCTTGGACTTTACGTCGCCAATATCAAACCCCTTGGACTTCTCAAATGCCAAGACTCAAGCTTGGACTTTCCCTTGCCAACCCATGTTGGACTTTCCACGCCAAGACCCATGCTTGGACTTTCCCTTGCCAACCCATGTTGGACTTTCCATGTTAAGACCCATGCTTGGACTTCCCTTGTGCCAAGTACTCAAGACTTGGACTTTCCCAAATTGCCAAGTGTCCCACTTGGACTTTCCATGCCAAGTACCCATGACTTGGACTTTACCTTGCTAAGACTCATGCTTGGACTTTCCCATAATCACATGGTCAACCCTAGTCAACCATCAAAGTCTCCCTCGAGTCAAACTCGAGTCTGGTTAATTATAACCTGGGTCGATTGTATAAACAATCTCCCCAAAACATTAACCGACATCAATGTCAAACATCAATGTCAAACCACTTTGTCAAATATCAAAACATCACTCGAGTCAAACTCGAGTCTGATCAATCGTGACCTGGGCCGATTGCACTAACAATCTCCCCCTTTTTGATGTTTGACAAAACAAAACTTGAGTTAGGCCCCTAACTCAAATTTCCATACTAATTATCCCAAATTGGTAATTTAACCTTCTCCAAAATATTCTTTCCCAAATATTCTCCCCCTTTTTGACTAACATCAAAAAGGTTATCTCTCCAAGGAGGTCAATGTCTCATGTGTTAGTAATATATGAGAGATGTCCTAAGGCAATCGCCTTATGTATGAACCATTTATATGATAAATGAAGATTCACTATTTGAGTATACATGTTTTATGTATTTGATTGGATCTTAAACTCATTTACTGAATGTCCACGATACGATTCACGGCATGAGAGAATTTGTGATTGGATCACAACTAGTGAGTATCTCTACATGTGTAATTGTGATGTATCGGAATTATCCTAGTCGATGAATTGATGGATTTGGACACCATCAATTGTCGAGACTAGCACAGGTATACTCCTTGGTGTATCAAGCGGTGATTCTCCTTTGGCTGGAGACATTGTGATGTCCGGAGTTAATCGTGGATGCTAGTTATGGTAACTAGTTCATTGGAGTGACCAGCCGTAAGACTTCATATGGTTCTCTACATATATAGATATGTCAATGAAGTTCTTACTGTGGCTTAAGTGCGATGTTCCTTTGACTTGCGGTATTTAAGTCATCTTGATCATGGAGACTTATGCTTTGACATCTTAAGCAAACATCTCTAAGGAGATGTGGACCCGGGATGATTGGGTATAAGTCGAAGTGATCGAAGGTGTTTGAATAGCCTATAAAGGATTCACCACTCCTTGCGAGGAGATGTATACCCATGGCCTCTCGTCGGATTGTTACTAAAGTCTTTGGCCAAAGCATTACATGTTTAGAGTAAGGTACTCTTCGATACATGTGGAGTAACTAGAATCCGTAGGATGAGGAAATAATACGTGGGCTAGGTGTGACGTAGTCAGCCTAGTGGGGACTGACACAATAGACCATGTCCTGAACCAAGTGGGTATAAGATGAGTGAAGGGAATGGGGCACGAATCATTCGAGCTGCTGAAGGGTTTCAGAAATAGTTTTGGATCAACCGTTGATCTTTTTCGGTTAATTGGGGATCATGATGTACTACTAGGTGCCACTCATGATCATTCTATAATTAATGGTTAATTATAGACGGCCAACATAAACCGAGAACCTATTTGGTCACACGCACAACGAGCGTAATCCAAAGGATTTAAAATGAGCTTGAGAATGAGATTCTCAGACCGAGAGAAACTAGGTTTGGTTGGACCAAACATAAAGCGAGCATGAAATCGTTTCAGTCGCAATGGAAGCGTGGATGGGCCGTGTCTTATGAAGACATAATGGATGGACCAAAATGGTTTGGTTCTAATCCTATGGATGAGAATAAACCAAAGGGTTTGGTTTATTTTAAACGAATGAACCAAAAGTTGGTTCGATTCGTTTTAACTTAAAATAAACCATCATGGTTTGGTTTATTTTAACTTATCTTAATGGAGCGGGTTAACGGGCCTAATGGTTATGATCCAATAACCATTAAGAGAATTAGTTCTCTATAAAAGAGGGCTTAATGGATAATTAAGCTCTAATCCAAGCCCTAGCAAAAGTTGCCGCCCACCCCCCTTGAAGGAGTTTCGGCGCCAACCCTAAAGCTTGCCGCCCAGCTTGTTGTGTCGCCGTCCAGCTCCTTGCCGGCGACCAAGCTTCAGCCGGTGAACCCTCCGGCGACCCTCCGGTGATCTTCCTAGTCCTCGGTGAAAAGGCGAGCACTTGGCTTCCTTGTTTTGGCCGGCGCCTACTCCTCCACCAAGCTGTCCAGTTTTCTGGACAGCTTCTTCTCCTCTCGTTGGACCGTCGTTTGGACGACAGTTAGAGCTCCGACAGTGGATAACTTACCGGGGATTCGATCTCCGGTAATCCTCTGAGGTGGAGGATGAAGGATTCGTCAATCGGTTGACGAATACCTCTCCGGAGAAGCGAGTTTTAAGGACTCATTTTGGATCCGAATTTGGATTCGGATCGTGATCATCTCTCGATCACGTCGTCTTCAACACGAGGCTAGTAACCCGTACGAAGACGAAGCTCGTGGCTTAGCGAAGTCATCTCGAGGAACTCGGCGTGGATACGGATAGAGACGATTCTAGCGAGAATCGTTCCGGTTGATGCCGTTCCCGCTACACGTCATACGAAAGGTATAACGTAGATAAATTTCCTTTTATTGCAAATTTAAATTTATGGTTATGTCTACACTTGTTGTAATATGCATGTGTGTGTTGTGTGTGTTGTAATAAATAGGAGTATTTATTATTTTTATTGCTTCCGCTGTGTTCATGTTTACGAAACATGATCGAACACACACACGCCGCGGTGCCGGAAACCCAACAGTGGTATCAGAGCCCAGGTTGTGTTTCGACATAATCGTAAAAATGGTTTTGCGATAGTCATAATGTATTTCTGGAAATTTTCTAAATTTTGGAAATTTAGAAGTATTTATGGAAATTTTTCAATTTTGGAAAGTCTAGAAGTATTTATGGAAATCTTCCACTTTTGGAAAGTTGGAAGTATTTATGGAAATTGATATTTTCCATAAATAAAATATTTGATTAGATTCTGGAAATTTGTTTTCTAATTTAATCATGATTTGATTTGGGAAATCAAATCTTAAAATATTTTATTTCAATAAGTAGTTTTAATGATTTAGGAAATTGGTTTCCTAAATAGATTTTCCTTAATCAAATAATTCCATGAATAAAATATGTGATTAGATTTGGAAATTTGTTTCCTAATTTAATTATGATTTGATTTGGAGAATCAAATCTTAAACATATTTTATTTCCATAAATAGTTATGACATATAAGGAAATTATATACATGACATAATTGTATGCCATGTAATTGCATTAGATGCATAACATTATGTCATGCGTGTCGTGACATGTAGATGTATGTCATGTATGTCATGCCATGTAGATAATAGTTATTTGCATGCAAAGAGGATGAGACATAAAACCCTAACTCAATATTAAAGCCTACACCTTCCATTAATATGGTTAGAACCAGAGTTCTGTTTCTTGTTTGGGTTGTTGGACTCACTCCAAGCCCTTCTCGAACCTGAACATGTTCAAATCATTGGAATAGTTTAACTCTAATATGGTAAGAGTCAGAGTTCAATCGTTAGTTTGGGTTGTTGGACTCACTCCAAGCCTGGCTAATTGGTTGAATGCGCTCTAACCATATTAAAACTATTTCGCGATTAATGGGTCGGCTTTAACTTGGAGCATCGATTTGTTGGACTCACTCCAAGGTCGATGTGAAGAGAGGTGAAGTTGGGTGCTATGCATATGATGCATACTTGTTAATGTGTTAACAACCCAATGTATGTGTAAACATTCAATTAGTTGATAGCACATTGTGATAGTTACATATACATGATATGTAATCGGTATACTTGATACCCACCATCATAGCTAAGAATGGCTTGTTGGACTCACTCCAAGGTTGTTCTTATCTATGATGGATATCAGCCCATTCGGAGATGGACCTACGATCTCCCGAAGTGATTTTAAGGGTTTTTGAAATTCGAAAAATGAATGGGATTTATAAATGTATATTGATGCATTTTAAAATCATTTTCTCATATATGCTCATTTTGTATTTCTAGGTCAATATATTGATCATGATGTGTTTGAATTGCGTTCCATTTTGGATTCGAATAAATTGATCGGGCCAACTTCTTGGATCGCTTAGAAACTTGAGAATTGTTCTCAAGGTGAAAAGCTTGCAAATGTCCTCGGCGCTCTTCCCGCCCATCCTAGTGAATGCAACTCGACCAATTGTTGGCCTATCAGAAACATGTGAGTGATTCTGAACAAATGAGTTGCATCATGCTAGCCATGATGGAACCCAAGCTACGAAAACAGCATGAGCATATGGATGCTCATATCATAGTCCTTCATCTTTGTGAGTTGGTTGATGAGCAAGTGAGATTCGAAAGGTTCGAAGTCTCAAAGCTCCTCTTCACCTCTGAGATGCTAGGAGGTTCATCTGTGGTACTGCTCAATATGCTGAAGACTGTGGAGTCTTCTGAGAAGCATGAGCAGGGGACGGTGCTGTTAGTTGATTCCTCGAAGAAAGGTTCTAAGAGGAAGTCAAAGGAACAGCAGAAGGGAAAGAAGAAAAAGGCTAAGAAGGTAGAACTAGCAAAAAACCAAACTAGCCATCATTATGACAAGTAGAGACATTTATGAAGAAAGTGCAAGATTTATCTTGAGTCCATGAAGAAGGATAAGGCATCGATGCCCCATCTTCTTCAGAAATCTTCTTTATTGATTGTCATTCTATTTCCTCAGACACTTGGGTATTTGATACTGGGTGTGGCTCACATATATGTAATGACATACATGGGCTAAGGAATAGAAGAAGACTCGTCAAGGGGGAGAGTCAAATTTACGTGTTGGGAATGGAGCAATGGTTGCTGCACTCGCCATCGGAACGTATTTGTTGGAACTCCCTGTAGGACTTGTCTTAGAACTGGACAATTGCTTTTATGTTCCTTCGTTGATAAAGAACATCATTTCTATTTCATGTCTAAATAGAAATGGGTTCCATTTGACTTTTAGTAACAATTGTTGTTACATAACTTTGAATGGAGTTCTTTATGGGATTGGAACTTTAAGCAATGGTGTTTATACGTTGGACGTATCCAGTGACATTTGCAATATCGAAGCGAGCAACAAGTGTGCTCGAAAGGATAATCAAATAGACTCCTACATGTGACATTGTCGTCTTGGCCATGTAAGCAAGAAACGCATGTCCGAATTACACCGATGTGGAATTCTGGAATCGTTTGAATTGGATTCATACGATACATGCGAATCATGCTTAAAAGGCAAGATGACTAAGTTACCTTTTACTGAAAAAAAGGTGAACGAGTGGGAGAGTTACTAGGTCTAATACATACTGATGTATGTGGACCTATGTCAACTCATGCATTAGGAGGCTATAGCTACTTCATTACCTTCACCGATGATCACTCACAGTTTGGGTATGTGTTCTTGATGAAACACAAGTCTGAAGCCATTGAAAGGTTCGAAGAATTAAGAAATGAAGTAGAGAAACAACATGACAAGAGTATTAAAATACTTCGATCGGATCGAGGTGGTGAATACTTAAGTCAAGAGTTTCTTGATTATCTAAGAGACAATGGCATATTGTCTCAATGGACTCCGCCCTATACACCACAGCATAATGGTGTATCTGAGAGGCGTAACCAGACCTTGTTGGACATGGTCAGGTCAATGATGAATCATGCAACTCTTCCCAAGTCCTTTTGCGGTTATGCACTTCAGACAGCTGTTTACTTGTTAAACAGAATGCCTACCTAGTCTCTACTACTCCATATGAGATATGGGCTAGTAAGAAACCTCATGTATCTTACTTGAAGATATGGGGTTGTCCTGCTTATGTGAAGCGGACTGTATCAGACAAACTGGATGCTAAGTCTGATAAATGTCTATTTATTGGATACCCTAAGGAAACAAGGGGTTACCAATTCTATCATCCTGTGGAACAAAAGGTGTTTGTTTCAAGGCATGCTGTGTTTCTAGAGAAAGAGTTTCTCTTGCAAGAAAACAGTGGGAGTGTCGTCGAGCTTGAGGAGGCTCGAGAGACTCAAATAGACATTGATGAGATACCTGGTGAAGCACAACAACCGACAACTCATAGTGATGAGCAATCGGCTGGACCTATTGTAACACCACATCTTCGTAGATCTGGTAGAACACGCAATATTCCTGAGAGATATGGATTTCTCGTAAGTGAATCGAATGACGTGTTACTCATTGATGATGAGGAGCCTACCAGTTATGAAGAAGTGCTGACAAGTTCAGAAAGGGATAAGTGGCTTGGTGCCATGAAGTCGGAAATGGATTCCATGTATGAAAACCAAGTTTGGAACTTGGTTGACCCATCTGAAGGCATAAAGCCTATAGGGTGCAAGTGGGTTTTCAAGAAGAAAACCGACATGGATGGTAATGTGATTACCTATAAAGCTAGATTGGTGGCGAAAGGATATCGTCAAAAACAAGGTGTTGATTATGACGAAACCTATTCGCCTGTAGCTATGCTTAAATCCATTCGGATGCTCCTGGCCATAGCGGCTCATTATGATTATGAGATATGGCAGATGGATGTGAAAACAGCTTTCCTTAATGGAAACCTGCTCGAGGACGTGTATATGATACAACCCGAGGGTTTCACATCGGTTGATAAAACCAAGGTATGCAAATTTTGACGATCCATTTATGGATTGAAGCAAGCATCCAGGAGCTGGAATATCCGTTTTGATGAGACAATCAAAAAGTTTGATTTCTCACAAAATCCAGACGAACCTTGTGTGTACAAGAAGGTTAGTGGGAGTGCAGTCGTGTTCCTAGTATTGTATGTCGATGACATATTACTTATAGGAAACGCGATGTGTCAATCTTACATCGATTAAGGTTTGGTTATCCAAGACATTCTCCATGAAAGACTGGGAGAAGCAACCTACATCCTTGGGATTAAGATCTATAGAGATAGATCGAAGCGTTTGGTCTTTCGCAGTATATATAGACCGAGTGCTAAAGAGGTTTAGCATGTCGGAATCCAAGAAAGGTTATACCCATCGGGCATGGGAACACCTTTCAAGTCTATGTGTCCGCGCACGTAAGACGAGAGGATTTGCATGAGTAAGATTCCCTATGCATCCGCAATAGGATCTATCATGTATGCTATGTTATGTACGAGGCCCGATGTATCGTATGCTCTGAGTGTCACGAGCAGATACCAGTCTGATCCAGGAATGGATCATTGGGTGGCTGTTAAGACGATCCTTAAGTACTTAAGAAGAACTAAGGATACGTTCCTAATATATGGAGAAGGGTACATGGTGATACGTGGGTATACGGATGCCAGCTCCAGACAGACAAGGATGATTCCATGTCTTAGTCTGGGTATGTATTCACCTAGAATGGAGGCGCAATAAGTTGGAAAGGTTCCAAGCTTGACACTATAGCGGATTCTGCCACTAAGGCAGAATACGTTGCAGCTTTGGAAGCAGCAAAGGAAGCGGTTTGGATCAAGTAGTTCATCTATGAACTTGATGTGGTCTCATCAATGATCCAAACATGTGCTTCGCCGCTATCATCTTATCAGAGAGATCATCAGTAGGAACGAAATACAAATCGAGAAAATTCCCACTGAAAGTAACTTAGCGGATCCTTTGACTAAAGCATTACCTCAAAGTAAGTTTGAGGGTCATGTTCGAGCTTATGGTATTGGATACCGTAGCGATTGGCATTAGGCCAAGTGGGAGTCGTTTAGTAATATATGAGAGATGTCCTAAGGCAATCGCCTTATGTATGAACCATTTATATGATAAATGAAGATTCACTATTTGAGTATACATGTTTTATGTATTTGATTGGATCTTAAACTCATTTACTGAATGTCCACGATACGATTCAAAGATGAGAGAATTTGTGATTGGATCACAACTAGTGAGTATCTCTACATGTGTAATTGTGATGTATCGGAATTATCCTAGTCGATGAATTGATGGATTTGGACACCATCAATTACATCGAGACTAGCACGAGGTATACTCCTTGGTGTATCCAAGCAGCTGATTCTCACTGGCTGGAGACATTGTGATGTCCGGAGTTAATCGTGGATGCTAGTTATGGTAACTAGTTCATTGGAGTGACCAGCCGTAAGACTTCATATGGTTCTCTACATATATAGATATGTCAATGAAGTTCTTACTGTGGCATAAGTGCGATGTTCCTTTGACTTGCGGTATTCAAGTCATCTTGATCATGGAGACTTATGCTTTGATATCTTAAGCAAACATCTCTAAGGAGATGTAGACCCGGGATGATTGGGTATAAGTCGAAGTGATCGAAGGTGTTTGAATAGCCTATAAAGGATTCACCACTCCTTGCGAGGAGATGTATACCCATGGCCTCTCGTCGGATTGTTACTAAAGTCTTTGGCCAAAGCATTACATGTTTAGAGTAAGGTACTCTTCGATACATGTGGAGTAACTAGAATCCGTAAGACGAGGAAATAATACTTGGGCTAGGTGTGACGTAGTCAGCCTAGTGGGGACTGACACAATAGACCATGTCCTGAACCAAGTGGGTATAAGATGAGTGAAGGGAATGGGGCACGAATCATTCGAGCTACTGAAGGGTTTCAGAAATAGTTCTGGATCAACCGTTGATCTTTTCGGTTAATTGGGGATCATGATGTACTACTAGGTGCCACTCATGATCGTTCTATAATTAATGGTTAATTATAGACGACCAACATAAACCGAGAACCTATTTGGTCACACGCACAACGAGCATAATCCAAAGGATTTAAAACGAGCTTGAGAATGAGATTCTCAGACCGAAAGAAACTAGGTTTGGTTGGACCAAACATAAAGCGAGCATGAAATCTTTTCAGTCGCAATGGAAGCGTGGATGGGCCGTGTCTTATGAAGACATAATGGATGGACCAAAATGGTTTGGTTCTAATCCTATGGATGAGAATAAACCAAAGGGTTTGATTTATTTTAAACGAATGAACCAAAAGTTGGTTCGGTTCGTTTTAACTTAAAATAAACCATCATGGTTTGGTTTATTTTAACTTATCTTAATGGAGCGGGTTAACGGGCCTAATGGTTATGATCCAATAACCATTAAGAGAATTAGTTCTCTATAAAAGAGGGCTTAATGGATAATTAAGCTCTAATCCAAGCCCTAGCAAAAGTTGCCGCCCACCCCCCTTGAAGGAGTTTCGGCGCCAACCCTAAAGCTTGCCGCCCAGCTTGTTGTGTCACCGTCCAGCTCCTTGCCGGCGACCAAGCTTCAGCCGGTGAACCCTCCGGCGACCCTCCGGTGATCTTCCTAGGCCTCGGTGAAAAGGTGAGCACTTGGCTTCCTTGTTTTGGCCGGCGCCTACTCCTCCACCAAGCTGTCCAGTTTTCTAGACAGCTTCTTCTCCTCTCGTCGGAGCGTCGTTTGGACGACGGTTAGAGCTCCGACAGTGGATAACTTACCGAGGATTCGATCTCCGGTAATCCTCTGAGGTGGAGGATGAAGGATTCGTCAATCGGTTGACGAATACCTCTCCGGAGAAGCGAGTTTTGAGGACTCGTTTTGGATCCGAATTTGGATTCGGATCGTGATCATCTCTCGATCACGTCGTCTTCAACACGAGGCTAGTAACCCGTACGAAGACGAAGCTCGTGGCTTAGCGAAGTCATCCCGAGGAACTCGGTGTGGATACGGATAGAGACGATTCTAGCGAGGATCGTTCCGGTTGATGCCTTTCCCGCTACACATCATACGAAAGGTATAACGTAGATAAATTTCCTTTTATTGCAAATTTAAATTTATGGTTATGTCTACACTTGTTGTAATATGCATGCATGTGTTGTGTGTGTTGTAATAAATAGGAGTATTTATTATTTTTATTGCTTCCGCTGTGTTCATGTGTACGAAACATGATCGAACACACACACGCCGCTGTGCCGGAAACCCAACATCATGTCCCAATGAGATCTTACAATCTCCCCCTTAGTCCAACAATACCTTGGATGCCCACCATCTTCCTAGTGATAAGTCTCATATCACTCAAGAGAGGCAATCCTATACTCTCTCCCAATTTCCAATTTGGATTTCTCAAAAACCCATCAATTTTCCCAATTGATGTCCTTCTTCCCTTCAAGAAGAAAAGCACATCCATCATACCAAGATGGATACCTCCCCCTAAAGGCTTGCTCCCCCTTGACCATTGCACCAACAATGTCCTTGGGAAGTCCCTAAGCCAATAGGAACTCTAAACCATCAAAATTAAGGTTATAAGTTCAAACATGAACTCTCCCCACATTAAATTTGATACATTATCCTAACACCTCTCCAAATCCATATCCAATGAATTTCCACCCTTCATAATGCTTCCCAAAGCATATCCTAGGGTTAGGAGTGGTTAGGGACCTTTACCATGGCTGAAAATGGGCTAAACAACCTTGTTTTTCTCGAAATTAGCTTGGTAGTCGACTACTTACATTAATCAGTCGACTCCCACTCACATCAGTCGACTGCCATCAGGCGGCAGTCGACTGATAACGAAAATTCTCGAATTTTAGCTATCAGAATCGAATTTTGAAAAGTCATAAGTAATTCTACGTATATCGAAAAATCACGAAATTTGATACGTATATTACTTATAGTCAATAAAATGGGTGAAAAATGTTTGAAAAATATTTTACCCAAAAAATATTGAAATTGATACAAAATCCAAAAGTGAATAAAAACTCTAAAGTTCTAGCTCACTTTGTAACAATCTCATCAATGGTGATTGCTATCAAAAGATAGACTTCACCAAGGTTTTCTAAATTGATTTTAAAACATTTTCAAAAACCTTATTTTGAATCATATCCCTTGGGATCTATGTACATGACTTGTACACAAGCTTTCCTAATGATCCACCTTTGAATCAAGATGAGTTTTGGTTCAACTAGATGCAAAAACTATGCACCTTGAACTCAACTCATATCCTAGCATCTCACATGTATCTAGGGTGTATAAAACACACATACATGTCAATTGGATGTGAGATGTGGGTTTTGGTTCATTTAATCTAGGGTTTCATGCATTTTCTAAGGCAACCCTACTTGATTCCCTTATGAATGGGACTCCAAGTCATGCCATAGTCCTTAAATCAATTTTCAATCAAGTTAATGCATGAAATGATCATGGCATAATGATAGCAAAATAAAAACATGGCCAATGATCATGATGTCATGGCATATGATATAAAACTTAAACTCATGACATTCAATCCTAATTCCTAAACATAATCATGACATATAAATGATAACAATAGGCATGATGTCATGACATGGCATATGGCAAACAAAGCATGACATATAAAATATATAGGAATAATAATACCTAAAATTTAATATTAGTTGCCATTTGAGATAATTAAGTATATTTTTGCCATTATTCCTATTAATCTCTCAAGTGTGCCAAAAACCCAAAATGACACACTATGACCTCTAAACCTAAATTGTGCCAATTCAATTGATTTTTCATAATCTTCAAGGTATATTGGCACATCCTAAAATCTTTTAGGATTAAAATCAAAATCTATTTCCAAGGCATCCATAACCTTGAAAATAATCCTAAAGTGCCACCTTTGCCATGGTTGAGTTAATTACCCATCCAATCAAGGTTGGCACACCCTAAACCCATCTAGCGTGAATCAATCACGCTCTTAGGAACCAAAAACCTATTTGAGCTCCTAGGGTTAATTAGGTATTCCTTAGGGATAACCTCCCTAGATACATTTCTAATGACCCTTCTAGGCTTATTAGCCTTGGTCATTTGGGTCTTGCCATGGTTAACCTTAGGGATTGCCTCCCTAGTAATTTTCTTAGTGGCCACCCTAGGTTTCTTCGAAACCCTAGCTACTAGGCATCTACCTTGGTCAACCTTAGGGATGACTTCCCTATTGACCTTGGTCTTCCTAGACCTAGATTGTGTTCCATAATCAAATGGAACACTATGAAAAGCCACCTTAGGCTTAGGTTTGTGACCCAAACCTTGCTTGCCCTTGGTTAACTTTTGTCTTTTAGGTCCTAAGTATTGACTTTGAGATTTGGACCCTTGAAATTGACTTTGTATCTTATTTAGGGTATTTTTCCAATTTCTCAAGCCTTGACCTCAAGGCTTGGTTCTCTAATTCTAATTGCCCAATTTTAGAATTTTGATTTGGTCTTTGGGCATGATTCTTTCTAGGCATATGCCTAGTCCATTTAGGATTAAGACCTAGGTGCTCTTGCACCTTTCTAATTGTCTCCCTAGGTAAAATTGATCTTGAGTTATTTGACCTAGGTTTGTCCTTAGGTAAATTATTTTTAGGGACATTAGTCCCAAATTTCTTCTTATTATCTAAGTGGACATTCTTAGCTCCTAAGCAATATTCTCTATTTCTAGCATGCTCTTTATGATAAATAGCAAGACTATTAAAATTATTCCTAGCATGCTTTTGACTAGAATATAAAGAACAAGCATTGTTTAAATATACCTTAGGGTTAGCTATAGAAGCTCCCCCTACTTGTGATGCTCCATTTTTGACTCTCTTGCTCCCCCTAGGGTATTGATTCCTAAAATGCCCCGGTTGTTGGCACTTGAAGCAAATGATGTGCTATTTACTTCTTTTAGTGGGGATACCAGCATCTTTTGATTTTTCTTGAAGTCTTGGTGCCGGAGGAGTTTTTCTTACTCTTTTCGGACACTTACTCTTGTAGTGTCCGGATTCCCTACACTCAAAGTAAATTATATGATTTTTATTTAAAATTGAATTTCTTGAGTTACCTAAGTCAATGGTGGTGGTGAGGATCTCTTGAGCTTGCTCTTCCTCTCTACCGGATGTAGATGGTTCTTCTTGTCGCTCCAGTGTTGAGGATGCTCTCTCCTCCCCCTCAATCCTAGAGGTGGAGGCTTCTTCCACTTCTACCTCCTCCTTGGAAGTTGATGGCCTCTCAACCTCCAATTCTTCACACTCTCCTCTTGACCCGGATGTTGACTCTTCTTCAACTTCCGAATCCTCACTTGCTTGTGCGGAAGAGCTTGCTTCTTCGACCTCTTCCTATTGAACCGATGAGCATTCTACATCTTCTTCTTCTTCTTGGACCGGTTGAGGTTTTCATGATATTTTGCCAATTCATTCCAAAATTCCTTGGCATCCTTGTATTCACCTAGGCTACACAAGATATCATTAGGGATCAAATCACTCAAAAATTTGATTACCTTATTACTCCTCTCGAATTCTCGGAGTTGTTCTTCGGTCCACTTCTTCATTTTGAGGAACCCTTCTTTAGGCCCTCTTGGAAATTGGAACCCTTCCATCAAAACGGACCACTCTTCAAAGTCCCTCATCATTAAGATGTCTTCGGTCCGTGCGCTCCATTGCCTAAACCCTTCTTGTCCATAGAAGGTGTACGGGATCGGAGTGTTGATATCCCATCCTAGTGTTTCTTGAAACTCCATCTTCACCCTCTAGCGTTCTCCCTTCGTTGTTAAACTTAGAAGAGTGGCCTCGCTCTGATACCACTTGTTAGGACCTATGCGCCCGCTAGAGCGATGTGCTCGTTCGATGATGAAATTCGTTGCGTTTGTCTCTACAATTTCGTTAGCGCAGCGGAAATAGAAATAATACAATAACGAAACAAGACAAACACAATTCACAACACGAGATATAACGTGGTTCGGAACCGAATGGTTCCTACTCCACGGATCGAGCTCTAAAGAGCTCTAGCGATGCCAATGCAATCACTAATCACAAATACTCCTTCTTGACACAAGTCGGAGGCGGAGAAACCTCGTACAAATGTTCTTACAACAATAAGAAAAGATTACAAGAAAAATACAAGAGAGAAATACAATATAAGTAAAGAAAACTACTTTACAAGAGCTTTTGATTTGCTTGCTTTTGGTTGCCTTGAACTAGCCTTGAAGGACTGGAAAAACACCAACTATTCCCCTTCAAATCGCCCAAGAAAAACCTTGTTTTGAGCCTTCCATGAATAGCTGCTTTTATCCTCCATCGGGCTGGATTTCTGCCTGGTAGTCGACTGTCATAAGGCCCCAATCGACTGCCAACACTGTAGCTGTGAGACAATGGCTCAATCCATATTGGACAAGTTCCAACGGATCTCTTGGCAGTCGACTGCCAACATTGTCAGTCGACTGCCAAAGCCTGTAGTCGACTGCCCAGTCGGCTACGGAGCATTCCGTGCTCGCAACTCAACTGGCAGTCGACTGCCAGCAGTCGACTGATCCAATGAGCAGTCGATTGATAAGGCAATTTCAGTCCTAAGTGCCAGTCGAGCTCTAGTCAACTCTCGACAGTCGAACCGGCCAAAATGCCAGTCGACTGCCAACCTCAAAGATGAGGTTTTAACCCAAGTATGGTATCCCCATACTTGCTAGACCACCCTTAGCCTAGACCTAAGCCTTCTAGCCACCTCCATCAGACTCATGCCTCTCAGATCCCTCCAAGTCATCCATGACTTGTTCATCCATCGCGCTAGCCTTCAGGTGCTTCCATCGGCTATGTCATGCTAACGGTGTCTACACCGCCAAGGCACATTGGACTTACGCCGCCAAGACTCCGCTTGGACTTTACGCTTCCAACCATTGGACTTATGCTGTCAAGACTTCACCCTTGGACTTTACGCCGCCAATATCAAACCCCTTGAACCTCTCAAATGGAAAGACTCAAGCTTGGACTTTCACTTACCAACCCATGTTGGACTTTCCATGCCAAGACCCATGCTTGGACTTTCCCTTGCCAACCCATGTTGGACTTTCCATGCCAAGACCCATGCTTGGACTTCCCTTGTGCCAAGTATTCAAGACATGGACTTTCCCAAATTGCCAAGTGTCCCACTTGGACTTTCCATGTCAAGTACCCATGACTTGGACTTTACCTTGCTAAGGCCCATGCTTGGACTTTCCCATAATCACATGGTCAACCCTAGTCAACCATCAAAGTCTTTCTCGAGTCAAACTCGAGTCTGGTCAATTATAACTTGGGTTGATTATATAAACAATCTCCCCAAAACATTAACCGACATCAATGTCAAAACACTTTGTCAAACATCAAAACATCACTCGAGTCAAACTCGAGTTTGGTCAATCGTGACCTGGGCCGATTGCACCAACAGTTGCTTGGGTGATCCCTTTTGTCTAGGATTAATTTTTTTTTAATCCGGGGACATCGATGGTATCGCCATGAACAAATGACCGAGTTGAAGTGGGAAGCAAAGTTTCCCCTCACGGATCAAACCCAACACATCCATATGCTCATGCTGCTTCCGCAGCTCGGGTACCATCACGACTAGGATGATGCAACTCTCTAGTTCAGAATTACTCACATATTTCTGATAGACCAACAATTGGTCCAAAGTTGCGTCATCACAAGGATGGTCGGAGAGAGGCTCTTCGAGGACATACACAAGCTTTTCCGCCTTGAGAATAATTCTCAAGTTTCTAAGCCAGTCCAAGAAGTTAGGCCTAGTAAATTTATTTGAATCCAAAATAGATCACAAATTCAAAGACATCATGATCAATCAATTAACCTAGAAATACAAAATCAAGCATATATGAGAAAGATGGAAAAATGCATCAACATACATTTACAAATCCTATTCATTTTTTGAATTTTAAAAACCCCAAAATCACTTCAGGAGATTGTAGGTCCATCTCCGAATGGGCTGATATCCAACATAGATATGAACAACATGTAGGGGATCGATCGATGTGAGTGTGGCCGGCTAGAGGGGGGTGAATAGCCTTTGTCGTAGACGGTGGAATTCATTCATTCGTTGCTTGTCTATAAAACTATTAGCACAAGCAGAATATGAAAATACAAACAATTAAAGACAAAAGCAATAACAAGAATACAAACACTAACAAAGGATGTAACGTAGTTCACGGCTATGCCGCTAATCCACGGTCTGATTGTCCAAGGTGAATCACTCCTCAATCTATCCACTAGATCTCTCCTTTGCACAAAGCTAGGTGGAGGTAACCTCTTTACAAATCCCTCTTCTTACAATAAGAATGGAATGAGAATTTGGCACAAGTAAGAAGAGTAGCTTAGCACTTTGGGAGAAGCATTTTGCTCCCAAAGCCCCACACCCTTCCTCTTTATAGTGGAAGAGGGTTTCTTCCCGTTGACACAGGAGAAGTCGACTGATGTCCCTATCAGTCGACTGGTCCTATAGCCGTTGCCCAATAACGACTGCTTTCCATGTTGGATTTCATCCAATGGCAACATCATTAGTTGACTGATCTTACCATCAGTCGACTGATGGACCTATCAGTCGAGTGCTCGTGAGCTCGACTGCTGCCATTCGAAACGCTTCATCGGTCCATTGCCATTCCATGGCGATCGGTGATGGTTCATAATGATCGCCATTCCATGGCAGTTGACTGCTGGGCCAAAAACCCATCAGTCGGATACCAGTCGAACCCCGTTCGACTCAGAGCAGTCGACTGTCGTTCCATGGTAGTCGACTGATGTCGAGAAAACTCATCCGACACTTAGCTAATTGGCCAAGTTTCACCTAAGAGCACTACCCCTTCCAGGGTTACATTCGCTCACTCTCATCCCTCGAAGTGCCTCGCCTTCGAAGTTATCTTTGTCCAGCCATGTCCCTCGGATGCGCCAAGCGCACGGCTCTGCAGCACCATCCTTCGTGTCTCGCCCTGAAGTCTACTTCCTCCGGCTTCACTCCAAGCTCCTCGTCCGGCAATCCCTCGGATGCTCCAACCGCACGACTTCTGCAAAGTCATCCTTCACCAACTCTAAGACCGAGTCATGAGATGTGAAACTTGCCAAGGCTCCATGTGCGAATTACTAAGTCCTGCAAGACTCCAATGCACATATCAAATCCAAACATCCTATCTTAAACCCTTTTCCACACACATCAAAACCATATCAAGGATTGATTGCACTAACAATCTCCCCCTTTTTGATGTGTGGCAATCCGTTTAAGTTAGGTAAAACATTTATCAAAAATACTAAGGTAAGAAAGCATGTAAGTAACATGATTAGCAACTCTTCCCCTTAATACATGAAACTCCCCCTAAATATAATTCCCCCTTACTTAAACATATACATTTCTCCCCCTTTGACACCATCAAAAATATTAAACAAAGTTTATACACGCATGACATCAAGTTTAGAGAATAACAAAAGCCAAAACATGCCTTAAAATTGGATAAAAGAAGTTACTAGGCATGTTATTAGGCGACCAGTCGACTGGTTCAGACTACCAATCGACTAGCACATGCATTTCAGGTTTTTTTGATTTTCAGGCTGAATTTCAAAAATACATTAAAAATTCTACAAAATTCAAAAAATCATGAAATTTGGGGGAACATATTTCTTTTAGGGTCCTTTATCAGTGAAAAATAGTTTTCCATGAAAAATCATTATATTTTCAAGTATTTACTAAAAAACCAAAAGTTTCAAAAGTAACTAGGTTTTTTATCAAGTTAGTATCAAGTTTAACACCTAGTTTTGCTTTAAATTGTTTCAAAACATGAACACACAGATTTTAAAGTAAGAAATTGTTTTGAAAACATATGAAATATCCAACCATGATCTTTGGGAAATATGTCTATGAACTAAACATAATCCTTCCCCATGATTGGTCTATTATTGCTATTTTGATACCTTAAATGACCATCTAATTGTCATAGGCATTAGTGGACATTTGTATCATCCTAACATCTCACTCATGCTAAGTTTTCAATCAAGGTAGCCTATGGTGAGTGTGAGATGTATCCTAAAGGTATTTGTATATACTTAACCATTAATTCATGCAATTCTACACAAGGTTAAGTATCATCCTAACAACCCACATGATCATAAAGATATATATGAATTAATTTCACATTATGATCATGAGACAAATGTATTCATCAAATCGTGATCATGCATTAGGTATTACATCATGATAATAAGGCAAATATCACCTAAAGCATGATTTCTATTATCTATGGGTGCATTATCATCACCCAACACTATTTCAAAAATTTGTCCCGCCATCGTAAGTCAACCAAAGTATGATATAGATAAATTCCATATGGTTGACTATCCTAGGGTTTTCCTAACCCTTTAGAATGGATTTAGGAACCCAAAATAAGTTCTTTCCTATTGGGTTCACTAAATACTCCTTAGGGATCCATTTTCTAGCAATTACCTTCTTTTTATCTTGACCCCTAGCAATTGAGCACTTATAGGCCTTTTCATTTTTATTTTCTTTATAACCTAGGCCCTTCTTGTTGAAGCTTGCCCTTTGTCTCCCAATTATCATGTTAAGGGTATTGGAGCCTATTGTAAACTTTTCTAGGGGCTTGGTCAAATGATCTACCTTTTCCCTTAGAGCCCTATTTTCATCCATACATGCATCACTAACATTGAAAGGCATATATTCATGTGAGCATGCATTATCATGACTAGAAGAAATATTTTCATTATCATTTAACCATGTTTTTTCTTGTTTTTCTTCTAAGTCCTTAATTTGATCTAGCATGCATTTATTTTTCTTCTTTGCCCTAAATAAGTCCTTAGTGAGGCTAGAAATCATGGAAACTATTTTACTAGGTGAGAGATTCATTACCATAGTCTCCATGTCTTCTTCTTCTTCGGATGAGGATGGTGAAGAAGCTCCCCCTTCACTCGAGCTCTCCTCACTTGAGCTTGCTTCTTCATTTTTGGAGGAGGAGGAGTCTAGGTCGTCAAATGCCATTAGGGCAAGGTTTGAGTAGACATGTTCTTCCTCTTCTTCGGATGAGGATGATGAAGAAGAGGGATCATCCCATGTCCTTGCTTTTAGTGCCTTTGCCTTTCCCTTTTCCTTGGCCTTCTTCTCTTCCTCCTTCTTCTTGCTCCCCTTGTTCTTCTTCTTTTCTTCTTTCTTTTTCTTCTCCTCTTTGCTCTTGTTCAAGAGGGGACAATTGTCCATTATGTGTCCCTCTCCTTGGCAATTATAACAAATCACCTTCCCCCTTGGTCTTCTCCTCCTATCATTAGATTTATTAAATTTAAAATTTCTTAAAGCATGCCTTACCTTCCTTACCATGTAAGCTTCTTCCGTGATATCCATGGAAGAGGATGAGGATGCTTCATTGGAGGAGGAGGGGTTCTTCATCTTCTTCTTCCCTTTGTTCGCTAATAGTGCCACTCCCCTTGATGGTTGAAGTCTTGGCTCTTCTACTACTCCTTCAAGCCTAGATTCATGCAATTCCATAGTGGAGAAAAATTCATCTAGAGTACTTACCTCTAGATTCTTTGAAATATAGAATGAGTTCACCATTGAACTCCACTTGGATGATCGGGGAAAAGATTCTATTGCCTTCATGAGTATGTCCCTATTGGAAAGCTTCTCCCCTACACTAGATAAATCGTTAAGGATTTCTTTAAATCTTGAATGTAGAGATGTTACCTTCTCCCTTTTATCGAGTTTGATATTGTTGAGTTGGGAGCGAAGGACATCTCTCCTTGCTAGCTTTGCCTCGGATGTGCCTTTATGAAGCTCTATTAGTTTCTCCCACATCTCCTTGGTGCTAGCACACTCTCCTATCCGGTTGACTTCTTGTTGGGGGAGTACATTGTAGAGGTGATGTTTGGATTTTGAGTTTACCAAGTACTCTTCCCTTAGCCTCTTGCTCCATCTTGATTTTTCCAATGGCTCCCCTTCTTCATCCCTAGGCATTTGGAAACTGTTTTCCATAATTAAAAGAATTTTGAAATCGGTTTCGAAAAATACCTCCATTCGCTTCTTCCACCAAGCGAATTCTCCCTCGAACTTCTGCGGATAAATATTAGAGTCGGCCATCTCTTGATGAAGTGCTTGTTGTGGCGGTTAGTACTCGACAAGCGACTTGGATCTGATACCACTTGTAGGGAATCAATTGATGTGAGTGTGGTTGGATAGAGGGGGGTGAATAGCCTTTGTCGTAGACGGTGGAATTCGTTCGTTCGTTTCTTGTCTACAAAACTATTAGCACAAGTGGAATATGCAAATACAAACAATTAAAGACAAAAGCAATAACAAGAATACAAACACTAACAAAGGATGTAACGTGGTTCATGACTACGCTGCTAATCCACGGTCCGATTCATCCAAGGTGAATCACTCCTCAATCTATCCACTAGATCTCTCCTTTGCACAAAGCTAGGTGGAGGTAACCTCTTTTACACAAGGATCACTCTTCTACAATAGAATGAAGACTAGCACAAGTACAAGAGTGGAAAATGTTTAGAACACTTTGGGAGTTGTTAAGAGTTCAAGCATTTTACTCCCAAAGCCCCACACCCTTCCTCTTTGTAGAGGAAGAGGGTTTCTTCCCGTTGACACAGGAGCAGTCGACTGATGTCCCTTTCAGTCGACTGATCCTGTAGTCGTTGCCCAATAACGGCTGCTTTCCATGTTGGATTCCATCCAACAACAACATCATCAGTCGACTGATCTTATCATCAGTCGACTGATGGACCTATCAGTTGAGTGCTCATGAGCTCGACTCGCCATGCGACACGCCTTCATCGATCATTGCCATTCCATGGCGATGTCGATGATATCTACCGATCATTGCCATTCCATGGCGATCGGTGATAAACAAAACCCATCGATCGGATACCGGTCGAACCATGTTCGACTCGGAAGCGATCATTGTCGTTCCATTGATCGGTGATGTCGGGAAATCTCATCCGACACTTAGCCAATTGGCCAAGTTTCACCTAAGAGCACTACCCCTTCCCGGGTTACATTCGCTCACTCTCATCCCTCAGAGTCCCTCGCCTTCGAAGTTATCTTCGTCCGGCCACGTCCCTCGGATGCGCCAAGCGCACGACTCTGCAGTGCCATCCTTCGCATCTCGCCCTGAAGTCTACTTCCTCCGGCTTCACTCCAAGCTCCTCGTCCTGCGATCCCTCGGATGCTCCAAGCACACGACTTTCGCAAAACCATCCTTCACCGACTCTAAGACCGAGTCATGAGATGTGAAACTCACCAAGGCTCCATGTGCGAATTACTAAGTCCTGCAAGACTCCAACGCACATATCAAATCCAAACATCGTAACTTAAACCCTTTGCCACACACATCAAAACCATATCAAGGATTGATTGCACTAACACAACCTTGGAGAGAGTCCAACAAGCCATTCATACCTACAATGGTAGGTATCAAGAATACCGATTGCATATCATATATATGCAACTATCACAATGTGCTATCAACTAATTAAATGTTCACACATACATCGGATTATTAACTCATTAACAAGTATGCATCATATGCATAGCACCCAACTTCACCTTCCTTCACATCCACCATGGAGAGAGTCAAACAAGCCGATGCTCTAGGTTAAAGCCAACCCATTAATCGAGAAATAGTTTTAATATGGTTAGAGTGCATTCAACCAATTAGCCCAGCTTGGAGAAAGTCCAAAAACTAAAGCTAACGATTGACCTCTAACTCTTACCATATTAGTATTAAACTATTCCATGGTTTGAACATATTCGGGTTCGAGTCGGGCTTGGAGAGAGTCCAACAACCCAAACAAGAAATAGAACTCTGGTTCCAACCATATTAATGGAAGGTTTAGGTTTTAATATTGTGTAAGGGTTTTATTGTCTCATCTTTTTGCAAGCAAATAACTATTATCTACATGACATGACATACATAGCATACATCTACATTTCATGACACGCATGGCATATTGATATGCATCTAATGCAATTACATGGCATACTATTATGGCATGTACAAAATTTCCTTATATGTCATAACTATTTATGGAAATAAAATATGTTTGAGATTTGATTCCCCAAATCAAATCTGATTAAATTAGGAAATAAATTTCCAAATCAAATCACATATTTTATTTATAGAAAGTCTTAATTAAAAAAAGTTAAATTTAATTTAGGAAATTTTTTTCCTAAATTGTCAAAACTATTTATGGAAATAAAATATGTTTTAGATTTAATTCCCAAATCAAATCATGATTAAATTAGGAAACAAATTTTCAAATCTAATCACATATCTTATTTATGGAAAGTGTTAATTTCCATAAATACTTCTAAACTTTCCAAAAGTAGAATATTTCCATAAACACTTCTAAACTTTCCAAAATTAGAAAATTTCCATAAATACTTCTAAACTTTCCAAAAGTAGAAAATTTCTATAAATAAAATTATGACTATCGTAAAACAATTTTATGATTATGTCGAAACACAACCTGGGCTTTGATACCACTATTGGATTTCCTCGGCAACGTGGCGAGTGTGTGTTCGAATATGTTTTGTAAACATGTGTACAGTTGAAGAATTAAAAGCAATAAATCTAATTTATTACAACACACACATCACACGCATGCAAGATACAACATGTGTAGACATAATCGCAGTTTCAAATTTTGCAATAAAAAGAAATTACGCTAGTTATACCTGACGTATCACGTGCAGCGGGAATGATATCAACCAGAGTAACTCTCGCTAGAATTGCCTCTATCCGTATCTACACCGAGTTCCGTCGGGATAGCTTCACCAAGCTACGAGCCTCGTCTTCGTAGGAGTCACTAGCCTCGTGTTGAAGACGATGTGATCGAAAGAAGATCAAAATCCGAATCAAAATTCGAATTCGAAAATGAGTCCCCAAAACTCGCTTCTCCGGAGAGGTATTTGTCAACCGATTGACGAATCCTTGGACCTCCACCTATGAGGATTATCGGAGATCCAATCCCTGGCCATAAAGTCATTGTCAAAGCTCCAAACGTTGTCTAAACGATGCTTTGACAAGAAAGAAACAAGCTATCCAAAAACTGGACAGCTTGGTGGAGGACTTGGCGCCGACCAAAGGAGATGGTCGGCTAATCCTTGGTCGCCGGAATAAAGGTGGGTCGCCGGAGGATCGCCGGAGGAGTGGCCGACAGCAGTTGGACGGCGGTAGATAGGGTGGACGGCAGAACAAAAGGGCTTGGCGATGTGGACTCCTTGGGCAGTGGCAAAGAGAAGAGAGGGAGAGAAGAGGAAGAGTATTTCCAAAAATAAACTTAGGGCTCTTTAAACCTCTAACCGCACTTTTAAAGAGCGCGTGTTTCTTAACCATTAAGAAACCTTCTCCTTATAGTTATTGGTTCATAACCAAAATCCGTTAAGTCGCTCCAATAACTTAAAATAAACCAAACCGAGTTGGTTTATTTTAAGTTAAAACGAACAGAACCAACTTTGGTTCATTCGTTTAAAACAAACAAAACCACTTTGGTTTATTCTCTAGCATTGGATTAGAACCAAACCAATTTGATTCATCCATCATGTCTTCATAAGACTCGGCCCATCCATGATTCCATTTTGACTGAAACAATTTTCATGCTTGCTCCTTGTTTGGTCCAAACAAACCTGGTTTCTCTCGATATGTGAATCTCATTCTCAAGCTCGTTTTAAATCATTCGGATTATGCTCGTTGTGTGTGTGACCAAATAGGTTCCCGATTTATGTTGGCCGTCTATAATTAACCATTAATTATAGAACGATCATGAGTGGCACCTAGTAGTACATCATGATCCCCAATAATCAGAAAATAAACGATTGATTCCAGAACTAATTCTGAAATCCTTCAGTAGCTAGAATGAATTCTTCCCCGTTCCCTTCACTCATCTTATACCCACTTGGTTCAGGACATGGTCTATAGTGTCAGTCCCCACTAGGCTTACTACGTCAAACATAGTCCAAGTATCATTTGCTCGTCCTACGGATTCTAGTTATTGCACATGTGTCCAAGAGTACCTTACTCTAAACATGTAATGCATTGGCCAAAGACTTTAGTAATAATCCGATAAGAGGCCATGGGTATACATCTCCTCACAAGGAGTGGTGAATCCTTTATAGGCTATTCAAACACCTTCGACCACTTCAACTTATACCCAATCATCCCGGGTCCACATCTCCTCAGAGATGGTTGCTTAAGATGTCAAGGCATAAGTCTTCATGACCATGATGACTCGAATACCACAAGTCAAAGGAACATCGCACTTAAGTTGCAGTAAGAACTTCATTGACATATCCATATATGCAGAGAACCATATGAAGTCTTATAGCTGGTCACTCTAATGAACTAGTTACCATAACTAGCATCCACGATTAATTCGTGACATCACAATGTCTCCAGCCAGTGAGAATCAGCTGCTTGAATACACCAAGGAGTATACCTCGTGCTAGTCTCGACAGAATTGATGGTGTCCAAATCCATCAATTCATCGACTAGGGATAATTTCAATACATCACAATTACACATGTAGAGATACTCACTAATTGTGATCCAATCATAAATTCTCTCATGCTGTGAATCGTATTGTGAACATTCAGTAAATGAGATCTAATCAAATACATGAAAATATGTATGCTCAAATAGTGAATCTTCATTTATCATATAAATGGTTTAAACATAAGGCGATTGCCTTAGGACACCTCTCATATATAACTAACAGAGAATATTGTCGCCCATTGCTGCTCCCATTGAGCAGATCGGAGATAGAGCCAACGACTATTCCTTTTTGGGTTAAAGTGTTGTTGCTCCATTGGTGACCATTTCTTTGTGTGAACCTCTACCATTCTCTGATCTTGACTACAGTGGAACTTCACCGTCGTTGCAATCTCTGATGGCTCAATGCAAGCAGCAAATGATTGATTGCTATGTTCAAACCCTATCCAAGATGTTGGTGCAATCGGTCCAGGTCACGATTGACCAGACTCGGGTTTGACTCGAGCGATGTTTTGATGTTTGACATGGTAGTTTGACATTGTTGTTTGACATTGATGTCTGATATTATTTTGGGGATTCTGTTGGCACAATCGACCCGGGTCACGATTGACTGGACTCGAGTTTGACTTGAGCTGATTTTGATGGTTGACTGGAGTTGACTATGTCATGGAAAGTCCAAGCCTTGAGTACTTGGCATGTAAAGTCCAAGCATGGGTCTTGGCAAGGAAAAGTCCAAGCATGAGTCTTGGCATTTGAGAAGTCCAAGGGGTTTGATATTGGCGGCGTAAAGTCCAAGCGGGAGTCTTGGCAGCATAAGTCCAATGGTTGGCAGTGTAAAGTCCAAGCAGAGTCTTGGCAGCGTAAGTTCAATGTGCTTTGGCGGTGTAGAAACAGTTAGCATGACATAGCCAATGGAAGCACATGAAGGCTAGCATTTGGATGAATAAGTCATGGATGACTTGTAGGGATCCGATAGGCACGAGGCTGACGGAGGTGGCTAGAAGGCTTAGGTCTAGGCTTCGGGTGGTCTAGCAAGTATGGGGGGTAGCATACTTGGGTTAAAACCTCAAGTTTGAGGTGTTCCAGTCGACTGGTGTCATATGGAAGTCGACTGGTGTGAGTCAACTAGGGTTTGACTGCGGGAAGTGTCCCAGCAGTCAACTGGTGCTTGAGAATTTGGGCACAAAATGGAGTCGAGACTCGAATGCGGAGGTTAGCAGTCGAGTGAAGGCTCCATCAGTCGACTGATGGGTATGATCAATCGATTGACGATGGATCCATTGGATTTTTCCAGCGTGGATCTAGCCATTATCTCACGAGAATAGTGACATCAGTCGACTGATGGTCCCGAGTAGTCAAATGATCGGTGATTTCTAGCCCAGTTAGTAGCTTTAAATGGAGCTCGTGGAGGAGGAAATCATCATGGTTCTTGAGCTACTTTGGGGCAATTTGTTATTGCAAATCAAGGTCTCCAAGGCTATTCTTCAAGCAACCAAAAGCAAGCAATTCAAAAGCAAATATAAAGTGTTTTTCCATTACTTGTAGTGCATTTTCTTATTGTAATTTCTTGTATTTATTTCTTACTATTGTAAGATCACTTGTACGAGGTTTCTCCACCTCCCGATTGTTCCGAGAAGGAGTTATTTGTGATTAATGGTTGCGTGTGCATCACTAGAGGTCTTTAGAGCTCGATCCGTGGAGTATGAACCATTTGGTTCCGAACCATGTTATATTGTTGTGTAGTGCTTGGAATTGTGTTGTATTTATTTTATTATTTCTATTTCCACTGCGTATAACACATTTTGTAGCAAGCACACAACGAAATCCATCACGCAACGAATCAACGCTATTCACCCCCCTCTAGCGATCACCGTTTCCTCTACAATTGTATCAGAGCTAGGAGCTCTTCTACGGACTAACCGCCGAGAGAAAACCGCTAGAGGAAGAAGATGGAAGTTCAAGAACAACTAGGATGGACATCAACACACCGGTCCCGTATTCATTATATGGACGAGAAGGCTTCAATTCTTGGAAGAGAAGAATTGAAGATTTTATCATGATGAGAGACTTTGAGGAATGGTCCATATTAATGGAAGAATTTGAATATCCAAGGGGACCAAAATGTGGCTTCCTCAAAAAGAAGAGATGGAGTGAGGAGCAACTCCAACAATTCGAGAAAAACAAGAAGGTAATCAAATTTATTTTTGATTTAATTCCTAATGACTTCTTGTGTAGCCTAGGTGATTGCATGGATGCCAAGGAGCTTGGGAGGGAATTGGCCAAGCTCCATGAAAACCCATCACCGCCTCAAGAAGAGGAGGCCGAAGATGAATCTTCATCCTCACAAGCGAGTGAGGATTCGGAAGTTGATAGGGAGTCAACCTCCGAATCGGTGAAAGAAGAGGAAAAAGTGGAAGAAGCCTCCACTTCAAGGATTGAGGGGGAGGAGAGACCATCCACACTGGAGCAACCTCAAGAGGAGCCATCCACCTCCGGGAGAGATGAAGAATCCACTCCGACCACCACAAATACCACAGGTAACTCAAGCAATTTAGGTTTAAAAAAATCATATAATTTGCTTTGAGTGTAGGGAATCCGGGCACTACAAGAGCAAGTGTCCGAAATGGGTTAAGAAGACTCCTCCGGCATAAAAAGTCAACACAAATTCAAAGGATGCCGGTACCTAAATTAAGAAGAGCAAGGAGCATGTAATTTTCTTCAAATGCCATCAATCGAGGCATTATAGGAGTCAATGCACTAAGGGGTAGAAAAAGACCCAAGAAGGAGCATCACAAGTAGGGGGAGCTTCTAAAGCTAACCCTAAGGTATATTTCATTAATGCACCTTCAAATTTTAAGGTCAAGAAGCATGCTAGGAGTTTTAATTCTACAACAGTCTACAGCCTACAGGTGATAGGCTCATCTTTAAGAGTAGGGTAGCCAGAAAGGACATATCTTTCACTCCTGATATCCTCAGAGCATTTCTAGAGTGTCGTGAGTCAAACTCAACCCTCGAATGCTATCCAAGCATTCAAGAACCTGTTGAGGGATACTCCATAAATGTAATTCATGAGTACTTCTTTAAAAAACCCAGACAACCTGGTCTTACTCTATTTCCGGCCATGGCATTAGCTACCCCCGATAATGTCCTATATAAGGTCATTGTAGGTTGCATCCTTCCAATTGTTACTAGGGGGCAAGCTAAGATAAGACCACATCACTTACTAGCTCTACATCTCTTAAAGCAACGTTTAAACTTCAATGTTGCTTTAAACATCTTTCTCTGCATAGTCCACTTCTCAACTCCTGTCCAAAAGAAAATTTACATGCCTTTTGGTCTTATCATCACATTTTGGCTAGAATCCATAGGCATCAACACAAGCAAGGGGAAAATTAGGCAGATGACAGACTTTGATTTCATAAAGTGGAGAAACTTTTCTTTGGCCGGCATGTCAAAAGTTGATAGCACCGTTGAGTGGGCGGATGGACATCAAGCTGGTGAAAGGTGGGATATAGAGGAAGAAGGTGAACAAGAACGTCCAGTTCTAGCTGTTGAACCATCTTCCACCATGTCTGAACAACTGGAGAATCTGCGAAAAGATCATGCTGAGTTCATAAACTCAGTTGATACTAAATTCATGGACCTTAGTACATCAATCGACACTAAATTTGAAGAGCTTCACTCCAAGCTAGATGCTCGGTTTTGCGAAGTCTCTACCCAGCAGCAGGAAATTCTAACTCTCCTTCGTGCCATGATGTCGGATTCATCAGGACCATCATCTTCAATAGTTTAGTTCTTTTAGTTTTCTTTTTATTTGTATGAACAGTTTGAATTCAAGAAAATATATATATCAGGATGTTTTGGGTGACTTTTTGGGTGTATGCTTGTATATTTTTTAATATCTCTGTGTATGTAGGTTTGTTTTTTAGATTGAGTTGTCATGAACAGGGATATTACAACAAATATTAACGAAAATTATGTCAAATTTTTTTCCGGTGGTTTATATCTTTCTTTAGAAATGCACGACTGACATTTATCTTGTTAAAATATATTGTTAGTGCATTTGATAAACTAAGGGTAATGAATTCAGGGGGAGTGCTTCTATAAGCAACTCTTCTTTTTGGGTGTTTGCCAAAGGGGGAGAAGATGGGCTTTAAGTTTAATTTAATCTGAAATTAAAACTTTTTAAACTACACATCTATATCTCTTATTTTTGCATATTCAATTTCGAATATGTTATATTGTGCTATAATTTCATCACCTAAACTTAAACCGTATTGTCAAACATAAAAAAAGGGGGATATTGTCGGTGCAATCAGACCCGAATGATGTTTTTGGTGATTGACAAGGGTTTAAGTCAAGGTGATAATTATGTGTTATCTCATACGGTTGGTTGAGATGTATTTTCAGGAAATCTCTTGTAGGTCGAGGACTGGATGCATGACATGGAGTCCTGACATGAAGACTCGGACGTGGAGTCCTGGCAAGTGAAGACCCAGACGTGGAGTCCTGGCAAGTGAAGACCCGGACGAAGAGTCTTGGCAATGAAGTCCCGGACGCGTGGCCTCTTGGCAGTGAAGACCCGGACAGGGAGTCTTGGCACGAAGTCCCGGATATGATTCCTGGCATGGAAGACCTATGAACAGTAATTCATAGGCATCATGTAAAGGTGGTAGTTGAGGTGACGCCTCGACTGGAACCTACTGCTCTTGACGAGCAGCAGGTTGACTCATACCAGTCGAGGCGACGCCTCGACTGATGCTTGGTTCAACTAAGCAAACGCAAGGAGGTGTCGACTGAGAGCTCGATTGCTCTGGACAAACAGCAGGTTCTGACTGTATCAGTCGAGGCGGCGCCTCGACTGAGGTTATTTCTTACGATCAGAGGCAAGCCACAGTCGGTTGATGTCTCGACTGTGGCCTGTATGTTTGTAGGAAAACCGACAACAGTCGAGGCAGCGACTCGACTAGAGTTTTGATCCAATGGGACAGACGCAAGGGACTGTCGATTGGGAGCTCGACTATTGCTCTGTTCGGTTGGAACCAAAGCCTGCTAGTCGAGGCGGTGACTCGACTAGAGCTTTGATCAACGAGCAGACGCAAGGCTCGGCGGGAGCTCATTTGTTGCTGGTTGGAACCAAAGCACGCGGTCGAGCGGCGGATCATCGCCTCGGTTTCAACGAAAATAAAACTAATTATGGTCCAAATCTTACCGTTGAAGCCATTAATAAATGCCAATTAATGCTCCAGTCGAGGCGCCAGTCGAGGCGACTCGACTGAGCGGGCAGAAAAGCCCGAATCAGGCTTGAGTTATAAAGTATTCTGGGCTATTATTCAAGGGAAGAGGAGAAAAAGAAAATAACTTATGACATTTTCTGAAGAAAGACACGGGTGGAAAAAGTTTCTTCATTCAAAAAGCCTTGATCATCCAACAGGAGTGTCAACGATTCAGCAAGCAAGGAGCATCTTCATTCTCTCTGAAATATGTATTCATTTTACTGCTTCTTCATTGTCTACTGTAAGCTTTCTTGTAAAGTTTCTGATAAACTGTGCAAAAGGGTTGCTCCACCTTCGGTGTATCACCGAGAAGGAGAAGTTTATAGTGGTGGTGTGCATCACTAGAGTCGACGAGGGCTCAACCGTGGAGTAGGGACTTATGTTCCGAACCACGTAAAATTGGTGTGTTTGCATTTGTCATTCTTTCTGTATTCGTTTTCTTGTTCCCGCTGCGTACTAATCATTGTAGAAGGGTACAACGAATCGAAAAGACGAGCGTGGCTATTCATTCCCCCCCTTTCTAGCGACGCCAACGATCCTACAGTAAGATCACTTGTACGAGGTTTCTCCACCTCCGGATTGTTCCGAGAAGGAGTTATTTGTGATTAATGGTTGCGTGTGCATCACTAGAGGTCTTTAGAGCTCGATCCATGAAGTAGGAACCATTTAGTTCCGAACCACGTTATATTGTTGTGTAGTTCTTGGAATTGTGTTGTATTTATTTTATTATTTCTATTTCCACTGCGTATAACACATTTTGTAGCAAGCACACAACGAAATCCATCACACAACGAATCAACGCTATTCACCCCCACTAGCGGTCACCATTTCCTCTACAATTGTATCAGAGCTAGGAGCTCTTCTACGGATTAACCGTCGAGAGCAAACCGCTAGAGGAAGAAGATGGAAGTTCAGGAACAACTAGGATGGACATCAACACACCGGTCCCGTACACATTATATGGACGAGAAGGCTTCAATTCTTGGAAGAGAAGAATTGAAGATTTTATCATGATGAGAGACTTTGAGGAATGGTCCATCTTAATGGAAGAATTTGAATATCCAAGGGGACCAAAATGTGGCTTCCTCAAAAAGAAGAGATGGAGTGAGGAGCAACTCCAACAATTCGAGAAAAACAAGAAGGTAATCAAATTTATTTTTGATTTAATTCCTAATGACTTCTTATGTAGCCTAGGTGATTGCATGGATGCCAAGGAGCTTTGGAGGGAATTGGCCAAGCTCCATGAAAACCCATCACCGACTCAAGAAGAGGAGGCCGAAGATGAATCTTCATCCTCACAAGCGAGTGAGGATTCGGAAGTTGATAGGGAGTCAACCTCCGAATCGGTGGAAGAAGAGGAAAAAGTGGAAGAAACCTCCACTTCAAGGATTGAGGGGGAGGAGAGACCATCCACACTGGAGCAACCTCAAGAGGAGCCATCCACCTCCGGGAGAGATGAAGAATCCACTCCGACCACCACAAATACCACAGGTAACTCAAGCAATTTAGGTTTAAAAAAATCATATAATTTGCTTTGAGTGTAGGGAATCCGGGCACTACAAGAGCAAGTGTCTGAAATGGGTTAAGAAGACTCCTTCGACATTAAAAGTCAACACAAATTCAAAGGATGCCGGTGCCTCAATTAAGAAGAGCAAGGAGCATGTAATTTGCTTCAAATGCCATCAATCGGGGAATTATAGGAGTCAATGCACTAAGGGGAAGAAAAAGACCCATGAAGGAGCATCACAAGTAGGGGGAGCTTCTAAAGCTAACCCTAAGGTATATTTCATTAATGCACCTTCAAATTTTAAGGTCAAGAAGCATGCTAGGAGTTTTAATTCTCTTGCAATTTATCATGAAAAGCATGCTAGGAATAATAAATATTTTTGTTTAGGAGCTAAAAATGTCCATATTAGAACTAAGGAGAAATTTGAGACTAATATCCCTAGAAAGACCTTACCTAGGGAATCTGTTAGAAAAATTGAAGACCACCTAGGCTTAAACCCTAAATGGACTAGGCATATGCCTAGGAAAAACAATGCCCAAAGACCAAATGAGAAATTAAAAATTGGGCAATTAGAATTGGAACAAAGCTTGAAAAACTTGAAAAGACCTTTACAAAAATGACAAATCAAGTGCAAAGGTCAAATGGTCAAAACCTAAGCCTAAGGTGGCTTTTCATAGTGTTCCATTTGATTATGGAACACAAACTAGGTCTAGGAACACCAAGGTTACTAGGGAAGTCATCCCTAAGGGTAACCATGGAATGTGCCTAGTGGCTAGGGTTTCAAGGAAACCTAGGGTGGCCACTAAGAAGCTTACAAGGGGAGTTACCCCTAGAGTTAACCTAGGCAAGACCCAAATGACCAAGGATAACAAGCCTAGAAGGGTCATTAAGAAGATATCTAGGGAGGTTATCCCTAAGGAATACCTAATTAACCCTAGGAGCTCAAATAGGTTTTGGGTTCCTAAGAGCATGATTGATTCACACTAGATGGATTTAGGGTGTGCCAACTTTAAATGGAAGGGTAGTTAAACTAACCGTGGTAAAAGTGGCACTTTAGGTAATTTTCAAGGTTATGGATACCTTGGAAATAGATTTGATTTATGATCCTAAAAGATTTTGGGATGTGCCAACATAATTTAAGAAGTTTGAAAAATCAATTAAATTGGCACATTTTAGGTTTAGAGGTCATAGTGTGCCATTTTGGGTTTTTGGCACACTTGGGAGAAAAGTGATAATATGGCAAAATAATACTAAGTTTTAGGTATAATTATACCTATACATTTTATGTGCCATGCTTTGTTTGCCATATAACATGTCATGACATCATATTTATTTTTATCATTTATATGTCATGATTATGTGTAGGATTAAGGTTTAATGTCATGTATTTTTAGATTATATCTTATACCATGACATCATGATCATTGGCCATGCTTAATTATTGCTATCATTTATGCCATGATCATTCTTGCATTTAAGTTAATGAAAATTGATTTAAGGACAATGGCATGACTTGAAGTCCCATTTATAAGGGAATCAAGTAGTGTTGCCTTAGAAAATGCATGAGACACTAGATTAGGATGAACAAAACCCACATCTCACATCACATTTACTTGTGTGTGTTTTATACACCCTAGATATATGTGAGATGCTAGGATATGAGTCAAGTTCAAGGTGCATAGTTTTAGCATCTAGATGAACTAAAACTCATCTTATCATATTGGTGGATCATTGGGAAAGCTTGTGTACAAGTCATGTACATTGAGCCCAAGGAACATGATCCAATATAGGTTTTCAAAATCATTTTAAAATCCTTTTAGAAAACCATGGTGAAGTCTATCTTTTGATAGCAATCACCATTGATGAAGTTGATACAAAGTAGGGCCAAAACATTGAAAATTTTAATGGTTTTGAACTTTGTGTCGATTTCACTATTTTATAGGTAAATTATTTTTACAATATTTTTCACCCATTGTATTGATTATAAGTATTATACATATGAAATTTTGTGATTTTTCAAGCTATGTATAATTACTTATGATTTTTCAAAATCTAATTCTGATAATTGAAAATTTGAATTTTGGTTGTCCGCCATGGATGGCGATCGGTGATGGGGTAGGAGCGCCTGGCGAATCGCTCGTGGAAATCGCCGCGGCAAAACCGCCTGGCGAAATTCCCTAAGCGCACGGTAGGCGAATCGCCTAGCGGAAACCACCTGGCGAAAACCACTGGCGGACCATACGCCGCGAATCGCTCGCGCCGGCAGCGTAATCGCCTTGGCGGAAATCGCGGCAGCGCCTGGTGAAAACCGCCTAGCGAATCGCCGGCGCAGTTATCAATTGATTGCTGCTTGGTGCCCGTCAACTAATGGACTCGGCAGTCGACTGTTTTCTGATAAAGTCGACTGCCAATGTTGATTTCGGGTAAACAAGAATGTTTTGCCCATGTTTCAACTAGGGTAAGGTTCCCTAACCACTCCTAACCCTAGGATATGCTTTGGGAAGCATTAGAAAAGGTGAAAATCCATTGAATATGGATTAGGAGAGTTGTTTAGGGTTTCTATCAATTTTAAGGTGAGGAAAAGTTCAATGTTGTACTTTAGACCTTAATCTTGATAGTTTAAAGTTCCTATTGGCTTAGGGACTTCCCGAGGACATTGTTGGTGCAATGGTCAAGGGGGAGCAAGCCTTTAGGGGGAGGTATCCATCATGGAATGCTGGATGATATTTTTTCCTCATGAGGGGGAAAATGGAATTAGGAGATACCCAATTTGGAAATTGGGAGAGTATATAGGATTGCTTCTCTTGAGTGATATGGGACTTATCACTAGGAAGATGGTAGGCATCCTAGGCATTTTTGGACCAAGGGGGAGATTGTAAGATCTCATTGGGACAAGAGACATTGACCTCCTTGGAGAGAAAACCTTTTTGATGTTAGTCAAAAAGGGGGAGAATGTTTTGGAGAGTGTTATCAATTGTCAATTCGGAGAATTGGGGAGAATGTTTGGGATTACCAATTTGCGATAATTGGTAAGAAGAATTGAATTAGTGTTCTAACTCAAAGATATGTGTTTTTGTCAAACATCAAAAAGGGGAAGATTGTTGGTGCAATCGGCCCAGGTCACGATTGACCGGACTCGAGTTTGACTCGAGTGATATTTTGATGTTTGACATGGAAGTTTGACATTGATGTCTGATATTGTTTTGGAGAGATTGTTGGCACAATCGACCCGGGTCATGATTGACCAGACTCGAGTTTGACTTGAGGTGATTTTGATGGTGACTGGAGTTGACCATGTCATGGAAAGTCCAAGTCTTGAGTACTTGGCATGTAAAGTCCAAGCATGGGTCTTGGCAAGGAAAAGTCCAAGCATGAGTCTTGGCATTTGAGAAGTCCAAGGGGTTTGATATTGACGGCGTAAAGTCCAATCGGGAGTCTTGGCAGCATAAGTCCAATGGTTGGCGGCGTAATGTCCAAGCGGAGTCTTGGCAGCGTAAGTCCAATATGCCTTGGCGGTGTAGAAACAGTTAACATGACATAGCCAATGGAAGTACCTAAAGGCTAGTGTTTGGATGAACAAGTCATGGATGACTTGCAGGGATCCGATAGGCACAAGGCTGACGGAGGTGGCTAGAAGGCTTAGGTCTAGGCTTCGGGTGGTCTAGCAATTATTGGGGTACCATACTTGGGTTAAAACCTCATGTTTGAGGTGTGCCAGTCGACTTGTGCCATATGGTAGTCGACTGGTGTGAGTCAACTAGGGTTTGACTGCGGGAAGTGTCTCAGCAGTCGACTGTCAGAGGTGGGTAGTCGACTACTAGCTCGAGCAGTCGATTGATCATGTGATCAGTCAACTGGTGCTCGAGAATTTTGGCACAGAATGGTGTCGAGACTCGACTGCGGGGGTTAGCAGTCGAGTGAAGGCTCCATCGGTCGACTGATGATGGATCCGTTGGATTTTTTTAGCGTGGATCTAGCCGTTGTCTCACGACAACAGTGAAATCAATCGACTGATAGTTCCACGCAGTTGACTGATCGACGATTTCCAACCCAGGCAGCAGCTTTAAAAAGAGCTCATGGAAAAGGAAATCATCATGGTTCTTGAGCTACTTTGGGGCGATTTGTTGCTGAAAATCAGGGTCTCCAAGGCTATTCTTCAAGCAACCAAAAGCAAGCAATCCAAAAGCAATTGTAAAGTATTTTTCCTTTACTTGTAGTGCATTTTCTTATTGTAATTGCTTGTATTTATTTCTTACTGTTGTAAGATCACTTGTACGAGGTTTCTCCACCTCCGGATTGTTTTGAGAATGATTTCTTTGTGATTAGTGGTTGCATGTGCATCACTAGAGCTCTTTAGATCTCGATCCGTGGAGTAGGAACCATTTGGTTCTGAACCATGTTCTATTGTTGTGTAGTGCTTGGAATAATGTTGTATTTATTTTATTATTTCTATTTCCACTGCGTATAACACATTTTGTAGCAAGCACACAACGAATCGACTCTATTCCACCCCCCCTTTATCGGCCACCATTTCCTCTACACAAGGTCCCCGACAAATTTGAGATCAATAATCTCAATTTGCTAAGCTTCAACTTGGATATGTGTTAGCTATGTAGTAGGTTGTTGAAAAAATATTATTTATGGATTATACAGTGGATTGAATCTGATTAATCATGTGAAATTGATCGGTAATTAATGAATAGTGTTAGATCGTTCATCTAGGGGATTCAAGATATGGAATTAAGTTAGATTTGGGACTTGTTACCCTTGTTGGACTTATCATAAAATTTGGTGTTGGTACGTCGGTAGCCGACTAGAGTGAGGTGAATAGCCCAAATCGAGTGCACGGTGGAAATTGTCTGTTCGTCGCGTGCTCATCTACAATACTCGTTAATGCGCAACGAAAATAATAGCAATACGAATACAAAAGACACAAGCACAAATACAACACACGATATACGTGGTTCGGAACCTTAGGGTTCCTACTCCATGAGGTGAGCTCAACGAGCTCGTGTTATGCGCACGACACTAACAATACTTCGTCTCGACAACACGTCGGAGGTGGAGAAACCACATACAAGCAATTATACTAAGTAATAAAAGCAAATACAAATACAAGAAGAAATACAAGTAAAGAATACTTTACAAACTTTGCTTTGAACACTTGCTTGTTTCTTGCTTTGGATTACTCTTGAAGGTCTGGAATGCAACAACAATTCCCCTCTAAAATCTCCCCAAAATCCTTAGCGAAATCCTCCATCTCGAGCTCCATTTATAACCTGCATCGAGCTGATTCCACGCCCATCAGTCGACTGACCGTGACCATCAGTCGACTGGTCCAGTAGCCGTTGTCTCACAACGACTCGATCCACGCTGGCCAAGTTCCAACGGATACATCATCAGTCGAATGATCATGCCCATCAGTCGACAGATGATCCCACCAGTCGAGTGGTTGCCACGATCACTCGATTGGAAGACCTTATGTGGACAAAAACACCCTGATCAGTCGACTGATGTCCATAATCAGTCGACTGATGGTGTCGGTAGTCGACTGCCCTCCCTCAGCAGTTGATTTTTTGGCCAAAACCTAGTCAGTCGAACATCGGACGAGTCCAGTCGACCTAGAGCACTCAACTGGCACCAATGCCAGTCGACTAATATCGGGTAAAACCTCAAACACCAAGTTGTTTGAGCATCTGACTCTCAGGTAAACCCTCAAACACCACGTTTGAGCCTCTGACACTCAGTCTTAGCCACTTGTCCAAGTCCACCTCATCCTCTCATGGAGTTCCCCACCGAAGCTCTCTTCCCTCGGCCTATGTCCCTCGGATGCACCATGCGCATGGCTTCACAATACTATCCTTCACGTCTCTTGCCCTAGAAGTAGGCTTCCCTTTGGCCTCACTCCATTCGCTCCCCATCCGGTGGTCCCTCGGATGCACCAAGCGCACGGCTTCGCAATGCCATCCTTCACCGACTCAAGGACCCTGAGCCTAGTGAACTTGCTGTGGGGAGAATTGCTTCTCCTTCAGTTGCTTGTGCATGGCGATCTTGTCTACGTCCTCGGATTAAAAAATTAATCCAAGACGAAGAGGGATTACCCAAGCTACCGATCTATCATCGTGCTTTTCGATTAGAGTGGTCTCTTGAACAAACTAGTTGTTCAAGCAACCTAACTCTTTTCCTCGACTAGCCATGGAATAGATGATGCACGGATCGCCAGTTTTTGTGTTTGTCTTCAGGGTCCAAGTAAATTAGCCATATTCAATTACATACATCATACAAAGAAACAAAAGGAAACCGAAATAAGAATTATACCTCTTGTTTACCTCAAGGTCTTCTATTGTATGTCCTATCCTCCTCTTGGACGTTGTGTGGGCAATGATCCTCCAAGAGATGAAGCCTCATAGATCGCATATCTTCCTTTACTTGTTCGCTCCGAACAAAAGGAAGAAGAAAAGCACCCTTCTTCTCCTTACTTGCGCCAACCACCAAAGACCAATTCCTTGGTGTTCGCCGGCCCTAAGGAGAGGGAGAGGGTTGAGCGTCGGCCTTGCTTCAAGGGATGAGCACCGGCCTTGCTTCAAGGGATGAGTGTCGGCCAAGCTTCAATGGATGAGCACCGGCCTTGCTTCAAGGGATGAGCGTCGGCCAAGCTTCAATGGAGGGCACCGACCAAGGAAGGAGAATGAACCAAACCCTAGCCGTCGGTAAAGGATACAAAACCCTAGCCTCCAATACCTTGCCGCCCAAAAACCAAGGAAGCAAAACCCTAGAATTCTCAATCTCTCTGTGCACCCAAGCCTTGGCCCCCTTTTTATAGAGTTAGGCTTAAGCCTCCTTTCAATCTCCACCGTCGGATCAAGAGATTTAATCTTCACCATCGGATCTAGGCTTCATGAGGGTTTTAATAGGCTACAATAGGGACCATGAGGAGGAGTTGGATCTTGGCCACCCAATGGATCTAGCTCACAGAAAGTCCGATCCATTAATGAAAATTTATTCCACTAGAGGTTTATCATTGATCTACCTCACCAACCCCCATAAATAAATATGAGCTCCATATATTAATTGTACAAATATCTCCCCGTGTTTAAGATCTCGAATGTCCGTCAATTAATTAATTTACTGGCAATTAATTAATCAACATCTAACTCCATGAGTAGTACCACTCAACCTTATCATCATGCCGGACCATGTCCACCTGCAGGGTTTACATGATGATCCTTAAGAGCTCCTCAAGGGGACATCATCATCCAAATATATAGGACACAGTTTCCTCCTAAATCAACGACACACCATGTAAATAATGTCATTTCCCAACGTACCGAGCCTATCGATTTAATCTATAAATCTTGCCCATTGGTAAATCAAAGATATAAATACTAAGTACATGTGGCCGTTATTATATCGGTATTAAGAGCATGTACACCATAATATCCGAGGTCCGATTCAATTATGTAGTCAGCATTAAATTGAATCACCTCTAAGTCAGTCCTGCTCAATACACACAAAGTGTACTAGTGTAATTCTATGGTCAAGATAAACCAATACCAAACCACACTACAACCATACAAATGGTTTGTCTAAAACCATCTCGGTTGTGAGCCTTTACTTATACTCTACAAGGAACTGATAACATGTTCTTCCGTGTGACACCACACACCATGTTATCTACAATGTAATGTATCAGACAATATGCATAACCATAAATATGCAAACAATGATCATGTGATTCTTATTTCAAAAAAAAGATGTTCATACAAAAGATACACTTTTCAGTATACATCCCAACACTTGCCTAATCCTCAAGACTTTCCACACCGGGCCTCATTCTTGAATTTTCCATGCCAAGCCCCATGTTAGGACTTTCACTGCCAAGGCTACACACTTGGACTTACGTGGTCAACCCATGTTGAACTTTCCAACACCAAGCCCTATGTTTAGATTTTTCCCAACACCAAGCTCCATGCTTGGACTTTTCACCACCAAGGCTACACACTTGGATTTACGTGGCAAACCCATGTTGGACTTCCCATGTCATGTGTTTTGTCTAACATCAAAATATTGTTCGAGTCAAACTCGAGTCCTGAGTCGATTGCATCAACAATCTCCCCCTTTTGGATGTTTGACAAAACCTCAAACTCAAGTCTACCAATTATCTCCAATTGGCAATTCTCACATCCCAATGAGAATTCCAACTATCCGAATTGGTAACTTCTCCCCCTTTTTGACATACATCAAAAAGGTCCTCCCCGAGGGTATGAATGTCTTATGTCCCAATGAGATCTTGCAATCTCTCCCTTGGAGGAACACATGCCTATAATCTTTCTAGTGATAAGTCCCATATGACTTAAAAGAGAAAACCCAATTTTCCTCCCATGAGGAAAAAGACACATCCATCTTCCCATGATGGATACCTCCCCCTAAAGGCTTGCTCCCCCTTGACCATTGCACCAACAATGTCTTTGAAGAGGCCCTAAGCCAATAAAAACATTTAAATAATCAAAATTAAGGCAAAAGTTCAACAATGAACTCTCATCCACCTTAAAATTGATACTTACCATAAACCCTTCTCCTAATCCATATCCAATGGACTTCCACCCTTTCTAATGCTCTTCGAAGCATATCCTAGGGTTAGGAGTGGTTAGGGGACCAAAACATAGCTAAACATGGGCCTAACAACCATGGTTTGCCCGAAATCAGCATTATCAGTCCACTATATCAGATATCAGTCGACTCCTTCCCACATCAGTCGACTGTCATCCATGGCAGTCGACTGATAACTGCAAAATGCAGTTTTTCAGTTTTTAGAATCCAAGTTCTGAAATTCATAAGTAAATATAAATACATTGAAAAATCATGAAAATTCATATGTATATTACTTATTACAATCATTATGGGTGAAAAATATTAGAAAATTATTTTACTCTCAAAATATTGAGATTGATACAAAGTTCAATAGTTGAGAAAAGCTTCAATATTGAGCCCTCTTTGTATCATCTCATTCAATGGTGATTGCTATCAAAAGATAGACATCACCAAGATTTTTCAAAATAATTTTGAAATGTTTTTAAAAACCTTTAATTTAATTTTCTTAAACATCTCACTTGTACCTAGATGTGTAAAACACATATAAGTCAAGTATTAGTGAGATGTGGGCTTTGTTCATTTAGGGTCTCATGCATTTTTCTAGGCAATATTATTTGTTTCCCTTATGCATGAGACTTCAAATAATGCCTTAGTCCTTAAATACATTTTATTTATGCATGAATGATAATTATGGCATAATAATAACATAAATAAGCCTGTGCCATATAATCATGATGTCATGACATGTGAATGAAATCTAAGCATACATGACATAATAATAAACCTAAAAATGATCATGACATTTTATATGATAAAAATAAATATGATGTGATGCCAATGCAAGGCAAACAAAGTATGGCAATTACAAAATACTAAGGTATAAAATACCTAAGTGTTAATCTTAAAATGTCATTTCTAGGATTATGTCCAATTTTGCCAATTTTCAATTATCCCCCTAATGTGCCAAAAACCCAAAATTTCACACCATTACTCCTAAGACATAATTGTGCCAATTTAATCATTTTTCAACTTCTCAAAGCACATTGACACATCCTAATGTGTCAACTCACCATGGCTAGGTTAACTATCCATCCACTTAGGGTTGACACACCCTAACCCATCTAGTGTGAATCGATCACTCTCCTAGGAACCCAATACCTATTGGAGCTCCTTGGGTTAACAAGGTATTCACTAGGGATAACTTCCCTAGATACCTTCCTAATGACTCTTTTTGGTTTTGACACCATAGTCAAATGGGTCTTTCCTAGGTCAACTCTAGAGGTGACTCCTCCTTTGACCTTCTTAGTGGCTTTCTTGGTTTTTCTTAAGTCCTTGGCCACTAAACACACACCATGGCTAGTCTTAGGGATAGCTTCCCTATTAGCCTTGATTTTTATAGACCTAGAAGTAGTTCCATAATTGAATGGAACCTTATGGTAGGACATAGGATTGTGACCCAAATCTTTCTTGCCCTTGGACATTTCTTAATTCCTAGGCCTTAGATTTTGATCATTAGACCCCTTAATTGAATTTGTAATTATTGCTAGGGTCTTTTCAAGTTTCTCAAGCCTTACCTCAAGGCTCGTTTCTCTAACTCTAACTTTCCCAATTTTGATTTATCATAAGATTTTTGGGAATTGTTTTTCCTTTTAGGCATATGCCTAGATTTCTTGTGGTTAATGCCCAAGTTTTCTTCTATTCTCCTTATAGACTCCCAAGGTAGGATTGGTCTAGAGTTATGATGTCTAGGTTTGTCCTTTGGTAAGTTAACATGCTTGGCGCCTAAACAAACATATTTGTTCCTACTAGCATGCTTTTCATTAATAATTGCAAGAGAGCTAAAATAATTCCTAGCATGCTTATTAACCTTAGAAATTGAAGGTGCATTAAATTTTACCTTAGGGTTAGCTTTGGAAGCTCCCCCAACATGAGATGCCCCTTCTTGCCCTTTCTTTCTCCTCCTAGGGCATTGGCTTCGGTAGTGTCCTCTTTGGTTGCATTTAAAGCACACAATGTGGTCTTTGCTCTTTCTAGCAAGGACTCCGGCATCCTTTGACTTTTGGTGCCGGTGCTTTTTCTTTAGCCAATTTTGGGCACTTACTCTTGTAATGCCCTTTCTCCCTACACTCAAAGCATATAATGTGATTTTTATCTTTAATTATAATGCATGAGTTACCTAGGGAGGTGGAAGCCTCTTGATCTTCACTTCTCCTTGATGTAGATGCTTCATCTTGATCTTGTTCCGGGATGGAAGACCTCTCCTCCCCCTCAATGTTAGAGGTGGAGGTTTCCACCAAGGCATCCACATCTTCGAATGTGGATGGCGATTCTTCAACATCCTCGGATCCGGATGTTGATGGGCATTTTTCCTCAGCTTCCTCCTCTACTTGTGCCAGTTCGGGATGTTCATTGAATTTGACCACCTTATGCCATAGGTCCTTTGCATCCCTATATTCACCTAGCCTAGACCAAATGTTGTTAGGAATCAAATCACTAAGCAATTTGATTACTTGAGATTTGTTTTGAATTCTTAGATTAGGTCCTTGTTCCATCTTGATTTTTCAATTGGCATGTTGTCTTTACCCCTAGGCACTTCAAAACCATTTTCAATAATTAGCATGAAATCGAAATCGGTTTAGAAGTATACCTCCATCTTCCTTCTCCACCATTGAAAATCTCCTTCGAATTTTGGTGGTTGGAGGTTGTAGCCGGCCATCTTGTCGTGCTTGTGTTGGTGGTTAGTCCTCGATAAGAAACTTGCTCTGATACCACTTGTTGGAATGTCGGTGGCCGGCTAGATGGGGGTGAATAGCCCAAATCGTGTGTACGGTGGAAATCATTCGTTCGTCGCGTGCTCATCTACAATACTCGTTAATGCGCAGCGGAAATAATAGCAATACGAATACAAAAGACACAAGCACAAATACAACACATGATATACGTGGTTCGGAACCTTAGAATTCCTACTCCACGGGGTGAGCTCAACGAGCTCGTGTTATGCGCACGACACTAACAATACTCTTTCTCCACAACACGTCGGAGGTGGAGAAACCTTGTACAAGCAATTACACTAAGTAATACAAGAAAATACAAATAAAAAAAGAAATACAAGTAAATATCACTTTACAAACTTCGCTTTGAACACTTGTTTGTTGCTTGCTTTGTATTGCTATTGAAGGTCTAGAATGCAACAACAATTCCCCTCCAAAATCTCTCCAAAATCCCCATCATCAGTCGACTGATCATGCCCATCAGTCGACTGATGATCCCATCAGTCGAGTGGTCGTCGCGATCACTCTACTGGAAGACCTTTTGTGGCAAAAAACACCCCGATCAGTCGACTGATATCCCTAATTAGTCGAATGATGGTGTCGGCAGCTGACTGCCCTCCCTCGGCAATCGACTGTTCGGCCAGAACCTGGTCAGTCGAACACCGATCGAGTCTAATTGAACTAGAGCAGTCGACTGACACCTATGCCAATCGACTGATGTCAGGTAAAACCTCAAACACCATGTTGTTTGAGCATCCGACCGTCGGGTAAACCCTCAAAAACCACGTTTGAGCCTCTGACACTCAGTCTTAGCTACTTGGCCAAGTCAACCTCATCCTCTCATGGAGTTCCCCATCAAAGCTCTCTTCCCTCAGCCTAAGTCCCTCGGATGCACCAAGTGCACGACTTTACAATGGTATCCTTCACGTCTCTTGCCCTCGAAGTATGCTTCCCTTGGGCCTCACTCCATTCGCTCCCCATCTAGCGGTCCCTCAGATGCACCAAGCGCACGGCTTCGCAATACCGTCCTTCATCGACTCAAGGACCCCGAGCCTAGTGAACTTGTCAAGTCCTCAAGACTTCCCAATCCAAGCCTCATGCTTGTATTTTCCATGTCAAGCCCCATGCTTGGACTTTCACCGCCAAGGCTATACACTTGGACTTACGTGGACAACCCATGTTGGACTTTCCAACACTAAGCCCTATGCTTGGATTTTACCAACAAGACACATGCTTGAACTTTTCACCACCAAGGCTACACACTTGGATTTACGTGACCAACCCATGTTGGACTTCTCATGTCATGCGTTTTGTCTAACATCAAAATATTGTTCGAGTCAAACTCGAGTCCTGGGTCGATTGCATCAATAATCTCCCCCTTTTTTATGTTTGAAAAACCTCAAACTCAAGTCAACCAATTATCCACAATTGACAATTCTCACATCCCAATGAGAATTCCAACTATCCCAATTGGTAACTTCTTCTCCTTTTTGACATACATCAAAAAGGTCCTCCCTAAGGGTATGAATGTCTCATGTCTCAATGAGATCTTACAATCTCTCCCTTGGAGGAATACATGCCTACAATCTTTATAGTGATAAGTCCCATATCACCTAAGAGAGGCAACCCAATTTTCCTCCCATGAGGAAAAAGACACATCCATCTTCCCATGATGGATACCTCCCCCTAAAGGCTTGCTCCCCCTTGACTATTGCACCAACAATGTCCTTGGAGAGTCCCTAAGCCAATAGGAACATTTAAACAATCAAAATTAAGGCAAAACTTCAACAATGAACTCTCATCCACCTTAAAATTGATTCTCACCCTAAACACTTCTCCTAATCTATATCCAATGGATTTTCACTCTTTCTAATGCTTTTCAAAGCATGTCTTAGGGTTAAAAGTGGTCAGGGGACCAAAACATAGCTTAACATGGGCCTAACAACCATGGTTAGCCCAAAATAAGCATTATCAGTCGACTATATTAGATATCAGTTGACTCCTTCCCACATTAGTTGTCTACCATCCGTGGCAGTTGATTGCTAACTGCAAAATGCAGTTTTTCAGTTTTCAGAACCCAAGTTCTGAAATTCATAAGTAAATATACATATATTAAAAAATCATGAAAATTCATATGTATATTACTTATTACAAAAATTATGGGTGACAAATATTAGAAAATTATTTTACCTACAAAATATTGAGATTGATACAAAGTTCAAAAGTTGAGAAAAACTTCAATATTGAGCGTTCTTTGTATCATCTCATTCAATGGTGACTGCTATCAAAAGATAGACTTCACCAAGGTTTTTCAAAATGATTTTGAAATGTTTTTAAAAACCTTTAATTTAATTTTCCTAAACATCTCACTTTTATCTAGATGTGTAAAATATAAGTCAAGTATTATTGAGATGTGGGCTTTGTTCATTTAGGGTCTCATGCATTTTTCTAGGCAATATTATTTGATTCCCTTATGCATGAGACCTCAAATCATGCCTTAGTCCTTAAATCCATTTTATTTAAGCATGAATGATGATTATGACATAATTATTGAAGGTAGGAAACTTCGCTTCCCACTTCAACTCGGTTGCTTGTTCATGGCGATCCCGTCTTCGTTGCCGGATTACAAAAATTAATCCATGACAATTAGGGATTACCCAAGATACCGTTCCATCGTCGTGCTATCCGATTAGAGTGGTCACATGAACAAACTTATTGTTCAAGCAACCTACCTCTATTCTTCAAATAGCCGTGGAATAGACGATGTATGGATCACCGGTTTTTATGTTTGTATTCGGGTTCCAAGTATATTAGCCACATAACAAAACATACAACATACAAAGAAACAAAAGAAACGCAAAACAAGATTTATAACTCTTGTTTACCTCAAGGTCTTCTATCGTATGTCATATCCTCCTCTTGGACGTTGTGTGGGCAATGATCCTTCAAGAGATGAAGCCTCCTAGATCACGATCTTCCTTTCCTTGCTTGCTCCGAACAAGAGGAAGTATAGAAACAAAACTCTTCTCCTACTTAGGACCAACCACCAAGTCAATGGACTTGATGATGCCGCCAACCAAGGAGGAGATGTGGGGCGCCGGCCAACCTTGAAGAAAGGTTGCCGCCGGCCAACCTAGAGAGAGAAAGAGAATGGGAGGAGCTGCCGCCGATCTAGAGAGAGAGAGGGTGGTGATGATGTCGCCGGCCAAGGAAAAAACCAAACCCTAGTCTTGTTTGCCGCCGCCCAGAAGGAAGGACAAACCCTAGGGTTGCCGCCACCCACCTCTCCTCTCAAGCGAAGCTCCAAAACCCTAATCTCCCAAAATTATTCTCCATGCCCAAGCCTTGGCCTCCTTTTATAGAGTTAGGCTTAAGCCTCCTTTTAATCTCTACCGTCGGATCTAGGGATTTAATCTCAACTGTCGGATATAGAGATTTAATCTCAACCGTCAGATCTAGAGATTTAATCTCCATCGTCGGATCTATAGTTTTAATTTACATCATCAGATCTAGGCTCCATGAGGGTTTTAATAGGCTACAATAGGGACCATGAGGAGGAGTTGGATCTTGGCCACCCAATGGATCAATCCCACAAAAAGTTTGATCCATTAATGATAATCCATTCCACTAGAGGATTATCATTGATCTACCTCACCAACCCCCATAAGTTAATATGGGCTCCATATATTATTTGTACATATATCTCCCCATGTTTAAGATCTCGAATGTCTGTCGATTAATTAATTTACTGACAATTAATTTATCAACATCTAACTCCATGAGTAGTACCACTCAACCTTATCATCATGCCGGGCCATGTCCACCTGCAGGGTTTACATGATGAACCTTATGAACTCCTCAAGGGGACATCATCATCCTAATATATAGGACAAGGTTTCCTCCTATAATCAATGACACACCATATAAATAATATCATTTCTCAACTTACCGAGCCTATCGATTTACTCTATAAATCTCGTCCATTGGTAAATCAAAGAAATGAATACTAAGTATATGTGCCCATTATTATATCGGAATTAAGAGCATGTACAACATAATATCTGAGGTCCGATTCGATTATGTAGTCAGTAATAAATCGAATCACCTCTAAGTCGGTCCTACTCAATACACACAAAGTGTACTAGTGTAATTCTATGGTCAAGACAAACCAATGCAAAATTACACTACAACCATACCAATGGTTTGTCCATAACCATCTCGGTTGTGAGCTTTTACTTATACTTTACAAGGAACTGATAACATGATCTCCCGTGTGAGACTACACACTATGTTATCTACAATGTAATGTATTAGACGATATACATAACCATAAATATGCAAACAATGATCATGTGATTCTTATTTCAAAAATAAAGATGTTCATACAAAAGATAGACTTTTCAGTATACATCCCAACAATGATAACATGAATAAACATGTGTCATATAATCATGATGTAATGGCATGTGAATGAAATCTAAGTATACATGACAAAATAATAACCCTAAAAATGATCATGACATTTTAAATGATAAAAATAAATATGATGTCATGTCATGGCAAGGCAAACAAAGCATAGAAATTATAAAATACTAAGGTATAAAATACCTAAGTGTTAAGCTTAAAATGTCATTTCTAGGATTAAGTCCATTTTTGCCAATTTTCAATTATCCCCCTATTGTGCCAAAAGCCCAAAATGACACACCATTACTCCTAAGACCTAATTGTCCCAATTTAATTATTTTTCAACTTCTCAAAGCACATTGGCATATCCTAATGTGTCAACTCACCATGGCTTGGTTTACTACCCGTCCACTTAGGGTTGACACACCTTAACCCATCTAGCGTGAATCGATCACTCTCCTAGGAACCCAATACCTATTGGAGCTTTTTGAGTTAACAAGGTATTCACTAGGGATAACTTCCCTAGATACCTTCCTAATGACCCTTTTTGGTTTTGACACTTTAGTCAAATGTGTCTTTCCTAGGTTAACTCTAGAGGTGACTCCTCCTTTGACCTTCTTAGTGGCTTTCTTGGTTTTTCTTAAGTCCTTGGCCACTAAACACACACTATGGCTAGTCTTAGGGATAGCTTCCCTATTAGCCTTGATTTTTCTAGACCTAGAAGTAGTTCCATAATTGAATGGAACCTTATGGAAGGACATAGGTTTGTGACCCAAACATTTCTTGCCCTTGGACATTTCTTATTTCTTAGGCCTTAGATTTTGATCATTAGACCCCTTAACTAAATTTGTAATTATTGCTAGGGTCTTTTCAAGTTTCTCAAGCCTTGACCATAAGACACAGTTCTCTAACTCTAACTTTCCCAATTTTGATTTATCATAAGATTTTTGGGAATTGTTTTTCCTTTTTGGCATATGCCTAGATTTCTTGGGGTTAATGCCCAAATTTTCTTTTATTCTCCTTATAGACTCCCTAGGTAGGATTGGTCTAGAGTTATGATGTCTAGGTTTGTCCTTTGGTAAGTTAACATGCTTGGCACCTAAACAAACATTTTTGTTCCTACTAGCATGCTTTTCATTAATAATTGCAAGAGGGCTAAAATAATTCCTAGCATGCTTATTAACCTTAGAAATTGAAGGTGCATTAAATTTTACCTTAGGGTTAGCTTTGAAAGCTCCCCCTACATGAGATGCCCCTTCTTGCCCTTTCTTTCTCCCCCTAGGGCATTGACTTCGGTAGTGTCCTCTTTGGTTGCATTTAAAGCACACAATGTGATTTTTTCTCTTTCTAGTGAGGACTCCAGCATCCTTTGACTTTTGGTATCAGTTCTTTTTTCCTTAGCCAATTTTGGGCACTTACTCTTGTAATGCCCTTTCTCCCTACACTCAAAGCATATAATGTGATTTTTATCTTTAATTATAATGCATGAGTTACCTATGGAGGTGGAAGCCTCTTGATCTTCACTTCTCCCGAATGTAGATGCTTCGTCTTGATCTTGTTCTGGGATGGAAGACCTCTCCTCCCCCTCAATGCTAGAGGTGGAGGTTTCCACCAAGTCATCCACATCTTCGAATGTGGATGGCGATTCTTCAACTTCCTCGGATCCAAATGTTGATGGGTATTCTTCCTCGCCTTCCTCCTCTACTTGTGCCGGTTTGGGATGTTCATTTAATTTGACCAACTTATGTCATAGGTCCTTTGCATCCCTATATTCACCTAGCCTAGACCAAATGTTGTTAGGAATCAAATCACTAAGCAATTTGATTACCTTGAGATTTGTCTTGAAGTCTTTGATTTGGTCCTTGTTCCATCTTGATTTTTTAATTGGCATGTTGTCTTTACCCCAAGGCACTTCAAAACCATTTTCAATAATTTTAATGAAATCGAAATCGGTTTCGAAGTATACCTCCATCTTCCTTCTCCACCATTGAAAATCTCCTTCGAATTTTGGTGGTTGGACCGACCATCTCGTCGCGCTTGTGTTGGCGGTTACTCCTTGATAAGCAACCTGCTTTGATACAATTTATTGGAATGTCGGTGGCCAGCTAGAGGGGGTGAATAGTCCAAATTGCATTTACGATGGAAATCGTCCGTTCGTCGCGTGCTCGTCTACAATACTCGTTAATGCACAGTGGAAATAATAGCAATACGAATACAAAAGGCACAAGCACAAATACAACACACGATATACGTGATTTGGAACCTTAGGGTACCTACTCCATGGGGTGGGCTGAACGAGCTCGTGTTATATGCACGACACTGACAATACTCTTTCTCGACAGCACGTCGGAGGTGGAGAAACCTTGTACAAACAATTACACCATGTAATAAAAGAAAATACAAATACAAGAAGAAATACAAGTAAAGAACACTTTACAAACTTCGCTTTGAACACTTGTTTGTTGCTTGCTTTGGATTGCTCTTGAAGGTCTGCAATGCAACAACAATTCCCCTCCAAAATCTCCCTAAAATCCTTAGCGAAATCCTCCATCTCGAGCCCCATTTATAACCTGCATCGAGTTGATTCCGCACCCATTAGTCGACTGATCGTGACCATTAGTCGACTGGTCCTATAGTCGTTGTCTCATAATGGCTCGATCCACACTGGCCAAGTGTTGGGATGTATACTAAAAAGTCTATCTTTTGAATGAACATCTTTATTTTGAAATAAGAATCACATGATCATTGTTTGCATATTTTTATGGTTATGGATATTGTCTAATACATTACATTGTAGATAACATGGTGTGTGGTGTCACACGGGAGATCATGTTATCGGCTCCTTGTAAAGTATAAGTAAAGGCTCACAATCGAGATGGCTTTGGACAAACCATCGGAATGGTTGTAGTGTGATTTGGTATTGGTTTGTCTTGACCATAGAATCACACTAGTGCACTCTGTGTGTATTGAACAGGACCGACTTAGAGGTGATTCGATTTATTGTTGACTACATGATCAAATCAGACCTCAGATATTATATTGTATATACTCTTAATCCTGATATAATAATGGACACATATACTTAGTATTCATCTCTTTGATTTACCAATGGGCGAGATTTATAGATTAAATCAATAGGCTCGGTAAGTTGGGAAATGATATTATTTATATGGTGTGCCATTGATTATAGGAGGAAACCGTGTCCTATATATTAGGATGATGATGTCCCCTTGAGGAGCTCATAAGGTTCATCATGTAAACCCTGCAGGTGGACTTGGTCCGACATGATGAAAAGGTTGAGTGGTACTACTCATGGATTTAGATGTTGATTAATTAATGGTCAGTAAATTAATTAATCGACAGACATTTGAGATCTTAAACACGGGGAGAAAAATGTACAAATAATATATGGAGCCCATATTAACTTATGGGGGTTGGTGAGGTAGATCAATGATAATCCTCTAGTGGAATGGATAATCATTAATGGATCGGACTTTATGTGTGCTTGATCCATGGGTGGCCAAGATCCAACTCCTCCTCATGGTTCCTATTGTAGCCTATTAATACCTCATGAAGCTTAGATCCAATGGATGAAAACAAAACTATAGATCCAAAGGTAGAGATTAAATCTCTAGATCCTACGGTTGAGATTAAATATCTAGATCCGATGGTTGAGATTAAATCCCTAGAACCAATGGAGGAGATTAAATCATGGCTTATCCCTAACTCTATAAAAGGAGGTGATAGGGGTGGGCGGCAACAGGATGGATGAGGATTAGGGTTAGCTTCCTTTGGGCGGCAAGTAATCCTAGTTTTGTTAGGATTAGGAGTGGGTGCCTAGGGTTAGGGTTTGGGTGTTGGTTGTGGGCGGCAACGAGTGGAGGATGACTCTTCTTCTTCTTCCTAAGGTTTTGCTGGTTCCTATCCTTCTTCCCTCTACCTTGGCCGATGCTCATCCTATCATTCTTCCCCTCTTCCATGGACGGAAATTAGGAGAGCTAGGTTTAGGGTTTGGGTGGCAACAAGGAGAAGGATTGCTTTCCTTTCTCTTCTCCAAGTGTTGGCCGGCGCCCATGCCCTCATTGATTCTCCTTTGGCCGGTTTCTATAATCCATGTTCTCTTCCTTGGCCGGCGGCAACATCGAGTCTATTGACTTGGTGGCCGGTACTAGATAGGAAGAAGAGTTTTGTTTTATGATCTTCCTTTGTTCGGAGTGAACAAGGAAAGGAAGATTGGTGATCTAGGAAGCTTCGACTTTTGGAAGATCGTCGCCCACACGATGTCCAAAAGGAGGAAGGACATACAATAGAAGATCAAGAGGTATAATCTTGTTTATTTTGATTAGTGTTCTTTTGTATTATGTTTATAATTGCTTTTCAATTATATGAATGTTGTATGTGATTGTTTACTTTATGTATGTGGCTAAATAATACTTGGATCCCGAACATAAATACAAAAGTCGGCGATCCGTACATCGTCTATTCCGCGGCTACTCATAGAATAGAGGTTGGTCGCTTGAACAACGAGTTTGTTCAAGTGACCTCTCTAAATGAATAGCACGACAATGACAAGGTTGCTTGGGTGTTCCCTTTTGTCTAGGATTAAAATTTTAATCCGGGGACATCGATGGGATCACCATGAACAAGTGACCGAGTTGAAGTGGGAAGCAAAGTTTCTCCTCACGGACTCGAGAAGCATAAACCCTTCACCAAGTTCCAACGGATCCATCATCAGTCGACTGATCATGACCATCAGTCGAGTGGTCGCTGCGATCACTCAACTGGAAGACCTTCTGTGGCCAAAATTACCCCGATCAGTCGACTGATGTCCCTAATCAGTTGACTGATGGTGTCAGCAGCTGAGTGCCCTCCCTCGGCAGTTGACTATTCGCCTAGAACTTGGTTAGTCGAAAACCGATCGAGTCCAATCGACCTAGAGCAATCGACTGGCACCTATGCCAGTCGACTGATATCAGGTAAAACCTCAAACACCAAGTTATTTGAGCATCTGACCGTCAAGTAAACCCTCAAACACCATGTTTGAGCCTCCAACACTCAGTCTTAGCCACTTGGCCAAGTCCACCTCATCCTCTCATGGAGTTCTCCACCGAAGCTCTCTTCCCTCGACCTACGTCCCTCGGATGCACCAAGCACACAACTTCGCAATGCTATCCTTCATGTCTCTTTCCCTCGAAGTATGCTTCCCTTGGGCCTCACTCCATTCGCTCCCCGTCCGGTGGTCCCTCGGATGCACCAAGCGCACGACTTCGCAATGCCATCCTTCACCGACTCAAGGACCCCGAGCCTAGTGAACTTGCCAAGTCCTCAAGACTTCCCACACCAAGCCTCATACTTTAATTCTCCATGCCAAGCCCCATGCTTCGACTTTCACCGCCAAGGCTACACACTTAGACTTACGTGGCCAACCCATCTTAGACTTTCCAACACCAAGCCCTATGCTTGTATTTTCCCAACACCAAGCCCCATGCTTGGACTTTTCACCACCAAGGCTACACACTTGGATTTACGTGGCCAACCCATGTTGGACTTCCCATGTCATGTGTTTTGTCCAACATCAAAATATAGTTCGAGTCAAACTCGAGTCCTAGGCTGATTGCACCAACATTTGGTAATAATTATATTTTACCTGTAGGGCCTTTATTTGAGGAAAATTCTCGAATGCAAAGACAATTGACATTCTATAAATCATGTGGGTGGATCTTTAACCTTTTTAAAATTTAGTGCATGGTTGTATTGGATACATTGTTTACTTAGGTTATCTTGTAGTTATACTTTACGTTCTTGGTAGAATTGCTTTGATCCTATATTTGCTGGACCCTTGGATTCTAGGTTGCTTGCTCACCATTAGCTTGAAATTACTGATTGCTATTACTATTATACATGTCTAGCTATTGTTGTGATAATTGATAGATATTATTAGTAGATGGTTACCTATTATGTGTTGGATTAGTATCGTGATTGGACTAGTAGGGATAGTATGACTATGATGAGATAAACTCTTCGAAGGTTTATATATATGTTTTATGAGCTCTCTAGATTTTAGTGCATGATTATTGTAGTTACGTTGCTTACTTAGTTTATATGTGTACTTGATGCCCTTTCTAGTGTTATCTAGGCCTTGTACTTGCTTGACCCCTTGTTATACCCTATTTGACTTTAGGCTATTGATTTCCATTAGTATGCTTATGTTGTTGTTCATTGAATATCACTATTATGTGCTTATTTGGTTATGCATTATTACGGTTGATACCATGATTGAGACTAGTAGAGATAGTATAACTTAGATGAGGTTATTCCTTAGGAGTGAATCTAAGGAATGAAATAATATTAGTAGAACCCTAGGTGTTGGAACCCTAGGTGTAATAACTCGGACATGCTTATTGTTATACGTTTATCCATTTACTATAGAGATAGTAGAAATAGTATAATTTAGATGAGAATATTCCTTAGGAGTGAATCTAAGGAATGAAATGACACTAATAGAATCCTAGGTGTTGGAACCCTAGGCATAATAACTCGGATGTGCTTATTAATAGATACTACTGGTATATGTTTGATATACTTATTGGTTCGGTGGATATTGTGATTGGACTAGTAGGGGTAGTATGATCCTTAGAGGGTATATATCGAAGCCGTGTTAAGGTTTGAAAGGGCAAGGGGTCGATTCTTGGAGGTGACGACCAAGCTACCGATGACTCCGCATTTCTGCACTAGCCATCTGACACCTGATTTACCCCCCTCCACACGTAGGGGCAGTGGTGGGGGGCCGCTAATGTGGTGGTTCCACATTTTTCTTAGAGGGTATATATCGTTTCTCATATCTCGGCTTTCAACTATGTCTCCCATTCATGGTCGAGAAAGTTTACAGTAAAGTTTCCCTATGGTTGCTTTGTATATATGTGGTCGATCATGTCTCCCATGTAGGGAAATCCGGACCGTGACATTCACAATATCGCGGGTGAAATACTTCCCACAACCGCAGCAGAAACAAAAAATACAAACCGGATCCCTCCAAAAACATATAAATCATTTTCTTAGTTTGATCTAGATCTTATCTAGAAGAAGAAATATAACTTCGATGTGAGCCGTTCACAATCCCGTTAATCCAAACGTAGTCGGATCTCAATACGGTAAGGACAACCATATCTCTAAGGTATCTACACTGACACTCAGCAGTTTTGGAGTCACGTTGTGCTAGCAACCCTAGAAAAACACCAAGAACACTTGGAAGAAAGAAGGAGAAGAAGGAGATGTTAGTGCAATCTTTTGCCATGATTAGGTTTGGATGTGTGTGGCAAAGGGTTTAAGTTAGTTTGTTATGATTTGATATGTGTGTTGAAGTCGTGTAGGACTTAGTAATTCGCATATGGAGCCGTGGCTAGTTTCACATCTCATGACTCAGTCCTTGAGTCGGTGAAGGATTGCTTTGTGGAAGCTGTGCGCTTGGAGCATCCGAGGGACCGCCGGACGAGAAGCATAGAGTGAAGCCGGAGGAAGTAGACTACGAGGCAAGAGACGCGAAGGAGCATTGCAGAGTCGTGCGCCTGATGCTGCCGAGGGACATGGCTGAGAACAAAGAGAACTTCAAAGGCGAGGGACTCCAAGGGATGAGAGTGAGCGAATGTAACCCGGGAAGGGGTAGCTCTTAGGTGAAACTTGGCCATTTGGCCAAGTGTCGGATGAGTTTTCCCGACACCAGTCGACTGCCATGTCATGGCAGTCGACTGCTCTGAGTCGATGGTTCGATCGACTAGTGTAATGTGGCTGGATCAAGTTGATTAGTCGAATGCCGGCAACGGTCAGTCGACTGATGGCTTGATCAGTCGACTGCCAAGGGACGACAGTCGACTGATGGCACTGTGCACGGGCACAGAATGGAGTCGACCTCGTTGAGGACTCGACTGATCGAGCACCAGTCGACTGATGATAATATCAGTCGACTGATGTCAGTACCGTTGGATGAAATCCAACGTGAAAAGCGATCGTTATTGGGCAACGACTACAGGACCAGTCGACTGATTGGGACATTAGTCGACTACTCATGTGTCAACAGGAAGAAACCCTCTTCCTCTATAAAGGGGAATGGGTTGGGGCTTTGGGAGGCTAATTTTGATGCTCCAATTTTCTCCCAAAGTGCTCTAAGGGTTTTTCCACTCTTCTTACTTGCTTTATTTCCATTCTATTGTAAGAAGAGAGATTGTAAAGAGGTTACCTCCACCTAGCTTTGTGCAAAGGAGAGATCTAGTGGATAGATTGCGGAGTGATTCACCGTGGACGAATCAGACCGTGGATTAGCGGCGTAGCCGTGAACCACGTTACATCTCGGTGTTTATATTGTTTGTTTATCTTTTGCTTTGTCTTTATTTATATTTGCATATTCCGCTTGCGCTAACGTTTTGTAGGCGAGCAAAATACGACATCCAACGAACGAGGGCTATTCACCCCCCTGTAGCCGGTCGTTTTGATCCCCTACAGAAGAGAGCTTCCTTGGCTTGCCTCTTGGCTTACACGTCCAAAACCTAAAGCATTAGCAATCTGAAATTCTCTCTTGGCTTCTTATCTCCATCATGAATACCAAGACCCTTGGTATTTCCCTTCATCAATGCATGAAAACCTCTCATCTCCTCATCATGAATACCAAGACCCTTGGTATTCCCTTGCATGATTAATCGCATGATGATAGATGACCCTTGGATTTTCTGCATGATGAATCATCTTCCATAGTTTAACTTGAGTCTAACTCAAGTTTAACCAGCTTGAGTCTAACTCAAGTTTTGGCCATTTGCTCAATTGTTCTTTTAGTCAACTAAAAGAAACCATCTCCAAAATAGAAGGCCATTTGTGTGTGACCCAATAGGCTCTCATAGCATTGGTAATGTATCTAAAACCATTTTAGATACATAAGCAGTGAGCAACATCTAGCAATACATCATTGCTACCCAAACTATAAGAAAGTCGAGATCCGACAACCTTTCGGTGGCTATTATCATGTATGTCGGTGTCCCTCTATCCTTGATATCTTAGATCAATTAATGAGGCATAGACCATGTCATCCCCTTATCGATCTTTATGTTTCCTATCCCTAAGTAGACTCACTCAAACAAATGAGCTTAATATCTCATATTGACTCATTTGAGCATGGTCATGCATTTCATGGTCATACTCTATCAAGAGGCCAAAGATATCATTCCTGTCATATGGGAGGGATAGATCCCATCTATATCACTCACATCCCTCCGCACAATTCGTTACATACCCAGCAATTGCCGTTATAGTGCACCCTGTTATGAGTGACGTTAGACGATACCAAAGTACATAACTCATGTAGGGAACCGTAGTGACTTCAGGTCTAAGGACTATTCATACCAATAGTCACATGAGAAAGTATATGACACTCATATAACGATCCATGACACTTTCTCATGGTAGGTCAATTCAGTACATATATTCTCCAATATATATACCCATGTGTCAATGTGATATCACATATCCATGACTTGTGAGATCAAGTCATCCATTGACCTACATGCTAATCTCAATGTATCAATATGTTCCTTTGTCTATTAATACAATACTTGACTAGGAATGATTAGATTTATGATCTTTATCGGCCTTGATAGACGTTTCCTGTTAGCTGGGTTGGAACCCTATGATTAATCTTCTCGATGTGTTTATTAGTATACTTATGATCTTTATCGGCCTTGATAAGCATTCATGTTAGAAGGGTTAGAACCCTAGGCTTAACCACCTTGACGTATTTATTTGTAGATCGATGATCTTTATCGACTTTGATAGATGTTCTATGCTAGATGTATTGGATAACCCTAGGCTTAACAACCTAGGAAAATCAGCTACCCACGAGATCCATTCGTGGCAGCATACTGTTGTGTGCAGTCGATAACTAGATACTTATATACTCATACTGCCCACGAGACCCATTTGTGGTAGCATATTGTTGCATGCAGTTAATAGCTAGATAGCTATATACTTTGTCTATCCACGAGACCCATTCGTGATAGCATGTTGTTGCCCTTATACATTGAGTCTTTCTATTGCTTGTCTACCCACGAGTCCCGTTCATGGTAGCATGTTGTTGCGCATAGACAGTGCTTTGTATATTTCTTATCGGTCCATGAGTCTCATTCGTGGTAGAGCACTGATAGTGCCCCTTGGTATTACCTCGAGAGTCATGAGGCTTTGTCGTGGTATCTTGATGTGTATTGCTTGTAGATTGCAGTTGGTGGTGTATGTTGTAGGTGCATTTATTATATTGCTTACCAAGTTTGTAGCGGACCGATATTGGTACTCTGAGGTTTGGGTTACTCTTGTTTATTTCTTTGACTTCCATTATGTCCATTATGATTATGCACTATTTTCTATCCATCCATTGAGTGGTTTACTCACCCCCTCCTCTCTTATCCTCCAGGTTAGCTGATAGTGGATGTGTCTTGTTGACCTACCTTCGTGTTGCTTAGAGAGTCCCTTGCCGTGCTGATCCTACTGCATTGTCGAAATGTCATTTTATTTATTCTGTTGTTATTGCATTTTGTTTATGCAGTTTGGATTTCATCGCAGTTTGTTTTGGTGTCATAAATATATTTTACTTTTAGTTGATTTATATTTTAGTCGTGCATGCATGCAATTATAATAATTGTATTCTATTATTATTTTGAGATTTTTATCAGATCTGGTTCCAGTATTGTATTTCTGAATATTGTCACTAAGGGGCTCCTTTGTCATTTGGATGACGAATATGCCCCCGGGGCATGACAGGTCTTTGTGCCTCGCCATGACCTGGAAGGCCTCTTTTGAAAGGTTCACTTAACTAACTAAAGGATAAATCCGAATCTAACCCTAGGTTAATTAACTTTCAAACCATTAAAATTAACTAAGTAAAATTGAAAGTCATTTCACAAAACATATAAGGATAACATATTTGATCAAGTACAAAGGGAGAGATGAACCCTAGGATCAGTAGCTTTCGAAAACAACGGAAAACTCAAAATCATCAGATTAGGTGATATTGAGCTAAACTCGAATTTCATAATACATAAAGTTTTATTAGTAGACAATTTTGAATTCAAACTTTTAAGTGTTAGTCAATTGTGTGATACTAGTGATAAAGTTTTATTTTTACCAAATGAATGTTTAATTAAGAATAATGATTGCTCAAAAATCATACTTAGGGGAATTATGAATAATAAAATTTACACAATAAATCTACCCAACTCCTAAACTAAGTGTCTAATGACACAACAAGAGGTATCATGGTTATGGTACAGCCGACTCGGCCACTCCCATCTAAAACTTATACATAAACTAAGTCATAATGCTCTAGTTAGAGGTCTACCCAAACAAGGCAAGTTAGAAAATAAAATTTGTGATGCATGTTAACAAGGGAAACAAATTAAAACTTCACAAAAAATAACTAATCAAGAGAGAACTAAAAATGTGCTTGAGCTCCTAAACATGGACCTATTTGACTCACATGGAGGCAAGTCACTAAACGGGAGTAAATATTGATTAGTAATAGTAGATGACTACTCTTGGTTTACCTTGGTAAAATTCTTAAAACATAAAAATGAAACCTGAGATCAATTTACTAATTTATATAAACTAATAGAAAATGAAAAGTATGTAAGGATTAAAAGAATTAGAAGTGATCATGGTGGAGAATTCAAAAATCATAAGTTTACCAAATTTTGTAATCAAAATGGATATCACCATGAATTCTCTTGCCCTAGGACCCCTCAACAAAATGGGTTAGTTGAACAGAAAAATAGAACCCTACAAGAGGTTGCTAGGACCATATTGAACGAATATAATTTACCTAATAGGTTTTGGGCAGAAGCAGTCAATATTGTCTGCTATGTCCAAAATAGAACTTTAATAATTAAACGACACCAGAAAATTTCTTATGAATTATACTATGAAAAATTACTCAACATTAAGTACTTTAGAGTTTTTGGATGTAGGTACATATACTAAATACAAAAAATTACTTAGAAAAATTTACCTCTAAAACAACTACCGACATATTTCTAGGATATTCAACCACTAGTAGAGCCTATAGGGTATGCAACAATGAATCCTTAAAAATTGAAGAAATGATGAATGTAGTATTTAATGAAGAAAACCATCCTACAAAATCTGAAGTAGACATTGAATTAAACAACAAAGACCTAGAAAATGGAGTTAGACCTAAACCTAACCCACCAAATGAATTAAGCGTAAACCCTAATCTGATTCAATCTAAAGTGAAAATTAATCATCCAATAAATCAAGTGTTAGGTCATCCAAATTTACGAGTTTGAACTCGGGCATCATATAGAAATCTAAGTCAAATTTCACTTATATCTAAAATCAAACCTAGAACCATAGAACAAGCTCTTCTTGACCCAGATTGGATCATTGCAATGCAAGAAGAGTTAGCTCAATTCACTAGAAGTCAAGTTTGGGAATTAGTACCCCCACCTAAAGGAAGACAATCATAGGAACAAGATGGGTATTTTGAAATAAACATGATAACAAAGGTGAAGTTATAAGGAATAAGGCTAAATTAGTAGCAAAAGGATTTAGTCAAGTAGAGGGTTGGATTATGATGAAACCTATGCACTCGTAGCCAGACTTGAATCAATTTGAATGCTGGTAGCCTATGTTGCACGTCAAGGATTTAAATTATTTCAAATGGATGTCAAGTCAGCATTTCTGAATGGATTTACCAAAGAAGAGGTATATGTTAGCCAACCACCAGGATTTGAAAGCTTAGACCAACCTAACCATGTACTTAAACTTAGGAAAGCCTTATATGGATTAAAGAAAGCACATAGGGCTTGGTATGAAAGACTATCTATTTATCTAAAGTCTAAAGGATTTAATCAAGGATTAATTGATCCAACTTTATTTGTAAAAATTGTAGGAAAAGAAATATTTATAGCACAAATCTATGTAGATGATATAATTTTTGAGACAACAAACACAATACTTCTAAACGAATTTATTTCACTAATGGAAAGTGAGTTTGAAATGAGTTTTGTAGGTGAACTCACTTTCTTCTTAGGCTTAAAATTAAAACAAATAAGAGAAGGAATCTATATGTATCAACATAAATACACTAAGGAGTTAATTAGTAAATTTGGTATGCAAAATTCTAAAGAAATAAATGTAGGGAGTCTAAGCGCGCTCGAAAATATTTTACAAGCACTATGCAGTGGAAAAATAAGATTCCTCCAGAGATCGATGTGAAAACCATACTCGTTTGATCGATTCTATCCTATGAGAATCGTAGTTACCTTCGATGCGTGCCCTTCGCTATCCCGTCCGCAACACTTGCGTTCAAAGTGTCTGGATCTCAGCGTGGTTAGTATGTCTGTGCCTCCACGATATGCACATGAACTGTTAGATGAAGAGGAACCAAGCTGTGGTGCTAGCCACAAGGTTTATTCGGCCAAGAAGGTAGAAGAAGAAGGAAAAGAAGATCACAATCAAAACCAACCATCAACACCCACGAATTTCCTCTTTTATATTCAACCATTGAATATGAAAGGTTTATGACTCTTGGTTTCCATGGAATTAATAACTCATTAATTCCATCTTAATGATCATGCAACCCCTCTTATATGCAACCATTGAATATGAAAGGTTTGTGACTCTTGGTTTCCATGGAATTAATAACTCATTAATTCCATCTTATTGATCATGCAACCCCTCTTAATGGTGAGTCTCACTCAATCTGAATCTGACTTGAGTCTAACTAGAGTCAGATTCATTGGGTATACCTTGAGTCCTACTCAATCCGAATTTGACGTGAGTCTAACTCGAGTCAGATTCATTGGCTATACCTTGAGTCCTACTCAATCCGAATTTGACTTGAGTCTAACTCGAGTCAAATTCATTGGGTATACCTTGAGTCCCACTCATTGAGTCTAATCTACATTAGACTCAACCCGATGGCCCAATGGCTCATCACATGAGCCATCTCCAACTCACATGTCCTAAGTGTGTGACCCAATAGGTTCTCATAATGTTGGAAATGTTTCTAAAACCCTTTTAGAGACATAACAAAATGAGCGGCATCTAGCAATACATCATTGCTACCCAAGTGACGAGAATGTCGAGATCCGACATAACCTTTTCGTGACTACTATTGTGTATGACTTAGTCCTTCTATGCTTGATATTTAGATTGATCAATGAGGCATAGACTGTGTCATCCTCTTATCAATCAAGAGTTTCTTGATCTCCAAGTAGACTACTCAACCAAATAAGCTCAATATCGCATATTGACTTATTCGAGCATGGCCATGCATTTTAGCAGTCCTACTCTATCAAGGGGCACATAGATATCACTTCCAATATATGGAAGGGATAGATCCCATCTACATCACTCACATCCCTCCGCATAACTTATTGCATTCCCAGTGATCGCCTCTATAGTCACCCTATTATGGGCGACGTTTGACGAAGCTAAAGTATACAACTCATTATGTAGGAAACCATAGTGACTTCAGGTCTAAGGATTATTCATACCAATAGTCACATGAGAATGTTTATGACACTCATATAACGATCCATGAAACATTCTCATGGTGGGTCAATTCAGTACATAGTCTCTAATATGTACCCATGTGTCAACTTGATATCATATATCCATGAATTGTGAGATTAAGTCATCAATTCACCTACATGTTAGTCTCTGCGCATTAATATTGTCCTTGAATATAAAAACTCGACAAGGAATAGTTAAGACTAGTGTTATATATATATATATATATATGTCTATAGACTCTCACTATCAATTCAACCAATTGATATGCTGTAAACCTGAACCTACTATTCAAGGACCCTATTATATTATTCATATAGCACATATAAGAAATAATATAATAAGCAGACCTTGCCTATTATTAATGAAATATGATACATGTTAGGGCAATCAACCCATGTATGATGTGGTTTTGATGTGTGTGGCAAAGAGTTTAAGTTAGGTTGATTATGTTGATTTGATTTGTGCGTTTAAGTTGTGCAGGACTTAGTAAATCGCACATGTTTAGCTTGATGAAAGCATTGGTGAGTTCACCATCTCATGGCTCGGGTCCTTGAGTCGGTGAAGGATGGCATTGCGGAAGCTGTACGTTTGGTGCATCTGAGGGACCGTCGGACGAGGAGTATTGGAGTGAAGCCAAAGGAAGCATACTTTAGGGCGAGACATGAAGGATGGCTTTACGAAGGTGTGTGCTTGGTGCATCCGAGGGATGCGGCTGGACAAAGAGAGCTTCGAATTGAGGGACTCCAAGGGAGATGAGAGTGAGTGATTGTAACCCGGGATGGGGTAGCTCATAGGTGAACTTGGCCGAATGGTAAGTCAAGTGTTGAACACTCAAACTTAAGGTTTGAGGTTTTACTCGACAAGTCAGATGCTCAAAATTATGTTTGAGGTTTTACCCGATGTTTGGTTAAGTCGGATGCTCAAAAATGGGTTTGAGGTTTCTACCCGACGAGTAGAAGTGTCGGATGCTCAAACATGTGGTTTGAGGTTTACCCAATGGTCAGATGCCCAAACAAGTGTTTGTTTGAGGTTTTACCCGACACCAGTCGATTAATATAGATATCAGTCGACTGCTCTGGGTCGATGGCACTCGACTGGTGCTTGATCGGTGTTCGACTGATGGACTTCTGGCCCAACAGTCGACTGCTAGGGTTTAGTAGTCGACTGCTTCACCATCAGTCGACTGCCAAGGGACGACAGTCAACTGATCAAGGTGGTCATGGGAACAGAAGGTTTGAAAGTTGACTGATCGCCTAGATCACTTGACTGATGGCTCTATCAGTCGACTGATGGGTATGATTAGTCAATTGATGTGGGAGCCGTTGGCTGGACGCCAACGTGGATGAAGCCATTGTGAGGCAACGATTATAGCAAATGATCGATGGTCGACGACCGATCGCTTCTGGTGCCCAATGGGAAGAATTGCCTCTTTCCTATAAGAAGAGGTCTTGGGTGGTCTTGGGAGGCTAATTCTTAACTCCTAAACTTCTCCCTAGTGCCCAACACATTTTAACACTCCTCTTCTTGTTCTTATTTCAATCATATTATAAGAGGGAGTGGATTTTGTAAGAAAGGTTTACCTCCACCTTAAAGGAGAGATTAGTGATTGTTGAGGGAGTGATTCACCGAACGAATCAGTCGTGGATTAGCGGCAAGGGCCGTGAACCATGTTACATCTCCGAGTTTGCGTTTGCTCTTCTCTTTTCTCTTTGTATTTGTCTTAATTATTTGTTTAGCTTTGTTTTCTTCTGCGCTAACCTTAATCATAGACAATCAAGAAGCGAGAGAATTCCATCGCATACATCAAGGGCTATTCACCCCCCTCTAGCTGGGACATCAATCCTCCAACAAGTGGTATCAGAGCGAGGATCTTGTCGACGGGTTCATCGCCAAAACAATCACGACAAGAAATGGCCTGCTCCAACATTCATCCACCCAAATTCGAAGGTGACTTCTCTTGGTGGAAGAAGAGAATGGAGGTATTTTTCGAGACTGACTTCGATATCATGCTAATCATGGAAAGCGATTTCGAGATACCTAGGGACGAAGAAGGGAGAATGCTAGAAAAATCGAGATGGACCAAGAAGCAAAGAGAGGAGCACTTGGCGAATTCAAAGGCCAAGCAACATCTATACAACGTGCTCCCTCAACAAGAAATCAATAGGATTGGTGAGTGCTCTAGTGCTAAGGAAATGTTGGAAAAACTTGTAGAGTCAAAGCTTGCAAGACGGGACCTTCTCCGCTCCCAATTGAACAATATCAAGCTAGATAAAGGGGAGAAGGTATTATCTCTTCATTCACGATTTAAGGAAATAATAACTAGTTTATCAAGTGTAGGAGAGAAGCTCTCGAACCGGGACATGATCATGAAGGCAATAGATGCATTCCCCCGGTCATCCAAATGGAGTTCTATGGTGGATTCGTTCTATATTTCCAAAAATCTAGAGGTAAGTACTCTAGAAGAATTTTTCTCCACTATGGAATTGCATGAAACTAGGCTTGAAGGCATAATTGAAGAACCAAGCATAAAGCCAAGGGGATTAGCACTAGTCGCCGACAAAGGGAAGGAGAAGAAGGAGACTCCACCATCCTCATCGGATGAAGATTCCTCCTCCTCCATGGATAGCAATGAGGAGGCCTACATGGTAAGAAAGGTGAGACGTGCTCTTAAAAGTTTTAAATTTAACAAGTCTCATGATAGGAGAAGACCAAGGAGAAAGGTCATTTGCTATAATTGTCAAGGAGAGGGACATATGAGGGATGAGTGTCCCTTATTGAACAAAAGCAAGGAAGACAAGAAGAAGGACAAGAATAAAGGAAAGAAGAAAGAAGAAAATAAATCAAAGGAGAAGGAAGGGAAGTCAAAGACCCGGAATCTAAAAGTCACATGGGATGATCCATCCTCATCGGATGAAGAGGAAGTCTTCACAAGTCTCGCACTCATGGGGATAGATGACTTGGACTCCACCGCATCCAAGCAAGAGGGAAGCACAAGTGAGGAGGAGAGCTCATGTGTAGGGGGAGCATCCTCATCGGATTCGAAAAAAGGAGGAGATACGGTGAGTATGGTAAGAAATCTCCCTACCCAAGAAATTATTTCCATGATTTCAAGTCTTACTAGAGATTTATTTAGGAGTAAGAAGAAAAAATAAAAGCATGCTTGATGAAATTAGGAAATTAGAAGAAAAGCTAGAAAATGCATGTTTAAATGTTAATGCTTCGTCTTCTATGACTAGTGATGCATGCTTTATTTGAAGAAAACAAGGCCTTAAGGGAAAAGGTAGATCATTTAACTAAGGCCCTAGAAAAATTTACCATTGGCTCAAATACCCTAAACATGATTATTGGGAGCCAAAAGGCTAGTTTCAACAAGATGGGCTTAGGATATAAGGGAGCCAAAAATGAAAAAGCTTACCATTGTTTAATAGCTAGGGGACAATCAAAGACAATAATGGTAGCTAGAAAATGGATCCCAAAGGAGTATTTGGTGAACCCTATTGGAAAGAACTTATATTGGGTTCCCAAGTCCATCCTTAGAGGTTAGAAAAACATAGGATAGTCAACCATAGTTGGATTTATTTTATATCTTATTAAATGGTTGACTTATGATGATGTGGGTAGTTAACTTGTGATTTGGGGTGATATTTGATTCATGATCATGATGTGTATTCATTGTGATAATATATGATTTATGATCATAATGTGCATATAGTAATAATACTTGATTTATGATCATGATATGCAATTACGATAATATTTGTGTTATGATCATGTTGGTTGTTTTGGATAATACTTAACCTTGATAGAAATTGCATGAAAATTGGTGGTTAAGTATAATACCTTAGGTACATCTCACATTGACCATAAGGCTAACTTGATTGAGAACATAGAAATGGATGAGATGTTAGGATGATACAATGACTCACTTATGCTTATGACATTTTTGATGAGTCATTATAAGTATCATGATAGAGTAATCATAGACCAACTATGGGGAAAGTAAATAATCAATGGATATATTTCCCATAGATAATAGTTGGATATTTTAAATGTTTTAAACCCATTTCATGTTTTATAAACCGTGAGTTCATGTTTTAAAACGTTTCAAGGCAAAACTAGGTCTTAAAGTTGACACATAAATGAACATTTTTCAAACTTTTAAGTTTTTGCCTAATTTTTGAAAATAGAATGCATTTTCATGAAAAATCATTTTTCATTGATAAAGAGACTTATGAGAAATATGTTCCCTAAATTTCATGATTTTTTGAATTTTTTGGAATTTTTAATGCATTTCTGAAATCGGGTTCCGAAATTAAAAAAGGCTGAAAAATTGATGCCAGTCGACTGGTAGTCTGAACCAGGCGACTGATGGAACTGTGCACGAGCACAACAACCTGATTTTTGGGTTTTCAGGATAATTTTTGGTATTTTTTTCTCTTCCATTTAGACTTTGATGCCATGTTATATGACTTATGTTTAATATTTTTGATGGTGTCAAAGGGGGAGAAATGTTGAGTTTAAGTTAATCATGTTAGGGGGAGAATTAGCATGTGTTAAGGGGGAGTTGCATGTATTAAGGGGCAGTGTTTGATACTCATATTGCTTTACATGCTTTCTTGCCTTATGTATTTTGGTTATTTTTTTACCTAACTTAAACGGATTGCCACACATAAAAAAGGGGGAGATTGTTAGAGCAATCAACCCATGTATGATGTGGTTTTGATATGTGTGGCAAAGAGTTTAAGTTAGGTTGATTATGTTGATTTGATGTGTGTGTTTATGTTGTGCAGGACTTAGTAAATCGCACATGGTTAGCTTGATGAAAGCATTGGTGAGTTCACCATCTCATGGATCGGGTCCTTGAGTCGGTGAAGGATGGCATTGCGGAAGTCATGCGCTTAGTGCATCCGAGGGACCGTCGGACGAGGAGCATTGGAGTGAAGCCAAAGGAAGCAGACTTCAGGGAGAGACGTGAAGGATGGCATTACGAAGCCGTACGCTTGGTGCATCCGAAGGAAGTGGTCGGACGAAGAGAGTTTCGAGGCGAGGGACTCCAAGTGAGATGAGAGTGAGTGATTATAACCCGGGACGGGGTAGCTCATAGGTGAACTTAGCCTAATGGCTAAGTCAAGTGCCGGACGCTCAAACTTAAGGTTTGAGGTTTTACCCAACAAGTTGGATGCTCAAACTTATGTTTGAGGTTTTACCAGACATTTGGTTAAGTCGGATACACAAAAATGGGTTTGAGGTTTCTACCCGACGAGTAGAAGTGTTGAATGCTCAAACATGTGGTTTGAGGTTTACCTGACGATTGGATGCTCAAACAAGTGTTTGTTTGAGGTTTTACCCGACACCAGTTGACTGATATAGATATAAGTCGGCTGCTATGGGTCGATGGAACTCGACTGGTGCTCGATCGGTGTTTGACTGATGGTCTTGCCCAAAGAATCAATCTGCTAAGGTTTAGCAATGATCGCTACACCATCACCGACCGCTAAGGGACGGCAATGATTGCGGGCGACGACGATCGATTGATCAAGGTGGTTGTGGCCACAGAAGGTTTGAAAGTCACTGATCGCCTGGATCACTCGATTGATGGCTCTATCAGTCGACTGATGCGCATGCTTAGTCGACTTATGTGGGAGTCATTGGCTGGATGCCAATGTGGATGATGTTGGGTTTCTCCGGCACCGCAGCGGGTGTATGTTCGAACATGTTTCGTAAACATGTGCAAAGTGGAAGAAATAAAATTAATAAATCTAATTTATTACAACACACAAACCACATGCATGCAAGATACATCATGTGTAGACATAATCGCAGTTTCAAATTTTGCAATAAAAGGAAATTATGCTAGTTATACCTGACGTATCACGTGCAGCGGGAATGACATCAACCGGAGCAACTCACGTTAGAATTGCCTCTATCTATATCCATGCTGAGTACCATCGGGATAGCTTCGCCAACCTATGAGCCTCGTCTTTGTAGGAGTCACTAGCCTCGTGTCGAAGATGATGTGATCGAGAGAAGATCACAATCCGAATCAAAATTCGGATGAAAAAATGAGTCCCCAAAACTCACTTCTCCGAAGAGGTATTCGTCAACCAATTTGATGAATCCATGGTCCTCCACCTATGAGGATTGCCAAAGATCCAATCCCTGGCAAGAAAGTTGCTGTCGGAGCTCCAAATGCCTTCCAAACGATGCTCCGACAAGAAGGAAGCAAGCTATCCAAAAACTGGACAGCTTGGTGGAGGACTTTGTGCTGACCAAAGGAGAAGGGTTGGCTGGTCCTTGGTCACCGGAGCCAAGGAGGGTCACCGGAGGATCCCCGACAGCAGCAGGAGGCCAGCGGCAGCAGGTGGCATCGACAGCAAGAGGTGGCATCAGCGGCAGCACCTCTTGGGCGGCAATGGCTTGCACGACAAGAGCAAGGAGGAGAAGGAAAGGAGGCTAGGGTTTCCAAAACCCTTGAACAAATTAATTCTCTTCGAAAAACCCTTAAGTCGTGTTTTTATAGAGAACACATTCTCCAAACGGTTATTGGTTACTAACCAAAATCTGTTAACCCGCTCTAATAACTTAAGTTAAAATAAACCAAACCGCATTGGTCTATTTTAAGTTAAAACGAACCGAACGAACTTTTCTTCATTCATTTAAAACAAACCAAACCCCTCTGGTTTATTTTCCACCATTGGATTTGAACCAAACCAATTTGGTTTATCCATCATGTCTTCAAAAGACATGGCCCATCCATGCTTCCGTTGCGACTGAAATGATTTCATGCTCACTCCTTTTTTAGTCCATCAAATTCTAGTTTCTCCCGTTCTGAGAATCTCATTCTCAAGCTCGTTTTAAATCCTTTGGATTACGCTCATTGTGCATGTGACCAAATAGGTTCCCGATTTATGTTGGCTGTCTATAATTAACCATTAATTATAGAACGATCATGAGTGACACCTAGTAGTACATCATGATCCCAAATTAATCGAAAAATCAACGGTTGATCCTAGAACCATTTCTGAAACCCTTCAACAGCTACAATGAATCGTGCCCCATTCCCTTCACTCATCTTATACCTACTTGGTTCAGGACATGGTCTATAGTGTCAGTCTCCACTAGGCTGACTACGTCACACCTAGCCCAAGTATCATTTCCTCGTCCTACGGATTCTAGTTATTCCACATGTATCCTAGAGTACCTTACTCTAAACATGTAATGCTTTGGCCAAAGACTTTAGTAACAATCCGACGAGAGGCCACGGGTATACATCTCCTTGCAAGGAGTGGTGAATCCTTTGTAGGCTATTCAAACACCTTCGTCCACTTCGACTTATACCCAATCATCCCAGGTCCACATCTCCTCAGAGATGCTTGCTTAAGATGTCAAAGCATAAGTCTCCATGACCAAGATGACTTGAATACCGCAAGTCGAAGGAACAACGCACTTAAGTTGCAATGAGAACTTCATTGACATATCCATATATGCAAAGAACCATATGAAGACTTACAACTGGTCACTCCAATGAACTAGTTACCATAACTAGCATCCACGATTAACTCCAGACATCACAATGTCTCCAGCCAGTGAGAATCAACTGCATGGATATACCAAAGAGTATACCTCGTTCTTGTCTCGACGGAATTGATGGTGTCCAAATCCATCAATTCATCGACTAGGTATTATTCCAATACATCACAATTACACATGTAGAGATACTCACTAGTTGTTATCCAATCACAAATTCTCTCATGCTGTGAATCATATTGTGGACATTCAGTAAATGAGTTTAAGATCTAATCAAATACATGAAAACATGTATACTCAAATAGTGAATCTTCATTTATCATATAAATGGTTTAAACATAAGGCGATTGCCTTAGGACACCTCTCATATATAACTAACATATGAAGCTGTTGTGAGACAACGACTACAGCAACAGTCGACTAATGATTGAATCAGTCGACTGCTCGGTGCCCAACGAAATGAATGGCCACTTCCCTATAAGAAGAGGCCTTGGGTGCTCTTGGGAGGCAAATGCTTAACTCCTAAACTTCTCCCAAGTGCCCAACACATTTTAACACTCCTCTTCTTGTTCTTATTTCAATCATATTGTAAGAGGGAGTGGATTTTGTAAGAAAGGTTTACCTCCACCTTGAAGGAGAGATTAGTGAATGTTGAGGGTGTGATTCGCCGAATGAATCAGTCATGGATTAGCGACAAGAGCCGTGAACCACGTTACATCTCTAAGTTTGCGTTTGCTCTCCTCTTTTCTCTTTGTATTTGTCTTAATTGTTTTTTAGCTTTGTTTCCGCTGCGCTAACTTTAATCGTAGACAATCAAGAAGCGAGAGAATTCCATCGTACACATCGAGGGATATTCACCCCCCCCCCTCTAGCCAGGCCACTGATCCTCCAACAATACATATGATCCCTAATTATTCATCTCATGATTGACACTAAGGGCTGACACTAACAATTAATACACCTATGACAACTAATGTAAACATTAGAGAAGATTTAGAAGTCGAAACTACGAGTTTAAAATACTATAGGAGTACAATAGGTAGCCTTCTGTACTTAACTGCAAGCCGACCTGATATACTTTTTACAGTAAGTATGTGTGCAAGATTTCAGTCTTGTGCCAAAGAATCGTACTTAACCTTAGTAAAAAGAATCTTTAGATATATAAAAGGAACACAAAATGTAGGAATATGGTACCCAAGGTCGAGTGAGTTTGAACTAATCGGCTACTCTAACTCAGATTATGTCAGTAGTAAACTCGATAGGAAAAGTACGAGTGGCTGCTGCCAACTTCTATGATCAAGTCTAGTTAGTTGGTGTAGTAGAAAACAACATTGTGTTGCTTCGTCTACTACCAAAGAAGAATACATAACCATTGATGAGTGTGTAGCTCAACTTCTTTGGATGAAGCACACTCTAAAGGACTTCCAACTAAACTTTAGTAATACTAAAGTTGTCATGCCTCGAGAGTATGCCGAGCCGAAAAGCAAACGGACAACATCTCCCCTATCCGTGGCAACATATCCTTTTTATACAAGCCTTTCAGCCACAACTACAATAACATATACAAATATAAATATGACAAAGCACAATGGAAACTATCACAATGACATAACAACTACACACAGTACATACCGGTATGACTAATAAGACGTAAAGAAAGCATCGTCAAAACCCAAATCAACAAGTGCGTACATCAACAATGTCAAACACAACATCCACCATATAAATCCGGATCGATATATGAAACATCCGAAAACAAAAGGAAACATAAATCCAAGTCAGGACCCTCAGAAGTGAGAAGAGAGTTTGCCAGCCAGTGTTGCTCCAAGTTGTCACCAAGACTTCAACCTGTTACCTGGGCGATAATAAAACCCAGGATATATGGTGGTGAGTATAAACTCAGCGGTAATATGAAAGAACATGTATATATCAAATATCACATGTAATTCAATAATATAACCTAAAGGTACATCAGGTATACACCAGTATAGTGTGTGTGTGTGTGTGTGTGTGTGTCTGTGTGTGTCTGTGTGTGTGTGTGTGTGTGTGTGTGTGTGTGTGTATATACATTCATATAATAACTAAACAAATGAACAACGTAAAGTGCAGACATACCTGAAAGTCTGCTACGCTACACTCATCCAACCTGAGCATATATCCACAATATACAACAATAAATCTTGTCTAACTCATACTACATCATGATACTGGTCAAAGATATGCAATAGTCCGACCAACTCATACATAGGTATCCCACACACACCATATAGCAAATTCAAGTATCATGTATGATGATGTACAAACAAATACAGCAAGCATAGCACAAACAAATGCAACAACACAATAGCCATACATATAGACTGCATCTATATATATACTAATCACAACCATCCATATATATATATATATATACATACAAAACGCCATAAGAACACGACAATGCAAACTGCATGGTCATGCCTGCTCACCCTAACTGCTACCACGACCCTAGTGTGACCTTGGTGGCTTGACACGACAACTATCCCAACTCAACACCAACCACTACTCTCGAGTGGACGAGTGGGTAGTATGAACAAGGAGCATATAAGTGTAAAGAGCTAGCTACACAATGGGGGTCCCTGTTGTTGGCCACTCTGACAGTCACTACCCATGGGTGGTTGAGTGTCACACACGCAGGACAACTACACGCAACTCCAACTACCACCGTCTATAGTGGTAGAGTGTGGCACAACAAATGCTTTTCCCTCACACCAGCTACTACTACCACGAGTAACCACGTAGGAAAGATGACTGATGACTCTGTCAACCACAAGGGAGACCAAGTCACCAACATGCATGTAAATGACATGAATGCACAGTCACACATACAGACCTCCATCACAGACTCTATTCTATAGAGAGTCATACTAATCTGATCAACACACTCTCTATCCTACAGAGAGTCATACTCAATTGATCACAACCAAGCTAGGACCACCAGTCCGTAGCGACGCTCTATCCACAATCCACATGACCATACATTAATACATGATCAGAAATGGGTACGCAACATAAGGATTTATCAAAAGATTCAATTCTATGTTCAGGACATTACTCACTCCCCCGGATGACCTTTTATCCCATTTACAAATCAAGTCTTCATTCGTACTCTACTAAATACACCTAATTGAACAACTATAGGCTTACATGCATCACATCTATAACTCATAATCCTGATGAAGAAAAATGTGATAACAGCAATAGAGTATTTAAAAGGGTAAAGACTAAGTATCAAGCATTAGAAAAACTAGAGTGGAGTCAAGGTCAAAGTGACAATAATATGAAATCATATACATCAAGGTTTAGCTACTACCTGACCAGGATAAGAAATTACCCACCTTATAAGTAGCTCGTGTTGATGGTCTTCGCATCCAAGATCTGTACCTTGAATCAAATGTCTAGTCCATCTCAATCACAAAACCTTCTGATCTAATAGTAAGGTATCAACTCCAAATAAATAGCCGAACTGGAAGTAGCATCTCCCAAATCCCATAACACTTATCACCTGTAAACACACTATAGATAAATTTCCAAATTCCAATCCATAGCTACCAAAATCAACTAGGTCAACAAGCCATAATTGGAAAACCCTGTAATTCCATGTTGTATCAGTAGCTTACCTTACAATCCGACCAATACTAGTTCATCGGTGAGGTTGTTGTGCATCAACCCCTTTCACAACCAAGCAATTCATTACAAACACCCCAATCATCAATTCTCCAACATTGACTAGATCAATCAAGGAAAAAGAATTGAACGACACCAAATTCAGAGTTGTATTAACCGCTTACCAACCTTGGAAGTCCCTCGGCAGTAATTTCCCCTTCTTATCCCCTATTCATTGGCTCAATTCACTGCCCAATTAGATTTGCAATCAGCTCTTGAAATGGCAGTAATCCAATTTAGAGATCATCACAGCGAAGAAGATCCACAGGCATCGGAGATTCTCAAAATCAAGACAAGGGCAAACTCACGATCTCGATCTGATGAAGACAGGCTCAAAATCGAGATCGAGGAAGAAGAAATCAATCGATCGGGATTTGGAGTGAAGAAAGATCTGCGACAGTGGTTGATCAATCTCCTGTTATCCAGAGAAGAGGGAAGATAATCGTCTTGATGAAGCAACGACCAGATCCAGCGACGACGAGTGGCCATGCTGCAGAGTCCAATCGCGTGACAGCGGTGATAGGGGTTGAAGCGCGGTGGTGTGCCCGACGAGCGACTCAAGGAGGCATCCTTGGGGAGGCGGTGAGTGGCGCGGCGACAACTGACTAGTGCGGAGAGGAAGAAGATCAAGAGGAAAAAAGGGAAGGGCGCGGTGTTGGGATGTATATTGAAAAGACTATCTTTTGTATGAACATCTTTATTTTGAAATAAGAATCACATGATCATTGTTTGCATATTTATGGTGATGCATATTGCCTAATACATTACATTGTAGATAACATGGTGTGTGGTGTCACACGGGAGATCATGTTATCGGCTCCTTGTAAAGTATAAGTATAGGCTCACAACCGAGATGACTTTGGACAAACCATTGGTATGGTTGTAGTGTGATTTGGTATTGGTTTTTCTTGACCATAGAATCACACTAGTACACTTTGTGTGTATTGAGCAGGACCGACTTAGAGGTGATTCGATTTATTGATGACTACATAATTGAATCGGACCTCATATATTATATTGTACATGCTCTTAATCCCGATATAATAACGGGCACATATACTTAGTATTCATTTCTTTGATTTACCAATGGGCGAGATTTATAGATTAAATCGATAGGCTCTGTAAGTTGGGAAATGATATTATTTATGTTGGTGCAATCGGCCCAAGTCACGATTGACCAGACTCGAGTTTGACTCGAGTGATGTTTTGATGTTTGACAAAGTTGTTTGACACAGTATGTTTGACATTGATGTTGGTTAATGTTTTGGAGAGATTGTTTATACAATCAACCCAGGTTATATTTGACAAGACTCGAGTTTGACTCGAGGGAGACTTTGATGGTTGACTAGGGTTGACCATGTGATTATGGGAAAGTCCAAGCATGGGTCTTGGCAAGGTAAAGTCCAAGTCATGGGTACCTGGCATGGAAAGTCCAAGTGGGACACTTGGCATTTGGGAAAGTCCAAGCTTGAGTCTTGGCATTTGAGAAGTCCAAGGGGTTTGGTATTGGCAGCGTAAAGTCAAAGGGTGGAGTCTTGGCAGCATAAGTCCAATGGTTGGCGGCGTAAAGTCCAAGCAGAGTCTTGGCGGTGTAAGTCCAATGTGCCTTGGCGGTGTAGACACCGTTAGCATGACATAGCCGATGGAAGCACCTGAAGGCTAGCGCGATGAATGAACAAGTCATGGATGACTTGGAGGGATCCGAGAGGCGTGAGGCTGATAGAGGTGGCTAGAAGGCTTAGGTCTAGGCTAAGGGTGGTCTATCAAGTATTGGGACACCATACTTGGGTTAAAACCTCATCCTTGAGGTTGGCAGTCGACTAACATTATAACTGGTTCGACTGTCGAGAGTCGACTAGAGCTCGACTGCCACTTAGGGCTGAAATTGCCTTGGCAATCGACTGCTCATTGGAGCAGTGGGATCACGCGATCGCCGATTGAGTTGTGAGCACGAATGCTCGTAGTCGACCGGCGCCACGGCTGCCGGCAACGATCAATTGGTGAGAGTCCCGTTGAAACTTGTCCAACGTGGATTGAGCCGTTGTCTCAGAGCTACAGTGTTGTCAGTCGACTAGGGACTTATGGAAGTCGACTGCCAGGCAGAAATCTAGCCCGACGCAGGTTAAAAAGGGGAGATCGTGGAGGATTTCGGCATTGGTTCTTTTGGAGTTTTCTTGGGGCGATTTGAAGGCGATTTACAGGTGCATTTCAGGGCCCTTCAACCTCATCCAAGCAACCAACAAGCAAAGCGCTCAAACCCTAGTTTTGTAAAGTGTTCTTTACATTTCCTTGTATTTTGCTTGTATTTTTGTGTATTACTTTTGTAATCTGTTGTAAGAGGTTTCTCCACCTCCGACGTGTTGTCGAGAAGGAGTTTATTGTGCTTAGTGGAGTTTGTGGCATCGCTAGGGTTCGTACGCACCCAATCCGTGGAGTAAGAACCGTTCGGTTCCGAACCACGTTATATCTCGTGTTGTGCTTGTGTTCTTGTTGTATTTCATTATTGTATATTCCGCTGCGTACTAACAAAAATTGTAGCAAACAAACGCAAACGAATTCCATCTATATACGTGCATGACGCTATTCACCCCCCCTCTAGCGGGCGCACAAGTCCTAACAATTTATATGGTGTGTCATTGATTATAGGAGGAAACCTGTCCTATGTATTAGGATGATGATGTCCCCTTGAGGAGCTAATAAGGCTCATCATGTACACCCTGCAGGTTGACTTGGTCTGGCATGATGAAAAGGTTGAGTGGTACTACTCATGGAGTTAGATGTTGATTAATTAATTGTCAGTAAATTAATTGATCGACAAACATTCGAGATCTTAAACATGGGGAGAAAATGTACAAATAATATATGGAGCCCATATTAACTTATGGGGGTTAGTGAGGTAGATCAATGATAATCCTTTAGTGGATTGGATTATCATTAATGGATCGGACTTTATGTGGGCTTGATCCATTGGGGGCCAAGATCCAACTCCTCCTCATGGTCCCTATTATAGCCTATTAATACCTCATGAAGCCTAGATCCAATGGATGAAAACAAAACTCTAGACCCAAAGGTAGAGATTAAATCTCTAGATCCGGTGGTTGAGATTAAATCCCTAGATCCGACGGTTGAGATTAAATCCCTAGAATCAATGGTGGAGATTAAAACAAGGCTTATCCCTAACTCTATAAAAGGAGAGGAGGGGGTGGGCCGCAAGGAGGAGTCCCATTAGAGATAGGATTAGTGTTAAGATGGGCGGCAAGCTTGGAGATTGGGGTTTGGGGTTGGCGGCACCAAATAAGGAAAGCCTTTCCTTATCTTCTTCTTCTCCCTTGGTGGCCGATGCCCATACAAGCTCTTCCCTCCTTTGGCCGGCGTCCAAACTCCCTTAATCTCTTCTCCTTGGCCGGTGGAAACAAGGGTTAGGGTAATTCCTTGGAGTCCTTGGCCGGCGCCCACTTCCTTTCCTCCTCTTCTTCTTGGCCGATGACAAGCACCTAGCTTGGAGCTTGGTGGTTGGTTAAAAAAAGGAGAAGTTCCTTGTTTCTATACTTCCTCTTGTTCGGAACGAGCAAGGAAGAAAGATTGGTGATCTAGGAGCTTCGACTTTTGGTAGATCATCGCCCACACGACGTCCAAAAGAAGGAAGGTTATACAATAGAAGATTGAGAGGTATATCACTTATCTATCTTCATATGTAACATGTTTGTAATTGTTTTTCAATTATATATTCTATTTTGTGGCTAATATAACTTGGACCCCGAACATAAACACAAAAGCCGATGATCCGTACATCGTCTATTCCACGGTTATTCGTAGAATAGAGGTTGGTTACTTGAACAACAAGTTTGTTCAAGTGACTACTCTAATCGAATAGCACGACGATGACACTGTTGCTTGGATAATCCCTCTTGTCAAGGATAAATTTTTTTATCCGGGGATGTAGAAGGGATTGCCATGAACAAGAGACCGAGTTGAAGTGGGAAGCGAAGTGTCCTACCTTCAAGTGGTATTAGAGCTTCGGTTCCGGGACAAAACCCTTCAAGTGGTATTAGAGCCACAGTTTTTAGTTTTGTGTGTTTAGGATTCGGTTACTTTTATGCACTTTTCATATATCATATGTGCTGGATAATAGTATGATATGCGTAGGTTAACTCTTTGGTTGAAGGCATTGGATCCAACTATTATGGTCATATGTGTGTATGTGATTGTATGTGTGTAATTGTATATTTTGTTGAATTCTTGGGGTGGACGAGGCTAGTATTTAATTTTTGTAAATTAGATACGACATTGTTTAGCCACTCTTTCTATTTTAGTTTACTTTCGATCTAGATTTCATGTACACTCCCTCGCGGAGTATATGATCGATGGATGTAAATTAAAATATTTTTTTTCTCGGCTCAGATCTCTGGATGGCTCGTACATGGCGTAGGAGGAGCGGACGAGATGGCGATACGATAGGAGACATATTGAAGACAAAAGCTATAATAGTTGGAAAATATTTATTTTTTATATTTATTTCTTATTGTTTGATATGCATGTCGTAGGCTAGAAAATTCCTCAATTTTAAATTACTAAGTGGGAGAGGGATATTTTTTTATAAAATTCCCATGGCCTCCATTACGATTTGACAAGTGATGCAAACAAACTTGTGCGTCGGCTCTGAGTGCCTTCCTCCCCATCAGATGAGTTTGTTTGCAGATCACAAGGTCGAATATGGTTATAGGAAATTATTAAGGAGCGTGTGTACTTCCCCATCGGAAGGAACATAACCCGAGTTAATTACCTTGGTACCGAGTAATGCTGAACACTTAGATACAAATAGTATCCTCCCCATCGGAGTCACTGCTTTTATTTGTAATACCAAAGAGGAACCAACTATTAATTTTACTTGTCAAAAAGTTAGGTTGAGAAGATAGTAAAATTAATGGGTAAAACCTCCTCTTACAAATGTAGAATTCGTATACATCCACACTATCGTAGCATACGATATTCTCGGTGTTTTGAGGTGTTGGTTGATTTTAAAATATTATTGTTTGAGGAATCAATAATTTTTTAAAATCTAATGTTTTGATCTATGTGATTCTTAGGTTTTCTTTCAAAATGACTTTCAACCCGCTTGCTGTGATACTGAAAGAAAATAAACTTACTGGACCCAACTATGTCGATTGGAAGAGGAATCTTGACATTGTCTTGACTGCTGAGGAATACAAATATGTACTTCTCGAAGAGTGCCCTCCTAAGCCTGCGGATGATTTTGGGGAAAAGGAGAAGGAGAGTTATAAGAAGTGGATCAAGGTCGATGAGATGGCATGGTGTTACATTTTGGCATCTATGTCAAATGTACTGCAACATCAGCATCAAGCCATGCCCGCTGCTTATGACATGATGCTCAATCTCAAAGAGCTTTTCGGACACTAGAATCGGGCTGCAAGGTAGGAAGCCATGAGGAACTTGATGATGACCACCATGATCGAGGGAACACCCATGAGGGATCATGTTCACAAGATGATGGCTCATCTGAATGAGTTAGATGTCCTCGGAGCTGAGATCGATGGGGAAACCCAGGTCGATATCATTCTCCAGTCTCTACCTAGGAGTTTTGAGCAGTTTCACTTGAACTACAACATGAACAAAAGGTTGTATTCATTGGCGGAGCTTCTAACAGAACTCCAGGCGGCAGAGGGGCTATTTTGTCAGAGTGCTCAGGCGCATGCCATGATGACCCAAAAGGTTTCTACTTCTAAGCCAAAAGGCAAGAAGAAGAAGAAACAAACTGGGGCAAAGGCGGTGGGAGGAACTCAGGGAGGAGTGAAGAAGCCAAAAGGCAAGTGCTTCACTTGTAAGTAGACTGGACACTGGAAGAAGTACTGCCCCAACCGCAAGCAGAACAAAGGTATATCTTTTGGTCTTGTCATTGAAACATGTTTAGCGGTGTTATCTACTGACACCTGGTGTGTAGATACGGGAGCCACTGATCATGTCTGCAATACTTTGTAGGGGTTTTAGGAAACCAGACGACTGGCTGAGGGAGAGATTACCGTATACTTGGGCGATGCCACGAAGGTAGCAGCTGTTGCAGTGGGAGATATTTATTTATCTTTTGAGAAAAATAAAGTTTTGGTTCTTAAGAATTGCCTTTATGTACCTTTATTTAGAAAGAATTTAATTTCAGTTTCTAAATTGTTTATGGATGGATATTCTATTTCTTTTAATGACAGAGTTGTTGTAAAAAGGAATAGGGAGATTATCTATTTAAGTGCATTGATAGGAAATTTATACACACTTGAACCAAAAGCTCCCACGATGCAAACAGAAGTTAATAACTCATCTTCTAATTCCAATAAGAGAAAAGAACCTTCAAAGATGAACCAAACATATGTTTGGCATCTTAGGCTTGGTCATATTAACCTTAGCAGAATTCAAAGGTTGATAGCTGATGGACCTCTGGGTTCATCAGTGGTGGAAGATTTCCCAACTTGCGAATCTAGCTTGGAGGGTAAAATGACCAAGAGGCCTTTTAAGGCTAAGGGGTATAGAGCCAAAGATGTGTTAGAATTGGTTCATTCTGATTTGTGTGGTCCTATGTCTATCCAGGCTAGAGGTGGTTTTGAGTATTTCGTCGCTTTTATAGACGATTATTTGAGATATGGATACATTTACTTGATGCGCCGCAAGTCTGAATGCTTTGACAAGTTCAAAGAATTCAAGGCTAATGCGGAGAAACGTCAAGGTAAAAGTATCAAGACACTACGATCTGATCGTGGTGGTGAGTACCTCTTGGGAGAGTTTAGGATTTACTTATCAGAGGCTGGGATTCAATCCCAATTGTCTGCACCTGACACACCCCAGTAGAATGGTGTAGTAGAGCGAAGGAATAGAACTCTTATGGAGATGGTTAGATCGATGATGAGTTATTCTGAGTTACCAGATTCATTCTGGGGATATGCTCTAGATACGACAGTGTATATTCTGAACTTGGTCCCATCTAAATCAGTGCCTTCTACTCCCTCAGAATTGTGGACTAGGCAAAAGCCTAGTCTAAGACATATTCGGATATGGGGGAGTCCACCACATGTGCTGAAGGCAGATGCTGGTAAGTTGGAACCTTGTACAGAAGTACGCATGTTCGTTGGCTATCCTAGAGGAAAGAATGGCGGTTTATTTTATAGTCCTAGAGACCAGAGGGTGATCGTTAGCACGAACACTAGATTTCTAGAGGAATACTATGTGATGAACCACAAGCCCATGAGTAAGATTGTTCTGGAGGAAATAAAAGGGGAAGTCACTTCTTCAGTACCACCGGTACAAGAAGATATACCACAAGTCACTGCACCGCATGTCACAGAGGATACACAGGTGATACCTCGTTGTAGTGGGAGGGTTGTGAGACAGCCTGATAGATTCATGTTCTTGGGAGAATCTTCTGATTTGGTCCCTGATGAACATGAACCTGATCCATGGACATATGATGAGGCAATCCAAGATAAAGATGCAGTATCTTGGCGTAGTGCAATGAATGCTGAGATTGAATCTATGAATTTAAATCAGGTCTGGGAGCTAGTAGAACCACCCGATCATGTAAAAACCATTGGATGCAAGTGGATCTACAAAAGAAAGAGAGGAATAGATGGGAAGGTTGAGACCTTCAAAGCGAGACTTGTTGCGAAGGGGTATACTCAGAAAGAGGGTATCGATTATGAGGAGACCTTTTCGCCGGTAGCCATGCTTAAGTCTATTCGGATTCTCTTATGCATTGCAGCTCATATGGATTATGAGGTGTGGCAGATGGATGTCAAGACAACTTTACTTAATGGAAGTCTTGAGGAAAACATCTATATGAAGCAACCAGAGGGATTCATTGCAAAGGGCAAAGAGCATCTTGTATGTAAGCTTAATCGGTTCATTTATGGATTGAAGCATGCTTCGAGGTCTTGGAACATCCGCTTTGATGAGGTAATCCAGTCATATGGATTTATTCAAAGTCCGGATGAGTCTTGTGTATACAAGAGATGTGACGGAAACGTAGTGGTATTTCTTGTACTATACATAGATGACATTTTGTTAATTGGCAACAATGTCAAGGTGTTATCAGACGTAAGGGTATGGTTGTCCAAACAGTTTGATATGAAGGGCTTGAGAGAAGTGGGACACATCCTTAGGATCAAGGTTATAAGGGATCGCAGGAAAAGGATGTTGTGATTATCTCAAGCTTCATACATAGACACCATTTTGGATCATTTTAGCATGCAGAACTCCAAGAAGGGTTTTCTACCTTTCAGGCATGGAGTTCCTTTATCTAAGGAGATGTGTCCTAGAACATCTGAGGAGATAGAGGAGATGAAGGTGGTTCCTTATGCCTCGACAGTAGGAAGCCTCATGTATGCAATGCTATGTACGAGACTAGATATTTGCTTTGCCGTAGGCATGGTCAACAGATATCAGAGTAATCCAGGATAGGGACATTGGACTGCGGTAAAGCATATATTGAAGTACCTGAGAAGGACTAGGGATTATATGTTAGTTTACCAGGAAGACCAATTACTCCCTGTGGGTTATACAGATTCCGACTTCCAATCAAATAGGGATAACAGTAAGTCTACCTCAAGTTTTGTGTTTACTTTGGGAGGTGGAGCCATTGTATGGAGGAGTGTCAAGTAGAAATGCGTGGCAGACTCTACCATGGAGGCTGAGTATGTGGCGGCCTCTGAGGCGGCCAAAGAAGCTGTGTGGCTCAGGAACTTCCTGATGGACTTGGATGTGATTCCTGGTTTACCAAGAACTATCACAATTTATTGTTATAATAGTGGTGCAGTTGCAAACTCGAAGGAACCACGAGCCTATAAGGCAAGTAAACACATAGAGCGCAAGTACCACCTGATACGAGAAATCGTAAAGAGAGGAGAAGTTATTGTGGCCAAGATTGCATCGAAGGATAACCTGGCAGATCCTTTCACTAAGGCCCTTCCGGCGAGAGCTTTTGATAGGCATGTGGAGGGAATGGGGATCAGATGTATGGCAATTTGAGGACAGCATAGTCTTTTAGTATAAGTGGGAGATTGTTGGGATATATACTGAAAAGTCTATCTTTTGTATGAACATCTTTATTTTGAAATAAGAATCACATGATCATTGTTTTCACATTTATGGTGATGCATATTGTCTAATACATTACATTGTAGATAACATGGTGTGTGGTGTCACACGGGAGATCATGTTATCGGCTCCTTGTAAAGTATAAGTATAGGCTCACAACCGAGATGGCTTTGGACAAACCATTGGTATGGTTGTAGTGTGATTTGGTATTGGTTTGTCTTGACCATAGAATCACACTAGTACACTTTGTGTGTATTGAGCAAGACCGATTTAGAGGTGATTCAATTTATTGTTGACTACATAATCGAATCGGACCTCAGATATTATATTGTACATGCTCTTAATCCCGATATAATAACGGGCACATATACTTAGTATTCATTTCTTTGATTTACCAATGGGCGAGATTTATTGATTAAATCGATAGGCTCGGTAAGTTGGGAAATGATATTATTTATATAGTGTGCCGTTGATTATAGGAGAAAACCGTGTCCTATATATTAGGATGATGATGTCCCCTTGAGGAGCTCATAAGGTTCATCATGTAAAGTCTGCAGGTGGACTTGGTCCGACATGATAAAAAGGTTGAGTGGTACTACTCATGGAGTTAGATGTTGATTAATTAATGGTTAGTAAATTAATTAATCTACGGACATTCAAGATCTTAAACACGGGGAAAAAATGTAAAAATAATATATGGAGCCCATATTAACTTATTGGGGTTGGTGAGGTAGATCAATGATAATCCTTTAGTCGATTGGATTATCATTAATGGATCGGACTTTATGTGGGCTTGATCCATTGGGTGGCCAAGATCCAACTCCTCCTCATGGTCGCAATTGTAGCCTATTAATACCCCATGAAGCCTAGATCCAATGGATGAAAACAAAACTCTAGATCCAAAGGTAGAGATTAAATCTCTAGATCCGACGGTTGAGATTAAATCTCTAGATCCGACGGTTGAGATTAAATCCCTAGAACCAATGGTAGAGATTAAAGCAAGACTTATCCCTAACTCTATAAAAGGAGAGGAGGGGGTGGGCGGCAAGGAGGAATCCCATTAGAGATAGGATTAGGGTTAAGGTGGGTGGCAAGCTTGGAGATTAGGGTTTGGGGTTGGCGGCACCAAATAAGGAAAGCCTTTCCTTATCTTCTTCTTCTCCCTTGGTGGCCGGCGCCCATACAAGCTCTTCCCTCCTTTGGCCGGCATCCAAACTCTCTTAATCTCTTCTCCTTGGCCGGTGGAAACAAGGGTTAGGGTAATTCCTTGGAGTCCTTGGCCGGCGGCCACTTCCTTTCCTCCTCTTCTTCTTGGCCGTTGGCTAGCACCTAGCTTGGAGCTTGGTGGTTGGTTGAAAGAAGGAGAAGTGCCTTGTTTCTATACTTCCTCTTGTTCGGAGCGAGCAAGGAAGGAAGATTGGTGATCTAGGAGCTTCGACTTTTGGTAGATCGTCACCCACACGACGTCCAAAAGGAAGAAGGTTATACAATAGAAGATCGAGAGGTATATCACTTATCTATCTTCGTATGTAATTGTTTTTCAATTATATATGCATTATATATTTTATTTTGTGGCTAATATAACTTGGACCCCAAACATAAACACAAAAGCCGACGATCCATACATCGTCTATTCTGCGGCTATTCGTAGAATAGAGGTTGGTTACTTGAACAACAAGTTTGTTCAAGTGACTACTCTAATCGAATAGCACGATTATGACACAGTTTCTTGGGTAATTCCTCTTGTCATGGATAAATTTTTTTATCCGGGGACGTAGAAGGGATTTCCATGAACAAGCGACCGAGTTGAAGTGGGAAGCGAAGTTTCCTACCTTCAAGTGGTATCTGAGCTTCGGTTCTGGGACAAAACCCTTCACGCGGCAGCTGGTTGCTTCGGAGAAGAAGTGAAGAAGAAGAAGCTCGGGAGCAAGATGTGAATGGGAGGAGCTCATGAGTCGCGGTGAGGAAGTGGAGATGTCGCGGTGAGAAAGAGATCGGGGAGAAACCGCTCGGGAATTAAGAGTGACGGCGAGAAAATGCAGCAAAGAGAAAACGAAAATGGTTCGGCCATAAAGGTAAGTGAGTCGGGTTTGGTGAAAATGGGTCAGGTTTCATACTCGATAAGCCTAAGCCTATTCTTTTAGGGAAATCAACCCAAGTATGGTTTAAGGTTTTGATGTGTGTGGAAAAGGTAATTTAGGATGTTTATGTGATTTGATATGTGTGTTGAAGTCATGCAGGACTTAGAAATTCACACATGTGTTGGCTTGATGAAAGCATTGGTGGGTTCACCATCTCATAGCTTGGGTCTTTGAGTCGGTGAAGGATGACATTGCGGAAGCCGTGCGATTGGTGCATTCGAGGGACCGACAGACGAGGAGCATTGGAGTGAAGCCAAGGAAGCAGACTTTCGGGCGAGACGTGAAGGATGGCATTGCGAAGCCATGTGCTTGGTGCATCCGAGGGATGTGGCCAGACGAAGAGAGCGTCGGCGAGGGACTTCAAGGGAGATGAGAGAATGAGCGATTTGTAAACGGTAGCTCATAGGTGAACTTGGCCGAATGGCTAAGTCAAGTGTCGGGTGCTCAACTGAGTGGGTTGAGGTTTTACCCGACAAGTCGGATGTTCAAACTAGGGTTTGAGGTTTTACCTGACGTGTTGTTAAGTCTGATGCTCAAATATTAGTTTGAGGTTTTACCCAATGAATGGGAGTGTCGGATGCTCAACCGAGTGGGTTGAGGTTTTACCCGACCTTCGGATGCTCAAACAAGCCATTTGTTTGAGGTTTACCTGACATCAGTCGACTGCCAAGTTTGGAAGTCGAACTGGTCCAAGTCGAATTGAGTTCGACTGGTGTTCGGATGAATTGCTCGATCAGCAGTCAACTGCCAAAGGTGGAAATTGACTGCTGAAAGTGGCGCGGGCACAAAACGCTTCGTAGTCGACTGATCAGTCGGCTACGAGGCAATCAGTTAAACTGCTGAGATCGCCAAACGACTGCCAAGCTGACCATTGGATGGTGATGACTGCGATTCAGATGGTGTCAGAAGCCATTGCAAAGGCAGCAGTCGACTGCTGGCATGCAGTAGTCGACTGCTGCATGCCCAACGGGAAGATTTTGGCTCTCTCTATAAAAAGAGAGGGTGTGGGCTTTAGGAAGGTTAATGTTTATGCTCCTAAGTTCTCCACACGATTCCTACTCCTTCTTCTTATTCTTATTTAAATCTTATTGTAAGAGAGTGCATTCTTGTAAAGAGGTTACCTCCACTTTGCTTGGGCAAAAGGAGAGACTAGTGGAGTTGGTTAAGGAGTGATTCACCTGGAACGAATCGCCCGTGGATTAGTGGCAACTACTGTGAACCACGTTATATCTCCGATGTTAGCATTTGTGCTTCTTTCTCTTTGTATTTGTCTTAATCATTTTGTTTAGCATCGTATTTCCACTATGCTAATTATATTCATAGATGATTAAGCAATCGAATGCCATCAACGATAAAGAAGGTTATTCACCCCCCTCTAGTCGGCCACCGATCCTCCAACAAGTGGTATCAGAGCGAGGAGCTTGTCGCGGACTCATCACCAACACAAGCATGACAAGATGGTCAGCTCCAACATTCATCCACCCAAGTTCGAGGGTGACTTCACATGTTGGAAGAAAAGAATGGAGGTATTCTTCGAAACGGACTTTGATATAATGGTTATTATGGAATCCAATTTTGATGTACCTAGGGACGAAGAGGGTGAACCAATCGAAAAGTCAAGATGGACAAAGAAGCAATGAAAGGAGCACCTTGCGAACTCAAAGGCCAAGAATCATCTATACAATTTGCTCCCTCAACAAGAAATCAACCGAATTGGGGAATGTGCTAGTGCCAAGGAGATGTGGGAGAAGCTAGTGGAGCTTCATGAAGGCACCTCGAAAGCCAAATTAGCAAGAAGGCATCTCCTCCTCTCTCAATTGAACAACATTAAACTCGATAAAGGGGAGAAGGTATTATCTTTACATTCACATTTTAAAGAAATTATTAATGGCTTAACAAGTGTAGGAGAGAAGCTATCGAATCGGGATATGATAATGAAGGCGATAGATGCATTTCCTCAGTCATTCAAATGGAGCTCCATAGTGGATTCATTCTACATTTCCAAAAATCTAGAGGTAAGTACTCTAGAAGAATTCTTTTCAACCATGGAATTGCATGAAACTAGGCTTGAAGGAATAGTTGAAGAGCTAATCAAACCATCAAGGAGATTAGCACTCATAGCTGACAAAGGGAAGAAGAAGAATGAGACTCCACCTTCTTCATCCGATGAAGAATCCTCCTCCTCCTCCATGAATAGAAATGAAGAGGCCTGCATGGTAAGAAAGGTGAGACGTGCATTGAAAAACTTTAAATTTAACAAGTCTCATGATAGGAGAAGGCCAAGAAGAAAAATTATATGCTATAATTGCCAAGGAGAGGGACACATGAGAGATGATTGTCCCCTCTTTAACAAAAGCAAGGAAGAAAGGACAAAGAAAGAAGACAAGAAGAAGGGGAGCAAGAAGAAGGAAGAAGAAAGAAAATCAAAAGAAAAAGGGAAGGCCAAGGCATACAACTTGAAGGCCATGTGGGATGATCCTTCATCATCGGAAGAGGAAGACATTGTCACCCACTTGGCGCTAATGGGAGTTGATGATGTAGAGTCCACCTCCTCGAAAAAAGGAGAAATAAGCACTAGCGAGGAGGAGAGCTCGAGTGAAGGGGGAGCTTCTTCATCATCATCATTTGAAGGGGATTGGGTAAGTAAGGTAACTAAACTACCCTCCCATGATGTAGTTTCACTGATTACTAGCTTGACTTAGGACTTGTTTTGGGACAAAAAGAAAAATAAATGCATTCTTGATGAAATTAATTCCCTAGAAGAAAAATTGAAAAATACATGTTCACATGATAGTGATAATTCTTCTAGTGTAAATGATGCATGCTTAGTTGAGGAAAATAAGACTTTAAGGGAAAAGGTATTATTTCTTACAAAGACCTTAGAAAAATTTACTATTGGCTCAAATACCTTGAACATGATAATTGGGAGCCAAAGGGCAAGTTTCAACAAGAAAGGCCTAAGTTATAAGGGAACCAAGAATGAGAAGACCTACCATTGTTTAATTGCAAGGGGTCAATCTAAAACAACAATGGTAGCTTGGTGAACCCTATTGGAAAGAACTTATATTGGGTTCCCAAGTCAATCCTCAAGGGTTAGAAAAACCTAGGATAGTCAACCATAATTGGACTTAATTTATATCATGATAGATGGTTGACTTAGGATGATGTGGGTGGTAGATATTTGATTTATGAGCATGGCGGATGATTTGGGTTACAATGTTTAAATCATGATTTGTACTTGATATTATACTTGATGTATGATCATGATTTATGATTTGAGTGTTATACTTGTATTATGATCATAATGTGTGACTCATGATAATGCTTGCTTTATGATCATGCATGAGTAATACATAATCTTGGTAGAATTGCATGAAATTTATGGTTAAGTATAATACCTTAGGTACATCTCACACTCACTATAGGCTACCTTGATTGAAAACATAGCATGGGTGAGTTGTTAGGTTGATACAAATGGTCCACTAATGTTTATGGCATTTAGATGGTCATTTATGTTGGTGCAGAGGCACAAGATAATCGAACCTATGTTTCGATTATGGCAAAGACACAAAGTCAAGGTTATTTTGTTATCGCACGAGTTGAATCAAGTGTGCAAAAATGTTGCGCTAAGTCGAAGGTCAGCGACACTCGGAGGGAACCGTGGTGGTCGGGAGACATCAGGAGGACTTCGGAGGGAGCCGATGACCTCCGGTGGAGACTGGAAGCAAGGCTTCAAAGGTAAATGTTGAGGTAAGCTCGAGTGAGTAAAGTGAAGTGAGGTCGTGTCCTTCGTACAGGGACGTCCTTAGGCAACGATTTGACCAAGACTTCCCATAGAAGGTCTATGTCGAGATCGGACGATAAGTGGCAGTCGAATTCACTTATATTTCGAGCTAACTTTTAATTGCAGTTGAAAATTCTGGCAATCAGTTCAACCGGGCAAGGATCAGTTCAATTGTTGTCCATCAGTTCAATCGGCCAAGGATCATTCGACTGCTGGGCCATCAGTTCAACCGACCAATGAATCAGTTCAACCATTGGTCAAGGATCAACTTCGAGGAGAGTCAAAACTCATCCCTTTCTTCAAGGGTGAGGTGGCCATTGATGTAGGATCTTGATGTGCTCGAGGAGGGGACTTCTAGGGATATAAAATAAGGTCCATTCCTCACCATTTTATTAATTCTAAGTTCTCCAATTTTCTCTCGTAACGCAGTGACTCTCCAACAACTCTACGACAACGAAGCGCTGTTGAAACACCGATGACCCAAGCTCAAGCTTCAACTCCTCAAGTCGTCGGTAATACTTAAAGTCATCTACTAAGTATATTCTTTTTAAAGTTTATATTTCCGGAGCTTTAATCGTAAAGAGGAGAGGGGGAGTGTCCCTCTACCTCAAGGTTTTTGTATCTTCTTGTACTCATTCACTCCTACCTCTAACGAGGAGGAGTATTATAGTTTATTGCCCTCCGTACATGGTCTAGGACCATTAGGGCCTTGGATTAGCAGTCGTAGGCTATGAACCAAGTAAATTCCTTGTGTCTTTCTTTACTTTCCGCTGCACTAAACTCGTGGCTTTGTCGAACGAAAAAGAAGAATTTGTTTAGTGCTATTCACCCCCCCTCTAGCGCTCAAATCGATCCAACAATTGGTATCAGATCCGGGGGAGCTACGATTTGGTGAAACCACCAATCTACCAATTTCTTACAGTTTTTTATATTATTTTTTGTCTTTTCAAGATTTTTGTTTAACATAAATCCGCTCTCCCGCACTACTAATCCAAGACGAAAGTCTTGGTACATTTTGGTTGTTTTTCTTTTGTGAGGTATGCGTTTTTTTTTCTTTTGTCTAAATGGCCCATCTCGAAGGGTTTAGCACGGTCCGACCTCCATTTTACAATGGAGATGATTTCCGTTATTGGAAGGGTCGGATGAAGTGCTTCATAAAGACCAAAATCGAGATGTGGATCAAAATCAAAAACGGATTCATGCTTCCTACTAATGAAATGGGTGAATCATTGGATTATGATCAATGGACTAATGCCATAAAAAGACAAGTGGAAGCCGACGCCAATGCTGTTGGGGCAATCGGCCCAGGTCACGATTGACCAGGACTCGAGTTTGACTCGAGTGATGTTTTGATGTTCGACAAAAACATATGACAATGTAATTGTCATGGGAAAGTCCAAGTCTTGGGTATTTGAAATGGAAAGTCCAAGTGGTACACTTGGCACATGAAAAGTCCAAGCATGGGTCTTGGCAATGTAAAAGTCCAACATTGGTTGGCAAGGGAAAGTCCAAGCATGGTCTTGGCATTTGAGAAGTCCAACATGGGTTGGAAAGGGAAAGTCCAAGCTTGAGTCTTGGCATGAGAAGTCCAAGGGGTTTGATATTGGCTGCGTAAAGTCCAAGCGGGAGTCTTGGCAGCATAAGTCCAATGGTTGGCGGCGTAAAGTCCAAGCGGAGTCTTGGCGGCGTAAGTCCAATGTGCCTTGGCGGTGTAGACACCGTTAGCATGACATAGCTGATTGAAGCACCTGAAGGCTAGCGCGATGGATGAACAAGTCATGGATGACTTGGAGGGATCCGAGAGGCGTGAGGCTGATGGAGGTGGCTAGAAGGCTTAGGTCTAGGCTAAGGGCGGTCTAGCAAGTATGGGGGCACCATACTTGGGCTAAAACCTCATGTTTGAGGTGTGCCAGTCGACTGGTGCCATGTGGCAGTCGACTGGACCGAGTCAACTAGGGTTTGACTATGGGAAGTGGCCTAGCAGTCGACTGCCAGAGGATGGCAGTCGACTGATGGCTTGAGCAATCGACTGATAGCATGATCAATCGACTGGTGCTCAGGAATTCGGCCACAGAGTGTAGTCTCACTCGACCGCTGGGACCATCAGTCAACTGATGGGTTTGATCAGTCGACTGATGGTAGATCCGTTGGACTTATCAAACGTGGATCTAGCTATTGTCTCACGACAACAGTGGCATCAGTCGACTGATGGTCCCGATCAGTCGATTGATCAACTTTTTCCAGCACAGATTGAAGCTTTATAAGGAGCTCATGATGGAGGAAAAGGCAACGATTTTCTTGGGCAAAATTGAAGGGGGAAGTTGGTGCTTTCCAGTCCTTCAAAGCTAGTTCAAGGCAATCAAAGATCAAGCAATCCAAAGCTCTTGTAAAGTGTTTTTCCTTTACTTGCATTTGTATTTCATTGTATTTGCTTGTATCTATTTGATTATTGTTGTAATCATTATTGTACGAGGTTTCTCCGCCTCCGGATTGTTCCGAGAAGGAGTGTTATTATAGTAGTGTGTGATTGGCATCGCTGGGGTTCGTACGAACCCGATCCGTGGAGTAGGAACCGTTTGGTTCCGAACCATGTTAAATAATTATGTTTGCGTGTTGTTAATTGCTTCGTTATTGCTTTCATTACTATTCCGCTGCGTACTAACGAAATTGTAGAGACGAACACACGATCGAATTCCATCAACGAACGAACACGAGCTATTCACCCCCCCTCTAGCCATTACAAAGATCCCAACAAGTGGTATCAGAGCCTTGATAATGTCCAAGGACCAAATGAGAAATCAAAAATTGGAAAATTAGAGTTGGAAAATCAAGCCTTGAGGTCAAGGCTTGAAAAACTTGAGAAGACCCTTAGGAACATCCAAAATCAATTTCAAGGGTCCAAAAGTCAAAGTCAACACCTAGGACCTAAGAGTCAAAAGATAACCAAGGGCAAGCAAGGTTTGGGTCACAAACCTAAGCCTAAGGTGGCTTACCATAGTGTTCCATTTGATTATGGAACACTAACTAGGTCTAGGAAGACCAAGGTCAATGGGGAAGTCATCCCTAGGGTTGACCAAAGGTTGTGCCTAGTGGCTAGGGTTTCGAAGAAACCTAGGGTGGCCACTAAGAAGGTTATTAGGGAGGCAATCCCTAAGGTTAACCTAGGCAAGACCAAAATGACCAAGGCTAATAAGCCTAGGAGGGTCATTAGGAAGGTATCAAGGGAGGTTATCCCTAAGGAATACATAATTAACCCTAGGAGCTCAAGTAGGTTTCGGGTTCCTAAGAGTGTGATTGATTCACGCTTGATGGGGTTAGGGTGTGCCAACCTTTATTGGATGGGTAGTTAACTCAACCATGATAAAGGTGACACTTTAGGTTATTTTCAAGGTTAGGGTCACCTTGGAAATACATTTGAGTCTTAATCCTAAAAGATTTTAGGATGTGCCAATATTATTTGAGAAGTTTGATAAAATGATCAAATTGGAACAATTTAGGTTTAGAGGTTGGTGTGCCATTTTGGGTTTTTGGCACACTTGGGAGAAAAGTAGAAATATGGAAAAAAATATGATGAATTATATCAAATGGCAATTAATATTAAGATTTAGGTATTATTATACCTATATATTTTATATGTCATGCTTTGTTTGCCATATAACATGTCTTGACATCATGCTTACTTTTATTCATTGTATATGTCATGTTCATGTTTTAGGATTAAGGTTTTAAATGTCATGTGTTTTTAGATTTTATCTTATGTCATGACATCATGATCATTGGTCATGCTTAATTATTGCTATCTTTATGCCATGATCATTTCATGCATTAATTTGATTAAAATTGAACTAAGGACAATGGCATGACTTGAAGTCCCATTTATAAGGGAATCAAGTAGGGTTGCATAGGAAATGCATGAAACTCTAGATTAAATGAACCAAAACCCACATCTCACATCCAATTGACATGTATGTGTATTTATACACCCTAGATACATGTGAGATGCTAGGATATGAGTTAAGTTCAAGGTGCATAGTTTTTGCATCTAGTTGAACCCAAACTCATCTTAACTCAACAGGTGGATCATTGGGAAAGCTTGTGTACAAGTCATGTGCATAGAGCCCAAGGAATATGATCCAAAATAAGGTTTTGAAAAACATTTTAAAATCATTTTAGAAAACCTTGGTGAAGTCTATCTTTTGATGGCAATCACCATTGATGGAGTTGATACAAGATAGGGCCAAAACATTGAAAATTTTAATGGTTTTGAGATTTGTATCTGTTGGAATGTATACTGAAAGCCTAGCTCTTTTTGTATGAACATTTTATTTTGGAATAAGAATCACATGATCATTGTTTGTACTTTATATATTTATTATATATGTGTGCATATTGTCTAATATTTTACATTGTAGATAACATGGTGCTTGGTATGGCACAGAAGATCATGTTATCAGTCCCTTGTAAAATATAAGTAGAGGCTCACAACCAAGATGGTTTTGGACAAACCATTGGCATGGTCGTAGTGTAGATTGGTATTGTTTTATCTTGAACATAAAGTTACACTAGTACACTTAGGTGTATTGAGCAGGACCAACATAGATGTGATTCAATTAATTGCTGACTACATAATTGAATCGGACCTCGGATATTATGTTGTACATGCTCTTAATCCCGATATAATAACGGGCACATGTACTTAGTATTTATTTCTTTGATTTACCAGAGGGTGAAATTTAGATGGATTAAATCAATATGCCCGGTAAGTTGGGAAATGATATTATTTACATGGTGTGCCGTTGATTATAGGAGGAAACCGTGTCCTATATATTAGGTTGATGATGTCCCCTTGAGGAGCTCATAAGGTTCATCATGTAAACCCAGCTGGTTGACTTAGTCAACATGATGATAAGGTTGAGTGGTACTACTCGAGGAATTAGATGTTAATTAATTGATGGTCAGTAAATTAATTAATTGACGGACATTCGATATCTTAAACACGGGGAGATGAATGTACAAATAATATATGGAGCCCATATTAACTTATGGGGGTTGGTGAGGTAGTTCAATGCTGATCCTCTAGTGGAATGGAACATCATTGATGGATCAAGTTTGTGTGGTTCCGATCCATCGGGTGGCCAAGATCCAACTCCTCCTTATGGTCCCTATCGTAGCCTAATATAATCCTCATGAAATCTAGATCCAAGAATGTAAAACAAAACTCTAGAACCAACGGTTGGGATTAAATCCCTAGATCCGATGGTTGGGATGAAACCCTAGTACCAACGGTTGGGATGAAACCCTAGATCCGACGGTTGGGATGAAACCCTAGATCCGACTGTTGGGATGAAATCCTAGATCCGACGGTTGGGATGAAACCCTAGATCCGACGGTTGGGATAAAACCCTAGATCCGACGGTGGAGATTAAATCCCTAGATCCGATGGTGGAGATTAAAGGAGGCTTAAGCCCAATTCTATAAATAGAGGGCTTAGGTTGGGCAGCAATAAGATTTTGGTTCAATTGGAAATTAGGGTTTTGCTCATCTCAAAGTGGGCGGCAACAAACCCTAGAGGAGCTAGGGTTTTGGGCGGCTAGAAGTGGGCGGCAAGCTTGGTTCTCCCTAGGGTTTTGGCCGGCACCCCTCATCCTCTTCTCATCCATTGCTGGTGCTCCTCTCTTCCTCCTCTTTTGATCCTAGTTGGCCGGCGGTTCTCCAACTCCTTGGTGGCTGGTGCTTCTCCAACCTCTAGGTGGCCGGCGACAACATTGCAACAAGTTGGCCGGCGCTCATCCATTCACTCCTTGGCCGGCGGTTACATCGAGTTCTTTTGATTGGTGGCCGGTTCTAGAAAGGAAGAGTTTTTTGTTTTGTTCTTCTCTTTGTTCGCAGCGAACAAGGAAGGGAAGAACGCGATCTAGAAGGCTTCTACTCGTGGAGGATCTTCGCCCACACGTCGTCCACGAAGAGGATAGGACATACGGTAGAAGATCGTAAGGTATAAAAGTTTTACAACTTTATATTCTGATCTTAGCATGTTTTTTTATGTGTTGATTATACAAGTGTGCATTAGTATATATTTTGTATAATCATGGACCCCGAAGACAAATACAAAAACCAGCGATCCGTCTGTCGTCTCTTCCGCGGCTAACCAACTAGAAGAGTTGTGTTGCTTGAACAACTAGTTTGTTCAAGCGATCACTCAAGTTGTTAGCACGACGACGAATTGGTTGTGCTAAGGAAACTCATCCCATCCGGATTAATTCTTTCATTAGTGAAAATTTTAATCCGGGGACATGGGAGCCAATAAGCCTCCGAAGCAACTCCCTACAAGTGGTATCAAAGCCACGGTTTTCGGTTTTGTGTGTTTTGGATTCGGTTACTTTCATGCACATATCATATATTGAGTATGTCGGATAATAGTAGGATGTGCGTAGGCTAACTTTTTGGTTGCAGGCATAAGATCCGACTATTAAGGCTATTTGGTTGTATGTGATTGTTTTGTGTGTGATTGTATGTATATTATTTGAATCCTCGGGGTTGACGAGGCTAGATTAGTATTTAATTTTTGTAATTAAATATGACATTGTTTAGCCGCTCATTTTAGTTTACTTTCAATCTAGATTATTTGTACACTCCTTCTTGGAGTATAGGATTGATGGATGTAAAATAAATAATATATCTCGGCTCGGATCTCTTTGGTGACTTGCGCACGGAAAAAGGTGGAGCGGACGAGGTGGCGACACGACGGGATGCGTATTGGAGAACAATGCCATAATAGTTGGAAAAATTCTATTTTTTTCCAAATTTATTGCTGATTTGTTTTATATACATGTTGTGTATGCTTTAAAATTCCTCAATTGCAATTTACTAAGTGGGAGAGGGATATTTTAATTAATTCCCGCAACCTCCATTACAATTTGACGTGTGATGCAACAAACTTGTGCATTGGCTTTGAGTGTCTTCCTCCCCATCGGATGGGTTTGTTTGCAAATCACTAGATCAAATAATGGTTATAGGAAATTATTTAGGAGCGTGTGTACTTCCCCATCAGTAAGGCATATAATCCGAAATAATTCCCTTAGTATCGTGTAATGGTGCACACTTAGATGCAAATAAAAAGTATCCTCCCTATCGGAGTCACTGCTTTTATTTGTAGGGCTAAAGAGGAACCAACTATTAATTTTATTTGTCAAAAAGTAAGGTTGACAAGATAATAAAATTAATGGGTAAAACCTCCTCTTACAAATGTAGAATTCGTATACGTCCACACTATCATGGCATGCGATATTCTCAGTGTTTTGAGGTGTTGGTTGATTTCAGAATTTTATTGTTTTGAGGAATCAATAATATTTGAAATCTAATATTTTGATCATTGTGATTCTTAGGTTTTTCAAATGGCTTTCAACCCACTTGCTGTGATTTTAAAAGAAAATAAGCTTACTGGACCAAACTATATTGATTGGAAAAGAAATCTGGATATTATCTTAACTGCGGAGGAGTACAAATTTGTACTCTTCGAGGTCTGTCCTCCTAAGCCCTCCGATGACTCTGATGAAAAGGAGAAAGAACGTTATAAGAAATGGGTCGAGGCAGATGAGATGGCGCGGTGTTACATTTTGGCATCTATGTCAAATGTGTTGCAACATCAGCATCAGGCCATAGCCACAGCTTATGACATGATGTTCAATCTCAAGGAACTTTTCGGACATCAGAGTAGGGCGGCTAGATAGGAGGCAATGAGAAACTTGATGACGACCACCATGATCGAGGGAACACCCGTTAGGTATCATGTTCTCAAGATGATGGCTCATCTTAATGAGATGGAAGTCCTCGGAGCTGAGATCGATGGGGAAACCAAGGTCGATATCATTCTCCAGTCTCTGCCTAGGAGTTTTGAGCAGTTCCGCCTCAATTACAACATGAACAAGAGGTTGTATTCGTTGGCGGAGCTTCTGACAGAACTCCAAGCGGAAGAGGGGCTTTTTCGTCAAAGTGCTCAATCCATGGTCGCTCAAAAGGTTTCTTCCTCTAAACCGAAAGGTAAGAAGAAGAAGAAGCAAGGTGGAGCGAAGAAAGTGGCAGTGGGACCTCAGGCAGGAGGTAAGAAGTCGAAAAGCAAGTGCTTCACTTGCAAGCAGACTGGACATTGGAAGGCGGACTGTCCTCGCCGAAAGAACAAAGGTATATCTTCTTGTTTAGTTGTTGAAACATGTTTAGCGGTGTTATCTACCAGTGCCTGGTGTGTAGATCTAGGAGCTACTGATCATGTCTGCAATACTTTGCAGGGGTTCCAGGAAACCCGACGACTAGCTGAGGGAGAGATTACCGTCTTCATGGGCAATGCTTCAAAGGTGGCGGCTATTGCAGTGGGAGACGTTTATTTATCTTTTGATATGAATAAAGTTACAATTATAGACATAATACAAAAGAATACTAATCAAAATAAACAAGATTATACCTCTTGTTATACCTCTTGATCTTCTATTGTATGTCTTTCCTCTTTTTGGACGTCGTGTGGGCGACGATCTTCCAAAAGTCGAAGCCTCCTAGATCACCAATCTTCCTTTCCTTGTTCACTCCGAACAAAGGAAGATCATAAAACAAAACTCTTCTTCCTGTCTAGAACCGACCACCAAGTCAATAGACTCGATGTTGCCGCCAGCCAAGGAAGAGAACATGGAGTATGGGAACCGGCCAAAGGAGAATCAATGAGGGTGATGGGCGCCGGCCAACACTTGGAGAAGAAAAAGGAAACCAATCTTCACCTTGTAGCCGCCCAAAACCTTAACCCTAGCTCTCCTAGTTGTCGGCCAAAGAAGAGGAGAAGAAGGATAGGTTGAGCACCGGCCAAAGTAGAGGGAGGAAGGATAGATTGCCGACAACACCTTAGGAAGAAGAAGAAAGGAACTTCTCCTCTTGTTGTCGCCCACTCCAACACCCAAACCCTAGCCGGCCAAACACAATCCTAACCTAACTAGGATTACTTGCTGCCCAAGGGAAGCAAACCCTAATCCTCTTCCATCATCTTGCCGCCCAAGCCATAAGCCTCTATTTATAGAGTTGGGCTCAAGCCTTGTTTTAATCTCCACCATTGGTTCTAGTGATTTAATCTCAACCGTCGGATCTAGAGATTTAATCTCAACCGTCGGATCTAGAGATTTAATCACTACCTTTGGATCTAGAATTTTGTTTTCATCCATTGGATCTAGGCTTCTTGAGGTTTTAATAGGCTACAATAGGGACCATGAGGAGGAGTTGGATCTTGGCCACCCAATGGATCAAGCCCACATAAAGTCCGATCCATTAATGATTATCCATTCCACTAGAGGATTATCATTGATCTACCTCACCAACCCCCATAAGTTAATATGGGATCCATATATTATATGTACATTTTCTCCCCGTGTTTAAGATCTCGAATGTCCGTCGATTAATTAATTTACTGACCAATAATTAATCATCATCTAACTCAATGAGTAGTACCACTCAACCTTTTCATCATGCCGGACCAAGTCCACCTGCAGGGTTTACATGATGAACCTTCTGAGCTCCTAAACGGGACATCATCATCCTAATATATAGGACACGGTTTCCTTCTATAATCAACGATACACCATATAAATAATATCATTTCCCAACTTACCGATTCTATCGATTTAATCTATAAATCTCGCCCATTGGTAAATCAAAGAAATGAATACTAAGTATATGTGCCCGTTATTATATCGGGATTAAAAGCATGTACAATATAATATCTGAGGTCCGATTCGATTATGTAGTCAGCAATAAATCGAATCACCTCTAAGTCGGTCCTGCTCAATACACACAAAGTGCACTAGTGTGATTCTATGGTCAAGACAAACCAATACTGAATCACACTACAACCATACCAATGGTTTGTCCAAAGCCATCTCTTTTGTGAGCCTATAATATATACTTTACAAGGAGCCGATAACATAATCTCCCGTGTGACACCACACACCATGTTATCTACAATGTAATGTACTAGACAATATGCATAACCATAAATATGCAAACAATGATTATGTGATTCTTATTTCAAAATTAAAGATGTTCATACAAAAGATAGACTTTTCAGTATACATTCTAACAATCCCCCCCTAAGGTTTGGGAGCCCTAGGGCAGCTCCCTCATGATCCCCCACCTCTTGGATGAGTTTCCTATATATAGAGGCGACTCTGGCTTTCCATAAATATTTGAAAAACCCTATTTCCTTGAATTCGCGGCGCCGCTACATGGTCGTGTGAATTTCACGCGGCCTGGTCTTGTGCAAGGCTGGAAAACAGATGAAATCTTGGCTAAAAATTGAGCTGGAAAAAAAGGCATGACCGTGTGTTTTCACACGACTTAGTCGTGTCTTTTCTTGGAGCTTCCATTTTAATTTGTTTCGCTTCGAAAACATGCCCAAGTCTTGGGACATGGCCAGTGTGTGTTCCCTAAGGTCCATGCTCCACAAATTGCTCCATTTTTTCTCTAAAAATGTGCCGTTTTCCCATGAAATGCTATCCTACACACAAAAGTATAAAAAGTAGATCTCCGCACTAGAAAATATGAAATGGATGCATGAAACAAACATAAAATGTAATGAGATGTTAGCAAAAACTACTCCTAAAATGTTATATGTTTTGCTCACATCACTTCCCCCATACTTAAATCTTTTCTTGTCTTCAAGCATACCTCAGTGCCATGATGTTTTAAAAAGATATTGTTCCATACTTAGCATGTTAACTAAATTTATCAAGTGACATTTGCAATCAAAGCAAAATAAATATATTCTAGAAATTCACTAAGTTAGTTCCTTATGCTCGTGCTAGGAGAATCATTCTTAGGGGATACTCATTCCATGGTGAGTTAAGTCGTCATCCTATAGCTTTCCTAAGGTCTCCGGCTCTTAGGCACTTACCTACCCAAAGTGAGGGTCGTTCCCTAGATCTAGCACAAAGTCTCAAAGGCGTGCTCGGTATTGAGAGAAATTGGTAGGTGTTTCCCCAGTAACCTAACTCGATCTTAAAGGGGCACCTCACCATTTCCACCCATGACAACTATTTTTTTATCCCTTATAATATTTATATATTTTTTTTCTTTTTTTTTCATTTCTCTCTCTCTCTCTTTTTTCTCTCTTTTTTTCTCTCTTTTAATTTTCTGCTCACTGAGATTTTGATTTTTCCGAATGGGCTTACACAATCCGAGCATCTCCAGTAACTAAAATGCTAAACCTAGAGTCACCTATGGATTCCAAAGTACTAGACTACTAAGATGAATCATAACTAGGTACGTACTAGATTCTCCCTTTCAGAATATTCAACACGTGTAGGTGTAAAAATAAAAGCTAACCAATGTAAGTCTAGAACATTCATTAGAGAAAATAAAATAAAATACCACGAGATAAATGAAGTTAAGCTACCTAAGGGAACAACTTCTAGGGTCGATGGTGGTTTGCTAGAGGGGGGATGAATAGCCTTCTTTCGTCGACGGTGGAAGTCATTCATTCGTTGCTCTCTACAAACACTATTAGCGCAAGAGGAATATACTAATATGTAATTAAAACAAAGAAAAGTAAAGAATCGAGGCACAAACGCTAACACCACAATGTAACGTGGTTCACGGCTTCGCCGCTAATCCACGGTTCGATTCGTCCAAGGTGAATCACGCCTCAAGCTTTCACTATTCTCTCCTTTGCACCAAGCTAGGTGGAGGTAACCTCATTACACAAGAATCACTCCTCTTACAATTTTGATGTAAATAAACTCAAGTAAGAGGATGGAAAACCTTTAGGGCACTTTGGGAGAGTTTAGAGCATTAACATTAGCCTCCCAAAGCCCCTCACCTCTTCTTTTTATAGAAGAAAAGGGTTTCTTCCCGTTGACACAGGACCAGTCGACTGATGCCCTGATCAGTCAACTGATCCCGTAGACGTTGCCCAATAACAGCTTATTCCACGTTGGATTCTATCCAATGGCATCATCATCAGTCGACTGATCTTACCATCAGTCGAGTGCTTGCGAGCTCGACTCGCTTTTGTGCCCGAAACCCTTGCGACCAGTCGACTGATGCCTTCATCAGTCGACTGGTGGTCTCGTAGTCGACTGCCATTCCATGGCAGTCGACTATTGGCACTTGAACTGGACTCGAACACTAGTTGAGTCACAGTCGACTTAGAGTAGTCGACTTCCATAACATGACAGTCGACTGATGTCGGGAAATCCCATCCGACACTTAGCCAATTGGCCAAGTTTTACCTAAGAGCACTACCCCTTTCGCTCACTCTCATTCCTTGGAGTCCCTCGCCTTTGAAGTTATCTTCGTCCAACCACGTCCCTCGGATGTGCCAAGCGCACGGCTCTGCAGCGCCATCCTTCGCATCTCACCCTGAAGTCTACTTCCTCTGGCTTCACTCCAAGCTCCTCGTCCGACGGTCCCTCGGATGCTCCAAGCGCACGACTTCCGCAAAGCCATCCTTCACCGACTCAAAGACCAAGTCATGAGATGTGAAACTCGCCAAGGCTCCATGTGTGAATTACTAAGTCCTGCAAGACTGCAATGCACATATCAAATCCAAACATCCTAACATAAATCCTTTGCCACACACATCAAAACCATATCAAGGGTTGATTGCACTAAAATTCTCCCCCTTTTTGATGTGTGACAATCCATTTAAGTTTGGTAAAACATTTGATAAAAATATTAAGGTAAGAAAGCATGTAAATAACATAAATAGCAACTCTCCCCCTTAATACATGAAACTCCCCCTAAATACAATTCCTTCTTAAACATATATATTTAATACCAGTTGATTGTACTAACAATTGTTGGTGCAATCGGCCCAGCAGTACCTTGATGGTATTTTGATGATAGACAAAAATCATGACATGGGATTGTCATGGGAAAGTCCAACATGGGGTTGGTATGGAAAATCCAAGCATGGAGCTTGGTGTGGAAGTCCAAGGGGGAAGCCTTGGCATGGGAAAGTCCAAAGCATTGCGAAGCCGTGCGCTTGGTGTTTGGCATGGGAAAGTCCAAAGCATTGCGAAGCCGTGCACTTGGTGTTTGGCATGGGAAAGTCCAAAGCATTGCGAAGCCGTGCGCTTGGTGCTTGGCATGGGAAATCCAAAGCATTGCGAAGCCATGCGCTTGGTGCATTTGGGAAGTCTTGAGGACTTGGTAAGTTCACTAGGCTCGGGGTCCTTGAGTCGGTGAAGGATGGCATTGCAAAGCCGTGCTCTTGGTGCATCCGAGGGACCGCCGGACGGGGAGAGAATGGATTGAGCCCAAAGGGAAGCATACTTCTAGGGCATGAGACGCGAAGGATGGCGTTGCAAAGCCGTGCGCTTGGCGCATCCGAGGGACGTAGGCCGAGGGAAGAGAGCTTTGGTGGGGAACTCCATTAGGGATAAGGCGAACTTGGCCAAGTGGCTAAGACTGAGTGTCGGAGGCTCAAACATCGTTATGTTTGAGGTTTTGCCCGACGTCAGTCGACTGGCATAGGTGCCGATTCGACTGGTCTAAGTCGACTAGAGTTTGACTGGTGTAAGGCTAGGGTTTTGTGCTTGGCGCCGATCTCATATGGATCGGCAATGATCGAAAGTCGGCAATGATCGCCGAGGGATGGCAATGATCGATGGGAGTGTCGAGCATGAGCGCTCCGTGAGCCGATCGGCCGATTATCGGTCACCAGTCGATCGATAGGCATCATCCGATCGTAGGTGATCCGCTTGGAACTTGTCTCGACGTGGATCCGCCGCGTTGTGAGACAACGCTACTAGCGATCGGCCGGGGCCTTTGGTAGTCGATCTAAAGCGCGAAAATATCTTGATGCAGGTTATAAATGGAGCACGAGTTGGAGGATTTCGCAAAGCCTTTTGTGGAGCTATTGGAGGGGAATTGCTGCTGCATTCCAGTCCTTCAAGAGCCAATCAAAGCAAGCAACAAGCAAAGCGATCAAAGCAATCGGTGAAAGTTTTCTTTTGTATTGTATTTGTGTATTTGCTTGTATTTCTATATTACATTGTAATTGCTTGTGAGAGGTTTCTCCACCTCCGACGTGTTGTCGAGAAGGAGTGTTATAGTTAGTGTCGTGCGCATAACTAGAGCTCGGTGAGCTCGCCCATGGAGTAGGAACCATTCGGTTCCGAACCACGTATATCTTGTGTTGTGTGATTGTGTATTATTGTTAGCTTCATTATTATTGTTATTCCGCTGCACTAACGACAATCGTAGACAAGCAACGTAAGAAGAACGAACGAATTACGACATCCATCGTACGAGGGCTATTCACCCCCCCTCTAGCCGGCCGTACCAATCCCCTACAAGTGGTATCAGAGCCAGGTCGCTCTTCAAGGACTAACCGCCGCGAGAGCACTACAAATGGCCGACTTCATCCATCCACCAAAATTCGATGGAGATTTTGCTTGGTGGAGAAAACGGATGGAGGTATATCTCGAAACCGATTTTGATTATATAATTATTTTAGAAAATGGTTTTGAGATGCCTAGGGACAAACACAATAAGCCCATTGAAAAGTCAAGGTGGACCCAAGACCAAATTAAAGACTTCAAGACAAATCTCAAGGTAATCAAGTTGATTAGTAATTTGTTACCTAATACTATTTGGTCTAGATTGGGTGATTATTGGGATGCAAGGGAATTATGGAATAAGGTAATGAAATTCCAAGAAAATTCCCAATCGACACAAGTAGAGGAGAATGCCGAAGAAGAATCACCATCCACTTTTGAAGATGTGGATGACTTGGTGGAGACCTCCACCTCTAGCGTTGAGGGGGAGGAAAGGGTTTCTACTCCGGAGAAAGATCAAGATGAAGCTTCTACCTCCGGAAGAAGTGAAGAGGCCTCCACCACCTCCCTAGGTAACTCAAGTGTTGTAATGTTAAATAAAAATCACATAATATGCTTTGAGTGTAGGGAGAAGGGGCATTACAAGAGCAAATGCCCTAAATTGGCTAAGAAGAAGGCATCGACACCAAAAGTCAACCCAAAGTCAAACGATGCCGGTGTTCCCAAAATCAAGAGCAAAGAGCACATTGTGTGCTTCAAATGCAATCAAAAGGGACACTACCGAAGCCAATGCCCTAGGGGGAGGAAGAAAGGGCAAGAAGGTGCAACTCATGTAGGGGGAGCTATTAAAGCTAACCCTAAGGTACATTTAGTTAATGCACCTTTAATTCCTAAAGTCAAAAAGCATGCTAAAAATTATTTTAGTTCTCTTGCTATTATCAATGAAAAGCATGCTAAGAGAAATAATAAGGTGTATTGTCTAGGTGCCAAGCATGTTCATATAACTAAGGACAAACCTAGGACTCAAAACACTAGATCTATCCTACCTAGGAAATCAATTAGAAGAATTGAAGAGAATTTGGGTATTAATCCCAAGAAATCTAGGCATATGCCTAAGAAGAAAACCAACTCTCAAAAACCAAATGAAAATTCAAAATTGAGGAAATTGGAGTTAGAAAACCAAGTCTTGAGATCAAGACTTGAGAGAATGGAGAAAACCCTTAGAATCATAGAAAACTCAATTCTAGGGTCAAATGTCCAAAAGTCAAGACCTAAGGTTCAAAAATGGTCTAAGGGCAAGGAAGGTTTGGGTGACAAACCTAAGCCCAAGAAGACTTATCATAATGTTCCATTTAATTATGGAACTATTTCTAGGTCTAGGAAAACGAAGGCTAATAGGGAAGTCATCCATAAGTCTAGCCATGGTATGTGTTTAGTGGCTAACACCTCAAAGAAATCAAATGTAGCCACTAAGAAGGTCAATGGAGGAGTCACCTCTAGAGTTGAACTAGGAAAGACCCAAAAGACTATGGCCTCAAAGCCTAAAAGGGTCATTAGGAAGGTATCTAGGGAAGTTATCCCTAGGGAATACCTTGTTAACCCAAGGAGCTCCAATAGATATTGGGTTCCTAAGAGCGTGATTGATTCACGCTAAATGGGTTAGGGTGTGTCAACCCTAAGTGGATGGGTGGTTAACCTAGTCATTGTGAGTTGACACATTAGGGTGTGCCAATATGGTTTGAGAAGTTAAAAATGATTTAAATTGGCACTTTTAGGTCTTAGATGTATTGGTGTGCCATTTTGGGTTTTTGGCACACTGGGGAAATGAATGTAATTAAGGCAAAATGAATTTAATTCCTAGAAATGGCAAATTAATTTTAACACTTAGGTATTTTATACCTTAGTATATTTTTCTTGCCATGCTTTATTTGCCTTGCCATGTCATGACATCATTTTCATTTTTATCTATAAAATGTCATGATCATGTTTAGAATTATTTTTAGATGTCATGTATGCTTAGTTCTCATTCACATGCCATGACATCATGAGATTGGCATATGTTTTTATCTAAATCATGTCTATGCCATAATCATATCATGCATAGCTTAAAATGGAGTTAAGGACTATGGTACAATTTGAAGGGAATCAAATTAATGTTGCCTAGAAATATGCATGAGAACATAAAGAAAACAAAACCCACATCTCACTAAAAACCTGACTTGTATGTGTTTTACACATCTAGATATTGGTGAGATGTTTAGGAAAAAGAAAATAAAGGTTTGAAAAACATTTTGAAAACATTTTGAAAAACCTTGGTGAAGCCTATCTTTTGATAGCTATCACCATTGAATGAGATGATACAAAGAGGGCTCTTTATTGAAGCTTTTCTTAAATTTTGAACTTTGTATCAATCTCCTAATTTAATGGGTAAAATAAATTTTCAATATTTTTCACCCATAGTGTTTAGGATAAGTATTATACGTATGCATTTTCAAGATTTTTAAAATTACGTATATTTACAAATCCATTTAAATGTCAAAATCTGAATGTATATCACCGACCGCTATGGATTGCCAATGATGATGGGTGGCAATGATGATTTCGATTTCAAGATGACGCCTGCTGATTTCGGGTAAATCTTGTTGGTTAGGCCCATGTTCAGCTAGGTTAAGGTCCCCTAACCACTCCTAACCATAGGATATGCTTGGGAGAGAATTAGAGAGGATGGAAATCCATTGGATATGGATTAGGAGTTGGGTTGAGGGTGAGTATCAATTTTAAGGTGGAAGAGAGTTCATTGTTGAACTTTGCCTTAATTTTGATTTGGTTAATGTTCCTATTGGCTTAGGGACTCTCCAAGGACATTGTTGGTGCAATGGTCAAGGGGTAGCAAGCCTCTAGGGGGAGGTATCCATCATGGGAAGATGGATGTGTATTTCCTCATGGGAGGAAAATTGGGTTGCCTCTCTTTAAGTGATATGGGATCACTAGAAAGATTGTAGGCATGTGTTCCTCCAAGGGAGAGATTGTAAGATCTCATTGGGATATGAGACATTCATACCCTTGGGGAGGACCTTTTTGATGTAATGTCAAAAAGGGGGAGAAGTTACCAAGTTACCAATTAGGGTTTGTTGGAATTCTCTTTGGGATATGAGAATTGCCAATATGGGAGAATTGGTAGACTTGAGATGGTAGTTTTGTCAATCATCAAAAAGGGGGAGATTGTTGGTGCAATTGGCCCAGCAGTACCTTGATGGTATTTTGATGATAGACAAAACTCATGACATGGGATTGTCATGGGAAAGTCCAACATGGGGTTGGCATGGAAAATCCAAGCATGGAGCTTGGTGTGGAAGTCCAAGGGGGAAGCCTTGGCATGGGAAAGTCCAAAGCATTGCGAAGCCGTGCGCTTGGTGTTTGGCATGGGAAAGTCCAAAGCATTGCGAAGCCGTGCACTTGGTGCTTGGCATGGGAAATCCAAAGCATTGCGAAGCCGTGCGCTTGGTGCATTTGGGAAGTCTTGAGGACTTGGTAAGTTCACTAGGCTCGGGGTCCTTGAGTCGGTGAAGGATGGCATTGCGAAGCCGTACGCTTGGTGCATCCGAGGGACCGCCGGACGGGGAGCGAATGGAGTGAGCCCAAAGTGAAGCATACTTCTAGGGCATGAGACGCGAAGGATGGCGTTGCGAAGTCGTGCGCTTGGCGCATCCGAGGGACGTAGGCCGAGGGAAGAGAGCTTTGGTGGGGAACTCCATTAGGGATAAGGTGAACTTGGCCAAGTGGCAAAGACTGAGTGTCGGAGGCTCAAACATCATTATGTTTGAGGTTTTGCCCGACGTCAGTCGACTGGCATAGGTGCCGGTTCGACTGGTCTAAGTCGACTAGAGTTTGATTGGTGTAAGGCTAGGGTTTTGTGCTTGGCAGCCATGGATCGGGCAATGATCGAAGTCGACAGCAATGATCGGCGCCGAGGATGGCAATCGGTGATGGGAGTGTCGCGAGCACGAGCGCTTCCGTAGCCGATCGGGCGTCGACTCTTGGGTCACGATCGGCCCGATGGGCATCATCGACCGGGTAGGTGATCCGTTGGAACTTGTCCGACGTGGATCTGGCCGTTGTGAGACAACGGCTACTGGGGCAGTCAACTGGGGCCTTTTGGCAGTCGACTGCTAGGCGCGAAAATAGCTTGATGCAGGTTATAAATGGAGCACGAGTTGGAGGATTTCGCAAAGCCTTTTGTGGAGCTATTGGAGGGGAATTGCTGCTGCATTCCAGTCCTTCAAGAGCCAATCAAAGCAAGCAACAAGCAAAGCGATCAAAGCAATCGGTGAAAGTTTTCTTTTGTATTGTATTTGTGTATTTGCTTGTATTTCTATATTACATTATAATTGCTTGTGAGAGGTTTCTCCACCTCCGACGTATTGTCGAGAAGGAGTGTTATAGTTAGTGTCGTGCGCATAACTAGAGCTCGGTGAGCTCGCCCGTGGAGTAGGAACCATTCGGTTCCGAACCACGTATATCTTGTGTTGTGTGATTGTGTATTATTGTTAGCTTCATTATTATTATTATTCCGCTGCGGTAACGACAATCGTAGACAAACAACGCAAGAAGAATGAACGAATTACGACATCCATCGTACGAGGGCTATTCACCCCCTCCCCTCTAGCCGGCCGTACCGATCCCCTACAACAATCTCTCCCTTTTTGATGTGTGGCAATCCGTTTAAGTTAGGTAAAACATTTGATAAAAATATTAAGGTAAGAAAGCATGTAAATAACATGATTAGAAACTCTCCTCCTTAATACATGAAACTCCCCCTAAATACAATTCCCCCTTACTTAAACATATATATTTCTCCCCCTTTGACACCATCAAAAATATTAAACAAAGTTTATATAAGCATGACATCAAGTTTAGAGGGAAACAAAAGCCAAAACATGCCTTAAAATTGGATAAAAGAGGTTACTGGGCATGTTATCAGTCGATTAGTCAATTGGTTTAGACTACCAGTCAACTGAAACTCTGATTTCGGATTTTTCTGATTTTCAGGGTGAATTTCAAAAATGAATTAAAAATTCTACAAAATTTAAAAAATCATGAAATTTGAGGAACACATTTCTTTTAAGTATCTTTATCAATGAAAAATAGTTTTTCATGAAAAATCATTATATTTTCAAAGATTTTTCAAAAATCCAAAAGCTTCAAAAACAACAAGGTTTATGATCAAGTTTGTATAAATTTTAATACCTAGTTTTGCTTTAGATTGTTTCAAAACATTAACACACAGATTTTAAAGTAAGAAAATGTTTTTAAAACATATGAAATATCCAACCATGATCTTTGGGCAATATGTCTATGAATTAAACATAAGCCTTCCCCATGATTGGTCTATTATTGCTATTTGATACCTCAAATGACCATCTAAATGTCATAGGCATTAGTGGACCATTAGTATCATCCTATTATCTCACCCGTGCTAAGTTTTCAATCAAGGTAGCCTATGGTGAGTGTGAGATGTATCCTAAAGGTATTTATGTACTTAACCTTCAATTTCATGCAATTCTATACAAAGTTAAGTATCATCCTAACATACCACATGATCATAAAAACATATGTGAATTAATTTTACATTATGATCATGAAACAAATATATTCATCAATTAATAATCATGCATTAGATATAAAATCATGATAATAAGTCAAATATCACCTAAAGCATGATCTAAACCTTATTGCCCATGATTATCTATCAAATATCAAGATCATAAATCATGATTGCAAACATGTATAAAAATTACATTAATCATCATGATTTAAGCATTATTATCAATTTATGGGCACATTATCATCACCCAAGAATATTTCAAAAATTAAGTCCCGCCATCCTAAGTCAACCAAAACATAAGATATAGGTGAAATCCCTATGGTTGACTATCCTAGAGTTTTCCTAACCCTTAAGGATGGATTTAGGAACCCAAAACAAATTCTTTCCTATGGGGTTCACTAAAAATTCCTTAGGGATCCATTTTCTAGCTATTGTTTTCTTTTTATTTTGACCCCTAGCAATTAAGCATTTATAGGCCTTTTTATTTTTATTTTCCTTATATCCTAGGCCTTTCTTATTGAAGCTTGCCTTTTGGCTCCCTATGATCATGTTAAGGGTGTTGGAGCCAATGGTGAATTTTTCTAGGGCCTTGGTTAAATGATCTACTTTCTCTCTTAAAGCCCTATTTTCCTTAATGCATGCATCATTAACATCAAAAGGCATATATTCATGTGAGCATGCATCATTAAGGCTAGAAGAAATATTATCATTAATATTTGAGCATGCTTTTTCTAGTTTTTCTTCTAAGTCCTTAATTTGATCAAGCATGCATTTGTTATTTTTCTTTGCCCTAAACAAGTCCTTAGTGAGGCTAGATATCATGGAAATTATTTTCTTGGATGAGAGATTTGTTACCATAGTCTCCATGTCTTCTTCTTCGGATGAGGAGGATGATGATGAGCCTCCCCCTTCACTAGAGCTCTTCTCACTTGAGCTTGCTTCTTCATTTTCGGAGGAGGAGGAGTCTAGGTCGTCAAATGCCATTAGGGCAAGGTTTGAGTAGACATGTTCTTCCTCTTCTTCGGATGAGGATGATGAAGAGGGATCATCCCATGTCTTTACCTTTAGTGCTTTGGCCTTTCCCTTTTCTTTGGCCTTCTTCTCTTCTTCTTTCTTTTTGCCCCCCTTTATCTTCTTTTCTTCTTTCTTTCTCCTCTCCTCTTTGCTCTTGTTCAAGAGGGGACAATTGCCCCTTATGTGTCCCTCTCCTTGGCAATTATAGCAAATCACCTTCCCCCTTGGTCTTCTTCTCCTATCATTAGATTTATTAAATTTAAAATTTTTCAAGGCACGCCTTACCTTCCTTACCATGTATGCTTCTTCCATGCTATCCATGGAGGAAGAGGAGGATGCTTCGTCGGAGGAGGAGGGAGTCTCCATCTTCTTCTTCCCTTTGTTGGCCAATAGTGCCACACCCCTTGATGGTTGAAATTTTGGCTCTTCTACAACTCCTTCGAGCCTTGTTTCGTGGAGCTCCATGGTTGAGAAGAATTCCTCCAAGGTGCTAACTTATAGGTTCTTGGAGATGTAGAAGGAATCCGCCATAGAGCTCCATCTTGAGGACCGGGGAAAGGCATCTATAGCCTTCATTACCATATCCCAGTTGGAGAGCTTTTCCCCTACACTTGTCAAACCGATTAAAATTTCCTTAAACCTAGAGTGTAGGGATTTTACCTTCTCTCCCTTTTCGAGTTTGATATTGGATAATTGGGAACGAAGGACATCTCTCCTTGCTAGCTTGGCCTCGAATGTGCCTTCATGAATCTCTATGAGTTTCTCCCACATCTCCTTTGCACTAGCACACTCTCCTATCCGGTTGACTTCTTGTTGTGGGAGTACATTGTAGAGGTGATGTTTGGCTTTTGAGTTTGCCAAGTACTCTTCCCTTTACCTCTTGCTCCACCTTGATTTTTCCAATGGCTCCCCTTCTTCATCCCTAGGCATTTCGAAACCGTTTTCCATAATTAATAGAATTTCGAAATCGGTTTCGAAAAATACCTCCATTCTCTTTTTCCACCAAGAGAATTCTCCTTCAAACTTAGGTGGATAAATGTTCGAGCCGACTATCTCTTAATATAGTGCTTGTGTTGGTGGTTAGTCCTCAACAAATTCCTTGGCTCTGATACCACTTGTAGGGTCGATGGTGGCCGGCTAGAGGGGGGTTGAATAGCCTTCTTTCGTCGACAGTGGAAGTCGTTCATTCGTTGCTCTCTACAAACACTATTAGCGCAAGCAAAATATACTAATATGCAATTAAAACAAAGCAAAGTAAAGAATAGAGGCACAAACGCTAACACCACAATGTAACGTGGTTCACGGCTTCGCCGCTAATCCACGGTTCGATTCGTCCATGGTGAATCATGCCTTAAGCTTTCACTATTCTCTCCTTTGCACTAAGCTAGGTGGAGGTAACCTCTTTACACAAGAATCACTCCTCTTACAATTATGATGTAAATAAACTCAAGTAAGAGGATGGAAAACCTTTAGGGCACTTTGGTAGAGTTTAGAGCATGAACATTAGCCTCCCAAAGCCCCTTACCTCTTCTTTTTATAGAAGAAGAGGGTTTCTTCCCGTTGACACAGGACTAGTCAACTGATGCCCTGATCAGTCGACTGATCCCGTAGCCGTTGCCCAATAACAACTTCTTCCACGTTAGATTCCATCCAACATCACCATCATCAGTCAACTAAACTTACCATTAGTCGACTGATGGACCTATCAGTCGAGTGCTCGCGAGCTTGACTCGCTTCTGTGCTTGAAACCCTTACGACCAGTCGACTGATGCCTTCATCAGTCGACTGCCATTCTATGGTAGTCGACTATTGGCACTTGAACCGAACTCAAACACTAGTCGAGTCACAGACGACTTAGAGTAGTCGACTACCATAATATGGCAGTCGACTGATGTTGGGAAATCCCATCCAACACTTAGCCAATTGGCCAAGTTTCACCTAAGAGCACTACCCCTTCCTGGGTTACATTTGCTCACTCTCATTCCTTGAAGTCCCTCGCCTTTGAAGTTATCTTCGTCCGGTCACGTCCCTCGGATGCTCCAAGCGCACGGCTCTGCAGCGCCATCCTTCGCGTCTCGCCCTGAAGTCTACTTCCTCCGGCTTCACTCCAAGCTCCTCGTCCGGCGGTCCCTCGGATGCTCCAAGCGTACGGCTTCCGCAAAGCCATCCTTCACCGACTCAAAGACCGAGTCATGAGATGTGAAACTCGCCAAGGCTCCATTTGCGAATTACTAAGTCATGCAAGACACCAATGCACATATCAAATCCAAACATCCTAACTTAAACCCTTTTCCATACACATCAAAACCATATCAAGGGTTGATTGCACTAACAGAACTCATGTAACTTTAAAAATACTACTGAGGCAGCTTATAGATAGCAAAAACTATGTGCTGAAAGAAACTGAACAACCTATGCATGAACAAATGAATGCAAACTAAAATGCAAATATCATGAAAGAAACTACTGCTAGAAACAAAATAAATCAGAACTTGGGGTCCCTCCCCCAGACTTATATGAAACAATACCTCTAATATTATGGTCGAGGCGGGAAGTCTTCTAGTCTCGACATGTCAGGCTCCTGGGAAATCCTGGTGCTATGTCGCTAATGTCACATGTACATGTGGCCGATCTGAGAGCTGGTGAATGCAACGACCGCTCTGTGCTGCTCCTCCCGGGCCCACTATGCCTGCTGGGCACGCATATGCTGCCGCATCTCCTAGTGGTAGGTGGCCTCCTCCTAGCATCGGGCATCCTCCTCTTGAAAGTAAATATGGGCCTCAACGTAGAATTCCTAGGCCCACTGGAAGTGCTCCCGTAAGTCTGTAAACTCCGCCTGCGTATAGGAGCTATGATCATCCCATCGCTGCCCCTGCATCTGCTGCTCAGCGTATATGTCATCTAGGCACGATTGGAACTCTAAGAAATCATAGGCAGAAGTACCTGAATCCTACTCAAAAGTAGGAAAAGAAAATGGTGCAGGTGTAGGCTTTTCATGTGGACTAGGGGTCGCGACACAGTCGTGTGAAATCATACGGCCTGACCGTGTGTGCCTCTAGAAGTCAGGGCACGATCGTGTGAAAACACACTGCCTGACTGTGTGCGACTCTAGAAGTCAGGGCATGACCATGTGAAAACACACTGCCTGACTGTGTGTGACTTTGGAAGTCAAGGCACGACTGTGTGAAAACACACGGCCTGCCCGTGCACCCTTTGTTTCTTTTCTCGTGGTGCACAATGGTCTGATTTCTCTCACCCACTTCATCACATAAACTTAAAATGACTTTAGTTTTTACCTAGCAAGTTCTTTCCTTACCTACAAATGCTAAATACCATAAATCAAAGTTCGAATTACAAAAAATTGAATGCAATAAAAAGAAATCCTAAAAACTAAACTTGGGTTACCTCCCAAGAAGCGCTTTGTTTAAGGTCTTTTAGCTCGACCATACCCCTACATTTCATTTGATGTGTTTGAATCTTGCTCGTGGAAGAGCAAGATATTTGCTCACTTTATACCTCTTGCCTGGTGGTCCTCCATTGCTATATCCCTTAAATCTTGCTCGTGGAGGGGCCAGATACTTTCTCACCTTTCGCTTCTTGCCTTTTGGTCCTCCATTACTATATCTTTTAAATCTTCTTCGTGGAGGGGCAAGATACTTGGGCGCTACTTTCCTTGACTTGAGGTTTAACATGCTTAGTCTCAACGAATCATCAATAGTTTGATCATTATATTATAAATGTTGTAAATAATTTAACTCACCATAGACATCCTCACCAAAAGATTGATTAGTAGATTCTATTATGTCGAATGAAATTTTATCATTATCAATCACCAAAAGGGTTTTGTTACTAGTAACTAAAGTTTCAGTGAGGGTTAAGGCAGGCTCTTCTAGATCCTTGAGGTTATGAGGTGTTTTAATTTAAGCAATGCACTCCTCGATTAAAGTATTAATTAAATAATCCTCAAGTTCTTCTTCAAGTGGTGATTGAATGGATTATCCTTCTTTACTTCTAATGTCATCTACGTCCTCTTCATCCATTCGCTCAAAGTGATTCTCTGCCATATTAGGTGTAATCCACTCATCAAAGCCACCTTCTAGTCGTTTGGTTTCTTCATCTACCAGATTTTGTCGCATAAACTCCGTGAATTCTTGACTATGCTCCTTGCATTTCCTAGTAACTTTATCTTGCAAGGCTTCTGGGTGGAGACTTGGTTATGGATAAAATTTGCATGGCGATTCATAGCACTCATTCTTGGTTGGGACACAATATTGAGTCTTTGTTTGCAAATGCCACCGTCGGAATTCATCATTCGCCGCTTGTTTTGTTCAAATGAAATCTTCCATTATCTGCTCAAGTCGAGATTTAGGCGGACAATATTGAGGGTTTAAGTACCCAGGGTCATAACTATATGAATACGAATCATCTTGTGTCCACTGGTTGTAATTGTAAGTGACATCTTTTTGTTCAAATTGTGAAGGTTCGAATATATCCGGACAATCATTAATGGTATGCCATGTTTCACCACAATGTTCACAATAAATGTTACCAAAACTTACAACATTAAATTTACCATAATCACGAGTAAAAGCATGTATCATTATATGCAAAAAATTATAAATAAGGAAAGAGCAACTGAATAAACAAAAATGAAAAAAAAATAAAATAAAATAAAACAAGAAAAGTAAATCTATCCTAAGTCCGATCCAATTATCCACTCCTCGATTCGATATCGAATCGATTAGTCCCGAGCAACGACGCCAAAAACTTGTTGCACGCGAACGCGACCTCAAATATCGTGACGGAGGCCATCGAGGACTCGAAGCATGTGCTCGCGCTCAGCGCCCGCAAGTGCACGGATGTCGTCAAGTAATAAAAGATTATCGATCCCATAGGGACTGGGATTCGAATACCGATATGTTCAGTGGTTGAAATTGTTCGGAAGTAAAATCTCAAAGGTTTCGATTACGAGGGTTGTCAGTGGACTAAACACTAATATGGTGTCACACAGAGGACAAAAGGAGCGTGCTGAAATCTTTAAAAGGGATTCTAGGACTTCAGTTTCTCTTGTGTGTCGCAAAACATGTTGTTAACTAGGCATTGTCTAAACGTCTAGCTATGGTTTTGTGGAAGGGACATCATACACTCTCCCGATGAGCCACCGCATATACTGGGAGCTATCTCTGCCTTACAAGGACGGGATAGATGGTATGAGGATGCCAAATCAATCCCTGCGATGAATCGTTTCCGGTTGCATCACATCCTTCTACCCATGGTTACAGGAGATCAGGTTTACCCCTAGGTTCCTTGTATAAAATCCCCTAAATCTTAGATATGAGGGTTATCACCCCTCGTATCGCCTAAGCACAGCAGGTAGAAAATTAAATACGCATAGATATGGGTATAAACAATTTCCAATTGCAAATTCAAACTCAAAAATAGAATTTAATTTGAACCAACATGTCATGCGCACACAAGCTACTCACTAATCCTAGAATCGAAGGAACTACTCCATATATAAAAAAGGAGAATCACAAGGCATGTACATGTTCGAATATATCAGAAATAAAATGCAAGAACAAGAAATTATGATGCCTATGTGTCCTTCTCTCTGGCATTGAAGTGCAGAACGTGGACCTCCGGCAGTGTTTTTACTCCCCATTGCAATTTCCCGAAGCTTTTTAGGGCTTCGCTGTACCATCCCATCCGTCGTGCCTCCCCCCTAGGGTTTGGGAGCCCTAGGGTAGGTCCCTCTTGATCGCCCGCCTCTTGGATGAGTTTCCTATATATAGAGGCAACTTTGGCTTTCCATAAATGCTTGAAAAATCCTATTTCCTTGAATTTGCGGTGCCACCACATGTTGGATCGAAGCAGATCGCTAGAGGGGGGGGGGTGAATAGCGATAAACCTTTTTTTTTCTTTTCTTTCGGTAGACGATTCAAAAACACTTATACGCAGTCGAAATGTAAATGTAAAGTAAAAAGAGACAAGGGAATTTTACTTGGTTTGTAGCCTTCGGCTACTACTCCAAGGCCCTAGCGGTCCTTGACCACGTACGAAGGGCAAAAACACTAAAGAACTCCTCCTCGTTAGAGGTAGGAGTTTAATCGATACAAGTGAAGCACAAAGCTTGAGGTAGAGGGACACTCCCCCTCTCCTCGTTACGATAAAAGCTCCGAGAATTGAAAGTACTAAACTGAAATAAAAACTTTAACCGACGTAATGAAATGAAAACAAATAAACCTAGATGTCAGAGAAGAAGCACTTCGTTGTTGGAAGGTTGTAGCTTGGCGGAGGCTTTTGGAAGCTTAGAATTGATGAAGAAACCCTAGGATTGGCCCTCCTTTTATAGCCTTTGAGCCCCATTTCGAGAGGAACTTCAACCAATAAGAATTGGGCACATGGCTCCTTGAAAAATCGTGATAAGACTTGACTCCTCGAGGTTGATCCTTGACCATCAATCGACTGGTGGCCATCACCAGTCGTGATCTTGACATCGATCGAATCTTGACCTCGGCAATCGACTAATGGGACAATCTAGTCCTCCGCCGGTCGTGATGCTAGTTGCAAGGCAAAGTTAGCTTAACAAAAACATTATTTTGACGGCCTCCGACCGTCCGATCTTGACCTAGACCACCTATAGAATGTCTTTGGTTGGGTCTACACTTAAGATCATCCCCGTAAAGAGGATACGATCTCACTTACGCTCGCACACACGAGCTTACCTCGATACTTACTGTATTGCTTTTGCTTCCGACCTTCCACTCGATTCCTTCGGCTCCCTCCGAAGTCACTCGAGTGTCGCCCGACCACCGTGGCTTTCTCCGGGTGTTGCTAGCCTTCAGCTCCAGCTATAGCAATTTTCTGCACACTCGATTCAGCTCGTGAGATAACGACATGAGCTTAACTTTGTATCGTTTGTTATAATCAAAACTCATGTTCGACTTAGGTGCCTACTACACCAACAATCTCCCCCTTTTTGATTTATGGCAAACCCACATACAAAGTTAAGAACTTAGCATGCATGAAGAATAAAAATAGCATGCATGAAAAATAATAATGTGCATAAAATATCATGCATGAAGAATAATAATGTGCATAAAATAGCATGCATGAAAAATAATAATGTGCATGAAAAACAAAAATAAAGATTAAGTTGGAGTAGTAAGAATTTTCTTCAAGTACTCCCCCTTGAGGAAACCTCCCCCTTGACCAAGGGTGAGTCTTGAAAGAAGACCTTAGTCCTCCCCCTTGAGGATTGCTATTTAGGAAGAGTTTAAGTAATTAACATTACTTAAAGTTGGCCTTAGTAAAACATTTAAGTTAAGAGGACTTCTTAACTTGGCCCTTTCTCCCTCTTTCTTAAGTAAAGCATTAGTATTTGGCCATAGTGTTTAAAAAATAAGTTTAAGTTAAGAATTCTCTTAACTTGGCCTTTACTTCCTTTTAAGTAAATTTTTAAAACTTAAAGTTAAGTAAACATTTACTTAATAATTTGGCCATGAATATTTTTGATCCCTTAACTTTGGCCTTTTTCTCCCCCTTTTTCCATATATCGAAAAGAGTGGGGTGTGTGAAAAACAAATATAGATATTAATTTTAAAGTCCAAGCATGTTCCATATTATTTTGAAAATAATATACTGAAAATAAGCTCATTTATAAAATATTCGACTCATATTGACTTGATTGATATGAAAGATCAACCAGTCCTGGTCAGAGTCGGTTAATATATATGATTATACTCCGTGGTTCATGGCGATGCACTAGCTCTACATCTGGAACCAGGAGTAAGGTCCTAACATCTCACGCCCATCTACATGGCTAAGTACACAAACACATTAGTCCTATGTGTTGTGAGATGTATTGGCTCCTTAAATCTATAGGTGCATGATATCTAAGGTATGTCCTACGCTAATTCCATGAAAATGAAATGTAAGAAATAGTAGTAAGAAAATATAATTTGTAAATTCCTATTCTACTACGCACATGCCCAATTTTCGTCTTAATAGACTAAATTCGGCTTCGGGTAGGGGTTTAGTAAATAGGTCTGCCAAGTTAGACTTTGATTCGACGTATTCGAGTTGTATGGCTCCATTGGCCACATGTTCTCGAATGAAATGATGTTTGACTTCTATATGTTTTGTCCTAGAGTGACATATCAGATTCTTAGTAAGGTTAATTGAACTAATGTTATCTACGTGAAGTTTAGTATTTGTAAAGTCTAACTTAAAGTCGCGGAGAGTGTGCTTCATCTAAAGAAGTTGAGTGACACACTCACCCAATGCGATGTATTCGGCTTCGATGGTAGATAAAGCAACATAGTGTTGCTTTCTACTGCACCAACTCACTAGACTTGAGCCGAGAAGTTGACAACAATCACTCGTACTCTTTCTATCGAGCTTACTACCGGCATAGTCCGGATCAGAGTAGCCGGTTAGTTCGAACTCGGTAGATCTAGGGTACCAAATACCGACATTAAGTGTACCCTTTAGACATCTAAGGATACGCTTGACTAGAGTTAGGTGAGACTCCTTGGCACAGGTTTGGAACCTTGCGTACATACTTACTGCAAATAAGATATCAGGTCGGCTTGTAGTTAAGTAAAGGAGACTCCCTATTACGCTCCTATAGTATTTTAAATCAATTGAGTTTCCGATTACATCTTCTTCTATATTTACATTCATTGCCATTGGAGTATTAATAATTTTAGCTTCTTGCATTCCAAAGCGTTTAATTAATTCCCTAGTATATTTGCGTTGATGTAGGTATATTCCATCTTTAGTTTGTTTAATTTGTAGACCTAAGAAGAAACTTAACTCACCTACTAAATTCATTTCAAATTCACTTTCCATAAGTGAAATGAATTCATTTAGTAGGATTGAGTTGGTGGATCCGAAAATAATATCATCTATGTAGATTTGGGCTATGAATATGTCTTTACCTAAGTTTTTTATGAAAAGGGTTGGGTCAACTACACCTTGGTTAAATCCTTTGGACTTAAGATAAATCGAAAGTCTCTCGTACCAAGCTCGAGGAGCTTGTTTAAGTCCATAGAGAGCTTTCTTTAACCTAAGGACTGTTGGGATGTATACTGAAAGCCTAGCTCTTTTGTATGAACATCTTTATTTTGAAATAAGAATCACATGATCATTGTTTGTATATTTTTATGATTATGCAAAATTGTCTAATATTTTACATTGTAGATAACATGGTGCTTGGGTGTGGCACAGAAGATCAAGTTATCAGTCCCTTGTAGAATATAAGTAGAGGCTCACAACCAAGATGGTTTTGGACAAACCATTGGCATGGTTGTAGTGTAGCTTGGTATTGTTTTGTCTTGAACATAAAGTTACACTAGTACACTTAGGTGTATTGAGCAGGACCGACATAGAGGTGATTCAATTAGTTGCTGACTACATAATTGAATCGGACCTCGGATATTATGTTGTACATGCTCTTAATCCCGATATAATAACGGGCATATGTACTTAATATTTATTTCTTTGATTTATCAGAGGGTGAGATTTCTATGGATTAAATCAATATGCCCGATAAGTTGGGAAATGATATTATTTACATGGTGTGTCATTGATTATAGGAGGAAACCGTATCCTATATATTAGGTTGATGATGTCCCCTTGAGGAGCTCATAAGGTTCATCATGTAAACCCTGCAGGTTGACTTAGTCAACATGATGATAAGGTTGAGTGGTACTACTCGAGGAGTTAGATGTTAATTAATTGATGGTCAGTAAATCAATTAATTGATGGACATTCGATATCTTAAACACGGGGAGATGAATGTACAAAAAATATATGGAGGCCATATTAATTTATGGGGGTTGGTGAGGTAGTTCGATGATGATCCTCTAGTGGAATGGAACATCATTGATGGATCAAGTTTGTGTGGTTCCGATCCATCGGGTGGCCAAGACCCAACTCCTCCTCATGGTCCCTATCGTAGCCTAATATAAACCTCATGAAGTCTAGATCAAATGATGGAAAACAAATCTCTAAATCCGATGGTTGGGATTAAATCCCTAGATCCGACGGTTGAGATTAAATCTCTAGATCCGACGGTTGGGATTACAACCCTAGAACCGACGGTTGAGATTAAATCTCTAGATCCGACGGTTGAGATTAAAACCCTAGAACCGACGGTGGAGATTAAACCAAGGCCTAAACCTAACTCTATATATAAGGGAGCATGGGTTGGGCGGCAATAAGTTTTTTGGATGATGGAAATTAGGGTTTAGCCTCTCTTTGCTTGGGCGGCAAGAAACCCTAATTAGGGTTTGGCTCCTTGTGTTGGGCAGCCATGGTGAGGAAAGGAGAGTGGGCGGCAACTTGTGGAAGAGTTCTTCTTCTTCCTAGGGAAGGTGGCCGGTTCTAGATCTCCTCCTTCCACCATGGTTGGGCGGCAAGAAATAGGAAGAGGCTAGGGTTAGGGTTTAGTCCATGATGGTGGGCGGCAACCCTTCTTCCTCCTTCCTCCTTGGTTTGGCCGGCGCCCAAGCTTCACCCTTCTTTCTATGGATTAGGTTGGTTTGGGAAATTAGGGTTTGCCCTTCCATTAGTGGGCGGCAAGAAACCCTAGAGTTTTCCTTTCCTTGGTTGGGCGGCTAGGTTATGGAGGGGAAAGTGGGCGGCAACTATAGGAGAGGATATCTTCTTCTTCTTCCTAGGGTGTCGCCGGCTCCTAGATCTTTTCCCTCTACCTTGGTCAGCGCTCAACCTATTCCTCTCATCCTCTTCTTGTTCTCTTTGGACCGGCGGCAAACATCATGCTTGGAGCTTGATGGTTGGTCCTAGATAAGAGATGAGTTTTGTTTCCATTTTGTTCTCTCTATTCTTGGGGCCGGCGGGATCAATCCTTTGTGGATTGGTGGTTGGCTCAAGCAAGAAGGGAAAGAGAGTTCTTCATTATTTGGATTGAAGAAGATCTAGGAAGCTTCAACTTGTGGAGGATCTTCGTCCACACGAAGTCTACAAGGAGGTTAGGACATACGATAGAAGATCAAGAGGTATAAAAGTTTTACAACTTTTATTATTGTTCTTTGCATGTTGTTATTGATATGCTAGCTTATGTTCTTTATGTTAGTATATATTGATTATACTAGTTTACATTTGTATGTATTTGTATAATCATGGACCCCGAAGATAAACACAAAAACCGGCGATCCGTCCGTCGTCTCTTCCGCGGCTAATCGACTAGAAGAGTTTGGTTGCTTGAACAACTAGTTTGTCAAGCGATTGCTCGAGTCGTTGGCACGACGACGAATTGGTTGTGCTTAGGAAACTCATCCCATCCGGATTAGTTTTTCATTAGTAAAAATTTTAATTCGGGGACATGGGAGCCGATGAGCCTCCGAGGAATAGCACATTGCGAACAAATGGTATCAGAGCCACGGTTTCCGGTTTTGTGTGTTTTGGATTCGGTTACTTTCACGCACTTATCATATATTGTGTATGCCGGATAATAGTAGGATGTGCGTAGGCTAACTTTTTGGTTGCAGGCATAAGATCCAACTATTATGGCTATATATGTGTGTATGTGATTGCATGTGTGTGTGATTGTATATTATTTGAATCCTCGGGGTTGACGAGGCTAAATTAGTATTTAATTTTTGTAATTGAATACGGCATTGTTTAGCCACTCTTTATTTTATTTTACTTTCGATCTAGATTTCATGTACACTCCCTCGTGGAGTATAGGATCGATGGATGTAAAATAAAATAGGTTTTATTCTCGGCTCGGATCTCCAGTTGGCTCGTACATGGTGTAGGAGGAGCGGACGAGGTGGCGACACGACGGGACGCATATTGGAGAACAATGCCATAATAGTTGGAAAAATTCTGATTTTTCCATATTTATTGCTGATTTGTTTTATAATCATGTTGTGTGTGCTTGAAAATTCCTCATTTTCAATTTACTAAGTGGGAGAGGGATATTTTAATTAATTCCTGCGGCCTCCATTACAATTTGACGTGTGATGCAACAAACTTGCGTGTCGACTCTGAGTGCCTTCCTCCCTGAGGATGGGTTTGTTTGCGGATCACTAGGTCAAATAATGGTTATAGGAAATTATCTAGGAGCATGTGTACTTCCACAGAGGTAAGGCACATAATCCAAAGTAATTCCCTTAGTATCGTGTAATGGTGCACACTTAGATGCAAATAAAAGTATCCTCCCCATAGGAGTCACTGCTTTTATTTGTAGGGCCAAAGAGGAACCGACTATTAATTTTATTTGTCAAAAAGTAAGGTTGACAAGATAATAAAATTAATGGGTAAAACCTCCTCTTACAAATGTAGAATTCGTATACGTCCACACAGAGTGGCATACGATATTCTCGGTGATTTGAGGTGTTGGTTGATTTCAGAATTTTATTATTTTGAGGAATCAATAATATTTGAAATCTAATATAATGATCTATGTGATTCTTAGGATTTTCAAAATTGACTTTCAGTCCACTTACTGTCATACTAAAGGAAATAAACTTACTGTACCTAAATAATATTGATTGGAAAAGATTCTAGATATTGTCTTATCTGCTAAGGAGTACAAGTATGCACTCTTCAAAGAGTGTCCTCAAGCCATCATTGCTCAAAAGGGTTTCTACTTCTAAGCCGAAAGGCAAGAAGAAGAAGAAACAAGGAGAAGCAAAGATGGTGGGAGGATCTTAGGGAAGAGTGAAGAAGCAGAAAGGCAAGTACTTCACTTGCAAGCAGGATGGACATTGGAAGAAGGACTGTCCCAATCCAAAACAGAACATAGGTATATCTTTTGGACTAGTCATTGAAACATGATTAGGGGTGATATCTACCGACACCTGGTGAGTAGATACGGGAGCCACTAATCATGTCTGCAACAATTTGCAGGGGTTCCAGGAAACCTGATGACTAGCTAAAGGGGAGATTACCATTTACTTGGGCAATGCCATGATGGTGGTGGCTATTGCAGTGGGAGAAGTTTTATTTATCTCTTGAAAATAATAAAACTTTGGTTCTGGAAAATTCCCTTTATGTACCTTTATTTAGAAAGAATTTAGTTTCAGTTTCTAAATTATTATGGATGGATATTCTATTTCTTTTAATGACAGAGTTGTTATAAAAAGGAATAGGGAGAATATCTATTCAGGTACATTGAAAGGAAATTTGAACCAAAACCTCCCACGATGCAAATTGAAGTTAATAACTCATCTTCTAATTCCAATAAGAGAAAAGAACCTTCGAAAATGAACCAAACATATCTTTTGGCATCTTAGGTTTGGTCACATTAACCTAAGCAGAATTCAATAGGTTGATAGTTGATGGACCTTTGGGTTCATTAGTGGTGAAGGATCTCCCAACCTGTGAATCTTGCTTGGAGGGTAAGATGACCAAGAGGCCTCTCAAGGCCAAGGGGTATAGATACAAAGATGTGTTGGAATTGGTTCATTCTGATTCGTATGGTCCTATGTCTATCCAGACAAGAGGTAGTTTTGAACATTTCATCTTTTTCATAGATGATTGTTCAAGATACGGATAACACTACGATCTGATCGTGGTGGTGAGTACCTCTTGGGAGAGTTTAGGAACTACTTATCAGAGGCTGGGATTCAATCCCAATTGACTGCACCTGGCACACCCCAGCAGAACGGTGTAGCAGAGCGAAGGAATAGGACTCTTATGGAGATGGTTAGATCGATGATGAGTTATTCTGACTTGTTTTATAGTCCTAGAGATCAGAGGGTGATCGTTAACATGAACACCAGATTTCTAGAGGAAGACTATGTGATAAAGCCACAAGCCAAAGAGTAAAATTGTTCTGTAAGAGTTAAAAAGGGAAGTCACTTCTTTAGTACCACCAGTACAAGAGGATATACCACATGTCACTGCACCACGTCTCACAAAGGATACACAGATGATACCTCGTCGTAGTGGGAGGGTTGTAAGACAGCCTCTTAGATTCATGTTTTTGGGTGAATCTTCTGATTTGGTCCCTAGCAAACATGAACCTGATCCCTAGACATACTGTTGGTGCAATTGGCCCAGGTCACGATTGACCAGGACTCGAGTTTGGCTCGAGTGATGTTTTGATGTGTTTTGATGTTTCGACAAAAACATATGACAATGTAATTGTCATGGTAAAGTCCAAGCATGGGTCTTGGCATGGAAAGTCCAAGTGGGACACTTGGCATTGGGAAAAGTCCAAGCATGGGTCTTGGCAATGTAAAGTCCAACATGGGTTGGCAAGGGAAAGTCCAAGCATGGTCTTGGCATTTGGAAAGTCCAAGCATGGTCTTGGAATTTGAGAAGTCCAAGCATGGTCTTGGCATGGAAAGTCCAACATGGGTTGGCATTTGAAGTCCAAGGGATTTGATATTGGCGGCGTAAAGTCCAAGCGGTAGTCTTGGCAGCATAAGTCCAATGGTTGGCGGCATAAAGTCCAAGCGGAGTCTTGGCGGCGTAAGTCCAATGTGCCTTGGCGGTGTAGACACCGTTAGCATGACATAGCCGACGGAAGCAGCGATGGATGAACAAGTCATGGATGACTTGGAGGGATCCGAGAGGCGTGAGGCTGATGGAGGTGACTAGAAGGCTTAGGTCTAGGCTAAGGGTGGTCTAGCAAGTATGGGGGAACCATACTTGAGTTAAAACCTCATGTTTGAGGTGTGCCCGGTCGGCCCAGTGCCATGTGGCGATCGGCGACCCGTCAACTAGGGTTTGATGCGGGTTATGGCCTAGCGATCGCCATAGGTTAGCGGTCGGTGATGATGGCTCGAGCGATCGATCGTCGATCGGTCGGTGGTGCTCGAGAATTCGACCACGAGAATGGAGTCGACTGACCGGTCGAGTGAGGACTCCATCAGTCGACTGATGGTCACAATCAGTCGACTGATGGTAGTTCCGTTGGACTTATCCAACGTGGAACTAGCCGTTGTCTCACAACAACAGTGGCATCAGTCGACTGATGGTCTCGATCAGTCGACTGATCGACTTTTTCCAGCACAAGTTGAAGCTATATATGGAGCTCGTGGTGGAAGACCAAGGTATGGGTCTTTGAGGCGATTTGGGGCGAGTTCTTTCGCAAATTCAGGTCTCCTGCTACTCGATCAACCAAGTGATCAAGCATTCAAAGAGCATTTGTAAAGTGTTTCCTTTACTTGTATTGCTTTGTATTTCACTATATTGCTTGTATTCATTTGATTATTGTTGTAATCATATTGTACGAGGTTTCTCCACCTCCGGATTGTTCCGAGAAGGAGTTATTTGATAGTGGTGTGTGATTGGCATCGCTAGGGTAGGCCTATTTGAGCCCGACCAGGAGTAGGAACCTGCGTGTTCCAACCACGCTATATACCGTGTTAGCGTGTTGTGTTTTCATTATTGTTATTGTATTATCTATATTCCCGCGCTTAACGAATTTGTAGACACAACCGCATTGAATTCCATTGACGCTTAATCACCCCTCTCTAGCATAAAGGTCTTAACAAGTGGTATCAGAGTCGGCTCTTCTACGGACTAACCGCCGAGAGTCAAGAAGCTAGAGGGAAGAATATGGAATTTCAAGAAAAATTGGGTGACGACGTCAACATCCCACCTTCCTTCAACCGCGAACACTTCGCGTATTGGAAAGGTAGAATGCAATATTTTCTAATGACAAATATAGAAAATTGGTTTGCCGTGACTATAGGTTTTGATGCTCCGAGAGGAGAAAACGGCGAAATCCTCAAGATGAAGAGATGGACCGAGGAGCAACGGGAAAAATTCAAGACAACCCTTAAGGTAACAAAAATGCTAATTGATTTGATACCTAACGATATTTTGTCTAGATTAGGAAGCTATAGGGATGCCAAGGAATTGTGGAACAAGTTGATCAAGTTCCACGAAAATCCCGAATCGGTCCAAGAAGATTCGGAAGAGGAGGAGACCGAAGAAGAGAGCTCATCCTCAAGTGAAAGTGAGGAATCGGGAGGAAGTGAGGAGTCAACTTCCGGATCGGAAGAGGAAATAGAAGAGGAGGAGAAACCATCCTCGATACCGGAGCAACCTCAAGAAGAGCCTTCAACATCCGGTCAAGATGAAGAAGCTCAAAGTCCAATTCCGGTCTCCACCACCATCGGTAACTCAAACACCTCAATTCTAAATAAAAAACATATTATGTGCTTTGAGTGTAGGGAGTATGGGCATTACAAGAGCAAATGCCCAAAGAGGATCAAGAAAGCTCCTCCGACACCTAAAAGTCAAGAAAAGTCAAAGGATGCTGGTTCCCCAAGTCAAAAGAGCAAGGAGCACGTGGTGTGCTTCAAGTGTCGACAACCGGGACATTACCGGAGTCAATGCCCAAGGGGAAAGAAGAAAGGGCAAGAAGGAGCAACACATGTAGGGGGAGCCTCCAAGGCAAACCCTAAGGTAAAATTTGTTAATGCACCTTCAATTTCTAGGCAAAAGCATGCTTTTAATTCTCTTGCTATTGTACATGAAAAGCATGCTAGAACTAATAGACATATTTGCTTAGGTGCTAAGAGTGTCCACTTAGGAAATAGGAAGAAATTTGGGACTAATGTCCCTAAAAATATTTTACCTAAGGAAAGCATTAAGAAAATAGGAGAACATCTAGGCTTTAATGCTAAGAAAACTAGACATATGCCTAGAAATAAAAATATCTCAAGAGAAAATGAAAAATTAAAAATTGAGATATTAGAAAAGGAAAATCAAGTCTTGAGGTCAAGACTTGAAAAACTAGAAAAGACCCTTAAGATTATGCAAAATCAAATGCAAGGGTCTTATGGTCAAACTCCAAGGTCCAAAAGTCAAAGTCAACACTTAGGACCTAAAAGTCAAAAGTCAACTAAGGGCAAACAAGGTTTGGGTCACAAACCTAAGTCCAAGGTGACTTATCATAGTGTTCCATTTGACTATGGAATACTAACTAGGTCTAGGAAGACCAAGGTCAATAGGGAAGTCATCCCTAGAGTTGACCATGGTGTGTGCCTAGTGGCTAGGGTTTCTAGGAAACCTAGGGAGGCCACTAAGAAGGTTGCAAGGGGAGTCACCCCTAGAGTCAACCATGGCAAGACCCAAATGACCAAGGCTAATAAGCCTAGGAGGGTCATTAGGAAGGTATCTAGGGAGGTTATCCCTAAGGAATACCTAATTAACCCTAGGAGCTCAAATAGGTTTTGGGTTCCTAAGAGCGTGATTGATTCACGCTAAGATGGGTTTAGGGTGTGCCAACCTTGATTGGATGAGTAGTTAACTCAACCATGGTAAAGGTGGCACTTTAGGATATTTTCAAGGTTATGGTTACCTTGGAAATACATTTGAGTCTTAATCCTAAAGGTTTTTAGGATGTGCCAATATTACTTGAGAAGTTTGATAAAATGATCATTTTGGCACAATTTAGGTTTAGAGGTTAGTGTGCCATTTTGGGTTTTTGGCACACTTGGGAGAAAACTAGAAATATGGCAAAATATAATTAATTATATGAAATGGCAATTAATATTAAAATTTAGGTATTGCTATACCTATATATTTTATATGCCATGCTTTGTTTGCCATATAACATGCCATGACATCATGCTTATTTTTAATCATTCTATATGTCATGTTCATGTTTAGGATAGAGGTAAATGTCATGTGGTTTTAGATCTTATCTTATGCCATGACATCATAATCATTGGCCACGTTTTAATAATACTATTATTTATGCCATGATCATACATTCATGCATTAACTTGATTAAAATTGATTTAAGGACTATGGCATGACTTAAGAATCAAGTAGAGTTGCTTTAGAAAATGCATAAAACTCTAGATTAGGGAGAACAAAACCCACATCTCACATCTAATTGACATGTATGTGTATGTATACACCCTAAATACATGTGAGATGCTAGGATAATAGGTTAGGTTCAAGGTGCATCGGTAGTGCATCTAGATGAACTCAAACTTATTTTAATTATCACCAAAAATCATAAGGAAAGCTAATATACAAGCTATGTATATTTAGCCAATAAATTATGGTCCAAGATAAGGTTTGAAAACATTTTAAAATCATTTTGAAAAACCTTGGTGAAGTCTATCTTTCGATAGCAATCACCATTGATGAAGTTGATACAAAGTAGGCCCAAAACATTGTAAATTTCAATGTTTTTGAACTTTGTACCAATGTCACTATTTAATGGGTAAAATAATTTTCAAACATTTTTCACCCATTGTATTGGTCATAAGTATTATACGTATCAAATTTCGTGATTTTTCGATAAACGGATAATTATTTATGATTTTTAAATTATTTCGATAATCGAAAATCGGATTTTAAGATTATCGACGCTCTTGGGTGGCGATCGATGATGGTATGGCTGATCGTTATCTGACAGAGTCGACTGCCAAGGCTGATTTTGGGTTGACAAGGTTTGTTTAACCCGAATTCAGCTACGGTAAAGGTCCCTAACCACTCCTAACCCTAGGATATGCTTTGGGAAGCATTATGAAGGATGAAAATTCATTGGATATGGATTTGGAGAGGTGTTAGGTCAAAGTATCAAATTGAGGTGGTGGAAAGTTCAATGTTGAATTTCCAACCTTAATTTTGATGATTTAGAGTTCCTATTGGCTTAGGGACTCCCCAAGGACATTGTTGGTGCAATGGTCAAGGGGGAGCAAACCTTTAGGGGGAGGTATCCATCTTGGGATGATGGATGTGTTTTTCTCCTTGAAAAGGAGAAGTTATGGGAATGTATCATCAATTGGCAAAATTGATGAGTTTTTGATACCCAATTTGGAAATTGGGAGAGTGAATAGGATTGCCTCTCTTGAGTGATATGGGACTTATCACTAGGAAGAGAGGCATCCTAGGTATTTTTGGATCAAGGGGGAGATTGTAAGATCTCATTGGGACATGAGACATTGACCTCCTTGGAGAGATAACCTTTTTGCTATTTGTCAAAAAGGGGGAGAATGTTTGGAGAATGTTTGGGGGAGAACATTCTGGGAGAAAACATTTTCGAAAATGTTTTTAAGATTACCAATTTGGGATAATTGGTAAGGGAATTGAGTTAGTGTTCTAACTCAATGTTTTGTGTGGTTTTTGTCAAACATCAAAAGGGGAGATTGTTGGTGCAATCGGCCCAGTCACGACACTGTGACTCGAGTTTGGCTCGAGTGATGTTTTGATGTGTTTTGATGTTTCGACAAAAACATATGACAATGTAATTGTCATGGTAAAGTCCAAGCATGGGTCTTGGCATGGAAAGTCCAAGTGGGACACTTGGCATTGGGAAAAGTCCAAGCATGGGTCTTGGCAATGTAAAGTCCAACATGGGTTGGCAAGGGAAAGTCCAAGCATGGTCTTGGCATTTGGAAAGTCCAAGCATGGTCTTGGCATTTGAGAAGTCCAAGCATGGTCTTGGCATGGAAAGTCCAACATGGGTTGGCATTTGAAGTCCAAGGGATTTGATATTGGCGGCGTAAAGTCCAAGCGGTAGTCTTGGCAGCATAAGTCCAATGGTTGGCGGCGTAAAGTCCAAGCGGAGTCTTGGCGGCGTAAGTCCAATGTGCCTTGGTGGTGTAGACACCGTTAGCATGACATAGCCGACGGAAGCACCTGAAGGCTAGCGCGATGGATGAACAAGTCATGGATGACTTGGAGGGATCCGAGAGGCGTGAGGCTGATGGAGGTGACTAGAAGGCTTAGGTCTAGGCTAAGGGTGGTCTAGCAAGTATGGGGGAACCATACTTGAGTTAAAACCTCATGTTTGAGGTGTGCCAGTCGACTGGTGCCATGTGGCGGCCGACCGACCGATCAACTAGGGTTTGATTGCGGGTTATTTAGCCTAGCGATGATCGCCATAGGTTGGCGATCGATGAGCTCAGCGATCGTCCCGATCACCGATCGGGTGCTCGAGAATTCGGCCACAGAATGGAGTCGAGACTCGACTGGTCGAGTGAGGACTCCATCAGTCGACTGATGGTCACAATCAGTCGACTGATGGTAGTTCCGTTGGACTTATCCAACGTGGAACTAGCCGTTGTCTCACGACAAAGATGGCATCACCAACTGATGGTCACGATCAGTCGACTGATCGACTTTTTCCAGCACAGGTTGAAGCTATATATGGAGCTCGTGGTGGAAGAAAAAGGAATGGTTCTTTGAGGCGATTTGGGGCGAGTTGCTGCTGCAAATTCAGGGTCTCCAAGTGCTACTCGATCAACCAAGTGATCAAGCATTCAAAGAGCATTTGTAAAGTGTTTCCTTTACTTGTATTGCTTTGTATTTCACTATATTGCTTGTATTCATTTGATTATTGTTGTAATCATATTGTACGAGGTTTCTCCACCTCCGGATTGTTCCGAGAAGGAGTTATTTGATAGTGGTGTGTGATTGGCATCGCTAGGGCTCATTTGAGCCCGATCCGTGGAGTAGGAACCGTGCGGTTCCGAACCACGTTATATACTCGTGTTAGCGTGTTGTGTTTTCATTATTGTTATTGTATTATCTATATTCCGCTGCGCTAACGAATTTGTAGACACAACCGCGGTTGAATTCCATTGACGCTAATCACCCCCCCTCTAGCGTTACAAAGGTCTTAACACATACGACGAGACAATCCAAGATATAAATATGACATCTTGGCAAAGCGCAATGAATACTAAGATTGAATCTATGGATTCAAGTTAGGTCTGGGATCTCTTATGCATAGCAGCTCATATGGATTATGAGGTGTGGCAGATGGATGTCAAGACAACTTTCCTTAATGGAAGTCTTGAGGAAAACATCTATATGAAGCAACCAGAGGGATTCATTGCTAAGGGCAAAGAGCGTATTGTATGTAAGCTTAATCGGTCCGTTTATGGACTGAAGCAAGCTTTGAGGTCTTGGAACATCCGCTTTGATGAGGTAAATCCAGACTTATGGATTTATTCAAAGTCTGGATGAGTCTTGTGTATACAAGAGATGTGACGGAAACGTAGTGGCATTTCTTGTACTATACGTAGATAATATTTTTGTAGTTGGCAACAATATCAGAGTGTTATCAGACGTAAGGGTATGGTTGTCCAAACAGTTTTGAAGGACTTGGGAGAAGTGGGTCACAACCTTGGGATCAAGGTTGTTGTGCTTATCCCAAGCTTCATACATAGACATGATTTTGGATCGTTTTAGCATGCAGAACTCCAAGAAGGGTTTTCTACCTTTCAGGTATGGAGTTACTTTATCTAAGGAGATGTGTCCTAGATCATCTGAGGTGATAAAGGAGCTGAAGGTGGTTCCTTATGCTTCGGCAGTAGGAAGCCTCATGTATGCTATGTACGAGACAAGATATCTGCTTTGCCATGGGCATGGTTAGCAGATATCAGAGTAATCCAGGACAGGGACATTGGACTACGGTAAAAGCATATATTATAGTGCCTGAGAAGGACTAGGGATTATATGCAAGTTTACCGGGCAGACTAATTACTCCCTGTGGGTTGCATGGATTACGATTTCCAATCAGATAGGGATAACAGTAAGTCTACCTCGGGGTTTGTGTTTACTTTTAGAGGTGGAGCCATAGTATGGAGGAGTGTCAAGCAGAAATGCGTGGCAGACTCCACCATGGAAGCTGAGTATCTGGCAGCCCCTGTAGCGGCCAAAGAAGCTGTGTGGTTCAGGAACTTCCTGATGGACTTGGATGTGATTCCTGGTTTGCCCAGAACTATCACAATTTATTGTGATAATAATGGTGCAGTTGCAAACTCGAAGGAACCACGAGCCCATAAGGCTAGTAAACACATAGAGTGCAAGTACCACCTGATACGAGAAATCGTAAAGGAGGTAGAAGTTGTTGTCACCTAGATTGCATTAGAGGATGACCTGGTAGACCCTTTCACTAAGGCCCTTCTAGCGAGAGCTTTGATAGGCATGTGGAGGGAAGGGGAATCAGATGTATGGCAGTATTATGACAGCATAGTCTTTTAGTATAAGTGGGAGATTGTTGGGATGTATATTGAAAGCCTAGCTCTTTTATATGAACATCTTTATTTTGAAATAAGAATCACATGATCATTGTTTGCATATTTTTATGATTATACAAAATTGTCTAATATTTTACATTGTAGATAACATGGTGCTTGGGTGTGGCACAGAAGATCATGTTATCAGTCTCTTGTAGAATATAAGTAGAGGCTCACAACCAAGATGGTTTTGGACAAACCATTGGCATGGTTGTAGTGTAGCTTGGTATTGTTTTGTCTTGAACATAAAGTTACACTAGTACACTTAGGTGTATTGAGTAGGACCGACATAGAGGTGATTCAATTAGTTGCTGACTATATAATTGAATCGGACCTCGGATATTATGTTGTACATGCTCTTAATCCCGATATAATAATGGGCACATGTACTTAATATTTATTTCTTTGATTTATCAGAGGGTGAGATTTCTATGGATTAAATCAACATGCCCGGTAAGTTGGGAAATGATATTATTTACATGGTGTGTCGTTGATTATAGGAGGAAACCATGTCCTATATATTAGGTTGATGATGTCCCCTTGAGGAGCTCATAAGGTTCATCATGTAAACCCTGCAGGTTGACTTAGTCAACATGATGATAAGGTTGAGTGGTACTACTCAAGGAGTTAGATGTTAATTAATTGATGGTCAGTAAATCAATTAATTGACGGACATTCGATATCTTAAACACCGGGAGATGAATGTACAAATAATATATGGAGCCCATATTAATTTATGGGGGTTGGTGAGGTAGTTCGATGATGATCCTCTAGTGGAATGGAACATCATTGATGGATCAAGTTTGTGTGGTTCCGATCCATCGGGTGGCCAAGACCCAACTCCTCCTCATGGTCCCTATCATAGCCTAATATAAACCTCATGAAGTCTAGATCAAATGATGGAAAACAAATCTCTAAATCCGACGGTTGGGATTAAATCCCTAGATCCGACGGTTGAGATTAAATCTCTAGATCCGACGGTTGGGATTACAACCCTAGAACCGACGGTTGAGATTAAATCTCTAGATCCGACAGTTGAGATTAAAACCCTAGAACCGACGGTGGAGATTAAACCAAGGCCTAAACCTATATATATAAGGGAGCATGGGTTGGGCAGCAATAAGTTTTTTGGATGATGGAAATTAGGGTTTAGCCTCTCTTTGCTTGGGCGGCAAGAAACCCTAAGGAGGAAACCCTAATTACGATTTGGCTCCTTGGGTTGGGCGGCCATGGTGAGGAAAGGAGAGTGGGCGACAACTTGTGGAAGAGTTCTTCTTCTTCCTAGGGAAGATGGCCGGTTCTAGATCTCCTCCTTCCACCATGGTTGGGCGGCAAGAAATAGGAAGAGGCTAGGGTTAGGGTTTAGTCCATGATGGTGGGCGACAACCCTTCTTCCTCCTTCCTCCTTGGTTTGGCTGGCGCCCAAGATTCACCCTTCTTTCTATGGATTAGGTTGGTTTGGGAAATTAGGGTTTTCCCTTCCATTAGTGGGCGGCAAGAAACCCTAGAGTTTTCCTTTCCTTGGTTGGGCGGCTAGGTTATGGAGGGGAAAGTGGGCGGCAACTATAGGAGAGGATATCTTCTTCTTCTTCCTAGGGTGTTGCCGGCTCCTAGATCTTTTCCCTCTACCTTGGTCCACGCTCAACCTATTCCTCTCATCCTCTTCTTGTTCTCTTTGGACCGGCGGCAAACATCATGCTTGGAGCTTGATGGTTGGTCCTAGATAAGAGATGAGTTTTGTTTCCATTTTGTTCTCTCTATTCTTGGGGCCGGCGGGATTAATCCTTTGTGGATTGGTGGTTGGCTCAAGCAAGAAGGGAAAGAGAGTTCTTCATTCTTTGGATTGAAGAAGATCTAGGAAGCTTCAACTTGTGGAGGATCTTCGTCCACACGAAGTCTACAAGGATGTTAGGACATACGATAGAAGATTAAAAGGTATAAAAGTTTTACAACTTTTATTATTGTTCTTTGCATGTTGTTATTGATATGCTAGCTTATGTTCTTTATGTTAGTATATGTTGATTATACTAGTTTACATTTGTATGTATTTGTATAATCATGGACCCCGAAGATAAACACAAAAACCGGCGATCCGTCTGTCGTCTCTTCCGCGGCTAATCGACTAGAAGAGTTTGGTTGCTTGAACAACTAGTTTGTTCAAGCGATTGCTCGAGTCGTTGGCACGACGACGAATTGGTTGTTCTTAGAAAACTCATCGCATCCGGATTAGTTTTTCATTAGTGAAAATTTTAATCCGGGGACATGGGAGCCGATGAGCCTCCGAGGAATAGCACATTGCGAACAAGGACATGATCAGGTTTATCTAGGCTTTCGAAACCTGGAGGTTGACTAACATAAACTTCTTCTTTAATATATCCATTCAAGAACGCAGATTTCACATCCATTTGAAACAACTTAAATCCGCAATGTGCAGCAAACACTAATAGCATTCGAATGGACTCTAATCTAGCTACTGGGGCATAGGTTTCATCATAATCTAAACCTTCGACTTGACTAAACCCTTTCGTGACTAGTCTAGCTTTATTTCTAACTACTTCACCTTTGTCATCAAGTTTATTTCTAAACACCCACCTTGTTCCAATGATTGTTTTATCTTTAGGTGGTGGTACTAATTCCAATACTTCATTCCTAGTGAATTGCGCCAACTCTTCTTGCATTGCAATAATCCAATTGGGATCAAGAAAAGCTTGGTCAATAGTTTTGGGTTCAATTTTAGAAATCAAGGAGATTTGACTAAGGTTTCTGTATGAGGCTTTAGTTTGAACTCCTAGACTTGGATCACCTATCACTTGGTCGATAGGATGATTCGTTTGAGTCCTAGTTGGATTTGGGTTTGAGTCTACAACTTGATCAATAGGATGACTCGTTTGAGTTCTAGTTTGGTTAGAGTCATCTATCACTTGATCGTTAGAGTGACTTGGTTGACTTAGATTAGGATTAACACTAGACTTGATCTCCGGATCAGAGTTAGGTTTAGTATGAATTGGCTCGCTAATTGGGGTTGCAGGGGGTTTTGTAGGTTCGTGTCCTTCATCAAATACTACATTGATAGTCTCTTCGACTCTAAGGGTGTCATGGTTATATACTCTATAAGCTCTACTTGTAGTCGAGTATCCTAGAAAGATTCCGATCGTGGTTTTGGATGTAAATTTTCCTAGGTAATCCTTAGTGTTTAGGATATGTACCTTACACCCAAATACCCTAAAGTACTTGATGTTAGGTATTTTATCGTGATAAATTTCGTATGAGGTCTTAAGGTGCCTCTTTACCATAAGGATCCTATTTTGGACATAGCATGCCGTACTCATGGCTTCCGCCCAAATCTATCGGGTAGGTTATACTCGTTTAACATTGTCCTAGCGGCTTCTTGTAGGGTTCTATTTTTGCGTTCTACTAGGCCATTTTGTTGTAGAGTTCTAGGGCAAGAGAACTCATGGTGGTATCCATTTAGGTTACAGAATTCTGTAAACCTATGGTTCTCGAATTCACCACCATGATCAGTCCTAAGTCTTTTGATTTTGAGGTTTTGTTGATTTTCTATTAATTTAAATAGGTTGATTAATTGATCTAGGGTATCACTTTTTTGTTTGATGAACCTAACCCAAGTAAATCTAGAATAGTCATCAATTATGACTAAGCAAAATTTACTTCCATTAAGTGACTTAGCTCCGTGTGAATCAAATAGATCTATGTGTAGGAGCTCAAGCACACTTTTGGTTCGTTCTTGATTAGTTAGTTGATGTTGTGTCCAAGATTGTTTACCTTGTTGACAAACATTACATATTTTATTATCCAAGTTATTGAAGTTAGGCAAACCTCTGACTAAGTCACTTTGACTCATCTTGTGGATGAGTCTTGGGTGTGAGTGACCGAGTCGTCCGTGCTACAACCATGATTCCTCTTGTCGTGTCATAAGACACTTAGTTGAGGAGTTAGTTAAGTTAATAGTGTAAATATTATTATTTCTAGTTCCCTTAAGAATTGTTTTAGAAGTTTCATTTGTATTAATTACACATTCATTTTCTAGAAATATGACCTTATAGTTATTATCACACAATTGGCTTACACTATGTAAATTATATTGAAAATTTTCTACTAATAAAACATTTTGAATAACAAAATTTGAGTTAAGCTCAATATCACCTGATCCGATGATTTTGAGCTTGCCGTTATTTCCAAAGGCTACTGATCCTTGTCGTTTGAATCGAAGCTTCGAAAACTTGAGTTGATCCCCGGTCATGTGTCAGGAGCAACCACTGTCCAACATCCATTGATCCTACACGCAAGGTAGTTAGATCGGATATTGGATTTATTAAAGTTTGGTTGAAAATTATTAACCAAAATCATCTCACCCATATCTACATGATCAAACACGTTAACCCTATATGTTCTTGTGAGATGACTTCCAATTTTACTTAATTTAAATTTGATGACTTAAACACTTGTCAACCTTGCGTTAGATTCGGATTTGACCTTAGGCTTATCAAGTCACCTTTTCAAGATCATGGCTTCTAGGTCGTGGCGAGGCACAGAGACCTTCTTTGATCGGAACAACGACCACTTCCTTAGACAAAGCCATTTTCAAGAAAATAGAGACTTGACTTACCTAAGACCACTTTCTGGTCTAACTAGTCTAGGATATGGCGAGGTAGCTTCAGCTAGTTCCGCTCGGTCAAGTGGACCGAACTAGATATGCCTTATCTAGCCCGAATACTCAAGACTCCGCTTTCCTAGCGTACTATCATCTCGCCGCATCCTGGTACTATGTTATCAAGTATTGACGAGTTATAGTCCTATCTAGCCATTCTAAAAAGAAAAATCAAACTAAATAACAAACCTAAGCATGCAATTTCTAAGTTAAAATATAAACAAGTTTTGTACTGGCTCCCCTTAGATCGTTGAATCAGTTCGGTCTCTCCACATAGTGGATTTGGTCCTTGGGAACCCAGTACTGGTTCGATCCTAAGTTTGAAATCAAGGCGGTCTTAGGGACCCATGCTTGGACACGTTTTTTATGTCGACTTACAATTGACATATACGACTTGTTGGTCGTATTTGAGCTAAACCCTAGCCCGACCTTTTTGTACACGGACCTTTGCGATCCAAGTAGGAGGTCAAGTCCTTTGGATCCCAAAGTAAACCTTTCCAACGTGTTCCTGAGATCTTCGACTTGACTCTTCAAGAGTGAGTTCTCAACTTCGATCTTTTCAACCCGAGTTGAGTCCTCCTCTTGAACTCGACTAGTCGAAGAGCTTAGGGAGACCTCGTGTTTGAGGAGTTTAACTTTCTCAACCAGGGTCTCGACCTTGGACTCGGACTTAGCTAATTTCCTAGTTAAGAATTTAATTGCACTATAAAGCGTACTAATGAGAGATCGACTTATCTTGAGTGTATCTTTTGAACCGGATGCGTATCTGTGGCTTGTCTTGAATAGCGCTTCGCAGTCTGACTCGTCTTCGGTTTCCGATTCGTGTTCCGGTTCTGACTCCGTCTCCGATTCAACCGGTTTAGCCATGAGGACTCGATCATTGTCTTCTTCCTCGGACGCTTCTTCCCATGTAGCATTGAGTGCCTTTTTGTATTTTGGTGCTTTGCTTTTGAGCTTTGGGCATTCGGACTTGATGTGTCCAAACCTGTTGCATTCGTAACACCTAATATTAGAACTTTTAGGCTTACCTTCGTTGGGTTGAGTGATGGTTTTCTTTCGGCCCTTGACTATCCTTCGAACTAGATTGACTAGTTCGGCCTCTATTTCCGAGTCGATCTCCGAATCGGACTCATCTTCTTCTTCCTTCGGGGGTGGCTTGCTTGCGGCTTTCTTCCTTGACCCTGCAAAAAGTGTTATACCCTTCTCGGGTTTCGAGTTAGACTGCTCATGAAGTTCGAAATCGAAAAATAACTCATCTAACCTAAGTTTTGAAAGATCCTTGGAGACCTTGTAGGCATCAACCATGGATGCCCACAAGGTAGTCCTAGGAAAAGAGTTAAGAACATACCTAATAAGATCGTCATTTTCAACCTTTTATCCGATCGCGTGTAGATTGTTGACTATGTCTTGAACGCGGGCGTGAAGTTGCGTCGCGGACTCATGTTCCTACATTTTTAGATTATATAGTTTATTAAATAAAATATCTCGCTTACATACCTTGGCTTCATCGGTCCCTTCGTGTAGCTCCACTAGCTTTGTCCATAGGTCCTTTGATCTGATGAAGGGGCCGACGCGATTTAATTCCTCCTTAGACAAGCCGCATTGAAGGATTTGAGTTGCCTTGGTGTCAGCTTTGACTTGTCGTTTTGTCACAATGGTCCATTGGTCATAATCCAAGGATTCACCCACTTCGTTAGTCGGAAGTGTGAATCCCGTTTGGATTATGATCCACATCTCGATTTGGGTTTTAAGAAAGCACTCCATCCTATCTTTCTAGTAATGGAAATCATCTTCGTTGTAAAACGGAGGTCGGACGGTACTAAAACCCTCAAGATGGGTCATTTGGAAGGGAAACCTTGCACACAAAATAATAAAAAAAAACACAAGAAAGGTTCCAAGGCTTCGCCTTGGATTAGTAATGTAGGAAATGAAAAGAAACAAAAGGAATAAATGAGAAATAACCAACTAAAATAAAAGATGAGCACTTACAACCTTCGATGTCCCCAAAATGGTAATAAACGTTGGTTTTTGGATATGAAGACAACTTGTTACGAGGGTAAACCCTCATAAGAAGTGTAGATCTCTCCGAGATCTTCGTTTTGGTAGGTAGCCCGTTTCGTGGGTCAACTTGTACGAAAAGTTATGGCCGTTTTACCATCGGCTACTCCAAAAGCGAATACTTGCAAAACAAAACCAAAAGAAGAGTACCAAGACTTCGTCTTGGATTAGTAGTGCGGGAGAAAATTTAAACGAATGAAAAAAGATCTGTAAAATTCAAAAACAAATCTGCTAGGTAGGTGGTTTCACCAAATCTTAGTGCCCCCGGCTCTGATACAAATTGTTGGATCGAAGCGGATCGCTAGAGGGGGGGGTGAATAGCGATAAACCTTTTTTTTTCTTTTCTTTCGGTACACGATTCAAAAACACTTATACGCAGTGGAAATGTAAATGTAAAGTAAAAAGAGACAAGGGAATTTTACTTGGTTCGTAGCCTTCGACTACTACTCCAAGGCCCTAGCTGTCCTTGACCATGTACGGAGGGCAAAAACACTAAAGAACTCCTCCTCATTAGAGGTAGGAGTTTAATCGATACAAGTGAAGCACAAAGCTTGAGGTAGAGGGACACTCCCCCTCTCCTCGTTACGATAAAAGCTCCAAGAATTGAAAGTACTAAACTGAAATAAAAACTTTAACCGACGTAATAAAATGAAAACAAATAAACCTGGACGTCGGAGAAGAAGCACATCGTTGTCGGAAGGTTGTAGTTTGGCGGAGGCTTTTGGAAGCTTAGAATTGATGAAGAAACCCTAGGATTGGCCCTCCTTTTATAGCCTTTGATCCCCTTTTCGAGAGGAACTTCAACCAATAAGAATTGGGCACATGGCTCCTTGAAAAATCGTGATAAGACTTGACTCCTCGAGGCTGATCCTTGACCATTAGTCGACTGGTGGCCATCACCAGTCGACTGATGGCAGCATCAATCGAATGCTGACTGCAAGCAGTCGACTGATGGATGGCAGTCAAGTCCTCCAAGCTGGCAGTCGACTGATGCTAGCTGCAAGGCAAAGTTAGCTTAACAAAAATATTATTTTGACGGCCTCCGACCATCCGATCTCGACCTAGACCACCTATAGGATGTCTTTGGTCGGATCTACGCTTAAGATCATCCTCGTAAAGAGGATACGACCTCACTTATGCTCGCACACACGAGCTTACCTCGATACTTACTGTGTTGCTTTTTCTTCTGGCCTTCCACTCGATTTCTTCGGCTCCCTCCGAAGTCACTCGAGTGTCTCCCGACCACCGCGGCTTCCTCCGGGTGTCGTTAGCCTTCAGCTCAAGCTATAGCAATTTTATGCACACTCGATTCATCTTGTGAGATAACGACATGAGCTTAACTTTGTATCGTTTGCTATAATCAAAACTCAGGTTCGACTTAGGTGCCTACTGCACCAACACCACATAGCCGTGTGAATTTCACATAGCCTAGCCATGTGCAAGGCTGGAAAATAGATGAAATCTCAGTTGGAAATTGAGATGGAAAAAAAGGCATGGCCGTGTGTTTTCACATGGGCTTGCCGTGTCTTTTTGTGGAGCCTCCATTTTGATCCGCTTCACTTCGAAAACATGCCCAAGTCTTGGGACATGTCCGGTGCGTGTTCCCCTAAGGTCCGTGCTCCCTAAATTGATCCATTTTTGCTCAAAAAATGCACCATTTTCCCATGAAATGCTATCCTTCACACAAAAGTATAAAAAGTAGATCTCCGCACTAGAAAATATGAAATGCATGCAAAACAAAGTGAAATATGCATGAAACATGTAATGAGATGTGAGCGAAAACTACTCCTAAAACCCTATATGTTTTGCTCACATCAAGTACCTTCTACTCCGATAGAATTGTGGACTGGGCAAAAGTCTAGTCTGAGACATATTCGGATTTGGGATAGTCGGGCACATGTGCTAAAGGGAGATGCTGGTAAGTTGGAATCTCATACAGAAGTGTGCCTATTCATAGGCTATCCTAGAGGAACGAAAGGTGGTTTATTCTATAGTCCTAAAGATCAAAGGGTGATCATTAGCACGAATGCTCGATATTTAGAGGAAGACTATGTGATGAACCACAAGCCCATGGGAAATATTGTTCTGGAGGAGTTAAGAGGGGAAGTCACTAATTCAGTACCAACGGTACAAGAGAACATACCACAAGTGACTGCACCGCATGTCACTGAGGATACACAGGTGATACCCCGTCATAGTGGGAGGGTTGTTAGATAACTTGATAGATTTATGTTCTTGGGAGAATCTTCTGATTTGGTCCCTGGTGAACATGAATCTGATCCCAGAACATACGACGAGGCAATCCAAGATAAAGATGCTGAATCTTGGCAAAGAGCGATGAATTCTAAGATAGAATCTAAGGATTCAAATCAGGTCTGGGAGCTAGTAGAACCACCCAATGTTTTAAAAGCCATTGGATGCAAGTGGATCTAGAAACAAAAGAGAGGATCAAACGGGAACATAGAGACCTTCAAAGAAAGGCTTGTTGCGAAAGGGTATACTCAGAAAGAGGGTATCGATTATGAGGAGACCTTTTCACCGGTAGCTATGTTTAAGTCTATCCGAATTCTCTTATCTATTGCTGCTCATATGGATTATGAGGTTTGGCAAATGGATGTCAAGACAGCTTTCCTTAATGGAAGTCTTGAATAAAACATCTATATAGAGCAACCAGAGGGACTCATTGCAAAGGGCAAAGAGCATCTTGTGTGCAAGCTTAATCGGTCCATATATGGATTGAAGCAAGCTTCGAGATCTTGGAACATCCGCTTTGATGAGATAACCCATTCATATGGATTTATTCAAAGTCCGGATGAGTCTTGTGTTTACAAGAGATGTGATGGAAACCTAGTGATATTTCTTGTACTATACGTAGATGACATTTTGCTCATTGGCAATAATGTCAAAGTGTTATTAGACGTAAGGGTATAGTTGTCCAAACATTTTGATATGAAGGACTTGGGAGAAGTAGGACACATCCTTGGGATCAAGGTTATAAGGGATCAAAAGAAAAGGATGTTGTGCTTATCTCAAGCTTCATACATAGACACTATTTTGGTTCATTTTAGCATGCAGAACTCCAAGAAAGGTTTTCAATTTTTTAGGCATGGAGTACCTTTATCTAAAGAGATGTGTCCTAGAACATCAAAGGAGATAGAGGAGATGAAGGTGGTTCCTTATGCTTCGGCGGTAGGAAGCCTCATGTGTGTTATGTTATGTGTGAGGGTGTATATCTGCTTTGTCGTGGGCATGATTAGCAAATATCAGAGTAATCCAAGATAGGGACATTGGATTGCAGGAAAATATATATTGAAGTACCTGAGAAGGACTAGGGATTATATGCTGGTATATCAGGCAGATCAATTACTCCCTGTGGGTTACACAGATTTTGACTTCAAATCAGATAGGGATAACAATAAGTCTATCTCGTGTTTTGCATTTACTTTGGGAGGTGGAGCCATTATATGGAGGAGTGTCAAGCAGAAATGCATGGAGAACTCTACCATAGAAGCTGAGTATGTGGCAACCTCTGAGGCAGCCAAAGAAGTTGTATGGCTGAGGAACTTCTTGATGGACTTGGATGTGATTCCTAGTTTTCCTAGAACTATCACAATTTATTATTATAATAGTGGTGTAGTTGCAAACTCGAAGGAACCATGAGCCTATAAGGCAAGTAAACACATAGAATGCAAGTACCACATGATACGAGAGATCGTAAAGCGAGGAGAACTTGCTATCGCCAAGATTGCATCAAAGGATAACCTGGAAGATCCTTTCACTAAAGCCCTTCCAGTGAGAGCTTTTGATAGGCATGTGGAGGGAATGGGAATCGGATGTATGACAGTTTGATGGCAGTATAATATTTTAGTAAAAGTGGGAGATTGTTGGGATGTATACTGAAAGTCTAGCTTTTGTATGAACATCTTCATTTTGAAATAAGAATCACATGATCATTGTTTGGATTTATGCATATTGTCTAATATGTTACATTGTAGATAACATGGTGTGTGGTATCGCATAGAAGATCCTGTTATCAGTACCTTATAGAGTATAAGTAGAGGCTCACAACCAATATGGTTTTTGACAAACCATTGGAACGGTTGTAGTGTAATTTGGTATTTGTTTATCTTGACCATAGAATTACACTAGTACACTTTGTGTGTATTGAGCAGGACCAATTTAGAGGTGATTCAATTTATGGTTGACTACATAATTGAATCAGACCTAGGATATTATTGTGCACATGCTCTTAATCCCGATATAATAATGGACACATGTAATTAATATTTATTTCTTAGATTTACCAGTGGACGAGATTTATGGGTTAAATCGATAGGCCCGATAAGTTGGGAAATAATATTATTTACATGGTGTGTCATTGATTATAGGAGGAAATCGTGTCTTATGAATTAGAATGATGATGTCCCCTCGAGGAGCTCATAAGGATCATCATGTAAATCCTATACGTGGACTTGGTCCAGCATGATGATGAGGTTGAGTAGTACTACTCATGGAGTTAGATATTAATTAATTAATTATCAATAAATTAATTAATTAACGAACATTCGATATCTTAAACATGGGGAGATATTTGTACAAATAATATGTGGAACCCATATTTATTTATGGGGATTGGTGAGGTAGATCAATGATAATCCTCTAGTGGAACGGATCATGATTAATGAATCGGGTTTTGTGTGGTTCGTATCCATTGGGTGGCCAAGATCCAACTCCTCCTCATGGTTCATATTGTATCCTATTATAAATAACTCATGAATCCTAGATCTATATAAGTTTTTTGGAGAGGTTTGGGTGACAATAAGAAGTTGGGCTACGGTTGGCGTTGGAGAGGTTGGGCGGCAACAATTTGGAGGCTAGGGTTTTGGTTTGTCCAATTCCTTAGGGTCGGCGGCAACACAAGTGAAGGAGGCTAGGGTTTTGTTCTTTTTCTCCTTCTCTTGGTCGGTCCCACCCTCATCTTCTCCATCTCCTATAGCCGACGCTTCCTCCACCTCTCATAGGGCCAGCAACAACAAAGGATAGGGTGCCTTCTTCCTTTGTCTTGGCCGACACATCCTCTCCCTCTCCTTAGGGCCAGCAGACACCAAGCTTAGTAGTTGGTGGTCGGCACAAGCAAGGAGAAGAAGGGAGTTTGTTCTTCCCTTGTTCGGAGCGAGCAAGGAAGGGAAGACACGAGATCTAGAAGGCTTCAATTCTTTGAAGATCATTTCCCACACAACGTCCAAGAAGAGGATAGGTCATACAATAGAAGATCATAAAAACTGGCGATCCGTACATCATCTATTCCGCGGCTGATCAAGGAAAAGAGTTAGGTTGCTTGAACAACAAGTTTGTTCAAGTGAATACTCAAATCGAATAGCACGATGATGTATCGATTGCTTGGTTAATCCATCTCTGTCCAGATTAGTTTAATTGATAAAATTTTAATCTGGGGATGTGAGATAGGATCGCCATGCACAAGCGACCGAAGCGGGGGAAGCAATTTTCCCTTCATCTTAACAGCCGCCCAATGATCCTTTCCTAGATCAGACTAATATCTGCTCATGACACTGAGAGCATATGATACATTGGGCCTCGTACATAACATAACATACATGATAGATCCTATTGTGATGCATAGGGAATCTTACGCATGCAAATCCTCTCGTCTTCTGTGCGCGGACACATAGACTTCGAAAGGTGTATCTCATGCCTGATGGGAAGGAATCCTTTCTTAGATTTCGACATGCTAAACCTCTTTAGCACTCTGTCTATATATGTAGACTGTGAAAGACCAAGCAACCGTTTCGATCTATCTCTATAGATCTTGATCTCGAGGATGTAGGTCACTTCTCCTTGGTCTTTCATGGAGAATATTTTGGATAACCAAATTTTAACTGACTGTAAGATAGAAACATCGTTTCGTATAAGTAATATGTCATCGACATAAATACTAGGAACACGACTGCACTCCCATTAACCTTCTCGTACACATAGGGTTCATCTGGATTTTGTGAGAAATCAAACCTTTTGATTGTCTCATCAAAACGGATATTCCAGCTCCTGGATGCTTGCTTCAGTCCATAAATGGACCGTCGAAGTTTGCATACCTTAGTTTTATCAATCAATTTGAAGCCCTCAGGTTGTATCATATACACGTCCTCAAGTAGGTTTCTGTTAAGGAAAGCCATTTTCACATCCATCTGTCATATCTCATAATCATAATGAGTTGCTATGGTCAGGAGCATTCGAATTGATTTAAGCATAGCTACTGGTGAATAGGTCTCGTCATATTCAACACCTTGTTTTTAACGATAGCCTTTCGCCACAAATCTAGCCTCAAAGGCAATCACATTACTATCCATGTCAATTTTCTTCTTGAAAACCCACTTGCACCCTATAGGCTTAATGCCTTCAATGGGTCCACCAAGTTCCATGTTGGGTTTCCCTGACACCGCGGCGAGTGTATGTTCTAACATGTTTCGTAAACATGTACACAACGAAAGAATTAAAAGAAATAAATCTAATTTATTACAACACACACACCACACGTATGCAAGATACAATATGTGTATACATAATCACAGTTTCAAATTTTGCATTAAAAGGAAATTACACTAGTTATACCTGACGTAACTCACGCTAGAATTGCCTATATCACGCTAGAATGACATCAACCGAAGCAACTCACGCTAGAATTGCCTATATTAGAATCCACGCCGAGTACCATTGGGATAGCTTCACCAAGCTATGATCCTCGTATTCGTAAGAGTCACTAGCCTCGTGTCGAAGATGATGTGATTGAGAGGAGATCACAATCCGAATCAAAATTCGGATTCGAAAATGAGTCACCAAAAACTTGCTTCTCCGAAGAGGTATTCGTCAACCGATTGACGAATCCTTGGTATTCCACCTATGAGGATCATCAGAGATCCAATCCCTGACAAGGAAGTCGATGTCGGAGTTCCAAACGCCGTCCAAATGATGATCCGACAAGAAGGAAACAAGCTGTCCAAAACTGGACAGCTTGGTGGAGGACTTAGCGCCGGCCAAAGGAGGTGGTGTAGGATTTTTTCTTTTCGAGTCCGTGAGGGGAAAATTCACTTCCCACTTCACCTCGGTCGCTTGTTCATGGCGATCCCATCGATGTCTCGGGATTAAAAAAATTTAATTCTAGACAAAAGGGATTGGCCAAACAACCATGTCATCATTGTGTTATTCGTTTAGAGAGGTCACTTGAACAAACTCGTTGTTCAAGCGACCAACCTCTATTCTACGAGTAGCCGCGGAATAGACGATGTACGGATCGCCGGCTTTTGTATTTATGTTCGAGATCCAAATATTATTTATTCACAAACAGAATAGATCATGCTCATAATTGAAAAACAAAAACAAACATGTTACAAAAGAAAATAGAGAATCGAAATACCTCTCGATCTTCTAATGTATGACCTTCCTCCTTTCGGACGTCGTGTGGGCGACGATCTACCAAAAGTTGAAGCTACTAGAATAGAAACAAAGCTCCTTTTCTTCTTTCAACCAACCACCAACATCCAATGTTGGGGCTTGCCGCCGACCAAGAAGGAAGAGGAGATTAGAGTGGAAACCGGCCAAGATAGTAAGGGAAAGCCCTAAATCTTGTTTCCACCAGCCAAGTAGAAGGAGAAGAGGGAGTTTGGACACCGGCCAAGGGCTGGAAGGGCTTCAATGGGCACCGGCAAGCTTGAGGAAGAAGAAAATAAGGAAGTTGTTTCCTTATTTGGTGCCGCCAATGCTCCAAACCTTAGCCCTTGCTTCTTGCCGCCAACCTCCAAAAACCCTAGCTTCTCTAATTTTTCTCCACGCCAACTCTAAGCCTCCTTTTATAGAGTTTAGGGTTAAGCCTTGTTTTAATCTCCACCATTGGTTCTAGGGATTTAATCTCAACCGTCGGATCTAGAGATTTAATCTCAACCGCCGGATCTTAGTGATTTAATCTCTACCTTTGGATCTAGAGTTTTGTTTCTATCCTTTGGATCTAAGCTTCATGAGGTTTTAATAGGCTAAAATAGGAACCATGAGGAGGAGTTGGATCTTGGCCACCCATGGATCAAGCCCACATAAAGTCCGATCCATTAATGATAATCCAATCCACTAAAGGATTATCATTGATCTACCTCACCAACCCCCATAAGATAATATGGGCTCCATATATTATATGTACATTTTTTCCCCGTGTTTAAGATCTCGAATGTCCGCCGATTAATTAATTTACTGACCATTAATTAATCAACATCTAACTCCATGAGTAGTACCACTCAACCTTTTCATCATGCCGGACCAAGTCCACCTGCAGGGTTTACATGATGAATCTTATGAGCTCCTCAAGGGGACATCATCATCCTAATATATAGGACACGGTTTCCTCCTATAATCAACGACACACCATATAAATAATATTATTTCCCAACTTACCGAGCCTATTGATTTAATCTATAAATCTCGCCCATTGGTAAATCAAAGAAATGAATACTAAGTATATGTGCCCGTTATTATATCGGGATTAAGAGTATGTATAATATAATATCTGAGGTCCGATTCGATTATATAGTCAGCAATAAATCGAATCACCTCTAAGTTGGTCCTGCTCAATACACACAAAGTGCACTAGTGTGATTCTATAGTTAAGACAATTCAATACCAAATCACACTACAACCATTCTGATGGTTTGTCCAAAGTCATCTCGATTGTGAGCCTTTACTTATACTTTACAAGGAGATGATAACATGATCTCCCGTGTGACACCATACACCATGTTATCTACAATGTAATGTATTAGACAATATACATAACCATAAAAATATGCAAACAATGATCATGTGATTCTTATTTCAAAATAAAGATGTTCATACAAAAGATAGACTTTTCAGTATACATCCCAATAATCTCCCACTTATACTAAAAGACTATGCTGTCCTCTTACTGCCATACATCTGATTTCCCTTCCCTCCACATGCCTATCAAAGCTCTCTCTAGAAGGGCCTTAGTGAAAGGGTCTACCAGGTCATCCTCTGATGCAATCTAGGCGACAACAACTTCTACCTCCTTTACGATTTCTCGTATCAGGTGGTACTTGTGCTCTATGTGTTTTATTGCCTTATGGGCTCGTGGTTCCTTCGAGTTTGCAAATGCACCACTATTATCACAATAAATTGTGATAGTTCTGGGCAAACCATGAATCACATCCAAGTCCATCAGGAAGTTCCTAAGCCACACAGCTTCTTTGGTCGCCTCAGAGGCTGCCACATACTCAGCTTCCATGGTGGAGTCCGCCATGCATTTCTGCTTGACACTCCTCCATACAATCGCTCCACCTCCCAAAGTAAACACAAAACCTGAGGTAGACTTACTGTTATCCCTATCAGATTGGAAGTCAGAATCCGTGTAACCCACAGGGGGTAATTGGTCTGCCTGGTAAACTAGCATATAATCCCTAGTACTTCTCAGGTACTTCAATATATGTTTTACCGCAATCCAATGTCCATGTCCTGGATTACTCTGATATCTGCTGACCATGCCCACGGCAAAGCAGATATCTAATCTCGTTCATAGCATCGCATACTTGAGGCTTCCTATTGCCGAAGCATAAGGAACCGCCTTCATCTCCTCTATCTCCTCAGATGTTCTAGGACACATCTCCTTAGATAAAAGAACTCCATGCCTGAAAGGTAGAAAACCCTTCTTGGAGTTCTGCATGCTAAAATGATCCATAATCATGTCTATGTATGAAGCTTGGGATAAGCACAACATCCTTTTCCTGTGATCCCTTATAACCTTGATACCAAGGATGTGTCCCACCTCTCCTAAGTCCGTCATATCAAATTGTTTGGACAACCATACCCTTACATCCGATAACACCTTGATATTGTTGCCAATCAACAAAATGTCATCTATGTATAGTACAAGAAATACCACTACGTTTCTGTCACATCTCTTGTATACACAAGACTCATCCAGACTTTGAATAAAACCATAAGACTGGATTACCTCATCAAAGAAGATGTTCGAAGACCTCGAAGCTTGCATCAATCCATAAATGGACCGATTAAGCTTACACACAAGATGCTCTTTGCTTTTAGCAATGAATTCCTCTGGTTGCTTCATATAGATGTTTTCCTCAAGACTTCCATTAAGGAAAGTTGTCTTGACATCCATCTGTCACACCTCATAATCCATATGAGATGCTATGCATAAGAGAATCTGGATAGACTTAAGTATGGCTACCGTTGAAAAGGTCTCCTCATAATCGATACCCTCTTTCTGAGTATACCCCTTCGCAACAAGCCTTTCTTTGAAGGTCTCAACCTTCCCATCTATTCCTCTCTTTCTCTTTTAGATCCACTTGTATCCAATGGTTTTTACACCATCGGGTGGTTCTACTAGCTCCCAGACCTGATTTGAATCCATAGATTCAATCTTAGCATTCATTGCACTTTGCCAAGATACTGCATCTTTATCTTGGATTGCCTCGTCATATGTCCAGGGATCAGGTTCATGTTCATCAGGGACCAAATCAGAAGATTCTCCCAAGAACATGAATCTATCAGGCTGTCTCATAACCCTCCCACTATGACGAGGTATCTCCTGTGTATCCTCTGTGACATGCGGTGCAGTGACTTGTGGTATATCCTCTTGTATCGGTGGTACTGAAGAAGTGACTTCCCCTTTTAATTCCTCCAGAACAATTTTACTCTTGGGCTTGTGGCTCATCACATAGTCTTCCTCTAGAAATCTGGCGTTCGTGCTAACGATCACCGTCTGATCTCTAGGAATATAAAACAAACCACCTTCGTTCCTCTAGGAAAGCCAATGAACATGCGTACTTTTATATGAGGTTTTAACTTACCAGCATCTGCCTTCAGCACATGTGCTGGACTCCCCATATCCGAATATGTCTTAGACTAGGCTTTCGTCCAGTCCACAATTCTGTGGGAGTAGAAGGCACTGATTTAGATGGAACCAAGTTCAGAATGTACATCGCCGTATCCAGAGCATATCCCCAGAACGAATCTGGCAACTTAGAATAACTCATCATCGATCTAACCATCTTCATAAGAGTCCTATTCCTTCGCTCTACTACACCATTCTACTGGGGTGTGCTAGGTGCAGACATTTGGGATTGAATCCCAGCCTCTGATAAGTAATTCCTAAACTATCCCAAGAGGTACTCACCACCACGATCAGATCGTAGTGTTATCTATATCTTGAATAATCGTCTATGAAAGAGACGAAATATTCAAAACCACCTCTTGCCTGGATAGATATAGGACCATACAAATCAAAATGAACCAATTCTAACATATCTTTGGATCTTATACCCCTTGGCCTTAGAAGGCCTCTTGGTCATTTTATCCTCCAAGCAAGATTCGCAGGTTGGGAAATCCTCCACCACTAATAAACCCAGAGGTCCATCAGCTATCAACCTTTGAATTCTGCTTAGGTTAATATGACCAAGCCTAAGATGCCAAAGATATGTTTGGTTCATCTTCGAAGGTTCTTTTCTCTTATTGGAATTAGAAGATAAGTTATTAACTTCTATTTGCATCGTGGGAGCTTTTGGTTCGAATATATACAAATTTTCTATCAATGTACCAGAATAGATAATCTCCCTATTCCTTTTTATAACAACTCTATCATTAAAAGAACTAGATTATCCATCCATAAACAATTTAGGAACCGAAATTAAATTCTCTCTAAATAAAGGTACATAAAGGCAATTCTAAAGAACCAAAACTTTATTTTTCTCAAAAGACAAACAAATATCTCCCACTGCAACAGCCGCCACCTTTGTGGCATCGCCCAAGTACACGGTAATCTCCCCTTCAGCTAGTAGTCGGGTTTCCTGGAACCCCCACAAAGTATTGCAGACATGATCAGTGGCTCCCATATCTACACACCAGGTGTGGGTAGATAACACCACAAACCATGTTTCAACAACTAGACCAAAGGATATACCTTTGTTCTGCTTCCGATTGGGACAGTCTTTCTTCCAATGTCCGGTCTGCTTACAAGTGAAGCACTTGTCTTTCGGCTTCTTCACTCCTCCCTGAGATCCTCCCACCACCTTTGCTCCACCTTATTTCTTCTTCTTCTTGCCTTTCGGCTTAGAAGTAGAAACCTTTTGGGCAACCATGGCATGAGCCTGAGCAAGCCTTTCTATCGACTGGAAAATTATATCGACCTGGGTTTCCCCATCGATCTCAGCTCCAAGGACTTCCAGCTCATTTGCAGGTTTAGGAGGATACTCTTCGAAAAGTACATATTTGTACTCCTCAACAGTTAAGACAATATCTAGATTCTTTTCCAATCAATAAAATTTTCGTACAGTAAACTTATTTTCCTTTAGTATCACAACAAGTGGACTGAAAGTCATTTTTGAAAATCCTAAGAATCACATAGATCATTACTTTAGATTTCAAAAAATTATTGATTCCTCAAACAATAAAATTTTAAAATCAACCAACACCTCAAAATACCGAGAATATCGCATGCCACGATAGTGTGGATGTATACGATTTCTACATTTGTAGGAGGAGGTTTTGCCCATTAATTTTACTATCATGTTAACCTAACTTTTTGACAAGTAAAATTAATAGTTGGTTCCTCTTTGGCCCTACAAATAAAAGCAGTGACTCCGATGGGGAGGATACTTATATTTGTATCTAAGTGTTTACCATTACTCGGTACCAAGGTAATTATTTTGGGTTATGTGCCTTCCGATGAGGAAGTACACATGCTCTTTAATAATTCTCTATAACCATATTTGACCTTGTGATCCGCAAACAAACTCATCCGATGGGGAGGAAGGCACTCAGAGCCGACGCGCAAGTTTGTTTGCATCACTTGTCAAATCGTAATGGAGGCCGTGGGAATTTAAAAAATTTCTCTCTCCCACTTAGTAATTTGAAAATGAGGAAATTTCTAGCCTACGACATGCATATCAAACAATAAGCAATAAATATGAAAAATAAAAATTTTGCAACTATTATGGCTTTTGTCTTCAATATGTCTCCCGTCGCATCGCCATCTCGTCCGCTCCTCCTACGCCATGTACGAGCGATCCGGAGATCCGAGCCGAGACTAAAATCTATTTTAATTTACATCCATCGATCCTATACTCCATGAGGGAGTGTACATGAAATCTAGATCGAAAGTAAACTAAAATAAAAGGAGTGGCTAAACAATGTCGTATCTAATTTACAAAAAATTAAATACTAGCCTCGTCAACCCCGAGGATTCAACAAAATATACACATACAATCACATACACACATATAGCCATAATAGTCGTATCTTATGCCTGCAACCAAAGAGTTAACCTACGCATATCCTACTATTATCCGGCACATATAATATATGGAAAAAATGCATAAGAGTAACTGAATCCTAAACACACAAAATCAGAAACCTTGGCTCTGATACCAATTGTAGGGTTTTTTCTTTTCGAGCCCGTGAGGGGAAACTTCGCTTCCCACTTCACCTCGGTCGCTTGTTCATGGCGATCCCATCGATGTCCCCGGATTAAAAAAATTTAATCCTAGACAAAAGGGATTGCCCAAACAACCATGTCATCATCGTGTTATTCGTTTAGAGAGGTCACTTGAACAAACTCGTTGTTCAAGCGACCAACCTCTATTCTACGAGTAGCCGCGGAATAGACGATGTACGGATCACCGACTTTTGTATTTATGTTCAGGATCCAAGTATTATTTATCCACAAACAGAATATATCATGCTCATAATTGAAAAACAAAAACAAACATGTTACAAAAGGGAATAGAGAATCGATATACCTCTCGATCTTCTAATGTATGACCTTCCTTGTTTCGGACGTCGTGTGGGCGACGATCTACCAAAAGTTGAAGCTCCTAGATCTCCAATATTCCTTCCTTGCTCCTTCTGAGCAAGAGGAAGAATAGAAACAAAGCTCCTTTTCTTATTTCAACCAACCACCAACATCCAATGTTGGAGCTTGTCGCCGGCCAAGAAGGAAGAGGAGATTAGGGTGGAAATCGACCAAGACACCAAGGGAAAGCCCTAAATCTTGTTTCCACCAGCCAAGGAGAAGGAGAAGAGGGAGTTTGGATGCCGGCCAAGGGTTGGAAGGGCTTCAATGGGTGCCGGCAAGCTTGAGGAAGATTAAAATAAGGAATTTGTTTCCTTATTTGGTGGCGCCAATGCTCCAAACCCTAGCCCTTGCTTCTTGCCGCCAACCTCCAAAAACCCTAGCTTCTCTAATTGTTCTCCACGCCAACTCTAAGCCTCCTTTTATAGAGTTTAGGGATAAACCTTGTGTTAATCTCCACCATTGGTTCTATGGATTTAATCTCAACCGTCGGATCTAGAGATTTAATCTCAACCGTCGGATCTTAGAGATTTAATCTCTACCTTTGGATCTAGAGTTTTGTTTCTATCCATTGGATCTAAGCTTCATGAGGTTTTAATAGGATACAATAGGGACTATGAGGAGGAGTTGGATCTTGGCCACCCATGGATCAAGCCCACATAAAGTCCGATCCATTAATGATAATCCAATCCACTAAAGGATTATCATTGATCTACCTCACCAACCCCCATAAGATAATATGGGCTCCATATATTATATGTATATTTTCTCCCCATGTTTAAGATCTCAAATGTCCGTCGATTAATTAATTTACTGATCATTAATTAATCAACATCTAACTCCATGAGTAGTACCACTCAACCTTTCCATCATGCCGAACCAAGTCCACCTATAGGGTTTACATGATGAACCTTATGAGCTCCTCAAGGGGGCATCATCATCCTAATATATAGGACACGGTTTCCTCCTATAATCAAAGGCACACCATATAAATAATATCATTTCCCAACTTACCGAGCCTATTGATTTAATCTATAAATCTCGCCCATTAGTAAATCAAAGAAATGAATACTAAGTATATGTGCCCGTTATTATATGGTATTTAAGGTCCGATTCGATTATGTAGTCAGCAATAAATCGAATCACCTCTAAGTCGGTCCTGCTCAATACACACAAAGTGCACTAGTGTGATTCTATGGTCAAGACAAACCAATACCAAATCACGCTACAACCATTCCGATGGTTTGTCCAAAGCCATTTCGATCGTGAGCCTTTACTTATACTTTACAAGGAGCATATAACATGATCTATCGTGTGACACCACACACCATGTTATCTACAATGTAATGTATTAGACAATATGCATAACAATAAAAATATGCAAACAATAATCATGTGATTCTTATTTCAAAATAAAGATGTTCATACAAAAGATAGACTTTTCAGTCTACATCCCAACAGGTGGCTGGCTGATCCTTGGTCATCGGATCCAAGGTGGGTTGCCGAAGGGTCGCTGGCAGCAGCTGGATGCCGACGACACAGAGGTGGACGATGACACAAGAGCTAGGCGTGGATCCCTTGGGCGACGACAAGGAGAAGAGAGGGAGAGGAGAGGAAGAGAAGTTTCCAAAAATAAAACTTAGGGCTCTCCAAACCTCTAGCCGCGCTTTTATAGAGCATGTGTTTCTGAACCATCAAGAAACCTTCCGCTTAGAGTTATTGGTTCATAACCAAAACTCGTTAACCCGCTCCAATAACTTAAGTTAAAATAAATCAAACCGAGTTGGTCTATGTTAAGTTAAAATGAATCGAACCAACTTTGGTTCATTTGTTTAAAACAAACCAAACCACTTTGGTTTATTTTCCACCATTGGATTACAACCAAACAAATTTGGTTTATCCATCATGTCTTCATAAGACTCGACCCATCCTTGCTTCTATTGCGACTGAAATGATTTCATGCTCGCTCCTTGTTTGGTCCAACTAAACCCAGTTTCTCTCGATCTTAGAATCTCATTCTCAAGCTCGTTTTAAATCTTTCGGATTACGCTCGTTGGGCGTATGATCAAATAGGTTCTTGATTTATGTTGGCCATCTATAATTAACCATTAATTATAGAACAATCATGAGTGACACCTAGTAGTACACATGATCCCCAATTAACCAAAAAATCAAAGGTTGATGCCAGAACCATTTCTGAAACCCTTCTGCAGCTACAATGAATCGTGCCGTGTTCCCGTCACTCATCTTATACCCACTTGGTTCAGGACATGGTCTGTAGTGTCAATCCCCACTAGGCTGACTACGTCACACCTAGCCGAAGTATCATTTGCTCGTCCTACGGATTCTAGTTACTGCACATGTATTATCCAAGAGTACCTTACTCTAAACAAGTAATGCTTTGGCCAAAGACTTTAGTAACAATCCGACGAGAGGCCAAGGGTAAACATCTCCTCGCAAGGAGTGGTGAATCCTTTATAGGCTATTCAAACACCTTCAGCCACTTCGACTTATACCCAATCATCCCGGGTCCACATCTCCTCAGAGATGCTTGCTTAAGATGTCAAAGCATATGTCTTCATGACCAAGATGACTTGAATATCGCAAGTCAAAGGAACATCATACTTAAGTTGCTGAAAGAACTTCATTGACATATCCATATATGAAGAGAACCATATGAAGTCTTACAGCTGGTCACTCCAATGAACTAGTTACCATAACTAGCATCCACGATTAACTCCGAACATCACAATGTCTCCAGCCAGTGAGAATCAGTTGCTTGGATACACTAAAGAGTATGCCTCGTGCTAGTCTTGACAGAATTGATGGTGTCCAAATCCATCAATTCATCGACTAGGGATAATTCCAATACATCACAATTACACATGTCGAGATACTCACTAGTTGTGATCCAATCATAAATTCTCTCATGCTGTGAATCGTATTGTGGACATTTAGTAAATTAGTTTAAGATCTAATCAAATACATGCAAACATGTATACTCAAATAGTAAATCTTCATTTATCATATAAATGGTTTAAACATAAGGTGATTGCCTTAGGATACTTCTCATATATAACTAACAAACTCCCACTTGGCCTAATGCCAATCGCCACTGTATCCAATACCATAAGCTCTAACATAACCCTCAAACTTACTCTGAGATAATGCCTTAGTTAAAGGATCCGTTAAGTTCTTTTGAGTGGGAATCTTCTCGATTTGAATTTCGTTCCTACTGATAATCTCTCTAATCAAATGATAGTGGCGAAGCACATATTTGTATCATTAATGAGACCACATCAAGTTTAGAGATGAACTTATCGATCCAAACCGCTTACTTTGCTGCTTCCAAAGCTGCAATGTATTCTGCCTTAGTGGTAGAATCTGCTACGGTGTCTTGTTTGGAACTTTTCCAACTCACTGCGCTCCCATTCAAGGTGAACACGTACCCAGACTGAAACCTGGAATCATCCTTGTCTGTCTAGAAGCTGACATCCGTATACCCGCGTATCACCATGTCCCCTTCTCCATATATTAGGAACACATCCTTAGTTCTTCTTAAGTACTTAAGGATCGTCTTAACAGCCGCCCAATGATCCATTCTTGGATCAGACTGGTATTTTCTCGTGACACTCAGACCATAAGATACATCGGGCCTCATACATAACATAGCATACATGATAGATCCTATTGCGGATGCATAGGGAATCTTACTCATGCAAATCCTCTCGTCTTCTGTGCGCGGACACATAAACTTCGAAAGGTGTATCCCATGCCTGATCGGAATGAAACCTTTCTTGGATTTCAACATGCTAAACCTCTTTAGCACTCAGTCTATATATGTAGACTGCGAAAGACCAAGCAACTGATTCAATCTATCGCTATAGATTTTAATCTCGAGGATGTAGGTTGCTTCTCCCTGGTCTTTCATGAAAAACATCTTGGACAACCAAATTTTAACTAACTGTAAGACAAATACATCGTTTCCTATAAGTAATATGTCATCGACATACAATACTAGAAACACAACTGCACTCCCACTTACCTTCTTGTACACACAAGGTTCATCCAGATTTTGTGAGAAATTAAACTTTTTGATTGTCTCATCAAAACGGATATTACAACTCCTGGATGCTTGCTTCAGTCCATATATAGACCGTCGCAGTTTGCATATCTTTGTTTTATCAACCGATGTGAAACCCTCAGGCTGTATCATATACACGTCCTCGAGTAGGTTTCAATTAAGGAAAGCTATTTTCGCATCCATCTGCCATATTTCATAATCATAATGAGCCGCTATAGCCAGGAGCATCCGAATGGATTTAAGCATAGCAACAGATGAATAGGTCTCGTCATAATCAACACCTTATTTTTGACCATAGTCTTTTGCCACTAATCTAGCCTTAAAGGTAATCACATTACCATCCATGTCGGTTTTCTTCTTGAAAACCCACTTGCACCCTATAGGCTTAATGCTTTTAGGTGAGTCCACCAAGTTCCAAACTTGATTTTCATACATGGAATCCATTTCCGACTTCATGGCTTCAAGCCATTGGTCCCTTTCTGAACTTTTCAGGACTTCTTCATAATTAGTAGGCTCTTCATCGTCAATGAGTAACACGTCGTTCGATTCACTTACGAGAAATCCATATATTTGAGGAATGTTGGATGTCCTACCAGATCTACGAAGGTGTGACATCACAATAGATTCAACCGGTGTCTCATCACTATGAGTTATCGGTTGTGGTGCTTCACTAAGTATCTCATAAATGTCTATTGAAGTCTCTCAAGCCTTCTCGAGCTCAACGACACTCCCACTGTTTTCTTGCATGAGAAACTCTTCCTCTAGAAACACAGCATGCCTTGAAGCAAACACCTTTTGTTCCACATGATGAAAGAATTGGTAACCCCTTGTTTCCTTAGGATATCTAATAAATAGACATTTATCAGACTTAGCATCCAATTTGTCTGATACAGTCCGCTTCACATAAGCAGGACAACCCCTATCTTCAAGTAAGATAAATTAGGTTTCTTACTATTCCATATCTCATATGGAGTAGTTGAGACTACCTTGGTTGGAATTCTGTTTAGCAAGTAAATAGCTGTCTGAAGTGCATAGTCCCAAAAGGACTTGGGAAGATTTGCATGATTCATCATCGACCTAACAATGTCCAACAAGTTCTTGGTACGCCTCTCATATACACTATTAAGTTGTGGTGTATACGGTGGAGTTCATTGAGACAATATACCATTGTCCATCAGATAATCTAGAAACTCTTGACTCAAGTATTCACCACCACGATACGATCGAAGTATTTTAATACTCTTGCCAAGTTGTTTCTCTACTTCATTTCTAAATTCTTCTAACCTTTCAAAGGCTTCAGACTTTTGTTTCATCAAATACCCAAACCGTGAGTGATCATGGGTGAAGGTACTGAAATAGCTTAACCTCCTAGAGCTTGAGTTGACATAGGTCTGTATACATCAGTATGCATTTGACCAAGCAACTCTCCCACCGATTCACCTTTTCCCGTAAAAGGAAACTTAGTCATCTTACTTTTTTAGCATGATTCACATGTATCGTATGAATCTAATTCAAACGATTCTAGAATTCCACATCGATGTAATTCGGACATGCGTTTCTTGCTCACATGGACAAGACGACAATGCCACATGTAGGAGGCTAATTGATTATCTTTTCAAGCACACTTGTTGCTCACTTTGATATTGAAAATGTTACTGGATACGTCCAACGTATAAATACCATTGCTTAAAGGTTCAGTCCCATAAAGAACGCCATTCAAAGTTATGTAACAACAATTGTTACTAAAAGTCAAATGGTAACCATTTCTATTTAAAAAAGAAATAGAAATGATGTTCTTTATCAACGAAGGAACATAAAAGCAATTGTTCAATTCTAAGACAATTCCTGTAGGGAGTTTCAACAAATATGTTTCGATGGCGAGTGCAGCAACCTTTGCTCCATTACCAACACGTAAATTTGACTCTCCCTTGATGAGTCTTCTTCTATTGCTTTAGCCCATGTATGTCATTACATATATGTGAGCCACACCCAGTATCCAATACCCAAGTGTTTGAAGAAATAGAATGACAATCAATATATCTGAAGAGGATGGGGCATCGGATGCCATCTTCTTCTTCACGGACTCAAGATAAATCTTGCAATTTCTTTGCCAATGACCATCCTTGCCATAATGATGGCAAGTGCCCTTTTGAGCTAGTTCTGCCTTTTTAGACTTTTTCTTCTTCCCCTTCTGCTATTCCTTTGACTTCCTCTTAGAACCTTTCTTCAAGGAATCAACTAACAGCACCATCCCCTGCTAATGCTTCATAGAAGGCTCCACAGTCTTCAGCATGTTGAGCAGTACCACAAATGAACTTTCTTGCATCATGATCAAGTGATTAACCTAAAAATATAAAATCGAGCATATATGAGAAAGATGGAAAAATGCATCAACATACATTTACAAATCTCATTCATTTTTCGAATTTTAAAATCCTAAAATCACTTCGGGAGATCGTATGTCAATCTCTGAATGGGTTGATATCCAATATAGATATGAACAACCTTGGAGAGAGTCCAACAAGCCATTCATAGCTACAATGGTAGGTATCAAGTATAGCGATTGCATATCACATATATGCAACTATCACAATGTGTTATCAACTAATTGAATGTTCACACATACATCGGGTTGTTAACTCATTAACAAGTATGCATCATATGCATAACACCCAACTTCACCTCCCTTCACATCGACCTTGGAGAGAGTCCAACAAGCCGATGCTCCAGGTTAAAGCCAACCCATTAATCGAGAACTAGTTTTAATTTGGTTAGAGCACATTCAACCAATTAGGCCAGCTTGGAGAGAGTCCAACAACCAAAGCTAACGATTGACCTCTGACTCTTACCATATTAGTATTAAACTATTTCATGGTTTGAACATATTCAGGTTTGAGCCAGGCTTGGAGACAGTCCAATAACCAAAACAAGAAATAGAACTTTGGTACCAACCATATTAATGAAATGTGTAGGCTTTAATATTGTGTAAGGGTTTTAATGTCTCATTCTCTTTGCATGCAAATAACTATTATCTACATGCCATGACATACATGGCATACATCTACATGTCATGACATGCATGGCATAATGATAAGCATCTAATACAATTACATGGCATACAATTATGGCATGTACAAAAATTTCCTTATATGTCATAACTATTTATGGAAATAAAATATGTTTGAGATTTAATTCCCCAAATAAAATCATGACTTAATTAGGAAACAAATTTCCAAATCTAATCACATATTTTATTTATGGAAAGTGTTAATTTCGAAAGGAGGTGGTCAGCTGATCCTTGGTCACCAGAGCCAAGGTGGGTCGTCGGAGGGTCGCCGAAGGTGTGGCCAGAAGCAGTTGGACGGTGGTGGCATAGAGGTGGACGGCGGCACAAGAGCTGGGCATGGATCGCTTGGGCGATGACAAGGAGAAGAGAGGGAGGGGAGAGGAAGAGAAGTTTCCAAAAATAAAACATAGGGCTCTCCAAACTTCTAGCTGCACTTTTATAGAGCAAGTGTTTCTTAACCATCAAGAAACCATATCCTTAGAATTATTGGTTCATAACCAAAACTCGTTAACCCGCTCCAATAACTTAAGTTAAAATAAACCGAACCGAGTTGGTCTATTTTAAGTTAAAACGAACTGACCAAACTTTGGTTCATTCGTTTAAAACAAACCAAACAACTTTGGTTTATTTTCCACCATTGGATTAGAACAAAACCAATTTAGTTTATCCATCATGTCTTCATAAGACTCGACCCATCCATGCTTCCATTGTGACTGAAACGATTTCATGCTCGCTCCGTGTTTGGTCCAACCAAACCTAGTTGCTCTCGATCTTAGAATCTCATACTCAAGCTCGTTTTAAATCCTTCAGATTATGCTCATTTTGCGTGTGACCAAATAGGTTTCCAATTTATGTTAGCCATCTATAATTAACCATTAATTATAGAATGATCATGAGTGGAACCTAGTAGTACGTCATGATCCCCAATTAATCAGAAAATCAATGGTTGATTCAAGAACCATTTCTGAAACCCTTCAGCAACTTCAATGAATCGTGCCCCGTTCTCTTCACTCATCTTATATCCACTTGCTTCAGGACATGGTCTATAGTGTCAGTCCCCACTAGGCTGACTACGTCACACCTAGCCCAAGTATCATTTTCTCATCTTACGGATTCTAGTTACTGAACATGTATCCTAGAGTACCTTACTCTAAACATGTAATGCTTTGGCCAAAGACTTAGTAATAATCCGTCGAGAGGCCAAGGGTATACTTCTCCTCACAAGGAGTGGTGAATCCTTTATAGTCTATTCAAACACCTTCGGCCACTTCGACTTATACCCAATCATCCCGGGTTCACATCTCCTCAAAGATGCTTGCTTAAGATGTCAAAGCATAAGTCTTCATGACCAAGATGACTTGAATACCGCAAGTCAAAGGAACATCACACTTAAGCTGCAGTAAGAACTTCATTGACATATCCACTTAAGCTTACAGTTGGTCACTTCAACGAACTAGTTACCATAACTAGCATCCACGATTAACTCTGGACATCACAATGTCTCCAGCCAATGAGAATCAGCTGCTTGGATACACCAAGGAGTATACCTCATGCTAGTCTCGACAGAATTGATGGTGTCCAAATCCATCAATTCATCGACTAGGGATAATTCCGATACATCACAATTACACATGTAGATATACTCACTAGTTGTGATCCAATCACAAATTCTTTCATGCTGTGAATCGTATTGTGGATATTTAGTTAATGAGTTTAAGATCTAATCAAATACATGAAAACATGTATAGTCAAATAGTGAATCTTCATTTATCATATAAATGGTTTAAACATAAGGTGATTGCCTTAGGATACCTCTCAATATAACTAACATTCCAATTTTGATTTTCATACATGGAATACATTTCCGACTTCATGGCTTCAAGCCATTTGTCCCTTTCTGAACTTTTTAGAACTTCTTCATAATTGGTAGGCTCCTCATCATCATGAGTAACACATCGTTCAATTCACTTACGAGAAATCCATATCTCTTGCGAATGTTCCGTGCCCTACCAGATCTACGAAGATGTGGTGTCACAATAGGTTCAACCAATGTCTCATCACTATGAGTTATCAGTTTAGGTGCTTGACTAGGTGTCTCATCAATGTCTATTGGAGTCTTTTAAACCTCCTCAAGTTCAATAACGCTCCCACTGTTTTCTTGCAAGAGAAACTCTTTCTCTAGAAACACAGCATGCCTTGAAACAAACACCTTTTGTTCCATAGGATGATAGAATTGGTAACCCCTCGTTTCCTTAGGGTATCCAATAAATAGACATTTATCAGACTTAGCATCCAGTTTGTCTGATACATTCCACTTCACATAAGCAGGACAACCCCATACCTTCAAGTAAGATAAATGAGGTTTCTTACTATTCCATATCTCATATGGATTAGTAGAGACTACCTTGGTCGGGACTCTGTTTAACAAGTAAACAACAGTCTGAATTGCATAGCCCCAAAAGGACTTGGGAAGATTCGCGTGATTCATCATCGACCTAACCATGTCCAACAAGGTCTGATTTTGCCTCTTAGATACACCATTATGCTGTGGTGTATACGACGGAGTCCAATGAGACAATATACCATTTTCCCTTAGATAATCCAGAAACTCTTGACTCAAGTATTCACCACCTCGATCCGATCGAAGTATTTTAATACTCTTGCCAAGTTGTTTCTCTACTTCATTTCTGAATTCTTTGAACCTTTCAAAGGCTTCAAACTTTTGTTTCATCAAGAACACATACCCAAACCATGAGTGATCATCGGTGAAGGCAATGAAGTAGCTATAGCCTCCAAGAGCTTGAGTTGACATAGGTCCGCATACATCAGTATGTATTTCACCAAGCAACTCTCCCACCGGTTTACCTTTTCCTGTAAAAGGTAACTTAGTCATCTTACCTTTTAAACATGATTCACATGTATCGTATGAATCTAATTCAAACGATTCCAGAATTCCACATCGGGTAATTCGAATATGCATTTCTTGCTCACATGGCCAAGATGACAATGCCAAATGTAGAAGTCTAATTGATTATCTTTTCAAGCATGCTTGTTGCTCACTTCGATATTGAGAATGTCACTATATAAGTCTAACATATATACACTATTGCACAATGTTCCAGTCCCATAAAGCACGCCATTCAAAGTTATGTAACAATAATTGTCACTAAAAGTCAAATGGTACCCATTTCTATTTAAACAAGAAATAGAAATGATGTTCTTTATCAACAAAGGAACATAAAAGCAATTTTCCAGTTTAAGACAAATCCTGTAGGGAGTTTCAACAAATACATTTTGATGGCAAGTGCAGCAACCTTTGCTCCATTCCCAACACATAAATTTGACTCTCCCTTGATGAGTCTTCTTCTATTCCTTTGCCCATGTATGTTATTACATATATGTGAACCACACCCAATATCCAATACCCAATTGTCTAAGGAAATAGAATGACAATCAATAACGAAGATACCTGAAGAGGATGGGGTATCAGATGCCTTCTTCTTCACGAACTCAAGATAAATCTTGCAGTTTCTTTGCCAATGGCTCTCCTTGCCACAATGATGGCAAGTACCCTTTTGTGTTGGTTCTGCCTTCTTTGTATTTTTCTTCTTCCCCTTCTATTGTTCCTTTGACTTACTCTTAGAACCTTTTGTTGAGAGATCGGTTAGCCGGCTAGAGGGGGGTGAATAGCCCTCGTTCGTTGGATGTCGTATTTTGTTCGTCTATAAAACGTTACCGCAAGCGGAATATACAAATACAAACAAAGACAAACAAAATATAAGCAAGCAATACAAACACCGAGATGTAACGTAGTTCACGGCTGCGCCGCTAATCCACAGTCCGATTCGTCCACGGTGAATCACTCCGAAACCCAATCACTATTGGTCTCTCCTTTGCACCAAGCTAGGTGGAGGTAACCTTTACAAACATTCCTCTTACAAATAGAATGGAAATAAGCTTGAGTAAGAGGATGGAAAGCTTTAGGGAACTTTGGGAGAGTATTAAAGTATGAGCATTAGCCTCCCAAACCCTTACCCCCTTCCTTTTTATAGAGGAAGAGGGTTTCTTCCGCTGACAGAGCGATCGATGGCACCCATCATCGGCCGAGTCGTTGCCCAATAACGACCGCTTTCCACGTTGGATACTATCCAACGGTACTGGCATCAGTCGACTGATGTCAACCAGTCGAGTCCTCAACGAGGTCGACTCCATTCTGTGCTCGTGCACAGTGACATCGACCGACCGCCGCCCTTAGCGTCGACTAATCAGCCATCACCGATCGCCCATGCCGTGATCGATCAACTTGATTCAGCCACATTAGACCAGTCGATCGAACCATCGACTCAGAGCAGTCGACTGCCGTGACATGGCAGTCGACTGGTGTCGGGAAAACTCATCCGACACTTGGCCAAATGGCCAAGTTTCACCTAAGAGCTACCCATCCCGGGGTACAATCGCTCACTCATCTCCTGAGTCTCTCGCCTCGATGTTCTCTTCGCTCGGCCACGCCCCTCGCAAGATCAAAGCGACGACTGCAATGCTCCTTCGCGTCTCTTACCTCGAAGTCTACTTCCTCCGGCTTCACTCCAAGCTTCCCGTCCGGCGGTCCCTCGGATGCTCCAAGCGCACGACTTTCGCAAAGCAATCCTTCACCGACTCAAGGCCCGAGTGATGAGTTGGTGAAACTCGCCATGGCTCCATGTGCGAATTACTATGTCCTGCACGACTTCAACGCACATATCAAATCAACAATACCAACCTAACTTAAACCCTTTGCCACACCATCAAAACCATATCACGGCAAGAGATTGCCCTAACAATCTCCCCCTTTTTGATGTGTGGCAATCCGTTTAAGTTAGGTAAAAACATTTGATATAAATTTTTAAGGAAAGAAAGCATGTAAACATAAACATTTGATAGCAACATGCAACTCCCCCTTAATCTCTCCCCCTATCATAAATAACTTAAACATATTCATTTCTCCCCCTTTGACACCATCAAAAATATGAATACTAAGTTATAAACATATGGCATCAAGTCTAATAGAAAGAAAATACCACAAGTTGATAAAAATTGAATTAACTGCATCGTCTGAATATAGACCATCACGATCGTTCGTATATCAATGACCGCACGTGATTTCTTAATTTCATTTTTCCCGCCGACTTCAGAAATGCATAAAAAATTCCAGAAAATTTGAAAAATCATGAAATTTGGGGAACACATTTCATTTAAGTATATCTATCAGGGAAAATAGTTTTTCATGAAAATCAATATATTGTCACGTTTTTGCCAAAAATCCAAAAGCTTTAAAAACTACTAGGTTTTGGATCATGATAGTATCAAGTTTAACACCTAGTTTTGGGTCCAATTGTTTCAAAACATGAATACATGTATTTAAAGGTAAGAAATTGTTTTGAAAACATATGAAATATCCAACCATGATCTTTGGGCAATATGTCTATGAATTAAACATAAGCCTTCCCCATGATTGGTCTATTATTGCTATGTTGATACTTTAAATGACCATCTAAATGCCATAGGCATTAGTGGACATTTGTATCATCCTAACATCTCACCCATGCTAAGTTTGCAATCAAGTTAGCCTATAGTGAGTGTGAGATGCATCCTAGGGGGTATTTGTATATACTTAACCAATATATTCATGCAATTCTATCATGGTTAAGTATCAACCTAACAATTAACATGATCATAATGACATATATGAATGAATTCTACATTATGATCATGAAACTCATGTATTCATCAAATAATAGTCATGCATTAGGTATTATATGATGATAATAAACAAAGTATCACCTAAAGCATGATTCAAACCTATTTCTTATGATAACGTGCCAAATTTCAAAAACATAAATCATGATTGCAAATATACATAGGGATTACATTAATCATCATGATTTAAGCATTATTACCTATTTATGGGTACGTTATCATCACCCAACACTATCTAAAAAATGTTGTCCCGTCATCCTAAGTCAACCAAAATATGATATAGATTAGGTCCATGTGGTTGACTACCCTAGGGTTATCCTAACCCTTAAGGATGGATTTTGGAACCCAAAATAGATTTTTGCCTATGGGGTTCACTAGAAATTCCTTGGGGATCCATTTCTTAGCTATTACTTTGTTTTTGTCTTGTCCCCTAGCTATTAAGCATTTGTAGGCCTTTTCATTTTTCTTTTCCTTATATCCTAGGCCTTTTTTGTTAAAACTTGCTCTTTGGCTCCCTATGATCATATTTAATGTGTTGGAGCCTATTGTGAATTTTTCTAGGGCTTTGGTTAAATAATCTACCTTTTCCCTTAATGCCCTATTTTCCTCTATGCATGCATCATTAACATTCAACAGCATATAGTCATGTGAGCATGCATCATCATGGCAAGAAGAAACATTATCATTTAAGCATGCATTTTCTAGCTTTTGTTCTAATTCCCTAATTTGACTAAGCATGCTTTTACTTTTCTTTTTCATGCCAAATAACTCCTTAGTTAAACTAGAAATTATGGAAACTATTTTCTTAGGAGAAGCATTCGTTACCATAGTTTCCATATCCTCTTCTTCTTCTTCGGATGAAGAGGATGTAGAAGCTCCCCCTTCATTTGAGCTTTCCCCACGTGAGCTTGATTCTTCATTTGAGGAGGAGGAGGAGCAATCCGAGTCATGAAGAGCCATAAGTGCTAGGTTGGAGTAGACATGCTCTTCTTCTTCGGATGAGGAGGCGGGGGCAACGTCATCCCATGTCTTGGCTTTGAGTGCCATGGCCTTCCCTTTTCCTTTTGCCTTCTTTTCTTCTTCATTTTTCTTGCTCCCCTTCTTCTTCTTTTCTTCTTTCTTGCTCTTATTTAGGAGGGGACAATTATCCCTTATATGTCCCTCTCCTTGGCAATTATAGCATATGACCTTCCCCCTTGGTCTTCTATTCCTATCATTAGATTTATGAAAATGAAAACCTTTTAAAGCCCATCTTACCCTTCTTACCATATAGGCTTCTTCGGTGCTATCCATGGAGGAGGAGGAAGATGCTTCATCATCGGAAGAGGAGGGGACTTCCATCTTCTTCTTCCCCTTGTTTGCCATCAAGGCTACTCCTCGTGAATTTTGGACTCTAGGCTCTTCTTGTATACCTTCAAGCCTTGTCTCATGAAGCTCCATGGTTGAAAAGAATTCCTCCAAGGTGCTTACTTCTAAGTTCTTGGAGATGTAAAATGAGTCCACCATGGAGCTCCATCTTGAGGACCGGGGAAAGGCATCTATGGCCTTCATTACCATATCCCGGTTCGATAGCTTCTCACCTACACTCGTTAGCCCAATCAATATTTCTTTAAATCTAGAATGTAGGGAAGTTACCTTTTCTCCCTTTTCAAGCTTGATATTTGATAATTGGGAGCGGAGGAGATCTCTTCTTGCTAGCTTTGCCTCCGAAGTGCCTTCATGAAGTTCAACCAACTTCTCCCACATCTCCTTGGCACTTGAGCACTCTCCTATTCTATTTACTTCTTGTTGAGGGAGTACATTGTATAGGTGGTGCTTGGCCTTTGAATTTGCCAAGTATTCTTCTCTTTGCCTTTTGCTCCACCTAGATTTCTCCAATGGCTCCCCATTCTCGTTCCTAGGCAACTCGAAACCGTTTTCCATTATTAAAAGGATTTCAAAGTCGGTTTCGAAGAATACCTCCATTCTCTTTTTCCACCAAGAGAATTCGCCGTCAAACTTCGGAGGGTGGATGTTTGAGCCGGCCATTTACTTGTTGAAGTGCTCTCGCGGCGGTTAGTCCTTGAAGAGCGACCTGGCTCTGATACCACTTGTTGAGAGATCAGTTGGCCGGCTAGAGGGGGGTGAATAGCCCTCGTTCGTTGGATGTCGTATTTTGTTCGTCTACAAAACGTTAGCACAAGCAGAATATACAAATACAAACAAAGACAAACAAAATATAAGAAAGCAATACAAACACCGAGATGTAACGTGGTTCACGGCTGCGCCGCTAATCCACAGTCCGATTCGTCCACGGTGAATCACTCTGAAACCCAATCACTATTGGTCTCTCCTTTGCACCAAGCTAGGTGGAGGTAACCTTTACAAACATTCCTCTTACAAATAGAATGGAAATAAGCATGAGTAAGAGGATGGAAAGCTTTAGGGAACTTTGGGAGAGTATTAAAGTATGAGCATTAGCCTCCCAAACCCTTACCCCCTTCCTTTTTATAGAGGAAGAGGGTTTCTTCCCATTGACACAGGAGCAGTCGACTGATGGCACCCATCAGTCGACTGGTGCTGTAGCCGTTGCCCAATAACGGATGCTTTCCACGTTGGATACTATCCAACGGTACTGGCATCAGTCGAATGATGGCACCCATCAGTCGACTTATGTCAACCAGTCGAGTCCTCAACGAGGTCGACTCCATTCTCGCGGCTCGCACGCGACATCACGACCGCCGCCCTCATAGCCGATCGATGCATCACGATCGCCTATGCCGGGCAATGATCGATCAACTTGATTCAGCCATATTAGACCAGTCGATCGAACCATTGACTCAGAGCAGTCGACTGCCATGACATGGCAGTCGACTGGTGTCGGGAAAACCCATCCGACACTTGGCCAAATGGCCAAGTTTCACCTAAGAGATACCCTTCCTGGGTTACAATCGCTCACTCTCATCTCTCGGAGTCTCCCGCCTTCGAAGTTCTCTTCGTTCTCGGCCACGTCCTTCGGCAGCATCAGGCGCACGGCTCTGCAATGCTCCTTCGCGTCTCTTGCCTCGAAGTCTACTTCCTCCGGCTTCACTCCAAGCTTCTCGTCCGGCGGTCCCTCGGATGCTCCAAGCGCACGACTTCCGCAAAGCAATCCTTCACCGACTCAAGGCCCGAGTGATGAGTTGGTGAAACTCGCCATGGCTCCATGTGCGAATTACTAAGTCCTGCACGACTTCAACGCATATATCAAATCAACAATACCAACCTAACTTAAACCCTTTGCCACACCATCAAAACCATATCACGGCAAGAGATTGCCCTAACACCTTTCTTAGAGGAATCTACTAACAACACCATCCCCAGCTCATGCTTCACAGAAGGCTCCACAGTCTTCAGCATGTTAAGCAGTACCATAGATGAACCTTCTTGCATCTCAGAGGTGAAGAGGAGATTGGAGACTTCGAACCTTTCGGATCTCACTTGCTCATCAAACAACTCATAAAGATGAAATACTATGGTATGAACATCCATATGCTCATGTTGCTTCTCCATCTTAGGTACCATCACGACTAGCATGATGCAGCTCACTAGTTCAGAATCACTCACATGTTTCTAATGGGCCAACAATTGGTCCGGAGTTGCGCCATCACTTGGACAGGCAGGAAGAGGCGCTTTGAGGACATACACAAGATTTTCAACCTTAAGAACAATTCTCAAGTTTCTAAGCCAGTCCAAGAAGTTTGGCCAAGTCAATTTATTCGAATCCAAAATAGAGCGCAAATTCGAAGACGTCATGGTTAAGCGATTAACCTAGAAATACAAATCGAGCATATATGAGAAAATAATTTTAAAATGCATCAACATACATTTACAAATCCAATTCATTTTTCGAAATCAAAAACCTCAAAATAAATTCCGAATATCGTAGGTTCATCTCTGAATGGGTTGATATCTAACATAGATAAGAATGAGCTTGGAGAGAGTCCAACAAGTCATTCTTAGCTACGATGGTAGGTATCAAGTATACCAATTACACATCACATATATGCAACTATCACAATGTGCTATCAACTAATTAAATGTTCATATAAATATTGGGTTGTTAACTCATTAACAAGTATGCATCATATGCATAACACCCAACTTCACCTCCCTTCACATCGACCTTGGAGAGAGTCTAACAAACCAATGCTCCAAGTTAAAACTGACCCATTACTCGCGAAATAATTTTAATATGGTTACAGTGCATTCAACCATTTAACCAGGCTTGGAGAGAGTCTAACAACCCAAACTAACGATTGACCTCTGACTCTTACCATATTAGTCATAAACTATTCCAATGGTTTGAACATGTTCAAGTTCGAGCCGGGCTTGGAGAGAGTCTTACAACCCAAACAAGAAACGGAACTCTGGTTCTAACCATATTAATGGAAGGTGTAGGCTTTAATATTGTATAAGGGATTTAAGGTCTCATCCTCTTTTTCATGCAAATAGCTATTATCTACATAACATGACACACATGACATATATCTACATGTCATGACACACATGATATAATGATATGCATCTAATGCAATTAGATGACATACAATTATGGCATGTACAAAAATTTCCTTATTTGTCATAACTATTTTTGAAATAAAATATGTTTTAGATTTGATTTCTCAAATAAAATCATGATTAAACTAGGAAACAAATTTCTAAATCTAATCACATATTTTATTTATGGAAAGTGTTAATTAAGGAAAGTCAAATCTAATTTAGGAAACAAATTGCCTAAATTGTAATTTCCTAATCATATAGGAAACTTCCAATTTGAATTTCTTTAAAAATTAAAATTTCCATAAATACTTCTAAACTTTCCAAAAGTAGAATATTTCCATAAATACAATTATGACTATCGCAAAATAATTTTACTTTTATGTCGGAATACAGTCGGGCTCTGATACAACTTTTGGGTTTCCCCGACACCGATCTGGGTGTGTGTTCGAACATGTTTCGTAAACATGCACACAACGGAAGAAAAAAGAAGAAATAAACTAACTTTATTATAACACACACACACCACACCCATGGAGGATACAACAAGTGTAGACATAATCTCTATTTTAAATTCTAGTTATACCTGACGTATCACGTGTAGCAGGAATGACATCAACCGTAGCGACCCTCGCTAGAATCGCCTCTATCCGTATCCACACTGAGTATCTTCTGGATACCTTCACAAAGCCATGAGCCCTGTCTTTGCAAGAGTTACTAGCCTCATGTCGAAGATGTTGTGATCCAAGAGACGATCACAATCCGAATAAAGATTCAGATCTAAAAATGAGCTCACGAACTCACTTTCGGAAGTGGTTAAATAAACCAAACAGCGTTGGTCTATTTTAAGTTAAAATGAACCGAACCAACTTTGGTTCATTCGTTTAAAACAAACCAAACCACTTTGGTTTATTTTCCACCATTGGATTAGAAACAAACCAATTTGGTTCATCCATCATGTCTTCATAAGATGTGGCCCATCAATGCTTCCGATGCGACTGAAACAATTTCATACTCGCTCTTTGTTTGGTCCAACCAAACCAAGTCTCTCTCAATCTAAGAATCCTATTCTCAAACTCATTTTAAATCCTTCGGATTACACTCGTTGTGTGTGTGACCAAATAGGTTCCCGATTTATGTTGTTCGTCTATAATTAACCATTAATTATAGAACGATCATGAGGGATACCTTGTAGTACATCATGATCCCCAATTAATCGAAAAATCAACGGTTGATCCCAGAACCATTTCTGAAACCCTTCAGCAACTACAATGAATCGTGCCCATTCCTTTCACTCATCTTATACCCACTTGGTTCAGGACATGGTCTATCGTGTCAGTCCCCACTTGGTTGACTACGTCACACCTAGCCCAAATATTACTTCCTCGTCCTCCGGATTCTAGTTACTCCATATGTATCCAAGAGTATCATACTCTAAACATATAATGCTTTGGCCAAAGACTTTAGTAACAATCCGACGAGAGGACATAGGGTATACATCTCCTCGCAACGAACGGTGAATCGTATGTAGGCTATTCAAACACATTCGACCACTTCGACTTATACCCAATCATCCCGGGTCCACATATCCTGGGAGATGCTAGCTTAAGATGACAAAGCATAAGTCATCATGAACAAGATGATTTGAATACCGCAAGTTGAAGGAACATCGCACTTAAGCTACTGTAAGAACTTCATTGACATATCCTTATATGCAGAGAACCATATGAAGTCTTACAGCTGGTCACTCCAATGAACTAGTTACCATAACTAGCATCCACAATCAACTCCGGACATCCCAATGTCACCAGCCAGTGAGGAACAGCTGCTTGGATAAACCAAAGAGTATACCTCGTGCTAGTCTCAACAGAATCGATGGCGTCTGAATCCATCAATTCATCGGCTAGGGATAGTTCCAATTCATCAAAATTACACATGTAGAGATACTCACTAGTTGTGATCCAATCACAAATTCTCTCATGTTGTGAATCGTATTGCAAACATTCAGTAAATGAGTTTAAGATCCAATCAAATACAAGAAAACATGTATATTCAAATAGTGAATCATCATTTATCAAATAAATTGTACAACCATAAGGCGATTTCCTTAGGACACCTCTCATATACTACTAACAAACTCTTACTTGGCCTAATGTCAATCGCCACGGTATCCAATACCATATGCTCTAACATGACCCTCAAACTTACTTTGAGGGAAGGCCTTAGTTAAAGGGTCCGCTAAGTTCCTTTTAGTGGGAATCTTCTCGATTTGTATTTCCTTCTTACTGATGATCTCTTTGATTAGATACTAGCGGCGAAGCATATATTTGGATCGTTGATGAGACCTTATTAAGTTCAGAGATGAACTTCTCGATCCAAATCGCTTCCTTTGCTGCTTCCAAAACTACAATGTATTCTGCCTCAGTGGTAGAATCTGCTATAGTGTCTTGCTTGGAACTTTTCTAACTTATTGCGCCTCTATTTAAGGTAAATATGTACCCAGACTAAGACCTGGAATCATCCTTGTCTGTCTGGAAGCTGGCATCCATATACCCGTGTATTACCATATCACCTTCTCCATATATTAGGAACACATCCTTATCTCTTCTTAAGTACTTAAGGATTGTCTTATGTTGGGATGTATACTGAAAGCCTAGCCTTTGTATGAACATCTTCATTTTGAAATAAGAATCATATGATCATTGTTTGCATTTATGCATATTGTCTGATATGTTACATTGTAGATAACAAGGTGTGTGGTGTCGCACAGAAGATCATGTTATCAGTTCCTTGTAAAGTATAAGTAGAGGCTCACAACCAAGATGGTTTTGGACAACCCATTGGAATGGTTGTAGTGTAATTTGGTATTGGTTTATCTTGACCATAGAATTATACTAGTACACTTTGTGTGTATTGAGAAGGACCGATTTAGAGGTGATTCAATTTATTGCTGACTACATAATTAAATCAAACCTCAGATATTATGGTGTATATGCTCTTAATCCCGATATAATAACAGGCACATGTAATTAATATTTATTTCTTTGATTTACCAATGGGTGAGATTTATGGGTTAAATCGATAGGCCGGGTAAGTTGGGAAATAATATTATTTATATGGTGTACCATTGATTATTGGAGGAAAACGTGTCTTATGAATTAGGATGATGATCTCCCTTTGAGGAGGTCATAAGGATCATCATGTAAATCCAGCAGGTGGACTTGGTCTAGCATGATGATGAGGTTGAGTGGTATTACTCATAGAGTTAGATGTTAATTAATTAATTGTCAGTAAATTAATTAATTAATGGGCATTCGATATCTTAAACACGGGGTGATATTTGTACAAATAATATGCGGAGCTCATATTTATTTATGAGGGTTGGTGAGGTAGATCAATGATAATCTTATAGTGGAATGGATCGTGATTAATGGATCGGGTTTTGTGTGGTTTGGATCCATTGGCTGACCAAGATCCAACTCCTCCTCATGGTCCCTATTGTAGCCTATTATAAATACCTCATGAACCCTAGATCTATATAAGTTGATTGGAGAGGTTTGGGCGACAACAAGAAGTTGGGCTAGGGTTGGCGTTGGAGAGGTTGGGCAGCGACAATTTGGAGGCTAGGGTTTTGGTTTGTCCAATTCCTTAGGGTCGGCGGCAACACAAGTGAAGGAGGCTAGGGTTTTGTTCTTCCTCTCCCTCTCTTGGTCGGCACCACCCTCATCTTCTCCAACTCCTATAGCCGGCGCATCCTCCTCCTCTCATAGGTCCAGCGGCAACAAAGGATAGGGTGCCTTCTTCTTTTGTCTTGGCCGACACATCCTCTCCCTCTCCTTAGGGTCGGCGGACACCAAGCTTAGTGGTTGGTGGTCGGCACAAGCAAGGAGAAGAAGGGAATTTGTTTTTCCCTTGTTCGGAGCGAGCAAGGAAGGGAAGACATGAGATCTAGGGGGCTTCAATTCTTGGAAGATCGTTGCCTAGACAATGTCCAAGAAGAGGATAAGTCATACGATAGAAGATCAAGATGTAAACAAGAGGTATAATTCTTGTTTAGTTTTTTTTCTTGTTCTATGTAATTGGATTATAATTGTATGATCATGGACCCCGAAGATAAACGCAAAAACCGACGATCCGTACATCATCTATTCCATGACTAATTGAGGAAAAGAGTTAGGTTGTTTGAACAACAAGTTTGTTCTAGTGAATACTCAAATCGAATAGCACGATGATGTATTAGTTGGTTGGGTAATCCATCTCTGTTCGGATTAGTTTAATTGATAAAATTTTAATCCGGGGACGTGAAATAAGATTGCCATGTATAAGCGACCGAAGCGGGGGAAGTAATTTTCCCTTCAAGTGGTATCAGAGCCACGGTTTCTGGTTTTGTGTGTTTTGGATTCGGTTACTTTTATGCACTTATCATATATTATATGTGTCGGATAATAATAGGATGTATGTAGGCTAACTTTTTTGCTTGTAGGCATAAGATCCAACTATTATGGCCATATGTGGTTGTATGTGATTGTGTGTGTATAATTGTAATATTATTTGAATCCTCGGGGTTGACGAGGATAGTATTTAATTTTTGTAATAAAGTATGGCCTTGTTTAGCCGCTCATTTTAATTTACTTTCGATCTAGATATGTTGTACACTCCTTTGTGGATGTAAATTAAAATAGTTTATCTTGGCTCAGATCCCCTTATAGCTAGAACATGGTAAAGGCAGGAGCGGCCGAGGTGGCGACACGACGGGAAGCATATTGTAAAACAAAAGCCATAATAGTTGGAAAATATTTTTTTCATATTTATTGCTTATTGTTTGATATGCATGTTGTGTGTTTGAGAAAATTCCTCAATTCTAAATTACTAACTGGGAGAGGGATATTATTTAATTCCCGCGCCCTCTATTACAATTTGACATGTGATGCAAAGAAACTTGTGCATTGGCTCTGAGTACCTTCCTCCATATCGGATGAGTTTGTTTTGCGGATCACTAGGTTAAATATGGTTATAAAAAATTATTTAGGAGCGTGTGTACTTCCTCATCGAAAGGCACATAATCTGAGAAAATTGTCTTAGTATCGCGTAATGGTAAACACTTAGATGCAAATAAAAGTATCCTCCCCATCGGAGTCACTGCTTTTATTTGTAGGGCCGAAGAGGAACCAACTATTAATTTTATTTGTCAAAAAGTAAGGTTGACAGGATAATAAAATTAATGGGTAAAACCTCCTCTTACAAATTTAGAATTCGTATACGTCCACACTATCGTGGCATACGATATTCTCGGTGTTTCGAGGTGTTGGTTGATTTTAAAGTTTTATTGTTTGAGGAATCAATAAATTTTTGAAGTCTAATATTTTTTATTTATGTGATTCTTAGGTTTTTTCAAAATTACTTTCAACCCACTTGCTATGATTCTGAAAGAAAACAAACTTACTTGACCTAACTATGTTGATTGGAAAAGGAATCTTGACATTGTCTTAACTGCTGAGGAGTACAAATATGTACTATTCGAAGAGTGTCCTCCTAAGCCTACGGATGATTCTGGTGAAAAGGAGAAAGAGAGTTATAGGAAGTGGATCAAGGCTGATGAGATGACGTGGTGTTACATTTTGGCTTCCATGTCAAATGTATTGCAACATCAGCATCAAGCCATGAATACTGCCTATGACATGATGCACAATCTCAAAGAAGTTTTCGGACACCAGAATCGGGCTGCTAGGCAAGATGCTATGAGGAACTTGATGACGACCATCATGGTTGAGGGAACACCCGTGAGGGATCATGTTCTCAAGATGATGGCTCATTTGAATGAGCTGGAAGTCCTTGGAGCGAAGATCGAAGGGGAACCCCAGGTCGATATCATTCTCCAATCTCTACCTAGGAGTTTTGAGTAGTTTTGCCTCAACTATAATATGAATAAGAGGTTGTATTCGTTGGCGGAGCTTCTGACAGAACTCTAGGCTACAGAGGGGCTTTTTTATCAGAGTTCTCAGGTTTTGGTTGCTCAGAAGGTTTCTACTTCTAAGCCGAAAGGCAAGAAGAAGAAGAAACAAGGTGTAGAAAAGGTAGCAGGAGGATCAAAGGGAGGAGTGAAGAAGCTGAAAGGCAAGTACACTTGCAAGAAGACTGGACATTGGAAGGCAGACTGTCCCAACCGCAAATAGAACAAAGGTATATCTTTTAGCCTAGTCGTTGAAACATGTTTAGCAGTGTTATCTACCAATACCTAGTGTGTAGATACGAGAGTCACTGATTGATGACATTATAGGAGGCTCGTTCGCTCCCATGTCCCCGGATAAAAATTTTCACTAATGAAAACTAATCCGGATGGGATGAGTTTCCTAAGCTCAACCAATTCATCGTCGTGCTAACGACTTGAGCGATCGCTTGAACAAACTAGTTGTTCAAGCAACCAAACTCTTCTAGTCGGTTAGCCGTGGAAGAGACGACGGACGGATCGCCGGTTTTTGTGTTTATCTTCGGGGTCCATTATTATACAAATACATATGGATGTAGACATGTATAATCAACACATACAATCATATTAATAAGAACATGCAAAGATCAATAATAAAACTTGTAAAACTTTTATACCTCTCGATCTTCTATCGTATGTCCTAACCTCCTTGTAGACTTCGTGTGGGCGAAGATCCTCCACAAGTTGAAGCTTCCTAGATCTTCTTCAATCAAAAGAAAGAAGAACTCTCCTTCCCTTCTTGCTTGAGCCAACCACCAAGCCACAAAGACTTGATGTCGCCGGCCCCAAGAAAAGAGAGAACAAGATGGCCAACCAAGGAACCAAACAAGGGAACAATCCCTAGCTCCTTTGTGCCGCCGGCCAAGACGAAAAGAAGAGGAGAAGAGGAATAGGTTGAGCACCGACCAAGGTAGTGGGAAGAGAGGTAGGTGCCGGCGACACCTTAGGAAGAAGAAGAGAACCTCTCCTATTGTTGCCGCCCACTCCACCTTCCAAGCCCTAGCCGACCAACCAAACCCTAACCTCCCTAGGATTTCTTGCCGCCTAAGCTATTGATAGGCAAAACCCTAATCTCCAAAAACATCCTTCCACTTGCCGCCCACCTTAAGCCCCCTTTTATAGAGTTGGGCTTAAGCCTTGTTTTAATCTCCACCGTTGGTTCTAGGGATTTAATCTCAACCGTCGGATCTAGAGATTTAATCTCAACCGTCGGATCTAGAGATTTAATCTCAACCATCAGATCTAGATATTTAATCTCAACCGTCGGATCTAGAGATTTAATCTCAACCGTCGGATCTAGAGATTTAATCTCCACCGTCGGATCTAGGGATTTAATCTCAACCGTCGGATCTAGAGATTTAATCTCAACCGTCGGATCTAGAGATTTAATCTCCACCGTCGGATCTAGGGATTTGTTTTCCATCATTGGATCTAGGCTTCATGAGGTTTATATTAGGCTACGATAGGGACCATGAGGAGGAGTTGGATCTTGACCACCCGATGGATCGGAACCACACAAACTTGATCCATCAATGATGTTCCATTCCACTAGAGGATCATCATTGAATTACCTCACCAACCCCCATAAATTAATATGGGCTCCATACATTATTTGTACATCCATCTCCCCGTGTTTAAGATATCGAATGTCCGTGAATTAATTGATTTACTGACCATCAATCAATTAACATCTAACTCCTCGAGTAGTACCACTCAACCTTATCATCATGTTGACTAAGTCAACCTGCAGGGTTTACATGATGAATCTTATGAGCTCCTCAAGGGGACATCATCAACCTAATATATAGGACATGGTTTCCTCCTATAATCAATGGCATACCATGTAAATAATATCATTTCCCAACTTATCGGGCATATTGATTTAATCCATATAAATCTCACCCTTTGGTAAATCAAAGAAATAAATACTAAGTACATGTGCCTGTTATTATATCGGGATTAAGAGCATGTACAACATAATATCTGAGGTCCGATTCAATTATGTAGTCAGCAATAAATTGAATCACCTCTATGTCGGTCCTGCTCAATACACCTAAGTGTACTAGTGTAACTCTATGTTCAAGACAAAACAATACCAAGCTACACTACAACCATGCCAATGGTTTATCCAAAACCATCTTGGTTGTGAGCCTCTACTTATATTCTACAAGAGACTGATAACATGATCTTCAGTGCCACACCAAGCACCATGTTATCTACAATGTAATGTATTAGACAATATGCACACATATAAAGTGCAAACAATGATCATGTGATTCTTATTTCAAAATAAAAATATTCATACAAAAGAGCTAGGCTTTCAATATACATTCCAACACTGTTCGTGTCTACAACTCTTTGTAGGGGTTCCAGGAAACCAAACGACTAGCTGAGGGGTAGATTACTATCTACATGGGCAAAGCTACGAAGGTGGTGGCTATTGTAGTGGGAGATGTTTATTTATCTTTTGATAGGAATAAAACTTTGGTTCTGAGATATTTCCTTTATGTACCTTCATTTAGAAAAAATTTAATTTCAATTTCTAAATTATTTTTGGATGGATATTCTATTTCTTTTAATGACAGAGTTGTTATAAAAAGGAATAGGGAGATTATCTTTTCTGGTGCATTGGTAGGAAATTTATACACTTTTGAACCAAAACCTCCCACAATGTAAATAGAAATAAATAACTCGTCTTCAAAATCTAATAAGAGAAAAGAACCTTTGAAAATGAACCAAACATATCTTTGGCATCTAAGGTTAGGTCACATTAACCTGAGTAGAATGCAAAGGTTGATAGCTGATGGACCTTTGGGTTCATTAGTGGTGGGCGATTTCCCAACCTGCGAATCTTGCTTGGAAGGTAAAATGACCAAGAGGTATTTTAAGGCCAAGGGGTATAAAGCTAAAGATGTGTTGGAATTGGTTCATTCTGATTTGTGTGGTCCTATGTCTATCCAGGCTAGAGGTGGTTTTGAATATTTCGTCTCTTTTATAGACGATTATTCGAGATATGGATACATTTACTTGATGCTCCACAAGTCTGAATTCTTTGACAGGTTCAAAGAGTTCAAGGCTGATGCGGAGAAATGTCACGGTAAAAGTATCAAGATACTACGATCTGATGGTGGTGGTGATTACCTTTTGAGAGAATTTAGGAGTTACTTATCAGAGGCTGAGATTCAATCCCAACTGTCTGCACCTGGTATACCCTAGCAGAATGGTGTGGCAGAGCGAAGGAATAGGACTCTTATGGAGATGGTTAGATCGATGATGAGTTATTATGGGTTACCATATTCATTCTAGGGGTATTCTCTAGATACGACGGTGTATATTCTGAACTTGGTACCATCTAAATTAGTACCTTCTACTCCCACAAAATTGTGGACTGGGTCAAAGCCTAGTCTGAGACATATTCGGATTTGGGGTAGTCCAGCACATGTGCTGAAGGGAGATGCTGGTAAGTTGGAATCTCGTACATAAGTGTGCCTATTCGTAGGCTATCCTAGAGGAACGAAAGAGGGTTTATTCTATAGTCATAGAGATCAGAGGGTGATCGTTAGCACGAATGCCCGATTTTTAGAGGAAGACTATGTGATGAACCACAAGCTCATGAGCAAGATTGTTCTGGAGGAGTTAAGAGGGGAAGTCACTACTTCAGTACCAATGGTACAAGAGGACATACCACAAGTGACTGCACTGTGTGTCACAAAGGATACACAGGTGATATCTCATCATAGTGGGAGGGTTGTTAGACAACCTAATAGATTTATGTTGTTCGGAGAATCTTCTGATTTGGCCCCTGGTGAACATGAATCAGATCCCTTGACATACGACGAGGCAATCCAAGATAAAGATGCTGAATCTTGGCAAAGAGCGATGAATTCTGAGATAGAATCTATGCATTTAAATCAGGTCTGGGATCTAGTAGAACCATCCAATGGTGTAAAAGTCATTGGATGCAAGTGGATCTACAAAAGAAAGAGAGGATCATACGGGAACATAGAGACCTTAAAAGAAAGGCTTGTTACGAAAGGGTATACTCAGAAAGAGGGTATCGATTATGAGGAAACCTTTTCACTGGTAGGCATGCTTAAGTTTATCCAGATTCTCTTATTTATTGCTGATCATATGGATAATGAGGTTTGGCAGATGGATGTCAAGACAACTTTCCTTAATGGAAGTCTTGAAGAATACATCTATGTGAAGCAACCAGAGGGATTCATTGCAAAGGGCAAAGAGCATCTTGTGTGCAAGCTTAATCGGTATATTTATGGATTGAAGCAAGCTTCGAGATCTTAAAACATCCACTTTGATGAGGTAATCCAGTCATATGGATTTATTCAAAGTCTGGATGTTATCAGATGTAAAGGTATGGTTGTCCAAACATTTTGATATGAAGGACTTAGGAGAAGTAGGACACATCCTTGGGATCAAGGTTATAAGGGATTGCAAGAAAAGGATGTTGTTCTTATCTCAAGCTTCATACATAGACACTATTTTGGCTCGTTTTAGCATGCAGAACTCCAAGAAAGGTTTTCTACCTTTTAGGCATGGAGTACCTTTATCTAAAGAGATGTGTCCTAGAACATCAAAGGAGATAGAGGAGATGAAGGAGGTTCCTTATGCTTCGACAGTAGGAAGTCTCATGTATGTTGTGTTATGTACGAGGGCGGATATCTGCTTTGCCATGGGCATGGTTAGTAGATATCAGAGTAATCCAGGACAGGGACATTGGAATGCAATACAACCCACAAGACACGACAATATACGTGGTTCAGAACCTTAGGGTTCCTACTCCACGGGGCAAGCTCAACGAGCTCTAGAGATGCACACGACACTACTCAAACTTCTTCTCGACTACACGTCGGAGGTGAAGAAACCTTGTACAAGCAATTACACTAAGTAATACAAGAAAATACAAATACAAGAAGAAATAAAAGTAAAGAACACTTTACAAACTTCACTTTGAACACTTTCTTGTTGCTTGCTTTGGATTGCTCTTGAAGGTTTGGAATGCAGCAGCATTTCCCTTCCAAAATCGCCCCAAAAGTCTTGGCGAAATCCTCCATCTCGAGCTCCATTTGTAACGTGCATTGAGTTGATTCCACACCCATCAGTCGACTGATCGTGACAAACAGTTGACTGGTCTCGTAGTCGTTGTCTCACAATGACTCGATCCACGCTGGACAAGTTCCAACAGATCCATCATCAGTCGACTGATCATGCCCATTAGTCGATTGTTGATCTCGTAGTCGACTGCCCAATCATCTACGGAGCGTTCTATGCCCGTGACACTTCCCATTAGTCGACTGCCAGGCCACAGAATGCATTCTAACACCAGTCGATTGCCATCGACTAGGATCAGTCGATTGCCATCGAATAGGATCAGTCGAACTAGCACCTATACCAGTCGACTGATGTAGTGTAAAACCTCAAACACTAAGTTGTTTGAGTATCCAACCGTCGGGTGAACCCTCAAACATCACGTTTGAGCATCCAATACTCAGTCTTAGCCACTTGACCAAGTCCACCTCATCTCTCATGGAGTTACCATCGAAGCTCTCTACCCTCGGCCTACGTCCCTCAGATGCACCAAGCGCACGGCTTCGCAATACCATCCTTTGCATCTCTTGCCCTCTAAGTCTGCTTCCCTTGGGTCTCACTCCATTCGCTCCCCGTCCGGTGGTCCCTCGGATGCATCAAGCGCACGACTTCGCAATGCTATCCTTCACCGACTCAAGGACCCCGAGCCTAGTGAACTTGCCAAGTCCTCAAGACTTCCCACACCAAGCCTCATGCTTGGATTTTCCATGCCAAGCCCCATGCTTGGACTTTTCACCACCAAGGCTACACACTTGGATTTACGTGGCCAACCCATGTTGGACTTCCCATGACAATCCCATGTTATAAGTTTTGTCTAACATCAAAATATAGTTCGAGTCAAACTCGAGTCCCGGGCCAATTGCACCAACAATCTCCCCCTTTTTGATGTTTGACAAAACCTCAAACTCAAGTTTACCAATTATCCCCAATTGGCAATTCTCACATCCCAATGAGAATTCCAACTATCCCAATTGGTAACTTCTCCCCTTTTTTGACATACATCAAAATGATCTTCCCCAAGGGTATGAATGTCTCATATTCCAATGAGATCTTACAATCTCTCCCTTGGAGGAAAACACATGCCTACAATCTTTCTAGTGATAAGTCCCATATCACTTAAGAGAGGTCATCTCCCAATTTTCCTCCCATGAGAAAAAATACACATCCATCTTCCCATGATGGATACCTCCCCCTAAAGGCTTGCTCCCCCTTGACCATTGCACCAACAATGTCCTTGGAGAGTTCTTAAGCCAATAGAAACATTTAAATAATCAAAATTAAGGAACAAGTTCAACATTGAACCTCCATGCTGTTGGGATGTATACTGAAAAGTCTATCTTTTGTATGAACATCTTTATTTTTAAATAAGAATCACATGATCATTGTTTGCATATTTTATGGTTATGCATATCGTCTAATACATTACATTGTAGATAACATGGTGTGTGGTGTCACACGGGAGATCATGTTATCAGCTCCTTGTAAAGTATAAGGCTCACAACAGAGATGGCTTTGGACAAACCATTGGAATAGTCGTAGTGTGATTTGGTATTGGTTTGTCTTGACCATAGAATCACACTAGTGCACTTTGTGTGTATTGAGCAGGATTGACTTAGAGGTAATTCGATTTATTACTGACTACATAATCGAATCGGACCTCAGATATTATATTGTACATACTCTTAATACCGATATAATAATGGACACATATACTAAGTATTCATCTCTTTGATTTACCAATGGGCGAGATTTATAGATTAAATCGATAGCCTCGGTAAGTTGAGAAATGATATTATTTATATGGTATGTCGTTGATTATAGGAGGAAACCGTGTCCTATATATTAGGATGATGATGCCCCCTTGAGGAGCTCATAAGGTTCATCATGTAAACCCTACAGGTGGACTTGGTCCGGCATGATGAAAAGGTTGAGTGGTACTACTCATGGAGTTAGATGTTGATTAATTAATGGTTAGTAAATTAATTAATCGACGGACATTCGAGATCTTAAACACGGGGAGAAAATGTACAAATAATATATGGAGCTCATATTATCTTATGGGGGTTGGTGAGGTAGATCAATGATAATCCTTTAGTGGATTGGATTATCATTAATGGATCGGACTTTATGTGGGCTTGATCCATTGGGTGGCCAAGATCCAACTCCTCCTCATGGTCCTTATTGTAACCTATTAAAACCTCATGAAGCTTAGATCCAATGGATAAAACAAAACTCTAGATCCAAAGGTAGAGATTAAATCTCTAAGATCTGACGGTTGAGATTAAATCTCTAGATCCGACAGTTGAGATTAAATCCCTAGAACCAATGGTGGAGATTAAAACAAGGCTTATCCCTAAACTCTATAAAAGGAGCCTTAGGGTTGGCGTGGAGAGCAATTTGAAGCAAAGGTTATTGGAGTTGGCGGCAAGAAGCAAGAGGATTAGGGTTTGGAGCTAGGCGGCACCAAATAAGGAAATTATTTCCTTGTCTTCTTCTTCTCCATTGGTGGCCGGCGTCCAACAACTACTCTTCTCCCTTGGCTGGCGTCGAAACCTAGCTCTCCTCTTCTCCTTGGCCGGTGAAACCAAGGCTTAGGGTCCTCCCATATAGCTCTTGGCCGGCAACCATTGTTTCCCTTCTCCTTGTTGGCCGGCGGCAAGCAATGTGCTTGTTGATTGTTGGTTGGCTAAAGGAAGGAGAAGGATCTTTTTTCTATTCTTCCTCTTGCTCGGAACGAGCAAGGAAGGAAGATTGGTGATCTAGGAGCTTCAACTTTTGATAGATCGTCGCCCACACGACGTCCGAAAGGAGGAAGGTCATACAATAGAAGATCGAGAGGTATATTGATTCTCTATTTTCATATGTTACATGTTTGTTTTTGTTTTTCAATTATGTGCATGATATATTCTGTTTTGTGCCTAAATAATACTTGGATTCTTAACATAAACACAAAAACCAACGATCCGTACATCATCTATTCCGCGGCTATTCGTGGAATAAAGGTTGGTCGCTTGAACAACAAGTTTGTTCAAGTGACTACTCTAAACAAATAGTACGACGATGACATTGTTGCTTGGGCAATCCCTTTTGTCTAGGATTAAATTTTTTTAATCCGGGGACATCGATGGAATCGCCATGAACAAGTGACCGAGTTGAAGTTGGAAGCGAAGTTTCCCCTCACGGATCAAACTCACCTTCACATTCACCTTAAATTGATACTCACCCTAAACACTTCTCCTAATCCATATCCAATGGATTTTCACCCTTTCTAATGCTCTCCCAAGCATGCCCTAAGGTTAGGAGTGGTTAGGGAACCTTAACCTAGCTGAACATGGGCCTAACAACCATTGTTTACCCAAAATCAACCTGGAAGTCGACTCTGATAGAAATCAGTTGACTGCCACCTTCATCAGTCGACTGCCATTGAGCGGTAGTCGACTGGTAAATGAAAAATCTGATTTTCAGTTATCAAAACTAGTTTTCAAAAATTCATAAGTAATTATACATACATTGAAAAATCATAAAAATTTGTACGTATATTACTTATAAAAATTATTATGGGTGAAAAATATTTGAAAATTATTTTACCCAAAAAATAGTGAGATTGATACAAAGTTCAAAAGTTAAGAAAATCTTCAATATTGAGCCCTCTTTGTATCACCTCATTCAATGGTAATTGCTATCAAAAGATAAACTTCACCAAGGTTTTTTAAAATAATTTTGAAATGTTTTTAAAATCTTTAATTTCATTTTCCTAAACATCTCACTTGTATCTAAATGTGTAAAACACATACAAGTCAAGTTCTAGTGAGATGTGGGCTTTGTTCATTTAGGGTCTCATGCATTTTTCTTGGCAACATTATTTGATTCTCTTATACATGGGACTTCAAATCATGCCTTAGTCCTTAAATTCATTTTATTTATGCATGAATGATGATTATGGCATAATGATAACAAGAATAAAAACATGTTCCAAAATAATGATGTCATGGCATGTGAATGAAATCTAAGCATACATGACATATATAAATAACCCTAAATATGATCATAACATTTTATATGATAAAAGTAGATATAATGTCATGTCATGACATATGACAAGTAAATCATGTCAAGTAAAGGATAAAGGTATAAATACCTAGATTTTAGTATTAATTTTCATTTGATATAATTAAATCCATTTTTCCATAATACAACATATTTCCCCAGTGTGCCAAAAACTCAAAATGGCACAACATGACTCCTAAGACCTACTTATGCCAATTTAATCATTTTTCATCTTCTCAAACCACATCGGCACATCCTAAAGTGTCAACTAACTATGGTTAGGTTAATTACCCATCCACTTAGGGTTGACAAACACTAACTCATCTAGCGTGAATCGATCACGCTTCTAGGAACACAATACCTATTGGAGCTCCTTGGGTTAACTAAGTATTCAGTAGGGATAACTTCCCTAGATACCTTTCTAATGACCCTTTTTAGCTTTGAAGCCTTAGTCAATTGGGTCTTTTTTAAGTCAAACCTAGGGGTAACTCCCCCTTTGACCTTCTTAGTGGCTACTTTAGTTTTTCTTGAGTCCTTAGCCACTAAACACTTACCATGGCTAATCTTAGGGATAACTTCCCTAATAGCCTTGATTTTTCTAGACCTAGAAGTAGTTCCATAATCAAATGGAACATTATGGTAGGACATAGGTTTGTGACCCAAACCTTTCTTGCCCTTGGACATTTCTTGTTTCATAGGCCTTAAATTTTGAACATTTGACCCTTTAATTGAATTTGTGATTCTTGCTAGGGTCTTCTCAAGTTTCTCAAGCCTTGACCTTAAGGCTTGGTTTTCCACCTCTAACCTTCCCAATTTTGATTTTTCATTTATCTTTTGGGAATTGTTTTTCTTTTTAGGCATGTGTCTACTCTTCTTAGGGTTTATGCCTAATGTCTCTTCTACTCTCCTAATGGACTCCTTAGGTAGGATTGGTCTAGAGTTGTTGTTCCTATGTTTGTCCTTAGGTAAACTAACATGCTTAGCACCTAAACAAAAATATTTATTCCTACTATCTTGCTTTTCATTGATAATAGTGAGTGAACTAAAATAATTTCTAGCATGCTTGTTACCCTTAGAAATTGAAGGTGCATTAAATAAATTTACCTTAGGATCAGCTTTGGAAGCTCCCCCTACATGAGATGCCCCTTCTTGCCCTTTCTTCATCCCCCTAGGGCATTGGCTTCTATAATATTCCCATTGATTGCATTTGAAGCACACAATGTTCTCCTTGCTTATAATTGTGGGGACACCGACATCTTTCATTTTTGGTACCGGTTGAGCCTTCTTCACCTTCTTGGGACACTTACTTTTATAGTGCCCTTGCTCCCTACACTTAAAGCATATTATGTGACTTTTATTTTTAATTATAATGCATGAGTTACCTAGGGAGGTGAATGCCTCTTGATCTTCACTTCTCCCGGATGTAGATGCTTCGTCTTGATCTTGTTTCAGGATGGAAGGCCTCTCATACCCCTCAATGCTAGAGGTGTAGGTCTCCACCAAGTCATCCACATCGTCGAATGTAGATGGTGATTCTTCAACATCCTTGGATCCGAATGTTGATGGACACTCTTCCTCTTGATCATGGGAGGATGAACACTCTTCCTCGGCATCCTTCTCTATTCGGGCCGGTTCGGGAATTTTGTGGAATTTTACTACCTTATCTCACAATTCCTTGGCATCCCCATATTCACCTATCTTACACAAGATATGGTTAGGTATTAATTTAATCAACATTTTCGTTACCTTAATCATTATCTTGAATTGTTGCCATTGCTCTTCGGTCCATCTTTATTTTGCTAACGACTTGTTATCTTCATCCCTAGGAGCTTGAAAACCATTTTCAATTGTTAGCATCATATTGAAATCGGTTTCAAAGTATACCTCCATCCATTTCTTCCACCAAGAAAAATCTCCGTCGAATTTTGGTGGATAGATGTTGGAGTCAGCCATCTTGTCATGCTTGTGTTGGCGATTAGGCTACGACAAGCCCCTCGCTCTGATACCACTTGTTGGAGGATTGGTGGCCGGCTAGAGGGGGGTGAATAGCCCTTAATCGTCGTATGGTAGAATTTGCTCCTTCTTGCATGTCGCTTGTCTACGATTATCGATAGCGCAACGGAAATGATAGAAATATAAAATGAATGAAATACAACACACAAGACACGACAATGTACGTGGTTCAGAACCTTAGGATTCCAACTCTATGGGGTGAGCTCAACGAGCTCTAGAGATGCACACAACACAACTCAAACTCCTTCTCGACAACACGTCGGAGGTGGAGAAACCTCGTACAAGCAATTACACTAAGTAATACAAGCAAATACAACTACAAGAAGAAACACAAGTAAAGAACACTTTACAAACTTCGCTTTGAACACATGCTTGTTGCTTGCTTTGGATTGCCCTTGAAGGTCTGGAATGCAGCAACAATTCCCCTCAAAAATTTCCCCAAAAGTCTTGGCAAAATCCTCCATCTCGAGCTCCATTTATAACCTGCATCGAGCTGATTCTGTGCCCATCAATCGACTGATCATGACCATCAGTTGACTGGTCTGGTGGTCGTTGTCTCACAATGACTCGATCCATGCTGGACAAGTTCCAACGGATCCATCATCAGTCGACTGATCATGCCCATCAGTCGACTGCTGATCTCGTAGCTGACTTCCCAGTCGACAACGGAGCATTTTGTCCTCGTGACACTTCCCATCAGTCGACTGTCGTTCCTTGCCAGTCGACTACTATCGACATCAGTTAACTACCAGGCTATAGAATGCAGTCTAACACAAGTCGATTGCCATCGACTTGGATCAGTCGAACTGGCACCTATTCCAATTGATGACTATCAGGTAAAATCTCAAACACCAAGTTGTTTGAGCATCCGACCGTCGGGTAAACCCTCAAACATCATGTTTGAGCATCTGACACTCAGTCTTAGCTACTTTGCCAAGTCCACCTCATCTCTCATGGAGTTCCCCACCGAAGCTCTCTCCCCTCGCGCTACGTCCCTCCGATGCACCAAGCGGATGGCTTCGCAATGCCATCTTTCGCGCCTCTTGCCCTCGAAGTCTGCCTCCTTTGGGCCTCACTCCATTTGCTCCCCGTCCGGTGGTCCTTCGGATGCACCAAGCGCACAACTTCACAATGCCATCCTTCACCGACTCAAGGACCCCGAGCCTAGTGAACTTGCCAAGTCCTCAAGACTTCCCACACCAAGCCTCATGCTTGGAATTTTCACCACCAAGGCTACACACTTGGATTTACGTGGACAACCTATGTTGGACTTCCCATGACAATCCCATGTCATAAGTTTTATCTAACATCAAAATATAGTTTGAGTCAAACTCGAGTCCTGGGCCGATTGCACCAATAGGGTTTTGTGTTCACTTTGGGAGGTGGATCCATTATGTGGAGGAGTGTCAAGCAGAAATGTGTGATGGACTCTACCATGGAAGCTGAGTATGTGGCAGCCTCTGAGGTAGCCAAAGAAGTTGTATGGCTTAGGAACTTCTTGATGGACTTGGATGTGATTCCTGGTTTATCCAGAACTATCATAATTTATTGTTGTAATAGTGGTGCAGTTGCAAACTCGAAGGAACCTGAGCCCATAAGGCAAGTAAACACATAGAGCACAAGTACCAGCTGATACGAGAGATCGTAAAGCGAGGAGAAGTTGTTGTCGCCAAGATTACATCAGAGGATAACCTGGCATATCCTTTCACTAAGGCCCATCCAGCGAGAGCTTTTGATAGGCATGTGGAGGGAATGGGAATCAGATGTATGACAGTTTGATGGCAGCATAGACTTTTAGTATAAGTGGGAGATTATTTGGATGTATATTGAAAGCCTAGCCTTTGTATGAACATCTTCATTTTAAAATAAGAATCACATGATCATTGTTTGATACGTTATATTGTAGATAACATGGTGCGTGGTGTCGCACAAAAGATCATGTTATCAGTTTCTTGTAGAGTATAAGTAGAGGGTCACAACCAATATGGTTTTGCACAAACCATTGGAATGGTTATAGTGTAATTTGGTATTGGTTTATCTTGACGATAGAATTACACTAGTACACTTTGTGTGTATTGAGCAGGACCGATTTAGAGGTGATTCAATTTATGGCTGACTATATAATTGAATCAGACCTCGGATATTTTGGTGTACATGCTCTTAATCCCGATATAATAATGAGCACATGTAATTAATATTTATTTCTTTGATTTACCAATGGGCGATATTTATGGGTTAAATCGATAGGCCCAGTAAGTTGGGAAATAATATTATTTACATGGTGTGCCATTGATTATAGAAGAAAACCATGTCCTGTGAATTAGGATGATGATGTCCCCTTGAGGAGCTCATAAGGATCATCATGTAAATCCTACAGGTGGACTTGGTCCAGCTTGATGATGAGGTTGAGTGGTACTACTCATGAAGTTAGATGTTAATTAATTAATTTTTAGTAAATTAATTAATTAATGGAAATTCGATATCTTAAACACGGGGAGATATTTGTACAAATAATATGCAGAGCCCATATTTATTTATAGGGGTTGGTGAGGTAGATCAATGATAATCCTCTAGTGGAATGGATCATGATTAATGGATCGGGTTTTGTGTGGTCCGGATCCATTGGGTGGCCAAGATCCAACTCCTCCTCATGGTCTCTATTGTAGCCTATTATAAATACCTCATGAAGCCTTGATCTATATAAGTTGATTGGAGAGGTTTGGGCGACAACAAGAAGTTGGGCTAGGGTTGGCGTTGGAGAGGTTGGGCAGCAACAATTTGAAGGCTAAGGTTTTGGTTTGTCCAATTCCTTAGGGTCGGCGGCAACACAAGTGAAGGAGGCTAGGGTTTTGTTCTTCCTCTCCCTCTCTTGGCCGGCGCCACCCTCATATTCTACATATCCTATAGCTAGCGCTTCCTCCACCTCTAATAGGGCCAGCGACAACAAAGGATAGGTTGCCTTCTTCCTTTGTCTTGGCCGGCACATCCTCTCCCTCTCCTTAGGGTCGGCAGACACCAAGCTTAGTGGTTCGTGGTCGGCATAAGCAAGGAGAAGAAGGGAGTTTGTTCTTCCCTTGTTTGGAGTGAGCAAGGAAGGGAAGACACGAGATCTAGGAGGCTTCAATTCTTGGAAGATCGTTACCCACACAACTTCCAAGAAGAGGATAGGTCATACAATAGAAGATCAAGAGGTAAATAACAGGTATAATTCTTGTTTAGTTTTCTTTCTTGTTCTATGTAATTGGATTATAATTGTATGATCATGGACCCCAAAGATAAATGCAAAAATCGGCGATCCGTACATCATCTATTCCGCGGTTAATCGAGGAAAAGAGCTAGGTTGCTTGAACAACAAGTTTGTTCAAGTGAATACTCAAAGCGAATAGCACGATGATGTATCGATTGCTTGGGTAATCCATCTCCATCCGGATTAGTTTAATTGATAAAATTTTAATCCGGGGATGTGAGATAGGTGTTGGAATGTATACTGAAAGCCTAGCTCTTTTTGTATGAACATTTTATTTTGAAATAATAATCACATGATCATTGTTTGCACTTTATATATTTATTATATGTGTGCATATTGTCTAATATTTTACATTGTAGATAACATGGTGCTTGGTGTGGCACAGAAGATCATGTTATCAGTTCTTTGTAAAATATAAGTAGAGGCTGACAACCAAGATGGTTTTGGACAAACCATTGGTATGGTTGTAGTGTAGCTTGGTATTGTTTTGTCTTGAACAGAGAGTTACACTGGTACACTTAGGTGTATTGAGCAGGACCGACATAGAGGTGATTCAATTTAGTACTGACTACATAATTGAATCGGACCTCGGATATTACGTTGTACATGCTCTTAATCCCGATATAATAACGGGCACATGTACTTAGTATTTATTTCTTTGATTTACCAGTGGGTGAGATTTAGATGGATTAAATCAATATGCCCGGTAAGTTGGGAAATAATATTATTTACATGGTCTACCGTTGATTATAGGAGGAAACCGTGTCCTATATATTAGGTTGATGATGTCCCCTTGAGGAGCTCATAAGGTTCATCATGTAAACCCAGCTGGTTGACTTAGTCAACATGATGATAAGGTTGAGTGGTACTACTCGAGGAATTAGATGTTAATTAATTGATGGTCAGTAAATCAATTAATTGACGGACATTCGATATCTTAAACATGGGGAGATGAATGTACAAATAATATATTGAGCCCATATTAATTTATGGGGGTTGGTGAGGTAGTTCAATGATGATCCTCTAGTGGAATGGAACATCATTGATGGATCAAGTTTGTGTGGTTCCGATCCATCGGGTGGCCAAGATCCAACTCCTCCTTATGGTCCCTATTGTAGCCTAATATAATCCTTGTGAAGTCTAGATCCAAGAATGTAAAACAAAACCTAGAACCAACGGTTGGGATTAAATCCCTAGATCCGATGGTTAGGATGAAACCCTAGAACCAACGGTTGGGATTAAATCCCTAGATCCGATGGTTAGGATGAAACCCTAGAATCGACGGTTGGGATTAAATCCCTAGATCCGACGGTTGGGATAAAACCCTAGATCTGACGGTTGGGATGAAACCCTAGATCCGACGGTTGGGATGAAATCCTAGATCCAACGGTTGGGATGAAACTCTAGATCCGATGGTTGGGATAAAACCCTAGATCCGACAGTGGAGATTAAATCCCTAGATCCGACGGTGGAGATTAAAGGAGGCTTAAGCCCAATTCTATAAATAGGGGGCTTAGGCTTGGGCGGCAAGATATTGATTGAGAGTTAGGGTTTGGCTTTTCCAAAAAGTGGGCGGCTAGGGTTTGGGAGCTAGGGTTTGGGCGGCAACCTTCTTCCTCCATCTAATTGCCGGCGCCCAACCTTCTTCCATCAAGGCTTGGCCGGCGCCCATCTTATTGGCCACTCTCTTATTCCTTGGTCGGCGGTTCTCCTTCCATTGGTGGCCGGCGTTCATCTTCCTCCCTTTCTCTTTGGTGGCCGGCGGCAACCCTTCTTCAAGTTGGTCGGTGCTTCATCCACTTGCTCCTTGGCCGGCGATTGCACCAAATTCCCTAATTTGGTGGCTGGTTCTAGAAAGGATAAGTATTTGTTGGTTCTTCTCTTTGTTCGCAGTGGACAAGGTAGAGAAGAACGCAATCTAGAAGGCTTCTACTCGTGGAGGATCTTCGTCCACACGTAGTCCACGAGAAGGATAGGACATACGGTAGAAGATCGTAAGGTATAAAGTTTTGCAACTTTATTTTCAGATCTGAGCATGATCTTTTATTTGTTGATTATACATGTATGAATTAGTAAATATATTGTATAATCATGGACCCCGAAGACAAACACAAAAACCGGCGATCCGTCCGTCGTCTCTTCCGCGGCTATCCAACTAGAAGAGTTGTGTCGCTTGAACAACTAGTTTGTTCAAGCGACCACTCAAGTTGTTAGCACGACGACGAATTGGTTATGCTAAGGAAGCTCATCCCATCCGGATTAATTCTTTCATTAGTGAAAATTTTAATCCGGGGACATGGGAGCCAATGAGCCTCCGAAGCGACTCCCAACAAGTGGTATCAGAGCCACGGTTTCCGGTTTTGTGTGTTTTGGATTCGGTTAATTTTTATGCACTTTTTCATATATTATATGTGCCGGATAATAGTAGGATATGCGTAGTTTAACTCTTTGGTTGCAGGCATAAGATTCGACTATTATGGCCATGTGTGTGTATGTGAATGGATGTTTGTAAATATTTATTATTTGAATCCTCGGGGTTGACGAGGCTAGATTAGTATTTAATTTTTGTAATTAAATACGACATTGTTTAGCCGCTCATTTTAGTTTACTTTCGATCTAGATTATTTGTACACTCCTTCATGGAGTATAGGATCGATGGATGTAAATAAAATGATTTAATCTCGGCTCGGATATCTTTGGTCACTTGCGCACGGGAAAAGGTGGAGCGGATGAGGTGGCGACACGACGGGATGCATATTGGAGGACAATGCCATAATAGTTGGAAAAATTCTATTTTTTCCATATTTATTGCTTATTTGTTTTATATGCATGTTGTGTATGTTTTAAAATTCCTCATTTTCAATTAACTAAGTGGGAGAGGGACATTTTAATTAATTCCCGCGGCCTCCATTACAATTTGACGTGTGATGCAACAAACTTGTGTGTTGGCTCTGAGTGCCTTCCTCCCTGCGGACAGGTTTGTTTGCGGATCACTAGGTCAAATAATGGTTATAGGAAATTATCTAGGAGCATGTGTACATCCACAGCGGTAAGGCACATAATCCGAAATAATTCCCTTAGTATCGTGTAATGGTGCACACTTAGATGCAAATAGAAGTATCCTCCCCATCGGAGTCACTGCTTTTATTTGTAGGGTCAAAGAAGAACCAACTATTAATTTTATTTGTCAAAAAGTAAGGTTGACAAGATAATAAAATTAATGGGTAAAATCTCCTCTTACAAATGTAGAATTCGTATACGTCCACACAGTGTGGCATGCGATATTCTCGGTGATTTGAGGTGTTGGTTGATTTCGGGATTTTATTGTTTTGAGGAATCAATAATATTTGAAATCTAATATTTTGATCATTGTGATTTTTAGGATTTTCAAATGGCTTTCAACCCACTTGCTGTGATTTTAAAAGAAAACAAACTTACTGGTCTAAACTACATTGATTGGAAAAGAAACTTGGATATTGTCTTAACTGCGGAGGAGTACAAATTTGTACTCTTCGAGGTCTGTCCTCCTAAGCCCTCCGATGACTCTGATGAAAAGGAGAAAGAATGTTATAAGAAATGGGTCAAGGCAGATGAAATGGCGCGGTGTTACATTTTGGAATCTATGTCAAATGTGCTGCAACATCAGCATCAGGCCATAGCCACAGCTTATGACATGATGTTCAATCTCAAGGAACTTTTTGAACATTAGAGTAGGGCGGCTAGACAGGAGGCAATGAGAAACTTGATGACGACCACCATGATCGAGGGAACACCCGTTAGGGATCATGTTCTAAAGATGATGGCTAATCTTAATGAGATGGAAGTCGTCGGAGCTGAGATCGATGGGGAAACCCAGGTGGATATCATTCTCCAGTCTCTGCCTAGGAGTTTTGAGCAGTTCCGCCTCAACTACAACATGAACAAGAGGTTGTATTCGTTGGTGGAGCTTCTAACAGAACTCTAGGTGGCAGAGGGGCTTTTTCGTCAAAGTGCTCAAGCCATGGTCGCTCAGAAGGTTTCTTCCTCTAAACTGAAAGGTAAGAAGAAGAAGAAGCAAGGTGGAGCGAAGAAAGTGGCAGTGGGACCTCAGGCAGGAGTGAAGAAGCCGAAAGGCAAGTGCTTCACTTGCAAGCAGATCGACATCGAAGGCGGACTATCCTCACAAAGAACACAGGTATATCTTCTTGTTTGGTTGTTGAAACATGTTTAGCGGTGTTATCTACCAGTGCCTGGTGTGTAGATACAGGAGCCACTGATCATGTCTGCAATACTTTGCAGGGGTTCCAGGAAACCCGACGACTAGCTGAGGGAGAGATTACCGTCTTCATGGGCAATGCTTCAAAGGTGGCGGCTATTGTAGTGGGAGACGTTTATTTATCTTTTGATAGGAATAAAGTTTTGGTTTTGAGAAATTGTCTTTATGTACCTACTTTTAGAAAGAATTTAATTTCAGTTTCTAAATTGTTTATGGATGAATATTCTGTTTCTTTTAATGACAAAGTGGTTATAAAAAGGAATAGGGAGATTATCTGTTCTGGTACATTGGTTGGCAATTTATATACTCTTGAACCGAAAACTCCCACGATGCATATAGAAGTAAATAACTCATCTTCTAAATCTAATAAGAGAAAAGAACCTTCGCAGATGAACCAAACATATCTTTGGCATCTAAGGCTTGGTCATATTAACCTAAGTAGAATTCAAAGGTTGATAGTTGATGGACCTTTGGGTTCATTAGTGGTGGAGGATCTCCCAACCTGCGAATCATGCTTGGAAGGTAAAATGACCAAGAGGCCTTTCAAGGCCAAGGGGTATAGAGCCAAAGATGTGTTAGAATTGGTTCATTCTGATTTGTGTGGTCCTATGTCTATCCAGGAAAGAGGTGGTTTTGAATATTTCGTCTCTTTTATAGACGATTATTCAAGATATGGATACATTTACTTGATGCGCCGCAAGTCTGAATGCTTTGACAGGTTCAAAGAATTCAAGGCTGATGTGGAGAACCGTTAAGGTAAAAGTATCAACACATTACGATCTGATCGTGGTGGCGAGTACCTCTTGGGAGAGTTTAGGAATTACTTATCAGAGACTGGGATTCAATCCCAATTGTCTGCACCTGGCACACCCCAGCAGAATGGTGTAGCGGAGAGAAGGAATAGGACTCTTATGGAGATGGTCAGATCGATGATGAGTTATTCTGAGTTCCCTGTTTCATTCTGGGGGTATGCACTGGATACGGCAATGTACACTCTGAACTTGGTTCCATCTAAATCAGTACCTTCTACCCCTGTAGAATTGTGGACTGGGCGAAATCCTAGTATGAGACATATTCGGATATGGGGGAGTCCAGCACATGTGCTGAAGGCTGATGCTGTTAAGTTGGAACCTCGTACAGAAGTGTGCATGTTTGTTGGCTACCCTAAGGGAACGAAAGGTGGTTTGTTTTATAATCCTAGAGATCAGAGGGTGATCGTTAGCACGAACGCCAGATTTCTAGAGGAGGATTATGTAATGAACCACAAGCCCAATAGTAGGATTGTTCTTAAGGAGTTAACAGGGGAAGTCCCGACTTCAGTACCACCGGTACAAGAGGAGACACCACAAGTCACTGCACCTCATGTCACAGAGCATACACAGGAGGCACCTCGTCGTAGTGGGAGGGTTGTTAGACAACCCGAGAGATTCATGTTTTTGGGAGAGTCTTCGAACTTAGTCCCTGGTGAACATGAACCTAATCCCTGGACGTATGACGAGGCAATCCAAGATAGAGATGCAGTATCTTGGCAAAGAGCGATGCATTCAGAGATCGAATCTATGGATTCTAATCAGGTCTGGGAGCTAGTAGAACCACCCGATGGTGTAAAAAACATTGGATGCAAGTGGATCTACAAGAGAAAGAGAGGAGTAGACGGGAAGGTTGAGACCTTCAAAGCTAGGCTTGTTGCGAAAGGGTATACTCAGAAAGAGGGTATCGATTATGAGGAGACCTTTTCGCCGGTAGCTATGCTTAAGTCTATCTAGATTCTCTTATCTATAGCTGCTCATATGGATTATGAGATTTGGCAGATGGATGTCAAGACAGCTTTCCTTAACGGAAGTCTTGAGGAGAACATCTATATGCGGCAACCAGAGGGATTCATTGCTAAAGGCAAAGAGAATCTTGTATGTAAGCTTAATCGGTCCATTTATGGATTGAAGCAAGCTTCTAGATCTTGGAACATCCGCTTTGATGAGGTAATCCAGTCATATGGATTTATTCAAAGTCCGGATGAACCTTGTGTATACAAGAGATGTGACGGAAATGTAATGGTGTTTCTTGTACTATACGTGGATAACATTTTGTTAGTTGGCAACAATATCAAAGTGTTATCAGACGTAAGGGTATGGTTGTCCAAACAGTTTGACATGAAGGACTTGGGAGAAGTGGGACACATCCTTGGGATCAAAGTTATAAGGGATCGCAAGAAAAGGATGTTGTGCTTATCTCAAGCTTCATACATTGACACTATCCTTGCTCGTTTTAGCATGCAGAACTCCAAGAAAGGTTTTCTACCTTTTAGGCATGGAGTTCCTTTATCTAAAGAGATGTGTCCCAAAACATCAAAGGAGATAGAGGACATGAAGGCGGTTCCTTATGCTTCGGCAGTAGGAAGCCTTATGTATGCTATGCTATGTACGAGATCGGATATCTTCTTTGCCGTGGGCATGGTTAGCAGATATCAGAGTAATCCTGGACAGGGACATTGGACTGCAGTAAAGCATATATTGAAGTACCTGAGAAGGACTAGGGATTATATGATGGTTTACCGGGCAGATCAATTAGTCGTTGTGGGTTACACGGATTCGGATTTCCAATCAGATAGGGACAAGAGTAAGTCTACCTCGGGGTTTGTGTTTACTTTTGGAGGTGGAGCCATAGTATGGAGGAGTGTCAAGCAGAAATGCGTGGCGGACTCTACCATGGAAGCTGAGTATGTGGCAGCCTCTGAGGCAGCCAAGGAAGCTGTATGGCTCAGGAACTTCTTGATGGACTTGGATGTGATTCCTGGTTTGCCCAGAACTATCACAATTTATTGTGATAACAGTGGTGCAGTTGCAAACTCGAAGGAACCACGAGCCCATAAGGCGAGTAAACACATAGAGCGTAAGTACCACCTTATACGAGAGATCGTAAAGCGAGGAGAAGTTGTTGTCGCCAAGATTGCATAAGAGGATATCCTGGCGGATCCATTCACTAAGGCCCTTCCAGCGAAAGCATTTGATAGGCATATGGAGGACATGGGGATCAGATGTATGGCAGAGTGATGACGGCATAGTCTTTTAGTATAAGTGGGAGATTGTTGGAATGTATACTGAAAGCCTAGCTCTTTTTGTATGAACATTTTATTTTGAAATAAGAATCACATGATCATTGTTTGCACTTTATATATTTATTATATGTGTGCATATTGTCTATTATTTTATATTGTAGATAACATGGTGCTTGGTGTGGCACAGAAGATCATGTTATCAGTTCCTTGTAAAATATAAGTAGAGGCTCACAACCAAGATGGTTTTGGACAAACCATTGGCATGGTTGTAGTGTAGCTTGGTATTGTTTTGTCTTGAATAAAGAGTTACACTGGTACACTTAGGTGTATTGAGCAGGACCGACATAGAGGTGATTCAATTTAGTACTGACTACATAATTGAATCGGACCTCGGATATTATGTTGTACATGCTCTTAATCCCGATATAATAACGGGCACATGTACTTAGTATTTATTTCTTTGATTTTCCAGTGGGTGAGATTTAGATGGATTAAATCAATATGCCCGGTAAGTTGGGAAATAATATTATTTACATGGTCTGCCGTTGATTATAGGAGGAAACCGTGTCCTATATATTAGGTTGATGATGTCCCCTTGAGGAGCTCATAAGGTTCATCATGTAAACCCAGCTGGTTGACTTAGTTAACATGATGATAAGGTTGAGTGGTACTACTCGAGGAATTAGATGTTAATTATTTGATGGTCAGTAAATCAATTAATTGACGGACATTCGATATCTTAAACACGGGGAGATGAATGTACAAATAATATATGGAGCCCATATTAATTTATGGGGGTTGGTGAGGTAGTTCAATGATGATCCTCTAGTGGAATGGAACATCATTGATGGATCAAGTTTGTGTGGTTCCGATCCATCGGGTGGCCAAGATCCAACTCCTCCTTATGGTCCCTATCGTAGCCTAATATAATACTTGTGAAGTCTAGATCCAAGAATGTAAAACAAAACCTAGAACCGACGGTTGGGATTAAATCCCTAGATCCGATGGTTAGGATGAAACCCTAGAACCAATGGTTGGGATTAAATCCCTAGATCCGATGGTTAGGATGAAACCCTAGAATCGACGGTTGGGATTAAATCCCTAGATTCGACGGTTGGGATAAAACCCTAGATCCGATGGTTGGGATGAAATCCTAGATCCAACGGTTGGGATGAAACTCTAGATCCGACGGTTGGGATAAAACCCTAGATCCGACGGTGGAGATTAAATCCCTAGATCCGACGGTGGAGATTAAAGGAGGCTTAAGCCCAATTCTATAAATAGGGGGCTTAGGCTTGGGCGGCAAGATATTGATTGAGAGTTAGGGTTTGGCTTTTCCAAAAAGTGGGCGGCTAGGGTTTGGGAGCTAGGGTTTGGGCGACAACCTTCTTCCTCCATCTAATTGCCGGCGCCCAACCTTCTTCCATCAAGGCTTGGCCGGCGCCCATCTTATTGGCCACTCTCTTAATCCTTGGCCGGCGGTTCTCCTTCCATTGGTGGCCGGCGTTCATCTTCCTCCCTTTCTCTTTGGTGGTCGTGCTCCTTTCAAGTGGCGCTTCATCCACTTGCTCCTTGGCCGGTGGTTGCACCAAATTCCCTAATTTGGTGGCTGGTTCTAGAAAGGATAGGTATTTGTTGGTTCTTCTCTTTGTTCGCAGCGGACAAGGTAGAGAAGAATGCAATCTAGAAGGCTTCTACTCGTGGAGGATCTTCGTCCACACGTAGTCCACGAGAAGGATAGGACATACGGTTGAAGATCGTAAGGTATAAAGTTTTGCAACTTTATTTTTAGATCTGAGCATGATATTTTATTTGTTGATTATACATGTATGAATTAGTAAATATATTGTATAATCATGGACCCCGAAGACAAACACAAAAACCGGCGATCTGTCCGTCATCTCTTCCACGGCTAACCAACTAGAAGAGTTGTGTTGCTTGAACAACTAGTTTGTTCAAGCGACCACTCAAGTTGTTAGCACGACGACGAATTGGTTGTGCTAAGAAAGCTCATCCCATCCGGATTAATTCTTTCATTAGTGAAAATTTTAATCTGGGGACATGGGAGCCAATGAGCCTCCGGAGCGACTCCCAACAATAGGATGCCATGCACAAGCGACCAAAGCGAGGGAAGTAATTTTCCCTTCATCTTAACAGTCGCCCAATGATTCATTCCTTGATCAGACTAATATCTGCTCATGACACTCAGAGCATATGATACATTTGGCCTTGTACATAACATAACATACATGATAGATCCTATTGTGGATGCATAGGGAATCTTACTCATTCAAATCCTCTCATCTTCTGTGCGCGGACACATAGACTTCGAAAGGTGTATCCCATACCTGATGGGAAGGAAACCTTTCTTGGATTCCGACATGCTAAACCTCTTTAGCACTCAGTTTATATATGTAGATTGCTAAAGACCAAGCAACCGTTTCGATCTATCTCTATAGATCTTGATCCCGAGGATGTAGGTCGCTTCTCCTAGGTCTTTTATGGAGAATATTTTGGTTAACCAAATTTTAACTGACTGTAAGATAGAAACATCGTTTCCTATAAGTAATATGTCATCGACATACAATATTAGGAACACGACTGCACTCCCACTAACCATCTTGTACACACAGGGTACGTCTGGATTTTGTTAGAAATCAAACCTTTTGATTGTCTCATCAAAATGAATATTCCAGCTCCTGGATGCTTGCTTCAGTCAATAAATGGACCGTCGAAGTTTGCATACCTTTGTTTTATCAACTGATTTAAAACCCTCACGATGTATCATATACACGTCCTCAAGTAGGTTTCCATTAAGGAAAGCCATTTTCACATCCATTTATCATATCCATAATCATAATGACCCGCTATGGTCAGGAGCATCCGAATGGATTTAAGCATAACAACAGATGAATAGGTCTCGTCATAATCAACACCATGTTTTTGACGATAGCCTTTAGCCACTAATCTAGCCTTAAAGGTAATCACATTACAATCCATATCTATTTTCTTCTTGAAAACCCACTAGCACCCTATAGGCTTAATGCCTTCAGGTGGGTCCACCAAGTTCCAAACTTGATTTTTATACATGGAATCCATTTCTGACTTCATGGCTTCAAGCCATTTGTCCCTTTCTGAACTTTTTAGAACTTCTTCATAATTGGTAGGCTCCTCACCGTCAATGAGTAACACATTATTGGATTGACTTATGAGAAATCCATATCTCTCAGGAATGTTCCGTGTCCTACCAGATCTACGAAAATGTAGTGTCACAATAGGTTCAACCGATGTCTCATCACTATGAGTTATCGGTTGTGGTGCTTCACCAGGTATCTCATAAATGTCTATTGGAGTCTCTCGAGCCTCCTCAAGCTCAACGACACTCCCACTATTTTCTTGCAAGAAAAACTCTTTCTCTAGAAACACAACATGCCTTGAAGAAAACACCTTTTGTTCCACAGGATGATAGAATTGGTAACCCCTTGTTTCCCTAGGGTATCCAATAAATAGACATTTATCATACTTAGCATCCAATTTGTCTGATACAGTCCGCTTCACATAAGCAAGACAACCCCATATCTTCAAGTAAGATAAATTAGGTTTCTTATTATTCCATATCTCATATGGAGTAGTTGATACTACCTTGGTTGGCATTCTGTTTAGCAAGTAAATAGTTATCTGAAGTACATAGCCCCAAAAGGACTTGGGAAGATTCGCATGATTCATCATCGACCTGACCATATCCAATAAGTTCTGGTTACGCCTCTCAGATACACCATTAAGTTGTGGTGTATACGGTGGAGTCCATTGAGACAATATACCATTGTCCCTCAGATAATCTAGAAACTCTTAACTCAAGTATTCACCACCACAATACGATCAAAGTATTTTAATACTCTTGCAAAGTTGTTTCTCTACTTCATTTCTAAATTTTTTGAAGCTTTCAAAGGCTTCAGACTTGTGTTTCATCAAGAACACATACCCAAACCGTGAGTGATTATCAGTGAAGGTAATGAAATAGCTATAGCCTCCTAGAGCTTGAGTTGACAGAGGTCCGCATACATCAATATTTATTAGACCAAGCAACTCTCCCACCGGTTCACCTTTTCCCATAAAAGGAGACTTAGTCATCTTTCCTTTTGAGCATGATTCACATGTATCATATGAATCTAATTCAAACGATTCCAGAATTCCACATCGGTGCAATTCGAACATACGTTTCTTGCTCATATAGCCAAGACGACAATGCCACATTTATGAGGCTAATTGATTATCTTTTCGAGCACACTTGTTGCTCACTTCGATATTGAAAATGTCACTGGATACGTCCAACATATAAATACCATTGCTTAAAGTTTCAGTCCCATAAAGAACGCCATTCAAAGTTATGTAACAACAATTACATATATATCAGTCACACCCGGTATCCAATACCCAAGTGTTTAAGGAAATAGAATGACAATCAATAATGAAGATATCTGAAGAGGATGAGGCATCGAATGGCATCTTCTTCTTCACGGACTCAAGATAAATCTTGCAGTTTCTTCTCCAATGGTCATCCTTGCCATAATGATGGAAAGTGCCCTTTTGAGCTAGTTCTGCCTTTTTAGCCTTTTTCTTCTTCCCCTTCTGCTGTTCCTTTTACTTCCTTTTAGAACCTTTCTTCAAGAAATCAACTAACAACACCATCCTCTGCTAATGCTTTATAGAAGGCTCCACAGTCTTTAACATGTTGAGCAGTACCACAGATGAACCTTCTTGCATCTCAAAGGTGAAGAGGAGCTTGGAGACTTCGAACCTTTTGAATCTCACTTGGTCATCAAACAACTCATAAAGATGAAAGACTATGGTATAAACATCCATATGCTCATCCTGCTTCCGCAGCTCGGGTACCATCGTGGCTAGCATGATGCAACTCACTAGTTCAGAATCAATCACATGTTTCTAATAGGCCAACAATTGGTCCAGAGTTGCATCATCACTAGGACGCCCGGGAAGAGGCTCTTCGAGGACATGCACAAGCTTTTCTTCTCTAAGAACAATTCTCAAGTTTCTAAGCAAATCCAAGAAGTTCAGCCTAGTCAATTTATTCGAATTTAAAATAGAGCGCAAATTCAAAGACATCATGATCAAGCGATTAACCTAGAAATACAAAATCGAGCATATATGAGAAAGATGGAAAAATGCATTAAAATACATTTACAAATTTCATTCATTTTTTGAATTTTAAAACCCCAAAATCACTTCGGGAGATGGTAGGTCCATCTCCGAATGGGCTGATATCCAACATAGATATGAACAACCTTGGAGAGAGTCTAACAAGCCATTCATAGCTACAATGGTAGGTATCAAGTATACCAATTACATATCACATATATGCAACTATCACAATGTGCTATCAAATAATTGAATGTTCACACATACATCGGGTTGTTAACTCATTAACAAGTATGCATCATATGCATAACACCAAACTTTACCTCCCTTCACATCGACCTTGGAGAGAGTCCAACAAGCTGATGCTCCAGGTTAAAGTCAACCCATTAATCGAGAAATAGTATTAATATGGTTAGAGTGCATTCAACCAATTAGGCCGACTTGGAGAGAGTCCAACAACCAAAGCTAACGATTGACCTATGACTCTTACCATATTAGTATTAAACTAATCCATGGTTTGAACATGTTCAGGTTCGTGCTGGGCTTGGAGAGAGTCCAATAACCCAAACAAGAAATAGAACTTTGGTTCCAACCATATTAATGGAAGGTGTAGGCTTTAATATTGTGTAAGGGTTTTAATGTCTCATTCTCTTTGCATACAAATAACTATTATCTACATGGCATTATATACATGACATACATTTACATGTCACGACATGCATGGCATAATGATATGCATCTAATGCAATTACATGACATACAATTATGGCTTGTTCAAAAATTTCCTTATATGTCATAACTATTTATAGAAATATAATATGTTTGAGATTTAATTCCCCAAATCAAATCATGATTAAATTAGGAAATAAATTTCCAAATCTAATTACATATTTTATTTATGGAAAGTGTTAATTTCCAAAGGAGGTGGTCGGCTGATCCTTGGTCACCGGAGCCAAGGTGGGTCGCCGGAGGGGTGGCTGACAGCAGTTGGATGCCGGTGACATAGAGGTGGACGGCGGCACAAGAGCTGGGTGTGGATCCCTTGGTCGACGGCAAGGAGAGGAGAGGGAGAGGAGAGGAAGGGAAGTTTCCAAAAATAAAACTTAAGGCTCTCTAAACCTCTAGTCGTGCTTTTATAGAGCACGTGTTTCTTGACCATCAAGAAACCTTATCCTTAGAGTTATTGGTTCATAACCAAAATTCGTTAACATGCTCCAATAACTTAAGTTAAAATAAACCGAACCAAGTTGGTCTATTTTAAGTTAAAATGAACCGAACAAACTTTGGTTCATTCGTTAAAAAAAAACAAACCACTTTGGTTTATTTTCTACCATTGGATTAGAACCAAACCAATTTGGTTTATCCATCATGTCTTCATAAGACTCGATCAATCCATGCTTCCATTGCAACTGAAATGATTTCATGCTCGCTCCTTGTTTGGTCCAACCAAACCTAGTTTATTTCAATTTGAGAATCTCATTCTCAAGCTCATTTAAATCATTTAGATTATGCTCGTTGTCCGTGTGACCAAATAGGTTCCCGATTTATGTTAACCATTAATTATAGAATGATCATGAGTGGAACCTAGTAGTACATCATGATCCTAAATTAACTGGAAAAACCACGGTTAATTCCAGAACTATTTCTGAAATCTTTCAGCAACTACAATGAATCGTGCCTCGTTCCCTTCACTCATCTTATACCCACTTGCTTCAGGACATGGTCTATAGTGTCAGTCCACACTAGGATGATTATGTCACACCTAGGTCAAGTATCATTTCCTCGTCCTACGGATTCTAGTTACTGCACATGTATCCAAGTGTACCTTACTCTAAACATGTAATGTTTTGGCCAAAGACTTTAGTAACAATCCGACGAGAGGCCAAGGGTATACAGCTCCTCACAAGGAGTGGTGAATCCTTTATAGGCTATTCAAACACCTTCGGCCACTTTGACTTATACCCAATCATCCCGGGTCCAAATCTCCTCAGAGATGCTTGCTTAAGATGTCAAAGCATAAGTTTTCATGACCAAGATGACTTGAATACCGCAAGTCAAAAGAACATCACACTTAAGCTGTAGTAAGAACTTCATTGACATATCCATATATGCAGAAAATCATATGAAGTCTTATAGTTGGTCAATCTAATGCACTAGTTACCATAACTAGCATCCATGATTAACTCCGGACATCACAATGTCTCTAGCCAGTGAGAATCAGCTGCTTGGATACACCAAAGAGTATGCCTAGTGCTAGTCTCTACAGAATTGATGGTGTCCAAATCCATCAATTCATCAACTAGGGATAATTCCAATACATCATAATTACACATGTAGAGATACTCACTAGTTGTGATCCAATCAAGTTTACGTATTGCTAATGACTTAAGTCGAGAGGTCCTATAATCTCAATACTTGGATAATAAAACATGTATCAATGCGATTTTTATATAGGAGTAAATCTTCATTTTATAAACAACATCCTTTCACTTATAAGACGATTGCCTTAGGACACTCTCATATATAACTAACAATCCAAACTTAATTTTCATACATGGAATCCATTTCCGACTTCATGGCTTCAAGCCATATGTTTCTTTCGATTCACTTATGAGAAATCCATATCTCTCAGGAATATTGTGTGCCCTACTAGATCTACGAAGATGTGATGTCACAATAGGTTCAATCGATGTCTCATCACTATGAGTTATCGGTTAAGGTGCTTGACTAGGTATCTCATCAATGTCTATTGGAGTCTCTTGAACCTCCACAAGTTCAACAATGCTCCCACTATTTTCTTGCAAGAGAAACTCTTTCTCTAGAAACAAAGCATGCCTTGAAACAAACACCTTTTGTTCCATAGAATGATAGAATTGGTAACCCCTCATTTCCTTTGGGTATCCAAAAAATAAACATTTATCAGACTTAGCATCGAGTTTGTCTAATACAGTCCACTTCATATAAGCAGGACAACCCCATATCTTCAAGTAAGATAAATTATGTTTCTTACTATTCCATATCTCATATGGATTAGTAGAGACTACCTTGGTCGGGACTCTGTTTAACAAGTAAACATCAGTTTGAGGTGCATAGCCCCAAAAGGATTTGGGAAGATTCGCATGATTCATCATTGACCTAACCATGTCCAACAAGGCTCGATTTCGCCTCTCAGATACACCATTATGCTGTGGTGTATATTGCAGAGTCCATTGAGACAATATACCATTGTCCCTTAAATAATTCAGAAACTCTTGACTCAAGTATTCACCACCTCGATCCGATCAAAGTATTTTAATACTCTTGCCAAGTTGTTTCTCTACTTCATTTCTGAATTCTTTGAACCTTTCAAAGGCTTCAGATTTGTGTTTCATCAAGAACACATACCCAAACCGTGAGTGATCATCGGTGAAGGTAATGAAGTAGCTATAGCCTCCTAGAGCTTTAGTTGACATAGGTCTGCATACATCAATATGTATTAGACCAAGCAACTCTGCCACCGGTTTACCTTTCCCCGTAAATGATAACTTAGTCATCTTGGCTATTAAGCATGATTTTCATGTATCGTATAAATCTAATTCAAATGATTCCAGAATTCCACATCGGTGTAATTGGGACATGCGTTTCTTGCTCACATGGCCAAGACGATAATGCCACATGTAGGAGTCTAATTGATTATCTTTTCGGGCATGCTTGTTGCTCGCTTTGATATTGAGAATGTCACTGTATAAGTCTAACATATATAAACCATTGCATAATGTTCTAGTCCCATAAAGCACGCCATTCAAAGTTATGTAACAATAATTGTTACTAAAAGTCAAATGGTACCCATTTCTATTTAAACAAAAAATAGAAATGATGTTCTTTATCAACGAAGGAACATAATAGCAATTGTCCAGTTATAAGACAATCCTGTAAGGAGTTTTAACAAATACATTTCGATGGCGAGTGCAGCAACCTTTGCTCCATTCCCAACACATAAATTTGACTCTCCCTAATGAGTCTTCTTCTATTCCTTAGCCCATGTATGTTATTACATTATGTGAACCACATCTGGTATCCAATACCCAATTGTCTAAGGAAATAGAATGACAATCAATAATGAAGAAACCTGAAGAGGATGGGGTATAAGATGCCTTCTTCTTCACGGACTCAAGATAAATCTTGCAGTTTCTTCGTCAATGGCCCTCCTTGCCACAATGATGGCAAGTGCCCTTTTGTGTTGGTTCTGCCTTTTTCTTCTTCCCCTTCTGTTGTTCCTTTGACTTCCTCTTAGAACCTTTCTTCGAGGAATCAACTAACAACACCATCCCCAGCTCATGCTTCACAGAAGTCTCCACAATCTTCAGCATGTTAAGAAGTACCATAGAAGAACCTTCTTGTATCTTAGAGGTGAAGAGAAGCTTGGAGACTTCGAACCTTTCGGATCTCACTTGCTCATCAAACAACTCATAAAGACGAAATACTATGGTATGAGCATCCATATGCTCATGCTGCTTCCGCAGCTCATGTACCATCACGGCTAGCATGATGCAACTCACTAGTTCAAAATCACTCACATGTTTCTAATGGGCCAACAATTGGTCTGGAGTTGCGTCATCACTTGGACAGGCGGGAAGAGGCGCTTTGAGGACATACACAAGCTTTTCAACCTTAAGAACAATTCTCAAGTTTCTAAGCCAGTCCAAAAATTTTGGCCCAGTCAATTTATTCGAATCCAAAATAGAGTACAAATTCAAAGACGTCATAGTTAAGGTATTAACCTAGAAATACAAATCGAGCATATATGAGAAAATGATTTTAAAATGGATCAACATGCATTTACAAATCCCATTCATTTTTCGAAATCAAACCCCTCAAAATAAATTTGGGAGATCGTAGGTCCATCTCCGAATGGGTTGATATCCAACATAGATAAGAACGACCTTGGAGAGAGTCCACCAAGTAATTCTTAGCTACGATGGTAGGTATCAAGTATACCAATTGCATATCACATATATGCAACTATCACAATGTGCTATCAACTAATTGAATATTCACATATATATCAGGGTGTTAACTCATTAACAAGTATGCATCATATGCACAGCACCCAACTTCGTCTCCCTTCACATCGACCTTGGAGAGAGTCCAACAAACCGATGCTCCAAGTTAAAACAGACCCATTAATCGCGAAATAATTTCAATATGGTTAGAGTGCATTCAACCAATTAGCCAGGCTTAGAGAGAGTCCAACAACCCAAACTAACGATTGACCTCTGACTCATACCATATTAGTCATAAACTATTCCAATGGTTTGAACATGTTCAGGTTCGAGCCGGGCTTGGAGAGAGTCCAACAACCCAAACAAGAAATGGAACTTGGGTTTTAACCATATTAATGGAAGGTGTAGGCTTTAATATTGTATAAGGGATTTAAGATCTCATCCACTTTTTCATACAAATAACTATTATCTACATAACATGACACACATGACATATATCTACGTGTCACGACACGCATGACATAATAATATGCATCTAATGCAATTACATGACATACAATTTTGGCATGTACACAAATTTCCTTATCTATCATAACTATTTTTGAAATAAAATATATTTTAGATTTTATTTCTCAAATCAAATCATGATTAAATTAGGAAACAAATTTCCAAATCTAATCGCATATTTTATTTATGGAAAGTGTTAATTAAGGAAAGTCAAATCTAATTTAGGAAACAAATTGCCTAAATTGTAATTTCCTAATCATATTAGGAAACTTCCAATTTGAATTTCTTTACAAATTGAAATTTCCATAAATACTTCTAAACTTTCCAAAAGTAGAATATTTTCATAAATACATTTAAGACTATCACAAAATAATTTTACTATTATGTCGGAACACAGTCGGGCTTTGATACCACTGTTGAGTTTCTCCAGCACCGACGTGGGTGTGTGTTTGAACATGTTTCGTAAACATGCACACAACGGAAGCAAAAAGAAGAAATAAACTAACTTTATTATAACACACACACACACCACACGCATGGAGGATACAACAAGTGTAGACATAATCGCTATTTTAAATTTTGCAATAAAAGAAAATTTATTTTAGTAATACCTGATGTATCACGTGTAGCGGGAATGACATCAACCGTAGCGACCCTCTCTAGAATCGCCTCTATCCGTATCCACACCGACTATCTTCTGGATAGCTTCACAAAGCCACGAGCCCCGTCTTCAAAAGAGTTACTAGCCTCGTGTCGAAGACGTTGTGATCCAAGAGACGATCACAATCCGAATAAAAATTCGGATCTAAAAATGAGCTCCACGAACTCGCTTTCGGAAGTGGTTTTCGTCAACCAATTGACGAAATCTTGGTCCTCCACCTATGAGGATTGTCAGAGATCCAATCCCCAGCAAGTAGGTCACTGTCGGAGCACAAAACACTGACCAAATGACCACTCTACGAAGAGAGAAACAAGCTGTCCAAAACTGGACAGCTTTTGTTGGTGGAGAAGATGGTCGGCCAATCAATGGTCGGTTGCTCCTTGGTCGCCGGCGGCCAAGGGAGGATGGCTGGAGGAGTCGCCAGCGGCTAGTGGGTGACTGGTGGCAAGGAGGAGGAGCAGCAACTCCAATGGGCGGCGACACATGGTGCTTGGGCGGCCCATGAAGTGGGCGGCAACCCTAGAGTAGGAAGAGGAGAGGAGGCTAGGGTTTCCAAAACCCTTGAACCAATTAATTTTCATCGAAAAACCCTTAAGCCGTGTTTTATAGAGAACACATTCTCTTAATAGTTATTGGTTCATAACCAAAACCCTTTATCCCGCTCCAATAACTTAAGTTAAAATAAACCAAACCGCGTTGGTATATTTTAAGTTAAAACGAATCGAACGAACTTTGGTTCATTCATTTAAAACAAACCAAACCACTTTGGTTTATTTTCCACCATTAGATTAGAACCAAAGCAATTTGGTTCATCCATCATGTCTTCATAAGACTCGACTCATCCATGCTTCCGATGCTACTGAAACAATTTCAAACTCGCTCTTTGTTTGGTCCAACCAAACCAAGTCTCTCTCGATCTAAGAATCCTATTCTCAAACTCATTTTAAATCCTTCGGATTACACTCGTTGTGCGTGTGACCAAATAGGTTCTCGTTTATGTTGGTCGTCTATAATTAACAATTAATTATAGAATGATCATGAGTGACACTTAGTAGAACATCATGATCCACAATTAACTGGAAAGTCACCGGTTGATCCTAGAACCATTTCTGAAACCCTTCAGCAACTTCAATGAATCGTGCCCCATTTTTTCACTCATCTTATACCCACTTGGTTCATAACATGATCTATTGTGTCAGTCCCCACTAGGATGACTACGTCACACCTAGCCCAAGTATTACTTCCTCGTCCTTCGGATTATAGTTACTGCACATGTATCCAAGAGTACCATACTCTAAACATGTAATGCTTTAGCCAAAGACTTTAGTAATAATCCGACGAGAGGCCATAGGGTATACATCTCCTCGTAAGGAGTGGTGAATCCTCTATAGGCTATTCAAACACTTTCGACTACTTCGACTTATACCCAATCATCTCGGGTCCACATCTCCTCGGAGATGCTTACTTAAGATGTCAAAGCATAAGTCTTCATGACCAAGATGACTTGAATACCACAAGTCGAAGGAACATCACACTTAAGTTGCTGTAAGAACTTCATTGACATATCCTTATATACAAAGAACCATATGAAGTCTTATAGCTAGTTCTCCAATAAACTAGTTACCATAACTAGCATCCACGATCAACTTCGGACATCCCAATGTCACCAGCTAGTGAGGAACAGCTGCTTGGATAACCCAAAGAGTATACCTCGTGCTAGTCTCAATAGAATCGATGGCGTCCGAATCCATCAATTCATCGGCTAGGGATAATTCCAATACATCACAATTACTCATGTAGAGATACTCACTAGTTGTGATCGAATCACAAATTCTCTCATGCTGTGAATTGTATTGCGGACATTTAGTAAATGAGTTTAAGATCCAATCAAATACATGAAAACATGTATACTCAAATAGTGAATCTTCATTTATCAAATAAATGGTATAACCATAAGGTGATTGCCTTAAGACACCTCTCATATATTACTAAAAAGATCTACAGGGTCTACCATATAAGGCCTCGAAAGGAGTCATCTGAATAGAAGAGTGGTAGCTGTTGTTATAGACAAATTCCACTAAAAGAACATGGTCCTCCCAACTGCCTCCGAAATCCATAACACAGAATCTCAGCAAATCCTCCAATGTCTGAATGGTACGCTTAGACTATCCATCCATCTGCGGATGAAATGTTGTACTAAGCCGAAGCTTTGTTCCCATGGCCTACTGTAGACTCTGCAAAAATCGTTAGGTGAATCGTGGGTCTCTATCGGATATAACACTCAAAGGCAATCCATGCAACCTGATAATCTCTCGGTCGTACAAGTTTGCAAGACGATCCAATGGGTCCATTCCATGAATAGGCAGCAAGTGAGAAGATTTGGTTAACCGATCCATGATCACCCAAATTGCATCATGTCCTTTACGGGTTCTGGGCAATCCCGTAATAAAATCCATAGTGATATGCTCCCACTTCCATTCCGGAATCGGAATCTCCTGAAGCAACCCAGCGGGTTTCTGATGTTCAGCCTTCACCTGCTGACATACTAAACATCGAGCAACCAAGTCGGCAATATCTCTCTTCATACCGTTCCTACCAGTATAAACGTTTCAACTCTCAGTACATCCGAGTACCACAAGGATGCAAAGCAAATCTCGAATGATGTGGTTTCTGTAGCAACTCTTCCTTAAACTAGATGCGTGTCCGGAACACATAATCGTTCATGGAAATGTAGTACTCCATTCTCATCACTCGAGAAATCCATCCACTGTCCATAATCCACTCTTTCACACAAAACTGGAAGTGACTGGGAGACGATAATGACCAATCCCCCTTGTTGCATCAGTCCATGTTCTAGTAGCTCTATAGTAGCTACCTAGTAGCTAGCCAAAATCCCATGAGCATTCCTGCTCCATACATCTACAAATCAGGATAACATCCAGTAAGTCCACGTCATGTGTATGACAACTTGTCTCGCAGTTCCTCAACTGTGGTAAGCTTAATGTACACCTCATTCAACTGCATCGGGATCACTCTGATCCCTAAAATGATGCATCTACGTACAACATCCTTCCATCCACCTCGGAAGGATTAACTAATACTCGTGAAAACGTCACTCATCATCTAGGCCCTAAAACCTAGTTTCACAAGCTTCTGACCAAGTGATTTCCATCACCTTCTTGGTCAAACAAGTCCGTGGTATAATAATGCTAACAACATTCTATCCACATCTACAGTAATAAACAAATCCTACAAGGAAACCACCATCTACGGTGGTCGAGTGCACAACTCCACTACCACCATCAGAAGTGTACAAGTTATGCAACTCCATCAACTACAAACTGATCCAATCGTGTCCAGAACACACGATTCTCAAATCCATGGGCTACTAAATCATTAAATAGTCTAACAACATAATCAAAAGCTCATAAAATTCATACCAAGTATGAAATTGTCATCTCTACACACTTGCATCCTTTTTACTCTAAACTGATGATATATCAATCATCACAACGATAATGATAATTGTATGACATCATGTCACTATAATATTAACACTCCAATCGTAAACCAACCTTAAAGTATACAGAGGTGTCCTTAGCTGATCTAAATAGATCGTCTATCTATAATGAAAGATATTCATTTTCAACAACTACCGCATTCCATCATCGATAATCGATGCATAATCTCAAAGGTCCCTCTCTCTTTTAACAAAGAGTTTCGGATCTTCTCTAGAAGAAATACTAGGACAGATAAATATCCCATCCAACATCTCCTATAATCACAACTTACATTCTTCCAATTTCCATAGTGGTTAGCAACACTGTTACCAATAAAATCATCTCCCGGTATGAGGTCTTCAATATCGAAACTATTCACAAAATCACTTCGATCGCATACTACACTTGCCTATATAGTGGTAAGCCTAGGAGTTCATCCAAAACTACATCTGAATACTCTCAGATTATACACACATCTAAGAGACATTTTATACCATCATTACAACATCATAACATCCATAAGGATATGACTACTGTAAAAATATATCTATTAAAGTCCAAGGGCATCCCTTGACTTCTAAATTGTTGGTCAACATCTCGCTTAATGGTAAAGATACCACCGTCCACATAACATTAATATAGAAATCCTTCTCATCCTATCTCAAAATGTTCTAGATATAAATACTAGTAAATTACCAGTATCTTTCTCTATGTCAACCAAGATGGTAAACTAAAGTAATACCCTTAACGATAAATCCTTCGACCCCCTACATCTCCTCTCGGGTAGTCATGTATACTCCTCCAACGTCTGCTCCTGGCGACTGAGCTCATGTAGGTGCAAAAGACTACCATGGAGAAACTAAAGTCAACTGCCAACACGAGGACGCAACTAGAAACGAGTGCAATGGAGGTGGTAACCACTGTTGTGTTGGGTTTCCGGCACCGCGGCGAGTGTGTGTTCGAACATGTTTCGTAAACATGTGCGCAGTGGAATAAATAAAAAGAAATAAATCTAATTTATTACATCACACACACCACATGCATGCATAGTACAACATGTGTAGACATAACCATAGTTTCAAATTTTGCAATAAAAGGAAATTATTCTACGTATACCTAACGTATCACGTGTAGCGGGAAAGGCATCAACCAGAGCGACCCTCCCTATAATCGCCTTTATCCGTATCCACGCCGAGTATCTTTGGGATGACTTCACAAAGTCACGAGCCTCATCTTCGTACGAGTCACTAGCCTCGGGTCGAAGACAATGTGATCGAGAGAAGATCACAATCCGAATCAAAATTCGGATTCAAAATCAAGTCCCCAAAACTCGCTTCTCCGAAGAGGTATTCGTCAACCGTTTGACGAATCCTTTGTCCTCCACCTATGAGGATTACCGGAGATCAAATCCCCTGCAAGGTAGTCACTGTCGGAGCTCCAAACGTCATCCAAATGTCGCTCCGACAAGAAGGAAACAAGCTGTCCAGAAAACTGGACAGCTTTGGTGGAGAACTTGCGCCGGCCAGATAAGGAAAGCTAGATGCTCACCTTGTCGCCGGAGCCAAGGAAGATCACCGGAGCTCGTCCGGCAGTAGCTAGACGCCGGCAAGTGGGGAGGATGGCAGCTGCTGGATGCCGACAGGAGAGGCTTGGGCAGTGGTGGGCGACGACAAGGGTTTGGGCGCCGACTACACAAGGAGAAGAGGAAGAGGGGCGGCAAGATTAGGGTTGGGGATTTCTCAAAGCCCTTAAGCCCTATTTTATAGAGAACAAATTCTCCTAATGGTTATTAGTTCATAACCAAAAACCTGTTAAACCGCTTCATTAATTTAAGTTAAAATAAACCAAACCGATTTGGTCTATTTTAAGTTAAAACGAACCGAACCAACTTTGGTTCATTCGTTTAAATCAAACCAAACCATTTTGGTTTATTCTTTACCATTGGATTAGAACCAAACAAATTTGATTCGTCAATTATGTCTTCGTAAGACACGGCCCATCCACGCTTCCATTGTGACTAAAACGATTTCATGCTCGCTCCTTGTTTGGTCCAACCAAACCTAGTTTCTCTCGGTTTGAGAATCTCATTCTCAAGCACGTTTTCTCTCGGATTACACTCGTTGTGCATGTGACCAAATAGGTTCTCGGTTTATGTTGGTTGTCTATAATTAACCATTAATTATAGAACAATCATGAGTGACACCTAGTAGTACATCATGATCCCTAATTAACCGAAAAGATCAACGGTTGATCCAGAACTATTTCTAAAACCCTTCACCAGCTACAATGGATCATGCCCCATTCCTTTCACTCATCTTATACCCACTTGGTTCAGGACATGGTCTATAGTGTCAGTCCCCACTAGGTTGACTACGTCACACCTAGCCCAAGTATCATTTCCTCGTCCTACGGATTCTAGTTACTGCACATGTATCCAAGAGTACCATACTCTAAACATGTAATGCTTTGACCAAAGACTTTAGTAACAATCCGACGAGAGGCCATGGGTATTCATCTCCTCGCAAGGAGTGGTGAATCCTTTATAGGCTATTCAAACACCTTTGACCACTTCAACTTATACCCAATCATCCCGGGTCCACATCTCCTCAGAGATGCTTGCTTAAGATGTCAAAGCATAAGTCATCATGACCAAGATGACTTGAATACCTCAAGTCAAAGGAACATCGCATTTAAGCTGCAGTAAGAACTTCATTGACATATCCATATATGCAGAGAACCATATGAAGTCTTACAGCTGGTTACTCCAATGAACTAGTTACCATAACTAGCATCCACGATTAACTTCGGACATCACAATGTCTCCAGCCAGTGAGAATCAGCTACTTGGATACACCAAGGAGTATACGTCGTGCTAGTCTCGACAGAATTGATGGTGTCCAAATCCATCAATTCATCGACTAGGGATAATTCCGATACATCACAGTTACACATGTAGATATACTCACTAGTTGTGATCCAATCACAAATTCTCTCATGCTGTGTATCGTATCATGGACATTCAGTAAATGAGTTTAAGATCTAATCAAATACATGAAAACATGTGTACTCAAATAGTGAATATTCATTTATCATATAAATGGTTCAAACATAAGGCGATTGTCTTAGGACATCTCTCATATATTACTGACAAACTCCCACTTGGCCTAATGCCAATCGCTACAGTATCCAATACCATAAGGTCTAACATGACCCTCAAACTTACTTTGAGGTAATGCCTTAGTCAAAGGATCCGCTAAGTTCCTTTCAGTGGCGATTTTCTCGATTTGTATTTTCTTCCTACTAATGATCTCTCTTATCAAATGATAGGGGCGAAGCACATGTTTGGATCATTGATGAGACCTTCGCTCTTTCGCCTGTGCAATTGCTCCATTGTTGTCACAGTAGACCGGTATTGCTTCAACAATGACTGGAACCACACCAAGTTCATAAATGAACTTCTTGATCCAAACCGCTTCCTTTGCTGCTTCCGAAGCTGCAATGTATTCTGCCTCAGTGGTAGAATCCGCTATAGTGTCTTGTTTGGAACTTTTCCAACACACTGCGCCCCCATTCAAGGTGAACACGTACCCAAACTGAGACCTGGAATCATCCTTGTCTGTCTGGAAGCTAGCATCTGTATACCCGCGTATCACCATGTCTCCTCCATATATTAGGAACACATCCTTAGTTCTTCTTAAGTACTTAAGGATCATCTTAACAGTCGCCCAATGATCCATTCCTGGATCAGACTGGTATCTACTCATGACACTCGGAGCATACGATACATCGGGCCTCGTACATAACATAGCATACATGATAGATCCTATTGCGGATGCATAGGGAATCTTACTCATGCAAATCCTCTCGTCTTCTGTGCGCGGACACATAGACTTCGAAAGGTGTATCTCATGCCTGATGGGTAGGAAACCTTTCTTGGATTCCAACATGATAAACCTCTTTAGTACTCGGTCTATATATGTAGACTGCGAAAGACCAATCAACTGTTTCGATATATCTCTATAGATCTTAATCCCGAGGATGTAGGTTGCTTCTCCCAGGTCTTTCATGGAGAATGTCTTAGACAATCAAATCTTAACTGACTGTAAGACTGAAACATTGTTTCTTATAAATAATATGTCATAGACATACAATACTAGGAACACGACTGCAATCCCACTATCCTTCTTGTACACACAAGGTTTGTCTGGATTTTGTGAGAAATCAAACTTTTTGATTGTCTCATCAAAACGGATATTCCATCTCCTGGATGCTTGCTTCAATTCATATATGGACCGTCACAATTTGCATACCTTGGTTTTATCAACTGATGTAAAACCCTCAGGATGTATCATATATATACATCCTCGAGCAGGTTTCCATTAAGGAAAGCTGTTTTCACATCCATCTGTCATATCTCATAATCATAATCAGTCGCTATGGCCAGGAGCATCTGAATAGATTTAAGCATAGCAACAGGCGAATAGGTTTCGTCATAATCAACACCTTGATTTTGACGATATCATTTCGCCACCAATCTAGCCTTATAGGTAATCACATTACCATCCATGTCAATTTTCTTCTTGAAAACCCACTTGCACCCTATAGGCTTTATTCCTTCAAGTGGGTCAACCAAGTTCCAAACTTGGTTTTCATACATGGAATCCATTTCCGACTTCATGGCTTCAAGCCACTTATCCCTTTCTGAATTTATCAGAACTTCTTCATAACTGGTAGGCTCCTCATCATCAATGAGTAATACACCGTTCGATTCACTTACGAGAAATCCATATCTCTCAGGAATATTACGTTTTCTACCAGATCTACGAAGATGTGGTGTCTCAATAGGTCCAGCCGATTGCTCATCGCTATGAGTTATTCGCTGTTGTGCTTCACCAGGTATCTCATCAATGTCTATTTGAGTCTCTTGAGCCTCCTTAAGCACGATGACACTCCCACAGTTTTCTTGCAAGAGAAACTCTTTCTCTAGAAACACAGCATGCCTTGAAACAAACACCTTTTGTTCCACAGGATGATAGAATTACTAACCCCTTGTTTCCTAAGGGTATCCAATAAATAGACATTTATCAGACTTAGCATCCAATTTGTCTGATAGAGTCCGCTTCACATAAGCAGGAAAACCCCATATCTTCAAGTAAGATACATGAGATTTCTTACTATTCCATATCTCATATGGAGTAGTAGAGACTACCTTGGTTGGCATTTTGTTTAACAAGTAAACAACTGTCTGAAGTGCATAGCCTCAAAAGGACCTGGGAAGATTCACATGATTCACCATTGACCTGACCATGCCCAACAAGGTTCAGTTACGCCTCTCAGATACACCATTATGCTGTGGTGTATATGGCGGATTCCATTGAGACAATATACCATTGTCTTTTAGATAATCTAGAAACTCTTGACTTAAGTATTCACCACCTTGATCCGATCGAAGTATTTTAATAGTCTTGTCATGTTGTTTCTCTACTTCATTTCTGAATTCTTTGAACCTTTTAAAGGCTTCAGACTTGTGTTTCATCAAGAACACATACCCAAATCGTGAGTGATCATCAGTGAAGGTAATGAAGTAGCTATAGCCTCCCAAAGCTTGAGTTGGCATAGGTCCACATATATCAGTATGTATTAGACCTAGCAACTCTCCCACTCGTTCACCTTTTCCTGTAAAAGGTAACTTAGTCATCTTGCCTTTTAAGCACGATTCACATGTATCATATGAATCCAATTCAAATGATTTCAGAATTCCACATCGGTGTAATTTGGACATGCATTTCTTGCTTGCATGGCCAAGACGACAATGCTACATGTAGGAGTCTTATTGATTATCCTTTCAAGCATGCTTGTTTCTCGCTTCGATATTGAAAATGTCACTGGGTACGTCCAACGTATAAATACCATTGCTCAAGGTTCCAGTCCCATAAAGTACGCCATTCAAAGTTATATAACAACAATTGTTACTAAACGTCAAATGGTAACCATTTCTATTTAAGCAGGAAATAGAAACAATGTTCTTTATTAGAGAAGGAACACAATAGCAATTGTCTAGTTCTAAGACTAGTCCACTAGGGAGCTTCAGCAAATAAATTCTGATGGCGACCACAGCAACCTTTGCTCCATTGCCAACTCGCAAATTTGACTCCCCTCTGATGAGTCTTCTTCTATTCCTTAGCCACTGTATGTCATTACATATATGTGAGCCACACCCAGTATCCAATACCCAAGTGTCTGAGGAAATAGAATGACAATTAATAACGAAGATACCTGAAGAGGATGAGGCATCAGATGCCTTCTTCTTCTTCACGGACTCAAGATAAATCTTGCAGTTTCTTCGCCAGTGGCCTTCCTTGCCACAATGATGGAAAGTGCCCTTTTGTGCTGGTTCTGCCTTCTTAGCCTTCTTATTCTTCCCTTTCTTCTGTTCCTTTTCCTTCCTCTTAGAACCTTTCTTTGAGGAATCAACTAACAGAACAACCTTCTCCTCATGCTTCATAGAAGGCTCCACAGTCTTTAGCATATTGAGGAGCTCAGGAATAGTGGATTCTAATTTGTTCATCCGATAGTTCATCACAAATTGTGAGAAACTCTTGGGCAAACAATGAAGAATTAAGTCAATACTTAATTCATGATCCATCACAAACCCGAGGGTGGCCAGCCGCTCGATGTACCTATTCATCTTTAGCACAAACTGTACTACAGATGAACCTTCTTGCATCTTAGAGGTGAAGAGGAGCCTGGAGACTTCGAACCTTTCGGAACTCGTTTGCTTATCAAACAACTCATGAAGATGGAAGACTATGGTATTAGCATCCATATGCTCATGCTGCTTTTGCAGCTCGGGTACCATCGCAGCTAGCATGATGCAACTCGCCAGTTCAGTATCTATCACATGTTTCTGATAGGCCAACAATTGATCTGGAGTTGCATCGTCCTTAGGACGGTTGGGAAGAGGCTCTTCAAGGACATACGTGAGCTTTTCTGCCTTGAGAACAATTCTCAAGTTTCTAAGCCAGTCTTGGAAGTTAGGCCCAGTCAATTTATTTGAATCCAAAATAGTGCACAAATTCAAAGACGTCATGATAAATCGATTAACCTACAAAATGAGCATATATGGGAAAGATGATTTAAAATGCATCAATATACATTCATAAATCCCATTAATTTTTTTAATTTTAAAAACCCCAAAATCACTTCGGGAGATCGTAGGTCCATCTCTGAATGGACTGATATCCAACATAGATATGAATAACCTTAGAGAGAGTCCAACAAGTCATTCATAGCTACGATGGTAGGTGTCAAATATACCGATTGCATATTACATATATGCAACTATCACAATGTGCTATCAACTAATTGAATGTTCACACATACATCGGGTTGTTAACTGATTAACAAGTATACATCACATGCATAGCACCCAACTTCACCTCCCTTCACATCGACCTTGGAGAGTCCAACAAGCCGATGCTCCAGGTTAAAGCCAACCCATTAATCGAGAAATAGTTTTAATATGGTTAGAGCACATTCATCCAATTAGCCCGGCTTGGAGAGAGTCCAACAACCAAAGCTAACGATTGACCTCTGACTCTTACCATATTAATATTAAACTATTTCATGGTTTGAACATGTTCAGGTTCGAGCCGGGCTTGGAGAGAGTCCAACAACCCAAACAGGAAACATAACTCTGGTTCTAACCATATTAATGGAAGGTGTAGGCTTTAATATTGTGTTAGGGTGTTTATGTCTCATCCTCTTTTCATGCCAATAACTATTATCTACATGGCATGACATACATGACATACATCTACATGTCACGACACACATGACATAATGATATGCATCTAATGCAATTACATGACATACAATTATGGCATGTACTAAATTTCCTTATATGTCATAACTATTTATGGAAATACAATATGTTTAAGATTTAATTCTCAAAATCAAATCATGATTAAATTAGGAAACAAATATCCAAATCTAATTACATATTTTATTTATGGAAAGTCTGAATTAAGGAAAGTCAATTTTTAATTTAGGAAATAAATTTCCTAAATTGTCAAAACTATTTATGGAAATAAAATATATTTTAGATTTGATTTCCCAAATCAAATGATGATTAAATTATGAAACAAATTTCCAAATCTAATCAAATATTTTATTTATGGAAAATGTTAATTTCCATAAATACTTCTAACTTTCCAAAAGTATAAGATTTCCATAAATACTTCTAGACTTTCCAAAATTAGAAAATTTCCATAAATACTTATAAACATCCAAAAGTAGAAAATTTCCATAAATACAATTACGACTATCGCAAAATAATTTTACGATTATGTTGAAACACAACCTGGGCTCTGATACCACTGTTGGGTTTCCGGCACCACGGCGAGTGTGTGTTCGAACATATTTCGTAAACATGTGTGCAGCGGAATAAATAAAAAGCAATAAATCTAATTTATTCCATCAAACACACCACAAGCATGCATAGTACAATATGTGTAGACATAACCCTAGTTTCAAATTTTGCAATAAAAGGAAATTATTCTACGTGTACCTAACGTATCACGTGTAGCGGGAAAGGCATCAACCGGAGCGACCCTCGCTAGAATCGCCTATATCCGTATCCACGCCGAGTATCTTCGGGATGACTTCACAAATTCACGAGCCTCATCTTCGTACGAGTCACAACCCTCGTGTCGAAGACGATGTGATCAAGAGAAGATCACAATCTGAATCAAAATTCGGATTCAAAATTGAGTCCCCAAAACTCGTTTCTCCAGAGAGATATTCGTCAACCGTTTGACGAATCCTTTGTCCTCCACCTATGAGGATTAATAGAGATCGAATCCCCGGCAAGGTAGTCGCTGTCGGAGCTCCAAACATCGTCCAAATGACGCTCTGACAAGAAGGAAACAAGCTGTCCAAAAAATTGGACGGCTTTGGTGGAGAACTTGCGTCGGCCAAATAAGGAAAGCTAGATGCTCACCTTGTCGCCGGAGCCAAGGAAGATCACCGGAGCTCCTCCGGCAGCAACTAGATGCCGACAAGTGGGGAGGATGTTGGGTTTCCGGCACCGCGGCGTGTGTGTCTTCGATCACGTTTCGTAAACATGAACATAGCGGAAGCAATAAAAATAATAAATCTACATTTATTACAACATACACAACACACGCATGCATATTACAACAAGTGTAGACAAAACCGTAAATTTAAATTTGCAATAAAAGGAAATTTATCTACGTTATACCTTTCGTATGACGTGTAGCGGGAACGGCATCATCCGGAACGATCCTCGCTAGAATCGTCTCTATCCGTATCCACGCCGAGTTCCTCGGGATGACTTCGCTAAGCCACGAGCTTCGTCTTCGTACGGGTTACTAGCCTCGTGTTGAAGACAACGTGATCGAGAGATGATCACGATCCAAATCCAAATTCGGATCCTAATACGAGTTCTCAAAACTCGCTTCTCCGGAGAGGTATTCGTCAACCAATTGACGAATCCTTCGACCTCCACCTCAGAGGATTATCGGAGATCGAATCCCCGGTAAGTTAGCCTCTGTCGGAGCTCTAACCGTCGTCCAAACGACGCTCCGACGAGAGTGTTAGTAATATATGAGAGATGTCCTAAGGCAATCGCCTTATGAATGAACCATTTATATGATAAATGAAGATTCACTATTTGAGTATAAATGTTTTATGTATTTGATTGGATCTTAAACTCATTTACTGAATGTCCACGATACGATTCACAGCATGAGAGAATTTGTGATTGGATCACAACTAGTGAGTATCTCTACATTTGTAATTGTGATGTATCGGAATTATCCCTAGTCGATGAATTGATGGATTTGGACACCATCAATTCTGTCGAGACTAGCACGAGGTATACTCCTTGGTGTATCCAAGCAGCTGATTCTCACTGGCTTGAGACATTGTGATGTCCGGAGTTAATCGTGGATGCTAGTTATGGTAACTAGTTCATTGGAGTGACCAGCCGTAAGACTTCATATGGTTCTCTACATATATAGATATGTCAATGAAGTTCTTACTGTGGCTTAAGTGCGATGTTCCTTTGACTTGCGGTATTCAAGTCATCTTGATCATGGAGACTTATGCTTTGACATCTTAAGCAAACATCTCTAAGGAGATGTGGACCCGGATGATTGGGTATAAGTCGAAGTGATCGAAGGTGTTTGAATAGCCTATAAAGGATTCACCACTCCTTGCGAGGAGATGTATACCCATGGCCTCTCGTCGGATTGTTACTAAAGTCTTTGGCCAAAGCATTACATGTTTAGAGTAAGGTACTCTTCGATACATGTGGAGTAACTAGAATCCGTAGGACGAGGAAATAATACTTGGGCTAGGTGTGACGTAGTCAGCCTAGTGGGGACTGACACAATAGACCATGTCCTGAACCAAGTGGGTATAAGATGAGTGAAGGGAATGGGGCACGATTCATTCTAGCTACTGAAGGGTTTCAGAAATAGTTCTGGATCAACCGTTGATCTTTTCGGTTAATTGGGGATCATGATGTACTACTATGTGCCACTCATGATCGTTCTATAATTAATGGTTAATTATAGACGGCCAACATAAACCAAGAACCTATTTGGTCACACACACAACGAGTGTAATCCAAAGGATTTAAAACGAGCTTGAGAATGGGATTCTCAGACCGAGAGAAACTATGTTTGGTTGGACCAAACATAAAGCGAGCATGAAATTGTTTCAGTCGCAATGGAAGCGTGGATGGGCAGTGTCTTATGAAGACATAATGGATGGACCAAAATGGTTTGGTTCTAATCCAATGGATGAGAATAAACCAAAGGGTTTGGTTTATATTAAACGAATGAACCAAAGGTTGGTTCGGTTCATTTTAACTTAAAATAAACCATCATGGTTTGGTTTATTTTAACTTATCCTAATGGAGCGGGTTAACGGGCTTTATGGATATGATCCATTAACCATTAAGAGAATTAGTTCTCTATAAAAGAGGGCTTAAGGGATTGTTAAACCCTAATCATCCAAAACCCTAAACCTAGTTGCCGCCCAACATATAGTTGCCGCCCAACATATTGTTGCCGCCTAACATATTGTTGCCGCCCAGCTTGTGGTGCCGCCATCCAGCTCCTTGCCGGTGACCAACCTTCAGCCGGTGAACCTCCGGCGACCCTCCGGTGATCTCCTCTAGGTTCGGTGATAAGGTGAGCTTCTATCTCTCCTTTGCCGGCCTCTATTCCTCCACCAAAAGCTGTCCAGTTTTTCTGGACAGCTTGTTTCCTTGTTGTCGGAGCATCGTTTGGACGACGGTTAGTGCTCCGATAGCGCCTAACTTACCGGGGATTTGATCTCCGGTAATCCTCTGAGGTGGAGGACGAAGGATTCGTCAATTGGTTGACGAATACCTCTCCGGAGAAGCGAGTTTTGAGAACTCGTTTTAGGATCCGAATTTGGATTCGGATCGTGATCATCTCTCGATCTCGTCGTCTTCAATACGAGGCTAGTAACCCGTACGATGACGAAGCTCGTGACTTAGCGAAGTCATCCCGAGGAGCTCGGCGTGGATACGGATAGAGACAATTCTTACGAGGATCGTTCCGGTTGATGCCGTTCCCGCTACACGTCATACGAAAGGTATAACGTAGATAATTTTCTTTATTGCAAATTTTAATTTACGGTTATGTCTACACTTGTTGTAATAGCATGCGTGTGTTGTGTGTGTTGTAATAAATATAGATTTATTATTTTTAATTGCTTCCGCTGTGCTCATGTTTACGAAACATGATCGAACATACACACGCCGCGGTGCCGGAAACCCAACAGTGGTATCAGAGCCCAGGTTGTGTTTCAACATAATCGTAAAATGGTTTTGCGATAGTCATAATGTATTTCTGGAAATTTTCTAATTTTGGAAATTTAGAAGTATTTATGGAAATTTTTCAATTTTGGAAAGTCTAGAAGTATTTATGGAAATCTTCCACTTTTGAAAAGTTGGAAGTATTTATGGAAATTGATATTTTCCATAAATAAAATATTTGATTAGATTCTGGAAATTTGTTTCCTAATTTAATCATGATTTGATTTGGGAAATGAAATCTTAAAATATTTTATTTCCATAAGTAGTTTTAATGATTTAGGAAATTGGTTTCCTAAATAGATTTTCCTTAATCAAATAATTCCATGAATAAAATATGTGATTAGATTTGGAAATTTGTTTCCTAATTTAATTATGATTTGATTTGGAGTATCAAATCTTAAACATATTTTATTTCCATAAATAGTTATAACATATAAGGAAATTATATACATGACATAATTGTATGCCATGTAATTGCATTAGATGCATAACATTATGCCATGCGTGTCGTGACATGTAGATGTATGCCATGTATGCCATGCCATGTAGATAATAGTTATTTACATGCAAAGAGGATGAGACATAAAAACCCTAACTCAATATTAAAGCCTACACCTTCCATTAATATGGTTAGAACCAGAGTTCTGTTTCCTGTTTGGGTTGTTGGACTCACTCCAAGCCCGGCTCGAACCTGAACATATTCAAATCATTGGAATAGTTTAACTCTAATATGGTAAGAGTCAGAGGTCAATCGTTAGTTTGGGTTGTTGGACTCACTCCAAGCCTGGCTAATTGGTTGAATGCGCTCTAACCATATTAAAACTATTTCGCGATTAATGGGTCGGCTTTAACTTGGAGCATCGATTTGTTGGACTCGCTCCAAGGTCGATGTGAAGAGAGGTGAAGTTGGGTGCTATGCATATGATGCATACTTGTTAATGTGTTAACAACCCAATGTATGTGTAAACATTCAATTAGTTGATAGCACATTGTGATAGTTACATATACATGATATGTAATCGGTATACTTGATACCCACCATCATAGCTAAGAATGGCTTGTTGGACTCACTCCAAGGTTGTTCTTATCTATGATGGATATCAGCCCATTTGGAGATGGACCTACGATCTCCCGAAGTGATTTTAAGGGTTTTTGAAATTCGAAAAATGAATGGGATTTATAAATGTATATTGATGCATTTTTAAAATCATCTTTCTCATATATGCTCGTTTTGTATTTCTAGGTCAATAAATTGATCATGACGTCTTTGAATTTGCATACTATTTTGGATTCGAACAAACTGACTGGGCCGAACTTCCTGGACTGGCTTAGAAACCTGAGAATTGTTCTCAAGGCGGAAAAGCTTGCATATGTCCTTGAAGAGCCTCTTCCTGACCGTCCTAAGGACGATGCAACTCCAGACCAAATGTTGGTCTATCAGAAACATGTGGTAGATTCTGAGCTGGCGAGTTGCATCATGCTAGCGGCGATGGTACCTGAGCTGCAAAAGCAGCATGAGCATATGGATGCTAATACTATGGTCTTCCATCTTCATGAGTTGTTCGATGAGCAAGCGAGATCCGAAAGGTTCGAGGTCTCTAGGCTCCTCTTCACTACGAAGATCCAAGAAGGTTCGTCTATAGTGCAGTTTGTGCTAAAGATGAACGGGTACATTGAGCGGCTAGCTACCCTCGATTTTGTGATGGATCATGAGTTAAGTATTGTCTTAATTCTGCATTGTTTGCCCAAGAGCTTCTCGCAATTTGTGATGAACTATCGGATGAACACATTGGAATCCACCATTCCCGAGCTCCTTAATATGCTGAAGATTGTGGAGCCTTCTGTAAAGCATGAGGAGAAGGCGGTTCTGTTAGTTGATTCCTCAAAGAAAGGTTCTAAGAGGAAGGCAAAAGAACAGAAGAAAGGAAAGAAAAAGGCAAAGAAGGCGGAACCAGCGCAAAAGGGCACTTGCCATCACTGTGGCAAGGAAGGCCACTGGTGAAGAAACTGCAAGACTTATCTTGAGTCCATGAAGAAGAAGAAGGCATCTGATGCCCCATCCTCTTCAGGTATCTTCGTTATTGATTGTCATTCTATTTCCTTAGACACTTGGGTATTGGATACTGGGTGTAGTTCACATATATGTAATGACATACAGGGGCTAAGGAATAGAAGAAGACTTGTCAGAGGGGAGTCAAATTTGCAAGTTGGAAATGGAGCAAAGGTTGCTGCGGTCGCCATCGGAACTTATTTGCTGAAGCTCCCTAGTGGACTAGTCTTGGAACTGGACAATTGCTATTATGTACCTTCTCTAATAAAGAACATTGTTTCTATTTCCTGCTTAAATAGAAATGGTTTCCATTTAACGTTTAGTAACAATTGTTGTTATATAACTTTGAATGGCGTACTTTATGGAACTGGAACTTTGAGTAATGGCATTTATACGTTAGACGTATCCAGTGACATTTTCAATATCGAAGCGAGCAACACGCGTGCTCGAAAGGATAATCACATAGACTCCTATATGTGGCATTGTCGTCTTGGCCATATAAGCAAGAAACGCTTGTCCGAATTACACCGATGTGGAATTCTGGAATCGTTTGAATTGGATTCATACGATACATGCGAATCATGCTTAAAAGGCAAGATGACTAAGTTACCTTTTACTGGAAAAGGTGAACGAGTGGGAGAGTTACTAGGTCTAGTACATACTGCTGTATGTGGACCTATGTCAACTCAAGCATTAGGAGGCTATAGCTACTTCATTACCTTCACCGATGATCACTCACGGTTTGGGTATGTGTTCTTGATGAAACACAAGTCTGAAGCCTTTGAAAAGTTCAAAGAATTCAGAAATGAAGTAGAGAAACAACATGACAAAAGTATTAAAATACTTCGATCGGATCGAGGTGGTGAATACTTAAGTCAAGAGTTTCTTGATTATCTAAGAGACAATGGCATATTGTCTCAATGGACTCCGCCTATACACCACAAAGATAATGGTGTATCGAGAGGCGAATCGACCTTGTTGGACATGGTCAGGTCAATGATGAATCATGCGACTCTTCCCAAGTCCTTTTGGGGTTATGCACTTCAGACAGCTGTTTACTTGTTAAACAGAATGCCTACCAAGGTAGCCTCTACTACTCCATATGAGATATGGGCTAGTAAGAAACCTCATGTATCTTACTTGAAGATATGGGGTTGTCCTGCTTATGTGAAGCGGACTGTATCAGACAAACTGGATGCTAAGTCTGATAAATGTCTATTTATTGGATACCCTAAGGAAACAAGGGGTTACCAATTCTATCATCCTGTGGAACAAAAGGTGTTTGTTTCAAGGCATGCTGTGTTTCTAGAGAAAGAGTTTCTCTTGCAAGAAAATAGTGGGAGTGTCGTCGAGCTTGAGGAGGCTCGAGAGACTCAAATAGACATTGATGAGATACCTGGTGAAGCACAACAGCCGACAACTCATAGTGATGAGCAATCGACTGGACCTATTATAACACCACATCTTCGTAGATCTGGTAGAACACGCAATATTCCTGAGAGATATGGATTTCTCGTAAGTGAATCGAATGACGTGTTACTCATTGATGATGAGGAGCCTACCAGTTATGAAGAAGTGCTGACAAGTTCAGAAAGGGATAAGTGGCTTGGTGCCATGAAGTCGGAAATGGATTCCATGTACGAAAACCAAGTTTGGAACTTGGTTGACCCACCTGAAGGCATAAAGCCTATAGGGTGCAAGTGGGTTTTCAAGAAGAAAACCGACATGGAAGGTAATGTGATTACCTATAAGGCTAGATTGGTGGCGAAAGGATATCGTCAAAAATAAGGTGTTGATTATGATGAAACCTATTCGCCTGTAGCTATGCTTAAATCCATTCGGATGCTCCTGGCCATAGCGGCTCATTATGATTATGAGATATGGCAGATGGATGTGAAAATAGCTTTCCTTAATTGAAACCTGCTCGAGGACGTGTATATGACACAGCCTGAGGGTTTCACATCGGTTGATAAAACCAAGGTATGCAAATTGCGACGATCAATTTATGGATTGAAGCAAGCATCCAGGAGCTGGAATATCCGTTTTGATGAGACAATCAAAAAGTTTGATTTCTCACAAAATCCAGACGAACCTTGTGTGTACAAGAAGGTTAGTGGGAGTGCAGTCGTGTTTCTAGTATTGTATGTCGATGACATATTACTTATAGGAAACGATGTGTCAATCTTACAGTCAGTTAAGGTTTGGTTATCCAAGACATTCTCCATGAAAGACTTGGGAGAAGCAACCTACATCCTTGGGATTAAGATCTATAGAGATAGATCGAAACGGTTGCTTGGTCTTTCGCAGTCTACATATATAGACCGAGTGCTAAAGAGGTTTAGCATGTCGGAATCCAAGAAAGGTTATCTGCCCATCAGGCATGTGGTACACCTTTCGAAGTCTATGTGTCCGCGCACAGAAGACGAGAGGATTTGCATGAGTAAGATTCCCTATGCATCCGCAATAGGTTCTATCATGTATGCTATGTTATGTACGAGGCCCGATGTATCGTACGCTCTGAGTGTCACGAGCAGATACCAATTCGATCCAGGAATGGATCATTGGGCGGCTGTTAAGACGATCCTTAAGTACTTGAGAAGAACTAAGGATGTGTTCCTAATATATGGAGAAGGGGACATGGTGATACGCGGGTATACGGATGCCAGCTTCCAGACAGACAAGGATGATTCTGTGTCTCACCGATACGTGTTCACCTTGAATGCGCAGTGAGTTGGAAAAGTTCCAAACAAGAGACTGTAGCGGATTCTACCACTGAGGCAGAATATATTGCAGCTTCGGAAGCAGCAAAGGAAGCGGTTTGGATCAAGAAGTTCGTTCATGAACTTGGTGTGATTCCAACCATTGTTGAAGCAATACCGGTCTACTGCGACAACAATGGAGCAATTGCACAGGCGAAAGAGCCAAGGTCTCATCAACGATCCAAACATGTGCTTCGCCGCTATCATCTTATCAGAGAGATCATCAGTAGGAACGAAATACAAATCGAGAAAATTCCCACTGAAAGAAACTTAGCGGATCCCTTGACTAAGGCATTACCTCAAAATAAGTTTGAGGGTCATGTTCGAGCTTATGGTATTGGATACCGTAGCGATTGGCATTAGGCCAAGTGGGAGTCTGTTAGTAATATATGAGAGATGTCCTAAGGCAATCGCCTTATGAATGAACCATTTATATGATAAATGAAGATTCACTATTTGAGTATACATGTTTTATGTATTTGATTGGATCTTAAACTCATTTACTGAATGTCCACGATACGATTCACAGCATGAGAGAATTTGTGATTGGATCACAACTAGTGAGTATCTCTACATGTGTAATTGTGATGTATCGGAATTATCCCTAGTCGATGAATTGATGGATTTGGACACCATCAATTCTGTCGAGACTAGCACGAGGTATACTCCTTGGTGTATCCAAGCATCTGATTCTCACTGGCTGGAGACATTGTGATGTCCGGAGTTAATCGTGGATGCTAGTTATGGTAACTAGTTCATTGGAGTGACCAGCCGTAAGACTTCATATGGTTCTCTACATATATAGATATGTCAATGAAGTTCTTACTGTGGCTTAAGTGCGATGTTCCTTTGACTTGCGGTATTCAAGTCATCTTGATCATGGAGTCTTATGCTTTGACATCTTAAGCAAACATCTCTAAGGAGATGTGGACCCGGGATGATTGGGTATAAGTCTAAGTGATCGAAGGTGTTTGAATAGCTTATAAAGGATTCACCACTCCTTGCGAGGAGATGTATACCCATGGCCTCTCGTCGGATTGTTACTAAAGTCTTTGGCCAAAGCATTACATGTTTAGAGTAAGGTACTCTTCGATACATGTGGAGTAACTAGAATCCGTAGGACGAGGAAATAATACTTGAGCTAGGTGTGACGTAGTCAGCCTAGTGGGGACTGACACAATAGACCATGTCCTGAACCAAGTGGGTATAAGATGAGTGAAGGGAATGGGGCACGATTCATTCGAGCTACTGAAGGGTTTCAAAAATAGTTCTGGATCAACCGTTGATCTTTTCGGTTAATTGGGGATCATGATGTACTACTAGGTGCCACTCATGATCGTTCTATAATTAATGGTTAATTATAGACGGCCAACATAAACCGAGAACCTATTTGGTCACACGCACAACGAGTGTAATCCAAAGGATTTAAAACGAGCTTGAGAATGGGATTCTCAGACCGAGAGAAACTATTTTTGGTTAGACCAAACATAAAGCGAGCATGAAATTGTTTCAGTCGCAATGGAAGCGTGGATGGGCAGTGTCTTATGAAGACATAATGGATGGACCAAAATGGTTTGGTTCTAATCCAATGGATGAGAATAAACCAAAGGGTTTGGTTTATATTAAACGAATGAACCAAAGATTGGTTCGGTTCGTTTTAACTTAAAATAAACCATCATGGTTTGGTTTATTTTAACTTATCCTAATGGAGCGGGTTAACGGGCTTTATGGATATGATCCATTAACCATTAAGAGAATTAGTTCTCTATAAAAGAGGGCTTAAGGGATTGTTAAACCCTAATCATCCAAAACCCTAAACCTAGTTGCCGCCCAACATATAGTTGCCGCCCAACATATTGTTGCCGCCCAGCTTGTGGTGCCGCCGTCCAGCTCCTTGTCGGCGACAAACCTTCATCCGGTGAACCTCCGGCGACCCTCCAGTGATCTCCTCTAGGTTAGGTGATAAGGTGAGCTTCTATCTCTCCTTTGCCGGCCTCTATTCCTCCACCAAAAGCTGTCCAGTTTTTCTGGACAGCTTGTTTCCTTGTTGTCGGAGCGTCGTTTGGACGACGGTTAGTGCTACGACAGCGGCTAACTTACCGGGGATTTGATCTCCGGTAATCCTCTGAGGTGGAGAACGAAGCATTCGTCAAACGGTTGACGAATACCTCTCCGGAGAAGCGAGTTTTGAGAACTCATTTTAGGATCCGAATTTGGATTCGGATCGTGATCATCTCTCGATCACGTCGTCTTCAATACGAGGCTAGTAACCCGTACGAAGACGAAGCTCGTGACTTAGCGAAGTCATCCCGAGGAGCTCGGCGTGGATACGGATAGAGACGATTCTTACGAGGATCGTTCTGGTTGATGCCGTTCCCGCTACACGTCATACGAAAGGTATAACGTAGATAATTTTCTTTATTGCAAATTTTAATTTACGGTTATGTCTACACTTGTTGTAATAGCATGCGTGTGTTGTGTGTGTTGTAATAAATATAGATTTATTATTTTTAATTGCTTCCGCTGTGCTCATTTTTATGAAACATGATCGAACACACACACGCCGCGGTGCCGGAAACCCAACAGAGAGGAGAACAAGCTGTCCAGAAAACTGGACAGCTTTGGTGGAGGAGATAGGCGCCGGCCAACCAAGGAAAGAAAAGGCTCACCTTGATGCCAAACCTATACGAGATCACCGGAGGGTCGCCGGAGTATCACCGGCTGAAGCTTGGTCGCCGGCAAGGAGCTGGACGGTGGCACAACAAGCTGGGCGGCAATGGAGGTTGGCGCCGTGAACTCCAAGGAGGAGGTGGGCGGCAATCTTAGGGCTACGGCTTTGGTTTAGGGCTTAATTATCCCTTAAGCCCTCTTTTATAGAGAACTAATTCTCTTAATGGTTAATGGATCATAACCATTAGGCCCGTTAACCCGCTCCATTAAGATAAGTTAAAATAAACCAAACCATTATGGTTTATTTTAAGTTAAAACGAACCGAACCAACTTTTGGTTCATTCGTTTAAAATAAACCAAACCCTTTGGTTTATTCTCCTCCATTGGATTAGAACCAAACCATTTTGGTTCATCCATTACATCTTCATAAGACTCGGCCCATCCATGCTTCCATTGCGACTGAAACGATTTCATGCTCGCTTTATGTTTGGTCCAACCAAACCTAGTTTCTCTCGGTCTGAGAATCCCATTCTCAAGCTCGTTTTAAATCCTTTGGATTACGCTCGTTGTGCGTGTGACCAAATAGGTTCTCGGTTTATGTTGGCCGTCTATAATTAACCATTAATTATAGAACGATCATGAGCGGCACCTAGTAGTACATCATGATCCCCAATTAATCAAAAAGATCAACGGTTGATCCAGAACTATTTCTGAAACCCTTCAGCAGCTCGAATGATTCGTGCCCCATTCCCTTCACTCATCTTATACCCACTTGGATCAGGACATGGTCTATTGTGTCAGTCCCCACTAGGCTGACTACGTCACACCTAGCCCAAGTATCATTTCCTCGTCCTATGGATTCTAGTTACTCCACATGTATCAAAGAGTACCTTACTCTAAACATGTAATGCTTTGGCCAAAGACTTTAGTAACAATCCGACGAGAGGCCATGGGTATACATCTCCTCGCAAGGAGTGGTGAATCCTTTATAGGCTATTCAAACACCTTCGATCACTTCGACTTATACCCAATCATCCCGGGTCCACATCTCCTTAGAGATGCTTGCTTAAGATGTCAAAGCATAAGTCTCTATGATCAAGATGACTTGAATACCGCAAGTCAAAGGAACATCGCACTTAAGCCACAATAAGAACTTCATTGACATATCTATATATGCAGAGAACCATATGAAGTCTTACGGCTGGTCACTCTAATGAACTAGTTACCATAACTAGCATCCACGATTAACTTCAGACATCACTGTGTCTCCAGCCAGTGAGAATTAGCTGCTTGGATACACCAAGGAGTATACCTCGTGCTAATCTCGACAGAATTGATGGTGTCCAAATCCATCAATTCATCGACTAGGGATAATTCCGGTACATCACAATTACACATGTAGAGATACTCACTAGTTGTGATCCAATCACAAATTCTTTCATGCTGTGAATCGTATCGTGGACATTCAGTAAATGAGTTTAAGATCCAATCAAATACATAAAACATGTATACTCAAATAGTGAATCTTCATTTATCATATAAATGGTTCGTACATAAGGCGATTGCCTTAGGACATCTCTCATATATTACTAACAGACTCCCACTTGGCCTAATGTCAATCGCTACGGTATCCAATACCATAAGCTCGAACATGACCCTCAAACTTATTTTGAGATAATGCCTTAGTCAAGGGTTCCTCTAAGTTCCTTTCAGTGGGAATTTTCTCGATTTGTATTTCGTTCCTACTGATGATCTCTCTGATAAGATGATAGCAGCGAAGCACATGTTTGGATCATTGATGAGACCACATCAAGTTCAGAGATGAACTTCTTTATCCAAACCGCTTCCTTTGCCGCTTCCAAAGCTGCAATGTATTCTGCCTTAGTGGCAGAATCCGCTATAGTGTCAAGCTTGGAACCTTTCCAACTTATTGCGCCTCCATTCTAGGTGAATACATACCCAGACTGAGACATAGAATCATCCTTGTCTGTCTAGAGCTGGCATCCGTATACCCACATATCACCATGTACCCTTCTCCATATATTAGGAACACATCCTTAGTTCTTCTCAAGTACTTAAGGATCGTCTTAACAGCCACCCAATAATCCATTCCTGGATTAGACTGGTATCTGCTCGTGACACTTAGAGCATATGATACATCGGGCCTCGTACATAACATAGCATACATGATAGATCCTATTGCGGATGCATAGGGAATCTTACTCATTCAAATCCTCTCGTCTTCTGTGCGCGGACACATAGACTTCGAAAGGTGTATCCCATGCCTGATGGGTAGGAAACCTTTCTTGGATTCCGACATGCTAAACCTCTTTAGCACTCGGTCTATATATGTAGACTGCGAAAGACCAAGCAACCGTTTCAATCTATCTCTATAGATCTTAATCCCGAGGATGTAGGTTGCTTCTCCCAGGTCTTTCATGGAGAATGTCTTGGATAACCAAACCTTCACTGACTGTAAGATTGAAACATCGTTTCCTATAAGTAGTATGTCATCGACATACAATACTAGGAACATAACTGCACTCCCACTAACCTTCTTGTACACACAAGGTTCGTCTGGATTTTGTGAGAAATCAAACCTTTTGATTGTCTCATCAAAATGGATATTCCAGCTCCTGGATGCTTGCTTCAATCCATAAATGGACCGTCGCAATTTACAAACCTTGGTTTTATCAACCGATGTGAAACCCTCAGGCTGTATCATATACACGTCCTCGAGCAGGTTTCCATTAAGGAAAGCTGTTTTCACATCCATCTGTCATATCTCATAATCATAATGAGCCTCTATGGCCAGGAGCATCCGAATGGATTTAAGCATAGCTATAGGCGAATAGGTTTCGTCATAATCAACACCTTGTTTTTGACGATATCCTTTTGCCACCAATCTAGCCTTATAGGTAATCACATTACAATCCATGTCAGTTTTCTTCTTGAAAACCCACTTGCACCCTATAGGCTTAATGTCTTCAGGTGGGTCAACCAAGTTCCAAACTTGGTTTTTATACATGGAATCCATTTCCGACTTCATGGCACCAAGCCATTTATCCCTTTCTAAACTTGTCAGCACTTCTTCATAACTGGTAGGCTCCTCATCATCAATGAGTAACACGTCGTTCGATTCACTTACGAGAAATCCATATCTCTCAAGAATATTGCGTGTTCTACCAGATCTACGAAGATATGGTGTTACAATAGGTCCAGCCGATTGCTCATCACTATGAGTTGTCGGCTGTTGTGCTTCACCAGGTATCTCATCAATGTCTATTTGAGTCTCTCGAGCCTCCTTAAGCTCGACGACACTCCCACTATTTTCTTGCAAGAGAAACTTTTTCTTTAGAAACACAGCATGCCTTGAAATAAACACCTTTTTTTCCACACGATGATAGAATTGGTAACCCCTAGTTTCCTTAGGGTATCTAATAAATAGACATTTATCAGACTTAGCATCCAATTTGTCTGATACAGTCCGCTTCACATAAGCAGGACAACCCCATATCTTCAAGTAAGATACATGAGGTTTCTTACTATTCCATATCTCATATGGAGTAGTTGAGACTACCTTAGTGGGCATTCTTTTTAACAAGTAAACAGCTGTCTGAAGTGCATAGCTTTAAAAGGACTTGGGAAGAGTTGCATGATTCATCATTGACCTGACCATGTCCAACAAGGTCCGGTTTACGCCTCTCAGATACACCATTATGTTGTGGTGTATATGGCGGAGTCCATTGAGACAATATGCCATTGTCTCTTAGATAATCAAGAAACTCCTGACTCAAGTATTCACCACCTCGATCCGATCGAAGTATTTTAATACACTTGTCATGTTGTTTCTCTACTTCATTTCTGAACTCTTTGAACCTTTCAAAGGCTTCAGACTTGTGTTTCATCAAGAACACATACCCAAACCATGAGTGATCATCGGTGAAGGTAATGAAGTAGCTATAGCCTCCTAATGCTTGAGTTGACATAGGTCCACATACATCAGTATGTATTAGACCTAGTAACTCTCCCACTCGTTCACCTTTTCTAGTAAAAGGTAACTTAGTCATCTTGCCTTTTAAGCATGATTCGCATGTATCGTATGAATCCAATTCAAATGATTCCAGAATTGCACATCGGTGTAATTCGGACATGCGTTTCTTGCTTATATGGCCAAGACGACAATGCCACATATAGGAGTCTATTTGATTATCCTTTCGAGCACGCGTGTTGCTCGCTTCGATATTGAAAATGTCACTGGATACGTCCAACGTATAAATGCCATTACTCAAAGTTTCAGTTCCATAAAGTACGCCATTCAAAGTTATATAACAACAATTGTTACTAAACATCAAATGGAAACCATTTCTATTTAAGCAGGAAATAGAAACAATGTTCTTTATTAGAGAAGGAACATAATAGCAATTGTCCAGTTCTAAGACTAGTCCACTAGGGAGCTTCAGCAAATAAGCTTCGATGGCGACCGCAGCAACCTTTGCTCCATTGCCAACTCGCAAATTTGACTCCCCTCTGACAAGTCTTCTTCTATTCCTTAGCCCCTGTATGTCATTACATATATGTGAGTCACACCCAGTATCCAATACCCAAGTGTCTAAGGAAATAGAATGACAATCAATAACGAAGATACCTGAAGAGGATGGGGCATCGGATGCCTTCTTCTTCTTCATGGACTCAAGATAAATCTTGCAGTTTCTTCGCCAGTGGCCTTCCTTGCCATAGTGATGGCAAGTGCCCTTTGTTCGCCTTCTTTGCCTTTTTCTTCTTTCCTTTCTTCTGTTCTTTTGCCTTCCTCTTAGAACCTTTCTTTGAGGAATCAACTAACAGAACCGCCTTCTCCTCATGCTTCACAGAAGGCTCCACAGTCTTCAGCATATTGAGGTGCTAGGGAATGGTGGATTCTAATTTGTTCATCCGATAGTTCATCACAAATTGTGAGAAACTCTTGGGCAAACAATGCAGAATTAAGTCAATACTTAACTCATGATCCATCACAAAACCGAGGGTGGCTAGCCGCTCGATGTACCCATTCATCTTTAGCACAAACTGCACTACAGACGAACCTTCTTGCATCTTCGTGGTGAAGAGGAGCCTAGAGACCTCGAACCTTTCGGATCTCGCTTGCTCATCAAACAACTCATGAAGATGGAAGACTATAGTATTAGCATCCATATGCTCATGCTGCTTTTGCAGCTCAGGTACCATCGCCGCTAGCATGATGCAACTCACCAGCTCAGAATCTGCCACATGCTTCTGATAGACCAACATTTGGTCTGGAGTTGCATCGTCCTTAGGACGGTCAGGAAGAGGCTCTTCAAGGACATATGCAAGCTTTTCTGCCTTGAGAACAATTCTCAGGTTTCTAAGCCAGTCCAAGAAGTTAGGCCCAGTCAGTTTGTTCGAATCAAAAATATTGCACAAATTCAAAGACGTCATGATCAATTTATTGACCTAGAAATACAAAATGAGCATATATGAGAAAATGATTTTAAAATGCATCAATATACATTTATAAATCCCATTCATTTTTCGAATTTCAAAAACCCCAAAATCACTTCGGGAGATCATAGGTCCATCTCCGAATGGGCTGATATCCATCATAGTTATTAACAACCTTGGAGAGAGTCCAACAAGCCATTCATAACTACGACGGTAGGTATCAACTATACCGATTGCATATCACGTATATGCAACTATCACAATGTGCTATCAACTAATTGAATGTTCACACATACATCGGGTTGTTAACACATTAACAAGTATGCATCATATGCATAGCACCCAACTTCACCTCCCTTTACATCGACCTTGGAGAGAGTCCAACAAGCCGATGCTCCAGGTTAAAGCCAACCCATTAATCGGGAAATAGTTTTAATATGGTTAGAGCGCATTCAACCAATTAGCCCAGCTTGGAGAGAGTCCAACAACCAAAGCTAACGATTGACCTCTGACTCTTACCATATTAGTATTAAATTATTCCATGGTTTGAACATGTTCTTGTTCGAGCCGGGCTTGGAGAGAGTCCAACAACCCAAACAAGAAATGGAACTCTGGTTCTAACCATATTAATGGAAGGTGTAGGCTTTAATATTGTTTAAGGGTTTTTATGTCTCATCCTCTTTGCATGCAAATAACTATTATCTACATGGCATGACATACATGGCATACATGGCATACATCTACATGTCACGACACGCATGGTATAATGTTATGCATCTAATGCAATTACATGGCATACAATTATGTCATGTATATATTTCCTTATATGTCATAACTATTTATGGAAATAAAATATGTTTAAGATTTGATTCTACAAATCAAATCATAATTAAATTAGGAAACAAATTTCCAAATCTAATCACATATTTTATTCATGGAATTATTTGATTAAGGAAAATCTATTTAGGAAATCAATTTCCTAAATCATTAAAACTACTTATGGAAATAAAATATTTTAAGATTTTCTTTCCCAAATCAAATAATGATTAAATTAGGAAATAAATTTCCAGAATCTAATCAAATATTTTATTTATGGAAATTATCAATTTCCATAAATACTTCCAACTTTCCAAAAGTGGAAGATTTCCATAAATACTTCTAGACTTTCCAAAATTGAAAAATTTCCATAAATACTTCTAAATTTCCAAAATTAGAAAATTTCCAGAAATACATTATGACTATCGCAAAACTATTTTTACGATTATGTCGAAACACAACCTGGGCTCTGATACCACTGTTGGGTTTCCGGCACCGCGGCGTGTGTGTGTTCGATCACGTTTCATAAACATGAACACAACGGAAGCAATAAAAATAATAAATCTACATTTATTACAACACACACAACACACGCATGCATATTATAACAAGTTTAGACATAACCGTAAATTTAAATTTGCAATAAAAGGAAATATATCTACGTTATACCTTTCGTATGACGTGTAGCGGGAATGACATCAACCAAAACGATCCTCGCTACAATCGTCTCTATCCGTATCCACGCCGAGTTCCTCGGGATGACTTCGCTAAGCCACGAGCTTCGTCTTCGTACGGGTTACTAGACTCGTGTTGAAGACGACGTGATCGAGAGATGATCACAATCCGAATCCAAATTCGTATCCTAATACGAGTTCTCAAAACTCGCTTCTCCGGAGAGGTATTCGTCAACCAATTGATGAATCCTTCATCCTCCACCTCAGGGGATTACCGGAGATCGAATCCCCGGTAAGTTAGCCGCTGTCGGAGCTCTAACCGTCGTCCAAACGACGCTCCGACGAGAGGAGAACAAGCTGTCCAGAAAACTGGACAGCTTTGGTGGAGGAGATAGGTGCCGACCAACCAAGGGAAGAAAAGGCTCACCTTGATGCCAAACCTATAGGAGATCACCGAAGGGTCGCCGGAGGATCACCGACTGAAGCTTGGTCGCCAGCAATGAGCTGGACGGCGGCACAACAAGCTGGGCGGCAATGGAGGTTGGCGCCATGAACTCCGAGGAGGAGGTGGGCGGCAATCTTAGGGCTAGGGTTTTGGATTAGGGCTTAATTATCCCTTAAGCCCCCTTTTATAGAGAACTAATTCTCTTAATGGTTAATGGATCATAACCATTAGGCCCGTTAACCTGCTCCATTAAGATAAGTTAAAATAAACCAAACCATTATGGTTTATTTTAAGTTAAAACGAACCGAACCAACTTTTGGTTCATTCGTTTAAAATAAACCAAACTCTTTGGTTTATTCTTCTCCATTGGATTAGAACCAAACCATTTTGGTTCATCCATTACGTCTTCATAAGACTCGGCCCATCCACGCTTCCATTGCGACTGAAACGATTTCATGCTCGCTTTATGTTTGGTCCAACCAAACCTAGTTTCTCTCGGTCTGAGAATCCCATTCTCAAGCTCGTTTTAAATCCTTTGGATTACGCTCATTGTGCGTGTGACCAAATAGGTTCTCGGTTTATGTTGGTCATCTATAATTAACCATTAATTATAGAACGATCATGAGTGGCACCTAGTAGTACATCATGATCCCCAATTAACCGAAAAGATCAACGGTTGATCCAGAACTATTTCTGAAACCCTTCAGCAGCTCGAATGATTCGTGCCCCATTCCCTTCACTCATCTTATACCCACTTGGTTCAGGACATGGTCTATAGTGTCAGTCCCCACTAGGCTGACTACGTCACACCTAGCCCAAGTATCAATTCCTCGTCCTACGGATTCTAGTTACTCCACATGTATCGAAGAGTACCTTACTCTAAACATGTAATGCTTTGGCCAAAGACTTTAGTAACAATCCGACGAGAGGCCATGGGTATACATCTCCTCGCAAGGAGTGGTGAATCCTTTATAGGTTATTCAAACACCTTCGATCACTTCGACTTATACCCAATCATCCCAGGTCCACATCTCCTTAGAGATGCTTGCTTAAGATGTCAAAGCATAAGTCTCCATGATCAAGATGACTTGAATACCGCATGTTAAAGGAACATCGCACTTAAGCCACAGTAAGAACTTCATTGACATATCTATATATGCAGAGAACCATATGAAGTCTTACGGCTGGTCACTCCAATGAACTAGTTACCATAACTAGCATCCACGATTAACTCCGGACATCACTATGTCTCCAGCCAGTGAGAATCAGCTACTTGGATACACCAAGGAGTATACCTCGTGCTAGTCTCGACAGAATTGATGGTGTCCAAATCCATCAATTCATCGACTAGGGATAATTCCGATACATCACAATTACACATGTAGAGATGCTCACTAGTTGTGATCCAATCACAAATTCTCTCATGCTGTGAATCGTATCGTGGACATTCATTAAATGAGTTTAAGATCCAATCAAATACATAAAACATGTATACTCAAATAGTGAATCTTCATTTATCATATAAATGGTTCATACATAAGGCGATTGCCTTAGGACATTTCTCATATATTACTAACAGAGGACGGCAGCTGCTGGATGCCAGCAGGAGAGGCTTGGGCGGTGATGGGCGGCGGCAAGGGTTTGGGCGCCGACTACACAAGGAGAAGAGGGAGAGGGGCGGCAAGATTAGAGTTTGGGATTTTTTCAAAACCCTTAAGCCCTATTTTATAGAGAACAAATTCTCCTAATGGTTATTGGTTCATAACCAGAAACCCGTTAACCCGCTCCATTAATTTAAGTTAAAATAAACCAAACCGATTTGGTCTATTTTAAGTTAAAATGAACCGAACCAACTTTAGTTCATTCGTTTAAAACAAATCAAACCCTTTTGGTTTATTCTTCACCATTGGATTAGAACCAAACCAATTTGATTCATCCATTATGTCTTCGTAAGACACGGCCCATCCACACTTCCATTGTGACTAAAACAATTTCATGCTCACTCCTTGTTTGGTCCAACCAAATGTAGTCTCTCTCGGTCTGAGAATCTCATTCTCAAGCTCGTTTTAAATCCTTCGGATTACGCTCGTTGTGCGTGTGACCAAATAGGTTCTCGATTTATGTTGTTTGTCTATAATTAACCATTAATTATAGAATGATCATGAGTGGCACCTAGTAGTATATCATGATCCCTAATTAACCGAAAATATCAACGGTTGATCCAAAACTATTTCTCAAATGCTTCAGAAGCTACAATGAATCGTGCCCCATTCCTTTCACTCATCTTATACTCACTTGGTTCAGGACATGGTCTATAGTGTTGAAGGGAGGAAACTTCGCTTCCCACTTCAACTCGGTCACTTGTTCATGGAAATCCCATCTACGTCCCCAGATAAAAATAATTTATCCTTGACAAAGAGGGATTACCCAAGCAATCGTTCCATTGTCGTGCTATTCGATTAGAGTGGTCACTTGAACAAACTTATTGTTAATGTAACCTACCTCTATTATTCGATTAGCTGCGGAATAGACGATGTACGGATCGCCGATTTTTGTGTTTGTATTCAGGGTCCAAGTTAATTGGCCATATAACAAAACATACAACATGCATAGAATAAAAAAAGATTCATAAACAAGCATTATACCTCTCGTTATACCTCTTGATCTTCTATCGTATGTCCTTCCTCCTTTTGGACGTCGTGTGGGCGACGATCTTCCAAAAGTCGAAGCCTTCTAGAACACGTTCTTCCCTTCCTTGCTCGCTCTGAACAAAGGGAAGAATGAAATGAAACTCTTTCTCCTATCTAGAACCGGCCACCAAGCTCAAAGCTAGATATTGTCGTCGGCCAAGGAGAGGATATAGGTCGCCGACCAACCTTGAAGAAAGGTTGCCACCGGCCAGCTTAGAGAGAGAGAGGGAATGGGAGGAGTTGCCGCCGATCTTAAGAGAGAGAGGGTGGTTGTGTTGCCGCCGGCCAAGAGGAGCACCAATGCCCTAATCTTGTTTGCCGCTACCCACAAGGATGAAGAAACCCTAGGGTTGCCGCCGCCCATCTCTTCTCTCAAGCCAACTCCAAAACCCTAATCTCCCAAGTTGTGTTCCACGCCCAAGCCTTGGGCATCCTTTTATAAAGCTAGGCTTAAGCCTCCTTTAAATCTCCACCGTTGGATCTAGGGATTTAATCTCAACTGTCGGATCTAAAGATTTAATCTCAACCGTCGGATCTAGAGATTTAATCTCCACCATCGGATCTAAAGATTTAGTCTCCACCGTCAGATCTAGAGATTTAATCTCCACCGTCGGATCTAGAGTTTCATTTTCCATCATTGGATCTGGCTCCATGAGGGTTTTAATAGGCTACAATAGGGACCATGAGGAGGAGTTGGACTTGGCCACCCAATGGATCAAGCCCACATAAAGTCTGATTCATTAATGATAAACCATTCCACTAGAGGATTATCATTGATCTACCTCACAAATCCCCATAAGTTAATATGGGCTCCATATATTTGCGTATTGCTTAGATGATACGAGGTGACAGCCCTCGTATCCTAGATTAGAGGATTTATAGGACAATTAATTAATCAACATCTAACTCCATGAGTAGTACCATTCAACCTTATCATCATGTCGGACCAAGTCCACCTACAGGGTTTACATGAACTTTTTGAGCTCCTCAAGGGGACATCATGATCCTAATATATAGGACACAGTTTCCTCCTATAATCAACGGCACACCACATAAATAATATCATTTTCCAACTTACCAAGCCTATCGATTTACTCTATAAATCTCTCCCATTGGTAAATCAAAGAAATGAATACTAAGTATATGTGCTTGTTATTATATCGGGATTAAAAGCATGTACAACATAATATCCGAGGTCTGATTCAATTATATAGTCAGTAATAAATCGAATCACCTCTATGTCGGTCCTGCTCAATACACACAAAGTGTACTAGTGTAATTCTATGGTCAAGATAAACCAATACCAAATCACACCACAACCATACCAATTGTTTGTCCAAAACCATCTCGGTTGTTAGCTTTACTTATACTTTACAAGGAACTAATAACATGATCTCCCGTGTGACACTACACACTATGTTATCTACAATGTAATGTATTATACAATATGCATAATCATAAATATGCAAACAATGATCATGTGATTCTTATTTCAAAAATAAATATGTTCATGCAAAAGATAGACTTTTCAGTATACATCACAACAATCTCCCACTTATACTAAAAGACTATGCTGTCCTCATACTGCCATACATCTGATTCCCATTCCCTCCACATGTCTATCAAAAGCTCTCGCTGGAAGGGCCTTAGTGAAAGGATCTGCCAGGTTATCCTCTGATGCAATCTTGGCCACTGCAACTTCTCCTCGCTTTATGATTTCTCGTATCAGGTGGTACTTGCGCTCTATGTGTTTACTTGCTTTATGTGCTCATGGTTCCTTCGAGTTTGCAATTGCAACACTATTATCACAATAAATTGTGATAGTTCTGGGCAAACCAGGAATCACATCTAAGTCCATCAAGAAGTTTCTTAGCCACACAACTTCTTTGGTTGCCTCAGAGGCTGCCACATACTCAGCTTATATGGTATAGTCCACCACGCATTTCTGCTTGACACTCCTCCATACAATGGCTCCACCTCCCAAAGTAAATACAAAACCTGAGGTAGACTTACTATTATCCCTATCTGATTGGAATTCGGTATCTGTGTAACCTATAGGGCGTAATTGGTTTGCCTGGTAAACTAGCATATAATCCCTAGTCCTTATCAGGTACGTCAATATATGCTTTATCACAGTCCAATGTCCCTGTCCTGGATTACTCTGATATCTGCTAACCATGCCCACGGCAAAGCAGATATCCGATCTCGTACATAGCATAACATACATGAGGCTTCCTACTGCCGAAGCATAAGGAACCACCTTCATCTCCTCTATCTCCTTAGATGTTCTTGGACACATCTCCTTAGATAAAGGAACTCCATGCCTGAAAGGTAGAAAACCTTTCTTGGAGTTTTGCATGCTAAAACGATCCATAATGGTGTCTATGTTAGTAATATATGAGAGATGTCCTAAGGCAATCGCCTTATGTATGAACCATTTATATGATAAATGAAGATTCACTATTTGAGTATACATGTTTTCTTGTATTTGATTGGATCTTAAACTCATTTACTGAATGTCCCCAATACGATTCACAGCATGAGAGAATTTGTGATTGGATCACAACTAGTGAGTATCTCTACATGTGTAATTGTGATGTATTGGAATTATCCCTAGTCAATGAATTGATGAATTTGGACACCATCAATTCTGTCGAGACTAGCACGAGGTATACTCCTTGGTGTATCCAAGCATCTGATTCTCACTGGCTGGAGACATTGTGATGTCCGGAGTTAATCGTGGATGCTAGTTATGGTAACTAGTTCATTGGAGTGACCAGCCGTAAGACTTCATATGGTTCTCTACATATATAGATATGTCAATGAAGTTCTTACTGTAGCTTAAGTGCGATGTTCCTTTGACTTGCGGTATTCAAGTCATCTTGATCATGGAGACTTATGCTTTGACATCTTAAGCAAGCAACTCTAAGGAGATGTGGACCCGGGATGATTGGGTATAAGTCGAAGTGATCGAAGGTGTTTGAATAGCCTATAAAGGATTCACCACTCCTTGCGAGAAGATGTATACCCATGGCCTCTCGTCGGATTGTTACTAAAGTCTTTGGTCAAAGCATTACATGTTTAGAGTAAGGTACTCTTCGATACATGTGCAGTAACTAGAATCCGTAGGACGAGGAAATGATACTTGGGCTAGGTGTGACGTAGTCAGCCTAGTGGGGACTGACACTATAGACCATGTCCTGAACCAAGTGGGTATAAGATGAGTCAAGGGAATGGGGCACGATTCATTCGAGTTACTGAAGGGTTTCAGAAATAGTTCTGGATCAACCGTTGATCTTTTCGGTTAATTGGGGATCATGATGTACTACTAGGTGCCACTCATGATCGTTCTATAATTAATGGTTAATTATAGACGACCAACATAAACCGAGAACCTATTTGGTCACACGCACAACGAGCGTAATCCGAAGGATTTAAAACGAGCTTGAGAATTGGATTCTCAGGCCGAGAGAAACTAGGTTTGGTTGGACCAAACAAGAAGCGAGCATGAAATCGTTTCAATCGCAATGGAAGCGTGGATGGGCCATGTCTTATGAATACATAATGGATGAACCGAAATGGTTTGGTTCTAATCCAATTGAGGAGAATAAACCAAAGGGTTTGGTTTATTTTAAACTAATGAACCAAAACTTGGTTCGGTTTGTTTTAACTTAAAATAAACCATCATGGTTTGATTTATTTTAACTTATATTAATGGAGCGGGTTAACGGGCCTTATGGTTATGATCCAATAACCATTAAGAGAATTAGTTCTCTATAAAAGAGGGCTTAAGGTGTTGTTAAGCCCTAATCCAAAAAACCCTAACCTAGTTTTGGCCGCCCACCTCTCCCTCCTCTCCTTGGTGATTCGGCGCCAACACCATTGTGCCGCCGCCCAACCCCTTGTGCCACTGTCCAAATTGTTGCCGGCGTCCAAGCTTCGGCCGGTGATCCTCCGGAAACTCTCCAATGATCTCTTTTGGGTTCGGCATCAAGGTGAGCTTCATCTTTCTTTTTTGGCCGGCCTCTACTCCTCCACCAAAGCTGTCCAGTTTTCTGGACAGCTTGTTTTCTTCTCGTCGGAGCATCGTTTGGACGATGTTTGGAGCTCCAACAGGGCCTTACTTACCGGGGATTCGATCTCCGGTAATCCTCATAGGTGGAGGACGAAGGATTCGTCAAACGGTTGACGAATACCTCTCCGGAGAAGCGAGTTTTGAGGACTCGTCTTTGGATCCGAATTTGGATTCGGATCGTGATCTTCTCTCGATCACATCGTCTTCAACACGAGGCTAGTAACCCGTATGAAGATGAGGCTCGTGACTTAGTGAAGTCATCCCGAAGATACTCGGCGTGGACACGGATAGAGACGATTCTAGCGTGGATCGTTCCGGTTGATGCCGTTCCCGCTACACGTGATACGAAAGGTATACGTAATTAAATTTCCTTTTATTGTCAAATTTAAATTTACGGTTATGTCTACACACGTTGTACTATGCATGCGTGTGATGTATGTGTTGTAATAAATGTAGATTTATTATTTTTATTTCTTCCACTGTGCACATGTTTACGAAACATGTTCGAACACACACTCGCCGCGGTGCCGGAAACCCAATAGTGGTATCAGAGCCAGGTTGTGTTTCGACATAATCATAAAATTGTTTTGCGATAGTCATAATGATATTTCTAGAAATTTTCTACTTTTGGAAAGTTAGAAGTATTTATGGAAATTTTTCAATTTTGGAAAGTCTAGAAGTATTTATGGAAATCTTCCACTTTTGGAAAGTTGGAAGTATTTATGGAAATTGATATTTTCCATAAATAAAATATTTGATTAGATTTTGGAAATTTGTTTCTTAATTTAATCATGATTTTATTTGAGAAATCAAATCTTAAAATATTTTATTTCCATAAGTAGTTTTGATGATTTAGGAAATTTGTTTCCTAAATTGACTTTCCTTAATCAACTATTTCCACAAATAAAATATGTGATTAAATTTGAAATTTGTTTCCTAATTTAATCATGATTTGATTTGGAGAATCAAATCTTAAACATATTTTATTTCCATAAATAGTTATAACATATAAGGAAATTATGTACATGACATAATTGTATGCCATGTAATTGCATTAGATGCTTATCATTATGCCATGCGTGTCGTGACATGCAGATGTATGTCATGCCATGTAGATAATAGTTATTTGCATGCAAAGAGGATGAGACATAAAAATCCTTACTCAATATTAAGGCTTACACCTTCCATTAATATGGTTAGAACCAGAGTTCTGTTTCTTGTTTGGGTTGTTGGACTCTCTCCAAGCCCGGCTCGAACCCGAACATGTTCAAACCATGGAATAGTTTAATACTAATATGGTAAGAGTCATAGGTCAATCATTAGCTTTGGTTGTTGGACTCTCTCCAAGCCGGGCTAATTGGTTGAATGCGCTCTAACCATATTAAAACTATGTCTTGATTAATGGGTTGGCTTTAACCTGGAGCATCGGCTTGTTGGACTCTCTCCAAGGTCGATGTAAAGGGAGGTGAAGTTGGGTGCTATGCATATGATGCATACTTGTTAATGTGTTAACAACCCGATGTATGTGTGAACATTCAATTAGTTGATAGCACATTGTGATAGTTGCATATACGTGATATGCAATCGGTATAATTGATACCTACCATCGTAGTTATGAATGGCTTGTTGGACTCTCTCTAAGGTTGTTCATATCTATGATGCATATCAACCCATTCGGAGATGGACCTATGATCTCCCGAAGTGATTTTGGGGTTTTGAAATTCGAAAAATGAATGGGATTTATGAATGTATATTGATGCATTTTAAAATCATTTTCTCATATATGCTCGTTTTGTATTTCTAAGTTAATCGATTGATCATGATGTCTTTGAATTTGCGTTCCATTTTGGATTCAAATAAATTGACTGGGCCGAACTTCTTGGACTGGCTTAGAAACTTGAGAATTGTTCTCAAGGTGGAAAAGCTTGTGTATGTCCTCGAAGAGCCTCTTCCTGCCCGTCCTAGTGATAATGCAACTCTAGACCAATTGTTGGCTTATCAGAAACATGTGAGTGATTCTGAACAAGTGAGTTGCATCATGCTAGCCGCGATGGAACCCAAGCTGCGAAAGCAGCATGAGCATATGGATGCTCATACCATAGTCCTTCATCTTTATGAGTTGTTTGATGAGCAAGTGAGATTCGAAAGGTTCGAAGTCTCTAAGCTCCTCTTCACCTCAGAGATGCAAGAAGGTTCATCGTGATCTTGCTCAACATCTTTGAAGACTATGGAGCCTTACGAGAAGCATGAGCAGGGGACAGTGATGTTAGTTGATTCCTCGAAGAAAGGTTCTAAGAGGAAGTCAAAGGAAATGAGAAGGGAAGAAGAAAAAGGCTAAAAAGGCATAACCCTCCATCATTATGGCAAGGAGGGCCATTGGCGAAGAAATTGCAAGATTTATCTTGAGTTCATGAAGAAGAATAAGGCATCGGATGCCCCATCTTCTTTAGATATCTTCGTTATTGATTGTCATTCTATTTCCTCAAACACTTGGGTATTCGATACCGGGTGTGGCTCACATATATGTAATGACATACATGGGCTAAGGAATAGAAGAAGACTCGTCAAGGGAGAGTCAAATTTACGTGTTGGGAATGGAGCAAAGGTTGCTGCACTCGCCATCGAAACGTATTTGTTGAAACTCCCTGCAAGACTTGTCTTAGAACTGGACAATTGCTTTTATGTTCCTTCGTTGATAAAGAACATCATTTCTATTTCTTGTTTAAATAGAAATGGGTACCATTTGACTTTTAGTAATAATTGTTGTTACATAACTTTGAATGGAGTTCTTTATGGGATTGGAACTTTAAGCAATAGTGTTTATATGTTGGACGTATCCAGTGATGTTTTCAATATCGAAGCGAGCAACAAGCATGCTCGAAAGGATAATCACTTAGACTCCTACATGTGGCATTGTCGTCTTGGCTATGTAAGCAAGAAACGCATGTCCGAATTACACCGATGTGGAATTCTGGAATCGTTTGGATTGGATTCATACGATACATGCGAATCATGCTTAAAAGGCAAGATGACTAAGTTACCTTTTTCAGGAAAAGGTGAACGAGTGGGAGAGTTACTAGGTCTGATACATACTGATGTACGTGGATCTATGTCAACTCAAGCTTTAGGAGGCTATAGCTACTTCATTACCTTCACCGATGATCACTCACGGTTTGGGTATGTGTTCTTGATGAAACACAAGTCTGAAGCCTTTGAAAGGTTCAAAGAATTCAAAAATGAAGTAGAGAAACAACATGACAAGAGTATTAAAATACTTCGATCGGATCGAGGTGGTGAATACTTAAGTCAAGAGTTTCTTGATTATCTAAGAGACAATGGCATATTGTATCAATGGACTCCGCCATATACACCACAGCATAATGGTGTATCTGAGAGGCATAACCGGACCTTGTTGGACATAGTCAGGTCAATGATGAATCATGCGAATCTTCCTAAGTCCTTTTGGGGCTATGCACTTCAGACAGCTGTTTACTTGTTAAAAAAAATGCCAACCAAGGTAGTCTCTACTACTCCATATGAGATATGGAATAGTAAGAAATCTCATGTATCTTACTTGAAGATATGGGGTTGTCCTGCTTATGTGAAGCGGACTGTATCGGACAAATTGGATGCTAAGTCTGATAAATGTCTATTTATTGGATACCCTAAGGAAACAAGAGGTTACCAATTCTATCATCCTGTGGAACAAAAGGTGTTTGTTTCAAGGCATACTGTGTTTCTAGAGAAAGAGTTTCTTTTGCAAGAAAACAGTGGGAGTGTCGTCGAGCTTGAGGAGGCTCGAGAGACTCAAATAGACATTGATGAGATACCTGGTGAAGCACAACAGTCGACAACTCATAGTGATGATCAATCGGCTGGACCTATTGTAACACCACATCTTCGTAGATCTGGTAGAACACGCAACATTCCTGAGAGATATGGATTTCTCGTAAGTGAATCGAACGACGTGTTACTCATTGATGATGAGGAGCCTACCAATTATGAAGAAGTGTTGACAAGTTCAGAAAGGGATAAGTGGCTTGATGCCATGAAGTCGGAAATGGATTCCATGTATGAAAACCAAGTTTGGAACTTGGTTGACCCACTTGAAGGCATCAAGCCTATAGGGTGAAAGTGGGTTTTCAAGAAGAAAACTGACATGGATGGTAATGTGCTTACCTATAAAGCTAGATTAGTGGCAAAAGGATATCGTCAAAAATAAGGTGTTGATTATGACGAAACCTATTCACCTGTAGCTTTGCTCAAATCCATTTGGATGCTCCTGGCCATAGCGGCTCATTATGATTATGAGATATGGTAGATGGATGTGAAAATAGCTTTCCTTAATGGAAACCTGCTCGAGGACGTGTATATGATACAACCTGAGAGTTTCACATCGGTTGATAAAACCAAGGTATACAAATTGCGACAGTCCATATATGGATTGAAGCAAGAATCTAGGAGCTGGAATATCCGTTTTGATGAGACAATCAAAAAGTTTGATTTCTCACAAAATCCAGATGAACCTTGTGTGTACAAGAAGGTTAGTGGGAGTGCACTTGTGTTCCTAGTATTATATGTCGATGACATATTACTTATAGGAAACAATATTTCAATCTTACAGTCAGTTAAAGTTTGGTTATCCAAGACATTCTCCATGAAAGACCTGGGAGAAGCAACCTACATCCTCGGGATTAAGATCTATAGAGATAGATCGAAACGGTTTCTTGGTCTTTCACAGTCTACATATATAGACCGAGTGCAAAAGAGGTTTAGCATGTCGGAATCCAAGAAAGGTTACCTACCCATCAGGCATGGGGTACACCTTTCGAAGTCTATGTGTCCGCGCACAGAAGATGAGAGGATTTGCATGAGTAAGATTTCCTATGCATCCGCAATAGGATCTATCATGTATGTTATGTTATGTACGAGGCCCGATGTATCGTACGCTCTGAGTGTCACGAGCAGATACCAGTCTGATCCAGGAATGGATCATTGGGTGGTTGTTAAGACGATCCTTAAGTACTTAAGAAGAACTAAGGATGTGTTCCTAATATATGGAGAAGGGGACATGGTGATACGCGGGTATATGGATGCCAGCTCCAGACAGACAAGGATGATTCCATGTCTCAGTCTGGGTATGTATTCACCTAGAATGGAGGCAAAATAAGTTGGAAAAGTTCCAAGCTTGACACTATAGCGGATTCTGCCACTAAGGCAGAATACATTGCAGCTTTGGAAGCAGCAAAGGAAGCGGTTTGGATCAAGAAGTTCATCTCTGAACTTGATGTGGTCTCATCAATGATCCAAACATGTGTTTCGCCGCTATCATCTTATCAGAGAGATCATCAGTAGGAATGAAATACAAATCGAGAAAATTCCCACTGAAACGAACTTAGCGGATCCTTTGACTAAAGCATTACCTCAAAGTAAGTTTGAGGGTCATGTTAGAGCTTATGGTATTGGATACCGTAGCGATTGGCATTAGGCCAAGTGGGAGTCTGTTAGTAATATATGAGAGATGTCCTAAGCCAATCGCCTTATGTATGAATCATTTATATGATAAATGAAGATTTACTATTTGAGTATATATGTTTTCATGTATTTGATTGGATCTTAAACTCATTTACTGAATGTCCACAATACGATTCACAGCACGAGAGAATTTGTGATTGGATCACAACTAGTGAGTATCTCTACATGTTTAATTGTGATGTATTGGAATTATCCCTAGTCGATGAATTGATCGATTTGGACACCATCAATTCTGTCGAGACTAGCACGAGGTATACTCCTTGGTGCATCCAAGCAGCTAATTCTCACTGACTAGAGACATTGTGATGTCCGGAGTTAATCGTGGATGCTAGTTATGGTAACTAGTTCATTGGAGTGACCAGACGTAAGACTTCATATGGTTCTCTGCATATATAGATATGTCAATGAAGTTCTTACTATAGCTTAAGTGCGATGTTCCTTTGACTTGCGGTATTCAAATCATCTTGATCTTGGAGACTTATGCTTTGACATCATAAGCAAGCATCTCTAAGGAGATGTGGACCCGGGATGATTGGGTAAAAGTCGAAGTGATCGAAGGTGTTTGAATAGCCTATAAAGGATTCACCACTCCTTGCGAGGAGATGTATACCCATAGCCTCTCGTTGGATTGTTACTAAAGTCTTTGGCCAAAGCATTACATGTTTAGAGTAAGGTACTCTTCGATACATGTGCAGTAACTAGAATCCGTAGGACGAGGAAATGATACTTGGGCTAGGTGTGACGTAGTCAGCCTAGTGGGGACTGACACTATAGACCATGTCCTGAACCAAGTGGGTATAAGTTGAGTGAAGGGAATGGGGCACAATTCATTCGAGCTGCTGAAGGGTTTCAAAAATAGTTCTGGATCAACCGTTGATCTTTTCAGTTAATTGGGGATCATGATGTACTACTAGGTGCCACTCATGATCGTTCTATAATTAATGGTTAATTATAGACAGCCAACATAAACCGAGAACCTATTTGGTCACACGCACAACGAGCGTAATCCGAAGGATTTAAAACGAGCTTGAGAATGGGATTCTCAGACCGAGAGAAACTAGGTTTGGTTGGACCAAACAAGAAGCGAGCATGAAATCATTTCAGTCGCAAAGGAAGCGTGGATGGGCCGTGTCTTATGAAGACATAATGGATGAACCGAAATGGTTTGGTTCTAATCCAATGGAGGAGAATAAACCAAAGGGTTTGGTTTATTTTAAACGAATGAACCAAAAGTTGGTTCGGTTCGTTTTAACTTAAAATAAACCATCATGGTTTGGTTTATTTTAACTTATATTAATGGAGCGGATTAACGGGCCTTATGGTTATGATCCAATAACCATTAAGAGAATTAGTTCTCTATAAAAGAGGGTTTAAGGTGTTGTTAAGCCCTAATCCAAAAAACCCTAACCTAGTTTTGGCCGCCCACCTCTCCCTCCTCTCCTTGGTGATTCGGCACCAACACCATTGTGCCGCCGCCCAACCCCTTGTGCAGCCGTCCAAATGGTTGCCGATGGCCAAGCTTCGGCCGGTGATCCTCTGGCAACTCTCCAGTGATCTCTTTTGGGTTCGGCATCAAGGTGAGCTTCATCTTTTCTTTTTGGCCGGCCTCTACTCCTCCACCAAAGCTGTCCAGTTTTCTGGACAGCTTGTTTTCTTCTCGTCGGAGCGTCGTTTGGACAATGTTTGGAGCTCCGACAGGGCCTTACTTACCGGGGATTCGATCTCCGGTAATCCTCATAGGTGGAGGATGAAGGATTCGTCAAACGGTTGACGAATACCTCTCCGGAGAAGCGAGTTTTGAGGACTCGTCTTTGGATCCGAATTTGGATTCGGATCGTGATCTTCTCTCGATCACATCGTCTTCAACACGAGGCTAGTAACCCGTACGAAGACGAGGCTCGTGACTTAGTGAAGTTATCCCGAAGATACTCGGCGTGGACACGGATAGAGACGATTCTAGCGAGGATCGTTCCGGTTGATGCCGTTCCCGCTACACGTGATACGAAAGGTATACGTAATTAAATTTCCTTTTATTGTCAAATTTAAATTTACGGTTATGTCTACACACGTTGTACTATGCATGCGTGTGATGTATGTGTTGTAATAAATATAGATTTATTATTTTTATTTCTTCCACTATGCACATGTTTACGAAACATGTTCGAACACACACTCGCCGCGGTGCCGGAAACCCAACAGTCTATGTATGAAGCTTGAGATACGCACAACATCCTTTTCCTGCGATCCCTTATAACCTTGATCCCAAGGATGTGTCTCACTTCTCCCAAGTCCTTCATATCAAACTGTTTGGACAACCATAACCTTATGTCCGATAACACCTTGACATTGTTGCCAATTAACAAAATGTCATCTACGTATAATACAAGAAACACCACTATATTTCTGTCACATCTCTTGTATACACAAAACTCATCCGGACTTTGAATAAATACATAATACTGGATTACCTCATCAAAGTGGATGTTCCAAGATTTCGAAGCTTGCTTCAATCTATAAATGGACCGATTAAGCTTGCACACAAGATGCTCTTTGCCCTTTGCAATGAATCCCTCTGGTTGCTTCATATAGATGTTCTCCTCAAGACTTCCATTAAGGAAAGCTGTCTTGACATCCATCTGCCACACCTCGTAATCCATATGAGCAGCAATACAAGAGAATCCGGATAGACTTAAGCATGGCTACCGGTGAAAAGGTCTCCTCATAATCGATGCCCTCTTTCTGAGTATACCCCTTCGCAACAAGCCTTGCTTTGAAGGTCTCAACCTTTCCATCTATTCCTCTCTTTCTTTTGTAGATCCACTTGCATCCAATGGCTTTTACACCATTGGATGGTTCTACTAGCTCCCAGACCTAATTTGAATCTATGGATTCTATCTCAGAATTCATCACAGTTTACCAAGATACCACATCTTTATCTTGGATTGCCTCGTCATATGTCCAGGGATCAGGTTCATGTTCGCCATAGACCAAATCAAAAGATTCTCCCAAGAACATAAATCTGTCAGGCTATCTAACAACCCTCCCACTACAATGAGGTATCACCTGTGTATCCTCTGTGACACGTGGTGCAGTCACTTGTGGTATATCCTCTTGTACCAGTGGTACTGAAGAAGTGACTTCCCCTTTCAATTTCTCCAGAACAATCTTACTTATGGGTCTGTGGTTAATCACATAGTCTTCCTCTAGAAATCTAGTGTTCGTGCTAATGATCACCCTCTGATCTCTAGGACTATAAAATAAACCACCTTTCATTCCTCTAGGATAGCCAACGAACATGCAAACTTCTGTACGAGGTTCCAACTTACCAAGATTCGCCTTAACATGTAGCCGACTTCAAATCAATATGTCTCGACTAGGCTTTCGCCACCCACAGTGCAGGAGTAGATGACACTAATTTTGATGGTACCAAGTTCAGAATATACACTGTCGTATCTAGAGCATATCCCGAGAATGAATCTAGCTACTCAGAATAACTCATCATCGATCTAACCATCTCCATAAGAGTCCTATTCCTTCGCTCTGCTACACCATTCTGCTGGGGTGTGCCAGGTGCCGAAAATTGGGATTGAATCCCAGCCTCTGATAAGTAATTCCTAAACTCTCCCAAGAGGTACTCACCACCACGATCAGATCGTAGTGTCTTGATACTTTTACCTTGACGTTTCTTCACATCAGCCTTGAATTCTTTGAACTTGTCAAAGCATTCATACTTGCGGCGCATCAAGTAAATGTATTCATATCTTTAATAATCATCTATAAAGGAGACAAAATATTCAAAACGACCTCTTGCCTGGATAGACATATGACCACACAAATCAGAATGAACCAACTCCAACACATCTTTGGCTCTATACCCCTTGGCCTTAAAAGGCCTCTTGGTCATTTTACCTTCCAAGCAAGATTCGCAGGTTGGGAAATCTTCCACCACTAATGAACCAAGAGGTCCATCAGCTATCAACCTTTGAATTCTACTTAGGTTAATATGACCTAGCCTTAGATGCCAAAGATATGTTTGGTTCATCTTCGAAGGTTCTTTTCTCTTTTTGGAATTAGAAGATGAGTTATTCACTTCTATTTGCATCATGGGAGCTTTTGGTTCAAGTGTATATAAATTTCCTATAAATGCACCAGAACAGATAATCTCCCTATTCCTTTTATAACAACTCTATCATTAAAAGAAATAGAATATCCATCCATAAATAATTTAGAAACCGAAACAAATTCTTTCTAAATAAAGGTACATAAACATAATTTTTAAGAACCAAAACATTATTCCTCTCAAAAGACAAATAAACATCTCCCACTGCAACAACCGCTACCTTCATAGCATCATCCAAGTAGACGGTAACCTCCCTTTCAACCAGTCATCTGGTTTCCTGGAACCCCTGCAAAGTATTGCAGACATGATCAGTGGCTCCCATATCTACACACCAGGTTGTTGGGTTTCTGGCACCGCGGCGTGTGTGTGTTCGATCACGTTTCGCAAACATGAGCACAGCGGAAGCAATAAAAAATAATAAATCTATATTTATTACAACACACACAACACACGCATGCATATTACAACAAGTGTAGACATAACCGTAAATTTAGATTTGCAATAAAAGGAAATTTATCTACGTTATACCTTTCGTATTATGTGTAGCGGGAATGGCATCAACCGGAACGATCATCGCTAGAATCGTCTCTATCCGTATCCACGCCGAGTATCCTTAGGATGACTTCGCTAAGCCACGAGCTTCGTCTTCGTACGGGTTACTAGCCTCGTGTTGAAGACGACGTGATCGAGAGATGATCACGATCCGAATCCAAATTCGGATCCAAAACCGAGTTCTCAAAACTCGCTTCTCCGGAGAGGTATTCGTCAACCGATTGACGAATCCTTCGTCCTCCACCTCAGAGGATTACCGGAGATCGAATCCCCGGTAAGTTAGCCGCTGTCGAAGCTCTAACCGTAGTCCAAACGACGCTCCGACGAGAGGAAAACAAGCTGTCCAGAAAACTGGACAGCTTTGGTGGAGGTGATAGGCGCCGGCCAACCAAGGAAGATAGAGCTCACCTTGATGCCAAACCTGAAGGAGATCTCCGGAGCACTAACCGGCAGCAGCTCGATGGCGGCGAGGGGGAAGGAAGCTACCTTCTGGACGCCGATTGGAGGAGCTATGGGCGGCGGCAAGAGGTTGGCGCCGAAAGCTCCCTCAATGGGGTGGGCGGCAACCTTAGGGCAAGGGGTTTTTGGATTAGGGATTAATTATCTCTTAAGCCCTCTTTTATAGAGAACTAATTCTCTTAATGGTTATTGGATCATAACAATTAGGCCCGTTAACCCGCTCCATTAAGATAAGTTAAAATAAACCAAACCATGATGGTTTATTTTAAGTTAAAACGAACCGAACCAACTTTTGGTTCATTCGTTTAAAATAAACCAAACCCTTTGGTTTATTCTTCTCCATTGGATTAGAACCAAACCATTTTGGTCCATCCATTATGTCTTCATAAGACACGGCTCATCCACACTTCCATTGCGCCTGAAACAATTTCATGCTCGCTCCATGTTTGGTCCAACCAAACATAGTTTCTCTCGGTCTGAGAATCCCATTCTCAAGCTCGTTTTAAATCCTTCGGATTACGCTCGTTGTGCGTGTGACCAAATAGGTTCTCGGTTTATATTGGCCGTCTATAATTAACCATTAATTATAGAACGATCATGAGTGGCACCTAGTAGTACATCATGATCCCCAATTAACAGAAAAGATCAACGGTTGATCGAACTATTTACGAAACCCTTGATGGCTTCGAATGATTCGTGCCCCATTCCCTTCACTCATCTTATACCCACTTGGTTCAGGACATGGTCTATAGTGTCAGTCCCCACTAGGCTGACTACGTCACACCTAGCCCAAGTATCAATTCCTCGTCCTACGGATTCTAGTTACTCCACATGTATCGAAGAGTACCTTACTCTAAACATTTAATGATTTGAAAGACTTTAGTAACAATCCGACGAGAGGCCATGGGTATACATCTCTTCGCAAGGAGTGGTGAATCCTTTATAGGCTATTCAAACACCTTCGATCATTTTGACTTATACCCAATCATCCCGGGTCCACATCTCCTTAGAGATGTTTGCTTAAGATGTCAAAGCATAAGTCTCCATGATCAAGATGACTTGAATACCGCAAGTCAAAGGAACATCACACTTAAGCCACAGTAAGAACTTCATTGACATATCTATATATGCAGAGAATCATATGAAGTCTTACGGCTGGTCACTTCAATGAACTAGTTACCATAACTATCATCCACGATTAACTCTGGACATCACAATGTCTCCAGCCAGTGAGAATCAGCTGCTTGGATACACCAAGGAGTATACCTCGTGCTAGTCTCTACAGAATTGATGGTGTCCAAATCCATTAATTCATCGACTAGGGATAATTTCGATACATCACAATTACACATGTAGAGATACTCACTAGTTGTGATCCAATCACAAATTCTCTCATGCTGTGAATCGTATCGTGGACATTCAGTAAATGAGTTTAAGATCCAATCAAATACATAAAACATGTATACTCAAATAGTGAATCTTCATTTATCATATAAATGGTTCATACATAAGGCGATTGCCTTAGGACATCTCTCATATATTACTAACACAGGTGCCGGTATATAACACTGCTAAACATGTTTCAACGACTAGACTAAAAGATATACCTTTGTTCTGCTTCCAGTTGGGGCAGTCCTTCTTCCAGTGTCCATTCTGTTTGCAAGTGAAGCACTTGCCTTTCGACTTCTTCACTCCTCCCTGAGATCCTCCCGCCACTTTTGCCCCAGCTTGTTTCTTCTTCTTCTTGCCTTTCAGCTTAGAAGCAGAAACCTTTTAGGCGACCATGGCATGCACCTGATCACTCTGACGAAACAACCCCTCTGTCGCCGGGAGTTCTGTCAGAAGTTCCGCCAATGAATACAACCTCTTGTTCATGTTTTAGTTCAGGAGAAACTGCTCAAAACTCTTAGGTAGAGACTAGAGAATGATATCGACCTGGGTTTCCCCATCGATCTTAGCTCTAAGGACTTCTAGTTCATTCAAATGAGCCATCATCTTGAGAACATGATCCCTCACGGGTGTTCGCTGGATCATGGTGGTCATCATCAAGTTCCTCTAGGATTCCTGCCTAGCTGCTCGATTTTGGTGTCCGAAAAGCTCTTTGAGATTGAGCATCATGTCATAAGCAGTGGGCATGGCTTGATGCTGATGTTGCAATACATTTGACATAGATGCCAAAATGTAACACCGTGTCATCTCATCAGCCTTTATCCACTTCTTATAACTCTCCTTCTCCTTTTCCCCAGAATCATCCATAGGCTTAGGTGGACACTCTTCGAAGAGTATATATTTGTACTCCTCAGCAGTCAAGACAATGTCAAGATTCCTCTTCCAATCAACATAATTGGGTCCAGTAAGTTTATTTTCTTTTAGTATCACAGCAAGCGGGTTGAAAGTCATATTTGAAAAATCTAAGAATCACATAGATCAAAACATTAGATTTCAAAAAATTATTGATTCCTCAAACAATAAAATTTTGAAATCAACCAACACCTCAAAACACCGAGAATATCGTATGCCACAATAGTGTGGACGTATACGAATTCTACATTTGTAAGAGGAGGTTTTACCCATTAATTTTACTATCTTGTTAACCTAACTTTTTGACAAATAAAATTAATAGGTGGTTTCTGTTAGTAATATATGAGAGATGTCCTAAGGCAATCGCCTTATGTATGAACCATTTATATGATAAATGAAGATTCACTATTTGAGTATACATGTTTTATGTATTTGATTGGATCTTAAACTTATTTACTGAATGTCCACGATACGATTCACAGCATGAGAGAATTTGTGATTGGATCACAATTAGTGAGTATCTCTACATGTGTAATTGTGATGTATCAGAATTATCCCTAGTCGATGAATTGATCGATTTGGACACCTTAAATTCTGTCGAGACTAGCACGAGGTATACTCCTTGGTGTATCCAAGCAGCTGATTCTCACTGGCTGGAGACATTGTGATGTCCGGAGTTAATCGTGGATGCTAGTTATGGTAACTAGTTCATTGGAGTGACCGGTAGTAGACTTCATATGGTTCTCTGCATATATAGATATGTCAATGAAGTTCTTACTGTGGCTTAAGTGCGATGTTCCTTTGACTTGCGGTATTCAAGTCATCTTGATCATGGAGACTTATTCTTTGACATCTTAAGCAAACATCTCTAAGGAGATGTGGACCCGAGATGATTGGGTATAAGTCGAAGTGATCGAAGGTGTTTGAATAGCCTATAAAGGATTCACCACTCCTTGCGAGGAGATGTATACCCATGGCCTCTCGTCGGATTGTTACTAAAGTCTTTGGCCAAAGCATTACATGTTTAGAGTAAGGTACTCTTCGATACATGTGGAGTAACTAGAATCCGTGGGAGAAATGATACTTGGGCAAGGTGTGGCGTAGTTAGCCTAGTGGGGACACAATAGACCATGTCACGAACCAAGTGGGTATAAGATGAGTGAAGGAATGACGCGATTCATTCGAGCTCGAAGGGTTTAAATAGTTTGGATCAACCGTTGATCTTTTGGTTGGTGGGGATCATGATGTACTACTAGGTGCCACTCATGATCGTTCTATAATTAATGGTTAATTATAGATGGCCAACATAAACCAGAACCTATTTGGTCACCGCACAATGAGTGTAATCAAAGGATTTAAAGCGAGCTTGAGAATGGGATTCTCGGACCGAGAAACTATGTTTGGTTGGACCAAACATAAGCATGAAATTGTTTTGATCACTGGAGCGTGGATGGGCCGTGTCTTATGAAAGACATAATGGATGGACCAAAATGGTTTGGTTCTAATCAATGGATGAGAATAAACCCAGGATTTGGTTTATTTTAAGCGAATGAACCAAAGTTGGTTGGTTCGTTTTAACTTAAAATAAACCATCATGGTTTGGTTTATTTTAACTTATCTTAATGGAGCGGGTTAACGGGCTTTATGGATATGATCCATTAACCATTAAGAGAATTAGTTCTCTATAAAATAGGGCTTAAACCCTAACCCTAAGGCTAACGAAGTTTTGGCCGCCCAACCCTAGCCTCCTTTTGTTGTTGCCGCCCAACATGGTGTTGCCGCCAACTTCATGGAGCTGCTGCCACCTCCTTGCCGCCGGCATCCAAGCTTCAGCCGGCGATGCTCCGGCGACCCTCCGGTGATCTCTTGTGGGTTCGGTGATAAGGTGAGCTCCACATCTCCTTTGGCCGGCCTCTATTCCTCCACCAAAAGCTGTCCAGTTTTTCTGGACAGCTTGTTTCTTTGTTGTTGGAGCGTCGTTTGGACGACGGTTAGTGCTCCGACAGCGGATAACTTACCGGGGATTTGATCTCCGGTAATCCTCTGAGGTGGAGGACGAAGGATTCGTCAAACGGTTGACGAATACCTCTCCGGAGAATCGAGTTTTGAGGACTCGGTTTTGGATCCGAATTTTGATTCGGATCGTGATCATCTCTCGATCACGTTGTCTTCAACACGAGGCTAGTAACCCGTACGAAGACGAAGCTCGTGGCTTAGCGAAGTCATCCTGAGGAGCTCGGCGTGGATACGGATAGAGACGATTCTTACGAGGATCGTTCCGGTTGATGCCGTTCCCGCTACACGTCATAGGAAAGGTATAACGTAGATAATTTTCTTTTATTGCAAATTTAAATTTACGGTTATGTCTACACTTGTTGTAATATGCATGCGTGTGTTGTGTGTGTTGTAATAAATATAGATTTATTATTTTTTAATTGCTTCTGCTGTGCTCATGTTTACGAAACATGATCGAACGCACACACGCCGCGGTGCCGGAATCCCAACAGTTTCTCTTTTGCCCTACAAATAAAAGCAGTGAGTCCGATGGGGAGGATACTCCTATTTGCATCAAAGTGTTCACCATTACTCGGTACTAAGCAATTATCTCGAGTTATGTGCCTTCCGATGGGGAAGTACACATGCTCCTTAATAATTTCCTTTAACCATATTCGACCCTGTGATCCGTAAACAAACTCATCCGATAAGGAGGAAGGCACTCAGAGCCGACGCGCAAGTTTGTTTGCATCACATGTCAAATCGTAATGGAGGTCGTGGGAATTTATAAAAATATCCCTCTCCCACTTAGTAATTTAAACTTGAGGAATTTTCCTAGCCTAGGACATACATATCAAACAAGAAGCAATAAATATGAAAAAAATATACTTTCCAACTATTATGGCTTTTGTTCTCCAATATGCCTCCCGTCGTATCGCCATCTCGTCCGCTCCTCCCTATGCCATTTACAAGCCATCCGGAGATCCGAGCCGAGAAAAACTATTTTAATTTACATCCATCGATCCTATACTCCACGAAGGAGTGTACATAAAATCTAGATCGAAAGTAAACTAAAATAAAAAGAGTGGCTAAATAATGTCTTATTTAATTACAAAAATTAAATACTAGCCTCGTCGACCCTGAGGATTCAAATAATATACAATTACACACATACAATGACATACACACATATGGCCATAATAGTTGGATCCTATGCCTACAACCAAAACGTTAACCTATGCACATCCTACTATTATCCGGCACATATAATATATAAAAAGTGCATAAAAGTAATCGAATCCTAAACACACAAAACCGGAAATTGTGGCTCTGATACCACTTGAAGGGATAAAACTTCGCTTCCCACTTCAACTCGGTCACTTGTTAATGGCAATCCCGTCTACGTCCCTAGATAAAAAAAAATATATCCTTGACAAAGAGGGATTACCCAAGCAATCGTTCCATCATTGTTCTATTCGATTAGAGTGGTCACTTGAACAAACTTGTTGTTCAAGTAAACTACCTCTATTCTTCGATTAGCCGCGGAATAGACGATGTACGGATCGCCGGTTTTTGTGTTTGTATTCGGGGTCCAAGTAAATTAGCCACATAACAAAACATACAACATGCATATAATAAGAAAAGATTCATAAACAAGCATTATACCTCTCGTTACACCTCTTGATCTTCTATCGTATGTCCTTCCTTCTTTTGGACGTCGTGTGGGCGACAATCTTCCAAAAGTCGAAGCCTTCTAGAACACGTTCTTCCCTTCCTTGCTCGCTCCGAACAAAGGGAAGATTGAAATGAAACTCTTTCTCCTATCTAGAACTGGCCACCAAGCTCAAAGCTAGATATTGCCACCGTCCAAGGAGAGGATATAGGGCGCCGACCAACCTTGAAGAAAGGTTGCCATCGGCCAGCCTAAAGAGAGAGAGAGAGAATGGGAGGAGTTGCCACCGATCTAGAGAGAGAGTGGGTGGTTGTGTTGTCGCTGGCCAAGAGGAGCACCAAAACCCAAATCTTGTTTGTCGCCGCCCACAAGGATGAAGAAACCCTAGGGTTGCCACCGCCCACCTCTTCTCTCAAGCCAACTCCAAAACCCTAATCTCCCAAGTTGTGTTCCACGCTAAACCCTTGGACATCCTTTTATAGAGCTAGGCTTAAGCCTCCTTTCAATCTCCACCGTCGGATCTAGGGATTTAATCTCAACCGTCGGATCTAGAGATTTAATCTCAACCGTCGGATCTAGAGATTTAATCTCCACCGCCGGATCTAAAGATTTAGTCTCCACCATTGGATCTAGAGATTTAATCTCCACCGTCGGATCTAGAGTTTCATTTTCCATCATCGGATCTAGGCTCCGTGAGGGTTTTAATAGGTTACAATAGGGACCATGTGTAGGAGTTGGATCTTGGCCCCTAATGGATAAAGCCCACATAAATTTCGATCCATTAATGATAATCCATTCCACTAGAGGATTATCATTGATCTACCTCACCAACCCCCATAAGTTAATATGGGCTCCATACATTATTTGTACATATATCTCCCCGTGTTTAAGATCTCGAATGTCCGTCAATTAATTAATTTACTAACAATTAATTAATCAACATCTAACTCCATGAGTAGTATCACTCAACCTTATCATCATGCCGGACCAAGTCCACCTACAGGGTTTACATGATGAATTTTATGAGCTTCTCAAGGGACATCATCACCCTAATATATAGGACACGGTTTCCTCCTATAATCAACGACACACCACATAAATAATATCATTTCCCAACTTACCTAGCCTATCGATTTACTCTATAAATCTCGCCCATTGGTAAATCAATGAAATGAATACTAAGTATATGTGCCCGTTATTATATCGGGATTAAGAGAATGTACAACATAATTTTCGAGGTCCGATTCAATTATGTAGTCAGCAATAAATCGAATCACCTCTAAGTCGGTCCTGCTCAATACACATAAAGTGTACTAGTGTAATTCTATAGTCAAGACAAACCAATACCAAATCACACCACAACCATACCAATGGTTTGTCCTGAACCATCTCAATTGTAAGCCTTTACTTATACTTTACAAGGAACTGATAATATGATCTCCCGTGTGACACTACACGCCATGTTATTTACAATGTAATATATTAGACAATATGCATAACCATAAATATGCAAACAATGATCATGTGATTCTTATTTCAAAAATAAAGATATTCATACAAAATATAGACTTTTCAGTATACATTCCAACAAGTGTCAGTCCCCACTAGGTTGACTACGTCACACCTAGCCCAAGTATCATTTCCTCGTCTTACGGATTCTAGTTACTGCACATGTATCCAAGAGTACCTTACTCTAAACATGTAATGCTTTGGCCAAAGTCTTTAGTAACAATCCGATGAGAGACCATGGGTATACATCTCCTCGCAAGGAGTGGTGAATCCTTATAGGCTATTCAAACACCTTCGGCCACTTCGACTTATACACAATCATCCCGGGTCCACATATCCTCAGAGATGCTTGCTTAAGATGTCAAAGCATAAGTCATCATGACCAAGATGACTTGAATACCGCAAGTCAAAGGAACATCGCACTTAAGTTGTAGTAAGAACTTCATTGACATATCTATATATGCAGAGAACCATATGAAGTCTTACTGCTGGTCACTCCAATGAACTAGTTACCATAACTGGCATCCACGATTAACTCCGAACATCACAATGTCTCCAGCTAGTGAGAATCTGCTGCTTGGATACACCAAGGAGTATACCTCATGCTAGTCTCGACAGAATTGATGGTGTCCAAATCCATCAATTCATCGACTAGGGATAATTTCGATGCATCACAATTACACATGTTGATATACTCACTAGTTGTGATCCAATCACAAATTGTCTCATGTTGTGAATCATATCGTGGACATTCAGTAAATGAGTTTAAGATATAATCAAATACATGAAAATATATATACTCAAATAGTGAATCTTCATTTATCATATAAATGGTTCAAACATAAGGCGATTGCCTTAGGACATCTCTCATATATTACTAACATGTTGTACTGGTATTGAGTACACCACCGACTGTAAAAGGCTCAATACCTATCAATATCATAGCATGCTCAATACTCTTCAAATGGTATAGCTGTGCCTAAGGACATAATAGTTGTTTTTTTATGGACATTTGAATCTTCTAAGATGTCTTTTGCTGATACTGCTGAGTAAATCACTTCCCCTAGAGGGAAGTATTATGGAACTCCAACCACGTCTAAGGTAGTTAATCGATGTTGGTGTGATAACCCAATCTTCTGTGATGATCTTTGCTGTCAAGATTGCGTATCATCCTCTCGAAACAACCTCGACATTCTTTAACTGAGTCTTCAAAGTATACTTTCTCAAATGTACTAGTTGCTTACAATAGCAACAGATGAACTGATCCAATGGATATTCTTACTTTGTGTGTCGTCATGTACCGTACTGCATGCACATAATCCCTTCGGAATCTTTCTTCTGATTTTGCTGATACATGAGATAGTTATGACAATCTATGTTGATCTTCTATGATCGAAAAAACTCTCCAATAGTAGCTCGTGGCCTATGACTCCGATCTTGCTCCTTTTGTCAAACATTCAGAGGCTTCTCATTCCAACATCTGACTTGCAATGTTTGATTATTGATCTTCAACTCTTACAACACTTGTACGGAGTTATTTCTAAACTCATGACTCGATCTAATGTCTTCCGGTAGGATCTGATAGAAGATCCAAACATCCTAATCCAAATGTAAGCCAATAAATCGTGGGTGGCTTAAAACATCCCTTCACATTTTTGAGCTATTAGGTGGTCGTAACCTCTGCAAGTCTAATGACTCTGCACAGTACTCCTATTACCGAACGATCACCCTACTTGAAGCTCAAGAATTCCCTACAATGAGTCAAAGAAAGTGACGTGCGGAAATACTTTTTCTCAACATCACTAAACCATGAACAAGTGATATATTATTCCCCGAAGGTTATTTTCTGCATCTTCCACCAAGTACCGGCCTGATCCCGATAATGGTATGCAACTAACTCTACTTCCTTTATATAACACAAGTCAAGTACTCAAAAGTACCCTCAAAGTTATACAACCCAGTACGAACAACTCAGGGATCAAAGTCCCTATGAAACATCATAAACTAATCCTCTACTATCTGCATCAACATTAGTACGCATGCCCTATTCAATACCCCAAGGTAATGATCCAACTAGCATAATTAGTGCTAATCGCTAAGACTGTAATCTTTGATTTCCACAAGAAATGTGATGACTTGACCCCTACTTTCCGACTCGGTATCAGTCGACTTTCAAAGGAAATTCACCTTTTCGACACAGGTTCAAGACTCACGGACTCAACAGGTCATTCCCGTGGTCAACTCAAACCACGATTATGAATAATAACCAACACACTACATGTTATTCCCTGTTATAAACACTAAATGCCTAGTCAACAAAATCGAGAGTATAAACACTAAAGGCAACTCCGGCTAGTCATCTTGGTGGATGACCCCTACTACAAGTCTATAAAGGTGTCATATCTCTATTTGTATACACTTGTTGAACAAGTTTAGATAAGTATCTAACTAGAATATAAGTTATCAGGAATTCTTACTTCGTATTTCTCGGAGCTCAGGCCGCTGTCAATCTCATCTCACAAAACCAAAACCGAAACAAATCGACTCCCGAGAAACCAAGACTCAATGAATACATCATTGTATGACATCCCAGAACCTATGGCTCTGATACAAATAATGTTGTCATGCCCCGAGAGTATGCCGAGCCGAAAAGCAAATGGACAGCATCTCCCATGTATGTGACAACATATCCTGTTTATACAAGTTTTTCGTCCACAACCACAATAACATATACAAATGTAAATATAACAAAGCACAATGGAAACTATCACAATAACAAAACAACTACAAACAGTGCATACCGGTATGACTAACACGACATAAAGAAAGCATCGTCAAAACCCGAATCAACAAGTGCGTACATCAACAACATCGAATGTAACATCCACCATATAAATCTGGATCGATATACAAAACATCCGAAAACAAAAGGAAACATAAATCCAAGCTGGGACCCTTGGAAGTGAGATGAGAGGTTGTCATCCAGCATTGCTCCAAGTTGTCACCATGACTTCAACCTTTTACCTGGGTGACAATAAAACCTAGGGAATATGGTGGTGAGTATAAACTCAACAGTAATATGAAAGAACATGTATATATCAAATATCACATGTAATTCAACAATATAACCTAAAGGTATATGAGGCATACACCAGTATAGTATATATATATACATCCATATACCAACTAAACAAATGAACAACGTAAAGTGCATACACACTTGAAAGTCTGCTATGCTACACTCATCCAGCCTGAGCATATATCCACAATATACAACAATAAATCTGGTCTAACTTATACTACATCATTATACTAGTCAAAGATATGCAATAGTTAGACCAACTCATACACAAGTATCCCACACACACCATATAGCAAATGCAAGTATCATGTATGATGATGTACAAACAAATGCAGCAAGCATAACACAAATAAATACAACATCACAATAGCCATAAATATATACTGCATCTATATATATACTAATCACAACCATCCATATATATATATATGTGTGTGTGTGTGTGTGTGTGTGTGAATATGCAAAACGCCATAAGAACACGACAATGTAGAATGCACGGTCATGCCTGCTCACCCTAACCACTACCACGACCCCAGTGTGGCCTAGGTGGCTCGACATGACAACTATCCCAACTCAACACCAACCACTACTTTCGAGTGGCCAAGTGTTCCGTATGAACAAGTAGCATATAAGCGTAAAAAGCTAGCTACACAACGGGGGTCTCTGCTGTTGGCCTCTCCGACAATCACTACCCATGAGTGGTCGAGTGCCACACACATAGGACAACTGCACGCAATTCCAACTACCATCGTCTATCAATATGTAAAATGCCATAAGAACACGATAATGTAGAATGCATGGTCATGCTTGCTCACCCTAACCGCTACCACGACCCCAGTGTAGCCTAGGTAGCTTGACATGACAACTATCCCAACTCAACACCAACCATTACTCTCGAGTGGCCAAGTGGGCAGTATGAACAAGTAGCATATAAGCGTAAACAGCTAGCTACACAATGGGGGTCCCTACTGTTGGCCTCTCCGACAGTCACTACGCATGAGTGGGCGAGTGGCACACACGCAGGACAATTGCACGCAACTCCAACTACCATTGTCTATAGTGGTAGAGTGCAGCACAACAAATGCTCTACCCTCACACCAGGTACTACTACCATGAGTAACCGCGGAGGTAGGATGACTGACGACTCTCTCGACCATAAGGGAGACCAAGTCGCCGGCATGCATGTAAATGACATGAATGCATAGTCACACATATTGACATCCATCACAGACTCTCTATTCTACAGAGAGTCATACTAATCTGATCAACACACTCTTTATCCTACAGAGAGTCATACTCAACTGATCACAACTAAGCTAGGACCACCTGTCCGTAGCGATGCTCTCTCCACAATCCACATGACCATACATAAACACATGATCAGAAATGGGTACGCAACATAAGGATTTATCATAAGATTCAATTCTATATTCAGGACATTACCCACTGCCCTGAATGACCTTTTATCCCATTTACAAATCAAGTCTTCATCCGTACTCTACTAAATACACCCAATTGAACAACTATAGGCTTACATGCATCACATCTATAACTCATAATCCTGATGAAGAAAAATGTGATAACAACAATAGAGTATTTAAAAGGCCAAAGACTAAGTCTCAAGCATTAGAAAAACTAGAGTGAAGTCAAGGTCAACGTGACAATAATATGAAATCATATACATCAGGGTTTAGCTACTACCGGACTAGGGTAGGAAATTACCCACCTGATAAGTAGCTCGTGTTGATGGTCTTTGCATCCAAGATCTCTACCTTGAATCAAATATCTAGTCCAACTCAATCACAAAACCTCCTGATCTAATAGTAAGGTATCAACTCCAAATCAATAGCCGAACTGGAAGTAGCATCTCCCAAATCCCATAACAATTATCACCTACAAAAACACCATAGATAAATTTCTAAATTCCAATCCACAACTACCAAAATCAACTAGGTCAATAAGCCATAATTGGAAAACCCTGTAATTCCATGTTGTATCAGTAGCTTACCTTATAATTCAACCAATACTAGTTCGTCAGCAAGGTAGTTGTGCATCAACCCCTTTCACAACCAAGCAATTCATTACAAACACCCCAATCATCAATTCTCCAACAATGACTAGATCAATCAAGGAAAAAGAATTGAACGACACCAAATTCAGAGTTGTATTAACAGTTTACCTGCCTTGGAAGTCCCTCAGCAACAATTTCCCCTTCTTATCCCCTGTTCATCGGCTCAAGTCACTGCCCAATTAGATTTGCAATCATCTCCTGAAATGGAAGTAATCCAATTTAGAGATCAACACAGTGAAGAAGATCCACATGCATCAGAGATTCTCAAAATCGAGACAAGGGAAAACTCACGATTCCGATCTGATGAAGACATGCTCAAAATTGAGATCGAGGAAGAAGAAATCAACCGATCGGGATTTAAAGAGAAGAAAGATCTGTGACAGTGGTTGATCAAGCTCCTGCAATCCAGAGAAGAGGGAAGTGGTCATCGGTGATGGAGCAACGACCATATCTGACGGCGACGAGTGGCCATGTGGCCGAGTCCGACCGCATGACAACAGCGACAGGGGTTGCGGCGTGGTGGCGTGTGCGGCGAGCGACTCGAGGAGGAGGCCTTGGGGCAGCGGTGAGTGGCACGGTGATAATTGACTAGCATGGCGAGGAAGAAGGTCGAGACGAAAAAAAGGGAAGGGCACGGCAGCTGGTTGCTTCGGAGAAGAAGTGAAGAAGAAGAATCTTGGCAACAAGATGCGAAGGGGAGGAGCTCATGAGCCATGGTGAGGAAGTAGAGATGTCACAGTGAGAAAGAGATTGGGGAGAAACCGCTCAGGAATTAAGAGTGACAGTGAGAATATGCAGCAAAGAGAAAATGAAAACGATTCGGCCATAAAGGTAAGCGGGTCAGGTTTGGGGAAAACAGGTCGGGTTTTCATACCCGATAAGCCTAAGCCTATTCCACTTAACTCCTTTATCATTAAGCCAAGGTTCGGTTCTATAAAATCCCTAACCATGGTTTAATTAAATTCCTAAAATAATATTTCTCTTTTGTCCATCTATTTGCGGTATTTTACAAAAGTCATGATTGATAATGTTATTTTAATTAATCTAACTAAAAATCCTATATATCATTCTAGAACTAAACACATAGAAGTCAAACACCATTTTATAAGAGAACATGTAGCTAATGGAAACATAAAACTTGATTACATTGAATAAAAATTGAACCTAGTAGACATTTTTACTAAACCATTACCTAAAGCAGAGTTTAGTATACTTAAATGAAAACTAGGTATATGCATAGTAGAGTAGGAATTATTTTTTCCTTACTATTTATCATTTTCTTTTATGCTACATGGAACTAGTATAGGACTTGTTAGTAATATATGAGAGATGTCATAAGGCAATCTCCTTATGTTTGAATCATTTATATGATAAATGAAGATTCACTATTTGAGTATACATGTTTTCATATATTTGATTAGATCTTAAACTCATTTACTGAATGTCCACGATACGATTCACAACATGAGAGAATTTGTGATTGGATCACAACTAGCGAGTATCTCTAGATGTGTAATTGTTATGTATCGAAATTATCCCTAGTCGATGAATTTATGGATTTGGACACCATCAATTCTGTCGAGACTAGCATGAGGTATACTCCTTGGTGTATCCAAGCAGGTGATTCTCACTGGCTGGAGACATTGTGATGTCCGGAGTTAATCGTGGATGCTAGTTATGGTAACTAGTTCATTGGAGTGACCATCCGTAAGACTTCATATGGTTCTCTGCATATATAGATATGTCAATGAAGTTCTTACTGCAGCTTAAGTGCGATGTTCCTTTGACTTGTGGTATTCAAGTCATCTTGATCATGAAGACTTATGCTTTGACATCTTAAGCAAGCATCTCTAAGGAGATGTGGACCCGGAATGATTGGGTATAAGTCGAAGTGATCGAAGGTGTTTGAATAGCCTATAAAGGATTCACCACTCCTTGCAAGGAGATGTATACCCATGGCCTCTCGTCGGATTGTTACTAAAGTCTTTGGCCAAAGCATTACATGTTTAGAGTAAGGTACTCTTGGATACATGTGCAGTAACTAGAATCCGTAGGACGAGGAAATGATATTTGGGCTAGGTGTGACGTAGTCAACCTAGTGGAGACTAACACTATAGACCATGTCCTGAACAAAGTGGGTATAAGATGAGTGAAAGGAATGGGGCACGTTTCATTGTAGCTGCTGAAGGATTTCAGAAATAGTTCTGGATCATCCGTTGATCTTTTTGATTAATTGGGGATCATGATGTACTACTAGGTACCGCTCATGATCGTTCTATAATTAATAGTTAATTGTAGACGACCAACATAAATCGAGAACCTATTTGGTCACACGGACAACGAGCGTAATCTGAAGGATTTAAAATGAGCTTGAGAATGAGATTCTCAGACCGAGAGAAACTAGGTTTGGTTGGACCAAACAAGGATCAAGTATGAAATTGTTTGAGTCGCAATGGAAACTGTTGGTATCGTGCTAATCCTCGGAATGCTCATCATCTCCCATGTCCATGGATTAAAATTTTCACTAATGAAAACTAATCCAGATGAGATGAGTTTCCTAAGCACAACCAATTCGTCGTCGTGCCAACGACTCGAGCGATCGCTTGAACAAACTAGTTGTTCAAGTAACCAAACTCTTCTAGTCGATTAGCCGCGGAAGAGACGACGGACGGATCGCCGGTTTTTGTGTTTCTTATTCGGGGTCCATGATTATACAAATACATACAAATGTAAACTAGTATAATCAACATATACTAACATAAAGAACATAAGCTAGCATATCAATAAGAACATGCAAAGAACAATAATAAAAGTTATAAAACTTTTATACCTCTTGATCTTCTATCGTATGTCCTAACCTCCTTGTAGACTTCGTGTGGGCGAAGATCCTCCACAAGTTGAAGCTTCCAAGATTGTAACGCCCGCCCTTATCTGCTCTCAGGGCGGCGCTACTTTACTATTTTTTTTTTTAACATGTTATCATAACTTAAACCTTCTTTTGCACATGCGTCACATATCATATTCATAATCAGCATGTTAACATATCTTGTCTCATTTCTAACATGCATAACATAAAGAGGCATTCATGAGTTCTTAAGTACATGAACAGTAACATAAATAAGCATCATCCAACATGATACTAATGATTCATAAGTCTTATAAGCGGAAGCAAAGTCTTAAGTGGTTCATTGTGCATGTAATATAAGCAGATAGTAACAGGGTCTTTCTCCACCATGCCACTATCACACACACTCGGCCCTTCCTGCTAGTTCAGGTTTCCTTTATCTGCAGTATATGGACAACATAAACTATAAGCATATAGCTTAGTAAGATTCTTGCCTACTCACAAAAGCCACAAACTTCATCAAGCAATTAGAAACATGAGCATACTAGCATAAATAGCCTAAGTGTTTGATAGCAACACTAATTATCAACATACCCACGTAATAAAACCTAAGCATGGCATAGAGTTTACATCTGCATGCTAAGCATAATTAAACCTAAGCAGGGTATAATTTAACATAAGCATTCATGACATCAGCAATCCATAACATTATAAATCTTAGACATGCATAAAGTACATAATCACAATTATTCTTAACTCAACTATAAGCATCATAACTTCATAAAATCTAACATGCATAAAGGACAAGTTCATAAGCATTCATAAACTTAACCATAAGCATTCCTAACATACGTATCCGTAACATCATAAATCTGAAACATGCATAAAGTACATAGTCATAACTATTCTTAAACTTAACTATAAGCATTCATGGCATCATGAAATCTAAACAAGCATAAAGGACAAGTTCATAAGAATTCATAAACTTAACCATAAGCATTCATAACATAAGTATCCGTAACATCATAAATCTAAAACATGCATAAAGTCCATAGTCACAAATATTCTTAAACTTAACTATAAGCATTCATGGCATCATGAAATCTAAACATGCATAAAGTCCATAGTCACAAATATTCTTAAATTTAACTATAAGCATTTATGGCATCATGAAATCTAAACATGCATAAAGTCCATAGTCACAAATATTCTTAAACTTAACTATAAGCATTCATGGCATCATGAAATCTAAACATGCATGAAGGACAAGATCATAAGCATTCATAAACTTAACCATAAGCATTCATAATTTCCTAAAAGTCCTTTCTTTTCAAAAAATATACATATATATACTTCAACATAATCATAACTTGCATGGGGGGCCCCAGGTTAAGTACCACATAATGCGCGTTCCCTAATAGGCTGGTGTAGCGAGCGACCAGACCTACTAGAGCAAGACCTCTTACATCTTACCAGGGCAAGACCTCTTACGTCTTCTTATGTCCCTATGGATTTGATTAACGACCACCTGACGGGTCGGGTACTTAACCTCTTACAAAGTAAAATACTTAATTCCTTTCTTTCTTGTCTTATCATAAGGATAGCTCTTAATCCCTACTTGAAAGGGAAGCATCTCCATCTTATCTTATCATAAGGAGAGCTCTTAATCCTTACTTGAAAGGGAAGCATCTCCATCTTATCTTATCATAAGGAGAGCTCTTAATCCCTACTTGAAAGGGAAGCATCTCCATCTTAGACATTTCATAGCATACATGCATTCATAACATAAAGGGGTCCTAAAGCACAAACATGTTCATCACACAAGCATATTTCATAGGCATATTCATGGCATGTTAAATCATAAAACATGTTCATCACATAGGCATATTTCATGGCATATTATATCATAAACATGTTCATCACATGAGCATATTTCCTAAGCATATTCATGGCATATTACATCACAAACATGTTCATCACCTAAGCATATTTCATAGGCATATTCATGGCATGTTAAATCATAAAACATGTTCATCACATAGGCATATTTCATGGCATATTATATCATAAACATGTTCATCACATGAGCATATTTCCTAGGCATAATCTTGGCATATTACATCACAAACATGTTCATCACCTAAGCATATTTCATAGGCATATTCATGGCATGTTAAATCATAAAACATGTTCATCACATAGGCATATTTCATGGCATATTATATCATAAACATGTTCATCACATGAGCATATTTCCTAGCCATATTCATGGCATATTAAATCATAAAACATGTTCATCACCTAAGCATATTTCATAGCATATTACATCATGAACCCTAAGCATATTTCATAGGCATATTTTCATTTCCTAACATATTAAACTCATACACATAACATAACATCATAAGGGAGGGGGGGGGGGGGGGGGTTTCATGAAACCCTAACCCTAGAACCAATGTTGGTCGAAACATGTAAGGTATCAAACCTTGTATATATATATTTTTTTTGTCACTTAAAACTTCTACATGAAGCATATAACATCTCCTACTTCCCTTAGAAGCCTTTTCATGCAACCCTAGCCCTAAATATCTTGGTTGGCCGAAACATGTAAGGGCTCAAGCTTGGGTTTTTTTATTACCTAAACATTCCTACTTGAAGCCTACACTCTATGAACATAACCTTATAATCAAGTTCATGCAATCCTAACCCCAAAAGCTTGGGTTGGCCGAAACATGTAAGGCTAAAATCCTTGGACTTTGGACACCTAAAGATTCCTACTTGAAGCATACCATTTATGAACACAACCTTAGAATCAAGTTCATGCCACCCTAACCCCAAAAGCTTGGGTTGGCCGAAACATGTAAGGGCTAAAACCCTTGGACTTTTGACACCTAAAGATTCCTTCTTGAAGTATACAACCCATAAAAATTTTCCCTAGTAGCATTTTCATGAATCCTAGCCCATAAACTTAGTTAGCCGAAACATAGAGGGCTACAACTTCATATTTCTTTCATGTAACCTATCCTACAAAACTAATATACTACAGGTGAGGGAATCTTACTTCCTTCGCTTTGCTTGGGAGATGACCTAATGGAAGCCACCTAGCTTTCTCCTTGCTTGAATGGGGGTTTCGGCCAAAGGATGAAGATGGAGAGGGGGAGAGAGGGTTTTCGGTGAGGAAGAAGAAGGGAAGAAGAAGTGGAAACTTCCTTCTTCTTTATAAAGGGAGGAAGAGAAGTTTCTCTTCTCTTTTCCATGCCCCTTCATTACCCTCATCACACTTATCTACAATTTTCCCTCTTCTTCTAATGATATAATCCTATTGGGCTTCTGGTTAGTGGGTGAATCTATAGGGCTTGGCTATCGCTAGAGGTTTGGGGTTCAATTCTTAGGCCTTGCATCTCTTTTTGGCTATTTTCTTTTATTTTTCGAAAAAAGCCCACATCAAGCCCATTATTGTAAAGCCAAAAACTCTCGTAAAATTGCTAGAAATTTTATGGGCGTTACAATCCCTCCTATCTTGTAAAAGTTTCGTCCTCGAAACTTAAAACAATTCTGGGTATTTCTGCTTCATGTCCTCCTCTCGTTCCCAGGTAGCTTCCTCGTATCGTTGATTCTGCCACAGGACCTTCACTAAGGGCACCTCTTTGTTCCTTAGCCTCTTGACCTCTTGGTCCAGTATCTGGATAGGCCGACTTTCCATACTCAGGTCCTCTTGAACTTGTACAGTCTGTGGCTCAATCATTTGGTCCGCACTGGATATGCATTTCTTGAGCACAGAGACATGGAACACGTTGTGTATAGCTGACATCTCTTGAGGCAACTCCAGCTTGTAAGCTACCTTGCCAACCCTCTGCAATATCGGATACGATCCCATGTAGCGTGGACTCAGTTTACCCTTCCTTCCGAATCTCATCACTCCCTTCATAGGGGTCACTTTGAGAAATACGAGTCTCGACTTGAATTCTAACGGTCTCGCGCATATCCGCATAGCTCTTTGTCGGCTCGGCGGTTCGATTCTCGCGGATATTCTGTATAGCGCGGGTGGTATTGTCAATAATAACGGCCTGAGGACCCATTTCCCTCCTTTCACCACCCTCGTATCAACAGATAGGAGACCTGCATTTTCTCCCGTATAGAGCTTCATATGGTGCCATTCCAATAGTAGCCCGGTAGCTGTTGTTGTAAGCAAATTCCGCCAAGCACAAATATCGACACCAGCTCCCCTTAAAGTCTAGAGCACAAGCCCGCAACATATCTTCCAGCACCTGGTTCACTCTTTACATCGTAGTCGATACGAGGATGAAAGCAGCGATCTTGAATCTGACTTTGTGCCAAGAGCCTTCTGAACACATTCCCAAAAATGGGAGGTAAAACGGCCATCACGGTCGAAATAATAGCCTTAGGCACTCCATGTAATCGATAATTTCCTTGACATATAATTGAGCTATTTGCTCCGAATGAGTCATCTTAATCGCCAGAAATGGGCGGACTTTGTCAGCCGGTCTATGATTACCCATATAGCATCGTAACCATTTGTTGTTCGGTAATCCGAGATGAAGTCCATAGAAATTTCTTCCCATTTCCACTCTAGAATCAGATGTCAATTGCGGTAATCCCCGAGGTTTACGGTGTTTTGCCTTAACCTTCCGGCAGTCGCAGTCTTGACGTCGAGCCACATCCCTTTTCATGCCGGACCACCAAAATTTATCTCTTAAGTCCTGATACATTTTATTAGATCCAGGATGTATGGTATAAGGTGTTCCATGGGATTCCTCGAGTATCTTCTTCCGTAATTCCGGATCATCCGGAATACATAGTCGGTCCCGGAGGTATAATAGTTCACTGTTGGAAATGCGGAATCCATTATCCCTTCCTTCCAGGACTTCCTGTTTGATCTTCTGGATGTCTGAATCGCCATCTTGCTTTCCCATTATATCGTCGAACAGCGTCGGCGCTATCGTCATGGTGGAAAGTTGTCCAGAAATAATCTCTATCGCGTAATTCATTATTTCCCTTTTCAAGGGTTGAGATAGCATCGATAAGGACATCAAAGCGGCACCGGACTTTCTGCTCAGTGCATCTGCCACTTTGTTGTCCTTTCCGGGATGATAGAATATCTCACAATCATATCTTTAACTAGCTCGAGCCATTGGCGTTGCCTCATATTTAGGTCTTTCTGAGTGAAAAAATATCTCAGACTCTGGTGGTCTGTTTAAATCCTGCACCGAGCTCCGTATAAGTAGTGCCTCCATATTTTCAGAGCGAACACCACGACTGCTAGTTCTAAGTCATGGGTAGGATAATTTCTTTCATGCTCCTTGAGCTGTCTAGAGGCGTAAGCGATAACCTTGCCATTTTGCATAAGTACAGCTCCGAGCCCTAGTTTAGAAGCATCACTATACATATCGAAGCTTTCATTATCTTCAGGGAGAGTCAGAATGGGAGCGCTGGTTAGTCTCCTTTTCAGTTCCATAAAACTCCTCTCACAGTCCTCAGTCCATTTGTATTGCTGGTCCTTTCGGGTGAGGGCTGTCATAGGGCCTACAATTCTAGAGAAGTCCTCTACAAATTTTCTGTAATAGCCTGCTAGCCCGAGAAAACTTCTGATTTCACTCGCATTCCTTGGCCTATTCCAGTTCCTCACAGCTTCAATCTTTATTGGGTCTACCATGATTCCTTCTTTAGAGATGACATGACCCAAGAACGACACTTGATTGAGCCAGAACTCACATTTGGAGAATTTCGCATATAGTTGCTCTTTCTGAAGAATCTGTAGTACGGTCTTCAGATGTTCAACATGCTCTTCTCGGTCTCTCAAGTAGATAAGAATATCGTCGATGAAAACGATTACAAATTTGTTGAGGAAGGCCGAGAATACTCGATTCATCAGGTCCATGAACATCGCAGGAGCATTGGTTACTCCGAAGGGCATAACTACGAACTCATAATGTCCGTATCTCGTCCAGAAGGCCGTCTTCGGAATATCGCCTGGTTTTACTTTTACTTGATGATAGCCAGACCTGAGATCGATCTTGGAAAAGACAGTAGCTCCCTTCAGTTGGTCGAACAGGTCGTCGATCCTGGGAAGGGGGTACCTATTCTTGATGGTCACGTTGTTCAGTGCCCGGTAGTCTATACACATTCGCATAGACCCATCTTTTTTCTTTATGAACAGCACTGGAGCTCCCCATGGTGAGTGACTGGGGCGGATAAATCCCTGGTCAAGTAACTCCTGTAGCTGTTTCTGAAGTTCTTTCAACTCAGTCGGCGCCATACGGTAAGGTGCCTTGGAGATCGGATTAGTTCCGGGAATCAATTCGATCTCGAACTCAATTTCTCTATCAGGCGGTAATCCAGGTAGGTCATCAGGGAATACCTCCGGATGGTCACATACCACTCTGACATCTTCTATCTTCTGGTTCTTTGCTGATATGGTTTCCACCACATGTGCTAGAAATCCGGTGCATCCCTTTTCTAACATTCTTCGGGCTTTTAGCACCGATAAAAATTTCCTCGTTCCTTTCTTTGACTCCCCGATAAACTCAAATGAAACCTCTGCTTTGGGTCGGAAGGTCACCCTCCATTTATGGCACTCAATTGAAGCACCGTACTTGTGCAGAAAATCCATTCCCAATATAACATCATAGTCCCACATATCTAGGACTATCAGGTCACAATAGAGCTCCCTGTCTACGAGTCTAATTGGTGCGGCGCGCAGAATATGGGTGGATGGCATCACTTCTCCCGAAGGTAACGTGGTTAAAAATTTATAGTCCAAGACTTGGGGATGGCTATCTATGTTTCTTGTGAAAGGCGTAGAGATGAACGAATGGGGTGCCCCAGTGTCAAATAACACAGTAGCATACTGACTGAAAATAAATATCTGACCTGTGACAACCGTCGAGGCACTCGCCACATCTTCCCTGGTGAGGGAGAACACCCTGGCATTTGTCCCAACGGGTGGGGCTTCCAGTCTCCCTTGGCTTATATGAGGACCCTCTATCGTAGCCTGCATATGGTGAAGCTGTGGAGGAGCTCCGAGTCTTGGACATCTTCTTTGAGGAGGTGCTGAACTTCGGGTAGGGCAGGTCCAAGCTATGTGCCCCTCTAGTCCACAGTTGTAACACTTCCTCGTGCCCTGATGACATTCCCCCGGATGCTTCTTCCCACATGTAGGGATCGGGATACCCGTTTGGTCTTCCACAGGCCCTTTTGGGTCATTCCACTGTTTCTTCTTGCCACTGCGGTCCCTCTTCCAGCTAGTATTCTGAGATTTCGAATCCCCGGTCCACGCCTTACTCTGCTGACTGATGTTGTTCAGGTAGTGCTCGATGACCAGTGCACTACTGAATATCTCTTCGGTGGTCTGGGGTCGATTGACTCTGCCGGCCACATTCAGGGCTATCTCTGGTCGCAATATTTTCAGCAGGAGTCTGATCCTCTCCCTTTCAGTACCGACTAACTCTGGGCAGAGACGTGCCAGTCGGTTGAACCTTTTCATAGCTTCACTAACTGATAGATCGCCTTGTCGGAACTCGAGGAACTCATCATAGTGCTTATTTGTGATCCGTCTCTGAAAGAACTCCTCGAAGAACTCCGATTCAAAGTCTGTACACCTCATTTGATTTACTTGTCTCTTTGCTTTGACTCTCTCCCACCACATCCTTGCATCTCCGGAAAGACAGAACGAGGCACATTTTATCTTTTCGTGCTCGGGCCAATCCAATCCGGCCACGATGCTCTCAAGCTGTTTGAACCGAGCTTGGGCATCCCATGGTTCGCCCGGCACTAGAGAAATTTTACGGTTTGACCTCGCCTTTGAATCGGATAGGCTTGGGCGGACCCGGTGGCAGCATTGATTAGCGGTGCTTACACCATAGTGGTCGTGTTAGGAGTTACGTTCTGCGTCCCTAGTGTGGTGCTAGGGTTCCCTTGTTGATTCGTGAGAGCATTGATAACCAGCTGTTGTTCTGCGACCTGACGCTGTAGCTCTGTAACCACATGCATCAAATCTGGTGGGGGTGCTGAGTCATTCCCTCTAGCACTACGTCTCCCATTCATGTTATCTAAGTGATAAATAAATAATTAATTAAGGTATTATTATAATTTCTTCTCATATACAGGCATCTAACATCCCACATCTTAAACAAGGCAAGGTATCCTTTCTAGTGATATTTCTAGGTTAGAGACGTGTTCCATCATATAAAGCTTGGTAAGGTATCATCACTATCTAAGCCACAAGTATGGTTCCATTATACTAGGCATGACGAAGTATTATTTCTATCTAAATCACAAGTGTGATTCCCTTCTACTAAATCATGATGAGGTATTATTTCTATCTAAATAGAAGACATTCTTCATTATAAAAGAAACTTAAGTATACATAAAGTTACTTACTTGGAAACAGCAGGAAGGAGGCTTGATGTGTGATAGTGGAAAGGTGAACCCGCTCTGATACCAACCTGTACTCTCAGGGTGGCGCTACTTTACTATTTTTTTTTTAACATGTTATCATAACTTAAACCTTCTTTTGCACATGCGTCACATATCATATTCATAATCAGCATGTTAACATATCTTGTCTCATTTCTAACATGCATAACATAAAGAGGCATTCATGAGTTCTTAAGTACTTGAACAGTAACATAAATAAGCATCATCCAACATGATACTAATGATTCATAAGTCTTATAAGCGGAAGCAAAGTCTTAAGTGGTTCATTGTGCATGTAATATAAGCAGATAGTAACAGGGTCTTTCTCCACCATGCCACTATCACACACACTCGGCCCTTCCTGCTAGTTCAGGTTTCCTTTATCTGCAGTATATGGACAACATAAACTATAAGCATATAGCTTAGTAAGATTCTTGCCTACTCACAAAAGCCACAAACTTCATCAAGCAATTAGAAACATGAGCATACTAGCATAAATAGCCTAAGTGTTTGATAGCAACACTAATTATCAACATACCCACGTAATAAAACCTAAGCATGGCATAGAGTTTACATCCGCATGCTAAGCATAATTAAACCTAAGCAGGGCATAATTTAACATAAGCATTCATGACATCAGCAATCCATAACATTATAAATCTTAGACATGCATAAAGTACATAATCACAATTATTCTTAACTCAACTATAAGCATCATAACTTCATAAAATCTAACATGCATAAAGGACAAGTTCATAAGCATTCATAAACTTAACCATAAGCATTCCTAACATACGTATCCGTAACATCATAAATCTGAAACATGCATAAAGTACATAGTCACAACTATTCTTAAACTTAACTATAAGCATTCATGGTATCATGAAATCTAAACATGCATAAAGGACAAGTTCATAAGCATTCATAAACTTAACCATAAGCATTCATAACATAAGTATCCGTAACATCATAAATCTGAAACATGCATAAAGTCCATAGTCACAAATATTCTTAAACTTAACTATAAGCATTCATGGCATCATGAAATCTAAACATGCATAAAGGACAAGTTCATAAGCATTCATAAACTTAACCATAAGCATTCATAATTTCATAAAAGTCCTTTCTTTTCAAAACATATACATATATATACTTCAACATAATCATAACTTGCATGGGGGGCCTCAGGTTAAGTACCACATAATGCGCATTCCCTAATAGGCTGGGGTAGCGAGCCACCAGACCTACTAGAGCAAGACCTCTTATGTCTTACCAGGGCAAGACCTCTTACGTCTTCTTATGTCCCTATGGATTTGATTAACGACCACCTGACGGGTCGGGTACTTAACCTCTTACAAAGTAAAATACTTAATTTCTTTCTTTCTTGTCTTATCATAAGGAGAGCTCTTAATCCCTACTTGAAAGGGAAGCAACTCCATCTTATCTTATCATAAGGAGAGCTCTTAATCCCTACTTGAAAGGGAAGCATCTCCATCTTAGACATTTCATAGCATACATGCATTTATAACATAAAGGGGTCCTAAAGCACAAACATGTTCATCACACAAGCATATATCATAGGCATATTCATGGCATGTTAAATCATAAAACATGTTCATCACATAGGCATATTTCATGGCATATTATATCATAAACATGTTCATCACATGAGCATATTTCCTAGGCATATTCATGGCATATTACATCACAAACATGTTCATCACCTAAGCATATTTCATAGGCATATTCATGGCATGTTAAATCATAAAACATGTTCATCACATAGGCATATTTCATGGCATATTATATCATAAACATGTTCATCACATTAGCATATTTCCTAGGCATATTCATGGCATATTAAATCATAAAACATGTTCATCACCTAAGCATATTTCATAGCATATTACATCATGAACCCTAAGCATATTTCATAGGCATATTTTCATTTCCTAACATATTAAACTCATACACATAACATAACTTCATAAGGGGGGGGTGGTTTCATGAAACCCTAACCCTAGAACCAATGTTGGCCGAAACATGTAAGGTATCAAACCTTGTATATATATATTTTTTTTGTCACTTAAAACTTCTACATGAAGCATATAACATCTCCTACTTCCCTTAGAAGCCTTTTCATGCAACCCTAGCCCTAAATATCTTGGTTGGCCGAAACATGTAAGGGCTCAAGCTTGGGTTTTAAAGGCTAAAACTTGACTTTTGACACCTAAAGATTCCTACTTGAAGCATACCATTTATGAACACAACCTTAGAATCAAGTTCATGCCACCCTAACCCCAAAAGCTTGGGTTGGCCGAAACATGTAAGGGCTAAAACCCTTGGACTTTTGACACCTAAAGATTCCTTCTTGAAGTATACAACCCATAAAAATTTTCCCTAGTAGCATTTTCATGAATCCTAGCCCATAAACTTAGTTAGCCGAAACATAGAGGGCTACAACTTCATATTTCTTTCATGTAACCTATCCTACAAAACTAATATACTGCAGGTGAGGGAATCTTACTTCCTTCGCTTTGCTTGGGAGATGACCTAATGGAAGCCACCTAGCTTTCTCCTTGCTTGAATGGGGGTTTCGGCCAAAGGATGAAGATGGAGAGGGGGAGAGAGGGTTTTCGGTGAGGAAGAAGAAGGGAAGAAGAAGTGGCCAAGTGGAAACTTCCTTCTTCTTTATAAAGGGAGGAAGAGAAGTTTCTCTTCTCTTTTCCATGCCCCTTCATTACCCTCATCACACTTATCTACAATTTCCCCTATTCTTCTAATGATATAATCCTATTGGGCTTCTGGTTAGTGGGTGCATCTATAGGGCTTGGCTATCGCTAGAGGTTTGGGGTTCAATTCCTAGGCCTTGCATCTCTTTTTGGCTATTTTCTTTTATTTTTCGAAAAAAGCCCACATCAAGCCCATTATTGTAAAGCCAAAAACTCTCGTAAAATTGCTAGAAATTTTACGGGCGTTACATAGATCTTCTTCAATCCAAGAAAGAAGAACTCTCTTTTCCCTTCTTGCTTGAGCCAACCACCAATCCACAAAGGATTAATGCCGCCGGCTCCAAGAATAGAGAGAACATAATGGAAAGAACCAAGGAACCGAACTAGGGTCAAACCCTAGTTTTGGTGCCGCCGGCCAAGATGGAGTGAAGAGGAGAAAGGGAATATGTTGGGCGCCGGCCATGGTGGAGGGAATAGAGGAAGGAGCTGGCCACAACCTAGGAAGAGGAAGAGCTCCTCTCCTATAGTTGCCGCCCACCTTCCTTGCATACCCTAGCCGCCCAATCATAGGAGCCAAACCCTAATTAAAGATTCTTCCTTAGGCTTTCTTGCCGCCCAACCAAGGTGGAAGGAGGAGATCTAGAACCGGCCACTTACCCTAGGAAGAAGAAGAACTCTTCCACAAGTTGCCGCCCACTCTCCTTCCAAACCTTGGCAACCCAACCCAAAAGAGCCAAACCCTAATCCAATTAGGGTTTCCTCCTTAGGGTTTCTTGCCGCCCAACCATGGTGGAGAGAAGAGATCTAGAAGCTAGCCACCTTCAAGGAAGAAGAAGAGATCTTCCTCAAGTTGTCGCCCACCCTTCTTTCCTCACCTTGGCCGCCCAACCCAAGGAGCCAAACCCTAATTAGGGTTTCCTCCTTAGGGTTACTTGCTGCCCAAGCAAAGAGAGGCTAAACCCTAATTTCCATCGTCCAACATCAACCACCCTCTTCTACTTGCCGCCCAACCCCGTGTTTGTTTTCCATCATTTGATCTAGACTTCATGAGGTTTATATTAGGCTACGATAGGGACCATGAGGAGGAGTTGGGTCTTGGCCACCCGATGGATCAGAACCACACAAACTTGATCCATCAATGTGTTGGATCGAAAGTGTCGCTAGAGGGGGGGGGTGAATAGCGATACGATGTCGTTAAAAAACTTTTGCAATAAGTAAAAAGCAAGTAGAGAGTGCACAGCGGAAATATAAAGTAGACAAGATATTTTTACGTGGTTCACAATCTTTCGATTGCTAATCCACGGCCCTAGTGATCCTTGATCATGTACGGAGGGCAATTCACTAAAACCACTCCTCCTCGTTGGAGGTAGGAGCAACGATTACAAAAAGAAATCAAGGCAAAGGGACACTCCCCCTTTCCTTGTTACGATTAAAGCACAAAGACAATTTAAAGAAGTAGAACTTAAATAAATATACCGACAACTCTTATAAGTAGAAGATGTAGCTTTCGTTGTCGGCGGCACTTCGTCGTAGCAAATGTGAGTAGTAGTAGCGGCGTTACGACGGCGTGTTGAGAGCTCTTGAATTCTTGTTATTTGCTTGGCTTGAACATGTCTATTTATGGATATTGATCTATGAATTTAGACATAGGTAGTGTCCAAGGTGATGTTCTTATCCCCCAAGACTTGTTCATCCACATCCTTTGCGCCAACTCAAGGATGAGGTGTTTCATCCAACCACCTTGTACCACCTCCAACCTCCTTGTGCGCCAACTCAAGGATGAGGTGTTTCATCCAACCACCTTGTGCCACCTCCAACCTCCTTGGGCGCCAACTTGAGGATGAGGTGTTTCATCCAACCACCTTGTGCCACCTCCAACCTCCTTGGGCGCCAACTTGAGGATGAGGTGTTTCATCCAACCACCTTGTGCCACCTCCAACCTCCTTGGGCGCCAACTTGTTGGAGCCATTCAACTTGTGCCACATCATGGGAGCCAACCATCTTGTGCCAACTCACCTTATTTTGGGCGGCCCACCACAAGGAAGCTTGGTGATGGTTTGGATGTCCACCTTGATGCCACATCACCCTTTGTACCAAAACACGAGTCAAGTCCAAATTCACCCCTTGAAATTCGAGCTCTTCTCGAGGTCGAACTTGACTAGCAGATTGTAGTCAAAGGGTTTTGACTGCAGTACAAGTTAGCTTAAAATATAAAGTACGATGGTTCTAACCATCTGATCTCGACCTAGACCTTCCATTGGAGGTATTGGGTCGGATCTACGCTTAACGACCTTGCTTCGCTTTCCACGAGCTTACCTTGTAGCCTCGCTTCCGGTCTTCACCCGAGTACCTCGGCTTCCTCGAGTCCCTCTGGCGTTGCCCGACCACCTCGGTTCCCACCGGGTGTCGCAGACCTTCCGCTCAACTTTAGCATTTCTGCACACTTAATTGAGCTCGTAAGATAACAAATATACCCTTAACTATTGAGCCTTTTGCCATAATCAAAATACCGGTTCGACTTTGGTGCCCACTGCACCAACAATCTCCCCTTTTGATTCATGGCAAACCGACACAAAAGTTAAGGAAAAATTAAGCATAACAAAGAAGCTAGCATAATGATTAAGCATGAATGAGCTAGCATAAAGATTAAATATGAATGAGCTAGCATAATGATTAAGCATGAATGAGCTAGCATAAAGATTAAATATGAATGAGCTAGCATAAAGATTAAGCATGAGTGAGCTAGCATAAAGATTAAGCATGAGTGAGAAATATTATTGTTTCAAGTTCTCCCCTTTGAGGTAACCTCCCCCTTGACCGAAGGTGAGTTCTTGAAAAATAATTTTTACTCCCCCTTAATAGTTGCTTAAGTAAACGGAATTACTTAATATAAAAGGTAATAATTTTGTTTACTTTCTTCCTTACTTTTGTGACTTTCTCCCCCTTTTGCCTTAACTCAAAAAGTTTGTAAATATATTTTAAGGTTTGTAAGTCCAAGCAAGTTCCCAATATAAATATATTTTTTTTTTTTTAAATAATAATAAGCTTGAAAATATGTTCATCTAAAATGTACAACTCCGGTTGGACTTGATTGATATAGAATGATCAATAAGTCTTGAAGGAGTTGATTAATTTTAAATAATTATACTCCATGGTTCATGTCGATGCGAATCTACATACGGAACCAGGGAGTAAGGTCCTAACATCTCACGCCGTCATTGGCTAAGTACACAAACACATTAGTCCTATGTGTTGTGAGATGTGTTGGCTCCTTAAATCTATAGGTATATGATTTCTAAGGTAAGACTTAGGCTAATTTCATAAAAAGAAGCAAAAGTAGAGTACATATATAGAAAAATTTAAATTCTACTCTATTACGCACATACCTAACTTTCGTCTTAATAAACTAAATTCGGCTTCGGGTAGTGGTTTGGTGAAGATGTCCGCTAGGTTTGATTTGGACTCAACATACTCTAGTTGTATAGTTCCATTAGTTACATGTTCCCTAATGAAGTGGTGTTTAACTTCTATATGTTTTGTCCTAGAATGACATATTGGATTTTTAGTTAAGTTAATTGAACTAATGTTATCTATGTAGGTTTTAATGTTGTTAAAGATTAAGCTAAAGTCTTGGAGAGTGTGCTTCATCCACAGGAGCCGAGAGACACACTCACCCATCGCAACGTATTCTCGCTTCGTGGTAGATAAGGCAACGCAATGTCGCTCCTATCGCACTAACTTACTAGACTCGAGCCGAGGATTTGACAACAACCACTGCGGCTTTCTATCGAGTTTACTACCGCATAGTCGGAGTCGGAGTAGCCGATTAGATTAAACTCGTAGATCTAGGGTACCAAATACCTACGCTTAGCGTGTCTTTAGATATCTAAGGATACGCTTGACTAGGGTTAGGTGAGACTCCTTGGCACAGTTTGTAACCTTGCGCACATACTTACCGCGAATAAAATGTCGGGTCGGCTCATGGTTAAGTATAGGAGACTTCCTATTGCGCCTCCTATAGTATTTTAGGTCAACGGGTTTTCCTTCTACATCTTCGCTTATATTAACATTAGTTGCCATAGGTGTATTGATTATTTTAGCATCTTGCATTCCAAATCGATTTATTAAGTCCTTAGTATATTTTTGTTGATGTAAATATATTCCATCTTTAGTTTGTTTAATTTGTAAACCTAAGAAGAAACTTAACTCTCCCACTAAATTCATTTCAAATTCACTTTCCATAAGTGAGATGAATTCGTTTAGCAGGATCGAGTTGGTAGTTCCAAAAATTATATCATCTACATAGATTTGGGCTATAAAGATTTCTTTTCCTACGGTTTTAACGAATAAGGTTGGGTCGACTAAACCTTGGTTGAATCCTTTGGACTTAAGATAGATCGAAAGCCTTTCGTACCAAGCTCTTGGGGCTTGTTTGAGTCCATATAGGGCTTTCTTAAGTCTAAGGACATGGTCGTTTATCTAGATTTTCAATCCGGAGGTTGACGACGTAAACTTCTTCCTTAATGTATCCATTCAAAAATGCTGACTTGACATCCATTTGAAACAATTTAAAACCTCGATGTGCAAAGATATGCTAACAACATTCGGATGGACTCTAGTCAAGCCACGGGGCGTAGGTCTCATCGTAATCTAAACCTTCGACTTGACTAAACCCTTTTGCGACTAACCTAGCTTTATTTCTAACTACTTCACCTTTATCATCAAGTTTATTTCGAAATACCCACCTTGTTCCAATAATTGATTTTTATTTAGGTGGACTTACTAATACCCAGACTTCATTTCTAGTGAATTGAGCTAGCTCTTCTTGCATAGCAATAATCCAGTCGGGATCAAGAAGTGCTTGTTCAATAGTTTTGGGTTCGATTTTGGAAATTAACGAGATTTGACTAAGGTTTCGATATGAAGCTCTAGTTCGAACCCCTAAAGTTGGATCACCTATAACTTGATTGATAGGATGATTTGTTTGAGTCTTAGTGTGACTCGGGTTAGGGTCATCTATCACTTGGTCGATAGGATGACTTGGGTGAGTTCTAGTTTGACTTGGGTTAGAGTCATCTATCACTTGGTCGATAGGATGACTTGGGTTAGGACGAGATTCAAGTTCAAGATCAAAGTCGGGTTCGCTATAAGTTGATTTGCTAGTTGGTTTTGTTAAGGATTGAACGGGTTCGTGTCCTTCGTCGAAAACTATATTAATGGTTTCTTCGACTCTAAGAGTGTCGTGATTGTATACCCTATAAGCTCTACTGGTGGTTGAGTATCCTAGAAAGGTTCCAGTAGAGGTTTTGGATTTGAATTTCCCTAGGTAATCCTTAGTGTTTAAGATATGTACCTTGCATCCAAATACCCTAAAGTATTTGATGTTCGGTATTTTATCGTGATAAATCTCGTACGAGGACTTTTGGTGCCTCTTTACCATAAGGATCCTATTTTGGACATAGCAAGCCGTACTAACGGCCTCTGCCCAAAATCTATCGGGTAGGTTATACTCGTTTAACATTGTCCTAGCGGCTTCTTGTAGGGTTCTATTTTTTCGTTCGACTAACCCATTTTGTTGTGGGGTTCTAGGACATGAAAACTCATGGTGGTATCCGTTTAGGTTACAGAGATCTGTAAACCTGTGGTTTTCGAATTCACCACCATGATCGCTTCTAAATCTTTTAATCTTAAGGTTCTTTTGATTTTCGATTAACCTACAAAGATTGATTAGTTGGTCTAGGGTATCATTTTTATGTTTGATAAACCTAACCCAAGTAAATCTAGAATAGTCGTCAATTATGACTAAGAAAAATTGACTACCATTGAGTGACTTAGCTCCATGTGAATCAAATAGATCCATGTGTAGGAGCTCAAGAACACTTTTGGTTCGTTCTTGATTAGTTAATTGATGTTGTGTCCTAGATTGTTTACCTTGTTGACAAGCATTACATATTTTATTATCCAAGTTGTTTAGTTTAGGCAAACCTATAACCAAGTTTACTCGACTCATCTTGTGGACGAGTCTTAAAAGTGCGAGTGTCCGAGTCTTGATTGCCATAAACAAGATTCCTCTTGTTGTGTCATAAGACACTTGGTTGAGGAGTTGGGTAAATTTATTGTGTAGATGTTGCTACTCCTAGTTCCTTTAAGTATTATTTTAGATGTTGCATTTATTTTGATTACGCATTCATTTTCTAGAAATATGACCTTATAATTGTTATCACACAATTGGCTTACACTAAGTAAATTATATTGAAAGTTTTCTACTAATAAGACATTTTGAATTGTAAAGTTAGAGTTGAGCTCAATATCACCCGATCCGATGATTTTGAGCTTGCCGTTATTTCAAGGCTACCGATCCTTGTCGCTTTGAATCGTAACCGAAAATTTGAGTTGATCCCGGTCATGTGTCCGAGCAACCATCGCCCAACATCCATTGATCCTACACATAAGGTAGTTGGATCGGATATTGGAATTACTAAAGGGTTGTTTGTAAGTTTTAAACCTAAATCATCTCACCAATATCTACATGATCAAAACATGTTATTCCTATGTGTTATTGTGAGATGACTATCAATTTTACTTGATTAATTTTAATGAATTTAAATTAACCAACATTAGGTTAGATTCGGATTTAGTCTAAGCTCATCAAGTAATCTTTTCAAGAGATTAGCTTCCAGGTCGTGGCGAGGCACAGAGGCCTTCTTTGATCGGAACAACGACCACATCCTTAGACAAAGCTAATTTCAAGAAATTGATAACTCGACTTACTTGAGACTACGTCTTGGTCTAACTAGTTATTTTTGAAAAGAGGCTCCCCGAGGCTCAATCTTTTCGTAGGATTTTAGTTGGTTTATTTTTGAAAAGAGGCTCACCGAGGCTCAATCTTTTCGCAGGATTTTAGTTGGTTATGAGTCCTATCTAACCATTCTAAAAATAAAGGAAAAACTAAGCATGCAATTTCTAAGACTTAACAAAAATACATTTTGTATTGGCTCCCCCTGGACCATTGAATCGAGTGGGTCTATTCACATAGTGAATTTGGTCCTTGGGAACCCAATACATGTTAGATCCTAAAGTTGAAATCAAAGTGGTCTTAGGGACCCATGCTTGGACATTTTTCTTATGTTGGTTTACTATAGACATATATGACTTATTGGTTGTATTTGAGTTAAACCCGAGTCCTGCCTTGTTGTACACGGCCCTTTGTGATCCAAGTAAGAGGTCAAGTCCCTTGGATCCCAAAGTGAACCTTTCCAACGTGTTCCTAAGGTCTTCGACTTGTGTTTTCAAAAGCGAGTTCTCAACTTCAAGCTTTTCAACTTGAGTTGAGTCCTCCTCTTGAATACGAGTAGTCGAAGAGGTTAGGGAGACCTCATGTTTGAGAAGGTTAACCTCCTCAATTAGGGTCTCGACCTTGGACTCGGACTTAGCTAGTTTCTTATTTAAAAATTTAATTGCACCATACAAAGTATTAAGTAACGACCGACTTACCCTTAATGATTCTTTTGAACCGGATACGGATCCGTGGCTTGTCTTGAATGGAAGCTCATCATCGGATTCGGACTCGGACTCTTCTTCGGTTTCGGAGTCGTGCTCGGTCGGCTTGGCCATTAGAGCTTGGATATCGTCTTCTTCCTCCGACAACTCCTCCCAAGTAGCGTTTAGCGCTATCTTGGTCTTTGATGCGTTATTCTAAATCTTTGTCCACTCGGACTTGATGTGACCAACCGTTGCACTCATAGCATCTAAAATTAGAAGTATTTGAATTAGGTTTAGGCTTACCTTGAGTTGTTGGTCTTTTTCGTATCTAGATCATCTTACTAACTAGATTGACTAGTTAGGATTCTTTTTCGGATTCTACTTCCGATTCGGACTCGTGTTCTTCCTTCTGGGTTGGCTTGCTTGCGGTCTTATTCTTCTTGTAACCTGCTTCTAACGCAATACTCTTCTCGGCCTGGACCACGTTAGTTTGCTCATGTAATTCAAGTTCCGAAAACAATTCGTCTAACCTAATTTTAGAAAGGTCCTTGGAGACCTTGTAGGCATCGACCATGGATGCCCACAAGGTGGTCCTAGGAAACGAGTTAAGAGAATACGATAAGAGGTCGCGATTCTCGACCTTTTGTCCGATGGCATGGAGTTGGTTGGCGATGTCTTGGATCTGAGCATGTAGTTGAGTTGCTGTCTCGTTTTCCTGCATTTTCAAGTTATACAATTTATTTAAAAGTAAATCTCTTTTACATACCTTCGTGTCGTCGGTGCCTTCGTGTAGTTCCACTAGCTTGGTCCATAAGTCCTTTGCACTAGTGAAGGGGCCGACGCGGTTGAGCTCTTCCTTGGACAACCCACATTGCAAGATTTGAGTTGCCTTGGCATCGGCTTCTACTTGTTTTTCATGGAATTTGACCATTGATCGTAACCCAAAGATTCACCATCTTCATTAATAGGAAGTGTGAAACGGTTTGGATTACGATCCACATCTCGATTTGGGTTTTAAGAAAGCATTCCATCCGACCCTTCCAATAACTTGAAAGTCATTACGTTGTAAAATGGGGTCGAGGCGGTGCTAAACCCTTGAGATGGGCCATTTAAAACAAGAAGAAGAGCACGAAAAAGAATCTTGCAAAACACACACGGAAAGAATATTCCAAGACTTTCGTCTTGGATTAGTAGTCTTGAGAAGTAAAAAGATATATAAAATGTAACTTGCAAAAGAAATAAACAATCAAATGCGAATGTCGTTGAAGTTCGGAGGACAACCTTACTCGGGATCTAACCCGAAGGACAACCTTATCCGGATCCTAAAGCCTCTAATGCAATTCTATATGCAGGAGAAGATAAGCAAGTGAAATAATTATACGAAAACAGAAATAAATAAATAAAAATCTATAAAAGAAAAACAAAGCTAGATTGGTGGTTTCACGAATCTTAGCGCCCGACTCGATTCAATTGTTGATCGAAGTGTCGCTAGAGGGGGTGAATAGCGATACGATGTCGTTAAAAACTTTTGCAATAAGTAAAAAGCAAGTAGAGAGTGCACAGCGGAAATATAAAGTAGACAAGATATTTTTACGTGGTTCACAATCTTCGATTGTTAATCCACGGCCCTAGTGATCCTTGATCACGACGAGGGCACCACTAAAACCACTCCTCCTCGCTGGAGGTAGGAGCAACGACATAAAGAAATCAAGGCAAAGGGACACTTTCCTTGTTACGATTAAAGCACAAAGACAATTTAAAGAAGTAGAACTTAAATAAATATACCGACAACTCTTATAAGTAGAAGATGTAGCTTTCGTTGTCGGCGGCACTTCGTCGTAGCAAATGTGAGTAGTAGTAGCGGCGTTACGACGGCGTGTTGAGAGCTCTTAAATTCTTGTTATTTGCTTGGCTTGAACATGTCTATTTATGGATATTGATCTATGAATTTAGACATAGGTAGTGTCCAAGGTGAGGTTCTTATCCCCCAAGACTTGTTCATCCACATCCTTTGCGCCAACTCAAGGATGAGGTGTTTCATCCAACCACCTTGTACCACCTCCAACCTCCTTGTGCGCCAACTCAAGGATGAGGTGTTTCATCCAACCACCTTGTGCCACCTCCAACCTCCTTGGGCGCCAACTTGAGGATGAGGTGTTTCATCCAACCACCTTGTGCCACCTCCAACCTCCTTGGGCGCCAACTTGAGGATGAGGTGTTTCATCCAACCACCTTGTGCCACCTCCAACCTCCTTGGGCGCCAACTTGTTGGAGCCATTCAACTTGTGCCACATCATGGGAGCCAACCATCTTGTGCCAACTCACCTTATTTTGGGCGTCCACCACAAGGAAGCTTGGTGATGGTTTGGATGTCCACCTTGATGCCACATCACCCTTTGTACCAAAACACGAGTCAAGTCCAAATTCACCCCTTGAAATTCGAGCCTTCTCGAGGTCGAACTTGACTAGCTTGACTGTAGTCAAAGGGTTTTGGACCAGCAAGTTAGCTTAAAATATAAAGTACGATGGTTCTAACCATCTGATCTCGACCTAGACCTTCCATTGGAGGTATTGGGTCGGATCTACGCTTAACGACCTTGCTTCGCTTTCACACGAGCTTACCTTGTAGCCTCGCTTCCGGTCTTCACCCGAGTACCTCGGCTTCCTCCGAAGTCCCTCTGGCGTTGCCCGACCACCTCGGTTCCCACCGGGTGTCGCAGACCTTCCGCTCAACTTTAGCATTTCTGCACACTTAATTGAGCTCGTAAGATAACAAATATACCCTTAACTATTGAGCCTTTTGCCATAATCAAAATACCGGTTCGACTTTGGTGCCCACTGCACCAACACAATGATGTTCCATTCCACTAGAGGATCATCATCGAACTACCTCACCAACCCCCATAAATTAATATGGGCTCCATATATTATTTGTACATCCATCTCCCCGTGTTTAAGATATCGAATGTCCGTCAATTAATTGATTTGCTGATCATCAATTAATTAACATCTAACTCCTCGAGTAGTACCACTCAACCTTATCATCATGTTGACTAAGTCAATCTACAGGGTTTACATGATGAACCTTATGAGCTCCTCAAGGGGACATCATCAACCTAATACATAGGACACGGATTCCTCCTATAATCAACGACACGCCATGTAAATAATATCATTTCCCAACTTACCGGGCATATTGATTTAATCCATAGAAATCTCACCCTCTGGTAAATCAAAGAAATAAATACTAAGTATATGTGCCCGTTATTATATCGGGATTAAGAGCATGTACAACATAATATCAGTCAGATTGATTATATTATGTCGGATAAATTGAATCACCTCTATGTGTACACCTAAGTGTACTAGTGTAACTCTATGTTCAAGATAAAACAATACCAAGCTACACTACAACCATGCCAATGGTTTGTCTAAAATAATCTTGGTTGTGAGCCTCTACTTATACTCTACAAGGGACTGATAACATGATCTTCTGTGCCACACCCAAGCACCATGTTATCTACAATGTAAAGTATTAGACAATATGCACATATATAAATATAAAGTGCAATCAATGATCATGTGATTCTTATTTCAAAATAAAATGTTCATACCAAAGATCTAGGCTTTCAGTATACATCCCAACAATCTCCCACTTATACTAAAAGACTATGTTGTCATCATACTGCCATACATCTGATTCCCCTTCCCTCCACATGCCTATCAAAGCTCTCGCTAGAAGGGCCTTAGTGAAAGGGTCTACCAGGTCATCCTCTGATGCAATCTAGGCGACAACAACTTCTACCTCCTTTACGATTTCTCGTATCAGGTGGTACTTGCACTCTATGTGTTTACTAGCCTTATGAGCTCGTGGTTCCTTTGAGTTTGCAACTGCACCATTATTATCACAATAAATTGTGATAGTTCTGGGCAAACCAGGAATCACATCCAAGTCCATCAGGAAGTTCCTGAACCACACAACTTCTTTGGCCGCCACAGGGGCTGCCAGATACTCAGCTTCCATGGTGGAGTCCGCTACGCATTTCTGCTTGACACTCCTCCATACTATGGCTCCACCTCCAAAAGTAAACACAAACCCCGAGGTAGACTTACTGTTATCCCTATCTGATTGGAAATCGTAATCCATGCAACTCACAGGGAGTAATTGGTCTGCCCGGTAAACTTGCATATAATCCCTAGTCCTTCTCAGGCACTACAATATATGCTTTTACCGCAGTCCAATGTCCCTGTCCTGGATTACTCTGATATCTGCTGACCATGCCCACAACAAAGCAGATATCTAATATAGTACAGAGCATCGCATACATGAGGCTTCCTACTGCCGAAGCATAAGGAACCGCCTTCAGCTCCTTTATCACCTCAGATGATCTTGGACACATCTCCTTAGATAAAGGAACTCCATACCTGAAAGGTAGAAAACCCTTCTTGGAGTGCTGCATGCTAAAAGGATCCAAAATCATATTTATGTATGAAGCTTGGGATAAGCACAACAACCTTGATCCCAAGGATGTGTCCCACTTCTCCCAAGTCCTTTAAAACTGTTTGGACAACCATACCCTTACGTTTGATAACATTCCGATATTGTCTCCAACTATCAAAATGTCATCTACGTATAGTACAAGAAATACCACTACGTTTCTGTCACATCTCTTGTATACACAAGACTCATCCGGACTTTGAATAAATCAATAAGTCTGGATTTACCTCATCAAAGCGGATGTTCCAAGACCTCAAAGCTTGCTTCAGTCCATAAACGGACCGATTAAGCTTACATACAATATGCTCTTTGCCCTTAGCAATGAATCTCTCTGGTTGCTTCATATAGATGTTTTCCTCAAGACTTCCATTAAGAAAATCTGTCTTGACATCCATCTGCCACAACTCATAATCCATATGAGCTGCAGTGCACAAGAGCTCCCAGACCTGACTTGAATCCATAGATTCAATCTCAGTATTCATTGCACTTTGCAAAGATGTTGTATTTATATCTTGGATTGCCTCGTCGTATGTCTAGGGATCAAGTTCATGTTTGCTAGGGACCAAATCAAAAGATTCTCCCAAGAACATGAATCTCTCAGGCTGTCTAACAACCCTCCCACAACGACGAGGTATCACCTGTGTATCCTCTGTGACACGCGGTGCAGTGACATGTGGTATGTCCTCTTGTACCGGTGGTACTAAAGAAGTGACTTCTCTTTTTAACTCCTCCAGAACAATTTTACCCTTGGGCTTGTGGCTCATCACATAGTCTTCCTCTAGAAATCTGGCATTCGTGTTAACGATCACCCTCTGATCTCTAGGACTATAAAACAATCCACCCTTCGTTCCCCTGGGATAGTCAACGAACATGCGTACTTCTGTATGAGGTTCCATCTTACCAGTATCTGCCTTCAGCCAATGTGTTGTACTCCCATATCTAAATATGTCTTAGACTAGGCTTTCGCCCAGTCTACAATTCTGTGGGAGTAGAAGGCACTGATTTAGATTGAACCAGGTTCAGAATGTATACCATCGTATCTAGAGCATATCCCTAGAACGAATCTGATAAGTCAGAATAACTCATCATCGATCTAATCATCTCCATAAGAGTCCTATTCCTTCGCTCTGCTACACCGTTCTGCTGGGGTGTGCCAGGCGCAGTCAATTGGGATTGAATCCAAATCTCTGATAAGTAGTTCCTAAACTCTCTCAAGAGGTACTCACCACCACAATCAGATTGTAGTGTCATCTTGAATAATTGTCTATGAAAAAGACAAAATATTCAAAACTACCTCTTGTCTAGATAGTCATAGGACCACACAAATCAGAATGAACCAATTCCAACACATCTTTGGATCTATACCCCTTGGCCTTGAAAAAGGCCTCTTGGTCATCTTACCCTCCAAGCAAGATTCATAGGTTGGGAGATCCTCCACCACTAATGAACCCAAAGGTCCATCAGCTATCAACCTTTGAATTCTGCTTAGGTTAATGTGACCAAGCCTAAGAAGCCAAAGATATATTTGGTTCATCTTCGAAGGTTCTTTTCTCTTATTGGAATTAGAAGATGAGTTATTAACTTCAATTTGCATCGTGGGAGGTTTTGGTTCAAATTTCCTTTCAATGTACCTGAATAGATATTCTCCCTATTCCTTTTTATAACAACTCTGTCATTAAAAGAAATAGAATATCCATCCATAATAATTTAGAAACTGAAACTAAATTCTTTCTAAATAAAGGTACATAAAGGGAATTTTCCAGAACCAAAGTTTTATTATTTTCAAGAGATAAATAAATCTTCTCCCACTGCAATAGCCGCCACCATCATGGCATTGCCCAAGTAAATTGTAATCTCCCCATTAGCTAGTCATCGGGTTTCCTGGAACCCCTGCAAATTGTTGCAGACATAATTAGTGGATCCCGTATCTACTCACCAGGTGCCGGTAGATATCACCGCTAATCATGTTTCAATGACTAGTCCAAAAGATATACCTTTGTTCTATTTTGGATTGGGGTAGTCCTTCTTCCAATGTCCATCCTGCTTGCAAGTGAAGTACTTGCCTTTCGGCTTCTTCACTCTTCCCTGAGATCCTCTCACCATCTTTGCTTCTCCTTGTTTCTTCTTCTTCTTGCCTTTCGGCTTAGAAGTAGAAACCCTTTTGAGCAATGATGGCTTGAGGACACTCTTTGAAGAGTGCATACTTGTACTTCCTAGCAAATAAGATAATATTTGGATTATTTTCCAATCAACATTATTTGGGTACAGTAAGTTTATTTCCTTTAGTATCACAGTAAGTGGACTGAAAATCAATTTTGAAAGTCCTAAGAATCACATAGATCATTACTTTAGATTTCAAAAAAAAAATTTTGATTCCTCAAACAATAAAATTTCGAAATCAACCAACACCTCAAAACACCGAGAATATCGCATGCCACGCAATGTGGACGTATACGAATTCTACATTTGTAAGAGGAGGTTTTACCCATTAATTTTATTATCTTGTCAACCTTACTTTTTGACAAATAAAATTAATAGTTGGTTCCTCTTTGGCCCTACAAATAAAAGCAGTGACTCCGATGGGGAGGATACTTTTTATTTGCATCTAAGTGTGCACCATTACATGGTACTAAGGGAATTATTTCGGATTATGTGCCTTACCTCTGTGGAAGTACACATGCTCCTAGATAATTTCCTATAACCATTATTTGACCTAGTGATCCGCAAACAAACCCGTCCTCAGGGAGGAAGGCACTCAGAGCCGACACACAAGTTTGTTGCATCACACGTCAAATTGTAATGGAGGTCGCGGGAATTAATTAAAATGTCCCTCTCCCACTTAGTAAATTGAAAATGAGGAATTTTCAAGCACACACAACATGCATATAAAACAAATCAGCAATAAATATGGAAAAATCAGAATTTTTCCAACTATTATGGCATTGTTCTCCAATATGCTTCCCGTCGTGTCGCCACCTCATCCGCTCCTCCTGCGCCATGTACGAGCCAATCGGAGATCCGAGCCGAGAATAAAACCTATTTTATTTTACATCCATCGATCCTATACTCCACGAGGGAGTGTACATGAAATCTAGATCGAAAGTAAAATAAAATAAAGAGTGGCTAAACAATGTCGTATTCAATTACAAAAATTAAATACTAATCTAGCCTCATCAACCCCGAGGATTCAAATAATATACAATCACACACACATGCAATCACATACACACATATATAGCCATAATAGTTGGATCTTATGCCTGCAACCAAAAAGTTAGCCTACGCACATCCTACTATTATCCGGCATACACAATATATGATAAGTGCGTGAAAGTAACCGAATCCATAACACACAAAACCAGAAACCGTGGCTCTGATACCATTTGTTGGCATCGTGCTAATCCTCGGAATGCTCATCGGCTCCCATGTCCCCGGATTAAAATTTTCACTAATGAAAACTAATCCAGATGAGATGAGTTTCCTAAGCACAACCAATTCGTCATCGTGCCAACGACTCGAGCGATCTCTTGAACAAACTAGTTGTTCAAGTAACCAAACTCTTCTAGTCGATTAGCCGCGGAAGAGACGACAGACGGATCGCCGGTTTTTGTGTTTCTTATTCGGGGTCCATGATTATACAAATAAATACAAATGTAAACTAGTATAATCAACATATACTAACATAAAGAACATAAGCTAGCATATCAATAAGAACATGCAAAGAACAATAATAAAAGTTATAAAACTTTTATACCTCTTGATCTTCTATTGTATGTCCTAACCTCCTTGTAGACTTCGTGTGGGCGAAGATCCTCCACAAGTTAAAGCTTCCTAGATCTTCTTCAATCCAAGAAAGAAGAACTCTCTTTTCTCTTCTTGCTTGAGCCAACCACCAATCCACAAAGGATTAATGCCGCCCGCCCCAAGAATAGAGAGAACATAATGGAAACAACCAAGGAACCAAACTAGGGACAAACCCTAGTTTTGGTGCCGCCGGCCAAGATGGAGTGAAGAGGAGAAAGGGAATATGTTGGGCGCCGGCCACGGTGGAGGGAATAGAGGAAGGAGCAGGCCACAACCTAGGAAAAGGAAGAGCTCCTCTCCTATAGTTGCCGCCCACCTTCCTTGCATACCCTAGCCGCCCAACCATAGGAGCCAAACCCTAATTAAGGATTCTTCCTTAGGCTTTCTTGCCGCCCAATCAAGGTGGAAGGAGGAGATCTAGAACCGGCCACTTACCCTAGGAAGAAGAAGAACTCTTCCACAAGTTGCCGCCCACTCTCCTTCCAAACCTTGGCCGCCCAACCCAAAAGAGCCAAACCCTAATCCAATTAGGGTTTCCTCCTTAGGGTTTCTTGCCGCCCAACCATGGTGGAGAGAAGAGATCTAGGAGCTAGCCACCTTCAAGGAAGAAGAAGAGATCTTCCTCAAGTTGCCGCCCACCCTTCTTTCCTCACCTTGGCCGCCCAACCCAAGGAGCCAAACCCTAATTAGGGTTTCCTCCTTAGGGTTACTTGCCGCCCAAGCAAAGAGAGGCTAAACCCTAATTTCCATCATCCAACATCAACCACCCTCTTCTACTTGCCGTCCAACCCATAGCCACCCTTTTATAGAGTTAGGGTTTAGGCCTTGGTTTAATCTCCACCGTCGGTTCTAGGGTTTTAATCTCAACCGTCGGATCTAGATATTTAATCTCAACCGTCGGTTCTAGGGTTTTAATCCCAACCGTCGGATCTAGAGATTTAATCTCAACCATCGGTTCTAGGGATTTAATCCCAACCGTCGGATTTAGAGATTTGTTTTCCATCATTTGATCTAGACTTCATGAGGTTTATATTAGGCTACGATAGGGACCATGAGGAGGAGTTGGGTCTTGGCCACCCGATGGATCGGAATCACACAAACTTGATCCATCAATGATGTTCCATTCCACTAGAGGATCATCATTGAACTACCTCACCAACCCCCATAAATTAATATGGGCTCCATATATTATTTGTACATCCATCTCCCCATGTTTAAGATATCGAATGTCCGTCAATTAATTGATTTGCTGATCATCAATTAATTAACATCTAACTCCTCGAGTAGTACCACTCAACCTTATCATCATGTTGACTAAGTCAACCTGCAGGGTTTACATGATGAACCTTATGAGCTCCTCAAGGGGACATCATCAACCTAATACATAGGAGACGGATTCCTCCTATAATCAACGACACGCCATATAAATAATATCATTTCCCAACTTACCGAGCATATTGATTTAATCCATAGAAATCTCACCCTCTGGTAAATCAAAGAAATAAATACTAAGTACATGTGCCCGTTATTATATCGGGATTAAGAGCATGTACAACATAATATCCGAGGTCCGATTCAATTATGTAGTCAGCAACAAATTGAATCACCTCTATGTCGGTCCTGCTCAATACACCTAAGTGTACTAGTGTAACTCTATGTTCAAGATAAAACAATACCAAGCTACACTACAACCATGCCAATGGTTTATCCAAAACCATCTTGGTTGTGAGCCTCTACTTATACTCTACAAGGGACTGATAACATGATCTTCTGTGCCACACCCAAGCACCATGTTATCTACAATGTAAAGTATTAGACAATATGCACATATATAAATATAAAGTGCAATCAATGATCATGTGATTCTTATTTCAAAATAAAATGTTCATACCAAAGAGCTAGGCTTTCAGTATACTTCCCAACAGAAACGTGGATGGGCTGTGTCTTATGAAGACATGATGGATGAACCAAATTGGTTTGGTTCTAATCCAATGGTGGAGAATAAACCAAAGGGGTTTGGTTTGTTTTAAACGAATGAACCAAAGTTGGTTTAGTTCATTTTAACTTAAAATAGTCGAAATCGGTTTGGTTATTTTAACTTAAAATAATGGAGCGGGTTAATGGATTTTTGGTTATGAACCAATAACCATTAGAAGAATTTGTTCTCTATAAAATAGGGCTTAAGGGTTTTGAGAAAGCCCAACCCTAATTGTGCCGCCCCTCCCTCTCTTCTCCTCTTCTAGGCTTGACCTCTCTTGCCGCCCGACCCTTATGTTGGCAATTCTCCGACGACCCTCCGGTGATCTTCCTTGGCTCCGGCGACAAGGTGAGCATCTAGCTTTCCTTATTTTGCCAGCACAAGTTCTCCACCAAAGATGTTCAGTTTTCTGAACAGCTTGTTTCCTTTTTGTCAAAGCATCGTTTGGATGACGTTTGGAGCTCCGACAGTGGCTACCTTGCTGGGGATTCGATCTCTGGTAATCCTCAAAGGTGGAGGATGAAGGATTCGTCAAACGATTGACGAATACCTCTCCGGAGAAGCGAATTTTGGGGACTCGATTTTAAATCCAAATTTTCATTTGGATTGTGATCTTCTCTCGATCACATCGTCTTCGACACGAGGCTAGTGACTCGTACGAAGATGAGGCTCATGACTTTGTGAAGTCATCCTGAAGATACTCGGCGTAGATATGGATAGAGGCGATTCTAGCAAGGATCGCTCTAGTTGATGCCTTTCCCGCTGCACGTGATACATCAGGTATACATAGAATAATTTTATTTTATTGCAAACTTTGAATTTATGGTTATGTCTACACATGTTTTACTATGCATGCGTGTGGTGTGTGTGATGTAATAAATTAGATTTATTGCTTTTGTTTCTTCCGTTGCGCACATGTTTACGAAACATGTTCGAACACACACTCGCCGCGGTGCCGGAAACCCAATAGGACTTACCTTAGAAAGCATGATCCTATAGTTTTAAGGAGCCAACACATCTCACAACACATAGGTTTAATGTGATTTTGTACTGAGCCATGTAGATGGGTGTGAGATGTTAGGACCTTACTCTTGATTTCAGATGTAGAACAAGTTCATCAACATGAATCATGGGGTATAATTTTTCAAAATAAACAACTCTAACCAATGCTTATTGTTTATTTAATATCGATTGGGTCAAGATAGAGTTGAAAAATCTCTTAAGAACAATTTATTAGATGATTTATATTTAAAATATTATTTTACAAAAAGGACACATGCTTGGATTCATAAAGGCATTTAATTATTTCTTCTATCTTTTGAACTTATAATGTTCTTTTGAAAAATTTATTAGAGTTTCTTTTCCTTTACATATATGTTCAAACATTAATCTTTGAAAAGCACCCCTCATAAAATTATTTTTGATATATGGCAAAGGGGGAGAGAGGTAATCTTTTTTCGAAGAGTTAAGAACTTAGTATTTGTTTTTCAAAACCCACCTAGGGTTAAGGGGGAGGTTTTGAAAAATGTTAATACTTACTATTCTCGTATGTTAACACTTACTATTCTCTTAACTTTGAATTGGTTTTCAATAGATCAAAAAGGAAGAGATTGTTGGTGCAGGGGCATAGGATAATCGAACCTAGGTTTTGATAATGGCAAAGATTCAATGTTTAGCTATCTTGTTATCTCGTATGTTATGTTGAGTATGCAGGTATTGTATTAGGCTTTGCTAAGGTTTACGACGCCAAGAGAATCTCGGGAAGTCGAGAAACCTAGGTGGTCGTATGAACCGACACCAAAAGAATTACGATGGGATGAGAAACCTCGATGGTTGGTTAACCAAGTCAAAAGACGCCAGGAGAACCTTAGGAAGTCGAGGAACCTTGGTTGTCAAGTGATCGAAAGCTAAGTAGCAGGTCAGAAGGACCAAAGGTAAGGGAGGTAGAGAACTTTATGCAGAGAGGACAGGTTGCATCCTCAGTATGGAGACAACTGTAGGCAACGATCCGACTAAGACTTCCGGAGGAAGGTCTAAATCAAGATTGGACAATACAAGACCATCTCATTATTCACTATATAGTTCTTGTGCTAACCATGTGATGTAGGTGTTTAATCAAGCCATCAATCGATAGGAGGAAAAGGGCAGTCAATTGATCACCATCAGTCTGTTGGTGCAATCAACCCAGGTCACGATTGACCAAGACTCGAGTTTGACTCGAGTGATGTTTTGATGTTTCGACAAAAACATATGACAATGTAATTGTCATTTGGTAAAGTCCAAGTCTTGAGTACTTGGCATGGAAAGTCCAAGTGGGACACTTGGCACATGAAAAGTCCAAGCATGGTCTTGGCATTTGAGAAGTCCAACATGGGTTGGCAAGGGAAGTCCAAGCATGGGTCTTGGCACATGGAAAGTCCAAGCATGGTCTTGGCATTTGAGAAGTCCAACATGGGTTGGCAAGGGAAGTCCAAGCATGGGTCTTGGCACATGGAAAGTCCAAGCATGGTCTTGGCATGGAAAGTCCAACATGGGTTGGCATTTGAAGTCCAAGGGGTTTGATATTGGCGGCGTAAAGTCCAAGCGGGAGTCTTGGCAACATAAGTCCAATGGTTGGCGGCGTAAAGTCCAAGCGGAGTCTTGGCGGCGTAAGTCCAATGTGCCTTGGCGGTGTAGACACCGTTAGCATGACATAGCCGACGGAAGCACCTGAAGGCTAGCGTGATGGATGAACAAGTCATGGATGACTTGGAGGGATCCGAGAGGCGTGAGGCTGATGGAGGTGGCTAGAAGGCTTAGGTCTAGGCTAAGGGTGGTCTAGCAAGTATGGGGGAACCATACTTGGGTTAAAACCTCATGTTTGAGGTGTTCCAGTCGACTGGTGCCATGTGGTAGTCGACTGGACCGAGTCAACTAGGTTTTGACTGCGGGTTTTGGCCTAGCGATCATTGCGAGGTGGGCGATCGGTGAGCTCAGCGATCGGCCCGATCGTGTGATCAGTCGACTGGTGCTCGAGAAATCGGCCACAGAATGGAGTCGAGACTCGACTGGTCGAGTGAGGACTCCATCAGTCGACTGATGAAGGTTCCGTTGGACTTATCCAGCGTGGATCTAGCCGTTGTCTCCACGGCAATGATGGCATCGATCGTGATGGTCCGATAGTCGGTCGTGATCGACTTTTCGGCCTGAGTTGAAGCTATATAAATGGGCTCGTGATGGAGAAAAAGATCGGTTCTTGAGGCGTTTGGGGCGATTTGTTGTGCAAATCAGGTCTCAAGTGCTGATATCAAGCAACTTGACAGATCAGCGATCAAAGGCAATTATAAAGTAGTTTTCTTTACTTGCATTGTATTTCATTATTGTAATTGCTTGTATTAGTATCTTATTGTTGTAAGATTACTTGTAAGGGGTTTCTCCACCTCCAACTTGTGTCGAGAAGGAGTATTTGTGATTAGTGAGTGTGTGTGCATTACTAGAGCTCTTTAGAGCTCGATCCGTGGAGTAGGAACCGTGCGGTTCCGAACCACGTTATATCCTTGTGTTTGTGATTGTATCTTTTCGTTATTGCTTTTATTATTTCTATTCTGCTGCGCATAACGAGTTTTGTAGAGACGATCGCGAATGAATTCCATCGACGTACGGTCAACGCTATTCACCCCCCTCTAGCCGTTCCAAAATATCCCTAACAAGTGGTATCAGAGCCCGGGGCTCTTCTACGGACTAACCGCCGGGAGCTTAGACAAAAAGCTAGAGGGTGAAGATGAAAGGGCAATTAGGATGGGACATCAACACACCGGTCCCTTATTCATTCTATGGACGAGAAGGTTTCAATTCTTGGAAGGCGAGAATTGAAGAGTTTTTGATGATGAGAGACCTTGAGGAATGGTCCGCCTTGATGGAAGGATTTGAATATCCTAAGGGACCAAAGGGAGAATGTCTCAAGAAGAAGAAATGGAGTGAACAACAACTACGACAATTCAAGAAAAATAAGAAGGTAATCAAATTTATATTTGATTTAATTCCAAATGACATCTTGTGTAGCCTAGGTGACTATGGGGATTGTAAAGACGCCAAAGAGGTATGGAACATATTGGCAAAATTCTATGAAGAGCATCATTCAATCCAAGAAGACAAGGAGGATGAAGAGGAGAGCTCATCTTCAAGTGAGAGTGAGGAATCGGAAGTTGAGATGGAGTCAACTTCCGAATCGGAGAAAGAAGAAGTAGAAGAGGTGGAAGAAGCATCTACTTCTAGGATTGAGGGGGAGGAAAGGATCTCCACTCCGGAGCAACAAGAAGAAGCTTCCACATCCGGTCAAGATGGAGAAGCTTCAACTCCGGCACCCACCACCACAAATACCCTAGGTAACTCAAACACTCAAGGTTCAAATAAAATTCATATCATTTGTTTTGAGTGTAGGGAATCCAGACACTACAAGAGTAAGTGTCCAAAAGATCAGAAGGCTCAACAGTTCCCAAGGTCCATGGTAGTGTTCCCAATGCCGAAAAAGCAAGGAGCAAGTCATTTGCTTCAAGTGCAACCAGGGGCATTACCGAAATCAATGTCCTAGGGGAGCAAAAAGACCCAAGAAGGAGCTATACATGTAGGGGGAGCCTCCAAGGCAAACCCTAAGGTATATTTCAATAATGCATCTTCTAAATTTAAAAGTCAAAAGCATGCTAGGAATTTTAATTCTCTTGCAATTTGCCATGAAAAGCATGCTAATAGAAATAAATACTTTTGTTTAGGTGCTAAGAGTGTTCACTTAGGAAATAAGAAGAAATTTGGGACTAATGTCCCTAAAAATATATTACCTAAGGAAAGCATTAAGAAAATAGGAGAACATCTAGGCTTTAATGCTAAGAAATCTAGACATATGCCTAGAAATAAAAATATCTCAAGAGAAAATGAAAAATCAAAAATTGAGATATTAGAAAAGGAAAATCAAGCCTTGAGATCAAGGCTTGAAAACCTTGAAAAGACCCTCAACATTATGCAAAATCAAATGCAAGGGTCAATTGGTCAAACTTTTAGGTCAAATAATCAAAGGCAACAAGTAGGACCTAAAAGACTAAAGTCAACCAAAGGCAAGAAGGGTTTGGGTCAAAAACCTAAGCCTAAGGTGGCTTACCATAGTGTTTCATTTGATTATGGGACACAAACTAGGTCTAGGAAGACCAAGGTCAATAGGGAAGTCATCCCTATGGTTGACCAAAGGTTGTGCCTAGTGGCTAGGGTTTCTAGGAAACCTAGGGTGGCCACTAAGAAGGTTGCAAGGGGAGTTACCCCTAGAGTCAACCTAGGTAAGACCCAAATGACCAAGGCTAATAAGCCTAGGAGGGTCATTAGGAAGGTATCTAGGGAGGGTATCCCTAAGGAATACCTAATTAACCCTAGGAGCTCAAATCGTTTTTGGGTTCCTAAGAGTGTGATTGATTCACGCTAGATGGGTTAGGGTGTGCCAACCTTAAATGGATGGGTAGTTAACTCAACCATGGCAAAGGTGGCACTTTAGGTTATTTTCAAGGTTATGGATACCTTGGAAATAGATCTGAATTATCATCCTAAAAGATTTTAGGGTGTGCCAATATTATTTGAGAAGCTTGATAAAATGGTCAAATTGGCACAATTTAGGTTTAGAGGTTATAGTGTGTCATTTTGGGTTTTTGGCACACTTGGGAAAATTTAGGTTAATATGGCAAAATATACTTAATTATATCAAATGACAATTAATATTAAAATTTAGGTATTACTATACCTATATATTTTATATGCCATGCTTTGTTTGCCATATAACATGTCATGACATCATGCATATTTTTAATCATTTTATATGTCATGTACATGTTTAGGATTAAGGCTTTAAATGTCATGTGTTTTTAGATTTCATCTTATGCCATGACATCATGATTATGAGCATGTGTTTATCTATATCATCTCTAATGCCATAATCACTCATGCATTTAAGATAATTTGATTGAAATTGATTTAAGGACAATGGCATGACTTGGAGTCCCATTTATAAGGGAATCAAGTAGAGTTGCTTTAGGAAAATGCATGAAACCCTAGATTAGGGAGAACAAAACCCACATCTCACATCCAATTGACATGTATGTGTATTTATACACCCTAGATACATGTGAGATGCTAGGATATGAGTTAAGTTCAAGGTGCATAGTTTTTGCATCTAGATGAACTAAAACTCATCCAATTTTATTTGTGGATCATTGGGAGAGCATGTGTACAAGTCATGTACATAGAGCCCAAGGAATATGATCCAAAATAAGGTTTTGAAAAGTCTATCTTTTGATAGCAATCACCATTGATAGAGTTGATACAAAATAGGGCCAAAACATTGAAAATTTCAATGGTTTTGAGTTTTGTATCAAACTCACTATTTTATGGGTAAAATAATTTTCAAATATTTTTCACCCATTGTGTGTGTCATAAGTATTATAATTATGAATTTTCACGATTTTTCGAATTACGTATAATTATTTATGAATTTCCAAAATTCATTTCTGATAGCTGAAAATCGAGATTTTATCACCGATCGCCTCGTGGTGGCATCGATGTGAGTGGCAGTTGATTGATTACTGTGAGGAGTCGACTGCCAGGTCTGATTTTGGGTTAACAAGGTTTGTTTAGCCCATTTTCAGCCATGGTAAAGGTTTCTAATCACTCCTAACCCTAGGATATGCTTTAGGAAGCATTATAAAGGGTGAAAATTCATTGGATATAGATTAGGAGCTGTGTTAAGTCAAAGTATCAAATTTAGGGTGAGTGAAAGTTCTATGTTGAACTTAGAACCTTAATTTTGATGGTTTAGAGTTCCTATTGGCTTAGGGACTGCCCAAGGACATTGTTGGTGCAATGGTCAAGGGGGAGCAAGCCTTTAGGGGGAGGTATCCATCTTGGGATGATGGATGTGTTTTTCTCCTTGAAGAGGAGAAGTTATTGGGAGAATATGACATCAATTGGGAAATTGATGAGACTTTTGAGAGACCCAATTTAGAAATTGGGAGAGTGTATAGGATTGCCTCTCTTGAGTGATATTGGACTTATCACTAGGAAGATGGTAGGCATCCTAAGTATTTTTGGACCAAGGGGGAGATTGTAAGATCTCATTGGGACATGAGACATTGACCTCCTTGGCGAGAAAACCTTTTTAATGTTAGTCAAAAAGGGGGAGAATGTTTGGGGGAGAACATTTGGAGAGTATTTACCAATTTGTGATAATTGGTAAGGGATTTGAGTTAGTGTTCTAACTCAATAATTTGTTTGGTTTTTGTCTAACATCAAAAAGGGGGAGATTGTTGGTGCAATCGGCCCAGGTCACGATTGACCAGGACTCGAGTTTGACTCGAGTGATGTTTTGATGTTTCGACAAAAACATATGACAATGTAATTGTCATTTGGTAAAGTCCAAGTCTTGAGTACTTGGCATGGAAAGTCCAAGTGGGACACTTGGCACATGAAAAGTCCAAGCATGGTCTTGGCATTTGAGAAGTCCAACATGGGTTGGCAAGGGAAGTCCAAGCATGGGTCTTGGCACATGGAAAGTCCAAGCATGGTCTTGGCATTTGAGAAGTCCAACATGGGTTGGCAAGGGAAGTCCAAGCATGGGTCTTGGCACATGGAAAGTCCAAGCATGGTCTTGGCATGGAAAGTCCAACATGGGTTGGCATTTGAAGTCCAAGGGGTTTGATATTGGCGGCGTAAAGTCCAAGCGGGAGTCTTGGCAGCATAAGTCCAATGGTTGGCGGCGTAAAGTCCAAGCGGAGTCTTGGCGGCGTAAGTCCAATGTGCCTTGGCGGTGTAGACACCGTTAGCATGACATAGCCGACGGAAGCACCTGAAGGCTAGCGCGATGGATGAACAAGTCATGGATGACTTGGAGGGATCCGAGAGGCGTGAGGCTGATGGAGGTGGCTAGAAGGCTTAGGTCTAGGCTAAGGGTGGTCTAGCAAGTATGGGGGAACCATACTTGGGTTAAAACCTCATGTTCGTCATGTGGCTGGACCGAGTCAACTAGGGTTTGACTGTGGGTTATGGCCTAGCAGTCGACTGCCAGAGGTGGGTAGTCGACTGATGGCTCGAGCAGTCGACTGATCGTGTGATCAGTCGACTGGTGCTCGAGAAATCGGCCACAGAATGGAGTCGAGACTCGACTGGTCGAGTGAGGACTCCATCAGTCGACTGATGGTCACAATCAGTCGACTGATGAAGGTTCCGTTGGACTTATCCAGCGTGGATCTAGCCGTTGTCTCACGACAACAGTGGCATCAGTCGACTGATGGTCCCGATCAGTCGACTGATCGACTTTTTCTAGCACAGGTTGAAGCTTTATAAGGAGCTCGTGATGGAGGAAAAACCAAGGGTTCTTTGAGGCGATTTGGGGCGATTTGCTGTTGCAGATCAGGGTCTCCAAGTTGATATCAAGCAACCAAGCAATCAAGCAATCTAAAGGCAATTGTAAAGTAGTTTTCTTTACTTGCATTGTATTTCATTATTGTAATTGCTTGTATTAGTATCTTATTGTTGTAAGATTACTTGTAAGGGGTTTCTCCACCTCCGACTTGTGTCGAGAAGGAGTATTTGTGATTAGTGAGTGCGTGTGCATCACTAGAGCTCTTTAGAGCTCGATCCGTGGTGTAGGAACCGTGCGGTTCCGAACCACATTATATCCTTGTGTTCGTGATTGTATCTTTTCGTTATTGCTTTTATTATTTCTATTCCGCTGCGCATAACGAGTTTTGTAGAGACGATCGCGAACGAATTCCATCGACGTACGGTCAAAGCTATTCACCCCCCTCTAGCCGTTCCAAAATATCCCTAACACAGTCGACTGATGGAAGCTTTAGTCGACTGCTAATGAATCTGGTCACTTCGAGGAAAGTCAAGGTAAGAGCAACAAAAGGAGGAGTGGATGATGATGTTTGACTCAGATCAAAATCTCAATGAGCTAGGGTTTGGAAGGCTACAAAAGAAGGGGTATGACACCTCTCTTGGACTAAGAAAAAGCCTCCCAAAGTGCTCCATAAATTTGAAGCTCTCATCTCCACTCATCAATGTCATAATGCTGATAAAGTTTCCAACTTCAACTTATTGTAGTCGGTATTCTTTTTATTGTTTCTTACTTTTTAATTGCTAGGAGGAAAGGTAGACTTGTTACCTTGTCCTCCACATTATTTGTAATAATTTGGCCTCTTACTTTGAACGAGGAAGAGAAGCATTTAGTGCTTTGCCCTTCGGAAGTGATCTAGGATCACAAGGGCCTTGGATTAGCTGTCGGTGGGCTGTGAACCAAGTTAAATCCATTGTGTCTATTGTTATTTAGTGTTTCTGCTGTGTTTAACTTTGTTTTAGAAGAAAAGAAAAGATTTTAAAACTCACTATTCACCCCCCTCTAGAGTTTCTCGATCGTACAGTGAGATGCTAGGAAAATGAGTTAGGTTCAAGGTGCATGGATATTCCATCTAGATGAACTCAAACTCATAATATACCATGGAGGAATCATGAGGAAAGCTAATGTAAAAGTCATGTACATCTATCCCATTAACCATGATTCAATATAAGATTTTTAAAATATTTTAAAATCATTTTGCAAAACCTTGGTGAAGCCTATATTTTGATAGCAATCACCATTGAGAAGATTGAAACAAAATTGGTTAAAAACATTCAAGGTTTCAATGCTTTTAAACTTTGTATCATTCTTTGAATTTAAAAGTGATTTTCATAGAAAAATACTTTTTCCCCTATAGTGTTTATCATAAGTAATGTGTGAATGAAATTTCAAGATTTTTTGAATTGGAATTATTTATGAATTTCTAAAATTCACCTGAAAATTTGATTTTCAGAAAAATCAAAAACCAGTCGACGTGGCACCTCATCTGCAGATGCTCTACTCGACTGGAGCCTTCTCAATCGATTTTTAGCACTATTTTTGGCTTAGCAATGTTGGTTTAAGACATATAACCATAACCCTAGGTTAGATAACTACTCCTAAACCTCTAATTTGCTTAGATAAACATTAAAATGGTGAGATTTTCATAGGAAATTAATTAGAGAGTTAACTAGGATAAAAATCAAATTTTAAGAGAGATTAAGGTTTAGTTTGAACATTTATCCTTATTTTTTATTGTTTAAGGTTCCTATAGGCTTAGTAACTCTCCAAGGATAATTTTGGTGCAATGGTAAAGAGGGAGCAAACCTTTAGTAGGAGATTATCCATCTAGGTATGATAGATGATGGTTTATAAAAATGGGGAAAATGGAAGATTGCTTTTCATTTAGTGATAGGGATTGTATCACTAAGGAGAATGAAAGCATTCAAGATGATTTTTGACCAAGCGGGAGAAGGAAGAATCTCATTGGAAAATGAGATATGGTAAACCTTGGTAGACTTTTTGATGTGTGTCAAAAAGGGGGAGAAATGGAAAGGGTTAAGTTAGGATCTTAAGTTAGGATCAACCCTAATATACACTAAACCCCAAAATTTTCAAAAATTTGAAATTCTGAATTGGGAACTCTTCAATATGCTTTGGCATAAGAAGAGTCAAGTTGGGTTTTGTTAGTTATATATGAGAGGTGTCTTAAGGCAATCATCTTATGGTTGTACCATTTATTTGATAAATGAAGATTCACTATTTGAGCATACATGTTTTCATGTATTTGATTGGATCTTAAACTCATTTACTGAATGTCCACAAAAATATTCACAGCATGAGAAAATTAGTGGGAGATTATCCATCTAGGTATGATAGATGATGGTTTATAAAAATGGGGAAAATGGAAGATTGCTTTTCATTTAGGGATTGTTTCACTAAGGAAAATGAAAGCATTCAAGATGATTTTTGACCAAGGGGGAGAAGGAAGAATCTCATTGGAAAATGAGATATGATAAACCTTGGTAGACTTTTTGATGTGTGTAAAAAAGGGGGAGAAATGGAAGGGGTTAAGTTAGGATCTTAAGTTAGGATCAACCCTAATATACACTAAACCCCAAAATTTTCAAAAATTTGAAATTATGAATTCGCAACTCTTCATTATGATTTGGCATATGAAGAGTCAAGTTGGGTTTTGTTAGTTATATACAAGAGGTGTCCTAAGGCAATCGCCTTATGGTTGTACCATTTATTTGGTAAATGAAGACTCACTATTTGAGTATACATGTTTTTATGTATTAGATTAGATCTTAAACTCATTTATTGAATGTCCGCAATACGATTCACAGCATGAGAGAATTAGTGGGAGATTATCCATCTAGGTATGATAGATGATGGTTTATAAAAATGGGGAAAATGGAAGATTGATTTTCATTTAGTGATAGGGCTTGTATCACTAAGGAGAATGAAAGCATTCAAGATGATTTTTGACCAAGGGGGAGAAGGAAGAATCTCATTGGAAAATGAGATATGGTAAACCTTGGTAGACTTTTTGATGTATGTCAAAAAGGGGAGAAATGGAAGGGGTTAAGTTAGGATCTTAAGTTAGGATCAACCCTAATATACACTAAACCCCAAAACTTTCAAAAATTTGAAATTCTGAATTGGGAATTGATCATTATGCTTTGGCATAAGAAGAGTCAAGTTGGGTTTTGTTAGTTATATATGAAGTGTATCGTAAGGCAATCGCCTTATGGTTGTACCATTTATTTGAAAAATGAAGATTCACTACTTGAGTATACATGTTTTCATGTATTTGATTGGATCTTAAAGTCATTTACTGAATGTCCGCAATACGATTCACAACATGAGAGAATTTGTGATTGGATCACAACTAGTGAGTATCTCTACCTGTGTAATTGTAATGTATTGGAATTATCCCTAGTCGATGAATTGATGCATTCGGACACCATCAATTCTATTGAGACTGACACGAGCTACAATCTTTGGTTTATCCAAGCAGTTGTTTCTCAGTAGTTGGAGACACTGGGATGTCCGGAGTTAACCGTGGATGCTATTTATGGTAACTAGTTCATTGGATTGACTAGTTGTAAGACTTCATATGATTCACTGCATATATGGATATGTCAATGAAGTTCTTACTGCAGCTTAAGTGCAATGTTCCTTCAACTTGTGGTATTCAAGTCATCTTGGTCATGAAGACTTATGTTTTGACATCTTAAGCAAGCATCTCTTAGAAGATGTGAACCCGGGATGATTAGGTATAATTCGAAGTGGTCGAAGGTGTTTGAATAGCCTACAGAGGATTCACCACTCCATGCGAGGAGATGTATACCCTATGGCCTCTCGTCGGATTGTTACTAAAGTCTTTGGCAAAAGCATTACATGTTTAGAGTATGGTACTCTTGGATACATATACAGTAACTAGAATCCGTAGGACGAGGAAGTAATACTTGAGAAAGGTGTGAAATGTGTTAGGGAAATCAACTCGTGATGTGGTTTTGATGTTTGTGGCAAAGGGTTTAAGTTAGGTTCTTATGGATTTGATATGTGCTTTGGAGTTTTGCATGACTTAGTAATTCACACATGGACGAAGCATTGGCAAGTCACCATCTCATGACTCCATCCTTGAGTCAGTGAAGGAGCTTTGCGGAAGACGCGTGCTTGGAGCATCCGAGGGACCGCCGGACGTGGAGAATTGGAGTGAAACCAAAGGAAGTAGACTTCAGGGCAAGAGGCAAAGGATGGCACTTCGAAGACGTGCGCTTGGCGCATCCGAGGGTCGTGGCCAGACGAAGAGAACTTTGAAGGCGAGGGACTCTAAGGGAATGAGAGTGAGTGAATGTAACCCAGGACAGGTAGCTCATTAGGTGAACTTGGCTAAATGGATAATGTGTCAGATGGGTTTTACCGACATCAGTCGACTGCTCCAAGTCGAATGGGTTCGACTGGTGTTTGACTAGTGTTTGACTGGTGGGTTTCTAGCCCAGTAGTCGACTGCCAAGGAATGGCAGTCGACTGCCAAACCATCAGTCGACTGATGAAGATAGTCGCGGGCACAAAACCTCCCATAACCGACTGATCAGCGGCTACAAAGGCATCAGTCGACTGATGGATACATCATTCGACTACCATGTTTCCCATTGGACTATAATGGTCGAGATTTGACGTGTTCAAATGTCGTTGCAATGATGGCAGTCGATTGGCAAAGGCAGCAGTCGATTGATGGGCGACCAACGGGAAGAAATCAGCCTTCTCTATAAAAAGAGAGGGTGTGGGCTTTGAGATGGCTAATCTTCATGCTCCAAACTATTCCCTAAGTGCCCCCACAAGCTTTAAACTCTTTCTCTTGTTCTTATTTAAAATCAATTGTAAGAAAGAGTGTTTTTGTGTTGTAAGAAGGTTTACCTCCACCTTGCTTTGGCTAAAGGGAGAGACCATATTGGATTGGTTTTGGAGTGATTCGCCAAAGACGAATCGGACCGTGGATTAGCGGCAAAGGGTCGTGAACCACGTTATATCTCTTTGTTAGCATTGTTTTTATCTTGTTTATCTTTATTGTTATTTAGTTTTATTTTTGCTGTGCTAACCCTAACGTGTAGACGAATGAACGATCGAATTCCATTCTATGATGACTTAGGGTTATTCACCCCCCTCTAGTCGGCCACCGATGCTCCAACAAAATGGTCAGCCTAGTGGGGACTGATACAATAGACCATGTCCTGAGCCAAATGGGTATAAGATGAGTGAAGGGAACTACACTACAAAAATACATCGAAATAGCGACAAAATTTGACAACGAAAATAATTTGTTGCAGATCTACAACAAAATTTGTGACGAATTCCAAATTTTGTCGCAAATTAGTAATGAAATTTGCATCAAACCATTTTTTGTTGCAAACTTAATTACATTTCCAACAAATTCATTTTCATCGGAAATATCATCGCAGTTTTGCAACAAAATTTATTTTTCGTTGCAAATTTGCGACGAAAAATCAAATTCGTTGCAAATTTTGCAACCAATTCATAATTCCTTGCAAAAATTTGCAACGAAAATATAATTCGTTGCAAATTTTGCAATGAAAATATAATTTGTTGCAAATTTTTGCAACGAATTATGAATCCATTGCAAATTTTGCGACAAATTTGGCAAAAATATTTCATCGAACATTTTCAATTATTTGGCAAAGAAAATCAACGGCGAAAATTATAAAATTTACGACAAATTTAATATTCGTTGCTAATTTGGAAACAAATTTATTTTTCGTCGCCAATTTTGCAACGAAAAATAAATTTTGTTGCAAAATTTTGTAATGAAATATAAATTCGTCGCTAAATTTGCAATGAATTATTAATTCGTTGCAAAATTTGTGATAAATTTAGTGGCAAAAATTTTTTCATTGGTATTTTTAATTGGCGACGGATACTCTATTCTTTGCCAATTTGGCGACGGATGCTCTATTCTTTGCCAATTTGGCGACGAATAGAGTATTCGTCGCCAATTTGATGACGAATATTGCAACGAAAATAGATTTTGTTCCTGATTTTCCCATAATTAACTCTCCTCCTTTCCTCCTCGATCCCTCCTCACGCGGCGCTCGCTTGTCCTCTAGTGCAATCCTCCGGCATGCTTCTCTTCCCCTTTTCCACTGCCAGTCTTCCGCTGTCGGAGCAGCGACGTCGCTATCTCCTGTCGCACCTAACGGTAGCTGTCGCACCTCGTACGACAGTAGCCATGACAACTGGCAATTGCCAGCTGCTGCGAGCACACGTCGTAGGAGCACTATCGATGACATGGCAAAGATTTCATCACCGCCCCTGGATCGCGCACCTGAGTGGTTCATCGCCATCTCAACTGAAGCATTTATTCTAGGTCTTGCACGACCCAGTTGGGTCGTTTCATCGCTGTCCCTAGATTGCATACAACTGTTGTGGCGGCATCCCTCCGCATTATGTACTCAATCATAGTAGATTTAACATGTTATTCAAATTAAAATAGTAATGTATAATATAAATACAAAACTAATGTTTTATTTCTCATAGGTTTGTCATACTTCATCCTTTGATCAGGTGATCCGTGTGTTCTTGAAGTCTCGACTGTGAGTTCATCCGTTGCTTCCACTAGGCCAAGTATATAGATTGCATATTCACAAATTTATAGGATTGTCATTTTATATTATATATAATTAATTAATGTTTTATTTTAAGTAAAAAATTTACTATAAATATATAATATTTGTTCGATATGTTGTTGTTTACAATTCAATATCATTCAAAAGCACAGTAAGCACTAGAAGAATTTAATTTGAGTATAAATTTATTGTTAGATTAATAACGATGAAATATAGAAAAAATAAAATTAATCCTTGATATAAATTTTGAAATAGGACAAATGGAGAGAGAAAGAAGTTGAATGTATAAAAAGAATTTACCAGAACATCATGGTTTAATCGATGAATTTATTATTGGGTCGGAACAATTTTTGAATTTTCTTAGTAGCAATGTTAGTTTATGGATGGGAATAAATTAAGGTGTTCATTCAAAAAATATCATAATGGTAAATTTTCCAGTGTGATAAAGTTCGAGAACATCTTTGTAGATTTGGTTTTACTCTAAATTATAATAATTGGACATGTCATGGTGAACCGTTCATATCCGATGAAGAGGTTGGACGAAACCTACAAAGGACAGTTAGTAGAGATCAAAGATATTATGATCAATTAAATCCAAATCAGAGGATAATAGTCGATGCAGTTGATCATAATTTAAATACCGAATCAAATGTTGCAAGTTCTAGTTATCCTCAAACAATTGAACACATGTATACTAGTTATTTATAGCCATTGGAGGAGGTAGAAGTAACTGGTGTTCATGAAAATGTATACAATGAATCATATCTAAAATTTCAAGACGTGTTGAGAGCTGTAGATGAACCCGTATGGTCTGGTTGTGCCAGTCACACTAAATTATCTCTCACCACAAGATTGTTGAATGTTAAAGCTGAGCATAATGTGTCTGAAGATTGTTTTGATAATTTTGTTCAAGTTATTGGAGAAGTATTGCCGCATGATCACATAATGTCGAACAATTTTTACAGTATGAAAGACTTGTAAAAGATTTCGGTCTTTCGGTGAAAAGAATTGATGTTTGGAGAGATGGTTATATGCTATATTAGGGAGATAATGCATATTTAGAGACTTATAAATTATGTAATCAATGTAGGTACAAGAGTACCACGAGATCGAATTGTAATAAGCGATGTAAATCATTCAGACAAATATTCTATTTGCCTTTAACTCCTAGATTGCAAAGGCTTTATGTATCAAAGGTAATTGTTGAACACATAACTTGGCATGCAAATCATGAAATAAAGGAGGGGCTAATGTGTCATACATCAGATGTAGAGGCATGGAAATTTTTTGATAGAACATATCCTGAGTTTGCGAATGAGACTTGAAACATCAGGTTGGGTCTATGTGCTGATGGATTTGCTTCATTTGACAAATCAGAAAGAACTTATTCTTGCTGGCCAATTATCGTAACTCCGTATAATCTTCCACCCGGTATGTGTATGAAAATATCGTATATGTTTTTAACATTGATTGTGCCTGACCCTCATAATCCCAAGAAGTTAATACATGTTTACATGCAACCACTTATTGCCGAGCTGAACAACTATGATATCAGGGTGTTTCTACATATGATGTCCATACTAATTAGATGTTCACAATGAGAGTTGCACTTCTTTGGACCGTTAATGATTTTCCTGCTTATGGAATGTTATCGGGATGGAGTACCGCGGGAATTTTAGGATGTCCAATATGTATGGAGAGATCAAAGTCATTCAAATTTAACATGGAAAGAAACCGAGTTATTTTGATTGTCATAGACAATTTTTACCGCCTAATCATAAATTCAGAAGAAATAAAGAAGAATTCACTAAAATAGAATTGAAATAACACCTCCACCATTGAGATTCACCGATCAATTCTTATGGCATAGAGTGCTTAACTTTTCATCTGTTACTGAAGAACCAAATGTTACAACATATGACTATGGAATTATGCATAAATGGACTAAACGGAGTGTATTTTAGGATTTACCGTATTGGCAGAGTAATTTGATTCATCACAATCTTGATGTAATGCATATTGAGAAGAATATTTTTGATAATCTGATAAATATGGTGATGGATATTACTGGAAAAACAAAAGACAAACTTAATGTAAGAAAAGATATGTGTCTCATCTATAAACGACCCATCCTTGACGTTGATGAAAATAGTAGGGGACCAAAACAAAAAGCAGTTTATACATTGAATAAGGATCAGAGACGGATTGTTTGTGAACGGTTGAAATCATTGAGATTTCCTGATGGTTATGTCTCTAATCTTGGCAGATGCGTCAATTTGAAGGAATGCAAATTGATTGGTTTGAAAAGTCATGACTGTCATATATTAATGGAAAGACTAATTCCTATTGCTTTTAAGGAACTATTACCAAATTTTGTATGGGGTGCAATTACGGAATTAAGCATTTTCCTTCATGATATTTGCTTGATAGTATTGAGTCATTCACACATGGAGACATTAGAGAGACATTCTGATCATTTTGTGTAACTTAGAAAAAAATATTTCTACCGGCGTTTTTTGATTCCATGGAATATATTTTTGTTCACTTGCCATATGAGGCTAAAGTTGGAAGTCCTGTTCAATTTTGATGGATGTATCCATTTGAAAGCGAACTTTTTCTTCTTTTTTTTTCCATTATTAGTACATTTGAACAATTTTAGTATAATTTTTTTTTCTAATACATTTGTTTTACTATTAGATTTCTCTATCACTTGAAAAAAAAAGTGAAAAATAAGGATCATGTTGAGGCTTCTATTGTTAACGCATATATTGTGGAGGAAGTTACAACTTTTGCATCATATTATTTTGAACCTCACGTTCAATGCAAAAGTCGTAGAGCAGGAAGAAATGATGAGGGTCATGTTGATCCCAATTTAAAGTCATTCTCAATTTTTAATTATCTTGGTCGACCGAGTGGATCTTGTACAAGTAAATACTTAACTGGTCAAGAGTGGCGAGCAACCCACACATATATTTTACTGAACTGTCTAGAAGTAACACCATATTTTGATTGAGTATATAAATATTATATTATATATTTCATATATCGTAATTTATTATTCATGTTATATTTAATTTTATGGTAGGATTTTTCAAACCCTATATTCTGAGCTTCTAGAGCATGAGTTTAATCGTTTCTGCGATGAAGAATTTGCACTATGGTTCAAAAAATATGTAAGTAGTCTATAATAATAAATTTGATAAATCTTGACTTTAACACATACTTATTTGACTTTAAGTTCTTGATAATCATGCTCACATTGAGCAAGAACTAGTAAAGCATCTGTCATGAGGTCCAAACTCAATGGTGAAAACTTGGCCAACATATTTCATAAATAGATATAATTTTCATACTCAAGAATATGGAACTGGGAATGCTACAATGAATAGTGGAGTTTGTGTTCAGTCATCTAGTGATGGATCTACAAGGAATGATTTTTATGACTTACTAGATGAAATTTTAAAGGTAGCGTACCTAGGCTTAGATTTACAAGTTAATTTATTTATGTGTCATTGGTTTGACCCTATCAAAGGCATGAGGGTGCATCCACAGTTTAATTTGGCTGAAATAAATTACAAAAAATTTTACAAGAGGTATGAACCATTTGTGTTAGCACAACAAGCGATTCAAGTATTTTATGCTTCATATCCTAGTCTAAGATGAGACAAAAGTGATTGGTGGGTTGTTTGTAAAACAAAAGCATGTAAAAAATTGAGAAACATTGGGAAGACATAGCATATTGACAAGATGAAGTTGTTAATACATTTAATATTGATGAATATAATATTTCAACGTTACGAGATCCCAGCAGCATAGTAATAGTCGTTGATGTAAGTGAAATGAATGAGGATGAAGATGAGGAATTTAATTTATACGATGACGATGACGATGACGATGACGATATTGAATATATATATAACCAGGATGAAAATCACAATGCAAACTTCGATTTATAATTATAGGTAACTTGTATTGAGTATCAATTATGTTTCAATTTACTATTTAATTCTAAATTTCAAATATTTGATATATTAATGAACTGTCTTTTTTTTGTAGGTTATCTAGTTGCTATAAATATGGTAATTTTTCATATTTTTATATTATAAATTTGATATGCAAATCTAATTTATTTTTACTATCATATTCTTCTAATAATTATGATTGTTAGTTTCGATGTGGCGGTCATAGACGGAGTAGCGATGGAAGATCACAGTCTTCCTCTGCTTCAGCCCCTACATAGTCCGATGCACTTGCAGGAAATATGCCCTCGACTTCTTCACCAGTTGCAGGATCGTCTGGTTCTCAACAGATACCTTCTAACATATCTTCCCCAGCACAACAATCACTCATTAATAGGGAAGATACGTGAGAGTTCATATCTCCGCGCGGAGATTCGTAAGTATTCTAGTTTTAATTTTTTTATGTTTTTAATATGATATGTATTTTTATAAGTATCTAACATGGTTTGTTTTTATTTTATGTTAGATTTACAAATTTTGTACATGTTATTCATGAGGTGAATAAAATAGTGAATAACCATTGGGGCAGGGCTTCTATGACTTATACGAGCATGTCGGAAGAAATAAAAATGGTGTGATACAATGAGTTCAAAGTAAGTTATTTAAATCATTTTGTATATAAAATTGCAGTTAATATAATCAATTTAATTTTTCTCTATTGTAGCCGTTATTTACTTGGGAGGAGAATGAAACGCTAGAGATTAAGAGGATTTTCAAGAAAAAGTGTGGCGACCATATCAGAAACATAGTCATGCGATAACAAGAAATAAAAAACCGCACTGTATAATCGATGAGAATTGAAATAAAATTGTTACATATTGGGGGTCTGAGGATAGTAAATGGAGGAGTGAGCAGAATAAACAAAATCAACATTGTAATTCCCGTGCTATGTCTACAATGTATATGTAACGCCCATAAAATTCCTAGTAATTTTACAAGAATTTTTACATGATTATAATGGGATTTATGTGGGCTCTTTCAAAAAAATAAAAGAAATAGAGCCAAAAAGGGATGCATGGCCCAGGAATTGAACCCCAAACCTCTAGTGGATAGCTAAGCCCTAAGATGCATCCAATAACTAGAAGCCCAGTAGGGTTGTACTATTAGAGGAATATGGGAAATGATAGATAAGGGTAAGGGAGGCTAAGGGACACCTTCAAGTGAATAAATAGGGAATGAGGAGACAAGAGAAAAGCCATTTTTCATTCTCCACTTCTCCTCTTCTTCTTCCTCACCGAAACCTACTCTTCTCCTCTTCCATTTTCCAAAAGCTAGCCAAGCAAGAAGAAGGCTCTAGGTTTGGCATCCCTTAGGGTATTTTCCAACTATTAACAAAGCGAAGGATGTAAGTATCCCCTCACCTGCATACAAGTTGTTTCGATTGATGTTATTATGTAAATCCCTTCATGAACCATTCGGCCAAGACCCTTACTTGTGTTTTCAATGATGAACCATGCCATACCTTGTAGGAATATGATGATGATAGGTTGATAGATAGGTTTGGTTAAGTGTTTGATCTTAAAAACTCCAAGAAACTTTCGGCCAAGACCATTACTTGTGCTCTCCATGATGATCTATGCTATACCTTGTATGAATATGATGATGATAGGTTTCTAGATGGGTTTGGTTAAGTGGTTGATCTTCAAACCCTCCTAGGACTCTCGGCCAAGCCCCTTTGGACCCCTAATGTGTTTTTCTATGCCATGCTCTAGATGAGTTCATGATATGTTTTGATGTTAGATGAAGATAACATGTTCTATGCTAGGCTTTAAATGAGTTCATGCCATGTTTTGATGTTAGATGAAGTTAACATGTTCTATGCCATGCTATACATGAGTTCATGCTATGGTTTGATGTTAGATGAAGATAACATGTTGTTGTCTAACCTAAATTTAAGTGGTTGATCCTTTAAGTTCCTTGAACTATTCGGCCAAGACCCATTTAGGTCTATTATGCTATGATCTATAAGTTGTCATGCTATGTTATGAATATAGATGAAGGTGACATGTTGTTAGCTAACCTAAATTTAAGTGGTTGATCTTTTAAGTTCCTTGACCCATTTGGCCAAGACCCATTTAGGTCTATCATGCTATGATCTATAAATTGCCATGCTATGTTTTGAATGTAGATATAGGTAACATGTGAAAGCTAAGCTAGATTTAAGAAATGGATCTTAGGTTTTCTTGAAACTCTCGGCCAAGACTTATCTAAACTCCTAAGTGCCTCCATGCCATGCTTTATATGTGAAAGAATTAATATGTGGTTAGTTAGATCATATATAAGTTGTTTAGGGTTTAAAACTTTGGTATAACTCCATGAAGTTTAGATCACTCCATGTATGCTTGTTCATGATGTTTATGCCATGCCCTATATGTGTGTGATGTTAAGATGATGTTAAGTAGTCCTTGCTCAAGTGGTTTAGCATGATTGGTTTATGTCACTACCATATGTCTATGTTAATAGTAGGGATGCATGATAAATTTCTGCTCATTACCACGTTAAATGCATGATCATGTTCTGCTCATTGCCATGTGAATTGTGTGAATGTATGATATGTTATAAAGAAGGAACTTGATATGTATGAAAAGAATATGATATGTTATGAAGAAGGAATATGATATGTTATGAAAAGAAAAAAAAAGATATGTTATGAAGAAGGAACATGATATGCTATGAAGAAGGAATATGATATGTCATGATAAGGAACATGATATGTTTATGAAAAGAAATATGATATGTTATGATAAGAAGCATGATATGTATTTTACTTTCTGCATTGCTTGTACCAGGACCCTAACAAGGTCCAGGGGATGGGCTTCCAGATTCCCTAGGCCGACGGTCATAAGTACAGGCTTAGGATGGGCTTCTATGTTATGTTGCCCCTAGGTCGACAGACATAGTACGGACCTAGTATGATGATGATGATGTGGTACAATGTCGGGCCCAATATGTTGAGATTATGTTTAAATACCTATAATATATATTTTCAAAGAGCATCCTGCATATATCCTTAGTTCATGTCTGGATCATTATGATGTTATGCTTATGTTTATATACATGTTATGCTTGCTTATGTTCTTGTATGTCTATATGCATGTTATGCTTGTTTATGTTCTGGTATGTTATATGCATGATATGTTTGCTTATGTTCTTAGATGTTTATATGAATGTTATGCTTATGTTCTGGTATGTTATATGCATGTTATGCTTGCTTATGTTTTTGCATGTTTATATGCATGTTATGTTCGTTTATATGTCGTTGTATATTTATATGATCATGTCACTACTCTATGCTTAATGTTTGACGTATGGTTTTTGTGAGTAGGATAGGATCTTACTAAGCCTATGTGCTTATAGTTTATGTTCCCTTGTACTGCAGATAAGGGTAAAGGGTGGCTAAACTAAAGGGAGCAGCAGGAGGGGCAAAGTGTGTGTGGTAGTGGCATGGTGGAGGAGATCTGTTATGTTTCCTTATGCATGTTTTCCTTTAAGATGATTTTTATGAACTTGAACTAAGTACTTATGAAATGATGATGCATGCTCTATGTTTAAAAAGAAGTATTTATGAAATGATGATGCATGTTATGTTTTAAAGGAGAAAAAAAAAATAAGTCTAAAGTCTTCCGCTGTAAGAAGTATATGTAGTCTTCCGCTGTAATGCATGTATGTACGATCGCGTCGCGCCGCCCCTCCGAACCCCTGGAAAGGGCGAGCGTGATAGTATACGGGAGGCTCAATCAATATCGATGAGCATAGACATCGATTGGTGAGTTTTTTCAAATCATAATTTTGTAATCTAATACCCACTAATTTATAAATTACAACGTTGTTTGTTTAGGCCCAGGAGATGGGGATTGAGCCATTATTCATATATACTTTCACCCATACATTCCAAAAGAAAGATAAGACGTGGAGTGGGGAGAGAGCTAGAACAATGAAGGTTTTTAATTTAAAAAATTTAAATTCTTATGTTAGTATTTAACTTCTTTTTCTTTCAAAAAAGGAGAAACACGATGAACTTGCATAGAAAAATTCGAGTGCAAGTGATGATGCAGTCGAATCTGAGGCTTCTGTTAGAAATATGAATTTATGGATCGAAGCAACTGGAGGGCCAAAAAGTAGAAGAATAATTGGACTCGGTTCTTTAAGCCGAACCTATAAATCCCCTGGTGCTTCTTCTTCATCCTCCCTGACAGTAAGAGCAGAAATAAATCAATTGACCGAAGAGGTTACTCATTTGAGGGTGTTACTAGTGCAAAAAGAAAATGAATCGAGACAAAGAGAGCAGGAAGTAAATCAACAGATTGTTGGATCGAAAGTGTCGCTAGAGGGGGGGGTGAATAGCGATACGGTGTCGTTAAAAAAACTTTTGCAATAAGTAAAAAGCAAGTAGAGAGTGCACAGCGGAAATATAAAGTAGACAAGATATTTTTACGTGGTTCACAATCTTTCGATTGCTAATCCACGGCCATAGTGATCCTTGATCACGTACGGAGGGCAATTCACTAAAACCACTCCTCCTCGTTGGAAGTAGGAGCAACGATCACAAAAAGAAATCAAGGCAAAGGGACACTCCCCCTTTCCTTGTTACGATTAAAGCACAAAGACAATTTAAAGAAGTAGAACTTAAATAAATATACCGACAACTCTTATAAGTAGAAGATGTAGCTTTTGTTGTCGGCGGCACTTCGTCGTAGCAAATGTGAGTAGTAGTAGCGGCGTTACGACGGCGTGTTGAGAGCTCTTGATTTCTTATCTTTTTTGCTTGGCGTGAACATGTCTATTTATGGATATTGATCTATGAATTTAGACATAGGTAGTGTCCAAGGTGAGGTTCTTATCCCCCAAGTCTTGCTCATCCACATCCTTTGCGCCAACTCAAGGATGAGGTGCTTCATCCAACCACCTTGTGCCACAACTCAAGGATGAGGTGCTCATCCAACCACCTTGTGCCACCTCAAGGAGGCCTTCACGCCAACTTGTTGGAGCCATCCAACTTGTGCCACATCATGGGAGCCAACCATCTTGTGCCAACTCTCCTCATTTTGGGCGTCCAAGCTTGATGGTGGTTTGCCAACCATCTTGTGCCAACTCACCTCATTTTGGGCGTCCAACTTGATGATGGTTTGGATGTCCACCTTGATGCCACATCACCTAATTTTGGGTCGACCTAGACCTTCCATTGGAGGTATTGGGTCGGATCTACGCTTAACGTCCTTGCTTCGCTTTCACACGAGCTTACCTTGTAGCCTCGCTTCCGGTCTTCACCCGAGTACCTCGGCTTCCTCCGAAATCCCTCTGGCGTTGCCCGACCACCTCGGTTCCCACCGGGTGTCGCAGACCTTCCGCTCAACTTTAGCATTTCTGCACACTTAATTGAGCTCGTAAGATAACAAATATACTCTTAACTATTGAGCCTTTTGCCATAATCAAAATATCGGTTCGACTTTGGTGCCCACTGCACCAACAATCTCCCCCTTTTTGATTCATGGCAAACCGACACAAAAGTTAAGGAAAAATTAAGCTAGCATAATGATTAAGCATGAATGAGCTAGCATAAAGATTAAATATGAATGAGCTAGCATAATGATTAAATATGAATGAGAAATATTATTGTTTCAAGTTCTCCCCTTTGAGGTAACCTCCCCCTTGACCGAAGGTGAGTTCTTGAAAAATAATTTTTACTCCCCCTTAATAGTTGCTTAAGTAATCGGAATTACTTAATATAAAAGGTAATAATTTTGTTTACTTTCTTCCCCTTTAATTTTGGTTAATTTTGGTTACTTTTGTGACTTTCTCCCCCTATTGCCTTAACTCAAAAAAGTTTGTAAATATATTTTAGGGTTTGTAAGTCCAAGCAAGTTCCCAATATATATATATATATATATATATATATATATATATATATATATATATATATATATATATATATATATATATATATATATATATATATATATATATATATATTTTTTTTAAAATAATAATAAGCTTGAAAATATGTTCATCTAAAATGTACAACTCCGGTTGGACTTGATTGATATAGAATGATCAATAAGTCTTGAAGGAGTTGATTAATTTTAAATAATTATACTCCATGGTTCATATCGATGCAATCGAATCTACATCCGGAACTGTGAGTAAGGTCCTAACATCTCACGCCCGTCTACGTGGCTAAGTACACAAACACATTAGTCCTATGTGTTGTGAGATGTGTTGGCTCCTTAAATCTATAGGTATATGATTTCTAAGGTAAGACTTAGGCTAATTTCATAAAAAGAAGCAAAAATAGAGTACATATATAGAAAAATTTAAATCCTACTCTATTACGCACATACCTAACTTTCGTCTTAATAAACTAAATTCGGGTAGTGGTTTGGTGAAGATGTCCGCTAGGTTTGATTTGGACTCAACATACTCTAGTTGTATAGTTCCATTAGTTACATGTTCCCTAATGAAGTGGTGTTTAACTTCTATATGTTTTGTCCTAGAATGACATATTGGATTTTTAGTTAAGTTAATTGAACTAATGTTATCTATGTAGGTTTTAATGTTGTTAAAGATTAAGCTAAAGTCTTGGAGAGTGTGCTTCATCCACAGGAGCTGAGAGACACACTCACCCATCGCAACGTATTCGGCTTCGGTGGTAGATAAGGCAACGCAATGCTGCTTCCTACTGCACCAACTCACTAGACTCGAGCCGAGGATTTGACAACAACCACTCGTGCTCTTTCTATCGAGTTTACTACCGGCATAGTCGGAGTCGGAGTAGCCGATTAGATTAAACTCGGTAGATCTAGGGTACCAAATACCTACGTTTAGCGTGCCCTTTAGATATCTAAGGATACGCTTGACTAGGGTTAGGTGAGACTCCTTGGCACAGGTTTGTAACCTTGCGCACATACTTACCGCGAATAAAATGTTGGGTCGGCTCGCGGTTAAGTATAGGAGACTTCCTATTGCGCTCCTATAGTATTTTAGGTCAACGGGTTTTCCTTCTACATCTTCGTTTATATTAACATTAGTTGCTATAGGTGTATTAATTATTTTAGCATCTTGCATTCCAAATCGATTTATTAAGTCCTTAGTATATTTTTGTTGATGTAAATATATTCCATCTTTAGTTTGTTTAATTTGTAAACCTAAGAAGAAACTTAACTCTCCTACTAAATTCATTTCAAATTCACTTTCCATAAGTGAGATGAATTAGTTTAGCAGGATCGAGTTGGTAGTTCCAAAAATTATATCATCTACATAGATTTGGGCTATAAAGATTTCTTTTCCTACGGTTTTTACGAATAAGGTTGGGTCGACTAAACCTTGGTTGAATCCTTTGGACTTAAGATAGATCGAAAGCCTTCGTCCAAGCTCTTGGGGCTTGTTTGAGTCCATATAGGGCTTTCTTAAGTCTAAGGACATGGTCGTTTATCTAGATTTTCGAATCCGGAGGTTGGTGACGTAAACTTCTTCCTTAATGTATCCATTCAAAAATGCTGACTTGACATCCATTTGAAACAATTTAAAACCTCGATGTGCGGCAAAGATATGCTAACAACATTCGGATGGACTCTAGTCTTGCTACGGGGCGTAGGTCTCATCGTAATCTAAACCTTCGACTTGACTAAACCCTTTGCGACTAACCTAGCTTTATTTCTAACTACTTCACCTTTATCATCAAGTTTATTTGAAATACCCACCTTGTTCCAATAATTGATTTTTCTTTAGGGTGGTACTAATTCCTGCACTTTCATTTCTAGTGAATTGAGCTAGCTCTTCTTGCATAAAGCAATAATCCAATGATCAAGAAGTGCTTGTTCAATAGTTTTGGGTTCGATTTTGGAAATTAACGAGATTTGACTAATGTTTATGAAGCTCTAGTTCGAACCCCTAAATTTGGATCACCTATAACTTGATTGATAGGATGACTTGGGTTAGGGTCATCTATCACTTGGTCGATAGGATGACTTGGGTTAGGACGAGATTCAAGTTCAAGATCGTAGTCGGGTTTGCTATAAGTTGATTTGCTAGTTGGTTTTGTTAAGGATTGAACGGGTTCATGTCCTTCGTCAAAACTATATTAATGGTTTCTTCGACTCTAAGAGTGTCGTGATTGTATACTATAAGCTCTATCGGTGGTTGAGTATCCTAGAAAGGTAGAGAGGTTTTGGATTTGAATTTCCTAGGTAATCCTTAGTGTTTAAGATATGTACCTTGCATCCAAATACCCTAAAGTATTTGATGTTCGGTATTTTATCGTGATAAATCTCGCATTTGAGGACTTTTGGTGCCTCTTTACCATAAGGATCCTATTTTGGACATAGCAAGTCGTACTAACGGCCTCCCCTCGCCCAAAATCTATCTGTAGGTTATACTGCTTAACATTGTCCTAGCGGCTTCTTGTAGGGTTCTATTTTTCCGCTCGACTAACCCATTTTGTTGTGGGGTTCTAGGACATGAAAACTCATGGTGGTATCCGCTTAGGTTACGTAAATCAGAAACTGTGGTTTTCGAATTCACCACCATGATCGCTTCTAAGTCTTTTAATCTTAAGGTTCTTTTGATTTTCGATTAACCTACAAAGATTGATTAGTTGGTCTAGGTATCATTTTTATGTTTGATAAACCTAACCTAAGTAAATCTAGAATAGTCGCCAATTATGACTAAGCAAAATTGACTACCATTGAGTGACTTAGCTCCATGTGAATCAAATAGATCCATGTGTAGGAGCTCAAGAACACTTTTGGTCTGCTCTTGATTAGTTAATTGATGTTGTGTCCTAGATTGTTTACCTTGTTGACAAGCATTACATATTTTATTATCCAAGTTGTTTAGTTTAGGCAAACCTATAACCAAGCCACTGACTCATCTTGTGGACGAGTCTTAAAAGTGCAGTGTCCGAGTCTTCTGCCATAACCAAGATTCCTCTTGTGTCATAAGACACTTGGTTGAGGAGTTGGGTAAATTTATTGTGTAGATGTTGCTAGTCCTAGTTCCTTTAAGTATTATTTTAGATGTTGCATGTATCTTGATTACGCATTCAGTTTCTAGAAATATGTCCTTATAATTGTTCTCACACAAGTGGCTTACACTAAGTAAATTATATTGAAAGTTTTCTACTAATAAGACATTTTGAATTGTAAAGTTAGAGTTGAGCTCAATATCACCTGATCCGATGATTTTGAGCTTGCCGTTATTTCCGAAGGCTACCGATCCTTGTCGCTTGAATCAGAATCAAAATCTAAGTTGATCCCGGTCCATGTGTCGAGCAACCATCGCCCAACATCCATTGATCCTACATATAAGGTAGTTGGATCGGATATTGGAATTACTAAAGGGTTGTTTGTAAGTTTTAATCAAATCATCTCACCAATATCTACATGATCAAAACATGTTATTCCTATGTGTTATTGTGAGATGACTTTCAATTTTACTTGATTAATTTTAATGAATTTAAATTAACCAACATTAGGTTAGATTCGATTTAGTCTAAGCTCATCAAGTAATCTTTTCAAGAGATTAGCTTCCGTGTCGTGGCGAGGCACAGAGGCCTTCTTTGATCGGAACAACGACCACTTCCTTAGACAAAGCTAATTTCAAGAAATTGATAACTCGACTTACTTGAGACTACATCTTGGTCTAACTAGTTATTTTTGAAAAGAGGCTCCCCGAGGCTCAATCTTTTCGTATGATTTTAGTTGATTATGAGTCCAATATAACAATTCTAAAAATAAAGGAAAAACTAAGAATGAAATTACTAAAACTAAACAAAATACATTTTGTATTGGCTCCCCCTGGACCATTGAATCGAGTGGGTCTATTCACATAGTGAATTTGGTCCTTGGGAACCCAATACATGTTAGATCCTAAAGTTGAAATCAAAGTGATCTTAGGGACCCATGCTTGGACATTTTTCTTATGTTGGTTTACTATAGACATATATGACTTATTGGTTGTATTTGAGTTAAACCCGAGTCCGGCCTTGTTGTACACGGCCCTTTGTGATCCAAGTAAGAGGTCAAGTCCCTTGGATCCCAAAGTGAACCTTTCCAACGTGTTCCTAAGGTCTTCGACTTGTGTTTTCAAAAGCGAGTTCTCAACTTCAAGCTTTTCAACTTGAGTTGAGTCCTCCTCTTGAATACAAGTAGTCGAAGAGGTTAGGGAGACCTCATGTTTGAGGAGGTTAACCTCCTCAATTAGGGTCTCGACCTTGGACTCGACTTAGCTAGTTTCTTATTTAAAAATTTAATTGCACCATACAAAGTATTAAGTAACGACCGACTTACCCTTAATGATTCTTTTGAACCGGATACGGATCCGTGGCTTTGTCTTGAATGGAAGCTCATCATCGGATTCGGACTCGGACTCTTCTTGATTCGAGTCGTGCTCGGTCGGCTTGGCCATTAGAGCTTGGATATCGCCTTCTTCCTCCGACAACTCCTCCCAAGTAGCGCTTAGCGCTTTCTGGTCTTTGATGCGTTATTCTTTAGCTATGGGCACTCGGACTTGATGTTACCGAACCTTTTGCACTCATAGCAACAAAAATTAGAAGTATTTGAATTAGGTTTATGCTTACCTTGAGTTGTTGGTAGTTTTCGTCTCATGATCAAATTCCGAAATAGATTGACAAGTTAGGATTCTATTTCGAGTCTACTCGATTCGACTCGTCTTCTTCCTTCGGGGTGGCTTGCTTGCGGGCTTCTTCTTCTTGGAACTCGCAACTAACGCAATACTCTTCTCGGCCCGGACCACGTTAGTTTGCTCATGTAATTCAAGTTCAAACAATTCGCCTAACCTAATTTTAGAAAGGTCCTTGGAGAACTTGTAGGCATCGACCATGGATGCCCACAATGTGGTCCTAGGAAACGAGTTAAGAGAATACCTTATATGGTCGCGATTCTCTACCTTTTGTCCGATGGCTTGGAGTTGGTTGACTTTGTCTTGGATACGAGCATGTAGTTGAGTTGGGTTCTCATTTTCCTGAATTTTCAATTTATACAATTTATTTAAAAGTAAATCTCTTTTACATACCTTCGTGTCGTCGGTGCCTTCGTGTAGTTCCACTAGCTTGGTCCATAAGTCCTTTGCACTAATGAAGGGCCGACGCGGTTGAGCTCTTCCTTGACAACCCACATTGCAAGATTTGAGTTGCCTTGGCATCGGCTTCTACTTGTTTTTCATGGATTTGACCATTGATCGTAACCCAAAGATTCACCATCTTCATTAATAGGAAGTGTGAAACCGGTTTGGATTACGATCCACATCTCGATTTGGGTTTTAAGAAAGCATTCCATCCGACCCTTCCAATAACGAAAGTCATTACCGTTGTAAAACGGGGGTCAAGTGTGCTAAACCCTTCGAGATGGGCCATTTAAAAACAAGAAGAAGAACGATTTAAAAGAATCTTGCAAAACACACACGAAAAGAATATTCCAAGACTTTCGCCTTGGATTAGTAGTGCAGAAGTAAAAAAATATATATAAAATGTAACTTGCAAAAGAAATAAACAATCAAATGCGAATTTGAAGTTCCGAGGACAACCTTACTTGGGATCTAACCCAAGGACAACCTTATCCGGATCCTAAAGCCTCTAATGCAATTCTATATGTAGGAGAAGATAAGCAAGTGAAATAATTATACTAAAACAGTAAATAAATAAATAAAAAATCTGTGAAAAAAGAAAACAAAGCTAGATTGGTGGTTTCACGAATCTCAGCGCCTGCTCGATACCAATTGTTGGATCGAAAGTGTCGCTAGAGGGTGAATAGCGATACGTGTCGTTAAAAAACTTTTGCAATAAGTAAAAAGCAAGTAGAGAGTGCAGAAAATATAAAGTAGACAAGATATTTTTACGTGGTTCACAATCTTCGATTGCTAATCCACGGCCCTAGTGATCCTTGATCACGCACGAGGGCAATTCACTAAAACCACCTCCTCGTTGGAAGTAGGAGCAACGATCACAAAAGAAATCAAGGCAAAGGACTCCCCTTTCCTTGTTACGATTAAAGCACAAAGACAATTTAAAGAAGTAGAACTTAAATAAATATACCGACAACTCTTATAAGTAGAAGATGTAGCTTTCGTTGTCGTGCACTTCGTCAGAGCAAATGTGAGTAGTAGTAGCGTTACGACCGTGTTGAGAGCTCTTGATTTCTTATCTTTTGGCGTGAACATGTCTATTTATGGATATTGATCTATGAATTTAGACATAGGTAGTGTCCAAGGTGAGGTTCTTATCCCCCAAGTCTTGCTCATCCACATCCTTTGCGCCAACTCAAGGATGAGGTGCTTCATCCAACCACCTTGTGCCACAACTCAAGGATGAGGTGCTCATCCAACCACCTTGTGCCACCTCAAGGAGGCCTTCACGCCAACTTGTTGGAGCCATCCAACTTGTGCCACATCATGGGAGCCAACCATCTTGTGCCAACTCTCCTCATTTTGGGCGTCCAAGCTTGATGGTGGTTTGCCAACCATCTTGTGCCAACTCACCTCATTTTGGGCATCCAACTTGATGATGGTTTGGATGTCCACCTTGATGCCACATCACCTAATTTTGGGTCGACCTAGACCTTCCATTGGAGGTATTGAGTCGGATCTACGCTTAACGTCCTTGCTTCGCTTTCACACGAGCTTACCTTGTAGCCTCGCTTCCGGTCTTCACCCGAGTACCTCGGCTTCCTCCGAAATCCCTCTGGCGTTGCCCGACCACCTCGGTTCCCACCGGGTGTCGCAGACCTTCCGCTCAACTTTAGCATTTCTGCACACTTAATTGAGCTCGTAAGATAACAAATATACTCTTAACTATTGAGCCTTTTGCCATAATCAAAATATCGGTTCGACTTTGGTGCCCACTGCACCAACACAGATGAATGAATTTTGGAGGCAATAGATGTTAATTATGCAACATTTTCAATTAACATCTAGATCAAGTCAACTTCCTCCTTCTCAATCAGATCCTCCTCCTGATCCTTGTAATAATGACAATGATGATGTATTTTTTGATGATGATGGTGGTGACGATGGTGGTTACGTTTGAATTTAGTTGTTGTATTTAAATGTTACTTGACTTATTACATACGATATTTTTGTATTGTACATTATGTTTATGTTTGTTATCTATATATTGATTTGGTATTGAAGTTTGATGTGTAAATTAGTTTATATTGTTATATGTGTTTGTTGTAAAACAGGGAAAATAGTATAATCTATCGTAATATTTTTTTTAATTTTTCTAGATTAGCAATGAAAAAAAATTAGTTGCAGATTTGTGATGAAAAATCATTTTTCATCACATAATTGGCAACGAAAAAACATTTTCGTTCCAAGAACTAAAGCACTAGTCGACTGCCACATGTGTCCAGTTGAGTGGTCATTCGGCTAAAGAAGGTTCTTTGACCAACTTCTCTACTACCAGTCGACTGATGGCAACCATCAGTCGACTAATACATGAGAATTTGCTTAAAAAAAATTTTCATTGCAGAAATTTCGTCGAAAAAAGTTTTTGTCACAGAATATCCTTACCAGTCGGTTGATCAACATGAGCAGTCGACTACAATTATTGTAGCATGCTACAGAACCTTTGGTAGCCAACTAACTAGTCAAACTATTTAGATGCCAGTCGACTGATTGTATTCATCAATCGACTGGTCTTCGATATTTTCCAATGCAATTTTTTTTCGTTGCACAAATTGCGTTGAAAAACTTTTTTGTCGCAGAATATCCTTACCAGTCGACTGATTAAAACAATCAGTAGACTGCTATTATTGTAGCAACTTACAGAACCTTTGGTAGTTGATTGACCAATCGAACTAGTCAGACTCCAGTCGACTGATGGTATTCATCAGTCGACTGATGGTATTCATCAGTCGATTGGACTTGGATATTTTGTAACAAATTTACTTTTTCATCGCATATTGGCGACGAAAAAATATTCGTTGCCAAATTTATTTTTATTCATGAAAATATGTTTATTAGACTTTTGCGACGAACTGTTTATTCATCTCTAAATTTAGCGACGAAAATAAAATCCATCGCCAAATTTGGCGACGAATATAACTATTTTGTCCCTAAATTTTTTCGACGAACTATTTTTTCATCGCAGATTTGGCGAAGAACTATATTTTCATCGCAGATTTTGTCACAAACTATGTTTCATCACAAATATTCATCGCCAAATTTGTTGACGAATATAATTATTCATCGCCAAATTTGGCGACGAATTTTGCAACGAAAATTTTTTTCGTTGCAAAATTTAGCGGCGAATTATTTACAATGAAAATAAATTCGTTGCAAAAAATTGCAATGAATTTTGAATAAAAATTCATTGCATAATTTGTCTCCAAATCCTTCTATTTGTGTAGTGCGGGGCATGACTCCGTGTATCTGCCGAAAGGTTTCAAAAGTTGTTCTGTGGTCAACCGTTGATTTTTTGGTTAATTGGGGATCATGATGTGCTACTAGGTGTCACTTATGATCATTCTATAATAAATGGTTAATTATAAACGACCCCTGAAGAACAGAACCCACCAGCTCCAATCTACCTGCATAAGATAAGGTATGATTTGGCCAAGCATTGACCTTCCGCGTGATAGCCTCGAGCAATGGTCCATAGTTAGTAATGCGCAACTTCTCTACCGCAAGTGGAATCCCTAGATATCTAAATGGGAATGTACCCTCTTGAAAGCCAATAATGTCTAGTAGCTGGGTCTTCGTCATAGCATCCACACCCACCATATACATATGATATTTCAATGGATTAGACCTCAACCCCGCCTCAGCCCCAAACCGCTCCAAGCAGCCCCCAAGCACCGTGATCGAGCTAACATCTGCCCATGAAAACATCATCAGATCATCTGCATAAGCAAGGTGAGTGATGTCAGCTTCCTTACACATAGGATGGTAATGAAAAGATGGCAGCAAGGAAGCATCCCTCAACCTTCATGACAAAACCTCAATGACCAACCCAAAAAAGCAATGGCGAAAGTGGATCCCCTTGCCTCAACCCCCGACGGCCACTGAAGAAACCATAAATGCCCCCATTCATAGTTATAGAATATGAAACCATTGTAACACACTCTCCATCCATACTAACATTGTGTAAGACCAAAACCAAGGAGTGTTGTCATGAGAAAATCCCAATCAATCATATCAGCCTTCCTCAAGTCAACCTTGAGCATACACCTAGGAGAAACCCTTTTTCGCTCATACTTTCGAAGCAGTTCCTAAGTCAAATAAATGTTATCTCCAATAGAACGCCCCTGCACAAACGCTGCCTGCGTCGGATCAAGCAAATACCCCAATAACTTTTCCAATCGTCTCGCCATTACCTTGGCAATAACCTTATAGAATACAGTGCAACAAGATATCGAGTGATAATCAGAAACTCCTGGAGCATGGTTCGCCTTTGGCACTAAGGAAATCAAAGAATGGTTCCATTGCTTAAGCAACTTCCCCTCCCTAAAGAACTCCTGAATAACAGCAACAAAATCTGCCCCAACAATATCCCATGCCACCATGAAAAACATTGCACCATAACCATCCAGACCTCGTGCCTTCTCACCACCAATATCATGAAAAGTCGCCTTTATCTCCAAGACCCCCACCTCCTCCACCAGACTCGTAGCTTGGGCGGCATTCAGACACCGGGAAGAAATGGAGCTACCGTCCAAGGGGCTGCATTGTTCCTTATGCCTAAGTAAGTCATGAAAAGCATCCACAAATTTACTTGCTATCTCACCCAAACTTGTTGTTTGCTTCCCATCCCACTTAACAAGCGTAATAATTGCATTCCGCTTGTTGTTTCTTTTCTCCATATCATGAAAAAATTTAGTACACTTGTCTGCACTCTGTAGGTAAACATTTTTCGCCTGTTGTTGGTAAAATTGCTTCTCCGCCTTCGCAAAAGAGTGGTTTGCTTCCTCATTAGATCATAACCCTCGAGGGTAGGCCCTCCCCCTAGTATACCCCTTTGCACCTTCTCCAATTCATCCTTGGCCCTCTTCGTTTTCTCCGAGATATGCCCAAAATGCTCCTTTTTTAGATCCCGTAACTTGCTCTTTAAATGCCCCAACTTGACCTTAAGCACATATTGCATCTTCCAAATGACCAGAGGCGCCCATGACTCCGCCACCACCCACTTGAAATCAAAATGCAACACCCACATGTTCAGCAATTTGAAGGGACAATTAGGCGGTCTATCCTTCAGCATGGTGTGCACCGCTACACAAGAGTGGTCTGATAGACATCCGGGAGCCAAGAATTCCGCATGTGCATCAAATTCTGCCATTAACCAATGTGAGTTTACCAAAGCCCTATCAAGCTTAGAAGAAACCGTACCCCAAGTAAGTCGGCAACCAATAGAGCAAAGGTCCACCAACCCGCATGATTGAACCACTTGTTGAAAATCCCTCATTTCATAGTTTGTAACAAGCGCCCCACCTTGCTTATCCTCCAATGATAAATTTGAATTAAAATCCCCCATAACCATCCAAGGCTCCGAAATATCCTGTCCAATCTCCATAAGCACCTCCCATAATGGACGCCATGCACCAACGGAATGCAGCCCATAGACAAAAGTCACCAAGAAGGCCCTTCCGGAGACCCGACACCGTATATGGCAATGCATGAACTGATCTGACATTCGAATGACCTCCAAATCAGCCCTCTGTTGATTCCATAATAGCAAAATACGTCCACAATGAGACATGCTAAAGTTATGAACATGCCCCTTACCTGCAAACCGCCACTGCATAACTTGATCAAGTGAGTTCTCCGAAAGCTTTGTCTCCAATAATGCCATAATCTGAATATCCTTATACCCAAGGAGTGCTTCACTCCCCCTTGCTTCAGTGACTTGTGAAGGCCCCAAATATTCCATGCAGCGAGCTTCATTGGACACCTCCGTGGACTGCTCGCGTCCGTAGTTGATGACCACTTCGATATACCCCCACTACTCCTTTACCAACTCTACTTCCCATACCGTTGCTTGAACCTACTACCAAGGTAGAATCTGAAGTAGACATCGCCAAAGTAGAAGTTGCAACCGCAGACGAAGAAGTAGAAGACCCCCGAGGAACCACCGCCCCTTGAGAAGGCTGAGCAACCCGATGTTCCAAGCTGCCCAATGCACTCTACACCATTGTCTACACCCCCTGCACATGACCAGCTCTTGGAGTCACAACACGTCCATGTATTGGCTCCTTACCACGAGTCACTTGCTGTTCCACCTGCACAACATCTTGTCGGCTATCCACTAGAACACTGTCCGAACTCACCACCTCAACCGGCCTTAGAACTGCGCCCTCCTTCTGACAATCTCGCTGGCTGATGTCTCTAGCAACCTCACCCTCATCCGTAGCAGGATACGACAACAAGGGATGCTCCATCACAAGCGGAACCGAGCTAGCCACTGGCACCATCGCCAACTGATTCTGTCTTTTCGAATACCCTGCACGCACATTCAGATTAGTCACCCTTTCTTGTTGTCCTGAACGTGTTTGATATCACCCCCTCAGTACACCTTGACCATTAGTAGATTGTGAACGACGACGGGTAGGCCTACGACCATTCACTCCCCGCGCATCAGCTCCTCCCTCAGCCCGAACCTGTGGTCTTGCGGGTTCAGCACCACTCCGACAAAAATCAATTCGATGACCAATCCTCTGACACTTCTCGTAGAATTCTTGCAATGCCTCATAGACTATACGAAGATCAACATGTGCTCCAGTCAGCAATGTAATTGGAACCTCCAGCACCCTCTACCCAAACACTGGAACCTCCACGATTGCGAGTATACACAAGCCACTCCCGAGTGCGCATCAACTTATCTGTGTACAATGGCTTCCCAATCTCCAACCCACCATACTCAGCACTTTTTGTGACCAACAATCTGGAGGAAGCCCAAGAATCTGGACCCAAGCAGGAACATGTCATCCATCCTCATCAAACAAAAAACACTGCATCATAATCTTCAAGAAAATCAGAATACCAAACGCAAAATATGGCCCTCCTTGTAGAATGCTATCACGATCATCTTGTGTATCAAAACGGTAGACCACCCATCCACTCTTATGCATGAAGAACTTGTATGCCACCTTCCATTGCTCAGCCACCACAATAACCCCTTTTCTCCCTCGATATAGCCCCATAAAATAGCCAATAAAACAAAATCCCATGGTGTCTTCGACAGTGTCAAGATCATCATACTCGAATGCAAGGCAGTCACCCTTGGCCTCATAGTGATCCAGATGCATCGCTTGCTTCATCGTCATGTTGTCCAACAAAAGTCTTGCCCTGGCCTAATTAGCCCCTTCCTCCTTCGCAGCAACCCCCCCCCTCACCCTCAATCACTTCCTCCTCCACCTACACCTCTAGCACTTCAACTTATGTCAAAGTTGGTTCCATCTCCGGTTCATGGCCCTCCAAATTAGCATCTGTTCATTGCTCCTTTTAATCAACCAGACCTGCCACTTGTCCATCGACTTCATCGACCAGTTCAGGCAATGCAGCACCCTAGATTGGCAAATGGATCTCCCCATGTATCATGTCATCATTTGCCACGTCATCAACCTGCAACTCATCATTCAACACTGCCTCTGCTTTATCAGCATTAGCCACATATTTACTACTTTGCGCTGATTGCTCTCCTTCTTCAATCCCATCTCTACATTTCTTATGTTTGGCCATTTAGAAAGCACACTAAGTGTGGAAACTTATCTCTAAACAAGGAAGCGCAACCACCAGGTAAAGAAGGTAATAAACAAGTGATTAATGCAATGAATACTACCTCCAACTTTCCTTTTCCAGAGCAATTCAAATCCTCCCTCCCGCCCACACTTCCTTGCGTCAAGCATAGCCGGAGAAGATGAGCAGGATCGCCGGACACCCTAGAGGATCGTCAGAAAAACAAAACTCTCTAAGCGCAGCACCAACCCCACACACACCAGAAGCTTACGAACCCTCACCCCCCTTGCACCTCCTGAGTAGCAAAATGCCAAAACCAGACCGAAAACCTCCAAAAGCACCATTCCTTTCTGACCAAGCCCTCCAAAACTAGCATCCTTCTTCCCTCTCCCTCCACTAGAGTTGCTGGAGCCACCGCTCAGAGAAGCATGTTTGATGTTTTAAATGTATCTATGATGGTTTTTCTATCTCTCTTAACACATAATTTGCTTCTGTCTTTCCTATAAGTTAGTTATTACTTGTTTTTGCTTCCGCTATGTGCATGTTTACGAAACGTGTTCGAACACCCACCTAAATCGGTGCAGGGGAAACCCAACAATGGTTTCAGAGCCTGACTGTGTTCCGACATAATTGTAAAATTATTTTGTCATAGTCATAATTGTATTTTTGGAAATTTTATACTTTTAGAAAGTTTAGAAATAATTATGGAAATTTTAATTAGTAAAGAAATTCAAATTGGAAATTTTCTAATGTGATTAGGAAATTTATTTCCTAAATTAAATTTGAATATCCTTAATTAATATTTTCCATAAATAAAATATGTGATTAGATTTGGAAATTTATTTTCTAATTTAATCAAGATTTGATTTGAGAAATCAAATCTCAAACATATTTTATTTCCAAAATTTGTTATGACAAATAATTAAACTATTTGTACATGTCATAATTGTATGTCATGTAATTGCATTAGATGCATATCATTATGTCATGCGTGCCGTGACATGTAGATGCATTAGTTGCACATATGTATGTCATGCATGTCATGCCATGTAAATAATAGTTATTTGCATGAAAAGAGGATGAGACCTTAAAATTCTTACCCAATATTAAAGCCTACACCTTCCATTAATATGGTTAGAACTGGAGTTTCGTTTCTTGTTTGGGTTGTTGGACTCTCTCCAAGCCCGGCTCGAACCTGAACATGTTCAAACCACTGAAATAGTTTATTACTAATATGGTAAGAGGAAGAGGTCAATCGTTAGTTTGGGTTGTTGGACTCTCTCCAAGCTTGGCTAATTAGTTGAATGCGCTCTAACCATATTAAAACTATTTCGCGATTAATGGGTCGGCTTTAACTTGGAGCATCAGTTTGTTGGACTCTCTCCAAGGTCGATGTGAAGGGACGTGAAGTTGGGTGCTATGCATATGATGCATACTTGTTAATGTGTTAACAACCCAATGTATGTGCGAACATTCAATTAGTTGATAGCACATTGTGATAGTTACATATACGTGATATATAATTGGTATACTTGATACCTACCATCGTAGCTAAGAATGACTTATTGGACTCTCTCCAAGGTTATTCTTATCTATGGTGGATATCAACCCATTCGGAGATGGACCTACGATCTCCCGAATTGATTTTGAGGGATTTGAAATTTGAAAAAAATGAATGGGATTTTGTAAATGTATGTAGATGCATTTTAAATCATCTTTCTCATATATGCTCGATTTGTATTTCTAGGTTAATCGATTGATCATGTTGTCTTTAAATTTTCATTCCATTTTAGATTCGAATAAATTGACTGGGTCAAACTTCTTGGACTGGCTTAGAAACTTGAGAATTGTTCTCAAAGTTGAAAAGCATGTGTATGTTCTCGAAGAGCCTCTTCCCTCCCGTCCAAGTGATGACGCAACTCCGGACCAATTGTTGGCCTCTCAGAAACATGTGAGTGATTCTGAACTAGTGAGTTGCATCATGCTAGCCGTAATGGTACCCGAGCTGCAGAAGCAACATGAGCATATGGATGCTCATACAGTAGTCTTTCATCTCTATGAGTTGTTTGATGAGCAAGTGAGATCTGAAAGGTTCGAAGTCTCCAAGCTCCTCTTCACCTCTGAGATGCAAGAAGGTTCATCTGTGGTACTGCTCAACATGATGAAGACTGTGGAGCCTTCTATTAAGCATGAGAAGGGGATGGTGCTATTAGTTGATTCCTCAAAGAAATGTTATAAGAGGAAGTCAAAGGAACAACAAAAGGGGAAGAAGAAAAATGCTAAAAAGACAGAACCAGCTCAAAAATGCACTTGCCATCATTGTGGCAAGGAGGGTCATTGGTGAAGAAACTGCAAGATTTATTTTGAGTCCGTGAAGGAGAATAAGGCATCTGATGCCCCATCTTCTTCAGATATCTTCGTTATTGATTGTCATTCTATTTCTTTAGACACTTAGGTATTGGATACCGGGTGTGGCTCACATATATATAATGACATACATGAGCTAAGGAATAGAAGAAGAATCGTCAAGGGTTTGTCAAATTTATGTGTTGGGAATGGAGCAAAGGTTGTTGCACTCGCCATCGAAATGTATCTGTTGAAGCTCCCTGCAGGACTTGTCTTAAAATAGGACAATTGCTATTTCGTTCCATCGTTGATAAAGAACATCATTTCTATTTCTTGTTAAAATAGAAATGGGTATCATTTGACTTTTAGTAACAATTGTTGTTACATAACTTTGAATGGAGTTCTTTATGGGACTGAAACTTTATGCAATGATATTTATATATTGGACTTATCCAGTGACATTTTCAATATCGAAGCGAGCAACAAGCATGCTCGAAAAGAAAATCAATTAGCCTTCTATATGTGGCATTGTTGTCTTGGCCATGTAAGCAAGAAACACATGTCCGAATTACACCGATATGGAATTCTGTAATCGTTTGAATTTGATTCATTCGATATATGTGAATCGTGCTTAAAAGGCAAGATGACTAAGTTACCTTTTACTGGAAACGGTGAACAGGTGGGAGAGTTACTTGGTCTAATACATGCTAATGTATGCGGACCTATCTCAACTCATGCCCTAAAAGGCTATAGCTACTTCATCACCTTTACCGATGATCACTCATGGTATGGGTATGTGTTCTTGATGAAACACAAGTCTGAAGCCTTTGAAAAGTTCAAAGAATTCAGAAATGAAGTAGAGAAATAACTTGGCAAAAGTATTAAAACACTTCGATCTAATTGAGGTGGTGAATACTTGAGTCAAGAGTTTCTGGATTATCTAAGGGACAATGGTATATTTGTTGGGAATCCTATGCGATAAATAATGAAATCGTAGCAGAAAAAGGATCAATTGAGCGATCCATGCGAAAGAAAACTCATACAACGTATAGATCAAAAAGGCCCTATCCTATAGGGTATACCTTTGATGTGTGCCCTTTGTCTATCCCACTCGTCCACGGTTCATCGGATCTCTTGCACGTTCAAGTGTTCATGCCTCTATGCTATCCACACAAACACTCTTTTGGAGAAAGGAGACAAAACCTTTGGTTGTGCTAGCAACCAAAACAAGGCTCTCCACACAAGACTTTACCCAAGAAGAAGGGAGAAGGGAAAAATGGATCCTTGGCTAAAAATTATATCACACACCCAAAAATGAGGTCCATTGATTCACGTTGAGAGTAGCCTTCTCATATACTATTTTCATGCATTAATCTCATTTACATGCAATGTTGATAAAACTTCTCAAATTTCAATTGCATGCATTAATCCATTTCCATGTAACTTTGAGGTGTGTCATGAAATCTCATTGCATGCAATTAATCCATTTGCATGCAAGATTAATCATCATTAATTTGCATGCAACAACTCTAATTTACATGCAACGATTGAACAAATTTTTGAAATCCCATTTCATGCAAGATTAATCATCATTAATTTTCATGCAACAACTCCCATTTCATTAATGCATGATTAATCTTCATTCATCATGCATGAATGTTCATCCCCTTCTCATTTTCCTTCTTCAATTGGTTTCATTGATTCTAACTCAAATTAAACCAATTTGAGTCCAACTCAAGTTTGGCCAAGCAATGAGTCTAACTCATTCTAGTCCATTAAATTAACTAATGATTCATTTAGTAAAACCAAGATGATCCTATCTCCAAAATAACATGTTCTTTGTGTGTGACCCTATATATTTTCGTAACGTTGGCAATGTCTCTAAACCACTTTAGACACATAAGCAATGAGCGGCATCTAGCAATGCATCATTGCTATCCAAGTTATGAAAATGTCAAGATCCGACAAAACATTTCTGTGACTACTATCTTGTAGAACCTTGTCATTCTATCCTCGATATCTATATTGATCAATGAGGCATAGACCATATCCTAATCTTCTTAATCTTTGTGTTTCTTGATCCCCAAGTAAACTCACTCAAACAAATGAGCTCAATATCTCATATTGACTCATTTGAGCATGGACATGCATTTTATGGTCCTACTCTATCAAGAAGCCTAAAGATATCACTCCCGTCATATGGGAGGGATAGATCCCATCTACATCACTCACATCCCTCCGCATAATTTGTTACATATCCAGTGATCACCTTTATAGTCCACCCTATTAAGGGTGACGTTTGACGATACCAAAGTACATAACTCCTTATGTAGGGAACCGTAGTGATTTTAGGTCTAAGGACTATTCATACTAATAGTCACATGAGAAAGTTTATGACACTCATATAACGAACCATGAAACTTTCTCATGGCGGGTCAATTCAGTATATATTCTCTAATATATATCCATGTGTCAACGTGATATCACATATCCATGACCTGTGAGATCAAATCATCAATTGACCTACATGCTAGTCTCAATGCATTAATATTGCCCTTGTATATTAATACATGACTAGGAATATTTAAGAATAGTGTGCTCCACAGCTTCTCACAATCAATTCTATCAATTGATATGCTGTAGATAAGAACCTACTTTCTAGGGAATTATTATATTTATTCAGTTGGTACAAGTGTGAAGTAAATATAATAACCAAACTTTGCCTTTTATTATTAATAGAATATGATACAAAAAGTCCCTAGTCAATCATCACATAATTGGATCTAGGGCTTATTACCACCAATATTGTCTCAATGGACTCCGCCATATACACCATAGCTTAATGGTATATTTGAGAGGCGAAACCAAACCTTGTTGGACATGATTAAGTCGATCATGAATCATGTGAATCTTCCGAAGTCCTTTTGGGGATATGCACTTCAGACAACTGTTTACTTGCTAAACAGAGTCCCGACAAGGTAGTCTCTACTACTCCATATGAGATATGAAATAGTAAGAAACCTCATTTATCTAACTTGAAGATATAGGGTTGTCCTGCTTAAGTGAAGCGGACTGTATCAAACACATTGGATGTTATGTCTGATAAATGTATATTTATTGGATACCCTAAGAAAATGAGGGGTTATCAATTCTATCATCCCGTGGAACAAAAGTTGTTTGTTTCAAGGCATGCTGTGTTTCTAGAGAAAGAGTTTCTCTTGCAAGAAAACAGTGGGAGTATAGTTGAACTTGAGGTGGTTCAAGAGACTCCAGTAGACATTGATGAGATACCTGGTCAAGCACCTCAACTGATAACTCAGTGATGAGGCATCAGTTGAACCTATTATGACACCACATCTTCATAGATCTGGTAGGACATGCAACATTCCTGAGAGATATGGATTTCTCATAAGTGAATCGAACGACATGTTAATCATTGATGATGAGGAGCCTACCAGTTATGAAGAAGTTCTGAAGAGTTCAGAATGGGACAAATGGCTTGAAGCTATGAAGTCGGAAATGGATTCCATGTATGAAAATCAAGTTTGGAACTTGGTGGACCCACCTGAAGGCATTAAGCCTATAGGGTGCAAGTGGGTTTTCAAGATGAAGACTGACATGGATGGTAATGTGATTACCTTTAAGCCTAGATTAGTGGCAAAAGTCTATCATCAAAAGCAAGGTGTTGATTATGACGAGACCTATTCACCAGTAGCTATGCTTAAATCCATTCGGATACTCCTAGCCATAGCAACTCATTATGATTATGAGATATGGCAGATGGATGTAAAAACATCTTTCCTTAATGGAAACCTACTCGAGGACGTGTATATGATACAACCCAAGGGATTCACATCGGTTGATAAAATCAAGGTATGCAAACTTCAACGATCCATATATGAACTGAAGCAAGCATCCGGGAGCTAGAATATCCATTTTGATGAGACAATCAAAAGGTTTGAGTTCTCACAAAATTTAGACGAACCTTGTGTATACAAGAAGGTTAGTGGGAGTGTAGTTATGTTTCTAGTGTTGTATGTCGATGACATATTACTTATAGGAAATGATATATTTTTCTTACAGTCAGTTAAAATTTAGTTATCCAAAACATTCTCCATGTAAGACCTGGGAGAAGCGACCTATATCCTCGGGATTAAGATTTATAGAGATAGATTGAAAAGATTGCTTGGTCTTTCGCAGTCTACATATATAGACTGAGTGCTAAAGAGGTTTAGCATGTTGGAATCCAAGAAAGGTTTCCTTCCCATCAGGCATGGGATACACCTTTCTAAGTCTATGTGTCCGCACACAAAAGACAAGAGGATTTGCATGAGTAAGATCCCCTATGCATCCGCAATAGGATCTATCGTGTATGCTATGTTATGTACAAGGCTCGATGTATCGTATGCTCTGAGTGTCACGATCAGATATTAGTCTGATCTAGGAATGGATCATTGGGTGGCTGTTAAGACAATCCTTAAGTACTTAAGAAGAACTAAGGATGTGTTCCTAATATATGGATAGGGTGATATGGTAATACGCGGGTATACGGATGCCAGCTTCCAAACAAACAAGGATGATTCTAGGTCTCAGTCTGGGCACATATTCACCTTGAATGGAGGTGCAATAAGTTGGAAAGGTTCCAAGCAAGATACTATAGCGGATTTTGCCACTAAGGCAGAATACTTTGCAACTTTGGAAGCATCAAAGGAAGTGGTTTGGATCAAGAAGTTCATCTCTGAACTTGATGTGGTCTCATCAACGATCCAAACATGTGCTTCGATGCTATCATCTGATCAGAGAGATCATCAGTAGAAAAGAAATATAAATCGAGAAGATTCCCACTGAAAGAAACTTAGCGGACCCTTTAACTAAGGCCTTACCTCAAAGTAAATTTTAGGGCCATGTTAGAGCTTATGGTATTATATACCGTGGCGATTGGCATTAGGCTAAGTGTGAGTTTTTTAGTTATATATGAGAGGTTTCCTAAGGCAATCGCCTTATGGTTGTACCATTTATTTGATAAATGAAGATTCACTATTTGATTATACATATTTTCATGTATTTGATTGGATCTTAAACTCATTTACTGAATGTCCGCAATACGATTCACAGCATGAGAGAATTTGTGATTGGATCACAACTAGTGAGTATCTCTACATGTGTAATTATAATGTATTGGAATTATCCCTAGTCGATGAATTGATGCATTCAGACACCATCAATTCTATTGAGACTGACACGAGATATAATCTTTGGTTTATCCAAGCAGCTGTTTCTCAGTGGTTGGAGACACTGGAATGTCCGGAGTTAACCGTGGATGCTAGTTATGGTAACTAGTTTATTGAAGTGACCAGCTGTAAGACTTCATATGGTTCACTGCATATATGGATATGTCAATGAAGTTCTTACTGCAGCTTAAGTTCAATGTTCCTTCAACTTGCGATATTCAAGTCATCTTGGTCATGTAGACTTATGTTTTGACATCCTAAGCAAGCATCTTCGAGGAGATGTGGACCTGGGATGATTGGGTATAAGTCGAAGTGGCCGAAGGTGTTTGAATAGCCTACAGAAGATTCACCACTCATTGAGAGGAGATGTATACCCTATGGCCTCTCATCGGATTATTACTAAAGTCTTTGTCCAAAGCATTACATGTTTAGAGTATGACACTCTTGGATACATGTGCAATAACTAGAATCTGTAAGGTGAGGAAGTAATACTTGGGTTAGGTGTGACATGATCAACCTAGTGTGGACTGACACAATAGACCATATCTTGAACCAAGTGGGTATAAGATGAGTGAAGTGTTGGATCGAGAATCATCGCTAGAGCGGGGTGAATAGCTAGCATAAAACTTTTCGAGTTTTTGTTCGTTCGATTCAAACTATGAGTAATGCAGTGGAAAAATAAATAAGATAAATTTATTTTTACTTGGTTCACAACCGAGAAGTTGCTGCTCCAAGGCCCCGCGATCTTTGACTGCGTACGAAGGGGCAATCCACTATAGAGTCTCCTCCTCATTGGAGGTAGGAGACAACCATAAAAAAAATGAAAGTTCAAGGATGAGGCAACAAACCTGCCTCACCTCATTACGATTAAAATCACGAATACAATAAATAAAAAAAACTTGCTTCGGCCAATGAAGAAGTTGTAAGCTTGGTGTTACGTCTGCATTATGACGACGTTACGATGTTAGAGCTTTAGCATTCTGGGAGCACTTTGAGAGCAAGATGGAATAATTTAGGGTTCGAGTCCTCCCCTCCTTTTATAGACTTATGCCTTGGAATAAGTCCAGATCCAGATCATCAACTTGTAGTTCTTATCACGAGGTGGCTCCTTATCTTATCGTGAAGTGGTGGCGTCAAACGTTATCCTTTTTGACCTTGCGTATTTGGTTGATTCGTCGCTAAGAATCGACTAATGCACTTCATCAGTCGACTGACATCAATCGACTGCCAATATCCAGTAGTTGACTGCCAGCCTGGTCACTTCCCTGCAATAAGAGGTTAGCACCGAATATGGTAAATATGACGGTTCCTTAATGTCCGATCTTGACCTTGACCTTCTACTGGAAGTCTTAGTCGGATCGCCGCCTACGGTCATCCTCATACAGAGGACACGACCTTACCATCTCTCTTCGCACTCGTGCTTACCTTTGGTCCTTTATGACCTATCACTTTGCTTCCAGTCTCCACCTGGGTTCTTCGACTCCTACGAAGTTCTCCTAGTGTCGCTCGACCACCATAGTTTCTCGACTCGAGATTCTCCGAGTGTCGCTGACCTTCGGCTTAACTTAACCATTTCCTGCACACTTAATTCAGCTCATGTGATAACAATATGACCTTATTTTGGATCTTTGCCATCATCAAAACCTATGTTCGATTATCTGGTGCCTCTACACCAACAATCTCCCCCTTTTTGATCTATTGCAAATTGACACAAAGTTAAGGGAAAATTAAAGCATAAAACAAGTGAAGTAAATGATAAATGCCTTTTCAAAAACTCCCCCTTAACCCTAGGTGAGTTTTGATAAAGATACTTTAATTTTTAAAATTAAATTTTTTGTTACTCCCCCTTAACTTTTTCTTTTCTCCCCCTTTTCCCATAAATAAAAAAAATGTCGGGGTGTTTATATAAAATAGGGGTTTAAAACCAACATTGTATAAGCATGCGTCTAGATAAATCAACTATAAATCCAAGCACTCCATCCGACCTTTCTAGTAATAGAAAACACTCCATCCGACCTTTCTAGTAATAGAAATCATCTCCGTTAAAGAATGGATGTCGCGTGGTGCTATACCCCACAATGTGGGTCATTAATTATCTTGAAAAATACACAACCAAAAGAAGAGTACCAAGACTTCGTCTTGGATTAGTAGTGCGGGAGAAGAAAGCCTAAAAAAATCATGAATCGAAAAATACAAAAAAAACCAAAAAAATGCTAGATTTATGGTTTCACCAAATCTTAGTGCCCCCGCTCTGATACCAACTGTTGGATCAAGAAGCGTCACTAGAGGGCGGGGTGAATATCGAGCATAAAACTTTTCAAGTTTTCGTTCGTACGATTAAAACTATGAGTAATGCAGCGGAAAAATAAATAAGACAAATTTATTTTTACTTGGTTCACAATCCACCGGTTGCTACTCCAAGGACCCGCGATCCTTGACCGCGTACGAAAGGGCAATCCACTATAGAGTCTCCGCCTCGTTGGAGGTAGGAGACAACGATCAAAAAAATGAAAGCTCGAAGATGAGGCAACAAACCAACCTCACCTTGTTACGATTAAAATCATGAATGCAATAAATAAAACAAACTTGCTGCTTCCAACAAAGAAGTTGTAAGCTTGGTGTTGCATCAACGTTATGACGACATTACGACGTTAGAGCTTTGGCGTTGCGGGAGCACTTTGAGAGCAAGACGAGATATTTTAGGGTTCGAGTCCTCCCCTCCTTTTATAGACTTGTGCCTTGGAATAAGACCATATCCAGATCCTCAACTTGTGGTTCTTATCACGAGGTGGAACCTTATCTTATCGTGAAGTGGTGGTGTCAAACATTATCCTTTTTGACCTTGCATATTTGGCTAATTCGTCACCATCAGTCGACTAATGCACTTCATCAGTCGACTGACATCAGTCGACTATCAATATCAAGCAGTCGACTGCAAGCCTTGTCACTTCCCTGCAATAAGAGGTTAGCACGGAATATGGTAAATATGATGGTTCCTTACCGTTCGATCTCGACCTAGACATTCCACTGGAAGTCTTAGTCGGATCGTCACCTACGGTCGTCGTCGTACAAAGGACACGACCTTATCATCTCTCTTCGCACTCGTGCTTACCTCTGGTCCTTTATGACCTATCGCTTTGCTTCCGATCTCCACTTGGGTTCTTCGACTACCACGAAGTTCTCCTGGTGTTGCCAAACCACCATGGTTTCTCGACTCGAGATTCTCTGGGTATAGCTGACCTTCGGCTTAGCTTAACCATTTCCTGCACACTTAATTCAGCTCATGTGATAATAATATGACCTTAACTTTGGATCTTTGCCATAATCAAAACCTAGGTTCGATTATCTAGTGCCCCTGCACCAACATGAAGGGAATGGGGCATGACTCACTGTAGCTGCTGAAAGGTTTTAGAAGTTGTTCTGGGGTCAACCGTTGATTTTTTGATTAATTGAGGATAATGATAGACTACTAGGTGCCACTCATGATGATTCTATAATTAATGTTTAATTATAGATGACCAACATAAATCGGGAACGTATTTGGTCACATGCACTACGAGTGTTATCCGAAAGATTTAAAACGAGCTTGAGAATAGGATTCTCAGATCGAGAGAGACTTAGTTTGGTTGGACCAAACAAAGGGCGAGTATGAAATTGTTTCAGTCGCATCGAAAGCATGGATGGGCCGAGTCTTATGAAGACATGATGAATGAACCAAATCATTTTGGTTGTAATCGAATGGTGGAAAATAAACCAAAGTAGTTTGGTTTGTTTTAAACGAATGAACCAAAATTGGTTCGGTTCATTTTAATTTAAAATAGACCAACACAGTTTGGTTTATTTTAACTTAAGTTAATGGAGAGTGCTAACGGGTTTTGGTTGTGAACCATTAACCCTTCGAGAAAAGGTTTAGAGAAAAGGTCTTGAGAAAATGTCTCTTAATGGTTAAGAGACACTTGTAGGGGATCGATCGATGTGTATGTGGTTGCCCGGCTAGAGGGGGGTGAATAGCCCTCTTCGTACGATGATGGAATTTGCTTGTCTACAAAGAATATTAGCGCAACGAAAACAAAACAAGACAAGAAAATATAAATAAGAATACCAAACAATGCTAACACCAAAATATAACGTTGTTCACGGCCTCGCCGCTAATCCACGGTCTGATTCGTCCATGGTGAATCACTCCGCAACCAATTCACTATTGGTCTCTCCCTTTAGCCCAAGCAAGGTGGAGGTAAACCTTCTTACAACCCAAACACTCCTTCTTACAATAAATGTGAAAGAAAACTAGAAGAAGGAGTTGAAAGATTATGGGGCACTTGGATGATCATTTAGGACTTAAGAATTAGCCATCCAAAAGCCCACACCCTCTCTTTTTATAGAGAGGGCTGATTTCTTCTCGTTGGCCGCCACCAATCGACTGCTGCCCTTGGCAGTCGACTGTCGCCACTACAACGACCTCCGAACATGTCAGATCCCGACCTTTGTAGTTCAACGGAACCCTTGACAGTCGACTGATGCCTCGTAATCGACTGCCCAGTCGACTACGAGAGGTTCTGTGCCCAAAACCCTCTTGACCATTCGGCTGATGGTCTTTGCAGTCGACTGCTGGGCCAAAAACTCATCAGCCGGATACTAGTCAAACCCCGGTCGACTCTGAGCAGTTGACTGTCATTCCATGCAGTCGACTGATGTTGGGAAATCTCATCCGACACTTAGCCAAATGGCCAAGTTTCACCTAAGAGCACTACCCCTTCCCGGGTTACATTGGCTCACTCTCATCCCTTGGAGTCCCTCTCCTTCGAAGTTGTCTTCGTCCGGCCACGTCCCTCGGATGCGCCAAGCGCACAGCTCTGCAGCGCCATCCTTCGTGTCTCACCCTGAAGTCTACTTCCTCCGACTTCACTCCAAGCTCTTCGTCCAGCGCTACCTCGGATGCTCCAAGCACACGACTTCCGCAAAGCCATCCTTCACCGACTCAAGGACCGAGTCATGAGAGGTGAAACTCACCAAGACTCCATGTGCGAATTACTAAGTCCTGCAAGACTCCAACGCACATATTAAATCACAATAACAATCTAACTTAAACCCTTTGCTACACACATCAAAACCATATCACGGGTTGATTGTCCTAATAATCTCCCCCTTTTTGATTTGTGGCAATCCGTTTAAGTTAGGTAAAACATTTGATAAAATATTAAGGAAAGAAATCATGTAAATAACATGATTAGCAACTCTCCCCCTTAATACATGAAACTCCCCCTAAATACATTCCCCCTTACTTAAACATATATCTTTCTCCCCCTTTGACACCATCAAAAAGATTAAACAAAGTTTATATGGCATGACATCAAGTCTAGAGAGAAGAAAAAATCAAAAACACTTAAAATCCTGATAAAATTAGGTTACTGTGCTCATGCACAGTACATCAGTCGGCAGCTATCAGTATGGCAGTTGACTGACACAAGGAAATCAGAACTTTTGATTTTCTGGATGAAATTCAGAAATGCACTATAAATTCCAAAAAATAGTGAAATTTGGGGAACATATTTCTTTTAAGTATATTTATCAAGGAAAAATAGTTTTTCATGAAAAATCATTATATTTTCAATGATTTGCCAAAAATCCAAAAGCTTTAAAAACAACTAGTGTTTTGATCAAGTTTGTATTCATTTTAACACCTAGTTTTGCTTTGGATTGTTTCAAAACATGAACATGCAGATTTTAAAGTAAGAAATTGTTTTGAAAGCATATGAAATATCTAACCATAATCTTTGGGCAATATGTCTATGAATTAAACAAAAGCCTTCCCCATGATTGGTCTATTATTGCTATTTTGATACTTTAAGTGACCATCTAAATGCCATAGGCATTAGTGGACATTTGTATCATCCTAACATCTCACTCATGCTAAGTTTTCAATCATGGTAGCCTATGGTGAGTGTGAGATGCATCCTAAAGGTATTTTTATACACTTAACCATTAATTTCATGCATTTCTACCCATGGTTAAGTATCATCCTAATATCCCACATGATCATAAAGACATATATGTATGAATTTCATATTATGATCATGAGACAAATGTATTCATCAATTTATAATCATGCATTAGGTATTACATCATGATAAAAAGTAAAATATCACCTAGAGCATGCTTTAAACCTTATTGCCCATGATTATGTGCCAAATATCAAGATCATAAATCATGATTGCAAACATATATAACAATTATATTAACCATCATGATTTAAGCATTATTATCAATTTATGGGCACTTTATCATCACCCAACACTTTGCTAAAAATGTATAGGTCATGAGTATCACATTACACTAAGTGTTGAAACAAGATTTAAACTATTTATGAGTGCATTATCATCACCCAACACTATTTCAAAACTTTATCCTGCCATCCTAAGTCAACCAAAATATGATATAGATAAGTTCCATATGGTTGACTATCCTAGGGTTTTCCTAACCCTTAAGGATGGATTTAGGAACCCAAAATAAGTTCTTTCCAATGGGGTTCACTAAATACTCCTTAGGGATCCATTTTCTATCTATTGTCTTCTTTTTATCTTGACCCCTAGCAATTAAGCATTTATAGACCTTTTCATTTTTATTTTCCTTATATCATAGGCCTTTCTTATTGAAGCTAGCCCTTTGGCTCCCAATTATCATGTTCAATGTATTTGAACCAATTGTAAACTTTTCTAGGGCCTTGGTCAAATGATCTACCTTTTCCCTTAGAGCCCTATTTCCATCCATACATGCATCACTAACATTGAAAGGCATATATTCATGTGAGCATGCATTATCATGACTAGAAGAAATATTTTCATTATCATTTAAGCATACTTTTTCTAATTTATTTTATAAATCCTTAATTTGATCTAGCATGCTTTTGTTCTTTTTCTTAGCCCTAAACAAGTCCATAGTGAGGCTAGAAATCATGGAAACTATTTTACTATGTGAGAGATTCGTTACCATAGTCTCCATGTCTTCTTCTTCGGATTCGGAGGATGGTGAAGAAGCTCCCCCTTCACTAGAGCTCTCCTCACTTATGCTTGATTCTTCATTTTCGATGGAGGAGGAGTCTAGATCGTCAAAGGCCATTAGTGCCAAATTCATGACAAAGGAATTTTCTTCCTCGGATGATGATGATGATGAGGAAGAAGGGTCATCCCAAGTCCTTGCTTTTAGTGCCTTTGCCTTCCCTTTTTCTTTGGCCTTCTTCTCCTCTTCCTTTTTCTTCTTGCTCCCCTTCTTATTCTTTTCTTCTTTCTTTCTCCTCTCCTCTTTACTCTTGTTTAGGAGGGGACAATTATCCCTTATGTGTCCCTCTCCTTGGAAATTGTAGCAAATAAGTTTCCCCTTTGGTCTTCTTCTCCTATCATTAGATTTATTAAATTTAAACCCTTTTAATGCATGCCTTACCCTCCTTGTAGGGATGTATACTGAAAAGTCTATCTTTTGTATGAACATCTTTATTTTGAAATAAGAATCACATGATCATTGGTTGCATTTTTATGGTTATGCAATATTGTCTAATACATTACATTGTAGATAACATGGTGTGTGGTGTCACACGGGAGATCATGTTATCAGCTCCTTGTAAAGTATAAGTAAAGGCTCACAATCGAGATGGCTTTGGACAAACCATCGGAATGGTTGTAGTGTGATTTGGTATTTGTTTGTCTCGACCAAAAAATCACACTAGTGCACTTTGTGTGTATTGAGTAGGACTGACTTAGAGGTGATTCGATTTATTGCTGACTATATATTCGAATTGGACCTCAGATATTATTTTGTACATGCTCTTAATCCCGATATAATAACGGGCACATATACTTAGTATTCATCTCTTTGATTTACCAATGAGCGAGATTTATAGATTAAATCGATAGGCTCGGTACGTTGGGAAATAATATTATTTATATGGTGTGTCGTTGATTATAGGAGGAAACCGTGTCCTATATATTAGGATGATGATGTCCCCTTGAGGAGCTCATAAGGTTCATCATGTAAACCCTGCAGGTGGACTTGGTCCGGCATGATGAAAAGGTTGAGTGGTATTAGTCATGGAGTTAGATGTTGATTAATTAATGGTCAGTAAATTAATTAATCGATGGACATTAGAGATCTTAAACACGGGGAGAAAATATACAAATAATATATGGAGCCCATATTAACTTATGGGGGTTGGTGAGGTAGATCAATGATAATCCTTTAGTGGATTGGATTATCATTAATGGATCGGACTTTATGTGGGCTTGATCCATGGGTGGCCAAGATTCAACTCCTCCTCATGGTCCCTAATGTAGCCTATTAACACCTCATGAACCTTAGATCCAATGGATAGAAACAAAACTCTAGATCCAAAGGTAGAGATTAAATCTCTAAGATCCGACGGTTGAGATTAAATCTCTAGATCCGACGGTTGAGATTAAATCCCTAGAACCAATGGTGGAGATTAAAACATGGCTTATTTATAATTCTATAAAAGGAGGGCAAGGGGTGGGTGGCAACCCATGAATCCTAATTGAGATATGATTAGGGTTTGGAGGCTTGGGCGCCACCAAATAAGGAAGTAATTTCCTTTCTTCTTCTTCCTTAAAGGTGAGCGGCGTCCAGCAGGTTTTTCCAGCCTTTTCCAGCCATTGGTCGGCGGCCAAAGACCCTCTTCTCCTTCTCCTTAGGTGGTGGAAACAAGATATAGGGCTTTCCCTTGGTGTCTTGGTCGGTTTCCACCATAATCTCCTTCTCCTTGTTGGCCGACGGCAAGCATTCTCCTTGTTGCTTGTTGGTTGGCTATAGGAAGGAGAAGAGCCTTGTTTCATATTCTTCCTCTTGCTTTAGAAAAACAAGGAAGGAAGATTTGTGATCTAGGAGCTTCAACTTTTGGTAGATCGTCACCCACACGACGTCCGAAAGGAGGAAGGTCATACATTAGAAGATCGAGAGGTATATCTATTCTCTATTCTCTTTTGTTACTTGCTTGTATTTGTTTTTCCAATTATGAGCATGATATAAATCTGTTTGTGGCAAAATAATACTTGGATCTCGAACATAAACACAAAAACCAGTGATCCGGACATTGTCTATTCCGCGGCTACTCGTAGATTAGAGGTTGGTCGCTTGAACAACGAGTTTGTTCAAGTGACCTCTCTAAACGAATAGCACGACGATGACTTGATTGTTTGGGCAATCCATTTTATCTAGGATTAAATTTTTTAATCCGGGGACATCGATGGGATCGCCATGAACAAGCAACCAAGGTGAAGTTGGAAGCGAAGTTTCCCCTCACAGACTCGATAAGCAAAACCCTTCAATTGGTATCAGAGCCAAGGCTTTCGGTTTTGTGTGTTTACGATTCGGTTAATTTTTATGCACATTTCTTATATTATATGTGTCGGATAATAGTAGGATATGCGTAGGTTAACTCTTTGGTTGCAGGCATAAGATCCGACTATTATGGCCATATGTGTGTATGTGATTGTATGTGTGTAAATGTTTATTTTGTTGAATCCTCGGTGTTGATGAGGCTAGTATTTGACTTTTTGTAAATTAGATACGGCATTGTTTAGCCACTCTTTATTTTATTTTACTTTCGATCTAGATTTCATGTACATTCCCTCGTGGAGTATAGGATCGATGGATGTAAATTAAAATAGGTTTTAGTCTCGGCTCGGATCTCCGGATGGCTCATACATGGCGTAGGAGGAGCGGATGAGATCGCGATGTGACGGGAGACATATTGAAGACAAAAGCCATAATAGTTGGAAAATAATTTATTTTTCATATTTATTGCTTTTTTTTATATGCATGTCGTAGGCTAGGAAAATTCCTCAATTTCAAATTACTAAGTGGGAGAGGGAATTTTTTTAAAATTCCCACGACCTCCATTACGATTTGACAAGTGAAGCAAACAAACTTGCACATCGGCTCTGAGTGCCTTCCTCCCCATTGGATGAGTTTGTTTGCGGATCACAAGGTCAAATATGGTAATAGGGAATTATCAAGGAGTGTGTGTACTTCCCCATCGGAAGGCACATAACCCGAGATAATACCGAGTAATGGTGAACACTTAGATACAAATATAAGTATCCTCCCCATCGGAGTCACTGCTTTTATTTGTAGGGCCAAAGAGGAACCAACTGTTGGTGCAATCGGCCCAGGTCACGATTGACCAGAATCGAGTTTGACTCGAGTGATGTTTTGATGTTTGACAAAGGGATTTGACAAAGTGTTTTGGCATTGATGTTTGACATTAATGTCGGTTAATATGTTGGGGAGATTGTTTATACAATCGACCCAGGTTATAATTGACCAGACTCGAGTTTGACTCGAGGGAGACTTTGGTGGTTGACTAGGGTTGACCATGTGTTTATGGGAAAGTCCAAGTCATGGGTACTTGGCATGGAAAGTCCAAGTGGGACACTTGGCATTTGGGAAAGTCCAAGTCTTGAGTACTTGGCATGGGAAGTCCAAGCATGGGTCTTGGCAAATGAGAAGTCCAAGCATGGGTCTTGGCAAATGGAAAGTCCAAGCATGGTCTTGGCATGGAAAGTCCAACATGGGTTGGCAAGGGAAAGTCCAAGCTTGAGTCTTGGCATTTGAGAAGTCCAAGGGGATTGATATTGGCGGCGTAAAGTCCAAGCGGAGTCTTGGCGGCGTAAGTCCAATGTGCCTTGGCGGTGTAGACACCGTTAGCATGACATAGCCGATGGAAGCACCTGGAAGCTAGCGCGATGGATGAACAAGTCATGGATGACTTGGAGGGATCTGAGAGGCGTGAGGCTGATGGAGGTGGCTAGAAGGCTTAGGTCTAGGCTAAGGGTGGTCTAGCAAGTATGGGGGCACCATACTTGGGTTAAAACCTCATTCTTGAGAGCTCTTCATGGGAGCGCCGATCTCGGTCGACGCAATGATCGCTAAGGAGATGGCGCTTGGATCACGGCCGAGTGGCGAGCATTAGAACGCCCCGTGAGCCGATCGGGCGCCGACGACACGGGCTTAGCGCCGACTGCCAATGTTGGCAGTCGACTGGTGAGAGTCTCGTTGGAACTTGTCCAATGTGGATTGAGCCGTTGTCTCACAGCTACAGTGTTGGCAGTCGACTGGTGATTTATGGCAGTCGACTGCCAGGTAGAAATCCAGCCCGACGCGAGATAAGAGGAAGCTGTTCGTGGAGATTGCGGTATCAGTTCTTGGGGAGCTTTCTTGAGGCGATTTGAAGGCGATTTGCAGGTGCATTTCAGGGCCCTTCAACCTCATCCAAGCAACCAACAAGCAAAGCGCTCAAACCCTAGTTTTGTAAAGTGTTCTTTACATTTCCTTTGTATTTGCTTGTATTTCCTTAGATTATTATTGTAATCTTGTGTACGAGGTTTCTCCGCCTCCGACTTGTTGTCGAGAAGGAGTTTATTGATTAGTGATTGCATTGGCGTCGCTAGAGCTCGTTAGAGCTCGATCCGTGGAGTATGAACCGTTATGGTTCCGAACCACGTTATATGATCGTGTTGTGATTGTGTGTCTTGTTATATTTATTTGTTATTACTATTCCGCTGTGCTAACAAGATTGTAGACGATCGAACGCGAAAGAATTCCATCATCGTACGGTATCACGCTATTCACCCCCCCTCTAGCGGCGTCAAATCTCCAACAAGTGGTATCAGAGCCTGGTGGCTCTTCAACGGATTAACAACCGGGAGCAAGACGCTAGAGGGTAAAGATGGAATTCCAAGACAAGCTTGGATGGGACATCAACACACCGGTCCCGTACTCATTATATGGACAAGAAGGCTTCGATTCTTGGAAGAGAAGAATTGAAGATTTTTTGATGATGAAGGACTTCGAGGAATGGTCTCTATTAATGGAAGGATTTGAGTATCCTAGAGGACCAAAAGGTGGCTTCCTCAAGAAGAAGAGATGGAGTGAAGATCAACTCCAAAGATTCGAGAAAAACAAGAAGGTAATCAAATTCATTTTTGATTTAATTCCAAATGAATTCTTGTGTAGCCTAGGTGAATGCATGGATGCTAAGGAGCTATGGAGCGATTTGGCAAAGCTCCATGAAAGCCCATCAATGGTCCAAGAAGAAGAAGAAGAAGAGGAGTGCTCACCCTCTCAAGCTCAAGAAAGTTCACCATCAATTCAAGAAGATAAGGAGGGTGAAGAAGAGAGATCATCCTCACAAGGAAGTGAGGATTCGGAGGTTGATAGGGAATCAACATCCGGATCGGAAGATGTGAAGGAAGTGGAAGAAGCATCCACTTCAAGGATTGAGGGGGAGGAGAGAACTTCCATACCGGAACATCAAGAAGAAGCTTCAACATCCGGTCAAGATGAAGAAGCCCAAAGTCCAATTCCGGTCTCCATTAACCTAGGTAACTCAAACATATGTGTTAATAATAAAATGCATATAATATGTTTTGAGTGTAGGGAAACCGGGCACTATAAGAGCAAGTGCCCAAAGAAGATTAGGAAAGCTCCACAGGCTCCAAAAGTCAAGGATGCCGGTTCCCCAAATATCAAGAGCAAGGAGCATATCATATGCTTCAAGTGCAACTCAAGGGGACATTATAGGAATCAATGTCCTAGGGGAAGCAAAAAGACCAAAGAGGGAGCTACACATGTAGGGGGAGCCTCTAGGGCAAACGCTAAGGTATATTTCAATAATGCACCTTCTTTAGTTAATAGGCAAAGGCATGCTAGGAATTTAAATTCTCTTGCAATTTATGAAAAGCATGCTAATAGAAATAAATATTTTTGCTTAGGAGCTAAAAGTGTCCATTTTAGTAATAAGGAGAAATTTGGGACTAATGTCCCAAGAAAAACCATACCTAGTGAATCTATTAAGAAAATACAAGAACATCTAGGTTTCAATCCCAAGTGGACTAGGCATATGCCTAGAAAGTCTCATGCCCATGATTTAAATCAAAATTCAAAAATTGGGCAATTAGAGTTAGAGACGCAAGTCGTGAGGTCAAGGCTTGAAAACTTGAGAAGACCGTAAAATTATACAAAATCAATTTAAAGGGTCAAACGATCAAAAGTCAAGGTCCAAATCAACACCAAGGACCTAAGAGTCAAAAGTCAACCAAGGGCAAACAAGGTTTGGGTCACAAACCTAAGCCTAAGGTGGCTTACCATAGTGTTCCATTAGATTATGGAACACTAACTAGGTCTAGAAAGACCAAGGTCAATAGGGAAGTCATCCCTAGAGTTGACCAAAGGGTGTGTCTAGTGGCTAGGGTCTCTAGGAAACCTAGGGTGACCACTAAGAAGGTTGCAAGGGGAGTTACCCCTAGAGTCAACCTAGGTGAGACCCAAATGACCAAGGCTAATAAGCCTAGGAGGGTCATTAGGAAGGTATCTAGGGAGGTTATCCCTAGGGAATACCTAATTAACCCTAGGAGCTCAAATAGGTTTTGGGTTCCTAAGAGCGTGATTGATTCACGCTAGATGGGTTTAGAGTGTGCCAACCTTGATTGGATGGGTAGTTAACTCAACCATGGTAAAGGTGGCACTTTAGGATATTTTCAAGGTTATGGTCACCTTGGAAATACATTTGAGCTATAATCCTAAAAGTTTTTAGGATGTGCCAATATTACTTGAGAAGTTTGATAAAATGATCAAAATTGGCACAATTTAGGTTTAGAGGTTAGTGTGCCATTTTGGGTTTTTGGCACACTTGGGAGAAAACTAGAAATATGGCAAAATATAATTAATTATATGAAATGGCAATTAATATTAAAATTTAGGTATTACTATACCTATATATTTTATATGTCATGCTTTGTTTGCCATATAACATGTCATGACATCATGCTTATTTTTTAATCATTCTATATGTCATGTTCATGTTTAGGATTTAGGTAAATGTCATGTGGTTTTAGATCTTATTTTATGCCATGACATCATGATTATGAGCGTATGCTTATTTATATCATCGTTAATGCCATAATCATTCATGCATTTAAGAAAATTTGATTAAAATTGATTTAAGGACTATGGCATGACTTGGAGTCCCATTTATAAGGGAATCAAGTAGAGTTGCCTTAGAAAAATGCATGAAACCCTAGTTTAGGGAGAACAAAACCCACATCTCACATCCAATTGACATGTATGTGTATTTATACACCCTAGATACATGTGAGATGCTAGGATATGAGTTGAGTTCAAGGTACATAGTTTTTTCATCTAGTTGAACCAAAACTCATCTAATTTTATTGGTGGATCATTGGGAAGGCTTGTGTACAAGTCATGTACTTAGAGCCCAAGGAATATGATCCAAAATAAGGTTTTGAAATCATTTTAAAATCAATTTAGAAAACCTTGGTGAAGTCTATCTTTTGATAGCAATCACCATTGATGAAGTTGATACAAAATAGGGCCAAAACATTGAAAATTTCAATGGTTTTGAGTTTTGTATCAAACTCACTATTTTATGGGTAAAATATTTTTCAAACATTTTTCACCCATTGTTTTAGTCATAAGTATTATACGTATCAAATTTAGTGATTTTTCGATATACGTATAATTAGTTATGAATTTCTGAAATTCGATCTGATAGTTGAAATTGAATTTGACTTTACGATCGATCCACATAGTGGCGATCGGTGATATATGTGATTCGGATTTATCGAGTCATTGCCGGTTTGTTTAGCCCATTTTCAGCTATGGTAAAGGTTCCTAACCACTCCTAACCCTAGGATATGCTTTGGGAAGCATTATGAAGGGTGAAAATCCATTGGATATGGATTACGAGTTGTGTTAGGTCAAAGTATCAAATTTAGGGTGAGTAAAAGTTCTATGTTGAACTTAGAACCTTAATTTTGATGGTTTAGAGTTCCTATTGGCTTAGGGGCTTTCCAAGGACATTGTTGGTGCAATGGTCAAGGGGGAGCAAGCCTTTAGGGGGAGGTATCCATCTTGGGATGATGGATGTTTTTTTTATGGGGAGAATGTTATCAATTGAAAATTGATGGGTGTTTGATACCCAATTTGGAAATTGGGAGAGTGAGATAGGAGTGCCTCTCTTGAGTGATATGGGACTTATCACTAGGAAGATGGTAGGCATCCTAGGTATTTTTGATTAAGGGGGAGATTGTAAGATCTCATTGGGACATGAGACATTGACCTCCTTGGAGAGATAACCTTTTTGATGTTAGTCAAAAAGGGGGAGAATGTTTGGGTGAGAACATTTGGTTTAGATTTTCACTTGAATGTTTGGGGGAGAACATTTAGTGAGTGTTTACCAATTTGGGATAATTGGTAAGGGATTTGAGTTAGAGTTCTAACTCATGATTTATTTTTTGTCAAACATCAAAAAGGGGGAGATTGTTGGTGCAATCGGCCCAGGTCACGATTGACCAGACTCGAGTTTGACTCGAGTGATGTTTTGATGTTTGACAAAGGGATTTGACAAAGTGTTTTGGCATTGATGTTTGACATTAATGTCGGTTAATATGTTGGGGAGATTGTTTATACAATCGACCCAGGTTATAATTGACAAGACTCGAGTTTGACTCGAGGGAGACTTTGGTGGTTGACTAGGGTTGACCATGTGTTTATGGGAAAGTCCAAGTCATGGGTACTTGGCATGGAAAGTCCAAGTGGGACACTTGGCATTTGGGAAAGTCCAAGTCTTGAGTACTTGGCATGGGAAGTCCAAGCATGGGTCTTGGCAAATGAGAAGTCCAAGCATGGGTCTTGGCAAATGGAAAGTCCAAGCATGGTCTTGGCATGGAAAGTCCAACATGGGTTGGCAAGGGAAAGTCCAAGCTTGAGTCTTGGCATTTGAGAAGTCCAAGGGGATTGATATTGGCGGCGTAAAGTCCAAGCGGAGTCTTGGCGGCGTAAGTCCAATGTGCCTTGGCGGTGTAGACAGATTAGCATGACATAGCCGATGGAAGCACACGGAAGCTAAGCGCGATGGATGAACAAGTCATGGATGACTTGGAGGGATCTGAGAGGCGTGAGGCTGATGGAGGTGGCTAGAAGGCTTAGGTCTAGGCTAAGGGTGGTCTAGCAAGTATGGGGGCACCATACTTGGGTTAAAACCTCATTCTTAAGGTTGGCAGTCAACTGGCATTATGGCCGGTTCATTGCAGAGTCGACTCGAGTTCATTGCGATTGAAACTCTAAGGGCTCTGGCGTCGACTTCTCATGGGAAGCGATCGGGGTGTCGCAGCGATCGGCCCCTTAGCGATGCGATCATTGCCGGTCAGCGCTGCGAAGCGCTCGCGTGGCCGTAGGCGATCGACTACAGGCGTTAGCGATCGGCCGCCAATGTTGGCGTCGGGGTGAGAAATCCGTTGGAACTTGTCAACGTGGATTGAGCCGTTGTCTCACGGCTACATGTTAGCGATCGTTGGTGATTTATGGCGATCGGCGCGGTAATCGGCCCGGCGAGATAAGAGGAAGCTGTTCGTGGAGATTGCGGTATCAGTTCTTGGGGAGCTTTCTTGAGGCGATTTGAAGCGATTTGCGAGGTGCATTTGGGGCCCTTCAACCTCATCCAAGCAACCAACAAGCAAAGCGCTCAAACCCTAGTTTTGTAAAGTGTTCTTTACATTTCCTTTGTATTTGCTTGTATTTCCTTAGATTATTATTGTAATCTTGTGTACGAGGTTTCTCCGCCTCCGACTTGTTGTCGAGAAGGAGTTTATTGATTAGTGATTGCATTGGCGTCGCTAGAGCTCGTTAGAGCTCGATCCGTGGAATAGGAACCGTTATGGTTCCGAACCACGTTATATGATCGTGTTGTGATTGTGTGTCTTGTTATATTTATTTGTTATTACTATTCCGCTGTGCTAACAAGATTGTAGACGATCGAACGCGAAAGAATTCCATCATCGTACGGTATCACGCTATTCACCCCCCCTCTAGCGGCGTCAAATCTCCAACACCAACTATTAATTTTACTTGTCAAAAAGTTAGGTTGACAAGATAGTAAAATTAATGGGTAAAACCTCCTCTTACAAATGTAGAATTCGTATACGTCCACACTATCGTGGCATACGATATTCTCGGTGTTTTGAGGTGTTGGTTGATTTTAAAATTTTATTGTTTGAGGAATCAATAATTTTTTGAAATCTAATGTTTTGATTTATGTAATTCTTAGGTTTTCTTTCAAAATGACTTTCAACCTACTTGTTGTGATACTGAAAGAGAACAAACTTATTGGACCCAACTATGTTGATTGGAAGAGGAATTTAGACATTGTCTTGAATGTTGAGGATTACAAATATGTACTCCTCGAAGAGTGCCCTCCTAAGTCTACAGAAGATTCTGGGGAAAAGGAGAGAGAGAATTATAAGAAGTGGGTAAAGGCCGAAGAGATGGCACGGTGTTACATTTTGGCATCTATGTCAAATGTACTGCAACATCAGCATCAAGCCATGCTCACAACTTATGACATGATGCTCAATCTCAAAGACCTTTTCGAACACCAGAATCGGGCTGCGAGGCAAGAAGCCATGAGAAACTTGATGACGACCACTATGATCGAGGGAACACCCGTAAGGGAACATGTTCTCAAGATGATGGCTCATTTGAATGAGCTGGAGATCCTTGGAGGTGAGATCGATGGGGAAACCCAAGTCGATATCATACTCCAGTCTCTACCTAAAAGTTTTGAGCAGTTTTGCCTGAACTACAACATGAACAAGAGGTTGTATTCGTTGGCGGAGCTTCTGATAGAACTCCAGGCGGCAGAGGGGCTATTTCATTAGAGTGCTCAGGCACATGCCATGGTGACCCAAAAGGTTTCTACTCCTAAGCTGAAAGGCAAGAAGAAGAAGAAACAAACTGGGGCGAAGGTGGCGGGGGGTACTCAGGGAGGAGTGAAGAAACTGAAAGGCGAGTGCTTCACTTGTAAGCAGACTGGACACTGGAAGAAGGCCTGCCCCAACCGCAAGCAGAACAAAGGTATATCTTTTGGTCTAGTCATTGAAACATGTTTAACGGTGTTATCTACCGGCACGTGGTGTGTAGATACGGGAGCCACTGATCATGTCTACAATGTTGGGGATCGATACGGCCGGCTAGAGGGGGGTGAATAGCCCTCTTCCGATGGATGTCGGAATTCTCTCGTTCGTTTGCTCTTCTACACAATCGTTAGCGCAAGCGGAAGCATAAACAATAAAGACAAAGCAATAAATGAAAATACAAACGCTAACAAAGAAGATGTAACATGGTTCATTGCTACGCCGCTAATCCACGATCCTAATTCGTCCGAGGTGAATCACTCCTTCAAAGCCAATCACTATTGGTCTCTCCTTTGCACCAAGCTAGGTGGAGGTAACCTTTACAATCAAGATCACTCTTCTTACAATAAGAATGAAGTAAAAGCAAGTAAGAAGAGTTTAAGGCTTGTGGGGCACTAGGAAGATCACTTGGAGAATAAGCATTAGCCTCTCAAGGCTCCACTCCCTCTCTTTTTATAGAGTGGAAGATTTTCTTCCCGTTGGCCACCACCCGATCATTCTTGCCCTTGGCGATCATTGCCGCCTCTGACCTCGAACACGTCGGATCGGCCGTTGTAGTCCATAACACTTGGCGATCAAGCGATGGAACTCATAAGTCATTCTTTGCCTCCATCGTCGGCGCCAGTCGGCTACGAACGGTTATGTGGCCAAACCCTTTCAACCAGTCGACTGCTGCCTTCAGCAGTCGACTGATGGTCTTGGCAGTCGACTTCCCACATATGGCAGTTGACTGCTGGCCTCAAACCAACCAGTCGAACTACATTAGACTCAGAGCAGTCGACTGGTGTCGGGAAATCCCATCCGACACTTAGCCAAATGACAAAGTTTCTAAGACCTACCCCTTCCCGAGTTACATTTGCTCACTCTCATCTCTCGAAGTCCCTCGCCTTCGAAGTTCTCTTCGTTCGTGGCCACGTCCCTCGGTAGCATCAGGCGCATGGCTCGGCAATGCTCCTTCACGTCTCTTGCCTCGAAGTCTACTTCCTCCGGCTTCACTCCAAGCTCCTCGTCCGGCGGTCCCTCGGATTCTCCAAGCGCACGGCTTCCGCAAAGCTATCCTTCACCAACTCAAGGCCCGAGTCATGAGATGTGAAACTCGCCAAGGCTCCATGTGCGAATTACTAAGACCTGCATGACTTCAACGCACATATCAAATCAACATAACAAACTAAATTAAACCCTTTGCCACACACATCAAAACCTTAACATGGCAAGAGATTGCCCTAACAATCTCCCCCTTTTTGATGTGTGATAATCCGTTTAAGTTAGGTAAAAACATTTGATATAAAATTTTAAGGTAAGAAAGCATGTAAACATAAACATGATATATCAACATGCAACTCCCCCTTAATCCATGAAACTCCCCATACAAATTTTCAAATTTTCTCCCCCTATCATAATTTACTTAAACATAATTACTTCTCCCCCTTTGACACCATCAAAAAGATTAACACTAAGTTATAAACCCATGGCATCAAGTTTAATAGAAGGAAAATACCAAAAACATGATTAAAATTGAAATCAAAAAATATTGGATTGTATTTTAGGTGGGCAGTCGACTGCTATCAGTATGGCAGTCGACTGGCACAAAGGATTCCGAAATTTTGATTTTCTGGGTGAAATTCAGAAATGTATTATAAATTCCAAAAAATTCAAAAAATTATGAAATTTGAGGAACATATTTCTTGTAAGGTTCTTTATCAGTGAAAAATAGTTTTTCATAAAAAATCATTATATTTTCACGTATTTGCCAAAAATCCAAAAGCTTTAAAAACTACTAGTTTTTGATCATGTGAGTATCAAGTTTAACACCTAGTTTTGGTTCCAATTGTTTCAAAACATGAATACATAGATTTTAGATTAAGAAATTGTTTTGAAAACATATGAAATATCCAACCATGATCTTTGGGAAATATGCCTATGAATTAAACATAAGCCTTCCCCATGATTGGTCTATTATTGCTATTTTGATACTTTAAATGACCATCTAAATGCCATAGGCATTAGTGGATATTTGTATCATCCTAACATCTCACCCATGCTAAGTTTTCAATCAAAGTAGCCTATGGTGAGTGGGAGATTCATCCTAGGGGGATTTTGTATACACTTAACCATTATATTCATGCAATTCTATCAAGATTAAGTATCAACCTAACAAACCTCATGATCATAAAGGCATATATCAATTAATTCGACATTATGATCATCAACCTAAAATATTCATCAATTAATAATCATGCATTAGGTATTATGTCATGATAATAAACAAAGTATCACCTAAAGCATGATTTAGACCCTATTTCTCATGATGATGTGCCAAATTTCAAAATTATAAATCATGATTGCAAACATACATAGCAATTACATTAATCATCATGATTTAATCATTATTAACTATTTATAGGCACGTTATCATCACCTAACACTATTTAAAAATGTTGTCCCGCCATCCTAAGTCAACCAAAATATGATATAGGTCAATTGCATATGGTTGACTACCCTAGGGGTTTTCTAACCCTTAAGGATGGATTTTGGAACCCAAAATAAGTTCTTGCCTATGGGGTTCACTAGATACTCCTTGGGGATACATTTCCTAGCAATTACTTTCTTCTTATCTTGTCCCCTAACAATTAGGCATTTATAGGCCTTTTCATTTTTCTTTTCTTTGTATCCTAGGCCTTTCTTATTGAAGCTAGCTCTTTGGCTCCCTATAATCATGTTCAAGGTGTTGGAGCCTATAGTGAATTTTTCTAGGACTTTTGTCAAATAATCTACCTTTTCCCTTAAGGCCCTATTTTCTTCTATGCATGCATCACTTACATCTAATGGCACATAAAGATCATGTGAGCATGCATCATCATTACAAGAAGAAATATTTTCATTTTCATTTAAGCATGCTTTTTCTAATTTTTGTTCTAATTTCTTAATTCGTTCAAGCATGCATTTGTTTTTCTTCTTTGCTCTAAATAAGTCCTTAGTGAGGCTAGAAATCATAGACATAATTTGCTTAGGGGGTAGATGTTGGATCAATGCGGTTCGCTAGAGGGGGGGTGAATAGCGAAAGAAAAAACTTTTTCGAATTCGTTTCAAGACAAATATACGCAGCGGAAAGATAAGCAAAACAAAAAGTAAAGGAGACAATAGAAACAAGATATTTACTTGGTTCGTAGCCGAAGGCTACTACTCCAAGGCCCTAGTGGTCCTTGACCACGCACGGAGGGCAAATCACTAAACAAACTCCTCCTCGTTGGAGGTAGGAGTTAATCGATACAAAAAAAACTTGAGGTAGAGGGACACTCCCCCTCTCCTCGTTACGATAGAAAAATAGCTTCGAAGAATGTAAATGAGCAACGACACTAAAATTAAAACCGACGTACAAAAATAAAGGAAATGAAACCTAAACGTCGGAGAAGAAGAAGCATGTTGTTGTCGGTAGCTTTGCGGAGACTTTTTGGAAGCTTAGAATTGTTGTCAAAACCCTAGGTTTGGCCCTCCTTTTATAGCTTTTGAGCCCCTTTTCGAGTGGGTCTTCAACCAATCACAAATGGACACCAAACCGCTTTGAGGTGGAGTGATAAGCCTTGACTCTTTGAATCTGATCATTGACCATCAGTCGACTAATGGCCATCATCGATCGGTGATGGCATCGATCGATTGATGACCTTCGTCGGTGATACATGGCAAGATCGAGTCCTCAAGTGCGGTCGGTTATCTCAACAAAAACATAATTCCGACGGTCTTCGACCGTCCGATCTCGACCTAGACCACCTATGAGATGTCTTGGGTCGGATCTACGCTTAAGATCATCCCCGTAAAGAGGATACGACCTTACTTACGCTCACACACACGAGCTTACCTCGATGCTTACGTGTTGCTTTTGCTTCCGGCCTTCCACTCGATTCCATCGGCTCCCTCTGAAATCACTCGAGTGTCGCCCGACCACCGCGGCTTCCTCCGGGTGTCGCTAGCCTTCAGCTCCAGCTTTAGCAATCTTCTGCACACTTGATTCAGCTCGTGAGATAACGACATGAGCTTAACTTTGTATCGTTTGCTATAATCAAAACTCAGGTTCGACTTAGGTGCCTGCTGCACCAACAGTAGATTTGTTACCTCAATTACCAAGTCCTCTTCTTCGGATGAGGATGTAGAGGAGGCTCCCCCTTCACTTGAGCTCTCTCCACTTGAGCTTGATTCTTCGTTTTCAGTGGAGGAGCAATCCAAGTCATCAAAGGGCATCAAGACCAAATTGGTGACAAAAGCATTCTCCTCATCCGATGATGATGAGGAGGATGAGGATGGGTCATCCCAAGTCCTTGCCTTTAGAGCTTTGGTCTTCCCCTTTTCTTTTGTCTTCTTCTCCTCTTCCTTCTTTTTCTTGCTCCCCTTTTTCCTCTTCTTTTCTTCATTCTTTTTCTTTTCTTCTTTGCTCTTATTTAGGAGGGGACAATTGTCCCTTATGTGTCCCTCTCCTTGGCAAATTGTAGCAAATGATTTTCCCCCTTGGTCTTCTATTCCTCTCATTTGATTTGTTAAAATGAAAACCTTTTAAAGCACGCCTTACCCTCCTTACCATATACGCTTCTTCCGTGCTATCCATGGAAGAGGATGAGGATGCTTCATCATCATCGGAGGAGGGGATTTCCATCTTCTTCTTCCCCTTGTTTGCCAACAATGCTACTCCCCTTGAAGGTTGGATTCTAGGCTCTTCTTGTATACCTTCAAGCCTTGTTTCATGAAGCTCCATGGTTGAGAAGAATTCCTCCAAGGTGCTTACTTCTAAATTCTTGGAGATATAAAATGAGTCCACCATGGAGCTCCATTTTGAGGATCGCGGAAAGGCATCTATAGCCTTCATAACCATATCCCGGTTTGATAGCTTCTCACCTACACTTGACAAACCGGTTATAATTTCCTTGAAATGAGAATGTAAGGAAATTACCTTTTCTCCATTTTCTAGTTTAATGTTGTTGAGTTGGGAGCGGAGGAGATCTCTCCTTGCTAGCTTCGCCTCGGATGTGCCTTCATGAAGCTCAATTAGCTTCTCCCACATCTCCTTGGCACTTAGGCATTCTCCTATTCGGTTGATTTCTTGTTGGGGGAGCACATTGAAGAGATGATGCTTGGCTTTTGAATTTGCAAAGTGCTCTTCCCTTTGCTTTTTGGTCCACCTAGATTTCTCTATTGGCTTCCCCTCTTCATCCCTAGGTAAAATGAAATTGGATTCCATTGTAATCATAATATCAAAATCCGTTTCAAAAAATACCTCCATTCGCTTCTTCCACCAAGCGAACTCTCCTTTGAACTTTGGTGGGTGAATGTTGGAGACGGCCATTTTGAATGTTGCTTGTGGTGGCGGTTAGTCCTCGACAAGCTTTCCTTTGCTCTGATACCACTTGTTGGGGATCGATACGGCCGGCTAGAGGGGGGTGAATAGCCCTCTTCCGATGGATGTTGGAATTCTCTCGTTCGTTTACTCTTCTACACAATCGTTAGTGCAAGCAGAAGCATAAACAATAAAGACAAAGCAATAAATGACAATACAAACGCTAACAAAGAAGATGTAACGTGGTTCACGGCTACGCCGCTAATCCACGATCCCGATTCGTCCGAGGTGAATCACTCCTTCAAAGTCAATCACTATTGGTCTCTCCTTTGCACCAAGCTAGGTGGAGGTAACCTTTACAATCAAGATCACTCTTCTTACAATAAGAATGGAGTAAAAGCAAGTAAGAAGAGTTTAAGGCTTGTAGGGCACTAGGAAGATCACTTGGAGAATAAGCATTAGCCTCTCAAGGCTCCACTCCCTCTCTTTTTATAGAGAGGAAGATTTTCTTCCCGTTGGCCGCCACCAGTCGACTGCTGCCCTTGGCAGTCGACTGCCGCCACTACAACGACCTCCGAACACGTCAGATCCGACCGTTGTAGTCCAACGGAATACTTAGCGATCGATGGACCTCATCACGATCACGCTCTCAGATCGTAATCGGCCCTGGGCTACGAGCGGTTATGGCTAAACCCTTTCAACTACCGATCATTTCGCAGCCGATCGATCGATGGTCTGCAATGATCGTCACATATGGCGATCGGCCTCAAACCAACTAATCGAATACCACCAAACTACATTCGATCGAGAGGCCATTCCATGGCAATGACCGTGTCGGGAAATCCCATCTGACACTTAGCCAAATGGCCAAGTTTCTAAGAGCTACCCCTTCCCAGGTTACATTCGCTCACTCTCATCTCTCGGAGTCCCTCGCCTTCGAAGTTCTCTTCGTTCGCGGCCACGTCCCTCGGCAGCATCAGGCGCACGGCTCTGCAATGCTCCTTCGTGTCTCTTGCCTCTAAGTCTACTTCCTCCGGCTTCACTCCAAGCTCCTCGTCCGGCGGTCCCTTTGATGCTCAAAGTGCACGGCTTCCGCAAAGCTATCCTTCACTGACTCAAGGCCTGAGTCATGAGATGTGAAACTCGCCAAGGCTCCATGTGCGAATTACTAAGCCCTGCATGACTTCAACGCACATATCAAATCAACATAACAAACTAACTTAAACCCTTTGCCACACACATCAAAACCTTAACATGGCAAGAGATTGCTCTAACATACAATACTTTGCAGGGGTTCCAGGAAACCAGACAACTGGCTGAGGGGGAGATTACCGTGTACTTGGGCCATGCCACGAAGGTGGCGGCAGTTACAGTGGGAGACGTTCATTTATCTTTTGAGAAAAATAAAGTTTTGGTTCTTAAGAATTGCCTTTATGTACCCTTATTTATAAAGAATTTAATTTCAGTTTCTAAATTATTTATGGATGGATATTCTATTTCTTTTAATGACAGAGTTGTTATAAAAAGGAATAGAGACATTATCTGTTCGGGTGCATTGATAGAAAATTTGTACACACTTGAACCAAAAGGTCCCACGATGCATATTGAAATTAATAACTCATCTTCTAATTCCAATAAGAGAAAAGAACCTTCGAAGATGAACCAAACATATTTTTGGCATCTTAGGCTTGGTCACATTAACCTAAGCAGAATTCAAAGGTTGATAGTTGATGGACCTTTGGGTTCATTAGTGGTGGAGGATCTCCCAACCTGCGAATCTTGCTTGGAGGGTAAGATGACCAAGAGGCCTTTTAAGGCCAAGGGGTATAGAGCCAAAGATGTGTTAGAATTGGTTCATTCTAATTTGTGTGGTCCTATGTCTATCCAGGTTAGAGGTGGTTTTGAGTATATCATCTCTTTTATAGACGATTACTCAAGATATGGATACATTTACCTGATGCGCCGCAAGTCTGAATGCTTTGACAAGTTCAAAGAATTCAAGGCTGATGTGGAGAAACGTCAAGGTAAAAGTATCAAGACACTACGATCTGATCGTGGTGGTGAGTACCTCTTGGGAGAGTTTAGGAACTACTTATCAGAGGCTGGGATTCAATCCCAATTGACTGCACCTGGCACACCCCAGCAGAATGGTGTAGCAGAGCGAAGGAATAGGACTCTTATGAAGATGGTTAGATCGATGATGAGTTATTCTGAGTTGCCAGATTCGTTCTGGGGATATGCTCTAGATACAGTGGTGTACATTCTAACATGTATCTATAAAAGAAAGAAAGGAATAGATGGGAAGGTTGAGACCTTCAAAGCGAGGCTTGTTGCGAAGGGGTATACTCAGAAAGAGGGAATCGATTATGAGGAGACCTTTTCGCTGGTAGCCATGCTTAAGTCTATCCAGATTCTCTTATGCATATCAGCTCATATGGATTATGAGGTGTGACAGATGGATGTCAAGACATCTTTCCTTAATGGAAGTCTTGAGGAAAACATCTATATGAAGCAACCAGAGGGATTCATTGCTAAGGGCAAAGAGCATCTTGTATGTAAGCTTAATCGGTCCATTTATGGATTGAAGCAAGCTTCGAGGTCTTGGAACATCTACTTTGATGTGGTAATCCAATCTTATGAATTTATTCAAAGTCTGGATGAGTCTTGTGTATACAAGAGATGTGACGGAAATGTAGTGGTATTTCTTGTACTATACATAGATGACATTTTGTTGATTGGCAACAATATCAAAGTGTTATCGAACGTAAGGCTATGGTTGTCCAAACAGTTTGATATGAAGGACTTGGGAGAGGTGGGACACATCCTTGGGATCAAGGTTATAAGGGATCGCAAGAAAAGGATGTTGTGCTTATCCCAAGCTTCATACATAGACACGATTATGGATCGTTTTAGCATGCAGAACTCCATGAAGGGTTTTCTACCTTTCAGGCATGGAGTTCCTTTATCTAAGGAGATGTGTCCTAGATCATCTGAGGAGATAGAGGAGATGAAGGCGGTTCCTTATGCTTCGGAAGTCGGAAGCATCATGTATGTGATATTATGTACGAGACCAGATATCTGCTATGCCGTCGGCATGGTCAGTAGATATCAGAGTAATCTAGGACAGGGACATTGGATTGCGGTAAAGCATATATATTGAAGTACCTGAGAAGGACTAGGGATTATATGCTGGTTTACCGGGCAAACCAATTACTCCCTGTGGGTTACACGGATTTTGACTTCCAATCTGATAGGGATAACAGTAAGTCTACCTCAGGTTTTGTGTTTACTTTAGGAGGTGGAGCCATTATATGGAGGAGTGTCAAGCAGAAATGCGTGGCAGACTCCACCATGGAAGCTGAGTATGTGTCAGCCTCTGAGGCAGCCAAAGAAGTTGTGTGGCTCAGGAACTTCCTGATGGACTTGGATGTGATTCCTGGTTTGCCCAGAACTATCATAATTTATTGTGATAATAGTGGTGCAGTTGCAAACTCGAAGGAACCACGAGCCCATAGGGCTAGTAAACAAATAGAGCGCAAGTACCACCTGATACGAGAAATCGTAAAGAGAGGAAAAGTTGTTGTGGCCAAGATTGCATCGGAGGATAACCTGGCAGATCCTTTCACTAAGGCCCTTCTGGCGAGAGCTTTTGATAGGCATGTGGAGGGAATGGGCATCAGATGTATGGAAGTTTGAGGACAGCATAGTCTTTTAGTATAAGTGGGAGATTGTAGGGATGTATACTGAAAAGTTTATCTTTTGTATGAACATCTTTATTTTGAAATAAGAATCACATGATCATTGGTTGCATTTTTATGGTTATGCAATATTGTCTAATACATTACATTGTAGATAACATGGTGTGTGGTGTCACACGGGAGATCATGTTATCGGCTCCTTGTAAAGTATAAGTAAAGGCTCACAACCGAGATGGCTTTGGACAAACCATCAGAATGATTGTAGTGTGATTTGATATTGGTTTGTCTTGACCATAGAATCACACTAGTGCACTTTGTGTGTATTGAGTAGGACCGACTTAGAGGTGATTCGATTTATTGCTTACTACATATTCAAATCGAACCTCAGATATTATTTTGTACATGCTCTTAATTCCGATATAATAACGGACACATATACGTAGTATTCATCTCTTTGATTTACCAATGGGCGAGATTTATAGATTAAATCGATAGGCTCGGTAAGTTGGGAAATGATATTATTTATATGGTGTGTCGTTGATTATAGGAGGAAACCGTGTCCTATATATTAGTATGATGATGTCCCCTTGAGGAGCTCATAAGGTTCATCATGTAAACCCTGCAGGTGGACTGGGTCCGGCATGATGAAAAGGTTGAGTGGTACTACTCATGGAGTTAGATGTCGATTAATTAATGGTCAGTAAATTAATTAATCGATGGACATTCGAGATCTTAAACACGGGGAGAAAATGTACAAATAATATATGGAGCCCATATTATCATATGGGGGTTGGTGAGGTAGATCAATGATGAACCTTTAGTAGATTGGATCATCATTAGTGGATCGGACTTTATGTGGGCTTGATCCATGGGTGGCCAAGACCCAACTCCTCCTCATGGTCCCTAATGTAGCCTATTAACACCTCATGATGCTTAGATCCAAAGGATAGAAACAAAACTCTAAGATCCATTGGTAGAGATTAAATCTCTAAGATCCGACGGTTGAGATTAAATCTCTAGATCCGACGGTTGAGATTAAATCCCTAGAACCAATGGTGGAGATTAAAACATGGCTTCTCCCTAACTCTATAAAAGGAGGGCAAGGGGTGGGCAGCAACTCATGAATCCTAATTGAGATAGGATTAGGGTTTGGAGGTTGGAGGCTTGGGCGGCACCAAATAAGGAAGTAATTTCCTTTCTTCTTCTTCCTTCAAGGTGGGCGCCGTCCAGCATGTTTTTCCAGCCTTTTCCAGCCATTGGCTGGCAGACAAAGACCCTCTTATCCTTATCCTTAGGTGGTGGAAACAAGATATAGGGCTTTCCCTTGGTGTCTTGGCCGTTTTCCACCATAATCTCCTTTTCCTTGTTGGCTGGCGGCAAGCATTCTCCTTGTTGCTTGTTGGTTGGCTATAGGAAGGAGAAGAGCCTTGTTTCTATTCTTCCTCTTGCTTTGGAAAAGCAAGGAAGGAAGATTTGTGATCTAGGAGCTTCAACTTTTGGTAGATCGTCGCCCACACGACGTCCAAAAGGAGGAAGGTCATACATTAGAAGATCGAGAGGTATATCTATTCTCTATTCTCTTTTGTTACTTGCTTGTATTTGTTTTTCCAATTATGAGCATGATATAAATCTGTTTGTGGCTAAATAATACTTGGATCCCGAACATAAACACAAAAACCGGCGATCCGGACATCATCTATTCCGTGGCTACTCGTAGAATAGAGGTTGGTCACTTGAACAACGAGTTTGTTCAAGTGACCTCTCTAAACGAATAGCACGACGATGACTTGATTGTTTGGGCAATCCCTTTTTTCTAGGATTAAATTTTTTAATCCGGGGACATCGATGGGATTGCCATGAACAAGCAACCAAGGTGAAGTGGGAAGCGAAGTTTCCCCTCACGAACTCGATAAGCAAAACCCTTCACTCCTTACCATATAAGCTTCTTCCGTGCTATCCGTGGAGGAGGAGGAGGATGCTTCATCGGAGGAGGAGGGAGTCTCCATCTTCTTCTTCCCATTGTTGGCTAATAGTGCCACTCCACTTGATGGCTGAAGTCTTGACTCTTCTACTACTCCTTCAAGCCTAGATTCATGCAATTCCATAGTGGAGAAAAATTCATCTAGAGTACTTACCTCTAGATTCTTTGAAATATAGAATGAGTCCACCATTGAACTCCACTTGGATGATCAGGGAAAAGCATCTATTGCCTTCATGCTCATGTGCCTATTGGAGAGCTTCTCCCCTACACTAGATAAACCGTTAAGGATTTCTTTAAATCTTGAATGTAGAGATGTTACCTTCTCCCTTTTATCGAGTTTGATATTATTGAGTTGGGAGCGAAGGACATCTCTCCTTGCTAGCTTTGCCTCGGATGTGCCTTCATGAAACTCCACTAGCTTCTCCCACATCTCTTTGGCATTAGAGCAATCCCAAATTCTGTTGATCTCTTGTTGGGGAAGTAAGTTGAGGAGATGATGTTTAGCCTTTGAATTTGCAAGGTGTTCCTCTCTTTGATTTTTAGTACACCTTGACTTGTCTAGTATTCTCCCCTCTTCATCCCTAGGCATCTCAAAACCGTTCTTCATTATAAGCATAATATCGAAATCAGTTTTAAAGAATACCTCCATTCGCTTCTTCCACTAAGCGAATTCTCCTTCAAATTTCGGTGGGTGAATGTTGGAGCCAGTCATTCTTGAATGTGCTTGTTGTGGCGATTAGTCCTCGACAAGCTAACCTGGCTCTGATACCACTTGTAGGGGATCGATCGATGTGTATGTGGTTGGCCGGCTAGAGGGGGTGAATAGCCATCATCGTACGATGATGGAATTTGCTCGTCTACAAAGAATATTAGCGCAACGGAAACAAAACAAGACAAGCAAATATAAATAAGAATACCAAACAATCCTAACACCAAAATATAACGTGATTCATGGCCTCGCCGCTAATCCACGGTACGATTCGTCCACGGTGAATCACTCCGCAACCAATTCACTATTAGTCTCTCCCTTTAGCCCAAGCAAGGTGGAGGTAAACCTTCTTACAACCCAAACACTCCTTCTTACAATAAATGTGAACGAAAACTAGGAGAAGGAGTTGAAAGCTTGTGGGGCACTTGGATGATGGTTTAGGACTTAAGCATTAGCCATCCAAAAGCCCACACCCTCTCTTTTTATAGAGAGGGCTGATTTCTTCCCGTTGGTCGCCACCAGTCAACTGCTGCCCTTGGCAATCGACTGCCGTCACTACAACGGCCTTCGAACACATCAGATCCTGACCGTTGTAGTCCAATGGAACCCTTGGCAGTTGACTGATGCCTCGTAGTCGACTGCCCAGTCGACTACGATAGGTTCTGTGCCCAAAACCCTCTCGACGATCATTGTTGCCATCGGATCGATGTCTTGTGATCAATCGCCAATATATGGCGATCGACTCGGGCCAAAACCCATCAGTCGGATACCAGTCGAACCCCGTTCGACTCAGAGAAGTCGACTGCCATTCCATGGCAGTCGATTGATGTCGGGAAATCTCATCCGAGACTTAGCTAAATGGCCAAGTTTCACCTATGAGCACTACCCCTTCCCGGGTTACATTCCCTCACTCTCATCCCTTAGAGTCCCTCGCCTTCGAAGTTGTCTTTATCCGACCACGTCCCTCGGATGTGCCAAGTGCATGGCTCTGCAGGGCCATCCTTCACGTCTCGCCCTGAAGTCCAATTCCTCCGGCTTCACTCCAAGCTCCTCGTATGGCGGTCCCTCGGATGCTCCAAGCGCATGGCTTCCGCAAAGCCATCCTTCACCGACTCAATGACCGAGTCATTAGAGGTGAAAATCGCTAAGGCTCCATGTGCGAATTACTAAGTCATGCAAGACTCTAACGCACATATCAAATCACAATAACAACCTAACTTAAACCCTTTGCTACACACATGAAAACCATATCACGGGTTCATTGCCCTAACAACACGTTCTCTATAAATAACGGGGTTGAGAGATAACCCGTGTTTGTTTTTAGGTTTTTGAAACCCTAGCCTTTTCTCTCCTCTCCCTTTCTTGTGCTAGTTCGCTACCCTTTGTGTTACCATCGCCCTATCCCAACCGCCGGCCACCTTCAGTCACTAGCCATCAACCGACCAGCAGTCCAACCGTCAACCACCTCTAGCCGTCGACCACAAGGTTGCTGCTGACCACTTGTTTGGCCGACCATCTCCTCCACCAAGTTGCCCTCTTGGACAGCTTGTGTCCATTGCGATGAGAGCGTCGTTTAGCCAACATTTGGAACTCTAGCAGTGACCTCCTTACTGAGGATTGGATCTCCGACAATCCTATTTTGTGTAGGATCAAAGATTCGTTAATTGATTGACAAAAACCACTTTCGAGAAGCGAGTTTACGTAACTTGTTTTTGGATTCAAATTGTGATCATCTCTCAAATCACAACGTATTCGACACGAGGCTAGTAACTCTTGTGAATATGGGGCTCGTAGCTTGTCGAAGTTATCCCGACGATACTCGACTTGGATACGGATAGAGGCTAAACTTACGAGGGTCGCTAAAGTTAATGTCATTTCCACTTCACATAATTCGTCAGGTATACTTAGAGTAGTTTTCTTTATTGCAAAATTTTAAAATACGATTATGTCTACATTGTTGTATCTTACATGCGTGTGGTGTGTGTATTGTAATAAGTTAGTTATTACTTATTTTTGCTTCCGTTGTGTGCATGTTTACGAAAAGTGTTCGAACACACACCCACGTCGGTGCCGGGGAAACCCAACTAGTTTATGGGATAACCTAACTTAACGGTATTGTCAAACTTTAAAAATAGGGAGATTATTGGTGCAATTGACTTAGGTCATGATTGACCATACTCAAGTGGGACTCAAGTAGAGTTTTGATGTTCAACAATAGTTTACAATATGGTTTGTCCATATGACTAGTGGATGGTATGGGACATTCAAGGTCATATGAGGTAGATTATTGGAGAAATACAAGTCGGTCAAGGTTAACCGGACACTTAGCAAGGAAAAGTCCAAGTATGGTGACTTGGCAAGTAAAAGTCTAATTATGGTGACTTGGCAAAGAAAAGTCCAAGTATGGATACTTGGCGAGGGAGACCAGACACTTGGTGTTAGAAAGACCAACAAAGAGTTGGCCAGGGAAGTCTCGATAGGTTTTGGAGACCATGCTTGGTGAGTGAAGTCCTAGACAAGGAGTCTTGGCAAATGAAGTCCTAGACGGGGAGTCTTGGCAAGTGAAGACCCAGACGAGGAGTCTAGGCAGTGAAGTCCAGGAGGTGTGGCCTCTTGGCAGTGAAGTCCCGGAGGCGTGGTCTCATGGCAAAGGTAGACCCTATAGCATTACAATAGCCGATGGAAGCACTTGAAGTCTAGCGCAAGGATGAAGAGTCACAGACTCGAGGGATTCAGGAGGCGTGAGGCTGATGAAAGTGGGTTGAAGGCTTAGGTAGAGGCCTAGGGTGAGTATCAAGTATGAAGGGATTATACTTGGGGTGTTAAACCTCAATGTTGAGGTATAACAGTCGACTAGGCTTAGGTTGCAGGTAAATAGAAGCAAGGTGACCTCGACCAGTGCCTCGTCTGAGATAGTAGTCGAGGTGGAACCTTGATTGGTAAGGTGCACACTGACTCAGCGAGTCAAGTGCTTCGTGGTGGGACTTGGGAAACCGAGTTAGTGCTTTGGAAGCACTCGACCAACACCTCGACTAGAGTCTAGTCGAGGTGGCACCTAGATTGGACCACTCAACCAGCACCTCGACTAGATCTAGGAGCAAGCATGACAGCAACCACTCAGAAGTGAGGCAAGCTTGACCGGCACCTCGACTAGGTGCTAGTCAAGGTGACACCTTGAATAGATTACTCGACTGGATCCAGGATAGGCATGAAAATAGCTACTCAGAAGTGAGGCAAGATCGACCAACACCTCGACTAGATCACACGATTGGCACCTCGACTGGATCCAAGATAGGCGCGAAGACAGCTTATCAGAAGCAAGGCAGACACAACCAACACCTCAACTAGGGTATCAGTCGAGGCGGCGCCTCGACTGGTGAAGTGACCGTTGTGCTACAATGTTCGAAATTAGGAGGTTTTGATGGAGCTTATAAGAGGGAGTCTTGTGGACATTTTGGGTGGTCAGTTCTTGAGGGGGAAACACTGCTGACTTCCAGACCTTCAAAGCACCTCAAAGCAACCAAATCATCAAGCAATTAAAAGCGCTCTTGTAAAGTGGTTTTGTTTTGTATTTAATTCTTACATTGCATTTTGTTTTTTCTTATTGTAAACTCCTTATTTTAAGGGGTTTCTCCACCTCCAGATTGTTTCAAAGAAGGAGAAGGTTTAGTGGTGGTGTACATCATTAGAGATCGCTAGGGCTCAGCCATAGACTAGGAACAAGGATTCAGACCCATATAAAATCTGTGTGTCGTGTTTGTGTTGTGTTTTATGCTTATATTTGTATTAGTATTTGTATGTTTACTGCCTACTAACGATTGTAGACAAGCATGACGAATCCAAGCAAAGAAATCGATGAATTACTATTCACCCCCCCCCCCCCCTCTATTGACACCAACGTCCCTACATTAGCATGACATTAATCAATCTAAATACTATCATGACATTTTAGATAGTCATGTGAAATATGATGGCATGACAGGATTATGGAAATCAAAGCATGGCAAATATATAAAGTACATGTATAGAAATACCTAAGTTTTAAGTCTAATTTCCATTTGTTAAAATACTAACTTTGCCATAATGATAGTTTAACCCCTTGAGTATGCAAAATTCCTAAATTTTGGCACACCATCCATTTTACCTAATTGCGCCAATTATGATCAAATTTTTAAACTTCATAATTTCTATTGGCACATCCTAAAATCTTTTAGGAACAATTTCTTATCTCATTTCCAAGGTATCACATTACTTTGAAAATGCCATGAAGTGTCAAAACTATCATGGTTAGGTTAACTACCCATCTATTCAACACTGTAAACCCATTTAGCATGATGGAATCACACTCCTAGAAATCCAAAACCGATTGGAGCTCCTTAGGTTTATAAGGTACTCACTAGGGATAACTTTCCTTAGTATCTTTCTAATGACCCTCCTAGGCTTGGAAGCCTTGGTTATTGTGGTCTCATTAAGCTTAACCCTAGGGGCATCTACCCTAGTAACCTTTTTAGTGACTTTCCTAGACTCCTTCGAAACCTTAATCACTTGAATCTTGTCAAAGTCAACTCTATGGATGACTTCCCTAGTAACCTTGACATTCTTAGTCCTAGTATTTGTTCCATAGGTAAATGGAACATTATGGTAGGTAATTATGGTTTTCTTGGACTTAGGGTTGTAACCTAAAACTTCTTGTCCTTAGACAATTCTTTCCTTCTAAATGCTAGGTTTTGACTACTATACCCTATAATCATGTTTTCCATCATTGTTTTCTAATTTTTCAATCTTTGATCTTAAAACATGATTTTCCACCTCAAGGCGCCCAAATTTTGATTTTCCATTCTCCATTTGGGCATTCCTCTTCATAGGCATGTGTCTATATTTCTTAGGATTAATCCCTAGGTTGTTCTTCTCTTTTCTAATGGTTTCCTTAGGTAATGTAGTTTGTAGGTAGTTGATCTAGAATTGTTCTTAATCCTATTTTCATGATGTTTAGCATGTAATTGATAAAATTTATTTCTAGCATGCTTTTTTTATCATGATGAACAATTGCAAGTAAATTATTAAATGATACCTTAGCTCCCCTTACATTTAATCTCTCTCCTTTATCCTTGGTTGGGCGCCTCCCCCTTGGACATTTGCTCTGGTAATGTCCATTTTGGTTGCACCATAAGTACACTATATGCTCCTTGCCTTTGTGAATTGGGCTCCAGTCTCCTTTACCTTCTCCTTGGCCTTGGGTGCTACTTGAATCATTTTCTTGACTCTTTTTGGGCATTTGCTCTTATAGTGCCCTTGTTCTCTACACTCAAAGCAGATGATATGATTTTTATCTTTATGAATTATGCTTGATTTACCTATAAAGGAAATTTGAACTTCTTCTTCATTGTTTTCGGATGTAGAGGGTTCCTCCTCTTTCTCCGACATTGAAGGCCTAACCTCCCCCTCAATCCTAGAGGTGGAGACTACTTCAATTTCTTCAATTTGTCCAACTCGGATATTGAACACCTATCAACCACCGAATCATTAAGCTCTTGAGATGATGAACTTGATTCCTTGGATTCCTTATATTGAGCCATGTATGGTTCTTCATGAAGTTTGGCTAGCTTGCCCCATAAATCTTGGGCATCATTATAATCACTGATACAACTTATTGGGGACCGTTTGGTGTGCTAGAGGGGGCGAATAGTATTGTTTGTTTTCGTTCGTGTTTGTTTCTCTACAAAATGTTAGCACAGCAATATACAAATAAAAATATACAAGAAACACAACATAAATACAATACATGCACAACATGAGTATTTTACATGGTTTGGAACTTACGGTGCCTACTACATGACCGAGCTCTAGTGATCTACACTCACTAAAACTTTTCTCCTTCTCGAAATAACACCAGAGGTGGAGAACCCTCTTACAAAAGCTTACATGAAGAAATACAACAACCAAAATGAAATACAAAGGCAAATACAAGTTAAGAACACTTTACACAAGAGATGTTTTAATCACTTTGCTTTTTAGTTTCTTTGGGATGCCTTGAAGATCTAGAATCACAACAGAAACTCCCCTTCAAACCCTTAGAAACTGGCAGTTCTTTCCTCCACCACAAGCTCTTTTTAAAGTCTTTACTCAGGCTGATTTTTGCTTCGCAGTCTGTTGGAGGATCGTGGCCCGGCTAGAGGGGGGTGAATAGCCCAAACTCGTGCTCGATGGAAATCATTCGTTCGTCTCTACAATTCGGTTAATATGCACAGTGGAAATACAATATACAAATGTGAATGTAAAGACAAATACACAAACATAAGAACAACACAATATAAATGTTCGAAACTTTAGGGTTCCTACTCCATGGGGTGAGCTCAACATGCTCAAGTGATGATCACACGACTACTCAAACTCCTTCTCGACAACAAGTCGGAGGTGGAGAACCCTCGTACAAGCAATTACAATAGTAATACAAAAGTACAAGCCAAAATACAAAGACAATATGAATACAAGTAAAGAAAACTTTACAACACTTTGCTTTGATCACTTGCTTGTTGCTTGCTTTGGTTTGCTCTTGAAGGTCTGGAATGCAGCAGCAATTCCCCTCCAAAATCTCCCCAAAATGGTTGTGGAAATCCTCCCCAATCTCCTCCTTTTATGCTTGTCTCGAGCTGATTCTCCACCAATTAGTCGACTGTTCCTGACCATCAGTCGACTGCTCCTGTAGTCGTTGTTTCACAATGACTCAATCCACACTAGACAAGTTCCAACAGATACACCATCAGTCGACTGATCATGCCCATCAGTCGACTGGTCAAGTCATCAGTCGAGTGATCCAGACAATCAGTCAACTAGAAAAGGTTCTATGCCCGTGACACCCATCATCAGTCAACTTCCATCCCTTGGCGATGATCGATGGTGTATCGATCGGCGCCAAACCACAGCAAATAACTCATCAATTGAACACTAGTCTATTGCTCTTGACTTGGATCAGTCGACTGCTATCTATAGCTGTCGACTGGTTTCGGGTAAAACCTCAAACAAACACAAGTTGTTTGAGCATCTGACCATTGGGTAAACCTCAAACATAAATGTTTGAGCATCCGATACTCGATCTCAGCCACTTGGCCAAGCTCAACTCTCATCTCCCATGGAATCTCTCATCGAAGTTCTCTTCGTCTGGCTACGTCCCTCGGATGCACCAAGCACACGACTTTCGCAATGCCATCCTTCGTATCTTGCCCTAAAGTCTGCTTCCTTTGGCTTCACTCCATTAGCTCCTCGTCCGACGGTCCCTAGAATGCACCAAGCACACGACTTCCACAGTGCCATCCTTCACCAACTCAAGGACCCGAGCCATGAGACGATGAACTTGTCAATGCTTTATCAAGATAACCAAATGCCAAGACTCAAGCTTCGACTTTCCCATTGCAGGGCTACACACTTGGACTTCCCATGGCATATGTTTTGTCTAACATCAAAATACCGCTCGAGTCAAACTCGAGTTCGGTTAATCGTGACCTGGGTTGATTGCACCAACAATCTCTCCCTTTTTGATGTTTGATAAAACCCCAAACACCTTTCAGTTAGGTGCCCTAACTCAAGTATACCAATTATCCCCAATTGACAATTCTCGCCTTTGAGAATTCCAATTAACCCCAATTCGTCTCTTCTCCCCCTTTTTGACAAACATCAAAAAGGTCCTCCCCAAGGGTGTCAATGTCTCACATCCCAATGAGACCTTACAATCTCCCCCTTGGTCTAAAAACACATCCATCATTCCAAGATGGAAAACCTCCCTCTAAAGGCTTGCTCCCCCTTGACCATTGCACCAACAATGTCCTTAGATAGTCCCTAAGCTATTAGGAACACTAAACAATCGAAATTAAGGGAAAAGAATCAACATTGAACTTTCACCTCCATTAATCCGATACACACCCTAAACAATTCTCCTAATCCATATCCAATGGATTTTTACCCCTTCTAATGCTCTCTAAAGCATATCCTAGGGTTATGAGTAGTTAGGGAACCAAGAAGTAGCTGAACATGGGCCTAAGAAACAGTGTTTACATGAAATCAGCATTATCAGTGAACTCCTTCAGCTACCAGTCGACTGATTTTGACTCCAGTCGACTGCCATCCATGGCAATCTACTGATTTCTGAATAGTGCAGAAATCAGATTTCAGAAATAAAATTCCAAAATCCATAAGTAAAAATATGTAATTTGAATAATCTTGAAAATTCATACGTACATTACTTATTACAAACATTATGGTTGAAAAATATTAGAAAAATAAAATACCCATAAACTAGTGATATTGATACAAAGTTCAAAACTCTTGAAATTTTCAATGTTTAACCCTACTTTGTATCACCTCATTCATTGGTGATTGCTATCAAAAGATAGACTTCACCAAGGTTTTTCAAAATGATTTTGAAATGTTTTAAAACCTTTAAATTCATTTTCCTAAACATCTCACTTGTATCTAGGTGTATGAAGCACATACAAGTCAAGTGTTCTAGTGAGATGTAGGTTTGGTTCTTTTAGGGTCTCATGCATATGCTAGGCAATACTATTTGATTCCCTTATGCATGGGACTTCATATCATGTCTTAGTCCTTAACTCAATTTTATTTAATGCATGAATAATGATTATGGCATAAATGATAACAAGAATAAAAGCATGTGCCAATAATCATGATGTCATGGCATGTGATACAAGCTTAATCATAACATGACATTTAGCTAACCCTAAGTATTATCATGATATTTTATATGATAAAAATAAATATGATGTCAAGACATGGCAAGACAAATAAATCATGACAAGTATAAAATACTTAAGTGATAAGCTCAAATTGTCATTTCTAAGATTAAATCCATTTTGCCTTAATACTAACTATCCCCCTAGTGTGCCAAAAACCCGAAATGACACACCATGACTTTTAAGACATAATTGTGCCAATTTTCAACTATTCCATTAATGGCAGTCAGCTGAGCACTTCAATCAACTCGTTTGCCCAAGGCTATTCGACTGTCATACAACTATAGTCGATTGCCCGAGTGTCGAGTCCGAGTGTCGAGCCACTGCTCAACTAGTCAACTGGGACATAACCCCAATCGACTAGTCAACACTCCAATCGACTGGTAAACCTCAAAACCAAAGTGTAACCCAAGTATGATCCCCTCATACTTGACAATCACTCTTGGCCTAGACCTAAGCCTTCAAGCCACCTCCATCAACCTCATGCCTTCAGGGTCCATCCGAGTCTTCCACGACACCTTCACCCTTTATGCTAGCCTTCAGCTGCTTCCATTGGCTTTGTCATGCCATCAGGTACCCTTAGCCTAGACCTAAGCATTCAAGCCACTTCCATCAGCCTCAATCCCTTGGTTCGAGTCTACGACTCCTCGCCCTCGGCCCTAGCCATCAAGTGCTTCCGTCGACTTTGTCATGTTAATGGGTCTCCATTGCCAAGAGGTCGTGCCACCGGGACATCCATTGCAAAGTCTCCAAGCTTGCACTTTCACCACTGTTACGTGATGACCGAGTCCTCAACTGTGAAGTCAAAGATCGACTTGCGCTCAACTACTGCAAGTGCACGGTTGTTGTCAAGTAATAAAATATTGATCACATAGGGACTGGTAATCGAGTACTGGATAACTAAGCAAATTAAGATTGTTTAGACCAAATCAGTTGCCAAAGGGGTTAGAGAGAAAGACAGAGACGAGAGGGTTGGGAGATCACTTTTATAGGGACACCACTACCACTGGGTGCCTATTATAATCGACGAGAATGATTCTAAGATTTCAGTTTCACTTACATGGTGTTGAACATGTCATCTACTTATGTTTTTACGTTTTCCAAGATTTAATTTGTGAGAGGATCATCAAGTTTAATCAAAGTGAACTTGTGATTCTTCACGGGAATTACCTAATTTTCTAGAGCATCCCTTTCGGATCCACAGAGCTTTGGAGGTTGTTGTCACTTGGATGCCCCTATCACGGGCCCCACAACCGCTGAGTTGATTTCTCCTACTTTGCGGCCTCTAGATAGACTAGGTTCATGGAGTTCTAAGATGTCTTATGTTATACCCATGAACAGGTGGACCTTATTTCATGCCCTACTCTTTCACATCTTAGGGTCTACGATTTTGGGTGGGATGAGGATTGTTCGGTTCCTCCTTGATTCTCCTAAGTTTCGATGTGAATGCTTAGTGCACCCACGTCGACTAAGCATAGTAGAATAAGAGAAAACACAAACATCATCAAACTAGAAATCATTGTTGGTGCAGTGAGCATCACTCCTTAGTTTTGATGTATGAACCATAGTTAAATATTAGGATTCACTTGTGTTCTTATATTAGTCTTAAGTGTGCAAGCTTAACAGGAAATCCTAGTAGGTCGTGTTGACCGGGTACTAGGCACGTATCTTGATAGATCAGGAGGACTGGACACCAAGCATGAAGTCCAAATGGGTCGCGTGGACCGGACATTTGGCATGAATGTAACGCCCGCCCTTATCTTCTCTCAGTGCGGCACTACTTTTTCTTCTTCTTTTTGTATAACATGACATATAGGGATCATTTCACAATCTACGTACTTAACGTGTTTTCATGGCATAAACCTTCTCTTATACATGCATTACCTATCATATTCGTAATAAGCATGTTAACATCTCTTATCTCTTTTTATAACATGCATAACATAAAATATCCATTCATGAGTTCTAGCATATCAAACTTTTATAAGTAACTGAACAGTAACATAACTAAGCAACATTCAACATGGCACTAATAAATCTCAAGTCTTATAAGCGGAAGCAAATGTCTTAAGGTGTTCACTGAGCATATAAATATAAGCAGATAGTAATAGGGTCTTTTTCCACCATGCCACTATCACACCCACTTGGCCCCTCCTGCTACTTCCTCTTAGTTCATGTTTTCTTTATCTGCAGTATATGGACAACATAAACTATAAGCATATAGCTTAGTAAGATTCTTGCCTACTCACAAAAGCCACAAACCACATCGAACAATTAGAAAAACAGGAGCATACTAGCATAAATAGCATAAGTATTTCATAACAACACTATGTATCAACTTACCCACGCAATGAAAACATAAGCATGGCATACAATTTACATAAGCATGCTAAACATAATTAAATCTAAGCAGGGCATAAATTAAACATAAGCATTCATGATATCATCAACCCTAACATGCATAAAGGACATAGTCCTAAGCATTCTTAAACTTAATGTAAGCATTCATAATTTCATAAATCATAGACAAGCATCAAGGACATAATCATAAGCATTCTTAAACTTGACATGAGCATTCATAATTTCATAAATCAAAGACAAGCATCAAGGACATAATCATAAGCATTTTTAAACTTGACATGAGCATTCATAATTTCATAAATCATAAGCATTTTTAAACATGACTTAAGCATTCATAATTTCATAAATCATAGACAAGCATCAAGGACATAATCATAAGCATTCTTAAACTTGACTTAAGCATTCATAATTTCATACAAGTCCTTTCTTTTCAAAACATATACATATAGGTACTTCAACATAATCATAACTTGAATGGGGGGCCCCAGGTTAAGTACCACATAATGCGCGTTCCCTAATAGGTTGGGGTAGCGAGCCACCAGACCTACTAGAGCAAGACCTCTTACGTCTTACCAGGGCAAGACCTCTTACGTCTTCTTATGTCCCTATGGATTTGATTAACGACCACTTGACTGGTCGGGTACTTAACCTCTTACAAAGTAAAATACTTAATTCCTTTCTTTCTTGGCATATCATAAAGAATGCTCTTAATCCCCAACATAAAAAGGGAAGCATCTCAATCTTATCTAATCATAAGGAGAGCTCTTAATCCCTACTTGAAAGGGAAGCATCTCCATCTTATCTCATTATAAGGAGAGCTCTTAATCCCTACTTGAAAGGGAAGCATCTCCATCTTATCTTATCATAAGGAGAGCTCTTAATCCCTACTTGAAAGGGAAGCATCTCCATCTTAGGCATTTCATAGCATACATGCATTCATAACATAAGAGTACCCTAAAGGGGTCCTAGAGCATAAACATGTTTATCACATAAGCATATTTCATAGGCATATTCATGGCATATTAAATCATAAAACATGTTCATCTCATAGGCATATTTCATGGAATATTACAACATAAACATGTTCATCACATAGGCATGTTTCATAAACATATTTCTTGGCATATTAAATCATACAACATGTTCATCACATAGGCATATTTCATAAACATATTTCTTGGCATATTAAATCATAAAACATGTTCATCTCATAGGCATATTTCATAAACATATTTCTTGGCATATTAAATCATAAAACATGTTCATCTCATAGGCATATTTCATGGCATATTACATCATAAACATGTACATCACATAAGCATAATTCATGGCATATTATAATCATCCACATAACATAACTTCATAAGGGGGTGTTTTCATGAAACCCTAGCCCTAACCCCAAGGTTGGCCGAAACATGTAGGGGGTACTAAAATTTGATTCTTGTCACATAAATTCATTCATGAAGGTATACTACATAACATAATTTCATAAGGGGGTATTTTCATGGAACCCTAACCCTAACCCCAAGGTTGGCCGAAACATGTATGGCTATAAACTTGGATTTTTGACACCTAAAATCTCCTACATGAAGCTTACAACCTACAAAAATTTCCTTAGTAGCATTTTCATGAAACCCTAGCCCAAAAACTTGGTTGGCCGAAACATGTAGGGCTCAAAGCTTGGATTTTTGTCACCTAAAAATTCCTACATGAAGCTTACAACCTACAAAAATTTCCTTAGTAGCATTTTCATGAAACCCTAGCCCAAAAACTTGGTTGGCCGAAACATGTAGGGCTCAAAGCTTGGATTTTTGTCACCTAAAAATTCCTACATGAAGCTTACAACCTACAAAAATTTCCTTAGTAGCATTTTCATGAAACCCTAGCCCAAAAACTTGGTTGGCCGAAACATGTAGGGCTCAAAGCTTCATATTTCTTTCATGTAACATGTCCTACAAAACTAATATACTGCAGGTGAGGGAATCTTACATCCTTCGCTTTGCTCTGAGGGGGAAGATGACCTAAGGAAACAAAAACCTAGCCTTCTCCTTGCTTAACTCTCTAGGGTGGAACCCTATTTTGTTTTGGCCGAAACTTCAAGGAAGGAGGCTTAGGGTTTCGGTGGAAGGAGGAAGAAGGAAGAAGAAGTGGCCAAGTGGAACCTTCCCTCTTCTTTATAAAGGGAGGAAGAGAAGTGTCTCTTCTCTTTTCATGCCTCTTCATTTACCCTCATCACACTTATCTACAATTTCCCCTCTTTCTCCAACAGTAAGCTACTGCTGAGCACTTGGTCATCACATGCATGGTAAGAGTTAACTCTTACCAAGAGGTTTAAGGTTCAAACCTCACCTCTCCACTTTTTTTTATCCTTTTATCATTTTTTTCCAAGATTCCATATATAATTTCCTAGACATGAAATTAAATTTTATACAAAAATTATTATAAAATTTCTAGAGCTTGGGATGAAAAGGGAGGAAAGGGAAATGGGGAATTCGGCCAAGGATGAGGAAGAAGGAGAATGAAGAAGGAAGGTGGGGTTTTACTTCCTCTCTTTTCTTAATTCTCCTCTTTAATACCTAGGGAATGAACACTCTCCATCCTTTCATGGGAGGGGATGAACCCACTCCTCATCTTCCCATCTATATTCTTTGTATATTCTTTATATATCTTATCCATAAATTATCCTAGGGTCTAGTGGTGTCAAGGCTACCTCCTTATTAGTGGGTTCATGGTTCAAATCCTACCTATGACCATCTTTTATTTTATTTTATGTTAAACCTGTTATAGCCTTAAAACCTATATAATTACTTTGCATAGTTTAGAATTTCATGGGCGTTACAATGAAGACCAGTTGGGTCAGGAGATCGAACAATCGACAAAAAGTCTAGCTGGGTCAGGCAGACCAGACAGCTGGTGCAAGCCCTGGTGGGTCAGATTTGATGTCAAGAGTGGTAAGTCCGGAAGGTAAGCCTCGAGTGAAGAGGTGAGGCCGAGTCCTCTGTTGTGGACAAAGCTAGGCGTCGATCTAACAAAAAGTCTGCGTGGGACTTAGTAGTCAAGATCAAGCAATATTACTACTGCTATCACACTTCATATCATCTATTTGTGCTAATCCTATTTTGTAGGGATCAGATGACTGGATGGATTCACGTCGACTGAAGCTCAGTCAACTAGATATGGATCAGTCGACTAGATACCTATTTGGTAGAATCAGCTGTGATCGATCGAAGATCATGCGACGTACAAGGAAAGGATTTCAGTCGACTGAAGGGATTGAGTCGACTAAAGAGGTAAATTTCTCGATGCGAAGCCGGGTGACGTGGAGTCGACTAGAGAGGTTTCAGTCGATTGGAAGACTACGAATTCCATATCAATGGGCTGATGTGGAGTCGACTAGAAGGCATTCTAGTCGACTGGAAAAGGTTTATAAAATATGTGCTCGATCGGATCCGAGCAGAATATTCAATCTACGACGAAGTGCTACCGAAATACTTACTCGTTCACAAAATTTTCATTCCACAACAAGGTGATTTTTTGACACTCTGCGACCACCTATACAATTCTTAAGTGTCGGTATAAAGTATTGTATTTCTTTTTAACATACTATTTCGCTTGTGTACTTGACTTTAAGAGTGGGTAGTCTGTTACCCAACTCTATTATTTGTAAAAAACGAAACCCTCCGAAGTCGAGAGTTCTCGAGTCGTAGGGTAATTAGTGATTGCCCATCGAGGTAGCTTAAGGAAGAGCAACGAGCCTTGGAGTAGTAACCCAATTAGGGTTGTGAAACAAGTAAAATAAAATGTCTCATTTTCATTTCCGCTTCTTACTCAAAATATTCTAAATTGTTTTAAAATTAAAATAAATTTTTTAAACCTCCGAGATTCAACCCCCTCTATCGGAAAAATATGATCCTACAATTGGTATTAGAGTGGGGGCGCTCTGAATTGGTGAAACCACCATCATGAGATTTAGATTAATTTTTATTGTTTTAGATTAATTTTTATTGCTTTAGATTAATTTTTATTACATTAGATTAATTTAGATTAATTAAAATCATTTTATGCATTTTTTATTAATTAAAAATAATTTTCTACATTTTATACTAATTAAAAATTATTTTCTGCATTTAAAATTAATTAAAATCATTTTCTGCATTTTATATTAATTAAAAATCATTTTTTTCATTTTATATTAATTAAAAATCATTTTCTTCATTTTAGATTAATTAAAATCATTTTCTACATTTTATATTAATTAAAAATTATTTTCTACATTTTAGATTAATTAAAAATCATTTTTTGTATTTTAGATTAATTAAAATTATTTTTTTTTCATTTTATATTAATTAAAAATAATTTTCTGCATTTTATATTTATTAAAAATCATTTTCTACATTTTATATTAATTAAAAATCATTTTATATATTTTAAATTAATTAAAATCATTTTCTGCATTTTAAATTAATTAAAAATCATTTTCTTCATTTTAGAGTAACTAAAATTAATTTTTTTTTCATATTTAGTTAATTTAATAAATTTTCTACATATTTAGAGAATTGAATTAATTTTCTATATTTTTAGATAATTTAGTTATTTTTCTGAATATTTAAATATTAGATTTAATTTTTCTTGCCTTAGAAAATATTTAATTTAATTTTCTGTACTTAGAGAATATTTCATTAATAATGTCACACTTAGAGGGATACAACATCATTCGCCCTCCTTTCTTCAATGGAGAGAACTTTTCCTACTGGAAAAGGCGAATGAAGTGCTACTTGAAGATCGAACTAGAGATCTAGTTCTGTAACACCCGTAAAATTCCTAGCAAATTTTATAAAAATTTTTGTATGACTATAATGAGCTTTTATGTGAGCTCTTTCAAAAATAAAAGAGAATAGAGTCAAAAAAGAGCATGGCCAAGGTTCGAACCCCCAACCACCAAGCAGATAGATAAACCTTAGGATGCATGTGATAACCAGAAGCCCAGCAGGGGTGTGCTGTTAGAAGGGTAAGGGAAAGGATAGATGAGGGTAGGGGAGGCAAAAGGACACCTTCACTTAGAATAAATAGGAGTAAGTGAAGAGGCAAGGGATCAACAAGTCATTTTCTTCTTCCTTCTTCTTCCTCCACCGAAACCACTCCTCTCCTTCTTCCATTTTCAAAAGCTCAAGGAGAAAAAGGAGGCCTTGTCTTGGCACCAAGGGTATATCTCTTATAGTAAACCAAGCGAGAGGATGTAAGTAATCCCCTCATCTGCAGTACAAGTTGTTTCGAGTGTTTGAATTCTTACAACCTCCCATAGAGGTTTCGGCCATGACCAAGAAATAGGGTTAGGAAGAAATTCCAAGCCCCTCTATGGTTGCTAAGAATCCCCCCATGTTAGGTAGTATGTGATGGTATTGGTTATCATCCTTAAAACATGCTTATGCTTACTAATTATCTTCCATGCTTACTAATGATCTTCCATGCCATGATATATACATGTATGATGTTGACATGATGATGGTTAGACTTTGTGTTAGTATGTTGAGTGTTTGAATTCTCAAAACCCTCCCTTAGAGGTTTTGACCATGACCTAGAAATAGGGTTAGGAAGAAATTCCAAGCCCCTCTATGGTTGCTAAGAATCCCCCATGTTAGGTAGTATGTGATGGTATTGGTTATCATCCTTAAAACATGCTTATGCTTACTAATGATCTTCCATGCCATGATATATACATGTATGATGTTGACATGATGATGGTTAGACTTTGTGTTAGTATGTTGAGTGTTTGAATTCTTAAAACCCTCCCTTAGAGGTTTCGACCATGACCAATAAATAGGGTTAGGAAGAAATTCCAAGCCCCTCTATGGTTGTGAAGAATCCCCCATGTTAGGTAGTATGTGATGGTATTGGTTATCATCCTTAAAACATGCTTATGCTTACTAATGATCTTCCATGCCATGATATATATATGTATGATGTTGACATGATGATAGTATGATAGTTAGACTTTATGATAGCATGATTTGTTTATGCCACTACCTTATGTCCATGTTAATTGTACTAATGTATGCTTATGTTATGCTCATTGCGTCATGATGTACACGCTTATGTTTCATGTCCACTAGGGCACACCTACGTTCAAGTGACCTCTCTAAACACAAAAATCGGCGATCCGGACATCGTCTATTCCGTGGCTACTCGTAGAATAGAGGACGGTCGCTTGAACAACTAGTTTGTTCAAGTGACCTCTCTAAACGAATAGCACGACGATAACTTGGTTGTTTGGGCAATCCTTTTTGTCTAGGATTAAATTTTTTAATCCGGAGACATCGAAGTGACCAAGGTGAAGTGGGAAGCGAAGTTTCCCCTCACGGACTCGATAAGCAAAACCCTTCAATTGGTATCAGAGCCAAGTTTTCTGGTTTTGTGTGTTTAGGATTCGGTTAATTTTTATGCACTTTTTCATATATGATATGTGCCAAATAATAGTAGGATATGCGTAGTTTAACTCTTTGATTGCACGCATAAGATCCGACTATTATGGCCATATGTTTGTATGTGATTGTATGTGTGTATTTTGTTGAATCCTTAGGGTTGACGAGGCTAGTATTTAATTTTTTGTAAATTAGATACGACATTGTTTAGCCACACTTTATTTTAGTTTACTTTCGATCTAGATTTCATGTACACTCCCTCGTGGAGTATAGGATCGATGGATCTAAATTAAAATAGGTTGTAGTCTCGACTCGGATCTCCGGATGGCTTGTACATGGCATAGGAGGAGCGGACGAGAAGGCATTGCGACGGGAGACATATTGAAGACAAAAGCCATAATAGTTGGAAAATAATTTATTTTTCATATTTATTGCTTTTTTTTATATGCATGTCGTAGGCTAGGAAAATTCCTCAATTTCAAATTCCTAAGTGGGAGAGGGAATTTTTTAAAATTCCCACGGCCTCCATTACGATTTGACAAGTGATGCAAACAAACTTGCGCGTCGACTCTGAGTGCCATCCTCCATATCGGATGGGTTTGTTTGCGGATCACAAGGTCAAATATGGTTATAGGGAATTATCAAGGAGCGTGTGTACTTCTCCATCAGAAAGCACATAATCCGAGATAATTACCTTGGTACCGAGTAATGGTGAACACTTAGATACAAATATAAGTATCCTCCCCATCGGAGTCACTGCTTTTATTTGTAGGGCCAAAGAGGAACCAACTATTAATTTTACTTGTCAAAAATTTAGGATGACAAAATAGTAAAATTAATGGGTAAAATCTCCTCTTACAAATGTAGAATTCGTATAAGTCCACACTATCGTGGCATACGATATTCTTGGTGTTTTGAGGTGTTGGTTGATTTTAAAATTTTATTGTTTGAGGAATCAATAATTTTTTGAAATCTAATGTTTTGATTTATGTGATTCTTAGGTTTTCTTTCAAAATGACTTTCAACCCACTAGTTGTGATACTGAAAGAGAACAAACTTACTGGACCCAACTATGTTGATTGGAAGAGAAATCTAGACATTGTCTTGATTGCTGAGGAATACAAATATGTACTCCTCGAAGAGTGCCCTCCCAAGCCTGCAGATGATTCTGGGGAAAAGGAGAGAGAGAGAGCTATATGAAGTGGATCAAGGCCAATGAGATGACGCGGTGTTACATTTTGGCATCTATGTCAAATGTACTTCAACATCAGCATCAAGCCATGTCCACAGCTTATGATATGATGCTCAATCTCAAGGAGCTTTTCGGACACCAGAATTGGGCTACGAGGCAAGAGACCATGAGAAACTTGATGACGACCACCATGATCGAGGGAACACCCGTGAGGGATCATGGTCTCAAGATGATGGCTCATTTGAATGAGCTGGAGGTCCTAGGAGCTGAGATCGCTGGGGAAACCCAGGTCGATATCATACTCTAGTCTCTACCTAGGAGTTTTGAGCAGTTTCGCCTGAACTACAACATGTACAAGAGGTTGTATTCATTGGCGGAACTTCTGACAGAACTCCAGGTGGCAGAGGGACTATTTCGTTAGAGTGCTCAGGCGTATGCCATGGTGACCCAAAAGGTTTATACTTCTAAGCCGAAAGGCAAGAAGAAGAAGAAACAACCTGGGGCGAAGGCGGTGGGAGGTACTCGGGGAGGAGTGAAGAAACCGAAAGGCAAGTGCTTCACTTGTAAGCAGACTGGACACTGGAAGAAGGACTGCCCCAACCACAAGAACAAAGGTATATCTTTTGGTCTAGTCGTTGAAACATGTTTAGCGGTGTTATCTGGCTTTGGTGTGTAGATACGGAGCCATCGATCATGTCTGCAATACTTTGCGCAGGGTTCCAGAAACCGCAGACCGGGCTAAGGGGGAGATTACTGTACTTGGGCGATGCCACGAAGGGTGGCGATTCTGATGGGAGACGTTCATTTATCTTTTGAGAAAAATAAACTTTTGGTTCTTAAGAATTGCCTTTATGTACCCTTATTTAGAAAGAATTTAATTTCAATTTCTAAATTGTTTATAGATGGATATTCTATTTCTTTTAATGATAGAGTTGTTATAAGAAGAGATAGGGACATTATCTGTTCGGGTACATTGATAGGAAATTTGTACACACTTGAACCAAAACCTCCCACTATGCATATTGAAGTTAATAACTCATCTTCTAATTCCAATAAGAGAAAAGAACCTTCGAAGATGAACCAAACATATCTTTGGCATCTTAGACTTGGTCACATCAACCTAAGCAGAATTCAAAGGTTGATAGCTGATGGACCTTTGGGTTCATTAGTGGTGGAGGATCTCCCAACCTATGAATCTTGCTTGGAGGGTAAGATGACCAAGAGGTCTTTTAAGGCCAAGGTGTATAAAGCCAAAGATGTGTTAGAATTGGTTCATTCTGATTTGTGTGGTCCTATGTCTATCTAGGCTAGAGGTGGTTTCGAGTATTTCGTCTGTTTTATAGACGATTACTCGAGATATGGATACAATTACCTGATGCACCGCAAGTCTGAATGCTTTGACAAGTTCAAAGAATTCAAGGCTGATGTGGAGAAATGTCAAGGTAAAAGTATCAAGACACTACGATCTGATCGTGGTGGTGAGTACCTCTTGGGAGAGTTTAGGAACTACTTATCAGAGGTTGGGATTCAATCCCAATTGACTGCACCTGGCACATGATGGCTTGCTCGGAGGCTCGGAGGCTCCCATGTCCCCGGATTAAAATTTTCACTAATGAAAACTAATCCGGATGGGATGAGTTTCCTAAGCTCAACCAATTCGTCGTCGTGCTAACGACTTGAGCGATCGCTTGAACAAACTATTTGTTCAAGAAACCAAGCTCTTCTAGTCGGTTAGCTGCGGAAGAGACGACAGACGGATCGCCGATTTTTGTGTTTATCTTCGGGGTCCATGATTATACAAATACATATGGATGTAGACATGTATAATCAACACATACAATCATATTAATAAGAACATGCAAAGATCAATAATAAAACCTGTAAAACTTTTATACCTCTCGATCTTCTATCGTATGTCCTAACCTCCTTGTAGACTTCGTGTGTGCGAAGATCCTCCACAATTTGAAGCTTCCTAGATCTTCTTCAATCAAAAGAAAGAAGAATTCTCCTTCCCTTCTTGCTTGAGCCAACCACCAAGCCACAAAGGCTTGATGCCGCCAGCCCCAAGAAAAGGAGAACAAGATGGCCAACTAAGGAACCGAACAAGGGAACAATCCCTAGCTCCTTTGTGCCGCCGGCCAAGAGGAAAAGAAGAGGAGAAGAGGAATCGGTTGAGCCCTGACCAAGGTAGAGGGAAGAAGAGGTAGGAGCCGACCACACCTTAGGAAGAAGAAGAGCACTTCTCCTATAGTTGCCGCCCACCTTCACTTCCAAACCCTAGCCGCCCAACCAAAGAACCAAACCCTAATCTCCTTAGGGTCTCCTCCTTAGGGTTTCTTGCCGCCCAAGCTTATGATAGGCAAAACGCTAATCTAAAAACCAACCAACTTCTCTTGCCACCCACCTTAAGCCCCCTTTTATAGAGTTGGGCTTAAGCCTTGTTTTAATCTCCACCGTCGGTTCAAGGGTTTTAATCTCAACCGTCGGATCTAGAGATTTAATCTCAACCGTCGGATCTAGAGATTTAATCTCCACCGTCGGATCTAGGGATTTAATCTCAACCGTCAGATCTAGAGATTTAATCTCAACCGTCGAATCTAGAGATTTAATCTCCACCGTCGGATTTAGGGATTTAATCTCAACCATCGGATCTAGAGATTTAATCTCAACCGTCGGATCTAGAGATTTAATCTCCACCGTCGGATCTAGGGATTTGTTTTCCACCATTGGATCTAGGCTTCATGAGGTTTATATTAGGCTATGATAGGGACCATGAGGAGGAGTTGGATCTTGGCAACCCGATGGATCGGAACCACACAAACTTGATCCATCAATGATGTTCCATTCCACTAGAGGATCATCATTGAATTACCTCACCAACCCCTATAAATTAATATGGTCTCCATACATTATTTGTACATCCATCTCCCCGTGTTTAAGATATCGAATGTTCGTCAATTAATTGATTTACTGACCATCAATCAATTAACATCTAACTCCTCGAGTAGTACCACTCAACCTTATCATCATGTTGACTAAGTCAACTTGCAGGGTTTACATGATGAACCTTATGAGCTCCTCAAGGGGACATCATCAACTTAATATATAGGACACAGTTTCCTCCTATAATCAACGACACACCATGTAAATAATATCATTTTCCAACTTACCAGACATATTGATTTAATCCATATAAATCTCACCCTTTGGTAAATCAAAGAAATAAATACTAAGTACATGTGCTCGTTATTATATCGGGATTAAGAGCATGTACAACATAATATCCGAGGTCCGATTCAATTATGTAGTCAGCAATAAATTGAATCACCTCTATGTCGGTCCTGCTCAATACACCTAAGTGTACTAGTGTAACTCTATGTTCAAGACAAAACAATACCAAGCTACACTACAACCATGCCAATGGTTTGTCCAAAACCATCTTGGTTGTGAGCCTCTACTTATATTCTACAAGGGACTGATAACATGATCTTCTGTGCCACACCAAGCACCATGTTATCTACAATGTAAAGTATTAGACAATATGCACACATATAATAAATATAAAGTGCAAACAATGATAATGTGATTCTTATTTCAAAATAAAAATGTTCATACAAAAGAGCTAGGCTTTCAGTATACATTCCAACAATCTCCCACTTATACTAAAAGACCATGCTGTCATCACACTACCATACATCTGATCCCCATGTCCTCCACATGCCTATCAAACGCTTTCGCTAGAAGGGCCTTAGTGAATGGATCTGCCAGGTTATCCTCTGATGCAATCTTGGCGATAGCTACTTCTCCTCGCTTTACGATTTCTCGTATCAGGTAGTACTTACGCTCTATGTGTTTACTCGCCTTATGGGCTTGTGGTTTCTTCGAGTTTGCAACTGCACCACTGTTATCACAATAAATTGTGATAGTTCTGGGCAAACCAAGAATCACATCCAAGTCCATCAAGAAGTTCCTGAGCCATACAACTTCCTTGGCTGCCTCAGAGGCTGTCACATACTCAGCTTCCATGGTAGAGTCTGCCACACATTTCTGCTTGACACTCCTCCATACTATGGCTCCACCTCCAAAAGTAAACACAAACCCTGAAGTAGACTTACTGTTGTCCCTATCTGATTGGAAATCAGAATCCGTGTAACCCACAGGGACTAATTGATCTGCCCGGTAAACCAGCATATAATCCCTAGTCCTTCTCAGGTACTTCAATATATGCTTTACTGCAGTCCAATGTCCCTGTCCAGGATTACTCTGATATCTGCTAACCATGCCCACGACAAAGCAGATATCTAGTCTCGTACATAGCATAGCATACATGAGGCTTCCTACTACCGAAGCATAAGGAACCGCTTTCATCTCCTCTATCTCCTTTGATGTTTTGGGACACATCTCTTTAGATAAAGGTACTCCATGCCTAAAAGGTAGAAAACCTTTCTTGGAGTTCTGCATGCTAAAACGAGCAAGGATAGTGTCAATGTATGAAGCTTGAGATAAGCACAACATCCTTTTCTTGCGATCCCTTATTACCTTGATCCCAAGGATGTGTCCCACTTCTCCCAAGTCCTTCATATCAAACTGTTTGGACAACCATACTCTTACATCTAATAACACACTGATATTGTTGCCAACTAATAAAATATCATCTACGTATAGTACAAGAAATACCACTACCATTCCATCACATCGCATGTATACACATGGCTCATCCGGACTTTAAATAAATCCATATGACTAGATTACCTCATCAAAATGAATGTTCCAAGATCTAGAAGCTTGCTTCAATCCATAAATGAACCGATTAATCTTACACATTGTAGGGATGTATACTGAAAAGTCTATCTTTTGTATGAACATCTTTATTTTGAAATAAGAATCACATGATCATTGTTTGCATATTTTTATGGTTATGCAATATTGTCTAATACTTTACATTGTAGATAACATGGTGTGTGGTGTTACACGGGAGATCATGTTATCGGCCCCTTGAAAAGTATAAGTAAAGGCTCACAACTGAGATGGCTTTGGACAAACCATCGAAATGGTTGTAGTGTGATTTGGTATTGGTTTGTCTTGACCATGGAATCACACTAGTGTACTTTATGTGTATTGAGCAGGACTGACTTAGAGATGATTCGATTTATTGCTGACTACATAATCGAATCGGACCTCAGATATTATTTAGTACATGCTCTTAATCTCGATATAATAACGGGCACATATACTTAGTAGTCATCTCTTTGATTTACCAATGGGCGAGATTTATAAATTAGATCGATAGGCTGGGTAAGTTGGGAGATGATATTATTTATATGGTGTGTCGTTGATTATAGGAGGAAACTGTGTCCTATATATTAGGATGATGATGTCCTCTTGAGGAGCTCATAAGGTTCATCATGTAAACCCTGCAGGTGGACTTGGTCCGGCATGATGAAAAGGTTGAGTGGTACTACTCATGGAGTTAGATGTCGATTAATTAATGGTCAGTAAATTAATTAATCGACGGACATTCGAGATCTTAAACACGGGGAGAAAATGTACAAATAATATATGGAGCCCATATTATCATATGGGGGTTGGTGAGGTAGATCAATGATGAACCTTTAGTGGATTGGATCATCATTAGTGGATCGGACTTTATGTGGGCTTGATCCAAGGGTGGCCAAGACCCAACTCCTCCTCATGGTCCCTAATGTAGCCTATTAACACCTCATGATGCTTAGATCCAAAGGATAGAAACAAAACTCTAAGATCCATTGGTAGAGATTAAATCTCTAAGATCCGACGGTTGAGATTAAATCTCTAGATCTGACGGTTGAGATTAAATCCCTAGAACCAATGGAGGAGATTAATTCATGACTTATCCCTAACTCTATAAAAGGAGGGCATGGGGAGTCGGTGTGGATGATATTGAAAGGGAACAAGGCTTGTGCGGCAAGAGAAGGGCAATCCTAGTTGAGATAGGATTGGGATTAGGGTTAGGGTTTGGAGGCTAGGGCGACACCAAATAAGGCAAGTTTTCCTTTCTTCTTCCTTGTCTTGTGGCCAACGTCCAGCAAGGTTTCCAGCCCTTCCCAGCCCTTGGACGGTGCCCAAAACACTCCCCTCTCTTCTCCATAGGTGGTGGAAACAAGATATAGGGTTTCCCTTGGTGTCTTGGTAGTTTTCCACCATCTTCTTCTCATTCAAGTTGGCCGGCGGCAAGGAATTCTATAGCTCCTTGTTGGTTGAGTTTTTGAAAGTGAAAAACATTGTTTCTCTTCTTCCTCTTGCTTGGGAAAAGCAAGGAAGGAAGTGTTGCGATCTAGGAGCTTCGACTTTTGGTGGATCGTCGCCCACACGACGTCCAAAAGGAGGAAGGTCATAGATTAGAAGACCAAGAGGTATACCTATTCTTCTTTCGCTTTTATTCATTACTTGTTTTTGTTTTACAAATATAAGCATGTTATATTTCTGTAAATGGCTAAATAATACTTGGATCCCGAGTATAAACATAAAAACCGGTGATCCGGACATCGTCTATTCCGCGGCTACTCGTAGAATAGAGGTTGGTCGCTTGAACAACTTGTTTGTTTGAGTGACCTCTCTAAACGAATAGCACGACGATGGCTTGGTTGCTTTGGCAATCCCTTTTATCTAGGATTAAATTTTTTTTAATCGGGCGACATCGAAGGGATCGCCATGGACAAGCTACCGAGGTGAAGTGGGAAACGAAGTTTCCCCTCACGGACTCGATAAGCAAAACCCTTCAATTGGTATCAGAGCTTCCGGGCAAAACCTTCAATTGGTATCAAAGCCAAGGTTTTCGTCTTTGTGTGTTTTGGATTCGGTTATTTTTTATGCACTTTTTCATATATTATATGTGTCGGATAATAGTAGGATATACGTAGTTTAACTCTTTGGTTGCAGGCATAAGATCTGACTATTATGGCCATATGTGTGTATGTGATTGGATGTGTGTAAATATTTATTTTGTTGAATCCTCGGGGTTGACGAGACTAGTATTTAGTTTTTTGTAAATTAAATATGACATTGTTTAGCCGCTCTTTATTTTATTTTACTTTCGATCTAGATTTCATGTACACTCCCTCGTGGAGTATAGGATCGATGGATGTAAATTAAAATAGGTTTTAGTCTCGGCTCGGATCTCCGGAGGGCTTGTACATGGCGTAGGAGGAGCGGACGAGATGGCGATGCGACGGAAGACATATTGAAGACAAAAGCCATAATAGTTGGAAAAATTTTATTTTTCATATTTATTTCTTTTTGTTTGATATGCATGTCGTAGGCTAGGAAAATTCCTTAATTTCAAATTACTAAGTGGGAGAGGGATATTTTTTTAAAAATTCCCACAGCCTCCATTACGATTTGACATATGATGCAAACAAACTTGCGCGTCGACGCTGAGTGCCTTCCTCCCCATCGGATGGGTTTGTTTACGGATCACAAGGTCGAATATGGTTATAGGAAATTATTAAGGAGCGTGTGTACTTGCCCATCGTAAGGCACATAACCCGAGATAATTACCTTAGTACCGAGTAATGGTGAACACTTAGATACAAATATAAGTATCCTCCCCATCGGAGTCATTGCTTTTATTTGTAGGGACAAAGAGGAACCAACTATTAATTTTGCTTGTCAAAAAGTTAGGTTGACAAGATAGTAAAATTAATGGGTAAAACCTCTTCTTATAAATGTAGAATTCATATACGTCCACACTATCGTGGCATGCGATATTCTTGGTGTTTTGAGATGTTGGTTGATTTTGGAATTTTATTGTTTTGAGGAATCAATAATTTTTGAAATCTAAAGTAATGATCTATGTGATTCTTAGGATTTTCAAAATGACTTTCAGTCCACTTGTTGTGATACTAAAGGAAATAAACTTACTGTGCCCAAATAATGTTGATTGGAAAAGAATCTAGATATTGTCTTATCTGCTAAGGAGTACAAGTATGCACTCTTCGAAGAATGTCCTCATGCCATGGTTGCTCAAAAAGGTTTCTACTTCTAAGCCGAAAGGCAAGAAGAAGGAGAAACAAGGTGGAGCAAACGTAGTGGGAGGATCTCAGGGAGGAGTGAAGAAGCCGAAAGGCAAGTACTTCACTTACTAGCAGGATGGACATTGGAAGAAGGATTGTCCCAATCCAAAGCAGAACAAAGATATATTCTTTGAAATAGTCGTTGAAACATGATTAGCGATCTTATCTACCGGAACCTGGTGAGTAGGTATGGGAGCCACTAATCATGTCTGCAATACTTTTCAGGGGTTCCAGGAAACCCGACGACTAGCTAAAGGGGATATTACCATTTACTTGGGCAATGCCATGAAGATGGCGGCTATTGGAGTGGGAGATGTTTTATTTATCTTTTGAGAAAAATAAACTTTTGGTTCTTAAGAATTGCCTTTATGTACCCTTATTTGGAAAGAATTTAATTTCAGTTTCTAAATTGTTTATAGATGGATATTCTATTTCTTTTAATGACAGAGTTGTTATAAGAAGGAATAGGGACATTATCTGTTCGGGTGCATTGATAGGAAATTTGTACACACTTGAACCAAAACCTCCTACGATGAAAATTGAAGTTAATAACTCATCTTCTAATTCCAATAAGAGAAAAAAACCTTCGAAGATGAACCAAACATATCTTTGGCATCTTAGGCTTGGTCACATTAACCTGAGCAAAATTCAAAGGTTGACAGTTGATGGACCTTTGGGTTCATTAGTGGTGGAGGATCTCCCAACCTGTGAATCTTGCTTGGAGGGTAAGATGACCAAGAGGCCTTTTAAGGCCAAGGGGTATAGAGCCAAAGATGTGTTAGAATTGGTTCATTTTGATTTATGTGGTCCTATGTCTATCCAGGCTAGAAGTGGTTTTGAGTATTTCATCTCTTTTATAGACGATTACTCAAGATATGGATACATTTACCTGATGCGCCGCAAGTCTGAATGCTTTGACAAGTTCAAAGAATTCAAGGCTGATGTGGAGAAACGTCAAGGTAAAAGTATCAAGACACTATGATCTGATCGTGGTGGTGAGTACCTCTTGGGAGAGTTTAGGAACTACTTATCAGAGGTTGGGATTCAATCCCAATTGACTGCACTTGGCACACCCCAGCAGAACGGTGTAGCAGAGCGAAGGAATAGGACTCTTATGGAGATGGTTTGATCGATGATGAGTTATTCTGACTTGCCAGATTCGTTCTGAGGATATGCTCTAGATACGGCAGTGTACATTCTAAACTTGGTTCCATCTAAATCAGTGCCTTCTACTCCCACAGAGTTGTGGACTGGGTAAAAGCCTAGTCTAAGACATATTCGGATATGGGAGAGTCCAGCACATGTGCTGAAGGCAGATGCTGGTAAGTTGGAACCTCGTACAAAAGTATGCATGTTCGTTGGCTATCCCAGGGGAACGAAGGGTGGATTTATTTATAGTCCTAGAGATCAGAGGGTGATCGTTAGCACGAACGCCAGATTTCTAGAGGAAGACTCTGTGATGAGCCACATGCCCAAGAGTAAAATTGTTCTGGAGGAGTAAAAAGGAGAAGTCACTTCTTTAGTACCACCGGTACAAGAGGATATACCACATGTCATTGCACCGCGTGTCACAGAGGATACACAGGTTATACCTCGTCGTAGTGGGAGGGTTGTGAGACAGCCTGATAGATTCATGTTCTTGGAAGAATCTTCTGATTTGGTCCCTGGCAAACATGAACCTGATCCCTGGACATATGATGAGGTAATCCAAGATAAAGATGCAGTATCTTGGCAAAGTGCAATGAATGCTGAGATTGAATCTATGGATTCAAATCAGATCTGGGAGCTAGTAGAACCACCTGATGGTGTAAAAACCATTGGATGCAAGGGGATCTACAAGAGAAAGAGAGGAATAGATGGGAAGGTTGAGACCATCAAAGCGAGGCTTGTTGCAGAGGGGTATACTCAGAAAGAGGGTATCGATTATGAGGAGACCTTTTCGCCAGTAGCCATGCTTAAATCTATCCGGATTCTCTTATGCATAGCAGCTCATATGGATTATGAGGTGTGGCAGATGGATGTCAAGACAGCTTTCCTTAATGGAAGTTTTGAGGAAACCATCTATATGAAGCAACAAGAAGGATTCATTGCTAAGGGCAAAGAGTATCTTGTATGTAAGCTTAATCGGTCCATTTATGGATTGAAGCAAGCTTCGAGGTCTTGGAACTTTCGCTTTGATGAGGTAATCCAGTCTTATGGATTTATTCAAAGTCCGGATGAGTCTTGTGTATACAAGAGATGTGATGGAAACGTAGTGGTATTTCTTGTACTATACCTAGATGACATTTTGTTGATTGGCAACAATATCAAGGTGTTATCGGATGTAAGGGTATGGTTGTCCAAAAAGTTTGATATGAAGGACTTGGGAGAAGTGGGACACATCCTTGGGATCAAGGTTATAAGGGATCGCAAGAAAAGGATGTTGTGCTTATCTCAAGCTTCATACATAGACACGATTATCGAGCGTTTTAGCATGCAGAACTCCAAGAAGGGTTTTCTACCTTTCAGGCATGGATTACCTCTATCTAAGGAGATGTGTCCTAGATCATCTGAGGAGATAGAGAAGATGAAGGTGGTTCCTTATGCTTCGGTAATAGGAAGCCTCATGTATGCGATGCTTTGTACGAGACCAGATATCTTCTTTGTCGTGGGCATGGTCAGCAGATATCAGAGTAATCCAGGACAGGGACATTGGACTGCGGTAAAGCATATATTAAAGTACTTGAGAAGGACTAGGGATTATATGCTGGTTTACCGGATAGACCAATTACTCCTTGTAGGTTACACGGATTCCGACTTCCAATCTGATAGGGATAACAATATGTCTACCTCAGGTTTTGTGTTTACTTTGGGAGGTGGAGCCATTGTATGGAGGAGTGTCAAGCAGAAGTGCGTGGCGGACTCTACCATGGAAGCTGAGTATGTGGCGGCCAAAGAAGTTGTATGGCTCAGGAACTTCCTGATGGACTTGGATGTGATTCCTGGTTTGCCCAGAACTATCACAATTTATTGTGATAATAGTGGTGCAGTTGCAAACTCGAAGGAACCACGAGCCCATAAGGCTAGTAAACACATAGAGAGTAAGTACAACCTGATACGAGAGATTGTAAAGAGAGGAGAAGTTGCTGTGGCCAAGATTGCATCGGAGGATAACCTGGCAGATCCTTTCACTAAGCCCCTTCCGGCGAGAGCTTTTGATTGGCATGTGGAAGGAATGGGGATCAGATGTATGCCAGTTTGAGGACAGCATAGTTTTTTAGTATAAGTGGGAGATTGTAGGGATGTATACTGAAAAGTCTATCTTTTATATGAACATCTTTATTTTGAAATAAGAATCACATGATCATTGTTTGCATATTTTTATGGTTATGCAATATTGTCTAATACTTTACATTGTAGATAACATGGTGTGTGGTGTCACACGGGAGATCATGTTATCGGCCCCTTGAAAAGTATAAGTAAAGGCTCACAATTGAGATGGTTTTGGACAAACCATCGGAATGGTTGTAGTGTGATTTGGTATTGGTTTGTCTTGACCATGGAATCACACTAGTGTACTTTATGTGTATTGAGCAGAATCGACTTAGAGGTGATTCGATTTATTGCTGACTACATAATCGAATAGGACCTCAGATATTATTTAGTACATGCTCTTAATCCCGATATAATAACGGGCACATATACTTAGTAGTCATCTCTTTGATTTACCAATGGGCGAGATTTATAGATTAGATCGATAGCTTTCATTAAGTTGGGACAGATATTATTTATATGTGTTTGATTATAGGAGGAAACCGTGTCCTATATATTAGGATGATGATGTCCCCTTGAGGAGCTCATAAGGTTCATCATGTAAACCCTGCAGGTGGACTTGGTCCGGCATGATGAAAAGGTTGAGTGGTACTACTCATGGAGTTAGATGTCGATTAATTAATGGTCAGTAAATTAATTAATCGACGGATATTCGAGATCTTAAACACGGGGAGAAAATGTACAAATAATATATGGAGCCCATATTATCATATGGGGGTTGGTGAGGTAGATCAATGATGAACCTTTAGTGGATTGGATCATCATTAGTGGATCGGACTTTATGTGGGCTTGATCCAAGGGTGGCCAAGACCCAACTCCTCCTCATGGTCCCTAATGTAGCCTATTAACACCTCATGATGCTTAGATCCAAAGGATAGAAACAAAACTCTAAGATCCATTGGTAGAGATTAAATCTCTAAGATCCGACGGTTGAGATTAAATCTCTAGATCTGACGGTTGAGATTAAATCCCTAGAACCAATGGAGGAGATTAATTCATGACTTATCCCTAACTCTATAAAAGGAGGGCATGGGGAGTTGGCGTGGATGATATTGAAAAGGATCAAGGGTTGGGCGGCAAGAGAAGGGCAATCCTAGTTGAGATAGGATTGGGATTAGGGTTAGGGTTTGGAGGCTTGGGCGGCACCAAATAAGGCAAGTTTTCCTTTTTTCTTCCTTGTCTTGTGGCCAACGTCCAGCAAGGTTTCCAGCCCTTCCCAGCCCTTGGCCGGAGCCCAAAACACTCCCCTCTCTTCTCCTTAGGTGGTGGAAACAAGATATAGGGTTTCCCTTGGTGTCTTGCTAGTTTTCCACCATCTTCTTCTCATTCAAGTTGGCCGGCGGCAAGGACTTCTATAGCTCCTTGTTGGTTGAGTTTTTGAAGGAGAAAAACATTGTTTCTCTTCTTCCTCTTGCTTGGGAAAAGCAAGGAAGGAAGTGTTGCGATCTAGGAGCTTCGACTTTTGGTGGATTGTCGCCCACACGACGTCCAAAAGGAGGAAGGTCATACATTAGAAGACCAAGAGGTATACCTATTCTTCTTTCTCTTTTATTCATTGCTTGTTTTTGTTTTACAAATATAAGCATGTTATATTTCTGTAAATGGCTAAATAATACTTGGATCCTGAGTATAAACACAAAAACCGGCGATCCAGACATCATCTATTTCGCGGCTACTCGTAGAATAGAGGTTTGTCGCTTGAACAACTTGTTTGTTCGAGTGACCTCTCTAAACGAATAGCACGACGATGGCTTGGTTGCTTTGGCAATCCCTTTTGTCTAGGATTAAATTTTTTTTAATCGGGGGACATTGAAGGGATCGCCATGGACAAGCTACCGAGGTGAAGTGGGAAGCAAAGTTTCCCCTCACGGACTCGATAAGCAAAACCCTTCAATTGGTATCAGAGCTTCCGGGCAAAACCTTCACACACAAGATGCTCTTTGCCCTTTACAATGAATCCCTCTGGTTGCCTCATATAGATGTTTTCCTCAAGACTTTCGTTAAGGAAATCTGTCTTGACATCCATCTGCCAAATCTCATAATCCTCATGAGCAGCAATAGATAAGAGAATCCGGATAGAATTAAGCATAGCTACTGGCAAAAAGGTCTCCTCATAATCGATATCCTCTTTCTGAGTATACCCTTTCGCAACAAGCCTAGCTTTGAAGGTCTCAACCTTCCCATCTACTCCTCTCTTTCTCTTGTAGATCCACTTGCATCCACTGGCTTTCACACCATCGGATGGTTCTACTAGCTCCCAGACATGATTAGAATCCATAGATTCTATCTCTGAATTCATCGTTCTTTGCCAAGATACCGCATCTCTATCTTGCAGGGACTAAGTCCAAGGATCAGGTTCATGTTTACCAGGGACTAAGTCCGAAGACTCTCCCAAGAACATGAATCTCTCGGGTTGTCTAACAACCCTCCCACTATGACGAGGTGCCTCCTGTGTATGCTCTGTGACACGCAGTGCAGTGACTTGTGGTATTTCCTCTTGTACCGGTGGTACTGAAGTCGGGACTTCCCCTGTCAACTCCTCAAGAACAATCCTACTCGTGGGCTTGTGGTTCATCACATAGTCCTCCTCTAGAAATCTGGCATTCGTACTCACGATCACCTTCGGATCTCTAGGACTATAGAACAAACCACCCTTCGTTCCCTTAGGGTAGCCAACAAACAAGCGTACTTCTGTACGAGATTCCAACTTACCAGCATCTCCCTTCAGCACATGTGCTGGACTACCCCAAATCCGAATATGTCTTAGACTAGGCTTTCGCCCAGTCCACAATTCTGTGGGAGTAGAGGGTACTGACTTAGATGGAACCAAGTTCAGAATGTGTGCTGTCGTTTCCAGAGCAAACCCCCAGAACGAATCAGGTAACTCAGAATAACTCATCATCGATCTGACCATCTCCATAAGAGTCCTATTCCTTCGCTCCACCACACCATTCTGCTGGGGTGTGCCAGGTGTGGACAATTGGGATTAAATCCCAGCCTCTGATAAGTAACTCCTAAACTCTCCCAAGAGGTACTCGCCACCATGATCAGATCGTAGTGTCTTGATACTTTTACCTTGACAGTTCTCCACATCAGCCTTGAATTCTTTGAACTCACAAAGCATTCAGGACTTTGATCAAGTAAATGTATCCATACCTTGAATAATCGTCTATAAAAGAGACAAAGTATTCAAAGCCACCTCTAGCCTGGATAGACATAGGACCGCACAAATCAGAATGAACCAATTCCAATACATCTTTGGCTATATACCCCTTAGCCTTAAAAGGCCTCTTGGTCATCTTACCTTCCAAGCAAGACTCGTAGGTTGGGAGATCTTCCACCACTAATGAACCCAAGGGTTCATCAGCTATCAACCTTTGAATTCTACTCAGGTTAATATGACCAAGTCTTAGGTGCCAAAGATATGTCTAGTTCATTTTCGAAGGTTCTTTTCTCTTATTAGACTTAGAAGATGAGTTATTCACTTCTATATGCATCGTGGGAGGAGTTTTCGGTTCAAGAGTGTACAAATTGCCAACCAATGTACCAAAACAGATAATCTTCCTATTCCTTTTTATAACAACTTTGTCATTAAAAGAAACAGAATATCCATCCAGAAACAATTTAGAAACTAAAATTAGATTCTTTCTAAAAGTAGGTACATAAAGACAATTTCTCAAAACCAAAACTTTATTCCTATCAAAAGATAAATAAACGTCTCCCACTGCAATAGCCGCCACCTTTGAAGCATTGCCCATGAAGACGGTAATCTCTCCCTCAGCTAGTCGTCGGGTTTCCTGGAACCCCTGCAAAGTATTGCAGACATGATCAGTGGCTCCTGTATCTACACACCAGGTACTGGTAGATAACACCGCTAAACATGTTTCAACAACTAAACAAGAAGATATACCTTTGTTCTTTCGGCGAGGACAGTCCGCCTTCCAATGTCCAGTCTGCTTGCAAGTGAAGCACTTGCCTTTCGGCTTCTTCACTCCTGCCTGAGGTCCTACTGCCACTTTCTTTGCTCCACCTTGCTTCTTCTTCTTCTTCCCTTTCGGTTTAGAAGAAGAAACCTTCTGAACAACCATGGCTTGAGCACTTTGACAAAAAAGCCCCTCTGTCGCCTGGAGTTCTGTCAGAAGCTCCGCCAATGAATACAACCTCTTGTTCATGTTGTAGTTGAGGCGGAACTGCTCAAAACTCCTAGGCAGAGACTGGAGAATGATATCCACCTGGGTTTCCCCATTGATCTCAGCTCCGAGGACTTCCATCTCATTCAAATGAGCCATCATCTTGAGAACATGGTCCCTGACGGGTGTTCCCTCGATCATGGTGGTCGTCATCAAGTTCCTCATAGCCTCTATCGCCGCCTACTGATGTCGAAAAGTTCCTTGAGATTGAACATCATGTCATGTCATAAGGCCATGGCACGATCTTGATGTTGCTGACACATTTGACATAGATGCCAAAATGTAACACCGCGCCATCTCATCTGCCTTGATCCATTTCTTATAACTTTCTTTCTCCTTTTCATCAGAGTCATTGGTGGGCTTAGGAAGGAAGACCTCGAAGAGTACAAATTTGTACTCCTCTACAGTTAAGACAATATCCAAATTTCTTTTCCAATCAATATAATTTGTTCCAGTAAGTTTATTTTCTTTTAATATCACAGCAAGTGGGTTGAAAGCCATTTGAAAAACCTAAGAATCACAATGATCAAAATATTAGATTTCAAATATCATTGGTTCCTCAAACAATAAAATTTCGAAATCAACCAACACCTAAAAACACCGAGAATATCGCATGCCACGATAGTGTGCAAGTATACGAATTCTACATTTGTAAGAACAGGTTTAACCCTTTAATTTTATTATCTTGTCAACCTTACTTTTTGACAAATAAAATTAATAGTTGGTTCCTCTTTGGCCCTACAAATAAAAGCAGTGACTCCGATGGGGAGGATACTTTTTATTTGCATCTAAGTGTGCACCATTACACGATACTAAGGTAATTATCTCAGATTATGTGCCTTACCGATGGGGAAGTACACACACTCCTAAATAATTTCCTATAACCATTATTTGACCTCGTGATCCGCAAACAAACTCATCCGATGGGGAGGAAGGCACTGAGAGCCGACGCGCAAGTTTGTTGCATCACACGTCAAATTGTAATGGAGGCCGCAGGAATTAATTAAAATATCCCTCTCCTACTTAGTAAATTGATAGTGAGGAATTTTCAAGCACACACAACATACATATAAAACAAATCAGCAATAAATATGAAAAAGATCAGAATTTTCCCAACTATTATGGCAATGTTCTCCAATATGCGTCCCGTCGTGTCGCCACCTCGTCCGCTCCACCCTTTCCCGTGCGCAAGTCACCAAAGAGATCCGAGCCGAGATAAACTATTTTAATTTACATCCATCGATCCTATACTCCACGAAGAAGTGTTCAAATAATCTAGATCGAAAGTAAACTAAAATGAGTGGCTAAACAATGTCATATTTAATTGCAAAAATTAAATACTAATTTAGCCTCGTCAACCCCGAGGATTCAAATAATATACAATCACACACACATGCAATCACATACACACATATATATAGCCATAATAGTTGGATCTTATTGGAAGTCTTGAGGAAAACATCTATATGAAGCAACCAGAGGGATTCATTGCTAAGGGCAAAGAGCATCTTGTATGTAAGCTTAATCGGTCCATTTATGGATTGAAACAAGCTTCGAGGTCTTGGAACATCCGCTTTGATGAGGTGATCTAGTCTTATGGATTTATTCAAAGTCCGGATGAGTCTTGTGTATACAAGAGATGTGATAGAAACGTAGTGGTATTTCTTGTACTATATGTAGATGACATTTGGTTGATTGGAAACAATATCAAGGTGTTATCGAACGTAAGGGTAAGGTTGTCCAAACAGTTTGATATGAAGGACTTGGGAGAGGTGGGACACATCCTTGTGATCAAGGTTATAAGGGATCGCAGGAAAAGGATGTTGTGCTTATCCCAAGCTTCATACATAGACATGATTTTGGATCGTTTTAGCATGCAGAACTCCAAGAAGGGTTTTCTACCTTTCAGGCATGGAGTTCCTTTATCTAAGGAGATGTGTCCTAGATCATCTGAGGAGATAGAGGAGATGAAGGCGGTTCCTTATGCTTCAGTAGTAGGAAGCCTGATGTATGTGATGCTATGTACGAGACCAGATATCTACTTTGTCATGGGCATGGTCAGCAGATATCAGAGTAATCCAGGATAGGGACATTGGACTGTGGTAAAGCATATATTGAAGTACCTGAGAAGGACAAGGGACTATATGCTGGTTTACCGGGCAGACCTATTACTCCCTATGGGTTACACAGATTCTGATTTCCAATCTGATAGGGATAACAGTAAGTCTACCTCAGGTTTTGTGTTTACTTTGGGAGGTGGAGCCATTGTATGGAGGTGTGTCAAGCAGAAATGCGTGGCAGACTCCACCATGAAAGCTGAGTATATGGCGGCCTCTGAGGTGGCCAAAGAAGCTATGTGGCTCAGGAACTTCCTGATGGACATGGATGTGATTCCTGGTTTGCCCAGAACTATCACAATTTATTGTGATAATAGTGGTGCAGTTGCAAACTCGAAGGAACCACGAGCCCATAAGGCTAGTAAACACATAGAGCGCAAGTACCACCTGATACGAGAAATTGTAAAGAGAGGAGAAGTTGATGTGGCCAAGATTGCATCAGAGGATAACCTGGCAGATCCTTTCACTAAGGCCCTTCCGGCGAGAGCTTTAGATAGGCATGTGGAGGGAATGGGGATCAGATGTATGGCAGTTTGAGGACAGCATAATCTTTTAGTATAAGTGACAGATTGTAGGGATGTATACTGAAAAGTTTATCTTTTGTAAGAACATCTTTATTTTGAAATAAGAATCACATGATCATTGTTTGCATATTTTTATGGTTATGCAATATTGTCTAATACTTTACATTGTAGATAACATGGTGTGTGGTGTCACACAGGAGATCATGTTATCGGCCCCTTGAAAAGTATAAGTAAAGGCTCACAACCGAGATGGCTTTGGACAAACCATCGGAATGGTTGTAGTGTGATTTGGTATAGGTTTGTCTTAACCATAGAATCACACTAGTGCACTTTGTGTGTATTGAGCAGGACCGACTTAGAGGTTATTCGATTTATTGCTGAGTACATAATCAAATCGGACCTCAGATATTATATTGTACATACTCTTAATCTCGATATAATGACGGGCACATATACTTAGTACGCATCTCTTTGATTTACCAATGGGCGAGATTTATAGATTAAATCGATAGGCTCGGTAAGTTGGGAGATGATATTATTTATATGGTGTACCATTGATTATAGGAGGAAACCGTGTCCTATATATTAGGATGATGATGTCCCCTTGAGGAGCTCATAAAGTTCATCATGTAAACCCTGCAGGTGGACTTGGTCTGGCATGATGAAAAGGTTGAGTTGTACTACTCAAGGAGTTAGATGTTGATTAATTAATGGTCAGTAAATTAATTAATCGACGAACATTCGAGATCTTAAACACGGAGAGAAAATGTATAAATAATATATGGAGCCCATGTTATCATATGGGGGTTGGTGAGGTAGATCAATGATGATCCTTTAGTGGATTGGATCATCATTAGTGCATCGGACTTTATGTGGGCTTGATCCATGGGTGGCCAAGATCCAACTCCTCCTCATGATCTCTAATATAGCCTATTAACACCTCATGAAGCTTAGATCCAATGGATAGAAACAAAACTCTAATATTCATAGGTAGAGATTAAATCTCTAAGATCCGACGGTTGAGATTAAATCGCTAGATCCGACGGTTGAGATTAAATCCCTAGAACCAATGAAGGAGATTAATTCATGACTTATCCCTAACTCTATAAAAGGAGGGCATGGGGTTGGTGTGGAGAACACATCAAGAGAGCTAGGGTTTTTGGAGTTGGCGGCAAGGGCTTAGGAATTAGGGTTTGGGCTTGGGCGGCACCAAATAAGGACGGTAATTCCTTTTCTTCTTCTTCCTTCAAGGTGGCCGGCGTCCAGCATGTTTTCCAGCCCTCTTCCAGCCTTTGGTCAGCGGCCAAGCCTCTCTTCTCCTTCTCCTTAGGTGGTGGAAACAAGATATAGGGCTTCCCTTGGTGTCTTGGTTGTTTTCCATCATCTTCTCCTCCTCCTAGTTGGCCGGTGGCAAGGAATTGTTTTGTTCCTTGTTGGTTGGTTTTAGGGAGGAGAAGAACCTTGTTTCTATTCTTCCTTTTGCTTTAGAAGAGAAAGGAAGGAAGATTTGCGATCTAGGTGCTTCAACTTTTGGTAGATCATCGCCCACACGACGTCCAAAAGGAGGAAGGTCATACGTTAGAAGATCGAGAGATATACCTGTTCTTCTTTCTCTTTTTGTTACTTGCTTGTTTTTGTTTTTCAACTATGAGCATGATATAAATCTATATATGGCTAAATAATACTTGGATCCCGAACATAAATACAAAAATCGGCGATCCGGACATCGTCTATTCTGCGGCTACTCGTAGAATAGATGATGGTCGCTTGAACAACTAGTTTGTTCAAGTGACCTCTCTAAACGAATAGCACGATGATGACTTGGTTGTTTGGGCAATCCTTTTTGTCTAGGATTAAATTTTTTAATCCGGGGACATCGAGGGGATCGCCATGAACAAATGACCAAGGTGAAGTGGGAAGCGAAGTTTTCCCTCATGGACTCGATAAGCAAAACCCTTCACAGTTTAGTATATGCATTGAGTATGACTATACTGTGGTTACTTGTTATTAGATTTGGATAGGACTCTATGTCTATTGGACATATTTTGTATACATGTAGATCTTCACATGTATACCTGTAGATCTCAATATCCCTATATGTTGTTCATGCACTTTCTATATATTACCCCTGAGTTTATAATCACCACCCTGGACCCTAGGTTTCCTGTCGCTCAGGTAACAGGTAGAAGATTCCTTGGATGGTCGGAGCTCCACCAGCTGATCTCATCTCACACCGAACGGATGGAGGTTTATTACGATTTGTGGTATTCTATTGGATTGTCGTTTTGGGATTTTATCCTGTATCGTTTCCGAATTTGTGGTTACGGATGTGTTGTATGTATTTGACTTCTGATGTGGTTTCTATTATGGTTCTTATTGTGTCAAGTCACTCCGAAGTGCATAGTTGAGTCGTTGTATATTTAATATTTGTCAGTATCTTCCGCTGTATTTGTATGGATTATTTCTATATATTTGTTATGTGATTCTGGCCGAAAGACTTTATGTATATCAGAAAATTGTATCATGTACAGCGGAGATGCTATCTGATTATTTTCGGCTCGGCATACTCTCGGGGCGTGACAATTTTATTGGTATCAGAGCCCTAGGTTGCGAAGTCCACTTTCGGATTTGATTTCGTTCGGACATCGAGTTTTGCTTTACTCGGTTTTGGTTTTGTGAGTTCTGAGATCTGGCAGTTGCGGACATCTTCGATCTACAAGGATTAAGGTATGTCAGTTGTTATCATATATCCTTCTATTGGTTATGCATTTAGTTGCTTATAATAGGGATGACTTGTAGGGTGTTAATTTCTAGTTGTAACCATGGTTTGAGTTGACCACAGGAACGACATGTTGAGATTATTAGACGTGTACCTGCTATTGAAAGGGTAAATTACCTTTGAGAGTCGACTAATACCGATTCGGAAAGCAGGGGTTAGGTAGTCACATCTCTTGTGGAGATCAAAGATTACAGTCCTAAGGATTTTCACTAATTATGCTTGTCAGATTATTACCTGAGGGGTAATGAACTAAGAGAGTATACTATTGCTGATGCAGATAGTAGAAAATTAGTGGATGATATTCATAGGGATTTTGATCCCCAGATTGGTCATGCTAGGTTGTATAATTTTGAAGGTACTTTTGGGTACTTAACTTGTGTTATACAAAGAAAGTAGTGTTAGTTGCATACCATTATCGAAATCAATCTGGTATTTGGTGGAAGATGTAGGAAATAACCTTCGGGAAGTCACACATCACTGGGTCATGATGTAGTAATGTTGTGAGATAGTATTTTCCCCGCATTGTCTCTTTGACTTATTGTCAGAAAATTCTTGGGCATTAAGCAGGGTGACCATTTGGTAATGAAGGTACCATGCAAAGTAGTTAGACTTGCAAAGAATACGACCACCTAATAGCTCGAGAATGTGGTCAATGTGTCTTTAGCCACCCACAGTTTATTGGCTGACATTTTGATCAGGATGTTTGGATCTCCTACCAGATCCTACCAGAAGTCCTTAGACCGAGTCATGTGTATAGGAATGACTCCTGAGCAAGTGTTTTAAGAGTTGGAGATTTGATAAGCATATATTGCAAGTCAAATTATTGGAATCAGAATTCTCCGAATGTTTGACAAAAGGAGTAAAATGGGAGTCATGAGTCACGAGCGACTATTGGAGAGTTTTTCGATCATAGAAGACCGACTGCAGATTGTCAGGATCTTCTCATGTTTATCAATGAAATCAGAGGAAAGACTCCGAAGGGATTGTGTGCATGTAGTATGGGTCACGACGAGACGCAAAGTCAGATTATCCGATGGATCATTTTGTCCAATTATACTATAAGCAGCCAGTAACTACGAGGAGAGTATGTACCATGAAGACTCAGATGAACACTATAGATTATGCTTTCGAGAGGATGATCCACAACCTCGGAAGCTGAGATTATCACATTAGCAGCAATCTACGACCTCAGATATAGTTGGAGCTCTTTGATACTTCCATCTGAGAGAAGCAATTTACTCAACAATATCAATAGAAGACATCTCAGAAGACTCAGACATCTAGACTACAACAACTATTACCTCCCTAGGCGTAGCTATACTTTTCGCAGAGTTGGAGCATGCTACGATTCAGTATTTTTCAGCCGGTGGTGTACTATTTACCTGTACAACAATGCTTTACCATCTCCATTGTAGTTGTTTTAGTTTGTACCTCAGTTTCAGCAGTTGACTTCAGTTCCTCCTTGGTAGTCCTTTGCACTTACAGGAGCTCAGCCGTCAAGAACATATGTTGGGCGAGTTTGCATGGTTACTTGAGAAGAGGTATAGAAGACCGAAGAATTGTTCATTCGGGGTATTACTTTAGGTTACCCTATTTGCGGATGTATTGAGAGATACTGGTAGTTTATTGGTAGCTAGGTCTAGAATATTCTTAGATAGGATTAGAAGGGTTCCTATCGACTTGTGGGTTGGTGATTGTTCTCTACCATCCGATGAGATGTTGATCAGCAACCAAGAAATCAAGGGATACCCTTAGCCTTTGGTAGACATACCTTCACTATAAACATATCCTTACGGGTAGTTAAATTGTTGAAATGAGGGTATAACATGTATCTCGAATGTGCATATAGTTCGTGAGTTTTCGGATGTAGTTTCGGATGAACTCCCGGGCTTGCCACTGCATGGGCAAGTACGAATATGCGATTGGGGTGATTTCGGGAATAGTTCTGATATTGAAGACCTCATACTGGGAGATGATTTTACGGGTATCAGTGTTGCTAAACACTATGGGAGATTTATTTGTCTTAGGGTTTCTTCTCGAGAAGATCCAGAACTTCTTGTTAGAAGAGAGACGAACCTTTGAGGTTATGCATCGATTATCGATGATGGAATGCAGTAGTTGAGAATGAATATCCTTCATTGTGGATAGATAATCTGTTTAGCTTAGCTAAATGACACCTGTGTATACCCTAGGGTTGATCTACGATTGGAGGGTTGATATTGTAGTGACTTAGTATCATACAATTATCATTGTTGGTGTGATGATTGATATATCATCAGCATAGAGTAAAAGGATGTAGGTGTGTAGAAGACGACATTTCATACTTGGAATGAATTCTAGGAGATGTTGATAATGTTGTTAGACTTATCGACGATTTCGTCGTTCATGGATTTGAGGAATCAAGTACTCTTAGAGTATTTAAGATCGATTGTCAACATATCTGTGGAGGATATATTTATGGATATATTCCTAATCTTGAGGGAAATTGTGGTTTCCCTAGATTGATTTGGTGTTTACCGTAGATGTGGATAGGATGTTACTAGCGTTATCATACCGCTGATTTGTTTGACCAAGAAGGTGATGGAAGTCACTTGGTCGGAAGCTTGTGAAGCAAGGTTTCAAGGCCTAGACAGTGGCTAACTTTTGCATCAGTGTTAGTTAATTCTTCCGGTGTGGTTGGAATTGTACACTGATATATCATTTAAGGGATTAGGAGCGATTCGGATGCAGTTGAATGAGACATACCTTATGCTTACGTCAGTTGAGAAACTAGCGAGATGGGTCATTATAATCTTCCAGTTACTTCAAGTTCTGTGTGACAGAGTGGATTTTGGACATTAGATTGATTTCACTTATGAGAAAGGAATTCTCCGTCTCCGAAGAGAATAGTGAGTATTGAGACGTTCCTATTGGGGGAACGATATATGGGACATGGTTGATTTCGTAGTTCGATGTTGGGTCTGCCAACAAGTAAAAGTGGAATATTGGTGACCTGTAGGGTTACATAGCGTGATGAAGTGGGAGTCTAGTACGTTAGACTGCATTGATTATTTAGAATTCGGAAGGGGCTTGATAGGATTTAGGTATTCGATGATCGATTAGTTAGGTCCGCTCATTTACTTCCGAGCAGTAAGATGGACTTCGTTGGATCACTTGACGGAATTATATCCATGGAGTATCCTTGAGTATCATTTCTAATAGTGATTCATGATTCATCTTATAATTCTAGCAAAGTCTCCAACAGGTCATGGATATAGAGCTCTACTCTATTACAGTTATTAACCTCTTAATAGGTTGATTGAGAGTGTATATTAGAGATGGAATATAATATTCGAGCTCAATACCCTACTTAGTCACTTGAGGTTTGTGACTTTTCTCCGGATACTTGAGATGATTATTGTGACATCTCGTACTCGTACATGAGTCGGAAATTTGGGGACCAAATTTTTATTAGTGGGGGAGAATGTAAGATACTGAAAAAAAAATAATAATAAAATAAAATACGCCTTGTTAGTTGAGAAATTTTCTTATATAATTTTTCAAGAGTTTATAGAAATTTTTCCGGATTCAAAAGGAGTCCATACGAGGAAGACTTAATCTTAAATGGGTGTTTGGGTTAGCTTTGGGTTAAACTTGAACTAGCTCAACTAATTTGGGTCAACCTAGGCTAGCTTAACTGTCAGTTTTAAAGGTTGAACCCGATTTTCTCCTTTCACGCATTCTCCTCCTCTTCCCGATCACGCGATTCATTCCTCTCCTTTCTCGCGACGTCGATTCCATCTCCCTTCTCCCTCCGTGAGCCGTTGTTGTCGATGATGGAAGATCCGACAGGTGGGAGGGATGTCATGCTCTCTGCTCTCGATCTGTTTCTCATCGCCCATCTCCACATCAGTCGGATTCCGTTGAGACCTCCCATCTCAGTTCATTGGTTTCCTCGTGCAAGCATCACGAAGACGTCGCCACCACGGTTGGGTGCTCCGACTGGAGGATAGCTTGATTGCCTTCTTCTGGGATTTCATCGATCCCTTCTTGCCGCGGCTACGACACCATGGATCGATCACGCGAAGCTGCTACTACAAGTTTGTTAGGTTTTTGAGATGTGAGATGAGATCATGATGTGGGTTTTTGATTGAGCTTGGATCCATGTTTGGGCAGTGATTGGAGCAGATTTTGCGTGTGAACAGGGGAGAAACGGTGATGATGAAGATTTGGGTCAGTAAGTTTGGTTTACCTTTATTGTTTCAATGTTAATTGCTGATTTTCCTTTGGAGGTTGTTGTGTGATTTGTGGTATGAGATGATCTTGTCCAATGAGTTTGATATAGGGTGTGAATGTTGATTTATGTGTCGGCTGTGGGTGGAAGAAGGAGGTATACCAGATTCATTTGATGTCTGTTCTTGGAGTGATTGCTAATATATATATATGTATGCATGTATTTGATATATGTTTTACGTATGCCTATGAGATGCTGCATTTGATTGAGCTATGTTTGCTGCATATGTTTGTTCATCATGATACATGTCATTTTCTTATTATATACTGCTGTGTGTTGAGCATGATATATGTGTTGGTTCAGACTGTTGTATGCATTTGATTAGCGTCATGTTCTAGTATGGACCGGGGTGTTTTTATATGTGATTATATACTGTTCATATGTCTGAGTGTTGGTCAGGTATGGGATTGACCTTGTACGTTATATGGGTTATGTTATTGTATACCTGTTCAGGATGATATAGCTTATGGTGTTGTAGACCGTCAGGTACGTTGGTACATTACTTCATGTTCAGTTGATCAGTTTAGTATATGCATTGAGTATGACTATACTGTGGTTACTTGTTATTAGATTTGGATAGGACTGTATGGCTATTGGACATATTTTGTATACCTGTAGATCTTCACATGTATACTTGTAGATCTCTATATCCCTATATGTTGTTCATGCACTTTCTATATATTACCCCTGAGTTTATACTCACCACCCAGGACCCTGGGTTTCCTATCGCCTAGGTAACAGGTAGAAGATTCCTTGGATGTTCGGAGCTCCGCCAACTGATCCCATCTCACACCGAATGGATGGAGGTTTATTATGATTTGTTGTATTCTGTTGGATTGTCATTTTGGGATTTTATTCTGTATCATTTCCGTATTTGTGGTTACGAATGTGTTGTATGAATTTGACTTCTGATGTGGTTTCTATTATGGTTTTTGCTGTGTCAAGTCACTCCGGAGTGCATAGTTGAGTCGTTGTGTATTTAATATTTGTCAGTATCTTCCGCTGTGTTTGTATGAATTATGTCTATATATTTGTTATGTGATTGTGGCTAAAAGGCTTTATGTATATCAGGAAATTGTATCACGTACAGGGGAGATGTTATCCGAATATTTTTGGCTTGGCATACTCTCGGGGCGTGACAATTTTATTGGTGTCAGAGCCCTAGGTTGCGAAGTCCACTTTCGGATTTGATTTCGTTCGGACATCGAGTTTTGCTTTACTCGGTTTTTATTTTGTGAGTTCTGGGATCTAGCAATTGCAGACATCTCCGAGCTACAAGGATTAAGGTATATCAGTTGTTATCATATATCCTTCTATTTGTTATGCATTTAGTTGCTTATAAAAGGGATGACTTGTAAGGTGTTAATTACTAGTTGTAACCATGGTTTGAGTTGACCACGAGAATGACATGTTGAGATTATTAGACATGTACCTGCTATTGAAAGGGTAAATTACATTTGAGAGCCGATAGATACCGAGTCGGAAAGCAAGGGTTAGGTAGTCACATCTCTTGTGGAGATCAAAGATTACAATCTTAAGTATTTTCACTAATTATGCTTGTCAGATTATTACCTGAGGGGTAATGGACTAAACAAGTATACTATTGCTGATGCAGATAGTAGAAAATTAGTGGATGATATTCATAGGGATTTTGATCCATGGATTAGTCGTGCTAGGTTATATAACTTTGAAGGTACTTTTGGGTACTTAACTTGTGTTATACAAAGAAAGTAGTGTTAGTTGCATACCATTATCGGAATCAATCTGGTATTTTGTGGAAAATGTAGAAAAAAACCTTCAGGAAGTCACACATCACTGGGTCATGGTGTAGTGATGTTGTGAGAGAGTATTTTCCCCGCGTTGTCTCTTTGACTTATTGTCAAAGAATTCTTGGGCATTAAGCAGGGTGACCGTTTGGTAATTAAGGTACGATGAAAAGTCGTTAGACTTGCGAAGATTACGACCACCTAATAGCTCGAGAATGTGGTCAACATGTCTTAAGCCACCCACAGTTTATTGGATGACATTTTGATCAGGATGTTTGGATCTCCTACCAGATCCTACCGGAAGTCCTTAGACCGAGTCATGTATATAGGAATGACTCGTGATCAAGTGTTTTAAGAGTTGGAGATTTGATAAGCATATATTGCAAGTCAAATTATTGGAATCAGAAGTCTCCGAAAGTTTGACAAAGGAGTCAAATGGGAGTCATGAGTCACGAGCGACTATTGGAGAGTTTTCCGATCATTGAAGACCGACTGTAGATTGTTAGCATCTTCTCATGTTTATCAATGAAAACAGAGGAAAGACTCCGAAGGGATTGTGTGCGTGTAGTATGATGGCGTGCTCGGAGGCTCGTCGGCTCCCATGCCTCCGGATTAAAATTTTCACTAATGAAAACTAATCCGGATGGGATGAGTCTCCTAAGCTCAACCAATTTGTCGTCGTGCTAACGACTCGAGCGATCGCTTGAACAAACTAGTTGTTCAAGCAACAAAACTCTTCTAGCCGGTTAGCCGCGGAATAGACGATGGATGGATCGCCGGTTTTTGTGTTTATCTTCGGGGTCCATGATTATACAAATACATATGGATGTAGACATGTATAATCAACACATACAAACATATTAATAAGAACATGCAAAGATCAATAATAAAACTTGTAAAACTTTTATACCTCTCGATCTTCTATCGTATGTCCTAACCTCCTTGTAGACTTCGTGTGGGCGAAGATCCTCCACAAGTTGAAGCTTCCTAGAACACGCTCTTCCTTCCTTGCTCACCCCGAACAAGAGGAAGCATGGAAACAAAACTCATCTCTTATCTAGGACCAACCATCAAGCTCCAAGCATGATGTTTGCCGCCGGCCCAAAGAGAATAAAAGGATTGCCGACCAACCTTGAAGAAGGTTGCCGCTGGCCAACCTTGATAGAGAAGAGGAGAGGATGCTCCGGCCAAGAGAGAAAGATAAGAAGCTAATCCCTTACCTTCTTGCCGCCGGCCACACCCCATGGGCAATGGGTGCCGCCCAACCATTAGGGTTCTAAACCCTAATCTTGCCGCCCAACCATTAGGGTTCTAAACCCTAATTTTGCCGCCCAAAGTCTCTCCCAAAACCCTAATCTTCTTAGCATTAGCCTTGCCGCCCAAGCCAAGAAGCCTTATTTATAGAGTTAGGCTTAAGCCTCCTTTTATTCTCCACCGTTGGATCTAAGGATTTAATCTCAACCATCGGATCTAGAGAATTAATCTCAATCGTCGGATCTAGAGATTTAATCTCCACCTTCGGATCTAGGGATTTAATCTCAATCGTCGGATCTAGAGAATTAATCTCAACCGTCGGATCTAGAGATTTAATCTCCACCGTCGGATCTAGGGATTTAATCTCAACCGTCGGATCTAGAGAATTAATCTCAACCGTCGGATCTAGAGATTTAATCTCCACCGTCGGATCTAGAGTTCCATTTTCCACCATCGGTGTAGGGGATCGATACGCCGGCTAGAGGGGGGTGAATAGCCCTCGTTCGTTGGTCGTCGTATTTTGCTCGTCTACAAAACGTTAGCGCAAGCGGAAGCAATAAACTAAGACAAGCAAATAGAAATAAAAACAAAGACAATACAAACACGGAGATGTAACGTGGTTCACGGCTACGCCGCTAATCCACGGTCCGATTCGTCCACGGTGAATCACTCCGCAATCTATCCACTAGATCTCTCCTTTGCACAAAGCTAGGTGGAGGTAACCTCTTTACAACAACACTCCTCTTACAAATATAATGAAAATAAGCTTGGGTAAGAGGATGGAAAGCTTTAGGGAACTTTGGGAGAGTGTTAGTGTGTAAGCATTAGCCTCCCAAAGCCTTACCCCCTTCCTTTTTATAGAGGAAGAGGGTTTCTTCCCGTTGACACAGGATCAGTCGACTGATGGCACCCATCAGTCGACTGGTCCCGTTGCCGTTGCCCAATAACGGCCGCTTTCCACGTTGGATACCATCCAGCAGATCGGCATCGATCGTGATGGCACCATCGATCGGCCCGGTGCTCGATCCGAGTGTCCAATCGAAGTCGACTCCATTCTGCGTCGTGCGCCGTGCATCGATCACCATCGGTCGTGCATCGATCGCTACCCATGGATAGCGCCAAGCACTTGACCTGGCGGTCTTATACCGGTCGATCGAACCATCGACTTAGGCGATCGGCCGCCATGACATGGCGGTCGGCGTCGAAAACTCATCCGACACTTGGCCAAATGGCCAAGTTTCACCTAAGAGCTACCCTTCCCAGGTTACAATTGCTCACTCTCATCCCTCGGAGTCCCTCGCCTTCGAAGTTCTCTTCGTTCGTGGCCACGTCCCTCGGCAGCATCAGGCGCACGGCTCTGCAATGCTCCTTCGCATCTCTTGCCTCGAAGTCTACTTCCTCCGGCTTCACTCCAAGCTCCTCGTCCGGCGGTCCCTCGGATGCTCCAAGCGCACAGCTTCCGCAAAGCTATCCTTCACCGACTCAAGGCACGAGTCATGAGATGTGAAACTCGCCATGGCTCCATGTGCGAATTACTAAGTCCTGCACGACTTCAACGCACATATCAAATCAACATATCAAACTAACTTAAACCCTTTGCTACACCATCAAAACCATATCACGGCAAGAGATTGCCCTAACAATCTCCCCCTTTTTGATGTGTGGCAATCCGTTTAAGTTAGGTAAAAACATTTGATATAAATTTTAAGGAAAGAAAGCATGTAAACATAATCATGATATAGCAACATGCAACTCCCCCTTAATCCATGAAACTCTCTATGTAAATTTCTCCCTATCATAAATTTCTCCCCCTTTTATAATTAACTTAAACATAGTATTTTCTCCCCCTTTGACACCATCAAAAAGATTATCACTAAGTTAAAAACACATGACATCAAGTCTAATAGAAAGAAAATACCACAAGTTGATTTAAAATTCAGAATTCACCTTTCGGTCTGATATTGAGCCATCGATCATTAGTTCAGATATACGGTCGTAGCGCACAATTCGGAGAAAATGCATTAAAAATTCCAGAAAATTCAAAAAATCATGAAGTTTGGGGAACACATTTCTTTTAAGTATATCTATCAGTGAAAAATATGTTTTCATGAAAAATCATTATATTTCCACGTATTTGCCAAAAATCCAAAAGTTTTAAAAACTACTAGGTTTTTTATCATAAGAGTATCCATTTTAACACCCAGTTTTGCATCCAATTGTTTCAAAACATGAATACATGTATTTTAAAGTAAGAAATTATTTTGAAAACATATGAGATATCCAACCATGATCTTTGGGCAATATGTCTATGAATTAAACATAAGCCTTCCCCATGATTGGTCTATTATTGCTATTTTGATACTTTAAATGACCATCTAAATGCCATAGACATTAGTGAACATTTGTATCATCCTAACATCTCACTCATGCTAAGTTTTCAATCAAGGTAGCCTATGGTGAGTGTGAGATGCATCCTAGGGGGTATTTGAATATACTTAACCAATATGTTCATGCAATTCTATCATGGTTAAGTGTCAACCTAACATCCTACATGATCATAATGACATATATAAATTAATTTCACATTATGATCATGAAACTCATGTATTCATCAAATAATAGTCATGCATTAGGTATTATATGATGATAATAAACAAAGTATTACGTAAAGCATGATTCAAACCTATTTCTTATGATAACGTGCCAAATTTCAAAAACATAAATCATGATTGTAAATATACATAGGAATTACATCAATCATCATGATTTAAGCATTATTATGTATTTATGGGTACGTTATCATCACCCAACACTATCTAAGAAATGTTGTCCCATCATCCTAAGTCAACCAAAATATGATATAGGCTAGGTCCATGTGGTTGACTACCCTAGGGTTATTCTAACCCTTAAGGATGGATTTTGGAACCCAAAATAAGTTCTTTCCTATTGGGTTCACTAGATATTCCTTGGGGATCCATTTTCTAGCAATTACTTTCTTTTTATCTTGTCCCCTAGCTATTAGGCATTTGTAGGCCTTTTCATTTTTCTTTTCCTTATATCCTAGGCCCTTTTTGTTGAAGCTAACTCTTTGGCTCCCAATAATCATATTTAATGTGTTAGAGCCAATAGTGAATTTCTCTAGGGCTTTGGTTAAATAATCTACCTTTTCCCTTAATGCCCTATTTTCCTCTATGCATGCATCATTAACATCCAAAGGCATATAGTCATGTGAGCATGCATCATCATTTAAGCTAGAAGAAATATTATCATTTAAGCATGCATTTTCTAGCTTTTGTTCTAAATCCTTAATTTGATTAAGCATGCTTTTATTTTTCTTTTTCATTCCAAATAAGTCCTTAGTTAAACTAGAAATTATGGAAACTATTTTCTTAGGAGAGGCTTTCGTTACCATAGTTTCCATATCCTCTTCTTCTTCTTCGGATGAGGAGGATGTAGAAGCTCCCCCTTCATTTGAGCTCTCCCCACTTGAGCTTGATCATTCATTTTCGGTGGAGGAGGAGCAATCCGAGTCATGAAGAGCCATTGGTGCTAGGTTGGAGTAGACATGCTCTTCTTCTTCGGATGAGGATGAAGAGGCAAGATCATCCCATGTCTTGGCTTTGAGTGCCATGGCCTTCCCTTTTCCTTTTGCCTTCTTCTCCTCTTCCTTCTTTTTACTTCCCTTCTTCTTCTTCTTTTCTTCTTTCTTCTTCCTTTCTTCCTTGCTCTTGTTTAGGAGGGGACAATTATCCCTTATATGTCCCTCTCCTTGGCAATTATAACATATGACCTTCCCCCTTGGTCTTCTATTCCTGTCATGAGATTTATCAAATCTAAAATTCTTAAATACACGCCTTACCTTCCTTACCATGTAGGCTTCTTCCGTGCTATCCATGGAGGAGGTAGAGGCTTCATCGGATGAGGAGGAGGGGACTTCCATCTTCTTCTTCCCCTTATTTGCCAACAAGGCTACTCCCCTTGAATTTTGGACTCTAGGCTCTTCTTGTATACCTTCAAGCCTTGTCTCATGAAGCTCCATGGTTGAAATGAATTCCTCCAAGGTGCTCACTTCTAGGTTCTTGGAGATGTAAAATGAGTCCACCATGGAGCTCCATCTTGAGGACCGGGGGAAAGCATCTATGGCCTTCATTACCATATCCCGATTGGAGAGCTTTTCACCTACACTTGCTAAACCGGTTAGAATTTCCTTAAATCTAGAGTGTAGGGATTTTACCTTCTCTCCCTTTTCAAGTTTGATATTGGACAATTGGTAGCGAAGAACGTCTCTCCTTGCTAGCTTTGCCTCGGATGTGCCTTCATGGATTTCTATTAGTTTCTCCCACATTTCCTTGGCGCTAGCACACTCTCCTATCCTATTGACTTCTTGTTGAGGAAGGACATTGTATAGGTGGTGCTTGGCCTTTGAATTTGCCAAGTATTCTTCTCTTTGCCTCTTGCTCCACCTAGATTTCTCCAATGGCTCCCCATCCTCGTTCCTAGACAACTCGAAACCGTTTTCCATTATTAATAGAATTTCAAAGTCGGTTTCGAAGAATACCTCCATTCGCTTCTTCCACCAAGTGAATTCGCCGTTGAACTTCGGTGGGTGGATGTTTGAGCCGGCCATCTTTAGATGAAGTGTTTGTTGCGGCGGTTAGTCCTTGACAAACGACTTGGCTCTGATACCACTTGTAGGGTCGGTCGGTTGATCTATTGGCCGGCTAGAGGGGGGTGAATAGCCCTCGTTCGTTGGTCATCGTATTTTGCTCGTCTACAACACGTTAGCGCAAGCGGAAGCAATAAACTAAGACAAGCAAATAGAAATAAAAACAAAGACAATACAAACACGGAGATGTAACGTGGTTCACGGCTACGCCACTAATCCATGGTCTGATTCGTCCACGGTGAATCACTCCGCAATCTATCCACTAGATCTCTCCTTTGCACAAAGCTAGGTGGAGGTAACCTCTTTACAACAACACTCCTCTTACAAATATAATGAAAATAAGCTTGGGTAAGAGGATGGAAAGCTTTAGGGAACTTTGGGAGAGTGTTAGTGTGTAAGCATTAGCCTCCCAAAGCCTTACCCCCTTCCTTTTTATAGAGGAAGAGGGTTTCTTCCCGTTGACGGGATCGATCGATGGCACCCATCGGTCGGTCAGCCGCTGCCCAATAACGGCCGCTTTCCACGCTTGGATACCATCCAGCGATCGCATCGATCGTGATGGCACCATCGGTCGACCGGTGCTCGATCGATCGAGTGCCCGAAGTCGACTCCATTGCACGTGCAGCCATCGATCATTGCCATTCATCGGCGGCGATCATTGCCGATCATTGCCGATCCATAGCGATCCGCCAAGCACTTGACCGGTCTTATACGGTCGATCGAACCCTCGACTTAAGCGATCATTGCCGCCATGACATGGCGCGATCGGCGTGTCGAAAAACTCATCCAACACTTGGCCAAATGGCCAAGTTTCACCTAAGAGCTACCCTTCCCGGGTTACAATCGCTCACTCTCATCCCTCGGAGTCCCTCGCCTTCGAAGTTCTCTTCGTTCGCGGCCACGTCCCTCGGCAGCATCAGGCGCACGGCTCTGCAATGCTCCTTTGCGTCTCTTGCCTCGAAGTCTACTTCCTTCAGCTTCACTCCAAGCTCCTCGTCCGGCGGTCCCTCGGATGCTCCAAGCGCACGGCTTCTGCAAAGCTATCCTTCACCGACTCAAGGCACGAGTCATGAGATGTGAAACTCGCCATGGCTCCATGTGCGAATTACTAAGTCTTACACGACTTCAACGCACATATCAAATCAACATATCAAACTAACTTAAACCCTTTGCTACACCATCAAAACCATATCACGGCAAGAGATTGCCCTAACAATCGGATCTAGACTCCATGAGGTTTTAATAGGCTACAATAGGGACCATGAGGAGGAGTTGGATCTTGGCCACCCGATGGATCGGAACCACACAAACTTGTTCCATCAATGATGTTCCATTCCACTAGAGGATCATCATTGAATTACCTCACCAACCCCCATAAATTAATATAGGCTCCATACATTATTTGTACATCCATCTCCCCGTGTTTAAGATATCGAATGTGCATCAATTAATTGATTTACTGACCATCAATCAATTAACATCTAACTCCTCGAGTAGTACCACTCAACCTTATCATCATGTTGACTAAGTCAACCTGCAGGGTTTACATGATGAACCTTATGAGCTCCTCAAGGGGACATCATTAACCTAATATATAGGACATGGTTTCCTCCTATAATTAACGACACACCATGTAAATAATATCATTTCCCAACTTACCGGGCATATTGATTTAATCCATATAAATCTCACCCTTTGGTAAATCAAAGAAATAAATACTAAGTACATGTGCCCGTTATTATATTGGGATTAAGAGCATGTACATCATAATATCCGAGGTCCGATTCAATTATGTAGTCAGCAATAAATTGAATCACCTCTATGTCGGTCCTGCTCAATACACCTATGTGTACTAGTGTAACTCTATGTTCAAGACAAAACAATACCAAGCTACACTACAACCATGCCGATGGTTTGTCCAAAACCATCTTGGTTGTGAGCCTCTACTTATATTCTACAAGGGACTGATAACATGATCTTTTGTGCCACACCAAGCACCAAGTTATCTACAATGTAAAGTATTAGACAATATGCACACATATAATAAATATAAAGTGCAAACAATGATCATGTGATTCTTATTTAAAAATAAAAATGTTCATACAAGAGAGCTAGGCTTTCAGTATACATTCCAACATAGTACGGGTCACGACGAGACGCAGAGTCAGATTATCCGATGGATCATTTTGTCCATTTATACTATAAGCAGCCAGTACCTACGAGGAGAGTATGTACCTTGAAGACTCAGATGAACACTATAGATGATGCTTTCGAGAGGACGATTCACAACCTCGAAAGCCGAGATTATCACATCAACAACAATCTACTACCTCAGATATAGTTGGAGCTCTTTGATACTTCCATCTGAGAGAAGCAATTTACTCAGCATTATCAACAGAAGACATCTCAGAAGACTCAGTCATCCAGACGACAACAACTGTTACCTCCCCAAGCATAGCTATACTTTTCGCAGAGTTGGAGCATGCTACGATTCTGTATTTTTCAGCCGGTGGTGTACTCTTTACCCGTACAGCAGTGTTTACCATCTCCATTGCAGTTAATTTAGTTTGTAACTCAGTTTCAGCAGTTGACTTCAGTTCCTCCTTGGTAGTCCTTTGCACATACAAGAGATCATCCATCAAGAACAGATGTTGGGCGAGTTTACATGGTTACTTGAGAAGAGGTATAGAAGACCAAAGAATTGGTCATTCGAGGTATTACTTTAGGTTACCCTATTTCTGGATGTATCGAGAGATACTGGTAGTTTATAGGTAGCTAGGTCTAGAATATTCTTTGACAGGATTAGAAGGGTTCCTATAGACTTGTGGGTTGGTGATTGTTCTCGACCGTCCGGTGAGATGCTGATCAACAACCAAGAAGTCAAGGGATACCCTTAGCCTTTGCTAGACATACCTTCACTATAAACATTTCCTTACGGGTAGTTAAATTGTTGAAATGGAGGTATAACATGTATCTCAGATGTGCATATAGTTCGAGAGTTTTCGGATATAGTTTCGGATGAACTCCCGGGCTTGCCACTCCATAGGCAAGTATGTATATGCGATTGGGGTGATTTCGGGAATAGTTTTGATATTGAAGACCTCATACCGGGAGATGATTTTACGGGTATCAGTGTTTCTAAACACTAAGGGAGATTTATTTATCTTAGGGTTTGTTCTCGAGAAGATCCAGAACTTCTTGTTAGAAGAGAGACAAACCTTTGAGGTTATGCATCGATTATTGATGATGGAATACAGTAGTTGAGAATGAATATCTTTCGTTGTGGATAGATATTCTGTTTAGCTAAGCTAAATGACACCTATGTATACCCTAGGGTTGATCTACGATTGGAGGGTTGATATTGTAGTGACTTTATGTCATATAATTATCATTGTTGGTGTGATGATTGATATATCATCAGCATAGAGTAAAAAGATGCAGGTGTGTAGAAGACGACATTTCATACTTGGTATGAATTGTAGGAGATGTTGATAATGTTGTTAGACTTATCGACGATTTAGTCATTCATGGATTTGAGGAATCAAGTACTCTTGGAGTATTTGAGATCGATTGTCATCATATCTGTGGAGGATATATTTATGGATATATTCCTAATCTTGAGGGAAATTGTGGTTTCCCTAGATTGATTGGTGTTTACCGTTGATGTGGATAGGATGTTACTAGCGTTATCATACCGTTGATTTGTTCAACCAAGAAGGTGATGGAAGTCACTTGGTCGGAAGCTTGCGAAGCTAGGTTTCAAGGCCTAAACAGTGGCTAACTTTTGCATCAGTGTTAGTTAATTCTTCCGGTGTGGTTGGAGATGTACACGGATGTATCATTTCATGGATTAAGAGAGATTCTGATGCAGTTGAATGGGACGTACCTTATGCTTACGTCAGTTGAGAAACTAGCGAGATGGGTCATTATAATCTTCCAGTTACTTCCAGTTCTGTGTGACAGAGTGGATTTTGGACATTAGATTGATTTCTCTTATGAAAAAGGAATTCTCCGTCTTCAAAGTGAATAGTGAGTATTGAGACGTTCATGTTGGTGGAACGATATATGGGACATGGTTGATTTCGTAGTTCGATGTTGGGTGTGCCAACAAGTAAATGTGGAATATTTGTGACCAGTTGGGTTACGTACCGTGATGAAGTGGGAGTCTAGTACGTTAGACTGTGTTGGAAGATTATCTAGAATTCGGAAGGGGCTTGATAGGATTTTGGTAATCGATGATCGATTAGCTAAGTCCGCTCATTTCCTTCCGAGTCGTAAGATGGACTTCGTTGGATCACTTGACGGAATTATATCCATGGAGTATCCTTGAATATCATTTCTGATAGTGATTCATGATTCATCTTACGATTCTAGCAAAGTCTCCAACATGTCATGGATATAGAGCTCAACTCTATTACAGTTATTTACCTCTTAATAAGTTGATTGAGTGTGTATATAAGAGTTGGAATATAATATTCGAGCTCAGTACCCCACTTAGTCACATGAGGTGTGTGACTTTTCTCCGGATACTTGAGATGATTATTGTGACATCTCTTACTCGTACATGAGTCAGAAATTTGGGGATCAAATTTTTATTAGTGGGGGAGAATGTAAGATACTGAAAAATAATAATAATAAAATAAAATACAATAAAATACCCCTTGTTGGTTGAGAAATTTTCTTATATAATTTTTCAAGAGTTCACAAAATTTTTTCTGTATTCAAAAGGAGTCCATACGAGGAAGACTTACGCTTAAATGGGTGTTTGGGTTAGCTTTGGGTTAAAATTGAACTAGCTCAACTAATTTGGGTCAACCTAGGCTAGCTTAACTGTTGGTTTTAAAGGTTGAACCCGATTTTCTCCTTTCACGCATTCTCCTCCTCTTCCCGATCACGCGATTCATTCCTCTCCTCTCTCACGACGTTGATTCCATCTCCCTTCTCCCTCCGCGAGCCACTGTTGCCGATGGTGGAAGATCCGACCGGTGGGGGAAACATCGTGCTCTCTGCTCCCGATCTGTTCCTCATCGCCCATCTTCGCTGTTGGTGCAATCGGCCCAGGTCACGATTGACTAGGACTCGAGTTTGACTCGAGTGATGTTTTGATGTTTCGACAAAAACATATGACAATGTAATTGTCATGGGAAAGTCCAAGTGGAATACTTGGCATTTGGTAAAGTCCAAGTCTTGAGTACTTGGCATGAAAAGTCCAAGTGGGACACTTGGCACATGAAAAGTCCAAGCATGGGTCTTGGCAATGTAAAAGTCCAAGCATGGGTCTTGGCAATGTAAAGTCCAACATGGGTTGGCAAGGAAAGTCCAAGCATGGTCTTGGCATGAAAAGTCCAACATGGGTTGGCAAGGAAAGTCCAAGTCTTGAGTACTTGGCATGAGAAGTCCAAGCATGGGTCTTGGCAAATGAGAAGTCCAAGAATGGGTCTTGGCAAATGGAAAGTCCAAGCATGGGTCTTGGCATGGAAAGTCCAACATGGGTTGGCAAGGGAAAGTCCAAGCTTGAGTCTTGGCATTTGAGAAGTCCAAGGGTTTGATATTGGCAGCGTAATGTCCAAGCGGGAGTCTTGGCAAGATAAGACCAATGGTTGGCAGAAAGTCCAAGCGAGTCTTGGGCGTAAGTCCAATGTGCCTTAAGTGTAGACACCGTTAGCATGACATATAGCCGAGGGAAGCACCTGAGGCTAGCGCGATGGATGAACAAGTCATGGATGACTTGAGGGATCCGAGAGGCGTGAGGTCGATGGAGGTGGCTAGAAGGCTTAGGTCTAGGCTAAGGGTGGTCTAGCAAGTGGGGCACCATACTTGGGTTAAAACCTCATTCTGAGGTTGGCAAATGACCGCATTATGGTCGGCCGATCGTGAGTCGACTTGAGTTCGACCGCTTAAGAGAATCGCTGTTCATCCGCGAGCATGACGCTCAGAGCCGACCGGGCGCCGACGATACGCTACCGCGGGCCGATCGCCAATGTTGGCGCCGATCGCTAAGAGATCCTGGAGTTTTTCCAGCGTGGATCGAGCCGTTGTCTCACGACCACAGTGGCATCACGACCGTGACTTATGGCGGCCGACCGATGGGCGGAAATCCAGCGCCGCAAGGATAAAAGGAGCTCGACGGAGGGTTTTTCAACCGATTTTGAGGCGTTGAAGCGATTTGTGTGCAATCAAATCCTTCAAGTGCTAGTCCAAGGCAATCAACAAGCAAGCTTCTAAAGAGTTTTTGTAAAGTGTTCTTTACTTCTCTTGTTGTATTTCTTCTTATATTTGCTTGTTGTATTTAGATTATTGTTGCAATCTCATTGTAAGAGGTTTCTCCACCTCCGACTTGTGTCGAGAAGAAGTATTTGTGATTAGTGAGTGCATGTGCATCACTAGGGCTCTTTAGAGCTCGATCCGTGGAGTAGGAACCGTTCGATTCCGAACCACGTTATATCTTTGTGTTCGTGATTGTTGTATTTCATTATTGCTTTCATTTTTTTATTCCGCTGCGCTAACGAAATTGTAGACACGATCACGATTGAATTCCATCTTCGTACGGTCACATCGCTATTCACCCCCCCTCTAGCGGTGTCAAATCTCCAACATTTGGTATCAGAGCTCGGTGGCTCTTCAACGGATTAACAACCGGGAGCAAGACGCTAGAGGGTAAAAGATGGAAGTCCAAGATCAATTAGGTTGGGACATCAACACACCGGTGCCCTACACCCTATACGGACGAGAAGGATTCAATTCTTGGAAGGGAAGAATTGAGGATTTTATTATGATGAGAGACTTTGAGGAATGGTCTATTTTGATGGATGGATTTGAATATCCAAGAGGACCAAGAGGTGGATTCCTCAAAAAGAAAAGATGGACCGAAGAGCAAGTTCAAGAATCCGAGAAAAATGATAAGGTGATAAAAATTTTAATTGATTTAATGCCTAACAATATCTTGTGTATGTTAGGTAATTATGTAGATGCTAAAGAGTTATGGAGCCAAGTGGCAAAGCTCCATGAAAACTCATCATCGGTCCAAGAAGAAGAAGAAGAAGAAGAAGAAGAGTGCTCACCCTCTCAAGCTCAAGAAAGTTCACCATCAATTCAAGAAGATAAGGAGGGTGAAGATGAGAGATCATCCTCACAAGGAAGTGAGAATTCGGAGGTTGATAGGGAATCAACATCCAGATCGGAAGAGGTGGAGGAAGTGGAAGAAGCATCCACCTCAAGGATTGAGGGGGAGGAGAGAACCTTCACACCGGAGCAACAAGAAGAACCATCTACATCCGGTAGAGAGGAAGAGCAAGCTCAAGAATCCACTCCGACCACCACAACCACCCTAGGTAACTCAAGCATGTCAATTAATAATAAAATGAATATTATATGCTTTGAGTGTAGGGAGAAAGGACACTACAAGAGTAAGTGTCCTAAATGAGTTAAGAAGACTCCACCCGTGCCAAAAGTCAAGGAGACCGGTGCCTCAATGAAAAAGAGCAAGGAGCAAGTGATTTGCTTCAAATGGGACTAGGGTCATTCACGAGTCAATGCCCGAAGGGGGAGAAGAAGGGGCAAAGGGGAGCATCACAAGTAGGGGGAGCTACTAAGGCTAACCCTAAGGTATATCAAGTCAATAATGCTCTTTCTTTAGTTAATAGACAAAAGCATGCTAGAAATTTCAATTCCCTAGCAATTCACCATGAAAAGCATGCTAGAGATAAATATTTTTGCTTAGGAGCCAAGAGGGTAAATTTTTCAAGAAAGGAGAAATTTGGGACTAATGTCCCTAGAAAAACTCTTCCTAAGGAAAGCATTAGGAAAATAAAAAACCACTTAGGCATTAACCCTAAGAAGGGTAGACATATGCCTAGAGAAAATGGTAATGCCCAAAAACTTAATCAAAAATCAATTGGGCAATTAGAGGTTGAAAATCAAGCCTTGAGGTCAAGGCTTGAAAAACTAGAAAAGACCCTTAGGAATATACAAAACCAATTTAAAGGGTCAAATGATCAAAAGACTAGGTCCAAATCTCAAAGTCAACACTTAGGACATAAGAGTCAAAAGTCAACTAAGGGCAAGCAAGGTTTGGGTCACAAACCTAAGCCCAAGGTGACTTACCATAGTGTTCCATTAGATTATGGGACACTAACTAGGTCTAGGAAGACCAAGGTCAATAGGGAAGTCATCCCTAAGGTTGACCAAAGGTTGTGCCTAGTGGCTAGGGTTTCAAGGAAACCTAGGGTGGCCACTAAGAAGGTTGCAAGGGGAGTTACCCCTAGAGTCAACCTAGGTAAGACCCAAATGACCTAGGCTAACAAGCCTAGGAGGGTCATTAGGAAGGTATCTAGGGAGGTTATCCCTAAGGAATACCTAATTAACCCTAGGAGCTCAAATCGGTTTTGGGTTCCTAAGAGCGTGATTGATTCACGCTAGATGGGTTTAGGGTGTGCCGACCTTAAATGGATGGGTAGTTAACTCAACCATGGCAAAGGTGGCACTTTAGGTTATTTTCAAGGTTATGGATACCTTGGAAATAGATTTGAATCAATATCCTAAAAAGATTTTAGGATGTGCCAATGCACTTTTGAATTTAAGAAAAATCAATTAAATTGGCACAATTTAGGTTTAGAGGTTAGTGTGCCATTTTGGGTTTTTTGCACACTAGGGAGATTAAGGTTAATATGGCAAAATATATCTAATTGTATCAAATGGAAATTAATATTAAAATTTAGGTATCACTATACCTATATATTTTATATGTCATGCTTTGTTTGCCATATAACATGCCATGACATCATGCTTATTTTTAATCATTCTATATGTCATGTACATGTTTAGGATTAAGGATTAAATGTCATGTGTTTTTAGATTTCATATTATGCCATGACATCATGATTATGAGCATGTGTTTATCTATATCATCTCTAATGCCATAATCACTCATGCATATAAGATAATTTGATTGAAATTGATTTAAGGACAATGGCATGACTTGGAGTCCCATTTATAAGGGAATCAAGTAGGGTTGCCTTAGAAAAATGCATGAAACCCTAGATTAAATGAACCAAAACCCACATCTCACATCTAATTGACATGTATGTGTATTTATACACCCTAGATACATGTGAGATGCTAGGATATGAGTTAAGTTCAAGGTGCATAGTTTTTACATCTAGATGAACTAAAACTCATCTTATATGATTTGTGGATCATTGGGAGAGCATGTGTACAAGTCATGTACATAGAGCCCAAGGAATATGATCCAAAATAAGGTTTTGAAAACATTTTAAAATCATTTTGAAAAACCTTGGTGAAGTCTATCTTTTGATAGCAATCACCATTGATAGAGTTGATACAAAATAGAGCCAAACATTGAAAATTTCAATGGTTTTGAGTTTTGTATCAAACTCACTATTTTATGGGTAAAATAATTTTCAAATATTTTTCACCCATTGTGTGTGTCATAAGTATTATACGTATGAATTTTCACGATTTTTCGAATTACGTATAATTATTTATGAATTTCCAAAATTCATTTCTGATAGCTAAAAATCGAGATTTTCAGTTATCAGTCGACTACGTGTGCGATCGGTGATGTGAGTGGCGTGATCGTGATCGTCGAGTCATTGCCAGGTCTGATTTTGGGTTAACAAGGTTTGTTTAGCCCGTGTTCAGCTATGGAAAAGGTTCCTAATCACTCCTAACCCTAGGATATGCTTTAGAAAGCATTATAAAGGGTGAAAATCCATTGGATATGGATTAGGAGATGTGTTAGGTCAAAGTATCAAATTTAGGGTGAGTGAAAGTTCTATGTTGAACTTAGAACCTTAATTTTGATGGTTTAGAGTTCCTATTGGCTTAGGGGATTCCCAAGGACATTGTTGGTGCAATGGTCAAGGGGGAGCAAGCCTTTAGGGGGAGTTATCCATCTTGGGATGATGGATGTGTTTTTCTCCTTGGAGAGGAGAAGTTATTGGGAGAGTATCATCAATTGGGAAAATTGATGGGTTTTTGATACCCAATTTGGAAATTGGGAGAGATTATAGGATTGCCTCTCTTGAGTGATATGGGACTTATCACTAGGACGATGGTAGGCATCCTAGATATTTTTAGGTCAAAAAGGGGGAGATTGTAAGATCTCATTGGGACATGAGACATTGACCTCCTTGGAGAGATAACCTTTTTGATGTTAGTCAAAAAGGGGGAGAATGTTTGGGGGAGAACATTTGGAGAGTGTTTACCAATTTGGGATAATTGGTAAGGGATTTGAGTTAGTGGTCTAACTCAAATGATTTGTTTGGTTTTTGTCAAACATCAAAACGGGGGAGATTGTTGGTGCAATCGGCCCAGGTCACGATTGACCAGGACTCGAGTTTGACTCGAGTGATGTTTTGATGTTTCGACAAAAACATATGACAATGTAATTGTCATGGGAAAGTCCAAGTGGAACACTTGACATTTGGTAAAGTCCAAGTCTTGAGTACTTGGCATGAAAAGTCCAAGTGGGACACTTGGCACATGAAAAGTCCAAGCATGGGTCTTGGCAATGTAAAAGTCCAAGCATGGGTCTTGGCAATGTAAAGTCCAACATGGGTTGGCAAGGAAAGTCCAAGCATGGTCTTGGCATGAAAAGTCCAACATGGGTTGGCAAGGAAAGTCCAAGTCTTGAGTACTTGGCATGAGAAGTCCAAGCATGGGTCTTGGCAAATGAGAAGTCCAAGCATGGGTCTTGGCAAATGGAAAGTCCAAGCATGGGTCTTGGCATGGAAAGTCCAACATGGGTTGGCAAGGGAAAGTCCAAGCTTAAGTCTTGGCATTTGAGAAGTCCAAGGGTTTGATATTAGCAGCGTAAAGTCCAAGCGGGAGTCTTGGCAGCATAAGACCAATGGTTGGCGGCGTAAAGTGCAAGCGGAGTCTTGGCGGCGTAAGTCCAATGTGCCTTGGCGGTGTAGACACCGTTAGCATGACATAGCCGACGGAAGCACCTGAAGGCTAGCGCGATGGATGAATAAGTCATGGATGACTTGGAGGGATCCGAGAGGCGTGAGGCTGATGGAGGTGGCTAGAAGGCTTAGGTCTAGGCTAAGGGTGGTCTAGCAAGTATGGGGGCACCATACTTGGGTTAAAACCTCATTCTTGAGGTTTGCAGTCGACTGGCATTATGGTCGGTTCGACTGCCGTGAGTCGACTTGAGTTCGACTGCCGTTTAAGAGCCGAACCGCGGCAATGATCGCTATCGAGCGGTCGAACTAATGTCTAGTCGATCGCCAAAGGGTAGGCGATCATCGCTAGTTCACCGCGAGCAGAGATGCTCTGAGCCGATCGGGCCGACTACGCGCTACGCAATCGATCGCCAATGTTGGCAGTCGACTGCCAAGAGATCCGTTGGAGTTTTTCCAGCGTGGATCGAGCTGTTGTCTCATGACAACAGTGGCATCAGTCGACTGGGGACTTATGGTAGTCGACTGATGGGCGGAAATCCAGGTCGCGCGCAAGGATAAAAGGAGCTCGACGGGAGGGTTTTTGCAAGCGATTTTCTTGGACGTTTTGAAGCGATTTGCTGCTGCAAATCAGGGCTTTCAAGTGCTAGTCCAAGGCAATCAACAAGCAAGCTTCTAAAGAGTTTTTGTAAAGTGTTCTTTACTTCTCTTGTTGTATTTCTTCTTATATTTGCTTTTTGTATTTAGATTATTGTTGTAATCTCATTGTAAGAGGTTTCTCCACCTCTGACTTGTGTCGAGAAGGAGTATTTGTGATTAGTGAGTGTGTGTGCATCACTAGGGCTCTTTAGAGCTCGATCCATGGAGTATGAACCATTCAGTTCCGAACCACGTTATATCTTTGTGTTCGTGATTGTTGTATTTCATTATTGCTTTCATTTCTATATTCCGCTGCGCTAATGAAATTGTAGACACGATCACGATTGAATTCCATATTCGTACGGTCACATCGCTATTCACCCCCCCTCTAGCGGCGTCAAATCTCCAACATTCACATGAGTCGGATTCCATCGAGCCCTCCCATCTCAGTTCGTCGGTTTCCTCACGCAAGCAACATGAAGACGTTGCCGCCACGGTTGGGCGCTCCGGCCGGAGGATAGCTTGATTGCCTTCTTCTGGGATTTCATCGATCCCTTCTTGCCGCGACTACGACACCATGGATTCGATCGCGCGAAGCTGCTACTACATGTTTCTTAGGTTTTTGAGATGTGAGATGAGATCTCGATGTGGATTTTTGATTGAGCTTGGATCCATGTTTTGGCAGTGATTGGAGCAAATTTCACAGGTGAACAGGGGAGAATCGGTGCCAATGAAGATTTGGGTCGGTAAGTTTGGTTTACCTTTGTTGTTTCAATGTTAATTGCTGATTTTCCTTTGGAGGTTGCTGTGTGATTTATGGTATGAGATGATCTTGTCTAATGAGTTTGATATAGGGTGTGAATGTTGATTTATGTGTCGGCTGTGGGTGGAAGAAGGAGGCAGACCAGATTCGTTTGATGTATGTTCTTGGAGTGATTGTCTTCGACCGATGGTCTTCAAAGGGTAGCAGATCGTTGTTGGAAGAGAGGGCAGCAACAGATCCGGTGAACTGAACTTTATAGGTGATTAGATTGGTTGGAGAAATTCAATTCGAGTATAACTCTATTTTACTCTTTATCTTGTTCTGTTTGTGGTGCTCCATAGTTGTGTCGTGGAGTGAAGGGCAGAGGAGGTGGTATGAGATGTATCTTGTTCGATGGGTTTGAGTTTGGTTATGATGGATTGGATTGGGATAATCAAGTTTTAACTCGTAGATGAGGGAAGGATACGAATATAGAATGAATTAGTGTTTATTTCGTATAATTATCGGAGACTTGTACTTATCCATAATTTGTTATTATTGTGCAGGTTTGGGATACGAAGTAGGTCCACGATCGTGAGAATTATTCGAGCTTCGTATCAGGTGGGTAATATCTACCCTGGTCAGGTAGTTTTGATCTGAATCTGGTGCATGAATTTGGATTTATACTCAATTCTTTTACCTTGACTCCACTCTTATTTTATCATGTGCATGTACTTAACCTTGACCTTTGAGATATATTATTGTTACTTCATTGATTATCTATCACGGATATGAACTACAAACTTTATTGTGTGTTAGCTGATCAATGTTCAGTAAGTACAAGTGGTTAGGGTTATGTTTGTGACCTTAGATTGGGTTACTGTGTTACATCACTAGAGTTAGGTGATGGATTAGAATAGGGAGTCGATTGTTGTGTCGTACACTTATTAGTTGTGCATCTATGGTGGATCTAGTGGTTGTGCATAGATAAGTTTGTGAGTGTCAGTATGTGGTTATGGACTACAGGTCCTAGCATCATTGTATATCCATTATGGATCGTATATCTGTGTATGGTTATATGGATTGTTGATAGTATCTCGCCACATACTAGAGGTCTTAGCGTGGTTGACTGTTAGTTGGGTATGACTCTCTGTGTGGTAGAGAGAGTGCCTTGTGGATTAGTAGTCCTTGCATAGTTGACTTTTGGTTGACCAAGACTCCCCGTGGGATAGGGAGTGTTGCGAGGATACTTGTGTGGAGCTTGTTAGTGCATATAAGATCCACATATCTCCACAATGGTATGATATTGTCCACTTTGGGCCCAAGCCCTCATGGTTTTGTTTTTGGGCTTTACCCAAAAGGCCTCATACCAATGGAGATATCTTTTTTCTTATAAGCACATGATCTTTTCCATGTCTTACCAATGTGGGACTTTGATTGTATTCCCCATACTCCCAACAATCCCCCCCTCAAACGAAGGACCACATTGGGCCCCCCCTCAAGCCTATCCCTCCTCAAAGGATTTTCTCTGCTTGATGTCCGATCTTCAACCCACCAGGACTTCCTGCCAGTTGTTCGGTCCCCCCGACCCAACTAGACTTCCTTCCTGATGTCTGGTTCTCTTGATCCGGACGTGGGAGCTCAACTTCCTTCGTTCGAGGTTCATGGCTTGACATGGACCATGACTCTGATACCAATTGTTAGTGCATATAAGATCCACATATCTCCACAATGGTATGATATTGTCCACTTTGGGCCCAAGCCCTCATGGTTTTGTTTTTGGGCTTTACCCAAAAGGCCTCATACCAATGGAGATATCTTTTTTCTTATAAGCACATGATCTTTTCCATGTCTTACCAATGTGGGACTTTGATTGTATTCCCCATACTCCCAACAGAGCTATGCATCATTACACTGCATGCATTCTGTTGACTGGGTCTCCCTTGTTGTTGAGACAGGTCGTCAATCATCCTGCATCCCTGGCCACTCGGAGTAGTGGTAACAGGGTTGAGGGCAGAGCATTGGATGTGCCGCACTCGGCCACTATAGACGGTGGTAGCTGGAGTGGCGTGCAACTTGTCCTGTCATGCAACACTCGACCACTCATGAGTAGTGATAGCTAAAGTTGCTTACAGTAGGGACCATTAGGGTAGCATATAGCCTTATGGAGGCTAGCTACTAGTCATACTACCCAACGCGGCCACTCGAGAGTAGTGGTAGCTGGAGTCGAGATAGTTGTCATGTCGTGTCACCCTGGCCACTCTGGGGTCATGGTTGGACGGGTCCAAAGACAGTGACCATGCATATGCATTGCTGATATATATATGTATGCATGTATTTGATATATGTTTTACATATGCCTGTGAGATGCTGAATTTGATTGAGGTATGTTTGTTGCATATGCTTGTTCATCATGAGACATGTCATTTGCATATAATATATTGTTGTGTGTTGAGCATGATATATGTGTTGGTTCAGACTGTTGTATGCATTTGATTAGCGTCATATTCTAGTATGGACCAGGGTGTTATTACATGTGATTATATACTGTTCATATGTCTGAGTGTTGGTCAGCCATGGGATTGACCTTGTACGTTATATGGGTTATGTTATTGTAAACCTGTTAAGGATGATATAGCTTATGGTGTTACAGACCGTCAGGTACGTTGGTACATTACTTCATGTTCAGTTGATCAGTTTAGTATATGCATTGAGTATGACTATACTGTGGTTACTTATTATTAGATTTGGATAGGACTGTATGGCTATTAGACATATTTTGTATACCTGTAGATCTTCACATGTATACTTGTAGATCTCTATATCCCTATATATTGTTCATGCACTTTCTATATATTACCCCTAAGTTTATACTCACCACCCTGTGCCCTGGGTTTCTTGTCACCCAGGTAACAGGTAGAAGATTCCTTGGATGTTCGGAGCTCCGCCAGCTGATCCCATCTCACACCAAACGGATGGAGGTTTATTACGATTTGTGGTATTCTGTTGGATTGTCATTTTGGGATTTTATCCTGTATCATTTCCGTATTTGTGGTTACGGATGTGTTGTATGTATTTAACTTCTGATGTGGTTTCTATTATGGTTCTTGTTGTGTCAAGTCACTCCGAAGTGCATAGTTGAGTCGTTGTGTATTTAATATTTGTCAGTATCTTCCGTTGTGTTTGTATGGATTATGTCTATATATTTGTTATGTGATTGTGGCCGAAAGGCTTTATGTATATCAGGAAATTGTATCACGGACAGTGGAGATGTTGTCCGATTATTTTCGGCTCGACATACTCTCGGGGCGTGACAATTTTATTGGTATCAGAGCCCTAGGTTGCGAAGTCCACTTTCGGATTTGATTAGTTTTGGACATCGAGTTTTGCTTTACTCGGTTTTGGTTTTGTGAGTTCTAGGATCTGGCAGTTGCGGACATCTCCGAGCTACAAGGATTAAGGTATGTCAGTTGTTATCATATATCGTTCTCTTGGTTATGCATTTAGTTGCTTATAACAGGGATGCCTTGTAGGGTGTTAATTACTAGTTGTAACCATGGTTTGAGTTGACCACGGGAACGACATGTTGAGATTATTAGACATGTACCTGCTATTGAAAGGGTAAATTACCTTTGAGAGTTGACTGATACTGAGTCGGAAAGTAGGGGTTAGGTAGTCACATCTCTTGTGGAGATCAAAGATTACAGTCCTAAGGATTTTCACTAATTATGCTTGTCAGATTATTACCTGAGGAGTGATGGACTAAGCGAGTATACTATTGCTAATGTGGATAGTAAAAAATTAGTGGATGATATTCATAGGGATTTTGATCCCCCGATTGGTCATGCTAGGTTGTATAACTTTAAAGGTACTTTTGGGTACTTAACTTGTGTTATACAAAGAAAGTAGTGTTAGTTGCATACCATTATCAAAATCAATCTGGTATTTGGTGGAAGATGTAGGAAATAACCTTCAGGAAGTCACACATCACTGGGTCACGGTGTAGTGATGTTGTGATAGAGTATTTTCCCCGCGTTGTCTCTTTGACTTATTGTTAGAGAATTCTTGGGCATTAAGCAGGGTGATCGTTTGGTAATGAAGGTACCATGCAAAGTTGTTAGACTTGCGAAGATTATGACCACATAATAGCTCGAGAATGTGGTCAACATGTCTTAAGCCACCCACAGTTTATTGGCTGACATTTTGATTAGGATGTTTGGATCTCCTACCAGATCCTACCAGAAGTCCTTAGACCTAGTCATGTGTATAGGAATGACTCCTGAGCAAGTGTTTTAAGAGTTGGAGATTTGATAAGCATTTATTGCAAGTCAAATTATTTGAATCAGAAGTCTCCGAATGTTTGACAAAAGGAGTAAAATGGGAGTCTTGAGTCACGAGCGACTATTGGAGAGTTTTCCGATCATAGAAGACTGACTACAGATTGTCAGCATCTTCTCATGTTTATCAATGAAATCAGAGGGAAGACTCCGAAAGGATTGTGTGCGTGTAGTACGGGTCACGACGAGACACAGAGTCAGATTATCCGATTGATCATTTTGTCAATTTATACTATAAGCAGCCAGTACCTACGAGGAGAGTATGTACCTTGAAGACTCAGATGAAGACTATAGATGATGCTTTCGAGAGGACGATCCACAACCTCGGAAGCCGAGATTATCACATTAGCAGTAATCTAATATCTTAGATATAGTTGGAGCTCTTTGATACTTCCAACCGAGAGAAGCAATTTACTCAACAGTATCAACAGAAGACATCTCAGAAGACTCAGACATCCAGACGACAGCAACTGTAACCTCCCCAAGCGTAGCTATACTTTTCACAGAGTTGGAGCGTGCTACAATTCAGTATTTTTCAACCTGTGGTGTACTCTTTACCCGTACAGTTGTGTTTACCATCTCCATTGCAGTTGTTTAAGTTTGTACCTTAGTTTCAGCAGTTGACTTCAGTTCCTCCATGGTAGTCCTTTTCACTTACAGAAGCTCAGCCATCAAGAACAGATATTGGGCGAGTTTACATGGTTACTTGAGAATTGGTATAGAAGACCGAAGAATTGGTCATTCGGGGTATTACTTTAGGTTACCCTATTTGCGGATGTATCGAGAGATATTGGTAATTTATAGGTAGCTAGGTCTAGAATATTCTTAGATAGGATTAGAATGGTTCCTATCGACTTATGGGTTGGTGATTATTCTCTAACGTCCGGTGAGATATTGATCAACAACCAAGAAGTCAAGGGATACCCTTAGCCTTTGCTAGACATACCTTCACTATAAACATATCCTTACGGGTAGTTAAAATTTTAAAATGAGGGTATAACATGTATCTCGGATGTGCATATAGTTCGAGAGTTTTTGGATGTAGTTTCGGATGAACTCTCGGGCTTGCCACTGCATGGGCAAGTAGGAATATGTGATTGGGGTGATTTTGGGAATAGTTTCGATATTGAAGCCCTCATATTGGGAGATGATTTTACGGGTATCAGTGTTGCTCAACACTATGGGAGATTTATTTGTCTTCGGGTTTCTTCTCGAAAAGATCAAGAACTTCTTGTTATAAGAGAGATGAACCTTTGAGGTTATGCATCGATTATCGATGACGAAATGAAGTAGTTGAGAATGAATATCCTTCGTTGTGGATAGATAATCTATTTAGCTCAGCTAAATGACACCTATGTATACCCTAAGGTTGATCTAAGATTGGAGGGTTGATATTGTAGTGACTTAGTGTCATACAATTATCATTATTGGTGTGATGATTGATATATCATCAGCATAGAGTAAAAGGATGCAGGTGTGTAGAAGACGACATTTCATACTTGGTATGAATTCTAGGAGATGTTGATAATGTTGTTAGACTTATCGACGATTTAGTCGTTCATGAATTTGAGGAATCAAGTACTCTTGGTGTATTTGAGATCGATTGTCATCATATCTGTGGAGGATATATTTATGGATATATTCCTAATCATGAGGGAAATTGTTGTTTCCCTAGATTGATTTGGTGTTTACCGTAGATATGGATAGGATGTTTCTAGCGTTATCATACCGCTGATTTGTTCGACCAAGAAGGTGATAGAAGTCACTTGGTCGGAAGCTTGTGAAGCTAGGTTTCAAGGCCTAGACAGTGGATTTTGGACATTAGATTGATTTCTCTCATGAGAAAGGAATTCTCTGTCTCCGAAGAGAATAGTGAGTATTGATACGTTCCTGTTGGTAGAACGATATATGGGACATGGTTGACTTCGTAGTTCGATGTTGGGTGTGCCAACAAGTAAAGGTGGAATATTGGTGACCAGTAGGGTTACGTACCGTGATGAAGTGGGAGTCTAGTATGTTAGACTGTGTTGGGAGATTATCTAGAATTCAGAAGGGGCTTGATAGGATTTAGGTAATCGATGATCGATTAGCTAGGTCTGCTCATTTCCTTCCAAGCCGTAAGATGGACTTCGTTGGATCGCTTGACGGAATTATATCAATGGAGTATCCTTGAGTATCATTTCTGATAGTGATTCATGATTCATCTTACGATTCTAGCAAAGTCTCCAACAGGTCATGGATACAGAGCTCCACTCTATTATAGTTATTTACCTCTTAATAGGTTGATTGAGAGTGTATATAAGAGCTGGAATATAATATTCGAGCTCAGTACCCCACTTAGTCACTTAAGGTGTGTGACTTTTCTCCGGATACTTGAGATGATTATTGTGACATCTCGTACTCGTACATGAGTCGAAAATTTAGAAACCAAATTTTTATTAGTGGGGGAGAATGTAAGATACTGAAAAAAATAATAATAAAATAAAATACCCCTTGTTAGTTGAGAAATTGTCTTATATAATTTTTTAAGAGTTCACAAAATTTTTTCCGAATTCAAAATGAGTCCATACTGAAGGTAGGAAACTTCTACTTCAACTCGGTCGCTTGTTCATGGCGATCCCTTCTACCTCACCGGAAAAAAAAATTTAATCCTAGACAAAAAAAGGAACACCCAAGCAATCGTTTCATCGTCGTGATTTTCGACTAAAGTAGTCTCTTGAACAAACTTGTTGTTCAAGCGACCAACCTCTATTCTACGAATAGTCGCGGAATAGATGATGTACAGATCGCCGACTTTTGTATTTATGTTCGGGGTCCAAGTATATTTAGCCACAAAATAGAATATATCGTGCATATATAATTTAAAACAATTACAAACATGTTACATATGAAGATAGATAAGTGTTATACCTCTCGATCTTCTATTGTATGACCTTCCTCCTTTCGGACGTCGTGTGGGCGATGATCTACCAAAAGTTGAAGCTCCTAGATCACCAATATTCCTTCCTTCCTCGCTCCAAACAAGAGAAAGAATAGAAACAAGACCCTTCTCCTTCCTTTAGCCAACCAACAAGCACCAAGCAAGTTGTTGTCGCCGGCCAACAAGGAAAAGGGATGAGAATGATGGATGTCGGCCAAGAGCTCCAAGGGAGGACCCTAAGCCTTGTTTCCACCGGCCAAGGAGAGGTGAAGAATCTGGTTTGGACACCGGCCAAAGGAGGGAAGAGCTGTATGGACGCCGACCACCAAGGAAGAAGAAGAATATAAGGAAAAGATTTCCTTATTTGGTGCCGCCAACTCCAAGCCTCTTGCCGCCAACTTCAAAACTCCCTTGCTTCTAATTCTTCTCCATGCCAACCCTTAAGCCCCTTTTTATAGGTTTAGGGATAAGCCTTGTTTTAATCTCCACCATTGGTTTTAGGAATTTAATCTCAACCGTCAGATCTAGAGATTTAATCTCAATCGTCGGATCTAGAGATTTAATCACTACCTTTGGATCTAGAGTTTTGTTTTCATCCATTGGATCTAAGCTTCATGGGGTATTAATAGGCTACAATAGAGATCGTGAGGAGGAGTTGGATCTTGGCCACCCAATGGATCAAGCCCACATAAAGTCTGATCCATTAATGATAATCCAATCCACTAAAGGATTATCATTGATCTACCTCACAAACCCCCATAAGTTAATATGGGCTCCATATATTATATGCACATTTTCTCTCCATGTTTAAGATCTCGAATGTTCGTCGATTAATTAATTTACTGACCATTAATTAATCAACATCTAACTCCATGAGTAGTACCACTCAACCTTTTCATCATGCCGAACCAAGTCCACCTGCAAGGTTTACATGATGAACCTTATGAGCTCCTCAAGGGGACATCATCATCCTAATATATAGGATACAGTTTCCTCCTATAATCAACGACACACGATATAAATAATATCATTTCCCAACTTATCGAGCCTATCGATTTAATCTATAAATCTCGCCCATTGATAAATCAAAGAAATGAATACTAAGTGTATGTGTCTGTTATTATATCGGGATTAAGAGCATGTACAATATAATATCTGAGGTCTGATTCGATTATGTAGTCAGCAATAAATCGAATCACCTCTAAGTCGATCCTGCTCAATACACACAAAGTGTACTAGTGTGATTCTATGGTCAAGACAAACCAATACCTAATCACACTACAACCATTCCAATGATTTGTCCAAAGCCATCTCGATTGTGAGCCTATACTTATATTTTACAAGGAGCCAATAACATGATCTCCCGTGTGACACCACACACCATGTTATCTACAATGTAATGTATTAGACAATATGCATAACCATAAATATGCAAACAATGATCATGTGATTCTTATTTCAACATAAAGTTGTTCATACAAAAGATAGACTTTTCAGTATACATCCCAACACATAAGAGGAAGACTTAAGCTTAAATGGGTGTTTGGGTTAGCTTTGGGTTAAACTTGAACTAGCTCAACTAATTTGAGTCAACCTAGGCTAGCTTAACTGTTGGTTTTAAAGGTTGAACCCGATTTTCTCCTTTCACGCATTCTCCTCCTCTCCACAATCACGCGATTCATTCCTCTCTTCTCTCGCGACGTCGATTCCATCTCCCTTCTCCCTTCGCGAGTCACTACCGCCGACGGTGGAAGATCCAGCCGGTGAGAGAGACACCGTGCTCTCTGCTCCCGATCTGTTCCTCATCGCCCATCTTTGCATCAGTCGGATTCCGTCGAGCCTTCCCATCTCAGTTCGTCGGTTTCCTCACACAAGCAGCATGAAGACGTCGCCGCCACAGTTGGGCGCTCCAGGCGGAGGATAGCTTGATTCCCTTCTTTTGGGATTTTATTGATCCCTTCTTGTCGCGGCTACGACACCATGGATTCAATCGCGCGAAGCTGCTACTACAGGTTTGTTAGGTTTTTGAGATGTGAGATGAGATCTCGATGTGGGTTTTTTATTGAGCTTGGATCCATGTTTGGGCAGTGATTGGAGCAGATTTCGCGAGTGAACAGGGGAGAAATGGTGTCGGTGAAGATTTGGGTCTGTAAGTTTGGTTTACCTTTGTTGTTTCAATGTTAATTACTGATTTTTCTTTGGAGGTTTCTGTGTGATTTGTGATATGAGATGATCTTGTCCAATGAGTTTGATATAGGGTGTGAATGTTGATTTATGTGTCGGCTCTGGGTGGAAGAAGGAGGCAGACCGGATTTGTTTGATGTCTATTCTTGGAGTGATTGTCTTCGGCTGATGGTCTTCAAAGGGTAGCAAATCATTGTAGGAAGAAAGGGCAGCAACAGATCCGGTGAACTGAACTTTATAGGTGATAGGATTGGCTGGAGAAATTCAATTCGAGTATAACTCTATTTTACTCTTTATCTTGTTCTTTTTGTGGTGCTCCAGAGTTGTGTCGTGGAGTGAAGGGCAGAGGAGGTGGTATGAGATGTATCCTGTTCGATGGGTTTGAGTTGGGTTATGATGGATTGGATTGGGATAATCGAGTTTTAACTCGTAGACGAGGGAAGGATACGAATATAGAATGAATTAGTGTTTAGTTCGTATAATTATCGAAGACTTGTTCTTAACCATAATTTGTTATTATTGTGAAGGTTTGGAATACGAAGCAGGTCCACGACCGTGAGGATAATTCGAGCTTCGTATCATGTGGGTAATATCTACCCTGGTCAAGTAATTTTGATCTGAATCTAGTGCATGAATTTGGATTTATACTGAATTCTTTTACCTTGACTCCACTCTTATTTTATCATGTGCATGTACTTAGCATTGACCTTTGAGATAAATTGTTGTTACTTCATTGATTATCTATCACGGATATGAACTACAAATCCTATTGTGTGTTAGCTGATGGATGTTCAGTATGTACTGTTGGTGTAATCGGCCCAGGTTGACTCAAGTTTGACTCGAGCAGTATTTTGATGATAGACAAAACTTATGACATGGGATTGTCATAGGAAAGTCTAACATGGAGTTAGCATGGAAAATCCAAGCTTGGGGCTTGGTGTGGGAAAGTCCAAAGCATTAAGTCGCGGCGCTTGGTGCTTGGTGAGAAATGCATTGCAAAGTCGTGCGCTTGGTGCATTTGGGAAGTCTTGAGGACTTGGCAAGTTCAGTAGGCTCGGGGTCCTTGAGTTGGTGAAGGATGACATTGCGAAGCAATGCGCATGATGCATCCGAGGGACCGCCGGATGGGGAGCGAATGGAGTGAGGCCCAAGGGAAGCATACTTCGAGGATAAGAGATGCGAAGGATGGCATTGCGAAGTCGTGGCTTGGCGCATCCGAGGGACGTAGGCCAAGGGAAGAGAGCTTCGGTGGGAAACTCCATGAGGGATGAGGTGGACTTGGCCAAGTCACTAAGACTGAGTGTCGGATGCTCAAACAACTTGCATCGGTCGGTGGCATAGGTGCCCGATCGCTCCAAGTCGACTAGGGTTTGGGTGTTCAACCGAACATGGTGCAGGTGATTAGTCGATGAGGGATGGCTGATCGATCACGACACTATTAGTCAACTGATGAGGGAGATCAGTCGACTGATCGGGGTGTTTTCAGCCACAATGATTTCTAGTCGAGTGCTCATGCTAGCACTCGACTGATGGGATAATCAGTCGACCGATGGGTATCATCAATCGACTGATGGGTATCATTAGTCGACTGATAGGTGATCCGTTTGAACTTAACCAACGTGGATCTAGCCGTTGTGAGGCAACGACTACAGGACCAGTCGACTGATGGCCACAATCAGTCAACTGATGGGCGCGAAATCAGTTTGATGCACGTTATAAATGGAGCTCAAGAGGGAGGATTTCGCCAAGACTTTTGTGAAGCTTTTGGAGGGGAATTGTTGCTGCATTCCAGACCTTCAAGAGCCATCTAAAGCAAGCAACAAGCAAAGGGTTCAAAGCAAGCGTTGTAAAGTGTTCTTTACGTGTATTTCGTATTTGTCTTTGTATTGCTTGTATTTCATATTACTTAGTGTAATTGCTTGTGAGAGGTTTCTCCACCTCCGACGTGTTGTCAAGAAGGAGTGTTAGTTAGTGTCATGCGCATAACTAGAGCTCGGTGAGCTCGCCCGTGGAGTAGGAACCATTCGGTTCCGAACCATGTATATCTTGTGTATGCTTGTATGTGTTGTTAGTATTTTCTTTATCATTGTTATTCCACTGTTCTAACAACAATCACAGACAAGCGACGCAAGAAGAATGATCAAATTTCGTTCATATGATGATTGAGGGCTATTCACCCCCCTCTAGCCAGCTAATATCGTTCCTACAAGTGGTATCTGAGCTAGGAGCTTATAGAGGACTAACCGCCAAGACAAGCACTACAAGATGTCCGACTACAACCTCCAACCACCAAAATTCGAAGGAGATTTTCAATGGTGGAGAAGAAAAATGGAGGTATATCTAGAAACTGATTTTGATTTCATGCTAATCTTAGAAAATGGTTTCGAATTGCCTAGGGATGAAAGCAATAGGCAAATTGAGAAGTCAAGGTGGACCCAAGACCAAATCAAGGACTTCAAGACAAATCTCAAGGTAATCGAATTACTTAGTGATTTGATTCATAAAAACATTTGGTCTAGGCTAGGTAATTTTAGGGATGCAAAGGATTTGTGGAATAAGGTGGTTGAATTCCACAAGAATCCCGAACCGGCACAAGTAGAGGAGAATGCCGAGGAAGAATTGCGCACCACATTTGAAGATGTTGATGATTTGGTGGAAACCTCCACCTGTTAGTAATATATGAGAGATGTCCTAAGGCAATCGCCTTATGTATGAACCATTTATATGATAAATGAAGATTCACTAATTGAGTATACATGTTTCATGTATTTGATTGGATCTTAAACTCATTTACTGAATGTCCACGATGCGATTCACAGCATGAGAGAATTTGTGATTGGATCACAACTAGTGAGTATCTCTACATGTGTAATTGTGATGTATCAGAATTATCCCTAGTCGATGAATTGATGGATTTGGACACCATCAATTCTGTCAAGACTAGCACGAGGTATACTCCTTGGTGTATCCAAGCAGCTGATTCTCACTGGCTGGAGACATTGTGATGTCCGGAGTTAATCGTGGATGCTAGTTATGGTAACTAGTTCATTGGAGTGACCAGCCGTAAGACTTCATATGGTTCTCTGCATATATAGATATGTCAATGATGTTCTTGCTGTAGCTTAAGTGCGATGTTCCATTGACTTGCGGTATTCAAGTCATCTTGATCATGGAGACTTATGCTTTGACATCTTAAGCAAGCATCTCTAAGGAGATGTGGACCCGGGATGATTGGGTATAAGTCGAAGTGATCGAAGGTGTTTGAATAGCCTATAAAGGATTCACCACTCCTTGCGAGGAGATGTATACCCATGGCCTCTCGTCGGATTGTTACTAAAGTCTTTGGCCAAAGCATTACATGTTTAGAGTAAGGTACTCTTCGATACATGTGCAGTAACTAGAATCCGTAGGACGAGGAAATGTTACTTGGGCTAGGTGTGACGTAGTCAGCCTAGTGGGGACTGACACTATAGACCATGTCCTGAACCAAGTGGGTATAAGATGAGGGAAGGGAATGGGGCACGAATCATTCGAGCTGCTGAAAGGTTTCAGAAATAGTTCTGGATCAACTGTTGATCTTTTCGGTTTATTGGGGATCATGATGTACTACTAGGTGCCACTCATGATCGTTCTATAATTAATGGTTAATTATAGACGGCCAACATAAACCGAGAACCTATTTGGTCACACGCACAACGAGCGTAATCCAAAGGATTTAAAACGAGCTTGAGAATGGGATTCTCAGACCAAGAGAAACTAGGTTTGGTTGGACCAAACATAAAGCGAGCATGAAATCGTTTCAGTCGCAATGGAAGCGTGGATGGGCCGAGTCTTATGAAGACGTAATGGATGAACCAAAATGGTTTGGTTCTAATCCAATGGAGAAGAATAAACCAAAGGGTTTGGTTTAAACGAATGAACCAAAAGTTGGTTCGGTTCGTTTTAACTTAAAATAAACCATCATGGTTTGGTTTATTTTAACTTATCTTAATGGAGCGGGTTAACGGGCCTAATGGTTATGATCCAATAACCATTAAGAGAATTAGTTCTCTATAAAAGAGGGCTTAAGGGATAATTAAGCCCTAATCCAATCCAAGCCCTAGCAAAAGTTGCCGCCCATCCCATTGAAGGAGTTTTCGGCGCCAACCCTAAGCTTGCCGCCCAGCTCCTTGTGCCGCCGTCCAGCTCCTTGCCGGCATCCAAGCTTCAGCCGGTGAACCCTCCGGCGACCCTCCGGTGATCTTCCTAGGCCTCGGTGAAAAGGTGAGCACTTGACTTCCTTGTTTTGGCCGGCGCCTACTCCTCCACCAAGCTGTCCAGTTTTCTGGACAGCTTCTTCTCCTCTCGTCGAAGCGTCGTTTGGACGACGGTTAGAGCTCTGACAGCGGCTAGCTTACCGGGGATTCGATCTCCGGTAATCCTCTGAGGTGGAGGACGAAGGATTCGTCAATTGGTTGACGAATACCTCTCCGGAGAAGCGAGTTTTGAGAACTCGTATTAGGATCCGAATTTGGATTCGGATCATGATCATCTCTCGATCACGTCATCTTCAACACGAGGCTAGTAACCCGTACGAAGACAAAGCTCGTGGCTTAGCGAAGTCATCCCGAGGAACTCGCCGTGGATACGGATAGAGACGATTCTAGCGAGGATCGTTCCGGTTGATGCCGTTCCCGCTACACGTCATACGAAAGGTATAACGTAGATAAATTTCCTTTTATTGCAAATTTAAATTTACGGTTATGTCTACACTTGTTGTAATATGCATGCGTGTGTTGTGTGTGTTGTAATAAATGTAGATTTATTATTTTTATTGCTTCCGCTGTGTTCATGTTTACGAAATGTGATCGAACACACACACGCCGCAGTGCCGGAAACCCAACAGTGGTATCAGAGCCCAGGTTGTGTTTCGACATAATCGTAAAATCATTTTGTGATAGTCATAATGTATTTTTGGAAATCTTCTAATTTTGGAAATTTAGAAGTATTTATGGAAATTTTTCAATTTTGGAAAGTCTAGAAGTATTTATGGAAATCTTCCACTTTTGGAAAGTTGGAAGTATTTATGAAAATTGATATTTTTCATAAATAAAATATTTGATTAGATTCTGGAAATTTATTTCCTAATTTAATCATGATTTTATTTGGGAAATCAAATCTTAAAATATTTTATTTCCATAAGTAGTTTTGATGATTTAGGAAATTGGTTTCCTAAATTGATTTTCCTTAATCAATTATTTTCATAAATAAAATATGTGATTAGATTTGGAAATTTGTTTCCTAATTCAATCATGATTTGATTTGGAGAATCAAATCTTAAACATATTTTATTTCCATAAATAGTTACGACAAATAAGGAAATTATGTACATGACATAATTGTATGCCATGTAATTGCATTAGATGCATAACATTATGCCATGCGTGTCGTGACATGTAGATGTATGCCAAGTATGCCATGCCATGTAGATAATAGTTATTTGCATGCAAAGAGGATGAGACATAAAAACTCTAACTCAATATTAAAGCCTACACCTTCCATTAATATGGTTAGAACCAGAGTTCCGTTTCTTGTTTGGGTTGTTGGACTCTCTCCAAGCCAGGCTCGAACCCGAACATGTTCAAACTATGGAATAGTTTAATACTAATATGGTAAGAGTCAGAGGTCAATCGTTAGCTTTGGTTGTTGGACTCTCTTCAAGCTGGGCTAATTGGTTGAATGCGCTCTAACCATATTAAAACTATTCTTGATTAATGGGTTGGCTTTAACCTGGAGCATCGGCTTGTTGGACTCTCTCCCAGGTCGATGTAAAGGGAGGTGAAGTTGGGTGCTATGCATATGATGCATACTTGTTAATGTGTTAACAACCCGATGTATGTGTGAACATTCAATTAGTTGATAGCACATTGTGATAGTTGCATATACGTGATATGCAATCGGTATAGTTGATACCTACCGTCGTAGTTATGAATGGCTTGTTGGACTCTCTCCAAGGTTGTTCATATCTATGATGGATATCATCCCATTCGGAGATGGACCTACGATCTCCCGAAGTGATTTTGGGGTTTTTGAAATTCGAAAAATGAATGGGATTTATAAATGTATATTGATGCATTTTAAAATCATTTTCTCATATATGCACGTTTTGTATTTCTAAGATTGATCATGATGTCTTTGAATTTGCGTTCCATTTTGGATTCGAATAAATTGACTGGGCCGAACTTCTTGGACTGGCTTAGAAACTTGAGAATTGTTCTCAAGGTGGAAAAGCTTGCGAATGTCCTCGAAGCGTCTCTTCCCGCTCGTCCTAGTGACAATGCAACTCTGGACCAATTGTTGGCCTATCAGAAACATGTGAATGATTCTGAAATGGTGAGTTGCATCATGCTAGCCACGATGGAACCCAAGCTACGAAAGCAGCATGAGCATATGGATGCTCATATCGTAGTCCTTCATCTTTATGAGTTGTTTGATAAGCAAGTGAGATTCGAAAGGTTCGAAGTCTCCAAGATCCTCTTCACCTCTGAGATGCAAGAAGGTTCATCTGTGGTACTGCTCAACATGCTGAAGACTGTGGAACCTTCTGAGAAGCATGAGCAGGGGATGGTGTTGTTAGTTGATTCCTCGAAGAAAGGTTCTAAGAGGGAGTCAAAGGAACAACAGAAGGGGAAGAAGAAAAAGGCTAAAAAGGTAGAACCAGCTCAAAAGGGCACTTGCCATAATTATGGCAAGTAGGGCCATTGGTGAAGAAATTGCAAGATTTATCTTGAGTCTGTGAAGAAGAATAAGGCATAAGATGCTCCATCTTTTCACATATCTTCGTTATTGATTGTCATTCTATTTCCTCAGACACTTGGGTATTGGATACTGGGTGTGGCTCACATATATGTAATGACATACATGGGCTAAGGAATAGAAGAAGACTCGTCAAGGGAGAGCCAAATTTACGTGTTGGGAATGGAGCAAAGGTTGCTGCACTCGCCATCGGAACGTATTTGTTGAAACTCCCTGCAGGACTTGTCTTAGAACTGGACAATTGCTTTTTTGTTCCTTCGTTGATAAAGAACATTATTTCTATTTCTTTTTAAATAGAAATGGGTACCATTTGACTTTTAGTAACAATTGTTGTTACATAACTTTGAATGGAGTTCTTTATGGGACTGGAACTTTAAGCAATGGTGTTTATACGTTGGACGTATCCAGTGACATTTTCAATATCGAAGAGAGCAACACGCATGCTCGAAAGGATAATCAAATAGACTCCTATATGTGGCATTTTCGTCTTGGCCATATAAGCAAGAAACGCATGTCCGAATTACACCGATGTGGAATTCTAGAATCGTTTGAATTGGATTCATACGATACATGCGAATCATGCTTAAAAGGCAAGATGACTAAGTTACCTTTTACTGGAAAGGGTGAACGAGTGGGAGAGTTACTAGGTCTAATACATACTGATGTATGTGGACCTATGTCAACTCAAGCATTAGGAGACTATAGCTACTTCATTACCTTCACCGATGATCACTCACGGTTTGGGTATGTGTTCTTGATGAAACACAAGTCTGAAGCCTTTGAAAGGTTCAAAGAGTTCAGAAATGAAGTAGAGAAACAACATGACAAGTGTATTAAAATACTTCGATCGGATCGAGGTGGTGAATACTTGAGTCAGGAGTTTCTTGATTACCTAAGAGACAATGGTATATTGTCTCAATGGACTCCGCCCTATACACCACAACATAATGGTGTATCTGAGAGGCGTAACCGGACCTTGTTGGACATGGTCAGGTCAATGATGAATCATGCGACTCTTCCCAAGTCCTTTTGGGGTTATGCACTTCAGACAGCTGTTTACTTGTTAAACAGAATGCTTACCAAGGTAGTCTCAACTACTCCATATGAGATATGGAATGGTAAGAAACCTCATGTATCTTACTTGAAGATATGGGGTTGTCCTGTTTATGTGAAGCGGACTGTATCAGACAAACTGGATGCTAAGTCTGATAAATGTCTATTTATTGGATACCCTAAGGAAACAAGGGGTTACCAATTCTATCATCCTGTGGAACAAAAGGTGTTTGTTTCAAGGCATGCTGTGTTTCTAGAGAAAGAATTTCTCTTGCAAGAAAACAGTGGGAGTGTCATCGAGCTTGAGGAGGCTCGAGAGACTCAAATAGACATTGATGAGATACCTGGTGAAGCACAACAGCCGACAACTCATAGTGATGAGCAATCGGCTGGACCTATTGTAACACCACATCTTCGTAGATCTGGTAGAACACGCAATATTCCTGAGAGATATGGATTTCTCGTAAGTGAATCGAATGACATGTTACTCATTGATGATGTGGAGCCTACCAGTTATGAAGAAGTGCTGACAAGTTCAGAAAGGGATAAGTGGCTTGGTTCCATGAAGTCGGAAATGGATTCCATGTATGAAAACCAAGTTTGGAACTTGGTTGACCCACCTGAAGGGATAAAGCCTATAGGGTGCAAGTGGGTTTTCAAGAAGAAAACCGACATGGATGGTAATGTGATTACCTATAAGGCTAGATTGGTGGCGAAAGGATATCGTCAAAAACAAGGTGTTGATTATGACGAAACCTATTCGCCTGTAGCTATGCTTAAATCCATTCGGATGCTCCTGGCCATAGCGGCTCATTATGATTATGAGATATGACAGATGGATGTGAAAATAGCTTTCCTTAATGGAAACCTGCTCGAGGACGTGTATATGATACAGCCTGAGGGTTTCACATCGGTTGATAAAACCAAGGTATGCAAATTGCGACGGTCCATATATGGATTGAAGCAAGCATCCAGGAGCTGGAATATCCGTTTTGATGAGACAATCAAAAAGTTTGATTTCTCACAAAATCCAGACGAACCTTATGTGTACAAGAAGGTTAGTGGGAGTGCAGTCGTGTTCCTAGTATTGTATGTCGATGACATATTACTTATGGGAAACGATGTTTCAATCTTACAGTCAGTTAAGGTTTGGTTATCCAAGACATTCTCCATGAAAGACCTGGGAGAAGCAACCTACATCCTCGGGATTAAGATCTATAGAGATAGATCGAAACGGTTGCTTGGACTTTTGCAGTCTACATATATAGACCGAGTGCTAAAGAGGTTTAGCATGTCGGAATCCAAGAAAGGTTTCCTTCCCATCAGGCATGGGGTACACCTTTTGAAGTCTATGTGTCCGCGCACAGAAGACGAGAGGATTTGCATGAGTAAGATTCCCTATGCATCCGCAATAGGATCTATCATGTATGCTATGTTATGTATGAGGCCCGATGTATCGTATGCTCTGAGTGTCACGAGCAGATACCAGTCTGATCCAAGAATGGATCATTGGGCGACTGTTAAGACGATCCTTAAGTACTTAAGAAGAACTAAGGATGTGTTCCTAATATATGGAGAAGGGTACATGGTGATACGTGGGTATACGGATGCCAGCTCCAGACAGACAAGGATGATTCCATGTCTCAGTCTGGGTATGTATTCACCTGGAATGGAGGTGCAATAAGTTGGAAAGGTTCCAAGCTTGACATTATAGCGGATTCTGCCACTAAGGCAGAATACATTGCAGCTTTGGAAGCAGCAAAGGAAGCGGTTTGGATTAAGAAGTTCATCTTTGAACTTGATGTGGTCTCATCAATGATCCAAACATGTGCTTCGCCGCTATCATCTAATTAGAGAGATCATCAGTAGGAACGAAATACAAATCGAGAAAATTCCCACTGAAAGGAACTTAGCGGATCCTTTGACTAAAGCATTACCTCAAAGTAAGTTTGAGGGTCATGTTAGTGCTTATGGTATTGGATACAGTAGCGATTGGCATTAGGCCAAGTGGGAGTCTGTTAGTAATATATGAGAGATGTCCTAAGGCAATCGCCTTATGTATGAACCATTTATATGATAAATGAAGATTCACTATTTGAGTATACATTTTTCATGTATTTGATTGGATCTTAAACTCATTTACTGAATGTCCACGATGCGATTCACACCATGAGAGAATTTGCGATTGGATCACAACTAGTGAGTATCTCTACATGTGTAATTGTGATGTATCAGAATTATCCCTAGTCGATGAATTGATGGATTTGGACACCATCAATTCTGTCGAGACTAGCACGAGGTATACTCCTTGGTGTATCCAAGCAGCTGATTCTCACTGGCTGGAGACATTGTGATGTCCGGAGTTGATCGTGGATGCTAGTTATGGTAACTAGTTCATTGGAGTGACCAGCCGTAAGACTTCATATGGTTCTCTGCATATATAGATATGTCAATGAAGTTCTTGCTGTAGCTTAAGTGCGATGTTCCTTTGACTTGCAGTATTCAAGTCATCTTGATCATGGAGACTTATGCTTTGACATCTTAAGCAAACATCTCTAAGGAGATGTGGACCCGGGATGATTGGGTATAAGTCAAAGTGATCGAAGGTGTTTGAATAGCCTATAAAGGATTCACCACTCCTTGCGAGGAGATGTATACCCATGGCCTCTCGTCGGATTGTTACTAAAGTCTTTGGCCAAAGCATTACATGTTTAGAGTAAGGTACTCTTCGATACATGTGCAGTAACTAGAATCCGTAGGACGAGGAAATGATACTTGGGCTAGGTGTGACGTAGTCAGCCTAGTGGGGACTGACACTATAGACCATTCCTGAACCAAGTGGGTATAAGATGAGTGAAGGGAATGGGGCACGAATCATTCGAGCTGCTGAAAGGTTTCAAAAATAGTTCTGGATCAACCGTTGATCTTTTCAGTTAATTGGAGATCATGATGTACTACTAGGTGCCACTCATGATCGTTCTATAATTAATGGTTAATTATAGATGGCCAACATAAACCGAGAACCTATTTGGTCACACGCACAATGAGCGTAATACAAAGGATTTAAAACGAGCTTGAGAATGGGATTCTCAGACCGAGAGAAACTAGGTTTGGTTGGACCAAACATAAAGCGAGCATGAAATCTTTCAGTCGCAATGGAAGCGTGGATGGGCCGAGTCTTATGAAGACGTAATGGATGAACCAAAATGGTTTGGTTCTAATCCAATGGAGGAGAATAAACCAAAGGGTTTGGTTTAAACGAATGAACCAAAAGTTGGTTCGGTTCGTTTTAACTTAAAATAAACCATCATGGTTTGGTTTATTTTAACTTATCTTAATGGAGCGGGTTAACGGGCCTAATGGTTATGATCCAGTAACTATTAAGTGAATTAGTTCTCTATAAAAGAGGGCTTAAGGGATAATTAAGCCCTAATCCAATCCAAGCCCTAGCAAAAGTTGCGCCGCCACCCCATCAAGGAGTTTCGCGCCAACCCTAAGCTTGCCGCCAGCCCCAGCCGTTGTGCAACCTGCTATCCTTTGCCAGATCCAAGCTTTCAGCCGTGAACCTCCTGCAACCCTCCGGTGATCTTCCTAGGCCTCGGTGAAAAGGTGAGCACTTGACTTCCTTGTTTTGGCCGGCACCTACTCCTCCACCAAGCTGTCCAGTTTTCTAGACGGCTTCTTCTCCTCTCGTCGGAGCGTCGTTTGGACGACGGTTAGAGCTCCGACAGCGGCTAGCTTACCGGGGATTCGATCTCCAATAATACTCTGAGGTGGAGGACGAAGGATTCGTCAATTGGTTGACGAATACCTCTCCGGAGAAGCGAGTTTTGAGAACTCGTATTAGGATCCGAATTTGGATTCGGATCGTGATCATCTCTCGATCACGTCGTCTTCAACATGAGGCTAGTAACCCATACGAAGACAAAGCTCGTGGCTTAGAGAAGTCATCCCGAGGAACTCGGCATGGATACTGATAGAGACGATTCTAGCGAGGATCGTTCCGGTTGATGCCGTTCCCGCTACACGTCATACGAAAGGTATAACGTAGATAAATTTCCTTTTATTGCATATTTAAATTTACGGTTATGTCTACACTTGTTGTAATATGCATGTGTGTGTTGTAATAAATGTAGATTTATTATTTTTATTGCTTCCGTTGTGTTCATGTTTACGAAATGTGATCGAACACACACACGCTGCAGTGTCGGAAAACCAACACCACCTCTAGCATTGAGGGGGAGGAGAGGCCCTCTATCCTGGAACATGTTCAAGAAGAAGCTTCAACATCCGGGAGAAGCAAAAATTCCCTAGGTAACTCAAGTGTTGTTATTATAAATAAAAATCATATAACATGTTTTGAGTGTAGCTAACAAGGGCACTATAAAAGTAAGTGTCCCAAGAAGGTGAAGAAGGTTCAGCCGGCACCAAAAGCCAAAAATGCCGGAGTCCCCGCAATTAGAAGCAAGGAGCACATTATGTGCTTCAAATGCAACCAAAGGGGACATTATAGAAGTCATTTCCCTAGGGGGAGGAAGAAAGGGCAAGAAGGGGCATCTCATGTAGGGGGAGCTTCTAAAACTAACCCTAAGGTAAATTTAGTTAATGCACCTTCAATTCCTAGGGTTAACAAGCATGCAAAAAATTATTTTAGTTCTCTTGCAATTATTAATGAAAAGCATGCTAGTAGAAATAATAATGTTTATTTTTTAGGTGCCAAGCATGTTCATATATCTAAGGAAAAACCTAGGACCAATAACACTAGACCTATCTTGCCTAGGGAGAGCATTAAGAGAATAGAAGAAAATCTAGGTATTAACCCTAAAAAGGATAGACACATGCCTAAGAAGAAAAATAATTCCCAAAAGATTAATGAAAAATGAAAATTGGGAAAATTAGAATTAGAAAATCAAGTATTGAGGTCAAGACTTGAGAGAATGGAAAAGACCCTTAAAATTATAGAAAATTCTATTCAAGGGCCAAATGTCCAAAAGTCAAGACCTAGTAAACAAGAAATGTCCAAGGGCAAGAAAGGTTTGGGTCACAAACTTATATCCTACCATAATGTCCCATTTAATTATGAAACGATTTCTAGGTCTAGAAAAACTAAGGCTAATAGGAAAGCTATCCCTATGACGAGCCATGGTGTTTGCTTAGTGGCTAAGGACTTAAGAAAAACCAAGAAAGCCACTAAGAAGGTCAAAGGGGGAGTTACCCCTAGGTTTGACTTAGGAAAGACCCAAAAGACTATGGTTTCAAAGCCTAAAAGGGTCATTAGGAAGGTATCTAGGGAAGTCATCCCTAGTGAATACCTTGTTAACCCAAGGAGCTCCAATAGGTTTTAGGTTCCTAGGAGCGTGATCGATTCACGCTAGATGGGTTAGGGTGTGTCATGTTAGGGCAATCTCTTGCCGTAATATGGTTTTGATGGTGTGGCAAAGGGTTTAAGTTAGTTTGATATGTTGATGTGATATGTGCGTTGAAGTCGTGCAAGACTTAGTAATTCGCACATGGAGCCGTGGCGAGTTTCACATCTCATGACTCGTGCCTTGAGTCGGTGAAGGATAGCTTTGCGGAAGCCGTGCGCTTGGAGCATCCGAGGGACCGCCGGACAAGAAGCTTGGAGTGAAGCTGGAGGAAGTAGACTTTGAGGCAAGAGACGCGAAGGAGCATTGCAGAGCCGTGCGCCTGATGCTGCCGAGGGATGTGGCCGAGAACGAAGAGAACTTCGAAGGCGAGGGACTCCGAGAAATGAGAGTGAGCGATTGTAACCCAGGGAAGGGTAGCTCTTAGGTGAAACTTGGCCATCTGGCCAAGTGTCGGATGGGTTTTTCGACACACGACCGTATGCCATGTCATGGCGCGATCGCCCGAGTCGAGTGAGTTCGACCGGTATACGATCCCGGATTGTGGCGAATGATCACATACGTGGGCCGATCGCTAAGACCATTGTTGGTGCAGTGGGCAGTGGGCACCAAAGTCGAACCGATATTTTGATTATGGCAAAAGGCTCAATAGTTAAGGGTATATTTGTTATCTTACGAGCTCAATTAAGTGTGCAGAAATGCTAAAGTTGAGCGGAAGGTCTGCGACACCCGGTGGGAACCGAGGTGGTCGGGCAATGCCAGAGGGACTTCGGAGGAAGCCGAGGTACTCGGGTGAAGACCGGAAGCGAGGCTACAAGGTAAGCTCGTGTGAAAGCGAAGCAAGGTCGTTAAGCGTAGATCCGACCCAATACCTCCAATGGAAGGTCTAGGTCGAGATCAGATGGTTAGAACCATCGATTTTATATTTTAAGCTAACTTGTATCAGCCCAAAACCCTTTGACTACAAACCAAGCTAGTCAAGTTCCAAATCGAGACGAGCTCGAATTTCAAGGGGGTGAATTTGGACTTGACTCGTGTTTTGGTACAAAGGGTGATGTGGCATCAAGGTGGACATCCAAACCATCACCAAGCTTCCTTGTGGTGGACGCCCAAGATAAGGTGAGTTGGCACAAGATGGTTGGCTCCCATGATGTGGCACAAGTTGAATGGCTCCAACAATTGGCGCCCAAGGAGGTTGGAGGTGGCACAAGGTGGTTGGATGAAACACCTCATCCTCAAGTTGGCGCCCAAGGAGGTTGGAGGTGGCACAAGGTGGTTGGATGAAACACCTCATCCTTGAGTTGGCGCACAAGAAGGTTGGAGGTGGCACAAGGTGGTTGGATGAAACACCTCATCCTTGAGTTGGGATAAGAACCTCACCTTGGACACTACCTATGTCTAAATTCATAGATCAATATCCATAAATAGAAATGTTCAAGCCAAGCAAATCACAAGAATTCAAGAGCTCTCAACACGCCGTCGTAACGCCGCTACTACTACTCACATTTGCTACGACGAAGTGCCGCCGACAACGAAAGCTACATCTTCTACTTATAAGAGTTGTCGGTATATTTATTTAAGGTCTACTTCTTTAAATTGTCTTTGTGCTTTAATCGTAACAAGGAAAGGGGGAGTGTCCCTTTGCCTTGATTTCTTTTTGTAATCGTTGCTCCTACCTCCAACGAGGAGGAGTGGTTTTAGTGAATTGCCCTCCGTACGTGATCAAGGATCACTAGGGCCGTGGATTAGCAATCGAAAGATTGTGAACCACGTAAAAATATCTTGTCTACTTTATATTTCAGCATTCTCTACTTGCTTTTTACTTATTGCAAAAGTTTTTAACGACACCGTATCGCTATTCACCCCCCCCCTCTAGCGACACTTTCGATCCAACAATTGGTATCAGAGCCGGGGGCGCTAAGATTCGGTGAAACCACCAATCTAGCTTTGTTTTTCTTTTTTTTTTTTACAGATTTTTTATTTATTTATTTCTGTTTTCGTATAATTATTTCACTTGCTTATCTTCTCCTACATATAGAATTGCATTAGAGGCTTTAGGATCCGGATAAGGTTGTCCTTCGGGTTAGATCCCGAGTAAGGTTGTCCTCCGGAACTTCAACGACATTCGCATTTGATTGTTTATTTCTTTTTGCAAGTTACATTTTATATATCTTTTTACTTCTCAAGATTACTAATCCAAGACGATAGTCTTGGTATATTCTTTCCGTGTGTGTTTTGCTAGATTCTTTTCGTCTTTCTTCTTCTTGTTTTTAAATGGCCCATCTCGAAGGGTTTAGCACCGCCCGACCCCCGTTTTACAACGGTAATGACTTTCGTTATTGGAAGGGTCGAATGGAATGCTTTCTTAAAACCCAAATCGAGATGTGGATCGTAATCCAAACCGGTTTCACACTTCCTATTAATGAAGATGGTGAATCTTTGGGTTACGATCAATGGTCAAATTCCATGAAAAAACAAGTAGAAGCCGATGCCAAGGCAACTCAAATCTTGCAATGTGGGTTGTCCAAGGAAGAGCTCAACCGCCGGCCCTTCATTAGTGCAAAGGACTTATGGACCAAGCTAGTGGAACTACACGAAGGCACCGACGACACGAAGGTATGTAAAAGAGATTTACTTTTAAATAAATTGTATAACTTGAAAATGCAGGAAAACGAGATCGCAACTCAACTACATGCTCGTATCCAAGACATCGTCAACCAACTCCATGCCATCGGACAAAAGGTCGAGAATCGCGACCTTATCAGGTATTCTCTTAACTCGTTTCCTAGGACCACCTTGTGGGCATCCATGGTCGATGCCTACAAGGTCTCCAAGGACCTTTCTAAAATTAGGTTAGACGAATTGTTTTCGGAACTTGAATTACATGAGCAAACTAACGTGGTCCAGGCCGAGAAGAGTATTGCGTTAGTTGCAGGTTCCAAGAAGAAGAAGCCCGCAAGCAAGCCACCCCCGAAGGAAGAAGACGAGTCCGAATCGGAAGTAGACTCCGAAATAGAATCCGAACTAGTCAATCTAGTTCGAAGATGATCAAGAGACGAAACGACCAACAACTCAAGGTAAGCATAAACCTAATTCAAATACTTCTAATTTTAGATTCTATGAGTGCAACATGTTCGGTCACATCAAGTCCGAGTGCCCAAAGCTAAAGAATAACGCATCAAAGACCAAGACAGCGCTAAACGCTACTTGGGAGGAGTTGTCGGAGGAAGAAGACGATATCCAAGCTCTAATGGCCAAGCCGACCGAGCACGACTCCGAAACCGAAGAAGAGTCCGAGTCCGAATCCGATGATGAGCTTCCATTCAAGACAAGCCACGGATCCGTATCCGGTTCAAAAGAATCATTAAGGGTAAGTCGGTCGTTACTTAATACTTTGTATGGTGCAATTAAATTTTTAAATAAGAAACTAGCTAAGTCCGAGTCCAAGGTCGAGACCCTAATTGAGGAGGTTAACCTTCTCAAACATGAGGTCTCCTAACCTCTTCGACTACTGTATTCAAGAGGAGGACTCAACTGCTTGAAAAGCTTGAAGTTGAGAACTCGCTTTTGAAAACACAAGTCGAAGACCTTAGGAACACGTTGGAAAGGTTCACTTTGGGATCCAAGGGACTTGACCTCTTACTTGGATCACAAAGGGCCGTGTACAACAAGGCCGGACTCGGGTTTAACTCAAATACAACCAATAAGTCATATATGTCTATAGTAAACCAACATAAGAAAAATGTCCAAGCATGGGTCCCTAAGACCACTTTGATTTCAACTTTAGGATCTAACATGTATTGGGTTCCCAAGGACCAAATTCACTATGTGAATAGACCCACTCGATTTAATGGTCCAGGGGGAGCCAATACAAAATGTATTTTTGTTAAGTCTTAGAAATTGCATGCTTAGTTTTTCCTTTATTTTTAGAATGGTTAGATAGGACTCATAACCAACTAAAATCCTGCGAAAAGATTGAGCCTCGGGAGCCTCTTTCAAAAATAAACCAACTAAAATCCTATTTAAAAGATTGAGCCTCGGGAGCCTCTTTTCAAAAATAACTAGTTAGACCAAGACGTAGTCTCAAGTAAGTCGAGTTATCAATTTCTTGAAATTAGCTTTGTCTAAGGAAGTGGTCGTTGTTCCGATCAAAGAAGGCCTCTGTGCCTCGCCACGACCTGGAAGCTAATCTCTTGAAAAGATTACTTGATGAGCTTAGACTAAATCCGAATCTAACCTAATGTTGGTTAATTTAAATTCATTAAAATTAATCAAGTAAAATTGATAGTCATCTCACAATAACACATAGGAATAACATGTTTTGATCATGTAGATATTGGTGAGATGATTTAGGTTTAAAAACTTACAAACAACCCTTTAGTAATTCCAATATCCGATCCAACTACCTTATGTGTAGGATCAATGGATGTTGATGGGTTGCTCCCGACACATGACCGGGATCAACTCAAATTTTCGGTTACGATTCAAACGACAAGGATCGGTAGCCTTGGAAATAACGCAAGCTCAAAATCATCGGATCGGGTGATATTGAGCTCAACTCTAACTTTACAATTCAAAATGTCTTATTAGTAGAAAACTTTCAATATAATTTACTTAGTGTAAGCCAATTGTGTGATAACAATTATAAGGTCATATTTCTAGAAAATGAATGCGTAATCAAAATAAATGCAACATCTAAAATAATACTTAAAGGAACTAGGAGTAGCAACATCTACACAATAAATTTACCCAACTCCTCAACCAAGTGTCTTATGACACAAAGAAGAGGAATCTTGGTTATGGCAATCAAGACTAGGACACTCGCACCCAAGACTCGTCCCACAAGATGAGTCCGAGTGGCTTGGTTATAGGTTTGCCTAAACTAAACAACTTGGATAATAAAATATGTAATGCTTGTCAACAAGGTAAACAATCTAGGACACAACATCAATTAACTAATCAAGAACGAACCAAAAGTGTTCTTGAGCTCCTACACATGGATCTATTTGATTCACATGGAGCTAAGTCACTCAATGGTAGTCAATTTTGCTTAGTCATAATTGGCGACTATTCTAGATTTACTTGGGTTAGGTTTATCAAACATAAAAATGATACCCTAGACCAACTAATCAATCTTTGTAGGTTAATCGAAAATCAAAAGAACCTTAAGATTAAAAGACTTAGAAGCGATCATGGTGGTGAATTGAAAACCACAGGTTTACAGATTTACGTAACCTAAGCGGATACCACCATGAGTTTTCATGTCCTAGAACCCCACAACAAAATGGGTTAGTCGAACGGAAAAATAGAACCCTACAAGAAGCCGCTAGGACAATGTTAAACGAGTATAACCTACCCGATAGATTTTGGAGAGGCCGTTAGTACGGCTTGCTATGTCCAAAATAGGATCCTTATGGTAAAGAGGCACCAAAAGACCTCGTGACGAGATTTATCACGATAAAATACCAACATCAAGTACTTTAGGTATTTGGATGCAAGGTACATATCTTAAACACTAAGGATTACCTAGGAAATTCAAATCCAAAACCTCACGAACCTTTCTAGGATACTCAACCACCAAAGAGAGCTTATAGGGTATACAATCACGACACTCTTAGAGTCGAAGAAACCATTAATATAGTTTTCGACGAAGGACACGAACCCGCTTCAATCCTTAACAAAACCAACTAGCAAATCAACTTATAGCGAACCCGACTGATCTTGAACTTGAATCTCGTCCTAACCCAAGTCATCCTATCGACCAAGTGATAGATGACTCTAACCCAAGTCAAACTAGAACTCACCCAAGTCATCCTATCGACCAAGTGATAGATGACCCTAACCCGAGTCACACTAAGACTCAAACAAATCATCCTATCAATCAAGTTATAGGTGATCCAAATTAAGGGGTTCGAACTAGAGCTTCATATCGAAACCTTAGTCAAATCTCGTTAATTTCCAAAATCGAACCCAAAACTATTGAACAAGCACTTCTTGATCCCGACTGGATTATTGCTATGCAAGAAGAGCTAGCTCAATTCACTAGAAATGAAGTCCGGGAATTAGTACCACCACCTAAAGAAAAATCAATTATTGGAACAAGGTGGGTATTTCAAATAAACTTGATGATAAAGGTGAAGTAGTTAGAAATAAAGCTAGGTTAGTCGCAAAAGGGTTTAGTCAAGTCGAAGGTTTAGATTACGATGAGACCTACGCCCCCGTAGCCAGACTAGAGTCCATCCGAATGTTGTTAGCATATGCTGCACATCGAGGTTTTAAATTGTTTCAAATGGATGTCAAGTCAGCATTTTTGAATGGATACATTAAGGAAGAAGTTTACGCTTTACCAACCTCCGGATTCGAAAATCTAGATAAACTGACCATGTCCTTAGACTTAAGAAAGCCCTATATGGACTCAAACAAGCCCCAAGAGCTTGGTATGCGAAGGCTTTCGATCTATCTTAAGTCCAAAGGATTCAACCAAGGTTTAGTCGACCCAACCTTATTCGTTAAAACCGTAGGAAAAGAAATCTTTATAGCCCAAATCTATGTAGATGATATAATTTTGGAACTACCAACTCGATCACGCTAAGCGAATTCATCTCACTTATGGAAAGTGAATTTGAAATGAATTTAGTGGGAGAGTTAAGTTTCTTCTTAGGTTTACAAATTAAACAAACTAAAGATGGAATATATTTACATCAACAAAAATATACTAAGGACTTAATAAATCGATTTGGAATGCAAGATGCTAAAATAATCAATACACCTATGGCAACTAATGTTAATATAAACGAAGATGTAGAAGGAAAACCCGTTGACCTAAAATACTATAGGAGCGCAATAGGAAGTCTCCTATACTTAACCGCGAGCCGACCCGACATTTTATTCGCGGAAAGTATGTGCGCAAGGTTACAAACCTGTGCCAAGGAGTCTCACCTAACCCTAGTCAAGCGTATCCTTAGATATCTAAAGGGCACGCTAAACGTAGGTATTTGGTACCCTAGATCTACCGAGATTAATCTAATCGGCTACTCCGACTCCGACTATGCGGTAGTAAACTTGATAGAAAGAGCACGAGTGGTTGTTGTCAAATCCTACCGAGTCTAGTAAGTTGGTGCGAGGAAGCGACATTGCGTTGCCTTATCTACCACCGGGCCGAATACGTTGCGATGGGTGAGTGTGTCTCTCGGCCTGTGGATGAAGCACACTCTCCAAGACTTTAGCTTAATCTTTAACAACATTAAAACCTACATAGATAACATTAGTTCAATTAACTTAACTAAAAATCCAATATGTCATTCTAGGACAAAACATATAGAAGTTAAACACCACTTCATTAGGGAACATGTAACTAATGGAACTATACAACTAGAGTATGTTGAGTCCAAATCAAACCTAGCGGACATCTTCACCAAACCACTACCCGTCGAATTTAGTTTATTAAGACGAAAGTTAGGTATGTGCGTAATAGAGTAGGATTTAAATTTTTCTATATATGTACTCTACTTTTGCTTCTTTTTATGAAATTAGCCTAAGTCTTACCTTAGAAATCATATACCTATAGATTTAAGGAGCCAACACATCTCACAACACATAGGACTAATGTGTTTGTGTACTTAGCCACGTAGACGGGCGTGAGATGTTAGGACCTTACTCCTGGTTCCAGATGTAGATTCAGTGCATCGACATGAACCATGGAGTATAATTATTTAAAATTAATCAACTCCTTCAAGACTTATTGATCATTCTATATCAATCAAGTCCAACCGGAGTTGTACATTTTAGATGAACATATTTTCAAGCTTATTATTATTTTAAAAAAAAAATATATATATATATATATATTTATATTGGGAACTTGCTTGGACTTACAAACCTTAAAATATATTTACAAACTTTTTGAGTTAAGGCAAAAGGGGGAGAAAGTCACAAAAGTAAGGAAGAAAGTAAACAAAATTATTACCTTTTATATTAAGTAATTCCGTTTACTTAAGCAACTATTAAGGGGGAGTAAAAATTATTTTTCAAGAACTCACCTTCGGTCAAGGGGGAGGTTACCTCAAAGGGGAGAACTTGAAACAATAATATTTCTCATTCATGCTTAATCATTATGCTAGCTCATTCATATTTAATCTTTATGCTAGCTCATTCATGCTTAATCATTATGCTAGCTTACTGTTATGCTTAACTTTTCCTTAACTTTTGTGTCGGTTTGCCATGAATCAAAAAGGGGGAGATTGTTGGTGCAGTGGGCAGTGGGCACCAAAGTCGAACCGGTATTTTGATTATGGCAAAAGGCTCAATAGTTAAGGGTATATTTGTTATCTTACGAGCTCAATTAAGTGTGCAGAAATGCTAAAGTTGAGCGGAAGGTCTGCGACACCCGGTGGGAACCGAGGTGGTCGGGCAACGCCAGAGGGACTTCGGAGGAAGCCGAGGTACTCGGGTGAAGACCGGAAGCGAGGCTATAAGGTAAGCTCGTGTGAAAGCGAAGCAAGGTCGTTAAGCGTAGATCCGACCCAATACCTCCAATGGAAGGTCTAGGTCGAGATCAGATGGTTAGAACCATCGTACTTTATATTTTAAGCTAACTTGTATCAGTCCCAAAACCCTTTGACTACGCCAACTGCTAGTCAAGTTCCAGCCTCGAGAAGAGCTCGAATTTCAAGGGGGTGAATTTGGACTTGACTCGTGTTTTGGTACAAAGGGTGATGTGGCATCAAGGTGGACATCCAAACCATCACCAAGCTTCCTTGTGGTGGACGCCCAAGATAAGGTGAGTTGGCACAAGATGGTTGGCTCCCATGATGTGGCACAAGTTGAATGGCTCCAACAAGTTGGCGCCCAAGGAGGTTGGAGGTGGCACAAGGTGGTTGGATGAAACACCTCATCCTCAAGTTGGCGCCCAAGGAGGTTGGAGGTGGCACAAGGTGGTTGGATGAAACACCTCATCCTTGAGTTGGCGCACAAGAAGGTTGGAGGTGGCACAAGGTGGTTGGATGAAACACCTCATCCTTGAGTTGGGATAAGAACCTCACCTTGGACACTACCTATGTCTAAATTCATAGATCAATATCCATAAATAGACATGTTCAAGCCAAGCAAATCACAAGAATTCAAGAGCTCTCAACACCGTAAAACGCCGCTACTACTACTCACATTTGCTACGACGAAGTGCCGCCGACAATGAAAGCTACATCTTCTACTTATAAGAGTTGTCGGTATATTTATTTAAGTTCTACTTCTTTAAATTGTCTTTGTGCTTTAATCGTAACAAGGAAAGGGGGAGTGTCCCTTTGCCTTGATTTCTTTTTGTAATCGTTGCTCCTACTTCCAACGAAGAGGAGTGGTTTTAGTGAATTGCCCTCCGTACGTGATCAAGGATCACTAGGGCCGTGGATTAGCAATCGAAAGATTGTGAACCACGTAAAAATATCTTGTCTACTTTATATTTCCGCTGTGCATTCTCTACTTGCTTTTTACTTATTGCAAAAGTTTTTAACGACACCGTATCGCTATTCACCCCCCCCCTCTAGCGACACTTTCGATCCAACAACCATCGATCCGCTGAAGCGGCGATCGGGTCAATAAGGGTTCCAGATCGTGTAGCGGCAGGCGTCGACTACGAGCGTGATCGGTGATGAGGTCCATCGATCGGGCCAAGAGTTCCGTTGGACTACAACGGTCGGGATCCGACGTGTTCGGAGGCCGTTGTAGTGACGGCAGTCGACTGCCAAGGGCGGCAGTCGACTGATGGCGGCAAACGGGAAGAAGTTAGCCCTCTCTATAAAAAGAGAGGGTGTGAGCCTTTGAGAGGCTAATGCTCATAGTCCAAACGATCTTCCTAGTGCCCCACAAGCTCTAAACTCTTCTTACTTGTCTTTACTTCAATCCTATTGTAAGAAGAGTGATCTTGGTTGTAAAGGTTACCTCCACCTAGCTTGGTGCAAAGGAGAGACCATTTAGTGGATTGGTTTAACGGAGTGATTCACCGAGGACGAATCGGGGACCGTGGATTAGCGGCGTAGCCGTGAACCACGTTATACCATCGTGTTAGCGTTTTTTTATTGTTTGTCTTTTGCTTTGTATTTGTATATTCCGCTTGCGCTAATCTTTTGTAGACGAGCAATTTACGACGTCCAGCGTCGAGGGCTATTCACCCCCTCTGGCCGGCCATATCGATCCCCTTACAAGTGGTATCGAGCCAAGGAAAGCTTGTCAGGACTAACCGCCACAACAAGCAACTTTCAAAATGGCGGCTCAACATCCATCCTCCGAAGTTTGAAGGAGAATTAAGCAGTGGAAGAAGCGAATGGAGGTATTTTCAAAGCAGTTTTGATATAATGATTACAATGGAATCCGGTTTCGTTTTGCCTAGGGATGAAGAGGGGAAGCCAATAGAGAAATCTAGGTGGACCAAGAGGCAAAGAGAGGAGAACCTTGCAAACTCCAAAGCCAAGCACCATCTCTACAATGTGCTCCCTCAACAAGAAATCAACCGAATAGGAGAATGCCTAAGCGCCAAGGAGATGTGGGAGAAGCTAATTGAGCTTCATGAAGGCACATCCGAGGCACAGCTAGCAAGGAGAGATCTCCTCCGCTCCCAACTATCCAACATCAAATTAGAAAAGGGAGAAAAGGTAATTTCTTTGCATTCTAGATTCAAAGAAATTTTAAATGGACTAACAAGTGTAGGTGAGAAGCTATCAAACCGGGATATGGTAATGAAGGCCATAGATGCCTTTCCCCGGTCCTCCAAGTGGAGCTCCATGGTGGATTCGTTCTACATCTCCAAGAACTTGGAAGTAAGTACCTTGGAGGAATTTTTCTCAACAATGGAGCTCCACGAAACTAGGCTTGAAGGAATACTAGGGGAGCCTAGAATTCAACCTTCAAGGGGAGTATCCTTGTTGGCAAACAAGGGAAAGAAGAAGATGGAAATCCCTTCCTCCTCCGATGATGAAGCATCTTCCTCCTCCTCCATGGATAGCACCGAAGAAGCCTATATGGTAAGGAGGGTAAGACGTGCATTTAAGAATTTTAGATTTGATAAATCTAATGATAGGATGAGAAGACCAAGGGGGAAGGTCATATGCTACAATTGCCAAGGAGAAGGGCACATAAGGGACAATTGTCCTCTCCTAAACAAGAGCAAGGAAGAAAGGAAAAAGAAAGAAGAAAGGAAGAAGAAGAAGGGGAGCAAGAGAAAGGAAGAAGAAAAGAAGGCAAAAGAAAAGGGGAAGGCCAAAGCATTCAAAGCCAAGACATGGGATGATCCTTCCTCATCCTCCTCCTCATCATCGGATGAGGAGAATGCCTTTGTCACCAATTTGGCCTTGATGGCCTTTGATGACTTGGATTGCTCTTCCTCCGAAAATGAAGGTTCAAGCTCAAGAGGAGAGAGCTCAAGTAAAGGGGGAGTTTCATCATCCTCATCATCTGAAGAAGAAGAGGACATCAGTATTGGTTCCATAGCCGTAATCTCTAGAAAATAGTTTACATGATTTCTGATTTAACTGGGATTTATTTAGAAATGAAGAAGAAAAATAAATGCATGCTTGAACAAATTAAGGAATTAGAACAAAAATTAGAAAAGACATGCTTAAATGATAATATTTCTTCTAGCTTAAATGATGATGCATGCTCACATGATTATATGCCTTTGGATGTTAATGATGCATGCATAGAGGAAAATAGGGCATTAAGGGAAAAGGTAGATTATTTAACCAAAGCCCTAGAGAAATTCACAATTGGCTCCAACACCTTAAATATGATCTTAGGGAGCCAAAGAGCTAGTTTCAACAAGAAAGGCCTAGGATACAAAGAAAAGAAAAATGAAAAGGCCTATAAATGCCTTATAGCTAGGGGACAAGATAAAAAGAAGGTAATAGCTAGGAAATGGATCCCCAAGGAATATTTAGTGAACCCAATAGGAAAGAATTTATTTTGGGTTCCAAAATCCATCCTTAAGGGTTAGAATAACCCTAGGGTAGTCAACCATATGAACTTGACCTATATCATATTTTGGTTGACTTAGGATGACGGGACAACATTTTTTAGATAGTGTTGGGTGATGATAACGTGCCCATAAATAGGTAATAATGCTTAAATCATGATGATTGATGTAATTCCTATGTATGTTTTAAGTCATGATTTATGATTTTGATATTTGGCATGTTATCATGAGAAATAGGGTTAAATCATGCTTTAGGTGATAATTTGTTTATTATCATCGTATAATACCTAATGCATGACTATTATTTGATGGATACATGAGTTTCATGATCATAATGTAGAATTGATTGATATATGTCATTATGATCATGTAGAATGTTAGGTTGATACTTAACCATGATAGAATTGCATGAATATATGGGTTAAGTATATACAAATACCCCCTAGGATACATCTCACACTCACTATAGGCTAACTTGATTGCAAACTTAGCATGGGTGAGATATTAGGATGATACAAATGTCCACTAATGCCTATGGCATTTAGATGGTCATTTAAAGTATCAAAATAGCAATAATAGACCAATCATGGGGAAGGCTTATGTTTAATTCATAGACATATTGCCCAAAGATCATGGTTGGATATTTCATATGTTTTCAAAACAATTTCTTACCTTAAAATACATGTATTCATGTTTTGAAACAATTGGATGCAAAACTAGGTAGCTAACTTGATACTAGAATGATCAAAAACCTAGTGGTGTTTAGAGCTTTTGGATTTTTGGCAAAAACAAGAAAATATAATGAGTTTTCATGAAAAAACTATTTTTCCTTGATAGATATACTTAATAATATATGTTCCCCAAATTTCATGATTTTTTTGAATTTTCTGGAATTTATAATGCATTTCTAAAATTCGTAAAATCAAAAATTGATTCCTTTGTGCCGATCATTGCCATCGATAAGTGATCGTGGTGGCTATCATCAGAACATTGAAGGCCGAATTCAGTTTGTAAACCTACAACAAGTGGTAGAAATATACTTGATGCCATCAACAAGTGGTACCCAATTTTAAATCAACTTGTCATATTTTCCCTCCATTATACTTGATGCCATGAGCTTATAACTTAGTGTTAATCTTTTTGATAGTGTCAAAGGGGGAGAAATAAGTATGTTTAAGTTAATCACTTTAGGGGGAGAAATATATGATAGGGGGAGAAAATTTGCATAGAGAGTTTCATGGATTAAGGGGGAATTGCATGTTGTTATATCATGTTTATCTTTACATGCTTTTTTACCTTAGAATTTATATCAAATGTTTTTACCTAACTTAAACGGATTGCCACACATCAAAAAGGGGGAGATTGTTAGGGCAATCTCTTGCCGTAATATGGTTTTGATGGTGTGGCAAAGGGTTTAAGTTAGTTTGATATGTTGATGTGATATGTGCGTTGAAGTCGTGCAGGACTTAGTAATTCGCACATGGAGCCGTGGCGAGTTTCACATCTCATGACTCGTGCCTTGAGTCGGTGAAGGATAGCTTTGCGGAAGCCGTGCGCTTGGAGCATCCGAGGGACCGCCGGACGAGAAGCTTGGAGTGAAGCCGGAGGAAGTAGACTTCGAGGCAAGAGACACGAAGGAGCATTGCAGAGCCGTGCGCCTGATGCTGCCGAGGGACGTGGCCGAGAACGAAGAGAACTTCGAAGGCGAGGGACTCCGAGAAATGAGAGTGAGCGATTGTAACCCAGGGAAGGGTAGCTCTTAGGTGAAACTTGGCCATCTGGCCAAGTGTCGGATGGGTTTTCCCGACACCCGATCATTGCCATGTCATGGCGATCGCGCTGAGTCGAGTGAGTTCGGTATCGTATACGATCGACCGGATTGTGGCCAGCCTCACGCCATCGTGGCGATCGCCAAGACCATCGATCAAGGCGCATGATCGGTCAATAAGGGTTCGCCCGCAGCCGTTTCGTAGCCAAAGGCGATCGACGAGCAGCCGATCGTGATGAGGTCCATCAGTCGACTACCAAGAGTTCCGTTGGACTACAACGGTCGGGATCCGACGGGCCGAGGTAGTGCAGCGATCGCCAAGCGGCGGTCTGATGGCGGCAAACGGGAAGAAGTTGGCCCTCTCTATAAAAAGAGAGGGTGTGAGCCTTTGAGAGGCTAATGCTCATACTCCAAACGATCTTCCTAGTGCCCCACAAGATCTAAACTCTTCTTACTTGTCTTTACTTCAATCCTATTGTAAGAAGAGTGATCTTGGTTGTAAAGGTTACCTCCACCTAGCTTGGTGCAAAGGAGAGACCATTTAGTGGATTGGTTTAACGGAGTGATTCACCGAGGACGAATCAGGGACCGTGGATTAGCGGCGTAGCCGTGAACCACGTTATACCATCGTGTTAGCGTTTGTTTTATTGTTTGTCTTTTGCTTTGTATTTGTATATTCCGCTTGCGCTAATCTTTTGTAGACGAGCAATTTACGACGTCCAACGTACGAGGGCTATTCACCCCCCTCTAGCCGGCCATATCGATCCCCTTCATGTCAACCCTAAGTGGATGGGTAGTTAACCTAGCCATGATGAGTTGACACATTAGGATGTGCCAATATGCTTTAAGAAGTTAAAAAATAATTAAATTGGCACAAATAGGTCTTAGAGGTATGGGTGTGCCATTTTGAGTTTATGGCACATTTGGGAGATAATGGTATTAAAGCAAAATAGAATTAATTTCTAAAGATGGCAATTTGGATTTAACACTTAGGTATTTTATACCTTAGTATATTTTACTTGCCATGTTTTATTTTCCTTGCCATGACATGATATCATTTTCATTTTTATGTCTAAAAATGTCATGATCATGTTTACACTTATTTTTATATGTCATGTATGCTAAAATTTCATTCACATGCCATGACATCATGATTTTGGCACATGCTTAGTTATATCATATATATTCCATAATCATATCATGCATAAAATAAAATTAATTTAAGGACCATTGGCATGACTTGAAGTCCCATGCATAAGGGAATCAAATAGAGTTGCCTTAGAATACGCATGAGACCATTAAAGAACAAAAACCCACATCTCACTAGAATATTTGCCTTAAATGTGTTTTACACATCTAGATACAAGTGAGATGTTTAGGAAAAAGGAATTAAAGGTTTCAAAAACATTTTGAAAATATTTTGGAAAACCTTGGTGAAGTCTATCTTTTGATAGCTATCACCATTGAATGGGATGACACAAAGAGGGCTCAATATTGAAGCTTTTCTAAACTTTTGAACTTTGTGTCAATCTCACTAATTTGTGGGTAAATAATTTTCCAATATTTTTCATCCATTATGATTGTAATAAGTAATATACGTACAAAATTTCATGATTTATCAACATATGTATATTTACTTACGAATTTCAAAAATTCAAAAATCAGAATGCATTATCGATCATTGCCGAAGCCAATCGGCTGATGTGGGAAGGAGTCGACTGGTAGCTGAGAGAGTCGACTGATACTACTGATTTCGGGTAAACCTTGGTGGTTAGGCCCATGTTCAGCTATGTTTTTGTCCCCTAACCACTCCTAACCCTAGGACATGCTTGGGAGAGCATTAGAAAGGGTGGAAATCCATTGGATATGGATTAGAAGAAGTGTTTAGGGAGAGTATCAATTTTAAGGTGAATGAGAGTTCATTGTTGAACTTTTGCCTTAATTTTGATGGTTTTGTGTTCTTATTAGCTTTGGGGCTTTCCAAAGACATTGTTGGTGCAATAGTCAAGGGGGAGCAAGCCTTGAGGGGAAGGTATCCATCATGGGAAGATGGATGTGTATTTTTCCTCATGGGAGGAAAATTGAGGGATTTCGCCTCTCTTAAGTGATATGGGATTATCACTAGAAATATTGAGGGCATGCCAAGGGGAAGATTGTAAGATCTCATTGGAATATGAGACATTGACACCCTTGAGAACCTTTTTGATGTTATGTCAAAAAGGGGAAGAAGTTACCAAGTTCCTAATTAGGGCTCGTTGGAATTCTTATTGGGATATGAGAATTGACAATATGGGAGAATTGGTAGACTTGAGATGGTAGTTTTGTCAATCATCAAAAAGGAAGAGATTGTTGGTGCAATCGGCCCAGGTTGACTCGGCGAGCATAGATTTTATAAAACTTATGACATGGGATTGTCATAGGAAAGTCCAACATGGAGTTGGCATGGAAAATCCAAGCTTGGGGCTTGGTGTGGAAAAGTCCAAAGCATTGCGAAGCCATGCGCTTGGTGCTTGGTGAGAAATGCATTGCGAAGCTGTGCGCTTGGTGCATTTGGGAAGTCTTGAGGACTTGGCAAGTTCACTAGGCTCGGGGTCCTTGAGTTGGTGAAGGATGACATTGTGAAACCGTGCGCTTGATGCATCCGAGGGACCGCCGGACGGGGAGCGAATGAAGTGAGGCCCAAGGAAAGCATACTTCGTGGGCAAGAGATGCGAAGGATGGCATTGCGAAGTCGTGTGCTTGATCCAAGGGACGTAGGCCGAGGAAAGAGAGCTTCGGTGGGGAACTCCATGAGGGATGAGGTGGACATGGCCAAGTGGCTAAGACTGAGTGTTGGATGCTCAAACAACTTGGGTTTGAGGTTTTACCCGTCATCAGTCGACTGGCATAGGTGCCAGTCGACTGCTCCAAGTCGACTATGTTAGTAATATATGAGAGATGTCCTAAGGCAATCACTTTATGTTTGAACCATTTATATGATAAATGAAGATTCACTATTTGAGTATACATGTTTTTATGTATTTGATTATATCTTAAACTCATTTAGTGAATGTCCATGATATGATTCACAGCATGAGAGAATTTGTGATTGGATCACAACTAGTGAGTATCTCTACATGTGTAATTGTGACGTATCAGAATTATCCCTAGTTGATGAATTGATGGATTTGGACAACATCAATTCTGTCGAGACTAGCACGAGGTATACTCCTTGGTGTATCCAAGCAGCTGATTCTTCCTGGCTGGAGACATTGTGATGTCCGGAGTTAATCGTGGATGCTAGTTATGGTAACTAGTTCATTGGAGTGACCAGTTGTAAGACTTCATATGGTTCTCTGCATATATAGATATGTCAATGAATTTTTTACTGCAGCTTAAGTGCGATGTTCCTTTGACTTGCGGTATTCAATTCATCTTGATCATGAAGACTTATGCTTTGACATCTCAAGCAAGCATCTCTGAGGAGATGTGGACCCAGGATGACTGGGTATAAGTCGAAGTGATCGAAGGTGTTTGAATAGCCTATAAAGGATTCACCACTCCTTGCGAGGAGATTTATACCCATGCCCTCTCGTCGGATTGTTACTAAAGTCTTTGGCCAAAGCATTACATGTTTAGAGTAAGGTACTCTTGGAAACATGTGCAGTAACTAGAATTCATAGGACGAGGAAATGACACTTGGGCTAGGTGTGACGTAGTCAACTTTGGTGGGGTGACACTATAGACCATGTCCCAACCAAGTGGGTATAAGATGAGTGAAGGGAATGGGGCACGAATCATTATAGTTGCTGAAAGGGTTTCAGAAATAGTTCTGGATCAACCGTTGATCTTTTCGGTTAATTGGGGATCATGATGTACTACTAGGTGCCACTCATGATCGTTCTATAATTAATAGTTAATTATAGACGGCCAACATAAACCGAGAACCTATTTGGTCACACGCACAATGAGCGTAATCCGAAGAATTTAAAACGAGCTTGAGAATGAGATTCTTAGATCGAGAGAAACTAAGTTTGGTTGGACCAAACAACGAGCGAGCATGAAATCGTTTCAGTCACAATGGAAGCATTGATGGGCCATGTCTTATGAAGACATGATGGATGAATCAAATTGGTTTGGTTCTAATCCAATGGTGGAGAGTAAACCAAAGGGGTTTGGTTTGTTTTAAATGAATGAACCAAAGTTGGTTCGATTCGTTTTAACTTAAAATAGACCAAATCGATTTGGTTTATTTTAACTTAAATTAATGTAGCGGGTTATCAGATTTTTGGTTATGAACCAATAACCATTAGGAGAATTTGTTCTATATAAAAATAGGGCTTAAGGGTTTTGGAAAAACCAAATCTAATATTGCCGCCTCTCCTCCTCTCCTTGTAGTCGACGCCCAAACCCTTGCCGCCGCCCACCCTTGTGCCGTCCAAGTTGTTGCGCGGCATCAAGCTCCTGGAGATCCTTCGACGACCCTCCGGTGATCTTCCTTGGCTCCAGCGACAAGGTGAGCATCTAGCTTTCTTTATTTGGCCGGCACAACATCCTCCACAAAAGTTGTCCAGTTTTCTGGACAGCTTGTTTCCTTCTTGTTGGAGCATCATTTGGCCGGCATTTGGAGCTCCAACAGCGGCTACCTTGTTGGGAATTCGATCTCCGGTAATCATCAGAAGGATTCGCCAAACGGTTGACTGAATACCTCTCGGAGAAGCGAGTTTTGGGGACTCGGTTTTGAATCCGAATTTTGATTGGATTGTGATCTTCTCGATCACATCGTCTTCGACACGAGGCTTGCCACTGCATGGGCAAGTAGGAATATGTGATTGGGGTGATTTTGGGAATAGTTTCGATATTGAAGCCCTCATATTGGGAGATGATTTTACGGGTATCAGTGTTGCTCAACACTATGGGAGATTTATTTGTCTTCGGGTTTCTTCTCGAAAAGATCAAGAACTTCTTGTTATAAGAGAGATGAACCTTTGAGGTTATGCATCGATTATCGATGACGAAATGAAGTAGTTGAGAATGAATATCCTTCGTTGTGGATAGATAATCTATTTAGCTAAATGACACCTATGTATACCCTAAGGTTGATCTAAGATTGGAGGGTTGATATTGTAGTGACTTAGTGTCATACAATTATCATTATTGGTGTGATGATTGATATATCATCAGCATAGAGTAAAAGGATGCAGGTGTGTAGAAGACGACATTTCATACTTGGTATGAATTCTAGGAGATGTTGATAATGTTGTTAGACTTATCGACGATTTAGTCGTTCATGAATTTGAGGAATCAAGTACTCTTGGTGTATTTGAGATCGATTGTCATCATATCTGTGGAGGATATATTTATGGATATATTCCTAATCATGAGGGAAATTGTTGTTTCCCTAGATTGATTTGGTGTTTACCGTAGATATGGATAGGATGTTTCTAGCGTTATCATACCGCTGATTTGTTCGACCAAGAAGGTGATAGAAGTCACTTGGTCGGAAGCTTGTGAAGCTAGGTTTCAAGGCCTAGACAGTGGATTTTGGACATTAGATTGATTTCTCTCATGAGAAAGGAATTCTCTGTCTCCGAAGAGAATAGTGAGTATTGATACGTTCCTATTGGTAGAACGATATATGGGACATGGTTGACTTCGTAGTTCGATGTTGGGTGTGCCAACAAGTAAAGGTGGAATATTGGTGACCAGTAGGGTTACGTACCGTGATGAAGTGGGAGTCTAGTATGTTAGACTGTGTTGGGAGATTATCTAGAATTCAGAAGGGGCTTGATAGGATTTAGGTAATCGATGATCGATTAGCTAGGTCTGCTCATTTCCTTCCAAGCCGTAAGATGGACTTCGTTGGATCGCTTGACGGAATTATATCCATGGAGTATCCTTGAGTATCATTTCTGATAGTGATTCATGATTCATCTTACGATTCTAGCAAAGTCTCCAACAGGTCATGGATACAGAGCTCCACTCTATTACAGTTATTTACCTCTTAATAGGTTGATTGAGAGTGTATATAAGAGCTGGAATATAATATTCGAGCTTAGTACCCCACTTAGTCACTTAAGGTGTGTGACTTTTCTCCGGATACTTGAGATGATTATTGTGACATCTCGTACTCGTACATGAGTCGAAAATTTGGAAACCAAATTTTTATTAGTGGGGGAGAATGTAAGATACTGAAAAAAAAAATAATAAAATAAAATACCCCTTGTTAGTTGAGAAATTGTCTTATATAATTTTTTAAGAGTTCACAAAATTTTTTCCGGATTCAAAATGAGTCCATACTGAAGGTAGGAAACTTCTACTTCAACTCGATCGCTTGTTCATGGCGATCCCTTCTACCTCACCGGAAAAAAAAATTTAATCCTAGACAAAAAAGGGAACACCCAAGCAATCGTTTCATCGTCGTGATTTTCGACTAGAGTAGTCTCTTGAACAAACTTGTTGTTCAAGCGACCAACCTCTATTCTACGAATAGCCGCGGAATAGACGATGTACAGATCGCCGACTTTTGTATTTATGTTCGGGGTCCAAGTATATTTAGCCACAAAATAGAATATATCATGCATATATAATTTAAAACAATTACAAACATGTTACATATGAAGATAGATAAGTGTTATACCTCTCGATCTTCTATTGTATGACCTTCCTCCTTTCGGACGTAGTGTGGGCGATGATCTACCAAAAGTTGAAGCTCCTAGATCACCAATATTCCTTCCTTCCTCGCTCCAAACAAGAGAAAGAATAGAAACAAGACCCTTCTCCTTCCTTTAGCCAACCAACAAGCACCAAGCAAGTTGTTGTCGCCGGCCAACAAGGAAAAGGGATGAGAATGATGGATGTCGGCCAAGAGCTCCAAGGGAGGACCCTAAGCCTTGTTTCCACCGGCCAAGGAGAGGTGAAGAATCTGGTTTGGACACCGGCCAAAGGAGGGAAGAGCTGTATGGACGCCGACCACCAAGGAAGAAGAAGAATATAAGGAAAAGATTTCCTTATTTGGTGCCGCCAACTCCAAACCCTAACTCCAAGCCTCTTGCCGCCAACTTCAAAACTCCCTTGCTTCTAATTCTTCTCCATGCCAACCCTTAAGCCCCTTTTTATAGGTTTAGGGATAAGCCTTGTTTTAATCTCCACCATTGGTTTTAGGGATTTAATCTCAACCGTCAGATCTAGAGATTTAATCTCAATCGTCGGATCTAGAGATTTAATCTCTACCTTTGGATCTAGAGTTTTGTTTTCATCCATTGGATCTAAGCTTCATGGGGTATTAATAGGCTACAATAGAGATCGTGAGGAGGAGTTGGATCTTGGCCACCCAATGGATCAAGCCCACATAAAGTCTGATCCATTAATGATAATCCAATCCACTAAAGGATTATCATTGATCTACCTCACCAACCCCCATAAGTTAATATGGGCTCCATATATTATATGCACATTTTCTCTCCATATTTAAGATCTCGAATGTTCGTCGATTAATTAATTTACTGACCATTAATTAATCAACATCTAACTCCATGAGTAGTATCACTCAACCTTTTCATCATGCCGAACCAAGTCCACCTGCAAGGTTTACATGATGAACCTTATGAGCTCCTCAAGGGGACATCATCATCCTAATATATAGGATACAGTTTCCTCCTATAATCAACGACACACGATATAAATAATATCATTTCCCAACTTATCGAGCCTATCGATTTAATCTATAAATCTCGCCCATTGATAAATCAAAGAAATGAATACTAAGTGTATGTGTCTGTTATTATATCGGGATTAAGAGCATGTACAATATAATATCTTAGGTCTGATTCGATTATGTAGTCAGTAATAAATCGAATCACCTCTAAGTCGATCCTGCTCAATACACACAAAGTGTACTAGTGGGATTCTATGGTCAAGACAAACCAATACCTAATCACACTACAACCATTCCAATGATTTGTCTAAAGCCATCTCGATTGTGAGCCTATACTTATATTTTACAAGGAGCCAATAACATGATCTCCCGTGTGACACCACACACCATGTTATCTACAATGTAATGTATTAGACAATATGCATAACCATAAATATGCAAACAATGATCATGTGATTCTTATTTCAACATAAAGATGTTCATACAAAAGATAGACTTTTCAGTATACATCCCAACACATAAGAGGAAGACTTAAGCTTAAATGGGTGTTTGGGTTAGCTTTGGGTTAAACTTGAACTAGCTCAACTAATTTGAGTCAACCTAGGCTAGCTTAACTGTTGGTTTTAAAGGTTGAACCGGATTTTCTCCTTTCACGCATTCTCCTCCTCTCCACAATCACGCGATTCATTCCTCTCTTCTCTCGCGACGTCGATTCCATCTCCCTTCTCCCTTCGCGAGTCACTACCGTCGACGGTGGAAGATCCAGCCTGTGGGAGAGACACCGTGCTCTCTGCTCCCGATCTGTTCCTCATCGCCCATCTTTGCATCAGCCGAATTCCGTCGAGCCTTCCCATCTCAGTTCATCGGTTTCCTCACACAAGCAGCATGAAGACGTCGCCGCCACGGTTGGGCGCTCCAGGCGGAGGATAGCTTGATTCCCTTCTTTTGGGATTTTATTGATCCCTTCTTGTCGCGGCTACGACACCATGGATTCAATCGCGCGAAGCTGCTACTACAGGTTTGTTAGGTTTTTGAGATGTGAGATGAGATCTCGATGTGGGTTTTTGATTGAGCTTGGATCCATGTTTGGGCAGTGATTGGAGCAGATTTCGCGAGTGAACAGGGGAGAAATGGTGTCGGTGAAGATTTGGGTCTGTAAGTTTAGTTTACCTTTGTTGTTTCAATGTTAATTACTGATTTTCCTTTGGAGGTTTCTGTGTGATTTGTGATATGAGATGATCTTGTCCAATGAGTTTGATATAGGGTGTGAATGTTGATTTATGTGTCGGCTCAGGGTGGAAGAAGGAGGCAGACCGGATTCGTTTGATGTCTATTCTTGGAGTGATTGTCTTCGGCTGATGGTCTTCAAAGGGTAGCAAATCATTGTAGGAAGAAAGGGCAGCAATAGATCCGGTGAACTGAACTTTATAGGTGATAGGATTGGCTGGAGAAATTCAATTCGAGTATAACTCTATTTTACTCTTTATCTTGTTCTTTTTGTGGTGCTCCAGTGTTGTGTCGTGGAGTGAAGGGCAGAGGAGGTGGTATGAGATGTATCCTGTTCGATGGGTTTGAGTTGGGTTATGATGGATTGGATTGGGATAATCGAGTTTTAACTCGTAGACGAGGGAAGGATACGAATATAGAATGAATTAGTGTTTAGTTCGTATAATTATCGAAGACTTGTACTTAACCATAATTTGTTATTATTGTGAAGGTTTGGAATACGAAGCAGGTCCACGACCGTGAGGATAATTCGAGCTTCGTATCATGTGGGTAATATCTACCCTGGTCAGGTAGTTTTGATCTGAATCTAGTGCATGAATTTGGATTTATACTGAATTCTTTTACCTTGACTCCACTCTTATTTTATCATGTGCATGTACTTAGCATTGACCTTTGAGATAAATTGTTGTTACTTCATTGATTATCTATCACGGATATGAACTACAAATCCTATTGTGTGTTAGCTGATGGATGTTCAGTATGTACTGTTGGTGCAATCGGCCCAGGTTGACTCAAGTTTGACTCGAGCAGTATTTTGATGATAGACAAAACTTATGACATGGGATTGTCATAGGAAAGTCTAACATGGAGTTAGCATGGAAAATCCAAGCTTGGGGCTTGGTGTGGGAAAGTCCAAAGCATTGCGAAGTCGTGCGCTTGGTGCTTGGTGAGAAATGCATTGCAAAGTCATGCGCTTGGTGCATTTGGGAAGTCTTGAGGACTTGGCAAGTTCAGTAGGCTCGGGGTCCTTGAGTTGGGGAAGGATGACATTGCGAAGCCGTGCGCATGATGCATCCGAGGGACCGCCGGATGGGGAGCGAATGGAGTGAGGCCCAAGGGAAGCATACTTCGAGGATAAGAGATGCGAAGGATGGCATTGCGAAGTCGTGGCTTGGCGCATCCGAGGGACGTAGGCCAAGGGAAGAGAGCTTCGGTGGGAAACTCCATGAGGGATGAGGTGGACTTGGCCAAGTCACTAAGACTGAGTGTCGGATGCTCAAACAACTTGGGTTTGAGGTTTTACCCGACATCAGTCGACTGGCATAGGTGCCAGTCGACTGCTCCAAGTCGACTAGGGTTTGACTGGTGTTCAACTGAACATGGTCTGGCTGATTAGTCGACTGCCGAGGGATGGCAGTCGACTACTGACACTATTAGTCGACTGATGAGGGAGATCAGTCGACTGATCGGGGTGTTTTCAGCCACAATGATTTCTAGTCGAGTGCTCATGCTAGCACTCGACTGATGGGATAATCAGTCGACCGATGGGTATCATCAATCGACTGATGGGTATCATTAGTCGACTGATAGGTGATCCGTTTGAACTTAACCAACGTGGATCTAGCCGTTGTGAGGCAACGACTACAGGACCAGTCGACTGATGGCCACAATCAGTCAACTGATGGGCGCGAAATCAGTTTGATGCACGTTATAAATGGAGCTCAAGAGGGAGGATTTCGCCAAGACTTTTGTGAAGCTTTTGGAGGGGAATTGTTGCTGCATTCCAGACCTTCAAGAGCCATCTAAAGCAAGCAACAAGCAAAGGGTTCAAAGCAAGCGTTGTAAAGTGTTCTTTACGTGTATTTCGTATTTGTCTTTGTATTGCTTGTATTTCATATTACTTAGTGTAATTGCTTGTGAGAGGTTTCTCCACCTCCGACGTGTTGTCAAGAAGGAGTGTTAGTTAGTGTCGTGCGCATAACTAGAGCTCGGTGAGCTCGCCCGTGGAGTAGGAACCATTCGGTTCCGAACCACGTATATCTTGTGTATGCTTGTATGTGTTGTTAGTATTTTCATTATCATTGTTATTCCACTGTTCTAACAACAATCACGGCATGCCTTGAGAAGAATGATCAAATTTCGTTCATATGATGATTGAGGGCTATTCACCCCCCTCTAGCCGGCCAATATCGTTCCTACAAGTGGTATCTGAGCTAGGAGCTTATAGAGGACTAACCGCCGAGACAAGCACTACAAGATGTCCGACTACAACCTCCAACCACCAAAATTCGAAGGATATTTTCAATGGTGGAGAAGAAAAATGGAGGTATATCTAGAAACTGATTTTGATTTCATGCTAATCTTAGAAAATGGTTTCGAATTGCCTAGGGATGAAAGCAATAGGCAAATTGAGAAGTCAAGGTAGACCCAAGACCAAATCAAGGACTTCAAGACAAATCTCAAGGTAATCGAATTACTTAGTGATTTGATTCATAAAAACATTTGGTCTAGGCTAGGTAATTTTAGGGATGCAAAGGATTTGTGGAATAAGGTGGTTGAATTCCACAAGAATCCCGAACCGGCACAATTAGAGGAGAATGCCGAGGAAGAATTGCCCACCACATTTGAAGATGTTGATGATTTGGTGGAAACCTCCACCTGTTAGTAATATATGAGAGATGTCCTAAGGCAATCGCCTTATGTATGAACCATTTATATGATAAATGAAGATTCACTATTTGAGTATACATGTTTCATGTATTTGATTGGATCTTAAACTCATTTACTGAATGTCCACGATGCGATTCACAGCATGAGAGAATTTGTGATTGGATCACAACTAGTGAGTATCTCTACATGTGTAATTGTGATGTATCAGAATTATCCCTAGTCGATGAATTGATGGATTTGGACACCATCAATTCTGTCAAGACTAGCACGAGGTATACTCCTTGGTGTATCCAAGCAGCTGATTCTCACTGGCTGGAGACATTGTGATGTCCGGAGTTGATCGTGGATGCTAGTTATGGTAACTAGTTCATTGGAGTGCCCAGCCGTAAGACTTCATATGGTTCTCTGCATATATAGATATGTCAATGATGTTCTTGCTGTAGCTTAAGTGCGATGTTCCATTGACTTGCGGTATTCAAGTCATCTTGATCATGGAGACTTATGCTTTGACATCTTAAGCAAGCATCTCTAAGGAGATGTGGACCCGGGATGATTGGGTATAAGTCGAAGTGATCGAAGGTGTTTGAATAGCCTATAAAGGATTCACCACTCCTTGCGAGGAGATGTATACCCATGGCCTCTCGTCGGATTGTTACTAAAGCCTTTGGCCAAAGCATTACATGTTTAGAGTAAGGTACTCTTCGATACATGTGCAGTAACTAGAATCCGTAGGACGAGGAAATGTTACTTGGGCTAGGTGTGACATAGTCAGCCTAGTGGGGACTGACACTATAGACCATGTCCTGAACCAAGTGGGTATAAGATGAGTGAAGGGAATGGGGCACAAATCATTCGAGCTGCTGAAAGGTTTCAGAAATAGTTCTGGATCAACTGTTGATCTTTTCGGTTTATTGGGGATCATGATGTACTGCTAGGTGCCACTCATGATCGTTCTATAATTAATGGTTAATTATAGACGGCCAACATAAACCGACAACCTATTTGGTCACATGCACAACGAGCGTAATCCAAAGGATTTAAAACGAGCTTGAGAATGGGATTCTCAGACCGAGAGAAACTAGGTTTGGTTGGACCAAACATAAAGCGAGCATGAAATCGTTTCAGTCGCAATGGAAGCGTGGATGGGCCGAGTCTTATGAAGACGTAATGGATGAACCAAAATGGTTTGGTTCTAATCCAATGGGGGAGAATAAACCAAAGGGTTTGGTTTAAACGAATGAACCAAAAGTTGGTTCGGTTCGTTTTAACTTAAATTAAACCATCATGGTTTGGTTTATTTTAACTTATCTTAATGGAGCGGGTTAACGGGCCTAATGGTTATGATCCAATAACCATTAAGAGAATTAGTTCTCTATAAAAGAGGGCTTAAGGGATAATTAAGCCCTAATCCAATCCAAGCCCTAGCAAAAGTTGCCGCCCACCCCATTGAAGGAGTTTTCGGCGCCAACCCTAAGCTTACCGCCCAGCTCCTTGTGCCTCCATCCAGCTCCTTGCCGGCATCCAAGCTTCAACCGGTGAACCCTCCGGCGACCCTCCGGTGATCTTCCTAGGCCTCGGTGAAAAGGTGAGCACTTGACTTCCTTGTTTTGGCCGGCGCCTACTCCTCCACCAAGCTGTCCAGTTTTCTGGACAGCTTCTTCTCCTCTCGTCGGAGCATCGTTTGGACGACGGTTAGAGATCTGACAGCGGCTAGCTTACCGGGGATTCGATCTCCGGTAATCCTCTGAGGTGGAGGACGAAGGATTCGTCAATTGGTTGATGAATACCTCTCCGGAGAAGCGAGTTTTGAGAACTCGTATTAGGATCCGAATTTGGATTCGGATCGTGATCATCTCTCGATCACGTCGTCTTCAACACGAGGCTAGTAACCCGTACGAAGACAAAGCTTGTGGCTTAGCGAAGTCATCCCGAGGAACTCGGCGTGGATAAGGATAGAGACGATTCTAGCGAGGATCGTTCCGGTTGATGCCGTTCCCGCTACACGTCATACGAAAGGTATAACGTAGATAAATTTCCTTTTATTGCAAATTTAAATTTACGGTTATGTCTACACTTGTTGTAATATGCATGCGTGTGTTGTGTGTGTTGTAATAAATGTAGATTTATTATTTTTATTGCTTCCGCTGTGTTCATGTTTACGAAACGTGATCGAACACACACACGCCGCAGTGCCGGAAACCCAACAGTGGTATCAGAGCCCAGGTTGTGTTTCGACATAATCGTAAAATCGTTTTGCGATAGTCATAATGTATTTTTGGAAATCTTCTAATTTTGGAAATTTAGAAGTATTTATGGAAATTTTTCAATTTTGAAAAGTCTAGAAGTATTTATGGAAATCTTCCACTTTTGGAAAGTTGGAAGTATTTATGGAAATTGATATTTTCCATAAATAAAATATTTGATTAGATTCTGGAAATTTATTTCCTAATTTAATCATGATTTGATTTGGGAAATCAAATCTTAAAATATTTTATTTCCATAAGTAGTTTTGATGATTTAGGAAATTGGTTTCCTAAATTGATTTTCCTTAATCAATTATTTTCATAAATAAAATATGTGATTAGATTTGGAAATTTGTTTCCTAATTCAATCATGATTTGATTTGGAGAATCAAATCTTAAACATATTTTATTTCCATAAATAGTTATGACAAATAAGGAAATTATGTACATGACATAATTGTATGCCATGTAATTGCATTAGATGCATAACATTATGCCATGCGTGTCGTGACATGTAGATGTATGCCAAGTATGTCATGCCATGTAGATAATAGTTATTTGCATGCAAAGAGGATGAGACATAAAAACTCTAACTCAATATTAAAGCCTACACCTTCCATTAATATGGTTAGAACCAGAGTTCCGTTTCTTGTTTGGGTTGTTGGACTCTCTCCAAGCCCGGCTCGAACCCGAACATGTTCAAACTATGGAATAGTTTAATACTAATATGGTAAGAGTCAGAGGTCAATCGTTAGCTTTGGTTGTTGGACTCTCTTCAAGCTGGGCTAATTGGTTGAATGCGCTCTAACCATATTAAAACTATTTCTCGATTAATGGGTTGGCTTTAACCTGGAGCATCGGCTTGTTGGACTCTCTCCCAGGTCGATGTAAAGGGAGGTGAAGTTGGGTGCTATGCATATGATGCATACTTGTTAATGTGTTAACAACCTGATGTATGTGTGAACATTCAATTAGTTGATAGCACATTGTGATAGTTGCATATACGTGATATGCAATCGGTATAGTTGATACCTACCGTCGTAGTTATGAATGGCTTGTTGGACTCTCTCCAAGGTTGTTCATATCTATGATGGATATCAGCCCATTCGGAGATGGACCTACGATCTCCAAGTGATTTTGGGGTTTTGAAATTCAAAAATGAATGGGATTTATAAATGTATATTGATGCATTTTAAAATCATTTTCTCATATATGCTCGCTTTGTATTTCTAAGATTGATCATGATGTCTTTGAATTTATGCTCCATTTCGATTCGAATAAATCGACCGGGCCAAACTTCTGGATCCTTAGAAACTTGAGAATTGTTCTCAAGGTGGAAAAGCTTGAATGTCCTCGCGCTCTTCCGCTTCGTCCTAGTGACAATGCAACTCGACCAATTGTTGGCCTATCGTAAACATGTGAATGATTCTCAACAAATGGTGAGTTGCATCATGCTAGCCACGATGGAACCCAAGCTACGAAGCAAAGATGAGCATATGGATGCTCATACCATTGTCCTTCATCTTTATGAGTTGGTTGATGAGCAAGTGAGATTCGAAAGGTTCGAAGTCTCCAAGCTCCTCTTCACCTCTGAGATGCAAGAAGGTTCATCTGTGGTACTGCTCAACATGCTGAAGACTGTGGAGCCTTCTGAGAAGCTTGAGCAGAGGATAGTGTTGTTAGTTGATTCCTCGAAGAAAGGTTCTAAGAGGGAGTCAAAGAAACAACAGAAGGGGAAGAAGAAAAAGGCTAAAAAGGTAGAACCAGCTCAAAAGGGCACTTGCCATAATTATGGCAAGTAGGCCCATTGGCGAAGAAATTGCAAGATTTATCTTGAGTCCGTGAAAAAGAATAAGGCATAAGATGCTCCATCTTTTTCATATATCTTCGTTATTGATTGTCATTCTATTTCCTCAGACACTTGGGTATTGGATACTGGGTGTGTCTCACACATATGTAATGACATACATGGGCTAAGGAATAGAAGAAGACTTGTCAAGGGAGAGTAAAATTTACGTGTTGGGAATGGAGCAAAGGTTGCCGACTCGCCATCGAACGTATTTGTCAAAACTCCCACAGACTTGTCTTAGAACTGGACAATTGCTTTTATGTTCCTTCGTTGATAAAGAACATCATTTCTATTTTTAAATAGAAATGGGTACCATTTGACTTTTAGTAACAATTATTGTTACATAACTTTGAATGGAGTTCTTTATGGAACTGGAACTTTAAGCAATGGTGTTTATACGCTGACGATTCAAAGTGACATTTTCAATATCGAAGCGAGCAACACGCATGCTCGAAAGGATAATCAAATAGACTCCTATATGTGGCATTGTCGTCTTGGCCATATAAGCAAGAAACGCATGTCCGAATTACACCGATGTGGAATTCTGGAATCGTTTGAATTGGATTCATACGATACATGTGAATCATGCTTAAAAGGCAAGATGACTAAGTTACCTTTTACTGGAAAAGGTGAACGAGTGGGAGAGTTACTAGGTCTAATACATACTGATGTATGTGGACCTATGTCAACTCAAGCATTAGGAGGCTATAGCTACTTCATTACCTTCACCGATGATCACTCACGGTTTGGGTATGTGTTCTTGATGAAACACAAGTCTGAAGCCTTTGAAAGGTTCAAAGAGTTCAGAAATGAAGTAGAGAAACAACATGACAAGTGTATTAAAATACTTCGATCGGATCGAGGTGGTGAATACTTAAGTCAGGAGTTTCTTGATTACCTAAGAGACAATGGTATATTGTCTCAATGGACTCCGCCCTATACACCACAGCATAATGGTGTATCTGAGAGGCGTAACCGGACCTTGTTGGACATGGTCAGGTCAATGATGAATCATGCGACTCTTCCCAAGTCCTTTTGGGGTTATGCACTTCAGACAGCTGTTTACTTGTTAAACAGAATGCCTACCAAGGTAGTCTCAACTACTCTATATGAGATATGGAATAGTAAGAAACCTCATGTATCTTACTTAAAGATATGGGGTTGTCCTGCTTATGTGAAGCGGACTGTATCAGACAAATTGGATGCTAAGTCTGATAAATGTCTATTTATTGGATACCCTAAGGAAACAAGGGGTTACCAATTCTATCATCCTATGGAACAAAAGGTGTTTGTTTCAAGGCATGCTGTGTTTCTAGAGAAAGAATTTCTCTTACAAGAAAACAGTGGGAGTGTCATCGAGCTTGAGGAGGCTCGAGAGACTCAAATAGACATTGATGAGATACCTGGTGAAGCACAACAGCCAACAACTCATAGTGATGAGCAATCGACTGGACCTATTGTAACACCACATCTTCGTAGATCTGGTAGAACACGCAATATTCCTGAGAGATATGGATTTCTCGTAAGTGAATCGAATGACGTGTTACTCATTGATGATGAGGAGCCTACCAGTTATGAAGAAGTGCTGACAAGTTCAGAAAGGGATAAGTGGCTTGGTGCCATGAAGTCGGAAATGGATTCCATGTTTGAAAACCAAGTTTGGAACTTGGTTGACCCACCTGAAGGGATAAAGCCTATAGGGTGCAAGTGGGTTTTCAAGAAGAAAACCGACATGGATGGTAATGTGATTACCTATAAGGCTAGATTGGTGGCGAAAGGATATCGTCAAAAACAAGGTGTTGATTATGACGAAACCTATTCGCCTGTAGCTATGCTTAAATCCATTCGGATGCTCCTGGCCATAGCGGCTCATTATGATTATGAGATATGGCAGATGGATGTGAAAATAGCTTTCCTTAATGGAAACATGCTCGAGGACGTGTATATGATATAGCCTGAGGGTTTCACATCGGTTGATAAAACCAAGGTATGCAAATTGCGACGGTCCATATATGGATTGAAGCAAGCATCCAGGAGCTGGAATATCCGTTTTGATGAGACAATCAAAAAGTTTGATTTCTCACAAAATCCGCATTTAACCTTATGTGTACAAGAAGGTTAGTGGGAGTGCAGTCGTGTTCCTAGTATTGTATGTCGATGACATATTACTTATGGGAAACGATGTTTCAATCTTACAGTCAGTTAAGGTTTGGTTATCCAAGACATTCTCCATGAAAGACCTGGGAGAAACAACCTACATCCTCGGGATTAAGATCTATAGAGATAGATCGAAACGGTTGCTTGGACTTTTGCAGTCTACATATATAGACCGAGTGCTAAAGAGGTTTAGCATGTCGGAATCCAAGAAAGGTTTCCTTCCCATCAGGCATGGGGTACACCTTTTGAAGTCTATGTGTCCGCGCACAGAAGACGAGAGGATTTGCATGAGTAAGATTCCCTATGCATCCGCAATAGGATCTATCATGTATGCTATGTTATGTATGAGGCCCGATGTATCGTATGCTCTGAGTGTCACGAGCAGATACCAGTCTGATCCAGGAATGGATCATTGGGCGACTGTTAAGATGATCCTTAAGTACTTAAGAAGAACTAAGGATGTGTTCCTAATATATGGAGAAGGATACATGGTGATACGTGGGTATACGGATGCCAGCTCCAGACAGACAAGGATGATTCCATGTCTCAGTCTGGGTATGTATTCACCTGGAATGGAGGTGCAATAAGTTGGAAAGGTTCCAAGCTTGACACTATAGCGGATTCTACCACTAAGGCAGAATACATTACAGCTTTGGAAGCAGCAAAGGAAGCGGTTTGGATCAAGAAGTTCATCTTTGAACTTGATGTGGTCTCATCAATGATCCAAACATGTGCTTCGCCGCTATCATCTAATTAGAGAGATCATCAGTAGGAACGAAATACAAATCGAGAAAATTCCCACTGAAAGGAACTTAGCGGATCCTTTGACTAAAGCATTACCTCAAAGTAAGTTTGAGGGTCATGTTAGTGCTTATGGTATTGGATACCATAGCGATTGGCATTAGGCCAAGTGGGAGTCTGTTAGTAATATATGAGAGATGTCCTAAGGCAATCGCCTTATGTATGAACCATTTATATGATAAATGAAGATTCACTATTTGAGTATACATGTTTCATGTATTTGATTGGATCTTAAACTCATTTACTGAATGTCCACGATGCGATTCAAAGCATGAGAGAATTTGTGATTGGATCACAACTAGTGAGTATCTCTACATGTGTAATTGTGATGTATCAGAATTATCCCTAGTCAATGAATTGATGGATTTGGACACCATCAATTCTGTCGAGACTAGCACGAGGTATACTCTTTGGTGTATCCAAGCAACTGATTCTCACTGGCTGGAGACATTGTGATGTCCGGAGTTGATCGTGGATGCTAGTTATGGTAACTAGTTCATTGGAGTGACCAGCCGTAAGACTTCATATGGTTCTCTGCATATATAGATATGTCAATGAAGTTCTTGCTGTAGCTTAAGTGCGATGTTCCTTTGACTTGTGGTATTCAAGTCATCTTGATCATGGAGACTTATGCTTTGACATCTTAAGCAAACATCTCTAAGGAGATGTGGACCCGGGATGATTCGAAGTGATCGAAGGTGTTTGAATAGCCTATAAAGGATTCACCACTCCTTGCGAGGAGATGTATACCCATGGCCTCTCGTTGGATTGTTACTAAAGTCTTTGGCCAAAGCATTACATGTTTAGAGTAAGGTACTCTTCGATACATGTGCAGTAACTAGAATCCGTAGGACGAGGAAATGATACTTGGGCTAGGTGTGACGTAGTCAGCCTAGTGGGGACTGACACTATAGACCATTCCTGAACCAAGTGGGTATAAGATGAGTGAAGGGAATGGGGCACGAATCATTCGAGCTGCTGAAAGGTTTCAAAAATAGTTCTGGATCAACCGTTGATCTTTTCGGTTAATTGGAGATCATGATGTACTACTAGGTGCCACTCATGATCGTTCTATAATTAATGGTTAATTATAGACGTCCAACATAAACCGAGAACCTATTTGGTCACACGCACAATGAGCGTAATCTAAAGGATTTAAAACGAGCTTGAGAATGGGATTCTCAGACCGAGAGAAACTAGGTTTGGTTGGACCAAACATAAAGCGAGCATGAAATCTTTCAGTCGCAATGGAAGCGTGGATGGGCCGAGTCTTATGAAGACGTAATGGATGAACCAAAATGGTTTGGTTCTAATCCAATGGAGGAGAATAAACCAAAGGGTTTGGTTTAAACGAATGAACCAAAACTTGGTTCGGTTCGTTTTAACTTAAAATAAACCATCATGGTTTGGTTTATTTTAACTTATCTTAATGGAGCGGGTTAACGGGCCTAATGGTTATGATCCAATAACTATTAAGTGAATTAGTTCTCTATAAAAGAGGGCTTAAGGGATAATTAAGCCCTAATCCAATCCAAGCCCTAGCAAAAGTTGCCGCCCACCCCATTGAAGGAGTTTTCGGCGCCAACCCTAAGCTTGCCGCCCAGCTCCTTGTGCCGCCGTCCAGCTCCTTGCCGGCATCCAAGCTTCAACCGGTGAACCCTCTGGCGACCCTCCGGTGATCTTCCTAGGCCTCGGTGAAAAGGTGAGCACTTGACTTCCTTGTTTTGGCCGGCACCTACTCCTCCACCAAGCTGTCCAGTTTTCTAGACGGCTTCTTCTCCTCTCGTCGGAGCGTCGTTTGGACGACGGTTAGAGCTCCGACAGCGGCTAGCTTATCGGGGATTCGATCTCCGGTAATACTCTGAGGTGGAGGACGAAGGATTCGTCAATTGGTTGACGAATACCTCTCTGGAGAAGCGAGTTTTGAGAACTCGTATTAGGATCCGAATTTGGATTCGGATCGTGATCATCTCTCGATCACGTCGTCTTCAACACGAGGCTAGTAACCCGTACGAAGAAAAAGCTCGTGGCTTAGAGAAGTCATCCCGAGGAACTCGGCGTGGATACTGATAGAGACGATTCTAGCGAGGATCGTTCCGGTTGATGCCGTTCCCGCTACACGTCATACGAAAGGTATAACGTAGATAAATTTCCTTTTATTGCAAATTTAAATTTACGGTTATGTCTACACTTGTTGTAATATGCATGTGTGTGTTGTGTGTGTTGTAATAAATGTAGATTTATTATTTTTATTGCTTCCGTTGTGTTCATGTTTACGAAATGTGATCGAACACACACACGCCGCAGTGTCGGAAAACCAACACCACCTCTAGCATTGAGGGGGAGGAGAGGTCCTCTATCCTGGAATAAGTTCAAGAAGAAGCTTCAACATCCGGGAGAAGCGAAAATTCCCTAGGTAACTCAAGTGTTGTTATTATAAATAAAAATCATATAACATGTTTTGAGTGTAGCTAACAAGGGCACTATAAAAATAAGTGTCCCAAGAAGGTGAAGAAGGTTCAGCCGGCACCAAAAGCCAAAAATGCCGGAGTCCCCGCAATTAGAAGCAAGGAGCACATTATGTGCTTCAAATGCAACCAAAGGGGACATTATAGAAGTCATTTCCCTTGGGGGAGGAAGAAAGGGCAAGAAGGGGCATCTCATGTAGGGGGAGCTTCTAAAACTAACCCTAAGGTAAATTTAGTTAATGCACCTTCAATTCCTAGGGTTAACAAGCATGCAAAAAATTATTTTAGTTCTCTTGCAATTATTAATGAAAAGCATGCTAGTAGAAATAATAATGTTTATTTTTTAGGTGCCAAGCATGTTCATATATCTAAGGAAAAACCTAGGACCAATAACACTAGACCTATCTTGCCTAGGGAGAGCATTAAGAGAATAGAAGAAAATCTAGGTATTAACCCTAAAAAGGATAGACACATGCCTAAGAAGAAAAATAATTCCCAAAAGATTAATGAAAAATGAAAATTGGGAAAATTAGAATTAGAAAACCAAGTATTGAGGTCAAGACTTGAGAGAATGGAAAAGACCCTTAAAATTATAGAAAATTCTATTCAAGGGCCAAATGTCCAAAAGTCAAGACCTAGTAAACAAGAAATGTCCAAGGGCAAGAAAGGTTTGGGTCACAAACTTATATCCTACCATAATGTCCCATTTAATTATGAAACGATTTCTAGGTCTAGAAAAACTAAGGCTAATAGGAAAGCTATCCCTATGACGAGCCATGGTGTTTGCTTAGTGGCTAAGGACTTAAGAAAAACCAAGAAAGCCACTAAGAAGGTCAAAGGGGGAGTTACCCTTAGGTTTGACTTAGGAAAGACCCAAAAGACTATGGTTTCAAAGCCTAAAAGGGTCATTAGGAAGGTATCTAGGGAAGTCATCCCTAGTGAATACCTTGTTAACCCAAGGAGCTCCAATAGGTTTTAGGTTCCTAGGAGCGTGATCGATTCACGCTAGATGGGTTAGGGTGTGTCAACCCTAAGTGGATGGGTAGTTAACCTAGCCATGATGAGTTGACACATTAGGATGTGCCAATATGCTTTAAGAAGTTAAAAAATAATTAAATTGGCACAAATAGGTCTTAGAGGTATGGGTGTGTCATTTTGAGTTTATGGCACATTTGGGAGATAATGGTATTAAAGCAAAATAGAATTAATTTCTAAAGATGGCAATTTGGATTTAACACTTAGGTATTTTATACCTTAGTATATTTTACTTGCCATGTTTTATTTTCCTTGCCATGACATGATATCATTTTCATTTTTATGTCTAAAAATGTCATGATCATGTTTACACTTATTTTTATATGTCATGTATGCTAAAATTTCATTCACATGCCATGACATCATGATTTTGGCACATGCTTAGTTATATCATATATATTCCATAATCATATCATGCATAAAATAAAATTAATTTAAGGACCATTGGCATGACTTGAAGTCCCATGCATAAGGGAATCAAATAGAGTTGCCTTAGAATACGCATGAGACCATTAAAGAACAAAAACCCACATCTCACTAGAATATTTGCCTTAAATGTGTTTTACACATCTAGATACAAGTGAGATGTTTAGGAAAAAGGAATTAAAGGTTTCAAAAACATTTTGAAAATATTTTGGAAAACCTTGGTGAAGTCTATCTTTTGATAGCTATCACCATTGAATGGGATGACACAAAGAGGGCTCAATATTGAAGCTTTTCTAAACTTTTGAACTTTGTGTCAATCTCACTAATTTGTGGGTAAATAATTTTCCAATATTTTTCATCCATTATGATTGTAATAAGTAATATACGTACAAAATTTCATGATTTATCAACGTATGTATATTTACTTACGAATTTCAGAAATTCAAAAAACTGTAAATGCAGTTATCAGTCGACTGCCAGGGAAGCCAATCGGCTGATGTGGGAAGGAGTCGACTGGTAGCTGAGAGAGTCGACTGATACTACTGATTTCGGGTAAACCTTGGTGGTTAGGCCCATGTTCAGCTATGTTTTTGTCCCCTAACCACTCCTAACCCTAGGACATGCTTGGGAGAGCATTAGAAAGGGTGGAAATCCATTGGATATGGATTAGAAGAAGTGTTTAGGGAGAGTATCAATTTTAAGGTGAATGAGAGTTCATTGTTGAACTTTTGCCTTAATTTTGATGGTTTTGTGTTCTTATTAGCTTTGGGGCTTTCCAAAGACATTGTTGGTGCAATAGTCAAGGGGGAGCAAGCCTTTAGGGGAAGGTATCCATCATGGGAAGATGGATGTGTATTTTTCCTCATGGGAGGAAAATTGAGGGATTTTGCCTCTCTTAAGTGATATGGGATTATCACTAGAAATATTGAGGGCATGCCAAGGGGAAGATTGTAAGATCTCATTGGAATATGAGACATTGACACCCTTGAGAACCTTTTTGATGTTATGTCAAAAAGGGGAAGAAGTTACCAAGTTCCCAATTAGGGCTCGTTGGAATTCTTATTGGGATATGAGAATTGACAATATGGGAGAATTGGTAGACTTGAGATGGTAGTTTTGTCAATCATCAAAAAGGGAGAGATTGTTGGTGCAATTGGCCCAGGTTGACTCGAGCAGTATTTTGATAATAGACAAAACTTATGACATGGGATTGTCATAGGAAAGTCCAACATGGACTTGGCATGGAAAATCCAAGCTTGGGGCTTGGTGTGGGAAAGTCCAAAGCATTGCGAAGCCATGCGCTTGGTGAGAAATGCATTGCGAAGCTGTGTGCTTGGTGCATTTGGGAAGTCTTGAGGACTTGGCAAGTTCACTAGGCTCGGGGTCCTTGAGTAGGTGAAGGATGACATTGTGAAACTGTGCGCTTGATGCATCCGAGGGACCGCCGGACGGGGAGCGAATGAAGTGAGGCCCAAGGAAAGCATACTTCGTGGGCAAGAGATGCGAAGGATGGCATTGCGAAGTCGTGTGCTTGGCGCATCCAAGGGATGTAGGCCGAGGAAAGAGAGCTTCGGTGGGGAACTCCATGAGGGATGAGGTGGACATGGCCAAGTGGCTAAGATTGAGTGTTGGATGCTCAAACAACTTGGGTTCCGATAGGTGCAATGATCCGCTCCAAGTCGACTATGTTAGTAATATATGAGAGATGTCCTAAGGCAATCACCTTATGTTTGAACCATTTATATGATAAATGAAGATTCACTATTTGAGTATACATGTTTTTATGTATTTGATTATATCTTAAACTCATTTAGTGAATGTCCATGATACGATTCACAGCATGAGAGAATTTGTGATTGGATCACAACTTGTGAGTATCTCTACATGTGTAATTGTGATGTACCAGAATTATCCCTAGTTGATGAATTGATGGATTTGGACAACATCAATTCTGTCGAGACTAGCATGAGGTATACTCCTTGGTGTATCCAAGCAGCTGATTCTTCCTGGCTGGAGACATTGTGATGTCCGGAGTTAATCGTGGATGCTAGTTATGGTAACTAGTTCATTGGAGTGACCAGTTGTAAGACTTCATATGGTTCTCTGCATATATAGATATGTCAATGAATTTTTTACTGCAGCTTAAGTGCGATGTTCCTTTGACTTGCGGTATTCAATTCATCTTGATCATGAAGACTTATGCTTTGACATCTCAAGCAAGCATCTCTGAGGAGATGTGCACCCAGGATGACTGGGTATAAGTCGAAGTGATCGAAGGTGTTTGAATAGCCTATAAAGGATTCACCACTCCTTGCGAGGAGATTTATACCCATGGCCTCTCGTCGGATTGTTACTAAAGTCTTTGGCCAAAGCATTACATGTTTAGAGTAAGGTACTCTTGGATACATGTGCAGTAACTAGAATTCATAGGACGAGGAAATGACACTTGGGCTAGGTGTGACGTAGTCAACCTAGTGGGGACTGACACTATAGACCATGTCCTGAACCAAGTGGGTATAAGATGAGTGAAGGGAATGGGGCACGAATCATTATAGTTGCTGAAAGGGTTTCAGAAATAGTTCTGGATCAACCGTTGATCTTTTCGGTTAATTGGGGATCATGATGTACTACTAGGTGCCACTCATGATCGTTCTATAATTAATAGTTAATTATAGACGGCCAACATAAACCGAGAACCTATTTGGTCACACGCACAATGAGCGTAATCCGAAGAATTTAAAACGAACTTGAGAATGAGATTCTTAGATCAAGAGAAACTAAGTTTGGTTGGACCAAACAACGAGCGAGCATGAAATCGTTTCAGTCACAATGGAAGCATTGATGGGCCATGTCTTATGAAGACATGATGGATGAATCAAATTGGTTTGGTTCTAATCCAATGGTGGAGAGTAAACCAAAGGGGTTTGGTTTGTTTTAAATGAATGAACCAAAGTTGGTTCGATTCGTTTTAACTTAAAATAGACCAAATCGGTTTGGTTTATTTTAACTTAAATTAATGGAGCGGGTTATCAGATTTTTGGTTATGAACCAATAACCATTAGGAGAATTTGTTCTATATAAAAATAGGGCTTAAGGGTTTTGGAAAAACCAAATCTAATATTGCCGCCCCTCTCCCTCCTCTCCTTGTAGTCGACGCCCAAGCCCTTGCCGCCGCCCACCCCTTGTGCCGCCGTCCAAGTTGTTGCCGGCATCCAAGCTCCTGCCGGAGATCCTCCGACGACCCTCCGGTGATCTTCCTTGGCTCCAGCGACAAGGTGAGCATCTAGCTTTCTTTATTTGGCCGGCGCAACATCCTCCACCAAAGTTGTCCAGTTTTCTGGACAGCTTGTTTCCTTCTTGTTGGAGCATCATTTGGCCGGCATTTGGAGCTCCAACAGCGGCTACCTTGTTGGGAATTCGATCTCCGGTAATCATCATAGATGGAGGACGAAGGATTCGTCAAACGGTTGACGAATACCTCTCCGGAGAAGCGAGTTTTGGGGACTCGGTTTTGAATCCGAATTTTGATTCGGATTGTGATCTTCTCTCGATCACATCGTCTTCGACACGAGGCTTGCCACTGCATGGGCAAGTAGGAATATGTGATTGGGGTGATTTTGGGAATAGTTTCGATATTGAAGCCCTCATATTGGGAGATGATTTTACGGGTATCAGTGTTGCTCAACACTATGGGAGATTTATTTGTCTTCGGGTTTCTTCTCGAAAAGATCAAGAACTTCTTGTTATAAGAGAGATGAACCTTTGAGGTTATGCATCGATTATCGATGACGAAATGAAGTAGTTGAGAATGAATATCCTTCGTTGTGGATAGATAATCTATTTAGCTCAGCTAAATGACACCTATGTATACCCTAAGGTTGATCTAAGATTGGAGGGTTGATATTGTAGTGACTTAGTGTCATACAATTATCATTATTGGTGTGATGATTGATATATCATCAGCATAGAGTAAAAGGATGCAGGTGTGTAGAAGACGACATTTCATACTTGGTATGAATTCTAGGAGATGTCGATAATGTTGTTAGACTTATCGACGATTTAGTCGTTCATGAATTTGAGGAATCAAGTACTCTTGGTGTATTTGAGATCGATTGTCATCATATCTGTGGAGGATATATTTATGGATATATTCCTAATCATGAGGGAAATTGTTGTTTCCCTAGATTGATTTGGTGTTTACCGTAGATATGGATAGGATGTTTCTAGCGTTATCATACCGCTGATTTGTTCGACCAAGAAGGTGATAGAAGTCACTTGGTCGGAAGCTTGTGAAGCTAGGTTTCAAGGCCTAGACAGTGGATTTTGGACATTAGATTGATTTCTCTCATGAGAAAGGAATTCTCTGTCTCCGAAGAGAATAGTGAGTATTGATACGTTCCTGTTGGTAGAACGATATATGGGACATGGTTGACTTCGTAGTTCGATGTTGGGTGTGCCAACAAGTAAAGGTGGAATATTGGTGACCAGTAGGGTTACGTACCGTGATGAAGTGGGAGTCTAGTATGTTAGACGGTGTTGGGAGATTATCTAGAATTCAGAAGGGGCTTGATAGGATTTAGGTAATCAATGATCGATTAGCTAGGTCTGCTCATTTCCTTCCAAGCCGTAAGATGGACTTCGTTGGATCGCTTGACGGAATTATATCCATGGAGTATCCTTGAGTATCATTTCTGATAGTGATTCATGATTCATCTTACGATTCTAGCAAAGTCTCCAACAGGTCATGGATACAGAGCTCCACTCTATTACAGTTATTTACCTCTTAATAGGTTGATTGAGAGTGTATATAAGAGCTGGAATATAATATTCGAGCTCAGTACCCCACTTAGTCACTTAAGGTGTGTGACTTTTCTCCGGATACTTGAGATGATTATTGTGACATCTCGTACTCGTACATGAGTCGAAAATTTGGAAACCAAATTTTTATTAGTGGGGGAGAATGTAAGATACTGAAAAAAAAATAATAAAATAAAATACCCCTTGTTAGTTGAGAAATTGTCTTATATAATTTTTTAAGAGTTCACAAAATTTTTTCCGGATTCAAAATGAGTCCATACTGAAGGTAGGAAACTTCTACTTCAACTCGGTCGCTTGTTCATGGCGATCCCTTCTACCTCACCTGAAAAAAAAATTTAATCCTAGACAAAAAAAGGAACACCCAAGCAATCGTTTCATCGTCGTGATTTTCGACTAGAGTAGTCTCTTGAACAAACTTGTTGTTCAACCGACCAACCTCTATTCTACGAATAGCCGCGGAATAGACGATGTACATGTATCACGACTTTTGTATTTATGTTCGGGGTCCAAGTATATTTAGCCACAAAATAGAATATATCATGCATATATAATTTAAAACAATTACAAACATGTTACATATGAAGATAGATAAGTGTTATACCTCTCGATCTTCTATTGTATGACCTTCCTCCTTTCGGACGTCGTGTGGGCGATGATCTACCAAAAGTTGAAGCTCCTAGATCACCAATATTCCTTCCTTCCTCGCTCCAAACAAGAGAAAGAATAGAAACAAGACCCTTCTCCTTCCTTTAGCCAACCAACAAGCACCAAGCAAGTTGTTGTCGCCGGCCAACAAGGAAAAGGGATGAGAATGATGGATGTCGGCCAAGAGCTCCAAGGGAGGACCCTAAGCCTTGTTCCCACCGGCCAAGGAGAGGTGAAGAATCTGGTTTGGACACCGGCCAAAGGAGGGAAGAGCTGTATGGACGCCGACCACCAAGGAAGAAGAACAATATAAGGAAAAGATTTCCTTATTTGGTGCCGCCAACTCCAAACCCTAACTCCAAGCCTCTTGCCGCCAACTTCAAAACTCCCTTGCTTCTAATTCTTCTCCATGCCAACCCTTAAGCCCCTTTTTATAGGTTTAGGGATAAGCCTTGTTTTAATCTCCACCATTGGTTTTAGGGATTTAATCTCAACCGTCAGATCTAGAGATTTAATCTCAATCGTCGGATCTAGAGATTTAATCTCTACCTTTGGATCTAGAGTTTTGTTTTCATCCATTGGATCTAAGCTTCATGGGGTATTAATAGGCTACAATAGAGATCGTGAGGAGGAGTTGGATCTTGGCCACCCAATGGATCAAGCCCACATAAAGTCTGATCCATTAATGATAATCCAATCCACTAAAGGATTATCATTGATCTACCTCACCAACCCCCATAAGTTAATATGGGCTCCATATATTATATGCACATTTTCTCTCCATGTTTAAGATCTCGAATGTTCGTCGATTAATTAATTTACTGACCATTAATTAATCAACATCTAACTCCATGAGTAGTACCACTCAACCTTTTCATCATGCCGAACCAAGTCCACCTTCAAGGTTTACATGATGAACCTTATGAGCTCCTCAAGGGGACATCATCATCCTAATATATAGGATACAGTTTCCTCCTATAATCAACGACACACGATATAAATAATATCATTTCCCAACTTATCGAGCCTATCGATTTAATCTATAAATCTCGCCCATTGATAAATCAAAGAAATGAATACTAAGTGTATGTGTCTGTTATTATATCGGGATTAAGAGCATGTACAATATAATATCTGAGGTCTGATTCGATTATGTAGTCAGCAATAAATCGAATCACCTCTAAGTAGATCCTGCTCAATACACACAAAGTGTACTAGTGTGATTCTATGGTCAAGACAAACCAATACCTAATCACACTACAACCATTCCAATGATTTGTCCAAAGCCATCTCGATTGTGAGCCTATACTTATATTTTACAAGGAGCCAATAACATGATCTCCCGTGTGACACCACACACCATGTTATCTACAATGTAATGTATTAGATAATATGCATAACCATAAATATGCAAACAATGATCATGTGATTCTTATTTCAACATAAAGATGTTCATACAAAAGATAGACTTTTCAGTATACATCCCAACACATAAGAGGAAGACTTAAGCTTAAATGGGTGTTTGGGTTAGCTTTGGGTTAAACTTGAACTAGCTCAACTAATTTGAGTCAACCTAGGCTAGCTTAACTGTTGGTTTTAAAGGTTGAACCCGATTTTCTCCTTTCACGCATTCTCCTCCTCTCCACAATCACGCGATTCATTCCTCTCTTCTCTCGCGATGTCGATTCCATCTCCCTTCTCCCTTCGCGAGTCACTACTGACGGTGGAAGATCCAAATGTGGGAGAGACAGTCTCGCTTCCCGATTTGTTCCTCATCGCCCATCTTTGCATCAGCCGGATTCCGTTGAGCCTTCCCATCTCAGTTCGTCGGTTTCCTCACACAAGCAGCATGAAGACGTCGCCGCCATGGTTGGGCGCTCCAGGTGGAGGATAGCTTGATTCCCTTCTTTTGGGATTTTATTGATCCCTTCTTGTCGCGGCTACGACACCATGGATTCAATCGCGCGAAGCTGCTACTACAGGTTTGTTAGGTTTTTGAGATGTGAGATGAGATCTCGATGTGGGTTTTTGATTGAGCTTGGATCCATGTTTGGGCAGTGATTGGAGCAGATTTCGCGAGTGAACAGGGGAGAAATGGTGTCGGTGAAGATTTGGGTCTGTAAGTTTGGTTTACCTTTGTTGTTTCAATGTTAATTACTGATTTTCCTTTGGAGGTTTCTGTGTGATTTGTGATATGAGATGATCTTGTCCAATGAGTTTGATATAGGGTGTGAATGTTGATTTATGTGTCGGCTCTGGGTGGAAGAAGGAGGTAGACCGGATTCGTTTGATGTCTATTCTTGGAGTGATTGTCTTCGGCTGATGGTCTTCAAAGGGTAGCAAATCATTGTAGGAAGAAAGGCCAGCAACAGATCCGGTGAACTGAACTTTATAGGTGATAGGATTGGCTGGAGAAATTCAATTCGAGTATAACTCTATTTTACTCTTTATCTTGTTCTTTTTGTGGTGCTCCAGAGTTGTGTCGTGGAGTGAAGGGCAGAGGAGGTGGTATGAGATGTATCCTGTTCGATGGGTTTGAGTTGGGTTATGATGGATTGGATTGGGATAATCGAGTTTTAACTCGTAGACGAGGGAAGGATACGAATATAGAATGAATTAGTGTTTAGTTCGTATAATTATCGAAGACTTGTACTTAACCATAATTTGTTATTATTGTGAAGGTTTGGAATACGAAGCAGGTCCATGACCGTGAGGATAATTCGAGCTTCGTATCATGTGGGTAATATCTACCCTGGTCAGGTAGTTTTGATCTGAATCTAGTGCATGAATTTGGATTTATATTGAATTCTTTTACCTTGACTCCACTCTTATTTTATCATGTGCATGTACTTAGCATTGACCTTTGAGATAAATTGTTGTTACTTCATTGATTATCTATCACGGATATGAACTACAAATCCTATTGTGTGTTAGCTGATGGATGTTCAGTATGTACTGTTGGTGCAATCGGCCCAGGTTGACTCAAGTTTGACTCGAGCAGTATTTTGATGATAGACAAAACTTATGACATGGGATTGTCATAGGAAAGTCTAACATGGAGTTAGCATGGAAAATCCAAGCTTGGGGCTTGGTGTGGGAAAGTCCAAAGCATTGAAGTCGCGCTTGGTGCTTGGTGAGAAATGCATTGCAAAGTCATGCGCTTGGTGCATTTGGGAAGTCTTGAGGACTTGGCAAGTTCAGTAGGCTCGGGGTCCTTGAGTTGGCGAAGGATGACATTGCGAAGCCGTGCGCATGATGCATCCGAGGGACCGCCGGATGGGGAGCGAATGGAGTGAGGCCCAAGGGAAGCATACTTCGAGGATAAGAGATGCGAAGGATGGCATTGCGAAGTCGTGGCTTGGCGCATCCGAGGGACGAGGCCGAGGGAAGAGAGCTTCGGTGGGGAACTCCATGAGGAATGAGGTGGACTTGGCCAAGTGGCTAAGACTGAGTGTCGGATGCTCAAACAACTTGGTGTTTGAGATTTTACCTGACATCAGTCAACTGGCATAGGTGTCAGTCGACTGCTCCAACTCGACTAGAGTTTGACTGGTGTTCAACTGAACAAGGTCTAGCTGATCAGTCGACTGATGAGGGAGATCAGTCGACTGATCAGGGTGTTTTCAACCACAGAATGGTTTCCAGTCGAATGCTTGTGCCAGCACTCGACTAATGGGATAATCAGTCGACTGATGGGTATCATCAGTCGACTAATGGGTATCATTAGTCGACTGATAGGTGATCCGTTTGAACTTAACCAACGTGGATCTAGCCGTTGTGAGGCAACGACTACAGGACGATCGTGATGGCCACAATCACCAACTCGATGGGCGCAAATCGATTTGATGCGTTATAAATGGAGCTCAAGAGGGAGGATTTCGCCAAGACTTTTGTGAAGCTTTTGGAGGGGAATTGTTGCTGCATTCCAGACCTTCAAGAGCCATCTAAAGCAAGCAACAAGCAAAGGGTTCAAAGCAAGCGTTGTAAAGTGTTCTTTACGTGTATTTCGTATTTGTCTTTGTATTGCTTGTATTTCATATTACTTAGTGTAATTGCTTGTGAGAGGTTTCTCCACCTCCGACGTGTTGTCAAGAAGGAGTGTTAGTTAGTGTCGTGCGCATAACTAGAGCTCGGTGAGCTCGCCCGTGGAGTAGGAACCATTCGGTTCCGAACCACGTATATCTTGTGTATGCTTGTATGTGTTGTTAGTATTTTCATTATCATTGTTATTCCACTGTTCTAACAACAATCACAGACAAGCGACGCAAGAAGAATGATCAAATTTCGTTCATATGATGATTGAGGGCTATTCACCCCCCTCTAGCCGGCCAATATCGTTCCTACAAGTGGTATCTGAGCTAGGAGCTTATAGAGGACTAACCGCCGAGACAAGCACTACAAGATGTCCGACTACAACCTCCAACCACCAAAATTCGAAGGAGATTTTCAATGGTGGAGAAGAAAAATGGAGGTATATCTAGAAACTGATTTTGATTTCATGCTAATCTTAGAAAATGGTTTCGAATTGCCTAGGGATGAAAGCAATAGGCAAATTGAGAAGTAAAGGTGGACCCAAGACCAAATCAAGGACTTCAAGACAAATCTCAAGGTAATCAAATTACTTAGTGATTTGATTCATAAAAACATTTGGTCTAGGCTAGGTAATTTTAGGGATGCAAAGGATTTGTGGAATAAGGTAGTTGAATTCCACAAGAATCCCGAACCGGCACAATTAGAGAAGAATGCCGAGGAAGAATTGCCCACCACATTTGAAGATGTTGATGATTTGGTGGAAACCTCCACCTGTTAGTAATATATGAGAGATGTCCTAAGGCAATCGCCTTATGTATGAACCATTTATATGATAAATGAAGATTCACTATTTGAGTATACATGTTTCATGTATTTGATTGGATCTTAAACTCATTTACTGAATGTCCAAGATGCGATTCACAGCATGAGAGAATTTGTGATTGGATCACAACTAGTGAGTATCTCTACATGTGTAATTGTGATGTATCAGAATTATCCCTAGTCGATGAATTGATGGATTTGGACACCATCAATTCTGTCAAGACTAGCACGAGGTATACTCCTTGGTGTATCCAAGTAGCTGATTCTTACTGGCTGGAGACATTGTGATGTCCGGAGTTGATCGTGGATGCTACTTATGGTAACTAGTTCATTGGAGTGACCAGCCGTAAGACTTCATATGGTTCTCTGCATATATAGATATGTCAATGATGTTCTTGCTGTAGCTTAAGTGCGATGTTCCATTGACTTGCGGTATTCAAGTCATCTTGATCATGGAGACTTATGCTTTGACATCTTAAGCAAGCATCTCTAAGGAGATGTGGACCCGGGATGATTGGGTATAAGTCGAAGTCATCGAAGGTGTTTGAATAGCCTATAAAGGATTCACCACTCCTTGCGAGGAGATGTATACCCATGGCCTCTCGTCGGATTGTTACTAAAGTCTTTGGCCAAAGCATTACATGTTTAGAGTAAGGTACTCTTCGATACATATGCAGTAACTAGAATCCGTAGGACGAGGAAATGTTACTTGGGCTAGGTGTGACGTAGTCAGCCTAGTGGGGACTGACACTATAGACCATGTCCTGAACCAAGTGGGTATAAGATGAGTGAAGGGAATGGGGCACGAATCATTAGAGCTGCTGAAAGGTTTCAGAAATAGTTCTGGATCAACTGTTGATCTTTTCGATTTATTGGGGATCATGATGTACTACTAGGTGTCACTCATGATCGTTCTATAATTAATGGTTAATTATAGACGGCCAACATAAACCGAGAACCTATTTGGTCACACGCACAACGAGCGTAATCCAAAGGATTTAAAACGAGCTTGAGAATGGGATTCTCAGACCGAGAGAAACTAGGTTTGGTTGGACCAAATATAAAGCGAGCATGAAATCGTTTCAGTCGCAATGGAAGCGTGGATGGGCTGAGTCTTATGAAGACGTAATGGATGAACCAAAATGGTTTGGTTCTAATCCAATGGAGGAGAATAAACCAAAGGGTTTGGTTTAAACGAATGAACCAAAAGTTGGTTCGGTTCGTTTTAACTTAAAATAAACCATCATGGTTTGGTTTATTTTAACTTATCTTAATGGAGCGGGTTAACGGGCCTAATGGTTATGATCCAATAACCATTAAGAGAATTAGTTCTCTATAAAAGAGGGCTTAAGGGATAATTAAGCCCTAATCCAATCCAAGCCCTAGCAAAAGTTGACGCCCACCCCATTGAAGGAGTTTTCGGCGCCAACCCTAAGCTTGCCGCCCAGCTCCTTGTGCCGCCGTCCAGCTCCTTGCCGGCATCCAAGCTTCAGCCGGTGAACCCTCCGGCGACCCTCCGGTGATCTTCCTAGGCCTCGGTGAAAAGGTGAGCACTTGACTTCCTTGTTTTGGCCGGCGCCTACTCCTCCACCAAGCTGTCCAGTTTTCTGGACAGCTTCTTCTCCTCTCGTCGGAGCGTCGTTTGGACGACGGTTAGAGCTCTGACAGTGGCTAGCTTACCGGGGATTCGATCTCCGGTAATCCTCTGAGGTGGAGGACGAAGGATTCGTCAATTGGTTGACGAATACCTCTCCGGAGAAGCGAGTTTTGAGAACTCGTATTAGGATCCGAATTTGGATTCGGATCGTGATCATCTCTCGATCACGTCGTCTTCAACACGAGGCTAGTAACCCATACGAAGACAAAGCTCGTGGCTTAGCGAAGTCATCCCGAGGAACTCGGCGTGGATACGGATAGAGACGATTCTAGCGAGGATCGTTCCGGTTGATGCCGTTCCCGCTACACATCATACGAAAGGTATAACGTAGATAAATTTCCTTTTATTGCAAATTTAAATTTACGGTTATGTCTACACTTGTTGTAATATGCATGCGTGTGTTGTGTGTGTTGTAATAAATGTAGATTTATTATTTTTATTGCTTCTGCTGTGTTCATGTTTACGAAACGTGATCGAACACACACACGCCGCAGTGCCGGAAACCCAACAGTGGTATCAGAGCCCAGGTTGTGTTTCGACATAATCGTAAAATTGTTTTGCGATAGTCATAATGTATTTTTGGAAATCTTCTAATTTTGGAAATTTAGAAGTATTTATGGAAATTTTTCAATTTTGGAAAGTCTAGAAGTATTTATGGAAATCTTCCACTTTTGGAAAGTTTGAAGTATTTATGGAAATTGATATTTTTCATAAATAAAATATTTGATTAGATTCTGGAAATTTATTTCCTAATTTAATCATGATTTGATTTGGGAAATCAAATCTTAAAATATTTTATTTCCATAAGTAGTTTTGATGATTTAGGAAATTGGTTTCCTAAATTGATTTTCCTTAATCAATTATTTTCATAAATAAAATATGTGATTAGATTTGGAAATTTGTTTCCTAATTCAATCATGATTTGATTTGGAGAATCAAATCTTAAACATATTTTATTTCCATAAATAGTTACGACAAATAAGGAAATTATGTACATGACATAATTGTATGCCATGTAATTGCATTAGATGCATAACATTATGCCATGCGTGTCGTGACATGTAGCTGTATGCCAAGTATGCCATGCCATGTAGATAATAGTTATTTGCATGCAAAGAGGATGAGACATAAAAACTCTAACTCAATATTAAAGCCTACACCTTCCATTAATATGGTTAGAACCAGAGTTCCGTTTCTTGTTTAGGTTGTTGGACTCTCTCCAAGCCCGGCTCGAACCCGAACATGTTCAAACTATGGAATAGTTTAATACTAATATGGTAAGAGTCAGAGGTCAATCGTTAGCTTTGGTTGTTGGACTCTCTTCAAGCTGGGCTAATTGGTTGAATGCGCTCTAACCATATTAAAACTATTCTTGATTAATGGGTTGGCTTTAACCTGGAGCATCGGCTTGTTGGACTCTCTCCAAGGTCGATGTAAAGGGAGGTGAAGTGGGGTGCTATGCATATGATGCATACTTGTTAATGTGTTAACAACCCGATGTATGTGTGAACATTCAATTAGTTGATAGCACATTGTGATAGTTGCATATACGTGATATGCAATCGGTATAGTTGATACCTACCGTCATAGTTATGAATGGCTTGTTGGACTCTCTCCAAGGTTGTTCATATCTATGATGGATATCATCCCATTCGGAGATGGACCTACGATCTCCTGAAGTGATTTTGGGGTTTTTGAAATTCGAAAAATGAATGGGATTTATAAATGTATATTGATGCATTTTAAAATCATTTTCTCATATATGCACGTTTTGTATTTCTAAGATTGATCATGATGTCTTTGAATTTGCGTTCCATTTTGGATTCGAATAAATTGACTGGGCCGAACTTCTTGGACTGGCTTAGAAACTTGAGAATTGTTCTCAAGGTGGAAAAGCTTGCGAATGTCCTCGAAGCGTCTCTTCCCGCTCGTCCTAGTGACAATGCAACTCTGGACCAATTGTTGGCCTATCAGAAACATGTGAATGATTCTGAAATGGTGAGTTGCATCATGCTAGCCACGATGGAACCCAAGCTACGAAAGCAGCATGAGCATATGGATGCTCATATCGTAGTCCTTCATCTTTATGAGTTGTTTGATAAGCAAGTGAGATTCAAAAGGTTCGAAGTCTCCTAGATCCTCTTCACCTCTGAGATGCAAGAAGGTTCATCTGTGGTACTGCTCAACATGCTGAAGACTGTGGAATCTTCTGAGAAGCATGAACAGGGGATGGTGTTGTTAGTTGATTCCTCGAAGAAAGGTTCTAAGAGGGAGTCAAAGGAACAACAGAAGGGGAAGAAGAAAAAGGCTAAAAAGGTAGAACCAGCTCAAAAGGGCACTTGCCATAATTATGGCAAGTAGGGCCATTGGTGAAGAAATTGCAAGATTTATCTTGAGTATGTGAAGAATAATAAGGCATAAGATGCTCCATCTTTTCACATATCTTCGTTATTGATTGTCATTCTATTTCCTCAGACACTTGGGTATTGGATACTGGGTGTGGCTCACATATATGTAATGACATACATGGGCTAAGGAATAGAAAAAGACTCGTCAAGGGAGAGCCAAATTTACGTGTTGGGAATGGAGCAAAGGTTGCTGCACTCGCCATCGGAACGTATTTGTTGAAACTCCCTGCAGGACTTGTCTTAGAACTGGACAATTGCTTTTTTGTTCCTTCGTTGATAAAGAACATCATTTCTATTTCTTTTTAAATAGAAATGGGTACCATTTGACTTTTAGTAACAATTGTTGTTACATAACTTTGAATGGAGTTCTTTATGGGACTGGAACTTTAAGCAATGGTGTTTATACGTTGGACGTATCCAGTGACATTTTCAATATCGAAGCGAGCAACACGCATGCTCGAAAGGATAATCAAATAGACTCCTATATGTGGCATTGTCGTCTTGGCCATATAAGCAAGAAACGCATGTCCGAATTACACCGATGTGGAATTCTAGAATCGTTTGAATTGGATTCATACGATACATGCGAATCATGCTTAAAAGGAAAGATGACTAAGTTACCTTTTACTGGAAAGGGTGAACGAGTGGGAGAGTTACTAGGTCTAATACATACTGATGTATGTGGACCTATGTCAACTCAAGCATTAGGAGACTATAGCTACTTCATTACCTTCACCGATGATCACTCACAGTTTGGGTATGTGTTCTTGATGAAACACAAGTCTGAAGCCTTTGAAAGGTTCAAAGAGTTCAGAAATGAAGTAGAGAAACAACATGACAAGTGTATTAAAATACTTCGATCGGATCGAGGTGGTGAATACTTGAGTCAGGAGTTTCTTGATTACCTAAGAGACAATGGTATATTGTCTCAATGGACTCCGCCCTATACACCACAGCATAATGGTGTATCTGAGAGGCGTAACCGGACCTTGTTGGACATGGTCAGGTCAATGATGAATCATGCGACTCTTCCCAAGTCCTTTTGGGGTTATGCACTTCAGACAGCTGTTTACTTGTTAAACAGAATGCCTACCAAGGTAGTCTCAACTACTCTATATGAGATATGGAATAGTAAGAAACCTCATGTATCTTACTTGAAGATATGGGGTTGTCCTGCTTATGTGAAGCGGACTGTATCAGACAAATTGGATGCTAAGTCTGATAAATGTCTATTTATTGGATACCCTAAGGAAACAAGGGGTTACTAATTCTATCATCCCGTGGAACAAAAGGTGTTTGTTTCAAGGCATGCGTGTTTCTAGAGAAAGAATTTCTCAAGAAAAAATAAGGGGAGTGTCATCGAGCTTGAGGAGGCACGAGAGACTCAAATATACATTGATGATATACCAGGTGAAGCACAAAACCAGACAACTCATAGTGATGAGCAATCTACTCGACCTATTGTAACACCACATCTTCGTAGATCTGGTAGAACACGCAATATTCCTGAGAGATATGGATTTCTCGTAAGTGAATCGAATGACGTGTTACTCATTGATGATGAGGAGCCTACTAGTTATGAAGAAGTGCTGACAAGTTCAGAAAGGGATAAGTGGCTTGGTGCCATGAAGTCGGAAATGGATTCCATGTATGAAAACCAAGTTTGGAACTTGGTTGACCCACCTGAAGGGATAAAGCCTATAGGGTGCAAGTGGGTTTTCAAGAAGAAAACCGACATGGATGGTAATGTGATTACCTATAAGGCTAGATTGGTGGCGAAAGGATATCGTCAAAAACAAGGTGTTGATTATGACGAAACCTATTCGCCTGTAGCTATGCTTAAATCCATTCGGATGCTCCTGGCCATAGCGGCTCATTATGATTATGAGATATAGCATATGGATGTGAAAATAGCTTTCCTTAATGGAAACATGCTCGAGGACGTGTATATGATACAGCCTGAGGGTTTCACATCGGTTGATAAAACCAAGGTATGCAAATTGCGACGGTCCATATATGGATTGAAGCAAGCATCCAGGAGCTGGAATATCCATTTTGATGAGACAATCAAAAAGTTTGATTTCTCACAAAATCCGCATTTAACCTTATGTGTACAAGAAGGTTAGTGGGAGGCAAATGTGTTCCTAGTATTGTATGTCGATGACATATTACTTATGGGAAACGATGTTTCAATCTTACAGTCAGTTAAGGTTTGGTTATCCAAGACATTCTCCATGAAAGACCTGGGAGAAGCAACCTACATCCTCGGGATTAAGATCTATAGAGATAGATCGAAACGGTTGCTTGGACTTTGCGCCTACATATATAGACCGAAAAGCAAAGAGGTTTAGCATGTCGGAATCCAAGAAAGGTTTCCTTCCCATCGTGCATGGGGTACACCTTCAAGTCTATGTGTCCGCGCACAGAAGACGAGAGGATTTGCATGAGTAAGATTCCCTATGCATCCGCAATAGGATCTATCATGTATGCTATGTTATGTATGAGGCCCGATGTATCGTATGCTCTGAGTGTCACGAGCAGATACCAGTCTGATCCAGGAATGGATCATTGGGCGACTGTTAAGACGATCCTTAAGTACTTAAGAAGAACTAAGGATGTGTTCCTAATATATGGAGAAGGGTACATGGTGATACGTGGGTATACGGATGCGACGTGCATACAAGGATGATTCCATGTCTCGATGCGGGTATGTATTCACCTGGAATGGAGGTGCAATAAGTTGGAAAGGTTCCAAGCTTGACACTATAGCGGATTCTGCCACTAAGGCAGAATACATTGCAGCTTTGGAAGCAGCAAAGGAAGCGGTTTGGATCAAGAAGTTCATCTTTGAACTTGATGTGGTCTCATCAATGATCCAAACATGTGGTTCGCCGCTATCATCTAATTAGAGAGATCATCAGTAGGAACGAAATACAAATCGAGAAAATTCCCACTGAAAGGAACTTAGCGGATCCTTTGACTAAAGCATTACCTCAAAGTAAGTTTGAGGGTCATGTTAGTGCTTATGGTAGCGATTGGCATTAGGCCAAGTGGGAGTCTGTTAGTAATATATGAGAGATGTCCTAAGGCAATCGCCTTATGTATGAACCATTTATATGATAAATGAAGATTCACTATTTGAGTATACATGTTTCATGTATTTGATTGGATCTTAAACTCATTTACTGAATGTCCACGATGCGATTCACAGCATGAGAGAATTTGTGATTGGATCACAACTAGTGAGTATCTCTACATGTGTAATTGTGATGTATCAGAATTATCCCTAGTCGATGAATTGATGGATTTGGACACCATCAATTCTGTCGAGACTAGCACAAGGTATACTCCTTGGTGTATCCAAGCAGCTGATTCTCACTGGCTGGAGACATTGTGATGTCCGGAGTTGATCGTGGATGCTAGTTATGGTAACTAGTTCATTAGAGTGACCAGCCGTAAGACTTCATATGGTTCTCTGCATATATAGATATGTCAATGAAGTTCTTGCTGTAGCTTAAGTGCGATGTTCCTTTGACTTGCGGTATTCAAGTCATCTTGATCCTGGAGACTTATGCTTTGACATCTTAAGCAAGCATCTCTAAGGAGATGTGGACCCGGGATGATTGGGTATAAGTCGAAGTGATCGAAGGTGTTTGAATAGCCTATAAAGGATTCACCACTCCTTGCGAGGAGATGTATACCCATGGCCTCTCGTCGGATTGTTACTAAAGTCTTTGGCCAAAGCATTACATGTTTAGAGTAAGGTACTCTTCGATACATGTGCAGTAACTAGAATCCGTAGGACGAGGAAATGATACTTGGGCTAGGTGTGACGTAGTCAGCCTAGTGGGGACTGACACTATAGACCATTCCTGAACCAAGTGGGTATAAGATGAGTGAAGGGAATGGGGCACGAATCATTCGAGCTGCTGAAAGGTTTCAAAAATAGTTCTAGACCAACCGTTGATCTTTTCGGTTAATTGGAGATCATGATGTACTACTAGGTGCCACTCATGATCGTTCTATAATTAATGGTTAATTATAGATGGCCAACATAAACCGAGAACCTATTTGGTCACACGCACAATGAGCGTAATCCAAAGGATTTAAAACGAGCTTGAGAATGGGATTCTCAGACCGAGAGAAACTAGGTTTGGTTGGACCAAACATAAAGTGAGCATGAAATCTTTCAGTCGCAATGGAAGCGTGGATGGGCCGAGTCTTATGAAGACGTAATGGATGAACCAAAATGGTTTGGTTCTAATCCAATGGAGGAGAATAAACCAAAGGTTTTGGTTTAAACGAATGAACCAAAAGTTGGTTTGGTTCGTTTTAACTTAAAATAAACCATCATGGTTTGGTTTATTTTAACTTATCTTAATGGAGCGGGTTAACGGGCCTAATGGTTATGATCCAATAACTATTAAGTGAAATAGTTCTCTATAAAAGAGGGCTTAAGGGATAATTAAGCCCTAATCCAATCCAAGCCCTAGCAAAAGTTGCCGCCCACCCCATTGAAGGAGTTTTCGGCGCCAACCCTAAGCTTGCCGCCCAGCTCCTTGTGCCGCCGTCCAGCTCCTTGCCGGCGTCCAAGCTTCAGCCGGTGAACCCTCTGGCGACCCTCCGGTGATCTTCCTAGGCCTCGGCGAAAATGTGAGCACTTGACTTCCTTGTTTTGGCCGACACCTACTCCTCCACCAAGCTGTCCAGTTTTCTAGACGGCTTCTTCTCCTCTCGTCGGAGCGTCGTTTGGACGACGGTTAGAGCTCCGACAGCGGCTAGCTTACCGGGGATTCGATCTCCGGTAATACTCTGAGGTGGAGGACGAAGGATTCGTCAATTGGTTGACGAATACCTCTCCGGAGAAGCGAGTTTTGAGAACTCGTATTAGGATCCGAATTTGGATTCGGATCGTGATCATCTCTCGATCACGTCATCTTCAACACGAGGCTAGTAACCCGTACGAAGACAAAGCTCGTGGCTTAGAGAAGTCATCCCGAGGAACTCGGCGTGGATACTGATAGAGACGATTCTAGCGAGGATCGTTCCGGTTGATGTCGTTCCCGCTATACGTCATACGAAAGGTATAACGTAGATAAATTTCCTTTTATTGCAAATTTAAATTTACGGTTATGTCTACACTTGTTGTAATATGCATGTGTGTGTTGTAATAAATGTAGATTTATTATTTTTATTGCTTCTGTTGTGTTCATGTTTACGAAATGTGATCGAACACACACACGCCGCAGTGTCGGAAAACCAACACCACCTCTAGCATTGAGGGGGAGGAGAGGCCCTCTATCCTGGAACAAGTTCCAGAAGAAGCTTCAACATCCGGGAGAAGCGAAAATTCCCTAGGTAACTCAAGTGTTGTTATTATAAATAAAAATCATATAACATGTTTTGAGTGTAGCTAACAAGGGCACTATAAAAGTAAGTGTCCCAAGAAGGTGAAGAAGGTTCAGCCGGCACCAAAAGCCAAAAATGCCAGAGTCCCCGCAATTAGAAGCAAGGAGCACATTATGTGCTTCAAATGCAACCAAAGGGGACATTATAGAAGTCATTTCCCTAGGGGGAGGAAGAAAGGGCAAGAAGGGGCATCTCATGTAGGGGGAGCTTCTAAAACTAACCCTAAGGTAAATTTAGTTAATGCACCTTCAATTCCTAGGGTTAACAAGCATGCAAAAAATTATTTTAGTTCTCTTGCAATTATTAATGAAAAGCATGCTAGTAGAAATAATAATGTTTATTTTTTAGGTGCCAAGCATGTTCATATATCTAAGGAAAAACCTAGGACCAATAACACTAGACCTATCTTGCCTAGGGAGAGCATTAAGAGAATAGAAGAAAATCTAGGTATTAACCCTAAAAAGGATAGACACATGCCTAAGAAGAAAAATAATTCCCAAAAGATTAATGAAAAATGAAAATTGGGAAAATTAGAATTAGAAAACCAAGTATTGAGGTCAAGACTTGAGAGAATGGAAAAGACCCTTAAAATTATAGAAAATTCTATTCAAGGGCCAAATGTCCAAAAGTCAAGACCTAGTAAACAAGAAATGTCCAAGGGCAAGAAAGGTTTGGGTCACAAACTTATATCCTACCATAATGTCCCATTTAATTATGAAACGATTTCTAGGTCTAGAAAAACTAAGGCTAATAGGAAAGCTATCCCTATGACGAGCCATGGTGTTTGCTTAGTGGCTAAGGACTTAAGAAAAACCAAGAAAGCCACTAAGAAGGTCAAAGGGGGAGTTACCCTTAGGTTTGACTTAGGAAAGACCCAAAAGACTATGGTTTCAAAGCCTAAAAGGGTCATTAGGAAGGTATCTAGGGAAGTCATCCCTAGTGAATACCTTGTTAACCCAAGGAGCTCCAATAGGTTTTAGGTTCCTAGGAGCGTGATCGATTCACGCTAGATGGGTTAGGGTGTGTCAACCCTAAGTGGATGGGTAGTTAACCTAGCCATGATGAGTTGACACATTAGGATGTGCCAATATGCTTTAAGAAGTTAAAAAATAATTAAATTGGCACAAATAGGTCTTAGAGGTATGGGTGTGCCATTTTGAGTTTATGGCACATTTGGGAGATAATGGTATTAAAGCAAAATAGAATTAATTTCTAAAGATGGCAATTTGGATTTAACACTTAGGTATTTTATACCTTAGTATATTTTACTTGCCATGTTTTATTTTCCTTGCCATGACATGATATCATTTTCATTTTTATGTCTAAAAATGTCATGATCATGTTTACACTTATTTTTATATGTCATGTATGCTAAAATTTCATTCACATGCCATGACATCATGATTTTGGCACATGCTTAGTTATATCATATATATTCCATAATCATATCATGCATAAAATAAAATTAATTTAAGGACCATTGGCATGACTTGAAGTCCCATGCATAAGGGAATCAAATAGAGTTGCCTTAGAATACGCATGAGACCATTAAAGAACAAAAACCCACATCTCACTAGAATATTTGCCTTAAATGTGTTTTACACATCTAGATACAAGTGAGATGTTTAGGAAAAAGGAATTAAAGCTTTCAAAACATTTTGAAAATATTTTGAAAACCTTGGTGAAGTCTATCTTTTGATAGCTATCACCATTGAATGGGATGACACAAAGAGGGCTCAATATTGAAGCTTTTCTAAACTTTTGAACTTTGTGTCAATCTCACTAATTTGTGGGTAAATAATTTTCCAATATTTTTCATCCATTATGATTGTAATAAGTAATATACGTACAAAATTTCATGATTTATCAACGTATGTATATTTACTTACGAATTTCAGAAATTCAAAATCAGAATCTGATTATCGATCATTGCGAAGCCAATCGGTGATGTGGGAAGGAGTCATTGGTAGAGAGAGTCGTCGATACTAGATTCGGGTAAACCTTGGTGGTTAGGCCCATGTTCAGCTATGTTTTTGTCCCCTAACCACTCCTAACCCTAGGACATGCTTGGGAGAGCATTAGAAAGGGTGGAAATCCATTGGATATGGATTAGAAGAAGTGTTTAGGGAGAGTATCAATTTTAAGGTGAATGAGAGTTCATTGTTAAACTTTTGCCTTAATTTTTATGGTTTTGTGTTCTTATTAGCTTTGGGGCTTTCCAAAGACATTGTTGGTGCAATAGTCAAGGGGGAGCAAGCCTTTAGGGGAAGGTATCCATAATGGGAAGATGGATGTGTATTTTTCCTCATGGGAGGAAAATTGAGGGATTTCGCCTCTCTTAAGTGATATGGGATTATCGCTAGAAATATTGAGGGCATGCCAAGGGGAAGATTGTAAGATCTCATTGGAATATGAGACATTGACACCCTTGAGAACCTTTTTGATGTTATGTCAAAAAGGGGAAGAAGTTACCAAGTTCCCAATTAGGGCTCGTTGGAATTCTTATTGGGATATGAGAATTGACAATATGGGAGAATTGGTAGACTTGAGATGGTAGTTTTGTCAATCATCAAAAAGGGAGAGATTGTTGGTGCAATCGGCCCAGGTTGACTCGAGCAGTATTTTGATAATAGACAAAACTTATGACATGGGATTGTCATAGGAAAGTCCAACAAGGAGTTGGCATGGAAAATCCAAGCTTGGGGCTTGGTGTGGGAAAGTCCAAAGCATTGCGAAGCCATGCGCTTGGTGCTTGGTGAGAAATGCATTGCGAAGCTGTGCGCTTGGTGCATTTGGGAAGTCTTGAGGACTTGACAAGTTCACTAGGCTCGGGGTCCTTGAGTAGGTGAAGGATGACATTGTGAAACCGTGCGCTTGATGCATCCGAGGGACCGCCGGACGGGGAGCGAATGAAGTGAGGCCCAAGGAAAGCATACTTCGTGGGCAAGAGATGCGAAGGATGGCATTGCGAAGTCGTGTGCTTGGCGCATCCAAGGGACGTAGGCCGAGGAAAGAGAGCTTCGGTGGGGAACTCCATGAGGGATGAGGTGGACATGGCCAAGTGGCTAAGACTGAGTGTTGGATGCTCAAACAACTTGGGTTTGAGGTTTTACCCGACATCAGTCGACTGGCATAGGTGCCAGTCGACTGCTCCAAGTCGACTATGTTAGTAATATATGAGAGATGTCCTAAGGCAATCACCTTATGTTTGAACCATTTATATGATAAATGAAGATTCACTATTTGAGTATACATGTTTTTATGTATTTGATTATATCTTAAACTCATTTAGTGAATGTCCATGATACGATTCACAGCATGAGAGAATTTGTGATTGGATCACAACTAGTGAGTATCTCTACATGTGTAATTGTGACGTATCAGAATTATCCCTAGTTGATGAATTGATGGATTTGGACAACATCAATTCTGTCGAGACTAGCACGAGGTATACTCCTTGGTGTATCCAAGCAGCTGATTCTTCCTGGCTGGAGATATTGTGATGTCCGGAGTTAATCGTGGATGCTAGTTATGGTAACTTGTTCATTGGAGTGACCAGTTGTAAGACTTCATATGGTTCTCTGCATATATAGATATGTCAATGAATTTTTTACTGCAGCTTAAGTGCGATGTTCCTTTGACTTGCGGTATTCAATTCATCTTGATCATGAAGACTTATGCTTTGACATCTCAAGCAAGCATCTCTGAGGAGATGTGGACCCAGGATGATTGGGTATAAGTCGAAGTGATCGAAGGTGTTTGAATAGCCTATAAAGGATTCACCACTCCTTGCGAGGAGATTTATACCCATGACCTCTCGTCGGATTGTTACTAAAGTCTTTGGCCAAAGCATTACATGTTTAGAGTAAGGTACTCTTGGATACATGTGCAGTAACTAGAATTCATAGGACGAGGAAATGACACTTGGGCTAGGTGTGACGTAGTCAACCTAGTGGGGACTGACACTATAGACCATGTCCTGAACCAAGTGGGTATAAGATGAGTGAAGGGAATGGGGCACGAATCATTATAGTTGCTGAAAGGGTTTCAGAAATAGTTCTGGATCAACCGTTGATCTTTTCGGTTAATTGGGGATCATGATGTACTACTAGGTGCCACTCATGATCGTTCTATAATTAATAGTTAATTATAGACGGCCAACATAAACCGAGAACCTATTTGGTCACACGCACAATGAGCGTAATCCGAAGAATTTAAAACGAGCTTGAGAATGAGATTCTTAGATCGAGAGAAACTAAGTTTGGTTGGACCAAACAACGAGCGAGCATGAAATCGTTTCAGTCACAATGGAAGCATTGATGGGCCATGTCTTATGAAGACATGATGGATGAATCAAATTGGTTTGGTTCTAATCCAATGGTGGAGAGTAAACCAAAGGGGTTTGGTTTGTTTTAAATGAATGAACCAAAGTTGGTTCGATTCGTTTTAACTTAAAATAGACCAAATCGGTTTGGTTTATTTTAACTTAAATTAATGGAGCGGGTTATCAGATTTTTGGTTATGAACCAATAACCATTAGGAGAATTTGTTCTATATAAAAATAGGGCTTAAGGGTTTTGGAAAAACCAAATCTAATATTGCCGCCCCTCTCCCTCCTCTCCTTGTAGTCGACGCCCAAGCCCTTGCCGCTGCCCACCCCTTGTGCCGCCGTCCAAGTTGTTGCCGGCATCCAAGCTCCTGCCGGAGATCCTCCGACGACCCTCCGGTGATCTTCCTTGGCTCCAGCGACAAGGTGAGCATCTAGCTTTCTTTATTTGGCCGGCGCAACATCCTCCACCAAAGTTGTCCAGTTTTCTGGACAGCTTGTTTCCTTCTTGTTGGAGCATCATTTGGCCGGCATTTGGAGCTCCAACAGCGGCTACCTTGTTGGGAATTCGATCTCCGGTAATCATCATAGATGGAGGACGAAGGATTCGTCAAACGGTTGACGAATACCTCTCCGGAGAAGCGAGTTTTGGGGACTCGGTTTTGAATCCGAATTTTGATTCGGATTGTGATCTTCTCTTGATCACATCGTCTTCGACACGAGGCTAGTGACTCGTATGAAGATGAGGCTCGTGACTTTGTGAAGTCATCCCGACGATACTCGGCGTGGATATGGATAGAGGCGATTCTAGCGAGAGTCGCTCCGGTTGATGCCTTTCTGCTACACGTGATATGTCAGGTATACGTAGAATAATTTCCTTTTATTGCAAAATTTGAAACTACGGTTATGTCTACACATGTTTTACTATGCATGCGTGTGGTGTGTGTGATGTAATAAATTAGATTTATTGCTTTTTGTTTCTTCCGCTGCACACATGTTTACGAAACATGTTCGAACACACACTCACCGCGGTGCCGGAAACCCAACAGTGGTATCAGAGCCCAGGTTGTGTTTTGACATAATCGTAAAATTATTTTGCGATAGTCATATTTGTATTTATGGAAATTTTCTACTTTTTGAAAGTTAGATGTATTTATGGAAATTTTCTAATTTTGGAAAGTCTAGAAGTATTTATGGAAATCTTCTTCTTTTGGAAAGTTAGAAGTATTTATGGAAATTAATATTTTCTATAAATAAAATATTTGACTAGATTTGGAAATTTATTTCCTAATTTAATCATGATTTTATTTGGGAAATCAAATCTAAAATATATTTTATTTTCATAGATAGTTTTGACAATTTAGGAAATTTGTTTCCTAAATTAAAAATTGACTTTCGTTAATTGAGACCTTCCATAAATAAAATATGTGATTAGATTTGGAAATTTGTTTCCTAATTTAATCATGATTTGATTTTGAGAATCGAATCTTAAACATATTTTATTTCCATAAATAGTTATGACATGTAAGGAAATTTTGTACATGCCATAATTGTATGTCATGTAATTGCATTAGATGCATATCATTATGCCATGCGTATCGTGACATGTAGATGTATGTCATGTATGTAATGTCATGTAGATAATAGTTATTTGCATGCAAAGAGGATGAGACATAAAACCCTTACTCAATATTAAAGTCTAAATCTTCCATTAATATGGTTAGAACCAGAGTTCTATTTCTTGTTTGGGTTGTTAGACTCTCTCCAAGCCCGGCTCGAACCTGAACATGTTCAAACCATGAAATATTTTAATACTAATATGGTAAGAATCAGAGGTCAATCATTAGCTTTGGTTGTTGGACTCTCTCCAAGCCGGGCTAATTGGTTGAATGCACTCTAACCATATTAAAACTATTTCTCGATTAATGGGTTGGCTTTAACCTGGAGCATTGGCTTGTTGGACTCTCTTCAAGGTCGATGTGAAGGGAGGTGAAGTTGGGTGCTATACATATGATGCATACTTGTTAATGAGTTAACAACCCGATGTATGTGTGAACATTCAATTAGTTGATAGAACATTGTGATAGTTTCATATATGTGATATGCAATCGGTATATTTGATACCTACCATCGTAGCTATGAATGGCTTGTTGGACTCTCTCCAAGGTTGTTCATATCTATGTTGGATATCAGCCCATTCGGAGATGGACCTACGATCTCCCGAAGTGATTTTTGGGTTTTTGAAATTCGAAAAATGAATGAGACTTATAAATGTATGTTGATGCATTTAAAATCATTTTCTCATATATGCTTGATTTGTATTTCTAGATTAATCACTTGATCATGATGTCTTTAAATTTGCGCTCTATTTTGAATTCAAATAAATTGACTGGGCCGAACTTCTTGGACTGGCTTAGAAACTTGAGAATTATTCTCAAGGCGGAAAAGCTTGTGTATGTCCTCGAAGAGCCTCTTCCCACCTGTCCTAGTGATGATGCAACACTGGACAAATTGTTGGCCCATCAGAAACATGTGAGTGATTCTGAGCAAGTGAGTTGCCTCATGCTAGCCGCGATGGTACCCGAGCTGCGGAAGCAACATGAGCATATGAATGCTCATACCATAGTCCTTCATCTTTATGAGTTGTTTGATGAGCAAGTAAGATTCGAAAGGTTCGAAGTCTCCAAGCTCCTCTTCACCTTTGAGATGCAAGAAGGTTCATTTGTGGTACTGCTCAATATTCTGAAGACTATGGAGCCTTCTGAGAAGCATGAGCAGGGGACAATGTTGTTAGTTGATTCCTCGAAGAAAGGTTCTAAGAGGGAGTCAAAGGAACAGCAGAAGGGGAAGAATAGAAAGGCTAAAAAGGCAAAACCAGCTCAAAAGGGCACTTTCCATCATTATGGCAAGAAGGGTCATTGACGAAGAAACTTCAAGATTTATCTTGAGTCCATAAAGAAGAATAAGGCATCAGATGCACCATCTTCTTCAGATATCTTTGTTATTGATTGTCATTCTATTTCTTCAGACACTTGGGTATTGGATACTGGGTGTGGCTCACATATATGTAATGACATACATGGGTTAAGGAATAGAAGAAGACTCGTCAAGGGAAAGTCAAATTTACATGTTGGGAATGGAGCAAAGGTTGCTGCACTTGCCATCGGAACGTATTTATTGAAACTCCCTACAAGACTTGTCTTAGAACTGGACAATTACTTTTATGTTCCTTCGTTGATAAAGAACATCATTTCTATTTCTTGTTTAAATAGAAATGGGTACCATTTAACTTTTAGTAACCATTGTTGTTACAAACTTTGAATGGCGTTCTTTATGGGACTGAAACTTTAAGCAATGGTATTTATACGTTGGACGTATCCAGTGACATTTTCAATAACAAAGCAAGCAACAAGCGTTCTCGAAAAGATAATCAATTAGACTCCTACATGTGACATTTGTTGGTGCAATCGGCCCAGGTTGACTCGAGTTTGACTCGAGCAGTATTTTGATGATAGACAAAACTTATGACATGGGATTGTCATATGAAAGTCCAACATGGAGTTGGCATGGAAAATCCAATCATGGAGCTTGGTGTGGAAAAGTCCAAAGCATTGTGAAGTCGTGAGCTTGGTGCATGTGGGAAGTCTTGAGGACTTGGCAAGTTCACTAGGCTCGGGGTCCTTGAGTCGGTGAAGGATGACATTGTGAAGCCGTGCGCTTGGTGCATCCGAGGGACCGCCGGACGAGGAGAGAATGGAGTGAGACCAAAGGGAAGCATACTTCAAGGGCATGAGATGCGAAGGATGGCGTTGCGAAGCCGTGCGCTTGGCGCATCCGAGGGACGTAGGCCGAGGTAAGAGAGCTTCGGTGGGGAACTCCATGAGGGATGAGGTGGACTTAGCTAAGTGGATAAGACCGAGTGTCGAATGCTCAAACAGCTTGATGTTTGAGATTTTATCTGACGTCAGTCGCCTGGCATAGGTGCCAGTCGACTAATCTAGGTCGAATGGTTCGACCGATGTTCGACTGGATGCATTCTGGATGAACAGTCGACTGCCAGCTATTGGCAGTCGACTGATGGCTCCATCAGTCGACTGCCAAGGGGAGAAGTTGAATGGTGTTGAGGGGTTCGAGCACAGAATGCTCCGTAGCCAACTGGGTAGTTGACTACGAGGTCATCAGTCGACTGATGGTGGATGCCAGTCGACTGATGGGTGATTTGTTGGAACTTTTCCAGCGTGGATCTTGCCGTTGTGAGACAATGGCTTACGAGCTGATCGATGCCTTTGGTGGATCGATCGGCGTAAACGCTCGATCGAGTTATAAATGGAGCTCGAGATGGAGGATTTCGCCAAGACTTTAAGGGAGACTTTGAAGGGGAATTACTGGTGCATTCAAGTCCTTCAAGAGCCAACCAAAGCAAGTAACAAGAAAGCATTCAAAGTAAAGAGTTGTAAAGCGTTCTTTACTTGTATTTCTTAGTGTCTTTGTATTAGCTTTAATCTTGTTATATTACTGTTGTAATTGCTTGTGAGAGGTTTCTCTACCTCCGACGTGTTGTCGAGAAGGAGTGGTTTAGTTAGTGTCATGTGCATAACTAGAGCTCGGTGAGCTCGCCCATGGAGTAGGAACCATTCGGTTCCGAACCACGTATATCTTGTGTTTTGTCGTGTGCTTGCATTGTTGTTAGTATTTTCATTATTATTGTTATTCTGTTGCACTAACGACAATACTTCGTTTCAGTTACGTATTGCTAAAATGCAAGATCACGGCCGATTGAGGCCTTCACCCCCTCTAAGCCAGGCCACCATGACCCTACAAGTGGTATCAGAGCCAAGTCGCTTGTCGAGGACTAACCGCCAACACAAGCACTACAAGATGGCCGACTACAACCTCCAACCACCAAAATTCGAAGGAGATTTTCTATGGTGGAGAAGGAAAATGGAGGTATATCTCGAAACCGATTTCGATTTCATGTTAATTCTAGAAAATGGTTTTGAATTTCCTAGGGATGAAAGAAATAGGCAAATTGAGAAGTCAAGGTGGACCCAAGACCAAATCAAGGACTTCGAGACAAATCTCAAGGTAATTGAATTACTTCGTGATTTGATTCCTAACAACATTTGGTCTAGGTTGGGTAATTTTAGGGATGCAAAGGAATTATGGGATAAAGTAATGAAATTCCAAGAAAATTCCCAATCGGCACAAGTAGAGGAGAATGCCGAGGAAGAAACACCCACCACATTTGAAGATGTTGATGATTTGGTAGAGACCTCCACTTCTAGCTTTGAGGGAGAGGAAAGGGTTTCCATTCCGGAGCAAAGTCAAAATGAAGCATTTACCTCCGGAAGATGTGATCAAGAGGCTTCCACCACCTCCCTAGGTAACTCAAGTATTATAATTTTAAATAAAGATTATATAATTTTCTTTAAGTGTAGGGGAAAAGGACATTACAAGAGTAAATGCACAAAATTGGCTAAGGAAAAAGCATCGGCACCAAAAGTTAACCAAAAGTCAAAGGATGCCTGAGTCCCCACAACTAGAAGCAAAGAGCACATTGCGTGCTTTAAATGCAATCAAAGGGGACATTACTGAAGCCAATGCCCTAGGGGGAGGAAGAAAGGGCAAGAAGGTGTATCTCATGTGGGGGGAGCTTCCAAAGCTAACCCTAAGGTACATTTAAATAATGCACCATCAATTTCTAGGGATAAAAAGCATGCTAAAAATTATTTTAGTTCTCTTGCAATTATTAATGAAAAGCATGCTAGTAGAAACAATAAGGTTTATTGTTTAGGTGCCAAGCATGTTAGTTTATCTAAGGACAAACCTAGGACCAATAACACTAGATCAATCTTGCCTAGGGAGTCAATTAGGAGAATTGAAGAAAACTTGGGCATTAACCCCAAGAAATCTAGGCATATGCCTAAAAGGAAAAACAATTCCCAAAAATGTAATGAAAACTCAAAATTGGGAAAATTATAGCTAGAAAATCAAGTCTTGAGGTCAAGACTTGAGAAAATGGAGAAAACCCTTAGAATCATAGAAAATTCAATTCTAGGGTCAAATGCCCAAAAGTAAAAACCTAGGAAGCAAGAACGGTCTAAGGGCAAGGAAGGTTTGGGTCACAAACCTAAGCCCAAGAAGACTTATCATAATGTTCCATTTGATTATGGAACAAAGCCTAGGGTTAGGAAAACCAAGGTTAGTAGGGAAGTCATCCCTAAGTCTAACCATGGTAGATAGGTGTCTAGTGGCTAAGACCTCAATGAAATCAAATGTAGCCACTAAGAATGTCAAAGGGGGAGTTACCCCTAGAGTTGACTTAGGAAAGACCCAAAAGACTATGACTTAAAAGCCTAAAAGGGTCATTAGGAAGGTATCTAGGGAAGTTATCCCTAGTGAATACCTTGTTAACCCAAGGAGCTCCAATAGGTATTGGGTTCCTAGGAGGGTGATCGATTCACGCTAAATGGGTTAGGGTGTGTCAACCCTAAGTGGATGGGTAGTTAACCTAGCCATGGTGACTTGACACATTAGGATGTGCCAATGTGCTTGAGAAGTTGAAAAATGATTAAATTGGCACAAATAGGTCTTAGAGGTATGAGTGTGCCATTTTGGGTTTATGGCACACTTGGGAGGTAATGGTATTAAGGCAAAATAAAATTAATTCCTAGAAATGGCAATTTGGATTTAACACTTAGGTATTTTATACCTTAATATATTTTACTTGCCATGATTTATTTGCCTTGCCATGTCATGACATCATTTTCATTTTTATCTCTAAAAATGTCATGATCATGTTTAGACATATTTTTAGATGTCATGTATGCTTAGTTATCATTCAATGCCATGACATCATGATTTTGGCATATGCTTTTATTTATATCATATATATGCCATAATCATATCATGCATAAACTAAAATGAAATTAAGGACTATGGAATGATTTGATGGGAATCAAATAATATTGCCTAGAAATATGCATGAGATCATTAAAGAACAAAAACCCACATCTCACTAGATTAATTGCCTTGAATGTGTTTTACACATCTAGATACAAGTGAGATGTTTAGGAAAAAGGAATTAAAGGTTTCAAAAACATTTTAAAAAATCTTGGTGAAGTCTATCTTTTGATAGCTATCACCATTGAATGGGATGATACAAAGAGGGCTCAATATTGAAGCTTTTCTTAACTTTTAAACTTTGTATCAATCTTACTAATTTGTGGGTAAAATAATTTTCCAATATTTTTCATCCATAATATCTGTGATAAGTATTATATGTATGAATTTTTAAGATTTTTAAAATTACGTATATTTACTTATGGATTCTAAAAATCCAAATTCTGAAATTGAAAATTGCAGAATACAATTATCAGTCGACTGCCATGGAGGGCAGTCTACTGATGCCAAGTCCAATCGACTGGTATATAAGAGAGTCGACTGGAATAGGCTGATTTCGAGTAAATCTTGGTGGTTAGGCCCATGTTTAGCTATGTTTTGGTCCACTAACCACTCCTAACTCTAGGAAATGCTTGGGAGAGCATTAGAATGGGTGGAAATTCATTGGATATGGATTAGGAGAAGTATTTTGGGAGAGTATCAATTTTAAGGTGGATGAGAGTTCATTGTTGAACTTTGCCTTAATTTTGATTTGGTTAATGTTCCTATTGGCTTAGGGACTCTCCAAGGACATTGTTGGTGCAATGGTCAAGGGGGAGCAAGCCTCTAGGGGGAGGTATCCATCATGGGAAGATGGATGTGTATTTCCTCATGGGAGGAAAATTGGGTTGCCTCTCTTTATGTGATATGGGACTTATCACTAGAAAGATTGTAGGCGTGTGTTTCCTCCAAGGGAGAGATTGTAAGATCTCATTGGGGTATGAGACATTCATACCCTTGGGGAGGACCTTTTTGATGTAATGTCAAAAAGAGGGAGAAGTTACCAATTTGGGTTCGTTGGAATTCTCATTGGGATATGAGAATTGCCAATATGGAAGAATTGGTAGACTTGAGATGGTAGTTTTGTCAATCATCAAAAAGGGAGAGATTGTTGGTGCAATCGACCCGAGTTGACTCGAATTTGACTCGAGCAGTATTTTGATGATAGACAACTTATGACATGAGATTGTCATAGGAAAGTCCAACATGGAGTTGGCATGGAAAATCCAAGAATGGAGCTTGGTGTGGAAAAGTTCAAAGCATTGCGAAGCCGTGCGCTTGGTGCATGTGGGAAGTCTTGAGGACTTGGCAAGTTCACTAGGCTAGGGGTCCTTTGAGTTGGTGAAGGATGGCATTATGAAGTCGTGAGCTTGGTGCATCCGAGGGACCGCCGGATAAGGAGAGAATGGAGTAAGACCAAAGGGAAGCATACTTCGAGGGCATGAGACGTGAAGGATGGCTTTGCGAAGCCGTGCGCTTGGCGCATCCGAGGGACGTAGGCCAAGGGAAGAGAGCTTTGGTGGAGAACTCCATGAGGGATGAGGTGGACTTGGCTAAGTGGATAAGACTGAGTGTCGGATGCTCAAACAGCTTGATATTTGAGATTTTACCCGACGTCAGTCGACTAGCATAGGTGCCAGTCAACTGCTCTAGGTCAAATGGTTCGACCGGTGTTCAACTGGATGCATTCTGGATGAACAGTCGATTACCAGCTATTGGCATTCGATTGATGGCTCCATCAGTCGACTGCCAAGGGGAGCAGTCGACTGGTGTTGAGGGGTTCGGGCATAGAATGCTCCGTAGCCAACTGGGCAGTCGACTACGAGGTCATCAGTCGACTGATGGTGGATGGCAATCGACTGATGGGTGATCCGTTGGAATATTTCCAGCGTGGATCTTGCCGTTGTGAGACAACGGCTACAATAGCAGTAGACTGATGCCTTTGGCAGTCGACTGATTGAGGTAGAAACAGCTCGATGTAGGTTATAAATGGAGCTCGAGATGGAGGATTTCGCCAAGACTTTAAGGGAGACTTTGAAGGGGAATTGTTGCTGCATTCCAGTCCTTCAAGAGCCAACCAAAGCAAGCAACAAGAAAACATTCAAAGCAAAGAGTTGTAAAGCGTTCTTTACTTGTATTTCTTAGTGTCTTTGTATTAGCTTTAATCTTGTTATATTACTGTTGTAATTGCTTGTGAGAGGTTTCTCCACCTCCGACGTGTTGTCGAGAAGGAGTGGTTTAGTTAGTGTCGTGCACATAACTAGAGCTCGGTGAGCTCACCCGTGGAGTAGGAACCATTTGGTTCTGAACCACGTATATCTTGTGTTTTGTCGTATGCTTGCATTGTTGTCAGTATTTTCATTATTATTGTTATTCTGATGTGCTAACGACAATCGTAGACAAGCGACGCAAGAAGAACGATCGAATTCTGTCATACGACAATTGAGGGCTATTCACTCCCCTCTAGCCGACCAACTGCGACCCTACAACAGTGTCGTCTTGGCCATGTAAGCAAGAAATGCATGTCCGAATTACACCAATGTAGAATTCTGGAATCGTTTGAATTGGATTCATACGATACATGCGAATCATGCTTAAAAGGCAAGATGACTAAGTTACCTTTTACAGGAAAAAGTGAATGAGTGGGAGAGTTGCTAGGTCTAATACATACTGATGTTGTAGGGATGTATACTGAAAAGTCTATCTTTTGTATGAACATCTTTATTTTGAAATAAGAATCACATGATCATTGTTTGCATATTTTTATGGTTATGCAATATTGTCTAATACTTTACATTGTAGATAACATGGTGTGTGGTGTCACATGGGAGATCATGTTATCGGCTCCTTGAAAAGTATAAGTAAAGGCTCACAATTGAGATGGCTTTGGACAAACCATCAGAATGGTTGTAGTGTGATTTGTTATTGGTTTGTCTTGACCATAGAATCACACTAGTGTACTTTGTGTATATTGAGCAGGACCGACTTAGAGGTGATTCGATTTATTACTAACTACATAATACAATCGGACCTCAGAGATTATTTAGTACATGCTCTTAATCCCGATATAATAACGGGCACATATACTTAGTACTCATCTCTTTGATTTACCAATGGGCGAGATTTATAGATTAAATCGATAGACTCAGTAAGTTGGGAGATGATATTATTTATATGGTGTATCGTTGATTATAGGAGGAAACCGTGTCCTATATATTAGGATGATGATGTCCCCTTGAGGAGCTCATAAGGTTCATCATGTAAACCCTGCAGGTGGACTTGGTCCGACATGATGAAAAGGTTGAGTGGTACTACTCAAGGAGTTAGATGTTGATTAATTAATGGTCAGTAAATTAATTAATCGACGGACATTCGAGATCTTAAACACGGGGAGAAAATGTACAAATAATATATGGAGCCCATATTATCATATGGGGGTTGGTGAGGTAGATCAATGATGGACCTTTAGTGGATTGGATCATCATTAGTGGATCAGACTTTATGTGAGCTTGATCCATGGGTGGCCAAGACCCAACTCCTCCTCATGGTCCCTAATGTAGCCTATTAACACCTCATGAAGCTTAGATCCAATGGATATAAACAAAACTCTAAGATCCATTGGTAGAGATCAAATCTCTAAGATCCGATGGTTGAGATTAAATCTCTAGATCCGACGGTTGAGATTAAATCCCTAGAACCAATGGAGGAGATTAATTCATGACTTATCCCTAACTCTATAAAAGGAGGGCATGGGGAGTGGTCATGGATTACACGATGAATAGGAGGAGAGCTAGGGTTTGGGCGGCAAGGAGCAATCCTATTTGAGATAGGATTGGGATTAGGGTTTTGAGGCTAGGGTGGCACCAAATAAGGAAGGTTCTTTCTCTCTTCTTCTTCCTCTTTGGGCCAACGTCCAGCAGCCTTTTCCATCTCTTTTCCAGCCTTGGCCAGTGCCCAAAGTACCCTTCTTCTTCTCCTTAGGTGGTGGAAACAAGATATAGGGTTTCCCTTGGTGTCTTGGTAGTTTTCCACCATCTCCTTCTCCTTCTAGTTGGCCGGCGGCAAGGGCTTTGATTGCTCTTTGTTGGTTGAGTTTTGGAAGGAGAAAAACATTGTTTCGTTTCTTCCTCTTGCTTGGGAAAAGCAAGGAAGGAAGTTTTACGATCTAGGAGCTTCGACTTTTGGTGGATCGTCGCCCACACGACGTCCAAAAGGAGGAAGGTCATACATTAGAAGACCAAGAGGTATACCTATTCTTCTTTCTCTTTTATTCATTGCTTGTTTTTGTTTTACAAATATAAGCATGTTATATTTCTGTAAATGGCTAAATAATACTTGGATCCCGAGTATAAACACAAAAACCGGCGATCTGGACATCGTCTATTCCGCGGCTACTCGTAGAATAGAGGAAGGTCGCTTGAACAACTAGTTTGTTCAAGTAACCTCTCTAAACGAATAGCACGACGATGACTTGGTTGCTTTGGGAATCCCTTTTGTCTAGGATTAAATTTTTTAATCCGGGGACATCGAAAGGATCACCATGGTCAAGCAACCGAGGCGAAGGAGAAGCGAAGTTTCCCCTCACAGACTCGACAAGGGACATCCCTTCAAATGGTATCAGAGCCAAGGTTTCCGGTTTTGTGTGTTTAGGATTCGGTTAATTTTTATGCACTTTTCATATATTATATGTGTCGGATAATTGTAGGATATGCGTAGTTTAACTCTTTGGTTGCAGGCATAAGATCCGACTATTATGGCCATATGTGTGTATGTGATTGTATGTGTGTAAATATTTATTTTGTTGAATCCTCGGGGTTGACGAGGCTAGTATTTAGTTTTTGTAAATTAAATATGGCATTGTTTAGCCACTCTTTATTTTATTTTACTTTCGATCTAGATTTCATGTACACTCTCTCGTGGAGTATAGGATCGATGGATGTAAATTAAAATAGGTTTTAGTCTCGGCTCGGATCTCCGGATGGCTCGTACATGGCGTAGGAGGAGCAGACGAGATGGCAATGCGACGGGAGTCATATTGAAGACAAAAGCCATAATAGTTGAAAAATAATTTATTTTTTATATTTATTACTTTTTGTTTGATATGTATGTCATAGGCTAGGAAAATTCCTCAATTTCAAATTACTATGTGGGAGAGGGATATTTTTATAAATTCCTGCGGCCTCCATTACAATTTGATAAGTGATGCAAACAAACTTGCGCGTCGGCTCTGAGTGTCTTCCTCCCTGCGGATGAGTTTGTTTGCGGATCACTAGGTCAAATAATGGTTATAGGAAATTATCTAGGAGCGTGTGTACTTCCACAGCGGTAAGGCACATAATCCGAAATAATTCCCTTAGTATCGTGTAATGGTGCACACTTAGATGCAAATAAAAGTATCCTCCCCATCGGAGTCACTGCTTTTATTTATAGGGTCAAAGAGGAACTAACTATTAATTTTATTTGTCAAAAAGTAAGGTTGACAAGATAATAAAATTAATGGGTAAAACCTCCTCTTGCAAAATGTAGAATTCGTATACGTCCACACTGCGTGGCATGCGATATTCTCGGTGTTTTGAGGTGTTGGTTGATTTCGGAATTTTATTGTTTTGAGGAATCAATAATATTTGAAATCTAATATTTTGATCATTGTGATTCTTAGGATTTTTCAAATGGCTTTCTACCCACTTGCTGTGATATTAAAAGAAATAAACTTACTGTACCCAAATAATATTGATTGGAAAAGAAATTTGGATAGTGTCTTAACTGTCGATGAGTGTCCTCCTAGGCCTGCTGATGATTCTGGGGAAAAGGAACTTTTCGGATACCAGAATCGGGTTGCTAGGCAGGAAGTCATGGTTGCTCAGAAGGTTTCTACTTCTAAGCCGAAAGACAAGAAGAAAAAGAAACAAGGTGGAGCAAAAATGGCGGGTGGACCTCAGGGAAGAGTGAAGAAGCCGAAAGGAAAGTGTTTCACTTGCAAACAGACTGGACATGGGAAGAAAGACTTCCCCAACCTAAAGCAGAACAAAGGTATATCTTCTGCCTTAGTCGTTGAAACATGTTTAGTGGTGTTATCTATCGGTACCTGGTGTGTAGATACGGGAGCCACTGATCATGTCTGCAATTCTTTACAGGGGTTCCAGGAAACCCGACGACTAGCTGAAGGAGAAATTACCGTCTACATGGGCAATGCTACAAAGGTAGCGGCTATCGTTTGATAGAAATAAAGTTTTGGTTTTGAGAAATTATCTTTATGTACCTACATTTAGAAAGAATTTGATTTAGGTTTCTAAATTGATTATGGATGGATATTCTGTTTCTTTTAATGACAGAGTTGTTATAAAAAGAAATAGAGAGATTATCTGTTCAGGTACATTGGTTGGCAATTTGTATACTCTTGAACCAAAAGCTCCCACAATGCATATAGAAGTAAATAACTCATCTTCTAATTTCAATAAGAGAAAAGAACCTTCGAAGATGAACCAGACATATCTTTGGCATCTAAGGCTTGGTCAAATTAACCTGAGTAGAATTCAAAGGTTGATAGTTGATGGACCTTTGGGTTCATTAGTGGTGGAGGATCTCCCAACCTGCGAATCTTGCTTGGAAGGTAAAATAACCAAGAGGCCTTTCATGGCCAAGGGGTATAGAGCCAAAGATGTGTGAGAATTGGTTCATACTGATTTGTGCGGTCCTATGTCTATCCAGGCTAGAGGTGGTTTTGAATATTTCGTCTCTTTTATAGACGATTATTCAAGATATGGATGCATTTACTTGATGCGCCGCAAGTCTGAATGCTTTGACAGGTTCAAAGAATTCAAGGCTGATGTGGAGAACCGTCAAGGTAAAAGTATCAAGACCCTATGATCTGATCGTGGTGGTGAGTACCTCTTGGGAGAGTTTAGGAATTACTTATCAGAGGCTGGGATTCAATCCCAATTGTCTGCACCTGGCATACCCCAGCAGAATTGTGTAGCGGAGCGAAGGAATAGGACTCTTATGGAGATGGTTAGATCGATGATGAGTTATTCTGAGTTGCTAGATTCGTTCTGGGGGTATGCGCTGGATACGACAATGTATATTCTGAACTTGGTTCCATCTAAATCAGTGCCTTCTACCCCCGTAGAATTGTGGACTGGGCGAAACCCTAGTCTGAGACACATTCGGATATGGGGGAGTCCAGCACATGTGCTGAAGGGAGATGCTGGTAAGTTAGAATCTCGTACAAAAGTACGCTTGTTTGTTGGCTACCCTAAGGGAACGAAGGGTGGTTTGTTCTATAGTCTTAGGGATCAGAAGGTGATCGTGAGTACGAATGCCAGATTTCTAGAGGAGGACTATGTGATGAACCACAAGCCCACTAGTAGGATTGTTCTTGAGGAGCTAAAAGGGGAAGTCACTTCTTTAGTACCACCGGTACAAGAGGATATACCACATGTCACTGCAACGCGTGTCACAGAGGATACACAGGTGAACCTTGTCGTAGTGGGAGGGTTGTGAGACAGCCTGATAGATTCATGTTCTTGGGAGAATCTTCTGATTTGGTCCCTGGCAAACATGAACCTGATCCCTGGACATATGACGAGGCAATCCAAGATAAAGATGCAGTATCTTGGCAAAGTGCAATGAATGCTAAGATTGAATCTAAGGATTCAAATCAGGTCTGGGAGCTAGTAGAACCACCCGATGGTGTAAAAACCATTGGATGCAAGTGGATCTACAAAAGAAAGAGAGGAATAGATGGGAAGGTTGAGACCTTCAAAGCGAGGCTTGTTGCGAAGGGGTATACTCAGAAAGAGGGTATCGATTATGAGGAGACCTTTTCGCCGGTAGCCATGCTTAAATCTATCCGGATTCTCTTATGCATAGCAGCTCATATGGATTATGAGGTATGGCAGATGGATGTCAAGACAGCTTTCCTTAATGGAAGTCTTGAGGAAAACATCTACATGAAGCAACCAGAGGGATTCATTGCTAATGGCAAAGAGCATCTTGTATGTAAGCTTAATCGGTCCATTTATGGATTGAAGCAAGCTTCGAGGTCTTGGAACATCCGGTTTGATGAGGTGATCCAGTCTTATGGATTTATTCAAAGTCCGGATGAGTCTTGTGTATACAAGAGATGTGACAGAAACGTAGTGGTATTTCTTGTACTATACGTAGATGACATTTTTTTGATTGGCAACAATATCAAGGTGTTATCGGACGTAAGGGTATGGTTGTCCAAACAGTTAGATATAAAGGACTTGGGAGAGGTGGGACACATCCTTGGGATCAAGGTTATAAGGGATCGCAGGAAAAGGATGTTGCGCTTATCCCAAGCTTTATACATAGACACGATTATGGAGCGTTTTAGCATGCAGAACTCTAAGAAGGGTTTTCTACCTTTCAGGCATGGAGTTCCTTTATTTAAGGAGATGTGTCCTAGATCATCTAAGGAGATAGAGGAGATGAAGGCGGTTCCTTACGTTTCGGCAGTAGGAAGCCTCATGTATGCGATGCTCTGTACGAGACCAGATATCTGCTTTGCCATGGGCATGGTCAGTAGATATCAGAGTAATCCAGGATAGGGACATTGGACTGCGGTAAAGCATATATTGAAGTACCTGAGAAAGACTAGGGATTATATGCTGGTTTATCGGGCAGACCAATTACTCCCTGTGGGTTACACGGATTCCGACTTCCAATCTGATAGGGATAATAATAAGTCTACCTCAGGTTTTGTGTTTACTTTGGGAGGTGGAGCCATTGTATAGAGGAGTGTCAAGCAAAAGTGTGTGGCGGACTCCACCATGGAAGCTGAGTATGTGGCGGCCTCTGAGGCAGCCAAAGAAGCTGTATGGCTCAGGAACTTCCTGATGGACTTGGATGTGATTCCTGGTTTGCCCAGAACTATCACAATTTATTGTGATAATAGTGGTGCAGTTGCAAACTCGAAGGAACCACGAGCCCATAAGGCTAGTAAACACATAGAGCGCAAGTACCACCTGATACGAGAAATCGTAAAGAGAGGAGAAGTTGCTATGGCCAATATTGCATCGGAGGATAACCTGGCAGATCCTTTCACTAAGGCCCTTCCGGCGAGAGCTTTTGATAGGCATGTGGAGGGAATGGGAATCAGATGTATGGCACTTTGAGAACAACATAGTCTTTTAGTATAAGTGGGAGATTGTAGGGATGTATACTCAAAAGTCTATCTTTTGTATGAACATCTTTATTTTGAAATAAGAATCACATGATCATTGTTTGCATATTTTTATGGTTATGCAATATTATCTCATACTTTACATTATAGATAACATGGTGTGTGGTGTCACACAAGAGATCATGTTATCGGCCCCTTGGAAAGTATAAGTAAAGGCTCACAACCAAGATGACTTTGGACAAACCATCGGAATGGTTGTAGTGTGATTTGGTATTGGTTTGTCTTGACCATATAATCACACTAGTGCACTTTGTGTGTATTGAGCAGGACCGACATAGAGGTGATTCGATTTATTGGTGACTACATAATACAATCGGACCTCAGATATTATTTAGTACATGGTCTTAATCCCGGTATAATAATGGGCACATATACTTAGTACTCATCTCTTTGATTTACCAATGGGCGAGATTTATAGATTAAATCGATAGACTCGGTAAGTTGGGAGATGATATTATTTATATGGTGTGCCGTTGATTATAGGAGGAAACCGTGTCCTATATATTAGGATGATGATGTCCCCTTGAGGAGCTCATAAGGTTCATCATGTAAACCCTACAGGTGGACTTGGTCCGACATGATGAAAAGGTTGAGTGGTACTACTCAAGGAGTTAGATGTTGATTAATTAATGGTCAGTAAATTAATTAATCGACGGACATTCGAGATCTTAAACACCGGGAGAAAATGTACAAATAATATATGGAGCCCATATTATCATATGGGGGTTGGTGAGGTAGATCAATGATGGACCTTTAGTGGATTGGATCATCATTAGTGGATCAGACTTTATGTGGGCTTGATCCATGGGTGGCAAAGACCCAACTCCTCCTCATGATCCCTAATGTATCCTATTAACACCTCATGAAGCTTAGATCCAATGGATAGAAACAAAACTCTAAGATCCATTGGTAGAGATCAAATCTCTAAGATCCGACGGTTGAGATTAAATCTCTAGATCCGACGGTTGAGATTAAATCCCTAGAACCAATGGAGGAGATTAATTCATGACTTATCCCTAACTCTATAAAAGGAGGGCATGGGGAGTGGTCGTGGATTACATGATGAATAGGAGGAGAGCAAGGTTTGGGCGGCAAGGAGCAATCCTATTTGAGATAGGATTGGGATTAGGGTTTTGAGGCTAGGGTGGCACCAAATAAGGAAGGTTCTTTCTCTCTTCTTCTTCCTCTTTGGGCCAACTTCCAGCAGCCTTTTCCATATCTTTTCCTGCCTTGGCCGGCACCCAAAGTCCCCTTCTTCTTCTCCTTAGGTGGTGGAAACAAGATATAGGGTTTCCCTTGGTGTCTTGGTAGTTTTCCACCATCTCCTTCTCCTTCTAGTTGGCCGGCGGCAAGGGCTTTGATAGCTCTTTGTTGGTTGAGTTTTGGAAGGAGAAAAACATTGTTTCTTTTCTTCCTCTTGCTTGGGAAAAGCAAGGAAGGAAGTTTTGCGATCTAGGAGCTTCGACTTTTCGTGGATCGTCGCCCACACAATGTCCAAAAGGAGGAAGGTCATACATTAGAAGACCAAGAGTTATACCTATTCTTCTTTCTCTTTTATTCATTGCTTGTTTTTGTTTTACAAATATAAGCATGTTATATTTCTATAAATGGCTAAAGAATACTTGGATCCCGAGTATAAACACAAAAACCGGCGATCCGGACATCGTCTATTCGGCGGCTACTCGTAGAATAGAGGAAGGTCGCTTGAACAACTAGTTTGTTCAAGTAACCTCTCTAAATGAATAGCACGACGATGACTTGGTTGCTTTGGGAATCCCTTTTGTCTAGGATTAAATTTTTTAATCTGGGGACATCGAAGGGATCACCATGGTCAAGCAACCGAGGCGAAGGGGAAGTGAAGTTTCCCCTCACGGACTCGACAAGGGACATCCCTTCAGATGTATGTGGACCTATGTCAACTCAAGTTTTGCGAGGCTATAGCTACTTCATTACCTTCACCGATGATCACTCATGGTTTGGGTATGTGTTCTTGATGAAACACAATTCTGAAGCCTTTGAAAGGTTCAAAGAATTCAGAAATGAAGTAGAGAAACAACATGACAAGAGTATTAAAATACTTCGATCGGATTGAGGTTGTGAATACTTAAATCAAGAGTTTCTAGATTATCTAAGAGACAATGGTATATTGTCTCAATGGACTCCGCCATATACACCACAACATAATGGTGTATCTGAGAAGCGTAACCGGACCTTGTTGGACATGGTCAGGTCAATGATGAATCATGCGAATCTTCCCAAGTCCTTTTGGGGCTATGCACTTTAGACAGCTATTTACTTGTTAAACAGAATGCCAACCAAGGTAGTCTCTACTACTCCATATGAGATATGGAATAGTAAGAAACCTCATGTATCTTACTTGAAGATATGGGGTTGTTCTGCTTATGTGAAGCGGACTGTATCAGACAAATTGGATGCTAAGTGTGATAAATGTCTATTTATTAGATACCCTAAGGAAACAAGGGGTTACCAATTCTATCATCCTGTGGAACAAAAGGTGTTTGTTTCAAGGCATGCTATGTTTCTAGGGAAAGAGTTTCTCTTGCAAGAAAACAGTGGGAGTGTCGTCAAGCTTGAGGAGGCTCGAGAGACTAAAATAGACATTGATGAGATACCCGGTGAAGCACAACATCCAATAACTCATAGTGATGAGCAATTGGCTGGACCTATTGAGACACCACATCTTCGTAAATCTTATAAAACACGCAATATTCCCGAGAGATATGGATTTCTCGTAAGTGAATCGAACGACGTGTTACTCATTGATGATGAAGAGCCTACCAGTTATGAAGAAGTTCTAACAAGTTCAGAAAGGGATAAGTGGCTTGAAGCCATGAAGTCGGAAATGAATTCCATGTATGAAAACCAAGTTTGGAACTTGGTTGACCCACCTGAAAGCATAAAGCCTATAGAGTGCAAGTGGGTTTTCAAGAAGAAAATCGACATGGATGGTAATGTGATTACCTATATGGCTAGATTGGTGGCGAAAGGATATCGTCAAAAGCAAGGTGTTGATTATGACGAAACGTATTTGCCTATTGCTATGCTTAAATCCATTCGGATGCTCCTGGCCATAGTAGCTCATTATGATTATGAGATATGGTTGATGGATGTGAAAACAACTTTCCATAATGGAAACCTGCTTTAGAACGTGTATATGATACAACCTGAGGGTTTCACATCGGTTGATAAAACCAAAGTATGCAAATTGCAACGGTCCATTTATGGACTGAAGCAAGCATCCAGGAGCTGGAATATCCATTTTGATGAGACAATCAAAAGGTTTGATTTCTCATAAAATCCGGACAAACCTTGTGTGTACAAGAAGGTTAGTGGGAGTGCAGTCGTGTTCCTAGTATTGTATGTCGATGACATATTACTTATAGGAAACGATGTTTCAGTCTTATAGTCAGTTAAGATTTGGTTGTCCAAGACATTCTCCATGAAAGACCTGGGAGAAGCAACCTACATCCTCGGGATTAAGATCTATAGAGATAGATCGAAACGGTTGCTTGGTCTTTCGTGTTAGGGCAATCTCTTGCCATGATAAAGTTTTGATGTGTGTGGCAAAGGGTTTAATTTAGGGTGTTATTATGGTTTGATATGTGCGTTGGAGTCTTGCAGGACTTGGTAATTCGCACATGGAGTCTTGGCGGGTTCACCACTCACTACCTCGTGCTTGAGTCGGAGAAGGAGCATTGCAGAGTCGTGCGCTTGATGCTGCCGAGGGACCGCCAGATGAGATGACTTGAAGCGAAGCTAAGGAAGCAGACTTCGGAGACAAGAAACATGAAGGAGCATTGTAGAGTCGTGCGCATGATGCTGCCGAGGGACGTGGCCGCGAATGAAGAGAGCTTCGGCGAGGGACTTCGAGTGAGATGAGAGAATGAGTGAATTGTAAGTAGCTCATTAGGTGAACTTGGCCGAATGGCTAAGTGTCGGATGAGTTTTCCCGACATCAGTGGACTGCCATGGAATGGCAGTCGACTGCTCTGAGTCGAATGGGTTCGACTGGTATCCGACTGATGGGTTTATGCCAAGCAGTCGACTGCCATGGAATGTCGGGCCGACCGCGAGGATGTCGCGGCAGACCGCTCGTAGCCGAGGCGCGATTACGAGGCGGAGCAGTGATCGATGAGGTCCATCAGTCGACTGCCAAGTGTTCCGTTGGACTACAATGGTTGGGATCCGATGTGGTCGGAGGCCGTTGGAGTGGTGGCAGCCGACTGCCAAGGGCAGCAGTCGACTGGTGGCGGCCAACGAGAAGAAATCTGTCCTCTCTATAAAAAGAGAGGGTGTGGGCTTTTGGATGGCTAATGCTCACATCCCAAATGATCATCCAAGTGCCCCACAAGCTTTAAACTCTTCTTACTTGCTTTTACTTCATTTCTATTGTAAGAAGAGTGATCTTGATTTGTAAAGGTTACCTCCACCTAGCTTGGTGCAAAGGAGAGACCAATAGTGGATTGGTTTTGGCGGAGTGATTCACCGAGGACGAATTGGGGATTGTGGATTAGCGGCATAGCCGTGAACCACGTTACGACCTTGTGTTAGCATTGTTTGTTTATCTTTTGCCTTGTCTTGTTTTGTTGTTTCCGTTGCGCTAATTAGTTTTGTAGACGAGCAAATTCCACCATCCAATGGAAGAGGGCTATTAACCCCCCTCTAGCCAGTCGATCGATCCCCTACAAGTGGTATCAGAGCCAAGGAAAGCTTGTCGAGGACTAACCGCCACAACAAGCAAATTCAAGAATGACCAGCTCAAATATTCACCCACCGAAATTCGAAGGCGAATTCTCTTGGTGGAAAAAGAGAATGGAGGTATTCTTCGAAACTGACTTTGAAATTCTCTTAATAATGAAAAACAGTTTCGAGTTGCCTAGGAATGAAGATAGGGAGCCATTGGAAAAATCAAGGTGGAGCAAGAGGCAAAGAGAAGAATACTTGGCAAATTCAAAGGCCAAGCACCACCTCTACAATGTGCTCCCTCAACAAGAAGTAAATAGGATAGGGGAGTGTTCTAGTGCAAAAGAGATGTGGGAGAAGCTAGTAGAGCTTCATGAAGGCACTTCGGAGGCAAAGCTAGCAAGAAGAGACCTCCTTCATTCCCAACTTTCAAATATCAAGCTTGAAAAGGGAGAAAAGGTAACTTCCTTACATTCTAGATTCAAAGAAATTTTAATTGGACTAACAAGTGTAGGAGAAAGTCTCTCCAATCGGGACATGCTCATGAAAGCAATTGATGCTTTTCCTCGGTCATCAAAATGGAGCTCAATGGTGGACTCCTTCTATATGTCCAAGAACTTGGAGGTAAGCACTTTGGAGGAGTTTTTCTCAACCATGGAGCTCCACGAAACAAGACTTGAAGGAATAATAGAAGAGCCAAGAATCCAACCTTCAAGAGGAGTAGCATTTTTGGCCAACAAGGGGAAGAAGAAGATGGATATCCCCTCCTCCGATGATGAAACATCCTCATCCTCCTCTATGGATAGCACGGAAGAAGCCTATATGGTAAGGAGGGTAAGGCGTGCATTAAAAGGTTTTCAATTTAATAAATCTAATGATAGAAGGAGAAGATCAAAAGGGAAGGTCATTTGCTACAATTGCCAAGGAGAGGGACACATAAGGGACAATTGTCCTCTCCTAAACAAGAGCAAAGAAGAGAGGAAGAAGAAAGAAGAAGAAAAAGGGGAGCAAGAAGAAAAAGGAAGAAGAAAAGAAGGCCAAAGAAAAAGGGAAGGCCAAGGCATTCAAAGCAAAGACATGGGATGACCCTTCCTCCTCCTCATCATCATCATCTGAGGAAGAAAACGCATTTGTCACCAACTTAGCATTGATGGCATTTGACGACTTGGATTGCTCCTCCTCCGAAAATGAAGGATCAAGTTCAAATGAAGGGAGCTCAAGTGAAGGGGGAGCCTCCTCTACCTCCTCATCCGAAGAAGAGGACATGGAAACTATGGTAACTAATCTTTCACCTAGTAAAATAGTTTCTATGATTTCTAGCCTCACTAAGGACCTATTTAGAGCAAAGAAAAAGAATAAAAGCATGCTTGATCAAATTAAGGAATTAGAAGAAAAATTAGAAAAAGCATGTCTTAATGATAATAATGATGATGCATGCTCACATGATCTTTATGTGCCATTAGATGTTAATGATGCATGCATAGAAGAAAATAGGGCTTTAAGGGAAAAGGTAGACTATTTGACAAAAGCCCTAGAAAAATTCACTATTGGCTCAAACACTTTGAACATGATCATAGGGCACCAAAGAGCAAGTTTTAACAAAAAAAGGCCTATGATATAAGGAAAAGAAAAATGAAAAGGCCTATAAATGCCTAATTGCTAGGGGTCAAGACAAGAAGAAAGTAATTGCTAGAAAATGGATCCTTAAGGAATTTCTAGTGAACCCCATAGGCAAGAATTTATATTGGGTTCCAAAATCCATCCTTAAGGGTTAGAAAAACCCTAGGATAGTCAACCATATGGACTTTACCTATATCATATTTTTGGTTGACTTAGGATGGCGGGACAACATTTTTGAAATAGTATTAGGTGATGATAATGTGCATATAAATAGATATTAATGTTTAAATCATGATAGTTAATTAAATTGCTATGTATGTTTGCTATCATGATTTATGATCTTGATTTTTGGCACATAGTCATGGGCTTTAAGGGTATAAATCATGCTTTAGGTGATATTTGCTTAGTACCATTATGGAATACCTAATGCAAGATAACGATTTGATGAATATATTTGTCTCATGATCATAATGTGAAATTAGTTCATATATGTCTTTATGATCATGAGGATTGATAGGATGATACTTGACCTTGATAGAATTGCATGAAAATAATGGTTAAGTACATACAAATACCTTTAGGATACATCTCACACTCACAATAGGCTACCTTGATTGAAAACTTAGCATGAGTGAGATGTTAGGATGATACAAATGTCCACTAGTGTCTATGGCATTTAGATGGTCATTTAAAGTATCAAAATAGCAATAATAGACCAATCATGGGGAAGACTTATGTTTAATTCATAGACATATTGCCCAAAGATCATGGTTGGATATTTCTTATGTTTTCAAAATAATTTCTTACTTTAAAATCTGTGTATTCATGTTTTGAAACAATCCAAAGCAAGACTAGGTGTTAAAATGGATACTAACATGCTCAAAAACTAGTGGTTTTTAAAGCTTTTGGATTTTTGGCAAATACTTGAAAATATAATGATTTTTCATGGAAAACTATTTTTCACTGATAAATATACTTACAAGAAATGTGTTCCATAAATTTCACTATTTTTAGAATTTTTTGGAATTTATAATGCATTTCTGAAATTCATCCAGAAAATCAGAATTTTGGAATTCATTGTGCCAGTCGACTGCCATACTGATAGCAGTCGACTGCTCACCTGAAAAATAGCCCAACAATTTCTGATACACGTTTTTAAGGCATATTTTTTATTATGTTTCTCTCTAGACTTGATGCCTTGATATATAAACTTGTTTTAATCTTTTTGATGGTGTCAAAGGGGGAGAAAACTATATGTTTAAGTAAGGGGGAACATATTTAGGGGGAGTTTCATGTATTAAGGGGGAGAGTTACTAATCATGTTTATTTACATGCTTTCCTTTCTTAATGTTTTATCAAATATTTTTACCTAACTTAAACGGATTGCCACACATCAAAAAGGGGGAGATTGTTAGGGCAATCTCTTGTCATGATAGAGTTTTGATGTATGTGGCAAAGGATTTAAGTTAGGGTGTTATTATGGTTTGATATGTGCATTGGAGTCTTGCAGGACTTAGTAATTCGCACAAGGAGTCTTGGCGGGTTCACCACTCACTACCTCGTGCTTGAGTCGGAGAAGGAACATTGCAGAGTCGTGCGCTTGATGTTGCCGAGGGACCGCCGGACGAGATGACTAGAAGCGAAGCCAAGGAAGCAGACTTCGGAGGCAAGAAATGCGAAGGAGCATTGCAGAGCCATGCGCATGATGCTGCCGAGGGACGTGGCCGCGAACGAAGAGAGATTCGGCGAGGGACTTCGAGTGAGATGAGAGAATGAGTGAATTATAAGTAGCTCATTAGGTGAACTTGGCCGAATGGCTAAGTGTCGGATGAATTTTCCCGACATCAGTCGACTGCCATGGAATGGCAATGATCGCTCAGTCGAATGGGTCCGACCGTATTCGATCGATGGGTTTATAGCGCCGATCGTCATGGAATGTCACGATCGGCCGAGGATGTCACGGGCACGGAACCGCTCGTAGCCGACTGGGTAGTCAACTACGGAGGAGCAGTCGACTGATGAGGTCCATCAGTCGACTACCAAGTGTTCCGTTGGACTACAACGATCAGGATCCGACGTGGTCGGAGGCCATTGGAGTGGTGGCAGTTGACTGCCAAGGGCAGTAGTCGACTGGTGGTGGCCAACGGGAAGAAATCAGCCCTCTCTATAAAAAGAGAGGGTATGGGCTTTTGGATGGCTAATGCTCACATTCCAAACGATCATCCAAGTGCCCCACAAGCTTTAAACTCTTCTTACTTGCTTTTACTTCATTTCTATTGTAAGAAGAGTGATCTTGATTTGTAAAGGTTACCTCCACCTAGCTTGGTGCAAAGGAGAGACCAATAGTGGATTGGTTTTGGCGGAGTGATTCATCGAGGACGAATCGGGGATCGTGGATTAGCGGCGTAGCCGTGAACCACGTTACAACCTTGTGTTAGCATTGTTTGTTTATCTTTTGCCTTGTCTTGTTTTGTTGTTTCCGTTGCGCTAATTAGTTTTGTAGACGAGCAAATTCCACCATCCAACGGAAGAGGGATATTAACCCCCCTCTAGTCGCCCGATCGATCCCCTACATTTCGCAGTCTACATATATAGACCGAGTGCTAAAGAGGTTTAGCATGTCGGAATCCAAGAAAGGTTTCCTACCCATCAGGCATGGGATACACATTTCGAAGTCTATGTTTCCGCGCACAGAAGACGAGAGGATTTGTATGAGTAAGATTCCCTATGCATCCACAATAGGATTTATCATGTATGCTATGTTATGTACGAGGCCCGATGTATCGTATGCTCTGAGTGTCACGAGTAGATACCAATCTAATCCAGGAATGGATCATTGGGCGGTTGTTAAGACGATCCTTAAGTACATAAGAAGAACTAAGGATGTGTTCCTAATATATGCAGAAGGGGACATGGTGATACACGGATATACGAATGCCAGCTTCCAGATAGATAAGGATGATTCCAGGTCTTAGTTTGGGTATGTATTCACCTGGAATGGAGGCGCAATAAGTTGGAGAGGTTCCAAGCTTGACACTATAGCAGATTCTACCACTAAGGCAGAATACATTTCATCTTTGGAAGCAGCAAAGGAAACGATTTGGATCAAGAAGTTCATCTCTGAACTTGATGTGGTCTCATCAATGATCCAAACATGTGTTTCGCCACTATCATTTGATCTGAGAGATCATAAGTAGGAAGGAAACACAAATCGAGAAAATCCCCACTGAAAGGAACTTAGCGGATCCTTTCACTAAGGCATTACCTCAAAGTAAGTTTGAGGGTCATGTTAAAGCTTATGGTATTGGATACCGTAGCGATTGGCATTAGGCCAAGTGGGAGTTTGTTAGTAATATATGAGAAATGTCCTAAGGCAATCGCCTTATGTTTGAACCATTTATATGATAAATGAAGATTCACTATTTGAGTATACATGTTTTCATGTATTTGATTAGATCTTAAACTCATTTACTGAATGTCCATGATACGTTTCACAGTATGAGAGAATTTGTGATTGGATCACAACTAGTGAGTATCTCTACATGTGTAATTGTGATGTATCGAAATTATCCCTAGTCGATGAATTAATGGATTTGGACAACATTAATTCTGTCGAGACTAGCACGAGGTATACTCCTTGGTGTATCCAAGCAGCTGATTCTCACTGGCTGGAGACATTGTGATGTCTGGAGTTAATCGTGGATGCTAGTTATGGTAACTAGTTCATTAGAGTGACCAGCTGTAAGACTTCATATGGTTCTCTGCATATATAGATATGTCAATGAAGTTCTTACTACAACTTAAGTGCGATATTCCTTTGACTTGCGGTATTCAAGTCATCTTGATCATGAAGACTTATGCTTTGACATCTCAAGCAAGCAACTCTGAGGAGATGTGGACCCGGGATGATTGGGTATAAGTCGAAGTGATCGAAGGTGTTTGAATAGCCTATAAAATATTCACCACTCCTTGCGAGGAGATGTATACCCATGACCTCTCATCGGATTGTTACTAAAGTCTTTGGCCAAAGCATTACATGTTTAGAGTAAGGTACTCTTCGATACATGTGCAGTAACTAGAATCTGTAGGATGAGGAAATTATACTCAAGCTAGGTGTGACGTAGTCAACCTAGTGGGGACTGACACTATAGACCATGTCCTGAACCAAGTGGGTATAAGATGAGTGAAGGGAATGGGGCATGAATCATTATAGCTGCTGAAGGGTTTATGAAATAGTTCTTGATCAACCGTTGATCTTTTTGATTAATTGGGGATCATGATGTACTACTAGGTACCACTCATGATCGTTCTAAAATTTATGGTTAATTATAGACAGCTAACATAAACCGAGAACCTATTTGGTCTCACGCACAACGAGCGTAATCCGAAAGATTTAAAACGAGCTTGAGAATGAGATTCTCAGACTGAGAGAAACTAAGTTTGGTTGGACCAAACAAGGAGCGAGCATGAAATCATTTCAGTCACAATGGAAGCGTGGATGGGTCGTGTCTTATGAAGACATGATGGATGAACCAAATTGGTTTGGTTCTAATCCAATGGTGGAGAATAAACCAAAGGGGTTTGGTTTGTTTTAAACGAATGAACCAAAGTTGGTTCGGTTCGTTTTAACTTAAAATAGACCAAATCAGTTTAGTTTATTTTAACTTAAATTAATAGAGTGAGTTAACAGATTTTTTGTTATGAACCAATAACCATTAGGAGAATTTGTTCTCTATAAAAATAGGGCTTAAGGGTTTTGTAAAAACCAAATCTAATCTTGCCGCCCCTCTCCCTCCTCTCCTTGTAGTCGGCGCCCAAGCCCTTGCGGCCGCCCACCCCTTGTGCCACCGTCCAAGTTATTGTCGGCATCCAAGCTCCTGCCGGCGACCCTCCGGTGATCTTCCTTGGCTCCGGCGACAAGGTGAGCATCTAGCTTTCCTTATTTGGCCGGTGCAACATCCTCCACCAAAGCTGTTCAATTTTCTGGACAGCTTGTCTCCTTCTTGTTCGAGCGTCATTTGGACGACGTTTGGAGCTCCGACAGTGGCTACCTTGTCGGGGATTCGATCTTCGGTAATCCTCATAGGTGGAGGACGAAGGATTCATCAAACGGTTGACGAATACCTCTCCGGAGAAGCGAGTTTTGGGGACTCGATTTTGAATCCGAATTTTGATTCGTATTGTGATCTTTTCTCGATCACATCGTCTTCGACACAAGGCTAGTAACTAGTACGAAGACGAGGCTCGTGACTTTGTGAAGTCATCCTGATGATACTCAGCATGGATACGGATAGAGGCGATTCTAGCGAGATTCACTCCGGTTGATGCCTTTCCGCTACACATCTGGTATACGTAGAATAATTTCCTTTTATTGCAAAATTTAAAACTATGATTATGTCTACACATGTTTTACTATGCATGCGTGTGGTGTGTGTGATGTAATAAATTAGATTTATTTCTTTTTTTTTCTTCCACTGCGCACATGTTTATGAAACATGTTCGAATACACACTCGCCGCGGTGCCGGAAACCCAACAGACTAAGGTTCGACTTGTGTTCGACTGAACATGGTCTGGCTGATTAGTCGACTGCCAAGGGATGGCAGTCGACTACTGACACCATCAGTCAACTGATGAGGGAGATCAGTCGATTGATCGAGGCGTTTTCAGCCACGGAATAGTTTCTAGTCGAGTGCTCACGCCATCACTCGACTGATGGGATAATCAGTCGATTGATGGGTATCATCAGTCGACTGATAGGTGATCTGTTGGAACTTAACCAACGTGGATCTGGCCATTGTGAGACAACGGCTATAGGACCAGTCGACTGATGGTCACAAATCAGTCGATTGATGGGCGCGAAATCAGCTTGATGTAGGTTATAAATGGAGCTCAAGAGGGAGGATTTCGCCAAGACTTTTGTGAAGCTTTTGGAGGGGAATTGCTGCTGCATACCAGACCTTCAAGAGCCATCTAAAGCAAGAAACAAGCAAAGGGTTCAAAGCAAGCGTTGTAAAGTGTTCTTTACATGTATTTTGTATTTGTCTTTGTATTGCTTGTATTTCATATTACTTAGTGTAATTGTTTGTGAGAGGTTTCTCCACCTCCAACGTGTTGTCGAGAAGGAGTGTTAGTTAGTGTCGAGCGCATAACTAGTGCTCGGTGAGCTCGCCCGTGGAGTAGGAACCATTCAGTTCCAAACCACGTATATCTTGTGTTTACTTGTATGTGTTGTTAGTATTTTCATTATCATTGTTATTCTAATCCGCTAACAACAATAGTAGACAAGCGACGTAAGAAGAACGATCGAATTCCGTTCATACAACGATTGAGGGCTATTCACCCCCCTCTAGCTGGCCAATATCGTTCCTACAAGTACATGTGGTTAGGGTTATCTTTGTGACCTCAGATTGGGTTACTGTGTTACATCACTAGAGTTAGGTGATGGATTAGATTAGGGAGTCAATTGTTGTGTCGTACACTTATTAGTTGTGCATCTATGGTGGATCTAGTGGTTGTGCATAGATAAGTGTGTGAGTGTCAGTATGTGGTTATGGACTGGAGGTCCTAGCATGATTGTATATCCATTATGGATCGTATATCTATGTATGGTTATATGGATTGTCGATAGTATCTCACCACGGACTGGAGGTCTTAGCGTGGTTGACTGTCAGTTGGGTATGATTCTCTGTGTGGTAGAGAGAGTGCCTTGTGGATTAGTAGTCCTTGCATAGTTGACTTTTGGTTGACCAGGACTCCCCGTGGGATAGGGAGTGTTGCGAGGATACTTGTGTGGAGCTATGCATCATTACACTACATGCATACTGTTGACTGGGTCTCCCTTATGGTTGAGACGGGTCGTCATTCATCCTGCCTCCCCGGCCACTCGGGGTAATGGAAGCAGGGTTGAGGGTAGAGCATTGGATGTGCCGCACTCGACCACTATAGACGGTGGTAGCTAGAGTGACGTGCAGCTTGTCCTGTCGTGTAGCACTCGGCCACTCATGGGTAGTGATAGCTAGAGTCGCTTGCAGTAGGGAACCCTAGGATAGCATATAGCTCTATAGCGGCTAGCTACCAGTCATACTACCCAACTCGGCCACTCGAGAGTAGTGGTAGCTGAAGTTAGGATAGTTGTCATGTCGTGTCACCCTGGCCACTCTGGGGTTGTGGTTGGATGGGTCCGCAGACAGTGACTATGCATATGCATTACTGATATATATATGTATGTATGTATTTGATATATGTTTTACATATGCCTGTGAGATGCTGCATTTGATTGAGCTATGTTTGCTGCATATGCTTGTTCATCATGATACATGTCATTTGCATATTATATACTGCTGTGTGTTGAGCATGATATATGTGTTGGTTCAGATTGTTCTATGCATTTGATTAGCGTCATGTTCTAGTATGGATCGGGGTGTTATTACATATGATTATATACTGTTCATATGTCTGTTTGTTGGTCAGGTATGGGATTGACCTTGTACGTTATATGGGTTATGTTATTGTATACCTGTTCAGGATGATATAGCTTATGGTGTTGCAGACCGTCAGGTACGTTGGTACATTGTTTCATATTCAGTTGATCAGTTTAGTATATGCATTGAGTATGACAATACTATAGTTACTTGTAATTAGATTTGGATAGAATTGTATGGCTATTGGACATATTTTGTATACCTGTAGATCTTCACATGTATACAGGTAGATCTCTATATCCCTATATGTTGTTCATGCACTTTCTATATATTACCCCTGAGTTTATACTCACCACCCCGGACCCTAGGTTTCCTGTCACCCAGGTAACAAGTAGAAGATTCCTTGGATGTTCGGAGCTCAGCCAGCTGATCCCATCTCACACCGAATGGATGGAGGTTTATTATGAGTTGTGGTATTCTGTTGGATTGTCGTTTTGAGATTTTATCCTGTATTATTTCCGTATTTGTGGTTACGAATGTGTTGTATGTATTTGACTTCTGATGTGGTTTCTATTATGGTTCTTGTTGTGTCAAGTCACTTCGGAGTGCATAGTTTAGTCGTTGTGTATTTAATATTTGTCAATATCTTCTGCTGTATTTGTATGGATTATGTCTATATATTTGTTATGTGATTGTGGCTAAAAGACTTTATGTATATCAGGAAATTGTATCACGTACAGGGGAGATGCGGTCCGATTATTTTCGGCTGGACATACTCTCAGGGCGTGACAATATGTCTGATTCAAATCATTAGATTTGAATCGTTTGCTATTTATGTTATAGACTGGGTTTTCTAGATCTAAACATAGAGTCCATTCATCAAATGTGCACTGCAATAGAACATTTCATTTAAATAAATAGAACAACGTTTCTCCTTTATAGTAAATGAAAAACCTTTCTTGTCCAAACAAGAAATAGACATAATGTTCTTAGTTATTATAGATACAAAATAGCACTCATCAAGTTCTAAAATCAAACCACTCGGCAATAATAAGGAATATGTTCCTACAGCTATAGCAGCAACTCTTGTGCCATTGCCCACACGCAGGTCCACTTCTCCTTGCGTCAATGATCTACTTCTTCTCAGGCTCTGCACATTAGTACAAATGTGAGAAGCACAACCGATATCCAATACCCATGAAGAAGAAATAGATAGGTTAACTTCTATAACATGTATACCTGAAGAAGAAGTCTCACTTTGCTTCTTCTTGACTTCCTCAAGATACTTTTTACAGTTCCTCTTCCAATGTCCAGCTTCCTTACAGTGGAAGCAAGTCCCTTCCTTGGCCACCCCACCTTTGGGCTTCAATGCTTTCTTGCCCTTTTCTTGGGTCTTGCCTTTAGACTTCTTCTTACCTTTGCCCTTTTTAACCATAAGTGCATCACTAGTACTAGGTTGTATCTTCTTAAGATTGCTCTCAGCAGTTCTTAACATGCTTAAGAGCTCAGGCAACGGTTTATCAATTTCAGTCATGTAATAATTCATGACAAATTAACTAAAGCCTCTAGGCAAGGACTGCAGAATAAGGTCAGTGGCCAACTCTTGGCCTAAAGAAAATCCCAATCTATCAAGGTTCTCCACATACCCAATCATCTTGAGTACGTGAGTTCCTACGGGTGTTCCTTGTTGCATCTTGCATTGAAACAATGCCTTAGATATCTCAGATCTCTTATGCCTCGCTTGCCCTTGATATAGTTGCTTCAGGTGTGCAGCCATAGCAAAGGCATTCATGCTCTCATGTTGCTTCTGAAGCTCAAAGTTCATGGTTGCAAGCATAAGGCATGATGCATCTAATGCATCATCATGATGTTTATTGTTGTTGGGATGTATACTGAAAAGTCTATCTTTTGTATGAACATCTTTATTTTTGAAATAAGAATCACATGATCATTGTTTGCATATTTATAGTTATTCATTTTGTCTAATACATTACATTGTAGATAACATGGTGTGTAGTGTCATACGGAAGATCATGTTAGCAGTTCCTTGTAAAGTATAAGTAAAGGCTCACAACTGAGATGGTTTTAGACAAACCATTGGTATAGTTGTAGTGTGATTTGGTATTGATTTGTCTTGACCATAGAATTACACTAGTACACTTTGTGTGTATTGAGCAGGACCGACTTAGAGATGATTCGATTTATTGCTGACTACATAATCCTGATATTATTGAATTCAAATATTATGTTGTACATACTCTTAATCCCGATATAATAACGGGCACATATACTTAGTATTCATTTCTTTGATTTACCAATGGGTGAGATTTATAGAGTAAATCGATAGGCTCGGTAAGTTGGGAAATGATATTTTTTATATGGTGTGTCATTAATTATAGGAGGAAACTGTGTCCTATATACTAGGATGATGATGTCCCCTTGAGGAGCTCATAAGGTTCATCATGTAAACCCTGCAGGTGGACTTGATCCGGCATGATGATAAGGTTGAGTGGTACTACTCATGGAGTTAGATGTTGATTAATTAATTGTCAGTAAATTAATTAATTGACAGACATTCGATATCTTAAACACGGGGAGATATATGTACAAATAATATATGGAGCCCATATTAATTTATGGGGGTTGGTGAGGTAGATCAATGATAATCCTCTAGTGGAATGGATTATCATTAATGGATCGGACTTTATGTGGGCTTGATCCATTGGGTGGCCAAGATCCAACTCCTCCTCATGGTCCCTATCGTAGCCTATTAAAACCCTCATGAAGCCTAGATTCGATGTTAGAAAATGAAACTCTAAGATCCGAAGGTGGAGATTAATGTTGGATCGATGCGGTTCGCTAGAGGGGGGGTGAATAGAGAAAAACCTTTTCTTTTTCTTTCGTTCGTTAAAACTCTAGAGAAAATAAATTAATTGCAGCGGAAATAAAAGAGACAATCGATACAAGGGTTTTACTTGGTTCGTAGCCGAAGGCTACTACTCCAAGGCCCTAGTGGTCCTTGACCACGTACGGAGATTTACGTATTGCTAAGGGCTCCTCCTGCGTTGGGTAGAGATTAATCGATACAAAAAACTTTAAGGTAGAGGACAATCCCCTCTCCTCGTATCACGATAAAAGCTCAGAAAAGTAGATGAACAAGCGATAACAAAATAATACCGACGTACAAAGACAAATAAGAAAAATTAGACCTAGGCGTCGGAAGGAAGGACTTCGTTGTCGGAGAATTGTAGCTTTTGGAGACTTAGAATTGTTGATGAAACCCTAGGTTTGGCCCTCCTTTTATAGCCTTTGAGCCTTTTAGAGAGGAACCCTAGCCAATCAAATTTAAGCACATCTTCCCTTGAAATTTGGTGATAATCCTTGACTCCTCGACTCTGATCATTGACCATCGATCGTGATGGCCATCATCGATCGTGATGGCGACATCGATCGATTCTTGACCTTCGTCGATCATTGTTGTGGCGATCGAGTCCTCGCGATCGTGATGCTTGCTGCAAGTCAAAGTTAGCACAACAAAAACATAATTTCGATGGTCGTCGACCATCCGATCTCGACCTAGACCATCTATAAGAAGTCTTTGGTCGGATCTACGCTTAAGATCATCCCCGTAAAGAGGATACAACCTTACTTACTCTCGCACACTCGAACTTACCTCGATGCTTACGTGTTGCTTTTGCTTCCGGCCTTCCACTCGATTCCTTCGGCTCCCTCCGAAATCACTCGAGTGTCGCTCAACCACCGCGGCTTTCTCCGGGTGTCGCTAGCCTTCAGCTCCAGCTATATCAATCTTCTGCACACTCAATTCAGCTCGTGAGAAAACAAAATAGACTTAACTTTGTGTCTTTGCTATAATCAAAACACAGGTTCGATTTCGGTGCCTCACTGCACCAACAATTAAATCTCGAGATCCAATAGTGGAGATTAAATCTTTTGATTCGACAATGGAGATTAAAACTCTAGATCCGACGATTGTGATTAAATCCCTAGATCTGATGATTGAGATTAAATCACTGGATCCGACGATGGAGATTAAAGGAGGCTTAAGCCTAACTCTATAAATATAGGGTAAGGGTTGGGCGGCAACAACAATCTTGGAGATTATTGCTTTGGGCGGCTAGGGTTTGGAGAGCTTTGGGCAGCTAGGGTTTGGTGGAGACTTGGGCGGAAAGACCTTCTCCTTCTTAGGGTGCGTTTGGTTGGGGGTTTTTGTTGATAACCTTGTTAGGTTATCAACAAAAACCTTGTTTGGTTTAGGTTATAAACAATTACCTGGTAATTGATCATTACCAAGTTATGAACAAAAACCTTTTTAGGGGGAATCGGAAAACCTTAGAGAACCAAGATTTTTGTTGATTCCCGGGGTTAAGGAAATTTTTTTCCAATATTACCCCAAGCAATATATTAAATGTCAATTTGTCAAAACTCAATTGATTTGTCATCCATCGTCGGTCACCGCCCGTCTTTGGCCGCCGTCGCCGCCCGTCGCCGCCCGTCGCCGCCCGTCGCCCACCGCTCACCCTTCGCGCCATTCTTGCCGCCGCCGCCATCGTCGTCGGTCGTCGCCGCCGCCGTCGCCGTCCCGCCGCTGTCGTTGCCGTCGCCGTGCCGCCGCCATTGTCGATCGTCGTCGCCGCCACCCTCGCGGACCCGTCGTCGTCGTCGCCCGCCGTCGTCGTCACCGCCCATAAATGCGCCGTCGTCGGTCGCCATCGGACGCCGTCGGCCGCCTGCCACCACCGCCCGCCCATCGTCGGCTGCTGCCGCCGCTCGTCGCCGGCCGACCGGGCACTGTCGTCGGCCGTCGTCGATCGACCTATCGCTGCCGTCGTCATTAATATTTCTGTCGTTGTTGTCGAATTGATTGAGCAAAGACAATGGATAATTTAGTAAAATGTTAAACTAAGTTATATATTAAAACCTCCAACCAAACAAGGTTTTTATCTAAGGTTACACTTTATTCCAAGGTTATGTTTTATTCTCTGGTAATCACATAACTAAGGTTATGTATGATTACTTGAACCAAACGCACCCTTAGGGTTTTGGCCGGCGCCCCTTTCCTTTTCTCAACCTTGGCCGGTGCTCAACCTCTTCTTCCTCTTCTCCTTGGCCAGTGGAAACAAGGGTAAGGGTGGTTCCTTGGAGCTCTTGGCCGGCGCCCACTTCCTCCTCTATTCCTTGGCCGGCAGCATCATCAAGTCTCTTGACTTGGTGGCCAGTCTTAGATAGGGAGGAGTTTCGTTTCTATACTTCTTCTTGTTCGGAGCGAGCAAGGAAAGAAGATCGTGATCTAAGAGGCTTCATCTCTTGGAGGACCTTTGCCCACACAACGTCCAAGAGGAGGATAGGACATACGATAGAAGATCTTGAGGTAAACAAGAGGTATAAATCTTGTTTTGCTTTTCTTTTGTTTCTTTGTATGTTGTATGTTTTGTTATGTGGCTAATATACTTGGACCCCGAATACAAACACAAAAATCGGTGATCCATACATCGTCTATTCCATGGCTATTCGAAGAATAGAGGTAGGTTGCTTGAACAACAAGTTTGTTCAAGTGACCACTTTAATCGGATAGCACGACGATGGAATTGTAACGCCCATAAAATTCCTTGCAATTTTTACAGGAATTTTTGGCTTGATGATCATGGGCTTTATGTGGGCCTTTTCAAAAATAAAAGGAAATAAGCCAAAAAGGGGTGCAAGGCCTAGGAATTGAACCCCAAACCTCTAGAGACAGCCAAGCCTTATAGATGCACCCACTAACCAGAAGCCCAATAGGATTATATGATTAAGGAAGAGGGGGAAACTATAGATAAGTGGGACTAAGAGTAAATGAAGAGGCATGGAAAAGAAAAGAGGAACTTCTCTTCCTCCCCTCCCCTTTATAAAGAAGAGGGAAGGTTGGATTTGGTCACTTCCACTCTTTTTCTTCTTCTCCTCACCAAAATTCTAGCCCTTCTCCACCTTTGGCCGAAACTCCTCCAAGCAAGAAGCAAGGGCTAGGGTTTGTGTTAGGTCATCTTCTTCACACTACAAGCAAAGCGAAGGATGTAAGTATCCCTCACCTGCATACGAGTAGTTCCGATTTCTATTTTTGAAAAAAAAAAAGAAACCTATATTGTTATATTCGGCCAAAACTATGATTTAGGGTCTCCATGAAGTTATATGCCATGCTTTGAAACTATATGATGATGTTAGGGTTAAAAATGGATTAGGTCAAAAGTTAACCCTAGGAAACCCTAAGAACCATTCGGCCAATATGGACTTTGGTGTTTTATTGAAGTTTTATAGCTTGTTTTACTTGTAAATAATGATGTTAACATGTTAGGGGGTTTAGGATAAAGATCTAACCCTAAAAGTCTACATAGGCCATTCGGCCACCCCCCTTATATTGATGTCCTAATGAAGTTTAATCCATGTTGGTATACATATGATGTTATAAGCATGTTAAAGTGGATTAGGACAAAAGCTAACCCTAATGAACCCTAAAGACCTATTCGGCCAAACCCTACTTTTAGGGTTTCAATGAAGTTCCATGCCATGTTTTTGTAACTAGATGATGATGTTAGGGGTTAAGGTGGATTAGGACAAAAGCTAACCCTAACAGCCACCAAAGACCCATTCGGCCACCTTTGGCTTCTAGGTTACAATGAAGTTCATACCATGAATTTTATGGAATTATATGCATTTGTATGTTACTTGAATTAGGTTAAAAGTCTAAACCCTAAAAAGCCTATAAGGGCCATTCGGCCACCTTTGGTCTTTTAGGTTACAATGAAGTTCATACCATGAATTGTATACTATGCTAATGAAATAGGTTATGTTGTTATGAAATAAAGTATGCTATGCTATGTTAATGAAATGAAGCATGAGGTGTATGAAATGAAGTATGCTATGCTATGTTAATGAAATGAAGCATGATGTGTATGAAATGAAGTATGCTATGCTATGTTAATAAAATGAAGCATGATGTGTATGAAATGAAGTATGCTATGCTATGTTAATGAAATGAAGCATGATGTGTATGAAATGAAGTATGCTATGCTATGTTAATGAAATAAGCTATGTTGTTATGAAATGAAGTATGCTATGCTATGTTAATGAAATAAGATATGTAGTAAAATAAGCATATAAGTATTTTACCTTCTGCATGGCTTGTACCAAGACCTTAACAAGGTCCAAGAAGGGATGGGCTCCTAAGATGCCCTAGGTCGATGGAATAAGACTCGGGCCTAGGACGGGCTTCTATGTATGATTGCCCCTAGGTCGATGGAATAAGATTCGGGCCTAGTACGGGATGGGCTCCAAGATGCCTTAGGTCGATGGAGTAAGACTCGGGCCTAGGATGGGCTTCTACGCTATGACGATTGCCCCTAGGTCGATGGAATAAGACTCGGGCCTAGAAACCTATTAGGTTCGAGACTTGCTACCTCGGGCCTATTTAGGGATGCGCGCTATGATAATGAAGAAGTGGTACAATGCCGGGCCCAAATATGTTGAGATTTATATTTACGTACCTAACATATATGTTTTCAAAAGCATCTTGCATATGTTTACCTGATAATGTTAAGTTACATGTTATGTTAGATGATATGCCAAAATGTTTAAGTTACCTGTTATGTTAGATGATATGCCAAAATGTTTAAGTTACATGTTATGTTAGATGATATGCCATAATGTTTAAGTTACATGTTATGTTAGATGATATGCCATGATTGTTTAAGTTACATGTTATGTTAGATGATATGCCAAAATGTTTAAGTTACCTGTTATGTTAGATGATATGCCAAAATGTTTAAGTTACCTGTTATGTTAGATGATATGCCATAATGTTAAGTTACATGTTATGTTAGATGATATGCCATAATGTTTAAGTTACATGTTATGTTAGATGATATGCCATGATGTTAAGTTACGTGTTATGTTAGATGATATGCCATAATGTTTAAGTTACATGTTATGTTAGATGATATGCCATAATGTTAAGTTACATGTTATGTTAGATGATATGCCATAATGTTTAAGTTACATGTTATGTTAGATGATATGCCATAATGTTTAAGTTACATGTTATGTTAGATGATATGCCAAAATGTTTAAGTTACCTGTTATGTTAGGTGATATGCCATAATGTTTAAGTTACATGTTATGTTCGATGGTACGCTATGATGTTAGGTTACTAAGTTACATATGATGCATATTATGCTGATTAAGTATATATATATATTTCATGTTATGCTGCTAAGTTAGGGATGATCCATGCTATATTATCTCATGTTACTTAAGCTACAAGTTAAGTTGATGATGCCATGTATGTTACATGATATATTGATTATATGTTATAAATGCTACAAGTCATGATTAATGATGATGTATGGTTTTTTTTGTGAGTAGGACAGGATCTTACTAAGCCTATGTGCTTATAGTTTATTTTCCCTCGTACTGCAGATAAGGGTAAGGGATGGATAAACTAAAGGGATCAGCAGGAGGGGTCAATGTGTGTGGTAGTGGCATGGTAGAGAAGATCCGTTAAGTCTACTTATACATGTATTACGTATGATGATGATGTCTATGGATGTCTTTACTTATGTCTCCCTATGACGATGATGTTATGAACCTACTAAGCCCTAAGTATCTATATATATATATGATGCATGCTTTATGTTGATAAGAAGAAGTAAAGAAGAAGTAAGAAGAAGTATCTATGCATGCTATGCTATGAAACATACTCTATGTTAAGAAGAAGTGTTAATGCATATTTATGTTTGAAAAAAAAAAAGTATTTAGGTCTTAAGTCTTCCGCTGTAAGAAATAAGAAGTATATATATAAAGTCTTCCGCTATATGAAATGTATGTACGGTCGCGTCACGCGCCGCCTCTCCGGACATTGAGGGTCCCAGAAGGGCGGGCGTGACAGGAATGGTAGCTTGGGTAATCCCTAATTGTCATGGATTAATTTTTTTAATCTGGGGACGAAGACGGGATTGCTATGAATAAGCAACCAAGTTGAAGTGGGAAGCGAAGTTTCTCACCTTCAAGTGGTATCAGAGCCACGGTTTTCGGTTTTGTGTATTTAGGATTTGGTTACTTTAATGCACTTTTCATATATTATATGTGACGGATAATAGTAAGATGTGCGTAGGTTAACTTTTTGGTTGCAGGCATAGGATCCAACTATTATGGTCATATGTGTGTATGTGATTGTATGTGTGTAATTGTATATTATTTGAATCCTCGGGGTTGACGAGGCTAGTATTTAATTTTTGTAATTAAGTACGACATTGTTTAGCCACTCCTTTTATTTTAGTTTACTTTCGATCTAGATTTCATGTACACTCCTTCGTGGAGTATAGAATCGATGAATGTAAATTAAAATAGTTTTTCTCGGCTTGGATCTCCGGATGCCTTGTACATGGCATAGGGAGGAACGAACGAGATGGCGATACGACATGAGGCATATTGGAGACAAAAGCCATAATAGTTGGAAAATATTTTTTTCATATTTATTGCTTCTTGTTTGATATGCATGTAGTAGGCTAGGAAAATTCCTCAATTTTAATTTACTAAGTGGGAGAGGGATATTTTTATAAATTTCCACGACCTCTATTACGATTTGACATGTGATGCAAACAAATTTGCACGTCGGCTCTGAGTGCCTTCCTCCCCATCGGATGAGTTTGTTTGCAGATCACAGGGTCGAATATGGTTATAGGAAATTATTAAGGAACATGTGTACTTCCCCATCGGAAGGCACATAACCCAAGATAATTGCCTTGGTACCGAGTAATGGTGAACACTCAGATGCAAATAGGAGTATCCTCCCCATCGGAGTCACTGCTTCTATTTGTAGGGCCGAAGAGGAACCAACTATTAATTTTATTTGTCAAAAAGTTAGGTTGACAAGATAGTAAAATTAATGGGTAAAACCTCCTCTTACAAATGTAGAATTCGTATACGTCCACACTATCGTGGCATACGATATTTTTGGTGTTTTGAGGTGTTGGTTGATTTTAAAATTTTATTGTTTGAGGGATCAATAATTTTTTGAAATCTAATGTTTTGATCTATGTGATTCTTAGGTTTTTCAAAAATAACTTTCAACCCGCTTGTTGTGATACTGAAAGAAAATAAACTTACTAGACCCAATTATGTTGATTGGAAGAGGAATCTAGACATTGTCTTGACTGTTGAGGAGTACAAATATGTACTCTTCGAAGAGTGTCCTCCTAAGCCTGCGGATGATTCTGGGGAAAAGGAGAAGGAGAGTTATAAGATGTGGATTAAGGCTGATGAGATGGCACGATGTTACATTTTGGCATCTATGTCAAATGTAATGCAACATCAGCATCAAGCCATGCCCACTGCTTATGACATGATGCTCAATCTCAAAGAGCTTTACGGACATCAGAATCGGACTGCGAGGCAGGAAGCCATGAGGAACTTGATGATGACCACCATGATCGAGGGAACACCCATAAGGGATCATGTTCTCAAGATGATGGCTCATTTGAATGAGCTGGAAGTCCTCGGAGCTGAAATCGATGGGGAAACCCAGGTCGATATCATTCTCCTATCTCTACCTAGGAGTTTTGAGCAGTTTTGCCTGAACTACAACATGAATAAAAGGTTGTATTCATTGGCGGAGCTTCTAACAGAACTCCAGGCGGTAGAGGGGCTATTTCGTCAGAGTGCTCAGGCGCAGGCCATGGTTGCCCAAAAGGTTTCTACTCCTAAGCCCAAAGGCAATAAGAAGAAGAAACAAGATGAAGCAAAAGTGGTGGGAGGATCTCAGGGAGGAGTGAAGAAGCCGTAAGGCAAGTGCTTCACTTGCAAGCAGACTGGTCACTGGAAGAAGGATTGCCCCAACCGGAAGCAGAACAAAGGTATATCTTTTGGTCTAGTCGTTGAAACATATTTAGCGGTGTTATCTACCGGCACCTGGTGTGTAGATACGGGAGCCACTGATCATGTCTGCAATACTTTGCAGGGGTTCCAGGAAACCAAACGACTGGCTGAAGGGAAGATTACCGTCTACTTGGGTGATTTTACGAAGGTAGCGGCTATTACAGTGGGAGATGTTTATTTGTATTTTGAGAGGAATAAAGTTTTGGTTCTTAAAAATTGTCTTTATGTACATTTATTTAGAAAGAATTTGATTTCGGTTTCTAAATTGTTTATGAATGGATATGCTATTTCCTTTAATGACAAAGTTGTTATAAAAAGGAATAGAGAGATTATTTATTCGGGTGCATTGATAGGAAATTTATATACACTTGAACCAAAAACTCCCACGATGCAAATAGAAGTGAATAGCCCATCTTCTAATTCCAATAAGAGAAAAGAACCTTCGAAGATGAACCAAACATATCTTTGGCATCTAAGGCTAGGTCATATTAACCTAAGCATAATTCAAAGGTTGATAGCTGATGGACCTCTGGGTTTATTAGTGGTGGAAGATTTTCCAACCTGCGAATCTTGCTTGGAGGGTAAAATGACCAAGAGGCCTTTTAAGGCCAAGGGGTATAGAGCCAAAGATGTGTTGGAATTGGTTCATTCTGATTTGTGTGGTCCTATGTCTATCCAGGTAAGAGGTGGTTTTGAGTATTTCGTCTCTTTCATAGCCGATTATTCAAGATATGGATACATTTACTTGATGCGCTGCAAGTCTAAATGCTTTGACAAGTTCAAAGAATTCAAGGTTGATGTGGAGAAATGTTAGGGTAAAAGCATCAAGACACTACGATCTGATTATGGTAGTGAGTACCTCTTGGGAGAGTTTAGGAATTACTTATCAGAGGATGGGATTCAATCCCAATTGTCTTCACCTGGCACACCCCAATAGAATGGTGTAGCAGAGCGAAGGAATAGGACTCTTATGGAGATGGTTAGATCGATGATGAGTTATTCTGAGTTGCCAGATTCGTTCTGGGGATATGCTCTAGATACGACAGTGTATATTCTAAACTTGGTACCATCTAAATCAGTGCCTTCTACTCCCACAGAATTATGGACTAGGCGAAAGCCTAGTCTGAGACATATTCGGATCTGGGGGAGTCCAGCACATGTGCTGAAGGAAGATGCTGGTAAGTTGGAACCTCGTACAGAAGTGCGCATGTTCGTTGGCTATCCTAGAGGAACGAAAGGTAGTTTGTTTTATTGTCCTAGAGATCAGAGGGTGATCGTTAGCACGAACGCCAGATTTCTAGAGGAAGACTATGTGGTGAACCACAAGCCCATGAGTAAGATTGTTCTGGAGGAATTGAGAGGGGAAGTCACTACTTCAGTACCACCGGTACATGAGGATATACCATAAGTCACTGCACTGCGTGTCACAGAGGATATACAGGTGATACCTCATCGTAGTGGAAGAGTTGTTAGACAGCCTGATAGATTCATGTTCTTAGGAGAATCTTCTGATTTGGTCCCTGGCAAACATGATCATGATCCCTGGACATATGACGAGGCAATCCAAGATAAAGATACGGTATCTTGGCAAAGTGAAATGAATGCTGAGATTGAATCTATGGATTCAAATCATGTCTGGGAGCTAGTAGAACCACCCAATGGTGTAAAAACCATTGGATGCAAGTGGATCTACAAAAGAAGAGAGGAATAGATGGGAAGGTTGAGACCTTCAAAGTGAGGCTTGTTGCGAAGGGGTATACTCAGAAAGAGGGCATTAATTATGAGGAGACTTTTTTGCCGGTAGCCATGCTTAAGTCTATTCAGATTCTCTTATGTATTGTTGCTCATATGGATTATGAGGTATGACAGATGGATGTCAAGACAGCTTTCCTTAATGGAAGTCTTGAGGAAAACATCTATATGAGGCAACCAGAAGGATTCATTGCAAAGGGCAAAGAGCATCTTGTGTGCAAGCTTAATCGGTCCATTTATGGACTGAAGCAAGCTTCGAGGTCTTGGAACATCCGCTTTGATGAGATAATCCAGTCTTATGGATTTATTCAAAGTCTGGATGAGTCTTGTGTATACAAGAGATGTGACAGAAATGTAGTAGTATTTCTTGTACTATACGTAGATGACATTTTGTTAATTGGAAACAATGTCAAGGTGTTATCGGACATAAGGGTATGGTTGTCCAAACAGTTTGATATGAAGGACTTGGGAGAAGTGGGACACATCCTTGGGATCAAGGTTATAAGGGATCGCAAGAAAAGGATGTTGTGTTTATCTCAATCTTCATACATAGACACCATTATGGATCATTTTAGCATGCAGAACTCCAAGAAAGGTTGTTTACCTTTCAGGCATGGAGTTCCTTTATCTTAGGAGATGTGTCCTAGAACATCTGAGAAGATAGAGGAGATGAAGGTGGTTCCTTATGCTTCGGTAGTAGGAAGCCTCATATATGTTATGTTGTGCACGAGACTAAATATCTGCTTTGCCATTGGCATGGTTAGCAGATATCAGAGTAATCCAGGACAGGGACATTGGACTGTGGTAAAGCATATATTGAAGTACCTGAGAAGAACTAGGGATTATATGCTAGTTTACCAGGCAGACCAATTACTCCATGTAGGTTACACAGATTTTGACTTCCAATCAGATAGGGATAATAGTAAGTCTACCTCTATTTTTGTGTTTACTTTGGGAGGTGGAGCCATTGTATGGGGGAGTGTCAAACAGAAATGTGTGGCGGACTCTACCATGGAAGTTGAGTATGTGGCAGCCTCTGAGGTGGCCAAAGAAGTTGTATGGCTCAGGAACTTCTTGATGGACATGGATGTGATTCCTGGTTTGCCCAGAACTATTACAATTTATTGTGATAACAGTGGTGCAGTTGCAAACTCGAAGGAACCACGAGCTCATAAGTCAAGTAAACATATAGAGCGCAAGTACCACCTGATTCAAGAAATCGTAAAGAGAGGAGAAGTTGTTGTGCCCAAGATTGCATCGGAGGATAACCTGGCAGATCCTTTCACTAAGGCCCTTCCAGCGAGAGCTTTTGATAGGCATGTGGAGGGAATGGGAATCAGGTGTATGGCAGTTTAACGACAGCATAGTCTTTTAGTATAAGTGGGAGATTGTTGGGATGTATACTGAAAAGTCTATCTTTTGTATGAACATCTTTATTTATGAAATAAGAATCATATGATCATTGTTTGTATATTTATGGTTATGCATTTTGTCTAATACATTATATTGTAGATAACATGGTGTGTAGTGTCACACGGGAGATCATGTTATCAGTTCCTTGTAAAGTATAAGTAAAGGCTCACAACCGAGATGGTTTTAGATAAACCATTGGTATGGTTGTAGTGTGATTTGGTATTGGTTTGTCTTGACCATAGAATTACACTAGTACACTTTGTGTTTATTGAGAAGGACTGACTTAGAGGTGATTCGATTTATTGTTGACTACATAATTGAATCGGACCTCAGATATTATGTTGTACATGCTCTTAATCCCGATATAATAACGGACACATATACTTAGTATTCATTTCTTTGATTTACCAATGGGCGAGATTTATAGAGTAAATCGATAGGCTCAGTAAGTTGGGAAATGATATTATTTATATGGTGTGTCGTTGATTATAGGAGGAAACTGTGTCCTATATACTAGGATGATGATGTCCCCTTGAGGAGCTCATAAGGTTCATCATGTAAACCCTGCAGGTGGACTTGGTCCGGCATGATGATAAGGTTGAGCGGTACTACTCATGGAGTTAGATGTTGATTAATTAATGGTCAGTAAATTAATTAATTAACGGGCATTCGAGATCTTAAACATGGGGAGATATATGTACAAATAATATATGGAGCACATATTAATTTATGAGGGTTGGTGAGGTAGATCAATGATAATCCTCTAGTGGAATGGATTATCATTAATGGATCGGACTTTATGTGGGCTTGATCCATTGGGTGGCCAAGATCCAACTCCTCCTCATGGTCCCTATCGTAGCCTATTAAAACCCTCATGAAGCCTAGATCCGATGATGGAAAATAAAACTCTAAGATCCGAAGGTGGAGATTAAATCTCGAGATCCAACGGTGGAGATTAAATCTTTAGATCCGACGGTGGAGATTAAAACTCTAGATCCGATGGTTGAGATTAAATCCCTGGATCTGACAGTCGAGATTAAAGGAGGCTTAAGCCTAACTCTATAAATATAGGGTAAGGGTTGGGCAACAACAACAATCTTGGAGATTATTGCTTTGGGCGGCTAGGGTTTGGAGAGCTTTGGGCGGCTAGGGTTTGGTGGAGACTTGGGCGGCAAGACCTTCTCCTTTCTAGGGTTTTGGTCGGCGCCCCTTTCCTTTTCTTAACCTTGGCTGGCGCTCAACCTCTTCTTCCTCTTCTCCTTGGCCAATGGAAACAAGGGTAAGGGTGGTTCCTTGGAGCTCTTGGCCGGCGCCCACTTCCTCCTCTATTACTTGGCCGACGACATCACCAAGTCTCTTGACTTGGTGGCCGGTCTTAGATAGGGAGGAGTTTCGTTTCTATACTTCTTCTTGTTTGGAGCGAGCAAGGAAAGAAGATCGTGATCTAGGAGGCTTCATCTCTTGGAGGACCGTTGCCCACACAATGTCCAAGAGGTGGATAGGACATACGATAGATGATCTTGAGGTAAACAAGAGGTATAAATCTTGTTTTGCTTTTCTTTTGTTTCTTTGTATGTTGTATGTTTTGTTATGTGGCTAATATACTTGGACCCCAAATACAAACAAAAAAACTGGCGATCCGTACATTGTTTATTCCACGACTATTCGAAGAATAGAGGTAGGTTGCTTGAACAACAAGTTTGTTCAAGTGACCACTCTAATCAGATAGCACGACGATGGAACAGTAGCTTGGGTAATCCCTAATTTCCATGGATTAATTTTTTTAATCCGGGGACGAAGATGGGATCGCCATGAACAAGAAACTGAGATGAAGTGGGAAGCGAAGTTTCCCACCTTCACTTGTAAGCATCCTTATCAGCACGAGTGGCATTGTTGGTGGGTGGTTCAGGAATGGGTTGCTCTAGGACATAGAGTTTTCGCTCCTGTTTGAGAACTATTCTCAAATTCCTATACCAGTCGATAAAGTTTGCTCTATTGAGCTTGTCCTTCTCAAGGACCGATCGCAGAGATAGGGTATTTGACGTATTTGAAGACATAGTGATCTACAATAGAAATAATATGCAAAAAAAATGAGTATCATATCTTTAAATCATTTAATTAGGCCTTTGATTAAATGAGACTCCCACTGAATCATAGATGCATGTGGGGCAAAATCCACATCATACTTCACCTTGAGTTAGCTTTGGCTAATCGCTCAAGATTTAGTATGACTAGGTAGGTAACAATTTACCAATTGCATCACATGCAATTCTTGCATAAAGAGGGGCCAAGATTCATATTACACATCATCTTGAGTTAGCTTTGGCTAATCGGCCAAGACTTAGTGTAGATACTCTCTAACCCATGTTTCCTAACTATTAGGATATGCCTCTAGGTGTTTCTCAATCTAATTGAGACACTTAGTTCAGTCTCATCCAAAGTTTGATAGCGGGACATCACAATTGTCCTCTCGCACTCTACCAAGATAAAATGCACTGCTTTGCTTTGACAAACCCAACAACAAATGATCAAGGTAGTTTATGAGTACGAAACTTTGGTAGGCATATTAAATTGACTTAATTTAAAATAAGATTATTATTTAGCATCACATACACACATAGCACATACATGTATAACATACACACATAGCAAATAATCTTAAATGTGACATGGTTATGACCTTAATCTACGATCTTCTCAAGCCAATGAGAAGAGCGAATGGTCAACCTAGGGATGACATCTTCTCCAAGTGCTTCCTTCGGTCACCCTGTGTTGTCTGCATCCTCCTTGTAACTCCAACCTTCAATGGACTTTCATTTTATGTTCACGTTTTGAAGTTTATGACCTTTAAGTTGTTTACTAAGATATGTGCATAGTATTGGTGGCATTTCTTTAGAGGTATGCATTTAATTAGCTTAGTTAATACATGTTCTGACTTCTGTGTTTTACTCTAATACTATTTCATTATAACCTACAATATCAGAGAAGTTACAATATCATATCACCCATTTTGTCTTCTACATAGCAAACCCCCCCCTCTCATCCCGTTCTCTTATACCTAGGGTAACCGATGTCTTAAATTCAAAACCCTAGGTCCTACCCTAATACATGCTTCATCCTTTCCTTTGTGAGTCAAACTCTTCTTAATGCAATCAGCCATCTATCCTTTTAATTTGAAGTCATCAACCATTCCCTTTTATGACAGTCTCAAGTACAACATTGTTCATGAGTCATGACAATGTTTCTATTTTTATTGCCTTGTAAGGGAAACTCCATCAGCTTGAAGACTCTTCTCTAATACAAAAAGACCTATCTTATGATTTGTACAATTCCTTCAACTGCATGCGTGTATTAGGCTTATTAATCGCACAGAATCTAAAACTAATGCCATTCTGATGTTCCTTCTACAACTAACAAAATTTGGGGTTTCTATATATAAAATAAATTAAGGAAAATAATGTTTATTGATTGTGTAAATTACATAAGAAATTCTCTTTCCAACATAGAGTTTCTTCTTGAATAGTTTACATGATTCATAACTAAAATTCAGACCTCGAAACATGTCTGAATTTTAGTTTCTATACTTCTTCTTGTTTGGAGCGAGCAAGGAACGAAGATCGTGATCTAGGAGGCTTCATCTCTTGGAGGACCGTTGCCCACACAATGTCCAAGAGGAGGATAGGACATACGATAGATGATCTTGAGGTAAACAAGAGGTATAAATCTTGTTTTTCTTTTCTTTTATTTCTTTGTATGTTGTATGTTTTGTTATGTGGCTAATATACTTGGACCCCAAATACAAACAAAAAAAACCGGCGATCCGTACATCGTCTATTCCGCGGCTATTTGAAGAATAGAGGTAGGTTGCTTGAACAATAAGTTTGTTCAAGTGACCACTCTAATCAGATAGCACGACGATGGAACAGTAGCTTGGGTAATCCCTAATTGTCATGGATTAATTTTTTTAATCCGGGGACGAAGACGGGATCGCCATGAACAAGCAACCGAGTTGAAGTGGGAAGCGAAGTTTCCCACCTTCACTTGTAAGCATCCTTATCAGCACGAGTGGCATTGTTGGTGGGTGGTTCAGGAATGGGTTGCTCTAGGACATAGAGTTTTCGCTCCTGTTTGAGAACTATTCTCAAATTCCTATACCAGTCAATAAAGTTTGCTCTATTGAGCTTGTCCTTCTCAAGGACCGATCGCAGAGATAGGGTATTTGACGTATTTGAAGACATAGTGATCTACAATAGAAATAATATGCAAAAAAAAAAAAGAGTATCATATCTTTAAATCATTTAATTATGCCTTTGATTAAATGAGACTCCCACTGAATCATAGATGCATGTGGGGCAAAATCCACATCATACTTCACCTTGAGTTAGCTTTGGCTAATCGCCCAAGATTTAGTATGACTAGGTAGGTAACAATTTACCAATTGCATCACATGCAATTCTTGCATAAAGAGGGGCCAAGATTCATGTTACACATCATCTTGAGTTAGCTTTGGCTAATCGGCCAAGACTTAGTGTAGATGCTCTCTAACCCATGTTTCCTAACTATTAGGATATGCCTCTAGGTATTTCTCAATCTAATTGAGACACTTAGTTAAGTCTCATCCAAAGTTTGATAGCGGGACATCACAATTGTCCTCTCGCACTCTACCAAGATAAAATGCACTGCTTTGCTTTGGCAAACCCAACAACAAATGATCAAGGTAGTTTATGAGTACGAAACTTTGGTAGGCATATTAAATTGACTTAATTTAAAATAAGATTATTATTTAGCATCACATACACACATAGCACATACATGTATAACATACACACATAGCAAATAATCTTAAATGTGACATGGGTATGGCCTTAATCTACGATCTTCTCAAGCCAATGAGAAGAGTGAATGGTGAACCTAGGGATGACATCTTCTCCAAGTGCTTCCTTCGGTCTTGTCTGCATCCTCCTTGTAACTTCAACCTTCAATGGACTTTCCATTTCTTCATTTTGTACATTACAAAATAAGAACACTCGAGTTACATTCGAGTCTAAATCTATTTTACAATAGAAAAAATAGAGATGAAGGCGCGACATGCAAGCCGCATTATGAATTACAATATGCACACACAACACACAACCACAATCATATTAGGTCCTAGGCCATAACCATGCACCATGCATCATATCATTCATAATGATGTGATTTTTATAAAAAATTTTATACATACATGAATTTTAAAGCCGCTTCGTCGATAAGCTGCAACGCCACGGCGGTCCCGCTAGGGTGAACAGTGGCATCCATGACTAGGTCGTAGACTCCCTGTTTTGCTTCTTTAAGACAATTGCAAGCCTAAAATTCGTGTACCCATAATACACACATTTTATATCTCATATGAAACATGAAAATCTAGTTTTATATCACATATAAATTATATAAACAACAAAATATATGTTTCCCAAGTGGCTCTGATACCACTGTTAGGATCCTACTATGCGTGCGAACCGATTCGCAAAACTACTGTGGAAACAAAAATTTTGGATCCCACCAGAGATCCAAGCGAAAACATATAAATTGGTTTCAACCATCTAGATCCTATCTAGAAGAAGTATTGTACCTTTGAAGTGAGCCCTTCGCAATCCCGCTAGTCCAAAGTTGTCAGATCTAAATACGGTAAGGATAACCGTATCTCTAAGGTATCCACACTGACACTCAGCCCTTTTGGAAATATGGTTGTGCTAGCAACCTTTGTAGAACAACTAGACAAAATTAGGAGGATGAAGAAGTGAAGAAGAAGAAAGAACACCCAGCTCTTGGATCTCTCTTTTCCCCACGGCAACACTTGCACACACAAGCCAAAAACTTCTCACCCTTTTTTTTTCTCTCTTTGTGAAAACCAAAAACCTATCTCAACGTTGAAGTCCCTTTTAAATTATCATGCTTGAATTCCAAAATCAATGCATCAAATGCATCATTGAAAATCCACTAGCCTCTTCCCATTTAACACGTTGAAAATCCAATGCATCAAATGCATTGAATTGTAATCAAATGCATTATTGAAAAGCCACTAGCCTCTTCCAATTCTTCACGTTGAAATCCAATGCAATTTTAATGCATCATGCATGCATTAAAACTTTTTGCATGTGACTTGGGTTTAACTCAAGTCTAACTTGAGTTTTGCATGTGATTTGGGTTTAACTCAAGTCTAACTTGAGTTTTGCATGTGACTTGGGTTTAACTCAAGTCTAACTTGAGTTTTGCATGCGAATTGAGTTTAATTCAAGTCTCACTTGATTCTAACTCAAATCTAGTCTTCATCCATCCAATTTAGTTTGAGTCTAACTCAAATGTAACCCGCTTGAGTCTAACTCAACCAACTTGATTTTGACTCTAGCCTTGACCATCCATTATTCTCATTGTTCTTTTAGTCAAACTAAAAGAATCCATTTCCAAAATAGAATGTCATTTGTGTGTGACCCAATAGGTTCTTGTAATGTTGACAATGTATCTAAAACCCCTTTTAGACACATAAGTAATAAGCGGCATCTAGCAACATCATTGCTGCCCAAGTTACAAGAAAGTCGAGATCCGACAACCTTTCCGTGACTATTATTATGTATGACGGTGTCCTTCTATCTTTAATATCTTAGATCGATCAATGAGGCATAGACCGTATCATCCCCTTATCGATCTTTGTGTTTCTTGATCCCCAAGTAGACTCACTCAAACAAATGAGTTCAATATCTCATATTGACTTATTTGAGCATGGTCATGCATTTCGTGGTCCTACTCTATCAAGAGGCCAAAGATATCACTCCCGTCATATGGGAGGGATAGATCTCATCTACATCACTCACATTCCTCCGCATAATTTGTTACATACCCAGTGATCGCCTTTATAGTCCACCTTGTTATGGGTGACATTGGACGATACCAAAGTGCATAATTCCTTATGTAGGAAGTCGTAGTGACTTCAAGTCTTAGGACTATTCATACCAATAGTCACATGAAAAAGTATATGACACTCATATAACGATCCATGATACTTTCTCACGGCGGGTCAATTCAGTATATATAGTCTCCAATATATAGACTCATGCATCAATGTGATATCACATATCCATGACTTGTGAGATCAAGTCATCCATTGACCTACATGCTAGTATCAATATATCAATATATCCCTTGTTTATTAATACAATACTTGACTAGGAATATTTAAGGATAGTATTCTCTACAGCTTCTCATAATCAATTCTACCAATTAATATACTGTGAGTAAGAACCTACTATTCAAGGGCATTATTATATTTATTTAGCTGGCACACGCATAAAGTAAATATAATAACCAATGTTTGCCTATATTAATATAAGATATGATACAAAAGTTTCCCTCACCAATCATCTCATAATTGACACTAAGGGCTCATACTAACACGTCGATGGTCTGAACTCAGTACGGTGTCACACGGAAGAAGAGAAAAGATTGCTACAAGGATTTGAATGGGATTCTAGGACTTTGGTTTCGTTTGTGTGTCACAGAACAAACTATCAATCGAATGTATCCAGATTTTCTAGCTAGGGTTTTGTGGAAAGGACATCATACACTATGGTATGAGGATGCCAAATTGATCCATGTGACGAGCCAGAAACAAGACACGTTATCGACTCTATCGCATCCTTCTATCCACAGTTGCAGGCGATGATACCAACCTATAAGTTCCTCCTAATATCCCCTAAATCTTAGATACGAGGACTGTCACTCCTTGTATCGTCTATGCACAGAAGATAGAAAACCAAAACACAAAGCTATAGATCTAAACAATCATTCAACTGCAAACACGATTTCAAGAACGGAAACATATTTGAAATAGCAATGTTCTACTCAGAAAAAACTACTCCCTAATCCTAGAATTGGAGAATCTACTCCATGAATACGAGAAGAGAGTCACAATACATTATAGAATTCATGAGTAAAATGATAAATGTGCAAGAAATATGAATTACAATGTAATTGCAACTCTTCCCTCTGGCGTTGTGGTGCAGATCTTGATCCTCGAGAGGCTCTCTCCTTCCCCGATGTGAGTTCCTGAAGCTTTTTAGGGCTTTGGAGTGTCGTCCCGGCCAGTGTGCCTCCCCCCTAGGGTTTGGGTGGAGCTTTCTTTATATAGACATCACACCAGATCGCTGCGAAATTTGGAAAAAAACCCTAGTCGCGTCAAATCGCTTAGCTTCCACACGACCATGTGAAAACACATGGCATGGCCATGTGTCAGGTCATGGTGACTGTTTTCACCTTCTGAACACGGTAGTGTGTAGTCACACGTCCTGGCCGTGTTCCCTTCTACGTCCAATTGCCAAATGTCTTTTTTTTGCTCCGAAAGTGCACCGTTATCCCCACGAAATGCTATCCTGCACACAAAAGTATACAGAGCAGATCTTTGAACTAGAAAACAAGTAATGCATGGAAAACAAAGTAAAAAATGCATGAAACCAACATAAAATGAGATGAGATGTGAGCGAAAACTACTCCTAAAACCCTATATGTTTTGCTCACATTAATTCCCCCAGACTTAAGTCTTTGCTTGTCCTCAAGCAAACCTCAGTGCTATGAAATTTCAAAAGGTATTATTCCATACTTAGCATGTTAACTAGATTTATCAAGTGGTATTTGCAATCAAAGCAAAATAGATATGTTCTAGAAATTCACTAAGTTAGCTCCTCGTGCTCGTGCTAAGTGAATCTTCTTAGGGGATACTCGTTCCATGGTGAGTTAAGTCGTCATCCTATAGCTTTCCTAAGGTCTCTGGCTATTAGGCACTTACCTGCTCAAAGCAAGGGTCGTTCCCTAGATCTATCACAAAGTCTCAAAGGCGTGCTTGGTATTGAGAAAAATTGGGGGGTGTTTCCCCAATAACCTAACTCGGTCTCAAAGGGGCACCCAACCATTTCCACCCACGACAACTATTTTTTATCCCTCATAATATCTTTTTCTTCTTTCTTTTCTTTTTCATTTCTCTCTCTCTCTCTTTCTCTCTTTTATTTCTCGGCTCACTGGGATTTTGATTTTCCCGAATGGGCTTACACAATCCGAGTATCTCCAGTAACTAAAATGCTAAACTTAGGGTCACTTGTGGATTCCAAAGTACTAGACTACTGAGATGAATCATAACTAAGTATGTACTAGACTCTCCCTTTCAGAATGTTCGACATGTGTAGGTGTAAAAATAAAAGCTAACCAGTGTAAGTATAGAACATTCATTAGAGTAAATAAAATAAAATACCATGAGATAAATAAAGTTAAGCTACCTATGGGAACAATTCATGAAAGTAACTTTAAAAAAACATACTACTGAGGCAGCTTAAAGATAGCTAAGACTAAGTGCAGAAAGAAACTAAACACATTATGCATGAATAAATGAATGCTAACTAAAATGCAAATATTAGGAAAGAAACCACTACTAGAAATAAAACAAAACTTGGGGTCCCCCCCCCCCCCCCCCAAACTTAAGTGAAGTATACCTCTAGTATGGTGGATAAGGTGGAAAGTATGGTAGCCTCGACATCTCAGGATCCTGGGAGAATCTGTTGTTGATGCCACATGTACATGTGGTCGATCTGAGAACTGGCGGATGCAGCGACTAGTCGGTGCTCCTCCTCCCTAGCCCACTAAGCCTACTGGGCTCGCATATGCTGTCTCATCTCCTGGTGGTAGGCGGCCTCTGCGTGGTGACGGGTAGCCTCCTCCTGGAAGTAGACACGGGCCTCGTCGTAGAACTCAGTGCGCTGGAAGTGCTCCCGGAAGCCCTAAAACTCTGCCTACGTGTATGCACTCTGCTCCTCCCATCGCTGCCTCTATGTCTGCTGCTCGGCATATATGTCGTCGAGGCACGATCGGAACTCCAAAAAATCATAGGCAGATGTACCTGCATCCTGCTCAAAAGTAGAAAAAGGTGGGGGAGAGATGGGCACTGATGTGGATGGTCCCTCATATGGCGGGGACTCCACTATCAGGTCTAAGTGTCAGTTGGTGCGTGTGGTGATGGTGGTACGATCAGGGTCGGGGAGCCTAAGGGTCGTCAGGTTTTTCCTTACAAATCATAAGGAGTGTCCCTCTCTTACAATCATCTTCATGACCATACACACTCTCAGGTCGATCCTAGGGCTCCCATCTATGCTATCTAGCGCAGTGTAGTCATACCCCATCCTATGGCAAATGTGGGTAGGCAGGCCCCCCACATTAATCTCTCCTCTCGTTGCTTTGCCCATTTTCACTGAGTGTCTAATGAAATGGGACCCTATATCGATGCTACTCCTTTCTTGTAGCATGTCCCATAGGCAAAGTAGCTCGCTAGCTCTCACTACATCGTCACTCTCCCCATTACCAAAAATAGTGTTTGCCATGATTCGGTGGAGGTATCGGAAAATGGGGTTTTGGAGGTGTGATGCTTTGGCCCTAGAAGGGGCGTAAGTGTGCTCTTCTGTCAATTCGGTCCAAAAGATTCGAGAATTAAACCCAATAGGAGTTCTTCTCTCTCCCCCACTCTGCAAGCCAAAGCATGAGTTCCATTTGTGTAGCGTTCATTCGTGCTCAATCTTAAATATCCTAAAAGTAATCCTACCCTCTTCTCTCTCTCTACCCGTTAAAACTTCAGCTTCTAAAGAACTTAAAAATTCCAAAACTATCCTAGGGTAGGTTGGGTGTCTTATGCCCATTATCTCTCCCCACCCTTTTTTTGCAAATAGGGCTTGAATGTCACCCAACAACCCTAAGGACTCTAGTAAATCATCATCAAGATACCTAGTTGCAGTGATTTTATGAGTAGAAAGCATGTTATATCTATCTTTATGCTCATTGTTGTGAAAAAGAGGGGTTGGAAGAGCATTACCCTCCTTTGGAGCTTGAGGGGCATCGGTTCTCCTTGCTCGTTGCTCCGAAGCACCGGATCGAGATACCACTTGCTTGGTCCTCCTCATCCTTGCTTCTTTTGGCTTCTTTGAAGGTTGGAAAAGCTTCTAGGTGGTGGGGATGAAGGATCCACACGACTAGGGCAAGAAAAAAAATCGAAACACACGGTGCATTTGGAGCGAAAATGCACGGTGTGCCCTTTTTAACCTCGCGTGATATGACCGTGTGAAAACACATGGTCAGGCCATGTGCGGCTGGGGTTAGTTGGGTACAGTCGTGGGAAAATACACGGCCAGGCCGTGTGTCCCCTATTTCTCTCTTTTTGTGTGCAACGGTATGAATTTTCTCACATACTTCGCCGTGTTAGCTAAAAATTGATTTTATTTTTACCTAGCAAGTTCTTTCTATTCCTAATGCTAACCGAAATGGAAATCAAAGTTCAAATTAACCAAATGAATGCAATACAATCAAAAGAAAACCTAGAACCTAAACTAAATTTGGGTTGCCTCCCAAGAAGCGCTTTGTTTAGGGTCGTTTAGCTCGACCACACTCCATTATCAACTTGGCTATGGAGATTCTATTAACCTCCATTCATCCATCTCAGGAACTTTATATATGGTTTCCTCCTTAGCTCTAGAAGGATTCAAGTACTTCCCTGATGCGGGTCCGTGACTTCCTGTACTAGCAGGCTAAAATTCTATCTCATCCTCTCCTACTTTTAGGGTCAGCTTGTGATTCCTTACATCAATGACCATTCTGACAGTTGCTAAAAATGGTCGCCCAAGGATGACAGGTATCTTCAGATCCTCTTCCATCTCCATGACCACAAAGTCAGTTGGAAGTGTAAAGTTCCCCATCTTTACAAGCACATCTTCTAGAATCTCCAAGGGGTATCGGTATGTGTGGTCAGCCAGTTGCAATGTCATAGTAGTGAATTTTAAATTTCCTAACCCTAGCTTTTTGCATAAGGTATAGGGCATCAGGCTTACACTCGCACCCAAGTCACAAAAGGCTTTGCTAATCAGGGTCGTCCCTATATAAATGGAATATAGAAGCTCCCCGGATCTTTTAGTTTCTGAGTGGTCTCGTTCTGGAGATAAGCGCTGGATTCCTCCGTGAGGTCCACTGTTTCAACCTTTTCAACCTTCCTACGATGCGCCAGAATATCTTTCATGAATCTTGCAAACTGGGGCATTTGGTGCAACGCTTTGAGTATCGATACCTCTACTGAGATCGACTTCAGCATGTCTAAAAATTTACCAAACTCAGCGTCCTTCTTCGCATTAGTCAACCGCTGTGGGAATGGTACAGTAAGGGGTAGTTGAGTTTTTGCGAAAGGTTCCCGATTTATTTCTCTGGCTTCTTCCTTCTCGGTCTCCCTCAAAAGTTCCCGCATTTTGGGTCTTAGCCCCTCTTCAGCAACTGACCGGCCTAGCATCTCTACCGGATTAACTCTGCCTTTCCTAGCAGCTTCCCTGGTACCCTGGAGATATGGTTTGCAATCTGAGCTACTTGAATCTCTAGCGACTTTTGCTTATTGTCAAGATCCTTTACAGATGATCCTAACTCTTCGATCATCGTATTTGTCTGCGAATGTTGCAGCTAAAATTCAATATTTGCCTCCCATTGCGTTCGAATAAAGCTCTCTAGCATATTCTTTAGACGGGTGTCAGGCGACTGTGGCTGCCCATTTCCTCCCGATTGTTGGAAACTCCCCAAATTATTCCTATAGGAAAATTTTGGGCGATTTCTCCATCCGGGATTGGAAGTGCTGGATTATGGGTTATTTGCCTTTCGATTAAGGTCGCCAACTGCATCACAATGCTCAATCTTCTCTTTTGGGCTACCCTTCCCTTCACAGTAGTCCTCTCGATACAATACTAGGTGGTCCACAGAGTTGACAACATATCGTCCCGCTGTATGAGTTGGGTAGCTACGTTCGGAAGTCCATTGTATGAGTGTTCAGTCGGGTGCCGGTTCGGGTCTTCAGTCGTAACTCCCTCGAATTGACTCTGCTGGACCATATGTATGAGTGTTGGCTTCAGTTCAAAGTTGTTTGCCGAAATGGATGGTCCAGCTATACTCGACCTAAATCCTCTAGCGCTAGGGGATGTGTAATCCCACAAGGGTCAACTACCTATATTCACTTCGGATGCAGCTTGGTCCTCCATCCTCTTCTATTCGGCTTTCCGACGATGATAGGTTTGTTTGATTTCTAAATCGATCGGAATCAGACCTTCCGATCCTAAGCGTCTAAGCATACGAAAAACTGAGCCACAAAATTAGGAGTATTTATCTAAGGTTTAGAAACAGAAAATAAACTAATCTAGCTAACTAATCAAAGAGCAAATAAGAAATAGAGAATCACTGCTAAAATGAAATAAAAACTAAATCTAGATATGGAAAGTCTAAAAATTCAAATAAAAATAAGAAAGTAAATAAATCTAACCTAAGTCCAATCCAACTATCCACTTTCTTGATTTGATATCGAATCAATCAGTCCCCGACAACGGTGCTAAAAACTTGATGCACACAAACACGACCTCAAATCTCGTGACGGAGACCGTCGAGGACTCGAAGTGTGCGCTCGCGCTCAACACCCGCAAGTGCATGGATGTTGTCAAGTAATAATGAATATCGATCTCACAGGGACTGAGATTTCGAGTATCGATTTGTCCAGTGGATGTGTTGTTCGGATTGGAAATCTGAGGGTTCACGAATGAGAGGTCATGGTGGTCCGAATGTTGGTGCAGTAGGCACCTAAGTCGAACCTGAGTTTTGATTATAGCAAACGATACAAAGTTAAGCTTATATTGTTATCTCACGAGCTAAATCGAGTGTGCAGAAAAGTGCCAACGCTGGAGCTGAAGGCTGGCAACACCCGGAGGAAGCCGCGGTGGTCGGGCGACACTCGAGTGACTTCGGAGAGAGCCGAAGGAATCGAGTGAAAGGACAGAAGCGAAAGTGACACAGTAAGTATCGAGGTAAGCTCGTGTGTGTGAGCGTAAGTGAGGTCGTATCCTCCTTACGGGGATAGTCTTAAGCATAGATCTAACCCAAGACATCCCATCGGTGGTCTAGGTCGAGATCGGACAGTCGGAGGCCGTCGAAATAATATTTTCGTTTAGCTAACTTTTGATTTCAGCTAGCATCAGTCGACTGCTAGCTTGGAGGAGTCGACTGTCGTCCATCAGTCAACTACCTACGGTCAACATTCGACTGATGCTGCCATCAGTCGACTGATGATGGCCATCAGTCGACTGATGGTCAAGGATCAGCTTCGAGGAGTCAAGGCTTATCACCTCATTTCAAGGGGAGTGGTGCTCAAATTTGATTGGTTGAAGTTCCTCTCGAAAAGGGGCTCAAGGGCTATAAAAGGAGGGCCTATCCTAGGGTTTTCTCATCAACTCAAAGCTTCCAAAAGCCTCCGTAATGCTACAACTCTCCGACAGCGAAGTTCTACTTCTCCGACACTCTAGGTTTAAATTGTTTATATTTTTCTTTTTCGGTATAAGCTTTAATTCATTTCACCTTTTTATTGTCTCGGAGTTTTATCGTAACGAGGAGAGGGGGAGTGTCCCTCTACCTCAAGCTTTTAGTGCTTTCCTGTATTCGATTAACTTCTACCTCCAACGAGGAGGAGTTCCTTAGTGATTTGCCCTCCGTGCATGATCAAGGATCACTAGGGCCTTGGAGTAGTAGCCGAAGGCTACGAACCAAGTAAAAATTTATTTGTCTCTCTTGTGTTTAATTTTATTTTCCACTGCATTTAATTGTTTTGAAACGAATTCGAACAAAAGAAAAGATGTATCGCTATTCACCCCCCTCTAGCGATCCACTTCGATCCAACAATTGGTATCAGAGTCGGGGGTTGCTAAGATTTGGTGAGACCACCGATCTAGCTTTTTACAGATTTTTTTCCCTTTTTTTTCTGTTTATTTCGAATTTATTTCATTTGGTTAGTTTTTCTCCCACACTACTAATCCAAGACGTGAGTCTTGGTACATTTCGTGTGTTTGTGTCGTTGTTAAATTTCTCGTCTTCATTTTCTAGTTTCTTTTGTATCAATGGCTTATCTTAAGGGTTTTAGCACCGTCCGACCTCCGTTTTACAACGGAGATGACTTCCGTTATTGGAAGGGTCGGATGGAATGCTTTCTTAAAACTCAAATCGAGATGTGGATCATAATCCAAACGGGATTCACACATCCGACTAACGAAGTGGGTGAATCCTTGGATTATGACCAATGGACCATTGCGACAAAAAGACAAGTCAAAGCCGATGCCAAGGCAACTCAAATCCTCCAATGCGGCTTGTCCAAGGAGGGGCTTAATCGCGTCGGCCCCTTCATCAGCGCAAAGGACCTTTGGACAAAGCTAGTGGAGCTACACGAAGGAACTGACGAAGCCAAGGTATGTAAGCGCGATCTTTTGTTTAATAAATTATATAATCTAAAAATGCAGGAACACGAAATAGCGACGCAACTTCACGCTCGTGTTCAAGGCATAGTCAATAACCTACACGCAATCGGGCAAAAGGTCGAAAACCGTGACCTTATAAGGTATGTTCTTAACTATTTTCCAAAGACTACCTTGTGGGCATCCATGGTCAATGCCTACAAGGTCTCCAAGGATCTTTTGAAACTTAGGTTAGATGAGTTATTTTCCGATTTTGAACTTCATGAGTAGTCTAACTCGGAACTCGAGAAGGGTATAGCACTTTTTGCAGGTTTGAGGAAGAAAACGACAAGCAAGCCATCCCCGAAGGAAGAAGTGGATGAGTCCGATTCAGAGGTCGACCCGGAAATGGAGGCCAAACTAGTTAACCTAGTTCAGAGGATAGTTAAGGGCTGAAAATGAACCGTCACTCGACCCAATGAAGGTAAGCCTAAAAGTTCGAATATTAGATGTTACAAATGCAACAGGTTTGGACACATCAAGTCTGAATGCCCAAAACTCAAGAGCAAAGCACCAAAACACAAAAAGGCACTCAATGCTACATGGGAAGAAGCATCCGAGGAAGAAGATGATGATCGTGTCCTCATGGCTAAACCGGTGGAATCAGAGACGGAGTCAGAACCAGAACACGAATCGAAAACCGAAGATGAGTCGGACTGCGAAGCGCTATTCAAGACAAGCCACTGATACGCATCCGGTTCAAAAGATACACTCAAGGTAAGTCGATCCCTTATTAGAACACTTTATAGTGCAATTAAGTTCTTAACTAGGAAATTAGCTAAGTCCGAGTCCAAGGTCGAGACCCTGGTTGAGGAAGTTAAACTCCTCAAACACGAGGTCTCTCTAACCTCTTCGACTAGTCGAGTTCGAGAGGAGGACTCAACTCAAGTTGAAAAGCTCGAAGTTGAGAACTCACTCTTGAAGAGTCAAGTCGAAGATCTTAGGAACACGTTGGAAAGATTTACTTTGGGATCCAAAGGACTTGACCTCCTACTTGGATCGCAAAGGGCCGTGTACAACAAGGTCGGACTAGGGTTTAGCTCAAATATGACCAACAAGTCGTATATGTCAATTGTGAGTCGACATAAAAAATGTGTCCAAGCATGGGTCCCTAAGACCGCCTTGATTTCAAACTTAGGATCGAACCAGTACTGGGTTCCCAAGGACCAAATCCATTATGTGGAGAGACCGAACTGATTCAACGGTCTAGGGGGAGCCAGTACAAAACTTGTTTGTATTTTAACTTAGAAATTGCATGCTTAGGTTCTTTATTTAGTTTGATTTTTCTTTTTAGAATGGCTAGATAGGACTATAACTCGTCAATACTTGATAACATAGTACCAGGACACGGCGAGATGATAGTACTCTAGGAAAGCGGAGTCTTGTGTATTCGGGCTAGATAAGGCGTATCTAGTTCAGAGCACTTGACCGAGCGGAACTAGCTGAAGCTACCTCGCCGTATCCTAGACTAGTTAGACCAGGAAGTAGTCTTAGGTAAGTCAAGTTTCTATTTTCTTGAAAATGACTTTGTCTAAGGAAGTGGTCGTTGTTCCGATCAAAGAAGGCCTTTGTGCCTCGCCACGACCTGTAAGCCATGATCTTGAAAAAGTGACTTGATGAGCCTAAGGTCAAATCTGAATCTAACGCAAGGTTGACAAGTGTTCGATTCATTAAATTTAAATCAAGTAAAATTGGAAGTCATCTCACAAGAACATATAGGGTTAACATGTTTGATCATGTAGACATGGGTGAGATGATTTAGGTTAATAATCTTCAACCAATCTTTAATAAATCCAATATCCGATCCAACTACCTTGCATGTAGGATCAATGGTTGTTGGATAGTGGTTGCTCCTGACACATGACCAAGGATCAACTCAAGTTTTCGAAGCTTCAATTCAAACGATAAGGATCGGTAGCCTTCGGAAACAATGACAAGCTCAAAATCATCGAATCAGGTGATATTGAGCTCAACTCTAACTTTATTATTCAAAATGTCTTATTGGTAGAAAATTTTCAATATAATTTACTTAGTGTAAGCCAATTGTGTGATAATAACTATAAGGTCATATTTCTAGAAAATGAATGCATAATTAATACAAATGAAACTTCTGAAACAACCCTTAAGGTAACCAGAAATAACAATATTTACACTATTAACTAACTCCTCAACTAAGTGTCTTATGACACGGCAAGAGGAATCATGGTTGTAGCACCGACGACTCGGTCACTCACACCCAAGACTCATCCACAAGATGTGTCAAAGTGACTTAGTCAGAGGTTTGCCTAACCTCAATAACTTGGATAACAAAATATATAATGCTTGTCAACAAGGTAAACAATCTAGGACACAACATCAACTAACTAATCAAGAACGAACCAAAAGTGTTCTTGAGCTCCTACACATGGATCTATTTGATTCACACGGAGCTAAGTCACTTAATGGAAGTAAATTCTGTTTAGTCATAATTGATGACTACTCTAGATTTACTTGGGTTAGGTTCATCAAACACAAAAGTGACACCCTAGATCAATTAATCAACCTATTTAAACTAGTAGAAAATCAACAAAGCATTAAAATGAAAAGACTTAGGACTGATCATGGTGGTGAATTCGAGAACCACAGGTTTACAGAATTTTGCAACCTAAATGGATACCACCATGAGTTCTCTTGCCCTAGAACCCCACAACAGAATGACCTAGTAGAACATAAGAATAGAACCCTACAAGAAGCCGCTAGGACAATGTTAAACGAGTATAACCTACCCGATAGGTTTTGGGCGAAAGTCGTGAGTATGGCATGCTATGTCCAAAATAGGATCCTTATGGTAAAGAGGCACCTTAAGACCTCATACGAGATTTATCATGATAAAATACCTAACATCAAGTACTTTAGGGTAATTGGGTGTAGGGTACATATCCTAAACACTAAGGATTACCTAGGGAAATTTACATCCAAAACCTCGACCGAAATCTTTCTAGGATACTCGACTACGAGTAGAGCGTATAGAGTATATAATCATGACACCCTTAGAGTCGAGGAGACTATCAATATAGTATTTGATGAAGGACACGAACCTAAAAAACCCCTAGCAACCCCAATTAGTGAGCCGATTCATACCAGACTCAACTCCGATTCAGAGATCAAGTCTAGTGTTAATCCTAACTTATGTCAACCAAGTCAGTCTATCGACCAAGTGGTAGATGACTCTAACCAGACTAGGACTCAAACGGGTCATCCTATTGACCAAGTGGTAGACTCAAAACCAAATCCAACTAGGACTCAAATGAATCATCCTATCGATCAAGTGATAGGTGATCCAAGTCTAGGAGTTCGAACTAGAGCCTCATACAGAAACCTTAGTCAAATCTCCTTGATTTCCAAAATTGAACCCAAAACTATTGACCAAGCTCTTCTTGATCCCAATTGGATTATTGCAATGTAAGAAGAGCTGGCTCAATTCACTAGGAATGAAGTATGGGAATTAGTACCACCACCTAAAGATAAAACAATCATTGGAACATGGTGGGTGTTTAGGAATAAACTTGATGATAAAGGTGAAGTAGTTACAAATAAAGCTAGACTAGTCGCAAAAGGGTTTAGTCAAGTCAAAGGTTTAGATTACGATGAGACCTATGCCCCAGTAGCTAGATTAGAGTCCATTCGAATGTTATTAGCATATGTTGCACATCGAGGATTTAAGTTGTTTCAAATGGATGTGAAGTCAACATTCTTGAATGGATATATTAAAGAGGAAGTTTATGTTAGTCAACCCTCCAGTTTCAAAAGCATAGATAAACCCGACCATGTCCTTAGGTTAAAGAAAGCTCTCTATGGACTTAAACAAGCTCCTCGAGCTTGGTACAAAAGAATTTCGGTTTATCTTAAAGGGTTTAACCAAGGTGTAGTTGACCCAACTCTTTTCGTAAAAATCGTAGGTAAAGACATATTCATAGCCCAAATCTACGTAGATGATATCATTTTCGGAACCACCAACTCGATCCTATTGAATGAATTCATTTCACTTATGGAAAGTGAATTTGAAATGAATTTAGTATGTGAGTTGAGTTTCTTCTTAGGTCTACAAATTAAACAAACTAAAGATGGAATATACCTTCATCAACGCAAATATACTAGGGAATTAATTAAACGCTTTGGAATGCAAGACGCTAAAATTATTAATACCCCAATGGCAACTAATATGAATATAGAAGAAGATGTAATCGGAAACTCAATTGATTTAAAATACTATAGAAGCGTAATAGGGAGTCTCCTTTACTTAACTGTAAACCGACCTGATATCTTATTTGCAGTAAGTATGTGCGCAAGGTTCCAAACTTGTGCCAAGGAGTCTCACCTAACTCTAGTCAAGCGTATCCTTAGATATCTAAAGGGTACACTTAATGTCGGTATTTGGTACCCTAGATCTACCGAGTTCGAACTAACCGGCTACTCTGATTCGGACTATGCCTGTAGTAAGCGCGATAGAAAGAGTACGAGTGGTTGTTGTCAACTTCTCGGCTCGAGTCTAGTGAGTTGGTGCAGTAGGAAGCAACACTGTGTTGCCTTATCTACCACTGAAGTCGAATACATCGCAATGGGTGAGTGTGTCACTCAGCTTCTTTGGATGAAGCACACTCTCCGCGACTTTAAGTTAGACTTTACAAACACTAAACTTCACGTAGATAACATTAGCTCAATTAACTTAACTAAGAATCTGATATGTCACTCTAGGACCAAACATATAGAGGTCAAACACCATTTCATTGGAGAACATGTGGCCAACGGAGCCATACAACTCGAATACGTCAAATCGATGATGGCCATCAGTCGACTGATGGTCAAGGATCAGCTTCGATGAGTCAAGGCTTATCACCTCATTTCAAGGGGAGTGGTGCTCAAATTTGATTGGCTGAAGTTCCTCTCGAAAAAGGGCTCAAGGGCTATAAAAGGAGGGCCTATCCTAGGGTTTTCTCATCAATTCAAAGCTTCCAAAAGCCTCCGCAACGCTACAATTCTCCGACAACAAAGTTCTACTTCTCCGACGCTCTAGGTTTAAATTGTTTATATTTTTCTTTGTCTGTATAAGCTTTAATTCAGTTCATCTTTTTATTGTCTCGGAGTTTTATCGTAACGAGGAGAGGGGGAGTGTCCCTCTACCTCAAGCTTTTAGTGCTTTCCTGTATTCGATTAACTTCTACCTCCAACAAGGAGGAGTTCCTTAGTGATTTGCCCTCTGTGCGTGATCAAGGATCACTAGGGCCTTGGAGTAGTAGCCGAAGGCTACGAACCAAGTAAATTTTATTTGTCTCTCTTCTGTTTAATTTTATTTTCTGCTACATTTAATTGTTTTGAAATGAATTCGAATGAAAGAAAAGATTTATCACTATTCACCCCCCCTCTAGCGATCCGCTTCGATCCAACACCGAACTCAGTACGGTGTCACATGGAAGAAGAGAAAAGGTTACTACGAGGATTTGAATGGGATTCTAGGACTTCGATTTCGTTTGTGTGTCACAGAACATGCTACCAATCGAATGTATCCAGATTTTGTAGCTAGGGTTTTGTGGAAAAACATCATAAACTATGGTATGAGGATGTCGAATCAATCCCTGCGACGAACCAAAAACGAGACACGTTACCGACTCTATCGCTTCCTTCTATCCACAGTTATAGGCGATGAGGCCAACCTATAGATTCCTCCTAATATCCCCTAAATATAAGATACGACGACTGTCACTCCTCGTATCGTCTACGCACAGAAGATAGAAAATCAAAACACAAAGCTATAGATCTAAACAATCATTCAACTGCAAATACGATTTCAAGAACGGAAACATATTTGAAATAGCAATGTTCTACTCAACACAAACTACTCCCTAATCCTAGAATTGGAGAATCTACTCCATGAATATGAGAAGAGAGTCACAATATATTATAGAATTCTTGAGTAAAACGATAAATGTACAAGAAATATGAATTACAATGTAAGTGTAGCTCTTCCATCTGGCATTGTGGTGAAGATCTTGATCCTTGAGCGACTCTCTCCTTCCCCCATGCGAATTCCCGAAGCTTTTTAGGGCTTCGGAGTGTTGTCCTGGGCGGTATGCCTCCCCCCTAGGGTTTGGGCAGAGCTTTTCTTATATAGACATCACGACGGATCACTGCAAAATCTAGAAAAAACCCTAGTCGCGTCAAATCAGTTGGCCACCACACGACCATGTGAAAACACATGGCCTGGCCGTGTGTCAGATCGTGGAGGCCATTTTCACCTTTTAAACACGGTCGTGTGTAGGCACATGCTCTGGCTGTGTTCCCTTCTGCGTCCAGCTGCCAAATGTCTTTTTTTTGCTCCGAAAGTGCGCCGTTATCCCCACGAAATGCTATCCTGCACACAAAAGTATACAGAGCAGATCTTTGAACCAGAAAATAGGAAATGCATGGAAAATAAAGTAAAATATGCATGAAACCAACATAAAATGAGATGAGATGTGAGCAAAAACTACTCCTAAAATCCTATATGTTTTGCTCACATCAACATTCAGTCGACTGATCCCTACAAAATGAGATTTTCCCAAATAGATAAAGTAAAATATGATAGCAGTGGTAATACTGCTCGATCTCGACTACTAAGTCCCATGCGGACTTTCCATCGGATCGATGCCTAGCTTTGTCCCCCTAGAGAGGACTCAGCGTCACCTCTTCACTTGAGGCTTACCTATCGGCTGCCTGCAGGGCTTACCATTCTTGACATTGTTGGGATGTATACTGAAAAGTCTTCCTTTTGTATGAACATCTTTATTTTGAAATAAGAATCACATGATCATTGTTTGCATATTTTTATAGCTATGCATATTGTCTAATACATTACATTATAGATAACATGGTGTGTCGTGTCACACAGAAGATCATGTTATCAGTTCCTTGTAAAGTATAAGTAAAGGCTCACAACCGAGATGACTTTGGACAAACCATTGGAATGGTTGTAGTGTGATTTGGGATTGGTTTGTCTTGACCATAGAATCACACTAGTGCACGTTGTGTGTATTGAGCAGGACCGACTTAGAGGTGATTCGATTTATTGCTGACTACATAATCGAATCAGACCTCATATATTATATTGTACATACTCTTAATCCCGATATAATAACGGGCACATATACTTAGTACTCATCTCTTTGATTTACCAATGGGCGAGATTTATAGATTAAATCGATTGGCTCGGTAAGTTGGGAGATGATATTATTTATATGGTGTGTCGTTAATTATAGGAGGAAACCGTGTCCTATATATTAGGATGATGATGTCCCCTTGAGGAGCTCATAAGGTTGATCATGTAAACCCTGCAGGTGGACATGGTCCGGCATGATGAAAAGGTTGAGTGGTACTACTCATGGAGTTAGATGTTGATTAATTAATGGTCAGTAAATTAATTAATCGACAGACATTTAGATATCTTAAACATGGGGAGAACATGTACATATAATATATGGAGCCCATATTAACTTATTGGGGTTGGTTAGGTAGATCAATGATAATTTTTTAGTGGATTGGATTATCATTAATGGATTGGACTTTATGTGGGCTTGATCCATTGGGTAGCCAAGATCCAATTCCTCCTCATGGTCCCTATTGTAGCCTATTAAAACCTCATGAAGCTTAGATCCAATGGATAGAAACAAAACTCTAGATCCAAAGGTAGAGATTAAATCTCTAAGATCCGACGGTTGAGATTAAATCTCTAGATCTGACGGTTGAGATTAAATCCCTAGAACCAATGGTGGAGATTAAAACATGGCTTATCCCTAACTCTATAAAAGGAGGGCAAGGGGTGGGGGGCAACTAATGAATCCTAATTGAGATAGGATTAGGGTTTGGAGGCTTAGGGTTTTGGAGGCTTGGGCGGCAAGAAGAATAGGGTTGGCGGCACCAAATAAGGAATCTATTTCCTTATCTCCTCCTTCTTTAATCTTGCCGGCGCACAAACAGCTCCTCCCACACCTTGGCCTGCATCCAAAGCCCCTCTTCTCCTTCTCCTTGGCTGGTGGAAACAAGATTTAGGGCTTTCCCTTGGTGTCTTGGCCGGATTCCACCTTAATCTCTTCTTCCTTCTTGGCCGGCAGCAAGCTCCAACATTGGATGTTGGTGGTTGGTTGAAAGAAGGAAAGGAGCTTTGTTTCTATTCTTCCTCTTGCTTGGAATGAGCAAGGAAGGAAGATTGGCGATCTAGGAGCTTCAACTTTTGGTAGATCGTCGCCCACACGACATCCGAAAGGAGGAAGGTCATACATTAGAAGATCGAGAGGTATATCGATTCTCTATTCTCTTTTGTAATATGTTTGTTTTTGTTTTTCAATTATGAGCATGATATATTCTGTTTATGGATAAATAATACTTGAATCCAAACATAAACACGAAAGTCGGCGATCCGGACATCGTCTATTCCGCGGCTACTCGTAGAATAGAGGTTGGTCGCTTAAACAACAAGTTTGTTCAAGTGACCTCTCTAAACGAATAGCACGATGATGACTTGGTTGTTTAGGCAATCCCTTTTGTCTAGGATTTATTTTTCATATTTATTGATTATTGTTTGTTATGCATGTCGTAGGCTAAAAAATTCCTCAATTTCAAATTACTAAGTGGGAGAGGGATATTTTTATAAATTCCCGCGGCCTCCAATACGATTTGACAAGTGATGCAAACAAACTTGCGTGTCGGCTCTGAGTGCCTTCCTCCCCATCGGATGAGTTTGTTTGCAAATCACACAGTCAAATATGGTTATAGAGAATTATTAAGGAGCGTGTGCACTTCCCCATCGGAAGGCACATAACCCGAGATAATTACCTTGGTACCGAGTATTGGTGAACACTTAGATACAAATATAAGTATCCTCCCCATCGGAGTCACTGCTTTTATTTGTAGGGCCAAAGAGGAACCAACTATTAATTTTACTTGTCAAAAAGTTAGGTTGACAAGATAGTAAAATTAATGGGTAAAACCTCCTCTTACAAATGTAGAATTCGTATACGTCCACACTATCGTGGCATACGATATTCTCGATGTTTTGAGGTGTTGGTTGATTTTAAAATTTTATTGTTTGAGGAATCAATAATTTTTTGAAATATAATGTTTTGATTTATGTGATTCTTAGGTTTTCTTTCAAAATAACTTTCAACCCACTTACTGTGATACTGAAAGAGAACAAACTTACTGGACCCAACTATGTTGATTGGAAGAGGAAACTAGACATTGTCTTGACTGCTGAGGAATACAAATATGTACTCCTCGAAGAGTGCCCTTCTAAGCCTGTAGATGATTCTGGGGAAAAGGAGAGAGAGAGTTATAAGAAGTGGATAAAGGCCGATGAGATGGCGCGGTGTTACATTTTGGCTTCTATGTCAAATGTACTGCAGCATCAGCATCAAGCCATGCCCACTGCTTATGACATGATGCTCAATCTCAAAGAGCTTTTCGAACACTAGAATCGGGCTGCGAGGCAAGAAGCCATGAGAAACTTGATGACGACCACCATGATCGAGGGAACACCCGTGAGGGATCATGTTCTCAAGATGATGGCTCATTTGAATGAGCTGGAGGTCCTTGGAGCTGAGATCGATGGGGAAACCCAGGTCGATATCATACTTCAGTCTCTACCTAGGAGTTTTGAGCAGTTTCACCTAAACTACAACATGAACAAGAGGTTGTATTCGTTGGCGGAACTTCTGACAGAACTCCAGGTGGCAGAGGGGCTATTTCGTCAGAGTGCTCAGGCACATGCCATGGTGACCCAAAAGGTTTCTACTTCTAAGCCGAAAGGCAAGAAGAAGAAGAAACAAACTGGGGCAAAGGCGGTGGGAGATACTCAACGAGGAGTGAAGAAGCCGAAAGGCAAGTGCTTCACTTGTAAGCAGACTGGACACTAAAAGAAGGACTGTCCCAACCGCAAGCAGAACAAAGGTATATCTTTTGGTCTAGTTGTTGAAACAGGTTAAGCGGTGTTATCTACCGGAACCTGGTGTGTAGATACGGGAGCGACTGATCATGTCTGCAATACTTTGCAGGGGTTCCAAAAAACCAGACGACTGGCTGAGGGGGAGATTACCATGTACTTGGGCGATGCCACGAAGGTGGTGGCAATTGCAGTGGGAGACATTCATTTATCTTTTGAGAAAAATAAAGTGTTGGTTCTTAAGAATTGCCTTTATGTACCCTTATTTAGAAAGAATTTAATTTCGGTTTCTAAATTGTTTATGGATGAATATTCTATTTCTTTTAATCACAGAGTTGTTATAAGAAGGAATAGGGACCTTATCTGTTCGGGTGCATTTATAGGAAATTTATACACACTTGAACCAAAATCTCCCACAATGCATATTGAAATTAATAACTCATCTTCTAATTCCAATAAGAGAAAAGAACCTTCGAAGATGAACCAAACATATCTTTGGCATCTTAGGCTTGGTCATATTAACCTAAGCAGAATTTAAAGGTTGATAGATGATGAACCTTTGGATTCATTAGTGGTAGAGGATTTCCTAACCTGCGAATCTTGCTTGGAGGGTAAAATGACCAAGAGGTCTTTTAAGGCCAAGGGGTATAGAGTCAAAGATGTGTTAGAATTGGTTCACTCTGATTTGTGTGGTCCTATGTCTATCCAGGCTAGAGGTGGTTTTGAGTATTTCGTCTCTTTTATAGACGACTACTCGAGATATGGATACATTTACCTGATGCGCCGCAAGTCTGAATGCTTTGACAAGTTCAAAGAATTCAAGGCTGATGTGGAGAAACGTCAAGGTAAAAGTATCAAGACACTACGATCTGATCGTGGTGTCGAGTACCTCTTGGGAGAGTTTAGGAATTACCTATCAGAGGTTGGGATTCAATCCATATTGACTGCACCTGGCACACCCCAGCATAATGGTGTAGTAGAGCGAAGGAATAGGACTCTTATGGAGATGGTTAGATCGATGATGAGTTATTCTGAGTTGCCAGATTCGTACTGGGGATATGCTCTAGACACGCCAGTGTACATTCTGAACTTAGTTCCATCTAAATCAGTGCCTTCTACTCCCAAAGAATTGTGGACTGGGCGAAAGCCTAGTCTAAGACATATTCGGATATGGGGGAGTCCAACACATGTGCTGAAGGCAAATGCTGGTAAGTTGGAGCCTCGTACAGAAGTACGCATGTTCGTTGGCTATCCTAGAGGAACGAAGGGTGGTCTATTTTATAGTCCTAGAGATCAGAGGGTGATTGTTAGCACGAATGCCAGATTTCTAGAGGAAGACTATGTCATGAACCACAAGCCCAAGAGTAAAATTGTTCTGGAGGAATTAAATGGGGAAGTCACTTCTTTAGTACCACCGGTACAAGAAGATATACCACATGTCACTGCACCGCGTGTCACAGAGGATACAAAGGTGATGCCTCGTCTGAGACAGTCTGATAGATTCATGTTCTTGGAAGAGTCTTCTGATTTGGTCCATGGCGAACATGAACCTGATCCCTGGACATATGACGAGGCAATCCAAGATAAAGATGTAGTATCTTGGCAAAGTGCAATGAATGTTGAGATTTAATCTATGGATTCGAATCAGGTCTGGGAGCTAGTAGAACTACCCGATGGTATAAAAACCATAGGACACAAGTGGATCTACAAAAGAAAGAGAGGAATAGATAGGAAGGTTGAGACCTTCTAAGCGAGGCTTGTTGCGAAGGGGTATACTCAGAAAGTGGGTATCGATTATGAGGAGACCTTTTCACCGGTAGCCATGCTTAAGTCTATCCGAATTCTCTTATGCATAGCAGCTCATATGGATTATGAGGTATGGCAGATGGATGTCAAGACATCTTTCCTTAATGGAAGTCTTGAGGAAAACATTTATATGAAGCAACCAGAGGGTTTCATTGCGAAGGGCAAAGAACATCTTGTATGTAAGCTTAATCGGTCCATTTATGGATTGAAGCAAGCTTCGAGGTGTTGGAACATCCGCTTCGATGAGGTAATCCAGTCTTATGGATTTATTCAAAGTCCGGATGAGTCTTGTGTATACAAGAGATGTGACGGAAATGTAGTGGTATTTCTTGTACTATACGAAGATGACATTTTGTTGATTGGCAACAATATTAAGGTGTTATCGGACGTAAGGATATGGTTGTCCAAACAGTTTGATATGAAGGACTTGGGAGAGGTGGGACACATCCTTGGGATCAAGGTTATAAGGGATCGCAGGAAAAGGATGTTGTTCTTATCCCAAGCTTCATACATAGACACGATTATGGATCGTTTTAGCATGCAGAACTCCAAGAAGGGTTTTCTACCTTTCAGGCATGGAGTTCCTTTATCTAAGGAGATGTGTCCTAAAACATCTGAGGAGATAGAGGAGATGAAGGCAGTTCCTTATGCTTCGGTGGTTGGAAGCCTCATGTATGCGATGTTATGTACGAGACTAGATATCTGCTATGTCGTGGGCATGGTCAGCAGATATCAGAGTAATCTAGGATAGGGACATTGGACTGCGGTAAAGCATAGTCTTTTAGTATAAGTGGGAGATTATTTGGATGTATACTGAAAAGTCTAACTTTTGTATGAACATCTTTATTTTAAAATAAGAATCATATGATCATTGTTTGCATATTTTTATGGCTATGCATATTGTCTAATACATTACATTGTAGATAACATGGTGTGTGGTGTCACACAGGAGATCATGTTATCGGTTCCTTGTAAAGTATAAGTAAAGGCTCATAACCGAGATGGCTTTGGACAAACCATTGGAATGGTTGTAGTGTGATTTGGGATTGGTTTGTCTTGACCATAGAATCACACTAGTGCACTTTGTGTGTATTGAGTAGGACCGACTTAGAGGTGATTCGATTTATTGCTGACTACATAATCGAATCAGACCTTAGATATTATATTGTACATACTCTTAATCCCGATATAATAACGGGCACATATAGTTAGTATTCATCTCTTTGATTTACCAATGGGCGAGATTTATAGATTAAATCATTAGGCTCGATAAGTTGGGAGATGATATTATTTATATGGTGTGTCGTTGATTATAGGAGGAAAACGTGTCCTATATATTAGGATGATGATGTCCCCTTGAGGAGCTCATAAGGTTCATCATGTAAACCCTGCAGGTGGACTTGGTCCGGCATGATGAAAAGGTTGAGTGGTACAACTCATGGAGTTAGATGTTGATTAATTAATGGTCAGTAAATTAATTAATCAATGGACATTCAAGATCTTAAACACGGGGAGAACATGTACATATAATATATGGAGCCCATATTAACTTATGGGGATTGGTGAGGTAGATCAATGATAATCCTTTAGTGGATTGGATTATCATTAATGGATCGGACTTTATGTGGGCTTGATCCATTGGGTGGCCAAGATCCAACTCCTCCTCATGCTCCCTATTGTAGCCTATTAAAACCTCATGAAGCTTAGATCCAATGGATAGAAACAAAACTCTAGATCCAAAGGTAGAGATTAAATCTCTCAGATCCGACGGTTGAGATTAAATCTCTAGATCCGACGGTTGAGATTAAATCCCTAGAACCAATGGTGGGGATTAAAACATGGCTTATCCCTAACTCTATAAAAGGAGGGCAAGGGGTGGGTGGCAACTAATGAATCCTAATTGAGATAGGATTAGAGTTTGGAGGCTTAGGGTTTTGGAGGCTTGGGCGGCAAGAAGAATAGGGTTGGCGGCACCAAATAAGGAATCTATTTCCTTATCTCCTCCTTCTTCAATCTTGCCGGCGCCCAAACAACTCCTCCCACACCTTGGTCTACGACCAAATCCCCTCTTCTCGTTCTCCTTGGCTGGTGGAAATAAGATTTAGGGCTTTCCCTTGGTGTCTTGGCCGGATTCCACCTTAATCTCTTCTTCCTTCTTGGCCGGCGGCAAGCTCCAACATTGGATGTTTGTGGTTGGTTGAAAGAAGGAAAGGAGCTTTGTTTCTATTCTTCCTCTTTCTCGGAACGAGCAAGGAAGGAAGATTTGTGATCTAGGAGCTTCAACTTTTGGTAGATCGTCGCCCACACGACGTCCGAAAGGAGGAAGGTCATACATTAGAAGATCAAGAGGTATATCGATTCTCTATTCTCTTTTGTAACATGTTTATTTTTTTTTCAATTATGAGCATGATATATTCTTTTTATGGCTAAATAATACTTGGATCCCGAACATAAACACGAAAGTCGATGATCCGGACATCGTCTATTCCGCGACTACTCGTAGAATAGAGGTTGGTCGCTTGAATAACAAGTTTGTTCACATGACCTCTCTAAACGAATAACACGACGATGACTTAGTTGTTCGGGCAATCCCTTTTGTCTAGGATTAAATTTTTTTTATCCGGGGACATCGATGGGATCGCCATGAACAAGCGACCAAGGTGAAGTGGGAAGCGAAGTTTCCCCTCACGGATCAACCCAATAGACATCCGATTTGACCCACTAGGTCTTCCACCAACTGTCCGGTCTGCCTGACCCAGCTAGACTTTTTGCTGATTGTCCGGTCTCCTGACCCAACCAGTCTTTATGCCAAATGTGTCACGCCCGCCCTCCATAGGGGTTCGGAGGGGCGGCGCGACACGATCGTACATACATGCATTACAGCGGAAGACTACATATACTTCTTACAGCGGAAGACTTTAAACTTTTTTTTTCTTTCTTTTAAACATAAGCATGCATCATCATTTCATAAATACTTAGTTCCAGTTCATGACATTCAACTTAAAGAAAATGTGCATAAGTACAGAAAGCATAAACAGAACTCCTCCACCATGCCACTACCACACACACTTTGCCCCTCCTGCTGCTCCCTTTAGTTTAGCCATTCTTTACCCTTATCTGCAGTATAAGGGAACATAAAACTATAAGCACATAGGTTTAGTAAGATCCTGTCCTACTCACAAAAACCATACGTCGAGCATTAAGCATAGAGTAGTGACATGATCATATAAGCTCATATAAGCATAACATTCATATAAACGTACATGAACATATAAGCAAGCATAGCATGCATATAAACATACCATAACATAAGCATAGCATTCATATAAACATTCAAGAACATAAGCAAGCATAACATGCATATAAACATACCAGAACATAAGCATAGCATTCATATAAATATTCAAGAACATAAGCAAGCATAACATGCATATAAACATACCAGAACATAAGAATAACATTCATATAAACATTCAAGAACATAAGCAAGTATAACATGCATATAAACGTACCAGAACATAAGCATATCATTCATATAAACATTCAAGAACATAAGCAAGTATAACATGCATAATAACATCATAATGATCTAGACATGAAATAAAGGTATATGCAAGATGCTCTTTGAAAACATATAAATTATAGGTACTTAAACATAATCTCAACATATTGGGCCCGGCATTGTACCACATATATCATCATCATAGCGCGCATCCCTAATAGACCCGAGGTAGCTAATCCAGGACCCACTAGAGTACTAGGCCCATACTATGTCCATCGGCCTAAGGGCAACATAACATATAAGCCCCTCCTAAGCCCGTACTTATGACCGTCGGCCTAGGGCATTTGGGAGCCCATCCCGTACTGAGTCTGTACTACGACCGTCGACCCAGGGGCACGTAGGAGCCCATCCCTTGGACCTTATTAGGGTCCTGGTACAAGCCATGCAGAAAGTAAAATAGCATATCATGTTCCTTATCATAACATATCATATTTCTTTTCATAAACATATCATGTTCCTTATCATGGCATATCATGTTTCTTCTTCTTAGCATATCGTGTTCCTTCTTCATAACATATCACATTTCTTTTCATAACATAGCATGTTCCTTCTTTATAACATATCATGTTTCCTTCTTCATAACATATCATATTTCTTTTCATAACATAGCATGTTCCTTCTTTATAACATATCATGTTTCCTTCTTCATAACATATCATATTTCTTTTCATATCATATCATGTTCCTTCTTTATGACATATCATATACTCATACAATTAACATGACAATGAGCATAACATAATCATACATTCATACAATTAACATGGCAATGAGCATAACCTAATCATACATTCATACAATTAACATTCATACAATCAATCAATCATGCTATCATAAAATCTAACTAACATCATATTTGCATCTTTTTCTACATGTAGCATGGCATGGAGGACTTAGTAGAGGGCATGTACATGGGCTGGCCGAAACCCTAAGGGAGGGTTCTTAGGAGTTTACATGCTAAACAACTTGTGTAAGGTCTACTTAACATCTTACTAACATCACACACATATAGGGCATGACATAAACATCATGAACAAGCATAACATGGTGTGGTCCAAACTTCATGGAGTTCTGCCAAAATTTTAAACCCTAAACAACTTGTACATGATATAACTAACCACATATTAATTCTATCACATATAAATCATGGCATGGAAGGCCCTTAGGAGTTTAATTGAGCCTTGGACGAGAGCTTCAAGGAATCCTAACATCCATTTCTTAAATCTAGCTTAGCTATCAACATGTTACCTTCATCTACATTCAAACATAGCATGACAACTTATACATCATGGCATGATAGACCTAAATGGGTCTTGGCCGAATGTTTCAAGGAGCTTTAAAGATCAACCACTTAAATTTAGTTTAGCTACAACATGTTATCTTCATCTAACATCAAAACATAGCATGAACACATCTAGAGCATAGCATAGAAAACCATTAGGGGTCAAAAAGGGGACTTGGACGAGAGTTTCATGAAGGTTGGAGATCAAGCACTTAACCAAACCTATTTAGAAACCTATTACCATCATATTCATACAAAGTATAGCATTAATCATCATGGAAAGCATAAGGAATGGTCTTGGCCGAAAGTTCATGAAGCTTTTAAGATCAAACACTTAACCAAACCTATTTAAAAACCTATTATCATCATATTCATACAAAGTATAGCATGGATCATCATGGAAAGCATAAGGAATGGTCTTGGCCGAAAGTTCATGAAGCTTTTAAGATCCAACACTTAACCAAACCTATCTAGAAACCTATTATCATCATATTCATACAAAGTATAGCATGGATCATCATGGAAAGCATAGGGAAGGGTCTTGGCCGAATGTTTCTTGAAGCTTTTAAGATCAAACACTTAACCAAACCTATCTAGCAATTTATCATCATCATATTCATACAAGGTATAACATGGATCATCATGGAAAGCATAAGAAAGGGTCTTGGCCGAAAGTTTCTTGAAGCTTTTTCTTAATAACATCAATCGAAACAACTTGTATGCAGGTGAGGGGGATACTTATATCCTTCGCTTGTTAATAGTTGGAAAATACCCTAAGTGATGCCAAACTATAGCCTTCTTCTTGCTTGGGTAGGTTTTCAGAAAATGGAAGAGGGGAAGGGGTAGGGTTTCGGTGAGGAAGAAGAAGAGAAGGAGAGGATGCCAACTTTGGTTTCTCATGTCTCCTCATTCCCCAATTTATTCACTTGAAGGTGTCCCTTAGCCTCCCTTACCCTTATCTATCATTTTCTATACCCTTCTAATAGCACAACCCTGCTGGGCTTCTGGTTATTGGATGAATCTTAGGGTTTAGCTATCTACTAGAGGTTTGGGGTTCAATTCTTGGGCCATGCATCCTTTTTGGCTCTATTTCTTTTATTTTTGGAAGAGCCCACATAAAGCCCATTATAATCATGCAAAAATTCTTGTAAAATTGCTAGGAATTTTACGGGTGTTACAAAATGTCTGGTCCACATGACCCATCTAGACTTCATGTCTGGTGTCCGGTTCTCCTGATCTGTCAAGTCAACTACCTAGCATCTGGTCAACACGACCTACTAGGACTTCCTATTAAGTCTGCTCACTTAACACTGATATTAGAACACAAGTAATTTCTAACTTCAACTATGGTTTATACATCAAAACCAAGGAGTGATGCTCACTGCATCAAAAATACACATATTTTAAGATTTATTTACCATGTTTTTCTACTGTTTCATTCACATATCATGTATAAAACCTTTCATTTTCTTTCCTTTTATCTTTTTAGTTCAGATAAATGTTGTTTCTATGTTTTTACTCTCAAGAGGGACAAAAGAAGGCATAATAAAGCCATGAAGGAAAATCATGACAAAACAGAGAGCAAACGGAACCACAATACCCATTTTTCGGACTTCCTAGTGTCAAACCCGCCCAAGGCGTGCCAGAGAGCATGCCCATGCCTAGCTTTTTTTTAGCACGCTCAATTCCAAGGTGTTCCAGATCTTCACAGTGCTTGGCACGCCCAGGTCGTGCCATGGGATAATCGAAATCCCAATTTTTCTCAAGGCTATTCCTAATTTCTTGCAACTAATTTCTCGATTTTCTCTCTTAAAAAAGATATAAAAAGACCCCAAAGCCTAGGAGAAAGGCATTCTGGAATTATTCTAGATACTCCTGAGGATTCTGAGGATTTGAGAGATTCTAGAGATCCTGACCTTAGGATCAAGGCATGAGTTGTGTGAGTCGTGGAGAAGGAGCCCAAGCCATAGGAAGTCTTCAACCGACATCAACAAACTCATTTTTCCTTCTTTCTCTTCTTTAGTTTTGTCAAATGTCTTGTTGTACTTCATTTCTATCTTCCTTCCAAACTATGGAGTAGTTCTCCTTTATCTTAGGATGAAGGAGGAGCTCTTTTTTTATTCATCTTGGATTATTATAACTCTTTTATTTATTGATTGTGAACTTCTTGAATTTGTTTTACGGTACGAATGGTTCATCTTGCGAGTTTGCCAATCACCTATTCACATGTTTCTTCTAATTTTGGTTTTGTAAAACTAATCGTGAGGAGCTATAACAATTGAATATTTTCACCTAGATTGATCCATCGGGGTGCTCATCACAAGTACCCATGTTGCGAACAAGGTCAACTACACGTGAATACATCAAAAACTAATAAAACCTCTTGAGGATCTAAACTGATCATGAGGAATTATGGCAACTAAGGGTTTTCGCCTAGATTGATCCGCCGAGTTATTCGTGACAAATACCCATGTTGCGAACAAGGTCAACTACGCGTGAATACCTCGAAAGCTATTAGGACCTCTCGATGGTTCCATAAACTTATCCTAGAACATAACAATTTATCTAACCTTGGTTCCTATAAGTAATAAGTGCTAGTTCTTGAACGGATCTACTAGGGTTCGTGGCAGGTGCCCATATTGCGAACAAGTTCCTTCTAAGAGTTAACACTATGAAAGTAGAAATCAAGTTTGGTGGATACATCAAGTTGATCTCAGAAGAGGCATTCGATAACCGTTGATAAATTTCCTTCAAGAATACACATTGATATAATAGAGAACTGCCAAGACAATATACATTGTAGCAAAACCAAAGTTCTAAGGCTGCTTCATAATTTCACCTTATAATTGTTTCTCTATTGCTTGCTTCTCTTCCTTATCCAACTATCATTCAAATATTTATTCTTATAGATAATCTTTCCTTGCACTCATTCGGTACTTGACCCATCTCTGTGGAATTGATATTTTTATTACTTGATGACGACCGTGCGCTTGCGGAGTCACAACACACAATCAAGTTTTTAGCGTCGTTACTGGGGATTGTGTCAATATCAATTTGATTGCAATTAGATTAATCTAGTTTTTTATTTATTTTCTATTTTCTGTTTTTATTCTATTTTACTTCATCTACCATACTTAGTTTATTGAAGACACTCTTCTTGTTGCATGCATAGGTCTACTAGGGAGTTGACAGAGCTAGATCCGGAAATCGAAAGAACTCTCCTCGCTAGACGAAAACTCCTAAAGTGACTAGGTGAAACTCCAACCTTTAAAAGGGTGACAAAAAAATAAAATAAACCTTTACATGATTACGCAGCGCCAAGTACAAGGAGGCTAAAATCAAGCATTCGAAGACCTCCAATAGAAGCCAATATATTGGATCGAAAAGCGTGCTAGAGGGGGGGGGGTGAATAGAGAGCGTGAAATCTTTGATTCTTTTCATTCATTCGATTAAGAATATGAGTAATGTAGTGGAAAAATAAATATGATAATTTTTTTTTACTTGGTTCACAACCCAACGGTTACTACTTCAAGGCCCCGTGATCCTTGACCGCGTACGAAGGGGCAATCCACTATAGAGTCTCCTCCTCTTTGAAGGTAGGAGACAATGATCACAAAAATCGAGAGACAAAAACTCAAGGATGAGGCAACAAGCCTACCTCACCTCGTTACGATAAAAACTCTGATTACAAATTAAATAAACTAATACTACCGACGAATATGAATCTGGGATGAAGATCTTGTCATCGACGTGTTGGAGTCTTAATGTAGTCGTCAAAGCGTAGCGTTGTTGAAGCACTTGGGAGTAAAGAATTGATGATCTTTGGGTTTGAGTCCTCCCCTCCTTTTATAGACTTGTGCCTTGGAATTAGTCCGGATCTAGATCCTCAATTTGTGGAACTTATCATGAGGTGGCACCTTATCTTATCGCGAAGTGGCGGCGTCAAATGTTATCCTTTTTGACCTAGCGTACAAGGCTGATTCATCGCCATCAATCGACTGATGCCCTTCATTAGTCGACTGCTAGCTTGGCCACTTCCCTGCAAAAAGAGGTTAGCACAGAATATGGTAAATATGATGGTTCCTTACCATCCGATATCGACCTAGACCTTCCACTGGAAGTCTTAGTCAGATCGCCGCCTAAGGTTGTCCCTGTACAGAGGACATGACCTTACCATCTCTCTTCACACTCGTGCTTACCTCTAGTCCTTTATGACCTGTCACTTTGCTTCCGATCTTCACCTGGGTTCTTTAACTCCCACAAAGTTCTCCTAGTGTCACCCTGACCACCATGGTTTCCTTACTCGGGATTCTCCAGGTGTCGCTGACCTTCGGTTTAGCTTAACCATTTCCTTCACACTTAATTCAGCTCATGAGATAACAATATGACCTTAAATTTGGATCTTTGCTATAATCAAAATCTAGGTTTGATTATCTAGTACCCCTGTACTAACACAATAATTTTGAGCTAAAACCCACACTTCTATCCATGATTCATCAGCATCAATTCGGAAGAACACCTTCAAAGGACCCTAACCTACTTTTAGAGGTATTCTTAGAATTTTGTGAAACTTTAAAATTCAATGGAGCCTCTATAGATGCGATCAGACTGTGATTATTTCCCTTCTCCTTATGGGACAAAGCAAGGGCATGGTTGCATTCCCTTCATACGAATTGCATTACAAAATGGGATCAGCTAGAACAAAAATTTTTGGACAAATATTTCCTCCCAAGCAAAACAGCAAATCTCTGCCATCAAATCATAAATTTCATACAAAAAGATGGAGAATCACTTTTTGAAACTTGGGATAGATTCAAAGGGTTGTTGCAACAATGTCCACATCACGGATTGGAGAGATGGTTTATCATCCACACCTTTTATAACAGTATCTCATATCCCACCAAAGTTTCTCTAGATTTAGCTGTAGGAGGAGCCCTCATGAACGAAGCCTTCGATATAATCGAAAGTGTCGCACTTAACCACCACCAGTGGGCAACCGAGAATAGAGTATCTACTCGTTCTCGAGGTAAGTATGAGGTAAGCACTATAGATTTACTCGCTATAAAATTAGATGCACTATTTCACAAATTTGAACACTTTAATATAAATGTTGTCAATTGTACTAATATTGCTTGTGAGAAATGTGGTGTTTCAGGTCACGCAGGTCAAAATTACCAATTAGGACTTACCCCGTCTTCAATAACATCCATCGAACAAGTCAATGCATTAAATAATTTCAACCTATGACCTATGACCAACCCTTACTCCAATACTTACAATCCAGGCAAGAGGAACCATCCAAATTTTACGTAGCAGAACAATCGACCCCAATATGGACAAAATACTCTGAAATAATCTTCAGGTCCCCAGTGCGAGCAAAAGCCTACATTGGAGTTAATGATGGAGAAATTCATTGATGTTCAAACTATTCAAAATAATGAGTTCTACCAACACTCGAGAGAATCAAACAGACAGCATAAAGAAATGACAGAAGCACTGCAACAACTAGTAAGTAAGGTCAATAATTTATCTAGCCACACTAAATTGTTGGAAACTCAAATTACACAGAAAGTCTGCTCATCTTCAAGAATACCAGGGAGATTCCCTACAAAAGCTTAAGCAAATCCAGTAGAACATTGCAATGCAAGACTTACTAAAGAATACCATTGATGTAGTTGAGAGGAGTCCTAAGGCAATCACCTTAGAAGTTATTAATAAAATTCACTATTTGAGTATACATTATCTATGTATTTGATTACATCTTAAACTCATCTACTGAATCAACAATACGATACATAGTATGAGAGAAATTGTGATTGGATCACAATTAGTGGGTATCTCATCATGTGAAAATATGTGAGTATTGAAACTATCCCAAGTCGATGAATTGATGAGATTGAACATCATTAAATTCTGTGAGACTAGCACATGTTATGCTCCATGGTTTATCCAAGCATTTGATACTCACTGAATGGAAGAATCAGGATGCTGAGAGTGAACATTTGGATGCTATTTAGGGTAACTAGTTTATTGGAGTGACCTGCCATGAGACTTTATATGGTTCTTTATGTCGTTGAAGATCTCATTGCAGCTCATGTGCAAGATTCTTTATACTTGAGGTATTCAAGTCATCTTGATCATGGTGTCTTATACTTTGACTTCTTCGCATCCATCTCTATAGGAGGTGTAACTTCGAGTTGATTAGGTATAAGTCAAAGAGATCGAAGGTGTTTGAATAGCCCACAGAGGATTCACCACTCCTTGTCTAAAGAAGATGTATACCCTAGGCCTCTTGTCAGGATTGTTACTTAGAAGACTCTAGCCAGAGCAAGTATGTTAAGAAGACAGTCTTCTTGGGAACATGTAAGAATAATTTGAATCTGAAAGACAAGGAAACTACCTTGGGCTAGGTGTGACGTAGTCATCCTAGTGGGGAAGAGCACATAGACCATATCCTAAACCAAGCGGGTATAGGATGAGTAAAAGGAACAAGGCACAAAACAACTATAGCTACTAAAGGATTCAGAAATGTTCTGAAGTTGATTTAGACTTTCTAGTGAATTGGGGGTCACGATGTATTGCTAGGTGGCACTCATGATCTATTCATAATTAAGGGGTTAATTATTAATGCCAATATAGTCAGGAACCTATTGGGGCACACGCACTACGGGTGATCTCGAGACGTAAAACAAGTCTGAGAATGAGATTATCAATGAGAGAGGATGTATCTGGTTGGACTAAACCATGGGGGTGCGAGACGGAGGCTATAAAACCTCCTATAGCTATGCTGAGGCTTAGCACAACCATATCGCACTTAAACAAAGTTAAACATACTGTATAGAGCCTCCCACGATCATACCTAACCAGGCATAGGTCATGCCTAGCTCTGGCCGAAAATGGCCAGAGTTAGGGTTGTGCCCAGCAGGACACATGACTAGTCGTGTGTCATGGCATGATCGTGCCTTTTTGGCATTGTCAGCCGTGTGTAAAACACACGACCATGTCGCGGGTCATCGAATTATGGAGAATTATCTTATGGAAATTTTCTAGGTCATTCTTACCTTAATTATGGGATAATTATGGTAAGATTGGTTTCGTTTAAGCCTCCTAAGATACCCTAATCAAGAGATCTATAAAAAGATCCCTTGATCATCTTTGGAGGCAATCGATCTTAGGGTTTTCTTCCCTTGTAGTTGTCTTCTTCCTCTCTCTCTTTATCTCGCCTCTGCCAATTAGCTAGCACCAATTGAAAATGGAGGCTTGTTGCACAAGGATGATCCTGACATGGATACTGATAGAGGCAAGGCCCGTTGGTCTTTCTCACGGTTTCGACAGATTCGATAAGAATCTCGAATGTATAACTTCTCTCATTCTTGGTTTCACATGTGATTATATAAAAGCGAGTATTCCTAGCTCCCAAGGGATGTCTGAGATGAAATAAAAATTTTGTTTTATTTCTTTCTCCACTGTGTATATTCTAGTATCCTTCCAACAAATGGTATCAGAGCCACCTTATTTGTTTGGGATAGATCGCATGTTGTAGAAGAATATTTAAAACATGATTGATGTTTTAATATGAATATTTGATGTTTTTTTTCTATAGGATAGATAAGATTATGCATGATAATATATATGATGTTTGATGATTATATATACGTGAATATGGTTGTAATCGAAAAAAAAAAATACCAAGGATGCGCCTAGAAACACCGAAGGTGTTGGCCACATCGTTAGAGCCTAAGCATAGGCTATCCATACGTTGGGAAATAGGTAGCGCATTTCACACATCTAATTCCTAATAATGGCATGTGAGTTAGGTGCTCGACTCACGTTCTCATTGAAAAAATTATTTTCTAATGTGACCTTGGTTGTTCCATATTTAGGTTCAATTTTTATTTTAGATGAGACTTAGAATAACCTGAAATCCCTCGTGCAAATATTAGGGTTAACACCTTCCATTAATATGATTAAACCAGAGTTCTTTTTTGTGTTTGGGTTTTTGGACTCCCTCCAAGCCTGGCATGACATCGAGCATGTTCAATTCATATGAGATTTGATATTTACTTTAGATGGTAAGGACCAGAGTTCAAGTTTCAAGTTTGAGTTGTTAGACTCTCTCCAAGCTTGGCTTGAAAATTGGATGAATTCGAACAGTTTAAATTTATTGTCACAATTAATGGGTCATCCCTAACTGAAAGCATTGATTTATCATACTCCCTCTAAAGTCAATGCAGACAGAGGTGCAATTAGGTGATATGCATAGGATGCATATATGTTAATGAATTAACAACCTAATGTATATGTAAACATTCAATTAGTTGATAGCATAACATGATAGTTATATATTTGATATATAATGGGTACTGTTGATACCTAACATTATGACTAAGAATGACTTTTTGGACTTCCTCTAAGGTTGCTCTTAGTCATAGTGGATATTAACCCACTAAGAGATAACCTACCATCTCTCAAATTCAAAGTGAGGGTTTTTGAATTTGATAAAATAGTGGGAGTTTCTTGTTAATATAATTTTTTTGCATTACAATAAATTCATCTCTCTTACATATCTTTTTGTTTGTCTAGGTACTGATTAGAACAACATGTCAACCTCTATTAATTTACGTTCTATTTTGGACAACAACAAACTGATTGGTCCAAGCTTCTTAGACTGGCTTTTTAACCTAAGAACTGTTCTCAAGGCTGAGAAGTTAACTTATGTCTTTGAAGAGGTTCTTCCCCAACCTCCTGGAGACAATGAATCTAGTGACCAAAAATTAGCTTACCAGAAACATGTTGCTGACACTGACATGGTGAGTTGCATTATGCTAGCATCGATGTCTCCGGAGTTTCAAAAGCAACATGAGCATATGGATGCTAACACAATTGTCTTCCATCTTTGTGAGTTGTTCGATGAGTAGGCAAGATCCGAAAGGTTTGAGATCACCTAGCTCCTCTTTCGCTCAAAGATGCAGGAGGGTTCATCTACAGTGCAGTATGCACTAAAGATGAATGGCTATATTGAGCGATTGGGATCACTAGGGTTTTTCATGGACCATGAATTAAGTATTGAATTAATTCTACGTAGTTTGACTGATAGTTATTCATAATTTATGATGAACTATCAGATGAACAAGATAGTGAAGGGTTTTGCTTATCAAGTCCGTGAGGGGAAACTTCACTTCCCACTTCACCTCCGTTGCTTGATCATGGTGATCCCTTCTATGTCCCTTGATTAAAAAATTTAATCCTAGACAAAAGGGATTGCCAAAACAACCAAGTCATCGTCGTGCTATTCGTTTAGAGAGGTCACTTGAACAAACTCGTTGTTCAAGCGACCATCCTCTATTCTACGAGTAGCCGCGGAATAGACGATGTACGGATCGCCGACTTTTGTATTTATGATCGGGATCCAAGTATTATTTAGCCACAAACAGAATATTACATGCTCATAATTGAAAAACAAAAACAAACATGTTACAAAAGAGAATGAAGAATAGGTATACCTCTCGATCTTCTAATGTATGACCTTCCTCCTTTCGGACGTCGTGTGGTCGATGATCTACCAAAAGTCGAAGCTTCTAGATCGCAAATCTTCCTTCCTTACTCTTCCAAAGCAAGAGGAAGAATAGAAACAAGGTTCTTCTCCTTCCTATAGCCAACCAACAAGCAACCAAGGGAAACCTTGCCGCTGGCCAACAAGGAGAAGGGGATAATGATGGAAACCGGCCAAGACACCAAGGAAAACCCCTAAGTCTTGTTTCCACCACTCAAGGAGAAGAGAAGAGAGTCTTTTGGCCATTGGCCAAGGGCTGGAAAAGGGCTAGAAAGGGTGCTGGACGCCGGCCAATGGAGGAGGAAGAAGAAAGGAAAAACTTCCTTATTTGGTGCCGCCCAAGCCTCCAAAACCCTAAGCCTCCAAACCCTAATACTATCTCAATTAGGACTCCTTGAGTTGCCGCCCACCCCTTGCCCTCCTTTTATAGAGTTAGGGATAAGCCATGATTTAATCTCCTCCATTGGTTCTAGGGATTTAATCTCAACCGTCGGATCTAGAGATTTAATCTCAACTGTCGGATCTAGAGATTTAATCTCTATCATTGGATCTAGAGTTTTGTTTCTATCCATTGGATCTAATCTTCATGACGTGTTAATAGGCTACATTAGGGACCATGAGGAGGAGTTGGATCTTGGCCACCCATGGATCAAGCCCACATAAAGTCCGATCCATTAATGATAATCCAATCCACTAAAGGATTATCATTGATCTACCTCACCAACCCCCATATGACAATATGGGATCCATATATTATTTGTATATTATCTCCCCGTGTTTAAGATCTCTAATGTCCGTCGATTAATTAATTTACTGACCATTAATTAATCAACATCTAACTCCATGAGTAGTACTACTCAACCTTTTCATCATGCCAGACCAAGTCCACCTGCAGGGTTTACATGATGAACCTTATGAGCTCCTCAAGGGGACATCATCATCCTAATATACAGGACACGATTTCCTCCTATAATTAACGGCACACCATAAAAATAATATCATCTCCCAACTTACCGAGCCTATCGATTTAATCTATAAATCTCGCCCATTGGTAAATCAAAGAGATGAATACTAAGTATATATGCCCGTTATTATATCGGGATTAAGAGCATGTACATAATAATATCCGAGGTCCAATTCGATTATGTAGTCAGTAATAAATCGAATCACCTCTAAGTCGGTCCAGCTCAATACACTCAAAGTGCACTAGTGTGATTCTATGGTCAAGACAAACCAATACCAAATCACACTACAACCATTCCGATGGTTTGTCCAAAGCCATCTCGGTTGTGAGCCTTTACTTATACTTTACAAGGGGCCAATAACATGATCTCCCGTGTGACACCACACACCATGTTATCTACAATGTAATGTATTAGACAATATGCATAACCATAAGAATATGCAAACAATGATCATGTGATTCTTATTTCAAAATAAAGATGTTCATACAAAAGGTAGACTTTTCAGTATACATCCCTACAATCTCCCACTTATACTAAAAGACTATGCTTTCCTCAAACTGTCATACATCTGATCCCCATTCCCTCCACATGCCAATCAAAAGCTCTCGCCTGAAGGGCCTTAGTGAAAGGATCTGCCAGGTTATCCTCTGATGCAATCTTGGCCATAGCAACTTCTCCTCTCTTTACGATTTCTCGTATCAGGTGTTACTTGCGCTCTATGTGTTTACTAGCCTTATGGGCTCGTGCTTTCTTTGAGTTTGCAACTGCACCACTATTATCACAATAAATTGTAATAGTTTTGGGCAAACCAGGAATCACATCTAAGTCCATCAGGAAGTTCCTGAGCCACACAGCTTCTTTGGCTGCCTCAGATGCTGCCACATACTCAGCTTCCATGGTGGAGTCCGCCACGCATTTCTGCTTGACACTCCTCCATACAATGGCTCCACCTCCCAAAGTAAACACAAAACCTGAGATAGACTTACTGTTATCCCTATCAGATTGGAAGTCGGAATCCGTGTAACCAACAGGGAGTAATTGGTCTGTCCGGTAAACCAGCATATAATCCCTAGTCCTTCTCAGGTACTTTAATATATGCTTTACCTCAGTCCAATATCCCTGTCCTGGATTACTCTTATATATGCTGACCATGCCCACGGCAAAGAAGATATCTGGTCACGTATAGAGCATCGCATACATGAGGCTTTCTACTGCCGAAGCATAAGGAACTGCCTTCATCTCCTCTATCTCCTTAGATGATCTAGGACACATCTCCTTAGATAAAGGAACTCCATGCCAGAAAGGTAGAAAATCCTTCTTGGAGTTCTGCATGCTAAAACGCTACATAATCATGACTATGTATGAAGCTTGGGATAAGCACAACATCCTTTTCCTGCGATCCCTTATAACCTTGATCCCAAGGATGTGTCCCACCTCTCCCAAGTTCTTCATATCAAACTGTTTGGACAACCATACCCTTACGTCCGATAACACCTTGATATTGTTTCCAATCAACAAAATGTCATCTACGTATAGTACAAGAAATACCACTACGTTTCTGTCACATCTCTTGTATACACAAGACTCATCCGGACTTTAAATAAATCCATAAGACTAGATTACCTCATCAAAGTGGATGTTCCAAGACCTCGAAGCTTGCTTCAATCCATAAATGGACCGATTAAGCTTACATACAAGATGCTCTTTGCCCTTAGCAATGAATCCCTCTGGTTGCTTCATATAGATGTTTTCCTCAAGACGTCCATTAAGGAAAGTTGTCTTGACATCTATCTACCATACATCATAATCCATATGAGCTGCTATGCATAAGAGAATCCGGATAGACTTAAGCATGGCTACCGGGGAAAAGGTCTCCTCATAATCGATACCCTCTTTCTGAGTATGCCCCTTCGAAACAAGCCTCGCTTTGAAGGTCTCAACCTTACCATCTATTCCTCTCTTTCTCTTGTAGATCCACTTGCATCCAATGGTTTTTACACCATCGGGTGGTTCTACTAGCTCCCAGACCTGATTTGAATCCATAGATTCAATCTCAACATTCATTGCACTTTGCCAAGATACTGCATCTTTATCTTGGATTGTCTTGTCATATGTCCAAGGATCAGGTTCATATTCACCAGGGACCAAATCAGAAGATTCTCCCATGAACATGAATCTATCAGGCTGTCAAACAACCCTCCCACTACGATGAGATAACACCTATGTATCCTCTGTGACACGCGGTGCAGTGACATGTGGTATATCCTCTTGTACCGGTGGTACTAAAGAAGTGACTTCCCCTTTTAATTCTTCCAGAACAATTTTACTCTTGGGCTTGTAGCTCATCATATAGTCTTCCTCTAGAAATCTGGCGTTCGTGCTAACGATCACCCTCTGATCTCTAGGACTATAAAATAAACCACTCTTCATTCCTCTAGGATAGACAACGAACATGCATACTTCTATACGAGGTTACAACTTACTAGCATCTGCCTTCAGCACATGTGTTGGACTCCCCCATATCCGAATATGTCTTAGACTAGGCTTTCGCCCAGTCCACATGTAACGCCTGTAAAATTTCTAGCAATTTTACGAGAGTTTTTGGCTTTACAATAATGGGCTTGATGTGGGCTTTTTTCGAAAAATAAAAGAAAATAGCCAAAAAGAGATGCAAGGCCTAGGAATTGAACCCCAAACCTCTAGAGATAGCCAAGCCCTATAGATGCACCCACTAACCAGAAGCCCAATAGGATTATATCATTAGGGGAAGAGGGGAAATTGTAGATAAGTGTGATGAGGGTAAATGAAGAGGCATGGAAAAGAGAAGAGAAACTTCTCTTCCTCCCTTTATAAAGAAGAGTGAAAGTCCCATTTGGCCACTTCTTCTTCTTCCCTCTTCTCTTCTTCTTCCTCACCGAGCTCCCTCTTCATCTTTTGGCCGAAACCCCCATTCAAGCAAGGAGAAAGCTAGGTGGCTTCCATTAGGTCATCTCCCAAGCAAAGCGAAGGAAGTAAGATTCCCTCACCTGCAGTATATTAGCTTTGTAGAGCTTTGTAGGTCATGTACATGCAAGAAAGATGGAGTTCATAGCCTTATATGTTTCGGCCAACCAAGGAATTTAGGGTTAGGGTTTGCATGAAAATGAATCTAAGGATATGATCATAGATTGTAGGCTTCAAGTAGGAATTTTTAGGTGCCAAAAACCCAAGTTCATGGCCATATATGTTTCGGCCAACCAAGGAAATTAGGGTTAGGGTTTGCATGAAAATGAATCTAAGGATATGATCATAGATTGTAGGCTTCAAGTAGGAATTTTTAGGTGCCAAAACCCAAGTTCATAGCCCTATATGTTTCGGCCAACCAAGGTCTTGAGGGCTAGGGTTGCATGAAATGCTTCTAATGAAACTATGATAAGTTGTATCCTTCTTGAAGGAATTTTAGGTAATAAAAATCCAAGCTTGAGCCCTTACATGTTTTGGCCAACCAAGGTATTTAGGGCTAGGGTTACATGAAAATGCTTCTAATAAGACTATGATAAGTAGTATGCTTCATGAAGCAAATTCTAGGTAACAAAAACCCAAGCTTGAGCCCTTACATGTTCGGCCAACCAAGGTATTTAGGGCTAGGGTTGCATGAAAAGGCTTCTAAGAGAAGTAGGAGATGTTATATGCTTCATGTAGAAGTTTTAGGTGACAAAAAAATAATACAAGGTTTGATACCTTACATGTTTCGGCCAACATTGGTTTTAGGGTTAGGGTTTCATGAAACCACCCCCCCTTATGAAGTTATGTTATGTGTATGAGTTTAATATGTTAGGAAATATGCCTATGTGATGAACATGTTTTATGATTTAATATGCCATGAATATGCCTATGAAATATGCTTATGTGATGAACATGGTTATGATGTAATATGCCATGAAATATGCCTATGTGATGAACATGTTTTATGATTTAATATGCCATGAATATGCCTAGGAAATATGCTCATGTGATGAACATGTTTATGATGTAATATGCCATGAAATATACCTATGTGATGAACATGTTTTATGATTTAACATGCCATGAATATGCCTATGAAATATGCTTATGTGATGAACATGTTTATGCTTTAGGACCCCTTTAGGGTACTCTTATGTTATGAATGCATGTATGCTATGAAATGACTAAGAGGGAGATGCTTCCCTTTCAAGTAGGGATTAAGAGCTATCCTTATGATAAGATAAGATGGAGATGCTTCCCTTTCAAGTAGGGATTAAGAGCTCTCCTTATGATAAGACAAGATTGAGATGCTTCCCTGCTTATGTTGGGGATTAAGAGCATTCTTTATGATATGACAAGAAAGAAAGGACTTAAGTATTTTACTTTGTAAGAGGTTAAGTACCCGACCCGTCAGGTGGTCGTTAATCAAATCCATAGGGACATAAGAAGACGTAAGAGGTCTTGCCCTGGTAAGACGTAAGAGGTCTTGCTCTAGTAGGTCACAGTGGCTCACTACTGACCCTATTAGGGAACGCGCATTATGTGGTACTTAACCTGGGGCCCCCCAAACAAGTTATGATTATGTTGAAGTATCTATATGTATATGCTTTGAAAAGAAAAGACTTTTTTATGAAATTGTGCATGCTTATGTTAAAGTTTATGAATGCTTATGAATATGTCCTTTATGCAGGTTTAAGATTTACGATGTTACGGATGCTTATGTTATGAATGCTTATTGTTAAGTTTAAAACACTTATGATTACGTCCTTTATGCAAGTTTAGATTTTATGATGCTATGAATGCTTATGGTTAAGTTTAAGAATATATTGTGTCTATGTACTTTATGCAGGTTTAAGATTTACGATGTTACGGATGCTTATGTTATGAATGCTTATTGTTGAGTTTAAAACGCTTATGATTATGTCCTTTACGCATGTTTAAATTTTATGAAGTTAGGATGCTTATGTTCAAGTTAAGAATACTTGTGATTAGGTACTTCATGCATGTCTAAGATTTATAATGTTATGGATGCTTATGTCATGAATGCTTATGTTTAAATTATGCCCTGCTTATATTTAATTATGCTTACCATGCTCATGTAAATTCTATGCCATGCTTAGGTTTTTATTACATGGGCATGTTGTTGATTTGTGTTGCTATGAAATACTTAGGCTATTTATGCTAGCATGCTCATGTTTCTAATTGCTTGATGAAAGTTTGTGGCTTTTGTGAGTAGGAAAGAATCTTACTAAGCTATATGCTTATAGTTTATGTTGTCCATATACTGCAGATAAAGGAAACTTGGACTAGAGGAAGTAGCAGGAGGGGCCAAGTGTGTGTGATAGTGGCATGGTGGAGAAAGACCCTGCTACTATCTGCTTATATTACATGCCCAATGAATCCCTTAAGACTTTGCTTCCGCTTATAAGACTTGTGAACCTATAGCACCATGCTGGATGTTGCTTAATCATTTTACTGCTCAATTTCTTAAGAACTCATGAATGACACCTTATGTTATGCATGCTATAAATGAAATAAGATATGTTAGCATGCTAATTATGAATATGATATGTGATGCATGTGCAAAAGAAGGTTTAAGTTATGATGACATGTTAAAGTATGTAGGTTGTGAAATGAACCCTATACGTTAGGTTATATAAGAAAAAAAAAGGGGGAACAAGTAGCGCCGCCCTGAGAGCAGATAAGGGCGGGCGTTACACCACAACTCTGTGGGAGTAGAAGGCACTGATTTAGATGGAACCAAGTTCAGAATGTACACCGCCGTATCTAGAGCATATCCCCAGAATGAATCTGGCAACTCAGAATAACTCATCATCGATCTAACCATCTCCATAAGAGTCCTATTCCTTCGCTCTGCTACACCGTTCTGCTGGGGTGTGCCAGGTGCAGTCAATTGGGATTGAATCCCAGCCTCTGATAAGTAGTTCCTAAACTCTCCCAAGAGGTACTCACCACCACGATCAGATCGTAGTGTCTTGATACTTTTACCTTGACGTTTCTCCACATCAACCTTGAATTCTTTGAACTTGTTAAAGTATTCAGACTTGCGGCGCATCAGGTAAATGTATCCATATCTTGAGTAATCGTCTATAAAAGAGACGAAATACTCAAAACCACCTCTAGCCTGGATAGACATAGGACCACACAAATCAGAATGAACCAATTCTAACACATCTTTGGCTCTATACCCCTTGGCCTTAAAAGGCCTCTTGGTCATCTTACCCTCCAAGCAAGATTCGTAGGTTGGGAGATCCTCCACCACTAATGAACCCAAAGGTACATCAGCTATCAACCTTTGAATTCTGCTTAGGTTAATGTGACCAAGCCTAAAATGCCAAAGATATGTTTGGTTCATCTTCGAAGGTTCTTTTCTCTTATTGGAATTAGAAGATGAGTTATTAACTTCAATTTGCATCGTGGAAGGTTTTGGTTCAAGTGTGTACAAATTTTCTATCAATGCACCCGAACAGATAATATCCCTATTCCTTCTTATAACAACTCTGTCATTAAAAGAAATAGCATATCCATCCATAAACAATTTAGAAACCGAAATTAAATTCTTTCTAAATAAGGGTACATAAAGGCAATTCTTAAGAACCAAAAGTTTATTTTTTTCAAAAGATAAATGAACATCTTCCACTGCAACAGCCGCCACCTTCGTGGCATCGCCCAAGTACACGGTAATCTCCCCCTCAACCAATCGTCTGGTTTCCTGGAACCCCTGTAAAGTATTACAGACATGATAAGTGGCTCCCGTATCTACACACCAGGTGCCGGTAGATAACACCGCTAAGCATGTTTCAACGACTAGACCAAAAGATATACCTTTGTTCTTGCGGTTGGGGCAGTCCTTCTTCCAGTGTCCAGTCTGCTTACAAGTGAAGCACTTGCCTTTCGACTTCTTCACTCCTCCCTGAGTACCTCCCACCGCCTTTGTCCCAGTTTGTTTCTTCTTCTTCTTGCCTTTTGGCTTAGAAGTAGAAACCTTTTGGGTCACCACGGCATGTGCCTGAGCACTCTGACGAAATAGTCCCTCTGTCGCCTGGAGTTTTGTCAGAAGTTCCGCCAACGAATACAACCTCTTATTCATGTTGTAGTTCAGGCGAAACTGCTCAAAACTCCTAGGTAGAGACTAGAGTATGATATCGACTTGGGTTTCCCTATCAATCTCAGCTCCAAGGACCTCCAGCTCATTTAAATGAGTCATCATCTTGAGAACATGATCCCTTATGGGTGTTCCCTCGATCATGAAGGTCGTCATCAAGTTTCTCATGGCTTCTTGCCTCGCAACCCGATTCTGGTGTCCGAAAAGTTCCTTGAGATTGAGCATCATATCATAAGCAGTGGGCATGGCTTGATGCTGATGTTGTAGTACATTTGACATAGATGCCAAAATGTAACACCGTGCCATCTCATCGGCCTTGACCCACTTCTTATAGCTCTCTCTCTCTCCTTTTCCCCAGAATCATCTGTAGGCTTGGGAGGGCACTCTTTGAGAAGTACATATTTGTATTCCTCAGCAGTCAAGACAATGTCTAGATTCCTTTTCCAATCAACATAATTGGGTCCAGTAAGTTTGTTCTCTTTCAGTATCACAGCAAGTGGATTGAAAGCCATTTTGAAAGAAAACCTAAGAACCACATAAATCAAAACATTAAATTTCAAAAAATTATTGATTCCTCAAAAAATAAAATTTTAAAATCAACCAACATCTCAAAACACCGAGAATATCGTATGCCACGATAGTGTGGACGTATACGAATTCTACATTTGTAAGAGGAGGTTTTACCCATTAATTTTACTATCTTGTCAACCTAACTTTTTGACAAGTAAAATTAATAGTTGGTTCCTCTTTGGCCCTACAAATAAAAGCAGTGACTCCGATGGGGAGGATACTTATATTTGTATCTAAGTGTTCACCATTACTCGGTACCAAGGTAATTATCTCGGGTTATGTGGCTTCCAATGGGGAAGTGCACACGCTCCTTGATAATTCCCTATAACCATATTTGACCTTGTGATCCGCAAACAAACTCATCTGATGGGGAGGAAGGCACTCAGAGCCGACGCGCAAGTTTGTTTGCATCACTTGTCAAATCGTAATGGAGGCCGTGGGAATTTTAAAAAATTTCCCTCTCCCACTTAGTAATTTGAAATTGAGGAATTTTCCTAGCCTACAACATGCATATCAAACAAAAAGCAATAAATATGAAAAATAAATTATTTTCCAACTATTATGGCTTTTGTCTTCAATATGTCTCTCGTCGCAACGCCTTCTCGTCCGCTCCTCCTACGCCATGTACAAGCCATCCGGAGATCCGAGCCGAGACTAAAACTTATTTTAATTTACATCCATCGATCCTATACTCCACGAGGGAGTGTACCTGAAATCTAGATCGAAAGTAAAATAAAATAAAGAGTGGCTAAACAATCCCGTATCTAATTTACAAAAAATCAAATACTAGCCTCGTCAACCCCGAGGATTCAACAAAATATACACATATAATCACATAGACACAAATAGCCATAATAGTCGGATCTTATGCCTGCAACCAAAGAATTAAACTATGCATATCCTACTATTATACGGCACATATAATATATGAAAAGTGCATAAAAAATAACCGAATCCTAAACACACAAAACCGGAAACCTTGGCTCTGATACCAATTGAAGGGTTTTGCTTATCGAGTTCGTGAGGGGAAACTTCGCTTCCCACTTCACCTCGGTTGCTTGATCATGGTGATCCCTTCTATGTCCCTAAATTAAAAAATTTAATCCTAGACAAAAGGGATTGCCAAAACAACCAAGTCATCATCGTGCTACTCGTTTAGAGAGGTCACTTGAACAAACTAGTTGTTCAAGCGACCATCCTCTATTCTATGAGTAGCCACGGAATAGACGATGTACGGATCGCCGGCTTTTGTATTTATGATCGGGATCCAAGTATTATTTAGCTACAAACAGAATATTACATGCTCATAATTGAAACAAAAACAAACATGTTACAAAAGAGAATGAAGAATAGGTATACCTCTCGATCTTCTAATGTATGACCTTCCTCCTTACGGACGTCGTGTGGGTGATGATCTACCAAAAGTCGAAGCTTCTAGATCGCAAATCTTCCTTCCTTACTCTTCCAAAGCAAGAGGAAGAATAGAAACAAGGTTCTTCTCCTTCCTATAGCCAACCAACAAGCAACTAAGGGAAACCTTGCCGCCGACCAACAAGGAGAAGGGGATAATGATGGAAACCGGCCAAGACACCAAGGAAAACCCCTAAGTCTTGTTTCCACCACTCAAGGAGAAGAGAAAAGAGACTTTTGGCCACCAGCCAAGGGCTGGAAAAGGGCTGGAAAGGGTGCTGGACGCCGGCCAATGGAGGAGGAAGAAGAAAGGAAAAAACTTCCTTATTTGGTACCGCCCAAGCCTCCAAAACCCTAAGCCTCCAAACCCTAATCCTATCTCAATTAGGACTCCTTGAGTTGCCGCCCACCCCTTGCCCTCCTTTTATAGAGTTAGGGATAAGCCATGATTTAATCTCCTCCATTGGTTCTAGGGATTTAATCTCAACCGTCGGATCTAGAGATTTAATCTCAACCGTCGGATCTAGAGATTTCATCTATACCATTGGATCTAGAGTTTTGTTTCTATCCATTGAATCTAATCTTCATGAGGTGTTAATAGGCTACATTAGGGACCATGAGGAGGAGTTGGATCTTGGCCACCCATGGATCAAGCCCACATAAAGTCCAATCCATTAATGATAATCCAATCCACTAAAGGATTATCATTGATCTACCTCACCAACCCCCATATGACAATATGGGCTCCATATACTATTTTTACATTTTCTCCCCATGTTTAAGATCTCGAATGTCCGTCGATTAATTAATTTACTGACCATTAATTAATCAACATCTAACTCCATGAGTAGTACCACTCAACCTTTTCATCATGCCGGACCAAGTCCACCTGCAGGGTTTACATGATGAACCTTATGAGCTCCTCAAGGGGACATCATCATCCTAATATATAGGACACGGTTTCCTTCTATAATTAACGACATACCATATAAATAATATCATCTCCCAACTTACCGAGCCTATCGATTTAATCTATAAATCTCGCCCATTGGTAAATCAAAGAGATGAATACTAAGTATATGTGCCCGTTATTATATCGGGATTAAGAGCATGTACATAATAATATCTGAGGTCCGATTCGATTATGTAGTCAGCAATAAATCGAATCACTTCTAAGTCGGTCCTGCTCAATACACTCAAAGTGCACTAGTGTGATTCTATGGTCAAGACAAACCAATACCAAATCACACTACAACCATTCCGATGGTTTGTCCAAAGTCATCTCGGTTGTGAGCCTTTACTTATACTTTACAAGGGGTCGATAACATGATCTCCCGTGTGACACCACACACCATGTTATCTACAATGTAATGTATTAGACAATATGAATAACCATAAAAATATGGAAACAATGATCATGTGATTCTTATTTCAAAATAAAGATGTTCATACAAAAGGTAGACTTTTCACTATACATCCCTACAGATAGAGTCCACGATACTAAAGCTGATCAATATACTCAAAACAGTTGAGTCATCTATTGCTAAAGAACAAAAGGCGGTGATTCTGGTTGACTCTTCTAAGAAAGGTTCTAAGAGGAAGTCAAAATCTATAGCCAAAGGGGAGAAAAAGGAAGAGAAGGAAGAATCAACTCCAAAGGCTACTTGTCATCATTGTGGCAAGGATGGGCACTGGAAGAGAAATTGCAAATAGTATTTGGAGTAACTGAAGCAGAAAAAGGCATCTGATGCCCAATCTACTTCAAGTATATTCATTTTTGAATGTCATACTATTTCTTTGAACACTTGGGTATTACATACTGGGTGTGACTCACATATATGTAATGACATACAAGGGCTAAGGAATAGAAGAAGATTGGTTAAGGGAGAAGCATATCTAAGGGTTGGCAATGGAGCAAAGGTTGCTGTTGTAGCCAAAAGAACTTACATGTTATAGCTTCCTATGGGACTAGTTTTAGAGTTGGATCATTGTTTTTATATTCTTGCATTAATAAAGAACATTGTTTCTATTTCATGTTTGAATAAGAAAGGTTATCATTTGACATTTAGTAATGATTGTTGTTACATTACATTAAATGATGTTCTTTATGCTACTAGAATGTTGAATAATAGAATCTACATGTTAGATACATCCAACGAGATATTCAATATTAAATCGAATAGAAAACGTGTTAAGTTAGATAATCAGTTAACCTCACAATTGTGGCATTGTCGTCTTGGCCATATAAGCAAAGAACACATGTCCAAACTGCATAAACTTGGCATTTTGGAGTCTTGTGAATCGGATTCATTAGACACATGCGCTTCATGCTTAAAAGGAAAGATGACTAAGTTACCTATTAAGGGAAAAAGGTGAATGGGAATTTTAGGTATTGGACCTTATATATACCGATATATGTGAACCAATGTCAAGTCATGTCATTGGAGGTTATAGCTACTTCGTTACCTTTATCGATGATCACTCATAATATGGGTATTTGTATCTATTAAGATATAAATCTGAAGTCTCTGAAAAGTTTAAAAATTTCAAAAATGAAGTAGAAAAACAACTTGGGAAAAGTATCAAAGTACTTCAATCAAATCGAGGTGGTGAATACTTAAGCCAAGAGTTTCAGGATTATCTAAGGGACAATGGAATCTTGTCCCAAAGCACTCCACCTTACATGCCACAACATAATGGTGTGGCTGAAAGGTGAAACCGAACCTTGTTGGACATGGTTAAGTAAATGATGCAGCTTGTAAGTCTTCCAATGTCCTTTTGGAGTTACATACTCGAAACTGTTGTTTACTTATTAAATAGAGTCCCAACTAAGGCAGTCTCTACTACTTCATATGATGTATGGAAAAGTAGGAAACCTCATTTATCTTACTTGAAGATATGTGATTGTCCTACTTATGTGAAGAGGACAGTATCAGATAAGTTGGAGGCCAAGTCTGATAAGTTTCTATTTATTGGTTACCCTAAGGAAATGAGAGGTTACCAATTCTATTTTCCCTTGGAATAAAAGGTGTTTGTTTTAAGGCATGTTATATTCCTAGAGAAGGAGTTTCTCTTACAGGAAAATAGTGGGAATGAGGTTGAACTAAGCATAGCTCAAGAGACTCCGATAGACACAAAAAAGATGCCTAGTCAAGAACTATAGCTAATTACTCATTCAGATGAGGTAATAGCTGAACCTTATGATACACCACCTCCTCGTAGATCTAGTAGGACACGTAGGATTCCTGAGAGATATGGATTTCTCATAAGTGAATCTAATGACGTGTTGCTCATTGAGGATGAGAAACCTACTAGTTACGAAGAGGATCTGAATAGTTCAGATAGGGAAAGGTGGCTAACAACCATGAAATCATAAATGGATTCCATGTACGAAAACCAAGTTTGGAACTTGGTGGACCCACCCGAAGGCATAACACCTATAGGGTGTAAATGGATTTTCAAGAAGAAAATCGACATGGACGGTAATGTTATTACCTATAAAGCAAGATTAGTGGCAAAAGGCTATTGTCAAAGACAAGGTGTTGGCTATGACGAAACATTTTCTCCAGTAGCTATGCTTAAATCCATTCGGATACTCCTGGCCATAGTGGCTCATTTTGATTATGAGATATGACACATGGATGTGAAAATAACTTTCCTTAACAAAAAATCTATTTGAAAATGTATATATGATACAACCTGAGGGTTTCACATCTATTGATAAGAATTAAGTATGCAAGCTTCAACGATCCATTTATGGATTGAAGCAAGCATCTAGGAGTTGGAATATCCATTTTGATGAGTCAATCAAACAATTTGATTTCTCACAAAATCCTAAGAAGTCTTGTGTGTATAAGAAGGTTAGTGGGAGTGCGATCATGTTCCTAGTATTGCATGTCGATGACATATTAATTATAGGAAATAATATTTCTATTTTGCAAACAATCAAGGTATGGTTGTCCAAAATATGCTCCATGAAAAACATGGGAGAAGCAACCTATATTTTAGGGATTAAAAACTATAGAGATAGATCGAATCGGTTGCTTGGTCTTTCGCGGTCTACATACATAGACAAAGTCCTAAAACTGTTTAGCATGGATGAATCCAAGAAATTTTTCATTCCCATGAGGCATGGGATTTACATTTCTAAGTCAATGTGCCCGCGCATAGAAGATGAGAGGATTCACATGACTCAGATCCCGTATGCTTCAGCTATAGGATCGATCATGTATACTATGTTGTGTACTAGATTCGATGTATTGTATGCTTTGAGTGTTACGAGTAGATACCAATCGAATCCTATATGAATCATTGGGTAGTTGCCAAGGCAATTCTTAAGTACTTGAGAAGGACTAAGGATTTGTTCTTGGTAGATGGAGAATGTTATATGATAGTAAGGGGGTATATGGATTACAACTTCAAGATGGATAAGGATGATTCCAAATCTTAGTTTGGAAACATATTAATCATGAATAGAGGTGTGGTGAGTTGGAAAAGTTCAAAACAAGACACCGATACTGATTCTACCAAAGAGGAAGAGTACATTGCAAATTCTGAAGCAGAAAAGGATGCGGTATGGATCAAGAAGTTTATTACTGAACTTGGATTAGTTCTGAGCATTTTTGAAGTATTATTGATTTATTGCGACAACAATGGCGCCATTGCACAGGCAAAGGAACCGCAGTCACATACTTCGTTGTTACCATCTAATCAGAGAGATCATAGATAGAAGAGACGTAAATAGAGAAAGTTCCCACCAATAGGAATCTAGCAGATCCCTTGACAAAGCTTCTTCCCCAAGAAAAGTTCAAGAGGCATATAGAGGCCTATGGTATTATATACCAAGGCGATTGGTTATACGCCAAGTGGGAGTATGATGTAATTGAGAGGTCTCCTAAGACAATCGCCTTAGAAATTATTAATAAAATTCACTATTTGAGTATACATTGTCTAAGCATTTGATTGGACTTAAACTCATCTACTGAAGTCCACAATATGATATATAGCATGAGAGAACTTGTGATTGGATCACAATTAGTGGGTATCTCATCATGTGAAAATATGAGTATTGAAACTATTCCTAGTCGATGAATTGATGAGATTGGACATCATCAAATTCTTTGAGACTAACACATGTTATGCTCCTTGGTTTATCCAAGCATTCGGTATTCACTGAATAGAAGCATAAGGATGTTGAGAGTCAACATGTGGATGCTAGTTATGGTAACTAGTTCATTGGAGTGACCTACCATGAGACTTATGTTGGTGCAGGGGCACCAGATAATCGAACATGTGTTTTGATTATGGAAAAGACACAAAGTTAAGTTTACATCGTTATCTCACAAGCTAAATCAAGTGTGCAGAAAGTGCTAAAGCTAGAGCTAAAGGTCAGCGACACCGGGATGACTTCGGAGTGAGCCGAAGGAATCAGGTGGAAGACCGGAAGCAACGCGATAGATCTTAAAGGACCAGAGGTAAGCTTATGTGGGTGAGAGATGGTAAGGTCGTGTCCTCTGTACGGGGACGACCGTAGGTGGCGATCCGACTAAGACTTCCTGTGGAAGGTCTAGGTCGAGATCAGACGATTAGAAACTATTGCATTTATCATTTTCTGTGCTAACCTCTTATTGCAGGGAAGTGGCCAGGCTAGCAGTCGACTGTTGGTCATTGGGAAGTCGAATGATGCTCATCAGTCGATTGATGGAAGGCATCAGTCAACTGATGGCGACGAATCAACCTTTTATGCTAGGTCAAAACGGATAACGTTTGACACGGCCACTTCACGATAAAATTTGGTACCACTTCGTGATCTGTTCCAAAAGATGAGGAGACTTATTCTGAGACCAAACTCTATAAAAGGAGGGGAGGATTCCAACTCATTCATTCATAAAGATTATTCTCAAGTGCTCCTACAATGCCAAAGCTCCAACACCGTCATAACGGCGATGCGACGACAAGTTATAATCTTCTTCGTCGGTAGCAGTAGCAAGTAATTGTTTTTGTTATTGTATTATTTGTTTTAATCATAACGAGGTGAGGTAGGCTTGTTGCCTCATCCTCGTACTTTCGGTTTTGTGATCGTTGTCTCCTACCTCCAACAAGGAGGAGATCTTATAGTGTTTTACCCTCCGTACGCGGTCTAGGACCATTAGGGCCTTGGAGTAGCAACCGCTGGGTTGTGAACCAAGTAAAAATAAACATGTCTTTTTACCTTTCCGTTGTGCTTACTCGTATATCGAACAAACGAAAAGAAAAGATTTTATGCTCGCTATTCACCCCCCCTCTAGCGATGCTTCTCGATCCAACAATTGGTATCAGAGCGGGGGCGCTAAGATTTGGTGAAACCACCAATCTAGCACTTTTTGGTTTTCTTTTCATATTTTTTGATTCGTGTTTTTTTTTAGGTTTTTTCTTCCCGCACTATTAATCCAAGATGAAGTCTTGGTACCTTTCTTTTGGTTGTGTGTTTGCAAGTATTCTCTTTTGGAGTAGTCGACGGTAAAATGACCATATCTTTTCGCACAAGTGGATTCACAAAACGATCTACCTACCAAATCGAAGCTCTCTGAAAGATCTACAGTTTTTACTAGGGTTTACCCTCGTAACAAGCTGTTCCATTCACCAAAAATCAACGTCTAGTACCCTTTCAGGGACATCGAAGGTCGTAAGTTTCTAGTTTTTGTTAGTTTCTTGTTCTTTTTATTAATTTATATTTATTTCCTATTATTTCCCGCATTACTAATCCAAGACCAAGTCTTGGAACCTTTTTCGTTTTTTTTTTATTATTTTGTGTGCAAGGTTTTCCTTCCAAATGACTCACATTGAGGGGTATAGCACCACCCGACCTCTGTTCTTTAACGGAAATGATTTCCGTTATTGGAAAGGTCGGATGGAGTGTTTTCTAAAAACACAAGTCTATACTTGGATAATCATCCAAACCGGCTTTGCTCTACCCACCAATGATCAAGGAGAGCCCTTGGACTTCAACAAGTGGACCAATGCAACCAAAAGACAAATTGAAGCTGATGCAAAGGCGACCCAAATGTTGCAGTGCGGTCTGTCCAAAGAGGAGCTCAACCGCATCAGACCCTTCATTAGCGCAAAGGACCTATGGAACAAATTAATCGAGCTACACGAAGGAACACCCGATGCTAAGGTATGTAAACGTGACCTTCTTTTCAATAAGTTGTATAACCTTAAAATGCAGGAACACGAGACGACGACACAACTACACACCCGTGTCCAGGACATTGTCAACGGCCTGCACACCATCGGACACAAGGTCGAAAACCGTGACCTCCTAAGGTACGTTCTTAATTCATTTCCTAGGACTACCTTGTGGGCATCCATGGTCGATGCCTACAAGGTCTCTAAGGACCTTTCGAAGCTTAGGTTAGACGAATTATTTTCTGAGTTTGAACTTCATGAGCAAACTAACGTGGTCCAGGCTGAGAGAGGTATTGCTCTATTTGTAGGACAAAGAAGCAAGCCACCTACCAGGCAAGAAGATGGACTCGAACCCGAAAATGAGTCAGAGTCCGAATCCGAAGAGGTGGAAGCAATAGTGAACGTTGTGCGAAGAATAGTTCGAAAAGAAAGAAGGCAATTGAAGAACGAGAACCAAAAGAAAAAGAGAGCAAGGAAGGAAAGCCTTCCATGCAACTTGGGACAATAGAGAGGACATAGCTTACATGGCAAGATGGGAGGAGTCCGAGTCAGAATCCGAAGCCGAGTCCAACTAAAACTCCAACTTTGACCCCGAAGACTACTTCGAGAGGAAACTCAAAGCTGGACCAAAAGGGAAAGTCAAGGTTAGCCTCTCTTTAATTAGTACACTTTACCTTACAATTAAAATGCTTACTAGGAAGTTAACTAAGTCCGAGTCTAGGGTTGAGTCGTTACTTGAGGAGGTTGAAACTCTCAAGCAAGAGGCTACTCTAACCTCTTCAACTAGTCAAGTTCAAGAGGGAAACTCAACCCAAGTTGAAAAACTTGAGGAGGAGAATTCTCTCTTAAAAGACCGAGTTCAAGAGGTCGAGGCTAGGTTGGAAAGGTTCACGTTGGGATCGAAGAATCTTAACCGACTACTTGGAACCGAAAGAGCCATGTACAACAAAGCCGGACTCGGGTTTAGTCCAAAGACTACAAATAAATCATATATGTCTATCATAAATCGTAGTCATCAAAGAGTCCAAGCATAGGTCCCAAATGTTTTATTGAACTCACATATTAGGACTAATAAGTATTGGATTCCCCAGGATCAAGTTCATTAATTGAATAGATCATATTGGTTCAATAGTCCAGGGGGAGCTAACACTAAAATAGTATACCCGCTTACTTAACAAAACCATTGCATATTTTATTTTAATTTTTAGAACGGCTAGATAGGAAAAATAGTTAGTCAACTCTTGACAACATAGTATCAGGATGCGGCGAGATGATAGTACGTTAGGGAAACAAAGTCTCATGTATTCGAACTAGAAAAGACGTATCTAGCTTGGAGCACTTGATCGAGTGGAACTAGCTGAAGCTACCTCACCGTATTCTAAACTAGTTAGACCAAGAAGTAACCCTAAGTGACTTAAGTGATATTTTCTTGAATTTGGCTTTGTCTAAGGAAGTGGTCGTTGTTCCGATCAAAGAAAGCTCTTGTGCCTCGCCACGACCTGGAAGTCAGTTTCTCGAAAAGTTACTTAACGATCTAATGGTTAAATCTGAATCTAACCCAAGGTTGACTATCTCTAATTAAGTTAAAATCATCTCACAAAACATATAAGGTGAAAAAATTCTGAGACACATAGAATGGGTGAGATGTTAAGGATAATTGAAATATACTTAAAATATAACATCTTCAAAATACTACTTATTTTCTCAACAATTGTACTTAACAACTATTTACAACTCTTTAGGCCAAAGTTTAGTGCCCCCTACATCTCTTATACTTCATATATTTGACTAAGGGGGAGAGCAAACTAACCCTAAGGGTTATATTACAAACCTTTGGATTTTTGGTGCAGAGGGACACACCTTGAACCAATCTATCTAACGCACGCTTGGGCTCATATTTGATTTATCTAGATGCATGCATATACGATATTATTTTTAAACCCCTATTTTATATAAAAACCCCAATATTTTTTTTATTTATGGCAAAAGGGGGAGAAGAGCGAAAGTTGAGGAGTAACACAAAATTTAATTTTGAAAAGTAAAGTATCTCTTTCAAAACTCACCTAGGGTTAAGGGGGAGTTTTAGTTAAGGGGGAATTTTGATTGAGGGGGAGTTTGGAAATGCCATTCATCATTTACTATACTTATTTTATGCTTTAATTTCCCTTAACTTTGTGTTGGTTTACCATAGATCAAAAAGGGGAAGATTGTTGGTGCAGGGGCACCAGATAATTGAACCTGTGTTTTGATTATGGCAAAGACACAAAGTTAAGTTTACATCGTTATCTCACGAGCTAAATCAAATGTGCAGAAAGTGCTAAAGCTAGAGCTGAAGGTCAGCAACACCCGGAGGGAGCCGTGGTGGTCGGGCGACACCGGGATGACTACGGAGGGAGCCGAAGGAATCAGGTGGAAGACCGGAAGCAACGCAATAGATCTTAAAGGACCATAGGTAAGCTCGTGTGGGTGAGAGATGGTAAGGTCGTGTCCTCTGTACGAGGACAACCGTAGGTGGTGATCCGACTAAGACTTCCTGTGGAAGGTCTAGGTCGAGATCGGATGGTCAAAAACCGTCGCATTTATCATTTTCCGTGCTAACCTCTTATTGTAGGGAAGTGGCCAGGCTGGCAGTCGATTGTTGGTCATTGGGCAGTCGACTGATGCTCATCAGTCGATTGATGGAAGGCATCAGTCGATTGATGGAGACAAATCAGCCTTTTGTGCTAGGGCAAAACGGATAACGTTTGACGCGACAACTTCACGATAAAATTTGGTACCACTTCGTGATCTGTTCCAAAAAGATGAGGAGACTTATTCTGAGACCAAACTCTATAAAAGGAGGGGAGGATTCCAACCCATTCATTCATCAAGATTATTCTCAAGTGCTCCTACAACGCCAAAGCTCCAACACCATATAACGCCGACGCGACGACAAGTTCTAATCTTCTTCGTCGGCAGCAGCAGCAAGTAATTGTTTTTGTTTTTGTATTATTTGTTTTAATCATAACGAGGTGAGGTAGGCTTGTTTCCTCATCCTCGTACTTTCAGTTTTGTGATCGTTGTCTCCTACCTCGATCGAGGAGGAGATCTTATAGTGCTTTGCCCTTTGTATGTGGTCTAGGACCATTAGGGCCTTGGAGTAGCAACTGCTAGGTTGTGAACCAAGTAAAAAATAAATGTGTCTTTTTACCTTTCCGCTGTGCTTACTCGTATATCGAACAAACAAAAAGAAAAGATTTTACGCTCGCTATTCACCCCCCTCTAGCAACGCTTCTCGATCCAACAATTTCATATGATTCTTTATGTCATTGAAGATCTCATTGCAGCTCATGTGTGAGATTCCTTAGACTTGAGGTATTCAAGTCATCTTATACTTTGACTTCTTCGCAGCCATCTCCATAGGAGGTGTAACTCCGGGTTGATTGGGTATAATTCAAAGTGATCGAAGGTGTTTGAATAGCCCACAGAGAATTCACCACTCCATATATATTAGATGTATACCCTAGGCCTCTTGTCAGAATTGTTGCTCAAAAGACTATGGTCAAAGCAAGCATGTTAAGAAGACAGTCTTCTTGGGAACATGTATGAGTAATTTGAATATGCTAGACAAGAAAACTAACTTGGGCTAGGTGTGACGTAGTCAGCCTAGTGGGAAAGAGCACATTACCATGTCCTAAACCAAGTGGATATAGGATGAGTGAAGGAAAAAAATACAAAACATTATAGCTACTGAAGGGTTCAGAAACGTTCTGAAGTCGATTTAGACTTTCTAGTGAATTGGAGGGCATGATATACTGCTAGATGTCACTCATGATCTATTCATAATTAAGGGGTTAATTATGAATGGCCAACATAGTCGAGAATCTATTGAGTCACACAAACTATGGGTGATCTCGAGACATAAAACAAGTCTGAGAATGAGATTTTCAATGAGAGAGGATGTATCTAGTTGGACCAGACCACGGGGGGTGTGATACGGAGGCTATGGAACCTCCTGTGGCCATGCCGAGTCTTAGAACAACCATAATGCACTTAAACAAAGTTAAATGGACTGTATAGAGTCTCACACGGTCGTGCCATTCCAAGCACGGGTCGTGCCTAGCTCTGGCCAAAAACGGCCAGAGTCAGGGCTATGTCCAACATGACACACGACTAGTCGTGTGTTCTAGCACAGTCGGTCATGTGTAAACCACACAGTCATGTCGCGGGCCACTAAATTATGGAGAATTCTCTTATGAAAATTTCCTGGGTTGTTCTTACCTTAATTATAGGATAATTATGGTAAGATCAGTTCTGTTTAAGCCTTCTAAGATGCCCTAATCAAGAGATTTATAAATAGATCCCTTGATAATCTTTGGAGGCACTCGATCTTAGGGTTTTCTTCCTTTGTAGTTGTCTTATTCCTCTCTCTCTCTATCTCGCCTCAGTTGGTTGGCTAGCACTAATCGAAGACGAAGTCTTGTTACTTGAGGAGTTGTCTCAGGTGATCCCGGCATGGATACTAATAAAGGCAAGGCTCGTTGGTCTTGCTCAATGTTTGATAGATTCGATAAGAATCTCGAAGGTATAATTTCTCTCCTTTTTGGTTTTACATGTGATTATATCAAAACAAGTATTCCTGGCCCCCGGGGGATATCTGGGATGAAATAAAAATTTTGTTTTATTTCTTTCTCCGCTGCATATATCCTAGCATCCTTCCAACAACCATAGCATGGTAGAAGAAAGCCAAAAAGCAACTCAGGATTGTGCATATGTCATCTCGATAAAAGAAAGCAACCCTGTAATTCAAGATAAATATGCTTCTAAACTTAAAGTCTCATGTGACTTTTCAATTCCTTGTACAATCTACTAAATTAATTTTAATTTTTCCTTATGTGACTTAGGGTCTAGCGTAAATCTTCTACCATCTGCATTTTATGAATATTTGAGTCCAAGCAGATTAAAACCCACGAATATAACTTTAAGATTTACAGATCATTCACTAAATCAACCCCTAGGCCTATTAGAAGATATCCTGGTAGCAATTGAAAATTTTATAATACCCACTGATTTTCTTGTCCTGGACATGGGAGAAAATCCTAAAACCCCCATTGTCCTAGGATGACCTTTTTTAGCTACTGTCGAAACCATGATTGAAATCAAGAATCAAATATTAACCTTTGAAATCGAAGATGAGAAAATTGAATTTAATTTTTCTAACTCTTTTAACTCATCATCTGTCAAAGAATTTTACTACAGAATAAACCAAAAGGGAGAAAAGAAAAGGAATCACAGGTATTCCTTGGAGGAACTCATAAGAATAAGAGATGAGAATAATAAAATTCCCCATAATTTAGCTCGTCACGTAGTATTTTATACCCTAGGATGGGTTTTTAATAAGTTATCATGATTCTCACTCATAATTTCTTTATTTTTTCTTTGCTTGAGGACAAGCAAAAGTTTAAGTTTGGGGGTGTGATGAGTGTGAATCATACGCATATTTTAGGGTTTATCTACCATGTTTTTCTAGTATTTCATTTAGATATCATGCATAAAATCTTGCATTTACTTTCCTTTTATCTTTCTAGTTCAGAAAACTATGATTTCTATGTTTTTACTCTCAAAATGGAGAAAAGAAGGCATAACATAGCCATGGAGGAAAAACACGATGAAACAGAGAGCAAACAGAACCACAATGCCCATTTTTCAAACTTCCTAGTGTCCAACACGCCCAAGCCATGCCAGGGACATGCCCATTCGCAACTCTTTTTAGCACACCCTATTTTAGGGTGTGTCAGGTCTTCAAAGGGCCTGGCATGCCCAGGCCATGCCAAATGGCACAATCGTGTCGCGGGAAAACCAAAATCCCAATTTTTCTCAAGGCAGCTCCGAATTTATTGAAACTAATTTCCTGATTTTCTCTCTAGAAAAAGCTATAAAAAAAACCCCCAAGGCCTAAGAGAAAGGCATTCTGGAATTATTCTGGATACTCCGAAGGATTCGGGAGATTCTGGAGATCCTAACCCTAGGATCAAGGCACGAGTTGCATGTTAGTGAAAGCCCTAGAGCCAATCATGTGATGATTATTGTATGGACTTTATTGTATCATATTCCTATTCATAAAGGCATGGTTATTATATTTACTTGTATTGGTGCCAAATAAACTAAATATAATAACGTCCATGAGTAGAAGGTTTTTATGTATATCAATCGATTGGTTGAATCGATAATGAGATGATATAAAGAACACTACTCTTAATCATTCCTAGTCAAGTATTAACATTCAGGGACAATCTTAATGCATAGAGACTAGCATGTAGGTCAACTCGATGACTTGATCTCACAAGTCATGGATATGAAATATCAAGTTGACACATGGGTATGCATTGGAGAATGTATACTGAATGACCCGCCATGAGAAAGTATCATGGATCGTTATATGAGTGTCATATACTTTCTCATGTGACTATTAGTTCTTGGACCTGAAGTCACCATAGTTCCCTACATAAGAAGTTGCATACTTTGGCTTCGTCAAACGTCACCCATAAATGGGTGAACTATAAAGGCGATTACTGGGTATGTAACAAATTATGTGGAGGGATGTGAGTGATGTAGATGGGATCTATCCCTCCTATATGATGGGAGTGACATTGTTATTCTTGATAGAGCGAGACCACGAAGTGCATGGTCATGCCCAAATGAGTCAATATGAGATATTGAGCTCATTTGATTAGAGTGAGTCTACTTGGAGTTCAAGATATAGATTGTACCGAGGATGACACGGTCTGTGCCTCAATTGGTCAATCTAGATGTCAAGGATAGAGGAACATTGTCACATATTGTGAGAGTCATAATTAGTAGTCACAAAGGTGATGTTGGAGCTCAACATTCTTGTAACTTAGGTAGCAATGATGTGTTGTTAGATACCGCTCATTGCTTATGTTCCTAAATACGTTTAGGGACATTGCCAACGTTACAAGAACCTATAGGATCACACACAAAGGGAAATTAGATGGAGATTAGGTTCATATGATAAACCATGAGGATTAGGTTCATGGGATGAACCAAATTGGATTAAGAGTAATCCAAATTAGACTAATTGAGTTAGACTCAAGTTGATTCAAGTGTTGAATGAGTCTAATTTAGATTTGATTCATTGAGTCAATTTAAATTAATGAATAGAGTTTCATTAAATCAAATTGACTTGAATCAAGTGGTTAGATTTGATCAACCATGGGAGATAAGAGGTCAAGTTTGACTTGACTTGAGAGGGAAGATGAATGGTCAATTTTGACTTGACCAATTGCTATGTCATGGTGACATGGCATGTGGGCCGGCCAATGATAGTGTTCCACATCATCATGGACTTATCATGGGGTGTCACCTCATGAGGGAGACCAAGAGTCATTGGCTCTTGGAGTTACATGCATGCATGTAACTCCCAAATAAGTGGTCGGCCACTTTAGGAGGCTTGATGGTGGAAATTCATTTGTGTGGTAACTCCAACTTCATTTTCTTCCTTGCTCCACTCAAGTTCTCTCCCAATCCTCCACTTTTCCGAGACCTTCAAGGAGTGCTAGCACACTCAAGATTGTCTTTTCTTCACCTATTGCTTGTGTGGATACCAATAGAGGAGTGTGCACTTGACACTCTCGAGTTCCGGCAATCCATTTGGGCGAGCGGGATAAGCGAAGGGCATCGCTTCAAGGGTAATTTCTTATAATGTAGATCTAGAGTAGATCTAAAGGTATTAAACACATACATGTTAGTTTTATTTGTTATACTTTGCACGGATCCGTGGCCGGGCTTTCGAGGTTTCCGCAACGCAAAAAGCGGTTTTTGCGGCTCGGAAAACCCAACATTGCAGAGCCATGAAGAAGGAGCCCAAGCCCGAGAAAGTCTTCAATCGACGTCGACAAACTGATTTTTCCTTCTTTCTCTTCTTTAGTTTTGTTGAATGTCTTGTTGTACTTCGTTGTTGTATTCCTTCCGAACTATGGAGTAGTACTCCTCGATCTTAGGATGAGGGAGTAGCTCTTTGTTTATTCAACTTGGATTGTTATAACTATTTTATTTATTGATTGTGAACTTCGTGAATTAGTTTTATAGTATGAATGGTTTATCTTGAGAGTTTGTTGATCATCTATTTCTTCTATTTTCAATTTTGTAAAATTAATTATGAGGATCTATAGAAATTGAAGGTTTTCACATAGATTGATCCGCCGGGGTGCTCGTTATAGGTACCCATGTTGCGAATAAGGTCAACTATGTGTGAATACCTCAAAATCTATTAGAACCTCTCGAGGATCTAAACTAATCATGATAAATTATGGCAACTAAGGGTTTTTGCCTAGATTGATCTACCGGGGTATTCGTGACAAATATCCATGTTGCGAACAAGGTCAACTACGCATGAATACCTCAAAAGCTATTAGGACCTCTCGATGGTTCCACAAACTTATCCTAGAACATAACAATTTATCTAAACTTAGCTCCTATAAGTATTAAGTGGTAGTTCTCGAATGGATCTACTGGGGTTCGTGACAGGTCCCCATATTGCCAACAAGTTCCTTCTAAGAGTTAACACTATGAAAGTAGAAATCAAGTTAGGTTGATACATCGGGTTGATCTCGGAAGAGGCATTCAATATCCTTAGATAAATTTCCTTCAAGAATACACATCAATATATAGAGAACTACCAAGACAATAGACATTGTAGCGAAACCAAAGTCTTAAGGTTGCTTCATAATTTCATCATATAATCGTTTCTCTATCGCTTACTTTTCTTCCTTATCCAAGTATCATTCAAATATTTATTCTTCTAGATAATCTTTCCTTTCACTCATTCGATACATGACCAATCTCTATGAGATCGATATTTTTATTACTTGACGATGACCGTGTGCTTGCGGAGTCACCACATACAATCACTAGCCCAAGTTAGTTTCTTGTCCTGTGGATTCAAGTTACTCTTACATATATCCAAAAAGACTGTCTTCTTAACATGCTTGCTCTGGCTAGAGACTTCTGAGTAACAATCCTAACAAGAGGCCTAGGATATACATCTCTTTTTTAAGTAGTGGTGAATCCTCTGTGGATTATTCAAACACCTTCAATCACTTTGGCTTTTACTCAATCATCCTAGAGTTACACCTTCTATGGAGATGGTTGCGAAGAAGTCAAAATATAAGACATCATGACCAAGACCAAGACCAATGTGACTTGAATACCACAAGTCTAATGAATCTCGCACTCGGGCTGCAATGAAACTTCATCGATATAAAAAACTATATAAAGTTTCATAGCAGGTCACTTCAATGAACTAGTTACCTTAACTAGCATCCTCATGTTTACTATGCTTCCATTCAGTGAGTACCGAATGCTTGGATGAACCAAGGATCATAACATATGATAGTCTCATAGAATTGATGATGTCCAATCTCATCAATGTAGGAACATTGATGACCGCTAGATGAGGGGTGAATAGTGTGTTCGATGTGTCGATGGAATTTGATCGTGCTTGCTACAAAACTTGTTAGCGCAGCTGAATATACAATGATGAAAAAACACAACAAGAATACAAGCACACGACATGTTATATATGTGGTTCAGAACCTTAGGGTTCCTACTCCACGGGGCGAGCTCAACGAGCTCTAGTGATGAGCACACCACTAATAAAACTCCTTCTCGACAACACGTCGGAGGTGGAGAAACCTCGTACAAGTGTTTACAACAATAAATGGAATACAACAAGCAAATATAAATACAATACAACAAATAACATAAATAAAACTTTACAAATGGTTGCTTTGAATGCTAGCTTGTTGATCGCCTTGGACTAGCCTTGAAGGTTTGAAATGCAGCAGCAATTCCCCTCCAAATCGCCCAAGAAAATCACTGCCAAATCCTCCTCCACGAGCTACTTTTATAACCTGCATTTGGGCTAGATTCGCGCCTGGCAGTCGACTGCCAACAGTACTGTTGTGAGACAATGACTTAATCCACGTCGGCATTCAAGCCAATAGTTACATTGGCAGTTGACTGCCATTACCCAACAGTCTACATCCAGGGTCGTAACTGACTGACCAGTCGACTATCAAGCATTCTGCTCCCTCAACCCCGACCAGCAGTCAACTATCCTTCATGGGAGTCGACTGCCATCATTCGATTGCCAAGGCATTTTACTGTAGTCGAACCCTAGTTGACTCATAGCAGTCAATTGCTAATAACCCCAGTCGACTGCCAAGAGTCAACTCGGCTACCAAGTGTCAAAACACTTGACCAATCGACTGGTCCAAAGTCCTAGTCGACTGATAACCTCAAACATGAGGTTTAACCCCAAGTATGATGCCCTCATACTTGCTAGACCACCCTTAGCTTAGACCTAAGCCTTCTAGCCACCTCCATCATCCTCACGCCTATCGGATACCTCCAAGTCATCCTTGACTTGTTCATCCATACGGTAGCCTTCAGGTGCTTCCATCGGTTATTGTCGTGCTAAGTTGGTCTATACCACCAAGGCACATTGGGCTTACGCTGCCAAGACTACCGCTTGGACTTTACATCGCCAACCATTGGACTTATGCTACCAAGACTCCCACTTGGACTTTATGCCGCCAATATCAACCCTTGGACTTCCCTTGTCAACCCATGTTGGACTTTCCATTTGCCAAGACTCAAGCTTGGACTTTCCATACCAACCCATGTTGGACTTTCCAATTGCCAAGTGTCCCACTTGGACTTTCTATGCCAAGTACCCATGACTTGGACTTTCCATGCCAAGTACCCATGACTTGGACTTTCCATGCCAAGTACCCATGACTTGGACTTTCCCATGACAATCACATTATCATATATTTTGTTGAACATCAAAATACCGCTCGAGTCAAACTCGAGTCTGGTCAATCGTGACATGGGCCAATTGCACCAACAATCTCTCCCTTTTTGATGTTTGACAAAAACCACAAACACCTTTGAGTTAGGCCACCTAACTCAAATCTCCTTACCAATTCTCCCAAATTGATAATTCCCAAATTCATCCATAACTTCTCTCGTTAATTCTCCCTTTTTTGACATACATCAAAAAGGTTCTCCCCAAGGGTGTCAATGTCTCATATCCCAATGAGATATTACAATCTCCCCCTTGATCCAAAAACATCTAGGATGCCTTCACCCTTCCTAGTGATAAGTCCCATATAACTAAAGAGAGGCTATCCTCAAACTCTTACAATTTTCAAATTGGACATCTCACATTCTCAAAATTCTCCGCCTCATGAGGAAGAACACATCCATCATCCCATGATGGATAACCTCCCCATAAAGGCATGTTCCCCCTTGACCATTGCACCAACAATGTCCTTGGAGAGTCCCTAAGCCTATAGGAACACTAAACCATCAAATTAAGGTCAAAAGTTCAACCATGAACTTTCACACACTTTAAAAATTGATACACACCTAAACAACTCCCCTAATCCATATTCAATGGATTTTCACCCTTTCTAATGCTTTCCAAAGCATATCCTAGGGTTAGGAGCAGTTAGGGTAGCCTAACATAGCTAAAATCAGGCTAAACAAACCTTGTTTACCCGAAATCAGCTTTGACAGTCGACTCTTATAGTCAGCAGTGGACTGCCATAAGCGGCAGTCGACTGATTTCTGCGAATGCAGAAATTCAATTTTTAGAAATCAAAATTTAAAAATACATAAGTAAAAATATGTATTTTGAAAAATCTTTAAAATTCATACGTACATTACTTATAAATAATACAATGGGTGAAAATTATTTGAAAATTAAATTACCCATAAAATTAGGAGATTGACACAAAGTTCAAAATCATTGAAAAGTTTAATGTTTTGGCCCTACTTTGTATCAACTCCATCAATGGTGATTGCTATCAAAAAATAGACTTCACCAAGGTTTTCTAAAATAATTTTAAAATGTTTTTTAAAACCTATATTGGATCATGATCAATGGGCTCAATGCACATGACTTGCACACTAGCTTTCCCCATGATCCACCCATGGTATAAGATGAGTTTGAGTTCATCTAGATGCAAGAACTATGCACCTTGAACTTAACTCATTTCCTAGCATCTCACATGTGTCTAGGGTGTATCAATATACACACATGTCAATGTGATGTGAGATGTGGGTTTTATTCATCCTAATCTAGGGTCTCATGTATTTTTCTAAGGCAACACTACTTGATTCCTTTATACGTGGGACTTCAAGTCATGTTATAGTCCTTAAATCAATTTTAATTACCTTAAATGCATGAATGATTATTATGGCATATAATGATAGCATAAATAAGCATTTACGAAAATCATGATGTCATGGCATAAAAATGAACCTAAGCACTCATGACATAAGAACTTAAACTAAACATGATCATGACATATTATATGATAAAAGAATAAACATGATGTCATGACATGGCATATGACAATCAAGGCATGGAAAATAAAATATAAAGGTATAACAATACCTAAATTTTAGTGTTAATTGTCATTTGTTATTATTAAGTCCATTTTGCCATAATACTACTTACCTCCCAAGTGTGCCAAAAACCCAAAATGGCACACTATGACCTCTAAACCTAAGATGTGCCAATTTGATTGATTTATCAAACTTCTTAAATAATATTGGCACATCCTAAAATCTTTTAGTATTTAAATTCAAACCTATTTCCATGTACCCATAATCTTGAAAATGACCTAAAGTGTCACCTTTACCATGGTTAGATTAACTACCCATCTATTTAAAGTTGACACAACCTAACCCATTTAGCGTGAATCGATCACGCTCCTAGGAACCCAAAACCTATTTGAGGTTCTTGGGTTTACTAGGTATTCCTTAGGGATAACCTCCCTAGATACCCTGTTAATGACCCTCCTAGGTTTGGTAGCCTTGGTCATTGTGGTCTTGCCTAGGTTAACTCTAGGAGTGACTCCCCTTGTAACCTTCTTAGTGGTCTCCCTAGGTTTCCTTGAAACCTTAGCCACTAGGCATACTCCATGGTTAGCCTTAGGGATGACCTCCCTAGTAACCATGGTCGTACTAGACCTAGTACTAGTTACATAATCAAATGGAACATTGTGATAGGTAGGCTTATCTACCTTGGACCTAGGCTTGTGGCTCAAGCCTTTCTTGCCCATAGATGAGCCTTGCCTCCTAGACTCTAGGCTTTGACCATTTGACCCTTTAATTTGATTTTGCATATTCCTAAGGGTTTTTTCAAGTTTTTCAAGCCTTGACCTCAAGGCTTGATTTTCTAACTCTAATCTTTCCAATTTAGATTTTTCATTAATCTTTTGGGAATGATACTTCCTAAGCATATGTCTATGGTTCTTGGGATTAATGCCTAGATGGTCTTCTATCTTCCTAATACTTTCCTTAGGTAGATTTTTCTAGGGACATTAGTCCCAAATTTCACCTCAGTTCTAAGGTTACAACTCTTAGCACCTAAACAAAAATATTTGTTATTCCTAGCATGCTTTTCATGAACAATAGCAAGAGTGTTTAAATTATTTCTAGCATACTTTTTAACATTAAAATTTGAAGGTGCATTATTAAAATGTACCTTAGGATTTGCCTTAGCTCCCCCTATATGTGATGCTCCTTCTTGGCCCTTGGTTATCTTCCTCCTAGGGCATTGGCTCCTATAATGCCCTTTTCGATTTCATTTGAAGCACACCACGTGCTCCTTGCTTTTAATTGTTGGGGCACCGGCATCCTTGACCTTTGGCACTAGTGGAGCCTTCTTGACCTTCTTAGAACACTTGCTTTTATACTGCCCATATTCGCTACACTCAAAATAAATAATATGATTTTTATTATTAACACATGTGTTTGAGTTACTAGGGTGATGGTGGAGGCCTCTTGAGCTTGTTCATTGTTGGTGCAATCGACCCATGTCACGATTGACCAGACTCGAGTTGGACTCGAGTAGTGTTTTGATGTTTGACAATATTTTAGGGAGATTGTTGGTGCAATCGACCTGGGTCATGATTGACCGGACTCGAGTTAGACTCGAGTGGTATTTTGATGTTTGACAATGGTTTGACTATTGTTTGACTATATGGTTGACATGGGGTTGACCATATGATGGAGAAGTCCAAGTCTTGTTTACTTTGCATGAAAAGTCCAAGCCATGGGTACTTGGCATGGAAAGTCTAAGCTTGAGTCTTGGCAATTGGAAAGTCCAACATGGGTTGGCAAGGAAAGTCCAAGGGGTGATATTGGCGGCGTAAAGTCCAAGGGTAGAGTCTTGCAGCATAAGTCCAATGGTTGTCCATGTAAAGTCCAAGCGGTAGTCTTGGCAGTGTAAGTCCAATGTGCCTTGGTGGTATAGACCAACTTAGCATGACAATAGCCGATGGAAGCACTTGAAGGCTAGCGTATGGATGAACAAGTCATGGATGACTTGGAGGGATCCGATAGGCGTGAGGTTGATGGAGGTGGCTAGAAGGCTTAGGTATATGCTAAGGGTGGTCTATCAAGTATGAGGGCATCATACTTGGAGTTAAACCTCATGGTTGAGGTTATCAGTCGACTAGGGCTTTGGACCAGTCAACTTGTCAAGTGTTTTAACACTTGGCGTAGAGTCGACTTACAGCGATCATTGTGATTATGGCGATCAAACTACCGAGTCGACTAGTGTTCGATTGCGGAAATATCTGGCGATCATTGCCCGGCGATGGCGATCGGTGATGAGCGACGATCAACTTCCATGGATGGCAGTCGACTACTAGTCGGGGTAACGGGAGAAAATGCTCGGTAGTCGACTGGTCAGTCAGCTACGACCCTGGTAGTCGACTGTTGGGTTATGGTAGTCGACTGCTAGTGTATCCATTGGAACTTATCCAACGTGGATTAAGCCATTGTATCACAATGGCTATAGGAGTAGTCGACTGATGGTAGCGATCAGTCGACTACTAGGTGAAATCTAGCCCAAGGTGAAGCTTTAAAAGGAGCTCTTGAAGGAGGATTTGGCTAAGGTTCCTTGAGGCGATTTGGAGAGGATTTGCTGCTGCAATCCAGACCTTCAAGACTCTTCTCAAGCAATCAAAATCTCTTTGTAAAGTTTTCTTTACTTGCATTTTAATGTATTTACTTGTATTTGCATTGTAAGAGGTTTCTCTGCCTCTGACTTGTTGTCGAGGAGTATTTGTGATTATTAGTGGTGTTTGGCATCGCTTGGGCTCATTCGAGCCCAACCCGTGGAGTAGGAACCTTGAGGTTCCGAACCACATTATATCTCGGTGTATTGGTCTTGTGATTGTCATGTTTTATTTTTTTTATTATTATTTCCACTGCGCTAACATGATTTGTAGAAACGAACGAACGATTTCCATCTTCATCAACCAACATGCTATTCTCCCTCTCTAGCGATGATCAATTCCCCAACAAGTGGTATCAGAGCGAGGCCGCTCTTCATTTGGACTAACTGCTAAGGGAGCATGGCTAGAGGGTGAAGAAGAAGATGGAATTTGAAAAAAGACTACGATGGGACATTAACACTCCGGCCCCGTATGCACTCTATGGACAAGAAGGCTTCAATCGGTGGAAGGCAAGGATTGAAGACTTCATCATGATGAGGGACTTCAAAAAATGGGCCATCTTGATGGAAGGATTTAATTATCCAAGAGGGCCAAAGGGAGGTTTCCTCAAAATGAAGAAGTGGACCGGGGAACAACTCCAAGAATTTGAGAAAAATACAAAGGTAATAAAAATCTTGGTTGATTTAATCCCTAATGACATTTTGTGCAAGGTAAGGGATTACATGGATGCCAAGGAGCTATGGAGCCAAGTGGCAAGATTCGTAACCGGTCCAAGAAGAGGAGGAAGAAGAGGAATGCTCATCGGCTCAATCGGAGGAGGCCGAAGAAACAAGCTCATCCTCACAAGAAAGTGAGGATTCGGAAGTTGAAGAGGAGTCAACTTCTAGATCGTTGGAAGAAGTAGAAGAATCCTCCACCTCTAGGATTGAGGGGGAGGAGATTAGGCCATCTACTCCGAAACAAGAGAAAAATCAAGAAGAAGCCTCAACATCCGAGAGAGATGAAGAAGAATCAATTTCAGCCACCATTGGCCTAGGTAACTCAAGCATTACTTTTAAAAATAAAATCCATATCATATGCTTTGAGTGTAGGGAAGTAGGACACTACAAGAGCAAGTGTCCTAAGAAAGTCAAGAAGGCTCCACCGGTGCCAAAGACTAAGGAACTCGGTGCGTCAACCATTAAGAGCAAGGAGTACGTGGTGTGATTCAAATGCCAACAACTGGGGCACTATAGAATCCAATGCCCTAGGAGAAAAGAAGGAGCATCACATGTAGGGGGAACTAAGTCAAACTTTAAGGTAACCTTTAATCATGATCCTTCCTTAATTAATAGGCAAAAGCATGCTGGAATTTTATTTCTATTACTCATGAAAAGCATGCTAGTAAAAATATGCTTTATTGCTTAGGAGCTAAACATGTCCATTTTAGGAATAAGGAGAAATTTGGGACTAATGTTCCTAAAATAATTTTACCCAAGGCAAGTATTAAGAAAATAGAAGATAATTTAGGCTTTAATACTAAGAAAGATAGATATATGCCTAGGAAGGGCAAGAACACTCAAGGAAATAATGGACCTACCAAATTAGAGAAAATAGAGTTAGAGAACCAAGCCTTAAGGTTAATGCTTGAGAAAATAGAAAAGACCCTTAGGATTATGCAAAATCAAATGCAATGGTCAAATGGTCAAAATATGGGATCTAGGAGTCAAAGTCAAGGGTCTAGGAGACGAGTTATCCAAAGGCAAGAAAGGTTTTGGTCACAAACCTAAGCCTAAAGAGACCTATCATAGTGTTCCATTTGATTATGGAACACAACCTAGGTCTAGGAAGGCCATGGTTACTAGGGAGGCCATCCTTAAGGCTAACCATGGATTGTGCCTAGTGGCTAGGGTTTCAAAAAAACCTAGGGAAGCCACTAAGAAGGTTACAAGGGGAGTCACCCCTAGAGTTAACCTGGCAAGACCCAAATGACCAAGGCTACCAAGCCAAGAAGGGTAATTAGGAGGGTATCTAGGGAGGTCATCCCTAAGGAATACCTAGTTAACCCAAGGAGCTCAAATAGGTTTTGGGTTCCTAGAAGCGTGATCGACTCACGCTAAATGGGTTAGGGTGTGCCAACTATAAATGGATGGGTAGTTAACCTAACCATGGTAAAGGTGGCACCTTAGGTCATTTTCAAGGTTATGAATACCTTGGAAATAGGTTTGAATTTTAATCCTAAAGTACTTTAGGATGTGCCAATATATTTTGAGAATTATGAAAAATCAATCAAATTGGCACAAACTAGGTTTAGAGGTCATGGTGTGTGATTTTGGGTTTTTGGCACACTAGGGGGATAGTTGTTATTAAAGCAAAAAGGACTTAATTATACAAATGGCAAGTAACACTAAAATTTAGGTATTATATACCTTTGTATTTTATTTGTCATGCTTTATTTGACATATGTCATGTCATGACATTATATTTATTTTTATCATATAATATGTCATGATTATGCTTAGGACTATTTTATGTCATGTATGTTTAGTTTTTATTTTTATGCCATGACATCATGATTTTGGCACATGCTTATTTATGCTATCATTATATACCATAATCATCATTCATGCATTTTAGGTAATGAAAATTGATTTAAGAACTATGACATGACTTGAAGTCCCATGTATAAGGGAATCAAGTAGTGTTGCCTAGAAAATGCATGAGACCTTAGTATAGGTATAACCAAAACCCACATCTCACATCAAATTGACATGTGTGTGTTTTCAAACACCCTAGACACATGTGAGATGCTAGGAAATGAGTTAAGTTCAAGGTGCATAATTTTTGCATCTAGATGAACTCAAACTCATCTTGTATCATGGGTGGATCATGGGGAAAGCTAATGTGCAAGTCATGTGCATTGAGCCCATTGATCATGATCCAATATAGGTTTTCAAAAACATTTTAAAATCATTTTAGAAAACCTTGGTGAAGTCTATCTTTTGATAGCAATCACCATTGATGGAGTTGATACAAAGTAGGGCCAAAACATTAAACTTTCAATGGTTTTAAACTTTGTGTCAATCTCCTAATTTTATGGGTAATTTAATTTTCAAATACTTTTCACCCATTATATTTGTTATAAGTAATGTATGTATGAATTTTCAAGATTTTTCAAAATATGTATATTTACTTATGATTTTTTGAAAATATTTTTTGAATTCTACATTTGTAGAAATCAGTCGACTACCGCTTATGGAAGTCGATTGGCGTCAATGGCAGTAGACTGGTAACTGTAAGAGTTGACTGCTAGAGTTGATTTCAGGTAAACAAGGATGTTTAGCCCATATTTCAACTATATTAGTGTAACGCTCGTAAAATTCTAAACTATTCAAAGTAATTATATGGATATTAACGCCCATAAAAGGTTTAAAATAAAATAAAATAAAAGATGATTATAGCTAGGATTTGAACCATGAACCTCCTAATAGGGAGGTAGCCTTGATACCACTAGACCATAGGATAATTCTTGGCTAGGATATATAAAGAATATACAAAGAGTATAAATGGAAGATGAGGAGTTGGTTCATCCCCTCATGAGAGGAAGAGGAGTGTTCATCTTTCTAGGTATTAAAGAGGAGATTAAAGAGAGAAGGAAGAACCAAACCTCATCTTTTCCTTCTTCATTCTCCTCCTTCCTCATTCTTGGTCGAAACCTATCCCTCTCCTTCCTCCCTTTTTGCATCCCAAGCTATAGGGCTTCTTGTGTTGGGATCCTCAAGTGGGTTTTTTTCCAGAGGAGTTTCTCACCAAGCTTGGTGTTTGCTAGAGGATCAAGCTCCACCTTCTTTCTCCTCCACCGAAATTCCTCCTCCTTCCTCCAACTCCATCTGAAGCCCTAAAGTTTTTGGTTGGGGTTCTCAAGGGGGTTTCAAGGGGATACAAAGGCTTAGTATATGCTAGAGGACCACTCCTAAGGCTAAGGAACAAGGGAATGTCTTCATCTCACAAAAACCCTAGCGGTATACTAGTATGATAGCAAGAGGATGTAAGTATCTCTCACCTGCAGTATAAGTAGTTCTTCGATTGTTTTATATAGTTTCTTTTCCTATGTTTTGATAGATTATATGTTTGGATCAGATGATATATGTGTGTGTTCAGATTTATAGTTAAGGTATATGTCTTTTTAAGCAAGATCTAAGATCACAAAGATGTTATTTCTCACCTATAGCATAAGTAACTCTTTGATTTGCCCATCTAGCTTCTATCACCATGTTTTATTCAGATTTATATGTTCTGTCCAGATTATGTTTGTTTGGATTTTTAGGTATTTTAAGTATATTTCATTGGAAGCAAGAGGTAAAGATCGCAAAGATGCTTCCCCTATAAGTTTTGGGGACAAAGAGCATGATCGAATGTCTTGAAAGGCTTCCTATATGAGTTTTTTTAAGTATGATCATGTTAAATGTTTGATAAATGACAAAAATATGTTTTTATCAGATTATATGGGTGTGTTTAGATTTATAGGTAAGGTATATTTTGTTTTAAGCAAGACATAAGATCACTAGGATGTTATCTCTCACCTATAGCATAAGTAACTCTTTGATTTGCACATCTAGCTTCTAGTATCTTGTTTTTATTCAGATTTATAGGTTCTGTCCAGATTATGTTTGTTTGGATTTTTAGGTATTTTAAGTATATTTCATTGGAAGCAAGATGTAAAGATCACAAATATGCTTCCCCTATGAGTTTTGGGGACAAAGAGCATAATCACATGTCTTGAAAGGCTTCCTATATGGGTTTTGAGTATGATCATGTAAAATACTTGTTAAATGACAAAAAAATAAGTGAGTCATATATAAAGGAAGTATTTTACTTTGAATATTTCATTGGAAGCAAGATGTAAAGATCACAAGATGCTTCCCCTACGAGTTTTGGGGACAAAGAGCATGATCACATGTCTTGAAAAGCTTCCTATATGGGTATTTGAGTATGATCATGTAAAATACTTGTTAAATGATAAAATAATAAGTAAGTTATATATAAAGGAAGTATTTTACTTTCAATATTTCATTGGAAGCAAGATGTAAAGATCACAAAATGCTTACCCTACGAGTTTTGGGGACAAAGAGCATGATCAAATGTCTTGCAAGACTTCCTATATAGATTTTTGATTATGATCATGTAAATGTTGGGATGTATACTGAAAAGTCTATCATTTGTATGAACATATTTATTTTTGAAATAAGAATCACATGATTATTGTTTACATATTTATGGTTATGCATATTGTCTAATACATTACATTGTAGATAACATGGTGTGTGGTGTCACACAGGAGATCATGTTATCGGCTCCTTGTAAAGTATAAGTAAAGGCTCACAACCGAGATGGTTTTGGACAAACCATTGGTATGGTTGTAGTGTGATTTGGTATTGGTTTGTCTTGACCATAAAATCACACTAGTGCACTTCGTGGGTATTGAGCATGACCGACTTAGAGGTGATTCGATTCATTGCTGACTACATAATCAAATCGGACCTCAGATATTATATTGTACATGCTCTTAATCCCGATATAATAACGGGCACATATACTTAGTATTCATTTCTTTGATTTACAAATGGGCAAGATTTATAGATTAAATCGATAGGCTCGGTAAGTTGGGAAATGGTATTATTTATATGGTGTGTCGTTGATTATAGGAGGAAACCGTGTCCTATATATTAGGATGATGATGTCCCCTTGAGGAGCTCATAAGGTTCATTATGCAAACCCTGCAGGTGGACTTGGTCTAGCATGATGAAAAGGTTGAGTGGTACTACTCATGGAGTTAGATGTTGATTAATTAATGGTCAGTAAATTAATTAATCGACGGACATTTGAGATCTCAAACACGGAGAGAAAATGTACATATAATATATGGAGCCCATATTAACTTATGGGGGTTGGTGAGGTAGATCAATGATAATCCTTTAGTGGATTGGATTATCATTAATGGATCGGACTTTATGTGGGCTTGATCCATTGGGTGGCCAAGATCCAACTCCTCCTCATGGTCCCTATTGTAGCCTATTAATACCTTATGAAGCCTAGATCCAATGGATGAAAACAAAACTCTAGATCCAAAGGTAGAGATTAAATCTCTAGATCCGACGGTTGAGATTAAATCCCTATAACCAATGGTGGAGATTAAAACAAGGTTTATCCCTAACTCTATAAAAGGAGAGGAGGGGGTAGGCGGCAAGAAGAATCCCATTAGAGATAGGATTAGGGTTAAGGTGGGCTACAAGCTTGGAGATTAGGGTTTGGGGTTGGCGGCACCAAATAAGGAAAGCTTTTCCTTATCTTCTTCTTCTCCCTTGGTGGTCGGTGCCCATACCAGCCTTCCCTCTCATGGCCGGCGTCCAAACCAGCCCTTCTCCTTCTCCTTTGCCGGTGGAAACAAGACTTAGGGTCTTCCCTTGGAGTCTTGGCCGGTTTTCATCTTATTCTCCTTCTCCTTCTTGGCCAGCGGTAAGCACCAACCTTGGAGCTTGGTGGTTGGTTGAAAGAAGGAGAAGTGCCTTGTTTCTATACTTCCTCTTGTTCGAAGCGAGCAAGGAAGGAAGATTGGTGATCTAGGAGCTTCGACTTTTGGTAGATCGTCGCCCACACGACGTCCAAAAGGAGGAAGGACATACGATAGAAGATTGAGAGGTATGATACTTGTCTATTTTCTTATGTAACATGTTTATGATTGTTTTCAATTATATATGCATGATATATTCTATTTTGTGGCTAATATAACTTGGACCCCGAACATAAACACAAAAGTCAGCGATCCGTACATCATCTATTCTGCGGTTATTCGTAGAATAGAGGTTGGTTGCTTGAACAACTAGTTTGTTCAAGTGACTACTCTAATCGAATAGCACGACGATGAAACGGTTGCTTGGGTGATCCCTTTTGTCTAGGATTAAATTTTTTTTAATATGGGGATGTCGATGGGATCGCCATGAACAAGCGACCGAGTTGAAGTGGGAAGCGAAGTTTCCTACCTTCAAGTGGTATCAGAGCCATGGTTTCCGATTTTGTGTGTTTAGGATTCGGTTACTTTTATGCACTTTTCATATATTATATGTGTCGGATAATAGTAGGATATGCGTAGGTTAACTCTTTGGTTGCAGGCATAGGATCCAACTATTATGGCCATATGTGTGTATGTGATTGTATGTGTGTAAATGTATATTTTGTTGAATCCTCAGGGTTGACGAGGCTAGTATTTAATTTTTGTAAATTAGATACGACATTGTTTAGCCACTCTTTCTATTTTAGTTTACTTTCGATCTAGATTTCATGTACACTCCCTCGTGGAGTATAGGATCGATGGATGTAAATTAAAATATTTTTTCTCGGCTCGGATCTCCGGATGGCTCGTACATGGCGTAGGAGGAGCGGACGAGATGGCGATACGACGGGAGACATATTAAAGACAAAAGCCATAATAGTTGGAAAATATTTATTTTTCATATTTATTGTTTATTGTTTGATATGCATGTCGTAGGCTAGAAAATTCTTCAATTTTAAATTACTAAGTGGGAGAGGGATATTTTTTATAAATTCCCACGGCCTCCATTACGATTTGACAAGTGATGCAAACAAACTTGCGCGTCGGCTCTGAGTGCCTTCCTCCCCATCGGATGAGTTTGTTTGCGGATCACAAGGTCGAATATGGTTATAGGCAATTATTAAGGAGCGTGTGTACTTCCCCATCGAAAGGCACATAACCCGAGATAATTACCTTGGTACCGAGTAATGGTGAACACTTAGATACAAATATAAGTATCCTCCCCATCGGAGTCACTGCTTTTATTTGTAGGGCCAAAGAGGAACCAACTATTAATTTTACTTGTCAAAAAGTTAGGTTGACAAGATAGTAAAATTAATGGGTAAAACCTCCTCTTACAAATGTAGAATTTGTATACGTCCACACTATCGTGGCATACGATATTCTCGGTGTTTTGAGGTGTTGGTTGATTTTAAAATATTATTGTTTGAGGAATCAATAATTGTTTGAAATCTAATGTTTTGATCTATGTGATTCTTAGGTTTTCTTTCAAAATGACTTTCAACCCGCTTGTTGTGATACTGAAAGAGAATAAACTTACTGGACCCAACTATGTTGATTGGAAGAGGAATCTTGACATTATCTTGACTGCTGAGGAATATAAATATATACTCCTCAAAAAGTGCCCTCCTAAGCCTGCAGATGATTCTGGGGAAAAGGAGAAGGAGAGTTATAAGAAGTGGATCAAAGTTGATGAGATGGCGCGGTGTTACATTTTAGCATCTATGTCAAATGTACTGCAACATCAGCATCAAGCCATGCCCACTGCTTATGACATGATGCTCAATCTCAAAGAGCTTTTTGAGCACTAGAATCGGGTTGCAAGGCAGGAAGCCATGAGGAACTTGATGACGACCACCATGATCGAGGGAACACCCATGAGGGATCATGTTCTCAAGATGATGGCTCATTTGAATGAGTTGAAAGTCCTCGGAGCTGAGATCGATGGGGAAACCCAGGTCGATATCATTCTCCAGTCTCTAGCTAGGAGTTTTGAGAAGTTTCGCCTGAACTACAACATGAACAAAAGGTTGTATTCATTGGCGGAGCTTCTGACAGAACTCCAGGCGGCAGAGGGGCTATTTCGTCAGAGTGCTCAGGCGCATGCCATGGTGACACAAAAGGTTTCTACTTCTAAGCCGAAAGGCAAGAAGAAGAAGATACAAACTGAGGCAAAGGCGGTGGGAGGAGCTCAGGGAGGAGTGAAGAAGCCGAAAGGCAAGTGCTTCACTTGTAAGCAGACTGGATACTGGAAGAAGGACTGCCCCAACCACAAGAAGAACAAAGGTATATCTTTTGGTTTAGTCGTTGAAACATGTTTAGCGGTGTTATCTATCGGCACCTGGTGTGTAGATACGGGAGCCACTGATCATGTCTGCAAAACTTTGCAGGGGTTCTAGGAAACCAGACGACTGACTGAGGGGGAGATTATCATATACTTGGGCGATGCCACGAAGGTGGCGGCTGTTGCAGTGGGAGATGTTTATTTTATCTTTTGAGAAAAATAAAGTTTTGGTTCTTAAGAATTGCCTTTATGTACCTTTATTTAGAAAGAATTTAATTTCGGTTTCTAAATTATTTATGGATGGATATTCTATTTCTTTTAATGATAGAGTTGTTATAAAAAGGAATAGAGACATTATCTGTTCGGGTGCATTGATAGGAAATCTATACACACTTGAACCAAAAGCTCTCACGATGCAAATAGAAGTTAATAACTCATCTTCTAATTCCAATAAGAGAAAAGAACCTTCAAAGATGAACCAAACATATCTTTGGCATCTTAGGCTTGGTCATATTAACCTAAGCAGAATTCAAAGGTTGATAGCTGATGGACCTCTAGGTTCATTAGTGGTGGAAGATTCCCAACCTGTGAATCTTTCTTGGAGGGTAAAATGACCAAGAGGCCTTTTAAGGCCAAGGGGTTAGAGCCAAAGATGTGTTAGAATTGGTTCATTCTGATTTGTGTGGTCCTATGTCTATCCAGGCTAGAGGTGGTTTTGAGTATTTCGTCTCTTTTATAGACGATTATTCGAGATATGGATACATTTACTTGATGCGCCGCAAGTCTGAATGCTTTGACAAGTTCAAAGAATTCAAGGCTGATGTGGAGAAACGTCAAGGTAAAAGTATTAAGACACTACGATCTGATTGTGGTGGTGAGTACCTCTTAGGAGAGTTTAGGAATTACTTATCAGAGGCTGGGATTCAATCCCAATTGTCTGCACCTGGCACACCCCAGCAGAATGGTGTAGCAGAGCGAAGGAATTGGACTCTTATGGAGATGGTTAGATCGATGATGAGTTATTCTGAGTTGCCAGATTCGTTCTGGGGATATGCTCTAGATACGACTGTAACGCCCGTAAAATTTCTAGCAATTTTACGAGAATTTTGGCTTTATGATGATAGGCTTTATGTGGGTTTTTTTTTGGGAAAAATAAAAGAAAATAAGCCAAAAGAAAAAAAAAGATGCAAAGCCTAGGAATTGAACCCCAAACCTCTAGAGATAGCCAAGCCCTATAGATGCACCCACTAACCATAAGCCCAATGGAATTATATCATTAGAGGAAGAGGGGAATTTATAGATAAGTGGAAGAAGGGTAAGTGAAGAGGCATGACAAAGAAAAGAGAAACTTCTCTTCCTCCCTTTATAAAGAAGAAGGAAGTTTCCTTTTTGCCATTTTCTTCCTCTCCTCTTCATCCTCACCGAAACCAACCCCCCCTTCTTCTTCCTTTGGCCGAGACCCCCCTTCAAGCTAGGAGAAAGCTAGGTGACTCCCATTAGGTCATCTCTCAAGCAAAGCGAAGGATGTAAGTTTCCCCTCACCTGCAGTGTATTAGTTTCGTAAGTAAATTTCATGTAAGAACGATGAAGTTGTAGCCCTTGTAGGTTTCGGCCACTCAAGTTTTCTTGGGCTAAGATTCATGAAAATGTTTCTAGGGAACTTCTATAGGTTGTATGCTCACTATAGGACCTTTTAGGGGACAAAAATTCCAACTTGGTGCCCTTATAGGTTTCGGCCACCAAGGCCTTTTAGGGTTAGGGTTTTTATGACAACTCCCTCTTATGAGGTTAGGCCATGATAATGCTTATGAATGAATTTTAGGGGACAAAACCTAAGCTTGAACCCATTCCATGTTTCGGCCAACCCATATAATTAGGGTTAGGGTTGCATGAAAATATTCCTAATGACACTAGGTTAAGTAATAATGCTTGATGAATGGACTTTAGGGGACAAAACCTAAAGTTTTAACCCATTCCATGTTTCGGCCAACCCATATAATTAGGGTTAGGGTTGTTGGGTTTCCGGCACCGCGGCGTGTGTGTGTTCGATCATGTTTCGTAAACATGAGCACGGCGGAAGCAATTAAAAATAATAAATCTATATTTATTACAACACACACAACACACGCATGCATATTACAACAAGTGTAGACATAACCGTAAATTAAAATTTGCAATAAAAGAAATTATCTACGTTATACCTTTCGTATGACGTGTAGCGGGAACGGCATCAACCGGAACGATCCTCGTAAGAATCGTCTCTATTCGTATCCACGCTGAGATCCTCGGGATGACTTCGCTAAGTCACGAGCTTCCTCTTCGTACGGGTTACTAGCCTCGTGTTGAAGACGACGTGATCGAGAGATGATCACGATCGGAATCCAAATTCGGATCCTAAAATGAGTTCTCAAAACTCGCTTCTCCGGAGAGGTATTCGTCAACCAATTGACGAATCCTTCGTCCTCCACCTCAGAGGATTACCGGAGATCAAATCCCCGGTAAGTTAGGCGCTATCGGAGCACTAACCGTCGTCCAAACAACGCTCCGACAACAAAGAAACAAGCTGTCCAGAAAAACTGGACAGCTTTTGGTGGAGGAATAGAGGCCGACCAAGGAGAGATGGAAGCTCACCTTATCACCTAACCTAGAGGAGATCACCGGAGGGTCGCCGGAGGTTCACCGGCTGAAGCTTGGTCGCCGGCAAAGACTTGGACGGCTGCACACAAGCTGGGCGGCGGCAGCTTTAGGGTTGGCGCCAATTAACTCCAAGGTGGAGGTGGGCGGCAACTCAAGGGGGCTAGGGTTTGGATTAGTTAGGGTTTAACAATCCCTTAAGTCCTCTTTTATAGAGAACTAATTCTCTTAATGGTTAATGGATCATATCCATAAAGCCCGTTAACCCGCTCCATTAGGATAAGTTAAAATAAACCAAACCATGATGGTTTATTTTAAGTTAAAACGAACCGAACCAACTTTTGGTTCATTCGTTTAAAATAAACCAAACCCTTTGGTTTATTCTCATCCATTGGATTAGAACCAAACCATTTTTTTGGTCCATCCATTATGTCTTCATAAGACACGGCCCATCCACGCTTCCATTGCGACTGAAACAATTTCATGCTCGCTTTATGTTTGGTCCAACCAAACATAGTTTCTCTCGATCTGAGAATCTCATTCTCAAGCTCGTTTTAAATCCTTTGGATTACACTCGTTGTGCGTGTGACCAAATAGGTTCTCGGTTTATGTTGGCCGTCTATAATTAACCATTAATTATAGAACGATCATGAGTGGCACCTAGTAGTACATCATGATCCCCAATTAACCGAAAAGATCAACGGTTGATCCAGAACTATTTCTGAAACCCTTCAGTAGATCGAATGAATCGTGCCTCATTCCCTTCACTCATCTTATACCCACTTGGTTCAGGACATGGTCTATAGTGTTAGTCCCCACTAGGCTGACTACGTCACACCTAGCCCAAGTATCATTTCCTCGTCCTACGGATTCTAGTTACTCCACATGTATCGAAGAGTATCTTACTCTAAACATGTAATGCTTTGGCCAAAGACTTTAGTAACAATCCGACGAGAGGCCATGGGTATACATCTCCTCGCAAGGAGTGGTGAATCCTTTATAGGCTATTCAAACACCTTCGATCACTTCGACTTATACCCAATCATCCCGGGTCCACATCTCCTTAGAGATGTTTGCTTAAGATGTCAAAGAATAAGTCTCCATGATCAAGATGACTTGAATACCGCAAGTCAAAGGAACATCGCACTTAAGCCACAGTAAGAACTTCATTGACATATCTATATATGCAGAGAACCATATGAAGTCTTACGGCTGGTCACTCCAATGAACTAGTTACCATAACTAGCATCCACGATTAACTCCGGACATCACTATGTCTCCAGCCAGTGAGAATCAGCTGCTTGGATACACCAAGGAGTATACCTCGTGCGAGTCTCGACAGAATTGATGGTGTCCAAATCCATCAATTCATCGACTAGGGATAATTCCGATACATCACAATTACACATGTAGAGATACTCACTAGTTGTGATCCAATCACAAATTCTCTCATGCTGTGAATCGTATCATGGGCATTCAGTAAATGAGTTTAAGATCCAATCAAATACATAAAACATGTATACTCAAATAGTGAATCTTCATTTATCATATAAATGGTTCATACATAAGACGATTGCCTTAGGACATCTCTCATATATTACTAACAGACTCCCACTTGGCCTAATGCCAATCGCTACGGTATCCAATACCATAAGCTTGAACATGACCCTCAAACTTATTTTGAGGTAATGCCTTAGTCAAGGGATCCGCTAAGTTCCTTTCAGTGGGAATTTTCTAGATTTGTATTTCGTTCCTACTGATGATCTCTCTGATAAGATGATAGCGGCGAAGCACATGTTTGGATCATTGATGAGACCACATCAAGTTCAGAGATGAACTTCTTGATCCAAACCGCTTCCTTTGCTGCTTCCAAAGATGCAATGTATTCTGCCTTAGTGGCAGAATCCGCTATAGTGTCAAGCTTGGAACCTTTCCAACTTATTGCGTCTCCATTCCAGGTGAATACATACCCAGACAAAGACATGGAATCATCCTTGTCTGTCTGGAGCTGGCATCCGTATACCCACGTATCACCATGTACCCTTCTCCATATATTAGGAACGCATCCTTAGTTCTTCTTAAGTACTTAAGGATCATCTTAACAGTCACCCAATGATCCATTCCTGGATCAGACTGGTATCTGCTCGTGACACTCAGAGCATACGATACATCGGGCCTCGTACATAACATAGCATACATGATAGATCCTATTGCGGATGCATAGGGAATCTTACTCATGCAAATCCTCTCGTCTTCTGTGCGCGGACACATAGACTTCGAAAGGTGTACCCCATGCCTGATGGGTAGGAAACCTTTCTTGGATTCCGACATGCTAAACCTCTTTAGTACTCGGTCTATATATGTAGACTGCGAAAGACCAAGCAACCGTTTCGATCTATCTCTATAGATCTTAATCCCGAGGATGTATGTTGCTTCTCCCAGGTCTTTCATGGAGAATGTCTTGGATAACCAAACCTTCACTGACTGTAAGATTGAAACATCGTTTCCTATAAGTAGTATGTCATCGACATACAATACTAGGAACACGACTGCACTCCCACTAACCTTCTTGTACACACAAGGTTCGTCTGGATTTTGTGAGAAATCAAACCTTTTGATTGTCTCATCAAAACGGATATTCCAGCTCCTGGATGCTTGCTTCAATCCATAAATGGACTGTCGCAATTTGCATACCTTGTTTTTATCAACCGATGTGAAACCCTCAGGCTGTATCATATACACGTCCTCGAGCAGGTTTCCATTAAGGAAAGCTATTTTCACATCCATCTGCCATATCTCATAATCATAATGAGCTGCTATGGCCAGGAGCATCCGAATGGATTTAAGCATAGCTACAGGCGAATAGGTTTCGTCATAATCAACACCTTGCTTTTGACGATATCCTTTCGCCACCAATCGAGCCTTATAGGTAATCACATTACCATCCATGTCGGTTTTCTTCTTGAAAACCCACTTGCACCCTATAGGCTTTATGCCTTCAGGTGGGTCAACCAAGTTCCAAACTTGGTTTTCGTACATGGAATCCATTTCCGACTTCATGGCACCAAGCCACTTATCCCTTTCTGAACTTGTCAGCACTTCTTCATAACTGGTAAGCTCCTCATCATCAATGAGTAACACATCGTTCGATTCACTTACGAGAAATCCATATCTCTCAGGAATATTGCGTGTTCTACCAGATCTACGAAGATGTGGTGTTACAATAGGTCCAGCCGATTGCTCATCACTATGAGTTGTCGGCTGTTGTGCTTCACCTGGTATCTCATCAATGTCTATTTGAGTCTCTCGAGCCTCCTCAAGCTCGACGATACTCCCACTGTTTTCTTGCAAGAGAAACTCTTTCTCTAGAAACACAGCATGCCTTGAAACAAACACCTTTTGTTCCACAGGATGATAGAATTGGTAACCCCTTGTTTCCTTAGGGTATCCAACAAATAGACATTTATCAGACTTAGCATCCAATTTGTCTGATACAGTTCACTTCAAATAAGCAGGACAACCCTATATCTTCAAGTAAGATACATGAGGTTTCTTACCATTCCATATCTCATATGGAGTAGTTGAGACTACCTTGGTAGGCATTCTGTTTAACAAGTAAACAACTGTCTGAAGTGCATAGCCCCAAAAGGACTTGGAAAGAGTTGCATGATTCATCATTGACCTGACCATGTCCAACAAGGTCCGGTTACGCCTCTCAGATACACCATTATGCTGTGGTGTATATGGCGGAGTCCATTGAGACAATATACCATTGTCTCTTAGATAATCAAGAAACTCTTGACTTAAGTATTCACCACCTCGATCCGATCGAAGTATCTTAATACTCTTGTCATGTTGTTTCTCTACTTCATTTCTGAATTCTTTGAACCTTTCAAAGGCTTCAGACTTGTGTTTCATCGAGAACACATACCCAAACCGTGAGTGATCATCGGTGAAGGTAAGGAAGTAGCTATAGCCTCCTAATGCTTGAGTTGACATAGGTCCACATACATCAGTATGTATTAGTCCTAGTAACTCTCCCACTCGTTCACCTTTTTCCAGTAAAAGGTAACTTAGTCATCTTGCCTTTTAAGCATGATTCGCATGTATCGTATGAATCCAATTCAAACGATTCCAGAATTCCACATCGGTGTAATTCGGACATGCGTTTCTTGCTTATATGGCCAAGACGACAATGCCACATATAGGAGTCTATTTGATTATCCTTTCGAGCACGCGTGTTGCTCGCTTCGATATTGAAATCGTCACTGGATACGTCCAACGTATAAACACCATTGCTTAAAGTTCCAATCCCATAAAGAACTCCATTCAAAGTTATGTAACAACAATTGTTACTAAAAGTCAAATGGAACCCATTTCTATTTAGACAAGAAATAGAAATGATGTTCTTTATTAATGAAGGAACATAAAAGCAATTGTCCAGTTCTAAGACAAGTCCTACAGGGAGTTCCAACAAATACGTTCCGATGGCGAGTGCAGCAACCGTTGCTCCATTCCCAACACATAAATTTGACTCCCCCCTTGACGAGTCTTCTTCTATTCCTTAGCCCATGTATGTCATTACATATATGTGAGCCACACCCAGTATCAAATACTCAAGTGTCCAAGGAAATAGAATGACAATCAATAAAGAAGATTTCTGAAGAAGATGGGGCATCCGATGCCTTATCCTTCTTCACGGACTCAAGATAAATCTTGCACTTTCTTCGCAAATGGCTCTCCTTGCCATAATGATGACAAGTTTCCTTTTGTTCTAGTTCTACCTTCTTAGCCCTTCTCTTCTTTCCCTTCTGCTGTTCCTTTGACTTCCTCTTAGAACCTTTCTTCGAGGAATCAACTAACAGCACCGTCCCCTGCTCATGCTTCTCAGAAGACTCCACAGTCTTCAGCATATTGAGCAGTACCACAGATGAACCTCCTAGCATCTCAGAGGTGAAGAGGAGATTTGAGACTTCGAACCTTTCGAATCTCACTTGCTCATCAACCAACTCACAAAGATGAAGGACTACGATATGAGCATCCATATGCTCATGCTGCTTTCGTAGCTTGGGTTCCATCGTGGCTAGCATGATGCAACTCATTTGTTCAGAATCACTCACATGTTTCTGATAGGCCAACAATTGGTCCAGAGTTGCATCGTCACTAGGACGGGCGGGAAGAGGCGCTTCGAGGACATTCGCAAGCTTTTCCACCTTGAGAACAATTCTCAAGTTTCTAAGCCAGTCCAAGAAGTTCGGCCCAGTCAATTTATTCGAATCCAAAATGGAACGCAAATTCAAAGACATCATGATCAATCTTAGAAATACAAAACGAGCATATATGAGAAAGATGATTTTAAAATGCATCAATATACATTTATAAATCCCATTCATTTTTCGAATTTCAAAAACCCCAAAATCACTTCGGGAGATCGTAGGTCCATCTCCGAATGGGCTGATATCCATCATAGTTATGAACAACCTTGGAGAGAGTCCAACAAGCCATTCATAACTACGACGGTAGGTATCATCTATACCGATTGCATATCACATATATGCAACTATCACAATGTGCTATCAACTAATTGATGTTCACACATACATCGGGTTGTTAACACATTAACAAGTATGCATCATATGCATAGCACCCAACTTCACCTCCCTTTACATCGACCTTGGAGAGAGTCCAACAAGCCGATGCTCCAGGTTAAAGCCAACCCATTAATCGGGAAATAGTTTTAATATGGTTAGAGCGCATTCAACCAATTAGCTCAGCTTGGAGAGAGTTCAACAACCAAAGCTAACGATTGACCTCTGACTCTTACCATATTAGTATTAAACTATTCCATGGTTTGAACATATTCGGGTTCGAGCCGGGCTTGGAGAGAGTCCAACAACCCAAACAAGAAACGGAACTCTGGTTCTAACCATATTAATGGAAGGTGTAGGCTTTAATATTGTTTAAGGGTTTTTATGTCTCATCCTCTTTGCATGCAAATAACTATTATCTACATAGCATGGCATACATGGCATACATCTACATGTCATGACACGCATGGCATAATGTTATGCATCTAATGCAATTACATGACATACAATTATGTCATGTATATATTTCCTTATATGTCATAACTATTTATGGAAATAAAATATGTTTAAGATTTGATTCTCCAAATCAAATCATAATTAAATTAGGAAACAAATTTCCAAATCTAATCACATATTTTATTCATGGAATTATTTGATTAAGGAAAATCTATTTAGGAAACCAATTTCCTAAATCATTAAAACTACTTATGGAAATAAAATATTTTAAGATTTGATTTCCCAAATCAAATAATGATTAAATTAGGAAACAAATTTCCAGAATCTAATCAAATATTTTATTTATGGAAAATATCAATTTCTATAAATACTTCCAACTTTCCAAAAGTGGAAGATTTCCAAAAATACTTCTAGACTTTCCAAAATTGAAATATTTCCATAAATACTTCTAAATTTCCAAAATTAGAAAATTTCCAGAAATACATTATGACTATCGTCAGTTACATGTACTATTTGCAAGCTTCACAACTGGGCTCTGATACAAGTGTTGGGTTTTGACGCTGGCGTGTATGTGTTCGATCGTATTTACGTAAACATGAGCCACAGATGATTAAAAATAATAAATCTATATTTATTACAACACACACAACACACGCATGCATATTACAACAAGTGTATACATAACCGTAAATTAAAATTTGCAATAAAAGAAATTATCTACGTTATACCTTTCGTATGACGTGTAGCGGGAACGGCATCAACCGAAACGATCCTCGTAAGAATCGTCTCTATCCGTATCCACGCCGAGCTCCTCGGGATGACTTCGCTAAGTCACGAGCTTCGTCTTCGTACGGGTTACTAGCCTCGTGTTGAAGATGATGTGATCGAGAGATGATCACGATCCGAATCAAAATTCGGATCCTAAAATGAGTTCTCAAAACTCGCTTCTCCGGAGAGGTATTCGTCAACCAATTGACGAATCCTTCGTCCTCCACCTCAGAGGATTACCGGAGATCAAATCCCCGGTAAGTTAGGCGCTATCAGAGCACTAACCTGTTAGTTATAGCCCTAGAGCCAATCATGTGATGGTTGAAAAGGGAACATTTTGTATCATATTCAATAAAGGCAAAGGATTGGTTATTATATTTACATCTTGCTTGTGCCAGCTAAATTAAATATAATAATGCCCTAGAAAAGTAGGTTCTTATCTACAGCACATCAATTGGCAGAATTGATTATGAGAGGCTGTAGAGAATACTTTCCTAAATGTTCCTAGTCAAGTATTAATATGCAAGGGCAATATTAATACATAAAGACTAGCATGTAGGTCGATTAATGACTTGATCTCACAAGTCATGGATATATGATATCAAGTTGACACATGGGTATATATTAGAGAATATATACTGAACTGACCCGCCATGAGAAAGTTTCATGGATCGTTATATGAGTGTCATAAACTTTCTCATATGACTATTGGTATGAATAGTCCTCGAACCTGAAGTCACTACGGTTCCCTACATAAGGAATTATGTACTTTGGTATCGTCAAACGTCACCCGTAACAGGGTGGACCATAAAGGCGATTACTGGGTATATAACAAATTATGCGGAGGGATGTGAGTGATGTAGATGAGATCTATCCCTCTCATATGACGAGAGTGATATCGGTGGGCCCCTTGATTGAGTAGAACTACTAAAACGCATGGCCATGCTCAAATGAGTCAATATGAGATATTGAGCTCATTTGTTTGAGTTAGTTTACTCAGGGATCAAGAAACACATAGATTGATCGAGGATGACACGGTCTATGCCTCATTGGTCAATCTGATATCAAGGATAGAAGGACACTTTCATACATTATAGTAGTCACGGAAAGGTTAGTCGGATCTTGACTTATTTCTTAACTTGGGTAGCTATGATGTATTGCTAGATGCCGCTCATTGCTTGTGTATCTAAAAGAGTTTAGATCCACTGCCAACGTTATGAGAGCCTATAGGGTCACACACAAAGAGCATGATAATTAGAGGAATTAGAGTATTCTAGTTTGACTAGAATAATTTGGGAATAAGCTTAAGTACAAAATGGTTTTGGACTTTAAGCTTAATAGAATTTTAGCTTATTGATTTAATGAGATTAATTCAATATGTTACCTTATTGATTTAATGAGATTAATTCAATATGATAACATAAGCTTACAATTAATAAGATTAATTCAACATGCATGAATGCTACATAATGAATGCCACATAAGCATACATAAGCATGCCACCTAAGCTTAGATGAGGTGGAAGGAGACAAAGTGGTTTTTGTCTCCTTAAGTGGCCGGCCAAACAAGGAAGCCAACTCCTTGTTTGATTGTGTCTCAATGCAATGGATTGCATTGAATGTTAGGAGGTGAAAGGGTTTTTCCAACCCTATAAAAGACTCCATGGAGTGGCCGGCCAAAGTAAGATTTTTGGTTGTTGTGTGAAGCTTGAGAGCTTGGTGGAAGCTTTGTTGTGTGGTTTTGTGAGTGTAGGCTAGCAAGAAGAATAGTCTTCTTCTTCCTTTCTCTTTTTCCCTAGCTTCCTCTCCTTTAGGGACTTCTCTAGCAAGAAGGAAAGGAGAGCTCTTCTAGTTTCTTTTGTGAGACAAGAGCTTGCTCGTGTGGATACATATAGAGGCACGGACATTTGAACGTGATAAAGATCCAACAAACCAAAAGGAAAAGCGGGATTAACAAGGGCACGCAACAAAGGTAATCCTCTCCTATAAGATAGGTTTGGTTTTAGAGAAATTTATTTTGTACGAGGTTTTCTTTCGCAAGGATCACTAGGAAGGGATCCTAATTTTTCCGTTGCGCATATGCTATTTGGCATAAAGAATTCCCTACAGTGGTATCAGAGCCACTTGCGAAAGATCATATAAAAATAGTTTTTCTCTATTTTATATATGATATAGAAGTAGGATAAATTTTATTATGAGTTGATAATTGCATTAGCAATTTTTCAAACATAATAAAAATATCCGATGTCTTTTAAAAGTTAAAATTGACATGGTGCATGGTTATGGCCTAGTCCCAAAAGTTTGTGATTGTGTGTTGTAATTCTTAATACGGCCTGCGTGTCGTGCCTTTCTCCTAAAATTCTTGTTGTAAAAATTAGTTTTAGACTCGAATGTAACTCGAGTATTTCTCCTTTTGTAATATACAAAACAAAGATGGAGGGTCCATTGGATGATGAGGTTACAAGGAGGAAGTCAACACACAAGACAACTAAAAGGAAGCACTTGGGAGAAGATACTATCCCTAGGTTGACCAATCAATCTTTTCGTTGGCTTGAGAAGATTGTAGAATAAGGGCCATAACCATGACACGCTTAGTTTAATATGTATGTGATGCATGTTAGTTTAGCTTATATGTGATGTATGCTAATATGTATATGAAGCATGTTTTTATATCTTAATAAGTCAAATACGATATGCCTACCAAAGTTTGGTACTCACTACTTCCTCGATCATTTGTTATTGGGTTTGCCAAAGCAAAGCAATGCATTTTATCTTGGAAGAGTGAGAGTGGACAATCGTGATGTCCCGCTATCAAACTTGGTTAAGACTTAATTAAGTTTTTCTTAATTAGTTAAGAAAGTAGAGGCATATATTAGCTTTGAACATAAGTTTTAAAATTAGTTTTGTGTGATTTCCGAACATCAGCTTTGTCTTAGAAGTGGTCATGTTCGATATCCAAGAAGGCCTCTGTGCCTCGCCACAGCCTGGAAGCTGGTTTAGGAATAAGCACTAAACTAATCTAAACTTAACCAAAGCTATTAAAGAGTTACATCAGATGTAATTGGCAAAAGATTGCCTACCTAATCATACTACGTCTTGGGCGATTAGCCAAAGCTAACTCAAGACGAATTATGATGTGGATCTTTATCCCATATAAATTTATAGCTAAATAGTAGCTAATGAAAGCAAAAGTGTTTGCCTACATCAATGATTAGCTCATATCAAAGCTATGAGAATTTAGTGGGAGCCTCATTTAATTAAAGGCCTAATTAAATGACTTAGGTATGATACTTAATTTTGCATTTTATTGTTGTAGATCACCATGTCATCTAACACGACACACCCCCTCAACTTGCGATCTGTCCTTGAGAAGGACAAGCTCAATGGAGCGAACTTTCTTGATTGGTATAGGAACTTAAGGATTATCCTCAAGCAAGAACGCAAACTGTATGTCCTAGAGCAGTCTACCCCTGAAATACCTGCCCCTGCGGCCACTCGTGCTGAAAAAGATGCTTATAAGAAGCATCAAGATGACGCATTAGATGTGTCATGCCTTATGCTTGCAACCATGAACTCTGAGCTTCAGAAGCAACATGAGAACATGGATGCCTATGATATGGTTGAGCATTTGAAACAACTATATCAAGGACAAGCCAGGCACGAGCGTTTTGAAGTGTCTAAGGCTCTTTTTGCATGCAAGATGCAAGAAGGAACACCTGTAGGAACTCACATACTTAAAATGATTGGGTACTTTGAGAACCTTGAAAGACTAGGTTTTCCACTGAGCCAAGAATTGGCAACCGATGTTATTCTGCAATCGTTGTCGGAAACATATAATCAATTCGTCATGAATTATAACATGAATGAAATTGATAAGCCTTTGCCTGAGATTCTCAGCATGTTAAGAACTGCTGAACCGAATCTCAAGAAGAAAGTTAGTAACGTACTAATGGTCAAAAAGGACAAAGGTAAGCGCAAAGGCAAGGGTAAGACCCAAGCCAAAGGCAAGGCCAATTCATCCACTTCAAAGGGTAAAGGTAAAGTACCTAAGGAAGGAGACTGTTTCCATTGCGGTGAGACTGGACACTGGAAGCGGAACTGCAAAGTCTACCTTGAGGAAGTAAAGAAGAAAAGAAGTGGGACTTCTGCCTCAGGTATACACGTTATAGAAGTTAATCTATCTATTTCTTCTACATGGGTATTAGATACCGGATGTGCATCTCACATTTGTACTAATGTGCAGGGACTGAGAAATAGTAGACTAATGGCAAAAGGCGAAGTGGACCTACGAGTAGGCAATGGCGCAAAAGTTGCTGCTGTAGCTGTAGGAACATATTCTTTGTCTTTGCCCACTGGGCTTATCTTAGAACTAGAGGAGTGCTTATATGTACCTGCATTGACAAAGAACATAATTTCTGTATCTTGTTTAGACAAGAAAAACTTTTCTTTTATAATAAAGGACAAATGTTGTTCCATTTATTTGAATGAAATGTTCTATTGTAATGCACCACTTATGAATGGTCTCTATGTTCTAGATTTAGAAAACCCAATATATAACGTAAATACCAAATGGTTCAAATCGAATGATTTGAACCAAACATATCTCTGGCACTGTCGCCTAGGTCACATAAATGAAAAACGCATATCCCAACTCCATAAAGATGGATTATTGGACTCATTTGATTTTGAATCATATGAGGTATGCGAATCTTGTATTTTAGGAAAGATGACTAAAACTCCATTTAGTGGACATGGCGAGAGAGCGACGGACTTGTTAGGACTCATACATACTGATGTATGTGGCCCTTTCAATGTCGAAGCCAGAGGAGGCTATAAGTACTTTATTACTTTCACTAATGATATGAGTAGATTTGGCTACTTATATTTGATGAGACATAAGTCAGAATCCTTTGAAAAGTTCAAAGAATTCAAGAATGAAGTACAAAACCAACTTGGTAAGCATATTAAGCTACTGGGATCGAGGTGGTGAATACCTTAGTCAAGAGTTTCGTGATCACTGAGTGTGGGATAATATCCCAACTCACTCCACCTGGAACACCACAATGGAATGGTGTATCTGAAAGGAGAAATCGTACTCTATTAGATATGGTACGATCAATGATGAGTCAGACTGATCTACCTACTTCCTTTTGGGGACTAGCTCTAGAGACAGCCGCTTTCACACTTAATCGCGTCCCATCCAAAGCCGTAGAAAAGACACCATATACGATATGGACTGGGAAGAGTCCCAAAATGTCTTTTATAAAGATTTGGGGTTGTGAAGCTTATGTTAGACGTCAAGTCTCAGATAAACTAGGACCCAAATCAGATAAGTGTTATTTTGTAGGATATCCCAAGGAAACTAAGGGATATTACTTTTACAATCCCACACTTGGCAAGGTGTTTGTTGCCAGAAATGTTGTCTTTCTAGAAAGAGAATTTATTTCTAGAAAAACTAGTGGGAGTAAAATTCATCTTGAAGAAGTTCAAGATGACGATAACACTAAGGCTTCGATGGAAAATGAACAGGAACCACAAAGTGTTGTGGATGAGGAAATTGTTGCCCAAAGAGTTGTGGAGCAAACACCTGTTCAAGTAGACCAACCTCTTCGTAGATCTGATAGGATCCGTCGTCAACCCGAGAGATATTCTTTTCTCTTGACTGACAACGGTGACGTATTGCTTGTCGATCTTGACGAGCCTATATCCTATCAAGAAGCTATGAAGAGCCCAAATTCTGAGAAATGGCTAGAGGCCATGAGATCCGAAATGGAATCCATGTACACTAACCAAGTATGGACTTTGGTTGATCCACCTGAAGGGGTAAAACCCATTGGGTGTAAGTGGGTCTTTAAAGTAAAGACTGACATGGATGGTAATAAGCATACCTATAAAGGTAGATTGGTGGCTAAAGGATTCAAACAAATTCATGGTATTGACTATGATGAAACCTTTTCACCAGTTACGATGCTTAAATCCATTCGGATCATACTTGCTATTACAGCCTACCACGATTATGAGATCTGGCAGATGGATGTCAAAACCGCTTTTCTGAATAGAAAGCTACTCGAGGATGTGTACATGACACAGCCTGAGGGTTTTGAAGATCCAAAGCATCCTGGAAAGGTATGCAAACTACAAAGGTCCATTTATGGAGTAAAGCAAGCCTCTCGAAGCTGGAATCTTCGATTCGATGATGCAATCAAGGAGTTTGGTTTCATCAAGAATGAAGATGAACCTTGTGTCTACAAGAGAAATAGTGGGAGTACAGTTGTATTTCTTGTCTTGTATGTAGATGACATACTTCTCATCGGAAATGATATTCCCTCACCCAAATTGTGAAGATGTGGTTAGGGAATTGTTTCTCGATGAAAGACTTAGGTGAAGCTGCCTATATTCTAGGCATCAAGATCTATAGAGATAGATCTAAAAGATTACTTGGCCTAAGTCAGAGTACATACATTGATAAAGTGCTAGATCGTTTTGCTATGCAAAATTCCAAGAAAGGATTTCTGCCTTTATCACATGGTGTGAGTCTTTCGAAGACTCAATGTCCCTCTTCTAAGGAGGAGAGAGATCGCATGGATAAGATCCCTTATGCATCTGCCATAGGGTCTATCATGTATGTCATGCTTTGTACTCGTTCTGACGTCTCGTATGCTTTGAGCATGATGAGTAGATACCAGTCGGATCCAGGTGAAAGTCACTGGATAGCAGTCAAAAATATTCTTAAATACTTACGAAGAACAAAAGAATATTTCCTGATATTTGGAGGCAATGAGGAGCTAGCTGTAAAGGGTTACAGTGATGCAAGCTTCCAAACAGACAAGGATGACTATAGATCGCAATCGGGGTACGTGTTTTGCCTGAATGGTGGAGCTGTGAGCTTGAAGAGTTCAAAGTAGGATACAGTTGCTGATTCTACAACAGAAGCCGAGTATATTCGTCGTCGATGCAAAGAAAGGAGGCTGTTTGGCTCCGCAAGTTCATCAGTGAACTTGGGGTAGTTCCTAGCATTACAGATCCAATAGACCTCTATTGTGACAACAATGGGGCTATTGCACAGGCTAAGGAACCTTGATCACATCAGCGGACCAAACACATACTGCGGCGCTTCCATCTCATTCGAGAGATCATCGATAGAGGAGATGTGAGGATATGCAGAGTACCGACAGAAGCTAACATCGCAGGTCCATTGACCAAGGCTTTGGCACAGAGGAAGCATGATGGTCACACTAGGTCACTAGGTATTAGATATCATAGTGATTGGTACTAGTGCTAGTGGGAGATTGTTAGTTATAGCCCTAGAGCCAATCATGTGATGGTTGAAAAGGGAACATTTTGTATCATATTCAATAAAGGCAAAGGATTGGTTATTATATTTACATCTTGCTTGTGCCAGCTAAATTAAATATAATAATGCCCTAGAAAAGTAGGTTCTTATCTACAGCACATCAATTGGCAGAATTGATTATGAGAGGCTGTAGAGAATACTTTCCTAAATGTTCCTAGTCAAGTATTAATATGCAAGGGCAATATTAATACATAAAGACTAGCATGTAGGTCGATTGATGACTTGATCTCACAAGTCATGGATATATGATATCAAGTTGACACATGGGTATATATTAGAGAATATATACTGAACTGACTCGCCATGAGAAAGTTTCATGGATCGTTATATGAGTGTCATAAACTTTCTCATGTGACTATTGGTATGAATAGTCCTCGAACCTGAAGTCACTACGGTTCCCTACATAAGGAATTATGTACTTTGGTATCGTCAAACGTCACTCGTAACAGGGTGGACCATAAAGCCGATTACTGGGTATATAACAAATTATGCGGATGGATGTGAGTGATGTAGATAGGATCTATCCCTCTCATATGACGAGTGATATCGGTGGGCCCCTTGATTGAGTAGAACTACTAAAACGCATGACCATGCTCAAATGAGTCAATATGAGATATTGAGCTCATTTATTTGAGTTAGTTTACTCAGGGATCAAGAAACACATAGATTGATCGAGGATGACACGGTCTATGCCTCATTGGTCAATCTGATATCAAGGATAGAAGGACACGGTCATACATTATAGTAGTCACGGAAAGGTTAGTTGGATCTTGACTTATTTCGTAACTTGGGTAGCAATGATGTATTGCTAGATGCCGCTCATTGCTTGTGTATCTAAAAGAGTTTAGATCCACTGCCAATGTTATGAGAGCCTATAGGGTCACACACAAAGAGCATAATGATTAGAAGAATTAGTGCATTCTAGTTTGACTAGAATAATTTGGGAATAAGCTTAAGTACAAAATTGTTTTTGGACTTTAAGCTTAATGAGAATTTTAGCTTATTGATTTAATGAGATTAATTCAATATGTTACCTTATTGATTTAATGAGATTAATTCAATATGATAACATAAGCTTATTGAATTAATAAGATTAATTCAACATGCATGAATGCCACACAAGCATGCCACATAAGCATGCCACCTAAGCTAGATGAGGTGGAAGGAGACAAAGTGGTTTTTGTCTCCTTAAGTGGCCGGCCAAACAAGGAAGCCAACTCCTTGTTTGATTGTGTCTCAATGCAATGGATTGAATTGAATGTTAGGAGGTGAAAGGGTTTTTCCAACCCTATAAAAGACTCCATGGAGTGGCCGGCCAAAGTAAGATTTTTGGTTGTTGTGTGAAGCTTGAGAGCTTGGTGGAAGCTTTGTTGTGTGGTTTTGTGAGTGTAGGCTAGCAAGAAGAATAGTCTTCTTCTTCCTTTCTCTTTTTCCCTAGCTTCCTCTCCTTTAGGGACTTCTCTAGCAAGAAGGAAAGGAGAGCTCTTCTAGTTTCTTTTGTGAGACAAGAGCTTGCTCGTGTGGATACATATAGAGGCACGGACATTTGAACGTGCTAAAGATCCAACAAACCAAAAGGAAAAGCGGGATTAACAAGGCCACGCAACAAAGGTAATCCTCTCCTATAAGATAGGTTTGGTTTTAGAGAAATTTATTTTGTACGAGGTTTTCTTTCGCAAGGATCACTAGGAAGGGATCCTAATTTTTCCGTTGCGCATATGCTATTTGGCATAAAGAATACCCTACATAACCGTCGTCCAAACGACGCTCCGACAACAAAGAAACAAGCTGTCCAGAAAAACTGGACAGCTTTTGGTGGAGGAATAGAGGCCGGCCAAGGAGAGATGGAAGCTCACCTTATCACCAAACCTAGAGGAGATCACCGGAGGGTCGCCGGAGGTTCACCGGCTGAAGCTTGGTCGCCGGCAAAGACTTGGACGGCTGCACACAAGCTGGGCGGCGGCAGCTTTAGGGTTGGCGCCAATTAACTCCAAGGTGGAGGTGGGTGGCAACTCAAGGGGGCTAGGGTTTGGATTAGTTAGGGTTTAACAATCCCTTAAGCCCTCTTTTATAGAGAACTAATTCTCTTAATGGTTAATGGATCATATCCATAAAGCCCGTTAACCCGCTCCATTAGGATAAGTTAAAATAAACCTAACCATGATGGTTTATTTTAAGTTAAAACGAACCGAACCAACTTTTGGTTCATTCGTTTAAAATAAACCAAACCCTTTGGTTTATTCTCATCCATTGGATTAGAACCAAACCATTTTTTTTTCTTCATCCATTATGTCTTCATAAGACACGGCCCATCCACGCTTCCATTGCGACTGAAACAATTTCATGCTCGCTTTATGTTTGGTCCAACCAAACATAGTTTCTCTCGGTCTGAGAATCCCATTCTCAAGCTCGTTTTAAATCCTTTGGATTACACTCGTTGTGCGTGTGACCAAATAGGTTCTCGATTTATGTTGGCCGTCTATAATTAACCATTAATTATAGAACGATCATGAGTGGCACCTAGTAGTACATCATGATCCCCAATTAATCGAAAAGATCAACGGTTGATCCAGAACTATTTCTGAAACCCTTCAGTAGCTCGAATGAATCGTGCCCCATTCCCTTCACTCATCTTATACCCACTTGGTTCAGGACATGATCTATAGTGTCAGTCCCCACTAGGCTGACTACGTCACACCTAGCCCAAGTATCATTTCCTCGTCCTACGGATTCTAGTTACTCCACATGTATCGAAGAGTACCTTACTCTAAACATGTAATGCTTTGGCCAAAGACTTTAGTAACAATCCGACGAGAGGCCATGGGTATACATCTCCTCGCAAGGAGTGGTGAATCCTTTATAGGCTATTCAAACACCTTCGATCACTTCGACTTATACCCAATCATCTCGGGTCCACATCTCCTTAGAGATGTTTGCTTAAGATGTCAAAGCATAAGTCTCCATGATCAAGATGACTTGAATACCGCAAGTCAAAGGAACATCGCACTTAAGCCACAGTAAGAACTTCATTGACATATCTATATATGCAGAGAACCATATGAAGTCTTACGGCTGGTCACTCCAATGAACTAGTTACCATAACTAGCATCCACGATTAACTCCGGACATCACTATGTCTCCAGCCAGTGAGAATCAGCTGCTTGGATACACCAAGGAGTATACCTCGTGCTAGTCTCGACAGAATTGATGGTGTCCAAATCCATCAATTCATCGACTAGGGATAATTCCGATACATCACAATTACACATGTAGAGATACTCACTAGTTGTGATCCAATCACAAATTCTCTCATGCTGTGAATCGTATCGTGGGCATTCAGTAAATGAGTTTAAGATCCAATCAAATACATAAAACATGTATACTCAAATAGTGAATCTTCATTTATCATATAAATGGTTCATACATAAGGCGATTGCCTTAGGACATCTTTATATTATGGGGATCAAGAGCATTCTTTATATTATGACAAGAAAAGAAAGGAATTAAGTATTTTACTTTGCAAGAGATTAAGTACCCGACCCGTCAGGTGGTCGTTAATCAAATCCATAGGGACATAAGAAGACGTAAGAGGTCTTGCCCTGGTAAGACGTAAGAGGTCTTGCTCTAGTAGGACCGGTGACTCGCTACCCCAGCCTACTAGGGAACGCGCATTATGTGGTACTTAACCTGGGGCCCCCCAAACAAGTTATGATGATTTTGAAGTATCTATAAGTATATGTTTTGAAAAAGAAAGACTTTTATGATTATTGTGTATGCTCATGTTAAATACTCTGAATGCTTGCAAACCGTGTTCTTTATGCATGCTAGATGTTATGAAGTTATGATGATTTTGAAGTATCTATAAGTATATGTTTTGAAAAAGAAAGACTTTTATGATTATTGTGTATGCTCATGTTAAATACTCTGAATGCTTGCAAACCGTGTTCTTTATGCATGCTAGATGTTATGAAGTTATGATGATTTTGAAGTATCTATAAGTATATGTTTTGAAAAGGAAAGACTTTTATGATTATTGTGTATGCTAATGTTAAATACTCTGAATGCTTGCAAACCGTGTTCTTTATGCATGCTAGATGTTATGAAGTTATGATGATTTTGAAGTATCTATAAGTATATGTTTTGAAAAGGAAAGACTTTTATGATTATTGTGTATGCTCATGTTAAATACTCTGAATGCTTGCAAACCGTGTTCTTTATGCATGCTAGATGTTATGAAGTTATGATGATTTTGAAGTATCTATAAGTACATGTTTTGAAAAGGGAAGACTTTTATGATTATTGTGTATGCTCATGTTAAATACTCTGAATGCTTGCAAACTATGTTCTTCATGCATGATAGATGTTATGAAGTTATGATGTTTAGAGTTAAGAACGCTATGACTATGTACTTCATGCTAGTTTAGAATTTATGATGTGTGAATGTTACGTAAGATTATGAATACTTGCGATTATGTTCTTTCTACAAGTTTAGGATTTATGTGATTACAAATGTTTATGTCCAAGTTAAACAAATGCTTATGATTATGTCCTTTATGCATGATTGGATTTCCCTGATGAATGGTCATGGTTAAGTTGAAGAATGTTTGTGCCTATGTACTTTATGTAGGTTTAAGATGTAGGATGTTACGGATGCTTAGGTTAGGAATGCTTATTGTTAAGTTTTAAAATGCTTATGAATATGTCTTTCCTGCATGCTTAGTTTTATGTAGTTATAATGCTTATGTTCAAATTATGCCCTGCTTAGATTAATTATGCTTAACTGGCTTATGAACAATTCTATGCCATGCTTAGTTTTTTTATTACATGGATATGTTGTTGATTAGTGTTGCTATGAAATACTTAGGTCCTTTATGCTAGTATGCTCATGTTCTAATTGCTTGATGAAGTTGTGGCTTTTGTGAGTAGGCAAGGATCTTACTAAGCTATATGCTTATAGTTCATGTTGTCCATATACTGCAGATAAAGGAAGTCTGCGCTAGAGGAAGTAGCAGGAGGGGCCAAGTGTGTGTGATAGTGGCATGGTGGAAGAAGACCCTATACTATCTGCTTGTATTTATATGCTCTAAGAACAACTTAAGACATTGCTTCCGCTTATAAGACTTGTGTTTAATGAGTATCATCTACTTAAGAAGGTTGGAAATGTTAGAACTCATGAACGAATCTTTATGTATGCATGTTATGAAAGATATGTTAACATGCTAATGATGAATATGATATGTGATGCATGTGCAAAAGAAGGTTTAAGTTATGATGACCTGTTAAAGTACATAGGTTGTGAGAGGATCCATATGTAGTATGTTTTAAAAAAAAAAAAAGGAGTAACAGTAGCGCCGCCCTGAGAGCAGATAAGGGCGGGCGTTACAGGTGGTATCAGAGCGGGTTCACCTTTCCACTATCACACATCAAGCCTCCATCCTGCTATTTCCAAGTAAGTAATTTTATGCATACTTAAGTTCCTTTATAATGAAGAATGTTTTCTATCTAGAATGAAATAATACCTCATCATGCTTTAGTAGAATGGACTCACACTTGAGAGTTAGATAGAAATAATACCTCGTCCTGTTTAGTATAATGGAATCATACTTATGACTTAGATAGTATACCTTACCAAGCTGTATAGGATGGGAACACTACACCAAAAAATCGAATAGACAACGGTGAAAAACCGTTGTCTATTAGCCAAAAAATCTGTTGTTAATCGACCCGTTGTGAAAAGGAGGTCGGTCAAAGACAACGGTGAAAAACCGTTGTAGATTTAAGGAAAGACAACGGTGAAAAACCGTTGTCTATTAGAAAAAAAACCGTGGTAAATCGACCCGTTGTGAATAATGGTTTGGTCAAAGACAACGGTGAAAAACCATTGTCTTTTCAAAGATAAGACAACGGTTTTTAACCGTTGTCTTTGACCAAACCACTATTCACAACGGGTTGATTTACCACGGTTTTTTTTCTAATAGACAACGGTTTTTCACCGTTGTCTTTCCTTAAATCTATAATGATTTTTCACCGTTGTCGACCCCCAATTTACCACGGTTTTTTTTGCTTATAGACAACGGTTTTTTCAGCGTTGTCATTTCTCAACACATATATACACATAATAAACCGTTGTAGATGTTGCATTTTTAATATAAATCATACAACATCAATAAGAAATATAGAAAACACATATATACACTCCACTTGTAGCAATGTAAAATACAAGGTCACATTACATTTTAAATGATCACTTTTACCGATATATATGAAAAAGTACTGTGGCAAAACAACTACACATCATATGCACCAAAAGTATTTGCATAGCAAAACACTTATAGAATGTAACCAAAAGATGTATGTACACTTAAATCTCTCCTAATCATCAGATATGTGATCTTGTATGCAATCAGCCCACTCCGAACGTACTTCATCAATTTCCTTTGCAGCTATCACAGAATTTGCGAACTGCATGTGAAAAAATGAAAATGTAATTAAACGCTATGGTATCAATAAGAAAATTTGAAAAAATATCTAATATTACTATTGATTGTAGGGAAGACTTGTCAAAGGATGCGGCGCTTTCAATTATCTCTCTCATATATCGTAAAATAAAATACCCGCATTGAGCTCCATCCAGTTGAAGGGGAACCTGTGATGGAAAAAAACCTCATCTGTACTGTTACTCCATCATCAAGCAATGCGAAGAAACACACGTAAAGATCAAAATGAGATACATTCCTTAAAGCAAGAGCTAGATCAGTTAAAGAGAGGGATTGTGACTGTTACTCCGCATAAAGATACTGGAGAAGATGATATCTTTATCTTGAAACAGAAGGCAGGCTTTGCTATATATTCAAACTTTTTTTTGTTTTTAATTATCTTTTCTGTTCATTGCCAATTTGATTAGTACAAATGTTTAACATGAAAAGCTAGAAGATGGTCATGTCAAGCTATAATCAAGACTAGAACAGAAGAAGAAGCTAAAGTGCATTACGGGAAGAATGTAAAGCATGGGCTTCTAAATTGGTTCAAATCACGTATAGATCAATCAGATATGCTTCTTTCTAGTATATTTTTTTTGCTTGTCAAGAAGGTTGTTTTTTTACTAGTGACTTTTGCAACTTTCGTAGTATTGTTGTAACATTTAGAATGAAAGAAGATTTTGGGTCCGACTTTTGATTCTTTTACTCACAATAAGAAATAGGAATATTGTTCTTAGAAAAAAAGGGAAAACACTCAATATGCAACATTGAAAAAAAAGTTCAGTAGAATGCCATAAATCATACTAATGGAAGATGAATTCCATATCATGATAGTACATGCATTGCCTTATCAGTTATGCATGCTTTAAGATACTAATAAATTTTTGACTTGAAATTGCTAACTTTATATCCATAGGATGATAGGAGCAAAAATCTTTTTGAGACATTCCTCACAACTATCTGTGCAATCTACTTCATCATCATTGGAAAATTTATGCCCTGTTGGATTGCATTTTTCAGTGAGTATATTAAGGATGCATGTGACAACCCTATAGTCCAAAACATTCTGCACAACTTTACGTCATTGATGTGGTTACATTTGTTTGACACATGTTATGCTGAGCTCCAACAATTAAGAGCGATAGTGAGAAAATTGCAAATTAGAAGGGTACTACCAGTATCGCAGGCAATTCAGAGCACACTGTCATTTTGCTCCAGGAATCAGCATCGCAGCCAATTCAGAGCACAATGTCAATTTGCTCCAGAACACAATGTCGATTGGCAAAACACTCCAGAATAGATTGGAGCAAGTAGGCCGATCAGAGCATAATGTCAATTTAGCCACAGTCAAGAAGCAGATCAAGGCAAAACAAAATGTCGGGGAGGAGGTCAGATTAGGTTATGCTTAACAAAAAATAAGGAATTTGTATATCTAACTCGAACTAATTTGATACCCACCTCAGCCAATTCCAGAATAGATCGGAGTTATCTGAAGATTATCAAAATGTCACTAAATAATTCACAAATAACTTGATTATATAAATATCACTAAATAACAAATAAAGTTTATGAACAGAACTCATATACAAATAAGCAAGTTTATTTTCAACAAAATATAATCATGTTGCAGTCCACATGTAGCTGAGCTTGCTAAAATATGTGCAAATATTAAGAAAAACAAATAACAAGTAAGCAACACAAAGTTGAAATTCTTACAATCTCCTGTAAGGGTTGATAAATTTGGAGGTGCAGCGACAATCACAAAGGATCAAACTGGCATTTCATTATTGTGTTGCAAAATTATCTGACATATAAAGCAAGATTATTTATTTAAAACTGTATTTGATGCCGGTGTGGTAAACCATCATCAAATTTATGGGATAAAGAGTATCATTTACAGATAACAGATAATAGATAAAGCAGTATCATCTACCAAAACAGAAATAATCGAGTGACAAATAAAATAAAGCAATCCCATAAGATATAGCAATCCCATAACATTAGAAAACATGCAAGAAATTTTTTCTTCAGAAGGCTCAGCTGAAATTAGGTGTATATATATATATATATATATATATATATATATAAAAGAAAGAGAACGCACTTGCAGGATATGACAATGTAAATTTGGTTTGTTTTGATGCTTTTCCATGCAAGTATTACCTTTAAGATAGGCAGCAGCTTTGCTAAACAATTCTTTCTGCACTTCCACTTGCTCAAATGTGTTTGGCCTAATACAAAAGTCCATGATTAAATACGGGCTCATCATTTTTAACAAAAAAATTCTTGAAACAAATGTACAACAAAAATGACTCACTCCATAAGTGTTACTAAATTGCCTTCTTGATACAAGTATGTGAATGACTTATCCTCTACAAGGACACCTGTGCAACATGAAAAGTGTAGAAACTAATATTGAATGTAGAATTTTGTGCAACATTGTCAAAATATCGAAGATGAATATTCCCTTTCTATAAACAATAAAAGCAAAAAAATGTTTTGTTAAGCTCGTGATATGCAGATAATGTCACATTGATCATTTATGATAATAACTTAGATTTAAACAAGATAATAACTAAGTATTATGTAGCAACAGTCTACAACGATTTGTGGGTAAAGGCGAAAGATTTGACCTTTGTGTTTCTGCTGGGCGCCTCCTGATCGATTGCTTTTGTCCGCCGATGTGGAAAATTAGGGTTTTTGGAATGCGAGGCGTGAGCTCTAGTAGTACTCCCACAAGAACGGCTCCTCGAGGGGAACTCGGCCCCGATCGAGGAGGAGCAGCGGAACCCTTCTCTCTGGTCGAGGAACAGATCGGGAGGTCAAATCGCCTCCCGAAAAAAGGCTCAGGCGGCCTTCTTGGGGTCGGATCCGTCGTACGGCCTTAGCTCCTCCAGCGTAATGCCCCCCAGTCGAAAAGGCTCAGGCGGCGGAACGAGCGCCTCCTTCGTCGAGGGAATCGGCGGCGCCAGCGACCTCTTGACGACAACTTCATCATCTGGGTAGACGAAGAAGGCGGAAAGGAGGTGGTAGACGCAGGCCACGAGGGCGAGGATGGTGAAGGAGGCGGGTGCGAGGCCGTGCGGCAAAGGCCGATCACCGCCACCAGCGACGAGGAGAACGCCATGGCGAAGAGCAACGGGACTGGAAGAAGGTCGCTAGGGATTGGGAGATAGAAATGGAGCAACAAGAAAGGAAAGGTCAGTTAGGTCGGAGCTCTCTTTCAAATAGAAGTTTCCTCGACTCAAAACACACGCATTGTTTATAGGCAAATTAATTTAAAACATACACACAGCTTCTATTCAAATTCTAAATTAATTTATAATTTAAAATTTCTTGGAAATTTCCTTGAACCATCTTGACTGGTAGACATGAGAGACTTTGAACGGAGCAAAAGCAATATTTGACTCGCTGAGAATTATTTATTAACACCGCACAACATGATAATCATAAACCAAGAGTTTATGACGTTGAACTGCTGGGACGGAATCGTAACGTCAATGATGGACGGTCGACGGACGGAGGTCGAGCAATGGCCGACGGAAAAGGAAGAGAACGAACAGAGGGCGTACCAACCGTGAGAATGCGGCGTGAAAGAAGATGGGAGAACGGAGAACGGGAGGTTTTTGGGAAGTAGAAATGCGGAGGAGGTTTTAAAAGTAAGAACGGCGAAGAAGTTTAGGGAAGATTTATTTAACCTAACAAATTTTAAAATATATATAACAACTTTTTAAAAAAATATTGTTGTAAATATTGTTTAAAAAATATATATAAACTTTTAAATATATTGTTGTAAACGTATATATTTATAATTTTTTTTAAAAAAAACTTATTTCCAATAATTTAAAAAAAAAATAGTAATAATAATTAAAAAAATAATTTCACCGTTGTATTATAATAATAAAATAGTATTAAAACTTTTAAAATTTCATTGACAACGGTTTAAAACCGTTGTAATATTATCACAACGAAAACAAAAAAATTCTCATTGACAACGGTTGATTGCACCGTTGTCCCAACTGTTGTTGAGATTAAAAAAAACCTTAAAGACAACGGTTCTGGAAAACCGTTGTAAAATGTGTTGTTGATTTAAAAAAAAAATGCTCAACGACAACGGATACTGTCAAACCGTTGTCTTTTGTGTTATATAAACGCTCAAAGACAACGGTTTTATCAAAAACCGTTGTCTTTTAACAAAAAGACAACGGTTTCCCCTAAAACCGTTGTCTTAGAGGTGTTGTCTTTTGTCATTTTTGTTGTAGTGGAACATGTCTCTAACCTAGAAATATCCCTAGAAAGGACACCTTACCTTGTTTATGATATGGGATGTTAGATGCCTGTATAGGAATAGAAATTATAATAACACCTTAATTAAATTATTTATTTATCACTTAGATAACATGAACGGGAGACGTAGTGCTAGAGGGAATGACTCAGCACCCCCACCAGATTTGATGCATGTGGTTACCGAGCTACAGCATCAGGTCGCAGAACAACAGCTGGTTATCAATGCTCTCACGAATCAACAAGGGAACCCTAGCACCACGCCAGGGATGCAGAACGTAACTCCCAACACGACCACTATGGTGCAAGCACCGCTAATCAACGCCGCCCCCGGGGCCAGGCCCGAAGCCTATCTGATTCAGTGGCAGAGGCTGAAACTAGAAAGTTTCACTGGTGTCGGTGAACCATGGGATGCCCAAGCTTGGTTCAAAACAGTTGAGAGCATCGTGGAGCTGCTGGATTGGCCCGAGCACGAAAAGATAAAATGTGCCTCGCTCGCCTTTCCGAGATGCAAGGATGTGGTGGGAGAGAGTCAAAGCAAAGAGACAAGTAAATCAAATGAGGTGGACAGATTTCGAAGCTGAGTTCTTCGAGGAGTTCTTTCAGAGATGGATCACAAATAAGCACTACGATGAGTTCCTCGAGTTCCGACAAGGCGATCTATCAGTTAGTGAAGCTATGAAAAGGTTCAATCGACCGCACGCGCTTGAGTTAGTCGGATCGAAAGGGAGAGGATCGGACTCAAAATGTTGCGACCGGAGATAGCCCTGAATGTGGCCGGCGGAGTCAATCGACCCCAGACCGCCGAAGAGCTATTCACTAGTGCCCTGGTCACAGAGCACTACCTGAACAACATTAGTCAGCAGAGTAAGGTACGGACCGGAGAGCCGAAATCTCAGAATACTAGCTGGAAGAGAGACCGCAGTGGCAAGAAGAAACAGTGGAATGGCCCAAGAGGGCCCTGTGAAACACCAAACCGGGTATCCTGTCCCACGTGTGGGAAGAAGCATCCGGGGGAATGTCGTCAGGGCACGAGGAAGTGTTACAACTGTGGAAGGGAGGGGCACATAGCCTGGAATTGCCCTACCCGAGTTCAGGCACCACCACAAAGAAGATGTCCAAGACTCCAGAGCTCCTCCACAGCCTTCACCAGATGCAAAGGCTATGATAGAGGGTCCCCAGATAAGTCAAGGGAGACCGAAGCCCCGCTGGGGACAAATGCCAGGGTGTTCTCCCTCACCAGAGAAGATGTGGCGAGTGCCTCGACGGTTGTCACAGGTCAGCTAATTATTTCCAGTCAATACGCTACCGTCTTGTTTGACACCGGGGCAACCCATTCATTCATCGCTACGCCTTTCATAAGAAAGATAGATACGCATCCCCAAGCTTTGGACTATAAATTTTTAACAATGTTACCTTCGGGAGAAGTGATGCCATCCACCCATGTTCTGCGCGCCGCACCAATTAGACTCGTAGACAGGGAGCTCTATTGTGACCTAATAGTCCTAGATATGTGAGACTATGACGTTATATTGGGCATGGATTTTCTGCACAAGTACGGCGCTTCAATTGAGTGCCGTAAACGGAGGGTAATCTTCCAACCCAAAGCAGAGGTTTCATTTGAATTTATCGGGGAGTCGAAGGAAGGAACAAAGAAGTTCTTATCAGCGCTAAAGGCCCGAAAAATGTTAGAAGACGGATGCACCGGATTTCTCGCACATGTGGTGGATACCATATCATCGAAGAACCGGAATATAGAAGATGTCGGAGTGGTATGTGACCATCCGGAGGTGTTCCCTGATGACCTACCTGGATTGCCACCTGATAGAGAAATTGAGTTCGAGATCGAATTGATTCCCGGAACTAATCCGATCTCCAAGGCACCTTATCGTATGGCGCCAACTGAGTTGAAAGAACTTCAGAAACAGCTACAGGAGTTACTTGGCCAGGGATTTATCCATCCCAGTCACTCCCCATGGGGAGCTCCAGTGCTGTTCATAAAGAAAAGAGATGGGTCCATGCGAATGTGTATAGACTACCGGGCACTGAACAACGTGACCATCAAGAATAGGTACCCCCTTCCCAGGATCGACGACCTATTCGACCAGCTGAAGGGAGCTACTGTCTTTTCAAAGATCGATCTCAGGTCTGGCTATCATCAAGTAAAAGTGAAGCCAGGCGATATTCCGAAGACGGCCTTCCGGACAAGATACGGACATTATGAGTTTGTAGTTATGCCCTTTGGCGTAACCAATGCTCCTGCAATGTTCATGGACCTGATGAATCGAGTATTCTCGGCCTTCCTCGACAAATTTGTAATCGTCTTCATCGACGATATTCTTATCTACTCGAGAGCCCGAGAAGAGCATGCCGAACATCTGAAGACAATACTACAGATTCTTCAGAAAGAGCAACTATATGCCAAGTTCTCCAAATGCGAGTTCTGGCTCGATCAAGTGTCATTCTTAGGTCATGTCATCTCTAAAGAGGGAATCATGGTAGACCCAATGAAGATTGAGGCTGTAAGGAACTGGAATAGGCCAAGGAATGCGAGTGAAATCAGAAGTTTCCTCGGGCTAGCAGGCTATTACAGGAAGTTTGTAGAGGACTTCTAGAATCATAGCCTATGACCCTCACCGTAAAGGACAAGCATACAAATGGATCGAGGATCGTGAGAGGAGTTTTACAGGAATCAAGAGGAGATCGACCAAAGACTCCATTCGACTTTCCTCAAAATAATGAAAGCTTCGATATGTATAGTGACGCCCAAATCTGGGCTCTGAGTCAGATCATGCAAAATGGCAAGGTCATCGCTTACGCCTCTAGACAGCTCAAAGAGCACGAAATAAACTATCCTACCCATGACTTAGAACTGGCGGCCGTGGTATTCGCTCTAAAAATATGGAGACACTACTTATACGGGGCACGGTGCAGGATTTATACCGACCATCAGAGTCTGAGATATTTCTTCACCCAGAAAGACCTAAACATGAGGCAACGCAGATGGCTTGAGCTAGTCAAAGATTATGATTGTGAGATATTCTATCACCGGGAAAGGCCAACAAGGTGGCGAGATGCACTTAGCGAAAGCCCTTTGCCGCTTTGATGTCCTTATCAATGCTATCTCAACCTCAAAAGGGAAATAATGAATTACGGATAGAGATTATTTCGGGCAACTTTCCACCATGACTATAACGCCGACTAATCGCTCGACGATATAAAGGGAAAGCAAGATGGTGATTCAGACATCCAGAAGATCAAACAAGAAGTATTGGAAGGAAGGGATAATGGGTTCCGCATTTCCAACGGCGGACTATTATACCTCCGGGACCGACTATGTATTCCGGACGATCCGGAATTATGGAAGAAGATACTCGAGGAATCCCATGGAACACCTTATACCATGCACGGTCTAAAAAATGTATCAGACTTAAGGGATAAATTTTGGTGGTCCGCATGAAAAGGAGGTGGCTCAAGACGCCAACACTCGACCCGCCGGAAGGTGAAAGCGTAACACTAGAAACTCGGGGATTATCGCAATGATACCGATTCCAGAGTGGAAATGGGAAGAACTATCTATGGATTTCATCTCGGGGTTACCCAGAACAACAAATGGTTACGATGCTATATGGGTAATCATAGACCGGTTGACAAAGTCTGCCCATTTCCTGGCAATTAAGATGACCTATTCGGTCGAGCAGCTAGCTCAACTATATGTCAAGGAAATTATCAAATTACATGGAGTGCCTAAGGCTATTATTTCTGACCGTGATGGTCGTTTTACCTCCCATTTTTGGGAATGTGTTCAGAAGGCTCTTGGTACTAAGTTGAGATTCAGCACTGCGTTTCATCCTCAGACCGACGGTCAGACAGAAAGAGTGAACCAGGTGCTGGAAGATATGCTGCGGGCTTGTGCTCTAGACTTTAAGGGGAGTTGGTGTCGATATTTGTGCCTGGCAGAATTTGCTTACAACAATGCTACTGTGCTACCATTGGAATGACACCCTATGAAGCTCTATACGGGAGAAGATGCAGGTCTCCTATCTGTTGGTACGAGGGTGGTGAAAGGAGGGAAATGGGTCTTTAGGCCGATATTATTGACAATACCACCCGCGCTATACAGACTATCTGTCAGAGAATCGAAGCTGCTCAGAGCCGACAAAAGAGCTATGCGGATATGCGGCGTAGACCGTTAGAATTCGTCGGGACCCGTATTCCTCAAAGTGACCCCCATGAAGGGAGTGATGAGATTCGAAAGGAAGGGTAAACTGAATCCACGCTACGTAGGACCGTATCCGATATCGCAGAGGGTGGGCAAGGTAGCATACAGGCTGGAGCTGCCTCAAGAGATGTCGGCTATACACAACGTGTTCCATGTCTCTATGCTCAAGAAATGTGTATCCAGTGCGGACCAAGTAATCGAGCCACAAACAGTACATGTTCATGAGGACCTGAGTGTTGAAAGTCGGCCTATCCAAATATTGGACCGAGATGTCAAAAGGCTAAGGAACAAAGAGGTGCCCTTAGTAAAGGTCCTGTGGCAGGATTCGCAATATGAGGAAGCTACCTGGGAACGAGAGGAGGACATGAGGCGTATACCTGAGACTGTTTTAAGTTTCGAGGACGAAACTTTTACAAGGTATGAGGGATTGTAACGCCCGTAAAATTTCTAGCAATTTTACGAGAATTTTGGCTTTATGATGATAGGCTTTATGTGGGTTTTTTTTGGGAAAAATAAAAGAAAATAAGCCAAAAGAAAAAAAAAAAGATGCAAAGCCTAGGAATTGAACCCCAAACCTCTAGAGATAGCCAAGCCCTATAGATGCACCCACTAACCATAAGCCCAATGGAATTATATCATTAGAGGAAGAGGGGAATTTATAGATAAGTGGAAGAAGGGTAAGTGAAGAGGCATGACAAAGAAAAGAGAAACTTCTCTTCCTCCCTTTATAAAGAAGAAGGAAGTTTCCTTTTTGCCATTTTCTTCCTCTCCTCTTCATCATCACCGAAACCAACCCCCCCCCCCCCCCCTCTTCTTCCTTTGGTCGAGACCCCCCTTCAAGCTAGGAGAAAGCTAGGTGACTCCCATTAGGTCATCTCTCAAGCAAAGCGAAGGATGTAAGTTTCCCCTCACCTGCAGTGTATTAGTTTCGTAAGTAAATTTCATGTAAGAACGATGAAGTTGTAGCCCTTGTAGGTTTCGGCCACTCAAGTTTTCTTGGGATAAGATTCATGAAAATGTTTCTAGGGAACTTCTATAGGTTGTATGCTCACTATAGGACCTTTTAGGGGACAAAAATTCCAACTTGGTGCCCTTATAGGTTTCGGCCACCAAGGCCTTTTAGGGTTAGGGTTTTTTATGACAACTCCCTCTTATGAGGTTAGGCCATGCATTCCATGTTTTGGCCAACCCATATAATTAGGGTTAGGGTTGCATGAAAATGTTTCTAATGACACTAGGTTAAGTAATAATGCTTGATGAATGAACTTTAGGGGACAAAACCTAAAGTTTGAACCCATAACATGTTTCGGCCAACCCATATAATTAGGGTTAGGGTTTCATGAAAATGTTCCTAATGACACTAGGGTAAGTAATAATGCTTATGAATGAACTTTAGGGGACAAAAGTCCAAGGATCTAACCTTACAAGATTCGGCCAACCAATGAAAGTAGGGTTAGGGTTGCATGAAAATATCTCTAATGATACTATGATTAGTTATAAGGCTTCATGAGTGAACTTTAGGGGACAAAACCCAAGCTCAAGCCCCTTACAAGATTCGGCCAACCCATGGTTTTAGGGTTAGGGTTTCATGAAAACACCCCCCCCCCCCCCACATGTAGTTGTGCTAAGGGTATGGTTTTGTTTGTTTATATGTCATGAACTATGCTTGTGTGATGTATATGGTTATGATTCAATGCAATATGAAATAAGCTTAGGTGATGAACATGATTATGATATAGTATGCCATGAAACATACCTAGATGTGGATCATGTTTTGTGATTTAACATGCCATGATTATGCCAAGGAAATAGGCTTCATGTTATGATGTAATGTGCCATGAAATAGGCTTAGGTGATGAACATATTTTTATGATTTAATATGCCTTGAATATGCTTAGGAAACATGCTACATGTTGATGATGTAATATGCTTAGGTGATGAACATGTTTTAGTGATTTAATATGCCATGAATATGCCAAGGAAATATGCTTCATGTTTATGATGTAATGTGCCACGAAATATGCTTGTATGATGAACATGTTTATACTTTAGGACCCCTTTAGGGTACTCTTATGTTATGAATGCATGTGTCCTCATGATAAGATGGAGATGCTTCCCTTTCAAGTAGGGACCAAGAGCTCTCCTTATGACAAGATGGAGATGCTTCCCTTTCAAGTAGGGATCAAGAGCTCTCCTTAAGATAAGATAAAATGGAGATGCTTCCCTTTCAAGTAGGGATCAAGAGCTCTCCTTATGATAAGATAAGATTAAGATGCTTCCCTTTTTATGTTGGGGATCAAGAGAATTCTTTATATTATGACAAGAAAATAAAGGAATTAAGTATTTTACTTTGCAAGAGGTTAAGTACCCGACCCGTCAGGTGGTCGTTAATCAAATCCATAGGGACATAAGAAGACGTAAGAGGTCTTGCCCTGGTAAGACATAAGAGGTCTTGCTCTAGTAGGACTGGTGACTCGCCTGACCTACTAGGAACGCGCATTATGTGGTACTTAACACAGGGCCCCCCAAACAAGTTATGATGATTTTGAAGTATCTATAAGTATATGTTTTGAAAAGGAAAGACTTTTATGATTATTGTGTATGCTCATGTTAAATACTCTGAATGCTTGCAAACCGTGTTCTTTATGCATGCTAGATGTTATGAAGTTATGATGATTTTGAAGTATCTATAAGTATATGTTTTGAAAAGGAAAGACTTTTATGATTATTGTGTATGCTCATGTTAAATACTCTGAATGCTTGCAAACCGTGTTCTTTATGCATGCTAGATGTTATGAAGTTATAATGATTTTGAAGTATCTATAAGTATATGTTTTGAAAAGGAAAGACTTTTATGATTATTGTGTATGCTCATGTTAAATACTCTGAATGCTTGCAAACCGTGTTCTTTATGCATGCTAGATGTTATGAAGTTATGATGATTTTGAAGTATCTATAAGTATATGTTTTGAAAAGGAAAGACTTTTATGATTATTGTGTATGCTCATGTTAAATACTCTGAATGCTTGCAAACTGTGTTCTTTATGCATGCTAGATGTTATGAAGTTATGATGATTTTGAAGTATCTCTAAGTACATGTTTTGAAAAGGAAAGACTTTTATGATTATTGTGTATGCTCATGTTAAATACTCTGAATGCTTGCAAACTATGTTCTTCATGCATGCTAGATGTTATGAAGTTATGATGTTTAGAGTTAAGTTTAAGAACGCTATACTATGTACTTCATGCTAGTTTAGAATTTATGATGTGGTGAATGTTACGGGTAAGATTATGAATACTTGCGATTATGTTCTTTCTACAAGTTTAGGATTTATGTTATTACAAATGTTTATGTCCAAGTTAAACAAATGCTTATGATTATGTCCTTTATGCATGATTGATTTCGATGAATGGTCATGGTTAAGTTGAAGAATGTTTGTGCCTATTTACTTTATGTAGGTTTAAGATGTAGGATGTTACGGATGCTTAGGTTAGGAATGCTTATTGTTAAGTTTTAAAACGCTTATGAATATGTCTTTCCTGCATGCTTAGTTTTATGTAGTTATAATGCTTATGTTCAAATTATGCCCTGCTTAGATTAATTATGCTTAACTGGCTTATGAACAATTCTATGCCATGCTTAGTTTTTTTTATTACATGGATATGTTGTTGATTAGTGTTGCTATGAAATACTTAGGTCCTTTATGCTAGTATGCTCATGTTCTAATTGCTTGATGAAGTTGTGGCTTTTGTGAGTAGGCAAGGATCTTACTAAGCTATTTGCTTATAGTTCATGTTGTCCATATACTGCAGATAAAGGAAGTCTGTGCTAGAGGAAGTAGCAGGAGGGGCCAAGTGTTTGTGATAGTGGCATGGTGGAAGAAGACCCTATACTATCTGCTTGTATTTATATGCTCTAAGAACAACTTAAGACATTGCTTCCGCTTATAAGACTTGTGTTTAATGAGTATCATCTACTTAAGAAGGTTGGAAATGTTAGAACTCATGAACGAATCTTTATGTATGCATGTTATGAAAGATATGTTAACATGCTAATGATGAATATGATATGTGATGCATGTGCAAAAGAAGGTTTAAGTTATGATGACCTGTTAAAGTACGTAGGTTGTGAGAGGATCCATATATAGTATGTTTAAAAAAAAAAAAGGAGTAACAGTAGCGCCGCCCTGAGAGCAGATAAGGGTGGGCGTTACAACGATGGTGTACATTTTGAACTTGGTTCCATCTAAATCAGTGCCTTCTACTCCCACAGAATTTTGGACTGGGCGAAAGCCTAGTCTAAGACATATTCGGATATGGGGGAGTCCAGCACATGTGCTGAAGGGAGATGCTGGTAAGTTGGAACCTCGTACAGAAGTATGCCTGTTCGTTGGCTATCCTAGAGGAACGAAAGGTGATTTGTTTTATAGTCCTAGAGATCAGAGGGTGATCGTTAGCATGAACGCCAGGTTTCTAGAGGAAGACTATGTGATGAACCACAAGCCCATGAGTAAGATTGTTCTAGAGGAAATAAAAGGGAAAGTCACTTCTTCAGTACCACCGGTACAAGAGGATATACCATAAGTCAATACACCGCGTGTCACAGAGGATACACGGGTGATACCTCGTCGTAGTGGGAGGGTTGTGAGACAGCCTGATAGATTCATGTTCTTGGGAGAATCTTCTGATTTGGTCCCTGACAAACATGAACCTGATCCCTGGACATATGACGAGGCAATCCAAGATAAAGATGCGGTATCTTGGCAAAGTGCAATGAATACTGAGATTGAATATATGGATTCAAATCAGGTCTGGGAGCTAGTAGAACCACCCGATGGTGTAAAAACCATTGGTTACAAGTGGATCTACAAAAGAAAGAGAGGAATAGACTGGAAGGTTGAGACGTTCAAAGCAAGGCTTGTTGCGAAAGGGTATACTCAGAAAGAGGGTATCGATTATGAGGAGACTTTTTCACCGGTAGTCATGCTTAAGTCTATCCGGATTCTCTTATGCATTGCTGCTCATATGGATTATGAGGTATGGCAGATGGATGTCAAGACAGCTTTCCTTAATGGAAGTCTTGAGGAAAACATCTATATGAAGCAACCAGAGGGATTCATTGCAAAGGGCAAAGAGCATCTTGTGTGTAAGCTTAATCGGTCATTTATTGATTGAAGCAAGCTTTGAGGTCTTGGAACATCCACTTTGATGAGGTAATCCAGTCTTATGGATTTATTCAATGTCCGGATGAGTCTTGTGAATACAAGAGATGTGACAGAAACGTAGTGGTATATCTTGTACTATACATAGATGACATTTTGTTAATTGGTAACAATGTCAAGGTGTTATTGAAGGGTTTTGCCTTGTCGAGTCCGTGGGGGGGGGGGGGGGAACTTCGCTTCCCCTTCACCCCGGTTGCTTGACCATGGTGATCCCTTCGATGTCCCCGGATTAAAAATTTAATCCTAGACAAAAGGGATTCTCAAAGCAACCAAGTCATCGTCGTGCTATTCGTTTAGAGAGGTTACTTGAACAAACTAGTTGTTCAAGCGACCTTCCTCTATTCTACGAGTAGCCGCGGAATAGACGATGTCCGGATCACCGGTTTTTGTGTTTATACTCGGGATCCAAGCATTATTTAGCCATTTACAGAAATATAACATGCTTATATTTGTAAAACAAAAACAAGCAATGAATAAAAGAGAAAGAAGAATAGGTATACCTCTTGGTCTTCTAATGTATGACCTTTCTCCTTTTGGACGTCGTGTGGGCGACGATCCACCAAAAGTCGAAGCTCCTAGATCGCAAAACTTCCTTCCTTGCTTTTCCCAAGCAAGAGGAAGAAAAGAAACAATGTTTTTCTCCTTCCAAAACTCAACCAACAAAGAGCTATCAAAGCCCTTGCCGCCGGCCAACTAGAAGGAGAAGGAGATGGTGGAAAACTACCAAGACATCAAGGGAAACCTTATATCTTGTTTCCACCACCTAAGGAGAAGAAGAAGGAGGCTTTGGGCGCTGGCCAAGGCTGGAAAAAAGCTGGGAGAAGCTTCTGGACTTTGGCCCAAAGAGGAAGAAGAAGAGAGAAAAAACCTTCCTTATTTGGTGCCACCCTAGCCTCCAAACCCTAATCCCAATCCTATCTCAAATAGGATTGCTCCTTGCCGCCCAAACCCTAGCTCTCCTCCTATTCATTATGTCATCCATGACCACTCTTCATGCCCTCCTTTTATAGAGTTAGGGATAAGTCATGAATTAATCTCCTCCATTGGTTCTAGGGATTTAATCTCAACCGTCGGATCTAGAGATTTAATCTCAACCGTCGGATCTTAGAGATTTAATCTCTACCAATGGATCTTAGAGTTTTGTTTCTATCCATTGGATCTAAGCTTCATGAGGTGTTAATAGGACACATTAGGGACCATGAGGAGGAGTTGGGTCTTGGCCACCCATGGATCAAGCCCACATAAAGTCTGATCCACTAATGATGATCCAATCCACTAAAGGTCCATCATTGATCTACCTCACCAACTCCCATATGATAATATGGGCTCCATATATTATTTGTACATTTTCTCCCCGTGTTTAAGATCTCGAATGTCCGTCGATTAATTAATTTACTGACCATTAATTAATCAACATCTAACTCCTTGAGTAGTACCACTCAACCTTTTCATCATGTCGGACCAAGTCTACCTGCAGGGTTTACATGATGAACCTTATGAGCTCCTCAAGGGAACATCATCATCCTAATATATAGGACACAGTTTCCTCCTATAATCAACGACACACCATATAAATAATATCATCTCCCAACTTACCGAGTCTATCGATTTAATCTATAAATCTCGCCCATTGGTAAATCAAAGAGATGAGTACTAAGTATATGTGCCCGTTATTATATCGGGATTAAGAGCATGTACTAAATAATATCTGAGGTCCGATTCGATTATGTAGTCAGCAATAAATCGAATCACCTCTATGTCGGTCCTGCTCAATACACACAAAGTGCACTAGTGTGATTCTATGGTCAAGACAAACCAATACCAAATCACACTACAACCATTTCGATGGTTTGTCCAAAGCCATCTCGGTTGTGAGCCTTTACTTATACTTTCCAAGGGGCCGATAACATGATCTCCTGTGTGACACCACACACCATGTTATCTACAATGTAAAGTATGAGACAATATTGCATAACCATAAAAATATGCAAACAATGATCATGTGATTCTTATTTCAAAATAAAGATGTTCATACAAAAGATAGACTTTTCAGTATACATCCCTACAGTTATCGAACGTAAGGGTATGGTTGTCCAAATAGTTTGGTATGAAGGACTTGGGAGAAGTGGGACACATCCTTGGGATCAAGGTTATAAGGGATCGCAGGAAAAGGATGTTGTGCTTATCTCAAGCTTCATACATAGACACCATTATGGATCATTTTAGCATGCAGAACTCTAAGAAGGGTTTTCTACCTTTCAGGCATGGAGTTCCTTTATCTAAGGAGATGTGTCCTAGAACATCTGAGGAGATAGAGGAGATGAAGGCGGTTCCTTATGCTTCCGCCGTAGGAAGCCTCATGTATGAGATGCTATGTACGAGACCAGATATCTACTTTGTCGTGGGCATGGTCAGCAGATATCAGAGTAATCCAGGACAGGGACATTGGACTGTAGTAAAACATATATTGAAGTACCTGAGAAGGACTAGGGATTATATTCTAGTTTACCAAGCAGACCAATTACTCCCTGTGGGTTATATAGATTCTGACTTCCAATCATATAGGGATAACAATAAGTCTACCTCAGGTTTTATGTTTACTTTGGGAGGTGGAGCCATTGTATGGAGGAGTGTCAAGCAGAAATGCGTGGCGGACTCCACCATGGAATCTGAGTATGTGCAGCCTCTGAGGCGGCCAAAGAAGTTGTGTGGCTCAGGAACTTCCTGATGGACTTGGATGTGATTCCTGGTTTTCCCAGAACTATCACAATTTATTGTGATAATAGTGGTGCAGTTGCAAACTCGAAGGAACCACGAGCCCATAAGGCAAGTAAACACATAGAGCGCAAGTACCACCTGATACGAGAAATCATAAAGAGAGGAGAAGTTGCTGTGGCCAAGATTGCAGCGGAGGATAACCTGGCAGATCCTTTCACTAAGGCCCTTCTGGCGAGAGCTTTTGATAGGCATGTGGAGGGAATGGGGATCAGATGTATGGCAGTTTGAGGACAACATAGTCTTTTAGTATAAGTGGGAGATTGTTGGGATGTATACTGAAAAGTCTATCTTTTGTATGAACATCTTTATTTTTAAAATAAGAATCACATGATCATTGTTTGCATATTTATGGTTATGCATATTGTCTATTACATTACATTGTAGATAACATGGTGTGTGGTGTCACACGGGAGATCATGTTATCGGCTCCTTGTAAAGTATAAGTAAAGGCTCACAACTGAGATGACTTTGGACAAACCATTGGTATGGTTGTAGTGTGATTTGGTATTGGTTTGTCTTGACCATAAAATCACACTAGTGCACTTCATGTGTATTGAGCAGGACCGACTTAGAGGTGATTCGATTCATTGTTGACTACATAATTAAATCGGACCTCAGATATTATATTGTACATGCTCTTAATCTCGATATAATAACGGGCACATATACTTAGTATTCATTTCTTTGATTTACCGATAGGCATGATTTATAGATCAAATCGATAGGCTCGGTAAGTTGGGAAAGGGTATTATTTATATGGTGTGTCATTGATTATAGGAGGAAACTGTGTCCTATATATTAGGATGATGATGTCCTTTTGAGGAGCTCATAAGGTTCATCATGTAAACCCTGCAGGTGGACTTGGTCCGGCATGATGAAAAGGTTGAGTGGTACTACTCATGGAGTTAGATGTTGATTAATTAATGGTCAGTGAATTAATTAATCGACGGATATTCGAGATCTTAAACACGGGGAGAAAATGTACATATAACATATGGAGCCCATATTAACTTATTGGTGTTGGTGAGGTAGATCAATGATAATCCTTTAGTGGATTGGATTATCATTAATGGATCGGACTTTATGTGGGCTTGATCCATTGGGTGGCCAAGATCCAACTCCTCCTCATGGTCCCTATTGTAGCCTATTAATACCTCATGAAGCCTAGATCCAATGGATGAAAACAAAACTCTAGATCCAAAGGTAGAGATTAAATCTCTAGATCCGACGGTTGAGATTAAATCCCTAGAACCAATGGTGGAGATTAAAACAAGGCTTATCCCTAACTCTATAAAAGGAGAGGAGGGGGTAGGCGGCAAGAAGAATCCCATTAGAGATAGGATTAAGGTTAAGGTGGGCAGCAAGCTTGGAGATTAGGGTTTGGGGTTGGCGGCACCAAATAAGGAAAGCTTTTCCTTATCTTCTTCTTCTCCCTTGGTGGTCGGCGCCCATACCAGCCTTCCCTCCCTTGGCCGACGTCCAAACCAGCCCTTCTCCTTCTCCTTGGCCGGTGGAAACAAGACTTAGGGTCTTCCCTTGGAGTCTTGGTCGGTTTCCATCTTATTCTCCTTCTCCTTCTTGGCCGGCGGCAAGCACCAACCTTGGAGCTTGGTGGTTAGTTGAAAGAAGGAGGAGTGCCTTGTTTCTAAACTTCCTCTTGTTCGGAGCGAGCAAGGAAGGAAGATTGGTGATCTAGGAGCTTCGACTTTTGGTAGATCGTCGCCCACACGACGTCTAAAAGGAGGAAGGACATACGATAGAAGATCGAGAGGTATAATACTTGTCTATTTTCTTATGTAACATGTTTATGATTGTTTTCAATTATATATGCATGATATATTCAGTTTTGTGGCTAATGTAACTTGGACCCCGAACATAAACACAAAAGCTGATGATCCGTACATCGTCTATTCCACAGCTATTCGTAGAATAGAGGTTTGTTGCTTGAACAACTAGTTTGTTCAAGTGACTACTCTAATCGAATAACACGACGATGAAATGGTTGCTTGGGTGATCTCTTTTGTCTAGGATTAAATTTTTTTTAATCCGGGGACGTTGATGGGATCGCCATGAACAAGCGACCGAGTTGAAGTGGGAAGTAAAGTTTCCTACCTTCAATAAAATACTTGTTACCTGACAAAAATAAGTAAGTTATATATGAAGGAAGTATTTTACTTTGAAGTGGCATGTATCGGGCCCTTAGATTGCCCACGGGCCCCTAGACCGCCTTTAGTAAGTTGCCCTAATAAGTTCGGTGGCTTGCTACCCCAAATTCTATTAGGGTTGCACGCAAATTGATATTATGTCGAGCTGCCCAAACAAGGATGTTTACTGATTTTAAAGTATATATGTACATATGGTTTTTTAAAGTTAACTAAAGCACAATGATTGCAAGTTTAAGTCTGTCACATGTATATGTTTCTACAAGCGAAGCATATTTCAAAGCATGTATTGTAAGTTGTGTATGTCAAGTTCATGCATTTCAAGTTGAGCCATTGTGTTATGTACAAGTGGCTCTATATGTTTAATACAGAAAGTTCATGCATGTCAAGCTGAATCATTGTATCATGTGCAAGTGTTCCTAAATGTTTAATGCAGAATTTTCTTAAATACAAGTAAGAGCATATGTTTGCATGCGAGTATTCTAATAGCATGTTTTCTTACAATGCGATGTTTTGTGAGAATATGATGTACTTACTAAGCTTCATTGCTTATAGTTGAATTCCTTATACTGCAGATAAGGGTAAAGCAAGATTGGAGTAAGAGGGGCCAGCGGATGAAGTGCTTGGTGTGTGTGGCGGTGAAACAGTGGATTATGATCCTGGACTTGCTAGTATTCTGTTATGTTAAGACCTTCGAACTTGTTCGTGTGGTTGTGTTCATGTTATGTGTTTGATCATGTTGTGTCTAAGAATGTCAAACTTTCTAGTATTATGCTATGCTAAGAACTTTGAACTTACTAGTGTGCTAGTGTTCATGTTATATGCTAGTGTTCATGTTATATGCTAGTGTTCATGTTAGGCACTAGGGTTGATGTTCATGTCAAAGATGCATTTCATTGTTATCGTCATGCATGAGGTTGAGTTACTTAAGAATATTCTACATTAGAACTCTAGTGAATGTGCATTCTTAGATAGGTTAAGAATTTGTGAAATAGCCTAGTGTCAACATGTGAATTGTTGGAATGTATATTGAAAGCCTAGCTCTTTTGTATGAACATTTTTATTTTGAAATAAGAATCACATGATCATTGTTTGCACTTTATATTTATTATATGTGTGCATATTGTCTAATACTTTACATTGTAGATAACATGGTGCTTGGTGTGGCACAGAAGATCATGTTATCAGTCTCATGTAGAATATAAGTAGAGGCTCACAACCAAGATGGTTTTGGACAAACCATTGGCATGGTTGTAGTGTAGCTTGGTATTGGTTTGTCTTGAACATAGAGTTACACTAGTACACTTAGGTGTATTGAGCAGGACCGACATAGAGGTGATTCAATTTATTGCTGACTACATAATTGAATCGGACCTCGGATATTATGTTGTACATGCTCTTAATTCCGATATAATAATGGGCACATGTACTTAGTATTTATTTCTTTGATTTACCAAAGGGTGAGATTTAAATGGATTAAATCAATATGCCCGGTAAGTTGGGAAATGATATTATTTACATGGTGTGATGTTAATTATAGGAGGAAACAGTGTCCTATATATTAGGTTGATGATGTCCCCTTGAGGAGCTCATAAGGTTCATCATGTAAACCCTGCAGGTTGAGTGGTACTACTCAAGGAGTTAGATGTTAATTGATTGGTGGTCAGTAAATCAATTAATTGACGGACATTCGATATCTTAAACACGGGGAGATGGATGTACAAATAATGTATGGAGCCCATATTAATTTATGGTGGTTGGTGAGGTAATTCAATGATGATCCTCTAGTGGAATGGAACATCATTGATGGATCAAGTTTGTGTGGTTCCGATCCATCGGGTGGCCAAGATCCAACTCCTCCTCATGGTCCCTATCGTAGCCTATTAAAACCTCATGTAGCCTAGATCCAATGATGGAAAACAAAACTCTAGATCCGACGGTGGAGATTAAATCTTTAGATCCGACAGTTGATATTAAATCTCTAGATCCGACGGTTGAGATTAAATCCCTAGAACCAACGGTGGAGATTAAAACAAGGCTTAAGCCTAACTCTATAAAAGGGGGCTTAAGGTGGGCGGCAAGAGGGTTGGTTGTTTTTGGAGATTAGGGTTTTGCCTATCATTAGCTTGGGCGGCAAGAAATCCTAGGGAGATTAGGGTTTGATTGGGCGGCTAGGGTTTGGGAGGTGGAGTGGGCGACAACAATAGGAGAGGTTCCCTTCTTCTTCCTAAGGGGTTGTCGGCACCTATCTCTCTTCCCTCTACCTTGGTCCGGGCTCAACCTATTCCTCTTCTCCTTTTCACTCCATCTAGGGCCGGTAGCACAAAGGGGTTGTAGGGTCTTCTATTGCTCCCCTTTGGCTGGTCTTTCTCTCATCCTTTTCCTCTTGGCCGGCGGCACTAGGAGCTAGGGATTGTTCCCTTGTTTGGTTCCTTGGTTCGCCATCTTGTTCTCTCTTTTCTTGGGGTCGGCGGCATCAAGCTTTTGTGGCTTGGGGGTTGGCTCAAGCAAGAAGGGAAGGAGAGTTCTTCTTTCTTTTGATTGAAGAAGATCTAGGAAGCTTCAACTTGTGGAGGATCTTCGCCCACACGAAGTCTACAAGGAGGTTAGGACATACGATAGAAGATCGAGAGGTATAAAAGTTTTACAAGTTTTATTATCGATCTTTGCATGTTCTTATTAATATGTTTGTATGTGTTGATTATACATGTCTACATCCATATGTATTTGTATAATCATGGACCCCGAAGATAAACCCAAAAACCGGCGATCCGTCCGTCGTCTCTTCCGCGGCTAACCGACTAGAAGAGTTTTGTTGCTTGAACAACTAGTTTGTTCAAGTGATCGCTCAAGTCGTTAGCATGACAATGAATTGGTTGAGCTTAGGAAACTCATCCCATCCGGATTAGTTTTCATTAGTGAAAATTTTAATTCGGGGACATGGGAGCTAACGAGCCTCCGAGCATGCCATCAGTGAATATAGTTGGTTTGTTTCTTTAGCTTCCACTGTTTCAAGTTAAGAGTTTAAATTATGATACTCGTTTAGAAACCATGTTTAGATCTTGGTACGAGTTGTTGATACTCTTCTGTTTTAAGTCAGGTATTGGTTAATTGATAAATAGTGTATGTGAGTCTATGGATGGTTGAGTCATGTTTTACATGATCACGAAAAGAGTAAGATAAAGTATGAAGGTAACACCTCCTTTACTAGTGTAAGTAGAGGGGGGTGTTACAGTTAGGTTACCCTAACTGCTCCTAACCCTAGAATATGCTTTGGAAAACATTGGAAAGGGTGAAAATCCATTGGATATGGATTAAGAGAGTTGTTTAGGGTGTGTATCAATTTTAAGGTGTGTGAGAGTTCATGTTTGAACTTTTGCCCTTAATTTTGATGCTTTAGTTTTCCTATAGGCTTAGGGACTCTCCAAGGGCATTTTTGGTGCAATAGTCAAGGGGGAGCAAGCCTTTAGGGGGAGGTATCCATCATGGGATGATGGATGTTTTTCTTCCTCATGAGGGGGAGAATTGGGAGAGTTTATAGGAAGCCTCTCTTAAGTGATATGGGACTTATCACTAGGAAGAGTGAAGGCATCCTAGATATTTTTGGACCAAGGGAGAGATTGTATGATCTCATTGGGATATGTGATATTGACCTCCTTGAGGAGAACCTTTTTGATGTATGTCAAAAAGGGGAAGAATTTATGAAATTTTCAATTTGGGAGAATTGGTAAGGAGATTTGAGTTAGGTAGCCTAACTCAATGGTTTTGTGGTTTTTGTCAAACATCAAAAAGGGAAGATTGTTGGTGCAATCGACCCAGGTCACGATTGACCAGACTCGAGTTGGACTCGAGTAGTGTTTTGATGTTTGACAATAATTTGGAAAGATTATTGGTGTAATTGACCCGAGTCATGATTGTAGAAACGAACGAACGATTTCCATCTTCATCAACCAACACACTATTCACCCCTCTAGCGACGATCAATTCCCCAACATTCATCACTTCTCCCAGAAGTAGAAGCTTCCTCTTGCTCTTGCTCTTGCCCTTGCTCCAGCGATCTAATCTCCTCCCCCTCAATCCTAGAGGTGAAGGCTTCCTCTACTTCTTCCTCTTGCACCGATCTGGAAGTTGACTCCTTCTCAACTTCCGACTCCTCACTTTCTTGTGAGGATGAGCTTGTTTCTTCGGCCTCCTCCAATTGAGTCGATGAGCATTCCTCGGGCTCCTCTATTTCTTGAGTCGTTGAGAGTTCTTCATGATATTTCGCCAATTTTCTCCAAAGCTCCTTGGCATCCTTGAATTCACCTAAGCTATACAAGATATCATTAGGAATCAAATCGACCAAGAATTTAATTACCTTATTACTTCTTTCGAATTCTTGAAGTTGTTCCTCGATCCACTTTTTCACTTTGAGGAATCCTCCCTTAGTCCTCTTGGAAATTTGAATCCTTCCATCAAGGTGGCCCATTCTTCAAAGTCCCTCATCATGATGAAGTCTTCAATCCTTGCCTTCCATTGATTGAAGCCTTCTTGTCCATAGAGTGCATACGGGACCGGAGTGTGGATGACTCATCCCAAATTTTCTTCAAGCTCCATCTTCTTCCTCTAGCGTGCTCCCTTGGTTGTCAAACCTTGAAGAGCGACCTTGGTCTGATACCAATTGTAGGAACGTTGATGACCTCTAGAGGGGGGTGAATAGTGTGTTCGATGCGTCGATGAAATTTGATTGTGCTTGCTATAAAACTTATTAGCGTAGTGGAATATACAATAATGAAAATACACAACAAGAATACAAGCACACGACATGCAATATACGTGGTTCGGAACCTTAGGGTTCCTACTCCATGGGGCGAGCTCAACGAGCTCTAGTGATGAGCACACCACTAATAAAACTCCTTCTCGACAACACGTTGAAGGTGGAGAAACCTCGTACAAGTGTTTACAATAATAAACAGAATACAACAAGAAAATACAAATACAATACAACAAATAACATAAAGAAAACTTTACAAACATTTGCTTTGAATGCTTGCTTGTTGATCTCCTTGGACTAGCCTTCAAGGTTTGGAATGCAGCAGCATTTCCCCTCCAAATCGCCCAAGAAAATCGATGCCAAATCCTCCTCCACGAGCTACTTTTATAACCTACATTCGGGTTGGATTCACTCCTGGAAGTCAACTACCATAAGGCCCCAGTCGACTGCCAATAGTATCGTTGTAGTCAACTGCCACACAGATATATGAAGAATCACCCAAAACAAACAACATAATACCTCCTATATGTGCATGATAATCATATGCAACAACCAAAAGTGCATCAATCAATGCATATCATATGCAACAACCAAAAGTGCATCAATCAATGCATATCATATGCAACAACCAAAAGTGCATCAGCCAATGCATATAGTAAAAATGTATGCACATGATGCAATCACCTGTGTCACCCCTGACGCCAATCAAGCCATCGACATGTCATGTGTGTCGGCCGAGTGGGTAGGGCTATGACAACTATGCACTCTGCCATCACTACCCTATGTGACCAAGTGGACAGGATGCTGGCGGAGTATCACCCTCCTACCCCAAGTATGTATATGGGGGACATCACCTCATCTCACGATAAAGGAGGGATCCCTGTCTGCTACCACGTCACAAAATAAATCACCTGAGCAACTCCATGGTCTGGAATGCTGTAGTCGAACCCTAGTCAACTCACAACTGTTGACTGCTAATAACCCCAGTCGACTGCCAAGAGTCAACTCAGCTACCAAGTGTCAAAACACTTGACCAATCAACTGGTCTAAAGCCTCAGTTGACTGATAACCTCAAACATGAGGTTTAACCCCATGTATGATGCCCTCATACTTGCTAGACCACCCTTAGCCTAGACTTAAGACTTCTAGCCACCTCCGTCAGCCTCACGCCTATCGGATCCCTCTAAGTCATCCATGACTTGTTCATCCATACGCTAGCCTTCAGGTGCTTCCATCGGCTATTGTCATGCTAAGCTGGTCTATACCTCCAAGGCACATTGGGCTTATGATACCAAGACTACCGCTTGGACTTTACGCCGCCAACCATTGGACTTATGCTGCCGAGACTCCCGCTTGGACTTCCCTTTCCAACCCATGTTAGACTTTCCATTTGCCAAGACTCAAGCTTGGACTTTCCCTTGCCAAGACCAATTCTTGGACTTTCCAATTGCCAAGTGTCCCACTTGGACTTTCCATGTCAAGTACCCATGACTTGGACTTTCCATGCCAAGTACCCGTGACTTGGACTTTTCCATTGCCAAGTGTCCCACTTGGACATTCCATGCCAAGTACCTATGACTTGGACTTTCCCATGACAATCACATTGTCATACATTTTGTTGTACATCAAAATATCGCTCGAGTCAAACTCAAGTTTGGTCAATCGTGACCTGAGTCGATTACACCAATAATCAATTCATCGACTAGGGATCGTTTCAATATTTACATAATTACACATGATTGTTAGGGAAATCAACCCATGATATGGTTTTGATGTGTGTGGAAAAGGGTTTAAGTTAGGTTGATTGGATTTGATATGTGCATTGGAGTCTTGTAGGACTTAGTAATTCGCACATGGAGCTTTGGCAAGTTTCGCCAACTCACAACCTCATTCTTGAGTCGGTGAAGGAGCATTGCGAAGCCATGCGCTTGATGCATCTGAGGGACCACTGGACGAGATGAATTTAAGCGAATCCAAGGAAGCAGACTTTGAGGACAAGAGACACGAAGGAGCATTGCAAAGTCGTGCGCTTGGTACTTCCAAGAGACGTGGCCGCGAACGAAGAGAGCTTCGGCGAGGGACTTTAAGTGAGATGAGTGAAATGTAAGTAGCTCATTAGGTCAACTTGGCCGAATGGATAAGTGTCGGAGGCTCGACCGAAAGGGTTGAGGTTTTACTCGACCGCCAGATGCTCAAACGGATGTAAAGTTTGAGGTTTACCCGACATCAGTCGATTGCTCCAAGTCAACTGTGACTCGACTGGTGTTCGAGTCTAGTTTTTGTGCCATCAGTCGACTGCCACAGGTTGGCAGTCAATTGCTGATGGTAGCAGTCGACTGGTCACGAGGTTTTGGGCACAAAATGGTGATCAGTTGAGTGCTCGCTTTCGGTACTCGACTGTTAGCTCTATCATTCGACTGATGACATGATCAGTCGACTTATGTGGGAGCCGTTGGATGAAATCCAACGTGGAATAAGCCGTTATTGGGCAACTGCTACAGGATCAGTCGACTGATCAGGGCATCAGTCGACTGCTAGGCACCCAACGGGAAGAATGAGTTCTTCCCTATAAAATGGGGCCTTTGGACACTTGGGTAGGTAAATGTTCATGCTCCAAACTATCATCTAAGTGCCCCACAAGTTTTAAACTCCTTCTTCTTGTTCTTACTTCAATCTTATTGTAAGAAGGAATGTTTTATGTTGTAAGAAGGTTTACCTCCACCTTGCTTTGGCTAAAGGGAGAGACCATATTGGATTGGTTTCGGAGTGATTCACTAGAGACGAATCAGACCATGGATTAGCGGTGAGGCCGTGAACCACGTTATATCGGTTTGTTAACATTGCCTTTGTATTTTCTTTACATTTCCGATTGCGCTAATTATACTTGTAGGCAATCAACGAATGAATTCCACCATATGACAATTGAGGGCTATTCACCCCCTTCTAGCCGACCACCTACACTCCAACAAGTGGTATCAGAGCCAAGGCACTTGTCACCGGACTAACCGTCGCAACAAGCACTACATCAAGGATGGTCAGCTCAAATATTCACCCACCGAAGTTTGAAGAAGAATTCTCTTAGTGGAAGAAGAGAATGGAGGTATTTTTTGAAACCGACTTCGAAATTTTATTGATAATGAAAAATGGTTTCGAGATACCTAGGGATGAAGATGGGGAGCAAATAGAAAAGACAAGATGGACAAAGAGGCAAAGAGAGGAGTACTTGGCGAATTCAAAGGCCAAGCATCACTTATACAACGTACTCCCCCAACAAGAGATCAACCGGATTGGAGAGTGTGCAAGTGCTAAAGAGATGTGGGAGAAGCTAGTAGAGCTTCATGAAAGTACCTCGGAGGCCAAGCTTGCAAGAAGGGACCTCCTCCGCTCGCAACTCAATAACATCAATCTTGACAAAGGGGAGAAGGTATTATCACTACACTCTAGGTTTAAAGAAATAATAATCAGTTTATCTAGTGTAGGGGAGAAGCTCTTCAATAGGGACATGGTCATGAAGGCAATAGATGCCTTCCCTCGGTCATCAAGATGGAGCTCAATGGTGGACTCTTTCTACATCTCCAAAAATCTAGAGATAACCACTCTAGAGGAATTCTTCTCCACCATGGAGTTGCATGAGACAAGGCTTGAAGGGATAGTAAAAGAGCACATCAAGCCATCAAGGGGAGTGGCACTAGTAGCCAACAAGGGAAAGAAGAAGATGGAAACTCCCTCCTTCTCCAATGAAGCATCCTCCTCATCCTCCATGAATAGCAATGAAGATGCTTATATGGTAATGAAGGTAAGGCGTTCTTTAAGAAATTTAAAATTTAACAAATCTTATGATAGGAGAATGCACAAGAGGAAGATAATTTGCTATACTTGCCAACAAGAGGGACATATAAGAGATGAGTGTCCCCTCTTGAACAAGAGCAAAGAAGAGAGGAGGAATAAAGAAGAAAAGAAGAAGGGGAGTAAGAGAAAGGAAGAAGAGAAGAAGGCCAAAACACTCAAAGCAAGGACATGGGATGATCCTTCATCATCATCATCGGAGGAAGAAAATGCGTTTGTCACAAACCTTGCCCTAATGGCAATAGATGAATTGGACACCTCCTCCTCCGACCAAGAAGAAAGAAGCATGAGTGAGGAGAGCTCTAGTGAAGGGGGAGCTTCATCCTCATCCTCATCGGAATCGGAGGAAGAAGATATGGAAACTATGGTAACAAATCTTTCTCCTAAGAAAATAGTTTCCATGATTTCAAGTTTAACTAGGGACTTATTTAAGATGAAAAATAGAAATAAATGCATGCAAAATGAGATTATGGCCCTAGAAGAAAAATTAGAAAATGCATGTTTAAATATTAATCATGATGATGCATGCTCACATGATCATTATATGCCTTTTGATGTAAATGATGCATGTATTGAAGAAAATAGGGCTTTAAGGGAAAAGGTAGACCATTTGACTAAGGCCCTAGAAAAATTTACCATAAGCTCCAATACTTTGAACATGATAATTGAGAGCCAAAGGGCAAGCTTCAATAGGAAAGGCCTAGGATATAAGGGAAATAAAAATGAAAAGACCTATAAATGTTTAATTGCTAGGGGTCAAGCCAAGAACAAGACAATAGCTAGAAAATGGATCCCTAAAGAATATTTAGTGAACCCTATAGGAAAGAACTTGTATTGGGTTCCAAAATCCATCCTTAAGGGTGAGAAATGTAGGGGATCAATCGGTGTGTGGTTGGCCGGCTAGAGGGGGGTGAATAGCCCTCTTCGTACGATGGTGGAATTTGCTCGTCTACAAAGAATATTAGCGCAACAGAAACAAAACAAGACAAGCAAATAGAAATAAGAATACAAACGCTAACAAGAGAATATAACGTGGTTCACGACTGCACCGCTAGTCCACGGTCCGATTCGTCCACGGTGAATCACTTCGCAAGCTTTCACTATTCTCTCTTTTGCACAAAGCTAGGTGGAGGTAACCTTTTCTTACAAAATCACTCCTCTTGCAATAAGATGAATATAAGCATAAGGAAGAGGAGGAAATTCGTTTGGGCACTTTGGGAGATGTTTAGAGTAGAAGCATTAGCCTCCCAAAGCCCAACACCCTCTCTTTTTATAGAGAGGGATGATTTCTTCCGCTGGCGCCACTACCGATTGTTGCCCTTGGCGATCGCCGCCACTAACGGCCTCAACACATCGATCCCGATCGCTGTAGTCCAATGGAACCCTTGGCAATCAATCGATGCCTCGTAGTCGATTGCCGATCGACTACGAGGTTTTGTTCCCAAAACCCTCGACCGATCGATGGTCTTGGCAATGATTGCCTAGGCAAAAACCCATAAGCGAACTCGCTCGATTTCAGAGCAATGATCATTCCATGTCAGTCGACTGATGTCGGGAAATCTCTTCCGACACTTAGCCAAATGACCAAGTTTCACCTAAGAGCGCTATCCCTTCCCGGGTTACATTCGCTCACTCTCATCCCTTGGAGTTCCTCGCCTTTGAAGTTATCTTCATCCGGCCAGTCCCTCGGATGCGCCAAGCGCACAGCTCTGCAGCGCCACCCTTCGCGTCTCGCCCTGAAGTCTACTTCCTCCGGCTTCACTCCAAGCTCCTCGTCCGGCGGTCCCTCGGATGCTCCAAGCGCATGGCTTCCGCAAAGCCATCCTTCATCGACTCAAAGACCGAGTCATGAGAGGTGAAACTCGCCAAGGCTCCATGTGCGAATTACTAAGTCCTGCAAGACTCCAACGCACATATTAAATCACAATAACAACCTAACTTAAACCCTTTGTCACACACATCAAAACCATATCACAGGTTGATTTCCCTAACAATCTCCCCCTTTTTGATGTATGGCAATCCGTTTAAGTTAGGTAAAAATATTTGATAAAATATTAAGAAAAGAAAGCATGTGAATAACATGATTAGCAACTCTCCCCCTTAATACATGAAACTCCCCCTAAATGCATTCCCCCTTTACTTAAACATATATCTTTCTCCCCCTTTGACATCATCAAAAAGATTAAATAGGGTTTATATGGCATGGCATCAAGTCTAGAGAGAAGCAAAAATCAAAAACACTTAGAATCCTGAGAAAATCAAGTTATTGTGCTCGTGTACAGTACATCAGTCGACTGCTATCAGTATGGCAGTCGACTGGCACAAGGAAATCAGAATTTTTGATTTTCTGGACGAATTTCAGAAATACACTATAAATTCCAAAAAATTCGAAAAATAGTGAAATTTTGGGAACACATTTCTTTTAGGGTTCTTTATCAAAGAAAAATAGTTTTCCATGAAAAAACATTATATTTTCAAAGATTTTCCAAAAATCCAAAAGCTTTAAAAACAACTAATGTTTTGATCAAGTTTGTATCCATTTTAACACCTAGTTTTTCTTTGGATTGTTTCAAAACATGAACATACAGATTTGGATTGTTTCAAAACATGAACATACAGATTTTAAAGTAAGAAATTGTTTTAAAAACATATGAAATATCCAACCATGATCTTTGGGCAATATGTCTATGAATTAAACATAAGTCTTCCCCATAATTGGTCTATTATTGCTATTTTGATACCTTAAATGACCATTTAGATGTCATAGGCATTAGTGGACATTTGTATCATCCTAACATCTCACTCATGCTAAATTTTCAATCAAGGTAGCCTATGGTGAGTGTGAGATGTATCCTAAAGGTATTTGTATATACTTAACCATCATTTTCATGCAATTCTATACAAGGTTAAGTATCATCCTAACAATCCACATGATCATAAAAGCATATATGTATGAATTTCATATTATGATCATGAAACAAATGTATTCATCAAATTGTGATCATGCATTAGGTATTACATCATGATAATAAGTCAAATATCACCTAAAGCATGATTTCAAACTTATCGCCCATGATTATGTGCCAAATATGAAGATCATAAATCATGATTACAAACATATATAGCAATTACATTAACTATCATGATTTAAGCATTATTATCAATTTATGGGCACATTATCATCACCCAACACTATTTCTAAAAATGAAGTCCCATCATCCTAAGTCAACCAAAATATGATATAGATGAAATCCTTATGGTTGACTATCTTAGGGTTTTCCTAACCCTTAAGGTTGGATTTTGGAACCCAATACAAATTCTTTCCTATGGGGTTCACTAAAAATTCCTTAGGGATCCATTTTCTAGCTATTGTTTTCTTTTTATCTTGACCCCTAACAATTAAGCACTTATAGGCCTTTTCATTTTTATTTTCTTTATAACCTAGGCCTTTCTTGTTGAAGCTTGCTCTTTGGCTCCCTATGATCATGTTAAGGGTGTTGGAGCCTATGGTGAATTTTTCTAGGGCTTTGGTCAAGTGATCTACCTTTTCCCTTAGAGACCTATTTTCTTCCATACATGCATCACTTACATCTAATGGCATATAAAGATCATGTGTGCATGCATCATCATTATTATCATTAAAACATGCTTTTTCTAATTTTTGTTCTAAATCCTTAATTTGATCAAGCATGCTTTTATTTTTCTTTTAGGCTCTAAACAAGTCCTTAGTGAGGCTAAAAATAATTGACATAACTTTCTTGGGGGAAACTTACCAAATCCTCTTCCGATGATGAGGATGTAGAAGAAGCTCCCCCTTCACTCGAGCTCTCCTCACTTGAGCTTGCTTCTTCATTTTCAGAGGAAGAGGAGTCTAGGTCGTCAAAGGCCATTAGGGCAAGGTTTGAATAAACATGTTCTTTCTCTTCAGATGAGGATGAGGAAGAAGGATCATCCCATGTCTTTGCCTTTAGTGCTTTGGCCTTTCCCTTTTCTTTGGCCTTTTTCTCTTCTTCTTTCTTCTTGCTCCCCTTCTTCTTCTTCTTTCTTTTTCCTCTCCTCTTTACTCTTGTTTAGGAGGGGACAATTATCCCTTATATGTCCCTCTCCTTGGCAATTATAGCAAATCACCTTCCCCCTTGGTCTTTTCCTCCTATCATTAGATTTATTAAATTTGAAATTTTTCAAAGCATGCCTTACCTTCCTTACCATATATGCTTCTTCCGTGCTATCCATGGAGGAAGAGGAGGATGCCTTGTCGGAGGAGGAGGGAGTCTCCATCTTCTTCTTCCCCTTGTTGGCCAAAAGTGCCACTCCTCTTGAAGGTTGAGTTCTTGACTCTTCTATTATTCCTTCAAGCCTTGTTTTGTGGAGCTCCATGGTTGAAAAGAACTCCTCCAAGGTGCTCACTTCTAAGTTCTTGGAGATGTAGAACGAGTCCACCATAGAGCTCCATCTTGAGGACCGGGGAAAGACATCTATAGCCTTCATGAGCATGTCCCTATTTGAAAGCTTCTCTCCTACACTAGATAAACCGGTTATTATCTCTTTAAATCTAGAGTGTAGTGAGGTTACCTTTTCTCCCTTTTCTAATTTGATGTTTGATAGTTGGGAGCGGAGGAGGTCTCTCCTTGCAAGTTTGGTCTCCGAGGTGCCTTCGTGAAGCTCTACTAGCTTCTCCCACATCTCCTTGGCACTAGAGCATTCCCCAATCCGGTTTACTTCTTGTTGGGGGAGTACATTGTAGAGGTGATGTTTGGCTTTTGAATTTGCCAAGTACTCTTCCCTTTGCCTCTTGCTCCAACTTGATTTTTCCAATGGCTCCCCTTCTTCATCCCTAGGCATTTCGAAACCGTTTTCCATAATTAAAAGAATTTCGAAATCGGTTTCAAAAAATACCTCCATTCTCTTTTTCCACCAAGAAAATTCTCCTTCAAACTTTGGTGGGTGAATGTTGGAGCCGGCCATTCTTGAATCTGCTTGTTGTGGCGATTAGTCCTCGACAAGCTTTCCTTGGCTCTGACACCACTTGTAGGGGATCGATCGGTGTGTGGTTGGACGGCTAGAGGGGGGTGAATAGCCCTCTTCGTACGATGGTGGAATTTTCTCGTCTACAAAGAATATTAGCACAACGGAAACAAAACAAGACAAGCAAATAGAAATAAGAATACAAATGCTAACAAGAGAATATAACATGGTTCACGGCTGCGCCGCTAGTCCACGGTCTGATTCGTCCATGGTGAATCACTCTGCAAGCTTTCACTATTCTCTCCTTTGTACAAAGCTAGGTGGAGGTAACCTTTTCTTACAAAATCACTCCTCTTGCAATAAGATGAATATAAGCACAAGTAAGAGGAGGAAATTCGTTTGGGAACTTTGGGAGATGTTTAGAATAGAAGCATTAGCCTCCCAAAGCCCAACACCCTCTCTTTTTATAGAGAGGGCTGATTTCTTCCCGTTGGTCGCCACCAATCGACTGCTGCCCTTGGCAGTCGACTGCCGCTACTACAACGACCTCTAAACACATCAGATCCCGACCGTTGTAGTCCAACGGAACCCTTGGCAGTCGACTGATGTATCCATCAGTCGACTGATTCCTCTTAGTCGACTGCCCAGTCGGCTACGAGAGGTTCTGTGCCCAAAACTCTCTCGACCAGTCGACTGCTGCCATCAGCAGTCGACTGATGGTCTTGGCAGTCGATTGCCAACATATGGTAGTCGACTGCTGGGCTAAAAACCCATCAGTTGGATACCAATCGAACCCCGTTCGACTCAGAGCAGTCGACTGCCATTCCATGGCAGTCGACTAATGTCGGGAAATCTCTTCCGACACTTAGCCAAATGGACAAGTTTCACCTAAGATCGCTATCCCTTTCCAGGTTACATTCACTCACTCTCATCCCTTGGAGTCCCTCGCCTTTGAAGTTATCTTTGTCCGGCCACGTCCCTCGGATGCACCAAGCGCACGACTCTGCAGTGTCATCCTTCGCGTCTCGCCCTGAAGTCTACTTCCTCCGGCTTCACTCCAAGCTCCTCGTCCGGTGGCCCCTCGGATGCTCCAAGCACACGGCTTCCGCAAAGTCATCCTTCACCGACTCAAAGACCGAGTCATGAGAGGTGAAACTCGCCAAGGCTCCATGTGTGAATTACTAAGTCCTGCAAAACTCCAACACACATATCAAATCACAATAATAACCTAACTTAAACCCTTTGCCACACACATCAAAACCATATCACGGGTTGATTGCCCTAACAAGAAAAACCCTAGGTTAGTCAACGATAGTGGACTTAACTTATATCATATTGATTGGTTGACTTAGGATGGTGTAGGACTTAATTTTTGAAGTAGTGTTGGGTGATGATAATTCATAACCCATAAATTGAATGTTTAAATCATGTTTCATGCTGAATTTTATAATTTATAATCATGATATGCAATGATTGATGATTTATGATCATGATTGATAACTCTTGATGCATGTTCATGTTTGGGTTTTTAGGATGATACTTAACCATGGGTAGAAATGCATGAATTTGAAGGTTAAGTATATAAATGCCATTAGGAACATCTCACATCCCACTATAAGGCTAACTTTGATTGAAAACATAGCATGGGTGAGATGATAGGATGATACAAATGGTTCACTAATGCCTATGGCATTTAGATGGTCATTTAAAGTATCAATATAGTAATAATAGACCAACTATGGGAAAAGCAAGTGTTTAATTCATAGACATATTGCTCATAGATCATAGTTAGATATTTTAAATATTTTTAAACCATTCTATGTTTCATAAACAGTGAGTTCATGTTTTTAAAAGTTTCAAGGCAAAACTAGGTTTTAAAGTTGATACAAAACTTTAGATATTTTGTAACTTTTGAGTTTTTGCCTAACTTTCAAAAATAAAATGAATTTTCATGAAAAATAATTTTTCACTGATAAAGGAACTCACAAGAAATATGTATTTCAAATTTCATGATTTTTCGAATTTCCTAGAATTTTTAATGCATTTCTGAAATTGGATTTTGAAAATCAGAAAACTTGAAATTTGTGTGCCAGACGACTAGTAGTCTGAACCAGTCGATTGATGTACTGTGCACGAGCATAGTAACTTGTTTTATCAGGTTTTTGATGGGTTTTTGAGTATTTTTCCTCCTTAGAGTTGATGTCATGCATGTATAACATTTGGAAAATGTTTTTGATGGTGTCAAAGGGGGAGAATTGATAAGGTTTAAGTTAATCATGCTAAAAGGGAAAATTTTGCATGCCTTAAGGGGGAGTTGCATGTTTAAGGGGGAGTTTTGATGCTCATATTATTTACATGCTTTCCTTTCTTATGTTTATTGTTATTTGTTTGCCTAACTTAAACGGATTGTCACACATCAAAAAGGGGGAGATTGTTAGGGCGATCAACCTGTGATATGGTTTTGATGTGCGTGGAAAAGCATTTAAGTTAGGTTGATTGGATTTGATATGTGCATTGTAGTCTTGTAGGACTTAGTAATTCGCACATGGATCTTTGGCGAGTTTCACCAACTCACAACCTCGTGCTTGAGTCGGCGAAGGAGCATTGCGAAGCCGTGCGCTTGATGCATCCGAGGGACCGCCGGACGAGATGACTTGAAGCGAAGCCAAGAAAGCAGACTTCGAGGGCAAGAGACGCGAAGGAACATTACGAAGTCGTGCACTTGGTGTTGCCGAGGGACGTGGTCGCGAACGAAGAGAGCTTCGGCGAGGGACTTCAAGTGAGATGAGAGAATGAGTGAAATGTAAGTAGCTCATTAGGTGAACTTGGCCAAATAGCTAAGTGTCAGAGGCCCGACCAAAAGGGTTGAGGTTTTACCCGACCGCCGGATTCTCAAACGGATGTAAAGTTTGAGGTTTACCTGGCATTAGTCGACTGTCATGATATGACAGTCTACTGTGACTCGACTGGTGTTCAAGTCTAGTTTCTATGCCATCAGTCGACTACCACCGGTTGGTAGTTGACTGTCGAGACCATCAGTCAACTGTTGATGGCAGCAGTCGACTGGTCACGAGGGTTTTGGTCACAGAATGGTGATCAGTCGAGTGCTCACTTCCGACACTCGACTGTTAGCTCCATCAGTCGACTGATGGGATGATCAGTCGACTGATGTGGGAGCCATTAGATGAAATCCAACGTGGAAGATGTCGTTATTGGGAAACGGCTACAGAATCAGTCAACTGATCGGGGCATCAGTCGACTGCTAGGCACCCAACGGGAAGAATGAGTTCTTCCCTATAAAATGGGGCCTTTGGACACTTGGGTAGGTAAATGTTCAAGCTCCAAACTATCATCCAAGTGCCCCACAAGTTTTAAACTCCTTCTTCTTGTTCTTACTTCAATCTTATTGTAAGAAGGAGTGTTTTGTGTTGTAAGAAGGTTTACCTCCACCTTACTTTGGCTAAAGGGAGAGACCATATTGGATTTGTTTCGAAGTGCTTCACCGGAGACAAATCGGACCGTGGATTAGCGACGAGGCCGTGAACCACGTTATATCGGTTTGTTAGCATTGCCTTTGTATTGTCTTTACATTTCCGCTTGTGCTAATTATATTTGTAGGCAATCAACGAACGAATTCCACCATACGATGATTGAAAGATATTCACCCCCCTCTAGCTGGCCACCTACACTCCAATAATGATGAGATACACACTTATTGTGATCTAACCATAATTTCTCTAATGCTATGTTTTGTATTGTGGATTTCAGTGGATGAGTTTAAGATCTAATCATATACATAGAAAATGTATACTGAAATAGTGAATTTTATTAATAACTTCTAAGGCGATTATCTTAGGATACCTCTCAATTACATCATATCTGCCGAGTCGACTGCACTGTGTGTCCAGCAAAACCAAACAATGAGGTGGTCACCTTCTCCACTTTGCCTCCTTCAACTACATTTGAGTGAAGGCCTCCTAGAAAAGGATGTTGACCAAGCTCTTCGAGTCCACCAACACTTGAGCCACCTCATAATTGGCAATGGTGGCCCTGATTACTAGGGTGTCGTTATGTGGGAACGCCGCTCCGACAAGGTCTTATTGCCTGAAACTGATAGGAGGATGCTTCTGAATAACTCAGTCATTTAGGATGGAGAGGGGCTCCACTAACTGAGCATGAACCTTGTGATCTCAGATGGAATCACCATTGGTAGGTCCCCCAACAATGATGTTGATAACTCCTTGGGTGGGGGTGTTCTCAGATGTCGGAGGGGCCCCTCTATTCTATACCTTATCCATGGGTCCCCTTGGGCTTTCATTGTCCTGACTACCTCCTCGACGTGCATAGGGATTCTATCGAAAGACTAGGGTGGAAAGCTCATAGCGGTCGAGTGGCTCCCGGGCGAGACTCCAGATATAGTTGCAAATGAGGGTGCTCCCGCCTAACCCTCTCTGGTTCACATCTAAGGCCCTAGCAATTGCCACTAGAATAGTTGTACTCACCATGATAAGTGTATAAGTCTGGCGAGGGTGGGTTGTCAGGGACTCCGCTAAAACCTTCAGGTCATCGAAGTACTTGGTGTTGATGCAGAGAGAACCACTCCATAGTTTTGATGTGTGAACCATAGTTAAAATTAGGAATTACTTGTGGTTTGATAAATGTATTAAGTGTTAGGTTACAATCAAACATAACATTAAGTGTCCAGGCTAACAAAAAAACCCTAGTAGGTCAGGCAGACCAAATACTAGGAAATGAGTATTGAAAGTCCTAGTAGTCGCGTTGATCGGATACTAAGCAGAAGCCTTGACAGATCAGGAGGACCGGACATTAGGCAGAAAGACCAGATGGGTCAGGAGACTAGACATCTAGCATGAAGACCAATTGGGTTAGGAGATTGGATAATTGGCATAAAGACCAGCTGGGTTAGAGAGACCGGACAGCTGGCAAAAGTCCTGATGGGTCATATAGGATATAAAGAATGGTAAATCTAGCATGGCAGCTGGCAGGTAAGCCTTGAGTGAAGAGGTGAGGCCGAGTCCTCTATAGGGGGACAAAGTTAGGCATTGATCCGACGGATAGTCTATGTGGGACTAAGAAGTCGAGATCGAGCAATATTACTACTGCTATTTTATTTTATACTGTATGTTTTTTCTAATCTCGTTTTGCAGGGAACTAGTCGACTGAAAAGATTATAGTCAACTTAAGGCCAGTCAATTGAAGTCCAGTCGACTGAGTATGGTCCAGTCAACTGGACACCTAGTTGGCAAGATTAGCTGGTGATCGATCAAAGATCTGGCAACCAAGATGGTAAGAGCTTCAGTCGATTGGGGAGGTCCAGTCGACTGTAAAGGCAAATTTTTCAATGTTGAGCCAAGTGACCTGGAGTCGAATGGAACAAGTCCAGTCGATTGGGAAGGCTGAAGTACCATATCGACGGGCTGAAGTGGAGTCGACGGGAAGGCATTCCAGTCGACTAGAGAAAGCTTATAAAAGAAGTGCTCGACCAACTTCGAAAAATATAATTCTACAACATTCAAGTGTCGTTACAAGTGTTCTTTATGTTGGGATGTGTACTGAAAAGTCTATCTTTTGTATGAACATTTTTATTTTGAAATAAGTATCACATGATCATTGTTTGCAAATTTTTATGGCTATGCATATTGTCTAATACATTACATTGTAGATAACATGGTGTGTGGTGTCACACGGGAGATCATGTTATCGATTCCTTGTGAAGTATAAGTAAAGGCTCACAACCGAGATGGCTTTGGACAAACCATTGGAATGGTTGTAGTGTGATTTGGGATTGGTTTGTCTTGACCATAGAATCACACTAGTGCACTTCGTGTGTATTGAGCAGGACCGACTTAGAGGTGATTCGATTTATTGCTGACTACATAATCGAATCGGACCTCAAATATTATGTTGTATATGCTCTTAATCCCGATATAAGAACGGGCACATATACTTAGTATTCATCTCTTTGATTTACCAATGGGCAAGATTTATAGATTAAATCGATAGGCTCGGTAAGTTGGGAGATGATATTATTTATATGGTGTGTCGTTGATTATAGAAGAAAACTGTGTCTTATATATTAGGATGATGATGTCCCCTTGAGGAGCTCATAAGGTTCATCATGTAAACCCTGCACGTGGACTTGGTCCGGCATGATGAAAAGGTTGAGTGGTACTACTCATGGAGTTAGATGTTGATTAATTAATGGTCAGTAAATTAATTAATCGACGGACATTCGAGATCTTAAACACGGGGAGAAAATGTACAAATAATATATGGAGCCCATATTAACTTATGGGGGTTGGTGAGGTAGATCAATGATAATCCTTTAGTGGATTGGATTATCATTAATGGATCGGACTTTATGTGGGCTTGATCCATGGGTGGCCAAGATCCAACTCCTCCTCATGGTTCCTATTGTAGCCTATTAAAACCTCATGAAGCTTAGATCCAATGGATAGAAACAAAACTCTAGATCCAAAGGTAGAGATTAAATCTCTAGATCCGACGATTGAGATTAAATCTCTAGATCCGACGGTTGAGATTAAATCCCTAGAACCAATGGTGGAGATTAAAATAAGGCTTATCCCTAACTCTATAAAAGGAGAGGCTAGGGTTGGCGTGGAGGAGAATTAAGAAGCAAGGGGAGGCTTGGAGTTGGTGGCAAGGAGTTGGAGCTAGGGTTTGGGCTTGGCGGCACCAAATAAGGAAAGACTTTCCTTGTCTTCTTCTTCTTCATTGGTGGTCGGTGCCCATTGAAGCTTTTCCAGCCCTTGGCCGGCATCTAAACTCCCTCCTCTCCTTCTCCTTGGCTGGTGGAACCAAGCCTTAGGGTCCTCTCTTAGAGCTTTTGGCCGGCAACCATTGTTTTCCTTCTCCTTGTTGGCCGGCGGCAAGCAAGGTGCTTGTTGCTTGTTGGTTGGCTAAAGGAAGGAGAAGGATCTTGTTTCTATTCTTCCTCTTGCTTTGTAAGAGCAAGGAAGGAAGATTGGTGATCTAAGAGCTTCAACTTTTGGTAGATTGTCACCCACACGACGTCCGAAAGGAGGAAGGTCATACAATAGAAGATCGAGAGGTATATCGATTCTCTATTTTCATATGTTACATGTTTGTTTTTGTTTTTCAATTATGTGAATGATATATTCTATTTTGTGGCTAAATAATACTTGGATCCCAAACATAAACACAAAAACCAACGATCCGTACATCGTCTATTCCACGGCTATTCGTGGAATAGAGGTTGGTCGCTTGAACAACAAGTTTGTTCAAGTGACTACTCTAAACGAAAAGCACGACGATGACAAGGTTGCTTGGGTGTTCCCTTTTGTCTAGGATTAAATTTTTAATCCAGGGACATTGATGGGATCGCCATGAACAAGCGACCGAGTTGAAGTGGGAAGCAAAGTTTCCCCTCACGGACCAATGAAACCAACCCTACACTTTATCCGTAGAAACTACATTCCATTGCAACGATGCAACTTCGACACTCCGTGCCCTAATTTCATAGCCACTAAAGTGTCAGTACATTTTATTTGTTATTATTTCGCTTTATGTACTTCATTTCAAAAAGAAGGTAGTGTGTTACCTCTCTCTTAATCATTGTAAAAAAGTGAATCCCTCTGAAGTCGAGAGTTCTCAAGTCGGAGAGCCTTTTAGTGCATTGCCCATCGAGGTAGCTCTCGGAGTAGCAACCTGGCTAGGGATGTGAAACAAGTAAATTACATGTCTTTTTATTTCTTATTTATTTAATTCCGCTACATAATCTTTTGTCTCTAAAGATAAAGTAAAAATAAATTATAAATTTTAAAATAAAATTTTTATAACTTCCAAGAATCACCCCCCCCCCCTTCTCTTGGAATATTACGATCCTGCAATTGATATCAGAGCGGGGGTGCTCCAAGTTTGGTGCACCCACCAACGAGAGCATTAGAATTTTTTTTTATTTTAGTATTTTTTGTCTTAGAATAATTTTTGCATTAGTTTTAATATTTTTTTTTCTTTTGCACTAGAGTAAAGTTTTTAATAATTTCTTTAGTATAAATTCATTCTTTTTGCACAAGTATAATATTGCTTAATTTGAGTAACTCTAGGAATATTTCTGAATATTAATTTAAATTAAATAAAAAATTAATAATAAAAATATATTTTATTAGTTATGTCACACTTAGAAGGGTACAACACCGTTCGCCCTCCTCTCTTTAACGGAGAGGACTTTTCTTATTGGAAGAGGCGAATGGAATGCTACCTGAAAACCGACCTCGAGGTATGGTTTTCAATTAGGAAAGGTTTTATTTCTCCGATAGGTGACTCGGGATGGTTGTTAGATTCAGAGAAATGGACCGCAGACGTAAGGAAACGAGCTCAAGTCGATTACAAGGCCCTTAACACCTTGCAATGCGAACTTACCAAAGAAGAGCTCAATAGAGTCGGACCCTTCGAAAATTCTAATGAACTTTGGGATAAGTTAATTGAATTACACAAAGGTACTAATGATACTAGAATATCTAAACAAGATATGTTACTTAATAAACTCTATAATTATAAAATGCTTGAAAATGAAAATTCTAGTCAACTCCACACTAGAATAAAAGACATATTAAATGGACTTCATCTAATAGGTTATCAAATAGAAAATAGGGATGTAATTAGGTATACACTTAAGGCATTCCCGAGGAACGCCTTATGGACATCCATCATTGATGCCTATAAGGTCTTCAGGGACCTATCCTTAATTAGATTAGATGAACTATTTTGCGAACTCGAACAACATGAACAAGCTAACTCGGGTTAAACTGAAAATAGTATTGCTTTAGTGGCGGGTTCAACTAAAAATGAAAGGAAGACTAAGAGAGAGTCTGAAGATGATTCAGAGTTGGACCTAAATGGAGAGGAAGAAATCGTAAACATGGTCCGGAATATGTTCAACCGGAGAAAAAGATTTATGAAGAAAGATGCCAAAAAGGTCGTCGATAACAAGACAAGACCTAGATTGGAAGTAACATGTTACGAGTGCAACGAAAAAGGTCACTACAAGTCAGAATGCGCAAATCTAAAGAAGGAAGAAAAACCTAAAAAGGAAAAGAAGAAGAAAGCACTCAAGGCGGCTTGGGATGAATCATCTTCAAAAGAGTCGAACGCAGAAGAGACAAAGAGAAGTTTCGTAGCATTCATGGCTGAATCAAGCTCTAAAGCCGAATCAAGTTCCGAGTCCGAGTCCGAGAGAAGCTATGGATCCGCATCCGTTTCCGAAGGACTAGATGAGGTAACTTCTCCTTTAGAAGATAAACTATACAACATAATTGCTTTCCTAGGTAGGAAATTAGCTATGTTTGAGAACCGAGTAGACTCACTCCTTAAGGAAGTTCAAGTACTTAAGGAGCAAGTAAACTCGAAGACTTTGACTTGCTAAGTTGAGGATAGAGACTCAACTCAAGTTGCAAAGCTTGAGGAAGAGAAATCGGTCCTAAAAAGGCAAGTAGGAGGTCTCACCGGAATGTTGGAAAGATTCACCTTGGGCTCCAAGTATCTAAACATGATGCTTGGATCTCAACGAGCCGTGTACAAAAAGTCCAGGCTCGAACACAAAGCTAAATCCTGATATAAATCATACATGTCATTACTTAGCCGAAATGCTAAGAATCGAGTCCAAGCATGGGTTCCTAAGGCTAGCTTAGTCAACCAAGTTGGACCAAACCAATTTTGGGCTCCTAAAAGTCAAGTTCATTTAGTGAACAAAACTCAACCAAGTTATCACTTAGGGGGAGGAAACACTTTGCTTTTTTTCTTTATTTAGTTAAAGTCTTGCATGTCTTAGTTTACTTTACTTGCTTAATTTAGAATGGACTAGATAGGAAACAAAGTAGTTTAAACTTGAACAACCTAGTACTAAGACTAAGTGAACTGATAGTAAGTTAGGGAAGCTCTTCGAGGTGCATGTCTAGGAAGTGGTCCATCCAATATCCAAGAAGGTCATATGTCTCGCCATGACCCGATGCTCTAAGTTGAGTGGAACTGATCGAAACTAACTCACTAAGTATTTAACTAGTTAGACTAAAGCTTAGTCCAAAGTGAGTCAAGTATTTGATTCCTTCATTGACTTTGTCTAGGAAGTGGTCCATCCGATATCCAAGAAGGTCATATGCCTTGCCACAACCTGGAAGTCAATATTGGAAAAACTTACTTGATTAGCTCAAGATAAACTTGAATCTAACACAGGTTTAAAAACTTTGAAATTTCTCATTAAAATTAATTAAGATAAAAATAAATCCTCATCTCACAAAACTCATAGGATTAATGTGTATTGAAAACTTAGATCGGGTGAGATGAATTAGAACTCAATTGAACTTAACCATTTTAATTTAATGAATTTAATCAACTTAATTTAATCAATTTAATTAACTTAATCAACTTGATCAACCTAATCAATTTAATCAACTCAATTAACCTAACCAACTTAATCAACGTAATCAACTCAAACAATTTAATCAACTAAACATAATTAATTATTCGTAAAGATTAATCAAAAATAAAATTTATCGATTCCAGTGAATTGGACTATTTCCAGTAGACTAAAAAAGAGTCGACTAGATCATGTCCAGTTGCCTCCAAACCTCAGAAAGGTAAAAATGCAACTCCAGTCGACTGAAACTAATTTAGGCGACTAGAATACACTAAGGGTGCGTTTGGTTGAGGGTTTTTGTTGATAACCTTGTTAAGTTATCAACAAAAATCTTGTTTGGTTTAGGTTATAAACAATTACCTGGTAATTGATCATTACCAAGTTATGAACAAAAACCTTTTTAAGGGGAATCGAAAAACCTTAGAGAACCAAGGTTTTTGTTGATTCCCGAGGTTAAGGAAACTTTTTTCCAATATTACCCTAAGCAATATATTAAATGTCAATTTGTCAAACGGGCGCTGCCGCTCGCTGCCGGCGGCCGCATCGCCGCCGGCGGCGCGCCGCTGCCGCTGCCGCCGCCGCTGCGCTTGCCGCCGCCGCTGCCGCCGTCTTGCCGGGCCGCCACCACCGCCGTTGTCGCCGCCGTTGCCGCCGCCGGCCGCCGCCGACCGCTGCCGCTTCGTCACACGGCCGCCGCCATCGCCATCGCCGCCGCCATTGCCGCCGCTGCCGCCGCCGCTGCTGCCGCTGTCGCCGGCCGCGCCGCCACCGCCGACCGGCCGCTGCCGCTGTTGTCATCGGCCGCTGATTACCGTCGTCCGGCCGCCATTGCCGCCGCCGCTGGTCGCCGCTTGCCGCCGGCCGCCGCCATCGCTCGCTGCCGGCCACCGCTGCCGCCGCCACGGCCGCTGCCGTTGCCGCTGTTGCCGCATTGCCGGCTACTATCGCCGGCCGCTACCGCCGCTTCGCTGCCGCCGGCCGTCGCCGTCGCCGCCGCCATCGCTGCCGCCGCCGCCGTCGCCCGCTATCGCTGCCGCCGCCGCCGCTGCGGCCGCCGGACGCTCGCCGCTGTTGCCGCCATCGCCGCCGGCCGCTTCGCCAGCCGCCATCGTCGGCCATCGTCGACCATCGTCGCCGCCCGTCACCGGCTGCCGCCGCCGCCCGTCGTCGGCCGACCGGGCACTGTCGTCGGTCATCGTCGGTCGGCCGATCGCTGTCGTCGTCATTAATATTTCTGTCGTTGTTGTCGAATTGATTGAGCAAAGACAAAGGATAATTTAGTAAAATGTTAAACTAAATTATATATTAAAACCTCTAACCAAACAAGGTTTTTATCTAAGGTTATACTTTATTCCAAGGTTATGTTTTATTCTCTGGTAATCACATAACTAAGGTTATGTATGATTACTTGAACCAAACGCACCCTTAGGGCGACTAATCCAGTCGACTCGATACAATACAATTGAATGGGTAGACAAACGCAGTAAATGGTAAATTTATTACAGTCAACTGGACCAAGTCAAGCCGACTCAAATTCAGTCGACTGAAATATTTCTAGTCAACTTGATTCCCTCTATAAAACCAGCACTAGGGCTGCACTGATTCGACTCACAACAACCCCAAACAGCCATCAAACACCCCTTTTCAACCCTTTGCAGTGCTTAGGTCATCAAATCTCTTTTATAATATCATTTGTAATGTGAAGGTAACAATTATAAACTTTATTTGCAATTTTTTTCCATAAATATTAAATTATTGGAATTTAATTAGGGGTAAAAGAAGAGTAGTTGAGGCTGAGTCATCGTCTACTCTATGTATGGACATTAGATTTCCCACTCAGGGACATAGAATTAGGTTTGATAACACTCATTATACTCCCATGCCTACTAGATATATTAGTATATCATTTTTTAGTACATCATGCATGCCTAGTATTGAAGTCATAGCACATTATGGTCTAGATAAACTAGTTTATTGTAAAAACTCTATTAACATAGATCTATGTTCTGAGTTTTTCAATAACTTCACTAGAATTGATGATCTTACTTATTCCACTAGAATACAAGGTAAAGATTTTATCTTTACTCTCTCATTGTTGAGAGATCATTTAGGACTTGTGCATTCATCATGTCCAGTTGTTTGTTTTTCATCTATGGAATTACCGTATGGTGATCCCTACTCACACATCACATTAGATAGGATACAATTGCATCTTTTTGGTGAGGAGAGAACTTCATCTGTGAGTATCTTCAGTTCCACTAGACTTAGATGATAGGACTATGCCCTGTACAGAGTCATAGTGAACTGTATTTTACCACTCACCACTAGGGACATCGCTATGATGTTGTTGGATCAAGAAAATGCTAGAGGGGGTGAATAGCGTTCTTAAAAACTTCTTTTCGTTTCATCGAAAGCACAAGTAGCACAGCGGAATGTAAAACAATGAAAGTAAAGGGACACTTTATTTTTATTTGGTTTACAACTGAAAGGTTGCTACTTCAAGGCCCCGCGATCCTAGACCACGTATGAAGGGGAAATCCACTATTAGTCTCCTCCTCGTTGGAGGTAGGAGGCAACAATTACAAGGAAAACACAAAAGCTCGAGGATGAGGCAACAAGCCTACCTCACCTCGTTACGATGAAAACTTCGAGTACATGAAAAGTAAACAAATTAAAGAACAAATTAAGCTACCAATGAAGAGGAGTTGGAATCTCGGCGTATCGTTAGCGTTATGGCATCGTGGAGTTGTCATTGATGGTGCGACATTGTTGGAGCACTTTTAGAGTAAGATTGATGATCCAAAGAGGTGAAATGACTCTTCTTTTATAGCCCTCCAAACCCTAGCTCATTGAGATTCAGATTTGGGTCAAAGCTCCTCATCCCCTAAATTTTGGTGGAGCTTATCTTGACTTTCTTCGAGCTAACCAGTTTGAATAGCAGTCGACTAATGACCCTTAGCAATCAACTGATGGTAGGATCAGTTAACTATCAATAGCCTTCAGTTTACAGTTTTCCTGGTCACTCGCCTGCATCATAAAGTTAGCATAGAACTACTAAGTAATGGACATTACGACGTTTCCTTACCGTCAGATCTCGACCTAGACCTTCCCCTAGAAGTCTCGGTCAGATCGCCGCCTAAGTTCGTCCCCGTATGGAGGATACGACCTCACCATTACTCTTCACTCAGTGCTTACCTTCGATCCTTCTAACATGTCACTTAGCTTCCGGTCTTTACCGAGGTTCCTCGACTCCACGAAGTTCTCCTGGTCTCACCCGACCACCACGGTTTCTCATCCCGAGATTCTCCGTGTGTCACTCGACCTTGGGCTTAGTTTAAACACTTCCTGCACACTTAACACAACTCATAAGATAATAATAAGAACTTAACTTTGGACCTTTGCCATATTCAAAACCTAGGTTCGATTATCTGGTGCCCCTGCACCAACAATCTTCCCCTTTTTATCTATGGCAAACTGATTCAAAGTTAAGGTAAAATTAAGCATAATTAAGCATGTAGTAAAAAAAGTAATAGTAAGTATGATTAAGCTATTTTGCAAAACCTCCCCATCAAGGATACTTCTCCCTTAACCCTAGGTGAGTTTTGAAAAAGACACTTAAAGTTATCTTTTAAAAAAACTTTACTCCCCCTTAACTTTGCCCTCTTCTCCCCCTTTTGCTATATATCGAAAAATCGAGGGGTGTATTTAATGAAAGAAGAAATGTTATATACATAAAATCTTATATGTGCTTGTAAAAGGAATTAAGTATAAGAGTCTAAGCATGTGTCCCTTTTGAAGTTTATTAATTTATACAGATTGTATAGCATCCTAACTAATGGTGTAGAATTAATTGAATTTTTTTTTCTCATTCCTCTGCACCAACAATGTTAAACTAGCTTTTTGAGAAAAATGTATAATAGCTAGTTTTGGTAAAGTAAGTTTTTGGAACTACTTCAAACATAATTATGATTTCAAAACACCCAGAAGTTATAAGCATAAGTACATTTTCAAAAACCTTAAAGAGTTTGTAATATAACCCTTAAGATTAGTTTCTCCCCCTTAGTCAATCACATGGAGTCTAGAAGGTTTAGGGGGCTAAACTTGGCCCTAAAGATTATATGTTTAGTATTGGCCAACTATTAAGTAACTATAGGTATTTAAAGAACAATAATGAAAATAACCATTTTTATAGATTTTGAAAACATTTTGAGAGTATTATGTTTATTTTAATTGTCCTTAGCATCTCACCCAATCTATGTGTCTCAAGGCATGTTAACCTTATATGTTTTCGTGAGATGATTTCAATTTTTACTTAGTTAATTTTAGTGATTTGAAAATTAATCAACCTTGGGTTATTCAGTTACGTATTGCTATTGCTTGGATCGTTAAATACTTTTGAAAATGGCTTCCAGGTCGTGGCGAGGCACAAGGGGCCTTCTTTGATCGGAACAATGACCACTTCCTTAGACAAAGCCAATTTCAAGAAAATATTCACTTAAGTCACTTAAGGCCACTTCCTGATCTAACTAGTTTAGGATGTGGCGAGGTAGCTTCAGCTAGTTCAACTTAGTCGAGTGCACAAAGCTAGATACGCCTTATCTAGCTCGGATACACAAGACCTCGTTTCCCTAACGTACTATCATCTCGCCGCATTCTGATACTATGTTATCAAGGTTGACTAACTACTGATCCTATCTAACCATTCTAGAAATTAAAAGAAAATTTTAAGCATATAAAGTTTTCACTAAGAGATCGAGTACACGATTTTGGTATTAGCTCCCCCTAGACCATTGAACCAATAAGGTTTATCCACATAGTGGACTTGATCCTTGGGAATCCAATACTTAGTAGTCCTTATATGTGAATTTAACAAAATCTTAGGGACCCATGCCTAGACTTTTTGATTACTACGATTAACGATTGACATATAAGACTTGTTCATAGTATTTGTCCTAAACTCGAGTCTGGCTTTGTTGTACATAGCTCTTTGAGTTCCAAGGATTCAGTTAAGACCCTTGGATCCCAAAGTGAACTTTTCCAACCTAGCCTCGAGCTCTTGGACTTGCCCTTTCAAGAGAGAATTCTCTTCCTCAAGTTTCTTGACTTGAGTTGAGTTTCCCTCTTGAACTTGACTAATCGAAGAGGTTAGGGTGGCCTCATGCTTAAGGAGTTTAACCTTCTGAAGCAAGAACTCAACCCTAGACTCGAACTTAGCTAACTTCTTATCTAATAACATAATTGCATGATATAAATTTGTGATTAATGAACGGCTTACCTTTATCTTCTACTTTGAGTCAGCTTTGAGTCTTGACTCGAATTCATCCTCGGAGTTGGAATCGGGGTTGGATTCGTATTCATCGTTAGCTTTGGACTCGGACTCAGACTCTACCGGTCTCGCCATGAATGCTAAGCCATCGCCTTGGTTTTCTTCTTCTTCCCACGTTGCTCGGAATACTTTCCCTGGTTGTCTTCTACTTCTTTCCTTTTTCATCATCCTCCGAACTAGGTTTGTTGGAACGTCGGTGGCCGGCTAGAGGGGTGAATAGCCTTTCTTTCGTGTACGGTGGAGATCATTCATTGATTGCATATGAATATCATTAGCGCAAGTGGAAATATAAAGCTAAAGTAAAACAATTAAGACAAAGAAAGGCAAATGCAAACACGAAGATGTAACGTGGTTCACAGCCTCGCCGCTAATCCACAGACCGATTCATTCCAGGTGAATCACGCCTAAACCTTCACTATTCTCTCCTTGGAACCAAGCAAGGTGGAGGTAACCTTTTCTTACAAGATCACTCTTCTTACAATAGGATTAAAATAAATGCAAGTAAGAAGAGTAGGAAACGTTTTGGCACTTGGGAGTATGTTTGGAGTACAAGCATTAGCCTCTCCAAGTGTCCAAAGGCCTCTTCTTATAGGGAAGAGGCCATTCTTCCCGTTGAGCCAACAGCAGTCGACTGATGCCTTGATCAGTCGATTGTTGCTGTAGTCGTTGCCCTCTAACGACTTCTTCCATGTTGGATTTTAACCAATGGCTCCCACATCAGTCGACTGATCTTCCCATCAGTTGACTGATGGAGTCATCAGTCGAGTGGTCGATGCGATCACTCAACTACTGAAGCTTCTGTTCGAAACTCGACATCGCCGATCCGCTTCCTCGCGGTCGATCGATGAGTTAGCAATGATCGCCACAAGTTGGGTGATCGATCGGCCAAAACTTTGACTCGAACGCCAGTCAAGTCTCCAGTCGACTTGGAGCAGTCGACTGATGTCGGGAAAACCCATCCGACACTTAGCCAATTGTCCAAGATCACCTAAGAGCTACCCTGTCCCAGGTTACAATCGCTCACTCTCATTCCCTTGGAGTCCTTCGCCTTGAAGTTCTCTTCGTCTGGCCACGTCCCTCGGATGCACCAAGCGCACGGCTTCGCAGCGCCATCCTTCCCGTTTCACCTTGAAGTCTACTTCCTTCGGCTTCACTCCAATGCTCCTCGTCCAACGGTCCCTCGAATGCACCAAGCGCACGACTTCTGCAATGCATCTTTCAACGACTCAAGGACCAAGTCATTAGATGGTGAATCTTGCCAATGCTATCGTCATCCATGTGTGAATTACTAAGTCATGTACGACTTCAACGCACATATCAAATCTATAACAATCCTAACTTAAACTATTTGCCACACACATCAAAACCACATCACATAGGTTGATTGCCCTAACAATCTCTCCCTTTTTGATGTGTGGCAATTCGTTTAAGTTAGGTAAAATAATTACACAAAACATAAGGCAAGAAAGCATGTAAATAACATGAGTATAAAACTCCCCCTTAAACATGCAACTCCCCCTTAAGACATGTTAACTCTCCCCTTAGCATGATCAACTTAAACTCACCATTTCTTCCCCTTTGACACCATTAAAAATATTATACAAATGTTATACACACATGGCATCAAGTCTAATAGAGAAAAAAAATACCAAAACAAGCTCAAAACCTAATAAAATAGGTTACTGTGCTCATGCACAGTACATCAGTCGACTGAATCAGAGCATCAGTCGATTGGCACCCAATTTTCAAGATTTTCTGATTTTTCAAATGAACTTTAGAAATGCACTAGAAATTATAGAAATTAAAAAAATCATGAAATTTTGAGTACATATTTATAATGAGTTCCTTTATCAGTGAAAAATAGTTTTTCATGAAAATTCATTTTATTTTCAAAAATTAGGCAAAAACTCAAAAGTTGTAAAATGTCTTAAGTTTGTATCATCTTTAAAGTCTAGTTTTGCCTTGAAACTTTTCAAAACATGAACTCACTGTTTATGAAACATGAGATGTTTTTAAATCATTTAAAATATCTAACTATAATTTATGGGCAATATGTCCATTGATTAAATATTTGTTTTCCCCATAGTTGGTTTATGATTGCTCTATTGATACACTTAATGACCCATCTAAATACCATAAGCATTAGTGGACCATTTGTATCATCCTATCATCTCACCCATTGCTATGTTCTCAATCAAGTTAGCCTTATAGTGGGTGTGAGATGTACCTAAAGGTATTTATACTTAACCAAAATTTCATGTAATTCTACCCATGTTAAGTGTCATCCTAAAAACCCAATCAAGAACATGCATCAAGGATTATCAATTATGATCATAAATCATCAATTATTGCATATCATGATTATAAATCACTAATTACATATCATGATCATAAAACAAAGATTATACATAATTTCATGTAATGATCACATTATCATCACCCAACACTATAAATCAAAATGTTATAGCACACATCATCCTAAGTCAACTAATTAACATGATATAAGTTAAGTCCACTATGGTTGACTAACCTAGGTTTTCCCTTACCCTTAAGGATGGATTTGGGAACTCAATATAAATTCTTTCCTATAGGGTTCACCAAAAATTCCTTAGGGATCCATTTCCTAGCTACCATTTTATTTTTAGCTTGACCCCTAGCAATTAGGCAATGATAGGCCTTTTCATTTTTATTTCCCTTATAATCTAGGCCTTTTTTATTGAAACTTGCCCTTTGGCTCCCAATGATCATGTTCAAAGTGTTGGAGCCTATGGTGAATTTTTCTAATGACTTAGTTAAATGATCAACCTTTTTCCTTAAGGCCTTATTTTCATCCATACATGCATCACTAACATTAAGAGGAATGTAATCATTATGTGAGCATGCATTTTCTAGTTTTTCCTCTAGGGCCTTAATTTCATTTTGCATGCATTTATTTCTCTTTTTAGCCATAAATAAATCCCTAGTAAGGCTAGAAATCATGGAAACAATTTTCTTAGGAGAAAGATTTGTTATCATAGTTTTCATGTCTTCTTCCTTCGATTCTGATGAGGATGAAGATGAAGCTCCCCCTTCACTTGAGCTCTCCTCACTAGAACTTATTTCTTCTTGCTCGAAGGAGGAGGTGGAAACCAAGTCTTCTATGGCCATTAGGGCAAGGCTTGTGAAGGCTTCTTCTTCTTCCGATGAGGATGATGGATCATCCCATGTTACCGCTTTGTGTGCCTTAGCCTTCCCTTTTTCTTTTGTTTTCTTTTCTTCTCCCTTTTTCTTACTCCCCTTCTTCTTTTCTTCTTTCTTTCTCCTTTCCTCCTTGCTTTTGTTCAAGAGGGGACAATCATCTCTTATATGTCTCTCTCCTTGGCAATTATAGCATATGATCTTCCTCCTTGGCCTTCTTCCCGTATCATTAGATTTGTTAAATTTAAAATTTTTAAAAGCACGCCTTACCTTCCTTACCATATATGCTTCCTCATTGCTATCCATTGATGAGGAAGATGAATCTTCATCGGATGAGGAGGGTGGCATCACCTTCTTCTTCTTCCCTTTATTGGCTATGAGTGCTACTCCCCTTGGCTTTAAACTTGGTTCTTCAATTATCCCTTCAAGCCTTGTCTCATGAAGCTCCATGGTGGAGAAAAACTCTTCTAGAGTGCTTACCTCTAGATTTTTCAAAATATAAAAGGAGTCCACCATAGAGCTCCACCTTGAGGACCAGAGGAATGCCTCAATAGCCTTCATGATCATGTCCCGGTTCGATAGCTTTTCACCTACACTTGATAAACCGGTTATGATTTCCTTAAAATGAGAATGTAAAGATGTTACCTTCTCCCCTTTATCGAGTTTGATGTTGTTGAGTTGGGAGCGGAGAAGGTCCCTTCTTGCAAGCTTTGCCTCAGAAGTGCCTTCATAAAGTTCTATCAATCTTTCCCACATCTCCTTGGTGCTTGCATACTCTCCAATTCGGTTGATCTCTTGTTGGGGGAGCACATTGAAGAGATGATTCTTGGCCTTTGAATTTGCCAAGTGATCCTCCCTTTACTTCTTGGTCCATCGTGATTTTTCAATGGGTTCACCATCTTCATCCCTAAGCATCTCAAAACTGTTTTCCATTATTAACATAATATCAAAGTTGGTTTCAAAGAATACCTCCATTCTCTTCTTCCACCAAGAGAATTCGCCTTCAAATTTGGGTGGATGAATGTTGGAGCTAGCCATTGTAGTTGATTATGCTTGTTGCGGTGGTTAGTCCGGTGACAAGCAATCTGGCTCTGATACCACTTGTTGGAACGTCGGTGGCCAGCTAGAGGGGGGTGAATAGCCTTTCTTTCGTATATGGTGGAGATCGTTCGTTAATTACCTACGAATATGATTAGCGCAAGCGTAAATATAAAGCTAAAGTAAAACAATTAAGACAAAGGAAGTCAAACACAAACACGAAGACATAACGTGGTTCAAGGCCTTGTCGCTAATTCACGGACCGATTCGTTTCAAGTGAATCACGCCTATCACTATTCTCTCCTTGGCACCAAGCAAGGTGGAGGTAACCTTTTCTTACAAGATCACTCTTCTTACAATAGGATTGAAATAAATGCAAGTAAGAAGAGTAGGAAACATTTTGGCACTTGGGAGTACGTTTGGAGTTCAAGCATTAGCCTCCCCAAGTCTCCAAAGGCCTCTTCTTATAAGGAAGAGGCCATTCTTCCCGTTGAGCCAGCAATAGTCGATTGATGCCCCGATCAGTCGACTGTTTCTGTAGTCGTTGCCCTCTAACAGTTTCTTCCACGTTGGATTTTAACCAACGACTCCCACATCAGTTGACTGATCTTCCCATCAGTCGATTGATAGAGTCATCAGTCGAGTGGTCGACGCGATCACTCGACTGCTAAAACTTCTGTGCCTGAAACCCTCGACATCAGTCGACTGCTCCCCTTGGTAGTCGACTGATGGAGCTAGCAGTCGACTACCACAAGCTGGCAGTCGACTGATCGGCAAGAACTTCGACTCAAACACCAGTCGACTTGGAGCAGTAGACTTCCATATCATGGCAGTCGACTGATGTCAGGAAAACCCATCTGACACTTAGCCAATTGGCCAAGATCACCTAAGAGCTACCCCGTCCCAGGTTACAATCGCTCACTCTCATTCCCTTGGAGTCCCTCTCCTTGAAGTTCTCTACATCCGACCACTTCCCTCGGATGCGCCAAGCACATGGCTTCACAGTGTCATCCTTCACATCTCGCCCTGAAGTGTACTTCCTTCGGCTTCACTTCAATGCTCCTCGTCTGGCGGTCCCTCGGATGCACCAAGTGCACGACTTCCACAATGCATCTTTCACCGACTCAAGGACCGAGTCATGAGATGGTAAATCTTGCCAATGCTATCATCATCCATGTGTGAATTACTAAGTCCTGCACGACTTCAATGCACATATCAAATCCATAACAATCCTAACTTAAACCCTTTACCACACACATCAAAACCACATCACATGGGTTGATTGCCCTAACAAGGTTGACTAGTTCGGTCTCCATCTCTTCCTTCGATTGGTAGTCATCTTCTTCAGGAGGTGGCTTGCTCTTTTCTTTTCCTCTTTGACATGCAACCAACGCTACACTTTTCTTGACCGGGGCCGAGTTAGATTGTTCGTACAATTCAAATTCTGAAAAAAAGCTCATCTAATCTAATTATAGATAAATCTATAGATACCTTGTAGGCATCAACCATGGATGCCCACAAGGTGGTCCTAGGAAAAGTGTTCAAGGCATACCTTATTATGTCTCTATTCTCCACCTTTTGTCTGATTAAATGAAGACCATTGATGGTGTCCTGGATCCTTGCATGGAGTTGAGTGGTCGACTCATGTTCCTGCATTTTTAAATTAAATAACTTATTTAACAAAAGGTCACGCTTCCAAACCTTCATGTCGGTCGTCACTTCGTGTAGCTCACGTAGGGTCGATGGTGGTCGGCTAGAGAGGGGGGTGAATAGCCCTCAATCGTCGTATGGTGGAATACAATCATTCTTCTTGCGTCGCTCGTCTACGATTGTTGTTAGCGTAGCGGAATAACAATGATAATGAAAATACTAACAACACATACAAGCATACACAAGATATACGTGGTTCGGAACCAAATGGTTTCTACTCCATGGGTGAGCTCAGCGAGCTCTAGTTATGCACACGGCACTAACTGACACTCCTTCTTGACAATACGTTGGAGGTGGAGAAACCTCGTACAAGCTATTACAACAAGTAATATAAAATACAAACAAGAATACAAATACAATACAAAGAACACTTTTCACTTATTGCTTTTGATCACTTGTTTGTTGCTTGCTTTGGTTGGCTCTTGAAGGTCTGGAATGCAACAATAATTCCCCTCCAATGTCACCCTTAAAGTCTTAGCGAAATCCTCCCTCTTGAGCTCCATTTATAACTTGCATCAAGCTGATTTCACGCCCATCAGTCGACTGGTCCTGTAGCCATTGTCTCACAATGGCCAGATTCACGTTGGTCAAGTTCCAACGGATCATCCATCAGTCGACTGATGATACCCATCAGTCGACTGATTATCCCATCAATCGAGTGCTGGCGAGAGCACTCGACTGGAAACCATTCTGTGGTTGCAAACACCCCAATCAGTCGACTGATCTCCCTCATCGGTCGACTGATGGTGTTATCAGTCAACTGCCCTCCCTCGGCAGTCGACTAATCAGCCAGACTCTAGTTAGTCGAACACCAGTCGAACCCTAGTTGACTGACACCTATGTCAGTCGACTGATGTCGGATAAAACCTCAAACACCAAGTTGTTTGAGTATCCGATGTAATGCATGTAAAATTTCTAGTAATTTTACAAGAATTTTTGGCATGATTATGATGGGCTTTATGTGGGCTCTTTTAAAAATAAAAGAAAAGGAGCCAAAAAGGATGCATGGCCTAGGAATTGAACCCCAAACCTCTAGTAGATAGCCAAGCCCTAAAGATGCATCCAATAACCAGAAGCCCAGCAAGGTTGTGCAATTAGAGGAATATGGGAAATGATAGTTAAGGGTAAGAGAGGCTAAGGGACACTTCAAGAGAATAAATAGGGAATGAAGGGACAAGAGAAAAGACACTTCTCCCTCTTCTCTTCTTCTTCCTCACCGAAATCTATTCCTCTCCCTCTCCATTTTTTTCTGAAACCTACCCAAGCAAGAAGAAGGCTAAGTTGGCATCCCTTAGGTCATCTTCCAACCAAAAAGCAAAGCGAAGGAAGTATGTATCCCCCTCACCTACATACAAGTAGTTTTCGTTTGATGTATTTGTGTTAATTCTCTTGAAACCATTCGACCAAGACCTTGTTTGAGTTTTTTCCATGAAGATCCATGCCATATCTTGTATGAACATGATGAAGATAGGATGCTAGATGGATTAGGTTAAGTGTTTGACCTTAAAAACCCAAGGGACCATTCGGCCAAGACCTTGTTTGAGTTTTCCATGAAGATCCATGCCATATCTTGTATGAACATGATGAAGATAGGATGCTAGATGAATTAGGTTAAGTGGTTGAACTTTTATGACCTTTAAAACCATTCGGCCAAGCCCCTTTAGACCCCTATGTGTTCTTTTTATAGATAAGTTCATGCTATGTTTGATGGTAAAAGAAGATAACATGATGTTTAGTTAACCTAGATTTAAGTGGATGAACTTCTAGGCCTTGGACCATTCAGCCAAGCCACTTTAGACCCTTATATGTTTTTTTTATGCCATGCTATAGCCAAGTTCATGCTATGTTTTGATAGTAAAAGAAGATAACATGATGTTTGGTTAACCTAGATTTAAGTGGATGAACCCTAAGCCTTGGACCATTCAGCCAAGCCACTTTAGACCCATATGTGTTCTTTTTTTTATGCCATGTTTAGATGAGCTTAGGCTAAGTTTTGATGCTAGATGAAGATAACATGTTCTATGCTAGGTTTTAAATGAGTTCATGCCATGTTTGATGTTAGAAGAAGGTAACATGTTCTATGCTATGTTAGAGATAGGTTCATGCTATGTTTTGATGGTAGATGAAGGTAATATGTTGTTAGCTAACCTAGAGTTAAGTGGTTGAGCCCTATGTCCTTTAATATCATTCGGCCAAGACCCATTTAAGCCTAACATACTATGTTCTATAAATTATCATGTTATGTTTTGAATGTAGATATAGGTAACATGTGAAAGCTAAGCTTGATTTAAGAGATGGATCTTAGGTCTTCTTGAACCCCTCGGCCAAAAACTTATTTAAAAACCCTAAGTGCCTCCCATGCCATGCTTTATGTGTAAAGAATTAACATGTGGTTAGTTAGAACATATATAGACCATATATCAGTTGTTGGTGTTTAAAAACTTGTTAGAACTCCATGAAGTTTAGGTCATTCCATGTATATTTGTTCATGATGTTTATGCCTTATGCCATGCTTATATTGTTAGTAATATATGAGAGATGTCCTAAGGCAATCGCCTTATGTATGAACCATTTATATGATAAATGAAGATTCACTATTTGAGTATACATGTTTTATGTATTTGATTGGATCTTAAACTCATTTACTGAATGTCCATGATACGATTCACAGCATGAGAGAATTTGTGATTGGATCACAACTAGTGAGTATCTCTACATGTGTAATTGTGATGTATCGGAATTATCCCTAGTCGATGAATTGATGGATTTGGACACCATCAATTCTGTCGAGGCTAGCACGAGGTATACTCCTTGGTGTATCCAAGCAGCTGATTCTCACTGGCTGGAGACATAGTGATGTCCGGAGTTAATCGTGGATGCTAGTTATGGTAACTAGTTCATTGGAGTGACCAGCCGTAAGACTTCATATGGTTCTCTGCATATATAGATATGTCAATGAAGTTCTTCCTGTGGCTTAAGTGCGATGTTCCTTTGACTTGCGGTATTCAAGTCATCTTGATCATGGAGACTTATGCTTTGACATCTTAAGCAAACATCTCGAGGAGATGTGGACCCGAGATGATTGGGTATAAGTCAGTGATCGAAGGTGTTTGAATAGCCTATAAAGGATTCACCACTCCTTGCGAGGAGATGTATACCCATGGCCTCTCGTCGGATTGTTACTAAAGTCTTTGGCCAAAGCATTACATGTTTAGAGTAAGGTACTCTTCGATACATGTGGAGTAACTAGAATCCGTGGGGACGAGGAAATGATACTTGGGCTAGGTGTGGCGAGTCACCTAGTGGGGAGACACAATAGACCATGTCTGAACCAAGTGGGTATAAGATGAGTGAAGGGAATGGGGCACGCGATTCATTCGAGCCATCTTGAAGGGTTTCGTAAATAGTTCGGATCAACTGCTGATCTTTTGGTTAATTGGGGATCATGATGTACTACTAGGTGCCACTCATGATCGTTCTATAATTAATGGTTAATTATAGACGGCCAACATAAACCGAGAACCTATTTGGTCACACGCACAACGAGTGTAATCCAAAGGATTTAAAACGAGCTTGAGAATGGGATTCTCAGACCGAGAGAAACTATGTTTGGTTGGACCAAACATAAAGCGAGCATGAAATTGTTTCAGTGGCAATGGAAGCGTGGATGGGCCGTGTCTTATGAAGACATAATGGATGGACCAAAATGGTTTGGTTCTAATCCAATGGATGAGAATAAACCAAAGGGTTTGGTTTATTTTAAACGAATGAACCAAAAGTTGGTTCGGTTCGTTTTAACTTAAAATAAACCATCATGGTTTGGTTTATTTTAACTTATCTTAATGGAGCGGGTTAACGGGCTTTATGGATATGATCCATTAACCATTAAGAGAATTAGTTCTATATAAAATAGGGCTTAAGGGATTGTTAAGCCCTAATCATCCAAAACCCTAAACCTAGTTGCCGCCAACATATTGTTGCCGCCAACATCTTGTTGCCGCCAGCTTGTGGTGCAGCCTTCCAACTTGTTGCCGGTGACCAAGCTTCAGCCGGTGAACCTCCGGCGACCCTCCGGTGATCTCCTATAGGTTTGGCATCAAGGTGAGCCTTTTCTTTCCTTGGTTGGCCGGCGCCTATATCCTCCACCAAGCTGTCCAGTTTTCTGGACAGCTTCTCCTCTCGTCGGAGCATCGTTTGGACGACGGTTAGTGCTCCGACAGCGGCTAACTTACCGGGGATTTGATCTCCGGTAATCCTCTGAGGTGGGGGACGAAGGATTCGTCAATTGGTTGACGAATACCTCTCCGGAGAAGCGAGTTTTGAGAACTCGTTTGAGGATCCGAATTTGGATTCGGATCGTGATCATCTCTCGATCACGTCGTCTTCAACACGAGGCTAGTAACCCGTACGAAGACGAAGCTCATGACTTAGCGAAGTCATCCCGAGGAGCTCGGCGTGGATACGGATAGAGACGATTCTTACGAGGATCATTCCGGTTGATGCTGTTTCCGCTACACGTCATACGAAAGGTATAACGTAGATAATTTCTTTTATTGCAAATTTTAATTTACGGTTATGTCTACACTTGTTGTAATAGCATGCGTGTGTTGTGTGTGTTGTAATAAATATAGATTTATTATTTTTAATTGCTTCCGTTGTACTCATGTTTACGAAACATGATCGAACACACACACGCCGCAGTGCCGGAAACCCAACAGTGGTATCAGAGCCCAGGTTGTGTTTCGACATAATCGTAAAAATGGTTTTGCGATAGTCATAATGTATTTCTGGAAATTTTCTAATTTTGGAAATTTAGAAGTATTTATGGAAATTTTTCAATTTTGGAAAGTCTAGAAGTATTTATGGAAATCTTCCACTTTTGGAAAGTTGGAAGTATTTATGGAAATTGATATTTTCCATAAATAAAATATTTGATTAGATTCTGGAAATTTGTTTCCTAATTTAATCATGATTTGATTTGGGAAATCAAATCTTAAAATATTTTATTTCCATAAGTAGTTTTAATGATTTAGGAAATTGGTTTCCTAAATAGATTTTCCTTAATCAAATAATTCCATGAATAAAATATGTGATTAGTTTTGGAAATTTGTTTCCTAATTTAATTATGCTTTGATTTGGAGAATCAAATCTTAAACATATTTTATTTCCATAAATAGTTATGACATATAAGGAAATTATATACATGACATAATTGTATGCCATGTAATTGCATTAGATGCATAACATTATGCCATGCGTGTCGTGACATGTAGATGTATGCCATGTATGCCATGCCATGTAGATAATAGTTATTTGCATGCAAAGAGGATGAGACATAAAACCCTTAAACAATATTAAAGCCTACACCTTCCATTAATATGGTTAGAACCGAGTTCTGCTTTCTTGTTTGGGTTGTTGGACTCACTCCAAGCCGCTCGAACACGAACATGTTCAAATCATTGGAATAGTTTAACTCTAATATGGTAAGAGTCGAGGTCAATCGTTAGTTTGGGTTGTTGGACTCACTCCAAGCTCAAGCTAATTGGTTGAATGCGCTCTAACCATATTAAAACTATTTCGCGATTAATGGGTCGGTTTTAACTTGGAGCATCGATTTGTTGGACTCACTCCAAGGTCGATGTGAAGAGAGGTGAAGTTGGGTGCTATGCATATGATGCATACTTGTTAATGTGTTAACAACCCAATGTATGTGTAAACATTCAATTAGTTGATAGCACATTGTGATAGTTACATATACATGATATGTAATCGGTATACTTGATACCCACCATCATAGCTAAGAATGGCTTGTTGGACTCACTCCAAGGTCGTTCTTATCTATGATGGATATCAGCCCATTCGGAGATGGACCTACGATCTCCCGAAGTGATTTTAAGGGTTTTTGAATTCGAAAAATGAATGGGAATTTATAAATGTATATTGATGCATTTTAAAATCATCTTTCTCATATATGCTCATTTTGTATTTCTAAGATTGATCATGATGTCTTTGAATTGCGTTCCATTTTGGATTCGAATAAATTGACTGGGCCGAGCTTCATGGACTGGCTTAGAAGCTTGAGAATTGTTCTCAAGGTTGAAAAGCTTGCAAATGTCCTCGAAGCGCCTCTTCCCGCCCGTCCTAGTGACGATGCAACTCTGGACCAATTGTTGGCCTATCAGAAACATGTGAGTGATTCTGAACAAATGAGTTGCATCATGCTAGCCACGATGGAACCCAAGCTACGAAAGCAGCATGAGCATATAGATGCTCATATCGTAGTCCTTCATCTTTGTGAGTTGGTTGATGAGCAAGTGAGATTCGAAAGGTTTGAAGTCTCAAAGCTCCTCTTCACCTCTGAGATGCTAGGAGGTTCATCTGTATCTTGCTCAATATCCGAAGACTGTGGAGTCTTCTCGAGAAGCATGAGTAGGGGGCGGTCTTTGTTAGTTGATTCCTCGAAGAAAGGTTCTAAGAGGAAGTCAAAGGAACAGCAGAAGGGAAAGAAGAGAAGGGCTAAGAAGGTAGAACTAGCACAAAAGGAAACTTGCCATCATTATGGCAAGGAGAGCCATTTGCGAAGAAAGTGCAAGATTTATCTTGAGTCCGTGAAGAAGGATAAGGCATCGGATGCCACATCTTCTTCAGAAATCTTCTTTATTGATTGTCATTCTATTTCCTCAGACACTTGGGTATTTGATACTGGGTGTGGCTCACATATATGTAATGACATACATGGGCTAAGGAATAGAAGAAGACTCGTCAAGGGGAGAGTCAAATTTACGTGTTGGGAATGGAGCAACGGTTGCTGCACTCGCCATCGGAACGTATTTGTTGAGACTCCCAACAGGACTTGTCTTAGAACTGGACAATTGCTTTTATGTTCCTTCATTGATAAAGAACATCATTTCTATTTCTTGTTTAAATAGAAATGGGTACCATTTGACTTTTAGTAACAATTGTTGTTACATAATTTTGAATGGAGTTCTTTAAGGGACTGGAACTTTAAGCAATGGTGTTTATACGTTGGACGTATCCAGTGATATTTTCAATATCGAAGCGAGCAACATGCGTGCTCGAAAGGATAATCAAATAGACTCCTATATGTGGCATTGTCGTCTTGGCCATATAAGCAAGAAACGCATGTCCGAATTACACCGATGTGGAATTCTGGAATCGTTTGAATTGGATTCATACGATACATGCGAATCATGCTTAAAAGGCAAGATGACTAAGTTACCTTTTACTGGAAAAGGTGAATGAGTGGGAGAGTTACTAGGTCTAGTACATACTGATGTATGTGGACCTATGTCAACTCAAGCTTTAGGAGGCTATAGCTACTTCATTACCTTCACCGATGATCACTCACGGTTTGGGTATGTGTTCCTGATGAAACACAAGTCTGAAGCCTTTGAAAGGTTCAAAGAATTCAGAAATGAAGTAGAGAAACAACATGACAAGAGTATTAAAATACTTCGATCGGATCGAGGTGGTGAATACTTAAGTCAAGAGTTTCTTGATTATCTAAGAGACAATGACATATTGTCTCAATGGACTCCGCCCTATACACCCTGACATAATGGTGTATCTCGAGGCATAAGCGGACCTTGTTGGACATGGTCAGGTCAATGATGAATCATGCAACTCTTCCCAAGTCCTTTTGGGGCTATGCACTTCAGACAGCTGTTTACTTGTTAAACAGAATGCCTACCAAGGTAGTCTCAACTACTCCATATGAGATATGGAATGGTAAGAAACCTCATGTATCTTACTTGAAGATATGGGGTTGTCCTGCTTATGTGAAGCGGACTGTATCAGACAAATTGGATGCTAAGTCTGATAAATGTCTGTTTGTTGGATACCCTAAGGAAACAAGGGGTTACCAATTCTATCATCCTGTGGAACAAAAGGTGTTTGTTTCAAGGCATGCTGTGTTTCTAGAGAAAGAGTTTCTCTTGCAAGAAAATAGTGGGAGTGTCATCGAGCTTGAGGAGGCTCGAGAGACTCAAATAGACATTAATGAGATACCTGGTGAAGCACAACAGCCGACAACTCATAGTGATGAGCAATCGGCTGGACCTATTGTAACACCACATCTTCGTAGATCTGGTAGAACACGCAATATTCCTGAGAGATATGGATTTCTCGTAAGCGAATCGAACGACGTGTTACTCATTGATGATGAGGAGCCTACCAGTTATGAAGAAGTGCTGACAAGTTCAGAAAGGGATAAATGGCTTGGTGCCATGAAGTCGGAAATGGATTCCATGTACAAAAACCAAGTTTGGAACTTGGTTGACCCACCTGAAGGCATAAAGCCTATAGGGTGCAAGTGGGTTTTCAAGAAGAAAACCGACATGGATGGTAATGTGATTACCTATAAGGCTAGATTGGTGGCGAAAGGATATCGTCAAAAACAAGGTGTTGATTATGACGAAACCTATTCGCTTGTAGCTATGCTTAAATCCATTCGGATGCTCCTGGCCATAGCGGCTCATTATGATTATGAGATATGGCAGATGGATGTGAAAACAGCTTTCCTTAATGGAAACATGCTCGAGGACGTGTATATGATATAGCCTGAGGGTTTCACATCGGTTGATAAAACCAAGGTATGCAAATTGCGACGATCCATTTATGGATTGAAGCAAGCATCCAGGAGCTGGAATATCTGTTTTGATGAGACAATCAAAAGTTTGATTTCTCACAAAATCCAGACGAACCTTGTGTGTACAAGAAGGTTAGTGGGAGTGCAGTCGTATTCCTAGTATTATATGTCGATGACATACTACTTATAGGAAACGATGTTTCAATCTTACAGTCAGTTAAGGTTTGGTTATCCAAGACATTCTCCATGAAAGACCTGGGAGAAGCAACCTACATCCTTGGGATTAAGATCTATAAAGATAGATCAAAACGGTTGCTTGGTCTTTCGCAGTCTACATATATAGACCGAGTGCTAAAGAGGTTTAGCATGTCGGAATCCAAGAAAGGTTATCTGCCCATCAGGCATGAGGTACACCTTTCGAAGTCTATGTGTCCGCGCACAGAAGATGAGAGGATTTGCATGAGTAAGATTCCCTATGCATCCGCAATAGGATCTATCATGTATGCTATGTTATGTACGAGGCCCGATGTATCGTATGCTCTGAGTGTCACGGCGGATACCGATCCGATCCAGAATGGATCATTGGGTGTATTAAGACAATCCTTAAGTACTTGAGAAGAACTAAGGATGTGTTCCTAATATATGGAGAAGGGTACATGGTGATACGGGTATACAGATGCGGATCGAGCATGACAAGGATGATTCCATGTCTTAGTGCAGGTATGTATTCACCTAGAATGGAGGCGCAATAAGTTGGAAAGGTTCCAAGCTTGACACTATAGCGGATTCTGCCACTAAGGCAGAATACGTTGCAGCTTTGGAAGCAGCAAAGGAAGCGGTTTGGATCAAGTAGTTCATCTTTGAACTTGATGTGGTCTCATCAATGATCCAAACATGTGCTTCGCCGCTATCATCTTATCAGAGAGATCATCAGTAGGAACGAAATACAAATCGAGAAAATTCCCACTGAAAGGAACTTAGCGGATCCTTTGACTAAAGCATTACCTCAAAGTAAGTTTGAGGGTCATGTTGGTGCTTATGGTATTGGATACCGTAGCGATTGGCATTAGGCAAGTGGGAGTCTGTTAGTAATATATGAGAGATGTCCTAAGGCAATCGCCTTATGTATGAACCATTTATATGATAAATGAAGATTCACTATTTGAGTATACATGTTTTATGTATTTGATTGGATCTTAAACTCATTTACTGAATGTCCATGATACGATTCACAGCATGAGAGAATTTGTGATTGGATCACAACTAGTGAGTATCTCTACATGTGTAATTGTGATGTATCGGAATTATCCCTAGTCGATGAATTGATGGATTTGGACACCATCAATTCTGTCGAGGCTAGCACGAGGTATACTCCTTGGTGTATCCAAGCAGCTGATTCTCACTGGCTGGAGACATAGTGATGTCCGGAGTTAATCGTGGATGCTAGTTATGGTAACTAGTTCATTGGAGTGACCAGCCGTAAGACTTCATATGGTTCTCTGCATATATAGATATGTCAATGAAGTTCTTACTGTGGCTTAATTGCGATGTTCCTTTGACTTGCGGTATTCAAGTCATCTTGATCATGGAGACTTATTCTTTGACATCTTAAGCAAACATCTCCGAGATGTGGACCCGGGATGATTGGGTATAAGTCGAAGTGATCGAAGGTGTTTGAATAGCCTATAAAGGATTCACCACTCCTTGCGAGGAGATGTATACCCATGGCCTCTCGTCGAATTGTTACTAAAGTCTTTGGCCAAAGCATTACATGTTTAGAGTAAGGTACTCTTCGATACATGTGGAGTAACTAGAATCCGTAGGACGAGGAAATGATACTTGGGCTAGGTGTGACGTAGTCAGCCTAGTGGGGACTGACACAATAGACCATGTCCTGAACAAAGTGGGTATAAGATGAGTGAAGGGAATGGGGCACGATTCATTCGAGCTACTGAAGGGTTTCAGAAATAGTTCTGGATCAACCGTTGATCTTTTCGGTTAATTGGGGATCATGATGTACTACTAGGTGCCACTCATGATCGTTCTATAATTAATGGTTAATTATAGATGGCCAACATAAACCGAGAACCTATTTGGTCACACGCACAACGAGTGTAATCCAAAGGATTTAAAACGAGCTTGAGAATGGGATTCTCAGACCGAGAGAAACTATGTTTGGTTGGACCAAACATAAAGCGAGCATGAAATTGTTTCATGCAATGGAAGCGTGGATGGGCCGTGTCTTATGAAGACATAATGGATGGACCAAAATGGTTTGGTTCTAATCCAATGGATGAGAATAAACCAAAGGGTTTGGTTTATTTTAAACGAATGAACCAAAAGTTTGTTCGGTTCGTTTTAACTTAAAATAAACCATCATGGTTTGGTTTATTTTAACTTATCTTAATGGAGCGGGTTAACGGGCTTTATGGATATGATCCATTAACCATTAAGAGAATTAGTTCTCTATAAAAGAGGGCTTAAGGGATTGTTAAGCCCTAATCATCCAAAACCCTAAACCTAGTTGCCGCCCAACATATTGTTGCCGCCCAACATCTTGTTGCCGCCCAGCTTGTGGTTCAGCCTTCCAACTTGTTGCCGGCGACCAAGCTTCAGCCGGTGAACCTCCGGCGACCCTCCGGTGATCTCCTATAGGTTTGGCATCAAGGTGAGCCTTTTCTTTCCTTGGTTGGCCGGCGCCTATATCCTCCACCAAGCTGTCCACATTTCTGGACAGCTTCTCCTCCTCTCGTCGGAGCGTCGTTTGGACGACGGTTAGTGCTCCGACAGCGGCTAACTTACCGGGGATTTGATCTCCGGTAATCCTCTGAGGTGGGGGACGAAGGATTCGTCAATTGGTTGACGAATACCTCTCCGGAGAAGCGAGTTTTGAGAACTCGTTTGAGGATCCGAATTTGGATTCGGATCGTGATCATCTCTCGATCACGTCGTCTTCAACACGAGGCTAGTAACCCGTACGAAGACGAAGCTCATGACTTAGCGAAGTCATCCCGAGGATCTCGGCGTGGATACGGATAGAGACGATTCTTACGAGGATCGTTCCGGTTGATGCCGTTCCCGCTACACGTCATACGAAAGGTATAACGTAGATAATTTCTTTTATTGCAAATTTTAATTTACGGTTATGTCTACACTTGTTGTAATAGCATGCGTGTGTTGTGTGTGTTGTAATAAATATAGATTTATTATTTTTAATTGCTTCCGTTGTGCTCATGTTTACGAAACATGATCGAACACACACACGCCGCGGTGCCGGAAACCCAACATATATGGGTGTGATGGTTGTGTTCATGTTATGCTCATTACCTTGTGTTTGTATGAATGTATGATGTGTTATAAGGAGGGAACATGATATGCATGAAAGAAACATGATATGATATGAAGAAGAAATATGTTATGAAAGCCATATGATATGTTATGAAGAAGAAGTATGTTATGATATGAAGAAGAAAAACATGATATGCCATGATAAGGAATATGATATGTTTATGAAATGAAATATGATATGTTATGATAAGAAGCATGTATGTATTTTACTTTCTGCATGGCTTGTACCAGGACCCTAACAAGGTCCAAGGGATGGGCTCCTCCATGCCCCTGGGTCGACGGTCGTAGTACAGACCCAGTACGAGATGGGCTCCCAGATGCCCTAGGTCGACGGTCATAAGTACGGGCTTAGGATGGGCTTCTGTTATGCTTCCCCTAGGCCGACGGACTTAGTACGGGCCTAGTACTCTAGTGCATTTGCGATTAGCTACCTCGGGTCTATTAGGGATGCGTGCTATGATGATGATGATGTGGTACAATGTCGGGCCCAATATGTTGAGATTTATGTTCAAATACCTATGATATATGTTTTCGAAGAGCATCCTGCATATACCTTTATGTTATGTCTGCCTATGTTATGATGGTATGCTTATGTTATGCCTGCTTACGATGTTATATATGTTTACATGTTATGTTTGCTTATGTTATGTATGTTCACATGTTATGCTTGCTTATGTTATGTATGTTTACATGTTATGTTTGCTTATATTATATATGTTTACATATTATGCTTATATGTGTTATATGATCATGTCACTACTCTATGCTTAATGTTAATGTATGGTTTTTGTGAGTAGGACAGGATCTTACTAAGCCTATATGCTTATAGTTTATGTTCCCTTGTACTGTAGATAAGGGTAAAGGGTGGATAAACTAAAGGGAGCAGCAGGAGGGGCAAAGTGTGTGTGGTAGTGGCATGGTGGAGGAGATCTGTTATGTTCCTTATGCACGTTTTCCCTAAGATGATTTTGTTTATGGACTTGAACTGAGCCCTAAGTACTTATGAAATAATGATGCATGTTCTATGGTAAGAAGAAGTATCTATGAAATGACGATGCATGTTTACGTTTAAAAGAAAAAAAATAAGTCTAAAGTCTTCCACTGTAAGAAGTACGATATATGTAGTCTTCCGCTGTAATGTATGTATGTACGATCGCGTCACGCGCCGCTTCTCCGGACCCTTGGAAAGGGCGGGCGTGACAGGTTGGTATCAGAGCAGATCTGCCTTTCCACTACACACACATCAAGCTCCAAATCCGACCGCTCCAAGTAAGAATTTCTATGTCTACTTTATTTCTTTCATGTATGATAACAAATGCCTCTAGCTTTAATATGCCTGAAAATATGTTTGCCTGAAATATGTATGATACCCTTATGCTAGCTTACAGTTTAACTATGCATAGATAAATTAACGATAAACTTATACTAGCTTTACTTTAATATATGAAGATAAACATGTCTGGAAGACGCAGTAGTAGAGCTGATGAGATAGCACCCCCACATGACCTTACACACATGGTTACTAAACTCCAGCGTCAAGTCACAGAGCAGCAGCAAGTAATAAATGCCTTAATGAATCAGCGAGGAAACTCTACCGCCCCACCAGCGGGCCCTGGCCCGATGGTTCGACAGGAAGCTTACGATCCAAAGCGGCAGGTCGCCGAAAATTTCTCTCGCTTGGTGAACCATGGGACGCCCAGGCCTGGTTTAAGATGGTGGAAAGCATCGTGGAGCTACTGGACTGGCCCGAATGCGAGAAGATTAAGTGTGCATCATTCTGTCTTTCGGGAGATGCTCGGATGTGGTGGGAACAGGTTAAAGCAAAGAGGCAAGTAAATCAGATGAGATGGATGGATTTCGAGTATGAATTTTTCGAAGAATTCTTCCATATGAGGGTAACCAACAAGCATTACGACAAGTTCATTGGGTTCCGACAAGGTGACCTATCAGTCAGCGAAGCCGTGAAGAGATTCAACCGACTCGCACGCCTATGCCCAGAGTTGGTCAGCACGGAAAGAGAAAGGGTCAGACTCATGCTGAAGATGCTCTGACCCGAAATAGCTCTGAATGTAACCGGCGGAGTTCATAGACCCTTGCAGAGGAGTTGCTCGAGTGCCTTGATTACTGAGCATTATCTGAACAACATTAACCAGCAAAAGAAGGCACTGAGTGAAGGCAGGGGTCAAGCCCAGTCAGAAGGTTAGAGAAACCAGAGTACTTGGAAAGGGAACCACATTGCAAGAGAAAACAATGGGAGGATCCTAAAGGTGGTCCAGCAAACAAGCAGCCCAAGATCCCTCTGTGTGCTACCTGGGGAAAGATATATCCTGGAGTATGCTACCGAGGCACCAATAGATGTTACAACTATGGACGGGAAGGGCATAGAGTCAAGGACTGCCCTATTCAGGTTCAGGCACCTCCTCAGCAGTATGCCCAGTACAGGAGTGCTCCTCCATAGCTACACCAGATGCAGGCTGCAATCGAAGGTACCCCGATCAGCTAAGGGAGACTAGAAGCCCCGCCAGTTATGACAGATGCCAGGGTATTCTCTCTCACCCAAGAAGATGTGGTGAACGCTTCTATGGTTGTCACAGGTCAGATATTTATTTTCTGTCAGCATGCTACTGCATTATTTGATACTAGGGCAACACATTCGTTTGTTTCTACACACTTCACTGGAAAGATAGACATACCACCACAAGCTTTGGATCACAAGTTCTTAACCACTCTGCCCTCAGGAGAAGTAATGCCCTCCACTCATATGCTGTGAGCCGCACCCATCAGAATCGCAGACAGAGAACTCTACTGTGATCTGATAGTGCTCGACATGCAGAATTATGATATTATATTGGGCATGGATTTCTTAAGCAAGTACGGTGCTTCGATCGAGTGTCGTAGAAGAAAAGTGGTCTTCCAGCCGGAGGCGGAACCTATGTTTGAATTTATTGGAGATCCAAGGAGAAGAGTTAATAAATTTCTATCAGTTCTACAGGCACGCAAGATGTTAGAGAGTGGATGCACTGGGTTTTTGGCACATATAGTTGATACAAGTCAAGCCGAAGACCAGAAGCTAGAAGATGTCAGAGTTGTATGCAACTACCCAAAGGTATTCCCAGATGAACTACCAGGGTTAGCCCCAGATAGAGAAATTGAATTCGAGATCGAATTGATTCCTGGTACTAACCCGATCTCTAAAGCACCTTACTGTATGGTGCCGACTGAATTGAAGGAACTTCAGGGACAGCTATAGGAGTTACTCGACAAGGGACTTATTCACCCAAGTCGCTCTCCATGGGGAGCTCCAGTGCTGTTGGTGAAGAAGAAAGATGGATCTATGCGAATGTGCATAGACTACCAAGCGCTGAATAATGTGACGATCAAGAACCGGTACCCTTTACCGCAGATTGATGACATGTTCGACCAACTAAAGGGTGCCACCGTCTTCTCTAAGATTGACCTGAGGTCTGGCTATCATCAAGTAAAAGTTAAATCAGATGATATACCAAAGATGACCTTCCGGACAAGATACGGACATTATGAGTTCGTAGTTATGCCCTTCGGAGTGATGAATGCACCTGCTCTGTTCATGGATTTGATGAATCGGGTATTCTTGGCATTTCTTGACAAATTTATAATCATTTTCATCGACGATATACTGATATATTCGAGAACCCAAGAAGAGCACGCAGAACACCTAAATATGGTATTACAGATTCTTCGGGAAAAGCAGTTGTATGCAAAGTTCTCCAAATGCGAGTTCTGGCTCGATCAAGTAGACCCAATAAAGATTGAAGCTGTGAGTAACTAGAACCGACCAAAGAATGCCAGCGAGATCAGAAGCTTTCTTGGGCTAGCAAGCTACTACAGGAAGTTTGTAGAGAACTTCTCTAGGATTGCAGCCCCTATAACAGTCCTCACCAGAAAGAACAAGAAATATGAATGGACGGATGCCTGCGAGAAGAGTTTTACAGAATTGAAAAAGAGACTGACCAGCGCTCTGATCCTTGCTCTTCCGGACAGTAACGAAGGCTTCGACATGTACATCGACGCTTCCAAGTTGGGACTCAGAGTTGTACTCATGCAGAATGGCAAGGTCATTGCCTACGCCTCTAGGCAACTCAAGGAACATGAAAGGAATTATCCCACCCACGATTTAGAGCTAGTGGCTATGGTCTTTGCTCTCAAAACATGGAGGCATTATCTATATGGAGCTCAGTGTAGGATTTATACAGACCACCAGAGTCTGAAATATTTCTTCACACAGAAGAACCTGAACATGAGACAACACAGATGGCTTGAGCTCGTCAAGGATTACGACTGCGAGATCTTCTACCATCCGGGAAAAGCAAACAAGGTGGTTGATGCACTCAGCAGGAAGTCCTGCGCCACCTTGATGTCTCTATCAGTGTTATCTCGGCCCTTAGAAAAGGAGATTATGCATTACGGGGTTGAAATCATTTCTAGACAGCTCTCGACCATGATGATAGCACCGACGCTGATCGATGATATATTGGAAAAGCAAGCCTGTGACCCGAGCATTCAGAGGATCAAGCAAGAGGTCCTAGAAGGAAAGGACGATGGGTTTCGTATCTCTGATAGTGGAGTACTCTACCTCAGGGATCGCTTGTGTATTCCCGATGATCCAGAATTACGGAAGAAGATATTTGAGGAAGCTCACGAAACTCCTTATGTGATGCATCCTGGAACCACCAAGATGTACCAAGACCTGAAAAGAAAATTCTGGTGGTTCGGAATGAAAAGAGATATGGCTCAGTATATCAGTACCTACCTGACCTGCCAGAGGGTTAAAGCAGAACACCAGAGACCTGGAGGAACACTACAGCTGATCCAGATTCTAGAATGGAAATGGGAAGATATTTCTATGGATTTCATCTCAGGATTGCCCAAGACGACAAACGGATATGATGCTATATGGGTAATTATGGACCGATTGACGAAGTCTGCCCACTTCTTAGCAATCAAGATGACCTATTCGGCTGAGCAACTGGCCCAATTATATGCTAAGTAAATTATTAGATTACATGGGATTCCTAAGACCATCATCTCTGACAGAGATGGTCGCTTTATTTCCCATTTCTGGGAGTGTGTTCAGAAGGCACTTGGCACGATGCTATTGTTCAGTACCACCTTCCATCCTCAGACGGACGAACAGACCAAAAGAGTAAATCAAGTACTGGAGGATATGTTACGAGCTTGCACACTGGATTTCAAAGGAAGCTGGTGTCGATACTTATGCTTGGCAGAATTCGCCTACAACAATAGCTACCAAGCTACTATTGGAATGGCACCCTATGAGGCTCTATACGGGAGGAAATGTAGATATCCTATATGCTGGTATGAGGGTGGTGAAAAGAAGGGGATGGGACTCCAGATGGACTTCATTGACGACACCACCCGAGCTATATAGAACATCCATCAAAGAATCGAAACTGCACAGAGCCGGCAGAAGAGCTACGCAGATATGCGACGTAGACCGTTAGAATTCTTGGTGTATCCAAGAAGCTGATTCTCACTGGCTGGAGACATAGTGATGTCCGGAGTTAATCGTGGATGCTAGTTATGGTAACTAGTTCATTGGAGTGACCAGCCGTAAGACTTCATATGGTTCTCTGCATATATAGATATGTCAATGAAGTTCTTACTGTGGCTTAAGTGCGATGTTCCTTTGACTTGTGGTATTCAAGTCATCTTGATCATAGAGACTTATGCTTTGACATCTTAAGCAAGCATCTCTAAGGAGATGTGGACCCGGGATGATTGGGTATAAGTCGAAGTGATCGAAGATGTTTGAATAGCCTATAAAGGATTCACCACTCCTTGCGAGGAGATGTATACCCATGGCCTCTCGTCGGATTGTTACTAAAGTCTTTGGCCAAAGCATTACATGTTTAGAGTAAGGTACTCTTCGATACATGTGGAGTAACTAGAATCCGTAGGGACGAGGAAATGATACTTGGGCTAGGTGTGACGTAGTCACTAGTAGGGATGACACTATAGACCATGTCTGAACCAAGTGGGTATAAGATGAGTGAAGGGAATGGGGCACGATTCATTCATTTCTTGAAGGGTTTCAGAAATAGTTCTGGATCAACCGTTGATCTTTTCGGTTAATTGGGGATCATGATGTACTACTAGGTGCCACTCATGATCATTCTATAATTAATGGTTAATTATAGACGGCCAACATAAACCGAGAACCTATTTGGTCACACGCACAACGAGCGTAATCCAAAGGATTTAAAACGAGCTTGAGAATGGGATTCTCAGACCAAGAGAAACAAGGTTTGGTTGGACCAAACATAAAGCGAGCATGAAATCGTTTCAGTCGCAATGGAAGCGTGGATGGGCCGAGTCTTATGAAGACATAATGGATGAACCAAAATGGTTTGGTTCTAATCCAATGGAGGAGAATAAACCAAAGGGTTTGGTTTATTTTAACGAATGAACCAAAAGTTGGTTCGGTTCGTTTTAACTTAAAATAAACCATCATGGTTTGGTTTATTTTAACTTATCTTAATGGAGCGGGTTAACGGGCCTAATGGTTATGATCCAATAACCATTAAGAGAATTAGTTCTCTATAAAAGAGGGCTTAAGGGATAATTAAGCCCTAATCCAAAAACCCCTAGCCCTAAGGTTGCCGCCCACCTCCTCCTTGGAGCTCTCGGCGCCAACCTATTGCCGCCGCCCAAAGCTCCTCCAACCGGCGTCCAGAAGGCTGCTTCCTTCCCCCTCGCCGGAGTCGAGCTGCTTCCGGTTAGTGCTCCGGTGATCTCCTTCAAGTTTGGCATCAAGGTGAGCTCTATCTCCCTTGGTTGGCCGACGCCTATCACCTCCACCAAAGCTGTCCAGTTTTCTGGACAGCTTGTTCTCCTCTCGTCGGAGCGTCGTTTGGACGACGGTTAGAGCTCCGACAGTGGCTAACTTACCGGGGATTCGATCTCCGGTAATCCTCTGAGGTGGAGGACGAAGGATTCGTCAATTTGTTGACGAATACCTCTCCGGAGAAGCGAGTTTTGAGAACTCGTATTAGGATCCGAATTTGGATTCGGATAGTGATCATCTCTCGATCACGTCGTCTTCAACACGAGGCTAGTAACCCATACAAAGACGAAGCTCGTGGCTTAGCGAATTCATCCCGAGGAACTCGGCGTGGATACGGATAGAGACAATTCTAGCGAGGATCGTTCCGGTTGATGCCGTTCCCGCTACACGTCATACGAAAGGTATAACGTAGATAAATTTCCTTTTATTGCAAATTTAAATTTACGGTTATGTCTACACTTGTTGTAATATGCATGTGTGTGTTGTGTGTGTTGTAATAAATGTAGATTTATTATTTTATTGCTTCCGCTATGTTCATGTTTACGAAACGTGATCGAACACACACACGCCGCGGTGTCGGAAACCCAACACATACTATGTTCTATAAATTACCATGTTATGTTTTTAATGTAGATATAGGTAACATGTGAAAGCTAAGCTTTATTTAAGAGATGGATCTTAGGTCTTCTTGAACCCCTCGGCCAAAAACTTATTTAAAAACCCTAAGTGCCTCCCATGCCATGCTTTATGTGTAAAGAATTAACATGTGGTTAGTTAGAACATATATAGACCATATATCAGTTGTTGGTGTTTAAAAACTTGTTAGAACTCCATGAAGTTTAGGTCATTCCATGTATATTTGTTCATGATGTTTATGCCTTATGCCATGCTTATATGGGTGTGATGGTTGTGTTCATGTTATGCTCATTACCTTGTGTTTGTATGAATGTATGATGTGTTATAAGGAGGGAACATGATATGCATGAAAGAAACATGATATGATATGAAGAAGAAATATGTTATGAAAGCCATATGATATGTTATGAAGAAGAAGTATGTTATGATATGAAGAAGAAAAACATGATATGCCATGATAAGGAATATGATATGTTTATGAAATGAAATATGATATGTTATGATAAGAAGCATGTATGTATTTTACTTTCTGCATGGCTTGTACCAGGACCCTAACAAGGTCCAAGGGATGGGCTCCTACGTGCCCCTGGGTCGACGGTCGTAGTACGGACCCAGTACGGGATGGGCTCCCAGATGCCCTAGGCCGACGGTCATAAGTACGGGCTTAGGATGGGCTTCTGTTATGCTGCCCCTAGGCCGACGGACTTAGTACGGGCCTAGTACTCTAGTGGGTTCGGGATTAGCTACCTCGGGTCTATTAGGGATGCGCGCTATGATGATGATGATGTGGTACAATGTCGGGCCCAATATGTTGAGATTTATGTTCAAATACCTATGATATATGTTTTCGAAGAGCATCCTGCATATACCTTTATGTTATGTCTGCCTATGTTATGATGGTATGTTTATGTTATGTCTGCTTACGATGTTATATATATTTACGCATTATGTTTGCTTATGTTATGTATGTTCACATGTTATGCTTGCTTATATTATGTATGTTTACATGTTATGTTTGCTTATATTATATATGTTTACATGTTATGCTTTTATGTGTTATATGATCATGTCACTACTCTATGCTTAATGTTGATGTATGGTTTTTGTGAGTATGACAGGATCTTAATAAGCCTATGTGTTTATAGTTTATGTTCCCTTGTACTGTAGATAAGGGTAAAGGGTGGATAAACTAAAGGGAGCAGCAGGAGGGGCAAAGTGTGTGTGGTAGTGGCATGGTGGAGGAGATCTGTTATGTTCCTTATACACATTTTCCCTAAGATGATTTTGTTTATGGACTTGAACTAAGCCCTAAGTACTTATGAAATAATGATGCATGTTCTATGTTAAGAAGAAGTATCTATGAAATGACAATGCATGTTTACATTTAAAAGAAAAAAAATAAGTCTAAAGTCTTCCATTGTAAGAAGTACGATATATGTAGTCTTCCGCTGTAATGTATGTATGTACGATCGCCTCACGCACCACTTCTCCGGACCCTTGGAAAGGGCGGGCGTGACATCCGACACTCAGTCTTAGCCACTTGGCCAAGTCCACCTCATCCCTCATGGAATTCCCCACCGAATCTCTCTTCCCTCAGCCTACGTCCCTCGGATGCACCAAGCGCACGGCTTCGCAATGTCATTCTTCGTGTCTCTTGCCCTAGAAGTCTGCTTCCCTTGGGCCTTACTCCATTCGCTCCCCGTCCAGTGGTCCCTCGGATGCACCAAGCGCACGACTTCGCAATGTCATCCTTCACCGACTCAAGGACCCCGATCCTAGTAAACTTGCCAAGTCCTCAAGACTTCCCACATGCACCAAGCGCACATCTTCGCAATGCATTTCCACCAAGCACCAAGCGCACGGTTTCACAATACTTTGGACTTTTCTACACCAAGCTCTATGCTTGGATTTTCCATGCCAACTCCATGTTGGACTTTCCTATGACAATCCCATGTTATAAGTTTTGTCTATCATCAAAATACTGCTCGAGTCAAACTCGAGTCAATCCGGGCCGATTGCATCAACAATCTCCCCCTTTTTGATGATTGACAAAACTACCATCTCAAGTCTAATAATTCTCCCATATTGGCAATTCTCATATCCCAATGAGAATTCCAACGAACCCTAATTTGTAACTTGGTAACTTCTCCCCCTTTTTGACATCACATCAAAAAGGTCCTCCCCAAGGGTATGAATGTCTCATATCCCAATGAGATCTTACAATCTCTCCCTTGAAGGAAACACACGCCTACAATCTTTCTAGTGATAAGTCCCATATCACTTAAAGATAGGCAACCCACTTTTCCTCCCATGAGGAAATACAAATCCATCTTCCCATGATAGATACCTCTCCCTAGAGGTTTGCTCCCCCTTGACCATTGCACCAACAATGTCCTTGGAGAGTCCCTAAGCCAATAGGAACATTAACCAAATCAAAATTAAGGCAAAGTTCAACAATGAACTCTCATCCACCTTAAAATTGATACTCCCCCTAAACACTTCTCCTAATCCATATCCAATGGATTTCCACCCTTTCTAATGCTCTCCCAAGCATGTCCTAGGGTTAGGAGTGGTTAGGGGACCAAAACATAGCTGAACATGGGCCTAACCACCAAGGTTTACCCGAAATCATCCTGTGCCAGTCGACTGGACTTGGCATCAGTCGACTGCCCTCCATGGCAGTCGACTGATAACTGCATTCTGCTATTTTCAATTTCAGAATTTGGATTTTCAAAATCTATAAGTAAATATATGTAATTTTAAAAATCTTGAAAATTCATACGTATAATACTTATCACAGATATTATGGGTGAAAAATATTGGAAAATTATTTTACCCACAAATTAGTGAGATTGATACAAAGTTCAAAAGTTAAGAAAAGCTTCAATATTGAGCCCTCTTTGTATCATTCCATTCAATGGTGATAGCTATCAAAAGATAGACTTCACCAAGGTTTTCTAAAATATTTTTGAAATGTTTTCAAAACCTTTAATTTCATTTTCCTAAACATCTCACTTGTATCTAGATGTGTAAAACACATTCAAGTCAAATATTCTAGTGAGATGTGGGTTTTTTTGTTCTTTAATGGTCTCATGCATATTTCTAGGCAATATTATTTGATTCCCATCAAAACATGCCATAGTCCTTAATTTCATTTTAGTTTATGCATGATATGATTATGGCATATATATGATATAACTTAAGCATGTGCCAAAATCATGATGTCATGGCATGTGAATGACATTTTAGCATACATGACATATAAAGATAAGTCTAAAACATGATCATGACATTTTTAGAAATAAAAATGAAGATGATGTCATGTCATGGCAAGGCAAATAAATCATGGCAAGTAAAATATACTAAGGTATAAAATACCTAAGAGTTAAATCCAAATTGCCATTTCTAGGAATTAATTCTATTTTGCCTTAAAACCATTATCTCCCAAATGTGCCATAAACCCAAAATGACACACCCATACCTATAAGACCTATTTGTGCCAATTTAATCATTTTTTAACTTCTCAAGCACATTGGCACATCCTAATGTGTCAACTCACCATGGCTAGGTTAACTACCCATCCACTTAGGGTTGACACACCCTAACCCATCTAGCGTGAATCGATCACGCTTCTAGGAACCCAATACCTATTGGAGCTCCTTGGGTTAACAAGGTATTCACTAGGGATAACTTCCCTAGATACCTTCCTAATGACCCTTTTAGGCTTTAAAGCCATAGTCTTTTGGGTCTTTCCTAAGTCAACTCTAGGGGTAACTCCCCTTTTGACCTTCTTAGTGGCTACATTTGATTTCTTTGAGGTCTTAGCCACTAGACACCTACCATGGTTAGACTTAGGGATGACTTCCCTACTAACCTTGGTTTTCCTAACCCTAGGCTTTGTTCCATAATCAAATGGAACATTATGATAAGTCTTCTTGGCCTTAGGTTTGTCACCCAAACCTTCCTTGCCCTTAGACCGTTCTTGCTTCCTAGGTTTTGACTTTTGGGTATTTGACCCTTGAATTGAACTTTCTATAATTCTAAGGGTTTTCTCCATTCTCTCAAGTCTTGATCTCAAGACTTGGTTCTCTAGCTCTAATTTTCTCAATTTTGAATTTTCATTAGGTTTTTGGGAAGGCCTCTTGTTCTTAGGCATGTGCCTAGACTTTTTGGGATTAATACCCAAATTTTCTTCTATTCTCCTAATTGACTCCCTAGGTAGGATTGGTCTAGTGTTATTGGTCCTAGGTTTGTCCTTAGGTAATTCTACATGCTTTGCACCTAAGCAAAAAACCTTATTATTTCTACTAGCATGCTTTTCATTAATAATTGCAAGAGAACTAAAATAATTTTTAGCATATTTTTTAACTTTAGAAATTGAAGGTGCATAATTTAAATATACCTTAGGATTAGCTTTAGAAGCTCCCCCTACATGAGATACACCCTCTTTCCCTTTCTTCCTCCCCCTAGGGCATTGGCTTCGGTAATGTCCCCTTTGATTGCATTTAAAGCACACAATGTGCTCTTTGCTTCTAGTTGTGGGGACTCCGACATCCTTTGACTTTTGGTTGACTTTTGGTGCCAATGCCTTTTTCTTAGCCAATTTCGGGCATTTACTCTTGTAATGCCCTTTCTCCCTACACTCAAAGCAAATTATATGATCTTTATTTAAAATTATAATACTTGAGTTACCTATGGAGGTGGTGGAGGCCTCTTCACTTCTTCCGGAGGTAGAAGCTTTATTTTGATCTTGCTCCGGAATGGAAATCCTTTCCTCCCCCTCAATGATAGAGGTGGAGGTTTCCTCCAAGTCATCCACATCTTCGAATGTGGATGGTGCTTCTTCCTCGGCATTCTCCTCTATTTGTGCCGGTTGGGAATTTTCTTTGAATTTGATCACTTTATTCCATAATTCCCTCGCATCCCTATAGTCACCCAATCTAGACCAAATTGTGTTAGGGATAAAATCACTAAGTAATTCTATAACCTTGACATTTGTCTCGAAGTCCTTGATTTGGTCTTGGGTCCACCTTGACTTCTCAATTTGCCTATTTCTTTCATCCCTAGGCAATTCGAAACTGTTTTCTAAGATTAGCATGAAATAAAAATCGGTTTCTAGATATACCTCCATTTTTCTTTTCCACCATTGAAAATCTCCTTCGAATTTTGGTGGTTGGAGGTTGTAGCCGGCCATCTTGCGGTGCTTGTGTTGGCGGTTAGTCCTCGACAAGCTCCTAGCTCTGATACCACTTGTAGGGTCGATGGTGGCCAGCTAGAGGGGGGGGTGAATGGCCCTCAATCGTCATATGGTGGAATACGATCGTTCTTCTTGCGTCACTCATCTACGATTGTTGTTAGCGCAGTGGAATAACAATGATAATGAAAATACTAACAACACATACAAGCATACACAAGATATACGTGGTTCGAATCCGAATGGTTCCTACTCCACGGGCGAGCTCACCGAGCTCTAGTTATGCACACGACACTAACTAACACTCCTTCTCGACAACACGTCGGAGGTGGAAAAACCTCGTACAAGCTATTAAAACAAGTAATATGAAATACAAACAAGAATACAAATACAATACAAAGAACACTTTTCACCGATTTCTTTTGATCTCTTGTTTGTTGCTTGCTTTGGTTGGCTCTTGAAGGTATGGAAAGCAACAGTAATTCCCCTCCAATGTCACCCTTAAAGTCTTAGCGAAATCCTCTCTCTTGAGCTCCATTTATAACCTGCATCAAGATGATTTCGTGCCCATCAGCCGACTGATCGTGACCATCAGTCGACTGGTCTTGTAGTCGTTGTCTCACAACGGCCAGATCCACGTTGGTCAAGTTCCAATGGATCACACATCAGTCGACTGATGATACCCATCAGTCGACTGATCATCCCATCAATCGAGTGTTGGCGCGAGCACTCGACTGGAAACCCTTCTGTGGATGAAATCGCCCCGATCAGTTGACTGATGCCCATCATCAGTCGACTAATGGTGTCGCGAATGACCACTCCTCCTGCAATGACTAGTCACCGAGATCCTCGGTCAGAACACCGGGTCGAACCATTCGACGAGCAATGACCGGGCACCTATGCTGACCGATCGATGTCGGGTAAAACCTCAAACATCAAGTTGTTTGAGCATCCGACACTTAGTCTTAGCCACTTGGCCAAGTCCACCTCATCCCTCATTGAGTTCCCCACAGAAGTACTCTTCCCTAGGCCTACGTCCCTCAGATGCGTCAAGTGCACGGCTTCACAATGCCATCCTTCGTGTCTCATGCCCTCGAAGTATGCTTCCCTTTGGTCTCACTCCATTCGCTCCCTGTCCGGCGGTCCCTCGAATGCACCAAGCGCACGGCTTCACAATGTCATCCTTCACCGACTCAAGGACCCTGAGCCTAGTGAACTTGCCAAGTCCTCAAGACTTCCCACATGCACCAAGCGCACGGCTTCGCAATGCATTTCTCACCAAGCACCAAGCGCACGGCTTCGCAATGCTTTGGACTTTTCCACACCAAGCTCCATGCTTGGATTTTCCATGCCAACTCCATGTTGGACTTTCCTATGGCAATTCCATGTCATAAGTTTTGTCTATCATCAAAATACTACTCGAGTCAAACTCGAGTCAACCCAGGCCGATTGCGCCAACAGCTCGATGAGCTTATTTCATAAGTCTTTTACGCTTATGAAAGGGTCGACTTGGTTGAGTTCCTCTTTGGAGAGCCCGGATGGTGGGATTTGTGTAGCTTTCCCATCGGCCTCCTCTTTGGAGAACCCATATTGGGCCACTTGTCACAGTCCAAGTATTCACCATCTTCATTGGTTGGAAGGCTGAACTCTGTCTGGATGACTATCCACATCTCTACTTGAGTTTTAAGGTAGCACTCCATCCGACCCTTCCAATAACGGAAGTCATCTCCGTTGTAAAATGGAGGTCGGGCGGTGCTAAACTCTTTGAGATGGGCCATCAAAAACAAAACTTGCACACAAGAAAAATCAAAAGACACGGAAATTGCCAAGACTTGGTCTTGGATTAGTAGTGCGGGAAAAAATGATAATGAAAAACTTAAATTGAAGAACACGAAAAGAAAACCGAATGTGCTAGATTGGTGGTTGCACCAAATCTTAGCGCCCCCGCTCTGATACCAATTGTTGGATCGAGAAAATGCTAGAGGGGGTGAATAGCATTTGTAAAAACTTCTTTTCGTTTCATCAAAAGCATGAGTCGCACAGCGGAATGTAAAAAAATGAAAGTAAAGGGACACTTTGTTTTTACTTGTTTCATAATCGAAAGGTTGCTACTCCAAGGCCCCGCGATCCTAGACCGAATATGAAGGGGCAATCCACTATTAGTCTCCTCCTCATTGGAGGTAGGAGACAACGATTATAAGGAAAACACAAAAGCTCGAGGATGAGGCAACAAGCCTACCTCACCTCGTTGTTGTTGGAGCACTTTTAGAGAAAGATTGATGATCCAAAGAGGTGAAATGGCTCTTCTTTTATAGCCCTCCAAACCCTAGCTCATTGAGATCCAGATCTGGGTCAAAGGTCCTCATCCCCCCAATTTTGGTGGAGTTTATCTTGACTTTCTTCGAGCTGACTAATTTGAATAGTAGTTGACTGATGGTAAGATCAGTCGAGTGCCAATAGCCTTCAGTCGACTGTTGGCCTAGTCACTCACCTACAGCATAGAGTTAGCACAGAACTACCAAGTAATGGACATTACGATGGTTCCTTACCGTCAGATCTCGACCTAGACCTTCCCCTGGAAGTCTCGATCGGATCGTCACCTAAGTTCATCTCTGTATGGAGGACATGACCTCACCGTTACTCTTCACTCAGTGCTTACCTCATATCCTTCTGACATGTCGCTTAGCTTCCGGTCTCCACCGAGTTTCCTCGACTCCACGAGGTTCTCCTGGTGTCGGCCGACCACCATGGTTTCTCGTCCCGAGATTCTCCAGGTGTCGCTCAATCTTGGGCTTAACTTAAACACTTCCTGCACACTTAACACATCTCATGAGATAACAATAAGAACTTAACTTTTAACCTTTTCCATAATCAAAAACTAGGTTCGATTATCTGGTGCTCCTGCACCAACAGATGTGCCCCTATCATTCATTTCTACTTTAAGTACTTAGTCACATATTAGACTTAGATATTACTTTACAGATGTTTCATTCTATCATCCATCATTCTAGGGTAGTAACTAGTATAAAAGCACATCTGTCTTATTGTCATATCATTACATCTTTAGGGTTTGATATTACTATAGGTAACATCAAACAACTTTTTGAGTATGACATGGGTTCTAGATAGTTTGCATTAGCTAAATAGGTTTAGATGAAAATAATATTCTGACATGGAGGAGAGATGGCCCTCAGCCTCAGCCCCAGCACCAGCCTAAGCCTGAGCCTGAGCCTGTGATCGACCCAGAGCATCATTCCGAACCTCAATTTGAGCATCAGGAAGCACTAGGATTTGATAGTTTGTCTCCTTTCCTTGGGCTTCTAGCACCTCCCACTATAGCAGAGAGATTATCCAAATTAAAGGATACGATGCAGCGTCAGGAGCAGCAGCATCAGGCACGTCATCTCGAGATGATGCAGATTCTTCAGGCGCAGAGAGAGGATCATTGAGAGATGATGGAGTTTTTTTTTATCTTGGAGCATGAGTCATCCACCTCCTCCACCTCCTTCTTCTGATTAGGACAGTATTAGATACATTAGTTATTACAGTTTTAACTTATGTAGTTAATTTGGTAACTCTTAAATTTTGGTTATTCTTAAACATGAATTGGATTATACTTAGTAGACTATGATGCTTTAATGTTTCCTATTCAAAATCTATTTTGTTTTATTAAAGAATATTATTTTCTTAAAGGAAAATTAAAAATTGATCTAGCCTAGGTAAATTTTAGATTTCATGATCCTATAGACTTAGGTAAGCCTTCGCATCTCACAAACACCTAGGATTACCGATTTGTGTATTGAGCCACGAAGATGGGTGTGAGATGTTAGGACTGCACCCCAGGTTCTAGATGTAAATTCATTGCATTGACATGAACCAACACGAGGTTTAAAAAAAAGCAAATCAATCACTTCGGTGACTAACTCTAATTCAAAGCTTGATGATAATTCTATATCACTTGAGCTACTAAGTGTTGGAAATTTGCTTTAAGAACAATTTTTAGATGTGTATTTTCAGTATATAAATTATGAATAGGAATTCATGCTTCGACATTTCTTACTTCATTTGCATACTTTAACATTATTTAAGGAGGAGTTTTAAAAAATTTTAAACTTTTTAGCTTTTATTGAAAGGGAGTTTCAAAAGTTTTGAAAATATTTTACATTTTATTGAGGGGGAGTTTTAAAAAAAATAAAAAATTGAAATTTAATATTTAAGGGGGAATTTTGAAAAATTGAAATCTTCATTTAAGGGGGAAGTTTGAAAAATTGAAATCTTTCTTTAAGTAGGAGTTTTGAAAAATTAAAATTTAATATCTTTATTTAAGAAGAAGTTTTTGAAAAATTCAAAATATAGAGGGAGAAAATTTTATACTTTAACTTTTTGATATTTTCAAAAATATTTTAAATTTTGAAAATCTGATTTAAAAGTTTAATTTAAATATTCATTTTTGGAAATTTTTTGAAGAGTCTATGAATTTAAAAATGCATTTTGAACCTTTGAAAGCTTGAAATACTTTGAAATGAATATTGCAAAGCTTAGGTATTTTAGAAAATTTTAAATATTTTTTATCAAGCATAACTTTCATATCTTTTTGTGTTAAAAAGCTACTTACTTTGAACTCATCTTTGAATTTTGGTATTTGGAGTATAATATTATTTTTGATGTATGCCAAAGGGGGAGAGAAGAGAAAGTTTAAAGTTAGAGAAATTCAAAGTAAGGAAGCACTTCATGCATATAAGCATTTCATGCATTTAAGGCTACGTTTGGTACGGGGTAATGTAATCAAGTTTGTAATGTAATCAAGTTTATAATGTAATGTAATGTAATCAACCTTGTAATGTGTATACATTACTGTGTTTGGTTAGCGATTGGTGTGTAATGTTTGATTACAAAAGTGATTACATTCGTTTGTTTGGTGTCCACATTTTTTATAAGGAATGTAATTCATATTATTATAAAATGACAAAAATACCCTTATAGCCGCACGGATCGTCGTACATCGTCGTCGGCGGATCGCCGCCGACGATCGCCGTTTGGCCGTCGATGCACCGGTCTTGCCGTCGTCGGTCGACGCCGGCCGGTCGCTTAAGTTGATCGGTCGCCGGATCGGCCGTCCGGCCTGCCGATCGCCGGTCGATCGCCGGATGCCGGCCGGCGCCGATGTCTACTTGTCCCGGATGCCGGCCGGCTGTCGCTGGCCGCGCTGGTCGGCCGTCGGCCGGCGTTGGCCGGGCGACCACCGCCGGCCGTCGTTAATCGTCGCCGGTGGTCGTCGTCGACGAGCATCGAGAAGTAATGAGAAAAATAAAAGAAGGATATATTTGTCATGATAAATATTGAGTCCGTAATGTAATCGGATTACATTGCTTTTCCTTCGTAATCGAGATTACGGATCTTGGCTCTTATTTTGTAATGCAATTACATTACATTACATCTTTGAAATATTACCAAACAAAGTAAATCATCTTGTAATGTAATCCTGATTACATTACAAGATTGATTACCCCGTACCAAACGTAGCCTAAATGTTATACATTTTCAACTTAATGCCTTGCTAATATATTTTAAACTTAAATATTGCAAGTCGATTCTCCTAACTTTAACTAGTGTGTTGTCATACTTCAAAAAGGGGGAGATTGTTAGTGCAGAGAGTATCACTCCTTAGTTTTGATGTATGAACCATAGTTAAAGTTAGAAATTACTTGTAGTTTGAGAAAAGTATTAAGTGTGCAGGCTAACAGGAAACCCCTAGTAGGTCAGGCAGACTAGATACTAGGTAATGAGTATTGAAAGTCCTAGTAGGTCGCGTTGATTGGATACTAGACAGAAGCCTTGACAGATTAGGAGGATCGTACATTAGGCAAGAAGACCAGATGGGTCAGGAAACCGAACATCTGGCATGAAGACCGATTGGGTCAGGAGACCGAACAATCGACATGAAGACCAGCTAGGTTAGAGAGACAAAACAACTGGCAGAAGTCCTGATGGGTCAGATCGGATGTCAAGAATGGTAAGTCCGATAGGGCAGCTGGCAGGTAAGCCTCGAGTGAAGAGGTGAGGTTGAGTTCTCTATAGGGGGACAAAGCTAGGCATCAATCCGACGGATAGTTCACATGGGACTAAGAAGTCGAGATCGAGCAGTATTACTACTACTATCGAATTTTATACTGTATGTTTTTGCTAATCTCGTTTTGCAGGGAACCAGTTGACAAAAAGGATTCCAGTCGACTGGACATTTAGTTGGCAAGATTAGCTAGTGATCGATCGAAGATCTAGCAACGAAGATGATAAGAGCTCCTGTCAACTGGAGAGGTCCAGTCAACTGGAAAGGCAAATTTCCCGATGCAGAGCCAGGTAACCTGGAGTCTACTGGAACAGGTACAGTTGATTAGGAAGGCCGAAGTACCATATCGACAAACTGATGTGGAGTCGACTGAAGGGCATTCCAGTCGACCGGGGAAAGCTTATAAAAGAAGTGCATGACCAGCTTCAAAAAATATAATTCTATAATGTCCAAGTGTTATTACAAGTATTCTTCATTTGTATAAGCTACATTCCATTTCAACGAAGCAACTCCGACACTCCGTGCCCTAATTTCATAGCCACAAAAGTGTCGGTACATTTTACCTGTTATTATTTCGCTTTATGTACTTCATTTCAAAGAGAAGGTATTGTGTTACCTTTCTCTTAATCATTGTAAAAAAGTGAATCCCACCGAAGTCAAGAGTTCTCGAGTCGGAGGCCCTTTTAGTGCATTGTCCATTGAGGTAGCTCTCAGAGAACTACGGGCCTTAGAGTAGCAACCCGGCTAGGGTTGTGAATCAAGTAAATTACTTGTATTTTTATTTCTTATTTATTTAATTCCACTGCATAATCTTTTTTCTCTAAAGATAAAGTAAAAAATAAGTTTTAAATTATAAAATAAATTTTTTATAACTTCCGAGATTCACCCCTCTCTCTCGGAATATTACGATTCTACAATTGGTATCAGAGCAGGGGTTCTCCAAATTTAGTGCAACAACCAACGAGAGCATTAGAAATGTTCTTTGATTTTAGTATTTTTGTCTTAGAATAATTTTTGCATTAGTTTTAATATTTTTCTTTTGCACTAGAGTAAAGTTTTTAATAATTGCTTTAGTATAAATTCATTCTTTTTGCACAGGTATAATATTGCTTAATTTGAGTAACTTTAAGAATATTTCTGAATAATAATTTAAATTAAATAAAAAATTAATAATAAAAATCTATTTTATTAGTTATGTCACACTTAGAAGGTTGCAACACCGTTGGTCCTCCTCTCTTTAACGGAGAGGACTTTTTCTATTGGAAGAGGCGAATGGAGTGTAACCTAAAAACCGACCTCAAGGTATGGTTTTCAATTAGGAAAGGTTTTATTTCTCTGGTATACGACTCGGGAGAGTTGTTAGATCTGGAGAAATGGACCACAGATGTAAAGAAACAAGCTCAAGTTGATTACAAGGTCGTTTTGATTCATTTAAGTGTGATATGGTCGTGTTAAGCCCCCGCATGGCCATGGGAGGTTCTATATCCCACATTTTACACACTTATGGCCTGATCCAACCAGGTATAATATCTCTCTTTGAGAATCTCATTCTTAGACTTATTTTATATGTCTAGATCACAAGTATTGCATGTGTCCTAATAGGTTCCCGATTATATTAGTCATTCATAATTAACCCATTAATTATGAAAAAATCATGAGTGCAGCAGTATATCATGACCCTCAATTAATCGAAAAGTCAATATCGACTTAAGAATGTTTCTAAATACTTCAATAGCTTTAGATATTTTATGTCTTGTTCCTTTCACTCATCTTATACGTCACTTGGTTCAGAACATAATCTATGTGCTCATCCCCACTAGGCTCTTTGTCACACCTAGCCCAAGTTTGTTTCCTTATCGTATGGATTCAAGTTACTCCCTACATGTGTCTCATAAGATCATTCTTTTGGCATATGTGCTTTGGCCAAAGACTTCTGAGTAAAAATCCTGACAAAAGGCCTAGGGTATACATCTCCCTATAACATGAGTAGTAAATCCTCTATGGGCTATTCAAACATCTTCGATCACTTTGACTTACCCCCAATCAATCCGGAGTGACACCTCCCATGGAGATGGATACGAAGAAGTCAAAGCATAAGTCATCATGATCAAGATGACTTGAATACCTCAAGTCTAAGGATGTTCGCACTCGAACTACAATGAGATCTTTATCGACATGAATAACCATATGAAGTCTCATAGCAGGTCATTCCAATGAACTAGTTACCCTAAATAATATCCATATGTTCACTCTCAGCATCCCTTTGCTTTCATTCAATGAGTATCAAATGCTTAGATAAATTAAGGATCATAACATGTGCTTGTCTCACAGAATTGATGATATCCAATTTCATCAATTTATTGACTAGGCATAGTTTCAATACTTACATAATTACATATGATGAGATACCCACTAATTGTGATCCAATCACAATTTCTCTCATGTTATGTATCATATTGTGGACTTCAGTAAATGGATTTAAGATCCAATCACATACACAACAAGCATACATGCAAATAGTGAATTAATTAATCAAACTTTTAAGGTGATTGCCTTAGGATATCTCTCAAAACTAACACGGTGTCTACGTGGGGGTTCGGCCACCAGGACAACCTGAGGCTTCCCCATAGCCAACAGTCGGAAAAGGCTTCTACTTCTCTAAACTAGGAAGGGCATGTCGGGGTTTGCTAGCCTTCCCCATTAGGGTTGACCCGACACTGGGTCCTTTCATGGTACACTGGGTCCTTTCATGGTCTGGTGAGCTTTTTGGACTCCTTCAACATTGATATATATTTCAGCTCACCCCAGCTGCTCTTCATACCCACTCGGGGGCTTCTTCACTAGGGATCGAAAGAAAGCTTCGTCCTTCAATCCCTGAGAGATGGTCACCATCAAAACCTCAGGAGTTGTAGGGATTTCCAAGGCTACCCGAGTAAATCTCTAGATGTATCACCTCAAGGACTCTGTCGACTCTTGCTTCATGTTAAACAGACTGAAAGTAGTCTACTGATACTTCTTAATATTGGTGAGGTACTTTAGGAAGGTTCCACACAAGTCATCATAAATAGTCAATGATTCTAGTTGGAGGAGCTAGAACCTCTTATATGTCCATCCCACCAAAGTGGTGACAAACAATCGACATTTGATGATGTAAGAGTATCGGTGTAAGGACACCACATTTTCAAACGTACAGAGACATTCTTCAGGGTCAGTAGTACCATCATACTCCCCCAAATAAGGAGGTCAGAAGTTGAAGGGGAGTTCTTCCAAAAAAAAAATCTCCTCCGTGAACAAAGAAGGTTTTCTCCTAACTCGATAGGTTGTTGTGCGACTCTCCTCTTGCTCTTGGCTAATTACAAGAGAGGATAGCCACATTGGGGCATGTTCTTTTGCCGCCCCCTGCTCTTCTTCGATTTGCTTCCATTTTTTATTGTCGGATGCAAGAAGATAGAACGAAGTTGCTCCCTCAAGTTAAGTTAGTGTTGACATGAAAACTACGTCCTCAACTACAAGGCCAAATATTTGATGTACTCACACACGCAAGTACACGGTTGTTGTCAAATAATAAAATTATCGATCCCACTGGGACTGATATTTGATTACCTATCTAATGAACAGGTATTTGTCATGGTACCATTTCAAATTAATTATCAAACCCTCCCTACACTAATATAGCATAGTGGATGGCCCAGATCGTTTCCCAACGAGTGTAATCGATAGAATAGTAAACTTAGGATTTCTAATTATTGCTTTAGTTTTCTATTAAAGATGGGGGTTTGGAATTTGATCTCTAAGCTACAGTTGCAAGGTAATTAAAACTCTAAACTAACATGTAACAACTAAATCAAATAATGCAGGAAGTAAAGCAATAAAAATTGGAAGAGGAAATAAATGATCTAATCAACCCAAGATAGGCCCGGTGAATGAACAAGTTCCTCCGGATAAGTCCAACGAAGCTCGATCGAGACTTCGCAAACAGTAGTGGATGTGGGATGGTGCAAACTTCTGAATTTAGTAGATTGATGGATGCTCCGAACTCTCGCGGATCTGGTTGAGCTCGAAGAAGTGTCGTCGGGGCGGACTCCTCCTCGAATCCGAAAGAGAAGGTGGATGAGCTGTGGAGATGGAGGACGATGCCGAAATCTCTTGATGAAGCGGTTCCTCCTCGAATCCGTGGAGGAAAATGGATGGAAGCAAGGTGGAGGCGGCTACTAGGGCTCAAGGGAAGAAAAGATTTAACTAACAACCAAATGAAATAAGCAATGCATCAATGAAATCTAATGCATGAAAATGATTAAAAGAAAGCAACTAACTAAACTACAATTGCGATGAAATAAAGGACAACATAAACTAAGTATCCTAATCTAACTACATTCTAATTACTAAAGAGACATTTAATCGAACACTACATAAGCATGAAACAAATTAAACCGAGTGTTCGTGCAATCTAAACATGGAAGATTGAATCTATTAGAAACATTCAACAAACTAAATGACCACACAATCAAAACGAATAACAAGATATTGCTTATTGAAGCTGTGGAAGATGCAATCGGCGTTGCCATGAAGGAACTGGCCACAAAAGTGAAGCGCTGTCGGAGTTGTGGATCGACTGCCGAAGCTACTGGTGGTCGGAGTGATAACGAAGGGGAATCCCCACTCTGGTGATCGGTGGCAACAGAGCTTGGTAAGGGCTGGCGGATCTGCAGTCGGTGGAGAAGGAGACGGCGGCGGCACTGTGGAACAGAGCTGGCGATGGTTGTCGCCGGTGGCGTCGGCTGCTCGCGCGTGAAAGGGGAGGTGATGGATGAGACCACCGCCGGCCTTGGCGGAGGAAGTGGACGGCCGACGGTGCTTGGGCTTGGAAGGAGAAGGCAGAATCTGGTGGTTGCTCGTGCGATGGAGAAGTTTTGTGTCGTGATGAAGAAGCGGTGAGGAAATGTTGATTTTCTTAAGCCAATTTCCTTGACCATCCATTTAAAGCAAGATCTAATCCCAGCCGTCCATTAAATCTAGGTTAATTGAATCTAATTAATCCATGAAGGGTTGTGCATTATTCCGACTTTGAATGAATGGATCTGATCACTCTAAATGGATAATCACGATCGGCTGAAGCTGGATCAAGACCTAAGATGTCCAGATATAAATGTATGGACCGGATCGCTTCAGATTTAGATGGATGGCTCGGATTAATCAGATCTCATCGGATGGTCAAGATTAAACAGATCTGAACGCTTGATTAAATTGCCTCTGATCTTGATGAAGGGCTCAGATTCTTCCAGCTTAAAATGCCCATTATGACCCTTAGATGAAGTCATATTTGATCCAACTTGAGTCTAGTCCAGTGGCTCATCTCGATCTCTTACAAACAAAGATAAAATTCGCATATAAGTCCAAATTTAGAAGAATTTATAATAAGATCCAAAAATATATCCAACTCATAAAACATGATAATAATCAATAATAAATCACTCGAGAGGATAAAAATAGTGATATTAAGGACCAAAATAATACGATAAAATGGTAGTTATCAATTTCCCCACACTTATTCTTGCACGTCCCGAGCAAATAAAGAAAACTAAAAACAAATTGAAGATATATTTCCCTAGCAATTCCAAATCATACATAGAAAATCATGAAAGAAAGTTACCTAGGATTGTCAAATCTCAAAGACTCAAGCAATTATGGACTCAAATCTTACACAGGTTAACAAGCATGGTGACTTCAATTCATCCTAAATAGACTATGAATGATTAAGCCTCAAAAGGTAAGTGGTGGTTTCTCTCGCTTTCATAATCATGTAATAGTGGAGTTCACTCAAGCTACTCATGGTTTATGAATTACCATATGCTTGCTTTTCTTCTACCTTCACCACTATATACACATAAGAATGCACAATCACTAAAGGCTTATTAAGAATATAAGGGAAACATGAATACAAGAAAAATGACAATATTTGTGAAAGAAAAGAAAGATAAGAAATGAAATAGCTAAAGAAATGCAAGAAGAAGATATGGAAATACTGAAATGCTACATAGATGAGTACAAAAAAGCATTGCCCTAAAATTTTTCTTCCAACCCAATAAACATGTAAACAACCCTTATCACATACTTCAATATAAATCTACTCATGATATACAATAGATCTTTCAATAGTTGCAACAAGGGATGTCACTAACAAAAATACTATCACACATGAATAAAAAATGGCACAACATGTCAAAAAATTTTACAATACTTTTTTTTTATTTCATGGGCATCCAAATGTTTATTCTTTTTTCTTCAACTTTTTTTTTCAATTTTTTTTTTCAAACTTTTTTTTTGACATGCAGTGCACTTCTCTATGTTCCAACATCAAGCTCAGCTAAAAAGATAAAGAGCATGGCTAGCTCATGGTGATCAAGCATGACTTGCCTATGCTAACACTAAATTCTCCTGAGCTACTCTCTCCCCCACACTTAAACTTTTGTCCATCCTGGGCAAAACACTCATCATGGATCATCCAAGTATTCCACATCCAGAAATAGAAATGGAGAAGAAAGTAATGAAAGGAAAGAAAAAAATGTAAGAATGAATGACTAGAATGTTATTCAAATAAGCATGTGATGATAAAAGAAGTGAAGGAAAACAAATGTGATTGCCTTCATAATAATCATGCAAACCTATTGTTGTGTGGTCTCGAAAGAATCAAAGCAAGTTCTAGAGTTATAATAACCACAAGTGCACCACACACAAGCAATAAAAATAGGCTCAATCCTCACTAGGTAAACAAAAATAATCAACTCAGTCTATCAGCATAGAATCCATCACCAAGTAGTAACCACATGCAATAAAATAATCCATTCATGACAATAAATCCCCAAAACTCGACAATCAAATTTAACTAGCTTTCACGACTTCTAAGATGATATAAAGGAATGCATAGGAAATTTATTTGAAAAACTGACAAAACAAAAACTCAACAACCAAAACATAACAACTAAAATAAAAATAAATGAAGTAAAAGAAATGTATATACAAATAAAAAGAAAAGAAGATGAGATGGAGCAAACTCCCCTGAGGTCCTGGCGGTTGAAGTAGATTCAGTAAGAGAAGCCACTCAGGCAGTGGAGTGCTCCGAAAGAAATCTCGTCCTGGTGGTTGAAGAAGATTCAGCTTTAACATTCACGCCGAGAGTGGGATGGACTGAATGGGGGTGAGCGCCTTCATGGTGTGGACAGGATAGGTCCATGTCGCTCCCTCCAATAACATCGTCTCATCATATGTAATCTCTGGTGGTCGGAGGCGATTCAGATAAAGTGTCCAGCCTTTGGGCTGGATTATTGCATTTGTTGTTAGGGTCTTCATTAGCAAAATTCTTGGAGACTCTGGCTGAGATGGAAGTGTCCAGTCTGGGGGCCTCCGACTATCCACCACTTCCATGGGAATCAGCTCATCAAAATTGCTTGCCACCACTATCTCACTTGTCTTCTGGTCTGGCTGGCAAGTCTGGGCACTGGTATCTAGAAATTGCTCCTTTTCTTCAGAATAATCTAGGGCACAAACAGCATCACAGAGTAAATCTAAGTTGCTAGTATCATCCTGCAAGTCATCGACCACAAAAGCAACTTCATCATTATCTTGAGCATCAGATAGTACATCATCACCATGCACATCAGTAGAGGAGTCCTATAGAGCTGCTAAGGTAGAAGTGTACATATCACCAACTCTGCAATCCATCTCCTCAAGCACATCACTATCATCAGAAATTATCTCTGAGGAAAACTGGGAGGAATCTTGTGCTTGTGTCTGGCTGATAGATGATGCAATTTGATCCAGAAAAATTTGCATGTTCTGTATCCGCTGATGGCTATCGTTCATTTATTGCTGATATTGATGTAGAAATGATGCTAGTATTTCTAGTGTCTCTATATTTTCTTGACTAGGAGCAGGTGTTTTTTCACAATAACTTGATTGATCTCCCCAACTAGGCATGTAAGTATCAATGGACGGTGGGAGTAGATAGCACTGAGACCGCTCAGGGGTGTACTATTGTGTGTTCCCATACCTGAAATCTGAATCAAAATTATGAAAAGATGTACCAAAAATTGAATTATACCTGTCTTACTGATAAGATTGATGATACTGAGGAACAGAATGATGATATTGTGGCTGGTACTGATAATACTCTTATTGTTCAGTGCCTGAATAGTAAGCTTCACTGAAGTCTCCACACTGATATAATATGGATCCATGCTCAAAGAAATTTTCTGTCTTTCCTGAAATACTAACAAACAATATCAAAAGACACAGGAAACATACATGATAAAATACATGGATATATAAGAGAATAAAATAATGAAGCTCTAAACAAAATTTTTGAATTTTGATTTATTTTGTTTAGAAAAATTGACAAACAATCCTAAATCTACTAAGCATTATTACACTCCCCGGCAACGGTGCCAAAATTTGATGAACAGGCATTTGTCGTGGTGCCATTTCAAATTAATTACCAAACCCTCCCTACACTAATATAGCATAGTGGATGGCCCGGATCATTTCCCAATGAGTGTAATCAATAGAATAGTAAACTTAGGATTTCTAATTATTACTTTGGGTTTTCTATTGAAGATGGGGGTTTGGAATTTGATCTCTAACCTACAGTTGCAAGGTAATTATGTAGGGATGTATACTGAAAAGTTTATCTTTTGTATGAACATCTTTATTTTGAAATAAGAATCACATGATTATTGTTTGCATATTTTTATGGTTATGCATATTGTCTAATACTTTACATTGTAGATAACATGGTGTATGGTGTCACACGGGAGATCATGTTATCGGCTCCTTGAAAAGTATAAGTGAAGGCTCACAACCGAGATGGATTTTGGACAAACCATCGGAATGGTTGTAGTGTGATTTGGTATTGGTTTGTCTTGACCATAGAATCACACTAGTGCACTTTGTGTGTATTGAGCAGGACCGACTTAAAGGTGATTCGGTTTATTGCTGACTACATAATCGAATCGGACCTCAGATATTATGTTAAATACGAAAAATTTAAAATATTAAATTAAATGGTCAAAATTTAGGAAAAAAAATTTTAGGAATTATTTTGGGGATTTTTAGGGATTTTTAGGAATTTTTCTAGAATTAAACAGGGTTGTACGGGGGTAATTAATTTAATGGGGAAGGTTATAAATTAATGAAAAACCTAACCTAGGTTAAGTGGAGAAAATCTAATTTATCACGCTCAGTTATATCTTTCTCGCGATTCCTCACCATAATTGGCTCTTCCGCCGCGCCCAACACTTCGCGATCTCCTCCCTGTGCGCCGTCCGCATTCCTGTTCGTCAACTACCGGGCGTCCGCCGCACGCGCCTAAAGATCTCCGACCAGACATTACGCCAACGCGATCAGATCTCCCCGTGCCGTCGCGACCATCCCTCCCCGCGCGGTCGCGATCAGATCTCTCCGTGCCGTCGCGACAAGACCTCCCTGTGTCGTTGCTCCGATCCTCGGCCAATTCCATCTTCTCTGCAAGCGATTACAAGAGTTCTCGCCAGTGGCCACGGATGAGCCGACGGCGAGCGCACGACCGGGAGTTGGTGGCAGCGGCGTCTGCGCCTAGTGCGGATCAGGGGGCTGCGATCCTTGCCGAGCCCTCTTCTCTCCCTCTCACAGTTCGCTTCTCGTTCTTCTTCCTTGCGGCAAGCGGCGCTGACCACCCTCGTCGGTGCTCACGGTCGCGCCTACAGTGAGCGAGCAAGCTGGGAATTTGGGTCAGCGGCGTTTTCGATCAGGAGCTGATATTCCCGATTGTCATTGGAACTAGGTAATAGTCGATTCCTTCTTACCTAGGATGGAATCTAAGTTTTAAGCTGTGAATTTTTCCTTCTTTAAGCTTGATCTGTTGATAGGGCAGCGGTGTTTGAGCGCGAATTTGCTCCGAGGAACTAAGGATAGGAGGAGGGTTGGCTACCGAGGGACTTCTAAGGAAGGTAAGCAGTATTTACAGTTTTAATGTGAGTACTGATAAATTTCTTTGCTGCTGTGAGTGTTCTATTTGGGGGCGTCGTGCTGTTAGGGTTGGAGGTGGTTGTGCAAGGTTGGCTGTGAACAATGTTTGAGCCGCTGTAAATTGAGTTGGGGATCTATTTGGGGGTGAATCTACTTTGTGTTGTGATGAGATTTCAATGAGGGTTGGTTAGAGCCCTAAATCGATGTAATTATGGGTTGTTAATGGTTGTAAATGGATTGTGGGTGACAAGTTGTGGGATCCACATGTTGGATGGTGTTTGAGGTAAGGATTGTTTGAGTTGTATGTATGTCACCTAGGGTTAGGTTGGATTCATATTTATGTTCGGTTCTGTAATTCAGTATGGAGGATTGATTAGGTTGAATAGGATAATTAAATCAATCTAATGGATCGGATATGAGGTCGATGTAGGATTCGATTCGATCATTTGATGTGAGATGGATAATATTTTCATATGATGAGTATTGATCATGGTGAGATAAATTGCAAGGATATGTTTTTGGATTGAGGAGTTAATCACAATTTCTGACCTACGGGTTAAGGGTCTACTTGGAGATACATAGTAGTATTTAGCACGTTGTCGTGTGCTTGGATTTGATGGATTTATTTTGGATTAATTGGTTATGGAAGGAATCGATTATGTATTCGATTTGTCGGTGAATGGTATTTTGTGCTTAATAGTTATGCGAGTGTTTTGATCACGGCGTGATCACGGTCGTGACGATCTGGTTCTCTTTGCAGATATTTGGCAGGCGGGTATTTTGACTTATCTTTTAGATATAGTCAAGTTGATATGCTAGTTAGGATAGCTTGCAATAATATTCATGTTTATATGCCTAGTATGTTTTTGGTGCCTACTTGATACATGCATGGGATAGGTTATGATTATATCTTCCCTATTTTATTTGGATCATAGTTACATGGATTAGGGATATGTACATATTGATTGTGCATATTATTCGGATAGGTATATTTGGTTGGATTTACATGCTTTAGTATCATGCACCATCTTGCATGATTGCATGCTGGCTGGACGGGGTTACATTATTATTGAGCCCGCAACCAGTTACATGGCCTGCACACACTGCCACTCATGGGTTAGTGGTACATCAGGAGGGTGTGTGCAGCTTGTTCAGTTCGCTGGTACGCCTCATGGGGTAGCAATGAGGCAAACATGGGTAGCAGGTGGATCCCTCCTCCGGTCTACATGACACCGGAGATGAGAGCTTAGCTCCCACTATGTTTGAGGCGGGAGGATAGGTGTACTCGACAAAGATCCTCCCACTCGGCCACCAGAGCAAAGTGATGGCAGAGTGCACAGTTGTCATAGCCCTACCCACTCGGCTTCACCATCATGTGTGAGGCGGCTGACTGGCGTCAGGGGTGACCATGTCATTGGCACGACATGCATTTTACATGGATAGCATTTGTATTGTGTTTGCTGCCTTGGATGTGCATATGATTGTCATGCATATAGGATACATATTTATATATATGGTGAGGACTTTATTACTTCTAGTCAGGCACATGCTCCTATATCAGGGTAGGAGATTTAGGTTAGTACAGTCCTGTTGTACTTATTTCTTGCATACCCTATATATGAGACTGTACTGGCATGATTTTTATTGTTAGCTATATCTTACTTGCATATCAACTATACCCGCTGAGTTCTTTGAACTGACCCCGTTGATTTATATCTATTTCAGGATGAAGCTGTCAGGAGAGTCCAGCTGCCAAACCCCCTCGTCGTGGAAGTTTATTTGGTTATTTGTTTTTTTTTGGTTTGGGATATCTTGTTTAGAAGATATACTTAGGACTGGAATTGGATTTATGTATTCGTGGATTTTTGGGTGTCCTTATGGACCTCTGTTTAGAGTTTTGTTCTGGATTGGATTTCGGTTGAGTATTCCTGCCCATATGGCAGAAGGGGTAAGTCTAGTTGTGATAGATGTTACCTAGTTTTTGGTTGATGGCCAGAGGCCTATTTTTTTTATCTACATGTGTGTTTGGATTCCGATCGTGTTGACCGATGTATAGTGGTCGTGTAGGCCTTGTATGAAAATTGGCATTGTCACCCGTACAGGGGAGATGCTGCTGGATTTTCGTCTGGCGGGGACTCCATCAGGGCGTGACAATTTATTTGGTATCAGAGCGCCTAGGTTTACGAGCTCCTAGGGGTTTTTGGATTTTTCGGAGTTCGCCACGTTTGGAAAGTTTTTACGAGGCAACCTGGAAATTTTTGGATTAGTATGGATTTTCGATGATTTTTATGTTTCGGAAATTTGAGGATTTATGACGAGGTTAATATGGGGATTTGGCGGCGACGGGACCTCTCCTGTGGTAAAATAGGTATGATGATTAATTTGATATGTTATTAATTATAGTAACATCTGGTAATAAATTTAACAGATATGAGACGAGGTGAGCATGCTCTTGCTTCGAGACGTGGTGCAGGGTAACCACACAAGAGGACAGTGAGATCTCTGGCTAAGGAGTTGCCAGAAGGGTCTATAGAGTTTTGACTCATGTGTAGACTCGTAGTAGGGGTCGCCCACCAAGGTGACCAGCTGGAGTTGCTGTAGTGTTTATACTCCAGGTTAGATTTGGTTATGTGTTTAGTGGATAACAGGAATATAACATTTAAGTGTGTTGGTCACTATTTGTAATCGTAGATGGAGTTGACCACAAATGACCTCTTCAGTTAGTGAGTCTTAAACCTGTGTCGAAAAGGTGAATTTCCTTTGAGGGATGACTGATACCAAGTCAGAAAGCAGGGGTCAAGTCGTCACATTGGTTGTGGAAATCAAGGACTACAGTGTTAGGGATTTTCACTGATTATGTTAGTCAGATTATTACCCTGTGGGGTATTGGACAAGGAATGTATACTATTGTTGATGCAGACATTAGGGGTTTCAGTTACAAAGTTCCATAGGGATTTTGATTCTTGAGCGGCTTGAGCCTTAGATTGATAACATTGAAGGTACTGTTAAGTACCTAACTGGTATTTATATAGGAGTGGAGATAGTTTCTTACTATTGCAATGATCAAGTTGTTACTTGGTGGATTATGTAGAAGAAATTTATTTGGGGAAATAACCCATTACGGGATCACGGGTTCAGGATATTTTCAAGAGACAGTATTTCTCCAGGTTATTTTGTATGACTCATTGTTGAGGAATTCTTGAGTCTTAAGTTGAGTGATCAATTGTTAATGGAGTTCACTATAGAGTTTACCCCCACTTAATGGCTCAAGTTAGTGATTGAGTTGTTTTCAATCACCCACGATATATTGGTTTTCATTTGGATTAGGATAGTTGGATCTCCCATCAGTTCCTATCGGGAGGCATTAGGGTGAGTAATATTTATAAAAATGACTGCAACAAGTGTCTCAAGAGTATAGTGTAGTCAATCTAGTGATAATAACCTACACTTCGGATAAGGCAACGGTAGAAGTCGTGAACGTACTTTTCTAGCTGAATTCACGTGGAATTATTTCGTTCCCATGTTGATGTTCGATATTGATCAGGTCTGTTGCTAGAGGTGGTAATTTGATGTTGATGATGGAAGTTTACAACCTCTTGAGTGATTGGGGATTTAGTTGGAATTTTAGTTTATTTTTGGTGGTGATCAAGGCTCTGTCTTGAGAATGAAGGATTTAAGAAACACTTCATTTCCCAGTGGAAAATAGGAATATGGATTAAAGCTTTCTCCTCGGATTAATGTGGCTATCAGAAGTGGTTTGTGCACTTGTGGAGATATGAGACTGCTTGTATGGTTCTTGAAGAAAATGAGAGGAAGAGGTATACACCTAGATTCATACAGTTACCGAATTCTTATTCTAGGTCACTGTGAAATAGAGAATCCATTAAGAGCAGAACTTGGATGAGTTTGCATCTTTACTCGAAAAGAATTGTAGATGGTTGAAGGATTGATCATTGAGGTATTACTATAGTTTACCTTACTTGATGATATATTGAGAGATACAGATGTTTACAGATATCTGTGGTTAAAACATGTACAGATAGGATTAAAAGGATTTATATATTTGGATCATGTGGATTAATAGTGTTTCCACCGACAGGTGAGATGTTGAGATGATTTTTGTGATGATTATCAGAGGGGCATGATAATGATTTTTTATGTTTAGAGGTTGATTGTTGGAGATGTTATATTATGGTGGGAGAGTTGACTTAGTTGTGTTATAGTTAACTTGGTTGATATGATGTGGATATCTGGATATTAACTTGGAGGTTATGATTGTGACATGATGATATAAGAATGTGTCTCGGATGCTTATATAATTCGAGAGTAATCAGATGTAGTGACGGATGAACTTCTAGGTTTGCCGCTGTATAGGCAAGTAGAGTAGGCGATCAAAAGGATTTCAGAAATAGTTTCAATATCGAAGATCCCCTACTAGGTGATAATTTATTTGGTATTGAGGTAATGATATTTTATAAGCCAAATATTTGTACTTATGGTGCGTTAGCTGAGGGCTAGTGTAAAGCGCACAAGGTTGTTGAAGCTCGTGATATACTCAAGGCAATATCATCCAATTGGTTGAGCACCAAATCGAGTTGCTTAGATACCGTCATCAATCGGTCTTTCAAAGTTGGCAAGGTTGTTGATGTCGAGAGGTATTTGTTGGAATGATGATTTTTTTCAGGGGATAATTTAGTTGGTATCAGTGTTGCTTAACACTATGGGAATTGGAAGAATCTAAGTTCCAATTATAGGAGGTGTTGGATGGGATATTTATTTGTCCCAGTATTTTATTTCTTGAGAAGCTCTGGAACTCGTTGTTCAAAGAGAGATGAATCTTTGAGGTTATACATCGATTATTGATGATGGAATGCGGTAGTGGTAGAAGGAAATGAATATCCTTCATGGTGGATCGAGGATCTATTTAGATCAACTATAGGACACCTGTGTATACTCTAGGATAGATTTATGATTGGTGTGTTGATATTGTAGTGACAGGGTGTCATACAATTTTCAAAGTCGTAGGGATGATTGATATATCATCAGCCTAGAGTAAAGAGGATGCAGGTGTATAGTGGTGACAATTTCCTACTTGGTATGAATTGTATGAGGTTTGATTATCTTGTTAGACTTATGACGACTTAGTCGTCCAGGGATTTGGGAAATCGTGTATTCTGGACACGATTGGATCATTTGTGATGGTGGTAGTTGGAGTTGAGCACTCGGCCACCGTAGATGATGGTTTTCTGGTATTGATTTGATTATTACCATAAATATGGATAAGATGTTCTAGCGGTATTACACCGTTGATTGGTGATGGAATTTACTTGGTCTAAAGCTTGTGAAACTAGTTTCACAGCTCCGACGATGGTTGACTATTACACCAGTGTTGTGTGATCATTCTCGGGTGAAAGGAAGGTTAATTTATATGCGGATGCGATGTTTCAGAGAATGGAGCGTTTCTGATTTAGTTGATCGAGACGTATCCCATGTTTACGTCAAATGAGAAACTACGAGATGGGTTGTCATATATATATGACGTGGACTTAGCAGATATGATGTTGCTTTGTATAGGTGAGGAGCCGGAATGCTCATGGGGTTTTGGCTAGCTACTGAGTAGCTGCGAGAAGATAAATAGTAGAAATTGAAAGCAAGTTCTATTACAAATAGATCTTAGTAAACAGGTAGATTGCCTTGTGAGGAAATATTTCTTCATCTTCGAGAAGAATGGTGGGTTATATAATTGCATTTGAATTTAGGAAGGGTTACTATTGATTCAGGAACAATAGATAGATTCCTGTTGGGATGATAGAGAGCATCTACCGTAGAGTTGTACTCTTGCTCTACCGGTTCGGAGTAAGTGATAGTTGAATTCGTATGTCGTCTATGGCTAGTTAGCTACCTGACATCTTGGATGGCTACGAGTGCCGGTCGTGGTAGCATGTCATTGCCTGCAGATAGTGTCTTTTGTATTACCTCGAGAGCCACGAGGCTTTATCATGATATTTTGATAAGTAATGCTAGTAGATTGCGGTAGGTTGTATATGTTGCAGAGGTATTTGTATCCGGGAAATCGTAAGTATTGAAACGTTCTCCGTGGTGGGACGTCATGCAGAACTTAGTTGACTTGGCAGTCTGGTGATCAGTGTGTCAACTAGTAAAGGTGGAATACTAGTAATCGGCAAGGTTCTGTACCGAGATGGACGTGAAAGCCTAGTATGAGGGATAGTGTTGGGAGATTATTTGGAATTCGAAAAGGACTTCGTATGATTAGCTAAGTCCGCTCATTTTCGTCTGATCCATACGATGAGTTTGTTGGATCGTTGGATAGGTTATACTGTGGAGATTGCCAGTTCATGGAGTATCTGTGAGGATCGTATGTGATAGCGATTCAGGATTTACCTTAGGATTATGGCATAGTCTTTTACAGGTCACGGATATCGAGCTCCACTCTGGTACAGCTAGGTACTTATTAAAGGTGGTCGAAATGAAGATACTATTCATACTTTGGAAGGGCTGTTAGAAGCAAGTGTGATTTGATTTTAAGAGATATCAGTAACCCCACTTAGTCACTTGAGGTGTGACTTGTCTCCAAATACCGGAGATGGTTGTTGTGACATCTCGTACTCATACATGAGTAGGAAATTTAGGGACCAAATTTTAATTAGTGGGGGAGAATGTTAAATATGGAATATTTAAAATATTAAATTAAATGGTCAAAATTTAGGAAAAACAATTTTAGGAATTATTTTGGGGATTTTTAGGAATTTTTCTGGAATTAAACGGGGTTTGTACGGGGGTAATTAATTTAATGGGGAAGGTTATAAATTAATGAAAAACCTAACCTAGGTTAAGTGGGGAAAATCCGATTTATCGCGCTCAGTTATATCTTTCTCGTGATTCCTCACCGTAACTGGCTCTTCCGCCGCGTCCAACACTTCGCGATCTCCTCCCCGTGCGCCGTCTGTGTTCCCGTTCGTCAACTACAGGGCGTCCGCCGCCGCGCGCCCAAAGATCTCCGACCAGACATCACGCCGTCGCGATCAGATCTCCCTGTGCCATCGCGACCAGACCTCCTCACGCCGTCGCGATCAGATCTCCCCGTGCCGTCGCGACCAGACCTCCCCGCGTCGTCGCTCCGATCCTCGTCCAATTCCATCTTCTTTGCAAGTGACGACAAGCGTTCTCGCCGGTGGCCACGGACGAGCCGGCGGCGAGCGCGCGACCGGGAGTTGGTGGCAGCGGCGTCTGCGCCTAGTGCAGATCAGGGGGTTGCGATCCTTGTCGAGCCCTCTTCTCTCCCTCTCACAGTTCGCTTCTCGTTATTCTTCCTTGCGGCAATCGGTGCTAACCACCCTCGTCGGTGCTCACGGACGCGCCTACAGTGAGCGAGCAAGCTGGGAATTTGGGTCAGTGGCGTTTTTGATGAGGAGCTGATCTTCCCGATTGTCATTGGAACTAGGTAATAGTCGATTCCTTCTTACCTAGGATGGAATCTAAGTTTCAAGCCATCCCCTTCCTTTTTATAGAGGAAGAGGGTTTCTTCCCGTTGACACAGGATCAGTCGACTGATGCCCTCGATCAGTCGACTGATCCCGTAGCCGTTGCCCAATAACGACCGCTTTCCACGTCAGATTCCATCCAACGGTATTGGCATCGATCGATCCTACCATCACCGATGCTCGATCACCGAGTGCTCAATGCCATCGATCATTGCCATTCGGCAATGATCGCTATCAACATCGGGCCGATCGCTACCCATGGCACGATCGCCAAGCACTAAATCGGTCTTATACCACCGATTGACCCATCGACTCGATCGACCGATCGCCATTCCTGGCGATTGGCGGTGTTGGGAAAACTCATCCGACACTTGGCTAAATGGCCAAGTTTCACCTAAGAGCTACCCCTTCCCGGGTTACATTCGCTCACTCTCATCTCTCGGAGTCCCTCGCCTTTGAAGTTCTCTTCGTTCACGGCCACGTCCCTCAACAGCATCAGATGCACGGCTCTGCAATGCTCCTTCGTGTCTCTTGCCTCGAAGTCTACTTCCTCCGGCTTCACTCCAAGCTTCTCGTCCGGCGGTCCCTCGGATGCTCCAAGCGCACGGCTTCCGCAAAGCTATCCTTCACCGACTCAAGGCACGAGTCATGAGATATGAAACTCGCCACGGCTCCATGTGCGAATTACTAAGTCCTGCACGACTTCAACGCACATATCAAATCAACATATCAAACTAACTTAAACCCTTTGCCACACCATCAAAACCATATTACGGCAAGAGATTGCCCTAACAATCTCCCCCTTTTTGATGTGTAGCAATCCGTTTAAGTTAGGTAAAAACATTTGATATAAATTTTAAAGGAAAGAAAGCATGTAAACATAAACATGATATAGCAACATGCAACTCCCCCTTAATCCATGAAACTCCCCCTTAATTTCTCCCCCTATCATTATTAACTTAAACATAATCATTTCTCCCCCTTTGACACCATCAAAAAGATTATCACTAAGTTAAAAGCACATGGCATCAAGTATAATAGAAAGAAAATACCACAAGTTGATTTAAAATCGAACAGTCATCGATCGATCGTTCAGACTACTACCGATCGGCACATGCTTTGGATTTCGATTCTGAATTTCAGAAATGCATTAAAAATTCCAGAAAATTTGAAAAATCATGAAATTTGGGGAACACATTTCTTTTAAGTATATTATTAGTGAAAAATAGGTTTTCATGAAAAATCATTATATTTCCACGTATTTGCCAAAAATCCATAAGCTTAAAAAACTACTAGGTTTTTGATCATAAGAGTATCCATTTTAACACCTAGTCTTGCTTTGAATTGTTTCAAAACATGAATACTTAGATTTTAGATTAAGAAATTGTTTTGAAAACATATGAAATATCCAACCATGATCTTTGGGCAATTTGTCTATGAATTAAACATAAGTCTTCCCCATGATTGGTCTATTATTGCTATTTTGATACTTTAAATGACCATCTAAATGCCATAGGCATTAGTGGACATTTGTATCATCCTAACATCTCACTCATGCTAAGTTTGCAATCAAGTTAGCCTATAGTGAGTGTGAGATGCATCCTAGGGGCTATTTGGATATACTTAACCCTTGTATTCATGCAATTCTATCATGGTTAAGTATCAACCCAACAACCTATATGATCATAATGACATATATGAATGAATTCTACATTATGATCATGAAACTCATGTATTCATCAAATAATAGTCATGCATTAGGTATTATATGATGATAATAAACAAAGTATCACCTAAAGCATGATTTACACCTATTTCTCATGATTATGTGCCAACAATCATAAATCATGATTGCATACATAGCAATTATATTAACCATCATGATTCAAGCATTATTATCTATTTATGGGCACGTTGTCATCACCCAACACTATTCTAAAAATGTTGTCCCGTCATCCTAAGTCAACCAAAATATGATATAGGTCAATTGCATATGGTTGACTACCCTAGGGTTTTCTAACCCTTAAGGATGGATTTTGGAACCCAAAATAAGTTCTTTCCTATTGGGTTCACTAAGTATTCCTTGGGGATCCATTTCCTAGCTATTACTTTCTTCTTATCTTGTCCCCTAGCTATTAGGTATTTATAGGCCTTTTCATTTTTCTTTTCTTTGTAGCCTAGGCCCTTTTTGTTGAAGCTAGCTCTTTGGCTCCCAATAATCATATTTAATGTGTTGGAGCCAATTGTGAATTTTTCTAGGGCTTTGGTTAAATAGTCTACCTTTTCCCTTAGGGCCCTATTTTCATTTATACATGCATCACTAACATCTAATGGCACATAAAGATCATGTAAGCATGCATCATTTAAGCTAGAAGAAATATTATCATTTAAGCATGCATTTTCTAGCTTATTTTCCAATGCCTTAATTTGATCTAGCATGCTTTTATTTTTCTTTTTCATTCCAAATAAGTCCTTAGTTAAACTAGAAATTATGGAAACTATTTTCTTAGGAGAGGCATTCGTTACCATAGTTTCCATGTCTTCTTCTTCTTCGGATGATGAGGATGTAGAAGCTCCCCCTTTATTTGAGCTCTCCCCACTTGAGCTTGATTCTTCATTTTCGGTGGAGGAGGAGCAATCCGAGTCATGAAGAGCCATTAGTGCTAGGTTAGAATAGACATGCTCTTCTTCTTCGGATGAGGATGAGGAAGCAAGGTCATCCCATGTCTTTGCTTTGAGTGCCATGGCCTTCCCTTTTCCTTTTGCCTTCTTTTCTTCTTCCTTTCTCTTGCTCCCCTTCTTCTTCCTCTTCTCTTCTTTCTTTTTCTTCTCTTCCTTGCTCTTGTTTAGGAGGGGACAATTATCCCTTATGTGTCCCTCTCCTTGGCAATTATAGCATATGACCTTCCCCCTTGGTCTTCTATTCCTATCATTAGATTTATTAAAATGAAAACCCTTTAAAGCACGTCTTACCCTCCTTACCATATATGCTTCTTTGGTGCTATCCATGGAGGAGGATGAGGATGCTTCATCATCGGAGGAGGAGGGGATTTCCATCTTCTTCTTCCCCTTGTTCGCTATCAAAGCTACTCCTCTTGAGGGTTGAATTCTAGGCTCTTCTTGTATCCCTTCAAGCCTAGTTTCGTGGAGCTCCATTGTTGAGAAAAATTCCTCCAAGGTACTTACTTCCAAGTTCTTGGAGATGTAAAACGAATCCACCATGGAGCTCCATCTTGAGGACTGGGGAAAGGCATCTATGGCCTTCATTATCATATCCCGGTTGGAGAGCTTTTCTCCTACACTTGTTAGCCCAATTAATATTTCTTTAAATCTAGAATGTAGGGAAGTTACCTTTTCTCCCTTTTCTAATTTGATGTTGGAGAGTTGGGAGCGGAGGAGGTCTCTCCTAGCTAGCTTGGCCTCGGATGTGCCTTCATGGAGTTCTACAAGCTTTTCCCACATCTCTTTGGCGCTAGCACATTCTCCGATCCGGTTGATCTCTTGTTGAGGGAGCACATTGAGAAGATGATGTTTTGCCTTTGAGTTTGCAAGGTGCTCCTCTCTTTGCTTCTTAGTCCAACGTGATTTTTCAATTGGTTCACCCCTTTCATCCCTAGGCAACTCGAAACCATTTTCCATTATAAGCATAATATCAAAATCGGTCTCGAAGAATACCTCCATTCTCTTTTTCCACCAAGAGAATTCGCCGTCGAACTTCGGTGGGTGGATGTTTGAGCAGGCCATTTGAGATGTAGAGCTTGTTGCGGCGGTTAGTCCGGTGACAAGCAACCTTGTTCTGATACCACTTGTTGGGAGATCGATTGGCCGGCTAGAGGGGGGTGAATAGCCCTCGTTCGTTGGATGTCGTAATTCGCTCGTCTACAAAAGATTAGCGTAAGCGGAATATGCAAATAAAGACAAGCAAATAGAAATTACAAGAAAGCAAACGCTAACAAGAAGTTGTAACGTGGTTCACGGCTACGCCGCTAATCCACGGTCCGATTCGTCCAAGGTGAATCACTCCTCCAAAACCAATCCAATATTGGTCTCTCCTTTGCACCAAGCTAGGTGGAGGTAACCTTTACAACCAAGATCACTCTTCTACAATGGAATGAAGATTAAAGCAAGTACAAGAGTGGAAAAACATTTAGGGCACTTTGGGAGTAGTTGGGCATTCAAGCATTAACCTCCCAAAACCCCATCCCCTTCCTTTTTATAGAGGAAGAGGGTTTCTTCCCGTTGACACAGGATCAGTCGACTGATGCCCTCGATCAGTCGACTGATCCCGTAGTCGTTGCCCAATAATGGCCACTTTCCACGTCGGATTCCATCCAACGGTATTGGCATCAGTCGACTGATCCTACCATCAGTCGACTGATGCTCGATCAGTCGAGTGCTCAATGGAGTCGACTCCATTACGGCCCATACGGTGCCATCGATCATTGCCATTCCTGGCATCATCGGCTATGATCGACTCATCGATGCGATCCATGGCGAATGACGCGAGCACTAAACTGGGTCTTATACCCCGATCGACCCATCGATTTCAGATCGGTCCGACCGCCATTCCTCGGCGACCGGTGTCGAAAAAACCCATCCGACACTTGGCCAAATGGCCAAGTTTCACCTAAGAGCTACCCTTCCCGGGTTACATTCGCCACTCATCTCTCGAGTCCCTCGCCTTGAAGTTCTCTTCGTTCGCGCCACGTCCCTCGGCGATCATCGCGCACGCGGCTCTGCAATGCTCCTTCGCGTCTCTTGCCTCGAAGTCTACTTCCTCCGGCTTCACTCCAAGCTTCTCGTCCGGCGGTCCCTCGGATGCTCCAAGCGCACGGCTTCCACAAAGCTATCCTTCACCGACTCAAGGCACGAGTCATGAGATGTGAAACTCGCCACGGCTCCATGTGCGAATTACTAAGTCCTGCACGACTTCAACGCACATATCAAATCAACATATCAAACTAACTTAAACCCTTTTCCACACCATCAAAACCATATTACGGCAAGAGATTGCCCTAACAATTGCTGCATTTTTATTGCTTCCTTGGATGTGCATATGGTTGTCATGCATACAGGATACATATTTATATATATGGTGAGGACTTTATTACTTCTAGTCAGGCACATGCTCCTATATCAGGGTAGGAGATTCAGGTTAGTATAGTCCTATTGTACTTATTTCTTGCATACCATATATGTGAGACTGTACTGGCATGATTTTTATTGTTAGCTATATCTTACTTGCATATCGACTATACCCGCTGAGTTCTTTGAACTGACCCCGTTGATTTATATCTATTTCAGGATAAAGCTGTCAGGAGAGTCCAGCTGCCAAACCCCCTCGTCGTGGAAGTTTATTTAGTTATTTGTTTTTTTTTTGGTTTTGGATATCTTGTTTAGAAGATATACTTAGTGTTAGTAATATATGAGAGATGTCCTAAGGCAATCGCCTTATGTATGAACCATTTATATGATAAATGAAGATTCACTATTTGAGTATACATGTCTTCATGTATTTGATTGGATCTTATACTCATTTACTGAATGTCCACGATATGATTCACAGCATTAGAGAATTTGTGATTGGATCACAACTAGTGAGTATCTCTACATGTGTAATTGTGATGTATCAGAATTATCCCTTGTCGATGAATTGATGGATTTAGACACCATCAATTCTGTCGAGACTATCACGAGGTATACTCCTTGGTGTATCCAAGCAGCTGATTCTCACTGGCTAGAGACATTGTGATGTCTGGAGTTAATCGTGGATGCTAGTTATGGTAACTAGTTCATTGGAGTGACCAGCCGTAAGACTTCATATGGTTCTCTGCATATTTAGATATGTCAATGAAGTTCTTACTGTAGCTTAAGTGCGATGTTCCTTTGACTTGCAGTATTCAAGTCATCATGATCATAAAGACTTATGCTTTGACATCTTAAGCAAGCATCTCTGTGGAGATGTGGACCCGGGATGATTGGGTATAAGTCGAAGTGATCGAAGGTGTTTGAATAGCCTATAAAGTCTTTAGCCAAAGCATTACACGTTTAGAGTAAGGTACTCTTCGATACATGTGCAGTAACTAGAATCCGTAGGATGAGGAAATGATACTTGGGCTAGGTGTGACGTAGTCAGCCTAGTGGGGACTGACACTATAGACCATGTCCTGAACCAAGTACGTATAAGATGAGTGAAGGGAATGGGGCACGATTCATTCGAGCTACTGAAGGGTTTCAGAAATAGTTCTGGATCAACCGTTGATCTTTTCGGTTAATTGGGGATCATGATGTACTACTAGGTGCCACTCATGATCGTTCTATAATTAATGGTTAATTATAGACGGCCAACATAAATTGAGAACCTATTTGGTCACACGCACAACGAGCGTAATCCGAAGGATTTAAAATGAGCTTGAGAATGAGATTCTCAGACCGAGAGAAACTAAGTTTGGTTGGACCAAACAAGAAGCGAGCATGAAATTGTTTCAGTCGCAATGGAAGCGTAGATGAGCCGTGTCTTATGAAGACATAATTGATGAACAAAAATGGTTTGGTTCTAATCCAATGGAGGAGAATAAACCAAAGGGTTTGGTTTATTTTAAACGAATGAACCAAAGTTGGTTCGGTTCGTTTTAACTTAAAATAAACCATCATGGTTTGGTTTATTTTAACTTATATTAATGGAGCGGGTTAACAGGCCTTATGGTTATGATCCAATAACCATTAAGAGAATTAGTTCTCTATAAAAGAGGGCTTAAGGGTTTGTTAAGCCCTAATCAAAACCAATAGTTGTCAGCCACCTCCTGAGATTTTGGCGCCAACCTCCTCCTTGCCGCTTCACCGCGGAAGCTCCTGGTCCGGCCCCATAGGTGCTGACCTTCACTCTTGCCAGCGCCGAAGTTGTTGCCGGAGGAGCTCCGGTGATCTCCATTGGGTTTGGCATCAAGGTGAGCTTCATCCTACCTTTTGGCCGCCCTAATTCCAGACTCAAAGCTGTCCAGTTTTCTGGACAGCTTGTTTCCCTCTCGTCGGAGCATCGTTTGGACGACGGTTGGAGCTCCGACAGTGCCTAACTTACCGGGGATTCAATCTCCGGTAATCCGTATAGGTGGAGGACGAAGGATTCGTCAAACGGTTGACGAATACCTCTCCGGAGAAGCGAGTTTTGAGGACTCGTCTTTGGATCCGAATTTGGATTCGGATCGTGATCCTCTCTCGATCACGTCGTCTTCAACACGAGGCTAGTAACCCGTACGAAGACGAAGCTCATGACTTTTTGAAGTCATCCCGAAGATACTCGGCGTGGATACGGATAGAGACGATTCTAGCGAGGATCGTTCCGGTTGATGTCGTTCCCGCTACACATGATACGAAAGGTATACGTAGTTAAATTTCCTTTTATTGCAAAATTTAAATTTACGGTTATGTCTACACATGTTGTACTATGCATGCGTGTGATGTGTGTGTTGTAATAAATGTAGATTTATTATTTTTATTTCTTCCGCTGTGCACATGTTTACGAAACATGTTCGAACACACACTCGCCGCGGTGCCAGAAACCCAACACTTAGGACTGGAATTGGATTTATGTATTCATGGATTTTTGGGTGTCCTTATGGACCTCTGTTCAGAGTTTTGTTCTAGATTGGATTTCGATTGAGTATTCCTGCCCAGATGGCAGAAGGGGTAAGTCTAGTTGTGATAGATGTTACCTAGTTTTTGGTTGATGGCCAAAGGCCTATTTTTATTATCTGCATGTGTGTTTGGATTCCGGTCGTGTTGACCGATGTATAGTGGCCGTGTAGGCCTTGTATGAAAATTGGCATTGTCACCCGTACAGGGGAGATGCTGTCGGATTTTCGTCTGGCAGGGACTCCATCGGGGCGTGACATATTATTTTGTGCATGCTCTTAATCCCGATATAATAACGGGCACATATACTTAGTATTTATCTCTTTGATTTGCCAATGGGCGAGATTTATAGATTAAATCGATAGGCTCGATAAGTTGGGAGATGATATTATTTATATGGTGTGTCGTTGATTATAGGAGGAAACCGTGTCCTATATATTAGGATGATGATGTCCCTTTGAGGAGCTCATAAGGTTCATCATGTAAACCCTGCAGGTGGACTTGGTCCGGCATGATGAAAAGGTTGAGTGGTACTACTCGTGGAGTTAGATGTTGATTAATTAATGGTCAGTAAATTAATTAATCGATGGACATTCAAGATCTTAAACATGGAGAGAAAATGTACAAATAATATATGGAGCTCATATTAACTTATGGGGGTTGGTGAGGTAGATCAATGATAATCCTCTAGTGGAATGGATAATCATTAATGGATCGGACTTTATGTGGGCTTGATCCATGGGTGGCCAAGATCCAACTCCTCCTCATGGTCTCTATTGTAGCCTATTAACACCTCATGAAGCTTAGATCCAATGTATAGAAACAAAACTCTAGATATAAAGGTAGAGATTAAATCTCTAAGATCCGACGGTTGAGATTAAATCTCTAGATCCGACGGTTGAGATTAAATCCCTAGAACCAATGGTGGAGATTAAACCAAGGCTTATCCCTAACTCTATAAAAGGGTGGACTAGGGGTGGGCAGCAAGACAATGGAGAGGAAAGGGGGCTAGGGTTTTGGGGGCAAGAGCAAAGGAGGTTAGGGTTTTGGGTGGCCACAATTAAGGAAAGTTTTTTTTTTCTTCTTCTTCCTTTGGTGGCCGAAACCCTTCCTCCTTCTTCTCTCCTTGGTTTGGCCGGTGCCCAAGCTTCTCCCTTTCATCTATGGCTTATGATGGATGGCATTAGGGTTTCTTCCCATGGGCGGCAACCAATTCTAGTTGGGATAGGAATAGGAGTAGGTGGCTAGGGTTATGGTTTGGGTGTTGGTGGTGGGCGGCAACAAGGGGAGTGTCAAGCCCGCCCTTCCGGGACCCTAAATGTCCGGAGAGGCGGCGCGTGACGCGACCGTACATACATTTCATACAGCGGAAGACTTTATATATATACTTCGTATTTCTTACAGCGGAAGACTTAAGACCTAAATACTTTTTTTTTCTTTTAAATATAGGTATGCATTAACACTTCTTCTTAACATAGAGTATGTTTCATAGCATAGCATGCATAGATACTTCTTCTTACTTCTTCTTTACTTCTTCTTATCAACATAAAGCATGCATCATATATATATATATATAGATACTTAGGGCTTAGTAGGTTCATAACATCATCGTCATAGGGAGACATAAGTAAAGACATCCATAGACATCATCATCATAGGTAATACATGTATAAGTAGACTTAACGGATCTTCTCCACCATGCCACTACCACACACATTGACCCCTCCTGCTGCTCCCTTTAGTTTATCCATCCCTTACCCTTATCTGCAGTACGAGGGAAAATAAACTATAAGCACATAGGCTTAGTAAGATCCTGTCCTACTCACAAAAAAACCATACATCATCATTAATCATGACTTGTAGCATTTATAACATATAATCAATATATCATGTAACATACATGGCATCATCAACTTAACTTGTAGCTTAAGTAACATGAGATAATATAGCATGGATCATCCCTAACTTAGCAGCATAACATGAAATATATATATATATACTTAATCAGCATAATATGCATCATATGTAACTTAGTAACCTAACATCATAGCGTACCATCGAACATAACATGTAACTTATACATCATGACATATCATCTAACATAACAGGTAACTTAAACATTAACAGGCAAACATCTAGCATAACAGGTAACTTAAACATTATGGCATATCATCTAACATAACACGTAACTTAACATCATGGCATATCATCTAACATAACATGTAACTTAAACATTATGGCATATCATCGAACATAACATGTAACTTAACATCATGGCATATCATCTAACATAACATGTAACTTAAACATTATGGCATATCATCTAACATAACATGTAACTTAAACATTATGGCATATCATCTAACATAACATGTAACTTAACATCATGGCATATCATCTAACATAACATGTAACTTAAACATTATGGCATATCATCGAACATAACATGTAACTTAACATCATGGCATATCATCTAACATAACATGTAACTTAAACATTATGGCATATCATCTAACATAACATGTAACTTAAACATTATGGCATATCATCTAACATAACATGTAACTTAACATCATGGCATATCATCTAACATAACATGTAACTTAAACATTATGGCATATCATCTAACATAACATGTAACTTAACATCATGGCATATCATCTAACATAACATGTAACTTAAACATTATGGCATATCATCGAACATAACATGTAACTTAACATCATGGCATATCATCTAACATAACATGTAACTTAAACATTATGGCATATCATCTAACATAACATGTAACTTAAACATTATGGCATATCATCTAACATAACACGTAACTTAACATCATGGCATATCATCTAACATAACATGTAACTTAAACATTAACATGCAAACATATGCAAGATGCTTTTGAAAACATATATGTTAGGTACGTAAATATAGATCTCAACATATTTGGGCCCGGCATTGTACCACTTCTTCATTATCATAGCGCGCATCCCTAAATAGGCCCGAGGTAGCAAGTCTCGAACCTAATAGGTTCCTAGGCCCGAGTCTTATTCCATCGACCTAGGGGCAATCGTCATAGCGTAGAAGCCCATCCTAGGCCCGAGTCTTACTCCATCGACCTAAGGCATCTTGGAGCCCATCCCGTACTAGGCCCGAATCTTATTCCATCGACCTAGGGGCAATCATACATAGAAGCCCATCCTAGGCCCGAGTCTTATTCCATCGACCTAGGGCATCTTAGGAGCCCATCCCTTCTTGGACCTTGTTAAGGTCTTGGTACAAGCCATGCAGAAAGTAAAATACTTATATGCTTATTTTACAACATAGCTTATTTCTTTAACATAGCATAACATACTTCATTGCATAACACATCATGCTTCATTTCATTCACATAGCATAGCATACTTCATTTCTTAACAACATAACTTATTTCATTAACATAGCATAGCATACTTCATTTCATACACATCATGCTTCATTTCATTAACATAGCATAGCATACTTCATTTCATAACAACATAGCTTATTTCATTAACATAGCATAGCATACTTCATTTCATACACATCATGCTTCATTTCATTAACATAGCGTAGCATACTTCATTTCATAACAACATAGCTTATTTCATTAACATAGCATAGCATACTTCATGGTATGAACTTCATTGTAACCTAAAGAGATCAAAGGTGGCCGAATGGCCCTTATAGGCTTTTTAGGGTTTAGACCTTTAACCTAATTCAAGTAACATACATAGGCATACAAATTCCATAAATTTTATGGTATGAACTTCATTGTAACCTAAAAGACCAAAGGTGGCCGAATGGCCCTTATAGGCTTTTTAGGGTTTAGATCTTTATCCTCAACCCCCTAACATGTTAACATCATTATTTACAAGTAAAACAAGCTATAAAACTTCAATAAAACACCAAGATCCATATTGGCCGAATGGTTCTTAGGGTTCATTAGGGTTAGCTTTTGTCCTAATCCACTTTAACCCCTAACATCATCATCTAGTTACAAAAACATGGCATGGAACTTCATTGAAACCCTAAAAGTAGGGTTTGTCCGAATAGGTCTTTAGGGTTCATTAGGGTTAGCTTTTGTCCTAATCCACTTTAACCAATAACATCATCATCTAGTTACAAAAACATGGCATGGAACTTCATTGAAACCCTAAAAGTAGGGTTTGGCCGAATAGGTCTTTAGGGTTCATTAGGGTTAGCTTTTGTCCTAATCCACTTTAACATACTTATAACATCATATGCATACCAACATGGATTAAACTTCATTAGGACATCAATATAAGGGGGGTGGCCGAATGGCCTATGTAGACTTTTAGGGTTAGATCTTTGTCCTAAACCCCCTAACATGTTAACATCATTATTTACAAGTAAAACAAGCTATAAAACTTCACTAAAACACCAAAATCCATATTGGCCGAATATAACAATATAGGTTTCTCCTTTTTTTTGTTTTTCAAAAATAGAAATCGGAACTACTCGTATGCAGGTGAGGGATACTTACATCCTTCGCTTTGCTTGTAGTGTGAAGAAGATGACCTAACACAAACCCTAGCCCTTGCTTCTTGCTTGGAGGAGTTTCGGCCAAAGGTGGAGAAGGGCTAGAATTTTGGTGAGGAGAAGAAGAAAAAGAGTGGAAGTGACCAAATCCAACCTTCCCTCTTCTTTATAAAGGGGGGGAGGAAGAGAAGTTCCTCTTTTCTTTTCCATGCCTCTTCATTTACTCCTAGTCCCACTTATCTATAGTTTCCCCCTCTTCCTTAATCATGTAATCCTATTGGTCTTCTGGTTAGTGGGTGCATCTATTAGGCTTGGCTATCTCTAGAGGTTTGGGGTTCAATTCCTAGGCCTTGCACCCCTTTTTGGCTTATTTTCTTTTATTTTTGAAAAGGCCCACATAAAGCCCATGATCATCAAGCCAAAAATTTCTGTAAAATTGCTAGGAATTTTACGGGCGTTACAGGGAGGAAGCTTCTCCTTCTTCTTCCTAAGGTTGGTCGGCCCCTCTTCCTTCTTCCCTCTACCTTAGCCAAAGCTCAATCTATTCTTCATCCCTTCATCCTTGGCCGGAAATTAGGAGAGCTTAGTTTAGGGTTTGGGCGGCAACAAGGAGAAGGAGTGTTTTCCTTTCTCTTCTCCGAGTGTTGGCCGGCGCCCAAGCCCTTGTTGTTTCTCCTTTGGTTGGTTTCCATACTCCATGTTCTCTTCCTTGGCCGGCGGCAACATTGAGTTTATTGACTTGGTGGTCGGTTCTAGATAGGAAGATGAGTTTTGTTTTAGGATCTTCCTTTGTTCAGAGTGAACAAGGAAAGGAAGATTGGTGATCTAGGAGGCTTCAACTTTTGGTAGATCGTCGCCCACACGACGTCTGAAAGGAGGAAGGACATACAATAGAAGATCAAGAGGTATAACAAGAGGTATAATCTTGTTTATTTTGATTAGTGTTCTTTTGTATTATGTTTATAATTGCTTTTCAATTATATGCATGTTTTGTGTGGATGGTTACTTGCTTGTATTTGTTTTTCAACTATGAGCATGATATAAATCTGTATATGGCTAAATAATACTTGGATCCCGAGCATAAACACAAAAATCGATGATCCGGACATCGTCTATTCCGTGGCTACTCGTAGAATAGAGGTTAGTCGCTTGAACAACGAGTTTGTTCAAGTGACCTCTCTAAATGAATAGCACGACAATGACTTGGTTGTTTGGGCAATCCCTTTTGTCTAGGATTAAATTTTTAATCTGGGGACATCGAGGGGATCGCCATGAACAAATGACCAAGGTGAAGTAGGAAGCGAAGTTTCCCCTCACGGACTCGATAAGCTAAAACCAACAATTGGTATCAGAGCTTCCGGGCAAAACCCTACAAATTAAACTCTAAACTAACATGTAACAACTAAATCAAACAATGCAGGAAGTAAAGCAATAAAAACTGGAAGAGGAAATAAATGATCTAATCAACCCAAGATAGGCCCGGTGAATGAACAAGTTCCTCCGGCTAAGTCCAACGAAGCTCGATCGAGACTCCGCAAATGGCAGTCGATGTGGGATGGTGCAAACTCCTGAATCCAGTAGTTTGATGGATGCTTCGAACTCTTGTAGATCCGGTTGAGCTTGAAGAAGTGTCGTCGGGGCAGACTCCTCCTCGAATCCGAAAGAGAAGGTGGATGAGCTATGGAGATGGAGGACAACACCGAAATCTCTTGATGAAGCGGTTCCTCCTCGAATTCGTGGAGGAAAATGGATGGAAGCAAAGTGGAGGCGGCTGCTAGGGCTCAAGGGAAGAAAAGATTTAACTAACAACCAAATGAAATAAGCAATGCATCAATGAAATCTAATGCATGAACATGATTAAAAGAAAGCAACTAACTAAACTACGATTGCGATGAAATAAAGGACAACATAAACTAAGTATCCTAATCTAACTGCATTCTAATTACTAAAGAGACATTTAATCAAACACTACATAAGCTTGAAACAAATTAAACCGAGTTCGTGCAATCTAAACATGGAAGATTGAATCTATTACAAACATTCAACAAACTAAACGACCACACAATCAAAACGAATAACAAGATATTGCTGATCGGAGCTATGGAAGACGCAATCGGCGCTGCCATGAAGGAACTAGCCGCAAAAGTGAAGTGTTGCCGGAGTTGTGGATCGACTGCCAGAGTTGCTGGTGGTCGGAGCAATAACGGAGGGGAATCCCCACTCCAGTGATCGGCGGCGACAGAGCTTGGTAAGGGTTGGCGGAGCTGCAGTCGGTAGAGAAGGAGACGGCAGCGGAGTTGTGGAACAGGGATAGCTATGGTTGCCGCTGGTGGCGTCGACTGCTCGCGCGTGAAAGGGGAGGTGATGGATGAGACCACCGCCAGCCTTGGCGGAGGAAGTGGATGACCGGCGGTCCTTGGGCGTGGAAGGAGAAGGCGGAATCCCGCAGCTGCTCGCGCGATGGAGAAGTTCTGTGTCGCGATGAAGAAGTGGTGAGGAAATGTTGATTTTCTTAAGCCAATTTCCTTGACCATCCATTTGAAGCAAGATCTAATCCCAACCATCCATTAAAGCTAGGTTAATTGAATCTGATTAATCCATGAAGGGATGTGCATCCAACGGCTGAAATTATTCTGACTTTGAATGAATGGATATTATCACTCTGAATGGATAATCACGATCGGCTGAAGCTAGATGAAGAACTAAGATGTCCAGATATAAATGTATGGACCGGATCGCTCCAGATTTAGATGGATGGCTCAGATCAATCAGATCTCATTGGACGATCAGGATTAAACAAATATGAACCCTTGATTAAAATGCCTCTGATCTTGATGAAGGGCTCAGATTCTTCCAACTTAAAATGCCTATTATGACCCTTAGATGAAGTCATATTTGATCCAACTTGAGTCTAGTCCAGTGGCTCATCTCGATCTCCTACAAACAAAGATAAAATTCACATATAAGTCCAAAATTTAGAAGAATTTACAATAAGGTCCAAAAATATATCCAACTTATAAAACATGATAATAATCAATAATAAATCACTCGAGAGGATAAAAATAGTGATATTAAGGACCAAAATAATACGACAAAATGGTATTTATCACTATCTACTTAGTGAATCTGATTGTCTAGACTTTTTCACAATGTGAGAAATTACTCTATCCTAGAATTCTAATGGACAAAGAGCAAATGTTGGTGTCACACGAAATAAGAAGAGGATATTCTCGGGTTCAAAGAAGATTTTAGGATTTCGGGTTCACTTATATGATGCTAAACACATCTTCTATCTTTGTCCCTTAGTTTTCCATGATTGATTATGTGAGAAATCCATCTTGTTTAATACCAGTGTGACCTTTTGGAACTACACGAGCTTTGCCTATCCCCAAGCCAAAGTCTCCTTCTAGAGCAACAGAGCTAAAGAGTTTCTATCAATAGGATTCCTCTGTCAGGTGGTCCCACAACTCTATAGTTGTTCCCTCGTACTAGGTGGCCTTGTGCTGGAATAAGTTATATGCAATCTATGATGTCCTATGTGTCAGAGATTTCCAGGATCATGCACAGCAGAATAAAAAAAATAAAATAATTTTTATTATATCCCAGACATCTCCTGGGGGCCAGGAAAACTTGCTTTAGCATAATCACATGTAAACACAAAAAGAGGAGGAGAAGTTATACCTTTGAGATTCTTTCGAATCCGTCGAAACCACAAGCAAGACAAATAGGCCTTGCCTCTATCAGTATCCACACCAGGATCACCAGAGACAACTCCTAGAGTAGCAAGTCTTTGTCTCCAATTGGTGCTAGCCAACTGACGGAGACAAGAGAAGAAGAAGAGAGAGAGACGGCAACCAAGGAAAACTTAAGAGAAACTCATCTCTCCAAAGATTATCAAGGGATCTATTTATATATCTCTTGATTAGGGCATCTTAGGAGGCTTAAATAGAACCTATCTTACCATAATTATCCCATAATTAAGGTAAGAATAACCTAAAAAAATTTCATAAGAGAAATCTCCAAAAACGATAGAGTCGCGACACGGCCATGTGTCTTACACACGGTCGACCGTGCCAAAAGGGCACGGTCATACCAGGACACACGGCCAGCCGTGGGTCCTTCTGGGCATAGCCCAGACTTTGGTCATTTTTATCCAGAGTTAGGCACAGCCTGTGCTAGGTTAGGCATAGTTGTGTGAGGCTCTGTATGGTCCATTTGACTTTGTTTAGGTGTGATATGGTCGTGCTAGGTCCGAAAAGGCCATAGGAGGTTCCATAGCCTCCGTTTCGTACCCCCCTTGGTCTAGTCCAACCAGATATATCCTCTCTCATCGAGAATCTCATTCTTAGACTTATTTTACATCTCGAGATCACCCGTAGTGCATGTGACCTAATAGGTTCCCAGTTATGTTAGTCATTCATAATTAACCCTTTAATTATGAATAGATCATGAGTGGAACCTAGAAGTACATCATAACCCCCAATTGATTGGAAAGTCTAAATTGACTCCAGAACATTTTTGAACCCTTTCAGCAACTATAGTTGTTCGTGCCTTGTTCCTTTCACTCATCCTATACCCACTTGGTTCAGGACATGGTCTGTGTGTTCGTCCTTACTAGGTTGACTACGTCACACCTAGCCCAAGTCAGTTTCCTTATCTTGTGGATTCAAGTTACTCCTACCTGCTTCCAAGAAGACCATCTTCTTAACATGTTTACTCTGGCTAGAGACTTCTGAGTAACAATCTTGATAAGAGGCCTAGGGTATACATCTCTTTTGTCAGGAGTAGTGAATCCTCTGTGGGATATTCAAATACCTTCGATCACTTTGGCTTACACCCAATCATCTCGAAGTTACACCTCCTATGGAGATGTCTACGAAGAAGTCAAAGTATAAGATGCCATGATCAAGGTGACTTGAATACCTCAAGTCTAATGAAGGTCGCCCTCGAGCTGTAGTGAGATCTTCAATGACATATAAAACCATATGAAGTCTCATAGCAGGTCACTCCAATAAACTAGTTATCATAACTAGCATACACATGTTCACTCTCAGCATCCCTATGCTTCCATTCAGTGAGTATCGAATTCTTGGATAAACCAAGGAGCATAACATGTGCTAGTCTCATAGGATTGATGATGTCCAATCTCATCAATTCATCGACTATGGATAGTTTCAATACTTACATGATTACACATGATAAGATACCCACTAATTGTGATCCAATCACAATTTCTTTCATGTCATGCATTATATTGTGGACTTCAGTATATGAGTTTAAGATCCAATCAAATACATAAATAATGTATACTCAAATAGTGAATTTTATTAATAACTTCTAAGGCGATTGTCTTAGGACACCTCTCAATTACATAAAACTCCCACTTGGCCTACAGTCAATCGCCTTGGTATCTAATACTATAGGCCACTTTATGACTCTCGAACTTTTCTTGGAGAAGAGGTTTTGTCAAGGGATCTTCTAGATTTCTATCGGTGGGAACTTTCTCAATTTGTACTTCTCTTCTACCTATGATCTCTCTGATCAGATGGTAACGGCATAGTACGTGCTTGGATCGCTGATGACACCATAGTTCCTTCGCCTGTACAATAGCACCATTGTTGTCGTAGGAAATCGGTAATGCTTTAAAAATTCTTGGAACAACTCCAAGTTCAGTAATGAACTTCTTGATCTAGACCACCTCCTTTGCTTCTTCAGAAGCTGTAATGTACTCTGCCTCTATAGTAGAATCTGTAACGGTGTCTTGCTTGGAACTTTTCTAACTCACCACACCTCCATTAAAGAAGAATATGTATCCAAACTGAGATTTGGAATCATCCTTATCTGTCTAGAAGATGGAATCAATATACCCGCTCACAACCACATCACCTCCTCTATATACCAAGACCAAATCCTTAGTCCTTCTCAAGTACTTAAGAATTGTCTTTACAGCCACCCAATGGTCCCTAACAAGATCCGACTGGTATCTACTCGTAATGCTCAAAGCATACGATACATCTATCCTCGTACATAATATAGCATACATGATCGATCCTATAGCTGATGCATATAGAATTTGACTCATATGAATCCTCTCGTCTTCTATGTGCGGCCACATAGACTTCAAAAGGTGAATCCCATGCCTCATGGGAATAAAACCTTTCTTGGATTTTTCCATGGTAAACCATTTTAGCACTTTGTCTATGTATGTAGACTGTGAAAGAACAAGCAACCGATTCGATCTATCTCTATAGATCTTAATCCCCAAAATATAAGTTGCTTCTCTCAAGTCTTTCATGGAGAACATTTTGGACAACCAGACCTTGACTGTTTGCAAAACAGGAATATCGTTTCCTATAATTAATATGTCATCGACATACAATACTAGGAACACAATCGTACTCCCACTAACCTTCTTATGTACATAGGGCTCCTCAAGATTTTGCGAGAAATTAAACTGTTTGATTGCCTCATCAAAATGGATATTCCAACTCTTGGATGCTTTCTTCAATCCATAAATGGATCGTTGAAGCTTACATACTTTGTTCTTGTCAATGGATGTGAAACCCTCAGGTTGTATTATATATACATCCTCAAACAGGTGAAGGTCGAAGCTTCGCTTCTCGCTTCGCCTCGGTCGCTTATGCATGGCGATCCAATCATACATCCCCGGATTAAAAAAAAATTAATCCAAACGAAGATGGATTACCCAAGCAACCGATCAATCATCGTGCTTCTCGATTTGAGTCGTCGCTTGAACAAACTTGTTGTTCAAGCAACCTAACTCTTTTCCTCGATTAGCCACGGAATAGATGATGTACGGATCGTCGATTTTTGTGTTTATCATCGGGGTCCAAGTAAATTAACCACATGCATAATACAAAAGAACTAAATCAAAACAAACAAGATTATACTTCTTGTTTACCTCTTAATCTTCTATTGTATGACCTATCCTCCTCTTGGACGTTGTATGGGCAATGATCCTCCAAGAGTTGAAGCCTCCTAGATCGCATCTTCCCTTCCTTGCTCGCTCCGAACAAGGGAAGATAACCGAGATCTTCTTCTTCTATCTAGTGCTGACCACCAAGACAACTAGCTTGGTTGTTGTCGTCGACCAAGGAGAGGAAGATGAAGAAGTGGGCACCGGCCAAGAGAAGCCTTGTTGCCTCTAGTCAAGGAGAGGAGGTGGCGTCGGCCAAAACCCAAGGAAGAGAGAGAAACCCTAGTGTCGGCCAAGAGAAAAGTGGAGAAACCCTAGCTTTGCACTCTTGTTACCGCCGGCTCAAACCCTAGATCTCCTTGTGTCTCACACCCAAGCCTTGGAAGAAAACCCTAATCTCCAAAGATTATCTTTCCGCCCAAGCCTCTGTTAGTAATATATGAGAGGTGTTCTAAGGCAATCGCCATATGGTCATACCATTTATTTGATAAATGAAGATTCACTATTTGAGTGTACATGTTTTCATGTATTTGATTGGATCTTAAACTCATTTACTGAATGTCTGTAATACGATTCACAGCATGAGAGAATTTGTGATTGGATCACAACTAGTGAGTATCTCTACATGTGTAATTGTGATGTATTGGAATTATCCCTAGTCGATGAATCGATGGATTCGGACACCATCAAATCTGTCGAGACTAGCACGAGGTATACTCCTTGGTGTATCCAAGCAGCTGATTCTCACTGGCTGGAGACATTGTGATGTCCGGAGTTAATCATGGATGCTACTTATGGTAACTAGTTCATTAGAGTGATCAGCCGTAAAACTTCATATGGTTCTATGCATACATAAATATGTCAATGAAGTTCTTACTGCAGCTTAAGTGCGATGTTCCTTTGACTTGCGGTATTCAAGTCATCTTGATAATGAAGACTTATGCTTTGACATCTTAAGCAAGCATCTCTAAGGAGATGTGGACCCGGGATGATTGGGTATAAGTCGAAGTGATCGAAGGTGTTTGAATAGCCTATAAAGGATTCACCACTCCTTGCGAGGAGATGTATACCCATGGCCTCTCGTCGGATTGTTACTAAAGTCTTTGGCCAAATCATTACATGTTTAGAGTAAGGTACTCTTGGATACATGTGCAGTAACTAGAATCCGTAGGATGAGGAAATGATACTTGGGCTAGGTGTGACGTAGTCAACCTAGTCGGGACTAACACTATAGACCATGTCCTGAACCAAGTGGGTATAAGATGAGTGAAAGGAATGGGGCACGATTCATTGTAGTTGTTGAAAGGTTTCAGAAATAGTTCTGGATCAATCGTTGATCTTTTCAGTGAATTGGGGATCATGATGTACTACTAGGTGTCACTCATGATCATTCTATAATTAATGATTAATTATAGATGACCAACATAAACCGAGAACCTATTTGGTCACATTCACAACGAGCGTAATCCGAAGAATTTAAAACAAGCTTGAGAATGAGATTCTCAGACCGAGAGAAACTAGGTTTGTTTGGACCAAAGAAGGAGCGAGCATGAAATCATTTCAGTCGCAATGGAAGCGTGGATGGGCCATGTCTTATGAAGACATGATGGATGAACCAAATTGGTTTGGTTCTAATCCAATGGTGGAGAATAAACCAAAAGGGTTTGGTTTGTTTTAAACGAATGAACCAAAGTTGGTTCGGTTCGTGTTAACTTAAAATAGACCAAATCGGTTTGGTTTATTTTAACTTAAATTAATGGAGCGGGTTAATGGGCTTTTGGTTATGATCCGATAACCATTAGGAGAATTTATTCTCTATAAAATAGGGCTTAAGGGTTTTGTGAAAACCTAATCCAAGCAATCTACAAGTTGTCGCCCACCCCTCCTCTCCTCTGGTGGTCGGCACCCAACCCTAGCCGCCGCCCAGCTTTGTGCCACCGTCCAAACTTGTTGCCGGCGTCTAAGCTTCATCCGGCGATCCTCTGGCGACCTTCCGGTGATCTTCCTTAGGTCCGGCGACAAGGTGAGCATCTAGCTTCCATATTTGGCCGGCCCTAATCCTCCACCAAAGCTGTCCAGTTTTCTGGACAGCTTGTTTATTTCGTGTCGGAGCATTGTTTGGACGACGTTTGGAGCTCCGACAGTGGCTTCCTTGCCAGAGATTCGATCTCCGGTAATCCTCATAGGTGGAGGACGAAGGATTCATCAAACGGTTGACGAATACCTCTCCGGAGAAGCGAGTTTTTGAGGACTCATTTTGAATCCGAATTTTGATTCGGATTGTGATCTTCTCTAGATCACATCGTCTTCAACATGAGGCTAGTGACTCGTATGAAGACGAGGCTCGTGACTTTGTGAAGTCATCCTGAAGATACTTGACGTGGATACGGATAGAGGTGATTCTAGCGAGGATCGCTCCGGTTGATGTCTTTCCCGCTACACGTGATACGTCAGGTATACGTAGTATAAATTTCTTTTTTATTGAAAAATTTGAAATTGCGGTTATGTCTACACATGTTGTACTATGCATGCGTGTGGTGTGTGTTTTGTAATAAATTAGATTTATTATTTTTATTTCTTCCGCTGTGCACATGTTTACGAAACATGTTCGAACACACTTGCAGCGGTGCCGGAAACCCAACAGTGGTATCAGAGCCCAGGTTGTGTTTCGACATAATCGTAAAATTGTTTTGCGATAGTCGTAATGGTATTTATGGAAATTTTCTACTTTTGGAAAGTTAGAAGTATTTTTGAAAATTTTGAATCTTGGAAAGTCTAGAAGTATTTATGGAAATCTTCTACTTTTGGAAAGTTAGAAGTATTTATGAAAATTGATATTTTCCATAAATAAAATATTTGATTAGATTTGGAAATTTGTTTCCTAATTTAATCATGATTTGATTTGGGAAATCAAATCTTAAAAATATTTTATTTCCATAAGTAGTTTTGATGATTTAGGAAATTTGTTTCCTAAATTGACTTTCCTTAATCAACACTTTCCACAAATAAAATACGTGATTAGATTTGGAAATTTGTTTCCTAATTTAATCATAATTTGATTTGGAGAATCAAATCTCAAACATATTTTATTTCCATAAATAGTTATGACATATAAGGAAATATATACATGACATAATTGTATGCCATGTAATTGCATTAGATGCATAACATTATACCATGCGTGTCGTGACATGTAGATGTATGTCATGTATGTCATGTCATGTAGATAATAGTTATTTGCATGCAAAGAGGATGAGACATAAAAACTCTAACTCAATATTAAAGCCTACACCTTCCATTAATATGGTTAGAACTAGAGTTCCGTTTCTTGTTTGGGTTGTTAGACTCTCTCCAAGCCCGGCTCGGACCCGAACATGTTCAAATCATGGAATAGTTTAATACTAATATGGTAAGAGTCAGAGGTCAATCATTAGCTTTGGTTGTTGGACTCTCTCCAAGCCGGGCTAATTGGTTTAATGCACTCTAACCATATTAAAACTATTTCTCGATTAATGGGTTAGTTTTAACCTGGAGCATCGGCTTGTTGGACTCTCTCCAAGGTCGATGTGAAGGGAGGTGAAGTTGGGTGCTATGCATATGATGCATACTTGTTAATGTGTTAACAACCCAATGTATGTGTGAACATTCAATTAGTTGATAGCACATTGTGATAGTTGCATATATGTGATATGCAATCGGTATATTTGATACCTACCATCGTAGTTACGAATGTTTTGTTGGACTTTCTCCAAGGTTGTTCATATCTATGTTGGATATCAGCCCATTCGGAGATGGACCTACGATCTCCTGAAGTGATTTTAGGGTTTTTGAAATTCGAAAAATGAATGGGATTTATGAATGTATGTTGATACATTTTAAATCATCTTTTTCATATATGCTCGATTTGTATTTCTGAGTTAATCGATTGATCATGATGTCTTTGAATTTGTGCTCTATTTTGAATTCAAATAAATTGACTGGGCCGATCTTCTTGGACTGGCTTAGAATCTTGAGAATTATTCTCAAGGCGGAAAAGCTTACGAATATCCTCGAAGCACCTCTTCCCGCCCGTCCTAGTGACAATGCAACTCTGGACCAATTGTTGGCCTATCAAAAACATGTGATTGATTCTGAACTAGTGAGTTGCATAATGCTAGCCGCGATGGTACCCGATCTGTGGAAGCAGCATGAGCATATGGATGCTCATACCTTAGTCTTTCATCTTTATGAGTTGTTTGATGAGTAAGTGAGATTCGAAAGGTTTGAAGTCTCCAAGCTCCTCTTCACCTCTAAGATGCAAGAGGGTTCATCTATAGTACTGCTCAACATGCTGAAGACTGTGGAGCCTTCTGAGAAGCTTGAGCAGGGGATGATGCTGTTAGTTGATTCCTCGAAGAAAGGTTCTAAGAGGGAGTCAAAGGAATAGTAGAAGGGGAAGAAAAAGGCTAAAAAGGCAGAACCAGCTCAAAAGGGCACTTGCCATCATTATGGCAAGGAGGGCCATTGGCGAAGAAATTACAAGATTTATCTTGAGTTCGTGAAGAAGAATAAGGCATCGGATGCCCCATCTTCTTCAGATATCTTCGTTATTGATTGTCATTCTATTTCCTCAAACACTTGGGTATTGGATACTGGGTGTGACTCACATATATGTAATGTCATACATGGGCTAAGGAATAGAAGAAGACTCATCAGAGGGGAGTCAAATTTGCGAGTTGGCAATGGAGCAAAGGTTGTTGCGGTCGCCATCGAAACTTATTTGCTGAAGCTCCCTAGTGGACTAGTCTTGGAACTGGACAATTGCTATTGAGTTCCTTCTCTAATAAAGAACATTGTTTCTATTTCCTGCTTAAATAGAAATGGTTACCATTTGACATTTAGTAACAATTGTTGTTATATAACTTTGAATGGCGTACTTTATGGAACTGGAACTTTAAGCAATGGTATTTATACGTTGGACGTATCCAGTGACATTTTCAATATCGAAGCGAGCAACAAGCGTGCTTGAAAGGATAATCAATTAGACTCCTACATGTGTCATTGTCGTCTTGGCCATGCAAGCAAGAAATGCATGTCTGAATTACACCGATGTGGAATTCTGGAATCATTTGAATTGGATTCATACAATACATGTTAATCATGCTTAAAAGGCAAGATGACTAAGTTACCTTTTACAGGAAAAGGTGAACGGGTGGGAGAGTTACTAGGCCTAATACATACTGATGTATGTGGACCTATATCAACTCAAGCTTTAGGAGGCTATAGCTACTTCATTACCTTCACCGATGATCACTCATGGTTTGGGTATGTGTTCTTGATGAAACACAAGTCTGAAGCCTTTGAAAGGTTCAAAGAATTCAGAAATGAAGTAGAGAAACAACATGACAAGAGTATTAAAATACTTCGATCGGATCGAGGTGGTGAATACTTAAGTCAAGAGTTTCTTGATTATCTAAGAGACAATGGTATATTGTCTCAATGGACTCCGCCATATACACCACAGCATAATGGTGTATCTGAGAGGCGTAACCGGACCTTGTTGGACATGGTCAGGTCAATGATGAATCATGCAAATCTTCCCAAGTCCTTTTGGGGCTATGCACTTCAGACAACTGTTTACTTGTTAAACAGAATGTCAACCAAGGTAGTCTCTACTACTCCATATGAGATATGGAATAGTAAGAAATCTCATGTATCTTACTTGAAGATATGGGGTTGTCCTGCTTATGTGAAGCGGACTGTATCAGACAAATTGGATGCTAAGTCTGATAAATATCTATTTATTGGATACCCTAAGGAAACAAGGGGTTACCAATTCTATCATCCTGTGGAACAAAAGGTGTTTGTTTCAAGGCATGCTGTGTTTCTAGAGAAAGAGTTTCTCTTGTAAGAAAATAGTGGGAGTGTCATCGAGCTTGAGGAGGTTCAAGAGACTCAAATAGACATTGATGAGATACCTGGTGAAGCACAACAGCCAATAACTCATAGTGATGAGCCATCTGCTGGACCTATTGTGACACCACATCTTCGTAGATCTGGTAGAACACGCAATATTCCTGAGAGATATGGATTTCTCGTAAGTGAATCGAACGACGTGTTACTCATTGATGATGAGGAGCCTACCAGTTATGAAGAAGTTCTGACAAGTTCAGAAAGGGATAAGTGGCTTGAAGCCATGAAGTCGGAGATGGATTCCATGTATGAAAACCAAGTTTGGAACTTGGTTGACCCACCCGAAGGCATAAAGCCTATAGGGTGCAAGTGAGTTTTCAAGAAGAAAGCTGACATGGATGGTAATGTGATTACCTATAAGGCTAGATTGGTGGCGAAAGGATATCATCAAAAACAAGGTGTTGATTATGACGAAACCTATTCGCTTGTTGCTATGCTTAAATCCATTCGGATGCTCCTAGCCATAGCGGCTCATTATGATTATGAGATATGGCAGATGGATGTGAAAATAGCTTTCCTTAATGGAAACTTGCTCGAGGACGTGTATATGATACAGCCTGAGGGTTTCACATCGGTTGATAAAACCAAAGTATATAAATTGCGACGGTCCATATATGGATTGAAGCAAGCTTCCAGGAGCTAGAATATCTATTTTGATGAGACATTGAAAAGGTTTGATTTCTCACAAAATCTAGACAAACCTTGTGTATACAAGAATGTTAGTGGGAGTGCAGCCGTGTTCCTAGTATTGTATGTTGATGACATATTACTCATAAAAAATGATGTTTCAGTCTTTCAGTCAGTTAAGATTTGGTTATCCAAGACATTCTCCATGAAAGACCTGGGAGAAGCAACCTACATCCACGGGATTAAGATCTATAGAGATAGATCGAAACGGTTGCTTGGTCTTTCGCAGTCTACATATATAGATCGAGTGGTAAAAAGGTTTAGCATGTCGAAATCGAAGAAAGGTTTCCTACCCATCAGGCATGGGATACACCTTTTGAAGTCTATGTGTCCGCGCACAGAAGATGAGAGGATTTGCATGAGTAAGATTCCCTATGCATCCGCTATAGGATCTATCATGTATGCTATGTTATGTACGAGGCCCAATGTATCATATGCTCTGAGTGTCATGAGCAGATACTAGTCTGATCCAGGAATGGATCATTGGGTGGCTGTTAAGATGATCCTTAAGTGCTTGAGAAGAACTAAGGATGCGTTCCTAGTATATGGAGAAGGGGACATGGTGATACGTGGGTATACGGATGCCAACTTCCAGATAGACAAGGATGATTCCAAGTCTGAGTCTGGGTATGTATTCACCTAGAAAGGAGGCGTAATAAGTTGGAAAGGTTCCAAGCTTGACACTATAGCGGATTCTGCCACTATGGTAGAATACATTGCAGCTTCGGAAGTAGCAAAGGAAGTAGTTTGGATCAAGAAGTTCATCTTTGAACTTGATGTGGTCTCATCAATGATCCAAACATGTGCTTCGCCGCTATCATCTGATCAAAGAGATCATGAGTAGGAAAAAAATACAAATCGAGAAGATCCCACAGAAAGAAACTTAGCGGATCCTTTAACTAAGGCATTACCTCAAAGTAAGCTTGAGGGTCATGTTAGAGCTTATGGTATTGGATACAGTAGCGATTGACATTAGGCCAAGTGGGAGTTTGTTAGTAATATATGAGAGGTGTCCTAAGGCAATCGCCATATGGTCGTACCATTTATTTGATAAATGAAGATTCACTATTTGAGTGTACATATTTTCATGTATTTGATTGGATCTTAAACTCGTTTACTGAATGTCCGCAATACGATTCACATCATGAGAGAATTTGTGATTGGATCACAACTAGTGAGTATCTCTACATATATAATTGTGATGTATTGGAATTATCCCTAGTCGATGAATTGATGGATTCGGACACCATCTCAACCACGAGACTAGCACTGAGGTATACTCCTTCGTATCCAAGCAATGATTCACCGGCCGAGACATTGTGATGTCCGAGTTAATCGTGGATGCTAGTTATGGTAACTAGTTCATTGGAGTGACCAGTCGTAAGACTTCATATGGTTCTCTGCATATATAGATATGTCAATGAAGTTCTTATAGTAGCTTAAGTGCGATGTTCCTTTGACTTGCGGTATTCAAGTCATCTTGATCATGAAGACTTATGCTTTGACATCTTAAGCAAGCATCTCTGAGGAGATGTGAACTCGGGATGATTGGGTATAAGTCGAAGTCATCGAAGGTGTTTGAATAGCCTATAAAGGATTCACCACTCCTTGCGAGGAGATGTATACCCATGGCCTCTCGTCGGATTGTTACTAAAGTCTTTGGCCAAAGCATTACACGTTTAGAGTAAGGTACTCTTGGATACATGTGCAGTAACTAGAATCCGTAGGACGAGGAAATGATACTTGGGCTAGGTGTGACGTAGTCAACCTAGTGGGGACTGACACTATAGACCATGTCCTGAACCAAGTGGGTATAAGATGAGTGAAGGGAATGGGGCACGATTCATTCGAGCTGCTGAAGGGTTTCAGAAATAGTTCTGGATCAACCGTTGATCTTTTCGGTTAATTGGGGATCATGATATACTACTAGGTGCCACTCATGATCGTTCTATAATTAATGGTTAATTATAGACGGCCAACATAAACTGAGAACCTATTTGGTCACACGCACAACGAGTGTAATCCGAAGGATTTAAAACAATTTTGAGAATGAGATTTTCAGACCGGGAGAAACTAGGTTTGGTTGGACCAAACAAGGAGCGAGCATGAAATTGTTTCAGTCGCAATGGAAGCGTGGATGGGCCGTATCTTATGAAGACATGATGGATGAACCAAATTGGTTTGGTTCTAATCCAATGGTGGAGAATAAACCAAAAGGGTTTGGTTTGTTTTAAACGAATGAACCAAAGTTGGTTCGGTTCGTTTTAACTTAAAATAGACCAAATTGGTTTGGTTTATTTTAACTTAAATTAATGGAGCGGGTTAATGGGCTTTTGGTTATGATCCGATAATCATTAGGAGAATTTGTTCTCTATAAAATAGGGCTTAAGGGTTTTGTGAAAACCTAATCCAAGCAATCCACAAGTTGCCGCCCACCCCCTCCTCTCCTCTAGTGGTCGGCGCCCAACCCTAGCCGCCGCCCAGCTTTGTGCTACCATCCAAACTTGTTGCCGGCGTCCAAGCTTCAGCCAGCGATCCTCCGGCGACCTTCCGGTGATCTTCCTTGGGTCCGGCGACAAGGTGAGCATCTAGCTTCCATATTTGGCCGGCCCTAATCCTCCACCAAAGCTGTCCAGTTTTCTGGACAGCTTGTTTATTTCATGTCGGAGCATCGTTTGGACGAGGTTTGGAGCTCCGACAGCGGCTTCCTTTCCGGGGATTTGATCTCCGGTAATCCTCATAGGTGGAGGATGAAGGATTCGTCAAACGGTTGACGAATACCTCTCCGGAGAAGTGAGTTTTTGAGGACTCGTTTTGAATCCGAATTTTGATTCGGATTGTGATCTTCTCTCGATCACATCGTCTTCGACATGAGGCTAGTGACTCGTACGAAGACGAGGCTCGTGACTTTGTAAAGTCGTCCCGTAGATACTTGGCGTGGATACGGATAGAGGCGATTCTAGCAAGGATTGCTCCGGTTGATGTCTTTCCCACTACACGTGATACGTCAGGTATACGTAGTATAAATTTCCTTTTTATTGCAAAATTTGAAATTGCGGTTATGTCTACACATGTTGTACTATGCATGCGTGTGGTGTATGTGTTGTAATAAATTATATTTATTATTTTTATTTCTTCCGCTGTGCACATGTTTACGAAACATGTTCGAACACACTCGCCGCGGTGCCAGAAACCCAACAGTGGTATCAGAGCTTAGGTTGTGTTTCGACATAATCATAAAATTATTTTGCAATAGTCGTAATGGTATTTATGGAAATTTTCTACTTTTGAAAAGTTAGAAGTATTTTTGAAAATTTTGAATTTTGGAAAGTCTAGAAGTATTTATGGAAATCTTCTACTTTTGGAAAGTTAGAAGTATTTATGGAAATTGATATTTTCCATAAATAAAATATTTAATTAGATTTGGAAATTTATTTCCTAATTTAATCATGATTTGATTTGGGAAATCAAATCTTAAAAATATTTTATTTCCATAAGTAGTTTTGATGATTTAGGAAATTTGTTTCCTAAATTGACTTTCCTTAATCAACACTTTCCACAAATAAAATATGTGATTAGATTTGGAAATTTGTTTCCTAATTTAATCATGATTTGATTTGGAGAATCAAATCTCAAACATATTTTATTTCCATAAATAGTTATGACATATAAGAAAATATAGTACATGCCATAAATGTATGTCATGTAATTGCATTAGATGCATATCATTATGTCATGTGTGTCGTGACATGTAGATGTATGTCATGTATGTCATGCCATGTAGATAATAGTTATTTGTATGCAAAGAGAATGAGATATAAAAACCCTTACTCAATATTAAATCCTACACCTTCCATTAATATGGTTAGAACTAGAGTTCCGTTTCTTGTTTGGGTTGTTGGACTCTCTCCAAGCCCGGCTCGAACCCGAACATGTTCAAACCATGGAATAGTTTAATACTAATATGGTAAGAGTCAGAGGTCAATCATTAGCTTTGGTTATTGGACTCTCTCCAAGCCGGGCTAATTGGTTGAATGCGCTCTAACCATATTAAAACTATTTCTCGATTAATGGGTTGGTTTTAACCTGGAGCATCGGCTTGTTGGACTCTCTCCAAGGTCAATGTGAAGGGAGGTGAAGTTGGGTGCTATGCATATGATGCATACTTGTTAATTGGTTAACAACCCAATGTATGTGTGAACATTCAATTAGTTGATAGCACATTGTGATAGTTGCATATATGTGATATGCAATCGGTATATTTGATACCTACCATCGTAGTTTTGAATGGCTTATTGGACTTTCTCCAAGGTTGTTCATATCTATGTTGGATATCAGCCCATTCGGAGATGGACCTACGATCTCCCGAAGTGATTTTAGGGTTTTTGAAATTCAAAAAATGAATGGAATTTATGAATGTATGTTGATACATTTTAAATCATCTTTCTCATATATGCTCGATTTGTATTTCTGAGTTAATTGATTGATCGTGATGTCTTTGAATTTGTTCTCTATTTTGTATTCAAATAAATTGACTGGGTCGATCTTCTTGGACTGGCTTAGAAGCTTGAGAATTGTTCTCAAGGCGGAAAAGCTTACGAATGTCCTCGAAGCACCTCTTCCCGCCTGTCCTAGTGACGATACAACTCCGGACTAATTGTTGGCCTATCAGAAACATGTGATTGATTCTAAACTAGTGAGTTGCATAATGCTAGCCGCGATGGTGCCCAAGCTATGGAAGAAGCATGAGCATATGGATGCTCATACCTTAGTCTTTCATCTTTATGAGTTGTTTGATGAGTAAGTGAGATTCGAAAGGTTTGAAGTCTCCAAGCTCCTCTTCACCTCTAAGATGCAAGAGGGTTCATCTGTGGTACTGCTCAACATGCTGAAGACTGTGGAGTCTTCTGAGAAGCATGAGCAGGGGACGATGCTGTTAGTTGATTCCTCGAAGAAAGGTTCTAAGAGGGAGTCAAAGGAATAGCAGAAGGGGAAGAAAAAGGCTAAAAAGGCAGAACCAGTTCAAAAGGGCACTTGCCATCATTATGGCAAGGAGGGCCATTGGCGAAGAAATTGCAAGATTTATCTTGAGTTTGTGAAGAAGAATAAGGCATCGGATGCCCCATCTTCTTCAGATATCTTCGTTATTGATTGTCATTCTATTTCCTCAAACACTTGGGTATTGGATACTGGGTGTGACTCACATATATGTAATGACATACATGGGCTAAAGAATAGAAGAAGACTCGTCAGAGGGGAGTTAAATTTGTGAGTTGGCAATGGAGCAAAGGTTGCTGCAGTCGCCATCGGAACTTATTTGCTGAAGCTCCCTTGTGGACTAGTCTTGGAACTGGACAATTGCTATTGAGTTCCTTCTCTAATAAAGAACATTGTTTCTATTTCTTGCTTAAATAGAAATGGTTACCATTTGACGTTTAGTAACAATTATTGTTATATAACTTTGAATGGCGTACTTTATGGAACTGGAACTTTAAGCAATGGTATTTATACGTTGGACGTATCTAGTGACATTTTCAATATCGAAGCGAGCAACAAGCTTGCTCGAAAGGATAATCAATTAGACTCCTACATGTGGCATTATCGTCTTGGCCATGCAAGCAAGAAAAGCATGTCCGAATTACACCGATGTGGAATTCTGGAATCGTTTGAATTGGATTCATACGATACATGTGAATTGATACTACTGATACCTTTTCTATATATGCCAGATAGAAGGGTTTGCATGTAATACGTGATCCGAGCCAAAATATTTTGCTCAGCAAAGGGAGAAAAGGAAGAACGGTTCGGGCGTAGATATCCGAAGCAATTGGCACAAGGGAGTTAGCAGAAGCAATTACCATGGGAGTTAGTAGAAGCAATTATCACGAGAGTTAGCAGAAGCAATTGGCACGGGAGTTAGTAGAAGCAATTGGCACGGGAGTTACAATTGGCACCGGAGTTAGCAGAATCAATTGGCACGGGAGAGTTAGCAGAAGCAATTGGCACGGCAAAGAAGAGACGAAAGGCACTTCACTAAGGGCGGAACAGGAATCGGTTCAGCTAGATAATCCCAGAAGCAGATAGGATGGATAAAGGGTCGACTCAACCTGATCGATCCGAAGGAAGTTCATCACGGGAAAAAGAGGAATTGGTTCGGGTTGACGAGGAGCCCTAGGGCTAGGTCACCCGTGGGCTATAGACCTAAGTTAGTTTCACCAAAAGCGGATGGTTGAGGGAGACAGTCTAACCTAGTTACCTGAAAAGTAGAGGAAGAGGCGTTATGCAGCAGCTTAGGAGGTCCCCACACAATATTCCAAGGAGCCTTCGTTCCTCATATCTGTAACAGAATTATTCTCCAGGTGGATGTGGTGGCCACGTGTACAATGGAGACAGCCCATGACGTCACGATGGGGGAAAAGAGGAAGATAAAAGGGAGGAAGTGAGGAGGAGAGAGGGGATCGATCCGCAATTATTCCAGCCCAGCAAGAAAAAGGAAGAGGCGAGAGGAGAAAGGGAGCGACAACCACCTCGCCGGAGAAGGAGGGCAGGGATCTGTTGTTGTTACATCCCTTGTATTCTTTCTCGTCTTGTGATACCACTGTAAGAGGTTTTTCTCCTCCACCTCCGGAAACTTCTTTTCCGTAAGGGAGGACCTTCATAGTGAAAGTTCTGAAAGTTCTGGGTGAGAAAGCTCACCTCCGTGGGAGTAGGAATCCTCATTCGAACCACGCTTACATCTTGTGTCCGAAGTTTTGATCACTGGTGTCGGTTTTGCATTTCATCCGCTTCATCTTCTTATTCTTATCGAAGGCTCGCGAGAACCCTCTGAGATCTCCCTCAGTGATTCACTGCATTGAAAAGGAGTGAACCGATTTTCCTCGTCGCATCAGTTGGCGCCGTCTGTGGGAAACATTGAGCTGGACGTCGAGATGCAACCTGAAGAGATACAACAACCCGCTACCTCTGCAGCGGAGGAGCGACCCATCATCCTTCTACCATCACAGTTGAAGGCCCTGATGGATGACGCTATTACAGAGGCCCTTGCTAGGGAAAGGAGAAGGACCGCATATCTGCATTCGCATTCCGATGAACCTTCTTCCCGAGGCCCACCCCCGGAAATGCCTCCCCCATCTCGTACAGCTATCAATGTAGAAATATTGCCTGGAGGAGAACTTGGGGGAACAGCACCTCAGAACACTATGCCCTTCACCTAAACACGTAGGGAAGAACAGGGCAAAAGTCAATCAACCAAACCTCCAGAAGTATATGAGCCCAGTCCCTTTACAATGGACATTCTCTCTGAAGTCCCTCCGTCCTACTTCCAGAATCGTCAGATCAATAAGTATGATGGTTCGATGGATTCCGAAGAGCACATATCTCAATTTGACAGAGCGGCCTCGCTCCACTGTTATACCGATGCTCTCAAATGCCGAGTTTTCCGGACCACCTTAACCGGCTCGGCACAAAAGTGGTTTAATACTCTGCCCCCAGGATCCATCACTTGTTTCGCTGATTTCCGGGGAATGTTTAGTCAGGAGTTTGCCAGTTGCAAGGCGTATAAACATGACTCCTCTACACTAATGCATATCACCCAGGGACCCTCAGAATCCCTTAGAGGGTATCTCCACCAATTCACTCGGCTAGGGAATCCTCCGCCGGTCGAGCTTTGACGCTTATTCAAAGATGGGCTGAAGGAGGGCCCCTTCCTCAGTTCCTTGTTAAGACAACCTGCGGACAATTATGAGGAGCTACTAAGCCGTGCGGAGAAATTTATCCGCGAGGAGGAAGGATTAAAGGTGCGGAGAGCTGAATGGGCTACCGCAGCAGCTCCAACTGAAAGAGCTCGCCCCGCCACTCCTCAAGCACCCCCTCGACGGGAATATGTGCGACCTTTTCGACAAGAGGCTCCGAGGCCTCGTCTAATGCTACAGGGTGTTCGCCCCGTACCGCCGTTACAAATCATGGCCGCTGAAGCACTTCCTCCTTCGAGGACTTAGAAGGAACGGGAGATGGAATTGTATGACCAACAGGGTCTGCTGCAACGGCCCTTAGGATACAGGGGGATCCCACGTAACCCCCCCCCCTGCCCCATTCTTCTGCCAATATCATACGGAATATGGCCATGCTAGTGGCCGATGTTTCAAGTTACAGGAGGAACTGGATCACCTCCGAGCCGCGTATCCCCAACTGTGGTTTCAGACGGGAGGGTCAGTACAGCAGGGCCCCCGACCCAATGTAACCCGTCCAGGGCCGTATAATCAACAACCTCAAGTCACTTTCCCCCAAACACCATCTCAGGAGGTTGTCTCTCAAGAAGGCCCATCGGGTGAGGGCCCCTCGTCCAATCTAGATAACGCTCCCACACGGGGGGTTATCTATGTTATAGCTAGAGGACCTACTAATGGGGACTCTAACCGGGCGCAGAAGTCGTACGCCCGTCTCATGGAGAGTTTGGCCATCGTCACCGACCAAACTATTCAAGTTGCACTGCCCATTTCATTCGGGCCAAAAGACCTCCAAGGTGTCCTCGCCCACACGACGCCTTTAGTTCAGATATCCTCGCCAATTATGAAGTGGCGAATCTGGTCGACTCGGGAAGCTCCGTCAATATACTCTTCCAGGAAGCTTTCGGACAGATGCAGTTAGGAAATGCCCAGCTAGAAGATGTGGCCACCCCCCTCTTTGGATTCGCAGGGCATGTGGTCCACCCTACAGGGCAGATTTTATTGCCTCTGACTCTGGGTGTAAAGCCCAGCCAAAAACCCAGTATAATCCCTTTCCTCATCGTGGACGCTCCGTCCACTTATAATGCTATTCTTGGGCATCCTTTCCTTACCCTTTTTTAGGCGGGTTTTCTGCATCACCGTGTCAAATTTCTGGTGGGACAATTGATGGGAGAAGTTCGCGAAGAACAGAAGACCTCTAGGAGCTGCTACGTGCAAATGGTTCGGGACGATCAGAAGAAGGCCCGAATCGATGATCTCAAGGGCAAAGCTATCGTCATCTCTGACGTCTGTGTCCTGGAAGAATCCCCCCCCCCCAAGGTCGACAAAATAGAAGAAGGAGAGCTGGTGGAAATTGCGCCGGGAAAGGCTACACAGGTAGCGCAGCAACTGGAAGCCAAGGAGGAGCTGGTGGCCTGCCTGAGGGAGAATGAAGACATCTTCGCAGGAGATGTGCATGATCTCACTGGGATCAACCCTCGAGTGGCTGAACACCATCTCAATGTTACCAGAGGAGTCCGACCTGTCCAACAGAAGAGGCAACATTTTGGACCGGAGAAGGACAAGGTCATAGCTAAAGAGGTGGAAAAACTGCTAAAAGCGGGTCATGTAAAGGAAATCCAGTTTCCCGAGTGGGTTTCCAATGTAGTCTTGGTCCCCAAGCCTTCGGGGCAGTGGAGGATGTGTATCGATTTTCATGATTTGAATAAAGTGTGCCCTAAAGACTGCTACCCCTTGCCTCGTATTGATCAGTTGGTAGATTCTACTGTGGGATATGAAGTGGTGTCCCTAATGGATGCATATCAAGGATACCATCAAATACCATTGGCTAAAGAAGACCAAAAGAGGGTTAGCTTTGTGACGGCAGGAGGGTTATATGCTTATGTGGTGATGTCATTCGGGTTAAAGAACGCCGGAGCCACCTACCAGCGCCTCATGGACAAGATTTTTGCGGAGCAGAAAGGGAAAAATGTGGAAGTCTACGTGGACGACATCTTGGTCAAATCAAAGACCACTCGGGATCTAGTCAATGATTTAAATGAAACCTTCACTACATTGAGATGGTTTAATATGAAGCTGAACCCTAACAAATGCATGTTTGGGGTAAAAAGCGGCAAGTTCTTGGGGTACATAGTAACTGAGAAGGGGTTGCAAGCCAACCCTGAGAAGGTGCAGGCGCTGTGCAACATGAAATCACCCACTAATCTGCAGGAGACCCAGAAGTTGGTGGGCAGGGTTGTTTCCTTATCTCGATTCATAGCCAGGTCGACGGACAAAGGGCTGCCTTTCTTCAAGATCCTGCACAAGGCTACTAAATTTCAGTGGGATGATCAATGCGAACAGGCTTTCCAGGAGTTGAAGAAGTATTTGGCTGGACTTCCACTGCTAGCCAAACCAATAACAGGAGAACCATTATGGATGTATTTGGTCGTCTCGGAAGGAGCTATTAGTTCGGTTTTATTGAAACAAGAAGGCTCTCACCAACAGCCTATTTATTACACCAGTCATATCCTGAAGGGGGCCAAATTCCGTTATACAGAGCTAGAGAAGTTGGCATATATCCTAGTGTTAACTGCCCGCAAATTAAGGCCATACTTTTTGGCTCATCCCATCACTGTGTTAACTCACAGCGAATTGGGCAAGGTCGTCACTAAGCCCAGTTTCTCCGGAAGATTGGCCAAGTGGGTGGTAGAACTAAGCGAATATGATATTCACTACCAGCCCCGAACGGTTATCAAGGCCCAAGCGCTTGCTGATTTCCTAGCGGAGGTACCTGGCAGCCCGGAAGATGGTTCGTCGACAAAAGAGGAAGGATTAGATGCATGGAATATATTCGTGGACGGTTCTTCAGGATCTACGGGCAGCGGCATCGGTATTCTGTTAATTTCCCCTGATAAGGAGGAGACCCGCATAGTCATATGCCTGGGATATCAGGCATCCAACAATGAGATAGAATATGAAGCCATTTTAGCGGGACTGCAGGCTGCTAAGGTGGTGGGGGCTTCTTCAATTATAATTCATTCGGATTCCCAGCTGGTAATATCACAACTTCAAGGTTCTTTCGTGGTTCGGGAGGAAAGACTGCATAACTACTTGAAAGCTTTTGAGAGAGAAAAAGCTTAGTTTCAGCAAGTCCTCTTGAAGCAAATCCCACGAGAGAACAACGGGAAGACAGATGAATTGGCTCGGATGGCTAGTACTATGGAAGGGGTGAAATCATCGAAAACGATCCATGCGAAAATCCCTACTTCCTTAGCGATATGCAATGTGGAGGAAGTTGCACCTGAACCAAGCCCAGCTCTTGATTAGAGAACTGACATCATAGCTTATTTGCGGCACGGGAAGGTCCCGGAAGAAAAAAGAGTGGCATCTACTTTAATGTGTCGAGCCAGACGGTTTACCCTCTTAAATGGAGACTTATACAAGACATCTTTCGGACGACCCTTATTGAAATGCTTGGGAAGTGAGGATGCGGAATGGGTACTCTAGGAGATTCATGAAGGTTGCTGCAGAAATCATCTAGGAGGGAGAGCTTTAGCAAGGAAGGCCCTGTTAGCAGGATATTTTTTGCCTACTCTCCAACAGGATGCTGCCCGTATAGTGCAAGCTTGCCCCGCTTGTCAGAAGCATAGCAACCGTTCTGAATGGCCAACTGAGTTAATGAAAGTCGTGGTCTCTTCATGTCCTTTTGATCAATGGGGAATGGATATAGTGGGTCCGATGCCAGTGGCACCTTTACAGAAGAAGTTTTTGTTGGTGGCTGTAGATTATTTCTCCAAATGGGTGGAGGCAGAGCCCCTGGCCAAAATTACTGAGAATGCTGTGATACAGTTCTTATGGAAGAATATTGTTTGTCGATATGGTATTCCTCGGAAAATAGTCAGTGACAATGGACGGCAGTTCCAAGGAAAAAAGATCAAAGAGTGGTGCCAAAGTCTCAACATTCAGCAGGCTTTCACTTCAGTAGCTCACCCTCAAGCTAACGGGCAAGTGGAAGTGACTAACAGAATTCTCATTCAAGGATTAAAGACCAAATTGGGGGCTCAGAGGGGAAACTAGGTAGAAGAATTACCAGGAGTCCTGTGGGCCTACCGAACTACACCAAAGACTGCAATAGGGGAAACTCCCTTCAGTTTAGTATACGGGACGGAAGCCATTATTCCGATCGAAGCTCTTTTAAGTAGCGCTCGGATAGAGGTGTACAAACCAAATCAGAACCAACTTATCTGAAGTACTGAATTGGACTTGGTGGAGGAAAAGCGGGAGATGGCACGGAGACGAGCGGAATTTTACAAGCAAAGAGTGCAGCAAGCCTTTAATAAGAAGGTGATGCCTCGAAGATTTCAAGAGGGGGACTGGGTGTTGCGAAAGGTTAATCCCGCTGGAGACCCTGGGAAGTTGGCTCCGAACTGGGAAGGGCCCTATGAAATAACGCATTGCGTAGCTGGGTCGGCATATTACCTAAAGGACGATCAGGGTAAGGAATTTCCTCGACCCTGGAACGCCATTCATCTGAAATTTTTCCACACTATCTGAGAAGCGAGAGATAGAAGAAAAGGAGTTGTGGGGCTCCCGAGGGGATGTACTTCCTAACTTGATTGTATTAATTAGACGCGAAGTAAGTTCAAATTCTGTTAATAATCCATTTACAATGGCGATACGGTACTCCTAATAAACTTTGAAAAAGAAAAGGAAGATGGAAAGGGAACTCCATTCCGAAGCAGTATGTCGAATTACAGCTTAAATCGGTCGGGAGGATAGCGTCTAAAGCCAGCCTCCCAATTTAAGGAGAACGGAGGATAAGCTGGAGGAGGTAGTCCTTGATCAGCATATTGCCGAACCGCTTCGTTAAATCCATCCTGATAAGTGGCGCGCATCAGGATGATGAATCACTCCTGTCGATTTGGGCGGTCTGGACTTCTGTCTCGATGGAGCCTGTGACACTTTTCTTGATGCTTTCGGAGTTCTCGACGCATATCACTATAACGCCTAGATACTTCCATAATGGCGTCCGCCAAGACTGAAATATCATCGGCTTGGGAAGTTTGGTCTTGCTGCATCAAGTGTGTCATCTCCACCATATTTTGACGCATTGAAGTTGAAATTCCCTCAACTGCTTCAGAGTAAGATCTGGTTTGGACGAGTTCAGTGCTCAGCCTCTGGAGGGAAGTCTCTTGCCTGTGTAGACGGCCATGAGCATGCGCCCTGAAATTTATGAGGGATGAGTTTTCTTGTACCTCCTTGCATAAGCGGGTGCGGAGGTCTCCTATTTTATCCTGTGCCTGTCGGTGTTGAACCTGAAGATGAGCGATGGTGTCAGAGTCCTGTTGTTTCCCCTGGAGGAGCTCTGCTACCTGCCCTTGAAGATGTATTAATTCTCGAATAGAGGAAGACTCCTCATCAAGAGGAGCCGGCTAGACTTCCCGCTGGAGGACGGATGGCTCCACACCCGCTCGCTGTTGTTCCCGAAATGCTGCAATGGTATCAGCATCCTTTTGAGTTTGTTGGCGAGCTTCTGCCAATTGCTCCTGGCACAGGTGCAGTTGTTGCAATAGGAGCCGTTCTTGATTCTGGGCAGTCGTCAAATCTTCCCGTTGCTGCCGCTCCCATTCTAGAGCTTGAGCTCGGTATTGATGAAGGGAGCGATCCAACTCTTGATAGTTGGTCAGGGCCTGCATGTCGGTTGTATAAAAGAAATTGGGTAGTAAGATAAAGCTAATTGAAAAAAAAAACATACCAAATCAAGAGCATGGCGTAGGCCTTCCATGCGAGGAACCAATTCCTCTAAGTTCAGGATCCGAAGACTCCTGGGAGAAAGGGAAGAAGATGGGACGGATGATACTAAGGGGGAAAGTTCGCTTATAATGGGGAGAATGGGAGTGATATCCATGGGTTGAGAAGGGAAAGAAGGAGGGGCATCAGTTAGAAGTCTCATGGGAGTGGTAGTCAGAGGCAGCATATCAGGAGTCGCAGGGAGAACATGTGCCATATCTGGTTGTGAGTTAAGCCTGGCAGGAAAGACGGAAGGAAGCTGGTTGGATGAGGAATCCGGAGAGGATGAGATGATGAGCACAGGGCTGGAGGAGCCTTCGATGGGAAGGCGAGAAGTAGATGGACCCTGGCTAGGGCCCATAGGAGGAGAAGGGCTCTTCAGGCAATGAGTGGAGGGGGAAGTTGGCAGTGAGGGGATATCAACCGCCATGGGTTCAGAGGAGGAATAGTATTCAAAGGAAAGGGAAGGCAGGGGTGAGCCAGCCTCTGCCATTGGCTGACATGGAAGTACATCCTCCCCAGGTTCATCCTCAGGTTGTGGGGAAGGAGAAAGCGACTTCTGAACATTGGTGGCAGAAGGAGAAAGAGTGGGAGAGCTAGGGTTTGTAAATGCTGGAGGAAGTGAGGAGGGACTAATTACCCCGGTTTCCTCCGGGATGGAGGTAACAAGGGTTTCAAGAGGAGGAGAGGAAGAAAAATGAGATGAAGCAGGTGTGGTGGTGATCAGGAAAGGTGAAGAGGAAGACGGAGATGACGGCTGATCGGCACCCCGCTTGCGGTGTGGATAACGGCCCGCTATCTCCTGGAAAAAGGTATAATGCATTTTGAGGGTCTGAGAATAAGGAAAAAGGGCTGAAGAAAGGGATTGAAGCAACGGAGTGTGGCGGAGGAAAAATGAATAGGTGAAGAAGAAGGAGATGAAAAGGCGAAGGGATGAAGATAGCAAGAGAGACGAAGACGAAGGATCCCCTATAAAAGGAAGGAAGAATGGGCTTGTAACCACTATTGGGCTCCTCGTTTGTGGTGAAGGAGGCCCTAAGTGAAAGGAAAAGAAGAGTTTATTTTTCTAATGGCCCATTATGTACTAAAGCCCTTATTTGCATGGGAAGGGACGGATGTAGGCGTTTCCCTTCAAGAGGGAAGCAAAAAAGAAGGATGATATGAAGGCGTCGCCTCCTTTATGCTGAAGGCCTTTAGGCAATATATACTTAATGTGTATCCCCGCGAAGCGGAAGAAATCCCCGTGTGGTGGTGGAACGGAAGAACTGGGGTCTCCTCAATTACATATAATTTTTATCCCCACGAAGCGGAAGAAATCTCCGTGTGGTGGCGGAACGGAAGAACCGAAATTCATTCGATTATACTTAATTTTTATCCCCGCGAAGTGGAAGAAATCCCCGTGTGGTGGCAGAACGGAAGAACCGAAATTCATTCGGTTATACTTAATTTTTATCCCCGCGAAGCGGAAGAAATCCCCGTGTGGTGGTGGAACGGAAGAACTGGGGTCTCGTCAGTTACATATCATTTTTATCCCAGCGAAGCGGAAGAAATCCCCGTGTGGTGACGGAATGGAAGAACCGAAATTCATTCGGTTATACTTAATTTTTATCCCTGCGAAGCGGAAGAAATCCCCGTGTGGTGGTGGAACGGAAGAACTGGGGTCTCCTTAGTTACATATAATTTTTATCCCCGCGAAGCGAAAGAAATCCCCGTGTGGTGGCGGAATGGAAGAACCGAAATTCATTCGGTTATACTTAATTTTTATCCCCGCGAAGCGGAAGAAATCCCCGTGTGGTGGTGGAACGGAAGAACTGGGGTCTCCTCAGTTACATATCATTTTTATCCCCGCGAAGCGGAAGAAATCCCCGTGTGGTGGTGGAACGGAAGAACTGGGGTCTCCTCAGTTGCATATCATTTTTATCCCCGCGAAGCGGAAGAAATCCCCGTGTGGTGGCAGAACAGAAGAACCGAAATTCATTCGGTTATACTTAATTTTTATCCCCGCAAAGCGAAAGAAATCCCCGTGTGGTGGTGGAACGGAAGAACTGGGGTCTCCTTAGTTACATATCATTTTTATCCCCGTGAAGAGGAAGAAATCCCCGTGTGGTGGTGGAACAAAAGAACTGGGGTCTCCTCAGTTATATATCACTTTTGTCCCTGCACAGCAGGAGAAGTTGAAGTCCTTATTTAACCTTGTATTATTCTATTTCTGTGCAGTGGTCGAGCAGTGGAGTCGGCTCATTTAGCGACTCTATATTATTATATTCCCGGCGGGATAATGTTGGATCGAAAGTGTCGCTAGAGGGGGGGTGAATAGCGATACGATGTCGTTAAAAAACTTTTGCAATAAGTAAAAAGCAAGTAGAGAGTGCACAGCGGAAATATAAAGTAGACAAGATATTTTTACGTGGTTCACAATCTTTCGATTGCTAATCCACGGCCCTAGTTATCCTTGATCACGTACGGAGGGCAATTCACTAAAACCACTCCTCCTCGTTGGAGGTAGGAGCAACGATTACAAAAAGAAATCAAGGCAAAGGGACACTCCCCCTTTCCTTGTTACGATTAAAGCACAAAGACAATTTAAAGAAGTAGAACTTAAATAAATATACCGACAACTCTTATAAGTAGAAGATGTAGCTTTCGTTGTCGGCGGCACTTCGTCGTAGCAAATGTGAGTAGTAGTAGCGACGTTACGACGGCGTGTTGAGAGCTCTTGAATTCTTGTCATTTGCTTGGCTTGAACATGTCTATTTATGGATATTGATCTATGAATTTAGACATAGGTAGTGTCCAAGGTGAGGTTCTTATCCCAACTCAAGGATGAGGTGTTTCATCCAACCACCTTGTGCCACCTCCGCCACCTCCATCCTCTCAAGGCCAACTTGAGGATGAGGTGTTTCATCCAACCACCTTGTGCCACCTCCAACCTCCTTGGGCGCCAACTTGTTGGAGCCATTCAACTTGTGCCACATCATGGGAGCCAACCATCTTGTGCCAACTCACCTTATTTTGGGCGTCCACCACAAGGAAGCTTGGTGATGGTTTGTATGTCCACCTTGATGCCACATCACCCTTTGTACCAAAACACGAGTCAAGTCCAAATTCACCCCTTGAAATTCGAGCTCTTCTCGAGGTCGAACTTGACTAGCAGCTGATCAGTAGTCAAAGGGTTTTGGACCGCAGCATGTTAGCTTAAAATATAAAGTACGATGGTTCTAACCATCTGATCTCGACCTAGACCTTCCATTGGAGGTATTGGGTCGGATCTACGCTTAACGACCTTGCTTCGCTTTCACACGAGCTTACCTTGTAGCCTCGCTTCCGGTCTTCACCCGAGTACCTCGGCTTCCTCCAAGTCCTCTCAAGGCGTTGCCCGACCACCTCGGTTCCCACCGGTGTCGCACCTTCCGCTCAACTTTAGCATTTCTCGCACACTTAATTGAGCTCGTAAGATAACAAATATCCCTTAACTATTGAGCCTTTGCCATAATCAAAATACCGGTTCGACTTTGGTGCCCACCGCCTTGCACCAACAATCTCCCCTTTTTGATTCATGGCAAACCGACACAAAAGTTAAGGAAAAATTAAGCATAACAGTAAGCTAGCATAATGATTAAGCATGAATGAGCTAGCATAAAGATTAAATATGAATGAGCTAGCATAATGATTAAGCATGAATGAGAAATATTATTGTTTCAAGTTCTCCCCTTTGAGGTAACCTCCCCCTTGACCGAAGGTGAGTTCTTGAAAAATAATTTTTACTCCCCCTTAATAGTTGCTTAAGTAAACGGAATTACTTAATATAAAAGGTAATAATTTTGTTTACTTTCTTCCTTACTTTTGTGACTTTCTCCCCCTTTTGCCTTAACTCAAAAAGTTTGTAAATATATTTTAAGGTTTGTAAGTCCAAGCAAGTTCCCAATATAAATATATTTTTTTTTTTTAAATAATAATAAGCTTGAAAATATGTTCATCTAAAATGTACAACTCCGGTTGGACTTGATTGATATAGAATGATCAATAAGTCTTGAAGGAGTTGATTAATTTTAAATAATTATACTCCATGGTTCATGTCGATGCACCAATCTACATCTCGAACTGTGAGTAAGGTCCTAACATCTCACGCCTGCTCACGCATAAGTACACAAACACATTAGTCCTATGTGTTGTGAGATGTGTTGGCTCCTTAAATCTATAGGTATATGATTTCTAAGGTAAGACTTAGGCTAATTTCATAAAAAGAAGCAAAAGTAGAGTACATATATAGAAAAATTTAAATCCTACTCTATTACGCACATACCTAACTTTCGTCTTAATAAACTAAATTCGGTTTCGGGTAGTGGTTTGGTGAAGATGTCCGCTAGGTTTGATTTGGACTCAACATACTCTAGTTGTATAGTTCCATTAGTTACATGTTCCCTAATGAAGTGGTGTTTAACTTCTATATGTTTTGTCCTAGAATGACATATTGGATTTTTAGTTAAGTTAATTGAACTAATGTTATCTATGTAGGTTTTAATGTTGTTAAAGATTAAGCTAAAGTCTTGGAGAGTGTGCTTCATCCACGTGAGTCGAGAGACACACTCACCCATTCGCAAATTCGCTTGGTAGATAAGGCAACGCAATGTCGCCTCATCGCACTAACTTACTAGACTCGAGCCGAGGATTTGACAACAACCACTGTGCTCTTTCTATCGAGTTTACTACCGCATAGTCGAGTCGGAGTAGCCGATTAGATTAAACTCTAGAGATCTAGGGTACCAAATACCTACGCTTTAGCGTGCCCTTTAGATATCTAAGGATACGCTGACTAGGGTTAGGTGAGACTCCTTGGCACAGTTTGTAACCTTGCGCACATACTTACCGCGAATAAAATGTCGGGTCGGCTCATGTTAAGTATAGGAGACTTCCTATTGCGCTCCTATAGTATTTTAGGTCAACGGGTTTTCCTTCTACATCTTCGCTTATATTAACATTAGTTGCCATAGGTGTATTGATTATTTTAGCATCTTGCATTCCAAATCGATTTATTAAGTCCTTAGTATATTTTTGTTGATGTAAATATATTCCATCTTTAGTTTGTTTAATTTGTAAACCTAAGAAGAAACTTAACTCTCCCACTAAATTCATTTCAAATTCACTTTCCATAAGTGAGATGAATTCGCTTAGCAGGATCGAGTTGGTAGTTCCAAAAATTATATCATCTACATAGATTTGGGCTATAAAGATTTCTTTTCCTACGGTTTTAACGAATAAGGTTGGGTCGACTAAACCTTGGTTGAATCTTTGGACTTAAGATAGATCGAAGCCTTTCGCATCAAGCTCTTGGGGCTTGTTTGAGTCCATATAGGGCTTTCTTAAGTCTAAGGACATGGTCAGTTTATGTAGATTTTCAATCCGGAGGTTGACTGACGTAAACTTCTTCCTTAATGTATCCATTCAAAAATGCTGACTTGACATCCATTTGAAACAATTTAAAACCTCGATGTGCAAAGATATGCTAACAACATTCGGATGGACTCTAGTCCAAGCTACGGGCGTAAGTCTCATCGTAATCTAAACCTTCGACTTGACTAAACCCTTTGCGACTAACCTAGCTTTATTTCTAACTACTTCACCTTTATCATCAAGTTTATTTCAAATACCCACCTTGTTCCAATAATTGATTTTTCTTTAGGTGGTGGTACTAATTCTGGACTTCATTTCTAGTGAATTGAGCTAGCTCTTCTTGCATAGCAATAATCCAAATGATCGGGATCAAGAAGTGCTTGTTCAATAGTTTTGGGTCTGATTTTGGAAATTAACTAGATTTGACTAAGGTTTCGATATGAAGCTCAAGTTCGAAACCCTAAATTTGGATCACCTATAACTTGATTGATAGGATGATTTGTTTGAGTCTTAGTGTGAATCTGGTTAGGGTCATCTATCACTTGGTCGATAGGATGACTTGGGTGAGTTCTAGTTTGACTTGGGTTAGAGTCATCTATCACTTGGTCGATAGGGATGACTTGGGTTAGGACGAGATTCAAGTTCAAGATCGAGTCGGGTTCGCTATAAGTTGATTTGCTAGTTGGTTTTGTTAAGGATTGAACGGGTTCGTGTCATTCGTCTAAATCTATATTAATGGTTTCTTCGACTCTAAGAGTGTCGTGATTGTATACCCTATAAGCTCTACTGGTGGTTGAGTATCCTAGAAAGGTTCCAGAGAGGTTTTGGATTTGAATTTCCTAGGTAATCCTTAGTGTTTAAGATATGTACCTTGCATCCAAATACCCTAAAGTACTTGATGTTCGGTATTTTATCGTGATAAATCTCGCACGCAGGTCTTTTGGTGCCTCTTTACCATAAGGATCCTATTTTGGACATAGCAAGCCGCACTAACGCCTCCGCCAAAATCTATCGGGTAGGTTATGCTCGCTTAACATTGTCCTAGCGGCTTCTTGTAGGGTTCTATTTTTCCGCTCGACTAACCCATTTTGTTGTGGGGTTCTAGGACATGAAAACTCATGGTGGTATCCGCTTAGGTTACAGAGATCAGAAACCCGTGGTTTTCAATTCACCACCATGATCGCTTCTAAGTCTTTTAATCTTAAGGTTCTTTTGATTTTCGATTAACCTACAAAGATTGATTAGTTGGTCTAGGTATCATTTTTATGTTTGATAAACCTAACCCAAGTAAATCTAGAATAGTCGCCAATTATGACTAAGCAAAATTGACTACCATTGAGTGACTTAGCTCCATGTGAATCAAATAGATCCATGTGTAGGAGCTCAAGAACACTTTTGGTTCGTTCTGATTAGTTAATTGATGTTGTGTCCTAGATTGTTTACCTTGTTGACAAGCATTACATATTTTATTATCCAAGTTGTTTAGTTTAGGCAAACCTATAACCAGCCACTCGACTCATCTTGTGGACGAGTCTTGGGTGCGAGTGTCCGAGTCTTCGGTGCCATAACCAAGATTCCTCTTGCTGTGTCATAAGACACTTGGTTGAGGAGTTGGGTAAATTTATTGTGTAGATGTTGCTACTCCTAGTTCCTTTAAGTATTATTTTAGATGTTGCATTTATTTTGATTACGATTCATTTTCTAGAAATATGACCTTATAATTGTTATCACACAATTGGCTTACACTAAGTAAATTATATTGAAAGTTTTCTACTAATAAGACATTTTGAATTGTAAAGTTAGAGTTGAGCTCAATATCACCGATCCGATGATTTTGAGCTTGCTGCTATTTCAAGGCTACCGATCCTGTCGCTTGAATCGTAATCAAAATTTGAGTTGATCCCCGGTCATGTGTCGGGAGCAACCACTGTCCAACATCCATTGATCCTACACATAAGGTAGTTGGATCGGATATTGGAATTACTAAAGGGTTGTTTGTAAGTTTTTAAACCTAAATCATCTCACCAATATCTACATGATCAAAACATGTTATTCCTATGTGTTATTGTGAGATGACTATCAATTTTACTTGATTAATTTTAATGAATTTAAATTAACCAACATTAGGTTAGATTCGGATTTAGTCTAAGCTCATCAAGTAATCTTTTCAAGAGATTAGCTTCCAGGTCGTGGCGAGGCACAGAGGCCTTCTTTGATCGGAACAACGACCACTTCCTTAGACAAATCTAATTTCAAGAAATTGATAACTCGACTTACTTGAGACTACGTCTTGGTCTAACTAGTTATTTTTGAAAAGAGGCTCCCCGAGGCTCAATCTTTTCGTAGGATTTTAGTTGGTTTATTTTTGAAAAGAAGCTCCCCGAGGCTCAATCTTTTCGCAGGATTTTAGTTGGTTATGAGTCCTATCTAACCATTCTAAAAATAAAGGAAAAACTAAGCATGCAATTTCTAAGACTTAACAAAAATACATTTTGTATTGGCTCCCCCTGGACCATTGAATCGAGTGGGTCTATTCACATAGTGAATTTGGTCCTTGGGAACCCAATACATGTTAGATCCTAAAGTTGAAATCAAAGTGGTCTTAGGGACCCATGCTTGGACATTTTTCTTATGTTGGTTTACTATAGACATATATGACTTATTGGTTGTATTTGAGTTAAACCCGAGTCCGGCCTTGTTGTACACGGCCCTTTGTGATCCAAGTAAGAGGTCAAGTCCCTTGGATCCCAAAGTGAACCTTTCAAACGTGTTCCTAAGGTCTTCGACTTGTGTTTTCAAAAGCGAGTTCTCAACTTCAAGCTTTTCAACTTGAGTTGAGTCCTCCTCTTGAATACGAGTAGTCGAAGAGGTTAGGGAGACCTCATGTTTGAGAATGTTAACCTCCTCAATTAGGGTCTCGACCTTGGACTCGGACTTAGCTAGTTTCTTATTTAAAAATTTAATTGCACCATACAAAGTATTAAGTAATGACCGACTTACCCTTAATGATTCTTTTGAACCGGATACGGATCCGTGGCTTGTCTTGAATGGAAGCTCATCATCGGATTCGGACTGACTCTTCTTCGTTCGAGTCGTGCTCGGTCGGCTTGGCCATTAGAGCTTGGATATCGCCTTCTTCCTCCGATACTCCTCCCAAGTAGCATTTAGCGCTTTCTTGGTCTTTGATGCGTTATTCTTTAGCTTTGGGCACTCGACTTGATGTGACCAACCTGCTGCACTCATAGCATCTAAAATTAGAAGTATTTGAATTAGGTTTAGGCTTACCTTGAGTTGTTGGTCGTTGCCTCTTGATCATCTTCCAACTAGATTGACTAGTTCGGATTCTATTTCGAGTCTACTCCGATTCGGACTCGCCTTCTTCCTTCTGGGGTGGCTTGCGGGCTTCTTCTTCTTGGAACTCGCAACTAACGCAATACTTTCTCGGCCCGACCACGTTAGTTTGCTCATGTAATTCAAGTTCAAAACAATTCGTCTAACCTAATTTTAGAAAGGTCCTTGGAGACCTTGTAGGCATCGACCATGGATGCCCACAAGGTGGTCCTAGGAAACGAGTTAAGAGAATACCGATAAGGTCGCGATTCTCGACCTTTTGTCCGATGGCATGGAGTTGGTTGACGATGTCTTGGATACGAGCATGTAGTTGAGTTGCGGTCTCGCTTTTCCTGCATTTTCAAGTTATACAATTTATTTAAAAGTAAATCTCTTTACATACCTTCGTGTCGCTGCGTCTTCGTAGTTCCACTAGCTTGGTCCATAAGTCCTTTGCACTAATGAAGGGCCGACGCTTGAGCTCTTCCTTGACAACCCACATTGCAAGATTTGAGTTGCCTTGGCATCGCTTCTACTTGTTTTTTCATGGAATTTGACATTGATCGTAACTCCAAAGATTCACCATCTTCATTAATAGGAAGTGAAACCGGTTTGATTACGATCCACATCTCGATTTGGGTTTTAAGAAAGCATTCCATCCGACCCTTCCAATAACGAAAGTCATTACCGCTTGTAAAACGGGGTCGGGCGGTGCTAAACCCTTCGAGATGGGCCATTTAAAAACAAGAAGAAGAACGACGAAAAGAATCTTGCAAAACACACACGAAAGAATATTCCAAGACTTTCGCCTTGGATTAGTAAAAGGGAAATAAAAAGATATATAAAATGTAACTTGCAAAAAGAAATAAACAATCAAATGCGAATGTCGTTGAAGTTCCGGAGGACAACCTTACTCGGGATCTAACCCGAAGGACAACCTTATCCGGATCCTAAAGCCTCTAATGCAATTCTATATGTAGGAGAAGATAAGCAAGTGAAATAATTATACGAAAATAGAAATAAATAAATAAAAAATCTGAAAAAAAAAGAAAAACAAAGCTAGATTGGTGGTTTCACCGAATCTTAGCGCCCCCGGCTCTGATACCAATTGTTGGATCGAAAGTGTCGCTAGAGGGGGGGGGGTGAATAGCGATACGATGTCGTTAAAAAACTTTTGCAATAAGTAAGCAAGTAGAGAGTGCACAGCGGAAATATAAAGTAGACAAGATATTTTTACGTGGTTCACAATCTTTCGATTGCTAATCCACGGCCCTAGTTATCCTTGATCACGTACGGAGGGCAATTCACTAAAACCACTCCTCCTCGTTGGAGGTAGGAGCAACGATTACAAAAAGAAATCAAGGCAAAGGGACACTCCCCCTTTCCTTGTTACGATTAAAGCACAAAGACAATTTAAAGAAGTAGAACTTAAATAAATATACCGACAACTCTTATAAGTAGAAGATGTAGCTTTCGTTGTCGGCGGCACTTCGTCGTAGCAAATGTGAGTAGTAGTAGCGGCGTTACGACGGCGTGTTGAGAGCTCTTGAATTCTTGTCATTTGCTTGGCTTGAACATGTCTATTTATGGATATTGATCTATGAATTTAGACATAGGTAGTGTCCAAGGTGAGGTTCTTATCCCAACTCAAGGATGAGGTGTTTCATCCAACCACCTTGTGCCACCTCCAACCTTCTTGTGCGCCAACTCAAGGATGAGGTGTTTCATCCAACCACCTTGTGCCACCTCCAACCTTCTTGGGCGCCAACTTGAGGATGAGGTGTTTCATCCAACCACCTTGTGCCACCTCCAACCTCCTTGGGCGCCAACTTGAGGATGAGGTGTTTCATCCAACCACCTTGTGCCACCTCCAACCTCCTTGGGCGCCAACTTGTTGGAGCCATTCAACTTGTGCCACATCATGGGAGCCAACCATCTTGTGCCAACTCACCTTATTTTGGGCGTCCACCACAAGGAAGCTTGGTGATGGTTTGGATGTCCACCTTGATGCCACATCACCCTTTGTACCAAAACACGAGTCAAGTCCAAATTCACCCCCTTGAAATTCGAGCTCTTCTCGAGGCTGGAACTTGACTAGCAGTTGACTGTAGTCAAAGGGTTTTGGACTGCAGTACAAGTTAGCTTAAAATATAAAGTACGATGGTTCTAACCATCTGATCTCGACCTAGACCTTCCATTGGAGGTATTGGGTCGGATCTACGCTTAACGACCTTGCTTCGCTTTCACACGAGCTTACCTTGTAGCCTCGCTTCCGGTCTTCACCCGAGTACCTCGGCTTCCTCCGAAGTCCCTCTGGCGTTGCCCGACCACCTCGGTTCCCACCGGGTGTCGCAGACCTTCCGCTCAACTTTAGCATTTCTGCACACTTAATTGAGCTCGTAAGATAACAAATATCCCCTTAACTATTGAGCCTTTTGCCATAATCAAAATACCGGTTCGACTTTGGTGCCCACTGCCCACTGCACCAACAGATAAAAGGGCAGAAGAGACAAAATATGCCCCAGCCATATGTCAGCCTATTTAAATATGAAAAGAGTAAAGCGGGGCATAACTCAAGAGGCACTGGAAGAAGATGATAAGTAGGAAAAGTTCACTAATATGGAAAAATTATATACTCTAAGTCCTTTACAAAGAAGAGATAGCAAAAGAAACCCTTATACATCTAGGGTATTACAATTCTTTGTTGGGAGGAACAGATGGAGCTTCTTTGCGCGGTCGAGGTTGGCATAGTAGTCGCCGAAGATAGGACTGCTGTAGGAAGATTTGCTTGGATAGCTCCTTTTGGGACCCAACCAGTTGTTGATGCAAAGAGCGATTGCTGTCGGACGTTTCCCTCAGCCGCTGTTGCAAGTACCTCACCTGCTCCTCCAGATTAGTTATGAAGCGGCGATCATCTATCAGTTCTTCAGTAGGAGAGGAACTACTGCCCTTTTCAGATATTCTGTCCATAACAAGGTGAAAGAAAAGGAGAAAATGGAAGCTATACGGTAAGGGTTGGAAGTCTTTATAGCGAGGAAGGAGAAGGGCGCATTCATTTGTAGAAGAGAGGTGGATAATAAATGCTAGTGAAGAAGAGGAGGCGTAGAGACAGTATGTGGAGGGTCACCGGAACTGTAACTATAATTAAGAGGGTCCGAATCCCTGGGAGATGGTAAGGGAAGGTATGTTCGGGCCAGGATACAGTCTTTCTGAAGACAGAAACCATACTTTTACAGAAAAACGATAAAAACAAATATCAGTCCTCTCCCTTATTTTTATTAACATTTTTGAAAAAGATTACATCGTTTAGTCTATGAAGAATTTTTGTTGCTTTTAACAGAAGAAGCTTTCGAAGTTTCCTGGGGTGGGGAAGATGCCAGTATAACCCTATAGCGTGCGCCTTGAGATGGGGGTAGCCCTGATGGACCTTCATCCAAAGGGGGTGAATGAATCCTTGCAAGGGAGACTTGGAGGAAGGCCAGCGCTGGTGGAAGTGGGGGAAGTTCGGCAGCAGCACGGGGATCTCCCATTTGTATACTCCCATGTGAAGGGAGGATTCCATACCCAATTGCGAAACGAGGGAAATGGTGCGCGAAAAGACCTCTTTGCAGGAGAGGTGGGAGTTGGGGTGTGAGGCGAAAAAGGAAGAGGACGAAAAGCTGAAGTGGCAATTGAGCGGGTCTCTGAATCTTCAGTGTCTTCAGAAACCCAGTCCTGCAGCTCGAAAGATTCTGAATTTAAGGAAATTTCAATGGGGTGTCCCGCTGAAGCCATGAGAGTAAGATAGAAGGACGAAGACATGGAGGGCGGTGATTTATAGCGAAAGGAAAGCGACAGTAGTAGCTCTTGGGAAGGGGAAGAAGATGAAGAGATCGCATCGATGCGGTAAGAGAGATGGAGAAGATCAGCAGGCGAAAACCATTTAAAGCATGGGCCGAACCAAAATTGGGATGGATATGAATAAGATTATGCGAGACCCTGCGAGCAAATCCCCGAACCAACTAGGTGATTGTGTCATACGACACAGGAAAAGAGATAACAGTCTAAAAAGAGAGCAGTTTAAAATTGGTTCAGAATTCCTGACCCATCAAGGAGCATGACAAGATGATGACAACTAGATATATGGACAAAATTACTATTCAGAAGCAAGAGCGAAGCTATTGACAAAATTACTAAAGAAGAGAATAGTAGAAATTACAGCTCAAAGAGTTCGGGAGGACACTTAGCTAGCGCATCCACAGGATTCAAATAGCTAGTGTCCGTGCCGGGCGGCGGGTATCCTTGTTCAGCATTTTGAGCCAAGGACCACTCAAAGCCTAGTATGAATAAATCTACCCCCTTCTTGACGTATCTCCTCTTAAGATCAGCTTCCTGCTCTTTCAGCTGATCTTGATATTTGGCTAGCTGGGCTCGACTTTCCGCCAATCCAGCCGCCAGGGCATCTTTTTCGATGGCCACTTGTATGGCTTGCCGACCCAGAGTCGAGAGGGCCTCCGAATACTCTTGGTGAAGGGTGGACTGCTGCCGAGCCGCCGTTGATAAGGCTTGAGGAAAAGCTGCCACTATAGAGGAAAGCTCCTGACATTTTTCTATACAAGATCTCTTTGTAGCTTCCCAGGCTTGACGCTCCAGTTGAAGCTTGTAGCATTCTTGCCAAAGCTGTAGAATTGTAGTCGAGGAGTCAGCAGCTTTGATCATGGCATCCCCAAGGTGCCCTTTATATTCCTTCAGTTCCTGGGCCAAGACGTCCACTTGTTGCAGTTCACTGGATTGGAGGAAAACATGTCGTTCAAGTTCCTCATTCTTTCACTGCAATTCCTCCTTCTCACTCTAGACCAGGGCCAATTTCATCATTGCATCTTCGCATTGGCCCCTCAGATCAGCTTCCTTCGCCTCACCGCTTACTCGCGCTTAACGAGATCTTTTGTGTGTTCTGAGGCGGTCGCATGTCTCCACTAGATCAAATCTGGCTAGCTGAGCTACCATTTTGTTATGCTGAGTGGCAGCCTAAAGAGAAAAAACCATCAGTATAAATCGGCATATAGAGATACCTACAGTAAAGAGGAGAAAAAGAAATAGTATATACCTCCACCAGCAGCTTGCACACTTGCTCGCAGGGGCCATGTATGCCCGACTGATTGAAAATTTTCACCTTCGAGGGGTGTCGGATCTTCAGCAAGGACCCCAATGTAGCCCTCGGAGGAACGGGAAGGGGAAGATCCTCCCTTCAGAGGAAAGTGGGGGTCTGATACGCCGAAGGGGGGGTAGGAGAAACTCTTGCGTTGGAAGGGATAGGAGCTTGGAGAGACTCAGTATGAGAAGGTGTGGGTGAATTCTGTGCAGATGGGGAGGAATGGAGAAAATGGGAGGGAGAGTCCCCTCCTTGAGGAGATGGAGAAGGGACAGATGAGGTATTGCCTCCTCTTCTCGGCTCATAGAGGGTTAGGGACTGAGACCCTAGCTGGTCGGAAGACGAGGGGAGAAGAGCGGATGAACTTGAGGCCCCTTTCTTAGTGAGTCGTAGCTTTTTCCGAGGGGATGATGGAGCTACTACTGATTTACCTCTTTTGGTTGAGGTTTTCTTATTTTTGGCAGCCTCAATCGCCTCTCCCTCCACCAAAGCCTTCTGCATTAGATTATCTGCAAAGTGTACTGGTGAGAAAGATGAATAATATAGAAAGGAAGTCATACTGCAGGGTAAGTATCACCCTACCTACAGCAACCGAAGTCGTCAAAGGTAGAGGAGACAATCCAAAGTGGCTCAAAATGGGAATTTCTATTAGGTGGTTTGAGCAGTAATGTAACTCTCCTAATACTCTATAAACCTCCGGGATGGGGCATTTGGTCCTCATTTCCCGGAAGGGAGGCAGTTCAGGAAGGTCTACCTTCCAGGTATCAGAATAAGGTAGAGATTCTTGAAGTTGTACAAAAAAGTATAATTCTTCCCATCCCTTGTGGGAAGTAGGCAGGTTCACTAAGAATTGGCAGTCTGAACGGCTAGATAGATAGAAGAGACCTGCCTTGGAAGATTTCAATTGGAAAAAGCAATGGAATATTTCAGGGGTTAAGGGAAGGTTTAGGTGTTGAAACGCCATAGAAGCTCCTGACAAAATGCGAAAGGAATTGGGGGTTAATTGGTTTAAAGGAAGTCTGTAAAAGTTCAAAATATCTAGATAACCGGAAGGCACTGGTAGACATAGGCCATTAAGAAATTGTTCGGAGAAAAAGCACGTCAAACCGGGAGGAGGACTATGGGGCCGATGTATTTTAGTAGTGAAACAACATTTTATAGAAGGGTCTATGTATTTGTTCTTAAGATTAAAGAAATAATGGTTGCAATCTAGCTGAGTTATGGTATGTTCATACCATGCGGGTGAAGGGATGGTCTTAGGAGCCATGGGTGTGAACAAGGCAGAGCACTTACTCGGAGGTTAAGGAAGAATCATGTGGGAAAGGAAGGACTGGGTTGCCGAAATGCCGCCGGTGAAAATCACGGAAGAAGTAGAACAGACAGAATTGTTAAACACGCTAAGTGATACCTAAAAGGAGAAGGCGGGGGTTTATACAAGATTTTTCGTGATGGTTTGACTGCACGACAGGAGAAGGAGAAGCGGGGCCCATGGGCCCATCGGGCAGCCTCGAGTATACATAAGGGAGCTATAAGGGAAAGAGTGAATTTAAGTTAAGGAATAAAGAATAGGGCAGAAACTTTATATACATCTGGAAAGTCAAGCTTATAACTTCGCTTGACTATTTTTCGGGGTTGACTAATGATACTACTGATACCTTTTCTATATACGCCAGATAGAAGGGTTTGCATGTAATACGTGATCCGAGCCAAAATATTTGGCTCAGCAAAGGGAGAAAAGGAAGAACAGTTCGGGCGCAGATATCCAAAGCAATTGGCACAGGGGAGTTAGCAGAAGCAAATGACATGGGAGTTAGTAGAAGCAATTGGCACGAGAGTTAGCAGAAGCAATTGGCACGGGAGTTAGTAGAAGCAATTGGCACGGGAGTTAGTAGAAGCAATTGGCATGGGAGTTAGCAGAAGCAATTGGCATGGGAGTTAGCAGAAGCAATTGGCACGGCAAAGAAGAGACGGAAGGCACTTCACTAAGGGCGGAACAGGAATCGATTCAGCTAGATAATCCCAGAAGCAGATAGGATGGATAAAGGATCGACTCAACCTGATCGATCCGAAGGAAGTTCGGCACGGGAAAAAGAGGAATTGGTTCGGGTTGATGAGGAGCCCTAGGGCTAGGTCACCCGTGGGCTATAGACCTAAGTTAGTTTCACCAAAAGTGGATGGTTGAGGGAGACAGTCTAACCTAGTTACCTGAAAAGTAGAGGAAGAGGCGTTATGCAGTGACTAGGAGGTCCCCACACAATATTCCAAGGAGCCGCTCTCTCATCATATCAGAATGTAATTATTCTCCAGGTGGAGGTGGTGGCCACGTGTACAATGGAGACAGCCCACGACATCACGATGGGGGAAAAGAGGAAGATAAAAGGGAGGAAGCGAGGAGGAGAGAGGGGATCGATCCGCAATTATTCCAGCCCAGCAAGAAAAAGGAAGAGGCGAGAGGAGAAAGTGAGCGACAACCACCTCGCCGGAGAAGGAGGGCAGGGATCTGTTGTTGTTACATCCCTTGTATTCTTTCTCGTCTTGTGATACCACTGTAAGAGGTTTTTCTCCTCCACCTCCGGAAACTTCTTTTCCGTAAGGGAGGACCTTCATAGTGAAAGTGCTTAGGCACTGCACCCGGTGAGAAAGCTCACCTCCGTGGAGTAGGAATCCTCATTCCGAACCACGTTACATCTTGTGTCTGAGTTTTGATTGCTGGTGTCGGTTTTTGCGTTTTATCTGCTTCATCTTCTTATTCTTTACTGATTGCGGCTTGCGAGAACCCTCTGAGATCTCCCTCAGTGCTTCACTGCATTGAAAAGGAGTGAACCGATTTTCCTCGTCGCATCACGAATCATGCTTAAAAGGCAAGATAACTAAGTTACCTTTTACAGGAAAAGGTGAACGGGTGGGTGAGTTGCTAGGCCTAATACATACTAATGTATGTGGACCTATATCAACTCAAGCTTTAGGAGGCTATAGCTACTTCATTACCTTCACCGATGATCACTCACGGTTTGGGTATGTGTTCTTGATGAAACACAAGTCTGAAGCCTTTAAAAGGTTCAAAGAATTCAGAAATGAAGTAGAGAAACAACATGACAAGAGTATTATTTTTATTTCTTCCACTGTGAACATGTTTACGAAAAATATTCGAACACACACTCGTCGCAGTGTCGGAAACCCAACAGCCTCCTCCACTCCTTATATAGATTTCGCCCAAGCCTCCTTTTAATCGTGTCCGTTGGATCTAGGCTTCTTGAGGGTTTAAATGGGCTACAATAGGGACCATGAGGAGTTGGATCTTGGCCACCTAATGGATCCGGCCGACATAAAATCCAATCCATTAATGATAATCCATTCCACTAGAGGATTATCATTGATTTACCTCACCAACCCCCATAATTAAATATGGGCTCCATATATTAATTGTACAAATGTCTCCCTGTGTTTAAGATATCGAATGTCCGTTAATTAATTAATTTATTGACAATTAATTAATCAACATCTAACTCCATGAGTAGTACCACTCAACCTTATCATCATGCTGAACCAAGTCTACCTACAGGGTTTACATGATGATCCTTATGAGCTCTTCAAGGGGACATCATCATCCTAATACATATGACACGGTTTCCTCCTATAATCAACGACACACCATGTAAATAATATCATTTCCCAACTTACCGAGCCTATTGATTTAACCCATAAATCTTGCCTATTGGTAAATCAAAGAAATAAATATTAAGTACATGTGCCCATTATTATATCGGGATTAAGAGTATGTACACCATAATATCCGAGGTCCGATTCAATTATGTAGTCAGCAATAAATTAAATCACCTCTAAGTTTGTCCTGCTCAATACACACAAAGTGTACTAGTGTAATTCTATGGTCAAGATAAACTAATACTAAATTACACTACGACCATGCCAATGGTTTGTCCAAAATCATTTTGGTTGTGAGCCTCTACTTATACTCTACAAGGAACTGATAACATGATCTTCTGTGTGACACCACACACCATATTATCTACAATGTAAAGTATCAGACAATATGCACACATATATTAAATATAAAATACAAACAATGATCATGTGATTCTTATTCCAAAATGAAGATGTTCATACAAAGGCTAGGCTTTCAGTATACATCCCAACAATCTCTTACTTATACTAAAAGACTATGCTGCCATCAAAGTGTCATACATCTGATTCCCATTCCCTCCACATGCCTATCAAAAGCTCTCACTGGAAGGGCCTTAGTGAAAGGATCTGCCAGGTTATCCTCTGATGCAATCTTGGCGATAGCAACTTCTCCTCACTTTACGATCTCTCGTATCAGATGGTACTTGTGCTCTATGTGTTTACTTGCCTTATGGGCTCGTGGTTCCTTCGAGTTTGCAACTGCACCACTGTTATCACAATAAATTGTGATAGTTCTGGGAAAACCAAAAATCACATCCAAGTTCATCGAGAAGTTCCTGAGCAATACAGCTTCTTTGGCTGCCTCAGAGGTTACCACATACTCAACTTCCATGGTGGAGTCCGCCACGTATTTATGCTTGACACTCCTCCATACAATGGCTCCACCTCTCAAAGTAAACACAAAACCCGAGGTAGACTTATTGTTATCCCTATCTGATTGGAAGTCAGAATCTGTGTAACCCACAGGGAGTAATTGATTTGCCTGGTATACCAGCATATAATCCCTAGTCCTTCTCAGGTACTTCAATATATGCTTTACCGCAGTCCAATGTCCCTGTCCTGGATTACTCTGATATCTACTAACCATGCCCACGGTAAAGCAGATATCTGGCCTCGTACATAACATAGCATACATGAGGCTTCCTATCGCTGAAGCATAAGGAACCGCCTTCATCTCCTCTATCTCCTTTGATGTTCTAGGACACATCTCTTTAGATAAAGGTACTCCAAGCCTAAAAAATAGAAAACCTTTCTTGGAGTTCTGCATGCTAAAACGAGCCAAAATAGTGTCTGCGTATGAAGCTTGAGATAAGCACAACATCCTTTTCTTGCGATCCCTTATAACCTTGATCCCAAGGATGTGTCCCACTTCTCCCAAGTCCTTCATATCAAACTATTTGGACAACCATACCCTTACGTCTGACAACACTTTGACATTGTTGCCAATGAGCAAAATGTCATCTACGTATAGTACAAGAAATACCACTATGTTTTCGTCACATCTCTTGTATACACAAGACTCATCCAGACTTTGAATAAATCCATATGACTGGATTACCTCATCAAAGTGGATGTTCCAAGATCTCGAAGCTTGCTTTAATCCATAAATGGACCGATTAAGCTTGCACACAAGATGCTCTTTGCCCTTTGCAATGAATCCCTCTGGTTGCTCCATATAGATGTTTTATTCAAGACTTCCATTAAGAAAAGCTGTCTTGACATCCATCTGCTAAATCTCATAATCCATATGAGCAGCAATAGATAAGAGAATCCGGATAGACTTAAGCATGGCTACCAGTGAAAAGGTCTCCTCATAATCGATGCCCTCTTTCTGAGTATACCCTTTCGCAACAAGCCTTGCTTTGAAGGTCTCAACCTTCCCGTCTGTTCCTCTCTTTCTTTTGTAGATCCACTTGAATCCAATGGTTTTTACACCATTGGGTGGTTCTACTAGCTCTCAGACCTAATTTGAATCCATAGATTCTATCTCAGAATTCATCACCCTTTGCCAAGATACTGCATCTTTGTCTTGGATTTTCTCGTCATATGTCTAGGGATCATATTCATGTTCGCCAGGGACCAAATCAGAAGATTCTCTCAAGAACATAAATCTCTCAGGTTGTCTAACAACCCTCCCACTATGACGAGGTATCACCTATGTATCCTCTATGACACGCAGTGCAGCCACTTGTGGTATGTCCTCTTGTACCGTTGGTACTGAAGTAGTGACTTCCCCTCTCAACTCCTTAACAACAATCTTGCTTATGGGCTTGTGGTTCATCACATAGTCTTCCTCTAAAAATCAGGCATTCGTACTAACGATCACCCTCTGATCTCTAGGACTATAGAACAAACCACCTTTCGTTCCTCTAGGATAGACTATGAACAAGCGCACTTCTGTACAAGGTTCCAACTTACCAGCATCTACCTTCATCACATGTGCTGGACTCCCCCAAATTCGAATATGTCTCAAACTAGGTTTTTGCCCAGTCTACAATTCTGTGGGAGTAGAAGATATTGAGTTAGATGGTACCAAGTTCAGAATATACATTGTCATATCCAGAGCATACCCCTAGAATGAATCTGGTAACTCAGAATAACTCATTGTCAATCTAACCATCTCCATAAGAGTCCTATTCCTTCGCTCGGCCACACCATTCTGCTGGGGTGTACCAAGTGCAGACAATTGGGATTGAATCCCAGCCTCTGATAAGTAACTCCTAAAACCTCCCAAGAGGTACTCACCACCATGATCAGATCATAATGTCTTGATACTTTTACCTTGACATTTCTCCACATCAGCCTTGAATTCTTTGAACCTATCAAAGCATTCAGACATGCGGCACATCAAGTAAATGTATCCATATCTTGAATAATCGTCTATAAAAGAGACGAAGTATTCAAAACCACCTCTAGCCTGGATAGACATAGGACCGCACAAATTAGAATAAACCAATTCCAACAAATCTTTGGCTCTATACCCCTTGGACTTAAAAGGCCTCTTGGTCATTTTACCTTCCAAGCAAGATTCGCAGGTTGGGAAATCTTTCACCACTAATGAACCCAAAGGTCCATCAGCTATCAACCTTTGAATTCTACTTAAGTTAATATGACCTAACCTTAGATGTCAAAGATACGTTTGGTTCATTTTCGAAGGTTCTTTTCTGTTATTAGATTTAGAAGATGAGTTATTTACTTCTATTTGTATCGTGGGAGCTTTTGGTTCAAGAGTGTACAAATTACCTACCAACGTACTAGAACAAATAATCTCCTTATTCCTTTTTATAACTACTCTGTCATTAAAAGAAATAGAATATCCATCCAAAAATAATTTAGAAACTGAAATCAAATTCTTTCTAAATGAAGTTACATAAAGGCAATTTCTCATAACCAAAGTTTTATTCCTATCAAAAGATAAATAAACATCTCCCACTGCAATAGCCACCACCTTCGTAGCATTGCCCATCTAGATGGTAATCTCCCCCTCAGCTAGTCGTCTGGTTTCCTGGAACCCCTGTAAAGTATTGTAGACATGATCAGTGGCTCCCGTATCTACACACCAAGTGCTGATAGATAACACCGCTAAACATGTTTCAACAACTAGACCAAAAGATATACCTTTGTTCTGCTTCCGGTTGGCACAGTTAGTCTTCCAATGTCCAGTCTGCTTGCAAGTAAAGCACTTGCCTTTTGGCTTCTTCACTCCTCCCTGAGATCCTTCCACCACCTTCGCTGCACCTTGTTTCTTCTTCTTCTTGCCTTTCGGCTTAGAAGTAGAAACCTTTTGGGCAACCAAAGCCTGAGAACTCTTACGGAAAAGTACCTCTGCCGCCTGGAGTTCTGTCAGAAGCTCCGCCAACGAATACAACCTCTTATTCATGTTGTAGTTCAGGCGAAACTGCTCAAAACTCCTATGTAGAGATTGGAGAATGATATTGACCTGGGTTTCCCCATCAATCTCATCTCCAAGGACTTCCAGCTCATTCAAATGAGCCATCATCTTGAGAACATGATTCCTCATGGGTGTTCCCTCAACCATGGTGGTCGTCATCAAGTTTCTCATGGCTTCTTACCTAGCAACCCGATTCTAGTGTTCGAAAAGTTCCTTGAGATTGAGCATCATGTCATAAGCAGTATTCATTGCATGATGCTGATGTTGCAATACATTTGACACAGAAGCCAAAATGTAACACCGTTCCATCTCATCAGCCTTGATCCACTTCTTATAACTCTCTTTCTCCTTTTCCCCAGAATCATCCGTAGGCTTAGAAGGACACTCCTCGAGAAGTACATATATGTACTCCTCAGCAGTCAAGACTATGTACAGATTCCTTTTCCAATCCACATAGTTAGGTCCAGTAAGTTTATTTTCCTTTAGTATCACAGCAAGTGGGTTGAAAGTCATTTTGAAGAAACCTAAGAATCACATATATCAAAACATTTAGATTTCAAAAAATTATTGATTCCTCAAACAAAACAATTTTAAAATCAACCAACACCTCAAAACACCGAGAATATCATATGCCACGATAGTGTGGACGTATACGAATTCTACATTTGTAAGAGGAGGTTTTACCCATTAATTTTATTATCCTGTCAACGTTACTTTTTGACAAATAAAATTAATAGTTGGTTCCTCTTCGGCCCTACAAATAAAAGCAGTGACTCCGATGGGAAGGATACTTTTATTTGCATCTAAGTGTTCACTATTACCCGATACTAAGGCAATTATCTCGGATTATGTGCCTTCCGATAGAGAAGTACACACGCTCCTAAATAATTTCCTATAACCATATTTGACCTAGTGATCTGCAAAACAAACTCATCTGATATGGAGGAAGACACTCAGAGCCAACGCGCAAGTTTGTTTGCATCACATATCAAATTATAATGGAGGCCATGGGAATTTAAAAAATATCCCTCTCCCACTTAGTAATTTAAAATTGAGAAATTTTAATTATGCAAGCACAATAAGTATATAAATCAAAAGAAATAAATATGAAAAACAAATTTTCCAACTATTATGGCTTTTGATCTCCAATATGCCTCCAATCGTGTTGCCACCTCGTTCACTCCTCCCTACGCCATGTACAAGCCATCCGGAGATCCGAGACAAGAAAAATTATTTTAATTTACATCCATCGATCCTATACTCCACAAAGGAGTGTACATGAAGTCTAGATCGAAAGTAAACTAAAATAAAAGAGTGGCTAAACAATGTCATACTTAATTACAAAAATTAAATACTAGCCTCGTCAACCCCGAGGATTCAAATAATATTACAATTACACACATCCAATCACATACACACACATATGGCCATAATAGTTGGATCTTATGTCTGCAACCAAAAAGTTAGCCTATGCACATCCTACTATTATCCGGCACACATAATATATGATAAGTGCATAAAAGTAACCGAATCCTAAACACACAAAACCGAAAACTGTGGCTCTGATACCACTTGAAGGTCGAAGCTTTGCTTTTCACTTCACCTCGGTCACTTATACATGGTGATCCAATCATACGTCCCCGGATTAAAAAAAATTAATCCAAATGAAGATGGATTACCCAAGCATCCGATCCATCATCGTGCTTCTCGATTTGAGTCGTCGCTTGAACAAACTTGTTGTTCAAGCAACCTAACTCTTTTCCTCGATTAGCCACGGAATAGATGATGTACAGATCATCGGTTTTTGTATTTATCATCGGGGTCCAAGTAAATTAACGACATGCATAATACAAAAGAACTAAATCAAAACAAACAAGATTATACCTCTTGTTTACCTCTTGATCTTCTATTATATGACCTATCCTCCTCTTGGACATTGTGTGGGCAATGATCCTCCAAGAGTTGAAGCCTCCTAGATCATGTCTTCCCTTCCTTGCTCTCTCCGAACAAGGGAAGATAACCGAGATCTTCTTCTCCTATCTAGTGCCGACCACCAAGCCAACTAGCTTGGTTGTTGCTGCCGGCCAAGGAGAGGAAGATGAAGAAGTGGGCGCCAACCAAGAGAAGCCTTGTTGCCGCCGGCCAAGGAGAGGAGGTAGTGTCGGCCAAAACCCAAGGAAGAGAGGGAAACCCTAGCGTCGGCCAAGAGAAAAGTGGAGAAACCCTAGCTTTTCACTCTTGTTGTCGCCGGCTCAAACCCTATCTCTCCTTGTGTCTCACACCCAAGCCTTGGAAGCAAACACTAATCTCCAAAGATTATCTTTCTACCCAAGCCTCCTCCACTCCTTATATAGATTTTGCCCAAGCCTCCTTTTAATCGTGTCCGTTGGATCTAGGCTTCTTGAGGGTTTTAATAGGCTACAATAGGAACCATGAGGAGGAGTTGGATCTTGGCCACCTAATGGATCTGGCCGACATAAAATCCGATCCATTAATGATAATCCATTCCACTAAAGGATTATCATTGATCTACCTCACCAACCCCCATAATTAACTATGGGCTTCATATATTAATTATACAAATGTCTCCTCGTGTTTAAGATATTGAATATCCGTTAATTAATTAATTTACTGACAATTAATTAATCAACATCTAACTCCATGAGTAGTACCACTCAACCTTATCATCATGCTGGATCAAGTCTACCTATAGGGTTTACATGATAATCCTTATGAGCTCCTCAAGGGGACATCATCATCCTAATACATAGGACACGGTTTCCTCCTATAATCAACGGTACACCATGTAAATAATATCATTTCTCAACTTACCGAGCCTATTGATTTAACCCATAAATCTCACCCATTGGTAAATCAAAGAAATATATATTAAGTACATGTGCCCGTTATTATATCGGGATTAAGAGCATGTACACCATAATATCCGAGGTCCGATTCAATTATGTAGTCAGTAATAAATTGAAACACCTCTAAGTTTGTCCTGTTCAATACACACAAAGTGTACTAGTGTAATTCTATGGTCAAGATAAACCAATACCAAATTACACTACAACCATGCCAATAGTTTGTCCAAAATCATCTTGGTTGTGAGCCTCTACTTATACTCTACAAGGAACCGATAACATGATCTTCTGTGTGACACCACACACCATATTATCTACAATGTAAAGTATCAGACAATATGCACACATATATTAAATATAAAATGCAAACAATGATAATGTGATTCTTATTCCAAAATGAAGATGTTCATACAAAGGCTAGTAATACTTCGTTCAGTTACGTATTGCTGCGGAGACCGAACCTGAACTTGAGTGAATTTGAAGGATGACTCGGACACTTGTGTTTCATCAAGAACACATATCCAAATGGATTTAAGCATAGCTATTGGTGAAAATGTTTCATCATAGTCAACACCTTGTCTTTGAGGATAGTCTTTTGCCACTAATCTAGCTTTATAGGTAATAACATTACCATCCATGTCGGGTTTCTTCTTGAAAACCTACTTGCACCCTATAGGCGTTATGCCTTCGGGTGGGTCTACCAAGTTTCAAACTTTGTTTTCATACATGGAATCCATTTCTGATTTCATAGCTATTAGCCACTTATCCTAGTCTGAACTATTCAGTATCTCTTTGTAACTAGTGGGTTTCTCATCCTCTATGAGTAACACGTCATTAGATTCACTTATGAGAAATTCATATCTCTGAGGAATCCTACGTGTCCTACTAGATCTACGAGGAAGTGGTATATTATCAGGTTCAGCTATCACCTCATCTGAATGAGTAATCAACTGTTGTTCATGATTAGGCATCTCTTCTGTATCTAATAGAGTCTCTTGAACTACACTTAGTTCAATCTTACTCCCACTATTTTCCTATAAGAGAAACTCTTTCTCTAGGAATATAATATGTCTTAAAACAAACATCTTTTGTTCCAAGGGATGATAGAATTGGTAACCCCTTGTTTCCTTAGGGTAACCAATAAATAGACACTTATCAGACTTAGCCTCTAGCTTGTCTGATATTGTCCTCTTCACATAAGCAGGATAACCCCATATCTTCAAATAAGATAAATGAGATTTTCTACTATTCCACATCTCATATGGAGTAGTAGAGATTGTCTTAGTCAAGACTCTATTTAACAAGTAAATAGTGGTCTCGAGTGCATAACTCCAAAAAGTTTTTAGAACACTTGCATGATGTATCATTGACCTAACCATGTTTAATAAGGTTCGATTTCTCCTTTCAGCCACACCATTATATTGTGGCGTGTAAGGTGGAGTCATTTGAGACAAGATGTCATTGTCCCTTAGATAATCTTGAAACTCTTGGCTTAAGTATTCACCACCTCGATCCGATCGAAGTACTTTAATAATTTTCCCGTGTTGTTTCTCTACTTCCTTTCTGAAATCTTTAAACCTTTCAAAGACTTCATATTTGTATCTTAACAGATACAAATATTCATTTCGTGAATAATCATCGATATAGGTAACAAAGTAGCTATAACCTCCTATGGCATGAGTTGACATTGGTCCACATACATCAGTATGTATAAGGTCCAATACCTCAACTGCTCATTCATTTTGTTCCATTAAAAGGTAACTTAGTCATCTTTCCTTTTAAGCATGAAACACATGTGTCTAATGAATCTAATTCATAAGACTCCAAAATGCCAAGCTTATGCAGTTTGAACATGCGTTCATTGCTTATATGGCCAAGAAAACAATGTTATAATTGTGAGGTTAACTGATTATCTAACTTAGCATGTTTTCTATTTGATTCGATATTGAATATCTCATTTGATGTATCTAACGTGTAGATTCCATTATTCAACATTCCAGTAGCATAAAGAACACCATTTAACATAATGTAACAATAATTATTACTAAACGTCAAATGATAACCTTTCTTATTCAAACATGAAATAGAAACAATATTCTTTATTAATGCAGGAATAGAAAAACAATCATCAAACTCAAAAACTAGTCCCGTAGGAAATCGCAACATATAAGTACCCTTGGCGACATCAGCAACTTTTGCTCCATTTCCAACACTTAGATCTGCTTCTCCTTTAACCAGTCTTCTTCTATTCCTAAGCCCCTGTATGTCATTACATATATGTGAGCCACACCCGGTATCCAATATCCAAGTGTTAGAAGAAACAGTATGACATTCAATAACAAATATACCTGAAGTAGATTGGGCATCAGATGCCTTTTTCTGTTTCAGTTACTCCAGATACTATTTGCAGTTTCTCTTCCATTACCCATCCTTGCCACAATGATGGCAGGTGCCCTTGGGAGTTAATTCTTCCATATTTGCCTTTTTCTTCCCTTTAGCTTTGGTTTTCGACTTTCTCTTAGAACCTTTCTTTGAGGAGTCAATCACCGCCTTCTATTCTTTAGCAACAGATGACTCCACTATTTTGAGCACATTGATCAATTCAGGAATTGTGGACTCAATCTTATTCATCTGATAGTTCATCACTAATTGTGAATAGCCACCAGTCAGATTGTGAAGAAATAAGTCAATACTTAATTCATGGTCCATAAAAAACTCTAATGATCCCAATTGCTCAATATAGCTATTCATCCTTAGTGAAACTACACTGCAAATAAACCCTCCTACATCTTTGAGCGAAAGAGGAGCTTGGTGAGCTCGAACCTTTCAGATCACGCCTGCTCATCAAACAACTCTCAAAAATGGAAGACAATTGTATTAGCATTCATATGCTCATGTTTGTAGGACCGATGGTGGACTGGCTAGAGGGGGGTGAATAGCCCTCAATCGTCGTATGAACGGAATTCGATCATTCTTCTTGCATCGCTTGTCTACGATTATTGTTAGCGCAGTGGAATAACAATGATAATGAAAATACTAACAACACATACAAGCATACACAAGATATATGTGGTTCAGAATCGAATGGTTCCTACTCCACGGGCGAGCTCACTGAGCTCTAGTTATGCGCACGACACTAACTAACACTCCTTCTCGACAACACATCGGAGGTGGAGAAACCTCTCACAAGCAATTACAATGTAATATAGAAATACAAAACAAGAATACAAATACAATACAAAGAACACTTTTCATCGATTGCTTTTGATCACTTGTTTGTTGCTTGCTTTGGTTGGCTCTTGAAGGACTGGAATGCAGCAGCAATTCCCCTTCAAAGTCTCCCTTAAAGTCTTGACGAAATCCTCCCTCTTGAGCTCCATTTATAACCTGCATGAAGCAGATTTTGTGCCCATCAGTCGACTGATCGTGACCATCAGTCGACTGATCCTGTAGCCGTTGTCTCACAATGGCCAGATCCACGTTGGTCAAGTTCCAATGGATCACCCATCAGTCGACTGATGATACCCATCAGTCGACTAATTATCTCATCAGTCGAGTGTTGGCGAGCACTGATCGAAACCATTCTGGTCGAAAACACCCCCAACCGATCGACCGCTCATCAATAGATCGATGGTGTTATCACCGATCGCCTCCCTCGCGATCGATCGACAGACTGGGTCAGTCGAACACCAGTTGAACCCTAGTCGACTTGGAGCAGTCGGCTGACACCTATGTCAGTCGACTGATGTAGGGTAAAACCTCAAATACCAAGTTGTTTGAGCATCCGACACTCAGTCTTAGCCACTTGGCCAAGTCCACCTCATCCCTCATGGAGTTCCCCACCGAAGCTCTTTTCCCTGGGCCTACGTCCCTCGGATGCGCCAAGCGCACGGCTTCGCAACGCCATCCTTCGCATCTCTTGCCCTAGAAGTCTGCTTCCCTTGGGCCTTACTCCATTTGCCCCCCATCCGACGATCCCTCGGATGCACCAAGCGCACGGCTTCGCAATGCCATCCTTCACTGACTCAAGGACCCCGAGTCTAGTGAACTTGGCAAGTCCTCAAGACTTCCTAAATGCACCAAGCGCACGGCTTCGCAATGCAATTTCTCAGCAAGCACCAAGCGCACGGCTTCGCAATGCTTTGGACTTTCCCACACCAAGCCCCATGCTTGGATTTTCCATGCCAACTCCATGTTGGACTTTCCTATGACAATCCCATGTCATAAATTTTGTCTATCATCAAAATACTGCTCGAGTCAAACTCGAGTCAACCTGGGCTGATTGCACCAATAATCTCTCCCTTTTTGATGATTGACAAAACTGTCATCTCAAGTCTATCAATTCTCCCATATTGGTAATTCTCATATCCCAATGAGAATTCCAACGAACCCTAATTGGTAACTTGGTAACTTCTCCCTCTTTTTGACATTACATCAAAAAGGTCCTCAAGGGTGTCAATGTCTCATATCCCAATGAGATCTTACAATCTTTCCCTTGGCATGCCCTCAATCTTTCTAGTGATAATCCCATATCACTTAAGAGAGGCGCAATCCCTCAATTTTCCTCCCATGAGGAAAAATACATATCCATCTTCCCATGATGGATACCTCCCCCTAAAGGCTTGTTCCCCCTTGACCATTGCACCAACAATGTCTTTGGAAAGCCCCTAAGCCAATAGGAACACAAAACCATCAAAATTAAGGCAAAGTTCAACAATGAACTCTTATTCACCTTAAAATTGATACTCTCCCTAAACACTTCTCCTAATCCATATCCAATGGATTTCCACCCTTTCTAATGCTCTCCCAAGCATGTCCTAGAGTTAGGAGTGGTTAGGGAACCAAAACATAGCTGAACATGAGCCTAACCACCAAGGTTTATCCGAAATCACAAGATTACTCGACTCTTTCACTACAAATAACTCCTTCCACATCACTGGCCTCTGGCAATGATCGATAATCAGATTTAGCTTTTCAATTTTAGATATGAATTTCTAAAATTCGTAAGTAAATATACATACGTTGATAAATCATGAAATTTTGTACGTATATTACTTATTACAATCATAATGGATGAAAAATATTGGAAAATTATTTTACCCACAAATTAGTGAGATTGACACAAAGTTTAAAAGTTTAGAAAAGCTTCAATATTGAGCCCTCTTTGTATCATTCCATTCAATGGTGATAGCTATCAAAAGATAGACTTCACCAAGATTTTTCAAAAGGTTTTTGAAACCTTTAATTCCTTTTTCCTAAACATCTCACTTGTATCTAGATGTATAAAACACATTCAAGTCAAATATTCTAGTGAGATGTGGATTTTTATTTTTTAATGGTCTCATGCATATTCTAAGGCAACTCTACTTGATTCCCTTATGCATGGGACTTCAAGTCATGCCAATGGTCCTTAAATCAATTTTATTTTATGCATGATATGATTATGACATATATATGATATAACTAAGCATGTGCCAAAATCATGATATCATGGCATGTGAATGAAATTTTAGCATACATGACATATAAAAATAAGTCTAAACATGATCATGACATTTTTAGAGATAAAAATGAAAATGATGTCATGTCATGGCAAGGCAAATAAATCATGGCAAGTAAAATATACTAAGGTATAAAATACCTAAGTGTTAAATCCAAATTGTCATTTCTAAGATTAAACCTATTTTTGCCTTAATACCATTATCTCCCAAGTGTGCCACAAACCCAAAATGGTACACCAATACCTCTAATGTTGGGGATCGTTGACCGCTAGAGGGGGGGTGAATAGCGACGTGTTCGTACGATGATGGAATTCTTTCGCGTTCGTCTCTACAAAACTCGGTATGCGCAGCAGAATGATAATAATAAAAATAATAACGAAGTAAGATAAACACGAACACACCAATACACAAATATTTAACGTGGTTCGGAACCGCACGGTTCCTACTCCACGGATCGAGCTCTAAAGAGCTCTAGTGATGCACACGCACTCACTAATCACAAATAACTCCTTCTCGACACAAGTCGGAGGTGGAGAAACCTCGTATAAGGATTACACTAAGTAATACAAAAGATACAAGCTAATACAAGTAAGAAATACAATGCAAGTAAAGAAAAACACTTTACAAGAGCACTTTGGTTGCTTGATCTTTGGTTGCCTTGGACAAGCCTTGAAGGACTGGAAGAGCACCAACTATTCCCCTTCAAATCGCCCAAGAAAACCCTTGTTTGGTGCCTTCCACGAACAGCTGCTTTTATCCTCCATCGGGCTGGATTTCTGCCTGGCAATCGATTGCCATAAGGCCCCAGTCGACTGCCAACACTATAGCTGTGAGACAACGGCTCAATCCACGTTGGAAAAGTTCCAACGGGACTCTCACCAGTCGACTTCCAACATTGGCAGTCGACTGCCAGCCCCATAGTCGACTGCCCAGTCGGCTACGGAGCATTCTGTGCTCGCAACTCAATTGGCAGTCGACAGCCATCCATGGTAGTCGACTACCAACAGTCAACTACTCCAATTAGCAGTCGAGTGCCAGCAGTCAACTGCTCCAATGAGCAATTGACTGCCAAGGCAATTTCATCCCTAAATGGCAGTCGAGCTCTAGTCAACTCACGACAGTCGAACCGGCCATAATGCCAGTCGACTGCCAACCTCAAAGATGAGGTTTTAACCCAAGTATGGTGCCCCCATACTTGCTAGACCACCCTTAGACTAGACCTAAGCCTTCTAGCCACCTCCATCAGCCTCACGCCTCTCGGATCCCTCCAAGTCATCTATGACTTGTTCATCCATCGCGCTAGCCTTAAGGTACTTCCATCGGCTAAGTCATGTTAACAGTGTCTACACCACCAAAGCACATTGGACTTATGCCGCCAAGACTCCGCTTGGACTTTACGCCGCCAACCATTGGACTTATGCTGCCAAGACTCCACCCGTGGACTTTACGCCGCCAATATCAAACCCCTTGGACTTCTCAAATGCCAAGACTCAAGCTTGGACTTTCCCTTGCCAACCCATGTTGGACTTTCCATGCCAAGACCCATGCTTGGACTTCCCTTGTGCCAAGTACTCAAGACTTGGACTTTCCCAAATGCCAAGTGTCCCACTTGGACTTTCCATGCCAAGTACCCATGATTTGGACTTTACCTTGCCAAGACTCATGCTTGGACTTGTTGGGTTTCCGGCACCGCGGCGTGTGTGTGTTCGATCATGTTTCGTAAACATGAGCACAGCGGAAGCAATTAAAATAATAAATACTCCTATTTATTACAACACACACAACACACGCATGCTATTACAACAAGTGTAGACATAACCGTAAATTAAAATTTGCAATAAAAGGAAATTAAACTACGTTATACCTTCCGTATGACGTGTAGCGGGAACGGCATCAACCGGAACGATCCTCGTAAGAATCGTCTCTATCCGTATCCACGCCGAGCTCCTCGGGATGACTTCGCTAAGTCATGAGCTTCGTCTTCGTACGGGTTACTAGCCTCGTGTTGAAGACGACGTGATCGAGAGATGATCACGATCCGAATCCAAATTCGGATCCAAAACGAGTTCTCAAAACTCGCTTCTCCGGAGAGGTGTTCGTCAACCGTTTGACGAATCCTTCGTCCTCCACCTCAGAGGATTACCGGAGATCAAATCCCCGGTAAGTTAGCCGCTGTCGGAGCACTAACCGTCGTCCAAACGACGCTCCGACGAGGAGAAGCTGTCCAGAAAACTGGACAGCTTGGTGGAGGAGTAGGCGCCGGCCAAAACAAGGAGAGAAAAGCCTCACCTTGATGCCAAACCTATAGGAGATCACCGGAGGGTCGCCGGAGGTTCACCGGCTGGAGCTTGGACGCCGGCAAGGGTCTTGGACGGCGGCACAAAGCTGGGCGGCGGCAGCTTTAGGGTTGGCGCCGAAACTCCAACAATTGGGGTGGGCGGCAACTCTAAGAGGCTAGGGTTTTTGGATGATTAGGGTTTAACAATCCCTTAAGCCCACTTTTATAGAGAACTAATTCTCTTAATGGTTAATGGATCATATCCATAAAGCCCGTTAACCCGCTCCATTAAGATAAGTTAAAATAAACCAAACCATGATGGTTTATTTTAAGTTAAAACGAACCGAACCAACTTTTTGGTTCATTCGTTTAAAATAAACCAAACCCTTTGGTTTATTCTTATCCATTGGATTAGAACCAAACCATTTTGGTCCATCCATTACGTCTTCATAAGACGCAGCCCATCCACGCTTCCATTGCGACTGAAACAATTTCATGCTCGCTTTATGTTTGGTCCAACCAAACATAGTTTCTCTCGATCTGAGAATCTCATTCTCAAGCTCGTTTTAAATCCTTTGGATTACACTCGTTGTGCGTGTGACCAAATAGGTTCTCGGTTTATGTTGGCCGTCTATAATTAACCATTAATTATAGAACGATCATGAGTGGCACCTAGTAGTACATCATGATCCCCAATTAACCGAAAAGATTAACGGTTGATCCAAAACTATTTATGAAACCCTTCAGTAGCTCGAATGAATCGTGCCCCATTCCCTTCACTCATCTTATACCCACTTGGTTCAGGACATGGTCTATTGTGTCAGTCCCCACTAGGCTGACTACGTCACACCTAGCCCTAGTATCATTTCCTCGTCCTACGGATTCTAGTTACTCCACATGTATCGAAGAGTACTTTACTCTAAACATGTAATGCTTTGGCCAAAGACTTTAGTAACAATCCGACGAGAGGCCATGGGTATACATCTCCTCGCAAGGAGTGGTGAATCCTTTATAGGCTATTCAAACACCTTCGATCACTTCACTTATACCCAATCATCCGGGTCCACATCTCCTTAGAGATGTTTGCTTAAGATGTCAAAGCATAAGTCTCCATGATCAAGATGACTTGAATACCGCAAGTCAAAGGAACATCGCACTTAAGCCACAGTAAGAACTTCATTGACATATCTATATATGCAGAGAACCATATGAAGTCTTACGGCTGGTCACTCCAATGAACTAGTTACCATAACTAGCATCCACGATTAACTCCGGACATCACAATGTCTCCAGCCAGTGAGAATCAGCTGCTTGGATACACCAAGGAGTATACCTCGTGCTAGCCTCGACAGAATTGATGGTGTCCAAATCCATCAATTCATCGACTAGGGATAATTCCGATACATCACAATTACACATGTAGAGATACTCACTAGTTGTGATCCAATAAAAAATTCTCTCATGCTGTGAATCGCATCGTGGACATTCAGTAAATGAGTTTAAGATCCAATCAAATACATTAAACATGTATACTCAAATAGTGAATCTTCATTTATCATATAAATGGTTCATACATAAGGCGATTGCCTTAGGACATCTCTCATATATTACTAACAGACTCCCACTTGGCCTAATGCCAATCGCTACGGTATCCAATACCATAAGCTCTAACATGACACTCAAACTTACTTTGAGGTAATGCTTTAGTCAAAGGATCCGCTAAGTTCCTTTCAGTGGGAATTTTCTCGATTTGTATTTCGTTCCTACTGATGATCTCTCTGATAAGATGATAGCGGCGAAGCACATGTTTGGATCGTTGATGAGACCTTGGCTCTTTCGCCTGTGCAATTGCTCCATTGTTATCGCAGTAGATCGGTATTGCTTCAACAATGGCCGGAATCACACCAAGTTCATGAACGAACTTCTTGATCCAAACCGCCTTGCACGCTCCGCCGCAATATATTCTACCTCGGTAGAATCCGCTGCCTCTTGTTTGGAACTTTTCCAACTCATCGCGCCCCATTCAAGGTGAACACGATCCGATCGAGACTGAATCATCCTTGTCGTCTCGAAGCCGCATCCGTATACCCGTATCACCATGTCCCTTCTCCATATATTAGGAACACATCCTTAGTTCTTCTCAAGTACTTAAGGATGCGTCTTATGACCACCCAATGATCCATTCTGGATCGGTGAGTATCTGCTCGTGACACTCGAGCATACGATACATCGGGCCTCGTACATAACATAGCATACATGATAGATCCTATTGCGGATGCATAGGGAATCTTACTCATGCAAATCCTCTCGTCTTACGTGCGCGGACACATAGACTTGAAAGGTGTACCCCATGCACGATGGGTGAAACCTTTCTTGGATTGACATGCTAAACCTCTTTGCTTTTCGGTCTATATATAGGCGAAAGACCAAGCAAGATTTGATCTATCTCTATAGATCTTAATCCAGGATGTAGGTTGCTTCTCCCAGTCTTTCATGGAGAATGTCTTGGATAACCAAACCTTAGCATTTGTAAGATTGAAACATCGTTTCCTATAAGTAATATGTCATCGACATACAATACTAGGAACATTGCCTCCCACTAACCTTCTTGTACACACAAGGTTAAATGCGGATTTTGTGAAATCAAACTTTTTGATTGTCTCATCAAAGCGGATATTCGACTCTGGATGCTTGCTTGATCCATAAATGGACCGTCGCAATTTGCATACCTTGGTTTTATCAGCGATGTGAAACCCTCGGTTGTATCATATACCGTCCTCGAGCGAGTTTCCATTAAGGAAAAGTTGTTTTCACATCCATCGCCATATCTCATAATCATAATGAGCCGCTATGGCGGGAGCATCGAATGGATTTAAGCATAGCTACAGGCGAATAGGTTTCGTCATAATCAACACCTTGTTTTTGACGATATCCTTTCGCCACCAATCTAGCCTTATAGGTAATCACATTACCATCCATGTCGGTTTTCTTCTTGAAAACCCACTTGCACCTATAGGCTTTATGCCTTGGTGGGTCGACGAGTTCGAACTTGGTTTCATACATGGAATCCATTTCGACTTCATGGCACCAAGCCATTTATCCCTTCTGAACATCGGCCACTTCTTCATAGCTGGTAGGCTCCTCATCATCAATGAGTAACACGTCGTTCGATTCACTTACGAAATCCATATCTCTCGGGAATATTGCGTGTTCTGCGGATCTGAAGATGTGGTGTTCAATAGGTCGATCGATTGCTCATCACTATGAGTTGTCGGCTGTTGTGCTTCACCAGGTATCTCATCAATGTCTATTTGAGTCTCTCGAGCCTCCTCAAGCTCGACGACACTCCCACTGTTTTCTTGCAAGAGAAACTCTTTCTCTAGAAACACAGCATGCCTTGAAATAAACACCTTTTGTTCCACAGGATGATAGAATTGGTAACCCCTTGTTTCCTTAGGGTATCCAATAAATAGACATTTATCAGACTTAGCATCCAGTTTGTCTGATACAGTCCGCTTCACATAAGCAGGACAACCCCATATCTTCAAGTAAGATACATGAGGTTTCTTACCATTCCATATCTCATATGGAGTAGTTGAGACTACCTTGGTAGGCATTCTGTTTAACAAGTAAGCAATTTATGCAGTGCATAACCCCAAAAGGACTTGGGAAGAGTCGCATGATTCATCATTGACGACCATGTCCAACAAGTCGATTCGCCTCTCAGATACACCATTATGCTGTGGTGTATAGGGCGGAGTCCATTGAGACAATATGTCATTGTCTCTTAGATAATCAAGAAACTCTTGACTTAAGTATTCACCACCTCGATCCTATCGAAGTATTTTAATACTTTTGTCATGTTGTTTCTCTACTTCATTTCTGAATTCTTTGAACCTTTCAAAGGCTTCAGACTTGTGTTTCATCAAGAACACATACCCAAACCGTGAGTGATCATCGGTGAAGGTAATGAAGTAGCTATAGCCTCCTAATGCTTGAGTTGACATAGGTCCACATACATCGGTATGTACTAGACCTAGTAACTCTCCCACTCGTTCACCTTTTCGTAAAGGTAACTTAGTCATCTTGCCTTTTAAGCATGATTATGTATCGTATGAATCCAATTCAAGCGATTCGAATTCCACATCGGTGTAATTCGGACATGCGTTTCTTGCTTACATGGCCAAGACGACAATGCCACATGTAGGAGTCTATTTGATTATCCTTTCGAGCACTTGTTGCTAACCGATGTCATTGAAAATGTCCTTTGGATCGTCCAGCGTATAAACACCATTGCTTAAAGTTCGGTCCGCATAAAGAACTCCATTCAAAGTTATGTAACAACAATTGTTACTAAGCGTCAAATGGAAACCATTTCTATTTAAACAAGAAATAGAAATGATGTTCTTTATCAACAAAGGAATATAAAAGCAATTGTCGAGTTCTAAGACAAGTCCTGCGAGGAGTTTCAACAAATACGTTCGATGGCGAGTGCACGGCAACCTTTGCTTCATTCCCAACACGTAAATTTGACTCTCCTTGTGAGTCTTCTTCTATTCCTTAGCCCATGTATGTCATTACATATATGTGAGCCACACCCAGTATCCAATACCCAAGTGTCTAAGGAAATAGAATGACAATCAATAAAGAAGATTTCTGAAGAAGATGGGGCATCCGATGCCTTATCCTTATTCACGGACTCAAGATAAACCTTGCAATTTCTTCATGACCCTCCTTGCCATAATGATGGCAAGTGCCCTTTGGCTAGTTACGCCTTTTAGCCTTTTTCTTCTTCCCTTACATTGTTCCTTTGACTCCCTCTTAGAACCTTTCTTCGAGGAATCAACTAACAACACCGTCCCCTACTCATGCTTCTCAGAAGGCTCCACAGTGTTCAACATGTTGAGCAGTACCACAGATGAATCTCCGTGCATCTCAGAGGTGAAGAGGAGCTTGGAGACTTCGAACCTTCGAATCTCACTTGCTCATCAACCAACTCACAGAGATGAAGGACTACGATATGAGCATCCATATGCTCATGCTGCTTTCGTAGCTTGGGTTCCATCGCGGCTAGCATGATGCAACTCATTTGTTCAGAATCACTCACATGTTTCTGATAGGCCAACAATTGATCCAAAGTTGCATCGTCACTAGGACGGGCGGGAAGAGGCGCTTCGAGGACATACACAAGCTTTTCATCTTGAGAACAATTCTAAAGTATCTAAGCCAGTCCAAGAAGTTCGGCCCAGTCAATTTATTTGAATCCAAAATGGAACGCAAATTCAAACACATCATGATCAATATATTAACTTAGAAATACAAAACGAGCATATATGAGAAAGATGATTTTAAAAATGTATCAATATACATTTATAAATCCCATTCATTTTTCGAATTTCAAAAACCCCAAAATCACTTCGGGAGATTGTAGGTCCATCTCCGAATGGGCTGATATCCATCATAGATAAGAACAACCTTGGAGTGAGTCCAACAAGCCATTCTTAGCTATGATGGTGGGTATCAAGTATACCGATTACATATCATGTATATGTAACTATCACAATGTGCTATCAACTAATTGAATGTTTGCACATACATTGGGTTGTTAACACATTAACAAGTATGCATCATATGCATAGCACCCAACTTCACCTCTCTTCACATCGACCTTGGAGTGAGTCCAACAAATCGATGCTCCAAGTTAAAGCCGACCCATTAATTGCGAAATAGTTTTAATATGGTTAGTGCGCATTCAACCAATTAGCCAGGCTTGGAGTGAGTCCAACAACCCAAACTAACGATTGACCTCTGACTCTTACCATATTAGAGTTAAACTATTCCAATGATTTGAACATGTTCAGGTTCGAGTCGGGCTTGGAGTGAGTCCAACAACCCAAACAAGAAACAGAACTCTGGTTCTAACCATATTAATGGAAGGTGTAGGCTTTAATATTGAGTTAGGGTTTTTATGTCTCATCCTCTTTGCATGCAAATAACTATTATCTACATGGCATGGCATACATGGCATACATCTACATGTCAAGACACGCATGGCATAATATTATGCATCTAATGCAATTACATGGCATACAATTATGTCATGTATATAATTTCCTTATATGTCATAACTATTTATGGAAATAAAATATGTTTAAGATTTGATTCTCCAAATCAAATCATAATTAAATTAGGAAACAAATTTCTAAATCTAATCACATATTTTATTCATGGAATTATTTGATTAAGGAAAATCTATTTAGGAAATCAATTTCCTAAATCATTAAAACTACTTATGGAAATAAAATATTTTAAGATTTGATTTTCCAAATCAAATCATGATTAAATTAGGAAACAAATTTCCAGAATCTAATCAAATATTTTATTTATGGAAAATATCAATTTCCATAAATACTTCCAACTTTCCAAAAGTGGAAGATTTCCATAAATACTTCTAGACTTTCCAAAATTGAAAAATTTCCATAAATACTTCTAAATTTCCAAAATTTAGAAAATTTCCAGAAATACATTATGACTATCGCAAAACCATTTTACGATTATGTCGAAACACAACCTGGGCTCTGATACCACTTGTTTGGTTTCCGGCACCGCGGCGTGTGTGTGTTCGATCATGTTTCGTAAACATGAGCACAGCGGAAGCAATTAAAATAATAAATACTCCTATTTATTACAACACACACAACACACGCATGCTATTACAACAAGTGTAGACATAACCGTAAATTAAAATTTGCAATAAAAGGAAATTAAACTACGTTATACCTTCCGTATGACGTGTAGCGGGAACGGCATCAACCGGAACGATCCTCGTAAGAATCGTCTCTATCCGTATCCACGCCGAGCTCCTCGGGATGACTTCGCTAAGTCATGAGCTTCGTCTTCGTACGGGTTACTAGCCTCGTGTTGAAGACGACGTGATCGAGAGATGATCACGATCCGAATCCAAATTCGGATCCAAAACGAGTTCTCAAAACTCGCTTCTCCGGAGAGGTGTTCGTCAACCGTTTGACGAATCCTTCGTCCTCCACCTCAGAGGATTACCGGAGATCAAATCCCCGGTAAGTTAGCCGCTGTCGGAGCACTAACCGTCGTCCAAACGACGCTCCGACGAGAGGAGGAGAAGCTGTCCAGAAAACTGGACAGCCTGGTGGAGGAGTAGGCGCCGGCCAAAACAAGGAGAGAAAAGCCTCACCATGATGCCAAACCTATAGGAGATCACCGGAGGGTCGCCGGAGGTTCACCGGCTGGAGCTTGGACGCCGGCAAGGGTCTTGGACGACGGCACAAAGCTGGGCGGTGGCAGCTTTAGGGTTGGCGCCGAAACTCCAACAATTGGGGTGGGCGGCAACTCTAAGGGGCTAGGGTTTTTGGATGATTAGGGTTTAACAATCCCTTAAGCCCACTTTTATAGAGAACTAATTCTCTTAATGGTTAATGGATCATATCCATAAAGCCCGTTAACCCGCTCCATTAAGATAAGTTAAAATAAACCAAACCATGATGGTTTATTTTAAGTTAAAACGAACCGAACCAACTTTTTGGTTCATTCGTTTAAAATAAACCAAACCCTTTGGTTTATTCTTATCCATTAGATTAGAACCAAACCATTTTGGTCCATCCATTACGTCTTCATAAGACGTAGCCCATCCACGCTTCCATTGCGACTGAAACAATTTCATGCTCGCTTTATGTTTGGTCCAACCAAACATAGTTTCTCTCGGTCTGAGAATCCCATTCTCAAGCTCGTTTTAAATCCTTTGGATTACACTCGTTGTGTGTGTGACCAAATAGGTTCTCGGTTTATGTTGGCCGTCTATAATTAACCATTAATTATAGAACGATCATGAGTGGCACCTAGTAGTACATCATGATCCCCAATTAACCGAAAGATCAACGGTTGATCCAGAACTATTTCTGAAACCCTTCAGCAGCTCGAATGATTCGTGCCCCATTCCCTTCACTCATCTTATACCCACTTGGTCTGACATGGTCTATTGTGTCACCCCCACTAGGTCGACTCACGCCACACCTAGCCCAAGTATCATTTCCTCGCCCTACGGATTCTAGTTACTCCACATGTATCAAGAGTACTTACTCTAAACATGTAATGCTTTGGCCAAAGACTTTAGTAACAACTGACGAGAGGCCATGGGTATACATCTCCTCGCAAGGAGTGGTGAATCCTTTATAGGCTATTCAAACACCTTCGATCACTTCGACTTATACCCAATCATCCCGGGTCCACATCTCCTTAGAGATGCGTGCTTAAGATGTCAAAGCATAAGTCTCCATGATCAAGATGACTTGAATACCGCAAGTCAAAGGAACATCGCACTTAAGCCACAGTAAGAACTTCATTGACATATCTATATATGCAGAGAACCATATGAAGTCTTACTACCGTCACTCCAATGAACTAGTTACCATAACTAGCATCCACGATTAACTCCGACATCACAATGTCTCCACCAAGGAGAATCACCGCTTGGATACACCAAGGAGTATACCTCGTATATCTCGGCTGTAACTGATGGTGTCCAAATCCATCAATTCATCGACTAGGGATAATTCCGATACATCACAATTACACATGTAGAGATACTCACTAGTTGTGATCCAATCACAAATTCTCTCATGCTGTGAATCGCATCGTGGACATTCAGTAAATGAGTTTAAGATCCAATAAAATACATTAAACATGTATACTCAAATAGTGAATCTTCATTTATCATATAAATGGTTCATACATAAGGCGATTGCCTTAGGACATCTCTCATATATTACTAACAGGACTTTCCCAAAATGTCAAGTTTCCCACTTGGACTTTCCATGCCAAGTACCCATGACTTGGACTTTACCATGACAATTACATTGTCATATATTTTTGTCTAACATCAAAACATCTCTCGAGCCAAGCTCGAGTCCTGGTCAATCGTGACCTGGGCCGATTGCACCAACAATCTCCCCCTTTTTAATGTTTGAAAAAAACCAAACAAACCATTTGAGTTAGACCATCTAACTCAAAAACTCCTTACCAATTATCCCAAATTGGTAATTTAACCTTCTCCAAAATATTCTCCCCCAAATATTCTCCCCCTTTTTGACTAACATCAAAAAGGTTATCTCTCCAAGGAGGTCAATATCTCATGTCCCAATGAGATCTTACAATCTCCCCCTTGATCCAAAAATACCTAGGATGCCTACCATCTTCCTAGTGATAAGTCACATATCACTCAAGAGAGGCAATCCTATACTCTCTCCCAATTTCCAAATTGGGTTTCTCAAAATCCCATCAATTTTCCCAATTGATGATACTCTCCCAATAACTTCTCCCCCTTCAAGAAAAGAAACACATCCATCATCCCAAGATGGATAACTCCCCCTAAAGGCTTGCTCCCCCTTGACCATTGCACCAACAATGTCCTTGGGAAGTCCCTAAGCCAATAGGAACTCTAAACCATCAAAATTAAGGTTCTAAGTTCAAACATGAACTCTTCCACCCTTAAATTTGATACTTTGACCTAACACCTCTCCAAATCCATATCCAATGGATTTTCACCCTTCATAATGCTTCCTAAAGCATATCCTAGGGTTAGGAGTGGTTAGGGACCTTTACTATGGCTGAAAATGAGCTAAACAATCTTGTTTTTCTCGAAATCAGCTTGGCAGTCGACTACTTACAGTAATCAGTTGACTGCCACTCACATCAGTCGACTGCCATCAAGCGGCAGTCGACTGATAACTGAAATTCTCGAATTTTAGCTATCAGAATTGACTTTTGAAAATTCATAATTAATTCTACGTATATCGAAAAATCACGAAATTTTATACGTATATTACATATAGTCAATACAATGGGTGAAAAATATTTGAAAATTATTTTACCCATAAAATATCGAAATTGATACAAAATTCAAAAGTGAAGAAAAATTTTAATGTTTTAGCTCACTTTGTATCAATCTCATCAATGGTGATTGCTATCAAAAGATAGACTTCACCAAGGTTTTCTAAATGGATTTTAAAATGATTTTGAAAACCTATATTGGATCATATTCCTTGGGCTCAATGTACATGACTTGTACACAAGCTTTCCCAATGATCCACTAATGAAATTAGATCAGTTATAGTCCATCTAGATTCAAAAACTATGCACCTTGAACTCAACTCATATCCTAGCATCTCACATGTATCTAGGGTGTATAAATACACATACATGTCAATGTAATGTGAGATGTGGGTTTTGTTCTCCCTAATCTAGGGTTTCATGCATTTTTCTAAGGCAACTCTACTTGATTCCCTTATAAATGGGACTCCAAGTCATGCCAAAGTCCTTAACTCAATTTTAATCAAATGCATGAATGATTATGGCATTAATGATGATATAAATAAGCATATACTCATAATCATGATGTCATGGCATAATATGAAATCTAAAAACACATGACATTTATCCTAAATCCTAAACATGATCATGACATATAAATGATGAAAATAAATATGATGTCATGTCATGGCATATGGCAATCAAGGCATGGCAAATAAAAGGTATATGTATACGAATACCTAAATTTTAAAATTAGTTGTCATTTGTTATAATTAGGTATATTTTGCTATAATGCTCCTAATCTCCCATGTGTGCCAAAAATCCAAAATGGCACACTAAGACTCTAAACCCTAAGTTGTGTCAATTCGATTGATTTATCAAACTTCATAATTAATATTGGCACATCCTAAAAACCTTTAGGATTAAAATCAAACTACATTCCCAAGGTAACCATAACCTTGAAAATGACCTAAAGTGTCACCTTTACCATGGTTAGGTTAACTACCCTTCCATTTAAAGTTGGCACACCCTAACCCATTTAGCGTGAATCAATAACGCTCTTAGGAACCCAAAACCTATTTGAGCTCCTAGGGTTAATTAGGTATTCCTTAGGGATGACTTCCCTAGATACCCTCCTAATGACCCTCATAGGCTTGGTAGCCTTGGTCATTGTGGTCTTACCTAGGTTGACTCTAGAGACTCCCCTTGCAACCTTCTTAGTGGCCACCTTAGGTTTCCTAGAAACCCTAGCCACTAGGTACAAACCTTGGTTACTCTTAGGGATAACTTCCCTAGTAACCTTGGTCTTCCTAGACCTAGATTGTGTTCCATAATCTAATGGAACACTATTATAAGCCACCTTAGGCTTAGGTTTGTGACCCAAACCATTCTTGCCCTTGGTTGACTTTTGTTTCTTGGGTCCTAGATGTTGACTTTGATGTTTTGACCCTTGTCTTTGACCATTAGACCCTTGCATTTGATTTTGCATAATTTTGAGGGTCTTTTCTAATTTCTCAAGCCTTGATCTCAAGGCTTGGTTCTCTAATTCTAATTGCCCAATTTTAGAATTTTGATTTGGTCTTTGGGCATGGGACTTCCTAGGCATGTGTCTAGTCCATTTAGGATTAAGGTCTAAGTGTTCTTCTATTTTCCTAATAGACTCCCTAGGAAGAACGTTTCTAGGGACATTAGTCCCAAATTTCTTCTTCTTTGAAAGGTAGACATTTTTGGCTCCTAAACAAAATTCTCTATTTCTAGCATGCTCTTTATGATAAATAGCAAGACTATTAAAATTATTCCTAGCATGCTTTTGACTAGAATTTAAAGAACAAGCATTGTTTAGATATACCTTAGGGTTAGCTATAGAAGCTCCCCCTACTTGTAATGCTCCTTCTTGCCCCTTCTTCTTCCCCCTAGGGCATTGACTCTAGTAATACCCCTTTGAGTTGCACTTGAAGCATATGATATGCTCTTTGCTCTTTTGGCTTGGGGCACCGACATCCTTGACTTTTGGAGTCGGTTGAGCCTTCTTGACCCTTTTTGGACACTTACTCTTGTAGTGTCCGGATTCCCTACACTCAAAGCATATTATATGAATTTTATTATTAATTGACATGCTTGAGTTACCTAGGGTGGCTGTAGGTGCCGAAATCGGATTTTGAGCTTCTTCATCTTGACCGGATGTCAAAGCTTCTTCTTGATGTTCCGGTGTGGAAGTTCTCTCCTCTCTCTCAATCCTTGAGGTGGATGCTTCTTCCACTTCCTCCACCGATCCAGAAGTTGACTCCCTATCAACTTCTGACTCCTCAAGCTCTTTAGATGGCGATGTGCTTGCTTAAGCTTGAGAGGGTGAGCACTCCTCTTCTTCTTCCTCTTGGACCGATGATAAATTTTCATGGAGCTTTGCCACTTGGCTCCATAGCTCCTTGACATCTACATAATTACATAACATACATAAGATATTATTAGGCATTAAATCAATTAAAAATTTTATCACCTTATCATTTTTCTCGGATGCTTGGACTTGCTCTTCGGTCCAACTCTTTTTTTTTAGGAATCCACCTCTTGAATCTCTTGGATATTCAAATCCATCCATCAAAATGAACCATTCCTCAAAATATCTCATCATAATAAAATCTTCAATTTCTCTCTTCCAAGAATTGAAGCCTTCTCGTCCGTAGATAGGCGAGGGCATCGTGTGTTGATGTCCCAACCTAATTGTTCTTGGACTTCCATCTTCACCCTCTAGCGTGCTCCCTTAGTTGTTAAACTTCAAGAGTGACCTCGCTCTGATACCACTTTTTGGGGATCGTTGACCGCTAGAGGGGGGGTGAATAGCGACATGTTCGTACGATGATGGAATTCTTTCACGTTCGTCTCTACAAAACTCATTATGTGCTGCGGAATGATAATAATAAAAACAATAACAAAGTAAGACAAACACGAACACACCAATACACAAATATTTAACGTGGTTCAAAACCGAACGGTTCCTACTCCACGGATCGAGCTCTAAAGAGCTCTAGTGATGCACACGCACTCACTAATCACAAATAACTCCTTCTCGACACAAGTCAAAGGTGGAGAAACCTCGTACAAAGATTACACTAAGTAATACAAAAATACAAGCTAATACAAGTAAGAAATACAATGCAAGTAAAGAAAAACACTTTACAAGAGCACTTTGGTTGCTTGATCTTTGGTTGCCTTGGACTAGCCTTGAAGGACTGGAAGAGCACCAACTATTCCCCTTCAAATCGCCCAAGAAAACCCTTGTTTGGAGCCTTCCACGAACAGCTGCTTTTATCCTCCATCGGGCTGGATTTCCGCCTGGCAGTCGACTATCATAAGGCCCCAGTCGACTGCCAACATTGTAGCTGTGAGACAACAGCTCAATCCATGTTGGAAAAGTTCCAACGGGACTCTCACCAATCGACTACCACGGAGCATTCTCGTGTTTCGCATCAGCTGGCAATGATCGCAAGCAATCAATCGCTAATTAGCAATCGAGTGCCAGCAGTCAACTGCTCCAATGAGCAGTTGACTACCAAGGCAATTTCAGCCCTAAATGGCAGTCAAGCTCTAGTCAACTCACGGCAGTCGAACCGGCCATAATGACAGTCGACTGCCAACCTCAAAGATGAGGTTTTAACCCAAGTATGATGCCCCATACTTGCTAGACCACCCTTAGCCTAGACCTAAGCCTTCTAGCCACCTCCATCAGCCTCACGCCTCTCGGATCCCTCCAAGTCATCCATGACTTGTTCATCCATCGTGCTAGCCTTCAGGTGCTTCCATCGGCTATGTCATGCTAACGGTGTCTACACCGCCAAGGCACATTGGACTTACACCGCCAAGACTCCGCTTGGACTTTACGCCGCCAACCATTGGACTTATGATGCCAAGACTCCACCCTTGGACTTTACGCCGCCAATATCAAACCCCTTGGACTTCTCAAATGCCAAAACTCAAGCTTGGACTTTCCCTTGCCAACCCATGTTGGACTTTCCATGCCAAGACCCATGCTTGGACTTCCCTTGTGCCAAGTACTCAAGACTTGGACTTTCCCAAATGCTAAGTGTCCCACTTGGACTTTCTATGCCAAGTACCCATGACTTGGACTTTACCTTGCCAAGACCCATGCTTGAACTTTCCCAAAATGCCAAGTGTCCCACTTGGACTTTCCATGCCAAGTACCCATGACTTGGACTTTACCATGACAATTACATTGTCATATGTTTTTGTCTGACATCAAAACATCTCTCGAGCCAAGCTCGAGTCCTGGTCAATCGTGACCTGGGCCGATTGCACCAACATCTAAGACCTAATCGTGCCAATTTAATTATTTTTCAACTTCTCAAAGCATATTGGAACATCCTAATGTGTCAGCTCACCATGGCTAGGTTAACTACCCATCCACTTAGGGTTGACACATCCTAACCCATCTAGCGTGAATCGATCACACTCCTAGGAACCCAATACATATTTGAGCTCCTTGGGTTAACAAGGTATTCACTAGGGATAACTTCCCTAGATACCTTCCTAATGACCCTTTTTGGCTTTGAAGCCATAGTCTTTTGGGTCTTTCCTAAGTCAAACCTAGGGGTAACACCCCTTTTGACCTTCTTAGTGGCTTTCTTAGTTTTTCTTAAGTCCTTAGCCACTAAGCAAACACCATGGCTAGTCTTAGGGATAGCTTCCCTATTAGCCTTGGATTTTCTAGACCTAGAAATTGTTTCATAATTAAATGGGACATTATGGTAGGACATAGGTTTGTGACCCAAACCTTTCTTGCCCTTAGACATTTCTTGTTTCCTAGGTCTTGACTTTTGGACATTTGACCCTTGAATAGAATTTTCTATAATTTTAAGGGTATTTTCCATTCTCTCAAGTCTTAACCTCAAGACTTGGTTTTCTAATTCTAATTTTTCCCAATTTTGATTTTTCATTAACCTTTTGGGAATTATTTTTCTTCTTAGGCATGTGTCTACCATTCTTAGGGTTAATACCTAGATTTTCTTCTATTCTCTTAATGCTCTCCCTAGGCAAGATAGGTCTAGTGTTATTGGTCTTAGGTTTGTCCTTAGATATATGAACATGCTTGGCACCTAGACGAACATATTTTTTCCTACTAGCATGCTTTTCATTAATAATTGCAAGAGAGCTAAAATAATTCTTAGCATGCTTATTAACCTTAGGAATTGAAGGACACGATAGTGCCTCTTCCAGCACCTTCCCTTAGGGCATTGACTACGATAGTGCCCCTTTTGGTTGCATTTGAAGCACACAATGTGCTCTTTGCTCTTGAATGTGGGGACTCCGACATCCTTTGACTTTTGGTTGACTTTTGGTGCCAGTGTTTTCTTCTTAGCCAATTTTGGGCATTTGCTCTTGTAATGCCCTTTCTCCCTACACTCAAAGCAAATTATATGATCTTTATTTAAAATCAATATGCTTGAGTAACCTATGAAATTTTCTTCTCGGTCTTCATTTCTCCCGGATGTGGATGCTTCTTGTCCTTGCTCCAGGATGGAAGATTGCCTCTCCTCCCCCTAAATACTAGAGGTGGAGATTTCCACCAAATCATCTACATCGTCGAATGTGGATGGGCTCTCTTCCACGACATTTTCCTCTACTTGTGCCGGTTCGGGAATTTCTTGGAATTTGATTACCTTGTTCCATAACTCTCTTGCATCCCTATAATTACCTAATCTAGACCAAATATTGTTAGGTAACAAATCACTAAGTAATTCGATTACCTTGAGATTTGTCTTGAAGTCCTTGATTTGGTCTTGGGTCCACCTTGACTTCTCAATGGGCTTGTTTTCTTTATCCCTAGGCATTTCAAAATCATTTTCTATAATTAACATGAAATCAAAATTGGTTTCGAAATATACCTCCATCCTTTTCTTCCACCAAGAAAAGTCTCCATCGAATTTCAGTGGATGGATGTTGTAGCTAGCCATCTCGTAGTGCTTGTGTTGGCGCTTAGTCCTCTACAAGCGACTTAGCTCTGATACCACTTGTAGGACCGATGGTGGGCCGACTAGAGGGGGTGAATAGCCCTCAATCATCGTATGAATGGAATTCGATCGTTCTTCTTGCATCGCTTGTCTACGATTGTTGTTAACGCAGCGGAATAACAATGATAATGAAAATACTAACAACACATACACGCATACACAAGATATACGTGGTTCGGAACCGAATAGTTCCTACTCCACGGGCGAGCTCACCGAGCTCTAGTTATGCGCACGGCACTAACTAACACTCCTTCTCGACAACACGTCGGAGGTGGAGAAACCTCTCACAAGCAATTACAATGTAATATAGAAATACAAATACAAATAAAATACAAAAGAACACTTTTCACCAATTGCTTTTGATCACTTGTTTGTTGGTTTCTTTTGTTGGCTCTTGAAGGACTGGAATGAAGCAGTAATTCCCCTTCAAAGTCTCCCTTAAAGTCTTGGCAAAATCCTCCCTCTTGAGCTCCATTTATAACCTGCATCAAGCTAATTTCGCGCCCATCAGTCGACTGGTCCTGTAGTCGTTGTCTCACAATGACCAGATCCACGTTGGTCAAGTTCCAACGGATCATCCATCAGTCGACTGATGATACCCATCAGTTGACTGATTATTCCATCCCGAAAGTCTTTGGTGCGAGCACTGATCGAAACTATTATGTGGTCAAAACACCCCAATAAGTCGACTGATCTCCCTCATCAGTCGACTGATGGTGTTATCAGTCGACTTCCCTCCCTCGGCAGTCCACTGATAAGCCAGACTCTGGTCAGTCGAACACCAATCGAACCCTAGTCGACTTGGAACAGTCGACTGGCACCTATGCCAGTCGACTGATGTCGGGTAAAACCTCAAACACCAAGTTGTTTGAGCATCCGACACTCAGTCTTAGCCACTTGGCCAAGTCCGCCTCATCCCTCATGGAGTTCCCCACCGAAGCTCTCTTCCCTCGGCCTATGTCCCCTGATGCGCGCACGTACCGCAACGCCATCCTTCGCGTCTCTTTCCCTAGAAGTCTGCTTCCCTTGGGCCTCACTTCATTCGCTCCCCATCCGGTGGTCCCTCGAATGCACTAAGCGCACGGCTTCGCAATGCCATCCTTCATCGACTCAAGGACCCCGAGCCTAGTGAACTTGCCAAGTCCTCAAGACTTCCCAAATGCACCTTGCGCACGGCTTCGCAATGCAATTTCTCACCAAGCACCAAGTGCACGGCTTCATAATGCTTTGAACTTTCCCACACCAAGCCCCATGCTTAGATTTTCCATTCCAACTCCATGTTGGACTTTCCTATGATAATCCCATGTCATAAGTTTTGTCTATCATCAAAATACTGCTCGAGTGAAACTCGAGTCAACCTGGGTTGATTGCACCAACAATGTTGCTTCTGCAACTCAGGAGACATCGACGCTAGCATAATACAACTCGCCATCTCTGAGTTAGCAACATGTTTTTGGTAAGCCAACTTTGGTCACTAGATGTATTATCTGTAGGAGGTTGGGGAAGAACCTCTTCAAAGACATAAGCTAGCTTTTTAGCCTTGAGAACAATTCTCAAGTTGCGAAGTCAGTCCAAGAAGTTTGGCCCGTCAATTTGTTGTTATCTAAAATAGAACGTAAGTTAATGGAGGTTGACATGTTGTTCTAATTAGTACCTTGACATACAAAAAGAGGTGTATAAGAGAGATGAATTTATAGTAATGTAAACAATTTACATTAACAAGAAACTCTCACTATTTTTATCAAATTCAATAGCCCTTACTTTGAATTCGAGAGATGGTGGGTTATCTCCTAATGGGTTGATATCCATTATGACTAAGAACAATCTTGGAGAGAGTCCAACAAAGCATTCATAGTCATAATGTTAGGAATCAACAGTACCCATTATATATCAAATATATAACAATCACTTTATGCTATCAACTAAATGAATGTTCACATATATATTAGGTCGTTAACTCATTAACATATATACATCCAATGCATATCACCTAATTGTACCTCTGTCCACATTGACCTTGGAGAGAGTCCAACAAATCAATGCTTTCAGTTAGGGTTGACCTATTAATCATGAGATCGAATTTAAATGGTTTGAACACATCCAATTTACAAGTCAGGTTTGGAGAGAGTCCAAAAACCCAAACTTGAAATTGACCTCTGACCCTTACCATTTAAAATAAACATCAAATCTCATATGAATTGAGCATGTTCGATGTCATGTCAGGCTTGGAGAGAGTCGAACAACCCAAACACGAAAAAGAACTCTAGTTCAACCATATTAATGAAAGGTGTTAGCCCTAATATTTGCACAAGAGATTTCAAGTTATTATGGGTCTCATATAAAAAGGAAATAAACCTAAATATGGAAAAACCAAGGTCACATTAGGAAATAAATTCCCATGTGAACGTGATATGCTTAGGCTCTAATGATGCGGCCAACACCTTCGGTGTTTCCAAGCGCATCTTCGGTATTTTCTTTTAGGTTACAAACATATCCTATATGTAAAATCATGCATACTCTAATCTATCATATAGAAAAACATGGCACAAGTATATTAAAACACCATACATGCTTTAAACATTTTCCTATAACATGCGATCTATGCCAAACAAACAAGGTGGCTCTGATACCACTTGTTGAAGATTTTTTAGATCATGCGCAGAGGAATAAAGTGAATAAAATAATTTTTATTACATCTCAGACATCCCCTGGGGGCTAGGAAAACTTACTTTGGCATAATCACATGTAAACACAAAAAGAGGAGAAGGAGTTATACCATCGAGATTCTTTCAAATCCATCGAAACCACAACCAAGACCAACGGGCCTTGCCTCTCTTAGTATCTACGTTGGGATCACCTGAGACAACTCCTAGAGCAGTAAGTCTTTGTCTCCGATTGGTGCTAGTCAATCGATGGAGACAAGAGAAGAAGAAGAGAGACAGACGACTACTAAGGAAAACCTAATAGAAACTCGTCTCTCCAAAGATTATCAAGGGATCTATTTATAGATATCTTGATTAAGGAATCTTAGGATACTTAAACGGAACCTATCTAACCATAATTAAGGTAATCACAACCCAAAAAATTTCCATAAGAGAAATCCCCAAAAATGACGGAGACGCGACATAGGTGTGTGCCTTACACGCGACACAGGCGTGTGCCTTACACGCGACACAGGCATGTGTCTTACACACGACGGGCTATGCCAAAAGGGCATGGCCGTGCCAAGACACATGACCAGTCGTGTGTCCTTCTAGGCACAACCCAGACTTTGGCCACTTTTTTTTCAGAGTCAGGCACAGCCGTGTGAGGCTTTGTATGGTCTGTTTAACTTTGTTTAGGTGTGATATGGTCGTGCTAGATCCGACAAGGCCATAAGAGGTTCCATAGTCTCCATTTCGCACCCCCTTGGTCTGGTCCAACCAGATATATCGTCTCTCATCGAGAATCTCATTCTCAAACTTGTTTTACATCTCGAGATCACTCGTAGTGTGTGTGACCCAATAGGTTTCCGATTATGTTAGTCATTCATAATTAACCCTTTAATTATGAATAGATCATGAGTGGAACCTAACAGTACATCATGACCCTCAATTTATCGGAAAGTCTAAATCGACTCTAAAATGTTTATGAATCCTTTCAGCAACTATAGTTGTTCATGGCTTATTCCTTTCACTCATCCTATACCTACTTGGTTCAAAACATGGTCTGCGTGTTCGTCCCCACTAGACTGACTACGTCACACCTAGCCGAAGTTAGTTTCCTTGTCCTGTAGATTCAAGTTACTCCTACATGTTCCCAAGAAGACCATCTTCTTAACATGTTTGCTCTGGCCAGAGACTTCTAAGTAACAATCCTGACAAGAGGCCTAGGGTATACATCTCCTTTATCAGGAGTGGTGAATCCTCTTTTGGCTATTCAAACACCTTTGATCACTTTGGCTTATACCCAATCATCCCGAAGTTACACCTCTTATGGAGATGGTTGTGAAGAAGTCAAAGTATAAGGCGTCATGATCAAGGTGACTTGATACCTCAAGTCTAAGGAAGCTTGCACTTGAGCTGCAGTGAGATCTTCAACGACATATAGAACCATATGAAGTCTCATAGAAGGTCACTCCAATGAACTAGTTACCATAACTAGCATTCGCATGTTCACTCTCAGCATCCCTATGCTTCCATTCAGTGAGTACTGAATGCTTAGATAAACCGAGAAGAATAACATGTGCTAGTCTCTTAGGATTGATGATGTCCAATCTCATCAATTCATCGACTAGGAATAGTTTCAATACTTACATGATTACACATGATAAGATACCGACTAATTGTGATCCAATCACAATTTCTTTAATGTCATGCATCGTATTGTGGACTTCAATACATGAGTTTAAGATCCAATCAAATACATAAATAATGTATACTCAAATAGTGAATTTTATTAATAACTTATAAGGCGATTGCCTTAGGACACCTCTCAATTACATCACTATGGTCTCCCCATAAAAGGCATATCTACTTTCGCATCTTACTCTTTAACATCTTGAATTTCTATGGCTCCTGGAGTATAGTTCATCCTAAATTCCCTAAATATTTGATATGAATGCTTTTGCCACCCATATCGACTAAGCACAATAGATCAAGGACAAAATAAATCATTATCATCAAACTTCAAGACACAAATTGCATTTATAAAGAATAAAGACATTTAGAATTCATGCATGACAATGTTCGACAAACATATGGTTACTTTCTAATCCTATAATCAAAAGATGTACTCCATACAACTATAAAAGCAAAAGCAAGACATTAAGATAGAAGTAAATACAATCGACGTAATCTGAATATGAGAGAAAATCGCTCCGCTGCGGTTGGAGTTGCGTCTTGGCTACGCCTTGATGGAGATCTCCCATTGTTGCCTTGATACTCCTCCTTCTCTCCTCTAATTCTTGACCTTTTTGGTGTTTTTTTAGGGCACTGTTCATCCCCCCTTTCCTCTGGTGATCCTTCCGTTATATAGAAGCCAACTCCCTCTTTTCATAAATACACAAAAAGATAAGCCTCATGAATTGCGGTGTCACCACACAGTCGTGTGAATTTCACATGGCCAGGTCGTGTATCGCTCTGGATCTGCCTCGAGGTGGCACATGACCATGCCTAAAAGATACTGGCTCGCCATGCTCCAATCTGGAAAATTGCCTGAAATGAGGCACGACCATGTGTAAAGCACACGACCCCGCCGTGCCTCTCTTGGGAGAAAATTTACTGTCGAGCCAAAACCCACGGTCCGTCGTCTTAATTACAAAATGAGGCACGGTCATGTGTAAAACACATGACCCGCTATGTGTTGCTCTGGATGACTCCTTAAACTCTATTTTCCTTTCGGGAATATGCCTATGTTTTGGGGATATGACTAAAGCATGCTCCCCTTCATTCCATGCTCTATCAAGAGCTTCATTGAACTTCAAATCTCCATCTTGTCAAGAATAAAATAATAAAAATAGATCTCTAAACCAGAAAGTAACTAAATGATACAAAATAAAGCAAATATACAACAAATGTTAACTAAATAAATTAAGATGTGTGCAAAAATAACAACTAAAACTCAGCAAACTTCAGTGCACTCTTTAACCCACATAAATGGATTGCTTCAATTTCTAGCATAATCACTTAAACTAATCAAGTGGTACTACTATTAAAGAAACTAAGTAAGTTCGCCAAGTTCACTGAGTAAGTTTTTCGTGCAAGTGCAAAATTTCATCCAAAAGGTTTAAATTTCCAAGGCAAGTTAAGTCGTCATCTCATCACATTCCTAAGGTCACCAGCTTCTGGGCATTTACCTTCCCTAAGCGAGGGGCATCCCCCAAAACTAGAATAAAGTCTTAAAGTCAAACTCAGTATTAAGAGAAATTAGTAGGTGTTTCCCCAATAACCTGTTGGGATGTATACTGAAAGCCTAACCTTTGTATGAACATCTTCATTTAGAAATAAGAATCACATGATTATTGTTTGCATTTTTGCATATTGTCTGATACTTTACATTGTAGATAACATGGTGTGTGGTGTCGCACAGAAGATCATGTTATCAATTCCTTGTAGAGTATAAGTAGTGTGATTTGGTATTGGTTTATCTTGACCATAGAATTACACTAGTACACTTTGTGTGTATTGATCAAGACCGATTTGGAGGTGATTCAATTTATACTAACTATATAATTGAATCGGACCTCAGATATTATGATGTACATGCTCTTAATCCCGATATAATAACGGACACATGTACTTAGTATTTATTTCTTTGATTTACCATTGGGCGAGATTTATGTGTTAAATCGATAGGCCTGGTAAGTTGGGAAATAATATTATTTACATGGTGTGTCATTGATTATAGCAGAAAACCGTGTCCTATATACTAGGATGTTGATGTCCCCTTGAGCATCTCATAAGGTTCATCATGTAAATCCTGCAAGTGGACTTGGTCCAACATGATGATAAGGATGAGTGGTACTACTCATGGAGTTAGATATTAATTAATTAAATTATCAGTAATTTAATTAATTAATGGACATTCGATATCTTAAACACGGGGAGATATTTTGTACAAATAATATGTGGAACTCATATTTAATTATGGGGGTTGGTGAGGTAGATCAATGATAATCCTCTAGTGGAATGAGTCATCATTAATGGATCGGGTTTTATGTGGTTCGAATCCATTGGGTGGCCAAGATCCAACTCCTCCTCATGGTCCCTATTGTAGCCTATTATAAATACCTCATGAAGCCTAGATCTATATAAGGGTTAGAGTGTTGGGTGGATGCTTCGGAGGCTCATTGGCTCCCATGTCCCCGGATTAAAATTTTCACTAATGAAAGGATTAATCCGGATGGGATGAGCTTCCTTAACAACACCATTTCGTCGTCATGCTAACAACTTGAGTGGTCGCTCGAACAAACTAGTTGTTCAAGCAACTCTACTCTTCTAGTTGATTAGCCGCGGAAGAGACGACGGACGGATCGCCGGTTTTTGTGTTTGTCTTCGGGGTGCATGATTATACAATATATTTGCACACACACACATGCATAATCAAAACAAATAAGAACATGCTAAGATCTGTACATAAAGTTAAAATAACTTTATACCTTACGATCTTCTACCGTATGTCCTATCCTTCTCGTGGACGACGTGTGGACGAAGATCCTCCACGAGTTGAAGCCTTCTAGATCGAGTTCTCCTCTACTTTGTCCGCTGCGAACAAAGAGAAAAATGAACAAAACCTTTCCTATCTAGAACCGGCCACCAAGCTAGAGAGTTTGATGCAACCGCCGGCCAAGGAACAAAAGGATGAAGCGCCGGCCACCAATTCAATGGGAACCGCCGGCCACCTTGGAGAAAGGAGAAGCGCCGGCCACCAAGTCTTGGAGAGCCACTGGCCACCAAGGAGCAAGGGAGGAGGAAGATGAGAACCGGCTAAGCTGGGGCAGTATAGGAAGATGGGCGCCGGCCAAAACCCTAGGGAGAACAAGTGCCGCACAACTTCTAGCCGCCCAACAACCCTAGCCGCCTCCTTGAAGAAGAGCCAAAAACCTAATTTCAAATCAATATCTTGCCGCCCAACCCTTAGCCATCTATATATAGAGTTGGGCCTAAACCTCCTTTAATCTCCACCGTCGGATCTAGGGATTTAATCTCTACCGTCGGATCTAGGGTTTTATCCCAACCGTCGGATCTAGGATTTAATCCCAACCGTCGGATCTAGGATTTCATCCCAACCGTCGGATCTAGGATTTCATCCCAACCGTCGGATCTAGGGTTTTATCCCAACCGTCGGATCTAGGGATTTAATCCTAACCATCGATTCTAGGGTTTCATCCTAACCATCGGATCTTAGGGATTTAATCCCAACCGTTGGTTCTAGGGTTTCATCCTAACCATCGGATCTAGGGATCTAATCCCAACCGTTGGTTTTAGGTTTTGTTTTCTTGGATCTAGACTTCACAAGGATTATATTAGGCTACGATAGGGACCATAAGGAGGAGTTGGATCTTGGCCACCCGATGGATCGGAACCACACAAACTTGATCCATCAATGATGTTCCATTCCACTAGAGGATCATCATCGAACTACCTCACCAACCCCCATAAATCAATATGGGCTCCATATATTATTTGTACATTAATCTCCCTATGTTTAAGATATCGAATGTCCGTCAATTAATTGATTTACTGACCATCAATTAATTAACATCTAACTCCTCGAGTAGTACCACTCAACCTTATTATCATGTTGACTAAGTCAACCAGCTGGGTTTACATGATGAACCTTATGAGCTCCTCAAGGGGACATCATCAACCTAATATATAGGACACGGTTTCCTCCTATAATCAATGGCACACCATGTAAATAATATTATTTCCCAACTTACCGGGCTTATTGATTTAATCCATCTAAATCTCACCCACTGGTGAATCAAAGAAATAAACACTAAGTACATGTGCCCGTTATTATATCGGGATTAAGAGTATGTACAACATAATATCCGAGGTCCGATTCAATTATGTAGTCAGCACTAAATTGAATCACCTCTATATCGGTCCTGCTCAATACACCTAAGTGTACTAGTGTAACTCTATGTTCAAGATAAAACAATATCAAGCTACAATACAACCATGCCAATGGTTTGTCCAAAACCATCTTGGTTGTGAGCCTCTACTTATATTTTACAAGGGACTGATAACATGATCTTCTGTGCCACACCAAGCACCATGTTATCTACAATGTAGAATATTAGACAATATGTACACATATATAATGAATATATAAAATGCAAACAATGATCATGTGATTCTTATTTCAAAATAAAATGTTCATACAGAGAAGAGCTAGGCTTTCAGTATACATTCCAACAATCTCCCACTTATACTAAAAGACTATGCCGTCATCACAATGCCATACATCTGATCCCCATGTCCTCCACATGCCTATCAAACGCTTTCGCTGGAAGGGCCTTAGTGAATGGATCCGCTAGGTTCTCCTCTGATGCAATCTTGGCGACAGCAACTTCTCCTCGCTTTACGATCTCTCGTATAAGGTGGTACTTGCGCTCTATGTGTTTACTCGCCTTATGGGCTCGTGGTTCCTTCGAGTTTGCAACTGCACCACTGTTATCACAATAAATTGTGATAGTTATGGGCAAACCAGGAATCACATCCAAGTCCATCGAGCCATCTGACTTCCTGGCCTCTCAGAGGCTGCCACATACTCAGCTTCCATGGTAGAGTCCGCCACGCATTTCTGCTTGACACTCCTCCATACTATGACTCCACCTCCAAAAGTAAACACAAACCCCGAGGTAGACTTACTCTTGTCCCTATCTGATTGGAAATCCGAATCCGTGTAACCCACAGGGACTAATCGATCTGCCCGGTAAACCAGCATATAATCCCTAGTCCTTCTCAGGTACTTCAATATATGCTTTACCGCAGTCCAATGTCCCTGTCCAGGATTACTCTGATATCTGCTAACCATGCCCACGGCAAAGCAGATATTCGGTCTCGTACATAGCATAGCATACATAAGGCTTCCTACTGCCGAAGCATAAGGAACCGCCTTCATGTCCTCTATCTCCTTTGATGTTCTGGGACACATCTCTTTAGATAAAGGAACTCCATGTCTAAAAGGTAGAAAACCTTTCTTGGAGTTCTGCATGCTAAAACGAGCAAGCATAGTGTCAATGTATGAAGCTTGAGACAAGCACAACATCCTTTTCTTGCGATCCCTTATAACTTTGATCCCAAGGATGTGTCCCACTTCTCCCAAGTCCTTCATATCAAACTGTTTGGACAACCATACCCTTACATCTGATAACACTTTGATATTGTTGCCAACTAACAAAATGTCATCTACGTATAGTACAAGAAACACCACTACGTTTCCGTCACATCTCTTGTATACACAAGGCTCATCCGGACTTTGAATAAATCCATATGACTGGATTACCTCATCAAAATGGATGTTCCAAGATCTAAAAGCTTGCTTCAATCCATAAATGGACCGATTAAGCTTACATAAATTGTGATAGTAGGCGCCGGCCAAAACAAGGAGAGAAAAGCCTCACCTTGATGCCAAACCTATAGGAGATCACCGGAGGGTCGCCGGAGGTTCACCGGCTGGAGCTTGGACGCCGGCAAGGGTCTTGGACGGCGGCACAAAGCTGGGCGGCGGCATCTTTAGGGTTGGCGCCGAAACTCCAACAATTGGGGTGGGCGGCAACTCTAAGAGGCTAGGGTTTTTGGATGATTAGGGTTTAACAATCCCTTAAGCCCACTTTTATAGAGAAATAATTCTCTTAATGGTTAATGGATCATATCCATAAAGCCCGTTAACCCGCTCCATTAAGATAAGTTAAAATAAACCAAACCATGATGGTTTATTTTAAGTTAAAACGAACCGAACCAACTTTTTGGTTCATTCGTTTAAAATAAACCAAACCCTTTGGTTTATTATTATCCATTGGATTAGAACCAAACCATTTTGGTCCATCCATTACGTCTTCATAAGACGCAGCCCATCCACGCTTCCATTGCGACTGAAACAATTTCATGCTCGCTTTATGTTTGGTCCAACCAAACATAGTTTCTCTCGGTCTGAGAATCTCATTCTCAAGCTCGTTTTAAATCCTTTGGATTACACTCGTTGTGCGTGTGACCAAATAGGTTCTCGGTTTATGTTGGCCGTCTATAATTAACCATTAATTATAGAACGATCATGAGTGGCACCTAGTAGTACATCATGATCCCCAATTAACCGAAAAGATCAACGGTTGATCCAGAACTATTTCTGAAACCCTTCAGTAGCTCGAATGAATCGTGCCCCATTCCCTTCACTAATCTTATACCCACTTGGTTCAGGACATGGTCTATTGTGTCAGTCCCCACTAAGCTGACTACGTCACACCTAGCCCAAGTATCATTTCCTCGTCCTACGGATTCTAGTTACTCCACATGTATCGAAGAGTACTTTACTCTAAACATGTAATGCTTTGGCCAAAGACTTTAGTAACAATCCGACGAGAGGCCATGGGTATACATCTCCTCGCAAGGAGTGGTGAATCCTTTATAGGCTATTCAAACACCTTCGATCACTTCGACTTATACCCAATCATCCCGGGTCCACATCTCCTCAGAGATGTTTGCTTAAGATGTCAAAGCATAAGTCTCCATGATCAAGATGACTTGAATACCGCAAGTCAAAGGAACATCGCACTTAAGCCACAGTAAAAACCTCATTGACATATCTATATATGCAGAGAACCATATGAAGTCTTACGGCTGGTCACTCCAATGAACTAGTTACCATAACTAGCATCCACGATTAACTCCGGACATCACAATGTCTCCAGCCAGTGAGAATCAGCTGCTTGGATACACCAAGGAGTATACCTCGTGCTAGCCTCGACAGAATTGATGGTGTCCAAATCCATCAATTCATCGACTAGGGATAATTCCGATACATCACAATTACACATGTAGAGATACTCACTAGTTGTGATCCAATCAAAAATTCTCTCATGCTGTGAATCGCATCGTGGACATTCAGTAAATGAGTTTAAGATCCAATAAAATACATTAAACATGTATACTCAAATAGTGAATCTTCATTTATCATATAAATGGTTCATACATAAGGCGATTGCCTTAGGACATCTCTCATATATTACTAACAGACTCCCACTTGGCCTAATGCCAATCGCTACGGTATCCAATACCATAAGCTCTAACATGACCCTCAAACTTACTTTGAGGTAATGCTTTAGTCAAAGGATCCGCTAAGTTCCTTTCAGTGGGAATTTTCTCGATTTGTATTTCGTTCCTACTGATGATCTCTCTGATAAGATGATAGCGGCGAAGCACATGTTTGGATCGTTGATGAGACCTTGGCTCTTTCGCGTGTGCAATTGCTCCATTGTTGTCGCAGTAGACCGGTATTGCTTCAACAATGGCCGGAATCACACCAAGTTCATGAACGAACTTCTTGATCCAAACCGCCTTTGTCGCTCCGGAGCCGCAATATATTCTACCTCGGGTAGAATCCGCCATGATCTCTTGTTTGGAACTTTTCCAACTCATCGCGCTCATTCAAGGTGAACACGATCCGTGATCGGACACCGAATCATCCTTGTCCGTCCGAAGCCGCATCCGTGATACCCGCCGTATCACCATGTACCCTTCTCCATATATTAGGAACACATCCTTAGTTCTTCTCAAGTACTTAAGGATCGTCTTAATAGCCGCCCAATGATCCATTCCTGGATCAGACTGGTATCTGCTCGTGACACTCAGAGCATACGATACATCGGGCCTCGTACATAACATAGCATACATGATAGATCCTATTGCGGATGCATAGGGAATCTTACTCATGCAAATCCTCTCGTCTTCTGTGCGCGGACACATAGACTTCGAAAGGTGTACCCCATGCCTGATGGGCAGATAACCTTTCTTGGATTCCGACATGCTAAACCTCTTTAGCACTCGGTCTATATATGTAGACTGCGAAAGACCAAGCAACCGTTTCGATCTATCTCTATAGATCTTAATCCCGAGGATGTAGGTTGCTTCTCCCAGGTCTTTCATGGAGAATGTCTTGGATAACCAAACCTTCACTGACTGTAAGATTGAAACATCGTTTCCTATAAGTAGTATGTCATTGACATACAATACTAGGAACACGACTGCACTCCCACTAACCTTCTTGTACACACAAGGTTCGTCTGGATTTTGTGAGAAATCAAACTTTTTGATTGTCTCATCAAAACGGATATTCCGGCTCCTGGATGCTTGCTTCAATCCATAAATGGACCGTCGCAAATTGCATACCTTGGTTTTATCAACCGATGTGAAACCCTCAGGCTGTATCATATACACGTCCTCGAGCAAGTTTCCATTAAGGAAAGCTGTTTTTCACATCCATCTGCCATATCTCATAATCATAATGAGCCGCTATGGCCAGGAGCATCCGAATGGATTTAAGCATAGCTACAGGCGAATAGGTTTCGTCATAATCAACACCTTGTTTTTTTATATCCTTTCGCCACCAATCTAGCCTTATAGGTAATCACATTACCATCCATGTCGGTTTTCTTCTTGAAAACCCACTTGCACCCTATAGGCTTTATGCCTTCAGGTGGGTCAACCAAGTTCCAAACTTGGTTTTCATACATGGAATCCATTTCCGACTTCATGGCACCAAGCCATTTATCCCTTTCTGAACTTGTCAGCACTTCTTCATAACTGGTAGGCTCCTCATCATCAATGAGTAACACGTCGTTCGATTCACTTACGAGAAATCCATATCTCTCAGGAATATTGCGTGTTCTACCAGATCTACGAAGATGTGGTGTTACAATAGGTCCTCGATTGCTCATCACTATGAGTTGTCGGTGTTGCTTCACTGTATCTCATCAATGTCTATTTGAGTCTCTCGAGCCTCCTCAAGCTCGACGACACTCCCACTGTTTTCTTGCAAGAGAAACTCTTTCTCTAGAAACACAGCATGCCTTGAAATAAACACCTTTTGTTCCACAGGATGATAGAATTGGTAACCCCTTGTTTCCTTAGGGTATCCAATAAATAGACATTTATCAGACTTAGCATCCAGTTTGTCTGATACAGTCCGCTTCACATAAGCAGGACAACCCCATATCTTCAAGTAAGATACATGAGATTTCTTACTAGCCCATATCTCATATGGAGTAGTAGAGACTACCTTGGTAGGCATTCTGTTTAACAAGTAAACAGCTGTCTGAAGTGCATAACCCCAAAAGGACTTGGGAAGAGTCGCATGATTCATCATTGACCTGACCATGTCCAACAAGGTCCGGTTACGCCTCTCAGATACACCATTATGGTGTGGTGTATAGGGCGGAGTCCATTGAGACAATATGCCATTGTCTCTTAGATAATCAAGAAACTCTTGACTTAAGTATTCACCACCTCGATCCTATCGAAGTATTTTAATACTTTTGTCATGTTGTTTCTCTACTTCATTTCTGAATTCTTTGAACCTTTCAAAGGCTTCAGACTTGTGTTTCATCAAGAACACATACCCAAACCGTGAGTGATCATCGGTGAAGGTAATGAAGAAGCTATAGCCTCCTAAAGCTTGAGTTGACATAGGTCCACATACATCAGTATGTACTAGACCTAGTAACTCTCCCACTCGTTCACCTTTTCCCGTAAAAGGTAACTTAGTCATCTTGCCTTTTAAGCATGATTCGCATGTATCGTATGAATCCAATTCAAACGATTCCAGAATTCCACATCGGTGTAATTCGAACATGCGTTTCTTGCTTACATGGCCAAGACGACAATGCCACATGTAGGAGTCTATTTGATTATCCTTTCGAGCACTGTTGTTGCTCGCTTCGATATTGCAAATGTCACTGGATACGTCCAACGTATAAACACCATTGCTTAAAGTTCCAGTCCCATAAAGAACCCCATTCAAAGTTATGTAACAACAATTGTTACTAAACGTCAAATGGAAACCATTTCTATTTAAACAAGAAATAGAAATGATGTTCTTTATCAACAAAGGAATATAAAAGCAATTGTCCAGTTCTAAGACAAGTCCTGTAGGGAGTTTCAACAAATACGTTCCGATGGCGAGTGCAGCAACCTTTGCTTCATTCCCAACACGTAAATTTGACTCTCCCTTGACGAGTCTTCTTCTATTCCTTAGCCCATGTATGTCATTACATATATGTGAGCCACACCCAGTATCCAATACCCAAGTGTCTAAGGAAATAGAATGACAATCAATAAAGAAGATTTCTGAAGAAGATGGGGCATCCGATGCCTTATCCTTCTTCACGGACTCTTGATAAACCTTGCAATTTCTTCGCCAATGACCCTCCTTGCCATAATGATGGCAAGTGCCCTTTTGAGCTGGTTCTGCCTTTTAGCCTTTTTCTTCTTCCCCTTCTGTTGTTCCTTTGACTCCCTCTTAGAACCTTTCTTCGAGGAATCAACTAACAACACTGTCCCCTACTCATGCTTCTCAGAAGGCTCCACAATCTTCAGCATGTTGAGCAGTACCACAGATGAACCTCCTTGCATCTCAGAGGTGAAGAGGAGCTTGGAGACTTCGAACCTTTCGAATCTCACTTGCTCATCAACCAACTCACAGAGATGAAGGACTACGATATGAGCATCCATATGCTCATGCTGCTTTCGTAGCTTGGGTTCCATCGCGGCTAGCATGATGCAACTCATTTGTTCAGAATCACTCACATGTTTCTGATAGGCCAACAATTGGTCCAAAGTTGCATCGTCACTAGGACGGGCGGGAAGAGGCGCTTCGAGGACATACACAAGCTTTTCATCTTGAGAACAATTCTCAAGTTTCTAAGCCAGTCCAAGAAGTTCGGCCCAGTCAATTTATTTGAATCCAAAATGGAACGCAAATTCAAACACATCATGATCAATATATTAACTTAGAAATACAAAACGAGCATATATGAGAAAGATGATTTTAAAAATGTATCAATATACATTTATAAATCCCATTCATTTTTCGAATTTCAAAAACCCCAAAATCACTTCGGGAGATTGTAGGTCCATCTCCGAATGGGCTGATATCCATCATAGATAAGAACAACCTTGGAGTGAGTCCAACAAGCCATTCTTAGCTATGATGGTGGGTATCAAGTATACCGATTACATATCATGTATATGTAACTATCACAATGTGCTATCAACTAATTGAATGTTTGCACATACATTGGGTTGTTAACACATTAACAAGTATGCATCATATGCATAGCACCCAACTTCACCTCTCTTCACATCGACCTTGGAGTGAGTCCAACAAATCGATGCTCCAAGTTAAAGCCGACCCATTAATTGCGAAATAGTTTTAATATGGTTAGTGCGCATTCAACCAATTAGCCAGGCTTGGAGTGAGTCCAACAACCCAAACTAACGATTGACCTCTGACTCTTACCATATTAGAGTTAAACTATTCCAATGATTTGAACATGTTCAGGTTCGAGCCGGGCTTGGAGTGAGTCCAACAACCCAAACAAGAAACAGAACTCTGGTTCTAACCATATTAATGGAAGGTGTAGGCTTTAATATTGAGTTAGGGTTTTTATGTCTCATCCTCTTTGCATGCAAATAACTATTATCTACATGGCATGGCATACATGGCATACATCTACATGTCAAGACACGCATGGCATAATATTATGCATCTAATGCAATTACATGGCATACAATTATGTCATGTATATAATTTCCTTATATGTCATAACTATTTATGGAAATAAAATATGTTTAAGATTTGATTCTCCAAATCAAATCATAATTAAATTAGGAAACAAATTTCTAAATCTAATCACATATTTTATTCATGGAATTATTTGATTAAGGAAAATCTATTTAGGAAATCAATTTCCTAAATCATTAAAACTACTTATGGAAATAAAATATTTTAAGATTTGATTTTCCAAATCAAATCATGATTAAATTAGGAAACAAATTTCCAGAATCTAATCAAATATTTTATTTATGGAAAATATCAATTTCCATAAATACTTCCAACTTTCCAAAAGTGGAAGATTTCCATAAATACTTCTAGACTTTCCAAAATTGAAAAATTTCCATAAATACTTCTAAATTTCCAAAATTTAGAAAATTTCCAGAAATACATTATGACTATCGCAAAACCATTTTTACGATTATGTCGAAACACAACCTGGGCTCTGATACCACTTGTTTGGTTTCCGGCACCGCGGCGTGTGTGTGTTCGATCATGTTTCGTAAACATGAGCACAGCGGAAGCAATTAAAATAATAAATACTCCTATTTATTACAACACACACAACACACTCATGCTATTACAACAAGTGTAGACATAACCGTAAATTAAAATTTGCAATAAAAGGAAATTAAACTAAGTTATACCTTCCGTATGACGTGTAGCGGGAACGGCATCAACCGGAACGATCCTCGTAAGAATCGTCTCTATCCGTATCCACGCCGAGCTCCTCGGGATGACTTCGCTAAGTCATGAGCTTCGTCTTCGTACGGGTTACTAGCCTCGTGTTGAAGACGACGTGATCGAGAGATGATCACGATCCGAATCCAAATTCGGATCCAAAACGAGTTCTCAAAACTCGCTTCTCCGGAGAGGTGTTCACAACCGCTTGACGAATCGCCCCTCCACCTCAGAGGATTACCGGAGATCAAATCCCCGGTAAGTTAGCCGCTGTCGGAGCACTAACCGTCGTCCAAACGACGCTCCGACGAGAGGAGGAGAAGCTGTCCAGAAAACTGGACAGCTTGGTGGAGGAGTAGGCGCCGACCAAAACAAGGAGAGAAAAGCCTCACCTTGATGCCAAACCTATAGGAGATCACCGGAGGGTCGCCGGAGGTTCACCGGCTGGAGCTTGGACGCCGGCAAGGGTCTTGGACGGCGGCACAAAGCTGGGCGGTGGCAGCTTTAGGGTTGGCGCCGAAACTCCAACAATTGGGGTGGGCGGCAACTCTAAGGGGCTAGGGTTTTTGGATGATTAGGGTTTAACAATCCCTTAAGCCCACTTTTATAGAGAACTAATTCTCTTAATGGTTAATGGATCATATCCATAAAGCCCGTTAACCCGCTCCATTAAGATAAGTTAAAATAAACCAAACCATGATGGTTTATTTTAAGTTAAAACGAACCGAACCAACTTTTTGGTTCATTCGTTTAAAATAAACCAAACCCTTTGGTTTATTCTTATCCATTAGATTAGAACCAAACCATTTTGGTCCATCCATTACGTCTTCATAAGACGCAGCCCATCCACGCTTCCATTGCGACTGAAACAATTTCATGCTCGCTTTATGTTTGGTCCAACCAAACATAGTTTCTCTCGGTCTGAGAATCCCATTCTCAAGCTCGTTTTAAATCCTTTGGATTACACTCGTTGTGTGTGTGACCAAATAGGTTCTCGGTTTATGTTGGCCGTCTATAATTAACCATTAATTATAGAACGATCATGAGTGGCACCTAGTAGTACATCATGATCCCCAATTAACCGAAAAGATCAACGGTTGATCCAGAACTATTTCTGAAACCCTTCAGTAGCTCGAATGAATCGTGCCCCATTCCCTTCACTCATCTTATACCCACTTGGTTCAGGACATGGTCTATTGTGTCAGTCCCCACTAGGCTGACTACGTCACACCTAGCCCAAGTATCATTTCCTCGTCCTACGGATTCTAGTTACTCCACATGTATCGAAGAGTACTTTACTCTAAACATGTAATGCTTTGGCCAAAGACTTTAGTAACAATCCGACGAGAGGCCATGGGTATACATCTCCTCGCAAGGAGTGGTGAATCCTTTATAGGCTATTCAAACACCTTCGATCACTTCGACTTATACCCAATCATCCCGGGTCCACATCTCCTTAGAGATGTTTGCTTAAGATGTCAAAGCATAAGTCTCCATGATCAAGATGACTTGAATACCGAAAGTCAAAGGAACATCGCACTTAAGCCACAGTAAGAACTTCATTGACATATCTATATATGCAGAGAACCATATGAAGTCTTACGGCTGGTCACTCCAATGAACTAGTTACCATAACTAGCATCCACGATTAACTCGGACATCACAATGTCTCCACCGGAGAATCAACCGCTTGGATACACCAAGGAGTATACCTCGTGCTAGCCTCGGAGTAATTGATGGTGTCCAAATCCATCAATTCATCGACTAGGGATAATTCCGATACATCACAATTACACATGTAGAGATACTCACTAGTTGTGATCCAATCACAAATTCTCTCATGCTGTGAATCGCATCGTGGACATTCAGTAAATGAGTTTAAGATCCAATAAAATACATTAAACATGTATACTCAAATAGTGAATCTTCATTTATCATATAAATGGTTCATACATAAGGCGATTGCCTTAGGACATCTCTCATATATTACTAACAGGACTTTCCCAAAATGTCAAGTTTCCCACTTGGACTTTCCATGCCAAGTACCCATGACTTGGACTTTACCATGACAATTACATTGTCATATATTTTTGTCTAACATCAAAACATCTCTCGAGCCAAGCTCGAGTCCTGGTCAATCTTGACTAGGTGCATACCAACAATCTCCCCCTTTTTAATGTTTGAAAAAAACCAAACAAACCATTTGAGTTAGACCATCTAACTCAAAAACTCCTTACCAATTATCCCAAATTGGTAATTTAATCTTCTCCAAAATATTCTCCCCCAAATATTCTCCCCCTTTTTGACTAACATCAAAAAGGTTATCTCTCCAAGGAGGTCAATATCTCATGTCCCAATGAGATCTTACAATCTCCCCCTTGATCCAAAAATACCTAGGATGCCTACCATCTTCCTAGTGATAAGTCACATATCACTCAAGAGAGGCAATCCTATACTCTCTCCCAATTTCCAAATTGGGTTTCTCAAAATCCCATCAATTTTCCCAATTGATGATACTCTCCCAATAACTTCTCCCCCTTCAAGAAAAGAAACACATCCATCATCCCAAGATGGATAACTCCCCCTAAAGGCTTGCTCCCCCTTGACCATTGCACCAACAATGTCCTTGGGAAGTCCCTAAGCCAATAGGAACTCTAAACCATCAAAATTAAGGTTCTAAGTTCAAACATGAACTCTTCCACCCTTAAATTTGATACTTTGACCTAACACCTCTCCAAATCCATATCCAATGGATTTTCACCCTTCATAATGCTTCCTAAAGCATATCCTAGGGTTAGGAGTGGTTAGGGACCTTTACTATGGCTAAAAATGAGCTAAACAATCTTGTTTTTCTCGAAATCAGCTTGGCAGTCGACTACTTACGATGTCGATTGACTCACCACATCATCGATCATTGCCATCAAGCGTGATCGTGATAATCAAATTCTCGAATTTTAGCTATCAGAATTGACTTTTGAAAATTCATAATTAATTCTACGTATATCGAAAAATCACGAAATTTTATACGTATATTACATATAGTCAATACAATGGGTGAAAAATATTTGAAAATTATTTTACCCATAAAATATCGAAATTGATACAAAATTCAAAAGTGAAGAAAAATTTTAATGTTTTAGCTCACTTTGTATCAATCTCATCAATGGTGATTGCTATCAAAAGATAGACTTCACCAAGGTTTTCTAAATGGATTTTAAAATGATTTTGAAAACCTATATTGGATCATATTCCTTGGGCTCAATGTACATGACTTGTACACAAGCTTTCCCAATGATCCACTAATGAAATTAGATCAGTTATAGTCCATCTAGATTCAAAAACTATGCACCTTGAACTCAACTCATATCCTAGCATCTCACATGTATCTAGGGTGTATAAATACACATACATGTCAATGTAATGTGAGATGTGGGTTTTGTTCTCCCTAATCTAGGGTTTCATGCATTTTTCTAAGGCAACTCTACTTGATTCCCTTATAAATGGAACTCCAAGTCATGCCAAAGTCCTTAACTCAATTTTAATCAAATGCATGAATGATTATGGCATTAATGATGATATAAATAAGCATATACTCATAATCATGATGTCATGGCATAATATGAAATCTAAAAACACATGACATTTATCCTAAATCCTAAACATGATCATGACATATAAATGATGAAAATAAATATGATGTCATGTCATGGCATATGGCAATCAAGGCATGGCAAATAAAAGGTATATGTATACGAATACCTAAATTTTAAAATTAGTTTTCATTTGTTATAATTAGGTATATTTTGCTATAATGCTCCTAATCTCCCATGTGTGCCAAAAATCCAAAATGGCACACTAAGACTCTAAACCCTAAGTTGTGTCAATTCGATTGATTTATCAAACTTCATAATTAATATTGGCACATCCTAAAAACCTTTAGGATTAAAATCAAACTACATTCCCAAGGTAACCATAACCTTGAAAATGACCTAAAGTGTCACCTTTACCATGGTTAGGTTAACTACCCTTCCATTTAAAGTTGGCACACCCTAACCCATTTAGCGTGAATCAATAACGCTCTTAGGAACCCAAAACCTATTTGAGCTCCTAGGGTTAATTAGGTATTCCTTAGGGATGACTTCCCTAGATACCCTCCTAATGACCCTCATAGGCTTGGTAGCCTTGGTCATTGTGGTCTTACCTAGGTTGACTCTAGAGACTCCCCTTGCAACCTTCTTAGTGGCCACCTTAGGTTTCCTAGAAACCCTAGCCACTAGGTACAAACCTTGGTTACTCTTAGGGATAACTTCCCTAGTAACCTTGGTCTTCCTAGACCTAGATTGTGTTCCATAATCTAATGGAACACTATTATAAGCCACCTTAGGCTTAGGTTTGTGACCCAAACCATTCTTGCCCTTGGTTGACTTTTGTTTCTTGGGTCCTAGATGTTGACTTTGATGTTTTGACCCTTGTCTTTGACCATTAGACCCTTGCATTTGATTTTGCATAATTTTGAGGGTCTTTTCTAATTTCTCAAGCCTTGATCTCAAGGCTTGGTTCTCTAATTCTAATTGCCCAATTTTAGAATTTTGATTTGGTCTTTGGGCATGGGACTTCCTAGGCATGTGTCTAGTCCATTTAGGATTAAGGTCTAAGTGTTCTTCTATTTTCCTAATAGACTCCCTAGGAAGAACGTTTCTAGGGACATTAGTCCCAAATTTCTTCTTCTTTGAAAGGTAGACATTTTTGGCTCCTAAACAAAATTCTCTATTTCTAGCATGCTCTTTATGATAAATAGCAAGACTATTAAAATTATTCCTAGCATGCTTTTGACTAGAATTTAAAGAACAAGCATTGTTTAGATATACCTTAGGGTTAGCTATAGAAGCTCCCCCTACTTGTAATGCTCCTTCTTGCCCCTTCTTCTTCCCCCTAGGGCATTGACTCTGGTAATACCCCTTTGAGTTGCACTTGAAGCATATGATATGCTCTTTGCTCTTTTGGCTTGGGGCACCGACATCCTTGACTTTTGGAGCCGGTTGAGCCTTCTTGACCCTTTTTGGACACTTACTCTTGTAGTGTCCGGATTCCCTACACTCAAAGCATATTATATGAATTTTATTATTAATTGACATGCTTGAGTTACCTAGGGTGGCTGTAGGTGCCGAAATCGGATTTTGAGCTTCTTCATCTTGACCGGATGTCAAAGCTTCTTCTTGATGTTCCGGTGTGGAAGTTCTCTCCTCTCTCTCAATCCTTGAGGTGGATGCTTCTTCCACTTCCTCCACCGATCCAGAAGTTGACTCCCTATCAACTTCTGACTCCTCAAGCTCTTTAGATGGCGATGTGCTTGCTTAAGCTTGAGAGGGTGAGCACTCCTCTTCTTCTTCCTCTTGGACCGATGATAAATTTTCATGGAGCTTTGCCACTTGGCTCCATAGCTCCTTGACATCTACATAATTACATAACATACATAAGATATTATTAGGCATTAAATCAATTAAAAATTTTATCACCTTATCATTTTTCTCGGATGCTTGGACTTGCTCTTCGGTCCAACTCTTTTTTTTTAGGAATCCACCTCTTGAATCTCTTGGATATTCAAATCCATCCATCAAAATGAACCATTCCTCAAAATATCTCATCATAATAAAATCTTCAATTTCTCTCTTCCAAGAATTGAAGCCTTCTCGTCCGTATAGGGCGTAGGGCACCGGTGTGTTGATGTCCCAACCTAATTGTTCTTGGACTTCCATCTTCACCCTCTAGCGTGCTCCCTTAGTTGTTAAACTTCAAGAGTGACCTCGCTCTGATACCACTTTTTGGGGATAGTTGACCGCTAGAGGGGGGGTGAATAGCGACGTGTTCGTACGATGATGGAATTCTTTCACGTTCGTCTCTACAAAACTCATTATGTGCTGCGGAATGATAATAATAAAAACAATAACAAAGTAAGACAAACACGAACACACCAATACACAAATATTTAATGTGGTTCAAAACCGAACGGTTCCTACTCCACGGATCGAGCTCTAAAGAGCTCTAGTGATGCACACGCACTCACTAATCACAAATAACTCCTTCTCGACACAAGTCAAAGGTGGAGAAACCTCGTACAAAGATTACACTAAGTAATACAAAAGATACAAGCTAATACAAGTAAGAAATACAATGCAAGTAAAGAAAAACACTTTACAAGAGCACTTTGGTTGCTTGATCTTTGGTTGCCTTGGACTAGCCTTGAAAGACTGGAAGAGCACCAACTATTCCCCTTCAAATCGCCCAAGAAAACCCTTGTTTGGAGCCTTCCACGAACAGCTGCTTTTATCCTCCATCGGGCTGGATTTCCGCCTGGCAGTCGACTATCATAAGGCCCCAGTCGACTGCCAACATTGTAGCTGTGAGACAACGGCTCAATCCATGTTGGAAAAGTTCCAACGGGACTCTCCTGTCGACCAACATTGGCGCCGATCATTGCCTTCCGTAGTCGATCGCCCGATCGGCTACGGAGCATTCTGTGTTTCGCAGAACTCAATCGGCGATGATCGAAGCAATCAATCGCTCTAATTAGCAATCGTGGCAATCAATCGCTCCGATAGCTTGACTACCAAGGCAATTTCATCCCTAAATGGCAGTCAAGCTCTAGTCAACTCACGGCAGTCGAACCGGCCATAATGACAGTCGACTGTCAACCTCAAAGATGAGGTTTTAACCCAAGTATGATGCCCCATACTTGCTAGACCACCCTTAGCCTAGACCTAAGCCTTCTAGCCACCTCCATCAGCCTCACGCCTCTCGGATCCCTCCAAGTCATCCATGACTTGTTCATCCATCGTGCTAGCCTTCAGGTGCTTCCATCGGCTATGTCATGCTAACGGTGTCTACACCGCCAAGGCACATTGGACTTACACCGCCAAGACTCCGCTTGGACTTTACGCCGCCAACCATTGGACTTATGATGCCAAGACTCCACCCTTGGACTTTACGCCGCCAATATCAAACCCCTTGGACTTCTCAAATGCCAAAACTCAAGCTTGGACTTTCCCTTGCCAACCCATGTTGGACTTTCCATGCCAAGACCCATGCTTGGACTTCCCTTGTGCCAAGTACTCAAGACTTGGACTTTCCCAAATGCTAAGTGTCCCACTTGGACTTTCTATGCCAAGTACCCATGACTTGGACTTTACCTTGCCAAGACCCATGCTTGGACTTTCCCAAAATGCCAAGTGTCCCACTTGGACTTTCCATGCCAAGTACCCATGACTTGGACTTTACCATGACAATTACATTGTCATATGTTTTTGTCTGACATCAAAACATCTCTCGAGCCAAGCTCGAGTCCTGGTCAATCGTGACCTGGGCCGATTGCACCAACATCTAAGACCTAATCGTGCCAATTTAATTATTTTTCAACTTCTCAAAGCATATTGGAACATCCTAATGTGTCAGCTCACCATGGCTAGGTTAACTACCCATCCACTTAGGGTTGACACATCCTAACCCATCTAGCGTGAATCGATCACACTCCTAGGAACCCAATACATATTTGAGCTCCTTGGGTTAACAAGGTATTCACTAGGGATAACTTCCCTAGATACCTTCCTAATGACCCTTTTTGGCTTTGAAGCCATAGTCTTTTGGGTCTTTCCTAAGTCAAACCTAGGGGTAACACCCCTTTTGACCTTCTTAGTGGCTTTCTTAGTTTTTCTTAAGTCCTTAGCCACTAAGCAAACACCATGGCTAGTCTTAGGGATAGCTTCCCTATTAGCCTTGGATTTTCTAGACCTAGAAATTGTTTCATAATTAAATGGGACATTATGGTAGGACATAGGTTTGTGACCCAAACCTTTCTTGCCCTTAGACATTTCTTGTTTCCTAGGTCTTGACTTTTGGACATTTGACCCTTGAATAGAATTTTCTATAATTTTAAGGGTATTTTCCATTCTCTCAAGTCTTAACCTCAAGACTTGGTTTTCTAATTCTAATTTTTCCCAATTTTGATTTTTCATTAACCTTTTGGGAATTATTTTTCTTCTTAGGCATGTGTCTACCATTCTTAGGGTTAATACCTAGATTTTCTTCTATTCTCTTAATGCTCTCCCTAGGCAAGATAGGTCTAGTGTTATTGGTCTTAGGTTTGTCCTTAGATATATGAACATGCTTGGCACCTAGACGAACATATTTTTTCCTACTAGCATGCTTTTCATTAATAATTGCAAGAGAGCTAAAATAATTCTTAGCATGCTTATTAACCTTAGGAATTGAAGGACACGATAGTGCCTCTTCCAGCACCTTCCCTTAGGGCATTGACTACGATAGTGCCCCTTTTGGTTGCATTTGAAGCACACAATGTGCTCTTTGCTCTTGAATGTGGGGACTCCGACATCCTTTGACTTTTGGTTGACTTTTGGTGCCAGTGTTTTCTTCTTAGCCAATTTTGGGCATTTGCTCTTGTAATGCCCTTTCTCCCTACACTCAAAGCAAATTATATGATCTTTATTTAAAATCAATATGCTTGAGTAACCTATGAAATTTTCTTCTCGGTCTTCATTTCTCCCGGATGTGGATGCTTCTTGTCCTTGCTCCAGGATGGAAGATTGCCTCTCCTCCCCCTAAATACTAGAGGTGGAGATTTCCACCAAATCATCTACATCGTCGAATGTGGATGGGCTCTCTTCCACGACATTTTCCTCTACTTGTGCCGGTTCGGGAATTTCTTGGAATTTGATTACCTTGTTCCATAACTCTCTTGCATCCCTATAATTACCTAATCTAGACCAAATATTGTTAGGTAACAAATCACTAAGTAATTCGATTACCTTGAGATTTGTCTTGAAGTCCTTGATTTGGTCTTGGGTCCACCTTGACTTCTCAATGGGCTTGTTTTCTTTATCCCTAGGCATTTCAAAATCATTTTCTATAATTAACATGAAATCAAAATTGGTTTCGAAATATACCTCCATCCTTTTCTTCCACCAAGAAAAGTCTCCAGCGTATTTCAAAGGTTACTTCGTTCGATTACGTATTGCTCTCGAATTACTTTGATTGGCGAGTCCTCTAAGCGACTTAGCTCGATACCACTCATGAGGACCGATGGTGGGCACTAGAGTGAATAGCCCTCAATCATCGTATGAATGGAATTCGATCGTTCTTCTTGCATCGCTTGTCTACGATTGTTGTTAACGCAGCGGAATAACAATGATAATGAAAATACTAACAACACATACACGCATACACAAGATATACGTGGTTCGGAACCGAATAGTTCCTACTCCACGGGCGAGCTCACCGAGCTCTAGTTATGCGCACGACACTAACTAACACTCCTTCTCGACAACACGTCGAAGGTGGAGAAACCTCTCACAAGCAATTACAATGTAATATAGAAATACAAATACAAATAAAATACAAAAGAACACTTTTCACCAATTGCTTTTGATCACTTGTTTGTTGGTTTCTTTTGTTGGCTCTTGAAGGACTGGAATGAAGCAGTAATTCCCCTTCAAAGTCTCCCTTAAAGTCTTGGCAAAATCCTCCCTCTTGAGCTCCATTTATAACCTGCATCAAGCTAATTTCGCGCCCATCAGTCGACTGGTCCTGTAGTCGTTGTCTCACAATGACCAGATCCACGTTGGTCAAGTTCCAACGGATCATCCATCAGTCGACTGATGATACCCATCAGTTGACTGATTATTCCATCAGTCGAGTGCTGGTGCGAGCACTCGACTGGAAACTATTATGTGGCTGAAAACACCCCAATAAGTCGACTGATCTCCCTCATCAGTCGACTGATGGTGTTATCAGTCGACTTCCCTCCCTCGGCAGTCCACTGATAAGCCAGACTCTGGTCAGTCGAACACCAATCGAACCCTAGTCGACTTGGAACAGTCGACTGGCACCTATGCCAGTCGACTGATGTCGGGTAAAACCTCAAACACCAAGTTGTTTGAGCATCCGACACTCAGTCTTAGCCACTTGGCCAAGTCCACCTCATCCCTCATGGAGTTCCCCACCGAAGCTCTCTTCCCTCGGCCTATGTCCCTCGGATGCGCCAAGCGCACAGCTTCGCAACGCCATCCTTCGCGTCTCTTTCCCTAGAAGTCTGCTTCCCTTGGGCCTCACTTCATTCGCTCCCCATCCGGTGGTCCCTCGAATGCACTAAGCGCACGGCTTCGCAATGCCATCCTTCATCGACTCAAGGACCCCGAGCCTAGTGAACTTGCCAAGTCCTCAAGACTTCCCAAATGCACCTTGCGCACGGCTTCGCAATGCAATTTCTCACCAAGCACCAAGTGCACGGCTTCATAATGCTTTGAACTTTCCCACACCAAGCCCCATGCTTAGATTTTCCATTCCAACTCCATGTTGGACTTTCCTATGATAATCCCATGTCATAAGTTTTGTCTATCATCAAAATACTGCTCGAGTGAAACTCGAGTCAACCTGGGTTGATTGCACCAACAATGTTGCTTCTGCAACTCAGGAGACATCGACGCTAGCATAATACAACTCGCCATCTCTGAGTTAGCAACATGTTTTTGGTAAGCCAACTTTGGTCACTAGATGTATTATCTGTAGGAGGTTGGGGAAGAACCTCTTCAAAGACATAAGCTAGCTTTTAGCCTTGAGAACAATTCTCAAGTTGCGAAGTCACCCAAGAAGTTTGGCCAATTTGTTGTTATCTAAAATAGAACGTAAGTTAATGGAGGTTGACATGTTGTTCTAATTAGTACCTTGACATACAAAAAGAGGTGTATAAGAGAGATGAATTTATAGTAATGTAAACAATTTACATTAACAAGAAACTCTCACTATTTTTATCAAATTCAATAGCCCTTACTTTGAATTCGAGAGATGGTGGGTTATCTCCTAATGGGTTGATATCCATTATGACTAAGAACAATCTTGGAGAGAGTCCAACAAAGCATTCATAGTCATAATGTTAGGAATCAACAGTACCCATTATATATCAAATATATAACAATCACTTTATGCTATCAACTAAATGAATGTTCACATATATATTAGGTCGTTAACTCATTAACATATATACATCCAATGCATATCACCTAATTGTACCACTGTCCACATTGACCTTGGAGAGAGTCCAACAAATCAATGCTTTCAGTTAGGGTTGACCTATTAATCATGAGATCGAATTTAAATGGTTTGAACACATCCAATTTACAAGTCAGGTTTGGAGAGAGTCCAAAAACCCAAACTTGAAATTGACCTCTGACCCTTACCATTTAAAATAAACATCAAATCTCATATGAATTGAGCATGTTCGATGTCATGTCGCTTGAGAGAGTCGAACAACCCAAACACACGAAAAAGAACTCTAGTTCAACCATATTAATGAAAGGTGTTAGCCCTAATATTTGCACAAGAGATTTCAAGTTATTATGGGTCTCATATAAAAAGGAAATAAACCTAAATATGGAAAAACCAAGGTCACATTAGGAAATAAATTCCCATGTGAACGTGATATGCTTAGGCTCTAATGATGCGGCCAACACCTTCGGTGTTTCCAAGCGCATCTTCGGTATTTTCTTTTAGGTTACAAACATATCCTATATGTAAAATCATGCATACTCTAATCTATCATATAGAAAAACATGGCACAAGTATATTAAAACACCATACATGCTTTAAACATTTTCCTATAACATGCGATCTATGCCAAACAAACAAGGTGGCTCTGATACCACTTGTTGAAGATTTTTTAGATCATGCGCAGAGGAATAAAGTGAATAAAATAATTTTTATTACATCTCAGACATCCCCTGGGGGCTAGGAAAACTTACTTTGGCATAATCACATGTAAACACAAAAAGAGGAGAAGGAGTTATACCATCGAGATTCTTTCAAATCCATCGAAACCACAACCAAGACCAACGGGTCTTGCCTCTCTTAGTATCTACGTTGGGATCACCTGAGACAACTCCTAGAGCAGTAAGTCTTTGTCTCCGATTGGTGCTAGTCAATCGATGGAGACAAGAGAAGAAGAAGAGAGACAGACGACTACTAAGGAAAACCTAATAGAAACTCGTCTCTCCAAAGATTATCAAGGGATCTATTTATAGATATCTTGATTAAGGAATCTTAGGATACTTAAACGGAACCTATCTAACCATAATTAAGGTAATCACAACCCAAAAAATTTCCATAAGAGAAATCCCCAAAAATGACGGAGACGCGACATAGGTGTGTGCCTTACACGCGACACAGGCGTGTGCCTTACACGCGACACAGGCATGTGTCTTACACACGACGGGCTATGCCAAAAGGGCATGGTCGTGCCAAGACACATGACCAGTCGTGTGTCCTTCTAGGCACAACCCAGACTTTGGCCACTTTTTTTTCAGAGTCAGGCACGGCCGTGTGAGGCTTTGTATGGTCTGTTTAACTTTGTTTAGGTGTGATATGGTCGTGCTAGATCCGACAAGGCCATAAGAGGTTCCATAGTCTCCATTTCGCACCCCCTTGGTCTGGTCCAACCAGATATATCGTCTCTCATCGAGAATCTCATTCTCAAACTTGTTTTACATCTCGAGATCACTCGTAGTGTGTGTGACCCAATAGGTTTCCGATTATGTTAGTCATTCATAATTAACCCTTTAATTATGAATAGATCATGAGTGGAACCTAACAGTACATCATGACCCTCAATTTATCGGAAAGTCTAAATCGACTCTAAAATGTTTATGAATCCTTTCAGCAACTATAGTTGTTCATGGCTTATTCCTTTCACTCATCCTATACCTACTTGGTTCAAAACATGGTCTGCGTGTTCGTCCCCACTAGACTGACTACGTCACACCTAGCCGAAGTTAGTTTCCTTGTCCTGTAGATTCAAGTTACTCCTACATGTTCCCAAGAAGACCATCTTCTTAACATGTTTGCTCTGGCCAGAGACTTCTAAGTAACAATCCTGACAAGAGGCCTAGGGTATACATCTCCTTTATCAGGAGTGGTGAATCCTCTTTTGGCTATTCAAACACCTTTGATCACTTTGGCTTATACCCAATCATCCCGAAGTTACACCTCTTATGGAGATGGTTGTGAAGAAGTCAAAGTATAAGGCGTCATGATCAAGGTGACTTGATACCTCAAGTCTAAGGAAGCTTGCACTTGAGCTGCAGTGAGATCTTCAACGACATATAGAACCATATGAAGTCTCATAGAAGGTCACTCCAATGAACTAGTTACCATAACTAGCATTCGCATGTTCACTCTCAGCATCCCTATGCTTCCATTCAGTGAGTACTGAATGCTTAGATAAACCGAGAAGAATAACATGTGCTAGTCTCTTAGGATTGATGATGTCCAATCTCATCAATTCATCGACTAGGAATAGTTTCAATACTTACATGATTACACATGATAAGATACCGACTAATTGTGATCCAATCACAATTTCTTTAATGTCATGCATCGTATTGTGGACTTCAATACATGAGTTTAAGATCCAATCAAATACATAAATAATGTATACTCAAATAGTGAATTTTATTAATAACTTATAAGGCGATTGCCTTAGGACACCTCTCAATTACATCACTATGGTCTCCCCATAAAAGGCATATCTACTTTCGCATCTTACTCTTTAACATCTTGAATTTCTATGGCTCCTGGAGTATAGTTCATCCTAAATTCCCTAAATATTTGATATGAATGCTTTTGCCACCCATATCGACTAAGCACAATAGATCAAGGACAAAATAAATCATTATCATCAAACTTCAAGACACAAATTGCATTTATAAAGAATAAAGACATTTAGAATTCATGCATGACAATGTTCGACAAACATATGGTTACTTTCTAATCCTATAATCAAAAGATGTACTCCATACAACTATAAAAGCAAAAGCAAGACATTAAGATAGAAGTAAATACAATCGACGTAATCTGAATATGAGAGAAAATCGCTCCGCTGCGGTTGGAGTTGCGTCTTGGCTACGCCTTGATGGAGATCTCCCATTGTTGCCTTGATACTCCTCCTTCTCTCCTCTAATTCTTGACCTTTTTGGTGTTTTTTTAGGGCACTGTTCATCCCCCCTTTCCTCTGGTGATCCTTCCGTTATATAGAAGCCAACTCCCTCTTTTCATAAATACACAAAAAGATAAGCCTCATGAATTGCGGTGTCACCACACAGTCGTGTGAATTTCACATGGCCAGGTCGTGTATCGCTCTGGATCTGCCTCGAGGTGGCACATGACCATGCCTAAAAGATACTGGCTCGCCATGCTCCAATCTGGAAAATTGCCTGAAATGAGGCACGACCATGTGTAAAGCACACGACCCCGCCGTGCCTCTCTTGGGAGAAAATTTACTGTCGAGCCAAAACCCACGGTCCGTCGTCTTAATTACAAAATGAGGCACGGTCATGTGTAAAACACATGACCCGCTATGTGTTGCTCTGGATGACTCCTTAAACTCTATTTTCCTTTCGGGAATATGCCTATGTTTTGGGGATATGACTAAAGCATGCTCCCCTTCATTCCATGCTCTATCAAGAGCTTCATTGAACTTCAAATCTCCATCTTGTCAAGAATAAAATAATAAAAATAGATCTCTAAACCAGAAAGTAACTAAATGATACAAAATAAAGCAAATATACAACAAATGTTAACTAAATAAATTAAGATGTGTGCAAAAATAACAACTAAAACTCAGCAAACTTCAGTGCACTCTTTAACCCACATAAATGGATTGCTTCAATTTCTAGCATAATCACTTAAACTAATCAAGTGGTACTACTATTAAAGAAACTAAGTAAGTTCGCCAAGTTCACTGAGTAAGTTTTTCGTGCAAGTGCAAAATTTCATCCAAAAGGTTTAAATTTCCAAGGCAAGTTAAGTCGTCATCTCATCACATTCCTAAGGTCACCAGCTTCTGGGCATTTACCTTCCCTAAGCGAGGGGCATCCCCCAAAACTAGAATAAAGTCTTAAAGTCAAACTCGATTAAGAGAAATTAGTAGGTGTTTCCCAATAACTTTGTTGGGATGTATCAAAGCCTAACCTTTGTATGAACATCTTCATTTAGAAATAAGAATCACATGATTATTGTTTGCATTTTTGCATATTGTGTCCGACATTTTACATTGTAGATAACATGGTGTGTGGTGTCGCACAGAAGATCATGTTATCAATTCCTTGTAGAGTATAAGTAGTGTGATTTGGTATTGGTTTATCTTGACCATAGAATTACACTAGTACACTTTGTGTGTATTGATCAAGACCGATTTGGAGGTGATTCAATTTATACTAACTATATAATTGAATCGGACCTCAGATATTATGATGTACATGCTCTTAATCCCGATATAATAACGGACACATGTACTTAGTATTTATTTCTTTGATTTACCATTGGGCGAGATTTATGTGTTAAATCGATAGGCCTGGTAAGTTGGGAAATAATATTATTTACATGGTGTGTCATTGATTATAGCAGAAAACCGTGTCCTATATACTAGGATGATGATGTCCCCTTGAGCATCTCATAAGGTTCATCATGTAAATCCTGCAAGTGGACTTGGTCCAACATGATGATAAGGATGAGTGGTACTACTCATGGAGTTAGATATTAATTAATTAAATTATCAGTAATTTAATTAATTAATGGACATTCGATATCTTAAACACGGGGAGATATTTTGTACAAATAATATGTGGAACTCATATTTAATTATGGGGGTTGGTGAGGTAGATCAATGATAATCCTCTAGTGGAATGAGTCATCATTAATGGATCGGGTTTTATGTGGTTCGAATCCATTGGGTGGCCAAGATCCAACTCCTCCTCATGGTCCCTATTGTAGCCTATTATAAATACCTCATGAAGCCTAGATCTATATAAGGGTTAGAGTGTTGGGTGGATGCTTCGAAGGCTCATTGGCTCCCATGTCCCCGGATTAAAATTTTCACTAATGAAAGGATTAATCCGGATGGGATGAGCTTCCTTAGCAACACCATTTCGTCGTCGTGCTAACAACTTGAGTGGTCGCTCGAACAAACTAGTTGTTCAAGCAACTCTACTCTTCTAGTTGATTAGCCGCGGAAGAGACGACGGACGGATCGCCGGTTTTTGTGTTTGTCTTCGGGGTGCATGATTATACAATATATTTGCACACACACACATGCATAATCAAAACAAATAAGAACATGCTCAGATCTGTACATAAAGTTAAAATAACTTTATACCTTACGATCTTCTACCGTATGTCCTATCCTTCTCGTGGACGACGTGTGGACGAAGATCCTCCACGAGTTGAAGCCTTCTAGATCGAGTTCTCCTCTACTTTGTCCGCTGCGAACAAAGAGAAAAACGAACAAAACCTTTCCTATCTAGAACCGGCCACCAAGCTAGAGAGTTTGATGCAACCGCCGGCCAAGGAACAAAAGGATGAAGCGCCGGCCACCAATTCAATGGGAACCGCCGGCCACCTTGGAGAAAGGAGAAGCGCCGGCCACCAAGTCTTGGAGAGCCACTGGCCACCAAGGAGCAAGGGAGGAGGAAGATGAGAACCGGCTAAGAACGAGTATAGGAAGATGGGCGCCGGCCAAAACCCTAGGGAGAACAAGTGCCGCACAACTTCTAGCCGCCCAACAACCCTAGCCGCCTCCTTGAAGAAGAGCCAAAAACCTAATTTCAAATCAATATCTTGCCGCCCAACCCTTTGTTGGGTTTCCGGCACCGCGGCGTGTGTGTGTTCGATCATGTTTCGTAAACATGTGTACAGCGGAAGCAATAAAAATAATAAATATTCCTATTTATTACAACACACACAACACACGCATGCTATTACAACAAGTGTAGACATAACCGTAAATTAAAATTGCAATAAAAGAAATTAAACTACGTTATACCTTCCGTATGACGTGTAGCGGGAACGGCATCAACCGGAACGATTCTCGTAAGAATCGTCTCTATCCGTATCCACGCCGAGCTCCTCGGGATGACTTCGCCAAGCCACGAGCTTCGTCTTCGTACGGGTTACTAGCCTCGTGTTGAAGACGACGTGATCGAGAGATGATCACGGTCCGAATCCAAATTCGGACCTAAAACAAGTCCTCAAGACTTGCTTCTCCGGAGAGGTATTCGTCAACCGATTGACGAATCCTTCGTCCTCCACCTCAGAGGATTACCGGAGATCAAATCCCCGGTATGTTATCCGCTGTCGGAGCACTAACCGTCGTCCAAACGACGCTCCGACGAGAGGAGAAGAAGCTGTCCAGAAAACTGGACAGCTTTGGTGGAGGAAATAGGCGCCGGCTAAAGAAGAGATGGAGGCTCACCTTTACACCGAACCCAAGGGAGATCACCGGAGGGTCGCCGGAGGTTCACCGGCCGAAACTTGGACGCCGACAAGGAGATGGCAGCAGCTCAATCAAGTTGGGCGGCAGCCCTTGTTGTTGACGCCAACAACAAGGAGGATGGGTTGGGCGGCCACTAATTGGATTAGGTTTAGGGTTAGGGTTTAATCCCTATTTTATAGAGAACTAATTCTCTTAGTGGTTAATGGATCATATCCATAAAGCCCGTTAACCCGCTCCATTAAGATAAGTTAAAATAAACCAAACCATGATGGTTTATTTTAAGTTAAAACGAACCGAACCAACTTTTGGTTCATTCGTTTAAAATAAACCAAACCCTTTGGTTTATTCTCATCCATTGGATTAGAACCAAACCATTTTGGTCCATCCATTATGTCTTCATAAGACACGGCCCATCCACGCTTCCATTGCGATCAAACAATTTCATGCTCGCTTATGTTTGGTCCAACCAAACATAGTTTCTCGATCCGAGAATCCCATTCTCAAGCTCGCTTTAAATCCTTTGGATTACACTCGTTGTCGTGTGACCAAATAGGTTTCTCGGTTTATGTTGGCCGTCTATAATTAACCATTAATTATAGAACGATCATGAGTGGCACCTAGTAGTACATCATGATCCCCAATTAACCGAAAAGATCAACGGTTGATCCAGAACTATTTCTGAAACCCTTCAGTAGCTTGAATGAATCGTGCCCCATTCCCTTCACTCATCTTATACCCACTTGGTTCAGGACATGGTCTATTGTGTCAGTCCCCACTAGGCTGACTACGTCACACCTAGCCCAAGTATCATTTCCTCGTCCTACGGATTCTAGTTACTCCACATGTATCGAAGAGTACCTTACTCTAAACATGTATTGCTTTGGCCAAAGACTTTAGTAACAATCCGACGAGAGGCCATGGGTATACATCTCCTCGCAAGGAGTGGTGAATCCTTTATAGGCTATTCAAACACCTTCGATCACTTCGACTTATACCCAATCATCCCGGGTCCACATCTCCTTAGAGATGTTTGCTTAAGATGTCAAAGCATAAGTCTCCATTATCAAGATGACTTGAATACCGCAAGTCAAAGGAACATCGCACTTAAGCCACAGTAAGAACTTCATTGACATATCTATATATGCAGAGAACCATATGAAGTCTTACGGCTGGTCACTCCAATGAACTAGTTACCATAACTAGCATCCACGATCAACTCCGGACATCACTATGTCTCCAGCCAGTGAGAATCAGCTGCTTGGATACACCAAGGAGTATACCTCGTGCTAGTCTTGACAGAATTGATGGTGTCCAAATCCATCAATTCATCGACTAGGGATAATTCCGATACATTACAATTACACATGTAGAGATACTCACTAGTTGTGATCCAATCATAAATTCTCTCATGCTGTGAATCGTATCGTGGACATTCAGTAAATGAGTTTAAGATCCAATCAAATACATAAAACATGTATACTCAAATAGTGAATCTTCATTTATCATATAAATGGTTCATACATAAGGCGATTGCCTTAGGACATCTCTCATATATTACTAACAGACTCCCACTTGGCCTAATGCCAATCGCTACGGTATCCAATACCATAAGCACCAACATGACCCTCAAACTTACTTTGAGGTAATGCTTTAGTCAAAGGATCCGCTAAGTTCCTTTCAGTGGGAATTTTCTCGATTTGTATTTCATTCCTACTGATGATCTCTCTGATAAGATGATAGCGGCGAAGCACATGTTTGGATCGTTGATGAGACCTTGGCTCTTTTGCCTGTCTGATTGCTCCATTGTTGTCGCAGATGAGACCGGTATTGCTTCAACAATGGCGGAATCACACCAAGTTCATGAGCGAACTTCTTGATCCAAACCGCTTCCTTTGCTTCGCCTGCCGCAATATATTCGCTCGTGGTAGAATCCGCTCTGATCTCTTGTTTGGAACTTTTCCAACTCATGCGCCTATTCAAGGTGAACACGATCCAGTCGAGACACTGAATCATCCTTGTCTGTTTGGAAGCCGCATCCGATACCGCGTATCACCATGTCCCTTCTCCATATATTAGGAACACATCCTTAGTTCTTCTCAAGTACTTAAGGATTGTCTTAATACCACCCAATGATCCATTCTGGATCGATCGTATCTGCCGTGACACTCGTGAGCATACGATACATCGGGCCTCGTACATAACATAGCATACATGATAGATCCTATTGCGGATGCATAGGAATCTTACTCATGCAAATCCTCTCGCCTTACGTGCGCGGACACATAGACTTGAAGGTGTACCCCATGCCCGATGGGCGATAACCTTTCTTGGATTCCGACATGCTAAACCTCTTTAGCACTTTCGGTCTATATATGTAGATCATGCGAAGACCAAGCAACCGCTTCGATCTATCTCTATAGATCTTAATCCCAAGGATGTAGGTTGCTTCTCCCAGTCTTTCATTGAGAATGTCTTGGATAACCAAACCTTAATCGATCAGAAGATGGACACATCGTTTCCTATAAGTAATATGTCATCGACATACAATACTAGGAACACGATCGCACCCACTAACCTTCTTGTACACACAAGGTTCGTCTGGATTTTGTGAGAAATCAAACTTTTTGATCGTCTCATCAAAACGGATATTCCAGCTCCTGGATGCTTGCTTCAATCCATAAATGGATCGTCGCAACTTGCATACCTTGGTTTTATCAACCGATGTGAAACCCTCAGGCTGTATCATATACACGTCCTCGAGCAAGTTTCCATTAAGGAAAGCTGTTTTCACATCCATCTGCCATATCTCATAATCATAATGAGTCGCTATGGCCAGGATCATCCGAATGGATTTAAGCATAGCTACAGGCGAATAGGTTTCGTCATAATCAACACCTTGTTTTTGACGATATCCTTTCGCCACCAATCTAGCCTTATAGGTAATCACATTACCATCCATGTCGGTTTTCTTCTTGAAAACCCATTTGCACCCTATAGGCTTTATGCCTTCAGGTGGGTCAACCAAGTTCCAAACTTGGTTTTCGTACATGGAATCCATTTCCGACTTCATGGCACCAAGCCACTTATCCCTTTCTGAACTTGTCAGCACTTCTTCATAACTGGTAGGCTCCTCATCATCAATGAGTAACACGTCGTTCGATTCACTTACGAGAAATCCATATCTCTCAGGAATATTGCGTGTTCTACCAGATCTACGAAGATGTGGTGTCACATTAGGTCCAGCCGATTGCTCATCACTATGAGTTGTCGGCTGTTGTGCTTCACCAGGTATCTCATCAATGTCTATTTGAGTCTCTCGAGCCTCCTCAAGCTCAACGACACTCCCACTGTTTTCTTGCAAGAGAAACTCTTTCTCTAGAAACACAGCATGCCTTGAAACAAACACCTTTTGTTCCACAGGATGATAGAATTGGTAACCCCTTGTTTCCTTAGGGTATCCAATAAATAGACATTTATCGGACTTAGCATCCGGTTTATACGTCTGATCACGCCACATAAGCAGGACAACCCCATATCTTCAAGTAAGATACATGAGATTTCTTACTAGCCCATATCTCATATGGAGTAGTAGAGACTACCTTGGTTGGCATTCTGTTTAACAAGTAAACAGCTGTCTGAAGTGCATAACCCCAAAAGGACTTGGGAAGAGTCGCATGATTCATCATTGACCTGACCATGTCCAACAAGGTCCGGTTACGCCTCTCAGATACACCATTATGCTGTGGTGTATAGGGCGGAGCCCATTGAGACAATATGCCATTGTATCTTAGATAATCAAGAAACTCTTGACTTAAGTATTCACCACCTCGATCCGATCGAAGTATTTTAATACTTTTGTCATGTTGTTTCTCTACTTCATTTCTGAATTCTTTGAACTTTTCAAAGGCTTCAGACTTGTGTTTCATCAAGAACACATACCCAAACCGTGAGTGATCATCGGTGAAGGTAATGAAGTAGCTATAGCCTCCTAATGCTTGAGTTGACATAGGTCCACATACATCAGTATGTACTAGACCTAGTAACTCTCCCACTCGTTCACCTTTCCAAAGAAATGGTAACTTAGTCATCTTGCCTTTTATGCAAGATTCGCATGTATCGTATGAATCCAATTCAAACGATTCCAGAATTCCACATCGGTGTAATTCTGACATGCGTTTCTTGCTTATATGGCCAAGACGACAATGCCACATATAGGAGTCTATTTGATTATCCTTTCGAGCACGCGTGTTGCTCGCTTCGATATTGAAAATGTCACTGGATACGTCCAACGTATAAATGCCATTACTCAAAGTTCCAGTTCCATAAAGTACGCCATTCAAAGTTATATAACAACAATTGTTACTAAACGTTAAATGGAAACCATTTCTATTTAAGCAGGAAATAGAAACAATGTTCTTTATTAGAGAAGGAACATAATAGCAATTGTCCAGTTCCAAGACTAGTCCACTAGGGAGCTTCAGCAAATAAGTTCCGATGGCGACTGCAGCAACCTTTGCTCCATTGCCAACTCGCAAATTTGACTCCCTCCTCAAGTCTTCTTCTATTCCTTAGCCCCTGATGTCATTACATATATGTGAGCCACACCCAAGATCCAATACCCAAGTGTCTAAGGAAATAGAATGACAATCAATAACGAAGATACCTGAAGAGGATGGGGCATCGGATGCCTTCTTCTTCTTCATGGACTCAAGATAAATCTTGCAGTTTCTTCGCCAGTGGCCTTCCTTGCCACAGTGATGGCAAGTGCCCTTTTGCGCTGGTTCCGCCTTCTTTGCCCTTTTCTTTCCTTTCTTCTGTTCTTTTGCCTTCCTCTTAGAACCTTTCTTTGAGAAATCAACTAACAGAACCGCCTTCTCCTCATGCTTCACAGAAGGCTCCACAGTCTTCAGCATATTGAGGAGCTCGGGAATGGTGGATTCCAATTTGTTCATCCGATAGTTCATCACAAATTGCGAGAAACTCTTGGGCAAACAATGCAGAATTAAGTCAATACTTAACTCATGATCCATCACAAAACCGAGGGTAGCTAGCCGCTCGATGTACCCATTCATCTTTAGCACAAACTGCATTTACAGATTTAACCTTCTTGCATCTTCGTGGTGAAGAGGAGCCTAGAGACCTCGAACCTCTGGATCTCGCTTGCTCATCGAACAACTCATGAAGATGGAAGACCATAGTGTTAGCATCCATATGCTCATCTGCCGCTCGCTCAGGTACCATCGCCGCTAGCATGATGCAACTCGCCAGCTCAGAATCTGCCACATGCTTCTGATAGACCAACATTTGGTCTGGAGTTGCATCGTCCTTAGGACGGTCAGGAAGAGGCACTTCAAGGACATATGCAAGCTTTTCCGCCTTGAGAACAATTCTCAGGTTTCTAAGCCAGTCCAGGAAGTTAGGCCCAGTCAGTTTGTTCGAATCCAAAATAGTGCGCAAATTCAAAGACGTCATGATCAATTTATTGACCTAGAAATACAAAACGAGCATATATGAGAAAATGATTTTTTTTTTTAAAAATGCATCAATATACATTTATAAATCCCATTCATTTTTCGAATTCAAAAACCCCAAAATCACTTCGGGAGATCGTAGGTCCATCTCCGAATGGGCTGATATCCATCATAGATAAGAACAACCTTGGAGTGAGTCCAACAAGCCATTCTTAGCTATGATGGTGGGTATCAAGTATACCGATTACATATCATGTATATGTAACTATCACAATGTGCTATCAACTAATTGAATGTTTACACATACATTGGGTTGTTAACACATTAACAAGTATGCATCATATGCATAGCACCCAACTTCACCTCTCTTCACATCGACCTTGGAGTGAGTCCAACAAATCGATGCTCCAAGTTAAAGCCGACCCATTAATCGCGAAATAGTTTTAATATGGTTAGAGCGCATTCAACCAATTAGCCCAGCTTGGAGAGAGTCCAACAACCAAAGCTAACGATTGACCTCTGACTCTTACCATATTAGTATTAAACTATTCCATGGTTTGAACATGTTCAGGTTCGAGCCGGGCTTGGAGTGAGTCCAACAACCCAAACAAGAAATAGAACTCTGGTTCTAACCATATTAATGGAAGGTGTAGGCTTTAATATTGAGTTAGGGTTTTATGTCTCATCCTCTTTGCATGCAAATAACTATTATCTACATGGCATGGCATACATGGCATACATCTACATGTCACGTCACACATGGCATAATGTTATGCATCTAATGCAATTACATGGCATACAATTATGTCATGTACATAATTTCCTTATTTGTCATAACTATTTATGGAAATAAAATATGTTTAAGATTTGATTCTTCAAATCAAATCATAATTAAATTAGGAAACAAATTTCCAAATCTAATCACATATTTTATTCATGGAATTATTTGATTAAGGAAAATCTATTTAGGAAACCAATTTCCTAAATCTTTAAAACTACTTATGGAAATAAAATATTTTAAGATTTGATTTCCCAAATCAAATCATGATTAAATTAGGAAACAAATTTCCAGAATCTAATCAAATATTTTATTTATGGAAAATATAAATTTCCATAAATACTTCCAACTTTCCAAAAGTGGAAGATTCCCATAAATACTTCTAGACTTTCCAAAATTGAAAAATTTCCATAAATACTTCTAAATTTCCAAAATTTAGAAAACTTCCAGAAATACATTATGACTATCGCAAAACTATTTTACGATTATGTCGAAACACAACTGGCCTGATACCATCATGGTTTCAAGACCACAAGCGCAGGTGTGTTCGATCATGTTTCGTAAACATGAGCACAGCGGAAGCAATAAAAATAATAAATATTTCTATTTATTACAACACACACAACACACGCATGCTATTACAACAAGTGTAGACATAACCGTAAATTAAAATTGCAATAAAAGAAATTAAACTACGTTATACCTTCCGTATGACGTGTAGCGGGAACGGCATCAACCGGAACGATCCTCGTAAGAATCGTCTCTATCCGTATCCACGCCGAGCACCTCGGGATGACTTCGCTAAGTCACGAGCTTCGTCTTCGTACGGGTTACTAGCCTCGTGTTGAAGACGACGTGATCGAGAGATGATCACGGTCCGAATCCAAATTCGGACCTAAAACAAGTCCTCAAGACTTGCTTCTCCGAAGAGGTATTCACAACCGATTGACGAATCCTTCGCCCTCCACTCAGAGGATTACCGAGATCAAATCCGGTATGTTATCCGCTGTCGGAGCACTCAACCGCCGCCCAAACGACGCCCGACGAGGAGAAGAAGCTGTCCAGAAAACTGGACAGCTTTGGTGGAGGAAATAGGCGCCAAAAGAAGAGATGGAGGCTCACCTTTACACCGAACCCAAGGGAGATCACCGGAGGGTCGCCGGAGGTTCACCGCCAAACTTGACCCCGACAAGGAGATGGCAGCAGCTCAATCAAGTTGGGCGGCAGCCCTTGTTGTTGACGCCAACAACAAGGAGGATGGGTTGGGCGGCCACTAATTGGATTAGGTTTAGGGTTAGGGTTTAATCCCTATTTTATAGAGAACTAATTCTCTTAGTGGTTAATGGATCATATCCATAAATCCCGTTAACCCGCTCCATTAAGATAAGTTAAAATAAACCAAACCATGATGGTTTATTTTAAGTTAAAACGAACCGAACCAACTTTTGGTTCATTCGTTTAAAATAAACCAAACCCTTTGGTTTATTCTTCTCCATTGGATTAGAACCAAACCATTTTGGTCCATCCATTATGTCTTCATAAGACACTGCCCATCCACGCCCATTGCGATCAAACAATTTCATGCTCGCTTTATGTTTGGTCCAACCAAACATAGTTTCTCTGGGTCTGAGAATCCCATTCTCAAGCTCGTTTTAAATCCTTTGGATTACACTCGTTGTGCGTGTGACCAAATAGGTTCTCGGTTTATGTTGGCCGTCTATAATTAACCATTAATTATAGAACGATCATGAGTGGCACCTAGTAGTACATCATGATCCCCAATTAATCGAAAAGATCAACGGTTGATCCAGAACTATTTCTGAAACCCTTCAGTAGCTCGAATGAATCGTGCCCCATTCCCTTCACTCATCTTATACCCACTTGGTTCAGGACATGGTCTATAGTGTCACCTCCCCACTAGGCCGACTATGTCACACCTAGCCCAAGTATCATTTCCTCGTCCTACGGATTCTAGTTACTCCACATGTATCGAAGAGTACCTTACTCTAAACATGTATTGCTTTGGCCAAAGACTTTAGTAACAATCCGACGAGAGGCCATGGGTATACATCTCCTCGCAAGGAGTGGTGAATCCTTTATAGGCTATTCAAACACCTTCGATCACTTCGACTTATACCCAATCATCCCGGGTCCACATCTCCTTAGAGATGTTTGCTTAAGATGTCAAAGCATAAGTCTCCATGATCAAGATGACTTGAATACCGCAAGTCAAAGGAACATCGCACTTAAGCCACAAGAAGAACTTCATTGACATATCTATATATGCAGAGAACCATATGAAGTCTTACTACTGGTCACTCCAATGAACTAGTTACCATAACTAGCATCCACGATTAACTCCGGACATCACAATGTCTCCAGCCAGTGAGAATCAGCTGCTTGGATACACCAAGGAGTAGACCTCGTGCGAGTCTTGACAGAATTGATGGTGTCCAAATCCATCAATTCATCGACTAGGGATAATTCCGATACATCACAATTACACATGTAGAGATACTCACTAGTTGTGATCCAATCACAAATTCTCTCATGCTGTGAATCGTATCGTGGACATTCAAGAAATGAGTTTAAGATCCAATCAAATACATAAAACATGTATACTCAAATAGTGAATCTTCATTTATCATATAAATGGTTCATACATAAGGCGATTGCCTTAGGACATCTCTCATATATTACTAACACCCTTAGCCATCTATATATAAAGTTGGGCCTAAACCTCCTTTAATCTCCACCGTCGGATCTAGGGATTTAATCTCTACCGTCGGATCTAGGGTTTTATCCCAACCGTCGGATCTAGGATTTAATCCCAACCGTCGGATCTAGGATTTCATCCCAACCGTCGGATCTAGGATTTCATCCCAACCGTCGGATCTAGGGTTTTATCCCAACCGTCGGATCTAGGGATTTAATCCTAACCGTCGATTCTAGGGTTTCATCCTAACCATTGGATCTTAGGGATTTAATCCCAACCGTTGGTTCTAGGGTTTCATCCTAACCATCGGATCTAGGGATCTAATCCCAACCGTTGGTTTTAGGTTTTGTTTTCTTGGATCTAGACTTCACAAGGATTATATTAGGCTACGATAGGGACCATAAGGAGGAGTTGGATCTTGGCCACCCGATGGATCGGAACCACACAAACTTGATCCATCAATGATGTTCCATTCCACTAGAGGATCATCATCGAACTACCTCACCAACCCCCATAAATCAATATGGGCTCCATATATTATTTGTACATTAATCTCCCCGTGTTTAAGATATCGAATGTCCGTCAATTAATTGATTTACTGACCATCAATTAATTAACATCTAACTCCTCGAGTAGTACCACTCAACCTTATTATCATGTTGACTAAGTCAACCAGCTGGGTTTACATGATGAACCTTATGAGCTCCTCAAGGGGACATCATCAACCTAATATATAGGACACGGTTTCCTCCTATAATCAATGGCACACCATGTAAATAATATTATTTCCCAACTTACCGGGCTTATTGATTTAATCCATCTAAATCTCACCCACTGGTGAATCAAAGAAATAAACACTAAGTACATGTGCCCGTTATTATATCGGGATTAAGAGTATGTACAACATAATATCCGAGGTCCGATTCAATTATGTAGTCGACTAAATCAATCACCTCTATGTCGATCCTGCTCAATACACCTAAGTGTACTAGTGTAACTCTATGTTCAAGATAAAACAATATCAAGCTACACTACAACCATGCCAATGGTTTGTCCAAAACCATCTTGGTTGTGAGCCTCTACTTATATTTTACAAGGGACTGATAACATGATCTTCTGTGCCACACCAAGCACCATGTTATCTACAATGTAGAATATTAGACAATATGCACACATATATAATGAATATATAAAATGCAAACAATGATCATGTGATTCTTATTTCAAAATAAAATGTTCATACAGAAGAGCTAGGCTTTGTGATACATTCCAACAATCTCCCACTTATACTAAAAGACTATGCCGTCATCACAATGCCATACATCGATCCCCATGTCCTCCACATGCCTATCAAACGCTACCGGAAGGGCCTTAGTGAATGGATCCGCCAGGTTCTCCTCTGATGCAATCTTGGCGACAGCAACTTCTCCTCGCTTTACGATCTCTCGTATGAGGTGGTACTTGCGCTCTATGTGTTTACTCGCCTTATGGGCTCGTGGTTCCTTTGAGTTTGCAACTGCACCACTGTTATCACAATAAATTGTGATAGTTCTGGGCAAACCAAGAATCACATCCAAGTCCATCAAGAAGTTTTGAGCCATCTGACTTCCTTTGGTGTCTCGAGGGTCCACATACTCAGCTTCCATGGTAGAGTCCGCCACGCATTTCTGCTTGACACTCCTCCATACTATGACTCCACCTCCAAAAGTAAACACAAACCCCGAGGTAGACTTACTCTTGTCCCTATCTGATTGGAAATCCGAATCATGTAACCCACAGGACTAATCGATCCGCCCAGAAAACCAAAGATATAATCCCTAGTCCTTCTCAGGTACTTCAATATATGCTTTACCACAGTCCAATGTCCCTGTCCAGGATTACTCTGATATCTGCTAACCATGCCCATGGCAAAGTAGATATCCGGTCTCGTACATAGCATAGCATACATAAGGCTTCCTACTGCCGAAGCATAAGGAACCGCCTTCATGTCCTCTATCTCCTTTGATGTTCTGGGACACATCTCTTTAGATAAAGGAACTCCATGTCTAAAAGGTAGAAAACCTTTCTTGGAGTTCTGCATGCTAAAACGAGCAAGCATAGTGTCAATGTATGAAGCTTGAGACAAGCACAACATCCTTTTCTTGCGATCCCTTATAACTTTGATCCCAAGGATGTGTCCCACTTCTCCCAAGTCCTTCATATCAAACTGTTTGGACAACCATACCCTTACATCTGATAACACTTTGATATTGTTGCCAACTAACAAAATGTCATCTACGTATAGTACAAGAAACACCACTACGTTTCCGTCACATCTCTTGTATACACAAGGCTCATCCGGACTTTGAATAAATCCATATGACTGGATTACCTCATCAAAATGGATGTTCCAAGATCTAAAAGCTTGCTTCAATCCATAAATGGACCGATTAAGCTTACATACAAGATGCTCTTTGCCTTTAGCAATGAATCCCTCTGGTTGGCGCATATAGATGTTCTCCTCAAGACTTCCGTTAAGGAAAGCTGTCTTGACATCCATCTGCCAAATCTCATAATCCATATGAGCAGTTATAGATAAGAGAATCCGGATAGACTTAAGCATAGCTACCGGCGAAAAGGTCTCCTCATAATCGATACCCTCTTTCTGAGTATACCCTTTCGCAACAAGCCTAGCTTTGAAGGTTTCAACCTTCCCGTCTACTCCTCTCTTTCTCTTGTAGATCCACTTGCATCCAATGGTTTTTACACCATCGGTGGCTCTACTAGCTCGGACCTGATTAGAATCCATAGATTCTATCTCTCAATTCATCGCTTTTGCCAAGATATTGCATCTCTATCTTGGATTGCCTCGCCATATGTCCAGGATCAGTTCATGTTCACTGGGACTAAGTCCAAAGACTCTCCCAAAAACATGAATCTGGTCGGGTTGTCTAACAACCCTCCCACTCTGACGACGAGGTGCCTCATGTGTATGCTCAGTGACACGCTGATGCAGCTGACTTGTGGTGTCTCCTCTTGTACCGGGTGGTAAAGTCGGGACTTCCTGTCATCTCCTCAAGAACAATCCTACTGTGGGCTTGTGATTCATCACATAGTCTTCCTCTAGAAATCGGCATTCGTACTCACGATCACCTTCGATCTCTAGGACTATAGAATAAACCACCCTTCGCTCCTTAGGGTAGCCAACAAACAAGCGCACTACATGCGAGATTCCAACTTACCAAAGATCTCCTTCAAAGACATGTGCTGGACTACCCCAAATCTGAATATGTCTTAGACTAGACTTTCGCCCGGTCCATAACTCTGTGGGAGTAGAGGGTACTGACCTAGATGGAACCAAGTTCGAATGTGTCTGTTGTTTCGAGCAAACCCCGAGCGAATCGGGTAACTCGAATAACTCATCATCGATCCGACCATCTCCATAAGAGTCCTATTCCTTCGCTCCGCATTCTGCTGGGTGTGCCAGGTGCGGACAATTGGGATTGAATCTCAGCCTCTGATAAGTAACTCCTAAACTCTCCCAAGAGGTACTCGCCACCACGATCAGATCGTAATGTCTTGATACTTTTACCTTGACGGTTCTCCACATCAGCCTTGAATTCTTTGAACTTGTCAAAGCATTCAGACTTGCGGCGCATCAAGTAAATGTATCCATACCTTGAATAATCGTCTATAAAAGAGACGAAGTATTCAAAGCCACCTCTTGCCTGGATAGACATAGGACCGTACAAATCAGAATGAACCAATTCTAACACATCTTTGGCTCTATACCCCTTGGCCTTGAAAGGCCTCTTGGTCATTTTACCTTCCAAGCAAGATTCGCAGGTTGGGAGATCCTCCACCACTAATGAACCCAAAGGTCCATCAGCTATCAACCTTTGAATTCTACTTAGGTTAATATGACCAAGCCTTAGATGCCAAAGATATGTTTGGTTCATTTGCGAAGGTTCTTTTCTCTTATTAGATTTAGAAGATGAGCTATTTACTTCTATTTGCATCGTGGGAGTTTTTGGTTCAAGAGTATATAAATTGTCAACCAATGTACCAGAACAGATAATCTCCCTATTCCTTTTTATAACCACCTTGTCATTAAAAGAAATAGAATATCCATCCATAAACAATTTAGAAACTGAAATTAAATTCTTTCTAAAAGTAGGTACATAAAGACAATTTCTTAAAACCAAAAATTTATTCCTATCAAAAGATAAATAAACGTCTCCCACTGCAATAGCCGCCACCTTTGAAGCATTGCCCATGAAGACGGTAATTTCTCCCTCAGCTAGTCGTCGGGTTTCCTGGAACCCCTGCAAGGAATTGCAGACATGGTCAGTGGCTCCTGTATCTACACACCAGGCACTGGTAGATAACACCGCTAAACATGTTTCAACAACTAAACAAGAAGATATACCTTTGTTCTTTCGGCGAGGACAGTCCGCCTTCCAATGTCCAGTCTGCTTGCAAGTGAAGCACTTGCCTTTCGGCTTCTTCACTCCTGCCTGAGGTCCTGTTGCCACCTTCTTCGCTCCACCTTGCTTCTTCTTCTTCTTACCTTTCGGTTTAGAAGAAGAAACCTTCTGAGCGACCATGGCTTGAGAACTCTGACGAAAAAGCCCCTCTGCCGCCTGGAGTTCTGTCAGAAGCTCCGCCAACGAATACAACCTTTTGTTCATGTTGTAGTTGAGGCGGAACTGCTCAAAACTCCTAGGCAAAGACTGGAGAATGATATCGACCTGGGTTTCCCCATCGATCTCAGCTCCGAGGACTTCCATCTCATTAAGATGAGCCATCATCTTGAGAACATGATCCCTAACGGGTGTTCCCTCGACCATGGTGGTCGTCATCAAGTTTCTCATTGCCTCCTGCCTAGCCGCCCTACTCTGATGTCCGAAAAGTTCCTTGAGATTGAACATCATGTCATAAGCTGTGGCTATGGCCTGATGCTGATGTTGCAGCACATTTGACATAGATGCCAAAATGTAACACCGCGCCATCTCATCTGCCTTAACCCATTTCTTATAACGTTCTATCTCCTTTTCATCAGAGTCATCTGAGGGCTTAGGAGGACAGACCTCGAAGAGTACAAATTTGTACTCTTCCGCAGTTAAGACAATATCCAGGTTTCTTTTCCAATCAATGTAGTTTGGACCAGTAAGTTTATTTTCTTTTAAAATCACAGCAAGTGGGTTGAAAGCCATTTGAAAATCCTAAAAATCACAATGATCAAAAATATTAGATTTCAAAAAATTATTGATTCCTCAAAACAATAAAATTCAGAAATCAACCAACACCTCAAAACACCGAGAATATCGCATGCCACGATAGTGTGGACGTATACGAATTCTACATTTGTAAGAGGAGGTTTTACCCATTAATTTTATTATCTTGTCAACCTTACTTTTTGACAAATAAAATTAATAGTTGGTTCCTCTTTAGCCCTACAAATAAAAGCAGTGACTCCGATGGGGAGGATACTTTTATTTGCATCTAAGTGTGCACCATTACACGATACTAAGGGAATTATTTCGGATTATGTGCCTTATCGATGGGGAAGTACACACGCTCCTAAATAATTTCCTATAACCATTATTTGACCTAGTGATCCGCAAACAAACCCATCCGATGGGGAGGAAGGCACTCAGAGACAACGCGCAAGTTTGTTGCATCACACGTCAAATTGTAATGGAGGCCGCGGGAATTATTTAAAATGTCCCTCTCCCACTTAGTAAATTGCAAATGAGGAATTTTAAAACCAACACAACATGCATATAAAACAAATAAGCAATAAATATGGAAAAAACAGAATTTTTCCAACTATTATGGCATTGTCCTCCAATATGCATCCTGTCAGTCGCCACCTCGCCCACTCCATCTTTTCCCGCTAAGTCACCAAAGAGATCAGAGCAGAGATAAATCATTTTAATTACATCCATCGATCCTATACTCCACGAAGGAGTGTACAAATAATCTAGATCGAAAGTAAACTAAAATGAGCGGCTAAACAATGCCGTATTTAATTACAAAAATTAAATACTAATCTAGCCTCACAACCCCGAGGATTCAAATAATAAATTTTTACACACATCCATTCACATACACACACATGGCCATAATAGTCGGATCTTATGCCCGCAACCAAAGAGTTAAACTACGATATCCTACTATTATCCGGCACATATAATATATGAAAAATGCATAAAAAAATTAACGAATCCAAAACACACAAACCGAAACCATGGCTCGATAATTGTTGGGTGGATGCTTGAGGCTCATTGGCTCCCATGTCCCCGGATTAAAATTTTCACTAATGAAAGGATTAATCCGGATGGGATGAGCTTCTTAGCAACACCATTTCGTCGTGCTAACAACTTGAGTGGTCGCCGAACAAACTAGTTGTTCTAGCAACTCTACTCTTCTAGTTGATTAGCCGCGGAAGAGACGACGGACGGATCGCCGGTTTTTGTGTTTGTCTTCGGGGTCCATGATTATACAATATATTTGCACACACACACATGCATAATCAAAACAAATAAGAACATGCTCAGATCTGTACATAAAGTTAAAATAACTTTATACCTTACGATCTTCTACCGTATGTCCTATCCTTCTCGTGGACGACGTGTGGACGAAGATCCTCCACGAGTTGAAGCCTTCTAGATCGAGTTCTCCTCTACCTTGTCCGCTGCGAACAAAGAGAAAAACGAACAAAACCTTTCCTATCTAGAACCGGCCACCAAGCTAGAGAGTTTGATGCAACCGCTGGCCAAGGAACAAAAGGATGAAGCGTCGGCCACCAATTCAATGGGAACCGCCGGCCACCTTGGAGAAAGGAGAAGCGCCGGCCACCAAGTCTTGGAGAGCCGCCGGCCACCAAGGAGCAAGGGAGGAGGAAGATGAGAACCGGCTAAGGACGAGTATAGGAAGATGGGCGCCGGCCAAAACCCTAGGGAGAACAAGTGCCGCACAACTTCTAGCCGCCCAACAACCCTAGCCGCCTCCTTGAAGAAGAGCCAAAACCCTAATTTCAAATCAATATCTTGCCGCCCAACCCTTAGCCATCTATATATAGAGTTGGGCCTAAACCTCCTTTAATCTCCACCGTCGGATCTAGGGATTTAATCTCTACCGTCGGATCTAGGATTTTATCCCAACCGTCAGATCTAGGATTTAATCCCAACCATCGGATCTAGGATTTCATCCCAACCGTCGGATCTAGGATTTCATCCCAACCGTCGGATCTAGGGTTTTATCCCAACCGTCGGATCTAGGGATTTAATCCTAACCGTCGATTCTAGGGTTTCATCCTAACCATCGGATCTTAGGGATTTAATCCCAACCGTTGGTTCTAGGGTTTCATCCTAACCATCGGATCTAGGGATCTAATCCCAATCGTTGGTTTTAGGTTTTGTTTTCTTGGATCTAGACTTCACAAGGATTATATTAGGCTACGATAGGGACCATAAGGAGGAGTTGGATCTTGGCCACCCGATGGATCGGAACCACACAAACTTGATCCATCAATGATGTTCCATTCCACTAGAGGATCATCATCGAACTACCTCACCAACCCCCATAAATCAATATGGGCTCCATATATTATTTGTACATTAATCTCCCCGTGTTTAAGATATCGAATGTCCGTCAATTAATTGATTTACTGACCATTAATTAATTAACATCTAACTCCTCGAGTAGTACCACTCAACCTTATCATCATGTTGACTAAGTCAACCAGCTGGGTTTACATGATGAACCTTATGAGCTCCTCAAGGGGACATCATCAACCTAATATATAGGACACGGTTTCCTCTTATAATCAACGGCACACCATGTAAATAATATTATTTCCCAACTTACCGGGCTTATTGATTTAATCCATCTAAATCTCACCCACTGGTGAATCAGAGAAATAAACACTAAGTACATGTGCCCGTTATTATATCGGGATTAAGAGTATGTACAACATAATATCCGAGGTCCGATTCAATTATGTAGTCAGCACTAAATTGAATCACCTCTATGTCGGTCCTGCTCAATACACCTAAGTGTACTAGTGTAACTCTATGTTCAAGATAAAACAATACCAAGCTACACTACAACCATGCCAATGGTTTGTCCAAAACCATCTTGGTTGTGAGCCTCTACTTATATTTTACAAGGGACTGATAACATGATCTTTTGTGCCACACCAAGCACCATGTTATCTACAATGTAGAATATTAGACAATATGCACACATATATAATGAATATATAAAATGCAAACAATGATCATGTGATTCTTATTTCAAAATAAAATGTTCATACAGAGAAGAGCTAGGCTTTCAGTATACATTCCAACATAGAGAGGCTTGGGCGGCAACAGAAGTTCTTCTAGGGTTTTTGGAGTTGCCGTTAGAGGTTGGGCGGCAAGGAATAGAAGAGGTGTGCTAGGGTTTTGGTTGGTTCATCTCTTCTTGGCCGGCGACAACAAGACAAGGAAGCAAGGGTTTTTCCTTCCATTCCCACTCTTGGCCGGCGCCACCCTCTTCCTTCTCCATTGTCGGCGCCTCCCTTTCCTTCTCCAAGGGCCGGCGGCAACAAAAGTGAGGGTTCCTCCTTCCTTTGTCTTGGCCGGCACACCCTCTCCCTCTCCTTAGGGCCGACGGACACCAAGCTTGGTGGTTGGTGTTAGTAATATATAAGAGATGTCCTAAGGCAATCACCTTATGTATGAACCATTTATATGATAAATGAAGATTCACTATTTGAGTTTACATGTTTTCATGTATTTGATTGGATCTTAAATTCATTTACTGAATGTCCACGATACAATTCACAGAATGAGAGAATTTGTGATTGGATCACAACTAGTGAGTATCTCTACATGTGTAATTGTAATGTATCGAAATTATCCCTAGTCGATGAATTGAAGGATTTGGACACCATCAATTCTGTCGAGACTAGCACGAGGTATACTCCTTGGTGTATCCAAGCAGCTGATTCTCACTGGCTGGAGACATTGTGATGTCTGGATTTGATCGTGGATGCTAGTTATGGTAACTAGTTCATTTGAGTGACCAGTCGTAAGACTTCATATGGTTCTCTGCATATATAGATATGTCAATGAAGTTCTTACTATAGCTTAAGTGCGATGTTTCTTTGACTTGCGGTATTCAAGTCATCTTGATCATGGAGACTTATGCTTTGACATCTTAAGCAAGCATCTCTAAGGAGATGTGGACCCGGGATGATTGGGTATAAGTCGAAGTGATCGAAGGTGTTTGAATAGCCTATAAAGGATTCACCACTCCTTGCGAGGAGATGTATACCCATGGCCTCTCGTCGGATTGTTACTAAAGTCTTTGGACAAAGCATTAAATGTTTAGAGTAAGGTACTCTTCGATACATGTGTGTTGGAAATTTAGGCCGCTAGAGGGGGGGTGAATAGCATTTGACCGTACGTAGATGGAATTCGTTCGCGATCGTCTCTACAAAACTCGTTATGCGCAGCGGAATAGAAATAATAAAAGCAATAACGAAAAGATACAATCACGATCACAAGGATATAACGTGGTTCGGAACCGAACGGTTCCTACTCCACGGATTGAGCTCTAATGAGCTCTAGCGACGCCAATGCAATCACTAATCAATAAACTCCTTCTCGACAACAAGTCGGAGGCAGAGAAACCTCGTACAAATGTTTACAACAATAAACGAAAGAAATACAAGCAAATACAAAGGAAATGAAAAGAACACTTTACAAAACTAGGGTTTGAGCGCTTTTCTTGTTGGTTGCTTGGATGAGGTTGAAGGGCCCTGAAATGCACCTGCAAATAGCCTTCAAATAACCTCAAGAAAGCTCCCCAAGAACTGATAATGAAATCCTCCACGAGCTCCTCTTTTGACTCATCGGCCGATTTCGCTATCACCGACCGCATAAGTCACCAGTCGACTGATGCCACTATTGTCGTGAGACAACGGCTCAATCCACGTCGGACAAGTTTCGACGGGACTCTTGGTAGTCGACTGCCAGCGCCCGTAGTCGACGCCACGGCTTCTGAGCGCTCGTGCTCGACACTCACCGGCAATGATCGTATCGTCCCTTAGCGATGACTCCAATGAGCGGATCATTGCAGAGCAATTCCGGCTCTTAAGCGGTAAATCGAACTCAAGTCGACTCACGACAGTCAAACCGGCCATAATGTCAGTCGACTGCCAACCTCAAAAATGAGGTTTTAACCCAAGTATGGTGCCCCCATACTTGCTAGACCACCCTTAGCCTAGACCTAAGCCTTCTAGCCACCTCCATCAGCCTCATGCATCTCGGATCCCTCCAAGTCATCCATGACTTGTTCATCCATTGTGCTAGCCTCTAGGTGCTTCCATCGGCTATGTCATGCTAACAGTGTCTACACCGCCAAGGCACATTGGACTTACGCTGCCAAGACTCCGCTTGGACTTTACGCCACCAACCATTGGACTTATGCTGCCAAGACTCCCGCTTGGACTTTACGCAGCCAATATCAAACCCCTTGGACTTCTTATGCCAAGACTCAAGCTTGGATTTTCCCTTGCCAATCCATGTTGGACTTTTACATTGCCAAGACCCATTCTTGAACTTTTCCCTTGCCAACCCATGTTAGACTTCTCAAATGCCAAGACCATGCTTGGACTTTCCCTTGCCAACCCATGTTGGACTTTTACATAGCCAAGACCCATGCTTGGACTTTTACATTGCCAAGACCCATGCTTGGACTTTTCATGTCAAGTACTCAAGACTTGGACTTTCCCATGACAATTACATTGTCATATGTTTTTGTCGAAACATCAAAACATCACTCGAGTCAAACTCGAGTCCTGGTCAATCGTGACCTAGGCCGATTGCACCAACAATCTCCCCCTTTTTGATGTTTGACAAAAACCAAACAAAACATTTGAGTTAGACCACTAACTCAAATCCCTTACCAATTATCCCAAATTGGTAAACACTTTCCAAATGTTCTCCCCCAAACATTCTCCCCCTTTTTGACTAACATCAAAAAGGTTTTCTCTCCAAGGAGGTCAATGTCTCATGTCCCAATGAGATCTTACAATCTCCCCCTTGATCCAAAAATAAATACCTAGGATGCCTACCATCTTCCTAGTGATAATTCACATATCACTCAAGAGAGGCAATCCTATACTCTCTCCCAATTTCCAAATTGGGTATCAAAAACCCATCAATTTCCCAATTGATGATACTCTCCCAATAACTTCTCCTCTTCAAGGAGAAAAACACATCCATCATCCCAAGATGGATACCTCCCCCTAAAAGCTTGCTTCCCTTTGACCATTGAACCAACAATGTCCTTGGGAAGCCCCTAAGCCAATAGGAACTCTAAACCATCAAAATTAAGGTTCTAAGTTCAACACAGAACTTTCACTCACCCTAAATTTGATACTTTGACCTAACACAGCTCCTAATCCATATCTAATGGATTTTCACCCTTTATAATGCTTCCTAAAGCATATCCTAGGGTTAGGAGTGATTAGGAACCTTTTCCATAGCTGAACACGGGCTAAACAAACTCAGACTGATCGACTCTGACAAGAATCAATGATCGCCACCAAGGGAAGTCAACTGATAGCTGAAATTTCCGAATTTCAACTATCAGAATCGAGATTTGGAAAAACATAAGTAATTATACGTAATTTGAAAAATCATAAAATTTGATACGTATATTACTTATAGTCATTACAATGGGTGAAAAATATTTGAAAATTATTTTTCCCATAAAATAGTGAGTTTGATACAAAACTCAAAACCATTGAAATTTTCAATGTTTTGGCCCTATTTTGTATCAACTCTATCAATGGTGATTGCTATCAAAAGATAGACTTCACCAAGGTTTTTTAAAATGATTTTAAAATGTTTTCAAAACCTTATTTTGGATCATATTCCTTGGGCTCTATGTACATGACTTGTACACATGCTCTCCCAATGATCCACTAATTGAAATTAGATGAGTTTTAGTTCATCTAGATGCAAAAACTATGCACCTTGAACTTAACTCATATCCTAGCATCTCACATGTATCTAGGGTGTATAAATACACATACATGTCAATTGGATGTGAGATGTGGGTTTTCATTCATTTTATCTAGGGTTTCATGCATTTCCTATGCAACCCTACTTGATTCCCTTATAAATGGGACTTCAAGTCATGTCATAGTCCTTAAATCAATTTCAACCAATTGTCTTAAATGCATGAATGATTATGGCATTAGAAATGATATAAATAAGCATATGCTCATAATCATGATGTCATGGCATAAGATGAAATCTAAAAACACATGACATTTAAAACCTTAATTCTAAAACATGAACATGACATATAAAATGATTAAAAGTAAGCATGATGTCATGGCATGTTATATGGCAAACAAAGCATGGCATATAAAATATATAGGTATAATAATACCTAAATTTTAATATTAATTGTCATTTGTTGGGATTAATCATATTTTGCCATATTAACCTAATCTCCCTAGTGTGCCAAAAACCCAAAATGGCACACTAACCTCTAAACCTAAATTGTGCCAATTTAATTGATTTTTCTTAATTTTAAAAGTGCATTGGCACATCCTAAAATCTTTTAGGATATTGATTCAAATCTATTTCCAAGGTAACCATAACCTTGAAAATATCCTAAAGTGCCACCTTTACCATGGTTGAGTTAACTACCCATCCAATCAAGGTTGGCACACCCTAACCCCATCTAGTGTGAATCAATCACGCTCTTAGGAACCCAAAATCTATTTGAGCTCCTAGGGTTAATTAGGTATTCCTTAGGGATAACCTCCCTAGATACCTTCCTAATGACCCTCCTAGGCTTGTTAGCCTTGGTCATTTGGGTCTTACCTAGGTTGACTCTAGGGGTGACTCCCCTTGCAACCTTCTTAGTGGCCACCCTAGGTTTCCTAGAAACCCTAGCCACTAGGCACAACCTTTGGTCAACCTTAGGGATGACTTCCCTATTGACCTTGGTCTTCCTAGACCTAGTTTGTGTTCCATAGTCAAATGGAACACTATGATAAGCCACCTTAGGCTTAGGTTTGTGACCCAAACCTTGCTTGCCCTTGGTTGACTTTTGTCTTTTAGGTCCTAGGTATTGACTTTGACTTTTGGACCCTTGATTTTGACCACTAGACCCTTTAAATTGATTTTGTATCTTATTTAGGGTCTTTTCAAGTTTTTCAAGCCTTGACCTCAAGACTTGATTCTCTAATTCTAATTGCCCAATTGATTTTTGATTAAATTCTTGGGCATTGGACTTCCTAGGCATATGCCTAGTCCATTTAGGGTTTAGACCTAGGTGCTCTTGCACCTTTCTAATTGTCTCCCTAGGTAAGATTGATCTTGAGTTATTTGACCTAGGTTTGTCCTTAGGTAAATTGTTTTTAGGGACATTAGTCCCAAACTTCTCCCTATTATCTAAGTAGACATTCTTAGCTCCTAAGCAAAAATACTTGTTCCTATTAGCATGCTTTTCATAAATTGCAAGTGAATTGAAATTCCTAGCATCCTTTTGCTTGTAAATTGAAGAAGGAGCAAAATTAGAAGTTACCCTAGGGTTTGCCTTAGCTCCCCCTACATATGATGCTCCATTTTGAGTCTTCTTGTCCCCCTTCTTGCATTGACTCCGGAAATGTCCCGGTTGTCGGCACTTGAAGCAAATTACTTGTTCTTTGCTCTTTTGCATTGAGGGATCGGCATCCTTGACCTTTGGAGCCGGTGGAACTTTCCTATTCTTCTTTGGGCACTTGCTCTTATAGTGCCCGATTTTCCTACACTCAAAACATATTATATGCATTTTATTATTAACACATATGTTTGAGTTACCTAGGTTAATGGAGACCGGAATTGGACTTTGGGCTTCTTCATCTTGACCGGATGTCGAAGCTTCTTCTTGATGTTCCGGTGTGGAAGTTATCTCCTCCCCCTCAATCCTTGAGGTGGATGCTTCTTCCACTTCTTCTGATCCGGATGTTGATTCCCTATCAACCTCCGAATCCTCACTTCCTTGTGAGGATGATGCATTAGCCTCTTCGGTCTCTTGCTCTTGGACCGGTTGTGAGCCTTCATGATATTTCGCCACTTGACTCCAAAGCTCTTTGGCATCCTTGTACTCACCTAGCTCACACATAATTTTATTAGGAATCAAATCAACCAAGAATTTAATTACCTTTGTATTCTTTTCGAACTCTTGGATTTGTTCCTCGGTCCACTTCTTTATCTTGAGAATTCCTCCCTTGGGCCCTTTTGGATATTGAAATCCCTCCATCAAAATGCCCCACTCTTCAAAGTCCTTCATCATCAAGAATTCTTCAATCCTCACCTTCCATTGATTGAATCCTTCTTGTCCATAGAAGGTATAAGGGATAGGTGTGTTGATATCCTATCCAAGCTTGTCTTGGAATTCCATCTTCACCCTCTAGCATCTTGCTCCCAGTTGTTAATCCGTTGAAGAGCCACCAGGCTCTGATACCACTTGTTGGAAATTTAGGCCGCTGGAGGGGGGGTGAATAGCGTTTGACCGTACGTAGATGGAATTCGTTCGCGATCGTCTCTACAAAACTCGTTATGCGCAGCGGAATAGAAATAATAAAAGCAATAATGAAAAGATACAATCACGAACACAAGGATATAACGTGGTTCGGAATCGAACGGTTCCTACTCCACGGATTGAGCTCTAACGAGCTCTAGCGACGCCAATGCAATCACTAATCAATAAACTCCTTCTCGACAACAAGTCGGAGGCGGAGAAACCTCGTACAAACGTTTACAACAATAAACGAAAGAAATACAAGCAAATACAAAGGAAATGTAAAGAACACTTTACAAAACTAGGGTTTGAGTGCTTTGCTTGTTGGTTGCTTGGATGAGGTTGAAGGGCCCTGAAATGCACCTGCAAATCACCTTCAAATCGCCTCAAGAAAGCTCCCCAAGAACTGATAATGAAATCCTCCATGAGCTCCTCTTTTTGACCTACATCGGGCTGAATTTTTGCCTATCAGTCGACTGCCATAAGTCACCAGTCGACTGATGCCACTATTGTCGTGAGACAACGGCTCAATCCACGTCGGACAAGTTCCAACGGGACTCTGTAATCGCCAACATTGGCGGCCGACTTCCCGTAGTCGACGCCCATCGGCTATGGAGCGCTTCGCGTTTCGACACTCACCGGGCAATGATCGCTGGTCTTCAGCGATCATTGCCGTCGACATCAGTCGACTTCTCGAATGAGCAGTCGACTGCCAGAGCAATTCCAGCTCTTAAATGGCAATCGAACTCAAGTCGACTCATGGCAGTCGAACCGGCCATAATACCAGTCGACTGCCAACCTCAAAAATAAGGTTTTAACCCAAGTATGGTGCCCCCATACTTGCTAGACCACCCTTAGCCTAGACCTAAGCCTTCTAGCCACCTCCATCAGCCTCACGCATCTCGGATCCCTCCAAGTCATCCATAACTTGTTCATCCATCGCGCTAGCCTCTAGGTGTTTCCGTCGGCTATGTCATGCTAACGGTGTCTACACCGCCAAGGCACATTGGACTTACACCGCCAAGACTCCGCTTGGACTTTACGCCGCCAACCATTGGACTTATGCTACCAAGACTCCAGCTTGGACTTTACGCAGCCAATATCAAACCCCTTGGACTTCTCATGCCAAGACTCAAGCTTGGACTTTCCCTTGCCAACCCATGTTGGACTTTTACATTGCCAATACCCAAGCTTAGACTTTTCCCTTGCCAACCCATGTTGGACTTCTCAAATGCCAAGACCATGCTTGGACTTTCCCTTGCCAACCCATGTTGGACTTTTACATTGCCAAGACCCATGCTTGGACTTTTACATTGCCAAGACCCATGCTTGGACTTTTCATGCAAGTACTCAAGACTTGGACTTTCCCATGACAATTACATTGTCATATGTTTTTGTCAAAATATCAAAACATCACTCGAGTCAAACTCGAGTCCTGGTCAATCGTGACCTGGGCCGATTGCACCAACAATGTGCAGTAACTAGAATCCGTAGGACGAGGAAATGATACTTGGGCTAGGTGTGACGTAGTCAGCCTAGTGGGGACTGACACTATAGACCATGTCCTGAACTAAGTGGGTATAAGATGAGTGAAGGGAATGGGGCACGATTCATTCGAGCTGCTGAAGGGTTTCAGAAATAGTTCTGGATCAACCGTTGATCTTTTCGGTTAATTGGGGATCATGATGTACTACGAGCGTAATCCGAAGGATTTAAAACGAGCTTGAGAATGGGATTCTCAGACCGAGAGAAACTAGGTTTGGTTGGACCAAACATAAAGCGAGCATGAAATCGTTTCAGTCGCAATGGAAGCGTGGATGGGCCGAGTCTTATGAAGACGTAATGGATGAACCAAAATGGTTTGGTTCTAATCCAATGGAGGAGAATAAACCAAAGGGTTTGGTTTATTTTAAACGAATGAACCAAAAGTTAGTTCGGTTCATTTTAACTTAAAATAAACCATCATGGTTTGGTTTATTTCAACTTATATTAATGGAGCGGGTTAACGGGCCATATGGTTATGATCCAATAACCATTAAGAGAATTAGTTCTCTATAAAAGAGGGCTTAAGGTGTTGTTAAGCCCTAATCCAAAAACCCCTAACCTAGAGTTGCCGCCCACCTCATTGAAGGAGTCGGCACCAACCCTAGGCCGCCGCCCATCTCCTCCAAACGGCAACCAGCTGCTGTTGTTTCCTCCACTTGCCGGCAACGAGCTGCTGTCGGAGGAGCTCCGGTGATCTCCCTTGGGTTGGGTAATAAGGTGAGCTTCCACCTTTCTTTTTGGCCGGCCCTTACTCCTCCACCAAAGCTGTCCAATTTTCTGGACAGCTTGTTTCCCTCTCGTCGGAGCATCGTTTGGACGACGTTTGGAGCTCCGACAGTGCCTTACATACCGGGGATTCGATCTCCGGTAATCCTCATAGGTGGAGGACGAAGGATTCGTCAAACGGTTGACGAATACCTCTCCGGAGAAGTGAGTTTTGGGGACTCGTCTTTGGATCCGAATTTGGATTCGGATCGTGATCCTCTCTCGATCACATCATCTTCAACATGAGGCTAGTAACCTGTACAAAGACGAAGCTCGTGACTTAGTGAAGTCATCTCGAAGATACTCGGCGTGGACACGGATAGAGACGATTCTAGCGAGGATCGTTCTGGTTGATGTCGTTCCCGCTACACGTGATACGAAAGGTATACGTAGTTAAATTTTCTTTTATTGCAAAATTTAAATTTACGGTTATGTCTACACATGTTGTACTATGCATGTGTGTGATGTATGTGTTGTAATAAATGTAGATTTATTATTTTTATTTCTTCCGCTGTGCACATGTTTACGAAACATGTTCGAATACACACTCGCTGCGGTGCCGGAAACCCAACAGTTGGTGGTCGGCGCAAGCAAGGAGAAGAAGGGAGCTTTTGTTCTTCCCTTGTTCGGAGCGAGCAAGGAAGGGAAGACGCGATCTAGGAGGCTTCGAGTCTTGGAAGATCGTCGCCCACACGATGTCCAAGAGGAGGATAGGAATACAATAGAAGATCAAGAGGTAAAACAAGAGGTATAATCTTATTTAGTTTTGATTCTAGTTCTTTTGTATTTTGTATGTTATTGATTAACATGGACCCCGATGATAAACACAAAAACCGGTGATCCGTTCATCATCTATTCCGTGGCTAATTGAGGAAAAGAGTTAGGTTGCTTGAACAACTAGTTTGTTCAAGCGACTACTCAAATCGAATAGCACGATGATGGATCGGTTTCTTCGATAATCCATCTCCGTCCGGATTAGTTTTAGTTGATAAAATTTTAATCCAGGAATGTGTGATAGGATCACCATGCACAAGCGACTGAAGTGAGAAGCATTTCCCTTCATAACCTAACTCAGTCTCAAAGGGGCACCCAACTATTTCCATCCACGATAACTGTTTTCTAGCTCTCTTTTTTTTTCTTTTTTTTTTCTCTCTCTCTCTCTCTTTTCCTTCTAGAAACTCTTATTTCTCTCATGCTCACTGAAATTTTGAATTTTTTTTTCCAAATGGGCTTACATAATCCGAGCATCTCCAGTAACTAAAATGCTAATGTAGGATCACCTATGGATTTCGAAGTACTAGTCTAACAAGATGAATCATAACGTACTTGTACTAAAGTAACCCTTTGGAATTTAGGTTAAGTGTATATGAAAAGTAAAAACAAACTAGTAGAACTTGGTGATCATTTATTATCACATCATAAAATGGTACCATAAGATAAAATAAAGTGAAATGCTCATAACAATGCAACACATCAATATGATATTACTCAATAAGCATGCACTTGAGCTCACTGTAAAGACAAACAAAATAAGAATTCAATCAACACCAAAGTAACTAAAATGCAAGTAAACAAGACTAAAAAGATAAACAATTTCAAAACAAACAAAACTACTAAAGCAAAAGAACCATGGAGTACACTTGCAAAAAAATTCTCTTCCCCCCAGACTTAGATTCAAGCATACCTCTCAGATAGGGCTCATCATGGTTGTCGTAAAGGAAAGTGAGGAAGTCTCAACTGTAGGGGATCGATCGGTGTGTATTGGTCGGCTAGAGGGGGGTGAATAGCCCTCTTCGTTGGATGGTGGAATTTGCTCATCTACAAAATCATTAGCGCAAGCGGAATACTAATAAACAAGACAAGCAAATCAAAACAACAAGAATAAAATCAATGCTAACTAAAAGGAATATAACGTGGTTCACGGTTACGCCGCTAATCCACGGTCCCCGATTCATCCAAAGTGAATCACTCCCTTTTCAAATCCACTAGATTTCTCCGTTGCACAAAGCTAGGTGGAGGTAACCCTTACAAACCAAGAACACTCCTTCTTTTACAATTGATGTGAAAGAAACTAGAAGAAGGAGTTTATCACTTGTAGAGCACTTGGATGATGGTTTGGAATATGAGCATTAGCCATCCAAAAGTCCACACCCTCTCTTTTTATAGAGAGGACTGATTTCTTCCCGTTGGCCGCCACCAGTCGACTGTTGCCCTTGGCAGTCGACTGCCGCCACTACAACGGCCTCTGAACATGTCGAATCTCGACCGTTGTAGTCCAACGGATCCTTAGCGATCGTGATGTAACCATCGATCATTTGCTGCCTCCGTAGTCGGTGGCGGTCGACTACGAAGGTTCTGCCGCGACTTCCTCTGGCGATCTCGCCATTCCATGGCGATCGCTAGGCATAATCTCATCGATCGGATACCGGTCGAGCAGTTCGACTCGGAAGCGATCGGGGCATTTCATGGCGATCGGCGGTGCCGAAACTCAAACTTAACATTTATTTGAGCTTCTGGTGGTCGGGTAAACCTCAACCCATGCGGTCGAGCCTCCGACACTCAGTCATTCGGCCAAGTTCACCTAATGAGCTACTTACAATTCACTCATTCTCTCATCTCACTCGAAGTCCCTCGCCGAAGCTCTCTTTGTTCGCGGCCACGTCCCTCGGCAGCATTAGGCGCACGCCTCTACAATGCTCCTTCGCATCTCTTGCCTTCGAAGTCTGCTCCCTTGGCTTCGCTTCAAGTCATCTCGTCCGGCGGTCCCTCGGCAGAATCAAGCGCACGGCTCTGCAATGCTCCTTCTCCGACTCAAGCACGAGGTTGTGAGTGGTGAACCCGCCAAAGCTTCATGTGTGAATTACTAAGTCCTGCACAACTTCAATGCACATATCAAATCACAATAACAAACTAACTTAAACCCTTTGCCACACACATCAAAACCATATCACGGTAAGAGATTGCCCTAACAATCTCTCCCTTTTTGATGTGTGGCAATCCGTTTAAGTTAGGTAAAAACATTTGATACAATATTAAGAAAGGAAAGCATGTAAATAACATGATTAGCAACTCTCCCCCTAAATACATGAAACTCCCCCTAAATATAATTCCCCCTTACTTAAACATATATATTTCTCCCCCTTTGACACCATCAAAAATAATTAACAAAGTTTATACAGCATGGCATCAAGTCTAGAGAGAAACATAAACCAAAAACATGCCTTAAAACCGTGTATCAGAAGTTGCTGGGCAGTTTTTCAGGTGAGCAGTCGACTGGCACAATGAAATCCGAATTTCAGAAATGCACTATAAATTCCAAAAAATTCAAAAAATAGTGAAATTTGGGGAACACATTTCTTTTAGGGTTTTTTATCAAAGAAAAATAGTTTTCCATGAAAAGACATTATATTTTCAAGGATTTTCCAAAAATCCAAAAGCTTTAAAAACAACTAGGCTTTTGATCAAGTTAGTATCACATTTAACACCTAGTTTTGGTTTGAATTGTTTCAAAACATAAACACACAGATTTTAAAGTAAGAAATTGTTTTGAAAACATATGAAATATCCAACCATAATTTTTGGGCAATATGTCTATGAATTAAATATAAGTCTTCCCCATGATTGGTCTATTATTGCTATTTTGATACTTTAAATGACCATCTAAATGTCATAGGCATTAGTGGATATTTGTATCATCCTAAGATCTCACTCATGCTAAGTTTTCAATCAAGGTATCCTATGGTGATTGTGAGATGTATCCTAAAGGTATTTGTATACACTTAACCATTAATTTCATGCATTTCTATACAAGGTTAAGTATCATCCTAACAATCCACATGATCATAAATATACATATGCATTAATTTTACATTATGATCATGAAACAAATGTATTCATCAAATTGTGATCATGCATTAGGTATTACATCATGATGATAAGCCAAATATCACCTAAAGCATGATTTATCTATTTATAGGTGCATTATCATCACCTAACACTTATTTCAAAAATATTGTCCCACCATCCTAAGTCAACCAAACATATGATATAGATAAATTCCATGTGGTTGACTATCTTAGGGTTTTCCTAACCCTTTAGGATGGATTTAGGAACCCAAAATAAGTTCTTTCCTATGGGGTTCACTAAATACTCCTTAGGGATCCATTTTCTAGCTATTACCTTCTTTTTATCTTAACCCCTAGCAATTAAACATTTATAGGCCTTTTCATTTTTATTTTCTTTATAACCTAGGTCTTTCTTGTTGAAACTAGCTCTTTGGCTCCCTATTATCATGTTCAATGTATTTGAGCCAATTGTAAACTTTTCTAGGGCCTTAGTCAAATGATCTACTTTCTCCCTTAAAGCCCTATTTTCTTCTATGCATGCATCATTAACATCCAAAGGCATATAATTATCATGTGAGCATGCATCATCATCATCATCATTAAAACATGTTTTTTCTAATTTTTGTTCTAAATCTTTAATTTGATCAAGCATGCTTTTATTTTTATTTTTGGCTCTAAACAAGTCTTTAGTAAGACTAGAAATCATGAAAACTATTTTACTTGGTGAAAGGTTCATTACCATAGTTTCCATGTCCTCTTCTTCGGATGAGGAGGATGGTGAAGAAGCTCCCCCTTCACTAGAGCTCTCCTCACTTGTGCTTGATCCTTCATTTTTGGAGAAGGATGAGTCTAGGTCGTCAAAGGTCATTAGGGCAAGGTTGGAGTAGGCATGTTCTTCTTCTTCGGATGATGATGATGATGAAGAGGGATCATCCCATGTCCTTGCTTTGAGTGCTTTTGTCTTCCCTTTCTCCTTGTCTTTCTTCTCTTCTTCTTTCTTCTTCTTGCTCCCCTTCTTCTTCTTCTTTTCTTCTTTCTTTCTCTTCTCCTCCTTGCTCTTGTTCAAGAGAGGACAATTATCCCTTATATGTCCCTCCCCTTGGCAATTGTAGCAAATAACCTTCCCCCTTGGTCTTCTCCTCCTATCATTAGATTTATTAAATTTAAAACCTTTTAATGCACGCCTTACCCTCCTTACCATATAGGCTTCTTCCATGCTATCCATGGAGGAGGAGGAGGATGCTTCGTCGGAGGAGGAGGGAATCTCCATCTTCTTCTTCCCCTTGTTGGCCAAAAGTGTCACTCCTCTTGAAGGTTGAATTCTTTGTTGGGTTTCCGGCACCGCGGCGTGTGTGTTCGATCATGTTTCGTAAACATGAGCACAGCGGAAGCAATTAAAAATAATAAATCTATATTTATTACAACACACGCATGCATATTACAACAAGTGTAGACATAACCGTAAATTAAAATTTGCAATAAAAGAAATTATCTACGTTATACCTTTCGTATGACGTGTAGCGGGAACGGCATCAACCGGAACGATCCTCGTAAGAATCGTCTCTATCCGTATCCACGCCAAGCTCCTCGGGATGACTTTGCTAAGTCACGAGCTTCATCTTCGTACGGGTTACTAGCCTCGTGTTGAAGACGACGTGATCGAGAGATGATCACGATCCGAATCCAAATTCGAATCCTAAAACGAGTTCTCAAAACTCGCTTCTCCGAAGAGGTATTCATCAACCGTTTGACGAATCCTTCGTCCCCCACCTCAGAGGATTACCGGAGATCAAATCTCCGGTAAGTTAGCCGCTGTCGGAGCACTAACCGTCGTCCAAACGACGCTCCGACAACAAAGAAACAAGCTGTCCAGAAAAACTGGACAGCTTTTGGTGGAGGAATAGAGGCCGGCCAAAGGAGATGTGGAGCTCACCTTATCACCGAACCCACAAGAGATCGCCGGAGGGTCGCCGGAGTGTTCACCGGCTGAAGCTTGGTCGCCGGCAATGACTTGGACGGCGGCACAAAAGCTGGGCGGCGGCACACCTAGGGTTGGCGCCGACTAGGAGAGAAGATGGAGGGGGCGGCACAATTAGGTTGGGCGGCAACTCTAATTAGGGTTTTTGGATTAGGGTTTAAGCCCTATTTTATAGAGAACTAATTCTCTTAATGGTTAATGGATCATATCCATAAAGCCCGTTAACCCGCTCCATTAAGATAAGTTAAAATAAACCAAACCATGATAGTTTATTTTAAGTTAAAACGAACCGAAACAACTTTTGGTTCATTCGTTTAAAATAAACCAAACCCCTTTGGTTTATTCTCATCCATTGGATTAGAACCAAACCATTTTGGTTCATCCATTACGTCTTCATAAGACGCGGCCCATCCATGCTTCCATTGCGACTGAAACGATTTCATGCTCGCTTTATGTTTGGTCCAACCAAACCTAGTTTCTCTCGGTCTGAGAATCCCATTCTCAAGCTCGTTTTAAATCCTTTGGATTACACTCGTTGTGCGTGTGACCAAATAGGTTCTCGGTTTATGTTGGCCGTCTATAATTAACCATTAATTATAGAACGATCATGAGTGGCACCTAGTAGTACATCATGATCCCCAATTAACCGAAAAGATCAACGGTTGATCCAGAACTATTTCTGAAACCCTTCAATAGCTCGAATGAATCGTGCCCCATTCCCTTCACTCATCTTATACCCACTTGGTTCAGGACATGGTCTATTGTGTCGGGCCTCACTAGGCCGACTACGCCACACCTAGCCCAAGTATCATTTCTCGCCCTATGGATTCTAGTTACTCCACATGTATCAAGAGTACCTTACTCTAAACATGTAATGCTTTGGCCAAAGACTTTAGTAACAATCCGACGAGAGGCCATGGGTATACATCTCTCGCAAGGAGTGGTGAATCCTTTATAGGCTATTCAAACACCTTCGATCACTGACTTATACCCAATCATCTCGTCCACATCTCCTCGGAGATGTTTGCTTAAGATGTCAAAGCATAAGTCTCCATGATCAAGATGACTTGAATACCGCAAGTCAAAGGAACATCGCACTTAAGCCACAGTAAGAACTTCATTGACATATCTATATATACAGAGAACCATATGAAGTCTTACGGCTGGTCACTCCAATGAACTAGTTACCATAACTAGCATCCACGATTAACTCCGGACATCACTATGTCTCCACCAAAGGAGAATCACCGCTTGGATACACCAAGGAGTATACTGCGGTTAGTCTTGACAGTAATTGATGGTGTCCAAATCCATCAATTCATCGACTAGGGATAATTCCGATACATCACAATTACATGTAGAGATACTCACTAGTTGTGATCCAATCACAAATTCTCTCATGCTGTGAATCGTATCGTGGACATTCAGTAAATGAGTTTAAGATCCAATCAAATACATAAAACATGTATACTCAAATAGTGAATCTTCATTTATCATATAAATGGTTCATACATAAGGCGATTGCCTTAGGACATCTCTCATATATATTACTAACATTCTTGGCTCTTCATTTATTCCTTCAAGTCTTGTTTCATGGAGCTCCATTGTTGAGAAGAACTCCTCTAAGGTGCTCACTTCTAAATTCTTGGACATATAGAAGGAGTCCACCATTGAGCTTCATTTCAATGACCGGGGAAAAGCATCGATTGCTTTCATGAGCATATCCCGGTTCGAAAGTCTTTCTCCAACACTTGTTAGTCCAATCAAAATTTCTTTAAACCTAGAATGCAATGATGTTACCTTTTCTCCCTTTTCTAATTTGATGTTTAATAGTTGGGAGCGGAGAAGGTCTCTTCTTGCAAGCTTAGCCTCCGAAGTGCCTTCATGAAGCTCTACTAGCTTCTCCCACATCTCCTTGGCACTAGAGCACTCCCCAATCTGGTTGATCTCTTGTTGGGGGAGCACATTGAAGAGGTGGTGCTTGGCCTTTGAATTTGCAAGGTGCTCCTCCCTTTGCTTTTTAGTCCACCTTGACTTCTCTATTGGTTCACCCTCTTCATCCCTAGGCATCTCAAAACCGTTTTCCATTATAAGCATAATATCAATATCAGTTTCAAAGAATACCTCCATTCTCTTTTTCCACCAAGAGAATTCGCCTTCAAATTTTGGTGGGTGAATGTTGGAGCCGATCATTCTTGAATGTGCTTGTTGTGGCGGTTAGTCCTTGACAAGCTTTCCTTGGCTCTGATACCACTTGTAGGGGATCGATCGGTGTGTATTGGTCTGCTAGAGGGGGGTGAATATCCCTCTTCGTTGGATGGTGGAATTTGCTCGTCTACAAAATCGTTAGCACAAGCGGAATACTAATAAACAAGACAAGCAAATCAAAACAACAAGAATAAAACTAATGCTAACAAAAAGGAATATAACGTGGTTCACGACTACGCCGCTAATCCACGGTCCCCGATTCGTCCAAGGTGAATCACTCATTTGCCAAATCCACTAGATCTCTCCTTTGCACAAAGCTAGGTGGAGGTAACCCTTACAAACCAAGAACACTCCTTTTACAATTGATGTGAAAGAAACTAGAAGAAGGAGTTTATCACTTGTAGAGCACTTGGATGATGGTTTGGAATATGAGCATTAGCCATCCAAAAGCCCACACCCTCTCTTTTTATAGAGAGAGTTGATTTCTTCCCGTTGGCCGCCACGATCATCGCTGCCCTTAGCGCATCGCCGCCACTAACGGCCTCGAACACGTCGAGATCCGGCCGTTGTAGTCAAAGGATCCTTGGCGGTCGACTAATGTAACCATCGATCATCGCTGCCTCCGTCGTCCGCCTACCGATCAACTACGAGGTTTTGTGCCGCGACTTCCTCGGCAATCGATCATTGTCATTCCATGGCGATCGACTCATCGGGCATAATCTCATCGGATCGGATGAACCGAAGTTCGACTTAGACCGATCATTGCCATTTCATGGTAGTCGACTGGTGCCATGTGAAACTCAAACTTAACATTTGTTTGAGCTTCCGGCGGTCGGATAAACCTCAACCCTTGAAGTCGAGCCTCCGACACTCAGCCATTCGGCCAAGTTTACCTAATGAGCTACTTACAATTCACTCATTCTCTCATCTCACTCAAAGTCCCTCGCCGAAGCTCTCTTCGTTCGCGGCCACGTCCCTCGGCAGCATCAGGCGAACGACTCTGCAATGCTCCTTCGCGTCTCTTGCCTTCGAAGTCTGCTCCCTTGGCTTCGCTTCAAGTCATCTCGTCCGGCGGTCCCTCGGCAGCATCAAGCACACGACTCTGCAATGCTCCTTCTCCGACTCAAGCACGAGGTTGTGAGTGGTGAACCCGCCAAAGCTTCATGTGCAAATTACTAAGTCCTGCATGACTTCAACGCACATATCAAATCACAATAACAAACTAACTTAAACTCTTTGTCACACACATCAAAATCATATCACGGCAAGAGATTGCCCTAACATCAACAATTCTAGATCTTCAGGGGCTCAGAAGCTTAAGCGTTGTTGCCACATATAAAGATGATCAACCTGCGAGAGGGTATAATCCACAACTACTTGGTGGTCTTCCTCTCGTGCCCATTGTCCACGTGCATCACGCATGAATTGCCTCATCTTCTGTAGGTACTCATCCTCTTCTTGATAATACTGTTGGGCGTGGCCATAGTACTCATCCACCCTCTGAAAATGCCCCTGAATGGTTTGGAACTCATCCAGAGTGAAAGAATGTTACTCTTCCCAATGTTGCACCTATGTTTGTTGCTCTACACGGATAGTGTCGAGGCGTGTACAAAAGTTCGATAAATCATACACAGACTGACTCGCACCATGACCAAAAGAAGAAAAAGAATGTCGTGCGAGTGCAGTCCTATGTGGTGTTGCCTCATCCCTAGGGGTAGGTGGACTCCTATGGTCTGATAGGTCAATGGGTGCATGAGGTGAAGGGGTGCATAGGTGGAAGGGCCCTCCTGTGGTGGGGTCGTAGTTATCCTATCTAAACATCAACTGGTAGGGTTTGTGATAGTGGTACGATCTGAATCAGGAAGTCTAAGGGGTATCAAGCTTCTTCTTGCAAAACAAAATCAATTTCCCTCTCATATGATCATCTTAAAGGCTAGACACACCCTTAGGTCTATGCTAGAATGTCCTTCCATTCTTTCTAACTCACTGCGATCGTACCCTAGAATATCATAGATATGAGTAATCAAACCCCCCATGATTTTATCTCCTTTTGGATCTTTTCCTACCTTAGCTAAGTACTTTATGAAATGTGATCCGACATCCACCAAATTATTTCCTTCTAACATGTTCCAAAGGCACAAAAGCTCGCTAGCGCTCACCACTCCATCACTAACACCTCTTCTAAAAATTGTGTTCGCCATAAACCGATGGATGTATCTAAAAATTAGATTTATGATGTTGGGAGGCTTTAGACCTAGATGGGTCATAGGAGATTTCTCTAATTAGTTCATTCCAAAATGATCTTGCATTGAATTCTTTAGGTGTTCTTCTCTCTCCCCCACTAGGTAGGCCAAAATAGTAGTTTCATTGTTGTATGCTCCATTCATGTTCTTTGTCGAATAGCCTAAAAGTAATCTTCCCTTCTTCACTATCCATACCCGATAAAATCTCCGCATCCACTGAACTTAAAATTTTAAAGTAGGCCTAAGGTAAGTCGGACTCCTAATGGCCATAAGCTCATCCCAATTGACTCCATTAAGCAACCATGTCACATCATCCAATAGGCCTAGGGTTTCAAGCAGGGATTCATCTATATAATGTGTAGGCACTATTTTATAGGTAGAAAGTATTTCAAATCTAGTTTTGTGAAGATCATCTCGAAATCTTGAGTCGGTTGCCTGCTCCTGCCCTTTGCCCTTGAGGAAGATGCTTCTCCATGTCTAAATCTCTTCATTTTCTTTCTTCAGAGTTGACTCTTGATGAAAGAAAGCTTCTTGGAAAAGAATGACAATTGGAACTGATGGTAGGAAACTTCGCTTTCCACTTCAACTCGGTCTCTTGTTCATGGCGATCCCATCGATGTCCCCGGATAAAAAAATTTATCCTTGACAAGAGGGATTACCCAAGCAACCATTTCATCGTCGTGTTATTCGAATTAGAGTAGTCACTTAAACAAACTTGTTGTTCAAGCCACCAACCTCTATTCTACGAATAGCCATGGAATAGACGATGTACGGATCGTCGGCTTTTGTGTTTATGTTCGGGGTCCAAGTTATATTAGCCACAAAACAGAATATATCATGCATATATAATTGAAAACAATCATAAACATGTTACATAAGAAAATAGACAAGTATTATACCTCTCGATCTTCTATCGTATGTCCTTCCTCCTTTTGGACATCGTGTGGGTGACGATCTACCAAAAGTTGAAGCTCCTAGATCACCAATCTTCCTTCCTTACTCGCTTCGAACAAGAGGAAGACTAAGAAACAAAACACCTCTCCTTTTTTTAACCAACCACCAAGCTCCAAGCCTGGTGCTTGCCGCCGGCCAAGAAGGAGATCAAGGAGAGTGAACGCCGGCCAAGATTCTAAGGGAAGAGACCCTAGACTTCTTTCCACCGGCCAAGGAGAGGAGAGAAACTTGTTTGGATATCGGCCAAGGTCTAGGGAAGGAGAAGGGGCGCCGACAACTCTTAAGGAAGAAGAATAAGAAGAGGAAAAACTTCCTTATTTGTGGACGCCCAAGCACAAACCCTAACTCCAAGCCTCTTGCCGCCCAACCCTAATCTCCCTTGCCTCTAATTCTATCTCCACGCCAACCCTTAAGCCCCTTTTTATAGAGTTAGGGATAAACCTTGTTTTAATCTCCACCATTAGTTCCAGGGATTTAATCTCAACCATCGGATCTAGAGATTTAATCTCAACCGTCAAATCTAGAGATTTAATCTCTACCTTTGGATCTAGAGTTTTGTTTTCATCCATTGGATCTAGGCTTCATGAGGTATTAATAGGTTACAATAGAAACCATGAGGAGGAGTTGGATCTTGGCCACCCAATGGATCAAGCCCACATAAAGTCCGATCCATTAATGATAATCCAATCCACTAAAGGATTATCATTGATCTACCTCACCAACCCCCATAAGTTAATATGGGCTCCATATATTATATGTACATTTTCTCCCCGTGTTTAAGATCTCGAATGTCCGTCGATTAATTAATTTACTGACCATTAATTAATCAACATCTAATTCCATGAGTAGTACCACTCAACCTTTTCATCATGCCGGACCAAGTCCACCTGCAGGGTTTACATGATGAACCTTATGAGCTCCTCAAGGGGACATCATCATTCTAATATATAGGACACGGTTTCCTCCTATAATCAACGGCACACCATATAAATAATATCATTTCCCAACTTACCGAGCCTATCGATTTAATCTATAAATCTCGCCCATTGGTAAATCAAAGAAATGAATAATAAGTATATATGCTCGTTATTATATCTGGATTAAGAGCATGTACAATATAATATCTGAGGTCCGATTCGATTATGTAGTTAGCAATAAATCAAATCACCTCTAAGTCGGTCCTGCTCAATACACACAAAGTGTACTAGTGTGATTCTATGGTCAAGACAAACCAATACCAAATCACACTACAACCATACCAATGGTTTGTCCAAAGCCATCTCGGTTGTGAGCCTATACTTATACTTTACAAGGAGCCGATAACATGATCTCCCGTGTGACACCACACACCATGTTATCTACAATGTAATGTATTAGACAATATGCATCACCATAAATATGCAAACAATGATCATATGATTCTTATTTCAAAATAAAGATGTTCATACAAAAGATAGACTTTTCAGTATACATCCCAACAGGAACCGTGCTCCTTGACACTAGAACAATAAGAGAGAAAGGGTTAGGGCTTGGATGAGGAAAGACACAGCGAGATTTGGGATAAAACACACGGGTCATGCCCTTTTAAAGGGATGTGATATGGCCATGTGAAATTCACATGACTAGCCAAGTGTCGCGCTGTGGTCGGTGCTCGGATTTGTCCCCAGAAAAAGGAACGGGTGTGTGAAATTCACATGACTATCCTTGTGTCTCTCAGGAAATCACTGTGTAAGCCATGACCTTGCACTTAAAAGACATGCCCCGTCATGTTTCACCCAATCAATGAGACACCATCGTGTGAAAAAACGCATGGCCACCCATGCCTCTTGCTGTGGGTCTGCTCCAAAATCAGTCTCTTTCTGTTCAATAGTTCCTTTGAATCCCTGAAAACAAAAGAAAACAATAAATAGCTAAAATCAAAATCTAAGAATGAAATAAATGAAAATAAAACTTGGGTTACCTCCCAAGAAGCGCTTGTTTAAGGTCATTATCTTGACCCTATTTCATTCTTTAATTTGGTGCCTCCTCATCAGAGGGTTTTACCTTCCCTCCTTCAGAAATCCCTTCGAAATTTGCACCTCTCGCCTTTGCTCTTGACGGAATAACATATTTTTCTCCTTCTAGTCCTTTGCATTTATGATGTGTGGTTGGTTCTCTCTCTCTGGCAATGATTCTATGTCGCACGTATCCCCTTTCTAGTGAAACTCCTTCTGCGTATGTCCTTGTTCAGTTGTCTTGGAAAGTTCGAACTCAAGTTTCTTCTTGTCCACCGCCAAAATCACCTTATGGTTTTTCACATCAATTAACACTCTAGTAGTGGCTAAGAATGGCCTTCCGAGAATCATTGGAATTCTGGGATATTCCTCCATCTTAAGAATGATAAAGTCAGTGGGTAACACAAAGTCTCCCACCTTGATAGGGACATCTTCCAAGATCCCTAATGGGTTCCTACAAGTGTGATCTACCAGTTGCAATGTCATGATTGTCAGCTTCAAATTTCCTAGCCCCAATCTCCTACACATAGTATAAGGCATCAAACTCATGCTTACTCCTAAGTCACAAAATGTTTTACTAATCATAATGGATCCTATGTGACAAGGGATATAAAAACTCCCTAGATCTTTCAACTTTAGAGGAGTCCTGCTTTGAATTAATGCGCTAGATTCTTCTGTCAAAGCCACTGTCTCTGAATGTTCAACTTTACTTCGGTGTGACAGAATATCCTTCATAAATTTCACAAACTGTGGCATTTGGTGTAAGGCTTCAAGGATTGGTACTTCCATCGAGATGGACTTCATTATAGTTAGAAACTTCCCGAACTCTGCATCCCTTTTAATATTTGCAAGCCTTTATGGGAATGGAATATGGGGTATGTTCAACCTCGTGGAAGGCTCAAGCACTACTTTATTGTTGACGCCCTCCCCAGTTTCTAGGTTAGTCACTTCGCTGCTCAAGTCTTTCTTTACTTTCTTCTCTGCTCCAACTAGGGACTCCCTAAGACTCTTTCAACTTCGTAAGATCACGACATTGCATCGCTCTACAAGATTTATTTCAGATTTCCTGGACAGTTTCCATGGTGTTCTTAAGGACAAGCTAGCCATCTGAGCGATTTAGTCCTCCAATATTTTGGTATGGCTCATGAGACCATCCATAGAAGCCTTCAAATCCTTCAGTATCTCTTCTATTTGCAAGTGCCTCTGTTGGAATTCAACGTTTGCTTTTATTTGGTAGTATGAATCCCTCCATCGTTTGCTCTAATTTGGATTTTTGAGGCACTTGTTGTGCACCAGGTTGTTGTCCTATCCTTCGGTTTGTTGAAAATTTTATGAGTTGTTCCTATAAGAAAAGTTTAGGTGGTTCCTCCAACCATGATTGTAGGTGTTCAAATAAGGGTTGTGTTGGTGCAAGAATGCCTCAAGTATTAATGTATTTAATATTTTGATAATCATTTGAAGTTAGACAATAATTGTGATCTAACAATGAATGTTTAAGTGACAGGAAAGTCCAAGTGTGAATCTTGGCAAAGGAAGTCCAAGTGTAAAGACTTGGCAAGGAAAGTCCAAGGGTGAAGCCTTGGCAAGAAAAGTCCAAGAAAGTGGACTTGGAGGCATAAGTCCAAGCTAGTAGTCTTGGTGGCGTAAGTCCAAATGGATCTTAGCAAGGAAGCCCAAAGGTGAGTCTTTGCAGCATAAGTCCAAGCATGTAGTCTTGGCGATGTAAAGTCCAAGCAGATCTTGCAAAAAAGGAACCTAAAACATGACGAAATCGAAGGAAGCTTTTGAAGGCAAACGCAGAGATGAAAGATTCATGGATTCGGAGGGATCCTGGAGGTGCAAGGCTGATAGAGAAGTTAGACAGTTTAGTCTATTGGAGTATTGGGAATACAATCAAAGTCCCACATTGGAAAGACATGAAAAAGATCTTGTGCTTATAAGATGAAAAGATATCTTCATTGGTATGAGGCCTTTTAGGTAAAACCCAAAAATAAAACCATGACACATTCGCGGTATTTGTCGTGTGGTACCGTTTCAAATTAATTACCGAACCCCCTAACTACACTAATATAGCATAGTGTATGGCCCGGATCGTTTCCCAATGAGTGTAATCGACAGAATAGTAAATTTAGGATTTCTAATTATTGCTAATCCTACTGAATGAGGGTTAGGAATTTACAAGACTAATCCTACTGAATGAAAGACAATGCAGGTAATTAAAGCATTAATCTAACTAACTAAGATGACAATGAAATTAAAGAAGATCTAAACTAAGCATGCAAAAGAAAGCATTCGAAAACATAAAGACAGTGCAGGAAATTGAACAAGTCAAAAGCAAACTAACATGTGTGTAAAGGAAAACATGAAATAAATCTAACTTACTATTAAACACGTCTAACTAATGAAATTAACACTAAAATAGATAAGCAATCAACTAACAATTAATTAAGCTAAACATCATAATTAAACTACAACTAAACTACCAAATGAAACTACTAATTACTCTAAGTCAAACTACGAAATAGCTACAATGTAAACTACAAGACAACTACAAACTAACTACAAATTAGACTACAGTTAAATTACAAACTAACTACAAGTCAACTACAACAACAATTTTGGGGGTTTTTGATAAGTTCAATTCGTGAATCCAAACGTAACGTAAAGTAAACAAACAATGCAATAAAACAAGATAAATATCCAAATCAATGGATCAAAATCCAAATATAACCACCGATCTCCACAACGGTGACGACAATCCGAACAACTCCTCAGGTGGATGATATGGTTGGATCCTTGTCGGAAATCCTCCGACAAGTGCTGAAATGATGGATGAAGCGAACCTTTTTCTCCGGTGGATGGTGCGGAACTATCGAAGCCTGGTGTAGTTGCCGAGATCCGAACCCGGGTCTCTCGGAAGCCGAGTATACTCACCACTATACTACAACGACACCGGAACCTGACAGTCTATGGATGACTCTGTGAAGGTGGAGTAGCCCGTAGTTTCTCCACCGGGGACCGAACCTGAGTCTCTCGGTTCTAATCGAGTATACTCACCACTATACTACAACGGAACTCCGGAACTGCATGGAGAGGATGGAACTGGAGTAAAAGCTGAAACTCTTCGCCGACGATGAAATGAAGTGTTGCCGCTGGAAATTGGAGATGGAGATCACTGTCGTGAGCTGGAAACAGATTCTGCAGGATCCCGATAGTAGCAATCACCACAACCTTCCGAAATCTCGTCCAACTGTGGCTCTCAGCTCCGGCAGTTGGTGGAGGAAGCTATCGCCGGTGCAAAGCCCGGAATCTCCTCCTCTACGCGCTGCCGACGAGCTGGCCGAAATCCCAGTATCTTATCGATAGCCGCTTGGATGGAGGGCACCGCCGGAATGGATGGAATAAAGGGTCGTCGGAAGGAGATCGCGGACCTACAACCGTCGTGTGGAGGAGAAAGCGTCCACCGCCGCTCGCGTGGAGGAAGCTCTGCTCGTCGTCGTCACTCGCGAGGAGGAAAAATGGTGTCGGCTCGCCGTCTGTGGATGAAGAAGATGTGGTTGTCGGCGTTAGAGGAGGTGATGGAGGAGATCTCCGCCGGCCTTGGCGGAGAAAGTGGATGGTCGGTGGTGTCGCGCGGATGAGGTGGAGGAAGGAACCCGGCGGCGTCCGCGATTTGGTGATGCTTTTGTGCGAGCGTGGAGAGGATGATTAAATGATTTTTCTGAGCCGTCCGATCTGAGCTCCTTTAATCCAAGCCGTCCAATTAAGCTAGGGTTTGATGGATCCATTAATTTCTTAATTAAGCTGCTCCATCCAACAGTTGAAATCTGTATGATTTGAAATGGACGGATCTGATCCATCTGAAGGAATAATCACGATCCAACGGTCCAGATGAATGACCAATACATGTAGATCTTAATGTACGGGCCTGATCGCTCCAGATCCAGATGGATTGCTCAGAATCAATCACTTTCCTCGGACGGTCCATAATGCTCAGATCTGAACCCTTGATTTAATTTGCCTTCGATCTGAATGAAGGGCTCATATTAAGTGAACTTGAATTTCCCATTATGATCCCAAATAAAGTCATATTTGATCTAACTTGAGTCTAGTCCAGTGGCTCATCTCGATCTCCTACAAATAAAGATAAAATTCGCAAATAAGTCCAAAATATAGGAGAATTTATAAAAAGGTCCAAAATGAATCCAAACTCATAAAACATGCAAATAATCAAGAATAAATCATTAGAGAGGATAAAAATAGTGATATTAAGGACCAAAATAATGCAATAAAATGGTAGTGATCAATGATCATCTTATATGATCATGTTACCTTGACTCTGTTCTTATTTACTCTTGCGCTTAATACCTTACCTTTGGTTGTTAACTCCATTGCTGCTATCATGTTTCATTTTATCATTATTAGAAGTTATATATATAGGTGATGTAAGTAACCTATAATTTGTTTAGTTAAGTGCAAATAGTAAAGTCCGGATCACAACCTGATTGTAAATTGGGCAAAGAGGTCATCTGTGGGTAGGTAATGTTTTGAACGTAGGGTTAATTCTAATACCCTTAGGTTGCATGTTTACTACCGACCATGTACTGTGTAAATGGTCAGGTGAATTATACTTAGTATGTCGCTACGGACCGGTGGTCCTAGCTCATTATAATAAGTTGAGTACGACTCTCTGTAGGATAGAGAGTGCGTTGATCTGATTGGTTTGACTCTCTTTAGAATAGAGAGTCTGTGGTGGATGTCTATTTGTGATAGAGCATTCATGTCATTTGCATGCATGTTGGCGACATGGTCTCCCTTATGGTCGAGAGGGTCGTCAGTCATCCTGGCTTCACAATTTCTCATAGGAGGAGTAACCGGTGTGAGAGCAGAGCATTGTAGTGTCGCACTCTACCACTATAGACGGTGGTAGTTGGATTTGCGTGTCGTAGTCTTGCGTGTGTGGCACTCGACCATTCATAGGTAGTGACTGTCGGAGTGGCCAACAGTAGGGACCCCCATCGTGTAGCTTGCTCTTCACGCTTATATGCTACTCGATCATACTGTCCACTCGACCACTCGAGAGTAGTGGTTGGTGTTGAGTTGGGACAGTTATCATGCTCGAGCCACCGAAGCCACACTAGGGTCGTAGTAGCTTTAGGGTGAGTCGACATGACCATGCATGCTGCATTGCTGTGACTTATGGCATTTTTGCATATTATCATATATATACATATATGCATGTATATATATATATATATATATATGGATGATTGTGATTAGTGAATATATATAGATGCAGTCTATATATATATGCTTATTGTAATGCTGCATTTGATTGTACTATGCTTGTTGCATTTGGTTGTACATCATCTTCATACATGCTACCTACATCACTTATATCGTTGTGTCGGATATCTGTATAGTTGTTGAATTGTCTATTGCATTCTTTGACCCGTATGGGTGTGTCGGATATCTGTATGGTTTAGAGCAGACTTCTTGTATATATATATATTGTGGATATGTGCTCAGGTTGGATAGGTTGTAGCGTAGCATACTTTCAGGTATGTCTGCATTTTACATTGGCCTTTGGTTAGAAGGTATATACATGGATATGTTATCATGCTAGTGTTACCTAATATACATGTAGATTTTTCTATCGAATTACATATGATATTGATATATACATGTTTTCCTATTACTTACTGAGTTTTACTCACCACCACGGACCCTGGGTTTTTCTGTCACCCAGGTAATAGGTAGAAGTCTTCGCCATCCGATAAGGAGGTTTCGATATAGGCGTGGTTCCTAGAATCACCTCTATCGCAAATTTCACTTGCCTAGGAGGTGGCAAGCCTAGAAGTTCATCTCGAAATACATCTGGATACGCTTGAACTACCCACACATCAGAGAGGGGTGGTAGTCCTTCGTTCAAAACATTGACTAGAGATAATAAATAACCCTGACAACCCTGGGCCAATAACCTCTGAGCCTGTAAAGCCGATATAATGGATAATCCATCGTCTCTAGTACCAACAAATTCCCAAGCTGGTTGATCCGGTGGTCGAAATGTCACCACCCTCACTCTACAATCCACTGTAGCATAATAAGCAGCCAACCAGTCCATACCGAGAATAATATTGAACTCTATCATTTCCAACACCTGGAGGTCCACTGTAAGGATATGCCCATCAAAAGGTAATGGGCAACCTTTGATTTCTTGGTGGCTAGTCAGCACCTCTCTTGATGGCAAGGATACTATTAACCCACAAGAATGAACCATTGGGATCCTTCCGACTTTACCCAGAAATATTCTAGATACGAATGAATGGGAACTACCGGTATCAATCAAAGTATCAGCGTATATAGAATGAACTGAAACCATACCTCGTATGACTGATCCCTCAGCTCGCTGCGCCTCATCTCTAGTGATGGCAAAAACTCGTCCAGTCTCGATATTTGTCGGTGTGCTTCGTTTCAGTTACGTATTGCTCTTCACAGAGTTGCTTCTGGAGTTGCTCACGAGAGTCTTTGGGCGAGTCAGTGCGGTATAAGATAACCACGAGAGTTGCAATGTATGGCGATCACAAACCTGGATAGTAGATTCTTGGAGATGTAGGATCTTTGGATAGTCGTCATCGAAGGGCACCCTGCATCTAGCTTCTTTTTGGAAGTCTTGGCCTTTGACCATAAGACTACGTTCAGTCTTTGTCCTCTGTTCTGCTTCTTTGGTTGGACTTCCTTCCCTTGTTAGAGCTATCAGGAAACTTCAGCTGGGCTCTCAATGTACACTCTCAACTGGTATGTCCGGGTTGCTTACAATAGTAGCAAACAGGCTACTCCAAAAGGCACTCTGGAGCTCTATGACTTCCAGATCTGCATCTGTAACAACCAGTTCTATTTTGACTCTAACGGTTCTTTTGGGAACCTCCAGCCTATTCAGAAGCTAGGCGCTTCCCTTTTTGCGCCTTAGACGATCCCTCTGTAGTACCTCAAGTATCCAGCATGATGCGGAGTTGGTACGAGTCATCAGAGGATGATTATCAGAGGCACAGGATAGACAGAAGAGTTATGCGGACCATAGGCGAAGGCCTTTGGAATTCTCAGTAGGGGATCATGTATTTCTGCGGGTTTCACCTATGAAAGGGGTGAAACATTTTGGGCTAAAAGGAAAATTAGCTCCAGACTACATTGGTCCATTTGAGATATTGGAGCGGATTGGAGGTGTAGCTTATCGGTTGGCTTTACCTTCGACACTTGCGGGTGTTCACAATGTATTTTATGTTTCTATGCTGAGGAAATATGTGCCGCGATCTAACCATATTTTGAAAGAGGTTTCGATACTACTCCAGGCGAATGCGACTTAGGAGGAGATTCCAGTGCAGATTCTTGGTACAAGGAGCGATAGTTACGGAACAAAACTATCCAACAAGTAAAGGTGGAATGGCAGCATCATACGGATGAGGAGGCTACATGGGAGCTGGAAGATACTATCCGAGCTCGATACCCTCATCTGTTTACCAGAGGTATGTGGTTATTTAGGAATACGCTTGATCTAATTTTTGCATTTAAGTACGAAATTTGGGGACCAAATTTTAATAAGTAGGGGAGAATGTAAAATACCTCAGAAAATAATAATAATAATAATAATAATATCATTGGATAAAAATTAGGTTGGTGATGCCTGGTTAGGGATTTACTTAGACCTAACCTAGATTTAAATCGTATGGGTTTAATTGAAGGGACCTTGGGATTAAATTGATCTAGGTTTAATTGAATCAAAGGTTAATGGCTTATAGGATAAAACCCAACCCATTAACCCTCAAAATCCGATCCACTTCCTCTCTCAGTAACGCACGTCGTTTGACTCCTCCCTCACCGCACGCAGTTTACCGTTTCCCAGCCACGATCTTTACTTCCCCCTTTTATTTCTTTCTCCTCGCGTCGAACCCTCTTCACCGAGCTCTTCCTTTTCCTCCTCGCGGATCGCTTCTCGCGACCCCTCCTCAGCGCGATCCCCTTTTTCTCCGCTCGCGACCTCGTCGACTCCTGCCACCCCAGAGCTCACCGGCTTCGCTGTGCGAGTGGAGGGTGGCAAGCAATATTCCCTCGCCGGTGCTCACGGACAAACCAGAGCAACTAGGGTGCTCGCGGTTTGGAGGCTTGGGTCGATGACAGCGTCACTTGCTCCCGATTGCACGCTGTCGAAGGTGGGTTTGATCCGATCGATCATAGTCGAAGCAAGGTAAGGCATGGATTTTTCTTACAGAGGATAGGATTTTGGAGTTCTGTGGATTTTCCATGGCTAAACTCGAATTTTGTTAGTTTGGGCAGCGGTCTCGAGCAATTGAACGGGGCTGCCAAGTTTCGAGGAGTTGCTGCCGGTGAGGATCAAATTGTCAGTAAGCAAGCCATTTTCCTTTTGGTTCTATTCGTGCAGTTCAGTTCATTGTTGCATTACTGTGGATAAGATTGATTTTGATTATCTTAATGGATAGCTGTGATTTTTGGGTATCGTTCATTGTTGCCCTTGATTTAGCTAGTTAACAGTGGAAAGGGTTGATGGAGGAGGCTGTGATTGTATTTGGTCGGTTGTGAACAGATTGATGGTTTATTGGTGTGGTTGTGAGAAGGGGTTGTTTTGTAGGATCCCTCTGTAGTACCTCGAGTATCTAGCATGATGCGGAGTTGGTACGAGTCATCAGACGGCGATTATCAGAGGCACGGGATAGACAAAAGAGTTATGCGGACCAGAGGCAAAGGCCTTTGGAATTCTCAGTAGGAGATCATGTATTTCTGCGAGTTTCACCTATGAAAGGGGTGAAACATTTTGGGCTAAAAAGAAAATTAGCTTCATGCTACATTGGTCCATTTGAGATATTAGAGCGGATTGGAGGTGTAGCTTATCGGTTGGCTTTACCTCCGACACTTGCGGGTGTTCACAACATATTTTATATTTCTATGCTGAGGAAATATGTGCCGCGATCTGACCATATTCTGAAAGAGGTTCCGATACCACTTCAGGCGAATGCGACTTATGAGGAGATTCTAGTACGGATTCTCGGTCGTAAGGAGCGACAATTACGGAACAAAACTATCCGACTAGTAAAGGTGGGATGGCAGCATCATACGAATGAGGAGGCAACATGGGAGCTGGAAGATATTATCCGAGCTCGATACCCTCATCTGTTTACCTGAGGTATGTGGTTATTTCGGAATATGCTTGATCTAATTTTTGCATTTAAGTACGAAATTTGGGGACCAAATTTTAATAAGTGGGGGAGAATATAAAATACCCCAGAAAATAATAATAATAATAATAATATCATTGGATAAAAATTAGGTTGGTGATGCCTGGTTAGGGATTTACTTAGACCTAACCTAGATTTAAATCATATGGATTTAATTGAAGGTACCTTGGGGTTAAATTGATCTAGGTTTAATTGAATCAAGGGTTAATGGCTTATAAGATTAAACCCAACCCATTAACCCTCAAAACCCGATCCACTGCCTCTCTCGGTAACGCACGTTGTTTGACTCTTCCCTCACCGCACGCAGTTTATCATTTCCCAGCCGCGATCTTTACTTCCCCCTTTTATTGCTTTCTCCTTGCGACGAACCCTCTTCACCGAGCTCTTCCTTTTCCTCCTCGCGGATCGCTTCTCGCGACCCCTCCTCAGCGTGATACCCTTTTTCTCCGCTCGTGACCTCGTCGACTCCTGCCACCCTAGAGCTCGCCGGCTTCGCTGCGCGAGTCGACGATGGCAAGCAACATTCCCTCGCCGGTGCTCACAGACAAACCAGAGCAACTAGGGTGCTCGCGGTTTGGAGGCTTGGGTCGACGATAGTGTCACTTGCTCCCGATTGCACACTGTCGGAGGTGGGTTTGATCTGAATGATCGCAGCCGGAGCAAGGTAAGGCATGGATTTTTCTTACAGTGGACGGGATTTTGGAGTTCTGTGGATTTGCCGTGGCTAAACTCGAATTTTGTTAGTTTGGGCAGCGATCTCGAGCAATTGAACGACGCTGCCAAGTTTCGAGGAGTTATTACCGGTGAGGATCAAATTGTCGATAAGCAAGCCATTTTTCTTTTGGTTCTGTCCGTGCAGTTCAGTTCATTGTTGCATTGTTGTGGATAAGATTGATTCTGATTATCTCAATGGATAGCTGTGATTTTTGGGTATCGTTCATTGTTGCCCTTTATTTGGCTAGTTAACAGTGGGAAGGGTTGATGGAGGAGGTTGTGATTGTAGTTGGTCATCTGTGAACAGATTGATGTGTTAGTAATATATGAGAGATGTCCTAAGGCAATCGCCTTATGTATGAACCATTTATATGATAAATGAAGATTCACTATTTGAGTATACATATTTTATGTATTTGATTGGATCTTAAACTCATTTACTGAATGTCCACGATACGATTCACAGCATGAGAGAATTTGTGATTGGATCACAACTAGTGAGTATCTCTACATGTATAATTGTGATGTATCGGAATTATCCCTAGTCGATGATTTGATGGATTTGGACACCATCAATTCTGTCGAGACTAGCACGAGGTATACTCCTTGGTGTATCCAAGCAGCTGATTCTCGCTGACTGGAGACATAGTGATGTCCAGAGTTAATCGTGGATGCTAGTTATGGTAACTAGTTCATTGGAGTGACCAGCCGTAAGACTTCATATGGTTCTCTGCATATATAGATATGTCAATGAAGTTCTTACTGTGGCTTAAGTGCGATGTTCCTTTGACTTGCGGTATTCAAGTCATCTTGATCATAGAGACTTATGCTTTGACATCTTAAGCAAGCATCTCTAAGGAGATGTGGACCCGGGATGATTGGGTATAAGTTGAAGTGATCGAAGGTGTTTGAATAGCCTATAAAGGATTCACCGCTCCTTCCGAGGAGATGTATACCCATGGACTCTCGTCGGATTGTTACTAAAGTCTTTGGCCAAAGCATTACATGTTTAGAGTAAGGTACTCTTTGATACATGTAGAGTAACTAGAATCCATAGGACGAGGAAATGATACTTGGGCTAGGTGTGAAGTAGTCAGCCTAGTGGGGACTGACACAATAGACCATGTCCTGAACCAAGTGGGTATAAGATGAGTGAAGGGAATGGGGCACGAATCATTCGAGCTGCTGAAGGGTTTCAGAAATAGTTCTGGATCAACCGTTGATCTTTTCGGTTAATTGGGGATCATGATGTACTACTAGGTGTCACTCATGATCGTTCTATAATTAATGGTTAATTATAGACGGCCAACATAAACCGAGAACCTATTTGGTCACACGCACAACGAGCGTAATCCAAAGGATTTAAAACGAGCTTGAGAATGGGATTCTCAGACCGAGAGAAACTAGGTTTGGTTGGACCAAACATAAAGCGAGCATGAAATCGTTTCAGTCGCAATGGAAGCGTGGATGGGCCGAGTCTTATGAAGACGTAATGGATGAACCAAAATGCTTTTGTTCTAATCAAATGGATGAGAATAAACCAAAGGGTTTGGTTTATTTTAAACGAATGAACCAAAAGTTGGTTCGGTTCGTTTTAACTTAAAATAAACCATCATGGTTTGGTTTATTTTAAATTATCTTAATGGAGCGGGTTAACGGGCCTAATGGTTATGATCCAATAACCATTAAGAGAAGTAGTTCTCTATAAAAGAGGGCTTAAGGGATAATTAAGCCCTAATCCAAAACCCTTGCCCTAAGGTTGCCGCCCACCTCATCCTTGGAGATTTCGGCGCCAACCCTAGGTGTGCCGCCGTCCATCTCCTTGCCGGCGTCCAAGCTTCAGCCGGTGAACCCTCCAGCGACCCTCCGGTGATCTTCCTAGGCCTCGGTGAAAAGGTGAGCACTTGGCTTCCTTGTTTTGGCCGGCGCCTACTCCTCCACCAAGCTGTCCAGTTTTCTGGACAACTTCTTCTCCTCTCATCAGAGCGTCGTTTGGACGACGGTTAGAGCTCCGACAGCGGCTAACTTACCGGGGTTTCGATCTCCGGTAATCCTCTAAGGTGGAGGATGAAGGATTCGTCAATCGGTTGACGAATACCTCTCCGGAGAAGCGAGTTTTGAGGACTCGTTTTGGATCCGAATTTGGATTCAGATCGTGATCATCTCTCGATCACATCGTCTTCAACACGAGGCTAGTAACCCGCACGAAGACGAAGCCCGTGGCTTAGCGAAGTCATCCCGAGGAACTCGGCGTGGATACGGATAGAGACGATTCTAGCGAGGATCGTTCCGGTTGATGTCGTTCCCGCTACACGTCATACGAAAGGTATAACGTAGATAAATTTCCTTTTATTGCAAATTTAAATTTACGGTTATGTCTACACTTGTTGTAATATGCATGCGTGTGTTGTGTGTGTTGTAATAAATGTAGATTTATTATTTTTATTGCTTCATTGTGTTCATGTTTAAGAAAGCGTGATCGAACACACACACGCCACTGGAAACCCAACAAAGGGTTTTGAGCCAGTTGTGTTTCGACATAATCGTAAAAATAGTTTTGCGATAGTCATAATGTATTTCTGAAATTTTTCTAATTTTGGAAATTTAGAAGTATTTATGGAAATTTTTCAATTTTGGAAAGTCTAGAAGTATTTATGGAAATCTTCCACTTTTGGAAAGTTGGAAGTATTTATGGAAATTGATATTTTCCATAAATAAAATATTTGATTAGATTCTGGAAATTTGTTTCCTAATTTAATCATGATTTGATTTGAGAAATCAAATCTTAAAATATTTTATTTCCAAAAGTAGTTTTAATGATTTAGGAAATTGGTTTCCTAAATAGATTTTCCTTAATCAAATAATTCCATGAATAAAATATGTGATTAGATTTGGAAATTTGTTTCCTAATTTAATTATGATTTGATTTGGAGAATCAAATCTTAAACATATTTTATTTCCATAAATAGTTATGACATATAAGGAAATTATATACATGACATAATTGTATGCCATGTAATTGCATTAGATGCATAACATTATGCCATGCGTGTCGTTACATGTAGATGTATGCCATGTATGCCATGCCATGTAGATAATAGTTATTTGCATGCAAAGAGGATGAGACATAAAAACCCTTAAACAATATTAAAGCCTACACCTTCCATTAATATGGTTAGAATCAGAGTTCCGTTTCTTGTTTGGGTTGTTGGACTCTCTCCAAGCCCGGCTCGAACCCGAATATGTTCAAACCATGGAATAGTTTAATACTAATATGGTAAGAGTCAGAGGTCAATCGTTAGCTTTGGTTGTTGGACTCTCTCCAAGCTGGGCTAATTGGTTGAATGCGCTCTAACCATATTAAAACTATTTCCTGATTAATGGGTTGGCTTTAACCTGGAGCATCGGCTTGTTGGACTCTCTCCAAGGTCGATGTAAAGGGAGGTGAAGTTGGGTGCTATGCATATGATGCATACTTGTTAATGTGTTAACCCGATGTATGTGTGAACATTCAATTAGTTGATAGCACATTGTGATAGTTGCATATCGTGATATGCAATCGGTATAGTTGATACCTCGTCGTAGTTATGAATGGCTTGTTGGACTCTCTCGAGGTTGTTCTATGATGGATATCGACCATTCGGAGATGGACCTACGATCTCAGTGATTTTGGGGTTTTGAAATTGAAAAATGAATGGGATTTATAAATGTATATTGATGCATTTTAAAATCATTTTCTCATATATGCTCGTTTTGTATTTCTAGGTCATAAATTGATCATAGCGTCTTTGAATTTGCACTATTTTGGATTTGAACAAGTAGTGACTAACTTCTGGTGGCTTAGAACACGAGAATTGTTCTCAAGGCGGAAAAGCTTGCATATGTCCTTGAAGAGCCTCTTCTGGCCGTCTAAGGGCGATGCAACTCCGGACCAAATGTTGGTCTATCGAAACATGTGGCGGTACGGTGGCGAGTTGCATCATGCTAGCGGCGATGGTACAGTGCCAGCGGCATGAGCATATGGATGCTAATACTATGGTCTTCCATCTTCATGAGTTGTTCGATGAGCAAGCGAGATCCGAAGGTTCGAGGTCTCTAGGCTCCTCTTCACCACGAAGATGCAAGAAGGTTAAATGCGTAGTGCGGTTTGTGCTAAAGATGAGCAGGTACATCAATGACTAGCTACCCTCGGTTTTGTGATGGATCATGAGTTAAGTATTGACTTAATTAGTGCATTGTTTGCCCAAGAGTTTCTTGCAATTTGTGATGAACTATCGGATGAACAAATTGGAATCCACCATTCAGAGCTCCTCGATATCTTGAAGGCTGTGGAGCCTTACATGAAGCATGAGGAGAAAGGCGGTTACATTAGTTGATTCCTCGAAGAAAGGTTCTAAGAGGAAGGCAAAAAAGCGAGAAGAAAGGAAAGAACAAAAAGGCAAAGAAAGGCGGAACCCCCTAAAGGGCACTTGCCATCTTTGTGGCAAGGAAGGCCCTTTGGCGAAGAAAGCGCAAGATTTATCTTGAGTCCATGAAGAAGAAGAAGGCATCGATGCCCCATCCTCTTCGGTATCTTCGTTATTGATTGTCATTCTATTTCCTTAGACACTTGGGTATTGGATCTTGGGTGTAGCTCACATATATGTAATGACATACGAGGGCTAAGGAATAGAAGAAGACTTGTCGGAGAGTCAAATTTGCGAGTTGGCAATGGAGCGAGGTTCTTTGCGATCGCCATCGGAACTTATTTCTTTGAAGCTCCTAGTGGACTAGTCTTAGAATGGACAATTGCTATTATGTTCCTTCTCTAATAAAGAACATTGTTTCTATTTCTGCTTAAATAGAAATGGTTTCCATTTACGTTTAGTAACAATTGTTGTTATATAACTTTGAATGGCGTGCTTTATGGATGGAACTTTGAGTAATGGCATTTATCGTTGGGCGTATCCGGTGACATTTTCAATATCGAAGCGAGCAACAGCGTGCTCGAAGGATAATCAAATAGACTCCTATATGTGGCATTGTCGTCTTGGCCATATAAGCAAAAGCATGTCGAATTACAGATGTGGAGGTGCGGAATCGTTGAATTGGATTCATACGATACATGCAAATCATGCTTAAAAGGCAAGATGACTAAGTTACCTTTCTTTGGAAAGGTGAGCAGGTGGGAGAGTTACTAGGTCTAATACATACTGATGTATGTGGACCTATGTCAACTCAAGCATTAGGAGGCTATAGCTACTTCATTACCTTCACCGATGATCACTCACGGTTTGGGTATGTGTTCTTGATGAAACACAAGTCTGAAGCCTTTGAAAGGTTCAAAGAGTTCAGAAATGAAGTAGAGAAACAACATGACAAGTGTATTAAAATAATTTGATCGGATCGAGGTGGTGAATACTTAAGTCAGGAGTTTCTTGATTATCTAAGAGACAATGGTATATTGTCTCAATGGACTCCGCCATATACACCACAGCATAATGGTGTATCTGAGAGGCGTAATCGGACCTTGTTGGACATGGTCAGGTCAATGATGAATCATGCGACTCTTCCCAAGTCCTTTTGGGGCTATGCACTTCAGACAGCTGTTTACTTGTTAAACAGAATGCCTACCAAGGTAGTCTCAACTACTCCATATGAGATATGGAATAGTAAGAAACCTCATGTATCTTACTTGAAGATATGGGGTTATCTGCTTATGTGAAGCGGTATGTATCGAACAAATTGGATGCTAAGTCGATAAATGTCTATTTGTTGGATACCCTAAGGAAAGCAAGGGTTACCAATTCTATCATCTGTGGAACAAAGGTGTTTGTTTTGAGGCATCTTTGTGTTTCTAGAGAAAGAGTTTCTCTTGCAAGAAAGCAGTGGGAGTGTCGTCGAGCTTGAGGAGGCTCGAGAGACTCAAATAGACATTGATGAGATACAGTGAAGCCACAGCGGTAAATGCAACTCATAGTGATGAGCAATCATTTGGACCTATTGTAACACCACATCTTCGTAGATCTGGTAGAACCGAATATTCACGAGAGATATGGATTTCGTAAGTGAATCGAGCGGCGTGTTACTCATTTGATGATGAGAGCCTACAGTTATGAAGAAGTGCTGACAAGTTCAGAAAGGGATAAGTGGCTTGGTGCCATGAAGTCGGAAATGGATTCCATGTATGAAAACCAAGTTTGGAACTTGGTTGACCCACCTGAAGGGATAAAGCCTATAGGGTGCAAGTGGGTTTTCAAGAAGAAAACCGACATGGATGGTAATGTGATTACCTATAAGGCTAGATTGGTGGCAAAAGGATATTATCGAAAACAAGGTGTTGATTATGGCGAAACCTATTACTTTGTAGCTATGCTTAAATCCATTCGGATGCTCCTGGCCATAGCGGCTCATTATGATTATGAGATATGGCAGATGGATGTGAAAAACAGCTTTCCTTAATGGAAACCTGCTCGAGGACGTGTATATGATACAGCCTGAGGGTTTCACATCGGTTGATAAAACCAAGGTATGCAAATTGCGACGGTCCATTTATGGATTGAAGCAAGCATCCAGGAGCTGGAATATCCGTTTTGATGAGACAATCAAAAAGTTTGATTTCTCACAAAATCCAGACGAACCTTGTGTGTACAAGAAGGTTAGTGGGAGTGCAGTCGTATTCCTAGTATTGTATGTCGATGACATACTACTTATAGGAAACGATGTTTCAATCTTACAGTCAGTGAAGGTTTGGTTATCCAAGACATTCTCCATGAAAGACACAGGAGAAGCAACCTACATCCTCGGGATTAAGATCTATAGAGATAGATCGAAGCGGTTGCTTGGTCTTTTCGCGATCTACATATATAGGCCGAGTGCTAAGAGGTTTAGCATGTCGGAATCAAGAAAGGTTTCTTACCCATCGGGCATAGGTACACCTTTCGAAGTCTATGTGTCCGCCGAAGGCGAGAGGATTTGCATGAGTAAGATTCCCTATGCATCCATAATAGGATCTATCATGTATGCTATGTTATGTCACGAGGCCCGATGTATCGTATATGCGCTCACGAGTGTCACGGCGGATACCAATCCGATCAGGAATGGATCATTGGGTGGTATTAAGGCGATCCTTAAGTACTTGAAAAGAACTAAGGATGTGTTCCTAATATATGGAGAAGGGACATGGTGATCTGGCGGGTATACGGATGCGGCTTCGACGGACAAGGATGATTCTAGGTCTCGATGCGGATCGTGTTCACCTTGAATAGAAGCGCGATGAGTTGGAAAAGTTCCAAACAAGAGGCGTATCGGATTACCTGCGAGGCGAGAATACATTGCGGTTTTAGGCGGCAAAGGCGGTTTGGATCAAAGTTCGTTCATGAACTTGGTGTGATTCGGCCATTGTTGAAAGCAATACGGTCTCTCTGCGACAACAATGGAGCAATTACCTGGCGAAAGAGCCAAGGTCTCATCAGCGATCCAAACATGTGTAGCGCCGCTATCATCTTATCAGAGAGATCATCAGTAGGAACGAAATACAAATCGAGAAAAACCCCACTGAAAGGAACTTAGCGGATCCTTTGACTAAGGCATTACCTCAAAGTAAGTTTGAGGGTCATGTTCGAGCTTATGGTATTGAATACCGTAGCGATTGGCATTAGGCCAAGTGGGAGTCTGTTAGTAATATATGAGAGATGTCCTAAGGCAATCGCCTTATGTATGAACAATTTATATGATAAATGAAGATTTACTATTTGAGTATACATGTTTTATGTATTTGATTGGATCTTAAACTCATTTACTGAATGTCCACGATACGATTCACAGCATGAGAGAATTTGTGATTGGATCACAACTAGTGAGTATCTCTACATGTGTAATTGTGATGTATCGGAATTATCCCTAGTCGATGAATTGATGGATTTGGACACCATCAATTCTATCGAGACTAGCACGAGGTATACTCCTTGGTGTATCAAGCGGTGATTCTCATTTGTGGAGACATTGTGATGTCCGGAGTTAATCGTGGATGCTAGTTATGGTAACTAGTTCATTGGAGTGACCAGCCGTAAGACTTCATATGGTTCTCTGCATATATAGATATGTCAATGAAGTTCTTACTGTGGCTTAAGTGTGATGTTCCTTTGACTTGCGGTATTCAAGTCATCTTGATCATAGAGACTTATGCTTTGACATCTTAAGCAAGCATCTCTAAGGAGATGTGGACCCGGGATGATTGGGTATAAGTCGAAGTGATCGAAGGTGTTTGAATAGCCTATAAAGGATTCACCACTCCTTGCGAGGAGATGTATACTCATGGCCTCTCGTCGGATTGTTACTAAAGTCTTTGGCCAAAGCATTACATGTTTAGAGTAAGGTACTCTTCGATACATGTGGAGTAACTAGAATCCGTAGGACGAGGAAATGATACTTGGGCTAGGTGTGACGTAGTCAGCCTAGTGGGGACTGACACTATAGACCATGACCTGAACCAAGTGGGTATAAGATGAGTGAAGGGAATGGGGCACGAATCATTCGAGCTGCTGAAGGGTTTCAGAAATAGTTCTGGATCAACAGTTGATCTTTTCGGTTAATTGGGGATCATGATGTACTACTAGGTGCCACTCATGATCGTTCTATAATTAATGGTTAATTATAGACGGCCAACATAAACCGAGAACCTATTTGGTCACACGCACAACGAGCGTAATCCAAAGGATTTAAAACGAGCTTGAGAATGGGATTCTCAGACCGAGAGAAACTAGGTTTGGTTGTACCAAACATAAAGCGAGCATAAAATCGTTTCAGTCGCAATGGAAGCATGGATGGGCCGAGTCTTATGAAGACGTAATGGATGAATCAAAATGGTTTGGTTCTAATCAAATGGATGAGAATAAACCAAAGGGTTTGGTTTATTTTAAACGAATGAACCAAAAGTTGGTTCGGTTCGTTTTAACTTAAAATAAACCATCATGGTTTGGTTTATTTTAACATCTTAATGGAGCGGGTTAACGGGCCTAATGGTTATGATCCAATAACCATTAAGAGAAGTAGTTCTCTATAAAAGAGGGCTTAAGGGATAATTAAGCCCTAATCCAAAACCCTTGCCCTAAGGTTGCCGCCCACCTCATCCTTGGAGATTTCGGCGCCAACCCTAGGTGTGCCGCCGTCCATCTCCTTGCCGGCGTCCAAGCTTCAGCTGGTGAACCCTCCGGTGACCCTCCGGTGATCTTCCTAGGCCTCGGTGAAAAGGTGAGCACTTGGCTTCCTTGTTTTGGCCGGCGCCTACTCCTCCACCAAGCTGTCCAGTTTTCTGGACAGCTTCTTCTCCTCTCATCGGAGCGTCGTTTGGACGACGGTTAGAGCTCCGACAGCGGCTAACTTACCAGGGATTCGATCTTCGGTAATCCTCTGAGGTGGAGGACGAAGGATTTGTCAATCGGTTGACGAATACCTCTCCGGAGAAGCGAGTTTTGAGGACTCGTTTTGGATCCGAATTTGGATTCGGATCGTGATCATCTCTCGATCACGTCATCTTCAACACGAGGCTAGTAACCCGTACGAAGACGAAGCCCGTGGCTTAGTGAAGTCATCCCGAGGAACTCGGCGTGGATACGGATAGAGACGATTCTAGCGAGGATCGTTCCGGTTGATGTCGTTCCCGCTACACGTCATACGAAAGGTATAACGTAGATAAATTTCCTTTTATTGCAAATTTAAATTTATGGTTATGTCTACACTTATTGTAATATGCATGTGTGTGTTGTGTGTGTTGTAATAAATGTAGATTTATTATTTTTTTTGCTTCCGCTGTGTTCATGTTTACGAAACGTGATCGAACACACACACGCCGCGGTGCCGGAAACCCAACATGATGGTTTGTTGGTGTGGCTGTGAGAAGGGGTTGTTTTGTAGAAATAAGAGTAGAAGTGGCTGTGGATAGAGTATGGGTTCGAATGGGAGGTTGTCGTGTGATTGTGGGTGGCTATCGTGTGTCCCGTGGGGCTACGAGTTGAAATTTTGGTCGATTATGGGCTGTAAATGGCGATACAGGAGCTGTGATCGGTGGTTTACATGATTAGAGAGTTGTTCTGGGTTGTAGAATATCCGGTTCATATGGAAATTGAAGGGTGTAAATTAGCGTGTTCGCTAAGTGGAAACGGGGGGTTTTAATTATGATGTTAACCGTACCAGTTGAGGGTCTAATGTGAAGGTTGGTTATAGTGAATCAACCTTGGATAATTTGAGGGATTTTCCTAAGTCGTAGTCGATAAAAGGATGCAACTATAAGAATGATATAATAATTAATTCGTCTGTTATAGTCTGCTTGCACTAAAATATAATTGATGATATTTGCAGGATGTGGACACGAGACAGGTTTGCGACCGTGAGGACTTCATTGTTACGAACATTATAGAAGGTGGGTAATTCCTACCATGGTCAGGTAGTTTTAAATGCATGCAGATTTAGATACATGATCATCTTATATAATCATGTTACCTTGACTCTGTTCTTATTTACTCTTGCGCTTGATACCTTACCTTTGGCTGTTAACTCCATTGCTACTATCATGTTTCATTTTATCATGATTAGGAGGTACATATATAGGTGATGTAAGTAACCTATAATTTGTTTAGTTAAGTGCAAATAGTAAAGTCCGGATCACAACCTGATTGTAAATTGGGCAAAGAGGTCATCTGTGAGTAGGTAATGTTTTGAATGTAGGGTTAATTCTAATACCCTTAGGTTGCATGTTTACTACCGACCATGTACTGTGTAAATGGTCAGGTGAATTATACTTAGTGTGTCGCTACGGACCGGTGGTCCTAGCTCATTATAATAAGTTGAGTATGACTCTCTGTAGGATAGAGAGTGCGTTGATCTGATTGGTTTGACTCTCTTTAGAATAGAGAGTCTGTGGTGGATGTCTATTTGTGATAGAGCATTCATGTCATTTGCATGCATGTTGGCGACGTGGTCTCCCTTATGGTTGAGAGGGTCGTCAGTCATCCTGCCTCCACGGTTTCTCATAGGAGGAGTAACCGGTGTGAGGGTAGAGCATTGTGGTACCGCACTCTACCACTATAGATGGTGGTAGTTGGATTTGCGTGTCGTAGTCTTGCGTGTGTGGCACTCGACCACTCATGGGTAGTAACTGTCAGAGTTGCCAATAGCAGGGTCCCCCATCGTGCAGCTTGCTCTTCATGCTTATATGTTACTCGATCATACTGCCCACTCGACCACTCGTGAGTAGTGGTTGATGTTGAGTTAGGACAGTTGTCATGCTCGAGCCACCGAGGCCACACTGGGGTCGTGGTAGCTTTAGGGTGAGCCGACATGACCATGCATGCTGCATTACTGTGACTTATGGCATTTTTGCATATTGCCATATATATACATATATGCATGTATATATATATATGGATGATTGTGATTAGTGAATATATATAGATGCAGTCTATATATATATATATTTATTTATTTATTGTGATGCTACATTTGATTGTATTATGCTTGTTGTATTTAGTTGTACATCATCTTCATACATGCTACCCGCATCACTTATATGGTTGTGTCGTATATCTATATAGTTGTTGAATTGTCTATTGCATTATTTGATTTGTATTTGTGTCGTTATATGGTTTAGAGCATACTTCCTGTATATGTATATATTATGGATATGTGCTCAGGTTGGATAGGTATAGCGTAGCAAACTTTCAGGTATGTCTACATTTTACATTGGCCTTTGGTTAGAAGGTATATACATGAATATGTTATCATGCTAGTGTTACCTGATATACCTGTAGATTTTTCTATAAAATTATATGTGATATTGATATATACATATTTTCCTATTACCTGCTGAGTTTTACTCACCACCACAGACCCTGGGTTTTTCTGTCGCTCAGGTAACAGGTAGAAGTCTTCGTGATGACTTGGAGCTATGCCGATGATCAATCTCATCTCCGTTTTCCGAGTCTCCCGAGGAATTTGTTTTATGTCATGGACTTTGATTATGTTATGGACTTGTTTTATATTATGGACTTTGTCGTGATGTCGTGGACTTTATTTCTGTGTCCGATGCTTTATGTACGATTTTATTACTGTGGACTTGTCAGGTGGTGTACTCTTGTATGTTTTTAGTATGTATGTTGTGGGTATGTGGTTTATATTTCCACTGTGGTTGATATATTTATATTATTTTGTTGTTGTGGGCCTATGGGTCTTGTATTAACCCGAAATATTGCCACGTACAGGGGAGATGTCGTCCGTTTGCTTTTCGGCACGGCATACTCTCGGGGCGTGACAGGTGATGTGAAGGTTTGACTTAGATCCAGATCTCAACGAGCTGGTACTCAAAGGGCTATAAAAGGAGAAGCAAATCACTCTTTTCATCAATCTTGAAAGGCTTCCAAAGTGCTCCGTCAAATTCAAGTGCTCTTCGATACACAACGACGTCGTAAGGCCGACAACACCGCACGCATCTACTTCTTTGTCGATATACTTATTTAATTGTTAAATCTTGTTGTACTTATTGTTGCTTAAGAGGAGAGGTAGACTTGTTACCACCTCCTCTACATTCTTGTAATCGCTTATCTCTTACCTCCAATGAGGAAGAGATTGTTTTAGTGGATTGTCCATCGAAAGCGATCAAGGATTGCAGGGCCTTGGACTAGCAACCAGTTGATTGTGAACCAAGTAAAAATAAACTTATTTCCTTTTGTTTTTATTTATATTTCCACTGCATATTTTGCTTTTTAAATCGAAGAAAAGAAAGTTTTTAGAATGCTATTCACCTCCCCCCTCTAGCGTTTTCTCGATCCTACAACCTTTTCATCATCCGAGTCAGAGGATGAGCCATCAAGTAGAGATGAAGAATTGTCAGCTAGTGAAGTGGCTAACTACGTCAAGAGGTTTGGCAGAAAATCAAGAAGACTCACCAAGAAGGATATGAGGAGGATGTTTCAATCCTTAAAAGGTAAATCAAGTAGTAATTCGATTTCTAATACTAATGTTACTTGCTATGGATGCAACAAAAGGGGGCATATCAAGCCAAATTGTCCGGAGCTAAAGAAGAAGAAAGAAAATGAAAAGAAGAAGAAAGACAAGAAGGAGAAGAAGAAGAAGGAGGCTATAGTGGCTCAAACAACTTGGGACACTCAAAGCGTGGAGGACTCATCTGACAATGATGAGCTTTGCCACATCACATGTCATGTGACACTCATGGCATTGGGGAATGACTCTGACGAATCAAGTCAAGAAGAAGCCTAATCAAGCGACGAATCATCATCTAGTAACGATGAGGTAAAGGACTCCCCTCAAGTAGAACTTTTATATACAACTATTGCTTATCTTAAGAATGCATTAGACAAGTCAAAATCTAAGATTAAGGACTTGAAGGTAGAAATTAAGGCAATTATGAATGAAGAATTTTTATGTGATGATTCATGCATGTTTAGGAAGAAGAATGGAAATCTTAAGAATGAAGTTTGTGAATTAAAAGCATGTTTAGAAAAATTTGCTAGTGGTTCAAAATATCTTGACATGATCCTTAGAGATCAAAGGGTCGTCTATAATAAGGCCAGTATAGGATATAAATCTAAGGATAAGGAAGTTGCTCATATTTCTATAATTAAAAGAAAAGCAACAATTAAAAGTAAGTTGAAGAAAGCTTGGGTCCCAAAGAAATTTTTGATTGATATTTCCAGTCCAAATATTTGGGTACCAAAGGAGTTTATTTTTCATGTTATTTAAGTAGGTGAACCAAGTATGTGGATTGTGGGTAGTAGTTGCTCAAAACACATGACTGGGGATGTGAGCAAGTTCTCCACAATCGAGTATATCAAGAAGGGAACCGTGCCCTTTGGCAATAGTGGGAAACTCAAGATTTTAGGTAGAGGCACAATTGAGGAATCCCCTAAAATTATCATTTACAAAGTCTTATTAGTTGAAAGCATGAAGTTTAATTTACTAAGTGTTAGTCAACTTTATGATGCGGGTTATAAGGTAGAGTTTAAATCCTCTAAATGTTTGATTAGACACAAAAGCCTAGAAGATTGCATGTTAGTGGGATATAGAAAATTAAATATTTATTATGTTGATCTTTCATATGCTTCTAACATTTCTACTAAGTGTCTCATGTCAAAAGAAGAGGAAGGTTGGCTATGGCATAGAAGGCTTGGGCACATCAATATGAAGAACATAGTCAAGGTAGCAAAATTGGAATTAGTAAAAGGACTACCAAAGGTGAAATACATCAAGGACAAATTGTGTGATGCATGCCAAGAAAGAAAGCAATCAAAATCATTGCACAAGGGTAAAACTCTAACTAGCACTTCATTACCTTTAAAACTATTGCATTTAGATTTATTTGATTGTCATAGCACTCCTTCATTAAATGGTAATAAATATTGTTTAGTTATAGTTGATGAATTTTCTAGGTATACTTAGGTTTACTTTATGAAACATAAAGATTATACTTTAGAAATATTCATAGGATTTAGCAAAAGGGTTGAAAATGAAAGGAATCTCAAAATCAATCAGATCCGTAATGATCATGGTGAAGAATTTGAGAATTCAAATTTTTCAAAGTTTTACTTTGAACAAGGGTACAAGCATGAGTTCTCTTATCCTAGAACACCCCAACAAAATAAGATGGTGGAAAGGAGAAATCATGTTTTACAAGAGGCGGCTAGGACAATGTTTAATGCATATTCCTTACCTAGCTACTTGTGGGCGGAAGTCGTTAACACTGTTTGCTATATCCAAAACCGTATCTTAATCCATAGGTTTTTAGGTAAAACACTTTTTGAATTATGGAATGGCACAATTCCTACAATTCACTACTTTAAGGTCTTTGGATGCAAAGTCTATATTTTAAACACCAAAGACAATCCAAGAAAATTAGAATCTAAGGCGGATGAGAGAATCCTAGTTGGATACTCATACACTAGTAGAGGTTATAGAGTATATAACAAGAGGACTCAAAAGATTGAGAAATCCTCTAATGTTGAATTTGATGAGTCTACTAGTACCTACCCTAGAAAGTCCTCCATTGATAAGGATATCAATGGCAAAAATAAAAGCATTACCCAAAGACTTCAAAATCTAAATTTAAGGGGTAATTATCAAGGGGGAGGATTAGGAGTTAATGATCAAGGGGGAGGAAGAGGAGATTCTGATGATGAAAGGAGAAAGAATGACGTCGATCATGATCAAATTGAATGTGATTCACCTCCTAGGACCTTAAGGACTCATTAAAATCATCCTCTAGACCAAGTAGTAGGAGAATTACCACAAGGAGTAAGGACTAGGTCCTTCTATAGAACTCCTACTAGTCAAGTTGCCCTTATCTCCCAAATTGAGCCAAAATCAATTATTGATGCCTTGCTTGATCAGGATTGGATATTGGCAATACAAGATGAGTTAGCTCAATTTAAGAGAAGTTAAGTATGGGAATTAGTTCCTAGGCCTAATGATAGCACCATTGTTACTACAAGATGGGTCTTTAGGAACAAGTTAGATGATCAAGGTAAAATTACTAGAAACAAAGCTAGGTTGGTAGCTAGAGGATTTAATCAAGTTAAAGGACTTTACTATGATGAGACCTATGCTCCGGTTGCTAGATTAGAGTCTATCCAAACCCTATTAGGATATGCCACTTGCATGGGATTTATGTATAGTAGGAGCGTTGATGAGCGCTAGAGAGGAGGTGAATATCGTTTCGCTTTCTTCGTTCGATTGTGTGTGTGTGATTGTCTCTATAAAAATATTAGTGCACAGTGAAAAATAAAAGCACAAGCAAAACAAAACAATCATACACAAACATAAGAATATAACGTGGTTTAGAACCTTAGGGTTCATACTCCACGGGTCAAGCTCAAATGAGCTCTAGTGATGCAAACCACCACTAATCAACCTCTCCTTCTCGAAAAACACTCCGAAGGTGGAGAGCACCTCTTACAACAATAAGAAAGAAATACAAGCAAATACAAAGACAATAATGAAATATAAGTAAAGGAATCTTTACAAAAGATCTCTTTGAATGTTTTGCTTATTGGTTGCTTGGACTGCTCTTGAAGACCCTGAAATGCACCAGCACTTTGCCTCAAATCACCCAATGAACCGCTGCCGAAAACCTCCCCTTCGTGCTCCTTATAAAGCTACAACTTGGGTTGATTTTCACCTTGCAGTCGACTGCCCATACCTAGCAGTCAACTGCCCATACCTAGCAGTCAACTGCTCCTGTAGCCGTTGTCTCACAACGGCTCAATCTATACTAGAAAAATTTCACTGGATAGCCGATCAGTTGACTTCCCATACCTAGCAGTCGATTGCTACCTCGTCAGTCAACTACTCAGTCGACTATGGAACTTTCTGTGCTCGTGGCTACAAACAACAGTCGACTGCCCTTCATGGTAGTCTACTGATGGACCAGTCGATTACTCTTCTCGATTCGCATAGTGTTGAACAATCAGTCTGAATGCTGAGCTACACAGTGCCAAGCAGTCAATCTGAATGTCGAGCCACACAGTGTCGAGCACTCAATCTGAATACCGAGCCACACAGTGCCGAGCAGTCAGCCTGAATGCCAACCCACACAATGTGAGTCACCCACACTGACCAGTCAACTGGGCAAAACCTTCAGTCGACTGATGAACCTCAAACATGAGATTTACCCCAAGTATAATTTCTTCATACTTGCTAGACCACCCTTAGCCTAGACCTAAGCCTTCTAGCCACCTCGATCAACCTCACGCCTATCAGATCCCTCCAAATCATCCATGACTTGTTCATCTATATGATAGCCTTCATGTGCTTCCATCGACTATTATCATGCTACTCTGGTGTACATTGCCAAGGTATATTTGGGCTTACACTGCCAAAACATGTTAGTAATATATGAGAGATGTCCTAAGGCAATCGCCTTATGTATGAACCATTTATATGATAAATGAAGATTCACTATTTGAGTATACATATTTTATGTATTTGATTGGATCTTAAACTCATTTACTGAATGTCCACGATACGATTCACAGCATGAGAGAATTTGTGATTGGATCACAACTAGTGAGTATCTCTACATGTGTAATTGTGATGTATCGGAATTATCCCTAGTCGATGAATTGATGGATTTGGACACCATCAATTCTGTTGAGACTGGCACGAGGTATACTCCTTGGTGTATCCAAGCAGCTGATTCTCACTGGCTGGAGACATAGTGATGTCCGGAGTTAATCGTGGATGCTAGTTATGGTAACTAATTCATTGGAGTGACCGATCGTAAGACTTCATATGGTTCTCTGCATATATAGATATGTCAATGAAGTTCTTACTGTGGCTTAAGTGCGATGTTCCTTTGACTTGCGGTATTCAAGTCATCTTGATCATAGAGACTTATGCTTTGACATCTTAAGCAAGCATCTCTAAGGAGATGTGGACCCGGGATGATTGGGTATAAGTCGAAGTGATCGAAGGTGTTTGAATAGCCTATAAAGGATTCACCACTCCTTGCGAGGAGATGTATACCCATGGCCTCTCGTCGGATTGTTACTAAAGTCTTTGGCCAAAGCATTACATGTTTAGAGTAAGGTACTCTTCGATACATGTGGAGTAACTAGAATCCGTAGGACGAGGAAATGATACTTGGGCTAGGTGTGACGTAGTCAGCCTAGTGGGGACTGACACAATAGACCATATCCTGAACCATGTGGGTATAAGAAGAGTGAAGGGAATGGGGCACGAATCATTCGAGCTGTTGAAGGGTTTCAGAAATAGTTCTGGATCAACCGTTGATCTTTTCGGTTAATTGGGGATCATGATGTACTACTAGGTGCCACTCATGATCGTTCTATAATTAATGGTTAATTATAGACGGCCAACATAAACCGAGAACCTATTTGGTCACACGCACGAGCATAATCCAAAGGATTTAAAACGAGCTTGAGAATGGGATTCTCAGACCGAGAGAAACTAGGTTTGGTTGGACCAAACATAAAGCGAGCATGAAATCGTTTCAGTCGCAATGGAAGCGTGGATGGGCCGAGTCTTATGAAGACGTAATGGATGAACCAAAATGGTTTGGTTCTAATCCAATGGAGGAGAATAAACCAAAGGGTTTGGTTTATTTTAAACGAATGAACCAAAAGTTGGTTCGGTTCGTTTTAACTTAAAATAAACCATCATGGTTTGGTTTATTTTAACTTATCTTAATGGAGCGGGTTAACGGGCCTAATGGTTATGATCCAATAACCATTAAGAGAATTAGTTCTCTATAAAAGAGGGTTTAAGGGATAATTAAGCCCTAATCCAAAACTCTAGCTTGGAGTTGCCGCCCAACCTTCATTGCCACCCAACCTCCATTGCCGCCCAGCTTGTTGTGCCGCCGTCCATCTCCTTGCCGGCGACCAAGCTTCAGCCGGTGATCCTCCGGCGACCCTCCGGTGATCTCCTATAGGTTTGGCATCAAGGTGAGCCTTTTCTTCCCATGGTTGGCTGGCGCCTATCTCCTCCACCAAAGCTGTCCAGTTTTTTGGACAGCTTCTTCTTCTCTCGTCGGAACGTCATTTGGACGACGGTTAGAGCTCTGACAGCGGCTAACTTACCGGGGATTCGATCTCCGGTAATCCTCTGAGGTGGAGGATGAAGGATTCGTCAATTGGTTGACGAATACCTCTCCGGAGAAGCGAGTTTTGAGAACTCGTATTAGGATCCGAATTTGGATTCGGATCGTGTTCATCTTTCGATCACGTCATCTTCAACACGAGGCTAGTAACCCATACGAAGACGAAGCTCGTGGCTTAGCGAAGTCATCCCGAGGAACTCGCGCGTGGATACGGATAGAGACGATTCTAGCGAGGATCGTTCTGGTTGATGTCGTTCCCGCTACACATCATACGAAAGGTATAACGTAGATAAATTTCCTTTTATTGCAAATTTAAATTTACGGTTATGTCTACACTTGTTGTAATATGCATGTGTGTGTTGTGTGTGTTGTAATAAATGTAGATTTATTATTTTTATTGCTTCCTCTGTGTTCATGTTTACGAAACGTGATCGAACACACACACGTCGCGGTGCCGGAAACCCAACAGTGGTATCAGAGCCCAGGTTGTGTTTCGACATAATCGTAAAAATGTTTTTGCGATAGTCATAATGTATTTCTGGAAATTTTCTAATTTTGGAAATTTAGAAGTATTTATGGAAATTTTTCAATTTTGGAAAGTCTAGAAGTATTTATGGAAATCTTCCACTTTTGGAAAGTTGGAAGTATTTATGGAAATTGATATTTTCCATAAATAAAATATTTGATTAGATTCTGGAAATTTGTTTCCTAATTTAATCTTGATTTGATTTGGGAAATCAAATCTTAAAATATTTTATTTCCATAAGTAGTTTTAATGATTTAGAAAATTGGTTTCCTAAATAGATTTTCCTTAATCAAATAATTCCATAAATAAAATATGTGATTAGATTTGGAAATTTATTTCCTAATTTAATTATGATTTGATTTGGAGAATCAAATCTTAAACATATTTTATTTCCATAAATAGTTATGACATATAAGGAAATATATACATGACATAATTGTATGTCATGTAATTGCATTAGATGCATAACATTATGTCATGCGTGTCGTGACATGTAGATATATGTCATGTATGCCATGCTATGTAGATAATAGTTATTTGCATGCAAAGAGGATGAGACATAAACCCCTTAAACAATATTAAAGCCTACACCTTCCATTGATATAGTTAGAACCAGAGTTCCGTTTCTTGTTTGGGTTGTTGGACTCTCTCCAAGCCCGGCTCGAACCCGAACATGTTCAAACCATGGAATAGTTTAATACTAATATGGTAAGAGTCAGAGGTCAATCGTTAGCTTTGGTTGTTGGACTCTCTCCAAGCTGGGCTAATTGGTTGAATGCGCTCTAACCATATTAAAACTATTTCTCGATTAATGGGTTGGCTTTAACCTGGAGCATCGGCTTGTTGGACTCTCTCCAAGGTCGATGTAAAGGGAGGTGAAGTTGGGTGTTATGCATATGATGCATACTTGTTAATGTGTTAACAACCCAACGTATGTGTGAACATTCAATTAGTTGATAGCACATTGTGATAGTTGCATATACGTGATATGCAATCGGTATAGATGATACCTACCGTCATAGTTATGAATGGCTTGTTAGACTCTCTCCAAGGTTGTTCATAACTATGATGGATATCAGCCCATTCGGAGATGGACCTACGATCTCCCGAAGTGATTTTGGGGTTTTTGAAATTCAAAAAATGAATGGGATTTATGAATGTATAATGATGCATTTTAAAATCATCTTTCTCACATATGCTCGTTTTGTATTTCTAAGATTGATCATGATGTCTTTGAATTTGCGCACTATTTTGGATTCAAACAAACTGACTGGGCCTAACTTCCTGGACTGGCTTAGAAACCTGAGAATTGTTCTCAAGGCGAAAAAGCTTGCATATGTCCTCGAAGCATCTCTTCCCGCCCATCCTAGTGACAATGCAACTTCGGACCAATTGTTGGCCTATCAGAAACATATGACTGATTCTGAAATGGTGAGTTGCATCATGCTAGCCACGATGGTACCCGAGCTACGGAAGCAGTATGAGCATATGGATGCTCATATCGTAGTCCTTCATCTTTATGAGTTGTTTGATAAGCAAGTGAGATTCGAAAGGTTCGAAGTCTCCAAGCTCCTCTTCACCTCTGAGATGCAAGAAGGTTCATCTGTAGTACTGCTCAACATGCTGAAGACTGTGAAACCTTCTGAGAAGCATGAGCAGGGGACGGTGTTGTTAGTTGATTCCTCGAAGAAAGGTTCTAAGAGGGAGTCAAAGGAACAACAGAAGGGGAAGAAGAAAAAGGCTAAAAAGGCAAAACCAGCTCAAAAGGGCACTTGCCATCATTATGGCAAGTAGGGTCATTGGCGAAGAAATTACAAGATTTATCTTAAGTCCGTGAAGAAGAATAAGGCATAAGATGCTCCATCTTTTTCATATATCTTCGTTATTGATTGTCATTCTATTTCCTCAGACACTTGGGTATTGGATACTGGGTGTGGCTCACATATATGTAATAACATATATGGGCTAAGGAATAGAAGAAGACTCGTCAAGGGAGAGTCAAATTTATGTGTTGGGAATGGAGCAAAGGTTGCTGCACTCGCCATCGGAACGTATTTTTTGAAACTCCCTGCAAGACTTGTCTTAGAACTGGACAATTGCTTTTATGTTTCTTCGTTGATAAAGAACATCATTTCTATTTCTTGTTTAAATAGAAATAGGTACCATTTGACTTTTAGTAACAATTGTTGTTACATAACTTTGAATGGAGTTCTTTATGGGACTGGAACTTTAAGCAATGGTGTTTATACGTTGGACGTATCCAGTGACATTTGCAATATCGAAACGAGCAGCAAGCGTGCTCGAAAGGATAATCAAATAGACTCCTACATGTGGCATTGTCGTCTTGGCCATGTAAGCAAGAAACGCATGTCCGAATTACACCGATGTGGAATTCTGAAATCGTTTGAATTGGATTCATACGATACATGTGAATCAGGCTTAAAAGGCAAGATGACTAAGTTACCTTTTTCAGGAAAAGGTGAACGAGTGGGAGAGTTACTAGGTATAATACATACTGATGTATGTGGACCTATGTCAACTCAAGCTTTAGGAGGCTATAGCTACTTCATTACCTTCACCGATGATCACTCACGGTTTGGGTATGTGTTCTTGATGAAACACAAGTCTGAAGCCTTTGAAAGGTTCAAAGAATTCAGAAATGAAGTAGAGAAATAACATGACAAGAGTATTAAAATACTTCGATCGGATCGAGGTGGTGAATACTTAAGTCAAGAGTTTCTTGATTATCTAAGAGACAATGGCATATTGTTTCAATGGACTCTGCCATATACACCACAGCATAATGGTGTATCAGAGAGGCGTAACCGGACCTTGTTGGACATGGTCAGGTCAATGATGAATCATGCGAATCTTCCCAAGTCCTTTTGGGGCTATGCACTTCAGACAGCTGTTTACTTGTTAAACAGAATGCCTACCAAGGTAGTCTCAACTACTCCATATGAGATATGGAATAGAAAGAAACCTCATGTATCTTACTTGAAGATATGGGGTTGTTCTGCTTATGTGAAGTGGACTATATCAGAAAAAATGGATGCTAAGTCTGATAAATGTCTATTTATTGGATACCCTAAGGAAACAAGGGGTTACCAATTCTATCATCCTGTGGAACAAAAGTTGTTTGTTTCAAGGTATGCTGTGTTTCTAGAGAAAGAGTTTCTCTTGCAAGAAAACAGTGGGAGTGTCGTCGAGCTTGAGGAGGCTCGAGAGACTCAAATAGACATTGATGAGATACCTGGTGAAGCACAACAGCCAATAACTCATAGTGATGAGCAATCGGCTGGACCTATTGTAACACCACATCTTCGTAGATCTGGTAGAACATGCAATATTCCTGAGAGATATGGATTTCTCGTAAGTGAATCGAACGACGTGTTACTCATTGATGATGAGGAGCCTACCAGTTATGAAGAAGTGCTGACAAGTTCAGAAAGGGATAAGTGGCTTGGTGCCATGAAGTCGGAAATGGATTCCATGTATGAAAACCAAGTTTGGAACTTGGTTGACCCACCTGAAGGGATAAAGCCTATAGGGTGCAAGTGGGTTTTCATGAAGAAAACCGACGGGATGGTAATGTGATTACCTATAAGGCTAGATTGGTGGCGAAAGGATATCGTCAAAAACAAGGTGTTGATTATGATGAAACCTATTCGCCTGTAGCTATGCTTAAATCCATTCGGATGCTCCTGGCCATAGCGGCTCATTATGATTATGAGATATAGCAGATGGATGTGAAAATAGCTTTCCTTAATGGAAACCTGCTCGAGGACGTGTATATGATACAGCCTGAGGGTTTCACATCGGTTGATAAAACCAAGGTATGCAAATTGCGACGGTCCATATATGGATTGAAGCAAGCATCCAGGAGCTGGAATATCCATTTTGATGAGACCATCAAAAAGTTTGATTTCTCACAAAATCCAGACGAACCTTGTGTGTACAAGAAGGTTAGTGGGAGTGCAGTCGTGTTCCTAGTATTGTATGTCGATGACATACTACTTATAGGAAACGATGTTTCAATCTTACAGTCAGTGAAGGTTTGGTTATCCAAGACATTCTCCATGAAAGACCTGGGAGAAGCAACCTACATCCTCGGGATTAAGATCTATAGAGATAGATCGAAACGGTTGCTTGGTCTTTCGCAGTCTACATATATAGACCGAGTGCTAAAGAGGTTTAGCATGTCAGAATCCAAGAAAGGTTTCTTACCCATCAGGCATGGGGTACACCTTTCGAAGTCTATGTGTCCGCGCACAGAAGACGAGAGGATTTGCATGAGTAAGATTCCCTATGCATCCGCAATAGGATCTATCATGTATGTTATGTTATGTATAAGGCCCGATGTATCGTACGCTCTGAGTGTCACGAGCAGATACCAGTCCGATCCGGGAATAGATCATTGGGCGGATGTTAAGATGATCCTTAAGTACTTGAGAAGAACTAAGGATGTGTTCCTAATATATGGAGAAGGGGACATGGTGATACGCGGGTATACGGATGCCAGCTTCCAGACAGACAAGGATGATTCCAGGTCTCAGTCTGGATACATGTTCACCTTGAATGGGGGCACAGTGAGTTGGAAAAGTTCCAAACAAGAGACTGTAGCGGATTCTACCACTGAGGCAGAATACATTGCAGCTTCGGAAGCATCAAAGGAAGCGGTTTGGATCAAGAAGTTCGTTCATGAACTTGGTGTGATTTCGGTCATTGTTGAAGCAATACTGGTCTACTGCGACAACAATGGAGCAATTGCACAGGCGAAAGAGCCAAGGTCTCATCAACGATCCAAACATGTGCTTCGCCGCTATCATCTTATCAGAGAGATCATCAGTAGGAACGAAATACAAATCGAGAAAATTCCCACTGAAAGGAACTTAGCGGATCCCTTGACTAAGGCATTACCTCAAAATAAGTTTAAGGGTCATGTTCGAGCTTATGGTATTGGATACCGTAGCGATTGGCATTAGGCCAAGTGGGAGTCTGTTAGTAATATATGAGAGATGTCCTAAGGCAATCGCCTTATGTATGAACCATTTATATGATAAATGAAGATTCACTATTTGAGTATACATGTTTTATGTATTTGATTGGATCTTAAACTCATTTATTGAATGTCCACGATCGATTCACGGCATGAGAGAATTTGTGATTGGATCACAACTAGTGAGTATCTCTACATGTGTAATTGTGATGTATCGAATTATCCTAGTCGATGAATTGATGGATTTGGACACCATCAGATTACATCGAGACTAGCGCGAGGTATACTCCTTGGTGTATCCAAGCAGCTGATTCTCACTGGCTGGAGACATTGTGATGTCCGGAGTTAATCGTGGATGCTAGTTATGGTAACTAGTTCATTGGAGTGACCCGGTAGTAAGACTTCATATGGTTCTCTGCATATATAGATATGTCAATGAAGTTCTTCTTTGTGGCTTAAGTGCGATGTTCCTTTGACTTGCGGTATTCAAGTCATCTTGATCATAGAGACTTATGCTTTGACATCTTAAGTAAGCATCTCTAAGGAGATGTGGACCCGGGATGATTGGGTATAAGTCGAAGTGATCGAAGGTGTTTGAATAGCCTATAAAGGATTCACCACTCCTTGCGAGAGATGTATACCCATGGCCTCGTCGGATTGTTACTAAAGTCTTTGGCCAAAGCATTACATGTTTAGAGTAAGGTACTCTTGATACATGTGGAGTAACTAGAATCAGTAGGGACGAGGAAATGATACTTGGGCTAGGTGTGGCGTAGTCGACCTAGTGGGGTGACACAATAGACCATGTCTGAACCAAGTGGGTATAAGATGAGTGAAGGGAATGGGGCACGAATCATTCGAGCTCTTGAAGGGTTTGAAATAGTTACGGATCAGCGTTGATCTTTTGGTTAATTGGGGATCATGATGTACTACTAGGTGCCACTCATGATCGTTCTATAATTAATGGTTAATTATAGGCGGCCAACATAAACCGAGAACCTATTTGGTCACACGCTAGCGTAATCCAAAGGATTTAAAACGAGCTTGAGAATGAGATTCTCAGACCGAGAGAAACTAGGTTTGGTTGGACCAAACATAAAGCAAGCATGAAATCGTTTCAGTCGCAATGGAAGCGTGGATGGGCCGAGTCTTATGAAGACGTAATGGATGAACCAAAATGGTTTGGTTCTGATCCAATGGAGGAGAATAAACCAAAGGGTTTGGTTTATTTCAAACGAATGAACCAAAAGTTGGTTCGGTTCGTTTTAACTTAAAATAAACCATCATGGTTTGGTTTATTTTAACTTATCTTAATGGAGTGGGTTAACGGGCCTAATGGTTATGATCCAATAACCATTAAGAGAATTAGTTCTCTATAAAAGAGGGCTTAAGGGATAATTAAGCCCTAATCCAAAACCCTAGCTTGGAGTTGCCGCCCAACCTTCATTGCCGCCCAACCTCCATTGCCACCCAGCTTGTTGTGCCGCCGTCCAGCTCCTTGCCGGTGACCAAGCTTCAGCCGGTGATCCTCCGGCGACCCTCCGGTGATCTCCTATAGGTTTGGCATCAAGGTGAGCCTTTTCTTCCCTTGGTTGGTTGGCGCCTATCTCCTCCACCAAAGCTGTCCAGTTTTCTGGACAGCTTGTTCTCCTCTCGTTGGAGCGTCATTTGGACGACGGTTAGAGCTCCGACAGCGGCTAACTTACCGGGGATTCGATCTCCGTTAATCCTCTGAGGTGGAGGACGAAGGATTCATCAATTGGTTGACGAATACCTCTCCGAAGAAGCGAGTTTTGAGAACTCATATTAGGATCCGAATTTGGATTCGGATCGTGATCATCTCTCGATCACGTCGTCTTCAACACGAGGCTAGTAACCCGTATGAAGACGAAGCTCGTGGCTTAGCGAAGTCATCCCGAGGAACTCGGCGTGGATACGGATAGAGACGATTCTAGCCAGGATCGTTCCGGTTGATGTCGTTCCCGCTACACGTCATACGAAAGGTATAACGTAGATAAATTTCCTTTTATTGCAAATTTAAATTTACGGTTATGTCTATACTTGTTGTAATATGCATGCGTGTGTTGTGTGTATTGTAATAAATGTAGATTTATTATTTTTATTGCTTCCGCTGTGTTCATGTTTACGAAACATGATTGAACACACACACGCCGCGGTGCCGGAAACCCAACAAAACACACGCTTGGACTTTATGCTACCAAACATTGGACTTATGCCGCCAAGACTACTGCTTAGACTTTACGCCGCCAATATCACACCCTTGGACTTCTCAAATGCCAAGATCCATTTGGACTTATGCCGCCAAGACTCCACGCTTAGAATTTACGCTGTCAAACATTGGACTTATATTGCCAATACCATGCTTGGACTTTATGCTGTGAATATCACACTCTTGGACTTCCCTTTCCAACTTCATGTTGGACTTTCCAATTGCCAAGACTCATGCTTGGACTTTCCATGCCAAGTACCCAAGACTTAGACTTTACCATTGCCAAGTACATAAGACTTGGACTTTCCAATTGCCAAGTGCCCCACTTGGACTTCTCCATCATATGGTCAACCCCATGTCAACCATATAGTCAATCCATTGTCAAACAATAGTTAAACCATTATCAAACAATGGTCAACCCATTGTCAAACATCAAAATACTACTCAAGTCAAACTCGAGTTTGGTCAATCATGACCTAGGTCGATTGCACCAACAATTTAAACTCTATCAAATAGATGTAAAATTGGCATTCCTAAATGGGTTCATTAAGGAAGAGGTCTATGTAGAGAAACCACCTGGGTTTGAAAATCTAGACTATCCAAACCATGTCTGTAACCTTAAGAAAGCTTTATATGTGATGGGGTCGGGCTTTTTCTAATTAGGATTAAGTTTTTCCCAAGCAATATATTCATTTCCCGGGCAGTTTGGGTGATTACCGAGCAGCGTATGGGATCCCCGGTCTTAGAAAGGAAGAATAGAGCAACATTGTTCAGCGACTACTTATGGCATTGGCATAGTTGTCTATATATTTTCTCGGGCAGTTAGTGTATTTCTCGAGCAGTGTATGTGATTCTCGATCTCAGAAAGGAAGAGCAGTGCATAGTTGTTTTAAGTATCAACATTGGCAGAGCAGTTTAGGTGTTTCCCGGGCAGTTAGTGTATTTCTCGAGCAGTGTATGTGATTCCTTATCTCAGAAAGGAAGAGCAGTGCAGAGTTGTTTAAGTATCAGCATTGGCAGAGCAGTATATGTGTTTCCTAGGCAGTTAGTGTATTTCCTTAGCAGTGTATGCGATTCTCGATTTCAGAAAGGAAGAGCAGTGCAGAGTTGTTTAAGTATCAGCATTGGCAGAGTAGTCTATGTGTTTCCCGGGCAGTTAATGTATTTCCCGAGTAGTTTATGTAATTCCCGATCTCAAAAAGGAAGAGAAGTGCAGAGTTATTTAAGTATCAGCATTGGTAGAGAAGTCTATGTGTTTCTCGGGCAATTAGTGTATTTTCCAAGTGGTATACATGATTCTCGAGCATGATAGGGGTGAGTGGGGCAATATAGTTCAGTGACTAAGTATAATGCTAACAGAACAGCCTTTATGAAGTCTCGAACGGTTAGGGCATTTCCCGAGCAGTATGTTCATTTCCCGAGCAGTATATTCATTTCCCGAGCAGTATGTTCATTTCCTGAGCCATTTATGGATTTCAGGATTTCTTTCTGAATATGGTGGAATAAGGAGGAAGGAGGTATGCCGGAGGATGGGATGTAGTAGGGGGAAGTTGAGGATGGCTAGTTTAATATAATTGCATTTATTTTTGTATTAATATGTGGCAGGGGAATATAAGGAGATAATTTGAATTGAAGCGGGAAAAATGGTTACAAGGATAGCTTGACAAAGGGCATTGAAGTAAATTCATCTCAAAGAGGAGGCAATTGATCCATTTATAAAAGGGTAGAGGAGGACAAAGTAGGGGATGATTTTTTCTTCGCTATTCGATACTTCAAAGGTCTCCTTCTCACTTCTTCTTCATTCCATTCGTGTTGTTATTTTCTTTATACTCTTACTGACTTGAGTGTCGAAGTGACAACGTCGGGAAGCTGATCCATATCTAATGTTCCTTCTCCAAGCAGCAGATCTAACTCTACTTCCAAAATCCAATATCCGATAATCCACAAGAAGGAAGGGGGGAGATCTCGGTAGGCCGAAGAAGTGAACATCATCAATATGGTTTAAAACAAGCTCGCTGGGCTTGGTATGAGAGACTCTCATCATTCCTCATCTCTAAGGACTTTAGGAGAGGCCAAGTTGACCAAACCTTATTTCTAAAGTCAAAAGAAAAAGACATCTTTGTTACCCAAGTATATGTTGATGATATTATTTTTGGGTCAACAAATGATGAACTTCTCCAAGACTTCATTAGAAATATGGAAAATGAATTTGAAATGAGTCTAGTGGGAGAGTTGACCTTTTTCTTAGGCTTACAAGTTAAACAAACTAGTGAGGGAACCCATGTCTATCAAACCAAATATGTCAAGGAAATTATCAAGAAATTTAGTTTAGAAAATGCTAAGGTAGTGTCTACTCCCATAGCAACCAATACTAAGATAGACAATGATCAAGATGGAAAATTGATTGATTCAAAACTTTATAGGAGTATGATTGGTAGACTATTATACCTAACCGCTAGTAGACTCGATATTTTAATTGTGGTAGGTATGTGTACAAGATATCAATCTTGTGCCAAAGAGTCCCACTTGATAGTGGTCAAAAGGATTTTAAGGTATATCAAGGGAACTCTTAATGTAGGTTTATGGTACCCTAGGACTCAAACCTTTGATTTGATTGGGTACATCAATTTCGATTTTGCAGGTTGCAAATTAGATCAGAAAAGTACTAATGATGGATGTCAATTTCTTGAATTCTCCCTAGTAAGTTGGAGTAGTATAAAGCAACTTTGTATTGTTTTATCCACAACCGAGACCGAATATGTGGTCTTGGGTGGTTGTGTAGCTCAATTACTTTGGATGAGACATACTCTAGAAGAATATAAGCTACACTACTCCAAATTTAAGATTATATTGCGATAATGTGAGTACCATCAATTTGACCAAAAATCCAGTACATCACTCTAGGACCAAGCAAATTGAAGTGAAGCATCACTTCATTAGAGATGATGTGGCAAGAGGGGATATTGAATTTAATTACATTGAATCTAAGTCCAACCTTGCTGACATTTTCACCAAGGCTCTCCCCGAAGCGAAATTTACATCACTTAAGAGAGAACTTGAAATGTACTTTGTAGTGTAGTGGTATAAGTTTGCATATAGTCTCAAACGTTTGATTTGAGACTATATCTCAAAGCATCTCACAAAATCCCCAAGAATCCATGATTTTTGTATTGAGCCACCTAGACATCATGTGAGATGTTAGGAAGATGTACTTGGTTCATCATGCTTGTTATGATGCATTACTATGAATCAAAGTGATATCTAGAGACATTAATCATTCATCGGACGAATCATTGGGAAGACTTGTGTACAATTGATGTGTACATATCTCTAAGAACATGGTTGGAAATGTCAAATAAAATACCTTTTAAACTATGTTTATCATATTTTGAAAAATAGTTTTTACTTGCTAAGCAAAAGTGGTACAAAGTTTTGAAAAACCTTTAGAGCTTTTGCTAGTTTCCAAGTTTGTATCAATTTCAAAATATGAAAAAAAAATATATTTTTAAAATTATTTTTCCTTGATAGAAAATGACTTGAAAAATGTGTCTGTAAAATTTCGTGAATTTTTTATATTTTTAGAATTATTTATGCATTTTGAAAATTCACCTGGCAACCTAACCTACACATTTCTGAAAATAGCAAGCGACTGCTGTAGAAACCAATCGACTGGTCTTATACTAGTCGATTGGTGATTGCCTTAGTCGACTGTTGGCATTGGTTTTGGGCAATTTTGCTTGATTTCTTCAATTAGAGCCCAATCTGAATTGTCCTAACCCTATGGTATGATTAGCACAATGCTTAAGAGGGAATAGGATTAATTGATACATTGGTTTAGGGGAAACTTTCCTATGATATCTTTCTAAACCCAAAACCTATATGCACATGGTTTATTGTTGGTGCAAAGCTAGGAATTACTCTTACTTATGCTTTCATGCTTTGCTCAACATGTTATTCACACATGATAAAATATATCTTGGATTAAGGGGGAGTTTTAAGTATATTCTATACCTTAGTTCAAGGCATAAACAATCTTATTCATAAATGTCTTCATTTAATATTTGTCATTCTCTTTTTGATGTGTGTCAAAGGAGAGAAGGGAAAATTTAAGTTAGATTCATATTGTGCTTTTATTACATATTTTAAGACCTAATTTAAATGATTGTCAAACATAAAAAAGAGGAAGATTATTGGTGCAAGAATAACCCAAGTATTAATATATTTTGATGTTTGAATAATCATTTGAAGTTAGGCAATAATTGTGATCTAACAATGAATGTTTAAGTGACAAGAAAGTTCAAGTGTGAATCTTGGCAAAGGAAGTCCAAGTGTGAAGACTTGGCAAGGAAAGTCCAAGGGTGAAGCCTTGGCAAGAAAAGTCCAAGAAGTGGACTTGGCGGCATAAGTTCAAGCTTATAATCTTGGCAGCATAAGTCCAAACATGTAGTCTTGGCGGCATAAAGTCCAAGTGGACCTTGGCAAAGGAGGAACCCAAAGCATGGCGAAACCAAAGGAAGCTTTTAAAGGCAAGCGCAAGGATAAAAGAGTCATAAACTCAGAGGGATCCTAGAGGCGCAAGGATGATGGAGAGGCTAGAAGGTTTAATCTAGGTTTAGGGTGTATTTTCAAGTATGAATTATTCATACTTGAGGTGTACCAGTCGACTGGTATCTTGGATCAGTCGACTGGCCTCGAGTGTTTAACACTCTAGAACTCAGGTTGACTCGGAGCAGTCAACTGGGGTTATGACCAGTCGACTGATTGTCTAAACTGCCAACTATGCTTTGGTAGTCGATTGGTGGGTTGCACCAGTCGACTAGTCCACGTCAGTTGACTGCTAGGGTTTGACAATCGACTAGAATTAAGTGGACAGAGCACATAATGTTTAGAAGTTGACTGCTGGTATGACCAATTGACTAATCAAGTGTTTGTTGAGTGGTGACAATCTCGATCAGGCTTTGTCAGAAGCCGTTGGATCCGGTCAACAGTAACACCAGTTGACTGTTGGTATGCAGTAGTCGACTAGAGTCGGGCTCAACGGACAAAAACTGCCCAACTCTATAAAGAGAGGCTTGAGGAGCTTGAGGATGGCTAGTGCTCTAATTCTAAACGTCCATACTAAGCTCTCTAAGCCTTCCTCCAAGCCTTTCAGGTACTCCATTAAACTTCATTGTCAAATAGATTCCTATAAATATTTCCAAGTGCAAATTTGGGTCCTCCATAGTTGCTCCACCAGGTTCTATTGGATCATATGTATGAGTGCTGATTTGAGTTCAAAGTTGCTAGCCTCTATGGTCGGGTTAACTATGCTGGAACACAGGCCTCTCATTCTTTGGCTCGCACAATCTCACAGGGGCCTATTTCCTCCGTTCACCAAGTTGTTATTGTGAGGTCCTCTATTCCCTTCCATTTCTTTTGTTCAGGCCGTCTACGATGGAAGGTTCGGTCGATCTCTTGATCAAACGAATTTTGATTCTCAAACCTCCTATGACTATGCATACAATGAACAACGGAAATAGCCTTGAAATAAACTTCAAACTAAACAACAAGATAATGAATAAAGACACGTACTAAAGAAATAATCAAAAGAAAAAAAAATGCTAGAATACTAATGCTGAAACTAAGAAAAACTATGTCTAATCCACTCACTGCACGTTTAGACTAATATTGAATTAATCAGTCCCCGACAATGATGAAAAAAACTTGTTGACACACAAAGTACATCATCATCTACAAGGCCAAAGATTTGATGAGCACACACCCAGAAATGCACGATTGTTGTCAAGTAATAAAATTATTGATCCCACAATGACTGATATTCGATTATCGATATACTCAGTGAATGTGACTGTCTAGATTTGATCACAATTTGGGAAAATATTCTACCCTAATGTCCTAATGGATGAAGATCGGATGTTGGGGTCGTGAGAAATAAGAAAAGGGTTGACTTAAGTTCAAAAGGGGATCCTAGGATTTCGGATTCACCTATATGATGTTGAACACGTCGTCTATCTATATCCCTTAGTTTTCCATGATTGATTATGTGAGCAATAAATCTTGTTTAATACCAGTGTGATCTTTTAGAACTACACGAGCTTTGCCTATCCCCAAGGCAAAGTCTCTTTTCGGAGTGATAGAGCTAAAGAGTTGCTATCAATGGGATTCTCCTGTCACATTGTTCCACAACTCTATAATTGTTCCCTCCTACTGGGTGCCCTTATGCTGGAATAAATTATATGCAATCTAGGATGTCCTATGGCCTCCCCGTGAAAGACATATCTACTTTCGCATCTTACTCTTTCACGTCTTTAATTCATATGGTTCCTGGGGTATAGTTCACCTTTTGGTTCATCCTAAATTCCTTTACTATTTGATATGAATGTTTTTGCCACCCATATCGACTAAGCACAGTAGATCAAGAACAAAATAAAATCATTATCATCAAACTTCAAGACACATATTGCATATATAAAGATTAAAGATGCTTAGAATTCATGCATGACAATGTTCGACAAACATATGGTTACTTGCTAATCTTAAAATCAAGAGATCTACTCTATACAACTATAGAAGCAAATGCAAGATATTTAGATAGAAGTAAATACAACCAAAGTAATCTGAATATGAGAGAAAATTGCTCCACTTCGGTTGGAGTTGTATCTTGGCTATGCCTTGATGGAGATCTCTCATCGTCGCTTTGATTCTCCTCCTTCTCTCCTCTAATTCTTGAGCCTTTTTGGTGCTTTTTTAGGGCACCGTTCGTCCCCCTTTCCTTTGGGGATCCTTCCTTCATATAGAAGCCAACTCCTTTCCATAAATATGAAAAAAAAAAACTAAGCCTCATGAATAGGGCGTCGCCACATGATTGTGTGAATTTCACACAGTCAGACCATGTGTCACTCTGGATCTGCCTTGGGGTGGCACATGGTCATGCCTAAAAGACATGTCTCCGCTGTGCTCTAGTCTTGAAAATTGCCTGAAATGAGGCACGAACATGTGTAAAACACACGACCTCGCCTTGCCTCTCTCGGGAGAAAATTTATCGTTGCACCAAAATCCATGATCCGCCGTCTTCATTACAGAATGAGACATGACCGTGTGTAAAACACATGACCCACCGTGTGTTGCTCTTGTCGACTCCTTGAACTCTATTTTGTTGGGTTTCCGGCACCGCGGCGTGTGTGTGTTCGATTATGTTTCGTAAACATGAGCACAGCGGAAGCAATAAAAATAATAAATACTCCTATTTATTACAACACACACAACACACGCATGCTATTACAACAAGTGTAGACATAACCGTAAATTAAAATTGCAATAAAAGGAAATTAAACTACGTTATACCTTTCGTATGACGTGTAGCGGGAACGGCATCAACCGGAACGATCCTCGTAAGAATCGTCTCTATCCGTATCCACGCTGAGCTCCTCGGGATGACTTCGCCAAGCCACGAGCTTCGTCTTCGTACGGGTTACTAGCCTCGTGTTGAAGACGACGTGATCGAGAGATGATCACGATCCGAATCCAAATTCGGACCTAAAAACAAGTCCTCAAGACTTGCTTCTCCGGAGAGGTATTCGTCAACCGATTGACGAATCCTTCGTCCTCCACCTCAGAGGATTACCGGAGTTCAAATCCCCGGTATGTTAGCCGCTGTCGGAGCACTAACCGTCGTCCAAACAACGCTCCGACGAGAGGAGAAGAAGCTGTCCAGAAAACTGGACAGCTTGGTGGAGGAGATAGGCGCCGGCCAAAACAAGGAGACAAAAGCTCACCTTGATGCCGAACCTTTTAGGGGATCACCGGAGGGTCGCCGGAGGTTCACCGGCTGGAGCTTGGGCGCGGCAAGGGTCTTGACGGCAGACAATCAAAGTAGGCGGCAAGGAGCTTGGGCGGCACAACCAGGTTGGGCGGCAACTCCTTGGAGGCTAGGGTTTTGATTTTGGATTAGGGTTTAACAATCCCTTAAGCCCACTTTTATAGAGAACTAATTCTCTTAATGGTTAATGGATCATATCCATAAAGCCCGTTAACCCGCTCCATTAAGATAAGTTAAAATAAACCAAACCATAATGGTTTATTTTAAGTTAAAACGAACCGAACCAACTTTTGGTTCATTCGTTTAAAATAAACCAAACCCTTTGGTTTATTCTTATCCATTGGATTAGAACCAAACCATTTTGGTCCATCCATTACGTCTTCATAAGACGCAGCCCATCCACGTTTCCATTGCGACTGAAACAATTTCATGCTCGCTTTATGTTTGATCCAACCAAACATAGTTTCTCTCGGTCTGAGAATCTCATTCTCAAGCTCGTTTTAAATCCTTTGGATTACACTCGTTGTGCGTGTGACCAAATAGGTTCTCGGTTTATGTTGGCCGTCTATAATTAACCATTAATTATAGAACGATCATGAGTGGCACCTAGTAGTACATCATGATCCCCAATTAGAAAAGATCAACGGTTGATCCGTAACTATTTACGAAACCCTTGATGGCTCGAATGAATCGTGCCCCATTCCTTCACTCATCTTATACCCACTTGGTTAGACATGGTCTATTGTGTCAGTCCCCACTAAGGTCGACTACGCCACACCTAGCCCAAGTATCATTTCCTCGTCCTACAGTTCTAGTTACTCCACATGTATCGAAGAGTACCTTACTCTAAACATGTAATGCTTTGGCCAAAGACTTTAGTAACAATCCGACGAGAGGCCATGGGTATACATCTCCTCGCAAGGAGTGGTGAATCCTTTATAGGCTATTCAAACACCTTCGATCACTTCGACTTATACCCAATCATCTCGGGTCCACATCTCCTTAGAGATGTTTGCTTAAGATGTCAAAGCATAAGTCTCCATGATCAAGATGACTTGAATACCCAAGTCAAAGGAACATCGCACTTAAGCCACAGTAAGAACTTCATTGACATATCTATATATGCAGAGAACCATATGAAGTCTTACGGCTGGTCACTCCAATGAACTAGTTACCATAACTAGCATCCACGATTAACTCCGGACATCACTATGTCTCCAGCCAGTGAGAATCAGCTGCTTGGATACACCAAGGAGTATACCTCGTGCTAGTCTCAACAGAATTGATGGTGTCCAGATCCATCAATTCATCGACTAGGCATAATTCCGATACATCACAATTACACATGTAGAGATACTCACTAGTTGTGATCCAATCACAAATTCTCTCATGCTGTGAATCGTATCGTGGACATTCAGTAAATGAGTTTAAGATCCAATCAAATACATAAAACATGTATACTCAAATAGTGAATCTTCATTTATCATATAAATGGTTCATACATAAGGCGATTGCCTTAGGACATCTCTCATATATTACTAACAGACTCCCACTTGGCCTAATGCCAATCGCTACGGTATCCAATACCATAAGCTCTAACATGACCCTCAAACTTACTTTGAGGTAATGCTTTAGTCAAAGGATCCACTAAGTTCCTTTCAGTGGGAATTTTCTCGATTTGTATTTCGTTCCTACTGATGATCTCTCTGATAAGATGATAGCGGTGAAGCACATGTTTGGATCATTGATGAGACCACATCAAGTTCATAGATGAACTACTTGATCCAAACCGCTTCCTTTGCTGCTTCCAAAGCTGCAACGTATTCTGCCTTAGTGGCAGAATCCGCTATAGTGTCAAGCTTGGAACCTTTCCAACTTATTGCGCCTCCATTCTAAGTGAATACATACCCAGACTAAGACATGGAATCATCCTTGTCTGTCTGGATCTGGCATCCGTATACCCACGTATCGCCATGTACCCTTCTCCATATATTAGGAACACATCCTTAGTTCTTCTCAAGTACTTAAGGATCGTCTTAACAGCCGCCCAATGATCCATTCCTGGATCGGATTGGTATCTGCTCGTGACACTCAGAGCGTACGATACATCGAGCCTCGTACATAACATAGCATACATGATAGATCCTATTGCGGATGCATAGGGAATCTTACTCATGCAAATCCTCTCGTCTTCTGTGCGCGAACACATAGACTTCGAAAGGTGTACCCCATGCCTGATGGGCAGATAACCTTTCTTGGATTCCGACATGCTAAACCTCTTTAGCACTCGGTCTATATATGTAGGATCGCGAAAGACCAAGCAACCGCTTCGATCTATCTCTATAGATCTTAATCCCAGGATGTAGGTTGCTTCTCCGTCTTTCATGGAGAATGTCTTGGATAACCAAACCTTAAGCGGATGTAAGATTGACACGCGTTTCCTATAAGTAATATGTCATCGACATACAATATTAGGAACACATTGCACTCCCACTAACCTTCTTGTACACACAAGGTTAAATGCGGATTTTGTGAGAAATCAAACTTTTTGATCGTCTCGTAAGCGGATATTCCGACTCTGGATGCTTGCTTCAATCCATAAATGGATCATCGCAATTTGCATACCTTGGTTTTATCAGCGATGTGAAACCCTCGGTGTATCATATACACGTCCTCGGCGGAGTTTCCATTAAGGAAAGTTGTTTTCACATCCATCCGCCATATCTCATAATCATAATGAGCCGCTATGGCGGGAGCATCCAAATGGATTTAAGCGTAGCTACAGGAATAGGTTTCGTCATAATCAACACCTTGTTTTTGGCGATATCCTTTCGCCACCAATCTAGCCTTATAGGTAATCACATTACCATCCATGCCGGTTTTCTTCTTGAAAACCCACTTGCACCCTATAGGCTTTATGCCTTCAGGTGGGTCAACCAAGTTCCAAACTTGGTTTTCATACATGGAATCCATTTCCGACTTCATGGCACCAAGCCACTTATCCCTTTCTGAACTTGTCACTTCTTCATAAGCGGTAGGCTCCTCATCATCAATGAGTAACACGTCGTTCGATTCACTTACGAAATCCATATCTCTCGGGAATGTTGCGTGTTCTACCGGATCTCGAAGATGTGGTGTTACAATAGGTCCAAAGATTGCTCATCACTATGAGTCATTTACCGCTCAAATGTCTATTTGAGTCTCTCGAGCCTCCTCAAGCTCGACGACACTCCCACTGTTTTCTTGCAAGAGAAACTCTTTCTCTAGAAACACGGCATGCCTTGAAACAAACACCTTTTGTTCCACAGGATGATAGAATTGGTAACCCCTTGTTTCCTTAGGGTATCCAATAAATAGACATTTATCAGACTTAGCATCCAATTTGTCTGATACAGTCCGCTTCACATAAGCAGGACAACCCCATATCTTCAAGTAAGATACATGAGGTTTCTTACTATTCCATATCTCATATAGAGTAGTTGAGACTACCTTGGTAGGCATTCTGTTTAACAAGTAAACAGTTGTCTGAAGTGCATAACCCCAAAAGGACTTGGGAAGAGTCGCATGATTCATCATTGACCTGACCATGTCCAACAAGGTCCAGTTACGCCTCTCAGATACACCATTATGTTGTGGTGTATAGGGCGGAGTCCATTGAGACAATATGCCATTGTCTCTTAGATAATCAAGAAACTCTTGACTTAAGTATTCACCACCTCGATCCGATCGAAGTATTTTAATACTTTTTTCATGTTGTTTCTCTACTTCATTTCTGAATTCTTTGAACCTTTCAAAGGCTTCATACTTGTGTTTCATCAAGAACACATACCCAAACCGTGAGTGATCATCGGTGAAGGTAATGAAGTAGCTATAGCCTCCTAAAGATTGAGTTGACATAGGTCCATATACATCACTATGTATTAGGCCTAGCAACTCTCCACTGCTCACCTTTTCCCGTAGCAGGTAACTTAGTCATCTTGCCTTTTACATGATTCGCATGTATCGATGAATCCAATTCAAACGATTCCAGAATTCCACATCGGTGTAATTCGGACATGCGTTTCTTGCTTACATGGCCAAGACGACAATGCCACATGTAGGAGTCTATTCGATTATCCTTTCGAGCACGCTTGTTGCTCGCTTCGATATTGCAAATGTCACCGATACGCCCAACGATATACACCATTGCTTAAAGTTCCAAATTCCATAAAGAACCCCATTCAAAGTTATGTAACAACAATTGTTACTAAAAGTCAAATGGAACCCATTTCTATTTAGACAAGAAATAGAAATGATGTTCTTTATCAACGAAGGAACATACAAGCAATTGTCCAGTTCTAAGACAAGTCCTACAGGGAGTTCCAACAAATACGTTCCGATGGCGAGTGCAGCAACCGTTGCTCCATTCCCAACACGTAAATTTGACTCTCCTCGACGAGTCTTCTATTCCTTAGCCCATGTATGTCATTACATATATGTGAGCCACACCCAAGATCAAATACCCAAGTGTCCGAGAGGAAATAGAATGACAATCAATAAAGAAGATTTCAAGAAGATGGGGCATCCGATGCCTTATCCTTCTTCACGAACTCAAGATAAATCTTGCACTTTCTTCACAATGGCTCTCCTTGCCATAATGATGGCAAGTTTCCTTTTGTGCTAGTTCTACCTTCTTAGCCTTTCTCTTCTTTCCTTCTCATTGCCTTTGACTTCCTCTTAGAACCTTTCTTCGAGGAATCAACTAACAAAGACCGGCCCCCGCTCATGCTTCCTAAGACTCCACATCTCGAGCAAAGATATTGAGCAGTACCACAGATGAACCTCCTAGCATCTCAGAGGTGAAGAGGAGCTTTGAGACTTCGAACCTTTCGAATCTCACTTACTCATCAACCAACTCACAAAGATGAAGGACTACGATATGAGCATCCATATGCTCATGCTGCTTTCGTAGCTTGGGTTCCATCGTGGCTAGCATGATGCAACTCATTTGTTCAGAATCACTCACATGTTTCTGATAGGCCAACAATTGGTCCAGAGTTGCATCATCACTATGACGGGCGGGAAGAGGCGCTTCGAGGACATTTGCAAGCTTTTCAACCTTGAGAACAATTCTCAAGCTTCTAAGCTAGTCCATGAAGCTCGGCCCAGTCAATTTATTTGAATCCAAAATGGAACGCAAATTCAAACACATCATGATCAATATATTAACTTAGAAATACAAAACGAGCATATATGAGAAAGATGATTTTAAAAATGCATCCACATACATTTATAAATCCCATTCATTTTTCGAATTTCAAAAACCCCAAAATCACTTCGGGAGATCGTAGGTCCATCTCCGAATGGGCTGATATCCATCATAGATAAGAACAACCTTGGAGTTAGTCCAACAAGTCATTCTTAGCTATGATGGTGGGTATCAAGTATACCGATTACATATCATGTATATGTAACTATCACAATGTGCTATCAACTAATTGAATGTTTACACATACATTGGGTTGTTAACACATTAACAAGTATGCATCATATGCATAGCACCCAACTTCACCTCTCTTCACATCGACCTTGGAGTGAGTCCAACAAATCGATGCTCCAAGTTAAAGCCGACCCATTAATCGCGAAATAGTTTTAATATGGTTAGAGCGCATTCAACCAATTAGCCAGGCTTGGAGTGAGTCCAACAACCCAAACTAACGATTGACCTCTGACTCTTACCATATTAGAGTTAAACTATTCCAATGATTTGAACATGTTCAGTTCGAGCGGGCTTGAGTGAGTCCAACAACCCAAACAAGAAATGTAACTCGTTCTAACCATATTAATGGAAGGTGTAGGATTTAATATTGAGTTAGGTTTTTTATGTCTCATCCTCTTTGCATGCAAATAACTATTATCTACATGGCATGGCATACATGGCATACATCTACATGTCACGACACGCATGGCATAATGTTATGCATCTAATGCAATTACATGGCATACAATTATGTCATGTATATATTTCCTTATATGTCATAACTATTTATGGAAATAAAATATGTTTAAGATTTGATTCTCCAAATCAAATCATAATTAAATTAGGAAACAAATTTCCAAATCTAATCACATATTTTATTCATGGAATTATTTGATTAAGGAAAATCTATTTAGGAAACCAATTTCCTAAATCATTAAAACTACTTATGGAAATAAAATATTTTAAGATTTGATTCCCAAATCAAATCATGATTAAATTAGGAAACAAATTTCCAGAATCTAATCAAATATTTTATTTATGGAAAATATCAATTTCCATAAATACTTTCAACTTTCCAAAAGTGGAAGATTTCCATAAATACTTCTAGACTTTCCAAAATTGAAAAATTTCCATAAATACTTCTAAATTTCCAAAATTTAGAAAACTTCCAGAAATACATTATGACTATCGCAAAATCATTTTTACGATTATGTCGAAACACAACCTGGGCTCTGATACCACTGTTGGGTTTCCGGCACCGCGGCGTGTGTGTGTTCGATTATGTTTCGTAAACATGAGCACAGCGGAAGCAATAAAAATAATAAATACTCCTATTTATTACAACACACACAACACACGCATGCTATTACAACAAGTGTAGACATAACCGTAAATTAAAATTGCAATAAAAGGAAATTAAACTACGTTATACCTTTCGTATGACGTGTAGCGGGAACGGCATCAACCGGAACGATCCTCGTAAGAATCGTCTCTATCCGTATCCACGCTGAGCTCCTCGGGATGACTTCGCCAAGCCACGAGCTTCGTCTTCGTACGGGTTACTAGCCTCGTGTTGAAGACGACGTGATCGAGAGATGATCACGATCCGAATCCAAATTCGGACCTAAAAACAAGTCCTCAAGACTTGCTTCTCCGGAGAGGTATTCGTCAACCGATTGACGAATCCTTCATCCTCCACCTCAGAGGATTACCGGAGATCAAATCCCCGTTAAGTTAGCCGCTGTCGGAGCACTAACCGTCGTCCACACGACGCTCCGACGAGAGGAGGAGAAGCTGTCCAGAAAACTGGACAGCTTGGTGGAGGAGTAGGCGCCGGCCAAAACAAGGAGAGAAAAGCCTCACCTTGATGCCAAACCTATAGGGGATCACCGGAGGGTCGCCGGAGGTTCACCTGGAGCTTGACGCCGGCAAGGGTCTTGACTACAAAGACAATCCGTGGCGGCAAGGAGCTTGGGGGAAGGCACAACCGTGTCACAACTCGAGGCTAGGGTTTTGATTTTGGATTAGGGTTTAACAATCCCTTAAGCCCACTTTTATAGAGAACTAATTCTCTTAATGGTTAATGGATCATATCCATAAAGCCCGCTAACCCGCTCCATTAAGATAAGTTAAAATAAACCAAACCATAATGGTTTATTTTAAGTTAAAACGAACCGAACCAACTTTTGGTTCATTCGTTTAAAATAAACCAAACCCTTTGGTTTATTCTTATCCATTGGATTAGAACCAAACCATTTTGGTCCATCCATTACGTCTTCATAAGACGCAGCCCATCCACGCTTCCATTGCGACTGAAACAATTTCATGCTCGCTTTATGTTTGGTCCAACCAAACATAGTTTCTCTCGGTCTGAGAATCTCATTCTCAAGCTCGTTTTAAATCCTTTGGATTACACTCGTTGTGCGTGTGACCAAATAGGTTCTCGGTTTATGTTGGCCGTCTATAATTAACCATTAATTATAGAACGATCATGAGTGGCACCTAGTAGTACATCATGATCCCCAATTAACCAAAAGATCAACGGTTGATCCGTAACTATTTCAAACCCTTCAAGAGCTTCGAAGAATCGCGGCCCCATTCCTTCACTCATCTTATACCCACTTCTGGTTCAGACATGGTCTATTGTGTCACCCTCACTAGGTCGACTTTCACGCCACACCTAGCCCAAGTATCATTTCGCCTCTACGGATTCTAGCGTTACTCCACATGTATCGAAGAGTACCTTACTCTAAACATGTAATGCTTTAGCCAAAGACTTTAGTAACAATCCGACGAGAGGCCATGGGTATACATCTCCTCGCAAGGAGTGGTGAATCCTTTATAGGCTATTCAAACACCTTCGATCACTTCGACTTATACCCAATCATCCCGGGTCCACATCTCCTTAGAGATGTTTGCTTAAGATGTCAAAGCATAAGTCTCCATGATCAAGATGACTTGAATACCGCAAGTCAAAGGAACATCGTGACTTAAGCCACAAGAAGAACTTCATCGATATCTATATATGCAGAGAACCATATGAAGTCTTACTACCGTCACTCCAATGAACTAGTTACCATAACTAGCATCCACGATTAACTCCGACATCACTATGTCTCCACCAAGGAGAATCACCGCTTGGTTACACCAAGGAGTATACTGCGTTATCTTCTCGGCGTAATCGATGGTGTCCAAATCCATCAATTCATCGACTAGGATAATTCCGATACATCACAATTACACATGTAGAGATACTCACTAGTTGTGATCCAATCACAAATTCTCTCATGCCGTGAATCGACGTGACATTCAAGAAATGAGTTTAAGATCCAATCAAATACATAAAACATGTATACTCAAATAGTGAATCTTCATTTATCATATAAATGGTTCATACATAAGGCGATTGCCTTAGGACATCTCTCATATATTACTAACATATTTTCCTACCCAAAACATGCCCATGTTTTGGGGACATGGCTAGAGCATGCTTCCCTTCATTCCATGATCCATAAGAAGCTTCATTGAACTTCAAATCTCCATCATGTTAAGAAGAAAATAATTAAAATAGACCTTCAAACTAGAAAGTAACTAAATGATATAAAATAAAGTAAATATGCAATAAATGTCAACTAAATGAATTAAGATGTGTGCCAAAATAACAACTAAAACTCTATATAAATTGCACACATCACTTGGGCCTCTCCTTTATCTTGAGGGGTTAGGTGGAGGATGGTTGGATCCTTCTCCTCCGTGGGCCAACGCTTCTTCCACGGCTCTTTGAATGATTGCTGCCAACTGGAAGCGAGTGAGAGTTATGGGGGTCTCCCTTGAAGCGGAGGCCGAGGAGGGAACTTCATCGGATTACATTTTCAATGCCTTTGCTCAGAAGAGTTCCACGGACGATGCCAATTGATATTGTTTCTTTTTAGCCCCTTTCGCGCGAGTCATCGAGAGAGGGTGGGTTCTCATGGTCATCGCATTAATCCCTATCCAAAGTAACACAAGTTAGATGATCGTCGATGATCCAATTACAATCCTCCGATGCTTAAGTCAAATATGTCAATGAGAAAAAAATGAAAATAATGACAAGTATCTCCTCGCAAAAAATTGTCCCTCCTTTATCTTTACCTAAATATGGTTTTTTATAGTATCTCCGAGGTTCTTCGCCCCTTCCTATTATCTGCTAGTAATATTCTTTGTTAAGTTGGTAGGGGACAACCTCTATAAGGAATCTCCATCTGACAGTTAGGTGTCCAAGAGCCATCATTAGGAGAAGTCGTTAGGGGACTAGTTGTAACGATTGATGGAAAAGAATCCTTTCTGTGGTCCCCAGCTACTTGTATTGTTTTCATTCTTAGTTCCCCTGAGTTTCTCTACTCTCAACTAGCTCCTCCTCCCAACTTCCCGAGTCACCTTGCTCTTGATTTGCCCCTCTCCTTCGCTTCTCGACTCCTCTTGACTCACTCCTCTAGTCGCTCCACTCTTGACTCGCTCCTCTTCCCGACTGGCTCCTCTTCTCGATGCCCTAGGTCACTCCGCTTCGACTCACTCCTTTTCTCAACTTTCTGAGTCACTCTGCTTCTAACTGTTTTGCCTCTTTACTTCTTTGTGGGTCATGCAATTTGAGTTATATCCACATCACTCATGATCCTACATTTGAATACCCTAAAATTTGTTCATGGGTATTACAATCGAGCGATAGATAAAGATCAATAAGCTTATAGTTTAAATCTTTGGCAAACAAATAAAAAGTTTGTCAGTTGATTACAGTTTTGTTTGATCAAGAATAGAATATTTTCTAATCAAGCGATTCAATCAACTTAACGTTGAACAATTGATAATTGGTAAATCCAATCTATTGGTACTACAACAACTAATTTAGTCGGAGATGAAAGCTTTAATAATAGGATCCAATCAAGATATGACGTCAATAAATTGTCAATTGATATTGCTATTTTCATCAGCAAAGTGGTGGGATTTCAAGAGAAGATTATAAAAGAAATTCTAAGGGACTGTGAGAGGTATAATCTATTCAGTGCAATCTACACCCATACTTTATTTCTTTTTGAGTTATATTATAAAACTTTATTTCTTGTTTTTAAATCCTATATTGAGATGTTTCTCCCCGAATGTTGAGAAGGAGATAGACATAGAGATTCTAAGGAGTGAATTATTTGACGAATCGTATGCCATGGGGTAACAACTCAAAGTCTACTGAACCAGATAAATTTGCGTCTCATCTTATTTGTCATTTTATTTTTGTTCTTTAATTTACATAACTTATTTTGTCATATAGAATACTAATATTGTACAAATGATATTTATCCTCTTTACTAAATTGATCACAACACCAACATGCCCCAACACGACCAATAAATGAATCCTTTATCGAATTCATTCAAGTGGAACCACACTCAAACATAATCTCCTATAGCCAAGCACCCCAGCTCATAAAAAATTAGCATAACACTATAATGGGTTTAGTGTACCCCGCAACACTATATTAAAAAAATATAATATCCATATATTAACGACTCATGACTATTTTATATATTTAAAAAAAAGATAAATCCAAAATTTATATTGAAAAATACATGGCAAAGGATGCTTTCATTAGAAATCAAATCTTATATTTTTCCGCGATTTAATAAACAGTGTAGGTGAAATTTAGAATTGTCTAAACAGCGTCTCATATTTTTATATTTATCAAATAACACACTTAATTTCCTTTTTATTCCTCCCGCCAAATAAATCTGTACCATTGTGATGATTAAATTGTAAATTCCAGTACCACTGTGGTGTTGAAAATTCAAATCTCAGCATCACAGTAGTGGTGCAATCCCAGTACCATAGTGGTGTTGGGATTTCAAATTTCAACACCCTAAATCGTTGTGTTGGGATTGTAACGTCACTGTGGTACTGATATTTGAATTTTTAACATCATATTCGGGATTTTGCTGGAGGTCTATTTGATCGGAGAAATAAAAAAAAAATTAAATATACTATTTGATAAATATAAAAATATAAAATACTGTTTAAATAATTCTAAATTTTAGATGCACTGTTTAGCAAAATGCAGTACATTTTTACAAAATTCACTGGGTACGTTTACTAATTGCAAGTCACTGTTGGTGGAGAAAAATTCAACTGTATAATTTTAATATGAATCATAAACGTCATGGGCCTGGGAGAATTGCGTCATATGATTTTATTACTCTATAATGAGTTAGTGTACCCCATCAAGCTGTGTTGTCCGATAGGGTCCGATCGGGCATCCGTCGCTCAACAGCTCCGTCGACACCGCGGCGCGATATTCTAAAGTTTCCGAAGTTAGCGATGCGAAAAAAATAATCAAGTAATCCCGATCCTACGCGGAGGTCGGTGGATCCCCCTGCCAATCTTCTGTTCAAATTTTCGGCGATTTCCCTGATCTTAGACGAGAGAAAGCAACGTTGTCGGATCGGACGATGGCGGTCTTCATGACGTTGGAGGATTCCCCGCCGTTCAGAAAGCAGGTGACGTGTCCTTGATTATTGTCGTACCTTCCTGAGTTGGTCGCTTTATTGTGGTGATTTCTTCTTCTTCTTCTTCTTTTTTTTTAATCTGGTTTAGAGGTTTTGGATATCTTCTAGTTTAATTGACTGTATATTACTGATCTGGAATGTTCAAGATCTGAGCTTGGAGATCGCCGTATTGTGCTTCCATCGCCCTTCAGGAAATATCTTGGCGATCAATTTTTTTTTTCTTTTGTACGAGAAACGCATAGGCTAATTACATGAGGAAGTAAAGTTACAGGTTGAGTTTTGTAACCCCGAGTCCGTTTCAGTCATCGGGATAAATACTCCTATTCCAATTGTTAATATTCTCCATATTGCGTTCAAATGATAACTGGAAGGACTCTTTCATAAATCTAGATAAGAATCCTTGTTTTATGGAATAAAATATCTCTTCAAAATTATATTGCAAATGGTTCAATAATCGTAATATTTGCTACTACTTGACTTGTACAAGGCTTGTTATGTGGTTCGGAGATGCTTATCAAGGATAGTCGATGGGGAACAAAACATAATTTATATAATGAACTATAGCTCATTGCTATCACATACACCCCTCTTGACTGCCAATTTGTAAGCGTTAGGTTGGAAAAAGGGATGAATGCTGTAATTTTATCTTTATATGCCGATTTTGATTTAAAGTTAAAATTACTCGAAAGCTAGCTTTTAACCTTCTATCTTCTTAGTTTTTGTATCATATCATCTTTCTTTCTTTTTGCTGCCTTCATTTGCTTTTTGTCCTTGTCGTTTGAGGTTGTCATATATTCTATCCTTCTTGCTCCCTACTTTCATCAGTACAATTGTTATAACAAAATTAGTGTTTCATTAATCAATCAACTAACAATTAAATTGTTTATGTTAGAACTGGTAGGATAATGGCTAGATTGGCTAGAGGGGGAGGTGAATAGCTCTTGACGTACATTTTCATTGACTGACTACATTTTTAGTGACAGTTCACGATCGCCTATGTCTTTAGTCTACCAATACTCTACTTGACACTAGTTGACTTGTATCCCAGGCAATGACTACTTGAGTCGTTTGCTTGAATTTATTACATATGCTATCTAACGGGTGTAACTTTCCTCCCCCGATGAGCAACCTTTTCTAACTCTGTTATGAATTTAGTTGATTGCTTAATCAACTCAACCTGTCCAGTCAATTATCCAATAGAATAAGCTCTGAAAAGAACATTTTCTATTTGTAAGCCATCTAGCCTAAGTTAGCTTAGCATATTTAGCCGATTGGGAACACCTTTAAATCGACTAGATTATCAACTATGATAATTCTAATGGTCGAATATTGGCTTAAATCAAAAGTTACCCTAACCTAAGTTACAGGTCTTTTGATACTCATAACTCACTTAAGAGTTTACTTTTGCAACTTCACTTTACCATTAAACTTAGCTTATAAGTCCCTTGGATCCGTCAAGTCACTGACTCATTTCACATGGCATCTTTCACTCTTCGCCTATGTACTTTGCCTTCTTCTGATTGTTGTCATTGTTGTCACTTAGAGGCTTCTTGTTTTGTGGTCCCTCTAATGTCCTATAATATGTTTCTCTGATCTCTAGTGGTCCTCGAGCATTCTATCTAATCACGTATGCGTTTCGTGTAAAACACGTCTGTTGCTCAACACATTAAATTCCATAGTTAAACATGACCACTCAGGGCATGGTTGTACTAAAAGATTAGACGGGTTCCTTAAATTGCTTCCCTTCTCAATTTTGTGTATCAATTGATATTCATTGGTAGTCACCTATCTCTTTCACTTTTATTCAAAAGAGTAAGTCCTCCTCCATTTGAAAATAGTTCATGATAAAAGTATACGTATGACAAAGCAAAATCTTCTTGTCTTTAAATGGGGATAGTTCTAATGATTTATGCACCATGAAAAGACTAAACTTAAAAAGACTAAACTTATAGTAGAAAAATCTTCTCTAATGCCCTCCTTCGTTCTTTTCTTCTACAATATTTTAAGGTACACACATTTTTGTGGCTTAGGATTAAAGAGTTGTCAATGCACCACATATTGGCAATAGAGGTAACATTAATTGTATTCTTGGAATGTAAAAGGATTAGATGCAACATGTGCGAGATTAAACCTTGCCTTAGGATAGTGAATTTTGTCTTTTTATTTTTTTTTTACTATCCCTTTTATTTATGTGCTTTATTATAATTTCTTAATATATTTATTGTTTGGTATCTATTGGTTTTTAGTGCCCTATCATAATTGTTTAAACAACTTATAATATCCATACTTTATCATCCAGTTCCAACAATATAAGTTTGTTTCTGCATTTGAGATATTAAACTATGGTTTATAAAGATTATCAATAAAGATAGTATTTTGCCTTGATATTCATCTAATTTTTTAATTGTTCTACTTCTATTTGTTTACTGTGTAATTTCAAGAAAGATGCATCTATTTTGATGAGTAAAATCTATACAACAATGGAACAATGACATTTTATTAAGGGGTGCATCTAATATTTGGTATTTAACAAAGGGTACACCATAATTTCAAATTTATTAATGAGAACACTTATCTCAAAAATGCCCTTGCAATTGTATAAACACTTTTACAACTTTGAAAAATATTTTTTTGACCTTTTGATGTGAACAAGGGCTTGAATCGACTCTTGAGAGCATGAATCCAATGGTGATCTTATTTTATCAATTTTGACCCAACAAGTTGGTTCAGTCAAAATTTAATGGTCATTGATGAGCTCCTAGAAGCACCTTGAATTAAATGGTGGTCACATACTACCATGTTGACCAATAGAAAAGTCATCAAGGTAAGCTGACCAAAATACCTTGATAATGTTTTTCGGTTGTCAAAATTGAAAAGTAAAGGTATGAATGAGCTTTTGGAAGTACCATGAACATAATGGTGGTCACATTTTTCCATTTTAATCATGAGAAAGACTATTAATGTGATTTCTTTCAATGAATAAAATAAAAAAGAGTAAGAATATAAATGCACTCTTATGAGCATCATAAAGTTAATGGTTTGATGTTATATTATCATTTTGACCATTAAAAAATGCTATTAAGAAGATTTGGCCAAAACACCATTTTCCTATACAAGAATTGTGTAGGTAGCACCAATAATCAAACCATGTTTTAATGTATGGCAAAATAGTTTAAAGTCAGATATTGTGTGATTTAATAAGTATGTCAAGTGTGTAGGTAACTTGATAGAGGAAGTTTTGGTAGGTCAAAGTGATCAGATACCAAGCAAGGAAGTTCCGATAGGTTAGGTAGACTGGTTATTAGGCAAGGAAGTTCCGGTAGGTCAGTAAATCGAATACTAGATATGAAGTCCTAATAGGTTGAGGAGACTAAATACCAAGCACGAAATCCTAATAGGTAAGGTTGACTAGATATTAAGCAAAAGGCAAGTCTAAGAGAGGATCTTTTGGCAAAGAAGGTTGCGAACAAGCATCTTTATATCGAGGACATGGGTAGCCTTTATATAGTTAGGCGATTGATTTGACCAAGAAATTAATAGAAGCTTCAAAGTCAATAAAATTGACAGTACAGTTGACGGAAGTCAACTGAGCTAATCATTGTAGATATATTTTTTGAACTAACCAACTCTTAACATGGAAAAATTATTTTCTAGCAATCGGAAGAAGTTTTCGGTTGATTGAGGGTTCGGGCAACAATAAATTTGGTCAGGGCAATTGAATAATCCAGTAAATGACTCCGTCAAAAAGCTGATGTGGCAAACGATAGAACTTGTGTTCGTGTGACTATAGATTGATCTAAGCAACCAGAAGACCCAATTAACATAGAAAGCATAATTTATCTAGACTAATAAGCCTTTGTGAAGGAAATTCCAAGCAAATGGAAAGGTTTTCTAGGTGATTGGAAAGGTCTCAATCAATTGGAAACAAGATGCAAGTGAATGAAAAGGGGATAATCAATGAAGAATAGTCATTGGATAACACATTATTCAAGCGATTGAATAAGGGTTCCGGTCAATCGAATCACCTGAAGAAGAGCTATATAAAGGACCTCAAAGGAGACTTTGAAAATCATTATAAATTTGAGAAATCACTCAAAGGCTCCTTGTTGAAAAGCTTTTTCAGGTAGCAAGTGCTTCAATAGCTCCACATGTTTGTTATTGTTATTTTTATTTGAGCTGGTACTTTGCTTGCCTATTCATATTTGGCTTATTGTACTTCGTTTATAAATCTTGTTTGCCAAAGTTTGTAAATATTTTTCCACCTCTGTAAGGTATTAAGAAAGGAGAAAGCTAGTGGGATTATTGATGGGTAATTCATTTCACAAATCAATAGGGGTTGTGGAGTAGGAACCTTGGGTTATGAACCATGTTAAATTCTTGTGCCCACTATTCTTTACTCTGCTTTTAAATTTGTTTTGAAATATTTTGTTTCCGCTGCTCAGGTTTTGTAAGATTCTTTTTAAAATTAAAAGGTGCTATTCACCCTTTAGTGCCTCAATGCGATCCTACAAGAACATTATCACGATCATTTTATTAGTGAAAATCACAATAAGAATCACCATTATGCTCTAGGACTCTATTTATTCTCTTACTTTTTGATTTTAGGTACTAGAAAGAAAAACATTGACAACCATTCCGGTAGTCTAGATTGTGATATATGACCATTATTACATTCACGACATTTCTAGAAGTCTATTCATACTTTTACTTTTGATTTTGACCATGGAAATATGTTTAAGGCTTTAAAAAACCTTGATGACCTTTTTTGTGGTCGAAGAGTAAGGGCATAAATGAACTTTTAGAAGCATTATGAATGCAATAATGGTCTTGTATTGTCATTTTGACTGCTATAATTGTTAAAGTATTTCAGCTAAAACAGTTTGATGACCTTTCCAATGATTAAAATAAAAAAATAAGAGCTTGAATGGACTCTGATTTCATGATCCGAGAAGTCCACTCTTGCCCTCACTTTTGTGATTTAATCATTAAAAGACTATGTGTAAAACATTTTGGCTAAACACCTTGATGACTTATCCAGTGGTTAGAATGACAATATAAGATCACCATTATGTTTAGGGTGCTCCTATGAATCTGTTTATGCCCTTACTTTTTGATTTCTTGCTTTTTTTTTTATTTTAACCATTGAAATTTTTTTCAATTTATTTTTGCCACCTTAAGAGACTTTTTAGTGGTTAAAATGGTAATATGAGACCATTATTGCATTTATGATGCTTTTAGGAGTTCATTTGTGCATTTACTTGATTTTATCATTGATCAAAATGATAAAAATAAGACTACCATTAGATTCCTTATATTTATAGGAGTCAATTTATGCACTTTTTTTTTTTATTGTTTTTTGACAATTGAAAGATCATCAAAGTATTTTCCATAGTTTTAATGGCATTTGTGCAACTGCAAGGTATTTTTGGAATATAGTAAACCCTTTGGTAAACTTGTAATCATTATTCACCCTTTGGTAAATACTATATATTAGGTGCATCCTTTGATAAATTGTTGATGAAACAACATTAATATATTGCTAATAATCATTTACTTTTTGGTGTAACATCTAAATAATTATGGCTAGGCATGACCATCGTGAGGTCGTGAGAACCACACTTGGCTGTAGGCTCACTCCAGCAATGACCTCACGGATGCCTTGCAGCCAGGCTAGGTTGCTACGAGAGGCCTTAGGGCTAAGCCAAACTGCTGTGAGAGGTCTCACGGGCAAGCGAGGCCCCTCCAACATTATGGAGAGCTCGTGGTTGGCATTATTGGTTGATTATTGAGTTGTATGAGATTGTTAGGGTTTTGGCAAGAGGAAGGAAAATCTAGTTCCTTCTGATTTTGGGTGTACGAAAAATTAGGAAAAAATTGATCTGCGGATAGATTTGGAATCCATCACTTCTTTAATTTTATGTAAAGTAAACAAGGATAAATATCTCAACTCTTGAGCAATCCATCTTTTGGAGTAACCTGGGCATAATCCTTTTGTGCAAGGATTTAGAAAAAAGGAAAGAAAGAAATAAGTTCTCTCTTTTTGGTTCCATACAATACCTTCGTTCTTTCTTTTTTACAAATCTAATCTCCTATCATGAAGACAATGCTTTGAAAACAGGTTTAATTTTAAGTTTATGTTTTCTTGAGGAAGGATAGATGTAAGGATTTATATCACTTTGGTGGTGATATCTTGCAAAGAAAGGCGACTGAGGATGACACACTCTTCTATTGTAGTGTTGAGGAAATTGATAATTTGTCTAATCAGCTCAAAGGTTGCATAGGTCACTTATACCTACCGACGCCTTTAGGTTATGAACAAAGATTCTGGGGTAAGGTCTATGGTCGTTGGTTTGTCTATTTGGCAATTAGCTACTTTGGTATGGAAAACATGAAATTCCACTGCATGGTTCTCATATTCAATAGGTTGATCAATGTTGATAAAGCAATGTCGCTCTAATCCATGGCTTCAGGGCAACTGGTGTCGAGTGGAGAAATATGCATCTTTAAGGTACATTGTTATCATACATATGCTTGATAATCACAATGTTTTACTGAATGGTGCACCCACTTATGCTCTCTATCTAGAAGTCACAATATCAATTCTTCCGCCATTGAAAAACTTCACATTTGGATCTCCTTGTCTCTTCCATGGTGAACGAGGGCTACAACTGCTGGTTGGTTGAACTAGTGACATATTTCAAGTAGCAAATGAAATGAAAATTCTTTTGATGGGAAAAGTAGCTCTAGAGCTCACCTAGGATCAAGGTTTTAAAAGCCGACTCGTATCGGGCGAAATGGACGAAACATTTCGTTCTGACGTGGAACCGAAACGGAACGCCGTGCGAAATTTCGGTAAAATGCGCCCGACAGATAGAAGTGGAGAGCACGAGTGACAGAAGGAGAGCTTACTTGGAAGTAACGACCAAGGCGAGGCAGAGCAGTGACGACGATGCGGCAACGAGGCAGGTATGCTCTGCTTCGATCGCGCGATCCCGCGCCCAATCACCGAGTGCGCTCGGGATCGCGATCGCGATCACCGCGCTAGTGATCGCGGAATCGCGATTGATCGCGGAATCACGATTGATCGCGGTCTCCTTCGGAATTAATAAAAAATTTAATTTATATAAATAACTAATATAAAAATTATAATTAAATAAATTATTAATTAAAATTTTATATAAAATATAAATTAATTAAACGGTAAAATTTAATTAAATAAATTATTAATTAATTTATATTTTTATTTAAAATTATAAAAATTAAACAAATAAAAAATATTTTAATTAAATCCTAAATTCAATTTATAATTTATTTAAAATTAAATCTTTAATTATTTTTAAAAATTAATTAAAATTTAAAAAAAAAATTTAAATAATTTTAGAATTTTATAAAAAAAAATTAAAATTTTTATTTGATAAATTTTAAAATTTTTACTGGATAAAACATCGGGGACGTATGTTTATCCTTATCCTGTACCAGTTCCGATTCCAGTGGCACCAGTTCCAGTCCAACTTCCAGTGGTGAATCGAAACACATTGATGGATATGTGGAGAAATCAATATCAATATTCCATGTCATGGGATAATTATTTGATTTGGGCGTTAAGCAAGAATTAATGTTTTCATCTGATTCACGACACTCTTTTTGGTATTAGTAAAATAACATGTTATGATGTATTAATTTTAATTTAAGTTATTGATGTATCAATTTTCTTTAAAGAAAAGTATATTTATTTACTTTTATCCCTTTGATATCAATTATTTCAAGAAAAAAAATTGAAATATACTTAACAATAAATATTTGAAATTAATTGAATAATGGCCTTTAAAATAATTAAATATTAATATTTAAAAAAATAGAAAAAAATATCAAAAAGATTTACGACTATGACTATACGACATCAAAACCGTGACTCTCACACCGATCAAAACCTCAGACGGGCTCAAAGATTTAAAACCTTGCCTAGGATAATACTTCCACTGAAATGCATTTGAATGATCGAATCATTTAGATCTTACATCATGAGACTTCATAATTCCACCTCAACTATGTTAGAAATTTATTCCAATGTTTATAGCCTATAATTGTTTTTCTATTATAGCATTGCCACTTGCCTTGACTAATAAGATGATCCAAATAAACATGAGAGGCTAGGTTGGCTGCATGGACTATTTAATTTTAGTTTTAAAAATTATATGAATAGTGTTTATTTTATGCGTGGTTTGTCCTATTTGTAATTATGTTAATTTAAATGCATAAGGAAATTGAGAAGACACATATACAACACCATATGCACAGTGCACAAAGAAAGTGCTTATTAAATACAATATTTTTCTAATTGAGGAATTGTATGACATTTTAATGTAATTTATCCTTATGTACAACTATAACTTATTATTATATGATCATGCTAATTATTACAATAACATAAATTGATTGCAATAGTTATTGTACTAATTATTAATTTATTGGTTAGTTATTAGTTGTTTATGCTATAGCATAATTAATAGTGGTGATTATGGTTGTTATTAAATATAATATCTAGAAATATTGTAATAGAACATACAGTTCAAGACATCAAGAGAATTAGACCAAATGCATGAATACAATTGTCACATTAAAGTATGAGACTAATTTGGTGTAGAAGCCTTCCATTGAATCCAGATGCTTCAAGGAATTCAACAATGTCTTTAGATGTCAAATTTGAATATTTTATGATTATCTAGATATTTTAGCCAAAACAACTTAACGAATAACTTGGAAATGGCTTAGTGACAACTCAAGTGATCAACGGATTTTCTGTCCTGTTCACATGATGAATGGAATTGCGTGGAGGAGGGGAAGGGGCAATTTTCTCATTTCACGTTGAGGAAGTTCGTCTTTTCATAAATTTAAAAGTGCGGTGGACATTTTAAGTAATATCAAACTTTAGGTGCGCGAAATGGTAAAATGATGTATAATATTTTTTTTGATGCATGATATGGGAAAGGCAAAAGTAGTGTGCTCTCTTTTTGATCGCTTAAGATTGAATGGAAAAATTTGTTGGTCGGATAGGTTTTATTGGGAGGGACCAAATTCTCTCCTTTTTGACATTGAATTAACATCCAAGAACGAATGCTTGAGAGACTTATGTGAAGAATCTTTACTCTATAGCTATCCTTTTCTTTCCTTCGTATCACCATTTATACTTGTGTATATTAGGAAACTCGCTTCTATAATTGTTTATATAAATAACAAGAACATTTTTTTTCAAAAAAAAAAAAAAAGAATATAACTTCTCTATGTATGGTTGATTCCATCTCTTAGGTGTAAGCTTAGTAAGGCCTTCACCAAAAGGATATGATTGAGTAAATCCTTTTTGGAATGTGTGACTGATAGAAATTAAAAATTATATTAACTCAAAACTTATCCAATACATGAGACGTTAACCCCTTTTTATTAATTGATAATACAACTTGCTACTTTTCTAATATAAACCCTAAATTTCTTAATATAAATTCTATCAGACTTTTTAAAAAATACTAAACAACCTTTTAATAAAACTAGTTACACCATCATATCTCATAATTACGAAGTCATCATCTCATGATTTATAAAATATTTTCAGCCTAAGTTTTAGGGATATATATAGGGTTACAAAACCATTTTTCCGATGTTCCTTCTTAAGATGATGAATAAATTTTTATCATTTCTAGCTTGAATATAATACTTTGAAACACCGAGCTACTTAACCCTTTAATAACTACAATTGCAAGTTTTTATATGTAAGATATGTAAGGGGTATAAATTAACCCATTTTTTAGTTTCTCCTTGATGAAATGTTTATCAAATTCAATATGCTTATTATATACTAATAATTATGTAAGATTGTGAGCTATGCTAATTATATACTTATTATTACAATAAAGTTTCATTGAGTCATCTCACTTAATCTTCAAGTCTTCCAAGATGAGCTTTAACTAAGGTATTTCACACATATATTTGAGTTATTGCTCATAATTTTGCGTCTGCACTAGGCCATGCTACCACATTTGATTCTTGCTCCATGTCATGAGGTTACCACCAAAAAGGGTTCAATATTTAACGATTGACTTCTTGTCGACTATTGACCCAAAATCATTAGCATCTATATATATTCCTCTATTTCCAAACATTTCTTTTAAACATAATATTCTTTTCTTGTGTTCCTTTAAGATGTTATAGTACTTAGTGAAAATATTACAAATGAGGTTCTTTTAGGTTATGGATGAATCAGCTAATCACATTTACTAGGTATGTTGCCGTGTGACCTTGTGGTCATGGTTCAAGTCGTGGAAATAACTTTTTGCAATTCATGATAAGACTTCATACAATAGATCTAATGTGATATGATCTTTTCTTAGGATCCCACATTGGCGAGAGCTTTGTGCACCGGATGTCTGGTTGTCTATTGGACATAAATAAAGTATCAGATGTTGATATATTTCCTTATCTACTACGTCATCTTTCTCTACCATTCTAAGTTTGAGATTTGGGTTTATTGGAATATTTAATCGGCTTGCATGTTTGCATGAGGTGCAATAGAAGAAATGATATGTGATGATGAGGAGAGATGGAAAAAAAAAGAGCAGTGACCGAAAAAGATGTAAGGAACAAGACCATATTTTGGAGTGCAAATGAAGCTGGAGGATGATGAAAAATGAAAACAAGGGTAAGCATGAGAAGGAGATTGAAGGCGTAACAATTAATATATCTAAAGAACAAGTCGAAGTTTAATTTTCTCATCATAAGTCTAAAAATGTTACCAAGGATGAACTAGTATTAGAAAAATTATCTATTTTATCAGTGGAAGGAGAAGTAACAGAAAGTGCAACTAAGGAATTAAATAGTGATATGATATGATAGAAATTGTAGCATTCACATAAAAAATTCTAAAAATAATTTTGATACCAAATAGGCTATCGTCTTAGGTGATGAAATAGATGCATCAAATAGATAGTCTACTAGAGGAGATTTAAGTATTAGTAGTAGTAAATAATGACATTTATGATATGATCACAAACATAGAGGTAGGGTTGAAAATTATATTAACTCAAAAACGAGATCCTATCCCTTTTTATAGATTATAACACGATTTATTCATTAATACAACAATAAACTTTTCTATAAAAAATCTTTTATAAAAATTAGTTAAGCTATTATATCCCATAATTTATGTAATGAGATTTCATAATTTATGAAATATTTTCGGCCTATTTTTTAGAGATATACATGGTTACAAAATATCTTTTACAACAACTTTGCTAATTGCTAACTTAATAAAAAACCTTAGCTCCAAAGGTGTGCATGTTGGGACCACTTATGGTCCAATTTGCTCAATTTACATGCCAATTTGAATCTCTGATAAACACTAAAATCAACTTTTAAAATGCATGTAATAGTCATAACAACCACACCATCTGTATTCACGTTTTAAAGCAAACCAATAACATATGCTCCTCGACATCATGTCTTACATTAACTTAATTTTCATTGTTTTTACTACCCTTGTTTTTTCCACATAGCAAGGATCACAACCGACGGTGCATCCTCCTAATATCTTACTGTAGCTCTTATTCCATCAAGTGATGCACTTACAATGTATGATATAGTGAATGATTTTGACACTAATAATGAAATATTGTCATATCATGCTCTTGTAGTATGCTACTCTTGAAGGTTTAAAATCTTGAGGCATATCGATATTTCAGTTTTGAGTGGAATGATTCTCTTTTGGTATCGTGCTGACATTCCGATATATAGTGCTTGTAGTAAGTTGGAGGTGGAAGGACTAAAGAGATAAAGAAAAAGATAAACAACTATATAGTTAAGTTTAATGTCTGCTTTGCATATGAAATACTACGATATTATTTTGTATGTAGGCAAATTATAAAATAAAAAATAACAATATTATCTCAATTTTAGTATACAAAAGAGCTTTGAGTGTTGACATGAAATGATACTTATTTAGATGATTGACACAATGACACAAGAGACATTGTCTTGATGCGGAATAGCATTGAGTTTCAGTGATCTATCAAAACGATACATTTCGATTATTTTGCTCATCATGGTACGAGACTTCAAACCATGCTATTAAAACTTTTCATCTTGTACAAATGAATTAAGTATGCTAAAGTCCTTATTATGATTCGATCTAATAATATTCAATCATTAAAATGCTTGTCAGCATAACACGCATAGCATGAACCTAGTGTTGATACAACTTTATGCCTCATTTTGGGCTATCTTGCAGACAAGCACATATCATGCTAGCTTGTTTTCGAAATAAATAATTGCTTAAATCTGTTTCTTATGGTTAATTTGCAGATATTTTCATTAGAGCAGACAGCTGAAGAGTTAAGAACCCGGTGTCAAAAGCTTCACAAGGGTTGTAATAGATTCATGTGAGTTTGCTGTGTGCTCAGCTAATTCATCCTTCTTTTCTTATGGAACCCCATGTTCTAGTGTTAAAATATTACATTAGACACTTTATGTTTAAGTCATTATATTATCATCTTTATCTCTGCTGAGATTAGCTTTTACTTTACAGGTTGTCACTTGAGGAAGCCTATCATAATGACATTTACTTTGCAGATTCATTAGAAGCATTTGGAGTTGGACAAGATGACCCAGTTAGTGTAGCTATTGGAGGTTAGTCATAGTCATTTTGAATACTTTTATCTCAATGTTGACTTGTTATATCACAGTTTTCAATCAAGTAAAACTAGGTATAATTAATATTTGCTATTTTTGGTTTAATTTTACAATGTTAGTTTGTGAACAAGTTCATCTATGGGGAATTCTGTTCAGGTGCAATTTTTTCTTGATTTGACTGCAAATTAAGGCCAGGAAGATTGAAGTGAATGTGTGGCTCTGATGAATCAGACCTGGGGTGGGGTGTGTGTTGGGGTGGGTGGGTTTGGTTATAATGAAAAAAGGGAAACACTTTCTTCTACAGTGCAAGGTAGACATGTCTTCTTTATGACATCATGATCTTGCTCTCACCTGTTCCTTTTGCGATCTCACTATTTGGTCCTCATTCATGTCCTTTGTAATCTTTGATCTCCACCTTCACCCCTGTTCTTTGCAATCTTGCCTCCCAGGTTCGGTAGGTTTCGCATCTCTCGGACCTAGATTTGGTAATTTCTTACAAGAGCAAGCATCACTCCTGAGCCGCTCTATTTAGAATTTCATTCTCCTTGTTGGATTTAGGGAGCTTTGCCCTCTCCCTCTCTCAATTTAGAAAGATTGACAGTATCATCTTTGAGTTCGATAATCTTGGTTTTAACTTTCTAATTTGTGGATTAATCAGATTTTGAAGTCTCCAAGATATTTGGATGTAATTGAGGTTTAGACTTGATAACATCAGCAACATGGAACTCGTTTCTCCTTTGCAAGTTTGTGAGCAACCAAGAGTCTCTTCATGGATGCTGCAGACTTGGGGTTGCAAGTCCTCTCACTTGAATCAGAATAGCAAACCATTTTTTCCTTGTTTTCTTGCAAACCCATAGGCATCCATTTTGCTGTCGTGCCAAGGTCATTGAGTATCCTATTTTTCTTTTCTGTGTGGGAGCTTGTAGTTTCAGTAAGAAATTGTTATTAAGAGATCAAAGCGAGGTCGTGTTGCCTTAGAATTGTTGGAGTAAGCCCTAAGAGCCAATTATGAGATGATTGATTTGGGACTTTTGTATCATATTTTAGATTAATAAAAGACATCATTTTGTGTTTATTATATTTACTATATCTATGCAAATGAGACTAAATATAATAATGCCCTAGAGCGGTAAGTTTTGTTCCATGGGATATCAATTGCTTGAATTGATTGTGAGAGACCATGGATATATAAGCACTACTCTCAATTATCCCTAGTCAAGTATTAATATACAATGACAATATTAATGCGACTAGTATGTAGGTTAACTGATGACTGATCTCACAAGTCATGGATATGAGATATCAAGTTAACACATGAGTATGTATTAGAAAATGTGTTGGATAGACCCTTCATGAGAATGTTTCATGGATTGTTATATGAGTGTTATAAATATTCTCATAGTGACTATTAGTGTAAATAGTTCTCAGACCTGAAGTCACTATACTTCCCTACATAATGAGTTGTATATTTTAGTATCGACAAACGTCACCAGTAACAAGGTTGATTATAAAGTTGTTCACTAGGTATACAATAAGTTATGCAAAGGGATGTGAGTGATGTAGATGAAATTTGTCCCTTCTATATAACGGAAGTGATGTCTATGAACCCCTTGATTAAGTAGGACTACTAAAATGCATGACCATACTCAAATAAGTCAATATGAGATATTAAGCTTATTTGGTTAAGTTAGTCTACTTATAGATCAAGAAACATATAGATTGATTTGGGGATGACATGATCTATGCCTCGTGAGTCAATCTAGATGTTATGGACAAAAGGACTGAGTTACACTATAAAATAGTCATAGACAGGTTAAGTCGAATCCACGACATTCTTGTCACTTGGGTAGCAATGATATATTGCTAGATGCCGCTTTTTGTTTGTCTTTGGAATGAGATTTTAAAGCCACTGCCAACGTTACGAGAACATATTGGGTCACACACAGAGAGCGCATTGGTTTTGGAGTTTGATTCATTTTAGTATGACTAAAATATTCTTGGGCAAAAGTCTTAAATCCAAAATTGTTTTGGATCTTAAGACTTAATGGATTAATGGTTAATCTAATACGTTTTAGGTTTGGTAGATTAATGGTTTAATCTAATTTGGGTTTGGGTCTTCTTTTGTATGGACCAAGCCACATACACCAACCTAAAACAATTAAAGCCCACTAGAGTAAACCTTAATGGTTAGGGTTTGTCTCATGCCTATATATATGATAGTTAGCACTACCATAGGGGCGGTTAAAAAATCCTAGAGATGAAGGTGGAAACTTCAATTCCCTCTTCAACTCGGTCGCTTGTGCATGGCGATCCCATCTACCTCCCCGGATTAAAAAAATTAATCCTTGACGAAAAGGGATTACCCAAGCAGCCGATTCATCGTCGTACTATTTGATTAGAGTGGTCACTTGAACAAACTTGTTATTCAAGCAACCTACCTCTTTTCGTCGATTAGCCGCGGAATAGACAATGTACGGATCACCGATTTTTGTGTTTATCTTCGGGGTCCAAGTAAATTAGCCACATGCAATTACAAACAATTATATACATAATACAAAAGAACACTAATCAAAGTAAACAAGCTTATACCTCTTGATCTTCTATTGTATGTTCTTCCTCCTTTTGGACGTCGTGTGAGCGACGATCTTCCAAAAGTCGAAGCCTCCTAGATCATGTTCTTCCCTTCCTTGCTCGCTCCGAACAAAAGGAAGAATAAAACAACACTCTTCTTCCCATCTAGAACCGGCCACCAAGTTAAGGGACTTGATGTTGCCACGAGGAATAGAAACGGGATCGTGACTGACCTTGAAGAAAGGTTCTTGGCCAGGCGAGGAGAGAGAGGGTAGTCGACGATCTAGAGAGAGAGAGGTGGAGTTCTTGGCCAGGCGAGAATAGCGAACCCTAGAATTTTCTTGCAGCCTTGATAGGAAGAAAGCGAGCCCTAGGTTTTGCCCACCTCTCCTCTCGACTGACTCGAAAACCCTAACCCTTGTCTTATGATCTCCACGCCCAAGCCCTTAGCCCTTATTTATAGAGTTAGGCTTGAGCCTCCTTTTAATCTCCACCGTCGGATCTAGAGATTTAATCTAAATCGTCGGATCTAGAGATTTAATCTCCACCGTCGGATCTAGAGATTTAACCTTCACCGTTGGATCTAGAGTTTCATTTTCCATCATCGGATCTAGGCTCCATGAGGGTTTAATAGGCTACAATAGGGACCATGAGGAGGAGTTGGATCTTGGCCACCCAATGGATCAAGCTCACATAAAATCCGATCCATTAATGATAATCTATTCCACTAGAGGATTATCATTGATCTACCTCACCAACCCCATAAATAAATATGAGCTCCATATATTATTTGTACAAATATCTCCCCGTGTTTAAGATCTCGAATGTCCGTCAATTAATTAATTTACTGACAATTAATTAATCAACATCTAACTCCACGAGTAGTACCACTCAACCTTATCATCATGCCGGATCAAGTCCATCTGCAGGGTTTACATGATGAACTTTATGAGCTCCTCAAGGGGACATCATCATCCTAATATATAGGACACAATTTCCTCTTATAATCAACGACACACCATATAAATAATATCATTTCCCAACTTACCGAGCCTATCGATTTACTCTATAAATCTCGCCCATTGGTAAATCAAAGAAATGAATACTAAGTATATGTGCCCGTTATTATATCGGGATTAAGAGCATATACAATATAATATCTGAGGTCCGATTCGATTATGTAGTCAGAAATAAATCGAATCACCTCTAAGCCGGTCCTGCTCAATACACACAAAGTGTACTAGTATAATTCTATGGTCAAGACAAACCAATGCCAAATTACACTACAACCATACCAATGGTTTGTTCATAACCATCTCGTTTGTGAGCCTTTACTTATACTCTACAAGGAACTGATAACATGATCTCCCGTGTGACACTACACACCATGTTATATATAATGTAATGTATTAGACAATATGCATAACCATAAATATGCAAACAATGATCATGTGATTCTTATTTCAAAAATAAAGATTTTCATACAAAAGATAGACTTTTCAGTATACATCCCAACAAGAGACTCCAACCACCACTCAATTAAGAGCAGCAATGATGCTTGTGAGATGACTCATTTCCCTACATAAACCCTCCAGCTAAATATAAACACTTGACCTTAACCCAACAAATCCAGCTTTGGTTGAACCATTTGACACTTGACCTTAACCCAACAAATCCAGCTTTGGTCGAACCATTTGAAGTTTAGGAGCCAGCACATTCCTTTTCTGCCAGCCACGTAGGAACTGAATGTAGTTCTAACAAACTCTACTCTTGACCACAATACAAAGCTCCCAATTTAAACTCCTCTAGCCTTGTTCCTAATCAAGGTCAGAACAAGATTGCAATAGCTTGCATAATATGTTGCAACGTTATCACAGTGATATGCAATTTTTTAAACTATATAGGCTTTAAAATTCTCCATTGGTCTTTATGAGCTGATCGATTTCTCAAGAAAGATCATATCAGATCCAACTTGGACGTTCGGTCCCTTTTGACAACCATGCTCATTACACATGTTCTATGCTATTAAGTGGTAGTGCCATCAATACCTAAGTCTAGAGGGTTTAGACGTCTAAAATTGACCTAAGAATTAAATGTCTAGTATTGGTCAACCAATTAAGTAACTATAGATTTCTAAAGATTAAATATAACTACACATAGCAATCATGAAAATAAATATTTTTATAAATTTTGAAAACAATTCGAAAATTATGTTATTTTTATTTTAATTGTCCTTAACATCTCATCTATTTTATGTGTTTCAAAGTATGTGGGAAACACGAAAACATAAACTAAAGACACAAAAACTTTTTTACTTGGTTCACAGCCAACCGGCTGCTAATGCAAGACCCTGCGATCCTTGATCGCCTTCGAGGGGCAATTCACTAAAAATCTCTTCCTCGTTGGAGGTAAGAGATTCGAAGCAATTACAATAAATGTAGAGGAGAATGTAACACACCTACCTCACCTCTTAGCAAGTAATAAATCAAAGAAACAATAACTAAAAAACTATCGACAATTACGATGAGATGATGGAAACTCGGTCGGCATTACGATGTCGTTGCGTGGCGTTGAGAGCTTTGGAATGATGGTGTACTTTTGGAGCCTTTCAAGTGGTTTTTGAAAGGAGCTTTACCTCTACTTTTATAGCTTTCCAAACCCTAGCTCGTTGAGATTCAAATCTGAGTCAAACAAGCTTATCATCCCTCATTTCGTGACTCTTATCTTAACTTTATTTAAAGTGTCTAGATTCAATAGGAGTCGACTGATGTCATCATCAGTCGACTGATGATGATCTAGTCGACTGCACTTTTCTTCCAGTCGACTGATAGCTTGAATAATCACCTGCATCACATGGTTAGCACAAGAACTACATAGTGAACTAATTAGTGAGCAATGTGATGGTCGTGTACCGTCCGATCTTAACTTAGGCCTTCCCCTGAAAGTCTTAGTTGGATCGTCGCCTACGGATGTCCAGGTACTGAGGACGCGACCTGTCCTCTCACACACGGTTCTTACCTTTCTCACCTTTGGTCCTTTTGACCTGTCGCTTAGGTTTCGGTCACTTGATCACTGAGGTTTTTCCTTCCTGAGATTCTCTTGGTGTCACCCGACCACCGAGGTTTCTCATCCCGAGATTCTCCCGGCGTCACCTAACCACTGAGGTTTCTCGTCCCGAGATTCTCCTAGTGTCTTTGACCTTAGCAAAGTCTAATATATTACCTGCACACTTAGCATAGCATATGAGACAACAAAATAGCTTAACTTTGAATCTTTGCCATTATCAAAACCGAGAATCGATTATTTGGTGCCCCTGCACCAACAATCTCTTCCTTTTTGATTTATGACAAACCATTTCAAAGCTAAGAGAATAAGCAGTAAGCATTAAACAACTATTTTTTCAAAACCTCCCCCTTAACTTTAAATAAGGAGCTCAAGGTGAGTTTTAAAAAAAAACATAGCTAACCTCTTAACTTAAATCTCTCTCTCCCCCTTTGCCATATATAAAAAATAATTTAACAAGAAGTGCATTTTTAATGTGATTGTCAACCATAAAATTTTGTGAAATTTTCTTAAGTTCATTTGTTCACGTAATATAACATGAAATAGTGAGGATCCAAGCATGTGTCCCTTACAAAAACAAAACTATACTTTGAAGTTAATTAATTTAAGTCCTAAGGATCGTATATCAACCTAGAGGTAACTAGAGGTGTAGGATCAATTTAAGTCTTTCTTTTCCTTCTGCTCCAACAATATTAAACTTACTTTACTTTTGTGAATGAGTGTATAATAATTTTGTTAAAGTAATTTTTTGAAAATATTATAAACATAATCCAGATATTACAAGCTTATGTATTTCATTTTATAAAAATTATATTTTGAATGCATACTCTCAATTAAACATTGTGTTTAATTCCTTACCAAAAGGATTTAATAAATATGGTTTCAAAATACTTTGAAGACTTATAAATTCAAATTTTTTGTTTTTTTAAAAGAGTTGCAAGAATAATTTTGAAATATAATTTTTTAACAAATTTTAAACTTTAAAATCAATATTTTCCCCTTAACTTGCCATACTTTTTAGAACATTCTAGTTAACCACAAGAAAACTTACCTAAGTCTAGAGGGTTTAGAAGTCTAAAATTGACCTAAGAATTAAATGTCTAGTATTGGTCAACCAACCAAGTAACTATAGATTTCTAAAGATTAAATATAACTACACGTAGCAATCATGAAAATAAATATTTTTATAAATTTTGAAAACATTTCGAAAATTATGTTATTTTTATTTTAATTGTCCTTAACATCTCACCCATTTTATGCGTCTTAAAGTATGTTAACCTTATGTGTTTTGTGAGATGATTTTCAATTTTACTTAGTTAATTTTAATGATTTAAAAATTAATTAACCTTAGGTTAGATTCAAATTTAATCTTTAGTTAGTTAAGTGAAGATTTCAAAATGCAGGCTTCTAGGTTGTGGCGAGGCACAGAGTCCTTTGATCGGAACAACGACCACTTTCTTAGACAAAGTCAACTTAAGAAATTATACACTTAATTTACTTTAGGGTTAAATCCTGGTCTAATTAGTTTAGGATGTTGTGAGGTGGCTTCAGTCGGTTCTACTTAGCTAAGTGCATTAAGCTAGATACTCTTTATATATCTCAGATACACAAAACTTTGTTTCCCTGATGTACTATCATCTCATCGCGTCCTGATATTATGTTCTCAAGATTAATTAACCATTAGTCCTATCTAACCATTCTAAATTAAGCAAATAATAACTAACTAGGCATGCAAAACTAAATTAATCAAGTAATTGAGCACAAATTTAGTTTTGGCTTCCTCTAGATCATTGAATCGATACGGTTTATCTACATAGTGGATTTGATCTTTGGGAACCTAATACTTAGTCGAATCTAATTGCAATGTTAAACTGGTCTTAGGGACCCATGCTTGGATTCTTCTACTATTACGATTTACAATTGACATATATGATCTATTTGTTACCCTAAACTCGAGTCTAATCTTGTTGTACACGGCTCTTTGCGATCCAAGGATTAGGTCAAGACCCTAAGATCCCAATGTAAACCTTTCCAACGACTTCCTAAGCTCTTGAACTTGCCTTTCAAGAGAGAATTCTCTTCCTCAAGTTTTTTAACTTGAATTGAGTTTCCCTCTCGAACTTGATTAGTTGAAGGGATTAGGGTAGCCTTATGCTTAAGGAGTTTAACCTCCTTAAGCAACGACTCGACTTTAGACTCGTATTTAGTTAATTTCTTATCCAAAAATTTAATGACATCATATAAAGTGTTAATTATTAGAAGGGAGCTTTGGCACAACGGTAAGGTTGTTGCCTTGTGACCAAGAGGTCACAGGTTCAAATCCTGGAAATAGTCTCTTGCAAAAAAAACAAGGTAAGGCTGCGTACAATGGATTCCTTCTCCGGTACCCCGCGTGGCGGGAGCTTCAAGCACCGGATTGTATTTATATAAAGTGTTAATTATTGACCGACTCACCTTGATTGAATCTTTTGAACCGGATACGGATCCGTGGCTCGTCTTGAATTCGGGCTCGGTGTCGGATTCGGAATCGGACTCGGACTCGGAATCGGATTCAGACTCGGACTCGAATTTTGTTGGTCTTGCTATGAAGGCCAAGATGTTGACTTGGCCTTCTTGTTCCTCTGATGATTCCTCCCACATTGCGTCGAGTGCTTTCTTGATTTGTGGTTTCTTGTTCTTTAGGTTTAGACAATCGGACTTGAAGTGCCCCTTATTATTGTACTCGCAACACTTATAGCTTTGACTCGGGTTGGGTTTCTTCTCCGTCGTTGGCTTAGTTGGTTGCCTTCTACGCTTGATCATCCTTCGAACTAGATTGACTAGTTCGGTCTCCACCTCTTCGTCTAACTCTGAGTCGGACTCGGAGTTAATGCAAGAAAAAAACGATAAACAAAAAAAAAGAGAAATAAAAAGCCAAGCAAAAACTAAACACTTACAACCTTCGATGTCCCCGAAAAGGTATTAAACGATGTTTTTTGGGGTCAAAAGCAGCTTGTTACGGGGTATACCTCGGTAAGACGTGTAGATCTTCGAGAGAGCTTCGATTCGATGGGGAGTATGTTTTGTGGGTCCACTTATATCAAAAGTTATGCTCGTTTTACCATCAGCTACTCCAGAAGCGATTGGTTCGGTGGTATAACTTTAGATACTTGCAAACACAAAAAAAAAACAATGTACCAGGACTTAGTCTTGGATTAGTAGTGCGGGAAGTAAAAACTTAAGCAAAGAATAAACAAAAAGAAAAGGAAAAAAAATGCTCAAGAGGTGGTTGCACCAAATCTGAGCGGCCCCGCTCTGATACCAAATGTTGGATCGAGAAAGACGCTAGAAGGGGGCGGGGGTTGAATAGCGTATTTGAAAAACTTTCTTTTCTATTTAAAAAACTTCGCAGTGGAAACACGAAAACATAAACTAAAGACACAAAAGCTTGTTTACTTGGTTCACAGTCAACCGACTGCTAATCTAAGGCCCCGCGATCCTTGATCGCCTTCGAGGGACAATTCACTAAAAATCTCTTCCTCGTTGAAGGTAAGAAACAAGAAGCAATTACAAAAAATATAGAGGAGAAGGTAACACACCTACCTCTCCTCTTAGCAAGTAATAAATTAAAGAAACAATAACTAAAAAACTATCGACGATTACGATGAGATGATGGAAACTCGGTCGGCGTTACGATGTCGTTGTGTGGCGTAGAGAGCTTTGGAATGATGGTGTACTTTTGGAGCCTTTCAAGTGGTTTTTGAAGGGAGCTTTACCTCTACTTTTATAGCCTTCCAAACCCTAGCTCGTTGAGATCCAAATCTGAGTCAAACAAGCTTATCATTCCTCATTTCGTGACTCTTTTCTTGACTTTATTTAAAGTGTCCAGATTCATTAGGAGTCGATTGATGTCATCGTCAGTCGGCTGATGATGATCCAGTCGACTGCACTTTTCCTCCAATCGACTGATAGCTTGAATAATCACCTGCATCACATGGTTAGCACAAGAACTACATAGTGAACTAATTAGTGAGCAATGTGATGGTCGTGTACCGTCCGATCTTGACTTTGGCCTTTCTCCGGAAGTCTTAGTCGGATCGTCGCCTACGGATGCCCCCTTACTGAGGACGCGACTTGTCCTCTCCACACACGGTTCTTACCTTGCTCACATTTTGTCCTTCTGACCTGTCGCTTAGCTTTCGGTCACTTGACTACCGAGGTTTCTCCTTCTCGAGATAATCCTGGCGTCACCTGACCATCGAGGTTCCTCGTCCTTAGATTCTCCTGGCGTCACTCGACCATTGAGGTTTCTCGTCCCGAGATTCTTCTAGTGTCTTTGACCTTAACAAAGTCTAATACATTACCTGCACATTCAGCATAGCATATGAGATAACAAAATATCTTAACTTTGGATTTTTGCATTATCAAAATCGAGGATCGATTATCTGGTGCCCCTGCACCAACAATCTTCCCCTTTTTGATTTATGATAAACTAATTCAAAGTTAAGAGAATAAGTAGTAAGCATTAAACAATTATTTTTTCAAAACCTCCCCCTTAACTTTAAATAAGGAGCTCAAGGTGAGTTTTAAAAAAAATACATAGTTAACCTCTTAACTTTAATCTCTCTCTCCCCCTTTGCCATATATCAAAAATAATTTAATGAGGAGTGCATTTTTAAGGTGAATGCCAACCATAAAATTTTGTGAAATTTTCTTAAGTTCATTTGTTCACATGATAAAACTTGAAATAGTGAGGATCCAAGCATGTGTCCCTTAAAAAAAAAACTATACTTTAAAGTTAATTAATTTAAGTCCTAAGGATTGTATATCAACTTAGAGGTAACTAGAGGTGTAGGATCAATTTAAGTATTATTTTTCCCTCTGCACCAACAATGTTAAACTTATTGTACTTTTGTGAAAGAGTGTATGATAACTTTGGTAAAGTAATTTTTTGAAAATATTATAAACATAATCCAGATATTACAAGCTCATGTATTTTATTTTATAAAAATTATATTTTGAATGCATACTCTCAATTAAACAATGTGTTTAATTTCTTACCAAAAGGATTTAATAAAATATGGTTTCAAAATACTTTAAAGACTTCTCAATTCAAATTTTTTGTTTTTTTAAAGAGTTGCCAGAATAATTTTCAAATATAATTTTTTAAAAAATTTTAAACTTTAAAATCAATATTTTCCCCTTAAGTTGCCATACTTTTTAGGACATTCTGGTTAATCACAAGAAAACTTACCTAAGTCTAGAGGGTTTAGATGTCTAAAATTGACCTAAGAATTAAATGTCTCGTATTGGTCAACCAATCAATTAACTATAGATTTCTAAAAATTAAATATAACTACACGTAGCAATCATGAAAATAAATATTTTTATAAATTTTGAAAATATTTCAAAAATTATGTTATTTTTATTTTAATTGTCCTTAATATCTCATTCATTTTACGTGTCTCAAAGTATGTTAACCTTATGTGTTTTGTGAGATGACTTTAAATTTTACGTAGTTAATTTTAATGATTTAAAAATTAATTGATCTTTGATTAGATTCTGATTTAATCTTTAGTTAGTTAAGTGAAAATTTCAAAATGAGGGCTTCTAGGTTGTGGCGAGGCACAGAGGCTTTCATTGATCGGAACAACGACTACTTTCTTAGACAGCCAACTTAAGAAATTGTACACTTAATTTAGTTTAGGGTTAAATCCTGATCTAATTAGTTTAGGATATAGTGAGATAGCTTCAGTCAGTTTCACTTAGCCAAGTGCACTTAGCTAGATACTCCTTATCTAACTCAGATACACGAGACTTTGTTTCCCTAACGTACTATCATCTCATTGCGTCCTGATACTATGTTCTCAAGATTAATTAACCATTAGTCCTATCTAACCGTTCTAAATTAAGCAAATAATAACTAACTAGGCATGCAAAACTGAATTAATCAAGTAATTGAGCACACAAATTTAGTTTTGGCTCCCCCTAGATCATTGAATCGATACGGTCTATTTACATAGTGGATTTGATCTTTGGGAACTCAATACTTAGTCGAATCTAATTGCAATGTTAAACTGGCCTTAGGGACGCATGCTTGGATTCTTCTACTATTACGATTTACAATTGATATATATGATCTATTTGTTACCCTATACTCGAGTCTAACCTTTTGTACATAGCTCTTTGCGATCCAAGGATTATGTCAAGACCCTTAGATCCCAATGTGAACCTTTTCAATGACTTCCTAAGCTATTGAACTTGCCTTTCAAGAGAGAATTCTCTTTTTCAAGTTTTTTAACTTTAGTTGAGTTTCCCTCTCGAACTTTACTAGTTGAAGGGGTTAGAGTAGCCTTATGCTTAAGGAGTTTAACCTCCTTAAGCAACGACTCAACTTTAGACTTGGATTTAGCTAATTTCTTATCTAAAAATTTAATGGCATCATATAAAGTGTTAATTAATGACCGACTCACCTTGATTGAATCTTTTGAACCGGATACAGATCCGTGACTTGTCTTGAATTCGGGCTCGGTGTCGAATCTGGAATCGGACTCGGACTCGGACTCGGACTCGGACTCGGACTCGGATTCGGATTTAGACTCGGACTCGGACTTTGTTGGTCTTGCCATGAAGGCCAAGTTGTTGATTTGGTCTTCTTGTTCCTCCGATGATTCCTCCCACGTTGCGTTAAGTGCTTTCTTGATTTGTGGTTTCTTGTTTTTTAGCTTTAGACAATCGGACTTGAAGTGCCCTTTCTTATTGTACTCGCAACCCTTATAGCTTTGACTCGGGTTGCGTTTCTTCTCCGTCGTTGGCTTGGTTGGTCGCCTTCTACGCTTGGTCATCCTTCGAACTAGATTGACAAGTTCAGTCTCCACCTCTTCGTCTAACTCCAAGTCGGACTCGTCTTCTTCGGGTGGAGGCTTGCTTTTCTTCTTTCTTTGACCATCAATCAAAGCTATACTTTTCTCGACCGAGGCTGAGTTAAACTGTTCATGCAATTCAAATTCTGAAAATAATTCATCTAACCTAATTTTAGAAAGATCTCTAGAAACTTTGTAAGCATCAACCATGGATGCCAACAAAGTGGTCCTAGGGAAAGCATTAAGTGCGTATCTTATGACGTTTCGATTTTCTACCTTTTGTCCTATGGAGTGGAGGTCGTTCATAAGTTCTTGGATCTGCGAGTGGAGTTGGGTTGCCGTCTCATTGTCCTGCATTTTTAGATTAAATAATTTATTAAGAAGTAAGTCTCGTTTACATACCTTAGTGTCGGTGGTTCCTTCATGTAATTCAATGAGCTTGTTCCAAAGGTCCTTTGCGTTGATGAATGAGCCAATGCGGTTGAGCTCTTCCTTAGATAGACCGCATTATAAGATTTGAGTGGCTTTTGCATCGACCTCTACTGGTCGCTTCATTGCGTTGGTCCACTTGTCATAGTCCACGAACTCTCCTTCATTCGTCGGTAGATTTAACCCCGTCTGAATAACAATCTACATCTCGACTTGGGCCTTAAGATAACATTCCATCCGATCCTTCCAATAACGGAAGTAATCTCCGTTAAAGAACGGAGGTCGGACGGTGTTGTACCTTCAAGATGGGCCATTAATTATCTTGCAAAACAAAAATACAAACAAATAAAAAAGTTCCAAGACTTAGTCTTGGATTAGTAATGCAAGAAATAACGATAAACAAAAAAAGAGAAATAAAAAGCTAAGCAAAAACTAAACACTTACATTCTTCAATGTCCCTAAAAAGGTATTAAACAATGTTTTTTTGGGTCAAAAGTAGCTTGTTACGAGGTATACCCTGGTAAGATGTGTAGATCTTCGAGAGAGCTTCGATTCGGTGGGAAGTACGTTTTGTGGGTCCACTTATATCAAAAATTACACTCGTTTTACCATCAGCTACTCCAAAACATTAGATACTTGCAAACACAAACAAAAAATAATGTACCAGGACTTAGTCTTGGATTAGTAGTGCGAGAAGTAAAATCTTAAGCAAACAATAAATAAAAAGAAAAGAGAAAAAATGCTCGAGAGGTGGTTGCACCAAATCTGAGTGACCCCGCTCTGATACCAAATGATGGATCGAGAAAGACGCTAGAAGGGGGCGGGGGTTGAATAGCGTATATGAAAAAATTTCTTTTCTATTTAAAAACTTGGCAGTGGAAACACGAAAACATAAACTAAAGACACAAAAGCTTTTTTACTTGGTTCACAGTCAACCGACTGCTAATCTAAGGCCTCGCGATCCTTGATCGCCTTCGAGGGACAATTCACTAAAAATCTCTTCCTCGTTGAAGGTAAGAAACAAGAAGCAATTACAAAAAATATAGAGGAGAAGGTAACACACCTACCTCTCCTCTTTGCAAGTAATAAATTAAAGAAACAATAACTAAAAAACTATCGACGATTACGATGAGATGATGGAAACTCGGTCGGCGTTACGATGTCGTTGTGTGGCGTAGAGAGCTTTGGAATGATGGTGTACTTTTGGAGCCTTTCAAGTGGTTTTTGAAGGGAGCTTTACCTCTACTTTTATAGCCTTCCAAACCCTAGCTCGTTGAGATCCAAATCTGAGTCAAACAAGCTTATCATTCCTCATTTCGTGACTCTTTTCTTGACTTTATTTAAAGTGTCCAGATTCATTAGGAGTCGACTGATGTTATCGTCAGTCGGCTGATGATGATCCAGTCGACTGCACTTTTCCTCCAATCGACTGATAGCTTGAATAATCACCTGCATCACATGGTTAGCACAAGAACTACATAGTGAACTAATTAGTGAGCAATGTGATGGTCGTGTACCGTCCGATCTTGACTTTGGCCTTTCTCCGGAAGTCTTAGTCAGATCGTCGCCTACGGATGCTCCCTTACTGAGGACGCGACTTGTCCTCTCCACACACGGTTCTTACCTTGCTCACATTTTGTCCTTCTGACCTGTCGCTTAGCTTTCGGTCACTTGACTACTGAGGTTTCTCCTTCTCGAGATAATCCTGGCGTCACCTGACCATCGAGGTTCCTCGTCCTTAGATTCTCCTGGCGTCACTCGACCATTGAGGTTTCTCGTCCCGAGATTCTTCTAGTGTTTTTGACCTTAGGAAAGTCTAATACATTACATGCATACTCAGCATAGCATATGAGATAACAAAATAGCTTAACTTTGAATCTTTGCCATTATCAAAATTGAGGATCGATTATCTGGTGCCCCTGCACCAACAATCTTCCCCTTTTTGATTTATGAAAAACCAATTCAAAGTTAAGAGAATAAGTAATAAGCATTAAACAACTATTTTTTCAAAACCACCCCCCTTAAATTTAAATAAGGAGCTCAAGGTGAGTTTTAAAAGAAAAAACATAGCTAACCTCTTAACTTTAATCTCTCTCTCCTCCTTTGCCATATATCAAAAATAATTTAATGAGAAGTGCATTTTTAATGTGATTGTCAACCATAAAATTTTGTGAAATTTTCTTAAGTTCATTTGTTCACATGATAAAACATGAAATAGTGAGGATCCAAGCATGTGTCCCTTACAAAAACAAAACTATACTTTGAAGTTAATTAATTTAAGTCCTAAGGATCGTATATCAACCTAGAGGTAACTAGAGGTGTAGGATCAATTTAAGTCTTTCTTTTCCTTCTGCTCCAACAATGTTAAACTTACTTTACTTTTGTGAATGAGTGTATGATAATTTTGGTAAAGTAAGTTTTTGAAAATATTATAAACATAATCCAGATATTACAAGCTTATGTATTTCATTTTATAAAAATTATATTTTGAATGTATACTCTCAATTAAATATTGTGTTTAATTTCTTACCAAAAGGATTTAATAAATATGATTTTAAAATACTTTGAAGACTTATCAATTCAAATTTTTTGTTTTTTTTAAAAGAGTTGCAAGAATAATTTTGAAATATAATTTTTTAACAAATTTTAAACTTTAAAATCAATATTTTCCCCTTAAGTTGTCATACTTTTTAGAACATTCTAGTTAACAACAAGAAAACTTACCTAAGTCTAGAGGGTTTAGAAGTCTAAAATTGACCTAGGAATTAAATGTCTAGTATTGGTTAACCAATCAAGTAACTACACGTAGCAATCATGAAAATAAATATTTTTATAAATTTTGAAAACATTTCGAAAATTATGTTATTTTTATTTTAATTGTCCTTAACATCTCACCCATTTTATGTCTCAAAGTATGTTAACCTTATGTGTTTTGTGAGATGACTTTCAATTTTATTTAGTTAATTTTAATGATTTAAAAATTAATTAACCTTAGGTGAGATTCAAATTTAATCTTTAGTTAGTTAAGTGAAGATTTCAAAATGCGGGCTTCTAGGTTGTGGCGAGGCACAGAGTCCTTTGATCGGAACAACGACCACTTTCTTAGACATAAACAACTTAAGAAATTGTACACTTAATTTAGTTTAGGGTTAAATCCTGGTCTAATTAGTTTAGGATGTTGTGAGGTAGCTTCAGTCAGTTCCACTTTGCTAAGTGCATTAAGCTAGATACTCCTTATATAACTCAGATACACGAGACTTTGTTTCCCTGACGTACTATCATCTAATCGCGCCCTGATATTATGTTCTCAAGATTAATTAACCATTAGTCCTATCTAACTGTTCTAAATTAAGCAAATAATAACTAACTAGGCATGCAAAACTAAATTAATCTAGTAATTGAGCACAAATTTAGTTTTGACTTCCTCTAGATGATTGAATTAATACGGTTTATCCACATAGTGGATTTGATCTTTGGGAACCTAATACTTAGTCGAATCTAATTGCAATGTTAAACTGGTCTTAGGGACCCATGCTTGGATTCTTGTACTATTACGATTTACAATTGACATATATGATCTACTTGTTACCCTAAACTCGAGTCTAATCTTGTTGTACACGTCTCTTTGCGATCCAAGGATTAGGTCAAGACCCTTAGATCCTAATGTGAATCTTTCCAATGACTTCCTAAGCTCTTGAACTTGCCTTTCTAGAGAGAATTCTCTTCCTCAAATTTTTTAACTTGAGTTGAGTTTCCCTCTCGAACTTGACTAGTTAAAGGGATTAGGGTAGCTTTATGCTTAAGGAGTTTAACCTCCTTAAGCAACAACTCGACTTTAGACTCAGATTTAGCTAATTTCTTATTCAAAAATTTAATGACATCATATAAAGTGTTAATTAATGACTGACTCACCTTTATTTAATCTTTTGAACTGGATACGGATCCGTGACATGTCTTGAATTCGGGCTCGGTGTCAGATCCGGACTCGAACTCAGACTCGGACTCGTTGTCGGATTCAGATTCAGACTCAGACTCGGATTTTGTTGGCCTTACCATGAAGGCCAAGTTGTTGACTTGTTCTTCTTGTTCCTCCGATGATTCGTCCCACGTTGCATTGAGTGCTTTCTTGATTTGTGATTTCTTGTTCTTTAGCTTTAGACAATCGGACTTGAAGTGCCCCTTCTTATTGTACTCGCAACACTTATGGCTTTGACTCGGGTTGGGTTTCTTCTCTGTCGTTGGCTTGGTTGGTCGCCTTCTACGCTTGATCATCCTTCGAACTAGATTAACTAGTTCGGTCTCCACTTCTTCAGTCGTTTTCCAACGACTTCTACGCTTCGATTCGGTGGGGAGTACGTTTTGTGGGTCCACTTATATCAAAAGTTACGCCTGTTTTACCATCAGTTACTCCAGAAGCGATTTGTTCGGTTTTATAACTTTAGATACTTGCAAACACAAAAAAAAAATAATGTACCAGGACTTAGTCTTGGATTAGTAGTGCGGGAAGTAAAAATTTAAGCAAAGAATAAACAAAAAGAAAAGAAAAAAAAATACTCGAGTGGTGGTTGCACCAAATCTGAGCGGCCCCGCTCTGATACCAAATTTTTGATCGAGAAAGACGCTAGAAAGGGGGGGGGGGTGAATAGCGTATTTGTAAAACTCTCTTTTCTATTTAAAAAACTTCGCAGTGGAAACACGAAAACATAAACTAAAGACACAAAAGCTTTTTTACTTGGTGTACAGTCAACCGGCTGCTAATCAAAGGCCCCGCGATCCTTGATCGCCTTCGAGGGGCAATTCACTAAAAATCTTTTCCTCGTTGGAGGTAAGAGATACGAAGTAATTGCAATAAATGTAGAGGAGAAGGTAATACACCTACCTCTCCTCTTAGAAAATATTAAATAATTGAAAAAATAACTAAATAACTACCGATGATTACGATGAGATGATGGAAACTCAGTCGGCGTTACGATGTCGTTGCGTGGCGTAGAGAGCTTTGGAATGATGGTGTACTTTTGGAGCCTTTCAAGTGGTTTTTAAAGGGAGCTTTACCTCTACTTTTATAGCCTTCCAAACCCTAACTCGTTGAGATTCAAATCTGAGTCAAACAAGACTGATGATGATATCAGTCGACTGATAGCTTGAATAATCGCATGCATCACATGGTTAGTACAAGAACTACATAATGAACTAATTAGTGAGCAATGTGACGGTCGTGTACTGCCCGATCTTGACTTAGGCTTTCCTCCGGAAGTCTTAGTCGGATCGTCGCCTACGGATGTCCAAGTACTGAGGACGCGACCTGTCCTCTCCACACACGGTTCTTACCTTGCTCACCTTTGGTCCTTCTGACATGTCGCTTAACTTTCGGTCACTTGACCACCGAGATTTCTCCTTCCCGAGATTCTCCTGGCGTCACCCGACCATTGAGGTTTCTCGTCTCAAGATTCTCCTAGTGTCTTTGACCTTAGCAAAGTCTAATACATTACCTGCACACTTAGTATAGCTTATGAAATAACAAAATAGCTTAATTTTGAATATTTGCCATTATCGAAACCTAAGATTGATTATTTGGTGCTCCTGCACCAATTGGATCTAGGGGAACATAGAAATACAACTCTCTCCAGCCCTTATAGGAGGTTGACATATTTGTCAGTAACTTGTAATCTTGGTGTGCCATGAAGTAGAACACTCCAGTATCAACCATTTTTAGTTGGTAGAAGCAGTGGAAGACGTGGGGAGTTTGGGGGATGTTGAGGTGTTTAAAAACGATTAGGGTTCTGACCAGGAAACAGATATAATTGGGGGTCAGTTGGTTGAGGGGAATGCCGTAGTAGGTTAGGATATCAAAGAGGGGTTTTGGGACAGGAAGGCGAAGATCTCCTTTTAGTTGGCCTGTGAAGAAGGTGCTGGTGCCGTTCGAGGGTTGATGGGGTTGTTGATGGGGGGCAGGAAGGATGGCAGTGAAGCCCTCTGGAATGTATTTGGGCTTGTGAAGGAAGAAAGAGTGATTGAGGGTTAGTCGGCTTGGGATCATTTCCTACCAGGGAGGGTTGGAGGAGGAAGAAGCCATGAAGGGAGACTTGTCGCAGAGAGGTTGAAGGCATTGGGGAAGAAGGAAGCTAGGGTTTTTGGTAAAAGTAAAGAGGAGTTAACAGTTAAGTGTAAAAGTGAAGCGGTGCCCTTTAAAGGAAAAGGAAAAGTGAAGTTGAGGGAGAATTTTTTATATTCTTCTCGGTTCATATATTTTTTCAAAAAATTTTCTACGGCAGGGATCAGTGATGTTTTTCTAAAGCATTTTATGCCTAATACAGGAGCCTAAGGCGCAATTTTTTCTAAGGCATTGTGCGCTTAATATGTGAGCCTAAGGCTAGCTAATAATCTTTTACAGGAAGCAGACAATTTTTTCTAAGGCATTTTACACCTAAAATATGAATTTAAGAGATATCTAATGTTCTTGTAGGGATTAGCCATATTTTTTCTAAGGCTTTTAGGCCTAATTCAAGATCCTGGCTATATTCCTTCACGGGGACTATAACGACAGCTATAATGGTAGGTAAAATTTTCTCAAGGCTCTACGCCTAATATAACAGCTTATGGGCTAGGTAGCTATATTCTCCCACGGGGACTATAACGCCAGCTTATAATGGCAAGTAAACTGCTAACATGATACATTGAGGTCCTACGCCTAGCATAACAACTCAAGGCCCTGCGTATAACATGACAATTTAAGGCCTTGCGCCTAGTATGACAGCTTGTGGTTCTGAGTTTAATATGACCGTCTTTAAATGTCAGTGGATACTTATAAACCTTCACTCGACTTCGCTCTTCAGTTTTACTAAAGAGGGGGAACTTATGATGGGTGCTAGAGTTTTCAGTTAAGGCAAGGTAAATTCTTGTTTTATCAGTTAAGGCAGAAATTTTTTGTTTCAGTAAAGGAGTTTCAGTAAAAATTTGTAAAACTTCGCTCAACTTTGCTCTTCAGTTTTACTAAAGAGGGGGGATTTATGATGGGGTCAGAGTTTTCTGATCAGTTAGAAGGTTTTTCGAGCTCTTTATATAGTTCCCGAGCAGTGTATGTGATGTCTGAGCCAGGTAGGGGCGTGTATAATAACTGTGTTTGCGGAGTAATTTGTGTGCTGGCAGAGTAGTTTATGCTTTTCCCAAGCAGTATATATAAATTCCGAGCCAAGTAAGGGTGAGTAGTGCAGTGTTGCTCAGAGCTAAGTATAGTGTTGATAGAGCAGTCTATATGTTTTCGAGCAGTATATGTAAATTCTGAGCCAAGTAAGGGGTGAGTAGTGCAGTGTTGCTCAAAGATAAGTATAATGTTGACAGAGCAGTCTATGTGTTTCCTGAGCAGTACATGTTAATTCCGAGCCAGGTAAGGGTAAGTAGTGTAGTGTTGCTCAGAACTAAGTATAGTGTTGACAGAGCAGTCTATGTGTTTCCTCAATAGTATGTGTAATTTCTGAGTCAAGTACGGGTGAGCAGTGCAGTGATGTTCAGAGTTAAGCGTAGTATTGATAGAGCAGTTTATGTACTTTGCAGAGCAATCTGTGTACTTCCCGATCGGTATATGCATTTCCCGAGTTGTATGTGTGATTTGTGAGCCGAGTAGGGGGAGCAGGGTAGTTGTGTTCAGATTTGAGTGTTGTATTTATAGAGCAGTCTATGCAATTCCCGAGTAGTCTATGTAATTCCCGAGTCGTGTGTGTATTTCCCGAGCAGTCAGCATATTTCTCGAGTGGTTAGTGTATTTTTCGAACAGTATGTTGATTTTCCGAGCGATGTATAAGTTTTCGGGGCTCTTTCTGAAGAAGATAAAAGAAAGGGATATGAGTATTTTTGGGTACAGGAAATGAAGGGGATTTATTAAATAAGAAGTGTTGTTAATATGAAGTATTTTGTCATTTGTTTGACTATTTCATTTAATTAATAATTGACAGGAAGATAAGGAGCATATGAAGGTCTTGAAAAGAGATATTTTGAAAAGGAGCAGGAAAAGTGGTTACAGATTGATAGGTTGACAAGGGTATTGGAGTAAATTCGCTCTAAGAAGAGGCGAGATGAGTCATCTGTAAAAGGGGTAGAGGTGGAAGGAAGTGAGGGATGATTTTTTCTCTCCGCTATTCGGTACCTCAAAGATCTTCTTTTCACTTCTTCTATATTTTGCATTTCCATTTCTTCTCACTTCTTCCGTCTCTGACTTGAGCGTCGGAGGGGTCGTGCGGGAAAGCCGACCCACCCTTAACATCTTCTTTTACAGTGACAGATCTAGCTTTCAGCTCAAGGATCCAAGGCGATCGGAGGGAATCCTCAAGAAGGGAGAAGGGGATCTAGGCAAGCTGAAGAAGAGGACACCATCAATTCTAAAACCAAAAGTATTCATTACAAGAGCTCTAACCCCTATTTAAATAGCTTAGGAAAGGAGAAAGTTTGAAACAAATAAGAAAAGTTAAAAGTAACTTAAAAAATAACAAAAATCTAATTTGGCAGTGGTGTACCACAATGGTGGCCGTGATAGGGGATATGAATATGGCAGGGAACACGACCATGCCGTTTTCTCTGCTCGAACCCTCTTTTAGGCTCCAGAATGGGACATGCTCGTGCCAGAAGGCAGGGGCAGGCCGTGTTGGCTGCTGGCGGATTTGATTTCATCTCTCTAAGGCTCGTAATATAGTATGCTTACGCTTAGAGTGTTGGACCGTTGGCGTCGCTAGAAGGGGGGTTGAATAGCGTCGATCGTCGATACTTGAACTTTTACAAAGAAACATGCTTGTTCGACCAAGGTTTTCTAAAATTATTTTAAAATGTTTTCAAAACCTTATTTTGGATCATATTCCTTGGGCTCTAAGTACATGGCTTGTATACAAGCTTTCCCAATGATCCACCACTCATATAAGAGGAGTTTGAGTTCACCTAGATGCAAAAACTATGCACCTTGAACTTAACTCATATCCTAGCATCTCACATGTATCTAGGGTGTATAAATACACATACATGTCAATGTGATGTGAGATGTGGGTTTTGTTCTTCCTAATCTAGGGTTTCATGCATTTTCTAAGACAACTCTACTTGATTCCCTTATAAATGAGACTCCAAGTCATACCAATTGTCCTTAACTCAATTTTAATCAAATGCATGAATGATTATGACATTAATGATGATATAAATAAGCATATGCTCATAATCATGATGTCATGGCATAATATGAAATCTAAAAACACATGACATTAATCCTTAATCCTAAAACATGATCATGACATATAAATGAGGAAAAATAAACATGATGTCATGTCATGGCATGTGACAAATCAAGGCATAACAAGTAAGATACAAAGGTATATAATACCTAAATTTTAATATTAATTGTCATTTAATATAATTAAGTATATTTTGCCATAATGCTACTAATCTCCCATGTGTGCCAAAAAGCCAAAATGACACACTAAGATCTCTAATCCTAAATTGTGCAAATTTGATCAATTTATCAAACTTCTCAAATAATATTGGCATATCCTAAAATCTTTTAGGATTAAAGCTCAAATGTATTTCCAAGGTAACCATAACCTTGAAAATGACCTAAAATGCCACCTTTATCATGGTTGAGTTAACTACCCATCCAATCAAGGTTGACACACCCTAAACCCACCTAGCGTGAATCAATCACGCTCTTAGGAACCCAAAATCTATTTGAGCTCCTAGGGTTAATTAGGTATTCCTTAGGGATAACCTCCCTAGATACCTTCCTAATGACTCTCCTAGGCTTGTTAGCCTTGGTCATTGTGGTCTTACTTAGGTTGACTCTAGAGGTAACTCCCCTTGCAACCTTCTTAGTGGCCACCCTAGGTTTCCTAGAAACCCTAGCCACTAGGCACAAACCTTGGTTACTCTTAGAGATAACTTCTCTAGTAACCTTGGTCTTCCTAGACCTAGTTTGTGTTCCATAATCAAATGGAACATTATGATAAGCCACCTTAGGCTTAGGTTTGTGACCCAAACCTTGCTTGCCCTTGGTTGACTTTTGTCTTTTAGGTTCTAAGTGTTGACTTTGAGATTTGGACCCTTGACTTTGACCATTAGACCCTTTAAATTGATTTTGTATATTCCTAAGGGTCTTTTCTAGTTTCTCAAGTCTTGACCTCAAGACTTGGTTCTCTAGTTCTAATTGTCCAATTTTAGAATTTTGATTTATTTCTTGGGCATGATTCTTTCTAGGCATATGCCTAGTCCATTTAGGGTTAAAACCTAGGTGCTCTTGTATTTTTCTAATAGATTCCCTAGGTAAGGTTTTTCTAGAGACATTAGTCCCAAATTTTTTCTTATTTCCTAAGTGGACACTTTTAGCTCCTAAACAAAAATATTTATCTCTAGCATGCTTTTCATGATGAATTGCAAGAGAATTAAAATCCCTAGCATGTTTTTTAACATTTAAATTAGGAGCATTATTTAGATATACCTTAGGGTTTGCCTTAAAGGCTCCCCCTACTTGTGATGCTCCATTTTGCTTCTTCTTTTTCCCCTTCGGACATTGATTCCGGTAATGTCCCGGTTGTTGACATTTGAAGCAAATTATTTGCTTCTTGCTTTTAGTTGTTGGGGGAACGACATCTTTTGACTTTTGTTGACTTTTAGGCGCCGAAGGAGCTTTCTTTACTCTCTTTGGGCACTTGCTTTTGTAGTGCCCGACTTCCCTACACTCAAAACATATGATATGATTTTTATTACAAATTGATATGTTTGTGGAAGCTTGAACTTGCTCTTCTTCTTGACCGGAAGTAGAAGCTTCTTCTTGACTTTGCTCTTGTTCCGAAGTGGATAGTCTAACTTCCTCCCCCTCAATTCTAGAGGTAGAGATCTCGTCCACTTCTTCCTCTTCCTCTTCCTCCTTGGATGTTGATAGTCTCTCAACCTCCAAGTCCTCACTTCCTTGTGAGGAAGATGTGCTTGCCTCTTCGGTCCCTTCCTCTTGGACCGGTGGTGGACCTTCATGGAGCTTGACCAAATTGCTCCAAAGCTCTTTAGCATCCATGCACTCACCTAGGCTATACAAGAAGTCATTAGGAATTAAATCAAAAATGAATTTGATTACCTTCTTGTTTTTCTCGAATCTTTGGAGTTGATCTTCACTCCATCTCTTCTTCTTGAGAAAATCACCTTTTGGTCCTCTTGGATACTCAAATCCTTCCATTAATAAGGACCATTCCTCAAGGTCTCTCATCATCAAAAAATCTTCAATTCTTCTCCTTCAAGAATTAAAGTATTCTCGTCCGTATAGAGTATAGGGCACCGGTGTGTTGATGTCCCATCCTAATTGTTCTTGGACTTCCATCTTCACCCTCTAGCGTGCTCCCTTAGTTGTTAAACTTCAAGAGCGGCCTCGCTCTGATACTACTTGTTGGGACCTGTGCGCCTGCTAGAGGGGGGGGGGGGGTGAATAGCGACGTGCTCATACGATGATGGAATTCTTTTGCGTTTGATCGTCTACAATCTTGTTAGCACAGCGGAATAGTAATAACAAATAAATATAACAAGATACACAATCACAACACGGTCATATAACGTGGTTTAGAACCTCAAGGTTCCTACTCCACGGATCGGGCTCAAACGAGCCCTAGCGATGCCAATCACACACCACTAATAAACACTCATTCTCAGAACAATCCGGAGGCGGAGAAACCTCGTACAATAGTTTACAACAATAAACTAATAACAACAAGCAAATAAGATGAAATATAATGCACTACAAGTAAAGAAAACGCTTTACAAATGCCTTTAGATTGCTTGCTTGATCGCCAACAAGTGGTTGACCACGATTTGCGTGATGAATCGCCTCGAAAAATCACTTGGTTTTCCTCCGTCACGAGCTCCGTTTAAAGCTTGACTGTCTTTGGAAAAAGTCGATCGGTCGTGATGCCCTTGTTAATCGTGAGACAGCCTGAATCGCCTTGGATAAGTCCGGCGGATCCGTCGTGATCGTGATGATACCCATCGATCGTGATGGAGTCTTCACTCGACGATCAGTCTCGACTCGTTACGTGCGATTTCACGAGCACGGTCGGTGATCCGCAGATCGATCATTCTAAGCCCGTGATCATTGCCCACTATAGCGATCATTCTGAAGCGATTCTCGCGGTCGAACCCTAGTTGACTCGATCCGGTCGGCATTGGCGCACCTCGAACATGAGGTTTTAGCCCAGTATGGTTCCCCGTACTTGCTAGACCACCCTTAGCCTGAACTAAGCCTTACAGCCACCTCCATTGACCTCGCCTCTCGGATCCCTCGAGTCATCCATGACTTGTTAAATCGTCGTCTTGGCCTTGGTGCTTGGTATGTCGTCTAGCGGTGTCTACCTTGAGCACGTTGGACTTACGCCGAGACTCGCTTGGACTTTCTGCAGACTATTGGATTTATCTTGCAGACTTGCTCTTGGACTTTCGCCTTGATATTCCTTGGACTTCTCGAATGCAAGACTCATTGCTTGGACTTTCCCTTGCCGACCCGTATTGGACTTTCCGTACCAAGTACTGAGACTTAGACTTTACCTTGCGACCCATATTGGACTTTCCGTACAGTACTCGAGACTTAGACTTTACCTTGCAAGACCCATTGCTTGGACTTTACATTGCGAGACCATTGCTTGGACTTTCCCGAATGCAGTGTCCACTTGGACTTTCCGTGACAATCGTATTATCGTATGTTTTATCTAATATCAGAAACATCTCTCGAGCAGCTTCGAGTCTGGTCAATCGTGACACAGTAGGTGCCTAACGAGAACTTGCATCACGACCACGACCGTATGTTCTCCGATCTTCCGTAGATCTAAGCGCTCACGAGACCAGTAGCCACGGTAGGGGTAGCGAGATGGCTAAACCTTCCACGAGCAACGTTAAGAGAGAGACGGGGAGAAAATCGAAAGGGGAAGTAGAAACTCGCAAACAAAGAGGCTTCACCTCTTGGTTAAACGAAACCAAACAAACGATATTATTCTAAATTCAAAAGTATCCATTACAAGCCCTAACTCCTCTTTAAATAACCTAGGAATGGAGAAAAGTTTGAAACAAATAAGAAAAGTTCAAAACAACTTAAAAAAATAACAAAAAACTTAATTTGGCGGCGGCGTACCAACCTAGTCTTGGCAGGGGCATGATCGTGGCAAGGAACACGACCAGACCATGTTCCCTGTTGGAACCCTCTTTTAGGCTTCAGAATGGGACACACCCATGCCATAGGGTGGGCAGGCCATGTTGGTTGTTGGAGGGCTCGATTTCATCTCTCCAAGGTTCGTAATGAAGTATACTCACGCTTGGAGTCCATAGGGATGTCGAAATCCTTATTGGTGGCCTTAATTGTCCTTTGTCATGATTTAAGAGAAGACACGATCTCATCATAAGCTACGAATGGTTCGAATTGTTGGATGCTCCTGCATCAGATGCTAAATGAAACAATAACTAGTATTGAGATCGAATCACCATTTTCATAGATGAGGGTACTACTGAAGCTTGAGGATGATAGCGAATGAAAGAATATCTAGTACCAAGGTCGAATCATTGTGTTTCACTGCTGTTACCAAGGTTTGAAATATCGACCCGTTTCCGACAAAATGGATAGTTTTTCTTGTTCTGATGTGACACTAATCTTGTACGCACACCCAGGATGTAGGAAGCAGACGGCGGCGGGCCTCCATGATCTGTGCTTGCCCATCGCCCGGGGTTCTGCGGCCTCGCCTGCGGCCGTCGGCGGCCTTGCGCGAGGTTCTGCGGCCGCCGCGGCCTTGGCGGCGTGCGAGGCCTCTGTACGTTCTGACGTAAGATGCTCGCTCGGGGCATGATAGCCACGGCGACCTCTTTGCGGGGATCACGGATGTCGATTGCCTCGCCGCGAGACTCGATGGTTCTTTGGTGGCGTCGTGACCTCCTCGAGTGCGAGGAAAGCGAGCGAGTAATTAATTTTAAAATTAATCAACTTCCTAAACTATAGTTTAACTATAGGCTAAATAAAATCAATTAAAATTTAATAAAATTATTTTAAAATTTATTTGATTAATTTATAATAAATAATAATTTTATTATTATTAAAATTTATTTTATTTTTTAATCCTATTTAATTGAAATTAATTAAATTAATGTTATTATTATAATTAATTTTTTTAGTATTTTTTAATCATTTTTTTTTAATATTTAAGTTAAAAATTTCATTTTTAATTTATGTATTTTATATTTAAAAATTATCCAAATTTATCGATACGTCACGATACGATATCGAAACTGTATCATTCCGGTCGCGAATCAAAACCTCGATACGGGTCGAAATTTTAAACCTTGGTTGTTACTACGTTGGAAATTAAAAATTCTATCAACCCAAAACTTATCTAATATATGAGATTCTAACCCCTTCTTTATAGAATGATAACACAACTTATTCTCTATAAAATAATGATGTTTCTAATAAAAAATCCTAAAAAATTTTAATAGATTTTGCTAAAAAAGTAAATAAACTTGTATGGAACCTAGTTATGCTAATTCTTAGGGTTACACATGGTTACAAAATTATGTTTTCCCAGGTATTGCTCCATGTTATTTCAATAATGTCATTTTTTCTCAAGCTAGAATGTGTTTCTACCAGGACCTGTGATGTCAAAATTCACAACTGCATTTAAAGAACTTGCCAGTTTTAAAGAACTACTACAATCTCAGGTAATATTGCTTGTATTTCTTTCTTTTCTCATTCTGCATAAATCCTCTGATATAATTAGATGGGATCTTCTTAGCTTTCATACTCGTGTTCTATTATTTTTGGAAGTTATGCCTATAAGAGAATTATGGTATCCACATAAGAATTATAACTTTATATTATTCTTTTCGTTCTTTTCGTTGTCTTTTACTTAGTTATGACTCAGTGGTTTCCCTTGATTAGTTCAAATACATTTTCAAAGGTGAAGGAATTTAATGCAGTATCAAATCTTTGAACTAGTCTTATTTCCATGAACCATACCAAACTATTCAATATCATATATTTTTTGCTGTTAATAAGTTCATGCATAAAGGGAAGACTTGATGCAATGGTAAAATTATAACTATGTCACTTGGTGACCACGAGTTTGAATCACAGAAACAACCTTTTGCCATGCAGGATAAGATTGTCTATAGTAGAACTTCTCTAGGATCCTACATTGATAGGAGTTTTATGCACTGTGCTGCCCTTAATAAGTTCATACATATGCTTAATCGGTTTCTAATATTGATCAGTTTTTGTGATATTGTTCTTGAATATCACCACTGCTTGATATGTTAGTACATTGTGTCTAGGCAGTCAAAAGATTATATGTAGCTTCTCCAGTTATGTCTTATATATTTAGTACTAATTTCTGGTATGAAGAGCACCTTCCCTAGATGTTGAAAAAAATTCGAGGCACCATTCAAGCAAGTTCAGGTAGTGGTCCAGGACAGTAAAATAATAACATAGAAAATGTAAAATGGATAGTATATACTGTCAAGCTAGTCTAGAACTTAAAATCTTGCTTGAAAGCATTCTTCTTAAAATCTTGCTTGAAAGCATTCATTCTAAAAGTTAAAATCTTGCTTTCAAGCATTCTACTTTATCAAGCCAGTCTTCATGTTCTATTTGAAATTCTGCAAAAAGAGCAGATGTCAAAATGGAAAATGATTGCATCCTGTATCATTATGTATATGGTAGGGAATTAAAAAAAATAATTTCCTAAATCGACTTTCCAATTGATTTGATTGTATATATGAATCCGTGGATGTTGTTCCCTTCTCTTGTCAAGCAGGTAGAGCACATGCTGAGTAATAGACTGAGTCATTTTATTGACATGGATCTGCAAAATGTTAAGGTAACATTTCTTAGATGCAGTTGTATGGTCAAATGAACTTAAGATTTCACATAATTTGGATAACATTTGGTTGCTGAAATTCATGGTATCTCACAAGCTTAATAATCAATAGTTGATAGTCACAAAAATCAGCTCCCTAAATATTATTATAATGGACTAAAGATTTTGTATAGTTTGGATAAATTTTGTATGCTGGAATTCACAGTATCGTATTAGCCAATTGTTGGTAGTAACAAAAATTGGATCTGTCAGCATTCTAGTCAAAGTGAATTGAGGTGATATGTTTTGGCGTATATACAAATTGTTAAAGTTGATTGGGAAACTACTTAGCTCAGAATCTCAATTAACTTTTAGCATGGTGTTAGAGTTGTAGGTTTGAGTTTCAAATTCCACTTGTTTCAAAATGGAAAAAAAAAGTCTATTTATGTGTTGGGGGTTTGGGACCAATGAAGTCAAATTCCTTACCAACACATGAAGAGGGAGTGTCACCCATACATGAAAGGGGATTATTAACAATATGAACATATAAATTAGGTTCTCTCCTAACAACTTGTGCTTTTGGAATAAGTGGTTTTAACTTTAACAAAAATCAATTGCATCATATATGAAAACTAAAGCAAAGCAATTCCTTTAACATAATCTGCTAGTTTGGTTGCTCTAAAATGGGTAAACCAACATAGGGCATTTGTACAGTCAAAGGTTGATAATTATTTCAGAGGAAAAGGATAAATGAAAAAATGTTATACTTTTGATCTGATGTCTGGTCATGGATTATAGGAATGTCGTTGGCAGTACAATAAAGCTATGGCAGGATATGATAAGGTATATTTTTGAAGTATTTTCTGACCATTAACATCTTTTACATTCTTAGTCTTTAAATTTGTTCAACTGTATTAACTGAAGTTATTGTTCTCAGAGTATTCATCATTGTAAGCTAGTATTTTAATTGTAACGATTGAAATATTGTTGTTTTGTGGCTTTAGGCACGTGAGAAATTTGTGTCAGTAAAGAAAGGCACAAGAGCAGACATAATTGCTGAACTAGAAGAGGCAAGGTTTCCTTTATAAAATTGTGCATTGAAATATGTCTCCATGACAGCTTACTGTGCTGTTTTTTTTGTATCTTACAGAATCTGCATAACTCAAAGTCGGCTTCGGAAAGGTGTCGTTTTAATCTAGTATGTCTGCTAAGATTTCTTAGTTTTCTGCTAATTATGCAAATCCATTAGTTTATGTGCCAACTTCCTTATGTGGCTTCTTAAGGAGTTCAGGTTAGTGCTCTTGCTAATGTTGAAGCAAAGAAAAAATTTGAATTCCTAGAATCCATAAGTGCAGTAATGGATGCTCATATGAGATACTTTAAGCAGGTAAATTTTCTGTCCTCTTCAACCTTCTTTATGCTGTATTTTTTTGTTCTACCTTCTTTATATTGCCCACATGGGACACTTTAATTAGTAATGTTTGTCTATGGTACTATTCTTTTACAGGGTTATGAATTACTGAGTCAGATGGAACCATTTGTTCACCAGGTAGTTTTTGTTTGTTTCTTTGTTTTGCTATTTCATGAGTTGCTTGGATCATGCTTTGCAACTTGTTTTTTTGTTTTTCGAATTGGCAGGTTTTGACGTACACTCAACAGACGAAGGAAATGATTAACGCTGAGAATGAAAAACTTGAAAAGAGAATCCAGGAATTCAGAACTCAAAATGAGCTTGCAAATCTAAGATCCTCCAGTAATGTGGTGGCCACAACTAGTGGTGATGGCATTCATGTAATTGGTGTTAACTCATACAAAAACATTGAAGCCCTGATTAATTCTACTGTGAATGAAGAGGTATTAAGTATGTAATTGAATTTCTTAGTTACTATATACTTGGGCTTCCGGGGAGGGGGAAGGCTGAGATTTGCTTTCACTTTTTTTTTTTTTTTTTTTTCATTTGGAAATGTGAATATATTTTAGGAAATTATCTCTTTGAAGGACCATTTTATGTCTTCTATGTCAGGAGTAGAACCCAAGGACTTTGACAGCTTTATTTAGTGTTACCTTTCTACCTCTTTCAGGTTCAGATAATTAAGCAAGGTTATCTTCTTAAGAGATCTTTAGCTTCAAGAGGAGAATGGAAGCAAAGATTCTTTGTACTTAATAGTCATGGTACTTTGTACTACTATGGCAATAAGTGGAGCAAACAACAAGTATGGATAATTTATTCTATCTTTGCATCCTGTTTTAAACCTATGAAAGTTAAACGTTCCAACTTGTTACTAAAATTGCACCTTTTTACTTTGCAATTTGCTTCAAGTTCAATTCATTTTCTTTCCAATGTCCTTGACAGTGATTATTTTTCACTCAGTTGAGTAGTATTTTAAGGTTACTTATAGAGTTTATGACCATAACTTGTGATTAACTAATTTACCAATTCTTTCGAGGTAGACTTAAACATATATCATATTAGTCTTTTGTTATTTGCTGAGTGGAAAAACAACTTTGTTTCTGAAGAATGTGCAAAGTCTGCTCTGACGAACAGTTCTAACTAAGCCAGCTTTGTTTAATGGTTTGCACATCTCCCTTTTGACGGTTGCCCAGAATTTTCTCTTGAACCTGAACCAATGTGATTCAAATTCTTAGCAGATCAGATATGGAAAACCGTAGTCACTTTTTCATGGACATTAGGCATCTTCTTTGGATTTTCCTTTTTGAATGGAAAGAATACAAGTTTGATCCACTATGAAGCTCAACAAAGGGGTAAAATCTCGAGCTCTGTTAGAGTTTTCAACTTTAAATCGAATGATATACAGTTTCGATAGCATGCCGACATTTCGACTTATGGTGCCGGTAGCGAATTAAAAGTGAGGACGAAGGAAATGAAAAACAAAAAGAAGAAAGACACTATATATTAAAATTTTAAGTAGTTCATTTTTGATATGATATTAGATGGACATAAACTGCAAAATTATGATTCAGTGTGTGTTGTAGTATGCTAAGGATTTTTAATGTCGACATAATACATATGATATCAACAAGTATTTGAAGATTGTTGAACCTAGTACTTACAACCTTTTAAGATGAATAAGCTATAAGGGATAGATTGACTTAAACCAAGTTAGGTTTCTTAGGCCATCTATCTAATTATAGAACTTCTCACCCTCAACATGCTTCCAACACTATATCTTAGGTTCAAAGGAGATTACCATTTTTGTCTTTTACATAGGAAGTGATTCAAAAGTATTGTAAAACTCTAGCTTGTTACAAAAATTATTCAATTTTAGGAGCTCCTAAAGATTCCCAATTTGTTATTGTTGGGTTCCTAGCGAGATTTAAGAAGAAAACACAATGGAAAAAAAGAAACCACCAGTGATTCATGCGAATTTAAATTAGATCGTTGGTGTGGAAAGTTACCTCTATGCGCAAACACTTCTGAATCCGGAGAGTCAAGCTGATCTAAGCATGATCAGTATGCTCGCGCCTCTATGAAATTCACACGCGCACAACCACCATCCGTCTCACGAGCAATATTGGAGTCGTACACCCAAGCCGTAGTGCTAGCTACTATTTAAGATGAGAACAAAAAACCCTAACTTTTAGGGTTGACACAATCTTATCAGATAAGGTTGTGTTCATCTTCTACTCAACCTTAAGTCATATCTAATAAGACATTTTCTTTTAATTTTTTAATAAAATATAGGCATATAATTGTGAGCTTTATTTGGTTTGGGATCCAATTAGATTAACCCACTAATCCAACGTGTTTAGGATCCAATTAGATTAACCCAGTAATCCAACAAGTTTAGGATCCAATTACATTAACCTAGTAATCCAACAAGTTTAGGATCCAATTAGATTAACCTATTAATGACTATCCAAGTAAGGAGAATGTCATAAATTTGACATAACTTGTCTATGACTATTTTATTGTATAATTTAGTCCTTTTATCCTTGTCATTTAGATTGATTTGCAAGGCATAAATTGTGTTATCTTCTTATCAATCTATATGTTTCTTGATCTCTAAGTGGATTTACTTAACCAAATAAGCTCAATATCTCATACGAACTTATTTGAGCACAACCATGATTTTATTAATCCTACTTAATCAAGGGGTTTGCAAACATCACTTTCGTTATATGAAAGGTGTTGGGGTGACTCTATGATATTCATACAGTTCTAGGATGCAAAGCACAACGGAAGAAAGATAAAATAATTTTTATTACATCCTAGATATCCCCTGGGAGCCAGGATCTCATGTTTTGGCATAAGCAATATCAAATAGTTTTCATAAAATCGGTAAGAGATTATACATTCGAGATTCTTTTCGAATCTGTAGAAACCAAGAGCAAAACTAACGAGCCTTGCCACTATCAGTATCCACGTAGGAATCCTTCGGGACAACTTCCAAAAGCTAACAAACCTTCTTCTCCAATCAGTGCTAGCTGAGCATGGAGAAGAAGAACAGAGAAGAGGAAGAGAAGACGACCCTCAGAAACAAAAGTCACCACATCATTATCTCGGACATTATGGAGAGATCTATTTACATCTCTTCCATTTAGGGCATCCTAGGAGGGATTAAACGAGTTAATCTTACCTTAATTATCCCGTAAATATGGTAAAAAGATATAGGGAAAAACCTAACATGCAAAACCTCGAAGCGGTGGCCCCGAACCACGATTGTGGTGTGCTCCAAGGCCGTGGAGAGCTCTTTGCCACGATCGTTTCTGGCCGTGTTAGCCAGGCACGACTATGCCAGTAGGGGCAGAGCCTGACACGACCGTGCCAAGCCCAACACAATCGTATTGGGCCCTGTATTGTCCGTTTCGACTCAATATTGCATGGCACGACCTGCCAAGCTCCAGAACGACCGTGTTAGGTTCTGTAAGATTTGTTTCATGCCTTTTTGTCCTGGTCCAACCAGACATTCCTCTCTCTCTTTGAGAATCTTATTCTCAGATTTATTTTACGTCTCTTGAGTCACTGTTTTGCATGTGACTCAATAGGTTCCCGACTTTATTGACCAGCATAATCAATTCATTAATTATGAATAGATCATGAGTGATACTTGACAGTACATCATGATCTAAAATTTATCAGAAAGTCTAAGTCGACTTTAGAACGTTTTTGAACCCTTCAGCAACTTCATATATTTGTGTCTTGTTTCTTTCATTTATCCTATACCCACTTAGTTTAGGGCATGATCTATGTGCTCGTCCCCACTAGGCTGATTTCGTTACACCTAGTCCAAGTTAGTTTCCTTGTCATATGGATTCAAGTTACTCCCTATATGTGTCCAAGAAGACCATTCTTCTTGACATGTGTGCTTTGACCAAATACTTCTGAGTAACAATCCTGATAAGAGGCCTAGAGTATACATCTCTTTTACAGGAGTAATGAATCCTATGTGGGTATTCCAATATTTTTGATTACTTTGACTTACACCTAGTCAACCTGAGTGACATCTCTTATGTAGATGATTGCAAAGAAGTCAAAGCATAAGTTGTCATGATCAAGATAACTTGAATACCTCAAGTCTAAGGAAGCTCGCACTCGAATTGCAATCTCATAACAAGTCACTCCAATGAACTAGTTACCCTAACTAGCATTCACATGTTCACTCTTAACATTCCTATGTTTCTATTCAGTGAGTGTTGAATGCTTGGATAAACCAAGAAATATAATAGGTGCTAGTCTCACAGAATTAATGATGTTCAAGTTTATCAATTCATCGACAAGGGATAATTTCAATACTTATATAATTGCACATGATGATCTTAATCGTGATCCAATAACAATTTCTTTTATGCTATGCATCGTATTGTGGACTTTAGCAAATGAATTTAAGACCCAATCACATACATAATGAGCATACATCCAAATAGTGAATTTATTAATCAAATTTCCAAGGCGATTACCTTAGGATATATCTCAAATCTAACACACTTCAACTTGACCTATAACCAATCACCTTGGTATCTAATACCATAGACCTCTATATGCCTCTCGAACTTTTCTTAAGATGAGACTTGTCAAAGGATCCCCTAGATTTCTATTAGTAGGAACTTTCTTTATTTATACCTCATCTACCTATGATCCCTTTGGTTAGATGGTAACGACGAAGTACGTGCTTGAATCGCTAATGAGACCATGGTTCCTTCGCAATTGTTGTCGCAGTAGATTGATAATGCTTCAACAACGCTCGGAATTACTCCAAGTTCAGTAATGAACTTCTTGATCCATACCGCCTCCTTTGCTGTTTCAGAAGCCGCAATATACTCTGCCTCCGATGTAGAATCAACAACGGTATCTTGTTTGAAACTTTTCCAACTCACCGCACCTCCATTCAAGATGAATATATATCCAAATGTGATTTGGAATCATCCTTATTTGTCTGGAAGCTGACATCAGTATACCCACTACAACCATGTTACCTCCTCTATATGCAAAAAATAAATCTTTAGTTTTTCTCAAGTACTTAAAGATTGCCTTGACAACCACCTAATGATCCATACTAGGATTCGACCATTATCTGCTCGGAACACTTAATGTATACAAAACTTCGGGCCTAATATATAACATAGCATACATGATCGATCCTATAACTGATGCATATGAGTTCTGACTCATGTGAATCCTCTCGTCTTCAGTGCACGGGCATATAAATTTCGAAAGGTGAATCTTATGTCTCATGAAAATGAAACCTTTCTTAGATTCATCTATGTTAAACTGTTTTAGCATTCTATCTATGTATGTAGACTGCGAAAGACCAAACAATCGATTCGATATATCTCTATAGATTTTGATCCCCAAAATATAGGGTGCTTTTTCCATGTATTTCATGGAGAATATTTTGGACAACTAAATTTTTACTAACTGTAGAATCGGAACATTGTTTCCTATGATTAATATGTCATCAAGATACAACATTAGAAACACGACCGCACTACCACTAACCTTCTTGTACATACATGGCTCGTTAGGATTTTGTGAGAAATTAAACTGTTTGATTTTTTCATCAAAACGGATATTCTAACTCCTGAATGCTTGCTTCAATCCATAACTAGATCTCTGAAACTTGCATACTTTATTCTTGTCAATAGACGTAAAACCCTCAGGCTGTATCATAAACACATCCTCAGATAGATTTCTATTTAGGAAAGCTATTTTCATATCTATCTGCCATATCTCATAGTCATAATGAGCTGCTATAGCCAGGAGTATACGAATGAATTTAAGCATATCTACTGGTAAAAAGGTTTTGTCATAGTCAAAACCTTGTCTTTGACAATATCCTTTTGCTACTAACCTTACTTTATAGGTAATTATATTACCATCTATATCGGTTTTCTTCTTGAAAATCCACTTGCATCTTGTAGGTCTTATGCCTTTAGGCGGGTCTACCAAATTCCAAACTTAGTTTTCGTACATGGATTCCATTTCCGACTTCATGACATCTAGCGATTTCTCTTTCTGAACTTTTCAGAACTTCTTCATAACCAGTAAGCTTCTCATCCTCGATGAGTAATACGTCATTCGATTCACTTATAAGAAATTCGTATCTCTCAGGAATATGACATATCCTACTAGATCTACGAAGAGGTGGTGTATTATCAGGTTCAGCCGTTATTTCATCCCTATGAATAATTGGCTGTGATTCTTGACTAGACATCTCTTGCGTGTCTATTGGAGTCTCTTAAACTATACTTAGTTCAACTTCACTCCCGTTGCTTTCCTATATGAGATGCTCTTTCTCTAGGAATATAACTTGCCATGAAACAAATACCTTTTGTTCCAAGGGATTATTGAATTGGTAACTCCTTGTTTCTTTAGGGTAACTAATGAATAAACACTTTTCAGACTTAGCCTCCAATTTGTTTGATATTGTCCTCTTCACATAAGCAGGACAACTCTATATCTTCAAATAAGACAAATGAGACTTCTTACTATTTTATATTTTATATGGAATAGTAGATATTGTCTTAGTCGGGACTATGTTTAGCAAGTAAATAGCTGTTTCGAGTGCATAATCCCAAAAGAACTTTGGTAGAGTTGCAAGTTGCATCATCGACCTAACCATGTTCAATAAAGTTAGGTTTTGCCTTTCAGCCATACCATTATACTGTGTGTACAAGGCGGAGTCCTTTGGGACAATATACTATTATCCTTGAGATAATCCTGAAACTCTTGACTTAAGTATTCTCCACCTCGATCGGATCGAAGTACTTTAATACTTTTACCATGTTGTTTCTCTATTTTATGTTTAAATTTTTTGAACTTTTCAAAGGCCTCATACTTGCATCTCAATAGATACACATACCCAAATCGTGAGCAATCATTGATAAAGGTAATGAAGTAGCTATAACCTTCTTATGCTTGAGTTGACATGAGTTCATATACATCGGTATGTATAAGGCCTAGAATATACATGGGTCCTATACATTGGTAAGTATAGTTCAAGAGACTCCAATAGACACTAAAGTGATGTCTAGTCAAGAACCACAATCAATTATTCATAAAGATGAAATAATGGTTGAACCGGATGATACACCTCCTTTTCGTAGATCTAGTAGGATACATCATATTCCTAATAGATATGGATTTCTTATAAGTGAATCAAATGACGTATTATTTATACAGGATGAGGAGTCTACTAGTTATGAAAAAGTTTTGAAAAGTTCAGACAGGGATAAATGGCTAGATGTCATGAAGTCAAAAATGAAATCCATGTACGAAAATCAAATTTGGAACTTAGTGGACCCAACCGAAGGCATAACGCCTATAGGGTGCTAGTGAGTTTTCAAGAAGAAGACCGACATGGATGTTAACGTAATTACCAATAAAGCAAGGTTGGTGGCAAAAGGATATCGTCAAAGATAAGGTATTGACTATGACGAAACCTTTTCACCAGTAGATATGCTTAAATCCATCCGGATACTCCTGGCCATAGCAGCTTATTATGATTGTGAGATATGACAGATGAATGTGAAAACAACTTTCTTATTGGGAGCTTGTCTGAGGATGTATATATGATATAGCCTGAGGATTTTACATTTATCGATACGAAGAAAGTATGCAAGCTTCAGAGATCCATTTATGGATTGAAACAAGCATCCAGGAGTTGGAATGCTCGTTTTGATGAGGTAATCAAATAGTTTTATTTCTCACCAAATTCTGACATACCCTGTGTGTATAAAAAGATTAGTGGGAGTACGCTTGTATTCCTAGTATTGCATGTCGATGGTATACTCCTCATAGGAAATGATATTCCAGTTCTTCAATCAGTTAAGATTTGGTTGTCCAAAATATTCTCCATAAGAGACAGAAGAATCAACCTATGTCTTGGGGATCAAGATCTATAGAGATAGATCGAGGAGGTTGCTTGGTATTTCACAGTCTACATGTATAGACAAAGTGCTAAAATGGTTTAGCATGGAAGAATCCAAGAAAGGTTTCATACCCATGAGGCATGAGATTCACCTTTCGAAGTCTATGTGCCCGTGCACTGAAGACAAGAGGATTCACATGAGTCAGATCCCATATGCATCAACTACAGGATTGATTATGTATGCTATATTATGTATGAGAACTGATGTATCGTATGCTTTGAGTGTTACGAACATATACCAGTCGGATCTTGGTATGAACCATTGGGTGACTGTCAAGGAAAATCTTAAGTACTTTAGAAGAACTAAGGATTTGTTCTTGATATATGGAGGAGATGATATAGTAGTAAGCGGGTATACTGATGCCAACTTCCAAATGGATAAGGATGATTCCAAATCTCAGTTTGGATACATATTCATCTTAAATGGAGGTGCGGTGAGTTGGAAAAGTTCCAAACAAGTCCCCGTTGCTAATTCTACCACAGAGGTAGAGTATATTGTGGCTTCTGAAGTAACAAAGGAGGCGGTCTGGATTAAGAAGTTCATTACGGAACTTGGAGTTGGTCCGAACATTGTTGAACCATTATCGGTTTACTGCGAACAATGACGCCATTGCACAGGCGAAGGAACTATGGTCTTATCAGTGATCTAAGCATGTACTTCACTATTACCATCTGATCAGAGAAATCATAGGTAGAAGAGACGTACAAATAGAGAAAGTTTCCACCAATAGGAATCTAGCAGATCCCTTGACAAAGCCTTTTCTCCAAGAAAAGTTCGAGAGGCATATAGAGACCTATGATATTAGATACCAAAGGGATTAGCTGTTGGCCAAGTGAGAGTATGATCTAATTGAGAGGTATCATAAGGCAATTGCCTTAGAAGTTATTAATAAAATTCACTATTTGATTGTACATTTTCTATGTATATGATTGGATCTTAAACTCATCTACTGAAGTTCATAATACGAAATATAGCATGAGAGAATTGTGATTGGATCATAATTAGTGTGTATTTCATCATGTGTAATTATGTAAGTATTAAAATTATCCTTGGTCGATGAATTGATGAGATTGTGCATCATCGATTCTGTGAGACTAACACATATTATGTTCGGTTTATCCAAGCATTTGATACTCATTGAATGGAAGCATAGGAATGCTGAGAGTGAACATGTGGATGTTAGTTAGCATAACTAGTTCATTGGAATGACCTGCTATGAGACTTCATATGGTTCTTTATGTCGATGAAGTTTCATTGCAACTCGAGTGTGAGCTTCCTTAGACTTGAGGTATTCAAGTCATCTTGATCATGGCGGCTTATGCTTTGACTTCTTCGCAACCATCTTTATAGAAGGTATAACTCCGGGTTGATTGAGTATAAGTTAAAGTGATCAAAAATGTTTAAATAAATCACAGAGGATTCACCACTCATTGTAAAGGAGATATATACCCTAGGTCTCTTATTAGGATTGTTACTCAGAAGTCTTCTGCTAGAGCAAACATGTTAAAAAGACAGTTTTCTAGGAAACATGTAGGAGTAACTTGAATCCATAGGACAAGAAACTAACTTGGGCTAGGTATGACGTAGTCAACCTAGTGGAGATTAGCACATAGTCCATGTCTTGGATCAAGTGGGTATAAGATGAGTGAAAGGAACAAAGGCACGAACAACTGAAGCTTCTGAAGGGTTCAGAAATGTTTTGAAGTCAATATAAGACTTTCTGGTTAATTGGGGATCATGATGTACTGCTAGGTGTCACTCATGATCTATTCATAATTAATGGATTAATTATGAATGATCAATATAACCGGGAATCTATTGGGTTACACACAATACGGGTGATCTAGAGATGTAAAACAAGTCTAAGAATGAGATTCTCAAAAGAGAGGTTATACTTGATTGGACTAGGCCATAAAGGTACGAAACAAGGGCTATAGAACCTCCCATGGCTATGCTGGGACTTAGCACGATCATATCGCATTTAGATGATTCGAAATGGACAATACAGAGCCTCATATGGCCGGCCTAGCTAGGTACAGGCGTTCTGCCCGCCAAAACGACAAGGCTAAGGTCAGGTTTCAGAGGGGAACACAACCTCAGGTGTCCGTAGCATGGTCGCACTGTGAGACACTACCGGTCACATATGGAAATTTCCTAGGTTTTCTTACCTTAATTATGAGATAATTATGGTAAGATAGTTCCGTTTAAGTCTTTTAAGATGTCCTAATCAAGAGAAATATAAATAGATCTCTTGATAATCTTTGGAGGTAATCTCAAAATTCTCTTTTGGTGATCGTCTTCTTCCTTTCTCCCTCTCTTGTCTCCACCGATTGGCTAACACTAATCGGAGATGAAGACTTGCTGCTCATGGAGTTGTCTCAAGTGATCTCGACGTGAATATTGATAGAGACAAGACCCGTTGGTCTTGCTTGTAGTTTCTATGGATTCGAAAAGAATCTCGAAGTTATAAGCTCTAAACTTGGTTTTAGGAAAAACTTTACATATTGCTTATATCAATGCATGAAATCCTAACCCTCGGGGATGTTTGAGATGGAATAAAATTGTTTTTATTTTTTCTTCCGCTGCTTTTATTTCAGAATCTTCTACACGTGCTTCCACTAATTCTTTTGTGGATACAAAGTTTATTTTCATTCTTAATGAAACTAAACTCTTTGATTGCATTATCGAATCATTGATTCCAACTTTTAGAAGTTTGCTTTAATCCATAAATAAATTTTTGCAACTTAGATACCTTTCTGGCATTTTTTTGATCAACAAAACCCTCAAATTGTGTCATATACACATCTTCGAGTAGATTCTAATTAACAAATGCAGTTTTGACATCCATTTGTTAGATCTCATAAGCATGGTAAACTGCAACAACAAGTAAGATCCGAATGAATTTAAGCATCACAACTGGTGAAAATGTTTCATCATAGTCTATATCATGAATTTTCTTGAATCTTTTAGCTACAAGTTGCCCTTTAAAAGTATGCACATTACTATACATGTCAGTTTTCTTCTTGAAAATCCATTTGCATATAATGAGATTTATCCCTTCAGGTGGGTCAACCAGAGTCTATACTTGGTTAGCATACTTGAATTCTATTTTAGATCTCATGACCTCTAACCATATCTTAGAATTTGAGCTCATATAGCTTTCTGATAAGATATAGGCTTATTTTGATCAACAAACATTACATCGCTATGGTAGACAAGAGAAAAGAATATTTTTTATGTCGACTATATATCCTATCAGATCTACGTAAAGCTTATTCTATTTGAACAGGTTGTTGTTGCACAATTTCGTATAATACAATAAATTCATGATCTACAATACCTTGTGGTACTTATTCAGATTCCATTAAAGCCTTAGTGCTAATTTGTGCCTCGAATTTCTTCAAGATTTACTTTTCTCTCACTAGTTCCTCTAGAAATAAATTCTCTTTCTAGAAAAATACTATTTCTAGCAACAAACACTTTACCTTGTATAGGATTGTAAAAGTAATATCCCTTTGTTTCTTTAGGATATCCTACAAAATAACACTTATCTTATTTGGATCATAGTTTCTCTGAGACTTGACGTCTAATATAAGCTTCACTATCGCAAATCTTCATAAAAGACATTTTGGAATTCTTCCCAGTCCATATCTTATATGATGTCTTTGTAACTTCCTTTGAAGGAACACGGTTAATTGTAAAAAATAACAGTCTTTAGAGCATGTCCTCAGAAAAAAGAAGAAAGATTTGCATGACTCATCATTGATCGTACCATGTCTAACAAAGTATGATTTCTCATTTCTAATACACCATTATATTGGAGTGTTTCAGGTGGAGTGAGTTGGGATATAATTCCAAACTCAACTAGATGATCATGAAATTTTTGGTTTATGTATTCACCATTTTCTATTTGATTGAAGTATTTTAATATTTTTTTCAACTTGGTTTGTACTTCATTCTTGAATTCTTTAAACTTTTTAAAGGACTATGATTTGTATTTCATTAAATACACATCGTCATAACAACTAAAATCGTTAGTAAAAATAATGATCTAGCTGTTATATTGATAGGACCACATACATCACTATTGATGGGGTCGGGGTTTTCTGATCAAGTAAAGGGTTTCTCGAGCAGTATATATATATTCCTTGAGCAGTATATGCATTTCCCGGGCTCAATAGGGTGACAGAGGGTAGTGAGGCTCAGAGTTAAGTATTGCATTGACAGAGCAGTCTATGTGTTTCTCAAGCAGTCTATGTATTTCCCGAGTAGTATATGCATTTCTCGGGCTTAGTAGGGCGACAGAGGGTAGTGAGGCTCAGAGTTAAGTATTGCATTGACAGAGCAGTCTATGTGTTTCCCGAGTAGTCTATGTATTTTCCGAGCAGTATATGCATTTCTCCGACTTAGTAGGGTGACAGAGGGTAGTGAGGCTCAGAGTTAAGTATTGCGTTGACAGAGCAGTCTATATATTTCCCAAGTAGTTTATATGTTTCCCAAGCAGTATATGCATTTCCCGAGTTCAGTAGAGTGACAGAGGGCAGTGAGGCTCAGAGTTAAGTATTGCATTGACAGAGCAGTCTATGTGTTTGTCGAGCAGTCTATGTGTTTGTTGAGCAGTCTATGTGTTTGTTGAGCCATGTATGTGTTTTCCGAGCAGTATTTTGTATTTCCCAAGCCCAGTAGGGTGACACAGGACAGTGTTGCTCAGAGTTAAATATTGTATTGACAGAGAAATTTGTATAATTCCCGAGCGACCTATGTATTTCTCGAGCCATATGCTTATTTCCCAAGCAGTACGCCTATTTCTTGAGCCATGTATGGGTTTCTGGGGTTTTTTCTGAATATGGTGAAATAAGGAGGTATGGGTATTTTTGGAGTACTGGAGTAGCAGGAAGAGTTTGGGGATGATGAGCATAATTAATATAAGATATTTTGTCATTTTTTTACATATTTTATCTAATTAATACTTGACAGGGAAATATAAAGCACATGAAGTATTTGAAAAAGATATTTTGAAAAGGGGGCAGGAAAAGCAGTTACACTCGACAACTTGACAAGGGTATTGGAGTAAATTCACTTCAAGGAGAAGGCGGGATGAATCATCTATAAAAGGGGCAGAAGCAAAAAGAAGGGGGTATGGTTGTTTCTTCACTATTCGGTACCTCAAAGATCTTCTTCTCACTTCTACTTCATTCTTTTTGCATTTCTACTGTCTTCATCCTACTGTTTCTGACTTAAGCATGGGAGGGGTCGTGTCGGGAAGCCGACCCATCTCTAACACTCTCTTGTGAAGTGGCAGATCTAGAGTTCATTCCAAGGATACAAAGCGATCGAAGAAGCTATTCTTTATTGCATTTCTAACATTCATTTGTGACTGATCTAGTTGGGATTTTCCGGATCTGAGGTGATTGGAGGAGATCCGCAGGAAGGGGGAGCGAGTGTTGGCAGCCCGAAGAAGTGAACACCATCAAATTAACACCGTTTGTGGGAATCTGAACAAAAAGTTGTGATGGTGAACACTAGGATGCTAAAGGAGCCGATGGAGGAGAAATCTATCTCCAGTACTTCTAAGGGGGGCACCAGCAGAAGGCGTCCGAGTCCTTGTACAGGGAGGATCTTATGCAAGTGGTGGCCACTGTGATGGACAAATGTCATAGAAGGCCACCCCGAAGAAGATGAAGGAGGATGATGTATCTAATGATGACTCTGAAGAAGAGGTAGTCAAAGTCTCTCGCCCGAAGAATAATTCCTCTCGCGTCTGCAAGCAAGTAAAGGGGAAGAAAAAGAAGTGTGTAGCTCCTCTTGAGAGTGCACAACCTGAGGGGGATGTTCCTTTTGTAAGTACTATTTTAAAAGTAGAGGAGTTAAATCTCTTTACAGAGGATATTCTTAACGAAGAATTACCTCGGCTCTTCCAAATTCCTCAGATACCTGAGTATACTGGTTCCTCTGATCCTAAGGATCATTTGAGTAGATTTGAAAATTCTGCTTTATTGTACCGTTATACTGATGGGGTTAAATGTCGAGTGTTTCTTACTATATTAGTAGGACCAGTATAACAATGGTTTAATCATTTGAAGTCTTAAAGTATTGCTTCATTTAAGGATTTTTCGACATTATTTTTAAGATATTTTTCTAGCTCTAAAAAATATTTGCCTCAACTATTGGGTCCTTTTGATCTTAAACAGAGAGAGCAAGAAAGTCTGCGGCAATATGTGCAAAGATTTACACATTCAACGCGAGAAAATCCCGCTGTAGAGTCTGGCATAATGGTAGGAGCCTTCACTCAAGGGCTCAGAGAAGGGGATTTCTTAAAATCTTTAGCTAAAAAACCTCCTATAAATTTTGATGATTTATTATCCCGAGCGGAGAAGTTTATTAATCTCAAGGATGCTCAGAAGTCTCGGCAAACTTCTCAGGATTATAGAATGGTAGAAATTCCAGAGAGGAGGGTTGGATGGGTAAGACCCGCCCGACCTTCAAAAGATAGATCTCTATATGCTCCTCAATTAAGGTTTTCTAAGGAGTGAACTATGAATATATGTGAAGAGCAGCAACTATTGAGAAGATCCTTTGGAGCTGCTAGAGGGCCTAGGAGGTTACCATCTTCTACTTTTTGTTCTTATCATTAAGAATATGGGCACGTTACTCAGGACTGCCAACAGTTAGACTCTGAACTGCGGAGAATTATGGGGGTTCATCCCCATATCTAGAATATGGTTATGAATCCGGCTTCATATCAGCAGAGATTTGGAGGAAGAAACTATGGTAGAGGAAATTTGGTAAGACCTCTTATGAGCCGACCTGTGCAGCCAGCTCAGCCAAGGGAGATAGCTTCTGATAGGATAGTGCCTGCTGGTCAGTCTCATGTAAGAGGTTATATTAATATGATTTCCGATGATTCCACTAACGGACATTTAAACAGAGCTCGAAAAATACATAGTTGAGAGGAGTGTGCAGCCGTAACAGCTCTACCTAGGGTAGGAAGACCTCTTCTGGGTTTCGATTCTAGTGACTTAGAGAGAGTAATGACCCCTCACACTGATGCTTAGTTATCCGAGCCCTTATAGCTAATTTTGATATAGGAAGGGTTTTTGTAGACCCGGGCAGCTCAGTAGATATTCTATATTGGTCGGCTTTGGAGCAAATGAGAGTTATATAAATGACTTACAGTTGGGCGACACCTCTTTATTTGGGTTTTTTGGGCATGAGGTACAACCCATGGGTCAAATAAAATTGCCTCTGTCATTAGGAGATGAGCCAAGAAGAAGAACAATATTTATCAATTTTACAATAGTTGTCATGCCTTCTTCCTCTAATGCTATCTTGGGTAGGCCTGTTCTAGGCAGTTTACAAGTAGTGACTTCTCTTGATCATCAAAAAATTAAATTTCCTGTTGGAAATGAAGTGGGAGAAGTTAAAAGTGATCATCAGCTCTCTCGGAGGAATTATGCCGATACTATCCGGATGGGGCAGAAGGGAAAATTTACTGGTAAGTCTTTTTTATAAATTTAGTTATAATGAGAGTATAGTATGTATCATCCAAGGGAAGAATGCTGAGTTTGATTTCTGCAAGTAAAGATTTCTTTGATTAAGTTGGGCACGGGGGTATTCTGTGGTATTTTTGAAGTAGTTGTCACTGGGAATATTATTAAGAGATAGTTATGGGTAGTGGCCCCTTCTTAATTTCAGAGGTATTTTAGAGTTAAAGAATGGAATATATGATTGTCTCTTGAATTTCACTATTTTTCCGAAAGAAATAAATTGGGTGTCATATTTTCCTCGGATGTATCGGCCTGCTGAATCGATGATTTCAGGTTATCTGTTACTTCTTGTCCTTATTGGTTTTCTGATTCGTATGCAAATGAGCTGAAGGCAATTGGTATTCCATAGTTTAACTCATATGGTTATTGGTTTGATTCTTATACCCTGTGAGGGTGTTCTTATGTTTTCATTACTTGATATTTCTTTTTCATTTATGATACTTAGTATACATATGAGGAGAATATATGATTCTTTATATAAACTGATTGAAAATACAACGTGACCTCAAATCTCGCGACGGGAACCGTCGAGGACTCGAAGCGCGCGCTCGTGCTCAACGCCCGCAAGTGCACGAATGTCATCAAGTAATAAATAGATTATCGATTCCACAGAGACTGAGATTCGAATACCAATTATTCGGTGGATGTTATTGTTTGGAGTTTAGTTCTATGGGTTATGGTTACGAGGTTGACGGTGGTCCTAACTCAAGTACGGTGTCACACGGAGGAAGGGAAGGTTGGTTCGAGGTTTTTAAAAGGGATCCTAGGACTTCGGTTTCACTTGTGCAACATGAAACATGCTAATCAATTAGATGCTGTCTGGTTCTCTAATTAGGGTCTTGTGGAAGGGTTATCATATCTTTTCTCGATTGAGCTTTCGCTTCTATCGGGAACTACCTATCCTTAACCAAGCCGACCCTTTTGTTAAGATAGGATAGACGGTACGAGGATGCCAAATCAATCCCTATGAAGAGTCGGAATCGTGTCTTGTTCCCTACTCCATCATACCCTTCTATCTACGGTTACCGGAAATGAGAACAACCACTTAGTTTCTCCTTAATTCCCCTAGATCTTTGATACAAGGGCTGTCAGCCCTTGTATCGGCTATGCACAATAGATAGAAAACCAAAACACAATCTTCATCAAATTAAACAAACACTAATTGTGAGTATAAATTCAAAAATAGAATTAACATTCGATCCAGCATGTTCTACGTACACAAGTTACTCCCTAATCATAGAATCGAAGATTCTACTCCATAAAAGGAAAAGAGCGAACACAATGCATAATAGAATAAGTCATTACAATGCAGGAGATGAATAGAAAGTAAATTGCAGTACTCTTAGTTCTTCTCTTCGATGTCGGAGCGCAGGTTACGAGCCTCTCGCCGTCTCCATCCATTCCACCTTCCAAATGTCTTCATTTTGCTCCGAAAGTGTGTCGTTTTCCCTGTAAAATGCTGTCTTCCACACAAAAACACGAGCATATATCCGAACCAGAAAATAGAAAATGCATGCAAAACAAAGTAAGATACATGAAACAAGTATAAAATGCAATGAGATGTGAGCGAAAACTACTCCTAAAACCCTATATGTTTTGCTCACATCAATTCCCCCAAATTTAAATCTTTGCTTGTCCTCAAGCAAACCTTAGTGCCATGAAATTTTTAAAAAGCATGGTTCCATACTTAGTATGTTAACTAGATTTATCAAATGGTATTTTCAATCAATCAAAGCAAAACAGATATGTTTTAAAAGTTCATTATGTTAGCTTCTTGTGCACGTGCTAAGCGAATAGTCTTAAGGGATACTCGTTCCACAGTAAGTTAAGTCGTCATCTTATAACTTTCCTAAGGTTTCCGGCTTTTAGGCACTAGTCTGCCCTAAGTGAGGGTTGTTCCCTAGATCTAGCATAAAATCTCAAAGACATGCTCGGTATTGAGAGAAATTGGTAGGTGTTTCCCGAGTAACCTAACTCGGTCTCAAAGGGGCACCTAGCCATTTCCACCCGCGATAATTTTTTTTTTTTCGAATAGAACTCTCGTTCTTCTCACACTCACGGGTGATCTTGATTTTTCCAAACGGGCTTACACAATCTGAGCATCTCCTGTAACTAAAATGCTAAATCTTGAGTCACCTGTGGATTCCAAAGTACTAAACTATTGGAATGAATCATAAATAGGTAGGTATGTAATAGATTCTCCCTTTCAGAATATTCATCAAGTGTAAGTGTAAAAATAAAAGCTAACCAGTACAAGTCTAGAACATTCATTAGAGCAATTAAAATAAAATACCACGAGTTAAATGAAGTTAAGCTACCTATGGAAACAATATATGAAGAGATCTTAAAAATATTACTGGGGTAGCTTAAAGATAGCAAAAACTAAGTTCTGAAAGAAACTTAATATTCTATGTTTGAACAAATAAATGCAAACTAAAACTAAAATGCAAGTATCAAGAAAGAAAATACTGCTAGAAACAAAACATATCAGAACTTTGGGGCCACCCCAAACTTGTATGAAGCTATACCTCTAATATGGTGGCAGAGGTGGGAAGTCCGACAGTTTCGGCGTGTCGGGCTCCTGAGAAAACCTGGTGCTCAATCGTTGATGCCACATGTACATGTGATCGATTTGAGAGCTGGTGGATGCAGTGGCTGCTCTGTGCTCCTCCTTCTGGGCCCACTGTGCCTGCTGAGCACGTATGTGCTACCGAACCTCCTGGCGATACGTGGCCTCCTCCTGGCGATGGGCAGCCTCCTCCTGGAAATAGATACGGGCCTCATCGTAGAACTCCTCGCCCCGCAAGAAGTGCTCCCGTAAGCCCTGAAACTCTACCTGCGTATAGGCGCTCTGCTCCTCCCATCGCTGCCTCTGCATTTGCTGCTCGGCGTATATGTCATCGAGGTGCGATCGGAACTCGAAGAAATCGTAGGCGGATGTACCTGCATCCTGCTCAAAAGTAGAAAAAGATGGTGGGGCAGGTGCAGGCTCTCTGTGTGGACTAGGTGGGCTCCTATAAACACGTGGACTCGAGGGAGAGTAATGGACATGGGGAGAGATGGGTGCCGAAGTGGAGGGACCCTCATATGGTGGTGACTCCACTACCTGGTCCAAGCGCCAGTTGGCGCTGTTGGTGATGGTGGTACGATCGGTGTCGAGGAGCCTAAGGGATGATAGGTTTTTCCTTACAAGGCACAAGGAGTATCCCTCTCTCACGATCATCTTCATTGCCATACATACCCTTAGCTCGATCCTAGGGCTCCCCTCTACGCTATCTAGTGTTGTGTATTCGTACCCCATCCTATGGCAAATATAAGTAATTAGGCCCCCCAAAATAATTTCTTCTCTCGTTGCCTTGCCCATTTTCACTAGGTGGCTAATGAAATGGGATCCTACATCAATGCTACTCCTTTCTTATAGCATGTCCCATAGACAAAGCAGCTCACTTGCTCTCACTACACCATTACTCTCTCCTCTCCTAAAGATGGTACTTGCCATGACCCGGTGAAGATACCGGAAAATAGGATTTTGGAGGCGTGAGGCTTTCGCTCTAGAGGGGTCATAATTAGATTCCCCCGTCAATTCGGACCAAAAGGTCCATGCATTAAACCCAACAGGAGTCTTCCGCTCTCTTTCACTAGGCAATCCAAAACAGTTATTCCATTGGTGCAAGGTCCACTCGTGCTCGATGTTGAATAGCCTAAATGTAATCCTTCCCTCATCGCTCTCTCTTCCCGTCAAAATCTCCACTTCTAATGAACTCAAAAATTCTAAAACTATCCTAGGGTAAGTTGGGTGTCTTATTCCCATAATCTCTCCCCACCTCATTTTTGCAAATAGGGCTTGAACATCACCCAACAAATCTATGGTTTCTAGGAGATCTTCATCTAGACACCTAGTAGCAGTGATTTTTCGATTAGAAAGCATGTTAAATCTTTCCCTATGCTCGTTATTACGAAATGCAAGGGATGGAAGAGCGTCACCTTCCTCCGGAGCTTGTGGGGCGTCCCTTCTCCTTGTTCTTCGCTCTGAGGTAGTAGATCGTGGCGCCACTTGCCTTGTCCTCCTCATCTTTGCTTCTTTTGGGCTTCCTTGAGGGCTGGAGAGGCTCTTATGAGGTGGGGAAGGCGATTTCACACGGCTAAGGCAAGAAAAATTGAAGCACATGGCGGATTTGGGGGAAAACACATGGTGCGACGCCCCTTATACCACACGCGCCACGACCGTGTGAATCCACACGGCCAGGCCGTGTGCGCTGCTGGAAATTTGGGGCATGGCCGTGTGCCCCTTTTTTCTTCTCCCAGAGTGGATCATGGTTTGAATTCTCCTATATGCCCCGCCGTGTGGGCTTCTCCATGGGGGTATGACCGTGTGAAACCACACCACCACCCTGCCTCTTAATGTAGGCTCAAAATGAGTTTTTTTGTTCCTATCTAGCAAGTTTTTTCTAGTTCTAAAATTATTTGCGAAAAACATAAATGACCATAAATCAAAGTCTAAATTATACACATGAATGCAATAAAATTAAAACAACTAAAGACTAAACTTGGGTTGCCTCCCAAGAAGCGCTTTGTTTAAGGTCTTTTAGCTCGACCATACTCCATTATCTCAACTTGGCTCCGGCAGCTCTGTGAACCTTCCTTCATCCATCTCTAAATCTGTATTTTTCGTTGAAGTGATCGTCATTCTGCACGAGGTATACCCGTCTGCGAAGGGATGCTTACACTCTGATAGGTGGAATATGGTTATCTCGTCATCTACCTTCAAGGAGACTTTATGTGCCTTCACGTCTATGCATGCTCCTGCAGTTACCAGATAGGGCCTTCCTAAAATGATGGGATTTTGATGGTTTGGTCCTATGTCTAGTATGATAAGATCTGTGGGTATGACAAAATTCTCAACCACCACATATACATATTCTAACATGCCAACGAGCTCCTTGATCGTGTTGTCCCCCATGCGAATACATATGTTTGTCGATTGCATACCACTCAGTCCCATCTCAAGGTAGAATGTGTAGGGCATCACGCTAATTGTTGACCCTAGGTCGCACAGTGCTTCATCGAAACTCTCACTGTAAATCGTGCAGGGTATAACAAATTCACCAGGGACCTCCAGCTTGGGTGGGATTTTATCTTCAATTTTAGCCTGGTTTGGTAAAGTCGAAATCATGACTGCACACCCCATCGTAAATCTATTTTTCTGTCCTATTCTTTCACTGTATATTCCCTCTTCCTTAACCTGGTTTTGCTCGGTTGATGGTGGAGAGCTATCCATAGTTTGCGATATGGTCTGGGCTATTTGGGCCACTTATGTTTCCAGCATTTTGTGTGGCTTGTAAGCCCATCGACAAAGGACTTCAACTCTCTAAGTGCCTCTTCAGATCTCTGATGTTGGCGCTGGAATTCTGCATTGACCTTTGTTTGGGTAGCAACAAAATCTTCAATCATCAGTTCCAGTCTAAATTTGGGTGGTTGTTGCCCGCTGCCCTGTTGTTGCCCAGATCCTCCTGATTGTTGGAAATTTCCTGAATTATTCCTATACGAAAAGTTCGGGTGGTTCCTCCATCCAGGATTGTAGGTGCTGGAATATGGGTTGTTGGGCCTTAGATTGTGGTCGTCAATCGTATTGACATGCTCAATTTGTCCTTCGTAGCTGCCCTGCCCTCTATAGTGGTCCTCCTGATACGCTGCCACTCTTTCCCCAACATTATTGGTCGCACATGAAGATGCAGGGGTTATAGAGTCGAATCGTCTGCTTAGCGCGTCCATTCTTGCCGCTAAGTGGTTGATGGAGTTGACAACATATCGACCGGCTACAGGTGCTGGGTGACTGCGCTCGGAAGCCCATTGATGGTGGTTCTGAGCCACCTCTTCTATCAGCTCCTCCACTTTCTCGATAGTCTTATTCATTAATGCTCCTGCAGCAGAATCGAGGGACACCTTAGTGGCGTACATGATTCCATTATAGAATATGTGGATCACCAGCCACCTCTCTAGACCATGATGGGGGCATTCGTAGAGTAGTCATTTGTAGAGATCCCAGGCTTCGAACAAGGACTCCCCTTCTTTCTGGCGAAAGCTAGTGATCAAGTGGCGCATGTGAGCAGTCTTACTTGGTGAGAAAATTTTATTTAAGAACTACTGCTCACATTGCTCCCACGTGGTAATGCTTCCTGAAGGAAGGGAGTAGAGCTATGTCTTCGCCTTATCCCGCAGTGAGAATGGGAATAGGCTCAGACGGATTGCGTAAGCTGGTACTCCATTGAGTTTCATCGTCGAGCATATCTCCAAAAAGGTCTCTAAGTGCCGGTTCGGGTCTTCAGTTACAACACCTCCGAGTTGCCTCTGCTGGACCATGTGTATCAGCGCAGGTTTCAGTTCAAAGTTGTTGGCTGAGATTGATGGTTCTGTTATGCTTGACCTATATCCTCTAGCATTGGGGGCTACATAGTCTCGCAAAGGCCGGCTATCTAAGTTTACCACAGATGCGTCTAGATCCTCTATGCCTTTCTGTTCAACTCTTCTGCGATGGTAGGTTCTTTCGATTTCTAGATCTATCAGAAGCAAATTTTCCGATCCTAAACGTCTACGCATACGAAGAACCGAGCCACTAAATTAGGAGTATACTTACTGCTTAAAAACTGGAAATAACCTAATCTGAATACTAAATCAAATGCAGAAAATTTAAACTAAAGGTTGATGCAATAACTACTGAAATTAATCTAACTAAATCTAGATATTAAAAATCTAAAACAGAAGTAAATAAAATAAAAATAAAGCAAGAAAATGAATCTAACCTAAGTCCGATCCCACTATCCACTTTTTGATTCGATATCGAATCAATCAGTCCCCGACAACGACGCTAAAAACTTAATGCACGTGAACAACCACGTGAACAATCAATCCCTATGAAGAGTCGGAATCGTGTCCCGTTCTTTACTATCATACCCTTCTATCTATGGTTATCGGAGATGAGAACAACTACTTGGTTCCTCCTTAACTCCCCTAGATCTTTGATACAAGGGCTATCAGCCCTTGTATCGGCTATGCACAATAGATAGAAAACCAAAACACAATCTTCATCAAATCAAGCAAACACTAACTGCGAATATAAATTCAAAAACAGAATTAACATTCGATCCAGCATGTTCTACGTACACAAGTTACTCCCTAATCATAGAATCGAAGATTCTACTCCATAGACGGAAAAGAGTGAACACAATGCATAATAGAATAAGTCATTACAATGCAGGAGATGAATAGAAAGTAAATTGTAGTACTCTTAGTTCTTCTCTTTGACGTCGGAGCGCAGGTTACTATCCTCTCGTCGTCTCCCTTTGTTCCACCTGCCAAATGTCTTCTTTTTGCTCCAAAAGTGTGCCGTTTATCCTATAAAATGTTGTCCTGCATACAAAAGCACGAGCAGATCTCCAAACTAGAAAATAGGAAATGCATGCAAAACAAAGTAAAATATGCATGAAACAAGTATAAAATGCAACGAGATGTGAGCGAAAACTACTCCTAAAACCCTATATATTTTGCTCACATCAGGAGGATAGTCGGTGGAGGAGGGGGAGCCATCTGGAGTCGCCGTTGGAGAGCTGGAGGATTGAACAGACGATTACTGAAGGAGGAGAAAGGGGATTGAAAGGGTCCTTTTTGGGTTGGAATCGCTGCATTCTCCGGGGGAAGTGGCCGGTATGCCGAGGTTGCTGTGGAGTGAGTGTTTGAACCAGAAGATCGGGTGGTATCAGTGCTTATGTAGATAGGGTGTGAGGGGGACGCCATGAAATGATATAGAGTAGAGATGAGGGGAGGGGAATGGTAGAGTTTAATTTTTATAGAGAAGTTGGGTGAGAAGACATCGTGAATTAGGTATTCTCCATTGTTAGGGGAATTTAAAGAGTTAAATTTAAGTCAGGGGAAGAGTCAATGTATTCGTCTCGGGAAGCATCTTATAATGGTTGACTGGAATGGAATACGTTTGGAAGTCGTGTTGTCTGGGGGATCAGGATGGAGTCTGTCCGAGTGATGACCTATATTCCGAGCGACAACAGGGTAGTTCGGCACATGGAGTTAGACTTGGCGCAAGAGAAGAGAGATCTTGTTCTATGTTATGCTGGGTGGTATGAGTCACAGGTAATAAAAAGTTTATAATAAAAAAAAGTTCTTCGCGCTTTTCAGGTAGGGGACTTAGTATCGTGGAAAGTGTTGCTCGAGGGATGCAAAGGTAAGCTATGACCCAAGTGGGAAGGCCCCTTCCATGTGGAGAGTCGAGCGGGAATAAGAGCTTATTACTTAAAGGATGCTCAAGGAAGGCTTTTATCAAGATTATGGAATGTGTATCGCTTGCGCTCTTATTTCAGTAGATAAAAGTTGTAAAATTTGTATTTTTTCTTTTAAAAATATTGCAATGTAGGCTAAGACACATACTGTATTGCAAATGTTATATTGAATATAAGTGGTAATATTTTTTCAACATTGGATGGAAAGGGAAAAGATAGCAAGTCCGGTGGAGTACGGTCAATTGTATTGCCTATGTCTAAAAAATTGGTGGAATGTCTGGGGGGTGGATAGCCTATTGCTCGGAATTGATTAATACAATCTTGGAAACCCCATTAAAGGAAAATAAAACCTCTGTCTAGGAACATGTCATTGATGGCAGTTGACATCCAGAAAGTTTCATGGGTAGCACTGGTTCCTTCTTGGGATGGTCGAGCTTTTAAAATGTTTAAGGTGTTTTGTAAGTAGGTAGTTTGAAAGTGAAGGGTTGAGAGTTCTGCTCGGTCGGATTGTGCTTTTATGTAGGAAGCTTGTAGTTCTCTTTCAAGTCTCTAATAAGCTTGTTGTAATGTTAGTTCTCTTGTTTGACATTCTTGTAGCTCTTTCTTTAAAGTATTAGTATATTGAGTTCATTGGTTGTTTAAATGAGTTATACTAGTATTGCCTTGTAAAAGGTAAGTATTAGTATAAGGTAAAAACAGAGGAAGATTTTATACACTAACCTCGTTAATACTGGCTAAGAGGGAATCTGGTAAGTTCTGAGCTGAGGGGGAAGAAAGGAGATTTTGTGGAGTTTGGTATGAAATTAGGGGTTGAAGGGAAGGTGTGGAGTTGCGAGGGTGAAGTTGAAGGGGGTTTATGCGTGAAGGAGGTGGGATGTTGCTGGAAGCCTGTAGTAGAAGTGATTCTGAAAAAGAAAAATATAGGTAAATCTTATATCTATTATAAAAGTATGCAGGGACATAGAAGAATTGTTACCGAGCGTGCCAGTTGACTACAAGGGATGGTTAGTTCTGATTAATGACAGTGCCGATTTGGTCAATAGTTGATTTAAGTTAAATTGTTCTTCTGACAATAGTAGGGTCATCATTTGATATTCTGTATTATCTCGATAGAGGCTTAGGGAAGGGCGAGGAGGAAGTGTAGTTAACCAAGTGGAGGAAAAAAGAAACGGGGAGGGGGAGTGTACAAAGAAGTAATGCTCTTTTCATCCTTTGTCTGAGGAGGGGATACCGGTCAGGAATTGAAAGTCTGGCCGAGCCTAGAAATAAAAAATGCATGTTTCTAATGATTTTGCTTGGAAAAAACAGTGAAAGGGAAATGCCGAGGGAGTAATTGATAAGGAGGTGATAAGATAGAATCCTAACATGAAGCGGAAAGAATTAGGACTTAGCTGGTTCAAGGGAATAGAAAAATATGCAGATACTTCTAAAAAGAAAGGATGAAGAGGAAAGAATAAACCAGCTTCTATCTGTTCTGAGAAGAAGGCTTTAGTGCGCCCGGGAGGTAGATGGGGCGCTCGGTGGAGGTAGCTGCAACTATATGAAAGCCTGCGGGAAGTTGTAATCGAGAGGAGAGGGATCAACATTGTTCTCCTGTAACTTCGGAGCGAGTGGAAGAAAACCATGGACGGGGGACTAGAGAAAGGGGCTACATCTTCTTAAAGATAGGGAGTGAAAATCAGGAAGAATTGCTCCTGTATTTATAGTGAAGAAGGGGGAGGGAAAAAGAGGAAAATAACAATTTTTCCCGCTTAGTTTGGGAGTAGTGGATGTATGGAATCATATGACATTAGTTTGTTAGGATGAAAATGATGGGTAAGTAAGGAATTCCCTTTTTGATAAGGTAAGAAAGGGGTATGTGAGCTTCTGTTAAGGCATATGCAGTAGTGATGTTTTTTGAAATAATGTATTAGTTTATGAGTTCTGTTGTAAGGCATAGGTACAAATCACAGGGTTAGTTGGGGAAGTGGATGGGCACAACATAGATTGAGAATAAAACATTTATCATAGAAAGGGTAATATGATAGGGAATTGAAAAATTTATGGTTAGTATATATAGTACAAATTCAGAAATCTTATGAAGGCAAACATACATACAGTACGCACAACACATACAGAAATAATGGGGTAGATTGATGATTGCAAAGTTGTTTAAGTACAGTTACAGAAAGATTGAGTATTCATTCATGGAACATGATAAGTTCATTACAAAGGGTTGGAATTGTTCATTACAGACAATTCTGAATACAAATCTATGACTCATAGTTGGTATCTGAGTCGGTGTTAAAAGCCTCTGGTGGGAATTTTTTTGTAGGTCTCTTCTATGTTAAGTTCAATGTTGGGAGAACTAGGTAAGAAGAGATTCTTCTCGTTCGCTGATTGCATTGCACCTTCAAAGCCCCTTTGAAAGTACCTGCTATGCTTCTTTGCAGTTTGGGTTCGGAGTTTTGTTTCTTGGGTTGTTCATCATTCGACTTCGGTTTCTTGCATGTCAGTTAACTCTCTGTGGAGTCGGGCAACCTTGCAGGTTTGCTCCTTAGCCTCATTAGATATTTTTTGGAAGTGTTATGTCAAAATGTCAAAGTGGAAGTGAAATTCGACAAAGCTGTTTAAAGTCCTATCTTTGAGTTCAATGAAGGCATCTATGAGATCTTCTAATGGTTGGAAGCATTGGCCTGATTAGAAGTGCTAGTCCCTTTCCTTTTGTATGAATTTCTGAATTTCTGAGTGTTGGGAGGTTGTTTGCATTTTAATAGCTCATTGTGTTCTCGTAGTAGTCTGATATTAGTATCTTTGAAAGAATTTTCCTCTCTGATTTTTTGCAAGTCCTGTCTGTACTGAATATAAGTTTTTTCCTTATCTACCATTAGTTGAGCCCGCTCGGCAGTTAAAGTTTCTATCTGAAATTGTAATTCTTGTAGTTTTTGTTGGTACTCAGCTTCTTTTTCTGCCCGATCAGGAGAAGCAGGAGGGCTGGTCTGTATTCCTAGAGAAAGATCAGGGCTTATCTGGGTATCCTTGGTGAAAATTGGAGGTGCAGCTGACATCATGGGAGGCTGTGGTGGCTCTATATAAGGGGTTGAAGGTTTAAATTGGTGGCTCTGGAATTCAGAAAACCATTGGCCAAAGGTGTGAAGTTTGGAGGTACTCTGGAAAGGGAATAAAAGCAATATAAAATAGATTATTTATACAAGTTAAGTCAGTTAGTAAAAGGAGAAAACTTATTGTATGGAGGTTTTATTGCAGTTCTTGTAAGATCAGGGGAATGGCTGAATAAGAGAAGAGGGATGTATTCCGTGGTAATGTAGAATCTGATATGGGGGAAGAGTATTAGAAGGAGGGATAGATGAGGAAGGTGCAAAAGGGGAAATTGGAATAGGGGGAGATATGGGGAGTTCAGGAAGGGAAGAAAGGAGGTGGCTAGGATAAGAGTCTGATACAACTTGTACCAGAAGGTCTAGAGGAGAGGAGGTTGGAAATTCCGGAATTATAGGACTGGAGAGAGATAAGGACGGTTGTTGGTGTCTAGTGGGAAATAGGGAGGCTAGTGGAATGTCATTGGAAGAGGAGGGAGAAAGAGATGAGGAAAGTTCAATAGGATCATTAGAGGGATCAGGAGGTGGACTATGGGTAAGTGTATCAGAAGGGGGTAATGATTCTTGAGGATATGAAGAGGAGGGCTTCGAAGTATCAAAAGGGGGAATTAGATCAGTGGCAAGGAGAGTAAGGGTTGGTTGGTCGGGTTCGGCGATGGTTATAATGGGGACTTAGGGGAGTTCAGAGGGAACCTGTGATATGGAAGTATAAGTCACTCTTTGTGAAATTGAATCAAGGTAATTATAATAAGAAATAGTGGATGAGTAAGGGTTAATTACTGATGAAGAGGGCTCGGGGATGGAAGTGGAGGTCGAGGCTGCTTGAGCTCTTTTTCTCTTCTTCTGTTGAGTTTTTGCAAGAGTTCTTGCAATGACAATATGCATCATATCTTCTGCTAAGGGAAGTATCAATATAAATTTAAAGTTAAAGTTAGTAAGTATACACGGTAAAGTATTAATATGCACTGATAGATAAAAATAGTGATTATGTGGTATAGAGTATCAGTATGCATTTACAGATAAATTTAGGGCTTATGCGGTTAGAGTATCAGTTGATATTTAAGAGTAAATTCAGTGAGCATACAAAGTAAGATATTAGTATGTATTTAATGGGAAAATTAATGAGTATGCAGAATACAGTGTTACTATACATTCGAAGGTAAATGTAGTAAATGTGCAGTTAAGTAAAACTTACCTATAGGATGAGCTTCTTGCAATTGGATAGGGGACAGTTTGTAATAGGATAAAATTGGTTCTTGGAGTATTTCTTTGATACTAAAGTACTTGTTTTTTAGTATGGCTTCGATGGAGGGGAAATTGATGGCAGCTTTAACACTCTTAAGGTTGGGAAGATGGCAAAGAGTAGTTTTCCATGAATAGGAGAATTGAAGGATAGGGTCTAGTGGAACATAGAAGTAAAAATTTTTCCAACCCTTATGAGAAGTGGGCATGTCAGTTAAGAATTGGTCGTCTTGACGTGCTATAAAATAGAACACGCCTGTGTTAGCCATTTTAAGCTGGTAGAGACAATGGAAAATGTGTGGGTTTTGGGGGATGTTCAGGTGTTAGAATACAATAAGGGTGCCAATCAGAATGCGAATGGAATTGGAGGTTAGTTAATTGATGGGGAGGCCATAATAGGTCAAGATGTGAAATAGGGGCTTCGGAACAGGAAGACACAGACCTCCTTCTAGTTGACCTGTGAAGAAGGTGTTGGTACCAGTCGAGGGTTGATGAGGGCATTGATTGGGGGTTGGGATGATGGCGGTGAAGCCCTTTGGGATGTATTTAGGCTTGTGAAGGAAGAAAGGGTGTTCGAGAGTTAGTTGGCTGGAGGTTGTTTCGTACCAAGAGGGGTTGGAGGAGGAAGAAGCCATAACGGGAGACTTGTTGCAGAAGGGTTGAAGGAATCGAGGATGAAGGAAGCTAGGGTTTTCGAGGAAAGGTGAAGCGGTGCAAAAATGAAGGGGTACTCTTTAAAGGCGAAGGGAAAAGTGAAGTTAAGGGGAATGATTTGTATTCTTCTCAATTTTTTCTATGGCCGGGCTTATTAACGTTTCTAAGGCATTGCACGCCTAATACAGAGCCTAAGGGCTAACTAATGTGTTTTTGCAGGGGTTATTAACATTTCTAAGGCATTGCACGCCTAATACATAGCCTAAGGGCTAACTAATGTGTTTTTACAGGGGTCGTTAATGTTTCTAGAGGTTTTTGATGCCTAGTCAAATTCTCTTTAGTGGTAATCAATGACATTTATTCTAGGGGGGTTTTATACTTAATCAGAATTTCTTCTTGTATACTTCAATGATATTTTTTCTAAGGTCTTGCAAGCCTGATACAATTTTCTTGTAGGGTTAGTAGTATTCTTTCTAAGTGTTATAGGGTGCGAAACTAACTCAAGGCTCTTGCGCCTCATATAACAATCTATGGGCTAGGTAGCTACATTCTCCTACGGGGACTATAACGGCACCTATATGACATATGTAAAATGTTCTTAAGGCTCTTACACCTACTATAATAGCTTATGGGCTAGATAGCTACATTCTTCCACGGGGACTACAATGTTACCTATATAGCATATGAAAAAGTTTCTCAAGGCTCTTACGCCTCCTATAACAGCCTATGAGATAGATAGCTACATTCCTCCACGGAGAACTATAACGCCAGCTATAATGGGCAGGTAAATTGTTACGTTTAAGGCCCTCCGCCTCAAATCATAGTTTAAGACCCTGTGCCTCATATGATAGTTTAAGGCTCTGCGCCTCATATGACAGTTTAAGGCCCTACGCCTCGCATGATAGTGTAAGGCCCTACGCCTCATATGCCTGTCTAAGTCCAACGTATATTATGATAGCTTATGGTTTATGACATAATCTATATCAGTAAATGCTTGTGAAACTTCATTCGGCTTTGCTCTTTAGTTTCACTAAAGAGGGAGAACTTATGATGGATTTGGGGTTTTTCAATTAAGGCAGAGAAATTTTTGTTTTAAGAACTTGTAAAACTTCACTCGACTTTGCTCTTCAGTTTCACTAAAGAGGGGGAACTTATGATGGGCGTGAGGTTTTCAGCTAAGGCAGAAAAGTTATGGGGTTTTCAACTAAGTAAGAGAAGTTGTGGGGGTTTCAGCTAAGGCAGAGAAGTTTTTGTATCAGTAAAAGCAATTTTAGTAAATACTTGTAAAACTTCATTCGACTTCGCTCTTCAGTTTCACTAAAGAGGGGGAACTTATAATGAGTGTGGGGTTTTTTAGTTATGGTAGAGACATTTTTGTTTGAAGAACTTGTAAAACTTCACTCGACTTTGCTCTTCAGTTTTACTAAAGAGGGGGAAATTATGATGGGGTCGGGGTTTTCTGATCAAGTAGAGGGTTTCCCAAGCAGTATATGTATTCGCCGAACAATATATGCATTTTCCGAGCTCAATAGGGTGACAGAGGGTAGTGAGGCTCAGAGTTAAGTATTGCATTGACAGAGCAGTCTATGTGTTTCTCGAACAGTCTATGTATTTCCCGAGCAGTATATGCATTTCTCGGGCTCAGTAGGGTGACGGAGGGTAGTGAGGCTCAGAGTTAAGTATTGCGTTGACAGAGCAGTCTATATGTTTTCCGAGTAGTATATGCATTTCCCGGGCTCATTAGGGTGACAGAGGGCAGTGAGGCTCAGAGTTAAGTATTGCGTTAATGACAGCGATCTATCCTGTTTTGAGCGATCGATGTGTTTCCGGTGTAGTATGTATTTTCTGAGCAGTATATGTATTTCCTGAGCCCAGTATGGTGGCACAGGACAGTGTTGCTTAGAGTTAAATATTGTATTGGCAGAGTAGTTTGTGTAATTCCTGAGCGACCTATGTTTTTCCCGAGCCATATGTTTATTTCCCGAGCAGTACGCCTATTTCTCGAGCCATGTATGGGTTTCTGGGGTTTTTTCTGAGTATGGTGAAATAAGGAGGTATGAGTATTGTGGAGTATTGGGAGCAGCAGGAAGAGTTTCAGAATGATGAGCATAATTAATATAAGATATTTTTTCATTTGTTTACCTATTTTATCTAATTAATACTTGACAGGGAAATATAAAACACATGAAACATTTGAAAAAAATATTTTGAAAAGGGGGCGGGAAAAGCAATTACACTCGACAGCTTGGCAAGGGTATTGGAGTAAATTCACTTCAAGGAGAAGGCGGGATGAATCATCTATAAAAGAGGCAGAAATAGAAGGAAGGGGGATGATTGTTTCTTTGCTATTCGGTACCTCAAAGATCTTCTTACTTCTTCATTCTTTTTGCATTTCTACTTTCTTCATCCTACTGTTTCTGACTTGTGCGTCGAAGGGGCCGTGCTAGGAAACCGACCCATCTTTAACACTCTCTTGTGAAATAGCAGATCTAGAGTTCATTCCAAGGATACAAGGTGATCGAAGAAGCTGTTCATTATTGCATTTCTAACATTCCTTTGTGACAGATCTAGTTGGGATTTTCCGGATTTGGGGTGATCGGAGGAGATCCGCAGGAAGGGGGAGGGAGATCTTAGCAGGCCGAAGAAGTGAACACCATCAACTATGCATAAGTCCTAACAATTCATTAGCTCGTTCGTTTTGTCCACTAAAAAGAGTTTTAGTCATTTTGCCTAATAGATAAGATTCACATGCCTCGTACGATTCAAAATCAAATGAGTCCAAAAGTCTATTCCTATGGAGTTTAGATATACGTTTCTTATTTACATGACTCAAACGACAGTGTCAGAGATATGTTTGGTTTAAATCATTAGATTTTAACCGTTTTATTATAAATTGGATTTTCAAAGTCTAGAATATAGAACCCATTTATTAATTATGCACTACAATAGAGTATGTCATTTAAATAAATAAAACAACATTTATTTTTTTATTGTAAATGAAAAACCTTTCTTCTCCAAATAAGAAATAGAAACAATGTCCCAGTTGGTAAATATAAAGAATACAATCCTATAGCTATAATAACATTTCTTGCACCATTGCTAACTCGTAGAACTACTTCGCCTTTTATCAATGATCTACTCTTTCTTAGATCCGACATATTTATACAAATGTGAGAAACATTTGGTATCTAATACCCATGATAAAAAAGTAGATAAATTAACTTATATAACATAAATACTTGAGGCGAAAGTCTCACTCTTTTTTTTTCAATTCCTTTAGGTATATTTTGCAATTCCTCTTCAATATTCGGTTTGACAACAGTGGAAGTAGGTTCCTTTTTTAGCCACTCCTCCTTTAGGTTTCAATGCAGAAGACTTTGTCTTGTCTTTGGTTTTGGTCTTACCTTTACCTTTGGGCTTGCATTTTTCTTTGCCCTTTTGCACCATCAATATGATATTGGGCTTGGTCTTCTTAAAATTTTGTTCAGTAGTTCTTAACATACTTAATAACTCAGGCAAGGATTTGTAAATTTCATTCATGTTATAATTTATGACAAATTGACTATAACTTTCAGATAAAGATTGCAGAATTTGGTCAGCGGCCAACTCTTTGCCCAATAGAAAGTCCAGCCTGTCAAGGTTCTTAATGTATCTAGTCATTTTAAGAACATGAGTTCCTACGTGACTTCCTTTTAACATTTTGCAATTAAATAACACATTTGAAATCTCAAACCTCTCATGCCTTACCTACTCTTGATATAGTTGTGTCAAATGTTTAACCATACCATAAACATCCATATTCTCATGTTGTTTCTGAGCTCAGAGTTTATGGTGACAAGCATAAGACATGATACATCCAAAGCATCATCTTGATGCTTTTTATAAGCATCCTTATCAACACGAGGGACATTAGAAGTAGGTGGCTCAGGAATAGGCTGCTCTAGGACATATAGTTGTTTTTCTTATTTAAGGACAATCCTTAAAATTTATATCAGTCTAGGAAATTAGCTCCAATGAGCTTGTCCTTCTTAAGGGCATATTATAGTTATAGGGTATTTGATGTATTTGCAGACATGGTAATGTACAATAATAGTAAGTGCAAAAATAAGTATCATTTTTAAAATTCTTTTAATTAGGTCTTTACTTAAATGAGTCTCCTACTAAATTATAGTTGACCAATCTCTATATTTTACCTTATCTTGGTTAGCTTTGGCTAATTGCCCAAGCCTTGATTATTTAGGCAGGTAAAATTTACTAATTGCATCTAATGCAACTCTTGTATAATTAGGTAAATAAGATAATTTATTCTTCGCCCATCTAGTGGTGCATTTTCTAACTTGAAGCCTTTAAGCTCTCAATCTTTTTGAGATAAACTAGTTAAGTCACATCCAATGTTTGATAAGTTGGATATCAAAATTATCCTATCATATCAACAACAACAACAACAAAGCCTTATCCCACGTAATGGGGTTGGCTATATAGATCTTTCTACGCCATTTGACTCTATCCCCTATTATATCATCATCTATATTTAAATAAATTTTATCTTGTTTAATTGTTGCTAACCAAATTTTTTTTGGTCTTCCTCTTCCTCGTTTGATGTGTATATTTGTCATCGTTTCACATCGCCTAATTGGAGCATTTATTGGCCGTCTAAGTACATGTCCGTACCAACTTAAACGTGTCTCTCGGAGCTTTCCTTCAATAGATACAACATCGACTTTTTCTCTAATGCTCTCATTTCTTATTCTGTCCATCCTCGTATGTCCGCACATCCACCATAACATTATCATCTCTGCAACTCTCATCTTTTGCTCATGTGCTAGAGTTGTAGCCCAACATTCAGCGCTATATAACATATCAGGTCTAATCGCCGTTTTGTAAAACTTCTCTTTAAGTTTTAGAGGTACTTTATGATCACATAAAACATCCGATGCTTTCCTCCATTTTAACCATCCTGCTTGTATTCTATGTAAGACATCTCTCTCAATCCCTCCATCATCTTGTAAAAATAATCCTAAATATTTAAAACTCTCAATTCTAGACAACTCGTTATCTCCTATCTTAACACTTGTCTCATTACGTCTAATATTTCTAAACTTAAATTCCATATATTCTGTCTTTACTCTACTAAGCCTAAAATTTTTCACTTTTAGTGTTTCCCATCAAGATTCTAATTTAGCATTTACTCCTTCACGTGTCTCATCTACCAAAACAATATCATATGCAAACAACATGCACCACGGTACTGTGTCTTGAATATGTCCAGTGAGTTCGTCCATGATCAGTGTAAAAAAATATGGACTTAAAGTTGATCCTTAATGTAATCCTATCTTTATTGGAAATGCTTCAGTTAATCCGCCTGAAATCTTCACTCTGATCGTTACTTCCTCATACATATCCTTAATTAGTTCAATATATGTTACACTAACACCTTTTTTTTAAAATTCTCCATATAATTTTTCTTGGAACTCTATCATAAGCTTTTTCTAAATCAATGAATACCATGTGAAGATCCTGCTTTTGCTCTCTATACTTTTCAATTAATTGTCTGAGAAGATGTATAACTTCTATTGTCGACCTTCTTACCATATAACATTTATTCTATTTATACCCATCGGATGATGCAAAGCGGGAATGACATCAACATGCAAACTCAACAGAGTTTGCCTCTACGTGTATTCTTGCCGAGCTTACGTCAAGAAGACTTCCAAAGTTCGAGTTCTGTCCTCGCGAAAGGTACTAGCCTTGCGTACGAAGACAGAGTTTGGTATCCGACAGCTTATGTAGCCAGACGACGCCAAACGGAGAGAGCAACCTAAGCAAGTGGGCTGCTGTCCTATGGAAACAACTGATGTTCGATGCCCTTTTTGTTGACGGCAACCCTTGCTACTAGCAGGGAACTCATTGGGGAAGCAAGCACCGGAGGTAGGACGACCAGTGGTGGTTGCCGGTGACAAGGGAGGCAACGACAACAACCTTTTTGGGCGGCGGCAAAAATCTGGATAGCTTGTGGCTTAGGAGGCAAAAAGAGAGGAGGGGAGGAATAGAGATTAGGTTTTTCTTTTTCATATATATATATATATATATATATAAACCTCCTCTTGAGTTAGAGGAGTGAGTTCAAAACCCACATCCATTAACCCGCAATCTATACCAATAGTCTTAAATTTGGTTCATAATTAAATTACTTGGTTCAATAACCAAACAACTCTTAATTCAAACCAAACCAATTTGGTTTACAATTAAACCAAAACATGTTTAATCTGTCTTCATAAGACATGATCCATCCGTGTTTCCATTCCGACAAAATACTTTCCATATTTGTCCTTTGTCTAGTCCAACCATATCCAATCTCTCTTGATCTGAGAATCCAATTCTAAAATTCGTTTTAAGTCTTTTGGAAAAACTCGTAGTGCGTGTAACCTTATAGGTTTCCGGTTTATGTTGGTCGTCCATAATTAACTATTAATATGGAATGATCATGAGTGACACCTAATAATACATCATGATCCTCAATTAATTGGAAAATTAACGATTGATCTCAGAATTGCTTCTAAACCTTTTAATAATTACAGTGAGTCGTATCTTGTTCCTTTCACTTGTCTTATACCTACTTGGTTTAGGACACGGTCTATGTGTCAGTCCTCACTAGGCTGACTACGTCACTCATAATCCAAGTAATACTTTCTTGTCCTGCGGATTTAGATTACTCAGATATGTGTCCAAGAGTACTATACTCTTGACATGTGATGCTTTGGCCAAAGACTTCGAGTAACAATCCTGATAAGTAGTTATAGGGTATACTTATCCTTTGCAAGGAGCAGGGAATCTCTATTTGTGATCTAAATACCTTCGCACACTTCGACTTATACTCAATCATTCCGTACCTACATCCCCGTGAAGATGTATCGACTAAGATGTCAAAGTATAAGCCTCCATGACCATGGTGACTTGAATACCTTAAGTCGAAAGAAACTTGCACTTAAGTTGCAATGAGATCTTCATTAACATATATGCATAAAATCATATGAAGTCTTATGATAGGTCACTCCATTGAATTAGTTACTCTGAACTAGCATCCACATTTAACTCTCGATATCCCAATGTCTTCAGCTAGTGAGGAACAACTGGTTGAATAAATCAATGAGTATAACACGTGCTAGTCTCTCAAAATCGATGATGTCCGAGCTCATCAATTCATCGACTTCGGAATGTTTCAATACATTCATAATTACACATGTAGAGATGCTCATTGGTTGTGATCCAATCACAAGTTCTCCATGCTATGAATCATATTGCAAATATTCAGTAAATGAATTTAAGATCTAATCAAATACATAATAAATATATACTCAAATAGTGAATCAATAGTACAAATCATAAGACGATTGCCTTAGGACACTTCTCAAATATAACAAGTTGTCTGGTTCTCCTGATCCAACTAGATTTCTTGCCTAATATTCCACCAGGTCTTCTTATCAGTTGTTTGGTCCTCTTGACCAGAACTTTCTGTCTGGTGTCCCACTAGGTCTTTTTGCTAGTTGTCTAGTCTCCTGACCCAACTGGATTTCCTGTCTGGTATTTAGTTCTCTTGATTCAGACATGGGAGCCCCCTGTCACGTCCCAAGTGTATATTCACCATCTAAACGATGGAGATACCCCTTAGTGACAATATGACGAGATATACTACTAAAACCATATATGACAAAATTTTAGAAAATAACAAAATATAGAATTTATTTATTAAACTATATGCATGCTTAACTAAAATATAAGTTAATTAAAGTAAAATAGGTTTATGACACCAAATCAAATTGCGATAAAATTCAAAGTTTGAAATCAAAATGCAATAACGAAAAGAAAAATAGATAAGCGTCCCGGCGATGCAGTGGGATCAGTAAGTCAGGAGGATCTCTAGCGACATGAAGGTAGTCAAAATGACACATCCTCTATCTGCTAACTTAGAGGTTAAAGAAAAGGGAGAGTGAGTACAAATCACTCAGTAGGCGTATAGAAAGATAGTGCATGATAATATAAAACATAATAGAGGTCAAAGAAAATAATCCCGAGTAATTCAGATCTCAGAGTACCAATACCAATCCACAACTAACCTAGTCATTAATATAATAAATGCACCTGTGACATACACAATCAACCAAAAATTTATAAGAAATCAACATCAAGTTACCACAACGAAGCCTCGTAGTTTTTAAGGTAATACAAAGGGTCATTGTTTGTGGACGATAATATGCTATCACGAACGGAACTTGTAGACAGACAGGAAGTGTAAAAAGAGCATTGTCTATGGACAATAATATATTACCACGAACGGGTCTTGTAGACAGACAGACAATATAAAGACTCAATGTCTGCGAGCAACGATATGCTACCACGAACGGGTCTCGTGGACAGACAAAGTATATAATTATTTAGCTATTGGTTGCATGCAACAACATACTACCACGAACGAGTCTCTAGATTATCCTAGTTTGTAAAGCCTAGGGTTCCAACGCATCTAGCATGAAATGCCTATCAAGGCCGATAATGATAACAAATCTACTAATATCGCATGTTTCCTTAATGTAATTCCATTCCTTACATTCTATTCTAAGGGACGATATCGGCCTAGTTATACTATCTTGATCAGTCCAATCATAGTATCAACCGAAACAGTAAATAAGCATATGTAACAATAATATCCATCAAAGAATAATATAAACATTCACATGCTAATGATAATCAAACAATCTAGAAATAAAAAAGAATATAAAATGGTCAAGCAAATATATGGTCAAAACAATACTAGAAAGAATATACAGTGAAAAGATAACCGTATCATAACTGCGTAACCAAAGTAATCATACACTAAGATCAAAAGATCTAAAGATATTAAAAAAAGGAACTATCCATCTCTGATTGCAGAATGTTACGCCCCGATGGAGTCCCCGCCAGACGAAAATCCGACAGCATCTCCCCTGTACGGGTGACAATACCAATTTACATACAAGGCCTACACGACCACTATACATCGGTCAACACGACCGGAATCCAAACAACCCACGCAGATAATAAATTAGGACTCTGGCCAACTATCAAAGAAAAAGGTAAACAGTCTACATAACTAGACTTACCCCTTCTGTCATCTGGGCAGGAATACCCAACCAAAACCAATCGAAATAAATCTGATCAAAGGTCCCTAAGGACATACCAAAACATCCACAGGTACAAATATCAAACTCCAGTCCTAAACATATATTCTAATCAAAATATCCAAAACCGTAAACATAAATAACAAATAGAACTTTCACGACGAGTGGGGTTTGTGAAATTGGACTCTCTGACGCCTTCATCCCGAAATAGATATAAATCAACGGTAAGTTCAAAGAACTCGTGGTATAGTCGATATCAAAGTAAGATATAACTAATAATAAAAATTATGCGCCATCACGTATAGGGTAAGCAAGAAATAAATCCAAAAGGGACTACCAATCTCCTACTGATATAGAGCGTGTGCCTACTTATAAGAGATAAAGTCATCACCATATACGAATATGAATCTGTATGCATGTGATCATCATCGACATCCAAGGCATCAATAAAATTATCACGTGAAACACAATACAAATCGCGATCCGCGAAGTGCATGCATGTCGTGCAAAATGGCAGTCACCGACGGCACCGCCTCACACGCGATGGTGAAGCCAGGAGTGGGTAGCTATTTATCAATGCGCTCTGCCGTCATCGCTCTGAGTGGCCGAGCGAGTGGACGGGATCTTTGTCGAGTACACCTATCCTCCGCCCGCAGTGGGAGCTAAGCTCTCATCTCGGTGTCATGGGCGGATGAGGATCCGCCCGCTACCACGCTACCTCATCGCTACCCGTAGCGGACCGGTGAACTGACAGAGCAGCGACACCCTCTTGATGTACCTAACGTGAGTGGCGGTGTATGCGAGCCGTATCGCTGGGCTCAACTATAAAGGAACCCGTCCATGATAAATCCAACTAAATACACATATCCGAATAATACGCACAATCAATACGTATCCATAATCCAAGTAACTATGATCCAAGTAAAGCGGGAAGATATAATCATCGTATCTGTCGAATCGTATATCGAGTAGAAGCGTATCGTACTAGGCGTATAAACATGAAAATTATTACGAGCTATCCTAACTAAGCGTATCGACTTGATTATATCACAAAGATAAGTCGAAATACGCGCTTGATAAAATATTCGCAAAAGAACCGGATCGTCGCGTAGTGACACGCCATAAGTGACCCGAAGCGTCATCTGGCCGTAAGCTATTGTTAAGCCGCGAAATATCATTCAGTAAACGAATCGAAACTTAATCGATTCCTTCCATCGATTAATCCAGTAAATTCATCGAATCTAAGTACCTGACAAAATGATCGAGATCGGATCCTACGTCGACCTCATCTCAGATCCACTAGATTGATTTAATTATCTGATTCGACCTAATCGATCCTCCATACGTAATTACTGAGCCGATCGACATCGAGACTGCATGATCCGACCCGACCATCGATATCAATACAGAATCTGATCCCGATCGACGAAAAAAACACGAAATGGTGCTTCAGGCCTAGGATCACCACTGACAATCCCTTCCCAGATCGGATCCCGACGCTCAATTTATAGCGGCTCGAACATTGTTCCTGGCCAGGCCTTGCGAGCCACCTCGACCACTAGCCGGCGCCCCAGAATAGACTCTTACATCCCTCTCGGCCAACCATGAGCTCCTATCGCGGCCCGCCTCGAACACGAAAATTAAGAATCGACCCTGACTCGGCTCGACCATACCATCACGATGTTGCGGCCTTTACGGAGACTCGATCCTGTTTGCGGCTACCACATCCACCCATAGCCACGTGGCCAGAAACAAAATCAAAGCGGCATACAGCGATAAATAACTCAAGATATACTGCGATTGAAACCTCCCGACCACTCGGTTCCAGGAGAAAAGGATCACTTGGCCACAATTCCGCCCGAACCCGATCCCTAGAATCGTGGAAAAAAATACGCGAGGTTAAACCGAAAACCAAATCGACCTTACCTTGCTCCAGCGACCACCGTAATCGCGATCCTCGGCGGTGGTGTGGCGGAGTGGTGTCTAGCAGCGACCACGCCGACCAGCGTCGCTGCACAGGTGAATAAAGTGTCGAGCGATCGAGACCATGGCCGTGCGGCGTCGGCGATGGGCGGCCAGTGCGGTTTTACATATCACGAGGAAGAAGAGGTTAGCGGCAGCATCCTGTGGTTGCGGGCCTTCTCGTGTGGTGAGTGGAGAAGGCGGTGGCTGGAGCGAGGAAGGGCGTTGCCGGCGCTGCGGAGGAAGCGGAGACCACAGGCTCTCGGCGGCAGCGGCGAAGGCGAGATCTGGCGTGGGTGGGAGAAAAGAGGAGGGCTCGGAAAAAACTTCTGCTGTGTGGGGGTGGGAAGCCGTCGTGAGCAGGAAGGAAAAAGAAATTCGTGATCGGGAAAACTAAACCTAGGTTTTATTTTTATTAACCCCTTAGAAATTTAATTATCCCCGTAATTATCTCGTACGGACTTCGTTTATTTCCAGAAAAATTCCTAAAATTTCCTAAAAATCTCGAAAATAATCCCTAGGATTATTTCCCTGAAATTTTGGCCATTTAATTTCGTATTTTAAATTTCAGTATTTAACATTCTCCCCCACTAATAAAAAATTTGGTCCCCAAATTTCCCACTCATGTATGAGTACGAGATGTCACAACAATCATCTCAGGAATCTGGAGACAAGTCACACCTCAAGTGACTAAGTGGGGTTACAGATATCCCCTAAAATCTATCACATCTGCTTCTAGCAGCCCTTCCAAAGTATGAATAGTATCTTCATATCGACCACCCTATCATAAGTACCTAGGTATGCAGTGGGCTCGATATATCCGTGACCTGTTAAAGACTATGCCATAATCCTAAGGTAAATCCTGAATCGCTATCGCATACAATACTCACAGATACTCCATGAACTGGAAATCGCCACAATATAACCTATCCAGCGATCCATCAAACTCATCTTATGGATCAATAGAAAATGAGCGGACTCAGCTAATCGATCACCGATTACCCGAAATCGCATCAAGCCCTTTCCAAATTCTAAATAATCTCCCAACACTGTCCCTCATACTAGGCTTTCACGTCTATCTCGGTACAGAACCTTGCTGATTATTTATATACCACCTTTACTAGTTGACACACTGAACACCAGACTTCCAAATCAACTATGTTCCGCATGTCGTTCCACCATGGAGAACGTTTCAATACTTACTATTTTCCGGATACAATCCTATACATCTGCAACATATACAATCTACCACAATCTACTAGCAATACTTATCAAAATATCATGATAAAACCTCGTGGCTCTCGATGTAATACAAAAGGCACTATCTGCAGGCAACGACATGCTACCACGACCGGGACTCGTAGCCAGTTAAGATGTCAGGTAGCTAACTAGCCACAGACGACATACGAATTCAACTATCACTTACTCCGAACCGGTAGAGCAAGAGTACAACTCTATGGTAGATGCTCTCTATCATCCCAACAGGAATCTATCTGTTGTCCCTGAATCAATAGTAACTCTTCCTAAATTCGAGTGCAACTATATAACCCACCATTTTTTTTTTCAGAGACGGCCTACTTTCAAAAATCCACTCTATCGCACAAAAACGGGAGGTGACTGGGAGACTATTATGACCGATCTCCCTAGTTGCAACTATCCGTGTTCTAACAACTCTGTGCAGCTACCCAGTAGTTAGACAAAACCCCATGAGCATTTGGAGATTTGGAGACCCGACTCCTCACCTATACAAAACAACATAACACTGATACATCCACATCATATATATGACAACCCATCTCGTAGTTCCTCATTTGACGTAAACATGAGATACGTCTTGATCAACTACATCAGAAACACTCCATTCTCTGAAACATTGCATCCGCATACAATACCCTTCCTTCCACCCGAGAATGGTCAAACAACACTGGTGTAAAAGTCAACCATCGTCGAGCCGAAACTAGTTTCACAAGCTTTGCACAGTAAATTCCATCACCAATCAGCGGTGTAGTACCACTAGAGCATCCTATCCATATCTATGGTAATAATCAAATCAATACCAGAAAAATCACCATCTACGGTGGCCGAGTGCTCAACTCCAACAACCACCATCACAAATGATCCAATCGTGTCCAGAATACATGATTTACCAAATCACTGGATGACTACGTCGTCATAAGTCTAATAAGATAATCCAAAAACTCATACAATTCATACCAAGTATGAAATTGTCATCACTATACACCTACATCCTCTTTACTCTAGGCTGATGATATATCAATCATCCCTACGACTTTGATAATTGTATGACATCCTGTCACTACAATATCAATACACCAATCATAAATCAATCCTAGAGTATACACAGGTGTTTTATAGCTGATCTAAATAGATCCTCAATCCACCATGAAGGATAATCATTTCCTACTACCACTACCACATTCCATCATTGATAATCGATGTATAACCTCAAAGGTCCATCTCTCTTTGAACAATGAGTTCCAGAGCTTCTCAAGAAATAAAATACTGGGACAAATAAATATCCCATCCAACACCTCCTATAATTGGAACTTAGATTCTTCCAATTCCCATAGTGTTAAGCAACACGATATAAACTAAATTGTCCCTGGAGCAATCGTCATTCTAACAAATACCTCTCGGCGTTATCGACCTTATCGACTTTGAATGGCCGATCGATGGCGTTATCTAAGCATTTCGATTTGGCGCTCGGCCCGATTGGATGACATTGCTGGAGTATATCACGAGCCAACAACCTTGTGCGCTTTACACTAGCCCTCGTCGGCCACGCACCGTATGTAAAAACATTAGGCTCGTAAGATATCATTACCTCGATGCGAATAAATTATCACCCAGGATCTTTGATATCTGAAACTATTTCCGAAATCACTCCCGTCGCCTACTCTACTGCTATCTGATAAGCCTGAAGTTGATCCGATACCACATCATCGATTACTCTCGAATTATACGAGCATCAGAGACATTCTTATACCATCATGTCGCTCATAACCTCCAAGATAACATCCGGATATCCACATCATATCAACCAAGTTAAGCGTAACCTGACCAAGTTAACTCTTTCACCATACTATAACATCTCCATCAATCAACCTTTAAACATCCAAAATCAATATCATACCCCTCTGATAATCATCACAGTAATCATCTCAACATCTCACCTATCGGTGGGAACACTATTAATCCACATAATCCAAATATAGAAATCCTTTTAATTTATCCATACATGCGTATTTTGACCACGGATATCTAAACACTGTATCTCTCGATATATCAAGTAAGGTAAACTATAGTAATACCTCGATGATCGATCCTTGACCATCTGATTCCTTTTGAGTAAAGATCTGAGAACTCATCCAAGTTTTGCTCTTAACGGATTCCCTATTTCACGTGACCTAGAATAAGAATTCGAATCAGATGAATCTAGGTGTATACACCTCTTTCTATCATTTTCTTCAAGAACCATACAACCAACCTCATATCTCCACAAGTGCACAAACCACTTCTGATAGCCACATCAATCTGAGGATAAAGCTTTAATCCATATTCCTGTTTTCCGCTGGGAAATGAAGTGTTTTATCAATCTTTCATTCCCGGGACAGAACCTTGATCACCACCAAAATAAACTAAAATTCCAACTAATCCCTCAATCACTCAAGAGGTTGTAAACTTCCATCATCAACATCGAGTTACCATCTCTGCAATGCGGACTGATCAATATCGGCAACAACACGTAGGAGCGAAATAATGCCACGTGAATCCCGCTAAGAGCACGCGTTCACCGACTTCGGTTGCCTTATCGGAAGTGTAGGTTATTTTCACTAGGTCGACTACACTATTATCCTGGAGACACTTCTGCGTCGTTTCATAAATACGACTCACCTAATGCCTCCGATAAAGCGATGGAAGATCCGACTATCCTAATCCAAATGTAAGCCAATAAATCGTGGGTGATCGAAAAGAACTCAATCACTATCTTGAGCCTTTAAATAGGGGTAAACTCTGCAAGTCTAACAAACTCTATAGTGAAACTCCATTAGCTATTGATCACTCAACTTAAGGCTCAAGAATTCTCCAACAATGAGCCATACAAAATAACATGGGGAAATACTGTTTCTCGAAAACATCCTGAACCCGTGATCCCGTAATGAATTATTTCCCCAAAATTTCTTCTACATATTCCACTAAGTAACAACTTGATCATTGCAATAGTTATTGGGATGTATACTGAAAGCCTAGCTCTTTTGTATGAACATCTTTATTTTGAAATAAAAATCACATGATCATTGTTTGCATATTTTTATGATTATGCAAAATTGTCTAATACTTTATATTGTAGATAACATGGTGCTTGGGTGTGGCACAGAAGATCATATTATCAGTCCCTTGTAGAGTATAAGTAAAGGCTCACAGCCAAGATGGTTTTGGACAAACCATTGGAATGGTTGTAGTGTAGCTTGGTATTGTTTTGTCTTGAACATAAAGTTATATTAGTACACTTAGGTGTATTGAGCAGGACCGATATAGAGGTGATTCAATTTGTTGCTGACTATATAATTGAATCGGACCTCGGATATTATGTTGTACATGCTCTTAATCCCGATATAATAACGGGCACATGTACTTAATATTTATTTCTTTGATTTACCAGAGGGTGAGATTTCTATGGATTAAATCAATATGCCCGGTAAGTTGGGAAATGATATTATTTACATGGTGTACCATTGATTATAGGAGGAATTCGTGTCCTATGTATTAGGTTGATGATGTCCCCTTGAGGAGCTCATAAGGTTCATCATGTAAATCCTGCAGGTTGACTTAGTCAATATGATGATAAGGTTGAGTGGTACTACTCGAGGAGTTAGATGTTAATTAATTGATGGTCAGTAAAACAATTAATTGACGGACATTCGATATCTTAAACACGGGGAGATGGATGTACAAATAATATATGGAGCCCATATTAATTTATGGGGGTTGGTGAGGTAATTCAATGATGATCCTCTAGTGGAATGGAACATCATTGATGGATCAAGTTTGTGTGGTTCCGATCCATCGGGTGGCCAAGACCCAACTCCTCATGGTCCCTATCGTAGCCTAATATAAACCTCATGAAGTCTAGATCAAATGATGGAAAAAAAATTTCTAGATCCGACGGTTGGGATTAAATCCCTAGAACCGACGGTGGAGATTAAATCTCTAGATCCGACGGTTGGGATTAAAATCCTAGAATCGACGGTTGAGATTAAATCTCTAGATCCGACGGTTGGGATTAAAACCCTAGAACCGACGGTGGAGATTAAATCTCTAAATCCGACGGTTGGGATTAAAACCCTAGAACCGACGGTGGAGATTAAATCTCTAAATCCGACGGTTGGGATTAAAACCCTAGAACCGACGATTGAGATTAAATCTCTAGAATCGACGGTTGAGATTAAAACCCTAGAACCGACGGTGGAGATTAAACCAAGGCCTAAACCTAACTCTATATATAAGGGAGCATGGGTTGGGCGGCAATAAGTTTTTTGAATGATGGAAATTAGGGTTTAGTCTCTCTTTGCTTGGGCGGCAAGAAACCCTAAGGAGGAAACCCTAATTAGGGTTTGGCTCCTTGGGTTGGGCGGCCATGGTGAGGAAAGGAGAGTGGGCGGCAACTTGTGGAAGAGTTCTTCTTCTTCCTAGGGAAGGTGGCCGGTTCTAGATCTCCTCCTTCCACCATGGTTGGGCAGAAATAGGAAGAGGCTAGGGTTAGGGTTTAGTTCATGATGGTGGGGCGACCCTTCTTCCTCCTTCCTCCTTGGTTTGGCCAAGCGTGACTTCTTCTTTACATGGATTAGGTTGGTTTGGGAAATTAGGGTTTGCCCTTCCATTAGTGGGCGAAGAAACCTAGAGTTTTCCTTTCATTTCCTTGGTTAGGCTAGGTTATCTGCAGGGAAAGTGGGCACTATAAGAGAGGATATCTTCTTCTTCTTCCTAGGGTGTCATCGGCTCCTAGATCTTTTCCCTCTGCCTTGGTCGGCGCCAACCTATTCCTCTCATCCTCTTCTTGTTCTCTTTGATCGTGTGAACATCGTGCTTGGAGCTTGATGGTTGGTCTAGATAAGAGATGAGTTTTGTTTCCATTTGTTCTCTATTCTTGGGGCGGCGGGATCGATCCTTTGTGGATTGGTGGTTGGCTCAGCAAGAAGGGAAGAGAGTTCTTCATTCTTTGGATTGAAGAAGATCTAGGAAGCTTCAACTTGTGGAGGATCTTCTTCCACACGAAGTCTAGGAGGTTAGACATACGATAGAAGATCGAGAGGTATAAAAGTTTTACAACTTTTATTATTGTTCTTTCGTTATGCTAGCTTATATTCTTTATGTTAGTATATGTTGATTATACTAGTTTACATTTGTATGTATTTGTATAATCATGGACTCCGAAGATAAACACAAAAACCGGCGATCCGTCCGTCGTCTCTTCCGCGGCTAATCGACTAGAAGAGTTTGGTTGCTTGAACAACTAGTTTGTTCGGCGATTGCCTCAGTCGTTAGCGCACGACGACGAATTGGTTGTGCTTAGGAAACTCATCCCATCCGGATTAGTTTTCGTTGGTGAAAATTTTAATCAGGGGACATGGGAGCCACGATGAGCCTTACGAGGAATATGACGTTGCCAACAAATGGTATCGAGCCACGGTTTCGGTTTTGTGTTTTGGATTGATTCATTATCTTAGGATAATAGTAGGATGTGCGTAGGCTAACTTTTTGGTTGCAGGCATAAGATCCAACTATTATGGCTATATATGTGTGTATGTGATTGCATGTGTGTGTGATTGTATATTATTTAAATCCTCGGGGTTGACGAGGCTAAATTAGTATTTAATTTTTGTAATTGAATACGACATTGTTTAGCCACTCTTTATTTTATTTTACTTTCGATCTAGATTTCATGTACACTCCCTCGTGGAGTATAGGATCGATGGATGTAAAATAAAATAAGTTTTATTCTCAGCTCGGATCTCCGGTTGGCTCGCACATGGCGTAGGAGGAGCGGACGAGGTGGCGACACGACGGGACGCATATTGGAGAACAATGCCATAATAGTTGGAAAAATTCTGATTTTTCCATATTTATTGCTGATTTGTTTTATATGTATGTTGTGTGTGCTTGAAAATTCCTCATTTTCAATTTATTAAGTGGGAGAGAGATATTTTAATTAATTCCCGTGACCTCAATTACAATTTGACGTGTGATGCAACAAACTTGCGTGTCGGCTCTGAGTGTCTTCCTTCCTGAGGACGGGTTTGTTTGCGGATCACTAGATCAAATAATGGTTATAGGAAATTATCTAGGAGCATGTGTACTTCCACAGAGGTAAGACACATAATCCAAAATAATTCCCTTAGTATCGTGTAATGGTGCACACTTAGATGCAAATAAAAGTATTCTCCCCATAGGAGTCACTGCTTTTATTTGTAGGGCCAAAGAGGAACCGACTATTAATTTTATTTGTCAAAAAGTAAGGTTGACAAGATAATAAAATTAATGAGTAAAACCTCCTCTTACAAATGTAGAATTCGTATACGTCCACACAGAGTGGCATACGATATTCTCGGTGATTTTTGAGGTGTTGGTTGATTTCGGAATTTTATTGTTTTGAGGAATCAATAATATTTGAAATCTAATATAATGATCTATGTGATTCTTAGGATTTTCAAAATTGACTTTCAGTCCACTTACTGTGATACTAAAGGAAATAAACTTACTGTACCTAAATAATATTGATTGGAAAAGATTCTAGATATTGTCTTATCTGCTAAGGAGTACAAGTATGCACTCTTCAAAGAGTGTCCTCAAGCCATCATTGCTCAAAAGGGTTTCTACTTCCGAAGGCGAGAAGAAGAAAAAGCAATTGAAGCAGATGGTGGGAGGATCTCAGGAAGAGTGATGAAGCCGAAAAGGCGTACTTCACTAACAGCGGGATGGACATTAGAAGGTCCCAATCTAAAATGTAACATGTATATCTTTTGGACTAGTCGTTGAAACATGATTAGCGGTGATATCTAGGCACACGGTGAGTGAATCAGCCACTAATCATGCTGCAACATTCGGGTTCGAAACCCGATGACTAGCTAAAGGGAGATTACCATTTACTTGGTGATGGTGGTGGCTATTGCGGTGGAAAGTTTTATTTATCTCTTGAAAATAATAAAACTTTGGTTCTGGAAAATTCCCTTTATGTACCTTTATTTAGAAAGAATTTAGTTTCAGTTTCTAAATTATTATGGATGGATATTCTATTTCTTTTAATGACAGAGTTGTTATAAAAGGAATAGGAGAATATCTATTCGAGTACATTGAAAGGAAATTTGAACCAAAACCTTCCACGATGAAATTGAAGTTAATAACTCATCTTCTAATTCCAATAAGAGAAAAGAGCCTTCAAGATGAACCAAACATATCTTTGGCTTCTTAAGCTTGGTCACATTAACCTGCGAATTGAAAGGTCGATGGACATTTGGGTTCATTAGTGGTGGAGGATCTCCCAACCTACGAATCTTGCTTGGAGGGTAAGATGACGAGACCTTTTAAGGCCAAGGGTATAGAGCCAAGATGTGTTAGAAATGGTTCATTCTGATTGTCCTATGACTATCTAGGCAGAGGTGGTCTTGAATATTTCGTCTTTTTATGTACAATTATTCAAGATATGGATGACGACACTACGATTTGATCGTAGTGGTGAGAACCTCTTGGGAGAGTTTAGGAACTACTTATCGTGAGGTTGGGATTCAATCTCGATTATCGATCGCACCGCACACCCCAGAAGCGATAACTCTTATGGAGATGGTTAGATCGATGATGAGTTATTCGACTTGCTTTATAGTCTTAGAGATCGGAGGGTGATCGTTAACACGAATGCCGATTTCTAGAGGAAGACTATGTGATGAGCCACAAGTCCAAGGGTAAAATTGGGAGGAGTTAAAGGGAAGTCACTTTAGTACCGTCTGAGAGGATATACCATACGCGTATCGCACGCCGCGTGTCACAGAGGATACGCGAGATGATACCGTAGTGGGAGGGTTGTTAGACAACCTTATTGATTCGTATTCTTGGGTGAATCTTCCGATTAACGTCCCAAATACATGAACTGATCCTGACATCTGACGAAGGATCCAAGATATGATACAACATCTTGCAAAGTCAATGAATAATCGAGATCAATTTATGGATTATTCAAGTCGGTCCGGAGCTCTTATGCATGCTATGGATTATGAGGTGTGGCGGATGGATATCGAAGACAACTTTCCTTAAGGGAAGTCTTGAGGAAAACATCTATAGTAAAACGGAGGGATTCGATCTAAGCGCAAAGAGCGTGTTGTATGTAAGAATCGGTCCATTTATGGATTGAAGAAAGCTTCGAGGTCTTGGAATATCCGCTGATGAGGTAAATCCGGACTTATGGATTTATTCAAAGTCCGGATGAGTCTTGTGTATCTGAGACGCGTAAACGTAGTGGTATTTCTTATCTTATCGTAGATGACATTTTGGTAGTTGGCAACAATATCGAGTGTTATCGGATGTAAGGGTATGGTTGTCGAACAGTTTTGAAGGACTTGGGAGAAGTGGGTCACAACCTTCGGGATCGAGGTTGTTGTGCTTATCCTGCTTCATATATGCATGATTTTGGATCGTTTTAGCGAGAACTCGAAGGGTTTTCAACCTTTCGTATGGAGTTACTTTATCTAAGGAGATGTGTCTAGATCATCCGAGGTGATAAAGGAGCCAAGGCGGTTCCTTATGCTTGGCGTAGGAAGCCTCGTGTATCTTATGTAGACAAGATATCCGCTTTCTTGTGGCGTACGGTTAGCGAGATATCGAGTAATCCAGATGTGACATTGGGTGCGGTAAGCATATATTGTAGTGTCCGAGAAGGACTAGGGATTATACGAGTTTACCGGCGTACTCAATTACTCCCTGTGGGTTGCATGGATTACGATTTCCAATCAGATAGGGATAACAATAAGTCTACCTCGGGGTTTGTGTTTACTTTTGGAGGTGGAGCCATAGTATGGAGGAGTGTCAGCGAATCGTGGCGGACTCCACCACGAAAAGTGAGTATCCGCCTCGCGGCGAAAGAAGTCAGATGGTTCAGAACTTCTGGATGTGATTCCTGGTTTGCCCAGAACTATCACAATTTATTGTGATAATAATGGTGCAGTTGCAAACTTGAAGGAACCACGAGCCCATAAGGCTAGTAAACATATAGAGTGCAAGTACCACCTGATACGAGAAATCGTAAAGGAGGTAAAAAAGTTGTTGTCACCTAGATTGCATCAGAGGATGACCTGGTAGACCCTTTCACTAAGGCCCTTCTAGCGAGAGCTTTGATAGGCATGTGGAGGGAAGGGGAATCAGATGTATGGCAGTATTATGACAGCATAGTCTTTTAGTATAAGTGGGAGATTGTTGGGATGTATACTAAAAGCCTAGCTCTTTTGTATGAACATCTTTATTTTGAAATAAGAATCACATGATCATTGTTTGCATATTTTTATGATTATACAAAATTGTCTAATACTTTATATTGTAGATAACATGGTGCTTGGGTGTGACACAGAAGATCATGTTATCAATCCCTTGTAGAGTATAAGTAAAGGCTCACAGCCAAGATGGTTTTGGACAAACCATTGGCATGGTTGTAGTGTAGCTTGGTATTGTTTTGTCTTGAACATAAAGTTACACTAGTACACTTAGGTGTATTGAGCAGGACCGACATAGAGGTGATTCAATTTGTTGCTGATTACATAATTGAATCGGACCTCGGATATTATGTTGTACATGCTCTTAATCCCGATATAATAACGGGCACATGTACTTAATATTTATTTCTTTGATTTACCAGAGGGTGAGATTTCTATGGATTAAATCAATATGCCCGGTAAGTTGGGAAATGATATTATTTACATGGTGTACCGTTGATTATAGGAGGAATTCGTGTCCTATGTATTAGGTTGATGATGTCCCCTTGAGGAGCTCATAAGGTTCATCATGTAAACCCTGCAGGTTGACTTAGTCAACATGATGATAAGGTTGAGTGGTACTACTCGAGGAGTTAGATGTTAATTAATTGATGGTCAAGAAACAATTAATCGTGGACATTCGATATCTTAAAATTGTGGGGAGATGGATGTCTGAATAATATATGGAGCCCATATTAATTTATGGGGGTTGGTGAGGTAGTTCAATGATGATCCTCTAGTGGAATGGAACATCATTGATGGATCAAGTTTGTGTGGTTCCGATCCATCGGGTGGCCAAGACCCAACTCCTCCTCACGGTCCCTATCGTAGCCTAATATAAACCTCATGAAGTCTAGATCGAATGATGGAAAACAAATCTCTAGATCCGTTGGGATTAAATCCCTAGAAGCGGTGGAGATTAAATCTCTAGATCCGATGGTTGGGATTAAAATCCTAGAATCGGCGGTTGAGATTAAATCTCTAGATCCGACGGGATTAAATCTCTAGATCCGACGGTTGAGATTAAATCTCTAGATCCGACGGTTGAGATTAAATCTCTAGATCCGACGGTTGAGATTAAATCTCTGTAACCGACAAGCTGAGATTAAAACCCTAGAAGACGGTGGAGATTAAACCAAGGCCTAAATCTAACTCTATATATAAGGGAGCATGGGTTGGGTCAAGCAATAAGTTTTTGAATGATGGAAATTAGTGGTTTAGCCTCTCTTTGCGAAGAAACCACTAAGGAGGAAACCCTAATTAGTGGTTTGGCTCGGGTCGACGGCCACGTAGGAAAGGAGAGTGGAAGAGTTCTTCTTCTTCCTAGGGAAGGTGGCGGTTCTAGATCTCCTCCTTCCACCACGGTTGGCGGCAAGAAATAGGAAGAGGTTAGGGTTAGGGTTTAGTCCGTGATGGTGGCGTGACCCTTCTTCCTCCTTCCTCCTTGGTTTGGCGGCGAGCTTCACCCTTCTTCTACATGGATTAGGTTGGTTTGGGAAATTAGGGTTTGCCCTTCCATTAGTGGGCGAGAAACCTAGAGTTTTACTTTCCTTGGTTGGGCGGATAGGTTATGGAGGGGAAAGTGTGCTTAAACTATAGGAGAGGATATCTTCTTCTTCCTAGAGTGTTCACGGCTCTAGATCTTTTCCCTCTACTGGTCTCGCCAACCTATTCCTCTCATCCTCTTCGTTCTCTTTGGATCGTGTGAACATCATGCTTGGAGCTTGATGGTTGGTCCTGATAAGAGATGAGTTTTGTTTCCATTTGTTCTCTATTCTTGGGGCGGTAGGGATCAATCCTTTGTGGATTGGTGGTTGGCTCAAGCAAGAAGGGAAAGAGAGTTCTTCATTCTTTGGATTGAAGAAGATCTAGGAAGCTTCAACTTGTGGAGGATCTTCTTCCACACGAAGTCTACAAGGAGGTTAGGACATACGATAGAAGATCAAGAGGTATAAAAGTTTTACAACTTTTATTATTGTTCTTTGCATGTTCTTATTGATATGCTAGCTTATGTTCTTTATGTTAGTATATGTTGATTATACTAGTTTACATTTGTATGTATTTGTATAATCATGGACCCCGAAGATAAACACAAAAACCGACGATCTGTCCGTCGTTTCTTCCGCGGCTAATCGACTAGAAGAGTTTGGTTGCTTGAACAACTAGTTTGTTCAAGCGATTGCTCGAGTCGTTGGCACGACGACGAATTGGTTGTGCTTAGGAAACTCATCCCATCCGGATTAGTTTTTCATTGGTGAAAATTTTAATCCGGGGACATGAGAGCCGATGAGCCTTCCGAGGAATAGCACGTTGCCAACAAAAGTAAGAACCTAACTCCACTCCCCCTATATAAATACAAGTTAGGTACTTAAAAGTACCTTCAACGTTATCGATCTAGGCTCAAGCAACTCAAGGATCAAAATCCTTATGAAACTTCATAACTTAAACCTATATTGTCTGTATCAACAATAGTATACATTCCTTGTCCATTACCCCACAGGGTAATAATCTGACTAGCATAATTAGTGAAAATCCCTAACACTGTAATCCTTGATTTCCACAACAAATGTGACGGCTTGACCCCTGCTTTCTGACTCGGTATCAGTCAACTCTCAAAGGAAATTCATCTTTTCGACACAGGTTTAAGACTCACAGACTGAACCGGTTGTTCACGTGGTCAACTCCATTTACGATTACGAATAGTGACCAACACACTGAATGTTACTTCCTGTTATCCACTAAACACATAACCAATCTAACCAGGAGTATAAACACTAATAAAGAATCTCCGTCACCTCGTGGCGACCCCTACTACGAAGTCTCATAACACGAGTCAAAAGTCTATAGACTCTTCGCAACTCCTACCAGATCTCATCGCCCTTCAAGGTGGTTACGCACCACGCCTCAGAGCACGCCACCTACAAATGTTACTACAATTAATAATATATAAAATTAAGCATCATACCTATCTTGCCGCCAGGAGATGTCCCGTCGCCGCCAAATCCCCAAATTGACCTCATCATAAATTCTCGAATTTCCGAAACATAAAAATTGTCGGAAATCCATACCAATCCAAAATTTTCCAAATTGCCTCATAAAACCTGCCAAACGTGGCGAACTCCGAAAAAATCCAAAAACCCCTAGGAACTCGAAACCCAGCGCCTCGATATAAATAAATTGTCACGCCCAATGGAGTCCCCTGCATTTAAAATCCGACAAGATCTCCTGTGCGGTGACAATACCAATTTACATACAAGGCCTACACGACCACTATACATCGGTCAACACGACCGGAATCCAAACAACCCACGCAGATAATAAATTAGGCCTCTGGCCAACTATCAAAGAAAAAGATAAACAGTCTACATAACTAGACTTACCCCTTCTATCATCTGGGCAGGATTACCCAACCAAAATCAATCGAAATAAATCCGATCAAAGGTTCCTAAGGACATACCAAAACATCCACAGGTACAAATATCCAACTCCAGTCCTAAACATATATTCTAATCAAAATATCCAAAACCGTAAACACAAATAACAAATAGAACTTTCACGACGAGTGGGGTTTGGCAGCTGGACTCTCATGTGCCGTCCCAAATAGATATAAATCAAGCGGGATAAGTTCAAAGAACTCGTGGTATAGTCGATATCTGAAAGTAAGATATAACTAACAATAAAAATCATGCGATCTGATCTCGCGTATAGGGTAAGCAAGAAATAAATCTAAAAGGTGTACTCACCGAATCTCTACGATATAGGAGTATGCCTCTACTATAAGAGATAAAGTCATCACCGTTCGAATATGAATCCTGTATGCATGATCGTCATACGCAACATCCAAGGCATCAATAAAATAATCGCGAAACCTGCAATACAAATCGATCCATGCAAAGTGCATACCGCGAATGGCGTAGTCACGATGCAATCGGCCGCCTCGCTGATGATGGTGAAGTCAGTGGGTAGAGTACATAACTATGCACTCTGCCGTCAGCTCCTTAGTAGAGTGGACAGGATCTTTGTCGAGTACACCTATCCTCCTGCCCCCAAACAGTGGGAGCTAAACTCTCATCTCCTGTCATAGATCGGATGAGGATCAGCCGCTACCACGCGCCTCATCGCTACCCGTGAGCGGACCAATGAGTGACAGAGCAATCGCACACCCTCTTGATGTACCACTAACCAGTGGCGGTGTGTGCGAGCGATATGTCATGGCTCAACTATAAAGGAACCCCGTCCATCCAGCATGCAATCATGCAAGATGGTGCATGATACTAAAACATGTAAATCCAACTAAACATACCTATCCGAATAATATGCACAATCAATATGTACATATCCATAATCCAAGTAACTATGATCCAAGTAAAACAGGGAAGATATAATCATATCCTATCAAATGCATGTATCAAGTAGACACATATTATACTAGGCATATAAACATGAAAATTATTGCAAGCTATCCTAACTAGCATATCAACTTTGACTATATCTAAAAGATAAGTCAAAATACCCGCCTGATAAAATATCCGCAAAAAGAACCAGATCGTCACGGCCAGTGACACGCCTTGTGGCCAAAACCCTGCGCATCTGGCCTATAACTATTGTTAAGCCAAAATACCATTCACCCTTAATCGATTCCTTCCATAATCAATTAATCCAAAGTAAATCCATCAAATCCAAGTACACAACAAATGATCGAATCGAATCCTACATCGACCTCATATCCGATCCACTAGATTGATTTAATTATCCTATTCAACCTAATCAATCCTCCATACATAATTACAGAACCGATCAACATCGCACCGAACTCAACAATCCAACCAACCATCCAATATCAACCGAATACAATACGATCAACCAAAAAAAACACCAAAATCGTGCTTACCGGCCCTAGGATCCCACCGGCAACCAATCCTTTCCCCAAATCAGATCCCCAACTCAATTTACAGCGGCTCAAATATTGTTCACAGCCGACCTTGCCCGACCACCTCCAACCCTAACCGCACGACGCCCCCAAATAGACCCTTACATCCCTCTCAACGAACAACAAACTCCCATCACAGCCGCCTCAAACACCAAAATCAGCCCAAATCGACCACAACTCCGGCTCACAGGCATGCACTGTCCACCCCCAACTGTTCGCAGCCTTTACAGGAGACTCAATCCCTGTTTCACAGCCTACCACATCCACCCACAACCACCATCAACCGAAACAAAATCAAACAGCATACCAACAGTAGATAACTCAAGATATACCTGCGATTGAAACCTCCCAGCCGCTCAGTTCACCGGAGAAAAGGATCTGTCGCTGCCCTAATTCACTGCCCAAACCCAATCCACTGTCAAATCGTGGAAAAAAATACCACAGGGGTTAGACAAAACCCAAGTCGACCCCTTACCTTGCTCCAGCGACCACCGGCAGAAATCGCAGTCCTCCAACAGTGGCTGTGACGGCGCGGTGGTGTGCGACGGCGACACGCACAACCCACGTTACTGCACAGGTGAAGTAGGTGTCAACATCAAGGCGCAGCGCAGCGTCGCGACGATGGTCAGGCGACGGTACGGTGGTTATGGATGCGAGTAAGAAGAGGTTCGTGGCGCCCCCGTCGCGGACGCGGCCACGACGGCCGAGTGGAGAAGACAAAGTGGCGAACAGGAAGGAGGCGTTTGCGGCCATGAGGAGCGACCGACCACAGGCTCTCAGGCGGCAACGACGAAGGCGAGATCTGGCGTGGCCGACGCGCGGGGAGAAAAGAGGAGAGGGCTCGGGAAAAAAACTCTGCGGTGCGGGGGTGGGGAAACCGTCGAGCGGCGTGAGAAAACCGAGAGGAAAAAGAAATTCGCGATCGGGGAAACTAAACCTAGGTTTTATTTTTATTAACCCCTTAGAAATTTAATTATCCCCGTAATTATCTCGTACGGGCTCCGTTTATTTCTAGAAAAATTCCTAAAATTTCTTAAAAATCTCGAAAATAATCCCTAGGATTATTTCCCCGAAATTTTGGCCATTTAATTTCGTATTTTAAATTTCAGTATTTAACACAGAATGTCCTACTTATCTTCCAATTCAAAGATATGCTTCAACTCCCAACTCTATTATAATTAACCCATCATTAACTCAATTATCAATTAATCTCTAAATCTAATCAATTGTGAGTCTGTTTATTAGTTTAGTTGACCTTTAATTCATAATGTATTCATCGTTACGTAGTTAATCTATTTGTAATTCAATTACTCACCAACTATCCATCATCGTTTAAACCTAGTAAATTAAGTTGGTTTGTTAGGTCAAGCCCCCTTTAATCCATCGTCCATTAATCCAATTTATTGATTGACCAACTATGGATTAGTTAATCATTACTATTTCAACCATAAATTAAATAATCCATTATTGATTCACGATAATCAATCAAACCTCATTAACCTATTAGTGGATTTTGAATCCCCATTTAAATCTATATTAATTAGATGATAGAAATCTATCACTGTCACTTAATTTAATTAGTCTTTGAAGAACTAATTATGTGAATTATCAATTAATCAACCTAACTTATAAATAAATCAATCCTTAGTTAATTAACATCCTAATTATTAATTAAATAATCCGCACAACTAATTATTCACCTTCTAATTACATTAATAAATCGAATTTTCATCTAATTAAACCATTAATTAAACTATTAATTAAATTATTAATCAAACTTTCGATTTATTCAACCTTAATAATTTGCCAATTAAATAGATAACAAATAATCATCAAATATTTAATCATGGCTAAACTCTCATTCATTGGAATAAATCTCAGCTTAATTGACCTATTAATTAATCTTAATCAATTAAACCTTAATTAATCTTTAATCAATTAAATTAAAACAACAAAAAAAAACTCAACCTTACCTACCGTGCACGACGTCGGAGTTCGGCGTTGTCAACATGTCAGTGTCAGCGGTCGGCGAATTCCTTCTGCAGATGGGCTGAGGGCGGCGGTGATGCGGTGGCGTGAGCTGACGATGCGCGCGAGGTGTTCCTACGAATGTGGCACGGCGAGGCAGCTTCCATGATTCGTGAGGTGGTTATGCGTGTGAGGCGGAGGCTGGCGGTGCCCGAAGATACTACCGCAACGGGCGCGCGATCGCGGCCATGGGCGGTGGCTACACGGCGGCGCTCGTATGCATGCATGCGGCGCGGCGAGGTGGATGGGTGACCGACGCGAGAAAAGAAAATGGGGAGGAAATAACGGGATAAATCCCTAATTCCAACTTAGGCTTTACTTTTATAACCTAGGATTGATTGAAACAATCAACTCCTAACTTATGATTGGGTAAAGCTAATTAGGGTTAGTCAAATCCTAATAAAATTATCCTCAATTTTTCTAATAAATATTAATAACTAAATTTCATTTTAATAAAATTAAATAAATTTATTTTATTCATTTATTTCGTTTTAATTATTATTATTATTATTTTTGTATATTACACCCTCACTTCCTTTGTTCGACGCTCATAACTCGACTTGGACCATTGACTCTGATACCACTTATTGGTTTCGATGAAATTCACATATCTCCACAATGATATCATATTATCCACTTTGAGCCTAAGTCCTCATGGATTTATTTTTGAACTTTATCCAATATACCTCATATTAACGGAGATATCTTTTCATCTTATAAGCTATGATCTTTTTTATGTCTTACTAATATAGGACTTTGATTGTACTCCCAACAATCCCAACAGTGGGAGGCATAATCTTCAACTTGGAAGTGGTCTATGGTGAATGAGTGCCTTTCTCCTATGTTTATTTATTCATTGAAAAAGAGTTCATGGCAAAATTATGCACAACAGAGCACTTTTTCCTTGAAATTTCACTTGCTAGCTGGTACAATAGCTCAATGAGAATTCGAGTGACTATTAAGCAGATGACGTGGGTAAGGGGTTGTCGATAGGTCTTGGGTGCAGGTAGAGGAGATTGATAAAGGGTTTAGAAAAAATGTTTGGTAAATTCAAACTTGGGACCTAGCATATAATGATAATGACATCAGAAATATGCTTTCCATTTTCAACTCTAAGAACTAAAATGGGAGTTCTAAACTGTGTTTTGATTTCAGCACAAAAGGAATAGAGGATGGAGAAATCCTTAGAACATTCTTTCTTCAAAAGCAAAACATGCACAAGTGCATTATTAAAGGGAACAAAGTACCGAGGACTAAATTTTAAAAGGAATGACTCTCTAAATATTTGAATGTACTAAGAAAAGCTACGTGAAGCACATTTGTAGATACTTAAAGGAAACGACGATTAAATGTCTTTTCGCAAATGAAAAAATTCACACTCTAGACACTAAATATTGTATAGATTAGGAATCATCTTTTGCAAATATTGTAAGATAGGATACTCAAGGTGACTATGGATTTGCAGAGGAATAAAGTTGACTATAAAAGTAGATGAGTGTATAACCTATGCATAGTCTTTGAGACTTTTGTTATGTACGAATTGTTAGTGAGCGGATGGCTGAGCTAGAGTAGGGAGAATAACGATTGTGACTTATAAATGCAATTCTATCAAGGTTACAAGCACAATTAGCTCGGTAGAATAATCTTAAATATATAATCATACTTACCAATCATTAATATGTTTACTTAATATAGTTCGGTAGTCTATAAGCTTCTACTCAATAGCTTATGATCCGTTAATTGATCACTCTTAGAAAGTAATTTTTTCCTCCATCAATTACTAGACGTGGAGAAACCTCTTACAAACTAAATGGTTTACAATCAAATTACAAGAAAGCTTAGGACAAGAGAGAAGCTCTAATAAGACCTAATCAACCTTATTTTTTTTAGCCTTGAAGACTTTATCGAGCTTCTATTTTATAACCTTCAATCCTCTAATGTCTCTTGCTATTTGTCGTCCAATAGTTGACTGCTCTATCTTCATAGTCGACTGGTCATCACAATCCGATTGTTATCGTGTAGCAATGACTCTTTTCTGCTTTCCATATGAACAAGTAATCAACTGTTCACTTACCGTTAGTTGATTGATGGTCATGCCCAGTTGATTTAACCATGAACAAAATCATTTTGTTCATTGGCTCTTTGGACCCAGTTGAGTGGGGTCGATTGTTCCTCCAGTCGATTGAAATCCACATTATTCGACTACTCCAAACCATATATTCCAATCTATCACAACTTTAGGGTTTTGATTTGCAATCGACTGCCACACCACTCGATCAGCAGATGCCCATCATCATGAGTTGATTGGTTAACCTTTATACTTCCAAACTATTTGGGTATTGGATTACCAATTGCCGATCGACTACTGTCTCTAATTTACCATAACTTCAAGTTAGTAGTCGACTCCAACACCAGTTGATTGACAGATGTCCATCATCATAAGTTGATTTGTTACCTTTATACCTCAAAACTATTTGGGTATTAGATTATCAATTACCAATCATCTATTGTCCATTACTAGTCGACTATTGACCCTATTTATGACCACCTCTAAGGTCGAGGCCGCTTATGTTGAGTTCTATCCTCGTCCTCCATTGGTACAGGTCAATCAACATTTATAGCGAAACAAAAACTTACCTTCTTAGCTTGACTTCATGCATCAGTCATCTCTCGTTAGCTTGACTTCACCCCTTCACCGATGGAGTTTACTTTCATCGACTATTGTCCTTGCTGCTTCAATACTCCTTGTGTTGTGGTCCCTTTGTCTACCTTATACAACCTTTTTCAATCTCAGACCTCGAGCCATAGAGCTGCTAACCTAGCTATGGCAAGTCAGTGCTCTAAAGTTGCTACAATACCACCTTAGTGCTCCTCGTCTTGTGATTCCTCAGATGTTTCATATCATTTTTCTCTGAGCTCACTAGACCTCTAAGTCACTAAGCATGCCATTTGACCATGTCGAGCCATCAATCATACAAGTTTTTTAAGCTCCATACGTGTTTCTGCAACTTCTTTTACACTTAAACACACATTAAAATACGGGGTAATGCCTAACTTTAACCTTTTGCCCAAATATTAAAATCCAACGTCACACTGGACTACTTGAGGGCATAATTGCAATAACACAAATCACCTTTCTAGTACTCAAATCCTAAATATACCAAAATCACTGAATAATTTAGTTTATAAGTATGCTTAGTAAGTTCAATGAAAATTTAGGTGTATAAAACACAGAAGAAAATGATAAAGATAATGGAGGGAAGTCTTGGCCAATAACCTCTGATGAAAGTGACCCTTTTGCTAGAGTAATATTGGTAGGTATAGGAGGTGTTGATTGGAGTTCGAGAAAGTAGAAACATTACTAGATGAGTACTTAAAAGTTCCTGAATCTAGAACTAAGTCTCTGACCTAAATACACACATCATACAACCACCCAAAGTGCTTTTATGATCCAAGGGCTATCACAGTTGGAGAGGGTACACAATGAGAAGCACACCATTGGAGTACAAGTTCATATTTTCAATTGTACATCAACAGGTTTATCAAGAATGTCATCATGGGAAGTTTTCATGGATTAATCCATTTGGTGGAAGAGTAATGGTTTCGACTCTCCATAAAAATCTGCACAGGATAAACAAGTCACCATGAATCTAATCTGAAGTGGAAAGCCTACTGGGAACAGATGGAAGAGAATCAATCAACAAAAAAAATCAATAAGAGAGATCTTTACCAAAATTTATGAGTAGAAGATTGGAAAACAGAATCAAATTTGTTATTCTGTAATCTATAATCAATCAACAGAGGTGTGCAGAATCAACCAGTGGCTGAAATGTCAAGAGGGTGAATATGGGGTCATCAGATCTCCTTAAACTGAGATATGAAGGTTCTGCTAAAGCAAAAATTGGAAGAAACTGCTAGTGATGAGCAGAAATTGGAAGAACCTGGAATCAGGTGCAGAATCCGGAAATTGGAAGGAGTCTGGAATAAACTATCCCTGATGCAGAAATCTAGGAAATCTTGATAAATTTGAGGCAATAGAATAGAAATTTGATGGTTCTGGCTCATCTATCTCATATGCTTTAATGTTGACGCCAAAGGCCACTTGGTGAGGTGAACACTCATGCAAGATTAACCCAAGCACTGCTCCTGCTCATTGCCTTCAACAGCGAGCTGTGATCAACATATATCACAAAAGGGATGAGCAGTTGAGGGTGTTGATAACGGAAGTGGTGATGAATGAATTCAAGGTTAGTAGAAAATGCCTGTAGGAAAGGAAAAATGAGCAATAGATAAAGACGAGTAGTGCAGTAAATGATACGAGGATATCAAGAGGATGTTGAAGATATTGCAACTATCAATGGAGTGAATGGAAATGAGGAACTATGTTTTGGTGCAGTTTATTACCGATCAAGGTTGATTAGGTTTGAATTGGGTTTTAATAGTTGACCAATATGTTTGATGGATGAGCGATATATAAACTAGGTTAAGGTTGACAAAATACTCAATAGTTGCAAACTCCAAATAGGTCATACATTCCTTAAATTTTTATAGGGGTCCTAAGGGTGGTCCTAACTCATGGAATTGGTGGGTACTCAATTGAATATGAAACCGTTTCAAATTATGGAATTGACTCGAACTGGCTTGCATCAACAACCATTTTGTTGACTGAATGGGGGTTTCTTGTTTAAGTGTGATTCGGTTTGTGTTTGAGTGTAATATATACCACATTAATTCAATTATGCTCATTGGCATCAATGTTCATGTAACACAAGTGCAATACCCAATAAATGATCACTCAATGCGCTCACCACCCCTTGAGTTCAACTTGAATACTACAAGATTTCTCAATATAGATTTTTACTTGAATAAAATATACTAAAAAATAAGATGAATATCTTATTGTGACAAGATATAGCTGTGTTATCTAATGTGTGTGCAAAATCATGATCCGTGTGTCAAGCAAAAGAGATTTGTACACTACTCTTCAGTATGATGTAGCCAATTATCTTGTGAATATTTTACTAGCTCATTTAATTTCCATTTTTAAAAGACTGATATAAAGCAGGGTATATACTCTATGGTGCTTGGACTACATACTCAGATCTTGTACCTAGGCAGTACATACTGATACTGCTATATCCAAGTGTTGGCTTGCAGATTTCTGGATTTCAGGTAGTTGTTGACTCATGGGCATGTTGAGCTTACTATGTTTTGTACTGCCCATATTAAACACTACAGTGCCAACAGCTGGGTATCTAACTGTCAGCATTATCTGAAACAATAAAAAATGGCTAAGTGAGATCCATGCTTGGCTGTCGGATGTTGCCATGAGGATATTTTAAGATTCCTCATGTTCTACTCTCAAATAAAATTCTCTCCCAACTCTCTCTCTCTCTCTCTCTCTCTCTCTCTCTCTCTCTGTGCCATGCTATTAATCTGGCATGGCAAATCATGCTGCTACTGATTTGGTATCTTTTCTGAAATGTTGCCACACCAGTATTTGTAACATTTCCTGAAACATTGTTTGCGTTCTTATCAGATACAACCAATTACTGTACATTAAAAATAGTCAATGCATTTACTTTACTATGGATTATCTAATGGTTCATACGTTAGAGATCCCACATGGAATCAGTTAGTTTAGCAGATTTAGAATTTTATACAAACATTCTGGTTTTCAGGGTAATGATAATCTCAATTTTCATAATGTTGATCTTCAAACATCAACCATTAAGATGGATGCAGAGCAGACCAATATGAGATTTTGCTTCAGAATTATTTCACCTATGAAGACATTCACATTGCAGGTATATGCATGTTCACTTTGGTTAAGTATGCAAAAATCATTTTCTTATTTTTTGTTAAATCATATCAGTTGTTTATGATCCATTTTATCCTTTGATGCACTATTGTGCTTCTTAATTTTCTCTTCCATAAGGCAGGCTGAAAATGAGATGGAGAGAATGGACTGGGTTGAGAAGATTACAGGAGTTATTGCATCACTTCTAAATTCTCCTTTTCCTAAACAGGTGATCTCCTAAAAGTATTCTTCTTTTTTTGTTTCTACTTTGCTTTTAGTGCTAACTGATTAAGAGCATTTCTATGAGAATTTAGGATGTCATTTTAGGGCACTTAAGTAGCTTGTCACCAAAAGTTTCACAAATAACAAGATGGGACGATATTCATAAGACACGATGGTTTAGCATATTATAATTGGGTCATTACATTTTTCCTATAGAAAAAACTGACAAAATTGCAGTTAGTTATTCTGATTTTCTTTTTGAAAATCTTGTGTCATCACGAGGTAGCTTTCTTTTGGAAGTTTGGATATGGAGAATCAAAATTCTGCTGGTTCAAATGGTGCTGATGCTAAACAGCTAGTGGAGTGCATGAATACAAAAGGATTTGGTAATATTTCCAAGGTCCTAAGAGATATTCCTGGGAATGATGCCTGTGCTGAATGTGGTGCTCCTGAGCCTCAATGGGCATCTTTAAATTTGGGAATTCTTGTTTGCATAGAATGCTCTGGAGTTCACAGGAACCTTGGTGTCCACATTTCTAAGGTGTGAAACTCAACTTATTTGGTGTCTTCATTTTGAAAATCTCAGTTGTTATTTTTACCCAATATGCCAGTTTGTTTTGGGTTTTATTAGGTTTAAATCTATAGTTGCAATGGTGATGCTAGATTCTTTTCAAACAAAGCTTTTACAATTTAGCATTTGGTTTGGTAATTTCGAATCCTGTAAATAAAATTTAAGTCGTGGAAATGTACTTTTATTAATAGGGGCATTGGTTGTGTAAATTGGTCCTCTATAAACTCAGAATGGCATGATTCTCAGCCAATGGAGTCCCCTATTTTCTGTTGACAAATTACAATTAGCTAGCGTAGTTCTTTTTTGTAGCAAAATCAACTTTTTCATATGAAAATTGATCTTCAATTGGGTACATGGATCAATAACTACCTTGTTCAAGAACATGCATGGGTCTAAATGTACTGTACTGGAGCCATGTGTGGTCCATCAATGCTCATTTGGAGATAAATGCTTTCCACATTTTGTAGGCATACAAACTAAGTTGATTCCTTGATGGTATGCCAGAGATCTTGAATGCACTATGTGCTCTCCTGCCACTACAAACATGATCATCATCTTAAAGTCACAAACCATGCTGGTTGACATGACCAAGATTTTCATTGTGCATCGACATTGTGATGCTAAATGGTGTTGATATTGGCATGGATGACGATGAAAAAGGACTCAGAGAATAACACACTGACACCGAAAAGGTAAAAGCTAGCTCACAAGAGATGCTATTGAGAGAGCAAGATCAAGAGGGGAGAGAGAGCCTTTCCTTCTAGAGAAGGGAGGAAGGAGTGACACCCACTAGTGACTCTATCCAGTGCTCCAATGTCTTTGTCGGATCAGTAGTGTTGCCTCATGCATAAGAGAGATTAGATGGGAGGAAGAGAGGGGAGACATGGGAGCGATCATGTGGGAGGGAGAGAGGAGTGTAAAGGGGGAGAGAGATAGAGTGGGAGAGGAGTATAAAGGGGGAGCGATCGAGTGGGAGAGAGGAGATTACAATCAGAAAAAAAATAAATGAATAAGAATCTCATCCCAAAACCCTTTCTACTTTATTGAAAAACATGACTAAATTGATCCAAAATATAATAAGTTTGGTTTGACCCTAAACTAATCAAAGAGTATCCAAATTGGGTCCAATGTGAACTCACTCGACACAAATCCTACCCAAAGGACTCAATCACACCCCAATTACACTTTGATTGGGTTTTCTACGACCTAAAGATCTTTTTGGTTTAGCTTAAATAACCAATAAAATCAAAAATCAAATAGCAACAAAAACTATAATCGAAAGCAAAACATAGTATATAACAAAAATAAGGATAACCCTGTGCACGAAACTCTCGGGTTCAAGAAAAGAGGCTATTATACGCAACTCTACCTTATATTGTAAGAGGTTGTTTCTGCAATTTGAACTCGTGGTTTCTAGGTCACACGACAACAATTTTACCATTGTACCAGGGCCAAAACATAGTATATAATGTTGGAATTTTATCAATGTGCGAGTAATAGTTTTTTATATTAAAAGAAAAGTTTAGTGTGGTTAAATATTCAATAGAGATTTATTATTTGGAAGAAACAAGATGCAGATGGTGTTGTATATTCTTTTTTCTTGTAGACACTCATTTTCAGTGTGTTTATCTAGCTCATATTAGAATTCAAGTTTTTTCAGGACCTTACTGGCATTACTTACCATAGGTTGTCTTAACTGAAATGAAATGTAAATTGCATAAATTTTGACCTAGGGCATCATTCTATATTTTGAAACTAGTTATGTTTTAATAGTTAAGTTTGGACTAACAATTTAATATTGTGCTTATTTTATGTTTTTTTAGGAAATGGAGCCATTACATAATTAATTTATATCTAATATCACATTGTTGCCCATTAAACATGTGATAGTTTCATCAACTTAGTTTTATTTTGATATTAAAAATGATGCAAAATGTCGAGCATATACTATTCTTTATATCTTGCCAAATAACTAGATGAGTAAGTAATAATGTTTAATAGAGCAACTGGCAATATATTTTTTTCAAAAATTTTGAAAAAGTAAAAAAAAAAAAATTTTTATACGAAAGGATTATTAAAAAAAAATTTAATCTCATTTGGCAATTCTCAACCTATAAAAATAGTGTTATTGCTTATATAAGCATTAATTTAGATGGACATAGATTTGAGATAACATGTTTTTCAGATACAAAATGTATATCTCATTTGCAACACGAAAAAGAATGAAACAAATAGAAAAAATAAAAAAACATTTGCAGTTTGTCGAAGATGATATGAGATATGTGATGTAAAAACTTAGTGGTGATAAAATATCAATGATCTTTTTAATTAGTTACACATGTTTAAAAGAACATAAGTATTAAAATCATATAAGTACAATGCAGTACTGAAACAATATCTTTTTTGTTATGCTTCATGTTTGCAAAGTATAGCCATGATAAATAATGGTTTTATCCAATAAAAGCATAAGTTATGGTTTAATCTAATGAAACCTTAAGCACAACTACTATGCCCACCTTTGCTTTGAAGAGTTAGAATTTTCTCTTACCCAAGGTGGGGTTACTGATGATAGATGAATCAATGCTTGTTTGAATTATGCTCATGTTTGCAAATCGTTAGTACGTTGTGGAAATAAAGAAAAACAAATAAACATAGAAACACCTGCATACAAACCACTAGTTTAACCTTGTTTGGCAGCCTTATAGGCTCTTACTCCATGACCTATGATGAATCCCTCTATCTTTCTCTTTTTAGTACTTTCTAGAAGTGAAGAAACCTTTTATAACATATGTTGCATATAGCCAATACAAGAAACAAATACAATGTAAAGAAATAAATTTCAGAAGATTGTTTTGACTTGCTTTCTTTTACTTTGAAATGCTCAAGTTGACAAATGAATGCAACACCATTCACTTAATAGTTGATGCTTTAAAATTTCCCCTTGAAGTCATCGGTTTCTAAATTTGCCTGATCACTGCTTCATCCTCTTCTATCAATTAATCCATTATTCTTATTGGACAATTACTACATCTAATCGACTCAATCCTTGCTATCAGTTGACTATTGTTCCTCCATCAATTGACTCATTTGCATCTCACCTAGCCTATACTGATTTGTTATTGTTTGCTAGGGAGGACACATAGTTAGTCACCACTCTCTGGTCACTTTTTTGCATGATATTTGGTAGATGGTGAGACTCAAAGCAAACTGCCTGAACTCCAACATCTACATGGTTGGAGTTAATGAGAAGACAAAGAATGACCTTTTATCCATCACAGGCACCGACTTTTTCTCTAATGCTCTTATTTCTTTTTCTGTCCATCATCGTATGTCTGCACATCCTCCTTAACATCCTCATCTCTGCAACTCTTATCTTTTGCTCATGTACTCGAGTCGTAACCCAACATTCAACGTCATATAACATAGCAGGTCTAATCGTTGTTTTGTAGAACTTCCCTTTAAGTTTTAGAGACACTTTACGATAACATAAAGCACCTGACTCTTTTCTCCATTTCAACCATCCTGTTGCATTCTATGTAAGATGTCTCTCTCAATCGCTCCATCATCTTGAAAAAATGATCTTAAATATTTAAAGCTCTCAGTTCCAGACAACTCGTCATCTCTTATCTCAACACTTGTCTCATTACGTGTAATATTGCTAAATTTAAATTCCATATATTCTGTCTTTACTCTACTAAGCCTAAAACCTTTCACTTTTAGTGTTTCCCGTTAAGACTCTAATTTAGCATTTACTCCTTCACATGTCTCATCTACCAAAACAATATCATCTGCAAATAACATACACTATGGTACTGTGTCTTGAATGTGTCTAGAGAGTTCGTCCATGATTAGTGTAAAAAGATAGGGACTTAAAGTTGATCCTTAATGTAACTCTATCTTTATTGAAAATGCTTCAGTTAATCCGTTTGAAGTCTTCACTCTGATCGTTATTTCCTCATACATATCCTTAATTAGTTCAATATATGTTACACTAACACCACTTTTTTCTAAAATTCTCCATATAATTTCTCTTGGAACTCTATCATAAGCTTTTTCTAAATCAATTAATACCATGTGTAAATCCTGCTTTTGCTCTCTATACTTTCCAATTAGTTGTCTGAGAAGATGTATAACTTCTATTGTTGACCTTCCTAGTATGAATTTAAATTGATTTTCGAGAACCGTGGTCTCCTTCCTTAATCTTTTTTCTATTACTCTTTCCCAAAGTTTCATGGTATGACTCATTCGTTTAATACCTCTATAGTTTTCACAAGTTTGTATGTTTCCCTTATTCTTATATAAAAGAATTAGGATACTTACCCTTCATTGATCAGACATCCTTTTTGTTTTCAATATCATGTTAAATAATTTTGTAAGTCATTTAATACCTTATTTCCCTAGACACTTCCATACCTCTATTGGAATATCATCTGGTCCAACGACTTTTCCATTTTGCATTCCATTTAAAGTTTGTTCTACTTCTGAAATTTAAATTCTATTATAAAATTTTAAATTTCTATACTCATTTGACTTACTTAAATTACCTAAGTTAAGTTGGTCTCCTAAACTTTCATTAAAAAGTTGATGAAAAAATCTCTTCCATCGTTTTTTTATTTCTTTATCATTTATTAGTATCTTATTGCATTCATCTTTAATACATCTTATTTGATTAAAATCTTTTGTCTAATTTTCGATATATCCATTCAAAAGTTTTAGTCTTAGTTTCATTCATTGATTACTTAGCTTCATTCTCGGCTATTGTATTTTTTTTTTCAAATTTTTCTCATTTTTACAAATATATAATTTCTTTTATTTTGTTCGTTTTTTCTTGACTTTCTCTTGCACTATCTCATTCCACCACCAAGTTTTTTTTACTTGGTGGTGCATGTCCCTTTGACTCACCAAGTACACTCTTGGTTACTATTTTTAACTTTGATACCATCTTATCCCATGTCGTATTAGGGTCGCTGTATATTTCATCTAATACTTGTACTCCTACCTTCTCTTTAAATATATTTAGTTTTTCATCCTTTAACTTCCACCACTTAATTCTAGGATTGATACATATTTTGCTTCTATTAATATTATATTTGAGGCGTATATCCAATACTATTAACTTATGTTGAGTAGTTAAACTTTCTCCAGGGATTATCTTACAATCTTTATAAATCTTTCTATCTCTCTTCCTAACCTAAGAAAGTAAATTTGTGATTTATTATTTCTACTTTTGAACGTAACCAAGTGTTCTTCTCTTTTCTTAAAAAATATATTAACTAGTATAAGATCATGTGCTATTGCAAAATTCAATATAATTTTACCTTCTTCATTTCTTGTTCTAAACCCATAACCCCCATGCACCCTCTAATATTCGTTATTTTTCACTCCGACATGCTTATTTAAATCACCTCCAATTAAAACCAACTCATTTGACAGAATATTTTGTAATACTTCATCCAAGTCATCCCAAAACCTTAATTTGGTATTTTCATCTAATCCTATTTTAGCTGCATATACACTAATTACGTTCATAGTTTCTTTCTCCACTACTATTTTGAGACTTATAATTCTATCCCCCTTTCTAATTACTCCTACAACTTTATCCTTTAACGAACTATCTACAATAATACCCACTCCATTTCTTGTTTTACTCTTTCCTGTATACCATAACTTAAAACCCGAGTTCTCTATCATCTTTGCCTTCTAACCTATCCATTTTGTCTCTTGTACACATAAAATATTATTTTTTCTCCTAATCATCGTATCTACTATCTCCATTATTTTATCAGTGAAGGTTTCTATGTTCCATGTACTAAATCATAGACTATTAGTTGTTCTATAATATTTGTTCTTACCCAACCTATGGTGTGAGAACTCTTGCTTATTTAACACTATACCCAAGTTCTTATGAAGATGTAGCGGTGCTTGCTGATACGTTGCAGTCGGACCCTGCAATGTGAACTCTTGTATATTTTTCACTACACCCGAGTTCTGAAGATGTAGCAGTCCTTGCCAAGACGTTACAGTCGGACCCTGTAACGCATTCCTTTCGGGGAACAACCTAGCATTAGCACTATAGTTTGATTGATCAATTTATTGAACATTTGCCTTAGTTTAACGCTGGTTGACAATCTTCATAAGAAACCCTCTGCCTTTTTCCGGGCTTGGGACCGACCACGACAAGGTTAACTTATCATGGGCGGAGTTGGATACATCATCACACTTGACCAAAATAGATCTTTGGGCTTGGCGGCACATAGATTCTCCTTTGATCATGAAGCTATTGCAGATCAGGACATCATCTCCTAGTGGCAGTTGGCTCCTAAAAAATCGCTACAGAATGTCTGGCTAACTAGTTTACTTAGGGAGCCAATGGGGTGGCAAGAGCATATAATTTTCAAGAAGTTTGAGCATAGTTTAAAATTTCATATCGTGCTAGGCGGTATAGGGTTCAAATCCTGGAAACAGCCTCTTACAAAAAAGTAAGGTAAGGCTGTGTATAATGGATTCCTTCTCCGGTACCCCGCATGGTGGGAGCTTCGTGCACCGGGTTGTAATTTTTTGTAGTTTTGTGCTAGGCGGTATAGATGACATATCATTTTGTCCACTACTCGACATCGGTACCAACACCAACACCGCGGGACAGTGCGACAACTCCGTAGGGTCGCGGATCTGTGAGGTCGCGGAGGCTGTCGTAATCTCACAGTGACCTCTGCGGTGTTGCAGAGACTACCACGATCCCATAGTGACCTCCGTGGGATCGCAGGAGCATAGCGATACCGTTGCGACTCCGTAGTTAGATTTGGATATTAATTCAATAATTTTGTATTTAATAAATATAATATTATTGTGCTTAATTGGTGTGGATGGTGTGATAATTATATTTGATGATTTATTTTGTTTAAATAGTTTTAATTGTTTTGAACTCCGCCATCGCTAGCCCAAGCCTAGATAAAGGAGGATGATTATATTAGGTTGATGTTGGTGCAGAAAGCACCACTCCTGAGTTTTGATGTATGAACCAGGGTTAAAGCTAGGATAAGCTTATGATATAATATGCATGATTGAGTATGCAGGAAAGTTCTAGTAGGACGTGTTGACCAGATACTAGGCAAAAGACTTGACAGATCAGGAGGACCGGACACCAAGTACGTTCGGGATGGGTCGAGTGGATCGACATCCGTAGAAGATCGCTTGGTTCAGAGACCGCATACAACCGGCAGGAAGTCCACCGGGTCGAGAATCGGATATCGGCACGATGACGACGTGGGTCAGATCGGATGTCAAGCAAGGTAAGTCTGGCAGGTAAGCCTCAAGTGTAGAGGTGAGGCCGAGTCTTCGGTTGGAGGACAAGGTAGGCGTCGATCCGACGGAGGGTTCATGTTGGACTCCGAAGTTGAGATTGGGAAATATTACTATTGTTATATCATATTATACTGTGTATTGTGCTAATCTGGTTTTGCAGGTCTCCAGGCGACTGAAAATATTTCCCGCCTCATCTACCGATCGGTACGGTCACCGACCGATGAGTCGGGCAAGGCGTATCGACTGGAGATCCTGTGACTGAGATAGTAGACATTCCAGTCGACTGGGGAGGCTTAATCGATTGGGATAGGAAATTTCCCAAACAGCGGAGGAGCGTAGCCTGCTAACTTGGAGTCGACTGGACCAGGTCCAGTCGATTGGGAAGCCTGGAATACCAAATTGACGGACTGATTTGGAGTCGACTGGAAAAGGATTATAAAAAAAATGGAGGACCAGCTCTGAAGTAAGATTTGCTACAACCTCGAAGTGTTGTCTCTATCATTTGTAATTTGCAAGAGCTTCGACACGCTAACATTCCGACACTTCGAGCTACATCTCCATTATTAGAAGTGTCGGTATAATTTTTGTCTTCATTTTCGCTTTTTGTACTTAAATTCAAGAAGAGAAGGTAGTTTGTTATCTTACTCTTTATTATTTGTAAAAGCGAAATCCCTCCGAGATCGAGAGTTCTCGATTCGGAGGATCTTTTAGTGATTGCCCATCGAGATGACTCTCGGAGAGTCACGAGCCATAGAGTAGCAACCCGACTTGGGTTGTGAACCAAGTAAAAACCTCGAGCACTTGTCTTTACTATATTTCCGCTGCACTACTCTAATCTCTTTTAAAAAATAAAAGAAAAGTTTTTTAAATATAAAAGAAAATTTTGCTAAACACCGAGATTCAACCCCCTCTCTCGGTAGAACTCGATCCTACAATTGGTATCAGAGCACGGGGGGCTCCAATTTTGGTGAAACCACCAAAGTGAGCATTCAAGGTTTTCTTTATATCTTTTTCTTGCTCTAAATTTTAATTTTTGCATTAGATTAAGTTTTTCTTACACTTATCAAATTTGCTCGAGTTTAAATCTTGCACTAGTTTAAGTTGTCGCTACATTTGTAATTCTAGAAATTTTTTGTCCTAAATAAATATTCTGCAAATTAATTTTTAAAATTAAAAAAATATCGCATTTAGAAGGATATAACACCGTTCGCCCTCCTCTCTTTAACGAGGAGGACTTTAGTTATTGGAAGAGGTGAATGAAGTGATTTTTTAAAACCAACCTTGAGGTTTGATTTTCTATTAGGAAAGGTTTCGTTTCTCTAGTAGATGACTTGGGAGAGTTGTTAGATCCGGAGAAATGAACCGTAGACATTAGAAAAAGAGCTTAAGTCAATTACAAGGTCCTTAACACTTTGCAATGCAGACTTACAAATGAAGAGCTAAATCAAGTCGGGTCAGTTTAAAATTTTAAAAAATTATGGAAAAAATTAATTAAAATGCATGAACAGACTAACTTGGGTCAAATCGAGAATGATATAGTTTTGATGGTAGGATTGGTCAAAAAGGGAAAGAAATCTAAGCCGAAGAAGAAAAAGAAAAAAAAATATTAAAGGCAACATGGGATGAATCGTCATCGGAAGATTCGAATGCAAAAACACCAACGAAAAGTTTCGTAGCCTTCATGACGGCCAACGAATCCAAAGTCGAGTCAAGCTCCGAGTCCGAGTCCGAAAGAAGCCACAGATCTGCATCCGTTTCCGAAGGACTAGACGAGGTAAACTCTCCTTTAGAAGATAAGTTATACAATATCATAGCATGCCTAGATAGGAAATTAGTTAAGTCCGAGAATCGAGTCGACTTACTTCTTAAGGAAATACAAGTACTTATGAAGCAAGTTAACTCGAAGGCTTCGACTTGCCAAGTTCAAGATAGACTCAACTCAAGTTGCAAAGCTTGAAGAAGAGAACTCCGTCCTGAAAAGGCAAGTAGAAGATCTTACTGAAACGTTGGAAAGGTTCACTTCGGGTTCCAAGTATTTTAACATGATGCTTGGATCTGAACGAGCCGTGTACAATAAATTCGGGCTCGGATACAAAGGTAAGGCAACGAATAGATCATATATGTCTTTGTTTAATAGAAATGCTAAAGGTCGAGTCCAAGCATGAGTCCCTAAGACTAGCTTAGTTAACCAAGTTAGATCGAACCAATTTTTGGTTCCCAAGAGTCAAATTCACTTTGTGGATAAGACTCATTTGAGTTATTACTCAGGGAAGCTAACACTTTACTTGTTTCTACACTTATTTAAACTCTTGCATGCTTAGTTTTACTTGCTTAATTTAGAATGGACTAGATAAGAAAGAAAGTAGTTAGCTTGCAAACATAGGATTAGGACAAAGTGAACTGATAGTAAGTTAGGGAAGCTCTTTGAAGTATATACCTAGGCTGGATGCATCCTACATGGTGCACTAAGTAGAGTAGAACTAACCGAAGCTAACTTACTAAGTTCTGAACTAGGTAGACCAAAGCTTAGTCTAAAGCAAATCAAATACTTGATTCCTTGATCGACTTTGTCTTAGGAAGTGGTCCACCTGATATCCAAGAAGGTCATATGCCTCGCCACTACCTGAAATTTAATTTTGGAAAAACTTACTTGATTAGCCGAAGCTAAACTTGAATCTAACACAAGTTTAAAGACTTTAACATTCGCTAAATTTAATCAAGTAAAAATGAACAATCATCTCACAAAACTCATAGGATTAACATAGATTGAAAACCTAGAATTGGTGAGATGAATAAGGATAACTTAATTAACCTATGGTTGTGTTTTCCGGCAATATTTTAGGGGGAGAGAGAAAATTTTAAGAGTTGAAAACTAATTCGAGTAATTCACTTGAACTTAATAAATTGGACTTATCAATCTAAGTAATGCTTAGTTACTTGATACTCAATCAACTTCCTTTCTAATTAACTTAGCTTTATCTAAATATGGAAGAAAAGAGTTAGTTAAGCTAAGTCTAAACTTAAAAGGGTTACTTCAAAATCTAAACAAATCATGATAGGATCTATGTTTAGAGTCTTTAGAGTAAATTTGCATCACTAATGAGAAACTATCTTGGAAGTTGTTTTTGAAAATCTATAAAGTATTTTTTAATATGGGTTATTTTCAAACTAATTTCAAGTTAAAAGTGTACAAGAAGTGTTACTTTATCACTTTTGCTTATTATTTAGGTTTTGATGTATGGGGAATTTATGACATTTAAAAGATTATTTTTGAATATGGTAAGAACATGTTAAGGGGAGGTTAATTTTTCAAAAGAGTATTTCTAAGAAGTACATAAGTTTATGATTTTTTTTTTTAACTTAGGCTTTCAAAAGAACTAAGCTTAAGCTTAAATCGTTAGGAACAATGACTAAATTATATGCAACATTCCTAAGTGACTTAGGAGGAAGAATTTATAAAGGTTTTTTTTTTTGGCATTAATTAAGGAGGAGAAAAATATTTCATACATTTATTTGAAAATTTCTTAAGGTTTAACAACATGCTTGGATAGTCTTAAGTTATAAATTGCATTGTTTAGAAATTAGTTTTAAGCAAGATATTTTGAAATATTTTTTGGATATTCATTATTGCATGCATTTGGCTTAGTACATTTTTAAATCTTTAAAACATGTTTTTTTTTTTTTTGATTAACCTGTGGTATCGGGCTTACGTCCACTAGTCCACAGGGCCAACCGGCCCCTCTCCAAGGCCTTCAACTAGAGTCCCCACCGGTTGACGAGGGTAAATCAGGGTGACGGGTGGTCCGTGGCGTATGAGCCCATGGGCGCCTGATGGGCCGACCACGCTGGGACGTGGGGGCATCGAGCACCTCCACACGCCCAGCGCGCGCAGCCAGGGCGGAATCGACCCCAGGCCAGTTCAGGGGAGCCCTTCGCTCGGAACCACCACGCCGTTGCCCTGGGGGCTTTAAAACATGTTTTGATTTAAGGGAGAGGAAGCAATTAAAGACTTTATCTTGAATTCGAATATTATTTTTTAGCTTTTATTAAGGGGGAGAAAATACTTTTCAAAATATTATTTTGTAGTTTTTAGTATATGGGGAGTTTCAAATTTTAAGGGGGAGTTTGAAAAAGATTAACTTCAAGATATTTCAAAAACATAACAAGCCTTGAAAAGTTCAATTTGAAATCAAATTTCAAAAAATTAGAAAGTTTTTAAGCTTTATGGCCTTTTGAGTTTTGATAAGATTAAGTATGCACCTTGAAATAGTATTTTGAAATTTTGGACTTATGGTTCTAAATGTGGAATAATTAAGCAATTATTAAAAAAAATCAGATATTGTGTCGGACCTTATACTTCTTGAACTTAAACTCTTGAAGGCTAATCACTTGGACTCACTTAATGGTGAAACTATATTTTCCGAATTTTGGCATAGAATACTTGTTTTTATATATGCTAAAGGGAGAGAGAATGCAAGGGTTAAAATTAAAGTAATATATTTTTCAAAAAGGGGAAGAGAATGTAAGAGTTAAAGTTATAAGTCATGAACTTGATGCATTGCATGTGAACTTAAAATACTATGTATTTTGATGCATTGCAACCTGAAGTTACATGTTACACTGTGCTTTGTTGCTATATATCTCGTAACTTTAACCGATGTGTTGTCATACATAAAAAATAGGGAGATTATTGGTGCAGAAAGCACCACTCCTGAGTTTTGATGTATGAACCATGATTAAAGCTAGGGTAAGCTTGTGATCTAATATGCATGATTGAGTATGCAAGAAAATCCTAGTATGACGTGTTGATCGGATACTAGGCAAAAGACTTGACAGATCAGGAGGACAGGACACCAGGCATGAAGTTCAGCTGGGTTGAGTGGATCGGACATCTGGCAGAAAACTGGTTGGGTCAGGAGACTAGATAACCGACAGGAAGCCTAACTGGGTCGGGGAGATTGGACAGCTGGCATGAAGACTTGGTGGGTCAGATCGGATGTCAAGCAAGGTAGTCCGGCAGGACAGTTGGCAGGTAAGCCTCGAGTGGAGAGGTGAGGCCGAGTCCTCGGTAGGAGGACAAATAGGTGTCAATCCGACGGAAGGTTCGTGAAAGGACTCGGAAGTCGAGATTGGACAGTATTACTACTGTCATTTCATATTATACTGTGTATTGTGCTAATTTGGTTTTGCAGGTCTCCAGGTGACAAGATTTCAGTCGCCTCAGATCCAATTGACTGGGTATGGTCCAGTTGACTAGGATACCGAGTTGGCAAGGCAGGTTGTTGATCGACTGGAGATCCTATGATCAAGATGGCATACATTTCAATCGATTGGGATAAGAAATTTTTGGAACAACAGAGGAGCGGTTACCATCTCGAGTCGATCGAACTAGGTCCTCGATCGGGAAGCTCGAATACTAAATCGAAAAGACTTATAAAAGAAATGGAGGACCACCTCCGAAGCAAGATTTGCTACAACCTCGAAGTGTTGTCTCCATCATTTGTAATCTGCAAGAGTTTTGACACACCTACATTTCGACACTCTGAGCAACATCTCCATTCTTAGAAGTGTCGGTATAACTCTTGTCTTCATTTTTCGCTTTGTGTACTTAAATTCAAGAAGAGAAGGTAGCTTGTTATCTTACTCTTTATTATTTATAAAAGCGAAATCCCTTCGAGATCGAGAGTTCTTGATTCGAAGAATCTATCTTTTAGTGATTGCCCATCGAGGTGACTCTTGGAGAGTCACGGGCCTTAGAGCAGTAACTCGGTTCGGGTTTTGAATCAAGTAAAAATCTCGAGCACTTGTCTTTACTATATTTCCGCTGCACTACTCTAATCTCCTTTAAAAAATAAAAGTAAAGTTTTTTAAATATAAAAGAAAATTTTGCTAAACACTGAGATTCACCCCCCCCCCCCCTATCTTTCGGTAGAACTCGATCATACAATTGCTAATAACCTAAAAACATAGGCAAATGTTATATATGTATTCATCTAACTATTGTGCTAATATAATGTCCTTTCCCAGGAGGAAAAACTTGCAAAGTCCAACTGTAATACTTTAGTAAGGATCGCTACATCTCTATGAGAGCTACACCTGCAGTGTTAAATATGTAAAAATTCTCACACCCTCGATTGGGGAATGTACATTATAAAAATATTGATTATCTTAAATTTGGAACAGGAAGTGTACAAATGCTCACTATAAAACAATAGAGGTAGTAAACATAATGATTAAGAGAAAAATTAATATTTTGTATTTTGGAGAGGCCGAGCAAGAAATTCTGGCAGTATTAACAATGGAGGAACCAATTTTTCAGGTTATGAAGACTAATCCAGATGCAAAGATTCCTACAAGGAAAACTGAAGGCTCAGTAGGATATGATCTATCGATTTGCTACAATTATGAGATAAAACCAGGAGATCGCGCCTTAATCAAACCGTCTAGCTTTGCAATTCCGTATATTACTATGGGAGAATCGCTACAAAATACGGTATTTTCAGATTACAAGGGTATTCACATTGGATACCGAGGGCAGGTATCCAATGTGAATACCGAGGGCAGGTATACATTCTTGTCTTTAATTTGACTAAAAATATATTAAAACTATCTCAGGGGGAGGTAGTTGCTCAACTCATATTGGAACAAGTTAGCACTCCACAATTACAACAAGTCGAACAGCTATCAACAACAATACGACAACAACAAGGTTTTGGGCAATCCAGTACTCAAATAGGTACACCGGAATGGGATGTCTTAATGAACAGACTTTGTCCTCCTACAATTCCACAACAACCAATTCATGATGATTCATCTGAAGATGAGCGAGAAGTTCTACTTCGACAATTTCTTAAGCTGGATACTTTATTGACACTTCATGATTCCACTGAATGGATAAATCCATTTGCGGAAGTTGGTGGGAGTAATGGTAATTCTGATTCTGATGGTGATTCTGATTCTGATACTGAAAGTTTTCTTTCCACAAAAACAGTATTTGAGGAAGATGAAGATATAGCTTCTGAGGCTGAGGAAATGATATTCACTCAGATGGAAGATGTAGAAATGGATTATCCATTATTCAGAAGAACTGTCCTGGCTTCCTCAGGAGCTACCTCATCATACAATCCCCCAGAAGATTCCATGATGGGACCACCTCAATATGCACCTGCTGCTAGAACAACAGCCAAAGCTAATCCCTATAGCAACATGGACTTCACAAATTCAAGAATAGGGAAAATCAGGGAAGGATACAATAATGAACAATGACAGTTGCCTTCCGCTCAACAACAAACAGGTGCTTTACTTGTTTTACCAGATAATATTGGATTATATAATGATGTTATCTCTAGGTGGGAATCTATCACTACCAATGTGATTGATTCAAAAATTTGGGCGGACAAAAGAGCCAAGGTGCAATACATTGAGAATTTACTGGGTGAAATTGAGAAAAAGACATTCATACAATGGAGATTGATGTTTCCTAATCAATACGATAAGCTGATAAACTCTACAGACGAGACACAAAATGTACTTTCACAAATTCGAAGGATAATCACACTAGAAGACCCTACTACGGGCTCTACTGCAGAACAAAATCAAGCTTACCTGGACTTGGAAAGGCTGGCGTGCCCAAGTACAAAGGAGTTAGTAAGCTACATGAATCAGTACAAGGAATTAGCCGCTAAAACTGGCAGGATGTTCATCAATGAGGAACTATCAAGTAAATTTTATCGTAAAATGCCTCCTTTGATTGGTAACTATCTCGAACAAAAATTCCAAGAAAAATACAGAGGAAACACTATTGGTGTATTACCCCATATTCATCACGCCTATCAAAAGCTAATGGAGATGTGCAAGCAAGCCTCCCTTCAAAGAAGCCTGAAAGACCTACAATTCTGTGCGCAGATTCCTCTTCCTAATTATTATCATGGGTAGAAGAGGTATGGTTTAAGGAAGGCTCAAAGTTATAAGGGAAAGCCACATAAATCACACGTTCGTGTGATAAAAAGAAAGTATCAGCACGACAGGATGAAGGTAAAGAAGTGCAAGTGTTATATTTGTGGCGAAGAAGGGCATTTCGCCAGAGAATGCAGAAACAAGTCTGGAAACAAAGAAAGAATAGCTATGTTAAAAGAAATAGAACTTCCGGAAGATTTTGACATTGTTTCTGTTGATCAAGATGAATCAGAAAGTGATGTCATTTGTAGTATGTCTGAAGGAGAGCTAGACACCGAGCAGCATTGCAATTCGGTAACTAATACTCTACCTTCAAAAGAATTCTTATTTGTGTTATTTGGGGATAATCAAGGGTGGCAGGTTCAAATAAATATCCCAGAAGAACAGGCATATTGCCAACATGCATGGCAAATGAATAAAGTGGTCCAGACTATATATGCTGGTTGTAAGTTCTGTGGAAGAGAAACAAGGATAAGGTCAAGACTTCACTGTGATGATTGTCACCTAACTGCATGTGCACCCTGCGCAGACTATTATTTAAAGCAAGAAGTCATGACAGCACCAGCACCAAACCAATTCAACGATAAGTCTTTAGTTAAAGAATTGCTTGAATGTGTTGATTATCTGCTTGCGGAAAACAGGCGTTTGCAGATGGAAATTGATCGACTAAATAGGAAGGAGATCAGCGATAACATGTACCAGGAATTGGCAAAGGACCTGGAAGACTTGAATGTAAAAGACTTAAGAAGAGGAAAAGAGCAGCTGAGTTACCTTGAAGAAAGGATTGTTTCAAAGGTCAATGAGCAATATCATCCGAAAAGAATGATCAACAGGCTATACAACATGATGGTAATTCTAGAAATCCCTGATAATGCTCCTATTAAAATTAGTGCAATATTGGATACAGGTGCAACAACTTGTTGCATTGATAAAAGGGCAGTACCAGAAATGGTGTCAATTCAAGGCAGTTTGCTAAATGGAAGCTCAAAGGAGGACAGATGATTATTGGTGATAATAAATTCAGAATCCTCTTCACATATTCATTTGACATGTCATTAGGGGACGGTATTCAGATGGTGATCGGTTGCAATTTCATCAGAAATATACATGGAGGATTGAGAATTGAAGGTAATTTGATTACAATTTATAAAAATGTTACATCTATCACCACAAATGAAGCAGCTGTTCATGCAATTCAAGAGCTTGAGATGGAAGAAGAAGAATACATAGATATTCAAGAGAAGGTTTTCTATACCATGAGTCCTTCAAATTCAAAAATTCTAAAGAAACATGAACATATGTTGGAAAGACTGAGAAATCAGGGATTCATTGGTGATGATCCACTGAAGTATTGGTCCAAGAACAAGATTGTTTGTAAGATTGACATCATCAACCCGGATATCACCATTTAGGATAGTCCGTTGTCACACGTCACACCCCTGATGAAGCAAACCTTTGAGAAGCACATTAAAGCCCTCCTCCAATTATAGATTAAACGGCTATGATCAGACAATCTGCATACAATCGCTGATCCAACCACAGGAAAGGAAGTAAAAGGAAAAGAAAGAATGACATTTAATTACAAAACTTTGAATGATAATACCTACAAGGATCAGTATAGTCTTCCTGACATTAACACCATTTTAAAGAAGGTAGGCAATTCAAGGATATACTTGAAATTTGACCAGAAATCAAGTTTTCACCAAATTGCTATGGATCCTTTATCTGTTGAATGGACGGCTTTCATTAGCCCTTCGGGTTTATATGAATGACTAGTAATGTCATTCGGACTCAAAAATGTTCCTGCAACTTTTCAGCGAAAAATGGATGACTATTTTCGAGGTACGGAAAACTTTATAGTAGTTTATATTGATGACATTTTGGTATTTTCCTCTTCAGAACAGGAATATATTGGGCATTTGGAAGTAATGTTAAAGATTTGTGAAGATAATGGTCTAATTCTTTCACCTAAAAAGTATAAACTTGCTACTTCAAAAATTGAATTATCGGGGGCCGAAATAGGAGAAGGGAAACTGCGATTTCAACCCCATATTATCAAGAAAATTACTGAATTCAAAGAGGAGCAGCTCAAGACTAAAAGTGGCCTAAGATCATGGTTGAGTATCCTAAACTATGCAAGGACCTACATTCTCAATCTAAGTTCTAAACTGAGGCCTCTTTATGAAAAAAAACATCACCGCATGGAGATAAGAGGATGAAGCCATCAGACTAGGAGATAGTGAAACAGATCAAAGCCCAGGTGCAACAGTTACCAGACTTAGAAGTTCCTCCTGAAAAAGCCTACATTATTCTTGAAACAGATGGCTCCATGACTGGATAGGGAGGAATTTGTAAATGGAAAAGGCTAAATATGATCCTCGAAACATAGAGAAGATATGCGCATGTTAGAATATTATAGATATTAATAGGGATGATTTATTATCCCTAAATATCATTAGGAATAATTATTTCCTAGGATAGAATTTGATTTATTCTTAGGATAGAGTTTGATTTATTCTGTTGAATAGGCCCTAATCTTGTATATAAATAGGGCTTCTTTCATGTAAGTTAGGTATCTCTAAGTTACAAAATAACATGGTATCAGAGCTTTAGGTTTTTCATCTTTCGTAATTTTCCGCTGCTGCTCTCTCGCGTTCTTCTCCCGAGCGCGCAGTCTTTCCACGTCGCGATATCTTTCCCCGCGACGCAGCTTCGAGCACGCTCGCGGCGCTCAATGTGAGCCAAAATCGGCACCGAGAAGTCCGCCTCGCCCTCGAGGGCTCGCTGACGGAGGCGGCGCGAGGCGCTGGGCGTACGAGGCGATCGCGGTGCCGGAGGCGCGCTGCGGCGGAGGCGGCGTTGGAGGCAGCGCCTGCGCCCGCCGTCGCCACGCTAGCGGAGCGCCTCCGGTGCAACGCCGCCTCGGCGCGGCCGGGCCAGATTCGCGCCAACGAGCCACCTAAGGATAGAGGCGACTTCTCTAGTACTTCCGGCGGCTGAACCATCCAGTTTCGCTTGGCCATGGCTACCTCGGCCGATTTTCCGCTTTTACTAACCACGTTACGGCGCCGCCTCGCCCGAGCTCTTGACGGCAAGAACTATTCCTCTTGGGCCTCTCACATCAACTTCGCTTGTTGGACGGGTTATTAAAACATATCTCACAAATCAAGAGGATATTCAAGTGGTCGATCGCCCTTATGGAGAAAGGTTGATGCTCAATCAGTGTTGCATTATCCGAGCCACCATCCATCCATCTCTCCGGATGTCTTCCAACTCATAAGACTGCAAGGATGTTTGATACAAGCTCAACAACTTTTTACGAATACTTCGGCGACTCTATCAAGTTTGTGACCTTACGACCATCCTTAATACCCATCGATCAAGGAGTCTACGCCAACTTATTCGGGATCGCCTCTAGTCTTCAGTGAGTTCAACGACCGCTCCCACCGCGCCACTCGCTGCAGAGCTCAAAATCGGAAGAAATTTTTATGTCTCGGCGTTGTATGGTTCGCCTCGATTATTCTCATGTTCGTGATCGATCCTGGCGCCCATGTGGCCACCACGGACTACAGGCGACTCTCCTCCGTGTCCCTACCAAAGTCTCGACATTACCATCTTCCGCTTTTGGTTGACTTCAAAGATCGGGTCTCGAAACAACAAACCTCCACCACGTCAGAATGACAAAGGGCTTCCTTGGTGTAATCATTGTCACCAACCAGGATACACGATTGATAAATGTTGGAGTCTCCATGGTCGACCTCCTGCATCGCTTCGATCACCCAGAGTTCTATCACGCCTTCGATTCAGCCACATTGACACCAAATTTAACCCTATCACCTCCCGACACCACCCAACTCCACCGCCTTCATATGATCACTTTCTGAAGTAGTATGAGGATCAACAGGAGTCTAATTCCCTTGCTGCCATTATACAAGCTGGTAATTCCTTTACTGGCATATCTCGCTCTTCGGATCCTTGGGTACTTGACTCTGGGGCCACCGATCATATCACTGGTAATAGATCTCTTTTTTCCTCATTATCTACTTCCGGTTATTTACCCTTTGTCACTATGACAAATGATTCTCAAACTCAGTCCCAAGGTGTTGGTATTATTCATTCTTCTCCATCTCTTTCCATTCAGAATGTTCTTTATGTTCCCGGAGCTCCCTTTAATTTATTATCAATAAGCCACCACCTTGGCTCTGATCAGGTTATCTCATTTACTAAATCTTCGTTTCATTACAGACCGAGTACGGGGAGGATGATCGTCGATATAGTCTCACGGTCTATATCAACTTCACCAAAACTCTCTTATCATGCCAAAAGATTCCACTTATTATTCATGCGCAATGGGACATCCTCTTGATAAGTTAAAACAATTACCCATTTGTAGAGTTTTCATGTCTTGTGAGTCAGGCTGGCCAGTAAGCGCACGTAGTCTGCTTTTCTCCTCGCATTATAAGTCTGCCACGCTCTCTCGCTTTCGTTCATTCTCGATATTTGGGGTCCGAGTCGTCAGCTCTCTACATCGGGGACACGATATTTTCATTACTTTGTAGACGCATTTTTCCCACAGTACTTGGTTATATCCAATGAAGGATCGCCGGAATTGTTTTCTATTTTTCAATCTTTTTAGAAGTTAAAACCTGATTTGGTATCCTCTTGATCTTTGCGAGTGATAATGCTGTGAATATCTATCTACTCTGTTTGAGCCTTTATGGTATTCTGACGTATTACGTGAAAGTCTTGTCCTCATACCCCCAGCGAATGAAGTTGTAGAAACCTTGAGAATCGCCGTCTTCTCGAAACCACGGACTCTTCTCCTTCGCTCTCGCGTTCCTCTTCGTTTTTGGGGTGGTGTAGTACTTCTTGCGTATTATCTCGTGATCGGATGCCTTACACTTTATAGATTGAATACCTCATCGTATACTTTATCAGCGATCCCTTAAATCCTTTACCACAGGGTCTTTGGTTCTACATGTTTTGCTCGTACTCTTGATCGACATTGATAAACTCTCTCCTCGGTCACATAAATGTGTTTTCCTTGGGTACCCACGGTCTCAGAAAGGGTATAAGTGTTATTCCCCTACTCTCCGTCGGTATTTCATCTCTGCCGATGTCACATTCTTTGATTCAGTTCTTTTCTTTGGGTCTTGAGTCGTCGTCAATTATATCATACATATATGCATGTGTCGATCTTTGATCCTCGGAGAATTCTTTATCACTGACCCAATTCCTCCTCCTTTGCGAGTTTATCAGCGTCGTCCTTCTGCTTTGTTCTTGCCAACGACTCTGCCATAGAATCATCTCTGGAACCAGGTCCTCCGCCCCTCCCTCCGGTCCAGTCTTCTGAGTCTGATATTCCCATTGCCCTTCGGAAAGGTATACGTTCCACTCGTAATCCTTCTCCACATTATGTTTCTTTGAGTTACCATCGTCTTTCTCCTTCATATTATTCTTGTCTTTCCTCCCTGTCGTCTATTTCCCTTCCAAAGACTAAAAATATTCTTGTCTTGTTTACATTGGAGCAGGAGTTATAGACAATGAATACCGAGGGCAGGTATACATTCTTGTCTTTAATCGGATGTTATCTCATCAATCGGATGCCTTCTTCTACTTTATAGGGTCAAATACCTCATCATGTACTTTATCCAAAGCAGTCCCTTCATCCTTTACCACCTAGGGTCTTTGGTTCTACATGTTTTGCTCATGCTCTTGATCCTGACATTGATAAACTCTCTCCTCGGTCACATAAATGTGTTTTCCTTGGGTACCCACGGTCTCAGAAAGGGTATAAGTGTTATTCCCCTACTCTCTGTCGGTATTTCATCTCTGCCGATGTCACATTCTTTGATTCAGTTCTTTTCTTTGGATCTTCAGAGTCATCGTCTGAATTATATCCTTCTATGTCTGTATCAGTCTTTGATCCTCCGGAGAATTCTTTATCACCCCCAACCCCAATTCCTCCTCCGTTGCAGGTTTATCAGCATTGTCCTCGTCCTGCTTTGTTGCCGACCAACACTGACTCTGCCATAGAATCATCTCTGGAACCAGGTCCTCCGCCCCTCCCTCCGGTCCAGTCTTCTGAGTCTGATATTCCCATTGCCCTTCGGAAAGGTATACGTTCCACTCGTAATCCTTCTCCACATTATGTTTCTTTGAGTTACCATCGTCTTTCTCCTTCATATTATTCTTGTCTTTCCTCCCTGTCGTCTGTTTCCCTTCCAAAGATGCGGAGAGATCTTGCCCATCCAGGATGGAAACAAGCTATGCTAGACGAAATGAGTGCCTTACAGAGTTGTGGGACTTGGGATCTCGTTCCTCTACCACCAGGAAAGTCAGTTGTTGGTTGTCGATGGGTATATACAGTGAAGGTTGGTCCAGACGGAACGGTTGATTGACTTAAGGCTCGTCTCGTTGCTAAAGGTTATACTCAGATCTGTGGATTGGATTATGGGGATACATTTTCTCCTGTGGCCAAGATGTCCTCTATACGCTTATTCATATTCATTGCTGCAATTCAACACTGGTCTCTTTATCAGTTGGACATCAAGAATGGGTTCTTACATGGTGACCTGCTCGAAGAAGTCTACATGGAGTAACCTCCGTGTTTTGTTGCTCAGGGGGAGTCTTCTGGTCTTGTGTGTCGCTTGCGAAAATCTTTATATGGTCTCAATGTTAGTAATATATGAGAGATGTCCTAAGGCAATCGCCTTATGTATGAACCATTTATATGATAAATGAAGATTCACTATTTGAGTATACATGTTTTATGTATTTGATTGGATCTTAAACTCATTTACTGAATGTCCACGATACGATTCACAGCATGAGAAAATTTGTGATTGGATCACAACTAGTGAGTATCTCTACATGTGTAATTGTGATGTATCGGAATTATCACTAGTCGATGAATTGATGGATTTGGACACCATCAATTCTGTCGAGACTAGCACGAGGTATACTCCTTGGTGTATCCAAGCAGCTGATTCTCACTGGCTGGAGACATAGTGATGTCCGGAGTTAATCGTGGATGTTAGTTATGGTAACTAGTTCATTGGAGTGACCAGCTGTAAGACTTCATATGGTTCTCTACATATATAGATATGTCAATGAAGTTCTTACTGTTGCTTAAGTGCGATGTTCCTTTGACTTGCGGTATTCAAGTCATCTTGATCATAGAGACTTATGCTTTGACATCTTAAGCAAACATCTCTAAGGAGATGTGGACCCGGGATGATTGGGTATAAGTCGAAGTGATCGAAGGTGTTTGAATAGCTATAAAGATTCACCACTCCTTGCGAGGAGATGTATACCCATGGCCTCTCGTCGGATTGTTACTAAAGTCTTTGGCCAAAGCATTACGTGTTTAGAGTAAGGTACTCTTCGATACATGTGGAGTAACTAGAATCCGTAGGACGAGGAAATGATACTTGGGCTAGGTGTGGCGTGTCGACTAGTGGGGTGACCACGATAGACCGTATCTGAACAGTGGGTATAAGATGAGTGAAGGGAATGGGGCACGATTCATTCGAGTTTCTTAAAGGATTTGAAATAGTTACGGATCGGCCGTTGATCTTTTCGGTTAATTGGGGATCATGATGTACTCTAGGTGTACTGCGTGATCGTTACATAATTAATGGTTAATTATAGGCGGCAACATAAACCGAGAACCTATTTGGTCACACGTGACTGCTGTAATCAGAAGGATTAAAAAGCGAGCTTGAGAATGGGATTCTCGAGGTCGCAAGGAGAAACTATGTTTGGTTGGACGAACATAAGCGAGCATGAAATTGTTTGATCCTTGATAGGCGTGGATGGGCAGTGTCTTATGAAGACATAATGGATGGACCAAAATGGTTTGGTTCTAATCCAATGGATGAGAATAAACCGAATGGTTTGGTTTATATTAAACGAATGAACCAAAGGTTGGTTCGGTTCGTTTTAACTTAAAATAAACCATCATGGTTTGGTTTATTTTAACTTATCTTAATGGAGCGGGTTAACGGGCTTTATGGATATGATCCATTAACCGTTAAGAGAATTAGTTCTCTATAAAATAGGGCTTAAACCCTAACCACAAAACCTAATCGAGTTGCGCCCAGCGAGTTCGCCCACCCTTGTTGGTGAATTGGCGCCCAACCTAAGTGCGCCGCCCGTCCGTCTCGTAGTCAAGTCATTGCGGCGACCAAGCTCAGCCGGTGAACCTCAGCGACCCTCGATGATCCCTATGGGTTTGGCATCGGTGAGGTTTTCTTTCCTTGGTTGGCGGCGCCTACTCCTCCACCAAGCTGTCAGTTTTACGGACAGCTTCTCCTCGTCGGGCGTCGTTTGGGCGGCGGTTAGTGCTCACGGCTAATCTGCGGGATTTGATCTCCGGTAATCCTCTGAGTGGAGGGCGAAGGGCCAATTCCACTGACGGTCACCTTCTCCGGAGAAGCGAAGCCAGGAACTCGCTTTAGGATCCGAATTTGGATTCGGATCGCGATCATCTTCGATCACGCCGCCTTCAACACGAGGCTAGTAACCCGCACGTAAGACGGCTCGTGACTTAGCGCAAGTCATCCCGAGGAGCTCGGCGTGATACGGATAGAGACGATTCTTACGAGGATCGCTCCGCTGATGCCGTTCCCGCTACACGTCATACGGAAGGTATAACGTAGTTTAATTTCCTTTTATTGCAAATTTTAATTTACGGTTATGTCTACACTTGTTGTAATAGCATGCGTGTGTTGTGTGTGTTGTAATAAATATAGATTTATTAATTTTAATTGCTTCACGTGTTCATGTTTACGTAAACATGATCGAACACACACACGCCATGCGCAGAAACCCACAAGTCAGTATCAGAGCCTGTTGTTGTGTTTCACATAATCGTAAAATGGTTTCATATAGTCATAATGTATTTCTGAAATTTTCTAAATTTTGGAAATTTAGAAGTATTTATGGAAATTTTTCAATTTTGGAAAGTCTAGAAGTATTTATGGAAATCTTCCACTTTTGGAAAGTTGGAAGTATTTATGGAAATTGATATTTTCCATAAATAAAATATTTGATTAGATTCTGGAAATTTGTTTCCTAATTTAATCATGATTTGATTCGGGAAATCAAATCTTAAAATATTTTATTTCCATAAGTAGTTTTAATGATTTAGGAAATTGGTTTCCTAAATAGATTTTCCTTAATCAAATAATTCCATGAATAAAATATGTGATTAGATTTGGAAATTTGTTTCTAATTTAATTATGATTTGATTCGAGAATCAAATCTTAAACATATTTTATTTCCATAAATAGTTATGACATATAAGGAAATTATAAACACGACATAATCAGTATGCCATGTAATTGCATTAGATGCATAACATTATGTCATGCGTGTCGTGACATGTAGATGTATGTCATGTATGCCATGCCATGTAGATAATAGTTATTTGCATGCAAAGAGGATGAGACATAAAAACCCTTAAACAATATTAAAGCCTACACCTTCCATTAATACGGTTAGAACCAGAGTTCCGTTTCTTGTTTGGGTTGTTGACTTCTCCAAGCCCTACCAACTCAATATGTTCAAACCACGGAATAGTTTAATATTAATACGGTAAGAGTCGAGGTCAATCGTTAGCTTGGTTGTTGACTCTCTCCAAGCCGGGCTAATCGTCAACGCGCCTAACCATATTAAAACTACGCCCGATTAATGGGTTGGCTTTTAACCCGAGCACGGCTTATTGACTCTTCCAAGGTCGATGTAAAGGGAGGTGAAGTTGGGCTACGATACGATCCATACTTGTTAATGTGTTAACAACCCGATGATGTGTGAACATTCAATTAGTCGATAAAGACATGATAGTTGCATATACGGATATGCACTCCAGATAGATGATACCTACCGTCGAGAGTTACGAATGGCATTGACTCTCTCCAAGGTCGTTTCATAACTACGATGGATATCACCATTCTGAGATTTCGAACCTACGATCTCCAAGTGATTTTCGGGGTTTTTTAAATTCAAAACGAATGGGATTTATAAATGTATATCGATGCATTTTAAAATCATCTTTCTCATACATGCTCGCTTTGTATTTCTAAGTTAATATATCGATCACGATGTGTTCAATTCATGCTCCATTTCGATTCAAATAAATCGACCGGGCCGAGCTTCACGGACTAGCTTAAGCTCGAGAATTGTTCTCAAGGTCAAAGCTCGAAATGTCCTCGGCGCCTCTTCCCCGCTCATTTACTGATGCAACTCGACCAATCACGCCCATCGTAAACACGCGAGTGATTCTCAACAAACGAAGTCAGATCACGCTAGCCACGACGGAGCCCAAGCTACGAAAGCGCAAGCATACGGACGCTCATATCGTAGTCCTTCATCTCGCGAGTCGTCACGAGCAAGTGAGATCTCAAAGGTTCAAGTCTCAAAGCTCCTCTTCACCTCCGAGATGCTAGGAGGTTCATCGCAGGTATCGCCAATACGTCAAGACCGCGAGTCTTCGAGAAGTACGAGCAGGGATCTGGTTAGTCGATTCTCAAGAAAGGTTCTAAGAGGAAGTCAAAGGAACAGCAGAAGGGAAAGAAGAGAACATTTTAGCCTATAAATCTTTTAAGAAATCTATTGTGAAATGGACAAACTTGATGCAAAAAAGTTCAAGTATTAACAACAATAATAACAATGTGAACATTTTGATAAATAAGCTTTTGGGTAACCCATTTATGATAAATTAGAAGGTTATGATGATTATATCCCAAATAACCATAAACTTTTAGCCACTTTTCATGCCTCTCGAATTGAAGGTGCAACAAATGCATCTTACTTATGACACAACTTGTGCGAGTAGAAGTGATTTAATTGTAGTACCAACATTGTAGAGGATTGCGAGTGTCTGTGTTTCCTCATTACATAATTATTTTGGTCCTTCTTTCCTTCCATGGGATGGAAGTGTGCAATTGATATTGTCATTATTGGTTGCTTGATTTTCTAGACCAAATTAGTAAGCTAACTGTTAGGAATGTTGGCATCGCTAGAGAAGGGGGGGGGGGGGGGGGGTTCAATAGCGTTTTCACTTCGTTGCTTGGAATTTGTTCACGTTCGTTTGATTGCTTGTCTACAATTGATGTTAGTGCACAGCGAAATATACGACAAATACAAATGCACAATAAGAATACACAAGCATAACACAAGGTATAACATGATTTGGAACCTAGAGTTCCTACTCCACGGGGCGAGCTCTAGTGATGCACACCACCACTAATAAACCTCTCCTCGGAAAATACTCCGAAGGCAGAGAAACCTCTTACAAAGTGATTACAACAGTAATATAAAAAATACAAGTATACTAAGTAATAAGCAAATTCAAGGAAAGAAAATTTTACACAAAGAACGTTTGATTGCTTGCTTTGGATTGCTCTTGAAGGTCTGGAATGCAGCAACACTTCCCTTTCAAAATCACCCCAAAAACTGATGCAAAATCCTTCATCTCGAGCTGCTTTTATAACCTGCATCGAGCTGATTTCGACCTAATAATGATTGCTTCTCCCATCCGCATTGCTCTCACAAAGTCATCCACCCACGATCGCCTACCAACAATGATCCCAATAGTCGATCACCGACTACCAAAGCTTTGTGCTCGTGTCGCCTTAAATCACGATCACAAACCCTAGCAATGATCGATTATGATAATGATCGCCTACAACGAATGATGACTACCAAAGCTTTCACCCTACCAAAGCTTTTGTGCTCGTATCCACTTAAATCAGTTGACTGTTAAACCCTAGCACCCGAGCAGTCGAAGCTCAGTCGATTACCTGTCCAGTCAACTGGTCATAATCCCAGTCGAATGCTTTGAGTTGACTAGGCTGCCAAGTGTCACACACTCGGCCAGTCGACTGGTCCATAACCCCAGTTGACTGATAAACCTCATCAAACATGAGGTTTAACTCAAGTATGATCTCCTCATGATTGATAGATCACCCATAGTCTAGACCTAAGCCTTCTATCCACCTCCATCAACCTCACGCATATCGGATCCCTCTAAGTCATCTATGACTTGTTCATCCATATGCTAGCCTTCATTTGCTTCCATCGGCTATTGTCATGCCGAGTCTACTTTGCCAAGGTACATTTGGACTTATGCTTCCAAGACAAACGCTTGGAATTTACGTCGCTAAGCATTGGACTTATGCCGTCAAGACTACAACTTGAACTTTACGCCGCCAATATCACACCCTTGGACTTCCCAATTGCCAAGTATCCATATTTGGACTTTTACCCCCAAAGTTCACTTGGACTTTACGCCGCGAAGACTGCACACTTGGACTTCCCAATTGTCAAGTATCTATACTTGGATTTTCACCGCCAAAATTCACTTGGACTTTACACCGCCAAGACTACACACTTGGACTTATGCCGCCAAGACTATACCTTTGGACTTCCCTTGCCAAGTGCCCATGACTTAGACCTTACTATTGCCAAGACCCATGTATGGACTTTTCCTTTGCCAAGACCCATGCTTAGACTTCTCAATTGCTAAGACCATTCTTGGACTTCTCATGACAATCACATTGTCAAATGTTTTGTCAAACATCAAAATATTACTCGAGTCAAACTCGAGTCTGGTCAATCATGACCTAGGCCGATTGCACCAACATAAACTAGGTTAATGAATCCTACACAAAGTAAAGAAATCGTTTTGTTATAATATTTTTATTTTTTTTTATTTCAATCTAGTTCTCTCTAATTCAACAAATAATACATACTATCATAGCATAGTATCCGGCATCCAAAAATCTTATTCTAGTATCCAATCTTCGGTTGCTTATTAAAATGTCAGCCCATATTTAAATGAACAAGTGGAGGGTTTAAACGAACAAATGGAGGAGATCAAGATATGAGTCATATGATGCAAGAAACAATGAAGCTATATAAGGTAACATTTATGTTTGATAGCTAGATAGGACATACAATGATGATTATCGACTTTTTACTATATTGATGCAACTACAAAATATCATGATGTATCTTCCATATACTGCATAATGGATGGATAATATGTTCTAATGGATTTATCCAAATCTTTACATAAATAATATAGTTATACTGCATTCTTTACCTATCTAAGCATATAATTAACAAAAATTTTATATTTAATTTAATGATCATGGTTAATTTTGGTCTAAATAACTTAATTAAGTTGCATGAGTAACTGTCCAATCTATATGGGCTGAAATCAAGGTTTTTGTTTCCTGTTGGCTTGACAAATTTAAATATTTGTGTAATCTGACATGGCATTTAGTGAGCTATTAGTGATATGAGAATATTGATGTATGAAGCCTCATGCTGTACATGTTAACTTATACACGCATACTGATAGTTTTATTGCTTTTAGGTGAGATCACTTACACTAGATGTTAAGGTGTGGGAACCAACTATTATTGATCTATTTTCTGCCCTTGGTAATGCTTACTGTAATTCTATCTGGGAGGAGTCACTTCGTACTCAAAATCAAAGGTAAGAAATCTCGACAGCAGTTTGCCTATTCCGAGTCTTGCTGACTCTTGCAATTTTATATATTCGAGTGTAAAATTTCTCTTTCAGATATCTTGGTTGTGATAGTTTTCAAATGCTTCATGCAGAATTGATGACCATACCGTAGATGTACCATCTATCAAAAAGCCCACATCCAAAGATATTCTTTTGATAAAAGAAAAATACATTCATTCGAAGGTAAAATGGGCACAACAGTCCATCATTTCATGACATCTATTGCTGGATTGAAACATTATGGACGTTAGTGCTCAATAAATGTCTGTACTTACATTGAGCATACATGTTTCTTTTGCAAATCATTTTCCACCATAGTTCTTTTAATTGAAAATCTAATATCAGCTTTTTCTATAAAAAGGAAAAGAAATTGGAGGCCCTGTAAGGGGATTGATCCTAAGGATTATGCCACAAGACCACAGCCTCTACCACCATGCTAATGGGTCGGTTTTGAAGAAAAAAAAATCTGAGCTTCCTTTTCTTAGCAAACTTGATAATATATGATTGAAAATGACTGCATTAGAAAATAATTTTGATTAACAAGTGTGAGAAGATGAAAGAATTACCGAGAGAGGTCATTCTAACTAGACGCCTATTTGTAGAAGTTAGCTATTATCGTCGTGAAACCATTGCTTTTATTTTATTTTATTTTCCAAAGCAATAATGTTGTCTTATTTTCGTTTCATTTATTTTAAGTATTCTGATTATAGGAGGGATCATTCATGAGGTACTGGTATATATTGTAGCATCAAAGGGGTGTTGAGTGTTCTTTAGAGGTTAATGAATACACTATGCAGTTTGGACTCTAACACCTGTTTTATGCAAAGTTAATTAACCAGTTAGTTTGTTTAAATTAATGAATATTGTTTTACCTAAGAAATATGAACAATCACCATACATTATAAAGCTAAATCCTTAGGAAACGTAATCACTTTTTGTAATGCTAGCTAGGAATTTAATTTTTCAGAAATTTTTAGATGTGTAACAGTTTATTTTGGTAGTTTTTTCCCTTTACGAGAAAATTCTCCATATTGGTAATTGTTTTATTTAGGAAAGTTTTGGCAGAAGTTTTCTTAATTTGATTTATTTTTTAGTTTATAAATTGGTTTATTTTCTATTTTGATTGAGTTCTTTTAAATATAGGATTATTTCTTTCTGTTAGAATATTGTAGATATGATTAGGGATAATTTATTATCCCTAAATATCATTAGGAATAATTATTTCTTATGATAGAATTTGATTTATTCCTAGGATAGGGTTTGATTTATTCCTAGGATAGGGTTTGATTTATTCTTTTGAATAGGTCATAATCTTGTATATAAATAGAGCTTCTTTCATGTAATAGTTGTATTAGTTATTACACAATAACATAGTATCAGAGCCCTAATTTTTCAGGGTTCGCAATCTTCCGCCGCGTTCTTCTCCCGAGCGCGCGTCTCTACAGTCTTCTCCCGACGCGTCTTTCGCCGCGTTCTTCTTCCTCACGTGCGGCGATCGACAGCTTCCTCACGCGCGGCGATCGGCGACTAGGGTTCGATCTCACGAACGAGCCTCACCGCTTCGGCGCCGCCGCAGCCGTTCTTCTCCGGCGTTTCGCCGGCCGACGCGCGTCGTGAAGTCACCATCAGCAGCGGCGAAGGAGAGTCTCCAAACCTCCGTCGTTTCTCTCCGACGCCAGAAATGCCAGCGACACAAACGACGACCTCCGCATCCGTCGTCTTCTCTCCGACGCCAGCGACGCCTGCGATCTGCATCTCTCCGGCTCTTCTTCATCGCCGCAGAGAGAGCAAAGGGAATCACCAAACGGCGCTCGGGCCGGTGGCCATCGCTGCACTGAAGTCGTCGACTGGTCCTCGAATCGCTCGATCTCGCTGTCTGCCGTAAGACTTCGCTGATCGCCGCAATGGCTCGATCCTCATCTGTCTGGTAAGACCTGCCAGCCGACGCAAACCGTCATCGTCTTATTTTTCTTCCAGTTCGTGCATCTCCACAGCACACCTTGCTGTCCGTCGTCAAATCCGCTACGTAACTCACAGATCAGACAATACCTGTGTCATTCGTCATGACTACCTCTAACACTTCGAAGCCAGAGTTTTCGATTTTTACCAACCATGTGACGGCACCGCTCTCGTCTGAGCTTTTGGATGGTAAGAACTACTCCTCTTGGGCCTCTTATATTAAGCTTTGGCTTGTTGGACAGGGTTATGGAAAGCATCTCACACAAACTGAAGAAGATATTCAAGTGGCCGATCGTCCTTTATGGAGAAAAATTGATGCTCAGTTGTGTTGCATTATCCGAGCCACCATCCATCCATCTCTTCGGGATGTCTTCCGAACTCATAAGACCTGCAAGGATGTTTGGATACAAGCTCAACAACTTTTTACGAACACTTCTCGACGACTCTATCAAGTTTGTGATGACCTCATGACCATTCTTAATGCCCGTCAGATCAAGGAGTCTATGTCAACTTATTTGGGATCAGTCTCTAGCCTTCTGTGTGAGTTCAACGACCGCCCCACTGCGGCCACTCCTATCGCAGAGCTTCAAAATCGGAAGAAATTTTTATATCTCTCGCCATTATACGGTCCGCCACGACATTACTCATATTCGTGATCGATCCTCGGGCACCCATGTGGCAAACCATGGACTCTACCTGGGCGACTCTCCTCCGTGTCCCTACCAAAGTCTTGACATTACCATCCTCTGTTCCAATTGACTCTTTCAACATCGGGTCTCGGAAATAACAACAAACCTCCACCGCGAAGAACGACAAAGGACGCCCGTGTAATCATCACACCGACCAGTGACACACGATTGATAAACGCTGAGTCTCCATGGTCGACCTCCTCAGATTGCTTCGACGCTCGTAGTTCTCACACGCCTTCGGCCTAGCCACAATGACACCAGCTCCAACTCCACCGCCTCAGTCAACACCAGCTCCAACTCCACCGCCTTCCTATGATGACTTTCTGAAGTGGTATGAGGGTCGACAGGAGTCTAATTCCCTTGCTGCCATTACACAAGCTGGTAATTCCTTTGCTGGCATATCTCGCTCTTCGGGTCCTTGGGTACTTGACTCTGGGGCCACCGATCATATCACTGGTAATAGATCTCTTTTTTCCTCACTATCTACTTCCGGTTATTTATCCTTTGTCACCATGGAAAATGGTTCTCAAACTCAGTCCCAAGGTGTTGGTATTGTTCATTCTTCTCCATCTCTTCTCATTCAGAATGTTCTTTATGTTCCCGGAGCTCCCTTTAATTTATTATCAATAAGACAGCTCACTCGGTCTCTTGATTGTGTCATCTCATTCACTAAATCTTCTGTTTATCATAGGACCGAGATGCGGGAGGATGATTGGCTCGGATATGAGTCTCGGTCTATATCAACTTCACCAAAACTCTCTTGTTGGTGCGGGCAAAGATCTCCACTTGTTATCCATGTACTCGGTTGACATCCCGGTCTTGATAAGTTAAAACAATTACATCCTAGTCACTTGTAGTCTTGCTGCGTAGTCGTAGTCGGCCAGTGCACGATGCGTAGTTCGCTTTTCTCCTCGCATTATAAGTCGGGCTACGCCTTTCGCTTTGGTTCATTTTTGATATTTGGGGTCCGAGTCGTGTTGTCATACATCGGGGTCACGATATTTTATTACTTTTGTAGACGATTTTTCCCACAGACTTGGTTATATCGATGAAGATCGCTCGTAATTTTCTATTTTTCAATCTTTTTTAATGAAGTCAAAACACGATTTGGTATCCCTCTTCGATCCTCGCAGAGTGATAACGCACGTGAATATCTATCTACTCCGCTTCAAACCTTTTATCGTCTCAAGATATTACATCTAAGTCTTCATTCCTCATACCCCCAATAAAACGGAGTCGCAGAACGCAAGAATCGCCATCTTCTCGAGACCACGACTCTTCTCCTCCACTCTCACGCTTCCTCTTCGTTTTGGGGTGACGCCGCATTTCATCGCATGTTATCTCATCAATCGCATGCCTTCTCTACTTTACAGGTCAAATACCTCATCACGTACTTTATCCGGCGTAGTCCCTTCATCCTTTACCACCAGGGTCTTTGGTTCTACATGTTTTGCTCGCTCTGATCCCGACATTGATAAACTCTCTCCCTACATAAACGTGTTTTCCTTGGGTATCCACGATCTCGTAAAGGGTATAAGTGCTATTCCCTACTCTCCGTCTCAGATTTCATCACCGCGATGTCCACGCTTCTTCGATTCGCCTTTCTTTGGGTCTTTAGAGTCATCGTCTGAGTTTCATCCTTCTATGCCTGTATCAGTCTTTGATCCTCCGGAAGTTTTTCTATCACCCCCAATCCCAATTCCTCCTCCGTTGCAGGTTTATCAGCGCCGTCCTCGTTCTGCTTTGCTGTCGGCCAACACTGACTCTGCCATGGAATCATCTCTAGAGCCAGGTCCTCCGCTCCCTCCTCCGGTCCAGTCTTCTGAATCTGATATTCCTATTGCCCTTCGAAAAGGTATACGCTTCACTCGTAATCCTTCTCCACATTATGTTTCTTTGAGTTATCATCGCCTTTCTCCTTCCTATTATTCTTGTCTTTCCTCTTTGTCGTCTGTTTCTCTTCCAAACACTGCAGGAGATGCATTTGCCCATCCAGGATGGAAATAGGCTATGTTAGAAGAAATGAGTGTCTTACAGAGTTGTGGGACTTGGGATCTCGTTCCTCTACCATCAGGAAAGTCAGTTGTTGGTTGTCGATGGGTATATACAGTGAAGGTTGGTCCAGACGGAACGGTTGATCGGCTTAAGGCTCGTCTCGTTGCTAAAGGTTATACTCAGATCTTCGGATTGGATTATGGGGACACGTTTTCTCCTGTTGCCAAGATGTCCTCTATACGCTTACTCATGTCCATTGCTGCGATTCAACATTGGTCTCTTTATTAGTTAGACATTAAGAATGCGTTCTTACATGGTGATCTGCTCGAGGAAGTTAACATGGAGCAACCACCGTGTTTTGTTGCTCAGGGGGAGTCTTCTGGTCTTGTGTGTCGCTTGCGAAAATCTTTATATGACCTCAAGCAGTCACCCAGAGCATGGTTCGGTAGATTCAGTATTGTAATACAACAGTTCGACATGACTCGGAGCGAGGCTGACCATTTTGTCTTTTATCGTCACTCATCTACTGGTTGCATCTACCTAGTGGTTTATGTTGATGATATTGTCATCACAGGTAATGATCATCTCGGGATCTCACAGGTGAAACAACATATTTTCAAACATTTCCAGACAAAGGATCTCGGAAGACTTAAATACTTCTTAGGAATAGAAGTAGCACAGTCCAGAAATGGGATCATTATATCTCAAAGGAAATATGCAATGAATATTCTAGAAGAAACATGAATGTTAAACTCAAAGACAGTTGACAACCCTATGGATCCCAATGTCAAACTCCTACCAAATCAGGGGGAGCCTCTACTAGATCCTGAACGATACAGGTGATTAGTAGGAAGACTAAGTTACTTTACTGTTACTCGTCCAGATATCTCATTTGCAGTAAGTGTAGTAAGTCAGTTTCTCAACTCTCCGTGTAAAGAACATTGGGATGCTGTGATTCGCATTGTTCGATATATCAGAGGCGCTCCAAGAAAGAGTCTTTTGTATGAAGACAAAGGACATACTTGAGTCATAGGATATTCTGATGGCAGGATCTCCCATTGATAGGAGATCTACTTCTGGTTTTTGTACATTTATCGGAGATAACCTTGTTTCTTGGAAAAGCAAAAAACAGAATGTTGTGACAAGATCCAGTGCAGAGGCAGAGTATCGAGCTATGACAATAGCCAGTCAAGAACTTATATGACTCAAACAGTTGCTTCAGGAGCTAAGGTTTGGAGACGTTACACAAATGTCACTTATATATGATAACCAGGCCGTCATGCATATCACCTCAAATCCAGTTTTTCATGAGAGGACAAAGCATATTGAAATCGACTGTCACTTTGTCAGAGAGAAAGTCATATCTGGAGAAATATCTACTAGTTTTGTTAACTCACATGATCAGCTAGCAGATATATTTACTAAATCACTGAGAGGTCCCCGAATTGACTATATATGTAACAAGCTGGGTGCATATAATTTATATTCTTCAGCTTGAGGGGGAGTGTTAGAATATTGTAAATATGATTAGAGATAATTTATTATCCCTAAATATCATTAGAAATAATTATTTCTTAGGATAAAATTTGATTTATTCCTAGGATAGGGTTTGATTTATTCCTAGGATAGGGTTTGATTTATTCTTTTGAATAGGTCATAATCTTGTATATAAATAGGGTTTCTTTCATATAATAGTTGTATTAGTTATTACACAATAACACTTTCCTATTATATTTTTAGTTTATTTCAATTTTCTTTGGATTAATGTCTTTAAAAGGACCTCCATCCTTTATGCTATCTTTCTGTAGTAAAATTTCTTATATTTGTTCCGTGTTACTTTTGATCCACTTGTACCCCATCAAGTGGCGTCAATTATTTGTATTGTATTTTGATCTGTCATGTTGCATCACTTTTCCAGTTGATTCATACTATTAACTGTTCTAGACAAGAACATAATTTAACCTTTGTTGCAAATTGTGTCGCCATGATAATATTTTCTGGAGGGATGAAAGGTTTCTTAAACATTAAAAGAGATAAATACTATGTAGGTTATTGGAAACATGTGGCAACATCTGACTTCTAAAAGATTTCCTACGATACTTATGAGTAACTAAATATAGTTTTAATTTATCTTATCTTTACTCTAATTTTCTCATTATGCTCACTGAACTTCTCATCCTCTACTTATTTGCTTGCAGTATGTGGACAAATCTCTGATAGTCAGAGAAAGTATCCAATCTGATCCTTCTTTTGTTAATATTCAAATGTGGGAAGCAGTCAAAACTAAAAATGTTAAAATGGCATATGGTCTCCTTGTGGCATCAAATGCCTGTCCTAACTCTCACTATGATGAAGTGAACAATGAGCTTCATCACACTGTGGATACTCCAACACATGAAAACAATGTCACTGCAGGCACAAAACAATTGGATCCTGCAGTATGCCAGAAAATTAAGGAGTCTGGTGAAGCTGATAGTTGTTTCCAAGGTTGTTCCCTATTGCATTTAGCCTGTCATGTCGGTGATCCTATTATGGTGGAACTCCTCCTACAGTTTGGCGCTGACATTAATTTCCAGGACATTCATGGAAGGACACCTCTTCATCACTGTATTTCCCTGAAGAATGATTCTCTTGCCAAATATCTAATTAGAAGGTATGAGTATGGACATATGCTTTAATGACGTGAAGCTCATCAAAAAGGTTAACTCTGGTGTTTTTTCTCCTGTAGTGATATTTCTCTTGTACATGTTTGCTAAATATTATTTGGGTTAAGATATTATTTTGCTTCAGCAAGAGTTGGTTTTAGTGTTAAGCGAGCTTTGAAGTGTTCAAATCTGTATAATGCAACTATTAGGAAGGGTTTAAGCTCATCGCTCTGACTCTGAACAGAGCCGGCCTTGGGGGACAGAGGGCTACGGGGACCCTCGTCCAGGCTCAATTTTTAAATTTTGCAATGAAAATAGAGTCTAATATTTCAATTTCACCTATGGCCCTAAGATTCAATTTGAAAATCAGGATCGACTACTCTGAATGGCGATTCTTTTCACACTCAACATATTGTGAGTACATATTGTAGAGACCAAAATAAAATTATCTGGTTTTCCACACTGCTTTGTAGCTGTTGATGCAAAATTATATTTGCAACTTTCGTTAAAATAGTGAGAAAGTACTTCTGATCATGTTTTTTTTTAAAAGAAAATTCATCATTGGTACTAACTCAGAATGGTATTGAATTTTTAGGGCGGCATTACAAATTTAATGAGAAAACCTTAAGTATACAACAAAATTAGCTAGAGCGACCAATCTTCATTATTTAAACGATAATTTACCAAACACAGCTCCTGAAGTTCGAAATTATCCAAAAAGCGCAACATAGTTTCAGATTTATCAAATCGTGCACCTAATTCCCCTTTTATCCCTCCCGTCAAATAGATCTGCAATTTAATGATATGAGAGAGAATTTTCATGCATCCGAGTCATAACTGAAAATTTCGAACCATCTAAATGTGGTGCTGGGAATTCAAATCTCAGCACCACAGTATTCATGGGAATATAATTCCCAGCACCACCTTTTTTTTATCTGATTTCTAATTTATATCGGTCTGATTTCTAAAATATTACTGTGAATACCTAATAAAACCTCGAATATCAGAAATTTTGGCCACGGATACAGTAGGAGGACACTACTCAAACTTCGATAGACTTGGATTGGATCGAAAAGAGGTGAATAGGATCATCAATGTGATAGGTTTTGACCGAAACTCGTTGATGGACTTAGAGGAGTCCAAATTTGAAATCTTGGCGTAGGTGAAGATCTTACAACATGAATTTTTGATATGTCGAGAAAACTTAGTTTTAATCCTCCTATCTTCCAATTTTAACTTGTGTCGAAAAAAAAGATGGTACTGAAAGTTGAAAAACTGGTGGAAAATGGTGGTAGTGGTGCTGGAATTCGCAATTCCAACACCACCGCTGTAGCCGAATCGAATTTCAAAGACCACCGCGTGGTCTTGGGATTGGAATTTCGACACAGCTGGTTGCAAATCCTCGCACCACCACCGTGGCCGAATTGGAATTCGAAGACTACAATGGTGTTCAGAATCCTGCTACCACCGCGTGCCGAATTGAATTTCACACAGCGGTGGTGTCAATCCTAGCACCACCACTGTGATACAAGAGGACAACATATCTAGCGAACTAAAATGTGATACAAGAGGATAATGAGATTTTATTCCCTTTTATTAAAGGACATTAACTAGGATGTGGTCGACCGTACCCAACATGTCGTGCCCAAAAGATCAAACTCAAATTTGATTTAAAGAATAATAAAAAGAGGTCATAAATGACTAAACTGCACATATAATTTTGTGTTCTTCCCTCCTTTACCACATATCAACAGTAGAATTCGATACAAACATTTCAGGAAGAACTGACCATGAATCATTCAAAGGAAACCACACAGTGGTAGCATAAACTCTAAAAAAATTTAAAAAAAAACAGGTCAATTGTATGAAGAAATAATAATAATCACACCTTGAAACAAAACAAAAGTAATTGAATACTTGCTTAATGATCTAGATATTCCCGAGATTAAGTCTCACATGATAATTAAGAGGATAAGCAGTAGTAAATAAGGTGAAATCAAACCACAAGAGATTCCTCATTGTGTAATGATATCATTCCCATGCTAACATATTCTGATGATAATGTGGGCATGACTCTTAAAATACATGCACATAAATGGCAAAGTAAGGGGAAAAATGCCAGTTTAAAGAGTTTCATAATACCAAACAAAAAAAAAACAATGAAAAAAGAAAGTGAAAGAATTAAACTGAGGGTATGATATCTAATGAAGGCTATAAATTCGCTTATCTAATTCTATCACTCGTCACATGTTCGATCAGTGATTAATTTTGGTAGAAAAATCCAATAGCAATGCAACAATTACTAAGCAGTTTTGAAACAGAGATTGAATAATAGAAAGTTAGCATAAACATGGTATACTTCTCGTACTCGTAGTTTGTTAGTGTAGTAGATGTCGAGATGTTTTATAAATCTCGGGAGTGGTATATGCAGATCAATTACATATAAGAATAGCATACATACAGATGATATTAGTGTGCCAAAGTCAGTTTTTTAGTCACCGCATGAAGGAGACTCCTCACTTTGCAGATTGGGAAGAAGGTCGTCATTCATAATTGGCATCGTCAATGCTAGAAAGGAGGAGGAGATGTTGGTTGCTGAAACATGGAGGATGTTGTGACTATGTGAGTAGTGTTTTTGTGAACAAAAGTTATATAGAACCAATATGTTGATGTAGTGCTTGGGAGCATCTACAATGAAGAGGCATATCTTAGCTTTGAATTTAACCAAAAGTCTTTTTTTTTTTCAAAAATAAAAAAAGAGAATTGAAAAGGAGCATCATTGTGAATCACAAGAGTGTCCTTGGAATTTCTAAAAAACATGAGAGAACGGGTTCTGCATTGCTAAAACTTAGCCCCTAATGATCTACAAAAGCATGTTATCAACGATGATCTGTTCTGCATGTAAAAGGCAAACAATATTTTTAAGGACTGGCCGTATACTGTAGTATGGTCAGCATGGACAAACCGACTCCAAAAGGAATGCCCTCAGGAGACGAATGGATCTAGTCAGCACCACTGACGAATGGATCTTGTCGTCTTACCGCGTGCCGAATTGGAATTTCGGCATCAGCTGTGGGAATCAAGATTATCGCTCGATCGAATTTGGGATTGGAAAGACACAGAGTAGTGTTCAATTCTGCACCACCACGGTGTGCGGAATTGCAATTCGGCACCACTATGTCCGGAATCGGAATTCGAGCACGCGGTGCCGCAATCCCAAAGATTACCATCCAGCGTGTCGGAATTCCAATCCAGCACGGTGGTCTTTGGAAATTCCAATCCAAGATTGATGGTGCCGGAATCAGATTCCAAAGACCACTACCATCATCTTCCACCAGTTTCTCAACTTCCAGTACCATCTTTTTTCGACACAAGTTAAAGTTGGGAGATAGGAGGATTAAAACTAAGTTTCCTCGACATATCAAAAATTCATGTTGTAAGATCTTTCAGTCAATGTCAAGATTTCAAAATTTGAACTCCTCTAAGTCCATCAATGAGTTTCGGTCAAAACCCATTGATGGTCCTATTCACCTCTTTTTCGATCCAATTCAAGTCCATTGAGTTTGAGTAGTGTCCCTCTGTGTATCCGTGGCCAAAATTTCTGATATTCGAGGTTTTATTAGGTATTCACAGCAATATTTCAGAAATCAGACCGATATAAATTAGAAATCAGATAAAAAAAGTGGTGCTGGGAATTATATTCCCAGGAATACTGTGGTGTTGGGATTTGAATTCTCAGCACCACATTTAGATGGTTCGGAATTTTCAATTGTGGCTCGGATGCATGAAAATTCTCTCTCATCATTAAATTGTAGGTCTGTTTGGCGGGAGGGATAAAAAGGAAATTAGGTGCGCGATTTGATAAATCTGAAACTATGTTACGCTTTTTGGACAATTCCGAACTTCATGAGCCGTGTTTGATAAATTATCATTATTTAAACAACCCTCTCCTGTCAAAACTCCCAAGAGTTAATCATTTAATTTAATTTTATCTGGCATGATCATTCATTATTTTTTGTTCTAAATATAAGTCTGTTAAGTAATTTGTTCATGCTCAGGGGTGCAATAACATCCATTAAAGATGGTGGTGAAGTCACTGCCTTAGAAAGAGCGATGGAGCTTGGAGCAATTACTGATGAAGAACTATTTATTTTGCTTGTTGGTCGCTAGTGAAATAGCTGAATTCTTTGAGGATCATTGGTTTGCTCATTCTCCTTGGTCATCTACTCATGTTGGAGACTAGTAAAATAGTGTCGTCTTTTGGGCCATCGATCATTGACTTTTGAGCAGTAACATGACTTGATGCCTCTCAATCTTTATTCAATTATACATTTGCTGTTGTAAACATGACTGGATCTTCCTGCTCTGTATTAAACTTCAATATGATCAGATGCGAAAAGAAATTGGTATTATTTGTCGTTAGTTGGCTGTTCTTGACTTTTGTATTTACGGCAGAAAGTTATTCGAGTCAGCATTCCGTGAACAAATCACATACATAATCTGATATGTACAATATTATGAATGCAATATCATCCCTCATCGGGATAGTGTGGTGATTAAAGTACGACGGTGCTTATAGAAGTGATATTGATCGATTCTAGAGGAAGTCTAAGATTCTTTCTTAGATTCAGATGATCTCCATGTGTCTTGGTCACCACATCAAGATTTATAGAAATCTCTGTGATTTATTTCCTTTATAATGACCGTGAAACAGATAAATAGAGATGACTAAGTTCTAACTTTTTACAAATGAATGCAATATCATCGGTTCCCTTTAAAAGGATCCATGTTCCAGTTCTCGTCAAAAATTTAATTAATAAAAAAAAAAAGAGAATCTTGATTCTTGAAGACATTCTAGCACTTGCATCAATCTTCGACGGTTTGTAACGTGTTAGATAGCCAAATTCAATTTCTTTACTGATTAGTTCAAGAATTCTGTATTAGAATAAATCATACAATTGTGAAGTACAAAACAATATTTCTCATTGAGGCTGAGTGAGGTATACTTAGCTGATCGAAGTAGATGCATGAGCTACGATTGAGGAAACAATGAAGATGCAGGCACGTGAAGATCCCTTGGCACATGCATATACTCTAGTCTTCGTCCCATCGATGTGAGTGCACAGCGCATGTTTACTAGCCAGCATGCTATGATAGTCTAACTTCCTCACAGTAGCCATTCCTTTAGAGTCACATTTGTCATGATTATCTAATTCTCTGCATGATCCTTTTGCTCTGGAGACGAGGTGATAGGTTCATCCTAGACATTTTTCATCGTCGATTTCACAATTAAATGAAGAGATAAATCACGACGAATATTTTTGTCCAATCAAAAATTAGTACGACGAAAAAGTTAGTTACCTCGAAAAATTTTACAGTTCTCGAGGATTGATTATTGCTCTTTCGGACAATTCCACCATCCGTACTAGATATTTGGTCCTCTTGTGCGGACAATTCTTTTGCATTCCTGAACTTTGGAAAAAAAATTTGGACTTTGATCACGGCAGATTAAGACTATGTTTTGTTAAATCAACAACTATCCTGGATATCAATCTTGTGTTAAAAATTGATTTCAGTATCCATGAGGATGACGTAGTGGCTAAGCACGGCAGAGCTTATGCAAGGATCGATTCCGGAGGAGGTCTAAAGCTCTTTTCTGAATTTAGATGATTTCTACGTGTCTTGATCACCACGTCAAGACTCATAAGATCCTCCGTAATTTATCCCCTTACAATGACCGTGAAACAAAGACTATGACATAATTATTCTATTTGTTAATTAATCAACTTGAGTTGATTCAATCATCAATTAATTAACTTATATCATTCAGTCAATTGAATTGTCAACTACTATCATCCTTATGGTCAAATCTTCACCTAAATTAAGAACTACTCTCTCTCAAATAAAATTTTTTCAACTCAATTAATTTAAGAGTTTAACTGGTAGGTCCTCTTTGTTCACGAGGTATCTCTCATCAAGTTTCTTGTTCTTCCAAAAATATTACTACACGTCATCTTTCACTCTTCACCCTTCCCTATGTTGCATTTAGATGCTTCTTATTTTATGGTTCTTCTAATGTTCCACGGCATTCTTTTCTAACTTGAATACATCTAAAGTCCTTGGGTCAATCTTTAACTTTGACCACACCACGTCTCCATATATATTTCAACTAAATTTCTACATAAGATCATAGGTATATCAAATATAAAACGATAATTTATCAAAGGACACACGTGAAGTTTAGGATTGCCCAAACAATGTTCCATAGTTTCATATTTACCAAAAAGTGCACATAATTCTCATTTTACCCCTCCCGTCAAACACACCAACATTAAAAGAAAGAATTTGCATGCATTCGAACCACAACTGAAAATCCCGAGTCATCCAAATGTCCCATCCAAACGAGCCGTAACATTGAGCGTCTTTCTCTTTTTAACTTCCGAGAAATCTTCCAGGGCACAAATCTTCCGAGCTTCTTACAATCTTGGTTTTTCGTCCAGCGTGATTTCGTTAGCTTCCGAGTTTTAGGATTTTCGACGAGACGCTTCGAGATAATCTCGTGCCGTCCTCTCATTTAACTATCTTTGTTTCCCATTCCTTACTCGATTTTAGGGTTTCCGTTGAAAGTCATACATCTCATAAGCTTTCTGTCTACCATTCATTATTGCAGAATGAGTCAAGAATATGGTTCAACCTCTCCTTCACCGGCCAAGGTATGTTTTGCATTCCTTGCTTTAGTCGAATATGAAGTATGTCATCTATTTTAAATGTTACCTCTCCTTCACCGGCCAAGGTATGCCTTGCATTCCTTGCTTTAGTCGAATATGAAGTACACTATCTATTTTAAATATTTTTTCAATTAGGGTTTGGGAATGATTTCAAATATTTAAATACAAATGGATGATTTTTTTAATATGTACCTGAATTAGATAAATAGAGCTCTGAGGTTTTTTTCACAGGATTATTGCAAAGCATTGTGGATTCTTTAATTTGTTATATACAATTACAAAATAAAGGAATAAATCAGATTTTTAAAATTTTGTATTTCTAAATTTATAGGGGAAAAATGAGTGTGCGAAGAAACTCCAATGAGCCAGCATTTTAGGCCACTTTATTGAATTTTTTGGAGATCCAAGTGCTAAAGAAAAACAATGTCCGTCTGTTTGTTTACATGAGAGGCACAGAGAGATCATTAAACAAACCCATTTGATGTTTTTTTGAATATATAAGACATTCCACAAATCCGTGGCATATTGGTCAATATATTTCAAAGTTGAGATTCGGCAAGTCAAAACTTTAAGTTTTCAACTGTGCTAGTTGCTTTCACCAGAAGAGATGTGTCCCTTTTGCTCGGTATTGCAGATAGAGGGACTTCTGTTCCCATGAATTCAACTAATGCATCAGATGTTCTTTTCATTTCTCAATTCGCCAAAAAATAACCAACTAGATCAAGACTAGAGTGTCATGCCCCGAGAGTATGCCGTGCTGAAAAGCAAACAGACGACATCTCCCCTGTACGTGACAACATCTCGTGTTAATACAAGGCCCGTAGGCCACAACAACATATATATATGTAAATACAAAAAATACACAAAACACAGCGGAAACATAATACAACAACATCACAAACTACACACATGCATATCGGTATGACTAATACCAACTTAGAACACCATAACAAAACCAGAAAAAGAAAGGTACAATATCTACAGCATCCAATCACTACAAAACATCACATAAACCAAATCCATATCGAAACACCAATGAAAACCCAAAAACCCGGACTCTCGGAGTTGAGATGAGATGATGCCAGCCAGCGGTGCTCCAAGTCCATCACGAAGTCGCCTACCTGTTACCTGGGCGACAGAAAAACCCAGGGTCTGTAGTGGTGAGTAAAACTTAGCAGGTAATAGGAAAAATATGTATATATCAAATATCACATGCAATTCAACAACATAATCTAAAGGTATCACAGGTATAACAACACAATATATAAATACATGCATATACTGTTTAACCAAATAAACAACGTATAACGCAGACATACCTGAAAGTCTGCTACGCTACTCTAATCCAACCTGAGAATATATCCAACATATATAACAGGAAGAGTAATACGAACTCACAATATACTCATGATACAGGTCAAGGTATCTAATGGTCTGTCCAACAAATATACAAATATCCGACACAATCGTACAATATATACAAGAAGCATGCATGAATATGATGTACAACCAAATGCAACAAGCATAGTACAATCAAATGCAACATCACAATAAACATATATATATATAGACTGTATCCATATATATATTAATCACAACCATCCATATATATATATACATGCATATATGTATATATATGACAATATGCAAAAAATTCCATAAGTCACGGCAATGCAGCATGCATGGTCATGTCGGCTCACCCTAAAGCTACCACGACCCTAGTGTGGCCTCGGTGGCTCGAGCATGACAACTGTCCCAACTCAACACCAACTACTACTCTCGAGTAGCTGAGTGGGCAGTATGATCGAGTAGCATATAAGCGCGAAGAGCAAGCTATATGATGGGGGTCCCTGCTGTTTGTCACTCCGATAGTCACTACCCATGAGTGGTCGAGTGCCACACATGCAGGACTACGACACGCAAATCCCACTACCACCATCTATAGTGGTATAGTGCGGCACCACAATGCTCTGCCCTCACACCGATTACTCCTCCTATGAGTAACCGTGGAGGCAGGATGACTGACGACCCTCTCAACCACAAGAGATACCACGTCGCCAGCGTGCATGCAAATGACATGAATGCAATGTCCCATATACAGACATCCACCATAGACTCTCTATTCTACAGCGAGTCATAACAATCAGATATATGCACTCTCTATTCTGCAGAGAGTCGTACTCAATTGATCATAGCACTCTCTATCCTGTAGAGAGTCGTATTCATTGATCGATGCACTTTCTATCCTGTAGAGAGTCGTACTCAACTGATTATAACAAGCTAGAACCACCGGTCCGTAGCGACACACTAAGTGTCATTCACCTGACCATTTACACAATACATGGTCGGTGGTAAACATGCAACCTAAGGGTACTAGAATTAACCCTAGGTTCAAGACATTATCCACCTACGGATGACCTTTTGCCCAATTTACAATCAAGTCGTCATCTGGACTTTACTATTTGCACTTAACTAAACAAACTCTAGGTTACTTACATCACTTATATATATAACTCCTAATCATGATAACATGAAACGTGATAGTAGCAATGGAGTTAACAGCCAAAGGTAAGATATCAAGCGCAAGAGTAAATAAGAACAGAGTCAAGGTAACATGATCATATAAGATGATCATGTATCTAAATCTGCATGCATTTAAAACTACTTGACCAGGGTAGGAATTACCCACCTGTTGATGTAGAGTATCTAGAAATATAATTTTCCTTCACATTCAAGGACCTGTCTCGTATCCACGTCCTGCACGTATCAAACATTATGATTAAGTGCAAGTATACAATGAATGATCAAATCGAATTCTACTTCGACTTCATATCCCGATCAACTAGATTGATCTAGTTATCCAATTAATCTAATCATTGTATCATACCCCTTTCTATTTGCTATAAATTATTGAATCAACACAAAATTATCTACAAACATCCAAATTAACTCACCTTGCTTATCCTCAATTGCATAGCTTCTGGATCCACCGTTTAAGTATCAATTTATAGTGATTAGATTGATTCAACCACAATCCATACTTGATCACTCGCACCCCTAATTGGTGAAATATACCACAGATATTACCAATTCCATTCTAGCTCTATCTCATTCCATAATCACAATCCAAGCATCAGATAAATTGATGAAGAACTTACCCGAGCACGTAGGAATGGATCATAATCTCTGGCCACAACTTCGTCTTGATACACAATAATAATCTGATCTACAAATCTCCAAATCAACAACATAATCAACACATCAGTTCATCAATTTAATCAGTGATAAACCTTCACAAACATCCAAATCAGACTTACCTCTCACAATCAATCCCAATGGTCGATTCACAGCTCCATCCACCCCCTTTTTCCTTGCCAAGAGCAGCCTTCATAGCTCTTCCACAGCGATCACAATACACTCAGCTAATTTCACTGTCCAATTCATAGATTGCAGCCCTAAAATCACTAAAGTGAAGCCACTATTCCTCGTCACAACACTGATGTAGCCCAAAACCCTTGATCCAGGCTCGATGAAGGATGTCACAGCCATCTAAACTCATCACCTCACAGTCAACCGACAGAAATTCACACCACATCCGCAATCAATCGACCAACACAAACAACATACTCAAAGGAGGAGACAGTTCGAGTTTTTACTTGCCCTTGGGACTCCATCGGCAGAAACCATAGCCCTAGAAGACAGAACCGACAGCCACCGTCTCGTCTCCCCTGTTCACAGCCGCATCACAACTCTGACATAGCCACACCATCCAGCTTGCTCCACTACTCGATTCACAGCAATTAGAAGCTACTCCGGTGATACTCCTCCCCCAAATCAGTCTGTTCACCGGAAATCCAGTTATCCTATCACCACAGAAATCAGGCGCTATGAGGAAGAATGTGTTCAGAGATAAAAGACCTCATCACTCACCTAGCAACCGCGACAATCGGCAGAGGATACTCCCAAATCCAGCAGTGTGAACCCCTACCACTCCCTAGCTCTCGAGATCGAGGATGCCCGTCGGAGCCCAAACGTCGATCCTCCCCTCCTGCTTGCTCTCCCACCGGAAGGAGTCATCGGCAGTGCTCGTTCGGCGAGGAAGAGGTGCGGAGGAGGCAAACTCGGAGGTCGCGGCGAGCGAGAGAACGAGCAGAGATTAGGCTGGATCGGGTTGGATCGGCCGGAGATCGACACCGACGGCAGCAACTCTCTCTCTCTCATGACGGTGATGGAGCGGCAACGGTGAGTGGCGCGGCGGCGGCGATGTGGAGGAGGAAAGTCACGCGGGGAGGAGAATAAGAGTTGATCGGGAATGAGAAGCAGAAAAGAGAAGTCGCGAAAAGGAACCGACGGGAAATGGAAGGAATCAGATTAATTAAGCCATTTAATACCTCATTAGAAGATAGTCTAAACAGGCTTTAAAAAAGCCTGTTTACTTTATCCCTATGAAATATCTATAAAACTTCCGTTTAAATCCAGAAAAATTTCTAAAAATCCCTGAAAATTCTATAAGATAATTTCTTAATAAATAAGGGTATTTTCTATTATTATTATTATTATTATTATTATTATTATTTTCCTAGTATTTTATATTCTCCCCCACATATAAAAATTTGGTCCCCAAATTTCGTACTAACATGCAAAAATTACTTCAAGCAAGTTTCCGAAAGGACCACATACCTTCCTCAAGTGAACAGATGAGACTATCGAGCTCAGATAGTATCTTCCAGCTCCCACATAGCCTCCTCATCGGTATGATGCTGTCATCCAACCTTTACGAGTCGGATGGTTTTCGTCCCACTACTGTCGCTCCTTGCGACCCAGGCTCCACCCTGGAATCTCCTCGTAAGTCACATTAGGCTGAAGTGGAATTGATACCTCCTTCAGAACATGATCACACGTATTTCCTCACTATAGAAATCGAAAAATACGTTGTGAACACCCGCCAGTGTCGGAGGTAAAGCCAATCGGTAAGCTACACCCCCAATCCGCTCTAATATCTCAAATGGGCCAATATAGCATGGAACTAATTTCCCCGACTTCCTCCCATAACATGGGAGATCTACAGGGTCTACCTTATAAGGCCTCGAATGGAGCCATCAGATTAGAAGAGTGATAGTTGTTGTCATAGGCAAATTCTACTAAATGAACGTGATCCTCCCAACTGCCTTTGAAATCCATGACACAGGATCTGAATAGATCCTCCAACGTCTGAATGATATGCTCAGACTATCCTTCTGTCTGCGGATGAAATGTGGTACCGAATCGAAGCTTTGCACCCATAGCTTGCTGCAGATTCTGCCAAAATCACGAGGTAAATCGCGGATCTCTATCAAATATAATACCCAAAGGCACTCCGTGCAATCTGATAATCTCTCGGCAATACAACTCTGCCAGACGATCCAACAAGTCCATTCCACGAATAGGTAGAAAGTGAGCTGATTTGGTTAGTCAATCCACGATTACCCAAATCGCATCATGCCTTTTTCGGGTTCTAGGCAATCCCATAATGAAATCCATAGTGATATGCTCCCACTTCCATTCCGAAATCGGAATTTCCTGGAGCAATCCAGTGGGTTTCTGATGTTCAACCTTCACTTGCTGGTATACTAAATACCCAGCAACAAAGTTTGCGATATCTCTCTTCATACTATTCCCACCAGTATAAACATCTCAAATATCGGTACATCCGAGTACCACTAGGATGCATAGCAAATCCCAAATGATGTGCCTCCTGTAGCAACTCTTTCTTAAGTGGATGCGTGTCCAGAACATGTATCCATATTAGAGATGGAAAATTATCTTCTCACAAGGGAAGTCCATCTACCGTCCAAAATCCACTCCACACACTCTGTAAGTGCGTGGAAAACTATAGCGATCAGTCTCGCAAATTACAACTGTTCACGTTCCAGTAACTCTATAGTAGCTGCCCAGTAGCTAGTTAAAATCCCATGAGCATTCCTTCTCCATACATCTATAAATCCAGATAATAACTACTAAAGCCACGTCATGTATATGCCAGCCTATCTCGTAGTTTCTTAACCTTCGTAAGCATAAGATACGTCTCATGCAACTGCATCGGAATCGCTCCGATCCCTAAAATGATGCATTTGCGTACAACATCCTTTTTGTTAGGGAAATCAACCCGTGATATGGTTTTGATGTTTGTGGCAAAGGGTTTAAGTTAGGTTGTTATTGTGATTTGATATGTGTGTTGGAGTCTTGCAGGACTTAGTAATTTGCACATGGAGCCTTGGCGAGTTTCACCTCTCATGACTTGGTCCTTGAGTCGCTGAAGGATGACTTTACGGAAGCCGTGTGCTTGGAGCATCCGAGGGACCGCCGGACGAGGAGCTTGGAGTGAAGCCGGAGGAAGTAGACTTCAGGGCGAGACACGAAGGATGGCGCTGCAGAGCCGTGCGCTTGGCACATCCGAGGGACGTGGCCGGACGAAGACAACTTCGAAGGCGAGGGACTCCAAGGGATGAGAGTGAGCAAATGTAACCCGGGAAGGGGTAGTGCTCTTAGGTGAAACTTGACTATTTGGTTAAGTGTCGGATGAGATTTCCCGACATCGCCGATCCATGGAATGACGATCGCTTCCGAATCGAACGAGATTCGACCGTATCCGATCGATGGGTTTTGGCCCGAAGATCGCTGAAGATCACCCGATCACGATGGCAACAATGATCGGTAGTCGAGAGGGTTTTGGGCACAGAACCTCTCTTAGCCGATTGGGCAGTCGACTACAAGGCATCAGTCAACTGATGGATACATCAGTCGGTTGCCAAGGGTTCTATTGGACTACAATGGTCAGGATCTGACGTGTTCGGAGGCCGTTGTAGTGACGACAGTCGACTGCCAAGGGCAGAAGTCGACTGATGGCGGCCAACGGGAAGAAATCAACCCTCTCTATAAAAAGATATGGTGTGGGCTTTTGGATGGCTAATGCTTATATTCCAAATCATCATCCAAGTGCTCCACAAGTGTTAAACTCCTTCTTCTAGTGTCTTTCACATCTATTGTAAAAGAAGGAGTGTTCTTGAGTTGTAAGGGTTTACCTCCACTTTGCATTGGCTAAAGGGAGAGACCAATAGTGGATTGGTTGTGGAGTGATTCACCGTGGACGAATCGGGGTCGTGGATTAGCGGCGAGGCCGTGAACCACGTTACGACTTTGTATTATGTTTAATTCATAGATATATTGCCCAAAGATCATGGTTGGATATTTCATATGTTTTCAAAATAATTTATTACTTTAAAATCTGTGTGTTCATGTTTTGAAACAATTCAACCCAAAACTAGGTGTTAAAATGGATACAAACTTGATCAAAACACGAGTTGTTTTTAAAGCTTTTGAATTTTTGGCAAATCTTTGAAAATATAATGTTTTTTCATGGAAAAGTATTTTTCGTTGATAAATAACCCTAAAAGAAATATGTTTACCAAATTTCACTATTTTTCGAATTTTCTGGAATTTATAGTGCATTTCTGAATTTCATCCAGAAAATCAGAAATCCTGATTTCCTTGTGCGATCATTTGCCATCTTGATAGCTTGATCGGTGATATCTGTCTGCGCCTGATTTTGATTTTATCAGGATTTTAAGTGTTTTTGATTTTTGCTTCTCTCTAGACTTGATGCCATGCCATATAAACCTTGTTTAATCATTTTGATGGTGTCAAAGGGGGAGAAAGATATATGTTTAAGTAAGGGGGAATGTATTTAGGGGGAGTTTCATGTATTAAGGGGGAGAGTTGCTAATCATGTTATTTACATGCTTTCTTTCCTTAATATCTTATCAAATGTTTTTAGCCTAACTTAAATGAATTGCCACACATCGAAAAGGGGGAGATTGTTAGGGCAATCAACCCGTGATATGGTTTTGATGTGTGTGGCAAAGGGTTTAAGTTAGGTTGTTATTGTGATTTGATATGTGCGTTGGAGTCTTGCAGGACTTAGTAATTCGCACATGGAGTCTTGACAAGTTTCACCTCTCATGACTCGGTCCTTGAGTCAGCGAAGGATGTCTTTGCGGAAGTCGTGCACTTGGAGCATCCGAGGGACCGCCGGACGAGGATCTTAGAGTGAAGCCGGAGGAAGTAGACTTCAGGGCGAGACGCGAAGGATGGCGCTCTGGCTTGGCGCATCAGAGGACATGGCGGATGAAGACAACCGGCGAGGACTCGAGGATGAGTGGCGAGTGTAACCCGGGAAGGGGTAGTGCTCTTAGGTGAAACTTGGCCATTTGGCTAAGTGTCGGATGAGATTTCCCAACATCAGTCGACTGCCATGGAATGACGATCTTGCTCTAATAAACGAGGTTCGAGTATCCGTGATGGGTTTTGGCCCGATGATCATTTGCCATATATTAGCGGATCGGGCCAAGATCATCGATCAGCTAGCGATGGCGTGATCGACTAGTCGAGAGGGTTTTGGGCACATAACCTCTCGTAGCTGACTGGGCAGTCGACTACGAGGCATCAGTCGACTGATGGATACATCAGTCGACAACCAAGGGTTCCATTGGACTACAACGGTCGGGATCTGACATGTTCGGAGGCCATTGTAGTGGCGGCAGTCGACTGCCAAGGGCAGCAGTCGACTGATGGCGGCCAACGGGAAGAAATCAGCCCTCTATATAAAAAGAGAGGGTCTGGGCTTTTGGATGGCTAATGCTTATATTCCAAATCATCATCCAAGTGCTCCACAAGTGTTAAACTCCTTCTTCTAGTGTCTTTCACATCTATTGTAAAAGAAGGAGTGTTCTTGAGTTGTAAGGGTTTACCTCCACCTTGCATTGGCTAAAGGGAGAGACCAATAGTGGATTGATTGCGGAGTAATTCACCGTGGACGAATCGGGATCGTGGATTAGCGGCGAGGTCGTGAACCACGTTACGACTTTGTGTTAGCGTTTGTATTCTTATTTCTATTTGCTTGTCTTGTTTTGTTTTCTGTTGCGCTAATATTCTTTGTAGACGAGCAAATTCCACCATCGAACAAAAGAGGACTATTCACCCCCCTCTAGCCGACCAACACATACACATCGATCGACCCTACACTTTCATCCACCCCGGAAGGATTAACTAATACTCGTGTAAAAGTTAACCGCCATCTAGGTCCTGTAAACTGGTTTCACCAGCTTCTGACTAAATGATTTCCATCATCACCTTTGTCAAACACGTATGTGGTATAGTAATGCTAAAACATTCTATCCACATCTACAGTAATAAGCAAATCATACAAGGCAAACCACCATCTACGGTGGTCGAGTGTGCAACTCCAACTACCACAATCAACAGTGGCCAAGTTATGCAACTCCAACAACCACAAACGAATCCAATCGTGTCCAGGATACACGATTCTCAAATCCAGTGGTGACTAAATCGTTAATTAGTCTAACAACTTAATCAAAACTCATAAAATTCATACTAAGTATGAAATTGTCATCTCTACACACCTGCATCTCCTTTACTCTAAGCTGATGATATATATTATTCATCACAACGACACTGATAATTGTATGACACCATGTCACTACAATATCGACGCTCCAGTCGTAAATCGATCCTAGAGTATATACAGGTGTCCTTAATTGATCTAGACAGATCATCTATCCACAACGAAGGATATTTACTTTCAACAACTATCGCATTCCACCATCGATAATTGATGCATAATTTCAAAGGTTCATCTCTCTTTAACAAAGAGTTCTGGATCCTTCTCAAGGAGAAATACTGGGACAGATAAATATCCCCTTCATCTTCTCCTATAATCACAACTTACATTCTTCTAATTCTCATAGTGTTTAGTAACACTTATACCAGTCAAATTATCACCCGGTATAGGATCTTCGATACCGGAACTATTTCCGCAATCATTTCGATCGCTTACTCCACTTGCCTATGCAGCGGCAAGCCTAGGAGTTCATCCAAAACTACATCCGACTTCTCTCGGATTATTCGCACATCCAAGAGACATATCGTACCATACTTCCAACAATTTGACCATCCGTAAGGATATGTCTACAGTAAAAGTATGTCTATCAAAGTCTAAGGGCATCCCTTGACTTCTTAATTATTGATCCACATCTCACCAAATGGTAGAGACACCACCGACCCACAAGTCGATGTAATCCATCTAATCCGAACTAATAATGTTCTAGACACAGATAGCTGTAACTACAAGTATCTCTCAATATATTAACCTTGAGGGTAAACTAAAGTAATACCTTAAATGATTAATTATCTGTCGATCCGATCCCAAGGCTCCCCGCATGTCTCAGCCTTTCTTCGAAGATAACAAGATCAGATCCAATAGTCCACGATAAAGCGGTCGCATTTCTGCGACGAATGACCTGAGGATTTTTCTAGATCATCTGATTCCATCACTTAATCCTACGAGCTACAACTGTAGAATACCGAATAGATACGACCATCGTTGTATACTCTCTCCTCTGTACAAAGTCAATCCACATCTAGAGGTAACTGTTGTTGTTGTCTGCATGAGTCTTCTATGATGTCTTCTGCTGATACGGCTGCGTAAATCACTTCCCTTAAAGGGAAGTATCACGGAACTCCAACCATGCCTGAGGTGGTAGGTCGCTGTTGATGAGATAACCTAATCTTCTGTGCTGATCTCTGCTGTCGAGACGGTGCATCATCTTCTCGGAACACCATTGGTAGTTTTCAACTGAGTCTTCAAAATATAGCTCCTCAAATATGCTGGTTGCTTACAATAATAACAGATGAACTAATCCAACAGATAATCTGACTTCGCGTGTCTTCGTGATCCGCACTACACGCACATAATCCCTTCGAAGTCTTTGTTCTAATTTCGTTGATGTGCACGAGAACATCCTGATGATCTGCGGTTGGTCTTCTATACTCGGAAAGTAGCTCAAGGCCTATGACTCCTATCTTGCTCCTTTTGTCCAACATTCAGAGGCTTCTTATTCCAACATCTGACTTGCAATGTCTGCTTATCGATCTTCATCTCCTAAACACTTGTACGAAGTCATTTCTAAACTTCTTATTCAATCCAATGTCTTCCGACAGGATCTGATAGAAGATCCAGTGATCTTACTCTAAAAGTAAGCCAATAACCGTGGGTGGCTTAAAACATCCATCCACATTCTTGAGCTATTAGGTGAGCATAAACTTTGCAAGTCTAATGACTCTGCATGGTATTCCCGTTATCAACGATCATCCTACCTGAAGCTCAAGAATTTCTTACAATGTGTCACTGAAAGTGACGCGGGAAAATACTCTCCCTCAACATCACTAACCATGATCAAGTGATGTTTTATTCCTCGAAGATTATTTTTTGCATTTTCCTCCAAGTACCGGTTTGATCCCGATAATGGTATACAACTAACTCTACTTCCTTTGTATAACCCAAGTGAAGTACTCAAAAGTACCTTCAAAGTTATACAACTCAGTACGAACGACTCAGGGATAAAAATTCCTATGAAACACCGTAAACTATGTTGGATTGAGAAGTGTCGCTAGAGGGGGGGGGGTGAATAGCGATCGTAAATCTTTCATTCGAATTCGTTCGTTGAGACACAAGTAAACGAGTAAGTACAACGGAAAATAAAGTGACACGTTTATTTTACTTGGTTCACAACCCAGCGGTTGCTACTCCAAGGCCCTATCGGTCCTAGACCGCGTACGGAGGGCAAAGCACTATAACGTCTCCTCCTCGTTGGAGGTAGGAGACAACGATCACAAAATCCGGAAGTACGAGGATGAGGCGACAAGCCTACCTCACCTCGTTACGAATAAAAACAATGAATACAATATTAAAATATATTACTAGATGCTGCTGTCGACGAAGAAGATCTGAGCTTGTTGTCGCATCGGCGTTATGACGGTGTTGGAGCGTTGGCGTTGTAGGAGCACTTGATGAATAAACTTGATGATGTTTGGAGTTGGAATCCACCCCTCCTTTTATAGAGTTTGCCCTCTGAATATGTCTCCTCTCTTTTCGGAACAGATCACGAAGTTGTATAATTTTTATCGCGAAGTGGCCGCGTCAAACCTTATCCATTTTGACCTAAGCGCGGTGATTAAGTCGCCATCGGTCGTGATGCCTCCCATCAATCGGTGATGAGCATCGATCGGCCCCCATGTCCAGCGATCATTGCCGGCTGACTACTTCCCTGCAGTGAGAGGTTAGCTCGAAAAATAATAAATACGACAGTTTCTAACCGTCCTATCTCGACCTAGACCTTTCACAGGAAGTCTTAGTCGAATCGCCGCCTACGGTCATCCCCGTACAGAGGACACAACCTTACCATCTCTCACTCACACGAGCTTACCTCGATTCTTACTGTGTCGCTTTCTCTTCCGGCGTTCCACTCGATTCCTTCGGCTCTCTCAGAAGTCACTTGAGTGTCGCCCGACCACCGCGGCTTCCTCCGGGTGTCGCTAGCCTTCAGCTCTAGCTTTAGTACTTTTCTGCACACTCGATTTAGCTCGTGAGATAACGATGTAAACTTAACTTTGTGTCTTTGCCATAATCAAAACACAGGTTCGATTATCTGGTGCCCCTGCACCAACAAACTAGTCTTCCGCTATCTGTATCAACAGTAGCCTACTTGTCTTGTCCATTACCCATCAGGTAATGATATGACTAGCATAATTAGTGAAAATCTCTAAGACTATAGTCTCTAATTTCCACAAGAAATGTGACGATTTGACCCCTGTTTTCTAACTCGATAACAGTCAGCTCTCAAAGGTAAATCATCTTTTCGACACAGGTTCAAGACTCACAGATTCAACAGGTCGTTCCTGTGGTCAACTCATACCACGGTTACGAATAATAACCAACAGACTACAGGTTATTCCCTGTAATCTACACTAAATGCATAGTCAACAAAACCGGGAGTATAAATACTAAAGGTAACTCCGGTTGGTCGCCTCGGTGGATGACCCCTACTACGAGTCTGCATAGGTGTCATAACTCTACTGTATACACCTATTGATCAAGTTTAGATAAATATCTACTAAACTATAAGTTATCAGGAATTCTTATCTCGTGCTTCTTGGAGCTCAGGCCATTGTCAGTCTCATCTCAGAAAACCAAAACCGAAACAAATCGACTCCCGAGAATCCAAGACTCGACACAAAACAACATTATATGACATTGCAGAACCAAGGGCTCTGATACCACTAAAGTTGTCATGCCCCAAGAGTATGCCGTGTCGAAAAGCAAGCGGACGACATCTCCCCTATACGTGGCAACATCTCGTATTAATACAAGGCCCGTAGGCCACAACAACAACAACATATATATATATGTAAATACAACAAATACACAAAACACAGCGGAAACATAATACAACAACATCACAAACTACACACATGCATACCGGTATGACTAACACCGACTCAGAACACCATAACAAAACTAGAAAAAGAAAGGTACAACAATTACAACGTCCAATAACTACAAAACATTACATAAACCAAATCCATATCGGAACACCAATGAAAACCCAAAAACTCGGACTCTCGGAGTTGAGATGAGACGATGCTAGCCAGCGGTGCTCCAAGTCCATCACGAAGTCGGCTACATGTTACCTGGGTGACAGAAAAACCCAGGGTCTGTAGTGGTGAGTAAAACTCAACAGGTAATAGGAAAAACATGTATATATCAAATATCACATGTAATTCAACAACATAACCTAAAGGTACCACAGGTATAATAGAACAATATATAAATACATGCATATACCGTCTAACCAAATAAACAACGTATAACATAGACATACCTGAAAGTCTACTACGCTACTTTGATCCAACCTGAGAATATATCCAACATATATAACAGGAAGAGGAATACTAACTCACAATATACTCATGATATAGGTCAAAGTATCTAATGGTCTGTCCAACAAATATACAAGTATCCGATACAACCGTATAACAGATGCAAGAAGCATGCATGAATATGATGTACAACCAAATGCAACAAACATAGTACAATCAAATGCAACATCACAATAAGCATATATATATATATAGACTGCATCCATATATATATTAATCACAACCATCCATATATATATATATATATATATATATATATATATATATATATATATATATATATACACATGCATATATGTATATATATGGAAATATGCAAAAATGTCATAAGTCACGGCATTGCAACATGCATGGTCATGTCGGCTCACCCTAAAGCTACCATGACCCCAGTGTGGCCTCGGTGGCTTGAGCATGACAACTGTCCCAACTCAACACCAATCACTACTCTCGAGTGGCCGAGTGGGCAATATGATCGAGTAGCATATAAGCGTGAAGAGCAAGCTGCACGATGGGGGTCCCTGCTGTTGGCCACTCCGATAGTCACTACCCATGAGTGGTCGAGTGTCACACATGCATGACTATGGATCGCAAATCCCACTACCACCGTCTATAGTGGTAGAGTGTGGCACCATAATACTATACCCTCACACCGGTTACTCCTCCTATGAGTAACCGTGGAGGTAGGATGACTGGCGACCCTCTCAACCACAAGGGAGACCACGTCGCCAGTGTGCATGCAAATGACATGAATGCAATGTCCCACATACAGACATCCACCATAAACTCTCTATTCTACAGAGAGTCATAACAATCTGATCTATGCACTCTCTATCCTTCAGAGAGTCGTACTCAACTGATCATAACACTCTCTATCCTGTAGAGAGTCGTACTCATTGATCGATACACTCTCTATCCTATAGAGAGTCATACTTACTCATCGACGCACTCTCTATCTTGTAGAGAGTCGTACTCAACTGATTATAACAAGCTAGGACCACCGGTCCATAGCGATACAATAAGTACCATTCACCTGACCATTTACACAATACATGGTCGGTGGTAAACATGCAACCTAAGGGTACTAGAATTAACTCTAGGTTTAAGACATTATCCACCTACAGATGACCTTTTGCCCAATTTACAATTAGGTCGTCATCGGGACTTTACTATTTGCACTTAACTAAACAAACTCTAGGTTACATACATCACCTATATATATATATAAACTTCTAATCATGATAAAATGAAACATGACAACAACAATGGAGTTAACAGCCAAAGGTAAGGTATCAAGCGCAAGAGTAAATAAAAACAAAGTCAAGGTAACATGATCATATAAGATGATCATGTATCTAAATCTGCATGCATTTAAAACTACCTGACCAGGGTAGGAATTACCCACCTGTTGATGTAGACTATATATAAATATAATTTTCCTTCACGTCCAAGGATCTGTCTCGTATCCACGTCCTGCACGTATCAAACATTATGATTAAGTGCAAGTATACAATGAATGATCAAATCGAATTCCACTTCGACTTCATATCCCAATCAACTAGATTGATCTAGTTATCCAATTAACCTAATCATTGTATCATACCCCTTTCTATTTGCTATAAATTATTGAATCAACACAAAATTATCCACAAACATCTAGATTAACTCACCTTGCTTATCCTCAATTGCACAGCTTCTGGATACACCGTTTAAGTATCAATCTATAGTGATTAAATTGATTCAACCGCAATCCATACTTGATCACTCGCACCCCTAATTGGTGAAATATACCACAAATATTACCAATTCCATTCTAGCTCTATCTCATTCCATAATCACAATCAAAGCATCAGATAAATCGATGCAGAACTTACCCGAGCACGTAGGAATGGATCATAATCTCTGGCCACAACTTCGTCTTGATATACAATAATAATTTGATCTACAAATCTCCAAATTAACAACATAATCAACATATCAGTTCATCAATTTAATCAGTGATAAACCTTCACAAACATCCAAATCAGGACTTACCTCTCACAATCAATCCCAATGGTCGATTCACAGCTCCATCCACCCCCTTTTTCCTTGCCAAGAGTAGCCTTCATAGCTCTTCCACAGCGATCACAATACACTCAGCTAATTTCACTGTCCAATTCATAGATCGCAACCCTAAAATCACTGAAGTGAAGCCACTATTCCTCGTCACAACACTGATGCAACCCAAAACCCCTGATCCATGCTCAATGAAGGATGTCACAGCCATCTAACTCATCACCTCACAGTCAACCGACAGAAATTCACACTATATCCGCAAATCAATTGACCAACACAAACAACATACTCAAAGGAGGAGATAGTTCGAGTTTTTACCTGCCCTTGGGACTCCATTGACAGAAACCACAACCCTAGAAGACTCCACCAGTAGCCCATCCATATAACCAGAAGCCACCATCTCGTCTCCCCTCTTCATAGCCGCATCATATCTCCGACATAGCCACACCATCCAACTTGCTCCACTACTAAATTCACAGAAATTAGAAGCTTCTTCGGTGATACTCCTCCCCTAAATCAGTCTGTTCATCGGAAATCCAGTTAGCCTATCACCACAGAAATCAGGCGCTATGAGGAAGAATGCGTTCGAAGATGAAAGACCGCATCACTCACCTAGCAACCGCGACAATCGGCAGAGGATACTCCCAAATCCAGCAACGTGAACCCCTGCCACTCCCTTGCTCTTGAGATCGAGGATTCCCGCCAGAGCCCAAACGTCGATCCTCCCCTTCTGCTTGCTCTCCCATCGGAAGGAGTCATCGGCAGCGGCCGTTTAGTGAGGAAGAGGTGCGGAGGAGGAAAAATCAGAGGTCGCGGCAAGCGAGAGCACGAGCAGAGATCAGGCTGGATCAGCCCGAGATCGGCACCGGCGGCAACAACTCTCTCTCTCGCGGCGGCGATGGAGTGGCAGTGGTGAGTGGCATGGCGGCGGCGATGTGGAGGAGGAAAGTCCCGCGGGGAGGAGAAGAAGAGTTGATTGGGAATGAGAAGAAGAAAAGAGAAGTCGCGAAAAGGAACCGACGAGAAATGGAAGGAATCAGATTAATTAAGCCATTTAATACCTCATTAGAAGATAGTCTAAACAAGCTTTACAAAAGCCTGTTTGCTTTTTCCCCATGAAATATCTATAAAACTTTTGTTTAAATCCAATTTTTTTTTTTAAAATCCCTGAAAATTCTATAAGATAATTTCTTAATTAACAAGGGTATTTTCTATTAATATTATTTTTTTCCCGATATTTTACAAGAGTATTTTCTTAAAACTTTTTCTGCTAGAGTAGAATTAGATGAAGATGTTTTGATGTTTTGTATATATTTGCTTGTGTGTTATTCTATACTACTACATATAACATCCCCATAGGTCTTGTAGATATTGTAGATGATTTTGACAACATAGGTAGTTTCAATTTGGTTGAAGCCATCCATAAATTTATGGCTCCACAATTGCCTACTATTGGAGATCTATGTTCATCTACTAATATAGTTGTGCAGAACATCCAAATTCCTTACCTAAAGGGATTTGTCGACCTTTTGGCTGTAAGTCCCTCCTTACTAATTTATTTTGTCTTTTATATTCACATAGTATGCAACTCTTTGGATATGAGCAGACTTGGTTTCTGGAACATGTCTCAATCCAGAGACTATATAATACTGAAGGGCCACGAATAAATAAGTGGAGGGCAACTCCTTCACATATTATTAGTAAGTGAGGAATTTATTGTAGCAAGTCTCACCTGAATAGGTAAATAGAAGACCACAACTTAATATTTTTTCATTTTCGTTATCTAAATAATTGTTGATTTTTTGATAGGTTATTGTTGATCTAGTCTGTACCCATAGTGAAATTATATTGCTTGATAAGGTTAACTATTATATCGAAAATACTCCCCATCCAATAGAGACATCATCATCACAAACTATACAAGAAAAAAAATACCCTACTACTGAATGTCATTAGTGTTTAGTTTATCAGAGACAACTCAAAGAGTTAACAATGGAAAACATGGAACTAACTGAAAGGGTAAAACAACTAATTGAAATTATACAAAGAGAAGGTATGGAGGCTGAATCAAATAACTCTGAAGTTGATCCTCAACCTCAACTGAAACCAATTGCCACTAGAATAAGACAGCGAGATAGAACCCGCTATGATTACAAGGATACTCCCGTTGATAGTCCACTATGGGCAAAATTGGTACCTCAAAGGAAAAGAAAAAAGATAGAAATTTGTGATGTTGAAATCTGTGATGTTGAGGTATTAGAAGGGCAACCTAAGAAAGATGTAAATGAAGTAGAAGTTTTTGGGAAGAAGAAAAAAATAAAAAATTGGTATGGATGAATTGCAAGCGAGAGATATTATCTCTATTGTGGAAGAAGAATATGAAAAAGATCTTGAGAGGGAGGAAGCAAGAATTGATAAACTTAACCAAATGAGAATGGAAGCCATTACAGTAAGTTAGAATACAAAGAAAATTAGTTTGTGTTAATTTTTTTAAATTCCTAATCTAATTTTTTTATTATAGTATGTTAAGAAAAAATGTAAGATATCAAAGAAGCAAAAACAAGATACTGATGTGACCTACTTACTAAAAGTTTAGAAAAAATAAAGTATGGTAGTTACATCCACCATTACATTCAAAAATTTTGTTACAATAATATATAAAGTGCAAATATTTATTTACCATTAATTTTTTTGTAGGCCTATTACAGGACTCTGAAATCTTTATACTCTGGAGTTAATGGATCTGTTTTCACAGTTGGGGAGGTTATCGATACATTTTGTTCAATTCTTTTTAGGGGGACCTCCTCTTCATGTAGGTCATATAAAAAGTCTGTGTATTGCTCATCCAGATTCATTATAAGGAATTTAAATTATGTTGTAGTCTGACGATTTAAAATGTTATACTAAATGTTTAAATATTTTCCTCTATACATAATTGCAGTCAACATTAAGAATGTCATGGAAGACGACCACAACACAAATCACAAACACGGACATGAATGATGGAGAGGTTAGATATATTTTTATACCTCTAAATACTGACCAAACTCACTTTCACCTGTTGTGTATTGATACAAAAGTAATGACTTTCAATCATTACAACTCCCTTTCATATGGAGGAAGATCAAAAGCTGATTTTGAAGCAGTGGTGAGTAGATAATTTTTTTAAATATTAATATTTCATCCATTGTATCTATAAATGAATAATTATGTTAACTTAATCATTGTGTAATAATATGCATCCCAATTTAAAGGATATTCATCTAAGAACCTTGCAGCAATTCATCCATGTTTACAATCTTATTACCCCATCGACAACTGAGTTTCTGTTACAGCTGATTTTCCCCAACAAGTAGTTAGGTACTAAAAGAAAAATACTGAATGTGAAATTTTACATTTGAATTGAAATATAGAATTTTTCATAGTATTTTTACAGCAATGATTATGCTTTCTTTGTGATGCAATACATGAGATGTCTGCTGTATGGTGAGAAGATGGACTTCAAATAAGCAGACATGACAAAATTCAGAATAGATGTCTCAGTGTCAATTTTAAGGGATCAGTTCTTCATAATTTAATTTAAGAAAACTTTAGGTGGGAGTATGACAATACATTTTTGTATTTGAGTTAATTATGAATTTTATTAATTTGTAAATGATACTGCATATCATAGATCAACAGTGACTGTAATTTTGATTATTGTTTCGGGTTGAGCTTTAATAAATGTTATATAATATATTGTTGAATATATTCTTGAATCTGACAATACAATGGTTTGGTTTTGATGCTGTGAAATTGAATGGTTTTTATATCTGACAGGTTTATATTCCCTATTGTTGAATTATGTTTAAATTTCCAGCACCACCTTTTATCACAATTTTGCTTGGAATTCAAAATACAGGCGGATGGTGTTGTTGCTATTTAAATTCCTAGCACCACCTTCTATCTTTACGAGGTTAAATGTCCATGTTGGAAATTTTGAATCCCACGATCACGGTGGTACTGGGATTTTAATCCCAGGACTTCGATGGTGCTGGGATTGAAATCCCAAGAACACAGTGGTCCTAGGATTTAAATTTCTAACAACAAGTCCAATTTCAAACTGGTTCTGATCCAAAAAGTGATGCTGGGAATTATATTCCCAGGAACACAGTAGTTCTGAGATTTAAATTCCCAACACCATATAATATCAAGCTGGCCGAGAAAAAAGGTGGTGCTTGGAATTATAATCCCAGGAACACAGTGGTCCTAGAATTTAAATTTCTAGCACCATGTACAATTTCAATCCGAGTGAGACAAAAGGTGATGTTGGGATTTATATTCCTAGGAACATAGTGGGTCTGATATTTAAATTCCCAGCACCACGTACAATATCAAGCTGGCCGAAAAAAGGTGATGCTGAAAATTATATTCCCAGGAACACAGTGGTCCTGGGATTTAAATTCCCAGCACCACATATAATTTCAAGTTGGCCGAGATAAAAGGTGGTGCTGGAAATTATATTCCCAGCAACACTGTAGTTCTGAGATTTAAATTCCCAGCACCACATGGCACGGGGCATGATTTCTGAAATATGGCTTTGGATTCCTAATGAAACCTTGAATATAAGAAATTTTGGACATGGATACACAGAGGAGAACTTCCCAAACCCACTGGACTTGGAATGGATCAAAAAAGTAGTGAATAGGGCCATCAATGGGTTTTGACCGAAACCCATTGATGGACCTAGAGGAGTCTAAATTTCGAAATCTTGACATGGACTGAAAGATCTTACAACTTGAATTGTTGATGTGTCGAGGAAACTTTGTTCTGATCCTCCTACCTCATAGTTTTGGCCGCGTACCACGTATAAATTCAAGTTGGGCGAGAAAAAAGGTGGTGCTAGGAATTATATTCCCAGGAACACAGTGGTCCTGGGGTTTAAATCCCAGTAACATAGTAGTCCTAGGATTTAAATTTCCAGTAACACATCCAATTTCGAACTGGCCGAGAAAAAATGGTGCTAGGAATTATATCCTCAGGAACACAATGGTCTTGGGATTTGAATTTCTAGCACCACACACAATATCAATCTCGCCTAAATAAAGATGGTGTTGGGAATTATATTCCCAGGAACACAATGATCTTGAGATTTAAATTCGCAGCACCACACACAATATTATGCTCGCCTAAATAAAGGTGATGGTGGGAATTATATTGCTCTGAACACAATGGTCCTGGGATTTTAATTCCCAATACCACATACAATATCAAGATCACCTAAATAAAGGTGGTGCTGGGAATTATATTCATAGGAACATAGTGGTCCAGAGATTTTAATTCCCAACACCATGTACAATATCAAGCTCGCCCAAAAAAAGGTGGTGCTGGGAATTATATTTCCAGGAACATAGTGGTCCTGAGATTTTAATTCCCAGCACCACACACAATATCAAGCTGGCCTAGAAAAAAGCTAGTGCTGGGAATTATATTCCCAGGAACATAGTGGTCTTGGGATTTAAATTCACATCACCACGCACAATATCAAGCTCACCTAAATAAAGATGGTGTTGGAAATTATATTCCAAGGAACACAGTGGTCCAGGAATTTTAATTCCTAGCACCACGCACAATATCAAGCTCACCTATATAAAGTGGTGCTGGGAATTATATTCTTAGGAACACAGTGGTCCTGAGATTTAAATTCCCAACACCACGCACAATATCAAGCTCGCCTAAAAAAAGGTGGTGTTGGGAATTATATTCCCAGGAACACAATGGTCCAGGGATTTTAATTCCCAGCACCACGTACTATATTAAGTTCGCCTAGAGAAAAGGTAGTGCTGGAAATTATATTTCCAGGAACACAGTGGTCCCAGGATTTTAATTCCCAGCACCACGCACAATATCAAATTCGCCTAAATAAAGGTGGTGTTTGGAATTATATTCCTAGGAATACAGTGTTAGTAATATATGAGAGGTGTCCTAAGGCAATCACCTTATGTTTGAACCATTTATATGATAAATGAAGATTCATTATTTGAGTATACACATTTTCATGTATTTGATTAGATCTTAAACTCATTTACTGAATGTCCACGATACGATTCATAGCATGAGAGAATTTGTGATTGGATCACAACTAGTGAGTATCTCTACATGTATAATTGTGATGTATTGGAATTATCCCTAGTTGATGAATTGATGTATTTGGACACCATTAATTTTGTCGAGACTAGCACGAGGTATACTCCTTGGTGTATACAAGCAGCTGATTCTCACTGGCTGGAGACATTGTGATGTCCGGAGTTAATCGTGGATGCTAGTTATGGTAACTAGTTCATTGGAGTGACCAGCTGTAAAACTTCATATGGTTCTCTGCATATATAGATATATCAATGAAGTTCTTACTGCAGCTTAAGTGCGATGTTCCTTTGACTTACGATATTCAAGTCATCTTGGTCATGAACACTTATGCTTTGACATCTTAAGCAAGCATCTTTAAGGAGATATGGACCCGAGATGATTGGGCATAAGTCGAAGTGATCGAAGGTATTTGAATAGCCTATAAAGGATTCACCACTCCTTGCGAGGAGATGTATACCCATGGCCTCTCGTCGAATTGTTACTAAAGTCTTTGGCCAAAGCATTACATGTTTAGAGTAAGATACTCTTGGATACATGTACAGTAACTAGAATCTGTAGGATGAGGAAATGATACTTTGGCTAGGTGTGACGTAGTCAACCTAGTGGGGACTAACACTATAGACCATGTCCTGAACCAAGTGGGTATAAGATGAGTGAAAGGAATGGGGCACGATTCATTGTAGCTGCTGAAGGGTTTCAGAAATAGTTCTGGATCAACCGTTGATCTTTTCGATTAATTGGGGATCATTATGTACTACTAGGTGCTACTCATGATCGTTATATAATTAATGGTTAATTATAGATGGCCAACATAAACCGAAAACCTATTTGGTCACACGCACAATGAGCATAATTTGAAGGATTTAAAACGAGCTTGAGAATGAGATTCTCAGACTGAGAGAAACTAGGTTTGGTTGGACCAAACAAGGATCGAACATGAAATCGTTTCAGTCACAATGGAAGCGTGGATGGGCTGTGTCTTATGAAGAGATGATGGATGAACCAAATTGGTTTGGTTCTAATCCAATGGTGAAGAATAAAACAAAGGGGTTTGGTTTGTTTTAAACGAATGAACCAAAGTTGGTTCGGTTCATTTTAACTTAAAATAGCCCAACACGGTTTGGTTTATTTTAACTTAAGTTATTGGAGCGGGTTAACGGGTTTTGGTTATGAACCAATAACCGCTAGGAGATGGTTTCTTGATGGTTAAGAAACATGCGCTCTATAAAAGCGCGGTTAGAGATTGGAGAGCCCTAAGGGTTTTGGTATTTTTGGAAAATCTTTTCCTCTCCTCCTCTTCTTGCCGGCGCCCAACTTCTTACCGCTGCCCACCACTGCCCAAGTTCCACTAGTTGGCGTCCAACAGCTGCCATCCTCCCCACTTGCCGGCGTCTAGCTGCTGCTGGAGGAGCTCCGGAGATCTTCCTTGGCTCCGATGACAAGGTGAGCACCTAGCTTTCCTTATTTGGCCGGCGCAAGTTCTCCACCAAAGCTGTCCAGTTTTCTAGACAACTTGTTTCTTTCGTGTCGAAGCATCGTTTGGACGGTGTTTGGAGCTCCGACAGTGGCTACCTTGCCGTGGATTCGATCTCTGGTAATCCTAATAGGTGGAGGACGAAGGATTCGTTAAACGGTTGACGAATACCTCTCTGGAGAAGCGAGTTTTGGGGACTCATTTTTGAATCCGAATTTTGATTCAGATTGTGATCTTCTCTCGATCACATCGTCTTCGACACGAGGCTAGTGACTCGTAAGAAGACGAGGCTCGTGGCTTTGTGAAGTCATCCCGACGATACTCGATGTGGATACGGATAGAGGCGATTCTAGCGAGAGTCGCTCCGATTGATGCCTTTTCCGCTACACGTGATACGTCAGGTATACCTAGAATAAATTCCTTTTATTGCAAAATTTGAAACTACAATTATATCTACACATGTTGTACTATGCATGCGTGTGGTGTGTGTTGTAATAAATTAGATTTATTGTCTTTTATTTCTTCCGCTGTGCACATGTTTATGAAATATGTTCGAACACACACTCGCTGCGGTGCCGGAAACCCAACACACAGTGGTCCCGGGATTTTAATTCCCAGCACCACACACAATATAAAGCTCTCCTAAATAATGGTGGTGCTGGGAATTATATTCCCAGGAACATAGTGATCCTGGGATTTAAATTTCCAGCACCACGCACAATATCAAGCTCGCCTAAATAAAGGTGGTGCTGAGAATTATATTCCCAGGAATATAGTTGTCCTGGGATTTTAATTCTCAGCACCACACACAATATCAAGCTCGGCTAAATAAAGGCGGTGCTGGAAATTATATTCGCATTAACATAGTGGTCTTGTGATTTAAATTCCCAGCACTACGCACAATATCAAGCTCGCCTAAATAAAGGTGTTCCTTGGAATTATATTTCCAGGTACATAGTGGTCTTGAGACTTTAATTCCCAGCACCACGCACAATATCATGTTCGCCTAGAAAAAATGTGGTGCTGGAAATTATATTCCTAGAAACACAGTGGTCCTAGGATTTTAATTCTCAATACCACGCACAATATCAAGCTCGCCTAAATAAAGGTGGTGCTGGAAATTATATTCCTAGGAATAAGTGGTCCTGAGATTTAAATTTTCAGCACCACCCACAATATCAAGCTCGCCTAAATAATGGTGGAGCTAGGAATTATATTCCCAGGAACACAGTGATCCTGAGATTTTAATTCCCAGTACCACATGCAATATCAAGCTTTCCTAGAAAAAAGATGGTGCTGGAAATTATATTCAAAGGAACACAGTGGCTCTGAGATTTAAATTTCCAACACCAAGCATAATATCTAGCACGCCTAAAAAAAGGTGGTGTTGGAAATTATATTTCTAGGAACACAGTGGTCCCATAATTTTAATTCTCAGCACCACGTACAATATCAAGCTCTCCTAAATAAAGGTGGTGTTGGGAATTATATTCCCAGGAACACAGTGGTCCTGGAATTTAAATTCCCAGCACGACGCACAATATCAAGCTCGCCTAAATAAAGGTGGTGCTGAGAATTATATTCTCAGGAACACAGTGGTCCTGTGATTTTAATTCCCAATATCATGTAATTTCAACAACTAAAATCATTTAGTATACAAAGTATACAAAATGGTAATCACAAGAAAATATACATTCCTAAATCTCATCACCACCTTTTTTAATGTTGAAGTGGTTCACATATTTAACAACGTCTAAATTTTTTATAATTGTACAAATACTATACAATTTGGATTTACACTTTACATCTTCAGAATGACTTTTATAGGCAGGCACCTTGGTGCAGTAAAAAATTTACAACTTTGTATACAATATATCTCAAATTACAACACAGTCATAATTGCAAAAAAAAGTGTGAGCTGCTCATTATTCTATTCCCCATTAAGAATCTAAAGCTCCTCATACCTTGCTGTCTGAATCTTTTAGGGTACCCAAATAATAGACTCTCAATGTATCATATTGTAAAAAATGCATAATCATAGCTGTAAAAACAATACAAATAATTTGTCCATTGCTAACTTATAAAATTTGGTATTTACAAAGAATATTAAATGTCTTACAAAGAGCTTTGTTTGGGACCCTGCACTTGATGCATGAAAAAATTTGTAGTAGAGAATTTATCAGCCAGGCCAGGATGCCAGTTCTCATAATACGAAGGGTGGATATTTTTAAAGAATTCAACCTACACCCAAAAAAATGCTATCAATCCTCCATACACAAACGGTTTATTTAAGTAACATATAAAAAACACTGCTTACTATTTCTTCAAATTGACTAGTGTAAGCTTTCCTAATGGACAATGAGTTGTAGTGGATAAACTCTACATTTTGCAAGTCCACCACTAGTAGGTGACAGTGGTCATCACGGATTATTGGACAAAATATATATCTAATTGGATTATTGCCTGGGGTTTTAAAAGTTTGCTGGAATGCTTGGGCGTACATCATATTAAACATATCCTGTGTATAAAAAAACCTGTCAAAACACCAAAGCTTTAAAGTTGATAATTCCACAGAAAAGGGTAAAAACTTACCAGGAATCTAGCCCCATAGAATATTGAGCTATAGTACACCTTATCAGTCTCCTTGCACTCATCAGCTAAGACTGATAAATAAGCACTGATGCAATCCCCATGTGTCAAAACATTCCAATCAAATATTGTAAGGAAAGAGTCCATGTATAAGTTAATAGCATTCGTCATCCACACTGGTCCTGATACTGTCACACTACACAAGGAAACGATTATTAGCAACTCTCAAAACATAAGATTACTATGATAAAGTGTATGGTCTTACTTCATTTTTTTTAGATTCAATAAACACTCCCCGACTGTTGGATCCATCTTATTGGTGAATTATTTATAAGCTTGCTATATACAAACAAAATAGTTAGAATAAAATGTAGGGACCTTCGTGACCGCTAGAGGGGGGTGAATAGCACGTATGAAGTAGATGGAGGAAATCTTTCGCGATCGCGTGCTTGCTACAATTTGATTAGTGCGCAGCGGAAATAATAGAAATAAAGCAATAACAAAATACAAGCACACAAACATGTCAATATAATGTGGTTCGGAACCGAATGGTTCCTACTCCACGGATTGAGCTCAAACGAGCTCTAGCGATGTGACCACACACCTCTAATCCAATAAACTCCTTCTCGGAACAATCCGGAGGGCGAGAAACCTCTTACAATTGTTTACAACAATAAACAAATAGATACAAGAAAAATACAAATATGAAATATGCTACAAGTAAAGGAAAAATACTTTACAATTGCTCTTTTGATTGCTTGATCTTTGGTTGCTTGAATTGCACTTGGAGACCCTAATTTGCAGCAACAAATCACCCCAAAGACGTCCAAGAACTGGGCCCAAATCCCTCCTCCACGAGCTCCTTAGCTGATCGGGACCATCGATTGATCCAGCGCTGCCATTGTCTCACAACGGCATGAACCACGTCAGATAAGTCCAATGGATACACCATCGGTTAATTGATCATACCCATCAGTCGACTGATGGCTCAATCAGTCAAGTGTTTGGGCCGATCACTCGACTGGAGAACCTTTTGTGTTCGAAATCCTGACCATCACCCACGCGATCATCGATCAATTGAGCCAGCCAAGAATGATCGACTAACTCGGCGATCGCCGTGGCACTTCCCGCAATCAAACCCTAGTTGACTTCGATCAGTCAATTGACCATATGTCTCAGTCGACTGATACACCTTAAACATGAGATTTTACCCCAAGTATGGTGCCCCCATACTTGCTAGACCACCCTTAGCCTAAACCTAATCCTTCTAGTCACCTCCGTCAGCCTCACGCCTATCGGATCCCTCCAAGTCATCCATGACTTGTTCATCCATACGCTAGCCATCAGGTGCTTCCATCAGCTATTGTCATGCTAACGTGGTTTATACCGCGAAGGCACATTGGGCTTACGCTGCCAAGACTCCGCTTGGACTTTACATTGCCAACCATTGAACTTATGCTGCCAAGACTCTACCCTTGAACTTTACGCCGCCAATATTCCCCTTGGACTTCTCAATTGCCAAGACTCAAGCTTGGACTTTCCCTTGCCAACCCATGTTGGACTTTCCATGCCAAGACCCATGCTTGGACTTTTCCTTGCCAAGACCCATGCTTGGACTTTCCTTTGCCAAGATCCATGCTTGGACTTTCCTTTTCCAAGACCCATTGTCATATGTTTTTATTGAACATCAAAACATCGCTCGAGTCAAACTCGAGTCCAGTCAATCGTGACCTGGGCTGATTGCACCAACAATCTCCTCCTTTTTGATGTTTGACAAAAACACCCTTGAGTTAGGCCCCTAACTCAAATTCCCTTACCAATTATCCCAAATTGGTAATCTTGCCTTTCTCCCCCTTTTTGACTAACATCAAAAAGTTTCACCCAAGGAGATCAATGTCTCAAATCCAATGAGATCTTACAATCTCCCCCTTGATCCAAAAATACCTAGGATGCCTATAATCTTCCTAGTGATAAGTCTCATATCACTTAAGAGAGGCACTCCTATGAACTCTCCCAATTTCCAAATTGGGCATCTCCAATTCCCATTTCTCCCCCTCATGAGGAAAAATAACATCCATCATCCCATGATGGATACCTCCCCCTAAAGGCTTGCTCCCCCTTGACCATTGCACCAACAATGTCCTTGGGAAGTCCCTAAGCCAATAGGAACTCTAAACCATCAAAAAATAAGGTCCAAAGTTCAACATTGAACTTTCCACACCTTAAATTTGATACATCACCCTAACAACTCTTCTAATCCATATCCAATGGATTTTCACCCTTTCTAATGCTTCCCAAAGCATATCTTAGGATTAGGAGTGGTTAGGGAACCCTAACATAGTTGAAAATGGGCTAAACATACCTTGTTTACCCGAAATCAGCATTGGTAGTCGACTTTATCAGGCAACAGTCGATGGACCTCATCATTAGTCGACTACCACCAAGAGCAGTCAACTGATATCTGCAAAATACAGATTTTAGACTTCAGAAATGATTTTTCAAAATGCATAAGTAATTATACGTAATTTTAAAAATCACAAAACTTGATACGTATAATACTTATTACCAATACAATGGGTGAAAAATGTTTGAAAAATATTTTACCCATAAAATAATTAAATTGACACAAAGTTCAAAAGTGAAGAAAAACTTCAATGTTTTAGCTCACTTTGTATCAACTTCATCAATGGTGATTGCTATCAAAAGATAGACTTCACTAAGGTTTTTCAAAATGATTTAAAAATGTTTTTAAAATCTTTAATTTCATTTTCCTAAACATCTCACTTGTATCTAAATGTGTGAAATACATACAAGTCATGTTCTAGTGAGATGTGGACTTTGTTCATTTAGGGTCTCATGCATTTTTCTAGGCAACATTATTTGATTCCCTTATGAATGAGACTTCAAATCATGCCTTAGTCCTTAAATCCATTTTATTTATGTATGAATGATGATTATGGCATAATTGATACAAGAATAAAAGCATGTGCCATATAATCATGATATCATGACATGTGATAATATAAAAACTAAACATACATGATATTTGAATAACCCTAAGTATTATCATGACATTTTATATGATTAAAAATAAATATGATATCATGACATGGCAAGGCAAAACAAAGCATGACAATTATAAAATACTAAGGTATAAGATACCTAAGTGTTAAGCCCAAATTGTCATTTCTAAGATTAAATTCATTTTTGCCTTAATGCCAACTATTCCCCTAGTGTGCCAAAAACCCAAAATGGCACACCATGACTTCTAAGACCTAATTGTGCCAATTTAATCATTTTTTAACTTCTCAAAGCACATTGGCACATCCTAAAGTGTCAACTCACTATGGTTAGGTTAACTACCTATCCACTTAGGGTTGACACACCCTAACCCATCTAGCGTGAATCGATCACACTTCTAGGAACCCAATACCTATTTGAGCTCCTTGGGTTTACTAGGTATTCCTTAGGGATGACCTCCCTAGATACCCTCCTAGGCTTGGTAGTCATTTGGGTCTTGCCTAGGTTAACTCTAGGGGTAACTCCCCTTGTAAACTTCTTAGTGGCTTTTCTAGGTTTCCTTGAAACCCTAGCCACTAGGCACACACCTTGGTTACCCTTAGGGATGACTTTCCTAGTAACCTTGGTCTTCCTAGACCTAGGTTGTGTTCCATAATCAAATGGAACACTATGATAGGCCTCCTTGGGCTTAGGTTTGTGACCCAAACCTTTCTTGCCTTTGGTGGGACCTTGCTTTCTAAGACCTAGACCTTGACTCTTAGACCTAGATTTTTGATCATTTGACTCTATAATTGAATTTTGCATCTTTGCAAGGATCCTCTCCAATTTCTCAAGCCTTTACCTCAAGGCTTGGTTTTCTAGTTCTAATTATCCAATTTTTGATTTTTCATCTAATCTTTGGACATTGTTTTTCCTAGGCATATGCCTAGTCCATTTAGAGTTAAAACCTAGGTGATCTTCTATTTTCTTAATGGATTCCTTAGGTAAGGTTTTTCTAGGGACATTAGTCACAAATTTATCCTTATTTGAAATATGATATGATTTTGCACCTAGACTATAGAATCTATTTATAGCATGCTCTTTATGATAAATAGCAAGATTGCTAACATTATTTCTAGCATGCTTTTGCCTATAACTTAAAGAAGGTGCATTGATAAATTTTACCTTAGGGTTTGCCTTAGAGGCTCCCCCTACTTGTAATGCTTCCTCTTGGACCTTCTTCTTCCCCCTAGGGCATTGACTCCTAAAATGCCTTTTTTGGTTGCATTTGAAACAAGTGATGTGCTCCTTGCTTCTTCTAGTGGGGGCACCAGTATCCTTGACTTTTTCATTGACTTTTGGTATCGGAGGAGTCTTACTAACTCTTTTTGGACACTTACTCTTGTAGTGTCCTTGCTCCCTACATTCAAAGAATATAATGTGAATTTTATTATTTATTGAAATGCTTGAGTTACCTAGGTCAATGGCGGCCAGATTTTGAGCTTCTTCATCTTGACTAGATGTTGAAGGCTCTTCTCCTTGCTCCGACATGGAAGGTGATCCCTCCTCCCCCTCAATCCTAGAGGTGGAGGCATCTTCTATCTCTTCTTCCTCTTTCGATCCGGATGTTGATTCCCTATCAATCTTTGAATCCTCAAGCTCTTGGGATGAAGATGTGCTTGCTTCTTCTTGAGCTTGAGATGATGAGCACTCCTCTTCTTCTTCTTGTTCTTGGACCGGTGATGGATTTTCGTGATATTTTGCCAATTCGCTCCAAAGCTCCTTGGCATCCATGTAATCCCCTAGGCTACACAAGATGTCATTAGGAATCAAATCAAAAAAAAATTTGACTACCTTCTTATTTTTATCAAACTATTGGAGTTGCTCCTCGGTCCATCTCTTCTTCTTGAGGAAGCCTCCCTTTGGTCCTCTTGGATAGTTAAATCCCTCCATCAAAATGGACCATTCTTCTGTTAGTGAAAGCCCTAGAGCCAATCATGTGATGATTGTTGTATGGACTTTATTGTATCATATTCCTATTTATAAAGGCATGGTTATTATATTTACTTGTATTGGTGCCAAATAACTAAATATAATAATGTCCTTGATTAGTAGGTTCTTATCTATATCAATCGATTGGTTGAATCGATATTGAGATGATATAGAGAACACTACTCTTAATCATTCCTAGTCGAGTATTAACATTCAGGGACAATGTTAATGCGTAGAGACTAGCATGAAGGTCAACACGATGACTTGATCTCACAAGTCATGGATATGAGATATCAAGTTGACACATGGGTATGCATTGAAGAATGTATACTGAATGGCCTGCCATGAGAAAGTATCATGGATCGTTATATGAGTGTCATATACTTTCTCATGTGGCTATTAGTATGACTATTAGTCCTTAGACCTGAAGTCACCATGGTTCCCTACATAAGGAGTTGCATACTTTGGCTTCGTCAAACGTCACCCGTAAATGGGTGGACTATAAAGGCGATTACTGGGTATGTAACAAATTATGCAGAGGGATGTGAGTGATGTAGATGGGATCTATCCCTCCTATATGATGGGGGTGACATCGATATTCTTGATAGAGTGAGACCACGAAGTGCATGGCCATGCCCAAATGAGTCAATATGAGATATTGAGCTCATTTGAATAGAGTGAGTCTGCTTGGAGTTCAAGATATAGATTGTACCGAGGATGACACGGTCTATGCCTCGATTGGCCAATCTAGATGTCAAGGATAGAGGGACATTGTCACATATTGTGAGAGTCACAATTAGTAGTCACAAAGGTGATGTTGGAGCTCAACATTCTTGTAACTTGGGTAGCAATGATGTGTTGCTAGATACCGCTCATTGCTTATGTTCCTAAATCGGTTTAGGGACATTGCCAACGTTACAAGAACCTATAGGGTCACACACATAAGAGCAATTAGATGGAGATTAGGTTCATATGATGAACCATGAGGATTAGGTTCATGGGATGAACCAAATTGGATTAAGAGTAATCCAAATTAGACTAATTGAGTTAGACTCAAGTTGATTCAAGTGTTGAATGAGTCTAATTTATATTTGATTAATCAAATCAATTTAAATTAATGAATAGAGATTCATTAAATTAAATTGACTTGAGTCAAGTGGTTAGATTTGATCAACCATGAGAGATAAGAGGTCAAGTTTGACTTGACTTGAGAGGGAAGATGAAAGGTCAAGTTTGACTTGATCAAATGCCATGTCATGATGATGACTTGGCATGGCCGGCAAATGATGATGCTCCACATCATCATTGACTTTGTCAATTGGTGCCACATCATGAAGGAGACCAAGGGTCATGGGAGTTACATGCATGCATGTAACCCCCTCTCCATAATGTGGCCGGCCACTTTAGGGGTTATGATGGTGAAATTCATTTGGTGAGTTACACACACAACATCATCTTCAACCTTGGATCAATTTTCCCTCAAGCTCTCCTTCTTCTTCCTCATCTTGCCGAGACATTCTAGGAGTGCTAGCACACTCAAGATTGTCTTTTCTCCACATTTTGCTTGTGTGGATACCAATAGAGGAGTGTGCACTTGACACTCTCAAGTTCCGACAACCCTTTTGGACGAGCGGGATTTGCGAAGGGCGTCGCATCGAGGGTAATGATCTCACCTCTTAGATCTAAGGTAGATCTAGGGTTTTTAGTAAGTACATACATGTTTTATTTTAATATATCTTCGTACGGGCAAAAAGCGGTTTTTGCGGCTCGGAAAAACCCAACAGTGGTATCAGAGCCACGTGCAAAGCATGTATGTGTTTCAATTTTGTAATTTTTGGTATTTGATATAAAAATTACAGATTTATATGTTTCTATAAATTTCCTAATTTTATAAAATTTTTGAGTATTTTTCTCGAAGAATCGAAGCAATGAGTGTTGGGACACTTGTAGGCTTCAACCGTCAAGAAAAACTCTTCGAAACGGCGAGTTCTCGCTTTAGGTTTTTGGGACAGTGACTTAAGTTGTTGTAAGATCATTTTAGGGACACTCGCAAAGTTTATTTTGTGAGTAGGGGCGCTGCCCCTATCCTCGAAAGGGGCCTTGTCCCGCGATCGCGCCAGGAAACCGCTTAGCGGGACCGTTACGGAGAGGTGACTCATTAATTTGAAAAAAAAATTAGGAAAAATTATAGAAATTTCTTTAAATACATAATTTAGAATTATGTATAATTCTGTGATTGTCATGGCCCAATAACCCCAATATGATTGGATGTGATGTGTTGTAATTCATAATACGGCCTGCGTGCCGTTTTGTGGTTGTGTGTGTTGTATAGTGTATGCGACCTGTGCGTCGTACCTCTTCTTTTGATATTCTAGTTGTAAATAGTTTTAGACTCGAATGTAACTCGAGTTTCATATTTGTAATGTACAAAATGAAGCGGTGGAAAGTCCACTTGAAGATGAGATTACGAGAAGGGTGACGACGACACATGGCGGTCAAAGGAAGCGCTTGGAGAAGCCGCTAGCCTTAGGTTGACCGTCCAATCTTCTCATTGGCTTGAGAAGATTGTAGTAGGGCCATGACTATATCACATTTATATATATATATATATATATATATTTATTTATTTATTTATTTGATTTTGCTTGTATGTATGTGATGCATGCTAGTAGAATAATGCTTGTATGTATATGATGCATGCTAGGATAATTTTCTTGTATGTATATGATGCATGCTAGAATAATGATTGTATGTATGTGATGCATGCTAATATAGGATAATAAAGGTCTAAATGCGTATAAGATACACATTACGATTAGATTAGATCATAATCGAATCAACTCGAAAATGCCTATCGAACCTTGATACCCATCACTACCTCGATCATTTATTGTTGTTGAATCTGCCAAAGCAGAGCAACGCATATTATTTTGGTAGGGTGCGGAGGGACAATCTTGGTCCCGCCTATCACGCTTGGGTTAGAGTAAGCTCAATTAGATTGAGCAAAACTAGTTAACTCAATTGATCGAGTAGAACTATAGACATATTCCAATCGTTGGAAAGATAGGTTAAGATCGCATTTACACTAAATCTTGGGCGATTTAGCCAAAGCTAACTCAAGGTCTTTTGTAAATGTGGGTCTTGATCCTATAAACAAGAGTTGCATAGAGATGTAATCGGTAATGTATTACCCACCGATCATACTAAGTCTTGGGCGATTTAGCCAAAGCTAACTCAAGGCTTAGTATGATGTGGATCTTGTCCCACAAGAATTATAGCTAGTTTGTATGAATCTAGTAATGTGGTTTGACCACATCCATAACTCGATTCTATAAAATTCCTATAATTCAGTGGGAGCATCATTTGATTAAAGGCCTAATTAAATGATAAAAGGAATATGATATTAATTCTCTGCATTGTATGTTGTAGATAACTATATCGACAAACACGAACACTCTCTCTCTGCGTTCTGTCCTTGAGAAGGACAAGCTCAATGGAGCAAATTTCCTGGACTGGTATAGGAACCTGAGAATTGTTCTCACCCAAGAAAGGAAGCTGTACGTCCTGGAGCAGCCCATTCCGGAGGCACCTCCTGCCACTGCCTCACGAGCTGACAAAGATGCTTACAAGAAGCATCAAGATGATGCATTAGATGTGTCATGTCTAATGCTCGCGACCATGAACTCTGAGCTTTAGAAGCAACATGAGCTCATGAATGCTTATGATATGGTTGGACATCTTCGTCAACTATATCAAGGACAAGCAAGGCATGAGAGATATGAAGTCTCTAAGGCATTGTTTGGGTCTAAAATGCAAGAAGGGACTCCCGTAGGTCAATATGTACTCAAGATGATTGGGTACGTAGAAAACCTACAAAGGCTGGGATTCCCACTTGGCCAAGAGCTGACCACTGACCTGATCTTGCAATATTTGCCACAAGCCTTCAATCAATTTGTCATGAATTATAACATGAATAAAATTGATAAGCCATTGCCTGAAATGCTCAGCATGTTGAGAACTGCTGAGCTTAACCTTAAGAAGGGAAAATCTGACACCATTTTGATGGTGCACAAGAAGAAAGGCAAGGGCAAGCCTAAAGGTAAGGGAAAGTCCCAAGCCAAGGGCAAAGGAAAAGAACTTAAACCCAAAGGAGGGGTAGCCAAGGAAGGGGCTTGCTTCCACTGCAAGGAAGCTGGACACTGGAAGCGTAACTGCAAAGCTTACCTGGAAGATCTTAAGAAGAAAAGAAGTGAGACTTCTACTTCAGGTATAAATGTTATAGAAGTCAATCTATCTATTTCTTCATCATGGGTATTAGATACCGGATGTGCATCTCACATTTGTAATGTGCAAATGACGAGAAATAGCAGGCATTGACAAAGGGCGAGGTGGACCTACGAGTAGGCAATGGAGCAAGGGTTCTGCCATTCTTTGTAGGGAACTTATGATCTATCTCTGCCCTCTGGGCTTGTACTAGAATTAGATGAATGTTGTTATGTGCCTGCCTTAACTAAGAACATCATTTCAGTTTCTTGTTTGGACAAGAAAGGTTTTTCATTTATAATAAAGAATAAATGTTGTTCAGTTTATTTAAATGATATGTTCTATTGTAGTGCACCTCTAATGAACGGACTCTACTTTCTAGACTTAGAGAGCCCTATCTATAACATAAGTACCAAGAGGTTCAAGTCAAATGAGTTGAACCAAACCTATCTCTGGCATTGTCGCTTAGGTCACATAAATGAGAGTCCCTTATCTCAGCTCCATAAGGATGGGCTGCTAGACTCATTTGATTTTGAATCATATGAGACATGCGAGTCTTGCCTTTTAGGCAAGATGACCAAGACTCCCTTTAGTGGACACAGCGAAAGAGCAACAGATTTGTTAGAACTTATACATAGTGATGTATGTGGTCCTTTTAATGTTGCTGCTAGAGGTGGTTACAGGTACTTCATTACATTTAATGATGACTTCAGTAGATATGGTTATGTGTATCTTATGACGCATAAATCAGAATCCTTTGAAAAGTTCAAAGAATTCAAGAATGAAGTACAAAACCAGCTCGGCAAGAGTATTAAGATACTTCGATCAGATCGAGGTGGTGAATACCTTATCCATGAGTTTCGTGACTATCTAGCGGAGTGTGGGATTCTATCCCAACTCACTCCTCCTGGAACACCATAGTGGAATGGTGTATCCGAAAGGAGAAATCGTACCCTATTAGATATGATACAATCTATGATGAGTCACACAGATCTTCCTATATCCTTTTGGGGATATGCTCTAGACACAACAGCCTTTACCCTTAACCATGTACCATCCAAGGCTATCATAAAGACACCATATATGATATAGACAGGGAGAAATCCCAAGATGTCTTTTATGAGGATTTGGGGTTGTGAGGCTTACGTTCGACGTCAAGTCTCAGACAAACTGGGGCCCAAATCTGATAGGTGCTATTTTGTTGGATATCCCAAGGATACAAAGGGATATTACTTCTACATTCCCAGTCAGCACAAAGTGTTTGTGGCAAAGACTGGAGTTTTTCTAGAAAGGGATTTTGTTTCTAGAAAAACTAGTGGGAGTACCTTCGATCTTGAAGAAATTCAAGATAAGGACCATAACACTGAGGCCTTGATGGAGGTTGAACAGGAACCACAAAGTGTTGTGGGTGATGAGGTTGTTGCACAAAGAGTTATGGAACAACCACCTCATGTAGACTTACCTCTTCGCAGGTCTGATAGGGTACGTCGTCAGCCTGAGAGATACTCATTTCTCTTGTTTGACCATGATGACGTTATGCTCATTGAGAATGAGCCTACCTCCTATCAGGAAGCTGTGATGAGCCCAGATTCTGAGAAATGGCTAGAGGCCATGAGATCCGAGATGGAATCCATGTACACCAACCAAGTATGGACTTTGGTTGATCCACCTGAAGGGGTCAAACCCATTGGGTGTAAGTGGGTCTTTAGGAGAAAGACTGACATGGATGGACTTAAGCATACCTATAAGGGCCGATTGGTGGCTAAAGGTTTCAAGAAAATCCATGGTATTGACTATGATGAAACCTTTTCTCCAGTGGCGATGTTTAAGTCCATTCGGATCTTGCTTGCTATTGCAGCATACCACGATTATGAGATCTGGCAGAAGGATGTTAAAACCGTATTTCTGAATGGAAACTTACTCGAGGATGTTTACATGACACAACCTGAGGGTTTTGAAGATCCACAGAATACTGGGAAGGTATGCAAGCTGCAAAGGTCCATTTATGGGCTAAAGCAAGCTTCTCGGAGCTGGAATCTTCGATTCGATGATGCGATCAAATAGTTTGGTTTCATCAAGAATGAAGATGAACCCTGTGTCTACAAGAGGGTTAATGGGAACACAGTTGTCTTCCTTGTATTATATGTGGATGACATACTGCTCATTGGGAATGACATCCCTTCGCTACAGTCTGTGAAGACTTGGCTTGGGATGTGCTTCTCAATGAAGGACTTAGGTGAAGCAGCCTGTATTCTAGGCATCAAGATCTATAGAGATAGATCTAAGAGATTGCTTGGCCTAAGTCGGAGTACATACATTGACACGGTATTACTTCGGTTTGCCATGCAAAATTCCAAGAAAGGACTTCTGCCGATGTCACATGGTGTGAGTCTTTCGAAGACTCAAAGTCCCTCTTCTAGAGAGGAGAGAGACCGCATGGATAAGATCCCTTACGCATCTGCTATAGGATCTATCATGTACGCCATGCTGTGTACTCGTCCTGATGTCTCGTATGCTTTGAGCATGACGAGTAGATACCAGTCAGATCCAGGTGAGCATCACTGGATAGCAGTCAAGAATATTCTTAAGTACTTGAGAAGGACTAAAGAATATTTCTTGATATTTAGAGGCGATGGGGAGCTAGCTGTAAAGGGTTACAGCGATGCCAGCTTCCAAACTGACCAGGATGATTATAGATCGCAGTCAAGGTTCGTGTTTTGCTTGAATGGTGGCGCTGTGAGCTGGAAGAGTTCGAAGTAGGACACAGTTGCTGATTCTACAACAGAAGCCGAGTATATCGCTGCATTTGAGGCAACAAAGGAGGCATTTTGGATCCGCAAGTTCATTGCTGAACTTGGGGTGGTTCCTAGCATTGCAGATTCTATAGAGCTCTATTGTGACAATAATGAAGCGATTGCACAGGCTAAGGAACCTCGCTCACACTAGCAGACTAAATACATACTACGGCGCTTCCATCTCATTCGAGAGATTATCGATAGAGGAGATGTGAAGATTTGCAGAGTACCCACAGAGGCTAACATCGCAGATCCCTTGACCAAGGCTTTGGCACAGAAAAAGCATGATGGTCACACTAGGTCATTGGGTATTAGATACTACGGTGATTGACACTAGTGCTAGTGGGAGATTGTTAGTGAAAGCCCTAGAGCCAATCATGTGATGATTGTTGTATGGACTTTATTGTATCATATTCCTATTTATAAAGGCATGGTTATTATATTTACTTGTATTAGTGCCAAATAACTAAATATAATAATGTCCTTGAGTAGTAGGTTCTTATCTATATCAATCGATTGGTCGAATCGATATTGAGATGATATAGAGAACACTACTCTTAATCATTCCTAGTCGAGTATTAACATTCAGGGACAATGTTAATGCGTAGAGACTAGCATGAAGGTCAACACGATGACTTGATCTCACAAGTCATGGATATGAGATATCAAGTTGACACATGGGTATGCATTGGAGAATGTATACTGAATGTCCCGCCATGAGAAAGTATCATGGATCGTTATATGAGTGTCATATACTTTCTCATGTGGCTATTAGTATGACTATTAGTCCTTAGACCTGAAGTCACCATGGTTCCCTACATAAGGAGTTGCATACTTTGGCTTCGTCAAACGTCACCCGTAAATGGGTGGACTATAAAGGCGATTACTGGGTATGTAACAAATTATGCAGAGGGATGTGAGTGATGTAGATGGGATCTATCCCTCCTATATGATGGGGGTGACATCGATATTCTTGATAGAGTGAGACTACGAAGTGCATGGCCATGCCCAAATGAGTCAATATGAGATATTGAGCTCATTTGAATAGAGTGAGTCTGCTTGGAGTTCAAGATATAGATTGTACCGAGGATGACACGGTCTATGCCTCGATTGGTCAATCTAGATGTCAAGGATAGAGGGACATTGTCACATATTGTGAGAGTCACAATTAGTAGTCACAAAGGTGGTGTTGGAGCTCAACATTCTTGTAACTTGGGTAGCAATGATGTGTTGCTAGATACCGCTCATTGCTTATGTTCCTAAATCGGTTTAAGGACATTGCCAACGTTACAAGAACCTATAGGGTCACACACATAAGAGCAATTAGATGGAGATTAGGTTCATATGATGAACCATGAGGATTAGGTTCATGGGATGAACCAAATTGGATTAAGAGTAATCCAAATTAGACTAATTGAGTTAGACTCAAGTTGATCAAGTGTTGAATGAGTCTAATTTATATTTGATTCATCAAATTAATTTAAATTAATGAATAGAGATTCATTAAATTAAATTGACTTGAGTCAAGTGGTTAGATTTGATCAACCATGAGAGATAAGAGGTCAAGTTTGACTTAACTTGAGAGGGAAGATGAAAGGTCAAGTTTGACTTGACCAAATGCCATGTCATGATGATGACTTGGCATGGCCGGCCAATGATGATGCTCCACATCATCATTGACTTTATCAATTGGTGCCACATCATGAAGGAGACCAAGGGTCATGGGAGTTACATGCATGCATGTAACCCCCTCTCCATAATGTGGCCGACCACTTTAGGGGTTATGATGGTGAAATTCATTTGGTGAGTTACACACACAACATCATCTTCAACCTTGGATCAATTTTCCCTCAAGCTCTCCTTCTTCTTCCTCATCTTGCCGCGACATTCTAGGAGTGCTAGCACACTCAAGATTGTCTTTTCTCCACATTTTGCTTGTGTGGATACCAATAGAGGAGTGTGCACTTGACACTCTCAAGTTCCGGCAATCCTTTTGGATGAGCGGGATTTGCGAAGGGCATCGCATCGAGGGTAATGATCTCACCTCTTAGATCTAAGGTAGATCTAGGGTTTTTAGTAAGTACATACATGTTTTATTTTAATATATCTTCGCACGGATCCGTGGCCGGGGATTCCGAAGTTTCCGCAACGCAAAAAGCGGTTTTTGCAGCTCGGAAAAACCCAACATCTTCAATATCCTTCATCATGATGAAGTCTTCAATTCTTCTCTTCCATGAATTAAAGCCTTCTCGTCCATAAAGTGCATATGGGACTGGTGTGTTGATGTCCCATCCCAATTGTTCTTTAAACTCCATCTTTCTTCCTCTAGCGGTTTTGTTCTTGGGTGTTAGTCCATAGAAGAGCTCCTAGCTATGATACCAATTGTAGGGACCTGCGTAACCGCTAGAGGGGGAGTGAATAGTGCGTATGACGTAGATGGAGGAAATCTTTCGCGATCGCGTGCTTGCTACAATTTGATTAGTGCACAATGGAAATAATAGAAATAAAGCAATAACAAAATACAAGCACACAAACACATCAATATAACGTGGTTCAGAATCGAATGGTTCATACTCCACAGATCGAGCTCAAACGAGCTCTAGCGATGCGACCACATACCACTAATCCAATAAACTCCTTCTTGGAACAATCCGGAGGTGGAGAAACCTCTTACAATTATTTACAACAATAAACAAATAGATAAAAGCAAATACAAATATGAAATATGCTACAAGTAAAGGAAAAACACTTTACAATTGCTCTTTTGATTGCTTGATCTTTGGTTGCTTGAATTGCACTTGGAGACCCTGATTTACAGCAGCAAATCACCCTAAAGACGTCCAAGAATCGATCCCAAATCCCTCCTCCATGAGTTTCTTTTAAAAGCAATGATCGGGACCATCACCGATCAGCTCAGCCGTTGTCTCACAATGGCATGAACCACATTGGATAAGTCCAACGGATACACCATCAATCGACTGATGGCTCAATCAATCGAGTGTTCGGGCCGATCACTTGATTGGAGAACCTTTTGTGCCTGAAATCCCGACCATCAGTCCATTGATCACCGTGATTAGTCGATCGCCAGCGAATTGATCGCTCAACTCGCAATGATCGCCAGTGGCACTTCAGCCAAGAGCCCTTGTTGACGATCAATCACGATCGACCATATGTCCGATACCAATCGATACACCTCAAATATGAGGTTTTACCCCAAGTATGGAGCCCCTATACTTGCTAGACCACCCTTAGCCTAGACTTAAGCCTTCTAGTCACCTCTGTCAGCCTCACGTCTATCGGATCCCTCCAAGTCATCCATGACTTGTTCATCCATACACTAGCCTTCAGGTGCTTCCATCAGCTATTGTCATGCTAACGTGGTCTATACTACCATGGCACATTGGGCTTATGCTGCCAAGACTCCGCTTGGACTTTACGCCGCCAACCATTGAACTTTTGCTGCTAAGACTCCACCCTTGGACTTTACGCCACCAATATTCCCCTTGGACTTCTCAATTGCCAAGACTCAAGCTTGGACTTTCCCTTGCCAACCCATGTTGGACTTTCCATGCCAAGACCCATGCTTGGACTTTTCCTTGACAAGACCCATGCTTGGACTTTCCTTTGCCAAGACCCATGCTTGGACTTTCCTTTGCCAAGACCCATTGTCATATGTTTTTGTCGAACATCAAAACATCGCTCGAGTCATACTCGAGTCCGGTCAATCATGACCTGTACCGATTGCAACAACATAAAAATATTTTCTCTGAAAAATAAGACTGGACATGATAACTTATGCTCACCTCCAATATCCTTCTCTTGACTTCGTCAAGTGGTTGTTGTTTATTCGTGGAGACTTGTGTGGCAGTAGATAATATTTCAGGTTCATACTCTTCGGCAGTTGATTTCCCTTTTTTATCCTAGCCTGACTCCTGCTCAAAATTTGCCTCTTCAGGAGCGATATTAAGGTCTGATGAGGGATACTCAATAGCCTTGCTAGGGACTATTTGAGTTTCAACTCTTCTTCTTTTAGGAATGTTAGCAAACCATGCAGGAGGAACGCTTTTTGGAAGGCCTTGTGGGATTAACTTCTTTTAGGAAGTTTCAACTTAACCCTAAGATTAAGTTACTTGTACAAAAAAAAAAATCCAATCCCAATTTTCCCCGACTTCTCATTTCTGCGGTTTCACTTCCGTGAGTTTTCTTCTCCTCATTTATCCACCGTGCGATGCCTCATTTCATTTCCCCGATTCTTCTTCCTCTCGGTTTCTCACGCACCGCCCTCCTCACCTCGCGCGCCTCCCTCCTCACCTCGCTGTCGCCCTACGACCATCCACGATCGCTCGCGGCCCCCGGGCAGAGCAGCACGTGTTCCGCCGCCTTTGTGCATCGCGCACACAGGACCAGCAGTCGCTGCCCCTGTGCACCCGGCAAGCATCGCAACCTTGGTTATAGCTGACCATCGCCTGTTCTCCAGATCATGCGTCGCCCAGTTGACTGCCACCTCCGATCGGTGTTGTCGATTGTATCTACTCCTCTTTACTACTGCCTCTCTCCTATCTTTTGATCTCCACTTGCACACCACCGACCAACCTTCATCGTGAGCAGCAGTGCTGCCTAGAGCGGCAGTCTGGTCCAGATCCTCTTCTTCCTTTGTGACGGCTCACGATCTGAGCCCCATCACAACCGCTTGGATTTGGGTTAGTGTATTGGTCGGCAACTGCTTTTGGCACAGGGAGGGTATGCCATTGTTGCAGCTTCAATTTCTGGTATTCCGCAATCTCTTCCTCCCTTATTGCAATTTTTGTTGATGTCGATGTTGGGATGTATACTGAAAAGTCTATCTTTTGTATGAACATCTTTATTTTGAAATAATAATCACATGATCATTGTTTGCATATTTATGGTTATGCATATTTGTCTGATACATTACATTGTAGATAACATGATGTGTAGTGTCACACAGGAGATCATGTTATCGGTTCATTGTAAAGTATAAGTAAAGGCTCACAATCGAGATGGTTTTGGACAAACCATTGGCATGGTTGTGGTGTGATTTGGTATTGGTTTGTCTTGACCATAGAATCACACTAGTACACTTTGTGTGTATTGAGCAGGACCGACATAGAGGTGATTCAATTTATTGCTGACTACATAATCGAATCGTACCTCAGATATTATGTTGTACATGATCTTAATCCCGATATAATAATGGGCACATATACTTACTATTCATTTCTTTGATTTACCAATGGGCGATATTTATAGAGTAAATCGATAGGCTCAGTAAATTTAGAAATGATATTATTTATATGGTGTGCCATTGAATATAGGAGAAAACCGTGTCCTACATATTAGGATGATGATGTCCCCTTGCTGAGCTCATAAGGTTCATCATGTAAACCCTGCAGGTGGACTTGGTCTAGCATGATGATAAGGTTGAGTGGTACTACTCATGGAGTTAGATGTTGATTAATTAATTGTCAGTAAATTAATTAATCAACGGACATTCGAGATCTTAAACACGGGGAGAAATATGTGCAAATAATATATGGATCTCATATTATCTTATGGGGGTTGGTGAGGTAGATCAATGATAATCCTCTAGTGGATTGGATTATCATTAATGGATCAGACTTTATGTGGGCTTGATCCATTGGGTGGCCAAGATCCAACTCCTCCTCATGGTCCCTATTATAGCCTATTAAAACCTCATGAAGCCTAGATCTAATGATGGAAAACAAAACTCTAGATCCAACGGTAGAGATTAAATCTCTAGATCCGACGGTTGAGATTAAATCTCTAGATCTGATGGTTGAGATTAAATCCCTAGAACCAATGGTGGAGATTAAAACAAGGCTTATGCCTGACTCTATAAAAGGAGGCAAGGGGGTGGGCGGCAAGAAGAATGGAAGAGGGGCTAGGGTTTGGAGGTTGGGTGGCCACAAATAAGGAAAAAGTTTCCTTCTTCTTCTTCTTCCTTGGTGGTTGACGCCCATCTTCTCCTCTCCTCTCCTTGGCCGACGTTCAAAGCACTTCCTCCTCTTCTCCTTTGTCGGTGGATATAAGGCTTAGGGTGATTCCTTGGAGCTCTTGACCGACGCTCACTTCCTCACCTCTTCTTCTTGTTGGTCGGCGGCAAGCATCAAGGTTGGTGCTTGGTGGTTGGCTAAAGGAAGGAGGAGAGTTTTGATTATATACTTCCTCTTGTTTGGAGCGAGCAAGGAAGGAAGATTGGTGATCTTGGAGGCTTCTACTTTTGAAAGATCGTCGCCCACACGACGTCCAAAAGGAGAAAGGACATACAATAGAAGATCGAGAGGTATAATGTTTGTTTATATTCTTTTGTAACATGTCTATATTTGTTCTTCAATCATATATATGTTGTATATTCTGTTTTGTGGCTAAATTAACTTGGACCCCGAATACAAACACAAAAACTGGCGATCCGTACATCGTCTATTCCGCGGCTAATCGTAGAATAGAGGTTGGTTGCTTGAAAAACAAATTTGTTCAAGTGACTACTCTAATCGAATAGCACGATGATGAAACGGTAGCTTGGGTGATCCCTCCTTGTCCAGGATAATTTTTTTTTATACGGGGACGTAGAAGGGATCGCCATGAACAAGCGACCGAGTTGAAGTGGAAAGTGAAATTTCCTACCTTCAAGTGGTATCAGAGCCACGGTTTCCGGTTTTGTGTGTTTAGGATTCGGTTACTTTTATGCACTTTTCATATATTATATGTGCCGGATAATAGTAGGATGTGAATAGGTTAACTTTTTGGTTGCAGGCATAGGATTCAACTATTATGGCCATATGTGTGTATGTGATTGTATGTGTGTAATTGTATATTTTGTTGAATCCTCAGGGTTGACGAGGCTAGTATTTAATTTTTGTAATTATATACGGCATTGTTTAGCCACTCCTTTTATTTTAGTTTACTTTCGATCTAGATTTCATGTACATTCCCTCGTGGAGTATAGGATCGATGGATGTAAATTAAAATAGTTTTTTTCTCGACTCGGATCTCCGGATGGCTTGTATATGGCGTAGGGAGGAGCGGACGAGATGGCGATACGACGAGAGACATATTGAAGACAAAAGCCATAATAGTTGGAAAATATTTATTTTTCATATTTATTGCTTATTGTTTGATATGCATGTCGTAGGCTAGAAAATTCCTCAATTTTAAATTACTAAGTGGGAGAGGGATATTTTTATAAATTCCCATGACCTCCATTACAATTTGACATGTGATGCAAAGACACTTGCGCGTCGGCTCTGAGTGCCTTCCTCCCCATCGGATGAGTTTGTTTGCGGATCACAAGGTCGAATATGGTTATAGGAAATTATTAAGGAGCGTGTGTACTTCCCCATCGGAAGGCACATAACCTGAGATAATTACCTTGGTACCGAGTAATTGTGAACACTTAGATACAAATATAAGTATCCTCCCCATCGGAGTCACTGCTTTTATTTGTAAGGTCGAAGAGGAACCAACTATTAATTTTATTTGTCAAAAAGTTAGGTTGACAAGATAGTAAAATTAATGGGTGAAACCTCCTCTAACAAATGTAGAATTTGTATACGTCCACACTATCGTGGCATATGATATTCTCGGTGTATTGAGGTGTTGGTTGATTTTAAAATTTTATTGTTTGAGGAATCAATAATTTTTTGAAATCTAATGTTTTTATCTATGTGATTCTTAGGTTGTTTTCAAAATGACTTTCAACCCGCTTGTTGTGATACTGAAAGAAAATAAACTTACTGGACCCAACTATGTTGATTGGAAGAGGAATCTTGACATTGTCTTGACTGCTGAGGAATACAAATATGTACTCCTCGAAGAGTGCCCTCCTAATCCTGCGGATGATTCTGGGGAAATGGAGAACGAGAGTTATAAGAAGTGGATTAAGGCCGATGAGATGGTGCGGTGTTACATTTTGGCATCTATGTCAAATGTACTGCAACATCAGCATCAAGCCATGCCCACTGCTTATGACATGATGCTCAATCTCAAAGAGCTTTTCGGACACCAGAATCGGGCTGCTAGGTAGGAAGCCATGAGGAACTTGATGATGACCACCATGATCGAGGGAACACCCGTAAGGGATCATGTTCTCAAGATGATGGCTCATTTGAATGAGCTAGAAGTCCTCAGAGCTGAGATCGATGGGGAAACCCAGGTCGATATCATTCTCCAGTCTCTACCTAGGAGTTTTGAGCAGTTTCGCTTGAACTACAACATGAACAAGAGGTTGTATTCATTGGCGGAGCTTCTGACATAACTCCAGGCAATAGAGGGGCTTTTTCGTCAGAGTGCTCAGGCGCAAGCCATGGTTGCCCAAAACGTTTCTACTTCTAAGACGAAAGGCAAGAAGAAGAAGAAACAAGCTGGGGCAAAGGTGGTAGGAGGAACTCAGGGAGGAGTGAAGAAGCCGAAAGGCAAGTGCTTCACTTGTAAGTAGACTGGACACTGGAAAAAGGACTGCCCCAACCGGAAGCAGAACAAAGGTATATCTTGTGGTCTAGTCATTGAAACATGTTTAGCGGTGTTATCTACTTGCACTTGGTGTGTAGATACGGGAGCCACTGATCATGTTTGCAATACTTTGCAGGGGATCCAGGAAACCAGACGACTGGCTGAGGGGGAGATTACCGTATACTTAGGCGATATCACAAAGGTGGCGGTTGTTGCAGTGGGAGATGTTTATTTGTCTTTTGAGAGGAATAAAGTTTTGGTTCTTAAAAATTGCCTTTATGTACCTTTATTTAGAAAGAATTTAATTTTGATTTCTAAATTATTTATGGATGGATATTCTATTTCTTTTAATGACAGAGTTGTTATAAAAAGGAATAGGGGGAATCTCTTCTGGTGTATTGATAGGAAATTTGTTTACACTTGAACCAAAAGCTCCCACGATGCAAATAGAAGTTAATAACTCATCTTCTAATTCCAATAAGAGAAAAGAACCTTCGAAGATGAACCAAACATACCTTTGGCATCTAAGACTTGGTCATATTAACCTAAGCAGAATTCAAAGGTTGATAGCTGATGGACCTTTGGGTTCATTAGTGGTGGAAGATTTCCCAACCTGCGAATTTTTCTTGGAAGGTAAAATCACCAAGAGGCCATTTAAGGCCAAGGGGTATAGAGCCAAAGATGTGTTGGAATTGGTTCATTCTGATTTGTGTGGTCCTATGTCTATCCAGGCTAGAGGTGGTTTTGAATATTTTGTCTCTTTTATAGATGATTATTCAAGATATGGATACATTTACTTGATGCGCCGCAAGTCTGAATGCTTTGATAGGTTCAAAGAATTCAAGGCTGATGTGGAGAAACGTCAAGTTAAAAGTATCAAGACACTACGATCTGATCATGGTGGTGAGTACCTCTTGGGAGAGTTTAGGAATTACCTATCAGAGGCAGGGATTCAATCCCAATTGTCTGCACTTGACACACCCTAGTAGAATGGTGTAGCAGAGCGAAGGAATAGAACTCTTATGGAGATGGTTAGATCGATGATGAGTTATTCTAAGTTGCCATATTCGTTTTGGAGATATGCTCTAGATACGACAGTGTATATTCTGAACTTGGTATCATCTAAATCAGTTCCTTCTACTCCCATAGAATTGTGGACTGGTCGAAAGCCTAGTCTAAGACATATTCGGATTTGGGAAGACTATGTGATGAACCACAAGCCCATGAGTAAGATTATTCTGGAGGAATTGAAAGGGGAAGTCACTTCTTCAGTACCACCGGTACAAGAGGATATGCCACAAGTCACTGCACTGCGTGTCACAGAGGATACACAGGTGATACCTCGTCGTAGTGGGAGGGTTGTGAGATAGCCTGATAGATTCATGTTCTTGGGAGAATCTTCTGATTTGATCCCTGGCGAACATGAACCTGATCCCTGGATATATGACGAGGCAATCCAAGATAAAGATGCGGTATCTTGGCAAAATGCTATGAATGCTGAGATTGAATCTATAGATTCAAATAAGGTCTGGAAGCTAGTAGAACCACCCAATGGTGTAAAAGCCATTGGATGCAAGTGGATCTACAAAAGAAAGAGAGGAATAGATGGGAAGGTTGAGACCTTCAAAGCAAGGCTTGTTGCGAAGGGGTATACTCAGAAAGAGGGTATCGATTATGAGGAGACCTTTTCGCGGGTAGCCATTCTTAAGTCTATCCGGATTCTCTTATGCATTGCTGCTCATATGGATTATGAGGTATGACAGATGGATGTCAAGACAGCTTTCCTTAATGGAAGTCTTGAGGAAAACATCTATATGAAGCAACCAGAAGGATTCATTGCAAAGGGCAAAGAGCATCTTGTGTGTAAGCTTAATCGGTCCATTTATGGATCGAAGCAAGCTTCGAGGTCTTGGAACATCCGCTTTGATGAGGTAATCCAGTCTTATGGATTCATTCAAAGTTCGGATGAGTCTTGTGTATAAAAGAGATGTGACGAAAACGTAGTTGTATTTCTTGTACTATACGTAGATGACATTTTGCTAATTGGCAACAATATCAAGGTGTTATCGGACGTAAGGGTATGGTTGTCCAAATAGTTTGATATAAAGGACTTGGGAGAAGTGGGACACATCCTTGGGATCAAGGTTATAAGGGATCGCAGGAAAAGGATGTTGTGCTTATCTCAAGCTTCATACATAGACACCATTATGGATCGTTTTAGCATGCAAAACTCCAAGAAGGGTTTTCTACCCTTCAGGCATGGAGTTCCTTTATCTAAGGAGATGTGTCCTAGAACATCTGAGGAGATAGAGGAGATGAAGGCGGTTCCTTATGCTTCGGCTGTAGGAAGCCTCATGTATGCGATGCTATGTACGAGACCATATATCTGCTTTGCCGTGGGCATAGTCAGCAGATATCAGAGTAATCTAGGACAGGGATATTTGACTGCGGTAAAGCATATATTGAAGTACCTGAGAAGGACTAGGGATTATATGCTAGTTTACCAGGCAGACCAATTACTCTCTGTGGGTTACACAGTTTTCGATTTCCAATCAGACAGGGATAACAGTAAGTCTACCTCTGGTTTTGTGTTTACTTTGGGAGTGTTAGTTAAAGCCCTAGAACCAATCATGTGATGGTTGAATAGGGAACATTTTGTATCATATTCTATAAAGGCAAAGGATTGGTTATTATATTTACATCTTGCTTGTGCCAGCTAATTTAAATATAATAATGCCCTAGAAAAGTAGATTCTTATCTACAGCACATCAATTGGCAGAATTGATTATGAGAGGCTGTAGAGAACACTTTCCTAAATGTTCCTAGTCGAGTATTAATATGCAAGGGCAATATTAATACATAAAGACTAGCATGTAGGTCAATTGATGACTTGATCTCACAAGTCATGGATATATGATATCAAGTTGACACATGGGTATATATTGGAGAATATATACTGAACTGACCCGCCATGAGAAAGTTTCATGGATCGTTATATGAGTGTCATAAACTTTCTCATGTGACTATTGGTATGAATAGTCCTTAGACTCAAGTCACTATGGTTCCCTACATAAGGAGTTATGTACTTTGGTATCGTCAAACGTCACCCGTAACAGGGTGGACCATAAAGGCGATTACTGGGTATGTAACAAATTATGCGGAGGGATGTGAGTGATGTAGATGGGATCTATCCCTTCCATATGACGGGAGTGATATCGGTGGGCCCCTTGATTGAGTAGAACTACTAAAACGCATGGCCATGCTCGAATGAGTCAATATGAGATATTGAGCTCATTTGTTTGAGTTAGTTTACTCAGGATCAAGAAACACATAGATTGATCGAGGATGACACGCCTATGCCTCATTGATCAACTCGATATCAAGGATAGAAGGACACATATATTATAGTAGTCACGGAAAGGTTAGTGGATCTTGACTTATCTCAGAACTGGGTAGCAATGATGTATTGCTAGATGCCGCCATCGCTGCTTGTGTATCTAAAAGAGTTTAGGTCCATCGCCAACGCTATGAGAGCCTATAGGTCACACACAAAGAGCATGATAATTCGAGGAATTAGAGTATTCTAGTTTGACTAGAATAATATGGGAATAAGCTTAAGTACAAAATGGTTTTTGGACTTTAAGCTTAATGAGAATTTTAGCTAATTGATTTAATGAGATTAATTCAATATGTTACCTTATTGATTTAATAAGATTAATTCAATATGATAACATAAGCTTAATTGAATTAATAAGATTAATTCAATATGATAACATAAGCTTAATTGAATTAATAAGATTAATTCAACATGCATGAATGCCACATAAGAATGCCACATAAGCATGCCACATAAGCATGCCACCTAAGCATCCACCTAAGCTAGTTAAGGTGGAAGGAAACAAAATGGTTTTGTCTCCTTAAGTGGCCGGCCAAACAAGGAAGCCAAATCCTTTTTGAGTGTGTCTCAATGCAATGGATTGCATTGAATGTGAAGGAGGTGGAAGGGTTTTTCCAACCCTATAAAAGGCTCCATGGAGTGGCCGGCCATAGTGTGTTTTTGGTGTTGTGGTTGTGAGAAAGCTTGGTGGAAGCTTTAGTTGTGTGGGTTTGTGAGTGTAGGCTAGCAAGAAGAGGAGTCTTCTTCTTCCTTTCTCCTTTTCCCTCTCTTCCTCTCCTTTAGGGACTTCTAGCAAGAAGTAAAGGAGAGCTCTTCTAGTTTTCCTTTTGTGAGACAAGAGCGTGCTCGTGTGGATACGATGATAGAGGCACGGACACTTGAACGTGCTAATAAAGATCCAACAAACCGAAAGGAAAAGCGGGATTAACAAGGGCACGAACAAAGGTAATCCTCTCCTATAAGATAGGTTTGGTTTAGAGAAATTTATTTTATACTGAGTTTGCTTGCATGGATCACTTGGAAGGATCCTATTTTCCGCTTCAAGATATGCCATTTGGCATACGAGAATTCCCAACAAAGGGTATCGTGAGCCACTTATGAAGATCGTATAAAAATAGGTTTTCTATTTTATATGTGATATAGAAGTAGGATAAATTTTATTATGAGTTGATAATTGCATTAGCAAATTTTCAAACATAATAAAATATCCAATGTCTTTAAAAGTTAAAATGACATGGTGCATGGTTATGGCCTAGTCCCAAAAGTTTGTGATTGTGTGTTGTAATTCTTAATACGGCTGCGTGTCGTGCCTTTCTCCTAATATTCTTGTTGTAAAATTAGTTTTAGACTAATGTAACTCGAGTATTTCTCCTTTTGTAATGTACAAAACAAGGATGGAGGGTCCATTGGAAGATGAGGTTACAAGGAGGAAGTCAACACACAAGACAACCAAAAGGAAGCACTTAGGAGAAGATGCTATCCCTAGGTTGACCAATCAATCTTTTCATTGGCTTGAGAAGATTGTAGAATAAGGGCCATAACCATGACACGTTAGTTTAATATGTATGTGATGCATGTTAGTTTAGCTTGTATGTGATGCATGATTAGTTTAGCTTATATGTGATGTATGCTAATATGTATATGATACATGTTTATTTCTTAATAAGTCTAAACGATATGCCTACCAAAGTTGGTACTCACTACTTCCTCGATCATTTGTTATTGGGTTTGCCAAAGCAAAGCAATGCATTTTATCTTGGAGGGGTGCGAGTGGACAATCGTGATGTCCCGCTATCAGTCTTGGTTAAGACTTAATTAAGTGTTTTCTTAATTGGTTAAGAAAGTAGAGGCATATATTAGCTTTGAACATAAGTGTTAACATTAGTTTTGTGTGATTTCCGAACATCAGCTTTGTCTTAGAAGTGGTCGCTCGATATCCAAGAAGGCCCTGTGCCTCGCCACACCTGAAGCCGTTTAGGAATAAACACTAAACTAATCTAAAACTTAACCAAAGCTATTAAAGAGTTACATCAGATGTAATTGGCAAAAGATTGCCTACCTAATTATACTACGCCTTGGGCGATTAGCCAAAGCTAACTCAAGACAATTATGATGTGGATCTTTATCCCATATAAATTTATAGCTAAATAGTAGCTATGAGAATTTAGTGGGAGCCTCATTTAATTAAAGGCCTAATTAAATGATTTAGGTATGATACTTAACTTTGCATTTTAATGTTGTAGATCACCATGTCATCTAACACGACACACCCCCTTAACTTGCGATCTGTCCTTGAGAAGGACAAGCTCAATGGAGCAAACTTTCTTGACTGGTATAGGAACTTGAGGATTATCCTCAAGCAAGAACGCAAACTATATGTCCTAGAGCAGTCTACCTCGAAATACCCGCCCCTCGCCACTCGGCAAAAGGATGCTTATAAGAAGCATCAAGATGACGCATTAGATGTGTCATGCCTTATGCTTGCCACCATGAACTCTGAGCTTCAAAAGCAACATGAGAACATGGATGCCTATGATATGGTTGAGCATTTGAAACAACTATATCAAGGACAAGCTAGGCACGAGCGTTTTGAAGTGTCTAAGGCTCTTTTTGCATGCAAGATGCAAGAAGGAACACCTGTAGGAACTCACGTACTCAAAATGATTGGGTACGTTGAGAACCTTGAAAGACTAGGTTTTCCACTGAGCCAAGAATTGGCAACTGATGTTATCCTGCAATCGTTGCCGGAAGCATACAATCAATTCGTCATGAATTATAACATGAATGAAATTGATAAACCTTTGCCTGAGATTCTCAGCATGTTGAGAACTGCTGAACCAAATCTCAAGAAGAAAGTTAGTAATGTACTAATGGTCAAGAAGGACAAAGGTAAGCGCAAAGGCAAGGGTAAGACCCAAGCCAAAGGCAAGGCCAATTCATCCACTTCAAAGGGTAAAGGTCAAAGTCTACCTTGAGGAAGTAAAGAACAAGAGAAGTGGGACTTGTATACACGTTATAGAAGTTAATCTATCTATTTCTTCTACATGGGTATTAGATAGGATGTGCATCTCACATTTGTACTAATGCGAGGGTGAAATAGTAGAATAATGGCAAAGGGTGAAGTGGACCTACGAGTAGGCAATGGCGCAAAAGTTGCTGCTGTAGCTGTAGGAACATATTCTTTGTCTTTGCCCACTGGGCTTATCTTAGAACTAGAGGAGTGCTTCTATGTACCCGCATTAACAAAGAACATAATTTCTGTATCTTGTTTAGACAAGAAAAACTTTTCTTTTATAATAAAGGACAAATGTTGTTCCATTTATTTAAATGAAATGTTCTATTGTAATGCACCACTTATGAATGGTCTCTATGTTCTAGATTTAGATAACCCAATTTATAACGTAAATACCAAACGATTCAAATCGAATGATTTGAACCAGACATATCTCTGGCACTGTCGCCTAGGTCACATAAATGAAAAACGCATATCCCAACTCCATAAAGATGGATTATTGGACTCATTTGATTTTGAATCATATGAGGTATGCGAGTCTTGTCTTTTAGGAAAGATGACTAAAACTCCATTTAGTGGACATGGCGAGAGAGCTGGATTTGTTAGGACTCATACATACCCGATGTATGTGGCCCTTTCAATGTCGAAGCGAGGAGGCTATAAGTACTTTATTACTTTCACTGATGATATGAGTAGATTTGGCTACTTATATTTGATGAGACATAAGTCAGAATCCTTTGAAAAGTTCAAAGAATTCAAGAATGAAGTACAAAACCAACTTGGTAAGCGTATTAAACTACTTCGATCAGATCGAGGTGGTGAATACCTTAGTCAAGAGTTTCGTGATCACCTGGCTGAGTGTGGGATAATATCCCAACTCACTCCACCTGGAACACCACAATGGAATGGTGTATCTGAGAGGAGAAATCGTACTCTATTAGATATCGTACGATCAATGATGAGCTGATCTACCTACTTCCTTTTGGGGTTTAGCTCTAGAGGCAGTAGCTTTCACACTTAATCGCGTTCCCATCAAAAGCGTAGAAAAGACACCATATCGATATGGGTGGGAAGAGTCCCAAAATGTCTTTTATAAAGATTTGGGGTTGTGAAGCTTACGTTAGGCGTCAAGTCTCGGATAAACTAGGACCCAAATCGGATAAGTGTTATTTTGTAGGATATCCCAAGGAAACTAAGGGATATTACTTTTACAATCCCACACTTGGCAAGGTGTTTGTTGCGAAATCTTTGTCTTTCTAGAAGAGAATTTATTTCTAGAAATACTAGTGGGAGTAAAATTCATCTTGAAGAAGTTCAAGATGATGATAACACTAAGGCTTCGATGGAAAATGAGCAGGCACCACAAAGTGTTGTGGATGAGGAATTTGTTGCCCAAAGAGTTGTGGAGCAAACACCTGTTCAAGTAGACCAACCTCTTCGTAGATCTAATAGGATCCGTCGTCAACGAGAGATATTCTTTTCTCTTGGTGACAATGGTGAAGTATTGCTTATCGATCTTGGCGAGCCTACATCCTATCGAAGCTATGATGAGCCCAGTTAGAAATGGCTAGAGGCCATGAGATCGAAATGGAATCCATGTACACTAACCAAGTATGGACTTTGGTTGATCCACGAAGAGGGTAAAACCCATTGGGTGTAAGTGGGTCTTTAAAGTAAAAAGACATGGATGGTAATAAGCATACCTATAAAGGTAGATTGGTGGCTAAAGGATTCAAACAAATTCATGGTATTGACTATGAAGAAACCTTTTCACGATTCGATGCTTAAATCCATTCGGATCATGCTTGCTATTGCGACCTACCATGATTATGAGATCTGGCGGATGGATGTCAAAACCGCTTTTACGAATGGAAGCTACTCGAGGATGTGTACATGACACAACCTTTGAGGGTTTTGAAGATCCAAAGCATCTGGAAAGGTATCAAGCTGCAAAGGTCCATTTATGGACTAAAGCAAGCCTCTCGAAGGAATCTTGATTCGATGATGCAATCAAGAGTTTGGTTTCATCAAGAATGAAGATGAGCCTTGTGTCTACAAGAGAAATAGTAGAACACGTTGTATTTCTTGTCTTGTATGTAGATGACATACTTCTCATCGGAAATGATATTCCCTCACTCCGATCTGTGAAGATGTGGTTAGGAATTTTTCTCGATGAAGGACTTAGGTGAAGTGCCTATATTCTATGCATCTAGATATTTAGTGATAGATCTTGAAGATTACTTGGCCTATGTATGAGTAAATACATTGATTAAGTGCTAGTTAGTTTTGCTATGCAAAATTATAAGAAAGGGTTTCTGCCTTTATCACATGGTGTGAGTATTTCGAAGACTCAATGTCCCTCTTCTAAGGAGGAGAGAGATCGCATGGATAAGATCCCGTATGCATCAGCTATAGGCTCAATCATGTACGCCATGTACTTTGTATGCTTTGAGCATGACGAGTAGATACGGTCGGATCGGTGAAAGTCAGCTGGATAGCGGTAAAAATATTCTTAAGTACTTACGAAGAGCGAAAGAATATTTCACGATATTGGAGGCAATGAGGAGCTAAGCTGTAAAGGGTTACTGATGATGCAAGCTTCCAAAGCAGACAAGGATGACTATAGATCGCAATCGAGTCGTGTTTTGCTGAATGGTGGAGTGATTTGGAAAAGTTCAAGCGAGGACACGATTCTTGATTCTACAGCAAAGTATATTCGGTCGATCACGTGAAAGGAAGTTGGCTCATGAAGTTCATCGATGAACTTGGGGTAGTTCCTAGCATTGCAGATCCAATAGACCTCTATTGTGACAATAATGGGGCTATTGCACAGGCTAAGGAACCTCGATCACATCAGCGGACCAAACACATACTGCGGCGCTTCCATCTCATTCGAGAGATCATCGATAGAGGAGATGTGAGGATATGCAGAATCTTAGCGAAGCTAACATCGCAGATCCATTGACCAAGGCTTTGTACGGAGGAAGCATGATGGTCACACTAGGTCACTAGGTATTAGATATCATAGTGATTGGTACTAGTGCTAGTGGGAGATTGTTAGTTAAAGCCCTAGAACCAATCATGTGATGGTTGAATAGGGAACATTTTGTATCATATTCTATAAAGGCAAAGTTGGTTATTATATTTACATCTTGCTTGTGCTAATTTAAATATAATAATGCCCTAGAAAAGTAGGTTCTTATCTACTGACACATCAATTGGCGAGAATTGATTATGAGAGTGTAGAGAACACTTTCCTAAATGTTCTAGTCAGTATTAATATGCAAGGGCAATATTAATACATAAAGACTAGCATGTAGGTCAATTGATGACTTGATCTCACAAGTCATGGATATATGATATCAAGTTGACACATGGGTATATATTGGAGAATATATACTGAACTGACCCACCATGAGAAAGTTTCATGGATCGTTATATGAGTGTCATAAACTTTCTCATGTGACTATTGGTATGAATAATCCTTAGACCTGAAGTCACTATGGTTCCCTACATAAGGAGTTATGTACTTTGGTATCGTCAAACGTCACCCGTAACAGGGTGGACCATAAAGGCGATTACTGGGTATGTAACAAATTATGCGGAGGGATGTGAGTGATGTAGATGGGATCTATCCCTTCCATATGACGGGAGTGATATCGGTGGGCCCCTTGATTGAGTAGAACTACTAAAACGCATGGCCATGCTCGAATGAGTCAATATGAGATATTGAGCTCATTTGTTTGAGTTAGTTTACTCAGGGATCAAGAAACACATAGATTGATCGAGGATGACACGGTCTATGCCTCATTGATCAATCTGATATCAAGGATAGAAGGACACGGTCATATATTATAGTAGTCACGGAAAGGTTAGTCGGATCTTGACTTATCTCGTAACTTGGGTAGCAATGATGTATTGCTAGATGCCGCTCATTGCTTGTGTATCTAAAAGAGTTTAGGTCCACTGCCAACGTTATGAGAGCCTATAGGATCACACACAAAGAGCATGATAATTAGAGGAATTAGAGTATTCTAGTTTGACTAGAATAATATGGGAATAAGCTTAAGTACAAAATGGTTTTTGGACTTTAAGCTTAATGAGAATTTTAGCTAATTGATTTAATGAGATTAATTCAATATGTTACCTTATTGATTTAATAAGATTAATTCAATATGATAACATAAGCTTAATTGAATTAATAAGATTAATTCAATATGATAACATAAGCTTAATTGAATTAATAAGATTAATTCAACATGCATGAATGCCACATAAGAATGCCACATAAGCATGCCACATAAGCATGCCACCTAAGCATCCACCTAAGCTAGTTAAGGTGGAAGGAAACAAAATGGTTTTGTCTCCTTAAGTGGCCGGCCAAACAAGGAAGCCAAATCCTTTTTGAGTGTGTCTCAATGCAATGGATTGCATTGAATGTGAAGGAGGTGGAAGGGCTTTTCCAACCCTATAAAAGGCTCCATGGAGTGGCGGCCATAGTGTGTTTTTGGTGTTGTGGTTGTGAGAAAGCTTGGTGGAAGCTTTAGTTGTGTGGGTTTGTGAGTGTAGGCTAGCAAGAAGAGAGTCTTCTTCTTCCTTTCTCCTTTTCCCTCTCTTCCTCTCCTTTAGGGACTTCTCTAGCAAGAAGTAAAGGAGAGCTCTTCTAGTTTTCCTTTTGTGAGACAAGAGCGTGCTCGTGTGGATACGTATAGAGGCACGGACACTTGAACGTGCTAAAGATCCAACAAACCGAATGGAAAAGCGGGATTAACAAGGGCACGCAACAAAGGTAATCCTCTCCTATAAGATAGGTTTGGTTTAGAGAAATTTATTTTATACGAGTTTGCTTTAGCATGGATCACTTGGAAGGGATCCTAATTTCAGTTGCGAATATGACAAATGGCATACGAAAGAATTCCCTACAGTGGTATCAGAGCCACTTGCGAAAGATCGTATAAAAATAGGTTTTCTCTATTTTATATGTGATATAGAAGTAGGATAAATTTTATTATGAGTTGATAATTGCATTAGCAAATTTTCAAACATAATAAAATATCCAATGTCTTTTAAAAGTTAAAATGACATGGTGCATGGTTATGGCCTAGTCCCAAAAGTTTGTGATTGTGTGTTGTACTTCTTAATACGGCTGCGTGTCCTTTCTCCTAATATTCTTGTTGTAAAATTAGTTTTAGACTCGAATGTAACTCAGTATTTCTCCTTTTGTAATGTACAAAACAAGGATGGAGGGTCCATTGGAAGATGAGGTTACAAGGAGGAAGTCAACACACAAGACAACCAAAAGGAAGCACTTAGGAGAAGATGCTATCCCTAGGTTGACCAATCAATCTTTTCATTGGCTTGAGAAGATTGTAGAATAAGGGCCATAACCATGACACGTTAGTTTAATATGTATGTGATGCATGTTAGTTTAGCTTGTATGTGATGCATGATTAGTTTAGCTTATATGTGATGTATGCTAATATGTATATGATACATGTTTATTTCTTAATAAGTCTAAACGATATGCCTACCAAAGTTGGTACTCACTACTTCCTCGATCATTTGTTATTGGGTTTGCCAAAGCAAAGCAATGCATTTTATCTTGGCAGAGTGCGAGTGGACAATCGTGATGTCCCGCTATCAGTCTTAGTTAAGACTTAATTAAGTGTTTTCTTAATTGGTTAAGAAAGTAGAGGCATATATTAGCTTTGAACATAAGTGTTAACATTAGTTTTGTGTGATTTCCGAACATCAGCTTTGTCTTAGAAGTGGTCGTTGCTCCGATATCCAAGAAGGCCCCTGTGCCTCGCCATAGCCTGGAAGCTGGTTTAGGAATAAACACTAAACTAATCTAAAACTTAACCAAAGCTATTAAAGAGTTACATCAGATGTAATTGGCAAAAGATTGCCTACCTAATTATACTACGTCTTGGGCGATTAGCCAAAGCTAACTCAAGACGAATTATGATGTGGATCTTTATCCCATATAAATTTATAGCTAAATAGTAGCTATGAGAATTTAGTGGGAGCCTCATTTAATTAAAGGCCTAATTAAATGATTTAGGTATGATACTTAACTTTGCATTTTAATGTTGTAGATCACCATGTCATCTAACACGACACACCCCCTTAACTTGCGATCTGTCCTTGAGAAGGACAAGCTCAATGGAGCAAACTTTCTTGACTGGTATAGGAACTTGAGGATTATCCTCAAGCAAGAACGCAAACTATATGTCCTAGAGCAGGCTACCCCTGAAATACCCGCCCCTACGGCCACTCGTGCTGAAAAGGATGCTTATAAGAAGCATCAAGATGACGCATTAGATGTGTCATGCCTTATGCTTGCCACCATGAACTCGAGCTTGAAGCAACATGAGAACATGGATGCCTATGATATGGTTGAGCATTTGAAACAACTATATCAAGGACAAGCTAGGCACGGCGTTTTGAAGTGTCTAAGGCTCTTTTGCATGCAAGATGCAAGAAGGAACACTGTAGGAACTCACGTACTCCTCAAAATGATTGATGCGTTGAGAACCTTGAAGACTAGGTTTTCCCTTTGAGCCAGAATTGTCAGCGATGTTATCACCGCAATCGTTGCAAGCATACAATCAATTCGTCATGAATTATAACATGAATGAAATTGATAAACCTTTGCTGAGATTCTCGGCATGTTGAAGCTCTGAACCAAATCTCAAGAAGAAAGTTAGTAATGTACTAATGGTCAAGAAGGACAAAGGTAGCGCAAGGCAAGGTAAGACCAAGCCAAAGGCAAGGCCAATTCATCCACTTCAAAGGGTAAAGGTAAAGTACCTAAGGAAGGGACTTCTTCCATTGCGGTGAGTGGACCTTTAGGCGGGCTATGAAGTCTACCTTGAGAAGTAAAGAACAAGAGAAGTGGGACTTACGCCGGTATACGTTATAGAAGTTAATCTATCTATTTCTTCTACATGGGTATTAGATCTGGATGTGCATCTCACATTTGTACTAATGTGCGAGGGAGAAATAGTAGAATAATGGCAAAGGGTGAAGTGGACCTACGAGTAGGCAATGGCGCAAAAGTTGCTGCTGTAGCTGTAGGAACATATTCTTTGTCTTTGCCCACTGGGCTTATCTTAGAACTAGAGGAGTGCTTCTATGTACCCACATTAACAAAGAACATAATTTCTGTATCTTGTTTAGACAAGAAAAACTTTTCTTTTATAATAAAGGACAAATGTTGTTCCATTTATTTAAATGAAATGTTCTATTGTAATGCACCACTTATGAATGGTCTCTATGTTCTAGATTTAGATAACCCAATTTATAACGTAAATACCAAATGGTTCAAATCGAATGATTTGAACCCGGACATATCTCTGCTGCTCGCCTAGGTCACATAAATGAAAAGCGCGTATCCCAACTCCATAAAGATGGATTATTGGACTCATTTGATTTTGAATCATATGAGGTATGCGAGTCTTGTCTTTTAGGAAAGATGACTAAAACTCCATTTAGTGGACATGGCGAGAGAGCGACGGATTTGTTAGGACTCATACATACTGATGTATGTGGCCCTTTCAATGTCGAAGCCAGAGGAGGCTATAAGTACTTTATTACTTTCACTGATGATATGAGTAGATTTGACTACTTATATTTGATGATACATAAGTCAGAATCCTTTGAAAAGTTCAAAGAATTCAAGAATGAAGTACAAAACCAACTTGGTAAGCGTATTAAGCTACTTCAATCAGATCGAGGTGGTGAATACCTTAGTCAAGAGTTTCGTGATCACCTGGCTGAGTGTGGGATAATATCCCAACTCACTACCCCTGGAACACCACAATGGAATGGTGTATCTGAGAGGAGAAATCGTACTCTATTAGATATGGTACGATCAATGATGAGCCAGACTGATCTACCTACTTCCTTTTGGGGTTTAGCTCTAGAGACAGCCGCTTTCACACTTAATCACGTTCCATCAAAAGCCGTAGAAAAGACACCATATACGATATGGACCGGGAAGAGTCCCAAAATGTCTTTTATAAAGATTTGGGGTTGTGAAGCTTACGTTAGACGTCAAGTCTCAGATAAACTAGGACCCAAATCAGATAAGTGTTATTTTGTAGGATATCCCAAGGAAACTAAGGGATATTACTTTTACAATCCCACACTTGGCAAGGTGTTTGTTGCGAAATCTTGTCTTTCTAGAAAGAGAATTTATTTCTAGAAATACTAGTGGGAGTAAAATTCATCTTGAAGAAGTTCAAGATGATGATAACACTAAGGCTTCGATGGAAAATGAACAGGCACCACAAAGTGTTGTGGATGAGGAATTTGTTGCCCAAAGAGTTGTGGAGCAAACACCTGTTCAAGTAGACCATCCTCTTCGTAGATCTAATAGGATCCGTCGTCAACCCGAGAGATATTCTTTTCTCTTGACTGACAATGGTGAAGTATTGCTTGTCGATCTTGACGAGCCTACATCCTATCAAGAAGCTATGATGAGCCCAGATTCTGAGAAATGGCTAGAGGCCATGAGATCCGAAATGGAATCCATGTACACTAACTAAGTATGGACTTTGGTTGATCCACCTGAAGGGGTAAAACCCATTGGGTGTAAGTGGGTCTTTAAAGTAAAGACTGACATGGATGGTAATAAGCATACCTATAAAGGTAGATTGGTGGCTAAAGGATTCAAACAAATTCATGGTATTGACTATGAAGAAACCTTTTCACCAGTTGCGATGCTTAAATCCATTCGGATCATGCTTGCTATTGCAGCCTACCATGATTATGAGATCTGGCAGATGGATGTCAAAATCGCTTTTCTGAATGGAAAGCTACTCGAGGATGTGTACATGACACAACCTGAGGGTTTTGAAGATCCAAAGCATCCTGGAAAGGTATGCAAACTGCAAAGGTCCATTTATGGACTAAAGCAAGCCTCTCATTTGGAATCTTCGATTCGATGATGCAATCAAAGAGTTTGGTTTCATCAAGAATGAAGATGAGCCTTGTGTCTACAAGAGAAATAGTAGAACAGTTGTATTTCTTGTCTTGTATGTAGATGACATACTTCTCGCCGGAAATGATATTCCCTCACTCCGATGCTGTGAAGATGTGGTTAGGGAATTGTTTCTCAATGAAGGACTTAGGTGAAGCTGCCTATATTCTAGGCATCAAGATCTATAGAGATAGATCTAGAAGATTACTTGGCCTAAGTCAGAGTACATACATTGATAAAGTGCTAGATCGTTTTGCTTTGCAAAATTCTAAAAAAGGGTTTCTGCCTTTATCACATGGTGTGAGTCTTTCGAAGACTCAATGTCCCTCTTCTTAGGAGGAGAGAGATCGCATGGATAAGATCCCTTATGCATCGGCCTATAGGGTCTATCATGTGCGCCATGTACTTTGTACTCGTCACGGCGTCTCATATGCTTTGAGCATGAGTAGATACGGTCGGATCGGTGAAAGTCAGCGGATAGCGATCAAAAATATTCTTAAGTACTTACGAAGAACGAAAGAATATTTCCTCGATATTTTGGAGGCAATGAGGCTAAGCGTAAAGGGTTACAGATGATGCAAGCTTCCAAAGCAGACAAGGATGGAATGCGTGTTTGCCTCAATGGTGGAGTTGTGAGTCTGGAAAAGTTCAGTAGGACACGATTCGATTCTACAAAGCGAGTATATTGCGCATCGATGCAGCGTGAAGGAGGTCGTTTGGCTCATGCAAGTTCATCGTGAACTTGGGGTAGTTCCTAGCATTGCAGATCCAATAGACCTCTATTGTGACAATAATGGGGCTATTGCACAGGCTAAGGAACCTCGATCACATCAGCGGACCAAACACATACTGCGGCGCTTCCATCTCATTCGAGAGATCATCGATAGAGGAGATGTGAGGATATGCAGTACGGCGAAGCTAACATCGCAGATCCATTGACCAAGGCTTTGGAACAGAGGAAGCATGATGGTCACACTAGGTCACTAGGTATTAGATATCATAGTGATTGGTACTAGTGCTAGTGGGAGATTGTTAGTTAAAGCCCTAGAACCAATCATGTGATGGTTGAATAGGGAACATTTTGTATCATATTCTATAAAGGCAAAGGATTGGTTATTATATTTACATCTTGCTTGTGCCAGCTAATTTAAATATAATAATGCCCTAGAAAAGTAGGTTCTTAACTACAGCACATCAATTGGCAGAATTGATTATGAGAGGCTGTAGAGAACACTTTCCTAAATGTTCCTAGTCAAGTATTAATATGCAAGGGCAATATTAATACATAAAGACTAGCATGTAGGTCAATTGATGACTTGATCTCACAAGTCATGGATATATGATATCAAGTTGACACATGGGTATATATTGGAGAATATATCGAGACCCGCCATGAGAAAGTTTCATGGATCGTTATATGAGTGTCATAAACTTTCTCATGTGACTATTGGTATGAATAGTCCTTAGACCTGAAGTCACTATGGTTCCCTACATAAGGAGTTATGTACTTTGGTATCGTCAAACGTCACCCGTAACAGGGTGGACCATAAAGGCGATTACTGGGTATGTAACAAATTATGCGGAGGGATGTGAGTGATGTAGATGGGATCTATCCCTTCCATATGGCGGAGTGATATCGGTGGGCCTTGATTGAGTAGAACTACTAAAGCATGGCCATGCTCGAATGAGTCAATATGAGATATTGAGCTCATTTGTTTGAGTTAGTTTACTCGGGGATCAAGAAACACATAGATTGATCGAGGATGACATGGCCTCATTGATCAATCGATATCAAGGATAGAAGGACACGGTCATATATTATAGTAGTCACGGAAAGGTTAGTCGGATCTTGACTTATCTCGTAAAGGTTGATGTATTGCTAGATGCGCTCATTGCTTGTGTATCTAAAGAGTTTAGGTCCACTTTGCCAGCGTTATGAGAGCCTATAAGTCACACAAAGAGCATGATAATTGGAGGAATTAGAGTATTCTAGTTTGACTAGAATAATATGGGAATAAGCTTAAGTACAAAATGGTTTTTGGACTTTAAGCTTAATGAGAATTTTAGCTAATTGATTTAATGAGATTAATTCAATATGTTACCTTATTGATTTAATAAGATTAATTCAATATGATAACATAAGCTTAATTGAATTAATAAGATTAATTCAATATGATAACATAAGCTTAATTGAATTAATAAGATTAATTCAACATGCATGAATGCCACATAAGAATGCCACATAAGCATGCCACATAAGCATGCCACCTAAGCATCCACCTAAGCTAGTTAAGGTGGAAGGAAACAAAATGGTTTTGTCTCCTTAAGTGGCCGGCCAAACAAGGAAGCCAAATCCTTTTTGAGTGTGTCTCAATGCAATGGATTGCATTGAATGTGAAGGAGGTGGAAGGGTTTTTCCAACCCTATAAAAGGCTCCATGGAGTGGCCGACCATAGTGTGTTTTTGGTGTTGTGGTTGTGAGAAAGCTTGGTGGAAGCTTTAGTTGTGTGGGTTTGTGAGTGTAGGCTAGCAAGAAGAGGAGTCTTCTTCTTCCTTTCTCCTTTTCCCTCTCTTCCTCTCCTTTAGGGACTTCTCTAGCAAGAAGTAAAGGAGAGCTCTTCTAGTTTTCCTTTTGTGAGACAAGAGCGTGCTCGTGTGGATACGTATAGAGGCACGGACACTTGAACGTGCTAAAGATCCAACAAACCGAAAGGAAAAGCGGGATTAACAAGGGCACGCAACAAAGGTAATCCTCTCCTATAAGATAGGTTTGGTTTAGAGAAATTTATTTTATACGAGTTTGCTTTCGCATGGATCACTTGGAAGGGATCCTATTTTCCGTTGCGCATATGCCATTTGGCATACGAAATTTCCCTACAGGGAGGTGGAGCCATTGTATGGAGGAGTGTTAAGCAGAAATGCGTGGTGGACTCCACCATGGAAGCTGAGTATGTGGCAGCCTCTGAGGCAGCCAAAGAAGTTGTGTGGCTCAGAAACTTCTTGATGGACTTGGATGTGATTCCTGGTTTGCCCAGAAATATCACAATTTATTGTGATAATAGTGGTGCAGTTGCAAACTCGAAGGAACCACGAGCTCATAAGGCAAGTAAACACATAGAGCGCAAGTACCACTTGATATGAGAAATCGTAAAGAGAGGAGAAGTTGTTGTGGCCAAGATTGCATCAGAGGATAACCTGGCAAATCCTTTCACTAAGGCCCTTCCGGCGAGAGCTTTTGATAGGCATGTGGAGGGAATGGGAATCAAATGTATGGTAGTTTAAGGACAGCGTAGTCTTTTAGTATAAGTGGGAGATTGTTGGGATGTATACTGAAAAGTCTATCTTTTGTATGAACATCTTTATTTTGAAATAAGAAACACATGATCATTGTTTGCATATTTATGGTTATGCATATTTGTCTGATACATTACATTGTAGATAACATGGTGTGTAGTGTCACACAGGAGATCATGTTATCGGTTCATTGTAAAGTATAAGTAAAGGCTCACAACCGAGATGGTTTTGGACAAACCATTGGCATGGTTATGGTGTGATTTTGTATTGGTTTGTCTTGACCAAAGAATCACACTAGTACACTTTGTGTGTATTGAACAGGACCGACATAGAGGTGATTTGATTTATTGCTGACTAGATAATCGAATTGGACCTTAGATATTATGTTGTACATGCTCTTAATCCCGATTTAATAATGGACACATATACTTAGTATTCATTTCTTTGATTTACCAATGGGCGAGATTTATAGAGTAAATCGATAGGCTCGGTAAATTGGGAAATGATATTATTTATATGGTGTGTCGTTGATTATAGGAGGAAACTGTGTCATATATATTTGAATGATGATGTCCCTTTGAGAAGCTCATAAGGTTCATCATGTAAACCCTGTAGGTGGACTTGGTCCGGCATGATGATAAGGTTGAGTGGTACTACTCATGGAGTTAGATGTTGATTAATTAATTGTTATTAAATTAATTAATCGACGGACATTCGAGATCTTAAACATGGGGAGAAATATGTGCAAATAATATATGGAGCCCATATTATCTTATGGGGGTTGGTGAGGTAGATCAATGATAATCCTCTAGTGGATTGGATTATCATTAATGGATCGGACTTTATGTGGGCTTGATCCATTGGGTGGCCAATATCCAACTCCTCCTCATGGTTCCTATTGTATCCTATTAAAACCTCATGAAGCCTAGATTCAATGATGGAAAACAAAACTCTAGATCCAACGGTAGAGATTAAATTTCTAGATCTGACGGTTGAGATTAAATCTCTAGATCCGACGGTTGAGATTAAATCCCTAGAACCAATGGTGGAGATTAAAACAAGGCTTATGCCTAACTCTATAAAAGGAGGCAAGGGGGTGGGTGGCAAGAATAATGGAAGAGGGGCTAGGGTTTGAAGGTTGGGCGACCACAAATAAGGAAAAAGTTTCCTTCTTCTTCTTCTTCCTTGGTGGCCAGCGCCCATCTTCTCCTCTCCTCTCCTTGGCCGGCGTCCAAAGCACTTCCTCCTCTTCTCCTTGGCCAGTGGAAACAAGGGTTAGGGTGATTCCTTGGAGCTCTTGGCCGGCGCTCACTTCCTCACCTCTTCTTCTTGTTGGTCGGCGGCAAGCATCAAGGTTGGTGCTTGGTGGTTGGCTAAAGGAAGGAGGAGAGTTTTGATTATATACTTCCTCTTGTTCGGAGCGAGCAAGGAAGGAAGATTGGTGATCTTGGAGGATTCTACTTTTGGAAGATCGTCGCCCACACGACGTCCAAAAGGAGGAAGGACATACAATAGAAGATCGAGAGGTATAACCTTTGTTTATATTCTTTTGTAACATGTCTATATTTGTTCTTCAATCATATATATGTTGTATATTCTATTTTGTGGATAAATTAACTTGGACCCCGAATACAAACAAAAAAACTGGTGATCCGTACATCGTCTATTCCGTGGCTAATCGTAGAATAGAGGTTGGTTGCTTGAACAACAAGTTTGTTCAAGTGACTACTCTAATTGAATAGCACGACGATGAAACGGTAGCTTGGGTGTTCCCTCCTTGTCAAGGATAATTTTTTTTTATCTGGGGACGTAGAAGGGATCGCCATGAACAAGCGACCGAGTTGAAGTGGGAAGCGAAGTTTCCTACCTTCAGTCGATCGGATAGGTATTGCCAATAGCCAACCGTCTTTCAGATTCGGGATTTCCAGAGGATGGCAACTGTGTCGTCGCGGCCGGGAAGAACATAGTAATGTAGATCTTTGGATCGAGAGTAGATATGTGAATTAATTATCTCCAATTGCTAGTAATATTCTTGTTCCTTGCTTGTTTTCTTGAATTGAGGGTTGAAGATGAGGAGAAACTCTTGAACAGTGGATTTGGGTTAAGAAATTTGAGTTTGGTGAGGATCAAGACTGATATAACTCTGATTAAAGGGGAGAAGGTTTTTCTTTGAGATGGAATTCATTTGGCCTTAGTTAAATTAAAGTGTTTAGGTTATATATATATTCTTCACGGTGAGCAAAATAATTATGGTCGGTTGCTTCTAATCTGCCTTCTAATGCAGGTGATGAAGACAATGTGAGTAAGGTTGCCATTTCTTATCTAGATTGATTATGCAGGTTTGGTACACTGAGTTGGATTTGGTAAGTCTAGACTTAGATGTTTATGGATGCATACTGTGGTTACAATTGATTAGTATGATGGAATGGAATGAGGTTATGCCACTGTGGGATTTGGTTAATTAATCAGGGATTAAGATTGGTTTAGATTCTTATTCCTACAATTTGATTATGCTAGCATGTGGTTATATTGGATTCTACCATTTCAGATATTTGATTCGAGGTAGAGATCTAAGATGCGAAGACCATCAACACGAGCTTCGTAGCAGGTGGGTAATTTCCTACCTTGGTCAGGCAGCAGCTAAACCCTGGAGTATATAACTCCATATTATTGTCACTTTGACCTTAAATCCACTCTAGTTTTTCTGAGACTTGCCTTTGTACTTAAATACTCTAATATTGTTGTTATCTATTCATTCATCTTTATTATGAATTATAGATATTGTGGTAAGTGGACCTGTAGTGGTTTACCTATGTGTACGTAGCTAAATTTGGTTGTAAAACTGAATTATGCAATTTAGATAAATCATCTGGGGGTGGATGATTCTAGAAGCAAAGTTGAGTTTTCATGTTAGATCCTGATGAAGTGTACATATCCACTATGGATCAGGTAGTCATGTATTGATGTGTGTTTATCGATACAACGTTGCTACGGACTGGTGGTCCTAGCTTGGTTGTGATCAATTGAGTATGACTCTTTACAGGATAGAGAGTCTATCGATCAGTCGAGTATCACTCTCTGCAGGATAGAGAGTGTTATGATCAGTTATGTATGACTCTCTATAGGATAGAGAGTGTGTTGATCAGTCGAGTATGACTCTCTGTAGGATAGAGAGTATTATGATCAGTTGAGTATGACTCTCTACAGGATAGAGAGTATATTGATCAGATTGGTATGACTCTCTGTAGGATAGAGAGTCTGTGGTGGATATATGTTTGTGTGACTCTGCATTCATGTCATTTACATGCATGCTAGCGACTTGTTCTCCCTTGTGGTTGAGAGGATTGTCAGTCATCCTGCCTCCCAGGTTACTCATGGATGAGTAATTGGTGGGAGGGCAGAGCATTATAGTGCCGCACTCTACCACTATAGATGGTGGTAGTTGGAGTTGCGTGCAGTTGTCCTACGTATGTGGCACTCGACCACTCATGGGTAGTGACTGTCGGAGTGGCCAACAACAGGAACCCCCGTCATGTAGCTAGCTCTTTATGCGTATATGCTACTTGACCATACTGCCCACTCGGCCACTCAAGGGTAGTGGTTGGTGTTGAGTTGGGACAGTTGTCATGTCGAGCCACCGAGGCCACACTGGGGTCGTGGTAGCTTTAGGGTGAGCCGGCATGACCATGCATTCTGCATTGCCGTGTCTTATGACATTTTGCATATTGCCATATATATATACATATATGCATGTGTATATATATATATATATATATATATGGATGATTGTGATTAGTATTTATATAGATGCAGTCTATATGTATGCTTATTGTGATGTTGCATTTGTTTGTACTATGCTTGTTGCATTTGTTTGTACATCATCATACATACTACTGCATTTGCTATATGATAGTGTGTGGGATACCTGTGTATGAGTTGGTTAGACTGTCGTATACCTTTGACCAGTACCTTGAGATGATACGGGATGAACTCGGTTCATCGTTTTATTTGCCATAGGATGTTAGAATGGTGGTTTATCGCTTATAGAGTTAGATTTACTTTACCATGTTGTAGGTGTTGTAGTATGTTACTTATACTCAGGTTGTATGAGTTGCATCATTGCCGATCTTCAGGTATGTCAGTACCTTATGATGTATTGTTGATCAGTTTAGTATACAGTTGTTATATCATGTTGGTGTATACCTGTTATACCATTAGACAACATATTGTTGACTCGCATGCGATATATATAAATTATGCATGCACTTTTATTCTTATTACCGCTGAGTTATACTCACCACCATAGACCCTGGGTTTCTTGTTGCCCAGATAATAGGTACTTGACTCTGTGATGGGATTGGAGATTTGCAGGCTGGCAATATCTCATCTCATCTCCGAGGGTCCCAGCATGGATTTATGTTTTCTTTTGATTTCGGATGTTTCTTATTTCGATCCGGATTTATATGTTGGATTGTAGTGTTGATCTTGTGGTTGATGTACACACTTGTGGATTCGGGTTTTGCCGATGTTTCCTTTATGTTTTGGTGTTAGTCATACCGGTATGCACTGTGTGTAGTTTGTTATGTTATTGTTAGTTTTCACTGTGCTTTGTTGTATTTATATTATATATGTTGTTGTGATTATGGCTAGAAGGCATTGTATTAATAGGATATGTTACCATGTACAGGGGAGATGCTGTCCGTTTGCTTTTCGGCTCTGCATGCTCTCGGGGCGTGACATGTTGGGTATGTGTGGCTTGTATGGGCTATGATTGTAACCCCTCTACATCCCAGGATTGTAAATTCAGTTGAAGCTCCAATATTAAATCATCCTTTTCAATGATTAATGCTTCTTTTTCACAAATTATATTATCCCTTTCACTTATCTCATTGTCCTTCCTGCTTCTGACCTCCTCCAACTGTTGAAGAAGCTCTTGTATTTTCTTTTCTTTTTCTTCGATGGTCGCATCCTTAAGTAGGGAGGTGTTGTCCAAGTTAGTCCTTTCTTCAACTAGCTTGGTGCATAGAGTTGAAACTAGTTCTGCATTCTCCTAGCATACTGGACACGCCTTTTCTCCTACGTCGAGTTGAGTTTCGGGTTGAGGAGTTGAAGCACAAATCCTAGGTGTAGAAGTGTTCTGTATCCGATGCAGCTCTGACTATGCTGGCTTTAGATCAACAATTATTTTATCTAGTAGGAGACCATCTACCATCTTCTTAACAACCCTTACATTTGTGGAACTCCACCTCCATCTCAACATTCTTGGCAAAGAATGAGGGACGTGTGGAGGTAGGATACACAAATGCTCACACATCCATACCTGGAATGACAAAATTAGTTGTTAATAGATAGATTGATCTATACTCTTTGTGGAAAATATAAAATATATTCACTTATAGCCAATAAGTGTGTGAAAGCCTTAAGCATTGGTCTCGTAGATTCACCACCGACCTTTGCTTTTGGTCGCAATGTCACTCCCATACCAATTGACTCCATTTGAGGATCCATGTAGGTATAAAGTGCTTCGCACCAATTGTACCTGCCTAAGTTATCAAAATCATCTACACAATCTTTAAGTGATTGCATAGGTATTCTAGGCTTACTGCTGGTGGTAGTAAAAAATACACAAGAGAAAAAATATAAAATAAACAACTGACAATAAAATTTTTTAAATCCCAAATTATCTGGAGATCTGGAACTCTTCATTAATTCCTCCAGATTCTTGTTAGAGTAGTCATCTTCCATGAAATATTGCAAATATAGCTGACCAGAGGGAGCTTCATTATTTATAGGAACTACGAGTCCATCATCTTGTAGACCAAGGATGAGGGAGACATCAGTTTTTGTGAAATATAATTTCTTGTCGTGGAATATAAAACATTTCTCCTCACAATCCCAATTATCAAACATATTTTGAACGAGGGGTATGACATGGGTAATATCTGGAATGTCTAAAACCCACGCAAAAGGGGAGCTCCGAATCAGTATTTCTTCTTCTACAATTGGCGACACACTTACAATAAATATTTTAAAATGTGAAACGTTGTTTTTCCAGTTCATTCTCTTTGTTCTTCCTCACATCAATGCTAGGGTTCTTCCAGAACTATCGCTTGATGATTCAATAGTTGAAGCCATCGTGAACTGAAAAAACTACCTTAGGTTACGAACTAAATGCATTGTAATACGACAATTTTAAACTAATAGATGAAATGGATTGAAACATGTGTGAAGAAACAAACGTTACCTCTACTCAAATGGATTATTAAAACCCTAAACCCTATCAGGCCCGACTTAAAATGATATCATTGACGAAAATGGAAAAACCCTAGATGGGATGCACCTTCAACTGCGACATAGATTATGGTAAACGAAAGAAGTTAAGTAATCTACAAAACTTACGAACGCCAAAAATTGAAGCATCAGACAATTCCACAAGAGATAAATTGAAAGGAGCGACAGAGAAATGAAATTTAGTCATTTGAACTGCCAACCGGGGGGGGGGTATATTAACGGGTCGGGTGTGGCAACCCAGATTTTTATTATAGTTTTACAAAATAGATCAACATTCAATTAGTTAGGCCATAATTTTATAACGGTATAAGTTTCAGGCAACCCACGATAATGCAAAATAGATCAACATTCAATTAGTTAGGCCAACCAAAATAGATTTAGATATATATGACATAGACATTTAAGATGATCTAGGTACAAATCTAATAGAATCCAGGCTCGTTCCCCCACCTCGATCGAGTGCCCTCTCGTTCTGCCAACCATTTCTCCACCAGCGGTAAAGCAGCGCATACATTCTGCTCATGCTAGAAAATAACCTCCAAGCGTTGGGTGGCTTCCTCCCGGTCACGGCTCACGGTCTCCACGCGCCTTCTCAGAATAGCACGCTGCATCTCCAGTGTTGGGACGAAGATGCGCTGAGTCGGAGGAGGGGCCAAGGAGCCCTCCTCAACGTTCGAGGAGGAAGAAGACTTCTCCCCAGTGTTGTGTTCACCTCAGGAAGCCATGAAGGAGGTGACTAAGAAAGAAAAGATGATCTATTGTAAAGGAAGGGGTTAAGAAGCTCCTCGATGATTTTTCACCTTATGTAGCCTAACGAAAACGAGTTAATGAGGATGCCAGAGGGTTGGTTTGTGATATTCCCAAAACACCCTTTCTGCATACTTTTGTGTCCATGTGTGGGAAATCAACAAAAATTGTTTTGTCAGCATTGGTGCCAGAATTTTTTTTAATACAACTACCACACACAAATTAATTGTAAGTATTTGGTAAATAAACCGTATAATATAAACATTATTTCCTTTATAAATATTTACTCAACCACTATTTACAATTAGGAATTAATAGGCGGTGGCATTTTATAGGACCTCCTATTATGGCTAAGCTATTTGCATATGCTGCATTTATTTTTCACCTTCCCAGTATATTTAGACTCAATGCGTGCCTTTTTTCTTCAACCCGGCTGCACAAGGCTACGAGGAGGTAGAACTTCAAAATTTTTGTCACCATTAGGCCAAAATTTATTACTTTGACATGGGTAAATACAATCCATGTAAGTGGCCTCTCAAGTTTCCCTTAGAAAATAATGCTCACAATAACGGTATGGATCCATGTTCCGATATATGATGACTGCAATAGCATGCGAGCAAGGAATTCCTGAATTTTGAAACTCATCACAGATGAAACTGTGCCTCTCCAAATCAACAATATACGAAGAAGCTATTGTCTGTACTTCCATTTCTGTTTGTGAGTATAGGAATATTGAATATAATTGAGTTCTTTCTCTCCTTTCATCAATCTCTTTAATGGCATAAGTGCTAGAAAACCTGACCTTTTTGAAATTCTTCAAAACCTGACCTTTTTGAAATTCTTCCCTACGGTTAAAGAACTATTGAGCAACATTTCTTCTAGTATTATCAATTAAACTGTTGATGGGGAGTTCACGTATTTCCTTGAATAATGCATTTAAACTCTCAGAACAATTAGTGGTTAACATTGTGTACCTCCTCCCAGGAAAGTGTGCATTGGCCCATCTTTTTTTATCAATCTTTTGTAGCCACGCATATGCATCCTTGTGTTTTTCATGCATGTTTTGCATTAATCCATCAAATTCAATTGTTGTATTAGCTCTTGCTGCTGCCCAAAATAAACCTAATGAGGATCTATCCCGGGTATCTGTTACCATGTTACAAGACAAGTGATAGCTACAAAAAGCATGATGGGTAGATGGATACACTTTGTTAACTGCTGATATAATCCCTCGATGTCTATCTGATACAATGCTCAATGACTCTGGAAGGACAGCAAAGAATGTCTTTACATTATCCAAAAACTACTCCTAAGAAGATCCACATTCAACTTCAGCAATTCCAAATGCAAATGGCAGAATTTTTGCATTACCATCAATGATAGTTGCCATTAGCAACACACCAGGATACTTACCGGTGATATGTGTAGCATCAATTCCAATTAGTTTTCACAAATAAGACCTGAATACTCTTCCACAAGCACCAAATGCCCAAAAACATCACTGGAATTGATTTTCACCATTTCTTAGTACTGCAACATAGGTATCAGGATCTTTAACTCTTAACTCATGCAAGTACATTGGAAGATCAATATAGGCATGATCAAACTCACCAACCACTCTTTTTAATGCTTTCTGTCTGGCTGTGTATGCTTTCTTGTATGAAATGTTAACACCAAACCTAGATTGCATTTCTCTTCGAATTGAACTTGGTTTGTAATCATCAGAAGTAGCTAACCATCCTACAATCTGGTTTGCTACAAATGTGGATGTGCAAGCATGGTGATCTGCTGTTTCCTTAACTGTGTCACATTCATGCTGCTTTACATATTTTGTGACAGTAAACTCCACGTCTCCCCCTTGCAACAAATCCCCATGAACATGGTTGATTGAAGCAAATAGCTTTAATTCTATTAAGTCTGGTGTCAACTGGCTTGTATCTAAAGTTTTTTAGCATCGCATGCCTTACTAGTACATCTTTAAACTATTGTCGAGAAAAAAAAAACTTATCAAGTGAAAAATTCATTTGGATCTAATGAACTGACAGCTGCCAATTGTGTTATTCGTGTATTTAAAACATAGAGATCATCAGCAATTAGGAACACTTCCTCTAAGTCACTGTACTGATCTTGGTTTAACTCACCTTCTTCATGTTGGATATCATCAGCTAAGAATTCTTCCGAAGGATTTGTATATTCTAACTGTTCTATCACTTGTATATCACTTACCTCCTCTTCACTCCAAGTTTCTTCAAAATATTCATCAACTACTGTAGTAGTAGTGATAAACTCTTCTTCGAGTATGGAAGAAGTTTCTCTATTTATATCAAGGTGTTGATCACTGGTAATTCTATTCCCCACATCAGTAAACTGAGATGAAGATGGAATAATACTTGGGGACACATTTATGGAGTCTTGATCATCTAACTCTCTATCCTTCAAATTTGATTTAATTGTTTCCAAAAATGAGAACACTTCATCAGGAAGTGGGTCGTCCCTACAAAGGTTTTTAAAATCAAAACAATTATATGTAGTGTGGTAACAATACTGGCATGGAGGCTGAATTTTTTTAACTAGGGTTTAGAAGGCTAAGGACAAGTGGAGGATGAGAGTTTAGGGTTAGGTTTGTCAATTATACACTTCACTAACCTACATATTTGAGCTGGATAGGGACATCAATGGATTTTGATCGAAATTCATTGATGGACCTAGAGATGTTGAAATTAGGAACAGTCGATATGGAATGGAAGAGGAAGACATTTAGAAGGTTTATGCGCAGAGGGATACTTAGTTTCGACACTCCTGCTAGCAGTTATGGGTGCGTGCCAATTGGTACGGAGAATGCCAATTGGCACACTCATCTGAATGTTGTCACGGAGCATGAATGTTTAGAACTACGGTTTGGGAGACTAAGGAAAGGTGGAGGATGATAGTTTAGGCCACACTTGCACTCCACTTTGTGACAATTGGCACACTCGTCTGAATGTTGGCATGGAGCATGAATGTTTAGAACTATGGTTTAGGAGACTAAGGAAAGGTGGAGGATGATAGTTTAGGCCATGCTTGCACTCCACTCGCCTAGAGGACTTTATTTATCTCCGATATAAATTACCAGCACCACCATTTATCTTGGCCAGGTTCCATCTCCATGGTGTTGGAAATTTATATCCCAAGACCACAGTGGTGCTGGGATATAAATTCACAGCACCACCATTTATCTCGACCAGTTCAATCTCCATGGTGTTGGGAGTTTTAATTGCAGGACCACAGTGTTGTTGGGGTTTCAATTCTTAACACCACCTTTCATCTCGGCAACTTAAATCTCCCTGGTGTTGGGAATTACATTCTCAACACCATGGTGTTGCTAGGAGGTTGAATCCCATGACCACGGTGGTGCTGGGATATAAATTCTCAACACCACCATTTATCTCGATCAGTTCAATCTCCATGGTGCTGGGAGTTTTAATTGTAGGACCACAGTGTTGCTGGGGTTTCAATTCCCAACACCACCTTTCATCTCAACAACTTAAATCTCCTTGGTGCTGGGAATTACATTCCTAACATCATGGTGTTGCTGGGAGGTTGAATCCCAGGACCACAGTGGTGCTGGGATATAAATTCTCAACACTATCATTTATCTCGACCAGTTCAATCTCCATGGTGTCGGGAGTTTTAATCGCATGACCACAGTATTGCTAGGGTTTCAATTCCCAGCACCACCTTTCATCTCGGCAACTTATATCTCCCTGGTGTTGGGAATTACATTCCCAGCACCACGGAGTTGCTGGGAGTTTGAATCCCAGGACCATGGTGGTGCTGGGATATAAATTCCCGGCACCACCATTTATCTCAACCAGTTAAATCTCCATGGTGATGGGAGTTTTAATCACAGGACCAAAGTGTTCTTGGGATTTCAATTCCCAGCACCACCTTTCATCTCGGCAACTTAAATCTTCCCAGCAGCATGGTGTTGTTGGGAGTTTGAATCCTAGGACTATGGTGGTGCTGGGATATAAATTCCCAACACCACCATTTATCTCGACCAGTTCAATCTCAATGGTGCTGGGAGTTTAATCGCAGGACCACAGTGTTGATGGGGTTTCAATTCCCAACACCACCTTTCATCTTGGCAACTTAAATCTCTCATGGTGTTGGGAATGGTGTTGTTGGGAGTTTGAATCTCAGGACCACGGTGTTGCGAGAATTTGAATTAAACACCTTTCCTCTCGGCCAGGTTAAATCTATCTGATGTTGGGAGTTTGAATCTCAAGACGACAATGGTGTCGGGAATTCAATTCCCAGCACCACCTTTTATCCCAAACTGCTTGAACCTCCATGGTGCTGGGAGTTTGAATCCCAGGATGACAGTGGTGTCAGGATTTCAATTCCCAACACCACCTTTTATCCCAAACTGCTTGAACCTCCATGGTGCTGGGAGTTTGAATCCCAGGGCAATGGTAGTACTGGGATTTCAATTCCCACCACCACCTTTTATCCTGAATTGTTGAACCTCCATGGTGCTGGGAGTTTTAATCCCAGGATCATGGTGGTGACGGGATTTCAATTCCCAGCACCACCTTTTATCCCGAATTGCTTGAACCTCAATGGTGCTGGAAATTTGAAGCCCATCACTTTTTATCCAGGCCAGCTTCAATCTCCCCTGATGCTGGGATTTTAAATTTGAGGGACACGATGGTGCTAGGAATTTCATTCCCAACACCACCTACTATCTCAGACAGATTCAATCTCCTAGTGTTGGGAATATCAATCAGGGAACTTTAGTAGCCCTGGAATTTAATTCAAATCATCACCTTTTAAGTTAGGTGGAATTTGTTTAGGTGGCGACAAAACTTGGTTATGAACCTCCTACATCGCAATTATGGGTGCGTGCCAAACTTTGGTAAGAAATTCCTACCTCGTATTTATGGGTGTGTGGCAAACTTGGTTATACAACCTCCTACAATGCATTTATTAACCTCATAGCAGTCTCAAGTATAAAAACACATACATACATGATAATACTATGTGAAGCAGGCGGTGAATGAGTTGCACCAACTTCTGGAAACCCTACCCGGATATTCTTTGGAGAAGTGATGTCGTTGACAATATCTAGACTTTTAGAGTTTCTACTAGCGTTTCATCAAAAATGTTTTGCTCAATTGGTTTGCGGGGGAAATTTGTGTGTGGTGCTCATCAATAGTATGGAAAGTAGGGGGCTCCCACGTGGGTGGAAGTGACATTTGGATGGCTCGAGATTTCCAGTTGTGGCTTGGATGCATGCAAATTCTCTCTCAGCATTAAATTGCTGGTCTGTTTGGCAGAGGGGTAAAATGGGAATTAGGTGTGCCCTTTGGTAATATGAAACTATGGGACGTTGTTTGGGTAATCTTAAACTTCACGTGTGCCCTTTGGTAAATTGTTGAATATAAAAGCAATTTTAATTTAAAATTCTTTCTTAAAAAATCCATGATCAAGCCTGATCACTTAGGATATGATTGTGATGAGACTGAAAGTGAGATAAAATAATTAGAGGAGGTGCAAAATATTGTACCTAACAAATGTGATTCTAATACTATTTGATGGTGTCCTCTTTTTCAGTCCACTTAGATCCCCTTCTTCTCTCTTGGAAATCCTTGCTTATCACCTTGAATCCCCGGGCCAAATACTAGATCTATCACTTAAAGAGAACGTTAGAAGTGGGCCGACATTACCGACACGACCCATCCGATGCTCAAATCAAAATCAAGAAAGTAGAGTAGTATAATGAAGAAGAAATGAGAAGAGATCCTATTATACCAAATAGAGAAGAAAGAACCATCCCATTCTCCTCCTTGTTAGGGCAATCAACCCATGAATGATGTGTTTTGATGTGTGTGGCAAAGGTTTAAGTTAGGTTGTTTGTGGATTTGATATGTGTGTTGAAGTCATGCAAGACTTAGTAATTCACACATGGTTAGCTTGACAAAGCATTGGCAAGATCACCATCTCATGACTTGGTCCTTGAGTCAGTGAAGGATGACATTGCGAAGCCGTGCGCTTGGTGCATCCGAGGGACCGCCGGACGAGGAGCATTGGAGTGAAGCCAAGGAAGCAAACTTTAGGGCGAGACGTGAAGGATGGCATTGCGAAGCCATGCACTTGGTGCATCCGAGGGACGTGGTCGGACGAAGAGAGCTTCAAGGCGAAGGACTCTAAGGGAGATGAGAGTGAGCGATTGTAACCTGGGACAGGGTAGCTCATAGGTGAACTTGGCCGAATGGCTAAGTCAAGTGTCGGAGGCTCAACCAAAGGTTGGTTTGAGGTTTTACCTGACACCAGTGGACTGCCATAGATGGCAGTCGACTGCTCTAGGTCGATTGGACTCGATCGGTGTTCGACTATACCGTTTCTGGCCTAACAGTCGACTACTCGACCATCAGTCGACTGTAAAGGGACAACAGTCGACTGATCGAGGCAAGTTCAGGCATAGAAGCTTTGGCAGTCGAGTGATCTCGTCGATCACTCGACTATTGGCTCCATCAGTCGACTGATGGGAAGATCAGTCTACTGATATGGGAGCCATTGGTTGGAATCCAACGTGGATGAAACCGTTGCGAGGCAACGACTATAGCAGCAGTCGACTGATGGCTGCATTAGTAGATTGCTCGGTGCCCAACAGGAAGAATGACCTCTTCCCTATATGAAGGGGCCTTGGGTCACTTGGGATGGTTAATGATTAACCTCTAAACATCTCCTAAGTGTCCAATACAATTTTACTCCTCTTCCTTGTGTTTAATTTCATCTTATTGTAAGAGGAGTTATTCTTGTAAAGAAAGGTTTACCTCCACCTAGCTTAGTGCAAAGGAGAGATCTAGTGGATTTGGTTAGGCGTGATTCACCTGGAACGAATCGGGTTGTGGACTAGCGGTAAGGGTCGTGAACCACATTACACACTTGTGTTCGTGTTTGCCTTCTCTCTACTTTGTGTTTTGCTTTTAATTGTCTTTAGATTTATTATTCTGTTGCGCTAACTCTAATTGTAGACGATTAAGTGAGCAATTGACATCATCGTACACAAAGGGATATTCACCCCCCTCTAGTCGGCCACCGATCCTCCAACAAGTGGTATCAGAGCCAAGGTTGCTTATCATCGGACTCACCGCCGCAACAAGCATGACAACAAAGATGGCCGACTCCAATATCCATCCACCCAAGTTCGAGGGTGAATTCGCTTGGTGGAAAAAGCGAATGGTGGTATTCTTCGAGACCGACTTCGATATAATGTTAATTATGGAAAACGGTTTCGAGTTGCCTAGGGATGAAGAAGGGGAGCCACTAGAGAAATTGAGGTGGACAAAGAAGCAAAGAGAGGAGCACTTGGCAAATTTGAAAGCCAAACATCATCTATACAACGTGCTCCCTCAACAAGAGATTAATCAAATTGGGGAGTACTCAAGTTCCAAAGAAATGTGGGAGAAGCTAGTGGAGCTTCATGAAGGCACTTTCGAGGCAAAGCTAGCAAGAAGGAACCTCCTCCGCTCTCAACTAAGCAATATCAAATTAGATAAGGGAGAAAAGGTATTATCACTACACTCTAGATTTAAAGAGATAATAACCGGTTTATCAAGTGTAAGTGAAAAACTCTCCAACCGGGACATGATAATGAAAGCCATAGATGCCTTCCCTTGGTCATCCAAATAGAGCTCCATGGTGGACTCCTTCTACATCTCCAAGAATCTAGAGGTGAGTACTCTAGAGGAATTTTTCTCCACCATAGAATTGCATGAGACTAGGCTTGAAGGCATAGTGGAAGATCCAATCAAGCCATCAAGGGGAGTAGCATTGGTGGTGGAAAAAGGAAAGAAGAAGAAGAAGGAGACTCCACTCTCATCATCCGATGAATCATCTTCCTCCTTCATGGATAGTAATGAAGAAGCCTACATGGTAAGGAAGGTGAGACGTGCTTTAAAAATTTTTAAATTTAATAAATCTCATGATAGGGGAAGAAGACCAAGGAGAAAGATCATTTGTTATAATCGCTAAGGAGAGGGACACATAAGGGATGATTGTCCCCTTTTGAACAAAAGCAAGGAGGAAAGGAGAAAGAAAGAAGACAAGAAGAAGGGGAGAAAGAAGAAGGAAGAAGAAAGAAAAACAAAGGAAAAAGGGAAGGCCAAGGTACACAAGGCGACATGGGATGATCCATCCTCATCGGAGGAAGATCAAGCCTTCACAAGCCTTGCACTTATGGCGATAGAAGATTTCGACTCCACCTCCTCCGAGCAAGAAGAAAGAAGCACAAGTGAGGAGGAGAGCTCAAGTCAAGGGGAAGCTTCATCTTCATCTTCATCATTGGAAGGGGATTGGGTAACCAAGGTAACTAAATTACCCTCCAATGATGTAATTTCTATGATTACTAGCCTAACTAAGGATTTGTTTAAGGCTAAGAAAAAGAACAAATGCATGTTTGATCAAATTAAGGCCCTAGAAGAAAAACTAGCAAATGCATGCTCACATGATGATTATATTCCTCTTAATGTTAATGATGCATGTATTGAAGAAAACAAGGCCTTAAGGGAAAAGGTAGATCATCTAACTAAAGCCCTAGAGAAATTCACAATAGGCTCCAATACTTTGAACATGATAATTGGGAGCCAAAGGGCTAGTTTTAACAAAAAGGGCTTAGGTTATAATGGATCCAAAAATGAGAAGGCCTACCATTGTTTGATTGCTAGGGGTCAAGCTAAAACCACAATGGTAGCTAGGAAATGGATCCCTAAGGAGTATTTGGTGAACCCTATTGGAAAGAATCTATATTGGGTTCCCAAGTCCATCCTTAAGAGTTAGGAAAACCCTAGGATAGTCAACCATGAGTGCAATTATTTTATATCATGTAAAATGGTTGACTTATAAGGATGTGGGTGATGATAATGTGATCATAATATGGAATCATGAATATTGTTTGATTTATGATCATGATATGCAATAATTGAAAATATTTGATCAAGATTGATAATATGTGGTTTTATGATCATGTTGGGTGTTTTAGGATATAGATACTTAGCCTTGGTAGAATTGTATGAAAATTGATGGTTATGTATAATACCTTTAGGTTCATCTCACACTCACTATAGGCTAACTTGATTGAAAACATAGCATGTGTGAGATGTTAGGATGATACAAATGACTCACTTATGATTATAACATTTTGATGGGTCATTATAGGTATCATGATAGCAATAATAGACCAATCATGGGGAAAGCATATGTTTAATTCATAGACATATTACCCAAAGATCATGGTTGGATATTTCAAATGTTTTAAAACTATTTTATGTTTGATAATCTGTATGTTCATGTTTTAAAACAATTCAAGGCAAAACTAGGGTTTCAAGTTGATAAAAACTTTAGTGATTTTCAAACTTTTGAGTTTTTGCCAAATTTTCAAAAATAGGATGAATTTTCATGAAAAATCATTTTTCTCTAATAAAGTGACTTATGAGAAATATGTTTCCCAAATTTTATGAATTTTCTATAATTTTTAATGTATTTCTGAAGTTAGACTTCGAAAATCAGAAATTCTGAAAATTAGGTGTCAGTCGACTGATGCTCTGATTTAGTCGACTGATGGACTGTGCACGAGCACAGTAACCTATTTTATTAGGTTTTAAGACATGTTTTGGTATTTTTCCTTCCTTAGACTTGATGACATGCTTATATAACATATGTTAGATATTTTTGATGGTGTTAAAGGGGGAGAAATATGAGGGTATAAGTTAATCATGCTAGAGAGAATTAGCATGTGTTAAGGGGGAGTTGATATTCATGTATGATATCCATGTTTTACATGCTTTCCTTGTTGGGATATATATTGAAAAGTCTATCTTTTGTATGAGCATCTTTATTTTTGAAATAAGAATCACATGATCATTGTTTGCATATTTATGGTTATGCATATTGTTTGATACATTACATTGTAGATAACATGGTGTGTGGTGTCACATGGAAGATCATGTTATCAGTTTCTTGTAGAGTATAAGTAGAGGCTCACAACCGAGATGGTTTTGGAAACACCATTGGTATGGTTGTAGTGTGATTTGGTATTGGTTTATCTTTACCATAGAATTACACTAGTACACTTTGTGTGTATTGAGCAGGACCGACTTAGAGGTGATTCAATTTATTATTGACTACATAATTGAATCGGACCTCGAATATTATGGTGTACATGCCCTTAATCCCGATATAATAATGGACACATGTACTTAGTATTTATTTCTTTGATTTACTAATGGGCGAGATTTATGGATTAAATCAATAGGCTCGGTAAGTTGGGAAATTATATTATTTACATGGTGTGCCGTTGATTATAGGAGGAAACCGTGTCATATATATTAGGATGATGATGTCCCCTTGAGGAGCTCATAAGGATCGTCATATAAATCATGCAGGTGGTCTTGGTCCGGCATGATGATAAAGTTGAGTGGAACTACTCATAGAGTTAGATGTTGATTAATTAATTGTCAGTAAATTAATTAATTGACGGACATTTGATATCTTAAACACGAGGAGATATTTGTACAATTAATATATGGAGCCCATATTTATTTATGGGGGTTGGTGAGGTAGATCAATGATAATCCTCTAGTGGAATGGATCATCATTAATGGATCAGGTTTGTATGGTTCGGATCCATTGGGTGGCCAAGATTCAACTCCTCCTCATGGTCCCTATTGTAGCCTAATATAAATACCTCATGAAAGCCTAGATCCAACGGTGGAGATTGAAAGGAGGCTTAAGCCTAACTCTATAAAAGGAGGGCTTGGGCTTGGGCGACAACTAAGTTTTTTTATTCAAGGGTTTTGGTTTGGCATGAGAGGTTTGGGAGGCAAGAGGTGGTTCTAGAGTTTGCTTCTCTCCTTGGGCGGCAACCTACCTAGGGTTTGCTTCTAGAGGCCGGCGACACAAGAAGGTGGAGAGGTCCTTTATTCTCTTCTTCTCCATTAGCCGACACCTCCTCCCATCTCATTGTCGACGTACCATCTTCTTCTCCAAGGGCCGGAGGCAAAGCAAGGAGGGAAGGGTTCTTTCTTCCATTGTCTTGGCTGGTTCATCTTCTCCCTCTCCTTAGGGTCGACGAACACCAAGGAATTGGTCTTTGGTGGTTGGCGCAAGTAAGGAGAAGAAGGTAGCTTTTCTTCTTCCCTTTGTTTGGAGCGAGCAAGGAAGGGAAGAACGTGATCTAGGAGGCTTCATCTCTTGGAGGATTGTTGCCCACACAACGTCCAAGAGGAGGATAGGACATACAATAGAAGACCAAGAGTTTAACAAGAGGTATAATTCTTGTTTTGATTTCCTTTTGTTCCTTTGTATTATGTATGTAATTGCTTGTGGCTAATTTACTTGGACCCCGAAGATAAACACAAAAATCAACAATCTGTACATCATCTATTCTGCGGCTAATCGAGGAAAAGAGTTAGGTTGCTTGAATAACAAGTTTGTTCAAGAGACCACTCTAATCGAATAGCATGATGATGGATCGATTGCTTGGGTAATCTGTCATCGTCTTGGATTAATTTTTTTTAATCCGGGGACGTAAATGGGATCACCATGCACAAGCGACCGAGGTGGGAAGCGAAGCTTCGGTTCCACCTTCAAGTGGTATCAGAGCCACGGTTTTCGGTTTTGTGTGTTTAGGATTCGGTTACTTTTATGCACTTATCATATATTATGTGTCGGATAATAGTAGGTTGTGCGTAGGCTAATTTTTTGATTGCAGGCATAAGATCCAACTATTATGGCCATATGTGTGTGTATGTGATTGGAAGTGTGTAATTGTAATATTATTTGAATCCTCAGGATTGACGAGACTAGTATTTAATTTTTGTAATTAAGTACGGCATTGTTTAGCCACTCTTTTATTTTAGTTTACTTTTGATCTAGATTTCATGTACACTCCTTTGTGGAGTATAGGATCGATGGATGTAAATTAAAATAATTTTTCTTGGCTCGGATCTCCGGATGGCTTGTACATGGAGTAGGGAGGAGCGGATGAGATGGCGGCACGTCGAGAGGCATATTGGAAAACAAAAGTCATAATAGTTAGAAAATATTTTTTTCATATTTATTGCTTCTTGTTTGATATGCATGTTGTGTGCTTGGAAAATTCCTCATTTTAAATTACTAAGTGGGAGAGGGATATTTTTTTTAAATTCCCATGACCTCCATTACAATTTGACATGTGAAGCAAACAAACTTGCGCGTCGGCTCTGAGTGCCTTCCTCCCCATCGGATGAGTTTATTTTGCGGATCACTAGGACAAATATAGTTATAGGAAATTATTTAGGTGTGTGTGTACTTCCCCATCGGAAGGCACATAATCCGAGATAATTGCCTTAGTATCGGGTAATGGTGAACACTTAGATGTAAATAAGAGTATACTCCCCATCAGAGTCACTGCTTTTATTTGTAGGGCCGAAGAGGAACCAACTATTAATTTTATTTCTCAAAAAGTAAGGTTGACAGGATAATAAAATTAATGGGTAAAACCTCCTCTTACAAATGTAGAATTTGTATACGTCCACACTATCATGGCATACGATATTCTCGGTGTTTTGAGGTGTTGGTTGATTTTAAAATTTTATTATTTGAGGAATCAATAAATTTTTGAAATCTAAAGTTTTGATCTATGTGATTCTTAGGTTTTTTAAAAATGACTTTCAACCCACTTGCTGTGATACTAAAGGAGAATAAACTTACGGGACCTAATTATGTTAATTGGAAAAGGAATCTGGATATAGTCTTGATTGATGAGGAGTACAAGTATGTACTTTTCGAAGAGTGTCCTTCTAAGCCTGCGGATGATTCTGGGGAAAAGGAGAAAGAGAGTTATAAAAAGTGGATTAAGGCTGATGAGATGGCGAAGTGTTACATTTTGGCTTCTATGTCAAATGTATTGCAACATCAACATCAAGCCATGCCCACTTCTTATGACATGATGCTCAATCTCAAGGAACTTTTCGGACACCAGAATTGGGTTGCAAGGCAGGAAGCCATGAAGAACTTGATGACGACCACCATGGTCGAGGGAACACCCGTAAGGGATCATGTTCTCAAGATGATGGCTCATTTGAATGAGCTGGAAGTCCTTGGAGCTGAGATCGATGGAGAAACCCAGGTTGATATCATTCTCCAATCTCTACCTAGGAGTTTTGAGCAATTTCGCCTGAATTACAACATGAATAAGAGGTTGTATTCGTTGGCGGAGCTTCTGACAAAACTCCAGGCGGCAAAGGGGCTTTTTCGTCAAAGTGCTCAAGCTTAGGCCATGGTTGCTCAGAAGGTTTCAACTTCTAAGCCGAAAGGCAAGAAGAAGAAGAAATAAGGTGGAGCAAAGGAGGTGGGAGGATCTCAGGGAGGAGCGAAGAAGCCGAAAGGCAAGTGCTTCACTTGCAAGCAGACTGGACATTGGACGAAGGACTGCCCCGACCGGAAGCACAACAAAGGTATATCTTTTGGTCTAGTCGTTGAAACATGTTTAGCGGTGTTATCTACGAGCACCTGGTGTGTAGATACGGGAGCCACTGATCATATCTGTAATACTTTGCAGGGGTTCCAGAAAACCAGACGACTAGCTGAAGGGGAGATTACAGTTTACTTGGGTGATGCTACGAAGGTGACGGTTGTTACAGTGGGAGATGTTTATTTATCTTTTGATAGGAATAAAACTTTGGTTATGAGAAATTGCCTTTATATACCTTTATTTAGAAAGAATTTAATTTCAGTTTCTAAATTATTTTTGGATGGATATTCTATTTCTTTTAATGACAGAGTTGTTATAAAAAGGAATAGGGAGATTTGTTGGATCGAAGCGGATCGCTAGAGGGGAGGGGGGGGGTGAATAGCGATAAAAACTTTTTTCTCTTCGTTCGTTAAAAAACCGAGTAGATAATTAATTTGCAACGGAAAAGATAAGCAATATAAAGAGAAGACAAATGTTTTACTTGGTTCGTAGCCTTCGGCTACTACTCCAAGGCCCTAGTGGTCCTTGACCACGTACGGAGGGAAAAAGCACTAAAGGAACTCCTCCTCGTTAGAGGTAGGAGTTAATCGATACAAGAAGGAACAAAAACTTGAGGTAGAGGGACACTCCCCCTCTCCTCGTATACGATAAAAGCTCCGGAAAAGTAGATGAACAACTGATAAAAACTAATACCGACGTACAAAAATAAAGAAAGTTAAACCTAGACGTCGGAAAGGAAGGACTTCGTTGTCGGAGAGTTGTAGCTTTGCGGAGGCTTTTGGAAGCTTAGAATTGTTATGAAAACCCTAGGTTAGGACCTCCTTTTATGGCCTTTGAGCCCCTTTTCGAGAGGAACCCTAGCCAATCATATTTGAGCACCACTCCCCTTGAAATTTGGTGATAAACCTTGACTCCTTGAGACTGATCCTTTGACGTGATCGATGGCCATCATCGGTCGATCGATGGCAAGATCGATCAGTCGACCTTTTAGCGATCATTGTTTGACGGCAGTCGAGTCCTCCAAGCTGGCAGTCGACTGATGCTAGCTGCAAGGCAAGGTTAGCTCAAAGAAAATATTATTTCGACGGCCTTCGACCGTCCGATCTCGACCTAGACCATCTATGGGATGTCTTTGGTTGGATCTACGCTTAAGATCATCCCCGTAAAGAGGATACGAGCTCACTTACGCTCGCACACACGAGCTTACCTCGATACTTACATGTTGCTTTTGCTTCCGGCCTTCCACTCGATTCCTTCGGCTCCCTCCGAAGTCACTCGAGTGTCGCCCGACCACCGCGGCTTCCTCCGGGTGTCGCTAGCCTTCAACTCCAGCTATAGCAATTTACTGCACACTCGATTCAGCTCGTTAGATAATGACATGAGCTTAACTTTGTATCGTTTGCTATAATCAAAACTCAGGTTCGACTTAGGTGCCTACTGCACCAACAATCTCCTCCTTTTTGATTTATGGCAAACCCACATACAAAGTTAAGAAAAATAAATTAAGCAAAAAGAGTATGAGATATACATGAATGTGTAGGAGTATAAAAACTCTTTTTCAAGTGCTCCCCCTTGAGGAAACCTCCTCCTTGACCGAGGGTGAGTACTTGAGAAAGAGTTTTAACTCTCCTCCTTGATATTTGCTACTAAAAAAGAATTAAGTAACCGAAATTACTTAATATTGGCCATAGTGTTTAAAATAAGTTTTAAGTTAAGAAATCAAAAAAAAAAAAATTGATTTCTTAACCTTGGCATTTACTTCCATTTTGTTAACAAGTTAAAGTTAAGTAAATTACTTTTTTTTTTGTTAACAAGTTAACTAAAAGTTAAGTAAATTATTTTCTGTTAACAAGTTAACTAAATGTGTTAAAGTTTGAGTAAGCCTTAAAAAAAAAATATTGATCCCTTAACTTTTGGCCTTTTTCTCCCCCTTTTGCCATATATCGAAAAGAGTGAGAGTGTGTCTGGAATAAAAACAAGTTTTAATTTTAAAGTCCAAGCATGTTCCACATTATTTTGAAAATAATATACTGAAAATAAGTTCATCTATAAAATGTTCGACTCATATTTGGCTTGATTGATATGGAAGATCAATCAGTCCTGGTCAGAGTCGGTTAGTATGTATGATTATACTCCGTGGTTCATAGCGATGCACTAGCTCTACATCTGGAACCAGGAGTAAGGTCCTAACATCTCACGGCCATCTACGTGGCTAAGTACACAAACACATTAGTCCTATGTGTTGTGAGATGTACTGGCTCCTTAAATCTATAGGTGCATGATATCTAAGGTATGTCCTATGCTAGTTCCATGAAATTAAAGAAATAGTAGTAAGAACATATAATTTGCAAGTACCTATTCTATTACGCACATGCCCAATTTTCGTCTTAATAGACTAAATTCGGCTTCGGGTAGGGGTTTAGTAAATAGGTCTGCCAAGTTAGACTTCGATTCGACGTATTCGAGTTGTATGGCTCCGTTGGCCACATGTTCTCGAATAAAATGGTGTTTGACCTCTATATGTTTGGTCCTAGAGTGACATATCAGATTCTTTGTAAGATTAATTGAACTAATGTTATCTACGTGAAGTTTAGTATTCGTAAAGTCTAACTTAAAGTCGCGGAGAGTGTGCTTCATCCAAAGAAGCTGCGTGACACACTCACCCATCGCGATGTATTTGGCTTCGGTGCTAGATAAAGCAACACAGTGTTGCTTCCTACTGCACCAACTCACTAGACTCGAGCCGAGAAGTTGACAGCAACCACTCATGCTCTTTCTATCGAGCTTACTACCGGCATAGTCCGAATTGGAGTAGCCGATTAGTTCAAACTCCGTAGATCTAGGGTACCAAATACCAACGTTAAGTGTACCCTTAAGATATCTAAGGATACGCTTAACTAGGGTTAGGTGAGACTCCTTAGCACAGGTTTGAAACCTGGCGCACATACTTACTGCGAATAGGATGTCGGGTCGGCTCGCAGTTAAGTATAGGAGACTTCCTATCGCGCTCCTATAGTACTTTAAGTCAATGGACTTACTTTCTAGGTCTTCTCCTATGTTAACATTAATCGCCATTGGGGTGTGGGTGTTTATTATCTTAGCGTCTTGCATTCCAAATCTTTTAATTAACTCCTTAGTGTATTTTTGTTGATATAGGTATATACCATCCTTAGTTTGTTTAATTTGTAGACCTAAAAAGAAACTTAACTCGCCTACCAAGTTCATTTCGAACTCACTTTCCATGAGTGAAACGAACTCGTTTAGTAAGGCTGAGTTAGAGGTTCCAAAAATTATATCGTCTACGTAAATTTGAGCTATGAATATTTCTTCACCTAAGGTTTTTACGAAGAGAGTTGGGTCAACTAAGCCTTGGTTAAACCCTTTTGACTTAAGATGGATTGAAAGTCTCTCGTACCAAGCTCGAGGAGCTTGTTTAAGTCCATAGAGAGCTTTCTTAAGTTTTAGAACATGGTCGGGTTTATCTAGATTTTCGAATCCGGGGGGTTGGCTAACATAAACTTCTTCTTTAATGTATCCATTTAGGAATGCCGACTTAACATCCATTTGAAACAGCTTAAATCCTTGATGTGCGGCATAAGCTAGAAACATTCAAATGGATTCGAGTCTAGCTACTGGGGCATAGGTTTCGTCGTAATCTAAGCCTTCGACTTGACTAAACCCTTTGGCGACTAACCTAGCCTTGTTTCTAACTACTTCACCTTTATCATCAAGCTTATTTCGAAACAACCACCTTGTTCCAATTATCATTTTGTCTTTAGGTGGTGGTACTAATTCCCACACTTCATTCCTAGTAAATTGAGCTAGCTCTTCTTGCATTGCAATAATCCAATCGGGATCAAGAAGATCTTGTTCAATTGATTTGGGTTCTATCTTTGAAATTAAGGAAATTTGACTAAGGTTCCTATAGGATGCTCTAGTTCGAACTCCTAGATTAGGATCTCCTATCACTTGATCGATAGGGTGGTTAGTCTGAATCCTAGATTGGGTTGGGTTTGTGTCACCTAATGCTTGATCAATGGGGTGACTTGGTTGAACACTAGTTTGACTCGGATCACTTGTCACTTGGTCAACAAGAGAAGTTGGTTGATGTGGATTAGACTCGATCTCAGGGTCAGAGACGAGTTTGGTATCAGTGGGCTCAACACTTGGGGTCATTAAGGGTTTTGTAGGTTCGGGTACTTCATCGAACACTACATTAATAGTCTCTTCGACTTTAAAGGTATCGTGGTTATATACCCTATAGGCCCTACTCGTGGTTGAGTATCCTAAGAAGATTCTGGTGGAGGTTTTGGATTTGAATTTCCCTAGGTGGTTCTTAGTGTTTAAGATATGTACTTTACATCCAAATACCCTAAAGTACTTGATGTTGGGTACTTTATTGTGATAAATCTCGTAGGAGATCTTAAGGTGCCTCTTTACCATAAGGATCCTATTCTAGACATAGCAAGCCGTGCTAACAGCTTCTGCCCAAAACCTATCAGGTAGATCATATTCGTTCAACATGGTCCTAGCGGCTTCTTATAGAGTTCGGTTTTTCCGCTCCACTAGGCCATTTTGGTGAGGGGTCCTAGGGCAAGAGAATTCATGGTGGTATCCATTTAGGTTACAGAAGTCAGTGAACCTTCGATTTTCGAATTCACCACCATGATCGCTTCTAAGTCTTTTAACCTTAAGGTTTTTTTGATTCTTGATTAATTTGAATAGATTGATTAATTGATCTAGAGTATCATTTTTATGTTTGATGAACCTAACCTAGGTAAACCTGGAGTAGTCGTCAATTATGACTAAGCAATATTGACTTCTATTGAGTGACTTGGCTCCATGTGAATCGAATAGATCCATATGCAGGAGCTCAAGTACACTTGAGGTTCGTTCTTGGTTAGTTAACTTGTGTTGTGTCCTAGGTTGTTTTCCTTGTTGACAAGCATTACAGATTTTATTAACCAAGTTGTTGAGGTTGGGTAAGCCTCTGACTAAGCCACTCTGACTCATCTTGTGGACGAGTCTTGGGTGCGAGTGACCGAGTCGTCGGTGCCACAACCATGATTCCTCTTCCTGTGTCATAAGACATTTGGCTGAGGATTTGACTAAGTTAATTGTATAAATGTTATTTGTCCTAGTTCCTTTGAGTATTGTTTTAGTTGTTTTATTTGTTTTAATTACACATTCATTTTCTAAAAATACGACCTTATAGTTATTGTCACATAATTGGCTTACGCTAAGCAGGTTATATTCAAAATTCTCTACAAGTAATACATTTTTAATAACAAAATTCGAGTTAAGCTCGATATCACTTGATCCGATGATTTTGAGCTTGTCGTTATTCCCAAAGGCTACCGATCCTTGTCGTTTGAATCGAAGCTTCGTGAATTTGAGTTGATCCCCGGTCATGTGTCGGGAGCAACCACTATCCAACATCCATTGATCCTACACACAAGGTGGTTGGATTGGATGTTAGATTTTTTATATATTTTTTTAAAAAAATTGGTTGTAAGTTTTTAAAGCTAGGTCATCTCACCTGTGTCTATATGATCAAGCATGTTATACTTATGTGGTTTTTGTGAGATGACTTCCAATTAAGTTGATTAAGTGGATTTAGGTTCAAGTAATTTTATGTTAGATTTGGATTTGACCCTAGGCTTGTCAAGTTTACCTTTTCAAGATCATGGCTTCCAGGTCGTGGCGAGGCGTAGAGGCCTTCTTTTATCGGATCATCGACCACTTCCTTAGACAAAGCCATTTTCAAGAAAATGATGACTTGACTCACCTAAGACTATTTCCTAGTCTAACTGGTTATTTTTGAAAAGAGGCTCCCCGAGGTTCAATCTTTTCGAAGAATTTTAGTTGGTTATGTTTTTGAAAAGAGGCTCTCCGAGGCTCAATCTTTTCGAAGAATTTTAGTTGGTTATGTTCGTGTTCTAAGTGAGTTCACAAGTTTTAAAGCACAAACTTTCTAAGTTAAAGCATGCAATTTCTAAGTTAAAGCACAAACTTTCTAAGTTAAAACATGCAATTTCTAAGTTAAAGCACAGACTTTCTAAGTTAAAGCATGCAATTTCTAAGTTAAAGCACAAACTTTCTAAGTTAAAACATGCAATTTCTAAGTTAAAGCACAAACATGTTTTGTACTGGCTCCCCCTAGACCGTTGAATCGGTTCGGTTTATCCACATAGTGGATTTGGTCCTTGGGAATCCAGTACGGGTTGGATCCTAGAGTTGAAATCAAAAGGTTCTTAGGGACCCATGCTTGGACATGTTTCCTATGTCGACTTACAATCGACATATATGACCTATTAGTCGTGTTTGAGTTAAACCCTAGTCCAGCCTTGTTGTACATGACCCTTTGAGATCCAAGTAGGAGGTCAAGTCCTTTGGATCCCGAAGTGAACCTTTCCAACGTGTTCCTAAGATCTTCGACTTGACTTTTCAAGAGTGAGTTCTCAACTTCGAGTTTTTCAACCCGAGTTGAGTCCTTCTCTTGAACTCGACTAGTCGAAGAGGTTAGGGAGACCTTGTGTTTGAGGAGTTTGACCTCCTCAACCAGGGTCTCAACCTTGGACTCATATTTAACTAATTTCCTAGACAAAAACCTAACCGTATTTTGTAAAGTATTAAATAAAGTTCGACTTACTTTAAGGGTATCTTTTGAACCGGATGCGTATCCGTGGCTTGACTTGAAGGTAGCTTCATAGTCCGAGTCATCCTCAGGTTCTGACTCAAGTTCAGGTTCGGTCTCCGTGTCTGACTCAATTGATTTCGCCATGAAGACGTGGTCTTCGTCTTCTTCGGATGACGCTTCTTCCCATGTCGCGTTGAGGGCCTTCTTGTGCTTAGGTGCTTTGTGGTTGAGCTTGGGGCACTCGAACTTGATATGTCCAAACCTGTTACACTCATAACACCTAATATTAGAACTTTTAGGCTTACCTTGGTTGGGTTGAGTGGTGGTTCTCTTTCCTCCCTTGGCTATCCTTCGAGCTAGGTTCATTAGCTCGGCAGTTAATTCTGGGTCAACTTCTTCTTCGGACTCGTCTTCCTCCTCGGTTGGTGGTGGCTTGCTTGAGATTTTCTTCTTCTTTGAACCTGCAAACAAGGCTATACCCCTCTCGGGTTCCAAGTTGGACTGCTCATGTAATTCGAAATCTGAGAATAATTCATCTAACCTATTTTTAGAAAGATCTTTGGAGACCTTGTAGGCATCGACCATGGATGCCCACAAGGTAGTCCTCAGAAAAGAGTTTAGAACATACCTTATAAGGTCGCGGTTTTTGACCTTTTGCCCGATTGCGTGTAGGTTGTTGACTATGTCTTGGACACGGGCGTGGAGTTGCGTCGCAGACTCGTGTTCCTGCATTTTTAGTGTGTACAATTTATTGAACAACAAATCGCGTTTGCAAACCTTAGCTTGATCCGATCCTTCGTGTAACTCGATTAGTTTTGTCCAAAGATCCTTTGCGCTTATGAAGGGGCCGACGCGATTTAGCTCCTCCTTGGATAGGCCGCATTGGAGGATTTGTGTTGCCTTGGCGTCGGCTTCGACTTGTCGTTTTGTTGCAATGGTCCATTGATCATAATCCAAGGAGTCACCCACTTCATTAGTCAGAAGTGTGAAACCCGTTTGGATTATGATCCACATCTCGATTTGGGTTTTGAGAAAGTATTTCATCCGACCCTTCCAATAACGGAAGTCATCTCCGTTGTAAAACGGAGGTCGGACGGTGCTAAAACCCTCGAGATGGGCCATTAGAACAAAAGACCGAAGGAGACGAAGACGAAGAAACTAGCAATGACAAAAATACAAAAAAAAGTACCAAGACTCGCGTCTTGGATTAGTAGTGCGGAAGAAAACTTAACAAAGAGAAATAAATAGAAATAAACAGAATTAAAAGAACAATAAATCTGTAAAAATGGCTAGATTGGTGGTTTCACCAAATCTTAGCAACCCCCGGCTCTGATACCAATTGTTGGATCGAAGCGGATCGCTAGAGGGGGGTGAATAGAGATAAAAACTTTTTTCTCTTCGTTCGTTAAAAAACCGAGTAGATAATTAATTTACAGCGGAAAAGATAAGCAATATAAAGAGAAGACAAATGTTTTACTTGGTTCGTAGCCTTCGGCTACTACTCCAAGGCCCTAGTGGTCCTTGACCACGTACGGAGGGCAAAAGCACTAAAGGAACTCCTCCTCGTTAGAGGTAGGAGTTAATCGATACAAGAAGGAACAAAAACTTGAGGTAGAGGGACACTCTCTCCTCGTATACGATAAAAGCTCCGGAAAAGTAGATGAACAACTGATAAAAACTAATACCGACGTACAAAAATAAAGAAAGTTAAACCTAGACGTTGGAAAGGAAGGACTTCGTTGTCGGAGAGTTGTAGATTTGCGGAGGCTTTTAGAAGCTTAGAATTGTTATGAAAACCCTAGGTTAGGACTTCCTTTTATAGCCTTTGAGCCCCTTTTCGAGAGGAACCCTAGCCAATCATATTTGAGCACCACTCCCCTTGAAATTTGGTGATAAACCTTGACTCCTCGAGGCTGATCCTTTGACCAGCAGTCGACTGATGGCCATCATCAGTCGACTGATGGCGATCGATCGATCTTGACCTTCGAGCCGATCGCTTGTGACGGCAATGAGTCCTCAAGCCGGCAATGGTGATGCTAGCTGCAAGGCAAGGTTAGCTCAAAGAAAACATTATTTCGACGGCCTTCGACCGTCCAATCTCGACCTAGACCATCTATGGGATGTCTTTGGTCGGATCTACGCTTAAGATCATCCCCGTAAAGAGGATACGAGCTCACTTACGCTCGCACACACGAGCTTACCTCGATACTTACATGTTGCTTTTGCTTCCGGCCTTCCACTCGATTCCTTCGGCTCCCTCCGAAGTCACTCGAGTGTCGCCCGACCACCGTGGCTTCCTCCGGGTGTCGCTAGCCTTCAGCTCCAGCTATAGCAATTTACTGCACACTCGATTCAGCTCGTGAGATAATGACATGAGCTTAACTTTGTATCGTTTGCTATAATCAAAACTCAGGTTCGACTTAGGTGCCTACTGCACCAACAAGATTATCTGTTCTGGTGCGTTGGTAGGCAATTTATATATTGAACCAAAAGCTCTCACGATGCAAATAGAAGTAAATAACTCATCTTCTAAATCTAATAAGAGAAAAGAACCTTCTAAAATGAACCAAACATATCTTTGGCATCTAAGGTTAGGTCATTTTAACCTATGTAGAATTCAAAGGTTGATAGCTGTTGGACCTTTGGGTTCATTAGTGGTGGAAGATTTCCCAACCTGCGAATCTTGCTTGGAAGGTAAAATCACTAAGAGGCCTTTTAAGGCCAAGGGGTATAGAGCCAAAGATGTGTTGGAATTGGTTCATTCTGATTTGTGTGGTCCTATGTCTATCCAGGCTAGAGGTGGTTTTGAATATTTTGTCTCTTTTATAGATGATTATTCAATATATGAATACATATACTTGATGCGCCGCAAGTCTGAATGCTTTGATAGGTTCAAAGAATTCAAGGGTGATGTGGAGAAACGTCAAGATAAAAGTATCAAGACACTACGACCTGATCATGGTTGTGAGTACCTCTTGGGAGAGTTTAGGAATTACTTATCAGAGGCTGGGATTCGATCCCAATTATCTGCACCTGGCACACCTCAGTAGAATGGTGTTGCGGAGCGAAGGAATAGGACTCTTATGGAGATGGTTAGGTCAATGATGAGTTATTCTGAGTTGCCAGATTCATTCTGGGGGTATGCTCTGGATACGACAATGTATATTCTGAACTTGGTACCATCTAAATCAGTGTCTTCTACTCCCACAGAATTGTGGACTGGGCGAAAGCCTAGTCTGAGACATATTCGGATTTGGGGGAGTCCAGCACATGTGTTGAAGGCAGATGCTGGTATGTTGGAACCTCGTACAGAAGTGTGCATGTTCGTAGGGTATCCTAGAGGAACAAAAGGTGGTTTGGTTTATAGTCCTAGAGATCAGAGGGTGATCGTTAGCATGAATGCTAGATTTTTAGAGGAAGACTATGTGATGAACCACAAGCCCATGAGTAAGATTGTTCTGGAGGAATTGAGAGGGGAAGTCACTACTTTAGTACCACCGGTACAAGAGGATATACCACAAGTGACTACACCGCGTATCACAGAGGATACACAGGTGATACCTCATCGTAGTGGGAGGGTTGTTAGACAGCTTGATAGATTTATGTTCTTGGAAGAATCTTCTGATTTGGTCCCTGGTGAACATGAACCTGATCCCTGGACATATGACGAGGCAATCCAAGATAAAGATGCAGTATCTTGGCAAAGTGAAATGAATTCTGAGATAGAATCTATGGATTCAAATCAGGTCTGGGAGCTAGTAGAACCATCCAATGGTGTAAAAACCATTGGATGTAAGTGGATCTACAAAAGAAAGAGAGGAATAGACAGGAAGGTTGAGACCTTCAAAGCAAGGCTTGCTGCGAAAGGGTATACTCAGAAAGAGGGTATCAATTATGAGGAGACCTTTTCGCCGGTGGCCATGCTTAAGTCTATCCGGATTCTCTTATGTATTGCTGCTCATATGGATTATGAGGCGTGGCAGATGGATGTCAAGACAACTTTCCTTAATGGAAGTCTTGAGGAAAACATCTATATGAGGCAACAAGAAGGATTCATTGCAAAGGTCAAAGAGCATCTTGTGTGCAAGCTTAATCAGTCCATTTATGGACGGAAGCAAGCTTCGAGGTCTTGGAACATCCACTTTGATGAGATAATCCAATCTTATGGATTTATTCAAAGTCCGGATGAGTCTTGTGTATACAAGAGATGTGACAGAAACGTAGTGGTATTTCTTGTACTATACGTAGATGACATTTTGTTAATTGGCAACAATGTCAAGGTGTTATCAGACGTAAGGGTATGGTTGTCCAAACAGTTTGATATGAAAGACTTGGGAGAAGTGGGACACATCCTTGGGATCAAGTTTATAAGGGATCGCAGGAAAAGGATGTTGTGTTTATCTCAAGCTTCATACATAGACACTATTTTGGCTCGTTTTAGCATGCAAAACTCCAAGAAAGGTTTTTTACCTTTTAGGCATGGAGTACCTTTATCTAAAGAGATGTGTCCTAGAACATCAAAGGAGATAGAGGAGATGAAGGTGGTTCCTTATGCTTCAACAATAGGAAGCCTCATGTATGCTATGTTATGTACGAGGTCGGATATCTGCTTTGTCATGGGCATGGTTAGCAAATATCAGAGTAATCCAAGACAGGGACATTGGACTACAGTAAAGCATATATTGAAGTACCTGAGAAGAACTAGGGATTATATGTTAGTATACCAGGCAGATCAATTACTCCTTGTGGGTTACACAGATTTTGACTTCCAATCAAATAGAGATAACAGTAAGTCTATCTCGGGTTTTGTGTTTACTTTGGGAGGTGGAGCCAATGTATGGAGGAGTGTCAAGCAGAAATGCATGGCGGACTCCACCATGGAAGCTGAGTATGTGGCAGCCTCTAAGGCGGCCAAAGATGCTGTATGGCTCAGGAACTTCTTGATGGACTTTGATGTGATTCCTGGTTTGCCTATAACTATCACAATTTATTGTGATAACAGTGGTGCAGTTGCAAACTCGAAGGAACCACCAGCCCATAAGACAAGTAAACACATAGAGCACAAGTACCACCTGATATGAGAGATTGTAAAGCGAGGAGAAGTTGTTGTAGCCAAGATTGCATCAGAGGATAACGTGGCAGATCCTTTCACTAAGGCCCTTCCAGCGAGAGCTTTTGATAGGCATGTAGAGGGAATGAGAATCAGATGTATGGTAGTATGAGGACAACATAGTCTTTTAGTATAAGTGGGAGATTGTTGGGATGTATACTGAAAAGTCTATCTTTTGTATGAACATCTTTATTTTTGAAATAAGAATCACATGATCATTGTTTGCATATTTATGATTATGCATATTGTCTGATACATTACATTGTAGATAACATGGTGTGTGGTGTCACACGGAAGATCATATTATCAGTTCCTTGTAGAGTATAAGTAGAGGCTCACAACCGAGATGGTTTTGGACAAATCATTGGTATGGTTGTAGTGCGATTTAGTATTGGTTTGTCTTGACCATAGAATTACACTAGTACACTTTGTGTGTATTGAGCAAGATTGACTTAGAGGTGATTCAATTTATTGCTGACTACATAATTGAATCGGACCTCGGATATTATGGTGTATATGCTCTTAATCCCGATATAATAACGGGCACATGTTCTTAGTATTTATTTCTTTGATTTACCAATGGGCGAGATTTATGGAATAAATCAATAGGCTCGATAAGTTGGGAAATGATATTATTTACGTGGTGTGCCTTTGATTATAGGAGGAAACCGTGTCCTATATATTAGGATGATGATGTCCTCTTGAGGAGCTCATAAGAATCGTCATGTAAACCCTGCAGGTGGACGTGGTCCGGCATGATGATAAAGTTGAGTGGTACTACTCATGGAGTTAGATGTTGATTAATTAATTGTCAGTAAATTAATTAATTGATGGACATTCGATATCTTAAACACGGGGAGATATTTGTACAATTAATATATGGAGCCCATATTTATTTATAGGGGTTGGTGAGATAGATCAATGATAATCCTCTAGTGGAATGGATCATCATTAAAGGATCAGGTTTGTGTGGTTCAGATCCATTGGGTGGCCAAGATCCAACTCCTCCTCATGGTCCCTATTGTAGCCTAATATAAATACCTCATAAAAGCCTAGATCCAATGGTGGAGATTGAAAGGAGGCTTAAGCCTAACTCTATAAAAGGAGGGCTAGGGCTTGGGCGGCAACTAAGTTTTTTGATTCAAGGGTTTTGGTTTGGCGTGAGAGGCTTGGGAGGCAAGAGGTGGTTCTAGGGTTTGCTTCTCTCCTTGGGCGGCAACCTACCTAGGGTTTGCTTCTAGAGGCCGGTGACACAAGAAGGTGGAGAGGTCCTTTATTCTCTTCTTGTCCATTGGCCGACACCTCCTCCCATCTCGTTTCCGGCGTACCATCTTCTTCTCCAAGGGTCGGCTGCAAAGCAAGGAGGGAAGGGTTCTTTCTTCCATTGTCTTGGCCGGTTCATCTTCTCCCTCTCCTTAGGGCCGGCTGACACCAAGGAATTGGTCTTTGTGGTTGGCGCAAGTAAGGAGAAGAAGGGAGCTTTTCTTCTTCCCTTTGTTCGGAGCGAGCAAGGATGGGAAGAATGTGATCTAGGAGGCTTCATCTCTTGGAGGATCGTTGCCCACACAACGTCCAAGAGGAGGATAGGACATACAATAGAAGACCAAGAGGTAAACAAGAGGCATAATTCTTGTTTTGGTTTCCTTTTGTTCTTTTATATTATGTATGTAATTACATGTGGCTAATTTACTTGGACCCCGAAGATAAACACAAAAACCGGTGATCCGTACATCATCTATTCCGTGGCTAATCAAGGAAAAGAGTTAGATTACTTGAACAACAAGTTTGTTCAAGAGACCACTCTAATCGAATAACATGATGATGGATCGATTACTTGGGTAATCCGTCATCATCTTGGATTAATTTTTTTTAATCCGGGGACGTAGATGGGATCATCATGCACAAGCGACCGAGGTGGGAAGTGAAGCTTCGGTTCCACCTTCAAGTGGTATTAGAGCCACGGTTTTCGGTTTTATGTGTTTAGGATTCGATTACTTTTATGCACTTATCATATGTTATGTGTGCTAGATAATAGTAGGATGTGCATAGGCTAACTTTTTAGTTGCATGCATAAGATCCAACTATTATGGCCATATGTGTGTATATGTGATTGGATGTGTGTAACTATTATGACATAAGATGAGAGTGAGCGATTGTAACCCGGGACGGGGCAGCTCATAGGTGAACTTGGCTGAATGACTAAGTCAAGTGTCGGAGGCTCAACCAAAGGTTGGTTTGAGGTTTTACCTGACACCAGTCAACTACCATAGATGGCAGTCGACTGCTCTAGGTTGATTGGACTCGACCGGTGTTCGATTGAACCGTTTCTGGCCTAACAATAGACTATTAGGGTTTGGCAATCGACTGCTCGACCATTAGTCGACTGCAAAGGGACGATAGTCGACTGAGCGAGGCAAGTTCGGGCATAGAAGCTTTGGAAGTCGAGTGATCTCGTCGACCACTCGACTGTTGGCTCCATTAGTCGACTGATGGGAAGATCAGTCGATTGATGTGGGAGCTGTTGGTTTGAATCCAACGTGTATGAAGCCGTTGCGAGGCAACGACTACAATAGCATTGGACTGATGGCTTCATCAGTCGACTGCTCGGTGCCCAACGGGAAGAATGGCTTCTTCCCTATAAGAAGGGGCCTTGGGTCACTTGGGATGGTTAATGCTTAACCTCTAAACATCTCCCAAGTGCCCAATATGATTTTACTCCTCTTCTTGTGTTTAATTTCATCTTATTGTAAGAGGAGTGATTCTTGTAAAGGAAGGTTTACCTCCACCTAGCTTAGTGCAAAGGAGAGATCTAGTGGATTTGGTTAGACCTGATTCATCTGGAACAAATTGGGTCATGGACTAGCGGCAAGGGTCGTGAATCACGTTACACATTTGTGTTCGCGTTTGCCTTCTCTCTACTTTGTGTTTTGCTTTTAATTGTCTTTAGCTTTATTATTCCGTTGCGCTAACTCTAATTGTAGACTATTAAGCGAGCAATCGACATCATCATACACGAAGGGCTATTCACCCCCTCTAGCCGGCCACCGATTCTCCAACACTCCTCTCCGCCCCCTTTTATAGGAGATTCATATAGTCTTGTTCCCAAATGAATTTACTTTAATACCCCTACTAGTCTGTTGAGGTGTAACTGCTTTTCCTTCTTCTTTTCAAAATAATTTCTTCCATGCCTTCCACGTGTCCCTCCTTCCTTATCAGTTACCTAAAAAATAAACTATATTCCAAATAAATAATAAAAATATTTCTTATTTAAAAAACCCCTTTAACATCTTCTATTATACTCCAGAATACCCATATCATTCACCTGATCAAATTCGGAAAATAAAATCGTAAAAACAAACATCATGCTCGGGAAATATATATACTACTTGGGAAATTTACATACTGCTCGGGAAATTTACATACTTCTCGAAAAATATACATGCTGCTCGGGAAATATATATATCACTCAGGAAATGCCTAGATTGCTCTATACTTACTTCACCAAACTGAGCTTTGGATCAACTACTCTGCTCGTCCCTACTGAGCTTGGGAAACACATAGGTGGCTCGAGAAATACATATATTGCTCAATACTGACATTACAAAACTGAGCTCTGGACCAACTACACTGATAATCTCTTCTGAGCTCGAAAAATACACGTGTTGGTAGGGAAATACATAGGCTGCTTGGGAACTGCACATACTACTCAATATTAACCTTGCACATAGCAGAACTCTAGATCAACTACACTGACCATCCTTACTAAGTTCGAAAAATACACATGTCGGTCGGGAAATACATTGACCATCCATACTGCTCAATACTGACCTCATCTAGATCAACTACGCTTGCTATTCCTACTGAGCTCGGGGAAATACATATGCAGCTCGGGAAACATATAAATGACTCGGAAAGTACATATACTGCTCAATACTGACATCATCTGGATCAACTATGCTGGCTATCCCTACTGAGCTTGGGAAATACATATCTAGCTCGAGGAATACATAAACAGCTCGGGAAATTTACAAAATACTCGGCATAAACAAAAAGTACTATCGACTCTGAAAATACACTAAATGCTCTGTAAATGCAAAGCCATGCTCTGACAACACACCAGGTACCCTGCCTTAACTAAAAATCCTTAACCCATTATAAGTTCCCCTTTTTAGTAAAACTTCATAGCAAAGTCGAATGAAATTTTGCAAGTAACTACTAAAAATACTTCACTGAATTCAAAGCAAACACAATATCATGCCTTAGCTAAAAAATCCCGAATCCATCATAATTTCCCCCTCTTTAGTAAAACTAAGAGCAAAACTGAATGAAGTTTTGCAAGTAACAATTGAAAATACTTCATTGAACTCAAGCAAACATAATATCATGCCATAGATAAAAAATCCCGAACCCATCATAAGTTCCTCCTCTTTAGTATAACAGAAGAGCAAAGTTGAATGAAGTTTTGCATGTAACTATTGAAAATACTTCACTTAACTCAAGCAAACACAATATCATGCCTTAGCTAAAAAATCCTGAACCCATCATAAGTTCCCTCTCTTTAGTAAAACTAAAGAGCTAAGTCGAATAAAGTTTTGCGAGTAGCTACTCGAAATGCTTCACTGAACCCCAAAAACAATCACCACATCATTAAGTGTAGAGCTTGAATAATTTATTTTAACCTTCAAGCTATCACATTAGGCACTGATCCCCAAAAAATTTTACTTAGCCACTATAGTGAATTGTTATAATCTCGCAGAGGGAGAGTGTAATTACCTAGCTCTTAGGTTGTTATATTAGGCATAAAGCCTTGAACTTTTACTTGGTCACTATAGCAGGTTATTATAATCCTGCAGATGGAATGTAATTACCTAGCCCTTAGGGTGTTATATTAGGCATAAAGCCTTGAACTTTTACTTATCCACTATAGCAGGTTGTTATAATTCCACAGAGAAAGTATAATTACCTAGCCCTTAGGCTATTATATTAGGCGTAAAGCCTTGAAAAAATGACACACTTCCTACAAAAGAAACACACTTTAAGAAAATTTCACTTAATATTTTGAGAAAAAATTACAAAAACTGAGAAAAAAATATAAAAAATCCCCTTAACAACATTCCCCCCCCCTTCATCTATCATTTCCACTTCATTTTCTTTTCCTTTAAAAAAAACCTCCTCACTCCTCTCTTAACACAACTCGACTCCGCCCCTCAGAAACCCTAACCCCCTTCATCCTTGACACCTTCACAACCTCTGTAATTGCATCCTCCTTTAATGGCCTCTTCCTCTACCACCCTTCCTTGGTATGAAACCACCCCTAGCCAACTAACTCTCAAACACTCTTTCTTTCGTCACAAACTCAAATACATCCTAGAGAGCTTCTTTGCCATCATCCCTACCCCTCATCAGTGACCTCACCAACCCCCAATAGACACCAGCACCTTCTTCACAGGCCAACTCGAAGGAGGTCTCCGTCTTCCTGTTCCCAAACCCTTTTTTGAAATTCTGGTATTCTACGGTCTCCCCATCAATCAACTGACTCCCAACTCCATTTGAATCCTCATTGGAACCTTGATTGTCTTCAAACACCTTAACATCCCCCAAACTCCCCATATCTTCCACTGCTTATAGCAACTCAAGATGGTAGACACTGCCATTTTCTATTTCATGGAACGCCAAGATTTCTAGTTTCTCACTGATATGCCTACCTCCCATAAAGGATGGAAAGACTTATACTTCTTTGTCCCCATGGATCATGTTCTATAATTCTCCTTGACCTAGAGAACTGCCATTCCCCGACCCTCGAGCTAAAAGGCATCAAATCTTACTACAACTTTTCCTCAATCGAACCCCTACTTAAAAACAAGCAATACATCATTGTTGAACTCCTGTATGAACCCATACTATCTTACTATGGGTTATCCCCTATTCTTTCCTCTGAAGCCCATCCCATAGGTAAATATTTCTTATTATGTACTTACTTTGCTTCAGTTTCTCAATGTTTACTAACATATACTCATCTTGCAGAAGACATGATGCACGTGGCCATTACTAGAACCCTAGCAAAGAGACAAAAGTAATGAAAATTTTTAGAAACAACTACTATTCCCAATAAGCAAACTTCTTTCTCATCAGTAAGTACCTTATCCATACCAATACTTATCTGAATCATTTCTATTCAACATAAAAAAATTTTACACATCTCTATAACAGGTTCCTTTTGAATTCTTGGACAGTCCGGTACTAACCATTAAAGATCCTGGAAAATCTCTCTTTTCTATTACCCTTATCAATCTTGTTTATATTCCCCCAGACTCTTCATCAATTCCCCCTCCTCAAGACTTAACACCTCATACAGAAGCCCCTACCTCCTTTTTGACCCCTTTGATACTCCTATTGACCTTTCCTCCTCCTCTTCTCCAACTTCCTCTACATATAATCTTCCCCTATCTTTCTTTTTTCCCACCAAACATCAACATTCACCTCCCCCTCCTAGCCCCATAATACTTGACAACACAACCTCATCTCCTCTTGACCTACTTATCCAAGCCGTATCAGACGCATACACAAGCAATCCTCCAAGCTCTCCCAAGGCATTTTCTATGCCCCCATCAAGTCTCGTCTCTCCCAACATACCCCTCTTATCCTACTTAAGTCTTCCAGAAATCCCCATTGTCGGCTCCCCACAACCCCAAGCCATTCCTTCCATTACCCATTTATATATCCCCCAACTTTTACAAGAACTCCATCAGGCTCTTGCTATGGTATGTTTCGCTTCTCTTTATTAATTCATCCAAATGTACAAATATATTTCTAATGTTGATTTCACTTGTTCACTTACATAGTACTTCCAGAGTACACAGGTTCAGTCAATGGTTTTCATAATTTTAGACTCATCATTTTCAGCCTCGACCCCCTTCCACAGAAACACCCCTACTTGTCATTCCTTCCTCAGAACCCTCTTCTTCAAAGGGCATCCAAACTAGCCCCTCTGAATCCAATGAATGGGATAAAAAAGAAGAAACATATCTCCGACAAAAACAAACATTGCAAGCCCAAATACAAGCCCTTACCGCAGAGAGAGATCAACTACTTGCAGAAAAAGGAAACACCTTTATTCAACACAGACATGAAATGCGCGAGGTGGAATGGAGACGTGCTTGGAAAGACACTACAATTCGAATGCTTTGAGAAAGGGTAGACTTCTACAAGCAGCAAATAGAACCATTACATTCAGAATTAACGACAACCCAGGAGCAAATCCAAAATTGATACAGAAAGAAGGGCCAATGTTTCCAACTTCTACATGACCTCAGAAATGCCTTTAACGAACTCAATTAGAGGACCACCAATAAAATAATAGAATTCCAATTCCACTTCTCCATACTTACCCAACACTTCCAGCGGTTATTAGAAGTTTGTAATGAACAAACTCGCTATGTTGCACAACTTCACAAAGAATTATCTCTCATGCAGGAAACTGAAACAGAGCACTGGATAACCCAAGAAACTCCACTATTAATAAAAATGACATCCAAGCATGGGAGATATTTCCAGAGAGGATTCTATTGGGATTTATTGTGAAAATAATTGCAAATGCAGTGGAAAAACTTGATCCCTCTAGAGATCCATGTGTATACATAAAGAAAATCGTATCTTTTAACAACACCTTAGTTGAGAAGTTACCCTTATAGCATAGCCCTTCACAATCCCGACAATAACTCCTTGATGTTGGATCTTAGCGCGATCAGAATGTCCACGACTCTACGGTATCCACACGAACACTATCTTGGAGAAGGAGACAAAACTTTTGGTTGTGCTAGCAACCACACCAAGGCTCTCCACCAAAGACTAGATTTTGGCCAAGAAGAAGGGAGAAGGGAAATGGGAAAAGCCCTACACGGCAAAGAGAATCACACACCTCACTCACATTAAGGAGGAGTCTCATATACCATTTTCATGCATTAATCCAATTGGTTTGAGAAAACTTCTCAAATTCCATTTGCATGCATTAATACATTGGCATGCAACTTTGAGAAAACTTCTCAAATTCCATTTGCATGCATTAATCTCATTTGCATGCATTAATCCATTTGCATGAAATTTTGAGAAACTTCTCAAATTCCATTTGCATGCATTAATCTCATTTGCATGCATCAATCCATTTGCATGAAACTTTGAGAAACTTCTCAAATTCCATTTGCATGCATTAATCTCATTTGCATGTATTAATCCATTTGCATGTATTAATCCATTTGCATGCAACATTGAGGAGTGTCATGAAATTCCATTGGATGCAATTAATCCATTTGCATGCATTAATCCATGTGCATGCAACAACTCCCATTTACATTCATGATTAATCATGATCAATCATGCTAACCTTCTTCAATTGATTTCACTTGAGTCTAACTCAAATTAAACCAATTTGATTCTAACTCAAGTTTGGGCAAGCAATGAGTCTAACTCATTCTAGTTCATTTGATTAACTAATGATTCATTTAGTCAAACTAAGATAATCCTATCTCCAAAATAAGATGTTCTTTATGTGTGACCCAATAGGTTCTTGTAACGTTGGCAATGTTTCTAAAACACTTTTAGAAACATAAGCAATGAGTGACATCTAGCAATGCACATTACTACCCAAGTGACAAAAATGTCGAGATCCGACATAACTTTAATGTGGCTACTATAATATATAACCTTGCCCTTCTATCCTCGATATCTAGATCGATTAATGAGGCATAGATCGTGTCATCCTCTTATCAATCTTTGTGCTCTTGATCTCTAAGTAGACTCACTCAAACAAATGAGCTCAATATCTCATATTGACTCATTTGAGCATGGTCATGCATTTCGTGGTCCTACTCTATCAAGAGACCTAAAGATATTACTCCCATCATATGGGAGGGATAAATCTCATCTACATCACTCATATCCCTCCGCATAATTTGTTACATACCCAGTGATCACCTTTATAGTCCACTCTATTACGAGTGACGTTTGACAATACCAAAGTACATAACTCCTTATGTAGGGAACCATAGTGATTTCAGGTCTAAGGACTAATCATACTAATAGTCACTATGAGAAAGTTTATGACACTCATATGATGATCCATGAAACTTTCTCATGCTGGGTCAATTCAGTATATATTCTCTAATATATACCCATGTGTCAACGTGATATCACATATCCTTGACTTGTGAGATCAAGTCATCAATTGACCTACATGCTAGTTTGAATGCATTAATATTGCCCTTGTATATTAATGCCTGACTGGGAATATTTAAGAATAGTGTTCTTTACAATCTCTCACAATCAATTCTATCAATTGATGTACTATAGATAAGAACCTACTTTCTACGGAATTATTATATTTATTCGGCTGACACAAGCATAAAGTAAATATAATAACTAAACTTTGCCTTTATTATTAATAGAATATGATACATAAGTCCCTAGTCAATCATCACATAATTGGCTCTAGGGCTTACTACTAACAATCTCCCACTAGCACTAGTGTCAATCACTGTAATATCTAATACCCAATGACCTAGTATGACCATCATGCTTTCTCTGTGCCAAAGCCTTGGTCAAAGGATCTATGATGTTAGTATCCATCGATACTCTGCATATCCTCACATCTCCTCTATCGATGATCTCTCGAATGAGATGGAACCGCCGTAGTATGTGTTTGGATCGCTGATGAGAGCGAGGTTCCTTAGCCTGTGCCCCATTGTTATCACAATAGAGGTCTATGGGGTCCGCTATGCTAGGAACCACCCCAAGTTCAGTGATGAACTTTCGGATCCAAACAACCTCCTTTGTGGCATCAGATGCAGCAATATACTCGTCTTCTATTGTAGAATCTGCGACTGTCTTGCTTCGAACTCTTCCAGCTCACAACACCACCATTCAAACAAAATACATACCCTAACTGCGATCTAAAATCATCCCTATTAGTTTGGAAGCTTGCATTACTGTAACCCATTTACAACTAGCTCCTCATCGCCTCCAAATATCAAGAAATATTCTTTTGTCCTTCGTAAGTACTTAAGAATATTCTTGATAGCTATCCAGTGTCTTTCACCTGGATCTGATTGGTATTTGCTCGTCATGCTCAAAGCATATGAGACATCGGGGCGAGTATAAAGCATGACGTACATGATAGACTCTATAGCAGATGCATAAGGGATCTGATCCATGCGGTCTCTCTCCTCTTTAGAAGAAGGACATTGAGTTTTCAAAAGACTCACACCATGTAACATTGGCAGAAATCCCTTCTTGGAATTCTGCATGGCAAAATGATTTATCACCTTGTCAACATATGTACTCTGACATAGGCCAAGAAGTCTCTTAGATCTATTTCTATAGATCTTGATGCCCACTATATAGGTTGCTTCTCCTAAGTCTTTCATCGAGAAACAATTCCCAAGCCAAGTCTTCATAGTCTGCAGCATAGGGATATTGTTTCCAATAAGAAGTATGTCATCAACATACAAGATAAGAAAAATAACTATGCTCCCACTAACCCTCTTATAGACACAAGGTTCATCTTCATTCTTGATGAAACCAAACTCTTTTATCACATCATTGAATAAAAAATTCCAGCTTATAGATGCTTGCTTTAAACCATAAATGGACCTTTGCAGCTTGCATACCTTTCCAGCATGCTTTGGATATACAAAACCCTCAGGTTGTGTCATGTACACATCCTCGAGTAGGTTTCCATTCAGAAACGTAGTTTTGACATCCATTTGTCAGATCTCATAATCATGGTAAGCTGCAATAGCAAGCATGATCTGAATAGACTTAAGCATCGCAACTGGTGAAAAAGTTTCACCATAGTCAATACCATGAGTTTGCTTGAAACCTTTAGCTACCAATCACCCTTTATAGGTATGCATAAGACCGTCCATGTCAGTCTTTCTCTTAAAGACCCACTTACACCCAATGGGTTTGACCCCTTCAGGTGGATCAACCAAAGTCATACTTGATTAGTGTACTTGGATTCCATTTCGGACCTCATGGCTGTAGGGGATCGATCGGTGTGTATGTGGTCGGCTAGAGGGGGTGAATAGCCCTCAATCGTTCTATGGTGGAATTTGCTCATTCTCGTTGCGTACTCGTCTACAATTGTTGTTAGCGCAGTGGAATACTAATACAAATATGAATACTAACAACAAATACAATCACATAAGAGACAACATGATATACGTGGTTCGTAACTGAATGGTTCCTACTCCACAGGCGAGCTCATCGAGCTCGCGTTTTGTGCAAGACACTAACATAACTCCTTCTCGACTACACGTCGGAGGTGGAGAAACCTCTCACAAGCTATTACAACAGTAATACTACAAGAAATACAAAGACACTAAGAAATACATGTAAATAACGCTTTACAACTCTTAGCTTTAAACCCTTTCTTGTTGCTTGCTTTGGATGGCTCTTGAAGGACTAGAATGCAGCAACAATTCCCCTTCAATCGCTTCCTTAAAGTCTTGGCAAAATCCTCCCACTTGAGCTCCATTTATAACCTGCATCAAGCTATTTTCGCGCCCAGCAGTCGACTGCCAAAAGGCACCAGTCGACTGCCCATGTAGTCGTTGTCTCACAACGACCAGATCCACGTTGGATAAGTTCCAACGGATCACCTACCAGTCGACTGCCAATCCATGGCAATCGACCGTAACCTAATAAGTCGATCGGCCTTGATCGACTACGGAGCATTCTCGTGCTCATGACATTCCCATCGATCATTGCCATCCTCTCATTGCGATCGCGTATCGCGATCGCTAAGCACAAAACCCGCAGTCTTACACCAGTCGACCCCTAGTCGACTTGGATCAGTCGACTGGCACCTATTCTAGTCGAATGCTATCGGGCAAAACCTCAAACACCAAGTTGTTTGAGCATCCGAACGTCGGGTAAACCCTCAAACATCAAGTTTGAGCCTCCGACACTCAGTCTTAGCCACTTGGCCAAGTCCACCTTAACCCTCATGGAGTTCCCCACTGAAGCTCTCTTCCCTTGGCCTACGTCCCTCGGATGCGCCAAGCGCATGGCTTCGTAACGTCATCCTTCGCGTCTCATGCCCTCGAAGTATGCTTCCCTTGGGCCTCACTCCATTCGCTCCCCGTCCGGCGATCCCTCGGATGCACCAAGCGCACGGCTTCGCAATGTCATCCTTCACCGACTAAAGGACCCCGAGCCTAGTGAACTTACCAAGTCCTCAAGACTTCCCATATGCACCAAGCGCTTGACTTCGCAATGCATTTCTCACCAAGCACCAAGCGCACGGCTTCGCAATGCTTTGGACTTTTCCACACCAAGCTCCATGCTTGGATTTTCCATGCCAACTCCATGTTGGACTTTCCCATGACAATCCCATGTCATGAGTTTTGTCTATCATCAAAATACTATCAAGGTACTACTCGAGTCAAACTCGAGTCAACCTGGGTCAACTGCACCAACAATCTCCCCCTTTTTGATGATTGACAAAACTACCATCTCAAGTCTACCAATTCTCCCATATTGGCAATTCTCACATCCCAAATGAGAATTCCAAACCAAATTGGTAATTTGATAACTTCTCCCCCTTTTTGACATTACATCAAAAAGGTCCTCCCCAATGGTATGAATGTCTCATATCCCAATGAGATCTTACAATATCTCCCTTGGAGGAACACATGCCTACAATCTTTCTAGTGATCCCATATCACTTAAAGAGAGGCAACCCAATTTTCCTCCCATGAGGAAATACATATCCATCCTTCCATGATGGATACCTCCCTCTAGAGGCTTGCTCCCCCTTGACCATTGCACCAACAATGTCCTTGGAGAGTCCCTAAGCTAATAGGAACATTAACCATATCAAAATTAAGGCAAAGTTCAACAATGAACTCTATTCCACCTTAAAATTGATACTCTCCCTAAACCCATCTCCTAATCCATGTCCAATGGATTCCCACCCTTTCTAATGCTCTCCCAAGCATATCCTAGGGTTAGGAGTGGTTAGGGGACCTTAACCTAGCTGAACATGGGCCTAACCAACAAGATTTACCCGAAATCGGCAGATCGATCAATTCGTAAATCGATCATTGCCACACCCATCGATCGATAGCCACCATGGCGGTTGGTGATAATCATTCTTGATTTTGACATTCAGAAATGGATTTATGAAATCCATAAGTAAATATACATAGGTTTAAAAATCTTGATATTTGGTATGTATATTACTTATCATAAACACTATGGGTGAAAAATATTTGGAAATTATTTTACCCACTAAATTAAGAGATTGACACAAAGTCCAAAAGTTAAGAAAAGCTTCAATAAAGAGCCCTCTTTGTATCATCCCATTCAATGGTGATAGCTATCAAAAGATAGGCTTCACCAAGGTTTTTCAAAATGTTTTTGAAACCTTTAATTCCTTTTTCTTAAACATCTCACTTGTATCTAGATGTGTAGAACACATACAAGTCAAGTTTTTAGTGAGATGTGGATTTTTGTTCTTTTAATGGTTTCATGCATATTTCTAAGCAATATTATTTGATTCCCATCAAATCATGCTATAGTCCTTAATTTCATTTTAGTTATATGCATGAAGATGATTATGGCATAAATATGATATAGATAAAAGCATATGTCAAAATCATGATGTCATGGCATGTGAGAGACATCTAAGCACACATGACATCTAAAAATAATTCTAAACATGATCATGACTTTTTTAAAAATGAAAATGATGTCATGACATGGCAAGTAAAATATACCAAGGTATAAAATACCTTAGTGTTAAATCCAAATTGTCATTTCTAGGGTTAAGTCCATTTTTGTCTTAAAGCCATTATCTCCCTAGTGTGCCACAAAATGGCACACCAATACCTCTAAGACCTAATTGTGCCAATTTAATCATTTTTTAACTTCTCAAGCACATTGGCACATCCTAATGTGTCAACTCTACTATGGTTAGGTTAACTACCCATCCACTTAGGGTTGACACACCCTAACCCATTTAGCGTGAATCGATCACGCTCTTAGGAACCCAATATCTATTGGAGCTCCTTGGGTTAACAAGGTATTCTCTAGGGATAACTTCCCTAGATACCTTCCTAATGACCCTTTTTGGCTTTAAAGCCATAGTCTTTTGGGTCTTTTCTAGGTCAACTCTATAGGTGACTCCTCCTTTGACCTTCCTAGTGGCTACACTTGATTTCTTTGAGGTCTTGGCCACTGAGCAAACACCATGGCTAGTCTTAGGGATAGCTTCCCTATTAGTCTTGGTTTTTCTAGACCTAGAATTTATTCCATAATCAAATGGAACATTATGATAAGTCTTCTTGGGCTTAGGTTTGTGACCCAAACCTTCCTTGCCCTTAGACCGTTTTTGAACCTTAGGTCTTGACTTTTGGGCATTTGATCCTTTAACCGAATTTGTGATTATTGCTAGGGTCTTCTCAAGTTTTTCTGGCCTTGACCTCAAGGCTTGGTTTTCTAGCTCTAATTTCCCCAATTTTGAATTTTCACTTATCTTTTGGGAAATGTTCTTCTTCTTAGGCATGTGTCTACCCTTCTTAGGGTTAATGCCTAGATTTTCTTCTATTCTCCTAATGGACTCCTTTGGTAAGATATTTCTAGAATTATGAGTCCTAGGTTTGTCCTTAGTTACATGAACATGCTTGGCACCTAGGCAAAAATATTTATTTCTACTAGCATGCTTTACATTAATAATAGCAAGAGTGCTAAAATAGTTTTTAGCATGCTTTTTAATTCTAGGAATTGAAGGTGCATTAACTAAATGTACCTTAGGATTAGCTTTTGAAGCTCCCCCTACATGAGATACACCTTCTTGCTCTTTCTTCCTCCCCCTAGGGCATTGACTTCGGTAATGCCCCCTTTGGTTGCATTTGAAGCACACAATGTGCTCTTTGCTCTTAATTGAAGGAACTCCTGCATCCTTTGACTTTGAGTTGACTTTTGGTGCCAATGCCTTTTCCTTAGCCAATTTAGGGCATTTGCTCTTGTAATGCCCTTTCTCCCTACACTCAAAGCATATTATGTGATTTTTATTTAAAATAACAACACTTGAGTTACCTAGGGAGGTGGAGGAATCTTCTTGATCTTCATTTCTCCCGGATGTGGATGTTTCTTGCTGAACTTGCTCCGAAATGGAAGATTGCCTCTCCTCCCCCTCAATACTAGAGGTGGAGGTCTCCACCAAATCATCTACGTCGTCGAATGTGGATGGGCTTTCTTCCACGATATCTTCCTCTACTTGTGCCGATTGGGAATTTTCTTGGAATTTCATTATCTTCTCCCATAATTCCTTTGCATCCCTATAGTCACCCAATCTAGACCAAATATGATTAGGTAACAAATCACTAAGTAATTTTATTACCTCGAGATTTATCTTGAAGTCCTTAATTTGGTCTTGGGTCCACCTTGACTTCTCAATGGGCTTGTTGTTTTTATCCCTAGGCATCTCAAAACCGTTTTCTATAATAATCATATAATCAAAATCGGTTTCGAGATATACCTCCATTTTTCTTCTCCACCATAGAAAATCTCCTTCGAACATTGGTGGTTGAAGGTTGTAGCCGGCCATTTTGTAGTGCTTGTGTCGGCGGTTAGTTCTCGACAAGCGCCTTGGCTCTGATACCACTTGTAGGGGATCGATCGGTGTGTATGTGGTCGGCTAGAGGGGGGTGAATAGCCCTCAATCGTTCTATGGTGGAATTTGCTCGTTCTCATTGCGTGCTCGTCTACAATTGTTGTTAGTGCAGCAGAATACTAATACAAATATGAATACTAACAACAAATGCAATCACACAAGAGACAACACGATATACGTGGTTCGGAACCGAATGGTTCCTACTCCATGGGCGAGCTCACCGAGCTCTAGTTATGCACACGACACTAACTAAACTCCTTCTCGACTACACGTCGGAGGTGGAGAAACCTCTAACAAGATATTACAACAGTAATACTACAAGTAAATAACGCTTTACAACTCTTAGCTTTGAACCCTTTCTTGTTGCTTGCTTTGGATGGCTCTTGAAGGACTAGAATGCAGCAGCAATTCCCCTCCAATTGCTTCCTTAAAGTCTTGGCGAAATCCTCCCACTTGAGCTCTGCCAAAAGGCACCGTTGTCTCACAACGGCCAGATCCACGTTGGATAAGTTCCAATGGATCACCTATCGATATCCATAGCGATCAATCTAATGTCGGCCTTGATCGGCTATGGAGCGTCGTACTCACGACATTCCCATCGATCATTGCCATTCTCGGCGGTTATTGCTGTCATTATCGGCCGATCATGCCAGTCCATGGTAGTCGACTACCAAGCACAAATCCCGCAGTCTTACACAAGTCGACCCCTAGTCGACTTGGATCAGTCGACTGGCACCTATGCCAGTCGACTGCTATTGGGCAAAACCTCAAACACCAAGTTGTTTGAGCATCCAACCGTCGGGTAAACCCTCAAACATCAAGTTTGAGCCTCCGACACTCAGTCTTAGCCACTTGGCCAAGTCCACCTTATCCCTCATGGAGTTCCCCACCGAAGCTCTCTTCCCTCGGCCTACGTCCCTCGGATGCGCCAAGCGCACGGCTTTGCAATGCCATCCTTCGCGTCTCATGCCCTCGAAGTATGCTTCCCTTGGGTCTCACTCCATTCGCTCCCCGTCCGATGGTCCCTCGGATGCATCAAGCGCACGACTTCGCAATTCCATCATTCACCGACTCAAGAACCCCGAGCCTAGTGAACTTACCAAGTCCTCAAGACTTCCCACATGCACTAAGCGCACGACTTCGCAATGCATTTCTCACCAAGCACCAAGCGCACGGCTTCGCAATGCTTTGGACTTTTCCACACCAAGCTCCATGCTTGGATTTTCCATGCCAACTCCATGTTGGACTTTCCCATGACAATCCCATGTCATGAGTTTTGTCTATCATCAAAATACTATCAAGGTACTGCTCGAGTCAAACTCGAGTCAACCTAGGCCGATTGCACCAACAATGGCCTCTAGCCATTTCTCAAAATTTGGGCTCATCACAGCTTCCTGATAGGATGTAGGCTCTTTCAACTCAACAAGCATAATGTCATCATCATCAGACAAGAGAAATGAATATCTCTCAGGCTGATGACGTATCCTATTAGACCTACGAAGAGCTTGGTCTACTTGAATAGGTTGTTGCTCCACAATTTCTTGTGCAACAATCTCATCATCCACAATACTTTGTGGTGCCTGTTCAATTTACATCAAGGCCTCAGTGCTATCTATATCTTGAACTTCTACAAGATGGATTTTACTCCCACTTGTTCTTCTAGAAATGAACTCTCTTTCTAGAAATACGTTATTTCTAGCGACAAACACTTTTCCTTGTGTGGGATTGTAAAAGTAATATCCCTTCGTTTCCTTGGGATATCCTACAAAGTAGCACTTGTATGATTTGAGGCCTAGTTTGTCAGAGACTTGACGTCAAACATAAGACTCATAATCTAAAATTTTCATAAAAGACATTTTGAGACTCTTCCCAGTCCATATCGTATATGGTGTCTTTATGAAAGCTTTAGATAGAACGCAGTTAAGTGTAAAGACAGTCGTCTCTAGAGCAAATCCTTAGAAGGAAGTACGTAGATCAGTCTGACTCATCATTGATGGTACCATATCTAATAAAGTATGATTTCTCCATTTGAATACATCATTCTACTATGGTGTTCCAGGTGGAGTGAGTTGAGATATGATCTCATACTCAGTAAGATGGTCACGAAACTGTTGGCTAAGGTATTCACCACCTTGATCTGATCGAAGCAACTTAATATTTTTGTCAAGTTGGTTTTGTACTTCACTCTTGAACTCTTTGAACTTTTCAAAGGATTCTGACTTGTGTTTTATGAGATACACATAGCCGTATCTACTTACATCATCAATAAAAGTGATGAAGTACTGATAGCCTCCTCTAGCAACGATATTGAAAGGGCCACATACATTAGTATGTATGAGCCCTAACAAGTCTGCTGCTCTTTCGCCAGGTCCACTAAATGGAGTCTTGGTCATCTTGCCTAGAAGACAAGATTCTCATGTCTCATATGATTCAAAATCAAATGAGTTCAGTAATCCATCCTTATAAAGCTGGGATATGTGACTCTCATTTACGTGACTCAGGTGACAATGCCAGAAATATATTTGGTTCAAATCATTCGATTTAAATCATTTGGTATTTATATTATAGATTGGGTTTTCCAAGTCCAGAATATAGAGTCCATTCATAAGAAATGCGTTGCAATAGAACATATCATTTAAATAAATAGAACAACATTTGTCCTTTATCATAAACGAAAAACCTCTCTAGTCCAAACAAGAAATAGAGATAATGTTTTTAGTTAAACCAGGCACACAATAGCACTCTTCTAGTTCCAAAATAAGCCCAGTGGGCAAAGATAAAGAGTATGTTCCTACAGCTATAGCAGCAACTCTTGCGCCATTGCCTACTCATAGGTCGACTTCACCCTTTGTCAATGATCTAGTCTTTCTTAGGCCCTGCACATTAGTACAAATGTGTGATGCACAGTCGATATCTAATACTCATGAAGAAGAAATAGATAAATTGACTTCTATAACATATATACCTAAGGCAGAAGTCTCCCTTCTTTTCTTCTTAACTTCATCTAGGTATACCTTGCAGTTCCTCTTCTAATGCTCAGTCTCACCGTAGTGGAAGCAGTCCCCTTCCTTAGACACCCCGCCTTTAGCCTTGAATGTAATAGAGTTGGCTTTGCCTTTGGCTTGAGTCTTACCCTTGCCTTTAGGCTTCCTTTTTTCCTTTGCCCTTTTTAACCATCAGTACGTTACTAGTCTTGGTTTTCTAGAGATTAGGTTCAGCAATTCTCAACATGTTGAGCATCTCAAGCATAGGCTTGTCTATTTTGCTCATGTTATAGTTCATGATAAATTGACTGTACCCTTCCTACAATGATTGTAGGATAAGGTCAATGGCCAATTCTTGGCCCAATGGAAATCCTAGTCTCTAAAGATTCTCAACATACCCAATCATCTTGAGTATGTGAGTTCCTACAGGAGTTTCTTCTTGCATCTTGCATGCAAATAGGGCCTTAGACATCTCAAACCGCTCGTGCCTAGCTTGCCCTTGATATAGTTGTTTCAGGTGCTCAACCATATCATGTGCATCCATGTTCTCATGTTGCTTCTGAAGTTCAGAGTTCATGGCGGCAAGCATTAGGCAGGATACATCTAGTGCAACATCCTGATGCTTCTTGTAAGCATATTTCTCTGCACGAGTGGTGATAGTGGCAGGTCCTTCATGAAGAGGTTGCTCTAGGATGTACAGTTTTCGTTCTTACTTGAGGATGATCCTCAAGTTTCTATACCAGTCTAGGAAATTAGCTTCGTTGAGCTTGTCCTTCTCAAGGACAGATCGCAGAGAGAGAGTATTTGACATGTTAGATGACATGGTGATCTACAATAGTAAAATGAAGAAATAAGTATCATATCTAAATCATTTAATTAGGCCTTTAATTAAATGATGCTCCCACTAAATTGCAGAGCTTTGGTAGGGGATAGTCATGGATGTAAGCAAACGCCTTTTACCCACACTACTAGGTCCCATCCTAATAGCTACAAATTCATGTGGGACAATATCCACATCATACTTCACCTTGATTTGGCTTTGGCTAATCGCCCAAGATTTAGTATGATTAGGTAGGCAATATTTCACCAATTATATCTTATGTAACTCTTTAGAAGAAAAAGGGTCAAGATCCACATTACACATCATCTTGAGTTAGCTTTGGCTAATCACCCAAGACTTAGTATAATTGTTCTCTTACCCTATCTTCCTAACTTTTAGGGCATGCCTCTAAGTTCTCAATCTAATTGAGATAACTTAGTTAAGTCTCACCCAAAGTTTGATAGCGGGACATCACAATTGTCCACTCGCACTCTACCAAGATAAAATGTGTCACTTTGCTTTGGCAAACCCGACAACAAATGATCGAGGTAGTAGTGAGTATCAAACTTTAGTAGGCATAGTTATATTGACTTAATTAAGGTAAAATTATTATCTAACATGCATCACATACACACAAAGCATATATCAACAACATATAAGCTTAAAACGTGACATGGTTATGGCCCGAATCTACGATCTCTTCAAGCCAATGAGAAGAGCGATGGGTCAACATAGGGATAACATCTTCTCCAAGTGCGTCCTTTGGTTGTTGTGTGTTGTTGGCATCCTTCTTGTAACTTCATCCTCCAACAGATTTTTCACTCATCATTTCGTACATTACAAAATAAGAATACTCCGGTTACATTCGAGTCTAAATCTAGTTTTATTTACGACTAGGAAAAATATGGAGGAAGGCACGACACACATGTCGTATTATGAATTACAATATGCACAAGCAACACAACCACAATCTCATCGGGGTTAAGGGCCATAACCATGCACCATGGCATACATCATTCATAAAGATCTATGACATGAAGATTTTATTATGATGCTAAACACGACTTATAAGCTGCTACGACACGGCGGTCCCGCTAGTCGGTTAGCGGGCAGGGTCAAGGGGCAGCGCTCCTTGTGGGGTGCAGGGGGCTTCACCTAGGAGAAAAATCTTATTTTAACGATCATTGAATGAGTCGCTGCCCTTAGTCCAACATAATGAACACGAGACCCTTGCTTGCCTCTGTTCGTAGCAATTTTGGGTGATAAATCCGAATGACAAACATGATGTTCAATCAACAAATATGTCATACACATGATGTTGCACAAAATCACCCAAACAATCGTGCATGCACTCATAATAAATTTCTTATTCAAATTTTATATCACATATAAAATGACATACAATGATCTTTATGTATACCCAAGTGGCTTTGATGCCACTATTGGGATCTATTGTGAAAATAATCGTAAATGCAGCGGGAAAAACTTGATCCCTCTAGAGATCCATGTGTATACATAAAGGAAATCATATCTTATAACTACACCTTAGTTGAGAAGTTACCCTTGTAGTGTAACCCTTCGCAATCCCGACAGCAACTCCTTGATGTTGGATCTTAGCACGATCAGAATGTCCATGCCTTTACGGTATCCACACGAACACTATCTTGGAGAAGGAGACAAAACCTTTGGTTGTGCTAGCAACCACACAAAGGCTCTCCACCAAAGACTAGATTTTGGCCAAGAAGAAGGGAGAAGGGAAATGGGAAAAGCCCTACATGGCAAAGAGAATCACACACCTCACTCACATTAAGGAGAAGTCTCATATACCATTTTCATGCATTAATCCAATTGCATGCAATGTTTGAGAAAACTTCTCAAATTCCATTTGCATGCATTAATCTCATTTATGTAGGAGATCGTTGGAACGCTAGAGGGGGGTGAATAGCTTGATATCGTATCGTGATGGAATTTGATTCGCGTTTGTCTACAATTTTCGTTAGCGTGCAGTGAAATAATGATAAAGCGATAATGAAATAGACAAACACACCACAACATATGAATATAACATGGTTCGGAACCTCAAGGTTCCTACTCCACGAATCGAGCTCTAGTGATGCACACACAACTACTAATAAACTCTCCTTCTCAGAACAATCCGGAGGCGGAGAAACCTCGTACAATAGTTTACAACAAGCAACTAATATGAAATATAATGCAATATAAGTAAAGAAAACACTTTACAAATGCCTTTGGATTGCTTGCTTTTGGTTGCTTGAAGAATGACCTTGGAGACCCTGATTTACAGCAACAAATCACCCCAAGGATGCTAAAAAACTGGATTCTTTTTCCTTCTTTACGAGCTCCATTTAAAGCTTCTGCCTGAGTTAGAAAATGCCGATCAGTCGACTGATGACACTATTACTGTGAGACAACGGTGTAATCCACTCTCGAAAAATCCATCGGCTAGGACATCAGTCGACTGATTATGACCATCAGTCGACTGATCAAGCCATCACTCACGACCACGCGAATGAAAGTGAGACTCCATTCGTGCCCCAAAACTCGAAGACTCGATCCGATCACAAGATCGATGGGCCGATTTCACCGAGCCTCCTCCTCGGCAAATGTTGCTAGGCCAATTCCCGTAGTCAAACCCTAGTTGACTCATGCCAGTCGACTGCCACATGGCACCAGCCGACTAACACACCTTAAACATGAGGTTTTTGTTAGTGAAAGCCTAGAGCCAATCATGTGATGATTGTTGTATGGACTTTATTGTATCATATTCCTATTTATAAAGGCATGGTTATTATATTTACTTGTATTGGTGCGAAATAACTAAATATAATAACGTCCTTGAGTAGTTGGTTCTTATCTATATCAATCGATTGGTTGAATCAATAATGAGATGATATAGAGAACACTACTCTTAATCATTCCTAGTCAAGTATTAACATTCAGGGACAATGTTAATGCGTAGAGACTAGTATGTAGGTCAACACGATGACTTGATCTCACAAGTCATGGATATGAGATATCAAGTTGACACATGGGTATACATTAGAGAATGTATACTGAATGATCCGCCATGAGAAAGTATCGTGGATCGTTATATGAGTGTCATATACTTTCTCATGTGGCTATTAGTATGACTATTAGTCCTTAGACCTGAAGTCACCATGGTTCCCTACATAAGGAGTTGCATACTTTGGCTTCGTCAAACGTCACCCGTAAATGGGTGGACTATAAAGGCGATTACTAGGTATGTGACAAATTATGCGGAGGGATGTGAGTGATGTAGATGGGATCTATCCCTCCTATATGATGGGAGAGACATCGTTATTCTTGATAGAGTGAGACCACGAAGTGCATGGCCATGCCCAAATGAGTCAATATAAGATATTGAGCTCATTTGATTAGAGTGAGTCTACTTGGAGTTCAAGATATAGATTGTACCGAGGATGACACGGTCTATGCCTCAATTGGTCAATCTAGATGTCAAGGATAGAGGGACATTGTCACATATTGTGAGAGTCACAATTAGTAGTCACAAAGGTGATGTTGGAGCTCAACATTCTTGTAACTTGGGTAGCAATGATGTGTTGCTAGATACCGCTCATTGCTTATGTTCCTAAATCGGTTTAGGGACATTGCCAACGTTACAAGAACCTATAGGATCACACACATAAGGCCAATTAGATGGATATTAGGTTCATATGATGAACCATGAGGATTAGGTTCATGGGATGAACCAAATTGGATTAAGAGTAATCCAAATTAGACTAATTGAGTTAGACTCAAGTTGATTCAAGTGTTGAATGAGTCTAATTTAGATTTGATTCATCAAATCAATTTAAATTAATGAATAGAGATTCATTAAATTAAAATTGACTTGAATCAAATGGTTGGATTTGATCAACCATAGGAGATAATAGGTCAAGTTTGACTTGACTTGAGAGGGAAGATGAATGGTCAATTTTGACTTGACCAATTGCCATGTCATGGTGACTTGGCATGGGGCCGGGCAATGATGATGCTGCACATCATCATGGACACATCATGGGGTGCCACCTTATGAGGGAGACCAAGATCCATTGGCTCTTGGAGTTGCATGCATGCATGTAACCCCCTTATAGTGGGTTATGGATGATGTGAAGTTAAGTTGTGTAACTTCATCTTCTTCCTCCTCTCTTCCCTCAAGCTCTCTCTTCCTCATCTAGCCATGAACTTCCAAGGGGTGCTAGAACACTCTAGGATGCTTTTCTCCACCTATTGCTTGTGTGGATACCGATAGAGGAGTGTACACTTGACACTCTCGAGTTCCGGTGAACCTTTTGGACGAGCGGGATAAGCGAAGGGCGTCGCTACGAGGGTAACACTCTCACCTTCTAGATCTAAGGTAGATCTAGGGTTTTTATATAAACACATACATGTTTTGTTTTAATACATCTTCGCACGGATCCATGGCCGGGGCTTCCGAGGTTTCTGCAACACAAAAAGCGGTTTTTGTGGCTCGGAAAAACCCAACAGTGATATCAAAGCCACGTGCAAAGCATGTATGTGTTTTGTTTTTGTAATTTTTGTATTAGATATAAAAATTAAAGATTTATATGTTTCTTTAAATTTCCTAATTTTATAGAATTTTTGGGTATTTTTCTCAAAGAGTCGAAGCAACAAGTGTTGGGACACTTGTAGGCTTCAACCATTGAGAAAAACTCTCCGAAACGGCGAGTTCTCGCTTTAGGTTTTTGGGACAGTGACTTAAGTCACTGTAGGATTGTAGTAGGGACACTCGTAAAGTTAATTTTTCTAGTATGGGCGCTTCCCCTATCCCCGAAAGGGGCCTTGTCCCGTGATAACGTCCGGAAACCGCTTAGCGGGACCGTTACGGAGAGGTGACTCATTAATTTGAAAAAAAAAATTAGGAAAAATTATAGAAATTTCTGTAAAAATACATAATTTAGAATTATGTATAATTCTGTGATTGTCATAGCCCAATAATCCCAATATGATTGGATGTGATGTGTTGTAATTCATAATACGGCCTGTGTGCCGTTTTGTGGTTGTGCGTGTTGTATAGTGTATGCGACCTGCGCATCGTACCTCTTCTTTTGATATTCTAGTTTTAAATAGTTTTAGACTTGAATGTAACTCAAGTTTCATATTTGTAATGTACAAAATGGAGCGGTGGAAAGTCCACTTGAAGACGAGATTACGAGAAGGGTGACGACGACACATGGCGGTCAAAGGAAGCGCTTGGAGAAGTCGCTAGCCTTAGGTTGACCGTCCGATCTTCTCATTGGCTTGAGAAGATCGTAGTAGGGCCATGACTATATCACATTTAATTATATATATATATATGTTGATATATATATGTTGGGAGTATGGGGAATACAATCAAAGTCCCACATTGGTAAGACATGGAAAAGATCATGTGCTTATAAGAAAAAAGATATCTCCATTGGAGTGAGGCCTTTTGGGTAGAGCCCAAAAATAAAACCATGAGGGCTTAGACCCAAAGTGGACAATATCATGCCATTGTGGAGATATGTGGAGCTTATAGGCACTAACAATTGGTATCAGAGCCATGGTCCATGTCAAGCCATGAACCTCGAACGAAGGAAGTTGAGCTCCCACGTCCGGATCAAGAGAACCAGACATCAGGAAGGAAGTCTAGTTGGGTCGGGGGGACCGAACAACTGACAGGAAGTCCTGGTGGGTTGAAGATCGGACATCAAGCAGAGAAAATCCTTCGAGGAGGGATAGGCTTGAGGGGGGGCCCAATGTGGTCCTTCGTTTGAGGGGGGGATTGTTGGGAGTATGGGGAATACAATCAAAGTCCCACATTGGTAAGACATGGAAAAGATCATGTGCTTATAAGAAAAAAGATATCTCCATTGGTATGAGGCCTTTTGGGTAAAGCCCAAAAATAAAACCATGAGGGCTTAGACCCAAAGTGGACAATATCATGCCATTGTGGAGATATGTGGAGCTTATAAGCACTAACAATATATATATATATATATATATATATATATATATATATATATATATATATATATATATATATATATATATATATATATATATATTTATTTGATTTTGCTTGTATGTATGTGATGCATGCTAGTAGAATAATGCTTGTATGTATATGATGCATGCTAGGATAATTTTCTTGTATGTATATGATGCATGCTAGAATAATGATTGTATGTATGTGATGCATGCTAATATAGGATAATAAAGGCCTAAATGTGTATAAGATACACATTACGATTAGATTAGATCATAATCGAATCAACTAGAAAATGCCTACCGAGCCTTGATACCCATTACTACCTCGATCATTTGTTGTTGTTGAATCTGCCAAAGCAGAGCAACGAATATTATCTTGGTAGGATGCGGAGGGACAATCTTGGTCCCGCCTATCACGCTTGGGTTAGAGTAAGCTCAATTAGATTGAGCAAAACTAGTTAACTCAATTGGATCGAGTAGAACTATAGGCATATTCCAATCGTTGGAAAGATAGGTTAAGATCACATTTACACTAAATCTTGGGCGATTTAGCCAAAGCTAACTCAAGGTCTTTTGTAAATGTGGGTCTTGATCCTATAAACAAGAGTTGCATAGAGATGTAATCGGTAATGTGTTACCCACCGATCTGTTAGAATGTATACTGAAAGCCTAGCTCTTTTCTGTATGAACATTTTATTTTGAAATAAGAATCACATGATCATTGTTTGCATTTTATATATTCATTATATATGTGTGCATATTGTCTAATATTCTACATTGTAGATAACATGGTGCTTGGTGTGGCACAGAAGATCATGTTATCAGTCCCTTGTAAAATATAAGTAGAGGCTCACAACCAAGATGGTTTTGGACAAACCATTGGCATGGTTGTAGTGTAGCTTGGTATTGTTTTATCTTGAACATAGAGTTACACTAGTACACTTAGGTGTATTGAGTAGGACCGACATAGAGGTGATTCAATTTAGTACTGACTACATAATTGAATCGGACCTCGGATATTATGTTGTACATGCTCTTAATCCCGATATAAGAACGGGCACATGTACTTAGTATTTATTTCTTTGATTTACCAAAGGGTGAGATTTAGATGGATTAAATCAATATGCCCGGTAAGTTGGGAAATGATATTATTTACATGGTGTGCCATTGATTATAGGAGGAAACCGTGTCCTATATATTAGGTTGATGATGTCCCCTTGAGGAGCTCATAAGGTTCATCATGTAAACTGAGCTGGTTGACTTAGTCAACATGATGATAAGGTTGAGTGGTACTACTCGAGGAGTTAGATGTTAATTAATTGAGTGTCAGTACATCAATTAATTGACGGACATTCGATATCTTAAACACGGGGAGATTAATGTACAAATAATATATGGAGCCCATATTAATTTATTGTGGAAGCTCAGTTAGTTCAATGATGATCCTCTAGTGGAATGGAACATCATTGATGGATCAAGTATGTGTGGTTCCGATCCATCGGGTGGCCAAGACCCAACTCCTCCTTATGGTCCCTATCGTAGCCTAATATAATCCTTGTGAAGTCTAGATCCAAGAATGTAAAACAAAACCTAGAACCAACGGTTAGGATTAAATCCCTAAGATCCGATGGTTAGGATGAAACCCTAGAACCAACGGTTGGGATTAAATCCCTAAGATCCGATGGTTAGGATGAAACCCTAGAATCGACGGTTGAGATCAAATCCCTAGATCCGACGGTTGGGATAAAACCCTAGATCCGACGGTTGGGATGAAATCCTAGATCCGACGATTAGGATGAAATCCTAGATCTGACGGTTGAGATGAAACCCTAGATCCGACGGTTGGGATAAAACCCTAGATCCGACGGTGGAGGTTAAATCCCTAGATCCGACGGATGAGATTAAAGGAGGCTTAAGCCCTATTCTATAAATAGGTGCTTAGGGTTGGGCGGCAAGGATAAGATAAGGAGATTGGTTTTCGAACTAGGGTTAGGGGTTTGGCTCATCTTCCATTGGGCGGCTACAAGCTTGGGCGGCAAGCTAGGGTTTGGCCGGTCATCCCTCTCTTCTCCTCCTTGGTTTTGGGCGGCACTCTTCCCTTTTCCTTGCTCCTTGGCCGGCGGTTCTCCATCCATTGGTGGCCGGCAATCATCTTCCTCCAATCTCTCCAAGGTGGCCGGCGGTTTCCATTCATTTGGTGGCCGACGCATCATCCACTTGCTCCTTGGCCGGCGGTTGCACCAAATTCCCTAATTTGGTGGTCGGTTCTAGATAGGAAAGGTATTTGTGATTGCTTCTCTTTGTTCGCAGCGGACAAGGTAGAGAAGAAAGTGATCAAGAAGGCTTCAACTCGTGGAGGATCTTCGTCCACACGTCGTCCACGAGAAGGATAGGACATACGATAGAAGATCGTAAGGTATAAAGTTGTTTTTAACTTTATTTACATATCTGAATATGTTCTTTAATATTTTGATTATGCATGTGTATGAATGGATATATATTGTATAATCATGGACCCCGAAGACAAACACAAAAACCGGCGATCCATCCGTCGTCTTTTCCACGGCTAACCAACTAGAAGAGTTGTGTTGCTTGAACAACTAGTTTGTTCAAGCGACCACTCAAGTTGTTAGCACGACGACGAATAGGTTGTGCCAAGGAAGCTCATCCCATCCAGATTAAGTCTTTCATTAGTGAAAATTTTAATCCGGGGACATGGGAGCCAATGAGCCTCCGAAGCGAGACATCCCAACACGATCGTACTAAGTCATGGGCGATTTAGCCAAAGCTAACTCAAGGCTTAGTATGATGTGGATCTTGTCCCGCAAGAATTATAGCTAGTTTGTATGAATCTAGTAATGTGGTTTGACCACATCCATAACTCGATTCTACAAAATTCCTATAATTCAGTGGGAGCATCATTTGATTAAAGGCCTAATTAAATGATAAAAGAAATATGATATTAATTCTCTGCATTGTATGTTGTAGATAATTATGTCGACAAACACGAACACTCTCTCTCTGCATTCTGTCCTTGAGAAGGACAAGCTCAATGGAGCAAATTTCCTAGACTGGTACAGGAACCTGAGAATTGTTCTCACCCAAGAAAGGAAGCTGTACGTCCTGGAGCAGCCCATTCCGGAGGCACCTCCTGCCACTGCCTCGCGAGCTGACAAAGATGCTTACAAGAAGCATTAAGATGATGCATTAGATGTGTCATGTCTAATGCTCACGACCATGAAGTCTGAGCTTCAGAAGCAACATGAGTTCATGAATGCTTATGATATGGTTGGACATCTTCGTCAACTATATCAAGGACAAGCAAGGCATGAGAGATATGAAGTCTCTAAGGCATTGTTTGGGTCTAAAATGCAAGAAGGGACACCCGTAGGTCAATATGTACTCAAGATGATTGGGTACGTAGAAAACCTACAAAGGCTGGGATTCTCACTTGGCCAAGAGCTGGCCACTGACCTGATCTTGCAATCTTTTCCACAAGCCTTCAATCAATTTATCATGAATTATAACATGAATGAAATTGATAAGTCATTGCCTGAAATGCTCAGCATGTTGAGAACTGTTGAGCTTAACCTTAAGAAAGGAAAATCTGACACCATTTTGATGGTGCAGAAGAAGAAAGCCAAGGGAAAGCCTAAAGGTAAGGGAAAGTCCCAAGCCAAGGGCAAAGGCAAAGAACTTAAACCCAAAGGAGGGGTAGCCAAGGAAGGGGCTTGCTTCTACTGCAAGGAAGCAGGACACTGGAAGCGTAACTGCAAGGCATACCTGGAAGATCTTAAGAAGAAGAGAAGTGAGACTTCTACTTCAGGTATAAATGTTATAGAAGTCAATCTATCTATTTCTTCATCATGGGTATTAGATACCGGATGTGCATCTCACATTTGTACCAATGTACAGGCGCTAAGAAATAGCAGGGCATTGACAAAGGGTGAGGTGGACCTACGAGTAGGCAATGGAGCAAGAATTGCTGTTGTTGCTGTAGGAACTTATGATCTATCTTTGCCCTTTGGGCTTGTACTAGAATTAGATGAATGTTGTTATGTGCCTTCCTTAACTAAGAACATCATTTCAGTTTCTTGTCTGGACAAGAAAGGATTTTCATTTATAATAAAGAACAAATGTTGTTCAGTTTATTTAAATGATATGTTCTATTGTAGTGCACCTCTAATGAACGGACTCTATTTTCTAGACTTAGAGAGCCCTATCTATAACATAAGTACCAAAAGGTTCAAGTCAAATGAATTGAACCAAACCTATCTCTGGCACTGTCGCTTAGGTCACATAAATGAGAGTCGCTTATCTCAGCTCCATAAGGATGGGTTGCTAGACTCATTTGATTTTGAATCATATGAGACATGCGAGTCTTGCCTTTTAGGCAAGATGACCAAGACACCCTTTAGTGGACACAGCGAAAGAGCAATAGATTTATTAGGACTTATACATAGTGATGTATGTGGCCCTTTCAATGTTGCAGCTAGAGGTGGTTACAGGTACTTCATTACATTTACTGATGACTTCAGTAGATATGGTTATGTGTATCTCATGACACATAAATCAGAATCCTTTGAAAAGTTCAAAGAATTCAAGAATGAAGTACAAAACAAACTTGGCAAGAGTATTAAGATACTTCGATCAGATCGAGGTGGTGAATACCTTAGCCATGAGTTTCGTGACTATCTAGCTGAGTGTGGGATTCTATCCCAACTCACTCCTCCTGGAACACCACAGTGGAATGGTGTATCCGAAAGGAGGAATCGTACCCTATTGGATATGGTACGATCTATGATGAGTCACATAGATCTTCCTATATCCTTTTGAAGATATGCTCTAGATACAGCAACCTTTACCCTTAACCGTGTATCATCCAAGGATATGATAAAGACACCATATACGATATGGACAGGGAGAAATCCCAAGATGTCTTTTATGAGGATTTGGGGTTGTGAGGCTTACGTTCGATGTCAAGTCTCAGACAAACTAGGTCCCAAATCCGATAGGTGTTATTTTGTTGGATATCCCAAGGATACAAAGGGATACTACTTCTACATTCCCAGTCAGCACAAAGTGTTTGTGGCAAAGACTGGAGTTTTTCTAGAAAGGGATTTTATTTCTAGAAAAACTAGTGGGAGTACCTTCGATCTTGAAGAAATTCAAGATAAGGACCATAGCACTGAGGCCTTGATGGAGGCTAAATAGGAACCACAAAGTGTTGTGGGTGATGAGGTTGTTGCACAAAGAGTTGTGGAACAACCACCTGTTCAGATAGACCTACCTCTTCGCAGATCTGATAGGATACGTCGTCAGCCTGAGAGATACTCACTTCTCTTGTCTGACCATGATGACGTTATGCTCATTGAGAATGAGCCTACCTCCTATAAGGAAGCTGTGATGAGCCCAGATTCTGAGAAATGGCTAGAGGCCATGAGATCTGAGATGGAATCCATGTACACCAACCAAGTATGTACTTTGGTTGATCCACCTGAAGGGATCAAACCCATTGGGTGTAAGTGGGTATTTAGGAGAAAGACTGACATGGATGGACTTACACATACCTATAAGGGCCGATTGGTAGCTAAAGGTTTCAAGCAAATTCATGGTATTGACTATGACGAAACCTTTTCTCCAGTGGCGATGTTTAAGTCCATTAGGATCTTGCTTGCTATTGCAGCATACCACGATTATGAGATCTGGCAGATGGATGTCAAAACTGTGTTTCTGAATGGAAACTTACTCGAGGATGTGTACATGACACAACCTGAGGGTTTTGAAGATCCACAGCATACTGGGAAAGTATGCAAGCTACAAAGGTCCATTTATAGGCTAAAGCAAGCCTCTCGGAGCTGGAATCTTCGATTCGATGATGTGATCAAACAGTTTGGTTTCATCAAGAATGAAGATGAACCCTGTGTCTACAAGAGGGTTAATGGGAACACAGTTGTCTTCCTTGTATTATATGTGGATGACATACTACTCATTGGGAATGACATCCCTTCACTACAGTCTGTGAAAACTTGGCTGGGGACGTACTTCTTAATGAAAGACTTAGGTGAAGCAGCCTGTATTCTAGGCATCAAGATCTATAGAGATAGATCTAAGAGATTGCTTGGCCTAAGTCAGAGTACATACATTGACACGGTATTACTACGGTTTGCCATGCAGAATTTCAAGAAGGGACTTCTGCTGATGTCACATGGTGTAAGTCTTTCGAAGACTCAAAGTCCCTCTTCTAGAGAGGAGAGAGACCGCATGGATAAGATCCCATACGCATTTGCTATAGGATCTATCATGTACGTCATGCTGTGTACTCGTCCTGATGTCTCATATGCTTTGAGCATGACGAGTAGATACCAGTCAGATCCAGGTGAGCGTCATTGGATAGCAGTCAAGAATATTCTTAAGTACTTGAGAAGGACTAAAGAATATTTCTTGATATTTGGAGGTGATGAGGAGCTAGCTGTAAAGGGTTACAGTGATGCCAGCTTCCAAACTGACCAAGATGATTATAGATCACAGTCAGGGTTCATATTTTGCTTGAATGGTGGCGCTGTGAGCTGGAAGAGTTCCAAGCAGGACACAGTTGCTGATTCTACAACAAGAGGCCGAGTATATCGGTGCTTCCATCTCATTCGAGAGATTATCGATAGAGGAGATGTGAATATTTGCATAGTACCCACAGAGGCTAACATCGCAGATCCCTTGACCAAGGCTTTGGCACAGAAAAAGCATGATGGTCACACTAGGTCATTGGGTATTAGATACTACGGTGATTGGCACTAGTGCTAGTGGGAGATTGTTAGTGAAAGCCCTAGAGCCAATCATGTGATGATTGTTGTATGGACTTTATTGTATCATATTCCTATTTATAAAGGCATGGTTATTAAATTTACTTGTATTGGTGCCAAATAACTAAATATAATAACGTCCTTGAGTAGTTGGTTCTTATCTATATCAATCGATTGGTTGAATCAATAATGAGATGATATAGAGAACACTACTCTTAATCATTCCTAGTCAAGTATTAACATTCAGGGACAATGTTAATGCGTAGAGACTAGCATGTAGGTCAACACGATGACTTGATCTCACAAGTCATGGATATGAGTTATCAAGTTGACACATGGGTATACATTAGAGAATGTATACTGAATGACCCGCCATGAGAAAGTATCGTGGTCCTTAGACCTGAAGTCACCATGGTTCCCTACATAAGGAGTTGCATACTTTGGCTTCGTCAAACGTCACCCGTAAATGGGTGGACTATAAAGGCGATTACTGGGTATGTGACAAATTATGCAGAGGGATGTGAGTGATGTAGATGAGATCTATCTCTCCTATATGACGGGAGAGACATCGTTATTCTTGATAGAGTGAGACCACGAAATGCATAGCCATGTCCAAATGAGTCAATATAAGATATTGAGCTCATTTGATTAGAGTAAGTCTACTTGGAGTTCAAGATATAGATTGTACCGAGGATGACACGGTCTATGCCTCAATTGGTCAATCTAGATGTCAAGGATAGAGGGACATTGTCACATATTGTGAGAGTCACAATTAGTAGTCACAAAGGTGATGTTGGAGCTCAACATTCTTGTAACTTGGGTAGCAATGATGTGTTGCTAGATACTGCTCATTGCTTATGTTCCTAAATCGGTTTAGGGATATTGCCAACGTTACAAGAACCTATAGGATCACACACATAAGGGCAATTAGATTAAGATTAGGTTCATATGATGAACCATGAGGATTAGGTTCATGGGATGAACCAAATTGAATTAAGAGTAATCCAAATTAGACTAATTGAGTTAGACTCAAGTTGATTCAAGTGTTGAATGAGTCTAATTTAGATTTGATTCATCAAATCAATTTAAATTAATGAATAGAGATTCTTTAAATTAAAATTGACTTGAATCAAATGGTTGGATTTGATCAACCATAGGAGATAATAGGTCAAGTTTGACTTGACTTGAGAGGGAAGATGAATGGTCAATTTTGACTTGACCAATTGCCATGTCATGGTGACTTGGCATGGGGCCGGCCAATGATGATGCTCCACATCATCATGGACACATCATGGGGTGCCACCTCATGAGGGAGACCAAGAGCCATTGGCTCTTGGAGTTACATGCATGCATGTAACCCCCTTATAGTGGGTTATGGATGATGTGAAGTTAAGTTGTGTAACTTCATCTTCTTCCTCCTCTCTTCCCTCAAGCTCTCTCTTCCTCATCTAGCCATGAAGGTCCAAGGGGTGCTAGCACACTCTAGGATGCTTTTCTCCACCTATTTCTTGTGTGGATACCGATAGAGGAGTGTACACTTGACACTCTCGAGTTCCGGCGAACCTTTTGGACGAGCGGGATAAGCGAAGGGCGTCGCTACGAGGGTAACACTCTCACCTTCTAGATCTAAGGTAGATCTAGGGTTTTTATATAAACACATAAATGTTTTGTTTTAATACATCTTCGCATGGATCCGTGGTCAGGGCTTCCGAGGTTTCCGCAACGCAAAAAGCGGTTTTTGCGGCTCGGAAAAACCCTACAGTTTTAACCCAAATATGGTTCCCCCATACTTGCTAGACCACCCTTAGCCTAGACCTAAGCCTTCTAGCCACCTCCATCAGCCTCACATCTCTCGGATCCCTCCAAGTCATCCATGACTTGTTCATCCATTACGCTAGCCTTCAGGTGCTTCCATCGGCTATGTCATGCTAACGATGTCTACACCGCCAAGGTACATTGGACTTATGCCGCCAAGACTCCGCTTGGACTTTATGCCGTCAACCATTGGACTTATGCTATCAAGACTCCCGCTTGGACTTTACACCGCCAATATCAAACCCCTTGTACTTCTCAAATGCCAAGACTCAAGCTTGGACTTTCCCTTGCCAACCCATGTTGGACTTTTCATGCCAAGACCCATGCTTGGACTTTTCCTTGCCAACCCATGTTGGACTTTACATGCCAAGTACTCAAGACTTGGACTTTCCTTGCCAACCCTGAAGGTAGGAAACTTCGCTTCCCACTTCAACTCGGTCGCTTGTTCATGGCGATCCCATCGACGTCCCCGGATTAAAAAAAATTTAATCCTAGATAAAAGGGATCACCCAAGCAACCGTTTCATCGTCGTGCTATTCGATTAGAGTGGTCGCTTGAACAAACTTGTTGTTCAAGCCACCAACCTCTATTCTACGAATAGCCGCGGAATAGACGATGTACGGATCGCCGGCTTTTGTGTTTATATTCGGGGTCCAAGTTATATTATCCACAAAACAGAATATATAACATACATATGATTGAAGAACAAATATAGACAACTTACAAAAGAATATAAACAAACGTTATACCTCTTGATCTTCTATTATATGTCCTTCCTCCTTTTGGACGTCGTGTGAGCGACGATCTACCAAAAGTCGAAGCTCCTAGATCACCAATCTTCCTTCCTTGCTCGCTCCGAACAAGAGGAAGAATAAGAAAGAAAGTACTTCTCCTTCTTTCAACCAACCACCAAGCTCCAAGCTTGGTGCTTGCCGCCGGCCAAGAAGAAGAACAAAGGGGAGTGAATGCCGACCAAAACTCTAAGGGAAGAGACCCTAGACTTCTTTCCACCGCCCAAGGAGAAGAGGGGAGGAGGTTTGGACGCCGGCAAAAGGAGAGGAAGCAAACCTTGGGCGCCGACCAACAGGAAGAGGAAGAAGAAAGGAAACAAATTCCTTATTTGTGGCCGCCCAAGCCTCCAAACCCTAAGCCTCTCAAACACTAATCCTATTCGTTTTCTAATTCTCCTTGCCGCCCACCCTAAAGCCCCTTTTTATAGAGTTAGGAATAAGCCTTGTTTTAATCTCCACCATTGGTTCTAGGGATTTAATCTCAACCGTCGGATCTAGAGATTTAATCTCAACCATCGGATCTAGAGATTTAATCTCTACCATTGGATCTAGAGTTTTGTTTTCATCCATTGGATCTAGGCTTCATGAGATTTTAATAGGCTACAATAGAGACCATGAGGAGGAGTTGGATCTTGGCCACCCAATGGATCAAGCCCACATAAAGTCCGATCCATTAATGATAATCCAATCCACTAAAGGATTATCATTGATCTACCTCACCAACCCCCATAAGTTAATATGGGCTCCATATATTATTTGTACATTTTTCTCCCCGTGTTTAAGATCTCGAATGTCCATCGATTAATTAATTTACTGACCATTAATTAATCAACATCTAACTCCATGAGTAGTACCACTCAACCTTTTCATCAAGTCGGACCAAGCCCACCTACAGGGTTTACATGATGAACCTTATGAGCTCCTCAAGGGGACATCATCATCCTAATATATAGGACACAGTTTCCTTTTATAATCAATGGCACACCATATAAATAATATCATTTCCCAACTTACCGAGCCTATCGATTTAATCTATAAATCTCGCCCATTGGTAAATCAAAGAAATGAATACTAAGTATATGTGTCCGTTATTATATCGGGATTAAGAGCATGTACAATATAATATTTGAGGTCTGATTCGATTATGTAGTCAACAATAAATCGAAACACCTCTAAGTCGGTCCTGCTCAATACACACAAAGTGTACTAGTGTAATTCTATGGTCAAGACAAATCAATACCAAATCACACTACAATCATACCAATGGTTTGTCCAAAGTCATCTCGGTTGTGAGCCTTTACTTATACTTTACAAGGAGTCGATAACATGATCTCCCATGTGACACCACACACCATATTATCTATAATATAATGTATTAGACAATATAATGTCCCAATGAGATCTTACAATCTTCCCCTTGGTCCAAAAAAATACCTAGGATGCCTACCATCTTCCTAGTGATAAGTCCCATATAACTCAAGAGAGACAATCCTACACTCTCTCCCAATTTCCAAATTGGGTATCTCAAAATCCCATTTCTCCTCCTCATGAGGAAAAATAACATCCATCATCCCTTAATGGATACCTCCCCCTAAAGGCTTGCTCCCCCTTGACCATTGCACCAACAATGTTCTTGGGAAGTCCCTAAGCCAATAGGAACTCTAAACCATCAAAAATAAGTTTCAAAGTTCAAACAAGAACTCTTCCCACCTTAAATTTGATACATCATCCTAACACCTCTCCTAATCCATATCCAATGGATTTTCACCCTTTATAATGCTTCCCAAAGTATATCCTAGGGTTAGGAGTGGTTAGGGACCTTTATCGTAGCTGAAAACGAGGTAAACAATCTTGTTTTTCTCAAAATCAACCTTGACAGTCGACTTTATCAAAAATCAGTCGACTGTCGTCTCCATCAGTCAACTGTCACCAAGAGCAGTCGACTGATAACTGAAATATCAAAATTTCAGTTATCAGAAATGAAATTCAGAAAATTATAAGTAATTCTATGTATATCGAAAAATTGTGAAAATTCAAACGTATATTACTTATAGTCAATAAAATGGGTGAAAAATGATAGAAAAATATTTTACCCATAAAATATCAAAATTAATACAAAATCCAAAAGTGAATAAAAACTTCAAAATTTTAGCTCACTTTGTATCAATCTCATCAATGGTGATTGCTATCAAAAGATAGACTTCACCAAGGTTTTCTAAATTGATTTTAAAATATTTTTAAAACCTTATTTTAAATCATATTCCTTGGGCTCAATGTACATGACTTGTACACAAGCTTTCCCAATGATCCACCACTCATATAGATGAGTTTTGATTCATCTAGATGCAAAAATTATGCACCTTAAACTTAACTCATATCCTAGCATCTCACATGTATCTAGGGTGTATAAATACACATACATGACAATGTAATGTGAGTTGTGGGTTTTGTTCTCCCTAATCTAGGGTTTCATGCATTTTTCTAAGGCAACTCTACTTGATTCCCTTATAAATGGGACTCCAAGTCATGTCATTATCCTTAAACCAATTTAAATGCATGAAATGATCATGGCATAATGATAGCAATAATTAAGCATGACCAATGATCATGATGTCATGGCATATGATTAAATCTAAAAATACATGACATTTAATCCTTAATCCTAAACATAATCATGACATATAAATGATAAAAATTAGATATGATGTCATGACATGTTATATGACAAACAGAGCATGGCATATAAAAAGTATATGTATAATAATACCTAAATTTTAATATTAGTTCTCATTTGTTATAATTAGATTTATTTTGTCATATTACTACTAATCTCCCAAGTGTGCCAAAAACCCAAAATGTCACACTATGACCTCTAATCCTAAATTGTGCCAATTTAATTGATTTTTCATAATTCCAAAGATGTATTGGCACATCCTAAAATCTTTTAGGATCTAAGATCAAACCTATTTCAGAAGTATCCATAACCTTGAAAATAACCTAAAGTGCCACCTTTACCATGGTTAGGTTAACTACCCTTCCATTTAAAGTTGGCACACCCTAAACCCATTTAGCATGAATCAATCACGCTCTTAGGAACCCAAAACCTATTTGAGCTCCTAGGGTTTACTAGGTATTCCATAGAGATGACTTCCCTAGATACCCTCCTATTGACCCTCCTAGGCTTGTTAGCCTTGGTCATTGTGGTCTTTGTTGGGTTTCCGGCACCGCGGCGTGTGTGTGTTCGATCACGTTTCGTAAACATGAACACAACGGAAGCAATAAAAATAATAAATCTACATTTATTACAACACACACAACACACGCATGCATATTACAACAAGTGTAGACATAACCATAAATTTAAATTTGCAATAAAAGGAAATTTATCTACGTTATACCTTTCGTATGATGTGTAGCGGGAACGACATCAACTGGAACGATCCTCGCTAGAATCGTCTCTATCCGTATCCACGCCGAGTTCCTCGGGATGACTTTGCTAAGCCACGAGCTTCGTCTTCGTACGGGTTACTAGCCTCGTGTTGAAGACGACGTGATCGAGAGATGATCACGATCTGAATCCAAATTCGGATCCAAAACGAGTCTTCAAAACTCGCTTCTCCGGAGAGGTATTCGTCAACTGATTGACGAATCCTTCGTCCTCCACCTCAGAGGATTACCGGAGACCAAATCCCCGGTATGTTAGCCGCTGTCGGAGCTCTAACCGTCGTCCAAACGATGCTCCGACGAGAGGAGAACAAGCTGTCCAGAAAACTAGACAGCTTTTGTGGAGGAGTAGGCGCCGGCCAAAACAAGGAAGCCAAGTGCTCACCTTTTCACCGAAGCCTAGGAAGATCACCGGAGGGTCGCCGGAGGATCACCGGCTGAAGCTTGGACGCCGACAAGGACTTGGACAGCGGCACAAAAGCTGGGCGGCAAAGGAGGTTGGGCGGCAACTCCCTCAATGGGGTGGGCGACAACTCCTTGCTAGGGTTTTTGGATTAGAGCTTAATTATCCCTTAAGCCCTCTTTTATAGAGAACTAATTCTCTTAATGGTTATTGGATCATAACCATTAGGCCCGTTAACCCGCTCCATTAAGATAAGTTAAAATAAACCAAGCCATGATGGTTTATTTTAAGTTAAAACGAACCGAACCAACTTTTGGTTCATTCGTTTAAAATAAACCAAACCCTTTGGTTTATTCTCATCCATTGGATTAGAACCAAACCATTTTGGTCCATCCATTATGTCTTCATAAGACACGGCCCATCCACGCTTCCATTCGCATTGAAAGCGATTTCATGCTCGCTTTATGTTTGGTCAGCAAACCTAGTTTCTCTCGATGCGAGAATCCCATTCTCAAGCTCGTTTTAAATCCTTTGGATTACGCTCGTTGTCGCGTGTGACCAAATAGGTTCTCGGTTTATGTTGGCCGTCTATAATTAACCATTAATTATAGAGCGATCATGAGTGGCACCTAGTAGTACATCATGATCCCCAATTAAGAAAAGATCAAGCGGTTGATCGAGAACTATTTACGAAACCCTTGACTCGAATGATTAGGTGCCCCATTCCCTTCACTCATCTTATACCCACTTGGTTCGGGACATGGTCTATATGTGGTCCCCACTAAGTGACTCGTCACACCTAGCCTAAGTATCATTTCCTCGTCCTCACAGTTCTAGTTACTCCACATGTATCGAAGAGTACCTTACTCTAAACATGTAATGCTTTGGCCAAAGACTTTAGTAACAATCGACGAGAGGCCATGGGTATACATCTCCTGTAAGTGGTGAATCCTTTATAGGCTATTCAAACACCTTGATCACTTGACTTATACCCAATCATCCGGGTCCACATCTCCTTAGAGATGTTTGCTTAAGATGTCAAAGCATAAGTCTCCATGATCAAGATGACTTGAATATCGCAAGTCGAAGGAACATCGCACTTAAGCCACAGATAAGAACTTCATTGACATATCTATATATGCGAGAGAACCATATGAAGTCTTACGGTGGTCACTCCAATGAACTAGTTACCATAACTAGCATCCACGATTAACTCGGACATCACTATGTCTCGGCCCGGTGAGAATCGGTGCTTGGATACACCAAGGAGTATACCTCGTGCTAGTCTCGGCGAATTGATGGTGTCCAAATCCATCAATTCATCGACTAGGGATAATTAGATACATCACAATTACACATGTAGAGATACTCACTAGTTGTGATCCAATCACAAATTCTCTCATCTTTGTGAATCGTATCATGGACATTGATAAATGAGTTTAAGATCCAATCAAATACATAAAACATGTATACTCAAATAGTGAATCTTCATTTATCATATAAATGGTTCATACATAAGGCGATTGCCTTAGGACATCTCTCATATATTACTAACAGACTCCCACTTGGCCTAATGCCAATCGCTACGGTATCCAATACCTGTTCATACTGGGCTTTGATGGGTCTTCAGCTCTAAATGCTGAACGGGGATATCCGCCCCCCGACACAGACACTAGCTATTTAAATCCCATAGATGCCTTATCTAAGTGTCCCCCCGAATTGTTCGAGCTGTAACTCCTAATACCCTACTTCCTGTAATGACTCCTTTCGTAATGCTGAAGAGTAATTGTATTAGCATAGCTTTTTGTTGTTCTCCTTGTATGCCTCCTTGCGGGTCGGGAATTTTGAACCAATTTTGTGCTTTTCTCTTTTTACGCTGACGTTTCTTTTCTCGTGTCGCATGGCGCAATCATCTCGTTTGTTCGGGAACTCACTCAGAAGGTCTCGGATGGTCTTATTCGTATCTGACCCAATTTTGGCTCGGCCAAAAATTAAATGACTTTCGCCTGTTGATCTTCACTGTCTCTCTTACTGCTTAGGAAATGATATTTTGATGAGTACCTATGCTGCTGCCATTACGATATCAGTCTCTTCACCTTCTTTCCCTTCCCAAGAACTACTGCAGTTCCTTTCCTTCAACTATAAATTATCACCCTCCATGCCTTCGTCCTTCCATCTCACTCTCATGGCTTCAGCGGGACACCCCTTGAGATTCGTTCAATTACATGTTGCTTCAGCCGGACTCACAGATATCTTTGGCTTCTCATAGAAGCGAATCACAGGTATTTGATACTCACTTCCGTTCCTTTTTCCACCTCTCTCTCCCTCCCACATGGGAGTACAGTAGATATTCTGGAAACTACTTTGGCGGACTTTGTTCAGTCTCTCGGCAGATATCGCCCGCTATGAAGGTCCACCAGTCATTCCTTTTGCTCAAGGTGAGCTCTACAAGGTCATCTTGGCACCTTCCCCTCCCGAGGAGCCCTCTAACACTTCTCCTGTTAAGAGCAATCATAGAAAACCTTCATAGATTAAACGATGTAATCATTTTAAGTATGTTAATAAAAAATGGAGGGAATTGGTATCCGTTCTTGTCGTTTTCCAGTGGAGGTAAGGTTTCTGTCATCAGAAAGATTGTAATCTCACCTGAACATACTTTCTTTTACCATCTCCAGGGGATTCAGACCCTTTTTTCTTATAATTACTGTACCAGTGACTTTTCACCTACTGTCGTTAGGTTTCCCCTTCTTTACTAGCATTCATTATCCTTACTTCCTTTTCTAATAAATGCGCCCTCCTCCTCCATCGTTATAAGGACCTCCAACCCCGGCTGTATAACATCCATATTTTTCTTTCTTTTCCCCTAGCCATGGACAAAATGTCTGAGTAAAGCAGCAGTGTTGGGTTTCCGGCACCGCGGCGTGTGTGTGTTCGATCACGTTTCGTAAACATGAACACAGCGGAAGCAATAAAAATAATAAATCTACATTTATTACAACACACACAACACACGCATGCATATTACAACAAGTGTAGACATAACCGTAAATTTAAATTTGCAATAAAAGGAAATTTATCTACGTTATACCTTTCGTATGACGTGTAGCGGGAACGACATCAACCGGAACGATCCTCGCTAGAATCGTCTCTATCCGTATCCACGCCGAGTTCCTCGGGATGACTTCGCAAAGCGACGAGCTTCGTCTTCATACGGGTTACTAGCCTCGTGTTGAAGACGACGTGATCGAGAGATGATCACGATCCAAATCCAAATTCGGATCCTAATACGAGTTCTCAAAACTCGCTTCTCCGGAGAGGTATTTGTCAACCAATTGACGAATCCTTCATCCTCCACCTCAAAGGATTACCGGAGATCGAATCCCCGGTAAGTTAGCCGCTGTCGGAGCTCTAACCGTCGTCCAAACGACGCTTCGACGAGAGGAGAACAAGCTGTCCAGAAAACTGGACAGCTTTGGTGGAGGTGATAGGCGCCGGCCAACCAAGGGAGATAGAGCTCACCTTGATGCCAAACTTGAAGGAGATCACCGGAGCACTAACCGGCAGCAGCTCGACGCCGGCAAGGGGGAAGGAAGCAGCCTTCTGGATGCCGGTTGGAGGAGCAATGGGCGGCGGCAATGGAGTTGGCGCCAACTCCTTCAATGGGGTGGGCGGAAACTCTAACTTAGGGTTTTTGGATTAGGGCTTAATTATCCCTTAAGCCCTCTTTTATAGAGAACTAATTCTCTTAATGGTTATTGGATCATAACCATTAGGCCCGTTAACCCGCTCCATTAAGATAAGTTAAAATAAACCAAACCATGATGGTTTATTTTAAGTTAAAACGAACCGAACCAACTTTTGGTTCATTCGTTTAAAATAAACCAAACCCTTTGGTTTATTCTCCCCAATTGGATTAGAACCAAACCATTTTGGTCCATCCATTATGTCTTCATAAGACACGACCCATCCACGCTTCCATTGCGACTGAAACGATTTCATGCTCGCTCCATGTTTGGTCCAACCAAACATAGTTTCTCTCGCTCTGAGAATCCCATTCTCAAGCTCGTTTTAAATCCTTCGGATTACGCTCGTTGTGCGTGTGACCAAATAGGTTCCCGGTTTATGTTGGCCATCTATAATTAACCATTAATTATAGAACGATCATGAGTGACACCTAGTAGTACATCATGATCCCCAATTAACCGAAAAGATCAACGGTTGATCCAGAACTATTTCTGAAACCCTTCAGCAGCTCGAATGAATCGTGCCCCATTCCCTTCACTCATCTTATACCCACTTGGTTCAGGACATGGTCTATTGTGTCAGTCCCCACTAGGCTGACTATGTCACACCTAGCCCAAGTATCATTTCCTCGTCCTATGGATTCTAGTTACTCCACATGTATCGAAGAGTACCGTACTCTAAACATGTAATGCTTTGGCCAAAGACTTTAGTAACAATCCGATGAGAGGCCATGGGTATACATCTCCTCGCAAGGAGTGGTGAATCCTTTATAGGCTATTCAAACACCTTCGATCACATTGACTTATACCCAATCATCCCGGGTCCACATCTCCTTAGAGATGCTTGCTTAAGATGTCAAAGCATAAGTCTCTATGATCAAAATGACTTGAATACTGCAAGTCAAAGGAACATCGCACTTAAGCCACAGTAAGAACTTCATTGACATATCTATATATGCAGAGAACCATATGAAGTCTTACGGCTGGTCACTCCAATGAACTAGTTACCATAACTAGCATCCACGATTAACTCCGGACATCACTATGTCTCCAGCCAGTGAGAATCAGCTGCTTGGATACACCAAGGAGTATACCTCGTGCTAGTCGATGTAATTGATGGTGTCCAAATCCATCAATTCATCGACTAGGGATAATTCCGATACATCACAATTACACATGTAGAGATACTCACTAGTTGTGATCCAATCACAAATTCTCTCATGCTGTGAATCGTATCATGGACATTCAGTAAATGAGTTTAAGATCCAATCAAATACATAAAACATGTATACTCAAATAGTGAATCTTCATTTATCATATAAATGGTTCATACATAAGGCGATTGCCTTAGGACATCTCTCATATATTACTAACAGACTCCCACTTGGCCTAATGCCAATCGCTACGGTATCCAATACCATAAGCTCGAACATGACCCTCAAACTTATTTTGAGGTAATGCCTTAGTCAAGGGATCCGCTAAGTTCCTTTCAGTGGGAATTTTCTCGATTTGTATTTCGTTCCTACTGATGATCTCTCTGATAAGATGATAGCGGCGAAGCACATGTTTGGATCATTGATGAGACCACATCAAGTTCAGAGATGAACTTCTTGATCCAAACCGCTTCCTTTGCTGCTTCCAAAGTTGCAATGTATTCTGCCTTAGTGGCAGAATCAGCTATAGTGTCAAGCTTGGAACCTTTCCAACTTATTGTGCCTCCATTCCAGGTGAATACATACCCAGACAAAGACATGGAATCATCCTTGTCTGTCTGGAGTTTGCATCCGTATACCCACGTATCACCATGTACCCTTCTCCATATATTAGGAACGCATCCTTAGTTCTTCTTAAGTACTTAAGGATCGTCTTAACAGTCACCCAATGATCCATTCCTGGATCAGATTGGTATCTGCTCGTGACACTCAGAGCATACGATACATCGAGCCTCGTACATAACATAGCATACATGATAGATCCTATTGCGGATGCATAGGAAATCTTACTCATGCAAATCCTCTCGTCTTCTGTGCGCGGACACATAGACTTCGAAAGGTGTACCCCATGCCTGATGGGTATGAAACCTTTCTTGGATTCCGACATGCTAAACCTCTTTAGCACTCGGTCTATATATGTAGACTACGAAAGACCAAGCAACCATTTCGATCTATCTCTATAGATCTTAATCCCGAGGATGTAGGTTGCTTCTCCCAGGTCTTTCATGGAGAATGTCTTGGATAACCAAACCTTCACTGACTGTAAGATTGAAACATCGTTTCCTATAAGTAGTATGTCATCGACATACAATACTAGGAACACGACTGCACTCCCACTAACCTTCTTGTACACACAAGGTTAAATGCGGATTTTGTGAGAAATCAAACTTTTGATTGTCTCATCAAAGCGGATATTCGACTCTGGATGCTTGCTTGATCCATAAATGGACCATCGCAATTTGCATACCTTGGTTTTATCAGCGATGTGAAACCCTCGGTGTATCATATACCGTCCTCGGCGAGTTTCCATTAAGGAAAGCTATTTTCACATCCATCCCATATCTCATAATCATAATGAGCCGCTATGGCGGGAGCATCGAATGGATTTAAGCATAGCTACTGATGAATAGGTTTCGTCATAATCAACACCTTGTTTTTGACGATATCCTTTCGCCACCAATCTAGCCTTATAGGTAATCACATTACCATCCATGTGGGTTTTCTTCTTGAAAACCCACTTGCACCCTATAGGCTTTATGCCTTCAGGTGGGTCAACCAAGTTCCAAACTTGGTTTTCGTACATGGAATCCATTTCCGACTTCATGGCACCAAGCCACTTATCCCTTCTGAACTTATCGGCCACTTCTTCATAAGCTGGTAGGCTCCTCATCATCAATGAGTAACACGTCGTTCGATTCACTTACGAGAAATCCATATCTCTCAGGAATATTGCGTGTTCTACCAGATCTACGAAGATGTGGTGTTACAATAAGTCCAGCCGATTGCTCATCACTATGAGTTGTCGGCTGTTGTGCTTCACCAGGTATCTCATCAATGTCTATTTGAGTCTCTCGAGCCTCCTCAAGCTCGACGATACTCCCACTGTTTTCTTGCAAGAGAAACTCTTTCTCTAGAAACACAGCATGCCTTGAAACAAACACCTTTTGTTCCACGGGATGATAGAATTGGTAACCCCTTGTTTCCTTAGGGTATCCAATAAATAGACATTTATCAGACTTAGCATCAATTTATACGTCTGATCAGCTTCACATAAGCGACGACAACCCCATATCTTCAAGTAAGATACATGAGGTTTCTTACCATTCCATATCTCATATGGAGTAGTTGAGACTACCTTAGTAGGCATTACATTTAACAAAGTAAGCGGTATGCGAAGTGCATAGCCCCAAAAGGACTTGGGAAGATTCGCATGATTCATCATTGACCTAACCATGTCCAACAAGGTCCGGTTACGCCTCTCAGATACACCATTATACTGTGGTGTATATAGAGGAGTCCATTGAGACAATATACCATTGTCTCTTAGATAATCAAGAAACTCTTGACTTAAGTATTCACCACCTCGATCCGATCGAAGTATTTTAATACTCTTATCATGTTGTTTCTCTACTTCATTTCTGAATTCTTTGAACCTTTCAAAGGCTTGGACTTGTGTTTCATCAAGAACACATACCCAAAGCCGTGAGTGATCATCGGTGAAGGTAATGAAGTAGCTATAGCCTCCTAATGCTTGAGTTGACATAGGTCCACATACATCGGTATGTATTAGTCCTAAGTAACTCTCCCACTCGTTCACCTTTTCTGAAAAGGTAACTTAGTCATCTTGCCTTTTAAGCATGATTGTATCGTATGAATCCAATTCAAGCGATTCGAATTCCACATCGGTGTAATTAGGACATGCGTTTCTTGCTTACATGGCCAAACGACAATACCACATGTAAGTCTAATTGATTATCTTTTTGAGCACAGCTTGTTGCTTGCCCGATATTGAAAATATCCTTTGAATCGTCAGCGTATAAATACCATTGCTTAAAGTTCCAGTCCCATAAAGAACTTCATTCAAAGTTATGTAACAACAATTGTTACTAAAAGTCAAATGGTACCCATTTCTATTTAAACAAGAAATAGAAATGATGTTCTTTATCAACGAAGGAACATAAAAGCAATTGTCCAGTTCTAAGACAAGTCCTGTAGGGAGTTTCAACAAATGCGTTCCAATGGCGACTGCAGCAACCTTTGCTCCATTCCCAACATGCAAATTTGACTCTCCCTTGACGAGTCTTCTTCTATTTCTTAGCCCATGCATGTCATTACATATATGTGAGCCACACCCAGTATCCAATACCCAAGTGTTTGAGGAAATAGAATGACAATCAATAACGAAGATATTTAAAGAAGATGGGGCATCCGATGCCTTGTTCTTCTTCACGGACTCAAGATAAATCTTGCACTTTCTTCGCAAATGGCTCTCCTTGCCATAATGATGGCAAGTTTCCTTTTGTGCTAGTTCTACCTTCTTAGCCCTTCTCTTCTTTCCCTTCTGCTGTTCCTTTGACTTCCTCTTAGAACCTTTCTTCGAGGAATCAACTAACAGCACCGTCCCCTGCTCATGCTTCTCAGAAGACTCCACAGTCTTGGCATATTGGCGATACCACAGATGAACCTTCTAGCATCTCAGAGGTGAAGAGGAGCTTTGAGACTTCGAACCTTTCGAATCTCACTTGCTCATCAACCAACTCACAAAGATGAAGGACTACGATATGAGCATCCATATGCTCATGCTGCTTTCGTAGCTTGGGTTCCATCGCGGCTAGCATGATGCAACTCATTTGTTCAGAATCACTCACATGTTTCTGATAGGCCAACAATTGGTCCAGAGTTGCATCGTCACTAGGACGGGCGGGAAGAGGCGCTTCGAGGACATACACAAGCTTTTCCACTTTGAGAACAATTCTCAAGTTTCTAAGCCAGTCCAAGAAGTTCGGCTCAGTCAATTTTATTCGAATCCAAAATGGAACGCAAATTTAAAGACATCATGATCAATTTTAGAAATACAAAACGAGCACATATGAGAAAATGTTTTTTAAAAATGCATCAATATACATTTATAAATCCCATTCATTTTTCGAATTTCAAAAACCCCAAAATCACTTCGGGAGATCGTAGGTCTATCTCCGAATGGGCTGATATCCATCATAGTTATGAACAACCTTGGAGAGAGTCCAACAAGCCATTCATAAATACGACGGTAGGTATCATCTATACCGATTGCATATCACGTATATGCAACTATCACAATGTGCTATCAACTAATTGAATGTTCACACATACATCGGGTTGTTAACACATTAACAAGTATGCATCATATGCATAGCACCCAACTTCACCTCCCTTTACATCGACCTTGGAGAGTCCAACAAGCCGATGCTCCAGTTAAAACCAACCCATTAATCGGAAATTGTTTTAATATGGTTAGGCGCATTCAACCAATTAGCCCAGCTTGGAGAGTCCAACAACCAAAGCTAACGATTGACCTCTGACTCTTACCATATTAGTATTAAACTATTCCATGGTTTGAACATGTTCGGGTTCGAGCCGGGCTTGGAGAGAGTCCAACAACCCAAACAAGAAACGGAACTCTGGTTCTAACCATATTAATGGAAGGTGTAGGCTTTAATATTGTTTAAGGGTTTTATGTCTCATCCTCTTTGCATGCAAATAACTATTATCTACATGCCATGGCATACATGACATACATCTACATGTCACGACACGCATGACATAATGTTATGCATCTAATGCAATTACATGGCATACAATTATGTCATGTATATAATTTCCTTATATGTCATAACTATTTATGGAAATAAAATATGTTTAAGATTTGATTCTCCAAATCAAATCATAATTAAATTAGGAAACAAATTTCCAAATCTAATAACATATTTTATTTATGGAATTATTTGATTAAGGAAAATCTATTTAGGAAACCAATTTCCTAAATCATTAAAACTACTTATGAAAATAAAATATTTTAAGATTTGATTTCCCAAATCAAATCATGATTAAATTAGAAAACAAATTTCCAGAATCTAATCAAATATTTTATTTATGGAAAATATCAATTTCCATAAATACTTCCAACTTTCCAAAAGTGGAAGATTTCCATAAATACTTCTAGACTTTCCAAAATTGAAAAATTTTCATAAATACTTCTAAATTTCCAAAATTAGAAAATTTCCAGAAATAACATTATGACTATCGCAAAACCATTTTACGATTATGTCGAAACACAACAGGCTCGATACCCTTTGTTGGGTTTCCGCCTTGGCGTGTGTATTCGATCATGTTTAAAAACATGAACACTGAAGCAATAAAAATAATAAATCTACATTTATTACAACACACACAACACACGCATGCATATTACAACAAGTGTAGACATAACCGTAAATTTAAATTTGCAATAAAAGGAAATTTATCTACGTTATACCTTTCGTATGACGTGTAGCGGGAACGGCATCAACCGGAACGATCCTCGCTAGAATCGTCTCTATCTGTATCCACGCCGAGTTCCTCGGGATGACTTCGCTAAGCCACGAGCTTCGTCTTCGTATGAGTTACTAGCCTCGTGTTGAAGACGACGTGATCGAGAGATGATCACGATCCGAATTCAAATTCGGATCCTAATACGAGTTCTCAAAACTCGCTTCTCCGGAGAGGTATTCGTCAACCAATTGATGAATCCTTTGTCCTCCACCTAAGAGGATTACCAAAGATCAAATCCCCGGTAAGTTAGCCACTGTCGGAGCTCTAACCGTCGTCCAAACGACGCTCCGATGAGAGGAGAACAAGCTGTCCAGAAAACTGGACAGCTTTGGTGGAGGTGATTGGCGCCGGCCAACCAAGGGAGATAGAGCTCACCTTGATGCCAAACTTGAAGGAGATCACCGGAGCACTAACCGGCAGCAGCTCGACGCCGGCGAGGGGGAAGGAAGCAGCCTTTTGGACGCCGGTTGGAGGAGCAATGGGCGGCGGCAATGGAGTTCGCGCCAACTCCTTCAATGGGGTGGGCGGCAACTCTAACTTAGGGTTTTTGGATTATGGCTTAATTATCCCTTAAGTCCTCTTTTATAGAGAACTAATTCTCTTAATGGTTATTGGATCATAACCATTAGGCCCGTTAACCCGCTCCATTAAGATAAGTTAAAATAAACCAAACCATGATGGTTTATTTTAAGTTAAAACGAACCGAACCAACTTTTGGTTCATTCGTTTAAAATAAACCAAACCCTTTGGTTTATTCTCCTCCATTGGATTAGAACCAAACCATTTTGGTCCATCCATTATGTCTTCAAAAGACACGGCCCATCCACGCTTCCATTGCGACTGAAACGATTTCATGCTCGCTCCATGTTTGATCCAACCAAACTTAGTTTCTCTCGCTCTGAGAATCCCATTCTCAAGCTCGTTTTAAATCCTTCGGATTACGCTCGTTGTGCGTGTGACCAAATAGGTTCTCGGTTTATGTTGGCCATCTATAATTAACCATTAATTATAGAACGATCATGAGTGGCACCTAGTAGTACATCATGATCCCCAATTAATCGAAAAGATCAACGGTTGATCCAGAACTATTTCTGAAACCCTTCAGCAGCTCGAATGAATCGTGCTCCATTCCCTTCACTCATCTTATACCCACTTGGTTCAGGACATGGTCTATTGTGTCAGTCTCCACTAGGCTGACTACGTCACACCTAGCCCAAGTATCATTTCCTCGTCCTACGGATTCTAGTTACTCCACATGTATCGAAGAGTACCTTACTCTAAACATGTAATGCTTTGGCCAAAGACTTTAGTAACAATCCAACGAGAGGCCATGGGTATACATCTCCTCGCATGGAGTGGTGAATCCTTTATAGGCTATTCAAACACCTTCGATCACTTCGACTTATACCCAATCATCCCGGGTCCACATCTCCTTAGAGATGCTTGCTTAAGATGTCAAAGCATAAGTCTCTATGATCAAGATGACTTGAATACCGCAAGTCAAAGGAACATCGCACTTAAGCCACAGTAAGAACTTCATTGACATATCTATATATGCAGAGAACCATATGAAGTCTTACGGCTGGTCACTCCAATGAACTAGTTACCATAACTAACATCCATGATTAACTCCGGACATCACTATGTCTCCAGCCAGTGAGAATCAGCTGCTTGGATACACCAAGGAGTATACCTCGTGCTAGTCTCGACAGAATTGATGGTGTCCAAATCCATTAATTCATCGATTAGGGATAATTCCGATACATCACAATTACACATGTAGAGATACTCACTAGTTGTGATTGAATCACAAATTCTCTCATGCTGTGAATCGTATCGTGGACATTCAGTAAATGAGTTTAAGATCCAATCAAATACATAAAACATGTATACTCAAATAGTGAATCTTCATTTATCATATAAATGGTTCATACATAAGGCGATTGCCTTAGGACATCTCTCATATATTACTAACAAGCAGTCCCTTTCCTGCTGAAGAAAATGTGGATGAGCAATGCTATATTGCTAATCTGGAAGAACAAGTGAGGTATTTACAGCAGTGGTTGAGGGAGGTTTCTGCCAGTAACTACTCTTTGCGACAACAACTAGCAGAGTCCCAGAAGGAGCTATCGAAGCAGATCTTCCTATAGCAATCCTACTTTCGGCAACTAATGTGCCAACCCCCGCCGCGCAAAGGAACGCCGTCAGCTCCTCCTAACAAAGAACTGTAATACCCTATATATATAAGGGTCTCTTTTGTTATTTTCTTCTTGTAAAAGAATTAGAATGTGTAATTTTTCTGAAGCAATGAACTTTTCCCGCTTGTCTTATTCTTCCGGCATTCCTTAAGTTATGCCCCATTTTACCTTCCTCATACTAAAATAGAATAACACATAGCTGGGGCATACTTCGGCTCTTCTGCCCCTTTACCCTACTAGGAATATAATAATATAGAGTCGCGAAATGACCCAACTCTGATGCTCTACCGCCACACGGGGATATTGAAGAATGAATTCAACTTCTTCCGCTTCGCGGGGAGAAAAATGATATATAACTGAGGAGACCTCAGTTCTTCCGTTCCACCACCATTCGGGGATAAAATAATATATAGTTGAAGAATGAATTCAACTTCTTCCGCTTCGCGGGGATAAAAATAATATATAACTGAAGAGATCTCAGTTCTTCCGTTCCACCACCGCACGGGGATAAAATAATATATAGGTGAAGAATGAATTCAACTTCTTCCGCTTCGCGGGGATAAAAATGATATATAACTGAGGAGACCTCAGTTCTTCCGTTCCACCACCGCATGGGGATAAAATAATATATAGTTGAATAATTAATTCAACTTCTTCCGCTTCGCGGGGATAAAAATGATATATAACTGAGGAGACCTTAGTTCTTCCGTTCCACCACCACACGGGGATAAAATAATATATAGTTGAATAATGAATTCAACTTCTTCTGCTTCGCGGGGATAAAAATGATATATAACTGAGGATACCTCATTTCTTCCGTTCCACCACCGCACGGGGATAAAATAATATATAGTTAAATAATGAATTCAACTTCTTCCGCTTCGCGGGGATAAAAATGATATATTACTGAGGAGACCTCAGTTCTTCCGTTCCACCACCGCACGGGGATAAAATAATATATAGTGTAATAATGAATTCAACTTCTTCCGCTTCGCGGGGATTAAAATAATATATAACTGAGGAGACCTCAGTTCTTCCGTTCCACCTGTAGGGATTTATTATGCAGAATAGCATATGCGCAACGGAAAAATAGGATCCCTTCCAAGTGATCCTTGCGAAAGAAAACCTCGTACCAAAAATAAATTTCTCAAAACCTATCTTATAGGAGAATATTACCTTTGTTGCGTGCCCTTTTTAATCCCGCTTCTCCTTGAGTTTGTTGGATCTTTTAGCACGTTCAAATGTCCGTGCCTCTATATGTATCCACACGAGCAAGCTCTTGTCTCACAAAAGAAACTAGAAGAGCTCTCCTTTACTTCTTGCTAGAGAAGTCCCTAAAGGAGAGGAAGGTAGGGAAAAAGAGAAAGGAAGAAGAAGACCACTCTTCTTGCTAGCCTACACTCACAAAAGTCACACAACCAAAGCCTCTCACCACCAAGCTCTCTCCAAGCCTCAAGCTTCACCAAGTTTGGCCGGCCACCTCATGGAGTGTTTTATAGGATTGAAAAAACCTTTCACCTCCTATCACATTCAATGCAATCAATTGCATTGATAAATAATCAAACAAGGAGAAATTCCAAAGGTCAAAACCCTTTGTCTCCTTCCACCTCATCAAGCTTAGGTGGCATGCTTATGTGGCATGCTTAGGTGGCATGCTTATGTGGCATTCATGCATGTTGAATTAATCTTATTAATTCAATAAGCTTATGTTATCATATTGAATTAATCTCATTAAATCAATAAGGTAACATATTGAATTAATCTTATTAAATCAATTAAGCTTAGGCTATCATGATAACATATTTATTTAATCTTATTAAATTAATAAGCTTAGCATATTGAATTAATCTCATTAAATCAATAAGCTAAAATTCTCATTAAGCTTAAAGTCCAAAAACCATTTTGTACTTAAGCTCATTCCCAAATTATTCTAGTCAAACTAGAATGCACTAATTCTTCTAATCATCATGCTCTTTGTGTGTGACCCTATAGGCTCTCATAACGTTGGCAGTGGATCTAAACTCTTTTAGATACACAAGCAATGAGCGGCATCTAGCAATACATCATTGCTACCCAAGTTACGAAATAAGTCAAGATCCGACTAACCTTTCCGTGACTACTATAATGTATGACCGTGTTGTTGGTGCAGTGAGCAGTGGGCACCAAAGTCGAACCGGTATTTTGATTATGGCAAAAGGCTCAATAGTTAAGGGTATATTTGTTATCTTACGAGCTCAATTAAGTGTGCAGAAATGCTAAAGTTGAGCGGAAGGTCTGCGACACCCGGTGGGAACCGAGGTGGTCGGGCAACGCCAGAGGACTTGAGGAAGCCGAGGTACTCGGGTGAAGACCGAAGCGAGGCTACAAGGTAAGCTCGTGTGAAAGCGAAGCCGGGTCGTTAAGCGTGGGTCAGGCCCAATACCTCCAATGGAAGGTCTAGGTCGAGATCGATGGTTAGAACCATCGTACTTTATATTTTAAGCTAACTTGTATCAGCCCAAAACCCTTTGACTACAAGCCAAGCTAGTCAAGTTCCATCGAGAAGAGCTCGAATTTCAAGGGGGTGAATTTGGACTTGACTCGTGTTTTGGTACAAAGGGTGATGTGGCATCAAGGTGGACATCCAAACCATCACCAAGCTTCCTTGTGGTGGACGCCCAAAATAAGGTGAGTTGGCACAAGATGGTTGGCTCCCATGATGTGGCACAAGTTGAATGGCTCCAACAAGTTGGCGCCCAAGGAGGTTGGAGGTGGCACAAGGTGGTTGGATGAAACACCTCATCCTCAAGTTGGCGCCCAAGGAGGTTGGAGGTGGCACAAGGTGGTTGGATGAAACACCTCATCCTCAAGTTGGCGCCCAAGGAGGTTGGAGGTGGCACAAGGTGGTTGGATGAAACACCTCATCCTCAAGTTGGCGCCCAAGGAGGTTGGAGGTGGCACAAGGTGGTTGGATGAAACACCTCATCCTTGAGTTGACAAGAAGGTTGGAGGTGGCACAAGGTGGTTGGATGAAACACCTCATCCTTGAGTTGGGATAAGAACCTCACCTTGGACACTACCTATGTCTAAATTCATAGATCAATATCCATAAATAGACATGTTCAAGCCAAGCAAATAACAAGAATTCAAGAGCTCTCAACACGTCGTAACGCCGCTACTACTACTCACATTTGCTACGACGGCGTCCGACAACGAAAGCTACATCTTCTACTTATAAGAGTTGTCGGTATATTTATTTAAGTTCTACTTCTTTAAATTGTCTTTGTGCTTTAATCGTAACAAGGAAAGGGGGAGTGTCCCTTTGCCTTGATTTCTTTTTGTAATCGTTGCTCCTACTTCCAACGAAGAGGAGTGGTTTTAGTGAATTGCCCTCCGTACGTGATCAAGGATCACTAGGGCCGTGGATTAGCAATCGAAAGATTGTGAACCACGTAAAAATATCTTGTCTACTTTATATTTCCGTTGTGCATTCTCTACTTGCTTTTTACTTATTGCAAAAGTTTTTAACGACACCGTATCGCTATTCACCCCCCCCCTCTAGCGACACTTTCGATCCAACAATTGGTATCAGAGCCATGGTCCATGTCAAGCCATGAACCTCGAACGAAGGAAGTTGAACTCCCACGTCCGGATCAAGAGAACTAGAAATCAGGCAGGAAGTCTAGTTGGGTCGGGAGGACCGAACAACTGACAGGAAGTCCTGGTGGGTTGAAGATCGGACATCAAGCAGAGAAAATCCTCCGAGGAGGGATAGGCTTGAGGGGGGGCCCAATGTGGTCCTTCGTTTGAGGGGGGGATTGTTGGAGTATTGGGAATACAATCAAAGTCCCACATTGGTAAGACATGGAAAAGATCATGTGCTTATAAGATGAAAAGATATCTCCATTGGTATGAGGCCTTTTGGGTAAAGCCCAAAAACAAAACCATGAGGGCTTGGGCCCAAAGTGGACAATATCATACCATTGTGGAGATATGTGGATCTTATATGCACTAACACGTGTCCTTCTATCCTTGATATCAGATTGACCAATGAGGCATAGACCGTGTCATCCTCGATCAATCTATGTGTTTCTTGATCCCTGAGTAAACTAACTCAAACAAATGAGCTCAATATCTCATATTGACTCATTCGAGCATGACCATGCATTTTAGTAGTTCTACTCAATCAAGGGGTCCACAGATATCACTCCCGTCATATGGGAGGGATAGATCTCATCTACATCACTCACATCCCTCCGCATAATTTGTTATATACCCAGTAATCGCCTTTATGGTCCACCCTGTTACGGGTGACGTTTGACGATACCAAAGTACATAACTCCTTATGTAGGGAACCGTAGTGACTTCAGGTTTGAGGACTATTCATACCAATAGTCACATGAGAAAGTTTATGACACTCATATGACGATCCATGAAACTTTCTCATGGCGGGTCAGTTTAGTATATATTCTCTAATATATACCCATGTGTCAACTTGATATCATATATCTATGACTTGTGAGATCAAGTTATCAATTGACCTACATGCTAGTCTTTATGTATTAATATTGCCCTTGCATATTAATACTTGACTAGGAACATTTAGGAAAGTGTTCTCTACAGCCTCTCATAATCAATTCTGTCAATTGATGTGTTGTAGATAAGAACCTACTTTTCTAGGGCATTATTATATTTAATTTAGCTGGCACAAGCAAGACGTAAATATAATAACCAATCCTTTGCCTTTATAGAATAGGATACAAAATGTTCCCTATTCAACCATCACATGATTGGTTCTAGGGCTATAACTACCGCACGGGGATAAAATAATATATAGTTAATAATGAATTCAACTTCTTTCATTTCGCAAGGATAAAAATGATATATAACTGAGGAGACCTCAGTTCTTCCGTTCCACCACCACACGGGGATAAAACAATATATAGTTGAATCATGAATTCATCTTCTTCCGCTTCACGGGGATAAAAATGATATATAACTGAGGAGACCTCAGTTCTTCCGTTCCACCACCACACGAGGATAAAATAATATATAGTTGAATAATGAATTCAACTTCTTCCGTTTCGCGGGGATAAAAATGATATATAACTGAGGAGACCTCAGTTCTTTCGTTCCACCACCACACGGGGATAAAATAATATATAGTTGAATCATGAATTCAACTTCTTCCGCTTCGCGGGGATAAAAATGATATATAACTGAGGAGACCTCAGTTCTTCCATTCCACCACCACACGGCGATAAAATAATATATAGTTGAATAATGAATTCAACTTCTTCCGCTTCGCGGGGATAAAAATGATATATAACTGAGGAGATCTCAGTTCTTTCGTTCCACCATTGCACGGGGATAAAATAATATATAGTTGAAGAATGAATTCAACTTCTTCCGCTTCGCGGGGATAAAAATGATATATAACTGAGGAGACCTCAGTTCTTCCGTTCCACCACCATATGGGGATAAAATAATATATAGTTGAAGAATGAATTCAACTTCTTCCGCTTCGCGGGGATAAAAATGATATATAACTGAGGAGACCTCAGTTCTTCCGTTCCACCACCGCACGGGGATAAAATAATATATAGTTGAATAATGAATTCAACTTCTTCTGCTTCGCGGGGATAAAGATGATATATAACTAAGGAGATCTCAGTTCTTCCGTTCCACCTCCGCACGGGGATAAAATAATATATATTTGCCCCAAGAGCCTTCGGCATAAAAAGTGAGCTGCTTCTCCACCGCTACTCTTCCTTCTTTTGTCCCGAAGAGAACACCCTCATCCATCCTCTCTATTGAAAGAAAGGGTTTTATTATATAGCGGGCCATCAAAGAAATAAATCTTTGTTACCCTTCTGCTTAGGGCCTCCCTTTCAACTAACTAGGAGCCCAATAGCCATTATCAGCCCATTTTTTCCTCCTTTTATAGGGGATGCTTCATCTTCCTTTCTTTAGTTATCTTCATCCCTTCCGCCTTCTAGTCTCCTTTTTTTGCATCTGTTCTTCTTTCCGCCGCAATCTTCCAGTGCCCCCAATCATCCCCTTCAGCACTTTCCTTCCTTCTCCCACGGACAGGATGCATTCCTCTTTCTTCTACAAAATAGCAAGCCGTTACCCACGGATCAAACGGGGTGATGGTCAGCCGCCAGCTTTATATTCGCCTTCGCCCCCGTCTACCACCGTCCCCCCTATCCCATCTCTACCTTCTCCTCCACCTCCGTCTGAAACCCCTGCTACATCCACCCCATGCGAAACTGCAATAACCAGCCCATCCTCCTCCCCTATGCAACCGACAAACCCTAACTCTCCCCTTTCCTTTCACTCCGCCTCGGGTATGCAGGCGTCGCCTCCTCCCTCATCACAACCCGAAGATGATTCTAGGGAGATCGTGCATCCATGTCAATCAACCACAGATACTTGTGCATCCTTGCTTTCTTTTTCCATGGAACACGCTTCCATCTTTGAACCCATGGTAATTGACATTTCCCCACTGCCTATTTCCCCTTCCGCCCTTCGTCTGAAGAGCTCTTCACCTCCTATGGGCACTAGCCCACCTCCTTCTACTTCTCGCCTTCCCAACGAAGGCCTCTCCGGATTCCTCGCCAAATCAATTCCCTTTCGCAGCTTCTGATGTGCCCACCTCACCGCCAGCCGTAGCGCACTTTCCCCTTCCTACTCCCGATTCTTTGCCCCCGACTTCGTCCCCAGTGAACCTTCTGGCCAGTGCTCCTCCTTCTCTCCCCTTCGAACCCCTGCCTCAACCTATGGCTACCACCCCTATTCTTCCTCTTATCAGTGAACCCCCACCTTCAGTATTGTCCGCCCCTTCTTCTTCCCTTTCCCCTCGGAGTCTTCGAATATTGAATTTAGAAGAACTGGCTCCCCGGATGGAAGGCTTGCACCATGCTCTAGAATTGGTATGTTTCTTCAATCAACTTCTTTAACTTTTCTTACTGTATGATTTCCTTTCAACAACCGGCGTACAGGCTCTGACCAACTATCAAGAGTTAGATCGCTCCCTCCAACAATATCGAGCTCAATCTCTAAAGTTGGAACAGCAGCAACGGGAGGATTTGGTGGCTTCCCAACATCGAGAATATCTTCTATCGCAACAACTGCAACAATGTCAGGAGCAACTGACAGAAGCTCGCCACCAACTTCAAAAAGATGTCGATACTATAGCGGCATTACAGGAACAACAGAGAGCTGGCACGGAACCATCCTTACTCCCGCAGGACATTCAGCCGGCACATCCTGACCAAGAGTCTTCCTCCTCTCAAGAATTGATAAGTCTTCGAGATCAGGTAGCAGAGCTCCTTCAGGGGAAGCAACGAGATTCGGATACCATCGCCCGTCTTCGGGTTCAGCACCAGAAAGCGAAGGATAAAATAGGGGACCTCCGCACTCGCCTATGCAAGGAGGTACAAGAAAACTCCTCCCTCATAAATTCTAGGGCGCATGCTCACGCCCATCTACACAGGAAAGAAACCTCCCTCCAGAGGCTGAGCACTGAGCTTGTCCGCACCAAATCCTACTCCGAAGCGGTAGAGGGAATTTCAGCTTCCATGCGTCAGAACATAATGGAGATGACACACCTTGTCTAGCAGGACCAAACTTCCCGAGCCGATGATATTTCGGTCTTAGCAGATGCCATTATGGAAGTATCCAGGCGTTATAGTGACATGAGCCGAGCTCTCCGGGAGCAACAAGAAAAATGTCACAGACTCCACCGGGACCGGAGTCCTGACCACCCGAATCGGCAGGAGCGGTTAACCATCTTGTTGCGTGCCACCTATCAAGACGGGTTTAATGAAGCGGTTCGGCAATATGCTGATCAAGGACTTCCTCCCGCAAACTACCCTACTTTTTCTTTAAATTGGGAAGCCGACTTTCGACGATATCCTCCCGACCGGTTCAAATTATGACTTGATGTATGGCTCCAGAACAGGACTCCCTTTTTCATCCTTTTTTCTCTTTCATAGTTTATTATAGGTACTATAACACGACTGTAAATGGCTCATCAATCAAACTTGGGTTCGTTACACAGCTAATTAATACAACAAGTTATGAAGTACACTCCTTCGGGAGCCTCACAACTCCTTTTCTTCTATCCACCACTTCTTATACAGTGTGAAAAGGTCTCAAATGAATGGTGTTCCTGGGTCACGGAAATTCTTTGCCCTGGTCATCTTTCAGATAATATGCTGACCCCGCTACACGATGCGTTACTTCATAGGATCCTTCCTAGTTTGGATCTAACTTTCCAGGATCTCCAGCGGGATTAACTTTACGCAGAACCAAATCCCCCTCCTGAAATCTTCGAGGCGTTACCTTCTTATTAAAGGTTTGCTGCACTCTCCGCTTGTAAAACTCCGCTCGCCTCCGTGCCGTCTCCCGCTTTTCTTCCACCAAGTCCAACTCAGTGCTTCGAATAATTTGGTTCTGCTCCGGCTCATACATTTCTATTCGGGCGCTACTTAAAAGAGCTTCGATCAGAATAACAGCTTCCGTCTCTTATACTAAACTGAAAGGAGTCTCTCCCGTTGCAGTTTTTGGCGTGGTTCGGTAGGCCCACAGGATTCCGGGCAATTCTTCCACCCAGTTCCTCCTTTGAGCCCCCATTTTAGTTTTCAACCCTTGAACGAGAATCCTATTAGTGACTTCAACTTGCCCATTAGCTTGAGGGTGGGCTACCGAAGTGAAGGCTTCCTGAATATTGAGACTTTGGCACTATTCTTTAATCTTTTTGCCCTGGAATTGACGTCCATTATCACTAACTATCCTCCGAGGAATACCATATCGACAAACAATATTCTTCCATAGGAATTGGATTACAACATTTTCGGTAATTTTAACAAGAGGCTCTACTTCCACCCACTTAGAGAAGTAATCTACGACCACCAATAAAAATTTCTTCTGCAAAGGTGCCACATGCATCGGATCTGTTGGGGAATAGACGCCCGCTAGAGGAGGGGTGAATAGCGTGTGACCCGTACGTAGATGGAAATCGTTCGCGTGCTTGTCTACAATTCGTGTTAGCGCAGCGGAATAATAATAATAAAAGCAATACACGAAATACAATCACACACGAACACGATGATATAACGTGGTTCGGAACCGTAACGGTTCCTACTCCACGGATCGGGCTCAAACGAGCCCTAGCGATGCCAAACACACACCACTATCGAATAACTCCTTCTCGACACAAGTCGGAGGTGGAGAAACCTCTTACAATAAGATTACAACAATAATCTAAATACAACAAGCAAATATAATAGGAAATACAACAAGAGAAGTAAAGAACACTTTACAAAAACTCTTTAGATCGCTTGCTTGTTGATCGCTTGAATCGTGGTTGAAGACCCTGATTTGCAGCAGCAAATCGCCTCAAAAATGTCCAAGAAATTGCTGCTAAAACCCTCATTCTGAGCTGCCTTTATAACCTGCGTCGGGCTGGATTTCCGCCTATCAGTCGACTGCCATAAGTCACCAGTCGACTGATGCCACTGTTGTCGTGAGACAACGGATCGATCCACGCTGGAAAAACTCCAACGGATCTCTTGGCAGTCGACTGCCAACATTGGCGATCGCTAACGCTGTCGGCCCGTCGATCACTACGCTCGAGCATTCTCGTCTCATTTCGATCGGCGATCGCCATCCTTAGCGATCCGATCGCGAGCCATCGATCGCTCCCATGGCGATCGACTTCGAGCAATCTCGGCTCTAACCGGTCGAACTCAAGTCGACTTACGTCGACGACGGCTCGAACCGCCATAATGTCGATCGGCCAACCTCAAGAATGAGGTTTTAACCCAAGTATGGTGCCCCCATACTTGCTAGACCACCCTTAGCCTAGACCTAAGCCTTCTAGCCACCTCCATCAGCCTCACGCCTCTCGGATCCCTCCAAGTCATCCATGACTTGTTCATCCATCGTGCTAGCTTCCAGGTGCTTCCATCGGCTATGTCATGCTAACGGTGTCTACATCGTCAAGGCACATTGGACTTACGCCGCCAAGACTCCGCTTGGACTTTACGCCGCCAACCATTGGACTTATGCTGCCAAGACTCCCGCTTGGACTTTACGCTGCCAATATCAAACCCTTGGACTTCTCAAATGCCAAGACTCAAGCTTGGACTTTCCCTTGCCAACCCATGTTGGACTTTTCATGCCAAGACCATGCTTGGACTTTCCTTGCCAACCAATGTTGGACTTTACATTGCCAAGACCCATGCTTGGACTTTTACATTGCCAAGACCAATGCTTGGACTTTTCCTTGCCAACCCATGTTGGACTTTTCCTTTGCCAACCCATGTTGGACTTTCCATTTGCCAAGACCCATGCTTGGACTTTCCCATAATCACATGGTCAACCCTAGTCAACCATTAAAGTCAATTATAACCTGGGTCGATTGTATAAACAATCTCCCCAACATATTAACCGACATCAATGTCAATCCATTTTGTCAAATCCCTTTGTCAAACATCAAAACATCACTCGAGTCAAACTCGAAGTCCTGTCAATCGTGACTGGGCCGATTGCACCAACAATCTCCCTTTGATGTTTGACAAAAACCAAATCAAATCATGAGTTAGAACACTAACTCAAATCCCTTACCAATTATCCCAAATTGGTAAATACTCACCAAATGTTCTCCCCTAAACATTCAAGTGAAAATGTAAACCAAATGTTCTCCCAAACATTCTCCCCCTTTTTGACTAACATCAAAAAGGTTATCTCTCCAAGGAGGTCAATGTCTCATGTCCCAATGAGATCTTACAATCTCCCCCTTGATTTAAAAATATCTAGGATGCCTACCATCTTCCTAGTGATAAGTCCCATATCACTCAAGAGAGGCAATCCTATTCACTCTCCCAATTTCCAAATTGGGTATCAAAAATCATCAATTTTCCCAATTGATGATACTTTCTAATAACTTCTCCTTTTCAAGGAGAAAAACACATCCATCATCCCAAGATGGATACCTCCCCCTAAAGGCTTGCTCCCCCTTGACCATTGCACCAACAATGTCCTTGGGGAGTCCCTAAGCCAATAGGAACTCTAAACCATCAAAATTAAGGTTGGAAATTCAACATTGAACTTTCCACCACCTCAAATTGATACTTTGACCTAACACCTCTCCAAATCCATATCCAATGAATTTTCACCCTTCATAATGCTTCCCAAAGCATATCCTAGGGTTAGGAGTGGTTAGGGACCTTTACCATGGCTGAAAATGGGCTAAACAACGAAATCAGACGGCGAATCAGTCGATTGCCACATACATCAGTCGACTGCCACCAATGGCAGTCGACTGGTAGCTGAATTTTCAGCTATCAGAATCCAATTTCAGAAAATCATAACTAATTATACGTATATCGAAAAATCACGAAATTTGATACGTATAATACTTATGACCAAAATAATGGGTGAAAAATGTTTGAAAAATATTTTACCCATAAAATAGTGAGTTTGATACAAAACTCAGAACCATTGAAATTTTCAATGTTTTGGCCCTATTTTGTATCAACTTCATCAATGGTGATTGCTATCAAAAGATAGACTTCACCAAGGTTTTCTAAATTGATTTTAAAATGATTTCAAAACCTTATTTTGGATCATATTCCTTGGGCTCTAAGTACATGACTTATACACAAGCTTTCCCAATGATCCACCAATAAAATTAGATGAGTTTTGGTTCAACTAGATGCAAAAACTATGCACCTTGAACTCAACTCATATCCTAGCATCTCACATGTATCTAGGGTGTATAAATACACATACATGTCAATTGGATGTGAGATGTGGGTTTTGTTCTCCCTAAACTAGGGTTTCATGCATTTTTCTAAGGCAACTCTATTTGATTCCCTTATAAATGGGACTCCAAGTCATGCCATAGTCCTTAAATCAATTTTAATCAAATTAGATGCATAAAAATGATCATGGCATAATGATAGCAAAATAAATCATGGCCAATGATCATGATGTCATGGCATATGATAAAATCTAAAAACACATGACATTTAAAACTTAATTCTAAGCATGATCATGACATTTAAATGATAAAAGTAAACATGATGTCATGTCATGGCATATGGCAAACAAATCATGGCATATAAAATATATAGGTATAATAATACCTAAATTTTAATATTAATTACCATTTGATATAATTAAATATATTTTGCCATATTATCACTAATCTCCCTAGTGTGCCAAAAACCCAAACTGACACACTAAAAAACCTCTAATCCTAAATTGTGTCAATTCGATCATTTTATCAATACTCATAATTAATACTGGAACATCCTAAAAACCTTTAGGATTCAAATCAAACCACATTCCCAAGGTAGCCATAACCTTGAAAATGACCTAAAATGTCACCTTTGCCATGGTTGAGTTAACTACCCATCCAATCAAGGTTGGCACACCCTAAACCCATCTAGCGTGAATCAATCACGCTCTTAGGAACCCAAAATCTATTTGAGCTCCTAGGGTTAATTAGGTATTCCCTAGGGATAACCTCCCTAGATACCTTTCTAATGACCCTCCTAGGCTTGTCAGCCTTGGTCATTTGGGTCTTACCTAGGTTGACTCTAGGGGTGACTCCCCTTGCAACCTTCTTAGTGGCCACCCTAGGTTTCCTAGAAACCCTAGCCACTAGACACACCCTTTGGTCAACTCTAGGGATGACTTCCCTATTGACCTTGGTCTTCCTAGACCTAGTTAGTGTTCCATAATCTAATGGAACACTATGATAAGCTACCTTAGGCTTAGGTTTGTGACCCAAACCTTGCTTGCCCTTGGTTGACTTTTGACTCTTAGGTCCTTGGTGTTGACTTTGACTTTTGGACCTTGACTTTTGATCATTTGACCCTTTAAATTGATTTTGTATAATTTTAAGGGTCTTCTCCAATTTCTCAAGCCTTGACCTCAAGGCTTGGTTCTCTAATTCTAATTGCCCGATTTTAGAATTTTGATTTAGACCATGGGCATGGGACTTTCTAGGCATATGCCTAGTCCATTTAGGGTTAATACCTAGGTGCTCTTGCACCTTTCTAATGGTCTCCCTAGGTAAAATTGGTCTAGTGTTATTTGACCTAGGTTTATCCTTAGATGAATTATTTTTAGGGACATTAGTCCCAAATTTCTTCCTATTATCTAAGTGAATATTTTTAGCTCCTAAGCAATATTCATTCCTATTAGCATGCTTTTCATAAATTGCAAGAGAATTAAAATTATTTCTAGCATGCTTTTGCCTATTAAATCTAGAAGGTGCATTATTGAAATATACCTTAGGGTTTGCCTTGGAGGCTCCCCCTACATATGATGCTCCTTCTTGCCCCTTCTTCTTCCCCCTAGGGCATTGACTCCGATAATGCCCCTTCGAATTGCACTTGAAGCATATGATGTGCTCCTTGCCTTTAGGTGTTGGGGAACCGGCATCCTTGACTTTTGGTGCCGGTGGAGCCTTCTTAACCCGTTTAGGACACTTACTCTTGTAGTGTCCTTGCTCCCTACACTCAAAGCATATAATATGAATTTTATTATTATTTGAAATGCTCGAGTTACCTAGGTCCGTGGTAGGTGCCGGAGTTGAATTTTGAGCTTCCTCATCTTGACCGGATGTTGAAGGCACTTCTTGAGGTTGCCCCGGTGTAGATGGTCTCTCCCCCTCAATCACGGAGGTGGATGCTTCTCCCACCTCTTCTATTTTCTCTTCCGATCCGGAAGTTGACTCCTCACTTTCTTCCGATTCCTCACTTTCACTTGAGGATGAGCTCTCTTCTTCATCCTCCTTGTCTTCTTGGATTGAATGAGGTTCTTCATGGAATTTCGCCAAAATGTTCCATACCTCTTTGGCGTCTTTACAATCCACATAGTCACCTAGGCTACACAAGATGTCATTAGGTACTAAATCAAATATAAATTTGATTACCTTCTTATTTTTCTCGAATTGCCGGAGTTGCTCCTCACTCCATTTCTTCTTCTTGAGAAACCCTCCCTTTGGTCCCTTAGGATACTCAAATCCTTCCATCAAGGCGGACCATTCCTCAAGGTCTCTCATCATCAAAAACTCTTCAATTCTCGCCTTCCAAGAATTGAAACCTTCTCGTCTATAGAATGAATAAGGGACCGGTGTGTTGATGTCCCATCCTAATTGATCTTGGACTTCCATCTTTTACCCTCTAGCGTCTTGCTCCCGGTTGTTAATCCGTTGAAGAGCTACCAGGCTCTGATACCACTTGTTGGGGAATAGACGCCCGCTAGAGGGGGGTGAATAGTGTGTGACCCATATGTAGATGGAAATCGTTCGCGTGCTTGTCTACAATTCGTGTTAGCGCAGCGGAATAATAATAATAAAAGCAATACACGAAATACAATCACACACGAACACGATGATATAACGTGGTTCGGAACTGTAACGGTTCCTACTCCACGGATCGGGCTCAAACGAGCCCTAGCGATGCCAAACACACACCACTATCAAATAACTCCTTCTCGACACAAGTCGGAGGTGGAGAAACCTCTTACAATAAGATTACAACAATAATCTAAATACAACAAACAAATATAATAGGAAATACAACAAGAGAAGTAAAGAACACTTTACAAAAACTCTTTAGATCGCTTGCTTGTTGATCGCTTGAATCGTGGTTGAAGACCACCGATTTGCGGCACAAATCGCCTCAAAACGCCCAAGAAATCGCTAAAACCCTCATTCCGCTGCCTTTATAACTGCGTCGGGCCGATTTCCGCCTATCACCGCCATAAGTCACCATTCGATCGATGCCATCGTTGTCGTGAGACAACGGATCGATCCACGCCGAAAAACTCCAACGGATCTCTTGGCGATCGGCAACATTGGCGCCGATCGCTAACGCCGTAGTCGATCGCCGTCGGCCACGGAGCGCTCGTGACGATCGACCGGGACGATCGCCATCCCTTGGCGATCACAGAGTCATCACGATCGCCCCATGAGCGATCCGCTGTAGCAATCCCAGCTAACTCGGCAAATAATCTCTCAAGTCGACTTACGGCAGTCGAACCGGCCATAATGCCAGTCGACTGCCAACCTCAAGAATGAGGTTTTAACCCAAGTATGGTGCCCCCATACTTGCTAGACTACCCTTAGCCTAGACCTAAGCCTTCTAGCCACCTCCATCAGCCTCACGCCTCTCGGATCCCTCCAAGTCATCCATGACTTGTTCATCCATCGCGCTAGCTTCCAGGTGCTTCCATCGGCTATGTCATGCTAACGGTGTCTACACCGCCAAGGCACATTGGACTTACGCCGCCAAGACTCCGCTTGGACTTTACGCCGCCAACCATTGGACTTATGCTGCCAAGACTCCCGCTTGGACTTTACGCTGCAAATATCAAACCCTTGGACTTCTCAAATGCCAAGACTCAAGCTTGGACTTTCCCTTGCCAACCCATGTTGGACTTTTCATGCCAAGACCATGCTTGGACTTTCCTTGCCAACCAATGTTGGACTTTACATTGCCAAGACCCATGCTTGGACTTTTACATTGCCAAGACCCATGCTTGGACTTTTCCTTACCAACCCATGTTGGACTTTTCCTTTGCCAACCCATGTTGGACTTTCCATTTGCCAAGGCCCATGCTTGGACTTTCCCATAATCACATGGTCAACCCTAGTCAACCATCAAAGTCAATTATAACCTGGGTCGATTGTATAAACAATCTCCCCAACATATTAACCGACATCAATGTCCAACATCAATGTCAATCCATTTTGTCAAATCCCTTTGTCAAACATCAAAACATCACTCGAGTCAAACTCGAGTCTGGTCAATCGTGACCTGGGCCGATTGCACCAACAGGATCCACTATATCCATTCCCCATTGATCAAAAGGACATGAAGCGACCACAACTTTCATTAATTCAGCCGGTCGTTCGGACCGATTGCTATGCTTTTGACAAGCTGGGCAAGTTTGCACTATACGAGCGGCATCTTGTTGGAGGGTAGGCCAAAAATATCCTGCTAACAGGACCTTCCTTGCTAAAGCTCTCCCCCCCAGATGATTACTACAACAACCTTCATGAATCTCCCGGATGACCCATTCAGCATCCTCACTTCCTAAACATTTCAATAAGGGTCGTCCAAAAGATGTCTTGTATAAGTCTCCATTTAAGAGGGTGAATCGTTTGGCTCTGCACATTAAAGCAGATGCTGCTCCTTTTTCTTCAGGGACCTTTCCATGCTGTAAATAAGCTATGATGTCGGTCCTCCAATCAGGGATTGGGTCAGGTTCGGGCGTCGCTTCCTCCACATTGCATATCGCTAGGGAAGTAGGGATTTTCACATGGACCGTTTCCAATGATTTCACTCCTTCCATAGCGCTAGCCACCCAAGCCAATTCATCTGCCTTCCTGTTACTCTCCCTTAGAATTTGCTTCAAGAGGACTTGCTGAAACTGAGCTTTTTCTTTCTCGAAAGCTTTCAAATACTTGTGCAACCTTTCTTCCCGAACCATGAAAGAACCTTAAAGTTGTGATATCACCAGTTGGGAATTTGAATGGATTATAATTGAAGAAGCCCCTACCGCCTTGGCAGCCTGCAATCCCGCTAGAATGGCTTCATACTCCGCCTCATTATTGGATGCCCGATACCCCAGGTGTACGGCTATGCAAGTTTCCTCTTTATCAGGGGAAATTAACAAAACACCAACACCGCTCCCCGTAGATCCTGAAGAACCGTCTATAAATATATTTCATGCATCTGATCCTTCCTCTTTTGTTGATGCGTCATCTTCCGAGCCAAAAGGTACTTCTGCCAAAAAGTCAGCGAGCGCCTGGGCCTTGATAACGGTTCGGGGTTGGTAGTGAATGTCATATTCACTTAATTCTACCACCCATTTGGCCAATCTTCCGGAGAAGTTGGGCTTAGTGACGACCTTACCCAGTTCACTGTGAGTTAGAACAGTGATGGGATGAGCCATAAAGTACGGCCTCAATTTGCGAGCGGTCAGAACTAGAATATATGCCAGCTTCTCTAGCTCTGTATAACGGGATTCAACCCCCTTTAGAATATGGCTGGTATAATAAATAGGCTGTTGGTGAGAACCTTCTTGTTTCAGCAAAACCGAACTGATAGCTCCCTCTGAGACGGCCAAATACATCCATAACGGTTCTCCGGCCACTAGTTTGGCTAACAATGGAAGCCCAGCCAAATATTTCTTCAACTCTTGGAAAGCCTGCTCACATTGATCGTCCCATTGAAATTTAGTAACTTTACGCAGGATCTTGAAGAAAGGTAACCCTTTGTCTGCCGATCTGGCTATGAATCGGGATAAGGAAACAATCCTGCCCACTAACTTTTGAGTCTCTCGCAAGTTAGTGGGTGACTTCATATTGCATAGAGTTTGCACCTTTTCGGGGTTAGCCTGCAGCCCTTTCTCAGTTACTATATACCCCAAGAATTTTCTGCTTTTTACCCCGAACAGACATTTTTTAGGGTTCAGCTTCATATTATACCGTCTCAGTGTAGCGAATGTTTCATTTAAATCTTTAACCAAATCCTGAGTGGTTTTTGATTTGACTAGGATGTCATCCACATAAACTTCCACATTTTTCCCTTTCTTCTCCGTAAAAATCTTGTCCATGAGTCACTGATAGGTGGCCCCTGTGTTCTTTAAGCCGAAGGGCATTACCACATCGGCGTATAACCCTCCTACCGTCACAAAGCAAACCCTCTTCTGATCTTCTTTAGCCAAGGGTATTTGATGGTATCCTTGGTATGCATCCATCAAGGACACCACTTCATACCCTACAGTAGAATCTACCAACTGATCAATATGAGGCAAGGGGTAGCAGTCTTTAGGGCACGCTTTATTTAAATCACGAAAATCAATACACATCCTCCACTGCCCAGAAGGCTTGGGGACAAAGACTACATTGGAGACCCACTCGGGAAATTGGATTTCCTTCACATGACCCGGCTTTAACAATCTGTCCACTTCTTCAGCTATGACCTTTGTAGGGGATCGATCGGCCGGCTAGAGGGGGGTGAATAGCCCTCTTTCGTTGGATGGTGGAATTTGCTCGTCTACAAAGATTATTAGCGCAAGCGGAATATGCAAATACAAATAGACAAAGCAAAAGATAAACAAACAATGCTAACACAAGGTCGTAACATGGTTCACGGCTATGCCGCTAATCCACGATCCCCGATTCGTCCTCGGTGAATCACTCCGCCAAAACCAATCCACTATTGGTCTCTCCTTTGCACCAAGCTAGGTGGAGGTAACCTTTACAAATCAAGATCACTCTTCTTACAATAGAAATGAAGTAAAAGCAAGTAAGAAGAGTTTAAAACCGGAGAAAGGCTCTCCAACCGGGATATGGTAATGAAGGCCATAGATGCCTTTCCCCGGTCCTCAAAGTGGAGCTCCATGGTGGACTCCTTCTATATTTCGAAGAATTTAGAAGTGAGCACCTTGGAGGAGTTCTTCTCAACAATGGAGCTCCATGAAACGAGGCTTGAAGGAATACAAGAAGAGCCAAAGTTTCAACCTTCAAGAGGAGTAGCATTTTTGGCAAACAAAGGGAAGAAGAAGATAGAGATCTCCTCCTCCTCCGATGAAGCATCCTCATCCTCCTCCATGGATAGCACGGAAGAAGCCTATATGGTAAGGAGGGTAAGGCGTGCTTTAAAAGGTTTTCAATTTAATAAATCTAATGATAGGAATAGAAGACCAAGGGGGAAAATTATTTGCTACAATTGCCAAGGAGAGGGACACATAAGGGACAATTGTCCTCTCCTAAACAAGAGCAAAGAAGAGAGGAAGAAGAAGGAAGAAAAGAAGAAGAAAAAGGGAAGCAAGAAGAAAGAAGAAGAGAAGAAGGCAAAGAAAAAGGGGAAGGCCAAAGCATTAAAAGCAAGGACTTGGGATGACCCCTCCTCATCATCTACATCATCATCAAAAGAGAAGAATGCCTTTGTCACCAACTTGGCATTGATGGCTTTCGACGACTTGGATTGCTCCTCCTACGAAAATGAAGGATCAAGTTCAAATGAAGGGAGCTCAAGTGAAGGGGGAGCCTCCTCTACCTCCTCATCCGAAGAAGAGGACATGGAAACTATGGTAACTAACCTTTCACCTAGTAAAATAGTTTCTATGATTTCTAGCCTCACTAAGGATCTATTTAGAGCAAAGAAGAAAAATAAAACCATGCTTGATCAAATTAAAGATTTAGAGCAAAAATTAGAAAAAGCATGTTTTAATGATGATAATGATGATGCATGCTCACATGATCTTTATGTGCCATTAGATGTTAATGATGCATGCATAGAAGAAAATAGGGATTTAAGGGAAAAGGTAGATTATTTGACCAAAGCCCTAGAAAAGTTCACTATTGGCTCAAACACTTTGAACATGATCATAGGGAGCCAAAGAGCAAGTTTTAACAAAAAAGGCCTAGGATATAAGGAAAAGAAAAATGAAAAGGCCTATAAATGCCTAATTGCTAGGGGACAAGATAAGAAGAAGGTAATAGCTAGAAAATGGATTCCTAAGGAATTTCTAGTGAACCCCATAGGCAAGAATTTGTATTGGGTTCCAAAATCCATCCTTAAGGGTTAGAAAAACCCTAGGATAGTCAACCATATGGACTTGACCTATATCATATTTTGGTTGACTTAGGATGGCGGGACAACATTTTTGAAATAGTGTTAGGTGATGATAATGCACCTATAAGTAGATAAATCATGCCTTAGGTGATATTTGCTTTAGTATGATCATGAAATACCTAATGCATGATAACAATTTGATGAATACTTTTATTTTATGATCATAATGTGAAATTAAGTCATATACATCTTTATGATCATGTGGATTGTTAGGATGATACTTAACCTTGATAGAATTGCATAAATACAATGGTTAAGTATATACAAATACCTTTAGGATACATCTCACACTCACTATAGGCTAATTTGATTGAAAACTTAGCATGAGTGAGATGTTAGGATGATACAAATGTCCACTAATGTCTATGGCATTTAGATGGTCATTTAAAGTATCAAAATAGCAATAATAGACCAATCATGGGGAAGGCTTATGTTTAATTCATAGACATATTGCCCAAAGATCATGGTTGGATATTTCATATATTTTCAAAACTATTTCTTACCTTAAAATCTGTGTATTCATGTTTTGAAACAATTCAAGCCAAAACTAGGTGTTAAAATGGATACTAACTTGATCAAAAACCTAGTGATTTTTAAAGCTTTTGGATTTTTGGCAAATATTTGAAAATACAATGATTTTTCATGAAAAACTATTTTTCATTGATAGATATACTCACAATAAATATGTTCCCCAAATTTCATGATTTTTTGAATTTTATAGATTTTCTAATGCATTTCTGAAATTCATTCTGAAAACATGAAAATCCCGAAATACTTGTGCCAGTCGACTGGTAGTCTGAACCAGTCGACTGGTAGTCTGATAACATGCCCAATAACCTTGTGTATCCGTTCTTAAGGCATGTTTTGGGTTTTTGATTCTCTCTAAACTTGATGCCATGCTTAGATAAACATTGTTTATTATTTTTGATGGTGTCAAAGGGGGAGAAATGTTATGTTTAAGTAAGGGAGAATAGTTTAAGGGGGAATATATTTAGGGGGAGTTTCATCTATTAAGGGGGAGAGTTACTAATCATGTTTATTCACATGCTTTCCTTTCTTAATGTTTTATCAAATGTTTTTACCTAACTTAAACGGATTGCCACACATCAAAAAGGAGGAGATTGTTAGGGCAATCTCTTGCCATGATAAGGTTTTGATGTGTGTGGCAAAGGGTTTAAGTTAGGGTGTTATTATGGTTTGATATGTGCGTTGGAGTCTTGCAGGACTTAGTAATTCGCACATGGAGTCTTGGCGGGTTCACCACTCACTACCTCGTGCTTGAGTCGGAGAAGAAACAATTCAGAGTCGTGCGCTTGATGCTGCCGAGGGACCGTCGGACGAGATGACTTGAAGCGAAACCAAGGAAGCAGACTTCGGAGGCAAGAGACGCGAAGAAGCATTGCAGAGCCGTGCGCCTGATGCTGCCGAGGGACGTGGCCGCGAACGAAGAGAGCTTCGGCGAGGGACTTCGAGTGAGATGAGAGAATGAGTGAATTGTAAGTAGCTTATTAGGTTAACTTGACCGAATGGCTAAGTGTCAGATGAGTTTTCCCGACATCAGTCGACTGCCATGGAATGGAAGTCGACTGCTCTGAGTCGAATGGGTTCGACTGGTATCCGACTGATGGGTTTATGCCCAGCAGTCGACTGCCATGGAATGGCAGTCGACTGCCAGAGGATGTCGCGGGCACAGAACCTCTCGTAGCCGACTGGGCAGTCGACTACGGAGGCAGCAGTCGACTGATGAGGTCTATCAGTCGACTGCCAAGTGTTCCGTTGGACTACAACGGTCGGGATCCGACGTGTTCGGAGGTCATTGGAGTGGATGCAGTCGACTGCCAAGGGCAGCAGTCGACTGCCGCCACTCCAACGACCTTCGAACGGTCGTTCCCGTTGGCCGCCACCAGTCGACTGCCGCCACTCCAACGACCTCCGAACACGTCGGATCCCGACCGTTGTAGTCCAACGGAACACTTGGTAGTCGACTAATAGACCTCATCAGTCGACTGCTGCCTCCATAGTCGACTACCCAGTCGGCTACGAGAGGTTCTGTGCCCGCGACATCCTCTGGCAGTCGACTGTCATTCTATGGCAGTCGACTGCTGGGCATAAACCCATCAGTCGGATACCAGTCGAACCCATTCGACTAAGAGCAGTCGACTGTCATTCCATGGCAGTCGACTGATGTCGGGAAAACTCATCCGACACTTATCCATTCAGCCAAGTTCACCTAATGAGATACTTACAATTCACTCATTCTCTCATCTCACTCGAAGTCCCTCGCCGAAGCTCTCTTCGTTCGCGGCCACGTCCCTCGGCAAGATCAGCGACGGCTCGCAATGCTTCGCGTCTCTTGCCTCCGAAGTCTGCTTCCTTGCTTCGCTTCAAGTCATCTCGTCCGACGGTCCCTCGGCAGCATCAAGCGCACGACTCTGCAATGCTCCTTCTCCGACTCAAGCACGAGGTAGTGAGTGGTGAACCCGCCAAGACTCCATGTGCGAATTACTAAGTCCTGCAAGACTCCAACGCACATATCAAACCATAATAACACCCTAACTTAAACCCTTTGCCACACACATCAAAACCTTATCATGGCAAGAGATTGCCCTAACAATCTCCCCCTTTTTGATGTGTGGCAATCCGTTTAAGTTAGGTAAAAACATTTGATAAAATATTAAGAAAGGAAAGCATGTGAATAAACATGATTAGTAACTCTCCCCCTTAATACATGAAACTCCCCCTAAATATATTCCCCCTTACTTAAACTATTCTCCCTTACTTAAACATAAGATTTCTCCCCCTTTGACACCATCAAAAATAATAAACAATGTTTATCTAAGCATGACATCAAGTTTAGAGAGAAACAAAAACCCAAAACATGCCTTAAGATCGGATACACAAGGTTATTAGGCATGTTATCAGACTACCAGTCGACTGGTTCAGACTACCAGTTGACTGACACAAGTATTTCGGGATTTTCAAGTTTTCAGAATGAATTTCAGAAATGCATTAGAAAATCTATAAATTTCGAAAAATCATGAAATTTGGGGAACATATTTATTGTGAGTATATCTATCAATGAAAAATAGTTTTCCATGAAAAATAATTGTATTTTCAAATATTTTCCAAAAATCCAAAAGCTTTAAAAACCATTAGGTTTTTTATCAAGTTAGTATCCATTTTAACACCTAGTTTTGGCTTGAATTGTTTCAAAACATGAATACACAGATTTTAAGGTAAGAAATAGTTTTGAAAATATATGAAATATCCAACCATGATCTTTGGGCAATATGTCTATGAATTAAACATAAGCCTTCCCCATGATTGGTCTATTATTGCTATTTTGATACTTTAAATGACCATCTAAATGCCATAGACATTAGTGGACATTTGTATCATCCTAACATCTCACTCATGCTAAGTTTTCAATCAAATTAGCCTATAGTGAGTGTGAGATGTATCCTAAAGGTATTTGTATATACTTAACCATTGTATTTATGCAATTCTATCAAGGTTAAGTATCATCCTAACAATCCACATGATCATAAAGATGTATATGACTTAATTTCACATTATGATCATAAAATAAAAGTATTCATCAAATTGTTATCATGCATTAGGTATTTCATGATCATACTAAAGCAAATATCACCTAAGGCATGATTTATCTACTTATAGGTGCATTATCATCACCTAACACTATTTCAAAAATGTTGTCCCGCCATCCTAAGTCAACCAAAATATGATATAGGTCAAGTCCATATGGTTGACTATCCTAGGGTTTTTCTAACCCTTAAGGATGGATTTTGGAACCCAATACAAATTCTTGCCTATGGGGTTCACTAGAAATTCCTTAGGAATCCATTTTCTAGCTATTACCTTCTTCTTATCTTGTCCCCTAGCAATTAGGCATTTATAGGCCTTTTCATTTTTCTTTTCCTTATATCCTAGGCCTTTTTTGTTAAAACTTGCTCTTTGGCTCCCTATGATCATGTTCAAAGTGTTTGAGCCAATAGTGAACTTTTCTAGGGCTTTGGTCAAATAATCTACCTTTTCCCTTAAAGCCATATTTTCTTCTATGCATGCATCATTAACATCTAATGGCACATAAAGATCATGTGAGCATGCATCATCATTATCATCATTAAAACATGCTTTTTCTAATTTTTGCCCTAAATCTTTAATTTGATCAAGCATGGTTTTATTTTTCTTCTTTGCTCTAAATAGATCCTTAGTGAGGCTAGAAATCATAGAAACTATTTTACTAGGTGAAAGGTTAGTTACCATAGTTTCCATGTCCTCTTCTTCGGATGAAGAGGTAGAGGAGGCTCCCCCTTCACTTGAGCTCCCTTCATTTGAACTTGATCCTTCATTTTCGGAGGAGGAGCAATCCAAGTCGTCGAAAGCCATCAATGCCGAGTTGGTGACAAAGGCATTCTCCTCTTCTAATGATGATGAAGATGATGAGGAGGGGTCATCCCAAGTCCTTGCTTTTAATGCTTTGGCCTTCCCCTTTTTCTTTGCCTTCTTCTCTTCTTCTTTCTTCTTGCTTCCCTTTTTCTTCTTCTTTTCTTCCTTCTTCTTCCTCTCTTCTTTGCTCTTGTTTAGGAGAGGACAATTGTCCCTTATGTGTCCCTCTCCTTGGCAATTATAGCAAATAATTTTCCCCCTTGGTCTTCTATTCCTATCATTAGATTTATTAAATTGAAAACCTTTTAAAGCACGCCTTCCCCTCCTTACCATATAGGCTTCTTCCGTGCTATCCATGGAGGAGGATGAGGATGCTTCATCGGAGGAGGAGGAGATCTCTATCTTCTTCTTCCCTTTGTTTGCCAAAAATGCTACTCCTCTTGAAGGTTGAAACTTTGGCTCTTCTTGTATTCCTTCAAGTCTCGTTTCGTGGAGCTCCATTGTTGAGAAGAACTCCTCCAAGGTGCTCACTTCTAAATTCTTCGAAATATAGAAGGAGTCCACCATGGAGCTCCACTTTGAGGACCGGGGAAAGACATCTATGGCCTTCATTACCATATCCTGGTTGGAGAGTCTTTCTCCTACACTTGATAAACCGGTTATAATTTCCTTGAAACGAGAATGTAAGGAAAGTACCTTTTCTCCCTTTTCTAGTTTAATGTTGTTGAGTTGGGAGCGGAAGACATCTCTCCTTGCTAGCTTGGCCTCGGATGTGTCTTCATGGAGTTCTATAAGCTTCTCCCACATCTCTTTGGCGCTAGCACATTCTCCGATCCGGTTGATCTCTTGTTGAGGGAGCACATTGAAAAGATGATGTTTTGCCTTTGAGTTTGCAAGGTGCTCCTATCTTTGCTTCTTAGTCCATCATGATTTTTCAATTGGTTCACCCCTTTCATCCCTAGGCAACTCGAAACCATTTTCCATTATAAGCATAATATCAAAATCGGTCTCGAAGAATACCTCCATTCGCTTCTTCCACCAAGCGAATTCCCCTTCGAACTTCGACGGATGAATGTTTGAGTCGGCCATCTTTTGATGAAGTGCTTGTTGCGGCGGTTAGTCCTCGACAAGCAACCTGGCTCTGATACCACTTATAGGGGATCGATCGGCCGGCTAGAGGGGGGTGAATAGCCCTCTTTCGTTGGATGGTGGAATTTGCTCATCTACAAAGATTATTAGCGCAGGAGGAATATGCAAATACAAATAGACAAAGCAAAAGATAAACAAACAATACTAACGCAAGGTCATAACGTGGTTCACGGCTACGCCGCTAATCCACGATCTCCGATTCGTCCTCGGTGAATCACTCCGTTAAAACCAATCCACTCTTGGTCTCTCCTTTGCACCAAGCTAGGTGAAGGTAACCTTTACAAATCAAGATCACTCTTCTTACAATAGAAATGAAGTAAAAGCAAGTAAGAAGAGTTTAAAGCTTGTGGGGCACTTGGATGATCGTTTGGGATATGAGCATTAGCCATCCAAAAGCCCACACCCTCTCTTTTTATAGAGAGGGCTGATTTCTTCCCGTTGGCCGCCACTAGTCGACTGCTGCCCTTGGCAGTCGACTACCGCCACTCCAACGGCCTCCGAACACGTCGGATCCTGATCGTTGTAGTCCAACGAAACACTTGGCAGTCGACTGATAGACCTCATCAGTCGACTACTACCTCCGTAGTCGACTGCCAGTCGGCTACGAGCGATTCTATGCCCGTGACATCCTCTGGCAGTCGACTGTCATTCCATGGCAGTCGACTGCTGGGCATAAACCCATCAGTCGGATACCAGTCGAACCCATTCGACTCAGAGCAGTCGACTGCCATTCCATGGCAGTCGACTGATGTCGGGAAAACTCATCCGACACTTAGCCATTCAGCCAAGTTCACCTAATGAGCTACTTACAATTCACTCATTCTCTCATCTCACTCGAAGTCCCTCGCCGAAGCTCTCTTCGTTCGCAGCCACGTCCCTCGGCAGCATCAGGTGCACGGCTCTGCAATGCTTCTTCGCGTCTCTTGCCTCCGAAGTCTGCTTCCTTGGCTTTGCTTCAAGTCATCTCGTTCGACGGTCCTCGGCAGCATCAAGTGCACGACTCTGTAATGCTCCTTCTCCGACTCAAGCACGAGGTAGTGAGTGGTGAACCCGCCAAGACTCCATGTGCGAATTACTAAGTCCTGCAAGACTCCAACGAACATATCAAACCATAATAACACCCTAACTTAAACCCTTTGCCACACACATCAAAACCTTATCATGGCAAGAGATTGCCCTAACAACCTTGTCCTTCTCAGGTCCAAAGTGTCGCTGCTTCTGTTGGACGGGTCAGACTCCTCTGGTTATGTTGAGATGGTGGTCAGCCACACGAGGGTTAATCTCCGTGAGATCATGCACATCTTCTGCAAAGATGTCTTCATTCTTCTTCAAGCAGGCCACCATCTCTTCCTTGGCCTCCAACTGCTGCACCACCCATGTGGTCTTTCCCGGAGCTATTTCCACCAGCTCTCCTTCCTCTATTTTGTCTGCTTTGGGGGGGGGATTCTTCCAAGACGCAGACATCAGAAATGATGATAGCTTTCCCTTTGAGATCATCGGTTTGGGCCTTCTTCTGGTCATCCCGAACCATCTGCACATAACAGCTCCTGGCGGCCTTATGTTCCCCTCGGACCTCCCCCACCAACTGTCCAATTGGGAATTTCAACTTCTGGTGGTACGGGGAAGCCACCGCCTGAAAAATGGTAAGGAAAGGATGACCAAGAATGGCATTATAAGTGGACGGAGCGTCCACGATGAGGAAAGGGATTATACTGGTTTTTTGGCTGGGCTTTACGCCTAGAGTCAGGGGCAGTGAAATCTGCCCTATGGGGTGGACCACATGCCTTGCGAACCCAAAGAGGGGTGTGGCCACATCTTCTAGTTGGGCATTTCCCAGCTGCATCTGTCCAAAAGCTTCCTGGAAGAGGATATTGACAGAGCTTCCCGAGTCGACCAGCACCCTAGCCACTTCATAATTGGCCAGGGATATTCGGATAACTAAGGCGTCCGTGTGGGGCAGTAGGACACCTTGGAGATCTTCCGGCCCGAATGAAATGGGCGGTGCAGTTTGGACAGTCTGGTCGGTGATGATGGTCAGACTCTCCATGAGATGGGCGTATGACTTCTGTGCCCGGTTAGAGTCCCCGTCAGTGGGTCCTCAGGCTATGACATGGATAACCCCCCGTGTGGGAGCGTTATTTAGATTGGATGAGGGGCCCTCACCTGATGGGTCTTCTAGAGAAACAACCTCATGGGACGGCGTTTGGGGGAAAGTAACTTGCGGTTGTTGGTTATACGTGTCATGCCCGCCCTTTTCCTTAGGTCCGGAGGGGCGGCGCGTGATGCGACCGTACATACATACATCGTACTACTTACAACGGAAGACTTTAGACACATTTTTTTTTCTTTTAAACATAAACATGCATTGTCATATATAGATACTTCTTCGTACTTCTTTCTTCTTCTTAACATAGAGCATGCATCATTATTTCTTAGGTACTTAGTGCTTAGTTCAAGTCCATAAACATCATCATCATGAGGAGACATAAATAAGGACATCCATAAACATCATCATTATAAGGAAACATATTTAAAGACATAACGGATCTTCTCCACCATGCCACTACCACACACATTTGGCCCCTCCTGTTGCTCCCTTTAGTTTATCCATCCCTTACCCTTATCTGCAGTACAAGGGAAAAATAAACTATAAGCACATAGGCTTAGTAAGATCTTGTCCTACTCACAAAAACCATACATGACGTAAGAAACATAACATGAAGCATAAGTAACATAAGTAAATATAACATGTAACATATATAACATAGCAGCATATCATGTAAATATATGACTTAATCAAACATAACATACAACATATGTAACATAGCAACATATATATGACATATCAAACATAACATACATCATATGTAACATAGCAGTATAAATATGACATATCAAACATAACATACATCATATGTAACATAGCAGCATAAACATGACATATCAAACATAACATGCAACATATATATGACATATCAACATAGCATATGAACATAACAATCATAACATGTGAACTTAACAATCAAATCATGTGAACATATGCAGGATGCTCTTTGGAAACATATATTATAGGTACGTAAACATAAATCTCAACATATTTGGGCCCGACATTGTACCACATCATCATCATCATAGCGCGCATCCCTAAATAGACCCGAGGTAGCAAGTCTCGAACCTACTAGGTTACTAGGTCCGATCTTAGTCCGTCGACCTAGGGCAATCATCATAGCATAGAAGCCCATCCTAGGCTCGATCTTAGTACATCGACCTAGGGCATCTTGGAGCCCATCCTGTACTAGGCCCGATCTTAGTCCGTCGACCTAGGGGCAATCATACATAGAAGCTCATCCTAGGCCCGATCTTAGTCCGTCGGCCTAGGGCATCTTAGGAGCCCATCCCTTTCGACCTTGTTAGGGTCCTGGTACAAGCCATGCAGAAGGTAAAATACTTATATGCTTTTTACTATAACATATCTTATTTCATTTTGCAAACATAGCATACTTCATTTCATATCATATCATATTTCACTTCATGAACATATTATATTTCGTTTCATAAACATATCATTTTCCATTTCATAATCATAACATATTCATTTCATAACATATCTTATTATCACACACATATAGGGCATGACATAAGGTATAAACATCAAGCGGGAGTAAACACTAACTTAGGGCATGTTATCTTCATCTAGCATTATTTAATATCACAAGTTAACATGGATTCACCTAAGCATAAAACACATGTTAACCTAACCTAGAGCATGTTAAAGGATAATGTTTGGCCGAATGGTTCATGGGGCTTTTAGGGTTTAACTTTTAATCTAATCCATCTAACATCCTAACAACATCATATGCATACAAAACATGGTATAGAACTTCATTGAATCATCAAAACAAAGGGGTGGCCGAATGGTCCATGTAGGCTTTTAGGGTTAGACTTTTAACCTAATCCCTCTAACATACTAACATCATCATATGCATACAAAACATGGTATAAAACTTCCTTGAAACATCAAAACAAAGGGGTGGCCGAATGGTCCATGTAGGCTTTTAGGGTTAGACTTTTAACCTAATCCCTCTAACATACTAACATCATCATATGCATACAAAACATGGTAAAAAACTTCATTGAAACATCAAAACAAAGGGGTGGCTGAATGGTCCATGTAGGCTTTTAGGGTTAGACTTTTAACCTAATCCCTCTAACATACTAACATCATCATATGCATACAAAACATGGTATAAAACTTTATTGAATCATCAAAACCAAGGGTTGGCCGAATGGTTCATGGGGATTTTAGGGTTAAACTTTTAATCTAATCCATCTAACATCCTAACATCATCATATGCATACAAAACATGGTATAAAACTTCCTTGAAACATCAAAACAAAGGGGTGGCCGAATGGTCCATGTAGGCTTTTAGGGTTAGACTTTTAACCTAATCCCTCTAACATACTAACATCATCATATGCATACAAAACATGGTATAAAACTTCATTGAAACATCAAAACAAAGGGGTGGCCGAATGGTCTATGTAGGCTTTTAGGGTTAGACTTTTAACCTAATCCCTCTAACATACTAACATCATCCTATGCATACAAAACATGGTATAAAACTTCAATGAAACACCAAAAACACATGTTGGTCGAATAGCTCATAGAGGTTTTTAGGGTTAACTTTTAACCTAATTCATTTTACATCCTAACATCATCTTATTCTTACAAAACATGATATAGAACTTCCTTGGAACATCAAAACTAAGCTTGGCCGAATGTATCATGAAGACTTTTACACAAAACATCAACCGAAAAGCTACTCGTATGCAGGTGAGGGGATACTTACTTCCTTCGCTTTTCTTTTTGGTTGGAAAATGACCTAAGGGAAGAAACCTAGCTTTGCTTCTTGCTTGGATGAGGTTCGGCCAAAGAATGGAGAGGGGGAGCTCTAGGGTTCGGTGAGGAGGAAGAAGAAGAGAAGGAGAAAGCAATTTTGATAACTCATGCCCCCTCATTCCCCCTATTTATTTACTTGAAGAGTCCCTTAGTCTCCCTTACCTCTAACTATAATTTCCCATGTTCTTCTAATAATAAAATCTTATTGGGCTTCTGGTTAGTGGATGCATCTATAGGGCTTGGCTATCTCTAGAGGTTTGGGGTTCAATTCCTAGGCCTTGCATCCTTTTTGGCTTATTTTCTTTTATTTTTAAAAAGCCCACATAAAGCCCATCATAATCAAGCCAAAAATTCTTATAAAATTTTTAGAAATTTTACGGGCATTACAATCCTTCATACCTTTTAAAAGTTTCATCCTCGAAACTTAGAACAATTCTGGGTACTTTTGCTTCATGTCCTCCTCGCGTTCCCAGGTAGCTTCTTTGTACCATTGATTCTGCCACAGGACCTTTACTAAGGGCACCTCTTTGTTCCTTAGTCTCTTGACTTCTCGGTCTAGTATCTGGATAGGCCAACTTTCATAACTCAGGTCTTCTTGAACTTGTACTGTTTGTGGCTCGATCACTTGGTCCGCACTGGAAATGCATTTCTTGAGCATAGAGACATGGAACACGTTGTGAATAGCCGACATCTCTTGAGGCAGCTCCAGCTTGTAAGCTACTTTGCCAACCCTCTGCAATATCGGATACAGTCCCACATAGCGCGGACTTAGCTTACCCTTCCTTCCGAATCTCATCACTCCCTTCATAGGGGCCACTCTGAGGAATACCAGGTCCCTGACTTCGAATTCTAATGGTCTATGCCGCATATCCGCATAGCTCTTTTGTCGGCTCGGCGGTTTGATTCTCGACGGATGTTCTGTATAGCTCGAGTGGTGTCGATGAAGTCCGTCTCGAGTCCCATCCTTCTTTTCACCACCCTCGCATCAAAGATATGGGAGATCTACATTTCCTCCCGTATAGAGCCTCGTAGGTGTCATTCCAATAGTAGCTTGGTAGCTATTCTTTGAGGCGACTGCCAAACATAAGTATCGGCACCACTACCTTTGAAATCAGTATGCAAGCTCGTAACATATCCTCGACTTGATTTACTCTTTGGTGCATTCAGGTGTGGGGATGGAAGGCGATCTTGAACAATAACCGTGCCTAGGGCCTTCTAAACACATTCCCAGAAATGGGAAATAAAGCGACCATCTCTGTCAGAAATGATGGTCTTAGGAATTCCATGTAGTCTGATAATTTTCCTAGCATATAACTAAGCCAGTTGCTCTGTCGAATAGGTCATCTTGATTGCTAAGAAGTGGGCGGACTTCGTCAATCTGTCCACAATTACCCATATAGCATCATAACTGTTTGTCATCTTAGGCAATCCTGAGATAAAATCCATAGAAATGTCTTCCCAATTCCATTCTGGAATCTGGATCAGCTGCAGTGTTCCTCCAGGTCTCTAGTGTTCTGCTTTAACCCTCTGGCAGGTCAGGCAGGTACTGACATACTGAGCCACATCTCTTTTCATTCCGAACCATCAGAATTTTCTTTTCAGGTCTTGGTACATCTTGGTGGTTCCAGGATGCATCGCATAAGGAGTTCCGTGAGCTTCCTCAAATATCTTCTTCCGTAATTCTGGATCATCGGGAATACACAAGCGATCCTTGAGGTAGAGTACTCCACTATCAGAGATAGGAAACTCGTCGTCCTTTCCTTCTAGGACCTCTTGCTTGATCCTCTGAATGCATGGGTCACGGGCTTGCTTTTCCAGTATATCATCGAACAGCGTCAGTGCTATCGTCATGGTCGAGAGCTGTCCGAAAATGATTTCAACCCCGTAACGCATAATCTCCTTTTCTAAGGGTCGAGATAACACTGATAGAGACATCAAGGTGGCGCAGGACTTCCTGCTGAGTGCATCAGCCACCTTGTTTGCTTTCCCCGGATGGTAGAAGATCTCGCAGTCATAATCCTTGACGAGCTCAAGCCATCTGCGTTGTCTCATGTTCAGGTCCTTCTGTGTGAAGAAATATTTGGACTACGGTGGTGCAGTATAAATCCTACACTGAGCTCCATATAGATAATGCCTCCATGTTTTGAGAGCAAAGACCACGGCCGCTAGCTCTAAATCGTGGGTGGGATAATTCCTTTCATGTTCTTTGAGTTGCCTAGAGGCGTAGGCAATGACCTTGCCATTCAGCATGAGTACAGCTCCGAGTCCAAACTTGGAAGCGTCACTGTACATGTCGAAGCCTTCGTTACTGTCCGGAAGAGCAAGGATTGGAGCGCTGGTCAGCCTCCTTTTCAATTCTGTGAAACTCCTCTCGCAGGCGTCCGTCCACTCATATTTCTTGTTCTTTCTAGTAAGGACTGTCATAGGGGCTACAATCCTGGAGAAGTTCTCTACAAACTTCCTGTAGTAGCTTGCTAGCCCAAGAAAGCTTCTGATCTCGCTGGCATTCTTTAGTCGGTTCCAGTTACTCATGGCTTCAATCTTTATTGGGTCTATCATTACTCCGTGCTTGGATATAACGTGGCCCAAAAATGATACTTGTTCGAGCCAGAACTCGCATTTGGAGAACTTTGCAAATAGCTTCTTTTCCCGAAGAATCTGCAATACCACATTCAGGTGTTCTGCGTGCTCTTCTGGGGTTCTCGAATATATCAGTATGTCGTCGATGAAGACGATCACGAACTTATCGAGGAATGCCGAGAATACCCGATTCATCAAATCCATGAACAGAGCAGGTGCATTCGTCACTCCGAAGGGCATAACTACGAACTCGTAATGTCCGTATCTTGTCCGAAAGGCCGTCTTTGGTATATCATCTTATTTCACTTTTACTTGATGATAGCCAGATCTCAAGTCAATCTTAGAGAAGACGGTGGCACCCTTTAGTTGGTCGAACAGGTCATCAATCCGCGGCAAAGGGTACCGGTTCTTGATCGTCACATTATTCAGCGCTCGGTAGTCTATGCACATTCGCATAGACCCATCTTTCTTCTTCACCAACAACACTGGAGTTCAGTAACCACATGCATAAGAGCAGGTGGGGTACTGTCTCATCGACCCTATTACTACGTATTCCATATATTACTATCTTATCGACCCTATTACTACGTCTTCCCTATATTACTATCTCATCGACCCTATTACTACGTCTTCCATCCATGTTTATCTTCATATATTAGAGTAAGGCTAGTATAAGATTATCATTCGTTTATCTACGCATAATTAAACTGGAAGCTAGCATAAGGTTATCATACATATTGTCATGCATATTTTAAGCTAAAGGCATTTCATATCATACATGAACAAAATAAGCTAAAGGCATTTCATATCATACATGAACAAAATAAGCTAAAGGCATCTCATATCATACATGAACAAAATTAACAAAATTAGAGTAGGCATAGAATTCTTACTTGGAGCAGCAGGATTTGGAGCTTGATGTGTGTGTAGTGGAAAGGCAGATCCGCTCTGATACCAACCTGTCACGCCCGCCCTTTTTCCTAAGGTCCGGAGGGGCGGCGCGTGACGCGACCGTACATACATAAATCGTACTACTTACAACGAAAGACTTTAGACACATTTTTTTTTCTTTTAAACATAAACATGCATTGTCATATATAGATACTTCTTCGTACTTCTTCCTTACTTCTTCTTAACATAGAGCATGCATCTTTATTTCTTAGGTACTTAGTGCTTAGTTCAAGTCCATAAACATCATCATCATGAGGAGACATAAATAAGGACATCCATAAACATCATCATCATAAGAAAACATATTTAAGAACATAACGAATCTTCTCCACCATGCCACTACCACACACATTTGGCCCCTCCTGCTGCTCCCTTTAGTTTATCCATCCCTTACCCTTATCTGCAGTACAAGGGAAAAATAAACTATAAGCACATAGGCTTAGTAAGATCTTGTCCTACTCACAAAAACTATACATGACGTAAGCAACATAACATGAAGCATAAGTAACATAAGTAAACATAACATGTAATATATATAACATAGCAGCATATCATGTAAATATATGACTTAATCAAACATAACATACAACATATGTAACATAGCAACATATACATGACATATCAAACATAACATACATCATATGTAACATAGCAGCATAAACATGACATATCAAACATAACATACATCATATGTAACATAGCAGCATAAACATGACATATCAAACATAACATGCAACATATATATGACATATCAACATAGCATGTGAACATAACAATCATAACATGTGAACTTAACAATCAAATCATGTGAACATATGCAGGATGCTCTTTAGAAACATATATTATAGGTACATAAACATAAATCTCAACATATTTGGGCCTGGCATTGTACCACATCATCATCATCATAGCGCGCATCCCTAAATAGACCCGAGGTAGCAAGTCTCGAACCTACTAGGTTACTAGGTCCGATCTTAGTCCGTCGACCTAGGGCAATCGTCAAAGCGTAGAAGCCCATCCTAGGCCCGATCTTAGTCCATTGACCTAGGGCATCTTGGAGCCCATCCTGTACTAGGCCTGATCTTAGTCCGTCGACCTAGGGGCAATCATACATAGAAGCTCATCCTAGGCCCGATCTTAGTCCGTCGGCCTAGGGCATCTTAGGAGCCCATCCCTTTGGACCTTGTTAAGGTCCTGGTACAAGCCATGCAGAAGGTAAAATACTTATATGCTTTTTACTATAACATATCTTATTTCATTTTGCAAACATAGCATACTTCATTTCATATCATATCATATTTCACTTCATGAACATATTATATTTCGTTTCATAAACATATCATTTTCCATTTCATAATCATAACATATTCATTTCATAACATATCTTATTATCACACACATATAGGGCATGACATAAGGTATAAACATCAAGCGGGAGTAAACACTAACTTAGGGCATGTTATCTTCATCTAGCATTATTTAATATCACAAGTTAACATGGATTCACCTAAGCATAAAACACATGTTAACCTAACCTAGAGCATGTTAAAGGATAATGTTTGGCCGAATGGTTCATGGGGCTTTTAGGGTTTAACTTTTAATCTAATCCATCTAACATCCTAACAACATCATATGCATACAAAACATGGTATAGAACTTCATTGAATCATCAAAACAAAGGGTTGGACGAATGGTCCATGTAGGCTTTTAGGGTTAGACTTTTAACCTAATCCCTCTAACATACTAACATCATCATATGCATACAAAACATGGTATAAAACTTCCTTGAAACATCAAAACAAAGGGGTGGCCGAATGGTCCATGTAGGCTTTTAGGGTTAGACTTTTAACCTAATCCCTCTAACATACTAACATCATCATATGCATACAAAACATGGTATAAAACTTCATTGAAACATCAAAACAAAGGGTTGGCCGAATGGTCCATGTAGGCTTTTAGGGTTAGACTTTTAACCTAATCCCTCTAACATACTAACATCATCATATGCATACAAAACATGGTATAAAACTTCATTGAATCATCAAAACCATGGGTTGGCCGAATGGTTCATGGGGCTTTTAGGGTTAAACTTTTAATCTAATCCATCTAACATCCTAACATCATCATAAGCATACAAAACATGGTATAAAACTTTCTTGAAACATCAAAACAAAGGGGTGGCCGAATGGTCCATGTAGGCTTTTAGGGTTAGACTTTTAACCTAATCCCTCTAACATACTAACATCATCATATGCATACAAAACATGATATAAAACTTCATTGAAACATCAAAACAAAGGGGTGGCCGAATGGTCCATGTAGGCTTTTAGGGTTAGACTTTTAACCTAATCCCTCTAACATACTAACATCATCCTATGCATACAAAACATGGTATAAAACTTTAATGAAACACCAAAAACACATGTTGGCCGAATAGCTCATAGAGGTTTTTAGGGTTAACTTTTAACCTAATTCATTTTACATCCTAACATCATCTTATTCTTACAAAACATGATATAGAACTTCCTTGGAACATCAAAACTAAGCTTGGCCGAATGTATCATGAAGACTTTTACACAAAACATCAACCGAAAAGCTACTCGTATGCAGGTGAGGGGATACTTACTTCCTTCGCTTTTCTTTTTGGTTGTAAAATGACCTAAGGGAAGAAACCTAGCTTTGCTTCTTGCTTGGATGAGGTTTGGCCAAAGAATGGAGAGGGGGAGCTCTAGGGTTCGGTGAGGAGGAAGAAGAAGAGGAGGAGAAGGCAATTTTGATAACTCATGCCCCCTCATTCCCCCTATTTATTCACTTGAAGAGTCCCTTAGTCTCCCTTACCTCTAACTATAATTTCCCATGTTCTTCTAATAATAAAATCTTATTGGGCTTCTGGTTAGTGGATGCATCTATAGGACTTGGCTATCTCTAGAGGTTTGGGGTTCAATTCCTCAGCCTTGCATCCTTTTTGGCTTATTTTCTTTTATTTTTGAAAAACCCACATAAAGCCCATCATAATCAAGCCAAAAATTCTTGTAAAATTACTAGAAATTTTGCGGGCGTTACAATACGGCCCTGGGCGGGCCATATTGGGTCATTGCCCTCACCGTGCTGGCCCCCCTGTCTGAGGGCGCAATTGTGGGTATGCGGTTCGGAGGCGCTCCAGCTCCTCCTGTAGCTTGAAACATTGGCCACTGGCGTGGCCGTATTCCATATGACATTGGCAGAAAAATGGGGTGGGGGGGGGCGGGGGTTACGTGGTACCACCCCTATATCCTAAGGGTCGCTGCAGTAGACCCTGCTGATCATAGAATTCCATCTCCCGCTCCTTCCAAGTCCTCGCGGGAGGAGGTGCATCAGCAGCCATAATTTGTAAGGGCGGCACAGGGCGAGCGCCCTGTAACAATAACCGAGGCATAGGAGCCTACAGTCGAAGGGGTCACATATATCCTCGATGAGGGGGTACTTGTGGGGTGATAGGGCGAGTTCTTTCGACTGGGACTGCTGCGGCAGCGCGTCCAGCTCTCCGTACTTTCAGTCCTTCCTCCTCGCGGATGAATTGTTCCGCACGACTTAGCAGCTCCTCATAGCTGTTAGCAGGCTCTCTCAAAAGAGAACTGAGGAAGGGGCCCTCATTCAGCCCGTGCGGAATAACGACTCTGAAAGATTCTGATCTTGCAGAAGGAATACCCCTAGCTGCAGAAGTGAACCGGTGAAGATACCCTCTGAGTGATTCTGAGGGCCCCTGCGTGATGTGCATCAAGATAGAGGCGTCATATACGCCTTACAGCTGGCGAACTCCCGGCTGAACATCCCCTGGAAATCAGCAAAACAGGTGATGGACCCTGGGGGCAGGGTATTAAACCATTTTTGTTCTGAACCGGTTAGGGTGGTCCGGAAGACTCGACACTTGAGGGCATTGGTATAACAGTGGAGCGAGGCCGCTCCATCAAACTGCGATAGATGTTCTTCGGGATCCGTTGAGCCATCATACTTGTCTACTTGGGGATTCCGGAAGTAGGACGGGGGGATTTCAGAGAGGATGTCCATGGTAAAAGGACTGGGCTCGTAAACCTCTGGAGCCCGAGTCAACCGACTTTTACCCTGTTCTTCCCGTCGAGTCAGGGTCACGGGTATAGTATTCTGAGGTGCTCACCCTCTAGGTCCCTCTCCAGGAACTACTTCAACATTAACGGCTGCACGATGTGGGGGAGGCATTTCTGGGGGTGGGCCTCGAGAAGAAGGTTCACCAGAGTGAGGATGAAGATATCCTGTCCTTTTTCTTTCTCTGGCGAGGGTCTCAGTAACAACGTCATCCACCAGAGCCCTCAACTGTGATGGCAAAATGGTAATGGGGCTTTCCTCCGCTGCGGAGGCAACTGACTGTTGTATCTCTTCAGGCTGCATGTCTACGTGTAGCTCAAATGTTTCCCACAGACTGCGCCAACTGATGCGGCGAGGAAAATTCGTTTACCTCCTTTCGATGCGATGAAGCACGAAGGGAACTTTGGGGTGGGAGTTTCTCACAGGCCGCAACAGTAAAGATGAGAAGACGAAGCAAAGAAATGCAAACCAACACAGGCAATGAAAACTAGAACACAGGATGTAACGTGGTTCGGAATAAGTATTCCTACTCCACGGAAATGAGCTTTCTCACCGGATGCAGTGCCCAAGCACCTTTAACTATGAACGTCCTCCTTCACGGAAAGGAAACTTCCGGAGGTGGAGGAGAAAACCTCTTACAATCAAGTCACAATACAAGAAAGAGTACACGCCACGAATAAGCAAAGATCGCCCCTCTTCTTCTCAGGCGTGATGGTGGTAGCTCTCCTTCTCCTCCTCTGTCTTCGTTTCCTGCTAGTTGGAATAATGTGGATCCCCTTTCCTTCTGTCCTCCTCCTCCCTTTTATCCTCCTTCTCTGATCCATCGCTACCTCGCGGGCTGTCCCCATCGTACACGTGGCCACCACGTCCACCTGGAGAATAATTCTGTTACAGATACGAGGGGCAAAGGCTCCTCAGAATATTATGTGGGGACCTCTTCTTTTGTTATATAACACCTCCTCATCTATACTTCAGGAAACTAGGTTAGCCTGTCCCCCTCAACCATCCCCTTCTGGTGAAACTAACTTAGATCTATAGCTCACGGATGGTATAGCCTTTGGGCTCCCCACCAGCCCGAACCCACTCTCCTTCTCTCCCCTTTGAACGACCTCTGGACTGACTAGGCCAAGCCGATTCTTATTCGTCCCGTCTGCCTCTAGGCTTATCTGGCCGAACCGATTCTTATTCGTCCCGTCTGCCTCTAAGCTTATCTGGCCGAACCGATTCTGGCTTATTTCCCAACGAAGTGTCTCCTTCCGCCTTCGCTTTGCCGTGTCGATTACCTTCACTAGCTTTCCCGTGCCAGTTATTTCAGGCGCTTGCGCTCGAACCGTTCCTCTCTTTTTTCTCCGCTGAACCCGCTAATTGGTTCGGGTAACGTCTTGCCTGTGAGCCCTCTTATCTAGTTCATAGAGAAGAGGTAACGGCGGTATCAGTATTGTTCATTGACATGATAATAAGATTTTAGTGTTGGTTCATACAGATCAAGAGAATACGCTAAGAGATGATTAAATTTCAAGGAAAAAATCAGCAAAACCATCCATGGCCATCCCATGGAGAGCATACCACGACCGTGTATGATATGATGGAAGCATAGAGCTAACCCTAAAATGAACCATGGCGAGTCCATGGAACATTCCACGATCGTTATTCTCTCTGCAATTGAAAAAGAGCTCATTCAGAACAAGCACGAAGATGCAAAGGATAATCCATAATCTACTCGTGGAGCTTCCCACGGTTGTGGAGCCCGCTACAGAACAGAAGCCTATAACTCCAGACCAATTCACAGCTAGCCCGTGGAACGTTTTATTGTCATAGATCGTGTAGATTTTATGCCACCTTTCTTTTTATTTCACAATCTTTGACATTATAAGGCGAGGTGACACAAGAAACCTGAGGCAATATTGGAGACAAGAGAAGGAACCATTTTAAAGAGATCAACCACGAGAAGACATTGAAAGATATCAACAAACATTGAAACAGAGTTTTCTTAATTCCTTGCTTGTATTTCCTACACTCGAAGGCTAGTAGAATTAAAGTTACTAACTGTAAGTGCCATTTGCTTTCCAAATAAAATAGGTGTAAATGATATCTAAAGTAATATGTGAGTAAGGATCACCAAAACATAGGACCCTATGAGGAAAACTTAAAACGGTAGAAGATGAGAGTCTAAGTTCTAAATGCTCTCTAATCACATCAGAAGTAAAAATAATGTCCCTAACTCCAGATTTGGTAGAATATGTCTGATCATCAATTTTAACTAAGTTATCATAGAACTCAAAGTATAAGTCTATGTTAATTGAGTTGGTACCGTAAACTAGCTTATTAAGTCCATAATAGTCAAGCATTTCAATAGTAGATAAATATGATTTGTTGAAAAATGACCTACTTAGATACCTAGTATATATCGCCATGAAATTAGTAGATATAAATCTAAGCTAATCTCTTCGATTGGAAACCTAATGTCCATCCTAAATAAGTTTTAGGGATCAACCTTGGACACTTTCCTCTTAATTTTAAAAATAAAATTAACATAAATATTTTGAAAAATAAAAATAAATTTAAAAGGTCAAGAATACGACATTATCTAATTATTCTAGGATTTATAAAAAGAATTTGAAGACTCAAGTCGAATCGAATCTGATTGAAGCTAATTAGGAGAAAGAATAAGGATTTGGAGAACATGAAAACAAAGCCCCTACTTCCTTTTTTTTAATAAAGTTAATCCGGATGCTTGGATTGATCTAATTAAATTGGAACATAAAGACACTCTAGATGCCTGATAATGTTTCGGTGCCTAAAGTCACAAATTTTTATTATCGTATTTACTGTTATCCCTATTGGGTGTTGGAATATGTTTCAGTCACCCACAATGAAAACATTCAATCAAACTCTATGAAAATCGTTAAATTCAAGTTTAATATTAAAGTAATCTAATAGGGACACTCGGATTGTTCCAGGCGCATGAAATAGTAAAGTTTTGTGAAAATAAGTAAATTTGAAAATATCTTTAACATATCAAATCTTTATATTTCCAACTTAATGTCAATAAGGCACAAGTTTTGTAAGATATTGGAAAATAAAATATCCTTTCTTAATTAAGAAATTATCTTATACAATTTATCGAGAATTTTATGAAACTTTTCTGAAAATTAAATGAATGTTTTATGATATTCTATGGGGATAAAATAAATAGGCTTTCATAGGGCCTATTAAGGTTATCTATAGTTGGGGGATTAATGTGTTTAATTAACCCTATGTTTAAATACCTAAACTTAGGTTTCTTTTCTCTTATTTTCCCTCTATCTATTTTCTTTTCCCCATTTCTCATGCCTCAACCGCCCCAAAATCCCGATGCACTCTTCCTCTGTTTCGTCATCGCGATCCCCTCTTCTCGATCGCGTCCTTCCTTCTCTACTCACGTCGTGGTTTTTCTTCCGATTACAGCTCTCTCTTCCCTCTCGATTTCTCGCCGCCGCCGCTCCCATGTCTTCTTCTCCTCATTCATCGCCGCATCTTCTTCTTTCGATTGGAGAGAACAAGTGTAGTCGTTCCATAGCAATTGCAGCTCCACCACCTTTGGGTATGACAATCGTTGCTCCGTGGCCAGCGGACGATGTCATAGGCCTGCCATCCCCGCCTCGCAAGCTGACAATCCCTCAGTCGGCGATTCATGAGTTCTATCCAGCGACCTATTTGTTGGTGTAATCGGCCCAGGTCACGATTGACCAGACTCGAGTTTGACTCGAGTGATATTTTGATGTTTGACAAAGTGGTTTGACATAGTATGTTTGACATTGATGTTTGACATTGATGTGGTTAATGTTTTGGGGAGATTGTTTATACAATCGACCCAGGTTATAATTGACCAGACTCGAGTTTGACTCGAGGGAGACTTTGATGGTTGACTAGGGTTGACCATGTGATCAAGGGGAGTCCAAGCATGGGTCTTGGCATGGAAAGTCCAACATGGGTTGGCAAGGGAAAGTCCAAGCATGGGTCTTGGCATGGAAAGTCCAACATGGGTTGACAAGGGAAAGTCCAAGCTTGAGTCTTGACATTTGAGAAGTCCAAGGGGTTTGATATTGGCGGCGTAAAGTCCAAGGGTGGAGTCTTGGCAGCATAAGTCCAATGGTTGACGGCTAAAGTCCAAGCGGAGTCTTGGCGGTGTAAGTCCAATGTGCCTTGGCGGTGTAGACACCGTTAGTATGACATAGCCGATGGAAGCACCTGAAGGCTAGCGCGATGGATGAACAAGTCATGGATGACTTGGAGGGATCCGAGAGGCGTGAAGTTGATGGAGGTGGCTAGAAGGCTTAGGTCTAGGCTAAGGGTGGTCTAGCAAGTATGGGGACACCATACTTGGGATAAAACCTCATCCTTGAAGTTGGCAGTCGACTGACATTATGGCCGGTTCGACTACTGAGAGTCGACTAGAGCTCGACTGCCACTTAGGGATGAAATTGCCTTTGCAATAGATCGCCATTGAGTAGTGATCACGCGCCGATCCATGGATGGCGCTTGATCGCCAATTGAGTTGCGAGCATTGTACGTTCGTGAGTCGACTAGGCACCACTACGCATTGGCAGTCGACTTCCAATGTTGGTAGTCGACTGCCAAGAGATCCGTTAGAACTTGTCCAACATGGATTGAGACGTTGTCTCACAGCTATAGTGTTGGCAGTCACTGGGGCCTTATGACAGTCGACTGACAGGAGGAAATCCAGCCCGATGGAGGATAAAAGAAGCTATTTGTGGAAGGCTCCAAACAAGGGTTTTCTTGGGCTATTTGAAGGGGAATAGTTGGTGCTCTTCCAGTCCTTCAAGGCTAGTCCAAGGCAACCAAAGATCAAGCAACCAAAGTGCTCTTGTAAAGTGTTTTTCTTTACTTGCATTGTATTTCTTACTTGTATTAGCTTGTATCTTTTGTATTACTTAGTTTAATCCTTGTACGAGGTTTCTCCACCTCCGACTTGTGCCGAGAAAGAGTTATTTGTGATTAGTGAGTGCGTGTGCATCACTAGAGCTCTTTAGAGCTCGATCTGTGGAGTAGGAACCATTCGATTCCGAACCACATTATATCTCGTGTTGTGAGTTGTGTTTGTTTTGTTTCGTTGCTTTATTATTTCTATTTCCGCTGCGCTAACGAAATTGTAGAGACAAACGCAACGAATTCCATCATTGAACGAGTACTTCGCTATTCACCCCCCCTCTAGCGGGCGCACAGGTCCTAACAAGTGGTATCAGAGCGAGGCCGCTCTTCTATGTTTAACAACGAAGGGAGCATGCTAGAGGGTGAAGATGGAGTTTCAAGAAACACTAGGATGGGATATCAACACTCCGATCCCGTACACCTTCTATGGACAAGAAGGGTTTAGGCAATGGAGCGCACGGACCGAAGACTTCTTAATGATAAGGGACTTTGAAGAGTGGTCCATTTTGATGGAAGGGTTCCAATTTCCAAGAGGGCATAAAGGAGGGTTCCTCAAAATGAAGAAGTGGACCGAAGAACAACTTCGAGAATTTGAGAGGAGTAATAAGGTAATCAAATTTTCGAGTGATTTGATCCCTAATGATATCTTGTGTAGCCTAGGTGAATACAAGGATGCCAAGGAATTTTGTAATGAATTGGAAAAATATCATGAAAACCCTCAACCGGTCCAAGAAGAAGAAGAAGATGTAGAATGCTCATCGGTTCAATCGGAAGAGGCCGAAGAAGCAGGCTCTTCCTCACAAGCAAGTGAGGATTCGGAAGTTGAAGAAGAGTCAACATCCGGGTCAAGAGGAGAGTGTGAAGAATTGGAGGTTGAGAGGTCATCAACTTCCAAGGAGGAGGTAGAAGTGGAAGAAGCTTCCACCTCTAAGATTGAGGGGGAGGAGATTAGGGCATCCTCAATACCGGAGCAACAAGAAGAATCATCTACATCCGGTAGAGTGGAAGAGCAAGCTCAAGAATCCACTCCGACCACCACAACCACCCTAGGTAACTGAAATATATGTGTTAATAATAAAATGCATATAATATGTTTTGAGTGTAGGGAAACCAGGCACTACAAAAGCAAGTGTCCAAAACAGATTGTGAAAGCTCCTCCGGTGCCAAAGGTCAAAGATGTCGGTCCCTCAATGCAAAAGAGAAAGGAGCAAGTGATTTGCTTCAAATGCCGGCTACCGGGATATTACCGGAGTCAATGCCCAAGAGGGAAGAAGGGGCAAAATGGAGCATCACAAGTAGGGGGAGCCTCTAAGGCAAACCCTAAGGTATATCTAAATAATGCTCCTTCTAATTTAAATGTTAAAAAGCATGCTAGGAATTTTAATTCTCTTGCAATTCATCATAAAAAGCATGCTAGAGATACATATTTGTGTTTAGGAGCTAAGAATGTCTATTTTTCAAAGAAAGAAAAATTTGGGACTAATGTCCCTAAAAATGTCATACCTAGGGAATCTATTAGGAAAATACAAGAGCACCTAGGATTTAACCTCAAATGGACTAAGCATATGCCTAGGAAGAACCATGCCCAAGGATTAAATCAAAATTTTAAAATTGGGCAATTAGAATTAGAGAACCAAGCCTTGAGATCAAGGCTTGAAAAACTTGAGAAGACCCTTAAAATTATGCAAAATCAATTTAAAGGGTCAAGTGATCAAAAGTCTAGGTCCAAAAGTCAAAGTCAACATCTAGGACCTAAGAGCCAAAAGTCAACCAAGGGCAAACAAGGTTTGGGTCACAAACCTAAGCCTAAGGTGGCTTATCATAGTGTTTCATTTGACTATGGAACACAAACTAGGTCTAGAAAGACCAAGGTCAATAGGGAAGTCATCCCTAGAGTTGACCAAGGTTTGTGCCTAATGGCTAGGGTTTCTAGGAAACCTAGGGTGGCCACTAAGAAGGTTGCAAGGGGAGTTACCTCTAGAGTCAACCTAGGTAAGACCACAATGACCAAGGCTAACAAGCCTAGGAGGGTCATTAGGAAGGTATATAGGGAGGTTATCCCTAAGGAATACCTAATTAACCCTAGGAGCTCAAATAGATTTTGGGTTCCTAAGAGCGTGATTGATACACGCTAAATGGGTTAGGGTGTGCCAACTTTAAATGGAAGCGTAGTTAACCTAACCATGGTAAAGGTGACACTTTAGGTGATTTTCAAGGTTATGGTTACCTTGGGAATGTAGTTTGATTTTAATCCTAAAGGTTTTTAGGATGTGCCAATATTAATTATGAAGTTTGATAAATCAATCGAATTAGCACAACTTAGGGTTTAGAGTCTTAGTGTGCCATTTTGGATTTTTGGCACACATGGGAGATTAGGAGCATTATGGCAAAATATACCTAATTATAACAAATGACAACTAATTTTAAAATTTAGGTATTCGTATACCTATACCTTTTATTTGTCATGCCTTGATTTTCCATATAACATGCCATGACATCATGTTTATTTGTATCATTTATATGTCATGATCATATTTAGGATTAAGGATTTAAATGTCATGTGCTTTAGTTTTATATCATATGTCATGACATCATGATCATTGGCCATGTTTTATTTTTTATATTATTATGCCATGATCATTTCATGCATTTAATTGACTAAAATTGATTTAAGGACAATGACATGACTTGGAGTCCTATTTATAAGGGAATCAAGTAGAGTTGCCTTAGAAAAATGCATGAAACCCTAGTTTAGGGAGAACAAAACCCACATCTCACATCACATTGACATGTATGTGTATTTATACACCCTAGATACATGTGAGATGCTAGGATATGAGTTGAGTTTAAGGTGCATAGTTTTTGCATCTAGATGAACTAAAACTCATCTAATTTTAATTGTGGATCATTGGGAAAGCTTGTGTACAAGTCATGTACATAGAGCCCAAGGAACATGATCCAATATAGGGTTTCAAAAATATTTTAAAATTAATTTAGAAAACCTTGGTGAAGCCTATCTTTTGATAGCAATCACCATTGATGAGGTTGATACAAAGTGAGCTAAGACATTGAAGTTTTTCTTCACTTTTGGACTTTGTATCAATTTCGATATTTTATGGGTAAAATAATTTTCAAATATTTTTCACCCATTGTATTGACTATAAGTAATATACGTATCAAATTTCGTGATTTTTCGATATACGTAGAATTACTTATGACTTTTCAAAATTCGATTCTGATAGTTGAAATTCAAGAATTTCAGTTATCGATCGATCGCTGATGGCAGCGAATGAATGATGTAAAATGTGATCGATCGCAAGTAGTCATCGCTAAGCTGATTTCGGAAAAAACAAGGTTGTTTAGCCCATTTTCAGCCAGGGTAAAGGTCCCTAACCACTCTTAACCCTAGGATATACTTTGGGAAGCATTATAAAGGGTGAAAATCCATTGGATATGGATTTGGAGAGGTGTTAGGTCAAAGTATCAAATTTAAGGGTGGAAGAGTTCATGTTTGAACTTAGAACCTTAATTTTGATGGTTTAGAGTTCCTATTGGCTTAGGGACTTCCCAAGGACATTGTTGGTGCAATGGTCAAGGGGGAGCAAGCCTTTAGGGGGAGTTATCCATCTTGGGATGATGGATGTATTTCTCTTCTTGAAGGGGGAGAGGTTATTGGGAGAGTATCATCAATTGGGAAAATTGATGGGATTTTGAGAGACCCAATTTGGAAATTGGGAGAGTGGATAGGATTGCCTCTCTTAGGTGATATGAGACTTATCACTAGGAAGATGGTAGACATCCTAAGTATTTTTGGATCAAGGGGGAGATTATAAGATCTCATTGGGACATAAGACATTGACCTCCTTGGAGAGATAACCTTTTTGATGTATGTCAAAAAGGGAGAGAAGGTTAAATTACCAATTTGAAAAATTGGTAAGGGAATTTGAGTTAGGGGCCTAACTCAAGGTTTGTTTTGTCAAACATCAAAAAGGGGGAGATTGTTGGTGCAATCGGCCCAGGTCACGATTGACCAGACTCGAGTTTGACTCGAGTGATGTTTTGATGTTTGACAAAGTGGTTTGACATAGTATGTTTGACATTGATGTCAGTTAATGTTTTGGGGAGATTGTTTATACAATCGACCCAGGTTATAATTGACCAGACTCAAGTTTGACTCGAGGGAGACTTTGATGGTTGACTAGGGTTGACCATGTGATCAAGGGAAGTCCAAGCATGAGTCTTGGCATGGAAAGTTTAACATGGGTTGGCAAGGGAAAGTTCAAGCATGGGTCTTGGCATGGAAATTCCAACATGGGTTGGCAAGGGAAAGTCTAAGCTTGAGTCTTGGCATTTGAGAAGTCTAAGGGGTTTGTTATTGGCGGCGTAAAGTCCAAGGGTGGAGTCTTGGTAGCATAAGTCCAATGGTTGGCGACGTAAAGTCTAAGAAGAGTCTTGGCGGCGTAAGTCCAATGTGCCTTGGCGGTGTAGACACCGTTAGCATGACATAGCCGATGGAAGCACCTGAAGGCTAGCACGATGGATGAACAAGTCATGGATGACTTGGAGGGATTCGAGAGGCATGAGGCTGATGGAGGTGGCTAGAAGGCTTAGGTCTAGGCTAAAGGTGGTCTAGCAAGTATGGGGATGCCATACTTGGGATAAAACCTCATCCTTGAGGTTGGCAGTCGACTGACATTATGGCTGGTTCGACTGCCGAGAGTCGACTGCCACTTTGCCTTGGCGATCGCCATGGATGGCAATGATCTTGAGTTGCGAGCCGAGTGCTCGTAGCCGATCGGGCGGCTACGGCGTTAGCGATCCGCCAATGTTGGCGATCGATCATCAAGAGATCCGTTGGAACTTGTCCAATGTGGATTGAGGCGTTGTCTCACAGCTACAATGTTGGCAGTCGACTGGGTCCTTATGGCAATCGACTGACAGGCGGAAATCCAGCCCGATGAAGGATAAAAGTAGTTGTTCGTGGAAGGCTCCAAACAAGGGTTTTCTTGAGCGATTTGAAGGGAAATAGTTGGTGCTCTTCCAGTCCTTCAAGGCTAGTCCAAGACAACCAAAGATCAAGCAACCAAAGTGCTCTTGTAAAGTGTTTTTCTTTACTTGCATTGTATTTCTTACTTGTATTAGCTTGTATCTTTGTTATTACTTAGTGTAATCCTTGTACGAGATTTCTCCACCTCCGACTTGTGTCAAGGAGTTATTTGTGATTAGTGAGTGCGTGTGCATCACTAGAGCTCTTTAGAGCTCGATCCGTGGAGTAGGAACCATTCGGTTCCGAACCACGTTATATCTCGTGTTGTGAGTTGTGTTTGTTTTGTTTCGTTGCTTTATTATTTCTATTTTCGCTGTGCTAACGAAATTGTAGAGACAAACGCAACGAATTCCATCATTGAATGAGCACTTCGCTATTCACCCCTCCTCTAGCGGGCGCACAGGTCCTAACACTATTTTCTCCATCGAATCTAGGTTGATTTCTCTTCTCTTTCATTTTGCTTCTCTACGGTGATTTTCTGAGTTGGTGCCCTTGCATCTCGGTGAGTATATCTGATTGGAAATGTTGTTGTCTCGTGAGCCAATTTAGGGTTCAAGGAGGATGGCCGATGATCTTTGGGCTATGTGATTTTTTTGCAGGTTTGGGCTACATCATTGTAGTGACGAGGAAGAGTGGCTCACTGTAGTTCTTGTAGGATCGTGATTCTCCGAGAGAGGGGGGTGAATCTTGGAGATTATAATTTTAATTAAAAATTTTAAAATAATTAAAATATTTTGAAAATGATTATGAGTATGCAACGGAAATAAAAATGAGTACAGTTGTTTTACTTGATTCACAACCTTAATTGGGTTGCTACTCCAAGGCCGAGAACTCTCGACTTCGGAGGGTTTCATTTTTTACAAAGATTAGAGATGGATAACAAACTACCCACTCTTGAATTTAAGTACACAAGTGAAAAATGAAATGAACAATACAAGAACGTTATACCGACACTAAATGGATCGTTGAAGTTGTTGCGAGTGTCAGAAGATCGCCTTGATGTGGAATATGAGCTTTTGTGGACGAGCAAGAATTTTGATAGCACTTCGATGTAGTTGTTCTCTCTATTGTATTTGGTCGAGCACTTGTTTTATAAACTTTTTCCAGTCGACCGGAATGCCTTTCAGTCGACTCCACATCAACTCGTCGATATGGAACTTCTGGTCTTCCAGTCGATTGAAACCTCTTCAGTCGACTCTAGGTCATCCAGCTCCATATCGGGAAGTTTTCAACTTCAGTCGACTGAACCTCCCCAGTCGACTAAAATACTTTCCAACTACAGTGTCAGATCTTCGATCGATCACCAGCTAATCCTACCATGTGTGTATCCAGTCGACTGAACCAAACAGAGTCGATTGGACTTCAGTCGACTGAAGTACATTCAGTTGACTGATCTCTACAAAATGAGATTAGCACAAATAGACATAATCAAATGTGATAGCAGTAGTAATATAGCTCGATCTCGACTACTACCATGCAGACTTTTCATCAGATCGACACCTAGCTTTGTCCCCCTACAGAGGACTCGACCTCACCTCTTCACTCGAGGCTTACCTGCCGGCTACCTACCGGACTTACCACTCTTGACATCCGATCTGGCCCACCAGGGCTTCCACCAGGGCTTCCACCAGTTGTCTAGTCTTCCTGACTCAGCTGGACTTTTTATCGATTGTCCGGTCTCCTGACCCAATCGGTCTTCATGCCAAATGTTTGGTCCTCGCGACCCATCTGGACTTCATGCTTGGTGTCCGGTCCTCCTAATCTATCAAGTCAACTGCCTAGTATCCGATCAACACGACCTACTAGGACTTCCTGTTAAGTCTGCACACTTAACACAGATATTAGAACACAAGTAATTCCTAACTTTAACTATGGTTCATACATCAAAACCAAAGAGTGATGCTTACTGCATCAACAATCTCCCTCTGTTTGATGTATGATAACACATCCGTTAAAGTTAGGAGAATAGGACAACAATATTCAAATTTTGACACATATAAGAAATGCATATGTATGAGATGCATGTATAAAATTTTACATCTCCCTTTCAATAAATCGCTTTTCTCTAACTTTATATCTCCACTCTCCCCCTTTAGCATACATCAAAATCAAAATTAAGTCTAAGATGCCACAACTTTAAAGATGAGAGTTAAAGTGTTTTAAACAAGAGAGTTAAATATTAAGCTAAAAAATGCTTAAGTTTTTGAAATTAATCTTCTCCCATTAAAAATTTTGAGAAAATTGTTCAAATTTTAATTGTCAAAATTTTAACATCCACTAAACATATTTCTGAATTCCAACATATTTTCAAATTACAAAATTTTCAAAATTTTTAAAAATTTTCTAACTACCCTTGAATAATAACATATTTTTCAAAAACTTTTCAAAATTTTCTAACTCCCCCTCAAAAATAACATATTTTCAAATTTTTAAAATTTTTAAAAACTCTTCAAAATTTTCTACCTTCCGCTTAATAAATATATTTTTCAAATTTTCAGTTTTCAAAAATTCTAGCTCTCTCTTAAAAACAACATTTTTCAAAAATTTTCAAAATTTTCAAACTCCCCCTTTATATTATAAATTTGCAAAACTAAGAACTTTTTTATAATATTAGAACCCTTTTGAGACTCCCCCTCAATTAAAGCTTTACAATGTCTAATTGTTTTCTTCCCATACATCGAAACCTAAGTAGAATTTTTACGTATTTTAAACTTGAAAATATTCAAGCTTTTCAAAGAGCATTCAAGCTTAAGTTTTTCCCCCTTAATTAACATTTTGAAACTTCTCCTTAATTAAAGCTTTAAATTTTCAAAAAGATAGTTCCTCATTGATTCTTAGCTAGCTTTAAATTTTTCTATTTCCGCCTTAAGAATATTTCTTATCCAATTCCATTTTAAAGCATAATTTTTGAAAAGATATTAAACATATCATAATTTAGAAAAATATTTTAGGTCCCCCCTAGACTCTTGATCTCCCCCTTAAAGTGACATTGTTATATTTATACTTAATTTCTTTTCAAAATAAAATTTTAAATGTTTAACTCCCCCTTAATTATGTTGATTCTCTTAGAATTAAAGTTGAGTTGATTGAATTAATTAAAATTAAGTTGAGTTGATTAGAATTGAGTTGAATATGTTGATTGGGGTTGAATCGATTGAGTTGATTACTGAATGCTGTTTAATTGTTTAGTTAAGTTGTTAAGTTATGTTTTTTAGTTAAGTTGTTAAGTTTATTTTTTTAGTTAAGTTGTTAAGTTTAGTTGTTAAGTTTAATTAAGTTGTTGTTAATTTTAATTAAGTTGTTGTTAAGTTTAATTAAGTTGTCGTTAAGTTTAATTAAGTTGTTGTTAAGTTTAATTAAGTTGTCATTAAGTTGTCATTAAGTTGTTGTTAAGTTTAATTAAGTTGTTGTTAAGTTTAATTAAGTTATTGTTAAGTTTAATTAAGTTGTCGTTAAGTTTAATTAAGTTGTCGTTAAGTTTAATTAAGTCATCGTTAAGTTTAATTGTGTTTGAGCTGATTATATTAAGTTGAGTTAAGTTAAATTAGTTTAAGTAAACTTGTTAAGTTTAGGTTTAGTCTAACTAAGTATTAAAGTAATTAAGCTTAATTAAATTCTAGATCATCTCACCCAGGCTAGGTTTTCAATACACGTTAATCCTATGGGTTTTGTGAGATGAGGATTTCATTTTATCTTAATTCAGTTTAATGAGCAATTTTAAAGTTTTTAAACTTGTGTTAGATTCAAGTTTAGTTTGAGCTAGTCAAGTAAGTTTTTCCAGTATTGACTTCTAGGTCGTGGCGAGGCACATGACCTTTTTGGATATCGGAGCAACGACCACTTCCTAGACAAAGTCAATGAATCAAGTACTTGATTCACTTTGGACTAAGTCTTGGTCTAACTAGTCAAATACTTAGTGAGTTAGCTTCGGTCCGTTCCACTCAGCTTAGTGCACCATGTCGTGGCGAGGCACATGACCTTCCTGGATATCGGAGCAACGACCACTTCCTAGACATGCACTTTGAAGAGCTTCCCTAACTTACTATCTGTTCACTTCATCTTAGTACTAGGTTTTTCAAGTTTAAACTACTTTGTTTCTTATCTAGTCCATTCTAAATTAAGCAAGTAAAGTAAACTAAAGCATGCAAGAGTTTTATCTAATTAAGCAAACAAACAAAGAGTTAGCTCCCCCTGTATAGTAGCTCTGTTGGGTCTTGTTTACTAAGTGAACTTGTCATTTGGAAATCCAAAATTGGTTCGATCCAACTTGGTTGACTAAGCTAGACTTAGGAACCCATGCTTAGACTCGATCCTTAGAATTTCTATTAAACAAGGACATGTATGATCTATTTGTGTCCTTAGCCTTGTATCTGAGTCCGGACTTGTTGTACATGGCTCGTTAAGACCCAAGCATCATGTTGAGATACTTGGAGCCCGAAGTGAACCTTTCCAACGATTCGGTGAGATATTCTACTTGCCTTTTTAGGACCGAGTTCTCTTCCTCAAGCTTTGCAACTTGAGTTGAGTCTCTATCCTTAGTTTGGCAAGTCAAATTTTTCGAGTTGACTTGCTCCTTAAGTACTTGGACTTCCTCAAGAAGCGAGCCGACTCGATTCTCGGACTTGGCTAGTTACCTACCTAACCATGTAATAATGTTATACAATTTATCTTCTAGGGGAGATGTTACCTCGTATAGTCCTTCGGAAATGGATACGGATCCGTGGCTTCTCTTGGACTCAGACTCAGACTCGGACTCTTGTCTTGACTCGACTTCGGACTCATCGATCGCTGTGAGTGCTACAAAGCATGTCGTTGATAACTTGTCCAAGTTTGCCTTAGATGCTTCCTTCCTTTTCCTTCTTCTTGATTTGGATTTCTTTTCTTTTTTGTTCGTTCCTTCCATCAAAACTAAACCATCCTCAGGTTGACTCAAGTTAGCCTGTTCATGTAATAGAATTAATTTATCACACAATTTTTTAGAATTTTAGACCGACCCGACTCGACTTAGCTCATCATTTGTAAGTCTGCATTGCAAGGTGTTTAAAGACTTGTAATCGACTTGAGCCTTTTTCCTAAAGTTTGTGGTCCATTTCTCCATATCTAATAACTTACCCGAGTCATCAACCGAAGCTACGAATCCTTTCCTAATCGAAAACCAAATCTCGAGGTCAGTTTTTAAAAACACTCCATCCGCCTCTTCCAAGAGGGAAAATCCTCTCTGTTAAAGAGAAGAGGACGAACAGTGCTTAAACCCTCTAAATGCGACATTACTAAATTTCAATTATTAAATTTTTATTTAAATTAATTAAAATTAAAAATTATTCCTAGAGTTGTTTAAAATAAAAATTATTCTAAATGCAAGAATTAATAAAAAATTATTCTAAGTGTAAAAAATTAATTTAATATGCAAAAAATTAATTAAATTATCCTAATATGCAAAAAATTAATTGAATTATCCAAATAGGTAGAAAATTAATTAAATTATTCTAATATACAGAAAATTAATTAAATTATCATAATATGCAGAAAATTAATTAAATTATCCAAATATGCAGAAAATTAATTAAACTATCTAAATATGGAGAAAATTAATTAAATTATCCTAATATGGAGAAAATTAATTAAATTGTCCTAATATGAAGAAAATTAATTAAATTATCTTAATATGCAGAAAATTAATTAAAATATCTTAATATGCAGAAAATTAATTAAATTATCCAAATATACAAAAAATTAATTAAATTATCCTAATATGGAGAAAATTAATTAAATTATCCTAATATGGAGAAAATTAATTAAATTATCCAAATATACAGAAAATTAATTAAATTATCCAAATATACAGAAAATTAATTAAATTATCCTAATATGCAGAAAATTAATTAAATTATCTTAATTTGGAGAAAATTAATTCAATTATTTTAATATGGAGAAAATTAATTAAATTATCTAATGTGCAGAAAAATAATTAAATTAATCTAATATATAGTAAATTAATTAAATTATCTTAATATGCAAAAAATTAATTAAATTAAACTAATATGTAAAAAATTAATTAAATTATCTTAATATGGAGAAAATTAATTAAATTATCTAATATACATAAAACTAATTAAATGCTAGAACAATTATTAAAAATTAATCTAATGCTAGAAAAATATTAAAAATTAATCTAATTCTATAAAAATAAAGAAAACTATTCTAATGCTCTCGATGGTGGGTGCACTAAATTTGAAGCGCCTCCACTCTGATACCAATTATAGGATCGTAATTCTCCGAGAGAGAAGGGTGAATCTCGGAGATTATAATTTTAATTAAAAATTTTAAAACAATTAGAATATTTTGAAAACGATTATGAGTATGCAGCAGAAATAAAAATGAGTAAACTTATTTTACTTGGTTAACAACCCTAACTGGGTTGCTACTCTAAGGCCCGTAGCTCTTCCGAGAGCTACCACGATGGGCAATCACTAAATGCCCTCTGACTCGAGAACTCTCGATTTCGGAGGATTTCACTTTTTACAAAGATTAGAGATGGATAACACACTACCCACTCTTGAATTTAAGTACACAAGCGAAAAATGAAATAAACAATACAAGAACGTTACACCGACACTAAATGGATTGTTGAAGTTGTCACGGAGTGTCGGATGATCGCCTTGATGTGGAATATGAGCTTTTGTGGACGAGAAAGAATTTTGACAACACTTCGACGTAGTTGTTATCTTTCTTGGATCTGGTCAAGCACTTGTTTTATAAACCTTTTCCAATCGATTGGAATGCCTTCCAGTCGACTCCACATCATCCCATCGATATGGAACTTCTGGTCTTTCAGTCGACTGAAACCCCTTCAGTCGACTCCAGGTCATCCAACTCCGCATCGGGAAGTTTCCCACTTCAGTCGATTGAACCTCCCCAGTTGATTGAAACACTTTCCAACTACAGTGCCAGATCTTCGATCGATCACTAGCTAATCTTGCCATGTGTGTATCCAGTCGACTGAACCAAATAGAGTTGACTGGACTTCAATCGACTGAAGTACATTCAGTCGAATGATCTCTACAAAATGAGATTAGTACAAATATATATAATCAAATGTGAAAGCAGTAGTAATATTGCTCAATCTCGACTTCTAAGTCCCACGTGGACTTTTTGTCGAATCGACACCTAGCTTTGTCCCCTTACAGAGGACTCGACCTAACCTTTTCACTTGAGGCTTACCTGCCGGCTACATGTCAGACTTACCACTCTTGACATCCAATTTGACCCACCAGGGCTTCCACCAGCTGTTCGGTTTGCCTGACCCAGTTGGACTTTTTGTTGATTGTCTGGTCTCCTGGCCCAACCGGTCTTCATGCCAAATGTCTGGTCCTCGCAACCCATATGGACTTCATGCTTAGTGTCTGGTCCTCTTGATCTTTCAAGTCAACTGCCTAGTATCCGGTCAGCACGACCTACTAGGACTTCCTGTTTAGTCTGCACACTTAACAAAGATATTAGAACACAAGTAATTCCTAACTTTAACTACGATTCATACATCAAAACCAAGGGGTTATGCTTACTGCATCAATAGTTCTCAGTGATGTGAGGGCTGCAATATGTGAATTGGATAGAATTGTAGGCTACTATGAGTTGGCATCATGGATTCAGAACTAGGTAAGGTTGTGGATTTACTGTGGGTTAATTCGTTGGTTCCACCTATTGATTAGATTGACACATTCTTATAAGATGAGCAAATCTATATATAGATTAAAGGTTTGAGGAATTGATCATAGGAAGCTTATGTTTTTTTTATTATAGGTGATCACCAGTGAGTTGTTTTCTGGATATGTTGTGGGCTATGGAAACTATGTTTAATCAATAGAATGATTCAAATTAGATAACTTTAGGTGGATCAAAAAGCTATGAAGGTGAGGCTAAGCTTGGGTAAGTCCGATTTGGGATTTGAGTTGGATGTATTCTAGTTGTGCCACCTTATCCCATCTGATTTATAAGATTATGATGTTATTGGTTCCATTTGTGGATTTATACATAGTGTTTGGGTATTTTACAAATGACAGTATTCTATAGGATTCAATAGGGTTAAGGAATTGGTTTGGTTCTACTATTAGATTAATGGTAGAACTTAGATATATGTTGCATTTTTTGGTTGCAGGATGTTGATTCGTGATAGAGATCCGGATGTGAAGACAATTAGTACGTTCTACATACTAGGTGGGTAATATTTTCTACCCTGGTCAGGTAGTTGATTATTCTAAGTGCATGAGTTTCTATATTGTTAATATCGTAACTTGACTCTACTCATGTTATTCTTTGCTTGATACTTAATCTTTTCACTTAAGATATACTGTTATTGTTATCATATTTCGATCATCATTTCTATAAATTATCTATGCTATGGTATGTAGATCTTTAGATGCTTAACCATCTGTATATAGGTGAGTATGGATGTTGATTTGACTCATGTCATCAGTAACAGTCATCTGGGGCTGGATGATATCCTTAATGTAGAGTTTGTGGTTGAATCGTCTTACTTTTCATTGTATAACTATTACGGATCTTATGTCTGTACATGGTAGTGTGGGTTGTCGACGGTGTGTCGCTACGGACTGGAAGTCCTAGCATTGTTGATGGTTAGTTGTATACAACTCTATGAGGGATAGAGAGTGTGTTGTGGATGTACGTATGTGTAGTTGTGCATTCATTCCATTTGCATGCATGCTGGCGACTTGGTCTCCTTTGTGGTTGAGAGGGTCGTCAGTAATCTTGCCTCCACAGTTACTCGTGGTAATAGTAACTGGTGTGAAGGCAGTTCATTTGTTGTGCCGTACTTAGCCACTATTGATAGTGGTAGTTGGAGTTGCGTGCAGTAATCCTGAGTGTGTGACACTCGACCACTCATGGGTGTGTCAGTCAGAGTGGCCAGCAGTAGGGACCTCCATTGTGTAGCTTATAGCTTTTTTGCTTATCGCTACTTATTCATACTGTCCACTCGGTCACTCAAGAGCAGTGGTCATTATTGAGTTGGGACAGTTGTCATGTCGTGCCACCTAGGCTATATTGGGGTCGTGGTAGTGAGTGGGGTGCGCAGGCATGACGATGCATTTGCATTGCCATGTGTGAGGGCATTTGCATATATATACATATACATATATTTTTGTATATATATGTGTGTGAGTGTGAGCAGTATATATAGATACAGTCTATATATAATCTTATTGTGCTGTTGCATTTGTTGTGCTATTGTTTGTTGCATTTGATTGTACATCATCTTGCATGTTATTTGCATGATCTATACTGTTGTGTGTGGCATTCTAGTGTATGAGTTGGACTGGACTGTTGTACAGCTATGATCAGTTTCATGATGTTGTATAGGGTTGATTAGGTTCATTGATGATGTTGCATACAGGTTCATAGGGCAGTGTGCTAATTACATGCTTAGTGATGTTCTTTCATGTTGTATGGGTTATATTGTGACTTATGTGTTCAGGTTGTATGAGTTGTAGAGCGGCAATGCTCCAAGTATGATAGTACCTTATATTGTTCACTAGATCTTTTGGGATATGTTTTAGTTACATTATGTTAGTGGCTATCTGATACACCTTTAGCCTGTATGTTGTTGGCACTCATGTGATATATATTATGCATGCACTTCTTTTCCATATTACCGTAGAGTTTTATACTCACCACCACAGACCCTGGGTTTTCTTGTCGCCCAAGTAACATGTAGCTGACTTCATGATGGGCTTGGAGCATCACTTGCTGATATCATCTCATCTCACATCCAAGGGTCCCGACTTTTGATTTATTTTTCCTTTAGTTTTGGATGTTTCTTATTATGAACTTGGTTTCATATGGTAGATTGTATGGTTGGACATTTGTTGGTATTCGGACATGTCTTTTCGGATTTGTTGTTGTATTTTATTTGTGTTGTTGTCCGTCATATTGGTATGCAGTGATGTAGAGTTTTTAACTCTATTGTGATGATTTCCGCTGTGACTTTAGTTATATACATTTATATGTTGTGTGGTTGTGGCCAAAAGTCTTTGTATCAATAGGATATTGTATCACATACAGGGGAGATACTATCCATTTATCGGGCTCGGCATACTCTCGGGGCGTGACAATTTTATTGGTATCAGAGCCAGGTTGTGATGTCGCACAATAATACTTTCGTTGAGTTTTGAACCTCAGAAGTCCTTTTGTTTTGTTTGGTTTTGGTTTTGTGAGATGGGATTGACAGCGGTATGACCTCCAAGAAGCACGAAGTAAGAATTCTTGATACCTTATATATTCTGGTTAGATACTTATATAAAATTGTTCAGCAGGTGTTGACAGACAAAGTTATGCCACCCGTACATACTCGTAGTAGGGGTCGTCCACCAAGGCGATCAGTCGGAGTTGACTTTAGTGTTTATACTCTCGGTTTTGTTGGCTATGCATTTAGTGTTTATAATAGGAAATAACATGTAGTGTGTTGGTTACTATTCATAATTATGGTTTGGGTTGACCACGGGAATGACTTGTTGAGTCTGTGAGTCTTGAACCTGTGGTCAAAAAGGTGAATTTCCCTTCGAGAGTCGACTGATATAGAGTCGAAAAGCAAGGGTCAGGTAGTCACATTTCTTATGGAGAGCAAAGATTATAGTCTTAGAGATTAGCACTAATTATGCTAGTTGGATCGTCACCTTGGGGGTAATGAACAGGGCATGTGTACTATTGTTGATGCAAATAGTAGAGGATTAGTATATGGTGTTTCATAGGGATTTTGATCCCTTAGTTAGTTGTGTTGGGTTGTATAACTTTAAAGGTACTTTTGAGTACTTAACTCGTGTTATGTAGAGAATGTAGAGTTAGTTGCATATCATTATCGGGATCAAGCTGGTACTTGGTAGAGGATGTAGGAAATAACCTTTAGGAAATGACACATCACTTGGTCACGGTGTAGTGATGTTGTGAGAGGGTAATTCCTTGCGTCATTTTCTTTGACTTATTGTCAGGTAATTCTTGAGCATCAAGTAGGGTGATCATTTGGTAATGGGAGTATCATGCAGAGTCGTTAGACTTGCAGAGGTTACGCCCACCTAATAGCTATAGAATGTGAATGGATGTCTTAGGCCACCCACAATTTATTGGCTTATATTCGGATCAGGATATTTGGATTTTCTATCAGATCCTACCAGAAGACATTAGACTGAGTCATATGTATGGAAATGACTTTGTAGTGAGTGCTTTAGGAGTTGGAGATCGATAAGTAGACATTGCAAGTCAAATGATTAGAATTAGAAGTCTCTGAATGTTGGACAAAAGTAGTAAGATTGGAGTCGTGGGTTATGAGCTACTTTTCGATTTTAGAAGACCAACCGTAGATCATCAGGATGTTCTCGTGCACATTTACAAAATCAGAGGAAAGACTCTGGATTATGTGCGTGTAGTGCGGATCACGAAGACACATAAAGTTGGATTATCCGTTGGATCACTTTATCTATTACTATTGTAAGCAACCAATGCATATGAAGAGAAGGTGTACTTCGAAGACCCAGTTGAAGACTAACAATGTTGTTCCGGGAGGATGATGCACAATCTCGTCAGCAGAGATCATCACAGATGATTGGATTATCACACCAGCAGTGATCTACTACTTCAGACATGGTTGGGGTTCTTTGATACTTCCCTCCAGGGGAAGCAATTTTACTCAGCAGCATCAGCAGAAGACATCTTAGAAGACTCAAACATCTAGACTACAATTGTTACCTCTCCAAGCGCAGATATACCATTTGCAGAGTTGGAGTGTGCTACGATGTTGACAGTTCTTCAGTACCTTACAGTTGGTTGTGTACTCAATACCGGTACAACAGTGGTTTCCACCTTCATTGCAGTCGGTTGGTTTGTATCTCAGCTTCAGCAGTTGATGTCAGTTCCTCCAGGGTAGACTTTTGCACCTCCATAAGCTCAGTCGCCATGAGAAGAAGTTAGACGAGTTTATATGATTACTAGAGAGAAGACACAGAGGGTCGAAGGATTGATCATTTGGGGCTTTAGTTTACCCTCTCGGTTGATATATTGAAAGATACTGGTAGTTTACAGGAATCTTTGTCTAGAACATTCAAAGATAGGATTTCTATATTTGGATCATGTGGATTAGTTGTGTTTCCACAGACAGGTGAGATGTTGATTTGATTACTATGATAGTTATTAGAGGGTTATGATATTGATTTTGATGTTTAGAGGTTAAATTGGTGGAGATGTTATCTTATTGTTGGAGAGCTGATGTAGTTGCTATTTTGTTGACTTGGTTGATATGGTGTGGATGTGGATATCTTGATATTAACTTGGATAGTTAAATTGTTGAAAGGATGATATAATATGTCTCTCGGAGGTGTGTATAATCTAAGAGTAGTCGGATGTAGGTTCAGATGAACTCCCAGGTTTGCCACTGCATAGGCAAATGGAGTATGCGATCGGAGTGATTTTGAGAATAGCTTTGATATTGAAGACCTCATACCGAGAGATTTATCTGTCTCAATATTTCTTCTTGAGAAGATCCAGAACTCTTGTTGAAAGAGAGATGAACCTTTGAGGTTAGTCATTGATATTCGATAATTGAATGCGGTAGCTGTTGGAAACAAATATCCTTTGTTGTGGATAGAGGATCTGTTTAGACTAGCTAAAGGACACCTGTGTATACTCTGGGGTTGATTTAAGATTGGAATGTAGAGATTGTAGTGACTTGGTGTCATACAATTATCATTGTTTGTGTGCTGATTGAGATATCATCAACTTAGAGTAAAAAGGATGCAGGTGTGTAGAAGATGACATTTTATACTTTGTATGCATTTTATGAGCTGTTGATAATGTTGTTTGACTTATTAACGATTTAAACGTTCATGGACTTGAGTAATCTGTTGGTGCAATCGGCCTAGGATTCGAGTTTGACTCGAATTGTATTTTGATGTTAGACAAAACGTATGACATGGGAGTTTCATGGAAAGTCTAACATGGGTTGGCCACGTAAATCCAAGTGTGTAGCCTTGGTCGTGAAAAGTCCAAGCATGGGGCTTGGTGTTGGGAAAATCCAAGCATAGGGCTTGGTGTTGGGAAAATCCAAGCATAGGGCTTGATGTTGGAAAGTCCAACATGGGTTGGCCATGTAAGTCCAAGTGTGTAGCCTTGGCGATGAAAGTCCAAGCATGGGGCTTGACATGGAAAATCCAAGCATGAGGCTTGGTGTGGGAAGTCTTGAGGACTTGGCAAGTTCACTAGGCTCGGGGTCCTTGAGTCGGTGAAGGATGACATTGCGAAGCCGTGTGCTTGGTGCATCCGAGGGACCGCCAGACGGGGAGCGAATGGAGTGAGGCCCAAGAGAAGCAGACTTCTAGGGAAAGAGACGCGAAAGATGGCATTGCGAAGCCATGCACTTGGTGCATCCGAGGGACATAGGCCGAGGGAAGAGAGCTTCGGTGGGGAACTCCATGAGAGGATGAGGTGGACTTGGCCAAGTGGCTAAGACTGAGTTTCGGATCCTCAAACATGGTGTTTGAGGGTTTACCCGACGGTCGGATGCTCAAACAACTTGGTGTTTGAGGTTTTACCTGACATCAGTTGACTAGTATAGGTACCAGTCGACTGCTCTAGGTCGATTGGACTCGACCGATGTTTGACTGACCAGGTTCTGGCCGGATAGTTGACTACCGAGGGAGGGCAATCGACTGCCGACGCCATCAATCGACTGATGATGGAGATCAGTTGACTGATCCAGGCAAATTCGGGCACAGAACACTTTCTAGTCGAGTGATCACACTGAGCACTCAACTGATGGGGTTACCAGTCGACTGATGGGTAGGATCAGTCGACTGATGGTTATCCGTTGGGGTTTTGCCAACATGGATTTGATCATTGTGAGACAACGGCTATAGGAGCAGTCGACTAGAGGCCACGAGCAGTTGACTGATCAGCGCGAAATCAGCCCAAGACAAGCATTAAAGGAGGAGCTTGGGGAGGATTTCAACAAGGGTTTTTGGGGAGATTTTGGAGGGGAATTGCTGCTGCATTCTAGACCTTCAAGAGCTAAACTAAAGCAAGCAACAAGAAAAAGCGATCAAAGCCATTTGTGTAAAGTTTTCTTTCGTATTGTCTTTGTATTTGCTTATACTTTTGAATTACCGTGTAATTGCTTGTACGAGATTTCTCCACCTCCGACTTGTGGTCAAGAAGAAGTTTAAGTAGTGTCGTGTGCATCTCTAGAGCTCGTTGAGCTCACCCTGTGGAGTAGGAACCCTAAGGTTCCGAACCACGTATATTTCCATGTCTTATGTGTTGTATTGTATTTATTTTGCATTTCTATCATTTCCGCTGTGCTAACGATAATCATAGACAAGCGACATGCAAGAATGAGCAAATGCACCGCACACACGATTAAGGGCTATTCACCCCTGTAGTCGGCCACCGACGATCCAACAAGTAGTATCAGAGCGAGGAGCTTGTCGAGGACTAATTGTCAACATAAGCACGACAAGATGGACGACTACAACATCAGCCACCGAAATTCGATGGAGACTTTTCTTGGTGGAAGAAAAGAATGGAAGTATATTTCGAAACCGATTTCGATTTAATGCTAATTCTAGAAAATAGTTTTGAAATGCCTAGGGATGAAAGCAATAGGCAAATTGAAAAGGCAAGATGGACCAAGGACCAAATGAAGGATTTCAAGACAAATCTCAAGGTAATCAAATTGCTTAGTGATTTGATTCCTAACAATATTTGGTCTAGACTAGGTGAATATAGGTATGCTAAGGACCTATGGGACAAGGTGATCAAATTTCATGAAGAGCCCACATTGGTCCATGATGATGAAGAATCGCTATCTAACTTCGACGATGTGGATGACTTGGTGGAGACCTCCACCTCAAGCATTGAGGGGGAGGAGAGGCCTTTCATCCCGGAATAAGATCAAGAAGAAGTATCTACATCCGGGAGAAGTGAAGATCAAGAAGCATCCACCTTCCTAGGTAACTCATGCATTATAATTAATAATAAAGATTACATAATTTGCTTTGAGTGTAGGGAGAACGGACATTATAAGAGTAAATACTCAAAATTGGCTAAGGAAAAGGCACCGACACCAATAGTCAACCAAAAGTCAAAGGATGTCGGAGTCCCCGCTAAGAAAAGCAACGAGCACATTGTGTGCTTCAAATGCAACCAAAGGGAACACTACCGAAGCCAATGCCCTATGGGGAGGAAGAAAGGGCAAGAAGAGGCATCTCATGTAGGGGGAGCTTCCAAAGCTAACCCTAAGGTATATTTAATTAATGCACCTTCAATTTCTAAGGCTAAGAAGCATGCTAAAAATTATTTTAGTTCACTTGCTATTATTAATGAAAAGCATGCTAGTAGGAATAAATATTTTTGTTTAGGTGCTAAGCATGTTAATTTACCTAAGGACAAATCTAGGACCAACAACACTAGACCTATTTTACCTAGAGAGTCTATTAGGAAGGTTGAAAACCACCTAGGCATTAACACCAAAAAGTCTAGGCATATGCCTAAGAAGAGTCATTCCCAAAAGATAAATGAAAAATCAAAATTGGGAAAATTAGAGGTGGAAAACCAAGCCCTGAGGTCAAGGCTTGAGAAACTTGAGAAGACCCTAGCAATAATTACAAATTCATTTAAGGGGTCAAAGGATCAAAATCTAAGGCCTAAAAAACAAGAAATGTCCAAGGGCAAGAAAGGTTTGGGTCACAAACCTATGTCCTATCACAATGTTCCATTTAATTATGGAACAATATCTAGGTCTAGAAAAACCAAGGTTATTAGGGAAGTTATCCCTAAGACTAACCATGGTGTTTGTCTAGTGGCTAAGGACTCAAGAAAAATTAAAGTAGCCACTAAGAAGGTCAAAGGGGGAGTTACCTCTAGAGTTGACCTAGGAAAGACCCAATTGACAAAGGCTTCAAAGCTAAAAAGGGTCATTAGGAAGGTATCTAGGGAAGTTATCCCTAGTGAATACCTAGTTAACCCAAGAAGCTCCAATAGATATTGGGTTCCTAGGAGTGTGATCGATTCACGCTTGATGGGTTAGGGTGTGTCAACCCTAAGTGGATGGGTAGTTAACCTAGCCATTGTAGAGTTGACACATTAGGATGTGCCAATGTGCTTTGAGAAGTTGAAAAATGATTAAATTGACACAATTAGGTTTTAAGAGTAATGGTGTGCCATTTTGGGCTTGTGGAACACTAGGGGGATAATTGGCATTAAGGCAAAATGAATTTAATTCTAAGAAATGACAATTTGAATTTAATACTTAGGTATTTTATACCTTAGCACTTTATAATTTCCATGCTTTGTTTGCCTTGCCATGATATGACATTATATTTATTTTTATCATATAAAATGTCATGATCATTTTTAGGGTTATTTTTATGTCATGTATATTTAGATTTCATTCACATGCCATGACATCATGATTATATGACACATATTTTATTCTTGTATAATTATGTCATAATCATCATTCATGCATAAATAAAATGGATTTAAGGACTAAGGCATGATTTGAAGTCCCATACATAAGGGAATCAAATAATATTGCCTAGAGATATGCATGAAACCCTAAATAACAAAGACCCCACATCTCACCAATACTTGACTTGTATGTGTTTTACACATTTAAATACAAGTGAGATGTTTAGGAAAAAGGATTTAAAGGTTTTAAAAACATTTCAAAATCATTTTGAAAAACCTTGGTGAAGTCTATCTTTTGATAGCAATCACCATTGAATGAGTTGATACAAAGAGGGCTCAATATTGAAGTTTTTCTCAACTTTTGAACTTTGTATCAATCTCACTATTTTGTGGGTAAAATAATTTTCTAATATTTTTCACCCATAATGATTGTTATAAGTAATATACATATGAATTTTCATGATTTTCAACCTATGTATATTTACTTATGATTTTCGGAACTTAGGTTCTGAAAATTGCACTTTGCAGTTATCAGTCGACTGCCATGGATGACAGTTGATTGATGTGGGAAGGAGTCGACTGATATATGATATAGTCGATTGATAATTCTGATTTTGGGTAAACCTTGGTTGTTAGGCCCATGTTCAGCTATGTTTTGGTCCCCTAACCACTCCTAAACCTAGGACATGCTATGGAGAGCATTAGAAAGGGTGGAAATCCATTGGATATGGATTAGGAGAAGTGTTTAGGGTGAGTATCAATTTTAAGGTGGATAAGAGTTCATTGTTAAACTTTGCCATAATTTTGATTGTTTAAGCGTTCCTATTGGCTTAGGGACTCTCTAAGGACATTGTTGGTGCAATAGTCAAAGGGGAGCAAGCCTTTAGGGGGAGGTATCCATCATGGGAAGATGGATGTGTATTTTTCCTCATGAGAGGAAAATTTGGGATTGCCTATCTTAAGTGATATGGGACTTATCACTAGAAAGATTATAGGCATGTGTTCCTCCAAGGGAGGGATTGTAAGATCTCATTGGGATATGAGACGTTCATACCCTTGGAGAGGACCTTTTTGATGTATGTCAAAAAGGGGGAGAAGTTACCAATTGGGATAGTTGGAATTCTCATTGGGATGTGAGAATTTCCAATTGGGGATAATTGATAGACTTGAGTTTGAGGTTTTGTCAAACATCAAAAAGGGAGAGATTGTTGGTGCAATCAGCCCAGGACTCGAGTTTGACTCGAACTGTATTTTGATGTTAGACAAAACATATGACATGGGAGTGTCATGGAAAGTCCAACATGGTTTGGCCACGTAAATCCAAGTGTGTAGCCTAAAAATCCAAGCATAGGGCTTGGTGTTGGAAAGTCCAATATGGGTTGGCCACGTAAGTCCAAGTGTGTAGCCTTGGCAGTGAAAGTCCAAGCATAGGGCTTGGCATGGAAAATCCAAGCATGAGGCTTGGTGTGGGAAGTCTTGAGGACTTGGCAAGTTCACTAGGCTCGGGGTCCTTGAGTCGATGAAGGATGGCATTGCGAAGTCGTGCGCTTGGTGCATTCGAGGGACAACCGGACGGGGAGCGAATGGAGTGAGGCCCAAGGGAAGCAGACTTCTAGGGTAAGAGACGCAAAGGATGACATTGTAAAGTTGTGCGCTTGGTGCATCCGAGGGACGTAGGCCGAGGGAAGAGAGCTTCGGTGGGGAACTCCATGAGAGGATGAGGTGGACTTGGCCAAATAGCTAAGACTGAGTGTCGAATGCTCAAACGTGGTGTTTGAGGGTTTATCGGACGGTCGGATGCTCAAATGACTTGGTATTTGAGGTTTTACTCGATATCAATCGACTGGTATAGGTACTAGTCAACTGCTCTAGGTCGATTGGACTCGACCTTCGATCGACGGTGTGCTCGCCGAAACGGATTGCCGAGGAGGGCGCTGATTATCGATGCCATCGATCACCAATCGATGATGAAGATCAGTCGACTGATTGGAGCGAATTTGGGCACATAACACTTTCCAGTTGAGTAATCACACTGAGCACTCAACTGATGGGGTTACCAGTTGACTGATGGGTAGGATCAGTCGACTGATGGTTATCCATTGGGGTTTTGCCAACGTGGATTCGATCATTGTGAGACAACGACTATAGGAGCAGTCGACTGGAGGCCACGAGCAGTCGACTGATTGTCACAAAATCAGCCCGAAACAAGCATAAAAGGAGGAGCTTGGGGAGGATTTCAACAAGGGATTTTGGGGAGATTTTGGAGAGGAATTGCTGCTGCATTCCAGACCTTCAAGAGCCAAACTAAAGCAAGCAACAAGCAAAAGCGATCAAAGCCATTTGTGTAAAGTTTTCTTTTGTATTGTCTTTATATTTGGTTGTGCTTTTGTATTACCATGTAATTGCTTGTACGAGGTTTCTCCGCCTCCGACTTGTGGTCGAGAAGGAGTTTGAGTAGTGTCATGTGCATCTCTAGAGCTCGTTGAGCTCACCCTGTGGAGTAGTAATTCTAAGGTTTCGAACCACGTATATTGTTGTGTCTTGTGTGTTGTATTGTATTTTTTTTGCATTTCTATCATTTCCGCTGCACTAACGATAATCGTAAACAAGTGACACGCAAGAACGAGCAAATTCCACCGCACACACGATTAAGGGCTATTCACCCCCCTCTAATCGGCCACCGACGATCCAACATAATCAAGCATCTTGGAAGTGGCTGGATCAGTTTGTGGTTGTTGGAGTTGCGTGACTTGCCCACTGTTGATGGTGGTAGTTGGAGTTGCGCACTCGGCCACCGTAGATGGTGGTTTCCTTGTATTGATTTGGTTATTACCATAAATGTGGATAGGATGCTCTAGCATTACTATACCACTGATTTGTTTAACCAAGAAGGTGATGGAATTCATTTGGTTAAAAGCTTGCGAAACCCATTTTCTGGGCCTAAACGGTGGCCGACGTTTGCACCAGTGTTGGTTAATCCTTCCGATGTGGATGGAAGGGTACTTCACACAGATGCATCATTTCAGGGATTGGAGCAGTTCCGATATAGTTGAATGAGACGTATCATAAGCTTATGCCAGTTAAGGAATTATGAGATAAGCGGTCATACGTATGACATGGACTTAGTAGTTATTACCTTGTTTAGTAGATGTATGGAGTAGGAGTGCTCATAAAGTTTTGGCTAGCTACTGAGTAGCTGCTATAGAGTGGCTAGAACACAGACAGATGCAATTAGGGAAATTTGTCATTATATTATAGTCTCTCAGTCACTTCCAGTTTTGTGTGATAGAATGGATTTTGGACAGTAGATTAATATCTCTTGTGAGAAAGTAATTCTCTGTCTCTGAGGAGGATAGTGGTTCGGAGTTGTTTCAGTTTCAGGATGAGTTGTTTAGGAGACTCATCATTCGAGATCGGTAATTTATTCGGAGTGTATCCGAATATGGGGAGTGTTGAAACATTCTTTGTGATGGAACAACGTGTAGGACATGGTTGATTTCGTAGTTTGATGTAGGGTGTGCCAACAAGTAAAAGTGAAATAATAGTGATCAATATGGTTACGTACCGAGATGGAAGTGGCAGCCTAGTACGAGGGACTGTGTTGGGAGATTATCTAGAATTCCCAAAGGACTTGATGTGAATTGGGGAAATCGGTGATTGATTACTCAAGTTCGCTCATTTTCTACTGAGCTGTAAGATGGATTTCATTGGGTCGTTCGATGGAATTATACTGCAAGGAGATTTTCAGTTTCTTAGAGTATCCTTGAGTAGAATTTTCGTTAGCGATTCATGATTCACCTTACGATTCTGGCAAATTTTCTGACAAGCCATGGATTTATAGGCTATCAGTACCCTCACTTAGTTACTCGAGGTGTGTGATTATTCCTCAAGTACTTGCATTGAGCAGTGTGGTATGCTTATTTGTACTTGAGTTGGAAATTTGGAGACCAAATTTTTATTAGTGGGGAGAATATAAGATATTGGAAAATAAAATATCCTTTCTTAATTAAGAAATTATCTTATACAATTTATCGGGAATTTTTAAAATCTTTTTTGAAAAATAAATGGATGTTTTATGATATTCTATGGGGATAAAATAAATAGGCTTTGATAGGGCCTGTTAAGGTTATCTATAGTTGGGGGATTAATGGGTTTAATTAACCCTATGCTTAAATACCTAAACTTAGGTTTCTTTTCTCTTATTTTTCCCTCTATCTATTTTCTTTTCCCCATTTCTCACGCCGCAACAGCCCCAAAATCCCGATGCACTCTTCCTCTATTTCATCGTTGCGATCCCCCCTCTCAATCGTGTCCTTCTCTACTCACGCCGCAGTTTCTCTCCCGATTGCAGCTCTCTCTTCCCTCTTGATTTCTCACCGCCATCACTCCCATGTCTTCTTCTCCTCATTCATCACCGCGTCTTCTTCTTTCGATTGGAGAGAATAAGTGTAGTCGTTCCATAGCAGTCGCAGCTCCACCGCCTTTGGGTATGACAACCGTTGCTTCGTGGCTAGCGGACGGTGTCGCAGCCCCGCCATCTCCTCCTCGCAAGCCGACAATCCCTTAGTCGGCGATTCATGAGTTCTATTCAGCGACCTATTTTCTCCATCGAATCTGGGTTGATTTCTCTTCTCTTTCCTTTTGCTGCTTTGCGGTGATTTTTCGAGCTGGTGGCCTTGCATCTCGGTGAGTATATCTGATCAGAAATGTTGTTGTCTCGTGAGTCAATTTAGAGTTCAAGGAGGAAGGCCAATGATCTTTGAGCTTAGTGATTTTTCTACAGGTTTGGGCTATATCATTGTAGTGACGAGAAAGAGTGGCTCCATTGTAGTTCTCAGTGATGTGAGGGCTGCGATATGTGAATTGGAAAGAATGGGAGGCAACTATGAGCTGGTGTCATGGATTCAGAACTAAGTAAGGTTGTGGATTTACTGTGGGTTAATTCGTTGGTTCCATATATTGATTAGATTAACAAATTCCTATAGGATGTGCAAATCTATTTATGGATTAAAGGTTTGGGGAATTTATCATAGGAAGCTTATGTTCTTTTTGATTATAGGTGATCACTAGTGAGTTGTTTTCTGGATATGTTGTGGGCTATGGAAACTACATTTATTCAACAGAATGATTCAAATCGGATAACTTTAGGTGGATCAAAAAGCTATGTATGCGAGGCTAAGCTTGGGTAAGTCCAATTTGGGATTGGAGTTGGATGTATTCTAGTTGTGCCACCATATCCCATCTGATTTATACGATTATGATGTTATTGGTTCCATTTGTGATTTATATACAGTGTTTGGGTATTTTAGAGATGCAGTATTCTATAGGATTCAATGGGGTTAAGGAATTGGTTTGGTTCTACTATTAGATTAACGGTAGAACTTAGATATATGTTGCATTCTTTGGTTGCAGTATGTTGATTCGGGACAAAGATCCAGATGTGAAGACAATTAGTACGTTCTACATACTAGGTGGGTAATATTTCCTACCCTGGTAAGGAAGTTGATTATTCTAAGTGCATGAGTTTTTATATTGTTAATATCGTACCTTGACTCTACTTATGTTATTCTGTGCTTGATACTTAATCTTTGCACTTGAGATATATTATTGTTGTTATCATATTTTGATCATCGTTGCTATAAATTATCTATGCTATGGTATGTAGATCTTTAGATGCTTAATGTAAGATACCAAAAAATAAAATAATACTTGTTAATTAGGAAAATAGCCTATGTAATTTTCCAAGAATTTTTAGAAATTTTTCTGAACTTAAATGGAATTTCTATGGTATTTTGTGGGGAATGATTTAATAGGCTTTGATAAAGCCTGTTGAGGAGTTAAATGGGTTAATTAACCCAATTTATATAAACATCAAAAACTAGGTTTAGGTTTTATTAAACTTCATTTCTATTTCTCCATCGCGACATCCCTTTCCCGATTCCTTCCCATTTCTCCCTCTCAATTTTTCACCGCCGCCCTTTCTTCATCGAGCTCAAGCCGCCGCCGCCACCTGGGGTGTTCCTGCGCCCGCGCCTTCTACATCAGTTGGACGACATCGACGCCACCTTCTTCCCTGCGCGACTCCAGTCCATCGCAAAGCACCAGGAACTTCTCAACCGGACCTGCGCGCATGCCACCATGCAGCAACCCCTTTCGCTCGCCGTCAAGCGGCCAGACTTTGCCGCCTACTGTTGGGATGTATACTGAAAGCCTAGCTTTTGTATGAATATCTTCATTTTTGAATAAGAATCACATGATCATTGTTTGCGTTTTTGCATATTGTATGATACTTTACATTGTAGATAACATGATGTGTGGTGTCACACAGAAGATCATGTTATCAGTTCCTTACAGAGTATAAGTAGAGGCTCACAACCAAGATGGTTTTGGACAAACCATTGGCATGGTTGTAGTGTGATTTGGTATTGGTTTATCATGACCATAGAATTACACTAGTACACTTTGTGTGTATTGAGCAGGACCGATTTAGAGGTGATTCAATTTATATTGACTATATAATTGAATCGGACCTTAGATATTATGATGTACATGCTCTTAATCCCGATATAATAACGGGCACATGTACTTAGTATTTATTTCTTTGATTTACCAATGGGCGAGATTTATGTGTTAAATCGATAGGTCTGGTAAGTTGGGGAATAATATTATTTACATGGTGTGCCGTTGATTATAAGAGGAAACCATGTCTTATATACTAGGATGATGATGTCCCCTTGAGGATCTCATAAGGTTCATCATGTAAATCCTACAGGTAGATTTGGTCCAATTGCCCTGTGTGGCAGTCGACTGATGTGAGTGCCAGTCGACTGCCAACCTCAAACATGAGGTTTTAACCCAAGTATGGTGCCCCCATACTTGCTAGACCACCCTTAGCCTAGACCTAAGCCTTCTAGCCACCTCCATCAGCCTCACGCCTCTCGGATCCCTCCAAGTCATCCATGACTCGTTCATCCATCGCGCTAGCCTCCAGGTGCTTCTCTCGGCTATGTCATGCTAACGGTGTCTACACCGCCAAGGCACATTGGACTTACGCCGCCAAGACTCCGCTTGGACTTTACGCTGCCAAAATCAAACCCCTTGGACTTCCCAAATGCCAAGACTCAAGCTTGGACTTTCCCTTGCCAACCCATGTTGGACTTTCCATGCCAAAACCCATGCTTGGACTTTCCATTTGCCAAGACCCATGCTTGGACTTTCCATTTGCCAAGACCCATGCTTGGACTTCTCATGCCAAGTACTCAAGACTTGAACTTTCCCAAATGCCAAGTACCCATGACTTGGACTTTACCTTGCCAAGACCCATGCTTGGACTTTCCCATAATCACATGGTCAACCCTGGTCAACCATCAAAGTCAATTATAACCTGGATCGATTGTATAAACAATCTCCCCAACACACTAACCGACATCAATGTCAAACATCAATGTCAAACCACTTTGTCAAACATCAAAACATCACTTGAGTCAAACTCGAGTCTAGTCAATCGTGACCTGGGCCGATTGCACCAACAATGAGTGATACTACTCATGGAGTTAGATATTAATTAATTAAATTGTCAGTAATTTAATTAATTAATGGACATTCGATATCTTAAACACTGGGAGATATTTTGTACAAATAATATATGGAGCCCATATTTAATTATGGGGGTTGGTAAGGTAGATCAATGATAATCCTCTAGTGGAATGGATCATCATTAATGGATTGGGTTTTATGTGGTTCGGATCCATTGGGTGGCCAAGATCCAACTCCTCCTCATGGTCCCTATTGTAGCCTATTATAAATACCTCATGAAGCCTAGATCTATATAAGGGTTGGAGAGGCTTGGGCGGCAACATAAGTTCTTCTAGGGTTTTTGGAGTTGGCGTTGGAGGCTTGGACGACAAGGAATAGAAGAGGTGTGCTAGGGTTTTGGTTGGTTTATCTCTTCTTGGTCGGCGGCAACAAGACAAGGAAGTTAGGGTTTTTCCTTCCTTTCACACTCTTGGCCGGCGCCACCCTCTTCCTTCTCCATTGCCGGTGCCTCCCTTTCCTTCTCCAAGGGACGGCGGCAACAAAAGTGAGGGTTCCTCCTTCCTTTGTCTTGGCCGGCACAACTTCTCCCTCTCCTTAGGGCCGGCAAACACCAAGCTTGGTGGTTGGTGGTCGGTGGTCGGCGCAAGCAAGGAGAAGAAGGGAGCTTTTGTTCTTCCCTTGTTCGGAGCGAGCAAGGAAGGGAAGACGCGATCTAGGAGGCTTCGACTCTTGGAAGATCGTCCCCCAGACAATGTCCAAGAGGAGGATAGGAATACAATAGAAGATCAAGAGGTAAAACAAGAGGTATAATCTTGTTTAGTTTTGATTCTAGTTCTTTTGTATTTTATATGTTATTGATTAACATGGACTCCGATGATAAACAAAAAAATCGGCGATCCGTTCATCATCTATTCCGCAGCTAATCAAGGAAAATAGTTAGGTTGCTTGAACAACTAGTTTGTTTAAGCGACTACTCAACTAGTTAGGTTGCTTGGGTAATCCATCTTCGTCCGGATTAGTTTTAGTTGATAAAATTTTAATCTAGGGATGTGCGATAGGATGGCCAAGCACAAGCGACCGAAGTGAGAAGCAATTCCCTTCCCCTACTCCTCGTCGCCACCCTTCCATGTACCCAGGCCACTGCAAGCTACCAGCCGCACGTGCTGCCCTCCTCTGCCACAATGCCTTTCACCGTGCCCTATTCTACAGCAGGCCCGATTTGGAATTTCCACTGTCGGCTCCTCTTGAGTCCTCAACTCTTCACTCATGCCGCTCTCCTTGCCGGATCGATTGTCCATTTTCTTGATTGTTGTTGCCCTTTCTTCCTTGCGATCTGATCGTTGCTGCCCTCATAAGTGGTGCTGTGTCAGTGTGCAATGTCACTGTCAGCCACCCTTGTCAGTAATCTAGCTCATCGATGGCTCAACCCCGGTGATCGTTTGCCTTGCATTTTGACTAGAAGCAACCATCACTTACTGTGATCAGCCGTTGTGGTTTTTCAAAGATCTACAGTTACACACTTGGATCTTGTTGTTGTAGTGGATTGGAGTTTGGAGATGGATGGGTTGGAGGATTATGTTGTTGTTGTTGCCATCGGAGAAGGGGAGGTAAGTGTTATAGATTGCTACTTCAATGATGGATTTATCTTGTGGTTTAATTCATTGGTTCCATGTGTTGATTGGATTAACCGATTCTTGTAGGATGAACAGATTTAGTAATTCAAGGTTGGGTTTATCTATTTGTGCAGATTGGACTCTTCTAGACGGATCAAGAAGTTGGATCAAGGAAGCTAGGCTTGGTAAGTCTAGACTTGGATGTTTGTGGATGCATACTATAGGTTGTTTTGTTATCGGATCTGGTGGTTGGTTGGTGATGAAATATAGGGATGGATGTGAAGGGTTGATTTGGTTAATTAGATAACTAAATGAACCTTATAAGATTAAGATACGAAGTCGATGTGGGGTTTGATTCGATTATGCAATGTATGATAGAACTTAATTGTGTTCAATGTTGTGTACAGGATGTTGATTCGAGATAAATTCTTGGACGTGAGGACAAATAATATATTCAGATAAGTCTTTATATCAAGTGGGTAATTTCCTACCTTGGTCAGGTAGTAGATAAATCCTGTGCATGATAATTATGTTGATGATACCTTTACCTTGACTCCACTCTTATTTAATCATGTGCTTGATACTTAGTCTTTGCACTTTGAGATATACTATTGTTGTTGTCATAATTCATTAATCATTGCTATAAATTACCAATGCTATAGTATGTAGGTCTTTAGATGCTTAACCATGGGGGGTGTAGCCGAGTATAGATTTCGATTTGACTCGTGTCATCAGGAACAATCATCAGGGGGTTGATGATGTCCTTAATGTAAAGTTTGTGATTGTATCATCTTACCTTTCGTTGTATAACTATTACGGATCATATGTCTGTACATGGTAGTGTGGGTGTCGACAGTGTGTCGCTACAGATTGGAAGTCCTAGCATGGTTGACTGTCAGTTGTGTATGATTCTTTGTTGGATAGAGAGTGTATTGTGGATGTATGTGCATGTAGTTGTGCATTCGTTTCATTTACATGCATGCTGGCGACTTGGTCTCCCTTGTGGTTGAGAGAGTCGTCAGTCATCCTGCCTCCATGGTTACTCGTGGTAGTAGTAACTATGTGAGGGCAGTTCATTTGTTGTGCCACACTCAACCACTATTGATAGTGGTAGTGGGATTTGCGTGCAGTTGTCCTGGGTGTGTGGCATTCGACCCCTCGTGGCCAGTAGCAGGGACCCCCGTTGTGTAGCTTATAGCTCTTTAGCTTATCACTACTTATTCATACGGCCCACTCGACCACTCAAGAAAAGTGGTTGTTGTTGAGTTGGGACAGTTGTCATGTCGTGCCACCTAAGTCACACTGGGGTCGTGGTAGCGAGTGGGGTGTGCAGGCATGACCATGCATTTGCATTGCCATGTGTGAGGGCATTTGCATATATATACATATACATATATTTATGTATATATATGTGTGTGAGTGTGATCAGTATATATATATATATATATATATATATATATATGCTTGTATTGTTGCATTTGTTTGTTCTATGTTTGCTGCATTTCGTTGTACATCATCTTGCATGTTATTTGCATGATCTATACCGTTGTGTGTGGGATAACAGTGTATGACTTGGACCGAACGGTTGTATGCATTTGACCAGTACCTTGATGTTGAGTAGTTAGAGTCAGATTCGTTGTGGTATTTGTTGTAGAATGTAAGTAAGACAGTTTGTTGATTACAGAGGTAGTTTTACTATTACCGGTTGTATGTGCTATAATGCATATATGTGGCTAGGTAGTATAAGATGTAGTGTTGCAGATCTTTAGGTATGTCAGTACGTTATGTTGTTCAGTTGATCTTTTAGTACATGCGTTGATCATATTATATTGGTAGTTACCTGTTATATCTTTAGATTGTTTATCGTTGATCTCCTTACATTTATTTAGTTCATGCACTATATATTTATTACCACTGAGTTTTATACTCACTACCATAGACCCTGTGTTTCTTGTCGCCCAAGTAACAAGTAGAAGATTCCTTGGTGTGCTTGGAGCTCTGCCAGCTGATCCCATCTCACATCGAGTTTTTGGGATTTTATTTTCTATTGGTTCCAATTCTGTTTCTGGATTATCATTTTTGTATGTAATTTTTTATATTTGGCTTTTATTATATTTTTGGGTTGGATGTTGGATGTGATATTATTTTGTTTAGTGTGTTAGAGTCGTGATAACGGCAGTTTGTGTCGTGGTACCGTTACAAATTAATTACCAAATCCTCTCTACGCTAATATAGCATAGGGATAACCCGGATCGTTTCCCAATGAGTGTAATTGATAGAACAGTAGTCTTAGGATTCTTAATTATTGCTTTGAGTTTTCTATTGAAAATAGGGGTTTGGATTAAAATAAAACTTATCCTACTGAACGAAAGACAATGCAAACATTCAAACAAAAGTATTCGGAAACATAAAGAAAATACAAGAATTTAAACAATAATTGAAATGCAGAATAATATAAATGTAAATCAAAGCATGAAATTAAATCTAACCTAACTAACTACAATCTACTTACTAAAGAAACATTTCATTGAACACTACGTAGGCATGAAACAAATTAAATCGAATACGTGCAATCTAAACATGGAAAATTGAATCTATTACAAACATTTAACAGTAAATACGAAGAAACAATCAACACGCTTGCAATCAATCCAAACGAAGAGAATGTTGGAAATGTTGTTCGTAAGGTGCAAATTGGAGTTGGAAATGGTGCTGATTGAAGGTGGAAGTGCTGCTGGCGCTCTGAAACTTCTAACCGAAGCTGTGATGGGCTGGCCGGAGAAGAGATGACTGCCGACGTCGTTTGTGGTGGAACGAGGGTGGCTGGCCGGAGCGATCGGAGGGGAATCCCCACTCCGATTGGTCAGCGACGACAAAGAAATGGCCGGAGTTGTGGAAGATGAGCGGCTGGCGGAGACACTGGAAGTAGAGGAAATGGGCGACAACCGATGGTGGGAAGATGAGATGGAGGGCACCGGTCACCAAAGATTGGAGGGGATCCCCTTCCCTCTCTGGCGACCGGCAAGAAAAGGGCTGGCGAGTGTGGCGATGGTTGCATCGGGCGAAAATCGCGGAAGAAGGGATGTGCCGGCTGAGCTGTGATGAGGAAATGTTGGATTTTAAAGGCAATTTCTGTGACTGTCCGATCCAAGCCCCATTTAATCCCAACCATCCATTAAATCTAGGTTAATTGAATCTGATTAATCCATGAACTAGGTAATGCATCCAACGGTTGAGAATTCTCCGACTTTAAATGGATGGATCTGATCCATCTGAAGGGATAATAACGATCGGTTGAATCTGGATGAACAGTCAAGATCTCCAGATTTAAATGTATAGACCGGATTGCTTCAGATTTAGATGGATGGCTCAGATCAATCATATCTCATCGAACGATCAGGATTAAATCGATCTGAACCCTTGATTAAATTGCCTATGATCTTGATGGAGGGCTCAGATTCTTCCAGCTTAAAAATGCCCATTATGACCCTTAGATGAAGCCATATTTGATCCAACTTGAGTCTAGTTCAGTGGCTCATCTCGATCTCCTACAAACAAAGATAAAATTCGCATATAAGTCCAAAATTTAGGAGAATTTACAATAAAGTCCAAAAATATATCCAACTTATAAAACATGATAATAATCAATAATAAATCACTCGAGAGGATAAAAACAATGATATTAAGGACCAAAATAGCACGACAAAATGGTAGTTGTCAAGTTGCACCGGTCAACATCGTTGTGTTGTTATGGTTGTATTAATTGGTAGTGTCTTTTTATTATGTTGTGAGGTTGTGGTCGAAAGTCTTTGTATCAATAGGGAATTGTATCACGTACAGGGGAGATGCTGTCTGATTTTCGGGCTCGACATACTCTCGGGGCGTGACAATTTTATTGGTATCAGAGCCCTAGGTTGCAAAGTCCACTTTCAGATTTTATTTCAGTTTGGACATCAAGTTTTGTTTTACACAGTTTTGGTTCTGTGAGTTTTGGGATCTGGCTGTTGCGGGACATCTTCGAGCTGCAAGGATTAAGGTATGCTAGTTAATATCACATATCCTTTTGTTGGTTATGTATTTAGTTGTTTATAACATAGAATGCCATATAGTGTGTTAGTTGCTATTCGTATCCGTGGTTTGGGTTGACCATGGGAACAACATGTTGAGTTCATTAGGCATGTACCTGCTTTCGAAAAGGTGAATTACATTTGAGAGCCGACTGATACCGAGTCGGAAAGTAGGGTCAGGTAGTCACATTACTTATGGAGATCAAAGATGATAGTCTTAGGGATTTCCACTAATTATGCTAGTCAGATCATTACTTGTTGGGTAATGGACACGACATGTAGGCTATTGTTGATGCAGACGGTAGAGGATTAGTTTATGATGTTGCATAGGGATTCGGATCCTTGAGTTGATTGTGCTAGGTTGTATAACTTTGAAGTTACTTTTGAGTACTTAACTTGTGTTATATAGAGAAAGTAGAATGAGTTGGATACCATTATCGGGATCAAATCAGTACTTGGTGGAAGATGTAGGAAATAACCTTTGAGAAATAACATATCACTTAATCACGATTTAGTGATGTTGTGAGAGAGTATTTCCCCGCGTCACTTTCCTTGACTCATTGTTAGGGAATTCTTGAGCATCAAGTAGGATGATTGATTAGTAATGGGAGTACCATGCAGAGTTGTTAGACTTGCAGAGGTTACGACCACCTAATGCTCAAGAATGTGAAGGAATGTTTTAAGCCACCCAGAGTTTATTGGCTTACTTTTTGGTTAGGATGTTTGAATTTTCTATCAGATCCTACTGGTAGACATTGGATCGAGTCATGAGTTTAGAACTGACTCCGTATAAGGGTTTAAGAGTTGGAGATTGATAAGCATATATTGCAGGTCAAATTATTAGAATCAAAAGTCTCCAAATATTGGATAAAAGAAGCAAGATTGGAGTCATAGGCCACGAGCTACTATTGGAGTTTTTTTTTCTATCATAGAAGACCAACCGCAGATCGTCCGAACTATCTCAAGTTATCAGCGAAATCAAAAGAAAGACTCCGAAGGGATTATGTGCGTACAGTGCGGGACACAATGACACGCGAAGTCAGATTATCCATTGAATTAGTTCATCTGTTGCTATTGTAAGCAACTAGTACATTTGAGGAGGTGTACTTTGAAGATTCAGTTGAAGACTGTCGATGTTGTTTTGAGAAGATGATGCACAATGTCGATAGCAGAGATCATCACCGAAGATTGGGTTATCACACTGGCAGTGATCTACTACCTCAGGCATAGTTGGAGTTCCTTGATATTTCCTTCCAGGGGAAGCGATTTACTCAGCAGCATCAACAGAAGACATCTCAGAAGACTCAAGCAGACAACAACAACTGTTACCTCTCTAGGCACAGCTATACCATTTGCAGAGTATGAAGCATGCTACGATGCTGGCAGTCATTTAGTATTTACAGTCGGTGGTGTGCTTTTTACCAGTACAACAGTGTTTACCACCTCCATTGTAGTTGTTTTGGTTTGTATCTCAGTTGCAGCAGTTGACTTCAGTTCCTCCATGATAGTTCTTTTGTATCTATCGGAACTTGGCCGTCAAGAACAGAAGTGGGATGAGTTTATATATTTACTCGAGAGGAGATGTAGAGGGTCGAAGGATTGACTATTTGGGGTATTACGTTAGGTTACCCTATTTGTTGATACATCGAGAGATACTGGGAACTTACAGGTATCTATGTCTAGAACATTCTTAGATAGGACTAGAAGGATTTTTATAATCATATCAGGTGTATTAGTTGTTTCTCTACCATCAGGTGAGATGTTGACCAATAACCAAGAAGTCAAGGGATGCCCTTAGACTTTGATAGACATACCTTTACTGTAGACATATCCTCACGGATGGTTAAATTGTTGAAATTATGGTATGATAGGTCTCTCGGATATGTGTATAATCTGAGAGTATTCGGATGTAGTTTTGGATGAACCCCCAGGCTTGCCATTGCATAGGCAAGTGGAGTATACGATCGGAGTGATTTCAGAAATAGTTTCGATACTAAAGACCTCATATCGGGAGAAAATTTTTGATGATTACTTTACCGATTGAGGTAATGATATTATAGAGCCAAATATTTTTACTTATGGTGCATTGGATGAGGGCTGGTGTAAAGCATATAAAGTAGCTAAAGCTCATGATGTACTCAATGCAATGCCATTCGTTTGGTTGTGAGCCTAATCGGGTTGTTTGATACCCTCATTGATCGGTTTTGCAAAGTTGGCAAGGTTGATGATGCACAGGAGGTATTTGATGGAATAACGATTTTACCAGGAGATAATTTTATTGGTATCAGTGTTGCTAAACACTATTGAAATTGGAAAAACATAAGTTGCGATTATATGAGGTGTTGGATGAGATATTTATTTGTCCCAATATTTATTCTAGAGAAGATCCAAGACTCTTTGTTAAAAGAGAGATGGACCTTTGAGATTATGCATCGATTCTCGATGATGGAATGCAGTAGCTGTTGAGAATGAATATCGTTTGTTGTGGATAGATGATCTGTTTAGATCAGCTAAAGGCACCTGTATATACTTTAGGGTTGAGTTATGATTGGTGTGTTGATATTGTAGTGACTTAATGCCATACAATTGTCATTGTCTATGTGATGATTGATATATCATCAGCTTAGAGTAAAAAGGTTGTAGGTGTGTGGAGGATGACATTTCATACTTTGTATGAATATTATGAGCTTTTGATTATGTTGTTAGAGTTATTAACGATTTAGTCATTCATGGACTTGATTGGTGTAGGGTTGGTTTCATTAATCCGTGAGGGGAAACTTCGCTTCCCACTTCAACTCGGTCACTTGTTCATGGCGATCCCATCGATGTCCCCGGATTAAAAATTTAATCCTAGACAAAAGGAAACACCCAAGCAACCTTGTCATCGTCGTGCTATTCGTTTAGAGTAGTCACTTGAACAAACTTGTTGTTCAAGCGACCAACCTCTATTTCATGAATAGTCACGTAATAGACGATGTACGGATCGTCGGCTATTGTGTTTATGTTCGGGGTCCAAGTTTATTTAGCCACATAATAAAGTAAACAACTACATACAACATGCATATAATTGAAAAGAAATTATAAACATAATACAAAAGAACACTAATCAAAATAAACAAGATTATACCTCTTGATCTTCTATTGTATGTCCTTCCTCCTTTTGGATGTCGTGTGGGAGACGATCTTCCAAAAGTCGAAGCTTCCTAGATCACCAATCTTCCTTTCCTTGTTCACTCCGAACAAAGGAAGATCATAAAAAAAAACTCTCCTTCCTATCTAGAATCGGCCACCAAGTCAATAGACTCGATGTTGCTGCCGACCAAGGAAGAGAACATGAAGTATAGAAACCGGCCAAAGGAGAATCAATGAGGGCATGGGCGCCGGCCAACACTTGGAGATGTAGGGAGTTGCTTCGGAGGCTCATTGGCTCCCATGTCCCCGGATTAAAATTTTCACTAATGAAAGAATTAATCCGGATGGTATGAGTTTCCTTAGCACAACCTATTCGTCGTCGTGCTAACAACTTGAGTGGTCGCTTGAACAAACTAGTTGTTCAAGCAACACAACTCTTCTAGTTGATTAGCCGCGGAAGAGACGACGGACGGATCGCCGGTTTTTGTGTTTGTCTTCGGGGTCCATGATTATACAATATATTTACATACGCACACATGTATAATCAACACTAAAAGGAACATGCTCAGATCTGAAAATAAAGTTATAAAACTTTATACCTTACGATCTTCTACCGTATGTCCTATCCTTCTCGTGGACGACGTGTGGACGAAGATCCTCCACGAGTAGAAGCCTTCTAGATCGCGTTCTACCCTTCCTTGTCCGCTGCGAACAAAGAGAAGAACCAACAAATACCTATCATTTCTAGAACCGGCCACCAAATTAGAGAATTTGATGCAACCGCCGGCCAAGGAACAAGTGGATGAGGCGCCGACCACCAATGGAAGGAGAACCGCCGACCACTTTGGAGAGTATGGAGGAGTGAATGCCGGCCACCAATGGAAGGAGAACCGCCGGCCAAGGAATAAGAGAGAGGCTTAGAGGATGGGCGCCGGCAACAAGGAGAAGGAAGATGGTTGCCGCCCAAGCTTTTGCTCCAAACCCTAGCCGCCCACTTTAAGAAGAGCCAAACCCTAACTCCAATTCAATTATCCTTGCCGCCCAAGCTTAAGCCTTCTATTTATAGAATTGGGCTTAAGCCTCCTTTAATCTCCACCGTCGGATCTAGGGATTTAATCTCCACCGTCGGATCTAGGGTTTTATCCCAACCGTCGGATCTAGGGTTTCATCCCAACCGTCGGATCTAGGATTTCATCCCAACCGTTGGATCTAGGGTTTCATCCCATCCGTCGAATCTAGGGTTTTATCCCAACCATCAGATCTAGGGATTTAATCCCAACCATCGATTCTAGGGTTTCATCCTAACCATTGGATCTAGGGATTTAATCCCAACCGTTGGTTCTAGGGTTTCATCCTAACCATCGAATCTAGGGATTTAATCCCAACTGTTGGTTCTAGGTTTTGTTTTACATTCTTGGATCTAGATTTCACAAGGATTATATTAGGCTACGATAGGGACCATAAGGAGGAGTTGGGTCTTGGCCACCCGATGGATCGGAACCACACTCACTTGATCCATCAATGATGTTCCATTCCACTAGAGGATCATCATTGAACTACCTCACCAACCCCCATAAATTAATATGGGCTCCATATATTATTTGTACATTCATCTCTCCGTGTTTAAGATATCGAATGTCCGTCAATTAATTGATTTACTGACCATCAATTAATTAACATCTAATTCCTCGAGTAGTACCACTCAACCTTATCATCATGTTGACTAAGTCAACCTGCTGGGTTTACATGATGAACCTTATGAGCTCCTCAAGGGGACATCATCAACCTAATATATAGGACACGATTTCCTCCTATAATCAACGACACACCATGTAAATAATATCATTTCCCAACTTACCGGGCATATTGATTTAATCCATCTAAATCTCACCCTCTGGTAAATCAAAGAAATAAATACTAAGTACATGTGCCCGTTATTATATCGGGATTAAGAGCATGCACAACATAATATCCGAGGTCCGATTCAATTATGTAGTCAGTACTAAATTGAATCACCTCTATGTCGGTCCTGCTCAATACACCTAAGTGTACTAGTGTAACTTTATGTTCAAGACAAAACAATACCAAGCTACACTACAACCATGCCAATGGTTTGTCCAAAACCATCTTGGTCGTGAGCCTCTACTTATATTTTACAAGGGACTGATAACATGATCTTCTGTGCCACACCAAGCACCATGTTATCTACAATGTAAAATATTAGACAATATGAACACATATATAATAAATATATAAAGTGCAAACAATGATCATGTGATTCTTATTCCAAAATAAAATGTTCATACAAAAAGAGCTAGGCTTTCAGTATACATTCCAACAATCTCCCACTTATACTAAAAGACTATGCCGTCATCACTCTGCCATACATCTGATCCCCATGTCCTCCACATGCCTATCAAACGCTTTCACTGGAAGGGCCTTAGTGAATGGATCCGCCAGGTTATCCTCTGATGCAATCTTGGCGACAACAACTTCTCCTCGCTTTACGATCTCTCGTATAAGGTGGTACTTGCACTCTATGTATTTACTCACCTTATGGGCTCGTGGTTCCTTCGAGTTTGCAACTGCACCACTATTATCACAATAAATTGTGATAGTTCTGGGCAAACCAGGAATCACATCCAAGTCCATCAAGAAGTTCCTGAGCCATACAACTTCCTTGGCTGCCTCAGAGGCTGCCACATACTCAGCTTCCATGGTAGAGTCCGCCACGCATTTCTGCTTGACACTCCTCCATACTATGGCTCCACCTCCAAAAGTAAACACAAACCCCGAGGTAGACTTACTCTTGTCCCTATCTGATTGGAAATCCGAATCCGTGTAACCCACAGGGACTAATTGATCTGCCCGGTAAACCAGCATATAATCCCTAGTCCTTCTCAGGTACTTCAATATATGCTTTACCGCAGTCCAATGTCCCTGTCCAGGATTACTCTGATATCTGCTAACCATGCCCACAGCAAAGCAAATATCCGATCTCGTACATAGCATAGCATACATAAGGCTTCCTACTGCCGAAGCATAAGGAACCGCCTTCATGTCCTCTATCTCCTTTGATGTTTTGGGACACATCTCTTTAGATAAAGGAACTCCATGCCTAAAAGGTAGAAAACCTTTCTTAGAGTTCTGCATGCTAAAACGAGCAAGGATAGTGTCAATGTATGAAGCTTGAGATAAGCACAACATCCTTTTCTTGCGATCCCTTATAACTTTGATCCCAAGGATGTGACCCACTCCTCTCAAGTCCTTCATATCAAACTGTTTGGACAACCATACCCTTACATCTGATAACACTTTGATATTGTTGCCAACTAACAAAATGTCATCTACGTATAGTACAAGAAACACCACTACGTTTCCGTCACATCTCTTGTATACACAAGGCTCATCCTGACTTTGAATAAATCCATATGACTGGATTACCTCATCAAAGCAGATGTTCCAAGATCTAGAAGCTTGCTTCAATCCATAAATGGACCGATTATGCTTACATACAAGATGCTCTTTGCCTTTAGCAATGAATCCCTCTGGTTGCCGCATATAGATGTTCTCCTCAAGACTTCCGTTAAGGAAAACTGTCTTGACATCCATCTGCCAAATCTCATAATCCATATGAGCAGCTATAGATAAGAGAATCCGGATAGACTTAAGCATAGCTACCGGCAAAAAGGTCTCCTCATAATCGATACCCTCTTTCTGAGTATACCCTTTCGCAAAAAGCCTAGCTTTGAAGGTCTCAACCTTCCCGTCTACTCTTCTCTTTCTCTTGTAGATCCACTTGCATCCAATGGCTTTTACACCATCGGGTGGTTCTACTAGCTCCCAGACCTGATTAGAATCCATAGATTCTATCTTTGAATTCATCGTACTTTGCCAAGATACCGCATCTCTATCTTGGAGTGCCTCGTCATATGTCCAGGGATCCGGTTCATGTTCACCAGGGACTAAGTCCGAAGACTCTCCCAAAAACATGAATCTCTCAGGTTGTCTAACAACCCTCCCACTACGACGAGGTACCTCTTGTGTATACTCTGTGACACGCGGTGCAGTGACTTGTGGTGTCTCCTCTTGTACCGGTGGTACTGAAGTCGGGACTTCCCCTGTTAACTCCTCAAGAACAATCCTACTCGTGGACTTGTGGTTCATCACATAGTCCTCCTCTAGAAATCTGGCATTCGTACTCACGATCACCTTCTGATCTCTAGGACTATAGAATAAACCACCCTTCATTCCCTTAGGGTAGCCAACAAACAAGCGTACTTCTGTACGAGATTCCAACTTACCAGCATCTCCCTTCAGCACATGTGATGGACTACCCCAAATCCGAATATGTCTTTGACTAGGCTTTCGCCCAGTCCACAACTCTGTGGGAGTAGAGGGTACTGACTTAGATGGAACCAAGTTCAGAATATGTGCTGCTGTTTCTAGAGCAAAACCCCAGAACAAATCAGGTAACTCAGAATAACTCATCATCGATCTGACCATCTCCATAAGAGTCCTATTCCTTCGCTCTGCCACACCATTCTGCTGGGGTGTGCCAGGTGCGGACAATTGGGATTGAATCCCAGCCTCTGATAAGTAACTCCTAAACTCTCCCAAGAGGTACTCGCCACCACGATCAGATCGTAATGTCTTGATACTTTTACCTTGACGGTTCTCCACATCAACCTTGAATTCTTTGAACCTGTCAAAGCATTCAGACTTGCGGCGCATCAAGTAAATGTATCCATATCTTGAATAATTGTCTATAAAAGAGACGAAATATTCAAAACCACCTCTTGCCTGGATAGACATAGGACCGCACAAATCAGAATGAACCAATTCTAACACATCTTTGGCTCTATACCCCTTGGCCTTGAAAGGCCTCTTGGTCATTTTACCTTCCAAGCAAGATTTGCAGGTTGGGAGATCCTCCACCACTAATGAACCTAAAGGTCCATCAGCTATCAACCTTTGAATTCTACTTAGGTTAATATGACCAAGCCTTAGATGCCAAAGATATGTTTGGTTCATCTGCGAAGGTTCTTTTCTCTTATTAGATTTAGAAGATGAGTTATTTACTTCTATATGCATCGTGGGAGTTTTCGGTTTAAGAGTATATAAATTGCCAACCAATGTACCAGAACAGATAATCTCCCTATTCCTTTTTATAACCACTTTGTCATTAAAAGAAACAGAATATCCATCCATAAACAATTTAGAAACTGAAATTAAATTCTTTCTAAAAGTAGGTACATAAAGACAATTTCTCAAAACCAAAACTTTATTCCTATCAAAAGATAAATAAACGTCTCCCACTGCAATAACCGCCACCTTTGAAGCATTGCCCATGAAGACGGTAATCTCTCCCTCAGTTAGTCGTCGGGTTTCCTGGAACCCCTACAAAGTATTGTAGACATGATCAGTGGCTCCTGTATCTACACACCAGGCACTAGTAGATAACACCGCTAAACATGTTTCAACAACTAAACAAGAAGATATACCTTTATTCTTTCGGCGAGGACAGTCCGCCTTCCAATGTCCATTCTGCTTGCAAGTGAATCACTTGCCTTTCGGCTTCTTCACTCCTGCCTGAGGTCCCACTGCCACTTTCTTTGCTCCACCTTGCTTCTTCTTCTTCTTTCCTTTCGGTTTAGAGGAAGAAACCTTCTGAGCGACCATGGCTTGAGCACTTTGACGAAAAAGCCCCTCTGCCGCCTGGAGTCTGTCAGAAGCTCCGGCAATGAATACAACCTCTTGTTCATGTTGTAGTTGAGGTGGAACGCTCAAAACTCCTAGGCAGAGACTGGAGAATGATATCGACCTGGGTTTCCCCATCGATCTCAGCTCCGAGGACTTCCATCTCATTAAGATGAGCCATCATCTTGAGAACATGATCCCTAACGGGTGTTCCCTCGATCATGGTGGTAGTCATCAAGTTTCTCATTGCCTCCTGCCTAGCCGCCCTACTCTGATGTCCGAAAAGTTCCTTGAGATTGAACATCATGTCATAAGCTGTGGCTATGGCCTGATGCTGATGTTGCAACACATTTGACATAGATGCCAAAATGTAACACTGCGCCATCTCATCTGCCTTGACCCATTTCTTATAACATTCTTTCTCCTTTTCATCAGAGTCATCGGAGGGCTTAGGAGGACAGACCTCGAAGAGTACAAATTTGTACTCCTCCGCAGTTAAGACAATATCCAAGTTTCTTTTCCAATCAATGTAGTTTGGTCCAGTAAGTTTGTTTTCTTTTAAAATCACAGCAAGTGGGTTGAAAGCCATTTGAAAATCCTAAAAATCACAATGATCAAAATATTAGATTTTAAATATTATTGATTCCTCAAAAACAATAAAATTCCAAAATCAACCAACACCTCAAAACACCGAGAATATCACATGCCACGATAGTGTGGACGTATATGAATTCTACATTTGTAAGAGGAGGTTTTACCCATTAATTTTATTATCTTGTCAACCTTACTTTTTGACAAATAAAATTAATAGTTGGTTCCTCTTTGGCCCTACAAATAAAAGCAGTGACTCCGATGGGGAGGATACTTTTTATTTGCATCTAAGTGTGCACCATTACACAATACTAAGGGAATTATTTCGGATTATGTGCCTTACCGATGGAGAAGTACACACGCTCCTTAATAATTTCCTATAACCATTATTTGACCGAGTGATCCGCAAACAAACCCATCCGATGGGGAGGAAGGCACTCAGAGCCAACGCGCAAGTTTGTTGCATCACACGTCAAATTGTAATGGAGGCCGCGGGAATTAATTAAAATGTCCCTCTCCCACTTAGTAAATTGAAAATGAGGAATTTTAAAACATACACAACATGCATATAAAACAAATAAGCAATAAATATGGAAAAAATAGAATTTTTCCAACTATTATGGCATTGTCCTCCAATATGCATCCCGTCGTGTTGCCACCTCGTCCACTCCATCTTTTCCCGTGCGCAAGTCACCAAAGAGATCCGACACAAGATTAAGCTATTTTAATTTATATCCATCGATCCTATACTCCACGAAGGAGTGTACAAATAATCTAGATCGAGAGTAAACTAAAATGAGCGGCTAAACAATGTCGTATTTAATTACAAAAATTAAATACTAATCTAGCCTCGTCAACCCCGAGGATTCAAATAATAAATATTTACACACATCTAATCACATACACACATATGACCATAATAGTCGGATCTTATGCCTGCAACCAAAGAGTTAAACTACGCATATCCTACTATTATCCGGCACATATAATATATGAAAAAAGTGCATAAAAATTAACCGAATCCCAAACACACAAAACTGGAAACCGTGGCTCTGATACCAATTGTAGGGAGTTGCTTCGGAGGCTCATTGGCTCCCATGTCCCCGGATTAAAATTTTTGTTAGGGCAATCTCTTGCCGTAATATGGTTTTGATGGTGTGGCAAAGGGTTTAAGTTAGTGTGTTATGATGATTTGATATGTGCGTTGAAGTCATGCAGGACTTAGTAATTCGCACATGGAGCCGTGGCGAGTTTCACATCTCATGACTCGTGCCTTGAGTCGGTGAAGGATAGCTTTGCGGAAGCCGTGCGCTTGGAGCATCCGAGGGACCGCCGGACGAGAAGCTTGGAGTGAAGCCGGAGGAAGTAGACTTCGAGGCAAGAGACGCGAAGGAGCATTGCAGAGCCGTGCACCTGATGCTGTCGAGGGACGTGGCAGAGAACGAAGAGAACTTCGAAGGTGAGGGACTCCGAGAGATGAGAGTGAGCGATTGTAACCCGGGGAAGGGTAGCTCTTAGGTGAAACTTGGCCATTTGGCCAAGTGTCGGATGGGTTTTCCCGACACCAGTCGACTGCCATGTCATGGCGATCATCGCTCCCGAGTCGAGTGTAGTTCGATCGTATCATATCGATCGATTGGCGCCGGATCATGGCCGTCGCCATCGTGGGCGATCATTGCCAAGACCATCGATCGGTAGCATGCGATCGGTAGTCAATAGGGTTTCGGCCATAGAACCATTCGTAGCCGATTGGGCAGTCGACTACGGAGGCAGCAGTCGACTGATGAGGTCCATCAGTCGACTGCCAAGAGTTCCGTTGGACTACAACGGTCGGGATCCGACGTGTTCGGAGGCCGTTGTAGTGATGTGATCGCGCAAGGATGGCGATCGGTAGTGGCGGCTAACGGGAAGAAATCAACCCTCTCTATAAAAAGAGAGGGTGTAAGCCTTTGAGAGGCTAATGCTCATGCTCCAAGTGATCCTCCTAGTGCCCCACAAGCTCTAAACTCTTCTTACTTGCTTTTACTCCATTCTATTTGTAAGAAGAGTGATCTTGATTGTAAAGGTTACCTCCACCTAGCTTGGTGCAAAGGAGAGACCATTTAGTGGATTGGTTAAGCGGAGTGATTCACCGAGGACGAATCGGGGACCGTGGATTAGCGGCGTAGCCGTGAACCACGTTACATTCTTTGTTAGCATTTGTTTTCTCATATTTCTATTTGTTTGTCTTTATTAGTCTTCCGCTTGCACTAATTAGTTTTGTAGACGCGCTAATACCGACATCCAAACGAAAAGGGCTATTCACCCCCCTCTAGCCGGCCGTACCGATCCCCAACAAGTGGTATCAGAGCCAAGGAAAGCTTGTCGAGGACTAACCGCCACAACAAGCAACATTCAAAATGGCCGGCTCAAACATCCACCCACCGAAGTTCGACGGCGAATTCTCTTGGTGGAAAAAGAGAATGGAGGTATTCTTCGAGACCGATTTTGATATTATGCTAATAATGGAAAATGGGTTCGAGTTGCCTAGGGATGAAAAGGGTGAACAAATCGAAAAATCACGATGGACTAAGAAGCAAAGAGAGGAGCACCTTGCGAACTCAAAGGCAAAACATCATCTTTTCAATGTGCTCCCCCAACAAGAGATCAACCGGATCGGAGAATGTGCTAGCGCCAAAGAGATGTGGGAGAAGCTTATAGAACTCCATGAAGGCACATCCGAGGCCAAGCTAGCAAGGAGAGACCTCCTCCGCTCCCAACTATCCAATATAAAACTAGAAAAGGGAGAAAAGGTAACCTCACTACACTCTAGGTTTAAAGAAATTTTAATTGGGCTAACAAGTGTAGGTGAGAAGCTATCAAACCGGGACATGCTCATAAAGGCTATAGATGCCTTTCCCCGGTCCTCAAAGTGGAGCTCCATGGTGGATTCGTTCTACATCTCCAAGAACTTGGAAGTAAGTACCTTGGAGGAATTTTTCTCAACAATGGAGCTTCACGAAACTAGGCTTGAAGGAATACAAGAGGAGCCTAGAATTCAACCCTCAAGAGGAGTAGCCTTGATGGCAAACAAAGGGAAGAAGAAGATCGAAGTCCCCTCCTCCTCCGATGATGAAGCCTCTACCTCCTCTATGGATAGCACGGAAGAAGCCTACATGGTAAGGAAGGTAAGGCGTGCATTTAAGAACTTTAGATTTGATAAATCTCATGATAGGAATAGAAGACCAAGGGGGAAGGTCATATGCTATAATTGCCAAGGAGAGGGACATATAAGGGATAATTGTCCCCTCCTAAACAAGAGCAAGGAAGAGAAGAAAAAGAAAGAAGAAAAGAGGAAGAAGAAGGGGAGCAAGAAAAAGGAAGAAGAAAAGAAGGCAAAAGGAAAAGGGAAGGCCATGACACTCAAAGCCAAGACATGGGATGACGTTGCTTCCGCCTCCTCATCCGAAGAAGAAGAGCATGTCTACTCCAACCTAGCACTAATGGCTCTTCATGACTCGGATTGCTCCTCCTCCACCGAAAATGAAGGATCAAGCTCAAGTGGAGAGAGCTCAAATGAAGGGGGAGCTTCTACATCCTCATCATCCGAAGAAGAAGAAGAAGATATGGAAACTATGGTAACGAAAGCTTCTCCTAAGAAAATAGTTTCCATAATTTCTAGTTTAACTAAAGACTTATTTGGAATGAAAAAGAAAAATAAAAGCATGCTTAATCAAATTAAGGATTTAGAACAAAAGCTAGAAAATGCATGCTTAAATGATAATATTTCTTCTAGCTTAAATGATGATGCATGCTCACATGACTATATGCCTTTGGATGTTAATGATGCATGCATAGAGGAAAATAGGGCATTAAGGGAAAAGGTAGATTATTTAACCAAAGCCCTAGAGAAATTCACAATTGGCTCCAACACCATAAATATGATCTTAGGGAGCCAAAGAGCTAGTTTTAACAAAAAGGGCCTATGCTACAAGGAAGAGAAAAATGAAAAGGCCTACAAATGCCTAATAGCTAGGGGACAAGATAAGAAGAAGATAATAGCTATAAAATGGATCCCCAAGGAATACTTAGTGAACCCAATAGGAAAGAATTTATTTTGGGTTCCAAAATCCATCCTTAAGGGTTAGAAAACCCCTAGGGTAGTCAACCACATGGACCTAATCTATATCATATTTTGGTTGACTTAGGATGACGGGACAACATTTTTTAGATAGTGTTGGGTGATGATAATGTGCCCATAAATAGATAATAATGCTTAAATCATGATGATTAATGCAATTGCTATGTATGTTTGAAATCATGATTTATGATTTTGATATTTGGCACGTTATCATGAGAAATAGGTTTGAATCATGCTTTAGGTGACACTGTGTTTATTATCATCATATAATACCTAATGCATGATTATAATTTAATGAAAACATGCATTTCATGATCATAATGTAGAATTCATTCATATATGTCATTATGATCATGTTAATTGTTAGGTTGATACTTAACCATGATAGAATTGCATGAACATATTGGTTAAGTATATACAAATACCCCCTAGGATGCATCTCACATTCACTATAGGCTAACTTGATTGCAAACTTAGCATGGGTGAGATGTTAGGATGATACAAATGTCCACTAATGCCTATGGCATTTAGATGGTCATTTAAAGTATCAACATAGCAATAATAGACCAATCATGGGGAAGGCTTATGTTTAATTCATAGACATATTGCCCAAAGATCATGGTTGGATATTTCATATGTTTTCAAAATAATTTCTTACTTTAAAATACATGTATTCATGTTTTGAAACAATTGGATGCAAGACTAGGTGTTAAAATGGATACTCTTATGATCAAAAACCTAGTAGTTTTAAAGCTTTTGGATTTTTGGCAAATATGTAGAAATATAATGATTTTTCATGAAAACCTATTTTTCACTGATAGATATACTTAATAGAAATATGCTCCTCAAATTTCATGATTTTTTGAATTTTCTGGAATTTTTAATGCATTTAAATTCTAGAAAATCGTAATTTGGAATCAATTGTGCTCGATGCCATATAGCGATAAGAATGATCGCTCACCTGAAAATCAGCCTGCAATTTTCTGATTTCAGATTTTAATCATGTTTTTGGTATTTTCCCTCCATTATACTTGATGCCATGAGCTTATAACTTAGTGTTAATCTTTTTGATGGTGTCAAAGGGGGAGAAATAATTTATGTTTAAGTTAATTATTTTAGGGGGAGAAATATATGATAGGGGGAGAAAATTTGCAATATAGAGTTTCATGGATTAAGGGGGAGTGGCATGTTGCTATATCATGTTTATCTTTACATGCTTTCTTACCTTAGAATTTATATCAAATGTTTTTACCTAACTTAAACGGATTGCCACACATCAAAAAGGGGGAGATTGTTAGGGCAATCTCTTGCCGTAATATGGTTTTGATGGTGTGGCAAAGGGTTTAAGTTAGTGTGTTATGATGATTTGATATGTGCGTTGAAGTCATGCAGGACTTAGTAATTCGCACATGGAGCCGTGGCGAATTTCACATCTCATGACTCGTGCCTTGAGTCGGTGAAGGATAGCTTTGCGGAAGCCATGCGCTTGGAGCATCCGAGGGACCGCCGGACGAGAAGCTTGGAGTGAAGCCGGAGGAAGTAGACTTCGAGGCAAGAGACGCGAAGGAGCATTGCAGAGCCGTGCGCCTGATGCTGCCGAGGGACGTGGCCGAGAACGAAGAGAACTTCGAAGGCGAGGGACTCCGAGAGATGAGAGTGAGCGATTGTAACCCGGGGAAGGGTAGCTCTTAGGTGAAACTTGGCCATTTGGCCAAGTGTCGGATGGGTTTTCCCGACACCAGTGGACTGCCATGACATGGCGGTCATCGCTGAGTCCGAGTGTAGTTCGACCGTATACGATCGATCGGATTGCGGCCGATCGCGCCATACGGGGGCCGATCGCCAAGACCATCACGATCGGGGCGCGCAGCTGATCGTCAATAGGGTTTCGGCCACAGAACCATTCGTAGCCGACTGGGCAGTCGACTACGGAGGCAGCAGTCGACTGATGAGGTCCATCAGTCGACTGCCAAGAGTTCCGTTGGACTACAACGGTCGGGATCCGACGTGTTCGAAGGCCGTTGTAGTGATGGCAGTCGACTGCCAAGGACGACAGTCGACTGGTGGCGGCCAACGGGAAGAGATCAGCCCTCTCTATAAAAAGAGAGGGTGTAAGCCTTTGAGAGGCTAATGCTCATGCTCCAAGTGATCCTCCTAGTGCCCCACAAGCTCTAAACTCTTCTTACTTGCTTTTACTCCATTCTATTTGTAAGAAGAGTGATCTTGATTGTAAAGGTTACCTCCACCTAGCTTGGTGCAAAGGAGAGACCATTTAGTGGATTGGTTAAGCGGAGTGATTCACCGAGGACGAATCGGGGACCGTGGATTAGCGGCGTAGCCGTGAACCACGTTACATTCTTTGTTAGCGTTTGTTTTCTCATATTTATATTTGCTTGTCTTTATTAGTCTTCCGCTTGCGCTAATTAGTTTTGTAGACGCGCTAATACCGGCATCCAAACGAAAAGGGCTATTCACCCCCCTCTAGCCGGCCGTACCGATCCCCAATAATTTTCACTAATGAAAGAATTAATCCGGATTGGATGAGTTTCCTTAGCACAACCTATTCGTCGTCATGCTAACAACTTGAGTGGTCGCTTGAACAAACTAGTTGTTCAAGCAACACAACTCTTCTAGTTGATTAGCCGTGGAAGAGACGACGGACGGATCGTCGGTTTTTGTGTTTGTCTTCGGGGTCCATGATTATACAATATATTTACATACGGACACATGTATAATCAACACTAAAAGGAACATGCTCAGATCTGAAAATAAAGTTATAAAACTTTATACCTTACGATCTTCTACCGTATGTCCTATCCTTCTCGTGGACGACGTGTGGACGAAGATCCTCCACGAGTAGAAGCCTTCTAGATCGCGTTCTTCCCTTCCTTGTCCGCTGCGAATAAAGAGAAGAACCAACAAATACCTATCCTTTCTAGAACCGGCCACCAAATTAGAGAATTTGATGCAACCGCCGGCCAAGGAACAAGTGGATGAGGCGCCGGCCACCAATGGAAGGAGAACCGTCGGCCACTTTGGAGAGTATGGAGGAGTGAACGCCGGCCACCAATGGAAGGAGAACTGCCGGCCAAGGAATAAGAGAGAGGCTTAGAGGATGGGCGCCGGCCAAGTCTTGATGGAGGAAGATGGGCGTCGGCAACAAGGAGAAGGAAGATGGTTGCCGCCCAAGCTTTTGCTCCAAACCCTAGCCGCCCACTTTAAGAAGAGCCAAACCCTAACTCCAATTCAATTATCCTTGCCGCCCAAGCTTAAGCCTTCTATTTATAGAATTGGGCTTAAGCCTCCTTTAATCTCCACCGTCAGATCTAGGGATTTAATCTCCACCGTCGGATCTAAGGTTTTATCCCAACCGTCGGATCTAGGGTTTCATCCCAACCGTCGGATCTAGGATTTCATCCCAACTGTTGGATCTAGGGTTTCATCCCATCCGTCGGATCTAGGGTTTTATCCCAACCATCGGATCTAGGGATTTAATCCCAACTGTCGATTCTAGGGTTTCATCCTAACCATCGGATCTAGGGATTTAATCCCAACCGTTGGTTCTAGGGTTTCATCCTAACCATCGGATCTAGGGATTTAATCCCAATCGTTGGTTCTAGGTTTTGTTTTACATTCTTGGATCTAGATTTCACAAGGATTATATTAGGCTACGATAGGGACCATAAGGAGGAGTTGGGTCTTGGCCACCCGATGGATCGGAACCACACTCACTTGATCCATCAATGATGTTCCATTCCACTAGAGGATCATCATTGAACTACCTCACCAACCCCCATAAATTAATATGGGCTCCATATATTATTTGTACATTCATCTCCCCATGTTTAAGATATCGAATGTCCGTCAATTAATTGATTTACTGACCATCAATTAATTAACATCTAATTCCTCGAGTAGTACCACTCAACCTTATCATCATGTTGACTAAGTCAACCAGCTGAGTTTACATGATGAACCTTATGAGCTCCTCAAGGGGACATCATCAACCTAATATATAGGACACGGTTTCCTCCTATAATCAACGACACACCATGTAAATAATATCATTTCCCAACTTACCGGGCATATTGATTTAATCCATCTAAATCTCACCCTCTGGTAAATCAAAGAAATAAATACTAAGTACATGTGCCCGTTATTATATCGGGATTAAGAGCATGCACAACATAATATCCGAGGTCCGATTCAATTATGTAGTCAGTACTAAATTGAATCACCTCTATGTCGGTCCTGCTCAATACACCTAAGTGTACTAGTGTAACTTTATGTTCAAGACAAAACAATACCAAGCTACACTACAACCATGCCAATGGTTTGTCCAAAACCATCTTGGTCGTGAGCCTCTACTTATATTTTACAAGGGACTGATAACATGATCTTCTGTGCCATACCAAGCACCATGTTATCTACAATGTAAAATATTAGACAATATGAACACATATATAATAAATATATAAAGTGCAAACAATGATCATGTGATTCTTATTCCAAAATAAAATGTTCATACAAAAAGAGCTAGGCTTTCAGTATACATTCCAACAGGAGAAGAGAAAGGAAAGCAATCCTTCTCCTTGTTGCCGCCTAAACCCTAAACCTAGCTCTCCTAATTTCCGGCCAAGGATGAGGGGAAGAAGAATAGGTTGAGCACCGGCCAAGGTAGAGGGAAGAAGGAAGGTGCCGGACAAACCTTAGGAAGAAGAAGAAGAGGCCTTCTCCTCATGTTGCCGCCCATAACCAACTCCCAAACCCTAACCCTAGCTGCCCAATCCTAATCCTAACCAAACAAGGATTACTTTCCACCCAAGGGAAGCAAACCCTAAACCCCTTCCATCAAGCCTTGCCGACCACCTTAATGCTCTATTTATAGAGTGGGCTCAAGCCTTGTTTTAATCTCCTCCATTGGTTCTAGGGATTTAATCTGAACCGTCGGATCTAGAGATTTAATCTCAACCGTCGAATATAGAGATTTAATCTCTACCTTTGGATCTATAGTTTTGTTTTCATCCATTGGATCTAAGCTTCATGAGGTGTTAATAGCCTTCAATAGGGACCATGAGGAGGAGTTGGATCTTGGCCACCCAATGGATCAAGCCCACATAAAGTCCGATCCATTAATGATTATCCATTCCACTAGAGGATTATCATTGATCTACCTCACCAACCCCCATAAGTTAATATGAGATCCATATATTATTTGTACATTTTTTCTCTGTGTTTAAGATCTCGAATGTCCGTCGATTAATTAATTTACTGACCATTAATTAATCAACATCTAACTCCATGAGTAGTACCACTTAACCTTTTCATAATGCCGGACCAAGTCCACCTGCAGGGTTTACATGATGAACCTTATGAGCTCCTCAAGAGGACATCACCATCCTAATGTATAGGATATGGTTTCCTCCTATAATCAACGGTACATCATATAAATAATATCATCTCCCAACTTATCGAGCCTATCGATTTAATCTATAAATCTTGCCCATTGGTAAATCAAAGAGATGAATACTAAGTATATGTGCCCGTTATTATATCAGGATTAAGAGTATGTACAATATAATATATGAGGTCTGATTCGATTATGTAGTCAGTAATAAATCGAATCACCTCTAAGTCGGTCCTGCTCAATACACACAAAGTGCACTAGTGTGATTCTATGGTCAAGACAAACCAATCCCAAATCACACTACAACCATTCCAATGGTTTGTCCAAAGCCATCTCAGTTGTGAGACTTTACTTACACTTTACAAGGAACCGATAACATGATCTCCTGTGTGACACCACACACCATGTTATCTACAATGTAATGTATTAGACAATATGCATAGCCATAAAAATATGCAAACAATGATCATGTGATTCTTATTTTAAAATAAAGATGTTCATACAAAAGATAGACTTTTCAGTATACATCCCAACAATTGGATCGGTATGTGGTTGCCTTCTTAGATGATATTTTTGGACATATTCACAATCTTAAGGGAAGTTATGGTTTCCCTAGATTGATTTGGTATTTACCATAGATGTGGATAGGATTCTCTAGCGATACTATACCGTTGACTTGTTGGACCAAGAAGGCGATGAGAATCACTTGGTCAAAAGCTTGTGAAACTAGGTTTCAGGGCCTAGACGATGGCTGAATTTTGTGCCAGTGTTGGTTAATCCTTCCAGTGTAGATGGAAGGGTATTGTACGCATATGCATCATTTCAGGGATTGAAAGCGATCCCGATACAGTTGAATGAGACGTATTTTATGAGTACATCATATATATGACGTGGATTTAGCAATTATTATCCTGATTTGTAGATGTATGGAGCAGGAATGCTCATGGGATTTTGGCTAGCTATTGGGTAGCTACTATAGAGTTGCTGGAGCATGAACAGATGCAACTAGGGAGATTGGTCGTTATCGTTTCCCAGTCACTTTTAGTTCTATGTGATAGAGTGGATTTTGGATAGTAAATTAATTTTCTTGTGAGAGAGTAATTCTCCGTCTTTGAGGAGGATGGTGGTTTTCGGAGTTGCAATAGATTTAAGAAGAGTTGTTTAGGAGACTCGTCATTCGAGATCGGTGATTTATTCACAGTGTATCCGAATATAGGCAGTGTTGAAACGTTCTTCTTGGTGGAACGACATGTAGGACATGGTTAATTTTGTAGCTTGGTGTTTGGTGTGCCAACGAGTAAAGATAGAATAATAGGGATCAACAAGGTTGTGTATCGAGATGAAAGTGGCAGCCTAGTACGATGGACTGTGTTGGGAGATTATCTTGGATTCAGAAAGGACTTGATGCAATTTGGGGTAATCGGTGGTCGATTAACCAGGTTTGTTGATTTTCTACCGAGCCATAAGATGAACTTGTTGAATTTCTGGATAGATTGATACTGTGAGGAGATTCCAATTTAATGGAGTATCATTGAGTATTGTATTTGATAGTGATTCATAATTCACGTTACTATTCTGACAAAGTCTCCAATAGGTCACAGATATAGAGCTCCACTCTAGTACAGTTATTTACCTTTTAATAGGTCTGTTGAGAGTATATATGAGAGCTGGAAAATAATATTCAAGCTCAATACCCCCACTTAGCTATTGAAGAGGGGTGACTTTTCTCAAGGTACTTGAGTTGATCAGTAGGACATTGTTTACTCGTACTCGATTAGGAAATTCAGGGATCAAATTTTTATTAGTGGGGAGAATGTAAGATACCGGAAAATAAAATAATACTTGTTAATTAGGAAAATACCCTATGAAATTTTCCAAGAATTCTTAGAAAATTTTCTGAACTTAAATGAAATTTCTATAGTATTTTGTGGGGAAAGATTTAATAGGCTTTCATAAAGCCTGTTGTGGAGGTAAATAGGTTAATTAACCCAAGTTATATAAACATCAAAACCTAGGTTTAGGTTTTATTAAACTTCATTTCTATTTCTCCACCGCGACATCCCTTTCCCGATTCCTTCCCATTTCTCCCTTTCGATTTTTCACCACTGCCCTTTCTTCATCGAGCTCGAGCCGCCGCCTCCACCTGGGGCGTTCCTGCACCTACGCCTTAGACCTCAGCCGGACAACATCGCCGTCACCTTCTTCCATGTATGATCGAAGTCTGTCGGCAAGCGCTAGGAACCACTCCATCGGACCCGCACGCACGCCACCGCGCCGCAACCCCTTTCACTCGTTGTCAAGCGACCAGACTCTGCCGCCTACTCCTCGTTGCTGCCCTTCCCTATGCCCAGGCCACCACAAGCTGCCAACCGCACGCACCGCCCTCCTCTTCCACGATGCATTTCACCGTGCCCCATTCTACAACAGGCTAGATTTGGAACTTCCACCGTCGGCTCCTCCTGAGGTCTCAACTCTTCACTCATGCCGCTCTCCTTGTGGGATCGATTGTCCATTTTCTCGATTGTCGTCTCCCTCTCTACATTGCGATCTGATCACTGCTGCCCTCGCAAGTGGTGCTGTGTCGGTGTGCAATGCCATTATCATCCACCCTTGTCGGTAGTCCAGCTCATCGATGGCTCAACCCCACTGATCATTTGCTTTGCATTTTGACCAAAAGCCGCCATCACTTACTGTGATCAACCATTGTGGTTTTCCAGTGATCTACAATTACACACTTGGATCTTGTTGTTGTCGTGGATTGGAGTTTGGAGATTGATGGGTAGGAGGATTATGTTGCTGCTGTTTCCATCGGAGAAGGAGAGGTAAGTGTTATAGATTGCTACTTCAACGATGGATTTATCTTGTGGGTTAATTCGTTGGTTCCATGTGTTGATTGGATTAACAGATTTTTGTAGGATGAACAAATTTAGTAATTCAAGGTTGGGTTTATCTGTTTGTGTAGATTGGGCTCACCTAGATGGATCAAGAAGTTGGGTCAAGGAAGCTAGGCTTGGTAAGTCCATACTTGGATGTTTGTGGATGCATAGTATAGGTTGTTTTGTTATCAGATTTGGTGGTTGGTTAATGATGAAATATAGGGATGGATGTGAAGGGTTGATTAGGTTAATTGGATAACTAAATTAACTTTATAAGCTTGAGATACGAAGTCGATGTGGGGTTTGATTCGATTATGCGATGTACGATAGAACTTAATTATGTTCTATGTTGTGTACAGGATGTTGATTCGAGATAAATTCTTGGACGTGAGGACAAATAATATCTTTAGATAAGTCTTCATATCAGGTGGGTAATTTCCTACCTTGGTCAGGTAGTAGATAAATCCTATGCATGATAATTATGTTGACGATACCTTTACCTTGACTCCCCTCTTATTTAATCATATGCTTGATACTCAGTCTTTGCACTTTGAGATATACTCTTGTTGTTGTCATATTTTGTTCATCGTTGCTATAAATTACCGATGCTATAGTATGTGGGTCTTTAGATGCTTAACCATGGGGGGTGTAGCCGAGTATAGATGTCGATTTGACTCGTGTCATCAAGAACAATCATCCGGGGTGGATGATGTTCTTAATGTAAAGTTTGTGGTTGTATCATCTTACCTTTTGTTGTATAACTATTACGGATCATATGTCTGTACATAGTAGTGTGCGTGTCTACGGTGTGTCACTACGGATTGGAAGTCCTAGTATGGTTGACTGTCAGTTGTGTATGACTCTCTGTTGGATAGAGAGTGTGTTGTGGATGTATGTGTGTGTAGTTGTGCATTCATTCCATTTACATGCATGCTACCGACTTGGTCTCCCTTGTGGTTGAGAGGGTCGTCAGTCATCCTGCCTCCATGGTTACTCATGGTAGTAGTAACTAGTGTGAGGGCAGTTCATTTGTTGTGCCGCACTCATCCACTATTGATAGTGGTAGTTGGAATTGTGTGCAGTTGTCCTGGGTGTGTGGAACTCGACCACTCATTGGTAGTGTTAGTCGGAGTGGCTAGCAATAGGGACCCCCGTTGTGTAGCTTATAGCACTTTAGCTTATCGCTACTTATTCATACTGCCCACTCGGCCACTTGAGAGCAGTGGTTGTTTTTGAGTTGGGACAGTCGTCATGTCGTGCCACCTAGGCCACACTAGGGTCGTGGTAGTGAGTGGGGTGCACAGGCATGACCATGCATTTGCATTGCCATTTGTGAGGGCATTTGCATATATATACATATACATATATTTATGTATATATATGTTATATATATATATATATATATATATGTTTGTTGTGTTGCTGCATTTGTTTGTGTTATGTTTACTGCATTTGGTTGTACATCATCTTGCTTGTTATTTACATGATCTATACTGTTGTGTGTGGGATACCAGTGTATGACTTAGATTGGACGGTTGTATGCATTTGACCAGTACCATGATGTTGAGTAGTTAGAGTCAGATTCGTTGTGGTATTTCTTCTAGAATGTAAGTAAGACAGTTTGTCGATTACAGAGGTAGTTTTACTATTACCGATTGTATGTGTTATATTGCGTATATGTGCCCAGGTAGTATGAGATGTGGTGTTGCAGATCTTTAGGTATGTCAATATGTTATGTTGCTCAGTTGATCTTTTAGTATACGCATTGATCATATTATATTGGTAGTTACCTGTTATATCTTTAGATTGTTTATCGTTGATCTCCTTACATTTATTTAGTTCATGCACTATCTATTTATTACCATTGAGTTTTATACTCACCACCACAAACCCTGGGTTTTTTGTTGCCCAGGTAATAGGTAGAAGACTCCTTGGTGTGCTCGGAGCTCCGCTAGCTAATCCCATCTCACCTCAAGTATTTGGGATTTTATTTCCTATTGGTTCCGTTGCTGTTTCTAGATTATCGTTTGTGTAGGTAATTTTTTATATTTGGACTTTATTATGTTTTTGGGTTGGATGTTGGATGCGATCTTATTTTGTTTACTGTGTTAGAGTCGCACCGGTGCGCATCATTGTGTTGTTATGGTTGTATTAATTGGTAGTGTCTTTTTATTATGTTGTGTGGTTGTGGCCAAAAGGCTTTGTATCAACAAGGAATTGTATCACGTATAAGGGAGATGCTATCCGATTTTCGGGCTCAACATACTCTCGGGGCATGATAATTTTCTTAGTATCTAAGCCCTAGGTTGCGAAGTCCACTTTTAGATTTTATTTCAGTTTGGACATCGAGTTTTGTTTTACTCACTTTTTGTTATGTGAGTTCTGGGATCTGGCTGTTGTGAGACTGTTTGGATGTATATTGAAAAGTCTATCTTTTGTATGAACATCTTTATTTTTGAAATAAGAATCACATGATCATTGTTTGCATATTTATGGTTATGCATATTGTCTAATACATTACATTGTAGATAACATGGTGTGCAGTGTCACACGAGAGATTATGTTAGCAGTTCCTTGTAGAGTATAAGCAAAGGCTCACAACCGAGATGATTTTGGATAAACCATTGGTATAGTTGTAGTGTGATTTGGTATTGGTTTGTCTTAACCATGGAATTACACTAATACACGTTGTGTGTATTGAGCAGGACCGACTTAGAGGTGATTTGATTTATTGCTGACTACATAATTGAATCGGACCTCGAATATTATGGTGTACATACTCTTAATCCCGATATAATAACGGGCACATATAATTAGTATTTATTTCTTTGATTTACCAATGGGCGAGATTTATAGAGTAAATCGATAGACTCGGTAAGTTGGGAAATGATATTATTTATATGGTGTGGCGTTGATTATAGGAGGAAACCGTGTCCTATATATTAGGATGATGATGTCCCCTTGAGGAGCTCATAAGGTTTATCATATAAACCCTGTAGGTGGAATTGGTCTGGCATGATGATAAGGTTGAGTGGTACTATTCATGGAGTTAGATGTTGATTAATTAATGGTCAGTAAATTCATTAATCGACAGACATTCGAGATCTTAAACACGGGGAGACATTTGTACAAATAATATATGGAGCCCATATTTATTTATGGGGTTAGTGAGGTAGATCAATGATAATCCTCTAGTGGAATGGACTATCATTAATGGATCGGACTTTATGTGGGCTTGATCCATTGGGTGGCCAAGATCCAACTCCTTCTCATGATCCCTATTGTAGCCTATTAAAACCCTCATGGAGCCTAGATCCGATGATGGAAAATGAAACTCTAGATCCGACGGTGGAGATTAAATCTCTAGATCCAATGGTGCAGATTAAATCTTTAGATCCGACGGTGGAGATTAAATTTTTAGATCCTACGGTTGAGATTAAATCCCTAGATCTGACGGTTGAGATTAAATCCCTAGGTTCGACGGTGGATATTAAAAGGAGGCTTAAGCCTAGCTCTATAAAAGGAGGCTTAAGGGGTGGGCGGCAAGGATACTCAAGGGAGATTAGTGTTTTGGCTTTGGGCGGCTAGGGGTTGGAGAAGTCTTGGGCGGCAAGACTTTCTAGGATTGTAGCCGGTTCCCATCATCCTCCTCTCAACCTTGGCCGGTACTCATCCCCTTCTTTCTCTTCTCCTTGGCCGGTGGAAACAAGGGTTAGGGTTTTTCCCTTGGAGCTCTTGGCCAGCGCCCACTCCCTCTTCTATTCCTTGGCCGGCGGCAACATCAAGTCTCTTGACTTGGTTGCCGGTCCTAGATAGGGAAGATTTTTGTTTCATTCTTCCCTTTGTTTGGAGTGAGCAAGGAAGGGAAGAACATGTTCCAGAAGGCTTCGACTTTTGGAAGATCGTCGCCCACACAACATCCAAAAGGAGGAAGGACATACAATAGAAGATCAAGAGGTATAACAAGAGATATAATACTTGTTTATGAATCTTTTCTTATTCTATGCATGTTGTATACTTTGTTATGTGGCTAATTTACTTGGACCCCAAATACAAACACAAAAATCGGTGATCCGTACATCATCTATTCCGCGACTATTCGAAGAATAGAGGTAGGTTGCTTGAACAACAAGTTTGTTCAAGTGACCACTCTAATCGAATAGCACAATGATGGAATGGTAGCTTGGGTAATCCCTATTTGTCAAGGATTAATTTTTTAATCCGGGGACAAAAATGGGATCGCCATGAACAAGCGACTGAGTTGAAGTGGGAAGCGAAGTTTCCACCTTCAAGTGGTATCAGAGCCACGATTTCCGATTTTGTGTGTTTAGGATTCGGTTAATTTTATTCCCTTATCATATATTGTATATGCCGGATGATAGTAGGATATGCGTAGGCTAACTTTTTGGTTGCAGGCATAAGATCCAACTATTATGGCCATATGTGTGTGTATGTGATTTCATGTGTGTAATATTATTTGAATTCTCGGGGTTGACGAGGCTAGTATTTAATTTTTGTAATTAAGTACAACATTGTTTAGCCACTCTTTTATTTTAGTTTACTTTCAATCTAGATTTCATGTACACTCCTTCGTGGAGTATAGGATCGATGGATGTAAATTAAAATAATTTTTCTCGGCTCAGATCTCCGGATGGCTTGTACATGGTGTAGGGAGGAGCAGACGAGATGGTGATACGACGGGAGGCATATTGGAGAACAAAAGCCATAATAGTTGGAAAATATTTTTTTCATATTTATTGCTTCTTGTTTGATATGCATGTCGTATGCTAGGAAAATTCCTCAATTTTAAATTACTAAGTGGGATAAGGATATTTTTATAAATTCCCACGACCTCCATTACAATTTGACATGTGATGCAAACAAACTTGTGCGTCGGCTCTGAGTGCCTTCCTCCCCATCAGATGAGTATGTTTTGCGGATCACAGGGTCGAATATGGTTATAGGAAATTATTTAGGAGTGTGTGTACTTCCCCATCGGAAGGCACATAACCCGAGATAATTGCCTTGGTACTAAGTAATGGTGAACACTTAGATGCAAATAGGAGTATCCTCCCCATCGGAGTCACTGCTTTTATTTGTAGGGCCGAAGAGCAACCAACTATTAATTTTATTTGTCAAAAAGTTAGGTTGACAAGATAGCAAAATTAATGGGTGAAACCTCCTCTTACAAATGTAGAATTCGTATACGTTCACACGATCGTGGCATACGATATTCTCGGTGTTTTGAGGTGTTGGTTGATTTTAAAATTTTATTGTTTGAGAAATCAATAAATTTTTGAAATCTAAAGTTTTGATCTGTGTGATTCTTAGGTTTTTCAAAATGACTTTCAACCCGCTTGCTGTGATACTGAAAGAAAATAAACTTACTGGACCCAATTATATTGATTGGAAGAGGAATCTTGATATTGTCTTGACTGCTGAGGAGTACAAATATGTACTCTTCGAAGAGTGTCCTCCTAAGCCTGTAGATGATTCTGGGGAAAAGGAGAAGGAGAGTTATAAGAAGTGGATAAAGGCTGATGAGATGGCGCGGTTTTACATTTTGGCTTCAATGTCAAATGTATTGCAACATCAGCATAAAGCCATGCCCACTGCTTATGACATGATGCTCAATCTCAAAGAGCTTTTCGGACACCAGAAATTGATGACGACCACCATGATCGAGGGAACACTCGTGAGGGATCATATTCTCAAGATGATGGCTCATTTGAATGAGCTAGAAGTCCTTGGAGCTGAGATCGATGGGGAAACCCAGGTCGATATCATTCTTCAGTCTCTACCTAGGAGTTTTGAGCAATTTCGACTGAATTACAACATTAACAAGAGGTTTTATTCGTTGGTGGAGGTTCTGATAGAACTCCAGGCGGCAAAGGGGTTTTTTCATCAGGGTGCTCAGGCTCAGGCCATGGTTGCCCAAAAGGTTTCCGCTTCTAAGTCGAAAGGCAAGAAGAATAAGAAACAAGCTGGGGCAAAGTGTTGGAATGTATACTGAAAGCCTAGCTCTTTTGTATGAATATTTTTATTTTGAAATAAGAATCACATGATCATTGTTTGCACTTTATATTTATTATATGTGTGCATATTGTCTAATACTTTACATTGTAGATAACATGGTGCTTAGTGTGGCACAGAAGATCATATTATCAGTCCCTTGTAGAATATAAGTAGAGGCTCACAACCAAGATGGTTTTGGACAAACCATTGGCATGGTTGTAGTGTAGCTTGGTATTGTTTTGTCTTGAACATAGAGTTACACTAGTACACTTAGGTGTATTGAGCAGGACCGACATAGAGGTGATTCAATTTATTGCTGACTACATAATTGAATCGGACCTCGGATATTATATTGTACATACTCTTAATCCCGATATAATAACGGGCACATGTACTTAGTATTTATTTCTTTGATTTACCAAAGGGTGAGATTTAAATGGATTAAATCAATATGCCCGGTAAGTTGGGAAATGATATTATTTACATGGTGTGCCGTTGATTATAGGAGGAAACCGTGTCCTATATATTAGGTTGATGATGTCCCCTTGAGGAGCTCATAAGGTTCATCATGTAAACCCTGCAGGTTGACTTAGTCAACATGATGATAAGGTTGAGTGGTACTATTCGAGGAGTTAGATGTTAATTGATTGATGGTCAGTAAATCAATTAATTGACGGACATTCGATATCTTAAACACAGGGAGATGGATGTACAAATAATGTATGGAGCCCATATTAATTTATGGGGGTTGGTGAGGTAATTCAATGATGATCCTCTAGTGGAATGGAACATCATTGATGGATCAAGTTTGTGTGGTTCTGATCCATCGGGTGGCCAAGATCCAACTCCTCCTCATGGTCCCTATCGTAGCCTAATATAATCCTCATGAAGCCTAGATCCAATGATGGAAAATAAAACTCTAGATCCGATGGTGGAGATTAAATCTCTAGATCCGACAGTTGAGATTAAATCTCTAGATCCGACGGTTGAGATTAAATCCCTAGAACCGATGGTGGAGATTAAATCTCTAGATCCGACGGTTGAGATTAAATCCCTAGAACCGATGGTGGAGATTAAATCTCTAGATCCGACGGTTGAGATTAAATCTCTAGATCCGACGGTTGAGATTAAATCCCTAAAACCAACGGTGGAGATTAAAACAAGGCTTAAGCCTAACTCTATAAGAAGGGGCTTAAGGTGGGCGGCAAGAAGGGGGTTGAAGGTTGGATGTTTTTGGAGATTAGGGTTTTGCCTTTCATTGGCTTGGGCGGCAAGAAACCCTAGGGAGGTTAGGGTTTGGATTGGCGGCTAGGGTTTGGAAGGTGGAGTGGGCGGCAACCATAGGAGAGGTTCTCTTCTTCTTCCTTGGGGTTGTCGGCACCTATCTTTTTTCCCTCTACCTTGGTCGGCGATCAACCTATTCCTCTTCTCCTCTTCTTTTCCTCTTGGCCGGCGGCACAAAGGAGCTAGGGATTGTTCCCTTGTTCGATTCCTTGGTTGGCCATCTTGTTCTTTCTATTCTTGGGGCCAGCGGCATCAAGCCTTTGTGGCTTGGTGGTTGGCTCAAGCAAGAAGGGAAGGAGAGTTCTTCTTTCTTTTGATTGAAGAAGATCTAGGAAGCTTCAACTTGTGGAGGATCTTCGCCCACACGAAGTCTACAAGGAGGTTAGGACATATGATAGAAGATCGAGAGGTATAAAAGTTTTACAAGTTTTATTATTGATCTTTGCATGTTCTTGTTAATATATTTGTATGTGTTGATTATCCATGTCTACATCCATATGTATTTGTATAATCATGGACCTCGAAGATAAACACAAAAACCGACGATCCGTCCGTCGTATCTTCCGTGGCTAACCGACTAGAAGAGTTTGGTTGCTTGAACAACTAGTTTGTTCAAGCGATCGCTCAAGTCATTAGCACGACGACTAAATGGTTGAGCTTAGGAAACTCATCCCATCCGGATTAGTTTTCATTAGTGAAAATTTTAATCCGGGGACATGGGAGCCAATGAGCCTCTGGGCAATGCCATCACAAAGGTGGCGGGAGGATCTCAGGGAGGAGTGAAGAAGCTGAAAGGCAAGTGCTTCACTTGTAAGCAGACTGGACACTGGAAGAAGGACTGCCCTAACCGGAAGCAGAACAAAGGTATATCTTTTGGTCTAGTCGTTGAAACATGTTTAGCGGTGTTATCTACCGGCACCTGGTGTGTTGATACAGGAGCCACTGATCATGTCTGTAATACTTTGCAGGGGTTCCAGGAAACCAGACGACTAGCTGAGGGGGAGATTACTGTTTAGTTGGGCGATGCCACGAAGGTGGAGGCTGTTGCAGTAGGAGATGTTTATTTGTCTTTTGAGAGGAATAAAATTTTGGTTCTGAAAAATTGCCTTTATGTATCTTTATTTAGAAAGAATTTTATTTCGGTTTCTAAATTGTTTATGGATGGATATTCTATTTCTTTTAATGACAGAGTTGTTATAAAAAGGAATAGGGAGATTATCTGTTCTGGTCCATAGATAAGAAATTTATATACACTTGAACCAAAATCTCTCATGATGCAAATAGAAGTAAATAACTCATCTTCTAATTCCAATAAGAGAAAAGAACCTTCGAAGATGAACCAAACATATCTTTGGCATCTAAGGCTAGGTCATATTAACCTAAGAAGAATTCAAAGGTTGATAGCTGAAGGACCTCTGCGTTCATTAGTGGTGGAAGATTTCCCAACCTGCGAATCTTGCTTGGAAGGTAAAATAACCAAGAGGCCTTTTAAGGTCAAGGGGTATAGAGCCAAAGATGTGTTGGAATTGGTTCATTCTGATTTGTGTGGTCCTATGTCTATCCAAGCAAGAGGTGGTTTTTAATATTTCGTCTCTTTTATAGATGATTATTCAAGATATGGATACATTTACTTGATACGCCACAAGTCTGAATGCATTGACAAGTTCAAAGAATTCAAGGCTGATGTGGAGAAACGTCAAGGTAAAAGTATCAAGACACTATGATCTGATCGTGGTGGTGAGTACCTCTTGGGAGAGTTTAGGAATTACTTATCAGAGGCTGGGATTCAATCCCAATTGTTTGCACCTGGCACACCCCAGAAGAATGGTGTAGCAGAGCGAAGAAATATGACTCTTATTGAGATGGTTAGATCGATGATGAGTTATTCTGAGTTGCCAGATTTGTTCTGGGGGTATGCTCTAGATACGACAGTGTATATTCTGAACTTGGTACCATCTAAATCAGTGCCTTCTACTCCCACAGAATTGTGGACTGGGCGAAAGCCTAGTCTGAGACATATTCGGATTTGGAGGAGTCCAACACATGTGCTGAAGGCAGATGCTGGTAAGTTGGAACCTCATACAGAAGTGCGCATGTTCGTTGGCTATCCTAGAAGAACGAAAGGTGGTTTGTTTTATAGTCTTATAGATCAGAGGGTGATCGTTAACATGAACGCCAGATTTCTAGTGGAAGACTATGTGATGAATGTTAGTTATAGCCCTAAGAACCAATCATGTGATGGTTGAATAGGGAACATTTTGTATCATATTCTATAAAGGCAAAGGAATGGTTATTATATTTAAGTTTTGCTTGTGCCAGCTAAATTAAATATAGTAATGCCCTAGAAAAGTAGGTTCTTATCTACAGCACATCAATTGGCAGAATTGATTATGAGAGGCTGTAGAGAACACTTTCTAAATGTTCCTAGTCAAATATTAATATGCAAGGGCAGTATTAATACATAAAGACTAGCATGTAGGTCAATTGATGACTTGATCTCACAAGTCATGGATATATGATATCAAGTTGACACATGGGTATATATTAGAGAATATATACTGAACTGACCCGCCATGAGAAAGTTTCATGGATCGTTATATGAGTGTCATAAACTTTCTCATGTGACTATTGGTATGAATAGTCCTCAGACCTGAAGTCACTACGGTTCCATACATAAGGAGTTATGTACTTTGGTATCGTCAAACGTCACCCGTAACAGGGTGGACCATAAAGGCGATTACTGGGTATATAACAAATTATGCGGAGGGATGTGAGTGATGTAGATGGGATCTATCCCTCTCATATAACGAGAGTGATATCGGTGGGCCCCTTGATTGAGTAGAACTACTAAAACGCATGACCATGCTCGAATGAGTCAATATGAGATATTGAGCTCATTTGTTTGAGTTAGTTTACTCAGGGATCAAGAAACACATAGATTGATCGAGGATGACACGGTCTATGCCTCATTGATCAATCTGATATCAAGGATAGAAGGACACGGTCATATATTATAGTAGTCACGGAATGGTTAGTCGGATCTTGACTTATCTCGTAACTTGGGTAGCAATGATGTATTGCTAGATGCCGCTCATTGCTTGTGTATCTAAAAGAGTTTAGGTCCACTGCCAACGTTATGAGAGCCTATAGGGTCACACACAAAGAGCATGATAATTAGAGGAATTAGAGTATTCTAGTTTGACTAGAATAATTTGGGAATAAGCTTAAGTACAAAATGGTTGTTGGACTTTAAGCTTAATGAGAATTTTAGCTAATTGATTTAATGAGATTAATTCAATATGTTACCTTATTGATTTAATAAGATTAATTCAATATGATAACATAAGCTTAATTGAATTAATAAGATTAATTCAATATGATTGAATTAATAAGATTAATTCAACATGATAACATAAGCTTAATTGAATTAATAAGATTAATTCAACATGCATGAATGCCACATAAGAATGCCACATAAGCATGCCACATAAGCATGCCACCTAAGCATCCACCTAAGCTAGATAAGGTGGAAGGAAACAAAATGGTTTTGTCTCCTTAAGTGGCCGGCCAAACTTGTGTCCCAATGCAATGGATTGCATTGAATGTGTGGAGGTGAAAGGGTTTTTCCAACCCTATAACAGACCCCATGAAGGGGCCGGCCAAAGCAAGTGTTGTTGTGGTTGTGAGAGAGCTTGGTGGAAGCTTTGGTTGTGTGGGTTTGTGAGTGTAGGCTAGCAAGAAGAGGAGTCTTCTTCTTCCTTTCTCCTTTTCCCTCTCTTCCTCTCCTTTAGGGACTTCTCTAGCAAGAAGTAAAGGAGAGCTCCTCTAGTTTTTCTTTTGTGAGACAAGAGCTTGCTCGTGTGGATACATATAGAGGCACGGACACTTGAACGTGCTAAAGATCCAACAAACAAAAGGAAGAAGCGGGATTAACAAGGGCACGCAACAAAGGTAATCCTCTCCTATAAGATAGGTTTGGTTTAGAGAAATTTATTTTATACGAGTTTGCTTTCTCATGGATCACTTGGAAGGGATCCTAATTTTTCCGTTCATATGCCATTTGGCATAAAGAATTCCCTCTACAGTGGTATCAGAGCCACTTGCGAAAGATCGTATAAAATAGGTTTTCTCTATTTTATATGTGATATAGAAGTAGGATAAATTTTATTATGAGTTGATAATTGCATTAGCAATTGTCAAACATAATAAAATATCCAATGTCTTTTAAAAGTTAAAATGACATGGTGCATGGTTATGGCCTAGTCCCAAAAGGTTTGTGAATGTGTGTGTGTTGTAATTCTTAAATCGACTGCGTGTCGTGCCTTCCTCCTAAAATTCCTGTTGTAAAATTAGTTTTAGACTCGAATGTAACTCGAGTATTTCTCCTTTTGTAATGTACAAAACAAAGATGGAGGGTCCATTGGAAGATGAGGTTACAAGGAGGAAGTCAACACACAAGACAACCAAAAGGAAGCACTTAGGAGAAGATCTGTCCCTAGGTACCAATCAATCTTTTCATTGGCTTGAGAAGATTGTAGAATAAGGGCCATAACCATGACACGCTTAGTTTAATATGTATGTGATGCATGTTAGTTTAGCTTGTATGTGATGCATGATTAGTTTAGCTTATATGTGATGTATGCTAATATGTATATGATACATGTTTATTTCTTAATAAGTCAAAAATGATATGCCTACCAAAGCTTGGTACTCACTACTTCCACGATAATTTGTTATTGGGTTTGACAAAGCAAAGCAATGCATTTTATCTTGGAAGAGTGCGAGTGGACAATCGTGATGTCCCGCTATCAATCTTAGTTAAGACTTAATTAAGTTTTCTTTATTAGTTAAGAAAGTAGAGGCATATATTAGCTTTGAACATAAGTTTTAAAATTAGTTTTATGTGATTTAGAACATCGGCTTTGTCTTAGAAGTGGTCGTTGCTCGATATCCAAGAAGGCCCTGTGCCTCGCCACGGCTGAAGCCTGGTTTAGGAATAAACACTAAACTAATCTAAAACTTAACCAAAGCTATTAAAGAGTTACATCAGATGTAATTGGCAAAAGATTGCCTACCTAATTATACTACGTCTTGGGCGATTAGCCAAAGCTAACTCAAGGCAATTATAATGTGGATCTTTATCCCATATAAATTTATAGCTAAATAGTAGCTATGAGAATTTAGTAGCCTCATTTAATTAAAGGCCTAATTAAATGATTTAGGTATGATACTTAACTTTGCATTTTAATGTTGTAGATCACCATGACATCTAACACGACACACCCTTAACTTGCGATCTGTCCTTGAGAAGGACAAGCAATGGAGCGAACTTTCTTGATCGGTATAGGAACTTGAGGATTATCCTCACACAAGAACGCAAATCAGTATGTCCTAGAGCAACTACCTGAAACACCCACCCATGCGCCACTCGTCTTTGAAAAGGATGCTTATAAGAAGCATCAAGATGACGATTAGATGTGTCATGTCTTATGCTTGCCACCATGAACTCTTGAAGCAACATGAGAACATGGATGCCTATGATATGGTTGAGCATTTGAAACAACTATATCAAGGACAAGCTAGGCACGAGCGTTTTGAAGTGTCTAAGGCTCTTTTTGCATGCAAGATGCAAGAAGGAACACTGTAGGAACTCACGTACTCAAAATGATTGGTACGTTGAGAACCTCGAAAGACTAGGTTTTCCATCGAGCCAAGAATTGGCAACCGATGTTATCCTACAATCGCTCTTAGGAAGCATATAATCAATTTCATGAATTATAACATGAATGAAATTGATAAACCTTTTGCGAGATTCTCGGCATGTTAAGAATCACAACCGAATCTCAAAAGGAAAGTTAGCAACGCTAATGGTCAAGAAGGGCAAAGGTAAGCGCAAAGGCAAGGTAAGACCAAGCCAAAGGCAAGGCCAATTCATCCACTTCAAAGGGTAAAGGTAAAGTACCTAAGGAAGGGACCGCTTCCATTCTGCGGTGAGATCGACACCGGCGGAGAATCGCAAAGTCTACCTTGAGGAAGTAAAGAATAAAAGAAGTGGGACTTCTGCCTCAGGTATACACGTTATAGAAGTTAATCTATCTATTTCTTCTACATGGGTATTAGATACCGGATGTGCATCTCACATTTGTAATAATGTGCGTGGATCGAGAAATAGTAGACAAATGGCAAAGGCGAAGTAGACCTACGAGTAGGCAATGGCGCAAAGTTCTTCAGAGTAGGAACATATTCTTTGTCTTTGCCCACTGGGCTTATCTTAGAACTAGAGGAGTGCTTATATGTACCTGCATTGACAAAGAACATAATTTCTATATCTTGTTTAGACAAGAAAAACTTTTCTTTTATAATAAAGGACAAATGTTGTTCCATTTATTTGAATGAAATGTTCTATTGTAATGCACCACTTATGAATGGTCTCTATGTTCTAGATTTAGAAAACCCAATTTATAATGTAAATACCAAGCGGTTCAAATCGAATGATTCGAACCAAACATATCTCTGGCACTGTCGCCTAGGTCACATAAATGAAAAACGCATATCCCAACTCCATAAAGATGGATTATTGGACTCATTTGATTTTGAATCATATGAGGTATGCGAATCTTGCCTTTTAGGAAAGATGACTAAAACTCCATTTAGTGGACATGGAGAGAGAGCGACAGACTTGTTAGGACTCATACGATGTATGTGGGCCTTTCAATGTCGGGCTGTGAGGAGGCTATAAGTACTTTATTACTTTCTGATATGAGTAGATTTGGCTACTTATATTTGATGAGACATAAGTCGAATCCTTTGAAAAGTTCAAAGCATTCAAGAATGAAGTACAAAACCAACTTGGTAAGCGTATCGCTACTTGATCGGATCGAGGTGGTGAATACCTTAGTCAAGAGTTTCGTGATCACTGGTGAGTGTGGGATAATATCCCAACTCACTCCCTGGAACACCACAATGGAATGGTGTATCTGAGAGGAGAAATCGTACTCTATTAGATATGGTACGATCAATGATGAGCCAGACTGATCTACCTACTTCCTTTTGGGGACTAGCTCTAGAGACACCCGCTTTCACACTTAATCGCGTCCCATCAAAAGCCGTAGAAAAGACACCATATACGATATGGACTGGGAAGAGTCCCAAAATGTCTTTTATAAAGATTTGGGGTTGTGAAGCTTATGTAAGACGTCAAGTCTCAGATAAACTAGGACCCAAATCAGATAAGTGTTATTTTGTCGGATATCCCAAGGAAACTAAGGGATATTACTTTTACAATCCCACACTTGGCAAGGTGTTTGTTGCCAGAAATGCTGTCTTTCTAGAAAGAGAATTTATTTCTAGAAAAACTAGTGGGAGTAAAATTCATCTTGAAGAAGTTCAAGATGACGATAACACTAAGGCTTCGATGGAAAATGAACAGGAACCACAAAGTGTTGTGGATGAGGAAATTGTTGCCCAAAGAGTTGTGGAACAAACACCTGTTCAAGTAGACCAACCTCTTCGTAGATCTGACGGATCCGTCGCCAACCCAGAGATATTCTTTCTCTTGGTACCGACAACGGTGATGTATTGCTTATCAATCTTGACGAGCCTACATCCTATCAAGAAGCTATGATGAGCCCAGATTCCGAGAAATGGCTAGAGGCCATGAGATCCGAAATGGAATCCATGTACACTAACCAAGTATGGACCTTGGTTGATCCACCTGAAGGGGTAAAACCCATTGGGTGTAAGTGGGTCTTTAAAGTAAAGACTGACATGGATGGTAATAAGCATACCTATAAAGGTAGATTGGTGGCTAAAGGATTCAAACAAATTCATGGTATTGACTATGATGAAACCTTTTCACCAGTTGCGATGCTTAAATCCATTCAGATCATACTTGCTATTGCAGCCTACCACGATTATGAGATCTGGCAGATGGATGTCAAAACCGCTTTTCTGAATGGAAAGCTACTCGAGGATGTGTACATGACACAGCCTGAGGGTTTTGAAGATCCAAAGCATCCTGGAAAGGTATGCAAACTGCAAAGGTCCATTTATGGACTAAAGCAAGCCTCTCGAAGCTGGAATCTTCGATTCGATGATGCAATCAAAGAGTTTGGTTTCATCAAGAATGAAGATGAACCTTGTGTCTACAAGAGAAATAGTGGGAGCACAGTTGTATTTCTTGTCTTGTATGTAGATGACATACTTCTCATCGGAAATGATATTCCCTCACTCCAAATGCGTGAAGATGTGGTTAGGGAATTGTTTCTCGATGAAAGACTTAGGTGAAGCTGCCTATATTCTAGGCATCAAGATCTATAGAGATAGATCTAAAAGATTACTTGGCCTAAGTCAGAGTACATACATTGATAAAGTGCTAGATCGTTTTGCTATGCAAAATTCCAAGAAAGGATTTTTGCCTTTATCACATGGTGTGAGTCTTTTGAAGACTCAATGTCCCTCTTCTAAGGAGGAGAGAGATCGCATGGATAAGATCCCTTATGCGTCTGCCATAGGGTCTATCATGTACGCCATGCTTTGTACTCGTCCTGACGTCTCGTATGCTTTGAGCATGACGAGTAGATACCAGTCGGATCCAGGTGAAAGTCACTGGATAGCAGTCAAAAATATTCTTAAATACTTACGAAGAACGAAAGAATATTTCTTGATATTTGGAGGCAATGAGGAGCTAACTGTAAAGGGTTACAGTGATGCAAGCTTCCAAACAGACAAGGATGACTATAGATCGCAATCGGGGTACGTGTTTTGCCTGAATGGTGGAGCTGTGAGCTGGAAGAGTTCAAAGCAGGACACAGTTGCTGATTCTACAATGTGGCAGTATATTGTCAGATCCGATGCAAAGAAAGGAGGTCGGCCCGTAAGTTCATCGAACTTGGGGTAGTTCCTAGCATTGCAGATCCAATAGACCTCTATTGTGACAACAATGGGGCTATTGCGAGCTAAGGAACCTCGATCACATCAGCGGACCAAACACATACTGCGGCGCTTCCATCTCATTCGAGAGATCATCGATAGAGGAGATGTGAGGATATGCAGAGTACCGACAGAAGCTAACATCGCAGATCCATTGACCAAGGCTTTGGCATAGAGGAAGCATGATGGTCACACTAGGTCACTAGGTATTAGATATCATAGTGATTGGTACTAGTGCTAGTGGGAGATTGTTAGTTATAGCCCTAAGAACCAATCATGTGATGGTTGAATAGGGAACATTTTGTATCATATTCTATAAAGGCAAAGGAATGGTTATTATATTTAAGTTTTGCTTGTGCCAGCTAAATTAAATATAGTAATGCCCTAGAAAAGTAGGTTCTTATCTACAGCACATCAATTGGCAGAATTGATTATGAGAGGCTGTAGAGAACACTTTCTAAATGTTCCTAGTCAAATATTAATATGCAAGGGCAGTATTAATACATAAAGACTAGCATGTAGGTCAATTGATGACTTGATCTCACAAGTCATGGATATATGATATCAAGTTGACACATGGGTATATATTAGAGAATATATACTGAACTGACCCGCCATGAGAAAGTTTCATGGATCGTTATATGAGTGTCATAAACTTTCTCATGTGACTATTGGTATGAATAGTCCTCAAACCTGAAGTCACTACGGTTCCCTACATAAGGAGTTATGTACTTTGGTATCGTCAAACGTCACCCGTAACAGGGTGGACCATAAAGGCGATTACTGGGTATATAACAAATTATGCGGAGGGATGTGAGTGATGTAGATGGGATCTATCCCTCTCATATAACGAGAGTGATATCGGTGGGCCCCTTGATTGAGTAGAACTACTAAAACGCATGACCATGCTCGAATGAGTCAATATGAGATATTGAGCTCATTTGTTTGAGTTAGTTTACTCAGGGATCAAGAAACACATACATTTATCGAGGATGATACGGTCTATGCCTCATTGATCAATCTGATATCAAGGATAGAAGGACACGGTCATATATTATAGTAGTCACGGAAAGGTTAGTCGGATCTTGACTTATCTCGTAACTTGGGTAGCAATGATGTATTGCTAGATGCCGCTCATTGCTTGTGTATCTAAAAGAGTTTAGGTCCACTGCCAACGTTATGAGAGCCTATAGGGTCACACACAAAGAGCATGATAATTAGAGGAATTAGAGTATTCTAGTTTGACTAGAATAATTTGGGAATAAGCTTAAGTACAAAATGGTTTTTGGACTTTAAGCTTAATGAGAATTTTAGCTAATTGATTTAATGAGATTAATTCAATATGTTACCTTATTGATTTAATAAGATTAATTCAATATGATTACATAAGCTTAATTGAATTAATAAGATTAATTCAATATGATTGAATTAATAAGATTAATTCAACATGATAACATAAGCTTAATTGAATTAATAAGATTAATTCAACATGCATGAATGCCACATAAGAATGCCACATAAGCATGCCACCTAAGCATCCACCTAAGCTAGATAAGGTGGAAGGAAACAAAATGGTTTTGTCTCCTTAAGTGGCCGGCCAAACTTGTGTCCCAATGCAATGGATTGCATTGAATGTGTGGAGGTGAAAGGGTTTTTCCAACCCTATAAAAGACCCCATGAAGTGGCCGGCCAAAGCAAGTGTTGTTGTGGTTGTGAGAGAGCTTGGTGGAAGCTTTGGTTGTGTGGGTTTGTGAGTGTAGGCTAGCAAGAAGAGGAGTCTTCTTCTTCCTTTCTCCTTTTCCCTCTCTTCCTCTCCTTTAGGGACTTCTCTAGCAAGAAGTAAAGGAGAGCTCCTCTAGTTTTTCTTTTGTGAGACAAGAGCTTGCTCGTGTGGATACATATAGAGGCACGGACACTTGAACGTGCAAAAGATCCAACAAACAAAAGGAAGAAGCGGGATTAACAAGGGCACGCAACAAAGGTAATCCTCTCCTATAAGATAGGTTTGGTTTAGAGAAATTTATTTTATACGAGTTTGCTTTCGCATGGATCACTTGGAAGGGATCCTAATTTTTCCGTTGCGCATATGCCATTTGGCATAAAGAATTCCCTACAATGAACCACAAGCCCACGAGTAAGATTATTCTGGAGGAATTGAGAGACGAAGTCACTACTTCAGTACCACTGGTACAAGAGGATATACCACAAGTGACTGCACTGCGTGTCACTGAGGATACACAGGTGATACCTCGTCGTAGTGGCAGGGTTATTAGACAGCCTGACAGATTTATGTTCTTGGGAGAATCTTCTGATTTGGTCCTTGGCGAACATGAACCTGATCCCTGGACATATGACGAGGCAATCCAAGATAAAGATGCAGTATCTTGGCAAAGTGCAATGAATTCTGAGATAGAATCTATTGATTCAAATCAGGTCTGGGAGCTAGTAGAACCACCCAATGGTGTAAAAGCCATTGGATGCAAGTGAATCTACAAGATAAAGAGAGGAATAAACGGGAAGGTTGAGACCTTCAAAGCGAGGCTTGTTGCGAAGGGGTATACTCATAAAGAGGGCATCGATTATTAGGAGACCTTTTCGCCGGTAGCCATGCTTAAGTCTATCTGAATTCTCTTATGTATTACTGCTCATATGGATTATGAGGTATGACAGATGGATGTCAAGACAACTTTCCTTAATGGAAGTTTTGAGGAAAACATCTATATGAAGCAACCAGAGGGATTCATTGCAAAGGGCAAAGAGAATCTTGTGTGTAAGCTTAATCAGTCCATTTATGAATTGAAGCAAGCTTCGAGGTCTTGGAACATCCGCTTTGATGAAGTAATATAGTCTTATGGATTTATTCAAAGTCCGGATGAGTCTTGTGTATACAAGAGATGTGACGGAAACGTAATGGTATTTCTTGTACTATACGTAGATGACATTTTGTTAATTGACAACAATGTCAAGGTGTTATCGGACATAAGGGTAAGGTTGTCCAAACATTTTTATATGAAGGACTTGGGAGAAGTGGGACACATCCTTGGGATCAAGGTTATAAGGGATCGCAAGAAAAAGATATTGTGCTTGTCTCAAGCTTCATACTTAGACACCGTTTTGGCTCATTTTAGCATGCAGAACTCCAAGAAAGGTTTTCTACCTTTCAGGCATGGAGTTCCTTTATCTAAGGAGATGTGTCCTAGAACATCTAAGGAGATAGAGGAGATGAAGGCGATTCCTTATGCTTCGGTAGTAGGAAGCCTCATGTATGTTATGCTATGTATGAGACCGGATATCTGTTGGAATGTATACTGAAAAGTCTATCTTTTGTATGAACATCTTTATTTTGAAATAAGAATCACATGATCATAGTTTGCATATTTATGGTTATGCATATTGTTCAATACATTACATTGTAGATAACATGGTGTGTGGTGTCACACGGGAGATCATGTTATCGGCTCCTTGTAAAGTATAAGTATAGGCTCACAACCGAGATGACTTTGGACAAACCATTGGTATGGTTGTAGTGTGATTTGGTATTGGTTTGTCTTGACCAAAGAATCATGTTGGGGATCGAACGGCCGGCTAGAGGGGGGTGAATAGCCCTCTTCCAATGTATGTCGTAAATTGCTCGTCTACAAAAGATTAGCGCAAGCGGAATATACAAATAGACAAAGCAAAAGATAAACAATAAAACAAACGCTAACACGATGGTATAACGTGGTTCACGGCTACGCCGCTAATCCACGGTCCGATTCGTCCATGGTGAATCACTCCTCCAAAGCCAATCACTATTGGTCTCTCCTTTGCACCAAGCTAGGTGGAGGTAACCTTTACAAACAAGATCACTCTTCTTACAATAAGAATGGAGTAAAAGCAAGTAAGAAGAGTTTAGAGCTTGTGGGGCACTTGGATGGTTGTTTGGAGTAAGAGCATTAGCCCCCCAAAGCTCCACATCCTCTCTTTTTATAGAGAGGAGGCTTTTCTTCCCGTTGGCCGCCACCAGTCAACTGCTGCCCTTGGCAATCGACTGTCGCCACTACAATGGTCTCCGAACACGTCGAATCTCGACCGTTGTAGTCCAACAGAACACTTGGCAGTCGACTGATGGACCTCATCAGTCGACTGCTGCCTCCGTAGTCGACTGCTCAGTCGGCTACGAGCGGTTCTATGGCCAAACCCTTTCGACCCGATCATTCGCATTCAAGAATGATCGATGATAGTCGGCAATGATCGCCCCATATGGCAATGATGGGCCTCAAAATATTCAGTCGAATACCAGTCGAACCACATTCGACTCGGAGCAGTCGACTTCCATTACATGGCAGTCGACTGGTGTCGTGTGAAACTCAAACTTAACATAAGTTTGAGCTTCCGACGGTCGGGTAAACCTTAACCCTTGCGGTCAAGTCTCCGACACTCAGCCATTCGGCCAAGTTCACCTAATGAGCTACTTACATTTCACTCATTCTCTCATCTCACTCGAAGTCCCTCGCCGAAGCTCTCTTCGTTCGCGGCCACGTCCCTCGGCAACATCAAGCGCAAGACTCAGCAATGCTCCTTCGCGTCTCTTGCCTTCGAAGTCTGCTTCCTTGGCTTCACTTCAAGTCATCTCGTCCGGCGGTCCCTCGGCAGCATCTGTAGGGAATTCTTTATGCCAAATAGCATATGCGCAACGGAAAAATTAGGATCCCTTCCTAGTGATCCTTGCGAAAGAAAACCTCGTACAAAATAAATTTCTCTAAAACCAAACCTATCTTATAGGAGAGGATTACCTTTGTTGCGTGCCCTTGTTAATCCCGCTTTTCCTTTTGGTTTGTTGGATCTTTAGCACGTTCAAATGTCCGTGCCTCTATACGTATCCACACGAGCAAGCTCTTGTCTCACAAAAGAAAAACTAGAAGGGCTCTCCTTTACTTCTTGCTAGAGAAGTCCCTAAAGGAGAGGAAGCTAGGGAAAAAGAGAAGGGAAGAAGAAGACTACTCTTCTTGCTAGCCTACACTCACAAAACCACACAACCAAAGCTTCCACCAAGCTCTCAAGCTCTCACACAACCACAATCACCCTTTGGCCGACCACTCCATGGAGTCTTTTATAGGGTTGGAAAAACCCTTTCACCTCCTACCATTCAATGCAATCCATTGCATTGAGACACCTTGTTTGGCCGGCCACTTTAAGGAGACAAAAACCACTTTGTCTCCTTCCACCTTATCTAGCTTAGGTGGCATGATTATGTGGCATGCTTGTGTGGCATTCATGCATGTTGAATTAATCTTATTAATTCAATAAGCCCACCTTATCTAGCTTAGGTGGCATGCTTATGTGGCATTCATGCATGTTGAATTAATCTTATTAATTCAATAAGCTTATGTTATCATATTGAATTAATCTCATTAAATCAATAAGGTAACATATTGAATTAATCTCATTAAATCAATAAGCTAAAATTCTCATTAAGCTTAAAGTCCAAAAACCATTTTGTACTTAAGCTTATTCCCAAATTATTCTAGTCAAACTAGAATGTACTAATTCTTCTAATCATCATGCTCTTTGTGTGTGACCCTATAGGCTCTCATAACGTTGGCAGTGGATCTAAACTCTTTTAGATACACAAGCAATGAGCGGCATCTAGCAATACATCATTGCTACCCAAGTTACGAAATAAGTCAAGATCCGACTAACCTTTCCGTGACTACTATAATGTATGACCGTGTCCTTCTATCCTTGATATCAGATTGACCAATGAGGCATAAGACCGTGTCATCCTCGATCAATCTATGTGTTTCTTGATCCCTGAGTAAACTAACTCAAACAAATGAGCTCAATATCTCATATTGACTCATTTGAGCATGGCCATGCGTTTTAGTAGTTCTACTCAATCAAGGGGCCCACCGATATCACTCTCGTCATATGAGTGGGATAGATCCCATCTACATCACTCACATCCCTCCGCATAATTTGTTATATACCCAGTAATCGCCTTAATGGTCCACCCTGTTACGGGTGACGTTTGACGATACCAAAGTACATAATTCCTTATGTAGGGAACCGTAGTGACTTCAGGTTCGAGGACTATTCATACCAATAATCACATGAGAAAGTTTATGACACTCATATAACGATCCATGAAACTTTCTCATGGCGGGTCAGTTCAGTATATATTCTCTAATATATACCCATGTGTCAACTTGATATCATATATCCATGACTTGTGAGATCAAGTCATCAATCGACCTACATGCTAGTCTTTATGTATTAATATTGCCCTTGCATATTAATACTTGACTAGGAACATTTAGGAAAGTGTTCTCTACAGCCTCTCATAATCAATTCTGCCAATTGATGTGATGTAGATAAGAACCTACTTTTCTAGGGCATTATTATATTTAATTTAGCTGGCACAAGCAAGATGTAAATATAATAACCAATCCTTTGCCTTTATTGAATATGATACAAAATGTTCCCTTTTCAACCATCACATGATTGGCTCTAGGGCTATAACTAACAGCATCAAGCGCACGACTCTACAATGCTCCTTCTCCGACTCAGGCACGAGGTTGTGAGAGTGAACCCGCCAAGGCTCCATGTGCGAATTACTAAGTCATGCAAGACTCCAACACACATATCAAATAACAATACCAACCTAACTTAAACCCTTTGCCACACACATCAAAACCTTATCATGGCAAGAGATTGCCCTAACAATCTCCCCCTTTTTGATGTGTGGCAATCCGTTTAAGTTAGGTAAAAAAAAATATTTGATAGAAATTTCTAAGGTAAGAAAGCATGTAAACATAAACATGATATAACAACATGCAACTCCCCCTTAATCCATGAAACTCTCTCTACAAATTCTCCCCCTATCATAATTTACTTAAACACAATTATTTCTCCCCCTTTGACACCATCAAAAAGATTAATACTAAGTTATAAACCCATGACATCAAGTCTAATAGAAGGAAAATAACAAAAACATGTTTAAAATCTGAAATCAAAAAATATTAGACTGGTTTTCAGGTGAGCATGATCTATCAAGATATAATGATCGGACAGCACAATGGTTTCCGAAATTCTGATTTTCTGGGTGAATTTCAGAAATGCATTAAAAATTCTAGAAAATTTAAAAAATCATGAAATTTGGGGAACATATTTCTTGTAAGATTCTTTATCAGTGAAAAATAGGTCTTCATGAAAAATCATTATATTTTCACGTATTTGCCAAAAATCCAAAAGCTTTAAAAACTACTATGTTTTTGATTATAATAGTATCCATTTTAACACCTAGTTTCAGTTTGAATTGTTTCAAAACATGAATACACATATTTTAAGGTAAGAAATTGTTTTGAAAACATATGAAATATCCAACCATTATCTTTGGGCAATATTTCTATGAATTAAACATAAGTCTTCCCCATGATTGGTCTATTATTGCTATTTTGATACCTTAAATGACCATCTAAGTGCCATAGGCATTAGTGGACATTTGTATCATCCTAACATCTCACTCATGCTAAGTTTTCAATCATGGTAGCCTATAGTGAGTGTGAGATGTATCCTAGAGGTATTTATATATACTTAACCATTATATTCATGCAATTTTATCAAGGTTAAGTATCACCCTAACAATCCTCATCATCATAATGACATATATGAATGAATTCTACATTATGATCATGAAACACATGAATTCATTGAATTGTTATCATGCATTAGGTATTATATCATGATAATAAACAAAATATCACCTAAGGCATGATTTAAACCCTATTTCTCATGATGATGTGCCAAATTTCAAAATCATAAATCATGATTGCACATATACATAGCAATTACATTGATTATCATGATTTAAACATTATTAACTATTTATAGGCACGTTATCATCACCTAACACTATTTCAAAATGTTGTCCCGCCATCCTAAGTCAACCAAAATATGATATAGGTCAATTGCATATGGTTGACTACCCTAGGGGTTTTCTAACCCTTAAGGATGGATTTTGGAACCCAAAATAGGTTCTTTCCTATGGGGTTCACAAGATACTCCTTGGGAATCCATTTCCTAGCAATTACTTTCTTTTTATCTTGTCCCCTATCAATTAGGCATTTATAGGCCTTTTCAATTTTCTTTTCTTTATAACCTAGGCCTTTCTTATTGAAGCTAGCTCTTTGGCTCCCTATGATCATGTTCAAGGTGTTTGAGCCAATTGTGAATTTCTCTAGGGCTTTTGTCAAATAGTCTACCTTTTCCCTTAGAGCCATATTTTCTTCTATGCATGCATCATTAACATTAAATGGCATATATTCATGTGAGCATGCATCATCATGGCAAGAAGAAATATTATCATCATTTAAGCATGCTTTTTCTAGTTTATTTTCTAAGTCCTTAATTTGATCTAGCATGCTTTTGTTCTTCTTCTTAGCTCTAAATAAATCCCTAGTTAAGCTAGAAACCATGGAAACTATTTTCTTAGGAGTTAGATTCATTACCATAGTTTCCATGTCCTCTTCTTCTTCTTCGGATGAGGAGGATGATGATGTGGAGGAGACTCCCCCTTCATTTGAGCTCTCCCCACTTAAGCTTGATCCTTCATTTTCGGTGGAGGAGCAATCCAAGTCATCAAAGGCCATTAAGGCCAAATTGGTGACAAAGGCATTCTCCTCTTCCGATGATGATGAAGAGGATGAGGATGGATCATCCCAAGTCCTTGCCTTGAGAGCTTTGGCCATTCCCTTTTCCTTTGTCTTCTTCTCCTCTTTCTTCTTGCTCCCCTTTTTCTTCTTCTTTTCTTCTTTCTTCTTCCTCTCTTATTTGCTCTTGTTTAGGAGAGGAAAATTGTCCCTTATGTGTCCCTCTCCTTGGCAATTGTAGCAAATGATTTTCCCCCTTGGTCTTCTACTCCTATCATTGGATTTATTAAATCGAAAACCTTTTAAAGCACGCCTTACCCTCGTTACCATATACGCTTCTTTCGTGCTATCCAAGGAGGAGGATGAGGATGCTTCATCATCGGAGGAGGAGGGGATTTCCATCTTCTTCTTCCCCTTGTTTGCCATCAAAGCTACTCCTCTTGAAGGTTGGATTCTAGGCTCTTCTTGTATTCCTTCAAGTCTTGTTTCATGAAGCTCCATGGTTGAGAAGAATTCCTCCAAGGTGCTTACTTCTAAATTCTTGGAGATATAAAATGAGTCCACCATGGAGCTCCATTTTGAGGATCGCGGAAAGGCATCTATAGCCTTCATAACCATATCCCGGTTTGATAGCTTCTCACCTACACTTGACAAACCGGTGATAATTTCCTTGAAACGAGAATGTAAGGAAATTACCTTTTCTCCCTTTTCTAGTTTAATGTTGTTGAGTTGGGAGCGGAGGAGGTCTCTCCTTGCTAGCTTCGCCTCAGATGTGCCTTCATGAAGCTCAATTAGCTTCTCCCACATCTCCTTGGCACTTAGGCATTCTCCAATTCGGTTGATCTCTTGTTGGAGGAGCACATTGAAGAGATGGTTCTTGGCTTTTGAGTTTGCAAGGTGCTCTTCCCTTTGCTTTTTGGTCCACCTAGATTTCTCTATTGGCTTCCCTTCTTCATCCCTAGGCAAAACGAAACCGGATTCCATTGTAATCATGATATCAAAATCCGTTTCAAAGAATACCTCCATTCGCTTCTTCCACCAAGCGAATTCTCCATCAAACTTCGGTGGATGGATGTTGGAGCCGGCCATTTTGAAAGTTGCTTGTTGTGGCGGTTAGTCCTCGACAAGCTTTCCTTGGCTCTGATACCACTTGTTGGGGATCGAATGGCCGACTAGAGAGGGGTGAATAGCCCTCTTCCAATGGATGTCGTAAATTGCTCGTCTACAAAAGATTAGCGCAAGCGGAATATACAAATAGACAAAGCAAAAGATAAACAATAAAACAAACGCTAACACGATGGTATAACGTGGTTCACGGCTACGCCGCTAATCCACGGTCCGATTCGTCCAAGGTGAATCACTCCTCCAAAGCCAATCACTATTGGTCTCTCCTTTGCACCAAGCTAGGTGGAGGTAACCTTTACAAACAAGATCACTCTTCTTACAATAAGAATGGAGTAAAAGCAAGTAAGAAGAGTTTAGAGCTTGTGGGGCACTTGGATGGTCGTTTGGAGTAAGAGCATTAGCCCCCCAAAGCTCCACACCCTCTCTTTTTATAGAGAGGAGGCTTTTCTTCCCGTTGGCCGCCACCAGTCGACTGCTGCCCTTGGCAGTCGACTGCCGCCACTACAACGGTCTCCGAACACGTCGAATCCTGACCGTTGTAGTCCAACGAAACACTTGGCAGTCGACTGATGGACCTCATCAATCGATCACGCCTCCGTAGTCTACCGCTCACGGCTATGAGCGCCTGCGTGGCCAAACCCTTCGATCACCGATCGATTGATTCGATTGATTGATGGTCTTGGCGATCGCCCGCCACATATGACATGATGATTGGCCTCAAAACATTGATCGAATACGGTCGAACCACATTCGACTCGAGCGATCATTGCCATTACATGGCAGCCGACTGGTGCCGTGTGAAACTCAAACTTAACATAAGTTTGAGCTTCCGACGGTCGGGTAAACCTTAAACCTTGCGGTCAAGTCTCCGACACTCAGCCATTCGGCCAAGTTCACCTAATGAGCTACTTACATTTCACTCATTCTCTCATCTCACTTGAAGTCCCTCGCTGAAGCTCTCTTCGTTCGCGGCCACGTCCCTCGGCAGCATCAGGCGCACGACTCTGCAATGTTCCTTCGCATCTCTTGCCTCCGAAGTCTGCTTCCTTGGCTTCACTTCAAGTCATCTCGTCCGGCGGTCCCTCGGTAGCATCAAGCGCACGGCTCTGCAATGATCCTTCTCCGACTCAGGCACGAGGTTGGGAGGGTGAACCCGCCAAGGATCCATGTGCGAATTACTAAGTCCTGCAAGACTCCAATGCACATATCAAATAACAATACCAACCTAACTTAAACCCTTTGCCACACACATCAAAACCTTATCATGGCAAGAGATTGCCCTAACAAATCACACTAGTACACTTTATGTGTATTGAGCAGGACCGACTTAGAGGTGATTCGATTTATTGCTGACTACATAATTGAATCGGACCTCAGATATTATATTGTACATACTCTTAATCCCGATATAATAACGGACACATATACTTATTATTCATTTCTTTGATTTACCAATGGGCGAGATTTATAGATTAAATCGATAGGCTCGGTAAGTTGGGAAATGATATTATTTATATGGTGTGGCATTGATTATAGGAGGAAACCGTGTCCTATATATTAGGATGATGATGTCCCCTTGAGGAGCTCATAAGGTTCATCATGTAAACCCTGCAGGTGGACTTGGTCCGGCTTGATGAAAAGGTTGAGTGGTACTACTTATGGAGTTAGATGTTGATTAATTAATGGTCAGTAAATAAATTAATCGACGGACATTCGAGATCTTAAACATGGGGAGAAAAATGTACATATAATATATGGAGCCCATATTAACTTATGGGGGTTGGTGAGGTAGATCAATGATAATCCTTTAGTGGATTGGATTATCATTAATGGATTCGACTTTATGTGGGCTTGATCCATTGGGTGGCCAAGATCCAACTCCTCCTAATGGTCCCTATCATAGCCTATTAATACCTCATGAAGCCTAAATCCAATGGATGAAAACAAAACTTTAGCTCCAACAGTAGAGATTAAATCTCTCTCTAGATCCGACGGTTGAGATTAAATCCCTAGAACCGATGGTGGAGATTAAAGGAGGCTTAGGCCTAACTCTATAAAAGGGTGCTTAAGGGTGGACGACAAAAGAGAGATAGAAGAGGGATTAGGGTTAAGGGGCGGCAAGCTTGGGCGATTAGGGTTTGGGGTGTAGGCGGCACCAAATAAGGAAAGCTTTTCCTTTTCTTCTTCTTCTTCCTTGGCGGCCGGCGCCCAAACTAGACTTTCTCTTCCTTTTCCGGCATCCAAACCCTTTCTTCCTCTTCTCCTTGGCTGGTGGAAACATAGCTTAAGGTCTTCTCTTGGAGCTTTTGGCCGGCATCCATCTTCCTCATCCCTTCTCCTTGTTGGCCGGCGGCAAGCATGTAGGTTGGTGCTTGTTGGTTGGCTAAAGGAAGGAGAAGGGTTTTGTTTCTATATTTCCTCTTGTTCGGAGCGAGCAAGGAAGAAAGATTGGTGATCTAGGAGCTTTGACTTTTGGTAGATCGTCGCTCACACGACGTCCAAAAGGAGGAAGGTCAGACAATAGAAGACTAAGAGGTATAACATTTGTTTATTTTCTTTTGTAAGCTGTCTATATTTTTTCTTCAATTATATGAATGTTATGTATTGTATTTTGTGGCTAATATAACTTGCACCCCGAACATAAACACAAAAGCCGGCGATTCGTACATCGTCTATTCCGCGGCTATTCGTAGAATAGAGGTTGGTTGCTTGAACAATAAGTTTGTTCAAATGACTACTCTAATCGAATAGCACAATGATGAAATGGTTGCTTGGGTTATCCCTCTTGTCAAGGATAAATTTTTTTATCCGAGGAAGTAGAAGGGATCGCCATGAACAGGCGACCGAGTTGAAGTGGGAAGCGAAGTTTCCTACCTTCAAGTGGTATCAGAGCGACAATTTCTGGTTTTGTGTGTTTAGGATTCGGTTACTTTTATGCACTTTTCATATATTATATGTGCCGAATAATAGTAGTATATGCGTAGGTTAACTCTTTGGTTGCAGGCATAGGATCCAACTATTATGGTCATATGTGTGTATGTGATTGTATGTGTGTAATTGTATATTTTGTTGAATCCTCGGGGTTGACTAGGCTAGTATTTAATTTTTGTAAATTAGATACGACATTGTTTAGCCACTCTTTTTTATTTTAGTTTACTTTTGATCTAGATTTCATGTACCCTCCCTCATGGAGTATAGAATCGATGAATGTAAATTAAAATAATTTTTCTCGGCTCGGATCTCCGGATGGCTTGTACATGGCGTAGGGAGGAGTGGACGAGATGACGATATGACGGGAGACATATTGAAGACAAAAGTCATAATAGTTGGAAAATATTTATTTTTCATATTTATTGCTTATTGTTTGATATGCATGTTATAGGCTAGAAAATTTCTCAATTTCAAATTACTAAGTGGGAGAGGGATATTTTTATAAATTCCCACAGTCTCCATTACGATTTGACATGTGATGCAAACAAACTTGCGCATTGACTCTGAGTGCCTTCCTCCCCATCGGATGAGTTTGTTTGTGGATCACAAGGTCGAATATGGTTATAGGAAGTTATTAAGGAGCGTGTGTACTTCCCCATCGGAAGGCACATAACCCGAGATAATTAACTTGGTACCGAGTAATGGTGAACACTTAGATACAAAAATAAGTATCCTCCCCATCGGAGTCACTGCTTTTATTTGTAGGGCCGAAGAAGAACCAACTATTAATTTTACTTGTCAAAAAGTTAGGTTGACAAAATAGTAAAATTAATGGGTAAAACCTACTCTTACAAATGTAGAATTCGTATATGTCCACACTATCGTGACATACGATATTCTCAGTGTTTTGAGGTGTTGGTTGATTTTAAAATTTTATTATTTGAGGAATCAATAATTTTTTGAAATCTAATGTTTTGATCTATGTGATTCTTAGGTTTTCTTTCAAAATGACTTTCAACCCGCTTGCTGTGATACTGAAAGAAAATAAACTTACTGGACCCAACTATGTTGATTGGAAGAGGAATCTTGACATTGTCTTGATTGTTGAGGAATACAAATATGTACTCCTCGAAGAGTGCCCTCCTAAGCCTGCGGATGATTCTGGGGAAAAGGAGAAGGAGAGTTATAAGAAGTGGATTAAGGCCGATGAGATGACACAGTGTTACATTTTGGCATCTATGTCAAATGTACTGCAACATCAGCATCAAGCCATGCCCACTGCTTATGACATGATGCTCAATCTCAAAGAGCTTTTCGGACACCATGAGGCTGCTAGGCAGGAAGCCATGAGGAACTTGATGATGACCACCATGATCGAGGGAACACCCGTGAGGGATCATGTTCTCAAGATGATGACTAATTTGAATGAGTTGGAAGTCCTCGGAGCTGAGATCGATGGGAAAACCCAGGTCGATATCATTCTCCAGTCTCTACCTAAAAGTTTTGAGCAATTTCGCCTGAACTACAACATGAACAAGAGGTTGTATTCATTGGCGGAGCTTCTGATAGAACTCCAGGCGACAGAGGGGCTATTTCGTCAGAGTGCTCAGGCACAAGCCATGGTTGCCCTAAAGGTTTCTACTTCTAAGCCGAAAGGCAAGAAGAAGAAGAAACAAGCTGGGGCAAAGGCGGTGGGAGGAACTCAGGGAGGAGTGAAGAAGCCGAAAGGCAAGTGCTTCACTTGCACGCAGACTGGACACTGGAAGAAGGACTGCCCCAACCGCAAGTAGAACAAAGGTATATCTTTTGGTCTAGTCGTTGAAACATGTTTAGCGGTGTTATCTATCGCCGCCTGGTGTGTAGATACGAGAGCCACTGATCATGTCTGTAATACTTTGCAGGGGTTCCAGGAAACCAGACGACTGGCTGAGGGTGAGATTATCGTATACTTGGGCGATGTCACGAAGGTGGCAGCTGTTACAGTGGGAGATGTTTATTTATCTTTTGAGAAAAATAAAGTTTTGGTTCTTAAGAATTACCTTTATGTACCTTTATTTTGAAAGAATTTAATTTCTATTTCTAAATTGTTTATTGATGGATATTCTATTTCTTTTATTGACAGAGTTGTTATAAAAAAGAATAGGGAGATTATCTGTTCGGGTGCATTGATAGAAATTTATACACACTTGAACCAAAAGCTCCCACGATGCAAATAGAAGTTAATAACTCATCTTCTAATTCCAATAAGAGAAAAGAACCTTCGAAGATGAACCAAACATATCTTTGGCATCTTAGTCTTGGTCATATTAACCTAAGTAGAATTCAAAGGTTGATAGTCGATGGACCTCTGGGTTCATTAGTGGTGGAAGATTTCCCAACCTGCGAATCTTGCTTGGAGGGTAAAATGATCAAGAGGCCTTTTAAGGCCAAGGGGTATAGAGCCAAAGATGTGTTAGAATTGGTTCATTCTGATTTGTGTGGTCCTATGTCTATCCAGGCTAGAGGTGGTTTTGAGTATTTTGTCTCTTTTATAGATGATTATTCGAGATATGGATACATTTACTTGATGCGGCGCAAGTCTGAATGCTTTGACAAGTTCAAAGAATTTAAGGCTGATGCGGTGAAACGTCAAAGAAAAAGTATCAAGACACTACGATTTGATCGTGGTGGTGAGTACCTCTTGGGAGAGTTTAGGAATTACTTATCAGAGGCTGGGATTCAATCCCAATTGTCTGCACCTCGCACACCCCAGTAGAATGATGTAGTAGAGCGAAGGAATAGGACTCTTATGGAGATGGTTAGATCGATGATGAGTTATTCTGAGTTGCCAGATTCGTTCTGAGTCAAGCACATGTGACGAAGGCCGATGCTGGTAAGTTGGAACCCCGTACAGAAGTGTGCATGCTCGTTGGCTATCCTAGAGGAACGAAAGGTGATTTGTTTTTTTGTCCTAGAGATCAGAGGGTGATCGTCAGCACGAACGCCAGATTTCTAGAAGAAGACTATGTCATGAACCACAAGCCCAAGAGTAAAATTGTTTTGGAGGAATTGAAAGGGGAAGTCACTTCTTCAGTACCACCGGTACAAGAGGATATACCACAAGTCACTGTACCACGTGTCACAGAGGATACACAAGTGATACCTCATTATAGTGGGAGGGTTGTGAGACAGCCTGATAGATTCATGTTCTTGGGAGAATCTTCTGATTTGGTCCTTGGCGAACATGAACCCGATCCCTGGACATATGACGAGGCAATCCAAGATAAAGATGCGGTATCTTGGCAAAGTGCAATGAATGCCGAGATTGAATCTATGGATTTAAATTTGGTCTGGGAGCTAGTAGAACCACCCGAAGGTGTAAAAATCATTGGATGCAAGTGGATCTACAAAAGAAACAGAGGAATAGACGGGAAGGTTGAGACCTTCAAAGCGAGGCTTGTTGCAAAGGGGTATACTCAGAAAGAGGGTATCGATTATGAGGAAACCTTTTCGCCAGTGGCCATGCTTAAGTCTATCTAGATTCTCTTATGCATTGCAGCTCATATGGATTATAAGGTGTGACAGATAGATGTCAAGCCTGCTTTCCTTAATGGAAGTCTTGAAGAAAACATCTATATGAAGCAACCAGAGAGATTCATTGCAAAGGACAAAGAGCATCTTGTGTGTAAGTTTAATCGGTCCATTTATGGATTGAAACAAGCTTCGAGGTCTTGGAACATCCGCTTTGATGAGGTAATCCAGTCTTATGGATTTATTCAAAGTTCGGATGAGTCTTGTGTATACAAGAGATGTGATGGGAACGTAGTGGTATTTCTTGTGCTATACGTAGATGGCATTTTATTAATTGGCAACAATGTCAAGGTGTTATCAGATGTAAGGGTATGGTTGTCCAAAAAGTTTGATATGAAGGACTTGGGAGAAGTGGGACACATCTTTGGGATCAAGGTTATTAGGGATCGCAAGAAAAGGATGTTGTGCTTATCTCAAGCTTCACACATAGACACCATTATGGATCATTTTAGCATGCAGAACTCCAAGAAGGGTTTTCTACCTTTCAGGCATGGAGTTCCTTTATCTAAGGAGATGTGTATTAGAACATCTGAGGAGATAGAGGAGATGAAGGCGGTTCCTTATGCTTCAACAGTAGGAAGCCTCATGTATGCGATGCTATGTATGAGACAAGATATCTGCTTTGCCATGGGCATGGTCAACAGATATCAGAGTAATCCAGGACAGGGACATTGGACTGCAGTAAAGCATATATTGAAGTACCTGAGAAGGACTAGGGATTATATGCTAGTTTACCAGGCAGACCAATTACTCCCTGTGGTTATACAGATTCCGACTTCCAATCTGATAGGAATAACAGTAAGTCTACCTCAGGTTTTGTGTTTACTTTGGGAGGTGGAGCCATTGTATGGAGGAGTGTCAAGAAGAAATGCGTGGCGGACTCCACCATGGAAGATGAGTATGTGGCAGCCTCTGAGGCGGCCAAAGAAGTTGTATGGTTCAGGAACTTCTTGATAGACTTGGATGTGATTCCTAGTTTTCCCAGAACTATCACAATTTATTGTGACAACATTGGTGCAGTTGCAAACTCGAAGGAACCACGAGTCCATAAGGCAACTAAACACATAGAGCACAAGTACCACCTAATACGAGAAATCGTAAAGGAGGGAGAAGGTGTTGTTGCCTAGATTACATCAGAGGATATCCTAGTAGATCCTTTCACTAAGGCCTTTCTAGCAAGAGCTTTTGATAGACATGTGGAGGGAATGGGAATCATATGTATGGTAGTTTGAGAACAACATAGTCTTTTAGTATAAGTGGGAGATTGTTGGGATGTATACTGAAAAGTCTATCTTTTGTATGAACATCTTTATTTTGAAATAAGAATCACATGATCATTATTTGCATATTTATGGTTATGCATATTATCTAATACATTACATTATAGATAACATGGTGTGTGGTGTCACACGGGAGATCATGTTATTGACTCTTTGTAAAGTATAAGTATAGGCTCACGACCGAGATGGCTTTGGACAAACCATTGGTATGGTTGTAGTGTGATTTGGTATTGGTTTGTCTTGACCATAGAATCACACTAGTACACTTTGTGTGTATTGAGCAGGACCGACTTAGAGGTGATTCAATTTATTGCTGACTACATAATCGAATCGGACCTCAGATATTATATTGTACATACTCTTAATCCCGATATAATAACAGGCACATATACTTAGTATTCATTTCTTTGATTTACCAATGGGCTAGATTTATAGATTAAATTGATAGACTCGGTAAGTTGGGAAATGATATTATTTATATGGTGTGCCGTTGATTATAGGAGGAAACCGTGTCCTATATATTAGGATGATGATGTCCCCTTGAGGAGCTCATAAGGTTCATAATGTAAACTCTGCAGGTGGACTTGGTCCGACATGATGAAAATGTTGAGTGGTACTACTCATGGAGTTAGATGTTGATTAATTAATGGTCAGTAAATTAATTAATCGACGGACATTCAAGATCTTAAACACTGGGATAAAAATGTAAATATAATATATGGATCCCATATTAACTTATGGGGGTTGGTGAGGTAGATCAATGATAATCCTTTAGTGGATTGGATTATCATTAATGGATCGGACTTTATGTGGGCTTGATCCATTGGGTGGCCAAGATCCAACTCCTCCTCATGGTCCCTATTGTAGCCTATTAGTACCTCATGAAGCCTAGATCCAATGGATGAAAACAAAACTCTGGATTCAAAGGTAGAGATTAAATCTCTAGATCCGACGGTTGAGATTAAATCTCTAGATCCGACGGTTGAGATTAAATCCCTAGAACCGATGGTGGAGATTAAAGGAGGCTCAGGCCTAACTCTATAAAAGGGTTCTTAAGGGTGGATGGAAAAAGAGAGATAGAAGAGGCATTAGGGTTAAGGGGCGACAAGCTTGGGCGATTAGGGTTTGGGGTGTAGGCGGCACCAAATAAGGAAAGATTTTCCTTTTCTTCTTCTTCTTCCTTGGTGGCCGACCCCCAAACCAGCCTTTCTCCTCCTTTGCTGGCGTCCAAACCCCTTCTTCCTCTTCTCCTTGGCCGGTGGAAACATAGCTTAAGGTCTTCTCTTGGAGCTTTTGGCCTGCATCCATCTTCCTCATCCCTTCTCCTTGTTGGCCGGCGGCAAGCATCTCGGTTGGTGCTTGTTGGTTGGCTAAAGGAAGGAGAAGGGTTTTGTTTCTATACTTCCTCTTGTTCGGAGCAAGCAAGGAAGAAAGATTGGTGATCTAGGAGATTCGACTTTTAGTAGATCGTCGCCCACATGACATCCAAAAGGAGGAAGGTCATACAATAGAAGACCAAGAGGTATAACGTTTGTTTATATTCTTTTGTAAGCTGTCTATATTTTTTCTTCAATTATATGAATGTTATGTATTCTGTTTTGTGGCTAATATAACTTGGACCCTGAACATAAACACAAAAGCTGGCGATCCGTACATCGTCTATTCCACGGCTATTCGTAGAATAGAGGTTGGTTGCTTGAACAACAAGTTTGTTCAAGTGATTACTCTAATCGAATAGCACGATGATGAAATGGTTGCTTGGGTAATCCCTCTTGTCAAGGATAAATTTTTTAATCCGGGGACGTAGAAGGGATCTCTATGAACAAGCGACCGAGTTGAAGTGGGAAGCGAAGTTTCCTACCTTCAATATCTGCTTTGCCCAGTGCATGGTTAGCAGATATCAAAGTAATCCAGGGCAGGGACATTGGACTGTGGTAAAGCATATATTGAAGTACCTGAGAAGGACTAGGGATTATATGCTGGTATACCAGGCAGATCAATTACTCTCTGTAAGTTACACAGATTCTGACTTCCAATCACATAGGGATAATAGTAAGTCTACCTCAGGTTTTGTGTTTACTTTGGGAGGTGGAGCCATTGTATGGAGGAGTGTCAAGCAGAAATGCGTGGCGGACTCTACCATGGAAGATGAGTATTTGGCAGCCTCTGAGGCGGCCAAAGAAGCTGTATGTCTCAGGAACTTCTTGATGGACTTGGATGTGATTCCTAGTTTGCCCAGAACTATCACAATTTATTGTGATAACAGTGGTGCAGTTGCATGATTCCTGGTTTGCCCAGAACTATCATAATTTATTGTGATAACAGTGGTGCAGTTGCAAACTCGAAGGAACCACGAGCCCATAAGGCAAGTAAACACATAGAGGGCAAGTACCCCCTGATACGAGAAATCATAAAGCGAGGAGAAGTTGTTGTGGCCAAGATTGTATCAGGGGATAACCTGGCACATCTTTTCACTAAGGCCCTTCCAGCGAGAGCTTTTGATAGGCATGTGGAGGGAATGAGAATCAGATGTATGGCAGTATGAGGATAGGATATTCTTTTAGTATAAATGGGAGATTGTTGGGATGTATACTGAAAAGTGTATCTTTTGTATGAACATCTTTATTTTTGAAATAAGAATCACATGATCATTGTTTGCATATTTATTATTATGCATATTGTCTAATACATTACATTGTAGATAACATGGTGTGTAGTGTCACACGGGAGATCATGTTATCAGTTTCTTGTAGAGTATAAGCAAAGGCTCACAACCGAGATGGTTTTGGACAAACTATTGGTATGGTTGTAGTGAGATTTGGTATTGGTTTGTCTTGACCATGGAATTACACTAGTATACTTTGTTGGTGCAATCGGCCCAGGTCACGATTGACCAGACTCGAGTTTGACTCGAGTGATGTTTTGATGTTTGACAAAGTTGTCTGACATAGTATGTTTGACATTGATGTCGGTTAATGTTTTGGGGAGATTGTTTATACAATCAACCCAGGTTATAATTGACCAGACTCGAGTTTGACTCGAGGAAGACTTTGATGGTTGACTAGGGTTGACCATGTGATTATGGGAAAGTCCAAGCATGGGTCTTGGCAAGGTAAAGTCCAAGTCTTGGGTACTTGGCATAGAAAGTCCAAGTGTGGAGTCTTGGCAGCATAAGTCCAATGGTTCGACTGTCGAGAATCGACTAGAGCTCGACTGGCACTTAGGGCTGAAATTTCCTTGGCAGTCGACTGCTCATTGGAGCAGTTGACTTCTGGCAATTGACTTCCATGGATGGCAGTTGACTGCCAGTTGAGTTGAGAGCACAGAATGCTTCGTAGTCGACTGGACAGTCGGCTACGGGCGCTGGCAGTAGACTGGGGAGAGTCTCGTTGGAACTTATCCAACATGGATTGAGCCGTTGTCTCACAGCTACAGTGTTGGCAGTCGACTGGGGACTTATGGCAGTCGACTGCCAGGCGGAAATCCAACCCAACGCAGGTTAAAAAGGGGAGCTCGTGGAGGATTTTGGCATTGGTTCTTTGGGAGCTTTCTTGGGGCGATTTGAAGGCAATTTGTAGGTGCATTTTAGGGCCCTTCAACCTCATCCAAGCAACCAACAAACAAAGCACTCAAACCCTAGTTTTGTAAAGTGTTCTTTACATTTTCTTGTATTTTGCTTGTATTTTCGTGTATTACTTTTGTAATATATTATAAGAGGTTTCTCCGCCTCCGACGTGTTGTCGAGAAGGAGTTTATTGTGCTTAGTGGTGTTTGTGGCATCGCTAGGGTTCGTACGTGTTGGATCGAGAAGCGTCGCTAGAGGGGGGGGTGAATAGCGATCGTAAATCTTTCGTTCGAATTCGTTCGTTGATACACAAGTAAACGAGTAAGCACAGCGGAAAATAAATGAACACGTTTATTTTACTTGGTTCACAACCCAGCGGTTGCTACTCCAAGGCCCAATCGGTCCTAGACCGCGTACGGAGGGCAAAACACTATAACCCCTCCTCCTCGTTGGAGGTAGGAGACAACGATCATAAAACCGAATATACAAGAATGAGGCAACAAGCCTACCTCACCTTGTTATGAAGAAAAACAAAGAATACAATATCAAAAATATTACTTGATTTTGCTGCCGACGAAGAAGATCGAAACTTGGCGTTGCGTCGGCGTTATGACAATGTTGGAGCACTTGATGAATAAACTTGATGTGATTTGGAGATGGAATCCTCCCCTCCTTTTATAGATTTTGGCCTTTGAATTTGTCTCCTCTTTTTTCGGAACGAATCATGAAGTTGTCCAAATTTTATCGCGAAGTGGCCGCGTCAAACGTTATCCGTTTTGACCTAGCGCAAAAGCTGAATCGTCGCCATCAGTCTACTGATGCCTCCCATCAGTCGACTGATGGGCATCAGTCGATTGCTCCATGTCCAGTAGTCGACTGCCAGCTTGGCCACTTCCCTGCAATAAGAGGTTAGCTCGAAAAATGATAAATACGACAGTTTCTAACCGTCCGATCTCGACCTAGACCTTCCACAGGAAGTCTTAGTCGAATCGCCGCCTACGATCGTCCCCGTAAAGAGGACACGACCTTACAATCTCTCACTCACACGAGCTTACCTCGATAGTAGCTCTCGCTTCCGGCCTTCCACTCGATTCCTTCGGCTCCCTCCGAAGTCACTCGAGTGTCGCTAGCCTTCAGCTCCAGCTTTAATACTTTTCTGCACACTCGATAGCTCATGAGATAACGATGTAAACTTAACTTTGTGTATTTGCCATAATCAAAACACAGGTTCGATTATCTAGTGCCCCTGCACCAACAATCTTCCCCTTTTTGATCTATGGCAAACCAACACAAAGTTAAGGGAAATTAAAGCATAAAACAAGTATAGTAAATGATGAATGTCATTTTCAAAAACTCCCCCTTAACCAAAACTCCCCCTTAACCCTAGGTGAGTTTTGAAAGAGATACTTTAGTTCAAAATTAAATAAATTTTATGTTACTCCCCCTTAACTTTCGCTCTTCTCCCCCTTTTGCCATAAATCAAAACAAATGTTGGGGTTTGTTATGTAAAAATGAAGTTTGTTATAAAATAAAGGTTTAAAGACAATATGGTATATGCATGCATCAAGATAAATCAACTTTGAGTCCAAACATGCGTCTAGCAATAGTAAGATAGATTGGTTCGAAGTGTGTCCCTCTGCACCAATAATCTAAAGGTTTATAATATAACCCTTAGGGTTAGTTTGCTTTCCCCCTTAGTCAAATATATGAAGTATAAGAGATGTAGGGGGCGCTAAACTTTGGCCTAAAGAGTCATTAAGTACAATAGTTGATAAAATAAGTAGTATTTTGAAGATTGTTTTAAGTATATTTCAATTATCCTTAACATCTCACCCATTCTATGTGTCAAAGAATTTCTTCACCTTATATGTTTTGTGAGATGATTTTAAATTGATTAAAGATAGTCAACCTTGGGTTAGATTTGGATTTAACCTTTAGATCGTTAAGTAACTTTTCGAGAAACTGGCTTCCAGGTCGTGGCGAGGCACAGGGGCCTTCTTTGATCGGAACAACGACCACTTCCTTAGACAAAGCCAGATTCAAAAAAATATCACTTAAGTCACTTAGGGTTACTTCCTGGTCTAACTAGTTTAGGATACGGCGAGGTAGCTTCAGCTAGTTCCACTCGGTCAAGTGCACCAAGCTAGATACGCCTTATCTAGCCTGAATACACGAGACTTTGTTTCTCTAACGTACTATCATCTCGCCGCATCCTGATACTATGTTGTCAAGAGTTGACTAACTATTTTTCCTATCTAGCCATTCTAAAAATTAAAGTAAAATATTCAATGATTTTGCTAAGTAAGCGGGTATACTATTTTAGTGTTAGCTCCCCCTGGACCATTGAACCAATATGGTCTATTCAAATAATGAACTTGATCCTGAGGAATCCAATACTTATTAGTCCTTATATGTGAGTTCAATAAAACCTTTGGGACCCATGCTTGGACTCTTTGATGACTACGATTTACAATAGACATATAAGACCTATTCGTAGTCTTTGACTTAAATCCGAGTCCAGCTTTGTTGTACATGGCTCTTTGGGTTCCAAGTAGTCTATTAAGGTTCTTAGATCCCAACGTGAACCTTTCCAACCTAGCCTCAACCTCTTGAACTCGGTCTTTCAAGAGAGAATTCTCCTCCTCAAGATTTTCAATTTGGGTTGAGTTTCCCTCTTGAACTTGACTAGTTGAAGAGGTTAGAGTAGCCTTTTGCTTGAGGGTTTCAACCTCCTCAAGTAATGACTCAACCCTAGACTTGGACTTAGTCAATTTCCTAGTAAGCATTTTAATTGTACTATAAAGTGTACTAATTAAAGAGCGATTAACTTTGACTTTCCCTTTTGGTCCGGCTTTGAGTTTCCTCTCGAAGTAATCTTCGGGGTCGGAGTCAGAGTTGTAGTTGGACTCGGCTTCGGATTCTGACTCGGACTCCTCCGGTCTTGCCATGTAAGCTATGTCTTCTCTGTTGTCCCAACTTGCATGGAAGGCTTTCCTTGCTCCCTTTTTCTTTTGGTTCTCATTCTTCAATTGCCTTTTTTCTTGTCGAACTATTCTCCGCACAATGTCGACTATTATGGCCTCCTCTTCAGATTTGGATTCGTCTTCGAGTTCACCTACTTGCCTAGTAGGTGGCTTCCTTCTTTGTCCTACAAGTAGAGCAATACCTCTCTCGGCCTGGACCACGTTAGTTTGCTCATGAAGTTCAAACTCGGAAAATAATTCGTCTAACCTAAGCTTCGAAAGGTCCTTAGAGACCTTGTAGACATCGACCATGGATGCCCACAAGGTAGTCCTAGGGAAAGCATTTAAAGCGTACCTTATAAGGTCCCGGTTCTCTACGGCTTGCCGGATCGAATGAAGACTGTTGACGATATCTTGGATCCGCGCATGTAGTTGGGTGGCGGTCTCATGATCCTGCATCTTTAGATTGTACAGTTTATTTAAAAGTAAATCTCTTTTACATACCTTAGCATCGGCCGTCCCTTCATGTAAATCAATCAATTTGTTCTAGAGGTCTTTGGTGCTAATGAATGGTCCGATGCGATTGAGTTCCTCCTTGGACAAGCCGCATTGCAATATTTGGGTTGCTCTTGCATCGGCTTCGATTTGCCTCTTGGTTGCATTTGTCCACTTGTTGAAATCCAAGGCCTCTCCTTGATCATTGGTGGGTAGAGCAAAGCCGGTTTGGATTATTATCCAAGTCTTGACTTGTGTTTTTAGAAAACACTCCATCCGACCTTTCCAATAACGGAAATCATTTCCATTAAAGAACGGAGGTCGGGTGGTGCTATACCCCTCAATGTGAGCCATTAAATATCTTGAAAAATATGAATAAAAACCAAAAAGAATTCCAAGACTTGGTCTTGGATTAGTAGTGCGGGAAATAATAGGAAATAAATAGAAATAAATAAGGAGAATAAGAAACTAACAAAAACTCGAAACTTACGACCTTCGATGTCCCCGAAAGGGTACTAAACGTTGGATTTTGGGGCTGGAAACAGCTTGTTACGAGGGTAAACCCTCTTAAGAAATGTAGATCTTTCTGAGAGCTTCGATTTGGTAGGTAGATCGTTATGTGAGTCCACTTGTGCGAAAAGTTATGGCCCTTTTACCGTCAGCTACTCAAAGAGAGAAAACTTGCAAGCACACAACCAAAAGAAACGTACCAAGACTTCGTCTTGGATTAGTAGTGCGGGAGGAAAAAGACCAAAAAAAAAATACGAATCGAAAAATATGAACAGAAAACCAAAACGTGCTAGATCGGTGGTTTCACCAAATCTTAGCGCCCCCGCTCTGATACCAATTGTTGGATCGAGAAGCGTTGCTAGAGGGGGGGGGTGAATAGCGATCGTAAATATTTCGTTCGAATTCATTCGTTGATACACAAGTAAACGAGTAAGCACAGCGGAAAATAAATGAACACGTTTATTTTACTTGGTTCACAACCCAGCGGTTGCTACTCCAAGGCCCTATCGGTCCTAGACCGCGTACGGAGGGCAAAACACTATAACGTCTCCTCCTCGTTGGAGGTAGGAGACAACGATCACAAAACCGAATATACAAGAATGAGGCAACAAGCCTACCTCACCTTGTTATAAAGAAAAATAAAGAATACAATATCAAAAATATTACTTGATTCTGCTGCTGATGAAGAAGATCGAAACTTGGCGTTGCGTCGGCGTTATCACGATGTTGGAGCGTTGGCGTTGTAGGAGCACTTGATGAATAAACTTGATGTGATTTGGAGATGGAATCCTCCCCTCGTTTTATAGATTTTGGCCTCTGAATTTGTCTCCTCTTTTTTCGGAACGGATCATGAAGTTGTCCAAATTTTATCGCGAAGTGGCCGCGTCAAACGTTATCTGTTTTGACCTAGCGCAAAAGCTGAATCGTCGCCATCACCGATCGATGATGCCTCCATCATCATCGATCGATGGGCATCACCAATCGCTTCCATGTCCAGGTGAATGACCGCCAGCCACTTCCCTGCAATAAGAGGTTAGCTCGGAAAATGATAAATACGACAGTTTCTAACCGTCCGATCTTGACCTAGACCTTCCACAGGAAGTCTTAGTCGAATCGCCGCCTACGATCGTCCCCGTAAAGAGGACATGACCTTACAATCTCTCACTCACACGAGCTTACCTCGATAGTAGCTCTCGCTTTCGGCCTTCCACTCGATTCCTTCGGCTCCCTCCGAAGTCACTCGAGTGTCGCTAGCCTTCAGCTCCAGCTTTAATACTTTTCTGCACACTCGATAGCTCGTGAGATAACGATGTAAACTTAACTTTGTGTCTTTGCCATAATCAAAACACAGGTTCGATTATCTAGTGCCTCTGCACCAACAGTATGAACCCAATCCATGGAGTAGGAACCGTTCGGTTCCGAACCACGTTATATCTCGTGTTGTGCTTGTGTTCTTGTTGTATTTTCATTATTGTTTATTCCGCTGCGTACTAACAAGAATTGTAGCAAGCAAACGCAAACGAATTCCATCTACGTACGTGCATGACGTTATTCACCCCCCTCTAGCGGGCACACAGGTCCTAACAAGTAGTATCAGAGCGAGGCCGCTCTTCAAAGTTTAACAACTGAGGGAGCACGCTAGAGGAAGAAGATGGATTTCCAAGAAAGATTGGGTGACGACGTCAACATTCCACCGTCTTTCGACTGCGAAAATTTCACGTATTGGAAAGGTAGAATGATGCACTTTTTAATGTGTGACTTTGACAATTGGATTAGTGTCTTAGTATGCTTTAACACTCCAAAAGATGACGAAGGAAGAAAAATCAAGAAGAAGAATTGGAGCCAAGACCAACTATGATATTATACTATCAATAATAAGGTAATAGGTATGTTGCTTAATGTAATCCCTAATGACATTTTAATCAAGATAGGGGATTGTAAAGACACCAAGGAGCTATGGAGCAAATTGGCGAAACATTATGAAAACCCATCACCGATCCAAGAAGAGGAGTGCTCATCGGCTCAAGAAGAGGAGACCGAAGATGAAGAGAGTTCATCATCCTCACGAGCAAGTGAGGAGTCAGAAGTTGAAGAGGTGTCAACTTCCGAATCGGTGGAAGAGGAGGTGGAAGAAGTAGAAGGAACCTCCACCTCTAGGATTGAGGGAGAGGAAAGAATTTACACTCCAGAGCAACAAGAAGAAGCTTCCACATCCGGTCAAGATGAAGAAGCTCCAACTCCGGCACCTACCACCACAAATACCCTAGGTAACTCAAGCAATTTACGTTTAAATAAAAATCATATAATTTTTTTTGAGTGTAGGGAGGTAGGACATTACAAGAGTAAATGTCCTAAAAGAATCAAGAAGAGTCCACCGGTGCCAAAAGTCGATGAAGTCGGTGTTCCCGCCAAGAAAAGCAAGAAGCAAGTCATTTGCTTCAAATGCCGACAACCGGGACACTACCGAAATCAATGCCTAAAGGGGGAAAAGAAGGGGCAAAAAGGACCACCACAAGTAGGGGGAGCTTCCAAAGCTAACCCTAAGGTATTTTTAAATAAAGCTCCTTATTCAAATAATGTCAAAAAGCATGCTAGAAATAATTTTAGCAATCTTGCTATTTATCATAAAGAGCATGCTAGAAATAAGGAATATTGTCTATGTGCTAAGAGGGTCAATTTTTCAAGAAAGGAGAAATTTGGGACTAATGTCCCTAGAAAACCTCTTCCTAAGGAAAGCATTAGGAAAATAGAAAACCACTTAGGCATTAACCCTAAGAAGGGTAGGCATATGCCTAAAGAAAATGGTAATGCCCAAAAACTTAATCAAAAATCAATTGGGCAATTAGAGTTGGAAAATCAAGTCTTGAGATCAAGACTTGAAAAACTTGAGAAGACCCTTAAAATTATGCAAAATCAAATTAAAGGGTCAAGTGATCAAAAGTCTAGGTCCAAAAGTCAAAGTCAACACCTAGGACCTAAGAGTCAAAAGTTAACCAAGGGCAAGCAAGGTTTGGGTCACAAACCTAAGCCTAAGGTGACTTATCATAGTGTTTCATTTGACTATGGAACACAAACTAGGTCTAGGAAGACCAAGGTCAATAGGGAAGTCATCCCTAGAGTTGACCAAGGTTTGTGCCTAGTGGCTAGGGTTTCTAGGAAACCTAGGGTGGCCACTAAGAAGGTTGCAAGGGGAGTTACCTCTAGAGTCAACCTAGGTAAGACCACAATGACCAAGGCTAACAAGCCTAGAAGGGTTATTAGGAAGGTATCTAGGGAGGTTATCCCTAAGGAATATCTAATTAACCCTAGGAGCTCAAATAGATTTTGGGTTCCTAAGAGCGTGATTGATTCACGCTAAATGGGTTAGGGTGTGCCAACTTTAAATGGAAGGGTAGTTAACCTAACCATGGTAAAGGTGGCACTTTAGGTCATTTTCAAGGTTATGGTTACCTTGGGAATGTAGTTTGATTTTAATCCTAAAGGTTTTTAGGATGTGCCAATATTAATTATGAAGTTTGATAAATTAATCGAATTGGCACAACTTAGGGTTTAGAGTCTTAGTGTACCATTTTGGATTTTTGGCACACATGGGAGATTAGGAGCATTATGGCAAAATATACTTAATTATTTCAAATGGCAACTAATATTAAATTTTAGGTATTATTATACCTATATATTTTATATGTCATTCTTTGTTTTCCATATGTCATGTCATGACATCATGCCTATTTTTATCATTTATATGTCATGATTATGTTTAGGAATTAGGATTGAATGTCATGAGTTTAAGTTTTATATAATATGCCATGACATCATGATCATTGGCCATGTTTTATTTTTGCTATTATTATGCCATGATCATTTCATGCATTTAATTGATTAAAATTGATTTAAGGACAATGGCATGACTTGGAGTCCCATTTATAAGGGAATCAAGTAGAGTTGCCTTAGAAAAATGCATGAACCCCTAGTTTAGGGAGAACAAAACCCACATCTCACATCACATTGACATGTATGTGTATTTATACACCCTAGATACATGTGAGATGATAGGATATGAGTTGAGTTCAAGGTGCATAGTTTTTGCATCTAGATGAACTAAAACTCATCTAATTTTAATTGTGGATCATTGGGAAAGCTTGTGTACAAGTCATGTACATAGAGCCCAAGGAACATGATCCAATATAGGTTTCCAAAAACATTTTAAAATCAATTTAGAAAACCTTTGTGAAGTCTATCTTTTGATAGCAATCACCATTGATGAGATTGATACAAAGTGAGCTAAAACATTGAAGTTTTTCTTCACTTTTGGATTTTGTATCAATTTCGATATTTTATGAGTAAAATAATTTTCAAATATTTTTCACCCATTGTATTGGCTATAAGTAATATACGTATCAAATTTCGTAATTTTTTGATATACGTAGAATTACTTATGACTTTTCAAAACTCGATTCTGATAGCTGAAATTCAGAATTTGATTATCGATCGATCACATTTGTCGGGTCGGTGATCGATGCAAGGGCAGCTTCTAGGTTGATTTCGGGTTAACAAGGGTTGTTTAGCTTGTGTTCAGCTATGGTAAAGGTCCCTAACCACTCCTAACCCTAGGATATGCTTTGGGAAGCATTAGAAAGGGTGAAAATCCATTGGATATGGATTAGGAGAGTTGTTTAGGGTTTGTGTTAAATTTAAGGGTAGGAAAGTTCATGTTTGTACTTTTAACATTACTTTTTGATGGTTTAGAGTTTCTATAGGCTTAGGGACTTCCCAAGGACATTGTTGGTGCAATGGTCAAGGGGGAGCAAGCCTTTACGGGGAGTTATCCATCATGGGATGATTGATGTGTTTCTTCCTCATGAGGGGGAGAAATGGGATTTTGAGAGACCAAATTTGGAAATTGGGAGAGTGGATAGGATTGCCTCTCTTAGGTGATATGGGACTTTTCACTAGGAAGATGGTAGGCATCCTAAGTATTTTTGGATCAAGGGGTAGATTGTAAGATCTCATTGGAACATGAGACATTGACCTCCTTGGAGAGATAACCTTTTTGATGTATGTCAAAAAGGGGGAGAAGGTTAAATTACCAATTTAGAAAATTGGTAAGGGAATTTGAGTTAGGGGTCTAACTTGGGAATTTGATTTAGGGGCCTAACTCAAGGTTTGTTTTGTCAAACATCAAAAAGGGGGAGATTGTTGGTGCAATCGACCCAGGTCACGATTGACCAGACTCGAGTTTGACTCGAGTGATGTTTTGATGTTTGAAAAAGGTGTCTGACATAGTATGTTTGACATTGATGTCGGTTAATGTTTTGGGGAGATTGTTTATACAATCAACCCAGAATATAATTGACCAGACTCGAGTTTGACTCGAGGGAGACTTTGATGGTTGACTAGGGTTGACCATGTTATTATGGGAAAGTCCAAGCATGGGTCTTGGCAAGGTAAAGTCCAAGTCATGGGTACATGGCATGGAAAGTCGATGTGGGACACTTGGCATTAGGGAAAGTCCAAGTCTTGAGTACTTGGTACAAGGGAAGTCCAAGCATGGGTCTTGGCATGGAAAGTCCAACATGGGTTGGCAACGGAAAGTCCAAGCTTGAGTCTTGGCATTTGATAAGTCCAAGGGGTTTGATATTGGCAGCGTAAAGTCCAAGGGTGGAGTCTTGGCAGCATAAGTTCAATGGTTGGTAGAAGGCTTAGTTCTAGGCTAAGGGTGGTCTAGCAAGTATGGTGACACCATACTTGGGTTAAAACCTCATCCTTGAGGTTGGTAGTCGACTGACATTATGGTCGGTTCGATTGCCGAGAGTCGACTAGAGCTCGACTGCCACTTAGGGTCGAATTGCCAGCTGGCAATGACCGCTCATTGAGCAATGATCGCGCTGAGTTGAGAGCAAAGAATGCTCCGTAGCCGACCAGGTAGCCGCCACGCGCATTGGCAATGATCGGGTGAGAGTCCTGCTGAACTTGTCTAACCTAGATTGAGCCGTTGTCCAATGATCACAAAGTAAAAATCCACTACACAAAGTTAAAAAGGGGAGCTCGTGGAGGATTTCAACATTGGTTCTTTGGGAGCTTTCTTGAGGCGATTTGAAGGCGATTTGCATGTGCATTTTAGGGACCTTCAACCTCATCCAAGCAACAAACAAGCAAAGCCCTCAAACCCTAGTTTTGTAAAGTGTTATTTACATTTCCTTGTATTTTTCTTGTATTTTCGTGTATTACTTTTGTAATCTATTGTAAGATGTTTCTCCGCCTCCGACGTGTTGTCGAGAAGGAGTTTATTGTGCTTCGTGGTGTTTGTGGCATTGCTAGGGTTCGTACGAACCCAATCCATGGAGTAGGAACTGTTCAGTTCCGAACCACGTTATATCTCGTGTTGTGCTTGTGTTCTTGTTGTATTTTCATTATTGTTTATTCCGCTGCGTACTAACAAGAATTGTAGCAAGCAAACGCGAATAAATTCCATCTACGTACGTGCACGATGCTATTCACCCCCCCTCTAGCGGGCACACAGGTCCTAACACACTTTGCGTGTATTGAGCAGGACCGACTTAGAGGTGATTCGATTTATTGCTGACTATATAATTGAATCGGACCTCGGATATTATGGTGTACATACTCTTAATCCCGATATAATAACAACCACATATACTTAGGGTGCGTTTGGTTCAAGTAATCATACTTAACCTTGGTTATGTGATTACTAGGGAATAAAACATAACTTTAGAATAAAGTATAACCTTTGATAAAAATCTTGTTTGGTTGGAGATTTTAATATATAAGTTAGTTTAACATTTTACTAAATTATCCTTTGTCTTTTGCTCAATCAATTCGACGACGACGATAGAAATATTAATGATGACGGCAGTGATCGGCCGACAATAGTGCCCGACCGGTCGACGACGGTGGAGATCGACCAGCGGTCGATCGGCAGCGATGGTGACCGGTTGACCACGGCGATGGTTGACCGACCGACAGCGACGACGGTGTCCGATCGATCGGCGGCAGCAACGATGATTGATCGACCAGCGGCGACAATGATGGGCGATCGATTAGAAGTGGGGATAGGCCGGGCAACGGTCGACGGCAGCTGGCGACGACCGTTGGTGGCCGACCGAAGATGGAGAGCGGTGGTTGGCGACGGGCGGCGGCGACGACGACGGTGATGATGGCGGTGGCGACGGACAGTGGCGGCTAGCGACGGGCGACGGGCGACGACGACGACAACGACGACCGCGGCGGCAGTGGCGGCAGCCGACGACGGGCGATGGCGGCCGGCGACGGGCGGCGACGGTGGTCGGCGACAGACATCGACCGATGGGCGACAAATCGATTGAGTTTTGACAAATTGACATTTAATATATTGCTAGGGGTAACATTGGAAAAAAATGCTTAACCCCGGGAATCAACAAAAACCATGGTTCTCCAGGGTTTTCCTATTCCCCCTAAAAAGGTTTTTGTCCATAACCAGGTAATTATTCATAACTTAAACCAAACAAGATTTTTGTTGATAACCTAACAAGGTTATCAACAAAAACCCCCAACCAAACGCACCCTTAGTATTTATTTATTTGATTTACCAATGGGCGAGATTTATAGAGTAAATCGATAGGCTCAGTAAGTTGGGAAATAATATTATTTATATGGTCTATCGTTGATTATAGGAGGAAACCATGTCCTATATATTAGGATGATGTCCCCTTGAGGAGCTCATAAGGTTCATCATGTAAACCCTGCAGGTGGACTTGGTCCGGCATGATGATAAGGTTGAGTGGTACTACTCATGGAGTTAGATGTTGATTAATTAATTGTCAGTAAATTAATTAATTGATGGACATTCAAGATCTTAAACACGGGGAGACATTTATACAAATAATATATAGAGGCGATATTTATTTATGGGGTCGGTGAGGTAGATCAATGATAATCCTCTAGTGGAGTGGACTATCATTAATGGATCAGACTTTATGTGGGCTTGATCCATTGGGTGGCCAAGATCCAACTCCTCCTCATGGTCCCTATTGTAGCCTATTAAAACCCTCATGGAGCGTAGATCCGATGATGGAAAATGAAACTCTAGATCCGACGGTGGAGATTAAACCTCTAGATCCAACGGTGGAGATTAAATCTTTAGATCCGATGGTGGAGATTAAATCTCTAGATCCGATGGTTGAGATTAAATCCCTAGATCCGACGGTTGAGATTAAATACCTAGGTTCGACGGTGGAGATTAAAAGGAGGCTTAAGCCTAGCTCTATAAAAGGAGGCTTAAGGGTGGGCGGCAAGGATACTCAAGGGAGATTAGGGTTTTGGCTTTGGGCGGCTAGGGTTTGGGGAAGTCTTGGGTGGCAAGACTTTCTAGGGTTGTAGCCGACGCCCATCATCCTCCTCTCAACCTTGGCTGACGCTCATCCCCTTCTTCTTCTTCTCCTTGGCCGGTGGAAACAAGGGTTAGGGTTTTTCCCTTGGAGCTCTTGGCCGACGCCCACTCCCTCTTCTATTCCTTGGCCGACGGCAACATCAAGTCTCTTGACTTGGTGGCCGGTCCTAGATAGGGAAGATTTTCATTTCATTCTTCCCTTTGTTCGGAGAGAGCAAGGAAGGGAAGAACGTGTTCTAGGAGGCTTCGACTTTTGGAAGTTTGTCGCCCACACAACGTCCAAAAGGAGGAAGTACATACAATAGAAGATCAAGAGGTATAAAAAGAGGTATAATGCTTGTTTATGAATCTTTTCTTATTCTATGCATGTTGTATACTTTGTTATGTGGCTAATTTACTTGGACCCCAAATACAAACACAAAAACTGGTGATCCGTACATCATCTATTCCGTGGCTATTCGTAGAATAGAAGTAGGTTGCTTGAATAACAAGTTTGTTCAAGTGACTACTCTTATCGAATAGCACGACGATGGAACGATAGCTTGGGTAATCCTTATTTGTCAAGGATTAATTTTTTAATCCGGGGAAAAAGACGGGATCGCCATGAACAAGCGACCGAGTTGAAGTGGGAAGCGAAGTTTCTACCTTCAGGGACATCTCCGATCTACAAGGTTTAAGGTATGCAAGTTATTATCACATATCCTTTTGTTGATTATGCATTTAGTTGTTTATAACATGGAATGACATATAGTGTGTTAGTTTCTATTTGTAACCATTGTTTGGGTTGACTACGGGAACAACATGTTGAGTTCATTAGGCATGTTCTTGCTTTCGAAAAGGTGAATTACCTTTGAGAGCCGACTGATACCGAGTCGGAAAGAAGGGTTAGATAGTCACATTACTTATGGAGATCAAAGATTATAGTCTTTGGGATTTTCGTTAATTATGCTAGTCAGATCATTACCTGTTGGGTAATGGACACGACATGTAGACTATTGTTGATGCAGATGGTAGAGGATTAGTTTATGATGTTACATAGGGATTCAGATCCTTGAGTTTATTGTGCTAGGTTCTATAACTTTGAAGGTACTTTTGAGTACTTAACTCGTGTTATATAGGGAAAGTAGAATGAGTTTCGTACCATTATCGGGATCAAACTGGTACTTGATGGAAGATGTAGGAAATAACCTTCGGGGAATAACATATCACATGATCATGATTTAGTGATGTTGTGAGAGAGTATTTTCCCACGTCACTTTCCTTGACTCATTATCAGAGAATTCTTGAGTATCAAGTAGGATGATTGATTAGTGATGGGAGTACCATCCAGAGTTGTTATACTTGCAGAGGTTACGACCACCTAATGGTCAAGAATGTGAAGGGATGTTTTAAGCCACCCTGGGTTTATTGGCTTACTTTTTGGTCAGGATGTTTGAATCTTCTATCAGATCCTACCGGTAGGCATTGGATCGAGTCATGTGTTTAGAACTGACTTCGTACAAGTGTTTAAGAGTTGGAGACCGATAAGCAGATATTGCAGGTCAAATTATTAGAATCAGAAGTCTCCAAATATTGGATAAAAGGAGAAAGATCGGAGTCATAGGCCATGAGCTACTATTGGAGAGTTTTTTTATGATTATAGAAGACCAATCGCAGATCGTCCGAACTCTCTCAGGTTATTAGTGAAATCAGAAGAAAGACTCTGATGGGATTATGTACGTACAGTGCGGGACACGAAGACACGCGAAGTCAGATTATCCATTGGATTAGTTCATCTGTTGCTATTGTAAGCAACCAATACATTGTAGGAGTTGTACTTTGAAGACTCAGTTGAAGACTATCGATATTTTTTCGAGAGGATGATGCGCAATCTCGATGGCAGAGATCATCACAGAGGATTGGGTTATCACACCGACAGTGATCTACTACCTCATGCATAGTTGGAGTTCCTTGATACTTCCTTCCAGGGGAAGTGATTTACTCAGAACCATCAGCAGAAGACATCTCAGAAGACTCATATAGACAACAACAACTGTTACCTCTCTAGGCACAGCTATACCATTTGTAGAGTATGAAGCGTGCTACGATGCTGGCAGTCATTCAGTATTTACAGTCGGTGGTGCACTCTTTACTAGTACAACAGTGTTTACCACCTCCATTGTAGTTGTTTTGGTTTGTGTCTCAGTCGCAGTAGTTGACTTCAGTTCCTCCATGATAGTACTTTTGTATCTATCAGAACTTGGCCGTTAAGAACAGAAGTGGGATGAGTTTTTATATTTACTCGAGAGGAGATGTAGAGGGTCGAAGGATTGACCATTTAGGGTTTTACATTAGGTTACCCTATTTGTTGATACATCAAGAGATACTGGGAGCATACAGGTATCTATGTCTAGAACATTCTTAGATAGGACTAGAAAGATTTTTATAATCAGATCAGGTGTTGTAACACCCCCCCCTCTCTCTTATCTCTACTCTAGTAAGGGAGGTGTTACTTTACCATACTTTATATTACTCTTGTATTGATCAGGTATATCATGACTCAATCATTCCATAAACTCACATACACTATTTGTAAGTTAACTAATACTTGATTTAAATCGAAGAGTATCACAACTCGTACCAAGATCTAAACTTGGTTTTTAAATGAGTATCATAATTCAAACTCTTAACTTTTAACAGCGGAAGCTAAATACTGAACCCAACTACATTGACATGTTGACACTAGGATATTACACAAGTTCTTAACCTATCTAAGCATGCACCTTAACTAGGGTTCTAATATAAAACATTCTTAAGTAACTCAACCTCATGCATGGTAATAGTGATATATGCATCCTTGACATGAACATCAACGTAATCAACAATACATAACATCAACCCTATCACCTAACATGAAGACTAGCACATAGTTAAAAGTTCTTAGCATTGCATAATACTAGCAAGTTTAACATTCTTAGACACAACATGAACACTACCACACGAACAAGTTCGAAGGTCTTAACATAATAGAATACTAGCAAGTCCAGGATCATAATCCACTGTTCCACCACCACACACACTAAGCACTTCATCTGCTGCCCCCTCTTACTCCAATCTTGCTTTACCCTTATCTACAACATAAGGAATGCAAACTATAAGCAATGGAGCTTAGTAAGTACTTTCTATTCTCACAAAACTTCGCATTAGGAAAACATGCTATTAGAATACTTGCATGCAACACATGCTCATACTTGCATTTAGGAAAATTCTGCATTTAACATTTGGAAATACTTGCACATAATACAATGGTTCCACTTGACATGCATGAACTTTCTGTATTAGACATATAGAGACACTTGTACATAACACAATGGCTCAACTTGAAATGCATGAACTTAACATACGCAACTTGCAATACATGCTTGAAATATGCTTCGCTTGTAGAAACATATACATGAGACATACTATACTTAAGCTTATAAACATTGTGCGTTGGTTAACTTTCGAAATAATATATACATTTATACTTTAAAATACTAATCAACCTTGTTTGGGCATCCCGAAATTGTACCATTTTGCGTGCAACCCAAATAGAATTCAGGGTAGCTAGCCACCGAACTTATTAGGGTAACTTAACTTTCAAGGGCGGTCTAGGGGTCCGTGGACGATCTAAGAGCTCGGTACATGCCACTTCAAAGTAAAATACCTCCTTTATATATGACTTACTTATTTTTGTCATTTAACAAGTATTTTACATGATCATACTCAAAAACCCATATAGGAAGCCTTTTAAGATATTTGATCATTCTCTTTGTCCCCAAAACTCGTAGGGGAAGCATCTTGTGTTCTTTATATCTTGCTTCCAATGAAATGTTCAAAGAAAAATACTTCCTTTATATATGACTTACCGATCTTTGTCATTTATCAAACACTTAACATGATCATACTCCCAAAACTCATATAGGAAATCTTTCAAGACATATAATCAAGCTCTTTGTCCCCAAAACTCGTAGGGGTAGCATCTTTGCGATCTTTACATCTTGCTTCCAATAAAATATACTTAAAATACCTAAAAATACAAACAACCATAATCTGGACAGAATCTATAAATCCGAATAAAAACGTGATACTAGAAGCTAGATGTGCAAATCAAAGAGTTACTTATGCTATAGGTGAGAGATAGCATCTTAGTGATCTTATGTCTTGCTTAAAAACAACATATACCTTACCTATAAATCTAAACAAACCTATATAAACTGATCAAAACATATTTTTTTTATCATTTATCAAACATTTAATATGATCATACTCCTAAAAACTAATAGAGGAAGCCTTTCAAGACATTCGATCTTGCTCTTTCTGCCCAAAACTTATAGGGGAAGCATCTTTGCGATCTTTACCTCTTGCTTCCAATGAAATATACTTAAAATACCTAAAAATCCAAACAAACATAATATGGATAGAATATATAAATCCAAATAAAACATGGTGATAGAATCTAGATGGGCATATCAAAGAGGTACTTATGCTATAGGCGAGAGATAGCATCTTTGCGATCTTAGATCTTGCTTAAAAACACATATACCTTAACTATAAATCTGAACACAAACATATATCATCTGATAAAAACATATAATCTATTAAAACATAGGAAAATAAGCTATATAAAACAATTGAAGAACTACTTATACTGCAGGTGAGAGATACTTACATCCTCTCGCTATCGTACTAGTATACCGCTAGGGTTTTTATGAGATGAAGACCTTCCCTTGTTCCTTAGCCTTAGAAGTGATCCTCTAGCATATACTAAGCCTTTGTATCCCCTTGAAACCCTCTCAAGAACACCAAACAAGGCTTTAGGGTTTCGGATGGAGTTGGAGGAAGGAGGAGGAGTTCGGTGGAGTTGGATCTTCTAGCAATACCAAGACTCTATCCTTGAAAAATCCTCTTGAGAATTCCAACACAAGGATTCCTAAAGCTTGGATGGAAGAGGGAGGAATAAGAAGGAGATAGGTTTCGGCCAAGAATGAGGGAGGAGGAAGAAAAAGGAAGATGAAGTGGGTTTTCTTTTTTTCTCCCTTTAATCTCCCTTTAGTCTCAACGTGAATGGCTAGGAAGATGAAAAGAAAAGAAAAACTCTCCATCTTATCATTTATCATCTTTGTATATTCCTTATCTATTCTAGCCAAGAATTATCCTAAGGCCTAGTGGTAGCAAAGCTTCCTCCCTATTAGGAGGTTCATGGTTCAAATCCTAGCTATAGCGAAACATACTTTTTATTTTATTTTATTTTGTTTTAAACCTTTTATGGGTGTTAAAATCCATATAATTACTTTGAACAATTTTAGAATTTTACGGGCGTTACAATCCTTCATACCTTATAAAAGTTTCATCCTCGAAACATAGAACAACTTCGGATACTTTTGTTTCATGTCATCCTCGCGTTCCCAAGTTGCTTCTTCAAACTTTTGATTTTGCCACATGACTTTCACTAAGGGTACTTCTTTGTTTCTCAATTTCTTGATTTCTCGATCTATTATCTGAATAGGTCAACTTTCATAACTTAAACCTTCTTGAACTTGTACCGTCTGTGGCTCAATCACATGGTCTGCATTAGGAACGTACTTTTTCAGCATTGAGATATGAAATACGTTGTGAATAGATTACATTTCTTGAGGTAGTTCTAACTCATAAGCTACTTTGCCAATTCTTGTTGTGATCCGGTAAGGTCCTACATATCATGGACTCAGCTTGCCTTTCTTCCCAAATCTCATCACCCCTTTCATAGGAGCTACTTTAAGAAATACAGAATCCCCAACTTCGAATTCAAGCGGTCTACTTCGTACATCGGCATAACTCTTCTACCGACTCTGAGCAGTCTCTATTCTTTGGCGGATGCTCTTTATAGCTTTGGTAGTGTCATCTATAAAGTTTGTCTTAAGCCACATTTCTTTCTTCTCACCACCTTCATACCAACAAATAGGAGACCTACACTTCCTTCCATATAAAGCTTCATAGGGTGCCATTCCAATTGTAGCTTGGTAGCTATTATTGAAAGCAAACTCTGCCAATCATAGGTATTTGCACCAGCTTCCTTTAAAATCTAAGGCACAAGCTCGTAGCATATCCTCTAGAATTTGATTTACTCGTTCAGTTTGCCTGTTTGTTTGAGGATGAAATGTTGTGCTAAATCGTAGCTTAGTGCCAAGGGCCTTCTGAACACACTCCCAAAAGTGTGAAGTAAATCGACTATCCCTATCAGAAATGATGGTCTTAGGAACTCCATGCAATCTGATCACCTCCTTAACATACAACTGAGCTAGTTGTTCCATTGAGTATGATATTTTGATTGCCAAAAAATGGGCAGATTTTGTCAATCTATCAACAATCACCCAAATAGCATCATAACCCTTAGTTGTTTTGGGTAGTCCTACTATGAAATCCTTATCTATATCTTCCCACTTCCATTCTGGGATCTGAATAGGCTGCAGAACTCCTCCAGGTCTCTAATGTTTTGCTTTAACTCTTTGACACGTCAGACAGGTGCTGACATATTTAGCCACATCCCTTTTCATACCGAACCACCAGAACTTTTCTTTCAAATCTTGATACATCTTTGTAGATCCAGGATGCATTGAATATGTGGTCCCATGAGCTTCTTCTAAAATTCCCTTTCTCAATTCTGGATCATTGGGAATACATAAACGTTCACCAAGATATAGTACCCCACTGTTAGAGACATGAAATCCTTCATCCTTTCCTTCTTGGATCTCTTGCTTGATCCTTTGGATACTTGGATCTTCGTCTTGCTTTTCTAGTATATCATCAAACAGTGTTGGCGCTATTGTCAAGGTAGAAAGCTGTCCAGAAATAATCTCAACCCCAAGGTTCAACATCTCTTTCTCCAATGGTTGGGATAATGAAGATAAGGACATTAAGATGGCACAGGATTTCCTGCTCAGTGCGTCTGCTACTTTGTTTGCCTTTCTAGGATGGTAGAAGATTTCAGAGTCATAGTCTTTGACCAGCTCAAGCCATCTACGTTGTCTCATGTTTAAATCTTTCTGAGTGAAGAAATATTTAAGACTCTGGTGATCTGTATAAATCTTGCACTGGACTCCATACAAGTAATGTCTCCAAATTTTGAGAGCGAAGACTACTGCTGCCAACTCAAGGTCATGAGTGGAACAATTCTTTTCATAATCCTTGAGTTGTCTAGATGCATAGGCAATGCCCTTACCATTCTGCATAAGCACAACTCTGAGTCCCATTTTGGATGCATCACTATACATATCAAAGCTTGCATTACTTTCTGAGAGGGTAAGAATTGGAGCACTTGTTAATCTCCTCTTTAGTTAAAGGAAACTTCCCTCACAATCCTCAGTCCATTCAAACTTTCGGTTCTTTCTGGTAAGAATCGTTAGTGGTGAAGCTCTCCTTGAGAAGTTTTCTACAAATTTTCTGTAGTACCCTACTAATCCAAGGAAACTTCTGATTTCACTGGCATTCTTTGGTCGACTCCAGTTACTAACAACTTCTATCTTCGTCGGATCCACCATAACCCCATCTTTTGAAATAATGTGACCCAGGAAAGACACTCGATCAAGCCAAAATTCACACTTGGAGAACTTGGCATACAATTGTCTCTGCTGAAGGGTTTGTAACACTGTCTTCAAATGTTCAACATGTTCTTCTTGAGTCCTCGAGTAAATAAAGATATCGTCAATGAAGACGATCAAAAACTTGTCAAGGAATGCCTTGAATACTCGATTCATTAGGTCCATAAAGGTTGCTGGAGCATTTTTTGTAGGAGATCGATTGGCCGACTAGAGGGGGGTGAATAGCCCTTTTCGTTTGGATGCCGGTATTTGCTCATCTACAAAACTAATTAGCGCAAGCGGAAGACTAATAAAGACAAGCAAATAGAAATACAAGAAAACAAACGCTAACAAAGAATGTAACGTGGTTCACGGCTACGCCGCTAATCCACGGTCCCCGATTCGTCCTCGGTGAATCACTCCGCTAAAATCCACTAAATGGTCTCTCCTTTGCACCAAGCTAGGTGGAGGTAACCTTTACAATCAAGATCACTCTTCTTACAAATAGAATGGAGTAAAAGCGAGTAAGAAGAGTTTAGAGCTTGTGGGGCACTAGGAAGATCACTTGGAGCATAAGCATTAGCCTCTCAAAGGCTTACACCCTCTCTTTTTATAGAGAGGGCTGATTTCTTCCTGTTGGCCGCCATCAGTCGACTGCCGCCCTTGGCAGTCGACTGCCGTCACTACAATGGCCTCCGAACACGTCGAATCCCGACCGTTGTAGTCCAACGGAACTCTTGGCAGTCGACTGATGGACCTCATCAGTCGACTGTTGCCTCCGTAGTCGACTGCCTGCCGATCGGAACCGGTCGGCGAAACCCTATTGATCATCGACCATCGCGCCGGCCGATCGATGGTGCCGATCGGCCCACGTATGGCGATCACGCGCCAATCCGGTCGATCATATACCGGTCGAACTCACTCGATTCGGAGCGATCGCCATGACATGGCAATGACGGTCGGTGTCGGGAAAACCCATCCGACACTTGGCCAAATGGCCAAGTTTCACCTAAGAGCTACCCTTCCCCGGGTTACAATCGCTCACTCTCATCTCTCAGAGTCCCTCGCCTTTGAAGTTCTCTTCGTTCTCGGCCACGTCCCTCGGCAGCATCAGGCGCACGGCTCTGCAATGCTCCTTCGCGTCTCTTGCCTCGAAGTCTACTTCCTCCGGCTTCACTCCAAGCTTCTCGTCCGGCGGTCCCTCGGATGAATCAAGCGCACGACTTCCGCAAAGCTATCCTTCACCGACTCAAGGCACGAGTCATGAGATGTGAAACTCGCCATGGCTCTATGTGCGAATTACTAAGTCCTGCACGACTTCAACGCACATATCAAATCAACATATCAAACTAACTTAAACCCTTTGCCACACCATCAAAACCATATTACGGCAAGAGATTGCCCTAACAATCTCCCCCTTTTTGATGTGTGGCAATTCGTTTAAGTTAGGTAAAAACATTTGATATAAGTTCTAAGGTAAGAAAGCATGTAAAGATAAACATGATATAGCAACATGCAACTCCCCCTTAATCCATGAAACTCTCTATGCAAATTTTCTCCCCCTATCATATATTTCTCCCCCTAAAATAATTAACTTAAACATAAATTATTTCTCCCCCTTTGACACCATCAAAAAGATTAACACTAAATTATAAGCTCATGGCATCAAGTATAATGGAGGGAAAATACCAAAAACATGAATAAGATATGAAATCAGAAAATTGCAGGCTGATTTTCAGGTGAGCGATCAGCTATCGGTATGGCAATGAGCACAATTGATTCAAATTCGATTTTCAAGCGAATTTCAGAAATGCATTAAAAATTCCAAAAACTTCGAAAAATCATGAAATTTGAGGAGCATATTTCTATTAAGTATATATATCAAGGAAAAATATATTTTCATGAAAAATCATTATATTTTCCGAGATTTGTCAAAAATCCAAACACTTGAAAAACCACTAGTTTTTGAGCATGTTAGTATCCATTTTAACACCTAGTCTTGCTTTGAATTGTTCCAAAACATGAATACATAGATTTTAGATTAAGAAATTGTTTTGAAAACATATGAAATATCCAACCATGATCTTTGGGCAATATGTCTATGAATTAAACATAAGTCTTCCCCATGATTGGTCTATTATTGCTATTTTGATACTTTAAATGACCATCTAAATGCCATAGGCATTAGTGGACATTTGTATCATCCTAATATCTCACCCATGCTAAGTTTGCAATCAAGTTAGCCTATAGTGAGTGTGAGATGCATCCTAGGGGGTATTTGTATATACTTAACCAATATATTCATGCAATTCTATCATGGTTAAGTATCAACCTAACAACCTACATGATCATAATGACATATATGATTTAATTTCACATTATGATCATGAAATGCATGTTTTCATCAATTTATAGTCATGCATTAGGTATTATAAGATGATAATAACCAATGTATCAACTAAAGCATGGTTCAAACCTATTTCTCATGATGAAGTGCCCAATATCAAAAACATAAATCATGATTTCAAACATACACAGCAATTACATTAATCATCATGATTTAAGCAATATTATCTATTTATGGGCACGTTATCATCACCCAACACTATCTAAAAAATGTTGTCCCGTCATCCTAAATCAACCAAAATATGATATAGGTCAAGTTCATATGGTTGACTACCCTAGGGTTATCCTAACCCTTAAGGATGGATTTTGGAACCCAAAATAAATTCTTTCCTATTTGGTTCACTAAATACTCCTTGGGGATCCATTTCCTAGTAATTACTTTCTTTTTATCTTGTCCCCTAGCTATAAGGCATTTGTAGGCCTTTTCATTTTTCTTTTCCTTGTAGCCTAGGCCCTTTTTGTTGAAACTAGCTCTTTGGCTTCCTAAGATCATATTTAAGGTGTTGGAGCCACTTGTGAATTTCTCTAGGGCTTTGGTTAAATAATCTACCTTTTCCCTTAATGCCCTATTTTCCTCTATGCATGCATCATTAACATTCAAAGGCATATAATCATTTGAGCATGCATCATCTAAGCTAGAAGAAATATTATCATTTAAGCATGCATTTTCTAGCTTATTTTCCAATGCCTTAATTTTATCTAGCATGCTCTTATTTTTATTTTTCATGCCAAATAAGTCCTTAGTTAAACTAGAAATTATGGAAACTATTTTCTTAGGAGAATCTTTCGTTACCATAGTTTCCATATCCTCTTCTTCTTCTTCGGATGAGGAGGATGTAGAAGCTCCCCCTTCATTTGAGCTCTCCCCATTTGAGCTTGATCCTTCATTTTCGGATGAAGAGCAATCCAAGTCATCAAAGGCCATCAAGGCCAAATTGGTGACAAAGGCATTCTCCTCATCCGATGATGATGAGGAGGATGAAGATGGGTCATCCCAAGTCCTTGCCTTGAGAGCTTTGGCCTTTCCCTTTTCCTTTGTCTTCTTCTCCTCTTCCTTTTTCTTCTTGCTCCCCTTTTTCTTCTTCTTTTCTTCTTTCTTTTTCTTCTCTTCCTTGCTCTTGTTTAGGAGAGGACAATTGTCCCTTATGTGCCCTTCTCCTTGTCAATTGTAGCATATGACCTTCCCCCTTGGTCTTCTATTCCTATCATTAGATTTATCAAATCTAAAATTCTTAAATGCACGTCTTACCCTCCTTACCATATAGGCTTCTTCGGTGCTATCCATGGAGGAGGAGGAAGACGCTTCGTCATCGGAGGAGGAGGGGATTTCCATCTTCTTCTTCCCCTTATTTGCCAACAATGCTACTCCTCTTGAGGGTTGAATTCTAGGCTCCTCTTGTATTCCTTCAAGCCTAGTTTCGTGGAGCTCCATTGTTGAGAAAAATTCCTCCAAGGTACTTACTTCAAAGTTCTTGGAGATGTAGAACGAATCCACCATGGAGCTCCACTTTGAGGACCGGGGAAAGGCATCTATAGCCTTCATGAGCATGTCCCAGTTTGATAGCTTCTCACCTACACTTGTTAGCCCAATTAAAATTTCTTTAAACCTAGAGTGTAGTGAGGTTACCTTTTCTCCCTTTTCTAGTTTTATATTGGATAGTTGGGAGCGGAGGAGGTCTCTCCTTGCTAGCTTGGCCTCGGATGTGCCTTCATGGAGTTCTATAAGCTTCTCCCACATCTCTTTGGCGCTAGCACATTCTCCGATCCGGTTGATCTCTTGTTGGGGGAGCACATTGAAAAGATGATGTTTTGCCTTTGAGTTCGCAAGGTGCTCCTCTCTTTGCTTCTTAGTCCATCGTGATTTTTCAATTTGTTCACCCTTTTCATCCCTAGGCACCTCGAAACCATTTTCCATTATTAGCATAATATCAAAATCGGTCTCGAAGAATACCTCCATTCTCTTTTTCCACCAAGAGAATTCGCCGTCGAACTTCGGTGGGTGGATGTTTGAGCCGGCCATTTGAATGTTGCTTGTTGGGGCGGTTAGTCCTCGACAAGCTTTCCCTAGCTCTGATACCACTTGTAGGAGATCGATTGGCCGGCTAGAGGGGGGTGAATAGCCCTTTTCGTTTGGATGCCGGTATTTGCTCGTCTACAAAACTAATTAGCGCAAGCGGAAGACTAATAAAGACAAGCAAATAGAAATACAAGAAAACAAACGCTAACAAAGAATGTAACGTGGTTCACAGCTACGCCGCTAATCCACGGTCCCCGATTCGTCCTCGGTGAATCACTCCGCTAAACCAATCCACTAAATGGTCTCTCCTTTGTACCAAGCTAGGTGGAGGTAACCTTTACAATCAAGATCACTCTTCTTACAAATAGAATGGAGTAAAAGCGAGTAAGAAGAGTTTAGAGCTTGTGGGGCACTAGGAAGATCACTTGGAGCATAAGCATTAGCCTCTCAAAGGCTTACACCCTCTCTTTTTATAGAGAGGGCTGATTTCTTCCGATGGACTCATCACGATCACGGGCCCGTAGTCGACCGCTTCACGGCTACGAACGGTTCTGCGGGTCAACCCTATTATCACCGACCGGCCGCTTCAGCAGCCGATCGATGGTCTTGGCAATGATCACCACGATGAGGCGCCGATCACGCCACAATCCGGGGCCAATGATACCGGGCCGAAACTCACTGAGCCAGAGTGCCGATCGCCATGACATGGCAATGACCGTGCCTGAAATCCATCCGACACTTGGCCAAATGGCCAAGTTTCACCTAAGAGCTACCCTTCCCGTTACAATCGCCACTCATCTCTCAGAGTCCTCGCCTTTGAAGTTCTTCGCTCGCCACGCCCCTCAAAGATCAGCGACGACTCTGCAATGCTCCTTCGCGTCTCTTGCCTCGAAGTCTACTTCCTCCGGCTTCACTCCAAGCTTCTCGTCCGGTGGTCCCTCGGATGAATCAAGCGCACGGCTTCCGCAAAGCTATCCTTCACCGACTCAAGGCACGAGTCATGAGATGTGAAACTCGCCATGGCTCTATGTGTGAATTACTAAGTCCTGCACGACTTCAACGCACATATCAAATCAACATATCAAACTAACTTAAACCCTTTGCCACACCATCAAAACCATATTACGGCAAGAGATTGCCCTAACATTTTTCACTCCGAAGGGCATGACCACGAACTCATAGTGTCCATACCTCGTTCGGAAAGCTGTTTTCGGTACATCATCCTCTTTAACTATTACTTGATGATAACCGGACAACAAGTCAATCTTGGAGAAATCTATGGCTCCCCTCAATTGATCAAACAGATCATCAATCCTTGGCAAGGGATATCTATTTTTGATTGTCACCTTATTGAGTGCTCGATAATCTATGCACATTCTCATAGACCCATCTTTCTTCTTCACGAACAAAACTGGAGCTCCCCATGGTGAGTTACTAGGGCGAATGAATCCCTTGTCGAGTAACTCCTATAATTGTTATTGAAGCTCTTTCAATTCTACCGGGGCCATATGATAGGGTTCTTTTGAGATTGGTTTGGTACCAGGAATAAGTTCAATCTCAAATTCAATTTCTCTGTTAGGAACCAGGATAGGAAACTCATCAAGGAATACTTCTGAGTAGTCATATACAACTCGGACTTCTTCGAGCTTTTGGCCTCTTTCTTGCTTTGTATCAACCACATGCACTAGATACCCAGTGCATCCATTGACTAACATCTTTTGAGCTTTTATGGCAGATAAGAACTTCTTAGTTCTTTTCTTTGGTTCTCCTATAAACTCAAACTTAGACTATGTCTCAGGTTGGAATACGACTCTTCGCTTACAACACTCAATCGAAGCACTGTACTTGCTCAGAAAGTCCATTCCCAAGATGACATCATAATCATGAATGTACAACAATATCAGATCACTATAAAGTTCTCATTCTGAAATTTTGACTGGCACGACACGTAACCAATGTGTAGATGTCATTACCTCTCCCGAAGGCAATGTCGTTACAAACTTAAGATCCAGGACATCCGGAGGTATATTTACCTTCTTAGTAAATATCATGGAAATAAACGAATGGGTTGCCCCAGTATCAAATAGCATAGTAGCATACTGATTAAAGATAAGTATCTGACCTGTGACAACCGTAGAAGCATTTGCTACCTCTTCTTTAGTGAGAGAGAAGATCCGAGCATTCGGTGTAACTAGTGGGGCCTCCAATCTTCCTTGACTAATCTGAGGACCCTCCAGTGCTGCTTGCATTTGGTGCAACTGAGTAGGTTTACCCCCATACTGATTTGACTATTGTGGAGGTGGAGTGGTCTTGGTAGGGCAATTTCTGGCCAAGTGTCCCTCTAAGCCACATGTATAACACCCGCTCGTGCCATGGCAGCAAACTCCTGGATGAATCTTCCCATATTTAGAACATGTAGGATACTTAGGCCGCCTGCTTGCTGAACCCCCCTTTGGGTTATTCCATTGCTTCCTCTTGCCGTTGTTATTTCGCTTCCAGTTAGAATTATTGCTCTGAGACTTTGGACTTCCAGAACTTCCATGACTTCTATTTTCAGTCGAGGCCTATTTCTGTTGCTTGATGTTGTTCAGGTAATGCTCCGTGATTAATGCACTACTGACTAACTCTTCTACAGTTTGTGGTCTACTAATTTCGCTGGCCACATTTAGAGCTATCTCCGGTCTCAGCATTTTGAGCATAAGTCTCACCCTTTCTCGTTCAGTGCTGACTAGCTCTGGACTTAAGCGAGCTAGTCTATTGATAGTGGTGGTGAGTACCTCTTGGGAGAATTTAGGAATTACTTATCAGAGGCTGGGATTAAATCCCAATTGTCTGCACCTAGCACACCCTAGCAGAATGGTGTAGTAGAGCGAAGGAATAGGACTCTTATGGAGATGGTTAGATTGATGATGAGTTATTTTGAGTTTTCAGATTCGTTCTGGGGATATGCTCTAGATATGACAGTGTATATTCTGAACTAGGTACCATCTAAATTAGTGCCTTCTACTCCCATAAAATTGTGGACTGGGCGAAAGCCTAGTCTAAGACATATTCGAATTTGGGGGAGTCCAACACATGTGCTGAAGGCAGATGCTGGTAAGTTGGAACCTCGTACAGAAGTACGCATGTTCATTGGCTATCCTAGAGGAACGAAAGGAGGTTTGTTTATAGTCCTAGAGATCAGAGGGTGATCATTAGCATGAAGTAAGATTTCTAGAGGAAGACTATGTGATGAACCACAAGCCCATGAGTAAGATTGTTCTGGAGGAATTGAAAGGGGAAGTCACTTCTTCAGTACCACCAGTACAAGAGGATATGCCACAAGTCACTGCACCACGTGTCATAGAGGATACACAGGTGATACCTCGTCGTAGTGGGAGGGTTGTTAGATAGCCTGATAGATTCATGTTCTTGGGAGAATCTTCTGATTTGATCCCTGGCGAACATGAACTTGATCCCTTGGACATATGACGAGGCAATCCAAGATAAAGATGCGGTGTCTTGGCAAAATGTAATGAATGATGAGATTGAATCTATGGATTCAAATCAGGTCTGGGAGCTAGTAGAACCACCCAATGGTGTAAAAGCCATTGGATGCAAGTGGATCTACAAAAGAAAGAGAGGAATAGATGGGAAGGTTGAGACCTTCAAATCAAGATGTGTTGCGAAGGGGTATACTCAGAAAGAGGGTATCGATTATGAGGAAACCTTTTCGCCAGTTGCCATGCTTAAGTCTATCCGGATTCTCTTATGCATTGCTGCTCATATGGATTATGAGGTATGGAAGATGGATGCCAAGACAACTTTCCTTAATGGAAGTCTTGAGGAAAACATCTATATGAAGCAACCAGAAGGATTCATTGCAAAGGGAAAAGAGCATCTTGTGTGTAAGCTTAATCGGTCCATTTATGGATTGAAGCAAGCTTTAAGGTCATGGAACATCCGCTTTGATGATGTAATCTAGTCTTATGGATTCATTCAAAGTCCGGATGAGTCTTGTGTATACAAGAGATGTGACGGAAATGTAGTGGTATTTCTTGTACTATACGTAGATGACATTTTGCTAATTGGCAACAATATTAAGGTATTATCAGACGTAAGGGTATGGTTGTCCAAATAGTTTGATATGAAGGACTTGGGAGAAGTGGGACACATCCTTGTGATCAAGGTTATAAGGGATTGTAGGAAAAGGATGTTGTGCTTATCTCAAGCTTCATACATAGACACCATTATGGATCATTTTAGCATACAGAACTCCAAGAAGGGTTTTCTACCCTTCAGACATGGAGTTCCTTTATCTAAGGAGATGTGTCCTAGAACATTTGAGGAGATAGAGGAGATGAAGGTGGTTCCTTATGCTTCGGTAGTAGGAAGCCTCATGTATGAGATGCTATGTATGAGACCAGATATCTACTTTGCTGTGGGCATGGTTAGCAGATATCAGAGTAATCCAGGACAGGGACATTGGATTGCGATAAAGCATATATTGAAGTACCTGAGAAGGACTAGGGATTATATGCTAGTTACTAGGCAGACCAATTACTCCATGTGGGTTACACGGATTTCAACTTCCAATCAGATAGGGATAACAGTAAGTCTACCTCAGGTTTTGTATTTACTTTGGGAGGTGGAGCCATTGTATGGAGTGTCAAGCAGAAATGCGTGGCGGAATCTACCATGGAAGGTGAGTATGTGGCAGCCTCTGAGGCGGCCAAAGAAGCTGTTTGGCTCAGGAAATTCTTGATGGACTTGGATGTGATTCCTGGTTTGCTCAGAACTATCACAATATATTGTGATAATAGTGGTGGAGTTGCAAACTCGAAGGAACCACGAGCCCAAAAGGCAAGTAAACACATAGAGCGCAAGTACCACCTGATACGAGAAATCGTAAAGAGAGAAGTTGCTGTGGCCAAGATTGCATTGGAGGATAACTTGGTAGATCCTTTCACTAAGGCCCTTCCAGCGAAAGCTTTTGATAGACATGTGAAGAGAATGGGAATCAGATGTATGACAGTTTAAGGACAACATAGTCTTTTAGTATAAGTTGGAGATTGTTGGGATGTATACTGAAAAGTCTATCTTTTGTATGAACATTTTATTTTGAAATAAGAATCACATGATCATTGTTTGCATATTTATGGTTATGCATATTATCTAATACATTATATTGTAGATAACATGGTGTCTGGTGTCACACTGTAGATCATGTTATCAGCTCCTTGTAGAGTATAAGTAAAGGCTCACTACCGAGATGGCTTTGGACAAACCATTGGTATGGTTGTAGTGTGATTTGGTATTGGTTTGTCTTGACCATAGAATCACACTAGTACACTTTGTGTGTATTGAGCAGGATCGACTTAGAGGTGATTCGATTTATTGTTGACTACATAATCGAATCGAACCTCAGATATTATATTGTACATGCTCTTAATCTCGATATAATAACGGGTACATATACTTAGTACTCAATTCTTTGATTTACCAATGGACGAGATTTATAGATTAAATCGGTAGGCTCGGTAAGTTGGGAAATGATATTACTTATATGATGTGTCATTGTTTATAGGAGGAAACTGTGTCCTATATATTAGGATGATGATGTCCTCTTGAGGAGCTCATAAGGTTCATCATGTAAACCCTGCAAGTGGACTTGGTCCAGCATGATGATAAGGTTGAGTTGTACTACTCATGGAGTTAGATGTTTATTAATTAATTATCAGTAAATTAATTAATCGATGGACATTCGAGATCTTAAACACAGGGAGAAAAATGTACAAATAATATATATGGAGCCCATATTAACTTATGGGGGTTGGTGAGGTAAATCAATGATAATCCTCTAGTGGATTGGATTATCATTAATGGATCAAACTTTATGTGGGCTTGATCCATTGGGTGACCAAGATCCAACTCCTCCTCATGGTCTCTATTGTAACCTATTAAAACCTCATGGAGCCTAGATCCAATGGTTGAAAACAAATCTCTAGATCCGACGGTGGAGATTAAATCTCTAGATCCAACGGTTGAGATTAAATCTCTAGATCCGACGATTGAGATTAAATCCCTAGAACTGATGGTGGAGATTAAAGGAGGTTTAGGCCTAACTCTATAAAAGGAGGCAGGGGGTGGGCGGCAAGAGTAATAGAAGAGGGGCTAGGGTTTGGGCGGCAAGGGCAAAGAGGTTGGGCGGCCACAAATAAGGAAACTTCTTTCCTTCTTCTTCCTTAGGTGGCCGGCGCCTATTCTCCTCTTTTCTCTCCTTTGCTGGCGTCCAACCTCCTCACTTCTTCTCCTTGGCCGGTGGAAACAAAGCCTAGGGTCTCTTCCCTTGGAGTTTTGGCCGACATCCACCATCCTTCTTCTCATCTTGGCCGGCAGCAAGAATCAAGGTTGGTGCTTGGTTAAAGGAAAGAGAAGAGTTTTGTTTCTATACTTCCTCTTGTTCGGAGCGAGCAAGGAAGGAATATTGGTGATCTAGGAGGCTTCGACTTTTGGAAGATCGTCGCCCACACGACATCCTAAAGGAGGAAGGACATACAATAGAAGATCGAGAGGTATAACGCTTGTTTATTTTCTTTTGTTACATGTCTATAATTGTTTTTCAATCATATACATGTTGTATATTCTGTTTTGTGGTTAAATTAACTTGGACCCCGAATACAAACACAAAAGTCGGCGATCCGTACATCATCTATTCCACGACTATTCGTAGAATAGAGGTTGGTGGCTTGAACAACAAGTTTGTTCAAGTGACTACTCTAATCGAATAACACGATGATGAAACGGTAGCTTGGGTAATCCCTCTTGTCAAGGATAAAATTTTTTTTTATCCGGGGACGTAGAAGGGATCGCCATGAACAAGCGATCGAGTTGAAGTGGGAAGCAAAGTTTCCTACCTTCAGATCCAGGATGCATTGAATATGGGGTCCCATGAGCTTCTTCTAAAATTCTCTTTCTCAATTCTGGATTATTGGGAATACATAAGCGCTCACCAAGATATAGTACCCCATTGTTAGAGACATGAAATCCTTCATCCTTTCCTTCTTGGATCTCTTGCTTGATCCTTTTGATACTTGGATCTTCGTCTTGCTTTGCTAGTATATCATCAAACAGTGTTGGCGATATTGTCAAGGTAGAAAGCTGTCCAGAAATAATCTCAACCCCAAGGTTCAACATCTCTTTCTCTAATGGATGGGATAATGAAGATAAGGACATTAAGGTGGCATAGGATTTCCTGCTCAGTGCGTCTGCTACTTTGTTTGTCTTTCCAGGATGGTAGAAGATTTCACAGTCATAGTCTTTGACCAGCTCAAGCCATCTACGTTGTCTCATGTTTAAATCTTTCTGAGTGAAGAAATATTTCAGACTCTGGTGATCTGTATAAATCTTGCACTGGACTCCATACAAGTAATGTCTCCAAATTTTGAGAGCGAAGACTACTACTGCCAACTCAAGGTCATGAGTGGGATAATTCTTTTCATAATCCTTGAGTTGTCTAGATGCATAGGCAATGACCTTACCATTCTGCATAAGCACAACTCTATGTCCCATTTTGGATGCATCACTATACATATCAAAGCTTGTATTACTTTTTGGGAGGGTAAGAATTGGAGCACTTGTTAATCTCCTCTTTAGTTCAAGGAAACTTCCCTCACAATCCTCGGTCCATTCAAACTTTCGGTTCTTTCTGGTAAGAATCGTCAATGGTGAAGCTATCCTTGAGAAGTTTTCTACAAATTTTCTGTAGTACCCTGCTAATCCAAGGAAACTTCTAATTTCACTGGCATTCTTTGGTCGACTCCAGTTACTAACAACTTTTAACTTTGTCGGATCCACCATAACCCCATCTTTTGAAATAATGTGACCCAGGAAAGACACTCGATCAAGCCAAAATTCACACTTGGAAAACTTGGCATACAATTGTCTCTACTGAAGGGTTTGTAACACTGTCTTCAAATGTTCAACATGTTCTTCCTGAGTCCTGGAGTAAATAAGGATATCGTCAATGAAGACGATCACAAACATATCAAGGAATGCCTTGAATACTCAATTCATTCGGTCCATAAAGGTTGATGGAGCATTTTTCACTCCGAAGGGCATGACCACGAACTCATAGTGTCCATACCTCGTTCAGAAAGCTATTTTCGGTACATCATCCTCTTTAACTTTTACTTGATGATAACCGGACCGCAAGTCAATCTTGAAGAAAACTGTGGCTCCCCTCAATTGATCAAATAGATCATCAATCCTTGGCAAGAGATATCTGTTTTTGATTGTCACCTTATTGAGTGCTCGATAATCTATGCACATTCTCATAGACCCATCTTTCTTCTTCACGAACAAAACTGGAGCTCCCCACAGTGAGTGACTAGGGCGAATGAATCCCTTGTCGAGTAACTCCTATAATTGTTATTGAAGCTCTTTCAATTCTACCGGGGCCATATGATAGGGTTCTTTTGAGATTGGTTTGGTACCAGGAATATGTTCAATCTCAAATTCAATTTCTCTATAAGGAACCAACCCAGGCAACTCATCAAGGAATACTTCTGGGTAGTCACATACAACTCGAACTTCTTCGAGCTTTTGGCCTCTGTCTTGCTTTGTATCAACCACATGCACTAGATACCCAGTGCATTCATTGACTAACATCTTTTGAGCTTTTACGACAGATAAGAACTTCTTAGTTCTTTTCTTTGGTTCTCCTATAAACTCAAACATAGACTCTTCCTCAGGTTGGAATATGACTTTCGCTTACGACACTCAATGGAAGCACCGTACATGCTCAGAAAGTCCATTCCTAAGATGACATCATAATCATAAATGTCCAACATTATCAGATCACTATAAAGTTCTCTTTCTAAAATTTTGACTGGCACGGCACGTAACCAATATGTAGATGTCATTACCTCTCCCGATGGCAATGTCGTTACAAACTTAAGATCCACGACATCTGGAGGTATATTTACCTTCTTAGCAAATATCATGGAAATAAACGAATGGGTTGCCTCAATATCAAATAGCACAATAGTATACTGATTAAAGATAAGTATCTGACCTATGACAAAAGTAGAAGCATTTGCTATTTCTTCTTTAGTGAGAGAGAAGATCCGAGCATTCGGTGTAACTGGTGGGGCCTCTAATCTTCCTTGACTAATGTGAGGACCCTCCAGTGCTGCTTGCATTTGGTGCAACTGAGCAGGTTTACCCCCATACTGATTTGACTGTGGTGGAGGTGGAGTGGTCTTGGTAAGGCAATTTCTAGCCAAGTGTCCCTCTAAGCCACATGTATAACACCCGCTCGTGCCCTTGCGGCAAACTCCTGGATGAATCTTCCCATATTTAGAACATGTAGGATACTTAGGCCGCCTGCTTGCTGAACTCCCCTTTGGGTTATTCCATTGCTTCCTCTTGCCGTTGTTATTTCGCTTCCAGTTAGAATTATTGCTCTGAGACTTCGGACCTCCAGAATTTCCATGACTTCTATTTTTAGTCGAGGCCTATTTCTGTTGCTTGATGTTGTTCAGGTAATGCTTCGTGATTAAAGCACTACTGACTAACTCTTCTGCAGTCTGCGGTCTACTAATTTCGCTGGCCACATTTAGAGCTATCTCTGGTCTCAGCATTTTGAGCATAAGTCTCACCCTTTCTCATTCAGTGCTGACTAGCTCTGAACATAAGCGAGCTAGTCTATTGAATTTATTCACGACTTCATTAACTGACAGGTCCCCCTATCGAAATTCCGTGAACTCATCGTAGTGCCTATTCGTGACTCGCATATGGAAAAACTCCTCAAATAATTCCATTTCAAAGTTGGCCCAAGTCATTTGGTTAATCACTCTTTTTGCCTTTACTCATTCCCACCACATTCTGGCATCTCCAGTCAAGCAGAATGATGCACATTTGACTTTTCCATCTTCAGGCCAATCTAGAAGTTCTACAATGCTTTCTAACATCTTGAACCAGGCCTGAGCATCCCACGATTCACTCGTACCAGCAAAACTCTCTGGAATCAGCTTCTACCATTGAATTAAGTACGCCTCTTGCCTCACTCCCCCCGCTGGGGCTCTTGGGGGAACTGGTGCGCCAAGGGGTGCAGCCAGTATGACATTCTGAGTAGCTGATGGATTGACAAGATTATCTAGTTGGTTCATCATCAAGGTATTGATAATCTGTTGCTTCTCTGCAACTTGATGTTGAAGTTGAGTGACTACCCGCATCAAGTCAGGTGGTGGTACTACTCCATTTGTCCTCTGTTTTCCATTGGTCCGTGTTCTAACCATTTTTCTTCATAAAGTAGGACCAATATGAGATTACTACTATTACTTACTTTCTATCATCATCACCTACATATGTAAGCATGTTTAACAAAAAAAAACATTCTTTACTAAGCATAGAAGAAAGTAAAATATATATGTACTTTCTTACTTGGAAGCGGCAGGATTGATGCTCAATGTGCGTGTGGCGGAAGGGCGGAACTCGCTCTGATACCAAACTGTAACACCCCCCCTCTCTCTTATCTCTACTCTAATAAGGGAGGTGTTACTTTACCACACCTTATCTTACTCTTGTATTGATCAGGTATATCATGACTCAATCATTCCATAAACTCACATACACTATTTGTAAGTTAACTAATACCTGATTTAAATTGAAGAGTATCAACAACTTGTACCAAGATCTAAACTTGGTTTCTAAACGAGTATCATAATTCAAACTCTTAACTTTTAACAGCGGAAGCTAAATACTGAACCCAACTACATTGACATGTTGACACTAGAATATTACACAAGTTCTTAACCTATCTAAGCATGCACCTTCACTAGGGTTCTAATATAAAACATTCTTAAGTAACTCAACCTCATGCATGGTAATAGTGATATATGCATCCTTGACATGAACATCAACGTAATCAACAATACATAACATCAACCTTAGCACCAAACATAAAGACTAGCACATAGTTCAAAGTTCTTAGCATAGCATAATACTAGCAAGTTCAACATTCTTAGACACAACATGATCAAACATATAACATGAACACTACCACACAAACAAGTTCGAAGGTCTTAACATAATAGAATACTAGCAAGTCCAGGATGATAATCCACTGTTCCGCCACCACACACACCAAACACTTCATCCGCTGCCCCCTCTTACTCCAATCTTGCTTTACCCTTATCTGCAGCATAAGGAATGCAAACTTTAAGCAAAGGAACTTAGTAAGTACTTCCTATTCTCACAAAACTTCACATTAGGAAAACATGCTATTAGAATACTTGCATGCAACACATGCTCATACTTGCATTTAGGAAAATTCTGCATTTAACATTTGGAAATACTTGCACATAATACAATGGTTCCACTTGACATGCATGATCTTTCTGTATTGGACATATAGAGACACTTGTACATAACACAATGGCTCAACTTGAAATGCATGAACTTAACATACGCAACTTGCAATACATGCTTGAAATATGCTTCGCTTGTAGAAACATATACATGAGACATACTATACTTAAATATGTAAACATTGTGCTTTGGTTAACTTTCGAAACCATATATACATTTATAGTTTAAAATACTAATTATCCTTGTTTGGGCAGCCCGTCATTGTACCATTTTGCGTGCAACCCTAATAGAATTCGGGGTAGCTAGCCACCGAACTTATTAGGGCAACTTAACTTTCAAGGGCGGTCTAGGGGCCTGTGGGTGATCTAAGAGCCCGGTACATACCACTTCAAAGTAAAATACTTCCTTTATATATGACTTACTTATTTTTGTCATTTAACAAGTATTTTACATGATCATACTCAAAAACCCATATAGGAAGCCTTTCAAGACATTTTATCATGCTCTTTGTCCCCAAAACTCGTAGGGGAAGCATCTTGTGATCTTTACATCTTGCTTCCAATGAAATGTTTAAAGTAAAATACTTCCCTTATATATGACTTACTGATCTTTGTCATTTATCAAACACTTAACATGATCATACTCCCAAAACTCATATAGGAAACCTTTCAAGACATACAATAAAGCTCTTTGTCCCCAAAACTCGTAGGGGAAGCATCTTTGTGATCTTTACATCTTGAATCCAATAAAATATACTTAAAATACCTAAATATACAAGCAACCATAATCTGGACATAATCTATAAATCCAAATAAAAACATGATACTAGAAGCTAGATGTGCAAATCAAAGAGTTACTTATGCTATAGGTGAGAGATAGCATCTTAGTGATCTTATGTCTTGCTTAAAAACAACATATACCTTACCTATAAATCTAAACACACCTATATAAACTGATCAAAACATATTTTTATCATTTATCAAACATTTAACATGATCATACTCCTAAAAACTCATATACAAGACATTCGATCATGCTCTTTGTCCTCAAAACTTATAGGGGAAGCATCTTTGCGATCTTTACCTATTGCTTCCTTTGAAATATACTTAAAATACCTAAATATCCAAACAAACATAATCTGGACAGAACATATAAATCCAAATAAAACATGGTGATAGAAGCTAGATGGGCATATCAAAGAGTTACTAATGCTATATGCAAGAGATAACATCTTTATGATCTTAGATCTTGCTTAAAAATACATATACCTTAACTATAAATCTGAACACACACATATATCATCTGATCCAAACATATAATATATCAAAACATAGAAAAATAAGCTATATAAAATAATCGAAGAACTACTTATACTGCAGGTGAGAAATACTTACATCCTCTCACTATCGTACTAGTATACCGCTAGGGTTTTTATGAGATGAAGACCTTCCCTTGTTTCTTAGCCTTAGGAGTGATCTTATAGCATATACTAAGCTTTTGTATCCCCTTGAAACCCTCTCAAGAACACCAAACAAGGCTTTAGGGTTTCGGATGGAGTTGGAGGAAGGAGGAGGAGTTCGGTGGAGTTGGATCTTCTAGCAATACCAAGACTCTCTCCTTGAAAAACCCTCTTGAGAATCCCAACACAAGGAGTCCTAAAGCTTGGATGTAAGAGGGAGGAAGAAGAAGGAGATAGGTTTCGGCCAAGAATGAGGGAGGAGGAAGACAAAGGAAGATGAAGTGGGTTTTCTTTCTTTCTCCCTTTAATCTCCCTTTATTCTCAACGTGAATGGCTAGGAAGATGAAAAGAAGAGAAAAACTCTCCATCTTCTCATGGGGAGATGAAACAACTCTTCACCCTCTCATCTTCTCATTTATCTTCGTTGTATATTCCATATCTATTCTAGCCAAGAATTATCCTATGGCCTAGTGGTAGCAAAGCTACCTTCCTATTAGGAGGTTCATGGTTCAAATCCTAGCTATAATGAACCATACTTTTTATTTTATTTTATTTTGTTTTAAACATTTTATGGGAGTTAAAATCCATATAATTACTTTGAACAATTTTAGAATTTTACGAGCGTTACAAGTGTATTAGTTGTTTCTCTATCATCAGGTGAGATGTTGACCAACAACCAAGAAGTCAAGGGATGCCCTTAGACTTTGATAGACATACCTTTACTATAGACATATCCTCACGGATGGTTAAATTTTTGAAATTATGGTATGATAGGTCTCTCAGATGTGAGTATAATCTGAGAGTATTCAGATGTAGTTTTGGATGAACCCCAGGCTTGCCATTGCATAGGCAAGTGGAGTATACCATCAGAGTTATTTTGGGAATAGTTTCGATACTGAAAAACTCATATCAGGAGAAAAGTTTTGATGATTACTTTACCGATTGAGGTAATGATATTATAGAGCCAAATATTTTTACTTATGGTGCATTGGCTTAGGACTGGTGTAAAGAACAAAAAGTAGTTGAAGCTCGTAATGTACTTAATGCAATGTCATTCGTTTGGTTGTGAGCATAATCGGGTTGTTTGATACCCTCATTGATTGGTTTTGCAAAGTTAGCAAGGTTGATGATGCACAAGAGGTATTTGTTGGAATACCGATTTTACGAGGAGATAGTTGCGTATTGCTAGCTATTGGCTTACCAAGTGTTTCTTTTGGGAAGGAGTTAAGAATATTCTTTGGGTGTTGGATGAGATATTTATTTGTCCAAGTATTTCTTCTAGAGAAGATCCGAGACACTTTGTTAAAAGAGAGATGAACCTTTGAGGTTATGCATCGATTCTCGATGATTGAATGCAATAGCTATTGGGAATGAGTATTCTTCATTGTGGATAGATGATATATTTAGATTAGCTAAAGGGCACCGGTATATACTCTAGGGTTGAGTTATGATTGGTGTGTTGATATTGTAGTGACTTAGTGTCATACAATTGTCATTGTCTGTGTGATAATTGATATATCATCAGCTTAGAGTAAAAAGGTTGCAAGTGTGTGGAGGCCGACATTTCATACTTTGTATGAATTTTATGAGCTTTTGATTATGTTGTTAGACTTATTAATGATTTAGTCATTCATGGACTTGATTGGATCGGTATGTGGTTGCCTTCTTAAATGATATTTTTGTAAGGGATCGATATGGCCGGCTAGAGGGGGGTGAATAGCCCTCGTACGTTGGACGTCGTAAATTGCTCGTCTACAAAACGTTAGCGCAAGCGGAATATACAACTATAAGTAAAGACAAGCAAAATATAAACAAGCAATACAAACACCGAGATATAACGTGGTTCACGGCTACGCCGCTAATCCACGGTCCGATTCGTCCACGGTGAATCACTCCGCCAAAACCAATCACTATCGGTCTCTCCTTTGCACAAAGCTAGGTGGAGGTAACCTTTACAACCAAGATCACTCTTCTTACAATAGGATTGAAGTAAAGACAAGTAAGAAGAGTTTAGAGCTTGTGGGGCACTAGGAAGATTGTTTGGAGTATAAGCATTAGCCTCTCAAAGGCTTACACCCTCTCTTTTTATAGAGAGGGCTAACTTCTTCCCGTTTGCCGCCATCGATCATTGCCGCCCTTGGCGGCGATCATTATCTAACGGCCTCGAACACGTCGGATCCCGGACCGTGTAGTCCAAGCGGAACTCTTGGCGATCGGTGATGGACCTCATCGATCATTCTTCCGTAGTCGACGCCCGATCGGCTACGAGCGGTCTGGCCGAACCCTTATCTATCGATCATTGCTGCCTTCATCGATCGATGGTCTGTCGATCGCCACGTATGGCGAGTCATTGCTCCTATCGATCGATCGTATACGGTCGAACTCACTCGACTCGGAAGCGATCGGCCCGCCATGACATGGCATGATCGGCGGTGTCGAAAAAACCCATCAAACACTTGGCCAAATGGCCAAGTTTCACCTTAAACTACCCTTCCCGGGTTACAATCGCTCACTCTCATTTCTCGGAGTCCCTCGCCTTCGAAGTTCTCTTCGTTCTCGGCCACGTCCCTCGGCAGCATCAGGCGCACGGCTCTGCAATGCTCCTTCGCGTCTCTTGCCTCGAAGTCTACTTCCTCCGGCTTCACTCCAAGCTTCTCGTCCGGCGGTCCCTCGGATGCTCCAAGCGCACGGCTTCCGCAAAGCTATCCTTCACCGACTCAAGGCACGAGTCATGAGATGTGAAACTCGCCACGGCTCCATGTGCGAATTACTAAGTCCTGCACGACTTCAACGCACATATCACATCAACATATCAAACTAACTTAAACCCTTTGCCACACCATCAAAACCATATCACGGCAAGAGATTGCCCTAACAATCTCCCCCTTTTTGATGTGTGGCAATCCGTTTAAGTTAGGTAAAAACATTTGATATAAATTCTAAGGTAAGAAAGCATGTAAAGATAAACATGATATAACAACATGCAATTCCCCCTTAATCCATGAAATTCTCTATGCAAATTTTCTCCCCTTATCATATATTTCTCCCCCTACAATATATTTCTCCCCCTAATGTGATTAACTTAAACATTCTTATTTCTCCCCCTTTGACACCATCAAAAAGATTAACACTAAGTTATAAGCTCATGGCATCAAGTATAATGGAGGGAAAAATATGTCAAGTTGATTTAAAAATTGGGTACCATTTGTTGATGGCATCAAGTATATTTCTACCACTTGTTGGTGGCATCAAGTATATTTCTACCACTTGTAGGAGGTTTACAAACTGAATTCGGCCTTCAATATTCTGATTATAGGCCACGATATTCTATCGATATGGCGTCGTAGCACAAGAATCCAAATTTCTGATTTTCTAGACGAAATTCAGAAATGCATTATAAATTCCAGAAAATTTGAAAAATTATGAAATTTGGGGAACATATTTCTATTAAGTATATCTATCAAGGAAAAATAGTTTTTCATGAAAACTCATTATATTTTCTTGTTTTTGCCAAAAATCCAAAAGTTCTAAAAACCACTAGGTTTTTGATCATTCTAGTATCAAGTTAGCTACCTAGTTTTGCATCCAATTGTTTCAAAACATGAATATATGTATTTTAAGGTAAGAAATTGTTTTGAAAACATATGAAATATCCAACCATGATCTTTGGGCAATATGTCTATGAATTAAACATAAGCCTTCCCCATGATTGGTCTATTATTGCTATTTTGATACTTTAAATGACCATCTAAATGCCATAGGCATTATTGGACATTTGTATCATCCTAATATCTCACCCATGATAAGTTTGCAATCAAGGTAGCCTATAGTGAGTGTGAGATGTATCCTAGGGGGTATTTGTGTATACTTAACCCATATATTCATGCAATTCTATCATGGTTAAGTATCAACCTAACATCCTACATGATCATAATGACATATATGAATGAATTCTACATTATGATCATGAAACTCATGTATCCATCAAATAATAGTCATGCATTAGGTATTATATGATGATATTAAACAAATTATCACCTAAAGCATGATTTAAACCTATTTCTAGTGATAACGTGCCAAATTTCAAAATCATAAATCATGATTTAAAACATACATAGGAATTACATCAATGATTATGATTTAAGCATTATTACCTATTTATGGGTACGTTATCATCACCCAACACTATCTAAAAATTGTTGTCCCATCATCCTAAGTCAACCAAAATATGATATAGGTCAAGTTCATATGGTTGACTACCCTAGGGTTTTTCTAACCCTTAAGGATGGATTTTGGAACCCAAAATAAGTTCTTTCCTATTGGGTTCACTAAATATTCCTTGGGGATCCAGTTCTTAGCAATTACTTTCTTTTTATCTTGTCCCCTAGCTATTAGGCATTTATAGGCCTTTTCATTTTTCTTTTCTTTGTATCCTAGGCCTTTTTTGTTGAAGCTAGCTCTTTGGCTCCCTAAGATCATGTTCAATGTGTTGGAGCCTATAGTGAATTTCTCTAGGGCTTTTGTTAAATAATCTACCTTTTCCCTTAAAGCCCTATTTTCATTTATACATGCATCACTAACATCCAAAGGCATATAATCATGTGAGCATGCATCATCATGGCAAGAAGAAATATTATCATTTAAGCATGCCTTTTCTAATTTTTGTTCTAGTTCCTTAATTTGTTCAAGCATGCATTTATTTTTCTTCTTTGCCCTAAACAAATCCTTAGTTAAACTAGAAATCATAGACACTATTTTACTAGGTGAGAGATTGGTTACCATAGTTTCCATGTCCTCTTCTTCGGATGAGGAGGATGTGGAAGCTCCCCCTTCATTTGAGCTCTCCCCATTTGAGCTTGATCCTTCATTTTCGGATGAAGAGCAATCCAAGTCATCAAAAGCCATCAAGGCCAAATTGGTGACAAAGGCATTCTCCTCATCCGATGATGATGAGGAGGATGAGGATGGGTCATCCCAAGTCCTTGCCTTGAGAGCCTTAGCCTTTCCCTTCTCCTTTGTTTTCTTCTCCTCTTCCTTTCTCTTGCTCCCCTTCTTCTTCTTCCTCTTCTCTTCTTTCTTTTTCTTCTCTTCTTTGCTTTTGTTTAGGAGAGGACAATTGTCCCTTATGTGCCCTTCTCCTTGGCAATTGTAGCATATAACCTTCCCCCTTGGTCTTCTCATCCTATCATTAGATTTATCAAATCTAAAATTCTTAAATGCACGTCTTACCCTCCTTACCATGTAGGCTTCTTCGGTGCTATCCATGGAGGAGGAGGAAGATCATCGGAGGAGGGGATTTCCATCTTCTTCTTCCCCTTACTTGCCAATAATGCAACTCCTCTTGAGGGTTGAATTTTAGGCTCCTCTTGTATTCCCTCAAGCCTAGTTTCGTGGAGTTCCATTGTTGAAAAGAATTCCTCCAAGGTGCTCACTTCTAGGTTCTTGGAGATATAAAATGAGTCCACCATGGAGCTCCACTTTGAGGACCGGGGAAAAGCATCTATGGCCTTCATTACCATATCCCGGTTCGATAGCTTCTCACCTACACTTGTTAGTCCATTTAAAATTTCTTTGAATCTAGAATGCAAAGAAATTACCTTTTCTCCCTTTTCTAATTTGATGTTGGATAGTTGGGAGCGGAGGAGATCTCTCCTTGCTAGCTTTGCCTCGGATGTGCCTTCATGAAGCTCAATTAGCTTCTCCCACATCTCCTTGGCGCTTAGGCATTCTCCTATTCGGTTGATTTCTTGTTGGGGAAGCACATTGAAGAGATGATGTTTGGCTTTTGAATTTGCAAGGTGCTCTTCCCTTTGCCTTTTGGTCCACCTTGATTTTTCGATTGGTTTCCCTTCTTCATCCCTAGGCAAAACGAAACCGGATTCCATTGTAATCATTATATCAAAATCCGTTTCGAAAAATACCTCCATTCGCTTCTTCCACCAAGCGAATTCTCCTTCAAACTTCGGAGGATGGATGTTGGAGCCGACCATTTTTGATGTAGGGCTTGTTGCAGCGGTTAGTCCGGTGACAAGCAACCTCGGCTCTGATACCACTTGTAAGGGATCGATATGGCCGGCTAGAGGGGGGTGAATAGCCCTCGTACGTTGGACGTCGTAAATTGCTCGTCTACAAAACGTTAGCGAAAGCGGAATATACAACTATAAGTAAAGACAAGCAAAATATAAACAAGCAATACAAACACCGAGATATAACGTGGTTCACGGCTACGCCGCTAATCCACGGTCCGATTCGTCCACGGTGAATCACTCCGCCAAAACCAATCACTATCGGTCTCTCCTTTGCACAAAGCTAGGTGGAGGTAACCTTTACAACCAAGATCACTCTTCTTACAATAGGATTAAAGTAAAGACAAGTAAGAAGAGTTTAGAGCTTGTGGGGCACTAGGAAGATTGTTTGGAGTATAAGCATTAGCCTCTCAAAGGCTTACACCCTCTCTTTTTATAGAGAGGGCTAACTTCTTCCCGTTTGCCGCCATCAGTCGACTGCCGTCACTACAACGGCCTCCGAACACGTCGGATCCCGACCGTTGTAGTCCAACGGAACTCTTGGCAGTCGACTGATGGACCTCATCACGATCGTCGCTCGTAGTCGATCGCTGCCCGATCATTCTAACGGTTCGTGGTCGAACCCTTATCTATCGGTCGATCGGCCGCCTTCATCACCGGATCGATGGTCTTGTCGATCGGCCCACGTATGGCGATCTGCTGGCCACTATCCTCGATCGTATACCACCGAACTCACTCGACTCGGAAGCGATCGCCATGACATGGCAGTCGACTGGTGTCGGGAAAACCCATCCGACACTTGGCCAAATGACCAAGTTTCACCTAAGAGCTACCCTTCCCCGGGTTACAATCGCTCACTCTCATTTCTCGGAGTCCCTCGCCTTCGAAGTTCTCTTCGTTCTCGGCCACGTCCCTCGGCAGCATCAGGCGCACGGCTCTGCAATGCTCCTTCGCGTCTCTTGCCTCGAAGTCTACTTCCTCCGGCTTCACTCCAAGCTTCTCGTCCGGCGGTCCCTCGGATGCTCCAAGCGCACGACTTCCGCAAAGCTATCCTTCACCGACTCAAGGCACGAGTCATGAGATGTGAAACTCGCCACGGCTCCATGTGCGAATTACTAAGTCCTGCACGACTTCAACGCACATATCACATCAACATATCAAACTAACTTAAACCCTTTGCCACACCATCAAAACCATATCACGGCAAGAGATTGCCCTAACAATTTTTGGACATATTAACAATCTTAAGGGAAGTTGTGGTTTCCCTAGATTGATTTGGTATTTGCCGTAGATGTGGATAGGATGCTCTGGCGATATTATATCGCTGACTTGTAGGACCAAGAAGGTGATGAGAATCACTTGGTCAAAAGCTTGTGAAACTAGGTTTTAGGGCCTAGACGATGGCTGACTTTTGCACCGGTGTTGGTTAATCCTTCCAGTGTAGATGGAAGGGTATTGTATGCATATGCATCATTTTAGGGATTGGGAGCGATCCCGATGTAGTTGAATGAGACGTATTTTATGTGTACGTCATATATATGGTGTGGATTTAGCAGTTATTATCCTGATTTGTAGATGTATGGAGCAGGAATGCTCATGGGATTTTAGCTAGCTATTGGGTAGCTACTATAGAGTTGCTGGAGCACAAACAGATGCAACTAAAAAGATTGGTTATTATCGTCTCCCGGTCACATTCAGTTCTGTGTGATAGAGTGGATTTTGGACAGTAGATGAATTTTCTTGTGAGAGAGTAATTCTCCGTCTTTGAGGAGGATGGTGGTTTCTGGAGTTGCAATAGATTTAAGAAGAGTTGTTTATGTTGGGATGTATACTGAAAAGTCTATCTTTTGTATGAACATCTTTATTTTGAAATAAGAATCACATGATCATTGTTTGCATATTTATGATTATGCAAATTTGTCTGATACATTACATTGTAGATAACACGGTGTTTAGTGTCACATAGGAGATCATGTTATCGGTTCATTGTAAAGTATAAGTATAGGCTCACAACCGAGATGGTTATGGACAAACCATTGGAATGGTTGTAATGTGATTTGGTATTGGTTTGTCTTGACCATAGAATTACACTAGTACACTTTGTGTGTATTGAGCAGGACCAACTTAAAGGTGATTCGATTTATTGCTGACTACATAATCGAATCGGACCTCAGATATTATGTTGTACATGATCTAAATCCCGATATAATAATGGGCACATATACTTAGTATTCATTTCTTTGATTTACCAATGGGCGAAATTTATAGAGTAAATCGATAGGCTCATAAGTTGGGAAATGATATTATTTATATGGTGTGTCGTTGATTATAGGAGAAAACCGTGTCCTATATATTAGGATGATGATGTCCCCTTGAGGAGCTCATAAGGTTCATCATGTAAACCCTGCAGGTGGACTTGGTCCGACATGATGATAAGGTTGAGTGATACTACTCATGGAGTTAGATGTCGATTAATTAATTGTCAGTAAATTAATTAATCGACAGACATTCGAGATCTTAAACACGGGGAGATAAATGTACAAATAATATATGGAGCCCTTATTAACTTATGGGGGTTGGTGAGGTAGATCAATGATAATCCTCTAGTGGAATGGATTATCATTAATGGATCGGACTTTATGTGGGCATGATCCAATGGGTGGCCAAGATCCAACTCCTCCTCATGGTCCCTATTGTAGCCTATTAAAACCTCATGGAGCCTAGATCCAATGATGGAAAATAAAACTCTAGATCCGACGGTGGAGATTAAATCTCTAGATCCGACGGTTGAGATTAAATCTCTAGATCCGACGGTTGAGATTAAATCCCTAGAACCAATGGTGGAGATTAAAAGGAGGCTTAAGCCTAACTTTATAAATAAGGGCTTAAGGTGGGCAGCAAGAATAGAGCTGAGGGATTAGGGTTTGGGCGGCAAGGGGCTTGGAGGCTTGGGCGGCCACAAATTTGGAAATTTTCTCCTTCTTCTTCTTTAGGTGGCCGGTGCCCATCGTCTCTTCTTCTCTCCTTGGCTGACGTCCAAGCTTCATCTTCTCACCCTTTTCTCTTGGCCGGCACACTCTCTCTTTTTCCATGGGCTGGGAGAATCAAGGGTTGGGGTGATCCTTTTCCCTTGGTCGGCAACATCTCCTTGTTCTTCTCCTTGTCCGGCGACAAACACCAAGCTTGGAGTTTGGTGGTCGGTTAAAGGAAGGAGAAGAGTTTTGTTTTATCATCTTCCTTTGTTCGGAGTGAACAAGGAAAGAAAGATTGATGATCTAGGAGGCTTCGACTTTTGGAAGATCGTCGCTCACACGACGTTCAAAAGGAGGATGAACATACAATAGAAGATCAAGAGGTATAATGTTTGTTTATATTCTTTTGTATTATGTCAACAATTGTTTTTCAATTATATGCATGTTGTATGTTTTTATATGTGGCTAATTTACTTGGACCCCGAATACAAACACAAAAAACGGCGATTCATACATCGTCTATTCCGTGGCTAATCATAGAATAGAGGTTGGTTGCTTGAACAACAAGTTTGTTCAAGTGACTACTCTAATTGAATACCACGATGATGAAACAGTAGCTTGGGTAATCTCTAATTGTCATGGATTAAAATTTTAATCCGGGGATGACGACGGGATCGCCATGAACAAGCAACCGAGTCGAAGTGGAAAGCGAAGTTTCCATCCTTCAAGTGGTATCAAAACCATGGTTTCCGAATTTGTGTGATTAGGATTCAGTTACTTTTATGTACTTTTCATATATTATTTGTGCTGGATATTAGTAGGATGTGCATTGGTTAACTTTTTGGTTGCAGGCATAGGATCCAACTATTATGGCCATATGTGTGTATGTGATTGTATGTGTGTAATTGTATATTTGTAATCCTCGGGGTTGGCGAGGCTAGTATTTAATTTTTGTAATTATATACGGCATTGTTTAGCCACTCTTTTTATTTTAGTTTACTTTCGATCTAGATTTCATGTACACTCCTTCGTGGAGTATAGGATCGATGGATGTAAATTAAAATAGTTTTTCTCGGCTCGGATCTCCGGATGGCTTGTACATGGCGTAGGGAGGAGCGAATGAGATGACGATACAACGGGAGGCATATTGGAGACAAAAGCCATAATAGTTGGAAAATATTTCTTTTTCATATTTATTGCTTATTGTATGATATGCATGTCGTAGGCTAGAAAATTCTTCAATTTTAAATTACTAAGTGGGAGAGGGATATTTTTATAAATTCCCACGGCCTCCATTACGATTTGACATGTGATGCAAACAAACTTGCGCGTCGGCTCTAAGTGCCTTCTGTTGGTGTAGTAGGCACCTAAGTCGAACCTGAGTTTTGATTATAGCAAACGATACAAAGTTAAGCTCATGTTGTTATCTCACGAGCTGAATTGAGTGTGCAGAAAATTGCTATAGCCGGAGCTGAAGGCTAGCGACACCCGGAGGAAGCCGCGGTGGTCAGGCGACACTCAAGTGACTTCGGAGGGAGCCGAAGGAATTGAGTGGAAGGCCGGAAGCATAAGCAACACGTAAGTATCGAGGTAAGCTCGTGTGTGCGAGTGTAAGTAAGGTCATATCCTCGTTACGGGGAAAGACTTAAGCGTAGATCCGACCCAAGACATCTCATAGGTGGTCTAGGTCGAGATCGGACGGTTGACGACCGTCGAAATAATATTTTCTTTAAGCTAACATTGTCTTGCAGCCAGCATCAGTCAACTGCCAACCTGAAGGACTCGACTGCCGTCCATCAGTTGGGTGACTACGGCTAGCACTCGATCGATCTTGCCCGATGATCGTGATGGCCATCGTCACTAACTGGTCAAAGGATCAGGTTTATCACCAAATTTCAAGGGGAGTGGTGCTCAAATATGATTGGCTAGGGTTCCTCTCGAAAAGGGGCTCAAAGGCTATAAAAGGAGGTCCTAACCTAGGGTTTTCACAAGAATTTTAAGTGCTCAAAAGCCTCCGTTACGCTGCAACTCTCCGACGACTCTACAACAACGAAGTGCTGCCAACAACCCTAGCTTAAAGTTTCTTTTGTTTAGTTGTTGGTATAATCTTAATTTGTTATTGATTTCAATATTGCAATTATTTTCAATCGAGGTTTTTCGTTGCATTTTACTTTAATAGAAGAGAGGGTTTGTCTCTCTATCTTTTTGCTTCGAAGGCTTTTGTAATCGTAAAACTCCTACCTCCAACGAGGAGGAGTGTTTTAGTGAATTACCCTCCGTACACGGTCTAGGACCGTTAGGGCCTTGGAGTAGTAGCCGAAGGCTAGGAACCAAGTAAAAAAACTATTTGTCTCATTTAGGTTTTATTTACATTTTCGTTGCGTTTAATTGTCTATCGAACGTTTTAAAAGAAAAGTTTTTATCGCTATTCACCCCCCCTCTAGCGATCCGCTTCGATCCAACAATTGGTATCAGAGCCGGGGGTTGCTAAGATTTGGTGAAACCACCAATCTAGCCTTTTTTACAGATTTATTTTTCTTTTAATTCTGTTTTTTTTTATTTTTTATTTTATTTCTCTTTGTTAAGGTTTTCTCCCGCACTACTAATCCAAGACGCGAGTCTTGGTACTTGTTTTCATGTTTTTGTCGTTGCTAGTTTCTTCATCTTCGTCTCCTTGTGTCTTTTGTTCTAATGGTCCATCTCGAGGGTTTTAGCACCGTCCGACCTCCGTTTTACAACGGAGATGACTTCCGTTATTGGAAGGGTCAGATGGAATGCTTTCTCAAAACCCAAATCGAGATGTGGATCATAATCCAAACGGGTTTCACACTTCCGACTAATGAAGTGGGTGACTCCTTGGATTATGATCAATGGACCATTGTGAAAAAACTACAAGTCGAAGCCGACGCCAAGGAAACACAAATCCTCCAATGCGGCCTATCCAAGGAGGAGCTAAATCGCATCGGCCCCTTCATAAGCGCAAAGGATCTTTGGACAAAACTAATCGAGTTACACGAAGGATTGGATCAAGCTAAGGTTTGCAAACGCGATTTGTTGTTCAATAAATTGTACACACTAAAAATGCAGGAACACGAGTCCGCGACGCAACTCCACGCCCGTGTACAAGACATAGTCAACAACCTACACGCAATCGGGCAAAAGGTCAAAAACCACGACCTTATAAGGTATGTTCTAAACTCGTTTCCGAGGACTACCTTGTGGGCATCCATGGTCAATGCCTACAAGGTCTCCAAGAATCTTTCTAAAATTAGGTTAGATGAACTCTTTTCCGATTTAGAATTACATGAGCAGTCCAACTCGGAACCCGAGAGGGGTATAGCCTTGTTTGCAGGTTCAAAGAAGAAGAAAATCGCAAGCAAGCCACCACCAACCGAGGAGGAAGACGAGTCCGAAGAAGAAGTTGACCCGGAATTGACTGTCGAACTAATGAACCTAGCTCGAAGGATAGCCAAGGGACGAAAACGAACCACGACTCGACCCAACCAAGGTAAGCCTAAAAGTTCTAATATTAGGTGTTATGAGTGTAACAGGTTTGGACATATCAAGTCCGAGTGCCCCAAGCTCAACCACCGAGCACCTAAGCACAAGAAGGCCCTCAACGCGACATGGGAAGAGGCGTCATCCGAAGAAGACGAAGACCACGTCTTCATGGCGAAATCGATTGAGTCAGACATGGAGACCGAACCTGAACTTGAGTCAGAACCTGAGGATGACTCGGACTACGAAGCTACCTTCAAGTCAAGCCACAGATATACATCCAGTTCAAAAGATACCCTTAAAGTAAGTCGAACTTTATTTAATACTTTACAAAATACGGTTAGGTTTTTGTCTAGGAAATTAGTTAAATCCGAGTCCAAGGTCGAGACCCTGGTTGAGGAGGTCAAACTCCTCAAACACAAGGTCTCCCTAACCTCTTCGACTAGTCGAGTTCAAGAGAAGGACTCAACTCGGGTTGAAAAACTCGAAGTTGAGAACTCACTCTTGAAAAGTCAAGTTGAAGATCTTAGGAACACATTGGAAAGGTTCACTTCGGGATCCAAAGGACTTGACCTCCTACTTGGATCTCAAAGGGCCGTGTACAACAAGGCTGGACTAGGGTTTAACTCAAACACGACTAATAGGCCGTATATGTCGATTGTAAGTCGACATAGTAAACATGTCCAAGCATGGGTCCCTAAGAACCTTTTGATTTCAACTCTAGGATCCAACCCGTACTGGATTCCCAAGGACCAAATCCACTATGTGGATAGACCGAACCGATTCAACGGTCTAGGGGGAGCCAGTACAAAACATGTTTGTGCTTTAACTTAGAAATTGCATGTTTTAACTTAGAAAGTTTGTGCTTTAACTTAGAAATTGCATGTTTTAACTTATAAAGTTTGTGCTTTAACTTAGAAATTGCATGCTTTAACTTAGAATGTTTGTGCTTGTGAACTCACTTAGAACACAAAAACATAACCAACTAAAATTCTTCGAAAAGATTGAGCCTCGGGGAGCCTCTTTTCAAAAATAACCAGTTAGACTAGGAAATAGTCTTAGGTGAGTCAAGTCATCATTTTCTTGAAAATGACTTTGTCTAAGGAAGTGGTCGATGATCCGATAAAAGAAGGCCTCTGTGCCTCGCCACGACCTGGAAGCCATGATCTTGAAAAGGTAAACTTGACAAGCCTAGGGTCAAATCCAAATCTAACATAAAATTACTTGAACCCAAATCCACTTAATCAACATAATTGGAAGTCATCTCACAAAAACCACATAAGTATAACAAGCTTGATCATATAGACACAGGTGTGATGACCTAGGTTTAAAAACTTACAACCTTTTTTTTAAAAAAATTATAAAAAATCTAACATCCAATCCAACCACCTTGTGTGTAGGATCAATGGATGTTGGACAGCGGTTTCTCCCGACACATGACCGGGGATCAACTCAAATTCACAAAGCTTCGATTCAAATGACAAGGATCGGTAGCCTTTGGGAATAACGACAAGCTCAAAATCATCGGATCAGGTGATATCGAGCTTAACTCGAATTTTGTTATTAAAAATGTATTACTTGTAGAGAATTTTGAATATAACCTGCTTAGCGTAAGCCAATTATGTGACAATAACTATAAGATCGTATTTTTAGAAAATGAATGTGTAATTAAAACAAATAAAACAGCTAAAACAATACTCAAAGGAACTAGGACAAATAACATTTATACAATTAACTTAATCAAATCCTCATCCAAATGTCTTATGACACAGGAAGAGGAATCATGGTTGTGGCACCGACGACTCGGTCACTCGCACCCAAGACTCGTCCACAAGATGAGTCAGAGTGGCTTAGTCAGAGGCTTACCCAACCTCAACAATTTGGTTAATAAAATCTGTAATGCTTGTCAACAAGGAAAACAACCTAGGACACAACACAAGTTAACTAACCAAGAACGAACCTCAAGTGTACTTGAGCTCCTGCATATGGATCTATTTGATTCACATGGAGCCAAGTCACTCAATAAAAGTCAGTATTGCTTAGTCATAATTGACGACTACTCCAGGTTTACCTGGGTTAGGTTCATCAAATATAAAAATGATACCCTAGATCAATTAATCAATCTATTCAAATTAATCGAGAATCAAAAAGACCTTAAGGTTAAAAGACTTAGAAGCGATCATGGTGGTGAATTCGAAAATCAAAGGTTCACCGACTTCTGTAACCTAAACGGATACCACCATGAATTCTCTTGCCCTAGGACCCCTCAACAAAATGGTCTAGTGGAGCGGAAAAACCGAACTCTACAAGAAGCCGCTAGGACCATGTTGAACGAATATGACCTACCTGATAGGTTTTGGGCAGAAGCCGTTAGCACGGCTTGCTATGTCTAGAATAGGATCCTTATGGTAAAGAGGCACCTTAAGACCTCGTACGAGATTTATCACAATAAAGTACCCAACATCATGTACTTTAGGGTATTTGGATGTAAAGTACATATCTTAAACACTGAGAACCACCTAGGGAAATTCGAATACAAAACCTCCACCGGAATCTTCTTAGGATACTCAACAACGAGTAGGGCCTATAGGGTATATAACCACGATACCCTTAATGTCGAAGAGACTATTAATGTAGTGTTCGATGAAGTACCCGAACCTACAAAACCCTTAATGACCCCAAGTGTTGAGCCCACTGATACCAAACTCGTCTCCGACCCTGAGATCGAGTCTAATCCACATCAACCAACCTCTCTTGTCGCCCAAGTGACAAGTGATCCGAGTCAAACTAGTGTTCAACCAAGTCACTCAATTGATCAAGCATTAGGTGACACAAACCCAACCCAATCTAGGATTCAGACTAAACACCCTATCGATCAAGTGATAGGAGATCCTAATCTAGGAGTTCGAACTAGAGCATCCTATAGGAACCTTAGTCAAATTTCCTTAATTTCAAAGATAGAACCCAAATCAATTGAACAAGCTCTTCTTGATCCCGATTGGATTATTGCAATGCAAGAAGAGCTAGCTCAATTTACTAGGAATGAAGTGTGGGAATTAGTACCACTACCTAAAGACAAAACGATAATTGGAACAAGGTGGGTGTTTCGAAATAAGCTTGATGATAAAGGTGAAGTAGTTAGAAACAAGGCTAGGTTAGTCGCCAAAGGGTTTAGTCAAGTCGAAGGCTTAGATTACGACGAAACCTATGCCCCAGTAGCTAGACTCGAATCCATTCGAATGTTGCTAGCTTATGTCGCACATCGAGGATTTAAGCTGTTTCAAATGGATGTTAAGTCGGCATTCCTAAATGGATACATTAAAAAAGAAGTTTATGTTAGCCAACCCCCCGGATTCGAAAATCTAGATAAACCCGACCATGTTCTAAAACTTAAGAAAGCTCTCTATGGACTTAAACAAGCTCCTCGAGCTTGGTACGAGAGACTTTCAATCCATCTTAAGTCAAAAGGGTTTAACCAAGGCTTAGTTGACCCAACTCTCTTCGTAAAAACCTTAGGTAAAGAAATATTCATAGCTCAAATTTACGTAGACGATATAATTTTTGGAACCTCTAACTCAGCCTTACTAAACGAGTTCGTTTCACTCATGGAAAGTGAGTTCGAAATGAACTTGGTAGGCGAGTTAAGTTTCTTTTTAGGTCTACAAATTAAACAAACTAAGGATGATATATACCTATATCAACAAAAATACACTAAGGAGTTAATTAAAAGATTTGGAATGCAAGACGCTAAGATAATAAACACCCCAATGGCGATTAATGTTAACATAGGAGAAGACCTAGAAAGTAAGTCCATTGACTTAAAATACTATAGGAGCGTAATAGGGAGTCTCCTTTACTTAACTGCAAGCCGACCTGATATCTTATTTGCAGTAAGTATGTGCGCCAGGTTTCAAACCTGTGCCAAGGAGTCTCACCTAACCCTAGTTAAGCGTATCCTTAGATATCTAAAGGGTACACTTAATGTCGGTATTTGGTATCCTAGATCTACCGAGTTCGAACTAATCGGCTACTCCGATTCGGATTATGCCGATAGTAAACTCGGCGTGAAAGAGCATGAGTGGTTGTTGTCAACTACTCGGCTCGAGTCTAGTGAGTTGGTGCAGTAGGAAGCAACATTGTGTTGCCTTATCTACCACCGAAGCTGAATACATCGCGATGGGGGAGTGTGTCACTCAACTTCTTTGGATGAAGCACACTCTCCGCGACTTTAAGTTAGACTTTACGAATACTAAATTTCACGTAGATAACATTAGTTCAATTAATCTTACAAAGAATCCGATATGTCACTCTAGGACCAAACATATAGAAGTCAAACACCATTTCATTCGAGAACATGTGGCCAACGGAGCCATACAACTCGAGTACGTCGAATCGAAGTCTAACCTAGCAGACCTATTTACTAAACCCCTACCCGAAGCCGAATTTAGTCTATTAAGACGAAAATTGGGCATGTGCGTAATAGAATAGGAACTTGCAAACTATATTTTCTTACTACTATTTCTTAATTTTCATTTTGATGGAACTAGCATAGGACATACCTTAGATATCATGCACCTATAGATTTAAGGAGCTAGTACATCTCACAACACATAGGACTAATGTGTTGTGTACTTAGCCACGTAGATGGGCATGAGATGTTAGGACCCTACTCCTGGTTCCAGATGTAGAGCTAGTGCATCGCTATGAACCACGGAGTATAATCATACATACTAACCGACTCTGACCAGGACTGGTTGATCTTTCATATCAATCAAGCCAAATATGAGTCGAACATTTTATAGATGAAATTATTTTCAGTATATTATTTTCGAAATAATGTGGAACATGCTTGGACTTTAAAATTAATACTTATTCCACACACACCCTCGCTTTTTTTGATATATGAAAAAAGGGGGAGAAAAAGGCTAAAGTTAAGGGATCGATTTTTTTTGGCCAAGGCTTACTTAACTTTAAGTTAACAAAACAAGTTAAGGGAATTCTTAACTTACAAGTTAAGGGAATTCTTAACTTAAACATATTTAGTTAACTAGTTTTAAGGGAATTCTTAACTTAAACATATTTAGCTAACTTGTTTTTGTTAACAAATAATTTACTTAACTTTAAGTTAACTTGTTAACAAAACGAAAGTAAAGGCCAAGGTTAATAAATCATTTTCTTAACTTAAAACTTATTTTAAATACTATGGCCAATATTAAGTAATTTCGGTTACTTAATTCTTTTTTTAGTAGCAAATATCAAGGGGGAAAGTTAAAACTCTTTCTCAGGTACTCACCCTCGGTCAAGGGGGAGGATTCCTCAAGGGGGAGCACTTGAAAAAGAGTTTTTATACTCCTACACATTCATGCATATCTCTTGCTCATTTTACTTAATGCACTTAATTTGTTTTTTTTCTTAACTTTGTATGTGGGTTTGCCATAAATCAAAAAGGGGGAGATTGTTGGTGCAGTAGGCACCTAAGTCGAACCTGAGTTTTGATTATAGCAAACGATACAAAATTAAGCTCATGTTGTTATCTCACGAGCTGAATCGAGTGTGCAGAAAATTGCTATAGCTGGAGCTGAAGGCTAGCGACACCCAGAGGAAGCCGCGGTGGTCGGGCGACACTCAAGTGACTTCGGAGGGAGCCGAAGGAATTGAGTGGAAGGCCGAAAGCAAAAGCAACACGTAAGTATCGAGGTAAGCTCGTGTGTGCGAGTGTAAGTAAGGTCGTATCCTCGTTACGGGGAAAGACTTAAGCGTAGATCCGACCCAAGACATCTCATAGGTGGTCTAGGTCGAGATCGGACGGTCGACGACCGTCGAAATAATGTTTTCTTTAAGCTAACATTGCCTTGCAAGATCCGATCGCAACTCAAGGACTCGACTTCCGTCCATCAGTCGGGTGGCTACGGCTAGCACTCGATCGATGTCGCCGAATGATCGGTGATGGCCATCACCGATCACCGTCAAAGGATCTATCACCAAATTTCAAGGGGAGTGGTGCTCAAATATGATTGGCTAGGGTTCCTCTCGAAAAGGGGCTCAAAGGCTATAAAAGGAGGTCCTAACCTAGGGTTTTCACAAGAATTCTAAGTGCTCAAAAGCCTCCGTTACGCTGCAACTCTCCGACGACTCTACAACAACGAAGTGCTGCCAACAACCCTAGCTTAAAGTTTCTTTTGTTTAGTTGTTGGTATAATCTTAATTTGTTATTGCTTTCAATATTGCAATTATTTTCAATCGAGGTTTTTCGTTGCATTTTACTTTAATAGAAGAGAGGGTTTGTCTCTCTATCTTTTTGCTTCGAAGGTTTTTGTAATCGTAAAACTCCTACCTCTAACGAGGAGGAGTGTTTTAGTGAATTGCCCTTCGTACACGGTCTAGGACCGTTAGGGCCTTGGAGTAGTAGCCGAAGGCTACGAACCAAGTAAAAAAACTATTTATCTCATTTAGGTTTTATTTACATTTCCGCTGCATTTAATTGTCTATCGAACGTTTTAAAAGAAATGTTTTTATCGCTATTCACCCCCCCTCTAGCGATCCGCTTCGATCTAACACCTTCTTCCCCATCGGATGAGTTTGTTTGCGGATCACAAGGTCGAATATGGTTATAGAAAATTATTAAGGAGCGTATGTACTTCCCCATCGGAAGGCACATAACCCGAGATAATTACCTTGGTACCGAGTAATGGTGAACACTTAGATGCAAATAGGATTATCCTCCCCATCGGAGTCACTCTCTTATTTGTAGGGCCGAAGAGGAACCAACTATTAATTTTATTTGTTAAAAATTTAGGTTGACAAGATAGTAAAATTAATGGGTAAAACCTCCTCTTACAAATATAGAATTCGTATACGTCCACACTATCGTGGCATACGATATTGTCGGTGTTTTGAGGTGTTGGTTGATTTTAAAATTTTATTGTTTGAGGAATCAATAATTTTTTGAAATCTAATGTTTTGATCTATTTGATTCTTAGGTTTTTTCAAAATGACTTTCAACCCGCTTGTTGTGATACTGAAAGAAAATAAACTTACTGGACCCAATTATGTTGATTGGAAGAAGAATCTTGACATTGTCTTGACTGCTGAGGAATACAAATATGTACTCCTCGAAGAGTGCCCTCCTAAGCCTACGGATGATTCTGGGGAAAAGGAGAAGGAGAGTTATAAGAAGTGGATTAAGGCCGATGAGATGGCGTGGTGTTACATTTTGGCATCTATGTCAAATGTACTGCAATATCAGCATCAAGCCATTCCCACTACTGATGACATGATGCCCAATCTCAAAGAGCTTTTCAGACACCAGAATCGGGCTGCTAGGAAGGAAGTCATGAGGAACTTGATGACGACCACCATGATCGAAGGAACACTCGTGAGGGATCATGTTCTCAAGATGATGGCTCATTTGAATGAGCTGGAAGTCCTCAGAGCTGAGATCGATGGGGAAACCCAGGTCGATATCATTCTCCAGTCTCTACCTCGGTGTTTTGAACAGTTTCGTCTAAACTACAACATGAACAAAAGGTTGTATTCGTTGGTGGAGCTTCTGACAGAACTCCAGGCGGTAGAGGGGCTTTTTCGTCAGAGTGCTCAGGCACTGACCATGGTTGCCCAAAAGGTTTCTACTTCTAAGCCGAAAGGCATGAAGAAGAAGAAACAAGCTGGGGCAAAGGTGGCGGGAGGAACTCAGGGAGGAGTGAAGAAGCCGAAAGGCAAGTGCTTCACTTGTAAGCAGACTGGACACTGAAAGAAGGACTGCCCCAACCGCAAGCAGAACAAAGGTATATCTTTTGGTCTAGTCGTTGAAACATGTTTAGCGGTGTTATCTACTGGCACTTGGTGTGTAGATACGAGAGCCACTGATCATGTCTGCAATACTTTGTAGGGGTTTTAGGAAACCAGATGACTAGCTGAGGGAGAGATTACCATATACTTGGGCGATGCCACGAAGGTGGCGGCTGTTGCAGTGGGAGATGTTTATTTGTCTTTTGAGAAAAATAAAGTTTTGGTTCCTAAGAATTGCCTTTATGTACCTTTATTTAGAAAGAATTTAATTTTGGTTTCTAAATTGTTTATCGATGAATATTCAATTTCTTTTAATGACAGAGTTGTTATAAAAAGGAATAGGGAGATTATCTGTTTTGGTGCATTGATAGGAAATTTATATACGCTTGAACCAAAAGCTCCCACGATGCCAATAGAAGTTAATAACTCATCTTCTAATTCCAATAAAAGAAAAGAACCTTTGAAAATGAACCAAACATATCTTTGGCATCTAAGACTTGGTCATATTAACCTAAGTAGAATTCAAAGGTTGATAGCTGATGGACCTCTGGGTTCATTAGTGGTGGAAGATTTCCCAACCTGCGAATCTTGCTTGGAGGGTAAAATGATTAAGAGGTCTTTTAAGGCCAAGGGGTATAGAGCCAAAGATGTGTTGGAATTGATTCATTCTGATTTGTGTGGTCCTATGTCTATCCAGGAAAGAGGTGGCTTTGAATATTTCGTCTCTTTTATAGATGACTATTCAAGGTATGGATACATTTACTTGATGTGTCGCAAGTCTGAATGCTTTGACAAGTTCAAAGAATTCAAGGATGATGTGGAGAAACGTCAAGGTAAAAGTATCAAGACACTACGATCTGATCGTGGTGGTGAGTACCTCTTGGGAGAGTTTAGGAATTACTTATCAGAGGATGGGATTCAATCCCAATTGTCTGCACCTAGCACACCCCAGCAGAATGGTGTAGCAGAGCGAAGGAATAGGACTCTTATGGAGATGGTTAGATCGATGATGAGTTATTCTGAGTTGCCAGATTCTTTCAGAGGATATGCTCTAGATACAATAGTGTATATTCTGAACTTGGTACCATCTAAATCAGTGCCTTCTACTCCCACAGAATTGTGGATTGGGCGAAAGCCTAGTCTAAGACATATTCGGATATGGGGGAGTCCAGCACATGTGCTGAAGGCAGATGCTGGTAAGTTGGAACCTCATACAGAAGTACGCATGTTCGTTGGCTATCCTAGAGGAACGAAAGGATGTTTGTTTTATAGTCCTAGAGATCAGAGGGTGATCATTAGCATGAACGCCAAATTTCTAGAGGAAGACTATGTGATGAACCACAAGCCCATGAGTAACATTGTTCTGGAGGAATTGAAAGGGAAAGTCACTTCTTCAGTACCACCGATACAAGAGGATATACCACAAGTCACTGCACTGTGTGTCACAGAGGATACACAGGTGATACCTCATCGTAGTGGGAGGGTTGTGAGACAACCTGATAGATTCATGTTCTTGGGAGAATCTTCTGATTTGCTCCATAGCAAACATGAACCTGATCCTTGGACATATGACGAGGCAATCAAAGATAAAGATACAGTATCTTGGCAAAGTGCGATGAATGCTGAGATTGAATCTATGGATTCAAATCAGGTCTAGGAGCTAGTAGAACCACCAATGGTGTAAAAACCATTGGATGCAAGTGGATCTACAAAAGAAAGAGAGGAATAGACGGGAAGGTTGAGACCTTCAAAGCAAGGCTTGTTGAGAAGGGGTATACTCAGAAAGAGGGTATCGATTATGAGGAGACCTTTTCGCCGGTAGCCATGCTTAAGTCTATCCAGATTCTCTTATTCATTGTTGCTCATATGGATTATGAGGTATGACAGATGGATGTCAAGACATCTTTTCTTAATGGAAGTCTTGAGGAAAACATCTATATGAAGCAACCAGAGGGATTCTTTGCAAAGGGCAAAGAGCATCTTGTGTGTAAGCTTAATCGGTCCATTTATGGATTAAAACAAGCTTCGAGATCTTGGAACATCCTCTTTGATGAGGTAATTCTATATTATGGATTGATTCAAAGTTCGGATGAGTCTCGTGTATATAAGAGATGTGACGGAAATGTAGTGGTATTTCTTGTACTATACGTAGATGACATTTTGTTAATTGGCAACAATGTCAAGGTGTTATCGGACGTAAGGGTATGGTTGTCCAAACAGTTTGATATGAACGACTTGGGAGAAGTGGGACATATCCTTGGGATCAAGGTTATAAGGGATCACAGGAAAAGAAAGTTGTGCTTATCTTAAGCTTCATAAATAGACAGTATTTTGGCTCATTTTAGCATGCAAAACTCCAAGAAGGGTTTTCTACCTTTTAGGCATAGAGTTCCTTTATCTAAGGAGATGTGCCCTATAACATCTGAGGAGATAGAGGAGATGAAGGTGGTTCCTTATGCTTCGGCAGTAGGAAGCCTCATGTATGCTATGCTGTGTACAAGACCAGATATCTGCTTTGTCGTTGGCATGGTTAGTAGATATTAGAGTAATCCAAGACAGGGACATTGGACTATGGTAAAGCATATATTGAAGTACCTGAGAAGGATTAGAGATTATATGCTAGTTTACCAGGCAGACCAATTACTTCCTATGGGTTACACAGATTTTGACATCCAATCAAACAGGGATAACAGTAAGTCTACCTCAGGTTTTGTGTTTACTTTAGGAGGTGGAGCCATTGTATGGAGGAGTGTCAAGCATAAATACATGGCGGACTCTACCATGGAAGTTGAGTATGTGGCAGCCTCTGAGGCGGCCAAAGAAGCTGTGTGGCTCAGGAACTTCTTGATGGACTTGGATGTGATTCTTGGTTTGCCCAGAACTATCATAATTTAATGTAATAATAGTGGTGCAGTTGTAAACTCGAAGGAACCACGAGCCCATAATGCAAGTAAACACATAGAGCACAAGTACCACATAATACGAGAAATCGTAAAGAGAGGAGAAGTTGTTGTGGCCAAGATTGCATCAGAGGATAACCAGGCAGATCGTTTCACTAAGGCCCTTCCAGCGAGAGCTTTTGATAGGCATGTGGAGGGAATGGGAATCAGATGTATGACAGTTTGAGGACAACATAGTCTTTTAGTATAAGTGGGAGATTATTGGGATGTATACTGAAAAGTCTATCTTTGTATGAACATCTTTATTTTGAAATAAGAATTACATGATCATTGTTTGCATATTTATGGTTATGCATATTTGTCTGATACATTACATTGTAGATAACATGGTGTGTAGTGTCACACAAGAGATCATGTTATCGGTTCATTGTAAAGTATAAGTAATGGCTCACAACCGAGATGGTTATGGACAAGCCAATGGAATGGTTATAGTGTGATTTGGTATTGATTTATCTTGACCATAGAATTACACTAGTACACTTTGTGTGTATTGAGCAGGACCGACTTAGAGGTGATTCGATTTATTGCTGACTACATAATCGAATTGGACCTCAGATATTATGTTGTACATGCTCTAAATCCCGATATAATAACAAGCACATATACTTAGTATTCATTTCTTTGATTTACCAATAGTCAAGATTTATAGAGTAAATCGATAAGCTCGGTAAGTTGGTAAATGGTATTATTTATATGGTGTGTCGTTGATTATAGGAGAAAACCGTGTCCTATATATTAGGATGATGATGTCCCCTTGAGGAGCTCATAAGGTTCATCATGTAAACCCTGCAGGTGGACTTGGTCCGGCATGATGATAAGGTTGAGTGGTACTACTCATGGAGTTAGATGTTGATTAATTAATTATCAGTAAATTAATTAATTGACGGACATTCGAAATCTTAATCACAGGAAGATAAATGTACAAATAATATATGGAATCCATATTAACTTATGGGGGTTGGTGAGGTAGATCAATGATAATCATCTAGTGGAATGGATTATCATTAATGGATCGGACTTTATGTGGGCTTGATCCATTTGGTGGCCAAGATCCAACTCCTCCTCATGGTCTCTATTGTAGCCTATTAAAACCTGATGGAGCCTAGATCCAATGATGGAAAATAAAACTCTAGATCCGACGGTGGAGATTAAATCTCTAGATCCGATGGTTGAGATTAAATTTCTAGATCCGACGGTTGAGATTAAATCTTTAGAACCAACAGTGGAGATTAAAAGGAGGCTTAAGTCTAACTCTATAAATGAGGGCTTAAGGTGGGCGGCAAGAATAGAGCTGAGGGATTAGGGTTTGGGCGGCAAGGGGCTTGGAGGCTTGGGCGGCCACAAATTTGGAAATTTTTTCCTTCTTCTTTCTTAGGTGGTCGGCGCCCATCCTCTCTTCTTCTCTCCTAGGCCGGTGTCCAAGCTTCATCTTCTCACCCTTTTCTCTTGGCCGGTACACTCTCTCTTTTTCCAAGGGCCAGCAACATCAAGGGTTAGGGTGATCCTTTTCCCTTGGCCGGCAACATCTCTTTGTTCTTCTCCTTGGCCGGCGGCAAGCACCAAGCTTGGAGCTTGGTGGTCGGTTAAAGGAAGGAGAAGATTTTTGTTTTATCATCTTCCTTTGTTCGGAGTGAACAAGGAAAGGAGGATTGGTGATCTAGGAGGCTTCGACTTTTGGAAGATCGTCGGCCACAGGACCTCCAAAAGGAGGAAGGACATACAATAGAAGATCAAAAGGTATAATGTTTGTTTATATTCTTTTGTATTATGTCAACAATTGTTCTTCAATTATATGCATGTTGTATGTTTTTATATGTGGGTAATTTACTTGGACCTCGAATACAAACACAAAAACCGGCGATCCGTACATCGTCGATTCCGTGGCTAATCGTAGAATAGAGGTTGGTTGCTTGAACAATAAGTTTGTTCAAGTGACTACTCTAATCGAATAGCACGACGATGAAATGGTAGCTTGGGTAATCCCTAATTGTCATGGATTAAATTTTTAATCCGGGGACGACGACGGGATCGCCATGGACAAGCAACTGAGTCGAAGTGGGAAGCGAAGTTTCCTACCTTCAATTTAGGAGACTCGTCATTCGAGATCGATGATTTATTCGTAGTGTATCCAAATATAGGGAGTGTTGAAATGTTCTTCGTGGTGGAACGACATGTAGGACATGGTTAATTTTGTAGCTTGGTGTTTGGTGTGTCAACGAGAAAGACTTTGTTAGGAGACTTTATGGATTATCGTTTGTGTATGTAATTTGTTGTATTTGGCTTTTACTATGTTTTTGGGTTGTATGTAATTTTGTGAGGGAAGTTCATTTGTTGTGCCGCACTTGACCACTATTGATAGTGGTAGTTGGAGTTGCATGCTGTTGTCCTGGGTGTGTGGCACTTGACCACTCATGGGTAGTGTCAGTCGGAGTGTCCAACAGCAGGGATCCCCATTGTGTAACTTATAGCTCTTTTGCTTATCGCTACTTATTCATACATCCCACTCGGTCACTCAAGAGCAATGGTTGTTGTTGAGTTGGGACAGTTGCTATGTCGTGCCACCTAGGCCACACTGGGGTCGTGGTAGCGAGTGAGGTGCGCAGGCATGACTATGCATTGAGGGCATTTGCATATATATACATATACATATATTTATGTATATATATGTGTGTGAGTGTAAGCAGTATATATAGATAAAGTCTATGTATATTCTTGTTGTACTGTTGCATTTGTTGTGCTATTGTTTGCTGCATTTGATTGTACATCATCTTGCATGTTATTTGCATGATCTATACTGTTGTGTGTGGGATTCTAGTGTATGAGTTAGACAAGACTGTTGTACACCTATGAACAGTATAATGATGTTGTTTAGGGTTGATTAGGTTCATTGATGATGTTGCTTATAGGTTCATAGGGTTGCATGCTAATTACATGCTTAGTGATGTTTTTTCATGTTGTATGAGTTATATTGTGACTTTATGTGTTCAAGTTGTATGAGTTGTAGAGAGGCAGTACTATAGGTATGACAGTACCTTATATTGTTCAGTAGATCTTTTGCGATACTCTTTAGTTACATTATGCTAGTGTTTATCTGATACACCTTTAGTCTGTATGTTGTTGACACTCATGTGATATATATTATGCATGCACTTCTTTTCCATATTACTGCTGAGTTTTATACTCACCACCACAAACTCTGGGTTTTCTTGTTGCCCAGGTAACAGGTAGCCGACTTCGTGATGGGCTTGGAGCATCGCTAGCTGATATCATCTCATCTCACATCCGAGGGTCTCGACTTTTGATTTATTTTTCCTTTAGTTTCAGATGTTTATTATTATGAACTTGGTGTCATATGGTAGATTGTATGGTTGGACTTTTGTTGGTATTCACACATGTCTTTTTAGATTTGTTACGGTATATTCTTTGTGTTGTGGTCAGTCATACCGGTATGCAGTGATGTCAAGTTTTTAACTCTATTGTGATGATTTCCATTGACTTTAGTTATATACATTTATATGTTGTGTGGTTGTGGCCGAAAGGCTTTGTATCAATAGGATATTGTATGACATACAGGGGAGATGTTGTCTGTTTATCGGGCTCGACATATGTAGGGATGTATACTGAAAAGTCTACTTTTTGTATGAACATCTTTATTTTGAAATAAGAATCACATGATCATTGTTTGCATAGTTATGCAATATTGTCTAATACATTACATTGTAGATAACATGGTGTGTGGTGTCACATTGGAGATCATATTATCGGCTCCTTGTAAAGTATAAGTAAAGACTCACAACCGAGATGGCTTTGGACAAACCATCGGAATGGTTGTAGTGTGATTTGGTATTGGTTTGTCTTGACCATAGAATCACAATAGTGCACTTTGAGTGTATTGAGCAGGACCAACTTAGAGGTGATTCGATTTATTGCTGACTATATAATCGAATCGGACCTCAGATATTATTATGTACATACTCTTAATCCCGATATAATAACGGGCACATATACTTAGTATTCATCTCTTTGAATTACCAATGGGCGAGATTTATAGATTAAATCGATAGGCTCGGTAAGTTGGGAGATGATATTATTTATATGGTGTGTCGTTGATTATAGGAAGAAACCGTGTCCTATATATTAGGATGATGATGTCCCCATGAGGAGCTCATAAAGTTCATCATGTAAACCCTGTAGTTGAACATGGTCCGGCATGATGAAAAGGTTGAGTGGTACTACTCATGGAATTAGATGTTAATTAATTAATGGTCAGTAAATTAATTAATCGATGGACATTCGAGATCTTAAACACGGGGAGAAAATGTACAAATAATATATGGAGCCCATATTATCATATGGGGGTTGGTGAGGTAGATCAATGATGATGCTTTAGTGGATTGAATTATCATTAGTGGATCGGACTTTATGTGGGCTTGATCCATGGGTGGCCAAGATCCAACTCCTCCTCATGGTCCCTATTGTAGCCTATTAACACCTCATGAAGCTTAGATCCAATGGATAGAAACAAAACTCTAGATCCAAAGGTAGAGATTAAATCTCTAAGATCCGACGGTTGAGATTAAATCTCTAGATCCGACGGTTGAGATTAAATCCCTAGAACCAATGGTGGAGATTAAACCAAGGCTTATCCCTAACTCTATAAAAGGGGGACTAGGGGTGGGCGACAAGATAATGGAGAGGAAAGGGGGCTAGGGTTTTGGGCGGCAAGAGCAAGGGAGGTTAGGGTTTTGGGTGGCCACAATTAAGGAAAGTTTTTCTTCTTCTTCTTCCTTTGGTGGCCGGCACCCTTCTTCCCTCATCTCTCCTTGGCTTGGTCGGTGTCCACAATTCTCCCTTTCATCAATGGCTGATGATGGATGGGGATTAGGGCTTGTCCCTTGGGCGGCAACCAAATCCTAATTAGATTAGGATTGGCCTTGGGTGGCTAGGGTTAGGGTTTTGGGATTAGGTTGGGCAGCAACAAGAAGATGATGCTCCTTTCTTCTTCTTCCTAAGGTTGGCCGACCACTATCCTTGTTCCCTCTACCTTGGTCGGAGCTCAACCTATTCTCCTTCCTTTCATCGTTGGCCGGAAATTAGGAGAGCTTAGTTTAGGGTTTGGGTGGCAACAAGGAGGAGGATTGATTTCCTTTCTCTTCTCCAAGTGTTGGCCGGCGCCCATGCCCTTGTTGTTTCTCCTTTGGTTGGTTTCCATACTCCATGTTCTCTTTCTTGGCCGGTGGCAACATCGAGTTGATTGACTTGGTGGCCGGTTGACTTGGTGGCCGGTTCTAGATAGGAAGATGAGTTTTGTTTTAGGATCTTCCTTTGTTCGGAGTGATCAAGGAAAGGAAGATTGGTGATCTAGGAGGCTTCAACTTTTAGTAGATCGTCGCCCACACGACGTCCAAACAGAGGAAGGACATACAATAGAAGATCAAGAGGTATAACAAGAGGTATAATCTTGTTTGTTTTGATTAGTGTTCTTTTGTATTATGTTTATAATTGCTTTTCAATTATATGCATGTTTTGTGTGGATGGTTACTTGCTTGTATTTGTTTTTCAACTATGAGCATGATATAAATCTGTATATGGCTAAATAATACTTGGATCCCGAGCATAAACACAAAAACCGGTGATCCGGACATCATCTATTCCGCGGCTAACCGTAGAATAGAGGATGGTCGCTTGAACAATGAGTTTGTTCAAGTGACCTCTCTAAACGAATAGCACGACGATGACTTGGTTGTTTGAGCAATACCTTTTGTCTAGGATTAAATTTTTTTAATCCGGAGACATCGAAGGGATCGCCATGATCAAGCAACCGAGGTGAAGTGGGAAGCGAAGTTTCCCCTCACAGACTCGATAAGCAAAAACCTACAATTGGTATCAGAGCCAAGGTTTTCAATTTTGTGTGTTTAGGATTCGGTTAATTTTTATACACTTTTTTATATATTATATTTGCCGGATAATAGTAGGATATGCGTAGTTTAACTCTTTGGTTGCAGGCATAAGATCCAACTATTATGGCCATATGTGTGTATGTGATTGTATATGTGTAAATATTTATTTTGTTGAATCCTCGGGGTTGACGAGGCTAGTATTTAATTTTTTGTAAATTAGATATGGCATTGTTTAGCCACTCTTTATTTTAGTTTACTTTCGATCTAGATTTCATGTACACTCCCTCGTGGAGTATAGGATCGATGGATGTAAATTAAAATAGGTTTTAGTCTCGGCTCGAATCTATGGATGGCTTGTACATGGCGTAGGAGGAGCGGACGAGAAGGCGTTGCGACGGGAGACATATTGAAGACAAAAGCCATAATAGTTGGAAAATATTTTATTTTTCATATTTATTGCTTTTTGTTTGATATGCATGTCGTTGGCTAGGAAAATTCCTCAATTTCAAATTACTAAGTGGGAGAGGGATATTTTTATAAATTCCTACGGCCTCAATTATGATTTGACAAGTGATGCAAACAAACTTACGCATCGGCTCTGAGTGCCTTCCTCCCCATCGGATGAGTTGGTTTGCGGATCACAAGGTCAAATATGGTTATAGGGAATTATCAAAGAGCATGTGTACTTCTCTATCGGAAGGCACATAACCCGAGATAATTACCTTGGTACCGAGTAATGGTGAACACTTAGATACAAATATAAGTATCCTCCCCATCGGAGTCACTGCTTTTATTTGTAGAGCCAAAGAGAAACCAACTATTAATTTTACTTGTCAAAAAGTTAGGTTGGCTAGATAGTAAAATTAATGGGTAAAACCTCCTCTTGTAAATGTAGAATTCGTATACGTCCACACTATCGTGGCATACGATATTCTCGGTGTTGGTTGATTTTAAAATTTTATTGTTTGAGGAATCAATAATTTTTTAAAATCTACAGTAATGATCTATGTGATTCTTAGGATTTTCAAAATTGACTTTCAGTCTACTTGCTTTGATACTAAAGGAAAATAAACTTACTGTACATAATTATGATGATTGGAAAAGAATCTAGATATTGTCTTATCTGCTAGGGAGTATAAGTATGCACTCTTCGAAGAGTGTCCTCAAGCCATGATTGCTCAAAAAGGTTTCTACTTCTAAGCTGAAAGGCAAGAAGAAGGAGAAACAAGGTGGAGCAAAGGTGGTGGGAGGATCTCAGGGAGGAGTGAAGAAGCTGAAAGGCAAGTACTTCACTTACAAGCAGGATGAACATTGGAAGAAGGACTGTCCCAATCCAAAGTAGAACAAAGATATATCCTTTGGACTAGTCGTTGAAATATGATTAGCGGTGTTATCTACCGGCACCTGGTGTGTAGATACGGGAGCCACTAATCATGTCTGCAATACTTTGCAGGGGTTCCAGGAAACCCGACGACTAGCTAAAGGGGAGATTACCATTTACTTAGGCAATGCCATGAAGGTAGCGGCTATTGCAGTGGGAGAAGTTTTATTTATCTCTTGAGAAAAATAAAACTTAGGTTTTGGAAAATTCCCTTTATGTACATTAATTTAGAAAGAACTTAGTTTCAGTTTCTAAATTGTTTATGGATGGATATTCTATTTCTTTTAATGACATAGCTGTAGGGATCCTGAGCGATAAACAAAAACTCGCAGCGGAAAACTTAGGATCCCACCAGAGATCCAAGCAAAAAAAATATACTCGTTTCAATTATCGATTCTATCCTATAGGAATCGAGATTACCTTCGAAGCGTGCCCTTCGAATTCCAGTCAGCAACACTTGCGGATCTCAGCGTGGTCAGGATGTCCATGCCTCTACGGTGCACACACACACACACGATCTTGGAGAGAAGAGGTAAGCCCTTTCGGTTGTGCTAGCAACCACTCCAAGGTCTCACTTTTCCACTCTTTACTTGGCCCTCTTGTGTTGTGAACGAAAAAAAATAAAATCAGATTCTATTTTTCATTGTCCACGTTGAAGAAGAAGAAGCAACCATAATACACCTTAATGAGACATTAAATGCACTTCCTTATTCTCCATGGTAAAAGAAAGGAAGTCAATTAATGCTCATTAAATTCACATTAATGAGTTTTAAATCCCATTTAAAACCCCATTTATTAATTCGTGTATTATATTATTAATTCGTGTATTATATTATTAATTCATGTATTATTCATTTTAGCCTTCTTCTCTTGGTTTGACTTGAGTCTAACTCAACAAAACCAATTTGAGTCCAACTCAAATTTAGCCAAGTAATGAGTCTTACTCATTCTAGTTAATCCAATTAACTAATAATTCATTTTAGTCAAACCAAAATGATTTCCTCTCCAAAATAATATGTTCTTTGTGTGTGACCCTATAGGCTCTCATAACGTTGGCAATGTATCCAAAACCATTTTAGATACATAAGCAATGAGCGGCATCTAGCAATACATCATTGCTACCCAAGTGATGAGAATGTCGAGATTCGACAACCTCTTCCGTGACTATTATCATATGACAGTGTCCTTCTATCCTTGATATCTCAGATCGATCAATGAGGCATAGACCGTGTCATCCTCTTATCAATCTTTATGTTTCTTGATCCCCAAGTAGACTCACTCAAACAAATGAGCTCAATATCTCATATTGACTCATTTGAGCATGGCCATGCATTTCGTGGTCCTACTCTATCAAGAGGCCAAAGATATCACTCCCGTCATATGGGAGGGATAGATCCCATCTACATCACTCACATCTCTCCACATAATTCGTTACATACTCAGTGATCGCCGTTATAGTTACCCAATTACGGTGTGATGTTAGACGATACCAAAGTACATAACTCCTTATGTAGGGAACCGTAGTGACTTTAGGTCTAAGGACTATTCATACCAATAGTCACATGAGAAAGTATATGACACTCATATAACGATCCATGAGACTTTCTCATGGTGGGGCAATTCAGTATATATAGTCTCCAAAATATATACCCATGTATCAATGTGATATCACATATCCATGACTTGTGAGATCAAGTCATCCATTGACCAACATGCTAGTCTCAATGTATCAATATAGCCCTTGTCTATTAATACAATACTCGACTAGGAATATTTAAGAATAGTGTTCTCTACAGCTTCTCATAATCAATTCTACCAATTGATATACTGTAGATAATAACTACTATTCATGGGAATTATTATTTTCATTTAGCTGGCACACGCATAAAGAAATATAATAATCAATCTTTGCCTTTATTAATGCAAGAATATAATACAAAAGTCTCCCTCACCAATCATCTCATAATTGGCACTAAGGGCTCATACTAACAATCTCCCACTAGCAAGTGCCAATCACTGTAATCTCTATGACCCAGTGACCTAGTATGACCATCATGCTTCCTCTGTGCCAAAGCCTTGGTCAAGGGATCCGCAATGTTAGCATCAGTGTCTACTCTGCATATCTGAACATCTCCTCTATTGATGATCTCTCGAATGAGGTGATACCTCCGCATTATGTGTTTGGTCCTCTGATGAGAGCGAGGTTCCTTAGCCTAAGCAATAGCCCCATTGTTGTCACAATAGAGGTCTATTGGGTCTGCTATGCTAGGAACCACCTCAAGTTCAGTGATGAACTTTCGAATCCAAACAACCTCCTTTGCTGTAGAAGATGCAATATACTTAAACCATTGTAGAATGCACTGTGTCACCTTGAACTCTTCCAGCTCACAGCGCCACCATTCAAGAAAAATACATACCCTGACTGCGATCTGGAGTCATCCTTGTCAGTTTGGAAGCTCGCATCACTGTAACCCTTTACAGCTAGCTCCTCATTGCCTCCAAATATCAAGAAATATTCTTTTGTCCTTCGCAAGTACTTAAGAATATTCTTGACAGTTGTCCAGTGACATTCACCGGGATCTGACTGATACCTGCTCGTCATGCTTAAAGCATACGAGACATCGGGGCGAGTACAAATCATGGCGTACATGATAGATCCTATAGCTGATGCATAAGGGATCTGATCCATGCGATATCTCTCCTCCTTAGAAGAGGGAGATTGAGTCTTCGAAAGACTCATACCATGTGACATTGGCAAAAATCCCTTCTTGGAATTCTGCATGGAAAAACACTTAAGCATCTTGTCCACATATGTACTCTGACTCAAGTCAAGCAATCTCTTAGATCTATCTCTATAGATCTTGATGCCTAGAATATAGGCTGCTTCACCTAAGTCTTTCATTGAAAAACAATTCCTAAGCCAAGTCTTCAGATCGCGATAGGGATATCATTTCCAATGAGTAGTATGTCATCTACATACAATATGAGGAAAACAATTGAGCTCCCACTAACCTTCTTGTAGACACAAGGTTCATCTTCGTTCTTAATGAAACCAAACGTTTTGATCGCATTATCGAAACAAAGATTCCAGCTTCTTAAACCATAAATGGACCTATGTAACTTACAAACCTTTCCAGCATCCTTTGGATCGACAAAACCCTCAGGTTGTGTCATATACACATCCTCGAGTAGATTTCCGTTAAGAAATGTTGTTTTGACATCCATCTGCCAGATCTCATAGTCATAGTAAGCTGCAATAGCAAGCATGATCCGAATGGATTTGAGCATCGCAACTGAAGAAAATGTTTCAACATAGTCAATACCATGAATCTGCTTGAATCCTTTTGCTACCAATCGCCCTTTATAGGTATGCACATTACCTTCCATGTCAGTCTTTCTCCTAAAGATCCACTTACACCCAATGATTTTGACCCCTTCAGGTGGATCAACCAAAGTCCAGACTTGGTTAGTGTACATGGATTCTATTTCAGATCTCATGGCCTCGAGCCATTTCTCAGAATCTGGGCTCATTACAGCTTCCTGATAGGATGTCGGCTCATCAAGCATGATACCATTGTTATCATCCAAGAGAAAAGAATATCTCTCAGGTTGATGACATATCCTATCAGACCTGCGCAGAGCTTGGTCTACCTGAACAGGTTGTATCACAACTCCTTGTGATGACTGTTCTTGTTCCATTAAGGTATCAATGCTATTTTGTGTATCTTGAACTTCTTCAAGATCAATTTTACTCCCACTTATTTTTCTAGAAATAAATTCCCTTTCTAGAAAAACACCATTTCTAGCAACAAACACTTTGCCTTGTGTGGGGTTGTAAAAGTAATATCCCTTAGTTTCCTTGGGATATCCAACGAAATAGCATCTATCTGATTTGGGGCCTAGTTTATCTGATACTTGACGTCGTACATAAGCCTCACAACCCCAAATCTTCATAAAAGACATCTTGGGACTCTTCCCAGTCCATATCTCATATAGTGTCTTTACGACTGCCTTAGAAGGAACACGGTTAAGTGTGAAAGCGGCGGTCTCTAGAGCATATCCCCAGAAGGAAGGAGGAAGTTCTGTATGACTTGTCATTGATCGTACCATATCTAATAGAGTACAATTTCTCCTCTCAGATACACCATTCAACTGTGGTGTTTCAGGTGGAGTGAGCTGAGATCTTATCCCACACTCAACTAGATAGTCACTAAACTCTTGGCTTAGATATTCCCCACCTCGATCTGATCGAAGCATCTTAATACTCTTACCAAGTTGGTTCTGTACTTCATTCTTGAATTCTTTGAACTTTTCAAAGGATTCTGATTTGTGTCTCATAAGATACACATATCCATATCTACTAAAATCATCAGTAAATGTGATGAAGTACTGATAACCTCCTCTGGCTGCGACTTTGAAAGGACCGCATACATCACTATGTATGAGGCTTAACAAATCTGTCGCTCGTTCACCTTGTCCACTAAATGGAGTCTTGGTCATCTTGCCTAAAAGACAAGATTCACATACCTCATATGATTCAAAATCAAATAAGTCCAGTAATCCATCCTTATGGAGCTGGGCTATGCGACTCTCATTTATGTGATCCAAGCGACAATGCCAAAGATATGTTTGATTTAAATGATTAGATTTGAATCGTTTGGTATTTATGTTATAGACAGGGTTTTTAAGCTCTAGAACATAGAGTCCATTCATCAAGTGTGCACTGCAATAGAACATTTCATTTAAATATACAGAACAACACTTGTCCTTAATTATAAATGAAAAACCTTTCTTGTCCAAACAAGATATAGACATAATGTTCTTAGTTATTGCAGGTACGAAATAACACTCTTCAAGTTCTAGAATTAAACCACTGGGTAATGATAAGGAATATGTTCCTACAGCTATAGCAGCAACTCTTGCGCCATTGCCAACATGTAGGTCCACTTCTCCTTTTGTCAATGATCTACTTCTTCTCAAGCCCTGCACATTGGTACAAATGTGAGAAGCACAACCGGTATCCAATACCCATGAGGAAGAAATAGATAGATTGACTTCTATAACATGTATAACTGAAGTGGAAGTCTCACTTCCTTTCTTCTTCTGAACTTCCTCGAGGTACTTTTTGCAGTTCCTCTTCCAATGTCCAGCTTCCTTGCAGTGGAAGCAAGTCCCTTCCTTGGCCACCCCACCTTTAGGCTTCAATGCTTTGTCCTTATCTTTATTCTAGGTCTTACCCTTGCCTTTAGACTTTTTCTTACCCTTGCCCTTTTTAACCATAAGTACATCATTAGTACCAGGTTGCATCTTCTTAAGATTGCTCTCGTGATTCTCAACATGCTTAAGAGCTCAGGCAATGGTTTGTCAATTTCGCTCATGTAATAATTCATGACAAATTGACTAAAGCCTCTAGGCAGCGAATATAGAATAAGGTCAGTAGCCAACTCTTGGCCTAAAGGAAACCCCAATCTTTCAAGGTTCTCAACATACCCAATCATTTTGAGTACATGAGTTCCTACGGGTGTTCCTTCTTGCATTTTGCATGAAAATAATGCCTTAGATACCTTAGATCTCACGTGCCTCGCCTGCCCTTGATATAGTTGCTTTAAGTGTGCAACCATATCGAAGGCATCCATGTTCTCATGTTGCTTCTGAAGCTCAGAGTTCATGGTTGCAAGCATAAGGCATGATGCATCTAATGCATCATCTTGATGGTTCTTGTATGCATCCTTATCTACACGAGTAGCATTTTTGGCGGGTGGTTCAGAAATGGGTTGCTCTAGGACATAGAGTTTCCGCTCCTATTTGAGAACTATTCTCAAATTTCTGAACCAGTCAATGAAGTTTGCTCCATTGAGCTTGTCCTTCTCAAGGACCGATCGTAGAGAGAGGGTATTTGACGTATTTGAAGACATAGTAATCTACAACAGAAATAATATGCAGAAATGAGTATTATATCTGAAATCATTTAATCAGGTCTTTAATTAAATGAGACTCCCACTGATTCCCTTAGCTTCAATAGGAGCTAGTCATACCAGTTCTATTGAGCTTCAAGTTCATGTGGGACAAGATCCACATCATACCTCACCATGAGTTAGCTGTGGCTAATCGCCCAAGATTTAGTATCACTAGGTAGGTAACATTTTACCAATTGCATCGTATGCAACTCTTGGAATAAAGGATCAAGATTCACATTATACATCATCTTGAGTTAGCTTTGGCTAATCGCCCAAGACTTAGTATAAATGTTCTCTTATCCGTGTCTCCTAACTATTAGGAAATGCCTCTAAGTATTTCTCAATCTAATTGAGACACTTAGTGAAGTCTCATCCAAAGTTTGATAGCGGGACATCACAATTGTCCTCTCGCACTCTACCAAGATAAAATGCGCTACTTTGCTTTGGCAAACCCAACACAAATGATCGAGGTAGTTTATTAGTACCAAACTTTGGTAGGCATATTCATTTGACTTAATTTTAAGATAACAGATTATCTAGCATGCATCACATACACACAAAATATATCACATATACGCTAAACGTGACATGGTTATGGCCCTTATTCTACGATTTCTCAAGCCAATGAGAAAATCGATTGGTTACCCTAGGGATAGCATCTTCTCCAAGCGCTTCCTTTGGTCAGCATGTGTTGTCAGCATCGTCCTTGTAACATCCACCTTCAATGGACTTTCATTGCTTATTTAGTTTGTACATTACAAAATGAGAACACTCGAGTTACATTGGAGTCTAAATCTATTTTACAACTAGAAAATAGAAGTGAAGGCACGACACGCAGGCCGTGTAAAAAATTACAACACCCACATACATATGACGGCACGCAGGCCGTATTATGAATTACAACACATAACCACAATAATATTGGGTCCTAGGCCATAACCATGCACCATATACAAATCATTTATAATGATTTAATAAATTATTTTATTTATCAGTTTTATTATGTGCAATTTTTAAACCGCTATGCCGATTAGCCGCAACACCACGGTTAGCGGGTGGGGTCAAGGGGCACCGCCCCTTGGGGGGTGAGGGGGGCAGCGCCCCCCGACAAATTTTTTTTTGCTAATTCATCTTATGAGTCACTGCCCATTTTGTCCATCTCTATGAACCTGAGACCACCAGATGGCCAGGTGTGTTCAGCACCGTCCGACTTGAACTAGCCCACTTGGCAGACCATCTGCTTGGCTGAATCAACTCGGACACAGGCGGAGTTGGCACCATTCGACTTAATTCAGCCCACTCGACAGATTATCTGCTTGGCTAAATCAACTCAGACATAGACCGAGTTGGCACCATCCAACTTGATTCAGCCCACTCGGTAGACTATCTGCTTGGCTAAATCAACTCGGATATATACCGAGTCGGCAAAAAAAAACATAATAAAACTAATCTCATGTTTATATCACATAAAACACCAAAAAAAAATGTGTACATTTTTTTTTACAAGTGGCTCTGATACCACTGTAGGGATCCCGAGCGATAAACAAAAACTCGCAGCGAAAAACTTAGGATCCCTCTAGAGATCCAAGCAAAAAAATATACTCGTTTCAATTATCGATTCTATCCTATAGGAATCGAGATTACCTTCGAAGCGTGCCCTTCGAATTCCAAAGATCGGATCAACACTTGCGGATCTCGGCGTGGTCGGGATGTTCTTGGAGAGAAGAGGTAAGCCCTTTCGGTTGTGCTACCAACCACTCCAAGGTCTCACTTTTCCACTCTTTACTTGGCCCTCTTGTGTTGTGAACGAAAAAAAATAAAATCAGATTCTATTTTTCATTGTCCACGTTGAAGAAGAAGAAGCAACCATAATACACCTTAATGAGACATTAAATACACTTCCTTATTCTCCATGGTAAAAGAAAGGAAGTCAATTAATGCTCATTAAATGCACATTAATGAGTTTTAAATCCCATTTAAAACCCCAATTATTAATTCGTGTATTATATTATTAATTCGTGTATTATTCATTTTAGCCTTCTTCTCTTGGTTTGACTTGAGTCTAACTTAACATAAACCAATTTGAGTCCAACTCAAATTTAGCCAAGTAATGAGTCTTACTCATTCTAGTTAATCCAATTAACTAATAATTCATTTTAGTCAAACCAAAATGATTTCCTCTCCAAAATAATATGTTCTTTGTGTGTGACCCTATAGGCTCTCATAACGTTGGCAATGTATCCAAAACCATTTTAGATACATAAGCAATGAGCGGCATCTAGCAATACATCATTGCTACCCAAGTGATGAGAATGTCGAGATCCGACAACCTCTTCCGTGACTATTATCATATATGCAGTATCCTTCTATCCTTGATATCTCAGATCGATCAATGAGGCATAGACCGTGTCACCCTCTTATCAATCTTTATGTTTCTTGATCCCCAAGTAGACTCACTCAAACAAATGAGCTCAATATCTCATATTGACTCATTTGAGCATAGCCATGCATTTCGTGGTCCTACTCTATCAAGAGGCCAAAGATATCACTCTCGTCATATGGGAGGGATAGATCCCATCTACATCACTCACATCCCTCTGCATAATTCGTTACATACTCAGTGATCACCGTTATAGTCACCCAATTACGGTGTGATGTTAGATGATACCAAAGTACATAACTCCTTATGTAGGGAACCGTAGTGACTTCAGGTCTAAGGACTATTCATACCAATAGTCACATGAGAAAGTATATGACACTCATATAACGATCCATGATACTTTCTCATGGTGGGTCAATTCAGTATATATAGTCTCCAATATATATACCCATGTATCAATGTGATATCACATATCCATGACTTGTGAGATCAAGTCATCCATTGACCTACATACTAGTCTCAATGTATCAATATAGCCCTTGTCTATTAATATAATACTCGACTAGAAATATTTAAGAATAGTGTTCTCTACAGCTTCTCATAATCAATTCTACCAATTGATATACTGTAGATAATAACCTACTATTCATGGGCATTATTATATTCATTTAGCTGGCACACGCATAAAGAAATATAATAATCAATCTTTGCCTTTATTAATGCAAGAATATAATACAAAAGTCTCCCTCACCAATCATCTCATAATTGGCACTAAGGGCTCATACTAACAATAGCTGTTATAAAAAGGAATAGGGAGAATATCTGTTCAGGTACATTGATAGGAAATTTGTATACACTTGAACCAAAACCTCTCATGATGCAAATTGAAGTTTATAACTCATCTTCTAATTCCAATAAGAGAAAAGAACCTTCGAAGATGAACCAAACATATCTTTGGCATCTTAGGCTTAGTCATATTAACCTAAGAAGAATTCAAAGGTTGATAGATGATGGACCTCTGGGTTCATTAGTGGTGGAAGATTTCCTATCCTGCGAATCTTGCTTGGAGGATAAAATGACAAAGAGGCCTTTTAAGGCGAAGGGGTATAGAGCCAAATATGTGTTAGAAATGGTTCATTCTGATTTGTGTGCTCCTATGACTATCCAGGCAAGAGGTGGTCTTGAATATTTTGTCTCTTTCATAGACGATTATTCAAGATATGGATGACACTACGATCTGATCGTGGTGGTGAGTACCTCTTGGGAGAGTTTAGGAACTACTTATTAGAGGATGGAAATAAATCCCAATTGACTGCACCTGGCACACCCCAGCAGAATGGTGTAGCAGAGCGAAGGAATAGGACTCTTATGGAGATGGTTAGATCGATGATGAGTTATCTTGACTTGCTAGATTCGTTCTGGGGATATTCTCTAGATACGACGGTGTACATTCTGAACTTGGTTCCATCTAAATCAGTGCCTTCTACTCCCACAGAATTGTGGACTGGGCGAAAGCCTAGTCTAAGACATATTCGGATTTGGGGGAGTCCAGCACATGTGCTGAAGGCAGATGCTGGAAAGTTGGAACCTCGTACAAAAGTACGCATGTTCATTGGCTATCCTAAAGGAATGAAAGGTGGTTTGTTTTATAGTCCTAGAGATCAGAGGGTGATCGTTAGCACGAATGCCAGATTTCTAGAGGAAGACTATGTGATGAACCATAAGTTCAAGAGTAAAATTGTTCTGGAGGAATTAAAAAGGGAAGTCACTTCTTTAGTACCACCGGTACAAGAGGATATACCACATGTCACTACACCACATGTCACAGAGGATACACAAGTGATACCTCGTCGTAGTGGGAGGGTTGTGAGACAGCCTGATAGATTCATGTTCTTGGGAGAATCTTTTGATTTGGTCCTTGGCGAATAAGAACCTAATCCCTGGACATATGATGAGGCAATCCAAGATAAAGATGCAGTATCTTGGCAAAGTGCAATGAATGCTGAGATTGAATCTATGGATTCAAATCAGGTCTGGGAGCTAGTAGAATCACCCGATGGTGTAAAAACCATTGGATGCAAGTGGATCTACAAGAGAAAGAGAGGAATAGATGGGAAGGTTGAGACCTTCAAAGCGAGGCTTGTTGCGACGGGGTATACTCAGAAAGAGGGTATCGATTATAAGGAGACCTTTTCGCCAGTAGCCATGCTTAAGTCTATCCGGATTCTCTTATGCATAACAGCTCATATGGATTATGAGGTGTGGCAGATGGATGTCAAGACAACTTTCCTTAATGGAAGTCTTGAGGAAAACATCTATATGAAGCAACCAAAGGGATTCATTGCTAAGGGCAAAGAGCATCTTGTATGTAAGCTTAATCGGTCCATTTATGGATTGAAGCAAGATTCGAGGTCTTAGAACATCTACTTTGATGAGGTAATCCAGTCTTATGGATTTATTCAAAGTCCGGATGAGTCTTGTGTATACAAGAGAGGTGACGGAAACGTAGTGGTATTTCTTGTACTTTACATAGATGACATTTTGTTGATTGGCAACAATATCAAGGTGTTATCAGACTTAAGGGTATGGCTGTCCAAACAGTTTGATATGAAGGACTTGGGAGAGGTGGGACACATCCTTGGGATCAAGGTTATAAGGGATCACAGGAAAAGGATGTTGTGCTTATCCCAAGCTTCATACATAGACACAATTTTGGATCGTTTTAGCATGCAGAACTCCAAGAAGGGTTTTCTACCTTTCAAGCATGGAGTTCCTTTATCTCAGGAGACGTGTCCTAGATCATCTGAGTAGATAGAGGAGATGAAGGCGGTTCCTTATGCTTCGGCAATAGGAAGCCTCATTTATGCGATGCTATGTACGAGATCAGATATCTACTTTGCCGTAGGCATAGTCAGCAGATATTAGAGTAATCCAGGACAGGGACATTGGACTGCAATAAAGCATATATTGAAGTACCTGAGAAGGACTAGGGATTATATGCTGGTTTATCAGGTAGACCAATTACTCCCTGTGGGTTACACGGATTCCGACTTCCAATTTGATAGGGATAACAGTAAGTCTACCTCAGGTTTTGTGTTTACTTTGGGAGGTGGAGCCATTGTATGGAGGAGTGTCCAGCAGAAATGCGTGGCAGACTCCACCATGGAAGCTGAGTATGTGGCAGCCTCTGAGACGGCCAAAGAAGATGTGTGGCTCAGGAACATCCTGATGGACTTGGATGTGATTCCTGGTTTACCCAGAACTATCACAATTTATTATGATAATAATTGTGAAGTTGCATACTCAAAGGAAACACAAGCTCATAAGGCAAGTAAACACATAGAGCGCAAGTACTACCTGATACGAGAAATTGTAAAGGAGGTAGAAGTTACTGTCGCCTAGATTGCATCAGAGGATGACCAGGTAGACCCTTTTCACTAAGGCCCTTCTAGCGATAGCTTTGATTGGCATGTCGAGGGAAGGGGAATCTGATGTATGGCAGTATGAGGACAGCATAGTCTTTTAGTATAAGTGGGAGATTGTAGGGATGTATACTGAAAAGTCTACTTTTTGTATGAACATCTTTATTTTGAAATAAGAATCACATGATCATTGTTTGCATAGTTATGCAATATTGTCTAATACATTACATTGTAGATAACATGGTGTGTGGTGTCTCACGGGAGATCATGTTATCGGTTCCTTGTAAAGTATAAGTAAAGGCTCACAACCGAGATGGCTTTGGACAAACCATCGGAATGGTTGTAGTGTGATTTCGTATTGGTTTGTCTTGACCATAGAATCACACTAGTGCACTTTGAGTTGTTGGAATGTATACTGAAAGCCTAGCTCTTTTTGTATGAACATTTTATTTTGAAATAAGAATCACATGATCATTATTTGCATTTTATATATTCATTTTATATGTGTGCATATTGTCTAATATTTTACATTGTAGATAACATGGTGCTTGGTGTGGCACAGAAGATCATGTTATCAATACCTTGTAAAATATAAGTAAAGGCTCACAACCAAGATGGTTTTAGACAAACCATTGGAATGGTTGTAGTGTAGCTTGGTATTGTTTTATCTTGAACATAGAGTTACACTAGTACACTTAGGTGTATTGAGTAGGACCGACATAGAGGTGATTTAATTTAGTACTGACTACATAATTGAATCGGACCTCGGATATTATGTTGTACATGCTCTTAATCCCGATATAATAACGGGAACATGTACTTAGTGTTTATTTCTTTGATTTACCAGTGGGTGAGATTTAGATGGATTAAATCAATATGCCCGGTAAGTTGAGAAATAATATTATTTACATGGTGTGCCGTTGATTATAGGAGGAAACCGTGTCCTATATATTAGGTTGATGATGTCCCCTTGAGGAGCTCATAAGGTTCATCATGTAAACCCAGCTGGTTGACTTAGTCAACATGATGATAAGGTTGAGTGGTACTACTCGAGGAATTAGATTTTAATTAATTGATGGTCAGTAAATCAATTAATTGACGGACATTCGATATCTTAAACACGGGGAGATTAATGTACAAATAATATATGGAGCCCATATTGATTTATGGGGGTTGGTGAGGTAGTTCAATGATGATCCTCTAGTGGAATGGAACATCATTGATGGATCAAGTTTGTGTGGTTCCGATCCATCGGGTGGCCAAGACCCAACTCCTCCTTATGGTCCCTATCGTAGCCTAATATAATCCTTGTGAAGTCTAGATCCAAGAATGTAAAACAAAACCTAGAACCAACGGTTGGGATTTAATCCCTAGATCCGATGGTTGGATGAAACCCTAGATCCGACGGTTGGGATGAAACCTTAGATCCGACGGCTGGGATGAAATCCTAGATCCGACGATTGGGATTAAACCCTAGATCCGACGGTTGGGATAAAACCCTAGATCCGACGGTGAAGATTAAATCCCTAGATCCGATGGTGGAGATTAAAGGAGGCTAAAGCTCTATTCTATAAATAGATGCTTAGGGTTGGGTGGCAAAAAAGTTAAGAATTGGAATTAGGGTTTGGCTCATCCTCAAGTGGGCGGCTAGGGTTCATTGGGCGGCTAGGGTTTTGGAGCAAAGAAGTGGGTGGCAACCTCCTTCCTTCAAGTTGATTGCCGGCGCCCATCCTAGAGGTCTTTCCCTTCTTCCTTGGCCGGCGGTTCTCCTCCCATTGGTGGCCGGCTCTTTTCCTCCTCCCTATTCTCCAAAGTGGCCGGCAGCAACACCTCTTGAAGTTGGCCGGCGAATCATCCAATTGTTCCTTGACCGGCGGTTGCACCAAGTTCCATAATTTGGTGGCCGGTTCTAGATAGGAAGGTATTTATTGTTTCTTCTCTTTGTTCGCAGCGGACAAGGTAGAGAAGAAAGCGATCTAGAAGGCTTCTACTCGTGGAGGATCTTCGTCCACACGTCGTCCACGAGAAGGATAGGACATACGGTAGAAGATCGTGAGGTATAAAGTTATTTTAACTTTATGTACAGATCTGAGCATGTTCTTATTTGTTTTGATTATGCATGTGTGTGTATGAATATATATTGTATAATCATGGACCCCGAAGACAAACACAAAAACCGGCGATCCATCCGTCGTCTCTTCCGCGGCTAACCAACTAGAAGAGTTGTGTTGCTTGAACAACTAGTTTGTTCAAGCGACCACTCAAGTTGTTAGCACGACGATGAATAGGTTGAGCTAAGGAAGCTCATCCCATCCGGATTAATTCTTTCATTAGTGAAAATTTTAATCTGGGGACATGGGAGCCAATGAGCCTCCGATGCGGCCACCCAACAATTGGTATCAGAGCCATCGATTTCCGATTTTGTGTGTTTAGGATTCGGTTAATTTTTTATGCATTTTTCATATATTATATGTGCCGGATAATAGTAGGATATGCGTAGTTTAACTCTTTGGTTGCAGGCATAAGATCCGACTATTATGGCCATGTGTGTGTATGTGAATGGATGTGTGTAAAAATTTATTATTTGAATCCTCGGGGGTGACGAGGCTAGATTAGTATTTAATTTTTGTAATTAAATACGGCATTGTTTAGCCGATCATTTTAGTTTACTTTCGATCTAGACTATTTATACACTCCTTCGTGGAGTATAGGATCAATGGATGTAAATAAAATGATTTATCTCGGCTCGGAACTCTTTGGTGACTTGCGCACGGGAAAAGATGGAGCGGACGAGGTGGCGACACGACGGGATGCATATTGGAGGACAATGCCATAATAGTTGGAAAAATTCTATTTTTTTCCATATTTATTCCTTATTTGTTTTATATGCATGTTGTGTATGATTTAAAATTCCTCAATTGCAATTTACTAAGTGGGAGAGGGACATTTTAATTAATTCCCGCAGCCTCCATTACAATTTGACATGTGATGCAACAAACTTGTGTGTCAGCTCTGAGTGCCTTCCTCCCTGAGGACGGGTTTGTTTGCGGATCACTAGGTCAAATAATTGTTATAGGAAATTATCTAGGAGCATGTGTACTTCCACAGAGGTAAGGCACATAATCCAAAATAATTCCCTTAGTATCGTGTAATGGTGCATACTTAGATACAAATAAAAGTATCCTCCCCATAGGAGTCACTGCTTTTATTTGTAGGGCCAAAGAGGAACCAACTATTAATTTTATTTGTCAGAAAGTAAGGTTGACAAGATAATAAAATTAATGGGTAAAACCTCCTCTTACAAATGTAGAATTCGTATACGTCCACACAGAGTGGCATGCGACATTCTCGGTGATTTGAGGTGTTGGTTGATTTCGGGATTTTATTGTTTTGAGGAATCAATAATTTTTGAAATCTAATATTTTGATCATTGTGATTTTTAGGATTTTCAAATGGCTTTCAACCCACTTGCTGTGATTTTAAAAGAAAACAAACTTACTGGTCCAAACTACATTGATTGGAAAAGAAACCTGGATATTGTCTTAACTGCGGAGGAGTACAAATTCGTACTCTTCGAGGTATGTCCTCCTAAGCCCACCGATGACTCTGATGAAAAGGAGAAAGAACGTTATAAGAAATGGATCAAGGCAGATGAGATGGCACGGTGTTACATTTTGGCATCTATGTCAAATGTACTGCAACATCAACATCAGGCCATAGCCACAGCTTATGACATGATGTTCAATCTCAAGGAACTTTTCGGACATCAGAGTAGGGCGGCTAGGCATGAGGCTATGAGAAACTTGATGACGACCTCCATGATCGAGGGAACACCCGTTAGGGATCATGTTCTCAAGATGATGGCTCATCTTAATGAGATGGAAGTCCTAGGAGCTGAGATCGATGGGGAAACCCAGGTCGATATCATTCTCCAGTCTCTGCCTAGGAGTTTTGAGCAGTTCCGCCTCAACTACAACATGAACATAAGGTTGTATTCGTTGGCGGAGCTTCTGACAAAACTCCAGGCGACAGAGGGGCTTTTTCGTCAGAGTGCTCAAGCCATGGTTGCTCAGAAGGTTTCTTCCTCTAAACCGAAAGGTAAGAAGAAGAAGAAGCAAGGTGGAGCACCTCGGGTGGAGTGAGGAATAGAAAGGCAAGTGCTTCACTTGCAAGCAGACTGGACATTGGAAGGCGGACTGTCCTCGCCGAAAGAACAAAGGTATATCTTCTTGTTTAGTTGTTGAAACATGTTTAGCGGTGTTATCTACCAGTGCCTGGTGTGTAGATACAGGAGCCATTGATCATGTCTGCAATACTTTGCAGGGGTTCCAGGAAACCCGACGACTAGCTGAGGGAGAGATTACCGTCTTCATGGGCAATGCTTCAAAGGTGGCGGCTATTGCAGTGGGAGACGTTTATTTATCTTTTGATAGGAATAAAGTTTTGGTTTTAAAAAATTGTCTTTATGTACCTACTTTTAGAAAGAATTTAATTTCAGTTTCTAAATTGTTTATGGATGGATATTCTATTTCTTTTAATGAAAAAGTGGTTATAAAGAGGAATAGGGAGATTATCTGTTCTGGTACATTGGTTGGCAATTTATATACTCTTGAACCAAAAACTCCCACGATGCATATAGAAATCAATAACTCATCTTCTAAGTCTAATAAGAGAAAAGAACCTTCGCAAATGAACCAAACATATCTTTGGCATCTAAGGCTTGGTCATATTAACCTAAGCAGAATTTAAAGGTTCATAGCTGATGGACCTTTGGGTTCATTAGTGGTGAAGGATCTCCCAACCTGCGAATCTTGCTTGGAAAGTAAAATGACCAAGAGGCCTTTCAAGGCCAAGGGGTATAGAGCCAAAGATGTGTTGGAAATGGTTCATTCTGATTTGTGCGGTCCTATGTCTATCCAGGCAAGAGGTGGCTTTGAATACTTCATCTCATTTATAGACGATTATTCAAGGTATGGATACATTTACTTGATGCGCCGCAAGTCTGAATGCTTTGACAAGTTCAAAGAATTCAAGGCTGATGTGGAGAACCGTCAAGGTAAAAGTATCAAGACATTACGATCTGATCGTGGTGGCGAGTACCTCTTGGGAGAGTTTAGGAGTTACTTATCAGAGGCTGGGATTCAATCCCAATTGTCCGCACCTGGCACACCCCAGCAGAATGGTGTGGCGGAGCGAAGGAATAGGACTCTTATGGAGATGGTCAGATCGATGATGAGTTATTCTGAGTTACCTATTTCGTTCTGGGGGTATGCACTGGATACGGCAATGTACACTCTGAACTTGGTTCCATCTAAATCAGTACCTTCTACCCCTGTAGAATTGTGGACTGGGCGAAAGCCTAGTCTGAGACATATTCGGATATGGGGGAGTCCAGCACATGTGCTGAAGGCTGATGCTGGTAAGTTGGAACCTCGTACAGAAGTGTGCATGTTTGTTGGCTACCCTAAGGGAATGAAAGTTGGTTTGTTTTATAATCCTAGAGATTAGAGGGTGATCGTTAGCACGAACGCCAGATTTCTAGAGGAGGATTATGTAATGAACCACAAGCCCAAGAGTAGGATTGTTCTTGAGGAGTTGACAGGGGAAGTCCCGACTTTAGTACCACCGGTACAAGAGGAGACACCACAAGTCACTGCACCGCGTGTCACAGAGCATACACAGGAGGCACCTCGTCGTAGTGAGAGGGTTGTTAGACAACCCGAGAGATTCATGTTTTTGGGAGAGTCTTCGGACTTAGTCCCTGGTGAACATGAACCTGATCCCTGGACATATGACGAGGCAATCCAAGATAGAGATGCGGTATCTTGGCAAAGTGCGATGAATTCAGAGATAGAATCTATGAATTCTAATCAGGTTTGGGAGCTAGTAGAGCCACCCGATGGTGTAAAAACCATTGGATGCAAGTGGATCTACAAGAAAAAGAGAGGAGTAGATGGGAAGGTTGAAACCTTCAAAGCTAGGCTTTTTGCGAAAGGGTATACTCAGAAAGAGGGTATCGATTATGAGGAGACCTTTTCGCCGGTAGCTATGCTTAAGTCTATCCGGATTCTCTTATCTATAGCTGGTCATATGGATTATGAGATTTGGCAGATGAATGTCAAGACAGCTTTCCTTAACGGAAGTCTTGAGGAGAACATCTATATGCGGCAACCAGAGGGATTCATTGCTAAAGGCAAAGAGCATCTTGTATGTAAGCTTAATCGGTCCATTTATGGATTGAAGCAAGCTTCTAGATCTTGGAACATCCGTTTTGATGAGGTAATCCAGTCATATGGATTTATTCAAAGTTCGGATGAGCCTTGTGTATACAAGAGATGTGACGGAAATGTAGTGGTGTTTCTTGTACTATACGTAGATGACATTTTGTTAGTTGGCAACAATATCAAAGTGTTATCAGACGTAAGGGTATGGTTGTCCAAACAGTTTGATATGAAGGACTAGGGAGAAGTAGGACACATCCTTGGGATCAAAGTTATAAGGGATCGCAAGAAAAGGATGTTGTGCTTATCTCAAGCTTCATACATTGACACTATCCTTGCTCGTTTTAGCATGCAGAACTCCAAGAAAGGTTTCCTACCTTTCAGGCATGGAGTTCCTTTATCTAAAGAGATGTGTCCCAAAACATCAAAGGAGATAGAGGATATGAAGGCGGTTCCTTATGCTTCGGCAGTAGGAAGCCTTATGTATGCTATGCTATGTACGAGACCGGATATCTGCTTTGTCGTGTGCATGGTTAGCAGATATCAGAGTAATCCTGGACAGGGACATTGGACTGCGGTAAAGCATATATTGAAGTACCTGAGAAGGACTAGGGATTATATGCTGGTTTACCGGGCAGATCAATTAGTCCCTGTGGGTTACACGGATTCGGATTTCCAATCAGATAGGGACAAGAGTAAGTCTACCTCGGGGTTTTTGTTTACTTTTGGAGGTGGAGCCATAGTATGGAGGAGTGTCAAGCAGAAATGTGTGGCGGACTCTACCATGGAAGCTGAGTATGTGGCAGCCTCTGAGGCAGCCAAGGAAGCTGTATGGCTCAGGAACTTCTTGATGGACTTGGATGTGATTCCTGGTTTGCCCAGAACTATCACAATTTATTGTGATAACAGTGGTGCAGTTGCAAACTCGAAGGAACCATGAGCCCATAAGGCGAGTAAACACATAGAGCGCAAGTACCACCTCATACGAGAGATCGTAAAGCGAGGAGAAGTTGCTGTCACCAAGATTGCATCAGAGGATAACTTGGCGGATCCATTCACTAAGGCCCTTCCAGCGAAAGCGTTTGATAGGCATGTGGAGGACATGGGGATCAGATGTATGGCAGAGTGATGACGACACAGTCTTTTAGTATAAGTGGGAGATTGTTGGAATGTATACTGAAAGCCTAGCTCTTTTTGTATGAACATTTTATTTTGAAATAAGAATCACATGATCATTATTTGCATTTTATATATTCATTATATATGTGTGCATATTGTCTAATATTTTACATTGTAGATAACATGGTGCTTGGTGTGGCACAGAAGATTATGTTATCAGTACCTTTTAAAATATAAGTAAAGGCTCACAACCAAGATGGTTTTGGATAAACCGTTGGCATGGTTGTAGTGTAGCTTGGTATTGTTTTAACTTGAACATAGAGTTACACTAGTACACTTAGGTGTATTGAGTAGGACCGACATAGAGGTGATTCAATTTAGTACTGACTACATAATTGAATCGGACCTCATATATTATGTTGTACATGCTCTTAATCCCGATATAATAACGGGAACATGTACTTAGTGTTTATTTCTTTGATTTACCAGTGGGTGAGATTTAGATGGATTAAATCAATATGCCCGGTAAGTTGGGAAATAATATTATTTACATGGTGTGCCGTTGATTATAGGAGGAAACCGTGTCCTATATATTAGGTTGATGATGTCAATTTGAGGAGCTCATAAGGTTCATCATGTAAACTCAGCTGGTTGACTTAGTCAACATGATGATAAGGTTGAGTGGTACTACTCGAGGAATTAGATGTTAATTAATTGATGGTCAGTAAATCAATTAATTGACGGACATTCGATATCTAAAACACGGGGAGATTAATGTATAAATAATATATGGAGCCCATATTGATTTATGGGGGTTGGTGAGGTAGTTCAATGATGATCCTCTAGTGGAATGGAACATCATTGATGGATTAAGTTTGTGTGGTTCCGATCCATCGGGTGGCCAAGACCCAACTCCTCCTTATGGTCCCTATCGTAGCCTAATATAATCCTTGTGAAGTCTAGATCCAAGAATGTAAAACAAAACCTAGAACCAACGGTTGGGAGTAAATCCCTAGATCCGATGGTTGGATGAAACCCTAGATCCGACGGTTGGGATGAAACCTTAGATCCGACGGTTGGGATGAAATCTTAGATCCGACGGTTGGGATTAAACCCTAGATTCGACGGTTGGGATAAAACCCTAGATCCGACGGTGGAGATTAAATCCCTAGATCCGACGGTGGAGATTAAAGGAGGCTTAAGCCCTATTCTATAAATAGATGCTTAGGGTTGGGCGGCAAAAAAGTTAAGAATTGGAATTAGGGTTTGGCTCATCCTCAAGTGGGCGGCTAGGGTTCATTGGGCGGCTAGGGTTTTGGAGCAAAGAAGTGGGCGGCAACCTCCTTCCTTCAAGTTGATTGCCGGCGCCCATCCTCCTCCATCAACACTTGGCCGGCGCCCATCCTAGAGGTCTTTCCCTTCTTCCTTGGCCGGCGGTTCTCCTCACATTGGTGGCCGGCTCTTTTCCTCCTCCCTATTCTCCGAAGTGGCCGGCGGCAACACCTCTTGAAGTTGGCCGGCGAATCATCCAAGTGTTCCTTGACCGGCGGTTGCACCAAGTTCCATAATTTGGTGGTCGGTTCTAGATAGGAAGGTATTTGTTGTTTCTTCTCTTTGTTCGCAGCGGACAAGGTAGAGAAGAAAGCGATCTAGAAGGCTTCTACTCATGGAGGATCTTCGTCCACACGTCGTCCACGAGAAGGATAGGACATACGGTAGAAGATCGTGAGGTATAAAGTTATTTTAACTTTATGTACAGATCTGAGCATGTTCTTATTTGTTTTGATTATGCATGTGTGTGTATGAATATATATTGTATAATCATGGACCCCGAAGACAAACACAAAAACCGGCGATCCATCCGTCGTCTCTTCCGCGGCTAACCAACTAGAAGAGTTGTGTTGCTTGAACAACTAGTTTGTTCAAGCGACCACTCAAGTTGTTAGCACGACGATGAATAGGTTGAGCTAAGGAAGCTCATCCCATCCGGATTAATACTTTCATTAGTGAAAATTTTAATCCGGGGACATGGGAGCCAATGAGCCTCCGATGCGGCCACCCAACAATTGGTATCAGAGCCATCGGTTTCCGGTTTTGTGTGTTTAGGATTCGGTTAATTTTTTATGCATTTTTCATATATTATATGTGCCGGATAATAGTAGGATATGCGTAGTTTAACTCTTTGGTTGCAGGCATAAGATCCGACTATTATGGCCATGTGTGTGTATGTGAATGGATGTGTGTAAAAATTTATTATTTGAATCCTCGGGGTTGACGAGGCTAGATTAGTATTTAATTTTTGTAATTAAATACGGCATTGTTTAGCCGATCATTTTAGTTTACTTTCGATCTAGACTATTTGTACACTCTTTCGTGGAGTATAGGATCAATGGATGTAAATAAAATGATTTATCTCGGCTCACGGGAAAAGATGGAGCGGACGAGGTGGCGACACGACGGGATGCATATTGGAGGACAATGCCATAATAGTTGGAAAAATTCTGTTTTTTCCATATTTATTGCTTATTTGTTTTATATGCATGTTGTGTATGATTTAAAATTCCTCATTTGCAATTTACTAAGTTGGAGAGGGACATTTTAATTAATTCCCGCGGCCTCCATTACAATTTGACGTGTGATGCAACAAACTTATGTGTCGGCTCTGAGTGCCTTCCTCCCTGAGGACGGGTTTGTTTGCGGATCACTAGGTCAAATAATAGTTATTGGAAATTATCTAGGAGCATGTGTACTTCCACAGAGGTAAGGCACATAATCCAAAATAATTCCCTTAGTATCGTGTAATGGTGCACACTTAGATACAAATAAAAGTATCCTCCCCATAGGAGTCACTGCTTTTATTTGTAGGGCCAAAGAGGAACCAACTATTAATTTTATCTGTCAGAAAGTAAGGTTGACAAGATAATAAAATTAATGGGTAAAACCTCCTCTTACAAATGTAGAATTCGTATACGTCCACACAGAGTGACATGCGACATTCTCGGTGATTTGAGGTGTTGGTTGATTTCGGGATTTTATTGTTTTGAGGAATCAATAATTTTTGAAATCTAATATTTTGATCATTGTGATTTTTAGGATTTTCAAATGGCTTTCAACCCACTTGCTGTGATTTTAAAAGAAAACAAACTTACTGGTCCAAACTACATTGATTGGAAAAGAAACCTGGATATTGTCTTAACTGCGGAGGAGTACAAATTCGTACTCTTCGAGGTCTGTCCTCATAAGCCCACCGATGACTCTGATGAAAAGGAGAAAGAACGTTATAAGAAATGGATCAAGGCAGATGAGATGGCACAGTGTTACATTTTGGCATCTATGTCAAATGTGCTGCAACATCAACATCAGGCCATAGCCACAGCTTATGACATGATGTTCAATCTCAAGGAACTTAGTATTCATCTCTTTGATTTACCAATGGGAGAGATTTATAGATTAAATCGATAGGCTCGGTAAGTTGGTAGATGATATTATTTATATGGTGTGTCGTTGATTATAGGAGGAAACCGTGTCCTATATATTAGGATGATGATGTCCGCATGAAGAGCTCATAAGGTTCATCATGTAAACCCTGCAGGTGGACTTGGTCCGGCATGATGAAAAGGTTGAGTGGTACTACTCATGGAATTAGTTGTTAATTAATTAATGGTCAGTAAATTAATATATCGATGGACATTCGAGATCTTAAACATGGGGAGAAAATGTACAAATAATATATGGAGCCCATATTATCATATGGGGGTTGGTGAGGTAGATCGATGATGATCCTTTAGTGGATTGGATTATCATTAGTGGATCAGACTTTATGTGGGCTTGATCCATGGGTGGCCAAGATCCAACTCCTCCTCATGGTCCCTATTGTAGCCTATTAACACCTCATGAAGCTTAGATCCAATGGATAGAAACAAAACTCTAGATCCAAAGGTAGAGATTAAATCTCTAAAATCCGACGGTTGAGATTAAACCTCTAGATCTGACGGTTGAGATTAAATCCCTAGAACCAATGGTGGAGATTAAACCAAGGCTTATCCCTAAGTCTATAAAAGGGTGGACTAGGGGTGGGTGGCAAGATAATGGAGAGGAAAGGGGGCTAGGGTTTTGGGCGGCAAGAGCAAGGGAGGTTAGGGTTTTGGGTGGCCACAATTAAGGAAAGTTTTTTTTCTTCTTCTTCCTTTGGTGGCTGGCACCCTTCTTCCCTCATCTCTCCTTGGCTTGGCCGGCGTCCACCATTCTCCCTTTCATCTATGGCTGATGATGGATGGGGATTAGGGCTTGTCCCTTGGGTGGCAACCAAATCCTAATTAGATTAGGATTGGGCTTGGGCGGCTAGGGTTAGGGTTTTGGGATTAGGTTGTGTTGGTGCAGTAGGCACCTAAGTCGAACCTAAGTTTTGATTATAGCAAACGATACAAAGTTAAGCATATATTGTTATCTCATGAGCTAAATCAAGTGTGCAGAAAAGTCTCAACGCTAGAGCTGAAGGCTAGCGACACCTGGAGGAAGCCGCGGTGGTTGGGCGACACTCAAGAGACTTCGGAGGGAGCCGAAGGAATTGAGTGGAAGGCCGAAAGAAAAAGCAACACGTAAGTACTGAGGTAAGCTCGTGTGTGCGAGCGTAAGTAAGGTCGTATCCTCTTTATGGGGATGATCTTAAGCGTAGATCCCACCAAAGACTTCTTATAGATGGCCTAGGTCGAGATCGGATGGTCGACGACCATCGAAATTATGTTTTTCTTGAGCTAACCTTGCCTTGCAGCTAGCATCGATCATTGCCGACCTTGGAGGACTCGATTGCCGTCAAGCGATCATGCTGAAGGTCGACAATCGATCGATCGCCATCATCGGTCGATGATGGCCATCGCTGATCTGGTCAAAGGATCAGCCTCGAGTAGTGAAGAGTTATCACCATTTTTCAAGGGGATTTGTGCCCATTTGTGATTGGCTAAAGACCCATTCGATGAGGGGCTTAAAGGCTATAAAAGGAGGGTCAAACCTAGGGTTTTTCATCAATTCAAAAGCTTCCAAGTGCTTCCGATACGCTCCGACTCTCCGACATCCTTACGACGAAGCGTTGCCGAGACGACGACTAGAGCTTCAACCTCCAATCTTTGAAGTCGTCGGTATAATCATTAAATTTGTATAAGTTGTTTTTATTTCAAGCTTTAAATCATATCAAGGAGAGGGGGAGTGTCCCTCTACCTTGAGTCTTTCTCGAGTTTTTGTATTCGTTTAACTCCTATCTCCATCGAGAGGGAGTTCGTTTAGTATTTGCCCTCCGTGCGTGGTCAAGGACCATTAGGGCCTTGGAGTAGTAGCCGAAGGCTACGAACCAAGTAAAACCTATTTGTCTCTATTTACTTTACATTTCTGCTGCAATTAATTTTCTCTCGAGTTTTAACGAAAGAAATGAGAAAAAGTTTTATCGCTATTCACCCCCCCTCTAGCGAACCGCATTGATCCAACAATTGGTATCAGAGCCGGGGGTTGCTAAGATTTGGTGAAACCACCAATCTAGCCATTTTTCACAGATTTATTTTTCTTTTATTTCTGTTTATTTCAGATTTATTTCTCTTTGTTAAATTTACTCCCGCACTACTAATCCAAGACGCGAGTCTTGGTACTTTTTGTGTGTTTTTGTCGTTGCTAGTTTTTTTTCCTTCGTCTCCTTGTGTTCTTTGTTCTAATGGCCCATCTCGAAGGGTTTAGCACTGTCCGACCTCCGTTTTACAATGGAGATGACTTCTGTTATTGGAAGGGTCGGATGGAATGCTTTCTTAAAACCCAAATCGAGATGTGGATCATAATCCAAACGGGTTTCACACTTCCGACTAATGAAGTGGGTGACTTCTTGGATTATGACCAATGGACCATTGCGACAAAAAAACAAGTTGAAGCCGACGCTAAGGCAACGCAAATACTTCAATGCGACCTATCCAAGGAGGAGCTAAATCGCGTCGGCCCCTTCATAAGCGCAAAAGATCTTTGGACAAAACTAGTGGAGCTACACGAAGGGACCGATGAAGCCAAGGTATGTAAGCGCGACCTTTTGTTCAATAAATTGTATAATCTAAAAATGCAGGAACACGAGTCCGCGACACAACTTCACGCCCGAGTCCAGGACATAGTCAACAATCTACACGCAATCGGGCAAAAGGTCGAAAACCGCGACCTTATAAGGTATGTCCTAAACTCTTTTCCGAGGACTACCTTATGGGCATCCATGGTCGATGCCTATAAGGTATCCAAGGACCTTTCTAAAATTATGTTAGATGAACTCTTTTCGGATTTTGAACTTCATGAGCGCCTAACTGCCCGGGAGAGAGGTATAGCCTTGTTTGCGTGTTCAAAGAAGAAGAAAATCGCAAGCCACCACCAACCGAGGAGGAAGACGAGTCCGAAGAAGAAGTTGACCCGGAGTTGACTGCCGAACTAATGAACCTAGCTCGAAGGATAGCCAAGGGACGAAAGCGAACCACGACTCGACCCAACCAAGGTAAGCCTAAAAGTTCCAATATTAGGTGTTATGAGTGCAACAGGTTTGGACATATCAAGTCCGAGTGCCCCAAGCTCAACCACCAAGCACCTAAGCACAAGAAGGCCCTCAACGCGACATGGGAAGAAGCGTCATCCGAAGAAGACGAAGACCACGTCTTCATGGAGAAATCAATTGAGTCGGACACGGAGACCGAGCCTGAACTTGAGTCAGAACCTGAGGATGACTCGGACTACGAAGCTACCTTCAAGTCAAGCCACGGATACGCATCCGGTTCAAAAGATACCCTTAAAGTAAGTCGAACTTTATTTAATACTTTACATAATATAGTTAGGTTTTTGTCTAGGAAGTTAGCTAAGTCCGAGTCCAAGGTCGAGACCCTTGTTGAGGAGGTTAAACTCCTCAAACACGAGGTCTCCCTAACCTCTTCGACTAGTCGAGTTCAAGAGAAGGACTCAACTCGAGTTGAAAAGATCGAAGTTGAGAACTCTCTCTTGAAAAGTCAAGTCGAAGATCTTAGGAACACGTTGGAAAGGTTCACTTCGGGATCCAAAGGACTTGACCTCCTACTTGGATCTCAAAGGGCCGTGTACAACAAGGCTGGACTAGGGTTTAACTCAAACACGACTAATAGGTCGTATATGTCGATTGTAAGTCGACATAGGAAACATGTCCAAGCATGGGTCCCTAAGAACTTTTTGATTTCAACTCTAGGATCCAACCCGTACTGGGTTCCCAAGGACCAAATCCACTATGTGGATAGACCGAACCGATTCAACGGTCTAGGGGGAGCCAGTACAAAACATGTTTGTGCTTTAACTTAGAAATTGCATATTTTAACTTAGAATGTTTGTGCTTTAACTTAGAAATTGCATGCTTTAACTTAGAAAGTTTGTACTTTAAAACTTGTGAACTCACTTAGAACATGAACATAATCAACTTCGAAAAGATTGAGCCTCGGGGAGCCTCTTTTCAAAAACATAACCAACTAAAATTCTTCGAAAAGATTGAGCCTCGGGGAGCCTCTTTTCAAAAACATAACCAACTAAAATTCTTCGAAAAGATTGAGCCTCGGGGAGCCTCTTTTAAAAAATAACTAGTTAGACTAGGAGATAGTCTTAGGTGAGTCAAGTCATCATTTTCTTGAAAATGGCTTTGTCTAAGGAAGTGGTCGATGATCCGATAAAAGAAGGTCCCTGTGCCTCGCCACGACCTGGAAGCCTTGATCTTGAAAAGGTAAACTTGACAAGCCTAGGTTTAAATCCAAATCTAACATAAAATTACTTGAACCTAAATACACATAATCAACTTAATTGGAAGTCATCTCACACAAAACACATAAGTATAACATGATTGATCATATAGACACAGGTGAGATGACCTAGGTTTAACAACTTACAACCAATTTAAAAAAAAAAATCTAACATCCAATCCAACCACCTTGTGTGTAGGATCAATGGATGTTGGACAGCGGTTGCTCCCGACACATGACCGGGGATCAACTCAAATTCACAAAGTTTCGATTCAAACGACAAGGATCGATAGCCTTTGGGAATAACGGCAAGCTCAAAATCATCGGATCAGGTGATATCGAGCTTAACTCGAATTTTGTTATTAAAAATGTATTACTTGTAGAGAATTTTGAATATAACCTGCTTAGCGTAAGCCAATTATGTGACAATAACTATAAGGTCATATTTTTAGAAAATGAATGTATAATTAAAACAAATAAAACAACTAAAACAATACTCAAAGGAACTAGGACAAATAACATTTATACAATTAACTTAATCAATTCCTCAGCCAAATGTCTTATGACACAGGAAGAGGAATCATGGTTGTGGCACCGACGACTCGGTCACTCGCACCCAAGACTCGTCCACAAGATGAGTCAGAGTGGCTTAGTCAGAGGCTTACCCAACCTCAACAACTTGGTTAATAAAATCTGTAATGCTTGTCAACAAGGAAAACAACCTAGGACACAACACAAGTTAACTAACCAAGAACGAACCTCAAATGTACTTGAGCTCCTGCATATGGATCTATTCGATTCACATGGAGCCAAGTCACTCAATAGAAGTCAATATTGCTTAGTCATAATTGACGACTACTCCAGGTTTACCTGGGTTAGGTTCATCAAACATAAAAATGATACCCTAGATCAATTAATCAATCTATTCAAATTAATCGAGAATCAAAAAGACCTTAAGGTTAAAAGACTTAGAAGCGATCACGGTGGTGAATTCGAAAATCAAAGGTTCACCGACTTCTGTAGCCTAAACGGATACCACCATGAATTCTCCTACCCTAGGACCCCTCAGCAAAATGGCCTAGTGGAACGGAAAAACCGAACTCTACAAGAAGCCGCTAGGACCATGTTGAACGAATACGACCTACCCAATAGGTTTTGGGCAGAAGCCGTGAGTACGACATGCTATGTCCAAAATAGGATCCCTATGGTAAAAAGGCACCTTAAGACCTCATACAAGATTTATCACGATAAAGTACCCAACATCAAGTACTTTAGGGTATTTGGGTGTAAGGTACATATCCTAAACACTAAGGATTACCAAGGAAAATTTACATCCAAAACCACGACCGGAATCTTTCTAGGATACTCGACTACAAGTAGAGCTTATAGAGTATATAACCACGACACCCTTAGAGTCGAGGAAACCATTAATGTAGTGTTCGATGAAGGACATGAACCTACAAAACCCCCGAAAACCCCAATTAGCGAGCCGATTCATACTAGACCAAACTCTGATCCCGAGATCAGGTCTAGTGTTAATCCTAACCTAAGTCAACCAAGTCACTCTATTGATCAAGTGATAGATGACTCCAACCAAACTAGTGTTCAACCAAGTCACCCCATTGATTAAGCATTAGGTGACACAAACCCAACCCAATCTAGGATTCAAACTAACCACCCTATCGATCAAGTGATAGGAGATCCTAATCTAGGAGTTCGAACTAGAGCATCCTATAGGAACCTTAGTCAAATTTCCTTAATTTCAAAGATAGAACCCAAATCAATTGAACAAGCTCTTCTTGATCCCGATTGGATTATTGCAATGCAAGAAGAGCTAGCCCAATTTACTAGGAATGAAGTGTGGGAGTTAGTACCACCACCTAAAGACAAAACGATAATTGGAACAAGGTGGGTGTTTTGAAATAAGCTTGATGATAAAGGTGAAGTAGTTAGAAACAAGGCTAGGTTAGTCGCCAAAGGGTTTAGCCAAGTCGAAGGCTTAGATTACGACGAAACCTATGCACCAGTAGCTAGACTCGAATCCATTCGAATGTTGCTAGCTTATGCCGCACATCGAGGATTTAAGCTATTTCAAATGGATGTTAAGTCGGCATTCCTAAATGGATACATTAAAGAAGAAGTTTATGTCAGCCAACCCCCCGGATTCGAAAATCTAGATAAACCCGACCATGTTCTAAAACTTAAGAAAGCTCTCTATGGACTTAAACAAGCTCCTCGAGCTTGGTACAAGAGACTTTCAATTCATCTTAAGTCAAAAGGGTTTAACCTAGGCTTAGTTGACCCAACTCTCTTTGTAAAAACCTTAGGTAAAGAAATATTCATAGCTCAAATTTACGTAGACAATATAATTTTTGGAACCTCTAACTCAACCTTACTAAACGAGTTCGTTTCTCTCATGGAAAGTGAGTTCGAAATGAACTTGGTAGGCGAGTTAAGTTTCTTTTTAGGTCTACAAATTAAACAAACTAAGGATGGTATATACCTATATCAACAAAAATACACTAAGGAGTTAATTAAAAGATTTGGAATGCAAGACGCTAAGGTAATAAACACCCCAATGGCGATAAATGTTAACATAGGAGAAGACCTAGAAAGTAAGTCTATTGACTTAAAATACTATAGGAGCGTAATAGGGAGTCTCCTATACTTAACTGCGAGTCGACCCGACATCCTATTCGCAGTAAGTATGTGCGCCAGGTTTCAAACCTGTGCTAAGGAGTCACACCTAACCCTAGTTAAGCGTATCCTTAGATATCTTAAGGGCACACTTAACGTTGGTATTTGGTACCCTAGATCTACGAAGTTCGAACTAATCAGCTACTCCGATTCGGATTATGCCGGTAGTAAGCTCAATAGAAAGAGCACGAGTGGTTGTTCAAAGTCTAGTGAGTTAGTGCGATGGAAACAACAACACTGTGTTGCTTTATCTACCACCGAAGCCGAATACATCGCGATGGGTGAGTGTGTCACGCAGCTTCTTTGGATAAAGCACACTCTCCGCGACTTTAAGTTAGACTTTACGAATACTAAACTTCACGTAGATAACATTAGTTCAATTAATCTTACAAAGAATCCGATATGTCACTCTAGGACCAAACATATAGAGGTCAAACACCATTTCATTCGAGAACATGTGGCCAACGGAGCCATACACCTCGAATACGTCGAATCAAAGTCTAACTTGGCAGATCTATTTACTAAACCCCCACCCGAAGCCGAATTTAGTCTATTAAGACGAAAATTGGGCATGTGCATAATAGAATAGGTACATGCAAATTATATGTTCTTACTACTATTTCTTTAATTTCATTTTTATGGAACTAGCATAGGACATACCTTAGATATCATGCACCTATAGATTTAAAGAGCCAGTACATCTCACAACACATAGGACTAATGTGTTTGTGTACTTAGCCACGTAGATGGGCGTGAGATGTTAGGACCTTACTCCTGGTTCCAGATGTAGAGCTAGTGCATCGCTATGAACCACAGAGTATAATCATACATACTAACCGACTCTGACCAGGACTGGTTGATCTTACATATTAATCAAGCCAAATATGAGTCGAACATTTTATAGATGAGCTTATTTTCAGTATATTTTTTTTTATATAAAAAATGGGGAACATGCTTGGACTTTAAATTTAACACTTTTTGTTTTCCACACACCCCTTACTCTTTTCGATATACGACAAAAGGGGGAGAAAAAGGCCAAAGTTAAGGGGTCAAATTTTTTGATAACTTAACTCTTACTTCATATTTAAACCAAAAGTTAAAACTTAGTTAACTTTTACCAAAAGGCCAAAGAATTCTTAAACTTATTTGTGCCGTCTAAGTTTTACTTAAACTTATTTTTTAAAACTTTATGTCGTTAATGTTTTACTTAAGGGGGAGAAAAGGCTTAAATAAAACGTTTTACTAAGGCCAACTTTAATTAATGTTAATTACTTAAAGCAACCCTCAAGGGGGAGGATTAAGGTCTTTCTTCAAGACTCACCCTCGGTAAGGGGGAGGTTTCCTCAAGGGGGAGTACTTGAAGAAAATCCTTACTACTCCAACTTAATCTTCATATTTTTTGTTTCTCATGCACATTATTACTCTTCATGCTTGCTATTTACTTAACTTTGTATGTGGGTTTGCCATAAATCAAAAAGGGAGAGATTATTGGTGCAGTAGGCACCTAAGTCGAACCTAAGTTTTGATTATAGCAAACGATACAAAGTTAAGCATATATTGTTATCTCATGAGCTAAATCAAGTGTGCAGAAAAGTCTCAACGCTGGAGCTGAAGGCTAGCGACACCCGGAGGAAGCCGCGGTGGTCGAGCGACACTCAAGAGACTTCGGAGGGAGCCGAAGGAATTGAGTGGAAGGCCGAAAGCAAAAGCATCACATAAGTACTGAGGTAAGCTCGTGTGTGCGAGCATAAGTAAGGTCGTATCCTCTTTACGGGGATGATCTTAAGCGTAGATCCGACCAAAGACTTCTTATAGATGACCTAGGTCGAGATCGGATGGTCGACGACCATCGAAATTATGTTTTTCTTATTAACCTTGCCTTGCGACTAGCATCGATCATTGCCCGGCTTGGAGGACTCGATCGCCATCAAGCGATCATTAGAAGGTCGACCAATCGATCGATCTTGCCATCGATCGTGATGATGGCCATCGATCATCGGTCAAAGGATCAGCCTCGAGTAGTGAAGAGTTATCACCATTTTTCAAGGGGATTTGTGCCCATTTGTGATTGGCTAAAGACCCATTCGATGAGGGTCTTAAAGGCTATAAAAGGAGGGCCAAACCTAGGGTTTTTCATCAATTCAAAAGCTTCCAAGTGCATCCGATACGCTCTGACTCTCCGACATCCCTATGACGAAGCGCTGCCGAGGCGACGACTAAAGCTTCAACCTCCAATCTTTGAAGTCATCGGTATAATCTTTAAATTTGTATAAGTTGTTTTTATTTCAAGCTTTAAATCATATCAAGGAGAGGGGGAGTGTCCCTCTACCTTGAGTCTTTCTCGAGTTTTTGTATTCATTTAACTCCTATCTCCATCGAGAGGGAGTTCGTTTAGTATTTGCCCTCCGTGCGTGGTCAAGGACCATTAGGGCCTTGGAGTAGTAGCCGAAGGCTACGAACCAAGTAAAACCTATTTGTCTCTATTTACTTTACATTTCCACTGCAATTAATTTTCTCTCGAGTTTTAACGAAAGAAACGAGAAAAAGTTTTTATCGCTATTCACCCCCCCCCTCTAGCGAACCGCATCGATCCAACAGGTTGGGCGGCAACAAGAAGATGAAGCTCCTTTCTTCTTCTTCCTAAGGTTGGCCGGCAACTATCCTTGTTCCCTCTACCTTGGTCGAAGCTCAACCTATTCTCCTTCCTTTCATCCTTGGCCGGAAATTAGGAGAGCTTAGTTTAGGGTTTGGGTGGCAACAAGGAGGAGGATTGCTTTCCTTTCTCTTCTCCAAGTGTTGGCCGGCACCCATGCCCTTGTTGTTTCTCCTTTGGTTGGTTTCCATACTCCATGTTCTCTTCCTTGGTCGGCGGCAACATCGAGTTGATTGACTTGGTGGCCGGTTCTAGATAGGAAGATGAGTTTTGTTTTAGGATCTTTCTTTGTTTGGAGTGAACAAGGAAAGGAAGATTGGTGATCTAGGAGGCTTCAACTTTTGGTAGATCGTCGCCCACACTGAAGGGTTTTGCTTATCGAGTCCGTGAGGGGAAACTTAGCTTCCCACTTCACCTCGATAGCTTGTCCATGGTGATACCTTCGATGTCCCCGGATTAAAAAAATTTAATCCTAGACAAAAGGGATTGCCCAAACCACCAAGTCATCGTCGTGCTATTCGTTTAAAGAGGTCACTTGAACAAACTAGTTGTTCAAGCGACCATCCTCTATTCTACGAGTAGCCGCGGAATAGACGATGTTCGGAACGCCGGTTTTCGTGTTTATGCTTGGGATCCAAGTATTATTTATCCATTTACAGATTTATAACATGCTTATAATTGAAAACCAAAAACAAGCAAGAAACAAAAGAGAAAAGAGAATAGATATACCTCTTGATCTTCTAATGTATGACCTTCCTCCTTTTGGACGTCGTGTGGGCGCCGATCTACCAAAAGTCGAAGCTCCTAGATCACAAATCTTCCTTCCTTGCTCTTCCAAAGCAAGAGGAAGAATAGAAACAAGGTTTTTCTCCTCCTTAAAACTAACCAACAAGGAACAAAGCAATTCCTTGCCGCCGGCCAACTAGGAGGAGGACTTTGTGGTGGAATCCGGCCAAGACACCAAGGGAAACCCTATATCTTGTTTCCACCATCTAAGGAGAAGGAGAAGAGAGGCTTGGCCACCGGCCAAAGGCTAGAAGAGGGCTGGAAAACAAGCTGGATGCTGGCCAATGAAAGAAGAAGAAGAAAAGAGAACCTTCCTTATTTGGTGCCGCCCTAGCCTCCAAACCCTAACCCTAATCCTATCTCAACTAGGATTCCTTCTCTTGCCACCCAAAACCTAGCTCTCCTTGATGTTGTTCACGCCAACTCCCATGCCCTCTTTTTATAGAGTTAGGGATAAGTCATGAATTAATCTCCTCCATTGGTTCTAGGGATTTAATCTCAACCGTCGTATCTAGAGATTTAATCTCAACCGTCGGATCTTAGAGATTTAATCTCTACCTATGGATCTTAGAATTTTGTTTCTATCCATTGGATCATAGCTACATGAGGTGTTAATAGGCTACATTAGGGAACATGAGGAGGAGTTAGATCTTGGCCACCCATGGATCAAGCCCACTAAAGTCTGATCCACTAATGATGATCCAATCCACTAAAGGATCATCATTGATCTACCTCACCTACCCCCATATGATAATATGGGCTCCATATATTATTTGTACATTTTCTCCCCATGTTTAAGATCTCGAATGTCCGTCGATTAATTAATTTACTGACCATTAATTAATCAACATCTAACTCCTTGAGTAGTACCACTCAACCTTTTCATCATGCCGGACCAAGTCCACCTGCAGGGTTTACATGATGAACCTTATGAGCTCCTCAAGGGGACATCATCATCCTAATATATAGGACACGGTTTCCTCCTATAATCAATGGTACACCATATAAATAATATCATCTCCCAACTTACCGAGCCTATCGATTTAATCTATAAATGTCTCCCATTGGTAAATCAAAGAGATGAGTACTAAGTATATGTGCCCGTTATTATATCGGGATTAAGAGCATGTACTAAATAATAGCTGAGGTCCGATTCGATTATGTAGTCAGCAATAAATTGAATCACCTCTAAGTCGGTCCTGCTCAATACACACAAAGTGCACTAGTGTGATTCTATGGTCAAGACAAACCAATACCAAATCACACTACAAACATTCCGATAGTTTGTCCAAAGCCATCTCGGTTGTGAGCCTTTACTTATACTTTTCAAGGAGCCGATAACATGATCTCCCGTGTGACACCACACACCATGTTATCTTCAATGTAAAGTATTAGACAATATTGCATAACCATAAAAATATGCAAACAATGATCTGTGATTCTTATTTCAAAATAAAGATGGTCATACAAAAGATAGACTTTTCAGTATACATCCCTACAATCTCCCACTTATACTAAAAAACAATATTGTCTTCAAACTGCCATACATCTGATCCCCAATCCCTCCACATGCCTATCAAAAGCTCTCGCCGGAAGGGCCTTAGTAAAAGGATCTGCCAGGTTATCCTCCGATGCAATCTTGGCCATAGCAACTTCTCCTCTCTTTACGATTTCTCGTATCAGGTGGTACTTGCGCTCTATGTGTTTACTAGCCTTATGGGCTCGTGGTTCCTTTGAGTTTGCAACTGCACCACTATTATCACAATAAATTGTGATAGTTCTGGGCAAACCAGGAATCACATCCAAGTCCATCAGAAAGTTCCTGAGCCATACAGCTTCTTTGGCCGCCTCAGAGGCCGCCACATACTCAGCTTCCATGGTGGAGTCCGCCACGTATTTCTGCTTGACACTTCTCCATACAATGGCTCCACCTCCTAAAGTAAACACAAAACCTGAGGTAGACTTATCATATCCCTATCGATTGAAGTCGAACTGTAACCCACAGTGAGTAATTAGTCCGCCTTGAAACTGAATATAATCCCTAGTCCTTCTCAGGTACTTCAATATATGCTTTACCGAAGTCCAATGTCCCTGTCTTGGATTACTCTGATAACTGCTGACCATGCCCATGGCAAAGCAGATATCTGGTCTTGTACATAGCATCGCATACATGAGGCTTCCTACTGCCGAAGCATAAGGAACCGCCTTCATCTCCTCTATCTCCTCAGATGATCTAGGACACATCTCCTTAGATAAAGGAACTCCATACCTGAAAGGTAGAAAACCCTTCTTGGAGTTCTTCATGCTAAAACGATCTAAAATCGTGTCTATGTATGAGGCTTGGGATAAGCACAACATCCTTTTCCTGCAATCCCTTATAACCTTGATCCCAAGGATGCGTCTCACCTCTCCCAAGTCCTTCATATCAAACTGTTTGGATAACCATACCCTTACGTCTGATAACACCTTGATATTGTTGCCAATCAACAAAATATCATCTACGTATAGTACAAGAAATACCACTACGTTTCTGTCACATCTCTTGTATACACTGTTGGTGCAACAGTGCCCCAAGCATTCATGTGTTTTGATGTTTCGATAATCATCTATGTTAGGCAATGCTTTGTGATCTAATTGTGAACATGTTTAAGTGACAGGGAAATCAAAGGATGAAGACTTGGTAGAAGAAAAGTCCAAGTATGATCTTGGCAAGGAAAGTCCTAGGGACGAACTTGGCAGCATAAGACCAAGCTTGTAGTCTTGGCAACATAAAGTCCAAGTGAACCTTGGAAAAGGAGGTCCAAGTATGATCTTGGCAAAGGAAGTCCAAGTATGATCTTGGCAAAGGAAGTCCAAGGGATGGACTTGGCAGCATAAGACCAAGCTTGTAGTCTTGGCAATGTAAAGTCCAAGTGAACCTTGGCAAAAGAAGTCCAAAGTAAAGTCTTGGCAGCATAAGTCCAAGATTGTAGTCTTGGCAGCGTAAAATCCAAGCTTTTGGCAACCCAAGACATGACGAGGTCGAAGGAAACTCTTTAAGGCGGGCGCAAGGCTGAAAGAAGAGTTAGAAGGTCAAGTATAGGTCTAGGGAGTCAATTCAAGTATGAATTATTCATACTTAACTAGTATCAGTCGACTTATAAGGTGTTCGACTAAGTCAGGCTGAAAACTAGACTATCAATCGACTGACAGGAACCGACAGTCGACTGATGAGGCAATCAGTCGACTGTCAATCCAGGAAGTCGACTGATCAAGTCGAAAATGGGCAAAAAATGGAGTCTCACTCGACTCCTCGCGGTGATCACTCGACTGATCGCTTCATCAATCGACTGATGAAGTGATCAGTCGACTGATAAGCCTCCCGTTGGAAATGACGGCTGCGAATCCCCGCGGATCAGATCTGTCAGAAGCCGTTAACTTCGACGACAGTCGAATGATGGTGAGCATTAGTCGACTGATCAAAGCTCAACGGGAAAAAAAACCTTCTTCTATAAGAAGCGGCCTTGAGGAGCTTGGTGAAACTAGTGCTCCCATTCCTAGCTACACCCTCGTGCTCACCAAGTTTTCTCCAAGTGTTTTTGTGATTCTAAACCTCCTCTTCTCTAGTCTTCATCTTCCATCATTGTAAAGAAGAGGAGTGCATTTTAAGACAAGGTTTCTCCACCTTGGTTCATCCAAAGGAGTATCTAGTGAAGCTTGGCTAGGCCTAATCCACCTTACGGATTACCGTGGAGTAGGAGCGTCATCTCCGAACCACGTACATCGGGTGTTAGCATTGTTTTCTTGTTTCTCATTCTTATTTGTATTTGTATTTGTATTGCTTCTGCTAACATACTTGTAGAAACAAAGAAAGGCTAATCACCCCCCCTCTAGCCATTACAAAGATCCAACAAGTGGTATCAGAGCCCGGATAGCTTGGAAGATTTCACCATCAACCAAGGCATCAATGGCTCTTCAAGAGGGATATAGCACCGCCAAGCCACCGCTCTTCGATGGGAGCCACTTTGCGTATTGGAAAGGTAGGATGAAGTATTATCTAATGAGTAATATTGAGGTTTGGCATAGCATGGTAGATGGCTTTGAGGAACCGGTGGATGAACATGGAAACTCTATTCCAAGCAAGGATTGGACAAGGGAAATGAATAGGAGGTTTGAATCAAATGCAAAGGCGGTACTCACCATTCAATGCGGTATTACAATGGAGCAACTCAACAAGGTGGGGCCTTTCGAATCCGCCGAGGAGTTATGGGAAAAGCTCATTGAGCTAAATGAAGGATCCAAGGAGTCAAAGAGGGCCAAGAAGGACTTGCTAATTGGACAACTTCAAGCCTTCCAAATGAAGACCCATGAAACCGTAAGCCAAATGCATGGAAGGTTTAAGGAGATTGTGAATGGACTCCACATCATAGGTGAGCGAGTTGACAACCGGGATTTGGTAAGGTACATTCTTCAAGCATTTCCTAGAACTTCTCTATGGACTTCTATAGTTGATGCTATTAAGGTAACTAGGGATCTTTCTCAAATTAAAATTGATGAATTATTTTGTGAGTTTGAATTGCATGAGCAAACTAACATGTCCTCTAAGGAAAAGGGTTTAGCTCTATTTGTTGAAAAGAAGGAAAAGAAGAAGAAAGAAAGGAAAGAAGTGTCATCATCATCCGAGTCGGAGCATGATTCAAGTAGTAATGGAGACTCGTCTAGTGAGATGGCCCACTTTGTCAAGAAGATCTATAGAAAATCAAAGGAGTTCAAGAATAGAGAAGAAAGGAAGGGGTCTCATTCTTCAAGAGGTAAGTTTAGTGGTAATTCAAATTTTAACAACAATGTGATTTGCCATGCTTGCAATAAGAAGGGGCACATAAAGCCAAATTGCCCGGAGCTAAAGAAGAAGGAAGAAAAAGAAAAGAAAAAGAAGGAAAGGAAGGAGAAGAAAAAGAAGGAGGCCATGATGGCTCAAACCACATGGGACACACCAAGTGTTGAAGATTCCTCCTCCGATGATGAGCTTTGCCACATCACACGCCATGTGGCATTCATGGCCCAAGGAGATGGCTCCGGTACATCAAGCCAAGAAGAAGACTCTTCAAGTGATGAATCGTCATCTAGTGACGATGAGGTAATGAACTCTCCTAAAGTTAAGCTTCTTTATAAATCAATTTCTTATCTTAAAGAGGCTCTAGATAAGTCTAAATCTAAGGTTAGAAGCATGAAGGTAGAACTAAAGGCCATTAGGAATGAAAAACCTTCACATGTTGATTCTTGCACACTTAAGGAAGAGAATGACAAACTTAAGGATGAGGTTAGTAACTTAAAGGCATGCTTAGAAAAATTTACGAATGACTCAAAATATCTTGACATGATCCTTAGCCGACAAAGAGCCATTTACAACAAGGCCGGTGTAGGATATAAGCCAAAAGAAAAAGAAGTTGCTTATATCTCATTGATTAATAGAAAAGCAACCATTAAGGGTAAGGTTAAGAGAGCATGGGTACCTAAGAAGTTTTTACTTAATGTTACCGGTCCAAATGTTTGGGTACCAAAAGCTTGTGTTTGTCATGTGATTTAGGTAGGAGAGCAAGGTATGTGGATTGTGGATAGCAGTTGCTCAACACACATGACCGGGGATGTGAGCAAGTTCTCCACAATTAAGTATGTGAAGAAGGGAGCGGTGTCTTTTGGAAATAATGGAAAACTCAAGATATTAGGTAGAGTTACAATTGAGGTATCCCCCAAAATTGCCATTCACAAAGTTTTACTAGTTGAAAATATGAAATTTAATTTATTAAGTGTTAGTCAACTTTGTGATGCAAGCTATCATGTGTCTTTTGAATCTTCTAAATGCATGATTAGACACAAGGAATTAAATAATTGTATGTTAGTTGAATATAGGAAATCAAATATTTATTATGTTGATCTTTCATATGCTTCTAACATTTCTACTAAGTGTCTTGTTGCAAAAGAAGAAGAAAGTTGGCTATGGTATAGGAGATTGGGGCACATCAACATGAAAAACATAGCCAAGGTAGCCAAGATGGAGTTGGTCAAAGGGCTACCAAAGATCAAGTATGGCAAGAACAAAATGTGTGATGCATGCCAAGAAGGAAAACAAACAAAGACATCACACAAAGGTAAAACCTTAACTAATACCTCTTTACCGTTAGAACTATTGCATCTTGACTTATTTGATTGCCATAGTACTCCTTCTTTAAATGGTAGCAAATATTGTTTAGTTATAGTAGATGATTTTTCTAGGTATACTTGGGTCTATTTTATGAAACATAAGGATGATACTTTAAAAATAATCATAGGATTTAGTAAAAGGGTTGAAAATGAAAAGAGTCTCAAAATCAACAAGATCCGTAGTGATCACGGCGGTGAATTTGAGAATTCTAAATTTTCACAATTTTGTTTAGAGAAAGGGTACAAGCATGAGTTCTCTTATCCTAGAACACCCCAACAAAATGGGGTGGTGGAAAGGAGAAATCGTGCCCTACAAGAGACGACTAGGACTATGCTTAATGCATATTCTCTACCTAGCTACTTGTGGGCGGAAGCGGTTAATACCGCTTGCTATATCCAAAATAGGGTTCAAATCCATAGGTTTTTAGGAAAGACACCATTTGAATTATGGAATGGGACTATTCCCACAATTCATTATTTCAAAGTATTTGGATGTAAAGTTTATATTTTAAACACTAAAGATAACTTAGAAAAATTTGAATCCAAAGCGGATGAGGGAATCCTAGTTGGATACTCATCCACGAGTAGAGGATATAGAGTCTACAATAAGAGAACCCAAGGGATTGAGGAGTCATCTAATGTTCAATTTGATGAAACCACTAGTACCTACCCTAGAAAGTCCTCCATTGATAAGGATATTAATGACAATAATGAAGACATTACCCAAAAACTTCAAAATTTGACCATAAGGGGTAATGATCAAGGGGGAGGAAGAGGAGATTCCAATGATGAAAGGAGGGTAGAAGATGACAATGATCAATTTGAAACCCCTTCTAGAACCCTAAGAATTCATCAAGATCATCCATTGGACCAAGTAGTAGGAGATCTATCTCAAGGAGTAAGAACTAGGTCATTTCATAGAGCTCTGACTAGTCAAGTTGCTCTTATTTCATAAATTGAGCCCAAATCGATCAATGATGCATTACATGATCCGGATTGGATTTTGGCAATGCAAGATGAATTGGCTCAATTTGAGAGGAGTCAAGTATGAGAGTTAGTTCCTAGACCCAATGATAGCACCATAATTACTATAAGATGGGTCTTTAGGAATAAGCTAGATGACCAAGGAAATATCACTAGAAATAAGGCTAGGTTGGTTGCTAGGGGATTCAATCAAGTTGAGGGGTTTGACTATGATGAGACTTATGCCCCGGTTGCTAGGTTAGAATATATTAGAATTCTCTTAGGGTATGCTTCCTATATGGGATTTAAACTTTATCAAATGGGCGTTAAATCGGCATTCCTAAATGGTTATATTAAGGAAGAAGTATATGTAGAACAACCACCTGGGTTTGAGAACATAGATTATCCAAACCACGTATATAAGCTTAGGAAAGCATTATATGGGTTAAAACAAGCTCCCCGGGCATGGTATGAAAGATTGTCATCTTTCTTAATTTCTAAGGATTTTAGAAGGGGCCAAGTAGATCAAACCTTGTTTATAAAGTCAACATTAAAGGATATCTTTATAGCCCAAATATATGTCGATGGCATTATTTTTGGGTCAACAAATGATGATCTTCTTCAAGACTTTATAAAAAATATGAAAAATGAATTTGAAATGAGTTTGGTTGGAGAGCTTAACTTTTTCCTAGGGTTACAAGTCAAGCAAACCAATGAAGGGATTTATATTTATCAAACCAAATATGCAAATGAAATGATCAAGAAATTTGGTTTGGAAAATGCCAAAATTGTAAGCACTCCTATGGCCACTAGCACTAGAATAGATAGTGATCATGATGGTAAATCAATTGATCTTAAACTTTATAGGAGTATGATTGGTAGCCTACTATACCTAAACGCTAGTAGACCCGATATCTTATTTGTGGTAGGTATGTGTGCAAGATACCAATCTTGTGCCAAAGAATCACATTTAGTAGCCGTTAAGAGAATTTTAAGATATATTAAAGGCACCCTAAATGTAGGACTTTGGTATCCTAGGACTAAGTCCTTTGAGTTGCTTGGCTATACCGATTCCGATTATGCCGGTTGCAAATTGGATAGGAAGAGTACTAGTGGTGGATGCCAATTTCTTGGGTCCTCCCTAGTTAGTTGGAGTAGTAGGAAGCAACATTGTGTTGCTTTATCAACCACCGAAGCCGAATATGTGGCTATGGGTGGTTGTGTAGCTCAATTACTTTGGATGAGACATACTCTTGAGGACTATGAGCTACACTACTCTAACATTAAAGTTTATTGTGACAATGTGAGTATCATCAACTTGACCAAAAATCCAGTACATCACTCGAGGACCAAGCACATTGAAGTGAAACATCACTTCATAAGAGATCATGTGGCAAGAGGGGACATTGAACTTAATTATGTAGAATCTAAGTCCAACCTTGCCGATATCTTCACCAAAGCTCTTCCCGAAACCAAATTTTCATCATTAAGAAGAGAGCTTGGTATGTGCTTTGTAGAGTAAAATTCTAGGTTTGCATGATCCCATATTCATATGTTAGCCTTACACCTTGATTCATCTCACAAAAAGCCTTAAGAAACCTTTATTCTTGTATTAAGACACTTAGGAACATGTGAGATGATAGGGAAGGTGTACTTGGTTCATCATGCTTGTTATGATGCATTACTATGAGCCAATGACACACCTAGAGACATGACTTCATGGACCAATCATTGGGAAGACTTATATTCAAGTAATGAATACATAGCTCCAAGAATATGATTGGAAATATAAAATAAAACATATTTTAAACTATGTTTATCACATTTTGAAAAACAATTTTCAAGTGGAACACAAAAGTGATACGAAGGTTGCAAATTTTTTAGAACTTTTGTTAGTTTCCAAGTTTGTATCAATCTTGGAATCTGGAAAACATATATTTTCAAACTATTTTTCCTTAATAAAGTATGATCTCATAAATGTGTACACAAAATTTCATGATTTTTCGAGGTTTCTAGAAAAACCAATTGAATTTCAATTTCAAGTAATGTGATCAGTAGTTCAAAGAACCAAATGATCGATAATGTGTTTTCTGATAAATAGCTCCATTTTCTGATATTTAGTGTTTCTTTGATGTCCTAAAACTATAGCATGATAATATTGGGTATAAACAAATTTTTAGGACTGGTTAATGCAGTGTTTTAGGGGGAGTTTCATAATATATATCTTTTCATCCCCAAAACTTACATTGTTGGTGCAAAGTTAGGACTTAACTTTCGAACTTTTGTTATGCTTTGCTTCAAATGTTATTCACACATCATGAAGCATATCTTGGATTAAGGGGGAGCTTAATATCAATCTTATACCTTAGTCTAAGATACAACAACTTTAATTCTTTCATGAAATTTATGAATCCTTCTCTTTTTGATGTATGTCAAAGGGGGAGAAGGAATGTTTAAGTTAGAATTCATATTAGAAATATGATTATATGCATATGGTAAAGACCTAACTTAAATGATTGTCAAACATCAAAAATAGGGAAATTGTTGGTGCAACAGTGCCCCAAGCATTCATGTGTTTTGATGTTTGGATAATTATCTAAGTTAGCCAATGCTTTGTGATCTAATTGTGAACATGTTTAAGTGATAGGGAAATCCAAGGATGAAGAATTGGTAGAAGAAAAGTCCAAGTATGATCTTGGCTAGGAAAGTCCAAGGGACGGACTTGGCAGCATAAGACCAAGCTTGTAGTCTTGGCAGCATAAAGTCCAAGTGAACCTTGGCAAAGGAGGTCCAAGTATGATCTTGGCAAAGGAAGTCCAAGGGATGGACTTGGCAGCATAAGACCAAGCTTGTAGTCTTGGCAGCGTAAAGTCCAAGTGAACCTTGGCAAAAGAAGTACAAAGTAAAGTCTTGGCAGCATAAGTCCAAGCTTGTAGTCTTGGCGGCGTAAAGTCCAAGCTTTTGGCAACCCAAGACATGACGAGGCCGAAGGAAACTCTTTAAGGCAGGCGCAAGGCTGAAAGAAGAGTTAGAAGGTCAAGTCTAGGTCTAGGGAGTCAATTCAAGTATGAATTATTCATACTTAACTAGTATCAGTCGACTGATACGATGTAGCAGTCGACTGATAAGGTGCTCGACTAAGTCAGGTTGAAAATTAGACTATCAGTCGACTGATAGGAATCGGCAGTCGACTGATGAGGCAATCAGTCGACTGAACAAGTTGAAAATGGGCACAGAATGGAGTCTCACTTGACTCCTCACGGCGATCACTCGACTGATCGCTTCATCAGTCGACTGATGAAGTGATCAGTCGACTGATAGGCCTCCCGTTGGAAATGGCGGCTACGAATCCCCGCGGATCCGCTCTGTCAAAAGTCATTACCTTCGACGACAATCGACTGATGGTGAGCATCAGTCGACTGATCAAAGTGCAACGGGAAAAACAACCCTTCTTCTATAAGAAGAGGCCTTAGGGAGCTTAGTGAAACAAGTGCTCCCATTCCTAGCTACACCCTCGTGCTCACCAAGTTTTCTCCAAGTGTTTTTGTGATTCTAAACCTCCTCTTCTCTAGTCTTCATCTTCCATCATTGTAAAGAAGAGGAGTGCATTGTAAGACAAGGTTTCTCCACCTTGGTTCATCCAAAGGAGTATCTAGTGAAGCTTGGCTGGGGCAAATCCACCTTACGGATTACCGTGGAGTAGGAGCGTCATCTCCGAACCATGTACATCGGGTGTTAGCATTGTTTTCTTGTTTCTCATTCTTATTTGTATTTGTATTTGTATTGCTTCCGCTAACGTACTTGTAGAACAAAGAAAGGCTAATCACCCCCCTCTAGCCATTACAAAGATCCAACATACACAAGACTCATCCGGACTTTGAATAAATTCATAAGACTGGATCACTTCATCAAAGCGGATGTTCCAAGACCTCAAAGCTTGTTTCAATCCATAAATGGACCGATTAAGCTTACATAAAAGATGCTCTTTGCCCTTAGCAATGAATCCCTTTGGTTGCTTCATGTAGATGTTTTCCTCAAGACTTCCATTAAGGAAAGCTGTCTTGACATCCATCCACCATACCTCATAATCCATATGAGCTGCTATGCATAAGAGAATCCGGATAGACTTAACCATGGCTATCGGCGAAAAGGTCTCCTCATAATCGATACCCTCTTTCTGAGTATACCCTTTCGCAACAAGCCTCGCTTTGAAGGTCTCAACCTTCCCATCTATTCCTCTCTTTCTCTTGTAGATCCACTTGCATCCAATGGTTTTTACACTATCGGGTGGTTCTACTAGCTCCCAGACCTAATTTTATTCCATAAATTGAATCTCAGCATTCATTGCACTTTGCCAAGATACTGCATCTTTATCTTTGATTGTCTCGTCATATGTCCAGGGATCAGATTCATGTTCGCCAGGGACAAAATCAGAAGATTCTCCCAAGAACATGAATCTATCAGGCTGTCTCACAACCCTCCCACTACAACGAGGTATCACCTGTGTATCCTCTGTGACACGCGGTGCAGTGACATGTGGTATATCCTCTTGTACCGGTGGTACTAAAGAAGTGACTTCCCCTTTTAACTCCTCCAGAAACATTTTACTCTTGGGCTTGTGGCTCATCACATAGTCTTCCTCTAGAAATCTGGCGTTCGTGCTAACGATCACCCTCTGATATCTAGAACTATAAAACAATCCACCCTTCATTCCCCTAGGATAGCCAACGAACAAGCATACTTTTGTACGAGGTTCCAACATACCAGCATCTACCTTCAGCACATGTGCTGGACTCCCCCATATCCGAATATGTCTTAGACTAGGCTTTCGCCAAGTCCACAACTCTGTGGGAGTAGAAGGCACTGATTTAGATAGAACCAATTTCAGAATGTACACCGCCGTATCTAGAGCATATCCCCAGAACGAATCTGGCAAGTCAGAATAACTCATCATCGATCTAACCATCTCCATAAGAGTCCTATTCTTTCGCTCTACTACACCGTTCTGCTGGGGTGTGCCAGGTGCAGTCAATTGGGATTGAATCCCATCCTCTGATAAGTAGTTCCTAAACTGTCCCAAGAGGTACTCACCACCACGATCAGATCGTAGTGTCTCGATACTTTTACCTTGACGTTTCTCCACATCAGCCTTGAATTCTTTGAACTTGTCAAAGCATTCAGACTTGCGGTGCATCAGGTAAATGTATCCATATCTTGAGTAATCATCTATAAAAGATACGGAATACTAAAATCACTTCTAGCCTGGATAGACATAGGACCACACAAATCAGAATGAACCAATTCTAACACATCTTTGGCTCTATACCCCTTGGCCTTAAAAGGCCTCTTGGTCATCTTACCCTCCAAGCAAGATTCACAGGTTGAGAGATCCTCCACCACTAATGAACCCAAAGGTCCATCAGCTATCAACCTTTGAATTCTGCTTAGGTTAATGTGACCAAGCCTAAGATGCCAAAGATATATTTGGTTCATCTTCGAAGGTTCTTTTCTCTTATTGGAATTAGAAGATGAGTTATTAACTTCAATTTGCATCGTGGGAGGTTTTGGTTCAAGTGTGTACAAATTTCTTATCAATGCACCCGAACAGATAATGTCCCTATTCCTTCTTATAACAACTCTATCATTAAAAGAAATAGAATAACCATCCATAAACAATTTAGAAACCGAAATTAAATTCTTTCTAAATAAGGGTACATAAAGGCAATTCTTAAGAACCAAAAGTTTATTTTTCTCAAAAAATAAATGAACATCTCCCACTGCAACAGCCGCCACCTTCGTGGCATCGCCCAAGTACATGGTAATCTCCCCCTCAGCCAGTCGTCTAGTTTCCTAGAACCCCTGCAAAGTATTGCAGACATGATCAGTGGCTCCCGTATCTACACACCAAGTGCCGGTAGATAACACCGCTAAACATATTTCAACGACTAAACCAAAAGATATACCTTTGTTCTTGCGGTTGGGGCAGTCCTTCTTCTAGTGTCCAGTTTGCTTACAAGTGAAGCACTTGCCTTTCGGCTTCTTCACTCCTCCCTGAGTCCTTCCACTGCCTTCGCCCCGGTTTGTTTCTTCTTCTTCTTGCCTTTCACCTTAGAAGAAGAAACCTTCTGGGTCACCACGACATGCGCCTGAGCACTCTGACGAAATAGTCCCTCTACCGCCTGGAGTTCTATCAGAAGTATCGCCAATGAATACAACCTCTTGTTCATGTTTTAGTTCAGGCGAAACTGCTCAAAACTCTTAGGTAGAGACTAGAGTATGATATCGACCTAGGTTTCCCCATCGATCTCAGCTCCTAGGACCTCCAGCTCATTCAAATGAGCCATCATCTTGAGAACATGATCCCTCATGGGTGTTCCCTCGATCATGGTGGTCGTCATCAAGTTTCTCATGGCCTCTTGCCTCGCAACCCGATTTTGGTGTTCGAAAAGCTCCTTGAGATTGAGCATCATATCATAAGCAGTGGGCATGGCTTGATGCTGATGTTGCAGTACATTTGACATAGATGCCAAAATGTAACACCGCGCCATCTCATCGGCCTTGATCCACTTCTTATAGCTCTCTCTCTCCTTTTCCCCAGAATTATCTCCAGGCTTGGTAGGGCACTCTTCGAGGAGTACATATTTGTATTCCTCAGTAGTCAAGACAATGTCTAGATTCCTCTTCCAATCAACATAGTTGGGTCCAGTAAATTTTTCTCTTTCAGTATCACAACAAGTGGGCTGAAAGTCATTTTGAAAGAAAACCTAAGAATCACATAAATCAAAACATTAGATTTCAAAAAATTATTGATTCCTCAAACAATTAAATTTTAAAATCAACCAACACCTCAAAACACCGAGAATATCATATTCCACAATAGTGTGGACGTATACGAATTCTACATTTGTAAGAGGAGGTTTTACCCATTAATTTTACTATCTTATCAACCTAACTTTTTGACAAGTAAAATTAATGGTTGGTTCCTCTTTGGCCCTACAAATAAAAGCAGTGACTCCGATGGGGAGGATACTTATATTTGTATCTAAGTGTTCACCATTACTCGGTACCAAGGTAATTATCTCGGGTTATGTGTCTTACGATGGGCAAGTACACACGCTCCTTAATAATTTCCTATTACCATATTCGACCTTGTGATCCGCAAACAAACCCATCCGATATGGATGAAGGCACTCAGAGCCGACGCGCAAGTTTATTTGCATCACTTGTCAAATCATAATGGAGGCCGTGGGAATTTTAAAAAAATTTCCTCTCCCACTTAGTAATTTAAAATTGAGGAATTTTCCTAGCCTACGACATGCATATCAAACAAAAAGCAATAAATATGAAAAATAAATTATTTTCCAACTATTATGGCTTTTGTCTTCAATATGACTCCCGTCGCATCGCCATCTCGTCCGCTCCTCCTACGCCATGTACGATCCATCCGGAGATCCAAGCCGAAACTAAAACCTATTTTAATTTACATCCATCGATCCTATACTCCACGAGGGAGTGTACATGAAATCTAGATCGAAAGTAAAATAAAATAAAGAGTGGCTAAACAATGCCGTATTTAATTTACAAAAACTAAATACTAGCCTCGTCAACCCCGAGGATTCAACAAAATAAATATTTACACACATACAATCACATACACACATATGACCATAATAGTCGGATCTTATGCCCGCTACCAAAGAGTTAAACTACGCATATCCTACTATTATCCGACACATATAATATATGAAAAAGTGCATAAAAATTAACTGAATCCTAAACACACAAAATCGGAAACCTTGGCTCTGATACCAATTGAAGGGTTTTGCTTATCGAGTCCGTGAGGGGAAACTTCGCTTCCCACTTCACCTCAGTAGCTTGTCCATGGCGATACCTTCGATGTACCCAAATTAAAAAAATTTAATCCTAGACAAAAGGGATTGCCCAAACCACCAAGTCATCATCGTGCTATTCGTTTAGAGAGGTCACTTGAACAAACTAGTTGTTCAAGCGACCATCCTCTATTCTACGAGTAGCCGCGGAATAGACGATGTCCGGATCGCCGGTTTTCGTGTTTATGCTCGGGATCCAAGTATTATTTAGCCATTTACATATTTATAACATGCTTATAATTGAAAACCAAAAACAAGAAAGAAACAAAAGAGAAAAGAGAATAGATATACCTCTTGATCTTCTAATTTATGACCTTCCTCCTTTTGAACGTCGTGTGGGCGACGATCTACCAAAAGTCAAAGCTCCTAGATCACAAATCTTCATTCCTTGCTTTTCCAAAGCAAGAGGAAGAATAGAAACAAGGTTTTTCTCCTCCCTAAAACTAACCAACAAGGAACAAAGCAATTCCTTGCCGCCGGCCAACTAGGAGGAGGACTTTGTGGTGGAATCCGGCCTAGACACCAAGGGAAGCCCTATATCTTGTTTCCACCACCTAAGGAGAAGGAGAAGAGAGGCTTGGCCGCTGGCCAAAGGCTGGAAGAGGGCTGAAAAACAAGCTGGATGCCGGCCAATGAAGGAAGAAGAAGAAAAGAGAACCTTCCTTATTTGGTGCCGCCCTAGACTCCAAACCCTAACCCTAATCCTATCTCAACTAGGATTCCTTCTCTTGCCGCCCAAAACCTAGCTCTCCTAGATGTTGTTCACGCCAACTCCCATGCCCTCCTTTTATAGAGTTAGGGATAAGTCATGAATTAATCTCCTCCATTGGTTCTAGGGATTTAATCTCAACCGTCGTATCTAGAGATTTAATCTCAACCATCGGATCTTAGAGATTTAATCTCTACCTATGGATCTTAGAATTTTGTTTCTATCCATTGGATCTAAGCTTCATGAGGTGTTAATAGGCTACATTAGGGACCATGAGGAGGAGTTGGATCTTGGCCACCCATGGATCAAGCCCACATAATGTCCGATCCACTAATAATGATCCAATCCAATAAAGGATCATCATTGATCTACCTCACCAACCCCCATATGATAATATGGGCTCCATATATTATTTGTACATTTTCTCCCCGTGTTTAAGATCTCGAATGTCCATCGATTAATTAATTTACTGACCATTAATTAATCAACATCTAACTCCTTGAGTAGTACCACTCAACCTTTTCATCATGCCGGACCAAGTCCATCTGCAGGGTTTACATGATGAACCTTATGAGCTCCTCAAGGGGACATCATCATCCTAATATATAGGACACGGTTTCCTCCTATAATCAACGACACACCATATAAATAATATCATCTCCCAACTTATCGAGCCCATCGATTTAATCTATAAATCTCTCCCATTGGTAAATCAAAGAGATGAGTACTAAGTATAAGTGCCCGTTATTATATCAGGATTAAGAGCATGTACTAAATAATATCTGAGGTCCGATTCGATTATGTAGTCAGCAATAAATCGAATCACCTTTAAGTCGATCTTGCTCAATACACACAAAGTGCACTAGTGTGATTCTATGGTCAAGACAAACCAATACCCAATCACACTACAACCATTCCGATGGTTTGTCCAAAGCCATCTCGGTTGTGAGCCTTTACTTATACTTTTCAAGGAGCCGATAACATGATCTCCCGTGTGACACCACACACCATGTTATCTACAATGTAAAGTATTAGACAATATTTCATAACCATAAAAATATTCAAACAATGATCATATGATTCTTATTTTAAAATAAAGATGTTCATACAAAAGATAGACTTTTCAGTATACATCCCTACACACACGACGTCTGAAAAGAGGAAGGACATACAATAGAAGATCAAGAGGTATAACAAGAGGTATAATCTTGTTTGTTTTGATTAGTGTTCTTTTGTATTATGTTTATAATTATTTTTCAATTATATGCATGTTTTGTGTGGATGGTTACTTGCTTGTATTTGTTTTTCAACTATGAGCATGATATAAATCTGTATATGGCTAAATAATACTTGGATCCCGAGCATAAACACAAAAACCGGCGATCCGGACATCGTCTATTCCGCGTCTACTCGTAGAATAGAGGATGGTCGCTTGAACAACGAGTTTGTTCAAGTGACCTCTCTAAACGAATAGTATGATGATGACTTGGTTGTTTGAGCAATCCCTTTTGTCTAGGATTAAATTTTTTTAATCCGGAGACATCGAAGGGATCGCCATGATCAAGCAACCGAGGTGAAGTGGGAAGCGAAGTTTCCTCTCACGGACTCGATAAGAAAAAACCTTCAACATACTCTCGGGGCATGACAAGTTTTCCAGAGATTGGTCGAAGAATATCAATTATGTTTATGAATCTTGGTTCACATCGATGCATTGACTTAAGCATTGAAAGCAAGGAAGTATCCTAACACCTCATACCAATCTACGTGGTAAAATACACAAATAGTTAGGCCTACTATGTTTGTGAGATGCAATGATTTTAAGTCTATAGCAATTCTAAGGTAAAACCTAGGCTAAGTCCATTGATTGAAAACTAAATGAAAATTTTGAACATACATAGATTTTGAAAACTATAAAATAATAAAATTTGAATAAACATTAAATTTTGAGGACTACAAAATAACTAACTCCCAGACTAAGGAATTGAACTAGAATTAACTCTCTCTAAATTATTGCAAGTAATAAATCAGGAGTTCATAAATATTCCATATGGATTCACAAAATGAATACATTACTTAGGCACCGAAAAGGATTTAGTTCCAATTTTATTTGTCAAATAAAACATGGCCACCCAAGCTTTCCTAGTTTTAACATGATAATTTCTATTACATGAGGATAAATAAAAGATATTGTTTTGGTTGAATCCAAGTTCAATCTTATTATGCACAACTTGTTGGAATTTGAACATCATATTTAAGTATATCAATCCCAATGAAAACTTTCAACATGGTCATCAACTCTTCAACTTTAGCTCTCAAGATGAAATTTTCTTCCTTAAGTTGTGACACTTGAGTTGAAGTTTTACATTGAGGTTTCTTAGTTCAGGAGTCAATATTGTTGAGGAAATTGTTGGTGCAATCAACCTCAGGCCAAGGTTGAGCGAGCTCGAGTGGGACTCGAGTAGAGTTTTGATGTTTCACAATACATATGACTAGATGGCATGGAGCATCCATAGTCATATGAAGTTATTGACCGAGAAGGCAAGTAGTTCAAAGTTGACCAGAGACTTGGCAAGGAAAAGTCCAAGTACAAATACTTGGAAAGGGAAAGTCCAAGTTTAGAGATTTGACAAGGAAAAGTCCAAGTATGTATACTCGGCAAGAAAATGTCCAAGTATGGAGACTGGGAAAGGGAAAGTCCAAGTATGGATACTTGGTAAGAAAAAGTACAAGTATGGAGCCTTGACAATGGAAGTCTCGGAGGTGCGACCTCTTGGAAAAGGAAGACCTGTTAGTATGACAAAGCCAAAGGAAGCACTTGAAGGCTAGCGCAAAGGGTGAGGAGTCATGGACTCAACCTAAGGGCGTGAGGTTGATGGAAGAAGCTTAAAGGCTTAGGTCTAGGATAAGGGTACCTGGTAGCATGACAAAGAAGAAGGAAGTACTTGAACGCTTGCACAAATGGTAAGGAGTTGGGGAGGACTCAATGCATCCTAAAGGCATGAGGCTGATGGAAGATGCTTGAAGGCTTAGGTCTAGACTATGGGTAAGTGACAAGTATGAGAGGATCATACTTGATGGGTTAAACCTTAGTTTTGAGATTTACCAATTGACTGGGAGTTGGTCTAGCGGACTGGTGGAATAAAATAATCACACATATTGTTTGGTAGTCAACTGGTGGTATTGGCCAGTCCATTGGTCGAGTAGTTGACTGGTGGTATTGACCAGTCGATTGGTCTAGTAGTCGACTGGTGGTATTGTCCAGTCGTCTGGTCGAGTAGTCAACTTGGGTATTTGGAAGACTTGGTGCTTAGGCAGTCAACTACTGTGGTGGGCAGTCAACTGGTCATGGGTAGTCGACACTCAGACTCGGTGCTCGGGCAGTCAATTGTTGTGGAGAAGCAGTCGACTGGTCGTGGGCAGTTGAGATGGTTGTGCTTCGACAAAGTAGTTGACTGATTTCAGTGGACAGGAGCATTGAATGTTTCTTAGTGGATTGATGGCTCAGACTAGTCGACTGATGGCTCAGGCAGTCAACTGATGGCTATGAGTAGTCAACTGATCGGTTGAAATCTGATGTATATTAAGTCATTGTGAGACAATGGATAAGTGACCAGTTGACTGGGGGTTAAGGCCAATCGACTAATCGACGGAAAATAACCAGACGAGAGCTTATAAAAGGAGGAAGCTGAGGAAGATTTTGGCTGCTGATTCATGGTGACATAGAAGAGGAATTGCTATTGCATTCTAGATCTTTTAAAGCCTTCTAAAGCAACCATATCAACAACAATCAAAAGCTCACTTGTGTAAAGTTTTCTTTTGCTTCTTTCATTCATTTGCACATTGTATTTGGTTGTATTCTTGTAAGCTCTAGGTACTTGTAAGTGGTTTCTCTACCTCTAGTGTAATTCTGAGAAGGAGAAGTTTTAGTGGTGGTGCATCGCTAGAGCTTGACCGTGGAGTAGAAACTTGGGTTATGAATCACATAAAATCTCGGTGTTGTGGTTGTGAGTGTACTTGTACTTGTAAGTGGTTTCTCCACCTCTGGTGTAATTATGAGAAGAAGTTTTAGTGGTGGTGCATCACTAAAGCTCGATCGTGGAGTAGAAACTTGGGTTCCGAATCACGTAAAATCTCGGTGTTGTGGTTGTGAGTGTGCTTGTCTTATTTATTTGTTTATATTATTTTTTTTCCATTGCTATTAACTTTTTGTAGACAAGCAATCATGAATGACATCAAAGAAGATCAAATAAACACTATTCACCCCCTAGAGCACGTCAAGGTCCCAACAATTGGTATCAGAGTGAGACCGATCTTCAACCGACTAATCACTGAGGCAACATGAGCTAGAGGAGTAGAAGATCCATTAGGAACATCGAGGATGATGGAGTTCACCGATGGATTAGGATACGACTGAGTACCACCTTCCTATGGATTCTATGGATTAGGAGGATTTGGTCAATGGACGACAAGGATTGAGATGTTCCTTCAAATGGAGATTGAAGAGTGGTTCATCTTGATGGATGGATTTGAAGCTCTTATGGACAAGAAGGGAAAGATTCTCAAAAGGAGCAAATGGTCGGAGGAGAAAATTCAAAAATCCAAAACTAATGAGAAGGTAACAAAATTCTTGGTTGATTTAATTCCTAATGACCCTTATTATGTAGGATAGGTAATTATCAATATGCCAAGGATTTATGGAGCAAGCTTGTCGAACTCCATGAGAATCCCTCACTGGCCCAAGACAAGGAGGGGTCCAAGGAAGAAAGCCCATCATCTCAAGAGCTTATAGATTAGGAGGTTGAGAGGGGCTCAACATCCGAAGTTGAGGAGGTTGTAGAAACCTCCACCTCTAGGATTGAGGAGAAGAAAATCGACATTAGAGCAAGAGAAGACCTCTACATCTGTAGCCAATGAAGAACAAGTCCATGAGTCCTCTAACACCAAGGAAGGTAACTCAAGCATGAATATTAAAAATAAAGATCACATAATATGCTTTGAGTGTAGGGAGAAGGGGCATTATAAGAGTAAATGCCCAAGGATAATCAAGGGGAAGACTTAAGTGACACCAAAGGCTAAGGAGAAGCTCAAGGAGGCTGGAACTTCAATATGCAAGGGAAAGGAGCACATAGTATCCTTCTCTTGCAACCAAAATGGGGACTACCGGAGTCAATGTCCAAGGGGGAGTCACCCTAGGAAGGACAAGGTATAGAGCTCAATTGTAGCGGCAACTCCTAAGGCAAGGCCCAAGGTATCACTTAATAATGCAATATCTTTTTGTCATGATAAGAAGCATGCTAGAAATAAAATTTATTGTTTAAATGCTCAAAATCATCATAATATGCCTAAGGACAATCCTAAAACTATTAACTCTAGGAATAGCCTACCTAAGGAAAATATTAGAATCTTTAAAGATATACCTAGTTTAGATAATGATGGGAAGAATGACAACAAACTAGACAATAACCCTAAGAAAACTAGACATATGCCTTGGAAGAAGAAGAATGTTCAAAAATATAATGGAAATTCAAAATTTTAGGTATTAGAGGTAGAAAATTAAATTTTGAAGTCAAAGATTAATAAATTGAAAAGGACCCTCAAAAAGAAGGAAAATATGTTTAAAGGGTCTAGTGGACAAAATTTAAGATTTAGGAGGCAAAATCTAGATAGGGACAAGAAGGGTTTGGGTTACAAACCAAAATCTAAGGGGAACAAGGGAAGTCAACCCTAGAGTTGACCTTGTTAAGAGCCAAGTGACTAAGGCTTCAAAGAAACCTAGAAAAGTCACTAAGAAGGTTACAAGGGAAGGTATCCCTAGGGTTAACCTTAGTGAGACCTCAATGACTAAGACTTCCAAGAAGCCTAGAAGAGTTATTAGGAAGGTATCAAGGGAAGTCATCCCTAGTGAATATCTAGAAAACCCAAGGAGCTCTAATAGGTATTGGGTTCCTAGGAGTGTGATCCTTTCACACTAAATGGGTATAAGGTGTGTCAACTTAAAATAGAAAGGTAGTTAACCAAACTATAGTAGAGTTGAAACTTTAGAGCATTTTCGAGGTATAGTGATACTTTGAAAATGAATTTAGAACCTTGATCCTAAAAGATTTTAGGATGTGCCGATATAAATAATGAAGTTTGAAAATTGATCATGATTGACACAATTAGGTTAAAGTCAATGTGTGCCAAGTTGGGGATTTGGCACACTCGAGGGAGTCAATTTGTCATTATGCCAAATTGAGTATTTAATATAATTCTAAATAATGGCAAATATATTCAAGACTTAGGTATCTTAATACCTTTATATTATAAAATTTTTCATGATGTGTTTGTCGTACTCCATGTCATAACATTATGTATCACATGATTATTCAAAATGTCATGCTAATACTTTGATTATTTTTATCATGTCATGACATCATGCATAATTTGCAATGCTTTTAACTTATGCAAATCATTTATGCCATGATCATAATTCATGCATTGTTTATTAATTTGAAATCAAGGACACATGACATTAATTGACATCCTAGGTAAGGAGGTCAAATTGGATATGCCTAGATATCAATGCATGAACCCTTAGTTTAAGAAATAACAAAATCCACATCTAACAAAAACTTTAAGATGACATGTGTGTGTATTGAAATACTCTAGACACATGTGAGATGATAGGAAAATAATTAACTTCAAGGTGCTTATATGTTTATCAATATGAACTCAAACTCTTTAAATCATAGGAATGAATCATGAGGAAAGCTAATGTATAAGTCGTGTACACTTAGCCCAATGATCATGATTAAAAATAAGGTTTGAAAATAATTTTAAAATGATTTTGGAAAACCTTAGTGAAGTCTGTCTTTTGTTAGCAATCACCATTGAGAATATTGATACAAGTTAGGCAAAAATATTGAAGTTTTCAATGGTTTTGAACTTTATATCATTTCATTCAAAATAATGGTTATTTTAATAGAAAACTATTTTTCCCATAGTATTTAGCATAAGTAATATGTGTATGAAATTTCATGATTTTTCTAAAAATATATAATTACTTATGTATTTCCAATATTCGATTGAAAAATTAGTTTTTGAAAATTTAGAAACCAGTCGACTGCTTCATGGAACAGTCCACTGGTTTGGGTTTAGTCAACTGATTGCTGATATCAGTCGACTTTAGTTTGATTTTTGGTTGAGTAAGTTCATATTAGCATTAAACTTCGACCGTAGGTTAGTTAATTTCTCTTAACCCTATAACTTGCTTAGGCAAGCATTGGAAGGGTGAGATTTTCATTGAAAATGATTAGGAGAATTAATTAGAGTGAAAATCAAATTTTAAGGGATGTTAAAATTTAAGTTGAACTTTTAACCTTATTTTTGATTGTTTAGGTTTCCTATAGGCTTATGAACTCTCTAAAGATATTGTTGGTACAATAGTCAAGGGGAAGCAAGTCTTTAAGGGGATATTGTCCATCAAGGTATGATGGATGAATTTTTGAAAAAGGGAGAGAATGAAGAATTGCCTCTTAGTGAGTGATAAAGGTTTTGCCAATAAATAGAATGAAGGTATTCATGATGAAGGATCTCATTGAAAGGTGAGAGACTTTTTGATGTGTGCCAAAGGGGGAGAATGAAGGGTTTAAGTTAGGAAACCTTCATTATGCTTTGGCATAAGAAGAGGCAAGTTGGGCTTATGGTATAGCCTAACTTAAAGGTATTGTCAAATATCAAAAAGGGGGAGATTGTTGAGGAAATTGTTAGTGCAATCAACTTCAGGTCAAGGTTGACCAAGCTCGAGTGGGACTCGGGTAGAGTTTTGATGTTTGATAATAGATTTGACAATACATATGACTAGATGGCATGTGACATCCATATTCATATGGAGTTGTTGATCGAGAAGTTAAGCAGGTCAAGATTGACCAGAGACTTGGCAAGGAAAAGTCCAAGTATGAATACTTGGCAAGGGAAAGTCCTAATGTAATTGAAAGGTGTCCTAAGGCAATCGCCTTAGAAGTTATTAATAAAATTCACTATTTGAGTATACATTATTTATGTATTTGATTGGATCTTAAACTCATGTACTGAAGTCAACAATACGATGCATGACATGAAAGAAATTGTGAATGGACCACATTTAGTGGGTATCTTATCATTTACAATCATGTAAGTATTGAAACTATCCCTAGTCAATGAATTAATGAGATTGGATATCATCAATCCTGTGAGACTAGCACATGTTATGCTCCTTGGTTTATCCAAGTATTCAGTACTCACTGAATGAAAGAAGAGGGATGCTGAGAGTGAACATGTGGATGTTAGTTATAGTAACTAGTTCATTGGAGTGACCTGCTATGAGACTTCATATGCTTCTATATGTCGTTGAAGATCTCACTGTAGCTCGAGTGTGAGTTTCCTTAGACTTGAGGTATTCAAGTCACCTTGATCATGACGTCTTATACTTTGACTTCTTCGTAGCCGTCTCCATTGAAGGTGTAACTCCGGAATAATTGGGTATAAGCTAAAGAGATCGAAGCTGTTTGAATAGCCCACAGAGGATTTACCACTCCTGATAAAGAAGAATAATTGGGCATGCTTCTTGTCAGGATTGTTACTCAGAAGTCTCTGGCTAGAGAAAACATGTTAAGAAGATGGTCTTCTTGGGAACATGTAGGAGTAATTTGAATCCACTGGACAAGGAAAACTAACTTGGGCTAGGTGTGACGTAGTCAGCCTTATAGGGACGAACACACAGACCATGTCCTGAACCAAGTGAGTATAGGATGAGTGAAAGGAACAAAGCACGAATAACTATAGCTACTGAAAGGTTTCAGAAGCGTTATGGAGTCGATTTAGACTTCCTTGTCAATTGGGAGTCATGATGTACTGAAAGGTGCCCTCATGATCTATTCATAATTTTAGGGTTAATTATGAATGACGAACATAATCGACAACCTATTGGGTCACACACACTACAGGTGATCTCGAGATGTAAAATAAGTTTGAGAATGAGATTCTCGATGAGAGAGGATATATCTGGTTGGAGTAGACCAAGGGGGTGCGAAATGGAGGCTATGGAACCTCCTATGGTCTTGTCAGACCTAGCACGACTATATCACATCTAAACGAAATCAAATGGACCATAAAGAGCCTCACACGGTCGTTCCTAACCTGGAACGGGTTGTGCATGACTTTGGACAAAAACGGCCAAAGTCTAGGCTTTGCCCAGAAGGACACACGACTGTCTGTGTGTCCTAGGACGACCGTGCCCTTTTGGCATGGCCGGCCGTGTGTAAGACACACGACCATGTCGCATCTCCGCCATTTTTAAAGATTTCTCTTATAATTTTTTTTTTAGTTATTCTTACCTTCATTATGGGATAATTATGGTTAGATAGGTTCTGTTTAAGCCTCCTAAGATGCCTTAATTAAGATATCTATAAATAGATCCCTTGATAATCTTTGGAGAGATGAGTTTTTCTCTTATGTTTTCCTTGGTAGTCACCTCTCTCTCTTCTTCTTCTCTTGTCTTCACCGATTGGCTAGCACCAATCGGAGACAAAGACTTGCTTCTCTAGGAGTTGTCTCAGGTGACCTTGGCGTGGATACTGATAGAGGCAAGGTCTGTTGGTCTTGCTTGTGATTCGAAAGAATCTCGAAGGTATAACTTCTCCTCCTCTTTTTGTGTTTACATGTGATTATGCCAAAGCAAGTTTTCCTAGCTCCCATGGGATGTCTGAGATATAATAAAAATTGTTTTATTCACTTTATTCTGTCGCACATGATCCCAAAAATCTCCAAAAAGTGGTATCAGGGCCACCTTGTTTGTTTGGCATAGATCGTATGTTATAGGAGAATGTTTATAGCATGTATGATGTTTTAATATACCTGTGCCATGTTTTTCTATATGATAGATTAGAGTATGTATATTCTACATATAGGATGTTAGGGAAATCAACCTGTGATATGGTTTTGATGTGTGTCGAAAAGGGTTTAAGTTAGGATGATTGGATTTGATATGTTCGTTGGAGTCTTGCAGGACTTAGTAATTCGCACATGGAGCATTGACGAGTTTCACCTCTCATGACTCGGTCCTTGAGTCGGTGAAGGATGGCTTCGCGGAAGTCGTGCGCTTGGAGCATCCGGGGGACCGCCGGATGAGGAGCATTGGAGTGAAGCCGAAGGAAGTAGACTTCAGGGCGAGATGCGAAGGATGGCGCTGCATAGCCGTGCACTTGGCGCATCCGAGGGACGTGGTCGGACAAAGATAACTTCAAAGGTGAGGGACTTCAAGGAATGAGAGTGAGCGAATGTAACCCAGGAAGGGGTAGTGTGCTTAGGTGAAACTTGGCCAATTGGCTAAGTGTCGGATGAGATTTCCCGACATCAGTCGACTGCCATGTCATGGTAGTCGACTACTCTATGTCGACTGTGACTCAACTAGTGTTCGAGTCCGGTTCATTTGCCAACAGTCGATTGCCATGGATTGGCAGTCGACTGTCGAGACCACCAATCGACTGATGAAGGCATCAGTCAACTGGTCGCAAGGGTTTCGGGCACAGAATGGTGAGTAGTCGAGTGCTCTCTTCTGACACTCGATTGATAGCTCCATCAGTCGACTGATGGGATGATCAGTCAACTGATGTGGGAGCCGTTGGTTGGAATCCAACATGGAAGAAGCCGTTATTGGGCAATGGCTATAGGAGCAGTCGACTGATCGGGGCATCAGTCGACTGCTGCTGTTAACGGGAAGAAATTCCCTTTCTCTATAAAGAGAAGGGGTGAGGGACTTTGGGAGGCTAATGCTTTAACTCCTAACAACTCTCAAAGTGCCCTAAACATTTCCCACTCTTCTTACTTGCAATCATTCCATTCTATTGTAAGAAGAGAGATTGTAAGAAAGGTTACCTTCACCTAGCTTGGTGCAAAGGAGAGAATAGTGAAAGCTTGAGGTGTGATTCACCTTGGACGAATTGAACCGTGGATTAAAAGTGAGGCTGTGAACCACATTACATTTGTTTGTAGATGAGCAATCAACGAACGACTTCCATCTACGTACATGAAAGGCTATTAACCCCCCTCTAGCCGACCACCATCGTTCCAACATAGGATATGTTTGTAACCTAAAAGGAAATACCGAGGATGCGGCTAGAAACACTGAAGATGTTGGCCGCATCGTTAGAGCCTAAGAATAGACTTACGTTCACATGGGAATTTATTTCCTAATGTGACCTTGGTTTTTCCATATTTAGGTTTATTTCCTTTTTAGTTGAGACCCATAATAACCTGAAATTCCTCGTGCAAATATTAGGGCTAACACCTTCTATTAATATGGTTGAACCAGAGTTCTTTTTCGTGTTTGGGTTGTTGGACTCTTTCCAAGCCTAACATGACATCGAGCATGTTCAATTCATATTAGATTCGATGTTTATTTTAAATGGTAAGGACCAGAGGTCAATTTCAAGTTTGGGTTATTGAACTCTGTCCAAGCCTGGCTTGTAAATTGGATGTGTTCAAACTATTTAAATTTGATCTCATGATTAATGGGTCGACCCTAACTGAAAGCATTGATTTGTTGGACTCTCTCCAAGGTCAATGTGGACAAAGGTGCAATTAGGTGATATGCATTGAATGTATATATGTTAATGAGTTAACAACCTAATGTATATGTGAACATCCAATTAGTTGATAGCATAAAGTGATAGTCATATATTTGATATATAATGGGTACTGTTGATACCTAACATTATGACTATGAATGACTTGTTGGACTCTCTTCAAGGTTGTTCTTAGTCATAATGGATATAAACCCACTCGGAGATAACCTACCATCTCTCAAATTCAAAGTGAGGGCTATTGAATTTAATAAAATTAGTGGGAGTTTCTTGTTAATGTAAATTGTTTACATTACTATAAATTTATCTCTCTTATAAACCACTTTTTGTATGTCTAGGTACTAATTATAACATCATGTTGACCTCCATTAACTTACATTCTATTTTAGACAACAACAAATTAACTGGGCAAAACTTATTGGACTGGCTTCTCAACCTGAGAATTGTTCTCAAGGCTGAAAAGTTAGCTTATGTCCTTGAAGAAGAGGTTCTTCCCTAATCTCTTATAGTCAATGCATCTGGTAACCAAAAGTTGGCTTACCAAAAACATGTTGCTGACTCAGAGATGGCGAGTTGCATTATGTTAGCGTCGTTGTCTTCTGAGTTGCAGAAGAAACATGAGAATATGGATGCTAATACAATTGTCTTCCATCTTCGAGAGTTGTTCAATGAGCAGGCGCGATCTAAAAGGTTCAAGGTCACCCAGCTCCTCTTTCACTCAAAGATGTAGGAGGGTTCATCTGCAGTGCAGTTTGCACTAAGGATGAATAGCTATATTGAGCGATTGGGATCATTAGGGTTTTTTATGGACCATGAAATAAGTATTGACTTAATTCTTCACAATCTAACTGGTAGATATTCATAATTTGTGATGAACTATCGGATGAATAAGATTGAGTCCATAATTCCTGCATTGATCAATATGCTCAAAACAGTGGAGTCATCTATTGCTAAAGAACAGAAGGCGGTGATACTGGTTGACTCCTTAAAGAAAGGTTCTAAGAGGAAGTCAAAAATCAAAGATAAAGGGAAGAAAAAAGCAAAGAAGAAAGAATTAACTCCCAAGGGCACCTGCCATAATTGTGGCAAGGATAGGCATTGGAAGAAAAATTGCAAGAAGTATCTGGAGTCACTGAAGTAGAAAAAGGCATCTGATGCCCAATCTACTTCAAGTATATTTGTTATTGAATGCCATACAATTTCTTCTAACACTTGGATATTGGATACCAGGTGTGGCTCACATATATGTAATGACATACAGGGGCTTAGTAATAGAAGAAGACTAGTTAAGGAAGAAGGAGATCTAAGGGTTGACAATGGAGTAAAAGTTGCTGTTGTAGCCAAGGGAACTTATATGTTGCGACTTCCTACGGGACTAGTTTTAGAGTTGGATGATTGTTTTTATATTCATGCATTAATAAAGAATATTGTTTCTATTTCATGTTTGAATAAGAAAGGTTATCATTTGACGTTTAGTAATAATTGTTATTACATTACGTTAAATGGTGTTCTTTATGCTACTGGAATGTTAAATAATGGAATCTACACGCTAGATATATCCAATGAGATATTGAATATCGAATCATATAGCAAACACGCTAAGTTAGATATTCAGTTAACCTCGCAATTATGGCATTGTCGTCTTTGCCATTTAAGCAATGAACGCATGTCCAAACTGCATAAGCTTGGCATTTTGGAGTCTTGTGAATTAAATTCATTAGACAAATGTGTTTCATTCTAAAAAGGAAAGATGACTAAGTTACCTTTTAATGGAAAAGGTTAACGAGTAGTTGAGATATTAGGCCTTATACATACTAATGTATGTGGACCAATGTCAACTCATGCCATAAGAGGTTATAACTACTTCGTTACCTTTATCAATGCTTATTCACGATATGGGTATTTGTATCTGTTAATATACAAATCTGAAGTCTTTGAAAGATTTAAAGATTTCAGAAAGGAAGTAGAGAAATAACTTGGGAAAAGTATTAAAGTACTTCAATCAGATCGAGGTGGTGAATACCTAAGCCAAGACTTTAAGATTATCTAAGGGACAATGGCATCTTTTCCCAAAGGACTCCACTTTACATGCCACAACATAATGGTGTGGCTGAAAGGTGAAACCAAACCTTGTTGGACATGGTTAGGTCAATGATGTTGCATGCAAGTCTTCCAAAAACCTTTTGGAGTTATGCACTCGAGACCGCTGTTTACTTATTAAATAGAGTCCCGACTAAGGCAATCTCTACTACTCCATATGTGATGTGGAATAGTAAAAAGCCTCATTTATCTTATTTGAATATATGGGGTTGTTTCGCTTATGTGAAGAGGACAGTATCAGACAAGCTGGAGGCTAAGTCTGATAAGTGTCTATTTATTAGTTACCCTAAGGAAACAAGGGTTTACCAATTCTATCATCCCTTGGAACAAAATGTAATGCCCATAAAATTCCTAGTAATTTTACAAGAATTTTTGCATGATTATAATGGGCTTTATGTGGGCTCTTTCAAAAAAATAAAAGAAATAGAGCCAAAAAGGATGCATGGCCTAGGAATTGAACCCCAAACCTCTAGTAGATAGCTAAGCCATAAGATGCATCCAATAACTAGAAGCCCAGCAGGGTTGTGCTATTAGAGGAATATGGGAAATGATAGTTAAGGGTAAGGGAGGCTAAGGGACACCTTCAAGTGAATAAATAGGGAATTAGGAGACAAGAGAAAATCCATTTTTCATTCTCCTCTTCTTCTTTCTCACCGAAAACCCTAGGCACTCTCTTCCATTTTGCAAAAGCTAGATAAGCAAGAAGAAGGCTCTAGGTTTGGCATCCCTTAGGGTATTTCCCAACAATTAACAAAGTGAAGGATGTAAGTATCTCCTCACCTGCATACAAGTTGTTTCGATTGATGTTATTATGTAAATCCCTTCATGAACCATTCGGCCAAGACACTTACTTGTGTTTTCAATGATGAACCATGCCATACCTTGTAGGAATATGATGATGATAGGTTGCTAGATAGGTTTGGTTAAGTGTTTGATCTTAAAAACTCCAAGAAACTTTCGGCCAAGACCATTACTTGTGCTCTCCATGATGATCTATGCTATACCTTGTATGAATATGATGATGATAGGTTTCTAGATGGGTTTGGTTAAGTGGTTGATCTTCAAACCCTCCTAGGACTCTCGGCCAAGCCCCTTTGGACCCCTAATGTGTTTTTCTATGCCATGCTCTAGATGAGTTCATGATATGTTTTGATGTTAGATGAAGATAACATGTTCTATGCTAGGCTTTAAATGAGTTCATTCCATGTTTGGATGTTAGGTGAAGATAACATGTTCTATGCCATACTATAGATGAGTTCATGCTATGTTTTGATGTTAGATGAAGATAACATGTTGTTGGCTAACCTAAATTTAAGTGGTTGATCCTTTAAGTTCCTTGAACCATTTGGCCATGACCCATTTAGGTCTATTATGCTATGATCTATAAGTTATCATGCCATGTTATGAATATAGATGAAGGTAACATGTTGTTAGCTAACCTAAATTTAAGTGGTTGATCTTTTAAGTTCCTTGAACCATTGGGCCAAGACCCATTTAGGTCTATCATGCTATGATCTATAAATTGCCATGCTATGTTTTGAATGTAGATATAGGTAACATGTGAAAGCTAAGCTAGATTTAAGAAATGGATCTTAGGTTTTCTTGAAACTCTCGGCCAAGACTTATCTAAACTCCTAAGTGCCTTCCATACCATGCTTTATATGTGAAAGAATTAATATGTGGTTAGTTAGATCATATATAAGTTGTTTAGGGTTTAAAACTTTGGTAGAACTCCATGAAGGTTAGATCACTCCATATATACTTGTTCATGATGTTTATGCCATGCCCTATATGTGTGTGATGTTAACATGATGTTAAGGAGTCCTTGCTCAAGTGGTTTAGCATGATTGGTTTACATCACTACCATATGTCTTTGTTAATAGTAGAGATGCATGATAAATTTCTCCTCAATACCATGTTAAATGTATGATCATGTTATGCTCATTGCCATGTGAATTGTATGATCATGTTATGCTCAATACCATGTGAATTGTGTTAATGCATGATATGTTAAAAAGAAGGAACTTGATTTGTATGAAAAGAAATATGATATGTTATTATGAAGGAATATGATGTGTTATGAAAATAAAAAAAAGATATGTTATGAAGAAGGAACATTATATGCTATGAAGAAGGAATATGATATGCCATGATAAGGAACATGATATATTTATGAAAAGAAATATTATATGTTATGATATGAAGCATGATAAGTATTTTACTTTCTGCATGGCTTGTACCGGACCCTAACAAGGTCCAAAGGGATGGGCACCTAAGTTGCCCTAGGCCGACGAACATAGTACGGGCCTAGGATGGGCTTCTATGTTATGATTGCCCCTAGGTCGACGGTCATAGTACGGACCTAGTACGGGATGGGCTCCCAGAAGCCCTAGGCCGACGGTCATAAGTACGGGCCTAGGATGGACTTCTATGTTATGATGATGGCCCCTAGGTCGACGGACATAGTACGGGCCTAGTAACCTAGTAGTTTCGGGATTAGCTACCTCGGGTCTATTTAGGGATTCACGCTATGATGAAGATGATGTGATACAATGTCGGGCCCAATATGTTGAGATTATGTTAAATACCTATAATATATGTTTTCAAAGAGAATCCTGCATATATCCTTATTTCATATCTGGATCATTATGATGTTATATGCATGTTATGCTTGCTTATGTTCTTGTATGTTTACATGTTATGCTTGCTTATGTTCTTGTATGTATACATGTTATGCTTGCTTATGTTCTTTTATGTTTACATGTTATGCTTGCTTATGTTCTAGTTTGTCTACATGTTATGCTTGCTTATGTTCTTGTATGTTTACATGTTATGCTTGCTTATGTTCTTGTATGTTTACATGTTATGCTTGCTTATGTTCTTGTATGTTTACATGTTATGCTTGCTTATGTTCTTGTATGTTTACATGTTATGCTTGCTTATGTTCTTGTTTGTCTACATGTTATGCTTGCTTATGTTCTTGTATGTTTATATGAATGCTATGCTTTTAAGTTCTTGTATGTTTATATGCGCGCTATGCTTATGTGTTCTTGTATGTTTACATGAATGCCATGCTTATATGTCCTTGTATGTTTATATGAATGTTATGCTCGTATGTGTTATATAATCATGTCACTACTCTATGCTTAATGCTTGAAGTATGGTTTTTGTGAGTAGGACAGGATCTTACTAAGTCTATGTGCTTATAGTTTATGTTCCCTTGTACTGCAGATAATGGTAAAGGTTGGCTAAACTAAAGGGAGCAGCCGGAGGGGCAAAGTGTGTGTGGTAGTGGCATGGTGGAGGAGATCTGTTTATGTGTCCTATACTTTTGCATGTTTTTCCTTAAGATGATTTTTATGAACTTGAACTAAGCACTTATGAAATGATGATGCATGCTCTATGTTTAAAAAGAAATACTTATGAAATGATGATGCATGTTTATGTTTAAAAGAAAGAAAAAAAAAGAAGTCTAAAGTCTTCCGCTGTAAGAAGTATATGTAGTCTTTCGCTGTAATGCATGTATGTACGATTGCGTCGCGCTGCCCTCCCAACCCCTGGAAAGGACGGGCGTGACAGGTTGGTATCAGAGCAGATATGCCTTTCCACTACACATACATCAAGCTCCAAATCCTGCCGCTCCAAGTAAGAAATTCTATGCCTACTCTATTTTTTTGTTCATGTATGATAAGAAATGCTTCTAGCTTAAATATGCATGAAAATATGTATGATAACCTTATGCTAGCCTTTAGGTTAACTATGCATAGATAAATGAACAATAATCTTATATTAGCTTTACTTTAATATATGAAGATAAACATGGCTGGGAGACGCAATAGTAGAGTCGATGAGATAGCGCCCCCACATGACCTTACGCATGTGGTTACTGAACTCCAGCGTCAAATCATAGAGCAACAACAAGTGATAAATGCCTTAATGAATTAGGGAGGAAACCCTACCACCCCACCAGCGGGCCCTGGCCCGATGGTTCGACAGGAAGCTTACCTGATCCAGTGGTAGAGGCTGAAGCCGGAAAATTTCTCTGGTACTGGTGAACCATGGGACGCCCACGCCAGGTTCAAGACTGTGGAAAGCATCGTAAAGCTACTGTACTAGCCCGAATCCGAGAAGATTAAGTGCGCATCATTTTGCCTTTTGGGAGATGATCGGATGTGGTGGGAACGGGTTAAAGCAAAGAGGCAAGTGAATCAGATGAGATGGACGGACTTCGAGTATGAATTTTTCGAAGAATTCTTCCATATGCGAGTGACGAACAAGCATTACGATGAGTTCACTGGGTTCCGGCAAGGTGACCTATCAGTCAGTGAAGCCGTGAAGAGATTCAACCGACTTGCAAGCCTATGCCTAGAGTTAGTCAGCACAGAAAGAGAAAGGGTTAGACTCATGCTGAAGATGCTCCTACCCGAGATAGCTCTGAATGTGGCCGGCGGAGTTAATAGACCGCAGACCGCAGAGGAGCTATTTAGTAGTGCCTTGATTATCGAGCATTATCTGAACAATATTAACTAGCAAAAGAAGGCACTGAGTGAAGGTAGGGATCAAGCCCAGTCAGGAGGTCAGAGAAACCAGAGTATTTGGAAAGGGAACCACACTGGCAAGAGAAAGCAATGGGATGACTCTAAAGGTGGTCCAGCGAACAAGCAGCCCAAGATCCCTCTGTGTGCTACATGCGGGAAGATACATCCTAGAGTATGTTACCGAGGCACAAATAGATGCTACAACTGTGGATGGGAAGGGCATAGAGTCAAGGACTACCCTATTCAGGTTCAGACACCTCCTCAGCCGTATGCCCAGTACAGGGGTGCTCCTCCACAGCTACACCAAATGCACGCTGCAATCGAAGGAACCCCAATCAGTCAAGGGAGATTGGAAGCCCCGCCAGTTATGACAGATGCCAGGGTATTCTCTCTCACCCAAGAAGATGTGGCGAACGCTTCTACGGTTGTCATAGGTCAAATATTTATTTTCTGTCAGCATGCTACTGCATTATTTGATACTGGGGCAACACATTCGTTTGTTTCTACACCCTTCACGGAAAAGATAGACATGCCACCACAAGCTTTGGATCTCAAGTTCTTAACCACTCTGCCCTCGGGAGAAGTAATGCCCTCCACTCATAAGCTACGAGCCGCACCCATCAAAATCGTAGACAGAGAACTCTACTGTGATCTGATAGTGCTCGACATGTAGGATTATGATGTCATATTGGGCATGGATTTCTTAAGTAAGTATGGTGCTTCGATCGAGTGTCGTAAAAGAAAAGTGGTCTTCCAGCCGGAGGCAGAATCTATGTTTGAATTTATTGGAGAGCCAAGGAGAAGAATCGATAAATTTCTATCAGCTCTACAGGCGCGCAAGATGTTAGACAGTGGATACACTGGGTTTCTAGCACATGTGGTTGATACAAGTCAAGCCGAGAACCAGAAGCTAGAAGATGTCAGAGTTGTATGCAACTACCTAGATGTATTCCCAGATGAACTACCAGGGTTAGCCCAGATAGAGAAATTGAATTTGAGATCGAATTAATTCCTGGAACTAACTTGATCTCTAAAGAACCTTACCGTATGGTACTGGTTGAATTGAAGGAACTTTAGGGACAACTACAGGAGTTACTCGACAAGGGACTCATACTCCCAAGTCGCTCCCCATGGGGAGCTCCAGTACTATTGGTGAAGAAGAAAGATGGGTCTATGCGAATGTGCATAGACTATCGAGCGCTAAATAATGTGATGATCAAGAACAGGTACTCTTTACCACGGATTGACGACCTGTTCGACCAGCTAAAGGGTGCCACCATCTTCTCTAAGATTGACCTGAGGTCTGGCTATCATCAAGTGAAAGTGAAACCAGATGATATACCAAAGATGGCTTTCCGAACAAGATACGGACATTACGAGTTCGTAGTTATGCCCTACGGAGTGACGAATGCACCTGCTATGTTCATGGATCTGATGAATCGGGTATTCTCGACATTCCTCGACAAATTTGTAATCATTTTCATCGACGATATACTGATATATTTGAGAACCCAAGAAAAGCATGCAGAACACCTAAATATGGTATTACAGATTCTTCGAGAAAAGCAGCTGTATGTAAAGTTCTCCAAATGCGAGTTCTGGCTCGATCAAGTATCATTTTTGGGTCACGTTATATCCAAGCACGGAGTGATGGTAGACCCAATAAAGATTGAAGATGAGAGTAACTGGAACTGACCAAAGAATGCCAGCGAGATCAGAAGCTTTCTTGGGCTAGCAAGCTACTACAGGAAGTTTGTAGAGAAGTTCTCTAAAATTGCAGCCCCTATGACAATCCTCACCAGAAAGAACAAAAAGTATGAATGGACAGACGCCTGCGGGAAGAGTTTCATAGAATTGAAAAGGAGACTGACCAGCGCTCCAATCCTTGCTCTTCCGGACAGTAACGAAGGCTTTGACATGTACAGCGACGCTTCCAAGTTGGGACTCGAAGTTGTACTCATGCAGAATGGCAAGGTCATTGCCTACGCCTCTAGGCAACTCAAAGAACATGAAAGGAATTATCCCACTCACGATCTAGAGCTAGCGGTCGTGGTCTTTGCTCTAAAAACATGGAGGCATTATCTATATGGAGCTCAATGTAGGATTTATCTGAGACCACCGTGCAAATATTTCTTCACGAAGGACTGAACAACATGAGACAACGTAGATGGCTCGAGCTCGTCAAGGATTATGACTGCGAGATCTTCTACCATCCAGGAAAAGTGAACAAGGTGGTTGATGCAATCAGCAGGAAGTCCTGCGCCACCTTGATGTCTCTATCAGTATTATCTCGGCCCTTAGAAAAGGAAATTATGCATTACGGGGTTGAAATCATTTCCAGACAGCTCTCGACCACGATCATAGCACCAATGTTGTTCGACGATATATTGGAAAAGCAAACCCGTGACCCAAGCATTCAGAGGATCAAGCAAGAGGTCCTAGAAGGAAAAGATGATGGGTTTCGTATCTCTGATAGTGGTATACTCTACCTCAGGGATCGCTTGTGTATTCTCGATGATCTAGAATTACGGAAGAAGATATTTGAGGATGCTCATGGAACTCCTTATGCGATGCATTATGGAACCACCAAGATGTACCAAGATCTGAAAAGAAAATTTTGGTGGTTCGGTATGAAAAGAGATGTGGCTCAGTATGTTAGTACCTGCCTGACCTGCTAGAGGGTTAAAGCAGAACACCAGAGACCTGGAAGAACACTGCAGCCGATCTAAATTCCAGAATGGAAATGGGAAGATATTTCTATGGATTTCATATTAGGATTGCCCAAGACGACAAATGGATATGATGCTATATGGGTAATTGTGGACAGATTGACAAAGTCTGCCCACTTCTTAGCAATCAAGATGACCTATTCGACTGAGCAACTGCCTCAATTATATGCTAAGGAAATTATCAGATTACATGGGATTCCTAAGACCATCATTTCTGACAGAGATGGTCATTTTATTTCCCATTTCTGGGAATGTGTTCAGAAGGCCCTTATCACGAAGCTATTATTCAGTACTGCCTTCCATCCTCAGACGGACGGACAGAACGAAAGGGTAAATCAAGTACTGGAGGATATGTTACGAGCTTGTGCCCTGGATTTCAAAGGGAGTTGGTGCTGATACTTATGCTTGGCAGAATTCACCTACAACAATAGCTACCAAGCTACTATTGAAATGGTGCCCTACGAGGCTCTATATGGGAGGAAATGTAGATCTCCTATATGCTGGTACAAGGGTGGTGAAAAGAAGGGGATGGGACTCCAAACAGGTTTCATTGACGACACCACCCGAGCTATACAGAACATCCGCCAAAGAATTGAAACTGCTCAGAGCCGGCAAAATAGCTATGAAGATATGCGACGTAGACCGTTAGAATTCAAAGTCGGGGATCTGATATTCCTCAAAGTGGCCCCTATGAAGGGAGTGATGAGATTCGAAAGGAAGGGTAAGCTGAGTCCACACTAAGTGGGATCATATCCGATATTGAAGAGATTTGGCAAGGTAGCTTATGAGCTAGAGCTGCCTCAAGAGATGTCGGCTATTCACGACGTGTTCCACGTTTCGATGCTCAAGAAGTGCATTTCCAGTACTAACCAAGTGATCGAGCCACAAACAGTGCAAGTTCAAGAGGACCAGAGTTATGAAAGTCGGCCTATCCAGATACTAGACCAAGAAGTCAAAAGGCTAAGGAATAAAGAGGTGCCCTTAGTGAAGGTCCTGTGGCAAAATCAACGGTACGAAGAAGCTACCTAGGAACGCGAGGAGGACATGAAACAGAAGTACCCAGAGTTGTTCTAAGTTTCGAGGATGAAACTTTTAAAAGGTATGAAGGATTGTAATGCCCGTAAAATTCCTAGTAATTTTACAAGAATTTTTGCATGATTATAATGGGCTTTATGTGTGCTCTTTCAAAAAAATAAAAGAAATAGAGCCAAAGAGGATGCATGGCCTAGGAATTGAACCCCAAACCTCTAGTAGATAGCTAAGCCCTAAGATGCATCCAATAACCAGAAGCCCAGCAGGGTTGTGCTATTAGAGGAATATGGGAAAAGATAGTTAAGGGTAAGGGAGGCTAAGGGACACCTTCAAGTGAATAAATAGGGAATGAGGAGAGAAGAGAAAACCCATTTTTCATTCTCCACTTCTCCTCTTCTTCTTCCTCACCGAAAACCCTAGCTCTCTCTTCCATTTTCCGAAAGCTAGCCAAGCAAGAAGAAGGCTCTATGTTTGGCATCCCTTAGGGTATTTTCCAACTATTAACAAAGCGAAGGATGTATGTTTCCCCTCACCTGCATACAAGTTGTTTCTATTGATGTTATTATGTAAATCCCTTCATGAACCATTCGGTCAAGACCCTTACTTGTGTTTTCAATGATGAACCATGCCATACCTTGTAGGAATATGATGATGATATGTTGCTAGATAGGTTTGGTTAAGTGTTTGATCTTAAAAACTCCAAGAAACTTTCGGCCAAGACCATTACTTGTGCTCTCCATGATGATCTATGCTATACCTTGTATGAATATGATGATGATAGGTTTCTAGATGGGTTTGGTTAAGTGGTTGATCTTCAAACCCTCCTAGGACTCTCGGCCAAGCCCCTTTGGACCCCTAATGTGTTTTTCTATGCCATGCTCTAGATGAGTTCATGATATGTTTTGATGTTAGATGAAGATAACATGATCTATGCTAGGCTTTAAATGAGTTCATGCCATGTTTTGATGTTAGATGAAGATAATATGTTCTATGCCATGCTATAGATGAGTTCATGCTATGTTTTGATGTTAGATGAAGATAACATCTTGTTGGCTAACCTAAATTTAAGTGGTTGATCCTTTAAGTTCCTTGAACCATTCGGCCAAGACCCATTTAGGTCTATTATGCTATGATCTATAAGTTGTCATGCTATGTTATGAATATAGATGAAGGTAACATATTGTTAGCTAACCTAAATTTAAGTGGTTGATCTTTTAAGTTCCTTGAACCATTGGGCCAAGACCCATTTAGGTCTATCATGCTATGATCTATAAATTGCCATGCTATGTTTTGAATGTAGATATAGGTAACATGTGAAAGCTAAGCTAGATTTAAGAAATGGATCTTAGGTTTTCTTGAAACTCTCGGCCAAGACTTATCTAAACTCCTAAGTGCCTTCCATGCCTTGCTTTATATGTGAAAGAATTAATATGTGATTAGTTAGATCATATATAAGTTGTTTAGGGTTTAAAACTTTGGTAGAACTCCATGAAGTTTAGATCACTCCATATATACTTGTTCATGATGTTTATGCCATGCCCTATATGTGTGTGATGTTAACATGATGTTAAGGAGTCCTTGCTCAAATGGTTTAGCATGATTGGTTTATGTCAGTACCATATGTCTATGTTAATATTAGGGATGCATGATAAATTTCTGCTCATTACCATGTTAAATGTATGATCATGTTATGCTCATTGCCATGTGAATTTTATGATCATGTTATGCTCATTGCCATGTGAATTGTGTGAATGCATGATATGTTATAAAGAAGGAACTTGATATGTATGAAAAGAAATATGATATGTTATTATGAAGGAATATGATGTGTTATGAAAAGAAAAAAAAGATATGTTATGAAGAAGGAACATGATATGCTATGAAGAAGGAATGCGATATGCCATGATAAGGAACATGATATGTTTATGAAAAGAAATATGATATGTTATGATATGAAGCATGATAAGTATTTTACTTTCTGCATGGCTTGTACCGGATCTTAACAAGGTCCAAAGGGATGGGCTCCTAAGTTGCCCTAGGCCGACGGACATAGTACGGGCCTAAGATGGGCTTCTATGTTATGAATGCCCCTAGGTCGACGGTCATAGTATGGACCTAGTACGGGATGGGCTCCCAGATGCTCTAGGCCGACGGTCATAAGTATGGGCCTAGGATGGGCTTTTATGTTATGATGATGGCCTCTAGGTCGACGGACATAGTACGGGCCTAGTAATCTAGTAGGTTCGGGATTAGCTACCTCGGGTCTATTTAGGGATGCGCGCTATGATGATGATGATGTGGTACAATACCGGGCCCAATATGTTGAGATTATGTTAAATACCTATAATATATGTTTTCAAAGAGCATCCTGCATATATCCTTATTTCATATCTGGATCATTATGATGTTATATGCATGTTATGCTTGCTTATGTTCTTGTATGTTTACATGTTATGCTTGCTTATGTTCTTGTATGTCTACATGTTATGCTTGCTTATGTTCTTGTATGTTTACATGTTATGCTTGCTTATGTTCTTGTATGTCTACATGTTATGCTTGCTTATGTTCTTGTATGTTTATATGAATGCTATGCTTTTAAGTTCTTGTATGTTTATATGCGCGCTATGCTTATATGTTCTTGTATGTTTACATGAATGCCATACTTATATGTCCTTGTATGTTTATATGAATGTTATGCTCGTATGTGTTATATTATCATGTCACTACTCTATGCTTAATCCTTGACGTATGGTTTTTGTGAGTAGGACAGGATCTTACTAAGCCTATGTGCTTATAGTTTATGTTCCCTTGTACTGCGAATAAGGGTAAAGGGTGGCTAAACTAAAGGGAGCAGCAGGAGGGGCAATGTGTGTGTGGTAGTGGCATGGTGGAGGAGATCTGTTTATGTGTCCTATACTTTTGCATGTTTTTCCTTAAGATGATTTTTATGAACTTGAACTAAGTACTTATGAAATGATGATGCATGCTCTATGTTTTAAAAGAAATACTTATGAAATGATGATGCATGTTTATGTTTAAAAGAAAGAAAAAAAAGAAGTCTAAATTCTTCTGCTGTAAGAAGTATATGTAGTCTTCCGTTGTAATGCATGTATGTACGATCGCGTCGCGCCGCCCTCTGAACCCCTGGAAAGGGCGGGCGTGACACAAAATATGTTTGTTTCAAGGCATGCTGTATTGCTAGAGAAGGAGTTTCTCTTACAGGAAAATAGTGGAAGTAAGATTGAACTAAGCATAGTTCAAGAGACTCCAGTAGACACACGAAGAGATGCCTAGTCAAGAACCACAATTGATTACTCATTTGGATGAGGTGATAGCTGAATCTGATAATGCACCACTTCCTCGTAGATCTAGTAGGACACGTAGAATTCCTGAGAGATATGGATTTCTCATAAGGGAATCTAATGACGTGTTACTCATTGAGGATGAGGAACCCACTAATTACAAAGAGGTACTGAATAGTTCAAACAAGGATAGGTGGCTAAGAGCCATGAAATCGGAAATGAATTCCATGTATGAAAACTAGGTTTAGAACTTGGTAGACCCACCCGAAGGAATAATGCCTATAGTGTGCAAGTGGGTTTTCAAGAAGAAAACCGACATGAATGGTAATGTTATTACCTATAAAGCTAGATTAGTGGCAAAAGGCTACCGTCAAAGACAAGGTGTTGAGTATGATGAAACTTTTTCACCAGTAACTTTGCTTAAATCCATTCGGATACTCCTAGCCATAGCGGCTCATTATGATTATGAGATATGTCAGATGGATGTGAAAACAACTTTCCTTAATGGAAACCTGTCTAAGGATGTATATATGATACAACCTGAGAGTTTCACATCCATTGACATGAACAAAATATTCAAGCTTCAACTATCCATTTATGGATTGAAGCAAGAATCCATGAGTCGGAATATCCATTTTGATGAGGCAATCAAACAGTTTGATTTCGTGCAAAATCTTGAGGAGCCCTTTGTGTATAAGGTTAGTGGAAGTGCGATCATGTACCTAGTATTGTAAGTCGATGACATATTAATTATAGAAAATGATATTCCTATTTTGCAAACAGTCGAGGTCTGGTTGTCCAAAATGTTCTCTATGAAAGACATGGGAGAAACAACTTATATTTTGGGATTTAAGATCTATAGAGATAGATCGAATCGGTTACTTAGTCTTTCACAGTCTACATACATAGACAAAGGGCTAAAATGATTTAGTTTGGAAGAATCCAAGAAAGGTTTTACTCCCATGAGGCATGGGATTCACCTTGCGAAGTCTATGTGCCCACGCACAGAAGATGAGAGGATTCGCATGAGTTAGATCCCATATGTGTCAGCTATAGGATCGACCATGTATACTATGTTATGTACGAGGACTGATGTTGTAGGGATGTATACTGAAAAGTCTACTTTTTGTATGAACATCTTTATTTTGAAATAAGAATCACATGATCATTATTTGCATATTTTTATAGGTATGCATATTGTCTAATACATTACATTGTAGATAACATGGTGTGTGGTGTCACACGGGAGATCATGTTATCAGCTCCTTGTAAAGTATAAGTAAAGGCTCATAACACAGATGTCTTTGGACAAACCATCGGAATGGTTGTAGTGTGATTTGTTTTTAGTTTTTCTTGACCATAGAATCACACTAGTGTACTTTGAGTGTATTGAGACAGACCGACTTAGAGGTGATTCGATTTATTGCTGACTACATAATCGAATCGGACCTCAGATATTATTATGTACATGCTCTTAATCCCGATATAATAACGGGCACATATACTTAGTATTCATCTCTTTGATTTACCAATGGGCGAGATTTATAGATTAAATCGATAGGCTCGGTAAGTTGGGAGATGATATTATTTATATGGTGTGTCTTTTATTATAGGAGGAAACCTTGTCCTATATATTAGGATGATGATGTCCCCTTGAGGAGCTCATAAGGTTCATCATGTAAACCCTACAGGTGGACTTGGTCCGGCATGATGAAAAGGTTGAGTGGTATTACTCATGGAGTTAGATGTTGATTAATTAATGGTCAGTAAATTAATTAATCGACAGACATTCGAGATCTTAAACACGGGGAGAAAATGTATAAATAATATATTGAGCCCATATTATCATATGGGGGTTGGTGAGGTAGATCAATGATAATCCTTTAGTGGATTGGATTATCATTAATGGATCAGACTTTATGTGGGCTTGATCCATGGGTGGCCCAGATCCAACTCCTCCTCATGGTCCCTAATGTAGCCTATTAACACCTCATGAAGCTTAGATCCAATGGATAGAAACAAAACTCTAGATCCATAGGTAGAGATTAAATCTCTAAGATCCGACGGTTGAGATTAAATCTCTAGATCCGACGGTTGAGATTAAATCCCTAGAACCAATGGTAGAGATTAAAAGGAGGCTTATCCCTAACTCTATAAAAGGAGCTTGAGGGGTTGGCATGGGGTAATCATCAAGAGAGGCTATGGTTTTGGAGTGGGCGGCAAAGCTAGGGTTAGGGTTTTGGAGGCTTGGGCGGCACCAAATAAGGAAGGTAATTCCTTTCTTCTTCTTCCTTCAAGGTGGCCGGCGTCCAGTTTGTTTTCTCAGCCTTTTCCAGCCATTGTCCGGCGTCCAAACCTCTCTTCTCCTTCTCCTTGAGTGGTGGAAACAAGACTTAGGGGTTTCCCTTGGTGTCTTGGTTGGTTTCCATCATCATCTCTTTCTCCTTGTTGGCCGGCGGTAAGGATTTTCTTTGTTCCTTGTTGGTTGGTTTTAGGAAGGAGAAGAACCTTGTTTCTATTCTTCCTCTTGCATTGGAAGAGCAAGGAAGGAAGATTTGCAATCTTGGAGCTTCAACTTTTGGTAGATCGTCGCCCACACGACGTCCGAAAGGAGGAAGGTCATACATTAGAAGATCTAGAGGTATATCTATTCTCTATTCTCTTTTGTTACTTGCTTGTTTTTGTTTTTCAACTATGAGCATGATATAAATCTGTATATGGCTAAATAATACTTGGATCCCGATCATAAATACAAAAATCGGTGATCCGGACATCGTCTATTCCGCGGCTACTCGTAGAATAGAGGTTGGTCGCTTGAACAACGAGTTTGTTCAAGTGACCTCTCTAAACAAATAGCACGATGATGACTTGGTTGTTTGGGCAATCCTTTGTGTCTAGGATTAAATTTTTTTAATCTGGGGACATCGATGGGATTGCCATGAACAAATTACCGAGGTGAAGTGGGAAGCGAAGTTTCCCCTCACGGACTCAATAAGCAAAACCCTACAAATGGTATCAGAGCCAAGGTTTTCGGTTTTGTGTGTTTAGTATTCGGTTAATTTTTATGCACTTTTCATATATTATATGTGTCGGATAATAGTAGGATATGCATAGTTTAACTCTTTGGTTGCAGACATAAGATCCGACTATTATGGTCATATGTGTGTATGTGATTGTATGTGTATATTTTGTTGAATCCTCGGGGTTGACGAGGCTAGTATTTGATTTTTTGTAAATTAGATACAACATTATTTAGCCACTCTTTATTTTATTTTACTTTTAATCTAGATTTCATGTACACTCCCTCGTGGAGTATAGGATCGATGGATGTAAATTAAAATAGGTTTTAGTCTCGGCTCGGATCTCCGGATGGCTTGTACATGGCGTAGGAGGAGCGGACGAGAAAGCGTTGCGACGGGAGACATATTGAAGACAAAAGCCATAATAGTTGGAAAATAATTTATTTTTCATATTTATTGCTTTTTTTTTATATGCATGTCGTAGGTTAGGAAAATTCCTCAATTTATAATTACTAAGTGGGAGAGGGATTTTTTTTTAAAAAAAAATTCCCACGACCTCCATTACGATTTGACAAGTGATGCAAACAAACTTGCGCGTCGGCTCTGAGTGCCTTCCTCCCCATCGGATGAGTTTGTTTGCGGATCACAAGGTCAAATATGGTTATAGGGAATTATCAAGGAGCGTGTGCACTTCCCCATCGGAAGGAACATAACCCGAGATAATTACCTTGGTACCGAGTAATGGTGAACACTTAGATACAAATATAAGTATCCTCCCCATCGAAGTCACTGCTTTTATTTGTAGGGCCAAAGAGGAACATACTATTAATTTTACTTGTCAAAAAGTTAGGTTGAAAAGATAGTAAAATTAATAGGTAAAACCTCCTCTTACAAATGTAGAATTCTTATATGTCCACACTATCGTGGCATACGATATTCTCGGTGTTTTGAGGTGTTGGTTGATTTTAAAATTTTATTGTTTGAGGAATCAATAATTTTTTGAAATATAATGTTTTGATTTATGTGATTCTTAGGTTTTCTTTCAAAATGACTTTCAACCCACTTGCTGTGAAACTGAAAGAGAACAAACTTACTGGACCCAACTATGTTGATTGGAAGAGGAATCTAGACATTGTCTTGACTGCTGAGGAATACAAATATGTACTCCTTGAAGAGTGCCCTCCCAAGCCTGCCGATGATTCTGGGGAAAAGGAGAGAGAGAGCTATAAGAAGTGGGTCAAGGCCGATGAGATGGCAGTGTTACATTTTGGCATCTATGTCAAATGTACTGCAACATCAGCATCAAGCCATGCCCACTGCTTATAATATGATGCTCAATCTCAAGGAACATTTTGGACACCAGAATCGGGCTGCGAGGCAAGAAGCCATGAGAAACTTGATGACGACCTCTATGATTGAGGGAACACCCGTAAGGGATCATGTTCTCAAGATGATGGCTCATTTGAATGAGCTGGAGGTCCTTGGAGCTGAGATCGATGGGGAAACCCAAGTCGATATCATACTCCAGTCTCTACCTAGGAGTTTGAGCAGTTTCTCCTGAACTACAACATGAACAAGAGGTTGTATTCGTCAGCGGAGCTTCTGACAGAACTCCAGGCGGCAGAGGGGCTATTTCGTCAGAGTGCTCAGGCGCATGCCGTGGTGACCCAAAAGGTTTCTACTTCTAAGCCGAAAGGAAAGAAGAAGAAGAAAAAAACTGGGGCAAAGGCGGTGGGAGGTACTCAGGGAGGAGTGAAGAAGCCAAAAGGCAAGTGGTTCACTTGTAAGCAGACTGTGAAGGGTTTTGCCCCGGAAGCTCTCAAACCAATTTAATGGTTTTAGCTTATCGAGTCTGTGAGGGGAAACTTCGCTTCCCACTTCACCATGGTCGTTTGTTCATGGCGATCCCCTTGATATCCCAAGATTAAAAAAATTTAATCCTAGACAAAAAGGATTGCCCAAACAACCAAGTCATCGTTGTGCTATTCGTTTAGAGAGGTCACTTGAACAAACTAGTTGTTCAAGCGACCATCCTCTATTCTACGAGTAGACACGGAATAGACGATGTCCGGATCACCGGTTTTTGTGTTTATACTTGGGATCCAAGTATTATTTAGCCATATACAAATTTATATCATTCTCATAAATGAAAAACAAATACAAACATGTAACATATAAAAATTAGAGAATCGATATACCTCTCGATCTTCTAATGTATGACCTTCCTCCTTTCGGACATCGTGTGGGCGACGCTCTACCAAAAGTCGAAGCTCCTAGATCGCAAATATTCCTTCCTTGCTCTTCCAAAGCAAGAGGAAGAATAGAAACAAGGCTCATCTCCTTCCTATAGCGAACCAACAAGCAACAAGAAGAGTGCTTGCAGCCGCCCAACAAGGAGAAGGAGATAATGGTGGAAACGGCCAAGACACCAAGGGAAAGACCTATATCTTGTTTCCACCACATAAGGAGAAGGATAAGGGGTCTTTGGATGCTGGCCAAGGGCTGGGATAGGGCTGTGGGTGACGGCCACCAAAGGATAGGAAGAAGAAAACAAACTACTTCCTTATATGGTGCCACCCAAGCCTCCTAAACCCTAAGCCTCCAAACCCTAATCCTAGCTCTCCTTATGGCCAACCATGGAAGTGGGGAAGAAGATTAGGATGAGCATAAGACAAGGTAGAGGGTGAAGGGAATTTGCCCCGGAAGCTCTCACACCAATTTAATGGTTTTGCTTATCGAGTCCGTGAGGCGAAGCTTCGCTTCCCACTTCACCTCGGTAGCTTCCTTAATGGTGATCCCTTCTATGTCCCCGGATTAAAAAAATTTAATCCTAGACAAAAGGGATTGCCAAAGCAACCAAGCCATCGCCGTGCTATTCGTTTAGAGAGGTCACTTGAACAAACTAGTTGTTCAAGCGACCATCCTCTATTCTACGAGTAGCCGCGGATTAGACGATGTCCGGATCGCTGATTTTTGTGTTAATACTTGGGATCAAAGGTTTATTTATCCATTTACAGATTTATAACATGCTTATAATTGAAAAATAAAAACAAGCAACAAACAAAAAAAAAAGTAGAATAGGTATACCTCTCGATCTTCTAATGTATGACCTTTCTCCTTTTGGACGTCGTGTGGGCGACGATCCACCAAAAGTCGAAGCTCCTAGATCACAAATCTTCCTTCCTTGCTCTTCCAAAGCAAGAGGAAGAATAGAAACAAGGTTTTTCTCCTCACTAGAAACAACCAACAAGGAACTAAAACTATGCTTGCCGCCACCAACTAGGTGAAGGAGAAGATGGTGGAAAACAACCAAGACACCAAGGAAAGCCCTATCTCTTGTTTCCACCACCTAAGGAGAAGGAGAAGGGGGCTTTTGGGCACTGGCCAAGGCTGGAAAAGAGGCAGGAGAGGTGCTGGACGTTGGCCAAAAGAGGAAGAAGAAGAGAAGAATACCTTCCTTATTTGGTGCCACCCTTGCCTCCAAACCCTAATCCTAATCCTATCTCAACTAGGATTCCTTCTTACCGCCCAAACCCTAGCTCTCCTTCAATGTAGTTCATGCCAACTCCCAAGCCATCCTTTTATAGAGTTAGGGATAAGTCATGAATTAATCTCCTCCATTGGTTCTAGGGATTTAAACTCAACCGTCGGATATAGAGATTTAATCTCAACCGTCGGATCTTAGAGATTTAATTTCTACCAATGGATCTTAGACTTTTGTTTCTATCCATTGGATCTAAGCATCATGAAGTGTTAATAGGCTACATTAGGGACCATGAGGAGGAGTTGGGTCTTGGCCACCCATGGATCAAGCCCACATAAAGTCTGATCCACTAATGATGATCCAATCCACTAAAGGTTCATCATTGATCTACCTCACCAACCCCCATATGATAATATGGGCTCCATATATTATTTGTACATTTTCTCCCCGTGTTTAAGATCTCAAATGTCCGTCGATTAATTACTTTACTGACCATTAATTAATCAACATCTAACTCCATGAGTAGTACCACTCACCCTTTTCATCATGCCGGACCAAGTCCACCTGCAGGGTTTACATGATGAACCTTATGAGCTCCTCAAGGGGACATCATCATCCTAATATATAGGACATGGTTTCCTCCTATAATCAACGGCACACCATACAAATAATATCATCTCCCAACTTACCAAGCCTATCGATTTAATCTATAAATGTCGCCCATTGGTAAATCAAAGAGATGAATACTAAGTATATGTGCCCATTATTATATCGGGATTAAGAGCATGTACAAAATAAAATCTGAGGTCCGATTCGATTATGTAGTCAGCAATAAATCGAATCACCTCTTAGTCGGTCCTGCTCAATACACACAAAGTGCACTAGTGTGATTCTATGGTCAAGACAAACCAATACCAAATCACACTACAACCATTCCAATGGTTTGCCCAAAGCCATCTCGGTTGTGAGCCTTTACTTATACTTTACAAGGATCCGATAACATGATCTCCCGTGTGACACCACACACCATGTTATCTACAATGTAATGTATTAGACAATATGCATAAAAATTTGCAAACAATGATCATGTGATTCTTATTTCAAAAATAAAGATGTTCATAGAAAAGATAGACTTTTCAGTATACATCCCTACAATCTCCCACTTATACTAAAAGACTATGATGTCCTCATACTGCCATACATCTGATTCCCCTTCCCTCCATATGCCTATCAAAGCTCTCGCTAGAAGGGCCTTAGTGAAAAGGGTCTACCAGGTCATCCTCTGATGCAATCTAGGCGACAACAACTTCTACCGCCTTTACGATTTCTCGTATCAGGTGGTACTTGCACTCTATGTATTTACTTACCTTATGGGCTCGTGGTTCCTTCGAGTTTGCAACTGAACCATTATTATCACAATAAATTGTGATAGTTCTGGGCAAACCAAGAATCACATCCAAGTCCATCAGGAAGTTCCTGAGCCACACAACTTCTTTGGCCGCCTCAGAGGCCGCCACATACTCAGCTTCCATGGTGGAGTCCAGCACGCACTTCTGCTTGACACTCCTCCATACAATGGCTTCACCTCCCAAAGTAAACACAAAACCTGAGGTAGACTTACTGTTATCCCTATCAGATTGGAAGTCGAAATCTGTGTAACCCACAGGGAGTAATTGGTCTGTCCGGTAAACCAACATATTATCCCTAGTCCTTCTCAAGTACTTTAATATATGCTTTACCGCAGTCCAATGTCCATGTCCTGGATTACTCTGATATCTGTTGACCATGCCCACGACAAAGCAGATATCTGGTCTAGTACATAGCATCACATACATGAGGCTTCCTACTGTCGAAGCATAAGGAACCGCTTTCATCTCCTCTATCTTCTCAGATGATCTAGGACACATCTCCTTTGATAAAGAAACTCCATGCCTGAATGGTAGAAAACCCTTCTTGGTGTTTTGCATGCTAAAATGATCCATAATCTTGTCTATGTATGAAGCTTGGGAAAAGAACAACATCCTTTTCCTGCGATCCCTTATAACCTTGATCCCAAGGATGTGTCCCACCTCTCCCAAGTCATTCATATCAATCTGTTTGGACAACCATACCCTTACATCCGATAACACTTTGATATTGTTGCCAATCACCAAAATATTATCTACGTATAGTACAAAAAATATCACTACGTTTCCGTCACATCTCTTGTATACACAAGACTCATCCTGACTTTGAATAAATCCATAAGACTGGATCACCTCATCAAAGTGGATGTTCCAAGACCTCGAAGCTTGCTTCAATCCATAAATAGACCGATTAAGCTTACATACAAGATGCTCTTTTCCCTTAGCAATGAATCTCTCTGGTTGCTTCATATAGATATTTTCCTCAAGACTTTCATTAAAGAAAGTTGTCTTGACATCCATCTGCCACACCTCATAATCCATATGAGCTGCTATGCATAAGAGAATCCGGATAGACTTAAGAATGGCTACCAGCGAAAAGGTCTCCTCATAATCGATACCCTCTTTCTGAGTATACCCCTTCGCAACAAGCCTCACTTGTAAGGTCTCAACCTTCCCATCTATTCCTCTCTTTCTTTTGTAGATTCACTTGCATCCAATGGTTTTTACACCATCGGGTGTTTCTATTAGCTCCCAGACCTGATTTGAATTCATAGATTCAATCTCAGCATTCATTGCACTTTGCCAAGATACTGCATCTTTATCTTGGATTGCCTCGTCATATATCTAGGGATCAAGTTCATGTTCGCCAGGGACTAAATCAGAAGATTCTCCCAAGAACATGAATCTATCAGGCTGTCTCACAACCCTCCCACTACAACGAGGTATCACCTGTGTATCCTTTGTGACACGCGGTGCAGTGACATGTGGTATATCCTCTTGTAATGGAGGTACTAAAGAAGTGACTTCCCCTTTTAAGTCCTCCAGAACAATTGTACACTTGGGCTTGTGGCTCATCACATAGTCTTCCTCTAGAAATCTGGCGTTCGTGCTAACGATCACCCTCCGATCTCTAGGTCTATAAAACAAACCACCTTTTGTTCCTCTAGGTTAGCCAACGAATATGCATACTTCTGTACGAGGTTCCAACTTACCAAAGATCCGCCTTCAAAGACATCTTTGGCCGGACTCCCATATATCCGAATATGTCTTAGATTAGGCTACTTGATCCACACTCTGTGGGAGTAGAAGGCACTGATTTAGATGGAACCAAGTTCAGAATGTACACCGCCGTATCTAGAGCATATCCCCAGAACGAATCTAACAAGTCAGAATAACTCATCATCGATCTAACCATCTCCATAAGAGTCCTATTCCTTCGCTCTGCTACACCGTTCTTCTGGGGTGTGCCAGGTGCAGTAAATTGGGATTGAATCCCATCCTCTGATAAGTAGTTCCTAAACTCTCCCAAGAGATACTCTCCACCACGATCAGATCATAGTGTCATCCATATCTTGAATAATCATCTATGAAAGAGACAAAATATTCAAGACCACCTCTTGCCTGGATAGACATAGGACCACACAAATCAGAATGAACCAATTCTAACACATCTTTGACTCTATACCCCTTGGTTTTAAAAGGCCTTTTGGTCATCTTAGCCTCCAGGCAAGATTCAAAGGTTGGGAGATCCTCCACCACTAATGAACCCAAAGGTCCATCAGCTATGAACCTTTGAATTCTGCTTAGGTTAATGTGACCAAGCCTAAGATGCCAAAGATATATTTGGTTCATCTTCGAAGGTTCTTTGGATGAGTTATTAACTTTAATTTGCATCGTGGGAGGTTTTGGTTCAGGTGTGTACAAATTTCCTATCAATGTACCTGAACAGATATTCTCCCTATTCCTTTTTATAACAACTCTGTCATTAAAAGAAATAGAATATCCATCCATAAATAATTTAGAAACTGAAACTAAGTTCTTTCTAAATAAAGGTACATAAAGGGAATTTTTCAGAACCTAAGTTTTATTTTTCTCAAGAGATAAATAAAACTTCTCCCACTACAATAGCCGCCACCTTCATGACATTGCCCCCAAGTAAATGGTAATCTACCCTTTAGCTAGTCGTCGGGTTTCCTGGAACCCCTGCAAAGTGTTGTAGACATGATTAGTGGCTCCCGTATCTACACACCAGGTGTCGGTAGATAACACCGCTAATCATGTTTCAACGACTAGTCCAAAGGATATATCTTTGTTTTGTTTCGGACTAGAACAGTCCTTCTTCCAATGTCCATCCTGCTTGCAAGTGAAGTACTTGCCTTTTGGCTTCTTCACTTCTCCTTGAGATCCTCCCACCACCTTTGCTCCACCTTGTTTCTCCTTCTTCTTGCCTTTCAGCTTAGAAGTAGAAACCTTTTTGAGCAACCATGGCTTGAGAACACTCTTCGAAGAGTGCATACTTGTACTCCTTAGCAGATAAGACAATATCTAGATTCTTTTCCAATCCACATTATTTGGGTACAGTAAGTTTATTTCCTTTAGTATCATATAAGTGGACTGAAAGTCATTTTTGAAAATCCTAAGAATCACATAGATCATTACTGTAGATTTCAAAAATTTATTGATTCCCCAAACAATAAAATTTTAAAATCAACCTGTTGGGAGTATGGGGAATACAATCAAAGTCCCACATTGGTAAGACATGGAAAAGATCATGTGCTTATAAGAAAAAAGATATCTCCATTGGTATGAGGCCTTTTGGGTAAAGCCCAAAAATAAAACCATGAGGGCTTAGATCCAAAGTGGACAATATCATACCATTGTGGAGATATGTGGAGCTTATAAGCACTAACAATTGGTATCAGAGCCATGGTCCATGTCAAGCCATGAACCTCGAACGAAGGAAGTTGAGCTCCCACGTCCGGATCAAGAGAACCAGACATCAGGAAGGAAGTCTAGTTGGGTCGGGGGGACCGAACAACTGGAAGGAAGTCCTGGTGGGTTGAAGATCGGACATCAAGCAGAGAAAATCCTTCGAGGAGGGATAGGCTTGAGGGGGGGCCCAATGTGGTCCTTCGTTTGAGGGGGGGATTGTTGGGAGTATGGGGAATACAATCAAAGTCCCACATTGGTAAGACATGGAAAAGATCATGTGCTTATAAGAAAAAAGATATCTCCATTGGTATGAGGCCTTTTGGGTAAAGCCCAAAAATAAAACCATGAGGGCTTAGATCCAAAGTGGACAATATCATACCATTGTGGAGATATGTGGAGCTTATAAGCACTAACACAACCAACACCTCAAAACACCAATAATATTGTATGCCATGATAGTGTGGACGTATACAAATTCTACATTTGTAAGAGGAGGTTTTACCCATTAATTTTACTATCTTGTCAACCTAACTTTTTGACAAGTAAAATTAATAGTTGGTTTCTCTTCGGCCCTACAAATAAAAGCAGTGACTCCGATGGGGAGGATACTTATATTTGTATCTAAGTGTTCACCATTACTTGGTACCAAGGTAATTATCTCGGATTATGTGCCTTACGATGGGGAAGTACACACAATCCTTGATAATTGCCTATAACTATATTGTTAGTAATATATGAGAGATGTTCTAAGGCAATCACCTTATGTATGAACCATTTATATGATAAATGAAGATTCACTATTTGAGTATACATGTTTTGATGTATTTGATTGGATCTTAAACTCATTTACTGAATGTCCACGATACGATTCACAGCATGAGAGAATTTGTGATTGGATCACAAATAGTGAGTATCTCTACATGTGTAATCGTGATGTATCGAAATTATCCCTAGTCGATGAATTGATGGATTTGGACACCATCGATTCTGTCGAGAATAGCATGAGGTATACTCCTTGGTGTATCCAAGCAGCTGATTCTCACTGGCTGAAGACATTGTGATGTCCGGAGTTAATCGTGGATGCTAGTTATGGTAACTAGTTCATTGGAGTGACCAGCCGTAAGACTTCATATGGTTCTCTACATATATAGATATGTCAATGAAGTTCTTACTGTAGCTTAAGTGTGATGTTCCTTTGACTTGCGGTATTCAAGTCATCTTGATCATGGAGACTTATGCTTTGACATCTTAAGCAAACATCTCTAAGGAGATGTGGACCCGGGATGATTGGGTATAAGTCAAAATGATCGAAGGTGTTTGAATAGCCTATAAAGGATTCACCACTCCTTGTGAGGAGTTGTATAGCCATGGCCTCTCGTCGGATTGTTACTAAAGTCTTTGGCCAAAGCATTACATGTTTAGAGTAAGGTACTCTTCGATACATGTGGAGTAACTAGAATCCGTAGGACGAGGAAATGATACTTGGGCTAGGTGTGACGTAGTCAGCCTAGTGGGGACTGACACTATAGACCATGTCCTGAACCAAGTGGGTATAAGATGAGTGAAAGGAATAGGGCACGAATCATTCGAGCTGCTGAAGGGTTTCAGAAATAGTTCTGGATCATCCGTTGATCTTTTCGGTTAATTGGGGATCATGATGTACTACTAGGTGCCACTCATGATCGTTCTATAATTAATGATTAATTATAGATGGCCAACATAAACCGAGAACCTATTTCATCACACGCACAACGAGCGTAATCCGAAGGATTTAAAACGAGCTTGAGAATGGGATTCTCAGACCGAGAGAAACAAGGTTTGGTTGGACCAAACAAGAAGTGAGCATGAAATCGTTTCAGTCGCAATGGTAGCGTGGATGGGTCGTGATGAAGACATAATGGATGAACCAAAATGGTTTGGTTCTAATCCAATGGAGGAGAATAAATCAAAGGGTTTGGTTTATTTTAAACGAATGAACCAAAAGTGGGTTCGGTTCGTTTTAACTTAAAATAAACCATCATGGTTTGATTTATTTTAACTTATATTAATGGAGCGGGTTAACGGGCCTCATGGTTATGATCCAATAACCATTAAGAGAATTAGTTCTCTATAAAAGAGGGCTTAAGGGATAGTTAAGCCCTAATCCAAAACCCTAGCTTATGGTTGCCGCCCACCTCTCCATACTCTCCTTGGATTTTCGGCGCCAACCCTAGGATTGCCGCCCAGCCCCTTGTGCCGCCGTCCAACTCCTTGCCGGCGTCCAAGCTTCAGCCGGTCATCCTTCGGCGTGTTAGTAATATATGAGAGATGTCCTAAGGCAATCGCCTTATGTATGAACCATTTATATGATAAATGAAGATTCACTATTTGAGTATACATGTTTTATGTATTTGATTGGATCTTAAACTCATTTACTGAATGTCCACGATACGATTCACAGCATGAGAGAATTTGTGATTGGATCACAACTAGTGAGTATCTCTACATGTGTAATTGTGATGTATCGAAATTATCCCTAGTCGATGAATTGATGGATTTGGACACCATCAATTCTGTCGAGACTAGCACGAGGTATACTCCTTAGTGTATCCAAGCAGCTGATCCTCACTGGCTGGATACATTGTGATGTCCGGAGTTAATCGTGGATGCTAGTTATGGTAACTAGTTCATTGGAGTCACCAGCCGTAAGACTTCATATGGTTCTCTGCATATATAGATATGTCAATGAAGTTCTTACTGTAGCTTAAGTGCGATGTTCCTTTGACTTGCGGTATTCAAGTCATCTTGATCATGGAGACTTATGCTTTGACATCTTAAGCAAACATCTCTAAGGAGATGTGGACCCGGGATGATTGGGTATAAGTCGAAGTGATCGAAGGTGTTTGAATAGCCTATAAAGGATTCACCACTCCTTACGAGGAGATGTATACCCATGGCCTCTCGTCGGATTGTTACTAAAGTCTTTGGCTAAAGCATTACATGTTTAGAGTAAGGTACTCTTCGATACATGTGGAGTAACTAGAATCCGTAGGACGAGGAAATGATACTTGGGCTAGGTGTGACGTAGTCAGCCTAGTGGGGACTGACACAATAGACCATGTCCTGAACCAAGTGGGTATAAGATGAGTGAAGGGAATGGGGCACGAATCATTCGAGCTACTGAAGGGTTTCAGAAATAGTTCTGGATCAACCGTTGATCTTTTCGGTTAATTGGGGATCATGATGTACTACTAGGTGCCACTCATGATCGTTCTATAATTAATGGTTAATTATAGACGGCCAACATAAACCGAGAACCTATTTGGTCACACGCGCAACGAGTGTAATCCAAAGGATTTAAAACGAGCTTGAGAATGGGATTCTCAGACCGAGAGAAACAAGGTTTGGTTGGACCAAACATAAAGCGAGCATGAATCGTTTCAGTCGCAATGGAAGCGTGGATGGGCCGAGTCTTATGAAGATATAATGGATGAACCAAAATGGTTTGGTTCTAATCCAATGGAGGAGAATAAACCAAAGGGTTTGGTTTATTTTAAACGAATGACCCAAAAGTTGGTTCGGTTCGTTTTAACTTAAAATAAACCATCATGGTTTGGTTTATTTTAACTTATCTTAATGGAGCGGGTTAACGGGCCTAATGGTTATGATCCAATAACCATTAAGAGAATTAGTTCTCTATAAAAGAGGGCTTAAGGGATAATTATGCCCTAATCCAAAACCCTTGCCTTAGTTGCCGCCCACCTCACCCCTTGGAAGGAGTTGCGCCAACTCCATTCCGCCGCCCATTGCTCCTCAAGCGGCGTCGAAGGTGCTTCCTTCCCCCTCGTCGAGCTGCTGCGGTTAGTGCTCGGTGATCTCCTTCAAGTTTGGCATCAAGGTGAGCTCTATCTCCCTTGGTTGGCGGCGCCTATAACCTCCACCAAAGCTGTCCAGTTTTCTGGACAGCTTGTTCTCCTCGTCGGGCGTCGTTTGGGCGACGGTTAGAGCTCCGACAGCGGCTAACTTACGGGGATTCGATCTCCGGTAATCCTCTGAGGTGGAGGACGAAGGATTCGTCAAACGGTTGACGAATACCTCTCCGGAGAAGCGAGTTTTGAGAACTCGTATTGGATCCGAATTTGGATTCGGATCGTGATCATCTCTCGATCACGTCGTCTTCAACACGAGGCTAGTAACCCGTACGAAGACGAAGCTCGTGACTTAGCGAAGTCATCGAGGAACTCGGCGTGGATACGGATAGAGCGATTCTAGCGAGGATCATTCCGGTTGATCGTTCCGCTACGTCATACGAAAGGTATAACGTAGATAAATTTCCTTTTATTGCAAATTTAAATTTACGGTTATGTCTACACTTGTTGTAATATGCATGTGTGTGTTGTGTGTGTTGTAATAAATGTAGATTTATTATTTTTATTGCTTCCGCTGTGTTCATGTTTACGAAACGTGATCGAACACACACACGCCGCGGTGTCGGAAACCCAACAGTGGTATCAGAGCCCAGGTTGTGTTTCGACATAATCGTAAAATGGTTTTGCGATAGTCATAATTTTATTTCTGGAAATTTTCTAATTTTGGAAATTTAGAAGTATTTATGGAAAATTTTCAATTTTTGAAAGTCTAGATGTATTTATGGAAATCTTCCACTTTTGGAAAGTTGGAAGTATTTATGGAAATTGATATTTTCCATAAATAAAATATTTGATTAGATTCTGAAAATTTGTTTCCTATCATGATTTGATTTGGAGAATCAAATCTTAAAATATTTTATTTCCATAAGTAGTTTTGATGATTTAGGAAATTGGTTTCCTAAATTGATTTTCCTTAATCAATTATTTTCATAAATAAAATATGTGATTATATTTGGAAATTTATTTCCTAATTCAATCATGATTTGATTTGGAAAATCAAATCTTAAACATATTTTATTTCCATAAATAGTTATGACAAATAAGGAAATTATGTACATGACATAATTGTATGCCATGTAATTGCATTAGATGCATAACATTATGTCATGCGTGTCGTGACATGTAGATGTATGCCATGTATGCCATGCCATGTAGATAATAGTTATTTGCATGCAAAGAGGATGAGACATAAAACCCTAACTCAATATTAAAGGCTACACCTTCCATTAATATGGTTAGAACCAGAGTTCTGTTTCTTGTTTGGATTGTTGACTCACTCCAAGCCCGGCTCGAACCTGAACATGTTCAAATCATTGGAATAGTTTAACTCTAATATGGTAAGAGTCAGAGGTCAATCGTTAGTTTGGGTTGTTGGACTCACTCCAAGCCTGGCTAATTGGTTGAATATGCTCTAACCATATTAAAACTATTTCGCGATTAATGGGTCGGCTCTAACTTGGAGCATCGATTTGTTGGACTCACTCCATGGTCGATGTGAAGAGAGGTGAAGTTGGGTGCTATGCATATGATGCATACTTGTTAATGTGTTAACAACCCAATGTATGTGTAAACATTCAATTAGTTGATAGCACATTGTGATAGTTACATATACATGATATGTAATCGGTATACTTGATACCCACCATCATAGCTAAGAATGGCTTGTTGGACTCACTCCAAGGTTGTTCATATCTATGATGGATATCAACCCATTCGGAGATGGACCTACGATCTCCCGAAGTGATTTTGGGGTTTTTGAAATTCGAAAAATGAATGGGATTTATAAATGTATATTGATGCATTTTAAAAATCATCTTTATCATATATGCTCGTTTTGTATTTCTAAGATTGATCATGATGTGTTTGAATTTGCGTTCCATTTTGGATTCAAATAAATTGACTGGGCCGAACTTCTTGGACTAGCTTAGAAACTTGAGAATTGTTTTCAAGGTGGAAAAGCTTGCGTATGTCCTCGAAGCGCCTCTTCCCGCCCATCCTAGTGACAATGCAACTCTGGACCAATTGTTGGTCTATCAGAAACATGTGACTGATTCTGAACTGACAAGTTACATCATGCTAGCCGCGATATAACCCAAATCTACGAAAGCAACATGAGCATATGGATGCTCATATTGTAGTCCTTCATCTTTATGAGTTGTTTGATGAGCAAGTGAGATTCGAAAGGTTCGAAGTCTCCAAGCACCTCTTCACCTCTGAGATGCAAGAAGGTTCATCTGTGGTACTGCTCAACATGCTGAAGACTGTGGAGCCTTCTGAGAAGCATGAGCAGGGGACGGTGTTGTTAGTTGATTCCTCGAAGAAAGGTTCTAAGAGGGAGTCAAAGGAACAACAGAAGGGGAAGAAGAAAAAGGCTAAAAAGGCAGAACCAGCTCAAAAGGGCACTTGCCATCATTATGGCAAGTAGGGCCATTGGCGAAGAAATTACAAGATTTATCTTGAGTCCGTGAAGAAGAATAAGGCATAAGATGCTCCATCTTTTTCATATATCTTCGTTATTGATTGTCATTCTATTTCCTCAGACACTTGGGTATTGGATACTGGGTGTGGCTCACATATATGTAATGACATACATGGGCTAAGGAATAGAAGAAGACACGTCAAGAGAGAGTCAAATTTACGTGTTGGGAATGAAGCAAAGGTTGCTGCACTCGCCATCGGAATGTATTTGTTGAAACTCCCTATAGGACTTGTCTTAGAACTGGACAATTGCTTTTATGTTTTTTCGTTGATAAAGAACATCATTTCTATTTCTTGTTTAAATAGAAATGGGTACCATTTGACTTTTAGTAACAATTGTTGTTACATAACTTTGAATGGAGTTCTTTATGGGACTGGAACTTTAAGAAATGGTATTTATACGTTTGACGTATCCAGTGACATTTGCAATATCGAAGCGAGCAACAAGCGTGCTCGAAAGGATAATCAAATAGACTCCTACTGTGGCATTGTCGTCTTGGCCATATAAGCAAGAAACGCATGTCCGAATTACACCGATGTGGAATTCTGGAATCGTTTGAATTAGATTCATACGATACATGTGAATCATGCTTAAAAGGCAAGATGACTAAGTTACCTTTTTCAGGAAAAGGTGAACGAGTGGGAGAGTTACTAGGTCTAATACATACTGATGTATGTGAACCTATGTCGACTCAAGCTTTAGGAGGCTACAACTACTTCATTACCTTCACCGATGATCACTTACGGTTTGGGTATGTGTTCTTGATGAAACACAAGCCTGAAGCCTTTGAAAGGTTCAAAGAATTCAGAAATGAAGTAGAGAAACAACATGACAAGAGTATTAAAATACTTCGATCAGATCGAGGTGGTGAATACTTAAGTCAAGAGTTTCTTGATTATCTAAGAGACAATGTCATATTGTCTCAATGGACTCTGCCATATACACCACAGCATAATGGTGTATCTGAGAGGAGTAACCGAACCTTGTTGGACATGGTCAGGACAATGATGAATCATGCGAATCTTCCCAAGTCCTTTTGGGGCTATGCACTTCAGACAACTGTATACTTGTTAAACAGAATGCCTACCAAGGTAGTCTCAATTACTCCATATGAGATATGGAATAGTAAGAAACCTCATGTATCTTACTTGAAGATATGGGGTTGTCCTGCTTATGTGAAGCGGACAGTATCAGACAAATTGGATGCTAAGTCTGATAAATGTCTATTTATTGGATACCCTAAGGAAACAAGGGGTTACCAATTCTATCATCCTGTGGAACAAAAGGTGTTTGTTTCAAGGCATGCTGTGTTTCTAGAGAAAGAGTTTCTCTTGCAAGAAAACAGTGGGAGTGTCGTCGAGCTTGAGGAGGCTCGAGAGACTCAAATAGACATTGATGAGATCCCTGGTGAAGCACAACAGCCGACAACTCATAGTGATGAGCAATCGGCTGGACCTATTGTAACACCACATCTTCGTAGATCTGGTAGAACACGCAATATTCCTGAGAGATATGGATTTCTCGTAAGTGAATCGAATGACGTGTTACTCATTGATGATGAGGAGCCTACCAGTTATGAAGAAGTGCTGACAAGTTCAGAGAGGGATAAGTGGCTTGGTGCCATGAAGTCGGAAATGGATTCCATGTATGAAAACCAAGTTTGGAACTTGGTTGACCCACCTGAAGGAATAAAGCCTATAGGGTGCAAGTGGGTTTTCAAGAAGAAAACTGACATGGATGGTAATGTGATTACCTATAAGGCTAGATTGGTGGCGAAAGGATATCGTCAAAAACAAGGTGTTGATTATGACGAAACCTATTCGCCTGTAGCTATGCTTAAATCCATTCGGATGCTCCTAGCCATAGCGGCTCATTATGATTATGAGATATGGCAGATGGATGTGAAAATAGCTTTCCTTAATGGAAACCTGCTCGAGGACGTGTATATGATACAACCTGAGGGTTTCACATCGGTTGATAAAACCAAGGTATGCCAATTGCGATGGTCCATTTATGGATTGAAGCAAGCATCCAGGAGCTGGAATATCCATTTTGATGAGACCATCAAAAAGTTTGATTTCTCACCAAATCCAGACGAACCTTGTGTGTACAAGAAGGTTAGTGGGAGTGCAGTCGTGTTCCTAGTATTGTATGTCGATGACATACTACTTATAGTAAATGATGTTTCAATCTTACAGTCAGTGAAGGTTTGGTTATCCAAGACATTCTCCATGAAAGACCTGGGAGAAGCAACCTACATCCTCGGGATTAAGATCTATAGAGATAGATCGAAACAGTTGCTTGGTCTTTCGCAGTCCACATATATAGACCGAGTGCTAAAGAGGTTTAGCATGTCGGAATCCAAGAAATGTTTCTTACCCATCAGGCATGGGGTACACCTTTCGAAGTCTATGTGCCCACGCACAGAAGATGAGAGGATTTGCATGAGTAAGATTCCCTATGCATCCACAATAGGATCTATCATGTATGCTATGTTATGTACAAGGCCCGACGTATCGTACGCTCTAAGTGTCACGAGCAGATACCAATCCGATCCGTGAATGGATCATTGGGCGGCTGTTAAGATGATCCTTAAGTACTTGAGAAGAACTAAGGATGTGTTCCTAATATATGGAGAAGGGGACATGGTGATACGCGGGTATGCCAGCTCCAGACAGACAAGGATGATTCCATGTCAAAGTCTAGGTATGTATTCACATAGAATGGAGACGCAATAAGTTGGAAAGGTTCCAAGCTTGACACTATAGCGGATTCTGCCACTAAGGCAGAATACGTTGCAGCTTTGGAAGCAGCAAAGGAAGCGGTTTGGATCAAGAAGTTCATCTATGAACTTGATGTGGTCTCATCAATGATCCAAACATGTGCTTTGCCGCTATCATCTTATCAGAGAGATCATCAGTAGGAACGAAATACAAATCGAGAAAATTCCCACTGAAAGGAACTTAGCGGATCCTTTGACTAAGGCATTACCTCAAAATAAGTTTGAGGGTCATGTTAGAGCTTATGGTATTGGATACCGTAGCGATTGGCATTAGGCCAAGTGGGAGTCTGTTAGTAATATATGAGAGATGTCCTAAGGCAATCGCCTTATGTATGAACCATTTATATGATAAATGAAGATTCACTATTTGAGTATACATGTTTTATGTATTTAATTGGATCTTAAACTTATTTACTGAATGTCCACGATACGATTCATAGAATGAGAGAATTTGTGATTGGATGACAACTAGTGAGTATCTCTACATGTGTAATTGTGATGTATTGAAATTATCCCTAGTCGATGAATTGATGGATTTGGACACCATCAATTCTGTCGAGACTAGCACGAGGTATACTCCTTGGTGTATCCAAGCCGCTGATCCTCACTGGCTGGAGACATTGTGATGTCCGGAGTTAATCGTGGATGCTAGTTATGGTAACTAGTTTATTGGAGTCACCAGTCGTAAGACTTCATATGGTTCTCTGCATATATAGATATGTCAATGAAGTTCTTACTGTGGCTTAAGTGCGATGTTCCTTTGACTTGCGGTATTCAAGTCATCTTGATCATGGAGACTTATGTTTTGACATCTTAAGCAAACATCTCTAAGGAGATGTGGACCCGGGATGATTGGGTATAAGTCGAAATGATCGAAGGTGTTTGAATAGCCTATAAAGGATTCACCACTCCTTGCGAGGAGATGTATATCCATAGCCTCTCGTCGGATTGTTACTAAAGTCTTTGGCCAAAGCATTACATGTTTAGAGTAAGGTACTCTTTGATACATGTGGAGTAACTAGAATCCGTAGGACGAGGAAATGATACTTGGGCTAGGTGTGACGTAGTCAGCCTAGTGGGGACTGACACAATAGACCATGTCCTGAACCAAGTGAGTATAAGATGAGTGAAGGGAATGGGGCATGAATCATTCGAGTTGCTGAAGGGTTTCAGAAATAGTTCTGGATCAACCGTTGATCTTTTCGGTTAATTGGGGATCATGATGTACTACTAGGTGCCACTCATGATCGTTCTATAATTAATGGTTAATTATAGACGGCCAACATAAACCGAGAACCTATTTGGTCACACGCACAATGAGCGTAATCCAAAGGATTTAAAACGAGCTTGAGAATGAGATTCTCAGACCGAGAGAAACTAGGTTTGGTTGGACCAAACATAAAGCGAGCATGAAATCGTTTCAGTCGCAATGGAAGAGTGGATGGGCCGAGTCTTATGAAGACGTAATGGATGAACCAAAATGGTTTGGTTCTAATCCAATGGAGGAGAATAAACCAAAGGGTTTGGTTTATTTTAAACGAATGAACCAAAAGTTGGTTCGTTTTAACTTAAAATAAACCATCATGGTTTGGTTTATTTTAACTTATCTTAATGGAGCGGGTTAACGGGCCTAATGGTTATGATCCAATAACCATTAAGAGAATTAGTTCTCTATAAAAGAGGGCTTAAGGGATAATTAAGCCCTAATCCAAAAACCCTAAGTTAGAGTTGCCGCCCACCCCATTGAAGGAGTTGGCGCCAACTCCATTGCCGCCGCCCATTGCTCCTCCAACTGGCATCCAGAAGGCTGCTTCCTTCCCCCTCGCCGGCGTCGAGCTGCTGCCGGTTAGTGCTCCGGTGATCTCCTTAAAGTTTGGCATCAAGGTGAGCTCTATCTCCCTTGGTTGGCCGGCGCCTATAACCTCCACCAAAGCTGTCCAGTTTTCTGGACAGCTTGTTCTCCTCTCGTCGGAGCGTCGTTTGGACGACGGTTAGAGCTCCGACAGCGGCTAACTTACCGGGGATTCGATCTCCGGTAATCCTCTGAGGTGGAGGACGAAGGATTCGTCAATTGGTTGACGAATACCTCTCCGGAGAAGCGAGTTTTGAGAACTCGTATTAGGATCCGAATTTAGATTCGGATCGTGATCATCTCTCGATCACGTCGTCTTCAACGTAGATAAATTTCCTTTTAATGCAAATTTAAATTTACGGTTATGTCTACACTTGTTGTAATATGCATGTGTGTGTTGTGTGTGTTGTAATAAATGTAGATTTATTATTTTTATTGCTTCCGCTGTGTTCATGTTTACGAAACGTGATCGAACACACACACGCCGCGGTGCCGGAAACCCAACATGGCGACCCTCTGGTGATCTTCCTAGGCTTCGGCGATAAGGTGAGCACTTGGCTTCGCTTGGTTGGCCGGCGCCTACTCCTCCACCAAAGCTGTCCAGTTTTTCTGGGCAGCTTGTTCTTCTCTCATCGGAGCGTCGTTTGGATGATGGTTAGAGCTCCGACAACGCCTAACTTACCGGGGATTAGATCTCCGGTAATCCTCTGAGGTGGAGGACGAAGGATTCGTCAAACGGTTGACGAATACCTCTCCGGAGAAGCGAGTTTTGAGGACTCGGTTTTGGATCCGAATTTGGATTCGGATCGTGATCATCTCTCGATCAGGTCATCTTCAACACGAGGCTAGTAACCTGTACGAAGATGAAGCTCGTGACTTAACGAAGTCATCCTGAGGATACTCGGCGTGGATACGGATAGAGACGATTCTAGCGAGGATCGTTCCGGTTGATGTCGTTCCCGCTACACGTGATACGAAAGGTATAACGTAGTTAAATTTCCTTTTATTGCAAATTTAAATTTACGGTTATGTCTACACATGTTGTACTATGCATGCGTGTGATGTGTGTGTTGTAATAAATATAGATTTATTATTTTATTGCTTTCGCTGTGCACATGTTTACGAAACATGATCGAACACACACTCATCGCGGTGCCGGAAACCCAACAGTGGTATCAGAGCCCAGGTTGTGTTTCGACATAATCGTAAAATGGTTTTGCGATAGTCATAATGTTATTTCTGGAAATTTTCTAATTTTGGAAATTTAGAAGTATTTATGGAAATTTTTCAATTTTGGAAAGTCTAGAAGTATTTATGGAAATCTTCCACTTTTGGAAAGTTGGAAGTATTTATGGAAATTGATATTTTCCATAAATAAAATATTTGATTAGATTTTGGAAATTTGTTTCCTAATTTAATCTTGATTTGATTTGGGAAATCAAATCTTAAAATATTTGATTTCCATAAGTAGTTTTGATGATTTAGGAAATTGGTTTCCTAAATTCACTTTCCTTAATCAACTATTTCCATAAGTAAAATATGTGATTAGATTTGGAAATTTATTTCCTAATTTAATCATGATTTGATTTGGAGAATCAAATCTTAAACATATTTTATTTCCATAAATAGTTATGACATATAAGGAAATTATTTACATGACATAATTGTATGCCATGTAATTGCTTTAGATGCATATCATTATGCCATGCATGTCGTGACATGTAGATGTATGTCATGCCATGTAGATAATAGTTATTTGCATGCAAAGAGGATGAGACATAAAAACCTTTAAACAATATTAAAGCCTACACCTTCCATTAATATGGTTAGAACCAGAGTTCCGTTTATTGTTTGGGTTGTTGGACTCTCTCCAAGCCCGGCTCGAACCCGAACATGTTCAAACCATGGAATAGTTTAATACTAATATGGTAAGAGTCAGAGGTCAATCGTTAGCTTTGGTTGTTGGACTCTCTCCAAGCTGGGCTAATTGGTTGAATGTGCTCTAACCATATTAAAACTATTTCTCGAATAATGGGTTGGCTTTAACCTGGAGCATCGGCTTGTTGGACTCTCTCCAAGGTCGATGTAAAGGGAGGTGAAGTTGGGTGCTATGCATATGATGCATACTTGTTAATGTGTTAACAACCCGATGTATGTGTGAACATTCAATAAGTTGATAGCACATTGTGATAGTTGCATATACGTGATATGCAATCGGTATAGTTGATACCTACTGTCGTAGTTATGAATGGCTTGTTGGACTCTCTCCAAGGTTGTTCATATCTATGATGGATATCAGCCCATTCGGAGATGGACCTACGATCTCCCGAAGTGATTTTGGGGTTTTGAAATTCGAAAAATGAATGGGATTTATAAATGTATATTGATGCATTTTAAAATCATTTTCTCATATATGCTCGTTTTGTATTTCTAGGTCAATAAATTGATCATGACGTCTTTGAATTTGCACTATATTTTGGATTCGAACAAACTGACTGGGCCTAACTTCCTGGAATGGCTTAGAAACCTGAGAATTATTCTCAAGGCGGAAAAGCTTGCATATGTCCTTGAAGAGCCTCTTCCCAACCGTCCTAAGGACGATGCAACTCCAGACCAAATGTTGGTCTATCAGAAGCATGTGGCAGATTCTGAGCTTGCGAGTTGCATCATGCTAGCAGCGATGGTACCTGAGCTGCAAAAGCAGTATGAGCATATGGATGCTAATACTATGGTCTTTCATCTTCATGAGTTGTTCGATGAGCAAGCGAGATCCGAAAGGTTCGAGGTCTCTAGGCTCCTCTTCACCACGAAGATGCAAGAAGGTTCGTCTGTAGTATAGTTTGTGCTAAAGATGAACGGGTACATCGAGCGGCTAGCCACCCTCGAGTTTGTGATGGATCATGAGTTAAGTATTGACTTAATTCTACATTGTTTTCCCAAGAGTTTCTCATAATTTGTGATGAACTATCGGATGAACAAATTGGAATCCACTATTCCCGAGCTCCTCAATATGCTGAAGACTATGGAGCCTTCTGTGAAGCATGAGGAGAAGGCGGTTCTGTTAGTTGATTCCTCAAAGAAAGGTTTTAAGAGGAAGGAAAATGAACAGAAGAAAGGGAAGAACAAAAAGGCGAAGAAGGCAGAACCAGCGCAAAAGGGCACTTGCCATCATTGTGGCAAGGAAGGCCACTGGTGAAGAAACTACAAGATTTATCTTGAGTCCATGAAGAAGAAGAAGGCATCCGATGCCCCATCCTCTTCGGGTATCTTCGTTATTGATTATCATTCTATTTCCTTGGACACTTGGGTATTGGATACTGGGTGTGACTCACATATATGTAATGACATACAGGGGCTAAGGAATAGAAGAAGACTTGTCAGAGGGGAGTCAAATTTGCGAGTTGGCAATGGAGCAAAGGTTGTTGTGGTCGCCATCGGAACTTATTTGCTGAAACTCCCTAGTGGACTAGTCTTGGAACTGGACAATTGCTATTACGTTCCTTCTCTAATAAAGAACATTGTTTCTATTTCCTGTTTAAATAGAAATGGTTTCCATTTGACGTTTAGTAACAATTGTTGTTATATAACTTTGAATGGCGTACTTTATGGAACTGGAACTTTGAGTAATGGCATTTATACGTTGGACATATCCAGTGACATTTTCAATATCGAAGCGAGCAACATGCGTGCTCGAAAAGATAATCAATTAGACTCCTACATGTGGCATTGTCGTCTTGGCCATGTAAGCAAGAAACGCATGTCCGAATTACACAGACGTGGAATTCTAGAATCGTTTGAATTTGATTCATACGATACATGCGAATCATGCTTAAAAGGCAAGATGACTAAGTTACCTTTTACTGGAAAAGGTGAATGAGTGGGAGAGTTACTAGGTCTAGTACATAATGATGTATGTGGACCTATGTCAACTCAAGCTTTAGGAGGCTATAACTACTTCATTACCTTCACCGATGATCACTCACGGTTTGGGTATGTGTTCTTGATGAAACACAAGTCTGAAGCCTTTAAAAGGTTCAAAGAATTCAGAAATGAAGTAGAGAAACAACATGACAAGAGTATTAAAATACTTCGATCGGATCGAGGTGGTGAATACTTAAGTCAAGAGTTTCTTGATTATCTAAGAGACAATGGCATATTGTCTCAATGGACTCCGCCATATACACCACAGCATAATGGTGTATCTGAGAGGAGTAACCGAACCTTGTTGGACATGGTCAGGACAATGATGAATCATGCGAATCTTCCCAAGTCCTTTTGGGGATATGCACTTCAGACAGCTATTTACTTGTTAAACAGAATGCCAACCAAGGTAGTCTCTACTACTCCATATGAGATATGGAATAGTAAGAAACCTCATGTATCTTACTTGAAGATATAGGGTTGTCCTGCTTATGTGAAGCGGACTGCATTAGACAAATTGGATGCTAAGTCTGATAAATGTCTATTTATTGGATACCCTAAGGAAACAAGGGGTTACCAATTCTATCATCTTGTGGAACAAAAGGTGTTTGTTTCAAGGCATGCTGTGTTTCTAGAAAAAGAGTTTCTCTTGCAAGAAAATAGTGGGAGTGTCGTCGAGCTTGAGGAGGCTCGAGAGACTCAAATAGACATTGATGAGATACCTGGTGAAGCACAACAGTCGACAACTCATAGTGATAAGCAATTGGCTGGACCTATTGTAACACCACATCTTTGTAGATCTGGTAGAACACACAATATTCCTGAGAGATATGGATTTCTCGTAAGTGAATCGAACGACGTGTTACTCATTGATGATGAGGAGCCTACCAGTTATGAAGAAGTGCTGACAAGTTCAGAAAGGGATAAGTGGCTTGATGCCATGAAGTCGGAAATGGATTCCATGTATGAAAACCAAGTTTGGAACTTGGTTGACCCACCTGAAGGCATAAAGCCTAGAGGGTGCAAGTGGGTTTTCAAGAAGAAAACCGACATGGATGGTAATGTGATTACCTATAAGGCTAGATTGGTGGCGAAAGGATATCGTCAAAAGCAAGGTGTTGATTATGACGAAACCTATTCACCTGTAGCTATGCTTAAATCCATTCGGATGCTCCTGGCCATAGCGTCTCATTATGATTATGAGATATGGCAGATGGATGTGAAAACAGCTTTCCTTAATGGAAACCTACTCGAGGACGTGTATATGATAAAACCTGAGGATTTCACATCGATTGATAAAACCAAGGTATGCAAATTGCGACGGTTCATTTATGGATTGAAGCAAGCATCCAGGAGCTGGAATATCCGTTTTGATGAGACAATCAAAAAGTTTGATTTCTCACAAAATCCAGACGAACCTTGTGTGTACAAGAAGGTTAGTGGGAGTGCAGTCGTGTTCCTAGTATTGTATGCCGATGACATATTACTTATGGGAAACGATGTTTCAATCTTACAGTCAGTTAAGGTTTGGTTATCCAAGACATTCTCCATGAAAGACCTGGGAGAAGCAACCTACATCCTTGGGATTAAGATCTATAGAGATAGATCAAAACGGCTGCTTGGTCTTTCACAGTCTACATATATAGACCGAGTGCTAAAGAGGTTTAGCATGTCGAAATCCAAGAAAGGTTTCCTACCCATCAGGCATGGGGTACACCTTTTGAAGTCTATGTGTCCGCGCACAGAAGACGAGAGGATTTGCATGAGTAAGATTCCCTATGCATCCGCAATTGGATCTATAATGTATGCTATGTTATGTACGAGGCCCGATGTTTCATATGCTCCGAGTGTCACGAGAAGATACCAGTCTGATCCAGGAATGGATCATTGGGTGGCTGTTAAGACGAGCCTTAAGTACTTAAGAAGAACTAAGGATGTGTTCCTAATATATGGAGAAGGGGACATGGTGATACGCGGGTATACGGATGCCAGCTTCCAGACAGACAAGGATGATTCTAGGTCTCAGTCTGGATACGTGTTCACCTTAAATGGGGGCGCAGTGAGTTGGAAAAGTTCCAAACAAGACACTGTAGCGGATTCTACCACTGAGGCAGAATACATTGCAGCTTCGGAAGTAGTAAAGGAAGCGGTTTGGATCAAGAAGTTCGTTTATGAACTTGGTGTGATTCCGGCCATTGTTGAAGCAATACCGGTCTACTACGACAACAATGGAGCAATTAAACAGGAGAAAGAGCCAAGGTCTCATCAACGATCTAAACATGTGCTTCGCCACTATCATCTTATCAGAGAGATCATCAGTAGGGACAAAATACAAATCGAGAAAATTCCCACTGAAAGGAACTTAGCGGATCCTTTGACTAAAGCATTACCTCAAAATAAGTTTGAGGGTCATGTTAGAGCTTATGGTATTGGATACCGTAGCGATTGGCATTAGGCCAAGTGGGAGTCTATTAGTAATATATGAGAGATGTCCTAAGGCAATCGCCTTATGTATGAACCATTTATATGATAAATGAAGATTCACTATTTGAGTATACATGTTTTGATGTATTTGATTGGATCTTAAACTCATTTACTGAATGTCCACGATATGATTCATAGCATGAGAGAATTTGTGATTGGATCACAACTAGTGAGTATCTCTACATGTGTAATTGTGATGTATCAGAATTATCCCTAGTCGATGAATTGATGGATTTGGACACCATCGATTACAGCCGAGATTAGACAGTATGCTCCTTGGTGTATCCAGCGGCGATTCTCCTTTACAGGAGACATTGTGATGTCCGGAGTTAATCGTGGATGCTAGTTATGGTAACTAGTTCATTGGAGTGACCATCCATAAGACTTCATATGGTTCTCTGCATATATAGATATGTCAATGAAGTTCTTACTGTAGCTTAAGTGCGATGTTCCTTTGACTTGCGGTATTCAAGTCATCTTGATCATGGAGACTTATGCTTTGACATCTTAAGCAAACATCTCTAAGGAGATGTGGACCTAGGATGATTGGGTATAAGTCGAAATGGTCGAAGGTGTTTGAATAGCCTATAAAGGATTCACCACTCTTTGCGAGGAGATGTATAGCCATGGCCTCTCATCGGATTATTACTAAAGTCTTTGGCCAAAGCATTACATGTTTAGAGTAAGGTACTCTTCGATACATGTGGAGTAACTAGAATCCGTAGGACGAGGAAATGATACTTGGGCTAGGTGTGACGTAGTCAGCCTAGTGGGGACTAACACTATAGTCCATGTCCTGAACCAAGTGGGTATAAGATGAGTGAAGGGAATGGGGCACGAATCATTCGAGCTGCTGAAGGGTTTCAGAAATAGTTCTGGATCAACCGTTGATCTTTTCGGTTAATTGGGGATCATGATGTACTACTAGGTGCCACTCATGATTGTTCTATAATTAATGATTAATTATAGATGGTCAACATAAACCGAGAACCTATTTGGCAACACACACAACGAGCGTAATCCGAAGGATTTAAAACGAGCTTGAGAATGAGATTCTCAGACCGAGAGAAACAAGGTTTGGTTGGACCAAACAAGAAGCGAGCATGAAATCGTTTCAGTCGCAATGGAAGCGTGGATGGGTCGTGTCTTAGGAATACATAATGGATGAACCAAAATGGTTTGGTTCTAATCCAATGGAGGAGAATAAACCAAAGGGTTTGGTTTATTTTAAACGAATGAACCAAAAGTTGGTTCGGTTCGTTTTAACTTAAAATAAACCATCATGGTTTGGTTTATTTTAACTTATATTAATGGAGCGGGTTAACGGGCCTCATGGTTATGATCCAATAACCATTAAGAGAATTAGTTCTCTATAAAAGAGGGCTTAAGGGATAGTTAAGCCCTAATCTAAAACCCTATCTTGTGGTTGCCGCCCACCTCTCCATCCTCTCCTTGGATTTTCGGCGCCAACCCTAGGATTGCCGCCCAGCCTCTTGTGCCACCGTCCAACTCCCTGCCGGCATCCAAGCTTCAGTCGGTCATCCTCCGGCGACCCTCCGGTGATCTTCCTAGGCTTCGGCGATAAGGTGAGCACTTGGCTTCCCTTGGTTGGCCGGCGCCTACTCCTCCACCAAAGCTGTCCAGTTTTTCTGGACAGCTTGTTCTTCTCTCGTCGGAGCGTTGTTTGGACGACGGTTAGAGCTCCGACAGCGCCTAACTTACCGGGGATTCGATCTCCGGTAATCCTCTGAGGTGGAGGACGAAGGATTCGTCAAACGGTTGACGAATACCTCTCCGGAGAAGCGAGTTTTGAGGACTCGGTTTTTGATCCGAATTTGGATTCGGATCGTGATCATCTCTCGATCATGTCGTCTTCAACACAAGGCTAGTAACCCGTACGATGACGAAGCTCGTGACTTAGCGAAGTCATCCCGAGGATACTCGGCGTGGATACGGATAGAGACGATTCTAGCGAGGATTGTTCCGGTTGATGCCGTTCCCGCTACACGTGATACGAAAGGTATAACGTAGTTAAATTTCCTTTTATTGCAAATTTAAATTTACGGTTATGTCTACACATGTTGTACTATGCATGCGTGTGATGTGTGTGTTGTAATAAATATAGATTTATTATTTTATTGCTTTCGCTGTGCACATGTTTACGAAACATGATCGAACACACACTCGCCGCGATGTATAAAAATTAACCGAATCCTAAACACAGAAAATCGAAAACCTTGGCTCTGATACCAATTGAAGGGAATTTGCCCCGGAAGCTCCCACACCAATTTAATGGTTTTGCTTATCGAGTCCGTGAGGGGAAGCTTCGCTTCCCACTTCACCTCGGTAGCTTCTTTCATGGCGATCCCTTCTATGTCCCCGGATTAAAAAAATTTAATCCTAGATAAAAGGGATTTCCAAAGCAACCAAACCGTCATCGTGCTATTCGTTTAGAGAGGTCACTTGAACAAACTAGATGTTCAAGCGACAATCCTCTATTCTACGAGTAGCCGCGGAATAGATGATGTCCGGATCGCCGGTTTTTGTGTTTATGCTCGGGATCCAAGGTTTATTTAGCCATTTACAGATTTCTAACATGCTTATAATTGAAAAACAAAAACAAGCAACAAACTAAAGAAGAAAGTAGAAGAGGTATACCTCTCGATCTTCTAATGTATGTCCTTCCTCCTTTTGGACGTCGTGTGGGCGACGATCCACCAAAAGTCGAAGCTCCTAGATCACAAATCTTCCTTCTTTGCTCTTCCAAAGCAAGAGGAAGAATAGAAACAAGGTTTTTCTCCTCACTAGAAACAACCAACAAGGAACTAAAACTATCCTTGCCGCCGGCCAACTAGGTGAAGGAGAAGATGGTGGAAAACAACCAAGACACCAAGGAAAGCCCTATATCTTGTTTCCACCACCTAAGGAGAAGGAGATGGGGGCTTTTGGGCACATGCCAAGGCTGGAAAAGAGGCTGGAGAGGTGCTGGACGTTGGCCAAAAGAGGAAGAAGAAGAGAAGAATACCTTCCTTATTTGGTGGCACACTTGCCTCCAAAAACTAATCCTAATTCTATCTCAACTAGGATTCCTTCTTGCCGCCCAAATCCTAGCACTCCTTCAATGTAGTTCACGCCAACTCCCATGCCATCCTTTTATAGAGTTAGCGATAAGTCATGAATTAATATCCTCCATTGGTTCTAGGGATTTAATCTCAACTGTCGGATCTAGATATTTAATCTCAACCGTCGAATCTTAGAGATTTAATCTCTACCAATGGATCTTAGACTTTTGTTTCTATCCATTGGATCTAAGCATCATGAGATGTTAATAGGCTACATTAGGGACCATGAGGAGGAGTTGGGTCTTGGCCACCCATGGATCAAGCCCACATAAAGTCCGATCCACTAATGATGATCCAATCCACTAAAGGTTCATCATTGATCTACCTCACCAACCCCCATTTGATAATATGGGCTCCATATATTATTTGTACATTTTCTCCTCGTGGTTAAGATCTCGAATGACCGTCGATTAATTACTTTACTAACCATTAATTAATCAACATCTAACTCCTTGAGTAGTACCACTTAACCTTTTCATCATGCCGGACCAAGTCCACCTGCAGGGTTTACATGATGAACCTTATGAGCTCCTCAAGGGGACATCATCATCCTAATATATAGGACACAGTTTCCTCCTATAATCAATGGCACACCATATAAATAATATCATCTCCCAACTTACCGAGCCTATCGATTTAATCTATAAATCTCGCCCATTGGTAAATCAAAGAGATGACTACTAAATATATGTGCCCGTTATTATATCGAGATTAAGAGCATGTACTAAATAAAATCTGAGGTCCGATTCGATTATATAGTCAGCAATAAATCGAATCACCTCTAAGTCGGTCCTGCTCAATACACACAAAGTGCACTAGTGTGATTCTATGGTCAAGACAAACCAATACCAAATCACACTAGAACCATTATGCTGGTTTGTCCAAAGCCATCTAGGTTGTGAGCCTTTACTTATACTTTACAAGGAGTCGATAACATGATCTCCCATGTGACACCACACACCATGTTATCTACAATGTAATGTATTAGACAATATGCACTAAAATATGCAAACAATGATCATGTGATTCTTATTTCAAAAATAAAGATGTTCATAGAAAAGATAGACATTTCAGTATACATCCCTAGAGAGGGAAGATGGGAGGAACCAGCCAACACCTTAGGAAGAAGAAGAAACACCTCCTTGAGTTGCCGCCCACCCATAGCTCCCAAAACCCTAGCCACCCAAACCTAATCCTAAACCAACTTGGATTCCTAGCCTCCAAAGAAAGCAAACCCTAATCCCCTTAAGCCATCCCTACTTGCCGCCCACTTCATGATCTCTATTTATAGAGTTGGGCTCAAGCCATGATTTAATCTTCTCCATTGGTTCTAGGGATATAATCTCAACCTTCGGATCTAGAGATTTAATCTCAACCGTCGGATCTAGAGATTTAATCTCTACCTTTGGATCTAGAGTTTTGTTTTCATCCATTGGATCTAAGCATCATGAGGTGTTAATAGGCTACATTAGGGACCATGAGGCGGAGTTGGATCTTGGCCACCAATGGATCAAGCCCACATAATGTCCGATCCACTAATGATGATACAATCCACTAAAGGATCATCATTGATCTACCTCACCAACCCCCATATGATAATATGGGCTCCATATATTATTTATACATTTTCTCCCCATGTTTAAGATATCGAATGTCCGTCGATTAATTAATTTACTGACCATTAATTAATCAACATCTAACTCCTTGAGTAGTACCATTCAACCTTTTCATCATGTCGGACCAAGTCCACCTGCAGAGTTTACATGATGAACCTTATGAGCTCTTCAAGGGGACATCATCATCCTAATATATAGGACACAGTTTCCTCCTATAATAAACGGCCCACCATATAAATAATATCATCTCCCAATTTACCGAGCCTATCGATTTAATCTATAAATCTCGCCCATTGGTAAATCAAAGAGATGACTACTAAGTATATGTGCCCATTATTATATCGGGATTAAGAGCATGTACAAAATAATATTTGAGGTCCGATTCGATTATGTAGTCAGCAATAAATCGAATCAATTCTATGGCGGTCCTGCTCAATACACACAAAGTGCACTAGTGTGATTCTATGGTCAAGACAAACCAATACCAAATCACACTACAACCATTCTAATGGTTTGTCCAAAGTCATCTCGGTTGTGAGCCTTTACTTATACTTTACAAGGAGCCGATAACATGATCTCCCGTGTGACACCACACACCATGTTATCTACAATGTAATGTATTAGACAATATTGCATAACTATGCAAACAATGATCATGTGATTCTTATTTCAAAATAAAGATGTTCATACAAAAGATAGACTTTTCAGTATATATCCCTACAATCTCCCACTTATATTAAAAGACTATGCTGTTCTCATACTGCCATACATCTGATTCCCCTTCCCTCCACATGCCTATCAAAGCTCTCGCTAGAAGGGCCTAAGTGAAAGGGTTTACCAGGTCATCCTTTGATGCAATCTAGGCGACAACAACTTCTACCTCCTTTACGATTTCTCGTATCAGGTGGTACTTGCGCTCTATGCATTTACTTACCTTATGGGCTCGTGGTTCCTTCGAGTTTGCAACTGCACCATTATTATCACAATAAATTGTGATATTTTTGGACAAACCAGGAATCACATCCAAGTCCATCAGGAAGTTCCTGAGCCACATAGCTTCATTGGCCGCCTCAGAGGTTGCCACATACTCAGCTTCCATGGTGGAGTCCGCCACGCATTTCTGCTTGACACTCTTCCATACAATGGTTCCACCTCCCAAAGTAAACACAAAACATGAGGTAGACTTACTGTTATCCCTATCAGATTGGAAGTCAGAATCTGTGTAACCCATAGGGAGTAATTGGTCTGCCCGGTAAACTAGCATATAATCCCTAGTCCTTCTCAGGCACTTCAATATATGCTTTACCGCAGTCCAATGTCCCTGTCCTGGATTACTCTGATATCTGCTGACTATGCCCATGACATAGTAGATATCTAGTCTCGTACATAGCATGTTTAGCGGTGTTATCTACCGGCACATTGTGTGTAGATACAGGAGCCACTGATCATGTCTGCAATACTTTGTAGAGGTTCCAGGAAACCAGACGACTGGCTGAGGGGGAGATTACCGTGTACTTGGGCGATGCCATGAAGGTGGCGGCTATTGCAGTGGGAGATGTTCATTTATCTTTTGAGAAAAATAAACTTTTGGTTCTTAAGAATTGCCTTTATGTACCCTTATTTAGAAAGAATTTAATTTCGGTTTCTAAATTGTTTATGGATGGATATGCTATTTCTTTTAATGACAGAGTTGTTATAAGAAGGAAAAGCGACATTATCTGTTCGGGTGCATTGATAGAAAATTTGTACACACTTGAACCAAAACCTCCCACGATACAAATTGAAGTTAATAACTCATCTTCTAATTCCAATAAGAGAAAAGAACCTTTGAAGATGAACCAAACATATCTTTGGCATCTTAGGCTTGGTCACATTAACCTAAGCAGAATTCAAAGGTTGATAGCTGATGGACCTTTGGGTTCATTAGTGGTGGAGGATCTCCCAACCTGCGAATCTTGCTTGGAGGATAAGATGACCAAGAGGCCTTTTAAGTCCAAGGGGTATAGAGCCAAAGATGTGTTAGAATTGGTTCATTCTGATTTGTGTGGTCCTATGTCTATCCAGGCTAGAGGTGGTTTTGAGTATTTTGTCTCTTTTATAGATGATTACTCAAGATATGGATACATTTACCTGATGCGCCGCAAGTGTGAATGCTTTGACAAGTTCAAAGAATTCAAGGCTGATGTGGAGAAACGTCAAGGTAAAAGTATCAAGACATTATGATCTGATCGTGGTGGTGAGTACCTCTTGGGAGAGTTTAGGAACTACTTATCAGAGGCTGGGATTCAATCCCAATAGACTGCACCTGGCACACTCCAGCAGAACGGTGTAGTAGAGCGAAGGAATAGGACTCTTATAGAGATGGTTAGATCGATGATGAGTTATTCTGAGTTGCCAGATTCGTTCTAAGGATATGCTCTAGATACGACGGTGTACATTTTGAACTTGCTTCCATATAAATCAGTGCCTTCTACTCCCACAGAGTTGTGGACTAGGCGAAAACCTAGTCTAAGACATATTCGGATATGGGGAGTCCAATACATGTGCTGAAGGCAGATGCTGGTAAGTTGGAACCTCGTATAGAAGTACGAATGTTCATTTGCTATCCTAGAGGAACGAAGGGTGGTTTATTTTTTAGTCCTAGAGATCGGAGGGTGATCGTTAGCACGAATGCCAGATTTCTAGAGGAAGATTATATGATGAGCTACAAGCCCAAGAGTAAAATTGTTCTGGAAGAATTAAAAGGGGAAGTCACTTCTTTAGTACCACCGGTACAAGAGGATATACCACATGTCACTGTACCGTGTGTCACAGAGAATACACAGGTGATACCTCATCGTAGTGGGAGGGTTGTGAGACAGCCTGATAGATTCATGTTCTTGGGAGAATCTTCTGATTTGGTTCCTGGTGAACATAAACCTGATCCCTGTACATATGACGAGGCAATCCAAGATAAAGATGCAGTATCTTGGCAAAGTGCAATGAATGTTGAGATTGAATCTATGGATTCAAATCAGGTCTGGGAGCTAGTAGAACCACCCGATGGTGTAAAAACCATTAGATGCAAGTGGATCTACAAGAGAAAGAGAGGAATAGATGGGAAGGTTGAGACCTTCAAAGCGAGGCTTGTTGTGAAGGGGTATAATCAGAAAGAGAGTATCGATTATGAGGAGACCTTTTCGCCGGTAGCCATGCTTAAGTCTATCCGGATTCTCTTATGCATAGCAGCTCATATGGATTATGAGGTGTGGCAGATGGATGTCAAGACAACTTTCCTTAATGGAAGTCTTGAGGAAAACATCTATATGAAGCAACCAGAGGGATTCATTGCTAAGGGCAAAGAGCATCTTGTATGTAAGCTTAATCGGTCCATTTATGGATTGAAGTAAGCTTCGAGGTCTTGGAACATCCGCTTTGATGAGGTAATCCAGTCTTATGGATTTATTCAAAGTCCGAATGAGTCTTGTGTATACAAGAGATGTGACAGAAACGTAGTGGTATTTCTTGTACTATACGTAGATGACATTTTGTTGATTGGCAACAATATCAAGGTGTTATCGGACGTAAGGGTATGGTTGTCCAAACAGTTTGATATGAAGAACTTGGGAGAGGTGGGACACATCCTTGGGATCAAGGTTATAAGGGATCGCAGGAAAAGGATGTTGTGCTTATCCCAAGCTTCATACATAGACAAGATTATGGAGCGTTTTAGCATGCATAACTCCAAGAAGGGTTTTCTACCTTTCAGGCATGGACTTCCTTTATCTAAGGAGATGTGTCCTAGATCATCTAAGGAGATAGAGGAGATGAAGGTGGTTCCTTATGCTTCGGCAGTAAGAAGCCTCATGTATGCGATGCTTTGTACGAGACCAAATATCTGCTTTGCCATGGGCATGGTCAACAGATATCAGAGTAATCCAGGACAGGGACATTGGACTGCGGTAAAGCATATATTGAAGTACCTGAGAAGGACTAGGGATTATATGCTGGTATACCGGGCAGACCAATTACTCCCTGTGGGTTACACAGATTCCGACTTCCAATCTGATAGGGATAACAGTAAGTCTACCTCAGGTTTTGTGTTTACTTTGGGAGGTGGAGCCATTGTATGGAGGAGTGTCAAGAAGAAATGCGTGGCGGACTCCACCATGGAAGCTGAGTATGTAGCAACCTCTAAGGTGGCCAAAGAAGCTGTGTGGCTTAGGAACTTCCTGATGGACTTGGATGTGATTTTTGGTTTGCCTAGAACTATCACAATTTATTGTGATAATAGTGGTGCAGTTGCAAACTCGAAGGAACCACGAGCCCATAAGGCTAGTAAACACATAGAGCGTAAGTACCACTTGATACGAGAAATCATAAAGAGAGGAGAAGTTGTTGTGGCCAAGATTGCATCAGAGGATTACCTTGCAGATCCTTTCACTAAGGCCCTTCCGGCGAGAGCTTTTGATAGGCATGTGGAGGGAATGGGGATAAGATGTAAGGCAGTTTGAGGACAGCATAGTCTTTTAGTATAAGTGGGAGATTATAGGGATGTATATTGAAAAGTCTAATTTTTATATGAACATCTTTATTTTGAAATAAGAATCACATGATCATTGTTTGCATATTTTTATAGGTATGCATATTGTCTAATACATTACATTGTAGATAACTTGGTGTGGGGTGTCACACGGGAGATCATGTTATCGACTCCTTGTAAAGTATAAGTAAAGGCTCACAACCGAGATGACTTTGGACAAACCATCGGAATGGTTGTAGTGTGATTTGGTTTTGGTTTGTCTTGACCATAGAATCACACTAGTGCACTTTGAGTGTATTGAGCATGACCGACTTAGAGGTGATTCGATTTATTGCTGACTACATAATCGAATCGGACCTCAGATATTATTATGTACATGCCCTTAATCCCTATATAATAACGGGCAAATATACTTAGTATTCATCTCTTTGATTTACCAATGGGCGAGATTTATAGATTAAATCGATAGGCTCAGTAAGTTGGGAGATGATATTATTTATATGGTGTGACATTGATTATAGGAGGAAACCTGTAACGCCCGTAAAATTTCTAGCAATTTTACAAGAATTTTTGGTTGATTATGATGGGCTTTATGTGAGCTCTTTCAAAAATAAAAGAAAATAAGCCAAAAATGATGCATGGCCTAGGAATTGAACCCCAAATCTCTAGAGATAGCCAAGCCCTATAGATGCATTCAATAACCAGAAGCCCATCAGGGTGGTACTATTAGAGGAATATGGAAAATTATAGTAGGGGTAAGGGAGACTAAGGGACTCTTCAAGTGAATAAATAAGGGGAATGAGGAGACATGAGTGATCAAATTTCTTTTCTCTCCTCTCATCTTCTTCCTCACTGAGATCCATTTCCCCTCCCTTTTCATCCTTTGTCCGAAATTCATCCAAGCAAGAAGAAGGCTAGTTTTGCTTCCCTTAGGTCATCTTCCAACCAAAAAGCAAAGCGAAGGATGTAAGTATCCCCTCACCTGCATACAAGTAGCTTTTCGATTGAAGTTGTTATGTCAAATTCTCCATGAACCATTCGGCCAAATCCTTTACTTGAGTTTCAATGAAGTTCTATGCCATACCTTGTATGAATATGATGATGTTAGGATGCTAGATGGATTAGGTTAAGAGTTTAACCCTAAAAGCCCTCCTTGAACATTCGACCAAGACCATAACTAGGGCTTACCTTGATGATCCATGCCATATCTTGTATTAATATGAAGATGAGGGATTTTTAGATGAGTTTAGTTAATTGGTTGACTCATGTAACCCCCTTGAACATTCGGCCAAGACCATAACTTGGGCTCACCATGATGATCCATGCTATATCTTGTATTAATATGATGATGAGGGATTTTTAGATGAGTTAGTTAAGTGGTTGATCCATGAAACCCTTTTTGAACCATTCGGCCAAGACCCCAAATGTGTTCTTTATGCCATGCTTTAGGTGAGTTCATGATAACTTGTGATGTTAAATGATGTTAGATGAAGATAACATGCTCTAGGTTAGGTTAACATGTGTTTTATGCTTTAGGTGAGTTCATTATAACTTGTGATGTTAAATGATGTTAGATGAAGATAACATGCTCTAGGTTAGGTTAACATGTGTTTTATGCTTTAGGTGAGTTCATGATAACTTGTGATGTTAAATGATGCTAGATGAAGATAACATGCTCTAGGTTAGGATAACATGTGTTTTATGCTTTAGGTGAGTTCATGTTGACTTGTGATGTTAAATGATGCTAGATGAAGATAACATGCTCTAGGTTAGGTTTGAAATGAGTTCATGCCATGTTTGATGTTAGAAGAAGATAACATGTCCTATGCCATGCTTTATACGTTAAAGAATTAACATGTGTTTTAGTTAGAACATACATATTTATAAGTTGTTTGGTGTTTAAAACTTTGATAGAGCTCCATGCAGTTTAGGCCACTCCATGTATACTTGCTCATGATGTTGATGCCTTATGCCATGACCTATATGTGTGTGATATTTATGATATGTTTATGAAATGAAATATGATATGTGTTTATGAAATGAAATATGATATGTTTATGAAATGAAATATAATATGTTTATGAAGTGAAATATGATATGTTTATGAAGTGAAATATGATATGTTTATGAAATGGAATATGATATGTTTATGAAATGAAATATGATATGTTTATGAAATGAAATATGATATGTTTATGAAATGAAATATGATATGTTATGATAAGAAGCATGTATGTATTTTACCTTCTGTATGGCTTGTACCAGGACCTTAACAAGGTCCAAAGGGATGAGCTCCTAAGTTGCCCTAGGCCGACGGACTAAGATCGGGCCTAGGATGGGCTTCTATGTTATGATTGCCCCTAGGTCGACGGACTAAGATCGGGCCTAGTACGGGATGGGCTCCCAGATGCCCTAGGCCGACGGACTAAGATCGGGCCGAGGATGGGCTTCTATGTTATGATGATGGCCCCTAGGTCGACGGACTAAGATCGGGCCTAGTAACCTAGTAGGTTCGAGACTTGCTACCTCGGGTCTATTTAGGGATGCGTGCTATGATGATGATGATGTGGTACAATGTCGGGCCAAATATGTTGAGAGTTATGTTCAAATACCTATGATATATGTTTTCGAAGAGTATCCTGCATATACATTACATGTATATTTATATATGTTACCTATAATATATGTTTTATGATTTACATACTTATATTATATATGTTTACATGTTATGTTTATATATTACATGTTATATTTGCTTATATATTATATGAATATTTACATACTTATATTATATGTGTTTCATGTTATATGTTTGCTTATATTACATATACCACATTATATGTTTATTAATATCATATATATTTACATGTTATATTTGCTTATATTATATATATTTACATGTTATATTTGCTTATATATTATGAATGTTTACATGCTTATGTTACATATGTTGCATGTTATGTTTGCTTATGTTACATATGCTACATGTTATGTTTGCTTATGTCATATATGTTACATGTTATGTTTGCTTATATGTTATGAATGTTTACATGCTTATGTTATATGTGTTGCATGTTATGTTTGCTTATGTTACATATGCTACATGTTATGTTTGCTTATGTCATATATGTTACATGTTATGTTTGCTTATATGTTATGAATGTTTACATGCTTATGTTATATGTGTTGCATGTTATGTTTGCTTATGTTACATATGCTACATGTTATGTTTGCTTATGTTACATATGCTACATGTTATGTTTGCTTATGTCATATATGTTACATGTTATGTTTGCTTATGTCATATATGTTACATGTTATGTTTGCTTATATGTTATGAATGTTTACATGCTTATGTTATATGTGTTGCATGTTATGTTTGCTTATGTTACATATGCTACATGTTATGTTTACTTATGTCATATATGTTACATGTTATGTTTGCTTATATGTTATGAATGTTTACATGCTTATGTTATATGTGTTGCATGTTATGTTTGCTTATGTTACATATGCTACATGTTATGTTTGCTTATGTCATATATGTTACATGTTATGTTTGCTTATATGTTATGAATGTTTACATGCTATGCTTAATGTCGATGTATGGTTTTTTGAGTAGGACAGGATCTTACTAAACCTGTGTGCTTATAGTTTATTTTCCATTGTACTGCAGATAAGGGTAAATGGTGGATAAACTAAAGGGAGCAGCAGGAGGGGCAAAGTGTGTGTGGTAGTGGCATGGTGGAGGAGATCTGTTATGACCCTTGTGCATGTTTTCCTTAAGATGATTTGTTTATGGACTTGAATTAAGCACTAAGTACTTATGAAATAATGATCCATGCCCTATGTTAAGAAGAAGTACCAACGAAATGACGATGCATGTTTATGTTTAAAAGAAAAAAAAATGTCTAAAGTCTTCCGCTGTAAGTAGTACAATGTATGTATGTACGATCACATCGCGCCGCCCTTCCGAACCCTAGGAAAGAGCGGGCGTGACAAAACCGTGTCCTATATATTAGGATTATGATGTCCCCTTGAGGAGTTCATAAGGTTCATCATGTAAACCCTGCAAGTGGACTTGGTCCGGCATGATAAAAATGTTGAGTGGTACTAGTCATGGAGTTAGATGTTGATTAATTAATGGTCAGTAAATTAATTAATCGACGGACATTCGAGATCTTAAACACGGAAAGAAAATGTACAAATAATATATGGAGCCCATATTATCATATGGGGGTTGGTGAGGTAGATCAATGATAATCCTTTAGTGGATTGGATTATCATTAATGGATTGGACTTTATGTGAGCTTGATCCATGGGTGGCCAAGATCCAACTCCTCCTCATGGTCCCTAATGTAGCCTATTAACACCTCATGAAGCTTAGATCCAATGGATAGAAACTAAACTCTAGATCCATAGGTAGAGATTAAATCTCTAAGATCCGACGGTTGAGATTAAATCTCTAGATCCGAAGGTTCAGATTAAATGCCTAGAACCAATGGTAGAGATTAAAAGGAGGCTTATCCCTAACTCTATAAAAGGAGCTTGAGGGGTTGGCGTGGGGTAATCATCAAGAGATGCTAAGGTTTTGGAGTGGGCGGCAAAGCTAGGGTTAGGGTTTTTGAGTCTTGGGCGGCACCAAATAAGGAAGGTAATTCCTTTCTTCTTCTTCCTTCAAGGTGGTCGGCGTCCACCTTGTTTTCCCAGCCTTTTCCAGCCATTGTCCGGCATCCAAACCTCTCTTCTCCTTCTCCTTGAGTGGTGGAAACAAGACTTAGGGGTTTCCCTTGGTGTCTTGGTTGGTTTCCATCATCATCTCCTTCTCCTTGTTGGTCGGCGACAAGGATTTTCTTTGTTCCTTGTTGGTTGGTTTTAGGAAGGAGAAGAACCTTGTTTCAATTCTTCATCTTGCTTTGGAAGAGCAAGGAAGGAAGATTTGCAACTTGGAGCTTCGAATTTTGGTAGATCGTCGCCCACACGACGTCCGAAAGGAGGAAGGTCATACTTTAGAAGATCGAGAGGTATATCTATTCTCTATTCTCTTTTGTTACTTGCTTGTTTTTGTTTTTCAACTATGAGCATGATATAAATCTATATATGGCTAAATAATACTTGGATCCCGAACATAAATACAAAAGCCGGCGATCCATACATCGTCTATTCCGCGGCTACTCGTAGAATAGAGGTTGGTCACTTGAACAACGAGTTTGTTCAAGTGAACTCTCTAAACGAATAGCATGACGATGACTTGGTTGTTTGGGCAATCCCTTGTGTCTAGGATTATTTTTTTTAATCCGGGGACATCGATGGGATCACCATGAACAAACGACCAAGGTGAAGTGGGAAGCGAAGTTTCTCCTCACGGACTCGATAAGCAAAACCCTACAGATGTATTGTACAGTTTGAGCATTATGAGCAGATACCAGTCGGATCCTAGAATGGACCATTAGGTGGCTATTAAGACAATCCTTAACTACTTGAGAAGGACTAAGGATTTGTTCTTAGTATATGGAGGTGTTGATATGGTAGTGAGCGGGTATACTGATGTCAGCTTCTAGATAGATAAGGATGATTCCAAATCTCAGTCTGGATACATATTCATCTTGAATGGAAGTGCAGTGAGTTTGAAAAGTTCCAAGCAAGACACCGTTGCTGATTTTACTGTGGAGGCATAGTACATTGCAACTTCTAAAATAGCAAAGGAGGCGGTCTGGATCAAGAAGTTCATTACTGAACATGGAGTTATTTTGAGCATTGTTGAAGCATTACCAGTTTATTGCGACAACAATGGCACCATTGGTTAGGCAAAGGAACCATGGTCTCATCAGCGATCCAAGCATGTACTACGCCGTTACCATCTGATCAGAGAGAACATACGTAGAAGAGATGTAAAAATAGAGAAAGTTCCAACCGATAGGAATCTAGCAGATCCCTTGATAAAGCCTCTTCCCCAAGAAACATTTGAGGGGCATAAAGTGGCCTATGGTATTAGATACCAAGGCGATTGGTTATAGGCCAAGTGGGAGTTTAATGTAATTGAAAGGTGTCCTAAGGCAATCGCCTGATTGAATCTTAAACTCATGTACTGAAGTCCACAATATGATGCATGACATGAAAGAAATTGTGATTGGATCACAATTAATTGGTATCTTATCATGTGTAATCATGTAAGTATTAAAACTATCCCTAGTCGATGAATTGATGAGATTGGACATCATCAATCCTGTGAGACTAGAACATGTTATGCTTCTTGGCTTATCTAAGCATTCGGTACTCACGGAATAGAAGAATAGGGATGCTGAGAGTGAACATGTGGATGTTAGTTATGGTAACTAGTTTATTGGAGTGACCTGCTATGAGACTTCATATGGTTCTATATGTCGTTGAAGATCTCACTTCAAATCGAAAGCGAGCTTCCTTAGACTTGAGGTATTCAAGTCACCTTGATCATGGAGTCTTATACTTTGACTTCTTCGCAGCCATCTCCATAGGAGGTGTAACTATGGGATGATTGGGTATAAGCCAAAGTGATCGAAGGTGTTTGAATAGCCCACATAGGATTCACCACTCCTGATAAAGGAGATGTATACCCTAGGCCTCTTATCAGGATTGTTACTCAGAAGTCTCTGGCCATAGCAAACTTGCTAAGAAGATGGTCTTCATGCGAACATGTAGGAGTAACTTGATTCCACAAGATAAGGAAACTAACTGTGGCTAGGTGTGATATAGTCAGCCTAGTGGGGATGAACACACAGACCATGTTCTGAACCAAGTGGGTATAGGATGAGTGAAAGGAACAAGGCACGAACAACTGTAGCTGCTGAAAGGGTTCAGAAACTTTTTGGAGTCGATTTAGACTTTTTGGTCAATTGAGGGTCATGATGTACTACTAGGTGACACTCATGATCTATTCATAAGTAAAGGGTTAATTATGAATGACCAACATAGCCAGGAACCTATTGGACCACACACACTACGGGTGATCTCGAGATGTAAAACAAGTTTGAGAATTTGATTCTTGATGAGAGAGGATATATCTGGTTGGACCAGACCAAGGGGGTGCGAAACGGTGGCTATGGAACCTCCAATGGACTTGTCGGACTTAGCACGACCATATCGCACCTAAACGAAGTGAAATGGACCATATAGAGCCTCACATAGTCTTACCTTACTTGGCATGGGTCGTGCCTGACTCTAGACAAAAATAACCAAAGTCTAGGCTGTGCCTAGAAGGACACACGGTTGGTCTTGTATCTTGGCATGGTCGTGCCCTTTTGGCATGACCGACCGTGTGTAAGACATATGACCGTGTCGTGTCTTCACCGTTTTTAGAGATTTCTCTTATGAAAATTTCCTGGGTTGTTCTTACTTTAATTATGGGATAATTATGGTAAGATAGGTTTTGTTTAAGCCTCCTATGATACCCTAATCATGAGATCTATAAATAAATCCCTTGATAATCTTTAGAGAGATAAGTTTTTCCCTTAGGTTCTCCTTGATAACCATCTCTCTCTTTTCTTCTTCTCTTGTCTCTGTCGGTTGGCTAGAACCAATCGGAGGCAAAGACTTACTACTCTAGGAGTTGTCTCAGGTGATCCCAGCGTGGATACTGATAGAGGCAAGACTCGTTGGTCTTGCTTGTTATTTCGACGGATTTGAAAGAATCTCGAAGGTATAACTTCTCATTTTTTTTATGTTTACATGTGATTATGCCAAAGCAAGTTTTCCTGGCCCCCAGGGGATGTTTGGGATGTAATAAAAAAAAACTTATTTTCTTTATTCTACTGTGTATGATCTCGAAAATCTCCAACAAGTTCAAGTATGAATACTTGGCAAGGGAAAGTCCAAGTATGGATACTTGGCATGGAAAAGTCCAAGTATGGATACTTAGCATGGAAAAGTTCAAGTATGGATACTTGGCAAGAAAAAGTTCAAGTATGGAGACTTGGCAATGGAAGTCCCGGAGGCATGACCTCTTGGTAAAGGAAGATCCATTAGCATGATAAAGCTGAAGGAAGCACTTGAAGCCTAGCACAAAGGGTGAGGAGTCATGGACTCTGTTGATTCAAGAATGCCCCAAGTATTAATCTTTTGATGTTTGGATAATCATTTATGATTAAACAATGTTTGTGATCTAACATGGCTATTAAGTATTGGGTATAAAGAAAGTCCAAGTTTGTAGGGATCCTTAGATGACTAGAGGGGGTTGAATATCCTCTTTCATCGAATTCTACACAAAGTCGATAGTAGAAGAAAAACAAAAACTAAAATCAAAATCAACACAAACAAAGATAACACAATTGTTTAACGTGATTCGGAGATGACACTTGTACTTCACGACAATCCTTAAGGTGGATCAATCCTTCAAGCATTCACTAGAATTTATCCTTTTGATGATCACACCAAGGTGGAGAAACCTTTTTATTTTTACAAGAACACTCTTCTTCTTGTAAGATTTAAAATGAGATTATGAAGAAGAGGTTAGACCACTTAGAAAACTAAGAGGAAGGCTTGGAGAGCTTGGTATAGACGTTTAGAATTAGAGCACTAGCAATCTCCAAGCTCCCCAAGCCTCTCTTTATAGAGTTTGGGAAATTCTGTCCGTTGAGCTCGACTCCAGTTGACTGCTACATACTAGAAGTGGACTAGTGTTACTGTTGACTAGACCCTATGGGTTCTATCAAAGCCTGATTGCGATCATCACCACTCAAAGGACACTTGATCAGTCGGATGCTCATACCTGAAGTAGACTGGTGAAGCCCAGTCACCTACCAAACAATCTTTACCCTAGCCACTTAAGTCCAGTCGATTGCTAGACCCTAGCAACTGACTGACTAAGGCTAGTCGACTAGTATCAATCACCAGTCAACTGCCAGAGCTTCTGTTCAGCAGTCAACCCACAATCGACTACTTGACCAGTTGATTGGGTCATAACGTCAATCGACTGATTAAGTCTTCTGGATCCTCGAGTGTTGAACACTCGAGACTAGTCACTGGTCTAAGATACCAGTCGATTGGTACACCTCAACTATGATTAATTCATACTTGAAACACACCCTAACCCTAGACTAAATCTTTTAGCTTCTCCATCAACCTTGTGAGTTCAGGATCCCTCAGAGTCCATGACTCTTTCATCCTTGTGCTTGCCTTCAAAAGTTTCCTTCGATTTCGTCATGCTTTGGGTTCCTCCTTTGCCAAGGTCCACTTGGACTTTACGCCGCCAAGACTACATACTTGGACTTATGTTGTTAAGACTCACCCTTGGACTTCCTTGCCATGATCCACTTGAACTTATGCCGCCAAGACTACATTCTTGGACATATGTTGCCAAGACTTCGAGTCTTCACACTTGGACTTTCCTTGCCAAGATTCACACTTGGACTTGCCTATAACTCAACCATCCATGTTAGATCACAAATATTGCCTAACTATAAATGATTATCCAAACATCAAAATACATTAATACTTAGAGCATTCTTGCACCAAGAATCTCTCCTTTTTTGATGTTTGACAATCATTTAAGTTAGGTCTTTAAATATGCATTATGAACATCATATTTCATAATATGAAATCTAACTTAAATCTTCCCTTCTCCCCCTTTGACACACATCGAAAAGAGAAAAGTAAATTTTTAATAAACATGTAAGAATAGAATTTGTATGCCTTTAATTAAGGTATAAAATATACTTAAAACTCTCCTTTAATCCAAGATACATACTAAATGTAACCATGTTGAGCAAAGTATGAAAAAATGAGTAAGAGTATTGCTTAACTTTGCACCAACAATAAAACATGTGCACATAGACCCTGGGCGTAGATATATAGTTTATAGTAAAAACACCTGCTTAACCATTGCGCAACTTTCTTTTCTTCCTCATTGACCTTAAAAGATTATTATATTTCGTTGCATTAAGAAAAAGTAAAAGGTAGGGACTTCCTAAAAATGATGGTTGATGGTGTCTTCTTCTTTGGCCTGCTCAGATCTTTCTGTCCCTTCTTGAGGATTTCTTCTGATCGCCTTAGACCCTTGAACTGAAAGCTAGATCTGTCACCTTAAAGGAGAATGTTAAGGATAGGCCAACTTCCCGTCACGACCCCTCCGACACTCAAGTTAGAAACGGAAGAATGAAAAAGTAGAATGTAGAAGAAGAAGTGAGAAGTGAGAAGAGATCTTTAAGGTACCGAATAGTGAAGAAAGGACCATCCCTGTCTCCTTCCACCTTTGCCACTTTCATAGGAGATTCATCCCGTCTCTATTTGAAGTAAATTTACTTTAATACCCCTGTCAACTTGTCGAGATGTAACCGTTTCTCCTGCTCCTTTTCAAAATAGCTCCTTTTACACCCTCCACATGTCCCCTATTTTTCCTGCCAATCATTAATCAAATAAATAAATAAATAAACAAAATATCTCATACCAACAATATTTTTTATTTAAGAGCCCCATCTCACCTTTTGCACCCAAAAATCTACCTATATCCCCCTTTTTGCCTAATTTAAAAAACACCTAGGGCATATATATACATCATTCGGGAAATGATCATACTTCTTGGGAAATATACTAATGGCTCGGGAAATATACATACTACATGGGAATTACGTAGGTTGCTCGGGGATATATAGACTGAATAGGTAGAGCATAGATTATCCAACTTCTCATAAATACACTCTGAACCATCTGCATTGCCTCTTCCTACTTTGCATGGGAAATACCTATATCGCTCAAAAATTGCATGCACGACTCAAGAATTACATATATCAATCGGAAAATGGATATATCACTTTGGAAATACACAAACTTCTCTGTCAATACAACACTAACTCTGAATCAATTACTCTACTGCCTACTCATCTCGGGAATTACATATATCAATCAGGAAATTTATACACTGCTCTATCAATGTAACACCTAGCTCTGAACATAACTACTCTTCTTGCCCCTACTCGTCTGAGGTGTCATATACACTACTCGGGAATTACATATATCAACTAGAAAATGCATATACTACTCTGCCAACACAACACTTAACTTTGAACACAACTAATCTGCTCGCCCTACTCGGCTCGGGCGTCACATATACTGCCCAGGAATTACATACATCAACTAAGAAATGCATATACTACTTTTTCCAACACAACACTTAGCTCTGAACATAACTACTCTACTCGCCCCACTTTGCTTGGGCATCACATATACTACTCAGGAATTACATACATTAACCAGGAAATGCATATACTGCTTTTCTAACACAACACTTAGCTATGAACATAACTACTATGCTCACTCCTACTTGGCTTGAGCATCACATATACTACTCGGGAACTATACAGATTGCCTCGGAATCATAGTCATAGCTCCGAAAACCATCTAACTGATCAAATATTATGTTTGATACTCTTGAGAATATACTAAGTATCATGATTGAAAACCCTGACCCCATCATATGTTCCCCCTCTTTAGTAAAACTGAAGAGCAAAGTCGAGTAAAGTTTTACAAGTACTTTGAAACTTCCTTTACTGAAAAAACAAATTTTTTTTGCATTCTGCCTTAGTAAAAAAACCCCCCCACACCCATCATAAGTTCTCACTCTTTAGTAAAATCGAAGAGAGAAGTTGAGTGAAGTTTTACAAGTACTTTGAAACTGCCCTTACTAAAAAAATAAAATTTGTATGCCTCTGCCTTAGCCAAAAATCCCACACCCATCATAAGTTCCCCCTCTTTAGTAAAATTGATGAGCGAAGTCGAGTGAAGTTTTACAAGTACTCACTTAAATACAAAGACTGCCATATCAAAAATAGAACCATAAGATGTCATTTTCATTATAGATCTTGCAACTGTCATACTAGGCACAGGGCCTTAACTTTTAATACCCAGTCGCAGGGCCTTAAATTTGTATGTTAGCATTTTACTTGCCATTATAGCTAACGTTATAATCCCCGTGGGGGAATGTAACTATCTAGCTCATAGGCCATTATATTAGGCATGAGAGCCTTAAGAAAATTTTACTTGCCATTCTAGCTAGTATTATAGTTCCCATGGGGAATGTAATTTTCTAGTCAATAGGCTGTTATATTAGGCGTGAGAGCCTAAAGAAAGTTTTACTTGCCATTATAGTTAACGTTATAGTTCTCGTGGGGGAATGTAATTTCCTAGCCCATAGGCTATTATATTATACGCGAGAGCCTTAAGAAAATTTTACTTGCCCCTACAAAAGAAACTATTATTTAGCCCTTAGGCTCTTGCATTAGGCGTAAAATCCTTAGAAAAAATCACTGAATCCTGCAAAAAAAAAATATTTCCAAAGAAAATACATGAGATGAGGGAAAAAAATACCAAAATCCTCACTTAACCTTATTTTTCCCTGCTTCCATCATTTTATTTCATTTTTCATTTTTCCTTTTTTTTAAAGGGTGTCGCTTCACTTAACACTTAATCGCCAACTCAAACTTTGCTTTTGCCAGAAACCCTAGTTTCATTCATCCCGGACACCTTCAAACTTTTTACTTGCTTTCATGGCTTCCTCTTCCACCACCACTCACTGGTATGAAACCAATCCCAACTGACTAACCCTCAACCATTCCTTCTTCCTTCATGAACCAAAATACATCCTCGAGGGCTTCACCGCCATCATTCCTGCCCCCAATCAATTGTTGGATCGAGAAGCGTCGCTAGAGGGGGGGGGTGAATAGCGATCGTAAAACTTTTCGGCGTTTCATTCGAGTAGACAATTAAATGAGTAAACACAGCGGAAAATAAAGTGACACGTTTATTTTACTTGGTTTACAACCCAGCGGTTGCTACTCCAAGGCCCTATCGGTCCTAGACCGCGTACGGAGGGCAAATCACTATAACGTCTCCTCCTCGTTGGAGGTAGGAGACAACGATCACAAAACCGAAATTACGAGGATGAGGAAATAAGCCTACCTCACCTCGTTACGAATAAAAATAAAGAATACAATATCAAAATATGTTACTTGCTACTGCTGCCGACGAAGAAGATCGGAACTTGTCGTCGCGTCAGCGTTATGACGGTGTTGGAGCGTTGGCGTTGTAGGAGCACTTGATCAATAAACTTGATGTTCTTTGGAGTTGGAATCCTCCTCCTTTTATAGACTTTGGGCTCTGAATATGTCTCCTTTTTTTTTGAAACGGATCACGAAGTTTTCCAAATTTTATCGCGAAGTAGCCGCGACAAACGTTATCCATTTTGACCTAGCGCAAAGGCTGAGTCATCGCCATCAGTCGACTGATGCCTCCCATCAGTCGACTGATGGGCATCAGTCGACTTCTCCATGTCCAGCAGTCGACTGCCATCCGGCCACTTCCCTGCAGTGAGAGGTTAGCTCGGAAAATGATAAATACGACGATTTCTAACCATCCGATCTCGACCTAGACCTTCCACAAGAAGTTTTAGTCGGATCGCCGCCTACGGTCGTCCCCATATAGAGGACACGACCTTACCATCTCTCACTCACACGAGCTTACCTCGATTCTTACTGTGACACTTTCGCTTCCGGCCTTCCACTCGATTCCTTCGGCTCCATCCGAAGTCACTCGAGTGTCGCCCGACCACCGCGGCTTCCTCCGGGTGTCGCTAGCCTTCAGCTCTAGCTTTAGTACTTTTATGCACACTCGATTTAGCTCGTGAGATAACAATGTAAACTTAACTTTGTGTCTTTGCCATAATCAAAACACAGGTTCGATTATCTAGTGCCCCTGCACCAACAATCTCCCCCTTTTTGATCTATGGCAAACCAACACAAAGTTAAGGGAAATTAAAGCATAAAACAAGTATAGTAAATGATGAATGTCATTTTCAAAAACTCCCCCTTAACCAAAACTCCCCCTTAAGCCTAGGTGAGTTTTGAAAGAGATACTTTAGTTCAAAATTAAATAAATTTTGTGTTACTCCCCCTTAACTTTCGCTTTTCTCCCCCTTTTGCCATAAATCAAAACAAACGTTGGGGTTTGTTATGTAAAAATGAAGTTTATTATATAAAATAAGGGTTTAAAGACAATATGGTATATGCATGCATTAAGATAAATCAGCTATGAGTCCAAGCATGCGTCTAGCAGTAATTAGATAGATTGGTTCGAGGTGTGTCCCTCTGCACCAATAATCTAAAGGTTTGTAATATAACCCTTTAGGGTTAGTTTGCTCTCCCCCTTAGTCAAATATATGAAGTATAAGAGATGTAGGGGGCGCTAAACTTTGGCCTAAGAGTTGTTAAGTACAATAGTTGAGAAAATAAGTAGTATTTTGAAGAGGTTGTTTTAACTATATTTCAATTATCCTTAACATCTCACCTGTGTCTATATGATCAAGCATGTTATACTTATGTGTTTTTGTGAGATGACTTCCAATTAAGTTGATTAAGTGCTTTTAGGATCAAGTAATTTTATGTTAGATTTGGATTTGACCCTAGGCTTGTCAAGTTTACCTTTTCAAGATCATGGCTTCCAGGTCGTGGCGAGGCACAGGGTCCTTCTTTTATCGGATCATCGACCACTTCCTTAGACAAAGTTATTTTCAAGAAAATGATGACTTGACTCACCTAAGACTATTTCCTAGTCTAACTGGTTATTTTTTTGAAAAGAGGCTCCCCGAGGCTCAATCTTTTCGTAGGATTTTAGTTGGTTATGTACGTGTTCTAAGTGAGCTCACACGTTTTAAAGCACAAACTTTCTAAGTTAAAGCATGCAATTTCTAAGTTAAAGCACAAACATGTTTTGTACTGGCTCCCCCTAGACCGTTGAATCGGTTCGGTCTATCCACATAGTGGATTTGGTCCTTGGGAACCCAGTACGGGTTGGATCCTAGAGTTGAAATCAAAAAGTTCTTAGGGACCCATTCTTGGACTCTTTGATGACTACGATTTACGATAGACATATAAGACCTATTCGTAGTCTTTGACTTAAATCCGAGTCCGGCTTTATTGTACACGGCTCTTTGGGTTCCAAGTAGTCGATTAAGTTTCTTAGATCCCAACGTGAACCTTTCCAACCTAGCCTCAACCTCTTGAACTTGGTCTTTCAAGAGAGAATTCTCCTCCTCAAGTTTTTCAATTTGAGTTGAGTTTCCCTCTTTAACTTGACTAGTTGAAGGGGTTAGAGTAGCCTCTTGCTTGAGGGTTTCAACCTCCTCAAGTAACGACTCAACCCTAGACTCAGACTTAGTTAATGCCCTATTAAGCATTTTAATTGTATTGTAAAGTGTACTAATTAAAGAGTGATTAACCTTGACTTTCCCTTTTGGTCCGGCTTTGAGTTTTCTCTTGATTCTCTCGAAATAATCTTCGGGGTCGAAGTCAGAGTTGTAGTTGGACTCAGCTTCGGATTCTGACTCAGACTCCTCCGTTCTTGCCATGTAAGCTATGTCTTCTCTGTTGTCCCAAGTTCCATGGAAGGCTTTCCTTGCTCCCTTTTTATTTTGGTTCTCATTATTCAATTTCCTTTTTTCTTGTCGAACTATTCTCCGCACAATGTTGACTATTATGGCCTCCTCTTCGGATTCGGATTCGTCTTTGGGTTCGAGTTCATCTACTTGCTTAGTAGGTGGCTTCCTTCTTTGTCCTGCAAGTAGAGCAATACCTCTCTCGGCCCGGACCATGTTAGTTTGCTCATGAAGTTCAAACTCGGAAAATAATTCATCTAACCTAAGCTTCGAAAGGTCCTTAGAGACCTTGTAGACATCGACCATGGATGCCCATAAGGTAGTCCTAGGGAAAGCATTTAAAGCGTACCTTATAAGGTCCCGATTCTCTATGGCTTGCCCGATCGAATGAAGACCGTTGACGATATCTTGGATCCGCACATGTAGTTGGGTGGCGGTCTCATGATCCTGCATCTTTAGATTGTACAATTTATTTAAAAGTAAATCTCTTTTACATACCTTAGCATCAGCCGTCCCTTCGTGTAAATCAATCAATTTGTTCCAGAGGTCTTTGGCGCTAATGAATGGTCCGATGCGGTTGAGTTCCTCCTAGGACAAGCCGCATTGCAATATTTGGGTTGCTCTTGCATCGGCTTCGATTTGCCTCTTGGTTGCATTTGTCCATTTGTTGAAATCCAAGGCCTCTCCTTGATCATTGGTGGGTAGAGCAAAGCCGGTTTGGATTATTATCCAAGTCTCGACTTGTGTTTTTAGAAAACACTCCATCCGACCTTTCCAATAACGGAAATCATTTCCGTTAAAGAACGAAGGTCGGGTGGTGCTATACCCCTCAATGTGAGCCATTAAATATCTTGCAAAATACGAATAAAAACCAAAGAGAATTCCAAGACTTGGTCTTGGATTAGTAGTGCGGGAAATAAATAGAAATAAATAAGGAGAATAAGAAACTAACAAAAACTCGAAACTTACGACCTTTGATGTCCCCGAAAGGGTACTAAACGTTGGATTTTGGGGCTGGAAACAGTTTGTTACGAGGGTAAACCCGTGTAAGAAATGTAGATCTTTCTGAGAGCTTCGATTTGGTATGTAGATCGTTATGTGAGTCCACTTGTGAGAAAAGTTATAGTCGTTTTACCGTCGGCTACTCCAAGAGAGAAAACTTGCAAGCACATAACCAAAAGAAACGTACCAAGACTTCGTCTTGGATTAGTAGTGAAGGAGGAAAATGACTAAAAAAAAAAATACGAATCGAAAAATACGAACAGAAAACCAAAACGTGCTAGATTGGTGGTTTCACCAAATCTTAGCGCCCCCGCTCTGATACCAATTGTTGGATCGAGAAGCGTCGCTAGAGGGGGGGTGAATAGCGATCGTAAAACTTTTCGGCGTTTCGTTCGAGTAGACAATTAAATGAGTAAACACAATGGAAAATAAAGTGACACGTTTATTTTACTTGGTTCACAACCCAGCGGTTGCTACTCCAAGGCCCTATCGATCCTAGACCGCGTACGGAGGGCAAATCACTATAACGTCTCCTCCTCGTTGGAGGTAGGAGACAACGATCACAAAACCGAAATTACGAGGATGAGGCAACAAGCCTACCTCACCTCGTTACGAATAAAAATAAAGAATACAATATCAAAATATGTTACTTGCTACTGCTGCCGACGAAGAAGATCGGAACTTGTCGTCGCGTCGGCGTTATGACGGTGTTGGAGCGTTGGCGTTGTAGGAGCACTTGATGAATAAACTTGATGTTCTTAGGAGTTGGAATCCTCCTCCTTTTATAGACTTTGGGCTCTGAATATGTCTCCTTTTTTTTTGGAATGGATCACGAAGTTTTCCAAATTTTATCGCGAAGTAGCCACATCAAACGTTATCCGTTTTGACCTAGCGCAAAGGCTGAGTCATCGCCATCAGTCGACTGATGCCTCCCATCACCGATCGATGGGCATCGATCGCTCCATGTCCGATGGTCGATCGGCCGCCACTTCCTGCGGAGAGGTTAGCTCGGAAAATGATAAATACGATGGTTTCTAACCGTCCGATCTCGACCTAGACCTTCCACAAGAAGTTTTAGTCGGATCGCCGCCTACGGTCGTCCCCATATAGAGGACACGACCTTACCATCTCTCACTCACACGAGCTTACCTCGATTCTTACTGTGACGCTTTCACTTCCGGCCTTCCGCTCGATTCCTTCGGCTCCCTCCGAAGTCACTCGAGTGTCGCCCGACCACCGCGGCTTCCTCTGGGTGTCGCTAGCCTTCAATTCTAGCTTTAGTACTTTTCTGCACACTTGATTTAGCTCGTGAGATAACAATGTAAACTTAACTTTGTGTCTTTGCCATAATCAAAACACAGGTTCGATTATCTAGTGCCCCTGCACCAACATCAATGACCCCACCAACCTCCGATCGACACTAGTACCCTATTTACATGCCAACTCGAAGGAGGACTTCGCCTTGCCTTCCCAAAACCTCTTTTTGACATCCTAATATACTAAAGTCTCCCTATTAACCAACTAACACCCAACTCCATCCGTATACTCGTCGGAACCCTAACTGTCTTCAAGAACCTCAATATCCCCCAAACTCCTCATGTCTCCAACTGTTTCTACCAACTTAAAATGGTCGATACCGGCATGTTTTACTTCATGGCATGCCAAGACTACCAATTCCTTATCGACATGCCCACTTCCCATAAGGGCTGGAAAGACCTGTACTTATATATCCCTTTAGACCCTGTTCTTCAATTTTCTTTAACATGGAGAACCGCTCTTCCCCGACTCCCCGAATTCAAATGCATCAAATCCTATGTCAACTTCCCTTCCATTGAACCCTTGCTGAAAAATAGACACTTAAGCTTTACTGAACTTCTGCAAGAACCTATACTATCTTACTATGGGCTATCTCCTGTGCCTTCAGCTGAAGCACATCCCATAGGTAAGCACCACTTCACTATATACTTACTGTCTTTTCTTTTAAATGTATGCTAACATACTTAATTTGCAGAGGACATGATGCATGTTGCTGTTGCTAGAACCTTGGCAAAAAAGCAACAGAAGAAAAGAAGAAAAATTCAGGCAGCTTCCACCTCCACTTCCAACCAAGGACCCTCCTCATCAGTAATTACTCCTTTTCCCACTACCGCCTACTTTAATTATTTTTGTTCAGTTCTTGAAAATACCTCACAAAGAATTATTTACACTTCTACATCACAGGTTCGCTCTAAACTCCCATATGACCACATTATAATCCTTGCAGAAACAGGGCAGCTCTCCCTTACCTTAATAGATCCTACTCTGCTTCCTCCCCCACCCAAAACAATTTAGAATCCTTTTCCCCCTTTCAACATCCTACTCCCCATAGAAACATCCTCACCTCAAGAATTACCAACCCTTGTCGCAGCACCTACTTTACTTCCTGATTCTTCACACACCCTTATTGACCTATCCTCATCTTCCTCCCCCACTTCTTCTATTGATAATATTCCATTGGCCTCTTTAATTCCCATCAGATAACAACAACCCCTTCTCCCTTCAAGTCCCACAGTACCCAAATACACCCCATCCTCTCCCCTTGACCTTCTGGTACAGGCCGCATCAGATGCCTATACAACCCATCCTCCTTCTCCTCAAGAACTTTCCATGTCCCCATCCAGTCCTAATTCTCCTACTATACCTCTTTCCTTGATTCCCTCTGAAACTCCAATTCCCCTTCCTGCCTTAGATTCCATTCCACCGCAAACTACTCCCCTCTTCACTAGTTCTGATATTCCCCTATTTTTGCAAGAGCTTCATCAGAGTCTTCATATGGTAAGTTTTCCTTTTTTTTGCTAACTCATTTCATTGTGAAAATAAATCTTCCATATCAATTTCATTTGTTTATTTTTACATATGTAGGGTTTTGCTTATCGAGTCAGTGAGGGGAAACTTCGCTTCCCACATCACCTCGGTCGCTTGTTCATGGCGATCCCATCGATGTCCATGGATTAAAAAAATTTAATCCTAGACAAAAGGGATTGCCCAAACAACCAAGTCATCGTCGTGCTATTCGTTTAGAGAGGTCACTTGAACAAACTCATTGTTCAAGCGACCAACCTCTATTCTACGAGTAGCCGCGGAATAGACGATGTATGGATCGCCGGCTTTTATATTTATGTTCGGGATCCAAGTATTATTTAGCCACAAACAGAATTATATCATGCTCATAATTGAAAAAACAAATACAAGCAAGTTACAAAAGAGAATAGAGAATAGATATACCTCTCAATCTTCTAAAGTATGACCTTGCTCCTTTCGGACGTTGTGTGGGCGACGATCTACCAAAAGTTGAAGCTCCTAGATCACCAATCTTCCTTCCTTGCTCATTACGAGCAAGAGGAAGAATAAAAACAAAGCTCTATTCCTTCTTTCAACCAACCAACAACCTCAAAGGATGGAGCTTTGCTGCGGGCCAAGAAGGGAGAAGAGATTAAGGGGTTGTCGGCCAAAAGCTTCAAGGGAGGACCCTAAACCTTTGTTCCACCGGCCAAGGAGAAGGAGAAGAGGGAGTTTGGACGCCGACCAAGGGTTGGAAGAGCTCCAATGGGCGCCGACATCTTGTGGAAGAAGAACAACACAAGGAAAATCTTTTCTTATTAGGTGCCGCCCAAGCCCAAACCCTAGCTCCGCTTCTTGCCACCAACTCTAAAACCCTAGCTTCTCTTGATTTTAACTCCATGCCAACCCCTTGTCCTCCTTTTATAGAGTTAGGGATAAGCCTCTTTTAGCCCCCGGGGGCGCAGCGTGGTGGTTCCGAGCGAAGGCCTCCTCTGGATATGCCTGGGGTCGATTCCGCCCATTAGCAGCGTGCGCTGGGTGGGTGGAGGTGCTCGATGCCCCCCTGTCCTAGTGTGGTCGGCCCATCAGGCGCCCATGAGCTCGTACACCACGGGCCACCCGTCACCCTGATTTACCCTCGTCAACCGGTGGGGACTCTAGTTGAAGGCCTTTGGGCGGGGCCAGTTGGCCCTGTGGATTAGTGGGCGCAAGCCCGACGCCACAGGCTAAAAAGGGATAAGTCTCTTTTTAATCTCCACCATTGGTTTTAGGGATTTAATCTCAATCGTCGGATCTAGAGATTTAATCTCAACCATCGGATCTTAGAGATTTAATCTCTACCTTTGGATCTAGAGTTTTGTTTCTATCCATTGTATCTAAGCTTCATGAGGTTTTAATAGGCTACATTAGGGACCATGAGGAGGAGTTGGATCTTGGCCACCCATGGATCAAGCCCACATAAAGTCTGATCTATTAATGATAATCCAATCCACTAAAGGATTATCATTGATCTACCTCACCAACCCCCATAAGTTAATATTAGCTCCATATATTATTTGTATATTTTCTCCTCGTGTTTAAGATCTCGAATGTCCGTCAATTAATTAATTTACTGACCATTAATTGATCAACATCTAACTCCATGAGTAGTACCACTCAACCTTTTCATCATGTCAGACCAAGTCCACCTGCAGGGTTTACATGATGAACCTTATGAGCTCCTCAAGGGTACATCATCATCCTAATATATAGGCCACGGTTTCCTCCTATAATCAATGACACACCATATAAATAATATCATCTCCCAACTTACCGAGCCCATTGATTTAATCTATAAATCTCGCCCATTGGTAAATCAAAGATATGAATACTATGTATATGTGCCCGTTATTATATCGGGATTAAGAGCATGTACAAAATAATATCTAAGGTCCGATTCGATTATGTAGTCAACAATAAATCGAATCACCTCTAAGTTGGTCCTACTCAATAGACACAAAGTGCACTAGTGTGATTCTATGGTCAAGACAAACCAATACCAAATAACACTACAACCATTCCGATGGTTTGTCCAAAGCCATCTCGGTTGTGAGCCTTTACTTATACTTTACAAGGAGCCGATAACATGATCTCCCGTGTGACACCACACACCATGTTATCTACAATGTAATGTATTAGACAATATTGCATAACCATAAAAAATACAAACAATGATCATGTGATTCTTATTTAAAAATAAAGATGTTCATACAAAAGATAGACTTTTCAGTATACATCCCTACAATCTCCCACTTATACTATAAGACTATGCTGTCCTTTAACTGCCATACATCTGATCCCCATTCTCTCCACATGCCTATCGAAAGCTCTCGTCGAAAGCGCCTTAGTGAAAGGATCTGCCAGGTTATCCTCCGATGCACTCTTGGCCACAGCAACTTCCCCTCTCTTTACGATTTCTCGTATCAGGTGGTACTTGCGCTCTATGTGTTTACTAGCCTTATGGGCTCGTGGTTCTTTCGAGTTTGCAACTGCACCACTATTATCACAATAAATTGTGATAGTTCTGGGAAAACCAAGAATCACATCCAAGTCCATCAGGAAGTTCCTGAGCCACACAACTTCTTTGGCCGCCTCAGAGGCTGCAACATACTCAGCTTCCATGGTGGAGCCCGTCACGCATTTCTGCTTGACACTCCTCCATACAATGGCTCCACCTTCCAAAGTAAACACAAAACCTGAGGTAGACTCACTGTTATCCCTATCATATTGGAAGTCAAAATCCGTGTAACCCACAGGAAGTAATCGGTTTGCCCGGTAAACCAGCATATAATCCCTAGTCCTTCTCAGGTACTTCAATATATGCTTTACCGCAGTCCAATGTCCCTGTCCTAGATTACTCTGATATCTGCTGATCATGCCCACGGCAAAGCATATATCTAATCTCGTACATAGCATCACATACATGAGGCTTCCTACTGCCGAAGCATATGGAACCGCCTTCATCTCCTCTATCTCCTCAGATGATCTAGGACACATCTCCTTAGATAAAGGAACTCCATGCCTGAAAGGTAGAAAACCCTTCTTCGAGTTCTGCATGCTAAAATAATCCATAAACGTGTCTATGTATGAAGCTTGGGATAAGCACAACATCCTTTTCCTGAGATATCTTATAACCTTGATCCCAAGGATGTGTCCCACCTCTCCCAAGTCCTTCATATCAAACTGTTTGGACAACCATACCCTTACGTCCGATAACACCTTGATATTGTTGCCAATCAACAAAATGTCATCTACGTATAGTACAAGAAATACCACTACGTTTCTGTCACATCTCTTGTATACACAAGACTCATCCGGACTTTGAATAAATCCATAAGACTGGATTACCTCATCAAAGTGGATGTTCCAAGACCTCGAAGCTTGCTTCAATCCATAAATGGACCGATTAAGCATACATACAAGATGCTCTTTGCCCTTCGCAATGAATCCCTCTGGTTGCTTCATATAGATGTTTTCCTCAAGAGTTCCATTAAGGAAAGTTGTCTTGACATCTATCTGCCACACCTTATAATCCATATGAGCTGCTATGCATAAGAGAATCTGGATAGACTTAAGCATGACTACCGGTGAAAAGGTCTCCTCATAATCGATACCCTCTTTCTGAGTATACCCCTTCGCAACAAGCCTTGCTTTGAAGGTCTCAATCTTCCCATCTATTCCTCTCTTTCTCTTGTAGATCCACTTGCATCCAATGATTTTTACACCATCGGGTGGTTCTACTAGCTCCCAGACCTGATTTGAATCTATAGATTCAATCTCAGTATTCATTGCACTTTGCCAAGATGCTGCATCTATATCTTGGATTGCCTCGTCATATGTCCAGGGATCAGGTTCATGTTCGCTAGGGACCAAATCAAAAGATTCTCCCAAGAACATGAATCTATCAGGATGTCTAACAACCCTCCCACTACGATGAGGTATCTCCTATGTATCTTCTGTGACACGCAGTGCAATGACTTATGGTATATTCTCTTGTACCGGTGGTACTGAAGAAGTGACTTCCCCTTTTAATTCCTCTAGAACAATTTTACTCTTGGGCTTGTGGCTCATCACATAGTCTTCCTCTAGAAATATGACGTTCGTGCTAATGATCACCCTTTGATCTCTAGGACTATAAAACAAACCACCCTTCGTTCCTCTAGGATAGCCAATGAACAAGCGTACTTCTGTACGAGGTTCCAACTTACCAGTATCAGCTTTCAGCACTTGTGCTGGACTCCCCAAATCAAAATATGTCTTAGACAAGGCTTTCGCTCAGTCCACAATTCTGTGGGAGTAGAAGGCACTGATTTAGATGGAACAAAGTTCAGAATGTACACTGTCGTATCTAGAGCATATCCCCAGAATGAATCTGGTAACTCAGAATAACTCATCATCGATCTAACCATCTCCATAAGAGTCCTATTCCTTCCCAATGCTACACCGTCCTGCTGGGGCATGCCAGGTGAAGACAATTGGGATTGAATCCCAACCTCTGATAAGTAATTCCTAAACTCTCCCAAGAGGTACTCGCCACCACGATCAGATCGTAGTGTCTTGATACTTTTACCTTGACGTTTCTCCACATCAACCTTGAATTCTTTGAACTTGTCAAAGCATTCAGACTTGCGGCGCATTAGGTAAATGTATCCATATCTCGAATAATCGTCTATAAAAGAGACAAAATACTCAAAACCACCTCTAGCCTTGATAAACATAGGACTACACAAATCAGAATGAATCAATTCTTACATATCTTTGGCTTTATACCCCTTGATCTTAAAAGTCCTCTTGGTCATTTTACCCTCCAAGCAATATTCATAGGTTGGGAAATCCTCCACCACTAATGAACCCAAAGGTCCATCAGCTATCAACCTTTGAATTCTGCTTAGGTTAATATTACCAAGCCTAAGATGCCAAAGATATGTTTGGTTCATCTTCGAAGGTTATTTTCTCTTATTGGAATTAGAAGATGAGTTATTAACTTTTATTTGCATCATGGGAGGTTTTGGTTCAAGTGTATACAAATTTCCTATCAATGTACCTGAACAGATATTTTCCCTATTCCTTTTTATAACATCTTTGTCATTAAAAGGAATAGAATATCCATCCATAAACAATTTAGAAACTGAAATTAAATTCTTTCTAAATAAAGGTACATAAAGGGAATTTTCCAGAACCAAAGTTTTATTTTTCTCAAAAGATAAATAAAACTTCTCCCACAACAATAGCCGCCACCATTATAGCATTGCCCAAGTAAACAGTAATATCCCTCTTAGCTCGTCGTCAGGTTTCCTGGAACCCCTGCAAAGTATTGCAAACATGATCAGAGGCTCCTGTATCTACACACCAGGTGCCGGTAGATAACACCGCTAATCATGTTTCAACGACTAGACCAAAGGAAATACCTTTGTTCTGCTTCGGATTGGGACAGTCCTTCTTCCAATGTCCATCCTGCTTGCAAGTGAAGTACTTGCCTTTCAGCTTCTTCACTCCTCCCTGAGATCCTCCCACCACCTTCGCTCCACCTTGTTTCTTCTTCTTCTTGCCTTTCGGCTTAGAAGTAGAAACCTTTTGGGTCACCATGGTATGTGCCTGAGCACTCTGACGAAATAGCCCCTCTGCCACCTGGAGTTCTGTCAAAAGTTCCGCCAACGAATACAACCTCTTGTTCATGTTGTAGTTCAGGCAAAACTGCTCAAAACTCCTAGGTAGAGACTGGAGAATGATATCGACCTGGGTTTCCCCATCGATCTCAGCTCCGAGGACTTCCAACTCATTCAAATGAGCCATCATCTTGAGAACATGATCCCCCATGGGTGTTCCCTCGATCATGGTGGTCGTCATCAAGTTCCTCATGGCTTCTTGCCTCGTAGCCCGATTCTGGTTTTTGAAAAGTTCTTTGAGATTAAGCATCATGTCATAAGCTGTGGGCATGGCTTGATGTTGATGTTGCAGTACATTTGACATAGATGCCAAAATGTAACACCACGCCATCTCATCGGCCTTTACCCACTTCTTATAACTCTCTCTCTCCTTTTCTCCAAAATCTTCTGCAGTCTTAGGAGGGCACTCTTCGAGGAGTACATATTTGTATTCCTCAGCAGTCAAGACAATGTCTAGATTCCTCTTCCAATCAACATAGTTGGGTCCAGTAAGTTTATTTTACTTTAGTATTACAGCAAGTGGACTGAAAGTCATTTTTTGAAAATCCTAAGAATCACATAGATCATTACTGTAGATTTCAAAAAATTATTAATTCCTCAAACAATAAAATTTTAAAATCAACCAACACCTAAAAACACCGAGAATATAGTATGCCACAATAGTGTGGACGTATACGAATTCTACATCTGTATGAGGAGGTTTTACCCAGTAATTTTACTATCTTGTCAACCTAACTTCTTGACAAGTAAAATTAATAGTTGGTTCCTCTTTGGCCCTACAAATAAAAGCAGTGACTCCGATGGGGAGGATACTTATATTTGTATCTAAGTGTTCACCATTACTTGGTACCAAGGTAATTATCTCGGGTTATGTGCCTTACGCTGGGGAAGTACACATGCTCCTTAATAATTTCATATAACCATATTTGACATTGTGATCCGCAAACAAACTCATCTGATGGGGAGGAAGGCACTCAGAGCCGATGTACAAGTTTGTTTGCATCACTTGTCAAATCGTAATGGAGGCCGTGGGAATTTATAAAAAAATCCCTCTCCAACTTAGTAATTTGAAAATGAGGAATTTTCTAGCCTACGACATGCATATCAAACAATAAGCAATAAATATGAAAAATAAATTATTTTCCAACTATTATGGCTTTTGTCTTCAATATGTCTCCCGTCGCATCGCCTTCTCGTCCGCTCCTCCTACACCATATACGAGCCTTCCGGAGATCCGAGCCGAGAATAAAATCAATTTTATTTTACATCCATCAATCCTATACTCCACGAGGGAGTGTACATGAAATCTAGATTGAAAGTAAACTAAAATAAAAAGAGTGGCTAAACAATGATAAGTGCATGACAGAACCATTGTTTATTTGATGGTTCTGCTCGGAGGCTCGTCGGCTCCCATGTCCCCGAATAAAAATTTTCACTAATGAAAACTAATCTGGATGGGATGAGTTTCCTAAGCTCAATCAATTCATCGTCGTGCTAACGACTTGAGAGATCGCTTGAACAAACTAGTTGTTCAAGCAACAAAACTCTTCTAGTCGGTTAGCCGCGGAAGAGACGACGGACGGATCACCGGTTTTTGTGTTTATCTTCGGGGTCCATGATCATACAAATACATATGGATGTAGACATGTATAATCAACACATGCAAACATATTAATAAGAACATGCAAAGATCAATAATAAAACTTGTAAAACTTTTATACCTCTCGATCTTCTATCGTATGTCCTAACCTCCTTGTAGACTTCGTGTGGGCGAAGATCCTCCACAAGTTGAAGCTTCCTAGATCTTCTTCAATCAAAAGAAAGAAGAACTCTCCTTCCCTTCTTGCTTGAGCCAATCACCAAGCCACAAAAGCTTGTTGCTGCCGGCCCCAAGAAAAGAGAGAACAAGATGGCCAACCAAGGAACCAAACAAGAGAACAATCCCTAGCTCCTAGTGCTGCTGGCCAAGAGGAAAAGGATGAGAGAAAGACCGGCCAAAGGGGAGAAATAGAATACCCTACAACCCCTTTGTGCCTCCCTCCCTAGAGGGAGTGAAGAGGAGAAGAAGCTTAGGAAGAAAGCTTAGGGTTTCTTATATCTTTGTGCCGCCAAACACAAGGGGATAGAGTCGACCAAGCAAAGAAACCTAAACCCTAATTCTTGATCCTCCACGTGCCGCCCCCTTAGCCTCCCTTGTTTTTAGAACTTAGGAGAAAGTTGGTTATTGATGAGGTGGCCAAAAAATTAGGAACTAATTCCTAATTATTCTTGCCGCCCAAGGTAGCAAGGAATTAGTAAAAAAAATTTCTACCTCCTCTAATCTTGCCGCCTAAGGTGGCATAGAAAATAGAAATTTTTTTTTTTACTAATTCAAATCTTGCCGCCTAAGGTGGCATAGACTTAGGAAATAAAATTTTTTTATCAATCTTTAAACTTGCCGCCCACCTCATCCAACCTCTCCTCTGTTAGTAATATATGAGAGATGTCCTAAGGCAATCGCCTTATGTATGAACCATTTATATGATAAATGAAGATTCACTATTTGAGTATACATGTTTTATGTATTTGATTGGATCTTAAACTCATTTACTAAATGTCTACGATACGATTCACAGCATGAGAGAATTTGTGATTGGATCACAACTAGTGAGTATCTCTACATGTGTAATTGTGATGTATCGGAATTATCCCTAGTCGATGAATTGATGGATTTGGACACCATCAATTCTGTCGAGACTAGCACGAGGTATACTCCTTGGTGTATCCAAGCAGCTGATTCTCACTAGCTAGAGACATAGTGATGTCCGGAGTTAATCGTGGATGCTAGTTATGGTAACTAGTTCATTGGAGTGACCAGCCGTAAGACTTCATATGGTTCTCTGCATATATAGATATGTCAATGAAGTTCTTACTGTGGCTTAAGTGTGATGTTCCTTTGACTTGCGGTATTCAAGTCATCTTGATCATGGAGACTTATGCTTTGACATCTTAAGCAAACATCTCTAAGGAGATGTGGACCCGGGATGATTGGGTATAAGTCGAAGTGATCGAAGGTGTTTGAATAGCCTATAAAGGATTCACCACTCCTTGCGAGGAGATGTATACCCATGGCATCTCGTCGGATTGTTACTAAAGTTTTTGGCCAAAGCATTACATGTTTAGAGTAAGGTACTCTTCGATACATGTGTAGTAACTAGAATCCGTAGGATGAGGAAATGATGTTTGGGCTAGGTGTGACGTAGTCAGCCTAGTGGGGACTGACACTATAGACCATGTCCTGAACCAAGTGGGTATAAGATGAGTGAAGGGAATGGGGCACGAATCATTCGAGCCAAAGGTTTCGAAATAGTTCTGGATCAACCGTTGATCTTTTCGGTTAATTGGGGATCATGATGTACTACTAGGTGCCACTCATGATCGTTCTATAATTAATGGTTAATTATAGACGGCCAACATAAACCGAGAACCTATTTGGTCATACGCACAACGAGCGTAATCCAAAGGATTTAAAACGAGCTTGAGAATGGGATTCTCAGACCGAGAGAAACTAGGTTTGGTTGGACCAAACATAAAGCGAGCATGAAATTGTTTCAGTTGCAATGGAAGCGTGGATGGGCCGAGTCTTATGAAGACATAATAGATGAACCAAAATGGTTTGGTTCTAATCCAATGGAGGAGATTAAACCAAAGGGTTTGGTTTATTTTAAACAAATGAACCAAAAGTTGGTTCGGTTCGTTTTAACTTAAAATAAACCATCATGGTTTGGTTTATTTTAACTTATCTTAATGGAGCGGGTTAACGGGCCTAATGGTTATGATCCAATAACCATTAAGAGAATTAGTTCTCTATAAAAGAGGGCTTAAGGGATGGTTTAAGCCCTAATCTACAACCCTAAGTTGCCGCCCACCTCTCCTTGGAGAAATTCGGAGCTAACTCTCCTCCTCCTTGCCGCCGCCCACCTTGAGGCTCCAACCGGCGTCCAGAAGGCTGCTTCCTTCCCCCTCGCCGGCGTCGAGCTGCTGCCGGTTAGTGCCCCGGTGATCTCCTTCAAGTTTGGCATCAAGGTGAGCTCTATCTCCCTTGGTTGGCCGGCGCCTATCACCTCCACCAAAGCTGTCCAGTTTTCTGGACAGCTTGTTCTCCTCTCGTTGGAGCGTCGTTTGGACGACGGTTAGAGCTCCGATAGTGGCTAAATTACCGGGGATTCGATCTCCGGTAATCCTCTGAGGTAGAGGACGAAGGATTCGTCAATTGGTTGACGAATACCTCTCCGGAGAAGCGAGTTTTGAGAACTCGTATTAGGATCCGAATTTGGATTCGGATCGTGATCATCTCTCGATCACGTCGTCTTCAACACGAGGCTAGTAACCCGTACGAAGACGAAGCTCATGGCTTAGCGAAGTCATCCCGAGGAACTCGGCGTGGATACGGATAGAGACGATTCTAGCGAGGATCGTTCCGGTTGATGTCGTTCCCGCTACACATCATACGAAAGGTATAACGTAGATAAATTTCCTTTTATTGCAAATTTAAATTTACGGTTATGTCTACACTTGTTGTAATATGCATGCGTGTGTTGTGTGTGTTGTAATAAATGTAGATTTATTATTTTTATTGCTTCCACTGTGTTCATGTTTAAAGCGTGATCGAACACACACACGCCTTGTATGCGCGAAACCTTGATGGTATCAAAGCCCAGTTGTGTTTCGACATAATCGTAAATGGTTTTGCGATAGTCATAATGTATTTCTGGAAATTTTCTAATTTTGGAAATTTAGAAGTATTTATGGAAATTTTTCAATTTTGGAAAGTCTAGAAGTATTTATGGAAATCTTCCACTTTTGGAAAGTTGGAAGTATTTATGGAAATTGATATTTTCCATAAATAAAATATTTGATTAGATTCTGGAAATTTGTTTCCTAATTTAATCATGATTTGATTTGGGAAATCAAATCTTTAAATATTTTATTTTCATAAGTAGTTTTAATGATTTATGAAATTTGTTTCCTAAATAGATTTTCCTTAATCAAATAATTTCATGAATAAAATATGTGATTAGATTTGGAAATTTGTTTCCTAATTTAATTATGATTTGATTTGGAGAATCAAATCTTAAACATATTTTATTTCCATAAATAGTTATGACATATAAGGAAATTATATACATGACATAATTGTATGCCATGTAATTGCATTAGATGCATAACATTATGCCATGCGTGTCGTGACATGTAGATGTATGTCATGTATGTAATGCCATGTAGATAATAGTTATTTGCATGCAAAGAGGATGAGACATAAAAACCCTTAAACAATATTAAAGCCTACACCTTCCATTAATATGGTTAGAACCAGAGTTCCGTTTCTTGTTTGGGTTGTTGGACTCTCTCCAAGCCATGCTCGAACCCGAACATGTTCAAACCATGGAATAGTTTAATACTAATATGGTAAGAGTCAGAGGTCAATCGTTAGCTTTGGTTGTTGGACTCTCTCCAAGCTGGGCTAATTGGTTGAATGCGCTCTAACCATATTAAAACTATTTCCGATTCTTGGGTTGGCTTTAACCTCGAGCATCGGCTTGTTGGACTCTCTCCAAGGTCGATGTAAAGGAGGTGAAGTTGGGTGCTATGCATATGATGCATACTTGTTAATGTGTTAACAACCCGATGTATGTGTGAACATTCAATTAGTTGATAGCACATTGTGATAGTTGCATATACGTGATATGCAATCGGTATAGTTGATACCTACCGTCGTAGTTATAAATGACTTGTTGGACTCTCTCCAAGGTTGTTCATAACTATGATGGATATCAGCCCATTCGGAGATGGACCTACGATCTCCCGAAGTGATTTTGGGGTTTTTGAAATTCGAAAAAAAAAATTGGATTTATAAATTTATATTGATGCATTTTAAAATCATTTTCTCAAATATGCTCGTTTTGTATTTCTAAGATTGAACATGATGTCTTTGAATTTGCGTTCCATTTTGGATTCGAATAAATTGACTGGGCCGAGCTTCTTGGACTGGCTTAGAAGCTTGAGAATTGTTCTCAAGGTTGAAAAGCTTGCAAATGTCCTCGAAGCACCTCTTCCCGCCCGTCCTAGTGATGATGCAACTCTGGACCAATTGTTGGCCTATCAGAAACATGTGAGTGATTCTGAACAAATGAGTTGCATCATGCTAGCCGCGATGGAACCCAAGCTATGAAAGCAGCATGAGCATATGGATGCTCATATCGTAGTCCTTCATCTTTGTGAGTTGGTTGATGAGCAAGTGAGATTCGAAAGGTTCGAAGTCTCAAAGCTCCTCTTCACCTCTGAGATGCTAGAAGGTTCATCTGTGGTACTGCTCAATATGCTGAAGGCTGTGGAGTCTTCTTAGAAGCATGAGCAGGGGACGGCGTTGTTAGTTGATTCCTCGAAGAAAGGTTCTAAGAGGAAGTCAAAGGAACAACAGAAGGGGAAGAAGAAAAGGGCTAAAAAGGCAGAACCAGCTCAAAAGGGCACTTGCCATCATCATGGCAAGGAGGGCCATTGGCGAAGAAATTGCAAGATTTATCTTGAGTCCGTGAAGAAGGATAAGGCATCGGATGCCCCATCTTCTTCAGGTATCTTCGTTATTAATTGTCATTCTATTTCCTTAGACACTTGGGTATTGGATACTGGGTGTGGCTAACATATATGTAATGACATACATGTGCTAAGGAATAGAAGAAGACTCGTCAAGGGAGAGTCAAATTTACGTGATGGGAATGGAGCAAAGGTTGCTGCACTTGCCATCAGAACGTATTTGTTGAGACTCCCTACAGGACTTGTCTTAGAACTGGACAATTGCTTTTATGTTCCTTCGTTGATAAAGAACATCATTTCTATTTCTTGTCTAAATAGAAATGGGTTCCATTTGACTTTTACTAACAATTGTTGTTACATAACTTTGAATGGAGTTCTTTATGGGACTGGAACTTTAAGCAATGGTGTTTATACGTTGGACGTATCCAGTGACGTTTTCAATATCGAAGTGAGCAACAAGCGTGCTCGAAAGGATAATCAAATAGACTCCTATATGTGGCATTGTCGTCTTGGCCATATAAGCAAGAAACGCATGTCCGAATTACACCGATGTGGAATTCTGGAATCGTTTGAATTGGATTCATACGATACATGCGAATCCTGCTTAAAAGGCAAAATGACTAAGTTACCTTTTACTGGAAAAGGTGAACGAGTGGGAGAGTTACTAGGTCTAATACATACTGATGTATGTGGACCTATGTCAACTCAAGCATTAGGAGGCTATAGCTACTTCATTACCTTCACCGATGATCACTCACGGTTTGGGTATGTGTTCTTGATCAAACACAAGTCTGAAGCCTTTGAAAGGTTCAAAGAATTCAGAAATGAAGTAGAGAAACAACATGACAAGAGTATTAAAATACTTCGATCGGATCGAGGTGGTGAATACTTAAGTTAAGAGTTTCTTGATTATCTAAGAGACAATGGTATATTGTCTCAATGGACTCCGCCATATACACCACAGCATAATGGTGTATCTGAGAGGCGTAACCGGACCTTGTTGGACATGGTCAGGTCAATGATGAATCATGCGACTCTTTCCAAGTCCTTTTGGGGCTATGCACTTCAGACAGCTGTTTACTTGTTAAACAGAATGCCTACCAAGGTAGTCTCAACTACTCCATATGAGATATGGAATGGTAAGAAACCTCATGTATCTTACTTGAAGATATGGGGTTGTCCTGCTTATGTGAAGTGGACTGTATCAGACAAATTGGATGCTAAGTCTGATAAATGTCTATTTGTTGGATACCGTAAGGAAACAAGGGGTTACCAATTCTATCATCCTGTGGAACAAAAGGTGTTTGTTTCAAGGCATGCTGTGTTTCTAGAGAAAGAGTTTCTCTTGCAAGAAAACAGTGGGAGTGTCGTCGAGGTTGATGAGGCTCGAGAGACTCAAATAGACATTGATGAGATACCTGGTGAAGCATAACAGCCGACAACTCATGGTGATGAGCAATCGGCTGGACCTATTGTAACACCACATCTTCGTAGATATGGTAGAACACGCAATATTCCTGAGAGATATGGATTTCTCGTAAGTGAATCGAACGACGTGTTACTCATTGATGATGAGGAGCCTACCAGTTATGAAGAAGTGCTGACAAGTTCAGAAAGGGATAAGTGGCTTGGTGCCATGAAGTCGGAAATGGATTCCATGTATGAAAACCAAGTTTGGAACTTGGTTGACCCACCTGAAGGCATAAAGTCTATAGGGTGCAAGTTGGTTTTCAAGAAGAAAAACCTACATGGATGGTAATGTGATTACCTATAAGGCTAGATTGGTGGTGAAAGGATATTGTCAAAAGCAAGGTGTTGATTATGACGAAACCTATTCGCCTGTAGCTATGCTTAAATCCATTAGGATGCTCCTGGCCATAGCGGCTCATTATGATTATGAGATATGGCAGATGGATGTGAAAATAGTTTTCCTTAATGGAAACCTGCTCGAGGACGTGTATATGATACAACCTGAGGGTTTCACATCGGTTGATAAAACCAAGGTATGCAAATTGCGACGGTCCATTTATGGATTGAAGCAAGCATCCAGGAGCTGGAATATCCATTTTGATGAGACAATCAAAAGGTTTGATTTCTCACAAAATCCAGACGAACCTTGTGTGTACAAGAAGGTTAGTGGGAGTGCAGTCGTGTTCCTAGTATTGTATGTCAATGACATACTACTTATAGGAAACGATGTTTCAATCTTACAGTCAGTGAAGGTTTGGTTATCCAAGACATTCTCCATGAAAGACCTGGGAGAAGCAACCTACATCCTCGGGATTAAGATCTATAGAGATAGATCGAAACGGTTGCTTGGTCTTTCGCAGTCTACATATATAGACCGAGTGATAAAGAGGTTTAGCATGTCGGAATCCAAGAAAGGTTTTCTACCCATCAGGCATGGGATACACCTTTCGAAGTCTATGTGTCCACGCACAGAAGATGAGAGGATTTGCATGAGTAAGATTCCCTATGCATCCGTAATAGGATCTATCATGTATGCTATGTTATGTACAAGGCCTGAATGTATTGTATGCTCTGAGTGTCACGAGCAAATACCAGTCTGATCCAGGAATGGATCATTGGGTGGCTGTTAAGACAATCCTTAAGTACTTAAGAAGAACTAAGGATGTGTTCCTAATATATGGAGAAGGGTACATGGTGATATGTGGGTATACGGATGCTCGGTTACGTATTGCTAGATGAAAGGTAAAAGGTGTCACTCATGTATGGGATATGATGTCCCCTTGAGGAGTTGGAAAGGTTCCAAGCTTGACTATAAGCGGATTACGCCACTAAGGCGAGAATACATTGCGACTTTAGGCGACAAAGGAGCGGTTTGGATCGAAGTTCATCTACGAACTTGATGTGGTCTCATCGATGATCCAAACATGTAGCCGCCGCTATCATCTTATCGGAGAGATCATCAGTAGGAAGCGAAATACAAATCGAAAAATTCCCTTTGAAAGGAACTTAGCGGATCCTTTGACTAAAGGCATTACCTCAAAATAAGTTTGAGGTCATGTTAGAGCTTATGGTATTGGATCACAGTAGCGATTGGCATTAGGCCAAGTGGGAGTCTGTTAGTAATATATGAGAGATGTCTAAGGCAATGCGCCTTATGTATGAACCATTTATATGATAAATGAAGATTCACTATTTGAGTATACATGTTTTATGTATTTGATTGGATCTTAAACTCATTTCTTGAATGTCCACGATCGATTCACAACATGAGAGAATTTGTGATTGGATCACAACTAGTGAGTATCTCTACATGTGTAATTGTGATGTATCGGAATTATCCTAGTCGATGAATTGATGGATTTGGACACCATCAATTACATCGAGACTAACCCAGTATACTCCTTGGTGTATCAAGCGGTGATTCTCACTGGCTGGAGACATAGTGATGTCCGGAGTTAATCGTGGATGCTAGTTATGGTAACTAGTTCATTGGAGTGACCAGCCGTAAGACTTCATATGGTTCTCTTCATATATAGATATGTCAATGAAGTTCTTACTGTGGCTTAAGTGTGATGTTCCTTTGACTTACGGTATTCAAGTCATCTTGATCATGGAGACTTATGCTTTGACATCTTAAGCAAACATCTCTAAGGAGATGTGGACCCGGGATGATTGGGTATAAGTCGAAGTGATCGAAGGTGTTTGAATAGCCTATAAAGATTCACCACTCCTTGCGAGGAGATGTATACCCATGGCCTCTCGTCGGATTGTTACTAAAGTCTTTGGCCAAAGCATTACATGTTTAGAGTAAGGTACTCTTCGATACATGTGCAGTAACTAGAATCCGTAGGACGAGGAAATGATCTTCCAAAACTATCTTGGTTGTGAGCCTCTACTTATATTCTACAAGGGACTAATAACATGATCTTCTGTGCCACACCAAGCACCATGTTATCTATAATGTAAAGTATTAGACAATATGCACACATATAATAAATATAAAGTGCAAACAATGATCATGTGATTCTTATTTCAAAATAAAAATGTTCATACAAAAGAGCTAGGCTTTCAGTATACATCCCAACAATCTCCCACTTATACAAAAAGACTATGCTGTCATCACACTGCCATACATCTGATCCCCATGTCCTCCACATGCCTATCAAACGCTTTCGCTGGAAGGGCCTTAGTGAATGGATCCACCAGGTTATCCTCTGATGTAATCTTGGCGATAGCTACTTCTCCTCGCTTTATGATCTCTCGTATCAGGTCGTACTTGCGCTCTATGTGTTTACTTGCCTTATAGGCTCGTGGTTCCTTCGAGTTTGCAACTGCACCACTGTTATCACAATAAATTGTGATAGTTCTGGGCAAACCAGGAATCACATCCAAGTCCATCAAGAAGTTCCTGAGCCATACAACTTCCTTGGCTGCCTCAGAGGCTGCCATATACTCAACTTCCATGGTAGATTCCGCCACACATTTCTGCTTGACACTCCTCCATACTATGGCTCCACCTCCAAAAGTAAACACAAACCCTGAGGTAGACTTACTGTTGTCCCTATCTGATTGGAAATCAGAATCCGTGTAACCCACAGGGACTAATTGATCTGCCCAGTAAATCAGCATATAATCCCTAGTCCTTCTCAAGTACTTCAATATATGCTTTACCGCAGTCCAATGTCACTATCCAGGATTACTCTGATATCTGCTAACCATGCCGACGGCAAAGCAGATTTCTGGTCTCGTACATAGCATAACATACATGAGGCTTCCTACTACCAAATCATAAGGAACCACCTTCATCTCCTCTATCTCCTTTGATGTTTTGGGACACATCTCTTTAGATAAAGGTACTCCATGGCTAAAAGGTAGAAAACCTTTCTTGGAGTTCTGCATGCTAAAACGAGCAAGGATAGTGTCAATGTATGAAGCTTGAGATAAGCACAACATCCTTTTCTTGTGATCCCTTATCACCTTGATCCCAAGGATGTGTCCCACTTCTCCCAAGTCCTTCATATCAAACTGTTTGGACAACCAAACCCTTACATCTGATAACACTCTGATATTGTTGCCAACTAACAAAATGTCATCTACGTATAGTACAAGAAATACCACTATGTTTCTAACACATCTCTTGTATACACAAGGCTCATCTGGACTTTGAATAAATCCATATGACTGGATTACCTCATCAAAGCGAATGTTCCAAGATCTATAAGCTTGCTTCAATCCATAAATGGACCAATTAAGCTTACACATAAGATGCTCTTTGCCCTTTGCAATGAATCCCTCTGGTTGCTTCATATAGATGTTTTCCTCAAGACTTCCATTAAGGAAAGTTGTCTTGAAATCCATCTGCCAAATCTCATAATCCTCATGAGCAGCAATAGATAAGAGAATCCGGATAGACTTAAGCATAGCTACCGGTGAAAAGGTCTCCTCATAATCGATACCCTCTTTCTGAGTATACCCTTTCGCAACAAGCCTAGCTTTGAAGGTCTAAACCTTCCCATCTACTCCTCTCTTTCTCTTGTAGATCCACTTGCATCCAATGGCTTTCACACCATCGGGTGATTCTACTAGCTCCCAGACATGATTAGAATCCATAGATTCTATCTCTGAATTCATCGCTCTTTGCCAAGATACTGCATCTCTATCTTGGAGTGCCTCGTCAGATGTCCAGAGATCAGGTTCATGTTTACCATGGACTAAGTCCGAAGACTCTCCCAAGAACATGAATCTCATGGGTTGTCTAACAACCCTCCCACTACGACGAGGTGCCACCTGTGCATGCTCTGTGACATGCGGTGCAGTGACTTGTGGTATTTCCTCTTGTACCGGTGGTACTGAAGTCGGGACATCCCATGTCAACTCCTCAAGAACAATCCTACTCGTGGGCTTGTGGTTCATCACATAGTCCTCCTCTAGAAATCTGGCATTCGTAATCACGATCACCTTCTGATCTCTAGGACTATAGAACAAACCATCCTTCGTTCCCTTAGGGTAGCCAACAAACAAGCGTACTTCTGTACGAGATTCTAACTTACCAGCATCTCCCTTCAACACATGTGCTGGACTACCCCAAATCCGAATATGTCTTAGACTAGGCTTTCGCCCAGTCCACAATTCTATGGGAGTAGAGGGGTACTGACTTAGATGGAACCAAGTTCAGAATGTGTACTGCCGTTTCTAGAGCAAACCCCCAGAACGAATCAGGTAACTCAGAATAACTCATCATCGATCTGACCATCTCCATAAGAGTCCTATTCCTTCGCTCCGCCACACCATTCTGCTGGGGTGTGCCAGGTGTGGACAATTGGGATTGAATCCCAGCCTCTGATAAGTAACTCCTAAACTCTCCCAAGAGGTACTCACCACCACAATCAGATCGTAGTGTCTTGATACTTTTACCTTAACGGTTCTCCACATTAGTCTTGAATTCTTTGAACCTGTCAAAGCATTCAGACTTGCGGCGCATCAAGTAAATGTATCCATACCTTGAATAATCGTCTATAAAATAGACAAAGTATTCAAAGCCACCTCTAGCCTAGATAAATATAGGACCGCACAAATCAGAATGAACCAATTCCAATACATCTTTGGCTCTATACCCCTTAGCCTTAAAAAGCCTCTTGGTCATCTTACCTTCCAAGCAAGACTCGCAGGTTGGGAGATCTTCCACCACTAATAAACCCAAGGATCCATCAGCTATCAAGCTTTGAATTCTACTCAGGTTAATATGACCAAGTCTTAGGTGCCAAAGATATGTCTGGTTCATTTTCGAAGGTTCTTTTCTCTTATTAGACTTAGAAGATGAGTTATTCACTTCTATATGCATCGTGGGAGTTTTCGGTTCAAGAGTGTACAAATTGCCAACCAATGTACCAGAACAGATAATCTCCTTATTCCTTTTTATAACAACTTTGTCATTAAAAGAAATAGAATATCCATCCTGAAACAATTTAGAAACTGAAATTAGATTCTTTCTAAAAGTGGGTACATAAAGATAGTTTCTCAAAACCAAAACTTTATTCCTATCAAAAGATAAATAAACGTCTCCCACTGCAATAGCCGCCACCTTTGAAGCATTGCCCATGAAGACGGTAATCTCTCCCTCAGCTAGTCGTCGGGTTTCCTGGAACCCCTGCAAAGTATTGCAAACATGATCAGTGGCTCCTGTATCTACACACCAGGTACTGGTAGATAATACCGCTAAACATGTTTCAACAACTAAATAAGAAGATATACCTTTGTTCTTTCGGCGAGGACAGTCCGCCTTCCAATGTCCAGTCTGCTTGCAAGTGAAGCACTTGCCTTTTGGCTTCTTCACTCCTGCCTGAGGTCCTGCTGCCACTTTCTATGCTCCACCTTGCTTCTTCTTCTTCTTCCCTTTCGGTTTAGAAGTAGAAACCTTCTCAGCAACCATGGCTTGAGCGCTTTGACAAAAAAGCCCTTCACGCTCGAGTTTTGTCGAAGCTCCGCCAATGAATACAACCTCTTGTTCATGTTGTAGTTGAGGCGAATCGCCAAAACTCCTAGGCAAAGATCTGGAGAATGATATCGACTGGGTTTCCCCATCGATCTCAAATTCGAGGACTTCCATCTTATTCGATGAGCCATCATCTTGAGAACATGATCCTGACGGATGTTCCTCGATCATGGTGGTCGCCATCAAGTTCCTCATAGCCTCCTCGCTGCCGCCTACTCGATGTCAAAAGTTCCTTGAGATTGAGCATCATGTCATAAGTCGTGGCCATGGCCTGATGCTGATGTTGCAGTACATTTGACATAGATGCCAAAATGTAACACTGCGCCATCTCATCTGCCTTGATCCATTTCTTATAACTCTCTTTCTCCTTTCCATCAGAGTCATCGGTGGGCTTAGGAGGACAGACCTCAAAGAATATAAATTTGTACTCCTCTGCAGTTAAGACAATATCCAAATTTCTTTTCCAATCAATATAATTTGTTCCAGTAAGTTTATTTTCTTTCAATATCACAACAAGTGAGTTGAAAGCCATTTGAAAAAAAAACCTAAGAATCACAATGATCAAAATATTAGATTTCAAATATCATTGATTCCTCAAACAATAAAATTTCAAAATCAACCAACACCTCAAAACACCGAGAATATCGCATGCCACGATAGTGTGGACGTATACGAATTCTACATTTGTAAGAGGAGATTTAACCCATTAATTTTATTATCTTGTCAACCTTACTTTTTGACAAATAAAATTAATAGTTGGTTCCTCTTTGGCCCTACAAATAAAAGCAGTGACTCCGATGGGGAGGATACTTTTTATTTGCATTTAAGTGTGCACCATTACACGATACTAAGGGAATTATCTCGGATTATGTGCCTTACCGATGGGGAAGTACACACGCTCCTAAATAATTTCCTATAACCATTATTTGACCTAGTGATCTGCAAACAAACTCATCCGATGGGGAGGAAGGCACTCAGAGCCGACGCGCAAGTTTGTTGCATCACACGTCAAATTGTAATGGAGGTCGCGGGAATTAATTAAAATGTCCCTCTCCCACTTAGTAAATTGACAGTGAGGAATTTTCAAGCACACACAACATGCATATAAAACAAATCAGCAATAAATATGGAAAAAATCAGAATTTTCCCAACTATTATGACATTGTTCTCCAATATGCGTCCCGTCGTGTCGCCACCTCGTCCGCTCCACCTTTTCCCGTGCGCAAGTCACCAAAGAGATCCGAGCCAAGATAATCTATTTTAATTTACATCCATCGATCTTATACTCCATGAAGGAGTGTACAAATAATCTAGATCGAAAGTAAACTAAAATGAGTGGCTAAACAATGCCGTATTTAATTACAAAAATTAAATACTAATTTTGCCTCATCAACCCCGAGGATTCAAATAATATACAATCACGAACACATGCAATCACATACACGCATATATAGCCATAATAGTTGGAACTTATGCCTGCAACCAAAAAGTTATCCTACGCACATCCTACTATCATCCGGCATACACAATATATGATAAGTGCATGAAAGTAACCGAATCCAAAACACACAAAACCGGAAACCATTGCTCTGATACCATTTTGATGGCATGAGTTTGTGTACATGAAATCTAGATCGAAAGTATACTAAAATAAAAAGAGTTGCTAAACAATGCCATATCTAATTCACAAAAATTAAATACTAGCCTCGTCAACCCTGAGGATTCAACAAAATATATACATATAATCACATACACACATATGCCCATAATAGTAGGATCTTATGCCTGCAACCAAAGAGTTAAACTACGCATATCCTACTATTATCCGACACATATAATATATGAAAAGCGCATAAAAATTAACCGAATCCTAAACACACAAAACCGAAAACCTTGGCTCTGATACCAATTGTAGGGTTTTTCTTATCAAGTCCTTGAGGGAAAACTTCGCTTCCCACTTCACCTCGGTCGCTTATTCATGGCGATCCCATCAATGTCCCTGGATTAAAAAAATTTAATCCTAGACAAAAGGGATTGCCCAAACAACCAAGTCTTCATCGTGTTATTCGTTTAGAGAGGTCACTTGGAAAAACTCGTTGTTCAAGCGACCAACCTCTATTCTACGAGTAGCCGCGGAATAGACGATGTATGGATCACCGACTTTTGTATTTATGTTCGGGATACAAGTATAATTTAGCCACAAACAGAATTATATCATGCTCATAATTGAAAAAACAAATACAAGCAAGTTACAAAAGAGAATAGAGAATAGATATACTTCTCGATCTTTTAATGTATGACCTTCCTCCTTTCGGACGTCGTGTAGGCGACGATCTACCAAAAGTTGAAGCTCCTAGATCGCCAATCTTCCTTCCTTGCTCATTCTGAGCAAGGGGAAGAATAGAAACAAAGCTCTATTCCTTCTTTCAACCAACCAACAACCTCCAAGGATGGAGCTTTGCCGGCGGCCAAGAAGGGAGAAGAGATTAAGGGGTTGCCGACCAAAAGCTTCAAGGGAGGACCCTAAACCTTTGTTCCACCGGCCAAGAAGAAGGAGAAGAGGGAGTTTGGATGCCCGCCAAGGATTGGAAGAGCTCCAATGGGCGCTGACAGCTTGTGGAAGAAGAACAACACAAGGAAAATCTTTCCTTATTAGGTGCCACCCAAGCCCAAACCCTAGCTCCTCTTTTTGCCGCCAACTCCAAAACCCTAGTTTCTCTTGATTTTAACTCCACGGCAACCCCTTGTCCTCCTTTTATAGAGTTAGGGATAAGCCTCCTTTTAATCTCCACCATTGGTTCTAGGGATTTAATCTCAACCGTCAGATCTAGAGAATTAATCTCAACCGTCGGATCTTAGAGATTTAATCTCTACCTTTGGATCTAGAGTTTTGTTTCTATCCATTGAATCTAAGCTTCATGAGGTTTTAATAGGCTACATTAGGGACCGTGAGGAGGAATTGGATCTTAGCCACCCATGGATCAAGCCCACATAAAGTCCGATCCATTAATGATAATCCAATCCACTAAAGGATTATCATTGATCTACCTCACCAACCCCCATAAGTTAATATTAGCTCCATATACTATTTGTACATTTTATCCCCGTGTTTAAGATCTCGAATGTCCGTCAATTAATTAATTTACTGACCATTAATTGATCAACATCTAACTCCATGAGTAGTACCACTCAACCTTTTCATCATGTCGGACCAAGTCCACCTGTAGGGTTTACATGATGAACCTTATGAGCTCCTCAAGGGGACATCATCATCCTAATATATAGGACACGATTTCCTCCTATAATCAACGGCACACCATATAAATAATATCATCTCCCAACTTACCGAGTCTATCGATTTTATCTATAAATCTCTCCCATTGGTAAATCAAAGAGATGAATACTAAGTATATGTGCCCGTTATTATATCGGGATTAAGAGCATGTACAAAATAATATCTGAGGTCTGATTCGATTATGTAGTCAGCAATAAATCGAATCACCTCTAAGTCAGTCCTGCTCAATACACACAAAGTGCACTAGTGTGATTCTATGGTCAAGATAAACCAATACCAAATCACACTACAACCATTCCGATGGTTTGTCCAAAGTCATCTCGGTTGTGAGCCTTTACTTATACTTTACAAGGAGCCGATAACATGATCTCCCGTGTGACACCACACACCATGTTATCTACAATGTAATGTATTAGACAATATTGCATAACCATAAAAATTGCAAATAATGATCATGTGATTTTTATTTCAAAATAAAGATGTTCATACAAAAGATAGACTTTTCAGTATACATTCCTACAACAGAGTACCTCCAAACTCAACAACTTCAACCAATGGTTTACTAAGTTTCAAATTCAACAACCTCAGCCTCCACCGTCACATACAGAAATGCCTCAACCCTCTACCATACCTTCTTCATCCTCCACTTCTACCAAGGGCCTCCAAACTAGCCCATTTGCCTCCCTGGACAGAGCTGAGAAAGAAATGACACATCAACAACAACTACAAGACCTAAAATTCCAAATAAAAGCCCTGACTACAAAAAGAACCCAATTATTAGCAAAGAAAGAAAAAACTGCTATTCAACACAGGCACAATCTGCATCAAGCCAAATGGGAAAGCTCTTGCAAGGATACTACTATCAGACTGCTTTGAGAACAAGTAGAGTCCTATAAACAACAAACAACATCATTACAAGCAAAAACTCAAAAACTAGCACTTCTAGTCAGGACAATGCTTCCAACCCCTAGAAGATCTTATAGATGTCTTTAATGAACTTAAAGAGAGAACAAATGACAGTATGGAAGAATTCCACTTTCACGTTTCCATATTGACACAACACTTCCAAAGATTATCAGAGGTTGCTAATGACTAGACACATCATGTTACCTAACTTTACAAAGAATAGCCCAATCTACAAGAAACCGAAGTAGAACATTGGTTATCTCTGTTGGAATGTATACTGAAAGCCTAGCTCTTTTTGTATGAATATTTTATTTTGAAATAAGAATCACATGATCATTGTTTGCACTTTATATATGTGTGCATATTGTCTAATATTTTACATTGTAGATAACATGGTGCTTGGTGTGGCACAGAAGATCATGTTATCAGTACCTTGTAAAATATAAGTAGAGGCTCACAACCAAGATGGTTTTGGACAAACCATTGGCATGGTTGTAGTGTAGCTTGGTATTATTTTGTCTTGAACATAGAGTTACACTAGTACACTTAGGTGTATTGAGCAGGACCGACATAGAGGTGATTCAATTAATTGCTGACTACATAATTGAATCGGACCTCGGATATTATTTTGTACATGCTCTTAATCCCGATATAATAACGGGCACATGTACTTAGTATTTATTTCTTTGATTTACCAGTGGGTGAGATTTAGATGGATTAAATCAATATGCCCAGTAAGTTGGGAAATAATATTATTTACATGGTGTGCCGTTGATTATAGGAGGAAACCGTGTCCTATATATTAGGTTGATGATGTCCCCTTGAGGAGCTCATAAGGTTCATCATGTAAACTCAGCTGGTTGACTTAGTCAACATGATGATAAGGTTGAGTGGTACTACTCGAGGAATTAGATGTTAATTAATTGATGGTCAGTAAATCAATTAATTGACGGACATTCAATATCTTAAACACGGGGAGATTAATGTACAAATAATAAATGGAGCCCATATTAATTTATGGGGGTTAGTGAGGTAGTTCAATGATGATCCTCTAGTGGAATGGAACATCATTGATGGATCAAGTTTGTGTGGTTCCGATCCATCGGGTGGCCAAGACCCAACTCCTCCTTATGGTCCCTATCGTAGCCTAATATAATCCTTATGAAGTCTAGATCCAAGAATGTAAAACAAAACCTAGAACCAACGATTGGGATTAAATCCCTAGATCCGATGGTTAGGATGAAATCCTAGAATCGACGGTTGGGATTAAATCCCTAGATCCGACAGTTGGGATAAAACCCTAGATCCGACAGTTGGGATGAAACCTTAGATCCAACGGTTGGGATGAAATCCTAGATCCGACGGTTGGGATTAAACCATAGATCCGACCGTTGGGATAAAACCCTAGATCCGACGATGGAGATTAAATCCCTAGTTCCAACGGTGGAGATTAAAGGAGGCTTAAGCCCTATTCTATAAATAGATGCTTAGGGTTGGGCGGCAAGAATATGATCAAGAATCAAGGAATTAGAGTTAGGGTTTGGTTCATCCACAAGTGGGCGGCTAGGGTTCATTGGGCGGCTAGGGTTTTGGAGCAAAGCTTGGGCGGCAAGCTTCTTCCTTCAAGTTGATTGCCGGCGCCCATCCTCCTCTATCATTCCTTGGCCGGCGCCCATCATAGAGCCCTCTACCTTCTTCCTTGGCCGGCGGTTCTCCTCCCATTGGTGGCCGGTTCTCATCCTCCTCCCCATTCTCCAAAGTGGCCGGCGGCAACACTTCTTGAAGTTGGCCGGCGTATCATCCAATAGTTCCTTGGTCGGCGGTTACACCAAGTTCCATAATTTTGTGGCCGATACTATATAGGAAGGTATTTGTGGTTTCTTCTCTTTGTTCGCAGCGGACAAGGTAGAGAAGAAAGTGATCTAGAAGGCTTCTACTCGTGGAGGATCTTCGTCCACACATCGTCCACGAGAAGGATAGGACATACGGTAGAAGATCGTAAGGTATAAAGTTATTTTAACTTTATGTATAGATCTGAGCATGTTCTTATTTGTTTTGATTATGCATGTGTGTGTATGAATATATATTGTATAATCATGGACCCCGAAGACAAACACAAAAACCGGCGATCCGTTCGTCGTCTCTTCCGCGGCTAACCAACTAGAAGAGTTGTGTTGCTTGAACAACTAGTTTGTTCAAGCGACCACTAAAGTTGTTAGCACGACAACGAAAAGGTTATGCTAAGGAAGCTCATCCCATCCGGATTAATTCTTTCATTAGTGAAAATTTTAATCCGGGGACATGGGAGCCAATGAGCCTCCGAAGCATCAGCAAACCAATTAGTATCGAGCCACAGTTTCCGGTTTTGTGTGTTTTGGATTCGGTTAATTTTTTATGCACTTTTTCATATATTATATGTGCCGGATAATAGTAGGATATGCGTAGTTTAACTCTTTGGTTGCAGGCATAAGATCCGACTATTATGGCCATGTGTGTGTATGTGAATGGATGTGTGTAAAAATTTATTATTTGAATCCTCGGGGTTGACGAGGCTAGATTAGTATTTAATTTTTGTAATTAAATACGACATTGTTTAGCCGCTCATTTTAGTTTACTTTCGATCTAGATGATTTGTACACTCCTTCGTGGAGTATAGGATCGATGGATGTAAATTAAAATGTTTTATCTCGGCTCGGAACTCTTTGGTGACTTGCGCACGGGAAAAGATGGAGCGGACGAGGAGGCGACACGACGGGATGCATATTGGAGGACAATGCCATAATAGTTGGAAAAAATTCTGTTTTTCCATATTTATTGCTTATTTGTTTTATATGCATGTTGTGTATGTTTAAAATTCCTCGATTGCAATTTACTAAGTGGGAGAGGGATATTTTAATTAATTCCCGCGGCCTCCATTACAATTTGACGTGTGATGCAACAAACTTGCGCGTTGGCTTTGAGTGCCTTCCTCCCCATCGGATGGGTTTGTTTGCGGATCACTAGGTCAAATAATGGTTATAGGAAATTATTTAGGAGCGTGTGTACTTCCCCATCGGTAAGGCACATAATCCGAAATAATTCCCTTAGTATCGTGTAATGGTGCACACTTAGATGCAAATAAAAGTATCCTCCCCATCGGAGTCACTGCTTTTATTTGTAGGGCTAAAGAGGAACCAACTATTAATTTTATTTGTCAAAAAGTAAGGTTGACAAGATAATAAAATTAATGGGTAAAACCTCCTCTTACAAATGTAGAATTCGTATACGTCCACACTATCGTGGCATGCGATATTCTCGGTGTTTTGAGGTGTTGGTTGATTTCGGGATTTTATTGTTTTGAGGAATCAATAATATTTGAAATCTAATATTTTTTTATCATTGTGATTTTTAGGATTTTCAAATGGCTTTCAACCCACTTGCTGTGATTTTAAAAGAAAACAAACTTACTGGTCCAAACTACATTGATTGGAAAAGAAACCTGGATATTGTCTTAACTGCGGAAGAGTACAAATTTGTACTCTTCGAGGTCTGTCCTCCTAAGCCCACCGATGACTCTGATGAAAAGGAGAAAGAACGTTATAAGAAATGGGTTAAGTCAGATGAGATGGCGCGGTGTTACATTTTGGCATCTATGTCAAATGTGCTGCAACATCAGCATCAGGCCATAGCCACTGCTTATGACATGATGTTCAATCTCAAGGAACTTTTCAGACATCAGAGTAGGGCGGCTAGGCAGGAGGCAATGAGAAACTTGATGACGACCACCATGGTCGAGGGAACACCCGTTATGTTGGGTTTCCGGCACCGCGGCGTGTGTGTGTTCGATCATGTTTCGTAAACATGTGCACAGCGGAAGCAATAAAAATAATAAATATTCCTATTTATTACAACACACACAACACACGCATGCTATTACAACAAGTGTAGACATAACCGTAAATTAAAATTGCAATAAAAGAAATTAAACTACGTTATACCTTCCGTATGACGTGTAGCTGGAACGGCATCAACCGGAACGATTCTCGTAAGAATCGTCTCTATCCGTATCCACGCCGAGCTCCTCGGGATGACTTCGCCAAGCCACGAGCTTCGTCTTCGTACGGGTTACTAGCCTCGTGTTGAAGACGACGTGATCGAGAGATGATCACGGTCCGAATCCAAATTCGGACCTAAAACAAGTCCTCAAGACTTGCTTCTCCGGAGAGGTATTCGTCAACCGATTGACGAATCCTTCGTCCTCCACCTCAGAGGATTACCGGAGATCAAATCCCCGGTATGTTATCCGCTGTCGGAGCACTAACCGTCGTCCAAACGACGCTCCGACGAGAGGAGAAGAAGCTGTCCAGAAAACTGGACAGCTTGGTGGAGGATATAGGCGCCGGCTAAAGAGGAGATGGAGGCTCACCTTTACATCGAACCCAAGGGAGATCACCGGAGGGTCGCCGGAGGTCCACCGGCCGAAGCTTGGACGCCGGCAAAGAGATGGCAGCAACTCAATGAGGTTGGGCGGCTGCTCTTGTTGTTGACGCCAACAACAAGAGGGAGAGAGGGGTGGGCGGCCAATTAGGGTTGCCTCAAAAATTAGGTTTTCACAAAAACCCTTAAGCCCTATTTTATAGAGAACTAATTCTCTTAATGGTTATTGAATCATAACCATTAGGCTCGTTAACCCGCTCCATTAAGATAAGTTAAAATAAACCAAACCATGATGGTTTATTTTAAGTTAAAACGAACCGAACCAACCTTTGGTTCATTCGTTTAATATAAACCAAACCCTTTGGTTTATTCTCATCCATTGGATTAGAACCAAACCATTTTGTTCCATCCATTATGTCTTCATAAGACACTGCCCATCCACGCTTCCATTGCGACTGAAACAATTTCATGCTCGCTTTATGTTTGGTCCAACCAAACATAGTGTCTCTCGGTCTGAGAATCTCATTCTCAAGCTCGTTTTAAATCCTTTGGATTACACTCTTTGTGCGTGTGACCAAATAGGTTCTCGGTTTATGTTGGCCGTCTATAATTAACCATTAATTATAGAACGATCATGAGTGGTACCTAGTAGTACATCATGATCCCCAATTAACCGAAAAGATCAACGGTTGATCCAGAACTATTTCTGAAACCCTTCAGTAGCTTGAATGAATCGTGCCCCATTCCCTTCACTCATCTTATACCCACTTGGTTCAGGACATGGTCTATTGTGTCAGTCCCCACTAGGCTGACTATGTCACATCTAGCCCAAGTATCATTTCCTCGTCCTACGGATTCTAGTTACTCCACATGTATCGAAGAGTACCTTACTCTAAACATGTATTGCTTTGGCCAAAGACTTTAGTAACAATCCGACGAGAGGCCATGGGTATACATCTCCTCGCAAGGAGTGGTGAATCCTTTATAGGCTATTCAAACACCTTCGATCACTTCGACTTATACCCAATCATCCCGGGTCCACATCTCCTTAGAGATGTTTGCTTAAGATGTCAAAGAATAAGTCTCCAAGATCAAGATGACTTGAATACCGCAAGTCAAAGGAACATCGCACTTAAGCCACAGTAAGAACTTCATTGACATATCTATATATGCAGAGAACCATATGAAGTCTTACGGCTGGTCACTCCAATGAACTAGTTACCATAACTAGCATCCACGATCAACTCCGGACATCACTATGTCTCCAGCCAGTGAGAATCAGCTGCTTGGATACACCAAGGAGTATACCTCGTGCTAGTCTTGACAGAATTGATGGTGTCCAAATCCATCAATTCATCGACTAGGGATAATTCCGATACATCACAATTACACATGTAGAGATACTCACTAGTTGTGATCCAATTACAAATTCTCTCATGCTGTGAATCGTATCGTGGACATTCAGTAAATGAGTTTAAGATCCAATCAAATACATAAAACATGTATACTCAAATAGTGAATCTTCATTTATCATATAAATGGTTCATACATAAGGCGATTGCCTTAGGACATCTCTCATATATTATTAACACGTTAGGGATCATGTTCTCAAGATGATGGCTCATCTTAATGAGATGGAAGTCCTCGGAGCTGAGATCGATGGGGAAACCCAGGTCGATATCATTCTCCAGTCTCTGCCTAGGAGTTTTGGCGATTCGCCTCAACTACAACATGAACAAGAGGTTGTATTCATTGGCGGAGCTTCTATGAGAACTCCAGCGGAGGGCTTTTTCGTCAGAGTTCTCAAGCCATGGTCGCTCAGAAGGTTTCTTCCTCTAAACCGAAAGGTAAGAAGAAGAAGAAGCAAGGCGGAGCGAAGAAGGTGGCAACAGGACCTCAGGCAGGAGTGAAGAAGCCGAAAGGCAAGTGCTTCACTTGCAAGAAGACTGGACATTGGAAGGCGGACTGTCCTCGCCGAAAGAACAAAGGTAAATCTTCTTGTTTAGTTGTTGAAACTTGTTTAGCGGTGTTATCTACCAGTGCATGGTGTGTAGATACAGGAGCCACTGATCATGTCTGCAATACCTTGCAGGGGTTCCAGGAAACCCGACGACTAGCTGAGGGAGAGATTACCGTCTTCATGGGCAATGCTTCAAAGGTGGCAACTATTGCAGTGGGAGACGTTTATTTATCTTTTGATAGGAATAAATTTTTGGTTTTCAGAAATTGTTTTTATGTACCTACTTTTAGAAAGAATTTAATTTCAGTTTCTAAATTGTTTATGGATGGATATTCTGTTTCTTTTAATGACAAGGTGGTTATAAAAAGGAATAGGGAGATTATCTGTTTTGGTACATTGGTTGGCAATTTATATACTCTTGAACCAAAAACTCCCACGATGCAAATAGAAGTAAATAGCTCATCTTCTAAATCTAATAAGAGAAAAGAACCTTCGTAAATGAACCAAACAAATCTTTGGCACCTAAGGCTTGGTCATATTAACTTAAGTAGAATTCAAAGGTTGATAGCTGATGGACCTTTGGGTTCATTAGTGGTGGAGGATCTCCCAACCTGTGAATCTTGCTTGGAAGGTAATATGACCAAGAGGCCTTTCAAGGCCAAGGGGTATAGAGCCAAAGATGTGTTAGAATTGGTTCATTCTGATTTGTGCGGTCCTATGTCTATCCGGGCAAGAGGTGGTTTTGAATATTTCGTCTCTTTTATAGACGATTATTCAAGATATGGATACATTTACTTGATGCGCCACAAGTCTGAATGCTTTGACAGGTTCAAAGAATTCAAGGCTGATGTGGAGAACCGTCAAGGTAAAAGTATCAAGTCATTACGATCTGATCGTGGTGGCGAGTACCTCTTGGGAGAGTTTAGGAGTTACTTATCAGAGGTTGGGATTCAATCCCAATTGTCCGCACCTGGCACACCCCAGTAGAATGGTGTGGCGGAGCGAAGACGAGACTCTTATGGAGATGGTCGGATCTATGATGAGTTATTCGAGTTACGATTCGCTTCGGGGTTTGCTCGGAAAGCGACACACATTATGAACTTGGTTCCATCTAAGTCAGTACCCTCTACTCCCACAGAGTTGTGGACTGGGCGAAAGCCTAGTCTAAGACATATTCGGATTTGGGGTAGTCCAGCACATGTGCTGAAGGGAGATGCTGGTAAGTTGGAATCTCGTATAGAAGTGCGCTTGTTTGTTGGCTACCCTAAGGGAACGAAGGGTGGTTTATTCTATAGTCCTAGAGATCAGAAGGTGATCGTGAGTACGAATGCCAGATTTCTAGAGGAGGACTATGTGATGAACCACAAGCCCACGAGTAGGATTGTTCTTGAGGAGATGACAGGGGAAGTCCCGACTTCAATACCACTGGTACAAGAGGAGACACCACAAGTCACTGCACCGCGTGTCACAGAGCATACACAGGATGCACCTCGTCGTAGTGGGAGGGTTGTTAGACAACCCGACAGATTCATGTTTTTGGGAGAGTCTTCGGACTTAGTCCCTGGTGAACATGAACCTGATCCCTGGACATATGACGAGGCAATCCAAGATAGAGATGCAGTATCTTGGCAAAGAGCGATGAATTCAGAGATAAAATCTATGGATTCTAATCAGGTCTGGGAGCTAGTAGAGCCACCCGATGGTGTAAAAACCATTGGATGCAAGTGGATCTACAAGAGAAAGAGAGGAGTAGACGGGAAGGTTGAGACCTTCAAAGCTAGGCTTGTTGCGAAAGGGTATACTCGGAAAGAGGGTATCGATTATGAGGAGACCTTTTCGCTTGTTGCTATGCTTAAGTCTATCCGGATTCTCTTATCTATAGCAGCTCATATGGATTATGAGATATGGCAGATGGATGTCAAGACAGCTTTCCTTAACGGAAGTCTTGAGGAGAACATCTATAGGCGGCAACCAGAGGGATTCGTTGCTAAAGGCAAAGAGCATCTTGTATGTAAGCTTAATCGGTCCATTTATGGATTGAAGCAAGCTTCTAGATCTTGGAACATCCGCTTTGATGAGGTAATCCAATCATATGGATTTATTTAAAGTCCGGATGAGCCTTGTGTATACAAGAGATGTGACAGAAACGTAGTGGTGTTTCTTGTACTATACGTAGATGACATTTTGTTAGTTGGCAACAATATCAAAGTGTTATCAGACGTAAGGGTATGGTTGTCCAAAAAGTTTGACATGAAGGACTTGGGAGAAGTGGGACACATCCTTGGGATCAAAGTTATAAGGGATCGCAAGAAAAGGATGTTGTGCTTATCTCAAGCTTCATACATTGACACTATCCTTGCTCATTTTAGCATGCAGAACTCCAAGAAAGGTTTTCTATCTTTTAGGCATGGAGTTCCTTTATCTAAAGAGATGTGTCCCAAAACATCAAAGGAGATAGAGGACATGAAGGCGGTTCCTTATGCTTCGGCAGTAGGAAGCCTTATGTATGTTATGCTATGTACGAGGCCAGATATCTGCTTTGCCGTGGGCATGGTTAGCAGATATCAGAGTAATCCTGGACAGGGACATTAGACTGCAGTAAAGCATATATTGAAGTACCTGAGAAGGACTAGGGATTATATGCTAGTTTACCGGGCAAATCAATTAGTCCCTATGGGTTACACAGATTCGGATTTCCAATCAGATAGGGACAAGAGTAAGTCTACCTCGGGGTTTGTGTTTACTTTTGGAGGTGGAGCCATAGTATGGAGGAGTGTCAAGCAGAAATGCGTGGCGGACTCTACCATGGAAGCTGAGTATGTGGCGACCTACGAGGCGACCAAGGAAGGCTGTATGGCTCAGGAACTTCTTGATGGACTTGGATGTGATTCCTGGTTTGCCACGAACTATCACAATTTATTGTGATAATGATGAGTGCGATTCTGCAAACTCGAAGGAACCACGAGCCCATAAGGCAAGTAAACACATAGGCGCCAAGTACCACCTCATATCGAGAGATCGTAAAGCGAGGAGAAGTTGTTGTCGCCAAGATTGCATCGAGAGGATAACTGGCGGATCCATTCACTAAGGCCCTTCGGTAGCGTTTGATAGGCATGTGGAGGACATGGGGATCGGATGTATGGCGAGTGATAATGGCATAGTCTTTTAGTATAAGTGGGAGATTGTTGGAATGTATCTTTGAAAGTCTAGCTCTTTTGTATGAACATTTTATTTTGAAATAAGAATCACATGATCATTGTTTGCACTTTATATATGTGTGCATATTGTCTAATATTTTACATTGTAGATAACATGGTGCTTGGTGTGGCACAGAAGATCATGTTATCAGTACTTTATAAAATATAAGTAGAGGCTCACAACCAAGATGGTTTTGGACAAACCATTGGCATGGTTGTAGTGTAGCTTGGTATTGTTTTGTCTTGAACATAGAGTTACACTAGTACACTTAGGTGTATTAAGCAGGATTGACATAGAGGTGATTCAATTTAGTATTGACTACATAATTGAATCGGACCTCGGATATTATGTTGTACATGCTCTTAATCCTGATATAATAACGGGCACATGTACTTAGTATTTATTTATTTGATTTACCAGTGGGTGAGATTTATATGGATTAAATCAATATGCCCGGTAAGTTGGGAAATAATATTATTTACATAGTGTGTCGTTGATTATAGGAGGAAACCGTGTCCTATATATTAGGTTGATGATGTCCCCTTGAGGAGCTCATAAGGTTCATCATGTAAACCCACCTGGTTGACTTAGTTAACATGATGATAAGGTTGAGTGGTACTACTCGAGGAATTAGATGTTAATTAATTGATGGTCAGTAAATCAATTAATTGACGGACATTCGATATCTTAAACACAGGGAGATTAATGTACAAATAATAAATGGAGCCCATATTAATTTATGGGGGTTGGTGAGGTAATTCAATGATGATCCTCTAGTGGAATGGAACATCATTGATGGATCAAGTTTGTGTGGTTCCGATCCATCGGGTGGCCAAGACCCAACTCCTCCTTATGGTCCCTATCGTAGCCTAATATAATCCTTGTGAAGTCTAGATCCAAGAATGTAAAACAAAACCTAGAACCAACGGTTGGGATTAAATCCCTAGATCCGATGGTTAGGATGAAATCCTAGAATCGACGGTTGGGATTAAATCCCTAGATTCGACGGTTGGGATAAAACCCTAGATCCGACGGTTGGGATTAAACCTTAGATCCGACGGTTGGGATGAAATCCTAGATCTGACGTTTGGGATTAAACCCTAGATCCGACGGTTGGGATAAAACCCTAGATCCGACGGTGGAGATTAAATCCCTAGATCCGACGGTGGAGATTAAAGGAGGCTTAAGCCCTATTCTATAAATAGATGCTTAGGGTTGGGCGGCAAGAATATGATCAAGAATCAAGGAATTGGAGTTAGGGTTTGGTTCATCCACAAGTGGGAAGCTAGGGTTCATTGGGCGGCTAGGGTTTTGGAGCAAAGCTTGGGCGGCAAGCTTCTTCCTTCAAGTTGATTGCCGGCGCCCATCCTTCTCTATCATTCCTTGGCCGGCGCCCATCATAGAGCCCTCTACCTTCTTTCTTGGCCGGTGGTTCTCCTCCCATTGGTGGCCGGTTCTCTTCCTCCTCCCCATTCTCCAAAGTGGCCGGCGGCAACACTTCTTGAAGTTGGCCGGCGCATCATCCAATAGTTCCTTGGCCGGCAGTTACACCAAGTTCCTTAATTTGGTGGCCGGTTCTAGATAGGAAGGTATTTGTGGTTTCTTCTCTTTGTTCGCAGCGGACAAGGTAGAGAAGAAAGTGATCTAGAAAGCTTCTACTCGTGGAGGATCTTCGTCCACACGTCGTCCACGAGAAGGATAGGACATACGGTAGAAGATCGTAAGGTATAAAGTTATTTTAACTTTATGTACAGATTTGAGCATGTTCTTATTTGTTTTGATTATGCATGTGTGTGTATGAATATATATTGTATAATCATGGACCCCGAAGACAAACACAAAAACCGGCGATCCGTCCGTCGTCTCTTCCGCGGCTAACCAACTAGAAGAGTTGTGTTGCTTGAACAATTAGTTTGTTCAAGCGACCACTCAAGTTGTTAGCACGACGACGAAAAGGTTGTGCTAAGGAAGCTCATCCCATCCGGATTAATTCTTTCATTAGTGAAAATTTTAATCCGGGGACATGGGAGCCAATGAGCCTCCGAAGCATCCAACCGACAATCTCAAGAATCCAAACTCTTAACTAATATGGTGGCTAAATTTGGAAGGTACTTCCAGAGGGGATTTGAAGGAGATCTGCAGGCAACCAATGATAAAGGCCTCTTCTCCTTAAAAGAACCCAAGATCTTCTTGGACATAGGAGTTGCCTTTACTAAAATCTCACCAGAGGCTTTCAATACTGAGTTAGATACTGACTCAGAAACATAGAATTGCAATGACTACTTCTGTAATGAAGAACTACTTGACCTTTTGTAATGAATATCAAGTCGTTGAGTCTGCAATGAATGTTAATTTATATTCTAATTTGTTATTTTTGAATATGTGGTGTACATACCTGATGTGACTGTCTCTATGAAACTTCACACTGCGCATTCTACAATGAATACCTACTTCTAAATCTATACTATTAATGCTTTGAAACATACTTCATAGACATCCAATTTTCAGCTTTACACTGTAACATGTATATGCCTTGTAATAGAATCTGAACAAACTTATTGTAACATCCCAAATTTTTATATTATACTTTTTATTTAGAGGAAAATAGAAATAAGAATAAAAATAGAAATAGAATAAATGGTTCATTAGTCGGGGCTCGAACCATGAACCTTTGGTTTGGGGGAATAGGCTCCCTACCACTAAGTCATAAGATTACCAATGAGCAGGATATAACAGAATATATCTATAGGCGGGAAAAAGGGAGAAGTTAATTAATTTAGCTAATCATTTAAAGGGGTAATTAAATATAGGAAACCCTAGTTTATATATAGATTTTTTTATTTTTTTTTCTCTCTTCTCTCCTTTCCATAATCCTTGCGCCGACCACCTCTCCTCCTCTTCTCTCATTTCCCTAATCCTTGCGCTGACCACCTCTCCTCTTCTTCTCTTCAAACGCCGACCACCCACACCTCCTCTTCTCTCCAAACGCCGACCACCCACACCTCCTCTTCTCTCCAAACACCGACCAACCCAAGCCTCTTCCCCTTCCATTTTCCAACCGCCGAAGCGAGGAAGAAGATTGTCTTCTTTTTGGATAATTCAAGAAAGGATTTTCCAAGACGGATCTTCTCAAGGACTTAGTAGCGGATCATGCTAAAAGAAAGGAACACGTAGGAGGTCTTCTCTTTATGAAATCTAACGGTATAAATTGGTGAAAAAGTGTAGTAAGTATTGCTCACATGCAGTATAAGTAGTTATCGTATGTCATTGATATGTTTTTATGTGCATGTTATTTCCAGTTATATAGTTGAGCAATTTATACGCATGTATATGAGCCAATTATGCATGGTGTTTTTAGTTACATGATTTTTCCCGTTATGTCATGCTTAATTCAGTATCCTATTTAGATCCATGATAAGAATGTGATTTATGATCATGCATGTTGTAGATGAGTTGTAGCTTACAATTATATGCATGGCGTAGAGTAAGATGTAAAAATATTTTCTTTATAAAGAAAATTTAAAGATGCTCCCTATTCGAATTGGGGATTATGAGCACAACAATCTTTAGTATGCTCCCCATTTCAATTTTGGGGGTCAAGAGCATAATGATCTTTATGGTTCTCTCCATTCGTGGTTTAGGGGATTAAGAGCATTCCTTTTCAGTATGTATAAGAATATAAGTATAAAGGAAGTATTTTACTTTTGAAAAGGCATGTACCGGGCATCAATTTTGCCCATGGGCCAAGGCCCTCAGTTTCAGTTACCCTAGTAGGTTCGGTGGTTGGCCACCCCGGCCTATTAGGAAAGCGCGCATTGGTACTATGTCGGGCTCATATTCAGGATGATTATTAATTTGAAGTACCAGTATAAGTACAAGTAAAAGTTTTCAAAGTTAATTATTTCAGTTCAGATACATTGTTTACAAGTTTTAAAATACTTAAGAGCATGGTTTATACAAGAGACATATATTCAGAGTTATGATTTCTAGTTATGCTTACATGTGTATCAATGTATCAAGGGTAATAGAACTAGTTGCATGATTTCATACGTTGCATGTTATTGTGAGCATAGAAAGTACTTACTAAGAATTATTGCTTACAGTTTGCATTTCCTTATACTGCAGATAAAGATAAAGAAAAGCTTCAGTAAGGTAGCTTAGCGGATGAAGTGCATGGAGTGTGTGGAGACAGAATAATGGAAATAAAAGATCCTAAGTGCAGATGTTTAAACCATATTTTAAGTTTCTAATTGTTTTTTGATATTGTTGAAGTTCAACAGGATTGCTTATGATTGAGACCAAAGAATGCTAGAGTCATGTTGGGTTAGTCTTAATACTTGACTGTTATGTGAAGATCTTGAATTGGTTATTGTTTAAGTGATGTCAAGGTCCTTATGATCATTTTAGTTGTTAGCATATTATGTTAGTATTTGGCATGAATTTTGGAATGATGGTAATATGGGGTGATGATTAAAGTATAGTGTCAGAGTAAGGTAAGAAAGAATTAAAGAAACAGACAGTAAAATAGTGACATCTCCCCTAGTTGAGAGTGGAAAGACTTGGGATGGGGGGTGTTACAAGATGGTATCAGAGCGGGTTCCGCCCTTCCGTCACACACACATCGAGTATCAGTCCTGCCACCTCCAAGTAAGCAAGTATTTATCTGCTTTATTTACTTTATGAGTAGTAAGGAATGCTTCTTTTAAATTAAACATTCTCACCTAGAATGTTCTCTTTGAGTTAAACATGCTTGCATATATATAGATGAAGATGATAGACAGTAAGTAATAGAGCATACCTAGATATGTATGTGAAGATGAAAAAAAAAGAAAAAATAGTGATAATAGCCTGATAGTGGTTTCACTTTATCATCTTATGAAGAGCAGGAAACACCTCAAGAAAGACCCCGTGGAGGACAAGGAATGAATGAAGTAGTACCACCACCTGCCTGGATGCAGATAGTCACTCAGCTCTAACAACAAGTGGCAGAGCAGCAGTAGGTCATCAATACCTTGATGATGAATCAGCTAGAAAATCCTGTTACTCAGCCAGAGAATGCCATTCTAATTGGATCTTCTGCCCCACCCAACCCACCAATAGTTCCAGTGGGAGGGGTGAGACAAGAGGCCTATCTGATTCAATGGCAAAAGTTGAAGCCAGAGAGTTTTGTCAGTGCCAGTGAACCATGGGATGCTCAGGCATGGTTCAAGATAGTAGAGAGCATAGTGGAACTACTGGACTGGCCTGAGAATGAGAAAGTTAAGTGCGCCTCATTCTATCTAATCGGAGATGCCAGAATGTGGTGGGAGCGAGTAAAGGCCAAGAGGGTGGTGAACCAAATGTCATGGACGGACTTTGAGATGGAGTTCTTCGAGGAGTTCTTCCATATGCGAGTCACCAACAAGCATTATGATGAGTTCACGGAGTTCCGACAAGGGGATTTATCAGTAGATGAAGCGGTAAAGAAGTTCAATAGGTTGGCTCGCCTATGTCCGAAACTGGTCAGTACCGAGAAGGAAAGAGTTAGGTTGATGCTAAAGATGTTGAGACCGAAGATAGCTCTGAATGTCGCTGGTGGAATTAATAGACCACAGACCCCTGAACAGCTAATTAGCAGTGCGCTAATCACAGAGCATTACATGAATAGTATCAAGCACCAGAAGCTAGCCTCGACAGAAAGCAAAGGCCAGGGAAGTTCAGGAGGTCAGAAACCTCAGAGCGGTAATTCGAAATGGAAGCGAAACAACAATGACAAGAGGAAACAGTGGAATAATGCAAAGGGAGGTTCAGCCAGTAAGCAGCCTACGTATCCTACCTATTCTAAGTGTGGGAGGAAGCATCCAGGAGTTTGCCTCTAGGGCCTGAGCAAGTGTTATATATGTGGTGTCGAGGGACACTTCGCCAAACAGTGCCCCACCAAGACAAATCTACCTCCGCCACAGTCTACTCAGTATGGAGGTAGACCAGCCCAGCTACATCAGATGCAGTGAGCACTAGAGGGTCCTTACATTAGCCAAGGAAGATTGGAGGCCCCATCAGTTACACCTAATGCCCGGATCTTCTCCCTCACCAAGGAAGAGGTAGCAAATGCTTCTACGGTGGTCACAGGTTAGATACCTATCCTTAGTCAGCATTCTACCATACTGTTTGATACTGGAGCAACCTATTCTTTCATGTTTATGGCATTTACTAAGAAGATAGATATAACTCCAAATATCTTAGATATTCAGTTTTTAACGACCCTACCTTCCGGTGAAATAATGACATCTACACACTGGTTGCATGCCGTGCCGGTCAGAATTTCAGACAGAGAGCTTTATAGTGATCTAGTCTTGCTGGACATGCATGACTATGATGTCATCTTTGGAATGGACTTTCTGAGCAGGTATGGTGCTTCCATTGAGTGTCATAAGCGAAGAGTAGTATTCCAACCCGAGACTGAGGCAAAATTTGAGTTTATGGGAGAACCAAGGAAGAAGACTAAGAAGTTCTTGTCTCCCATGGAAGCTCAGAAGATGTTAGTTGGTGGATGCACTGGGTATTTAGCACATATAGTTGATACTAAGCAAGAAAGAAGACAAAAGTTGGAAGACATCCCAATTGTATGTGACTACTCGGGAGTATTTCCTGACGAGCTACCAGGACTAACACCTAGAAGAGAAGTTGAGTTTGAGATCGAGCTTATTTCTGGTACCCACCCAATCTCAAAAGCACCCTATCGTATTGCTCTAGCTGAATTGAAAGAGCTTTAGGAACAATTACGGGAGTTACTAGATAAAGGATTCATCCGCCCTTGTCATTCCCCGTGGGGAGCTCCGGTGTTGTTCGTGAAAAATAAAGATGGATCTATGAGGATGTGCATAGACTACCGAGCCGTGAATCAAGTGACGATCAAGAATAGGTATCCTCTGCCAAGGATAGAGGATTTATTTGATCAATTGAGGGGAGCCACAGTCTTCTCCAAGATTGACTTGTGGTCCGGTTATCATTAAGTAAGAGTTAAAGAGAAGGATATACCAAAAATAACTTTCTGAATGAGGTATGGACACTATGAGTTCGTGGTCATGCCCTTTGGAGTGACGAATGTGTTGGGATGTACACTGAAAAGTCTATCTTTTGTATGAACATCTTTAGCTTTGAAATAAGAATCACATGATCATTGTTTGCATATTTATGGCTATGCATATTGTCTAATACATTACATTATAGATAACATGGTGTATAGTGTCACATGGGAGATCATGTTATCAGTTCCTTGTAAAGTATAAGTAAAGGCTCACAACCGAGATGGTTTTGGACAAACCATTGGCATGGTTGTTGTGTGATTTGGTATTGGTTTGTCTTGACCATAGAATCACACTAGTACACTTTGTGTGTATTGAGCAGAACCGACTTAGAGGTGATTTGATTTATTACTGACTACATAATCGAATCGGACCTCAGATATTATGTTGTACATGATCTTAATCCTGATATAATAACGGGCACATATACTTAGTATTCATTTCTTTGATTTACCAATGGGCAAGATTTATAGAGTAAATCGATAGGCTCGGTAAGTTGGGAAATGGTATTATTTATATGGTGTGTCGTTGTTTATAGAAGGAAACTGTGTCCTATATATTAGGATGATGATGTCCCCTTGAGGAACTCATAAAGTTCATCATGTAAACCCTGCAGGTGGACTCAGTCTGGCATGATGATAAGGTTGAGTGGTACTACTCATGGAGTTAGATGTTGATTAATTAATTGTCAGTAAATTAATTAATCGACGGACATTCGAGATCTTAAACACGGGGAGATAGATGTACAAATAATATATGGAGCCCATATTAATTTTTGGGGGTTGGTGAGGTAGATTAATGATAATCCTCTAGTGGAATGGATTATCATTAATGAATCGGACTTTATGTGGGCATGATCCATTGGGAGGACAAGATCCAACTCCTCCTCATGGTCCCTATTGTAGTCTATTAAAATCTCATGGAGCCTAGATCCAATGATGAAAAATGAAACTTTAAATCCGACGGAAGAGATTAAATCTCTAGATCCGACGGTTGAGATTAAATCTCTAGATCTGACGGTTGAGATTAAATACCTAGATCCGACTGTGGAGATTAAAAGGAAGCTTAAGCCTAGCTCTATAAAAGGAGGCTTAAGGGGTGGGCGGCAAGAGGATGGAAGGGAGATTAGGGTTTTGCTTCCCTTGGCTTGGCTTGGGCGGCAACTAAGAGAGGCTAGAGTTTGTTGGGCGGCAACTAGGAGGTGGCTAGGGTTTGCTTCTCATCTTGGGCAGCAACCTAGGGTTGGCTTCTTCTCTTTGCCGGCGGCAACAACACCATCATCTTCTCCATTGGTCGGCGGCGCCACCCTCTTCTTCTCTTCCTTGGCCGGCGGCAAGAGCTAGGGATTCTTCCCTTGGAGTTTTTGGCCGGCGTCTACACTTCTATCTTCATCTCCTTGGCCGGCGGCAACCACCAAGCAAGGTGTCTTGGTGGCCGATTCTAGATAGGAGAAGAGTTTTGTTTTATGATATTTCTTTGTTCAGAGTGAACAAGGAAAGGAAGATTGGTGATCTAGGAGGTTTCGACTTTTAGAAGATCGTCACCCACACAACGTCTAAAAGGAGGAAGGACATACAATAGAAGATCGAGAGGTATAATGCTCGTTTATATTCTTTTTTATCATGTCTATAATTGTTTTCAATTATTTGCATGTTGTATGTTTTGTAATGTGGCTAATTTACTTGGACCCCAAATACAAACGTAAAAACCAGTGATCCGTACATCGTCTATTCCGCGGCTAATCGTAGAATAGAGTATGGTTGCTTGAACAACAAGTTTGTTCAAGTGACTACTCTAATCGAATAGCATGACGATGAAATGGTAGCTTGGGTAATCCCTCCTTGTCAAGGATAATTTTTTTATCCGGGGACGTAGAAGGGATCGCCATGAACAAGCGACCGAGTTGATGTGGGAAGCGAAGTTTCCTACCTCAAAGTGGTATCAGAGCCATGGTTTCCGATTTTGTGTGTTTAGGATTCAGTTACTTTTATGCACTTTTCATATATTATATGTGCCGGTTAATAGTAGAATGTGCATAGGTTAACTTTTTGGTTGCAGACATAGGATCCAACTATTATGGCCATATGTGTGTATGTGATTGTATGTGTGTAATTGTATATTTGTTGAATCCTCGGGGTTGACGAGGCTAGTATTTAATTTTTGTAATTAGATACAACATTTTTTAGCCACTCTTTTTATTTTAGTTTACTTTCGATCTAGATTTCATGTACACTCCTTCCTAGAGTATAGGATCGATGGATGTAAATTAGAATAGTTTTTCTCGGCTCGGATCTCCGGATGGCTTGTACATGACGTAGGGAGGAGCGGACAAGATGGCGATACGACAGGAGGCATATTGGAGACAAAAGCCATAATAGTTGGAAAATATTTTCTTTTCATATTTATTGCTTATTGTTTGATATGCATGTCGTAGGCTAGAAAATTCCTTAATTTTAAATTACTAAGCGGGAGAGGGATATTTTTATAAATTCTCACGGCCTCCATTACGATTTGACATGTGAGGCAAACAAACTTGCGCGTCGACTCTGAGTGCCTTCCTCCACATCAGATGAGTTTGTTTGTGGATCACAAGGTTGAATATGGTTATAGGAAATTATTAAGGAGCGTATGTACTTCCCCATCGGAAGGAACATAACCTAAGATAATTACCTTTGTACCGAGTAATGGTGAACACTTAGATACAAATATAAGTATCCTCCCCATCGGAGTCACTGCTTTTATTTGTAGGGCCGAAGAGGAACCAACTATTAATTTTATTTGTCAAAAAGTTAGGTTGATAAGATAGTAAAATTAATGGGTAAAACCTCCTCTTACAAATGTAGAATTCATATACGTCCACACGATCGTGGCATATGATATTCTCGTTGTTTTTAGGTGTTGGTTGATTTTAAAATTTTATTGTTTGATGAATCAATAATTTTATGAAATCTAAAGTTTTGATCTATGTGATTCTTAGGTTTTTCAAAAATGACTTTCAGTTCACTTGCTGTGATACTAAAAGAGAATAAACTTATTGGACCCAATTATGTTGATTGGAAAAGGAATCATTATATTGTCTTGACTGCTGAGGAGTACATTTATGTACTCTTCGAAGAGTGTCCTTCTAAGCCTGCAAATGAGCTGGAAGTCCTTGGAGCTGAGATCGATGGGGAAACCCAAGTCGATATCATTCTCCAGTCTCTACCTAGGAGTTTTGAGCAGTTTTGCTTGAATTACAACATGAATAAGAGGTTGTATTCATTGGTAGAGCTTCTGATAGAACTCCAGGCAGCAGAAGGGCTTGCTCAGGGTCATGCCATGGTTCCTCAGAAGGTTTCTACTTCTAAGCCGAAAGGCAAGAAGAAGAAGAAACAAAGTGGAGCAAAGGAGGTGGGAGGATCTCAAAGACGAGTGAAGAAGCCGAAAGGCAAGTGCTTCACTTGCAAGCAAACTGAATATTGAAAGAAGGATTGTCCCAACCAGAAGCAGAACAAAGGTATATCCTTTGGTCTAGTGGTTGAAACATGTTTAACGGTGTTATCTACCGACACCTGGTGTGTAGATACGGGAGCTACTGATCATGTCTGCAATACTTTACAGGGGTTCCAGGAAACCCAATGACTAGATGAAAGGGAAATTATCATTAACTTGGGCAATGCTACGAAGGTGGTGCCTGTTGCAGTGAGAGATGTTTATTTTTCTTTTGAGAGGAATACAGTTTTAGTTCTTAAAAATTGCCTTTATCTACCTTTATTTAGAAAGAATTTGATTTTGGTTTCTAAATTGTGTTAGTGAAAGCCCTAGAGCCAATCATGTGATGATTGTTGTATGGACTTTATTGTATCATATTCCTATTTATAAAGGCGTGGTTATTATTACTTGTATTGATGCCAAATAACTAAGTATAATAACGTCCTTGAGTAGAAGGTTCTTATCTTTATCAATCGATTGGTTGAATCGATAATGAGATGATATAGAGAACACTACTCTTAATCATTCCTACTCAAGTATTAACATTCAGGGACAATATTAATGTGTAGAGACTATCATGTAGGTCAACACGATGACTTGATCTCATAAGTCATGGATATGAGATATCAAGTTGACACATGGGTATGCATTGGAGAATATATACTGAAGACCCGCCATGAGAAAGTATCATGGATCATTATATGAGTGTCATATACTTTCTCATGTGACTATTAGTATGACTATTAGTCCTTGGACCTGAAACCACCATGGTTCCCTACATAAGGAGTTGCATATATTGGCTTCGTCAAATGTTACCCGTAAATGGGTGGACTATAAAGGCGATTACTGGGTATGTAACAAATTATGCGGAGGGATGTGAGTGATGTAGATGGGATCTATCCTTCCTATATGACGGGAGTGATATCGTTATTCTTGATAGAGTGAGACCACGAAGTGCATGGCCATGCCCAAATGAGTCAATATGAGATATTGAGCTCATTTGATTAGAGTGAGTCTACTTGGAGTTCAAGATATAGATTGTACCGAGGATGACATGGTCTGTGCCTCAATTGGTCAATCTAGATGTCAAGGATAGAGGGACATTGTCACATATTGTGAGAGTCACAATTAGTAGTCACAAAGGTGATGTTGGATCTCAACATTCTTGTAACTTGGGTAGCAATGATGTGTTGCTAGATACCGCTCATTGCTTATGTTCCTAAATCGGTTTAGGAGCATTGCCAACATTACAAGAACCTATAGGGTCACACACAAAGGGCAATTAGATGGAGATTAGGTTCATATGATGAACCATGAGGATTAGGTTCATGGGATGAACCAAATTGGATTAAGAGTAATCCAAATTAGACTAATTGAGTTAGACTCAATTTGATTCAAGTGTTGAATGTGTCTAATTTAGATTTGATTCATTGAGTCAATTTAAATTAATGAATAGAGATTCATTAAATCAAATTGACTTGAATCAAGTGGTTAGATTTGATCAACCATGGGAGATAAGAGGTCAAGTTTGACTTGACTTGAGAGGGAAGATGAATGATCAATTTTGACTTGACCAATTTCCATGTCATGGTGACTTGGCATGGGGGCCGGCCAGTGATGATGTTCCACATCATCTGGACTTATCATGTGGTGCCACCTCATGAGGGAGACCAAGAGCCATTGGCTCTTGGAGTTACATGCATGCATGTAACCCCCAAAAACAAAGTGGTCGGCCACTTTTATTCAATGGGTGAAGTTATTGGAATTAACATCATCATCTTCTTCCTTGCTCTCCTTCTTGCTCTCTCCCATTCCTCATCTTGCCGAGACTACCAAGGAGTGCTAGCACACTCTAGGTTGTTTTTCTCCACAATTTGTCCGTGTGGATACCAATAAAGGAGTGTACATTTGACACTCTTGAGTTCCGGCAAGCCATTTGGACGAGCGGGATAAGCGAAGGGCGTCACATCGAGGGTAACGCTCTCATCATGTAGATCTAAGGTAGATCTAGGTTTCCATAACACATACATGAATTTATTTTTGTTATACTTTGCACGGATCCGTGGTCGGGCTTCCGAGGTTTTCGCAACACAAAAAGCAATTTTTGCAGCTCGAAAAGTCCAACAAATTGTTTATGGATGGATATTCTATTTCTTTTAATGACAGAGTTGTTATAAAAAGGAATAGGGAGATTATTTGTTCTGGTGCATTGATAGGAAACTTATATACGCTTGAACCAAAAGCTCTCACGATGCAAATAGAAGTGAATAACTCATCCTCTAATTCCAATAAGAGAAAAGAACCTTCGAAGATTAACCAAACATATCTTTGGCATCTAAGGCTAGGTCATATTAACCTAAGCAGAATTCAAAGGTTGATAACTGATGGACCTCTGGGTTTATTAGTGGTGGAAGATTTCCCAACCTGCGAATCTTGCTTGGAGGGTAAAATGACCAAGAGGCCTTTTAAGGCCAAGGGGTATAGAGCCAAAGATTTGTTGGAATTGGTTCATTCTGATTTGTGTGGTCCTATGTCTATCCAGGAAAGAGGTGGTTTTGAATATTTAGTCTCTTTTGTAGACAATTATTCAAGATATGGATACATTTACTTGATGCACCTCAAGTCTGAATGCTTTGACAAGTTCAAAGAATTCAAGGCTGATGTGGAGAAAATCCAAGGTAAAAGTATCAAGACACAATGATTTGATCGTGGTGGTGAGTACCTCTTGGGAGAGTTTAGGAATTACTTATCAAAGGCTGGGATTCAATCCCAATTGTCTGCACCTGGCACACCCCAATAGAATGGTGTAGCAGAGTGAAGGAATAGGACTCTTATGAAGATGGTTAGATCGATGATGAGTTATTCTGAGTTGTCAGACTTGTTCTGGGGATATGCTCTAGATAGGGAAGTGTATATTCTGAACTTGGTACCATCTAAATCAGTGCCTTCTACTCCCACAGAATTGTGGGCTAGTCGAAAGCCTAGTCTAAGACATATTCAGATTTGGGGGAGTTCAGCACATGTGCTGAAGGCAGATGCTGGTAAGTTGGAACCTCGTACAAAAGTGCGCATGTTTGTTGCCTATACTAGAGGAACGAAAGGTGGTTTGTTTTATAGTCCTAGAGATTAGAGGGTGATTGTTAGCACGAACGCCAAATTTCTAGAGGAAGACTATGTGATGAACCACAAGCCCATGAGTAAAATTATTCTGGAGGAATTGAAAGGGGAAGTCATTACTTCAGTACCACTGGTACAAGAGGATATACCACAAGTCACTGCACCGCGTGTCACAGAGGATAAACAGGTGATACCTCATCATAGTGGGAGGGTTGTGAGACAACCTAATAGATTCATGTTCTTGGGAGAATCTTCTGATTTGGTCCTTGGCGAATATGAACCTGATCCCTGGACATATGACAAGGCAATCCAAGATAAAGATGCGGTACCTTGGCAAAGTGCGATCAATGTTGAGATTGAATCTATAGATTCAAATCAGGTCTGGGAGCAAGTAGAACCACTCGATGGTGTAAAAACCATTGGATGCAAGTGGATCTACAGAAGAAAGAGAGGAATAGATGGGAAGGTTGAGACCTTCAAAGCAAGGCTTGTTACGAAGGGGTATACTCAGAAAGAGGGTATCGATTATGAGGAAACCTTTTCGCCGGTGGCCAAGCTTAAGTCTATCCGGATTCTCTTATGCATTGCTGCTCATATGGATTATGAGGTATGACAGATGGATGTCAAGACAACTTTCTTTAATGGAAGTCTTGAAGAAAACATCTATATGAAGCTACCAGAGGGATTCATTGCAAAGGGTAAAGAGCATCTTGTGTGTAAGCTTAATCGGTCCATTTATGGATTGAAGCAAGCTTCGAGGTCTTGGAACATCCACTTTGATAAGGTAATCCAGTCTTATGGATTTATTCAATGCCCGGATAAGTCTTGTGTATACAAGAGATGTGACGGAAACGTAGTGGTATTTCTTGTACTATACGTAGATGACATTTTGTTAATTGGCAACAATGTCAAGGTGTTATCAGACGTAAGGGTATGGTTATCCAAACAGTTTGATATGAAGGACTTGGGAGAAGTGGGACACATCCTTGGGATACGGTTATCGCAGGAAAAGGATGTTGTGCTTGTCTCAAGCTTCATACATAGACACCATTATGGATCGTTTTAGCATGCAAAACTCCAAGAAAGGTTTTCTACTTTTCAGGCATGGAGTTCCTTATCTAATGAGATGTGTCCTAGAACATCTGAGGAGATAGAGAAGATGAAGGCAGTTCCTTATGCTTCGACAGTAGGAAGCCTCATGTATGCTTTGCTATGTACGAGACCGGATATTTACTTTGCCATGGGCATGGTTAGCAGATATCAGAGTAATCTAGGACAGGGACATTGGACTGCAGTAAAGCATACATTGAAGTACCTGAGAAGGACTAGGGATTATATGCTAGTATACCAGGTAGATCAATTACTCCCTATGGGTTACACAGATTCCGACTTCCAATCAGATAGAGATAACAGTAAGTCTACCTCAGGTTTTGTGTTTACTTTGGGAGGTGGAGCCATTGTATGGAGGAGTGTCAAGCAGAAATGCATGGCGGACTCTACCATGGAAGTTGAGTATGTGCAGCCTATGAGGCGGCCAAAGAAGCTGTGTGGCTCAGGAACTTCTTGATGGACTTGGATGTGATTCCTGGTTTACTTAGAACTATCACAATTTATTGTGATAATAGTGGTGTAGTTGCAAACTCGAAGGAACCACGAGCCCATAAGGCAAGTAAACACATAGAGTGCAAGTACCACCTGATACGAGAGATCGTAAAGTGGGTAGAAGTTGTTGTTGCCTAGATTGCATCAGAGGATGACCTGGTAGATCCGTTCACTAAGGCCCTTCTAAAGGTAGGGGAAACTTCGCTTCCCCTTTCAACTTAGTCGCTTGTTCATGGCGATCCCTTCTACGTCCCCGGATAAAAAAATTTATCCTTGACAAGAGGGATTGCCCAATCAACTTTGTCATCGTCATGCATTCGTTTAGAGTAGTCACTTGAACAAACTTGTTGTTCAAGCGACCAACCTCTATTCCACGAATAGCCACAGAATAGACGATGTACAGATCGCCGGCTTTTGTGTTTATGTTCGGGGTCCAAGTATATTTAGCCACAAAATAGAATATATATCATGCATATAATTGAAAAACAAATATAAACATGTAACAAATGAGAATAGAGAATCGATATACCTCTCGATCTTCTATTGTATGACCTTCCTCCTTTCGGACGTCGTGTGGGCGACGATCTATCAAAAGTTGAAGCTCCTAGATCACCAATCTTCCTTTCCTTGTTCACTCTGAACAAAGGAAGATCATAAAACAAAACTCTTCTTCCTATCTAGAACCGGCCACCAAGTCAATAGACTCGATGTTTCCACCGGCCAAGGAAGAGAACATGGAGTATAGCAACCGGCCAAAGGGGAATCAATAAGAGCATGGGCTCCGGCCAACACTTGGAGAAGAGAAAGGAAACCAACCCTTCTCTTTGTAGCTGCCCAAAACCCTAAACCTAGCTCTCCTAATTGCCGGCCAAGGAAGAGGGGAAGAAGGATAGGTTGAGCACCGGCCAAAGTATAGGAAAGAAGGATAGGTGCCGGCAAAACCTTAGGAAGAAGAAGAAGAGTCCTCCTCCACTTGTTGCCGCCCACCCCAACACCAAAACTCTAGCCGCCCACTCCTAATCCTAACCCTAATGGGATTACTTGCCGCCTAAGGGAAGAAAACCCTAATCCCCTTAAGCCATCAAGCCTTGCCGCCCACCTTAATGCTCTATTTATAGAGTTAGGCTCAAGCCATGTTTTAATCTCCACCATTGGTTCTTGGGATTTAATCTCAACCGTCGGATCTAGAGATTTAATCTCAACCGTCGGATCTAGAGATTTAATCTCTACCTTTGGATCTATAGTTTTGTTTTCATCCATTGGATCTAAGCTTCATGAGGTTTTAATAGGCTACAATAGGGAGCATGAGGAGGAGTTGGATCTTGGCCATCCAATGGATCAAGCCCACATAAAGTCCTATCCATTAATGATTATCCATTCCACTAGAGGATTATCATTGATCTACCTCCCCAACCCCCATAAATTAATATGGGCTCGATATATTATTTGTACATTTTCTCCCCGTGTTTAAGATCTCGAATGTCCGTTGATTAATTAATTTACTAATCATTAATTAATCAACATCAAACTGCATGAGTAGTACCACTCAACCTTTTCATCATGCCGGACCAAGTCCACCTGCAGGGTTTACATGATGAACCTTATGAGCTCCTCAAGGGGACATCATCATCCTAATATATAGGACATGATTTCCTCCTATATGTAGGGATGTATACTGAAAAGTCTATCTTTTGTATGAACATCTTTATTTTGAAATAAGAATCACATGATCATTGTTTGCATATTATTATGGTTATGCATATTGTCTAATACTTTACATTGTAGATAACATGGTGTGTGGTGTCACACGGGAGATCATGTTATCGGCTCCTTGAAAAGTATAAGTAAAGGCTCACAACCGAGACGACTTTGGACAAACCATTGGAATGGTTGTAGTGTAATTTGGTATTGGTTTGTCTTGACCATAGAATCACACTAGTACACTTTGTGTGTATTGAGAAGGACCGACTTAGAGGTGATTCGATTTATTTCTGACTACATAATCAAATTGGACCTCAGATATTATATTGTACATACTCTTAATCCCGATATAATAACGGGCACATATACTTAGTACTCATCTCTTTGATTTACCAATGGGCGTGATTTATAGATTAAATCGATAGGCTCGGTAAGTTAGGAGATGATATTATTTATATGGTGTGCCATTGATTATAGGAGGAAACCGTGTCCTATATATTAGGATGATGATGTCCCCTTGAGGATCTCATAAGGTTCATCATGTAAACCCTGCAGGTGGACTTGGTCCGGCATGATGAAAAGGTTGAGCGATACTACTCATGGAGTTAGATGTTGATTAATTAATGGTCAGTAAATTAATTAATCGACGGACATTCGAGATCTTAAACACGGGGAGAAAATGTACAAATAATATATGGAGCCCATATTATTATATGGGGGTTGGTGAGGTAGATCAATGATGATCCTTTAGTGGATTGGATCATCATTAGTGGATCGGAATTTATGTGGGCTTGATCCATGGGTGGCTAAGATCCAACTCCTTCTCATGGTCCCTAATGTAGCTTATTAACACCTCATGAAGCTTAGATCCAATGGATAGAAACAAAACTCTAAGATCCATAGGTAGAGATTAAATCTCTAAGATCCGACGGTTGAGATTAAATATCTAGATCTGACGGTTGAGATTAAATCCCTAGAACCAATGGAGGAGATTAATTCATGACTTATCCCTAACTCTATAAAAGGATGTCAAGGAAGTTGTCGTGGAATAATTGATGAGAGCTAGGGTTTTTGGGAGGCAAGGAATAGGAATCCTAGTTGAGATAGGATTAGGATTAGGGTTTGGAGGCAAGGGTGGCACAAAATAAGGAAGGTATTCTTCTCTTCTTCTTCCTCTTTTGGCCAACGTCCAGCACCTCTCCAGCCTCTTTTCCAGCCTTGGCCAGTGCCCAAAAGCTCCCTTCTCTTTCTCCTTAGGTGGTGGAAACAAGATATAGGGCTTCCCTTGGTGTCTTGGTTGTTTCCCACCATCTTCTCCTTCACCTAGTTGGCCGGCGGCAAGGATAGTTTTAGTTCCTTGTTGGTTGTTTCTAGAGAGGAGAAAAACCTTGTTTCTATTCTTCTTCTTGCTTTGGAAGAGCAAGGAAGGAAGATTTGCGATCTAGGAGCTTCGACTTTTGGTAGATCGTCGCCCACAGGACGTCCAAAAGGAGGAAGGTCATACATTAGAAGATCAAGAGGTATACCTATTCTACTTTCTTCTTTTGTTTGTTGCTTGTTTTTGTTTTTCAATTATAAGCATGTTATAAATCTGTAAATGGATAAATAAACCTTGGATCCCGAGTATAAACACAAAAACCGACGATTCGGACATCGTCTATTCCGCGGCTACTCGTAGAATAGAGGATGGTCGCTTGAACAACTAGTTTGTTCAAGTGACCTCTCTAAACGAATAGCACGTCAATGACTTGGTTGCTTTGGCAATCCCTTTTGTCTATGATTAAACTTTTTTTAATCCGGGGACATAGAAGGGATCGCCATGATCAAGCAACTGAGGTGAAGTGGGAAGCGAAGTTTCCCCTCACGGACTCGACAAGGGAAATCCCTTCAATTGGTATCAGAGCTTCCGGGTAAAACCCTTCAATTGGTATCAGAGCCAAGGTTTCCGATTTTGTGTGTTTAGGATTCGGTTAATTTTTATGCACTTTTTCATATATTATATGTGCCGAATAATAGTAGGATATGCGTAGTTTAACTCTTTGGTTCAGACATAAGATCCGACTATTATGGCCATATGTGTGTATGTGATTGTATGTGTGTAAATATTTGTTTTGTTGAATCCTCGGGGTTGACGAGGCTAGTATTTAGTTTTGGTAAATTAAATACAGCATTGTTTTGCTGCTCTTTATTTTATTTTACTTTCGATCTAGATTTCATGTACACTCCCTCGTGGAGTATAGGATCGATGGATGTAAATAAAAATAGGTTTTAGTTTCGGCTCGGATCTCCGGATGGCTCGTACATGGCATAGGAGGAGCGGAAGAGAAGGCGATGCGACGGGAGACATATTGAAGACAAAAGTCATAATAGTTGGAAAATAATTTATTTTTCATATTTATTGCTTATTGTTTGATATGCATGTCGTAGCCTAGAAAATTCCTCATTTTCAAATTACTAAGTGGGAGAGGGATATATTTATAAATTCCCATGGCCTCCATTACGATTTGACATGTGATGCAAACAAACTTGCGCGTAAGCTCTGAGTGCCTTCCTCCCCATCAGATGAGTTTGTTTGTGGATCACAGGGTCGAATATGGTTATAGGAAATTATTTAGGAGCGTGTGTACTTGCCCATCGTAAGGCACATAACCTGAGATAATTACCTTGGTACCAAGTAATGGCGAACACTTAGATACAAATATAAGTATCCTCCCCATCGGAGTTACTGCTTTTATTTGTAGGGCCGAAGAGAAACCAACTATTAATTTTACTTGTCAAAAAGTTAGGTTGACAAGATAGTAAAATTAATGGGTAAAACCTCCTCTTACAAATGTAGAATTCGTATACGTCCATACTATCGTGGCATAAGATATTCTCGGTGTTTTGAGGTGTTGGTTGATTTTGAAATTTTATTGTTTGAGGAATCAATAATTTTTTGAAATCTACACCAATGATCTATGTGATTCTTAGGATTTTCAAGAATGACTTTCAGTCCACTTACTATGATACTAAAGGAAATAAACTTACTATACAAAAACAATGTTGATTGGAAAAGAATATAGATATTATCTTATCTGCTAAGGAGTACAAGTGTGCACTCTTCGAAGAGTGTCCTCAAGCCATGGTTGCTCAAAAAGGTTTCTACTTCTAAGCTGAAAGGCAAGAAGAAGAAGAAACAAGGTGGAGCAAAGGTGGTGGGAGGATCTCAGGGAGGAGTGAAGAAGCCGAAAGGCAAGTACTTCACTTGCAAGCAGGATGGACATTGGAAGAAGGACTGTCCCAATCCAAAGCATAACAAAGATATATCCTTTGGACTAGTTGTTGAAACATGATTAGCGGTGTTATCTACCTGTAGGGAGTTGCTTCGGAGACTCATTGGCTCCCATGTCCCCGGATTAAAATTTTCACCAATGAAAGAACTAATCCGGATGGGATGAGTTTCCTTAGCACAACCTATTCGTCGTCGTGCTAACAACTTGAGTGATCGCTTGAACAAACTAGTTGTTCAAGCAACACAACTCTTCTAGTTGGTTAGCCGCGGAAGAGATGACGGACGGATCACCGGTTTTTGTGTTTGTCTTCGGGGTCCATGATTATACAAAATATATACATACGCACACTTGTATAATCAACACATAAAATAACATGCTAAGATCAGAAAATAAAGTTGTACCACTTTATACCTTACGATCTTCTACCTTATGTCCTATCCTCCTCGTGGACGACGTGTGGACGAAGATCCTCCACGAGTAGAAGCCTTCTAGATTGCGTTCTTCCCTTCCTTGTCCACTGCGAACAAAGAGAAGAACCAACAAAACCTTTCCTTTCTAGAACCGGCCACCAAGCAAGGGAGTTTGATGCAACTGCCGGCCAAGGAACGAAGGGATGAGCGCCGGCCAACCTTGAAGAGAGGTTGCCGCCGGCCACCTAGAGGTTGGAGAATCACTGGCCACCAATTGTTGGAGGACCGCCGGCCACCAAGGATCAAAGGAGAAGGAAGAGGGCTGGCCAAAGCTTAGAGAAAGAAGAAGTGAGCGCCGGCCACCAAGGAGAAAAGGAAGAAGATGGGCGTTGGCTTCTTGTCCAAGAGTTGCCGCCCAAAACTTTGCTTCCAAACCCTAGCCGCCCAAACTAAAACCCTAACTCTAAAATTGAACCTATTTTGCCACCCAACCTAAGCCCTCTATTTATAGAATTGGGCTTAAGGCTCCTTTAATCTCCAACGTTGGATCTAGGGATTTAATCTCCACCGTCGGATCTAGGGTTTTATCCCAAATGTCGGATCTAGGGTTTCATCCCAACCGTCAGATCTAGGATTTCATCCCAACCGTCGGATCTAGGGTTTCATCCCAACCGTCGGATATAGGGTTTCATCCCAACCGTCGGATCTAGGGTTTCATCCCAACCGTCGGATCTAGGGATTTAATCCCAACCGTCGATTCTAGGGTTTCATCCTAACCATCAGATCTAGGGATTTAATCCCAACCGTTGGTTCTAGGATTTCATCCTAACCATCGGATCTAGGGATTTAATCCCAATCGTTGGTTCTAAAGTTTTATTTTACATCCTTGGATCTAGACTTCTTTAGGATTATATTAGGCTACGATTGGGACCATAAGGAGGAGTTGTATCTTGGCCACCCGATGGATCGGAACCACACTAACTTGATCTATCAATGATGTTCCATTCCACTAGAGGATCATCATTGAACTACTTCACCAACCCCCATAAATTAATATGGGCTCCATATATTATTTGTACATTCATCTCCCCCTGTTTAAGATATCGAATGTCCGTCAATTAATTGATTTACTGACCATCAATTAATTAACATCTAATTCCTCGAGTAGTACCACTCAACCTTATCATCATGTTGACTAAGTCAACTAGCTGGGTTTACATGATGAACCTTATGAGCTCCTCAAGGGGACATCATCAACCTAGTATATAGGACACGGTTTCCTCCTATAATCAACGACACGCCATGTAAATAATATTATTTCCCAACTTACCGATCATATTGATTTAATCCATTTAAATCTCACCCTTTGGTAAATCAAAGAAATAAATACTAAGTACATGTGCCCGTTATTTAACGGGATTAAGAGCATGTATAACATAATATCCGAGGTCCGATTCAATTATGTAGTCAGCAATTAATTGAATCACCTCTATGTCGGTCCTGATCAATACACTTAAGTGTACTAGTGTAACTCCATGTTCAAGACAAAACAATACCAAGCTACACTACAACCATGCCAATAGTTTGTCCAAAACCATCTTGGTTGTGAGCCTCTACTTATATTTTACAAGGGACTGATAACATGATCTTCTATGCCACACCAAGCACCATGTTATCTACAATGTAAAATATTAGACAATATGCACACACATATAATAAATATATAAAGTGCAAACAATGATCATGTGATTCTTATTCCAAAATAAAATGTTCATACAAAAAGAGCTAGGCTTTCAGTATACATTCCAACAATCTCCCACTTATACTAAAAGACTATGCCGTTATCACACTGCCATACATCTGATCCCCATGTCCTCCACATGCCTATCAAACGCTTTCGCTGGAAGGGCCTTAGTGAATGGATCCGCCAGGTTATCCTCTGATGCAATCTTGGCGACAACAACTTCTCCTCGCTTTACGATCTCTCGTATAAGGTGGTACTTGCGCTCTATGTGTTTACTCACCTTATGGGCTCGTGGTTCCTTCGAGTTTGCAATCGCACTATATCACAATAAATTGTGATAGTTACGTATGCAAACCAGAATCACATCCAAGTCCATCAAGAAGTTCTGAGCCATACAACTTCCTTGGTGCCTCGGAGGTCGCCACATACTCAGCTTCCATGGTAGAGTCCGCCACGCATTTCTACTTGACACTCCTCCATACTATGGCTCCACCTCCAAAAGTAAACACAAACCCCGAGGTAGACTTACTCTTGTCCCTATCTGATTGGAAATCCGAATCCGTGTAACCCACAGGGACTAATTGATCTGCCCGGTAAACCAGCATATAATCTCTAGTCCTTCTCAGGTACTTCAATATATGCTTTACCGCAGTCCAATGTCCCTGTCCAGGATTACTCTGATATCTGCTAACCATGCCCACGACAAAGCAGATATCCGGTCTCGTACATAGCATAGCTTACATAAGGCTTCCTACTGTCGAAGCATAAGGAACAACCTTCATGTCCTCTATCTCCTTTGATGTTTTGGGACACATCTCTTTAGATAAAGGAACTCCATGCCTAAAAGATAGAAAACCTTTCTTGGAGTTCTGCATGCTAAAACGAGCAAGGATAGTGTCAATGTATGAAGCTTGAGATAAGCACAACATCCTTTTCTTGCGATTCCTTATAACTTTGATCCCAAGGATGTGTCCCACTTCTCCCAAGTCCTTCATGTCAAACTGTTTGGACAACCATACCCTTACGTCTGATAACACTTTGATATTGTTGCCAACTAACAAAATGTCATCTACGTATAGTACAAGAAACACCACTACGTTTCCGTCACATCTCTTGTATACACAAGGCTCATCCAGATTTTGAATAAATCCATATGACTGGATTACCTCATCAAAGCGGATGTTCCAAGATCTAGAAGCTTGCTTCAATCCATAAATGGACCGATTAAGCTTACATACAAGATGCTCTTTGCATTTAGCAATGAATCCCTTTGGTTGTCGGATATATATATTCTCCTCAAGACTTCCGTTAAGGAAAGCTGTCTTGACATTCATCTGCCAAATCTCATAATCCATATGAGCAACTATAGATAAGAGAATCCGGATAGACTTAAGCATAGCTACCGGTGAAAAGGTCTCCTCATAATCGATACCCTCTTTCTGAGTATACCCTTTCGTGACAAGCCTAGATTTGAAGGTCTCAACCTTCCGGTCCACTCCTCTCTTTCTCTTGTAGATCCACTTGCATCCAATGGCTTTTACACCATCGGGTGGCTCTACTAGCTCCCATACTTGATTAGAATCCATAGATTCTATCTCTGAATTCATCGCACTTTGCCAAGATACTGCATCTCTATCTTGGAGTGCCTCGTCATATGTCCAGGGATCCGGTTCATGTTCACCAGGGACTAAGTCCGAAGACTCTCCCAAAAACATGAATCTTTCGGGTTGTCTAACAACCCTCCCACTACGACGAGGTGCCTCCTGTGTATACTCTGTGACATGCGGTGTAGTGACTTGTGGCATCTCCTCTTTTATCGGTGGTACTGAAGTCGGGACTTCCCCTGTTAACTCCTCAAGAACAATCCTACTCGTGGGCTTGTGGTTCATCACATAGTCCTCCTCTAGAAATCTGGCATTCGTACTCACGATCACCTTCTGATCTCTTGGACTATAGAATAAACCACCCTTAGTTCCCTTAGGGTAGCCAACAAACAAGCGTACTTATGTACGAGATTCCAACTTACAGATCTCCCTTCAAAGACATGTCTTTGGACTACCCCAAATTCAATATGTCTTAGACTAGGCTTTCTCCCGATCCACAACTCAGGAGTAGAGACGACTTAGATGGAACCGAGTTCGAGAATGTGTGTTGTTGTTTCGAGCAAACCCCATAACGAATCGGGTAACTCGGAATAACTCATCATAGATCCGACCATCTCCATAAGAGTCTGTTCCTTCGCTCCGCCACACCATTCTCTGTGGGGTGTGCGGTAACAATTGGGATTGAATCCCAGCCTCTGATAAGTAACTCCTAAACTCTCCCAAGAGGTACTCGCCACCACGATCAGATCGTAATGTCTTGATACTTTTACCTTGACGATTCTCCACATCAGCCTTGAATTCTTTGAACCTGTCAAAGCATTCAGACTTGCGACGCATCAAGTAAATGTATCCATATCTTGAATAATCGTCTATAAAAGAGACGAAATATTCAAAACCACCTCTTGCCTGGATAGACATAGGACCGCACAAATCAGAATGAACGAATTCTAACACATCTTTGGCTTTATACCCCTTTGCCTTGAAAGGCCTCTTGGTAATTTTACCTTCCAAGCAAGATTCACAGGTTGGGAGATCGTTCACCACTAATGAACCTAAAGGTCCATCAACTATCAACCTTTGAATTCTGCTTAGGTTAATATGACCAAGCCTTAGATGCCAAAGATATGTTTGGTTCATTTGCGAAGGTTCTTTTCTCTTATTAGACTTAGAAGATGAGTTATTGATTTCTATATGCATCGTGGGAGTTTTCGGTTCAAGAGTATATAAATTGCCAACAAATTTTTGGTGCAATCGGCCCAGGTTGACTCGAGTTTTGCTCGAGCAGTACCTTGATAGTATTTTGATGATAGACAAAACTCATGACATGGGATTGTCATGGGAAAGTCCAACATGGGGTTGGCATGGAAAATCCAAGCATGGAGCTTGGTGTGGAAGTCCAAGGGGGAAGCCTTGGCTTGGGAAAGTCCAAAGCATTACGAAGCTGTGCACTTGGTGCTTGGCATGGGAAATCCAAAGCATTGCGAAGCCGTCCGCTTGGTGCTTGGTGAGAAATGCATTGCGAAGTCGTGCGCTTGGTGCATTTGGGAAGTCTTGAGAACTTGGCAAGTTCACTAGGCTCGGGTCCTTGTGTCGGTGAAGGATGACATTGCGAAGCCGTGCGCTTGGTGCATCCGAGGGACCGCCGGACGGGGAGCGAATGGAGTGAGCCCAAAGGGAAGCATACTTCTAGGGCATGAGATGCGAAGGATGGCGTTGTGAAGCTATGCGCTTGGCGCATCCGAGGGACATAGGCCGAGGGAAGAGAGCTTCGGTGGGGAACTCCATATGGGATAAGGTGGACTTGGCCAAGTGGCTAAGACTGAGTGTCGGAGGCTCAAACATCTTTATGTTTAAGGTTTTAGCCGACATCGATCGGCGCATAGGTGGATCATTGCTCAAATCGTATGGGTTCGACCGGTGTTCGATTGAACCAAGTTCTGGTGATCGATCGATGCAGGAGCGATCGACTATTGGGAGATTAGTCGGCTGAGGGATGGCGATCGATGACACCGCACGGGCACAGAATGGAGTCGAGCTCGCCAGCACTCGACTGATGGATGATCAGTCGACTGATGGGTGCCATCAGTCGACTGATGTGTGATCCGTTGGAACTTAACCAATGTGGATCTGGCCGTTGTGAGACAACGGCTATGGGACCAGTCGACTGATGGTCACGATCAGTCGACTGATGGGCGCGAAAATAGCTTGATGCAGGTTATAAATGGAGCACGAGTTGGAGGATTTCGCCAAGACTTTTGTGGAGCTATTGGAGGGGAATTGCTGCTGTATTCCAGTCCTTCAAGAGCCATCTAAAGCAAGCAACAAGCAAAGTGATCAAAGCAATCGGTGAAAGTTTTCTTGTGTATTGTATTTGTGTATTTGCTTGTATTTCTATATTACTGTTGTAATTGCTTGTGAGAGGTTTCTCCACCTCCGACGTGTAGTCGAGAAGGAGTTTGAGTATTGCCGTGTGCATCTTTAGAGTTCGAGGAGCTCGCCCGTGGAGTAGGAACCATTCGGTTCCGAACCACGTATATCGTGTGTGTTTGCGTGTGCTTATTTGTTGTTAGTATTATTATTGTTTTATTGTTTCCGCTGCGCTAACGACAATCGTAGACAAGCAACGCAACGAGAACGAGCGAATTACGACATCCATCGAACGAGGGCTATTCACCCCCTCTAGCTGGTCAATCGATCCCCTACAAGTGGTATCAAAGCCGAGGTCGCTCTTCAAGGACTAACCGCCGCGAGAGCACTACAAGATGGCCGCCTACAACCTTCATCCACCGATATTCGATGGAGATTTTGCTTGGTGGAGAAAACGGATGGAGGTATATCTCGAAACCGATTTTGATTATATGATTATTATAGAAAATGGTTTTGAGATGCCTAGGGACAAACACAACAAGCCCATTGAAAAATCAAAGTGGACCCAAGACCAAATCAAGAACTTCAAGACAAATCTTGAGGTAATTAAATTGATTAGTGATTTGTTACCTAACACTATTTGGTCTAGATTGGGTGATTATAGGGATGCAAGGGAACTATGGAATAAGATAATAAATTTCCAAGAAATTCCCAACCGGCACAAGTAGAAGAAAATGCCGAGGAAGAAGAACCCACAACATTTGAAGATATTGATGACTTGGTGGAGACCTCCACCTCTAGCATTGAGGGGGAGGAGAGGCAATCTTCCATCCCGGAGCAAGAGCAAGAAGCATCCACATCCAGGAGAAGTGAAGATCGGGAAGAGGCCTCCACCACCTCCCTAGGTAACTCAAGTGTTATTATTTTAAATAAAAATCACATAATATGCTTTGAGTGTAGGGAGAAAGGGCATTATAAGATCAAATGCCCTAAATTGGCTAAGGAAAAGGCATCAACATCAAAAGTCAATCCAAAGTCAAAGGATACCGGTGTTCCCAAAATCAAGAGCAAAGAGCACATTGTGTGCTTTAAATGCAACCAAAAGGGACACTATCGAAGCCAATGCCCTAGGGGGAGGAAGAAAGGGCAAGAAGGTGCAACTCATGTAGGGGGAGCTCCTAAAGCTAACCCTAAGGTACATTTAGTTAATGCACCTTTAATTCCTAAAGTCAAAAAGCATGCTAAAAATTATTTTAGTTCTCTTGCTATTATCAATGAAAAGCATGCTAAGAGAAATAATAAAGTGTATTGTCTAGGTGCTAAACATGTTAGTTTCTCTAAGGACAAACCTAGGACTCAAAACACTAGATCTATTTTACCTAGGGAGTCAATTAGGAGAATTGAAGAAAACTTGGGTGTTAATCCCAAGAAATCTAGGCATATGCCTAAAAGGAAAAACATTTCCCAAAAGATAAATGAAAATTTAAAATTGGGAAAATTAGAGCTAGAAAACCAAGCCTTGAGGTCAAGGCTAGAAATTTTGGAGAAGACCCTAGCAATTATATCAACTTCGGTTAAGGGGTCTAATGTACAAAAGTCAAGACCTAAAAAACAAGAAATGTCTAAGGGCAAGAAGGGTTTGGGTTACAAACCTATGTCCTACCATAATGTTCCATTTAATTATGGAACCACATCTAGGTCTAGGAAAACAAAGGCTAATAGGGAAGCCATCCCTAAGTCTAGCCATGGTATGTTCTTAGTGGCTAAGGACTTAAGGAAAACCAAGAAAGCCACTAAGAAGGTCAATGGAGGAGTCACCTCTAGAGTTGAACCAAGTAAGGCCCAAAAGACTATGGTTTCAAAGCCAAAAAGGGTCATTAGGAAGGTATCTAGGGAAGTTATCCCTAGGGAATACCTTGTTAACCCAAGGAGCTCCAATAGATATTGGGTTCCTAAGAGCGTGATTGATTCACGCTAAATGGGTTAGGGTATGTCAACCCTAAGTGGAGGGGTGGTTAACCTAGCCATTGTGAGTTGACACATTAGGGTGTGCCAATATGGTTTGAGAAGTTAGAAATGATTTAAATTGGCACAATTATGTCATAGAGGTCGTGGTGTGCTATTTTGGGTTTTTGGCACACTAGGGAAATGAATGGCATTAAGGCAAAATGAATTTAATTCCTAGAAATGGTAAATTAATTTTAACACTTAGGTATTTTATACCTTAGTATATTTTTCCTGACATGCTTTATTTGCCTTGCTATGTCATGACATCATTTTCATTCTATCTATAAAATGTCATGATCATGTTTAGAATTATCTTTAGATGTCATGTATGCTTAGCTCTCATTCACATGCCATGACATCATGATATTGGCATATGTTTTTATCTAAATCATAATTATGCCATAATCATATCATGCATAGTTTAAAATGGAGTTAAGGACTATGGCACAATTTGAAGGGAATCAAATTAATGTTGCCTAGAAATATGCATGAGAACATAAACAAAACAAAACCCACATTTCATAAAAATTTGACTTGTATGTGTTTTACACATCTAGATATTGGTGAGATGTTTAGGAAAAAGAAAATAAAGGTTTGAAAAACATTTTGAAAACTTTTTGAAATACCTTGGTGAAGCCTATCTTTTGATAGCTATCACCATTGAATGGGATGATACAAAGATGGCTCTTTATTGAAGCTTTTCTTAAATTTTGAACTTTGTATCAATCTCCTAATTTAATGGGTAAAATAAATTTCCAATATTTTTCACCCATAGTGTTTAGGATAAGTATTATACGTATGCATTTTCAAGATTTTTAGAATTACGTATATTTACTTATGGATTTCGAAAATCCATTTTCTGAAACTGAAAACTGCAGAATCGATTATCGATCAGTAATGGCAATGTGATCGATGGTAAGTCCAATCGATCGGGGTATCGACTAGTTAGGCCCATGTTTAGCCATGTTTTGGTCCCCTAACCACTCCTAACCCTAGGATATGCTTGGTAGAGCATTAGAGAGGGTGGAAATCCATTGGATATGGATTAGGAGTTGGGTTGAGGGTGAGTATCAATTTTAAGATGGAAGAGAGTTCATTGTTGAACTTTGCCTTAATTTTGATTTGGTTTAATGTTCCTATTGGCTTAGGGACTCTCCAAGGACATTGTTGGTGCAATGGTCAAGGGGGAGCAAGCCTCTAGGGGGAGGTATCCATTATGGGAAGATGGATGTGTATTCCCTCATGGGAGGAAAATTGGGTTGCCTCTCTTTAAGTGATATGGGATCACTAGAAAGATTGTAGGCATGTGTTCCTCCAAGGGAGAGATTGTAAGATCTCATTGGGATATGAGACATTCATACCCTTGGGGAGGACCTTTTTGATGTAATGTCAAAAAGGGGGAGAAGTTACCAAGTTACCAATTAAGGTTCGTTGGAATTCTCATTGGGATATGAGAATTGCCAATACGGGAGAATTGGTAGACTTGAGATGGTAGTTTTGTTAATCATCAAAAAGGGGGAGATTGTTGGTGCAATCGGCCCAGGTTGACTCGAGTTTGGCTCGAGCAGTACCTTGATAGTATTTTGATGATAGACAAAACTCATGACATGGGATTGTCATGGGAAAGTCCAACATGGGGTTGGCATGGAAAATCCAAGCATGGAGCTTGGTGTGGAAGTCCAAGGGGGAAGCCTTGGCATGGGAAAGTCCAAAGCATTGCGAAGCCGTTCGCTTGGTGCTTGGCATGGGAAATCCAAAGCATTGCGAAGCCGTGCGCTTAGTGCTTGGTGAGAAATGCATTGCGAAGCCGTGCGCTTGGTGCATTTGGGAAGTCTTGAGAACTTGGCAAGTTCACTAGGCTCGGGTCCTTGAGTCGGTGAAGGATGACATTGCGAAGTCGTGCGCTTGTTGCATCCGAGGGACCGCCGGACGGGGAGCGAATGGAGTGAGCCCAAAGGGAAGCATAGTTCTAGGGCATGAGACGCGAAGGATGGCGTTGCGAAGCCGTGCGCTTGGCGCATCCGAGGGACATAGGCCGAGGGAAGAGAGCTTCGGTGGGGAACTCCATGTGGGATAAGGTGGACTTGGCCAAGTGGCTAAGACTGAGTGTCGGAGGCTCAAACATCGTTATGTTTAAGGTTTTAGCCGACATCAGTCGACTGGCATAGGTGCGATCATTGCACTAAATCGTATGGGTTCGACGGTGTTATTGAACCAAATGCGGTGATCGATCGGCATTAGGGAGGCGATCATGTTGAAGAATCGCCGATCATTGCGAGAGGATGGCGGTCGGTGATGACCGCTGTGCGAGCCGCGAGAATGGAGTCGAGCTTCGCCCGGCCTCGGTGATGGATGATCGATCGGTGATGGGTGCCATTAGTCGGCCCGATGTGTGATCGTTGGAACTTAACCAGCGTGGATCGGCCATTGTGAGACAACGGCTCACGGGACCAATCGGTGATGGTCACGATCGGTCGTGATGGCGTAAGCGACTTGATCAGGTTATAAATGGAGCACGAGTTGGAGGATTTACGCCAAGCCTTTTGTGGAGCTATTGGAGAATTGTACGCATTCCAGTCCTTCAAGAGCCATCTAAAGCAAGCAACAAGCAAAGTGATCAAAGCAATCGGTGAAAGTTTTCTTGTGTATTGTATTTGTGTATTTGCTTGTATTTCTATATTACTGTTGTAATTGCTTGTGAGAGGTTTCTCCACCTCTGACGTGTAGTCGAGAAGGAGTTTGAGTATTGCCGTGTGCATCTCTAGAGCTCGAGGAGCTCGCCCGTGGAGTAGGAACCATTCGGTTCCGAACCACATATATCGTGTGTGTTTGCGTGTGCTTATTTGTTGTTAGTATTATTATTGTTTTATTGTTTCCGCTGCGCTAACGACAATCGTAGACAAGCAACGCAACGAGAACGAGCGAATTACGACATCCATCGAACGAGGGCTATTCACCCCCCTCTAGCCGGCCAATCGATCCCCTACACCAATGTACTAGAACAGATAATCTCCCTATTCCTTTTTATAACCACTTTGTCATTAAAAGAAACAGAATATCCATCCATAAACAATTTAGAAATTGAAATTAAATTCTTTCTAAAAGTAGGTACATAAAGACAATCTCTCAAAACCAAAATTTTATTCCTATCAAAAGATAAATAAACGTCTCCCACTGCAATAGCCTCCACCTTTGAAGCATTGCCCATGAAGACGGTAATCTCTCCCTCAGCTAGTCGTCGGGTTTCCTGGAACCCCTGCAAAGTATTGCAGACATGATCAGTGGCTCCTGTATCTACACACTAGGCACTGGTAGATAACACCGCTAAACATGTTTCAACAACTAAACAAGAAGATATATCTTTGTTCTTTCGGCGAGGACAGTCCGCCTTCCAATGTCCAGTCTACTTGCAAGTAAAGCACTTGCCTTTCGGCTTCTTCACTCCAGCCTGAGGTCCCACTGCCACCTTCTTCGCTCCACCTTGCTTCTTCTTCTTCTTACCTTTCAGTTTAGAGGAAGAAACCTTCTGAGCGACCATGGCTTGAGCACTTTGAAGAAAAAGCCCCTCTGTCGCCTGGAGTTCTGTTAGAAGCTCCGCCAACGAATACAACCTCTTGTTCATGTTGTAGTTGAGGCGGAACTTCTCAAAACTCCTAGGCAGAGACTGGAGAATGATATCGACCTGGGTTTCCCCATCGATCTCAGCTCCGAGGACTTCCATCTCATTAAGATGAGCCATCATCTTTAGAACATGATCCCTAACGGGTGTTCCCTCGATCATGGTGGTCGTCATCAAGTTTCTCATCGCCTCCTGTCTAGCCACCCTACTCTGATGTCCGAAAAGTTCCTTGAGATTGAACATCATGTCATAGTCATGGCTATAGCCCGATGTTGCGATGTTATAGATGCCAAAATGTAACACCGCGCCATCTCATCTGCCTTGACCCATTTCTTATAACTTTCTTTCTCCTTTTCATCAGAGTCATCGGAGGGCTTAGGAGGACAGACCTCGAAGAGTACAAATTTGTACTCCTCCACAGTTAAGACAATATCCAGATTTCTTTTTCAATCAATGTAGTTTGGTCCAGTAAGCTTATTTTCTTTTAAAATCACAGCAAGTGGGTTGAAAGCCATTTGAAAATCCTAAAAATCACAATGATCAAAATATTAGATTTCAAATATTATTGATTCCTCAAAACAATAAAATCCCGAAATCAACTAACACCTCAAAACACTGAGAATATCGCATGCCACGATAGTGTGGACGTATACGAATTCTACATTTGTAAGAGGAGGTTTTTCCCATTAATTTTATTATCTTGTCAACCTTACTTTTTGACAAATAAAATTAATAGTTGGTTCCTCTTTAGCCCTACAAATAAAAGCAGTGACTCCGATGGGGAGGATACTTTTATTTGCATCTAAGTGTGCACCATTACACGATACTAAGGGAATTATTTCGGATTATGTGCCTTACCGATGAAGAAGTACACACGCTCCTAAATAATTTCCTATAACCATTATTTGACCTAGTGATCCGCAAGCAAACCCATCCGATGGGGAGGAAGGCACTCAGAGCCAACGCGCAAGTTTGTTGCATCACACGTCAAATTGTAATGGAGGCCGCGGAAATTAATTAAAATATCCCTCTCCCACTTAGTAAATTAAAATCAAGGAATTTTAAAGCATACACAACATGCATATAAAACAAATAAGCAATAAATATGGAAAAAAACAGAATTTTTCCAACTATTATGGCATTGTTCTCCAATACGCATCCCGTCGTGTCGCCACCTCGTCCGCTCCATTTTTCCCGTGCGCAAGTCACCAAAGAGATCCGGGACGAGATAAATCATTTTAATTTACATTCATCGATCCTATACTCCATGAAGGAGTGTACAAATAATCTAGATCGAAAGTAAACTAAAATGAACGGCTAAACAATGTCGTATTTAATTACAAAAATTAAATACTAATCTAGCCTCGTCAACCCCGAGGATTCAAATAATATATATACAATCACACACAAAACAATCACATACAACCAAATAGCCATAATAGTCGGATCTTATGCCTGCAACCAAAAAATTAGCCTACGCACATCCTACTATTATCTGTCATACTCAATATATGATATGTGCATCAAAGTAACCGAATCCAAAACACACAAAATCGGAAACCGTGGCTCTGATACCAAATGTAGGGAGTTGCTTCGGAGACTTATTGGCTCCCATGTCCCCGGATTAAAATTTTCACCAATGAAAGAACTAATCCGGATGGGATGAGTTTCCTTAGCACAACCTATTCGTCGTCGTGCTAACAACTTGAGTGATCGCTTGAACAAACTAGTTGTTCAAGCAACACAACTCTTCAAGTTGGTTAGCCGCGGAAGAGACGACGGACGGATCGCCGGTTTTTGTGTTTGTCTTCGGGGTCCATGATTATACAAAATATATACATACGCAGACTTGTATAATCAACACATAAAATAACATGCTAAGATCAGAAAATAAAGTTGTACCACTTTATACCTTACGATCTTCTACCTTATGTCCTATCCTCCTCGTGGACGACGTGTGGGCGAAGATCCTCCACGAGTAGAAGCCTTCTATATCGCATTCTTACCTTCCTTGTCTGCTGCGAACAAAGAGAAGAACCAACAAAACCTTTCCTTTCTAGAACTAGCCACCAAGCAAGGGAGTTTGATGCAACCGCCGGCCAAGGAACGAAGGGATGAGCGCCGGCCAACCTTGAAGAGAGGTTGCCGCCGACCACCTAGAGGTTGGAGAAGCACCAGCCACCAATTGTTGGAGGACCGCCGGCCACCAAGGATCAAAGGAGAAGGAAGATGGCCGACCAAAGCTTAGAGAAAGAAGGAGTGAGTGCCGACCACCAAGGAGAAAAGGAAGAAGATGGGCGCCGGCTTCTTGTCCAAGAGTTGCCACCCAAAACTTTGCTTCCAAACCCTAGCCGCCCAAACTAAAACCCTAACTCCAAAATTGAACCTATTTTGCCGCCCAACCTAAGCCCTCTATTTATAGAATTGGGCTTAAGCCTCCTTTAATCTCCACCGTCGGATCTAGGGATTTAATCTCCACCGTCGGATCTAAGGTTTTATCCCAACCGTCGGATCTAGGGTTTCATCCCAACCGTCGGATCTAGGATTTCATCCCAACCGTCGGATCTAGGGTTTCATCCCAACCGTCGGATCTAGGGTTTCATCCCAACCATCGGATCTAGGGATTTAATCCCAACCGTCGATTCTAGGGTTTCATCCTAACCATCGGATCTAGGGATTTAATCCCAACCGTTGGTTCTAGTGTTTCATCCCAACCATCGGATCTAGGGATTTAATCCCAACTGTTGTTTCTAGAGTTTTGTTTTACATCCTTGGATCTAGACTTCTTTAGGATTATATTAGGCTACGATAGGGACCATAAGGAGGAGTTGGATCTTGGCCACCCGATGGATCGGAACCACACTAACTTGATCCATCAATGATGTTCCATTCCACTAGAGGATCATCATTGAACTACCTCACCAACCCCCATAAATTAATATGGGCTCCATATATTATTTGTACATTCATCTGTTAGGGAGTCCACATCGGAGGCTCATTGGCTCCCATGTCCCCGGATTAAAATTTTCACTAATGAAAGAATTAATCCGGATGGGATGAGCTTCCTTAGCACAACCTATTCGTCGTCGTGCTAACAACTTGAGTGGTCACTTGAACAAACTAGTTGTTCAAGCAACACAACTCTTCTAGTTGGTTAGCCGCGGAAGAGACGACGGATGGATCGCCAGTTTTTGTGTTTGTCTTCGGGGTCCATGATTATACAATATATATTTATACACACACATGCATAATCAAAACAAATAAGAACATGCTCAGATCTGTACATAAAGTTAAAATAACTTTATACCTCACGATCTTCTACCGTATGTCCTATCCTTCTCGTGGACGACGTGTGGATGAAGATCCTCCACGAGTAGAAGCCTTCTAGATCGCTTTCTTCTCTACCTTGTCCGCTACGAACAAAGAGAAGAAACAACAAATACCTTCCTATCTAGAACCGGCAACCAAATTATGGAACTTGGTGCAACCGCCGGTCAAGGAACAATTGGATGATTCGCCGGCCAACTTCAAGAAGTGTTGCCGCCGGCCACTTTGGAGAATAGGGAGGACGTAGAGAACCGGCCACCAATGGGAGGAGAACCGCCGGCCAAGGAAGAAGGGGGAAGCTTCTAGGATGGGCGCCGGCCAAGGAATTATCAATGGAAGTGGGCGCCGGCAATCAATAAGATGGAAGAGGTTGCCGCCCACTTTGTTCCAAACCCTAGCCGCCCAAAAACCCTAGCCGCCCAAAACCCTAACTCCAATTCTTAAAACTTGTTCTTGCCGCCAAAGCCTAAGCCCCTTATTTATAGAATTAGGCTTAAGCCTCCTTTAATCTCCACTGTCGGATCTAGGGATTTAATCTCCACCGTCGGATCTAGGGTTTTATCCCAACCGTCGGATCTAAGGTTTAATCCTAACCATCGGATCTAGGATTTCATCCCAACCGTCGGATCTAAGGTTTCATCCCAACCGTCGGATCTAGGGTTTTATCCCAACCGTCGGATCTAAGGATTTAATCCCAACCGTCGATTCTAGGATTTCATCCTAACCATCGGATCTAGGGATTTAATCCCAACCGTTGGTTCTAGGGTTTCATCCAACCATTGGATCTAGGGATTTGATCCCAATCGTTGGTTCTAGGTTTTGTTTTACATTCTTGGATCTAGACTTCATAAGGATTATATTAGGCTACGATAGGGACCATAAGGAGGAGTTGGGTCTTGGCCACCCGATGGATCGGAACCACACAAACTTGATCTATCAATGATGTTCCATTCCACTAGAGGATCATCATTGAACTACCTCACCAACCCCCATAAATCAATATGGGCTCCATATATTATTTGTACATTAATCTCCCCTTGTTTAAGATATCGAATGTCCGTCAATTAATCGATTTACTGACCATCAATTAATTAACATCTAATTCCTCGAGTAGTACCACTCAACCTTATCATCATGTTGACTAAGTCAACCAGCTGGGTTTACATGATGAACCTTATGAGCTCCTCAAGGGGACATCATCAACCTAATATATAGGACACGGTTTCCTCCTATAATCAACGGCACACCATGTAAATAATATTATTTCCCAACTTACCGGGCATATTGATTTAATCCATCTAAATCTCACCCACTGGTAAATCAAAGAAATAAATACTAAATACATGTGCCCGTTATTATATCGCGATTAAGAGAATGTACAACATAATATCCGAGGTCCGATTCAATTATGTAGTCAGTACTAAATTGAATCACCTCTATGTCGGTCCTACTCAATACACCTAAGTGTACTAGTGTAACTCTATGTTCAAGATAAAACAATACCAAGCTACACTACAACCATGCCAATGGTTTGTCCAAAACCATCTTGGTTGTGAGCCTTTACTTATATTTTACAAGGTACTGATAACATGATCTTCTGTGCCACACCAAGCACCATGTTATCTACAATGTAAAATATTAGACAATACGCACACATATATAATGAATATATAAAATGCAAATAATGATCATGTGATTCTTATTTCAAAATAAAATGTTCATACAAAAAGAGCTAGGCTTTCAGTATACATTCCAACATCATCTCCCCGTGTTTAAGATATCGAATGTCCGTCAATTAATTGATTGACTGACCATCAATTAATTAACATCTAATTCCTCGAGTAGTACCACTCAACCTTATCATCATGTTGACTAAGTCAACCAGCTGGGTTTACATGATGAACCTTATGAGCTCCTCAAGGGGACATCGTCAACCTAGTATATAGGACATGGTTTCCTCCTATAATCAACGGCACACCATGTAAATAATATTATTTCCCAACTTACCGGGCATATTGATTTAATCCATTTAAATCTCACCCTTTGGTAAATCAAAGAAATAAATACTAAGTACATGTGCCCGTTATTATATCGGGATTAAGAGCATGTACAACATAATATCCGAGGTCCGATTCAATTATGTAGTCAACAATTAATTGAATCACCTTTATATCGGTCCTGCTCAATACACCTAAGTGTACTAGTGTAACTCCATGTTCAAGACAGAACAATACCAAGCTACACTACAACCATGCCAATGGTTTGTCCAAAACCATCTTGGTTATGAGCCTCTACTTATATTTTACAAGGGACTGATAACATGATCTTCTGTGCCAAACCAAGCACCATGTTATCTACAATGTAAAATATTAGACAATATGCACACACATATAATAAATATATAAATTGCAAACAATGATCATGTGATTCTTATTCAAAAATAAAATGTTCATACAAAAAGAGCTAGGCTTTCAGTATACATTCCAACACTACCGGCACCTAGTGTGTAGATACAAGAGCCACTAATCATGTCTGCAACACTTTGCAGGGGTTCCAGGAAACCCGACGACGAGCTAAAAGGGGGATTACCATTTACTTGGACAATGACATGAAGATGGCAGCTATTGCAGTGGGAGAAGTTTTATTTATCTCTTGAGAAAAATAAAACTTAGGTTCTAGAAAATTCCCTTTATGTACCTTTATTTACAAAGAATTTAGTTTCAGTTTCTAAATTGTTTATGGATGGATATTCTATTTCTTTTAATGATAAGTTGTTATACAAAGGAATAGGGAGAATATCTGTTAAGGTACATTGATAGGAAATTTGTACACACCTGAACCAAAACCTCCCATGATGCAAATTGAAGTTAATAACTCATATTCTAATTCCAATAAGATCGGTGTGGAGTACCTCTTGGGAGAGTTTAGGAACTACTTATCAGAGGCTGGGATTCAATCCCAATTGACTGCACCTAGCACACCCCAGCAGAACGGTGTAGCAGAGCGAAGGAATAAGACTCTTATGGAGATGGTTAGATCGATGATGAGTTATTTCGACTTGCCAGATTCGTTCTATGGATATGCTCTAGAAACGGCGGTGTACATTCTGAACTTGGTTCCATCTAAATCAGTGCCTTCTACTCCCACAGAGTGGTGGACTAGGCGAAAGCCTAGTCTAAGACATATTCGGATATGGGGGAGTCTAGCACATGTGTTGAAGGCAGATAATGGTAAGTTGGAACCTGGTACTGAAGTACGCATGTTCGTTGGCTATCCCAGGGAAATGAAGGGTGGATTGTTTTATAGTCCTAGAGATCAGAAGGTGATCGTAAGCACGAACGCCAGATTTCGAGAGGAAGACTATGTGATGAGCCACAAGCCCAAGATTAAAATTGTTCTGGAGGAGTTAAAAGGGGAAGTCACTTCTTTAGTACCACCGGTACAAGAGGATATACCACATGTCACTGCACCGCGTGTCACAGAGGATACATAGGTGATACCTCGTCGTAGTGGGAGGGTTGTGAGACAGCCTGATAGATTCATGTTCTTGGAAGAATCTTCTGATTTGGTCCATGGCGAACATGAACCTGATCCCTGGACATATGATGAGGCAATCCAAGATAAAGATGCAGTATCTTGGCAAAGTCCAATGAATGCTGAGATTGAATCTATGGATTCAAATCAGGTATGGGAGCTAGTAGAAGCACCCGATGGTGTAAAAACCATTGGATGCAAGTGGATCTACAAGAGAAAGAGAGGAATAGATGGGAAGGTTGAGACCTTCAAAGTGAGGCTTGTTGCGAAGGGGTATACTCAGAAAGAGGGTATCGATTATGAGGAGACCTTTTCCCCGATAGCCATGCTTAAGTCTATCCAGATTCTCTTATGCATAGCAGCTCATATGGATTATGAGGTGTGGCAGATGAATGTCAAGAAAACTTTCCATAATGGAAGTCTTGAGGAAAACATCTACATGAAGCAACCAGAGGGATTCATTGCTAAGGGCAAAGAGCATCTTGTATGTAAGCTTAATCGATCCATATATGGATTGAAACAAGCTTCGAGGTCTTGGAACGTCCGCTTTGATGAGGTGATCCAGTTTTATGGATTTATTCAAAGTCCGAATGAGTCTTGTGTATACAAGAGATGTGACGAAAACGTAGTGGTATTTCTTGTACTATACGTAGATGATATTTTGTTGATTGGCAACAATATCAAGGTGTTATCGGATGTAAGGGTATGGTTGTCCAAACAGTTTGATATGAAGGACTTGGGAGAGGTGGGACACATCCTTGGGATCAAGGTTATAAGGGATCGCAGGAAAAGGATGTTGTGCTAATCCCAAGCTTCATACATAGACACGATTATGGATCGTCTTAGCATGCAGAACTCCAAGAAGGGTTTTCTACCTTTCAGGCATGGAGGTCCTTTATCTAAAGAGATGTGTCCTAGATCATCTGAGCAAATAGAGGAGATGAAGGTGGTTCCGTATGCTTCGAAAGTAGGAAGCCTCATGTATGCGATGATATGTAAAAGACCAGATATCTACTTTGCCATGGGCATGGTCAGCAGATATCAGAGTAATCCAAGACAGGGACATTGGACTGTGCTAAAGCATATATTGAAGTACCTGAAAAGGACTAGGCATTATATGCTAGTTTACCAAGCAGACAAATTACTCCATGTGGGTTGCACGGATTCTGATTTCCAATCTGATAGGGATAACAGTAAGTATACCTCAAGTTTTGTGTTTACTCTGGGAGGTGGAGCCAATGTATGGAGGAGTGTCAAGCAGAAATGCGTGGCAGACTCCACCATGGAAGCTAAGTATGTGGCAGCCTCTGAGGCGGCCAAAGAAGCTGTGTGGCTCAGGAACTTCCTGATGGACTTGGATGTGATTCCTAGTTTGCCCAGAACTATCACAATTTATTGTGATAATAATGGTGCAGTTGCAAACTCAAAGGAAACACGAGCTCATAAGGCAAGTAAACACATAGAGCGCAAGTACTACCTGATACGAGAAATCATAAAGTAGGTAGAAGTTGCTGTCGCCTAGATTGCATCAGTGGATGACCTGGTAGACCCTTTTCACTAAGGGCCTTCTAGCGAGAGCTTTGATAGACATGTGGAGGGAAGGGGAATCAGATGTATGGCAGTATAAGGACAGTATAGTCTTTTAGTATAAGTGGGAGATTGTAGAGATGTATACTGAAAAGTCTATCTTTTTTATGAACATCTTTATTTTGAAATAAGAATCACATGATCATTGTTTGCATATTATTATGGTTATGCATATTGTCTAATACTTTACATTGTAGATAACATGGTGTGTGGTGTCACACGGGAGATCATGTTATTGGCTCCTTGAAAAGTATAAGTAAAGGCTCACAACCGAGATAGCTTTGGATAAACCATCGGAATGGTTGTAGTGTGATTTGGTATTGGTTTGTCTTGACCATAGAATCACACTAGTACACTTTGTGTGTATTGAGCAGGACCGACTTAGAGGTGATTCGATTTATTGCTGACTACATAATCGAATCGGACCTCAGATATTATATTGTACATACTCTTAATCCCGATATAATAACGAGAACATATACTTAGTACTCATCTTTTTGATTTACCAATGGGCGAGATTTATAGATTAAATCGATAGGCTCGGTAAGTTGAGAGATGATATTATTTATATGATGTGCCGTTGATTATAGGAGGAAACCGTGTCCTATATATTAGGATGATGATGTCCCCTTTAGGAGCGCATAAGGTTCATCATGTAAACCCTGCAGGTGGACTTGGTCCGGCACGATGAAAAGGTTGAGTGGTACTACTCATGGAGTTAGATGTTGATTAATTAATGGTCAGTAAATTAATTAATCGACGGACATTCGAGATCTTAAACATGGGGAGAAAATGTACAAATAATATATGGATCCCATATTATCATATGAGGGTTGGTGAGGTAGATCAATGATGATCCTTTAGTGGATTGGATCATCATTAGTGGATCGGACATTATGTGGGCTTGATCCATGGGTGGCCAAGATCCAACTCCTCCTCATGGTCCCTAATGTAGCCTATTAACACCTCATGAAGCTTAGATCTAATGGATAGAAACAAACTCTAAGATCCATTAGTAGAGATTAAATCTCTAAGATCCGACGGTTGAGATTAAATATCTAGATCCGACGATTGAGATTAAATCCCTAGAACCAATGGAGGAGATTAATTCATGACTTATCCCTAACTCTATAAAAGGATGTCAAGGAAGTTGTCGTGGAATAATTGATGAGAGCTAGGATTTTTGGGTGGCAAGGAAGAGGAATCCTAGTTGAGATAGGATTAGGATTAGGGTTTGGAGGCAAGGGTGGCACCAAATAAGGAAGGTATTCTTCTCTTATTCTTCCTCTTTTGGCGAACATCTAGCACCTCTCCAGCCTCTTTTCCAGCCTTGGCCGGTGCCCAAAAGCTCCCTTCTCCTTCTCCTTAGGTGGTGGAAACAAGATATAGGGCTTCCCTTGGTGTCTTGGTTGTTTTCCACCATCTTCTCCTTCACCTAGTTGGCCGGTGGCAAGGATAGTTTTAGTCCCTTGTTGGTTGTTTCTAGATGGAGAAAACCCTTGTTTCTATTCTTATTCTTGCTTTAGAAGAGCAAGGAAGGATGATTTGCGATCTAGGAGCTTCGAATTTTGGTAGATCGTCGCCCACATGACATCCAAAAGGAGGAAGGTCATACATTAGAAGATCTAGAGGTATACCTATTCTACTTTCTTCTTTTGTTTGTTGCTTGTTTTTGTTTTTCAATTATAAGCATGTTATAAATTTGTAAATGGCTAAATAAACCTTGGATCCTGAGCATAAACACAAAAACCGGCGATCCGGACTCCGTGGCTACTGTAGAATAGAGGATGGTCGCTTGAACAACTAGTTTGTTCAAGTGACCTCTCTAAACGAATAGCACGACGATGACTTGGTTGCTTTGGCAATCCCTTTTGTCTATGATTAAACTTTTTTTAATCCGGGGACATAGAAGGGATCGCCATGATCAAGCAACTGAGGTGAAGTGGGAAGCGAAGTTTCCCCTCACGGACTCGACAAGGGAAATCCCTTCAATTGGTATCAGAGCTTCCGGGCAAAACCCTTCACTATAATCAATGGCACACCATATAAATAATATCATTTCCCAACTTACCGAGCCTATCGATTTAATCTATAAATCTCGTCCATTGGTAAATCAAAGAAATTAATACTAAGTATATGTGCCCGTTATTATATCGGGATTAAGAGCATGTAAAAAATAATATCTGAGGTCCGATTCGATTATGTAGTCAGCAATAAATCGAATCACCTCTAAGTCGGTCCTGCTCAATACACACAAAGTGTACTAGTGTGATTCTATGGTCAAGAAAAACCAATACCAAATCACACTACAACCATTCCAATGGTTTGTCCAAAGTCATCTTGGTTGTGAACCTTTACTTATACTTTATAAGGAGCTGATAACATGATCTCCCATGTGACACCACACACCATGTTTGCATATTTATGGTTATGCAATATTGTCTAATACATTACATTGTGGATAACATGGTGTGTGGTGTCACACGGGAGATCATGTTATGAGTTCCTTGTAAAGTATAAGTAAAGGCTCACAACCGAGATGGTTTTGGACAAACCATTGGCATGGTTGTAGTGTGATTTGGTATTGGTTTGTCTTGACCATAGAATCACACTAGTACACTTTGTGTGTATTGAGCAGGACCGACTTAGAGGTGATTTGATTTATTACTGACTACATAATTGAATTTGACCTCAGATATTATGTTGCGCATGCTCTTAATCTCGATATAATAACGAGCACATATACTTAGTATTCATTTCTTTTATTTACCAATGGGTGAGATTTATAGAGTAAATCGATAGGATCAGTAAGTTGGGAAATGATATTATTTATATGGTGTGTCATTGATTATAGGAGGAAACCATGTCTTATATATTAGGATGATGATGTCCCCTTGAGGAGGTCATAAGGTTCATCATGTAAACCCTACAGGTGGACTTGGTCCGACATGATGATAAGGTTGAGTGGTACTACTCATGGAGTTAGATTTTGATTAATTAATTGTCAGTAAATTAATTAATCGAAGGATATTTGAGATCTTAAACACGGAGAGATAGATGTACAAATAATATATGGATCCCATATTAATTTATGGGGGTTGGTGAGGTAGATCAATGATAATCCTTTAGTGGAATGGATTATCATTAATGGATCGGACTTTATGTGGGCTTGATCCATTGGGTGGACAAGATCCAACTCCTCCTCATGGTCTCTATTGTAGTCTATTAAAACCTCATGGAGCCTAGATCCAATGATGGAAAATGAAACTTTAGATCCGACGGTGGAGATTAAATCTCTAGATCCGACGATTGAGATTAAATCTCTAGATCCGACGGTTGAGATTAAATCCCTAGATCCGACGGTGGAGATTGAAAGGAGGCTTAAGCCTTGCTCTATAAAAGGGGGATTAAGGGGTTGGCAGCAAGAGGATGGAAGGGAGATTATGGTTTTTCTTCCCTTGGCTTGGCTTGGGCGGCAACTAAGAAAGGCTAGGGTTTGTTGGGTGGCAATTAGGAGGTGGCTAGGGTTTGCTTCTCATCTTGGGCGGCAACCGAGGGTTGGCTTCTCCTCTTGGCCGGCGGCAACAACACCATCATCTTCTCCATTGGCTGGCGGCGCCACCCTCTTCTCCTCTTCCTTGGTCGGCGGCAAGAGCTAGGGATTCTTCCCTTGGAGTTTTTGGCCGACACCTACACTTCTATCTTCATATCCTTGGCCGGCGGCAACCACCAAGGAAGGTGGCTTGGTGGCCGGTTCTACATAGGAGAAGAGTTTTGTTTTATGATCTTCCTTTGTTCGGAGTGAACAAAGAAAGGAAGATTGGTGATCTAGGAGGCTTCGACTTTTGGAAGATCGTCGCCCACATGATGTCCAAAAAAAGGAAGGACATACAATAGAAGATCGAGAGGTATAATGCTCATTTATATTCTTTTGTATCATGTCTATAATTGTTTTCAATTATTTTCATGTTGTATGTTTTGTAATGTGGCAAATTTACTTTGACCCCGAATACAAATGCAAAAACCAACGATCCATACATCGTCTATTCCGCGGCTAATCGTAGAATAGATGATGGATGCTTGAATAATAAGTTTGTTCAAGTGACTACTCTAATCGAATAGCACGACGATGAAATGGTAGCTTGGGTAATCCCTACTTGTCAAGGATAATTTTTTTTATCCGGGGACGTAGAAGGGATCGCCATTAACAAGCGACCGAGTTGAAGTGGGAAGTGATGTTTCCTACCTTCAGAATGCACCCACTATGTTTATGGACTTGATGAATCAGGTATTTAAGGAGTTCCTTGACAAGTTTATGGTCATTTTCATTGACGACGTCCTTATCTACTCGAGAACCCAGGACGAACATGTCGAACACTTGAAGACAGTCTTGCAAACCCTTCAGCAAAGACAGTTATATGCAAAGTTCTCCAAGTGTGAGTTTTGGCTTGATCAAATGTCATTTCTGGGTCATGTTATTTTAAAAGGTGGAGTTATGGTAGACCTGACAAAGATAGAAGCGGTCAGTAATTGGGGTCAACCAAAGAATGCTAGTGAAGTCAGAAGTTTTCTTGGATTTGCGGGGTACTACCGGAAGTTTCTGGAAAACTTTTCAAGGATAGCTTCACCATTGACGGTTCTTACTAGAAATAACAAGAAGTTCGAATGCATCGAAGATTGTGAAAAGAGCTTCCTTGAATTAAAGAGGAGACTCACAAGTGCTCCAGTGCTTACCCTTACAAAAAGTAATGAGGTATTTGACATGTATAGTGATGCGTCCAAGATGGGGCTCGAAGAAGTACTTATGTAGAAGGGTAAAGTCATTGCTTATGCATCTAGGCAACTCAAGGACTATGAAAAGAATTACCCCACTCATGACCTTAAGTTGGAAACACTGGTCTTTGCTCTGAAAGTTTGGAGACATTACCTACATGGAGTCCAATGCAAGATTTACACAGATCACCAGAGTCTGAAGTATTTCTTCACTCAGAAGGATCTGAATATGCGACAGCGCAGATGGCTTGAGCTAGTAAAGGACTATGACTGTGAAATCCACTACCATCCTGGAAAGGCAAACAAAGTAGCAGACGCACTGAGTAGAAAATCATGCGCCACTTTGATGTCCCTAGCAACACTATCCCAACCACTAGAGAAAGAGATAATGAATTTTGGGGTTGAGATCATTTATGGACAGCTCTTCGCCTTGACCATAGTACCTACACTATTTGGGGATATATTAGCAAGACAGGACAAAGATCCTAGCATCCAAAGGATCAAGCAAGAGATCCAAGAAGGAAAGGATGAAGGATTCCGTGTCTCTGACAGTGGGGTATTATATTTGGTTGAACGCCTATGTATCCCCAAGGACCCAGACTTAAGAAAGAAGATCCTAGAAGAAGCTCATGGGACCCCATATTCGATGCATCCTAGATCCACCAAGATGTATCAAGATATGAAAGGGAAATTATGGTGGCCTGGTATGAAGAGGGGCATGGCTTGGTATGAAGAGGGGCATGGCTAAGTATGTTAGCACTTGTCTGACATGTCAGAGAGTGAAGGCAGAACACTAGAGACCAAGAGGAGTTCTACATCCTATCTAGATTCCAGAATGGAAGTGGAAGGAAATAGCCATGGATTTCATAGTAGGACTACCCAAAACAACCAATGGCTACGATTCTATTTGGGTAGTTGTCGATAGATTGACAAAGTCTGCTCACTTCATGCCTATCAGAATATCATACTCCATGGAACAGTTAGCCCAGTTATATGTCAAGGAAGTGATTAGACTGCATGGACTACCTATGACCATTATCTCTGATAGAGACAGTCGCTTCACTTCACACTTCTGGGAGTGTGTTCAGACAACCCTCGGCACTAAGCTACGATTCAACACTACATTTCATCCTCAGACAGATGGGTAAACAGAAAGGGTGAATCAGATTTTGGAGGATATGCTAAGAGCTTGTGCCTTAGATTTTAAAGGAAGCTAGTGCAAATATTTGTGTTTGGCAGAGTTTGCCTATAATAATAGTTATCAAACCACAATTGGAATGACACCTTATAAATCCTTGTATGGAAGGAGATGCAAATTACCTATATGTTGGTATAAGGGTGGCGAGAAGAAAGAAATGGGACTCAAGACTGATTTTATAGATGATGCCACCAAAGCTATAAAGAACATACGCCAAAGGATAGAGACTGCCCAGAGTCGGCAGAAGAGTTACGTTGAAGTCTGACGTAGACCCCTAGAGTTCCAAGTTAGGGATTCGGTATTCATTAAGGTAGCTCCTATGAAAGGGGTAATGAAGTTTGGGAAGAAAGTAAAGTTAAGTCCCAGATATGTAGGCCCTTACCTGATCAACAAGAGAGTTGGTAAAGTAGCTTATGAGCTAGAGCTACCACAGGAGATGTCAGCTATCCACAATGTATTTCATGTTTCAATGCTTAAGAAGCACGTCCCAGATACCAACCAAGTGATTGAACCACAGACAGTACAGATTCAGACAGATCTAAGTTATGAAAGTCAACCTATTCAGATAATAGATTGAGCAGTCAAGAAAATAAGAAATAAAGAAGTACCATTAGTAAAAGTCTTATGGCAAAGTCAAAAGTTTGAAGAAGCAACCTGGGAACGTGAGAATGACATAAAGCAAAAGTACCCCGAGCTGTTCTAAGTTTCGAGGACAAAACTTTTATAAGGTATAAGGGATTGTAACAACCCAAATTTTTGTTCTTATACTTTTTATTCAGAGGAAAATAGAAATAAGAATAAGAATAAAAATAATAAAAATAGAAATAGAATAAAAAAATTCGAATAAATGGTTCGTTAGCCGAGGCTCGAACCATGAACCTTTGGTTTCGGGAATAGGCTTCCTACCACTAAGTCATAAGATTACCAATGAGTAGGATATAACAGAATATATCTATAGGCAGGAAAAAAGAGAGAAGTTGGTTAATTTAGCTATTCGTTTAAAGGGGTAATTAAATTAAGGAAACCCTAGTTTATATATAGATTTTTTTAATTTTTTTTCTCTCTTCTCTCCTTTCTCTAATCCTTGCGCTGACCACCTCTCCTCCACTTTTATCATTTTCCTAATCCTTGCGCCGACCACCTCTCCTCCTCTTCTCTCCAAACGCTGACCACCCACCCCTCCTCTTCTCTCCAAACGCTGACCAACCCACGCCTCTTCCCCTTCCGTTTTCCAGCCGCTGAAGCGAGGAAGAAGATTGTCTTCTCTTTGGAAAATTAAAGAGGGGATTTTCCAAGAGTGATCTCCTCAATGACTTGGTAGAGGATCACGCTAAAGAAAATGAACATGTAGGAGGTCTTCTCTTTATGAAATCTAACAGTATAAATTGGGAAAAAGCATAGGAAGTAAGTATTGCTCACCTGCAGTATAAATAGTTATCATATGTCATTGATATATTTTTATGTGAATATTATTTCCAATTATATGGTTGAGCAGTTTATACGCATGTATATGAGCCAGTTATGCATGATGTTTTTAGTTACATGATTTTTGCCATTATGTCGTGGTTAATTCAGTATTGTGTTTAGATCCATGATAAGAATGTGATTTATGATCATGCATGTTGTAGATAAGTTATAGCTTACAATTATATGCATGATGTAGAGTATGATGTAAAAATATTTCCTTTATAAAGAAAATTTAAAGATGCTCCCTATTCGAATTGAGGATTAAGAGCACAACGATCTTCAGTATGCTCCCCATTTCAGTTTTGGGGGTCTTTATTGTGCTCCCCATTCATGGTTTAGGGGATTAAGAGCTTTCCTTTTCAGTATGTATAAGAATATAAGTATAAAGGAAGTATTCTACTTTTGAAAAGGCATGTACCGGGCATCAGTTTCGCCCATGGGCCAAGGCCCTTAGTTTCAGTTACCCTAGTAGGTTCGGTGGTTGGCCACCCTGGCCTATTAGGAAAGCGCGTATTGGTACTATGCTGGGCCCATATTTAAAATGATTATTAATTTGAAGTATTAGTATAAGTACAATTAAAAGTTTTCCAAGTTAAATATTCTAATTCAGATACACTGTTTACAAGTTTTAAAATACTTAACAGCATGGTTTATACAAGAGACATGTATTTAGAGTTATGATTTCTAGTTATGCTTACATGTGTATCAATGTATCAAGGGTAATAGAACTTGTTGCATGATTTCATACGTTGCATGTTTTTGTGAGCATAGAAAGTACTTACTAAGCATTATTGCTTACAGTTTGCATTTCCTTATACTACAGATAAAGGTAAAGAAAAGCTTCAGTAAGGTGGCATAGCGGATGAAGTGCTTGGAGTGTCTGGCGACGGAATAGTGGAAATAAAAGATCCTAAGTGCAGATGTTTAAACCAGATTTTAAGTTTCTTATTATTTTTTTATATTGTTGAAGTTCAACTAGATTGCTTATGGTTGAGACCAAAGAATGCTAGAGTCATGTTGGGTTAGTCTTAATACTTGCTTGTTATGTGAGGATCTTGAATTGGTTATTGTTTAAGTGTTGTCAAGGTCCTTATGATCATTTTAGTTGTTAGCATATTGCGTTAGTATTTGGCATGTATTTTGGAATGATGGTAATATGGGGTGATGATTAAAGTATAGTGTCAGAGTAAAGTAAGGAAGAATTAAAGAAACAGACAGTAAAGTAGTGACATCTCCCCTAGTAGAGAGTGGAAAGACTAGGGGGGTGTTACACTTATACACCCTGTGTCTACCTTAACAGAAACTGGGTTCCTTATTTCCCCATTATTTTTACCCTAAAAAACTAATCTGATATGATTCAGTGGCCCCACTCTTCCTAAGAATAATTTGTAAAAGTTGTTACTTCCCTCCTTTTTCCTTCCCTTTCTTCACTATATATACAGAGACAATCCTTATTGTTTTTCACTCTATTCCTTCAAGAAAATGCATCCTACTTCCCAAACTCCCCATCCATGGTTTACATCCACACATTCCAAGGTGACAAGAGAACAATGTCGATCCCTATCCTCCAAATTACAACTTCCTCCTGGTGTTCGCATAATTGCAACGACTTTTATCGAGCATCCCCATTCATGCCAAGGCACACAAAGGCTTTCTTCTTAGAGCAGATAGAAGCCGGATTATATTTCCCTCTCCATCCTTTCTTCTTAGAAATATCCAAGTACTTTTCTATTCCTTTAAATCAATTAATCCCTAATTCTTTCTTCTCTATATTAGGCTTTTACCTTATCACATCATACCTATCAATTACCCCATCAACCTTTCTATTTCACTATTTTTCAAAATAAAATCATCAAAAATAGGTATCTTTTTTTTCCAAGCATGTTCAGATTTCCAATTTCTGACTGGCATCCCTTCTTCCTACAAGGGATGGATAGATCACTATTTCTTTGCTTATTCTTCATCTCCATTCCCTTTTCCATCTATTTGGCTAACTACTCTACCACCTCGTCCTTCCCTAGGCAATTACCGAGATAACCCTGATTACCAATTGCTTACCTTATCATTGGTAGAAGAACAATTCAATATAAACCAGTTACTCACCAAATCAACACTTACATTAATTAGGCTAAACTACCCCCTGCAGTCGACTGATATTTTCGGTAAGAATTCTTTTAACTACATTCGTGCATACTTATGTCATATATATGCATTCTTACTTTTTACCATTTTCAGAATCACTCTTATTATAGGCTTCTAGTAATATTCAATCACCCTCTCGCATAAACCCCATTCAACTTCACCTTCGTAACCCCACACCTTCCCTTCAACCTCCACTTTCATGCTAAACCATGCAAAATCCTTTTCCTTCCCCCTCAACCCAAGATTTACCAAATTTCCTTTTATCCAACATTAATGAGGTCAGTATGCTACTTCTTTTGTTATTTCTATTTGATATTAACACTTAACTTTGCAAGGCCTTACAAGCATAACCTATTTAAACAACTAATGGATTCAATACACTACTACTCTAAAGAAGGAATTATAGGAATGTCAAACCCGAGAATTATCATTACAGCATGCTTATCATAGACTCGAGAGAGAACTTTAGGCTTCTTATATAAAAACTCAAGCCGATCGGGCAAAACTTTCAGCCCTTCACTTTCAAACCATTTACTTACAGAACACCTTGAATACTCTAAGAGCCCGACCATCCTCCAAGGGAGGAACAAGTACCACACAAGAAACATCTTGGACCTCTACTGCAATCAATGACATGTTCCTGGATCGAGGATTTGCTTTTCTACAATGGGGCTTTCAAGACTGCATCAATCAATTTCAAACAGCAGCCTACCCTCCTCCCAGGTACTCCACCACTTTTTTAGACAGGCAATACTATTGATTGTACCCCACCTGACTTACTGTCTTTTTCTTTTCCATCCAATACTGAGAAAATGTAACAATTTGTCTTATTACAATATTAGAAATATAAAACACTATTCATCCTACATTATATTCTTTTAAAGAAATACAAACACAAACTTTAGAACATTTATCAACTAAAATAAGGTCGCAAATGATACACATTTCATGGTCTTACTAAAATCCTTTATTGAGCATCCTTTAAGTAGTAAGCTCCAATTGTAGGCGGATGCTTCGGAGGCTCATTGGCTCCCATGTCCCCGGATTAAAATTTTCACATTTGAAAGAATTAATCCGGATGGGATGAGTTTCCTTAGCACAACCAATTCGTCGTCGTGCTAACCACTTGAGTGGTCGCTTGAACAAACTAGTTGTTCAAGAAACTCAACTCTTCAAGTTGGTTAGCCGCGGAAGAGACGACGGACGGATCGACAGTTTTTGTGTTTGTCTTCGGGGTCCAAGATTATACAAAATCTATACATATGCATAATTGTATAATCAACAATTAAAACAACATGCTCAGATCTGAAAATAAAGTTGTACCACTTTATACCTTACGATCTTCTACCGTATGTCCTATCCTCCTCGTGGACGACGTGTGGGCGAAGATCCTCCACGAGTAGAAGCCTTCTAGATCGCGTTCTTCTCTTCCTTGTCCACTGTGAACAAAGAGAAGAACCAACAAAACCTTTCCTTTCTAGAACCGGCCACCAAGCAAAGGAGTTTGATGCAACCGCCGGCCAAGGAACGAGTGGATGAAGCACCGACCACCAATGGAAGGAGAACCACCGGCCACCTTGGAGAGATTGGAGGAGTGAATGCCGGCCACCAATGGAAGGAGAACCACTGGCCAAGGAATAAGAGAGTGGCCTAGAGGATGGGCGCCGGCCAAGTCTTGATGGAGGAAGATGGGCGCCGGCAACAATTTGATGGAAGAAGATTGCCGCCCAAGCCCTAGCTCCCAAACCCTAGCCGCCCACCTTTAGAAGAGCCAAACCCTAACTCCAATTGAATTAATTTTTCCGCCCAAGCCTAAGCCCTCTATTTATAGAATTGGGCTTAAGCCTCCTTTAATCTCCATCGTCGGATCTAGGGATTTATTCTCCACCGTCGGATCTAGGGTTTTATCCCAACCGTCAGATCTAGGGTTTCATCCCAACCATCAGATCTAGGATTTCATCCCAACCGTCGGATCTAGGGTTTCATCCCAACCGTTGATTCTAGGGTTTCATCCTAACCATCGGATCTAGGGATTTAATCCCAACCGTTGGTTCTAGGGTTTTATCCTAACCATCGGATCTAGGGATTTAATCCCAACCATTGGTTCTAGGGTTTTGTTTTACATTCTTGGATCTAGACTTCACAAGGATTATATTAGGCTACGATAGGGACCATAAGGAGGAGTTGGATCTTGGCCACCCGATGGATCGGAACCATACTCACTTGATCCATCAATGATGTTCCATTCCACTAGAGGATCATCATTGAACTAACTCACCAACCCCCATAAATTAATATGGGCTCCATATATTATTTGTACATTCATCTCCCCGTGTTTAAGATATCGAATGTTCGTCAATTAATTGATTTACTGACCATCAATTAATTAATATCTAATTCCTCGAGTAGTACCACTCAACCTTATCATCATGTTGAATAAGTCAACCAGCTGGGTTTACATGATGATCCTTATGAGCTCCTCAAGGGGACATCTGTTGGAATGTATACTGAAAGCATAGCTCTTTTTGTATGAACATTTTATTTTGAAATAAGAATCACATGATCATTGTTTGCACTTTATATATTTATATGTGTGCATATTGTCTAATATTTTACAATGTAGATGACATGGTGCTTGGTGTGGCACAGAAGATCATGTTATCAGTTCCTTGTAGAATATAAGTAGAGGCTCACAACCAGGATGGTTTTGGACAAATCATTGGCATGATTGTAGTGTAGCTTGGTATTGTTTTGTCTTGAACATAAAGTTACACTAGTACACTTAGGTGTATTGAGCAGGACCGACATAGAGGTGATTCAATTTAGTACTGACTACATAATTGAATCGGACCTCGGAAATTATGTTGTACATGCTCTTAATCCCGATATAATAACGGGCACATGTACTTAATATTTATTTCTTTGATTTACCAGAGGGTGAGATTTAGATGGATTAAATCAATATGCCCGGTAAGTTGGGAAATAATATTATTTACATGGTGTGTCGTTGATTATAGGAGGAAACCGTGTCTTATATATAAGGTTGATGATGTCCCCTTGAGGAGCTCATAAGGTTCATCATGTAAACCCAGCTAGTTGACTTAGTCAACATGATGATAAGGTTGAGTGGTACTACTCGAGGAATTAGATGTTAATTAATTGATGGTCAGTAAATCAATTAATTGACGGACATTCGATATCTTAAACACGGGGAGATTAATGTATAAATAATATATGGAGCCCATATTGATTTACGGGGGTTGGTGAGGTAGTTCAATGATGATCCTCTAGTGGAATGGAACATCATTGATGGATCAAGTTAGTGTGGTTCCGATCCATCGGATGGCCAAGACCCAACTCCTCCTTATGGTCCCTATCGTAGCCTAATATAATCCTTGTGAAGTCTAGATCCAAGAATATAAAACAAAACCTAGAACCAACGGTTGGGATTAAATCCCTAAGATCCGATGGTTAGGATGAAACCCTAGAACCAACGGTTGGGATTAAATCCCTATGATCCGATGGTTAGGATGAAACCCTAGAATCGACTGTTAGGATTAAATCCCTAGATCCGACGGTTTGTATAAAACCCTAGATCCGACGATTGGGATGAAACCCTAGATCCGACGGTTGGGATGAAATCCTAGATCCGACGGTTGGGATGAAACCCTAGATCCGACGGTTGGGATAAAACCCTAGATCCGACGGTGGAGATTAAATCCCTAGAACCGACGGTGGAGATTAAAGGAGGCTTAAGCCCAATTCTATAAATAGGGGCTTAGGCTTGGGCGGCAAGAAGGGATTTCGAATTGGAATTAGGGTTTGGAGCAAAAGTGGGCGGCTAGGTTTTGGAGCAAAGGCTTGGGAGGCAACTTCCTTTCTTCTAGTTGTTGCCGGCGCCCTTCCTCCTCCATCAACACTTGGCTGGCGCCCATCCTAGAGGCCTCTCCCCTCTTCCTTGGCCGGCGGTCTCCTTCCATAGGTGGCCGACATTCATCTTCCTCCCTTCATCCTAGAGTGGCGGGCTGAACACTTCAAGTTGGGCGCATCAATTCCATAATTTGGTGGCCGGTTCTAGATAGGAAGGTATTTGTTGTTTCTTCTTTTTGTTCACAGCGGACAAGGTAGAGAAGAAAGCGATCTAGAAGGCTTCTACTCGTGGAGGATCTTCGTCCACACGTCGTCCACGAGAAGGATAGGACATACGGTAGAAGATCATGAGGTATAAAGTTATTTTAACTTTATTTACAGATCTGAGCATGTTCTTTTATGTTTTGATTATGCATGTGTGAATTAGTAAATATATTGTATAATCATGGACCCCGAAGACAAACACAAAAACCGGCGATCCGTCCGTCGTCTCTTCTGCGGCTAACCAACTAGAAGAGTTGTGTTGCTTGAACAACTAGTTTGTTCAAACGACCACTCAAGTTGTTAGCACGACGATGAAATGGTTGCACTAAGGAAGCTCATCCCATCCGGATTAATTCTTTCATTAGTGAAAATTTTAATCCGGGGACATGGGAGCCAATGAGCCTCGGCGACCCCATTTATTATCGAGCCACGATTTCGGTTTGTGTGTTTAGGATTCGGTTAATTTTTTATGCATTTTTCATATATTATATGTGCCGGATAATAGTAGGATATGCGTAGTTTAACTCTTTGGTTGCAGGCATAAGATCCGACTATTATGGCCATGTGTGTGTATGTGAATGGATGTGTGTAAAAATTTATTATTTGAATCCTCGGGGTTGACGAGGCTAGATTAGTATTTAATTTTTGTAATTAAATACGGCATTGTTTAGCCGATCATTTTAGTTTACTTTCGATCTAGATTATTTGTACACTCCTTCGTGGAGTATAGGATCGATGGATGTAAATAAAATGATTTATCTCGGCTCGGAACTCTTTGGTGACTTGTGCACGGGAAAAGATGGAGCGGACGAGGTGGCGACACGACGGGATGCATATTGGAGGACAATGCCATAATAGTTGGAAAAAATTCTATTTTTTCCATATTTATTGCTTATTTGTTTTATATGCATGTTGTGTATGATTTAAAATTCCACATTTTTAATTTACTAAGTGGGAGAGGGACATTTTAATTAATTCCCGCGACCTCCATTACAATTTGACATATGATGCAACAAACTTGTGTGTCGGATCTGAGTGCCTTCCTCCCTGAGGACGGGTTTGATTGCGGATCACTAGGTCAAATAATGGTTATAGGAAATTATCTAGGAGCATGTGTACTTCCACAGAGGTAAGGCACATAATCTAAAATAATTCCCTTAGTATCGTGTAATGGTGCACACTTAGATGCAAATAAAAGTATCCTCCCCATAGGAGTCACTACTTTTATTTGTAGGGTCAAAGAGGAACCAACTATTAATTTTATTTGTCAAAAAGTAAGGTTGACAAGATAATAAAATTAATGGGTAAAACCTCCTCTTACAAATGTAGAATTCGTATACGTCCACACAGAGTGGCATACGAAATTCTCGGTGTTTTGAGGTGTTGGTTGATTTCAGAATTTTATTGTTTTGAGGAATCAATAATATTTGAAATCTAATATTTTGATCATTGTGATTTTTAGGATTTTCAAATGGCTTTCAACCCACTTATTGTGATTTTAAAAGAAAACAAACTTACTGGTCCAAACTACATTGATTGGAAAAGAAACCTGGATATTGTATTAACTGTAGAGGAGTACAAATTTATACTCTTCGAGGTCTGTCCTCCTAAGCCCACCGATGACTCTGATGAAAAGGAGATAGAACGTTATAAGAAATGGGTTAAGGCAGATGAGATGGCGCGGTGTTACATTATGGCATCTATGTCAAATGTGGTGCAACATCAGCATCAGGCCATAGCCACAGCTTATGACATGATGTTCAATCTCAAGGAATTTTTCGGACATCAGAGTAGGGCAGCTAGGCAGGAGGCAATGAGAAACTTGATGACGACCTCCATGATCGAGGGAACACCCGTTAGGGATCATGTTCTCAAGATGATGGCTCATCTTAATGAGATGGAAGTCCTAGGAGCTGAGATCGATGGGGAAACCCAGGTCGATATCATTCTCCAGTCTCTGCCTAGGAGTTTTGAGCAGTTTCGCCTCAACTACAACATGAACAAAAGGTTGTATTCGTTGGCAGAGCTTCTGACAGAACTCCAGGCGGCAGAGGGGCTTTTTCGTCAGAGTGCTCAAGCCATGGTCGCTCAGAAGGTTTCTTCCTCTAAACAGAAAGGTAAGAAGAAGAAGAAACAAAGTGGAGCGAAGAAAGTAGCAGTGGGACCTCAGGCAGGAGTGAAGAAGCCGAAAGGCAAGTGCTTCACTTGTAAGCAGACTGGACATTGGAAGGCGGACTGTCCTCGCTGAAAGAACAAAGGTATATCTTCTTGTTTAGTTATTGAAACATGTTTAGCGGTGTTATCTACCAGTGCCTAGTGTATAGATACAGGAGCCACTGATCATGTCTGCAATACTTTGCAGGGGTTCCAGGAAACCCGACGACTAGCTGAGGGAGAGATTACCGTCTTCATGGGCAATTCTTCAAAGGTGGCGGCTATTGCAGTGGGAGACATTTATTTATCTTTTGATAGGAATAAAGTTTTGGTTTTGAGAAATTGTCTTTATGTACCTACTTTTAGAAATAATTTAATTTCAGTTTCTAAATTGTTTTTGGATGGGTATTCTGTTTCTTTTAATGACAAAGTGATTATAAAAAGGAACAGGGAGATTATCTATTCTGGTACATTGGTTGGCAATTTATATACTCTTGAACAAAAAACTCCCACGATGCATATAGAAATCAATAACTCATCTTCTAAGTCTAATAAGAGAAAAGAACCTTCGCAAATGAACCAAACATATCTTTGGCATCTAAGGCTTGGTCATATTAACCTAAGCAGAATTCAAAGGTTGATAGCTGATGGACCTTTGGGTTCATTAGTGGTGGAGGATCTCGTAACCTGCGAATCTTGCTTGGAAGGTAAAATGACCAAGAGGCCTTTTAAGGCCAAGGGGTATAGAGCCAAAGATGTGCTAGAATTGGTTCATTCTGATTTGTGCGGTCCTATGTCTATCCAGGCAAGAGGTGGCTTTGAATACTTCGTCTCTTTTATAGACGATTATTCAAGGTATGGATACATTTACTTGATGCGCCGCAAGTCTGAATGCTTTGACAGGTTCAAAGAATTCAAGGCTGATGTGGAGAACCTGTTTGGTTTTCGGCACCGCGGCGTGTGTGTGTTCGATCACGTTTCGTAAACATGAACACAGCGGAAGCAATAAAAATAATAAATCTATATTTATTACAACACACAAAACACACGCATGCATATTACAACAAGTGTAGACATAACCGTAAATTTAAATTTGCAATAAAAGGAAATTTATCTACGTTATACCTTTCGTATGACGTGTAGCGGGAACGACATCAACCGGAATGATCCTCGCTAGAATCGTCTCTATCCGTATCCACGCCGAGTTCCTCGGGATGACTTCGCTAAGCCACGAGCTTCGTCTTCATACAGGTTACTAGCCTCGTGTTGAAGACGACGTGATCGAGAGATGATCACGATCCGAATCCAAATTCGGATCCAAAACGAGTCCTCAAAACGCGCTTCTCTGGAGAGGTATTCATCAACCGATTGACGAATCCTTCGTCCTCCACCTCAGAGGATTACCGGAGATCGAATCCCCGGTAAGTTATCCGCTGTCGGAGCTCTAACCGTCGTCCAAACGACGCTCTGACGAGAGGAGAAGAAGCTGTCCAGAAAACTGGACAGCATGGTGGAGGAGTAGGCGCCGGCCAAAACAAGGAAGTCAAGTGCTCACCTTTTGACCGAGGCCTAGGAAGATCACCGGAGGGTCGCCGGAGGATCACCGGCTGAAGCTTGGTCGCCGGCAAGGAGCTGGACGCTGGCACAAGGGGTTGGGAGGCCAAGGAGCTTGGGCGGCAACTCCTTCAATGGGGTTGGGCGGCAACTAGGTTTAGGGCTCTTCCAATTAGGGCTTAATTATCCATTAAGCCCACTTTTATAGAGAACTAATTCTCTTAATGGTTATTGGATCATAACCATTAGGCCCGTTAACCTGCTCCATTAAGATAAGTCAAAATAAACCAAACCATGATGGTTTATTTTAAGTTAAAACGAACCGAACCAACTTTTGGTTCATTCGTTTAAAATAAACCAAACCCTTTGGTTTATTCTCATCCATTGGATTAGAACCAAACCATTTTGGTTCATCCATTACGTCTTCATAAGACTCGGCCCATCCATGCTTCCATTGCGACTGAAACGATTTCATGCTCGCTTTATGTTTGGTCCAACCAAACCTAGTTTCTCTCGGTCTGAGAATCTCATTCTCAAGCTCGTTTTAAATCTTTTGGATTACGCTCGTTGTGCGTGTGACCAAATAGGTTCTCGGTTTATGTTGGCCGTCTATAATTAACCATTAATTATAGAACGATCATGAGTGGCACCTAGTAGTACATCATGATCCCCAATTAACCGAAAAGATCAACTGATCCAACTATTTCTCAAACCCTTCAAGAGCTCGAATGAATCGTGCCCCATTCCTTCACTCATCTTATACCCACTTGGTTCAGACATGGTCTATTGTGTCACCTCACTAGGTCGACTACGCCACACCTAGCCCAAGTATCATTTCTCGTCCCACGGATTCTAGTTACTCCACATGTATCAAGAGTACCTTACTCTAAACATGTAATGCTTTGGCCAAAGACTTTAGTAACAATCCGACGAGAGGCCATGGGTATACATCTCCTCGCAAGGAGTGGTGAATCTTTATAGGCTATTCAAACACCTTCGATCACTTCGACTTATACCCAATCATCCCGGTCCACATCTCCTTAGAGATGTTTGCTTAAGATGTCAAAGCATAAGTCTCCATGATCAAGATGACTTGAATACCGCAAGTCAAAGGAACATCGACTTAAGCCACAAGAAGAACTTCATCGACATATCTATATATGCAGAGAACCATATGAAGTCTTACTACCGGTCACTCCAATGAACTAGTTACCATAACTAGCATCCACGATTAACTCCGACATCACTAATGTCTCCACCAAAGGAGAATCACCGCTTGATACACCAAGGAGTATACTGCTAGTCTCGGCGTAATCGATGGTGTCCAAATCCATCAATTCATCGACTAGGATAATTCCGATACATCACAATTACACATGTAGAGATACTCACTAGTTGTGATCCAATCACAAATTCTCTCATGCCGTGAATCGATCGTGACATTCAAGAAATGAGTTTAAGATCCAATCAAATACATAAAACATGTATACTCAAATAGTGAATCTTCATTTATCATATAAATGGTTCATACATAAGGCGCATTGCCTTAGGACATCTCTCATATATTACTAACAGACTCCCACTTGGCCTAATGCCAATCGCTACGTATCCAATACCATAAGCTCTAACATGACCTCAAACTTACTTTCGAGGTAATGCTTTAGTCAAAGGATCCGCTAAGTTCCTTTCAAAGGGGAATTTTCGATTTGTATTTCGCTCCTACCGATGATCTCTCCGATAACATGTTTGGATCTGATGAGACCTTGGCTCTTTCGCAATTGCTCCATTGTTGTCGCAGGAGACCGATGATTGCTTCAACAATGGTCTAATCACACCAAGTTCATGAACGAACTTTTGATCCAAACCGCCTTTGTCGCCTGCCGCAATGTATTCTCGCCTCGCAGAATCCGCATGCCTCTCTTGTTTGGAACTTTTCCAACTCATCGCGCTCTATTCAAGGTGAACACGATCCGCATCGAGACCTCGAATCATCCTTGTCTTCGAAGCCGCATCCAGATACCCGATATCACCATGTCCCTTCTCCATATATTAGAACACATCCTTAGTTCTTCTCAAGTACTTAAGGATCGCCTTAATACCGCCCAATGATCCATTCCTCGATCGGATCGTATCCGCCGTGACACTCGTGAGAGCATATACATCGGGCCTCGTATACATAACATATAGCATACATGATAGATCCTATCATGATGCATAGGGAATCTTACTCATGCAAATCCTCTCGCCTTCTCGCGGACACATAGACTTCAAAGGTGTACCCTATGCCCGATGGGTAGAAACCTTTCTTGATTCCGACATGCTAAACCTCTTAGCACTCGGCCTATATATGTAGATGCGAAAGACCAAGCAACTGCTTCGATCTATCTCTATAGATCTTAATCCCGAGGATGTAGGTTGCTTCTCCTGTGTCTTTCATGGAGAATGTCTTGGATAACCAAACCTTCACTGATCAGAAGATTGAAACGCTTTCCTATAAGTAATATGTCATCGACATACAATACTAGGAATACGATCGCACTCCCACTAACCTTCTTGTACACACAAGGTTCGACTCGATTTTGTGAGAAATCAAATTATAAGATTGTCTCATCAAAACTGATATTCAAGCTCATGGATGCTTGCTACAATCCATAAATGGACCGTCGCAATTTTCATACCTAGGTTTTATCAACCGAAGTGAAACCTCGTGTTGTATCATATACACGCCCTCGGTGTTTCCATTAAGGAAAGATGTTTTCACATCCATCCGCCATATCTCATAATCATAATGAGCCGCTATGGCCGTGAGCATCCGAATGGATTTAAGATAGCTACAAAGTAATAGGTTTCGGCCATAATCAACACCTTGTTTTTGACGATATCCTTCGCCACCAATCTAGCCTTATAGGTAATCACATTACCATCCATGTCGCTTTTCTTCTTGAAAACCCACTTGCACCCTATAGGCTTTATCCTTCAACCAAGTTCCAAACTTGGTTTTCATACATGGAATCCATTTCACTTCATGGCACCAAGCCACTTATCCCTTTCTCAACTTGTCAAGACTTCTTCATAACGTAGGCTCTCATCATCAATGAGTAACACGCCGCTCGATTCACTTACGAGAAATCCATATCTCTCGTGAATATTGCGGTTCTACCAGATCTACGAAGATGTGGTGTTACAATAGGTCCAAATTGATTGCTCATCACTATGAGTCATTTACCGCTGTGCTTCACTGTATCTCATCAATGTCTATTTGAGTCTCTCGAGCCTCCTCAAGCTCGACGACACTCTAATCGCTTTCTTGCAAGAGAAACTCTTTCTCTAGAAACACAAAGATGCCTTGAAACAAACACCTTTGTTCCACAGATGATAGAATTGGTAACCCCTTGTTTCCTTAGGTATCCAACAAATAGACATTTATCGACTTAGCATCCAATTTGTCCGATACAAATTCCGCTTCACATAAGCAGGACAACCCCATATCTTCAAGTAAGATACATGAGGTTTCTTACTATTCCATATCTCATATGGAGTAGTTGAGACTACCTTGGTAGGCATTCTGTTTAACAAGTAAACAGTTTTCTGAAGTGCATAGCCTCAAAAGGACTTGGGAAGAGTCGCATGATTCATCATTGACCTGACCATGTCCAACATGGTCCGGTTACGCCTCTCAGATACACCATTATGCTGTGGTGTATATGGCGGAGTCCATTGAGACAATATGCAATTGTCTCTTAGATAATCAAGAAACTCTTGACTTAAGTATTCACTACCTCGATCCGATCGAAGTATTTTAATACTCTTGTCATGTTGTTTCTCTACTTCATTTCTGAATTCTTTGAACCTTTCAAAGGCTTCAGACTTATGTTTCATAAAGAACACATACCCAAACCGTGAGTGATCATCGATGAAGTAGCTATAGCCTCCTAAAGCTTGAGTTGACATAGGTCGACATACATCAGTATGTATAAGACCTAGTAACTCTCCCACTCATTCACCTTTTCTAGTAAAAGGTAACTTAGTCATCTTGCCTTTTAAGCATGATTCGCATGTATCGTATGAATCCTATTCAAACGATTCCAGAATTCCACATCGGTGTAATTCTTGCTTACATGGCCAAGACGACAATACCACATGTAGGAGTCTAATTGATTATATTTTCGAGCACGCTTGTTGCTCACTTCGATATTGAAAATATCACTGGATACATCCAATGTATAAACACCATTGCTTAAAGTTCCAGTCCCTTAAAGAACTCCATTCAAAGTTATGTAACAACAATTATTACTAAAAGTCAAATGGTACCCATTTCTATTTAAACAAGAAATAGAAATGATGTTCTTTATCAACGAAGGAACATAAAAGCAATTGTCCAGTTCTAAGACAAGTCCTGTAGGGAGTTTCAACAAATGCGTTCCAATGGCGACTGAAGCAACCTTTGCTCCATTCCCAACATGCAAATTTGACTCTCCCTTGATGAGTCTTCTTCTATTCCTTAGCCCATGTATGTCATTACATATATGTGAGCCACACCCAGTATCCAATACCCAAGTGTTTGAGGAAATAGAATGACAATCAATAACGAAGATATCTGAAGAAGATGGGGCATCCGATGCCTTTATTCTTCTTCATGGACTCAAGATAAATCTTGCACTTTCTTCGCAAATGGCTCTCCTTGCCATAATGATGGCAAGTTTCCTTTTGTGCTAGTTCTACCTTCTTAGCCCTTCTCTTCTTTCCCTTCTGCTGTTCCTTTGACTTCCTCTTAGAACCTTTCTTTGAGGAATCAACTAACAACACCATCCCCTACTCATGCTTCTCAGAAGACTCCACAGTCTTCAGCATATTGAGTAGTACCACAGATGAACCTTCTAGCATCTCAGAGATGAAGAGGAGCTTTGAGACTTCGAACCTTTCGAATCTCACTTGCTCATCAACCAACTCACAAAGATGAAGGACTACGATATGAGCATCCATATGCTCATGCTGCTTTCGTAGCTTGGGTTCCATCGCGGCTAGCATGATGCAACTCATTTGTTCAGAATCACTCACATGTTTCTGATAGGCCAACAATTGGTCCAGAGTTGCATCGTCACTAGGACGGGCGGGAAGAGGCGATTCGAGGACATTTGCAAGCTTTTCAACCTTGAGAACAATTCTCAAGCTTCTAAGCCAGTCCAAGAAGCTCGGCCCAGTCAATTTATTCGAATCTAAAATGGAACGCAAATTCAAAGACATCATGATCAATCTTAGAAATACAAAACGAGCATATATGAGAAAATGATTTTTAAAATGCATCAATATACATTTATAAATCCCAATCATTTTTCGAATTTCAAAAACCCCAAAATCACTTCGGGAGATCGTAGGTCCATCTCCGAATGGGCTGATATCCATCATAGTTATGAACAACCTTGGAGAGAGTCCAACAAGTCATTCATAACTACGACGGTAGGTATCGTCTATACCGATTGCATATCACGTATATGCAACTATCACAATGTGCTATCAACTAATTGAATGTTCACACATACATCGGGTTGTTAACACATTAACAAGTATGCATCATATGCATAGCACCCAACTTCACCTACCTTTACATCGACCTTGGAGAGAGTCCAACAAGCCGATGCTCCAGGTTAAAGCCAACCCATTAATCGGGAAATAGTTTTAATATGGTTAGAGCGCATTCAACCAATTAGCCCAGCTTGGAGAGAGTCCAACAACCAAAGCTAACGATTGACCTCTGACTCTTACCATATTAGTATTAAACTATTCCATGGTTTGAACATGTTCGGGTTCGAGCCGGGCTTGGAGAGAGTCCAACAACCCAAACAAGAAACGGAACTCTGGTTCTAACCATATTAATGGAAGGTGTAGGCTTTAATATTGTTTAAGGGTTTTATGTCTCATCCTCTTTGCATGCAAATAACTATTATCTACATGGCATGGCATACATGGCATACATCTACATGTCACGACACGCATGACATAATGTTATGCATCTAATGCAATTACATGGCATACAATTATGTCATGTATATAATTTCCTTATATGTCATAACTATTTATGGAAATAAAATATGTTTAAGATTTGATTCTCCAAATCAAATCATAATTAAATTAGGAAACAAATTTCCAAATCTAATCACATATTTTATTAATGGAATTATTTGATTAAGGAAAATCTATTTAGGAAACCAATTTCCTAAATCATTAAAGCTACTTATGGAAATAAAATATTTTAAGATTTGATTTCCCAAATCAAATCATGATTAAATTAGGAAACAAATTTCCAGAATCTAATCAAATATTTTATTTATGGAAAATATCAATTTCCATAAATACTTCCAACTTTCCAAAAGTGGAAGATTTCCATAAATACTTCTAGACTTTCCAAAATTGAAAAATATCCATAAATACTTATAAATTTCCAAAATTAGAAAATTTCCAGAAATACATTATGACTATCGCAAAACCATTTTTACGATTATGTCGAAACACAACTTGGGCTTTGATACCACTGTTGGGTTTCCGGCACCACGGCGTGTGTGTGTTCGATCACGTTTCGTAAACATGAACACAGCGGAAGCAATAAAAATAATAAATCTATATTTATTACAACACACACAACACACGCATGCATATTACAACAAGTGTAGACATAACCGTAAATTTAAATTTGCAATAAAAGGAAATTTATCTACGTTATACCTTTCGTATGACGTGTAGCGGGAACGACATCAACCAGAACGATCCTCGCTAGAATCATCTCTATCCGTATCCACGCCGAGTTCCTCGGGATGACTTCGCTAAGCCACGAGCTTCGTCTTCGTACGGGTTACTAGCCTCGTGTTGAAGACGACGTGATCGAGAGATGATCACGATCCGAATCCAAATTCGGATCCAAAACGAGTCCTCAAAACTCGCTTCTCCGGAGAGGTATTCGTCAACCGATTGACGAATCCTTCGTCCTCCACCTCAGAGGATTACCGGAGATCGAATCCCCGGTAAGTTATCTGCTGTCGGAGCTCTAACCATCGTCCAAACGACGCTCCGACGAGAGGAGAAGAAGCTGTCCAGAAAACTGGACAGCTTGGTGGAGGAGTAGGCGCCGGCCAAAACAAGGAAGCCAAGTGCTCACCTTTTCACCGAGGCCTAGGAAGATCACCGGAGGGTCGCCGGAGGATCAACGGCTGAAGCTTGGTTGCCGGCAAGGAGCTGGATGCCGGCACAAGGGGCTGGGAGGCCAATGAGCTTGGGCGGCAACTCCTTCAATGGGGTTGGGCGGCAACTAGGTTTAGGGCTCTTCCAATTAGGGCTTAATTATCCATTAAGCCCTCTTTTATAGAGAACTAATTCTCTTAATGGTTATTGGATCATAACCATTAGGCCCGTTAACCCGCTCCATTAAGATAAGTCAAAATAAACCAAACCATGATGGTTTATTTTAAGTTAAAACGAACCGAACCAACTTTTGGTTCATTCGTTTAAAATAAACCAAACCCTTTGGTTTATTCTCATCCATTGGATTAGAACCAAACCATTTTGGTTCATCCATTACGTCTTCATAAGACTCGGCCCATCCACTCTTCCATTGCGACTGAAACGATTTCATGCTCGCTTTATGTTTGGTCCAACCAAACCTAGTTTCTCTCGGTCTGAGAATCTCATTCTCAAGCTCGTTTTAAATCTTTTGGATTACGCTCGTTGTGCGTGTGACCAAATAGGTTCTCGGTTTATGTTGGCCGTCTATAATTAACCATTAATTATAGAACGATCATGAGTGGCACCTAGTAGTACATCATGATCCCCAATTAACCGAAAAGATCAACAGTTGATCCAGAACTATTTCTGAAACCCTTCAGCAGCTCGAATGATTCATGCCCCATTCCCTTCACTCATCTTATACCCACTTGGTTCAGGACATGGTCTATTGTGTCAGTCCCCACTAGGCTGACTATGTCACACCTAGCCCAAGTATCATTTCCTCGTCCTACGGATTCTAGTTACTCCACATGTATCGAAGAGTACCTTACTCTAAACATGTAATGCTTTGGCCAAAGACTTTAGTAACAATCCGACGAGAGGCCATGGGTTTACATCTCCTCGCAAGGAGTGGTGAATCCTTTATAGGCTATTCAAACACCTTCGATCACTTCGACTTATACCCAATCATCCCGGGTCCACATCTCCTTAGAGATGTTTGCTTAAGATGTCAAAGCATAAGTCTCCATGATCAAGATGACTTGAATACCGCAAGTCAAAGGAACATCGCACTTAAGCCACAGTAAGAACTTCATTGACATATCTGTATATGCAGAGAACCATATGAAGTCTTACGGATGGTCATTCTAATGAACTAGTTACCATAACTAGCATCCACGATTAACTCCGGACATCACTATGTCTCCAGCCAGTGAGAATCAGCTGCTTGGATACACCAAGGAGTATACCTCGTGCTAGTCTCGACAGAATTGATGGTGTCCAAATCCATCAATTCATCGACTAGAGATAATTCCGATACATCACAATTACACATGTAGAGATACTCACTAGTTGTGATCCAATCACAAATTCTCTCATGCTGTGAATCGTATCGTGGACATTCAGTAAATGAGTTTAAGATCCAATCAAATACATAAAACATGTATACTCAAATAGTGAATCTTCATTTATCATATAAATGGTTCATACATAAGGCGATTGCCTTAGGACATCTCTCATATATTACTAACAGAACCGTCAAGGTAAAAGTATCAAGACATTATGATATGATCGTGGTGGCGAGTACCTCATGGGAGAGTTTAGGAATTACTTATCAGAGGCTGGGATTCAATCCCAATTGTCTGCACCTGGCACACCCCAGCAGAATGGTGGAGCGGAGCGAAGGAATAGGACTCTTATGGAGATGGTCAGATCGATGATGAGTTATTCTGAGTTACCTGTTTCATTCTGGGGGTATGCACTGGATACGGCAATGTACACTCTGAACTTGGTTCCATCTAAATCAGTACCTTCTACCCCTGTAGAATTGTGGACTGGGCGAAAGCCTAGTCTGAGACATATTCGGATATGGGGGAGTCCAGCACATGTGCTGAAAGTTGATGCTGGTAAGTTGGAACCTCATACAGAAGTGTGCATGTTTGTTGGCTACCCTAAGGGAACGAAAGCTGGTTTGTTTTATAATCCTAGAGATCAGAGGGTGATCGTTAGCATGAACGCCAGATTTCTAGAGGAGGATTATGTAATGAACCACAAGCCCAAGAGTAGGATTGTTCTTGAGGAGTTGACAGGGGAAGTCCCGACTTCAGTACCACCGGTACAAGAGGAGACACCACAAGTCACTGTACCGCATGTCACAGAGCATACACAGGAAGCACCTCGTCGTAGTGGGAGGGTTGTTAGACAACCCGATAGATTCATGTTTTTGGGGGAGTCTTCGGACTTAGTCCCTGGTGAACATGAACCTGATCCCTGGACATATGACGAGGCAATCCAAGACAGAGATGCGGTATCTTGGCAAAGAGCGATGAATTCAGAGATAGAATCTATGGATTCTAATCAGGTCTGGGAGCTAGTAGAGTCACCCGATGGTGTAAAAACCATTGGATGCAAGTGGATCTACAAGAGAAAGAGAGGAGTAGACGGGAAGGTTGAGACCTTCAAAGCTAGGCTTGTTGCGAAAGGGTATACTCAGAAAGAGGGTATCGATTATGAGGAGACCTTTTCGCCGGTAGCTATGCTTAAGTCTATCCGGATTCTCTTATCTATAGCTGCTCATATGGATTATGAGATTTGGCAGATGGATGTCAAGACAGCTTTCCTTAATGGAAGTCTTGAGGAGAACATCTATATGCGGCAACCAGAGGGATTCATTGCTAAAGGCAAAGAGCATCTTGTATGTAAGCTTAATCGGTCCATTTATGGATTGAAGCAAGCTTCTAGATCTTGTAACATCCGCTTTGATGAGGTAATCCAGTCATATGGATTTATTCAAAGTCCGGATGAGCCTTGTGTATACAAGAGATGTGACGGAAACGTAGTGGTGTTTCTTGTACTATACGTAGATGACATTTTGTTAGTTGGCAACAATATCAAAGTGTTATCAAACGTAAGGGTATGGTTGTCCAAGCAGTTTGATATGAAGGACTTGGGAGAAGTGGGACACAATCTTGGGATCAAAGTTATAAGGGATCGTAAGAAAAGGATGTTGTGCTTGTCTCAAGCTTCATACATTGACACTATCCTTGCTCGTTTTAGCATGCAAAACTCCAAGAAAGGTTTTCTACCTTTTAGGCATGGAGTTCCTTTATCTAAAGAGATGTGTCACAAAACATCAAAGGGGATAGAGGACATGAAGGCGGTTCCTTATGCTTCGGCAGTAGGAAGCCTTATGTATGTTATGCTATGTACGAGACCGGATATCTGCTTTGCCGTGGGCATGGTTAGCAGATATCAAAGTAATCCTGGACAGGGACATTGGACTGCGGTAAAGCATATATTGAAGTACCTGAGAAGGACTAGAGATTATATGCTGGTTTATCGAGCAGATCAATTAGTCCATGTGGGTTACACGGATTCGGATTTCCAATCAGATAGGGACAAGAGTAAGTCTACCTCGGGGTTTGTGTTTACTTTTGGAGGTGGAGCCATAGTATGGAGGAGTGTCAAGCAGAAATGCGTGGCGGACTCTACCATGGAAGTTGAGTATGTGGCAGCCTCTGAGGCAGCCAAGGAAGCTGTATGGCTCAGGAACTTCTTGTTGGACTTGGATGTGATTCCTGGTTTGCCCAGAACTATCACAATTTATTGTGATAATAGTGGTGCAGTTGCAAACTCGAAGGAACCACGAGCCCATAAGGCAAGTAAACACATAGAGCGCAAGTACCACCTCATATGAGAGATCATAAAGCGAGGAGAAGTTATTGTCGCCAAGATTGCATCAGAGGATAACCTTGTGGATGCATTCACTAAGGCCCTTCCAGCGAAAGCGTTTGATAGGTATGTGGAGGACATGGGGATCAGATGTATGGCAGAGTGATGACGGCATAGTCTTTTAGTATAAGTGGGAGATTGTTGGAATGTATACTGAAAGCCTAGCTCTTTTTGTATGAACATTTTATTTTGAAATAAGAATCACATGATCATTGTTTGCACTTTATATATTTATATGTGTGCATATTGTCTAATATTTTACAATGTAGATAACATGGTGCTTGGTGTGGCACAGAAGATCATGTTATCAGTTCCTTGTAGAATATAAGTAGAGGCTCACAACCAAGATGGTTTTGGACAAACCATTGGCATGGTTGTAGTGTAGCTTGGTATTGTTTTGTCTTGAACATAAAGTTACACTAGTACACTTAGGTGTATTGAGCAGGACCGACATAGAGGTGATTCAATTTAGTACTGACTACATAATTGAATCGGACCTCGAATATTATGTTGTGCATGCTCTTAATCCCGATATAATAACGGGCACATGTACTTAGTATTTATTTCTTTGATTTACCAGAGGGTGAGATTTAGATGGATTAAATCAATATGCCCGGTAAGTTGGGAAATAATATTATTTACATGGTGTGCCGTTGATTATAGGAGGTAACCGTGTCCTATATATTAGGTTGATGATGTCCCCTTGAGGAGCTCATAAGGTTCATCATGTAAACCCAGCTGGTTGACTTAGTCAACATGATGATAAGATTGAGTGGTACTACTCGAGGAATTAGATGTTAATTAATTGATGGTCAGTAAATCAATTAATTGACGGACATTCGATATCTTAAACACGGGGAGATTAATGTACAAATAATATATGGAGCCCATATTGATTTATGGGGTTTGGTGAGGTAGTTCAATGATGATCTTCTAGTGGAATGGAACATCATTGATGAATCAAGTTAGTGTGGTTCCGATTCATCGGGTGGCCACGACCCAACTCCTCCTTATGGTCCCTATCGTAGCCTAATATAATCCTTGTGAAGTCTAGATCCAAGAATATAAAACAAAACCTAGAACCAACGGTTGGGATTAAATCCCTAAGATCCGATGGTTAGGATGAAACCCTAGAACCAACGGTTGGGATTAAATCCCTAAGATCCGATGGTTAGGATGAAACCCTAGAATCGACGATTAGGATTAAATCCCTAGATCCGACGGTTGGGATAAAACCCTAGATCCTATGGTTGGGATGAAACCCTAGATCCGACGGTTGGGATGAAATCCTAGATCCGACGGTTGGGATGAAACCCTAGATCCGACGGTTGGGATAAAACCCTAGATCCGACGGTGGAGATTAAATCCCTAGAACCGACGGGGGAGATTAAAGGAGGCTTAAGCCCAATTCTATAAATAGGGGCTTAGGCTTGGGTGGCAAGAAGGGATTTCGAATTGGAATTAGGGTTTGGAGCAAAGGCTTGGGCGGCAACTTCGTTTCTTCTAGTTGTTGCCGGCGCCCATCCTCCTCCATCAACACTTGGCCGGCGCCCATCCTAGAGGCCTCTCCCCTCTTCCTTGGCCGGCGGTTCTCCTTCCATAGGTGGCCGGCATTCATCTTCCTCCCTTCATCCTAGAGTGGCCGGCGGCAACACTTCTTGAAGTTGGCCGGCGCATCATCCAATTGTTCCTTGGCCGGCGGTTACACCAAATTCCCTAATTTGGTGGCCGGTTCTAGATAGGAAGGTATTTGTTGTTTCTTCTCTTTGTTTGCAGCGGACAAGGTAGAGAAGAAAGCGATCTAGAAGGCTTCTACTCATGGAGGATCTTCGTCCACACGTCGTCCACGAGAAGGATAGGACATACGGTAGAAGATCGTGAGGTATAAAGTTATTTTAACTTTATTTATAGATCTGAGCATGTTCTTTTATGTTTTGATTATGCATGTGTGAATTAGTAAATATATTGTATAATCATGGACCCCGAAGACAAATACAAAAACCGACGATCCGTCCGTCGTCTCTTCCGCGGCTAACCAACTAGAAGAGTTGTGTTGCTTGAACAACTAGTTTGTTCAAGCGACCACTCAAGTTGTTAGCATGACGATGAAATGGTTGCGCTAAGGAAGCTCATCCCATCCGGATTAATTCTTTCATTAGTGAAAATTTTAATCCGGGGACATGGGAGCCAATGAGCCTCCGAAGCGACCCCCTACAACATCATCAACCTAATATATGGGACATGGTTTCCTCCTATAATCAACGACACACCATGTAAATAATATTAATTCCCAACTTACCGTCCATATTGATTTAATCCATCTAAATCTCACCCTCTGGTAAATCAAAGAAATAAATACTAATTACATGTGCCCGTTATTATATCGGGATTAAGAGCATGTACAACATAATATCCGAGGTCCGATTCAATTATGTAGTCAGCAATTAATTGAATCACCTCTATGTCGGTCCGACTCAATACACCTAAGTGTACTAGTGTAACTCTATGTTCAAGGCAAAACAATACCAAGCTACACTACAACCATGCCAATGGTTTTTCCAAAACCATCTTGGTCGTGAGCCTCTACTTATATTTTACAAGGGACTGATAACATGATCTTCTGTGCCACACCAAGCACTATGTTATCTACAATGTAAAATATTAGACAATATGCACACATATATAATAAATATATAAAGTGAAAACAATGATCATGTGATTCTTATTTCAAAATAAAATGTTCATACAAAAAGAGCTAGGCTTTCAGTATACATTCCAACAATCTCCCACTTATACTAAAAGACTATGCCATCATCACACTGCCATACATCTGATCCCCATGTCCTCCACATGCCTATCAAACGCTTTCGCTGGAAGGGCCTTAGTGAATGGATCCGCCAGGTTATCCTCTGATGCAATCTTGGCGACAGCAACTTCTCCTCGCTTTACGATCTCTCGTATAAGGTGGTACTTGCGCTCTATGTGTTTACTCGCCTTGTGGGCTCGTGGTTCCTTCGAGTTTGCAACTGCACCACTGTTATCAAAATAAATTGTGATAGTTCTGGGAAAACCAAGAATCACATCCAAGTCCATCAAGAAGTTCCTGAGCAATATTGCTTCCTTGGCTGCCTCAGAGGCTGCCACATACTCAGCTTCCATGGTGGAGTCCGCCACGCATTTCTGCTTGACACTCCTCCATACTATGGCTCCACCTCCCAAAGTAAACACAAACCTTGAGGTAGACTTACTCTTGTCTCTATCTGATTGGAAATCCGAATCCGTGTAACCTACAGGGACTAATTGATCTGCCCGGTAAACCAGCATATAATCCCTATTCCTTCTCAGGTACTTAAATATATGCTTTACCGCAGTCCAATGTCGCTGTCAAGGATTACTCTGATATCTGATAACCATGCCCATGGCAAAGCAGATATATGGTCTCGTACATAGCATAGCATACATGAGGCTTCCTACTGCCGAAGCATAAGGAACTGCCTTCATGTCCTCTATCTCCTTTGATGTTTTGGGACACATCTCTTTAGATAAAGGAACTCCATGCCTAAAAGGTAGAAAACCTTTCTTAGAGTTCTGCATGCTAAAACGAGCAAGGATTATGTCAATGTATGAAGCTTGAGACAAGCACAACATCCTTTTCTTGCGATCCCTTATAACTTTTATCCCAAGGATGTGTCCCACTTCTCACAAATCCTTCATATCAAACTGTTTGGACAACCATACCCTTACGTCTGATAATACTTTGATATTGTTGCCAACTAACAAAATGTCATCTACGTATAGTACAAGAAACACCACTACGTTTCCGTCACATCTCTTGTATACACAAGGCTCATCCAGACTTTGAATAAATCCATATGACTGGATTACCTCATCAAAGCGGATGTTCCAAGATCTAGAAGCTTGCTTCAATCCATAAATGGACCGATTAAGCTTACATACAAGATGCTCTTTGCCTTTAGCAATGAATCCCTCTGGTTGCCGCATATAGATGTTCTCCTCAAGACTTCCGTTAAGGAAAGCTGTCTTGACATCCATCTGCCAAATCTCATAATCCATATGAGCAGCTATAGATAAGAGAATCCGGATAGACTTAAGCAAAGCTACCGGCGAAAAGGTCTCCTCATAATCGATACCCTCTTTCTCAGTATACCCTTTCGCAACAAGCCTAGCTTTGAAGGTCTCAACCTTCCCGTCTACTCCTCTCTTTCTCTTGTAGATCCACTTGCATCCAATGGCTTTTACACCATCGGGTGGTTCTACTAGCTCCCAGACCTGATTAGAATCCATAGATTCTATCTCTGAATTCATCGCACTTTGCCATGATATCGCATCTCTATCTTGGAGTGCCTCGTCATATGTCTAGGGATCCGGTTCATGTTCACCAGGGACCAAGTCCGAAGACTCTCCCAAAAACATGAATCTCTCGGGTTATCTAACAACCCTCCCACTACTACGAGGTGCCTCCTATGTATGCTCTGTGACACGCGGTGCAGTAACTTGTGGTGTCTCCTCTTGTACCGGTGGTACTGAAGTCGGGACTTCCCCTGTCAACTCCTCAAGAACAATCCTGCTCGTGGGCTTGTGGTTCATCACATAGTCCTTCTCTAGAAATCTAGCATTCGTACTCACGATCACCTTCTGATCTCTAGGACTAAAGAATAAACCACCCTTCGTTCCCTTAGGGTAGCCAACAAACAAGCGTACTTCTGTACGAGATTCCAACATACCAGCATCTCCCTTAAGCACATGTGCTGGACTACCCCAAATCCGAATATGTCTTAGACTAGGCTTTCACCCAGTCCACAACTCTGTGGGAGTAGAGGGTACTGACTTAGATGGAACCAAGTTCAGAATGTGTGGTGCTATTTCCAGAGCAAACCCCCAGAACGAATCAGGTAACTCAGAATAACTCATCATCGATCTGACCATCTCCATAAGAGTCCTATTCCTTCGCTCCGCCACACCATTCTGCTGGGGTGTGCCAGGTGCGGACAATTGGGATTGAATCCCAGCCTCTGATAAGTAACTCCTAAACTCTCCCAAGAGGTACTCGCCACCACGATCAGATCGTAATGTCTTGATACTTTTACCTTGACGGTTCTCCACATCAGCCTTGAATTCTTTGAACCTGTCAAAGCATTCAGACTTGCGGCGCATCAAGTAAATGTATCCATATCTTGAATAATCGTCTATAAAAGAGATGAAATATTCAAAACCACCTCTTGCTTGGATAGACATAGGACCGCACAAATCAAAATGAACCAATTCTAACACATCTTTGGCTCTATACCCCTTGGCCTTGAAAGGCCTCTTGGTCATTTTACCTTCCAAGCAAGATTCGCAGGTTGGGAGATCCTCCACCACTAATGAACCCAAAGGTCCATCAGCTATCAACCTTTGAATTCTGCTTAGGTTAATATGACCAAGCCTTAGATGCCAAAGATATGTCTGGTTCATTTGCGAAGGTTCTTTTCTCTTATTAGACTTAGAAGATGAGTTATTGATTTCTATATGCATCATGGGAGTTTTCGGTTCAAGAGTATATAAATTACGAACCAATGTACCAGAATAGATAATCTCCCTATTCCTTTTTATAACCACTTTGTCATTAAAAGAAACAGAATATCTATCCATAAACAATTTAGAAACTGAAATTAAATTCTTTCTAAAAGTAGGTACATAAAGACAATTTCTCAAAACCAAAACTTTATTCCTATCAAAAGATAAATAAACGTCTCCCACTGCAATAGCCGCCACCTTTGAAGCATTGCCCATGAAGACGGTAATCTCTCCCTCAACTAGTCGTCGGGTTTCCTGGAACCCCTGCAAAGTATTGCAGACATGATCAGTGGCTCCTGTATCTACACACCAGGCACTGGTAGATAACACCGCTAAACATGTTTCAACAACTAAAGAAGAAGATATACCTTTGTTCTTTCGGCGAGGACAGTCCATCTTCCAATGTCCAGTCTGCTTGCAAGTGAAGCACTTGTCTTTCGGTTTCTTCACTCCTGCCTGAGGTCCCACTGGCACCTTCTTCGCCCCACCTTGCTTCTTCTTCTTCTTCTTACCTTTCGGTTTAGAGGAAGAAACCTTCTGAGCGACCATGGCTTGAGCACTTTGATGAAAAAGCCCCTTTGCCGCTTGGAGTTCTGTCAGAAGCTCTGCCAACAAATACAACCTCTTGTTCATGTTGTAGTTGAGGCGGAACTGCTCAAAACTCCTAGGCAGAGATTGGAGAATGATATCGACCTGGGTTTCCCCATTGATCTCAGCTCCGAGGACTTCCATCTCATTAAGATGAGCCATCATCTTGAGAACATGATCCCTAATGGGTGTTCCCTCGATCATGGTAGTCGACATCAAGTTTCTCATCGCCTCCTGTCTAGCCGCCCTACTCTGATGTCCGAAAAGTTCCATGAGATTGAACATCATGTCATAAGCTGTGGCTATGGCCTGATGCTGATGTTGCAGCACATTTGACATAGATGCCAAAATGTAACACCGCGCCATCTCATCTGCCTTGACCCATTTCATATAACATTCTTTCTCCTTTTCATCAGAGTCATCGGAGGGCTTAGGAGGACAGACCTCAAAGAGTACAAATTTGTACTCCTCCGCAGTTAAGACAATATCCAGATTTCTTTTCCAATCAATGTAGTTTGGTCCAGTAAGCTTATTTTCTTTTAAAATCACAGCAAGTGGGTTGAAAGCCATTTGAAAATCCTAAAAATTACAATGATCAAAATATTAGATTTCAAATATTATTGATTCCTCAAAAATAATAAAATTCCGAAATCAACCAACACCTCAAAACACCGAGAATATCGCATGCCACGATAGTGTGGACGTATACGAATTCTACATTTGTAAGAGGAGGTTTTACCCATTAATTTTATTATCTTGTCAACCTTACTTTTTGACAAATAAAATTAATAGTTGGTTCCTCTTTGGCTCTACAAATAAAAGCAGTGACTCCGATGGGGAGGATACTTTTTATTTGCATCTAAGTGTGCACCATTACACGATACTAAGGGAATTATTTCAGATTATGTGCCTTACCGATGGGGAAGTGTACACGCTCCTAAATAATTTCCTATAACCATTATTTGACCTAGTGATCTGCAAACAAACCCATCCAATGGGGAGGAAGGCACTCAGAGCCAACGCGCAAGTTTGTTGCATCACACGTCAAATTGTAATGGAGGTCGCGGGAATTAATTAAAATATCCCTCTCCCACTTAGTAAATTGCAATTGAGGAATTTTAAAGCATACACAACATGCATATAAAACAAATCAAAAATAAATATGGAAAAAAATAGAATTTTTCCAACTATTATGGCATTGTCCTTCAATACGCATCCCGTCGTGTCGCCACCTCGTCCACTCCATCTTTTCCCGTGCGCAAGTCACCAAAGAGATCCGAGCCGAGATAAACTATTTTAATTTACATCCATCGATCCTATACTCCACGAAGGAGTGTACAAATAATCTAGATCGAAAGTAAACTAAAATGAGCGGGTAAACAATGCCATATTTAATTATAAAAATTAAATACTAATCTAGCCTCGTCAACCCCGAGGATTCAAATAATATACATACAATCACACACAAAACAATCACATACAATCAAATAGCCATAATAGTCGGATCTTATGCCTGCAACCAAAAAGTTAGCCTACGCACATCCTACTATTATCCGGCATACTCAATATATGATATGTGCATGAAAGTAACCGAATCCAAAACACACAAAACCGGAAACCTATGGCTCTGATACCAAATGTAGGCAGATGCTTCGGAGGCTCATTGGCTCCCATGCCCCCGGATTAAAATTTTCACATTTGAAAGAATTAATCCGGATGGGATGAGTTTCCTTATCACAACCAATTCGTCGTCGTGCTAACAACTTGAGTGGTCGCTTGAACAAACTAGTTGTTCAAGCAACTCAACTCTTCTAGTTGGTTAGCAGCGGAAGAGACGACGGACGGATCGCCAGTTTTTGTGTTTGTCTTCGGGATCCAAGATTATACAAAATCTATACATATGCATAATTGTATAATCAATAATTAAAACAACATGCTCAGATCTGAAAATAAAGTTGTACCACTTTATACCTTACGATCTTCTACCGTATGTCCTATCCTCCTCGTGGACGACGTGTGGGTGAAGATCCTCCACGAGTAGAAGCCTTCTAGATCACGTTCTTCTCTTCCTTGTCTGCTGCGAACAAAGAGAAGAACCAACAAAACCTTTCCTTTCTAGAACCGGCCATCAAGCAAAGGAGTTTGATGCAACCGCCGGCCAAGGAACGAGTGGATGAAGCACCGACCACCAATGGAAGGAGAACCGCCGGCCACCTTGGAGAGATTGGAGGAGTGAACGCCGACCACCAATGGAAGGAGAACCACTGGACAAGGAATAAGAGAGTGGCCTAGAGGATGGGCGCCGGCCAAGTCTTGATGGAGGAAGATGGGCGCCGACAACAATTTGATGGAAGAAGATTGCCGCCCAAGCCCTAGCTCCCAAACCCTAGCCGCCCACCTTTAGAAGAGCCAAACCCTAACTCCAATTGAATTAATTTTTCCGCCCAAGCCTAAGCCCTCTATTTATAGAATTGGGCTTAAGCCTCCTTTAATCTCCACCGTCGGATCTAGGGATTTAATCTCCACCGTCGGATCTAGGGTTTTATCCCAACCGTCGGATCTAGGGTTTCATCCCAACCATCGGATCTAGGGTTTCATCCCAACAGTCGGATCTAGGGTTTCATCCCAACCGTCGATTCTAGGGTTTCATCCTAACCATCGGATCTAGGGATTTAATCCCAACCGTTGGTTCTATGGTTTCATCCTAACCATCGGACCTAGGGATTTAATCCCAACCGTTGGTTCTAGGGTTTTGTTTTACATTCTTGGATCTATACTTCACAAGGATTATATTAGGCTACGATAGGGACCATAAGGAGGAGTTGGATCTTGGCCACCCGATGGATTGGAACCACACTCACTTGATCCATCAATGATGTTCCATTCCACTAGAGGATCATCATTGAACTACCTCACCAACCACCATATATTAATATGGGCTCCATATATTATTTGTACATTCATCTCCCCGTGTTTAAGATATCGAATGTCCGTCAATTAATTGATTTACTGACCATCAATTAATTAACATCTAATTCCTCGAGTAGTACCACTCAACCTTATCATCATGTTGACTAAGTCAACCAGCTGGGTTTACATGATGAACCTTATAAGCTCCTCAAGGGGACATCATCAACCTAATATATGGGACACGGTTTCCTCCTATAATGAACGACACACCATGTAAATAATATTATTTCCCAACTTACCAGGCATATTGATTTAATCCATCTAAATCTCACCCTCTGGTAAATCAAAGAAATAAATACTAAGTACATGTGCCCGTTATTATATCAGGATTAAGAGCATGTACAACATAATATCCGAGGTCCGATTCAATTATGTAGTCAGCAATTAATTGAATCACCTCTATGTCGGTCCTACTCAATACACCTAAGTGTACTTGTGTAACTCTATGTTCAAGACAAAACAATACCAAGCTACACTACAACCATGCCAATGGTTTGTCCAAAACCATCTTGGTCGTGAGCCTCTACTTATATTTTACAAGGGACTGATAACATGATCTTCTGTGGCACACCAAGCACCATGTTATCTACAATGTAAAATATTAGACAATATGCACACATATATAATAAATATATAAAGTGCAAACAATGATCATGTGATTCTTATTTTAAAATAAAATGTTCATACAAAAAGAGCTAGGCTTTCAGTATACATTCCAACACCAATCCCGACTCTGCTGTCCACCTGGAAGGGACCCTCCCACTTAGGTCCTAGATTACCTTTGCATCCCTCGGGCAATACGTTTCTTAATACTAAGTCTCCTACCTAAAAAGCATGTGGTACTACCTTTTTATTATAAGCTTTCATCACTTGCAACCTATACCTTTCAACATGATATAAAGCAGAATCCCTTCTCTCTTGAATTAAGTCTAACTCCATATGCCGAGCCACTCCATTATCACTCGGGATAAAAGCCATCACTCAGGCAAAATCCACTCCGACTTCTACAGGTAATATTGCTTATGCGCCATACACCATACTAAAAGAAGTGACCCCTGTAGCTCTTCTGGGAGTAGTACGAAAGGACCATAATACACTAGGTAATTCTTCTACCCAACTTCCTCTCACATGCTCCAACTTAGTTTTTAATCCATAAATCAATTCCCTATTGGTGACTTAAGTCTACCCATTACTTTGAGGATAAGCCACTAATGTAAATACTTGTTCAATTTTGAGATCTTGACATCATTTTGCCAACTTCTTACCTTGAAACTATTGTCCATTTTCTGATATCAATCTCTTAGGAATACCAAAATGACATATGATTTTTTTCCATAAAAAATTTAATATCATCTGATCTGTAATGTAGCCTAAAGGCTCAGCTTCCACCCATTTAGAGAAATAATCAATAGCTTCCAATAGAAACTTCTTCTGACTTGTCTTGACCGGAAATGGTCCTACTATATCCATACCCTACTGATCAAAAGGACAAGATGACACTACTACCCCTTAAAAAATTCTCTCCAGAAGCCCTCAATCCCGAATCTAATACTAAGTTAGACCAATAACTTTGTAGCTTTTATCATGCCTACAATGAATTTCTTCATTTGATACTTTTGTAATTTATTTGCAGCTTAAAGTTACTCAGAATAAATGCAATATACTTGTACTCTAAACGTATTCTATTTTTATCCAACTATCATACCCGAGATGCTATTCCTTCTCTTCCTTCATCGAAATAGGTCGCCCCTTCTGCCGAACTAATTTAATTCTCTAAACCCCCTCGTTATCATCCTTGATTATGGGGAATACATGGTTTGCTTCATCTTCCTCCCTGACCACTTTATAAAAGTTGAGCTCTACCTTGCCCTTCCCCTCATCTCTACTCTTTATCCTTCCATGGCATCCCCCCACATCTTATTGTTAGTGAAAGCCCTAGAGCCAATCATGTGATGATTGTTGTATGGACTTTATTGTATCATATTCCTATTTATAAAGGCATGGTTATTATATTTACTTGTATTGGTGCCAAATAACTAAATATAATAATGTCCTTGAGTAGTAGGTTCTTATCTATATCAATCGATTGGTTGAATCGATAATGAGATGATATAGAGAACACTACTCTTAATCATTCCTAGTCGAGTATTAACATTCAGGGACAATGTTAATGCGTAGAGACTAGAATGTAGGTCAACAAGATGACTTGATCTCACAAGTCATGGATATGAGATATCAAGTTGACACATGGGTATGCATTGGAGAATGTATACTGAATGACCCGCCATGAGAAAGTATCATGGATCGTTATATGAGTGTCATATACTTTCTCATGTGGCTATTAGTATGACTATTAGTCCTTAGACCTGAAGTCACCATGGTTCCATACATAAGGAGTTGCATACTTTGGCTTCGTCAAACGTCACCCGTAAATGGGTGGACTATAAAGGCGATTACTGGGTATGTAATGAATTATGCGGAGGGATGTGAGTGATGTAGATGGGATCTATCCCTCCTATATGACAGGGGTGACATCGATATTCTTGATAGAGTGAGACCACGAAGTGCATGGCCATGCCCAAATGAGTCAATATGAGATATTGAGCTCATTTGATTAGAGTGAGTCTACTTGGAGTTCAAGATTTAGATTGTACCGAGGATGACACGGTCTATGCCTCGATTGGTCAATCTAGATGTCAAGGATAGAGGACATTGTCACATATTGTGAGAGTCACAATTAGTAGTCACAAAGGTGATGTTGGAGCTCAACATTCTTGTAACTTGGGTAGCAATGATGTGTTGCTAGATACCGCTCATTGCTTATGTCCCTAAATCGGTTTAGGGACATTGCCAACGTTACAAGAACCTATAGGGTCACACACATAAGAGCAATTAGATGGAGATTAGGTTCATATGATGAACCATGAGGATTAGGTTCATGGGATGAACCAAATTGGATTAAGAGTAATCCAAATTAGACTAATTGAGTTAGACTCAAGTTGATTCAAGTGTTGAATGAGTCTAATTGAGATTTGATTCATCAAATCAATTTAAATTAATGAATAGAGATTCATTATATTAAATTGACTTGAGTCAAGTGGTTAGATTTGATCAACCATGGGAGATTAGAGGTCAAGTTTGACTTGACTTGAGAGGGAAGATGAAAGGTCAAGTTTGACTTGACCAAATGCCATGTCATGATGATGACTAGGCATGGCCCGCCAATGATGATGCTCCACATCATCATTGACTTTGTCAATTGGTGCCACCTCATGAGGGAGACCAAGGGACATGGGAGTTACATGCATGCATGTAACTCCCTCTCCTTGAAGTGGCCGGCCACTTTAGGGGTTTCATTAGATGAAATTCATTTGGGTGAGTTATTCCAATAACTTCATCTTCAACCTTGGTGCTCTTCCTCTCATGCTCTACCTCTCCAAACCTCATCTTGCCGAAATTCCTAAGGGAGTGCTAGCACACTCTAAGGCATTTCTCTCCACCTATTGCTTGTGTGGATACCATAGAGGAGTGTACACTTGACACTCTCGAGTTCCGGCGAACTTTTGGACGAGCGGGATAGGCGAAGGGCGTCGCTACGAGGGTAACGTTCTAACCTCTTAGATCTAAGGTAGATCTAGGATTTCTGTAAGCACATACATGTAATTATAATTTTTATACTTCGCACGGATCCGTGGCCGGGGCTTCCGAGGTTTCCGCAACGCAAAAAGTGGTTTTTGCGGCTCGGAAAAACCTAACACTTATCCACATAAGCACTGATACAAGTCAGACTTCCAATTCAAATACTCACTCCACAGCAACCTTAACATACCGACCACTACCCTTCAAGAGTCCTATCGATACAATGGCCCCAGGCAAAAGGGAACCTTTTTTATCTCCTTTCCCTTTCTTTTGCAATTGTCTATTTAATCCTCCGACTCTCCTGCGGCAACCCTAGATGTCTCTACCTCCTTCGTCGACTACCACTCCTCCTCCTCCGATAGCTCCACCACCCTACTTAAAGGAGAATCCTCTGTGGATTCTTCTTCCATTAGTCCTCTGTAAAAAAGGATGTTTTCCTTTTATCATTTGTACTATTATTTAGTTTATATAAAAGACCACGCATTCTCCCACTTTTTGTTGGCTCTACCCTATAGGCTGGAGAACAAGAATAAATGTCATATCTAGCACAACTATAATAGTCATTGCCTCACTTATAAATCCTTATTTGACACTGGAGGACTTTATGAATGACTATCGCATTAACTTTTTAATAAAAATGGCATTTGTAACAAATGATGCCTCCACGCCTCTTTCTCTCTTACCCCTTCACCTGCACGGTTTCTCCTTACCTACCTCCTCGAAACACACCACCCATTAAAAACTCTGACTCTTCATGCTCTCTCTTAAATACAGAAGACTCTTCACCTTTTACACTTTTCTGCTTCTATAAATTGAAACCCTCCTTCTTTGTATATCAAAAGTATCCTCTCCTTGAGTATCCTTCCAAGACCCACTCTTTATTCCTCAAGCATTTTTATTTCCTTGACCAACCTATCTCCCCCCAAAGATAACCATATACATACCAAGTGATATAGATGAGAAGACCATAAATAACATACTGAGTAATAAAGACATAATGAAACCTCCACAGGGTGGAGGAGCTAAAATTGAAAACCATGTAATGCGAACATGAATTAAGCTAGGGAATACCATTTTCCTTTAACTTATCTATGAATGTACTTGAACAAAAAACAAACAAATCCAAAGAAATTATAATATAACAGATAGTCTTAAGTCATTAGCTCGGAATGCTAACACATACGAGAAAAACATAACATCAAATACCATCGAATTTCTTCCTCTCGGGAGAACAATGAAATCAAGGAGACAACAATACACTCCATCTTTTAGCTCTAGAATATCCCTAGAGTTGAGGAGAGACTACTGTAAATATCTTTCTATGAAAACATAACAACTGACAATTACTTCAAGAATACCACAGGATAATTGCATGTCAAACCAAATCAAAGAAATCCCAGCTTACGAAATTAGACCAAGAACTCCCCTTCCCATTTTCCTACTTCCTCTATATCTTTCTAGTTGTTATTGTCCTTATTTATAGGGTACTAAACACCTACTGGTTTCTGCAATTGGGATGTATGCTTTCCACTACACATTCTGCCACTATGAAATTAAAGTTAAAGCAACACCATCTACAAATAAATTTCTCAAGTACACCTTTAATGAACTGAACTCCTTTCTTCTTTCCTTCTTTTATTGAACTGGAAGAACTGTATGGGGAATTGAAATATTCCTTATAAAAAGACTCCATCATGCAACTTGTACCTTTTCAATCTGATTCATACAATACTCTTCATTGTGGGAATTTTATGAATTTAATCTATATCTTCCTTCTAAAATCACTCGTACTAAATTATGTTGGTGCAGGGGCACCAGATAATCGAACCTAGGTTTTGATAATGACAAAGATTAAAAGTTAATCTATTTTATTATCTCATATGTTATATTGAGTGTGTAGGTAATGTATTAAGCTTTGCGAATGTCGACGACACAAGGAGAATCTCGGGAAGTCGAGAAACCTCGGTGGTTATATGGATCAACACCAAGGAGAATATCAATGGGACGAGAAACCTCAGTGGTCTATTGACTAGGTCAAAATATGCTAGGAGAACCTCGAAAAGTTGAGGAACCTCGATGGTCAAGTGATCAGAAGCTAAGCAACAAGTTAGAAGAACCAAAGGTAAGCTCCAGGTGTGGAGTGATTGTAATGAAGTGTCCTCTGTATAGGGACACCCGTAGGCAATGATCTGTCTAAGACTTCTGGAGGGAGGTCTAAGTTGAGGTCGGACGATACAAGACCATCGGATTTGTTCGCTATACAATTTTTTTCCTAACCATGTGTTGCAGTGATTTTTCAAGTCAACATTCGACTGGTGGAAAATGGCAGTCGACTGGATCAACATCAGTCAACTGCTAATGAATCTAGTCACTTCGAAGAAAGTCAAGATAAGAGCCACAAATTCAGGGAAGATAAGCTACTTTGACTCAGATATGGATCTCAATGAGTTAGGGTTTGAAAAGGCTATAAAAGAAGGGGTGAGACACCCTCCATCCATTAACAAAAAACTCCCAAGTGCTCCAACACTCCAAGTTCATTCGACAACATCGTAACACTGGCAAAACGCGCATCTTCATCTTTTCTTGTCGGTACTTTGTTAAGTCTTTCTATTTTCTTACTTATTGTTGCTAAGAGGAGAGGTAGACTTGTTACCTCTTCCTCTACATCCTTGTTTTTGTAATCGGTTGTCTCTTACCTCCAATGAGGAAGCGACTTTTAGTGCTTTTCCCATGGGAAGCAATCAAGGATCATAGGACCTTTGATTAGCAGTCAGTTGGCTATGAACCAAGTAAAAAATTCTTGTATCTTGTGTTCTTTCTTGTTTTCGTATTTCCGCTGCATTTTACTTTGTCTTACAAAAAGGGAAGAAAATTTTTAGAACGCTATTCACCCTCCCCCTCTAGCATTTTCTCAATCCTACCTTTGGTATCAGAGCGAGGGTGCTCAAATTCGGTGCAACCACCAGTCGAGCACTTTTTATTTTCGTATTTTTATCATTTAAAGTTTTTTTTATTTTACTTCCCGCACTACTAATCCAAGACCAAGTCTTGGAATTTGTTTTGTTGTTTGTGTCTTTGCAAGATTCTTTTTAAATGACTAACCTTGAGGGGTATAGCACCGCTCGACCACCATTCTTTAACAGAGATGACTTCCACTATTGAAAGGTTCAGATCGAGTGTTTTCTAAAAGCACATGTTGAAATGTGGATAATAATCCAAACCAGCTTTGCTTTAACCACCAATGACCAAGGGGAACCATTGGACTATGACAAATGGACCAACGCAACAAAAAGGAAAATCGAAGTCGATGCAAAAGTGACCCAAATTTTGTAATGTAGCTTATCCAAGGAGGAGCTTAACTAAATTTGACCATTTATTAGTGCTAATGACCTCTGGAATAAGCTCACCGAACTTCATTAAGGGACGTCCGACGCAAAGGTATGTAAGAGAGATCATTTAGCAAATAAATTGTACAATATGAAGATGCAGGATAATGAGATCATGAGCCAACTCCATGCTCTCATCCAAGACATACTAAATGAACTTCATGCCATCAGACAAAAGGTGGAGAACCGCGACATAATAAGGTATGCCTTAAAATATTTTCCTAGGATGACTTTGTGGGCATCCATGGTTGATGCTTACAAAGTTTCTAGGGATTTATCTAAAATTAGATTAGATGAACTATTTTGCGAATTTGAATTACATGAGCAATCTAATTCGGCCCCGGTCGAGAAGCGTATTGCTTTTTATGCTGGTCAAAGAAAGGCAAAAAGCAAGCTTCCTCCCGAAGAAGACGAGTCCAAATCAAAAGTAGATGAAGAAATGGAAACCGAACTAGTCAACCTAGTTCATAAAATGATTAGAAAAGGAAGGAAGCCTACAAAGAAATTAAAGGACATGAAAACTGAGCAAAACACAAAACCCCCACAAAGCTACAAGTGTTATGAGTGCAATAAGAAGGGTCACTTCAAGTCCGAGTGTCCGAGGCTAAAGAACAAGAAACCCCAAATCAAGAAGGCTCTCAATGCAACTTTGGAGGAATCTTCGGATGAAGAAGAAGACCAAGTCAATAACTTTGCATTCATGGCAAGACCGACAGAGTCTGAGTCTGAGTCCGAACCCGAAGCCGACAATGAGTCCGAGTCCGATTCTAGATCCGACACTGAACTCCAATTCAAGACAAGCCATGGATCCGTATCCGATTCAAAAGAATCAATCAAGGTAAGTCATTCTTTAATCAACAACTTATATAATGCCATTAAATTTTTAGATAAGAAATTAGTTAAGTCCGAGTATAAAGTTGAGTCATTACTTAAGGAGGTTAAACTCCTCAAGCATGAGGCTACCCTAACCTCTTCAACTAGTCAAGATCAAGAGGGAAACACAACTTAAGTTGAAAAACATAAGGAAGAGAATTCTCTCTTGAAAGGGAAAGTTCAAGAGCTTAAGAAATCGTTGGAAAGGTTCACATTGGGATCCAAGGGTCTTGACCTACTTCTTGGATTGCAAAGAGCAGTGTACAACAAGGTCAGACTCGAGTTTAGAACAACGAATATATCCTACATGTCAATCGTAAATCGTAATAATAGAAGAATCCAAGCGTGGGTCCCTAAGACCATTTTAACATCGCAATTAGGTTCAACCAAGTATTGGGTTCCCAAAGATCAAATCCATTATGTGGATAGACCGTATCGATTCAATGATTTAGGGGGAGCCAATACAAATATTGTGTGCTCAATTACTTGATTAATTTAGCTTTGCATGCTTAGTTAGTTTTTTTTATTTGCTTAATTTAGAATGGTTAGATAGGACCAATGATTAATTAACTTTTACAACATAGTATCAACATGCAATGAGATGATAGTATGTTAGGGAAACGAAGTCTCGTGTATCTGAGTTAGATAACGAGTATCTAGCTTAGTGCACTTGGCTAAGTGGAACTAGCTAAAGCTACCTCACCACATCCAAAATTAGTTAGACCATGACTTAACCCTAAAGTGAATTAAGTACACAATTTCTTAAGTTGTCTTTGTCTAAGAAAGTGGTCGTTGTTCCGATCAAAGAAGGTCTCTGTGCCTCGCCATGACTGGGAAGCCATCTTTTGAACAGTTCACTTAACTAACTTAAGGTTAAATCCGAATCTAACCCAAGGTTAATTAATTTTCAAATCATTAAAATTAACTAAGTAAAATTGAAAAGTCATCTCACATAACATATAAGGGTAACATGATGGATCATGTAGAAAGGGTGAGATGAATCTTAGGTTAAAAACTTCTAAACCAATTTACAATTCCAATATCCGATCCAACTACTATATGTGTAGGATAAATATATATTGGATAGTGGGTGCTCCCGACATATGACCGAAGACCGACTAAAGTTTATAAAGCTAAGATTCAAAAACCAAGGATCAGTAGCTTTCGGAAACAACGGGAGACTCAAAATCATCATATCATGTGATATTGAGCTTAACACGAACTCCATAATATGCAAAGTCCTACTAGTAGAAAATTTTGATTTTAATCTACCAAGTATCAGCCAATTGTGTGATAGTAGTTATGAAGTTATGTTTTCACCAAATGAATGTCTAATTAAAAATAATGATTGCTCAAAAATTATACTTAGGGGAATTAAGAATAGTAATATCTATACAATAAATTTACCCAACTCCTCAACTAAGTATCTAATAACACAGCAAGAGGATTCATGGTTGTGGCACAGACGACTGGGCCACTACCATCTAAAACATACACATAAACTAAGTCATAATGGTCTAGTTAGAGGTCTACCCAAACTAGGTAACCTAGAGAATAAAATATGTAATTCTTGTCAACAAGGAAAACAAGTTAAGACTTCACATAAAGTAACTAATCAAGAAAGAACTAAACATATGCTTGAGCTCCTACACTTGGACCTATTTGACTCACATGGAGCCAAGTCACTAAACGGTAGTCAATATTGTTTAGTAATAGTAGATGACTACTCTAGGTTTACTTGGATAAAATTCTTAAAACACAAAAGTGAAACCTTAGATCAATTTACTAATTTATGTAAACTAATAACAAATGAAAAGAACTTAAGGATTAAAATAATTAGAAGTGATCATGGTGGAGAATTAGAAAATCATAAGTTTACCAAATTTTGTAATCAAAATGGATACCACCATGAAATCTCTTGCCCTAGGACCCCTCAACAAAACGGGTTTGTTGAATGAAAAAATAGAACCCTACAAGAGGCTACTAGGACCATGTCGAATGAATATAATATACCTAATAGGTTTTGGGTAGAAGCAGTCAATATCGTCTGCTATGTCCAGAATAGAACTTTAATAATTAAACAACATCATAAAACTTATTACGAAATATACTACAAAAAGTTACCCAACATTTAGTACTCTAGAGTCTTTGGATGTAGGGTACACATACTAAATACAAAAGATTACTTAGGAAAATTTACCTCTAAAACAACCACCAACATATTTCTAGGATATTCAACCACTAATAAAGCCTATAGGGTATATAACAATGAATACTTAAAAATCGAAGAAATAATTAATGTAGTATTTGATGAAGAAAATAATTCTTCGAAATCTAAAGAAATAATTGAATTAAACAATAAAGACTTAGGAAATGAAGTTAGACTTGAACCTAACCCAGAAAGTGAATCAAGCATAAACCCAAATCCAAATCAATCTAGAGTACAAATTAATCATCCAATTAACCAAGTATTAGGTGATCCAAATCTAGGAGTTCGAACTAGGGCATGAAGGGAATTGCTTCCCCCGCTTCAGTCGCTTGTGCATGGCGATCCTATCACACATCCCCGGATTAAAATTTTATCAACTAAAACTAATTCGGACGGAGATGGATTACCCAAGCAACCGATACATCATCGAGCTATTCAATTTGAGTAGTCACTTGAACAAACTTGTTGTTCAAGCAACCTAACATTTTTCCTCGATTAGTCGCAGAATAGATGATGAATGGATCGCCGGTTTTTGTATTTATCATCGGGGTCCATGTTAATCAATAACATACAAAAATACAAAAGAACACTAATCAAAGTTAAGCAAGATTATACCTCTTAATCTTTTATTGTATTCCTATCCTCCTCTTGGACGTCGTGTGGGCAACAATCTTTCAAGAGTCGAAGCCTCCTAGATCGCATGTCTTCCCATCCTTGTTCACTCCGAACAAGGGAAGAACAAACTCCCTTCTTCTCCTTGCTTATGCTGACCACCAACCACCAAGCTTGGTGTCCGCCGGCCCTAAGGAGAGGGAGAGGGTGTGCCGGCCAAGACAAAGGAAGGAGGAACCCTCACCTTTGTTGCCATCAACACTTGGAGAAAGAAAAGGAGGCACCAGCAATGGAGAAGGAAGACTTGTTGCCGCCAGCCAAAGGAGAAGAGAAGCCCTAGGTTGCCGCCGCCCACAAGGAGAAGAAAAACCCTAGCCACCACTTCTAGCCGCCTAAGCCTTCCACGCCAACTCCAAAACCCTAGCCAAGTTATTGTTGCTGTGCAAGCCTCTCCAACCCTTTTTATAGATCTAGGCTTCATGAGGTATTTATAATAGGCTACAATAGGGACCATGAGGAGGAATTGGATCTTGGCCACCCAATGGATCCGAACAACACAAAACCCGATCCATTAATGATGATCCATTCCACTAGTGGATTATCATTGATCTACCTAACCAACCCCCATAAATAAATATGGGCTCCACATATTATTTGTACAAAATATCTCCCCGTGTTTAAGATATCGAATGTCCATTAATTAATTAAATTACTGACAATTTAATTAGTTAATATCTAACTCCATGAGTAGTGCCACTAATCCTTATCATCATGTTGGACTAAGTCCATCTGCAGGATTTACATGATGAACCTTATGAGCTCCTCAAGGGGACATCATCATCCTAGTATATAGGACACAGTTTCCTCCTATAATCAACGACACACCATGTAAATAATATTATTTCCCAACTTTCCAGGCCTATCAATTTAATACATAAATCTTGCCCATTGGTAAATCAAAGAAATAAATACTAAGTACATGTTTCCGTTATTATATCGAGATTAAGAGCATGTACACAATAATATCTGAGGTCCGATTTAATTATATTGTCAGTATAAATTGAATCACCTCTAAATCGGTCCTGCTCAATACACACAAAGTGTACTAGTGTAATTCTAGGGTCAAGATAAACCAATACCAAATTACACGACAACCATGCAAATGGTTTGTCCAAAACCATCTTGGTTGTGAGCCTCTACATATTCTCTACAAGGAACTAATAAATAAAGGGAGGGTTTGATCCGTGAGGGGAAACTTCGCTTCCCACTTCAACTCGGTCACTTGTTCATGGCGATCCCATCGATGTACCCAGATTAAAAATTTAATCCTAGACAAAAGGGAACACCCAAGCAACCTTGTCATCGTCGTTCTATTCGTTTAGAGTAGTAACTTGAACAAACATGTTGTTCAAGCGACCAACCTCTATTCCACGAATAGCCGCGGAATAAAGGATGTACGGATCGTCGGTTTTTTTGTTTATGTTCAGGATCTAAGTATTATTAAGCAACTAAAAGAATATATCATGCTCATAATTGAAAAACAAATATAAACATGTAGCAAATGAAAATAGAGAATCGATATACCTCTCGATCTTCTATTGTATGACCTTCCTCCTTTCGGACGTCGTGTGGGCGACGATCTACCAAAAGTTGAAGCTCTTAGATCGCCAATCTTCGAACCTTGCTCGTTTTGAGCAAGAGGAAGAATAGAAACAAGACTTTTCTCCTTCCTTTAGCCAACCAACAAGCAACAAGGAAGTTACTTGCCGCCGACCAACAAGGAGAAGGAGAATTGGTGAATGCCGACCAAAGCTCCAAGGGAGAACCCTAAGCCTAGGTTTTACCGGCCAAAGAGAGGGAGAGGGGCTGCTTTGGACGCCGGCCAAGGGCTGGAAAAGGCTGCTAGGTTGCCGACCACCTTGAGGGAAGAAGAAAAAGGAAAGACCTTCCTTATTTTGTGCCGCCAAGCCCTAAACCCTAGCCTCCAAGCCTTGCCGCCCAAAAACCCTAATCCTATCTCTAGTTGGATTCAAGTTCCCGCCCACCCCTTGCCCTCCTTTTATAGAGTTAGGGATAAGCCTTGTTTTAATCTCTACCATTGGTTCTAGGGATTTAATCTCAATCGTCGGATCTAGAGATTTAATCTCAACTGTCAGATCTAGAGATTTAATCTCTATCTTTTGATCTAGAGTTTTGTTTCTATCCATTGGATCTAGGTTTCATGAGGTATTAATAGGCCACAATAGGGACCATGAGGAGGAGTTGGATCTTTGCCACCCAATGGATCAAGCCCATATAAAGTCTGATCCATTAATGATAATCAAATCCCTAAAGGATTATCATTGATCTACCTCACCAACACCCATAAGTTAATATGGGCTCCATATATTATATGTATATTTTATCCCCATATTTAAGATCTCGAATGTCCGTCGATTAATTAATTTACTGACCATTAATTAATCTACATCTAACTCCATGAGTAGTACCACTCAACCTTTTCATCATGTCGGACCAAGTCCACCTGCAGGGTTTACATGATGAACCTTATGAGCTCCTCAAGGGGGCATCATCATCCTAATATATAGGACACGGTTTCCTCCTATAATCAACGACACACCATATAAATAATACCATTTCCCAACTTACCGAGCCTATCGATTTAATCTATAAATATCGCCCATTGGTAAATCAAAGAAATGAATACTAAGTATATGTGCCCGCTATTATATCGGGATTAAGAGAATGTACAATATAATATCTGAGGTCCGATTCGATTATGTAGTCAGCAATAAATCGAATCACCTCTAAGTCGGTCCTGCTCAATACACACAAAGTGCACTAGTGTGATTCTATGGTCAAGACAAATCAATACCAAATCACACTACAACCATTCCAATGGTTTGTCCAAAGTCATCTCGATTGTGAGCCTTTACTTATACTTTACAAGGAACCGATAACATGATCTCCCGTGTGACACCACACACCATGTTATCTAGAATGTAATGTATTAGACTATATGCATAACCATAAAAATATGCAAACAATGATCATGTGATTCTTATTTCAAAATAAAGATGTTCATACAAAAGGTAAACTTTTCAGTATACATCCCAACAATCTCCCACTTATATTAAAATACTATGATGTCCTCAAACTGCCATACATTTGATCCCCATTCCCTCCACATGCCTATCAAAATCTCTCGCCGGAAGGGCCTTAGTGAAAGGATTTGCCAGGTTATCCTCCGATGCAATCTTGGACACATCAACTTCTCCTCTTTTTATGATTTCTCGTATCAGGTGGTACTTGCGCTCTATGTGTGTAACGCTCATAAAATTCTAAACTATGCCAAGTAATTATATAGGTTTTAAGGCTATAAAAGGTTTAAAATAAAATAAAATAAAAGATGGTTATAGGTAGGATTTGAACCATGAACCTCCTAATAGGGAGGTAGCCTTGACACCACTAGACCCTAGGATAATTTATGGATAAGATATATAAAGAATGTACAAGACCATAGGATGATTCATGGATAAGATATATAAAGAATATACAAAGAATATAGATGGGAAGATGAGGAGTTGGTTCATCCCCTCCCATGAAAGGATGAAGAGTGTTCATTCCCTAGGTATTAAAGAGGAGAATTAAGAAAAGAGAGGAAGTAAAACCCCACTTTCCTTCTTCATTCTCCTTCTTCCTCATCCTTGGCCGAATTCCCCATTTCCCTTTCCTCCCTTTTTCATCCCAAGCTATAGAAATTTTATAAGAATTTTTGTATGATTATAATGGGCTTTATGTGGGCTCTTTCAAAAATAAAAGAAAATGAGCCAAAAAAAAGATGCAAGGCCTAGGAATTGAACCCCAAACCTCTAGAGATAGCCAAGCCCTATGGATGCACCCACTAACCAGAAGCCCAACAAGAATGTATTGTTAGAAGAACATGGGAAATTATAGTTAGAGGTAAAGGAGATGAAGGGACTCTTCAAGTGAATAAATAGGGGGAATGAGGGGGCATGAGTTACCAAACTTATTTTCTCCTCTTCTCTTCTTCTTCCTCACCGAAATCTATTCCTCTCCCTCTCCACTTTCACCCTTTGGACGAACCCCATCCAAGCAAGGAGAAGGCTAGGTTTTGTTTTTCCTTAGGTCATCTTCCCACTAAAAGCAAAGCGAAGGATGTAAGTTTCCCTCACCTGCATACGAGTAGCTTCGATTGATGTTTTGTAAAAGAAATCCATATGATATATTCGTCCAACATGGGTTTTAGTGTTTTATTGAAGTTCTTTATCTTGTTTTACATGCAAATAATGATGTTAGGAAGTAGAATGAATTAGGTTAAAAGTTAACCCTAGGAACCCCCATGAACCATTCGGCCAACTTGGATTTTTGGTATTTTATTGAAGTTCTATATCTTGTTTTACATGTAAATGATGATGTTAGGATGTAGAATGAATTAGGTTAAAAGTTAACCCTAGGAATCCCTATGATATATTCGGCCAATATGGATTTTTAGTGTTTTATTGAAGTTCTATATCTTGTTTTACATGCAAATGATGATGTTAGGATGTAGAATGAATTAGGTTAAAAGTTAACCCTAAACACCTCTATGAACCATTCGACCCTCATGTATTTTTGGTGATTAATTGAAGTTCTATACTTTGTATGGTATGCATATGGTGATGTTAGTATGTTAGAGGGATTAGTTTAAAAGTCTAACCCTAAAAGCCTACATGGACCATTCGGCCACCCTTGGTTTTATGTTTCAATGAAGTTTTATACAATGATTTTTATGCATATGATGATGTTAGTATGTTAGATTGATTAAGTTAAAGGTTTAACCCTAAAAGGCCCTTGAACCATTCGGCCACCCCTCTATTTTGATGACTCCATGAAGCTTTAATCCATGTTTTATATTCATATGATGTTGTTAGTGTGTTAATTGGATTAGGTTAAAAGACTAGCCCTAAACACCTACAAGGACCATTCGGCCACCCCTCTTGTATGGATGCTCCAATGAAGTTTTATTCCATGTTTGTATGCATATGATGTTGTTAGTATGTTAATTGAATTAGGTTAAAAGACTAGCCCTAAAAACCTACATGGACCATTCGGCCAACCATTGTCCTTTAACATGCTCTAGGTTAGGTTAACATGTGTTTTATGTTGGGTGAATTCATGTTGACTTGTGATATTAAATGATGCTAGATGAAGATAACATGCTTTAGGTTAGTGTTTACTTACTCTTAATGTTTATGCCTTATGCCATGCCCTATGTGTATGTGATATTTAAGATATGCTATGAAATGAAATACAATATGATTATAAAATGAAAAACGATATGTTCTTGAAATGAATATGACATGTTATGAAATAAAGTATGATGTATTTATGAAATGAAATATGATATGTTCATGAAGTGAAACATGACATGTTATGAAATGAAGTATGATGTGTTTATGAAATGAAATATGATATGTTCATGAAGTGAAATATGACATGTTATGAAATGAAGTATGATGTGTTTATGAAATGAAAGATGATATGTTCATGAAGTGAAATATGATATGTTATGAAATGAAGTATGCTATGTTTGCAAAATGAAATAAGCTATGTTATAATAAAAGCATATAAGTATTTTATTTTCTGCATGGCTTGTACCAAGACCTTAACAAGGTCCAAAGGGATGGGCTCCTAAGATGCCCTAGGTCGATGGAGTAAGACTCAGGCCTAGGATGGGCCTCTATGTATGATTGCCCCTAGGTCGACGTACTAAGATCGGGCCTAGTACGGGATGGGCTCCAAGATGCCCTAGGTCGATGGAGTAAGACTCGGGCCTAGGATGGGCTTCTACGCTATGACGATTGCCCTAGGTCGACGGACTAAGATCGGGCCTAGTAACCTAGTAGGTTCGAGACTTGCTACCTCGGGTCTATTTAGGGATGCGCGCTATGATAATGAAGAAGTGGTACAATGTCGGGCCCAAATATGTTGAGATTATGTTTACGTACTTATAATATATGTTTTCAAAAGCATCCTGCATAGGTTTTCATGATTTGATTGCTATGTTCACATGCTATGTGATATGTCATATATATGTTGCATGTTATGTTTGATATGTCATGTTTATGCCTCTATGTTCCATATGATGTATGTTATGTTTGATATGTTATATATATGTTGCATGTTATGTTTGATATGTCATGTTTATGCCTTTATGTTACATATGATGTATGTTATGTTTGATATGTTATATATATGTTGCATGTTATGTTTGATATGTTATATATATGTTGCATGTTATGTTTGAAATGTCATGTTTATGCCTCTATGTTTATATATGTTGTATGTTATGTGATTTGCTATGTTATATATGTTGTATGTTATGTTTGATTAAGTCCTATATTTACATGATATGCTACTATGTTATAGATGATACCTGTTATGCTGCTATGTTATAGATGATTCATGTTATGTTTACTTATGTTACTTATGCTACATGTTAAGTTGCTTACATCATGTATGTTACATGTTATGTTGCTTATATGTCATGAATGTTACATGCCATGTTTAATGTCGATGTATGATTTTTGTGAGTAGGACAGGATCTTACTAAGCGTATGTGCTTGTAGTTTATCTTTCCCTCATACTGTAGATAAGGGTAAGGGATGGATAAACTAAAGGGAGCAGTAGGATGGGCCAAATGTGTGTGGTAGTGGCATGGTGGAGAAGATCCGTTATGTCCTTATATATATGTTTCCCCATGATGATGACGTTTATGGATGTCCTTATTTATGTCTCCTTATGATGATGATGTTTATGAACTTGAACTAAGCACTAAGTATCTATATATGTTACGATGCATGCTCTATGTTAATAAAAAGAAGCAAGGAAGAAGTAAGAAGAAGTATCTATATATATTATGATGCATGCTCTATGTTAAGAAGAAGAAGTATCTATATATGTCAATGCATGTTTATGTTTTAAAAGAAGAAAAAAAAAATATAAGTCTAAAGTCTTCCGTTGTAAGAAGTACGAAATATGTATAAAGTCTTCCGCTGTAAGTAATGTATCTATGTACGGTCACGTCACGCGCCGCCCCTCCGGACTTCTGGTCCAAAAAGGGCGGGCGTGACAATGTGTTTACTCGCCTTATGGGCTCGTGGTTCCTTCTAGTTTGCAACTACACCACTATTATCACAATAAATTGTGATAGTTCTGGGCAAACCAGGAATCACATCCAAGTCCATCAGGAAGTTCCTAAGCCACACAACTTCTTTGGCCGCCTCAGAGGCTGCCACATACTTAGCTTCCATGGTTGAGTCCGCCACGCATTTCTTCTTGACACTCCTCCATACAATGGCTCCACCTCCCAAAGTAAACACAAAACCTGAGGTAGACTTATTGTTATCCCTATCTGATTGGAAGTAGGAATCCGTGTAACCCACAGGGAGTAATTGGTCGTCCTGGTAAACTAGCATATAATCCCTAGTCCTTCTCAGGTACTTCAATATATGCTTTACCTCAGTCCAATGTCCCTTTCCTGGATTACTCTGATATCTGCTAACTATGCCCATGACATAGTAGATATCTTGTCTCGTACATGGTATCACATACATGAGGCTTCCTACTGCCGAGGCATAAGGAACCGCCTTCATCTCCTCTATCTCCACAGATGTTCTAGAACACATCTCCTTAGATAAAGGAACTCTATGCCTGAAAGATAGAAAACCCTTCTTGGAGTTCTGCATACTAAAACGATCCATAATCGTGTCTATGTATGAAGCTTGGGAAATGCACAACATCCTTTTCTTGCGATCCCTTATAACCTTGATCCTAAGGATGTGTCCCACTTCTCCCAAGTCCTCCATATCAAACTGTTTGGATAACCATACCCTTACATCCGATAACACCTTGATATTGTTGCCAATCAACAAAATGTCATCTACGTATAGTACAATAAATACCACTACGTTTCCGTCACATCTCTTGTATACACAAGACTCATCCGGATTTTTAATAAATTCATGAAACTGGATTACCTCATCAAAGAGGATGTTCCAAGACCTCGTAGCTTGCTTCAATCCATAAATGGACCTATTAAGCTTACATACAATATGCTCTATGCCCTTCGCAATTAATCCCTCTGGTTGCTTCATATAGATGTTTTCCTCAATACTTCCATTAAGGAAAGCTTTCTTGACATCCATCTGCCACACCTTATAATCCATATGAGCTGCTATGCATAAGAGAATCCTGATAGACTTAAGCATGGCTACCGGCGAAAAGGTCTCCTCATAATCGATTCCCTCTTTCTAAGTATACCCTTCGCAACAAATCTCGCTTTGAAGGTCTCAACCTTCCCATCTATTCCTCTATTTATTTTTTAGATCCACTTGCATCCAATGGTTTTTACACCATCGGGTGGTTCTACTAGATCCCAGACCTGATTTGAATCCATAGATTCAATCTCAGCATTTATTGCACTTCGCCAAGATACTCCATCTTTATCTTGGATTGCCTTGTCATATGTCCAGGGATCATGTTCATGTTCACCAGGGACCAAATCAGAAGATTCTCCCAAAAACATGAATCTATCAGGATATCTCACAACCCTCCCACTGCGACGAGGTATCTCTTGTGTATCCTCTGTGACACGCGGTGCAGTGACTTGTGGTATATCCTCTTGTACCGGTGGTACTGAAGAAGTGACTTCCCCTTTTAATTCCTCCAGAATAATTTTACTCTTGGGCTTGTGGCTCATCACATAGTCTTCCTCTAGAAATCTGGCGTTCATGCTAACGATCACCCTCTGATCTCTAGGACTATAAAACAAACCACCCTTCGTTCCTCTAGGATAGCCAACGAACATGCGTACTTATGTATGAGGTTCCAACATACCAGCATCTGCCTTCAACACATGTGTTGGACTCCCCCATATCCGAATAGGTCTTAGACTAGGCTTTCACCCAGTCCACAATTCTGTGGGAGTAGAAGGCACTGATTTAGATGGAAACAAGTTCAGAATGTACACCGCTGTATCTAGAGCATATCCCCAGAACAAATCTGGCAACTCAGAATAACTCATCATCGATCTAACCATCTCCATAAGAGTCCTATTCCTTCGCTCTGCTACACCATTCTGCTAGGGTGTGCCAAGTGCAGACAATTGAGATTAAATCCCAACCTCTGATAAGTAATTCCTAAACTCTCCTAAGAGGTACTCGCCACCACGATCAGATCGTAGTGTCTTGATACTTTTACCTTGACGTTTCTCCACATCAGCCTTGAATTCTTTGAACTTGTTAAAGCATTCAGACTTGTAGCGCATCAAATAAATGTATCCATATCTTGAGTGATCATCTATAAAAGAACGAAAAACTCAAAACCACCTCTAGCATGGATAGACATAGGACCACACAAATCAGAATGAACCAATTCTAACACATCTTTGGCTCTATACCCCTTGGCCTTAAAAGGCCTCTTGGTCATTTTACCCTCCAAGCAAGATTCACAGGTTGGGAAATCCTCCACCACTAATGAACCCAGAGGTCCATCTGCTATGAACCTTTGAATTCTGCTTAGGTTAATATGACCAAGCCTAAGATGCCAAAGATATGTTTGGTTCATCTACGAAGGTTCTTTTCTCTTATTGAAATTAGAAGATGAGTTATTAACTTCAATTTGCATCGTGGGAAGTTTTGGTTCAAGTGTGTATAGATTTCCTATCAATGCACCTGAACAGATAATGTCCCTATTCCTTTTTTTAACAACTCTGTCATTAAAAGAAATAGAATATCCATCCATAAACAATTTAGAAACTGAAATTAAATTCTTTCTAAATAAAGGTACATAAAGGCAATTCTTAAGAACCAAAACTTTATTTTTCTCAAAAGATAAATGAATGTCTCCCACTGCAATAGCCGCTACCTTCGTGGCATTGCCCAAGTAAACGGTAATCTCTCCCTCAGCTCGTCGTCAGGTTTCCTGGAACTTCTATAAAGTATTGCATACATGATCAGAGGCTCCCGTATCTACACACCAGGTGCCAGTAGATAACACCGCTAACCATGTTTCAACAACTAGACCAAAGGATATACCTTTGTTCTGCTTCGGATTGGGACAGTCCTTCTTCCAATGTCCATCCTACTTGTAAGTGAAGTACTTTCCTTTGCTCCACCTTATTTCTTCTTCTTCTTGCCTTTCGGCTTAGAAGTAGAAACCTTTTGGGCAACCATGGCCTGAGTCTGAGCAGCCTTTCTGTCGGCTGGAGAATGATATCGACTAGAGTTTCCCCTTCGATCTCAGCTCGAAGGACTTCCAGCTCATTCATAGGCTTAGGAGGATACTCTTCGAAAAGTACATATTTGTACTCATCAACAGTTAAGACAATATCTAGATTCTTTTCCAATCAACATAATTTGGGTACAGTAAGCTTATTTTCCTTTAGTATCACAACAAGTGGACTGAAAGTCATTTTTGAAAATCCTAAGAATCACATAGATCATTACTTTAGATTTCAAAAAATTATTGATTCCTCAAACAATAAAATTTTAAAATCAACCAACACCACAAAACACCGAGAATATCGTATGCTATGATAGTGTGGACGTATACGAATTCTACATTTGTAAGAGGAGGTTTTACCCATTAATTTTACTATTTTGTCAACTTAACTTTTTGACAAGTAAAATTAATAGTTGGTTCCTCTTTGTCCCTACAAATAAAAGAAGTAACTTCGATGGGGAGGATACTTATATTTGTATCTAAGTGTTCACCATTACTCGGTACCAAGGTAATTATCTCGGGTTATGTGCCTTCCGATGGGGAAGTACACACGCTCCTTAATAATTCCCTATAACCATATTCGACCTTGTGATCCACAAACAAAATCATCCGATAGGGAGGAAGGCACTCAGAGCCGATACACAAGTTTATTTGCATCACTTGTCAAATTGTAATGGAGGTCGTGGGAATTTATAAAAATATCCCTCTCCCACTTAGTAATTTGAAAATGAGGAATTTTCTAGCCTACGACATGCATATCAAACAATAAGCAATAAATATGAAAAATAAATTATTTTCCAACTATTATGGCTTTTGTCTTCAATATGTCTCCCGTCGCATCGCCATCTCATCCACTCCTCCTACGCCATGTACGAGCCATCTGGAGATCTGAGCCAAGACTAAAACCTATTTTAATTTACATCCATCGATCCTATACTCCTCGAGGGATTGTACATGATATCTAGATCGAAAGTAAACTAAAATATTAAAAGAGTGGCTAAACAATGTCGTATCTAATTAACAAAAATTAAATACTAGCCTCGTCAAACCCGAGGATTCAACAAAATATACTATTACACACTTACAATCACATACACACATATGGCCATAATAGTCGGAACTTATGCCTGCAACCAAAGAGTTAACCTACGCATATCCTACTATTATCCGACACATATAATATAAGGAAAAAATGCATAAGAGTAACCGAATCCTAAACACACAAAATCGGAAACCGTGGCTCTGATACCAATTGAAGGGAGGGTTTGATCCGTGAGGGGAAACTTCACTTCCCACTTCAACTCGGTCACTTGTTCATGGCGATCCCATCGATGTCCCCGGATTATAAATTTAATCTAGACAAAAGGGAACACCCAAGCAACCTTGTCATCGTCATGCTATTCGTTTAGAGTAGTCACTAGAACAAACTTGTTGTTTAAGCGACCAACCTCTATTCCATGAATAGTCGTGGAATAGACGATGTATGGATCGTCGGTTTTTGTGTTTATGTTTGGGATCCAAGTATTATTGAGCCACTAACAGAATATATCATGCTCATAATTGAAAAACAAATATAAACAAGTAACAAATGAAAATAGAGAATCGATGGGCTAGATTATACCTCTTAATCTTCTATTGTATTCCTATCCTCCTCTTGGACGTCGTGTGGGCAACAATCTTCCAAGAGTCGAAGCCTCCTAGATCGCGTGTCTTCCCATCCTTGTTCACTCCGAACAAGGGAAGAACAAACTCCCTTCTTCTCCTTGCTTGCGCCGACCACCAACCTGAAGGGTTTTGCTTATCGAGTCCGTGAGGTGAAACTTCGCTTCCCACTTCACCTCGGTCGTTTGTTCATGGCGATCCCATCGATGTCCCCGGAATAAAAAATTTAAACCTAGACAAAAGGGATTACCCAAACAACTAAGTCATCTTCGTGCAATTCATTTAGAGAGGTCACTTGAACAAACTCGTTGTTCAAGCAACCAACCTATATTCTACGAGAAGCCGCGGAATAGACAATGTACGGATCGTCGGCTTTTGTATTTATGTTCGTGATCCAAGTATTATTTAGCCATAAACAGAATATATCATGCTCATAATAGAAAAACAAATACAAACATGCAACATATGAAAATAGAGAATCGATATACCTCTCGATCTTCTATTGTATGACCTTCCTCCTTTCGAACGTCGTGTGGGCGACGATCTACCAAAAGTTGAAGCTCCTAGATCACCAATCTTCCTTCCTTGTTCACTCCAAACAAAGGAAGATCATAAAAACTAAACTCTTCTCTTATCTAGGACCAACCATCAAGCTCCAAGCTTGATGCTTGCCGCCGGCCCAAAGAGATGAAGACTAGAAGTGTAGGCGCCGGTCAAAAGCTTGAAAAAAAGAATCCCTAGATCTTGTGTCCACCGGCCAAGGAGAAGAAGAGGAATAGGTTGAGCTCCAACCAAGGTGTATAGGAAAAGGAAGGGTGCCGGCCACCATGGAAGAAGAAGAAAAACCTTTTTCCCATTGTTGCCGCCCACCCCTTCTCAAACCCTAGCCGCCCAATCCCAATCCTAACCTAACTAGGATTCCTTGCCACCCAAGGGAAGAAAACCCTAATATCCTAAGGCATAGATGAAGGGGAGAAGGTTGGACGCCAGCCAAAACAAGGAGAGAATAGGGAAGAAGGGCACCGGCCACCTCAAGGAAGAAGAAGAAGAAAACATCTTTCCTTAATTGTGGCCACCAAAAACCCTAAGCCTCCCTTGCTCTTGCTGCCCAAAACCCTAGCCCCTTTCCTCTAATTCATTATTGCCGCCCACCCTCAAGCCCATATTTATAGAGTTAGGCTTAAGGCTTGATTTAATCTCCACCATTGGTTCTAGGGATTTAATCTCAACCGTCGGATCTAGAGATTTAATCTCAACCGTCGGATCTAGAGATTTAATCTCTTCCTTTGAATCTAGAGTTTTGTTTTCATCCATTGGATCTATGCTTCATGAGGTGTTAATAGGCTACAATAGGGACCATGAGGAGGAGTTGGATCTTGGCCACCCATGGATCAAGCCCACATAAAGTCCGATCCATAAATGATAATCCAATCCACTAAAGGAATATCATTGATCTACCTCACCAACCGCCATAAGATAATATGGGCTCCATATATTATTTGTACATTTTCTCCCCGTGTCCGTCGATTAATTAATTTACTGACAATTAATTAATCAACATCTAACTCCATGAGTAGTACCACTCAACCTTTTCATCATCCCAGACCAAGTCCACCTGCAGGGTTTACATGATGAACCTTATGAGCTCCTCAAGGGGATATCATCATCCTAATATATAGGACACGGTTTCCTCCAATAATCAACGGAACACCATATAAATAATATCATTTCCCAACTTACCGAGCCTATCGATTTAATCTATAAATCTCGCCCATTGGTAAATCAAAGAGATGACTACTAACTATATGTGTCCGTTATTATATCGGGATTAAGAGCATGTACAATATAATATTTGAGGTCCGATTCGATTATGTAGTCAGCAATAAATCGAATCACCTCTAAGTCGGTCCTTCTCAATACACACAAAGTGCACTAGTGTGATTCTATGGTCAAGACAAACCAATACCAAATCACACTACAACCATTACAATGGTTTGTCCAAAGTCATCTCGGTTGTGAGCCTTTACTTATACTTTACAAGGAACCGATAACATGATCTCCCGTATGACACCACACACCATGTTATCTACAATGTAATGTATTAGACAATATTGCATAACCATAAAATGCAAACAATGATCATGTGATTCTTATTTCAAAATAAAGATGTTCATACAAAAGATAGACTTTTTAGTATACATCCCTACAATCTCTCACTTATACTAAAAGACTATGTTGTTCTCTTACTGTCATACATCTGATTCCCCTTCCCTCCACCTGCCTATCAAAGCTCTCTAGAAGGGCATTAGTGAAAAGGTTTATCGGGTCATCCTCTGATGCAATCTAGGCGATAGCAACTTCTATCTCCTTTACGATTTCTCGTATCAGGTGGTACTTGCGCTCTATGTATTTACTCACCTTATGAGCTCATGGTTCCATAGAGTTTGCAACTGCACCATTATTATCACAATAAATTGTAATAGTTCTGGGCAAACCAGGAATCACATCCAAGTCGATCAGGAAGTTCCTGAGCCAGACAACTTCTTTTGGTCGCCTCAGAGGCTGCGACATACTCAGCTTCCATGGTGGAGTCCGCCACACATTTCTGCTTGACACTCCTCCATACAATGGCTCCACCTCCCAAAGTAAAACACAAAACCTGAGGTAGACTTACTGTTATCCCTATCTGATTGGAAGTCAAAATCCGTGTAACCCACAGAGAGTAATTGGTTTGCCCAATAAACTAGCATATAATCCCTTGTCCTTCTCAAGTACTTCAATATATGCTTTACCGCAGTCCAATATCCCTGTCCTGGATTACTCTGATATCTGCTGACCATGCCCACGGCATAGCAGATATCTGATCTCGTACATTGCATCGCATACATGAGGCTTCCTACTACCGAAGCTTAAGGAACCGCCTTTATCTCCTCTATCTCCTCAGATGATCTAGGACACATCTCCTTAGATAAAGGAACTCCATGCTTGAAAGGTAGAAAACTCTTCTTGGAGTTCTGCATGCTAAAATGATCCATAATCGTGTCTATGTATGAAGCTTGGGAAAAGCACAACATCCTTTTCCTGTGATCTCTTATAACCTTGATCCCATGGATGTGTCCCACCTCTCCCAAGTCCTTCATATCAAACTGTTTGGACAACCATACCCTTACGTCCGATAACACCTTGATATTGTTGCCAATCAACAAAATGTCATCTACGTATAATACAAGAAATACCACTAATATCCGTCACATCTCTTGTATACACAAGACTCATCCGGACTTTGAATAAATCCATAAGACTGGATTACCTCATCAAAGCGGATGTTCCAAGACCTCGAAGCTTGCTTCAATCCATAAATGGAGCGATTAAGCTTACACACAAGATTCCCTTTTCCTTTAGCAATGAATTCCTCTGTTTCTTCATATAGATGTTTTCCTCAAGACTTCCATTAAGGAAAGCTGTCTTGACATCCATCTGCCATACCTCATAATCCATATGAGCTGCTATGGATAAAAGAATTCGGATAGACTTAAGCATTGCTACCGATGAAAAGGTATCCTCATAATCAATACCCTCTTTCTGAGTATACCCCTTCGCAACAAGCCTTTCTTTGAAGGTCTCAACCTTCCCATCTATTCCTCTCTTTCTCTTGTAGATCCACTCGCATCCAATCATTTTTACACCATCGAGTGGTTCTACTAGCTCTCAGACCTGATTTGAATCCATAGATTCAATCTCAGCATTCATTGCACTTTGCCAAGATACTGCATCTATATCTTGGATTGCCTCATCATATGTCCAGGGATCAGGTTCATGTTCGCCAGGGACCAAATCAGAAGATTGTCCCAAGAACATGAATCTATCAGGCTGTCTAACAACCCTCCCACTACTACAAGGTATCTCCTGTGTATCCTCTGTGACACGCGGGTGCGGTGACTTGTGGTATATCCTCTTGTACCGGTGGTACTGAAGAAGTGACTTCCCTTTTTAATTTCTCCAGAACAATTTTACTCTTGGGCTTGTGGCTCATCACATAGTCTTCCTCTAGAAATCTGGCATTCGTGCTAACGATCACCCTCTGATTTCTAGGACTATAAAACAAACCACCCTTCGTTCCTCTAGGATAGCCAACGAACATGCATACTTTTATACGAGATTCTAACTTACCAGCATCTACCTTCAGCCCATGTGCTGGACTCCCCCATATCCGCATATGTCTTAGACTAGGTTTTCGCCCAGTCCACAACTCTATGGGAGTAGAAGGCACTGATTTAGATGGAACCAAGTTCAGAATGTACACCGTCGTATCTAGAGCATATCCCCAGAACGAATCTGACAATCTTAGAATAACTCATCATCGATCTAACCATCTCCATAAGAGTCCTATTCCTTCGCTATACTACATCATTTTGCTGGGGTGTGCCAGGTGCAGACAATTGGGATTGAATCCCAGCCTCTGATAAGTAGTTCCTAAACTCTCCCAAGAGGTTTTTGCCACCACGAGCAAATCGTAGTGTTATCCATATCTTGAATAATCATCCATGAAAAAGATGAAATATTCAAAACCACCTCTAGCCTGGATAGACATAGGACCACACAAATCAGAATGAACCAATTCTAACACATCTTTGGCTCTATACCCCTTGGCCTTAAATGGTCTCTTGGTCATTTTATCCTCCAAGCAAGATTCGCAGGTTGGGAAATCTTCCACCACTAATGAACCCATAGGTCCATTAGCTATCAACCTTTGAATTCTGCTCAGGTTAATATGACTAAGCCTAAGATGTCAAAGATATGTTTGGTTCATCTTTGAAGGTTCTTTTCTCTCATTGGAATTAGAAGATGAGTTATTAACTTTTATTTGCATCGTGGGAGCTTTTGGTTCAAGTGTGTACAAATTTCCTATCATTGTACCTGAATAGATAATGCCCCTATTACTTTTTATAACAACTCTGTCATTAAAAGAAATAGAATATCCATCCATAAACAATTTAGAAACTGAAATTAAATTCTTTCTAAATAAAGGTACATAAAGGGAATTTTTCTCAAAAAGATAAATAAAACTTCTCCCACTGTAATAGTCGCCACCATTATGGCATTACCCAAGTAAATGGTAATCTCTCTTTCAGCTCATCGTCGAGTTTCCTGGAACCCCTGCAAAGTATTGCAGACATGATCAGAGGGTCATGTATCTACACACCAGGTGCCGGTAGATAACACCGCTAACCATGTTTCAACGACTAGACCAAAGGATATACCTTTGTTCTGCTTCGGATTGGGATAGTCCTTCTTCCAATGTCCATCCTGCTTGCAAGTGAAGTACTTGCCTTTCAGCTTCTTCACTCCTCCCTATGATCCTCTCACCACCTTTGCTCCACCTTATTTCTTCTTCTTCTTGCCTTTCGGCTTAGAAGTAGAAACCTTTTGAGCAACCATGGCCTAAGCCTGAGCAAGCCTTTCTGTCGACTAGAGAATGATATCGACCTGGGTTTCCCCATCGATCTCAGCTCCAAGGACTTCCAGCTCATTCGCAGGCTTAAGAGGACACTCTTCGAAGAGTACATACTTGTACTCCTTAGCAGATAAGACAATATCTAGATTCTTTTCCAATCAACATTATTTGGGTACAGTAAGTTTATTTTCCTTTAGTGTCATAACAAGTGGACTGAAAGTTATTTTTGAAAATCCTAAGAATCACATAGATAATTACTGTAGATTTCAAAAATTATTGATTCCTCAAACAATAAAATTTTAAAATCAACCAACACCTTAAAACATCGAGAATATCGTATGCCACGATAGTGTGGACGTATACGAATTCTACATTTATAAGAGGAGGTTTTTGTTGGTGCAGTGGGCACCAAAGTCGAACCGGTATTTTGATTATGGCAAAAGGCTCAATAGTTAAGGGTATATTTGTTATCTTACGAGCTCAATTAAGTGTGCAGAAATGCTAAAGTTGAGCGGAAGGTCTGCGACACCCGGTGGGAACCGAGGTGGTCGGGCAACGCCAGAGGGACTTCGGAGGAAGCCGAGGTACTCGGGTGAAGACCGGAAGCGAGGCTACAAGGTAAGCTCGTGTGAAAGCGAAGCATGGTCGTTAAGCGTAGATCCGACCCAATACCTCCAATGGAAGGTCTAGGTCGAGATCAGATGGTTAGAACCATCGTACTTTATATTTTAAGCTAACTTGTACTGCAGTCCAAAACCCTTTGACTACAGTCAACTGCTAGTCAAGTTCCAGCCTCGAGAAGAGCTCGAATTTCAAGGGGGTGAATTTGGACTTGACTCGTGTTTTGGTACAAAGGGTGATGTGGCATCAAGGTGGACATCCAAACCATCACCAAGCTTCCTTGTGGTGGACGCCAAAAATAAGGTGAGTTGGCACAAGATGGTTGGCTCCCATGATGTGGCACAAGTTGAATGGCTCCCTCAAGTTAGCCCAAGGAGGAGGTTAGGTGGCACAAGGTGGTTGGATGAAACACCTCATCCTTGAGTTGGCGCACAAGAAGGTTGGAGGTGGCACAAGGTGGTTGGATGAAACACCTCATCCTTGAGTTGGCGCACAAGAAGGTTGGAGGTGGCACAAGGTGGTTGGATGAAACACCTCATCCTTGAGTTGGGATAAGAACCTCACCTTGGACACTACCTATGTCTAAATTCATAGATCAATTGTTGGGAGTATGGGGAATACAATCAAAGTCCCACATTGGTAAGACATGGAAAAGATCATGTGCTTATAAGAAAAAAGATATCTCCATTGGTATGAGGCCTTTTGGGTAAAGCCCAAAAACAAAACCATGAGGGCTTGGGCCCAAAGTGGACAATATCATACCATTGTGGAGATATGTGGATCTTATATGCACTAACAATTGGTATCAGAGCCATGGTCCATGTCAAGCCATGAACCTCGAACGAAGGAAGTTGAGCTCCCACGTCCGGATCAAGAGAACCAGACATCAGGAAGGAAGTCTAGTTGGGTCGGGGGGACCGAACAAGGCGGGAAGTCTGGTGGGTTGAAGATCGGACATCAGCAGAAAATCCTTCGAGGAGGGATAGGCTTGAGGGGGGGCCCAATGTGGTCCTTCGTTTGAGGGGGGGATTGTTGGGAGTATGGGGAATACAATCAAAGTCCCACATTGGTAAGACATGGAAAAGATCATGTGCTTATAAGAAAAAAGATATCTCCATTGGTATGAGGCCTTTTGGGTAAAGCCCAAAAACAAAACCATGAGGGCTTGGGCCCAAAGTGGACAATATCATACCATTGTGGAGATATGTGGATCTTATATGCACTAACATCAATATCCATAAATAGACATGTTCAAGCCAAGCAAATCACAAGAATTCAAGAGCTCTCAACACGCCGTCGTAACGCCGCTACTACTACTCACATTTGCTATGACGAAGTGCCGCCGACAACGAAAGCTACATCTTCTACTTATAAGAGTTGTCGGTATATTTATTTAAGTTCTACTTCTTTAAATTGTCTTTGTGCTTTAATCGTAACAAGGAAAGGGGGAGTGTCCCTTTGCCTTGATTTCTTTTTGTAATCGTTGCTCCTACTTCCAACGAAGAGGAGTGGTTTTAGTGAATTGCCCTCCGTACGTGATCAAGGATCACTAGGGCCGTGGATTAGCAATCGAAAGATTGTGAACCACGTAAAAATATCTTGTCCACTTTATATTTCCGCTGTGCATTCTCTACTTGCTTTTTACTTATTGCAAAAGTTTTTAACGACACCGTATCGCTATTCACCCCCCCCTCTAGCGACACTTTCGATCCAACAATTGGTATCAGAGCCGGGGGCGCTAAGATTCGGTGAAACCACCAATCTAGCTTTGTTGTTCTTTTTTTACAGATTTTTTATTTATTTATTTCTGTTTTCGTATAATCATTTCACTTGCTTATCTTCTCCTACATATAGAATTGCATTAGAGGCTTTAGGATCCGGATAAGGTTGTCCTTCGGGTTAGATCCCGAGTAAGGTTGTCCTCCGGAACTTCAACGACATTCGCATTTGATTGTTTATTTCTTTTTGCAAGTTACATTTTATATATATTTTTTTCTTTACTTCCTGCACTACTAATCCAAGACGAAAGTCTTGGAATATTCTTTTCGTGTGTGTTTTGCAAGATTCTTTTAAATCGTTCTTCTTCTTGTTTTTAAATGGCCCATCTCGAAGGGTTTAGCACCGACCCCCGTTTTACAACGGTAATGACTTTCGTTATTGGAAGGGTCGGATGGAATGCTTTCTTAAAACCCAAATCGAGATGTGGATCGTAATCCAAACCTGTTTCACACTTCCTATTAATGAAGATGGTGAATCTTTGGGTTACGATCAATGGTCAAATTCCATGAAAAAACAAGTAGAAGCCGATGCCAAGGCAACTCAAATCTTGCAATGTGGGTTGTCCAAGGAAGAGCTCAACCGCGTCGGCCCCTTCATTAGTGCAAAGGACTTATGGACCAAGCTAGTGGAACTACGAAGGCAAGCGACACGAAGGTATGTAAAGAGATTTACTTTTAAATAAATTGTATAACTTGAAAATGCAGGAAAGCGAGACCGCAACTCAACTACATGCTCGTATCCAAGACGCCGTCAACCAACTCCATGCCATCGGACAAAGGTCGAGAATCGCGACCTTATCGGTATTCTCTTAACTCGTTTCCTAGGACCACCTTGTAGGCATCCATGGTCGATGCCTACAAGGTCTCCAGACCTTTCTAAAATTAGGTTAGGCGAATTGTTTGAACTTGAATTACATGAGCAAACTAAGCGTGGTCGGGCCGAGAAAGAGTATTGCGTTAGTTGCGAGTTCCAAGAAGAAGAAGCCCATAAGCAAGCCACCCCAGAAGGGAAGAAGGCGAGTCGAATCGGAAGTAGACTCGAAATAGAATCCGAACTAGTCAATCTAGTTCGGAAGATGATCAGAGGCAAGCGACCAACAACTCAAGGTAAGCCTAAACCTAATTCAAATACTTCTAATTTTAGATGCTATGAGTGCAGAGTTCGGTCACATCAAGTCCGAGTGCCCAAAGCTAAAGAATAGCATCAAAGACCAAGCGCTAAGCGCTACTTGGGAGGAGTTATCGGAGGAAGAAGGCGATATCAAGCTCTAATGGCCAAGCCGACCGAGCACGACTCGAAACCGAAGAAGAGTCGAGTCGAATCCGATGATGAGCTTCCATTCAAGACAAGCCACGGATCCGTATCCGGTTCAAAAGAATCATTAAGGGTAAGTCGTTACTTAATACTTTGTATGGTGCAATTAAATTTTTAAATAAGAAACTAGCTAAGTCCGAGTCCAAGGTCGAGACCCTAATTGAGGAGGTTAACCTTCTCAAACATGAGGTCTCCTAACCTCTTCGACTACTCGTATTCAAGAGGAGGACTCAACTCAAGTTGAAAAGCTTGAAGTTGAGAACTCGCTTTTGAAAACACAAGTCGAAGACCTTAGGAACACGTTGGAAAGGTTCACTTTGGGATCAAGGGACTTGACCTCTTACTTGGATCACAAAGGGCCGTGTACAACAAGGCGGACTAAGGTTTAACTCAAATACAACCAATAAGTCATATATGTCTATAGTAAACCAACATAAGAAAAATGTCAAGCATGGGTCCCTAAGACCACTTTGATTTCAACTTTAGGATCTAACATGTATTGGGTTCCCAAGGACCAAATTCACTATGTGAATAGACCACTTTCGATTCAATGGTCGAGGAGCCAATACAAAATGTATTTTTGTTAAGTCTTAGAAATTGCATGCTTAGTTTTTCCTTTATTTTTAGAATGGTTAGATAGGACTCATAACCAACTAAAATCCTGCGAAAGATTGAGCCTCGGGAGCCTCTTTTCAAAAATAAACCAACTAAAATCCTACGAAAGATTGAGCCTCGGGAGCCTCTTTTCAAAAATAACAAGTTAGACCAAGGCGTAGTCTCAAGTAAGTCGAGTTATCAATTTCTTGAAATTAGCTTTGTCTAAGGAAGTAGTCGTTGTTCCGATCAAAGAAGGCCTGCTGTGCCTCGCCACGACACGAAGCTAATCTCTTGAAAAGATTACTTGATGAGCTTAGACTAAATCGAATCTAACCTAATGTTGGTTAATTTAAATTCATTAAAATTAATCAAGTAAAATTGAAAGTCATCTCACAATAACACATAGGAATAACATGTTTTGATCATGTAGATATTGGTGAGATGATTTAGGTTTAAAACTTACAAACAACCCTTTAGTAATTCCAATATCCGATCCAACTACCTTATGTGTAGGATCAATGGATGTTGGGACGATGGTTGCTCCCACATGACGAGGATCAACTCAAATTTTGAAGTTACGATTCAAGCGACAAGGATCGGTAGCCTTGAAATAACGGCAAGCTCAAAATCATCGGATCAGGTGATATTGAGCTCAACTCTAACTTTACAATTCAAAATGTCTTATTAGTAGAAAACTTTCAATATAATTTACTTAGTGTAAGCCAATTGTGTGATAACAATTATAAGGTCATATTTCTAGAAAATGAATCGTAATCAAAATAAATGCAACATCTAAAATAATACTTAAAGGAACTAGGAGTAGCAACATCTACACAATAAATTTACCCAACTCCTCAACCAAGTGTCTTATGACACAGCAAGAGGAATCTTGGTTATGGCACGAAGACTCGGACACTCGCACCCAAGACTCGTCCACAAGATGAGTCGAGTGGCTTAGTTATAGGTTTGCCTAAACTAAACAACTTGGATAATAAAATATGTAATGCTTGTCAACAAGGTAAACAATCTAGGACACAACATCAATTAACTAATCAGAGCAGACCAAAAGTGTTCTTGAGCTCCTACATGGATCTATTTGATTCACATGGAGCTAAGTCACTCAATGGTAGTCAATTTTGCTTAGTCATAATTGGCGACTATTCTAGATTTACTTGGGTTAGGTTTATCAAACATAAAAATGATACCTAGACCAACTAATCAATCTTTGTAGGTTAATCGAAAATCAAAAGAACCTTAAGATTAAAAGACTTAGAAGCGATCATGGTGGTGAATTCGAAAACCACGAGTTTGATCTCTGTAACCTAGCGGATACCACCATGAGTTTTCATGTCCTAGAACCCCACAACAAAATGGGTTAGTCGAGCGGAAAAATAGAACCCTACAAGAAGCCGCTAGGACAATGTTAAACGCAGTATAACCTGCAGATAGATTTTGGGCGGAGTAGTTAGTACGGCTTGCTATGTCCAAAATAGGATCCTTATAGTAAGAGGCACCAAAAGTCCTCGTCTGAGATTTATCACGATAAAATACCGAACATCAAATACTTTAGGGTTTTGGATGCAAGGTACATATCTTAAACACTAAGGATTACCTAGGAAATTCAAATCCAAAACCTCTCTGGAACCTTTCTAGGATACTCAACCACCAGTAGAGCTTATAGTATACAATCACGACACTCTTAGAGTCGAAGAAACCATTAATATAGTTTTCGACGAAGGACACGAACCCGTTCAATCCTTAACAAAACCAACTAGCAAATCAACTTATAGCGAACCCGACTCGATCTTGAACTTGAATCTCGTCCTAACCCAAGTCATCCTATCGACCAAGTGATAGATGACTCTAACCCAAGTCAAACTAGAACTCACCCAAGTCATCCTATCGACCAAGTGATAGATGACCCTAACCCAGTCACACTAAGACTCAAACAAATCATCCTATCAATCAAGTTATAGGTGATCCAAATTTAGGGGTTGAACTAGAGCTTCATATCGAAACCTTAGTCAAATCTCGTTAATTTCCAAAATCGAACCCAAAACTATTGAACAAGCACTTCTTGATCCCATTGGATTATTGCTATGCAAGAAGAGCTAGCTCAATTCACTAGAAATGAAGTCGGGAATTAGTACCACCACCTAAAGAAAAATCAATTATTGGAACAAGGTGGGTATTTGAAATAAACTTGATGATAAAGGTGAAGTAGTTAGAAATAAAGCTAGGTTAGTCGCAAAGGGTTTAGTCAAGTCGAAGGTTTAGATTACGATGAGACCTCGCCCGTAGCGACTAGAGTCCATCCGAATGTTGTTAGCATATGCTCACATCGAGGTTTTAAATTGTTTCAAATGGATGTCAAGTCAGCATTTTTGAATGGATACATTAAGGAAGAAGTTTCGTCGGTCAACCTCCGGATTCGAAAATCTAGATAAACTGACCATGTCCTTAGACTTAAGAAAGCCCTATATGGACTCAAAACAAGCCCCAAGAGCTTGATGCGAAGGCTTCGATCTATCTTAAGTCCAAAGGATTCAACCAAGGTTTAGTCGACCCAACCTTATTCGTTAAAACCGTAGGAAAAGAAATCTTTATAGCCCAAATCTATGTAGATGATATAATTTTTGGAACTACCAACTCGATCCTGCTAAACGAATTCATCTCACTTATGGAAAGTGAATTTGAAATGAATTTAGTGGGAGAGTTAAGTTTCTTCTTAGGTTTACAAATTAAACAAACTAAAGATGGAATATATTTACATCAACAAAAATATACTAAGGACTTAATAAATCGATTTGGAATGCAAGATGCTAAAATAATCAATACACCTATGGCAACAAATGTTAATATAAACGAAGATGTAGAAGGAAAACCCGTTGACCTAAAATACTATAGGAGCGCAATAGGAAGTCTCCTATACTTAACATGAGCCGACCCGACATTTTATTCGCGGTAAGTATGTGTGCAAGGTTACAAACTGTGCCAAGGAGTCTCACCTAACCTAGTCAAGCGTATCCTTAGATATCTAAAGGGCACGCTAAGCGTAGGTATTTGGTACCCTAGATCTACCGAGTTTAATCTAATCGGCTACTCGACTCCGACTATGCCGGTAGTAAACTCGATAGAAAGAGCACGAGTGGTTGTTGTCAAATCCTCGGCTCAGTCTAGTAAGTTAGTGCGATGGAAGGCAACATTGCGTTGCCTTATCTACCACCGAAGCCGAATACGTTGCGATGGGTGAGTGTGTCTCTCAGCTCCTGTGGATGAAGCACACTCTCCAAGACTTTAGCTTAATCTTTAACAACATTAAAACCTACATAGATAACATTAGTTCAATTAACTTAACTAAAAATCCAATATGTCATTCTAGGACAAAACATATAGAAGTTAAACACCACTTCATTAGGGAACATGTAACTAATGGAACTATACAACTAGAGTATGTTGAGTCCAAATCAAACCTAGCGGACATCTTCACCAAACCACTACCCGAAGCCGAATTTAGTTTATTAAGACGAAAGTTAGGTATGTGCGTAATAGAGTAGGATTTAAATTTTTCTATATATGTACTCTACTTTTGCTTCTTTTTATGAAATTAGCCTAAGTCTTACCTTAGAAATCATATACCTATAGATTTAAGGAGCCAACACATCTCACAACACATAGGACTAATGTGTTTGTGTACTTAGCCACGTAGACGGGCGTGAGATGTTAGGACCTTACTCCTGGTTCCAGACGTAGATTCAGTGCATCGACATGAACCATGGAGTATAATTATTTAAAATTAATCAACTCCTTCAAGACTTATTGATCATATTTTCAAGCTTATTATTATTTAAAAATATATATATATATATATATTTATATTGGGAACTTGCTTGGACTTACAAACCTTAAAATATATTTACAAACTTTTTGAGTTAAGGCAAAAGGGGGAGAAAGTCACAAAAGTAAGGAAGAAAGTAAACAAAATTATTACCTTTTATATTAAGTAATTCCGTTTACTTAAGCAACTATTAAGGGGGAGTAAAAATTATTTTTCAAGAACTCACCTTCGATCAAGGGGGAGGTTACCACAAAGGGGAGAACTTGAAACAATAATATTTCTCACTCATGCTTAATCTTTATGCTAGCTCACTCATGCTTAATCTTTATGCTAGCTCATTCATACTTAATCATTATGCTAGCTCATTCATATTTAATCATTATGCTAGCTCATTCATATTTAATCTTTATGCTAGCTCATTCATGCTTAATCATTATGCTAGCTCATTCATATTTAATCATTATGCTAGCTCATTCATATTTAATCTTTATGCTAGCTCATTCATGCTTAATCATTATGCTAGCTTCTTTGTTATGTAATTTTCCTTAACTTTTGTGTCGGTTTGCCATGAATCAAAGGGGAGATTGTTGGTGCGTGGGCACCAAAGTCGAACAGTATTTTGATTATGGCAAAAGGCTCAATAGTTAAGGGTATATTTGTTATCTTACGAGCTCAATTAAGTGTGCGAAATGCTAAAGTTGGCGGAAGGTCTGCGACACCGGTGGGAACCGAGGTGGTCGGGCAACGCCAGAGGGACTTGGAAGCCGAGGTACTCGGGTGAAGACCGGAAGCGAGGCTACAAGGTAAGCTCGTGTGAAAGCGAAGCAAGGTCGTTCAGCGTAGATCCGACCCAATACCTCCAATGGAAGGTCTAGGTCGAGATCAGATGGTTAGAACCAGCGTACTTTATATTTTAAGCTAACTTGTATGCGGTCAAAACCCTTTGACTACGTCAACTGCTAGTCAAGTTCCAAACCTCGAGAAGAGCTCGAATTTCAAGGGGTGAATTTGGACTTGACTCGTGTTTTGGTACAAAGGGTGATGTGGCATCAAGGTGGACATCCAAACCATCACCAAGCTTCCTTGTGGTGGGCCCAAAATAAGGTGAGTTGGCACAAGATGGTTGGCTCCCATGATGTGGCACAAGTGGCGCCCAAGGAGGTTGGAGGTGGCACAAGGTGGTTGGATGAAACACCTCATCCTCAAGTTGGCGCCCAAGGAGGTTGGAGGTGGCACAAGGTGGTTGGATGAAACACCTCATCCTCAAGTTGGCGCCCAAGGAGGTTGGAGGTGGCACAAGGTGGTTGGATGAAACACCTCATCCTTGAGTTGGCGCACAAGAAGGTTGGAGGTGGCACAAGGTGGTTGGATGAAACACCTCATCCTTGAGTTGGCGCACAAGAAGGTTGGAGGTGGCACAAGGTGGTTGGATGAAACACCTCATCCTTGAGTTGGGATAAGAACCTCACCTTGGACACTACCTATGTCTAAATTCATAGATCAATATCCATAAATAGACATGTTCAAGCCAAGCAAATCACAAGAATTCAAGAGCTCTCAACACGCCGTAACGCGCTACTACTACTCACATTTGCTACGACGAAGTCTTGCCACAGCCATCTTCTACTTATAAGAGTTGTCGGTATATTTATTTAAGTTCTACTTCTTTAAATTGTCTTTGTGCTTTAATCGTAACAAGGAAAGGGGGAGTGTCCCTTTGCCTTGATTTCTTTTTGTAATCGTTGCTCCTACTTCCAACGAAGAGGAGTGGTTTTAGTGAATTGCCCTCCGTACGTGATCAAGGATCACTAGGGCCGTGGATTAGCAATCGAAAGATTGTGAACCACGTAAAAATATCTTGTCCACTTTATATTTCCGCTGTGCATTCTCTACTTGCTTTTTACTTATTGCAAAAGTTTTTAACGACACCGTATCGCTATTCACCCCCCCCTCTAGCGACACTTTCGATCCAACAGTTTTACCCATTAATTTTACTATCTTGTCAACCTAACTTTTTGACAAATAAAATTAATAGTTGGTTTCTCTTCGGCCCTACAAATAAAAGCAGTCACTCCAATGGGGAGGATACTTATATTTGTATCTAAGTATTCACCATTACTTGGTACCAAGGTAATTATCTCGGGTTATGTGCCTTACGATGGGGAAGTGCACAAACTCCTTAATAATTCCCTATAACCATATTTGACCTTGTGATCTGCAAACAAACTCATCCGATGCGGAGGAAGGCACTCAGAGCCAATGCGCAAGTTTGTTTGCATCACATGTCAAATCGTAATGGAGGTCGTGGGAATATATAAAAATATCCCTCTCCCACGTAGTAATTTGAAAATGAGAAATTTTCTAGCCTACGACATGCATATCAAACAATAAGCAATAAATATGAAAAATAAAAAATTTCCAACTATTATGGCTTTTGTCTTCAATATGTCTCCCATCGCATCGCCATCTCGTCCGCTCCTCCTACGCCATGTACGAGCTATCCGGAGATCCGAGCCGAGACTAAAATTTATTTTAATTTACATCCATCGATCCTATACTCCATGAGGGAGTGTACATGAAATCTAGATCAAAAGTAAACTAAAATAAAAAAAATAAAAAGAGTGGCTAAACAATGCCGTATCTAATTTACAAAAATTAAATACTAGCCTCGTCAACCCTGATAATTCAACAAAATATACACATACAATCATATACACACATATGGCCATAATAGACGGATCTTATGCCTGTAACCAAAGAGTTAAACTACACATATCCTACTATTATCCGACACATATAATATATGAAAAGTGCATAAAAATTAACCGAATCCTAAACACACAAAACCGGAAACCTTGGCTCGGATACCAATTGAAGGGTTTTGCTTATCGAGTTCGTGAAAGGAAACTTCGCTTCCCACTTCACCTCGATCGTTTGTTCATGGCGATCCCATCAATGTCCCCAGATTAAAACATTTAATCCTAGACAAAAGGGATTACCCAAACAACTAAGTCATCTTCGTGCTATTCGTTTAGAGAGGTCACTTGAACAAACTCGTTGTTCAAGCGACCAACCTCTATTCTACGAGTAGCCGCGGAATAGATGATGTACGTATCGCCGACTTTTGTATTTATGTTCGGGATCCAAGTATTATTTAGCCATAAACAGAATATATCATGATCATAATTGAAAAACAAATACAAACATGCAACATATGAAAATAGAGAATCGATATACCTCTCGATCTTCTATTGTATGACCTTCCTCCTTTCGGACGTCGTGTGGGCAACGATCTACCAAAAGTTGAAGCTCCTAGATCACCAATCTTCCTTCCTTGTTCAGTACAAACAAAGAAAGATCATAAAAACTAAACTCTTCTCTTATCTAGGACCAACCATCAAGCTCCAAGCATGATACTTGCCGCCGGCCCAAAGAGATGACGACTAGAAGTGTAGGCGCCGACCAAAAGCTTCAAGAAAAGAATCCCAAGATCTTGTGTCAATCATCCAAGGAGAAGAAGAGGAATAGGTTGAGCTCTGATCAAGGTGTATAGGAAAAGGATGGGCGCTGGCCACCAAGGAAGAAGAAGAAAAAACTTTTTCCCATTGTTGCCGCCCACCCCTTCTCAAACCCTAGCCGCCCAATCCCAATCCTAACCTAACTAGGATTCCTTGCCTCCCAAGGGAAGAAAACCCTAATCTCCTAAGCCATAGATGAAGGGGAGAAGGTTGGACGCCAGCCAAAACAAGGAGAGAATAGGGAAGAAGGGCGCCGGCCACCTCAAGGAAGAAGAAGAAGAAAACATCTTTCCTTAATTGTGGCCACCCAAAACCCTAAGCCTCCCTTGCTCTTGCCGCCCAAAACCCTAGCCCTTTCCTCTAATTCATTATTGCTGCCCACCGTCAAGCCCATATTTAAAGAGTTAGGCTTAAGGCTTGATTTAATCTCCACCTTTGGTTCTAGGGATTTAATCTCAACCATCGGATATAGAGATTTAATCTCAACCATCGGATCTAGAGATTTAATCTCTACCTTTGGATCTAGAGTTTTGTTTTCATCCATTGGATATAAGCTTCATGAGGTATTAATAGGCTACAATAGGGATCATGAGGAGGAGTTGGATCTTGGCCACCCATGGATTAAGCCCACATTGTCGGTTGGATGCTTCGGAGGCTCATTGGCTCCCATGTCCCCGAATTAAAATTTTCACTAATGAAAGAATTAATCCGGATGGGATGAGCTTCCTTAGCACAACCTTTTTGTCGTCGTGCTAACAACTTGAGTGGTCGCTTGAACAAACTAGTTGTTCAAGCAACACAACTCTTCTAGTTGGTTAGCCGCGGAAGAGACGACGGACGGATCGCCGGTTTTTGTGTTTGTCTTCGGGGTCCATGATTATACAATATATATTCATACACACACATGCATAATCAAAACAAATAAGAACATGCTCAGATCTATACATAAAGTTAAAATAACTTTATACCTTACGATCTTCTACCGTATGTCCTATCCTGCTCGTGGACGACGTGTGGACGAAGATCCTCCACGAGTAGAAGCCTTCTAGATCACTTTCTTCTCTACCTTGTCCGCTGCGAACAAAGAGAAGAAACCACAAATACCTTCCTATCTAGAACCAGCCACCAAATTATGGAACTTGGTGTAACCGCCGGCCAAGGAACTATTGGATGATGCGCCGGCCAACTTCAAGAAGTGTTGCCGCCGGCCACTTTGGAGAATGGGGAGGAGGAAGAGAACCGGCCACCAATGGGAGGAGAACCGCCGGCCAAGGAAGAAGGTAGAGGGCTCTATGATGGGCGCCGGCCAAGGAATGATAGAGGAGGATGGGCGCCGGCAATCAACTTGAAGGAAGAAGCTTGCCGCCCAAGCTTTGCTCCAAAACCCTAGCCGCCCAATGAACCCTAGCCACCCACTTGTGGATGAACCAAACCCTAACTCCAATTCCTTGATTCTTGATCATATTCTTGCCGCCCAACCCTAAGCATCTATTTATAGAATAGGGCTTAAGCCTCCTTTAATCTCCACCGTTGGATCTAGGGATTTAATCTCCACCGTCGGATCTAGGGTTTTATCCCAACCGTCGGATCTAGGGTTTAATCCCAACCGTCGGATCTAGGATTTCATCCCAACCGTCGGATCTAAGGTTTCATCCCAACCGTCGGATCTAGGGTTTTATCCCAACCGTCAGATCTAGGGATTTAATCCCAACCGTCGATTCTAGAATTTCATCCTAACCATCGGATCTAAGGATTTAATCCCAACCGTTGGTTCTAGGATTTCATCCTAACCATCGGATCTAGGGATTTAATCCCAACCGTTGGTTCTAGGGTTTCATCCAACCATCGGATCTAGGGATTTAATCCCAACCGTTGGTTCTAGGTTTTGTTTTACATTCTTGGATCTAGACTTCACAAGGATTATATTAGGCTACGATATGGACCATAAGGAGGAGTTAGGTCTTGGCCACCAGATGGATCGGAACCACACAAACTTGATCCATCAATGATGTTCCATTCCACTAGAGGATCATCATTGAACTACCTCACCAACCCCCATAAATTAATATGGGCTCCATATATTATTCGTACATTAATCTCCCCGTGTTTAAGATATCGAATGTCCGTCAATTAATTGATTTACTGACCATCAATTAATTAACATCTAATTCCTCGAGTAGTACCACTCAACCTTATCATCACGTTGACTAAGTCAACCATCTGGGTTTACGTGATGAACTTTATGAGCTCCTCAAGGGGACATCATCAACCTAATATATAGGACACGGTTTCTCCTATAATCAACGACACACCATGTAAATAATATTATTTCCCAACTTACCAGGAATATTGATTTAATCCATCTAAATCTCACCCACTGGTAAATCAAAGAAATAAATACTAAGTACATGTGCCCGTTATTATATCGGGATTAAGAGCATGTATAACATAATATCCGAGGTCCGATTCAATCATGTAGTCAGTACTAAATTGAATCACCTCTATGTCGTTCCTACTCAATACACCTAAGTGTACTAGTGTAACTCTATGTTCAAGACAAAACAATACCAAGCTACACTACAACCATGCCAATGGTTTGTCCAAAACCATCTTGGTTGTGAGCCTCTACTTATATTTTACAAGGTACTGATAACATAATCTTCTGTGCCATACCAAGCACCATGTTATCTACAATGTAAAATATTAGACAATATGCACACATATATAATGAATATATAAAATGCAAATAATGATCATGTGATTCTTATTTCAAAATAAAATGTTCATACAAAAAGAGTTAGGCTTTCAGTATACATTCCAACACACATAAAGTCCGATCCATAAATGATATTCCAATCCACGAAAGGATTATCATTGATCTACCTCACCAACCCCCATAAGATAATATGGGCTCCATATATTATTTGTACATTTTCTCCCCGTGTTTAAGATCTCGAATGTCTGTCGATTAACTAATTTACTGATTATTAATTAATCAACACCTAACTCCATGAGTAGTACCACTCAACCTTTTCATCATGCCGGACCAAGTCCACCTGCAGGGTTTACATGATGAACCTTATGAGCTCCTAAAGGGGACATCATCATCCTAATATATAGGACACGGTTTCCTCCTATAATCAACGACACACCATATAAATAATATCATCTCCCAACTTACCGAGCCGATCAATTTAATCTATAAATCTCGCCCATTGGTAAATCAAAGAGATGACTACTAACTATATGTGCCCAATATTATATCGGGATTAAGAGCATGTACAATATAATATCTGAGGTCCGATTCGATTATGTAGTCAGCAATAAATCGAATCACCTCTAAGTCGGTCCTGCTCAATACACACAAAGTGCACTAGTGTGATTCTATGGTCAAGACAAACCAATACCAAATCACACTACAACCATTCCAATGGTTTGTCCAAAGCCATCTCGGTTGTGAGCCTTTACTTATACTTTACAAGGAACCGATAACATTATCTCTCGTGTGACACCACACACCATGTTATCTACAATGTAATGTATTAGACAATATTGCATAACCATAAAATGCAAACAATGATCATGTTATTCTTATTTCAAAATAAAGATGTTCATACAAAAGATACACTTTTTAGTATACATCCCTACACAACTACCAAGCTTGGTGTCCGCCGGCCCTAAGGAGAGGGAAAGGGCGTGCCGACCAAGACAAAGGAAGGAGGAACCCTCACCTTTGTTGCCATCGACACTTGGAGAAAGAAAAGGAGGCACTAGCAATGGAGAAGGAAGACTTGTTGCCGCCAGCCAATGGAGAAGAGAAGCCCTAGGTTGCCGCCGGCCAAAAGGAGAAGAAAAAACCTAGCCACCACTTCTAGCCGCCTAAGCCTTCCATGCCAACTCCAAAACCCTAGCCAAGTTATTGTTGCCGTGCAAGCCTCTCCAACCCTTTTTATAGATCTAGGCTTCATGAGGTATTTATAATAGGCTACAATAGGGACCATGAAGAGGAGTTGGATCTTGGCCACCCAATGGATCCGAACAACACAAAACCCGATCCATTAATGATGATCCATTCCACTAGTGGATTATCATTGATCTACCTCACCAACCCCCATAAATAAATATGAGCTCCACATATTATTTGTACAAAATATCTCCCCGTGTTTAAGATATCGAATGTCCATTAATTAATTAAATTACTGACAATTTAATTAGTTAATATCTAACTCCATGAGTTGTGCCACTCATCCTTATCATCATGTTGGACTAAGCCCACCTGTAGGATTTACATGACGAACCTTATGAGCTCCTCAAGGGGACATCATCATCCTAGTATATAGGACACAGTTTCCTCTTATAATCAATGGCACACCATGTAAATAATATTATTTCCAAACTTACCAGGCCTATCAATTTAATACATAAATCTCGCCCATTGGTAAATCAAAGAAATAAATACTAAGTACATGTTTCCGTTATTATATCGAGATTAAGATCATGTACACCATAATATCTGAGGTCCGATTTAATTATATAGTCTGTATAAATTGAATCACCTCTAAATCGGTCCTGCTCAATACACACAAAGTTTACTATTGTAATTCTAGGGTCAAGATAAACCAATACAAAATTACACTACAACCATGCCAATGGTTTGTCCAAAACCATCTTGGTTGTGAGCCTCTATATATACTCTACAAGGAACTGATAACTGAAGGGAGGGTTTGATCCGTGAGAGGAAACTTCGCTTCCCACTTCAACTCGGTCGCTTGTTCATGGGGATCCCATCGATGTCCCCTGATTAAAAATTTAATCCTAGACAAAAGAGAACACCCAAGCAACCTTGTCATCGTCGTGCTATTCGTTTAGAGTAGTCACTTGAACAAACTTGTTGTTCAAGCGACCAACCTCTATTCCACGAATAGCCACGGAATAGACGATGTACAGATCGTCGGTTTTTGAGTTTTTATTCGGGATCCAAGTATTATTAAGCCACTAACAGAATATATCATGCTCATAATTGAAAAACAAATATAAACATGTAACAAATGAAAATAGAGAATCGATATACCTCTCGATCTTCTATTGTATGACCTTCCTCCTTTCGGACGTTGTGTGGGCGACGATTTAACAAAAGTTGAAGCTCATAGATCACCAATCTTCCTTCCTTGCTCGTTCCAAGCAAGAGGAAGAATATAAACAAGACATTTCTCCTTTCTTTAGCCAACCAACAAGCAACAAGGAAGTTACTTGCCGCCGGCCAATAAGGAGAAGGAGAATAGGTGAATGTCGACCAAAGCTCCAAGGGAGAATCGTAAGCCTAGGTTTTACCGGCCAAAGAGAGGGAGAGGGGCTGCTTTGGACGCCGGCCAAGGGCTTGAAAAGGTTGCTAGGTCGCCGGCCACCTTGAGGGAAGAAGAAGAATGGAAAGACCTTCCTTATTTGGTGCCGCCAAGCCCTAAACCCTAGCCTCCAAGCCTTGCCGCCAAAAAACCCTAATCCTATCTTTAGTTGGATTCAAGTTGCCGCCCACTCCTTGCCCTTTTTTTATAGAGTTAGGGATAAGCCTTGTTTTAATCTCCACCATTGGTTCTAGGGATTTAATCTCAACTGTCGGATCTAGAGATTTAATCTCAATCGTCGGATCTAGAGATTTAATCTCTACCTTTGGATCTAGAGTTTTGTTTCTATCCATTGGATCTAGGCTTCATGAGGTATTAATAGGCTACAATAGGGACCATGAGGAGGAGTTGGATCTTGGCCACCCAATGGATCAAGCCCACATAAAGTCCGATCCATTAATGATAATCCAATCCACTAAAGGATTATCAATGATCTACCTCACCAACCCCTATAAGTTAATATGGGCTCCATATATTATATGTACATTTTCTCCCCGTGTTTAAGATCTCGAATGCCCATCGATTAATTAATTTACTGACCATTAATTAATCCACATCTAACTCCATGAGTAGTACCACTCGACCTTTTCATCATGCCAGACCAAGTCCACCTGCAGGGTTTACATGTTGAACCTTATGAGCTCCTCAAGGGGACATCATCATCCTAATATATAGGACACGGTTTCCTCCTATAATCAACGGTACACCATATAAATAATACCATTTCCCAACTTACCGAGCCTATTGATTTAATCTATAAATCTCGCCTATTGATAAATCAAAGAAATGAATACTAAGTATATGTGCCCGTTATTATATCAGGATTAAGAGCATGTACAATATAATATCTGAGGTCTGATTCGATTATGTAGTCAGCAATAAATCGAATCACCACTAAGTCAGTCATGCTCAATACACACAAAGTGCACTAGTGTGATTCTATGGTCAAGATAAACCAATACCAAATCTCACTACAACCATTCCAATGGTTTGTCCAAATCCATCTCGGTTGTGTGCCTTTACTTATACTTTACAAGGAACCGATAACATGATCTCCCGTGTGACACCACACACCATGTTATCTACAATGTAATGTATTAGACAATATGCATAACCATAAAATATGCAAACAATCATCATGTGATTTTTATTTCAAAATAAAGATGTTCATACAAAAGGTAGACTTTTCAGTATACATCCCAACAATTACATGATCTTCTGTGTGACACCACACATCATGTTATCTACAATGTAAACTATCAAATAATATACATATATAAAATTCAAACAATGATCATGTGATTCTTATTTAAAAATGAAGATGTTCATACAAAGGCTAGGCTTTCAGTATACATCTCAATAATCTCGCACTTATACTAAAAGACTATGCTGCCATCAAACTATCATACATCTGATTCCCATTCCCTCCACATGCCTATCAAAAGCATTCACTGGAAGGGCCTTAGTGAAATGATATGGCAGGTTATCCTCTGATGCAATCTTGGCGACAACAACTTCTCTTCGCTTTACGATCTCTCGTATCAGGTGGTACTTGTTGGGATGTATACTGAAAAGTCTATCTTTTGTATGAACATCTTTATTTTTGAAATAAGAATCACATGATCATTGTTTTCTTATTTATGGTTATGAATATTGTCTGATATATTACATTGTAGATAACATGGTGTGTGGTGTCACACGGAAGATCATGTTATCAGTTCCTTGTAGAGTATAAGTAGAGGCTCACAACCGAGATGGTTATGGACAAACCATTGGTATGGTTGTAGTGTAATTTGGTATTGGTTTGTCTTGACCATAGAATTATACCAGTACACTTTGTGTGTATTGAGCAGGACCGACTTAGAGGTGATTCAATTTATTGTTGACTATATAATTGAATCAGACCTCGGATATTATGGTGTACATGCTCTTAATCCCAATATAATAACGAGCACAAGTACTTAGTATTTATTTATTTGATTTACCAATGGGCGAGATTTATAGATTAAATCGATAGGCTCGGTGAGTTGGAAAATAATATTATTTACATGGTGTGCCATTGATTATAGGAGTAAACCATGTCCTATATATTAGTATGATGATGTCCCCTTGAGGAGCACATAAGGATCATCATGTAAACCCTGCAGGTGGACTTGGTCCGACATGATGATAAGGTTGAGTGGTACTGCTCATGGAGTTAGATGTTGATTAATTAATTGTCAGTAAATTAATTAATTGATGGACATTCAATATCTTAGACACGGGGAGATATTTGTACAATTAATATATGGAGCCCATATTTATTTATGGGGGTTAGTGAGGTCGATCAATGATAATCCTCTAGTGGAATGGAATATCATTAATGGATCGGGTTTGTGTGGTTCGGATCCATTGGGTGGCCAAGATCTAACTCCTCCTCATGGTCCCTATTGTAGCTTAATATAAATACGTCATGAAAGCGTAGATCCGACAATGGAAAATGAAAGCCTAGATCCGATGGTGGAAGATGAAACCCTAGATCCGACGGTGGAGATTGAAAGGAGGTTTAAGCCTAACTCTATAAAAGGAGGGCTAGGGCTTGGGTGGCAAGGAGAACAAGGTTCATTGGTCTTGGGCGGCAATAGAAGCAAGGAAAGGATTAGGGTTAGGGTTTCCTTCTCTTGCTATCCTCTCCCTATTGTCGGCGCCCATCACCACTTCCTCTTAGACAGCACCTATCTTCTTCCAAGATTGGCCGGTGCCGACCACCTTTCTTCCTCAAGCTTTGGACGGTGGAAACAAGAGCTCCTCTTGTTGGCCGGTGCCCATCTACCATCTCCCTCTCCTTGGTGGCTAGCGGCAACAACAAAGAGGAGGAAGTGGTTTGATCTTTCTCCAAAGGGATTGTTTCCAGAACTAGATAGGAGAATAAGGGAGCTTATTATCTTCTTTTGTTCCGAGCAAACAAGGAAAGGAAGATACGCGATCTAGGAGGCTTCATCTCTTGGAGGATCGTTGCCCACACAACGTCCAAGAGGAGGATAGGACATACAATAGAAGACCAAGAGGTAAACAAGAGGTATAATTCTTGTTTTGGTTTCCTTTTGTTCCTTTGTATTTTGTATGTAATTGCATGTGGCTAATTTACTTGGACCCCGAAGATAAATATAAAAACCGGAAATCCGTACATCATCTATTCGGTGGCTAATCGAGGAAAAGAGTTATGTTCCTTGAACAACAAGTTTGTTCAAGAGATCACTCTAATCGAATAGCATGATGATGGATCGGTTGCTAGGGTAATCCATCATTGTCTTGGATTAATTTTTTTTTAATCCGGGGACGTAGATGGGATCTCCATGCACAAGCGACCGAGAGGGGAAGCAATTCCCGACAAGTCGTATTAGAGCCACGATTTCCTATTTTTTGTGTTTAGGATTCGGTTACTTTTATGCACTTATCATATATTGTATGTGCTGGATGATAGTAGAATGTGCGAAGGCTAACTTTTTGATTGCAGGCATAAGATCCAACTATTATGACCATATGTGTGTGTATGTGATTGGATGTGTGTAATTGTAATATTATTTGAATCCTCGGGGTTGACGAGGCTAGTATTTAATTTTTGTAATTAATTACGACATTGTTTAGCCACTCTTTTATTTTAGTTTACTTTTGATCTAGATTTCATGTACACTCCTTCGTGGAGTATAGGATCGATGGATGTAAATTAAAATAATTGTTCTCGGCTCGGATCTCCGGATGGCTTGTACATGGTGTATGGATGTGCGGACGTGGTGGCGACACGATGGGAGGCATATTAGAAAACAAAAGCCATAATAGTTGGAAAAAATATTTTTTTTTCATATTTATTGCTTCTTGTTTGATATGCATGTTGTGTGCTAAGAAAATTCCTCATTTTAAATTACTAAGTGGGAGAGGGATATTTAAAAAAAAAATCTCATGGCCTCCATTATGATTTGACATGTGATGCAAACAAACTTGCATGTCGGCTCTGAGTGCCTTCCTCCCCATCGGATGAGTTTGTTTTGCGGATCACAGGGTCAAATATCGTTATAGGAAATTATTTAGGAGTGTGTGTACTTCCCCATCGGAAGGCACATAATTTGAGATAATTGCCTTGGTATCGAGTAATGGTGAACACTTAGATACAAATAAGAGTATCCTCCCCATCGGAGTCACTGCTTTTATTTGTAGGGCCGAAGAGGAACCAACTATTAATTTTATTTGTCAAAAAGTTAGGTTGATAGGATAATAAAATTAATGGGTAAAACCTTCTCTTACAAATGTAGAATTCGTATACGTCCACACTATCGTGGCATACAATATTCTCGGTGTTTTGAGGTGTTGGTTGATTTTAAAATCTTATTGTTTGAGGAATCATTAATTTTTTGAAATCTAATGTTATGATCTATGTGATTTTTAGGTTTTTCAAAAATGACTTTCAATCCACTTGCTGTGATACTAAAGGAGAATAAACTTACTGGACCCAATTATGTTGATTGGAAAAGGAATCTTGATATTGTCTTGACTGTTGAGGAGTACAAGTATGTACTCTTCGAAGAGTGTCCTCCTAAGCCTGTGGATGATTCTTGAGAAAAGGGGAAAGAGAGTTATAAAAAGTGGATTTAGGCTGATGAGATGGCATGGTGTTACATTTTGGCTTCTATGTCAAATGTATTGTAACATTAGCATCAAGCCATGCCCACTGCTTATGACATGATGCTCAATCTCAAGAAACTTTTTAGACACCAGAATCGGGCTGCGAGGTAGGAAGCCATGAGAAACTTGATGACAACCACCATGGTTGAGGGAACACCCATGAGGGATCATGTTCTCAAGATGATGGCTCATTTGAATGAGTTGGAAGTCCTTTGAGCTGAGATCGATGGGGAAACCCAGGTCGATATCATTCTCCAATCTCTACCTAAAAGTTTTGAGCAGTTTTGCCTTAATTAAAACATGAATAAGAGGTTGTATTTGTTGGCGGAGCTTCTGACAGAACTCTAGGTGGCAGTGGGGCTTTTTTGTCAGAGTGCTCAGGCTCAGGCCATGGTTGCTCAGAAGGTTTCGACTTCTAAGCCGAAAGGCAAGAAGAAGAAGAAACAAGGTGGAGCAAAGGTGGCGGGAGGATCTCAGGGAGGAGTGAAGAAGCCGAAAGGCAAGTGCTTCACTTGCAAGCAGACTGGACATTAGAAGAAGGATTGCCCCAACCAGAAGTAGAACAAAGGTATATCTTTTGGACTGGCCATTGAAACATGTTTAGCGGTGTTATCTACCGACACCTAGTGTGTAGATACGGGAGCCACTGATCATGTCTGCAATACTTTACAGGGGTTCCAGGAAACAAGACGACAAGGTGAGGGAGAGATTACCATTTACTTGGGCAACGCTACGAAGGTGGCGTTGTTAGGTGGCCGCATCGGAGGCTCATTGGCTCCCATGTCCCCGGATTAAAATTTTCACTAATGAAAGAATTAATCCGGATGGGATGAGCTTCCTTAACTCAACCTATTCGTCGTCGTGCTAACAACTTGAGTGGTCGCTTGAACAAACTAGTTGTTCAAGCAACACAACTCTTCTAGTTGGTTAGCCGCGGAAGAGACGACGGATGGATCGCCGGTTTTTGTGTTTGTCTTCGGGGTCCATGATTATACAATATATATTCATACACACACATGCATAATCAAAACAAATAAGAACATGCTCAGATCTGTACATAAAGTTAAAATAACTTTATACCTCACGATCTTCTACCGTATGTCCTATCCTTCTCGTGGACGACGTGTGGACGAAGATCCTCCACGAGTAGAAGCCTTCTAGATCGCTTTCTTCTCTACCTTGTCCGCTGCGAACAAAGAGAAGAAACAACAAATACCTTCCTATCTAGAACCGGCCACCAAATTATGGAACTTGGTGCAACCGTCGGTCAAGGAACAATTGGATGATTCGCCGGCCAACTTCAAGAGGTGTTGCCGCCGGGCACTTTGGAGAATAGGGAGGAGGAAAAGACCCGGCCACCAATGGGAGGAGAACCGCCGGCCAAGGAAGAAGGGAAAGACCTCTAGGATGGGCGCCGACCAAGTGTTGATGGAGGAGGATGGGCGCCGGCAGTCAACTTGAAGGAAGGAGGTTGCCGCCCACTTCTTTGCTCCAAAACCCTAGCCGCCCAATGAACCCTAGCCGCCCACTTGAGGATGAGCCAAACCCTAATTCCAATTCTTAACCTTTTTTGCCGCCCAACCCTAAGAATCTATTTATAGAATAGGGCTTAAGCCTCCTTTAATCTACACCGTCGGATCTAGGGATTTAATCTCCACCGTCGGATCTAGGGTTTTATCCCAACCGTGGGATCTAGGGTTTAATCCCAACCGTCGGATCTAGGAAATCATCCCAACCATCGGATCTAAGGTTTCATCCCAACCGTTGGATCTAGGGTTTCATCCAACCATCGGATCTAGGGATTTAATCCCAACCGTTGGTTCTAGGTTTTGTTTTACATTCTTGGATCTAGACTTCACAAGGATTATATTAGGCTACGATAGGGACCATAAGGAGGAGTTGGGTCTTGGCCACCCGATGGATCGGAACCACACAAACTTGATCCATCAATGATGTTCCATTCCACTAGAGGATCATCACTGAACTACCTCCCCAACCCCCATAAATCAATATGGGCTCCATATATTATTTGTACATTAATCTCCCCGTGTTTAAGATATCGAATGTCCGTCAATTAATTGATTTACAGACCATCAATTAATTAACATCTAATTCCTCGAGTAGTACCACTCAACCTTATCATCATGTTGACTAAGTCAACTAGCTGGGTTTACATGATGAACCTTATGAGATCCTCAAGGGGACATCATCAACCTAATATATAGGACACGGTTTCCTCCTATAATCAACGGCACACCATGTAAATAATATTATTTCCCAACTTACCGGGCATATTGATTTAATCCATCTAAATCTCACCCACTGGTAAATCAAAGAAATAAACACTAAGTACATGTGCCCGTTATTATATCGGAATTAAGAGCATGTACAACATAATATCCGAGGTCCGATTCAATTATGTAGTCAGTACTAAATTGAATCACCTCTATGTCGATCCAACTCAATACACCTAAGTGTACTAGTGTAACTCTATGTTCAAGATAAAACAATACCAAGCTACACTACAACCATGCCAATGGTTTGTCCAAAACCATCTTGGTTGTGAGCCTTTACTTATATTTTACAAGGTACTGATAACATGATCTTCTGTGCCACACCAAGCACCATGTTATCTACAATGTAAAATATTAGACAATATGCACACATATATAATGAATATATAAAATTCAAATAATGATCATGTGATTCTTATTTCAAAATAAAATGTTCATACAAAAAGAGCTAGGCTTTCAGTATACATTCCAACAGGCGCCTGTTGTAGTGGGAGATGTTTATTTGTTTTTTGATAGGAATAAAACTTTGGTTCTGAAAAATTGCCTTTATGTACCTTTATTTAGAAAGAATTTGATTTCGGTTTCTAAATTGTTTTTGGATGAATATTCTATTTCTTTTAATGATAGAGTTGTTATAAAAAGGAATAGGGAGATTATCTGTTATGGTGCATTGATAGGAAATTTATATACCCTTGAATCAAAATCTCCCACGATGTAAATAGAAGTAAATAACTCATCTTCTAAATCTAATAAGAGAAAAAAAACCTTCAAAAATGAACCAAACATATCTTTGGCATCTAAGGTTAGGTCATATTAACCTAAGTAGAATTCAAACGTTGATAGCTGATGGACCTCTAGGTTCATTAGTGGTGGAAGATTTCCCAACCTGGGAATCTTGCTTGGAAGGTAAAATGACCAAGAGGCCTTTTAAGGCCAAGGGGTATAGAGCCAAAGATGTGTTGGAATTGATTCATTCTGATTTGTGAGGTCCTATGTCTATCCAGGCTAGTAGTGGTTTTGAATATTTCGTCTCTTTCATAGACGATTATTCAAGATATGGATACATTTACTTTATGCACCGCAAGTCTGAATGCTTTGACAGGTTCAAAGAATTCAAGGCTGATGTGGAGAAACGTCAAAGTAAAAGTATCAAGACACTATGATATGATCGTAGTGGTGAGTACTTGGGAGAGTTTAGAAATTACTTATCAGAGATTGGGATTCAATCCCAATAGTCTGCACCTGGCACACCCTAGCAGAATGGTGTATCGGAGCGAAGGAATAGGACTCTTATGGAGATGGTTTGATCGATGTTGAGTTATTCTGAGTTGCCAGATTCATTCTGGGGGTATGCTCTGGATACGACAATGTATATTCTGAACTTGGTACCATCTAAATCAGTGCCTTCTACTCCCATAGAATTTTAGACTGGGTGAAAGCCTAGTCTAAGACATATTCGGATTTGGGGGAGTCCAGCACATGTGCTGAAGGCAGATGTTGGTAAGTTGGAACCTCGTACAAAAGTGCACATGTTCGTAGGCTATCCTAGAGGAACGAAAGGTGGTTTGTTCTATAGTCCTAGAGATCATAGGGTGATCGTTTGCACGAATGTCATATTTTTAGAGGAAGACTATGTGATGAAGCATAAGCCCATGAGTAAGATTGTTCTGGAGGAATTGAGACGGGAAATCACTACTTCAGTACCATCGGTAGAAGAGGATATACCATAAGTGACTGCGCCGCATGTCACAGAGGATACACAGGTGATACCTCATCGTAGTGGGAGGGTTGTTAGACAACCTAATAGATTTATGTTCTTGGGAGAATCTTCTGATTTGGTTCTTGGCGAACATGAACCTGATCCCTGGACATATGACGAGGCAATCCAAGATATAGATGCGGTATCTTGGCAAAGTGCAATGAATTCAGAGATAGAATCTATGGATTCAAATTAGGTCTAGGAGCTAGTAGAACCATCCAATGGTGTAAAAACCATTGGATGCAAGTGGATCTACAAAAGAAAGAGAGGAATATATGGGCAGGTTGAGACCTTCAAAGCAAGGCTTGTTGCGAGGGTATACTCAGAAAGAGGGTATCGATTATGAGGAGACCTTTTCGCCGGTGGTCATGCTTAAGTCTATCCAGATTCTCTTATATATTGTTGCTTATATGAATTATGAGGTGTGGCAGATGGATGTCAAGACAACTTTCCTTAATGGAAGTCTTGAGGTAAACATCTATATGGAGCAACCAGAGGGATTCATTGCAAAGGGCAAAGAGCATCTTGTGTGCAAGCTTAATCGATCCATTTATGGATTGAAGGAAGCTTCGAGATCTTGGAACATCCGCTTTGATGAGGTAATCTAGTCTTATGGATTTATTCAAAGTCCTGATGAGTCTTGTGTATACAAGAGATGTGACAGAAACGTAGTGGAATTTCTTGTACTATACGTAGATGATATTTTGTTAATTAGCAACAATGTCAAGGTGTATCAGACGTAAGGGTATGGTTGTCCAAACAGTTTGATATGAAGGACTTGGGAGAAGTGGGACACATCCTTGGGATCAAGGTTATAAGGGATCGTAGGAAAAGGATGTTGTGCTTATCTCAAGCATCATACATAGACACCATTTTGGGTAATTTTAGCATACAAAACTCCAAGAAAGGTTTTCTACCTTTTAGGCATGGAGTTCCTTTATCTAAAGAGATGTGTCCTAGAACATCAAAGGAGATAGAGGAGATGAAGGCAGTTCCTTATGCTTCGGCAGTAGGAAGCCTCATGTATGCTATGTTATGTACGAGGCCAAATATCTACTTTGTCATAGGCATGGTTAGCAGATATCAGAGTAATCCAGGACAGGGACATTGGACTGCGGTAAAGAATATATTAAAGTACCTGAGAAGGACTAAGGATTATATGCTGGTATACCAGGAAGATCAATTACTTCCTGTGGGTTACACAGATTCCGATTTCCAATCAGATAGGGATAATAGAAAGTCTACCTTAGGTTTTGTGTTTAATTTGGGAGGTGGAGCCATTGTATCGAGGAGTGTCAAGCTGAAATGCATGGCGGACTCCACCATGGAAGCTGAGTATGTGGCAGCCTCTGAGGCAGCCAAAGAAGCTGTATAGCTCAAGAACTTCTTGATGGACTTGGATGTGATTCCTGGTTTGCCCAGAACTATCACAATTTATTGTGATAACAGTGGTGCAGTTGCAAACTCGAAGGAACCACGAGCCCATAAGGCAAGTAAACACATAGAGCGCAAGTACCACCTGATACATGAGATCGTGAAGCGGGTAGAAGTTGTTGTCGCCTAGATTGCATCAGAGGATGACCTGGTAGATCCTTTCACTAAGGCCCTACAAGCGAGAGCTTTTGGTAGGCATGTGGAGGGAATGGGAATAAGATGTATGACAGTATGAGGACAACATAGTCTTTTAGTATAAGTGGGAGATTGTTGGGATGTGTACTAAAAAGTCTATCTTTTGTATAAACATATTTATTTTTGAAATAAGAATCACATGATCATTGTTTGCATATTTATGATTATGCATATTGTCTGGTACATTACATTGTAGATAACATGGTGTGTGGTGTCACACAGAAGATCATGTTATCAGTTCCTTGTAGATTATAAGTAGAAGCTCACAATCGAGATGGTTTTGGACAAACCATTGGTATGGTTGTAGTGTAATTTGGTATTGGTTTGTATTGACCATAGAATTACACTAGTACACTTTGTGTGTATTGAGCAGGACCAACTTAGAGGTGATTCAATTTATTGATGACTATATTATTGAATCGGACCTCTGATATTATGGTGTACATGCTCTTAATCCCGATATAATAACGGACACATGTACTTAGTATTTATTTCTTTGATTTACCAATGGGTAAAATTTATATATTAAATTGATATGCTCGGTAAGTTAGGAAATGATATTATTTACATGGTGTGTCGTTGATTATAGGAGGAAACCGTGTCCTATATATTAGAATGATGATGTCCTCTTGAGGAGCTCATAAGGATCATCATGTAAACCCTGCAGGTGGACTTGGTCCGACATGATGATAAGGTAGAGTGGTACTACTCATGGAGTTAGATGTTGATTAATTAATTGTCAGTAAATTAATTAATTGATGGGCATTCGATACCTTAAACACGGGAAGATATTTGTACAATTAAAAAATGGAGCCCATATTTATTTTGTTGGGAATCTTGCTATTCCTCGGAAGGCTCATCGGCTCCCATGTCCCCAGATTAAAATTTTCACTATTGAAAACTAATCCGGATGGGATGAGTTTCCTAAGCACAACCAATTCGTCGTCGTGCCAACGACTCGAGCGATCGCTTGAACAAACTTATTGTTCAAACAATCAACTCTTCTAGTCGATTAGCCGCGGAAGGGACGACAGACAGATTGCCAGTTTTTGTGTTTCTTATCGGGGTCCATGATTATACAAATACATACAAATGTAAACTAGTATAATCAACACATACATAAAGTAAGCATCCACACAAAACATGCATATAATTGAAAAGAAATTATAAACATAGTACAAAAGAACATTAATCAAAATAAACAAGATTATACCTCTTGTTATACCTCTTGATCTTCTATTGTATGTCCTCCCTCCTTTTGGACATCGTGTGGGCGACGATCTAACAAAAGTTGAAGCCTCCTAGATCACCAATCTTCCTTTCCTTGTTCACTAGGAACAAAGGAAGATCCTAAAACAAAACTCATCTTCCTTTATAGAACCGGCCACCAAGTCAATAAAGTCGATGTGCCGCCGGCCAAGGAAGATATAATGGAGTATAAAAACCAACCAAAAGAGAAACATCAAGGGTATGGGCGCCGACCAACACTTGGATAAAGGAAAGGAAAACAATCCTCCTCCTTGTTGCCGCCCAAACCCTAGACAAAGCTCTCCCAATATCCAGCCAAGGATGAAGGGAAGGAGAATAGGTTGAGCTCCGGCCAAGGTAGAGGGAACAAGGATAGTGGCCAGCCAACACTTAGAAGGAAGAAGAAATAAATCTTCATCTTCTTGTTGCCGCCCACCCTAATCCCAAAACCCTAACCCTAGCCGCCCAACCCCAATCCTATCCCATCTAGGATTTGGTTGCCGCCCAAGGGAAGCCATCCTAATTTCATCCAACCTAAGCCATAGAAGGAAGGGAAAAGCTTGGGCGCCGGCCAAATCAAGGAGGAAAAGGGAGGAAGGGTTGCCGGCCATCAATGGGAAGAAGAAGAAGCCTTGCCGCCCAACACAATGAACCAAACCCTAACCCTAATCTACTTTTCTTTCTTGCCGCCCAAGCCACCTTATCTCAATTAGGTTTTTCATTTCACTTTGCCGCCCACCCTAAGCCACCCTTTTATAGAGTTAGGGATAGGCCTTGGTTTAATCTCCACCGTCGGTTCTAGGGTTTTAATCTCAACCGTCGGATCTAGGGTTTCATCCCAACCGTCGAATCTAGGGTTTCATCCCAACCGTCGGATCTAGGGATTTAATCTCAACCTTAGGTTCTAGGGATTTAAACCCAACTGTCGGATCTAGAGATTTAATCTCAACCGTCAGTTCTAGGGATTTAATCCCAACCATCGGATCTAGAGATTTGTTTTCCTTCATTTGATCTAGACTTCATTAGGTGTTAATAGGCAACAATAGGGACCATGAAGAGGAGTTGGGTTTTGGCCACCCGATGGATCGGAACCACACAAACTTGATCAATCAATGATGTTCCATTCCACTAGAGGATCATCATTGAATTACCTCACCAACCCCCATAAATTAATATGGGCTCCATATATTATTTGTACATCCATCTCCCCGTGTTTAAGATATCGAATGTTCGTCAATTAATTGATTTACTGACCATCAATTAATTAACATATAACTCCTCGAGTAGTACCACTCAACCTTATCATCATGTTGACTAAGTCAACCTACAGGGTTTACATGATGAACCTTATGAGCTCCTCAAGGGGACATCATCAACCTAATATATCGGACACGGTTTCCTCCTATAATCAACGGCACACCATGTAAATAATATCATTTCCCAACTTACCGGGCATATTGATTTAATCCATAGAAATCTCACCCTCTGATAAATCAAAGAAATAAATATTAAGTACATGTGCCCGTTATTATATCGGGATTAAGAGCATGTACAACAAAATATCCGAGGTCCGATTCAATTATGCAGTCAGCAATAAATTGAATCACCTCTATGTCGGTCCTGCTCAATACACCTAAGTGTACTAGTGTAACTCTATGTTCAAGATAAAATAATACCAAGCTACACTACAACCATGCCAATGGTTTGTCCAAAACCATCTTGGTTGTGAGCCTCTACTTATACTCTACAAGGGACTGATAACATGATCTTCTGTGCCACACCCAAGCACCATGTTATCTACAATGTAAAGTATTAGACAATATACACATATATAAATATAAAGTGCAAACAATGATCATGTGATTCTTATTTCAAAATAAAATGTTCATACCAAAGAGATAGGCTTTCAGTATACATCCCAACAATCTCCCACTTATACTAAAAGACTATGCTGTCATCATACTGCCATACATCTGATTCCCCTTCCCTCCACATGCCTATCAAAGCTCTCGCCAGAAGGGCCTTAGTGAAAGGGTATACCAGGTCATCCTCTGATGCAATCTAGGCGACAACAACTTCTACCTCCTTTACGATTTCTCGTATCAGGTGGTACTTGCACTCTATGTGTTTACTAGCCTTATGGGCTCGTGGTTCCTTCGAGTTTGCAACTGCACCATTATCACAATAAATTTTGATATTTCTGGGCAAACCAGGAATCACATCCAAGTCCATCAGAAAGTTCCTGAGCCACACAGCTTCTTTGGCCGCCTTTTAGGCTGCCACATACTCAGCTTCCATGGTGGAGTCTGCCACGCATTTCTGCTGGACACTCCTCCATACAATGGCTCCACCTCCCAAAAGTAAACACAAAACCTGAGGTAGACTCACTGTTATCCCTATATGATTGGAAATCAGAATCCGTGTAACCCACATGGAATAATTGGTCTGCCCGGTAAACTAGCATATAATCCCTAGTCCTTCTCAGGCACTACAATATATGCTTTACCCAATCCAACATCCCTAGTCCTGGATTACTCTGATATCTGCTAACCATGCTCACGGCAAAGAAGATATCTTGTCTCGTACATAGCATACATGAGGCTTCCTACTGCCGAAGCATAAGGAACCGCCTTCAGCTCCTTTATCACCTCAGATGATCTAGGACACATCTCCTTAGATAAAGTAACTCCATACCTGAAAGGTAGAAAACCCTTCTTGGAGTTCTTCATGCTAAAACGATCCAAAATCATGTCTATGTATGAAGCTTGGGATAAGCACAACAACCTTGATCCCAAGGTTGTGACCCACTTCTCCCAAGTCCTTCAAAACTGTTTGGACAACCATACTCTTACGTCTAATAACACTTTGATATTGTTGCCAACTACCAAAATATTATCTACGTATAGTACAAGAAATACCACTACGTTTCCGTCACATCTCTTGTATACACAAGACTCATCCGGACTTTGAATAAATCCATAAGTCTGGATTTACCTCATCAAAGCGGATGTTCCAAGACCTCAAAGCTTGCTTCAGTCCATAAATGGACCGATTAAGCTTACATACAATACGCTCTTTGCCCTTAGCGATGAATCCCTCTGGTTGCTTCATATAGATGTTTTCCTCAAGACTTCTATTAAGGAAAGTTGTCTTGACATCCATCTGCCACACCTCATAATCCATATGAGCTGCTATGCATAAGAGCTCCCAGACCTGACTTGAATCCATAGATTCAATCTCAGTATTAATTGCACTTTGCCAAGATGTCGTATTTATATCTTGGATTGTCTCGTCGTATGTCTAGGGATCAGGTTCATGTTTGCTAGGGACCAAATCAAAAGATTCACCCAAAAATATGAATCTAAGAGGCTGTCTAACAACCCTCCCACTACGACGAGGTATCATCTGTGTATCCTTTGTGACACGCGGTGCAGTGACATGTGGTATATCCTCTTGTACCGGTGGTACTAAAGAAGTGACTTCCCTTTTTAACTCTTCAAGAACAATTTTACTCTTGGGCTTGTGGCTTTATCACATAGTCTTTCTCTAGAAATCTGGTGTTCGTGTTAACGATCACCCTCTGATCTCTAGGACTATAAAACAAGTCAGAATAACTCATCATCTATCTAACCATCTCCATAAGAGTCCTATTCCTTCGCTCTGCTACATCGTTCTGCTGGGGTGTGCCAGGTGCAGTCAATTGGGATTGAATCCCAACCTCTGATAAGTAGTTCCTAAACTCTCCCAAGAGGTTGTCACCACCATGATCAGATCGTAGTGTCAACCATATCTTGAATAATCATCTACAAAAGAGACGAAATATTCAAGATTACCTCTTGCCTAGATAGCCATAGGACCACACAAATCAGAATGAACCATCTCTAACACATCTTTGGCTCTATACCCCTTGGCCTTAAAAAGGGCCCTTGGTCATCTTACCCTCCAAGCAAGATTCGTAGGTTGGGAGATCCTCCACCACTAATGAACCCAAAGGTCCATCAGCATTCAACCTTTGAATTCTGCTTAGGTTAATGTGACCAAGCCTAAGAAGCCAAAGATATGTTTGGTTCATCTTCGAAGGTTCTTTTCTCTTATTGGAATTAGAAGATGAGTTATTAACTTCAATTTGCATCGTGGGAGGTTTTGGTTCAAATTTTCTTTCAATGTACCTGAATAGATATTCTCCCTATTCCTTTTATAACAACTTTGTCATTAAAAGAAATAGAATATCCATCCATAATAATTTAGAAACTGAAACTAAATTCTCTCTAAATAAAGGTACATAAAGGGAATTTTCCAGAACCAAAGTTTTATTATTCTCAAGAGATAAATAAAACTTATCCCACTGCAATAGCCGCTACCATCATGGCATTGCCCAAGTAAATGGTAATCTCCCCTTTAGCTAGTCATCGGGTTTTCTAGAACCCCTGCAAATTTTTGCAGACATGATTAGTGGCTCCCGTATCAACTCACTAGGTGCCGGTAGATATCACCGCTAATCATGTTTCAATGACTAGTCCAAAAGATATTCCTTTGTTCTGTTTTGGATTGGGACAGTCCTTCTTCCAATGTCCATCCTGCTTGCAAGTGAAGTACTTGCCTTTCGGCTTCTTCACTCTTCCCTGAGATCCTCCCACCATCTTTGCTCCACCTTGTTTCTTCTTCTTCTTGCCTTTCGGCTTAGAAGTAGAAACCCTTTTTGAGAAACGATGGCTTGAGGACACTATTTGAAGAGCGCATACTTGTACTCCTTAGCAGATAAGACAATATCTAGAATCTTTTCCAATCAGCATTATTTAGGTACAGTAAGTTTATTTCCTTTAGTATCACAGCAAGTGGACTGAAAGTCAATTTTGAAAATCCTAAGAATCACATAGATCATTACTTTAGATTTCAAAAAAAAATTATTGATTCCTCAAACAATAAAATTTCGAAATCAACCAACACCTCAAAACACCGAGAATATCGCATGCCACGATAGTGTGGACGTATACGAATTCTAAATTTGTAAGAGGAGGTTTTACCCATTAATTTTATTATCTTGTCAACCTTACTTTTTGACAAATAAAATTAATAATTGGTTCCTCTTTGGCCCTACAAATAAAAGCAGTGACTCTGATAGGGAGGATACTTTTTATTTGCATCTAAGTGTGCATCATTACACGATACTAAGGGAATTACCTCGGATTATGTGCCTTACCGATGTGGAAGTACACACGCTCCTAAGTAATTTCATATAACCATTATTTGACCTAGTGATCACAATGAGCTCATCAGGTAGGAGAAGGCACTCAGGCCGTCAGTTTGTTGCATCACACAGTCAAATTATAATGGGGGTGAATTAACTAAAATGTCCCTCTCCCACTTAGTAAATTGAAAATGAGGAATTTTCAAGCACACACAACATGCTTATTATTACTGTAGATTTCAATAAAAATTATTGATTCCTCAAATAATAAAATTTCGAAATCAACCAACACCTTAAACACCGAGAATATCGCATGCCACGATAGTGTGGACGTATACGAATTCTACATTTGTAAGAGGAGGTTTAACCCATTAATTTTATTATCTTGTCAACCTTACTTTTTGACAAATAAAATTAATAGTTGGTTTCTCTTCGGCCCTACAAATAAAACTACTTTTTATTTGCATCTAAGTGTGCACCATTACACGGTACTAAGAGAATTATTTCGGATTATGTCCCTTACCGATGTGGAAGTACACACGCTCCTAGATAATTTCCTATAACCATTATTTGACCTAGTGATCCGCAAACAAACTCATCCGATGGGGAGGAAGGCACTCAGAGCCGACGCGCAAGTTTGTTGCATCACACGTCAAATTGTAATGGAGGCCGCAGGAATTAATTAAAATATCCCTCTCCCACTTAGTAAATTGGAAATGAGGAATTTTCAAGCACACACAACATGCATATAAAACAAATCAGCAATAAATATGGAAAAAACAGAATTTTTTCCAACTATTATGACTTTGTTCTCCAATATGCGTCCCGTCGTGTCGCCACCTCGTCCGCTCCTCCTACGCCATGTACGAGCCATCCGGAGATCCGAGCCGAGAATAAAACCAATTTTATTTTACATCCATCGATCCTATACTCCATGAGGGAGTGTACATGAAATCTAGATCGAAAGTAAAATAAAATAAAGAGTGGCTAAACAATGTCGTATTTAATTACAAAATCAAATACTAATTTAGCCTCGTCAACCCAGAGGATTCAAATAATATACAATCACACACATGCAATCACATACACACATATATAGCCATAATAGTTGGATCTTATGCCTGCAACCAAAAAGTTAGCCTACGCACATCCTACTATTAACCGGCATACACAATATATGATAAGTGCGTGAAAGTAACCGAATCCAAAACACACAAAACCGGAACCCGTGGCTCTGATACCATTTGTTGGCAACGTGCTATTCCTCGGAAGGCTCATCGGCTCCCATGTCCCCGGATTAAAATTTTCACTAATGAAAACTAATCTGGATGGGATGAGTTTCCTAACCACAACCAATTCGTCGTCGTGCCAACGACTCGAGCGATCGCTTGAACAAACATGTAGTTCAAGCAATCAACTCTTCTAGTCGGTTAGCCGCGGAAGGGACGACGGACGGATCGCCGGTTTTTGTGTTTCTTATCGGGGTCCATGATTATACAAATACATACAAATGTAAACTAGTATAATCAACACATACATAAAGTAAGCATCCACACAAAACATACATATAATTGAAAAGCAATTATAAACATAGTACAAAAGAACATTAATCAAAATAAACAAGATTATACCTCTTGTTATACCTCTTGATCTTCTATTGTATGTCCTTCCTCCTTTTGGACGTCGTGTGGGCGACGATATACCAAAAGTTGAAGCCTCCTAGATCACCAATCTTCCTTTCCTTGTTCACTAGGAACAAAGGAAGATCCTAAAACAAAACTCATCTTCCTTTCTAGAACCGACCACCAAGTCAATAAAGTCGATGTTGCCGCCGGCCAAGGAAGATATAATGGAGTATGAAAACCAACCAAAAGAGAAACATCAAGGGTATGGGCGCCGGCCAACACTTGGAGAAAGGAAAGGAAAACAATCCTCCTCCTTGTTGCCGCCCAAACCCTAGACAAAGCTCTCCTAATTTCCAGCCAAGGATGAAGGGAAGGAGAATAGGTTGAGCTCCGGCCAAGGTAGAGAGAACAAGGATAGTGGTCGGCCAACACTCTGAAGGAAGAAGAAATAAATATTCATCTTCTTGTTGCCACCCACCCTAATCCCAAAACCCTAACCCTAGCCGCCCAACCCCAATCCAATTCCATCTAGGATTTGGTTGCCGCCCAAGGGAAGCCATCCTAATTCCATCCAACCTAAGCCATAGAAGGAAGGGAAAACCTTGGGTGCCGGCCAAATCAAGGAGGAAAAGGGAGGAAGGGTTGTCGGCCATCAATGGGAAGAAGAAGAAGCCTTGCCGCCCAACACAATGAACCAAACCCTAACCCTAATCTCCTTTTCTTTCTTGCTGCCCAAGCCACCTTGTCTCAATTAGGTTTTTCATCTTACTTTGCCGCCCACCCTAAGCCACCCTTTTATAGAGTTAGGGATAGGTCTTGGTTTAATCTCCACCGTCATTTCTAGGGTTTTTATCTCAACCGTCGGATCTAGGGTTTCATCCCAACCGTCGGATCTAGGGTTTCATCCCAACCGTCGGATCTAGGGATTTAATCTCAACCGTAGGTTCTAGGGATTTAATCCCAACTGTCGGATCTAAAGATTTAATCTCAACCGTCGGTTCTAGGGATTTAATCCCAACCGTCGGTTCTAGAGATTTATTTTCCTTCATTTGATCTAAACTTCATGAGGTGTTAATAGCCTACAATAGGAACCATGAGGAGGAGTTGGGTTTTGGCCACCCAATTGATCGGAACCACACAAACTTGATCCATCAATGATGTTCCATTCCACTAGAGGATCATCATTGAATTACCTCACCAACCCCTATAAATTAATATGGGATCCATATATTATTTGTACATCCATCTCCCCGTGTTTAAGATATCGAATGTTCGTCAATTAATTGATTTACTGACCATCAATTAATTAACATATAACTCCTCGAGTAGTACCACTCAACCTTATCATCATGTTGACTAAGTCAACCTACAGGGTTTACATGATGAACCTTATGAGCTCCTCAAGGGGACATCATCAACCTAATATATAGGACATGGTTTCCTTCTATAATCAACGACACACCATGTAAATAATATCATTTCCCAACTTACCGGGCATATTGATTTAATCCATAGAAATCTCACCCTCTGATAAATCAAAGAAATAAATATTAAGTACATGTGCCCGTTATTATATCGGGATTAAGAGCATGTACAACATAATATCCGAGGTCCGATTCAATTATGCAGTCAACAATAAATTGAATCACCTCTATGTCGGTCCTGCTCAATACACCTAAGTGTACTAGTGTAACTCTATGTTCAAGATAAAACAATACCAAGCTACACTACAACCATGCCAATGGTTTGTCCAAAACCATCTTGGTTGTGAGCCTCTACTTATACTCTACAAAGGACTGATAACATGATCTTCTGTGCCACACCCAAGCACCATGTGTTGGATCGAAAGTGTCGCTAGAGGGGGGGGTGAATAGCGATACGATGTCGTTAAAAAACTTTTGCAATAAGTAAAAAGCAAGTAGAGAGTGCACAGCGGAAATATAAAGTAGACAAGATATTTTTACGTGGTTCACAATCTTTCGATTGCTAATCCACGGCCCTAGTGATCCTTGATCACGTACGGAGGGCAATTCACTAAAACCACTCCTCTTCGTTGGAAGTAGGAGCAACGATTACAAAAAGGAATCAAGGCAAAGGGACACTCCCCCTTTCCTTGTTACGATTAAAGCACAAAGACAATTTAAAGAAGTAGAACTTAAATAAATATACCGACAACTCTTATAAGTAGAAGATGTAGCTTTCGTTGTCGGCGGCACTTCGTCGTAGCAAATGTGAGTAGTAGTAGCGGCGTTACGACGGCGTGTTGAGAGCTCTTGAATTCTTGTAATTTGCTTGGCTTGAACATGTCTATTTATGGATATTGATCTATGAATTTAGACATAGGTAGTGTCCAAGGTGAGGTTCTTATCCCAACTCAAGGATGAGGTGTTTCATCCAACCACCTTGTGCCACCTCCAACCTTCTTGTGCGCCAACTCAAGGATGAGGTGTTTCATCCAACCACCTTGTGCCACCTCCAACCTCCTTGGGCGCCAACTTGAGGATGAGGTGTTTCATCCAACCACCTTGTGCCACCTCCAACCTCCTTGGGCGCCAACTTGTTGGAGCCATTCAACTTGTGCCACATCATGGGAGCCAACCATCTTGTGCCAACTCACCTTATTTTGGGCGTCCACCACAAGGAAGCTTGGTGATGGTTTGGATGTCCACCTTGATGCCACATCACCCTTTGTACCAAAACACGAGTCAAGTCCAAATTCACCCCTTGAAATTGAGCTCTTCTCGAGGTGGAACTTGACTAGCAGTTGGATGTAGTCAAAGGGTTTTGGACCGCAGATACAAGTTAGCTTAAAATATAAAGTACGATGGTTCTAACCATTTGATCTCGACCTAGACCTTCCATTGGAGGTATTGGGTCGGATCTACGCTAACGACCTTGCCCGCTTTCACACGAGCTTACCTTGTAGCCTCGTTTCCGATCTTCACCAGTACCTCGGCTTCCTCCGAAATCCCTCTGGCGTTGCGACCACCTCGGTTCCCACCGGGTGTCGCGAACCTTCCGCTCAACTTTAGCATTTCGCACTTAATTGAGCTCGTAAGATAACAAATATACCCTTAACTATTGAGCCTTTGCCATAATCAAAATACGGTTCGACTTTGGTGCCCATTGCACCAACAATCTCCCTTTTGATTCATGGCAAACCGACACAAAAGTTAAGGAAAAATTAACATAACATAGCTAGCATAATGATTAAGCATGAATGAGCTAGCATAAAGATTAAATATGAATGAGCTAGCATAATGATTAAGCATGAATGAGCTAGCATAAAGATTAAATATGAATGAGCTAGCATAAAGATTAAATATGAATGAGCTAGCATAATGATTAAATATGAATGAGCTAGCATAATGATTAAGTATGAATGAGCTAGCATAATGATTAATTAAGAATGAGCTATCATAAAGATTAAGCATGAGTGAGAAATATTATTGTTTCAAGTTCTCCCCTTTGAGGTAACCTCCCCCTTGACCGAAGGTGAGGTCTTGAAAAATAATTTTTACTCCCCCTTAATAGTTGCTTAAGTAAACGGAATTACTTAATATAAAAGGTAATAATTTTGTTTACTTTCTTCCTTACTTTTGTGACTTTCTACCCCTTTTGCCTTAACTCAAAAAGTTTGTAAATATATTTTAAGGTTTGTAAGTCCAAGCAAGTTCCCAATATAAATATATATATATATATTTTTTAAATAATAATAAGCTTGAAAATATGTTCATCTAAAATGTACAACTCCGGTTGGACTTGATTGATATAGAATGATCAATAAGTCTTGAAGGAGTTGATTAATTTTAAATAATTATACTCCATGGTTCATGTCGATGCACCAATCTACATCCGGAACTGTGAGTAAGGTCCTAACATCTCACGCCTGCTCACGTGGCTATGTACACAAACACATTAGTCCTATGTGTTGTGAGATGTGTTGGCTCCTTAAATCTATAGGTATATGATTTCTAAGGTAAGACTTAGGCTAATTTCATAAAAAGAAGCAAAAGTAGAGTACATATATAGAAAAATTTAAATCCTACTCTATTACGCACATACCTAACTTTCGTCTTAATAAACTAAATTCGGCTTCGGGTAGTGGTTTGGTGAAGATGTCCGCTAGGTTTGATTTGGACTCAACATACTCTAGTTGTATAGTTCCATTAGTTACATGTTCCCTAATGAAGTGGTGTTTAACTTCTATATGTTTTGTCCTAGAATGACATATTGGATTTTTAGTTAAGTTAATTGAACTAATGTTATCTATGTAGGTTTTAATGTTGTTAAAGATTAAGCTAAAGTCTTGGAGAGTGTGCTTCATCCACAGGAGCTGAGAGACAAACTCACCCATCGCAACGTATTCGGCTTCGGTGGTAGATAAGGCAACGCAATCTTTGCTTCCTCGCACCAACTTACTAGACTCGAGCCGAGGATTTGACAACAACCACTCGTGCTCTTTCTATCGAGTTTACTACCGGCATAGTCGGAGTCGGAGTAGCCGATTAGATTAAACTCGGTAGATCTAGGGTACCAAATACCTACGTTTAGCGTGCCCTTTAGATATCTAAGGATACGCTTGACTAGGGTTAGGTGAGACTCCTTGGCACAGGTTTGTAACCTTGCGCACATACTTACCGCGAATAAAATGTCGGGTCGGCTCATGTTAAGTATAGGAGACTTCTATTCGCTCTATAGTATTTTAGGTCAACGGGTTTTCCTTCTACATCTTCGTTTATATTAACATTAGTTGCCATAGGTGTATTGATTATTTTAGCATCTTGCATTCCAAATCGATTTATTAAGTCCTTAGTATATTTTTGTTGATGTAAATATATTCCATCTTTAGTTTGTTTAATTTGTAAACCTAAGAAGAAACTTAACTCTCCCACTAAATTCATTTCAAATTCACTTTCCATAAGTGAGATGAATTCGTTTAGCAGGATCGAGTTGGTAGTTCCAAAAATTATATCATCTACATAGATTTGGGCTATAAAGATTTCTTTTCCTACGGTTTTAACGAATAAGGTTGGGTCGACTAAAACTTGGTTGAATCCTTTGGACTTAAGATAGATCGAAAGCCTTTCGTACCAAGCTCTTGGGGCTTGTTTGAGTCCATATAGGGCTTTCTTAAGTCTAAGGACATGGTCAGGTTTATCTAGATTTTCGAATCCGGGAGGTTGGTACGTAAACTTCTTCCTTAATGTATCCATTCAAAAATGCTGACTTGACATCCATTTGAAACAATTTAAAACCTCGATGTGCAGCATATGCTAACAACATTCGGATGGACTCTAGTCTGGCTACGGGGGCGTAGGTCTCATCGTAATCTAAACCTTCGACTTGACTAAACCCTTTTGCGACTAACCTAGCTTTATTTCTAACTACTTCACCTTTATCATCAAGTTTATTTCGAAATACCCACCTTGTTCCAATAATTGATTTTTCTTTAGGTGGTGGTACTAATTCCCAGACTTCATTTCTAGTGAATTGAGCTAGCTCTTCTTGCATAGCAATAATCCAGTCGGGATCAAGAAGTGCTTGTTCAATAGTTTTGGGTTCGATTTTGGAAATTAACGAGATTTGACTAAGGTTTCGATATGAAGCTCTAGTTCGAACCCCTAAATTTGGATCACCTATAACTTGATTGATAGGATGATTTGTTTGAGTCTTAGTGTGACTCGGGTTAGGGTCATCTATCACTTGGTCGATAGGATGACTTGGGTGAGTTCTAGTTTGACTTGGGTTAGAGTCATCTATCACTTGGTCGATAGGATGACTTGGGTTAGGACGAGATTCAAGTTCAAGATCAGAGTCGGGTTCGTGTCCTTCGTCGAAAACTATATTAATGGTTTCTTCGACTCTAAGAGTGTCGTGATTGTATACCCTATAAGCTCTACTGGTGGTTGAGTATCCTAGAAAGGTTCCAGTAGAGGTTTTGGCTTTGAATTTCACTAGCTAATCCTTAGTGTATAAGATATGTACCTTCCATCCCAATACTCTAAAATACATTATGTTCTGTATTTTATCGTGATAAATCACGTACGAGGTCTTTTTGTGACTCTTTACCATAAGGATCCTATTTTGGACATAGCAAGTCGTACTAACGGCCTCTGCTAAAATCTATCGGGTAGGTTATACTCGTTTAACATTGTCCTAGCGGCTTCTTGTAGGGTTCTATTTTTCCGTTCACTAACCCATTTTGTTGTGGGGTTCTAGGACATGAAAACTCATGGTGGTATCCGCTTAGGTTACGTAAATCAGTAAACCTGTGGTTTTCAATTCACCACCATGATCGCTTCTAAGTCTTTTAATCTTAAGGTTCTTTTGATTTTCGATTAACCTACAAAGATTGATTAGTTGGTCTAGGTATCATTTTTATGTTTGATAAACCTAACCCAAGTAAATCTAGAATAGTCACAATTATGACTAAGCAAAATTGACTACCATTGAGTGACTTAGCTCCATGTGAATCAAATAGATCCATGTGTAGGAGCTCAAGAACACTTTTGGTTCGTTCTTGATTAGTTAATTGATGTTGTGTCCTAGATTGTTTACCTTGTTGACAAGCATTACATATTTTATTATCCAAGTTGTTTAGTTTAGGCAAACCTATAACCAAGCCACTCTGACTCATCTTGTGGACGAGTCTTGGAGTGCAGTGTCAGAGTCTTGATTGCCATAACCAAGATTCCTCTTCTTTGTGTCATAAGACACTTGGTTGAGGAGTTGGCTAAATTTATTGTGTAGATGTTGCTACTCCTAGTTCCTTTAAGTATTATTTTAGATGTTGCATTTATTTTGATTACGCATTCATTTTCTAGAAATATGACCTTATAATTGTTATCACACAATTGGCTTACACTAAGTAAATTATATTGAAAGTTTTCTACTAATAAGACATTTTGAATTGTAAAGTTAGAGTTGAGCTCAATATCACCTGATCCAATGATTTTGAGCTTGCCGTTATTTCCGAAGGCTACCGATCCTTGTCGTTTGAATTGTAACTTCGAAAATTTGAGTTGATCCCCGGTCATGTGTCGGGAGCAACCACTGTCCAACATCCATTGATCCTACACATAAGGTAGTTGGATCGGATATTGGAATTACTAAAGGGTTGTTTGTAAGTTTTTAAACCTAAATCATCTCACCAATATCTACATGATCAAAACATGTTATTCCTATGTGTTATTGTGAGATGACTATCAATTTTACTTGATTAATTTTAATGAATTTAAATTAACCAACATTAGGTTAGATTCGGATTTAGTCTAAGCTCATCAAGTAATCTTTTCAAGAGATTAGCTTCCACGTCGTGGCGAGGCACAGAGGCCTTCTTTGATCGGAACAATGACCACTTCCTTAGACAAAGCTAATTTCAAGAAATTGATAACTCGACTTACTTGAGACTACGTCTTGGTCTAACTAGTTATTTTTGAAAAGAGGCTCCCCGAGGCTCAATCTTTTCGGAGGATTTTAGTTGGTTTATTTTTGAAAAGAGGCTCACAGAGGCTCAATCTTTTCGAAGGATTTTAGTTGGTTATGAGTCCTATCTAACCATTCTAAAAATAAAGGAAAAACTAAGCATGCAATTTCTAAGACTTAACAAAAATACATTTTGTATTGGCTCCCCCTGGACCATTGAATCGAGTGGGTCTATTCACATAGTGAATTTGGTCCTTGGGAACCCAATACATGTTAGATCCTAAAGTTGAAATCAAAGTGGTCTTAGGGACCCATGCTTGGACATTTTTCTTATGTTGGTTTACTATAGACATATATGACTTATTGGTTGTATTTGAGTTAAACCCGAGTCCGACCTTGTTGTACACGGCCCTTTGTGATCCAAGTAAGAGGTCAAGTCCCTTGGATCCCAAAGTGAACCTTTCCAACGTGTTCCTAAGGTCTTCGACTTGTGTTTTCAAAAGCGAGTTCTCAACTTCAAGCTTTTCAGCAGAGTTGAGTCCTCCTCTTGAATACGAGTAGTCGAAGAGGTTAGGGAGACCTCATGTTTGAGAAGGTTAACCTCCTCAATTAGGGTCTCGACCTTGGACTCGGACTTAGCTAGTTTCTTATTTAAAAATTTAATTGCACCATACAAAGTATTAAGTAACGACCGACTTACCCTTAATGATTCTTTTGAACCGGATACGGATCCGTGGCTTGTCTTGAATGGAAGCTCATCATCTGATTCGACTCGGACTCTTCTTGATTTCGAGTCGTGCTCGCCATTAGAGCTTGGATATCGTCTTCTTCCTCCGACAACTCCTCCCAAGTAGCGTTTAGCGCTTTCTTGGTCTTTGATGCGTTATTCTTTAGCTTTGGGCACTCGGACTTGATGTGACCGAACCTATTGCACTCATAGCATCTAAAATTAGAAGTATTTGAATTAGGTTTAGGCTTACCTTGAGTTGTTGGTCGTTTTCGTCTCTTGATCAGCTTCCGAACTAGATTGACTAGTTCGGATTCTATTCGAGTCTACTTCCGATTCGACTCTTCTTCCTTCGGGGTGGCTTGCTTGGGCTTCTTCTTCTTGGAACCTCGCAACTAACGCAATACTCTTCTCGGCCCGACCACGTTAGTTTGCTCATGTAATTCAAGTTCGAAAACAATTCTAACCTAATTTTAGAAAGGTCCTTGGAGACCTTGTAGGCATCGACCATGGATGCCCACAAGGTGGTCCTAGGAAAGCGAGTTAAGAGAATACCGATAAGGTCGCGATTCTCGACCTTTTGTCCGATGGCATGGAGTTGGTTGTGATGTCTTGGATCTGAGCATGTAGTTGAGTTGCGGTCTCGTTTTCCTGCATTTTCAAGTTATACAATTTATTTAAAAGTAAATCTCTTTTACATACCTTCGCAGTCGCTTCGGTGCCTTCAGTAGTTCCACTAGCTTGGTCCATAAGTCCTTTGCACTAATGAAGGGGCCGACGGTTGAGCTCTTCCTTGGACAACCCACATTGCAAGATTTGAGTTGCCTTCGGCTTCTACTTGTTTTTCATGGAATTTGACCATTGATCGTAACCCAAAGATTCACCATCTTCATTAATAGGAAGTGTGAAACCGGTTTGATTACGATCCACATCTCGATTTGGGTTTTAAGAAAGCATTCCATCCGACCCTTCCAATAACGAAAGTCATTACGTTGTAAAGCGGGTGAGCTAAACCCTTCGAGATGGGCCATTTAAAAACAAGAAGAAGAACGAAAAAGAATCTTGCAAAACACACACGAAAGAATATTCCAAGACTTTCGTCTTGGATTAGTAGTGAAGTAAAAAGATATATAAAATGTAACTTGCAAAAGAAATAAACAATCAAATGCGAATGTCGTTGAAGTTCGGAGGACAACCTTACTCGGATCTAACCCGAAGGACAACCTTATCCGGATCCTAAAGCCTCTAATGCAATTCTATATGTAGGAGAAGATAAGCAAGTGAAATAATTATACGAAAACAGAAATAAATAAATAAAAATCTGTAAAAAGAAAAACAAAGCTAGATTGGTGGTTTCACGAATCTTAGCGCCGACTCGATACCAATTGTTGGATCGAAAGTGTCGCTAGAGGGGGTGAATAGCGTCGATGTCGTTAAAAACTTTTGCAATAAGTAAAAAGCAAGTAGAGTGCACAGCGGAAATATAAAGTAGACAAGATATTTTTACGTGGTTCACAATCTTTCGATTGCTAATCCACGGCCCTAGTGATCCTTGATCACGTACGGAGGGCAATTCACTAAAACCACTCCTCTTCGTTGGAAGTAGGAGCAACGATTACAAAAAGAAATCAAGGCAAAGGGACACTCCCCCTTTCCTTGTTACGATTAAAGCACAAAGACAATTTAAAGAAGTAGAACTTAAATAAATATACCGACAACTCTTATAAGTAGAAGATGTAGCTTTCGTTGTCGGCGGCACTTCGTCGTAGCAAATGTGAGTAGTAGTAGCGGCGTTACGACGGCGTGTTGAGAGCTCTTGAATTCTTGTAATTTGCTTGGCTTGAACATGTCTATTTATGGATATTGATCTATGAATTTAGACATAGGTAGTGTCCAAGGTGAGGTTCTTATCCCAACTCAAGGATGAGGTGTTTCATCCAACCACCTTGTGCCACCTCCAACCTTCTTGTGCGCCAACTCAAGGATGAGGTGTTTCATCCAACCACCTTGTGCCACCTCCAACCTCCTTGGGCGCCAACTTGAGGATGAGGTGTTTCATCCAACCACCTTGTGCCACCTCCAACCTCCTTGGGCGCCAACTTGTTGGAGCCATTCAACTTGTGCCACATCATGGGAGCCAACCATCTTGTGCCAACTCACCTTATTTTGGGCGTCCACCACAAGGAAGCTTGGTGATGGTTTGGATGTCCACCTTGATGCCACATCACCCTTTGTACCAAAACACGAGTCAAGTCCAAATTCACCCCCTTGAAATTCGAGCTCTTCTCGAGGCTGGAACTTGACTAGCAGTTGACTGTAGTCAAAGGGTTTTGGACTGCAGTACAAGTTAGCTTAAAATATAAAGTACGATGGTTCTAACCATTTGATCTCGACCTAGACCTTCCATTGGAGGTATTGGGTCGGATCTACGCTTAACGACCTTGCTTCGCTTTCACACGAGCTTACCTTGTAGCCTCGCTTCCGGTCTTCACCCGAGTACCTCGGCTTCCTCCGAAGTCCCTCTGGCGTTGCCTGACCACCTCGGTTCCCACCGGGTGTCGCAGACCTTCCGCTCAACTTTAGCATTTCTGCACACTTAATTGAGCTCGTAAGATAACAAATATACCCTTAACTATTGAGCCTTTTGCCATAATCAAAATACCGGTTCGACTTTGGTGCCCACTGCACCAACACCATGTTATCTACAATGTAAAGTAATAGACAATATGCACATATATAAATATAAAGTGCAAACAATGATCATGTGATTCTTATTTCAAAATAAAATGTTCATACCAAAGAGCTAGGCTTTCAGTATACATCCCAACATATTTATGGGGGTTGGTGAGGTAGATCAATGATAATCCTTTAGTGGAATGAAATATCATTAATGGATCGGATTTGTGTGGTTCGGATCCATTGGGTGGCCAAGATCCAACTCCTCCTCATGGTTTTTATTGTAGCCTAATATAAATACCTTATGAAAGCCTAGATCCGACGGTGGAAAATGAAAGCCTAGATCTTACAGTGAAAAATGAAACCCTAGATCCGACGGTGGATATTGAAAGGAGGCTTAAGCCTAACTCTATAAAGGGAGGGATAGGGCTTGGGCGGCAAGGAGAACAAGGTTCATTGGTCTTGGGCGGCAATAGAAGCAAGGAAAGGATTAGGGTTAGGGTTTCTTTCTCTTGGTATCCTCTCCCTATTGTTGGTGCCCATCACCACTTCTTCTTAGACGGCGCCTATCTTCTTCCAAGATTGGCCGGTGCCCACCTTTTTTCTTCCTCAAGCTTTGTCCGGCGACAACAAGAGCTCCTCTTGTTGGCCGGCGCCCATCTTCCATCTCCCTCTCCTTGGTGGCCGGCGGCAACAACAAAGAGGAGGAAGAGGTTTGATCTTTCTGCAAAGGGATTGTGTCCGGAACTAGATAAGAGAAGAAGGGAGCTTAATATCTTCCTTTGTTCGGAGTGAACAAGGAAAGAAAGATACGCGATCTAGGAGGCTTCATCTCTTGGAGGATCGTTGCCCACACAATGTCCAAGAGGAGGATAGGACATACAATAGAAGACCAAGAGGTAAACAAGAGGTATAATTCTTGTTTTGGTTTCCTTTTGTTCCTTTGTATTATGTATGTAATTGCATGTGGCTAATTTACTTGGACCCCAAAGATAAACACAAAAACCGGCGATCCGTACATCATCTATTCCGTGGCTAATCGAGGAAAAGAGTTGAGTTGCTTGAACAACAAGTTTATTCAAGAGACCACTCTAATCGAATAGCACGATCATGGATCGGTTGCTTGGGTAATCCGTCATCGTCTTGGATTATTTTTTTTTAAGCCAGGGACGTAGATGGGATCGCCATGCACAAGCGACCGAGAGGGGAAGCAAATCCCGATAGTACTTGCGCTCTATGTGTTTACTTGCCTTATTGGCTCGTCGTTCCTTCAAGTTTGCAACCGCACCATTGTTATCATAATAAATTGTGATAGTTCTGTGTTGGGTTTCCGGCACCGCGGCGAGTGTGTGTTCGAACATGTTTCATAAATATGTGCACAGCGGAAGAAATAAAATAATAAATCTAATTTATTACAACACATACATCACACGCATGCATAGTACAACATGTGTAGACATAACCGTAAATTCAAATTTTGTAATAAAAGGAAATTTATACTACGGATATACCTAACGTATCACGTGTAGCGGGAAAGGCATCAGCCAGAATGATTCTCGCTAGAATTGTCTCTATCCGTATCCACGCCAAGTATCTTCGGGATGACTTCACAAAGTCACGAGCCACGTCTTCGTACGGGTTACTAGCCTCGTGTTGAAGACGATGTGATCGAGAGAAGATCACGATCTGAATCAAAATTCGGATCCAAAATGAGTCCTCAAAAACTCGCTTCACCGGAGAGGTATTCGTCAACCATTTGATGAATCCTTCATCCTCCACCTATGAAGATTACCGGAGATCGAATCCCCGATAAGGAAGGCGCTGTCAGAGCTCCAAATGCCGTCGAAACAATGCTCCGACAAGAAGAAAACAAGCTGTCCAGAAAACTGGACAGCTTTGGTGGAGACCTTGCGCCGGCCAAATAAGGAAAGCAATATGCTTAACTTGTCGCCGGAGCCAAGGAAGATCACTGGAGCTCCTCCGGCAGCAGCTCGACGCCGGCAAGTGGGGAAGATGGCAGCTGCTGGACGCTGGTTGGAGGAGCTTGGGCGGCGGCAAGGAGTTGGGCGCCGACCACTTGGAGAAGAGGGAGAGGGTGGGCGGAAACTTTAGGGTTGCAAGGATTAGGATTAGGGCTTAACAAAACCCTTAAGCCCTATTTTATAGAGAACAAATTCTCTTAATGGTTATCAGATCATAACCAAAAGCCCGTTAAACCACTCCATTAATTTAAGTTAAAATAAACCAAACCATGATGGTTTATTTTAAGTTAAAACGAACCGAACTAACTTTGGTTCATTCATTTAAAACAAACCAAACCCTTTGGTTTATTCTCCTCCATTGGATTAGAACCAAACCAATTTGGTTCATCCATCATGTCTTCGTAAGACACGGCCCATCCACGCTTCCATTGCGACTGAAACGATTTCTTGCTCGCTCCATGTTTGGTCCAACCAAACCTAGTTTCTCTCATTCTGAGAATCTCATTCTCAAGCTCGTTTTAAATCCTTCGGATTACGCTCGTTGTGCGTGTGACCAAATAGGTTTTTGGTTTATGTTGGCCGTCAATAATTAACCATTAATTATAGAACGATCATGAGTGGCACCTAGTAGTACATCATGATCCCCAATTAATCGAAAAGATCAACGGTTGATCCAGAACTATTTCTGAAACCCTTCAGCAGCTCGAATGAATCTTGCCCCATTCCCTTCACTCATCTTACACCCACTTGGTTCAGGACATGGTCTATAGTGTCAGTCCCCACTAGGCTGACTACATCACACCTAGCCCAAGTATCATTTCCTCGTCCTACGGATTCTAGTTACTGCACATGTATCGAAGAGTACCTTACTCTAAACATGTAATGCTTTGGCCAAAGACTTTAGTAACAATCCGACGAGAGGCCATGGGTATACATCTCCTCGCAAGGAGTCGTGAATCCTTTATAGGCTATTCAAATACATTCGATCACTTCGACTTATACCCAATCATCCCGGGTCCACATATCCTTAGAGATGCTTGCTTAAGATGTCAAAGCAAAAGTCTTTATGATCAAGATGACTTGAATACCACAAGTCAAAGGAACATCGCACTTAAGCTGCAGTAAGAACTTCATTGACATATCTTTATATGCAGAGAACCATATGAAATCTTACGGCTGATCACTCCAATGAACTAATTGTTGCGTTTCCGGCACCGCGGCGTGTGTGTGTTCGATAATGTTTCGTAAACATGAGCACAGTGGAAGCAATTAAAAAATAATAAATCTATATTTATTACAACACACACAACACATGCATGCATATTACAACAAGTGTAGACATAACCGTAAATTAAATTTGCAATAAAGGAAATTTATCTACGTTATACCTTTCGTATGACGTGTAGCGGGAACGGCATCAACCGGAACGATCCTCGTAAGAATCGTCTCTATCCGTATCCACGCCGAGCTCCTCGGGATGACTTCGCTAAGTCACGAGCTTCGTCTTCGTACGGGTTACTAGCCTCGTGTTGAAGGCGACGTGATCGAGAGATGATCACGATCCGAATCCAAATTCGGATCCTAAAACGAGTTCTCAAAACTCGCTTCTCCGGAGAGGTATTCGTCAACCGTTTGACGAATCCTTCGTCCCCCACCTCAGAGGATTACCGGAGATCAAATCCCCGGTAAGTTAGCCGCTGTTGGAGCACTAACCGTCATCCAAACGACGCTCCGACAACAAAGAAACAAGCTGTCCAGAAAAACTGGACAGCTTTTGGTGGAGGAATAGAGGCCGGATAAGGAAAGATGGAAGCTCACCTTATCACCGAACCCAAAGGAGATCGCCGGAGGGTCGCCGGAGGTTCTCCGGCTGAAGCTTGGACGCCGGCAAAGACTTGGACGGCAGCACACAAGCTGGGCGGCGGCAGCTTTAGGGTTGGCGCCAATTAACTCCAAGGTGGAGGTGGGCGGCAACTCAAGGGGGCTAGGGTTTTGATTAGGGCTTAATTATCCCTTAAGCCCTCTTTTATAGAGAACTACTTCTCTTAATGGTTATTGGATCATAACCATTAGGCTCGTTAACCCGCTCCATTAGGATAAGTTAAAATAAACCAAACCATGATGGTTTATTTTAAGTTAAAACGAACCGAACCAACTTTTGGTTCATTCGTTTAAAATAAACCAAACCCTTTGGTTTATTCTCATCCATTGGATTAGAACCAAACCATTTTGGTCCATCCATTATGTCTTCATAAGACACGGCCCATGTTAGTAATATATGAGAGATGTCCTAAGGCAATCGCCTTATGTATGAACCATTTATATGATAAATGAAGATTCACTATTTGAGTATACATGTTTTATGTATTTGATTGGATCTTAAACTCATTTACTGAATGTCCACGATACGATTCACCGCATGAGAGAATTTGTGATTGGATCACAACTAGTGAGTATCTCTACATGTGTAATTGTGATGTATCGGAATTATCCCTAGTCGATGAATTGATGGATTTGGACACCATCAATTCTGTCGAGACTAGCACGAGGTATACTCCTTGGTGTATCCAAGCAGCTGATTCTCACTGGTTGGAGACATAGTGATGTCCGGAGTTAAACGTGGATGCTAGTTATGGTAACTAGTTCATTTGAGTGACCAGCCGTAAGACTTCATATGGTTCTCTGCATATATAGATATGTCAATGAAGTTCTTACTGTGGCTTAAGTGCGAGGTTCCTTTGACTTGCGGTATTCAAGTCATCTTGATCATGGAGACTTATGCTTTGACATCTTAAGCAAACATCTCTAAGGAGATGTGGACCCGGGATGATTGGGTATAAGTCGAAGTGATCGAAGGTGTTTGAATAGCCTATAAAGGATTCACCACTCCTTGCTAGGAGATGTATACCCATGGCCTCTCGTCGGATTGTTACTAAAGTCTTTGGCCAAAGCATTACATGTTTAGAGTAAGGTACTCTTCGATACATGTGGAGTAACTAGAATCCGTAGGACGAGGAAATGATACTTGGGCTAGGTGTGACGTAGTCAGCCAAGTGGGGACTGACACTATAGACCATGTCCTGAACCAAGTGGGTATAAGATGAGTGAAGGGAATGGGGCACGAATCATTCGAGCTGCTGAAGGGTTTCAGAAATAGTTCTGGATCAACCGTTGATTTTTTCGGTTAATTGGGGATCATGATGTACTACTAGGTGTCACTCATGATCGTTCTATAATTAATGGTTAATTATAGACGGCCAACATAAATCGAGAACCTATTTGGTCACACGCACAACGAGTGTAATCCAAAGGATTTAAAATGAGCTTGAGAATGGGATTCTCAGACCGAGAGAAACTATGTTTGGTTGGACCAAACATAAAGCGAGCATGAAATTGTTTCAGTCGCAATGGAAGCGTGGATGGGCCGTGTCTTATGAAGACATAATGGATGGACCAAAATGGTTTGGTTCTAATCCAATAGATGAGAATAAACCAAAGGGTTTGGTTTATTTTAAACGAATGAACCAAAAGTTGGTTCGGTTCGTTTTAACTTAAAATAAACCATCATGGTTTGGTTTATTTTAACTTATCCTAATGGAGCGGGTTAACGGGCCTAATGGTTATGATCCAATAACCATTAAGAGAAGTAGTTCTCTATAAAAGAGGGCTTAAGGGATAATTAAGCCCTAATCAAAAACCCTAGCCCCCTTGAGTTGCCGCCCACCTCCACCTTGGAGTTAATTGGCGCCAACCCTAAGCTCGCCGCCCAGCTTGTGTGCTGCCGTCCAAGTCTTTGCCGCGCCCAAGCTTTCAGCCGGAGAACCTCCGCGACCCTCCGCGATCTCCTTTGGGTTCGGTGATAAGGTGAGCTTCCATCTTTCCTTAGCTGGCCTCTATTCCTCCACCAAAAGCTGTCCAGTTTTTCTGGACAGCTTGTTTCTTTGTTGTCGGAGCGTCGTTTGGACGACGGTTAGTGCTCCGACAGCGGCTAACTTACCGGGGATTTGATCTCCGGTAAACCTCTGAGGTGGGGGACGAAGGATTCGTCAAACGGTTGACGAATACCTCTCCGGAGAAGCGAGTTTTGAGAACTCGTTTTAGGATCCGAATTTGGATTCGGATCGTGATCATCTCTCGATCACGTCGTCTTCAACACGAGGCTAGTAACCCGTACGAAGACGAAGCTCGTGACTTAGCGAAGTCATCCCGAGGAGCTCGGCGTGGATACGGATAGAGACGATTCTTACGAGGATCGTTCCGATTGATGCCGTTCCCGCTACACGTCATACGAAAGGTATAACGTAGATAAATTTCTTTTATTGCAAATTTTAATTTACGGTTATGTCTACACTTGTTGTAATATGCATGCGTGTGTTGTGTGTGTTGTAATAAATATAGATTTATTATTTTTAATTGCTTCCGCTGTGCTCATGTTTACGAAACATGATCGAACACACACACGCCGCGGTGCCGGAAACCCAACAACCCATCCACGCTTTCATTGCGACTGAAAAAATTTCATGCTCGCTTTATGTTTGGTCCAACCAAACATAGTTTCTCTCGGTCTGAGAATCCCATTCTCAAGCTCGTTTTAAATCCTTTGGAGTACACTCGTTGTGCGTGTGACCAAATTGGTTCTCGGTTTATGTTGGCAGTCTATAATTAACCATTAATTATAGAACGATCATGAGTGGCACCTAGTAGTACATCATGATCCCCAATTAACCGAAAAGATCAACGGTTGATCCAGAACTATTTCTAAAACCCTTCAGTAGCTCGAATGAATCGTGCCCCATTCCCTTCACTCATCTTATACCCACTTGGTTCAGGACATGGTCTATAGTGTCAGTCCCCACTAGGCTGACTACATCACACCTAGCTCAAGTATCATTTCCTCGTCCTACGGATTCTAGTTACTCCACATGTATCGAAGAGTACCTTACTCTAAACATGTAATGCTTTGGCCAAAGACTTTAGAAACAATCCGACGAGAGGCCATGGGTATACATCTCCTCGCAAGGAGTGGTGAATCCTTTATAGGCTATTCAAACACCTTCGATCACTTCGACTTATACCCAATCATCCCGGGTCCACATCTCCTTAGAGATGTTTGCTTAAGATGTCAAAGCATAAGTCTCCATGATCAAGATGACTTGAATACCGCAAGTCAAAGGAACCTCGCACTTAAGCCACAGTAAGAACTTCATTGACATATCTATATATGCAGAGAACCATATGAAGTCTTACAGCTGGTCACTCCAATGAACTAGTTACCATAACTTGCATCCACGATTAACTCCGGACATCACTATGTCTCCAGCCAGTGAGAATCAGCTGCTTGGATATACCAAGGAATATACCTCGTGCTAGTCTCGACAGAATTGATGGTGTTCAAATCCATCAATTCATCGACTAGGGATAATTCCGATACATCACAATTACACATGTAGAGATACTCACTAGTTGTGATCCAATCACAAATTCTCTCATGCTGTGAATCGTATCGTGGACATTCAGTAAATGAGTTTAAGATCCAATCAAATACATAAAACATGTATACTCAAATAGTGAATCTTCATTTATCATATAAATGGTTCATACATAAGGCGATTGCCTTAGGACATCTCTCATATATTACTAACAGGCTCCCACTTGGCCTAATGCCAATCGCTACGGTATCCAATACCATAAGCTCGAACATGACCCTCAAACTTATTTTGAGGTAATGCCTTAGTCAAGGGATCCGCTAAGTTCCTTTCAGTGGGAATTTTCTCGATTTGTATTTCGTTCCTACTGATGATCTCTCTGATAAGATGATAGCGGCGAAGCACATGTTTGGATCGTTGATGAGACCTTGGCTCTTTCGCCTGTGCAATTGCTCCATTGTTGTCGCAGTAGACCGGTATTGCTTCAACAATGGCCGGAATCACACCAAGTTCATGAACGAACTTTTTGATCCAAACCGCTTCCTTTGCTGCTTCCGAAGCTGCAATGTATTCTGCCTCAATGGTAGAATCCGCTACAGTCTCTTGTTTGGAACTTTTCCAACTCACTGCGCCCCCATTCAAGGTGAACACGTATCCAGACTGAGACCTGGAATCATCCTTGTCTGTCTGGAAGCTGGCATCCGTATACCCGCGTATCACCATGTCCCCTTCTCCATATATTAGGAACACATCCTTAGTTCTTCTCAAGTACTTAAGGATCGTCTTAACAGCCGCCCAATGATCCATTCTTGGATCGGACTGGTATCTGCTCGTGACACTCAGAGCATACGATACATCGGGTCTCGTACATAACATAGCATACATGATAGATCCTATTGCGGATGCATAGGGAATCTTACTCATGCAGATCCTCTCGTCTTCTGTGCGCGGACACATAGACTTCGAAAGGTGTACCCCATGCCTGATGGGTAGGAAACCTTTCTTGGATTCCGACATGCACTCGGTCTATATATGTAGACTGCGAAAGACCAAGCAACCGTTTCGATCTATCTCTATAGATCTTAATCCCGAGGATGTAGGTTGCTTCTCCCAGGTCTTTCATGGAGAATGTCTTGGATAACCAAACCTTCACTGACTGTAAGATTGAAACATCGTTTCCTATAAGTAGTATGTCATCGACATACAATACTAGGAATATGACTGCACTCCCACTAACCTTCTTGTACACACAAGGTTCGTCTGGATTTTGTGAGAAATCAAACTTTTTGATTGTCTCATCAAAACGGATATTCCAGCTCCTGGATGCTTGCTTCAATCCATAAATGGACCGTCGCAATTTGCATACCTTGGTTTTATCAACCGATGTGAAACCCTCAGGTTGTATCATATACACGTCCTCGAGCAGGTTTCCATTAAGGAAAGTTGTTTTCACATCCATCTGCCATATCTCATAATCATAATGAGCCGCTATGGCCAGGAGCATCCGAATGGATTTAAGCATAGCTACAGGCGAATAGGTTTCATCATAATCAACACCTTATTTTTGACGATATCCTTTCGCCACCAATCTAGCCTTATAGGTAATCACATTACCATCCATGTCGGTTTTCTTCTTGAAAACCCACTTGCACCCTATAGGCTTTATCCCTTTAGGTGGGTCAACCAAGTTATAAACTTGGTTTTCATACATGGAATCCATTTCCGACTTCATGGCACCAAGCCACTTATCCCTTTCTGAACTTGTCAGCACTTCTTCATAACTGGTAGGCTCCTCATCATCAATGAGTAACATGTCGTTCGATTCGCTTACGAGAAATCCATATCTCTCAGGAATATTGCGTGTTCTACCAGATCTACGAAGATGTGGTGTTCAATAGGTCGGAGATTGCTCATCACTATGAGTTATCGGTTGCATTGTGCTCACCGGGTATCTCATTAATGTCTATTTGAGTCTCTCGAGCCTCCTCAAGCTCGGCGACACTCCCACTATTTTCTTGCAAGAGAAACTCTTTCTCTAGAAACACATGCCTTGAAACAAACACCTTTTGTTCCACGGGATGATAGAATTAGTAACCCTTGTTTCCTTAGGGTATCCAATAAATAGACATTTATCGGACTTAGCATCATTTATTCTGATCACTTCACATAAGCGAGACAACCCCATATCTTCAAGTAAGATACATGAGGTTTCTTACCATTCCATATCTCATATGGAGTAGTTGAGACTACCTTGGTAGGCATTACATTTAACAAGTAAGCATATGCGAGTGCATAACCCCAAAGGACTTGGGAAGAGTCGCATGATTCATCATTGACTGAGCATGTCCAACAAGTTCGATTCGCCTCTCGGATACACCATTATCTTTGTGGTGTATAGGCGAGTCCATTGAGACAATATGCCATTGTCTCTTAGATAATCAAGAAACTCTTGACTTAAGTATTCACCACCTCGATCCGATCGAAGTATTTTAATACTCTTGTCATGTTGTTTCTCTACTTCATTTCTGAACTCTTTGAACCTTTCAAAGGCTTCAGACTTGTGTTTCATCAAGAACACATACCCAAACCGTGAGTGATCATCGGTGAAGGTAATGAAGTAGCTATAGCCTCCTAAAGTTTGAGTTGACATAGGTCCACATACATCACTATGTATTAGGCCTAGCAACTCTCCCACTCGTTGACCTTTTCCTGTAAAAGGTAACTTAGTCATCTTGCCTTTTAAGCATGATTCGCATGTTTCGTATGAATCCAATTCAAACGATTCCAGAATTCCACATCGGTGTAATTCGGACATGCGTTTCTTGCTTATATGGCCAAGACGACAATGCCACATATAGGAGTCTATGTGATTATCCTTTCGAGCACGCGTGTTGCTCGCTTTGATATTGAAAATGTCACTGGATACGTCCAACGTATAAATGCCATTACTCAAAGTTCCAGTTCCATAAAGTACGCCATTCAAAGTTATATAACAACAATTGTTACTAAACGTCAAATGGAAACCATTTCTATTTAAGCAGGAAATAGAAACAATGTTCTTTATTAGAGAAGGAACATAATAGCAATTGTCCAGTTCCAAGACTAGTCCACTAGGGAGCTTCAGCAAATAAGTTCCGATGGCGACCGCAGCAACCTTTGCTCCATTGGCAACTCGCAAATTTGACTCCCCTCTGACAAGTCTTCTTCTATTCCTTAGCCCCTGTATGTCATTACATATATGTGAGCTACACCCAGTATCCAATACCCAAGTGTCTAAGGAAATAGAATGACAATCAATAACGAAGATACATGAAGAGGATGGGGCATCGGATGCCTTCTTCTTCTTCATGGACTCAAGATAAATCTTGCAGTTTCTTCGCGTGGCCTTCCTTGCCCACATGATGGCAAGTGCCCTTTTGCGCTGGTTCCACCTTCTTTGCCTTTTTGTTCTTTCCTTTCTTCTATTCTTTTGCCTTCCTCTTAGAACCTTTCTTTGAGGAATCAACTAACAGAACCGCCTTCTCTTCATGCTTTACAGAAGGCTCCACAGTCTTCAGCATATTGAGGAGCTCGGGAATGGTGGATTCTAATTTGTTCATCCGATAGTTCATCACAAGTTGCGAGAAACTCTTGGCCAAACAATGCAGAATTAAGTCAATACTTAACTCATGATCCATCACAAAACCGAGGGTAGCTAGCCGCTCGATGTACCCGTTCATCTTTAGCACAAACTGCACTACAGACGAACCTTCTTGCATCTTCGTAGTGAAGAGGAGCCTAGAGACCTCGAACCTTTCGGATCTCGCTTGCTCATCGAACAACTCATGAAGATGGAAGACCATAGTATTAGCATCCATATGCTCATGTCGCTTTGCGGCTCGGTACCATCGCGCTAGCATGATGCAACTCGCCCGGCGATAGACTAACATTTGGTCTGGAGTTGCATCGTCCTTAGGACGGTTAGGAAGAGGCTCTTCAAAGACATACGCAAGCTTTTCCGCCTTGAGAATAATTCTCAGGTTTCTAAGCCAGTCCAGGAAGTTAGGCCCAGTCAGTTTGTTCGAATCCAAAATAGTGCGCAAATTCAAAGACGTCATGATCAATTTATTGACCTAGAAATACAAAACGAGCATATATGAGAAAATGATTTTAAAAATGCATCAATATACATTTATAAATCCCATTCATTTTTCGAATTTCAAAAACCCCAAAATCACTTCGGGAGATTGTAGGTCCATCTCCGAATGGGCTGATATCCATCATAGTTATGAACAACCTTGGAGAGAGTCCAACAAACCATTCATAACTACGACGGTAGGGATCATCTATACCGATTGCATATGCCGTATATGCAACTATCACAATGTGCTATCAACTAATTGAATGTTCACACATACATCGGGTTGTTAACACATTAACAAGTATGCATCATATGCATAGCACCCAACTTCACCTCCCTTTACATCGACCTTGGAGAGAGTCCAACAAGCCGATGCTCCAGGTTAAAGCCAACCCATTAATCGGGAAATAGTTTTAATATGGTTAGAGCGCATTCAACCAATTAGCCCAGCTTGGAGAGAGTCCAACAACCAAAGCTAACGATTGACCTCTGACTCTTACCATATTAGTATTAAACTATTCCATGGTTTGAACATATTCGGGTTCGAGCCGGGCTTAGAGAGAGTCCTACAACCCAAACAAGAAACGGAACTCTGGTTCTAACCATATTAATGGAAGGTGTAGGCCTTAATATTGTTTAAGGGTTTTTATGTCTCATCCTCTTTGCATGCAAATAACTATTATCTACATGGCATGGCATACATGGCATACATCTACATGTCACGACACGCATGACATAATGTTATGCATCTAATGCAATTACATGGCATACAATTATGTCATGTATATATTTCCTTATATGTCATAACTATTTATGGAAATAAAATATGTTTAAGATTTGATTCTCCAAATCAAATCATAATTAAATTAGGAAACAAATTTTCAAATCTAATCACATATTTTATTCATGGAATTATTTGATTAAGGAAAATCTATTTAGGAAACCAATTTCCTAAATCATTAAAACTACTTATGGAAATAAAATATTTTAAGATTTGATTTCCCAAATCAAATCATGATTAAATTAGGAAACAAATTTCTAGAATCTAATCAAATATTTTATTTATGGAAAATATCAATTTCCATAAATACTTCCAACTTTCCAAAAGTGGAAGATTTCCATAAATACTTCTAGACTTTCCAAAATTGAAAAATTTTCATAAATACTTCTAAATTTCCAAAATTAGAAAATTTCCAGAAATACATTATGACTATCGCAAAACCATTTTACGATTATGTCGAAACACAACCTGGGCTCTGATACCACTGTTGGGTTTCCGGCATCGCGGTGTGTGTGTGTGTTCGATCATGTTTCGTAAACATGAGCACAGCGGAAGCAATTAAAAAATAATAAATCTATATTTATTACAACACACACAACACACGCATGCATATTATAACAAGTGTAGACATAACCGTAAATTAAATTTGCAATAAAAGAAATTTATCTACGTTATACCTTTCGTATGACGTGTAGCGGGAACGGCATCAACCGGAACGATCCTCGTAAGAATCGTCTCTATCCGTATCCACGCCGAGCTCCTCGGGATGACTTCGCTAAGTCACGAGCTTCGTCTTCGTATGGGTTACTAGCCTCGTGTTGAAGACGACGTGATCGAGAGATGATCACGATCCGAATCCAAATTCGGATCCTAAAACGAGTTCTCAAAACTCGCTTCTCCGGAGAGGTATTCGTCAACCGTTTGAAGAAACCTTCATCACCCACCTCAGAGGTGTATCGGAGATCAAATCCCCGGTAAGTTAGCCGCTGTCGGAGCACTAACCGTCGTCCAAACGACGCTCCGACAACAAAGAAACAAGCTGTCCAGAAAAACTGGACAGCTTTTGGTGGAGGAATAGAGGCCGGCTAAGGAAAGATGGAAGCTCACCTTATCACCGAACCCAAAGGAGATCGCCGGAGGGTCGCCGGAGGTTCTCCGGCTGAAGCTTGGACGCCGTCAAAGACTTGGACGGCAGCACACAAGCTGGGCGGCGGCAGCTTTAGGGTTGGCGCCAATTAACTCCAAGGTGGAGGTGGGCGGCAACTCAAGGGGGCTAGGGTTTTGATTAGGGCTTAATTATCCCTTAAGCCCTCTTTTATAGAGAACTACTTCTCTTAATGGTCATTGGATCATAACCATTAGGCCCGTTAACCCGCTCCATTAGGATAAGTTAAAATAAACCAAACCATGATGGTTTATTTTAAGTTAAAACGAACCGAACCAACTTTTGGTTCATTCATTTAAAATAAACCAAACCCTTTGGTTTATTCTCATCCATTGGATTAGAACCAAACCATTTTGGTCCATCCGTTATGTCTTCATAAGACACGGCCCATCCACGCTTTCATTGCGACTGAAACAATTTCATGCTCGCTTTATGTTTGGTCCAACCAAATATAGTTTCTCTCGGTCTGAGAATCTCATTCTCAAGCTCGTTTTAAATCCTTTGGATTACACTCGTTGTGCGTGTGACCAAATAGGTTCTCGGTTTATGTTTGCCGTCTATAATTAACCATTAATTATAGAACGATCATGAGTGGCACCTAGTAGTACATCATGATCCCCAATTAACCGAAAAGATCAACGGTTGATCCAGAACTATTTCTGAAACCCTTCAGCAGCTCGAATGAATCGTGCCCCATTCCCTTCACTCATCTTATACCCACTTGGTTCAGGACATGGTCTATAGTGTCAGTCCCCACTAGGCTGACTACGTCACACCTAGCCCAAGTATCATTTCCTCGTCCTACGGATTCTAGTTACTCCACATGTATCGAAGAGTACCTTTCTCTAAACATGTAATGCTTTGGCCAAAGACTTTAGTAACAATCTGACGAGAGGCCATGGGTATACATCTCCTCGCAAGGAGTGGTGAATCCTTTATAGGCTATTCAAACACCTTCGATCACTTCGACTTATACCCAATCATCCCGGGTCCACATCTCCTTAGAGATGTTTGCTTAAGATGTCAAAGCATAAGTCTCCATGATCAAGATGACTTGAATACCGCAAGTCAAAGGAACCTCGCACTTAAGCCACAGTAAGAACTTCATTGACATATCTATATATGCAGAGAACCATATGAAGTCTTACGGCTGGTCACTCCAATGAACTAGTTACCATAACTAGCATCCACGATTAACTCCGGACATCACTATGTCTCCAGCCAGTGAGAATCAGCTGCTTGGATATACCAAGGAGTATACCTCATGCTAGTCTCGACAGAATTGATGGTGTCCAAATCCATCAATTCATCGACTAGGGATAATTCCGATACATCACAATTACACATGTAGAGATACTCACTAGTTGTGATCCAATCACAAATTCTCTCATGCTGTGAATCGTATCGTGGACATTCAGTAAATGAGTTTAAGATCCAATCAAATACATAAAACATGTATACTCAAATAGTGAATCTTCATTTATCATATAAATGGTTCATACATAAGGCGATTGCCTTAGGACATCTCTCATATATTACTAACACTAATTACCATAACTAACATCCATGATTAACTCCGGACATCACAATGTCTCCCGCCAGTGAGAATCAGCTGCTTGGATACACCAAGGAGTATACCTCGTGCTAGTCTCGACAGAATCAATGGTGTCCAAATCCATCAATTCATCGACTAGGGATAATTCCAATACATCACAATTACACATGTAGAGATACTCACTAGTTGTGATCCAATCACAAATTCTCTCATGCTGTTAATCGTATCGTGGACATTTAGTAAATGAGTTTAAGATCTAATCAAATACATGAAAATATGTATACTCAAATAGTGAATCTTCATTTATCAGATAAATGGTTCAAACATAAGGCGATTGCCTTAGGACATCTCTCATATATTACTAACAAACTCCCACTTGGCCTAATGTCAATCGCTACAGTATCCAATACCATAAGCTCTAACATGACCCTCAAACTTACTTTGAGGTTATGCCTTAGTCAAAGGATCAGCTAAGTTCCTTTCAGTGGGGATTTTCTCAATTTGTATTTCCCTCCTACTAATGATCTCTCTGATCAGATGATAGCGGTGAAGCACATGTTTGGATCATTGATGAGACCTTGGCTCTTTCACCTGTGCAATTGCTCCATTGTTGTCGCAGTAGACCGGTATTGCTTCAACAATAGCTGGAATCACACCAAGTTCATAAATGAACTTCTTGATCCAAACCGCTTCCTTTGCTACTTCCGAAGCTGCAATGTATTCTGCCTCAGTGGTAGAATCCGCTACAGTGTCTTGTTTGGAACTTTTCCAACTCACTGCGCCCCCATTCAAGGTGAACATGTATCCAGACTGAGACCTGAAATCATCCTTGCCTATCTGGAAGCTGGCATCCGTATACCCGCATATCACCATGTCCCCTTCTCCATATATTAGGAACACATCCTTAGTTCTTCTCAAGTACTTAAGGATTGTCTTAACAGCCACCCAATGATCCATTCCTGGATCAAACTGGTATCTACTCGTGACACTCAGAGCATACGATACATCGGGCCTCGTATATAACATAGCATACATGATAGATCCTATTGCGGATGCATAGGGAATCTTACTAATGCAAATCCTCTCGTCTTCTGTGCGCGGATACATAGACTTTGAAAGGTGTATCCCATGCCTGATGGGTAGGAAACCTTTCTTGGATTCTGACATGCTAAACCTCTTTAGCACTTGGTCTATATATGTAGACTGCGAAAGACCAAGCAACCGTTTCGATCTATCTCTATAGATCTTAATCCTGAGGATGTAGGTTTCTTCTCCTAGGTCTTTCATGGAGAATGTCTTGGATAACAAAATCTTAACTGACTGTAAGATTGAAACATCATCTCCTATAAGTAATATGTCATCGACATACAATACTAGAAACACGACTGCACTCCCACTAACCTTCTTGTACACACAAGGTTCGTCTGTATTTTGTCAGAAATCAAACTTTTTGATTGTCTCATCAAAACGGATATTCCAGCTCCTGGATGCTTGCTTCAATCCATATATGGACGGTCGCAATTTGCATACCTTGGTTTTATCAACCGATGTGAAACCCTCAGGCTGTATCATATACACATTCTCGAGCAAGTTTCCATTAAGGAAAGCTATTCTCACATCCATCTGCCATATCTCATAATCATAATGAGCCACTATGGCCAGGAGCATCCGAATGGATTTAAGCATAGCTACAGGCGAATAGGTTTCGTCATAATCAACACCTTGCTTTTGACGATATGATTTTGCCACCAATCTAGCCTTATAGGTAATCACATTACCATCCATGTCTGTTTTCTTCTTGAAAACCCACTTGCACCCTATAGGCTTTATGCCTTCAGGTGGGTCAACCAAGTTCCAAACTTGGTTTTCATACATGGAATCCATTTCCGACGTCATGGCTTCAAGCCACTTATCCCTTTCTGAACTTGTCAGAACTTCTTCATAACTGGTAGGCTCCTCATCATCAATGAGTAACACGTCATTCGATTCACTTAAGAGAAATCCATATCTCTCAGAAATATTGTGTGTTCTACCAGATCTACGAAGATGTGGTGTTTCAATAGGTCCAGTCGATTGCTCATCACTATGAGTTATCGGCTGTTGTGCTTCACCAGGTATCTCATCAATGTCTATTTGAGTCTCTCGAGCCTCCTCAAGCTCGACGACACTCCCACTATTTTCTTGCAAGAGAAACTCTTTCTCTAGAAACACAGCATGCCTTGAAACAAACAACTTTTGTTCCACAGGATGATAGAATTGGTAACCCCTTGTTTCCTTAGGGTATCCAATAAATAGACATTTATCAGACTTAGCATCCAATTTGTCTGATACAGTCTGCTTCACATAAGCAGGACAACCCCATATCTTCAAGTAAGATACATGAGGTTTCTTACTATTCCATATCTCATATGGAGTATTAGAGACTACCTTGGTTGACATTCTATTTAACAAGTAAACAACTGTCTGAAGTGCATAGCCCCAAAAGGACTTGGGAAGATTCGCATGATTCATCATTGACCTGACCATGTCCAACAAGTTCTGATTATGCCTCTCAGATACACCATTATGCTGTGGTGTATATGGAGGAGTCCATTGAGACAATATACCATTGTCTCTTAGATAATCAAGAAACTCTTGACTTACGTATTTTAATACTCTTTTAATGTTGTTTCTCTACTTCATTTCTGAATTCTTTGAACCTTTCAAAGGCTTTAGACTTGTGTTTCATCAAGAACACATACCCAAACCGTGAGTGATCATCGGTGAAGGTAATGAAGTAGCTATAGCCTCCTAAAGCTTGAGTTGACATAGGTCCGCATACATCAGTATGTATTAGACCTAGCAACTCTCCCACTCGTTCACCTTTTCCTGTAAAAGGTAACTTAGTCATCTTGCCTTTTAAGCATGATTCACATGTATCGTATGAATCCAATTCAAATGATTCCAGAATTTCACATCGGTGTAATTCGGACATGTGTTTCTTGCTTACATGGCCAAGATGACAATGCCACATGTAGGAGTCTAATTGATTATCCTTTCGAGCACGCTTATTGCTCGCTTCGATATTGAAAATATCACTGGATACGTCCAACGTATAAATGTCATTGCTCAAAGTTCCAATTCCATAAAGTACGCCATTCAAAGTTATATAAAAACAATTATTACTAAACGTCAAATGGTAACCATTTCTATTTAAGCAGGAAATAGAAACAATGTTCTTTATTAGAGAAGGAACACAATAACAATTGTCCAGTTCCAAGACTAGTCCACTAGGGAGCTTCAGCAAATAAGTTCCGATGGCGACCACAGCAACCTTTGCTCCATTGCCAACTCGCAAATTTGACTCCCCTCTGACGAGTCTTCTTTTATTCCTTAGCCCCTGTATGTCATTACATATATGTGAGCCACACCCAGTATCCAATACCCAAGTGTCTATGGAAATAGAATGACAATCAATAACGAAGATATCTGAAGAGGATGGGGCATCAGATGGCTTATTCTTCTCCATGGACTCAAGATAAATCTTGCAGTTTCTTCGCCAATGGCCCTCCTTGCCATAATAATGGCAAGTGCCCTTTTGAGCTGGTTCTGCCTTTTTAGCCCTTTTCTTCCCCTTCTGCTATTCCCTTGACTTCCTCTTAGAACCTTTCTTCGAGGAATCAACTCACAGCACCGTCCCCTGCTCATGCTTCTCAGAAGGCTCCACAGTCTTCAGCATATTGAGCAGTACCACAGATGAACCTTCTTGCATCTCAGAGGTGAAGAGGAGCTTGGAGACTTCGAACCTTTCGAATCTCACTTGCTGATCAAACAACTCATAAAGATGAAAGACTATGGTATGGGCATCCATATGCTCATGCTGCTTACGCAGCTCAGGTACCATCGTGGCTAGCAGGATGCAACTTGTCAGTTAAGAATCAGTCACATGTTTCTGATAGACCAACAATTGGTCCGGAGTTGCATCGTCACTAGGATGGGCGGAAAGAGGCGCTTCGAGGACTTAAGCAAGCTTTTCACCTTGAGAAAAATTCTCAAGTTTCTAAGCCAGTCCAAGAAGTTCGGCACAGTCAATTTATTTGAATCCAAGATAGAGTGCAAATTCAAAGACATCATGATCAATCAATTATCCTAGAAATACAACTCAAGCATATATGAGAAAATGATTTTAAAATGCATCAATATACATTTATAAATCCCATTCATTTTTTGAATTTCAAAAACCCCAAAATCACTTCGGGAGATCATAGGTCCATCTCCGAATGGGCTGATATCCATCATAGATATGAACAACCTTGGAGAGAGTCCAACAAGCCATTCATAACTACGATGGTAGGTATCAAATATACCAATTGCATATCACGTATATGCAACTATCACAATGTGCTATCAACTAATTGAATGTTCACACATACATCGGGTTGTTAATACATCAACAAGTATGCATCATATGCATAGCACCCAACTTCACCTCCCTTAACATCGACCTTGGAGAGAGTCCAACAAGTCGATGCTCTAGGTTAAAGCCAACCCATTAATCGAGAAATAGTTTTAATATGGTTAGAGCGCATTCAACCAATTAGCTTGGCTTGGAGAGAGTCCAACAACCAAAGATAACGATTGACCTCTGACTCTTACCATATTAGTATTAAACTATTCCATGGTTTGAATATGTTCGGGTTCGAGCCGGGCTTGGAGAGAGTCCAACAACCCAAACAAGAAACGGAACTCTGGTTCTAACCATATTAATGGAAGGTGTAGGCTTTAATATTGAGTAAGGGTTTTTATGTCTCATCCTCTTTGCATGCAAATAACTATTATTCACATGACATGGCATACATGGCATACATCTACATGTCACGACACACATGGCATAATGATATACATCTAATGCAATTACATGGCATATAATTATGTCATGTACAAAATATTCTTATATGTCATAACTATTTATGGAAATAAAATATGTTTAAGATTTGATTCTCCAAATCAAATCATGATTAAATTAGGAAACAAATTTCCAAATCTAATCACATATTTTTTTTGGGGAAATAGTTGATTAAGGAAAGTCAATTTAGGAAACCAATTTCCTAAATCATCAAAACTACTTATGGAAATAAAATATTTTTAAGATTTGATTTCCCAAATCAAATCAAGATTAAATTAGGAAAAAAATTTCCAAATCTAATCAAATATTTTATTTATGGAAAATATCAATTTTCATATATACTTCCAACTTTCAAAAAGTAGAAGATTTTCATAAATACTTCTAGACTTTCCAAAATTAAAAATTTCCATAAATACTTCTAACTATCCAAAAGTAGAAAATTTCTAGAAATACCATTATGACTATCGCAAAACAATTTTACGATTATGTCGAAACACAACCTGGGCTCTGATACCACTGTTGGGTTTCCGGCACCGCGACGAGTGTGTGTTCGAACATGTTTCGTAAACATGTGCATAGCGGAAGGAATAAAATAATAAATCTAATTTATTACAACACACACATCACACGCATGCATAGTACAATATGTGTAGACATAACCATAAATTCAAACTGATGCGGCGAGGAAAATTCATTTTACCCCCTTTTCGACGCGACGAAGGCACGAAGGGAGCTTTTGGGGGGTTCTCACAGGCCGCAACAGTAAAAATGGATGTGGAAGATGAAATCAAGAAACGCAAAAACCCCAAACAGACAGCGGAAACTCAAACACAAGATATAACGTGGTTCGGAATGAATATTCCTACTCCACGGAGGTGAGCTCTCTCACCGGGGATAATGCCCAAGCACTTTCCACTATGAATGTCCTCTTTTACGGAAAGGAAACTTTCTGAGGTGGAGGATAAAACCTCTTATAGTTGGATTACCAATACAAGAAAGAGTACGTGTGACTCAAGATCAAGGTCGCTGCTCTTCTTCCCCAGCGAAGTGATGACAACTCTCCTCCTTCTCCTCCTGTGTCTTCGTTTCGTGTCCGATGGAATGATTGCCGATCTCCTTCTTTTCTCCTCTCTTTGCCTTTTATCCTCCTCCTCTGATCCATCACTATCTCGTGGGCTGTCCTCGTTGTACACGTGGCCACCATGTCCACCTGGAGAATAATTCTGTTACAGGTACGAGGGGCGAAGACTCCTCAGAATCTTCTGTGGGGACCTCTCTTTCCGTTACATATCACTCCCTCATTCCTATTCCAAGAAACTAGGTTAGCCCGTCCCCTTCAACCATCTACTTTTGGTAAAACTAACGTAGGTCTCCAGATCACGAATAGTATATAGCCTTAAGGCTCATTTGGCTGGACCGATTCTCATCCGCCCCATCTGTCTTTGGGCTTATGTGGCCGAACCGATTCTCATCTGCCCCATCTGTCTTTGGGCTTATGTGGCCGAACCGATTCTTATCCGCCCCATCGGTCTTTAGGCTTATTTGGTCGAACCGATTCTTATCCGCACCGTCTATCTTTAGACTTATGTGACCGAACCGATTCTTATCCGCCCCATGGACCTTCTAGGCTTATGTGACCGAACCGATTCTTATCTGCCCCACCTGTCTTTGGGCTTATTTGGACGAACCGATTCTGGCCTATTTCCCAACGAAGTACTTCTTCGCTTTGCCGTGCTGATTACCTTTACTTACTTTCCCGTACCAGTTATCTCAAGCACTTGCGCCCGACCCGTTCCTCTCTTTTTTCTCCAATGAACCCTCTACTTGGTTCGGGTAATACCTTGCCTATGAGCTCTTCTATCTAGTTCGTAGAGAAAAGGTAACGGATGTATCATTAGTCTGTTGGATCGAGCGGATCGCTAGAGGGGGGGGGGTGAATAGCGATAGAAATTTTTCGTTCAAAATCGTTCGTTAAAATGCGAGTAGACACAACGGAAGATAAAAACAAAACAAGCGAGACAATAGACACAAGGGTTTTACTTGGTTCGTAGCCGAAGGCTACTACTCCAAGGCCCTAGTGGTCCTTGACCACGTACGAAGGGCAAACTACTAAAGAACTCCTCCTCGTTGGAGGTAGGAGTTAGACGGATACACAAAATGACAAAAGCTCGAGGTAGAGGGACACTCCCCCTCTCCTCGTTATAATGAAAGCTTTACTAAAAAATAAACTAAAATACAATTTAAACTTTCGTTACCAACGACTTCAAAGGTTGGTGGTTGAAGCTCTAGTCGTCGTCTCGGCAGCGCTTCGTCGTAGGGATGTCGGAGAGTCGGAGCATATCGGAAGCACTTGGAAGCCTTTTTAATTCATAAAAAACCATAAGACAAGCCCTCCTTTTATAGCCTTTGAGCCCCTCATCGAATGGGTCTTCAACCAATCACAAATGGACACAAAACCTACTTGAAATGGGGTGATAAGCCTTGACTCCTCGAAGCTGATCGTTGACCATCAGTCGACTGATGGCCATCATCAGTTGACTGATGGTAGCATCAGTCAGTCGACATGAGATCGGTCGATCGATGAAGGCGAGTCCTCAAGCCGGTCGAATAATGCTAGCTGCAAGGCAAAGTTAGCTCAAAGAAAACATTATTTCGACGACCTTCGACCGTCCGATCTCGACCTAGACCATCGATGGGATGTCTTTGGTCGGATCTACACTTAAGACCATCCCCGTAAGGAGGATACGACCTCACTTACGCACACGAGCTTACCTCGATACTTACCATGTCACTTTTGCTTCCGGCCTTCCACTCGATTCCTTCGGCTCCCTTCGAAGTCACTCGAGTGTCGCCCGACCACCGCGGCTTCCTCCGGGTGTCGCTAGCCTTCAGCTCCAGCTTTAGCACTTTTCTGCACACTCGATTCAGCTCGTGAGATAACGATATATCCTTGACTTTGCGTCTTTTGCTATAATCAAAATATAGGTTCGACTTAGGTGCCCCTGCACCAACAATCTCCCCCTTTTTGATCCTATGGCAAATTTACGCAAAGTTAAGGGAAAATATAAAGCAGAAAATGAGTAAGATAAATGTTACGCTCATTTGTAGTGAACTCCTTCGGTGAGTTTTAAAACAAAAGTTTAATTTTCAAAAATTTAAATTTTGTTCTCCCCCTTAACTTATGCTCTTCTCCCCCTTTTGCCATGAATCAAAAAAGGTATGGGGTTTTATATAAAAAGTAGGGGGTTTTTAATAGAAAAGGTAGCATGCATAAAGATTATCTAACATGAGTCCAAGCATGTGTCTTGATTTAATTTGGTTCGAGGTATAGCCCTCTGCACCAACAATGTAGATTTTTTGAAACTAAGTTTGATTTTCAAAATACTTATAAAATTAGCTTTGAGTTCCACAATACTTATACGTTATTAAGTTTTGAAAATATATATATAACCCTTAGGGTTAGTTTTCTCTCCCCCTTAATATAAGGTATAGAAGAGTTAGGGGGCACTAAACATTAACCTAGAAGGTTGTATATTTAGAATTTTGTCCGAGTATAAGTACACATTTAAGCTCAATAGTTTGAAAAATAGATAGCATTTTTGAAAAGATTATGCAAATTGAAATTGTTCCTTAGTCATCTCACCCATTCTAAGTGTCTTAGAATTGGTCACCTTATATGTTGTGTGAGATGATTCCAATTTTATCTCGATTAAGTTTTAATGATTTGAAACTAGTCAATCTTGCGTTAGATTCGGATTTGATCCTAAGCTCATCAAGTCACCTTTTCAAGATCTTGGCTTCCAGGTCGTGGCGAGGCACAGGGGCCTTCTTTGATCGGAAAAATGACCACTTATTTAGACAAAGCCAATTTTGAGAAAATAGTAACTTGACTCACCTAAGACTACTTCCTGGTCTAACTAGTCTAGGATACGGTGAGGTAGCTTTAGCTAGTTCCACTCGGTCAAGTGCACCGAACTAGATACGCCTTATCTAGCCCGAATACACACGACTCCGCTTTCCTAGCGTACTATCATCTCGCCGCGTCCTGGTACTATGTTATCAAGCATTGACGAGTTATAGTCCTATCTAACCATTCTAAAATAAATAAGAGTTTTAGGTTACCGGATATACTATTTTGGTATTATCTCCCCCTGGATCATTGAACGGATATGGTCTGGTCAAGTAATGAACTTGATCCTTTGGAATCCAAAACCTATTGGTCCTTATATGTGAGTTTAATAAAGTTCTCGGGACCCACGCTTGGACTCGATGATGACTACGGTTTACGATAGACATGTAAGATATATTCGTAGTCTTTGAGCTATATCCGAGTCCGGCTCTGTTATACACGGCTCTCTGAGTTCCAAGAAGTCGGTTAAGATTCTTGGACCCCGTCGAGAACTTGTTCAACCGAGCTTCGAGCTCTTGGACTTGCCCTTTCAAGAGAGAGTTCTCTTCTTCGAGTTTTTTTAACTCGAGTTGAGTCCTCCTCTTGAACTCGACTAGTCGAAGAGTTTAGGGGTGTCTCTTGTTTGAGGGTTTCAACCTCCTCAACCAAGGACTCGACCCTAGACTCGAATTTAGCTAATTTTCTAGTTAGCAATTTAATCGTATTGTAAAGCGTATGAATTAGTGAGCGGCTAACCTTAATTTTATCTTTCGGTCCGGCTTTGAGTTGCTTCTCGAAGTAGTCCTCGAGTTCGGAGTCGGTGTTGTAGTTTGATTCAGATTTGGACTCGGACTCTTCGGGTCTTGCCATGCATGCTATGCCGACGCCTTCTTCGTTGTCCCATGTTGCATGAAATGCCTTCTTTTGATTTGATTTGAATTGTGCCCTCTTTTTGTTTTTTAGTAGCCTCCTTTCCCTCTGAATAATCTTCCGCACTACGTTCACTATTGCTTCCACCTTTTCGGATTCGGACTTTGATTCGTTTTCGGGTTTGAGTCCATCTTCTTGCTTGGTGGGTGCCTTGCTTCTTTGTCCTGCAAGTAGAGCAATACCTCTCTCGGCCCGGACCATGTTAGTTTGCTCGTGAAGTTCAAACTCGGAAAATAACTCGTCTAACCTAAGCTTTGAAAGGTCCTTAGAAACCTTGTAGGCATCAACCATGGATGCCCACAAGGTAGTCCTAGGAAATGAATTAAGAACGTACCTTAGGAGGTCGCGGTTTTCGACCTTGTGTCCGATGGTGTGCAATCCGTTGACAATGTCCTGGACGCGAGCATGTAGTTGCGTTGTCGTCTCACATTCCTGCATTTTTAGGTTATACAATTTATTAAGTAGTAAGTCATGCTTACTTACCTTCACGTCGTTAGTCCCTTCGTGTAGTTCTATGAGTTTTGTCCATAGATCTTTTGCGCTGATGAAGGGTCCGATGCGGTTGAGCTCTTCCTTAGACAATCCGCATTGCAATATTTGGGTTGCCCTTGGATCGGCTTCGATTTGCCTCTTGGTTGCATTATTCCAATTGTCGAAGTCCAAAGGCTCGCCTTGATCATTAGTGGGTAGAGCAAAGCCGGTTTGGATGATTATCCAAGTCTCGACTTGTGTTTTTAGAAAACACTCCATCCGACCTTTCCAATAACAGAAATCATCTCCGTTAAAGAACGGAGGTCGGATGATGCTATACCTCTCAATGTGGGCTATAAAGAAAAACTTGCACACACAAAAAAAAACAACAAAACTTGCCAAGACTTGGTCTTGGATTAGTAGTGCAGGAAATAAAAAGAAACAAATAAAAAATAGAAAGTTAAGCAAAGAAATAAGAAACTAAATGAAAAGTAAGTACTCACAACCTTCGATGTCCCCGAAAGGCTACTAAACATCGATTTTTGAGGATGAAAACAGTTTGTTACGGGGGTAAACCCCCCATAAGAAGTGTATATCTCTGCGAAAGCTTCGATTTGGTGGGTAGATCGTTTCGTGAGTCCACTTGTAGCAAAAGTTATGCTCGTTTGATCGTGAGGTACTCCGAAGGCGATCAATACTTGCAAAAACACAACCAAAAACTATGTACCAAGACTTGGTCTTGGATTAGTAGTGTGGGAGAAATCTTAAAACGATAAATACGAAAATAAAAAATGCTCGACCAGTGGTTGCACCGAATCTGAGCTCCCCCGGCTTTGATACCAATTGTTGGATCGAGCGGATCGCTATAGGGGGGGGTGAATAGAGATAGAAAATTTTCGTTCAAAATCGTTCGTTAAAATGCGAGTAGACACAGCGGAAGATAAAAACAAAACAAGTGAGACAATAGACACAAGGATTTTACTTGGTTCGTAGCCGAAGGCTACTACTCCAAGGCCCTAGTGGTCCTTGACCACGTACTGAGGGCAAACTACTAAAGAACTCCTCCTCGTTGGAGGTAGGAGTTAGACGGATACACAAAATGACAAAAGCTCGAGGTAGAGGGACACTCCCCCTCTCCTCGTTATAATGAAAGCTTTACTAAAAAATAAACTGAAATGCAATTTAAACTTTCATTACCGACGACTTCAAAGGTTGGAGGTTGAAGCTCTAGTCGTCGTCTCGGCAGCGCTTCGTCGTAGGGATGTCAGAGAGTCAGAGCATATCGGAAGCACTTGGAAGCCTTTTTAATTCATAAAAAAACCCTAAGACAAGCCCTCCTTTTATAGCCTTTGAGCCCCTCATCGAATGGGTCTTCAACCAATCACAAATGGACACAAAACCTCCTTGAAATGGGGTGATAAGCCTTGACTCCTCTGTTAGTTATAGCCCTAGAACCAAACATGTGATGGTTGAATAGGGAACATTTTGTATCATATTCTATAAAGGTAAAGGATTGGTTATTATATATTTACGTCTTGCTTGTGCCAGCTAAATTAAATATATATTAATGCCCTAGAAAAATAGGTTCTTATCTACAGCACATCAATTGGCAGAATTGATTATGAGAGGCTGTAGAGAACACTTTCCTAAATGTTCCTAGTCAAGTATTAATATGCAAGGGCAATATTAATACATAAAGACTAGCATGTAGGTCAATTGATGACTTGATCTCACAAGTCATGGATATATGATATCAAGTTGACACATGGGTATATATTAGAGAATATATACTGAACTGACCCTCCATGAGAAAGTTTCATGGATCGTCATATGAGTGTCATAAACTTTCTCATGTGACTATTGGTATGAATAGTCCTCAAACCTGAAGTCACTACGGTTCCCTACATAAGGAGTTATGTACTTTGGTATCGTCAAACGTCACCCGTAACAGGGTGGACCATAAAGGCGATTACTGGGTATATAACAAATTATGCGGAGGGATGTGAGTGATGTAGATGGGATATATCCCTCCCATTTGACGGGAGTGATATCTGTGGGCCCCTTGATTGAGTAGAACTACTAAAACGCATGGCCATGCTCGAATGAGTCAATATGAGATATTGAGCTCATTTGTTTGAGTTAGTTTACTCAGGGATCAAGAAACACATAGATTGATCGAGGATGACATGGTCTATGCCTCATTTGTCAATATGATATCAAGGATTGAAGGACACGGTCATACATTATAGTAGTCACGGAAAGGTTAGTCGGATCTTGCCTTATCTCGTAACTTGGGTAGCAATGATGTATTGCTAGATGCCGCTCATTGCTTATGTATCTAAAAGAGTTTAGATCCACTGCCAACGTTATGAGAGCCTATAGGGTCACACACAAAGAGCATGATGATTAGAAGAATTAGTGCATTCTAGTTTGACTAGAATAATTTGGGAATAAGCTTAAGTACAAAATGGTTTTTGGACTTTAAACTTAATGAGAATTTTAGCTTATTGATTTATTGAGATTAATTCAATATGCTAAGCTTAATTGATTTAATAAGATTAATTCAATATGTTACCTTATTGATTTAATGAGATTAAATTCAATATGATAACATAAGCTTATTGAATTAATAAGATTAATTCAACATCCATGAATGCCACATAAGCATGCCACCTAAGCATGCCACATAAGCATGCCACCTAAGCATGCCACCTAAGCTTGATGAGTTGGAAGGAGACAAAGGGTTTTGACCCTTGGATTTCCTCCACATGTGGCGGGCCAAAACAAGGAGGATAACTCCTTGTTTAATTATCTTTCAATGCCATTGATTGCATTGAATGTGATAGGAGATGAAAGGTTTTTCAAATCCTATAAAACACCCCATGGGGTGGCCGACCAAAGGAGTTGAGTTGGAGCTTAAGGCTTGGTGAGAGCTTGGTGGGAGAGGCTTTTGTTGTGTGGTTTTGTGAGTGTAAGCTAGCAAGAAGAGTAGTCTTCTTCTTCCTTTCTCTTCTTCCCTACCTTCCTCTCCTTTAGGGACTTCTCTAGCAAGAAGTAAAGGAGAGATCTTCTAGTTTTCTTTTGTGAGACAAGAGCTTGCTCGTGTGGATACATATAGAGGCACGGACATTTGAACGTGCTAAAAGATCCAACACATCCAAGGAAAAGCGGGATTGCAAAGGGCACGCAACAAAGATAGGCTTTCTTTTGAGAAATTTATTTTTGTACGAGTTTTTCTTTCGCAAGGATCACTTGGAAGGGATCCTAATATTTCCGTTGCGCATATGCTATTTTGCATAAAGAGATCCCAAATGAGGTATCGAGCCACTTATAAAGATCGTATAAAAAATAGTTTTTCTCTATTTTATATATGATATAGAAGTAGGATAAATTTTATTATGAGTTGATAATTGCATTAGCAATTTTTCAAACATAATAAAATATCCGATGTTTTTTAAAAGTTAAAAAAAATGACATGGTGCATGGTTATGGCCTAGTCCCAAAAAGTTTGTGAATGTGTGTTGTAATTCTTAATACGGCCTGCGAGTCGTGCCTTTCTCCTAAAAAAATCTTGTTGTAAAATTAGTTTTAGACTCGAATGTAACTCGAGTATTTCTCCTTTTGTAATATACAAAATAAAGATGGAGGGTCCATTGGAAGATGATGTTACAAGGAGGAAGTCAACAACACACGACAACCAAAAGGAAGCACTTGGGAGAAGATGCTATCCCTAGGTTGACCAATCAATCTTCTCATTGGCTTGAGAAGATTATAAAATAAGGGTCATAACCATGACACGCTTAGTATGATAATATGTATGTGATGCATGTTAATTTAGCTTATATGTGATGAATGCTAATATGTATGTGATGCATGTTTAAGTTTATTTCTTAATAAGTCTAAAAGATATGCCTACCAAAGTTTGGAACTCACTACTTTCTCGATCATTTGTTATTGGGTTTGCCAAAGCAAAGCAATGCATTTTATCTTGGAAGAGTGCGAGTGGACAATCGTGATGTCCCGCTATCAAACTTGGTTAAGACTTAATTAAGAAAGTAGAGGCATATATTAGCTTTGAACATAAGTTTTAAAAATTAGTTTTGTGTGATTTCCGAACATCAGCTTTGTCTTAGAAGTGGTCGTTGCTCCGATATCAAAGAAGGCCTCTGTGCCTCGCCACAGCCTGGAAGCTGGTTTAGGAATAAGCACTAAACTAATCTAAACTTAACCAAAGCTATTAAAGAGTTACATCAAATGTAATTGGCAAAAGATTGCCTACCTAATCATACTATGTCTTGGGCGATTAGCCAAAGCTAACTCAAGACGAATTATGATGTGGATCTTTATCCCATATAAATTTATAGCTAAATAGAAGCTAATGATGTAAGCAAAATGTGTTTGCCTACATCAATAATTAGCTCATATCAAAGCTATGAGAATTTAGTGGGAGCCTCATTTAATTAAAGGCCTAATTAAATGACTTAGGTATGATACATAATTTTGTATTTTAATGTTGTAGATCACCATGTCATCTAACACGACACACCCCCTCAACTTGCGATCTGTCCTTGAGAAAGACAAGCTCAATGGAGCTAACTTTCTAGACTGGTATAGGAACTTGAGGATTATCCTCAAGCAAGAACGTAAACTGTATGTCCTAGAGCAGTCTATCCCTGAAACACCCACCCATGTGACCAATCGTGCTGAAAAGGATGCTTATAAGAAGCATCAAGATGACGCATTAGATGTGTCATGTCTTATTCTTGCCACCATGAACTCTTAGCTTCAGAAGCAACATGAGAACATGGATGCCTATGATATGGTTGAGCATTTAAAACAACTATATCATGGAAAAGCTAGGCACGAGCATTTTGAAGTGTCTAAGGCTCTTTTTGCATGCAAGATGCAAGAAGGAACACCTGTAGGAACTCACGTACTTAAAATGATTGGGTACGTTGAGAACCTTGAAAGACTAGGTTTTCCATTGAGCCAAGAATTGGCAACCGATGTTATCCTGCAATCGTTGCCGGAAGCATATAATCAATTTGTCATGAATTATAACATGAATGAAATTGATAAACCTTTGCCTGAGATTCTCAGCATGTTAAGAATAACACAAGATCTCAAAAGAAAGTTAGTAATGTACTAATGGTCAAGAAGGGCAAAGGTAGCCTTGAGGCAAGGGTAAGACCCAAGCCAAAGGCAAGGACAATTCATCCACTTCAAAGGGTTAAGGTAAAGTACCTAAGGAAGGGGACTGTTTCCATTGCGGTGAGACTGGACACTGGAAGCGGAACTGCAAAGTCTACCTTGAGAAAGTAAAGAATAAAAGAAGTGGGACTTCTGCCTCAGGTATACACGTTATAGAAGTTAATCTATCTATTTCTTCTACATGGGTATTAGATACCGGATGTGCATCTCACATTTGTACTAATGTGTAGGGACTGAGAAATAGTAGACTAATGGCAAAAGGCGAAGTGGACCTACAAGTAGGCAATGGCGCAAAAGTTGCTGCTGTAGCTGTAGGAACATATTCTTTGTCTTTGCCCACTGGGCTTATCTTAGAACTAGACAAGTGCTTTTATGTACCTGCATTAACAAAGAACATAATCTCTGTATCTTGTTTAGACAAGAAAAACTTCTCTTTTATAATAAAGGACAAATGTTGTTCCATTTATTTGAATGAAATGTTCTATTGTAATGCACCACTTATGAATGGTCTCTATGTTCTAGATTTAGAAAACCCAATTTATAACGTAAATACCAAACGGTTCAAATCGAATAATTTGAACCAAACATATCTCTGGCACTGTCGCCTAGGTCACATAAATGAAAAATGCATATCCCAACTCCATAAAGATGGATTATTGGACTCATTTGATTTTGAATCATATGAGATATGCGAATCTTGTCTTTTAGGAAAGATGACTAAAACTCCATTTAGTGGACATGGCGAGAGAGCGACGGACTTGTTAGGACTCATACATACTGATGTATGTGGCCCTTTCAATGTCGAAGCCAGAGGAGGCTATAAGTACTTTATTACTTTCACTGATGATATGAGTAGATTTGGCTACTTATATTTGATGAGACATAAGTCAGAATCCTTTGAAAAGTTCAAAGAATTCAAGAATGAAGTACAAAATCAACTTGGTAAGCGTATTAAGCTACTTCGATCAGATCAAGGTGGTGAATACCTTAGTCAAGAATTTCGTGATCACCTGGCTGAGTGTGGGATAATATCCCAACTCACTCCACCTGGAACACCACAATGGAATGGTGTATCTGAAAGGAGAAATCGTACTCTATTAGATATGGTACGATCAATGATGAGCCAGACTGATCTACCTACTTCCTTTTGGGGTTTAGCTCTAGAGACAGCCGCTTTCACACTTAATCGCGTCCCATCAAAAGCCGTAGAAAAGACACCATACACGTTATGGACTGGGAAGAGTCCCAAAATGTCTTTTATAAAGATTTGGGGTTGTGAAGCTTATGTTAGACGTCAAGTCTCAGATAAACTAGGACCCAAATCAGATAAGTGTTATTTTGTAGGATATCCCAAGGAAACTAAGGGATATTACTTTTACAATCCCACACATGGCAAGGTGTTTGTTGCCAGAAATGCTGTCTTTCTAGAAAGAGAATTTATTTCTAGAAAAACTAGTGGGAGTAAAATTCATCTTGAAGAAATTCAGGATGAAGATAACACTAAGGCTTCGATGGAAAATGAACATGCAACACAAAGTGTTGTGGATGAGGAAATTGTTGCCCAAAGAGTTGTGGAGCAAACACCTGTTCAAGTAGACCAACCTCTTCGTAGATCTGATAGGATCCGTCGTCAACCCGAGAGATATTCTTTTCTCTTGGTAAGCGGTGAAGTATTGCTTGTCGATCTTGACGAGCCTACATCCTATCAAGAAGCTATGATGAGCCCAGATTTCGAGAAATGGCTAGAGGCCATGAGATCCGAAATGGAATCCATGTACACTAACCAAGTATGGACTTTGGTTGATCCACCTGAAGGGGTAAAACATATTGGGTGTAAGTGGGTCATTAAAGTAAAGACTGACATGGATGGTAATAAGCATACCTATAAAGGTAGATTGGTGGCTAAAGGATTCAAACAAATTCATGGTATTGACTATGATGAAACCTTTTCACCAGTTGCGATGCTTAAATCCATTCGGATCATACTTGCTATTGCAGCCTACCACGATTATGAGATCTGGCAGATGGATGTCAAAACCGCTTTTCTGAATGGAAAACTACTCGAGGATGTGTACATGACACAACCTGAGGGTTTTGAAGATCCAAAGCATCCTGGAAAGGTATGCAAACTGCAAAGGTCCATTTATGGACTAAAGCAAGCCTCTCGAAGCTGGAATCTTCGATTCGATGATGCAATCAAGGAGTTTGGTTTCATCAAGAATGAAGATGAACTTTGTGTCTACAAGAGAAATAGTGGGAGCACAGTTGTATTTCTTGTCCTGTATGTAGATGACATACTTCTCATCGGAAATGATATTCCCTCACTCCAGTCTGTGAAGATGTGGTTAGGGAATTGTTTCTCGATGAAAGACTTAGGTGAAGTTGCCTATATTTTAGGCATCAAGATCTATAGAGATAGATCTAAGAGATTACTTGGCCTAAGTCAGAGTACATACATTGATAAAGTGCTAGATCATTTTGCTATACAAAATTCCAAGAAAGGATTTCTGCCTTTATCACATGGTGTGAGTCTTTCGAAGACTCAATGTCCCTCTTCTAAGGAGGAGAGAGATCGCATGGATAAGATCCCTTATGCATCTGCTATAGGGTCTATCATGTACGCCATGCTTTGTACTCGTCCTGACGTCTCGTATGCTTTGAGCATGACGAGTAGATACAAGTCGGATCCAGGTGAAAGTCACTGGATAGCAGTCAAAAATATTCTTAAATACTTACGAAGAACGAAAGAATATTTCCTGATATTTGGAGGCAATGAGGAGCTAACTGTAAAGGGTTACAGTGATGCAAGCTTCCAAATGCATAAGGATGACTATAGATCGAATCGGGTACGTGTTTTGCCTCGAATGGTGGAGCCGTGAGTCGGAAGAGTTCAAGCAGACACGCTTGCCGATTCTACAATGGTAGTATATTGCTACGTCTGATGTAGCAAAGGAGGCTGTTTGGCTCCGCAAGTTCATCAGTGAACTTGGAGTAGTTCCTAGCATTGCAGATCCAATAGACCTCTATTGTGACAACAATGGGGCTATTGCACAGGCTAAGAAACCTTGATCACATCAGCGGACCAAACACATACTGTGGCGCTTCCATCTCATTTGAGAGATCATCGATAGAGGAGATGTGAGGATATGCAGAGTACCGACAGAAGCTAACATCGCAGATCCATTGACTAAGGCTTTGGCACAGAGGAAGCAAGATGGTCACACTAGGTCACTAGGAATTAGATATCATAGTGATTGGTACTAGTGCTAGTGGGAGATTGTTAGTTATAGCCCTAGAACCAAACATGTGATGGTTGAATAGAGAATATTTTGTATCATATTCTATAAAGGCAAAGGATTGGTTATTATATAGTTACGTCTTGCTTGTGCCAGCTAAATTAAATATATATTAATGCCCTAGAAAAGTAGGTTCTTATCTACAACACATCAATTGGCAGAATTGATTATGAGAGGCTGTAGAGAACACTTTCCTAAATGTTCCTAGTCAAGTATTAATATGCAAGGGCAATATTAATACATAAAGACTAGCATGTAGGTCAATTGATGACTTGATCTCACAAGTCATGGATATATGATATCAAGTTGACACATGGGTATATATTAGAGAATATATACTAAACTGACCCGCCATGAGAAAGTTTCATGGATCGTCATATGAGTGTCATAAACTTTCTCATGTGACTATTGGTATGAATAGTCCTCAAACCTGAAGTCACTACGGTTCCCTACATAAGGAGTTATGTACTTTGGTATCGTCAAACGTCACCCGTAACAGGGTGGACCATAAAGGCGATTACTGGGTATATAACAAATTATGCGGAGGGATGTGAGTGGTGTAGATGGGATCTATCCCTCCCATATGACGGGAGTGATATCTGTGGGCCCCTTGATTGAGTAGAACTACTAAAATGCATGGCCATGCTCGAATGAGTCAATATTAGATATTCAGCTCATTTGTTTGAGTTAGTTTACTCAGGGATCAAGAACCACATAGATTGATCGAGGATGACACGGTCTATGTCTCATTTGCCAATCTGATATCAAGGATAGAAGGACACGGTCATACATTATAGTAGTCACGGAAAGGTTAGTCGGATCTTGACTTATCTCGTAACTTGGGTAGCAATGATGTATTGCTAGATGCCGCTCATTGCTTGTGTATCTAAAAGAGTTTAGATCCACTGCCAACGTTATGAGAGCCTATAGGGTCACACACAAAGAGCATGATGATTAGAAGAATTAGTGCATTCTAGTTTGATTAGAATAATTTGGGAATAAGCTTGAGTACAAAATGGTTTTTGGATTTTAAGCTTAATGAGAATTTTAGCTTATTGATTTAATGAGATTAATTCAATATGCTAAGCTTAATTGATTTAATAAGATTAATTCAATATGTTACCTTGTTGATTTAATGAGATTAAATTCAATATGATAACATAAGCTTATTGAATTAATAAGATTAATTCAACATCCATGAATGCCACATAAGCATGCCACATAAGCATGCCACCTAAACATGCCACATAAGCATGCCACCTAAGCTTGATGAGTTGGAAGGAGACAAAGGGTTTTGACCCTTGGATTTCCTCCACATGTGGCCGGCCAAAACAAGGAGGATAACTCCTTGTTTAATTATCTTTCAATGCCATTGATTGCATTGAATGTGATAGGAGATGAAAGGTTTTTCAAATCCTATAAAACACCCCATGGGGTGGCCGGCCAAAGGAGTTGAGTTGGAGCTTAAGACTTGGTGAGAGCTTGGTGGGAGAGGCTTTTGTTGTGTGGTTTTGTGAGTGTAAGCTAGCAAGAAGAGTAGTCTTCTTCTTCCTTTCTCTTCTTCCCTACCTTCCTCTCCTTTAGGGACTTCTCTAGCAAGAAGTAAAGGAGAGATCTTCTAGTTTTCTTTTGTGAGACAAGAGCTTGCTCGTGTGGATACATATAGAGGCACGGACATTTGAACGTGCTAAAAGATCCAACACATCCAAGGAAAAGCGGGATTGCAAAGGGCACGCAACAAAGGTAGAATTCTCCTATAAGATAGGCTTTCTTTTGAGAAATTTATTTTTGTACGAGTTTTTCTTTCGCAAGGATCACTTGGAAGGGATCCTAATTTTTCCGTTGCGCATATGCTATTTTGCATAAAGAGATCCCAACATCCTCGAACCTGATCATTGACCATCAATCGACTGATGGCCATCATCAGTCGACTGATGGTAGCATCAGTCGAGTGCTGACAGTAGACAGTCGACTGATGAAGGGCAGTCGAGTCCTCCAAGTTGGCAGTCGACTGATGCTAGCTGCAAGGCAAAGTTAGCTCAAAGAAAACATTATTTCGACAGCCTTCGACCGTCCGATCTCGACCTAGACCATCGATGGGATGTCTTTGGTCGGATCTACGCTTAAGACCATCCCCGTAATGAGGATACAACCTCACTTACGCTCGCACACACAAGCTTACCTCGATACTTACCATGTCGCTTTTCCTTCTGGCCTTCCACTCGATTCCTTCGGCTCCCTCCGAAGTCACTCGAGTGTCGCCCGACCACCGCGGCTTCCTCCGGGTGTCGCTAGCCTTCAGCTCCAACTTTAGCACTTTTCTGCACACTCGATTCAGCTCGTGAGATAACGATATATCCTTGACTTTGCGTCTTTTGCCATAATCAAAATATAGGTTCGACTTAGGTGCCCCTGCACCAACATAGTCAACCCCAAAAAATAGTCAAGCGAAGTTATAATCTTGACTTTGTCACTATATAAGGTTCCTACTCCCTCCTTGGCCTTACTAAGTTCAAATTTACTCCTTTCTTAAAGCTTTATCGCATATACTTGAGGCGGCCTAATGGGCCCATGGGCCCCGCTTTTCCTTTTTCTCTCTACAATCGAATCGTCACAAAAAACCCTATATAAACCTCCGCCTTTTTCTTTTAGGTATTACTTAGTGTGCCCGACGATACTGTCCCTACAACTTCTTCTCTCTTGCGACTTTCACCGGCGGTGTTCCAGCGACCCAACCCTCTCCCTCTTATACGTTCTTCTTCTCACCCTCCAAGTAAGTGCTCTGTCCTGCTTTATACCTATGGCCCCTAAGACCATCTCTTCCTCTGCGTGGTATGAGCATACCATAACCCAACTAGATCGCAACCACTATTTCTGTAATCTTAAAGATAGGTTTATAGACCCTTCCTTAAAATGCTGCTTCATGACCAAAATGCACCGACCAAATCATCCTCCTCCTGGTCTGACTTGTTTCTTCTCTGAACAATTTCTTAACGGCCTATCCCTACCAGTACCGGCTGTCTATTTAGACCTTTTAGACTTCTATGGACTACCCCTGAACCAATTCACCCCCAACTCCTTTCAGATTCTGTCGGGAGCCCATATAGTGTTCCAACACTTAAACCTCTCTTTAACCCCCGAAATATTCCATTGCTTTTTCCAATTAAAATCTTCTAAGGCATGTCTTTTTTATTTATCTAGCCGCCACGACTACCAATTCCTAGTGAACATGCCTACTTCCCATAAGGGATGGGAAGAATTATACTTTTTTGTACAGCTTCCAGCATCTTTACCTTATTCTGATACCTGGAAGGTAGACCTTCCCGAACTACCTTCCTTCCGGGAAATGAGTGTTAGTGAAAGCCCTAGAGCCAATCATGTGATGATTGTTGTATGGACTTTATTGTATCATATTCCTATTTATAAAGGCATGGTTATTATATTTACTTGTATTGGTGCCAAATAACTAAATATAATAATGTCCTTGAGTAGTAGGTTCTTGTCTATATCAATCGATTGGTTGAATCGATAATGAGATGATATAGAGAACACTACTCTTAATCATTCCTAGTCAAGTATTAACATTCAGGGACAATGTTAATGCGTAGAGACTAGCATGTAGGTCAACAAGTTGACTTGATCTCACAAGTCATGGATATGAGATATCAAGTTGACACATGGGTATGCATTGGAGAATGTATACTGAATGACCCGCCATGAGAAAGTGTCATGGATCGTTATATGAGTGTCATATACTTTCTCATGTGGCTATTAGTATGACTATTAGTCCTTAGACCTGAAGTCACCATGGTTCCCTAGATAAGGAGTTGCATACTTTGGCTTCGTTAAACATCACCCGTAAATGGGTGGACTATAAAGGCAATTACTGGGTATGTAACAAATTATGCGGAGGGATGTGAGTGATGTAGATGGGATCTATCCCTTTTATATGACGGGGGTGACATTGATATTCTTGATAGAGTGAGACCACGAAGTGCATGGCCATGCCCAAATGAGTCAATATGAGATATTGAGCTCATTTGATTTGAGTGAGTCTACTTGGAGTTCAAAATTTAGATTGTACCGAGGATGACACGGTCTATGCCTCGATTGGTCAATCTAGATGTCAAGGATAGAGGGGCATTGTCACATATTGTGAGAGTCACAATTAGTAGTCACAAAGGTGATGTTGGAGCTCAACATTCTTTTAACTTGGGTAGCAATGATGTGTTGCTAGATACCGCTCATTGCTTATGTTCCTAAATCGGTTTAGGGACATTGCCAACGTTACAAGAACCTATAGGGTCACACACATAAGGGCAATTAGATGGAGATTAGGTTCATATGATGAACCATGAGGATTAGGTTCATGGGATGAACCAAATTGGATTAAAAGTAATCCAAATTAGACTGAGTTAGATTCAAGTTGATTCAAGTGTTGAATGAGTCTAATTTAGATTTGATTCATCAAATCAATTTAAATTAATGAATATAGATTCATTAAATTAAATTGAATTGAATCAAATGGTTGGATTTGATTAACCATGGGAGATTAGAGGTCAAGTTTGACTTGACTTGAGAGGGAAGATGAAAGGTCAAGTTTGACTTGACTAAATGCCATGTCATGATGATGACTTGGCATGGCCGGCCAATGATGATGCTCCACATCATCATTGACTTTGTCATGTGGTGCCACCTCATGAGGGAGACCAAGGGTCATGGGAGTTACATGCATGCATGTAACCCCCTCTCCATGAAGTGGCCGGCCACTACAACCCCATTAGATGTGGTAATTCATTTTGGGGAGTTACACTCCATCCTCTTCAACCTTGGATCATCTTCCTCTCAAGCTCTCTCCCTCTCCCAACCTCCTTGGCCGAAATTCCTAAAGGAGTGCTAACACACTCTAAGGCATTTTTCTCCACCTATTGCTTGTGTGGATACCATAGAGGAGCGTGCACTTGACACTCTCGAGTTCCGGCGAACTTTTGGACGAGCGGGATAAGCGAAGGGCATCGCTACGAGGGTAATGTTCTAATCTCTTAGATCTAAGGTAGATCTAGGGTTTTTGTAAGCACATACATGTTTTTATATTTTTATACTTCGCACGGATCCGTGGCCGGGGCTTCCGAGGTTTCCGCAATGCAAAAAGCGGTTTTTGCGGCTCGAAAAAACCCAACAGTGGTATTAGAGCCACGTGCGAAGCATGTATGTGTTTCATTTTTGTAATTTTTGTATTAGATATAAAAATTACAGATTTATATGTTTCTGTAAATTTCCTAATTTTATAGAATTTTTGGGTATTTTTCTCAAAGAGTCGAAGCAACGAGTGTTGGGACACTTGTAGGCTTTAACCGTCGAGAAAAACTCTCTAAAACGGCGAGTTCTCGCTTTAGGTTTTTGGGACAGCAACTTAAGTCGCTGTAAGATCATTGTAGGGACACTCGCGAAGTTTATTTTGCGAGTAGGGGCGCTGCCCTATCCCCGAAAGGGGCTTTGTCCTGCGATCGCGCCCGGAAAACGTTTAGCGGGACCCTTACGGAGAGGTGACTCATTAATTTGAAAACAAAAATTAGGAAAAATTATAGAAATTTCTGTAAAAAATACATAATTTTAAATTATGTATAATTCTATGATTGTCATGGCCCAATGACCCCAATTTGATTTGATTATGTGTGTTGTAATTCATAATACGGCCTGCGTGCCATTTTGTGGTTGTGCGTGTTGTATAGTGTATGCGACCTGCACGTCGTACCTCTTCATTTGATATTCTAGTTGTAATTAGTTTTTAGACTCGAATGTAACTCGAGTTTCATATTTGTAATGTACAAAATGGAGCGGTGGAAAGTCCACTCGAAGACGAGATTACGAGAATGGTGACGACGACACATGGCGGTCAAAGGAAGCGCTTGGAGAAGCCGCTAGCCTTAGGTTGACCGTCCGATCTTTTCATTGGCTTGAGAAGATCGTAGTAGGGCCATGACTATATCACATTTAATTATATTTATATATATGTTGATATATATATATATATATATATATATATATATATATATATATATATATATATATATATATATATATATATATATATATATATATTTAATTGATTTTGCTTGTATGTATGTGATGCATACTAGTAGAATAATGCATGTATGTATATGATGCATGCTAGGATAATTTTCTTGTATGTATATGATGCATGCTAGAATAATGAATGTATGTATATGATGCATGCTAATATAGGATAATAAAGGCCTAAATGCGTATAAGATACACATTACGATTAGATTAGATCATAATCGAATCAACTCGAAAATGCCTACCGAGCCTTGATACCCATCACTACCTCGATCATTTGTTGTTGTTGAATCTGCCAAAGCAGAGCAACGCATATTATCTTGGTAGGGTGCGGAGGGACAATCTTGGTCCCACCTATCACGCTTGGGTTAGAGTAAGCTCAATTAGATCGGGAGCAAACCAGTTAAACTCAATCGATCGAGTAGAACTATAGACATATTCCAATCGTTGGAACGATAGGTCAAGATCGCATTTACACTAAATCTTGGGCGATTTAGCCAAAGCTAACTCAAGGTCTTTTGTAAATGTGGGTCTTGATCCTATAAATAAGAGTTGCATAGAGATGTAATCGGTAATGTGTTACCCACCGATCATACTAAGTCTTGGGCGATTTAGCCAAAGCTAACTCAAGGCTTAGTATGATGTGGATCTTGTCCCGCAAGAATTATAGCTAGTTTGTATGAATCTAGTAATGTGGTTTGACCACATCCATAACTCGATTCTACAAAAATTCCTATAATTCAGTGGGAGCATCATTTGATTAAAGGCCTAATTAAATGATAAAAGGAATATGATATTAATTCTCTACATTGTATGTTGTAGATAACTATGTCGACAAACACGAACACTCTCTCTCTGCATTCTGTCCTTGAGAAGGACAAGCTCAATGGAGCGAATTTCTTGGACTGGTACAGGAACCTGAGAATTGTTCTCACCCAAGAAAGGAAGTTGTATGTCCTGGAGCAGCCCATTCCGGAGGCACCTCCTACCAGTGCCTCGTGAGCTGACAAAGATGCTTACAAGAAGCATCAAGATGATGCATTAGATGTGTCATGTCTAATGCTCGCGACCATGAACTCTGAGCTTCAGAAGCAACATGAGTTCATGAATGCTTATGATATGGTTGGACATCTTCGTCAACTATATCAAGGACAACCTAGGCATGAGAGATATGAAGTCTCTAAGGCATTATTTGGGTCCAAGATGCAAGAAGGGACTCCCGTAGGTACATATGTACTCAAGATGATTGGGTACGTAGAAAACCTACAAAGGTTGGGATTCCCACTTGGCCAAGAGCTGGCCACTGACCTGATCTTGCAATCTTTGCCACAAGCCTTCAATCAATTTTTCATGAATTATAACATGAATGAAATTGATAAGTCATTGCCTGAAATGCTCAGCATGTTGAGAACTGCTGAGCTTAAGCTTAAGAAGGGTAAATCTGACACCATTTTGATGGTGCAGAAGAAGAAAGGCAAGGGCAAGCCTAAAGGTAAGGGAAAGTCCCAAGCCAAGGGTAAAGGCAAAGAACTTAAACCCAAAGGAGGGGTAGCCAAGGAAGGGGCGTGCTTCCACTGCAAAGAAGCAGGACACTAGAAGCGTAACTGCAAGGCATACCTGGAAGATCTTAAGAAGAAGAGAAGTGAGATTTTTACTTCAGGTATAAATGTTATAGAAGTCAATCTATCTATTTCTTCATCATGGGTATTAGATACCGGATGTGCATCTCACATTTGTACCAATGTGCAAATGAGAAATAGCAGGGCATTGACAAAGGGCGAGGTGGACCTACGAGTAGGCAATGGAGCAAGGGTTGCTGCTGTTGCTGTAGGAACTTATGATCTATCTCTGCCCTCTGGGCTTGTACTAGAATTAGATGAATGTTGTTATGTGCCTGCCTTAACTAAGAACATCATTTCAGTTTCTTGGTTGGACAAGAAAGGTTTTTCATTTATAATAAAGAACAAATGTTGTTCAGTTTATTTAAATGATATGTTCTATTGTAGTGCACCTCTAATGAATGGACTCTACCTTCTAGACTTAGAGAGCCCTATCTATAACATAAGTACCAAGAGGTTCAAGTCAAATGAGTTGAACCAAACCTATCTCTGGCATTGTCGCTTAGGTCACATAAATGAGAGTCGCTTATCTCAGCTCCATAATGATGGGATGCTAGACTCATTTGATTTTGAATCATATGAGACATGCGAGTCTTGCCTTTTAGGCAAGATGACCAAGACTCCCTTTAGTGGACATAGCGAAAGAGCAACAGATTTGTTAGGACTTATACATAGTGATGTATGTGGTCCTTTCAATGTTGCTGCTAGAGGTGGTTACAGGTACTTCATTATATTTACTGATGACTTCAGTAGATATGGTTATGTGTATCTTATGACACATAAATCAGAATCCTTTGAAAAAGTTCAAAGAATTCAAGAATGAAGTACAAAACCAGCTTGGCAAGAGTATTAAGATAGTTCGATCAGATCGAGGTGGAGAATACCTTAGCCATGAGTTTCGTGACTATCTAGCTGAGTGTGGGATTCTATCCCAACTCACTCCTCCTAGAACACCACAGTGGAATGGTGTATCCGAAAGGAGGAATCGTACCCTATTGGATATGGTACGATCTATGATGAGTCACATAGATCTTCCTATATCCTTTTGGGGATATGCTCTAGACACAGAAGCCTTTACCCTTAACCGTGTACCATCCAAGGATGTGATAAAGACACCATATACGATATGGACAGGGAGAAATCCCAAGATGTCTTTTATGAGGATTTGGGGTTGTGAGGCTTACGTTCGACGTCAAGTCTCAGACAAACTGGGACCCAAATCCGATAGGTGCTATTTTGTTGGATATCCCAAGGATACAAAGGGATATTACTTCTACATTCTCAGTCAGCACAAAGTGTTTGTGGCAAAGACTGGAGTTTTTCTAGAAAGGGATTTTGTTTCTAGAAAAACTAGTGGGAGTACCTTCGATCTTGAAGAAATTCAAGATAAGGACAATAGCACTGAGGCCTTGATGGAGGTTGAACAGGAACCACAAAGTGTTGTGGGTGATGAGGTTATTGCACAAAGAGTTGTGGAACAACCACCTGTTCATGTAGACCTACCTCTTCACAGATCTGATAGGGTACGTCGTCAGCCTGAGAGATATTCATTTCTCTTGTCTGACCATGATGACGTAATGCTCATTGAGAATGAGCCTACCTCCTATCAGGAAGCTGTGATGAACACAGATTCTGAGAAATGGCTAGAGGCCATGAGATCCGAGATGGAATCCATGTACACCAACCAAGTATGGACTTTGGTTGATCCACCTGAAGGAGTCAAACCCATTGGGTGTAAGTGGGTCTTTAGGAGAAAGACTAACATGGATGGACTTACGCATACCTATAAGGGTCGATTGGTGGCTAAAGGTTTCAAGCAAATTCATGGTATTGACTATGATGAAACCTTTTCTCTAGTGGCGATGTTTAAGTCCATTCGGATCTTGCTTGCTATTGCAGCATACCACGATTATGAGATCTGGCAGATGGATGTCAAAACTACATTTCTGAATGGAAACATGCTCGAGGATGTGTACATGACACAACCTGAGGGTTTTGTAGATCCACAGCATACTGGGAAGGTATGCAAGCTGCAAAGGTCCATTTATGGGCTAAAGCAAGCTTCTCGGAGCTGAAATCTTCGATTCGATGATGCGATCAAACAGTTTGGTTTCATCAAGAATGAAGATGAACCCTGTGTCTACAAGAGGGTTAATTGGAACACAGTTGTCTTCCTTGTATTGTATGTGGATGACATACTGCTCATTGGGAATGACATCCCTTCGCTACAGTCTGTGAAGACTTGGCTCGGGACGTGCTTCTCATTGAAAGACTTAAGGGAAGCAGCCTGTATTCTAGGCATCAAGATCTATAGAGATAGATCTAAGAGATGGCTTGGCCTAAGTCAGAGTACATACATTGACACGGTATTACTTCGGTTTGCCATGCAGAATTCCAAGAAAGGACTTTTGCCGATGTCACATGGTGTGAGTCTTTCGAAGACTCAAAGTCCCTCTTCTAGAGAGGAGAGAGACCGCATGGATAAGATCCCTTACGCATCTGATATAGGATCTATCATGTACGCCATGCTATGTACTCGTCCTGATGTCTCGTATGCTTTGAGCATGACGAGTAGATACCAGTCAGATCCAGGTGAGCGTCACTGGATAGCAGTCAATAATATTCTTAAGTACTTGAGAAGAACAAAAGAATATTTCTTGATATTTGGAGGTGATGAGGAGCTAGTCAGAAGGGTTACAACATGATGTCTACTTCCAAACCCACTGTGATGATTATAGATCGCAGTCAGGGTTCGTGTTTTGCTTGAATAGTAGCGCTGTGAGCTGGAAGAGTTCCAAGCAGGACACAGTTATTGATTCTACAACAGAGGTCAAATATATCGGTGCTTCCATCTCATTCGAGAGATTGTCGATAGAGGAGATGTGAATATTTGCAGAGTACCCACAAAGGCTAACATCGCAGATCCCTTGACCAAGGCTTTGGCACAGAAAAAGCATGATGGTCACACTAGGTCATTGGGTATTAGATACTACGGTGATTGGCACTAGTGCTAGTGGGAGATTGTTAGTGAAAGCCCTAGAGTCAATCATGTGATGATTGTTTTATGGACTTTATTGTATCATATTCCTATTTATAAAGGCATGGTTATTATATTTACTTGTATTGGTACCAAATAACTAAATATAATAATGTTCTTGAGTAGTAGGTTCTTATCTATATCAATCGGTTGGTTGAATCGATAATGAGATGATATAGAGAACACTACTCTTAATCATTCCTAGTCAAGTATTAACATTCAGGGACAATGTTAATGCGTAGAGACTAGCATGTAGGTCAACAAGATGACTTGATCTCACAAGTCATGGATATGAGATATCAAGTTGACACATGGGTATGCATTGGAGAATGTATACTGAATGACCCGCCATGAGAAAGTGTCATGGATCGTTATATGAGTGTCATATACTTTCTCATGTGGCTATTAGTATGACTATTAGTCCTTAGACCTGAAGTCACCATGGTTCCCTACATAAGGAGTTGCATACTTTGGCTTCGTTAAACGTCACCCGTAAATGGGTGGACTATAAAGGCAATTACTGGGTATGTAACAAATTATGCGGAGGGATGTGAGTGATGTAGATGGGATCTATCCCTCCTATATGACGGGGGTGACATCGATATTCTTGATAGAGTGAGACCACGAAGTGCATGGCCATGCCCAAATGAGTCAATATGAGATATTGAGCTCATTTGATTAGAGTGAGTCTACTTGGAGTTCAAGATTTAGATTGTACCGAGGATGACACGGTCTATGCCTCGATTGGTCAATCTAGATGTCAAGGATAGAGGGACATTTTCACATATTGTGAGAGTCACAATTAGTAGTCACAAAGGTGATGTTGGAGCTCAACATTCTTGTAACTTGGGTAGCAATGATATGTTGCTAGATACCGCTCATTGCTTATGTTCCTAAATCAGTTTAGGGACATTGCCAACGTTACAAGAACCTATAGGGTCACACACATAAGGGAAATTAGATGGAGATTAGGTTCATATGATGAACCATGAGGATTAGGTTCATGGGATGAACCAAATTGGATTAAAAGTAATCCAAATTAGACTAATTGAGTTAGATTCAAGTTGATTCAAGTGTTGAATGAGTCTAATTTAGATTTGATTCATCAAATCAATTTAAATTAATGAATAGAGATTCATTAAATTAAATTGACTTGAATCAAATGGTTGGATTTGATCAACCATGGGAGATTAGAGGTCAAGTTTGACTTGACTTGAGAGGGAAGATGAAAGGTCAAGTTTGACTTGACCAAATGTCATGTCATGATGATGACTTGGCATGGCCGGCCAATGATGATGCTCCACATCATCATTGACTTTGTCATGTGGTGCCACCTCATGAGGGAGACCAAGGGTCATGGGAGTTACATGCATGCATGTAACCCCCTCTCCATGAAGTGGCCGACCACTACAACCCCATTAGATGTGGTAATTCATTTTGGGGAGTTACACTCCATCATCTTCAACCTTGGATCATCTTCCTCTCAAGCTCTCTCCCTCTCCCAACCTCCTTGGCCGAAATTCCTAAAGGAGTGCTAGCACACTCTAAGGCATTTTTCTCCACCTATTGCTTGTGTGGATACCATAGAGGAGTGTGCACTTGACACTCTCGAGTTCCGACGAACTTTTGGACGAGCGGGATAAGCGAAGGGCATCGCTACGAGGGTAATGTTCTAACCTCTTAGATCTAAGGTATATCTAGGGTTTTTGTAAGCACATACATGTTTTTATATTTTTATACTTCGCACGGATCCGTGGCCGGGGCTTCCGAGGTTTCCGCAATGCAAAAAGCGGTTTTTGCGACTCGGAAAAACCCAACAATGAGGACCAAATGTCCTTTCCCAGAAGTTTATAGAGTATTAGGAGAGTCACACTATTGTTCAAATCATCTGATAAAGACTCCCCTTTTAAGCTACTTTGGACTATCCCCTTTTCCTTCGACGACCTCGGTGGTTGTAGGTAGGATGATACCTATCTTGCAATATAACTTTTTTCCTACCTTATTCATCTTTCTCACCAATATATTTTACAGATAATCTAATGCAGGAAGCTTTGGTAGAAGGAGAGGCGATTGAAGCCGCCAAGAAGAAGAAAGCCTCCACCAAGAGAGGTAAATCAGTAGCAGCTCCTTCGTCCCCTCGGAAGAAACTGCGTCTAGCTAAGAAAGGAGCCCCGAGTTCCTCTGCTCTTCCCCCTCCTTCTGCCGGTCAACCTAGTTCGCAATCTCTGACTATCTATGAACCAATAAAAAGGGGCACTACCCTATCCGTCCCATCTTCATCTCCCCAAGGGGGGGACTCTCCCTCTTTTTCTCCCAATTCATCCCCTCCTGCACATAACTCGCCTCTACCTTCCCACACCGAGTCCCTCTCTGCTCCTATCCCTGCTGACGCACTTGCTTCTCCTACCCCTCTTCGGTGCGTTGGACCCACACTTCCTTCTGAAGGAGAGGATCTTCCCCTTCCCATTCCTCCGAGGGCCACACTGGGGTCCTTGTTGAAGATTCGTCATCCCTCGGAGGTGAAAATTTTCAATCAATCGGGCGTACAAGGCCCTTGCGAAAAAGTGAGCAAACTGCTGGCCGAGGTATTTGCTATTTCTTTCTTATCTTCACTATACGTCTCTATGTGTCGGCATACACTGACGTTGCTTTCCTTCTTCCAGGCCTCATCCCAGCACCACAACATGGTAGTCCAGCTGGCTCAGTTCTAATCTAGCATGGAGACCCGCCACTTCGCCGCTATAACGCAACAGAAAGAGCTCGTTCGGCAGTTAAGCGAGCAAGAGGCGAAGGAAACGGACTTGAGGGGCCAATGTGAAGATGCAATGATGCAATTGGCCCTAGTCCAAAGCGAGAAGGAGGAACTGCAGCGAAAGAATGAGGAACTCAAACGACAAGTTTTCCTCCAATATAGTGAACTGCAACAGGTGGACGTCTTGGCCCGTGAACTGAAGGAATATAAAGGGCACCTTGGGGACGCCATGATCAAAGTTGCTGACTCCTCGACTACAATTCTATAGCTTCAGCAAGAATGCTACAGGCTTCAATTGGAGCGTCAGGCCTGGGAAGCTACCAAGAAATCCTGTATAGAAAAATGTCAGGAGCTTTCCTCCATGGTGCCGGCTCTTCCTCAAGCCTTATCACCGGTGGCTCGGCAATAGTCCACCCTTCACAAAGAGTACTCTGAGGCTCTTTCAACTCTGGGATGGCAAGTCATACAAGCAACCACCGAAAAAGATGCCTTAGCGGCCGAATTGGCGGAAAGTCGAGCCCAGCTGGCCAAATGTCAAGATCAGTTGAAGGAGCAAGAAGCCGATCTTAAGGGGCGATACGTCAAGAAAGGGGTAGATCTATTCATACTAGGTTTTGAGGGGTCTTCGGCTCAAAATGCCGAACGAGGATACCCGCCCCCTCGTACGGACACCAACTACCTAAATCCTGTAGACGCCCTAGCCAAGTGTCCTCCTGAACTATTTGAATTGTAACTTCTAATGTTCCGCTTCTTGTAATGACTTTTTCCTTATCAATGAAGAACAATTATGTTAACCATAACTTTTATTATCATCCCTGTATGTCTCCTTGCGGGTCGGAAATTCTAGACCAACTTCAATCTTTCCTCTTTTTATACTATCATTCCTTTTCTTGTGTCGTACGGCGCAATCATCGAGTTGGTTTGGGGACTTACTTGGAAGGTCTCGAATGACATTATTCATATCCGACCCGATTTTGGTTCGGCCAAGACTTTAAATAACTTTCGCCTGTTGATCTTCCCTATCCCTCTTACTGCTTTGGAAATGATATCAGTCTCTTCATCTTCTTCGCCTTCCCAAGAACTTCTGCCGTCGCTTTCCTTCCACTATAAATCATCGCCCTCCATGTCTTCGTCCCTCTATCTCACTCTCATGGCTTCAGCGGGGCACCCCATTGAGATTTCTTCAGAATCAGAATCTTTTGAGTTACAAGACTGGGTTTCTGAAGACATTGAAGATTCGGAGACCCACTCAACCGCCACCTCAGCCTTCCGCCCCCTTCCTTTTCCGCCTCCCATCCCATCTCCAACCCCTCCTACAGGGAGGTCCTTTCGTGCACCATTTCCCTCATTCTACAATAGGGTGTGGAATCCTCCCTTCACATGGGAGTACACAGTGGGAGACCCCCGTGCTACTGCCGAACTTCCCCCACTTCCACCGGCGTTGTCCTTCCTCCCAGTCTCCCCGGCGAGAGCTCATCCTCCTCCTTTCGATGAAGGTCCATCAGCCATTCCTCCCGCTCAAGGCGAGCGCTATAGGGTTATCCTGGCATCTTCCCCACCCCGGGAACCTTCGAATGCTTCTTCTGTTAAAAGCAACAAAAAGCCTTCATAGATTAAACGATGTAATCCTTTTCAAACATGTTAATAAAAATGAGGGAGGGAACTGATATTTGCTTTTGTCGTTTTCCTATAGAAGTGAGATTTCTTTCATCAGAAGGACTATAATCTGACCCGAACATACCTTCTTTCACCATCTCCTGGGGATTCGGACCCTCTTAATTATAGTTACAGTTCCGGCGACCCTTCACCTACTGTCTCTATGCTTCTTCTTCTTCACTGGCATTTATTATCCCCATCTTTTCTACAAACAAATGTGCCCTTCTCTTTCCTCGCTATAAAGACTTCCAACCCTTACCATATAGCTTCCATCTTTCCCTTTTCTTTCCCTTTGTCATGGATCAACCATCGGAACAGGGCAGCAATTCCTCTCCTGCTGAAGAACAGATAGACGATCGCCGCTACATAGCTAACCTGGAGGAACAGGTGAGGTATGTGCAACAGCGGCTGAGGGAAGCTTCCGCCAGTAACCGCTCTTTGTGTCAACAATTGGTCGGGTCCCAAAAGGAGCTATCCAATCAAATCTTCCTGCAACAGTCTTATCTTCGGCAACTACTGTGCCAACCTCGACTGCGCAAAGGAGCTCCATCCGTTCCTCCCAACAAAGAACTATAATACCCTAGATGTATAAGGGTTTATTTTGTTATCTCCTCTTTGTAAATGACTTAGAATATGTAATTTTCCCACATTAGTGAACTTTTCCTGTTTATCTTCTTCTTCCAGTGTCTCTTGAGTTATGCCACACTTTACTTTTTTTTTTTTTTCATATTTACATAGTCTAACATATAGCTGAGGCATATTTCGGCTCTTCGGCCTTTTTACCCTACCGGGAATATAATAATATAGAGTCGCTAAATGAGCCAACTCTGTTGCTCTACCGCTGCATGGGAATAAAATAATACAAAGTTAAGTAAGTACTTCAACATCTTCCACTTTGCGGAGACAAAAATGATATATAACTGAGGAGACCACAGTTTTTCCGTTCCTCCACCACACGGGGATTTCTTCCGCTTGGCGGGGATAGAAATTAAGTATAACCGAGGAAATCTCGATTCTTCCATTCCACTACTACACGGGGATAAAAATTAAGAATAACCGAAGAAATCTCGGTTCTTCCGTTCCACCACCACACGGGGATTTCTTCCGCTTCGCGGGGATAAAAATTAAGTATAACCGAGGAAATCTCGGTTCTTCCGTTCCACCACCACATGGAGATTTCTTCCGCTTCGCGGGGATAAAGATTAAGTATAACCGAGGAAATCTCGGTTCTTCCGTTCCGCCACCACATGGGGATTTCTTCCGCTTCGCGGGGATAAAATTTAAGTATAACCGAGGAAATCTCGGTTCTTCCGTTCCGCCACCACACGGGGATTTCTTCCGCTTCGCGGGGATAAGTATAACCGAGGAAATCTCGGTTCCTCCATTCCGCCACCACACGGGGATTTCTTCTACTTCGCGGGGATAAAAATTAAGTATAATTGAGGAAATCTCGGTTCTTCCGTTCCGCCACCACACGAGGATTTCTTCCGCTTCGCGAGGATAAAAATTAAGTATAACCGAGGAAATCTCGATTCTTACGTTCCGCCACCACACGGAGATTTCTTCCGCTTCGCGGGGATAAAAATTAAGTATAACCGAGGAAATCTCGGTTCTTCCGTTCCGCCACCACACGGGGATTTCTCCCGCTTCGCGGGGATAAAAATTAAGTATAACAAGGAAATCTCAGTTCTTCCATTCCGCCACCACACGGGGATTTCTTCCGCTTCGCGGGGATAAAAATTAAGTATAACCAATGAAATCTCGGTTCCTCCGTTCCGCCACCACATGGGGATTTTTTCCGCTTCGCGGGGATAAAAATTAAGTATAGCCGAGGAAATCTCGGTTCTTCCATTCCGCCACCACACGGGGATTTCTTCAGCTTCGCGGGGATAAAAATTATAATATATATTGCCTAAAGGCCTTAAACATAAAGAATGCGACGCCTTCATATCATCCTTCTTTCTGCTTCCCTCCCGAAGGGGAACACCTACATCCGTTCCTTCCCATGAAAATGAGGGCTTTAGTACATAATGGGTCATCTACAACATAAATCTTCGTTTTACTTCCACTTAGGGCCTCCTTTCCCATAAACGAGGGGCCCAATAATCATTATGAGCCCATTCTTCTCCCTTTTTATAGGGGATTCTTCGTCTTCCCTCTTATTACCTTCATTCCTTATGCCTTTTTATCTCCTTCGTCTTCATCTGTTCGTTTTTCCGCCGCCATCCTCCGTTGCCTCAATTCCCTACTTCATTCCTTTTTCCTTATTCTCAGACCAGCAAGATGCATTACACCTTCTTTCAAGAAATAGCGAACCGTTACTCACACCTCAAGCAAGGTGAAGGTCAGCCGTCAGCTTCGTCTTCCTCTTCACCTTCCCCGATCACCACCGCACCTTCTCCGTCACACCTTTCTTCCTCTCCTCCTCCTGGAACCCTTGTTACCTCCATCCCAGAGGAAACCGGGGTAATCAGCCCCTCCTCCTTTCCTCCGTCATTTACAAACCCTAGCTCTCCCACTCTTTCTCCTTCCGCCATAAATGTTCGGAAGTCGCCTTCTCCTTCACCGCAATTTGAGGATAAACCTAGGGAGGATGTACTTCTGTGTCAGCCAATGAAAGAGGCTGGCTCACCTCTGCCTTCTTTTTCCCCTGAATACGATTCCACCTCTGAACCCATGGCGATTGATATCCCCTCACTGCCTTCTTCCCCCTCCACTCATCGCTTGAAGAGTCCTTCTCCTCCTATGGGCACTAACCAGTGTCCTTTTACTTCTCTCCTTCCCATCGAAGGCTCCTCCAGCCTTGTGCCCATCATATCATCCTCTCCGTATTCCTAGTCCAACCAGCTTCCCTCCGTCCCTCCTGCCATGCTGACCTCACAGTCGGTTATGGCACATGTTCTTCTTTCGGCTCCTGATATGCTGCCTCTGACTACCACCCCCATGAGCCTTTTGACTGATGCCCCTCCTCCTTTCCCTTCTCAACCCATGGATACCACCCCCATTCTCCCCATTATGAGTGAAATTCCCCCCTCAACATCATCTGTCCCATCTTCTTCCCTTTCCCCCAGGAGTCTTCGGATCCTGGATTCAGAGGAATTGGTTCCTCGCATGGAAGGCCTACGCCATGCCCTTGATTTGGTATGTTTTTTCAATCAGCTTCCCTAACTTTATCTTACTAATCAATTTCTTTTCCACAACCGGCGTGCAGGCCTTGACCAACTACCAAGAGTTGGACCGCTCTCTTCATCAATACCGAGCTCAAGTTCTGGAATTGGAGCGGCAGCAACGGGAAGATTTAGCGGCTGCCCAGAATCAAGAACAGCTCCTGTTGCAACAACTGCACCTATGCCAGGAGCAATTGGCAGAAGCTCGCCAACAAATTCAAAAAGATGTTGATACCATTGCAGCATTACAAGAACAACAGCGAGCGGATGTGGAGCCATCTTTCCTCCAGCGGGAAGTCCAACCGGCTCATCTTGACGAGGAGTCTTCCTCTTCACGAGAATTAATACGCCTTCAAGGGCAGGTAGCAGAGCTCCTCCAGGGGAAATAACAGGACTCCGACACCATCGCTCGTCTCCAGATTCAATACCGAAAGGCACAGGATAAAATAGGGGACCTCCGCACCCGCTTATGCAAGGAGGTACAAGAAAACTCATCCCTTATAAATTCCAGGGCACATGCTCACGCCCGTCTACGCAGGCAAGAAACTTCTCTCCAAAGACTGAGCACTAAACTAGTCCGAACCAGATTCTACTCTGAAGTAGTAGAGGGAATTTCAGCTTTGATGCGTCAAAATATGGTGGAGATGACGCACCTTATGCAGCAAGACCAAACTTCCCGAGCCGACGATATTTCAGTTCTGGCGGACGCCATTATGGAAGTATCTAGGCGTTACAGTGACATGCGTCGAGAACTTCGGGAGCATCAAGAGAAGTGTCACAGACTCCATCGAGATCGAAGTCCAGACCACCTGAACCGACAGGAGCGACTCATCATTCTGCTGTGCGCCACTTATCAGGAAGGATTTAATGAAGCAGTTCGACAATATGCTGATCAATGATTACCTCCTCCAACTTATCCTTCGTTCTCTTTAAATTGGGAGGCTGGCTTTCGACGCTATCCTCCCGACCGATTTAAGCTGTAATTTGATGTATTGCTTCGAAATGGGAGCTTCCTTTCCCTCTTCTTTTTCTTTTTCCAAGTTTATTAAAGGTACCATATCGCAATTGTAAATGGCTCATTAATAAAATTTGGGGTTACTTCGCATCTAATTAATACAATCAAGTGAGGGAGTACACCCCCTTGGTAACCCCACAACTCCTTTTCTTCTATCCCTCACTTCTCATATAGTGTGAAAAAGTTTCAAATGAATGGCGTTCCAGGGTCGCAGAAATTCTTTGCCCTGGTCATCTTTCAGGTAATATGCTGACCCCGCTACGCGACGTGTTACTTCATAAGGTCCTTCCCAGTTCGGAGCCAACTTTCCAGGGTCTCCAGCAGGATTAACTTTTTGTAACACCCAATCCCCCTCTTGAAATCTTCGAGGCATCACCTTCTCATTAAAGGCTTGCTGCACTCTTCGCTTGTAAAATTCTGCTCGCCTCCGTGCCATCTCCCACTTTTCCTCCACCAAGTCTAACTCAGTGCTTCGGATAAGTTGGTTCTGATCTAGTTCGTATACCTCTATCCGAGCGCTACTTAAAAGAGCTTCGACCAGAATAACATCTTCCGTCCCGTATACTAAACTGAAGGGAGTTTCCCCTGTTGCAGTCTTTGGTGTAGTTCGGTAGACCGATAGGACTCCTGGCAATTCTTCTACCCAGTTCCCCCTCTGAGCCCCCAATTTGGTCTTTAATCCTTGAATGAGAATTCTATTAGTCACTTCCACTTGCCCGTTAGCTTGAGGGTGAGCTATCGAAGTGAAAGCTTGCTGAATGTTGAGACTTTTGCACCATTCTTTGATCTTTTTGCCTTGGAACTGACATCCATTATCACTAACTATCCTCCGAGGAATACCATATCGACAAAAAATATTCTTCCATAAGAATTGTATTACAGCATTCTCGGTAATTTTGGCCAGGGGCTCTGCTTCCACCCATTTGGAGAAGTAATCCACAGCCACCAATAAAAAATTCTTCTACAAAGGTGCCACTGGCATCGGGCCCACTATATCCATTCCCCAATGATCAAAAGGACATGAAGCGACCACAACTTTCATTAATTCAGCAGGCCGTTCGGACTGGTTGCTATGTTTCTGACAAGCTGGGCAAGCCTGCACTATACGAGCGGCATCCTGTTGGAGAGTAGGCCAAAAATATCCTACTAACAAGGCCTTCCTTGCTAAAGCTCTCCCTCCTAGATGATTACTGCAACAACCTTCATGAATCTCCCGGAGTACCCATTCTGCATCCTCACTTCCCAAGCATTTCAATAAGGGTCGTCCGAAAGAGGTCTTGTATAAGTCTCCATTTAAGAGGGTAAACCGTCTGGCTCGACATATTAAAGAATATGCCGCTACTTTTTCTTCAGGGACCTTCCCGTGCCGTAAATAAGCTATGATGTCAGTCATCCAATCATGAATTAGGCTTGATTCGGGTGCGTCTTCCTCCACGTTGCATATCGCTAAGGAAGTATGGATTTCCGCATGGACCGTTTCTAATGACTTCACTCCTTCCATAGCACTACCCATCCGATCCAATTCATCTGCCTTCCCGTTATTCTCTCGTGGGATTTGCTTTAAGAGGACTTGCCGAAATTTAGCTCTTTCTTTCTCAAAAGCCTTCAAGTACTTATGCAACCTTTCCTCCCGAACCGTGAAAGAACCTTGAAGTTGTGATATTACCAACTGGGAATCCGAATGGATTACAATTGAAGAAGCCCCCACCGCCTTAGCAGCCTACAATCCCGCTAGAATGGCTTCATATTCTGCCTCATTATTGGATGCCCGATATCCCAGGCGTATGGCTATGCGGGTCTCCTCCTTATCAGGGGAAATTAACAGAACACCGACGCCGCTGCCCGTAGATCCTGAAGAACTGTCTACAAATATGTTCCATGCATCTGATCCTTCATCTTTTGTTGATGGACCATCTTCGGGGCCACAAGGTACCTCCGCTAGAAAATCAACGAGCGCTTGAGCCTTGATAACCGTTCGGGGTTGGTAGTGAATATCATATTCGCTTAATTCTACCACCCATTTGGCCAATCTTCCGGAGAAATTGGGCTTAGTGATGACCTTGCCCAATTCGCTGTGAGTTAGAATGGTGATGGGATGAGCCAGAAAATATGACCTCAACTTGCGAGCGATCAACACCAGAATATATGCCAGCTTTGTATAACGGAATTCAGCCCCCTTCAGAATATGGCTGGTATAATAAATAGGCTGCTGGTGAGAGCCTTCTTGCTTCAATAAAAACGAACTAATATCTCCCTCTGAGATGACCAAATACATCCATAACGGTTCTCCGGCCACTGGTTTGGCTAGCAGTGGGAGTCCAGCCAAATATTTCTTCAACTCTTGGAAAGCCTGCTCGCATTGATCGTCCCACTGAAATTTAGTAACCATACACAGAATCTTGAAGAAAGGAAGCCCTTTGTCCGTCGATCTGGCTATGAATCGGGATAAAGAAACAATCCTGCCCACCAACTTCTGGGTCTCTCGCAGATTAGTGGGTAATTTCATGTTGCACAGCGCCTGCACCTTCTTAGGGTTGGCTTGCAACCCCTTCTCAGTTACTATGTACACCAAGAACTTGCCGCTTTTTACCCCAAACAGGCATTTGTTAGGGTTTAGCTTCATATTAAACCGTCTCAATGTAGCGAAGGTTTCATTTAAATCCTTGACTAAATCCCCAGTGGTCTTTGATTTGACCAAGATGTCATCCACGTAGACTTCCACATTTTTCCCTTTCTGCTCTGCAAAGATCTTGTCCATAAGGCGCTGATAGGTGGCCCCTACGTTCTTTAATCCGAACGGCATTACCACATAAGTATATAACCCTCCTGCCGTCACAAAGCTAACCCTCTTTTGATCTTCTTTGGACAAAGGTATTTGATGGTATCCTTGATATGCATCCATTAGGGACACCACTTCATATCCTACAGTGGAGTCTACCAACTGATCAATACGAGGCCAGGGGTAGCAGTCTTTAGGGAACGCTTTATTCAAATCACGAAAATCGATACACATCCTCCACTGCCCAGAAGGCTTGGGGACCAAGACTACATTAGAAACCCATTCGGGGAACTAGATTTCCTTTACATGACCCGCCTTTAGCAGTTTTCCACCTCTTCAGCTATGACCTTGTCCTTCTCAGGTCCAAAATGTCACCGCTTCTGTTGGACAGGTCGGGCTCCTTTGGTTATATTGAGATGGTGTTTAGCCACGCGAGGATCGATCCCGGTGAGATCATGCACATCTCCCACAAAGATGTCTTCATTCTCCCGCAAGCAGGCCACCAGCTACTCCTTGGCTTCCAGCTGCTGTGCTACCCGTGTAGCCTTTCCCGGAGCGATTTCCACCAGCTCTCCTTCCTCTATTTTGTCGGCCTTGGGGGGGATTCTTCCAGGACACAGACATCCGAAATGATGATTGCTTTGCCTTTGAGGTCATCGGTTCGGGCCTTCTTTTGATCATTCTGAACCATTTGCACGTAGCAGCTCCTGGAGGCCTTCTGTTCTCCGTGAACTTCTACCACCAATTGTCCCACTGGAAATTTCAGCTTCTGGTGGTACGGGGAAGTCACCACCTGAAAAAGGGTAAGGAAAGGATGCCCAAGAATAGCATTATAAGTGGACGGAGCGTCCACGATGAGGAAAGGGATTATACTGGTTTTTTGGCTGGGCTTTACACCCAGAGTCAGAGGCAATGAAATCGGCCTGTAGGGTGGACCACATGCCCTGCGAATCCAAAGAGGGGGTGGTCACATCTTCTAGCTGGGCATTTCCCAGTTGCATCTGTCCGAAAGCTTCCTGGAAAAGGATATTGATGGAGATTCCAGAGTCGACCAACACCCTGGCCACATCATAATTGGCCAGGGATATACATATAACTAAGGCGTCTGTGTGGGGCACCAGGACACCTTGGAGATCTTCCGGCCCGAATGAAACGGGCGGTGCAATTTGAACAGTCTGGTCGGTGATGATGGATAAACTCTCCATGAGATGGGCGTATGACTTTCGCGCCCGGTTAGAGTCCCCGTCGGTAGGTCCTCCAGCTATAACATGGATAACCCCCCGTGTGGAGCGTTATCTAGATTGGATGAAGGGCCCTGACCCGATGGGCCTTCTTGAGAGACAACCTCCTGGGACGGCGTTTGGGGGAAAGTGACTTGAGGTTGTTGATTATACGGCCCTGGACGGGTTACATCGGGTCGGGGGCCTCGCCGTGCTGGTCCTCCCATCTGGAACCGCAATTGCGAATATGTGGTTCGGAGGTGATCCAGTTTCTCCTGTAACTTGAAACATCGGCCACTAGCTTGGCCATATTCTGTATGATATTGGCAGAAGAATGGGGCGGGGGGGGGGGGGGGGGGGTTACGTGGGATCCCCCTGTATCCTAAGGGTTGTTGCAGCAGACCCTGTTGGCCATAAAATTCCATCTCCCGCTCCTTCCAAGTCCTTGCAAGAGGAAGTGCTTCAGCGGCCATAATTTGTAACGGCGGTATGGGGTGAACGCCCTGTAGCAGTGGACGAGGCCTAGGAGCCTCTTGTCGAAAAGGTCGCACATATTCCCGCCGAGGGGGTGCTTGAGAAGGGGCAGGGCGAGGTCTTTCAGTTGGAACTGCTGCGGCAGCCCGTTCAGCTCTCCGCACCTTCAATCCTTCCTCCTCGCGAATAAATTGCTCCGCACATCCTAGCAGCTCCTCATAACTGTCAGCAGGTTGTCTTAACAAGGAATTGAGGAAGGGGCCCTCCTTCACCCCATGCAGAATAGCGCCTTTAAAAGCTTCTGATCTGGCAGAGGGGATTCCCCTAGCTGCAGAAGTGAATCGGTGGAGATACCCTCTAAGGGATTTTGAGGGTCCCTGGGTGAGCTGCATTAGGAGAGAGGCGTCATGCTTATATGCCTTGCAGCTGGAAAACTCCCTGCTGAACATCCCCTAGAAATCAGCGAAACAAGTGATGGATCCTGGGGGCAGAGTATTAAACCATTTTTGTACCGAGCCGGTTAAGGTGGTCCGAAAAACTCGACATTTGAGAGCATCGGTATAACAGTGGAGTGAGGTTGCTCCGTCGAATTGTGATAGGTGCTCTTCGGGATCCGTTGAGCCATCATATTTATCGATCTAAGGATTCCGGAAGTAGGACGGGGGGACTTCAGAGAGGATGTCCATTGTAAAGGGACTGGGCTAATATACTTCTGGAGGTCTGGTTGATTGACTTTCACCCTGTTCTTCCCTTCGAGTTTGGGTGAAAAGCATAGTGTTCTAAGGTGCTCTTTCCCCAAGTCCTTCTCCAGGCACTACTTCCACATTGACTGGAGTGAGGATGCAGATATCCGGTCCGTCTCCTTTCTCTAGCAAGGGCCTCTGTAATAGCGTCGTCCATCAGGGACTTCAACTGTGGTGGTAGGAGGATGATGGGGCGCTCCTCCGCTGCGGAGGCAGCGGGTTGTTGTATCTCTTCCGGTTGCATCTCGATATCCAGCTCAAATGTGTTCCCACAGACGGCGCCAACTGATGTGGCGAGGAAAATTCATTTTACCCCCTTTTCGACGCGACGAAGGCACGAAGGGAGCTTTTGGGGGGTTCTCACAAGCTGCAACAGTAAAAATGGATGTGGAAGACGAAATCAAGAAACACAAAAACCTTAAACAGACAGCGGAAACTCGAACACAAGATATAACGTGGTTCGGAATGAATATTCCTACTCCATGGAGGTGAGCTCTCTCACCGGGGACAATGCCCAAGCACTTTCCACTATGAATGTCCTCTTTTATGGAAAGGAAACTTCCCAAGGTGGAGGATAAAACCACTTACAGTTGGATTACCAATATAAGAAAGAGTACGTGTGACTCAAGATCAAGGTCGCTGCTCTTCTTCCTCGGCGAAGTGATGACAGCTCTCCTCCTTCTCCTCCTGTGTCTTCGTTTCGTGTCCGATGGAATGATTGTCGATCTCCTTCTTTTCTCCTCTCTTTGCATTTTATCCTCCTCCTCTGATCCATCACTATCTCACGGGCTGTCCTCATCGTACACGTGGCCACAATGTCCACCTGGACATGTACAAGGGGCGAAGACTCCTCGGAATCTTCTGTGGGGACCTCTCTTTCCGTTACATATGACTCCCTCATTCCTATTCCAGGAAACTAGGTTAGCCCGTCCCCCTCAACCATCTACTTCTGGTGAAACTAACGTAGGTCTCCAGATCTCGGATAGTATAGCCTTAAGGCTCATTTGGCCGGACCGATTCTCATCCGCCCCATCTGTCTTTGGGCTTATGTGGCCGAACCGATTCTCATCTGCCCCATCTGTCTTTGGGCTTATGTGGCCGAACCGATTCTCATCCGCCCCATCTGTCTTTAGGCTTATGTGGCCGAACCAATTCTCATCCACCCCGTCGGTCTTTAGGCTTATTTGGTCGAACCGATTCTTATCTGCACCATCTATCTTTAGGCTTATGTTACCGAACCAATTCTTATCCGCACCATGGGCCTTCTAGGCTTATGTGACCGAACCGATTCTTATCTGCCCCACCTGTCTTTGGGCTTATTTGGCCAAACCGATTCTGGCCTATTTCCCAATGAAGTACTTTTTCGCTTTGCCATGCCGATTACCTTTACTTACTTTCCCGTACCAGTTATCTCAAGCGCTTGCGCCCGACCCGTTCCTCTCTTTTTTCTCCATTGAACCCTCTACTTGGTTCGGGTAATACCTTGTCTATGAGCTCTTCTATCTAGTTCGTAGAGAAAAGGTAACAGATGTATCACAAATTTTGCAATAAAAGGAAATTTATACTACGGATACCTGACGTATCACGTGTAGCGGGAAAGACATCAACTGGAACGATTCTCGCTAGAATCGTCTCTATCCATATCCACGCCGAGTATCTTCGGGATGACTTCACAAAGTCATGAGTCTCGTCTTCGTACGGGTTACTAGCCTCGCGTTGAAGACAATGTGATAGAGAGAAGATCACGATCCGAATCAAAATTCGGATCCAAAACGAGTCCTCAAAAACTCGCTTCACCGGAGAGGTATTCGTCAACCATTTGATGAATCCTTCGTCCTCCACCTATGACGATTACCGGAGATCGAATCCCCGGTAAGGAAGGCACTTTTGGAGCTCCAAACGTCGTCCAAATGACGCTCAGACAAGAAGGAAACAAGCTGTCCAGAAAACTTGACAGCTTTGGTAGAGACCTTGGCCGGCCAAATAAGGAAAGAAATATGCTTACCTTGTCACCAGAGCAAAGGAAGATCACCGGAGGTCCTCCGGCAGCATCTCGACGAAGGCAAGTGGGGAAGACGGCAGTGGCTGGACGCCGGTTAGAGGAGCTTGGGCAGTGGCAAGGAGTTGGGCACCGACCACTTGGAGAAGAGGGAGAGGGTGGGCGGCAACTTTAGGGTTGCAAGGATTAGGATTAGGGCTTAACAAAACCCTTAAGCCATATTTTATAGAGAAAAAATTCTCTCAATGGTTATTGGAATATAACCAAAAGCCCGTTAACCTGTTCGATTAATTTAAGTTAAAATAAACCAAACCATGATGGTTTATTTTAAGTTAAAACGAACCAAACCAACTTTGGTTCATTCGTTTAAAACAAACCAAACCCTTTGGTTTATTCTCCTCCATTGGATTAGAACCAAACCAATTTGGTTCATCCATCATGTCTTCATAAGACACGGCCCATCCACGCTTCCATTGCGACTGAAACGATTTCATGCTCGCTCCATGTTTGGTCCAACCAAACCTAGTTTCTCTCGTTCTGAGAATCTCATTCTCAAGCTCGTTTTAAATCCTTCGGATTACGCTCGTTATGCGTGTGACCAAATAGGTTCTCAGTTTATGTTGGTTGTCTATAATTAACCATTAATTATAGAACGATCATGAGTGGCACCTAGTAGTACATCATGATCCCCAATTAACCGAAAAGATTAACGGTTGATCCAGAACTATTTTAGAAACCCTTCAGCACCTCGAATTAATTGTGCCCCATTCGCTTCACTCATCTTATACCCACTTGGTTTAGGATATGGTCTATAGTGTCAGTCCCCACTAGGCTGACTACGTCACACCTAGCCCAAGTATCATTTCCTCGTCCTACAGATTCTAGTTACTGCACATGTATCGAAGAGTACCTTTCTCTAAACATGTAATGCTTTGGCCAAAGACTTTAGTAACAATCCGATGAGAGGCCATGGGTATACATCTCCTCGCAAGGAGGGGTGAATCCTTTATAGGCTATTCAAACCCCTTCGATCACTTCGACTTATACCCAATCATCCCGGGTCCACATCTCCTTAGAGATGCTTGCTTAAGATGTCAAAGCATAAGTCTTTATGATCAAGATGACTTGAATACCGCAAGTCAAAGGAACATCACACTTAAGTTGCAGTAAGAACTTCATTGACATATCTATACATGCAGAGAACCATATGAAGTCTTACTGCTGGTCACTACAATGAACTAGTTACCATAACTAGCATCCACGATTAACACCAGACATTACAATGTCTCCAGCCAGTAAGAATCAGCTGCTTGGATACACCAAGGAGTATACCTCATGCTAGTCTCGACAAAATCAATGGTGTCCAAATCCATCAATTCAACAACTAGGGATAATTCCGATACATCACAATTACACATGTAGAGATACTCACTAGTTGTGATCCAATCACAAATTCTCTCATGTTGTGAATCGTATCGTGGATAATCAGTAAATGAGTTTAAGATATAATCAAATACATAAAAACATGTATACTTAAATAGTGAATCTTCATTTATCATATAAATGGTTCAAACTTAAGGCGATTGCCTTAGGACATCTCTCATATATTACTAACATTCTGGGCAAACTGGGAATCACATCCAAGTCCATCAAGAAGTTCCTGAGTCATACAACTTCTTTGGCTGCCTCAGAGGCTGCCACATACTCAGCTTCCATGGTAGAGTCCGCCACGCATTTCTGCTTGACACTCCACCTCCCAAAGTAAATACAAAACCTGAGGTAGACTTACTGTTATCCCTATCTGATTGGAAGTCAGAATCTGTGTAACCCACAGGGAGTAATTGATATGCCTGGTATACCAGCATATAATCCCTAGTTCTTTTCAGGTATTTCAATATATTCTTTACCGCAGTACAATATCCCTATCCTGGATTACTCTGATATCTGCTAACCATGCCCATGACACAGCAGATATCTGCCCTCGTACATAACATAGCATACATGGGGCTTCCTACCGCCGAAGCATAAGGAACCGCTTTCATCTCCTCTATCTCTTTTGATGTTCTAGGACACATTTCTTTAGATAAAGGTACTCCATGACTAAAATGTAGAAAACCTTTCTTGGAGTTCTGCATGCTAAAACGAGCCATAATAGTGTCTATGTATGAAGCTTGAGATTAGCACAACATTCTTTTCTTGCGATCCCTTATAACCTTGATCCCAAGGATGTGTCCCACTTCTCCCAAGTCCTTCATATCAAAATGTTTGGACAACCATACCCTTACGTCTGATAACACTTTGACATTGTTGCCAATGAGTAAAATATCATCTACGTATAGTATAAGAAATACCACTACATTTTCGTCACATCTCTTGTATACACAAGACTCATCCGAACTTTGAATAAATCCATATGACTAGATTACCTCATCAAAGCGGATGTTCCAAGATCTCGAAGCTTGCTTCAATCCATAAATTGACCGATTAAGCTTACACACAAGATGCTCTTTGCCCTTTGCAATGAATCCCTCTGGTTGCTCTATATAGATGTTTTCTTCAAGATTTCCATTAAGGAAATATGTCTTGACATCCATTTGTCAAACCTCATAATCCATATGAGCAGCAATAGATATGAGAATCCGAATAGACTTAAGTATGGCTACTGGCAAAAAGGTCTCCTCATAATCAATACCCTCTTTCTGAGTATACCTTTTCGCAACAAGCCTTAGTTTTGAAGGTCTCTACCTTCCCATATGATCCTCTCATTCTTTTGTACATCCACTTGCATCCAATGGCTTTTACACCATTGGGTGGTTCTACTAACTCCCAGACCTGATCTGAATCCATAGATTCTATCTCAAAATTCATCGCTCTTTGCCAAGATACTGCATCTTTATCTTGGATTGCCTCGTCATATGTCACCAGGGACCAAATCAAAAGATTCTCCCAAGATCATAAATCTGTCAGGTTGTCTAACAACCCTCCCACTACGACAAGATATCACCTGTGTATCCTCTATGACATGCGGTGCAGTCAGTTGTGGTATGTCCTCTTGTACCGTTGGTACTGAAGTAGGGACTTCCCCTCTTAACTCCTCTAGAACAATCTTGCTCATGGGTTTGTGGTTCATCACATAGTCTTCTTCTAAAAATCAGTTATTCGTGCTAACGATCACCCTTTAATCTCTAGGAATATAGAACAAACCAACTTTCGTTCCTCTAGGATAGCCTACGAACAGGCGCACTTCTGTATGAGATTCCAACTTATCAGTATCTCCCTTTAGCACATGGACTGGACTACCCCAAATCCGAATATGTATGAGACTAGGCTTCCATCCAGTCCACAATTCTGTGGTAGTAGAAGGTACTGATTTAGATGGTACCAAGTTCAGAATATACACAGTCATATCCAAAGCATACCCCCATAACAAATCTGGTAACTCAGAATAACTCATCATCGATCTAATCATCTCCATAAGAGTCATATTCCTTCGCTCCACCACACCATTCTGTTGGGGTGTACCAAGTGTAGACAGATGGGATTGAATCCTAGCCTCTGATAAGTAACTCCTAAACTCTCACAAGAGGTACTCACCACCACGATCAGATCGTAGTGTCTTGATACTTTTACCTTGACGTTTCTCCACATCAGCCTTGAATTCTTTGAACCTGTCAAAGCATTCAGACTTGCAGTGCATCAAGTAAATGTATCCATATCTTGAATAATCATCTATAAAAGAGATGAAATATTCAAAACCACTTCTATCCTGGATAGACATAGGACCACACAAATCAGAATGAACCAATTCCAACACATCTTTGGCTCTATACCCCTTGGCCTTAAAAGGCCTCTTGGTCATTTTACCTTCTAAGCAAGATTCGCAGGTTGGGAAGTCTTCCACCACTAATGAACCTAAAGATCCATCAGCTATCAACCTTTGAATTCTACTCAGGTTAATATGACCTAACCTTAGATGCCAAAGATATGTTTGGTTCATTTTCGAAGGTTCTTTTCTCTTATTATATTTAGAAGATGAGGTATTTATTTCTATTTGCATCATGGGAGTTTTTGGTTCAAGAGTGTATAAATTTCCTACCAATGCACCAGAATAGATAATCTTCCTATTCCTTTTTATAACAACTCTGTCATTAAAAGAAATAGAATATTCATCCAAAAACAATTTAGAAACTAAAATCAAATTCTTTCTAAATGAAGGTACTTAAAGGCAATTTCTCAGAACCAAAGTTTTATTCCTATCAAAAGATAAATAAACATCTCCCACTGCAATAGCCGCCACCTTCGTAGCATTGCCCATGTAGACAGTAATCTCCTTCTCAACTAGTCGTCTCGTTTCCTGGAACCCCTGCAAAGAGTTGCAGACATGATCAGTGGCTCCCGTATCTACACACCATGTACCGATAGATAGCACCGCTAAATATGTTTCAACGACTAGACTAAAAGATATACCTTTGTTCTATTTGCGGTTGGGACAGTCCACCTTCCAATGTCCAGTCTGCTTGCAAGTGAAGCACTTGCCTTTCGGCTTCTTCACTCCTCCCTAAGATCCTCCCGCCACCTTTGTTACACCTTGTTTCTTCTTCTTCTTGCCTTTTGGCTTAGAAGTAGAAACCTTCTGAGCAACCAAAGCCTAAGAACTCTGACGAAAAAGTCTTTTTGTTGCCTGGAGTTCTGTCAGAAGCTATGCCAACAAATACAACCTCTTATTCATGTTGTAGTTCAAGTGAAACTGCTCAAAACTCCTAGGTAGAGATTGGAGAATGATATCAACCTGGGTTTCCCCATCGATCTTCGCTCTAAGGACTTCCAACTCATTCAAATGAGCCATCATTTTGAGAACATGATCCCTCATCGGTGTTTCCTCAACCATGGTGGTCGTCATCAAGTTCCTCATAGCTTCTTGCCTAGCAGCCCGATTCTGGTGTCTGAAATGTTCCTTGAGATTGAGCATCTTGTCATAGGCAGTATTCATGGCTTGATGCTCATGTTGCAATACATTTGACATGGAAGCCAAAATGTAACATCGCGTCGTCTCATCAGCCTTGATCCACTTCCTATAACTCTCTTTCTCCTTTTCACCAGAATCATCCGTAGGCTTAGGAGGACACTCTTCGAAGAGTATATATTTGTACTCCTCAGCAGTTAAAACAATGTCCAGATTCCTTTTCCAATCAACATAGTTAGGTCCAGTAAGTTTGTTTTCTTTCAGAATCACAACAAGTGGGTTGAAAGTCATTTTGAAAAACCATAGAATCACATAAATCAAAAACATTAGATTTCAAAATTTTATTTATTACTTAAACAATAAAATTTTAAAATCATCCAATACCTCAAAACACCAAGAATATTGTATGCCACGATAGTGTGGACGTATACAAATTCTACATTTGTAAGAGGAGGTTTTACCCATCAATTTTATTACCCTCTCAACCTTACTTTTTGACAAATAAAATTAATAGTTGGTTCCTTTTTAGCCCTACAAATAAAAGCAGTGACTCCAATGGGGAGGATACTTTCATTTGCATCTAACTATTTACAATTACCCGATACTAAGGCAATTATCTCGGATTATGTGCCTTCCAATGGGGAAGTACACACTCTCCTAAATAATTTCCTATAACCATATTTGACCTAGTGATTCGCAAAACAAACTCATCCGATATGGAGGAAGGCACTCAGAGCTAACGCGCAAGTTTGTTCGCATCACATGTCAAATTGTAATGGAGGTCGCAGGAATTTAAAAAATATCCCTCTCCCACTTAGTAATTTAAAATTGAGGAATTTTCTCAAATACACAACATGCATATCAAACAACAAGCAATAAATATGAAAAACAAATATTTTCCAACTATTATGGCCTTTTGTTTTCCATTATGCTTTCCGTCGTGTCACCACCTTGTCCGCTCCTCCCTTTACTATGCTCTAGCCATAAGAGGATCCGAGCAGAGATAAACTATTTTAATTTACATCCATCGATCCTATACTCCACGAAGGAGTGTACAACATATCTAGATCAAAAGTAAATTAAAATGAGCTGCTAAACAGTGTCATATTTAATTACAAAAATTAAATACTAATTAGCCTCTTCAACCCCGAGGATTCAAATAAATAATTACAATCGCACACATACAATCACATACATCCATATAGCCATAATAGTTGGATCATATGCCTGCAAGCAAAAAGTTAGCCTACGCACATCCTACTATTATCCGACATAAAATATATGATAAATGCATGAAAGTAACCGAATCCAAAACACACAAAATCGAAAAACGTGTTGGGTTTCCGGCACCGCGGCGTGTGTGTGTTCGATCATGTTTCGTAAACATGAGCACAGCGGAAGCAATTAAAAAATAATAAATCTATATTTATTACAACACACAATACACGCATGCATATTACAACAAGTGTAGACATAACTGTAAATTAAAATTTGCAATAAAAGGAAATTTAACTACGTTATACCTTTCGTATGACGTGTAGCGGGAACGGCATCAACCGGAACGATCCTCGTAAGAATCGTCTCTATCCGTATCCACGCCGAGTTCCTCGGGATGACTTCGCTAAGTCACGAGCTTCGTCTTCGTACGGGTTACTAGCCTCGTGTTGAAGACGACGTTATCGAGAGATGATCACGATCCGAATCCAAATTCGGATCCAAAACCGAGTCCTCAAAACTCGATTCTCCGGAGAGGTATTCGTCAACCGTTTAACGAATCCTTCGTCCTCCACCTCAGAGGATTACCGGAGATCAAATCCCCGGTATGTTAGTCACTGTCGGAGCACTAACCGTCGTCCAAACGATGCTCCGACAACAAAGAAACAAGCTGTCCAGAAAAACTGGACAGCTTTTGGTGGAGGAATAGAGGCCGGCCAAAGGAGATGTGGAGCTCACCTTATCACCGAACCCGCAAGAGATCACCGGAGGGTCGCCGGAGCATCGTCAGCTGAAGCTTGGATGCCGGCGGCAAGGAGGTGGCAGCAGCTCCATGAAGTTGGCGGCAACACCATGTTGGGCGGCAACAACAAAAGGAGGCTAGGGTTGGGCGGCCAAAACTTGATTAGCTTTAGGGTTAGGGTTTAAGCCGTATTTTATAGAGAACTAATTCTCTTAATGGTTAATGGATCATATCCATAAATCCCATTAACCCGCTCCATTAAGATAAGTTAAAATAAACCAAACCATGATGGTTTATTTTAAGTTAAAACGAACCGAACCAACTTTTGGTTCATTTGTTTAAAATAAACCAAACCCTTTGATTTATTCTCATCCATTGGATTAGAACCAAACCATTTTGGTCCATCCATTATGTCTTCATAAGACACGGCCCATCCACGCTTCCATTGCGACTGAAATAATTTCATGCTCGCTTTATGTTTGGTCCAACCAAACATAGTTTCTCTCGGTCTGAGAATCCCATTCTCAAGCTCGTTTTAAATCCTTTGGATTACACTCGTTGTGCGTGTGACCAAATAGGTTCTCGGTTTATGTTGGCCGTCTATAATTAACCATTAATTATAGAACGATCATGAGTGGCACCTAGTAGTACATCATGATCCCCAATTAACCGAAAAGATCAACGGTTGATCCAGAACTATTTCTGAAACCCTTCAGTAGCTCGAATGAATCGTGCCTCATTCCCTTCACTCATCTTATACCCACTTGGTTCAGGACATGGTCTATAGTGTCAGTCCCCACTAGGCTGACTACGTCACGCCTAGCCCAAGTATCATTTCCTCGTCCTACGAATTCTAGTTACTCCACATGTATCGAAGAGTACCTTACTCTAAACATGTAATGCTTTGGCCAAAGACTTTAGTAACAATCCGACGAGAGGCCATGGGTATACATCTCCTCGCAAGGAGTGGTGAATCCTTTATAGGCTATTCAAAACCTTCGATCACTGACTTATACCCAATCATCCCGGGTCCACATCTCCTTAGAGATGTTTGCTTAAGATGTCAAAGCATAAGTCTCCATGATCAAGATGACTTGAATACCGCAAGTCAAAGGAACATCGCACTTAAGCCACAAGAAGAACTTCATTGACATATCTATATATGCAGAGAACCATATGAAGTCTTACTACTGGTCACTCCAATGAACTAGTTACTGTAACTAGCATCCACGATTAACCGGACATCACTATGTCTTGAGAATCAGCTGCTTGGATACACCAAGGAGTATACCTCGTGCTAGTCTCGACAGAATTGATGGTGTCCAAATCCATCAATTCATTGACTAGGGATAATTCCGATACATCACAATTACACATGTAGAGATACTCACTAGTTGTGATCCAATCACAAATTCTCTCATGCTGTGAATCGTATCGTGGACATTCAGTAAATGAGTTTAAGATCCAATCAAATACATAAAACATGTATACTCAAATAGTGAATCTTCATTTATCATATAAATGGTTCATACATAAGACGATTGCCTTAGGACATCTCTCATATATTACTAACAGACTCCCACTTGGCCTAATGCCAATCGCTACGGTATCCAATACCATAAGCTCTAACATGACCCTCAAACTTACTTTGAGGTAATGCCTTAGTCAAAGGATCCGCTAAGTTCCTTTCGGTGGGAATTTTCTCGATTTGTATTTCGTTCCTCACGATGATCTCTACGATAAGATGATAGCGAAGCACATGTTTGGATCATTGATGAGACCACATCAAGTTCATAGATGAACTACTTGATCGAACCGCTTCCTTTCGCTTCAAGGCTGCAAGTATTACCTTAGTGGCAGAATCCGCTATAGTGTCAAGCTTGGAACCTTTCCAACTTATTGCGCCTCCATTCTAGGTGAATACATACCCAGACTGAGACATGGAATCATCCTTGTCTGTCTGGAGCTGGCATCCGTATACCCACGTATCACCATGTACCCTTCTCCATATATTAGGAACACATCCTTAGTTCTTCTCAAGTACTTAAGGATCGTCTTAACAGCCGCCCAATGATCCATTCCTGGATCGGACTGGTATCTGCTCGTGACACTCAGAGCATACGATACATCGGGCCTCGTACATAACATAGCATGCATGATAGATCCTATTGCGGATGCATAGGGAATCTTACTCATGCAAATCCTCTCGTCTTCTGTGCGCGGACACATAGACTTCGAAAGGTGTACCCCATGCCTGATGGGTAAGAAACCTTTCTTGGATTGACATGCTAAACCTCTTTGCTTTTCGGTCTATATATGTAGACTGCGAAAGACCTAGCTACTGTTTCGTTCTATGTCTATAGATGTTTATACCGAGTTTGTATGTTGCTTCTACAAGGTCTTTCATGGAGAATGTCTTGGATAACCAACCCTTCAGTGACTGTAAGATGGACACATCGTTGCCTATAAGTAATATGTCATCGACATACAATACTAGGAACACGACTGCACTCCCACTAACCTTCTTGTACACACAAGGTTAAATGCGGATTTTGTGAGAAATCAAACTTTTTGATTGTCTCATCAAAAGCGGATATTCCGACTCTGGATGCTTGCTTCAATCCATAAATGGACCGTCATAATTTGCATACCTTGGTTTTATCAGCGATGATGTGAAACCCTCAGGTGTATCATATACACCGTCCTCGGCGAGTTTCCATTAAGGAAATGTTTTCACATCCATCCATATCTCATAATCATAATGAGCTACTATGGCGGAGCATCGAATGGATTTAAGCATAGCTACGAGGCGAATAGGTTTCGTCATAATCAACACCTTGTTTTTGGCGATATCCTTTGCCACCAATCTAGCCTTATAGGTAATCACATTACCATCCATGTCGTTTTCTTCTTGAAAACCCACTTGCACCCTATAGGCTTTATGCCTTGGTGGGTCAACCAAGTTCCGAAACTTGGTTTTCATACATGGAATCCATTTCCGACTTCATGGCACCAAGCCACTTATCCCTTCTGAACTTTGTCGGCACTTCTTCATAAGCTGGTAGGCTCCTCATCATCAATGAGTAAACGCGTCGTTCGATTCACTTACGAAATCCATATCTCTCGGGAATATTGCGTGTTCTACGGATCTACGAAGATGTGGTGTTACAATAGGTCCCGATTGCTCATCACTATGAGTTGTCGGTGTTGTGCTTCACCAGTATCTCATCAATGTCTATTTGAGTCTCTCGAGCCTCCTCAAGCTCGGCGACACTCCCACTATTTTCTTGCAAGAGAAACTCTTTCTCTAGAAACAGATGCCTTGAAACAAACACCTTTTGTTCCACAGGATGATAGAATTGGTAACCCCTTGTTTCCTTAGGGTATCCAATAAATAGACATTTATCGGACTTAGCATCCAATTTATACGTCTGATCCGCTTCACATAAGCGGGACAACCCCATATCTTCAAGTAAGATACATGAGGTTTCTTACTATTCCATATCTCATATGGAGTAGTTGAGACTACCTTGGTAGGCATTACATTTAACAAGTAAAATTTATGCAGTCATAGCCCCAAAGGACTTGGGAAGAGTCGCATGATTCATCATTGACGACCATGTCCAACAAGGATTCGCCTCTCGGATACACCATTATACCTGTGGTGTATATGGCGAGTCCATTGAGACAATATACCATTGTCTCTTAGATAATCAAGAAACTCTTGACTTAAGTATTCACCACCTCGATCCGATCAGTATTTTAATACTCTTGTCATGTTGTTTCTCTACTTCATTTCTGAATTCTTTGAACCTTTCAAAGGCTTCAGACTTGTGTTTCATCAAGAACACATACCCAAACCGTGAGTGATCATCGGTGAAGGTAATGAAGTAGCTATAGCCTCCTATTGCTTGAGTTGACATAGGTCCACATACATCAGTATGTATTAGACCTAGTAACTCTCCCACTCGTTCACCTTTTCCAGTAAAAGGTAACTTAGTCATCTTGCCTTTTAAGCATGATTCGCATGTATCGTATGAATCCAATTCAAACGATTCCAGAATTCCACATCAGTGTAATTCGGACATGCATTTCTTGCTTATATGGCCAAGATGACAATGCCACATATAGGAGTCTATTTGATTATCCTTTCGAGCACGCGTGTTGCTCGCTTCGATATTGAAATCGTCACTGGATACGTCCAACGTATAAACACCATTGCTTAAAGTTCCAATCCCATAAAGAACTCCATTCAAAGTTATGTAACAACAATTGTTACTAAAAGTCAAATGGAATCCATTTCTATTTAGACAAGAAATAGAAATGATGTTCTTTATCAATGAAGGAACATAAAAGCAATTGTCCAGTTCTAAGACATGTCCTGTAGGGAGTTTCAACAAATGCGTTCCAATGGCGACTGCAGCAACCTTTGCTCCATTCCCAACACGCAAATTTGACTCTCCCTTGACGAGTCTTCTTCTATTCCTTAGCCCATGTATGTCATTACATATATGTGAGCCACACCCAGTATCCAATACCCAAGTGTTTGAGGAAATAGAATGACAATCAATAACGAAGATTTCTGAAGAAGATGGGGCATCCGATGCCTTATTCTTCTTCACGGACTCAAGATAAATCTTGCAATTTCTTCGCCAATGACCCTCCTTGTCATAATGATGGCAAGTGCCCTTTTGAGCTGGTTCTGCCTTTTAGCCTTTTTCTTCTTCCCCTTCTGTTGTTCCTTTGACTCCCTCTTAGAACCTTTCTTCGAGGAATCAACTAACAACACTGTCCCCTACTCATGCTTCTCAGAAGGCTCCACAGTCTTCAGCATGTTGAGCAGTACCACAGATGAACCTCCTTGCATCTCAGAGGTGAAGAGGAGCTTGGAGACTTCGAACCTTTCGAATCTCACTTGCTCATCAACCAACTCACAGAGATGAAGGACTACGATATGAGCATCCATATGCTCATGCTGCTTTCGTAGCTCGGGTTCCATCGCGGCTAGCATGATGCAACTCATTTGTTCAGAATCACTCACATGTTTCTGATAGGCCAACAATTGGTCCAAAGTTGCATCGTCACTAGGACGGGCGGGAAGAGGCGCTTCGAGGACATACACAAGCTTTTCACCTTGAGAACAATTCTCAAGTTTCTAAGCCAGTCCAAGAAGTTCGGCCCGATCAATTTATTTGAATCCAAAATGGAGCATAAATTCAAACACATCATGATCAATATATTAACTTAGAAATACAAAGCGAGCATATATATGAAAGATGATTTTAAAATGCATCAATATACATTTATAAATCCCATTCATTTTTGAATTTCAAAACCCCAAAATCACTTCGAGATCGTAGGTCCATCTCGAATGGGCTGATATCCATCATAGTTATGAACAACCTTGGAGAGAGTCCAACAAGCCATTCATAACTACGACGGTAGGTATCATCTATACCGATTGCATATCCCGTATATGCAACTATCACAATATGCTATCAACTAATTGAATGTTCACACATACATCGGGTTGTTAACACATTAACAAGTATGCATCATATGCATAGCACCCAACTTCACCTCCCTTTACATCGACCTTGGAGAGAGTCCAACAAGCCGATGCTCCAGGTTAAAGCCAACCCATTAATCGGGACATAGTTTTAATATGGTTAGAGCGCATTCAACCAATTAGCCCAGCTTGGAGAGAGTCCAACAACCAAAGCTAATGATTGACCTCTGACTCTTACCATATTAGTATTAAACTATTCCATGGTTTGAACATATTCAGGTTCGAGCCGGGCTTGGAGAGAGTCCAACAACCCAAACAAGAAACAGAACTCTGGTTCTAACCATATTAATGGAAGGTGTAGGCTTTAATATTGATTAAGGGTTTTTATGTCTCATCCTCTTTGCATGCAAATAACTATTATCTACATGGCATGACATACATGGCATACATCTACATGTCACGACACGCATGGCATAATGTTATGCATCTAATGAAATTACATGGCATACAATTATGTCATGTATATAATTTCCTTATATGTCATAACTATTTATGGAAATAAAATATGTTTAAGATTTGATTCTCCAAATCAAATCATAATTAAATTAGGAAACAAATTTCCAAATCTAATCACATATTTTATTCATGGAATTATTTGATTAAGGAATATCTATTTAGGAAACCAATTTCCTAAATCATTAAAACTACTTATGGAAATAAAATATTTTAAGATTTGATTTTCCAAATCAAATCATGATTAAATTAGGAAACAAATTTCCAGAATCTAATCAAATATTTTATTTATGGAAAATATCAATTTCCATAAATACTTCCAACTTTCCAAAAGTGGAAGATTTCCATAAATACTTCTAGACTTTCCAAAATTGAAAAATTTCCATAAATACTTCTAAATTTCCAAAATTTAGAAAATTTCTAGAAATACATTATGACTATCGCAAAACCATTTTACGATTATGTCGAAACACAACACAGGCTGATACCCTTTGTGGGTTTCGCTGTGTGTTCGATCATGTTTCGTAAACATGAGCACAGCGGAAGCAATTAAAAATAATAAATCTATATTTATTACAACACACACAACACACGCATGCATATTACAACAAGTGTAGACATAACTGTAAATTAAAATTTGCAATAAAAGGAAATTTAACTACGTTATATCTTCCGTATGACGTGTAGCGGGAACGGCATCAACCGGAACGATCCTCGTAAGAATCGTCTCTATCCGTATCCACGCCGAGCTCCTCGAGATGACTTCGCTAAGTCACGAGCTTCGTCTTCGTACGGGTTACTAGCCTCGTGTTGAAGACGACGTGATCGAGAGATGATCACGATCCGAATCCAAATTCGGATCCAAAACCGAGTCCTCAAAACTCGATTCTCCGGAGAGGTATTCGTCAACCGTTTGACGAATCCTTCGTCCTCCACCTCAGAGGATTACCGGAGATCAAATCCCCGGTAAGTTAGTCGCTGTCGGAGCACTAACCGTCATCCAAACGACGCTCCGACAACAAAGAAACAAGCTGTCCAGAAAAACTGGACAGCTTTTGGTGGAGGAATAGAGGCCGGCCAAAGGAGATGTGGAGCTCACCTTATCACCGAACCCACAAGAGATCACCGGAGGGTCGCCGGAGCATCGCCGGCTGAAGCTTGGATGCCGGCGGCAAGGAGGTGGCAGCAGCTCCATGAAGTTGGCGGCAACACCATGTTGGGCGGCAACAACAAAAGGAGGCTAGGGTTGGGCGGCCAAAACTTGATTAGCTTTAGGGTTAGGGTTTAAGCCGTATTTTATAGAGAACTAATTCTCTTAATGGTTAATGGATCATATCCATAAATCCCGTTAACCCGCTCCATTAAGATAAGTTAAAATAAACCAAACCATGATGGTTTATTTTAAGTTAAAACGAACCGAACCAACTTTTGGTTCATTTGTTTAAAATAAACCAAACCCTTTGGTTTATTCTCATCCATTGGATTAGAACCAAACCATTTTGGTCCATCCATTATGTCTTCATAAGACACGGCCCATCCACGCTTCCATTGCGACTGAAACAATTTCATGCTCGCTTTATGTTTGGTCCAACCAAACATAGTTTCTCTCGGTCTGAGAATCTCATTCTCAAGCTCGTTTTAAATTCTTTGGATTACACTCGTTGTGCGTGTGACTAAATAGGTTTTCGGTTTATGTTGGCCGTCTATAATTAACCATTAATTATAGAATGATCATGAGTGGCACCTAGTAGTACATCATGATCCCCAATTAACCGAAAAGATCAACGGTTGATCCAGAACTATTTCTGAAACCCTTCAGTAGCTCGAATGAATCGTGCCCCATTCCCTTCACTCATCTTATACCCACTTGGTTCAGGACATGGTCTATAGTGTCAGTCCCCACTAGGCTGACTATGTCACACCTAGCCCAAGTATCATTTCCTTGTCCTACGAATTCTAGTTACTCCACATGTATCGAAGAGTACCTTACTCTAAACATGTAATGCTTTGGCCAAAGACTTTAGTAACAATCCGACGAGAGGCCATGGGTATACATCTCCTCGCAAGGAGTGGTGAATCCTTTATAGGCTATTCAAACACCTTCGATCACTTCGACTTATACCCAATCATCCCGGGTCCACATCTCCTTAGAGATGTTTGCTTAAGATGTCAAAGCATAAGTCTCCATGATCAAGATGACTTGAATACCGCAAGTCAAAGGAACATTGCACTTAAGCCACAGTAAGAACTTCATTGACATATCTATATATGCAGAGAACCATATGAAGTCTTACGGCTGGTCACTCCAATGAACTAGTTACCATAACTAGCATCCACGATTAACTCCGGACATCACTATGTCTCCAGCTAGTGAGAATCAGCTGCTTGGATACACTAAGGAGTATACCTCGTGCTAGTCTCGACAGAATTGATGGTGTCCAAATCCATCAATTCATCGACTAGGGATAATTCCGATACATCACAATTACACATGTAGAGATACTCACTAGTTGTGATCCAATCACAAATTCTCTCATGCTGTGAATCGTATCGTGGGCATTCAGTAAATGAGTTTAAGATCCAATCAAATACATAAAACATGTATACTCAAATAGTGAATCTTCATTTATCATATAAATGGTTCATACATAAGACGATTGCCTTAGGACATCTCTCATATATTACTAACAAACCGTGGCTCTGATACCACTTGAAGAGAATTGCTTCCCCCGCTTCGGTCCTTGTGCATGACGATCCTATCACACGTCTCCGGATTAAAATTTTATCAACTAAAACTAATATGAATAGAGATGGATTACCCAAGAAACCGATCCATCGCTGTGCTATTCGATTTGAGTAGTCACTTGAACAAATTTGTTGTTCATGCAACCTAACTCTTTTCCTCGATTAGCCGTGGAATAGATGATGAACGAATCTCCATTTTTTGTGTTTATCAACGGGGTCCATGTTAATCAATAACATACAAAAATATAAAAGAACACTAATCAAAGTTAAACAAGATTATACCTCTTTTTTTACCTCTTGATCTTCTATTGTATTCCTATCCTCCTCTTGGATGTCGTGTGAGCGACAATCTTCCAAGAGTCGAAGCCTCCTTGATAGGGACCATGAGGAGGAGTTGGATCTTGGTCACCTAATGGATCCGAAGCACACAAAACTCAATCCATTAATGATGATCCATTCCACTCGAGAATTATCATTGATCTACCTCACCAACCCCCATAAATAAATATGGGCTCCACATATTATTTGTAGAAAATATTTTCCCATGTTTAAGATATCAAATGTCCATTAATTAATTAAATTATTGATAATTTAATTAATTAATATCTAACTCCATGAGTAGTACTACTCATCCTTATCATCATGTTGGACTAAGTCCACCTGTAGGATTTACATGATGAACCTTATGAGCTCCTCAAGGGGACATCATCATCCTAGTATATAGGACACGGTTTCCTCCTATAATCAACGACACACCCTGTAAATAATATTATTTCCCAACATACCTGGCCTATCGATTTAATACATAAATATCGCCCATTGGTAAATCAATGAAATAAATACTAAGTACATGTGCCAATTATTATATCAGGATTAAAAGCATGTACACTATAATATCTGAGGTTTTATTCAATTATATAGTCAGTATAAATTGAATCACCTCTAAATCAGTCCTGCTCAATACACACATAGTGTACTAGTGTAATTCTAGGGTCAAGATAAACCAATACCAAATTACACTACAACTATGCCAATGGTTTGTCCAAAACTATCTTGGTTGTGAGCCTCTACTTGTACTCTACAAGAAACTGATAATATGGTCTTCTGTGTGACACCACACACCATGTTATCTACAATATAAAGTATCAGACAATATACATATATAAAATACAAACAATGATCATGTGATTCTTATTTCAAAATGAAGATGTTCATACAAAGGCTAGGCTTTCAGTATACATACCAATAGGGCATCCTATAGAAATCTAAGTTAAATTTCACTTATATCTAAAATCGAACCTAAAAACATAGAACAAGCTCTTCTTGACCATGATTGGATCATTTCCATGCAAGAAGAGTTAGCTCAATTCACTAGGAGTTAAGTTTGGGAATTAGTACCTGATGTGTGTAAATCATGCTATATTTTCACTACTCCATATGCATGCATTTTATCTTATTTCATGTCCTAGGCATGTATTTTATCATGATCTAGTTAAGTTTAGCATATTTTGGACAAAGAGACTGCTTTTTGGTGTTTTTCGTGTTAACAGGGCAAAGAAGCAGGCGTATCAAAACAACACAGGCGTGTCATCAGTGATACGTCCGTGTCAGGAGTTCCAGCCTTCAACACGCCCTTGTTCAGCAGCCTACACGCCCCGTTCAAAGTGTTGACACGATCGATGTATCAAAACAACATAGGCGTGTTATCAGTGACACGACCGTGTCAGGAGTTCCAGCACTCAACACACCCCATTTCAGCCTTCGACACGCCCTAATTCAAAGGCAACACTCTCGGTGGGAAGCCCGCGACACGCCTGTGCCCTCATTTGGCACGGGCGTGTTGTCCTGATTTCGGATTTCCCTTTTCTGCGAGATCCGTGATCTTCGTCTCAATTAAAGGAAAATCTTTTGCCTTAATTAAAGAGGAGGCCAAGGCTATAAAAGCGGAGAGATTCTAACCCTAAAGGGAAAAATGGCGGGTAGTCAAAAAGGACGATAGAAGAAAGAGGAGAAGGAAGGAGTCGATGACAGAGGAACACAGATGACATTGAGTATCGTAATTTCTTTCTCTAGCAATTCTTGTTCGACTATGAAGTAGTGTTCTATAATCTTAGGATGGGGGAGTATCCCTTTGACGATTTATGATGGATGATGTAATCTATACTACTTGAATTATTGTTTGTTTTGATCTGGTTTTTGGATTCTTATTGTTAAACCTAAGGAGCTAAGGGGAAGTACCTAACAGTGAACCCAAGTTCCCGAAACCCAGAACCAACTAGGGATAAACTCCTGTCAAGTAGCGGTAGTGTATCTATGAGGGCTTGCGGGGGTCTCGTGACAGGTCCCCTTAGCTGATTATGGTCCCGTGTGCAAACCTACCGTGAAAAGGAAATTAGACTCTAAAGGAACTCTTATGGACTTAATGGATCTATCAAATCCAGTTTTTACCAAGTAACGGAGGTAAGACTAGGGAGGTTTCCGGGGGTCTCAGGACAGGTCCCCTTAGCTGATTATGATCCCCTATGTTCGAATACCGTGACAGGTAAATTGAGTTTGATAGGTACAGTTAGCGTAGACCTCGAAAGGGGCCGTTGATTTACCTTAGGATAGGTTCCATCAGAACAACTTTAATAGGGGTAGGAAAGAATTAAATCACCTTATAAATCGTCGACGTGGTGAAACCCATATCCTGAGATTCTCCTTAACTATTGACTTTTAGCTCGTTCTTCTCATTCGTTGTTCTTGACTCCAAAGTTTATTTACATAAACCACAAATTGATTGACTAGATAACTTGGTATCACGATCATTCGGTAATTGTCCCAATCCCTGTGTGATCGATATTTTAATTATTTGACGACAACCGTGCACTTGTGAAAAATAAGACATCAAGTTTTTGGCGCCGTTGCCGGGGATTGACACTCAATATTGAATTGAGCGTGATTTAGTTAATCTAGATTTCTATTTTTGTTCCTATTCTTTGTGTCTATTTTGAATTCTTGTTTTGGGAGCCTCTCTTGTTGTTGCATGCATAGACTCAATAGGGAAATTCTCGATATTGATCCTGAGATAGAGAGAACTTTCCTTGCTAGAAGACGATTTCAGCAACGTCAGGAAGACAATCTGACCTCCAACATGGCTGACCAAAATGAGAATAAACCCGTTCCAGTTACGTATTGCTTTATGTAACATCTCTGAGGGATTGAGATGATGTTAAAGACCCTATTGAGCGAAAAATTTTGAATTGAAAGCGGCTCTACTATCATGGTCCAGACATCAATTGGAGGAGCACCCTGAAGATCCAAATCTGCACTTGGAAGTATTTTTTGGAATTTTAAAACTTTAAAAGGAATAGCCTCAGGTGATGCTATTAGATTGCGCTTGTTTCCTTTCTCATTGGACAAAGCTAGAGCTTGCTACACTCTCTTCGGATTGCATAACTACAGCGTCATTTGGAGCAAAGATTTTTAGACAAGTATTTTCCAGCAAAGCGCAAGTCTTCGTCATCAAATCACCAATTTTGCACAAAGGATGGAGAAACATTATTTGAAGCACAGGACAAATTTAAGGGATTACTACAATGCCCTCATCATGGAAATTTGGAGAAGTGGCTCATTGTTCATACTTTCTCTGATGGAATCTCGTATGCTACTAAAGTTTCTCTTGATTACCAGGGAGGAGCTCTTATGAACAAAGCGTTGGATGAAGCATTTGAGATCATCGAGAATGTGGCAATGAATTCTCACCGATAGCTCTGAGCGAGGATATCAAACTAAAATGCGGTAAGTTTGAGGTAAGTACCCTTGATCTACTCGGTGCAAAAGTCGATCGTTAACTCAAAAGCTTCGAACATTTTAATGTATCATTTGTAAACTCATCTAATGTCACTTGCGAGATCTGTGCAGGACATGTAGCGATGAGCCAAATACTACCTCATCGGGTGGGATTGAGCAAGTAGATCGCTAAATAATTTAATAAGCTTTAAAGCCAATTGGTTGGAGAATCATCACTTGAATAGTTAGAACCAAATGATGGAGTTAGGATTGCCCGAGGCGTTTATGGAATAACCATTCTTAAGCGGTGAGCAGGTTTGTAGAATGAGATGTCAAAAAAGCTATAAGCATCAAGTGAGGTTGATTAAGGAAAAATTGGATGAACAATTTGGTAAGTTCCTTGAGGTAATTAGAGCTATATCATATACCATGAGCTCTTAATGCCATACTCGAGTTCTTGAAGGATATCTTAACCAATAAAAGAAAAATCGAGGCATGTGCGATGGCTCTTAGAAGTGCGAGCTTTAATTAAGAACATGGTACCTCCCAAACTAAATGATCCGTAGCTTTTCTATCCCGTGCAGAAATAATGACTCAAATTTTGATAACGCTTTTTTGCGATTTGGGTGCCAAATAAATCGATACCTCTTTCCATATGCAAGAAATTGGATTTGGGAGAAATGAAACTAACTACTATGGCCTTGCGATTGGATCGCTCCATTAGATATCCTTTGGGAATCTTAGAAGATGTAGTCTTGAGGTGGGAAATTTTATTATTCTCCCATTTTGTGCTTGACATGGATGAAGACCCATGGATTCCACTCATCTTGAGAGGCCTTTCTTGCTATATGAATTGTAGGATTGTCAGTGATAATTCCTAGTAGAATCAATAGCAAGCTCGCTAAGATCCATTGGGTGGCCAGCATGATTTATTAAAAATCTCATGAAAAATCATGATTAATAGAAAGGAGGTTTAGGCAAAATCTATAAATCGGAGGATTTTGAGGATAAATTGGAGATTTCCGACTCAGTACCCTAACACACATGAGTAGAACCGCCTCTTCCATCAACTTACTCAGGTATGAATTTCTTGGCGAAAACTCTACTTATCCTGTGATCATTAATGCTAATCTGAGCTGGTTGAGGAGAAAGAGGGGCAGAGCACACTCCTCGAGCCATATCCCCAAAATTAGGGATTAACTGAGGGGTCAAGCTAACGACTTTAAACAAGCGCTTCTTGGGAGGCAACCCAAGCTATTTTCATTTTTTTTGTCATTTTATTTTATTTTATTTTGAGTTTTATATTTTTTTTCAGGTTTACAGGACACGACATGTAAACGTGCCACTGCGTGCCAGATTGACATGCCCCGCCTATGCCGAACGACACAGGCGTGTTAAGGTTACCCGAAGACAACACAGGTCGAGCGTGCTGATGAGAATGCCCGTGTCACACATTTCTCAACTGCGGCACGCCTGGGGAGGACGGACCACGCCCGTGTCGCACAATTCTCAACTACAGCACGCCTGGGCCGGACTGTGTCACGCCTGGGGAGGACAGATCACGCCTATGTCGCGCTTAAACGGGTTGGGTATTTGTGTAAGAGGTGTTGGGGGATCGATACGACCGGATAGAGGGGGTTGAATAGCCCTTGTTCGTTGGATGTCGTATTTTGCTCGTCTACAAAATGTTAGCACAAGTGGAATATGCAAATATAAATAAAGATAAAGCAAAAGATAAACAAACAATACAAACACCGAGATGTAACGTGGTTCACGGCTACGCTGCTAATCCACGGTCCGATTCATCCACGGTGAATCACTCCGTAATTTATCCACTAGATCTCTCCTTTGCACAAAGCTAGGTGGAGGTAACCTCTTTACACAAAAACACTCCTCTTACAAATATAATGGAAATAAGCTCAAGTAAGAGGATGGAAAGCTTTAGGGAACTTTGGGAGAGTATTAGAGCACAAGCATTAGCCTCCCAAAGCCCCATCCCCTTCCTTTTTATAGAGGAAGAGGGTTTCTTCCCGTTGACACAGGATCAGTCGACTGATGCCCTCGATCAGTCGACTGGTCTGTAGCTGTTGCCAAATAACGATCGCTTTCCACGTTGGATTCTATCCAACGGTATTGGCATCAGTCGACTGATGGCACCCATCAGTCGACTGATATTAATCAGTCGAGTGCTCCACGAGATCGACACCATTCGTGCGTGCCGCGGTGTCATCGATCGGCCGTCCTTGGCGATCGGGATCAAGCCATCGATCCGCCATGCCGGCAATGATCGATCAACTTGATTCACCGAATTAAACGGTCGATCGAACCATCGACTCGAGCAATGATCGGCGTGTGAAATCCCATCCGACACTTAGCCAAATGGCCAAGTTTCACCTAAGAGCTACCCCTTCCCGGGTTACATTCGCTCACTCTCATCTCTCGGAGTCCCTCGCCTTCGAAGTTCTCTTCGTTCACGGCCACGTCCCTCGGCAGCATCAGGCGCATGGCTCTGCAATGCTCCTTCGCATCTCTTGCCTCGAAGTCTACTTCCTCCGGCTTCACTCCAAGCTCCTCGTTCGGCGGTCCCTCGGATGCTCCAAGCGCACGGCTTCCGCAAAGCTATCCTTCACCGACTCAAGGCCTGAGTCATGAGATGTGAAACTCGCCACGGCTCCATGTGCGAATTACTAAGTCCTTCACGACTTCAACGCACATATCAAATCAACATAACAAACTAACTTAAACCCTTTGCCACACACATCAAAACCTAATCATGGCAAGAGATTGCCCTAACAATCTCCACCTTTTTGATGTGTGGCAATCCGTTTAAGTTAGGTAAAAATATTTGATAAACATTTCTAAGGTAAGAAAGCATGTAAACATAAACATGATATAGCAACATGAAACTCCCCCTTAATCCATGAAACTCTCTCTACAAATTCTCCCCCTATCATAATTAACTTAAACATAATTATTTCTCCCCCTTTGACACCATCAAAAGGATAAATACTAAGTTATAAACTTATGGCATCAAGTCTAATGGAAGGAGAATACCAAAAATTTGACTAAAACCTGAATTCGGCCTTTACTGTTCTGATTTTCAGGCCATATCACGACGTTCGGACTACCAATGATCGATTAAATGAACTTTCGATTTTCAGAAATACATTAAAAATTCTAGAAAATTCAAAAAATCATGAAATTTGGGGAACATATTTCTTGTAAGATTCTTTATTAGTGAAAAATAGTTATTCATGAAAAATCATTATATTTTCATGTATTTGCCAAAAATTCAAAAGGTTTAAAAACCACTAGGTTTATGATCATGTGAGTATCAAGTTTAACACCTAGTTTTTGTTCCAATTGTTTCAAAACATGAATACATATATTTTAAAGTAAGAAATTGTTTTGAAAACATATGAAATATCCAACCATGATCTTTGGGCAATATGTCTATGAATTAAACATAAGTCTTCCCCATGATTGGTCTATTATTGCTATTTTGATACTTTAAATGCCCATCTAAATGCCATAGGCATTAGTGGACATTTGTATCATCCTAACATCTCACCCATGCTAAGTTTTCAATCAAAGTAGCCTATGGTGAGTGTGAGATGCATCCTAGAGGGTATTTGTATATACTTAACCATTATATTCATACAATTCTATCAAGGTTAAGTATCATCCTAACACTCAACATGATCATAAAGACATATATGATTGAATTACACATTATGATCATGAAATACATGTATTTATTGAATTGTTATCATGCATTAGGTATTATATCATGATAATAAGCAAAATATCACCTAAGGCATGATTTTAAACCTATTTCTCATGATGATGTGCCAAATTTCAAAATCATAAATCATGATTGCAAACATACATAGCAATTACATTAATCATCATGATTTAAGCATTATTAACTATTTATAGGCACGTTATCATCACCTAAAACTATTTAAAAATGTTGTCCCGCCATCCTAAGTCAACCAAAAAATGATATAGGTCAATTGCATATGGTTGACTACCCTAGGGGTTTTCTAACCCTTAAGGATGGATTTTGGAACCCAAAATAAGTTCTTGCCTATGGGGTTCACTAGATACTCCTTAGGAATCCATTTCCTAGATATTACTTTCTTCATATCTTGTCCCCGAGCAATTAGGCACTTGTAGGCCTTTTCATTTTTCTTTTCTTTGTATCCTAGGCCTTTCTTGTTAAAGCTTGCTCTTTGGCTCCCTATGATCATGTTCAATGTGTTGGAGCCAATTGTAAACTTTTCTAGGGATTTGGTTAAATAATCTACCATTTCCCTTAGAGCCCTATTTTCATCCATACATGCATCACTAACATTAAATGACACATATTCATGTGAGCATGCATCATCATGGCAAGAAGAAATATTTTCATTTTGATTTAAGCATGTTTTTTCTAGTTTATTTTCTAAGTCCTTAATTTGATCTAGCATGCTCTTATTTTTCTTCTTTGCTCTAAATAAATCCCTAGTTAAGATAGAAACTATGGAAACTATTTTCTTAGGGGAGGCATTCGTTACCATAGTTTCCATGTCTTCTTTTTCTGATGAGGAGGATGAGGAAGTAGAGGCTCCCCCTTCACTTGAGCTCTCTCCACTTGAGCTTGATTCTTCATTTTCGGTGGAGGAGCAATCCAAATCATCAAAAGCCATAAGTGCTAAATTTGAGTAGACATGTTCTTCTTCATCGGATGAGGAAGAGGAGGCAAGGTCATCCCATGTCTTTGCTTTGAGAGCCATGGCCTTTCCTTTTTCCTTGGCCTTCTTTTCCTCTTCCTTCTTTTTACTCCCCTTTTTCTTCTTTTCTTCTTTCTTCTTCCTTTCTTCCTTGCTCTTGTTTAGGAGGGGACAATTATCCCTTATGTGCCCCTCTCCTTGGCAATTGTAGCATATGACCTTCCCCCTTGGTCTTCTATTCCTATCATTGGATTTATTAAATCTAAAACCTTTTAATGCACGTCTTACCCTCCTTACCATATACGCTTCTTCCGTGCTATCCATGGAGGAGGAGGAAGAGGCTTCATCATCGGAGGAGGAGGGGATCTCCATCTTCTTCTTCCCCTTATTTGCCATCAATGCTACTCCCCTTGAAGGTTGGATTCTAGGCTCTTCTTGTATTCCTTCAAGCCTTGTTTCGTGGAGCTCCATTGCTGAGAAGAATTTCTCCAAGGTGCTTACTTCTAAGTTCTTGGAGATATAAAATGAGTCCACCATGGAGCCCATTTTGAGGATCGCGGAAAGGCATCTATAGCCTTCATAACCATATCCCGGTTTGATAGCTTCTCACCTACACTTGACAAACCGGTTATAATTTCCTTGAAATGAGAATGTAAGGAAATTACCTTTTCTCCCTTTTCTAGTTTAATGTTGTTGAGTTGGGAGCGGAGGAGGTCTCTCCTTGCTAGCTTCGCCTCGGATGTGCCTTCATGAAGCTCAATTAGCTTCTCCCACATCTCCTTGGCACTTAGGCATTCTCCAATTCGGTTGATCTCTTGTTGGGGGAGCACATTGAAAAGATGATGCTTGGCTTTTGAGTTTGCAAGGTGCTCTTCCCTTTGCTTTTTAGTCCACCTAGATTTCTCTATTGGCTTCCCTTCTTCATCCCTAGGCAGAACGAAACCGGATTCCATTGTAATCATAATATCAAAATCCATTTCGAAAAATACCTCCATTCTTTTTTTCCACCAAGAGAATTCGCCGTCGAACTTTGGTGGGTGGATGTTGGAGCCAGCCATTTTGAATGTTGATTGTTCTGGTGGTTAGTCCTCGACAAGCTTTCCTTGGCTCAGATACCACTTGTTGGGGGATTGATACGGCCGGCTAGAGGGGGGTGAATAGCCCTCGTTCGTTGGATGTTGTATTTTGCTCGTCTACAAAACGTTAGCGCAAGCGGAATATGCAAATATAAATAAAGACAAAGCAAAAGATAAACAAACAATACAAACACCGAGATGTAACGTGGTTCACGGCTACGCCGCTAATCCACGGTCCGATTCGTCCACGGTGAATCACTCCGTTATCTATCCACTAGATCTCTCCTTTGCACAAAGCTAGGTGGAGGTAACCTCTTTACACAGAAACACTCCTCTTACAAATATAATGGAAATAAGCTAAAGTAAGAGGATGGAAAGCTTTAGGGAACTTTGGGAGAGTATTAGAGCACAAGCATTAGCCTCCCAAAGCCCCATCCCCTTCCTTTTTATAGAGGAAGAGGGTTTCTTCCCGTTGACATGGGATCAGTCGACTGATGCCCTCGATCAGTCGACTGGTCCTGTAGCCGTTGCCCAATAACGACCTCTTTCCATGTTAGATTCTATCCAATGGTATTGGTATCAGTCGACTGATGGCACCCATCAGTCGACTGATGTCAATCAGTCGAGTGCTCCGCGAGATCGACTCCATTCTGCGTCTGCGTACGCGGTCATCACCGATCATTCGGGCACTTGGCCGATCGATCAGCCATCGACGACCGCCTATGCCGGGCAATGATCGATCAACTTGATTCACCGACTTAAACCAATGATCGAATCCATCGATCGAGAGCGCCATAACATGGCAATCCCATCCGACACTTAGCCAAATGGCCAAGTTTTGTTAGTAATATATGAGAGATATCCTAAGGCAATCGCCTTGTGTATGAACCATTTATATGATAAATGAATATTCACTATTTGAGTATACATGTTTTATGTATTTGATTGGATCTTAAACTCATTTACTGAATGTCCACGATACGATTCACAGCATGAGAGAATTTGTGATTGGATCACAACTAGTGAGTATCTCTACATGTGTAATTGTGATGTATCGAATTATCCTAGTCGATGAATTGATGGATTTGGACACCATCAATTCTGTCGAGACTAGCACGAGGTATACTCCTTGGTGTATCCAAGCAGCTGATTCTCACTGGCTGGAGACATTGTGATGTCCGGAGTTAATCGTGGAATCTAGTTATGGTAACTAGTTCATTGGAGTGACCAGCCGTAAGACTTCATATGGTTCTCTACATATATAGATATGTCAATGAAGTTCTTACTGTGGCTTAAGTGCGATGTTCCTTAGACTTGCGGTATTCAAATCATCTTGATCATGGAGACTTATGCTTTGACATCTTAAGCAAACATCTCTAAGGAGATGTGGACCCGGGATGATTGAGTATAAGTCGAAGTGATTGAAGGTGTTTGAATATCCTATAACGGATTCACCACTCCTTGCGAGGAGATGTATACCCATGGCCTCTCGTCGGATTGTTACTAAAGTCTTTGGCCAAAGCATTAAATGTTTAGAGTAAGGTACTCTTCGATACATGTTGAGTAACTAGAATCCGTAGGACGAGGAAATGATACTTGGGCTAGGTGTGACGTAGTCAGCCTAGTGGGGACTGACACAATAGACCATGTCCTGAACCAAGTGGGTATAAGATGAGTGAAGGGAATGGGGCACGAATCATTCGAGCTGCTGAAGGGTTTAAGAAATAGTTCTGGATCAACCGTTGATCTTTTCGGTTAATTGGGGATCATGATGTACTACTAGGTGCCACTCATGATCGTTCTATAATTAATGGTTAATTATAGATGGCCAACATTAACCGAGAACCTATTTGGTCACACGCACAACGAGCGTAATCCAAAGGATTTAAAACGAGCTTGAGAATGGGATTCTCATACCGAGAGAAACTAGGTTTGGTTGGACCAAACATAAAGCGAGCATGAAATCGTTTCAGTCGCAATGGAAGCGTGGATGGGCCGAGTCTTATGAAGACGTAATGGATGAACCAAAATGGTTTGGTTCTAATCCAATGGAGGAGAATAAACCAAAGGGTTTGGTTTATTTTAAACGAATGAACCAAAAGTTGGTTCGGTTCGTTTTAACTTAAAATAAACCATCATGGTTTGGTTTATTTTAACTTATCTTAATGGAGCGGGTTATGATCCAATAACCATTAAGAGAATTACTTCTCTATAAAAGAGGGCTTAAGGGATAATTAAGCCCTATTTCAAAACCCTAGCTTGGAGTTGCCGCCCAACCTTCATTGCCGCCCAACCTCCATTGCCGCCCAGCTTGTTGTGCCGCCGTCCAGCTCCTTGCCGGCGACCAAGCTTCAGCCGGTGATCCTCCGGCGACCCTCCGGTGATCTCCTATAGGTTTGGCATCAAGGTGAGCCTTTTCTTCCCTTGGTTGGTCGGCGCCTATCTCCTCCACCAAAGCTGTCCAGTTTTCTGGACAGCTTGTTCTCCTCTCGTCGGAGCGTCGTTTGGATGACGGTTAGAGCTCCGACAGCTGCTAACTTACCGGGGATTCTATCTCCGGTAATCCTCTGAGGTGGAGGACAAAGGATTCGTCAATTGGTTGACGAATACCTCTCCGGAGAAGCGAGTTTTGAGAACTCGTATTAGGATCCGAATTTGGATTCGGATCGTGATCATCTCTCGATCACGTCGTCTTCAACATGAGGCTAGTAACCCGTACGAAGACGAAGCTCGTGGCTTAGCGAAGTCATCCCGAGGAACTCGGCGTGGATATGGATAGAGACGATTCTAGCGAGGATCATTCCGATTGATGTCGTTCCCGCTACACGTCATATGAAAGGTATAACGTAGATAAATTTCCTTTTATTGCAAATTTAAATTTACGGTTATGTCTACACTTGTTGTAATAAGAATGCGTGTGTTGTGTGTGTTGTAATAAATATAGATTTATTATTTTTATTGCTTCCGTTGTGTTCATGTTTACGAAACGTGATCGAACACACACACGCCGCGGTGCCGGAAACCCAACAGTGGTATCAGAGCCCAGGTTGTGTTTCGACATAATCGTAAAATAGTTTTGCGATAGTCATAATGTTATTTCTGGAAATTTTCTAATTTTGGAAATTTAGAAGTATTTATAGAAAATTTTCAATTTTGGAAAGTCTAGAAGTATTTATGGAAATCTTCCACTTTTGGAAAGTTGGAAGTATTTATGGAAATTGATATTTTCCATAAATAAAATATTTGATTAGATTTTGGAAATTTTTTTCCTAATTTAATCTTGATTTGATTTGGGAAATCAAATCTTAAAATATTTTATTTCCATAAGTAGTTTTAATGATTTAGGAAATTGGTTTCCTAAATAGATTTTCCTTAATCAAATAATTCCATAAATAAAATATGTGATTAGATTTGGAAATTTATTTCCTAATTTAATTATGATTTGATTTGGAGAATCAAATCTTAAACATATTTTATTTCCATAAATAGTTATGACATATAAGGAAATATATACATGACATAATTGTATGCCATGTAATTGCATTAGATGCATAATATTATGTCATGTGTGTCATGACATGTAGATGTATGTCATGTATGTCATGCCATGTAGATAATAGTTATTTGCATGCAAAGAGGATGAGACATAAAAACCCTTAAACAATATTAAAGCCTACACCTTCCATTAATATGGTTAGAACCAGAGTTCCGTTTCTTGTTTGGGTTGTTGGACTCTCTCCAAGCCCGGCTCGAACCCGAACATGTTCAAACCATGGAATAGTTTAATACTAATATGGTAAGAGTCAGAGGTCAATCGTTAGCTTTGGTTGTTGGACTCTCTCCAAGATGGGCTAATTGGTTGAATGCGCTCTAACCATATTAAAACTATTTCCCGATTAATGGGTTGGCTTTAACCTGGAGCATCGGCTTGTTGGACTCTCTCCAAGGTCGATGTAAAGGGAGGTGAAGTTGGGTGCTATGCATATGATGCATACTTGTTAATGTGTTAACAACCCAACGTATGTGTGAACATTCAATTAGTTGATAGCACATTGTGATAGTTGCATATACGTGATATGCAATCGGTATAGATGATACCTACCGTTGTAGTTATGAATGACTTGTTGGACTCTCTCCAAGGTTATTCATAACTATGATGGATATCAGCCCATTCGGAGATGGACCTACGATCTCTCGAAGTGATTTTGGGGTTTTTGAAATTCAAAAAATGAATGGGATTTATAAATGTATATTGATGCATTTTAAAATCATTTTCTCATATATGCTTGTTTTGTATTTCTAGGTCAATAAATTGATCATGACGTCTTTGAATTTGCGCACTATTTTGGATTCGAATAAACTGACTGGGCCTAACTTCCTGGACTGGCTTAGAAACCTGAGAATTGTTCTCAAGGCGGAAAAGCTTGCATATGTCCTTGAAGGGCCTCTTCCTGACCATCCTAAGGACGATGCAACTCCAGACCAAATGTTGGTCTATCAGAAGCATGTGGCAGATTCTGAGCTGGCGAGTTGCATCATGCTAGCGGCGATGGTACCTGAGCTGCAAAAGCAGCATGAGCATATGGATGCTAATACTATGGTCTTCCTTCTTCATGAGTTGTTCGATGAGCAAGCGAGATCCGAAAGGTTCGAGGTCTCTAGGCTCCTCTTCACCACGAAGATGCAAGAAGGTTCGTCTGTAGTGCAGTTTGTGCTAAAGATGAACGGGTACATCGAGCGGCTAGCCACCGTCGGTTTTGTGATGGATCATGAGTTAACTATTCACTTAATTCTGCATTGTTTTCCCAAGAGTTTCTCACAATTTGTGATGAACTATCGGATGAACAAATTAGAATCCACCATTCCCGAGCTCCTCAATATGCTGAAGACTGTGGAGCCTTCTGTGAAGCATGAGGAGAAGGCGGTTCTGTTAGTTGATTCCTCAAAGAAAGGTTCTAAGAGGAAGGCAAAAGAACAGAAGAAAAGAAAGAAGAAAAAGGCAAAGAAGGCAGAACCAGCGCAAAAGGGCACTTGCCATCAATGTGGCAAGGAAGGCCACTAGCGAAGAAACTGCAAGATTTATCTTGAGTCCATGAAGAAGAAGAAGGCATCCGATGCCCCATCCTCTTCAGGTATCTTCGTTATTGATTGTCATTCTATTTCCTTAGACACTTGGGTATTGGATACTGGGTGTGCCTCACATATATGTAATGACATACAGGGGCTAAGGAATAGAAGAAGACTTGTCACAGGGGAGTCAAATTTGCGAGTTGGCAATGGAGCAAAGGTTACTGCGGTCGCCATCGAAACTTATTTGCTGAAGCTCCCTAGTGGACTAGTCTTAGAACTGGACAATTGCTATTATGTTCCTTCTCTAATAAAGAACATTGTTTCTATTTCCTGCTTAAATAAAAATGGTTTCCATTTGACGTTTAGTAACAATTGTTGTTATATAACTTTGAATGGCGTACTTTATGGAACTGGAACTTTGAGTAATGGCATTTATACGTTGGACGTATCCAGTGACATTTTCAATATCGAAGAGAGCAACACACGTGCTCGAAAGGATAATCAAATAGACTCCTATATGTGGCATTGTCGTCTTGGCCATATAAGCAAGAAACGCATGTCCGAATTACACCGATGTGGAATTCTGGAATTGTTTGAATTAGATTCATACGATACATGCGAATCATGCTTAAAAGGCAAGATGACTAAGTTACCTTTTACTGGAAAAGGTGAACGAGTGGGAGAGTTACTAGGACTAATACATACTGATGTATGTGGACCTATGTCAACTCAAGCATTGGGAGGCTATAGCTACTTCATTACCTTCACCGATGATCACTCACGGTTTGGGTATGTGTTCTTGATGAAACACAAGTCTGAAGCCTTTGAAAGGTTCAAAGAATTCAGAAATGAAGTAGAGAAACAACATGATAAGAGTATTAAAATACTTCGATCGGATCGAGGTGGTGAATACTTAAGTCAAGAGTTTCTTGATTATCTAAGAGACAATGGTATATTGTCTCAATGGACTCTGCCATAATGGTGTATCTGAGAGGCATAACCAGACCTTGTTGGACATGGTCAGGTCAATGATGAATCATGCGACTCTTCCCAAGTCCTTTTGGGGCTATGCACTTCAGACAACTATTTACTTATTAAACAGAATGCATACCAAGGTAGTCTCAACTACTCCATATGAGATATGGAATGGTAAGAAACCTCATGTATCTTACTTGAAGATATAGGGTTGTCTGTATGTAAGTATGTATCGACAAATTGGATGCTAAGTCGATAAATGTCTATTTATTGGATACCCTAAGAAACAGGGGTTACCAATTCTATCATCTGTGGAACAAAGGTGTTTGTTTGAGGCATCTTTGTGTTTCTAGAGAAAGAGTTTCTCTTGCAAGAAAGCGATTAAGTGTCATTCGAGCTTGAGGAGGCTCGAGAGACTCAAATAGACATTGATGAGATACGGTGAAGCCTGACGGTAAACAACTCATAGTGATGAGCAATCAATTTGGACCTATTGTAACACCACATCTTCGTAGATCTGGTAGAACATAATATTCTGAGAGATATGGATTTCGTAAATAAGCGAGCGTGTTACTCATTGATGATGAGAGCCTACGATTATGAAGAAGTCTTGACAAGTTCAGAAAGGGATAAGTGGCTTGGTGCCATGAAGTCGGAAATGGATTCCATGTATGAAAACCAAGTTTGGAACTTGGTTGACCCACCTGAAGGGATAAAGCCTATAGGGTGCAAGTGGGTTTTAAAGAAGAAAACCGACATGGATGGTAATGTGATTACCTATAAGGCTAGATTGGTGGCGAAAGGATATCGTCAAAAACAAGGTGTTGATTATGACGAAACCTATTCGCCTGTAGCTATGCTTAAATCCATTCGGATGCTCCTGGCCATAGCGGCTCATTATGATTATGAGATATGGCAGATGGATGTGAAAACAGCTTTCCTTAATGGAAACCTGCTCGAGGACGTGTATATGATACAACCTGAGGGTTTCACATCGGTTGATAAAACCAAGGTATGCAAATTGCGACGGTCCATATATGGATTGAAGCAAGCATCCAGGAGCTGGAATATCCATTTTGATGAGACCATCAAAAAGTTTGATTTCTCAAAAAATCCAGACGAACCTTGTGTGTACAAGAAGGTTAGTGGGAGTGCAGTCGTGTTCCTAGTATTGTATATCGATGACATACTACTTATAGGAAACGATGTTTCAATCTTACAGTCAGTGAAGGTTTGGTTATCCAAGACATTCTCCATGAAAGACCTGGGAGAAGCAACCTACATCCTCGGGATTAAGATCTATAGAGATAGATCGAAACGGTTGCTTGGTCTTTCGCAGTCTACATATATAGACCGAGTGTTAAAGAGGTTTAGCATGTCGGAATCCAAGAAAGGTTTCTTACCCATCAGGCATGGGATACACCTTTCGAAGTCTATGTGTCCGCGCACAGAAGACGAGAGGATTTGCATGAGTAAGATTCCCTATGCATCCGCAATAGGATCTATCATGTATGCTATGTTATGTACAAGGCCCGACATATCGTACGCTCTGAGTGTCACGAGCAGATACCAGACCGATCCGGGAATGGATCATTGGGCGGCTGTTAAGACGATCCTTAAGTACTTGAGAAGAACTAAGGATGTGTTCCTAATATATGGAGAAGGGTACATGGTGATACGTGGGTATACGGATGCCAACTCCAGATAGATAAGGATGATTCCATGTCTAAGTCTGGGTATGTATTCACCTGGAATGGAGGTGCAATAAGTTGAAAAGGTTCCAAGCTTGACACTATAGAGGATTCTGCCACTAAGGCAGAATACATTGCAGCTTTGGAAGCAGCATAGGAAGCGGTTTGGATCAAGAAGTTCATCTCTGAACTTGATGTGGTCTCATCAATGATCCAAACATGTGCTTTGCCGCTATCATCTTATCAGAGAGATCATCAGTAGGAACGAAATAAAAATCGAGAAAATTCCCACTGAAAGGAACTTAGCGGATCCCTTGACTAAGGCATTACCTCAAAATAAGTTTGAGGGTCATGTTCGAGCTTATGGTATTGGATACCGTAGCGATTGGCAATAGGCCAAGTGGGAGTCTGTTAGTAATATATGAGAGATGTCCTAAGGCAATCGCCTTATGTATGAACCATTTATATGATAAATGAAGATTCACTATTTGAGTATACATGTTTTATGTATTTGATTGGATCTTAAACTCATTTCTTGAATGTCACGATACGATTCACAGCATGAGAGAATTTGTGATTGGATCACAACTAGTGAGTATCTCTACATGTGTAATTGTGATGTATCGGAATTATCCCTAGTCGATGAATTGATGGATTTGGACACCATCAATTCTGTTGAGACTAGCACGAGGTATACTCCTTGGTGTATCTAAGCAGCTAATTCTCACTGGCTGGAGACATTGTGATGTCCGGAGTTAATCGTGGATGCTAGTTATGGTAACTAGTTCATTAGAGTGACCAGCCGTAAGACTTCATATGGTTCTCTGCATATATAGATGTGTCAATGAAGTTCTTACTGTGGCTTAAGTGCGATGTTCCTTAGACTTGCGGTATTCAAATCATCTTGATCATGGAGACTTATGCTTTGACATCTTAAGCAAACATCTCTAAGGAGATGTGGACCCGAGATGATTGGGTATAAGTCGAAGTGATCGAAGGTGTTTGAATAGCCTATAAAGGATTCACCACTCCTTGCAAGGAGATGTATACCCATGGCCTCTCGTCGGATTGTTACTAAAGTCTTTGGCCAATGCATTACATGTTTAGAGTAAGGTACTCTTCGATACATGTGGAGTAACTATAATCCGTAGGACGAGGAAATGATACTTGGGCTAGGTGTGACGTAGTCAGCCTAGTGGGGACTGACACAATAGACCATGTCCTGAACCTAGTGGGTATAAGATGAGTGAAGGGAATGGGGCACGAATCATTCGAGCTGCTAAAGGGTTTCAGAAATAGTTCTGGATCAACCGTTGATCTTTTCGGTTAATTGAGGATCATGATGTACTACTAGGTGCCACTCATGATCGTTCTATAATTAATGGTTAATTATAGACGGCCAACATAAACCGAGAACCTATTTGGTCACACGCATAACGAGCGTAATCCAAAGGATTTAAAACGAGCTTGAGAATGGGATTCTCAGACCGAGAGAAACTAGGTTGGGTTGGACCAAACATAAAGCGAGCATGAAATCGTTTCAGTCGCAATGGAAGCGTGGATGGGCCGAGTCTTATGAAGACGTAATGGATGAACCAAAATGGTTTGGTTCTAATCCAATGGAGAAGAATAAACCAAAGGGTTTGGTTTATTTTAAACGAATAAACCAAAAGTTGGTTCGGTTCATTTTAACTTAAAATAAACCATCATGGTTTGGTTTATTTTAACTTATCTTAATGGAGCGGGTTAACGGGCCTAATGGTTATGATCCAATAACCATTAAGAGAATTAGTTCTCTATAAAAGAGGGCTTAAGGGATAATTAAGCCCTAATCCAAAACCCTAGCTTGGAGTTGCCGCCCAACCTTCATTGCCGCCCAACATCCATTGCCGCCCAGCTTGTTGTGCCGCCGTCCAGCTCCTTGCCGGCGACCAAGCTTTAGCCGGTGATCCTCCGGCGACCCTCCGGTGATCTCCTATAGGTTTGACATCAAGGTGAGCCTTTTCTTCCCTTGGTTGGCCGGCGCCTATCTCCTCTACCAAAGCTGTCCAGTTTTCTAGACAGCTTGTTCTCCTCTCGTCGGAGCATCGTTTGGATGACTGTTAGAGCTCCGACAGCAGCTAACTTACCGGGGATTCGATATCCGGTAATCCTCTGAGGTGGAGGACGAAGGATTCGTCAATTGGTTGACGAATACCTCTCCGGAGAAGCGAGTTTTGAGAACTCGTATTAGGATCCGAATTTGTATTCGGATCGTGATCATCTCTCGATCACGTCGTCTTCAACACGAGGCTAGTAACCCGTACGAAGACGAAGCTCGTGGCTTAGCGAAGTCATCCCGAGGAACTCGGCGTGGATACGAATAGGGACGATTCTAGCGAGGAACGTTCCGGTTGATGTTGTTCCCGCTACACGTCATACGAAAGGTATAACGTAGATAAATTTCCTTTTATTGCAAATTTAAATTTACGGTTATGTCTACACTTGTTTTAATAAGCATGCGTGTGTTGTGTGTGTTGTAATAAATATAGATTTATTATTTTTATTGCTTCCGCTGTGTTCATGTTTACGAAACGTGATCGAACACACACACGCCGCGATGTCGGAAACCCAACAAGTTTCACCTAAGAGCTACCCCTTCCCGGGTTACATTCGCTCAATCTCATCTCTCGGAGTCCCTCACCTTCGAAGTTCTCTTCGTTCGCGGCCACGTCCCTCGGTAGCATCAGGCGCACGGCTCTGCAATGCTCCTTCGCGTCTCTTGCCTCGAAGTCTACTTCCTCCGGCTTCACTCCAAGCTCCTCGTCCGGCAGTCCCTTGGATGCTCCAAGCGCATGTTGGATCGATGCGGTTCGCTAGAGGGGGGGGGGGTGAATAGCGAAAAAAAAACTTTTTCTTTCAAATTCATTTCAAGACAAATGTACGTAGCGGAAATGTAAATAAAAACTAAAAGAGACAAATAGTTTTTTACTTGGTTCGTAGCCTTCGGCTACTACTCCAAGGCCCTAACGGTCCTAGACCGTGTACGAAGGGCAATTCACTAAAACACTCCTCCTCGTTGGAGGTAGGAGTTTACGATTACAAAAAAAGCTTTCGAAGCACAAGATAGAGAGACAAACCCTCTCTTCTATTAAAATGAAAATGCAACGATAGAAAGCCTCGATTAACAAACTAATTGCAAGATTAAAAGAAATGACAAGACAAGATTATACCATCAACTCGAAGATAGGACTTAAACTAGGGTTGTTGGCAGCACTTCGTTGTCGTAGAGTTGTCGGAGAGTCACAGCGTTGCGGAGGCTTTTGAGCACTTAGAATTGATGATGAAACCCTAGGTTTGGCCCTCCTTTTATAGCCTTTGAGCCCCTTTTCGAGAGGAACCCTAGCCAATCACAATTGAGCACCACTCCCCTTGAAATTTGGTGATAAACCTTGACACCTCGAGGCTGATCCTTTGACCATCAGTCGACTGATGGTCATCATCAGTCGACTGATGGTAGCATCAGTCGAGTGTTGACCTCCGGCGATCGGTGATTGGCGGTCGAGTCCTCAAGTCGGATCGGTGATGCTTGCTGCAAGTCAAAGTTAGCTCAACAAAAACATAATTTCGACGGTCGTCGACCGTCCGATCTCGACCTAGACCATCTATAGGATGTCTTTGGTCGGATCTACGCTTAAGATCATCCCCGTAACGAGGATACGACCTCACTTACGCTCTCACACACGAGCTTACCTCGATACTTACATGTTGCTTTTGCTTCCGGCCTTCCACTCGATTCCTTCGGCTCCCTACGAAGTCACTCGAGTGTCGCCCGACTACCGTGGCTTCCTCCGGGTGTCGCTAGCCTTCAGCTCCAGCTATAGCAATTTACTGCACACTCGATTCAGCTCGTGAGATAATGACATGAGCTTAACTTTGTATCTTTTGCTATAATCAAAACTCAGGTTTGACTTAGGTGCCTACTGCACCAACAATCTCCCCCTTTTTGATTTATGGCAAACCCACATACAAAGTTAAGAAAAATAAATTAAGCAAAAAGAGTATGAGATATACATGAATGTGTAGGAGTATAAAAACTCTTTTTCAAATGCTCCCCCTTGAGGAAACCTCCTCCTTGACCGAGGGTGAGTACTTGAGAAAGAGTTTTAACTCTCCCCCTTGATATTTGCTACTAAAAAAAGAATTAAGTAACCGAAATTACTTAATATTGTCCATAGTGTTTAAAATAAGTTTTAAGTTAAGAAATCAAAAAAATTGATTTCTTAACCTTGGCCTTTACTTCCATTTTGTTAACAAGTTAACTTAAAGTTAAGTAAATTACTTTTTGTTAACAAGTTAACTAAAAGTTAAGTAAATTATTCTAAATGTGTTAAAGTTTGAGTAAGCCTTAAGAAAAATATTGATCCCTTAACTTTGGCCTTTTTCTCCCCCTTTTGCCATATATCGAAAAGAGTGAGAGTGTGTCTGGAATAAAAACAAGTTTTAATTTTAAAGTCCAAGCATGTTCCACATTATTTTGAAAATAATATACTGAAAATAAGTTCATCTATAAAATGTTCGACTCATATTTGGCTTGATTGATATGGAAGATCAATCAGTCCTGGTCAGAGTCGGTTAGTATGTATGATTATACTCCGTGGTTCATAGCAATGCACTAGCTCTACATCTGGAACCAGGAGTAAGGTCCTAACATCTCACGCCCATCTACGTGGCTAAATACACAAACACATTAGTCCTATGTGTTGTGAGATATACTGGCTCCTTAAATCTATAGGTGCATGATATCTAAGGTATGTCCTATGCTAGTTCCATGAAATTAAAGAAATAGTAGTAAGAACATATAATTTGCAAGTACCTATTCTATTACGCACATGCCCAATTTTCGTCTTAATAGACTAAATTCGGCTTCGGGTAGGGGTTTAGTAAATAGGTCTGCCAAGTTAGACTTTGATTTGACGTATTCGAGTTGTATGGCTCCGTTGGCCACATGTTCTCGAATGAAATGGTGTTTAACCTCTATATGTTTGGTCCTAGAGTGACATATCGGATTCTTTGTAAGATTAATTGAACTAATGTTATCTATGTGAAGTTTAGTATTCGTAAAGTCTAACTTAAAGTCGCGGAGAGTGTGCTTCATCCAAAGAAGCTGCGTGACACACTCACCCATCGCGATGTATTCGGCTTCGGTGGTAGATAAAGCAACACAGTGTTGCTTCCTACTGCACCAACTCACTAGACTCGAGCCGAGAAGTTGACAACAACCACTCGTGCTCTTTCTATCGAGCTTACTACCGGCATAGTCCGAATCGGAGTAGTCGGTTAGTTCGAACTCGGTAGATCTAGGATACCAAATACCGACATTAAGTGTACCCTTTAGATATCTAAGGATACGCTTAACTAGGGTTAGGTGAGACTCCTTAGCACAGGTTTGAAACCTGGCGCACATACTTACTGCGAATAGGATGTCAGGTCGACTCGCAGTTAAGTATAGGAGACTTCCTATCGCACTCCTATAGTACTTTAAGTCAATGGACTTACTTTCTAGGTCTTCTCCTATGTTAACATTAATCGCCATTGGGGTGTTTATTACCTTAGCGTCTTGCATTCCAAATCTTTTAATTAACTCCTTAGTGTATTTTTGTTGATATAGCTATATACCATCCTTAGTTTGTTTAATTTGTAGACCTAAAAAGAAACTTAACTCGCCTACCAAGTTCATTTCGAACTAACTTTCCATGAGCAAAACGAACTCGTTTAGTAAGGCTGAGTTAGAGGTTCCAAAAATTATATCGTCTACGTAAATTTGAGCTATGAATATTTCTTTACCTAAGGTTTTTACGAAGAGAGTTGGGTCAACTAAGCCTTGGTTAAACCCTTTTGACTTAAGATGGATTGAAAGTCTCTCATACCAAGCTTGAGGAGCATGTTTAAGTCCATAGAGAGCTTTCTTAAGTTTTAGAACACGGTCAGATTTATCTAGATTTTCGAATCCGGGGGGTTGGCTAATATAAACTTCTTATTTAATGTATCCATTTAGGAATTCCGACTTAACATCCATTTGAAACAGCTTAAATCCTCGATGTGCGGCATAAGCTAGCAACATTCGAATGGATTCGAGTCTAGCTACTGGGGCATAGGTTTCGTCGTAATCTAAGCCTTCGACTTGACTAAACCCTTTGGCGACTAACCTAGCCTTGTTTCTAACTACTTCACCTTTATCATCAAGCTTATTTCGAAACACCCACCTTGTTCCAATTATCATTTTGTCTTTAGGTGGTGGTACTAATTCCCACACTTCATTCCTAGTAAATTGAGCTAGCTCTTCTTGCATTGCAATAATCCAATCGGGATCAAGAAGAGCTTGTTCAATTGATTTGGGTTCTACCTTTGAAATTAAGGAAATTTGACTAAGGTTCCTATAGGATGCTCTAGTTCGAACTCCTAGATTAGGATATCCTATCACTTGATCGATAGGGTGGTTAGTCTGAATCTTAGATTGGGTTGGGTTTGTGTCACCTAATGCTTGATCAATGGGGTGACTTGGTTGAACACTAGTTTGACTCGGATCACTTGTCACTTGGTCGACAAGAGAAGTTGGTTGATGTGGATTAGACTCGATCTCAGGGTCGGAGACGAGTTTGGTATCAGTGGGCTCAACACTTGGGGTCATTAAGGGTTTTGTAGGTTCGGGTACTTCATTGAACACTACATTAATAGTCTCTTCGACTTTAAGGGCATCGTGGTTATATACCCTATAGGCCCTACTCGTGGTTGAGTATCCTAAGAAGATTCCGGTGGAGGTTTTGGATTTGAATTTCCCTAGGTGGTTCTTAGTGTTTAAGATATGTACTTTACATCCAAATACCCTAAAGTACTTGATGTTGGGTACTTTATTGTGATAAATCTCGTACGAGGTCTTAAGGTGCCTCTTTACCATAAGGATCCTATTCTGGACATAGCAAGCCGTGCTAACGGCTTCTGCCCAAAACCTATCAGGTAGGTCGTATTCGTTCAACATGGTCCTAGCGGCTTCTTGTAGAGTTCAGTTTTTCCGCTCCACTAGGCCATTTTGTTGAGGGGTCCTAGGGCAAGAGAATTCATGGTGGTATCCGTTTAGGTTACAGAAGTCGGTGAACCTTTGATTTTCGAATTCACCACCATGATCGCTTCTAAGTCTTTTAACCTTAAGGTTTTTTTGATTCTCGATTAATTTGAATAGATTGATTAATTGATCTAGGGTATCATTTTTATGTTTGATGAACCTAACCCAGGTAAACCTGGAGTAGTCGTCAATTATGACTAAGCAATATTGACTTCTATTGAGTGACTTGGCTCCATGTGAATCGAATGCAGGAGCTCAAGTACACTTGAGGTTCGTTCTTGGTTAGTTAACTTGTGTTGTGTCCTAGGTTGTTTTCCTTGTTGACAAGCATTACAGATTTTATTAACCAAATTGTTGAGGTTGGGTAAGCCTCTGACTAAGCCACTCTGACACATCTTGTGGACGAGTCTTGGGTGCGAGTGACCGAGTCGTCGGTGCCACAACCATGATTCCTCTTCCTGTGTCATAAGACATTTGGATGAGGATTTGATTAAGTTAATTGTATAAATGTTATTTGTCCTAGTTCCTTTGAGTATTGTTTTAGCTATTTTATTTTTTTTAATTACACATTCATTTTCTAAAAATACGACCTTATAGTTATTGTCACATAATTGGCTTACGCTAAGCAGGTTATATTCAAAATTCTCTACAAGTAATACATTTTTAATAATAAAATTCGAGTTAAGCTCGATATCACCTGATCCGATGATTTTGAGCTTGCCGTTATTCCCATAGGCTACCGATCCTTGTCGTTTGAATCGAAGCTTCGTGAATTTGAGTTGATCCCGGTCTGTCGAGAAGCGACATTTGTCCAACATCCATTGATCCTACACACAAGGTGGTTGGATTGGATGTTAGATTTTTAAAAAATTTGGTTGTAAGTTGTTAAACCTAGGTCATCTCACCTGTGTCTATATGATCAAGCATGTTATACTTATGTGTTTTTTGTGAGATGACTTCCAATTAAGTTGATTAAGTGCATTTAGGTTCAAGTAATTTTATGTTAGATTTGGATTTGACCCTAGGCTTGTCAAGTTTACCTTTTCAAGATCATGGCTTCCAGGTCGTGGTGAGGCACAGGGGCCTTCTTTTATCGGATCATCGACCACTTCCTTAGACAAAGCCATTTTCAAGAAAATGATGACTTAACTCACCTAAGACTATTTCCTAGTCTAACTGGTTATTTTTGAAAAGAGGCTCCCCGAGGCTCAATCTTTTCGAAGGATTTTAGTTGGTTATGTACGTGTTCTAAGTGAGTTCACAAGTTTTAAAAAAAACATGTAATTTCTAAGTTAAAGCACAAACATGTTTTGTACTGGCTCCCCCTAGACCGTTGAATCGGTTCGGTCTATCCACATAGTGGATTTGGTCCTTGGGAACCCAGTACGGGTTGGATCCTAGAGTTGAAATCAAAAAGTTCTTAGGGACCCATGCTTGGACATGTTTCCTATGTTGACTTACAATCGACATATACGACCTATTAGTCGTGTTTGAGTTAAACCCTAGTCCAGCCTTGTTGTACACGACCCTTTGAGATCCAAGTAGGAGGTCAAGTCCTTTGGATCCCGAAGTGAACCTTTCCAACGTGTTCCTAAGATCTTCAACTTGACTTTTCAAGAGAGAGTTCTCAACTTCGATCTTTTCAGCTCGAGTTGGGTCCTCTTCTCGAACTTGACTAGTCGAAGAGGTTAGGGAGACCTTGTGTTTGAGGAGTTTGACCTCCTCAACCAGGGTCTCGACCTTGGACTCAGACTTAACTAATTTCCTAGACAAAAACCTAACCGTATTATGTAAAGTATTAAACAAAGTTCGACTCACTTTAAGGGTATCTTTTGAACCGGATGCGTATCCGTGGCTTGACTTGAAGGTAGCTTCGTAGTCCGAGTCATCCTCAGGTTCTGACTCAAGTTCAGGTTCGGTCTCCGTGTCTGACTCAATCGATTTCGCCATGAAGATGTGGTCTTCGTCTTCTTCGGATGACGCTTCTTCCCATGTCGCGTTGAGGGCCTTCTTGTGCTTAGGTGCTTGGTGGTTGAGCTTGGGGCACTCGGACTTGATATGTCCAAACATGTTACACTCATAACACCTAATATTAGAACTTTTAGGCTTACCTTGGTTGGGTCGAGTCGTGGTTCGCTTTCATCCCTTGGCTATCCTTCGAGCTAGGTTCATTAGTTCGGCAGTCAACTCCGGGTCAACTTCTTCTTCGGACTCGTCTTCCTCCTCGGTTGGTGGTGGCTTGCTTGCGATTTTCTTCTTCTTTGAACCTGCAAACAAGGCTATACCCCTCTCGGGTTCCGAGTTGGACTGCTCATGTAATTCGAAATCTGAGAATAATTCGTCTATTCTAACTTTAGAAAGGTCCTTGGAGACCTTGTAGGCGTCGACCATGGATGCCCACAAGGTAGTCCTCGGAAAAGAGTTTAGAACATACCTTATAAGGTCGCGGTTTTCGACCTTTTGCCCGATTGCGTGTAGGTTGTTGACGATGTCCTGGACGCAGGCGTGCAATTGTGTTCCTGCATTTTTAGTGTGTACAATTTATTGAACAACAAATCGCGTTTGCAAACCTTAGCTTGATCTGATCCTTCGTGTAACTCGATCAGCCTCGTCCAGAGATCTCTTGCGCTGATGAAGGGTCCGACTCGGTTCAGCTCCTCCTTGGATAGCCCGCACTGCAGGATTTGAGTCGCCTTTGCATCTGCCTCGACTTGTCGTTTAGTGGCAATGGACCACTGATTGTAATCCAAGGATTCACCTTCTTCATTAGTAGGAAGGGTGAACCCGGTTTGGATCACAATCCACATCTCTATTTGGGTTTTTAGGAAGCACTCCATCCGACCTTTCGATGTGAAATCGTCACCGTTGTAAAACGATGGTCGGACGGTGCTAAAACCCTCGAGATGGGCCATTAACACGAAAGACACAAAGAGACGAAGACGAAGAAACTAGCAACGACAAAAACACAAAAACAAGTACCAAGACTCGCGTCTTGGATTAGTAGTGCGGGAGAAAAACTTAACAAAGCGAAATAAATAATAAAAAAAACAGAATTAAAAGAAAAATAAATCTGTAAAAATGGCTAGATTGGTGGTTTCACCAAATCTTAGCAACCCCCGGCTCTGATACCAATTGCTGGATCGATGCGGTTCGCTATAGGGGGGGGTGAATAGCGAAAAAAAAACTTTTTCTTTCGAATTCATTTCAAGACAAATGTACGCAGCGGAAATGTAAATAAAAACTAAAAGAGGCAAATAGTTTTTTACTTGGTTTGTAGCCTTCGGCTACTACTCCAAGGCCCTAACGGTCCTAGACCGTGTACGGAGGGCAATTCACTAAAACACTCCTCCTCGTTGGAGGTAGGAGTTTACGTTTACAAAAAAAACTTTCGAAGCACAAGATAGAGAGACAAACCCTCTCTTCTATTAAAATGAAAATGCAATGATAGAAAGCTTCGATTAACAAACTAATTGCAAGATTAAAAGAAATGACAAGAGAAGATTATACCAACAACTCGAAGATAGGACTTAAACTAGGGTTGTTGGCAGCACTTCGTTGTCGAAGAGTTGTCGGAGAGTCGCAGCGTTGCGGAGGCTTTTGAGCACTTAGAATTGATGATGAAACCCTAGGTTTGGCCCTCCTTTTATAGCCTTTGAGCCCCTTTTCGAGAGGAACCCTAGCCAATCACAATTGAGCACCACTCCCCTTGAAATTTGGTGATAAACCTTGACTCCTCGAGGCTGATCCTTTGACCATGAGTCGACTGATGGTCATCATCGATCGGCCGATCGATCGAGTCTTGACCTCCGACGATCGGCCCGATTGTCGTCGAGTCCTCCAAGGTCGATCGACTAATGCTTGCTGCAAGTCAAAGTTATCTCAACAAAATTAAAACATAATTTCGACGGTCGTCGACCGTCCGATCTCGACCTAGACCATTTATAGGATGTCTTTGGTCGGATCTACGCTTAAGATCATCCCCGTAACGAGGATACGACCTCACTTACGCTCTCACACACGAGCTTACCTCGATACTTACATGTTGCTTTTGCTTCCGGCCTTCCACTCAATTCCTTCAGCTCCCTACGAAGTCACTCGAGTGTCGCCCGACCACCGCAGCTTCCTCTGGGTGTCGCTAGCCTTCAGCTCCAGCTATAGCAATTTACTGCACACTCGATTCAGCTCGTGAGATAATGACATGAGCTTAACTTTGTATCTTTTGCTATAATCAAAACTCAGGTTCGACTTAGGTGCCTACTGCACCAACAGCGCACGGCTTCCGCAAAGTTATCCTTCACCGACTCAAGGCCCGAGTCATGAGATGTGAAACTCGCCACGGCTCCATGTGAGAATTACTAAGTCCTGCACGACTTCAACGCACATATCAAATCAACATAACAAACTAACTTAAACCCTTTGCCACACACATCAAAACCTAATCATGGCAAGAGATTGCCATAACAAGAGGATGCCTGACACGCCTATGTTGCGTATAGCCCTCTAAAGCCGGCTCGAGCACGCCCTAATTTTCCACTCACGATACAAGCTTGAAGCAGCTGCCGCCGATCTCTCTCGAGCAGCCGAGGAGCTAACCTACTGTCTCTCCCTCCCCAACGCCATGAGCAAGCGAGTGAAGACTAGAGGAGGAGCTTCTTCCTCTTCGGCAAAGGACAAGGGAAAGAGAAAAGCTCAGGACTTGGGTAACGATCCTCCTCCGACCTCTTGCCATCCATATGAAATTGTTTTTAGGGATGAGGTTATGAAGTCTAAATTCAGTAAGCTTAAAAAAAGGAAGTTAGTATCTACAAGAACTATAGACTTCTACATGTTGACCACCCTAGGGTTAAGAGATGACATAACTTGGTTGACCAATAGGATAGGCTGGACTGAATTTATCATGCACCATCATCTTACTTACCCTAGCATCACTCTTGAATTCCTTAGCTCCCTGTCTGCTGAAATACTGCAAGGAAAGGATTGTGAGGAAGGAAAAATAAAATTCAGATTAATGAACCATGAGTTTACCCTTTCTTTAAGTGATTTTAATACGATTTTTGATTTTCCTAGTAGAGGGGAGAGCCAAATTCATAGACATTTTATTGATCATCAATTTTGGAGATTAATTTCTGATGACCCTCGCCCTTATGATGCATCTAGGTCTAAATCATTTAACATCCCTAATCCTACTTTTCGTTATCTCCTTAGGTTTATGGCTAATACAATCTCTGGAAGATATGATAGTGCAGGGGTGGCTAGGCAGAGTGAGTTACAATTTTTATGGGCCATGCTAAATGAAGTTAATATTGATTCTGGAGCCCATATGGTTAGACATTTAGTTAAGGTTAGTAATAGCCCATCCGGAGTCATGGTCATAGGTGGTATTATCACTAGGATTGATGTAGCCTTAGGATGTGAATTGGATGACCTTGAATATTGTCCTGCTAGCCCTAGATTGGATTTGGATGCTTGTATAAATATGAAGATGATTGAGGCATTCGACGAGGGGTATCGTTTGGTGCTACGAAATGGAATTAAAATCCCTCTTCCAAATCCTGAGCGGATGACTGTACGGAATTCATCCAATTGGCTTTTTAGAGATGTCCACGAACCCATTCCTACCCCCATTGCCCATGCTCCATCACCCCCTCCTAGGGAGCCATCTCACATAGCCCCTGAGCCATCACATTCGACTCCTGACCCCCCACGGTTTCCTACTGATAATGTTTCTGCAGGGTACTCTTCTTTTGATTTTTCAGGATTTCGATCATCATTCGAAGCTTTCAGGGTCGAACATACCTCGCACATAGGTATGTGGGATCGATATGCCCAAGCTACAGAGGAGCACCATCGTATGGTGACACAATATTTGGATAGTGTAGCTGATTTTTACAGGAGAGTTGATGTGTTTTTCACTGCTGAGTCCACCCGGAGGGAAGATGATGATAGATTTCGACAGGAGTCCCGGGAGTTTTACCAGGAGCAGCGATGTAGGTGGGCAGAGGAGGATGCTAGCAGCGAAGACGATGACCATTGACCACCTTGAACTATTTTGTGAGTTTCGATGCACATCCTTTACTGTTTATACTGTCTCTACTTAGATTTTTAGTTTGGTTATTGCTATTTTGTTTGCATCTTTTCATATATCATAACATTGCATTTTTATATCATCTAGCGTAATACAACTGAACATTGGTCGGATCATGATATTCCCTTTTGCCTATTTGATAAGAATCCTATTTCACTTCTAACACGGTCTATAGGTCTGAGGTATGCAAAGAAAAGATTTAAATCCCCCATATCGGATGAGTACTCGATTTTCCATTGGAGACTTGCCTGCGCAACTTGGTTACTAGAGAAACACTTTCACTAGAAGTATGAAAAAAAAAAACAGGAATTGTTTTCAAGCACCCCTTTGAGACCAAGTAGTTACTGGGGAAACACCTAAAAGGTGCCTCTTTGAGACTAACTAGTTACTGGGGAAATGCTCTCTATAAATTCTTTTCCTTCTCTCTTCTTAGAAAGTGCTCCTTTGAGACCTTTTGATGATAGGTAAGGATGATCCATGCATTAAGGCAGGTAAGTACCTCTATGCCAGAAATAAGAATGCTCTACGATAGAAGGGATGTCAAATCCGGATTGGTGTCCAATGACTTTAGTCCAACTTTTCACATGCACAATATAGGGATCTTTCAAGCTTGGCAACTAGGAATGATTTGAAAAGATTAAGATCAGATTGTATACCTCTGGATGGTGTCTAGCATTTCAACAATTAAAGTTGTCTTTTGAGTTTTCTTTGCTTGAGGACAAGCAAAAGTTTAAGACTAGGGGATTTTTGATGTGTGTAAATCATGCTATATTTTCACTACTCCATATGCATGCATTTTATCTCATTTCATGTCCTAGGCATGTATTTTATCATGATCTAGTTAAGTTTAGCATATTTTGGACAAAGATACTGCTTTTGGGTGTTTTTCGTGTTAACAGGGCAAAGAAGCAGGCGTATCAAAACAACACAGGCGTGTCATCAGTGACACGTCCGTGTCAGGAGTTCCAGCCTTCAACACGCCTTGGTTCAGCAGCCGACACGCCCCGTTCAAAGTGTTGACATGGCCGATGTATCAAAACAACACAAGCGTGTTATTAGTGACACGACCGTGTTAGGAGTTCCAGCACTCAACACGCCCCAGTTCAGCCTTCGACACGCCCCAATTCAAAGGCAACACGCTCGGTGGGAAGCCCGCGACACGCCTGTGCCCTCATTTGGTACGGGCGTGTTGTCCTGATTTCGGATTTCCCTTTTCTGTGAGATCCACGATCTTCATCTCAATTAAAGGAAAATCTTTTTCCTTAATTAAAGAAGAGGCCAAGGCTATAAAAGCGGAGAGAATCTAACGCTAAAGGGAAAAACGGCGGGTGGTCAAAAAGGACGACAGAAGAAGGAGGAGAAGGAAGGAGTCGACGACAGAGGAACACAGATGGCACTGAGTATCGTAATTTCTTTCTCTAGCAATTCTTGTTCGACTATGGAGTAGTGTCCTGTAATCTTAGGATGGGGGAGTAGCCCTTTGACGATTTATGATGGATGATTTAATCTATACTACTTGAATTATTGTTTGTTTTGATCTGGTTTTTGGATTCTTATTGATAAACCTAAGAAGCTAAGGGGAAGTACCTAACAGTGAACCCAAGTTCCCAAAACCCAGAACCAACTAGGGATAAACTCCTGTCAAGTAGCGGTAGTGTATCTATGAGGGCTTGCGGGGGTCTCGTGACAGGTCCCCTTAGCTAATTATGGTCCCGTGTGCAAACCTACCGTGAAAAGGAAATTAGACTCTAAAGGAACTCTTATGGACTTAATGGATCTATCAAATCCAGTTTTTACCAAGTAACGGAGGTAAGACTAGGGAGGTTTGCGGGGGTCTCGTGACAGGTCCCCTTAGCTGATTATGATCCCCTATGTTCGAATACCGTGACAGGTAAATTGAGTTTGATAGGTACAGTTAGCGTAGACCTCGAAAGGGGCCGTTGATTTACCTTAGGATAGGTTCCATCAGAACAACTCTAATAGGGGTAGGAAAGAATTAAATCACCTTATAAATCGTCGACGTGGTGAAACCCATATCCTGAGATTCTCCTCAACTATTGACTTTTAGCTCATTCTTCTCATTCGTTGTTCTTGACTGCTCAGTTTCTTTGCGTAAACCACAAATTGATTGACTAGATAACTTGGTATCACAATCATTCGGTAATTGTCCCAATCCCTATGGGATCGATATTTTTATTACTTGACGACAACCGTGCACTTACGGAAAATAAGACATCAGTACCCCCACCTATAGGAAAAACAATCATAAGAACAAGATGGGTATTTCAAAATAAACTTGATGAAAAAGGTGAAGTTATAAGGAATAAAGCTAGATTAGTAGCTAAAGGGTTAAGTCAAGTAGAAGGGTGGTACTATGATGAAACCTACGCACCCGTAGCGAGACTTGAATCAATTAGATTGCTGCTATCCTATACTGCACAATGAGATTTTAAACTATTTCAAATAGATGTCAAGTCAACATTTATGAATGAATTTATCAAAGAAGAAGTGTATGATAGCCAACCACCAGGATTCAAAAATTTAGACAAACCTAATCATGTACTTAAACTTAGAAAAGCCTTATATGGATTAAAGAAAGCACCTAGGGCTTGTTATGAAAGACTATCGATTTATATAAAGTCTAAAGGATTTATTCAAGGATTAGTTGGTGCACCCTTATTTGTAAAAACTATAGGAAAAGAAATATTTATAGCATAAATCTTTGTAGATGATATAATATTTGGGACAATAAACACAACATTCCTAAACGAATTTATTTCTTTAATGGAAAGTGAGTTTGAAATGAGTTTAGTAGGTGAACTCACTTTCTTATTTGGCTTACAAATAAAACAAACAAGAGAAGGAATCTATATGCATCAACATAAATATGCTAAGGAATTAATTAGTAAATTTGACATGCAAAATGCTAAAGAAATTAATACACCTATGACAACTAATGTAAACATTGGAGAAGATTTAGAAGGAAAAACTATAGATTTAAAATACTATAGGAGTGCAATAGGTAGCCTTTTGTACTTAACTATAAGCCGACCTGATATACTCTTTGCAGTAACTATGTGTGCAAGATTTCAGTCTTGTGCTAAAGAATCACACCTAACCTTAGTAAAAAGAATCTTAAGATACATAAAAAGAACACTAAATGTAGGAATTTGGTACCCTAGGTCGAGTGAGTTTGAACTAATCGGCTACTCTGATTTAGATTATGTTGGTAGTAAACTCGATAGGAAAAGAGTTGAACATTCTTGGATTGAGTCAGGACTTATTGATGTTGGTGCAATTGACTCAGGTCACGATTGACCAGACTCGAGTTGGACTCGAGTAGTGTTTTGATGTTTGACATTAATGATTGACCAAGGAGTTGATCGTTGCTTGACAATGGGTTGACTAGATGGTTGACTTGAGGTTGACCATAATTGAGAAGTCCAAGTGGGACACTTGGCAATGGAAAGTCCAAGTCTTGAGTACTTGGCATAGAAAGTACAAGCATGAGTCTTGGCAAGGGAAAGTCCAAGTCTTGAGTACTTGGCATGGAAAGTTCAAGCATGGGTCTTAGCAAGGGAAAGTCCAAGCTTGAGTCTTAGCAATTGGAAAGTTCAACATGGGTTGGCATGGAAAGTTCAAGCATGGGTCTTGCCAAGGGAAAGTCTAAGCATGAGTCTTGGAAAATGGGAAGTCCAACATGGGTTGGCAAGAAAAACTCCAAGGGTTGATATTGGCAACATAAAGTCCAAGGTGGAGTCTTGGCAGCATAAGTCCAATAGTTTGGTGGCGTAAAGTCCAAGCGTATGTCTTGGCAGCGTAAGCCCAAATGTGATTTGGTGGTGTACACCAGCTTAGCATGACAATAGTCGATGGAATCACCTGAAGGCTAGCATATGAATGAAAAAGTCATAGATGACTTGGAGGTATCTGATAGGTGTGAGGCTAACGAAAGTGGTTAGAAGGCTTAGGTATAGGCTAAGGGTGGTCTAGCAAGTATAAGGGCATCATACTTGGGGTTAAACCTTATAGATGAGGTTTATCAGTCAACTGGGGTTATTGACCAGTTGACTGGTCAAATGTTTTGACACTTGGCAGCCAAGTGGACTTGTAGCATTCGATTGGGATTATGACCAGTCGACTGCTATGAGTTGACTGGCAATCGACTATGGTCGAGATTCCATCACAGATGCAAGGTGCCTCGACTGGTGTCCCAGTTGAGGCGACACCTCGACTGACCTCAGCTACGGTGACCACAAATGAAAGGAACCTCGATCGGTGCCTCGATTGCTTGATCAGTCGACTGCCATGAAGGGCAGTCAACTGATGGGTTAGTCATGAGAGAAGAATACTTTGTAGCCGACTGGTCAGTCGGCTACGGGCTTGGCAGTCGACTGATGGGTAATGACAGTTGACTGCCAGTGTATCTGTTGGCTTGAATGTCGACGTGGATTAAGTCTATTGTGAGACAATGACACTGTTGGTAGTCGACTGGGGCCTTATGACAGTCAACTGTCAGGCACGGAATCAGCCTTAAAAGGAGCTCGAGGAGAAGATTTTTTATCATGGTTCTTTGAGGCGATTTGGGGCGATTTGCTGGTGCAATTTAGGGTCTCCAAGTGCAGCTCAAGCAACCAAACAAGCAAGCATCAAAAAGCGTATTTGTAAAGTTTTCTTTATGTGTTTTTGTGTATTTCACTTGTAATTGCTTGTATTACTTTTGTAATCCTTGTACGAGGTTTCTCCGCCTTCGACTTGTTGTCGAGGAGTGTTTTAGATTAGTGGTGCTGTTTGCATCGCTAGAGCTCATTTGAGCTCAATCCGTGGAGTAGGAACCCTAAGGTTCCGAACCATGTTATATCTTGTGTATTGTGTGCTTGTGTTGTGTATTTGTTTTTTTATCATTATATATTCCACTACATACACAAACACTTGTAGCATGCGATCGATTTTTATCATCGAAGCAACAAAAATGCTATTCACCCCTCTAGCGATGTCCAATTCCTAACAAGTGGTATTAGAGCAAGGCCGCTCTTCAAGGTTTAACAACTAAGGGAGCACGCTAGGGGGAAGAAGATTGAATTTGAAGAAAAAATGGGGATGAGATATCAACACTATAATCCCATACACCTTATATGGACAAGAAGGGTTCGAGCAATGGAGGGCACGAATGGAGAACTTCTTCATGATGAACTTTGAAGATTGGATGATTCTAGTGAAGGGGTTTGAAATTCCAAGAGGTCCAAAAGGTGGATACCTCAAGAAGAAAAGATGGACCGAAGAGCAAGTCAAAGATTTTGAAAGAAATGATAAGGTAACACAATTAATATTAAATTCAATACCTAACGTTATTGTGCCTAGGTTAGGTGAATTTCAAGATGCCAAGGAGCTATGAGATAAATTGGCCAAGCTCCATGAAGAACCATCCGTGGTTCAAGCAGAAAGTGTCGGAGCAAGAGCAAGAAGTAGCTTCAACCTCCGGAAGAAGTGAAGAATCAACTCCGGCGCCAACCACCATTGACCTAGGTAAGTCAAGCATTCCATTTAAAAATAAAAATTATATTATGTGCTTTGAGTGTAGTGAACAAGAACACTACAAGAGCAATTGTCCCAAAAGAGTCAAGAAGACTCCTCCGGCACCAAAAGTCAACAAAATCTCAAAGGATGTCGATGCTCCAATTAGGAAGAGCAAAAAGCACATGGTGTGCTTCAAGTGCCAACAACCAGGGAATTATAGGAGTCAATACCCTAGGGGGAGGAAGAAATGACAAGAAGAAGCATCATATGTAGGGGGAGCTTCTAAAGTAAACCCTAAGGTAACCTTTAAATATGCTTCCTCTTAAATTAATAGTCAAAAGCATGCTAGGAACAGGAGAAATTTGGGACTAATGTCCCTAAAACAATTTTACCTAAGGAGTATATTAAGAAGGTAGAAGACCATCTAGCCATTTACCCTAAAAAGTGTGGGCATATGCCTAGAAGAAATAATGGTAATGCCCAAAAACCAAATGAAAAATCAAAGATTGGGCAATTAGAGTTGAAGAATCAAGTCTTGAGGTCAAGACTTGAGAAATTAGAAAAGACCCTTAGAAATATGCAAAATCAAATTCAAGGGTCTTGGAGTCAAATTCAAGGGTGTAAGAGGCAAGAACCATCTAGGAGGAAAGGTTTGGGTCACAAGCCTATGTCCAAGAAGGTAATGCCTACTTATCACAATGTTCCATTTGATTATGGAACTCAACCTAGGTCTAGGAAAACCAAGGTCACAAGGGAAGTCATCGCTAGAGTTGACCATGGTAAGTGTTTAGTGGCCAAGGTTTCAAAAAAACCTAGGGAAGCCACTAAGAAGGTTACAAAGGGAATCACCCCTAGAATTAACCTAGGCAAGACCACAATGACCAAGGCTTATAAGCCTAGAAGGGTCATTAGGAGGGTATCTAGGGAAGTTATCCCTAAGGAATACCAAGTAAACCCAAGGAGCTCTAATAGGTATTGGGTTACTAGGAGCGTGATTGACTCACGCTAAATGGGTTAGGTTGTGTTAACATTGAATGGATGGGTAGTTAACCTAACCTTAGCAAAGCTAACACTTTAGGTCGTTTCCAAGGTAATAGAATTCATTGAAAATGTGGTTTGAATTTAATCCTAAAATATTTTAGGATGTGCCAATATCATTTAAGAAGTTTGATAAATTAATCAAATTGGTACAAACTAGCTTTTGAGGTCATAGTGTGCTATTTTAGATTTTTGGCACAAATGGGAGAAGAGTGATAATATGGCAACATGGAATTAATCCTAACAAATGGAAACTAAGATTAAAATTATGTATTCTTATGCCTTATATCTTATTTGTCATTCTTTGATTGCCATATAACATGTCATGACATCATCATTCTTATTTTTAATCATATAAAATATCATGATCATGCTTAAGGTTTATCTTTTATGTCATGTGTATTTAGATTTAATTATATGTCATGACATCATGATTATTGGCAATGCTTATTTATGTTATCATTTATGTCATGATCATTCATGCATTTAGGATTTTTGAAAATTATTTTAAGGACAATTTGTGTCACGTCCCGAGAGCATTCCAAGACGAAAAACAAACGGACAACATCTTTCCTATACATGACACCATATCCTGTTGATACAAGGCCTTTCGGCCACAATCACAACAACATATACATATATGTATAACCAAAATCACAGCGAAAATCACAACAATAGAGATAAAAACTCGACATCACTGCATACCGGTATGACTAACACCAAAATAAGAAAGTACATAACAAAATCAAAAGACAAGTACAACACAGACAATGTCCAACACTACAAACCATTATATGAAACCAGGTACATAGTAAAACACCTACTATAAACCAAAAGCCAAGACCCTCAGAAGTGAGATGAGATGATGTCAGTCGGCGATGCTCCAAGCCCATCACAGAGTCGACTACCTGTTACCTGGGTGACAAGAAACCCAAGGTCTGTGGTGGTGAGTATAAAACTCAGCAGTAATAAGAATAGAAGTGCATGCATAATATATATATCACATGCGAGTCAACAATATACTCTCAAAAGGTATAATAGATATATATAAGTATGATATAACGACTATATAACCAACTGATCAACAATAATAACATAAGTTACTGACATACCTGAAGATCGATAACGAAGCAACTCATACAACCTCAGTATAAGTAACATAATACAACACCTACAACATGGTAGAGTAATGCTAACTCTATAATCAACAAAACCGTCATACTGACATTCTATAGCAAATACAACAATGAACTGGGTCCATCCTAGGGTACTTGTCAAAGGTATACGACAGTCTTACCAACTCAACATGGGTAATCCACACACGACCATATAGAATATGCAAGTAGAATGCAAGATAATGTTCAATCAAATGCAACAAGCATAGCTCAAACAAATGCAACATCACAACGATAATATATATAGACTCTATCTATATATATTCTCATCACAGTCAACTATATATATACATGTATACGTGTGTATATATATATATATATATATATATATATATATATGCAAACACCATCAACTACGGCAATGCAGATGCATGTTCATGCCTGCGCACCCTACTCACTACCACGACCCCTGTGTGGATGAGGTGGCACGACATGAGATATGTCCCAACTCAACAACAACCACCGCTCTCGAGTGGTCGAGTGGGCAGTATGAACAAGTAGTAAATAAGAGTAAAGAGCTACCAACATAGTAGGGGTCCCTACTGCTGGCCACTCCGACTGTCACTATCCATGAGTGGTCGAGTGCCACGCACCCAGGACAACTGCACGCTACTCCAACAACCACTGTCAATAGTGGGCCGAGTGTGGCACAACAAATGCTCTTCCCTCACACCAGTTACTCCTCCACGAGTAACCTAAGTGGCAGGATGACTGACAACCCTCTCAACCACAAGGGAGACCAAGTCGCCAGCATGCATGTAAATGACATGAATGCACAGTCACACATGCATACATCCACCGTAGAATCTCTATCTTACAGAGAGTCATACTCAACAGATTAATACACTCTCTATCCTTTAGAGAATCATACTCAACTGATCAATACAATCTCTATCCTATAGAGAGTCATACTAAATTGATCAACACACTCTCTATCCTGCATGGAGTCATACTCAACTAATCAACACACTCTCTATTCTATAGAGAGTCATACTCAACTGATCAACACACTCTATATTCTGAAGGGAGTCATACTCAACTGATCAATACACTCTTTATCCTGCAGAGAGTCATACTCAATTGATCACAACCAAGCTAGGACCACTGGTCTATACAAACACACTATCCACAATCCACATGACCATACATAAACACATGATCCGAAATGGATACGTGATCCGTAATCATCATATCACGTAAGTAATGTAATATGACAATCAACTCTACATCTAGGTCATCACCCATCCCCTTGATGAATTGTCTAAATTGCACAATTCGGATCTTCAACCGAATTTAGCTACGTACGCGTAGGTAAACCACTATAGGTCAACTTAGTATAACCTCTATAATTCATAACAATGATGAATGAATAGATAACAAAAATGATACAGCATTTAAGTGCAAAGGCAAGTATCAAGTAACAGAAAAACTAGAGTGGTGTCAAGATCAAAGTGACAACAATATACAATCTCATGCATTAGGGGTTTAGCTACTACCTGACCAGGGTAGAAAATATTACCCACCTACTATGAAGCTCGTAAAAATAATATCTTCATGGTCGCGATCCTATCTCGTATCCACATCCTACACATATCAATCATTATGATTAAGTGCAAGCATACAACTAATGATCGAATTGAATCCTACATCGACTTCGTATTCTGATCAGCTAGTTTGATCTAGTTATCCAATTAACCTAATCAATCCACCACGTTAATCCCTATCAACCATTAGACCAATTAGCAACCTATTATGCTTTTATAAATACCCATATCTGAACTCACCAACATTATCTACGCTTACACAACTCCTTGATCTCAAGTGGAGATATCACATCCACATCACATAACTGAAGTAGTTGTAGGAATGTTGGTGGCCGATTAGAAGGGGTTGAATACCCCTCTTTCGTCGTATGAACGGAATTGCTTGTCTACAAATATAATTAGCGCAACGGAAACAAAACTAAACAAGCGATAATGATAAGCAAAAAGGAAATCAATGCTAACACACGATATAAGGTGGTTCACGGCCTCGCCGCTAATCCACAGTCCGATTCGTCTCCGGTGAATCACTCCGAAACCAATCCACTATTGGTCTCTCCCTTTAGCCCAAGCAAGGTGGAGGTAAACCTTTACACCAATGAGATCACTCCTTCTTTTACAATAGATATGAAAAAAACTAGAAGAAGAAATTTAAGCTTTGTGGGGCACTTAGTAGGATGTTTATAGCATGAACATTTACCATGTAAAATCCCCCACCCTCTCTTTTTATAGAGAGGAAGCAAATCTTCCCGTTGCCCACTATCAGTCGACTGATGCTTTCATCAGTCGACTGATGTCAACTCCAATGGCTCCTGACCAGGTCAGATTCGTGGGATTCGCAACCTCTTTCTCCAGCAGTCGGATGATCAGTCGACTGATGTCGACTTCGATCGGTGGCGATTCACTTACGTGCCGCGTGCAGTCGATCGATCGACTACTTCCCGTAGCGGCCGATCGATGTCGACGGATTCAACACGCCAGTCGATTGATGATCGACTTGGAGAAGTCGACTGACATGTCATGGCAGTCGACTGGTGTCAGGTAAACCTCAAACTTAACATCCGTTTGAGCGTCCGACGGTCGGGTAAACCTCAACCCTTGCAGTTAAGCCTCCGACACTTAGCCATTCGGCCAAGTTCACCTAATGAGCTACTTACAATTCACTCATTCTCTCATCTCACTTGAAGTCCCTCGCCGAAGCTCTCTTCATTCGCGGCCACATCCCTCGGCAGCATCAAGCGCACGACTCTGCAATGCTCCTTCACATCTCTTTCCCTCGAAGTCTGCTTCCTTAACTTTGCTTCAAGTCATCTCATCCGGCGGTCCCTCGGATGCATCAAGCGCATGACTCTGCAATGCTTATTCGCCGACTCAGGCACGAAGTTGTGAGTGGTGACACTTGTCAAAGCTCTATGTGTGAATTACTAAGTCCTGCAAGACTCCAACGCACATATCAAATCCAATCATCCTAACTTAAACCCTTTCCCACACACATCAAAACCATATCACATGGGTTGATTTCCCTAACAATCTCCCCCTTTTTGATGTGTGGCAATCCGTTTAAGTTAGGTAAACAAATAACAATAACATAAGCAAGGAAAGCATGTAAGTAAAAACATGGGTATAACAACTCCCCCTTAACCATTCAACTCCGCATTAAGACATGCTAAATTGCCAATTAGCATGATTAACTTAAACTTCCCTATTTCTCCCCCTTTGACACCATCAAAAACATTATCTAAATGTTATAATCCAAGGTATCAATTCTAAGGAGGAAAAAATACCCAAAAACCAAACAAAACCTGATGACATCGATCAGGCAGTTCGCATCACTACGGTTGACTAGCACGCATGTTTTAGGTTTTCTGATTTTTCTGAACGAAATTCAGAAATGCATTAGAAATTCCAACAAAAAAATCATGAAATTTTGAAAACACATTTCTTTTAAGATCCTTTATCTGTGAAAAATGAGTTTTCATGAAATTACTTGTATTTTCAATGATTTGCCAAAAATCCAAAAGTTTCAAAAAATAACTAGTATTTTGATAAAGTTTGTATCAATTTTAACACCTAGTTTTTCATTAGATTGTTTCAAAACATGAACACACAGATTTTAAAGTATGAAATTATTTTGAAAACAAATGAAATATCCAACCATGATCTTTTGGTAATATGTCTATGAATTAAACATAAGGCTTCCCCATGATTGGTCTATTATTGCTATTTTGATACTTTAAATGACCATCTAAATGTCATAGGCATTAGTGGACCATTAGTATCATCCTATCATCTCACCCATGCTATGTTTTCAATCAAAGTTAGCCTTATGGTGAATGTGAGATGTTCCTAAAGGTATTTATGTACTTAACCTTAATTTTAGGCATTTCTACCCATGGTTAAGTATCACCCTAACATACCACATGATCATAAAGACATACATGCATTGATTTCACATAATGATCATGAAACACATGTATTACACAAATTTGTGATCATGCATTTGACATAAAATCATGATAAAGAGTCAAATATCACCTAAAGCATGATATATCTATTTGTGGGTACATTATCATCACTCAACACTATTTCAAAAATTTAGTCCCGCCATCCTAAGTCAACCAAATATATGATATAAGTAAAATCCTTATAGTTGACTATCCTAGGATTTTCCTAACCATTAAGTATGGATTTAGGAACCCAAAACAAATTCTTTCCTATGGTGTTCACTAAATATTCCTTAGGGATTCATTTTCTAGCTATTTGCTTGTTCTTTGCTTGACCCCTAGCAATCAAACATTTATAGGTATTTTCATTAGTCTTTCCCTTATATCCTAGGCCTTTCCTATTGAAGCTTGCCCTTTGGCTCCCTATAATCATATTAAGGGTGTTGGAGCCAATGGTGAATTTTTTTAGGGCTTTAGTTAAATGGTCTACCTTTTTTCTTAAAGCCCTATTTTCCTCAATGCATGCATCATTAACATCAAAAGGCATATAGTTATCATGTGAGCATGCATCATCAAGGCTAGAAGAAATATTATCATTAATATTTAAGCATGCTTTTTCTAGTTTTTCTTCTAAATCCTTAATTTGATCTAGCATGCATTTATTTTTCTTTTTAGCCCTAAACAAGTCCTTAGTAAGGCTAGAAATCATGGAAACTATTTTCTTAGGAGTTAGATTCATTACCATAGTTTTCATGTCTTCTTCTTCGGATGAAGAGGATGATGATGAGCCTCCCCCTTCACTAGAGCTCTCCTCACTTGTGCTTGATCTTTCTTGATCATAGAAGGAGGTGGAGTCTAGATCATCAAACACCATCAATGCAAGGTTTGTGACAAAAGCATTTTCCTCTTTTCCTTAGCACTTCTGATGATGATGAGGAGGAAGGATCATCCCATGTCCTTACTTTGAATGCCTTGGCCTTCCCTTTTTCTTTGGCCTTCTTCTCTTCTTCCTTCTTCTTGCTCCCCTTCTTCTTTTCCTCTTTCTTCTTCCTCTCTTCTTTGCTCTTGTTCAAGAGGGGACAATTATCCCTTAGTGTCCCTCTCCTTGGCAATTATAGCAAATTATCTTCCCCCTTGGTCTTCTTCTCCTATCATGAGATTTGTTAAATTTAAAACCTTTTAATGCATGCCTTACCTTCCTTACCATGTAGGCTTCTTCCGTGCTATCCATGAAGGAGGAGGAGGCTTCATCGGATGAGGAGGGAGCCTCCATCTTTTTCTTCCCCTTGTTGGCTAATAGTGCCACTCCTTTTGATGGTTGAAATCTTGGCTCTTCTACTACTCCTTCAAGCCTTGTTTCATGGAGCTCCATGGTTGAAAAGAATTCTTCAAGTGTGCTCACTTCTAAATTCTTCGAAATGTAGAAGGAGTCCTCCATTGAGCTCCACTTCGAGGAATGGGGAAAGGCATCTATAGCCTTCATTACCATATCTCGGTTGGAAAGCTTCTCCCCTACACTTGTCAAACCGGTTAAGATTTCTTTAAACCTAAAATGTAGAGATTTTACCTTCTCTCCCTTTTCGAGTTTAATGTTGTTTAATTGGGAGCGTAGGACATCTCTCCTTGCTAGTTTGGCCTCGGATGTGCCATCATGAATCTCTATGAGTTTCCCCCACATTTCCTTAGCACTTGCACATTCCCCTATCCGATTTACTTCTTGTTGGGGGAGTACATTGTAGAGGTGATGCTTTACCTTTGAGTATGCCAAGTACTCTTCCCTTTGCCTCTTACTCCACCTTGATTTCTCCAATGGCTCCCCTTCTTCATCCCTAGGTATCTCAAAACTATTTTCCCTTATTAATAGAATTTTGAAATCGGTTTCGAAAAATACCTCCATTCACTTCTTCCACCAAGCGAATTCTCCCTCGAACTTCGACGGATGAATATTTGAGCCGACCATCTCTTGATGTAGTGCTTATTGCAGCGGTTATTCCTCGACAAGCGACTTGGCTCTGATACCACTTGTAGGGTTGATGGTGGCCTGCTAGAGGGGGTTGAATAACCCTTATCGTAGACGATGATAGTCGTTCGTTGATTGCTCGTCTACAAACACTATTAGCGCAAGCGGAATATACTGATATAAACAATTAAAACAAATGCAAAGAAAGATTAGAAAGCACAAACGCTAACACCACAATGTAACGTGGTTCATGACCTCGCCGCTAATCCACGGTCTGATTCGTCCAAGGTGAATCATGCCTCAAGCTTTCCACTATTCTCTCCTTTGCACCAAGCTAGGTGGAGGTAATCTCTTTTACACAAGAATCACTCCTCTTACAATATAATGTAAATAAGCTTAAGTAAGAGGATGGAAAACGTGTTGGGCACTTGGGAGAAGTTTAGAGCATAAGCATTATCCGCCCAAAGGCCCTCACCCCTTCTCTTTATAGAGGAAGAGGATTTCATCCCGTTAACACAACAACAGTCGACTGATGCCCCGATTAGTCGACTGATCTTGTAGTCGTTGCCCAATAATAGCTTCTTCCATGTTGGATTCCAACCAATGGCTCCCACATCAGTCGACTGATCATCCCATCAGTCGACTAGTGGAGCTATCAGTCGAGTGCCAGAAGCGAGCACTCGACTGCTCACCATTCTGAGGCCCAAACCCTTGCGACCAGTCGACTGATGCCTTCATCAGTCGACTGGTGGTCTCGTCAGTCGACTGGTGGCACATGAACTTGACTCGAACACTAGTCGAGTCACAATTGACTTAGAGTAGTCGACTATTATCGGGAAATCCCATCCGACACTTAGCAAATTTGTCAAGTTTCACCTAAGCACACTACCCCTTCCTGGGTTACATTCGCTGACTCTCATTCCTTGAAGTCCCTCGCCTTTGAAGTTTTCTTTGTCCGACCACGTCCCTCGGATGCGCCAAGCGTACGGATCTGTAGCGCCATCCTTCGTGTCTCGCCCTGAAGTCTAATTCCTCCGGCTTCACTCCAATGCTCCTCGTCCGGCGGTCCCTCAGATGCTCCAAGCGCACGACTTCTGCAAAGCCATCCTTCACTGACTCAAGGACCGAGTCATGAGAGGTGAAACTCGCCAATGCTCCATGTGCGAATTACTAAGTCCTGCAAGACTCCAACGAACATATCAAATCCAATCATCCTAACTTAAACCCTTTGCCACACACATCAAAACCATATCACATGGGTTGATTGCCCTAACAAGCTTCTCCCCTACACTTGTTAGACCAATCAAAATTTCTTTAAACCTAGAGTGTAAAGAAGTTACCTTTTCTCCCTTTTCAAGTTTAATATTTGTTAGTTGGGGGCGAAGAAGGTCTCTCCTTGCAAGCTTGGCATCGGAAGTGCCTTCATGGAGTTCTATGAGTTTCTCCCACATTTCCTTGGTGCTTGCACATTCTCCTATCCGATTTACTTCTTGTTGGGGGAGTACGTTGTAGAGATGGTGCTTTGCCTTTGAGTTCGCCAAGTACTCCTCCCTTTGCCTTTTAGTCCATCTTGTCTTCTCTATTTGCTCCCCATTTTCATCCCTAGGTATCTCGAAACCATTTTCCATTATTAATAGAATTTCAAAGTCGGTTTCGAAGAATACCTCCATGCATTTCTTCCACCACGCAAATTTTCCCTCAAACTTTGGTAGGTGAATGTTAGAGACGGCCATCCTTGATTGTGCTTGTTGCGACGGTTAGTCCTCGACAAGCTTCTTTGGCTATGATACCACTTGTAGGAACGTTGGTGGCCGACTAGAGGGGGGTGAATACCCCTCTTTCGTCGTATGAACGGAATTGCTTGTCTACAAATATAATTAGTGCAACGGAAACAAAACTAAACAAGCAATAATGATAAGCAAAAAGGAAATAAATACTAACACATGATATAACGTGGTTCACGACCTCGCCGCTAATCCATCGTCTGATTCGTCTCCAGTGAAACACTCCGAAACCAATCCACTATTGGTCTCTCCCTTTAGCCCAAGCAAGGTGGAGGTAAACCTTCACACCAATGAGATCACTCCTTTTACAATAGATATGAAAGAAAACTAGAAGGAGTTTAAGCTTTGTGGGGCACTTAGTAAAATGTTTAGAGCATGAACATTTACCATCTAAAAGCCCCCACGCTCTCTTTTTATAGAGAGGAAGCAAATCATCCCGTTGGCCACTATTAGTCGACTGATGCTTTCATCAGTCGACTAATGTCGACTCCAATAGCTCCTGACCAAGTCGGATTCATGGGATCTGTGACCACTTTCTCTAACAGTCGGATGATCAGTCGACTGATGATATCATCAGTCTACTGATGTCGACTTCCAGTCGAGTGACAACTCACTTCTGTGCCCGTGCATAGTGCGATCAGTTGACTGCTTCCATTAAGTAGTCGACTGATGTCGACTTGATTGAGCAACACACCAGTCGATTGACGATCGACATGGTGCAGTCGACTGCCATGTCATGCCAGTCGACTGGTGCCAGGTAAATCTCAAACTTAACATCCGTTTAAGCGTCCAGCGGTCGTGTAAACCTCAACCCTTGCGGTCGAGCCTCCAACACTTAGCCATTTGGCCAAGTTCACCTAATGATCTACTTACAATTCACTCATTCTCTCATCTCACTTGAATTCCCTCGCCGAAGATCTCTTCGTTCGCGGCCACGTCCCTCGGCAGCATCAAGCGCACGGCTCTACAATGCTCCTTCACGTCTCTTGCCCTCGAAGTCTGCTTCCTTGGCTTTGCTTCAAGTCATCTCATCCAGCGGTCCCTCGGATGCATCAAGCGCACGACTCTGCAATGCTCCTTCGCCAACTCAGGCACGAGGTTATGATTGGTGACACTTGCCAAAACTCAATGTGTGAATTACTAAGTCCTGCAAGACTCCAACGTACATATCAAATCAAATCATCCTAACTTAAACCCTTTGACACACACATCAAAACCATATCATATGGGTTGATTGCCCTAACAGTAGAGATAACCAATGTCAATCTTTTGTAATTACATTAAAACCATCATGTATCTAATTCAACCAACCAACCACTTAATTATCTGCTTACCATGAACTAGCAATACAATTATTCTACACCCACCAATCAATTCAACATGACCTCACATTTAACACATTCACAACTTCAATTTGCTATCAACAATATACACTGAGAAATCTGAATCCCACCGAATCCCCTAGACGAAACACACAACCCACTCAAGACTTCTACTCTCACTCACAGCCACACAAAAATCTCCAAAACAACCCATACACCAAATACGCACAACACCCCTGCTCACCATCGCACAACCAGCAATAACAATAAATCACAGTGGGTACCTTTCCAACAACAACCTATAACCAGCATATCCATCAACAGAAAACCTAATGGCCACCACAATGACCACATATAGAAATTGACAGATGAAAGCATAGGTTAGATCAAGCTTACAGGGCCCAAATCTCCACCGACAGCAAATCTCCTCCTATCCTTTGTTCTTCGGAGAAATCCATGCTCAAGATCACTGCCCAAACACAAAAGGAACATGTTCACAGGTGGATCCCTTCTGAGATCGAGGGGAAAACAAGGAAAGGACAGTGCCTTACCTTGCTCTGGCGATGATCGTGAAGGGCAGCTCCTTATCGAACTATCGTTGACCAAAACTCTCAGCTACGCATGCTCTTTGGCTGCTCTGGCTCGTCCGTGGGCACTGACGAGGAAACTCGCTTGTCGCCGCTTGTAGCAGGGAGTAAGAAGATTTGCGATCAGGAAGGAGGAGGGCGCTCAACAGCTGCGCATTTCGAAAGAGAGGAGGAGAATCGCGCATGAGGAGAAAGAAAGAAAACATAGCTGGGGTAAAACACATGGGAAATAATAAAAGGAGAATGGCAGTGAAGAAACGCAGAAACGGAAGAAGCCATTCGCACTAAAGAAAAGAAGACGGATCAGGTTTAACCTATAAGCATTAAACCCACATTCTTTTAAACCGAGATTCAATTAAACCATGATCCCTTCAATTAAACCCATAAACTTTTAAGCTAGGTCAGGTTTAATTAAGTCTGTAACCTTTCTTTTTAATTTAATTTATCCAAATAATAATTTTACTACTTCTCCATTTATTTGTGGTATTTTATATTCTCCCCCACTTAAAAAAAATTTGGTCCCCAAATTCTATACTTAAATGTAAGAACTAATACAAGAAATTTTTGGAACCATCTCATACCTCAAATGAATAGATGAGGGTACCGAGCTCAGATAGTATCCTCCAACTCCCATGTAGCCTCCTCATCAGTATGATGGTGCCATCCAACTTTTACAAGTCGGATGATTTTGTTCCGCAACTGACGCTTCTTGCGACCAAGAATTCGCACTGGAATCTCCTAGTAAGTCGCATTAGACTGAAGTGGAATCGGTACCTCCTTTAGAACATTATTAGCTCATGGTATGTATTTCCTCAGCATAGAAACATGAATTACGTTATGAATTCCTGCAAGTGTCAGAGGTAAAGCCAACCGGTAAGCTACACCCCCAATCCGCTCCAATATCTCAAATGGACCAATGTAGCATGGAGCTAACTTTCCTTTTAACCCAAATCATTTGACTCCTTTGGTGGGTGAAACTCGTAGGAATACATGCTCCCCGACTGGGAATTCCAAAGGTCGCCTCCAGTCTGCATAACTCTTATGTCGATCCTAAGCCTCTGATAACCTCCGTCTGATGACACGCACCAACACTACATCATGATGGATACTCTGGGGCCTCAATAGCTATCGTTCCCCAACTTCCTCCCACAACACAGGAAATCTACAGGGTCTACTGTATAAGGCCTCGAAAGCAGCCATCTAAATGGAGGAGTGATAACTATTATTGTAGGCAAATTCCACTAAAGGAATGTGATCCTCCAAACTACCTCCGAAATCCCAGACACAAGATCTTAATAGATCCTCCAGAGTCTGAATGGTACGCTCAGATTGTCCATCTGTCTACGGATGAAATGTGTAATGAGTCGAAGCTCTGTGCACATGGCCTTCTATAGACTCTGCCAAAAACGCGAGGTAAATCATGGATCTCTATCGGATATAATACTTAAAGGCACCCCATGCAGCCTGATAATCTCTCGGCAGTACAACTCTGCCAGATGACCCAACGGGTCCATCCCACGAATAGGAAGAAAGTGAGCTGATTTGGTTAGTCGATCCACAATCACCCAAATCATATCATGTCCTTTATGGGTTCAAGGCAATCCTGTAATGAAATCCATAGTGATATGCTCCCACATCCATTCCGAAATCAGAATTTTATGAAGCCACCCAGCGGGTTTTTGATGTTCTGCCTTTATTTGCTGGCATACTAAACATCAAGGAACAAATTTTGCAATATCTCTTGTCATACCGTTCCACGAGTATAAGCGTTTCAAATCTCGGTACATCTAAGTACCACCAGGATGTATAGCAAATCTCGAATGATGTGCTTTCTGTAGAAACTCTTCCTTAAACTAATTCAACTAAGGAACCCACTATCCATATCAGAAATGGGGAATTATCTTATCACAAGAGAAGTCCATCTACCGTCCAAAATCCACTCCACTGCACACTCTGTAAGCGTATGGGAGACTATAGCGACCAATCTCTCTTATTGCAACTATCGTGTTCTAACAACTCTATAGTAGCTACCCAGTAGCTGTTGGTGCAGTGGGCACCAAAGTCGAACCGGTATTTTGATTATGGCAAAAGGCTCAATAGTTAAGGGTATATTTGTTATCTTACGAGCTCAATTAAGTGTGCAGAAATGCTAAAGTTGAGCGGAAGGTCTGCGACACCCGGTGGGAACCGAGGTGGTCGGGCAACGCCAGAGGGACTTCGGAGGAAGCCGAGGTACTCGGGTGAAGACCGGAAGCGAGGCTACAAGGTAAGCTCGTGTGAAAGCGAAGCAAGGTCGTTAAGCGTAGATCCGACCCAATACCTCCAATGGAAGGTCTAGGTCGAGATCAGATGGTTAGAACCATCGTACTTTATATTTTAAGCTAACTTGTACAGCAGTCCAAAACCCTTTGACTACAGTCAACTGCTAGTCAAGTTCCAGCCTCGAGAAGAGCTCGAATTTCAAGGGGGTGAATTTGGACTTGACTCGTGTTTTGGTACAAAGGGTGATGTGGCATCAAGGTGGACATCCAAACCATCACCAAGCTTCCTTGTGGTGGACGCCCAAAATAAGGTGAGTTGGCACAAGATGGTTGGCTCCCATGATGTGGCACAAGTTGAATGGCTCCAACAAGTTGGCGCCCAAGGAGGTTGGAGGTGGCACAAGGTGGTTGGATGAAACACCTCATCCTCAAGTTGGCGCCCAAGGAGGTTGGAGGTGGCACAAGGTGGTTGGATGAAACACCTCATCCTTGAGTTGGCGCACAAGAAGGTTGGAGGTGGCACAAGGTGGTTGGATGAAACACCTCATCCTTGAGTTGGGATAAGAACCTCACCTTGGACACTACCTATGTCTAAATTCATAGATCAATATCCATAAATAGACATGTTCAAGCCAAGCAAAATACAAGAATTCAAGAGCTCTCAACACGCCGTCATGCGCTACTACTACTCACATTTGCTACGACGAAGTCGCCCGACAACAGCTACATCTTCTACTTATAAGAGTTGTCGGTATATTTATTTAAGTTCTACTTCTTTAAATTGTCTTTGTGCTTTAATCGTAACAAGGAAAGGGAGTGTCCCTTTGCCTTGATTTCTTTGTAATCGTTGCTCCTACCTCCAGCGAGGAGGAGTGGTTTTAGTGAATTGCCCTCCGTGCGTGATCAAGGATCACTAGGGCCGTGGATTAGCAATCGAAGATTGTGAACCACGTAAAAATATCTTGTCTACTTTATATTTCAGCTGTGCACTCTCTACTTGCTTTTACTTATTGCAAAAGTTTTTAACGACATCGTATCGCTATTCACCCCCTCTAGCGACACTTTCGATCCAACAATTGGTATCGAGTAAGGCGCTAAGATTGGTGAAACCACCAATCTAGCTTTGTTTTTCTTTTTTTACAGATTTTTATTTATTTATTTCTGTTTTCGTATAATTATTTCACTTGCTTATCTTCTCCTACATATAGAATTGCATTAGAGGCTTTAGGATCCGGATAAGGTTGTCCTTGGGTTAGATCCGAGTAAGGTTGTCCTCGGAACTTCAGCGACATTCGCATTTGATTGTTTATTTCTTTTTGCAAGTTACATTTTATATATCTTTTTACTTCCCTTTTACTAATCCAAGGCGAAAGTCTTGGAATATTCTTTCCGTGTGTGTTTTGCAAGATTCTTTTAAATCGTTCTTCTTCTTGTTTTTAAATGGCCCATCTCGAAGGGTTTAGCACCGCCCGACCCCGTTTACAGCGGTAATGACTTTCGTTATTGGAAGGGTCGGATGGAATGCTTTCTTAAAACCCAAATCGAGATGTGGATCGTAATCAAACCGGTTTCACACTTCCTATTAATGAAGATGGTGAATCTTTGGGTTACGATCAATGGTCAATTCCATGAAAAACAAGTAGAAGCCGATGCCAAGGCAACTCAAATCTTGCAATGTGGGTTGTCAAGGAAGAGTTCAACGCGTCGGCCCTTCATTAATGCAAAGGACTTATGGACCAAGCTAGTGGAACTACGAAGGCACCGACGACACGAAGGTATGTAAAAGAGATTTACTTTTAAATAAATTGTATAACTTGAAAATGCAGGAAAACGAGACCGCAACTCAACTACATGCTCGTATCCAAGACATCGTCAACCAACTCCATGCCATCGGACAAAGGTCGAGGATCGCGACCTTATCGGTATTCTCTTAACTCGTTTCCTAGGACCACCTTGTGGGCATCCATGGTCGATGCCTACAAGGTCTCAGGACCTTTCTACGATTAGGTTAGGCGAATTGTTTTGAACTTGAATTACATGAGCAAACTAACGTGGTCGGGCCGAGAAGAGTATTGCGTTAGTTGCGAGTTCCAAGAAGAAGAAGCCCCAAGCAAGCCACCCTCGGAGGAAGAAGACGATATCCAAGCTCTAATGGCCAAGCCGACCGAGCACGACTCCGAAACCGAAGAAGAGTCCGAGTCCGAATCCGATGATGAGCTTCCATTCAAGACAAGCCACGGATCCGTATCCGGTTCAAAAGAATCATTAAGGGTAAGTCGGTCGTTACTTAATACTTTGTATGGTGCAATTAAATTTTTAAATAAGAAACTAGCTAAGTCCGAGTCCAAGGTCGAGACCCTAATTGAGGAGGTTAACCTCCTCAAACATGAAGTCTCCCTAACCTCTTCGACTACTCGTATTCAAGAGGAGGACTCAACTCAAGTTGAAAAGCTTGAAGTTGAGAACTCGCTTTTGAAAACACAAGTCGAAGACCTTAGGAACACGTTGGAAAGGTTCACTTTGGGATCCAAGGGACTTGACCTCTTACTTGGATCACAAAGGGCCGTGTACAACAAGGCCGGACTCGGGTTTAACTCAAATACAACCAATAAGTCATATATGTCTATAGTAAACCAACATAAGAAAAATGTCCAAGCATGGGTCCCTAAGATCACTTTGATTTCAACTTTAGGATCTAACATGTATTGGGTTCCCAAGGACCAAATTCACTATGTGAATAGACCCACTCGATTCAATGGTCCAGGGGGAGCCAATACAAAATGTATTTTTGTTAAGTCTTAGAAATTGCATGCTTAGTTTTTCCTTTATTTTTAGAATGGTTAGATAGGACTCATAACCAACTAAAATCCTGCGAAAAGATTGAGCCTCGGGGAGCCTCTTTTCAAAAATAAATCAACTAAAATCCTACGAAAAGATTGAGCCTCGGGGAGCCTCTTTTCAAAAATAACTAGTTAGACCAAGATCTAGTCTCAAGTAAGTCGAGTTATCAATTTCTTGAAATTAGCTTTGTCTAAGGAAGTGGTCGTTGTTCCGATCAAAGAAGGCCTCTGTGCCTCGCCACGACCTGGAAGCTAATCTCTTGAAAAGATTACTTGATGAGCTTAGACTAAATCCGAATCTAACCTAATGTTGGTTAATTTAAATTCATTAAAATTAATCAAGTAAAATTGAAAGTCATCTCACAATAATAACACATAGGAATAACATGTTTTGATCATGTAGATATTGGTGAGATGATTTAGGTTTAAAAACTTACAAACAACCCTTTAGTAATTCCATTGATCCTACACATAAGAGTCGAAGAAACCATTAATATAGTTTTCGACGAAGGACACGAACCCGTTCAATCCTTAACAAAACCAACTAGCAAATCAACTTATAGCGAACCCGACTCTGATCTTGAACTTGAATCTCGTCCTAACCCAAGTCATCCTATCGACCAAGTGATAGATGACTCTAACTAAGTCAACCTAGAACTCACCCAAGTCATCCTATCGACCAAGTGATAGATGACCCTAACCCGAGTCACACTAAGACTCAAACAAATCATCCTATCAATCAAGTTATAGGTGATCCAAATTTAGGGGTTCGAACTAGAGCTTCATACCGAAACCTTAATCAAATCTCGTTAATTTCCAAAATCGAACCCAAAACTATTGAACAAGCACTTCTTGATCCCGACTGGATTATTGCTATGCAAGAAGAGCTAGCTCAATTCACTAGAAATGAAGTCTGGGAATTAGTACCACCACCTAAAGAAAAATCAATTATTGGAACAAGGTGGGTATTTCGAAATAAACTTGATGATAAAGGTGAAGTAGTTAGAAATAAAGCTAGGTTAGTCGCAAAAGGGTTTAGTCAAGTCGAAGGTTTAGATTACGATGAGACCTACGCCCCCGTAGCAAGACTAGAGTCCATCCGAATGTTGTTAGCATATCTTTTGCACATCGAGGTTTTAAATTGTTTCAAATGGATGTCAAGTCAGCATTTTTGAATGGATACATTAAGGAAGAAGTTTACGTCAGTCAACCTCCCGGATTCGAAAATCTAGATAAACCTGACCATGTCCTTAGACTTAAAACCGTAGGATTCAACCAAGCCCCAAGAGCTTGGTACGAAAGGCTTTCGATCTATCTTAAGTCCAAAGGATTCAACCAAGGTTTAGTCGACCCAACCTTATTCGTTAAAACCGTAGGAAAAGAAATCTTTATAGCCCAAATCTATGTAGATGATATAATTTTTGGAACTACCAACTCGATCCTGCTAAACGAATTCATCTCACTTATGGAAAGTGAATTTGAAATGAATTTAGTGGGAGAGTTAAGTTTCTTCTTAGGTTTACAAATTAAACAAACTAAAGATGGAATATATTTACATCAACAAAAATATACTAAGGACTTAATAAATCGATTTGGAATGCAAGATGCTAAAATAATCAATACACCTATGGCAACTAATGTTAATATAAACGAAGATGTAGAAGGAAAACCCGTTGACCTAAAATACTATAGGAGCGCAATAGGAAGTCTCCTATACTTAACCGCGAGACGACATTTTATTCGCTGGTAAGTATGTGCGCAAGGTTACAAACCTGTGCCAAGGAGTCTCACCTAACCCTAGTCGTATCCTTAGATATCTAAAGGGCACGCTAAACGAGGTATTTGGTACCCTAGATCTACCGAGTTTAATCTAATCGGCTACTCCGACCGACTATGCTAGTAAACTCGATAGAAAGAGCACGAGTGGTTGTTGTCAAATCCTACCGAGTCTAGTAAGTTGGTGCGAGGAAGCAAAGATTGCTTGCCTTATCTACCACCGGGCCAATACGCTAGATGGGTGAGTGTGTCTCTCACTCGTGGATGAAGCACACTCTCCAAGACTTTAGCTTAATCTTTAACAACATTAAAACCTACATAGATAACATTAGTTCAATTAACTTAACTAAAAATCCAATATGTCATTCTAGGACAAAACATATAGAAGTTAAACACCACTTCATTAGGGAACATGTAACTAATGGAACTATACAACTAGAGTATGTTGAGTCCAAATCAAACCTAGCGGACATCTTCACCAAACCACTACCCGGAATTTAGTTTATTAAGACGAAAGTTAGGTATGTGCGTAATAGAGTAGGATTTAAATTTTTCTATATATGTACTCTACTTTTGCTTCTTTTTATGAAATTAGCCTAAGTCTTACCTTAGAAATCATATACCTATAGATTTAAGGAGCCAACACATCTCACAACACATAGGACTAATGTGTTTGTGTACTTAGCCACGTAGACGGGCGTGAGATGTTAGGACCTTACTCCTGGTTCCAGATGTAGATTCAGTGCATCGACATGAACCATGGAGTATAATTATTTAAAATTAATCAACTCCTTCAAGACTTATTGATCATTCTATATCAATCAAGTCCAACCGGAGTTGTACATTTTAGATGAACATATTTTCAAGCTTATTATTATTTAAAAAAAATATATATATATATATATTTATATTGGGAACTTGCTTGGACTTACAAACTTTTTGAGTTAAGGCAAAAGGGGGAGAAAGTCACAAAAGTAAGGAAGAAAGTAAACAAAATTATTACCTTTTATATTAAGTAATTCCGTTTACTTAAGCAACTATTAAGGGGGAGTAAAAATTATTTTTCAAGAACTCACCTTCGGTCAAGGGGGAGGTTACCTCAAAGGGGAGAACTTGAAACAATAATATTTCTCACTCATGCTTAATCTTTATGCTAGCTCACTCATGCTTAATCTTTATGCTAGCTCATTCATACTTAATCATTATGCTAGCTCATTCATATTTAATCATTATGCTAGCTCATTCATATTTAATCTTTATGCTAGCTCATTCATATTTAATCTTTATGCTAGCTCATTCATGCTTAATCATTATGCTAGCTCATTCATATTTAATCTTTATGCTAGCTCATTCATGCTTAATCATTATGCTAGCTTACTGTTATGCTTAATTTTTCCTTAACTTTTGTGTCGGTTTGCCATGAATCAAAAAGGGGGAGATTGTTGGTGCAAAGTGGGCACCAAAGTCGAACCGGTATTTTGATTATGGCAAAAGGCTCAATAGTTAAGGGTATATTTGTTATCTTACGAGCTCAATTAAGTGTGCCGAAATGCTAAAGTTGAGCGGAAGGTCTGCGACACCCGGTGGGAACCGAGGTGGTCGGGCAACGCCAGAGGGACTTCGGAGGAAGCCGAGGTACTCGGGTGAAGACCGGAAGCGAGGCTACAAGGTAAGCTCGTGTGAAAGCGAAGCAAGGTCGCGTTAAGCGTAGATCCGACCCAATACCTCCAATGGAAGGTCTAGGTCGAGATCGGATGGTTAGAACCATCGTACTTTATATTTTAAGCTAACTTGTACAGCGGTCAAAACCCTTTGACTACAGTCAGCTAGTCAAGTTCCAGCCTCGAGAAGAGCTCGAATTTCAAGGGGGTGAATTTGGACTTGACTCGTGTTTTGGTACAAAGGGTGATGTGGCATCAAGGTGGACATCCAAACCATCACCAAGCTTCCTTGTGGTGGACGCCCAAAATAAGGTGAGTTGGCACAAGATGGTTGGCTCCCATGATGTGGCACAAGTTGAATGGCTCCAACAAGTTGGCGCCCAAGGAGGTTGGAGGTGGCACAAGGTGGTTGGATGAAACACCTCATCCTCAAGTTGGCGCCCAAGGAGGTTGGAGGTGGCACAAGGTGGTTGGATGAAACACCTCATCCTTGAGTTGGCGCACAAGAAGGTTGGAGGTGGCACAAGGTGGTTGGATGAAACACCTCATCCTTGAGTTGGGATAAGAACCTCACCTTGGACACTACCTATGTCTAAATTCATAGATCAATATCCATAAATAGACATGTTCAAGCCAAGCAAATTACAAGAATTCAAGAGCTCTCAACACGCCGTCGTAACGCCGCTACTACTACTCACATTTGCTACGACGAAGTGCCGCCGACAACGAAAGCTACATCTTCTACTTATAAGAGTTGTCGGTATATTTATTTAAGTTCTACTTCTTTAAATTGTCTTTGTGCTTTAATCGTAACAAGGAAAGGGGGAGTGTCCCTTTGCCTTGATTTCTTTTTGTAATCGTTGCTCCTACCTCCAACGAGGAGGAGTGGTTTTAGTGAATTGCCCTCCGTACGTGATCAAGGATTACTAGGGCCGTGGATTAGCAATCGAAAGATTGTGAACCACGTAAAAATATCTTGTCTACTTTATATTTCCGCTGTGCACTCTCTACTTGCTTTTTACTTATTGCAAAAGTTTTTTAACGACATCGTATCGCTATTCACCCCCCCCCTCTAGCGACACTTTCGATCCAACAGTAGCTAGTCAAAACTCCATGAGCACTTCTGCTCCATACAACTACTACACAAGATCATATCTGCTAAAACCACGTCACGTACATAATAGCTTATCTCGTAGTTTCTTAACTGACGTAAGCATAAGATATGTCTCATGCAATTGCATCAGAATCACTCCAATCCCTGAAATGATTCATCTGGGTACAATACTCTTCCAATCATACTGGAAGGATTAGCTAACACTAATGTAAAAGTCAGCCACTATCTAGGCTCGTAAACTTAGTTTCACCAGCTTTCGACCGAGTGAATTCCATCACCCTTTTGGTCAAACAAATCTATGGTATAGTAACGCTAGAAGCATCATATCCACATCCGCGGGAATAACTAAATCAATACAAGGAACCCACCATCTCTGGTAATAACCAAATCAATCCAGGGATACCACCAACTACGGTGGCCGAGTGCGCAACTCCAACTACCACCATCAACAGTTGCCAAGTTACACAACTCCGACAACCACAAACTGATCCAATCATATCTAGAATACATGATTTCTCAAATCCATGGACGACTAAATCGTTAGATACATCTAACAACCTTATCAACAACTCATAAAATTCATACTAAGTATGAAATATCGTCCTCCATACACCCGCATCCTTCTTAAATCAAGTTGATGACACATCAATCATCACACATACAATGATAATTGTATGCCACTAAGTCACTACAATATCAACGCACCAATCTTAAATCAACCCTAGAGTCTACACAGGTGTCCTTTAGCTGATCTAAACAGATCATTTATCCACAACGAAGGATATTCATTTCCTTCTACAATATCACGGTTTAGCAACATTGATACCAATAAAATTATCTCCTGGTAAATTCGTCATTCCAACAAATACCTCCTGTGCATCATCAAACTTACCAACTTTGCAAAACCGATCACTGAGGGTATCGAACAACCTGATTAGGCTCACAACCAATGAATGACATTGCATTGAGTACATCACGAGCTTCAACTACTTTGTATGCTTTACACCAGCCCTCAATCAATACACCATAAGTAAAGACATTTAGCTCTAAAATATCATTACCTCAATCGGTAAAGTAATCATCAAAAATTTTCTCTCAATGTGAGGTCTTCAGTATCAAAACTATTCCCGAAATCACTCCGATCGTATACTCCACTTGCCTATACAATGGCAAGCCTGGGAGTTCATCCGAAACTACATCTGAATACTCTAGGATTATACACACATCTGAGATACATTTTATACCATCATTTCAACATCATAACATCCAAGTAAATATCAAGATATCCACATCATATCAACCAAGTCAACAATATAACAACTAAGTCAACTCTCCCACCATAATATAACATCTCCAACAATCAATCTCTAAACATCCAAAAATCAATATCATAACCCTCTGATAATCATCACAGTAATCAACTCAACATCTCACCTGTCGGTGGAAACACAACTAATCCACATGATCCAAATATAGAAATCCTTCTAATCCTATCTATGAATGTTCTAGACAAAGATACCTGTAAACTACCAGTATCTCTCAATATATCATCAAGTAAGGTAAACTACAGTAATACCCCAAATGATCAATCCTTCAACCCTTTACATCTCCTCTCGAGTAAAGATGTAAACTCATCTAACTTCTGCTCTTGGTGACTGAGCTCATATAGGTGCAAAAGACTACCATAGAGAAACTAAAGTCAACTACCAAAACTGAGATGCAAATCGGAATGGCTCATAACCCATGACTCTGATCTTGCTCCTTTTATCCAACATTCGGAGACTTTTTATTTTAATAATTTGACCTACAATATTTGCTTATCGGTCTCCAACTCTTAAACATTTGTATGGAGTCATTTCTAAACTACTGACTCGATCTAATATCTTCCACCAGGATCTGGTAGAAGATCCAAACATCCAAATCCAAATGTAAGGCAATAAACTGTGGGTGGCTTAAAACATCCATTCACATTCTTAAGTTATTAGGTGGTCGTAACCTCTACAAGTCTAACGACTCTGTATGGTACTCCCATTACCAACCGATCACCCTACTTGAAGCTCAAGAATTCTCTGATAATGAGTCAAAGAAAATAACATGGGAAAAATACTCTCTCCCAACATCACTAAACTGTGACCAAGTGATATCCTATTCCCCAAAAGTTATTTCCTACATCTTCCACCAAGTACCGGCTTGATCCCGATAATGGTATGCAACTAACTCCCTATATAATATGAGTTAAGTACTCAAAAGTACGTTCAAAGTTATACAACCCAGCATAAACAACTCAGGGATTAAAATCCCTATGAAACACCGTAAACTAATCCTTCGCTATTTGCATCAACAATAGCCTACATGTCATGTCCATTACCCAATAGGTAATGATCTGACTAACATTGTTCATGAAAAATCCCCATGATTGTAACGTCTGATCTCCACAAGAAATGTGACAACCTATCCCCCTCTATCCAACTCGGTATCAGTCGGCTCTCAAAGATAATTTACCTTTTTAACTGCAGGTTCAAGTCTCATAGACTCAAAAAGTCATTCCCATGGTCAACTCATACCACGGTTACAAATAGTGACTAACACTCTACGTGTCTTTCCCTATTATAATCACTAAATACATAGCCAACAAAACCGAGAGTATAAACACTAAAGGCAGCTCTGACTTGTCGCCTTCGTGGATGACCTCTACTACGAGTATGCATAGGTGCCATAACTCTGACTGTATACACCTGTTGAACGAGTTTAGATAAGTATCTAACTAGAGTATAAGTTATCAGGAATTCTTACTTCGTGCTACTCGGAGCTCAGGCCGCTGTCAATCCCATCTCACAAAACCAAGACCAAAAACAAATCAAGTCCCGAGAATCCAAAACTCAATGAAAACATCATTGTATGGCATTGTAAAACCTAGGGCTCTGATACCAATAAAGTTGTCACACCCCGAGAGTATGCTGAGCCGAAAAACAAACGGAGAACATCTCCCCTCTACATGGTACCATATCCTGTTGATACAAGGCCTTTCAGCCATAATCACAACAACATATACATATATGTATAACCAAAATCACAGCGGAAATCACAACAATAGAGATAAAAACTCGACATCACTGCATACCGGTATGACTAACACCAAAATTAAAAAGTACATAACAAAATCAAAAGACAAGTACAACACCGACAATGTCCAACACTACAAACCATCATATGAAACCAAGTCCATAGAAAACACCTATGATAAACCAAAAGTCAGGACCCTCGGAAGTAAGATGAGATGATGCCAGCCAGCGATGCTCCAAACCCATCACAGAGTCGACTACCTGTTACCTGGGCGACAAGAAACCCTGGGTCTATGGTGGTGAGTATAAAACTCAGTGGTAATAAGAATAGAAGTGCATGCATAATATATATATATCACATGCGAGTCAACAATATACTGTCTAAAGGTATAAGAGATATATATAAGTATGATATAATGACTGTATAACCAACATATCAACAATAAAACATAAGGTACTGACATATCTGAAGATCGACAACGAAGCAACTCATACAATCTGAGTATAAGTAACATAATACAACACCTACAACATGGTAGAGTAATACTAACTCTATAATCAACAAAACAACCATACTGACATTCTATAACAAATTCAACAATGAACCGGGTCCATCCCATATCATCCCAGGGTACTGGTCAAAGGTATACGATAGTCTGACCAACTCAACACTGGTAATCCACACACGACCATATAGAATATGCAAGTAGAAAGCAAGATGATGTACAATGAAATGCAGCAAGCATAGCTCAAACAAATGTAACATCACAACGATCATATATATAGACTCTATCTATATATATTTTCATCACACTCAACTATATATATATACATGTATATGTATATATATATCTGTATATGCAAACGCCATCAACCACGACAATGTAGATTCATGGTATTGCCTGCGCATCCTACTCGCTACCACAACCCCTGTGTGGCCTAGGTGGTACGATATGACAACTATCCTAACTCAACAACAACCACCGCTCTTGAGTGGCCGAGTGGGCAGTATGAACAAGTAGTATGTTGGTGCAGTGGGCACCAAAGTCGAACCGGTATTTTGATTATGGCAAAAGGCTCAATAGTTAAGGGTATATTTGTTATCTTACGAGCTCAATTAAGTGTGCAGAAATGCTAAAGTTGAGCGGAAGGTCTGCGACACCCGGTGGGAACCGAGGTGGTCGGGCAACGCCAGAGGGACTTCGGAGGAAGCCGAGGTACTCGGGTGAAGACCGGAAGCGAGGCTACAAGGTAAGCTCGTGTGAAAGCGAAGCAAGGTCGTTAAGCGTAGATCCGACCCAATACCTCCAATGGAAGGTCTAGGTCGAGATCAGATGGTTAGAACCATCGTACTTTATATTTTAAGCTAACTTGTACTGCAGTCCAAAACCCTTTGACTACAGTCAACTGCTAGTCAAGTTCCAGCCTCGAGAAGAGCTCGAATTTCAAGGGGGTGAATTTGGACTTGACTCGTGTTTTGGTACAAAGGGTGATGTGGCATCAAGGTGGACATCCAAACCATCACCAAGCTTCCTTGTGGTGGACGCCCAAAATAAGGTGAGTTGGCACAAGATGGTTGGCTCCCATGATGTGGCACAAGTTGAATGGCTCCAACAAGTTGGCGCCCAAGGAGGTTGGAGGTGGCACAAGGTGGTTGGATGAAACACCTCATCCTCAAGTTGGCGCCCAAGGAGGTTGGAGGTGGCACAAGGTGGTTGGATGAAACACCTCATCCTTGAGTTGGCGCACAAGAAGGTTGGAGGTGGCACAAGGTGGTTGGATGAAACACCTCATCCTTGAGTTGGGATAAGAACCTCACCTTGGACACTACCTATGTCTAAATTCATAGATCAATATCCATAAATAGACATGTTCAAGCCAAGCAAAATACAAGAATTCAAGAGCTCTCAACACCCGTAACGCCGCTACTACTACTACTCACATTTGCTACGACGAAGTGCACGACAACGAAGCTACATCTTCTACTTATAAGAGTTGTCGGTATATTTATTTAAGTTCTACTTCTTTAAATTGTCTTTGTGCTTTAATCGTAACAAGGAAAGGGAGTGTCCTTTGCCTTGATTTCTTTATGTCGTTGCTCCTACCTCCAACGAGGAGGAGTGGTTTTAGTGAATTGCCCTCCGTACGTGATCAAGGATCACTAGGGCCGTGGATTAGCAATCGAAAGATTGTGAACCACGTAAAAATATCTTGTCTACTATATATTTCCGCTGTGCACTCTCTACTTGCTTTTTACTTATTGCAAAAGTTTTTAACGACACCGTATCGCTATTCACCCCCCCCCCTCTAGCGACACTTTCGATCCAACAATTGGTATCAGAGCCGGGGGCGCTAAGATTCGGTGAAACCACCAATCTAGCGTTGTTTTTCTTTTTTTTACAGATTTTTTATTTATTTATTTCTGTTTTCGTATAATTATTTCACTTGCTTATCTTCTCCTACATATAGAATTGCATTAGAGGCTTTAGGATCCGGATAAGGTTGTCCTTCGGGTTAGATCCCGAGTAAGGTTGTCCTCCGGAACTTCAACGACATTCGCATTTGATTGTTTATTTCTTTTTGCAAGTTACATTTTATATATCTTTTTTTACTTCCCGCACTACTAATCCAAGACGAAAGTCTTGGAATATTCTTTCCGTGTGTGTTTTGCAAGATTCTTTTCGTCGTTCTTCTTCTTGTTTTTAAATGGCCCATCTCGAAGGGTTTAGCACCGCCCGACCCCCGTTTTACAACGGTAATGACTTTCGTTATTGGAAGGGTCGGATGGAATGCTTTCTTAAAACCCAAATCGAGATGTGGATCGTAATCCAAACCGGTTTCACACTTCCTATTAATGAAGATGGTGAATCTTTGGGTTACGATCAATGGTCAAATTCCATGAAAAAACAAGTAGAAGCCGATGCCAAGGCAACTCAAATCTTGCAATGTGGGTTGTCCAAGGAAGAACTCAAATCTTGAAAATGCAGGAAAACGAGACCGCAACTCAACTACATGCTCGTATCCAAGACATCGTCAACCAACTCCATGCCATCGGACAAAAGGTCGAGAATCGCGACCTTATCAGGTATTCTCTTAACTCGTTTCCTAGGACCACCTTGTGGGCATCCATGGTCGATGCCTACAAGGTCTCCAAGGACCTTTCTAAAATTAGGTTAGACGAATTGTTTTCGGAACTTGAATTACATGAGCAAACTAACGTGGTCCAGGCCGAGAAGAGTATTGCGTTAGTTGCAGGTTCCAAGAAGAAGAAGCCCGCAAGCAAGCCACCCCCGAAGGAAGAAGACGAGTCCGAATCGGAAGTAGACTCCGAAATAGAATCCGAACTAGTCAATCTAGTTCGGAAGATGATCAAGAGACGAAAACGACCAACAACTCAAGGTAAGCCTAAACCTAATTCAAATACTTCTAATTTTAGATGCTATGAGTGCAACAGGTTCGGTCACATCAAGTCCGAGTGCCCAAAGCTAAAGAATAACGCATCAAAGACCAAGAAAGCGCTAAACGCTACTTGGGAGGAGTTGTCGGAGGAAGAAGACGATATCCATGCTCTAATGGCCAAGCCGACCGAGCACGACTCCGAAACCGAAGAAGAGTCCGAGTCCGAATCCGATGATGAGCTTCCATTCAAGACAAGCCACGGATCCGTATCCGGTTCAAAAGAATCATTAAGGGTAAGTCGTTACTTAATACTTTGTATGGTGCAATTAAATTTTTAAATAAGAAACTAGCTAAGTCCGAGTCCAAGGTCGAGACCCTAATTGAGGAGGTTAACCTTCTCAAACATGAGGTCTCCCTAACCTCTTCGACTACTCGTATTCAAGAGGAGGACTCAACTCAAGTTGAAAAGCTTGAAGTTGAGAACTCGCTTTTGAAAACACAAGTCGAAGACCTTAGGAACACGTTGGAAAGGTTCACTTTGGGATCCAAGGGACTTGACCTCTTACTTGGATCACAACAAGGCGGACTCGGGTTTAACTCAAAGACAACCAATAAGTCATATATGTCTATAGTAAACCAACATAAGAAAAATGTCCAAGCATGGGTCCCTAAGACCACTTTGATTTCAACTTTAGGATCTAACATGTATTGGGTTCCCAAGGACCAAATTCACTATGTGAATAGACCCACTGATTCAATGGTCCAGGGGAGCCAATACAAAATGTATTTTGTTAAGACTTAGAAATTTATTGTTTAGTTTTTACTTTATTTTTAGAATGGTTAGATATGACTCATAAACAAATAAAATCCTTCGAAAAGTTTGTGCGTCGTGGAGACTCTTTTCAAAAATAAACCAACTAAAATCCTACGAAAGATTGAGCCTCGGGAGCCTCTTTTCAAAAATAACTAGTTAGACCAAGACGTAGTCTCAAGTAAGTCGAGTTATCAATTTCTTGAAATTAGCTTTGTCTAAGGAAGTGGTTGTTGTTCCGATCAAAGAAGGCCTCTGTGCCTCGCCACGACCTGGAAGCTAATCTCTTGAAAAGATTACTTGATGAGCTTAGACTAAATCCGAATCTAACCTAATGTTGGTTAATTTAAATTCATTAAAATTAATCAAGTAAAATTGATAGTCATCTCACAATAACACATAGGAATAACATGTTTTGATCATGTAGATATTGGTGAGATGATTTAGGTTTAAAAACTTACAAACAACCCTTTAGTAATTCCAATATCCGATCCAACTACCTTATGTGTAGGATCAATGGATGTTGGGCGTTGTTCTCGACACATGACCGGGATCAACTCAAATTTTCGAAGTTACGATTCAAACGACAAGGATCGGTAGGCCTTGAAATAACGCGCAAGCTCAAAATCATCGGATCGGTGATATTGAGCTCAACTCTAACTTTACAATTCAAAATGTCTTATTAGTAGAAAACTTTCAATATAATTTACTTAGTGTAAGCCAATTGTGTGATAACAATTATAAGGTCATATTTCTAGAAAATGAATGCGTAATCAAGATAAATGCAACATCTAAAATAGTACTTAAAGGAACTAGGAATAGCAACATCTACACAATAAATTTACCCAACTCCTCAACCAAGTGTCTTATGACACAGCAAGAGGAATCTTGGTTATGGCACCGAAGACTCGGACACTCGCACCCAAGACTCGTCCACAAGATGAGTCAGAGTGGCTTGGTTATAGGTTTGCCTAAACTAAACAACTTGGATAATAAAATATGTAATGCTTGTCAACAAGGTAAACAATCAAGGACACAACATCAATTAACTAATCAAGAACGAACCAAAAGTGTTCTTGAGCTCCTACACATGGATCTATTTGATTCACATGGAGCTAAGTCACTCAATGGTAGTCAATTTTGCTTAGTCATAATTGACGACTATTCTAGATTTACTTGGGTTAGGTTTATCAAACATAAAAATGATACCCTAGACCAACTAATCAATCTTTGTAGGTTAATCGAAAATCAAAAGAACCTTAAGATTAAAAAGACTTAGAAGCGATCATGGTGGTGAATTCGAAAACCACGAGTTCTGATTTACGTAACCTAAACGGATACCACCATGAGTTTTCATGTCCTAGAACCCCACAACAAAATGGGTTAGTCGAACGGAAAAATAGAACCCTACGAGAAGCCGCTAGGACAATGTTAAACGAGTATAACCTACCCGATAGATTTTGGGCAGAGGCCGTTAGTACGGCTTGCTATGTCCAAAATAGGATCCTTATGGTAAAGAGGCACCAAAAGACCTCGTACGAGATTTATCACGATAAAATACCGAACATCAAGTACTTTAGGGTATTTGGATGCAAGGTACATATCTTAAACACTAAGGATTACCTAGGGAAATTCAAATCCAAAACCTCTCTGGAACCTTTCTAGGATACTCAACCACCAAGAGAGCTTATAGGGTATACAATCACGACACTCTTAGAGTCGAAGAAACCATTAATATAGTTTTCGACGAAGGACACGAACCCGTTCAATCCTTAACAAAACCAACTAGCAAATCAACTTATAGCGAACCCGACTCTGATCTTGAACTTGAATCTCGTCCTAACCCAAGTCATCCTATCGACCAAGTGATAGATGACTCTAACCCAAGTCAAACTAGAACTCACCCAAGTCATCCTATCGACCAAGTGATAGATGACCCTAACCCGAGTCACACTAAGACTCAAACAAATCATCCTATCAATCAAGTTATAGGTGATCCAAATTTAGGGGTTCGATCTAGAGCTTCATATCGAAACCTTAGTCAAATCTCGTTAATTTCCAAAATCGAACCCAAAACTATTGAACAAGCACTTCTTGATCCCGACTGGATTATTGCTATGCAAGAAGAGCTAGCTCAATTCACTAGAAATGAAGTCTGGGAATTAGTACCACCACCTAAAGAAAAATCAATTATTGGAACAAGGTGGGTATTTCGAAATAAACTTGATGATAAAGGTGAAGTAGTTAGAAATAAAGCTAGGTTAGTCGCAAAAGGGTTTAGTCAAGTCGAAGGTTTAGATTACGATGAGACCTACGCCCCGTAGAGGACTAGAGTCCATCCGAATGTTGTTAGCATATCTTTGCACATCGAGGTTTTAAATTGTTTCAAATGGATGTCAAGTCAGCATTTTTGAATGGATACATTAAGGAAGAAGTTTACGTCAGTCAACCTCCGGATTGAAAATCTAGATAAACGACCATGTCCTTAGACTTAAGAAAGCCCTATATGGACTCAAACAAGCCCCAAGAGCTTGATACGAAGGCTTCGATCTATCTTAAGTCCAAAGGATTCAACCAAGGTTTAGTCAACCCAACCTTATTCGTTAAAACCGTAGGAAAAGAAATCTTTATAGCCCAAATCTATGTAGATGATATAATTTTTGGAACTACCAACTCGATCCTGCTAAACGAATTCATCTCACTTATGGAAAGTGAATTTGAAATGAATTTAGTGGGAGAGTTAAGTTTCTTCTTAGGTTTACAAATAAAACAAACTAAAGATGGAATATATTTACATCAACAAAAATATACTAAGGACATAATAAATCGATTTGGAATGCAAGATGCTAAAATAATCAATACACCTATGGCAACTAATGTTAATATAAACGAAGATGTAGAAGGAAAACCCGTTGACCTAAAATACTATAGGAGCGCAATAGGAAGTCTCCTATACTTAACATGACCGACTGACATTTTATTCGCGGTAAGTATGTGCGCAAGGTTACAAACCTGTGCCAAGGAGTCTCACCTAACCCTAGTCAGCGTATCCTTAGATATCTAAAGGGCACGCTAAGCGAGGTATTTGGTACCTAGATCTACCGAGTTTAATCTAATCGGCTACTCGACTCGACTATGCGGTAGTAAACTCGATAGAAAGAGCACGAGTGGTTGTTGTCAAATCCTCGGCTCGAGTCTAGTAAGTTAGTGCGAGGGAAGCGGCATTGCGTTGCCTTATCTACCACCGGCCGAATCGTTGCGATGGGTGAGTGTGTCTCTCGACTCTGTGGATGAAGCACACTCTCCAAGACTTTAGCTTAATCTTTAACAACATTAAAACCTACATAGATAACATTAGTTCAATTAACTTAACTAAAAATCCAATATGTCATTCTAGGACAAAACATATAGAAGTTAAACACCACTTCATTAGGGAACATGTAACTAATGGAACTATACAACTAGAGTATGTTGAGTCCAAATCAAACCTAGCGGACATCTTCACCAAACCACTACCCCGAATTTAGTTTATTAAGACGAAAGTTAGGTATGTGCGTAATAGAGTAGGATTTAAATTTTTCTATATATGTACTCTACTTTTGCTTCTTTTTATGAAATTAGCCTAAGTCTTACCTTAGAAATCATATACCTATAGATTTAAGGAGCCAACACATCTCACAACACATAGGACTAATGTGTTTGTGTATATTAGCGGCGTGAGATGTTAGGACCTTACTCCTGGTTACAGACGTAGATTAAGTGCATCGACATGAACCATGGAGTATAATTATTTAAAATTAATCAACTCCTTCAAGACTTATTGATCATTCTATATCAATCAAGTCCAACCGGAGTTGTACATTTTAGATGAACATATTTTCAAGCTTATTATTATTTTAAAAAAAAATATATTTATATTGGGAACTTGCTTGGACTTACAAACCCTAAAATATATTTACAAACTTTTTGAGTTAAGGCAAAAGGGGGAGAAAGTCACAAAAGTAAGGAAGAAAGTAAACAAAATTATTACCTTTTATATTAAGTAATTCCGTTTACTTAAGCAACTATTAAGGGGGAGTAAAAATTATTTTTCAAGAACTCACCTTCGGTCAAGGGGGAGGTTACCTCAAAGGGGAGAACTTGAAACAATAATATTTCTCACTCATACTTAATCATTATGCTAGCTCATTCATATTTAATCATTATGCTAGCTCATTCATATTTAATCTTTATGCTAGCTCATTCATGCTTAATCATTATGCTAGCTCATTCATATTTAATCTTTATGCTAGCTCATTCATGCTTAATCATTATGCTAGCTCATTCATATTTAATCATTATGCTAGCTCATTCATATTTAATCTTTATGCTAGCTCATTCATGCTTAATCATTATGCTAGCTCATTCATATTTAATCTTTATGCTAGCTCATTCATGCTTAATCATTATGCTAGCTTACTGTTATGCTTAATTTTTCCTTAACTTTTGTGTCGGTTTGCCATGAATCAAAAAGGGGGAGATTGTTGGTGCAGTGGGCACCAAAGTCGAACCGTATTTTGATTATGGCAAAAGGCTCAATAGTTAAGGGTATATTTGTTATCTTACGAGCTCAATTAAGTGTGCGAGACGCTAAAGTCAGCGGAAGGTCCGCGATGACCCGTGGGAACCGAGGTGGTCGGGCAACGCCAGAGGGACTTCGAGGAAGCCGAGGTACTCGGGTGAAGACCAAGCGAGGCTACAAGGTAAGCTCGTGTGAAAGCTAAGGTCGTTGAGCGAGATCCGACCCAATACCTCCAATGGAAGGTCTAGGTCGAGATCGATGGTTAGAACCATCGACTTTTATATTTTAAGCTAACTTGAATTCAAAACCCTTTGACTACAAGCCAATCGCTAGTCAAGTTCCAAATTTCGAGAAGAGCTCGAATTTCAAGGGGTGAATTTGGACTTGACTCGTGTTTTGGTACAAAGGGTGATGTGGCATCAAGGTGACATCCAAACCATCACCAAGCTTCCTTGTGGTGGACGCCAAAATAAGGTGAGTTGGCACAAGATGGTTGGCTCCCATGATGTGGCATTGTTGAATGGCTCCAACAAGTTGGCGCACAAGGAGGTTGGAGGTGGCACAAGGTGGTTGGATGAAACACCTCATCCTCAAGTTGGCGCCCAAGGAGGTTGGAGGTGGCACAAGGTGGTTGGATGAAACACCTCATCCTTGAGTTGGCGCACAAGAAGGTTGGAGGTGGCACAAGGTGGTTGGATGAAACACCTCATCCTTGAGTTGGGATAAGAACCTCACCTTGGACACTACCTATGTCTAAATTCATAGATCAATATCCATAAATAGACATGTTCAAGCCAAGCAAAATACAAGAATTCAAGAGCTCTCAACACGCCGTCGTAACGCCGCTACTACTACTCACATTTGCTACGACGAAGTGCCGCCGACAACGAAAGCTACATCTTCTACTTATAAGAGTTGTCGGTATATTTATTTAAGTTCTACTTCTTTAAATTGTCTTTGTGCTTTAATCGTAACAAGGAAAGGGGGAGTGTCCCTTTGCCTTGATTTCTTTTTGTAATCGTTGCTCCTACCTCCAACGAGGAGGAGTGGTTTTAGTGAATTGCCCTCCGTACGTGATCAAGGATCACTAGGGCCGTGGATTAGCAATCGAAAGATTGTGAACCACGTAAAAATATCTTGTCTACTTTATATTTCCGCTGTGCACTCTCTACTTGCTTTTTACTTATTGCAAAAGTTTTTTAACGACATCGTATCGCTATTCACCCCCCCCCCTCTAGCGACACTTTCGATCCAACATAGTATATAAGCGTAAAGGGCTAGCTATACAACAGGGGTCCCTGCTACTGGCCACTGCGACTGTCACTACGCATGAGTGGTCGAGTGCCACACACACAAGACAACTACAGGCTACTCCAACAACCATTGTTAATAGTGGGGTGAGTGCGGCACAACAAATGCTCTGCCCTCACACTAGTTACTCCTCGATAAGTAACCTAGGAGGCAGAATGACTGATGACCCTCTCAACCACAAGGGAGACTAAGTCACCATAATGCATGTAAATGACATGAATGCACAGTCACACATACATACATCCACCACATACTCTCTTTCCTATAGAGAGTCATACTCAACTGATAAATACGCTCACTATCCTATAGAGAGTCATACTCAACTGATCAATACACTCTCTATCCTGCAAGGAGTCATACTCAACTAATCAACATACTCTCTATTCTGCAGAGAATCATAATCAACTGATCAACACACTCTCTATCCTACAGGGAGTCATACTCAACTGATCAATACACTCTCTCTCCTACAGAGAGTCATACTCAATTAATCACAACAAATCTAGGACTACCGGTCCGTAGCGACACACTATCCACAATCCATATGACCATACATAAACACATGGAAATGGATACGTGATCCATAACCGTCATACCACGTAAGTAATGTAATATGAAAATCAACTCTACATCTAGGTCATCACCCATCCCCTGGATGAATTGTCTAAATTGCACAATTCAGATCTACAACTGAATTTAGCTACGTACACGTAGGTAAACCACTATAGGTCAACTTACCATAACCTCTATAATTCATAACAATGATGAATGAATAGATAACAACAATGGCAGAGCATTTAAGTGCAAAGGCAAGTATCAAGCAATAGAAAAACTAGAGTTGAGTCAAGATCAAAGTGACAACAATATGCCATCTCATGCATCAGGGTTTAGCTAATACCTGACCAAGGTAGGAAATATTACCCACCTGTTATAAAGCTCATAATAATAATATCTTCACGACTGTGGTCCTGTCTCGTATCCACGTCCTGCATATATTAAACATTATGATTAAGTGCAAACATACAACGAATGATCGAATCAAATCCTACATCGACTTCGTATCCTGATCAACTAGATTGATCTAGTTATCCAATTAACCTAATCAATCCTCCATGTTAATCCCTATCAACCATTGGACCAATTAGCAACCTATTGTGCATTTATAAATACCCATATCTGAACTCACCAATGTTATCTACACTTGTACAACTCCTTGATCTCAAGTGGAGATATCACATCCACATCACATAACCGAAGTAGAGACAACCAATGTCAATCACCTGTAATTACATTAATACCATCATGTATGTAATTCAATAAATCGACCACTTAATTATCAACTTACCATGAACTAGCAATACAATTATTCTACACCCACCAATCAATTCAATATAACCTCACATTTAACACATTCACAACTTCAATTTGCTATTAACAATATACACTGAGAAATATGAATCCCACCGAATCCCCTAGACGAAATGCACAGCCCACTCAAGACTTCTACTCTCACTCACAGCCATGCAAAAATCTCCAATACCAGTCAATACACAGAATACGTACAACACCTCTGATCACCGTCGCATAGCCAACAAAAACCCCAAATCATAATCGGTACCTCTCCAACAACAGCCTATAACTGACATATCCATAGACAGAAAACCCAATGTCCACCACAAAGACCACATACAAAAATTGACAGATGAAAATTACATGTTAGATCAAGCTTACCGACCCCAAATCTCCACCGGCAGCAAATGTCCTCTTATCCCCTATTCCTCAGAGAAATCCTTGCTCAAGATCACTGCCCAAACACGAAAGGAATGCATTCACAGGTGGATCCCTTCTGAGATCAAGGGAAAAACAAGAAAAGGATAGCGCCTTACCTTGCTTCGACGACGATCGGGAAGGACAACTCCTGATTGAATTGTCGCCGACCCAAACTCCTAGCCACGCGCGCTCTCCGGCTGCTCTTGATCGTCTGTGGGCAACGACAAGGAAACTCGCTCGCCGCCGCTTGCAGCAGGGAGGAAGAAGACTGGTGAGCAGGAAGGAGAAGGGCACTCGACAGTCGCGCATTTCGGAAGAGAGGAGGAGAATCACGCGTGAGGAGAAAGAAAGAAAACGTAGCTGGGGGAAATGCATGGGAAATAATAAAAGGAGAACGACGTTGAAGAAACGTAGAAATGGAAGAAGTTGTTCACATTAAAGAAAAGAAGACGGATCAAGTTTAAAGAAAATGCATTGGGTTTAACCTATAAGCATTAAACCCAGATTCATTTAAACCTAGATTCAATTAAACCATGATCCCTTCAATTAAACCCATAAACTTTTAAGCTAGGTTAGGTTTAATTAAGTCCCTAACCATGAATTATAATTTAATTTATCCAAATAATAATTTTACTCTTTCTCCATTTATTTTTGGCAATTTACAATTGGTATTACTTGAAGTCCCATCTATAAGGGAATCAAGTAGTGTTGCCTTAGAAAAATGCATGAGACCTTAGTTTAGGATGAACAAAACCCACATCTCACATCAAATTGACATGTGTGTGTTTTCAAACACCCTAGACACATGTGAGATGCTAGGAAATGAGTTAAAGTTCAAGGTGCATAGTTTTTGCATCTAGATGAACTCAAACTCATCTTATACCATGGATGAATCATGAGGAAAACTTATGTACAAGTCATATGCATTAAGCCCATAGACCATGATTCAATATAAGGTTTTAGAAACAATTTAAAATCATTTTAGATAACCTTGGCCAAGTCTATCTTTTGATAGCAATCACCATTGATATAGTTGATACAAAGTAGGGTCAAATCTTTGAACTTTTCAATAGTTTTGAACTTTGTGTCAATCTCATTATTTTATGAGTATTTTATTTTTTCAATATTTTTTACCCATAATGATTGACTTAAGTATTATATATATGAATTTTTGTGATTTTTCATATCATGTATAATTACTTATGATTTTCTGACATTCGATTTCTGAACTTGATTTCTGTAAACTGCAGAAATCAGTTGACTGCTAAGTATGCCAGTCGAATGGCGTCAAGAGTAGTCGAGGCGGTGCCTCGACTGTAGCTGCTATCACTCAACTGGCCTTAGGGGCAGTTGACTGGTAGTTGAAAGAGTCGACTGTCAGACCTGATTTTGGGTAAGCAAAGGTTGTTTAGCTTGATTTCAGCTATGTTAGGCTACCCTAACTGCTGCTAAACCTAGGATATGCTTTTGAAAGCATTTGAAAGGGTGAAAATCCATTTGATATGGATTAAGAGAGTTATTTAGGGTGTGTATCAATTTTAAGGTGTGTGAAAGTTCGAGTTTGAACTTTTGACCTTAATTTTGATGGTTTAGTATTCCTATTGGCTTAGGGACTCTCCAAGGACATTGTTGGTGGAATGGTCATGGGCGAGCAAGCCTTTAGGAGGATATTATCCATCATGGGATGATGGATGTGTTCTTCCTCATGAGGGGGAGAATTTCAGGAGTTGGAGAGTTTGTAAGATTGCCTCTCTTGAGTGATATGAGACTTATCACTAGGAAGATTGAAGGCAACCTAGGTGTTTTTGGACCAAGGGGGAGATTGTAAGATTTCATTGGGATATGAGACATTGCCACCCTTGGGTAGAGCCTTTTGGATATATGTCAAAAAGGGAGAGAATTTGGGAACTCCCAATTTGGAATATTAGGAGGATTGAATTGAGTTAGTGTTCTAACTAAAAGATGTTGGTTTTTGTCAAACATCAAAAAGGAAGAGATTGTTGGTGCAATCGGCCCAGGTTATGATTGACCAGACTCAAGTTGGACTCGAGTAGTGTTTTGATGTTTAACATTGATGTTTGACCAAGGAGTTGACCATTGTTTGATAATGGGTTGACTAGATGGTTGACTTGGGGTTGACTATAATGGAGAAGTCCAAGTGGGACACTTGGCAATGGAAAGTCCAAGTCTTGAGTACTTGACATGGAAAGTCTAAGCTTGGGTCTTGGCAAGAGAAAGTCCAAGTCTTAAGTACTTGGCATGGAAAGTCCAAGCATGAGTCTTGGCAAGGGAAAGTCCAAGCTTGAGTCTTGGCAATTGGAAAGTCCAACATGGGTTGGCATGGAAAGTCCAAGCTTACGTTTTAGCAAATGGAAAGTCCAACATGGGTTGACAAGGGAAGTCCAAGGGTTGATATTTGCGGCATAAACTCTCAGGATGAGTCTTGGCAATATAAGTCCAATGGTTTGGCAGCGTAAAGTCCAAGCATGTATGTCACGCCCTGAGAGGGGATACTTGTCCGACAAAAATCGGATAGCACCTCCCCTATACTACGGACAATTGAAACCTGTATACAAGGCCCACACGACCCACTATACATCGACCAACATGGCCGGAACATAAAACATCACAATACATATAATATATGGGCCTCAGGCTAACAACCAAAGTAAAGAAGAAGCCTAAAACCTCTTGACTTACCTCTTTTGTCATCTGAGCAGGAATACACAATCACACACATAACCAAAATAAATCGAACAAAAAGTCCATAAGGACATAATCAAGTACCACCAAAACAACAATGAGTATAACATACTACATGTTTAAAACATAGAGTACTAGTGATAAAAATATGGAAAATTGAAATCAAAATAATGGAGTCGTCAGATAAGGGACTGACAACTATACCCTCCGGAAGGTTTCATCCTGAAATAAAATAGATATCAACGAAGTGAGTAAAACTCAGCGGATATCTAATAGTCATGCATAGTAAACTATAAGTAGCAATAATAATCATGCTGGTACAGTTTCTCGACAAAAATACATACCTGAAATACTACATAGATGAATAACCTAAGCTAACATAAGATACATCCACACAAGCAGATGTAGAATCACCAAAATAAACTACATAATACCTCCTGTATGTGCATGGCAATCATATGCAACAACCAAAAGTGCAACAAGCAATGCATATAGTAAAGGCGTATGAACATGATGCAATGACCTGTGTCACCCCTGACGCTAGTCAAGCCACCGACATGTCATGTGTGTCGACCGAGTGGGTAGGGCTGTGACAACTGTGCACTCTGCCGTCACTACACCTATGTGACCGAGTGGACAGGATGCTGGCGGAGTATCACCCTCCTATCCCATATATATATATATATAGGGGACATCACCTCATCTCATCTCCTCGTCTCAAAACAAAGGAGGGATCCCTGTCTGCTACCACGCCGCAATACCAATATCTTGAGCGACCACCGTGGAGCCCTGACAAAGCAACTACACACATTCTCCTGAAATACCACTAACTCATGAGTGATTGTGTGTGTAGATAATGTAACTGACGATGGGCTCAACTACCAAGTAGTATCACCTCCTACCAAGGAGTCGATGATCGCCAGTCATGCAATAATGCAAGATGATGCATATCACTAATGCACGATACACCTATCAATCCATGGCTACCTATGGTATGTACCAATAGGAACCCATATCAAATAACCGAAGTACATAAGTCTATGTACACATGCAAGGTATATCCATTCTTCATTCAATGCCCAGTATGTAAGGTATGTCACTACTCTTAGTGCCAAATGAACAAATGACAAGTATCAAAATGATAGAGCACCAATATAATAAGCATATGAAAAGGCTACAACACGTACTAGGTAGTGACATACCAGGGCAGTTAAAAGCATAGAAAACTATTATTAGCTATAGTAAATGATCCACAATAATATGACAATATCTAAAAGAAGATAAGTCAAAGATACCCGCCTGCTATGAAGAATACCAACTGTCTTTACGCCTGTGGACCTGTCTCGTGATCGAAACCTTCATATAACATAATTACCATTAAGTTCTAGCACACATGACAATGATTAAATCAGACCCTACATGAACACACTCATCCATAGCCATTCACAGTCGTCAGAGCCGTTCATAGCCGTTCACAATCGTTAACAACCGACCAAAACCCCAATTCATAACCACACAACACCCACAATCACACGGAAACCCTTCAAAGCCATTGACAACTCTTCACACAACCGTACAACCGACAATTCCTAAACAAGACCACACATCCATCTCAACCGACCATAACTCCAACCCCAACCAACACCACAGATCATGCACAACACCCACATCACAGATAAAAACCCAGCCGCAGACAACAAGGATTAATCGCAACAAGGAAAAGAGGTAATTCGAGATATACTTGCCCTGGGACTCCACCTGTAGCAGTTCCTCCCCTAATCGTTTGTTCACCGGCACCACAGGAACTCACAAATTACTACCCAAAATCACAGATTCAAACTGAATGAGGAAAGGCTCAGCTAGGACCCGAATCCCATCCAAAATCAAGGAAAACCATTCCTCACCTTGCTTCGACAGAGATTGTGACGGAAGTTCATCGTCAGAATGTTACCGATCCAAACTTCCAGCCCCTGTCTGCTCTGGCAGAGATCTCAGTCCCCCAGATCAACACGCGGTGCTGACTCCGCTGACCCAAACTCTCAGCCACGCGCATGCTTGCCACTTGTGCAAGCTTCCAACCGCGCACACCCACCGCCCTAGCTTGTCCGCGGATATCATCCAAGCTGACGGTCGCCGCCTGATGCTAGGAAGAAGAACGAGAGGAAAGGGGAGAGACACTCGACAGCCTTGTACTTCGGAGAAGAAGGGAACTCACAAGGAGAAAGAAATTGGGGAAGTGCTCGCGAGGAAGAGAAGAGTCATGCACGAGAAAAGGAATTGTCGCGGTGAGGAAACGCTCGAGCTAATTCGGCGCAGAAATAAAAGACGGCGAGGAAACGGAAAGAAACGGCTCGGTTTTAAAGGTAATGGGTCGGGTTTAGCAAAACGGGTTGGGTCCAAGACTCCGATAAGGATTAAACCCACTAATTATATTACCCTTTAGCCATTTTTCTTGCGGTATTTTATATTCTCCCCCACTTAATAAAACTTAGTCCCCAAATTGTTGGAGGATTGGAGGCTGGCTAGAGGGGGGTGAATAGCCTTTTCGTATACGATGGAGATTGTTCGCTTAATCGTCTACAATCAAAGGTTAGAGCAACGGAAATACTAACAATTAAGACAATTAAAAACAAATACAAGAAGCAAAGAAAGAACAATTGATAACGCAAGTGTTTACGTGGTTCACGGCCCTTGTCGCTAATCCATGACCAATTCGTATGGCGAATCACTCCCTCAACCAACTTCACTAATCTCTCCTTCAAGGTGGAGGTAAACTTTTCTTAAAAAATCACTCCTCTTACAATAAGATTGAATTAAACACAAGGAAGAGGAGTAGAGATCGTTTAGGTACTTAGGAGTATGTTTAGAGATGAAGCATTAACCTCCCAAAGTGTAACACCCGTAAAATTTCTAGCAATTTTACGAGAGTTTTTGGCTTTACAATAATGGGCTTGATGTGGGTTTTTTTCGAAAAATAAAAGAAAATAGCCAAAAAGAGATGCAAGGCCTAGGAATTGAACCCCAAACCTCTAGAGATAGCCAAGCCCTATAGATGCACCCACTAACCAGAAGCCCAATAGGATTATATCATTAGGGGAAGAGGGGAAATTGTAGATAAGTGTGATGAGGGTAAATGAAGAGGCATGGAAAAGAGAAGAGAAACTTCTCTTCCTCCCTTTATAAAGAAGAGTGAAAGTCCCATTTGGCCACTTCTTCTTCTTCCCTCTTCTCTTCTTCTTCCTCACCGAGCTCCCTCTTCATCTTTTGGCCGAAACTCCCATTCAAGCAAGGAGAAAGCTAGGTGGCTTTCCATTAGGTCATCTCCCAAGCAAAGCGAAGAAAGTAAGATTCCCTCACCTGCAATATATTAGCTTTGTAGAGCTTTGTAGGTCATGTACATGCAAGAAAGATGGAGTTCATAGCCTTATATGTTTTGGCCAACCAAGGAATTTAGGGTTAGGGTTTGCATGAAAATGAATCTAAGGATATGATCATTGATTGTAGGCTTCAAGTAGGAATTTTTAGGTGCCAAAAACCCAAGTTCATGGCCATATATGTTTCGGCCAACCAAGGAAATTAGGGTTAGGGTTTGCATGAAAATGAATCTAAGGATATGATCATAGATTGTAGGCTTCAAGTAGAAATTTTTAGGTGCCAAAACCCAAGTTCATAGCCCTATATGTTTCGGCCAACCAAGGTCTTGAGGGCTAGGGTTGCATGAAATGCTTCTAATGAAACTATGATAAGTTGTATCCTTCTTGAAGGAATTTTAGGTAATAAAAATCCAAGCTTGAGCCCTTACATGTTTCGGCCAACCAAGGTATTTAGGGCTAGGGTTACATGAAAATGCTTCTAATAAGACTATGATAAGTAGTATGCTTCATGAAGGAAATTCTAGGTAACAAAAACCCAAGCTTGAGCACTTACATGTTTCGGCCAACCAAGGTATTTAGGGCTAGGGTTGCATGAAAAGGCTTCTAAGGGAAGTAGGAGATGTTATATGCTACATGTAGAAATTTTAGGTAACCAAAAAACCCAAGCTTGAGCCCTTACATGTTCGGCCAACCAAGGTATTTAGGGCTAGGGTTGCATGAAAAGGCTTCTAAGGGAAGTAGGAGATGTTATATGCTTTATGTAGAAGTTTTAGGTGACAAAAAAATAATACAAGGATTGATACCTTACATGTTTCGGCCAACATTGGTTTTAGGGTTAGGGTTTCATGAAACCACCCCCCCCCCCTTATGAAGTTATGTTATGTGTATGAGTTTAATATGTTCGGAAATATGCCTATGTGATGAACATGTTTTATGATTTAATATGCCATGAATATGCCTATGAAATATGCTTATGTGATGAACATGGTTATGATGTAATATGCCATGAAATATGCCTATGTGATGAACATGTTTTATGATTTAATATGCCATGAATATGCCTAGGAAATATGCTCATGTGATCAACATGTTTATGATGTAATATGCCATGAAATATGCCTATGTGATGAACATGTTTTATGATTTAACATGCCATGAATATGCCTATGAAATATGCTTATATGATGAACATGTTTATGCTTTAGGACCCCTTTAAGGTACTCTTATGTTATGAATGCATGTATGCTATGAAATGACTAAGAGGGAGATGCTTCCCTTTCAAGTAAGGATTAAGAGCTCTCCTTATGATAAGATAAGATGGAGATGCTTCCCTTTCAAGTAGGGATTAAGAGCTCTCCTTATGATAAGACAAGATTGAGATGCTTCCCTGTTTATGTTGGGGATTAAGAGCATTCTTTATGATATGACAAGAAAGAAAGGAATTAAGTATTTTACTTTGTAAGAGGTTAAGTACCCGACCCGTCAGGTGGTCGTTAATCAAATCCATAGGGACATAAGAAGATGTAAGAGGTCTTGCCCTGGTAAGACGTAAGAGGTCTGGTGGCTCGCTACCCCAGCCTATTAGGGAATGCGCATTATGTGGTACTTAACCTAGGGCCCCCCAAACAAGTTATGATTATGTTGAAGTATCTATATGTATATGCTTTGAAAAGAAAAGACTTTTTATGAAATTGTGCATGCTTATGTTAAAGTTTATGAATGCTTATGAATATGTCCTTTATGCAGGTTTAAGATTTACGATGTTACGAATGCTTATGTTATGAATGCTTATTGTTAAGTTTAAAACGCTTATGATTACGTCCTTTATGCAAGTTTAGATTTTATGATGCTATGAATGCTTATGGTTAAGTTTAAGAATATATTGTGTCTATGTACTTTATGCAGGTTTAAGATTTACAATGTTACGGATGCTTATGTTATGAATGCTTATTGTTGAGTTTAAAATGCTTATGATTATGTCCTTTACGCATGTTTAGATTTTATGAAGTTAGGATGCTTATGTTCAAGTTAAGAATACTTGTGATTAGGTACTTCATGCATGTCTAAGATTTATAATGTTATGGATGCTTATGTCATGAATGCTTATGTTTAAATTATGCCCTGCTTATATTTAATTATGCTTACCATGCTCATGTAAATTCTATGCCATGCTTAGGTTTTTATTACATGGGCATGTTGTTGATTTGTGTTGCTATGAAATACTTAGGCTATTTATGCTAGCATGCTCATGTTTCTAATTGCTTGATGAAAGTTTGTGGCTTTTGTGAGTAGGCAAGAATCTTACTAAGCTATATGCTTATAGTTTATGTTGTCCATATACTGCAGATAAAGGAAACCTAGACTAGAGGAAGTAGCAGGAGGGGCCAAGTGTGTGTGATAGTGGCCTGGTGGAGAAAGACCCTGCTAGTATCTGCTTATATTACATGCCCAATGAATCCCTTAAGACTTTGCTTCCGCTTATAAGACTTGTGAACCTTTAGCACCATGCTGGATGTTGCTTAATCATTTTACTGCTCAATTTCTTAAGAACTCATGAATGACACCTTATGTTACGCATGCTATAAATGAAATAAGATATGTTAGCATGCTAATTATGAATATGATATGTGATGCATGTGCAAAAGAAGGTTTAAGTTATGATGACATGTTAAAGTATGTAGGTTGTGAAATGAACCCTATACGTTAGGTTATATAAGAAAAAAAAGGCGTAGCGCCTGATAGAGAGCGGATAAGGCGGCGTTACCAAGGCCTCTTCTTATAGGGATGGACATTCTTCTCAAGCCCCATCTTGACTATCAAAGGAAGTAACTTATATGCTTCCACCTCAAATTTCTTTTAATAATGAAGAATGTCTTCTATTTATCGCCATCAGAAATAATTTACCTTAAATCATGTCCCATTTGTAGAATGGATCAACATCTTGTGACCGAATAGAAATAACCCTATCATCGAAACACAAATGTTTGAGCATCCAATGTTGGGTAAAACCACAAACCACTAGGTTGAGCATCCGACACTTGATATAGCCATTCGGCTAAGTTCACCTATGAGCTATGTTACACTTCGCTCATTCTCTCATCTCCCTTGAAGTCCCTTGCCGAAGTTCTCTTCATCTGGCCACGCCTCTCGGATGCACCAAGTGCACGGCTTCGCAATGCCATCATTCGTGTCTCGCCCTGAAGTCTACTTCCTTGGCTTCACTCCAATGCTCCTCGTTGAGTGGTCCCTCGGATGCACCAAGCGCACGACTTTCCGCTATGTCATCCTTCACCGACTCAAGGACCGAGTCATAAGATGGTGAACCCACCAATGCTAACATCAAGCCAATCCCATGTGTGAATTACTAAGTCCTGCATGACTTCAACACACATATCAAATTAACATAATAACCTAACTTAAATCCTTTGCCACACACATCAAAATCACATCATACATGGGTTGATTTCCCTAACAATCTCCCCCTTTTTTGATGTGTGGCAATCCATTTAAGTTTGGTAAAACAATAAACAAAATACATAAGGTAGGAAAGCATGTAAAATAACATGAGTATCAAACACTCCCCCTAAATACATGCAACTCCCCCTTAACACAAGCTAATTCCCTCTAGCATGATTAACTTAAACCGACATATTTCTCCTCCTTTGACACCATCAAAAACATCTACCATATGTTATACAAGCATGGCATCAAGTCTAAATGAAGAAAATCACCAAAGTCAAACTCAAAACCTGTTAAAACAAGTTACTGTGCTCGTGTAAAGTACATCAGTCAACTGAATCTGAGCAACAGTCGACTGGCACAAGTAAAAAAGAATTTCTGATTTTTCGAACAAAATTCAGAAATGCACCAGAAATTATAGAAAATTTGAAAAATCATGAAATTTTGAAAACATATTTCTTGTAAGTCCCTTTATCTGTAAAAAATGTTTTTTCATGAAAATTCATTATATTTTCGAAAATTAGGCAAAAACACAAAAGTTGCAAAAAGTCTCAATTTTGTATCAACTTGAAAGCTAGTTTTGCCTTAGAAACTTTTCAAAGCATAAACTCACAGATTATGAAACAAGAAATGTTTTTAAAACATTTGAAATATCCAACCATGATCTTTGGGCAATATGTCTATTGATTAAACATTTTTCCCCATAGTTGGTCTATGATTACTAATGACTCATCAAAAATGTCATAAGCATAAGCGAGTCATTGTATCATCCTAACATCTCACCCATTTCTATGTTCTCAATCAAGTAAGCCTTATGGTGAGTGTAAGATGTGACTAAGGTATTTCATACTTAACCATCAATTTTATGCAATTCTACCTAAGGTTAAGTATCATGTATAAACCCCCATTATGATCATAACACAAGATTATCATTTAATTTGCATATTATGATTATGAATCACACATTACCATGCAAATCATAAATCATGATTATTTATAAAGTATAAAATCAAGAATAAATCATGATTTAAACATTCAATTCATGGGTTACATATTATCATCACCCAACACTATAAATAAAAAACTATCACCCACATCATCCTAAGTCAACCATTTATCATGATACAAATAAAGTCCACTTATGGTTGACTTTCCTAGGTTTTCCTAACCTCTAAGAATGGACTTGGGAACCCAATATAAGTTCTTTCCAATAGGGTTCACCAAATACTCCTTTGGGATCCATTTCCTAGCTACCATTGTAGTTTTAGCTTAACCCCTAGCAATTAGGCAATGGTAGGCCTTCCCATTTTTGGATCCCTTATATCCTAGGCCCTTCTTGTTGAAACTTGCCCTTTGGCTCCCAATTATCATGTTCAAGGTATTTGAGCCAATAGTAAATTTTTCTAAGGCCTTAGTTAAATTATCTACCTTTTCCCTTAAGGCCTTATTTTCCTCAACTAAACATGCATCACTAGTCATTGAAGAAGAAGCATTATCATTAACATTTAAACATGCATTTTATAGCTTTTCTTCTAATTTCCTAATTTCATCAAGCATGCTTTTATTTTTCTTTTTAGATCTAAATAAGTCCTTAGTTAAACTAGAAATCATTGAAATAATATCTTGAGTGGGTAAGCTTTTTACCTCCCTTACCCAATCTTCTTCTTCCGACTCCAATGGGGATGCTCCCCCTACACTTGAGCTCTCCTCCTCACTTGTGCTTCCCTCTTGCTCGGATGCGGTGAAGTCCAAGTCATCTATCCCCATTAATGCGAGGCTTGTGAAGGCTTCTTCTTCCTCTGATGAGGATGATGGATCATCCCATGTGGCCTTCAAGTTGTGGGGCTTTGACTTCTTCTCTTCTTTCTTTTTTCCCTTCTTCTTGCTATCCTTTTTCTTCTCTTATTCTTTTATTTTTTTCAATAAGGGGCACTCATCCCACATATGCCCCTCTCCTTGGCAGTTATAGCAAATCTGTTTTGTTTTCGGCACATCAGTAAGTATGTGTTCGAACATGTTTCGTAAATATGTGCACAGCGGAAGAATAAAATAGCAATAAATCTAATTTATTACAACACACACACACCACATGCATGCATAGTACAACATGTGTAGACATAATTTTTGTTTTAAATTTTGCAATAAAAGAAAATTACTCTAGTCATACCTGACATATCACGTGCAGCGGGAATGACATCAACCGGAGCGACTCTTGCTAGAATCGCCTCTATCCATATCAACGCCAAGTACCGTTGGGATAGCTTCGCCAAGATACAAGCCTCGTCTTCGTACGAGTCACTAGCCTCATGTTGAAAATGATGTGATCGAGAGAAGATCACAATCCGAATTGAAATTCGGATTCGAAAATGAGTCCCCAAAACTCGCTTCTCCAGAAAGGTATTCGTCAACCGATTGACGAATCCTTGGTCCTCCACCTATGAGGATTATCGGTGATCGAATCCCCAGCAAGGTAGCCGCTGTCGGGGCTCCAAACGTCGTCCAAACAATGCTTTGACACGTAAGGAAACATGCTATCTAGAAAACTGGCCAACTTGGTGGAGGATTTGAGCCAGCTAATGGAGGAAGGCCAGCTACACCTTGGTCACCGGAGCCAAGGGGTGTCGCCGGAGGGTCGCCAACAGCAGCAGGTGGCCGACGACAGCTAGTGGTGTCGGCGGCAGCAACTGCAAGGGGCGACAGTAAGGTTGGGCAACAACCTTGTTGGGCGGAGGCAAGGAGAAGAGAGGGAGAGGAGAGGAAGAAAATTTTTTCCAAAATAAAACTTAGGGCTCTCCAAAAACCTAACCGTGTTTTTATAGAGCCCGTGTTTCTTAACCATTAAGAAAACTTCTCCTTAGAGTTTTTGGTTCATAACCAAAACTTGTTAACCCACTCCAATAACTTAAGTTAAAATAAACCGAACCGAGTTGGTCTATTTTAAGTTAAAATGAATCGAACCAACTTTGGTTCATTTGTTTAAAACAAACCAAACCCCTTTGTTTTATTCTCCACCATTGGATTAAAACCAAACAAATTTGGTTCATCCATCATGTCTTCATAAGACTCAGCCCATCCATGCTTCCATTGCGACTGAAATAATTTCATGCTCGCTCCTTGTTTGGTCCAACCAACCCTAGTTTCTCTCGATCTGAGAATCTCATTCTAAAGCTCGTTTTAAATCATTCGGACTACGCTCGTTGTGTGTGTGACCAAATAGGTTTCTGATTTATGTTGGGCGTCTATAATTAACCATTAATTATAGAACAATCATTAGTGGCACCTAGTAGTACATCATGATCCCCAATTAACCGAAAAATCAACGGTTGATTTCATAACCATTTCTGAAACCCATCAGCAGCTACATTGAATCGTGCCCCGTTCCCTTCACGCATCTTATACCCACTTGGTTCAGGACATGGTCTGTGGTGTCAGTCCCCACTAGGTCAACTACGTCACACCTAGCCCAAGTATTATTTCCTTGTCCTACGGATTCTAGTTATTGCACATGTATCCAAGAGTACCTTACTCTAAATATGTAATCCTTTGGCCAAAGACTTTAGTAACAATTCGACGAGAGGCCATGGGTATACATCTCCTCGCAAGGAGTGGTGAATCCTTTATAAGCTATTCAAACACCTTCAGGTATTTTGACTTATACCCAATCATCCCGGGTCCACATCTCCTCAGAGATGCTTGCTTAAGGTGTCAAAGCATAAGTCTTCATGACCAAGATGACTTGAATACCGCAAGTTAAAGGAACATCGCAGTTAAGTTGGAGTAAGAACTTCATTGACATATTTATACATGTAGAGAACTATATGAAGTCTTACAGCTAGTCACTTCAATAAAATCGTTACCATGACTAGCATCCACGATTAACTCCGGACATCACAATGTCTCCAGCTAGTGAGAATCAGCTACTTGGAAACACCAAGGAGTATACCTCGTGCTAGTGTCGATAGAATTGATGGTGTCCAAATCATTAATTAATTGACTAGGGATAATTCCAATACATCACAATTGCACTTGTAGAGATACTCACTAGTTGTGATCTAATCATAAATTTTCTCATGCTATGAATTGTATCGTGGGAATTCAGTAAATGAGTATAAGATCTAATCAAATACATGAAAACATGTATACTCAAATAGTGAATCTTCATTTATCATATAAATGGTTTATGTAGGGATGTATATTGAAAAGTCTATCTTTTGTATGAACATCTTTATTTTGAAATAAGAATCACATGATCATTGTTTGCATTTTTATGGTTAGGCAATATTATCTAATACATTACATTTTAGATAACATGGTGTGTGGTGTCACACGGGAGATCATGTTATCGGCTCCTTGTAAAGTATAAGTAAAGGCTCACAACCGAGATGACTTTGGACAAACCATCGGAATGGTTGTGGTGTGATTTGGTATTGGTTTGTCTTGACCATAGAATCACACTAGTGCACTTTGTGTGTATTGAGCAGGACCGACTTAGAGGTGATTCGATTTATTGCTGACTACATATTGAATCGGACCTCAGATATTATTTTGTACAAGCTCTTAATCCTAATATAATAACATGCACATATACTTAGTATTCATCTCTTTGATTTACCAATGAGCGAGATTTATAGATTAAATCGATAGGCTCGGTAAGTTGGGAGATGATATTATTGATATGGTGTGTCGTTGATTATAGGAGGAAACCGTGTCCTATATATTAGGATGATGATGTCCCCTTGAGGAGCTCATAAGGTTCATCATGTAAACCCTGCAGGTGGACATGGTCCGGCATGATGAAAAGGTTGAGTGGTACTACTCTTGGAGTTAGATGTTGATTAATTAATGGTCAGTAAATTAATTAATCGACGGACATTCGAGATCTTAAACATGGGGAGAAAATGTACAAATAATATATGGAGTCTATATTATCTTATGGGGTTGGTGAGGTAGATCAATGATTATCCTTTAGTGGATTGGATTATCATTAATGGATCGGACTTTATGTGGGCTTGATCCATGGGTGGCCAAGATCCAACTCCTCTTCATGGTCCCTAATGTAGCCTATTAACACCTCATGAAGCTTAGATCCAATGGATAGAATCAAAACTCTAGATCCAAAGGAAGAGATTAAATCTCTAAGATCCGACGGTTGAGATTAAATCTCTAGATCCGACGGTTGAGATTAAATCCCTAGTACCAATGGTGGAGATTAAAAGGAGGCTTATCCCTAACTCTATAAAAGGAGGACAAGGGGATGGCGTGGAGAATCAATCAAGAGGAGCTAGGGTTTTGGAGTTGGTGGCAAGAAGAGGAGCTAGGGTTTGGGCTTGGGCGCCACCTAATAAAAAAAAGTTTTCCTTGACTTCTCCTTCTTCCTCAAGCTGTCGGCGCCCCATGAAGCTCTTCCAGCCTTTGGCCAGCATCCAAACTCCCTCTTCTCTTTCTCCTTGGCCGGTGGAACAAAGGTTTAGGGTCCTCCCTTGAAACTTTTGGTCGGCAACCCTTAATCTCTTCTTCTTTCTTGGCCGACGGCAAAGCTCCATCCTTGGAGGTTGTTGGTTGATTAAAAGAAGGAATAAAGCTTTGTTTCTATTCTTCCTCTTGCTCGGAATGAGCAAGGAAGGAAGATTGGCGATCTAGGAGCTTCAACTTTTTGTAGATCGTCGCCCACACGACATTTGAAAAGAGGAAGGTCATACATTAGATGATCGAGAGGTATATCTATTCTCTATTCTCTTTTGTTACTGGCTTGTATTTGTTTTTTCAATTATGAGCATGATATATTCTGTTTGTTGCTAAATAATACTTGGATCCCGAACATAAATACAAAATCCGGCGATCCGTACATCGTCTATTCCGTGGCTACTCGTAGAATAGAGGTTGGTCGCTTGAACAACGAGTTTGTTCAAGTTACCTCTCTAAACGAATAGCACGACGATGACTTGATTGTTTGGGCAATCCCTTTTGTCTAGGATTAAATTTTTTTAATCCGGGGACATCGATGGGATCGCCATGAACAAACAACCAAGGTGAAGTGGGAAGCAAAGTTTCCCCTCACGGGTCAATGAAACCAACCCTACAATTGGTATCAGAGAAAAGGTTTCAGGTTTTGTGTGTTTAGCATTTGGTTAATTTTTATGGACTTTTCATATATTATATGTGTCGGATAATAGTAGGATATGCGTAGGTTAACTCTTTGGTTGCAGGCATAAGATCCGACTATTATGGTCATATGTGTGTATGTGTATATTTTGTTGAATCCTCGGGGTTGACGAGGCTAGTATTTAATTTTTTGTAAATTAGATACGACATTGTTTAGCCACTCTTTTTATTTTAGTTTACTTTCGATCTAGATTTCATGTACACTCCCTCGTGGAGTATAGGATCGATGGATGTAAATTAAAATAGATTTTAGTCTCGGCTCAGATCTCTGGATGGCTCGTACATGGCGTAGGAGGAGCGGACGAGACGGCGATGCGACGGGAGACATATTGAAGACAAAAGCCATAATAGTTGGAAAATAATTTATTTTTCATATTTATTGCTTATTGTTTGATATGCATGTCATAGGCTAGAAAATTCCTCATTTTCAAATTACTAAGTGGGAGAGGGATATTTTATAAATTCCCACGGCCTCCATTACAATTTGACAAGTGATGCAAACAAACTTGCGCGTCGGCTCTGAGTGCCTTCCTCCCCATCGGATGAGTTTGTTTGCGGATCACAAGGTCGAATATGGTTATAGGAAATTATTAAGGAGCGTGTGTACTTCCCCATCATAAGGCACATAACCCAAGATAATTACCTTAGTACCAAGTAATGGTGAACACTTAGATACAAATATAAGTATCCTCCACATCGGAGTCACTGCTTTTATTTGTAGGGCCGAAGAGAAACCAACTATTAATTTTATTTGTCAAAAAGTTAGGTTGACAAGATAGTAAAATTAATGGGTAAAACCTCCTCTTAAAAATGTAGAATTCGTATACGTCAACACTATCGTGGCATACGATATTCTCGGTGTTTTGAGGTGTTGGTTGATTTTAAAATTTTATTGTTTGAGGAATCAATAATTTTTTAAAATCTAAAGTAATGATCTATGTGATTCTTAGGGTTTTAAAAAATGACTTTCAGTCCACTTGCTATGATACTAAAGGAAAATAAACTTACTATACCTAAATAATGTTGATTGGAAAAGAATCTAATTATTGTCTTAACTGCTAAGGAGTACAAGTATGTACTCTTCATAGAGTGTCCTCCTAAGCCTGCGAATGAGCTGGAAGTCCTTGGAGCTGATATCGATGGGGAAACCCAGGTCGATATCATTCTCCAGTCGACAGAAAGGCTTGCTCAAGATCAGGCCATGGTTGCTCAGAAGGTTTCCACTTCTAAGCCGAAAGACAAGAAGAAGAAGAAATAAGGTGGAGCAAAGGTTGTGGGAGGATCTCAGGGAGGAGTGAAGAAGCCGAAAGGCAAGTACTTCACTTGAAAGCAGAATGGACATTGGAGGAAGGACTGTCCCAATCCGAAGCAAGAACAAAGAAATATCCTTTGGTCTAGTCGTTGAAACATGGTTAGCGGTATTATCTACTGGCACCTGGTGTGTAGATACAGGAGCCTCTGATCATGTCTGAAATACTTTGCAGGGGTTCCAGGAAACCAGACGACTAGCTGAGGGGGAGATTACCGTGTACTTGGGCGATGCCACGAAGGTGGCGGCTGTTACAGTGGGAGACATTCATTTATCTTTTGAGAAAAATAAACTTTTGGTTCTTAAGAATTGCCTTTATGTACCTTTATTTAGAAAGAATTTAATTTCGGTTTATAAATTATTTATAGATGGATATTCTATTTCTTTTAATGACAGAGTTGTTATAAAAAGAAATAGGGAGAATATATGTTCAGGTACATTGATAGGAAATTTATACACACTTGAACAAAAACCTCCCACGATGCAAATTGAAGTTAATAACTCATCTTCTTCGTTCGGTGCGTATTGCAGTTTTTCCGGCAAAATCCCTAACACTCTCCTAAAATGCTTGGGAAACATTTGAACCCTAAGAATCACATGGATCTATTAGAGTATCCTCAAGGTAAAAGCACTTAGAAACAGCACCACGATTATGTCAAAGATCATGTTTCGTAAATATGAACACAGCGGAAGCAATAAAAATAATAAATACTCCTATTTATTACAACACACACAACACACGCATGCATATTACAACAAGTGTAGACATAACCGTAAATTTAAATTTACAATAAAAGGAAATTTATCTACGTTATACCTTTCGTATGACGTGTAGCGGGAACGGCATCAACCGGAACGATCCTCGCTAGAATCGTCTCTATCCGTATCCACGCCGAGTTCCTCGGGATGACTTTGCTAAGCCACGAGCTTTGTCTTCGTACGGGTTACTAGCCTCGTGTTGAAGACGACGTGATCGAGAGATGATCACAATCCGAATCAAAATTCGGATCCAAAACGAGTCCTCAAAACTCGCTTCTCCGGTGAGGTATTCGTCAACCGATTGATGAATCCTTCGTCCTCCACCTCAGAGGATTACCGGAGATCGAATCCCCGGTAAGTTATCCGCTGTCGGAGCTCTAACCGTCGTCCAAACGACGCTCCGACGAGAGGAGAAGAAGCTGTCCAGAAAACTGGACAGCTTGGTGGAGGAGTAGGCGCCGGCCAAAACAAGGAAGCCAAGTGCTCACCTTTTCACCGAGGCCTAGGAAGATCACCGGAGGGTCGCCGGAGGATCACCGGCTGAAGCTTGGTCGTCGACAGGAGCTGGGCCCGGCACAAGGGGTTGGCGGCCAAGGGTTAGGCGGCAACTCCTTCAATGGGGTTGGGCGGCAACTTTTGCTAGGGCTTGGATTAGGGCTTAATGCCCTCTTTTATAGAGAACTAATTCTCTTAATGGTTATTGGATCATAACCATTAGGCCCGTTAACCCGCTCCATTAAGATAAGTTAAAATAAACCAAACCATGATGGTTTATTTTAAGTTAAAACGAACCGAACCAACTTTTGGTTCATTCATTTAAAATAAACCAAACCCTTTGGTTTATTCTCCTCCATTGGATTAGAACCAAACCATTTTGGTTCATCCATTATGTCTTCATAAGACACGGCCCATCCACGCTTCCATTCTGCGGTAAATGATTTCATGCTCGCTTTATGTTTGGTCAACCAAACCTAGTTTCTCTCGATGCGAGAATCTCATTCTCAAGCTCGTTTAAATCCTTTGGATTACGCTCGTTGTCGTGTGACCAAATAGGTTCTCGGTTTATGTTGGCCGTCTATAATTAACCATTAATTATAGAATGATCATGAGTGGCACCTAGTAGTACATCATGATCCCCAATTAAGAAAAGATCAGCGGTTGATCGAACTATTTACGAAACCCTTGATGGCTCGAATGAATCGTGCCCCATTCCCTTCACTCATCTTATACCCACTTGGTTCGAGGACATGGTCTATTGTGTCGGATCCCACTAGGATGACTCGTCACACCTAGCCCAAGTATTATTTCCTCGTCCTCAGATTCTAGTTACTCCACATGTATCGAAGAGTACCTTACTCTAAACATGTAATGCTTTGGCCAAAGACTTTAGTAACAATCGACGAGAGGCCATGGGTATACATCTCCTCAAGGAGTGGTGAATCCTTTATAGGCTATTCAAACACCTTGATCACTTGACTTATACCCAATCATCCGGGTCCACATCTCCTTAGAGATGTTTGCTTAAGATGTCAAAGCATAAGTCTCCATGATCAAGATGACTTGAATACCGCAAGTCAAAGGAACATCGCACTTAAGCCACAGTAAGAACTTCATTGACATATCTATATATGCAGAGAACCATATGAAGTCTTACGGCTGGTCACTCCAATGAACTAGTTACCATAACTAGCATCCACGATTAACTCAGGACATCACTATGTCTCCAGCCAGTGAGAATCAGCTGCTTGGATACACCAAGGAGTATACCTCGTGCTAGTCTCAACAGAATTGATGGTGTCCAAATCCATCAATTCATCGACTAGGGATAATTCCGATACATCACAATTACACATGTAGAGATACTCACTAGTTGTGATCCAATCACAAATTCTCTCATGCTGTGAATCGTATCGTGGACATTCTGTAAATGAGTTTAAGATCCAATCAAATACATAAAACATGTATACTCAAATAGTGAATCTTCATTTATCATATAAATGGTTCATACATAAGGCGATTGCCTTAGGACATCTCTCATATATTACTAACTGACTCCCACTTGGCCTAATGCCAATCGCTACGGTATCCAATACCATAAGCTCGAACATGACCCTCAAACTTACTTTGAGGTAATGCCTTAGTCAAAGGATCCGCTAAGTTCCTTTCAGTGGGAATTTTCTCGATTTGTATTTCATTCCTACTGATGATCTCTCTGTTAAGATGATAGCGGCGAAGCACATGTTTGGATCATTGATGAGACCACATCAAGTTTAGAGATGAACTTCTTGATCCAAACCGCTTCCTTTGCTGCTTCCAAAGATGCAATGTATTCTGCCTTAGTGGCAGAATCCGCTATAGTATCAAGCTTGGAACCTTTCCAACTTATTGCGCCTCCATTCCAAGTGAATACATACCCAGACAATGACATGGAATCATCCTTGTCTGTCTGGAGCTGGCATCCGTATACCCACGTATCACCATGTACCCTTCTCCATATTTTAGGAACGTATCCTTAGTTCTTCTCAAGTACTTAAGGATCGTCTTAACAGCCACCCAATAATCCATTCCTGGATCAGACTGGTATCTGCTCGTGACACTCAGAGCATACGATACATCGGGCCTCGTACATAACATAGCATACATGATAGATCCTATTGCGGATGCATAGAGAATCTTACTCATGCAAATCCTCTCGTCTTCTGTGCACGGACACATAGACTTCGAAAGGTGTATCCCATGCCTGATGGGTAGGAAACCTTTCTTGGATTCCGACATGCTAAACCTCTTTAGCACTCGGTCTATATATGTAGACTGCGAAAGACCAAGCAACCGTTTCGATCTATCTCTATAGATCTTAATCCCGAGGATGTAGGTTGCTTCTCCCAGGTCTTTCATGGAGAATGTCTTGGATAACCAAACCTTCACTGACTGTAAGATTCCTATAAGTAGTATGTCATCGACATACAATACTAGGAATACGACTGCACTCCCACTAACCTTCTTTTACACACAAGTTTCATCTGGATTTTTTGAGAAATCAAACTTTTTGATTGTCTCACCAAAACGGATATTCCAGCTCCTGGATGCTTGCTTCAATCCATAAATGGATCGTCGCAATTTGCATACCTTGGTTTCATCAACCGATGTGAAACCCTCAAGCTGTATCATATACACGTCCTCGAGCAGGTTTCCATTAAGGAAAGTTGTTTTCATATCCATCTGCCATATCTCATAATCATAATGAGCCGCTATGGCCAGGAGCATCCGAATGGATTTAAGCATAGCTACAGGTGAATAGGTTTCGTCATAATCAACACCTTGTTTTGACGATATCCTTTCGCCACCAATCTAGCCTTATAGGTAATCACATTACCATCCATGTCGGTTTTCTTCTTGAAAACCCACTTGCACCCTATAGGCTTTATCCCTTCAGGTGGGTCAACCAAGTTCCAAACTTGGTTTTCATACATGGAATCCATTTCCGACTTCATGGCACCAAGCCACTTATCCCTTTCTGAACTTGTCAGCACTTCTTCATAACTAATAGGCTCCTCATCATCAATGAGTAACACGTCGTTCGATTCGCTTACGAGAAATCCATATCTCTCAGGAATATTGCGTGTTCTACCAGATCTACGAAGATGTGGTATTACAATAGGTCCAGCCGATTGCTCATCACTATGAGTTGTCGACTGTTGTGCTTCACCAGGTATCTCATCAATGTCTATTTGAGTCTCTCGAGCCTCCTCAAGCTCGACGACACTCCCACTGTTTTCTTGCAAGAGAAACTCTTTCTCTAGAAACACAGCATGCCTTGAAACAAACACCTTTTGTTCCACAGGATGATAGAATTGGTAACCCCTTGTTTCCTTAGGGTATCCAATAAATAGACATTTATCAGACTTAGCATCCAATTTTTCGTCTGATCACTTCACATAAGCAGACAACCCCATATCTTCAAGTAAGATACATGAGGTTTCTTACTATTCCATATCTCATATGGAGTAGTTGAGACTACCTTGGTAGGCATTCTGCTTAACAAGTAAACAATTTATGCAGTGCATAGCCCCAAAAGGACTTGGGAAGAGTTGCATGATTCATCATTGACTGACCATGTCCAACAAGGTCCTAAGATTCGCCTCTCGGATACACCATTATCTGTGGTGTATAGGGCGGAGTCCATTGAGACAATATGCCATTGTCTCTTAGATAATCAAGAAACTCTTGACTTAAGTATTCACCACCTCGATCCGATCGAAGTATTTTAATACTCTTGTCATGTTGTTTCTCTACTTCATTTCTGAATTCTTTGAACCTTTCAAAGGCTTCAAACTTGTGTTTCATCAAGAACACATACCCAAACCGTGAGTGATCATCGGTGAAGGTAATGAAGTAGCTATAGCCTCCTAATGCTTGAGTTGACATAGGTCCACATACATCAGTATGTATTATACCTAGTAACTCTCCCACTCGTTCACCTTTTCCAGTAAAAGGTAACTTAGTCATCTTGCCTTTTAAGCATGATTCGCATGTATCGTATGAATCCAATTCAAACGATTCCAGAATTCCACATCGGTGTAATTTAGACATGCGTTTCTTGCTTATATGGCCAAGACGACAATGCCACATATAGGAGCCTATTTGATTATCCTTTCGAGCACGCGTGTTGCTCGCTTCGATATTGAAAATGTCACTGGATACGTCCAACGTATAAATGCCATTACTCAAGGTTCCAGTTCCATAAAGTACACCATTTAAAGTTATATAACAACAATTGTTACTAAACGTCAAATGGAAACCATTTCTATTTAAACAGGAAATAGAAACAATGTTCTTTATTAGAGAAGTAACATAATAGCAATTGTCCAGTTCTAAGACTAGTCCACTAGGGAGCTTCAGCAAATAAGTTCCGATGGCGACCGCAGCAACCTTTGCTCCATTGCCAACTCGCAAATTTGACTCCCCTCTGACAAGTCTTCTTCTATTCCTTAGCCCCTGTATGTCATTACATATATGTGAGCTACACCCAGTATCCAATACCCAAGTGTCCAAGGAAATAGAATGACAATCAATAACGAAGATGCTTGAAGAGGATGGGGCATCAGATGCCTTCTTCTTCTTCATGGACTCAAGATAAATCTTGCAGCTTTCTTCGCCAAATGGCCTTCCTTGCCATAATGATGGCAAGTGCCCTTTTATATTTAGTTCGCCTTCTTTGCCTTTTGTTCTTTCCTTTCTTCGTTCTTTTGCCTTCCTCTTAGAACCCTTCTTTGAGAATCAACTATGTAACTGCCTTCTCCTCATGCTTCACAGAAGGCTCCACAGTCTTCAGCATATTGAGGAGCTCGAGAATGGTGGATTCCAATTTGTTCATCCGATAGTTCATCACAAATTGCGAGAAACTCTTGGGCAAACAATGCAGAATTAAGTCAATACTTAATTCATGATCCATCACAAAACCGAGGGTAGCTAGCCGCTCGATGTACCCGTTCATCTTTAGCACAAACTGCACTTGCATCTTCGTGGTGAAGAGGAGCCTAGAGACCTCGAACCTTTCGGATCTCGCTTGCTCATCGAACAACTCATGAAGATGGAAGACCATAGTATTAGCATCAATATGCTCATGCTGCTTTTGTAGCTCAGGTACCATCGCCGCTAGCATGATGCAACTCGCCAGCTCAGAATCTGCCACATGCTTCTGATAGACCAACATTTGGTCTGGAGTTGCATCGTCCTTAGGACGGTCAGGAAGAGGCCCTTCAAGGACATATGCAAGCTTTTCTTCCTTGAGAATAATTCTCAGGTTTCTAAGCCAGTCCAGGAAGTTAGGCCCAGTCAGTTTGTTCGAATCCAAAATAGTGCGCAAATTCAAAGGCGTTATGATCAATTTATTGACCTAGAAATACAAAACGAGCATATATGAGAAAATGATTTTAAAAATGCATCAATATACATTTATAAATCCCATTCATTTTTCAAATTTCAAAAACCCCAAAATCACTTCGGGAGATCGTAGGTCCATCTCCGAATGGGCTGATATCCATCATAGTTATGAACAACCTTGGAGAGAGTCCAACAAGCCATTCATAACTACGACGGTAGGTATCTTCTATACCGATTGCATATCACGTATATGCAACTATCACAATGTGCTATCAACTAATTGAATGTTCACACATACATCGGGTTGTTAACACATTAACAAGTATGCATCATATGCATAGCACCCAACTTCACCTCCCTTTACATCGACCTTGGAGAGAGTCCAACAAGTCGATGCTCCAGGTCAAAGCCAACCCATTAATCGGGAAATAGTTTTAATATGGTTAGAGCGCATTCAACCAATTAGCCCAGCTTGGAGAGAGTCCAACAACCAAAGCTAACGATTGACCTCTGACTCTTACCATATTAGTATTAAACTATTCCATGGTTTGAACATATTCGAGTTCGAGCCGGGCTTGGAGAGAGTCCAACAACCCAAACAAGAAACGGAACTCTGGTTCTAACCATATTAATGGAAGGTGTAGGCTTTAATATTGTTTAAGGGTTTTTATGTCTCATCCTCTTTGCATGCAAATAACTATTATCTACATGGCATGGCATACATCTACATGTCACGACACGCATGACATAATGTTATGCATCTAATGCAATTACATGACATACAATTATGTCATGTATATATTTCCTTATATGTCATAACTATTTATGGAAATAAAATATGTTTAAGATTTGATTCTCCAAATCAAATCATAATTAAATTAGTAAACAAATTTCCAAATCTAATCACATATTTTATTCAAGGAATTATTTGATTAATGAAAATCTATTTAGGAAACCAATTTCCTAAATCATTAAAACTACTTATGGAAATAAAATATTTTATGATTTGATTTCCCAAATCAAATCATGATTAAATTAGGAAACAAATTTCCAAAATCTAATCAAATATTTTATTTATAGAAAATATCAATTTCCATAAATACTTCCAACTTTCCAAAAGTGGAAGATTTCCATACATACTTCTAGACTTTCCAAAATTGAAAATTTTCCATAAATACTTCTAAATTTCCAAAATTAGAAAATTTCCAGAAATACATTATGACTATCGCAAAACTATTTTTACGATTATGTCGAAACACAACCTGGGCTCTGATACCACATGGGTTTGATCATGGCAGTGTGTGTTCGATCATGTTTAGTAAACATGAACACTGAAGCAATAAAAATAATAAATACTCCTATTTATTACAACACACACAACACGCATGCATATTACAACAAGTGTAGACATAACCGTAAATTTAAATTTGCAATAAAAGGAAATTTATCTACGTTATACCTTCAGATGACGCGTAGCGGGAACGGCATCAACCGGAACGATCCTCGCTAGAATCGTCTCTATCCGTATCCACGCCGAGTTCCTCGGGATGACTTCGCTAAGCCACGAGCTTCGTCTTCGTACGGGTTACTAGCCTCGTGTTGAAGACGACGTGATCGAGAGATGATCACGATCCGAATCCAAATTCGGATCCAAAATGAGTCCTCAAAACTCGCTTCTCCTGAGAGGTATTCGTCAACCGATTGACGAATCCTTCGTCCTCCACCTCAGAGGATTACCGGAGATCGAATCCCCGGTAAGTTATCCGCTGTCGGAGCTCTAACCGTCGTCCAAACGACGCTCCGACGAGAGTAGAAGAAGCTGTCCAGAAAACTGGACAGCTTGGTGGAGGAGTAGGCGCCGTCCAAAACAAGGAAGCCAAGTGCTCACCTTTTCACCGGGCCTAGAATATCACCGAGGGTCGCCAGAGGATCAAAGCTTGGTCAAGAAGGAGCCGGACGCGCACAAGGGGCTGGGCGGCCAAGGAGCCAGTGCAACTCCTTCAATGGGGTTGGGGCAACTTTGCTAGGGTTTTGGATTAGGCTTAATTATCCATTAAGCCCTCTTTATAGAGAACTAATTCTCTTAATGGTTATTGGATCATAACCATTAGGCCCGTTAACCCGCTCCATTAAGATAAGTTAAAATAAACCAAACCATGATGGTTTATTTTAAGTTAAAACGAACCGAACCAACTTTTGGTTCATTCTTTTAAAATAAACCAAACCCTTTGGTTTATTCTCCTCCATTGGATTAGAACCAAACCATTTTGGTTCATCCATTATGTCTTCATAAGACACGGCCCATCTACGCTTCCATTGCGACTGAAATGATTTCATGCTCGCTTTATGTTTGGTCCAACCAAACCTAGTTTCTCTCGGTCTGAGAATCCCATTCTCAAGCTCGTTTTAAATCCTTTGGATTACGCTTGTTGTGCGTGTGACCAAATAGGTTCTCGGTTTATGTTGGCCGTCTATAATTAACCATTAATTATAGAACGATCGTGAGTAGCACCTAGTAGTACATCATGATCCCCAATTAACCGAAAAGATCAACGGTTGATCCAGAACTATTTCTGAAACCCTTCAGTAGCTCGAATGATTCGTGCCCCATTCCCTTCACTCATCTTATACCCACTTTGTTCAGGACATGGTCTATTGTGTCAGTCCCCACTAGGCTGACTACGTCACACCTAGCCCATGTTTTATTTCCTCATCCTACGGATTCTAGTTACTCCACATGTATCGAAGAGTACCTTACTCTAAACATGTAATGCTTTGGCCAAAGACTTTAGTAACAATCCGACGAGAGGCCATGGGTATACATCTCCTCGCAAGGAGTGGTGAATCCTTTATAGGCTATTCAAACACCTTTGATCACTTCGACTTATACCCAATCATCCCGGGTCCACATCTCCTTAGAGATGTTTGCTTAAGATGTCAAAGCATAAGTCTCCATGATCAAGATGACTTGAATACCGCAAGTCAAAGGAACATCACACTTAAGCCACAGTAAGAACTTCATTGACATATCTATATATGCAGAGAACCATATGAAGTCTTACGGCTGGTCACTCTAATGAACTAGTTACCATAACTAGCATCCACGATAAACTCCGGACATCACTATGTCTCCAGCCAATGAGAATCAGCTGCTTGGATACACCAAGGAGTATACCTCGTGCTAGTCTCAACAGAATTGATGGTGTCCAAATCCATCAATTCATCGACTAGGGATAATTTCGATACATCACAATTACACATGTAGAGATACTCACTAGTTGTGATCCAATCACAAATTCTCTCATGCTGTGAATCGTATCGTGGACATTCAGTAAACGAGTTTAAGATCCAATCAAATACATAAAACATGTATACTCAAATAGTGAATCTTCATTTATCATATAAATGGTTCATACATAAGGCGATTGCCTTAGGACATCTCTCATATATTACTAACATTCCCAACCTGTGAATCTTGCTTGGAGGGTAAAATGACCAAGAGGCCTTTTAAGGCCAAGGGGTATAGAGCAAAAGATGTGTTAGAATTGGTTCATTCTGATTTGTGTGATCCTATGTCTATTCATGCTAGAGGTGGCTTTGAGTATTTCGTCTCTTTTATAAACGATTACTCAAGATAGAGATACATTTACCTGATGCACCGCAAGTCTGAATGCTTTGACAAGTTCAAAGAATTCAAGGCTGATGTGGAGAAACGTCAAGGTAAAAGTTTCAAGACACTATGATCAGCACATGGTGGCGAGTACCTCTTGGGAGAGTTTAAGAATTACTTATCAGAAGCTGGGATTCAATCCCAATTGTTTGCACTTGGCACACCCCAGCAGAATGGTGTAGCAGAGCGAAGGAATAGGACTCTTATGGAGATGGTTAGATCGATGATGAGTTATTTTGAGTTGCCAGATTCGTTCTGGGGATATGCTCTAGATACGGCAGTGTACATTCTGAACTTAGTTCCATCTAAATCAGTGCCTTCTACTCCCACAGAATTGTGGACTCGGCGAAAGCCTAGTCTAAGACATATTCGGATATGGGGAGTCCAGCATATGTGCTGAAGGCAGATGCTGGTAAGTTAGAACCTCGTACATAAGTACGCATGTTCGTTGGCTATCCTAGAGGAACGAAGGGTGATTTGTTTTATAGTCCTAGAGATCAGAGGGTGATCGTTAGCACGAACGCCAGATTTCTAGAGAAAGACTATGTGATAAACCACAAGCCCATGAGTAAGATTGTTCTGGAGGAAATAAAAAGGGGAAGTCACTTCTTCAATACAACCGGTACAAGACGATATACCACAAGTCACTGCACCGCGTGTCACAGAGGATACATAGGTGATACCTCATCGTAGTGGGAGGGTTGTGAGACAGCCTGTTAGATTCATGTTCTTGGGAGAATCTTCTGATTTGGTCCCTGGCGAACATGAACTTGATCCCTGGACATATGACGAGGCAATCCAAGATATAGATGCAGCATCTTGGCAAAGTACAATGAATACTGAGATCGAATCTATGGATTCAAATCAGGTCTGAGAGCTAGTGGAATCACCCGATGGTGTAAAAACCATTGGATGCAAGTGGATCTACAAAAGAAAGAGAGGAATAGTTGGGAATGATGAAGACCTTCAAAGCGAGGCTTGTTGCGAAGGGGTATACTCAGAAAGAGGGTATCGATTATGAGGAGACCTTTTCGCCGGTAGCCATGCTTAAATCTATCCGGATTCTCTTATGCATAGCAGCTCATATGGATTATGAGGTGTGGCAGATGGATGTCAAGACAGCTTTCCTTAATAGAATTCTTGAGGAAAACATCTATATGGAGCAACTAGAGGGATTCATTGCGAAGGACAAAGAGCATCTTGTATGTAAGCTTAATCGGTCCATTTATGGATTGAAGCAAGCTTCGAGGTCTTGGAACATCCGCTTTGATGAGGTAATCCAGTCTTATGGATTTATTCAAAGTCTGGATGAGTTGTGTATACAAGAGATGTGACGGAAACGTAGTGGTATTTCTTATACTATACGTAGATGACATTTTGTTGATTGGCAACAATATCAAGGTGTTATCGGACGTAAGGGTATGGTTGTCCAAACAGTTTGATATGAAAGACTTGGGAGAGGTGGGACACATCCTTGGGATCATGGTTATAAGGGATCGTAGGAAAAGGATGTTGTGCTTATCCCAAGCTTCATACATAGACACGATTATGGATCGTTTTAGCATGCAGAACTCCAAGAAGGGTTTTCTACCTTTCAGGCATGGAGTTCCTTTATCTAAGGAGATGTATCCTAGAACATATGAGGAGATAGAGGAGATGAAGGCGGTTCCTTATGCTTCGGCAGTAGGAAGCCTCATGTATGCGATGCTATGTACAAGACCAGATATTTGCTATGGCGTGGCCATGGTCAGCAGATATCAGAGTAATCTAGGACATGGACATTGGACTGCGGTAAACCATATATTGAAGTACATGAGAATGACTAGGGATTATATGCTAGTTTACCGGGCAGACCAATTACTCCCTGTGGGTTACACGAATTCTGACTTCCAATCTGATAGGGATAACAGTAAGTATACCTTAGGTTTTGTGTTTACTTTGGGAGGTGGAGCCATTGTATGGAGAAGTCTCAAGAAGAAATGCGTGGCAGACTCCACCATGGAAGCTGAGTATGTGGCAGCCTTTGAGGCGGCCAAAGAAGTTGTGTGGCTCAGGAACTTCCTGATGGACTTGGATGTGATTCCTGGTTTGCCCAGAACTATCACAATTTATTGTGATAATAGTGGTGCAGTTGCAAACTCGAAGGAACCACGAGCCCATAAGGCAAGTAAGCACATAGAGCGTAAGTACCACCTGATACGAGAAATCGTAAAGAGAGGAGAAGTTGTTATGGCCAAGATTTCATCAGAGGATAACCTGACAGATCCTTTCACTAAGGCCCTTCCGGCGAGAGCTTTTGATAGGCATGTGGAGAGAATGGGGATCAGATGTATGGAAGTTTGAGGACAGCAAAGTCCTTTAGTATAAATGGGATATTGTAGGGATGTATACTGAAAAGTCTATCTTTTGTATGAACATCTTTATTTTGAAATAAGAATCACATGATCATTGTTTGCATTTTTATGGTTATGCAATATTATCTAATACATTACATTGTAGATAACATGGTGTGTAGTGTCACACGGGAGATCATGTTTTCGGCTCCTTGTAAAGTATAAGTAAAGCCTCACAACCGAGATGACTTTGGACAAACCATCGGAATGGTTGTGGTGTGATTTGTTATTGGTTTGTCTTGACCATAGAATCACACTAGTGCACTTTGTGTGTATTGAGCAGGACCGACTTAGAGGTGATTCGATTTATTGCTGACTATATAATCAAATTGGACCTCAGATATTATTTTGTACATGCTCTTAATCCCGATATAATAGCGGGCACATATACTTAGTATTCATCTCTTTGATTTACCAATGGGAAAGATTTATAGATTAAATCAATAGGCTCGGTAAGTTGGGAGGTGATATTATTTATATGGTGTGTCGTTGATTATAGGAGTAAATCGTGTCCTATATATTAGGATGATGATGTCCCCTTGAGGAGCTCATAAGGTTCATCATGTAAACCCTGCAGGTGGACTTGGTCCGGCATGATGAAAAGGTTGAGTGGTACTACTCATGGAGTTAGATGTTGATTAATTAATGGTCAGTAAATTAATTAATCAACTGACATTCGAGATCTTAAATACGGGGAGAAAATGTATAAATAATATCTGGAGCCCATATTATCTTATGGGGGTTGGTGAGGTAGATCAATGATAATCCTTTAGTGGATTGGATTATCATTAATGGATCGGACTTTATGTGGGCTTGATCCATGGGTGGCCAAGATCCATCTCCTCCTCATGGTCCCTAATGTATTCTATTAACACCTCATGAAGCTTAGATCCAATGGATAGAAACAAAACTCATGATCCAAAGGTAGAGATTAAATCTCTAAGAGCCGACGATTGAGATTAAATCTCTAGATCCGACGGTTGAGATTAAATCCCTAGAACCAATGGTGGAGATTAAAAGGAGGCTTATCCCTAACTCTATGCAAGGAGGACAAGGGGTTGGCGTGGAGAATCAATCAAGAGGAGCTAGGGTTTTGGAGTTGGCGGCAAGAAGAGGAGCTAGGGTTTGGGCTTGGGCGGCACCTAATAAGGAAAGTTTTCCTTGACTTCTCCTTCTTCCTCAAGCTGGCGGCGCCTCTTGAAGCTCTTCCAGCCCTTGGCCGGCATGCAAACTCCCTCTTCTCTTTCTCTTTGGCCGGTGGAACAAAGGTTTAGGGTCCTCCCTTGAAGCTTTTGGCCGGCAACGCTTAATCTCTTCTTCCTTCTTGGCCGGCGGCAAAGCTCCATCCTTGGAGGTTGTTGGTTGGTTGAAAGAAGGAATAGAGCTTTGTTTCTATTCTTCCTCTTGCTTGGAACGAGCAAGGAAGGAAGATTGGCGATCTAGGAGCTTCATCTTTTGGTAGATCGTTGCCCACACGACGTCTGAAAGAGGAAGGTCATACATTAGAAGATCGAGAGGTATATCTATTCTCTATTCTCTTTTGTTACTGGCTTGTATTTGTTTTTTCAATAATGAGCATGATATATTCTGTTTGTTGCTAAATAATACTTGGATCCCGAACATAAATACAAAAGTCGGCGATCCGTACATCATCTATTCCGCGGCTACTCGTAGAATAGAGGTTGGTCGTTTGAACAACGAGTTTGTTCAAGTGACCTCTCTAAACGAATAGCACGACGATGACTTGATTGTTTGGGCAATCCCTTTTATCTAGGATTAAATTTTTTTAATCTGGGGATATCGATGGGATTGCCATGAACAAACAACCAAGGTGAAGTGGGAAGCGATGTTTCCCCTCACAGGTCAATGAAACCAACCCTTCAGTTTAAACATAAGATGATTACCTTAGGACACCTCTCATATATTACTAACAAACTCTCACTTGGCCTAATTCCAATTGCCACGGTATCCAATACCATAGGTCCTAACATAGCCCTCAAACATACTTTGAGATAAGACCTTAGTTAAGGATCCACTATGTTCTTTTCAGTGGGAATCTTCTCGATTTGTATTTCCTTCCTACTTATGATCTCTCTGATCAAATGATAGCGGCGAAGCACATGTTTGAATCGCTGATGAGACCTTGGCTCTTTCGCCTGTGCAATTGCTCCATTGTTGTCGCAGTAAATCGACATTGCTTCAACAATGGATGGAACCACACCAAGTTGATAAATGAACTTCTTGAACCAAACCTCTTCCTTTGCTGCTTTCGAAGATGCAATGTATTCTGACTCTATGGTAGAATCCGCTACAGTGTCTTGTTTGGAACTTTTCCAACTCATTGCGCCCTCATTCAAGGTGAACACGTACCTAGACTGAGACCTGGAATCATCCTTGTCTGTCTGGAAGCTGGAATCCATATACCCATGTATCACCATGTCCCCTTCTCCATATATTAGGAACACATCCTTTGTTCTTCTTAAGTACTTAAGGATCGTCTTAACAGCCGCCCAATGATCCATTCCTAGATTAGACTGGTATCTACTCGTAACACTCAAAGCATACGATACATCGGGCCTCGTACATAACATAGCATACATGATAGATCCTATTGCGGATGCATAGGGAATCTTACTCATGCAAATCCTCTCGTCTTCTGTATGCGGACACATAGACTTCGAAAGGTGTATCCCATGCCTGATGGGAAGGTAACCTTTATTGGATACTGACATGCTAAACTGATGCACGTGATTGCGACCTCAAATCTCACGACGAAGGCCATCAAGGACACGAAGCGCGCGCTCGCGCTCAATGCCCGCAAGTGCATGGATGTCGTCAAGTAATAAAATATTATCGATCCCACAGGGATTGGAATTCGAATATTGGTATGTTCAGTGGTTGAAATTGTTCGGACATAAACTCTAAGAGGTTTCGACTTGTGAGGGTTGTCGGTGGACTATACTCTATACGGTGTCACACGAAGGAGGAAGGGAGCATGCCGAGGTCTTCAAAAGTGAGTCTAGGACTTCGATTTCGCTTGTGTGTCACAAACAAATGCTGTCAATTGGCGTTGTCTAGATGTTTAGCTATGGTTTTGTGGAAGGGATATCATACACTCTCCCGATGAGTCACCGCATCTACTGGGAGCTATCTCTGCCTAAAAGGACGGGATAGATAGTACGACGATGTCGAATCAATCCCTACGATGAACCGTGTCCTGTTCCATCGCATCCTTCTACCCACGGTTATAGGAGATCAGGTTTACCCCTAGGTTCCTTGTATAAAATCACCTAAATCTTAGATACGAGGGCTATCACCCCTCATATCGCCTAAGCACATCAGGTAGAAAACCAAACATGCATAGATATAGTAAAAACAACTACCAATTGCCAAATTAAACTCAAAGATAGAATTTAACATGATCCAACATTGTAATGTGCACACAAGTTTCTCCCTAATCCTAGAATCGAAAGAACTACTCCATGTATATGAAGGAGGAATCACAAAGCATGTACATGTTCAAATATATCAGAGATAAAATGCAGGAACAAAGGATTACAATTCTTTCGTGGTCTTCTCTCCAGCGGCGTTCCTTTTCCCCGTTGTGAGTTCCTGAAGTTTTTTAGGGTTTTAGTGTGTTGTCCTAGCCATCATGCCTCCCCCATAGGGTTTGGGTGGAGCCATCGTTATATAGACACCACCTTGGATGGCTACAAAATTCGAAAAAAGCCCTAGTCGTGCAAATCTGGCGAGCCGCCACACGGCCGTGTGTTTCCACATGACCAGGTCGTGTGCGGCCCCAGGGTGGCTGATCTTGCCCATTGGACACGACCGTGTGTAGCCACATGCCCTGGCCATGTCCCACTCTGTGTCTAGCTGCAAAATGTCCTTCTTTTGCTCTTAAAGTGCGCCTTTTTCACCCGGAATGCTAACCTGCACACAAAAGTACAAAGAGCATATCTCCGAACCAGAAAATAGGAAATGCGTACAAAATAGAGTAACATATGCATGAAACTAACATAAAATGCAGTGAGATGTGAGCAAAAACTACTCCTAAAACCCTATATGTTTCGCTCACATCACTTCCCTCAGACTTAAATCTCTGCTTGTCCTCAAGCAAACCTCAGTGCCATGAAATTTAAAAAGACATTGTTTCATACTTAGCATGTTAACTAAATTTATCAAGTGGTATTTACAATCAAAGAAAAATAAATATATTCTAGAAATTCACTAAGTTAGCTCCTCGTGCTCGTGCTAAGCGAATCATTCTTAGGGGTGCCCGTTCCATGGTGAGTTAAGTCGTCACCCCATAGCTTTCCTAAGGTTTCCAGCTCTTAGGCAGTTACCTGCCCAAAGCGAGGGTCATTTCCTAGATCAAGCATAAAGTCTCAAAGGCATGCTCGGTATTGAGAGAAATTGGCAGGTGTTTCCCTAGTAACCTAACTTAGTCTCAAAGGGGCACCTAGCTATTTCCACCCACGACAACTATTTTTTTATCCCTCATAATCTGCTCTCTCTCTCCTTTTTTTTTTCTTTTCTTTTTCTTTGTTTTTTTTTTCATTTTTTTTCACTTTCTCTCTTTTTTTTTTCTTCTCATTGGGATTTTGATTTTTCCAAATGGGCTTACACAATCCGAGCATCTCTAGTAACTAAAATGCAAAACCTAGAGTCACCTATGGATTCCAAAGTACTAGACTACTGTGATGAATCATAACTAGGTATGTACTAGATTATCCCTTTCAGAATGTTTGACAAGTGTAAGTGTAAAAATAAAGCTAACCTGTGTAAGTCTAGAAGATTCATTAGAGCGAATAAAATAAAATACTATGAGATAAATGAAGTTAAGATACCTATGGGAACAACTCATGCAAGAAACTTTTTATAAATACTACTGAGACAGCTTTACAGATAACCAAAACTAAGTACTATAGGAAACTCAACAACCCATGCATGAATAAATGAATGAAAATATCGGAAAGGAAACTACTGCTAGGAAACAAACAAAATAAACTTTGGGGGTCCTCCCCCCAGACTTAAACAAAAATATACCTCTAGTATGGCGGATGAGGTGGTTAGTCTGGGAGGCTCGACATCTCGGGATCCTGAGAGAACCTGCTGCTGAGCCGCAGATGTCACATGTAGATGTGGTCAATTTAGGAGCTGGTGGATGCAGCGGCTGCTCGGTACTCCTCCTCCCTGGCCCACTGTGCCTGTTAGGCATGCATGTGCTGCCGCATCTCCTAGCGGTAGGAGGCCTCATCCTGGTGATGAGCAGCCTTCTCCTGGAACTATATACGGTCCTCGTCATAGAACTCAGCACGCTGGAAGTGCTCCCGGAAGCCCTGGAACTCCGACTGCGTGTAGGCGCTCTCTCCTCCCATCGCTGCCTTTGCGTCTGCTGCTCGGTGTATATGTCATCGAGGCATGATCAGAACTCCGAGAAATCATAGGCCGACGTACCTACATCCTGCTCAAAGGTGGAAATGAAGGTTTTGCGGAACCGAAGCTCTTATACCACTTGAAGGTGGAAACTTTGCTTCCCACTTTAACTCGATCGCTTGTGCATGGCGATCCCATCTAAGTCCCCGGATTAAAAAAAAACTAATCCTAGACAAAGAGGGATTACCCAAGCAATCGTTCCATTGTCGTGCTATTCGATTAGAGTGGTCACTTGAACAAACTTGTTGTTCAAGCAACCTACCTCTATTCTTCGATTAGCCGCGGAATAGACAATGTACGGATTGCCGATTTTTTTGTTTGTCTTCGGGGTCCAAGTAAATTAGCCACATACAAAATATACAACATGTATAGAATAAGAAAAGATTCATAAACAAGAATTATACCTCTTGTTATCCCTCTTGATCATCTATTGTATGTCCTTTATCCTTTTGGACATCGTGTGGGTGATGATATTCCAAAAGTCGAAGCCTCCTAGATCACGATCTTCCTTTCCTTGCTCGCTCCGAACAAAAGGAAGAATGAAACAAAACTCCTTCTCCTATCTAGAACCGACCACAAAGCTCCAAGCTTGATGTTGTCGCCGACCAAGGAGTAAAATATAGGAAGGGTCCGCCGGCCAAAAGCTCCAAAGGAAAACCTTTTATCCTTGTTGCCGCCGGCAAAGGAGGAATAAAGGTAGGGGATGAGCACCGGCCAAGGTAGAGAAGAAGATGATGGGCGTCGGCTACACCTTAGGAAGAGAAGGAAGCAAACCCTAATCTCCCAAGTAGTTGCCGGCCAAGCCAAAACCCTAACCCTAGTCGCCCAAAGCCAAAACCCTAATCTCCAAAGTTCTTCTTGCCGCCCACCCCTTAAGCCATATTTATAGAGTTAGGCTTAAGCCTCCTTTTAATCTCCACCGTTGGATCTAGGGATTTAATCTCAATCGTCGGATCTAGAGATTTAATCTCCACCGTCGGATCTAGAGTTCCATTTTCCACCATCGAATCTAAGCTCCATGAGGGTTTTAATAGGCTACAATAGGGACCATGAGGAGGAGTTGGATCTTGGCCACCCAATGGATCAAGCTCACATAAAGTCCGATCCATTAATGATAATCCATTCCACTAGAGGATTATCATTGATATACCTCACCAACACCCATAAATAAATATAGGCTCCATATATTAATTGTACAAATATCTCCCTGTGTTTAAGATCTCGAATGTCCGTCAATTAATTAATTTACTGACAATTAATTAATCAACATCTAACTCCATGAGTAGTACCACTCAACCTTATCATCATGCTGGACCAAGTCCACCTGCAGGGTTTACATGATGAACTTTATGAGCTCTTCAAGGGGACATCATCATCCTAATATATAGGACACAGTTTCCTCTTATAATCAATGGCAAACCATATAAATAATATCATTTCCCAACTTACAAAGTATATCGATTTACTCTATAAATCTCGCCCATTGGTAAATCAAAGAAATAAATACTATGTATATGTGCCCGTTATTATATCGGGATTAAGAGCATGTACACCATAATATCCGAGGTCCTATTCAATTATGTAGTCAGCAATAAATTGAATCACCTCTATGTCGGTCCTACTCAATACACACAAAGTGTACTAGTATAATTCTATGGTCAAGACAAACCAATACCAAATCACACTACAACCATCCCAATAGTTTGTCCAAAACTATCTTGTTTGTGAGCCTTTACTTATATATTACAAGGAACTGATAACATAATCTCTCGTGTGACACTACACACCATGTTATCTACAATGTAATGTATTAGACAATATGCATAACCATAAATATGCAAACAATGATCATGTGATTCTTATTTCAAAAATAAAGATGTTCATACAAAAGATAGACTTTTAAGTATACATCCCAACAATCTCCCACTTATACTAAAAGAATATGTTGTCCTCATACTGCCATACATCTGATTCCTATTCTCTTCACATGCCTATCGAAAGCTCTCGCTGGAAGGGCCTTAGTGAAAGGATCTACCAGGTTATCCTCTGATGCAATCTTGGCAACAACAACTTCTCCTCGCTTTACGATTTCTCATATCAGCTGGTACTTGCGCTCTATGTGTTTACTTGTTTTATGGGCTCGTGGTTCCTTCGAGTTTGCAACTGCACCACTATTATCACAATAAATTGTGATAGTTCTGGGCAAAAAAGGAATCACATGCAAGTCCATCAAGAAGTTCCTAAGCCATACAACTTCTTTGGCTGCCTCAGAGGCTGCCATATACTCAGCTTCCATGGTAGAGTCCGCCACGCATTTCTTCTTGACACTCCTCCATACAATGGCTCCACCTCCCAAAGTAAACACAAAACCTGAGGTAGACTTACTGTTATCCCTATCTGATTAGAAGTCAGAATCTGTGTAACTCACAGGGAGTAATTGATCTACCTGGTATACCAGTATATAATCCCTAGTCCTTCTAAGGTACTTCAATATATGCTTTACTGTAGTCCAATTTCCCTGTCCTAGATTACTCTAATATCTTCTAACCATAACCACAACAAAAAAGATATTCGGTCTCGTACATAGCATAGCATACATGAGGCTTCCTACTGTGGAAGCATAAGGAACCGCCTTCATGTCCTCTATCTCCTTTGATGTTCTAGGACACATCTCCTTAGATAAAGGAACTCCATGCCTGAAAGGTAGAAAACCTTTCTTGGAGTTTTGCATGCTAAAACGATCCATAATTGTGTCTATGTATGAAGCTTGGGATAAGCACAATATCCTTTTCCTGCGATCCCTTATGACCTTGATCCTAAGGATGTGTCCCACTTCTCCCAAGTCCATCATATTAAACTGTTTAGACAACCATACCCTTACGTCCGATAACACCTTGATACTGTTGCTAATTAACAAAATGTCATCTACGTATAGTACAAGAAATACCACTACGTTTCCGTCACATCTCTTGTATACACAAGACTCATCCAGACTTTGAATAAATCCATAAGACTGGATTACTTCATCAAAGCGGATGTTCCAAGATCTCGAAGCTTGCTTCAATCCATAAATCGAACGATTAAGCTTGCACACAAGATGCTCTTTGCCCTTTGCAATGAATCCTTCTGGTTGCTTTATATAGATGTTTTCCTCAACACTTCCAATAAGGAAAGTTGTCTTGATATCCATCTGCCACACCTCATAATCCATATGAGCAGCAATACATAAGAGAATCCGGATAGACATAAGCATGGCTACCGGGGAAAAGGTCTCCTCATAATCGATACCCTCTTTCTGAGTATACCCCTTCGCAACAAGCCTCGCTTTGAAGGTCTCAACCTTCCTATCAATTCCACTCTTTCTTTTATAGATCTACTTGCATCCAATGGTTTTTACACCATTGGGTGGTTCTACTAGCTCCCAGATCTGATTTGAATCCATAGATTCTATCTCAGAATTCATCGCACTTTGCCAAGATACTACATCTTTATCATGGATTGCCACATCATATGTCTAGGGATCAGGTCCATGTTCGTCAATGACCAAATCAGAAGATTCTCCCAAGAACATGAATCTATCAGGCTATCTAACAACCCTCCAACTACGATGAGGTATCACCTGTGTATCCTCTATGACACGCGGTGCAGTCACTTGTGGTATATCCTCTTGTACCGGTGGTACTGAATTAGTGACTTCCCCTCTCAATTCCTCCAGAACAATCTTACTCATGGGCTTGTGGTTCATCACGTAGTCTTCGTCTTGATATCTGGCATTCGTGCTAACGATCACCCTTTGATCTCTAGGACTATAAAACAAACCATCTTTCATTCCTCTAGGATAGCCAACGAACATGTGCACTTCTGTACGAGGTTCTAGCTTACCAGCTTACCAGCATCTGCCTTCAGCACAAGTGCTGGACTCCCCAAAATCCGAATATGTCTCAGACTAGGCTTTCGCCCAGTCCACAATTCTGTGGAAGTAGAAGACACTGATTTAGATGGTACCAAGTTCAGAATATACACTATCGTATCCAGAGCATACCCCAAGAACGAATCTGGCAACTCATAAAAACTCATCATCGATCTAACCATCTACATAAGAGTCATGTTCCTTTGCTCCGCTACACCATTCTGCTGGGGTATGCCAGGTGCAGACAATTGGGATTAAATCCTAGCTTCTGATAAGTAATTCCTAAACTCTCTCAAGAGGTACTCACCACCACGATCATATCGTAGTGTCTTGATACTTTTACCTTGACATTTCTCCACATCAGCCTTGAATTCTTTGAACTTGTGAAAGCATTCAACCTTGTGGTGCATCAAGTAAATGTATCCATATATTGTATAATCATCTATAAAAGAGACGAAATATTCAAAACCACCTCTTGCCTAGATAGACATAGGACCACACAAATCAGAATGAACCAATTCTAACACATCTTTGGCTCTATACCCCTTGGCCTTAAAAGGCCTCTTGGTCATTTTACCTTCCAAGCAAGATTCGCAGGTTGGGAAATCTTCCACCACTAATGAACCCAGAGGTCCATCAGCTATCTACCTTTGAATTCTACTTAGGTTAATATGACCTAACCTTTGATGCCAAAGATATGCTTGGTTCATTTTCGAAGGTTCCTTTCTCTTATTAGAATTAGAAGATGAGTTATTTACTTCTATTTGCATCGTGGGAGCTTTTGGTTCAAGGGTATATAAATTTTCTATCAATGCACCAGAACAGATAATCTCCCTATTCCTTTTTATAACAACTCTATCATTAAAAGAAATTGAATATCCATCCATAAACAATTTAGAAACCGAAATCAAATTCTTCCTAAATAAAGGTATATAAAGGCAATTTTTCAGAACCAAAACTTTATTCCTTTCAAAAGACAAATAAACATCTTTCACTGCAATAGTCGCCACTTTCGTAGCATCGCCCAAGTAAACGATAATCTCCCCCTCAGTGAGTCGTCTGGTTTCCTGGAACCCCTGCAAAGTATTGAAGACATGATCAGTGGCTCCCGTGTCTACACATCAGATGCTGGTAGATAATACCACTAAACATGTTTCAATGACTAGACCAATAGGTAGAGCTTTGTTCTGCTTCCGATTGGGGCAGTCCTTCTTCCAGTGTCCGGTCTGCTTGCAAGTGAAGCACTTGCCTTTTGGCTTCTTCACTCCTTTTTGAGAGCCTCCCGCCACCTTTGCCCCACCTTGCTTCTTCTTCTTCTGGCCTTTCAGCTTAGAAGTAGAAACCTTTTGGGCAACCATGGCCTAAGCCTGAGCACTCTGATGAAAAAGTCCCTCTGCTGCCTGGAGTTCTGTCAGAAGCTCCGCCAACGAATACAACCTTTTATTCATGTTGTAGTTCAGGCGAAACTGCTCAAAAATCCTAGGTAGAGACTGGAGTATGATATCAACCTAGGTTCCCCATCGATCTAAGCTCCAAGGACTTCTAACTCATTCAAATGAGCCATCATCTTGAGAACATGATCCCTCACGAGTGTTCCCTCGATCATGGTGGTCATCATCAAGTTCCTCATGGCTTCCTGCCTAGCAGCCCGATTCTGGTGTCCAAAAAGCTCTTTGAGATTGAGAATCATGTCATAAGCAGTTGATGTGAGCAAAACATATAGGATTTTAGGAGTAGTTTTTGCTCACATCTTGTTACATTTTGTGTTAGTTTCATGCATATGTTACTCTGTTTTTGCATGCATTTCCTATTTTCTAGTTCGAAGGTCTGCACGTTGTTCTTTTGAATGCAAGTTGAATTTTCGGGCAGAAAAGATGCATTTTTGGAGAGAAAGAAGGACATTTCATGCTAGATACAGAGTGGTACATGGCCAGGGCGTGTGCATTCACACGGTCATGTCCGATGGGCGAAGATCAGCACACCAAGACCGCACACGGCCTGGCCAAGTGGAAACACACGACCGTGTGGCGGCCCGATGGAGTTGCGCGACTAGAGTTTTTTCCCGATTTCGCAACGGTTCGAGGCGACGTCTATATAAGGATGGCTCCGCCCAAACCCTAGGGGGGAGGCACGATAGCTAGGATGGCACGCCAAAGCCCTAAAAAGCTTCGGTAACTCGCAGCGGGGAGGAGGAACACCGCCGGAGGTCCACAACTTGCAATACAACGTCGGAGAGAAGATCACAACGCATTGTATATCTCTATTTATGTGCTTTATCTCAACTGTATTCGAACTCCAACATATTTTGTGATTCTTCCTTCATATTTATGGAGTAGTACTTTTGATTCTAGGATTAGGGAGTAGCTTGAGTTCATATACAATGTTGGTTCATATTATATTCTAGCCAAAAGTTTGATATTGACAGTTGGTAGTTGTTCTCTATTATACTTTCGTGAATTTGGCTTTCTTTCCGTTGTGCTTAGGCAATACGAGGTGGTGATAGCCCTCGCAATCTATATTTAGGAGGTTTGATCAAGAAACCTAGGGGTAAACCTTGTTAGGATCTTTGTAACGGCTAGAGGGGGGTGAATAGCATCAATGTAATTCTTTCGCGTTTGTTTCTACAATTTCGTTAGCACAGCGGAAATAGAGAAGTAATAACGATAACGAAATGCACAACAAGCTAACACAACGATATAACGTGGTTCGGAACCGCACGGTTCCTACTCCACGGATCGAGCTCTACGAGCTCTAGTGATGCACATGCACTCACTAATGACAAATACTCCTTCTCGACACAAGTCGGAGGTGGAGAAACCCCTTACAAGTAATCTTACAACAATAAGATATAAATACAAGCAATATACAATAATACAATGCAAAACTAGTAAAGAAAACAACTTTACAAATGCCTTTGGATTGCTTGCTTGTTGATCGCTTGAATCGTGGTTGAAGACCCTGATTTGCAACAGCAAATCGCCTCAAGACGTCCAAGAAATCGATGAAAATTTCCTCCATCACGAGCTCCTTATATAGCTTCAACTCAGGCCGAAAAAGTCGACCGACTAATCGACCATCACGATCGATGCCATCGTTGTCGCGGAGACAACGGCTAGATCCACGTTGGATAAGTCCAACGGATCTACCATCAGTCGACTGATTGTGACCATCAGTCGACTGATGGAGTCCTTACTCAACCAGTCGAGTCTCGACTCCATTCTGTGGCTGATTTCTCGAGCACCAGTCGACTGTTTGATCCATCAGTCGACTGTTAGGCCATAACCCACAGTCAAACCCTAGTTGACTCGGTCCAGTCAACTGCCACATGGCATCAGTCGACTGGCACACCTCAAACATGAGGTTTTAACCCAAGTATGGTTCCCCCCATACTTGCTAGACCACCCTTAGCCTAGACCTAAGCCTTCTAGCTACCTCCATCAGCCTCACGCCTCTCGTATCCCTCCAAGTCATCCATGACTTGTTCATCCATCGCGCTAGCCTTCAAGTGCTTCCATCGGCTATGTCATGCTAACGGTGTCTACACCGCCAAGGCACATTGTACTTATGCCTCCAAGACTCCGCTTGGACTTTATGCCGCCAACCATTGGACTTATGCTACCAAGACTACCGCTTGGACTTTACGCCGCCAATATCAAATCCCCTTGGACTTCAAATGCCAACCCATGTTGGACTTTCCATGCCAAGACCATGCTTGGACTTTCATTGCCAAGACCATGCTTGGACTTTCCTTGCCAACCCATGTTGGACTTTCCATGCCAAGACCATGCTTGGACTTTCCTTGCCAAGACCATGCTTGGACTTTCCTTGCCAACCCATGTTGGACTTTCCATGCCAAGACCATGCTTGGACTTTCCTTGCCAACTCATTGTTGGACTTTCCATTTGCCAAGACCCATGCTTGGACTTTCCATGACAATCACATTATCATCCATTTTTGTCGAACATCAAAACATCATTCGAGTCAAACTCGAGTCCTGGTCAATCGTGACCTGGGCTGATTGCACCAACAATCTCCCCCTTTTTGATGTTTGACAAAAACCAAAACAAATTATTGAGTTAGAACACTAACTCAAATCCCTTACCAATTATCCCAAATTGGTAAATACTCACCAAATATTCTCCCCCAAACATTCTCCCCCTTTTTGACATACATCAAAAGGTTATCTCTCCAAGGAGGTCAATGTCTCATGTCCCATTGAGATCTTACAATCTCCCCCTTGGTCTTAAAAATACTTAGGATGCCTACCATCTTCCTAGTGATAAGTCCCATATCACTCAAGAGAGGCAATCCTATTCACTTTCCCAATTGATGATACTCTCCCAAAACTTCTCTTCCTCAAGAAGAGAAAAACACATCCATCATCCCATGATGGATAACTCCCCCTAAAGGCTTGCTCCCCCTTGACCATTGCACCAACAATGTCCTTGGGAAGTCCCTAAGCCAATAGGAACTCTAGGCCATCAAAATTAAGGTTAGAAATTCAACATTGAACTTTCCAACACCTTAAAATTGATACAAACCCTAAACACCTCTCCTAATCCATATCCAATGGATTTTCACCCTTCATTATGCTTCCCAAAGCATATCCTAGGGTTAGGAGTGGTTAGGGACCTTATCCGCAGCTGAAATCGGGTTAAGCAACCTAGGTTACCCCGAAATCAGGCTATCAGTCGAGTGATTCAGAAATCAGTCGACTATTATGCTCATCAGTCGACTGCCACCCAGGGCAGTCGACTGATAACTGAAAATCCCGATTTTCATTTATCAGAAATGAGATTTGAAAAATCATAACTAATTATATGTATATCGAAAAATCATGAAATTTGATACATATAATACTTATGACTAATACAATGGGTGAAAAATGTTTGAAAATTATTTTACCCATAAAATAGTGAAATTGGCACAAAGTTCAAAACCATTGAAATTTTCAATGTTTTGGTCCTACTTTGTATCAACTTCATCAATGGTGATTGCTATCAAAAGATAGGCTTCACCAAGGTTTTCTAAAATGATTTTAAAATGTTTTCAAAACCTTATCTTGGATCATATTCCTTGGGCTCTATGTACATGACTTGTACACATGCTCTCCTAATGATCCACATGTTGAGTTAAAATGAGTTTGGGTTCAACTAGATGCAACAACTATGCACCTTGAACTTAACTCATATCCTAGCATCTCACATGTATCTAGGGTGTATAAATACACATACATGTCAATGTGATGTGAGATGTGGGTTTTGTTCTCCCTAATATAGGGTTTCATGCATTTTCCTAAGGCAACTCTACTTGATTCCCTTATAAATGAGACTCCAAGTCATGCCATAGTCCTTATATCAATTTTAATCAATTAAATGCATGAAATGATCGTGGCATAATAATAGCAATAATTAAGCATAGCCAATGATCATGATGTCATGGCATAATATGAAAACTAAAAACACATGACATTTATCCTTAATCCCTAAGCATACTCATGACATATAAATGATAGAACATAAACATGATGTCATGTCATGGCATATGGCAGACAAATCATGGCAAGTAAAAAGTATAGGTATAAGTATACCATTTTAATATTAATTGCCATTTGATATAATTAATTATATTTTGCCATATTATCACTAATCTTCCTAGTGTGCCAAAAACCCAAAATGGCAAACTAATCTCTAAAACTAAATTGTGCCAATTTAATCATTTTATCAAACTTCTCAAATAATATTGGCACATCCTAACATCTTTTAGGATTAAAGCTCAAATGTATTTTCAAGGTAACCATAACCTTGAAAATATCCTAAAGTGCCACATTTAAAATGGTTGAGTTAACTACCCATCCAATCAAGGTTGGCACACCTTAACCCATCTAGCGTGAATCAATCACGCTCTTAGGAACCCAAAACATACTTGAGCTCCTAGGGTTAATTAGGTATTCCTTAGGGATAACCTCCCTAGATACCTTCCTAATGACCCTCCTAGGCTTTGAAGCCTTGGTCATTGTGGTCTTGCCATGGTTAACCTTAGGGATTGCCTCCCTAATAACCTTTTTAGTGGCCACCCTAGGTTTCCTAGAAACCATAGCCACTAGGCACAAACCTTAGTCAACTCTAGGGATTACTTCCCTATTGACCTTGGTCTTCCTAGACCTAGTTAGTGTTCCATAGTCAAATGGAACACTATGATAAGTCATCTTGGACATAGGTTTGTGACCCAAACCATTCTTTCCCTTGGTTGACTTTTGACTCTTAGGTCCTAGATGTTGACTTTGACTTCTTGACCTAGGAGTTTGACCATTAGACCCTTTAGATTGATTTTGTATCTTATTTAGGGTCTTTTCAAGTTTCTCAAGCCTTGACCTCAAGGCTTGGTTCTCTAATTCTAATTGCCCAATTTTAGAATTTTGATTTAAACCATGGGCATTGGACTTTCTTGGCATATGCCTAGTCCATTTTGGATTAAAACCTAGATGTTCTTGTATTTTCTTAATAGATTCCCTAGATATGGTTTTTCTAGGGACATTATTCCAAAATTTCTCCTTATTACTAAAGTGGACACTTTTAGCTCCTATGCAAAAACATTTATTCCTATTAGCATGCTTTTCAACATTTAAATTCAAAGATGCACTACTAAAATGTACCTTAGGGTTAGCCTTAGCTCCCCCTACTTGTGATGCTTCTTCTTGGGTCTTTTTCCTCCCCCTAGAGCATTGGCTTCTAAAATGCCCCTTTTGATGGCACTTGAAGCATATAATATGCTCCTTGCTCTTTTGACTTGGGAAACAGGCATCCTTTGACTTTTGTTGACTTTTTGGCGTCGGAGAGGCTTTCCTAACCTTCTTTGGGCATTTGCTCTTGTAATGCCCATACTCCCTACACTCAAAGGACATTATATGATTTTTATTTGAACATAAAGTGTTTGAGTTACCTAGGGTGGTGGTAGGTGCCGGAGTTGAATTTTGAGCTTCCTCATTTTGATCGGATGTTGAAGGCTCTTCTTGAGGTTGCTTCGGTGTAGAGGATGGTCTCTCCTCCTCAATCCTAGAAGTAGATGCTTCTTCCACCTCTTCTACTTCTTCTTTCTCCGATTCGGAAGTTGACTCCATCTCAACTTCCGATTCCTCACTTTCACTTGAGGATGAACTCTCCTAATGGAGTCTTGCCAATTTTCTCCATAGCTCTTTGGCATACATGTAATCCCCTAGCTTGCACAAAACATCATTAGGGATTAAATCTTCCAAAAGTTTCGTTACCTTAACTTCGGTCTTGAGCTTTTGGCGTTGCTCTTGGGTCCACATTTTCAATTTTAGGATATTCCCCTTCTTATCCCTAGGGGGTTCAAGGCCTTCAACGAGGATGAACCAATTCTCTATGTCCATCATCAAGAATGTTTCCATTCTTGCTCTCCACGCCGGAAAATCTTCTGGATCATATGGAGGTGGAGTATTGATATCTAAGCTTGTCTTGGAATTCCATCTTCACCCTCTAGCCTTTTGTCTTAGCTCCCGGCGGTTAGTCCGTAGAAGAGCCCCGGGCTATGATACCACTTGTTAGGATCTTTGTAACGGCTAGAGGGGGTGAATAGCGTCAATGTAATTCTTTCGCGTTTGTTTCTACAATTTCGTTAGCGCAGCGGAAATAGAGAAGTAATAACGATAACGAAATGCACAACACACTAACACAACGATATAACGTGGTTCGGAACTGCACGGTTCCTACTCCACGGATCGAGCTCTACGAGCTCTAGTGATGCACATGCACTCACTAATGACAAATACTCCTTCTCGACACAAGTCGGAGGTGGAGAAACCCCTTACAAGTAATCTTACAACAATAAGATATAAATACAAGAAATATACAATAATACAATGCCAAACTAGTAAAGAAAACAACTTTACAAATGCCTTTGGATTGCTTGCTTGTTGATCGCTTGAATCGTGGTTGAAGACCCTGATTTGCAATAGAAAATCGCCTCAAGACGTCCAAGAAATCGATGCAAATTTCCTCCATCACGAGCTCCTTTTATAGCTTCAACCTGTGCTGGAAAAAGTCGATCAGTCGACTGATCGGGACCATCAGTCGACTGATGCCACTGTTGTCGTGAGACAACGGCTAGATCCACATTGGATAAGTCCAACGGATCTACCATCAGTCGACTGATGGAGTCCTTACTCGACCAGTCGAGTCTCGACTCCATTCTGTGTCCGATTTCTCGAGCGCCAGTCGACTAATCACACGATCAGTCGACTGCTCGAGCCATCAGTTGACTGCCCACCTCTGGCAGTCGACTGCTAGGCCATAACCCGCAGTCAAACCCTAGTTGACTCGGTCCAGTCGACTGCCACATGACATCAGTCGACTGGCACACCTCAAACATGAGGTTTTAACCCAAGTATGGTTCCCCCCATACTTGCTAGACCACCCTTAGCCTAGACCTAAGCCTTCTAGCTACCTCCATCAACCTCACGCCTCTCGGATCCCTCCAAGTCATCCATCACTTGTTCATCCATCGCGCTAGCCTTCAGGTGCTTTCATTGACTATGTCATGCTAACGGTGTCTACACCACCAAGGCACATTGGACTTATGCCGCCAAGACTCCGCTTGGACTTTATGTCGCCAACCATTGGACTTATGCTGCCAAGACTACCGCTTGGACTTTACGCCGCCAATATCAAATCCCCTTGGACTTCAAATGCCAACCCATGTTGGACTTTCCATGCCAATACCATGCTTGGACTTTCCTTGCCAAGACCATGCTTGGACTTTCCTTGCCAACCCATGTTGGACTTTCCATGCCAAGACCATGCTTGGACTTTCCTTGCCAAGACCATGCTTGGACTTTCCTTGCCAACCCATGTTGGACTTTCCATGCCAAGACCATGCTTGGACTTTCCTTGCCAACTCATTGTTGGACTTTCCATTTGCCAAGACCCATGCTTGGACTTTCCATGACAATCACATTGTCATCCATTTTTGTCGAACATCAAAACATTATTCGAGTCAAACTCGAGTCCTGGTCAATCGTGACCTGGGCTGATTGCACCAACAAACCTGACCTCCCGTAACTGCGGGGAGAAGGGAGCGGTGGAATCGGAAATGGTCCGCCGCAAGGATTGATTTGGCATCCTCGTAGCCTCTATCCCGTCCTTTTGGGCAAGGATAGCTCCCGGTGAATGCGGCAGTTCTGCGGGAGAGTGTATGATATCCCTTCCCCAAAATCGTAGGTAGACATTTAGACGATGCCAATTGACAACATTGTTATATGGTACACAAGCGAAACCGAAGTCCTAGAATCGCCTTTTCAAGACCCCGGTACACTCTTTTCCTCCTCCGTGTGACACCGCACTGAGTAGGGTCCTCCAAATAGTCCTCACCAACCAACTCTCTCTGAGATTTCGTCCGAACAATCGTAACCACTTAGCGTATTGGTACTCGAATCCTAGTCCTTGTGGGATCTATAATCTATTATTACTTGACGACATTCGTGCACTTGCGGACGTTGAGCGCGAGCGCGTACTTTGAGTCTTCGACGATCTCCATCATGGAATTTAAGGTCGCGACCGTGCGCGTCAAGTTTTTAGCGCTATTGCCGGGGACTGTCGATTCGATATCAAATTGAACGGTGGTAGATTGGATCAGACTTAGGATTAGATTATTTTCTTTCTTTATTTTCTGATTAGTTTACTTTATTTGCTTTAGTTTTATTTTCCATATTTAGATTTAGTTTTTATTTTCAGTAGTAGTTTTTTGTTTACTTATTGCATCTTAGGTCTTTATTTGCTAGATTTATTTATTTTCTGCTTTTAGCATTAGGTTAGCACTCTTACGTTCGTGTTGGTTCGTCGTATGCTTAGAAGACTAGGATTGGAAGGTCTAATTCCGATTGCTTTAGAGATTGAGGGAACCTTTCACCGACGGAGAGAAGCGCAGCGAAAGATGGAAGATCAACCTGCATCCGAGGTGAACGTAGGCAGTCGACCTCTACGGGACTACGCAACTCCTAGCGCTAGAGGATTCAGGCCGAGTATAGCTGGACCAACCATATCGGCAAATAACTTTGATATGAAGTTGACACTCATACATATGGTCCAGCAGAGCCAATTCGGGGAAGATGCAACTGAAGACCTGAACCGGCATCTTGAGGCTTTTCTCGAAATCTTCTCAACCATGAAATTGAATGGAGTCCCTTCTGACTCGATCCGCCTGAGCCTATTCCCGTTATCACTACGGGATAAGGCTAATGAATGGCTTCACTCCTTACCCTCTTGCAGCATCACCACATGGGAGCAGTGTAAGCAACAGTTTCTGAAAAAATACTTCCCACCAAGTAAGACTGCTCACATGCGCCACCTTATCTCTAGCTTTTACCAGGAGGAGGGGGAGTCCTTATTCGAAGCATGGGATCGCTACAAGGGGCTACTTTATCAATTCTCACACCATGGACTGAAGAGGTGGCTGGTGATCCATATTTTCTATAATGGGATTGCTTACGCCACAAAGATGACCCTAGATTCTGCCGCAGGAGGAGCTTTAATGAACAAGACCATAGAGGAGGCGGAGGAGCTTATCGAAGAGGTGGCCTAAAACCACCATCAATGGGCCTCCGAACGTGGTCAACCCATGCTTGCAGCGGAACATTACACTATCAAATCCATGGACTACTATGGAGGGAAAGGGACCCAGGACGAGCAGATTGAGCACTGCGATGTGATTGGGGACTACGACGCAAGACCCAACAACTAACACCCCAGCACTTCTCATCCGGGATAGAGGAACCACCAAAATTTTTTGTATAAGAATACCTTAGGAAGGTTCCAACCGCCGAGAGAGAATGGGCAGCCTCGTCCCTCTAACACTCGGCTAGAGAGTATGCTAGAGGATTTCATTCGAACGCAACAGGAGGCGAACAATGAATTTCAGCGACGACATTCGCAGACGGATACGATGATCGAGGGGTTGGGGTCATCTGTAAGAGATCATGCCACCAGGAAGAAGTCACTGGAGATTCGAGTAGCTCAGATCATGAACCAAATCTCCAGGATGTTGGTGCAATCGGCCCAGGTCACGATTGACCAGGACTCGAGTTTGACTCGAGTGATGTTTTGATGTTTGACAAAATGTGTTTGACAAAGTATGTTAGACATAGGATTGACATTGATGTTTGACATTAATGTCGGTTAATATGTTGGGGAGATTGTTTATACAATCGACCCAGGTTATAATTGACCAGACTCGAGTTTGACTCGAGGGAGACTTTGGTGGTTGACTAGGGTTGACCATGTGTTTATGGGAAAGTCCAAGTCATGGGTACTTGGCATGGAAAGTCCAAGTGGGACACTTGGCATTTGGGAAAGTCCAAGTCTTGAGTACTTGGCATGGGAAGTCCAAGCATGGGTCTTGGCAAATGGAAAGTCCAAGCATGGGTCTTGGCATGGAAAGTCCAACATGGGTTGGCAAGGGAAAGTCCAAGCTTGAGTCTTGGCATTTGAGAAGTCCAAGGGGGTTGATATTGGCGGCGTAAAGTCCAAGCGGAGTCTTGGCGGCGTAAGTCCAATGTGCCTTGGCGGTGTAGACACCGTTAGCATGACATAGCCGATGGAAGCACCTGGAAGCTAGCGCGATGGATGAACAAGTCATGGATGACTTGGAGGGATCTGAGAGGCGTGAGGCTGATGGAGGTGGCTAGAAGGTTTAGGTCTAGGCTAAGGGTGGTCTAGCAAGTATGGGGGCACCATACTTGGGTTAAAACCTCATTCTTGAGGTTGGGCTCGACCGGGCATTGTGGTCGGTTCGATCACGAGTCGACTCGAGTTCGACCACGGCTGAGAGCTTTATGGCCATACGATCGCTCATGGGAGCAGCTGATCAGCGACGGCAATGACCGCTAAGGGATGGCAATGATCACGGCCGAGTTGCGAGCATTAGACGCCCGTGAGCCGATCGGGCACGACTACGGGCAGTTAGCGATAGCCGACCGCCAATGTTGGCCGATCGGTGAGAGTCCCGTTGGAATTTGTCCAACGTGGATTGAGCCGTTGTCTCACAGCCTACGGTCGGGCAATGATCGGTGATTTATGGCGATCGCCAGCGGAAATCCAAACTCGACGCGAGATAAAAGGAAGTCGCTCGTGGAGATTGCGATCGGGCCCGGGGGAGCTTTGAGGCGATTTGAAGGCGATTTGCAGTGCATTTCAGGTTCTTCAACCTCATCCAAGCAACCAACAAGCAAAGCGCCAAACCCTAGTTTTGTAAAGTGTTCTTTACGTTTCCTTTGTATTTGCTTGTATTTCCTTAGATTATTGTTGTAATCTTGTGTACGAGGTTTCTCCGCCTCCGACTTGTTGTCGAGAAGGAGTTTATTGATTAGTGATTGCATTGGCGTCGCTAGAGCTCATTAGAGCTCGATCCGTGGAGTAGGAACCGTTACGGTTCCGAACCACGTTATATGCTTGTGTTGTGATCGTGTTGTGATTGTGTGTCTTGTTATATTCATTTGTTATTACTATTCCGCTGTGCTAACAAGATTGTAGACGATCGAACGCAAAAGAATTCCATCATCGTACGGTATCACGCTATTCACCCCCCCTCTAGCGGGCATTCAATTCCCAACAAGTGGTATCAGAGCCTGGTGGCTCTTCAACGGATTAACAACCGGGAGCAATACGCTAGAGGGTAAAGATGGAATTTCAAGACAAGCTAGGTTGGGACATCAACACACCGGTCCCGTACTCATTATATGGACAAGAAGGCTTCGATTCTTGGAAGAGAAGAATTGAAGATTTTTTGATGATGAGGGACTTCGAGGAATGGTCTCTATTAATGGAAGGATTTGAGTATCCTAGAGGACCAAAAGGTGGTTTCCTCAAGAAGAAGAGATGGAGTGAAGATCAACTCCAAAGATTCGAGAAAAACAAGAAGGTAATCAAATTCATTTTTGATTTAATTCCAAATGAATTTTTGTGTAGCTTAGGTGAATGCATGGATGTTAAGGAGCTATGGAGCGATTTGGCAAAGCTCCATGAAAGCCCATCAATGGTCCAAGAGGAAGAGACCGAAGAGGCTAATGCATCATCCTCGCAAGGAAGTGAGGATTTGGAGGTTGATAGGGAATCAACTTCCGGATCGGTAGAAGAGGTGGAAGAAGTGGAAGAAGTATCCACTTCTAGAATTGAGGAGGAGAGACCATCCTCAACACCGGAGCAATACCAAGAAGCTTCGACATCTGGACAAGATGAAGAAGCCCAAAATACAACTCCGGCACCTACCACCGAACTAGGTAACTCAAACACATCAATCTCAAATAAAAATAATATCATGTGCTTTGAGTGTAGGGAATTTGGGCACTACAAGAGCAAGTGCCCAAAGAAGATTAGGAAAGCTCCACCGGCTCCAAAAGTCAAGGATGCCGGTTCCCCAAATATCAAGAGCAAGGAGCATATCATATGCTTCAAGTGCAACTCAAGGGGACATTATAGGAATCAATGTCCTAGGGGAAGCAAAAAGACCAAAGAGGGAGCTACACATGTAGGGGGAGCCTCTAGGGCAAACCCTAAGGTATATTTCAATAATGCACCTTCTTTGGTTAATAGGCAAAGGCATGCTAGGAATTTAAATTCTCTTGCAATTTATGAAAAGAATGCTAATAGGAATAAATATTTTTGCTTAGGAGCTAAAAGTGTCCATTTTAGTAATAAGGAGAAGTTTGGGACTAATGTCCCTAAAAATAATTCATCTAAGGATAAACCTAGGTCAAATAATGCTAGACCAATTTTACCTAGGGAGACCATTAGAAAAGTGCAAGAGCACCTAGGTTTCAATCCCAAGTGGACTAGGCATATGCCTAGAAAGTCCCATGCCCATGATTTAAATCAAAATTCAAAAATTGGGCAATTAGAATTAGAGAACCAAGCCTTAAGGTCAAGGCTTGAAAAACTTGAAAAGACCCTTAGGAATATACAAAATCAATTTAAAGGGTCTAGTGGTCAAAATCAAGGGTCCAAAAGTCACAGTCAATACTTAGGACCTAAGAGTCAAAAGTCAAACAAGGGCAAACAAGGTTTGGGTCACAAACCTAAGCCTAAGGTGGCTTACCATAGTGTTCCATTAGATTATGGAACACTAACTAGGTCTAGAAAGACCAAGGTCAATAGGGAAGTCATCCCTAGAGTTGACCAAAGGATATGCCTAGTGGCTAGGGTTTCTAGGAAACCTAAGGTGGCCACTAAGAAGGTTGTTAGGGAGGCAATCCCTAAGGTTAACCTAGGCAAGACCCAAATGACCAAGGCTAATAAGCTTAGGAAGGTCATTAGGAAGGTATCTAGGGAAGTTATCCCTAAGGAATATCTAAGTAACCCTAGGAGTTCAAGTTTTGGGTTCCTAAGAGCGTGATTGATTCACGCTAAGATGGGTTTAGGTGTGTCAACCTTGATTGGATGGGTAGTTAACTCAACCATAACAAAGGTGACACTTTTAGGTTATTTTCAAGGTTATGGTTACCTTGGAAATAGATTTGAATTAATCCTAAAAGGATTTTAGGATATGCCAATATTAATTATGGAGTTTGATAAAATGATCATTTTGGCACAATTTAGGTTTAGAGGTTGGTGTGACATCATGGGTTTTTGGCACACTAGGGAGAAAAGTAGAAATATGGCAAAATGTGATTAATTATATCAAATGACAAGTAATATTAAAATTGAGGTATTACATACCTTTATATCTTATTCGCCATGCTTTGATTTGCCATATGCCATGACATGACATCATGTTCATTCTCATCATTTATATGTCATGTACATGGTTAGGATTAAGGATTAAATGTCATGTGTTTTTAGATTTCATATTATGCCATGACATCATGATTATGAGCATGCGTTTATCTATATCATCTCTAATGCCATAATCATTCATGCATTTAAGATATTTTGATTGAAATTGATTTAAGGATAATGGCATGACTTGAAGTCCCATTTATAAGGGAATCAAGTAGGGTTGCCTTAGAAAAATGCATGAAACCCTAGATTAAATGAACCAAAACCCACATCTCACATCCAATTGACATGTATGTGTATTTATACACCCTAGATACATGTGAGATTCTAGGATATGAGTTGAGTTCAAGGTGCATAGTTTTTGCATCTAGTTGAACCAAAACTCATCTAATTTTATTGGTGGATCATTGGAAAAGCTTGTGTACAAGTCATGTACATAGAGCCCAAGGAATATGATCCAAAATAAGGTTTTGAAAACATTTTGAAAAACCTTGGTGAAGTCTATCTTTTGATAGCAATCACCATTGATGAAGTTGATACAAAATAGGGCTAAAACATTGAAAATTTCAATGGTTTTGAGTTTTGTATCAAACTCACTATTTTATGGGTAAAATATTTTTCAAACATTTTTCACCCATTGTTTTGGTCATAAGTATTATACGTATCAAATTTCGTGATTTTTCGATGTACGTATAATTATTTATGAATTTTTGAATTTCGTTTGTTTATTAATGATCGCCACTTTGGTGGCAATGATCGATGAGAGTGGCAATGACCGACACGTAAGTCGATCGCCAGTCTGATTTCGGGTTAACAAAGTTTGTTTAGCCCGTGTTCAGCTATGGTAAAGGTTCCTAACCACTCCTAACCCTAGGATATGCTTTGGGAAGCATTATGAAGGGTGAAAATCCATTGGATATGGATTAGGAGTTGTGTTAGGTCAAAGTATCAAATTTAGGGTGAGTAAAAGTTCTATGTTGAACTTAGAACCTTAATTTTGATGGTTTAGAGTTCCTATTGGCTTAGGGGCTTTCCAAGGACATTGTTGGTGCAATGGTCAAGGGGGAGCAAGCTTTTAGGGGGAGGTATCCATCTTGGGATGATGGATGTTCCTTTTGGGGAGAATGTTATCAATTGAAAATTGATGGGTGAAGGTACCCAATTTGGAAATTGGGAGAGTGAGATAGGAGTGCCTCTCTTGAGTGATATGGGACTTATCACTAGGAAGATGGTAGGCATCCTAGGTATTTTTTATCAAGGGGGAGATTGTAAGATCTCATTGGCACATGAGACATTGACCTCCTTGGAGAGAAAACCTTTTTGATGTTAGTCAAAAAGGGGGAGAATGTTTGGGGGAGAACATTTGATTTACTTTTTCACTTGAATGTTTGGGGGAGAACATTTGGTGAGTGTTTACCAATTTGGGATAATTGGTAAGGGATTTGAGTTAGTGTTCTAACTCATGGTTTTATTTGGTTTTTGTCAAACATCAAAAAGGGGGAGATTGTTGGTGCAATCGGCCCAGGTCACGATTGACCAGGACTCGAGTTTGACTCGAGTGATGTTTTGATGTTTGACAAAGTGTGTTTGACAAAGTATGTTAGACATAGGATTGACATTGATGTTTGGCATTAATGTCGGTTAATATGTTGGGGAGATTGTTTATACAATCGACCCAGGTTATAATCGACTGCACTGAGTTTGACTCGAGGGAGACTTTGGTGGTTGACTAGGGTTGACCATGTGTTTATGGGAAAGTCCAAGTCATGGGTACTTGGCATGGAAAGTCCAAGTGGGACACTTGGCATTTGGGAAAGTCCAAGTCTTGAGTACTTGGCATGGGAAGTCCAAGCATGGGTCTTGGCAAATGGAAAGTCCAAGCATGGGTCTTGGCATGGAAAGTCCAACATGGGTTGGCAAGGGAAAGTCCAAGCTTGAGTCTTGGCATTTGAGAAGTCCAAGGGGGTTGATATTGGCGGCGTAAAGTCCAAGCGGAGTCTTGGCGGCGTAAGTCCAATGTGCCTTGGCGGTGTAGACACCGTTAGCATGACATAGCCGATGGAAGCACCTGGAAGCTAGCGCGATGGATGAACAAGTCATGGATGACTTGGAGGGATCTGAGAGGCGTGAGGCTGATGGAGGTGGCTAGAAGGTTTAGGTCTAGGCTAAGGGCGGTCTAGCAAGTATGGGGGCACCATACTTGGGTTAAAACCTCATTCTTGAGGTTGGCATGACCGCATTGTGGCTGCCTGATCACGGAGTCGACTCGAGTTCGATCGGTTTGCTGAGAGCTTTAAGAGCTCAATGACCGCTCATGGAAGTAGCCGATCGGCCGACGGCAATGATCGCTAAGGGATGGCCCGATCACGGCCGAAGTCATGCGACATAGAACGCCCGTGAGCCGATCGGGCAATCGACTACGGGCGTTAGCGATCACGCCAATGTTGGCAATGATCGGTGAGAGTCCCGTTGGAATTTGTCCAACGTGGATTGAGCCGTTGTCTCACAGCTGATGTTGGCAATGATCGGTGATTTATGGCACGATCGCCAGCGGAACCAAATCGACCGACGCGAGATAAAAGGAAGTCGTGGGAGATTGCGATCGCTCGGGGGAGCTTTCTTGAGGCGATTTGAAGGCGATTTGCAGGTGCATTTCAGGGCCCTTCAACCTCATCCAAGCAACCAACAAGCAAAGCACTCAAACCCTAGTTTTGTAAAGTGTTCTTTACGTTTCCTTTGTATTTGCTTGTATTTCCTTAGATTATTGTTGTAATCTTGTGTACGAGGTTTCTCCGCCTCCGACTTGTTGTCGAGAAGGAGTTTATTGATTAGTGATTGCATTGGCGTCGCTAGAGCTCATTAGAGCTCGATCCGTGGAGTAGGAACCGTTACGGTTCCGAACCACGTTATATGCTTGTGTTGTGATCGTGTTGTGATTGTGTGTCTTGTTATATTCATTTGTTATTACTATTCCGCTGTGCTAACAAGATTGTAGACGATCGAACGCAAAAGAATTCCATCATCGTACGGTATCACGCTATTCACCCCCCCTCTAGTGGGCATTCAATTCCCAACACAGGATACCAGGGAAGCTACCAGGAAGAGCAGAGGCCAATCCGGTAGAGCAGTTCTAGGCAGTGATGCTGCGAAGCGGGAGGATCCTGAAAGAATTGTCACGATGGTCGGTTACCAAAAAGGACAAGGGATCTTAATCGCTAGAGCCTCTGGGGGAGGCAGAGAATGAAAAAACAAGAGAGACGAACTGAGATCCTGTTGAGAGGGCTAAACCACCCCTTACTGTACCATTCCCACAGTGGTTGACGAACGCAAAGAAAGATGCTGAGTTTGGTAAATTCCTGGATATGCTGAAGACGATCTCGGTAGAGGTACCGATACTTGAAGCGTTGCACCAAATGCCCCAGTTTGCTAGCTTCATTAAAGATATTTTGGCACATCGCAGGAAGGTAGCGAAGTCAGAAACAGTAGCCCTCACGGAGGAGTCAAGCGTTTATCTCTGAAACGAAGCTACTTAGAAATTAAAAGATCCAGGGAGCTTCTATATCCTGTGCCATATAGGGACGACACTGATTAGTAAAGCCTTCTGTGACTTGGGAGCGAGTGTGAGTCTTATGCCCTATACCTTATGTAAAAGGCTAGGGTTAGGAAATTTAAAATTCACTACTATGACACTGCAACTAGATGACCACACATATCGCTGCCCATTGGGGATTTTAGAAGATGTTCCTGTTAAGGTGGGGAAGTTTACATTACCAACTTACTTTGTGGTGATGGAGATGGAAGAAGATACCAAGATACCCGTCATCCTGGGGCGACCATTTTTAGCGACTGCAGGAATGGTCATTGATGTTAAGAATCGCAAGCTGACCCTAAAAGTGGGAGAGGTTAAGATCGAATTTGAGCCCACTACGACAGGAAGTCAGGAACCTGTGTCAGGAAAATATGTGATTCCAGCGAGAGCCAGGAAGGAAGCGGCATACACGGATCCCAAACGGATGAATGGAGGTTCACTGAACCATCAGAGTGGAGTTGATAGAAGAGTGTGGTCGAGCTAAACGACCTTAAACAAAGCGCTTCTTGGGAGGCAACCCAAGTTTAGTTATATATTTCCCTTTTTCTATTGCATTGCATACATGTGCTAGATTTTAGTTTTGATTTCCATCACATTTAGTGTTAGGAGTAGAAAAGAACTTTGCTAGGCAAAAATGAAACCCATATTAGTCTACACATCGAAGTGTATGAACAAATTCGGGTCATGGTGTATGAAAGGGGCAAAAAATGGGGGCACACGGCCTGGCCGTGTGTTTTCCCACGGCCGTGCTCGCTTGACCAGAGGCGCACACGGCTTGGCGGTGTATTTTCACATGGCCGTGGCGCGCGAGGTTAAAAGGGGCGAGCCATGTGTTTTCACCTCATTTGCGCCGTGTGCTTCAAAAGTTCTTGCCCTAGCCATGTGATTTTGTTTTCCCCTTCCTCTAGAAGCATTTTCAACCACTTTAGAAGCAAAAAGGAGCAAGGATGAGGTGGACCAAGACCGTAGCATCCCAATCTGGTGCCTCGGAGCGACAAACAAGAAGAACCGATGCTCCTCAAGCTCCGGAAGAGGGTAACTCCCTACCCCCTCTACTTTTTCACAATAATGAGCATAGAGATAGGTTCAATATGCTCTCTACTCGTAAACTTACTGCTACTAGGTACTTAGATGAGGATTTGTTAGGATCTTTAGGTTTTTTGGGTGACATGCAAACCCTTTTTGCAAAAATGGGGTGGGATGAGATTATGGGAATAAGGCACCTAACCTACCCTAGGATAGTTTTGGAATTTTTTAGTTCTTTAGAGACAGAAGTTTTAACGGGTAGAGAGAGCGAGGAGGGTAGGATAACTTTTAGACTTTTTAATATTGAGCATTAGTGGACCCTTCACCAATGGAACTCATGCTTTGGCTTGCCAAGTGGGGGAGAGAGAAGAACCCCTAATGGGTACAACTCTCATTTGATTTGGACTGAGTTGACAGGGGAGCACGTTTATGACCCTTCTAGGGCCAAAGCGTTGTGCCTCCAAAACCCTCTCTTTCGATACCTTCACCGTGTCATGACCAGTACTATATTTGGTCATGGGGAGAGTGACGGTGTAGTGAGAGCCAGTGAGCTACTTGGCCTATGGGACATGCTACAAGAAAGGAGTAGCATCGATGTAGGGTCCCACTTCATCAAACACTTAGTGAAGATGGGCAAAGCAGCACGCGGAGAGATCCATGTGGGAGGTCTACTTACCCACATTTGTTATAAAATGGGGTACGACTACACAACATTGGAGAGTATAGAGGGGAGCCTTAGGATCGACCTAGGAGTATGCATGGCTATGAAGATGATTGTAAGAGAAGGAGACTCCTTATGCTATGTAAGGAAAAATCTTATGGCCCTTAGGCTCCCCGACCCGGATCATACCACCATCGCTATATGCGCCAATTGGCGCTTAGACCTGATAGTGGAGTCCCCTCCACATGAGGGACCATCCACATCAGTGCCCATCTCTCCACCTTTTTACCACTCTCCCTCCAGTCCACACATACATAGGAGCCCACCTAGTCCACACCGACATGAGCCTACACCTGTGCCGCCATCTTTTTCTACTTTTGAGCAGGATGCAGGTACGTCGGCATATGATTTCTCGGAGTTCCGATCGTGCCTCGACGACATTTACACTGAGTAGCAGATGCAGAGGCAGCGATGGGAGGAGCAGAGCGCCTACTAGCAGGCAGAGTTCCAGGGATTCGGAGAGCATTTTCAGTGCGCAGAGGAGTTCTACGATGAGGCCCACATGTACTTCGAGGAGGAGACTACTCGTCGCCATGATGAGGCAGCTTACCGGAGGGAGATGCGGGAGCATATGCACGCCCAGCAGGCACAGTGGGCTAGGGAGGAGGAGCATCGAGCAACTGCTGCATCCACCTGTTGGGTTTCCGGCACCGCGACGTGTGTGTGTTCGATCATGTTTCGTAAACATGAGCACAGCGGAAGCAATAAAAATAATAAATACTCCTATTTATTACAACACACACAACACACGCATGCTATTACAACAAGTGTAGACATAACCGTAAATTAAAATTGCGATAAAAGGAAATTAAACTACGTTATACCTTCCGTATGACGTGTAGCGGGAACGGCATCAACCGGAACGATCCTCGTAAGAATCGTCTCTATCCGTATCCACGCCGAGCTCCTCGGGATGACTTCGCTAAGACACGAGCTCGCCTTCGTGACGGGTTACTAGCCTCGTGTTGAAGACGACGGATCGAGATGATCACGATCCGAATCCAAATTCGGATCCAAAACGAGTTCTCAAACTCGCTTCTCCGAGAGGTATTCGCAACCGCTTGACGAATCCTTCGCCCTCCACTCAGAGGATTACCGGAGATCAAATCCCGGTATGTTAGCCGCTGTCGAGCACTCAACCGCCGCCCAAACGACGCCCGACGAGAGAAGAAGCTGTCCAGAAAACTGGACAGCTTGGTGGAGGAGATAGGCGCCGCCAAAACAAGGAGACAAAAGCTCACCTTGATGCCGAACCTTTAGGGATCACCGAGGGTCGCGGAGGTTCACCGGCTGAAGCTTGGCCGCCGCAACAAGTTGGAAGGCTGCACCAAGCTGGGCGGCAACAAGATGTTGGGCGGCCACAATAGATTGGGCGGCAACTAGGTGTTGGGCGGCAACTAGGTGTTGGGCGGCAACTTGATGATTAGGTTTAGGGTTAGGGTTTAATCCCTATTTTATAGAGAACTAATTCTCTTAATGGTTAATGGATCATATTCATAAAACCCGTTAACCCGCTCCATTAAGATAAGTTAAAATAAACCAAACCATGATGGTTTATTTTAAGTTAAAACGAACCGAACCAACTTTTGGTTCATTCGTTTAAAATAAACCAAACCCTTTGGTTTATTCTTATCCATTGGATTAGAACCAAACCATTTTGGTCCATCCATTACGTCTTCATAAGACGCAGCCCATCCACGCTTCCATTGCGACTGAAACAATTTCATGCTCGCTTTATGTTTGGTCCAACCAAACATAGTTTCTCTCGGTCTGAGAATCTCATTCTCAAGCTCGTTTTAAATCCTTTGGATTACACTCGTTGTGCGTGTGACCAAATAGGTTCTCGGTTTATGTTGGCCGCCTATAATTAACCATTAATTATAGAATCCGATCATGAGTGGCACCTAGTAGTACATCATGATCCCCAATTAACCGAAAAGATCAACTTGATCCGTAACTATTTCGAAACCCTTCAAGAGCTCGAATGAATCGTGCCCCATTCCCTTCACTCATCTTATACCCACTTGGTTCGTGACATGGTCTATTGTGTGTCCCTCACTAGTCGACTCACGCCACACCTAGCCCAAGTATCATTTCCTCGTCCCTACGGATTCTAGTTACTCCACATGTATCGAAGAGTACCTTACTCTAAACATGTAATGCTTTGGCCAAAGACTTTAGTAACAATCCGACGAGAGGCCATGGGTATACATCTCCTCGCAAGGAGTGGTGAATCCTTTATAGGCTATTCAAACACCTTCGATCACTCGACTTATACCCAATCATCCCGGGTCCACATCTCCTTAGAGATGTTTGCTTAAGATGTCAAAGCATAAGTCTCCATGATCAAGATGACTTGAATACCGCAAGTCAAAGGAACATCGCACTTAAGCCACAGAAGAACTTCATTGACATATCTATATATGCAGAGAACCATATGAAGTCTTACTACCGGTCACTCCAATGAACTAGTTACCATAACTAGCATCCACGATTAACTCCGACATCACTATGTCTCCACCCGGTGAGAATCACCGCTTGGATACACCAAGGAGTATACCTCGTGCTAGTCTCAACGAATTGATGGTGTCCAGATTCATCAATTCATCGACTAGGGATAATTCCGATACATCACAATTACACATGTAGAGATACTCACTAGTTGTGATCCAATCACAAATTCTCTCATGCTGTGAATCGTATCGTGGACATTCAGTAAATGAGTTTAAGATCCAATCAAATACATAAAACATGTATACTCAAATAGTGAATCTTCATTTATCATATAAATGGTTCATACATAAGGCGATTGCCTTAGGACATCTCTCATATATTACTAACAGACTCCCACTTGGCCTAATGCCAATCGCTACGGTATCCAATACCATAAGCTCCAACATGACCCTCAAACTTACTTTGAGGTAATGCTTTATTCAAAGGATCCGCTAAGTTCCTTTCAGTGGGAATTTTCTCGATTTGTATTTCGTTCCTACTTATGATCTCTCTGATAAGATGATAGCGGCGAAGCACATGTTTGGATCATTGATGAGACCACATCAAGTTCATAGATGAACTACTTGATCCAAATCGCTTCCTTTGCTGCTTCCAAAGCTGCAACGTATTCTGCCTTAGTGGCAGAATCCGCTATAGTGTCAAGCTTGGAACCTTTCCAACTTATTGCGCCTCCATTCTAGGTGAATACATACCCAGACTAAGACATGGAATCATCCTTGTCTGTCTGGATCTGGCATCCGTATACCCTCGTATCACCATGTACCCTTCTCCATATATTAGGAACACATCCTTAGTTCTTCTCAAGTACTTAAGGATCGTCTTAACAGCCGCCCAATGATCCATTCCTGGATCGGATTGGTATCTGCTCGTGACACTCAGAGCGTACGATACATCGGGCCTCGTACATAACATAGCATACATGATAGATCCTATTGCGGATGCATAGGGAATCTTACTCATGCAAATCCTCTCGTCTTCTGTGCGCGGACACATAGACTTCGAAAGGTGTACCCCATGCCTGATGGGCAGATAACCTTTCTTGGATTCCGACATGCTAAACCTCTTTAGCACTCGGTCTATATATGTAGACTGCGAAAGACCAAGCAACTGTTTCGATCTATCTCTATAGATCTTAATCGCGAGGATGTAGGTTGCTTCTCCCAGGTCTTTCATGGAGAATGTCTTGGATAACCAAACCTTCACTGACTGTAAGATTGAAACATCGTTTCCTATAAGTAGTATGTTATCGACATACAATACTAGGAATACGACTGCACTCCCACTAACCTTCTTGTACACACAAGGTTCGTCTGGATTTTGTGAGAAATCAAACTTTTTGATCGTCTCATCAAAACGGATATTCCAGCTCCTGGATGCTTGCTTCAATCCATAAATGGATCGTTGCAATTTGCATACCTTGGTTTTATCAACCGATGTGAAACCCTCAGGCTGTATCATATACACGTCCTCGAGCAGGTTTCCATTAAGGAAAGCTGTTTTCACATCCATCTGCCATATCTCATAATCATAATGAGCCGCTATGGCCAGGAGCATCCGAATGGATTTAAGCATAGCTACAGGCGAATAGGTTTCGTCATAATCAACACCTTGTTTTTGACGATATCCTTTCTCCACCAATCTAGCCTTATAGGTAATCACATTACCATCCATGTCGGTTTTCTTCTTGAAAACCCACTTGCACCCTATAGGCTTTATGCCTTCAGGTGGGTCAACCAAGTTCCAAACTTGGTATTCATACATGGAATCCATTTCCGACTTCATGGCACCAAGCCACTTATCCCTTTCTGAACTTGTCAGCACTTCTTCATAACTGGTAGGCTCCTCATCATCAATGAGTAACACGTCGTTCGATTCACTTACGAGAAATCCATATCTCTCAGGAATATTGCGTGTTCTACCAGATCTACGAAGATGTGGTGTTACAATAGGTCCAGCCGATTGCTCATCACTATGAGTTGTTGGCTGTTGTGCTTCACCAGGTATCTCATCAATGTCTATTTGAGTCTCTCGAGCCTCCTCAAGCTCGACGACACTCCCACTGTTTTCTTGCAAGAGAAACTCTTTCTCTAGAAACACAGCATGCCTTGAAACAAACACCTTTTGTTCCACAGGATGATAGAATTGGTAACCCCTTGTTTCCTTAGGGTATCCAATAAATAGACATTTATCGACTTAGCATCCAATTTGTCCGACATCGTCCGCTTACATAAGGTGACAACCCCATATCTTCAAGTAAGATACATGAGGTTTCTTACCATTCCATATCTCATATGGAGTAGTTGAGACTACCTTAGTAGGCATTCTGTTTAACAAGTAAACAGCTGTCTGAAGTGCATAACCCCAAAAGGACTTGGGAAGAGTCGCATGATTCATCATTGACCTGACCATGTCCAACAAGGTCCGGTTACGCCTCTCAGATACACCATTATGCTGTGGTGTATAGGGCGGAGTCCATTGAGACAATATGCTATTGTCTCTTAGATAATCAAGAAACTCTTGACTTAAGTATTCACCACCTCGATCCGATCGAAGTATTTTAATACTTTTGTCATGTTGTTTCTCTACTTCATTTCTGAATTCTTTGAACCTTTCAAAGGCTTCAGACTTGTGTTTCATCGAGAACACATACCCAAACCGTGAGTGATCATCGGTGAAGGTAATGAAGTAGCTATAGCCTCCTAATGCTTGAGTTGTATAGGTCCATATACATCACTATGTATTAGGCCTAGCAACTCTCCCACTGCTCACCTTTTCCAAAAGGTAACTTAGTCATCTTGCCTTTTAAGCATGATTCGCATGTATCGCATGAATCCAATTCAACGATTCCGCAATTCCACATCGTGTAATTCGACATGCGCTTTCTTGCTTATATGGCCAAGACGACAATGCCACATATAGGAGTCTATTTGATTATCCTTCGAGCACGCTTGTTGCTCGCTTCGATATTGAAAATGTCATCGATACGCCCAACGATAAACACCATTGCTTAAAGTTCCAAATCCATAAAGAACTCCATTCAAAGTTATGTAACAACAATTGTTACTAAAAGTCAATGGTACCCATTTCTATTTAAACAAGAAATAGAAATGATGTTCTTTATCAACGAAGGAACATAAAAGCAATTGTCCGGGCTTCTAAGACAAGTCCTACAGGAGTTCCAACAAATACGCTCCGATGGCGGTGCAAAGAACCGCTTGCTCCATTCCCAACACGTAAATTTGACTCTCCTCGACGAGTCTTCTTCTATTCCTTAGCCCATGTATGTCATTACATATATGTGAGCCACACCCAGTATCCAATACCCAAGTGTTTGAGGAAATAGAATGACAATCAATAACGAAGATATCTGAAGAAGATGGGGCATCCGATGCCTTATTCTTCTTCACGGACTCAAGATAAATCTTGCACTTTCTTCGGAAATGGCTCTCCTTGCCATAATGATGGCAAGTTTCCTTTTGTGCTAGTTCTACCTTCTTAGCCCTTCTCTTCTTTCCCTTATGCTATTCCTTTGACTTCCTCTTAGAACCTTTCTTCGAGGAATCAACTAACAGCACCGTCCCCTGCTCATGCTTCTCGTAAGACTCCACAGCCTTCAAAGATATTGAGCAAGACACTACGATGAACCTCCTAGCATCTCGTAGGTGAAGAGGAGCTGAGACTTCGAACCTTCAATCTCACTTGCTCATCAACCAACTCACAGAGATGAAGGACTACGATATGAGCATCCATATGCTCATGCTACTTTTGTAGCTTGGGTTCCATCGCGGCTAGCATGATGCAACTCATTTGTTCAGAATCACTCACATGTTTCTGATAGGCCAACAATTGGTCCAAAGTTGCATCATCACTAGGACGGGCGGGAAGAGGCGCTTCGAGGACATACACAAGCTTTTCACCTTGAGAACAATTCTCAAGTTTCTAAGCCAGTCCAAGAAGTTCGGCCCAGTCAATTTATTTGAATCAAAAATGGAACACAAATTCAAACACATCATGATCAATCTTAGAAATACAAAACGAGCATATATGAGAAAGATGATTTTAAAATGCATCAATATACATTTATAAATCCCATTCATTTTTCGAATTTCAAAAACCCCAAAATCACTTCGGGAGATTGTAGGTCCATCTCCGAATGGGCTGATATCCATCATAGTTATGAACAACCTTGGAGAGAGTCCAACAAGCCATTCATAACTACGATGGTAGGTATCATCTATACCGATTGCATATCACGTATATGCAACTATCACAATGTGCTATCAACTATTTGAATGTTCACACATACATCGGGTTGTTAACACATTAACAAGTATGCATCATATGCATAGCACCCAACTTCACCTCCCTTTACATCGACCTTGGAGAGAGTCCAACAAGCCGATGCTCCAGGTTAAAGCCAACCCATTAATCAGGACATAGTTTTAATATGGTTAGAGCGCATTCAACCAATTAGCCCAGCTTGGAGAGAGTCCAACAACCAAAGCTAATGATTGACCTCTGACTCTTACCATATTAGTATTAAACTATTCCATGGTTTGAACATATTCAGGTTCGAGCCGGGCTTGGAGAGAGTCCAACAACCCAAACAAGAAACAGAACTCTGGTTCTAACCATATTAATGGAAGGTGTAGGCTTTAATATTGATTAAGGGTTTTTAATGTCTCATCCTCTTTGCATGCAAATAACTATTATCTACATGGCATGGCATACATGGCATACATCTACATGTCACGACACGCATGGCATAATGTTATGCATCTAATGCAATTACATGGCATACAATTATGTCATGTCTATATTTCCTTATATGTCATAACTATTTATGGAAATAAAATATGTTTAAGATTTGATTCTCCAAATCAAATCATAATTAAATTAGGAAACAAATTTCCAAATCTAATCACATATTTTATTCATGGAATTATTTGATTAAGGAAAATCTATTTAGGAAACCAATTTCCTAAATCTTTAAAACTACTTATGGAAATAAAATATTTTAAGATTTGATTTCCCAAATCAAATCATGATTAAATTAGGAAACAAATTTCCAGAATCTAATCAAATATTTTATTTATGGAAAATATAAATTTCCATAAATACTTCCAACTTTCCAAAAGTGGAAGATTTCCATAAATACTTCTAGACTTTCCAAAATTAAAAAATTTCCATAAATACTTCTAAATTTCCAAAATTTAGAAAACTTCCAGAAATATATTATGACTATCGCAAAACCATTTTATGATTATGTCGAAACACAACCTGGCTCGATACCATGTGTTTGACCATCACAAGGTGTGTGTTCGATCATGTTTCAGAACATGAGCACAGCGGAAGCAATAAAAATAATAAATACTCCTATTTATTACAACACACACAACACACGCATGCTATTACAACAAGTGTAGACATAACCGTAAATTAAAATTGCAATAAAAGGAAATTAAACTACGTTATACCTTTCGTATGACGTGTAGCGGGAACGGCATCAACCGGAACGATCCTCGTAAGAATCGCTCTATCCGATCCACGCCGAGCTCCTCGGGATGACTTCGCTAAGTCACGAGAGCTTCGTCTTCGCAGACGGGTTACTAGCCTCGTGTTGAAGACGACGCGTGATCGAGAGATGATCACGATCCGAATCCAAATTCGATCCAAAACGAAGTCCTCAAGACTTGCTTCTCCGGAGAGGTATTCGTCAACCGATTGACGAATCCTTCGTCCTCCACCTCAGAGGATTACCGGAGATCAAATCCCCGGTATGTTAGCCGCTGTCGGAGCACTAACCGTCGTCCAAACGACGATCCGACGAGAGGAGAAGAAGCTGTCCAGAAAACTGGACAGCTTGGTGGAGGAGATAGGCGCCGGCCAAAACAAGGAGACAAAAGCTCACCTTGATGCCGAACCTTTTAGGGGATCACCGGAGGGTCGCCGGAGGTTCACCGGCTGAAGCTTGGTCGCCGGCAACAAGTTGGAAGGCTGCACCAAGCTGGCGGCAACAAGTAGGGTTTTAATCCCTATTTTATAGAGAACTAATTCTCTTAATGGTTAATGGATCATATCCATAAAGCCCGTTAACCCGCTCCATTAAGATAAGTTAAAATAAACCAAACCATGATGGTTTATTTTAAGTTAAAACGAACCGAACCAACTTTTGGTTCATTCGTTTAAAATAAACCAAACCCTTTGGTTTATTCTATCCATTGATTAGAACCAAACCATTTTGGTCCATCCATTACGCCTTCATAAGACGCAGCCCATCCACGCCTTCCATTGCGATCAAACAATTTCATGCTCGCTTATGTTTGGTCCAACCAAACATAGTTTCTCTCCTGGTCCGAGAATCTCATTCTCAAGCTCGCTTTAAATCCTTTGGATTACACTCGCGGCGGTGACCAAATAGGTTCTCGCTTATGCTGGCCGCCTATAATTAACCATTAATTATAGAACGATCATGAGTGGCACCTAGTAGTATCATGATCCCCAATTAACAAAAGATCAACGCTGATCCGTAACTATTTCTCAAACCCTTCAAGAGCTCGAATGAATCGTGCCCCATTCCCTTCACTCATCTTATACCCACTTGGTTCGTGACATGGTCTATTGTGTCACCCCTCACTAGGTCGACTACGCCACACCTAGCCCAAGTATCATTTCTCGCCCCACGGATTCTAGTTACTCCACATGTATCAAGAGTACCTTACTCTAAACATGTAATGCTTCGCCAAAGACTTTAGTAACAATCCGACGAGAGGCCATGGGTATACATCTCCTCGCAAGGAGTGGTGAATCTTTATAGGCTATTCAAACACCTTCGATCACTGACTTATACCCAATCATCTCGGTCCACATCTCCTTAGAGATGTTTGCTTAAGATGTCAAAGCATAAGTCTCCATGATCAAGATGACTTGAATACCGCAAGTCAAAGGAACATCGCACTTAAGCCACAAGAAGAACTTCATTGACATATCTATATATGCAGAGAACCATATGAAGTCTTACTACCGGGTCACTCCAATGAACTAGTTACCATAACTAGCATCCACGATTAACTCCGACATCACAATGTCTCCACCAAGGAGAATCACCGCTTGGATACACTAAGGAGTATACTGTGCTAGTCTCAATGTAATTGATGGTGTCCAAATCCATCAATTCATCGACTAGGATAATTCCGATACATCACAATTACACATGTAGAGATACTCACTAGTTGTGATCCAATCACAAATTCTCTCATGCCGTGAATCGACGTGACATTCAAGAAATGAGTTTAAGATCCAATCAAATACATAAAACATGTATACTCAAATAGTGAATCTTCATTTATCATATAAATGGTTCATACATAAGGCGATTGCCTTAGGACATCTCTCATATATTACTAACACCACCAGCTCTCAGATCGACCACATGTATATGTGGCATTAGCGGCTCAGCAGCTAGTTCTCCCAGGATCCAGAGATGCCCAAGCTCCCAGACTTTCCACCTCGTCCACCATATTAGAGGTATATTTTTGTTTAAGTCTGGGAGAAAAACACCAAAATCTATTTTGTTTTGTTTTCCTAGTAGTAGTTTCTTTTCTAGTATTTTCATTTTTTTCATGCATGCATGAGTTGTTTAGTTCCTTTCAGTACTTAATTTTTGGTGTCTTAAAAGCTACCTCAGTAGTATTTTTGAAAATTTCTTGCATGAGTTGTTCCCATAGGTAGCTTAACTCTATTTATCTTGTTGTATTTTATTCTATGTGCTCTATTGAATGTTCTAGACTTATACTGGTTAGCTCTATTTTTGCACTTACACATGTCGAACAGTCTGACAGGGAGGATTTAGTACATACCTAGTTATGATTCACTTCAATAGGCTAGTACTTTGGAATCCATAGGTGACTCTAGGTTTAGCATTTTAGTTACTGGAGATGCTCGGATTGTGTAAGCCCATTCGAAAAAATAAAAATCCCTGTGAGCTAAAAAAAAAATTATGAGGGATAAAAAATAGTTGTCGTGGGTGGAAATGACTAGGTGCCCCTTTAAGACCGAGTTAGGTTACTGGGGAAATACCTCCCAATTTCTCTCAATACCGAGTACGCCATTGAGACTTTATGCTAGATCTAGGGAACGACCCTCGCTTTGGGCAGGTAAGTGCCTAAGAGTCGAAAACCTTAGGAAAGCTATGGGGTGACGACTTAACTCACCATGGAACGGGCATCCCCTAAGAATGATTCACCTAGCATGAGTACGAGGAGCTAACTTAGTGAATTTTTAGAACGTATCTGTTTTGCTTTGATTGCAAATACCACCTGATAAATTTAGTTAGCATGCTCATTATGGAACAATATATTTTTAAAATTTTATGGCACTGAGGTTTGCTTGAGGACAAGCAAAGATTTAAGTCTGGGGGAAGTGATGTGAGCAAAACACATAGGGTTTTGGGAGTAGTTTTTGCTCACATCTTGTTACATTTATCGTTAGTTTCATGCATATGTTACTCTATTTTGCATGCATTTCCTATTTTCTAGTTTGGAGGTTTGCTAGTTGTTCCTTTGAATGCAGTTTGGCTTTTCGGGTGGAAAAGATGCATTTTTGGAGCGAAAGAAGGACATTTCATGCTAAAAGCAGAGTGGGACACGACCAGAGCGTGTGGATTCATACGACCGTGTACGATGGGTGAAGATCAGCACACTAGGAACGCACACGGCCTGGCCGTGTGGCGGCCCGATGGAGTTGCGTGACTAGGGTTTTTTCCCGATTTTGCAGCGGGCCGAGGTGACGTTTATATAAGAATGGCTCCGCCCAAACCCTAGGGGGGAGGTACGACAGCTAGAATGGCACGCCGAAGCCCTAAAAAGCTTCGGTAACTCACAGCGGGGAGGAGGAATGCTGCCGGAGGTCCACAACTTGCAATACAACGCCGGAGGGAAGATCACAATGCATTGTATATCTCTATTTCTGTGCTTTATCTCTACTATATTCGAACTCCAACATGTTTTGTGATTCTTCCTTCGTATTTATGGAGTAGTACTTTTGATTATAGGATTATGGAGTAGCTTGAGTTCATATACAATGTTGGTTCATATTAAATTCTGGCCAAAAGTTTGATATTGACAGTTGGTAGTTGTTCTCTATTATACTTTCGTGAATTTGGCTTTCTTTCCACTGTCCTTAGGCGATATGAGGTGGTGAAAGCCCTCACAATCTATATTTAGGAGGTTTGATCAAGGAACCTAGAGGTAAACCTGACCTCCCGTAACTACGGAGAGAAGGGAGCGGTGGAATCGGAAATGGTCCACCGCAAGGATTGATTTGGCAACCTCGTACCCTCTATCCCGTCCTTTTGGGCGAGGATAGTTCCCAGTGAATGCGGTGGCTCTGCGGGAGAGTGTATGATGTCCCTTCCCCAAAATCGTAGGTAGACGTTTAGACGACGCCAATTGACAACCTTGTTATATGGTACACAAGCGAAACTAAAGTCCTAGAATCGCCTTTTCAAGACCCCAGCGCACTCTTTTCCTCCTCCGTGTGACACCGCACTGAGTAGGGTCCTCCAAATAGTCCTCACCAACCAACGCTCTCTGAGATTTCGTCCAAACAATCACAACCACTTAACGTATTGGTACTCGAATCTCAGTCCCTGTGGGATCGATAATCTATTATTACTTGATGACATCCATGCACTTGCGGGAATTGAGCACGAGTGCATACTTTGAGTCTTCGACGGTCTCCGTCGCGGGATTTAAGGTCACGACTGTGCGCATCAGCAGTGGGCATGGCTTGATGTTGATGTTGCAATACATTTAACATAGAAGCCAAAATGTAACACCACGCCATCTCATCAGCCTTTATCCACTTCTTATAACTCTCCTTCTCCTTTTCCCCAGAATCATTCACAGGCTTAGGAGGACACTCTTCGAAGAGTACATATTTGTACTTTTTAGCAGTTAAGACAATATCAAGATTCCTCTTCCAATCAACATAATTGGGTCCAGTAAGTTTATTCTCTTTCAGTATCAAAGCAAGCGGGTTGAAAGTCATTTTGAAAAACCTAAGAATCACATAGATCAAAACATTAGATTTCAAAAAATTATTGATTCCTCAAACAATAAAATTTTAAAATCAACCAACACCTCAAAACACCGAGAATATCGTATGCCACGATCGTGTGGACGTATACGAATTCTACATTTATAAGAGGAGGTTTTACTCATTAATTTTACTATCTTGTCAACCTAACTTTTTGACAAATAAAATTAATAGTTGGTTCTTCTTCGGCCCTACAAATAAAAGTAGTGACTCCGATGGGGAGGATACACCTATTTGCATCTAAGTGTTCACCATTACTTGGTACCAAGGCAATTATCTTAGGTTATGTGCCTTTCGATGGGGAAGTACATACGCTCCTTAATTATTTCCTATAACCATATTCGACCCTGTGATCCGCAAAATAAACTCATCTGATGGGGAGAAAGGCACTCAGAGCCAATGCACATGTTTGTTTACATCACATGTCAAATTGTAATGGAGGTCGTGGGAATTTATAAAAATATTCCTCTCCCACTTAGTAATTTAAAATTGAGGAATTTTCCTAGCACACGACATGCATATCAAACAAGAAGCAATAAATATGAAAAAAATATTTTCCAATATTATGGCTTTTGTTCTCCAATATGCCTCCTATCATATCGCCATCTCGTCCACTCCGCCCTACGCCATGTACAATCCATTCGGAGATCCGAGCCGAGAATAATTATTTTAATTTACATCCATCGATCCTATACTTCATGAAGGAGTGTACATAAAATCTAGATCAAAAGTAAACTAAAATAAAGGAGTGGCTAAACAATGCCGTACTTAATTAAAAAAAATAAATATTAGCCTCGTCAACCCCGAGGATTCAAATAATATTACACATATGCTATCACATTCACACACATATGACAATAATAGTTGGATCTTATGCCTGCAACCAAAAAGTTAGCCTACACACATCCTACTATCATCCGGCACATACAATATATGAAAAGTGCATAAAATTAACCGAATCCTAAACACACAAAACCGAAAACCGTGGCTCTGATACCACTTGAAGGTTTTGCGAAACCGAAGCTCTGATACCACTTGAAGGTGGAAAATTTGCTTCCCACTTTAACTCGGTCGCTTGTGCATGGCGATCCCATCTATGTCCCCGGATTAGAAAAAATTAATCCTAGACAAAGAGGAATTACCCAAGCAACCGTTCCATCATCGTGCTATTCGATTAGAGTGGTCACTTGAACAAACTTATTGTTCAAGCAACCTACCTCTATTCTTCGATTAGCCGGGGAATAGACGATGTACGGATCACCGGTTTTTGTGTTTGTCTTCGGGGTCCAAGTAAATTAGCCACATACAAAATATACAACATGCATAGAATAAGAAAAGATTAATAAACAAGAAGTATACCTCTTGATCTTCTATTGTATGTCCTTCCTCCTTTTGGACGTCGTGTGAGCGACGATCTTCCAAAAGTCGAAGCCTCCTAGATCACGATCTTCCTTTCCTTGCTCGCTCCGAACAAAAGGAAGAATGGAACAAAACTCCTTCTCTTATCTAGAACCGACCACCAAGCTCCAAGCTTGATGTTTCCGCCGGCCAAGGAGTAGAATATAGGAAGGGGCCGTCGGCCAAAAGCTCCAAAGGAAAACCTTTTATCCTTGTTGCCGCCGGCCAAGGAATAATAAAGGTAGGGGATGAGCGCCGGCTACACCTTAGGAAGAGAAGGAAGCAAACCCTAATCTCCCAAGTAGTTGCCGCCCAAGTCAAAACCCTAACCGTAGCTGCCCAAAGCCAAAACCCTAATCTCCAAAGTTCTTCTTGCCGCCCACCCGTTAAGCCATATTTATAGAGTTAGGCTTAAGCCTCCTTTTAATCTCCACCATCGGATCTAGAGATTTAATCTCCACCGTCGGATCTAGAGTTCCATTTTCCAGCATTGGATCTAAGCTCCATGAGGGTTTTAATAGGCTACAATAGGGACCATGAGGAGGAGTTGGATCTTGGCCACCCAATGGATCAAGCCCACATAAAGTTCGATTCATTAATGATAATCCATTCCACTAGAGGATTATCATTGATCTACCTCACCAACCCCCATAAATAAATATGAGCTCCATATATTAATTATATAAATATCTCCCTGTGTTTAAGATCTCGAATGTCCGTAAATTAATTAATTTACTGACAATTAATTATTCAACATCTAACTCCATGAGTAGTACCACTCAACCTTATCATCATGTCGGACTAAGTCCACCTATAGGGTTTACATGATGAACTTTATGAGCTCCTCAAGGGGACATCATCATCCTAATATATAGGACACGGTTTCCTCCTATAATCAACAACACACCATCTAAATAATATCATTTCCCAACTTACCGAGCCTATCGATTTACTCTATAAATCTCGTCCATTGGTAAATCAAAGAAATAAATACTAAGTATATGTGCTCGTTATTATATTGGAATTAAGAGCATGTACACCATAATATCCAAGGTCCGATTAAATTATATAGTCTGTAAAAATCGAATCACCTTTAAGTCGGTCCTGCTCAATACACACAAAGTGTACTAGTGTAATTCTATGGTCAAGATGAACCAATACCAAATCACACTACAATCATACCAATGGTTTGTCCAAAACCATCTTGATTGTGAGCCATTACTTATACTTTACAAGGAACTAATACCATGATCTCTCGTGTGACACTACACACCATGTTATCTACAATGTAATGTATTAGACAATATACATAACCATAAATATGAAAACAATGATCATGTGATTCTTATTTCAAAAATAAAGGTGTTCATATAAAAGATAGACTTTTTAGTATACATCCCAATAGGAAAAATATGGTGGTGCAGGTGCAGACTCATGTCGGCGTGGACTAGGTGGGCTCCTATGCATGTGTGGACTGGAGGGAGAGTGATGTAAAGGGGGAGAGATGGTCGTCGATGTGGGTGGTCCCTCATGTGGAGGGGACTCCACTACTAGGTCCAAGCGTCAGTTGGCCCGTGTAGTGATTGTGGTACGATCAAGGTCGGGGAGCATAAGGGCCGTCAGATTTTTTTCTTACAAAGCATAAGGAGGGTCCTTCTCTCACAATCATCTTCATGGCCATGCACACTCCTAGGTCGATCCTAGGGCTCCTCTCTATACTCTCTAATGCAGTGTAATCGCACCCCATCCTATGGCAAATGTGGGTAAGTAGGTCCCCTACATTAATCTCTCCTCGTGCTGCTTTGCCCATCTTCACTAAGTGTCTGATGAAGTGGGACCCTACATCGATGCTACTCCTTTCTTGTAGCATGTCCCAGAGGAAAAGCATCTCGCTAGCTCTAACTATATCGTCACTCTCCCCACGACCAAATATAGTACTGGTCGTGATGCGGTGGAGGTATCGGAAGAAGGGGTTTTAGAGGCGCGATGCTTTGGCCCTAGAAGGGTCATAAGCGTGCTCTCCCATCAACTCGGTCCAAAATACCCGAGAGTTGAACCCAATAGGGATTCTTTTCTCTCCCCCACTCGGCAAACCAAAGCATGAGTTCCATTGATGAAGGGTCCATTCATGCTCAATGTTAAAAAGCCTAAAAGTTATACTACCCATTTTTCTCTCTCTACCCGTTAAAATTTCAACCTCTAAGGAACTCAAAAATTCTAGAACTATCCTAGGGTAGGTTGGGTGCCTTATTCCCATCATCTCTTCCCACCTTCCCACCCCAATTTTGCAAATAGGGCTTGAATATCACCCAACAACCCTAAAGGCTCTAGGAAATCATCATCTAAGTACCTAGTAGCAGTGAGTTTACGAGTAGAAAGCATATTATATCTATCTCTAAGTTCATTATTGTAGGGATGTATAATGAAAAGTCTATCTTTTGTATGAACATCTTTATTTTGAAATAAGAATCACATGATCATTGTTTGCATTTTTATGGTTATGCAATATTGTCTAATACATTACATTGTAGATAACATGGTGTGTGGTATCACACGGGAGATCATGTTATCGACTCCTTGTAAAGTATAAGTAAAGGGTCACAATCGAGATGGCTTTGGACAAACCATCGGAATGGTTGTAGTGTGAATTGGTATTGGTTTGTCTTGACCATAGAATCACACTAGTGCACTTTGTGTGTATTGAGCAGGACCGACATAGAGGTGATTCGATTTATTGCTGACTACATAATCAAATCGGACCTCAGATATTATATTGTACATGCTCTTAATCCTGATATAATAACAGGCACATATACTTAGTAGTCATCTCTTTGATTTACCAATGGGCGAGATTTATAGATTAAATCGATAGACTCGGAAAGTTGGGAGATGATATTATTTATATGGTGTGCCATTGATTATAGGAGGAAACCGTGTCCTATATATTAGGATGATGATATCCCCTTGAAGAGCTCATAAGGTTCATCATGTAAATCCTGCAGGTGGACATGGTCTGGCATGATGAAAAGGTTGAGTGGTACTACTCATGGAGTTAGATGTTGATTAATTAATGGTCAGTAAATTAATTAATCAATGGACATTCGAGATCTTAAACACGGGAAGAAAATTTACATATAATATATGGAGCCCATATTAACTTATGGGGGTTAGTGAGGTAGATCAATGATAATCCTCTAGTGGAATGGATAATCATTAATGGATCGGACTTTATGTGGGCTTGATCCATGGGTGGCCAAGATCCAACTCCTCCTGATGGTCCCTAATGTAGCCTATTAAAACCTCATGAAGCTTAGATCCAATGGATAGAAACAAAACTCTAGATCCAAAGGAAGAGATTAAATCTCTAAGATCCGACGGTTGAGATTAAATCTCTAGATCCGACGGTTGAGATTAAATCCCTAGAATCAATGGTGGAGATTAAAAGGAGGCTTATCCCTAACTCTATAAAAGGAGGACAAGGGGTTGGCATGGAGAATTAATCAAGAGGAGCTTAGGTTTTGGAGTTGGCGGCAAGAAGAGGAGCTAGGGTTTGGGTTTGGGCAGCACCTAATAAGGAAAGTTTTACTTGACTTCTCCTTCTTCCTCAAGCTACCAGCGCCCCTTGAAGCTGTTCCAGCCCTTGGACGGCATCCAAACTCCCTCTTCTCCTTCTCCTTGGCCGGTGGAACAAAGGTTTAGGGTCCTCCCTTGAAGCTTTTGGCCGACAACCCTTAATCTCTTCTTCCTTCTTGGCCGGCGGCAAAGCTCCATCCTTGGAGGTTGTTGGTTGGTTGAAAGAAGGAATAGAGCTTTGTTTCTATTCTTCCTCTTGCTCGGAACAAGCAAGGAAGGAAGATTGGTGATCTAGGAGCTTCAACTTTTGGTAGATCGTCGCCCACACGACGTCCGAAAGGAGGAAGGTCATACATTAGAAGATCGAGAGGTATATCTATTCTCTATTCTCTTTTGTTACTTGCTTGTAATTGTTTTTTCAATTATGAGCATAATATATTCTGTTTGTGGCTAAATAATACTTGGATCCCGAACATAAATACAAAATCCGGCGATCCGTACATCGTCTATTCCACAGCTACTCGTAGAATAGAGGTGGGTCGCTTGAACAACGAGTTTGTTCAAGGGACCTCTCTAAACGAATAGCAGGACGATGACTTGGTTGTTTGGGCAATCCCTTTTGTCTAAGATTAATTTTTTTTAATCCAGGGACATCAATGGGATCACCATGAACAAGCAACCGAGGTGAAGTGGGTAGCGAAGTTTCCCCTCACGGGTCATTGAAACCAACCCTACAATTTGTATCAGAGCTTCTGGGCAAAACCTACAATTGGTATCGGAGCCAAGGTATCCGGTTTTGTGTGTTTAGGATTTGGTTAATTTTTATGCACTTTTGATATATTATATGTGCCAGATAATAGTAGGATATGCGTAGGTTAACTCTTTGGTTGCAGGCATAAGATCCGACTATTATGGCGATATGTGTGTATGTGATTGTATGTGTGTAAATGTTTATTTTGTTAAATCCTCGGGGTTGACGGGCCTAGTATTTAATTTTTTGTAAATTAGATATGGTATTGTTTAGCCACTCCTTTTATTTTAGTTTACTTTCGATCTAGATTTCATGTACACTCCCTCGTGGAGTATAGGATCGATGGATGTAAATTAAAATAGATTTTAGCCTCAGCTCGGATCTCCGGATGGCTCGTACATGGCGTAGGAGGAGCGGACGAGATGGTGATGCGACGGGAGACATATTGAAGACAAAATCCATAATAGTTGGAAATTTTTATTTTTCATATTTATTGCTTATTGTTTGATATGCATGTCGTAGGCTAGAAAATTCCTCAATTTTAAATTACTAAGGGGGAGAGGTAAATTTTTTTAAAATTCCCACGACCTCCATTATGATTTGACAAGTGATGCAAAAAAAAATTGCGCGTCGGCTCTGAGTGCTTTCCTCCCCATCGGATGAGTTTGTTTGCAAATCACAAGGTCGAATATTGTTATAGGAAATTATTGAGGAGTGTGTGTACTTCCCCATCGGAAGGCATATAACCCGAGATAATTACCTTGGTACCGAGTAATGGTGAACACTTAGATACAAATATAACTATCCTCTCGATCGGAGTCACTGGTTTTATTTGTAGGGCCAAAGACGAACCAACTATTAATTTTACTTGTCAAAAAGTTAGGTTAACAAGATAGTAAAATTAATGGGTAAAACCTCCTCTTACAAATGTAGAATTCATATACGTCCACACTATCGTGGCATACGATATTCTCGGTGTTTTGAGCTGTTGGTTGATTTTAAAATTTTATTGTTTGAGGAATCAATAATTTTTTGAAATCTAAAGTAATGATATATGTGATTCTTAGGATTTTCAAAAATGACTTTCAGTTCACTTGCTATGATACTAAAGGAAAATAAACTTACTGTACCCAAATAATATTGATTAGAAAAGAATCTAGATATTGTCTTAACTGCTAAGGAGTACAAGTATGTACCCTTCGAAGAGTGTCCTCCTATGCCTGCGAATGAGCTGGAAGTCCATGGAGATGAGATCGATGGGGAAACCTAGGTCAATATCATTCTCCAGTCGACAGAAAGGCTTGCTCAGGCTAAGGCCATGGTTGCTTAGAAGGTTTCTACTTCTAAGCCGAAAGGCAAGAAGAAGAAGAAACAAGGTGGAGCAAAGGTGGTGGGAGGAACTCAAGGACGAGTGAAGAAGCCGAAAGGCAAGTACATCACTTACAAGCATGATGGACATTGGAAGAAAGACTATCCCAATCTGAAGTAGAACAAAGGTATATCCTTTGGTCTAGTCGTTGAAACATAGTTAGCGGTATTATCTACCGGCACCTGGTGTGTAGATACGGGAGCCTATGATCATGTCTGCAATACTTTGCAGGGGTTCCAGAAAACCCGACGACGAGCTGAGGGAGAGATTACCGTTTACTTGGGCAATGCCACGAAGGTGGTGGCTATTGCAGTGGGAGATGTTTTATTTATCCTTTGAGAAAAATAAAGTTTTTCTTCTTAAGAATTTCCTTTATGTACCTTTCTTTAGAAAGAATTTAATTTCGGTTTCTAAATTGTTTATGAATGGATATTCTATTTCTTTTAATGACAAAGTTGTTGTAAAAAGGAATAGGGACATTATCTGTTCTGGTACATTGATAGGAAATTTGTACACACTTGAACCAAAAGCTCCCACGCTGCAAATTGAAATTAATAACTCATCTTGTAATTCCAATAAGAGAAAAGAACCTTCGAAGATGAACCAAATATATCTTTGACATCTTAGGCTTGGTCATATTAACCTAAGCAGAATTCAAAGGTTGATAGCTAATGGACCTTTGGGTTCATTAGTGGTGGAGGATTTCCCAACTTGTGAATCTTTTTTGGAAGGTAAAATGACCAAGAGGCCTTTTAAGGCCAAGCGATATAGAGCCAAAGATGTGTTAGAATTGGTTCATTCTGATTTGTGTGGTCCTATGTCTATCCAGGCTAGAGGAGGTTTTGAATATTTCATCTTTTTCATAGACGATTATTCAAGATATGGATGACACTATGATCAGCTCGTGGTGGCGAGTACCTCTTGGGAGAGTTTAGGAATTACTTATCAGAAGTTGGGATTCAATCCCAATTGTCTGCACTTGGCACACCCCAGCAGAATGGTGTAGCAGAACGAAGGAATAGGAATCTTATGGAGATGGTTAGATCGATGATGAGTTATTCTGAGTTGTCAGATTCGTTCTGGGGATATGCTCAAGATACGGCGGTGTACATTCTGAACTTGGTTCGATCTAAATCAGTGTCTCGTACAGAAGTACGCATGTTCGTTGGCCGTCCTAAAGGAACGAAGGGTGGTTTATTTTATAGTCCTAGAGATCAAAGGGTGATCGTTAGCACGAACGCCAGATTTCTAGAGGAAGACTATGTCATGAGCCACAAGCCCAAGAGTAAAATTGTTCTGGAGGAATTAAAAGGGGAAGTCACTTCTTCAGTACCACCGGTACATGACGATATACCACAAGTCACTGCACCACGTGTCACAGAGGATACACGGGAGATAACTCGTCGTAGTGGGAGGGTTGTGAGACAGCTCGATAGATTCATGTTCTTGAGAGAATCTTTTGATTTGGTCCCTGGTGAACATGAACCTGATCCCTTAACATATGACGAGGCAATCCAAGATAAAGATGCAGTATCCTGGCAAAATGCGATGATTACTGAGATTGAATCTATGGATTCAAATCACGTCTTGGAGCTAGTAGAACCACCCGATGGTATAAAAATCATTGAATGCAAGTAGATCTACAAAAGAAAGAGAGGAATAGATGGGAAGGTTGAGACCTTCAAAGCGAGCCTTGTTGCGAAGGGTATACTCAGAAAGAGGGTATTGATTATGAGGAGACCTTTTTGCCGGTAGCCATGCTTAAGTCTATCCGGATTCTCTTATGCATAGCAGCTCATATGGATTATGAGGTGTGATAGATGGATGTCAAGACAACTTTCCTTAATGAAAGTCTTGAGGAAAACATCTATATGAAGCAACCAGAGGGATTCATTGTGAATGGCAAAGAGCATCTTGTATGTAAGCTTAATCGGTCCATTTATGGATTGAAGCAAGCTTCAAGGTCTTGGAACATCCACTTTGATGAGATAATCCAGTCTTATGGATTTATTCAAAGTCCAGATGAGTCTTGTGTATACAAGAGATGTGATGGAAACGTAGTGGTATTTCTTGTACTATACGTAGATGACATTTTGGTGATTGGCAACAATATCAAGGTGTTATCGGAAGTAAGGGTATGGTTGTCCAAACAGAAACACAAAAACCGGCAATCCGTCCGTCGTCTCTTCCGCGGCTAACCGACTAGAAGAGTTGTGTTGCTTGAACAACTAGTTTGTTCAAGCGATCGCTCGTGTCGTTAGCACGACGACGAATTGGTTGTGCTTAGGAAACTCATCCCATCCGGATTAGTTTTCATTTGTTTAAAATTTTAATCTGGGGACATGGGAGCCAATGAGCCTCCGAGGAATAGCACGTTGCCAACAAATGGTATCAGAGCCACGGTTTCCGGTTTTGTGTGTTTTGGATTCGGTTACTTTCACGCACTTATCATATATTGTGTATGCCAGATAATAGTAGGATGTGCGTAGGCTAACTTTTTGGTTGCAGGCATAAGATCCAACTATTATGGCTATATATGTGTCTATGTGATTGAATGTGTGTGTGATTGTATATTATTTGAATCCTCGGGGTTGACGAGGCTAGATTAGTATTTAATTTTTGTAATTAAATACGGCATTGTTTAGCCACTCTTTATTTTATTTTACTTTCGATCTAAATTTCATGCACACTCCCTCGTGGAGTATAGGATCGATGGATGTAAAATAAAATAGGTTTTATTCTCGGCTCGGATCTCCGGATGGCTCGTACATGGCGTAGGAGGAGCGGACGAGGTGGCAACACGACGGGACACATATTGGAGAACAATGCCATAATAGTTGGAAAAATTCTGATTTTTCCATATTTATTGCTGATTTGTTTTATATGCATGTTGTGTGTGCTTGAAAATTCCTCATTTTCAATTTACTAAGTGGGAGAGGGATATTTTAATTAATTCCCGCGGCCTCCATTACAATTTGACGTGTGATGCAAGAAACTTGCGTGTCGGCTCTGAGTGCCTTCCTCCCTGCGGATGAGTTTGTTTGCGGATCACTAGGTCAAATAATGGTTATAGGAAATTATCTAGTAGCGTGTGTACTTCCACAGCGGTAAGACACATAATCCAAAATAATTCCCTTAGTACCATGTAATGGTACACACTTAGATGCAAATAAAAAGTAGTTTTATTTGTAGGGCCAAAGAGGAAGCAACTATTAATTTTATTTGTCAAAAAGTAAGGTTGACAAGATAATAAAATTAATGGGTTAAACCTCCTCTTACAAATGTAAAATTCGTATACGTCCACACTATCGTGGCATGCGATATTCTCGGTGTTTGAGGTGTTGGTTGATTTCAAAATTTTAGTTTTTGAGGAATCAATAATTTTTATTGAAATCTACAGTAATAATAAGCATGTTGTGTGTGCTTGAAAATTCCTCATTTTCAATTTACTAAGTGGGAGAGGGATATTTTAATTAATTCCCGCGGCCTCCATTACAATTTGACGTGTGATGCAACAAACTTGCGTGTCGGTTCTGAGTGCCTTCCTCCCTGCGGATGAGTTTGTTTGCGGATCACTAGGTCAAATAATGGTTATAAGAAATTATCTAGGAGCGTGTGTACTTCCACAGCGGTAAGGCACATAATCCGAAATAATTCCCTTAGTATCGTGTAATGGTGCACACTTAGATGCAAATATAAAGTATCCTCCCCATCAAAGTCACTGCTTTTATTTGTAGGGCCAAAGAGGAACCAACTATTAATTTTATTTGTCAAAAAGTAAGGTTGACAAGATAATAAAATTAATGGGTAAAACCTCCTCTTAGAAATGTAGAATTCGTATACGTCCACACTGCATGGCATGCGATATTCTCGGTGTTTTGAGGTGTTGGTTGATTTCGAAATTTTATTGTTTGAGGAATCAATAATTTTATGAAATCTAAAGTAATGATCTATGTGATTCTTAGGACTTTCAAAATTGACTTTCAGTCCACTTACTGTGATACTAAAGGAAATAAACTTACTGTACCTAAATAATGTTGATTGGAAAAGATTCAAGATATTTTCTTATCTGCTAAGGAGTACAAGTATGCCCTCTTCAAATAGTGTCCTCAAGCCATCGTTGCTCAAAAGGGTTTCTACTTCTAAGCTGAAAGGCAAGAAGAAGAAGAAACAAGGTGGAGCAAAGATGGTGGGAGGATCTCGGGGAAGAGTGAAAAAGCCGAAAGGCAAGTACTTCACTTGCAAGTAGGATGGACATTGGAAGAAGGACTGTCCCAATCCAAAACAGAACAAAGGTATATCTTTTGGACTAGTCATTGAAACATGATTAGCGGTGATATCTACTGGCACCTGATGAGTTGATACGGGAGCCACTAATCATGTCTGCAACAATTTGTAGGGGTTCCAGGAAACCCGATGACTAGCTAAAGGGGAGATTATCATTTACTTGGGCAATGCCATGATGGTGGCGGCTATTGCAGTGGGAGAAGTTTTATTTATCTCTTGAAAATAATAAAACTTTGGTTCTGGAAAATTCCCTTTATGTACCTTTATTTAGAAAGAATTTAGTTTCAGTTTCTAAATTATTATGGATGGATATTCTATTTCTTTTAATGACAGAGTTGTTATAAAAAGGAATAGGGAGAATATCTATTCAGGTACATTGAAAGGAAATTTGAACCAAAACCTCCCACGATGCAAATTGAAGTTAATAACTCATCTTCTAATTCCAATAAGAGAAAAGAACCTTCGAAGATGAACCAAACATATCTTTGGCTTCTTAGGCTTGGTCACATTAACCTAAGCAGAATTCAAAGGTTGATAGCTGATGGACCTTTGGGTTCATTAGTGGTGGAGGATCTCCCAACCTACGAATCTTGCTTGGAGGGTAAGATGACCAAGAGGCATTTTTAAGGCCAAGGGGTATAGAGCCAAAGATGTGTTAGAAATGGTTCATTCAGATTTGTGTGGTCCTATGACTATCTAGACAAGAGGTGGTCTTGAATATTTCGTCTCTTTTATAGACAATTATTCAAGATATGGATGACACTACGATCTGATCGTGGTGGTGAGAACCTCTTGGGAGAGTTTAGGAACTACTTATCAGAGGTTGGGATTCAATCCCAATTGACTGCACCTGGCACACCCTAGTAGTACGGTGTAGCAGAGCGAAGGAATAGGACTCTTATGGAGATGGTTAGATCGATGATGAGTTATTCTGACTTGTTTTATAGTCTTAGAGATCAGAGGGTGATCGTTAACACGAACGCCAGATTTCTAGAGGAAGACTATGTGATGAGCCACAAGCCTAAGGGTAAAATTGTTCTGGAGGAGTTAAAAGGGAAGTCACTTCTTTAGTACCACCGGTACAAGAGGATATACCACATGTCACTGCACCGTGTGTCACAAAGGATACGCAGATGATACCTCGTCGTAGTGGGAGGGTTGTTAGATAGCCTCTTAGATTCATGTTTTTGGGTGAATCTTTTGATTTGGTCCCTAGCAAACATGAACCTGATCCCTAGACATACGACAAGACAATCCAAGATATAAATACGGCATCTTGGCAAAGTGCAATGAATACTGAGATTGAATCTATGGATTCAAGTCAGGTCTGGGAGCTCTTATGCATAGCAACTCATATGGATTATGAGGTGTGGCAGATGGATGTCAAGACAACTTTCCTTAATGGAAGTCTTGAGGAAAACATCTATATGAAGCAACCAGAGGGATTCATTGCTAAGGGCAAAGAGCGTATTGTATGTAAGCTTAATCGGTCCGTTTATGGACTGAAGCAAGCTTTGAGGTCTTGGAACATCCGCTTTGATGAGGTAAATCCAGACTTATGGATTTATTCAAAGTCCGGATGAGTCTTGTGTATACAAGAGATGTGACGGAAACGTAGTGGTATTTCTTGTACTATACGTAGATAATATTTTGGTAGTTGGCAACAATATCAGAGTCTTATCAGACGTAAGGGTATGGTTGTCCAAACAGTTTTGAAGGACTTGGGAGAAGTGGGTCACAACCTTGGGATCAAGGTTGTTGTGCTTTTCCCAAGCTTCATACATAGACATGATTTTGGATCGTTTTAGCATGCAGAACTCCAAGAAGAGTTTCCTACCTTTTAGGTATGGAGTTACTTTATCTAAAAAGATGTGTCCTAGATCATCTGAGGTGATAAAGGAGTTGAAGGCAGTTCCTTATGCTTCAGCAGTAGGAAGCCTCATGTATGCTATGTACGAGACAAGATATCTGCTTTGTCGTGGGCATGCTTAGCAGATATCAGAGTAATCCAGAATAGGGACATTGGATTGCGGTAAAAGCATGTATTGTAGTGCCTGAGAAGGACTAGGGATTATATGCTAGTTTACCGGGCAGACCAATTACTCCCTGTGGGTTGCATGGATTGTGATTTCCAATCGGATAGGAATAACAGTAAGTCTACCTCAGGTTTTGTGTTTACTTTAGGAGGTGGAGCCATTGTATGGAGGAGTGCCCAGTAGAAATGCATGGCGGACTCCACCATGGAAGCTGAGTATGTGGCAGCCCCTGTGGCAGCCAAAGAAGTTATGTGGTTCAGGAACTTCCTGATGGACTTGGATGTGATTCCTGGTTTGCCTAGAACTATCACAATTTATTGTGATAATAATGGTGCAGTTGCAAACTCGAAGGAACCACGAGCCCATAAGGCTAGTAAACATATAGAGTGCGAGTACCACCTGATACGAGAAATCGTAAAGGAAGTAGAAGTTGTTGTCGCCTAGATTGCATCAGAGGATGACCTAGTAGACCCTTTTTACTAAGGCCCTTCTAGCGAGAGCTTTGATAGGCATGTGGAGGGAAGGGAAATCAGATGTATGACAGTATGATGACAGCATAGTCTTTTAGTATAAGTGGGAGATTGTTGGGATGTATACTGAAAGCCTAGCTCTTTTGTATGAACATCTTTATTTTGAAATAAGAATCACATGATCATTGTTTGCATATTTTTATGATTATGCAAAATTGTCTAATATTTTACATTGTAGATAACATGGTGCTTGGGTGTGGCACAGAAGATCATGTTATCAGTCCCTTGTAGAATATAAGTAGAGGCTCACAACCAAGATGGTTTTGGACAAACCATTGGCATGGTTGTAGTGTAGCTTGGTATTATTTTATCTTGAACATAAAGTTACACTAGTACACTTAGGTGTATTGAGCAGGACCGACATAGAGGTGATTCAATTTGTTGCTGACTACATAATTGAATCGGACCTCGGATATTATGTTGTACATGCTCTTAATCCCGATATAATAACGGACACATGTACTTAGTATTTATTTCTTTGATTTACCAGAGGGTGAGATTTCTATGGATTAAATCAATATGCCCGGTAAGTTGGGAAATGATATTATTTACATGGTGTGTCGTTGATTATAGGAGGAATCCGTGTCCTATGTATTAGGTTGATGATGTCCCCTTGAGGAGCTCATAAGGTTCATCATGTAAACCCTGCAGGTTGACTTAGTCAACATGATGATAAGGTTGAGTGGTACTACTCGAGGAGTTAGATGTTAATTAATTGATGGTCAATAAATCAATTAATTGACGGACATTCGATATCTTAAACACGGGGAGATGGATGTACAAATAATATATGGAGCCCATATTAATTTATGGGGGTTGGTGAGGTAGTTCGATGATGATCCTCTAGTGGAATGGAACATCATTGATGGATCAAGTTTGTGTGGTTCCGATCCATCGGGTTGCCAAGACCCAACTCCTCCTCATGGTCCCTATCGTAGCCTAATATAAACCTCATGAAGTCTAGATCAAATGATGGAAAACAAATCTCTAAATCCGACGGTTGGGATTAAATCCCTAGATCTGACGGTTGAGATTAAATCTCTAGATCCGACGGTTGGGATTAAAACCCTAGAACCGACGGTTGAGATTAAATCTCTAGATCCGACGGTTGAGATTAAACCCCTAGAACCGACGGTGGAGATTAAACCAAGGCCTAAACCTAACTCTATATATAAGGGAGCATGGGTTGGGCGGCAAAAAGATTTTTTTTGGATGATGGAAATTAGGGTTTAGCCTCTCTTTGCTTGGGCGGCAAGAAACCCTAAGGAGGAAACCCTAATTAGGGTTTTGCTCCTTGGGTTGGGCGGCCATGGTGAGGAAAGGAGAGTGGGCGGCAACTTGTGGAAGAGTTCTTCTTCTTCCTAGGGAAGGTCGCCGGTTCTAGATCTCCTCCTTCCACCATGGTTGGGCGGCAAGAAATAGGAAGAGGCTAGGGTTAGGGTTTAGTCCATGATGGTGGGCGGCAACCCTTCTTCCTCCTTCCTCCTTGGTTTGGCCGGTGCCCAAGCTTCACCCTTCTTTCTATGGATTAGGTTGGTTTGGGAAATTAGGGTTTGCCCTTCCATTAGTGGGTGGCAAGAAACCCTAGAGTTTTCCTTTCCTTGGTTGGGCAGCTAGGTTATGGAAGGGAAAGTGGGCGGCAACTATAGGAGAGGATATCTTCTTCTTCTTCCTAGGGTGTTGTCGGCTCCTAGATCTTTTCCCTCTACCTTGGTCGGCGCTCAACCTATTCCTCTCATCCTCTTCTTGTTCTCTTTGGACCGGCGGCAAACATCATGCTTGGAGCTTGATGGTTGGTCCTAGATAAGAGATGAGTTTTGTTTCCATTTTGTTCTCTCTATTCTTGGGGCCGGCGGGATCAATCCTTTGTGGATTGGTGGTTGGCTCAAGCAAGAAGGGAAAGAGAGTTCTTCATTCTTTGGAATGAAGAAGATCTAGGAAGCTTCAACTTGTGGAGGATCTTCGTCCACACAAAGTCTACAAGGAGGTTAGGACATACGATAGAAGATCAAGAGGTATAAAAGTTTTACAACTTTTATTATTGTTCATTGCATGTTCTTATTGATATGCTAGCTTATGTTCTTTATGTTAGTATATGTTGATTATACTAGTTTACATTTGTATGCATTTGTATAATCATGGACCCCGAAGATAAACACAAAAATCGGCAATCCGTCCGTTGTCTCTTCCGCGGCTAACCGACTAGAAGAGTTGTGTTGCTTGAACAACTAGTTTGTTCAAGTGATCGCTCGTGTCGTTAGCACGATGACGAATTGGTTGTACTTAGGAAACTCATCCCATCCGGATTAGTTTTCATTTGTTGAAAATTTTAATCCGGGGACATGGGAGCAAATGAGCCTCTGAGGAATAGCACGTTGCCAACAAGATGGATGCCGGGCAAGAGCTCCAAGGGAGGACCCTAAGCCTTGTTTCCACCAGCCAAGGAGAGCAGAAGAAGTTGGTTTGAACACCAGCCAAGGGCTGGAAAGGCTGGTATGGGCACCGGCCACCAATGGAGAAGAAAAAGACAAGGAAAGAATTTCCTTATTTGGTGCCGCCAAGCTCCAAACCCTAACTCCAAGCCTCTTGCCGCCAACTCCAAACCTCCCCTTGCTTCTAATTAATTCTCCACGCCAACCCTAAAGCCTCGTTTTAAAGAGTTTAGGGATAAGCCTTGTTTTAATCTCCACCATTGTTTCTAGGGATTTAATCTCAACCGTCGGATCTAGAGATTTTAATCTCTACCATTGGATCTAGAGTTTTGTTTTCATCCATTGGATCTAGGCTTCATGAGGTATTAATAGGCTACAATAGGGACCATGAGGAGGAGTTGGATCTTGGCCACCCAATGGATCAAGCCCACATAAAGTCTGATCCATTAATGATAATCCAAACCACTAAAGGATTATCATTGATCTACCTCACCAACCCCCATAAGTTAATATGAGCTACATATATTATATGTACATTTTTTCTCCGTGTTTAAGATCTCGAATGTCCGTCGATTAATTAATTTACTGACCATTAATTAATCAACATCTAACTCCATGAGTAGTACCATTCAATCTTTTCATCATGCCGGACCAAGTCCACCTGCATGGTTTACATGATGAACCTTATGAGCTCCTCAAGGGGACATCATCATCCTAATATATAGGACACGGTTTCCTCCTATAATCAACGACACACCATATAAATAATATCATTTTCCAACTTACCGAGCCTATCAATTTAATCTATAAATCTCGCCCATTGGTAAATCAAAGAAATGAATACTAAGTATATGTGTCAATTACTATATCGGGATTAAGAGCATGTACAATATAATATCTGAGGTCCGATTCGATTATATAGTCAGCAATGAATCGAATCACCTCTAAGTCGGTCCTGCTCAATACACACAAAGGGTACTAGTGTGATTCTATGGTCAAGACAAACCAACACCAAATCACACAACAACCATACCAATGGTTTGTCAATAGTCATCTCGGTTGTGAGCCTATACTTATACTTTACAAGGGGTCGATAACATGATCTCCCGTGTGACACCACACACCATGTTATCTACAATGTAATGTATTAGACAATATGCATAACCATAAAAATATGCAAAAAATGATCATGTGATTCTTATTTCAAAATAAAGATGTTCATACAAAAGATAGACTTTTCAGTGTACATCCCAACAATCTCCTACTTATACTAAAAGACTATGTTGTCCTCAAACTGCCATACATCTGATCCCCATTCCCTCCACATGCCTATCAAAATCTCTCGCCAGAAGGGCCTTAGTGAAAGGATCTGTCAGGTTATCCTCCGATGCAATCATGTCCACAACAACTTCTCCTCTCTTTACGATTTCTCGTATCAGGTGGTACTTGCATCTATGTGTTTACTTGCCTTATGGGCTCGTGGTTCCTTCGAGTTTGCAACTGCACCACTATTATCACAATAAATTATGATAGTTCTGGGCAAACCAGGAATCACATCCAAGTCCATCAGGAAGTTCCTGAGCCACACAGCTTCTTTGGCCGCCTCGTAGGTTGCCACATACTCAGCTTCTATGGTAGAGTCCGCCACGCATTTCTGTTTGACACTCCTCCATACAATGGCTCCACCTCCCAAAGTAAACACAAAACCTGAGGTAGACTTACTGTTATCTCTATCTGATTGGAAGTCGGAATCTATGTAACCCACAGGGAGTAATTGGTCTACCTGGTAAACCAGCATATAATCCCTAGTCCTTCTCAGGTACTTCAATATATGCTTTACCACAGTCCAATGTCCTCACACAGACATTGATATCTCTATGGTCTCTTACATTGCATCGCATACATGAGGCTTCCTACCGCCGAAGCATAAGGAACAACCTTCATCTCCTTAGATAAAGGAACTCCATGCCTGAAAGGTAGAAAACCTTTCTTGGAGTTTTGCATGCTAAAACGATCCATAATTGTGTCTATGTATGAAGCTTGGGATAAGCACAACATCCTTTTCCTGCGATCCCTTATGACCTTGATCCCAAGGATGTGTCCCACTTCTCCCAAGTCCATCATATTAAACTGTTTAGACAACCATACCCTTACGTTCGATAACACCTTGATACTATTGCTAATTAACAAAATGTCATCTACGTATAGTACAAGAAATACCACTACATTTCTGTCACATCTCTTGTATACACAAGACTCATCCGGACTTTGAATAAATCCATAAGACTGGATTACCTCATCAAATCAGATGTTCCAAGACCTTGAAGCTTGCTTCAATCCATAAATGGACCGATTAAGCTTACATACAAGATGCTCTTTGCCCTTCGCAATGAATCCCTCTGGTTGCTTCATATAGATGTTTTCCTCAAGACTTCCATTAAGGAAAACTGTCTTGACATCAATCTGCCACACCTCATAATCCATATGAGCTGCAATGCATAAGAGAATCTGGATAGACTTATGCTTGGCCACTGGCGAAAAGGTCTCCTCATAATCGATACCCTCTTTATGAGTATACCTTTTCGCAACAAGCCTCGCTTTGAAGATCTCAACCTTCCCGTCTATTCCTCTCTTTCTTTTTTAGATCCACTTGCATCCAATGGTTTTTACACCATCGGGTGGTTCCACTAGCTCCCAGACCTGATTTGAATCCATAGATTCAATCTCAGCATTCATTACACTTTGCCAAGATACTGCATCTTTATCTTTGATTGCCTCGTCATATGTCCAGGGATCAGGTTCATGTTCGACAAGCACCAAATCAGAAGATTCTCCCAAGAACATGAATCTATCAGGCTGTCTCACAACCCTCTCACTACGACGAGGTATCACCTGTGTATCCTCTGTGACATGCGGTGTAGTAACTTGTGGTATATCCTCTTGTACCGGTGGTACTAAAGAAGTGACTTCCCCTTTCAATTCCTCCAAAACAATTTTACTCATGGGCTTGTGGTTCATCACATAGTCTTCTTCTAGAAATCTGGGGTTCGTGCTAACGATCACCCTCTGATCTCAAGGACTATAAAACAAACCACCTTTCGTTCCCCTAGGATAGCCAACGAACATGCGTACTTCTATACGAGATTCCAACTTACCAGCATCCGCCTTCAGCACATGTGTTGGACTCTCCCAAATCCGAATATGTCTTAGACTAGACTTTCGTCCAGTCCACAATTCTGTGGGAGTAGAAGGCACTAATTCAGACGGGACAAAGTTTAGAATATACACTGTCGTATCTTGAGCATATCCCCAGAATGAATCTGGCAACTCAGAATAACTCATCATCGATCTAACCATCTCCATAAGAGTCCTATTCCTTCACTCTGCTACACCATTCTGCTGGGGTGTGCCAGGTGCAGACAATTGGGAATGAATCCCAGCCTTTGATAAGTAATTCCTAAACTCTCCCAAGAGGTACTCACCACCACGATCAGATCGTAGTGTCTTGATACTTTTACCTTGACGTTTCTCCACATCAGCCTTGAATTCTTTGAACTTGTCAAAGCATTCAGACTTGCGGCGCATCAAGTAAATGTATCCATATCTCGAATAATCATCTATAAAAGAGACGAAATTCTCAAAACCACCTCTAGCCTGGATACACATAGGACCACACAAATCAGAATGAACCAATTCTAACACATCTTTGGCTCTATACCCCTTGGCCTTAAAAGGCCTCTTGGTCATTTTACCCTCTAAGCAGGATTCGCAGGTTGGGAAATCTTCCACCGCTAATGAACCCAAATATCCATCATCTATCAACCTTTGAATTCTGCTTAGGTTAATATGACCAAGCCTAAGATGCAAAGATATGTTTGGTTCATCTTCGAAGGTTCTTTTTTCTTATTGGAATTAGAAGATGAGTTATTAACTTCTATTTTCATCGTGGGAGCTTTTGGTTCTGGTGTATATAAATTTTCTATCAATGCACCCGAACAGATAATCTCCCTATTCCTTTTTATAACAACTCTGTCATTAAAAGAAATAGAATATCCATCTATAAACAATTTAGAAACTGAAATTAAATTCTTTCTAAATAAAGGTACATAAAGGCAATTCTTAAGAACCAAAACTTTATTTTTCTCAAAAGATAAATAAACGTCTTCCACTACAACAGTCGCCACCTTCGTGGCATCGCCCAAGTACATGGTAATCTCCCCCTCAGCAAGTCATCTGGTTTCCTGAAACCACTGCAAAGTATTGCAGACATGATCAGTGGCTCCAGTATCTACACACTAGGTGCCGGTAAATAACACCGCTAAACATGTTTCAATGACTAGACCAAAAGATATACCTTTGTTTTGCTTGCAGTTGGGGCAGTCCTTCTTCCAGTGTCCAGTCTACTTACAAGTTAAGCACTTGCCTTTCGGCTTCTTCACTCCTCCCTGAGTTCCTCCCACCGCCTTTGACCCAGTTTATTTCTTCTTCTTCTTGCCTTTCAGCTTACAAGTAGAAACCTTTTGGGTCACCATGGCATGCGCCGTAGCACTCTGACGAAATAGCCCCTCTGTCGCCTGGAGTTCTGTCAAAAGCTCCGCCAACGAATACAACCTCTTTTTCATGTTGTAGTTCAAGTGAAACTGCTCAAAACTCCTAGGTAGAGACTGGATAATGATATCGACTTGGGTTTCCCCATCGATCTCAGCTCCAAGGACTTCCAACTCATTCAAATGAGCCATCATCTTGAGAACATGATCCCTCACGGGTGTTCCCTCGATCATGGTGGTCGTCATCAAGTTCCTCATGGCTTCCTGCTTTTAGCTCGATTCTGGTGTCCGAAAAGCTCTTTGAGTTTGAGCATCATGTCATAAGCAGTGGGCATGGCTTGATGTTGATGTTGCAGTACATTTGACATAGATGCCAAAATGTAACATCGCGCCATCTCATCGGCCTTGTATCCACTTCTTATAACTCTCCTTCTCCTTTTCCCCATAATCATCCGCAGGCTTAGGAGGGCACTCTTCGAGAAGTACATATTTGTATTCCTCAGCAGTCAAGACAATGTCTAGATTCCTCTTCCAACCAACATAGTTGGGTCCAGTAAGTTTATTCTCTTTCAGTATCACAGCAAGCGGGTTGAAAGTCATTTTGAAAGAAAACCTAAGAATCACATAGATCAAAACATTAGATTTCAAAAAATTATTGATTCCTCAAACAATAATATTTTAAAATCAACCAACACCTCAAAACACCAAGAATTTCCTATGCCACAATAGTGTGGACGTATACGAATTCTACATTTATAAGAGGAGGTTTTACCCATTAATTTTACTATTTTATCAACCTAACTTTTTGACAAGTAAAATTAACAGTTGGTTCTTCTTTGGCCCTACAAATAAAAGCAGTGACTCTAATGGGGAGGATACTTATATTTGTTTCTAAGTGTTCACCATTACTCGGTACCAAGGTAATTATCTCGGGTTATGTGCCTTCCGATGGGGAAGTACACACGCTCCTTAACAATTTCCTATAGCCATATTCGACCTTGTGATCTGCAAACAAACTCATCCGATGGGGAGGAAGACACTCAGAGCCAACGTGCAAGTTTGTTTGCATCACTTGTCAAATTGTAATGGAGGCCGTGGGAATTTATAAAAATTTCCCTCTCCCACTTAGTAATTTGAAATTGGGGAATTTTCTAGCCTACGACATGCATATCAAACAATAAGAAATAAATATGAAAAATAATTATTTTCCAACTATTATGGCTTTTGTTTTCAATATGTCTCCCGTCGTATCGCCATCTCGTCCGCTCCTCCTATGCCATGTACGAGCCATCCGGAGATCTGAGCCGAGACTAAAATCTATTTTAATTTACATCCATCGATCCTATACTCCACGAGAGAGTGTACATGAAATCTAGATCGAAAGTAAACTAAAATAAAAAGAGTGGATAAACAATGTCGTATCTAATTTACAAAAAATCAAATACTAGCCTCGTCAACCCCGAGGATTCAACAAAATATACATTTACACACATACAATCACATACACACATATGACCATAATAGTTGGATCCTATGCCTGCAACCAAAGAGTTAACCTACACATATCCTACTATTATCCGACACATATAATATATGAAAAGTGCATAACCAAATCCTAAACACACAAAACCGGAAATCGTGGCTCTGATACCACTTGAAGGTAGGAAACTTCACTTCCCACTTCAACTCGGTCGCTTGTTCATGGCGATCCCTTCTACGTCCCCGGATAAAAAAAGTTTATCCATGACAAGAGGGATTGCCCAAGCAACCTTGTCATCGTCGTGCTATTCGATTAGAGTAGTCACTTGAACAAACTTGTTGTTATAGCGACCAACCTCTATTCTACGAATAGCCACAGAATAGACGATGTACGGATCACCGACTTTTGTGTTTATGTTCGGGGTCCAAGTATATTTAGCCACAAAACAGAATATATCATCCATATATAATTGAAAACAATAACAAACATGTTACATATGAAGATAGATAAGTGTTATACCTCTCGATCTTCTATAGTATGACCTTCCTCCTTTCGGACGTCGTGTGGGAGACGATCTACCAAAAGTTGAAGCTCCGAGATCACCAATATTCCTTCGTTGCTCGTTTCGAGCAAGAGGAAGAATAGAAACAATGCCCTTCTCCTTCCTTTACCCAACCAACAAGCAACAAGCAAGTTGCTTGCAGCCGACCAACAAAGAGAAGGAGAAAGATGGATGCCGGCCAAGAGCTCCAAGGGAGGACCCTAAGCCTTGTTTCCACTGGCCAAGGAGAGGAGAAGAAGTTGGTTTGAATGCCGGCCAAGGGATGGAAAGGTTGGTATGGGCGCCGGCCACCAATGGAGAAGAAGAAGACAAGGAAAGAATTTCCTTATTTGGTGCCGCCAAGCTCCAAACCCTAACTCCAAGCCTCTTGCCGCCAACTCTAAACCTCCCCTTGCTTCTAATTAATTCTCCACGCCAACCCTAAAGCCTCCTTTTATAGAGTTTAGGGATAAGCCTTGTTTTAATCTCCACCATTGGTTCTAGGGATTTAATCTCAACCGTCGGATCTAGAGATTTAAACTCAACCGTCGGATCTAGAGATTTTAATCTCTACCATTGGATCTAGAGTTTTGTTTTCATCCATTGGATCTAGGCTTCATGAGGTATTAATAGGCTACAAAAGAGACCATGAGGAGGAGATGGATCTTGGCCACCCAATGGAGCAAGCTCACATAAAGTCCGATCCATTAATGATAATCCAATCAACTAAAGGATTATCATTGATCTACCTCACCAACCCCCATAAGTTAATATGGGCTCTATATATTATATGTATATTTTCTCCCCGTGTTAAAGATCTCGAATGTCCGTCGATTAATTAATTTACTGACCATTAATTAATCAACATCTAACTCCATGAGTAGTACCACTCAACCTTTTCATCATGCCGGACCAAGTCCACCTGCAGGGTTTACATGATGAACCTTATGAGCTCCTCAAGGGGACATCATCATCCTAATATATAGGACACAGTTTCCTCCTATAATCAACGACACACCATATAAATAATATCATTTCTCAACTTATCGAACCTATTGATTTAATCTATAAATCTCGCCCATTGGTAAATCAAAGAAATGAATACTAAGTATATGTGTCCATTATTATATCGAGATTAAGAGTATGTACAATATAATATCTGAAGTCAGATTCGATTATGTAGTCAGCAATGAATTGAATCACCTCTAAGTCGGTCCTGCTCAATACACACAAAGTGTACTAGTTGTTAGTAATATATGAGAGATGTCCTAAGGCAATCGCCTTATGTATGAACCATTTATATGATAAATGAAGATTCACTATTTGAGTATACATGTTTCATGTATTTGATTGGATCTTAAACTCATTTATTGAATGTCCACGATGTGATTCACAGCATGAGAGAATTTATGATTGGATCACAACTAGTGAGTATCTCTACATGTGTAATTGTGATGTATCGGAATTATCCCTAGTCGATGAATTGATGGATTTGGACACCATCAATTCTGTCGAGACTAGCACGAGGTATACTCCTTGGTGTATCCAAGCAGCTGATTCTCACTGGCTGGAGACATAGTGATGTCCGGAGTTAATCGTGGATGTCAGTTATGGTAACTAGTTCATTGGAGTGACCAGCCGTAAGACATCATATGGTTCTCTGCATATATAGATATGTCAATGAAGTTCTTACTGTGGCTTAAGTGCGATGTTCCTTTGACTTGCGGTATTCAAGTCATCTTGATCATGGAGACTTATGCTTTGACATCTTAAGCAAACATCTCTAAGAAGATGTGGACCCGGAATGATTGGGTATAAGTCGAAGTGATCGAAGGTGTTTGAATAGTCTATAAAGGATTCACCACTCCTTGCGAGGAGATGTATACCCATGGCCTCTCGTCGGATTGTTACTAAAGTCTTTGGCCAAAGTATTACATGTTTGGAGTAAGGTACTCTTCGATATATGTGGAGTAACTAGAATCCGTAGGACGAGGAAATGATACTTGGGCTAGGTGTGACGTAGTCAACCTAGTGGGGACTGACACTATAGACCATGTCCTGAACCAAGTGGGTATAAGATGAGTGAAGGGAATGGTGCACGATTCATTCGAGCTACTGAAGGGTTTCAGAAATAGTTCTGGATCAACCGTTGATCTTTTCGGTTAATTGGGGATCATAATGTACTACTAGGTGCCACTCATGATCGTTCTATAATTAATGGTTAATTATAGACGGCCAACATAAACCGAGAACCTATTTGGTCACACGCACAACGAGTGTATTCCAAAGGATTTAAAACGAGCTTGAGAATGGGATTCTCAGACCGAGAGAAACTATGTTTGGTTGGACCAAACATAAAGCGAGCATGAAATTGTTTTAGTCGCAATGGAAGCGTGGATGGGCCGTGTCTTATGAAGACATAATGGATGGACCAAAATGGTTTGGTTCTAATCCAATGGATGAGAATAAACCAAAGGGTTTGGTTTATTTTAAACGAATGAACCAAAAGTTGGTTCGGTTCGTTTTAACTTAAAATAAACCATCATGGTTTGGTTTATTTTAACTTATCTTAATGGAGTGGGTTAACGGGCTTTATGGATATGATCCATTAACCATTAAGAGAATTAGTTCTCTATAAAATAGGGCTTAAACCCTAACCCTAAGGCTAATGAAGTTTTGGCCGCCCAACCCTAGCCTCCTTTTGTTGTTGCCGCCCAACATGGTGTTGCCGCCAACTTCATGGAGCTGCTGCCACCTCCTTGCCGCCGGCATCCAAGCTTCAGCCGGCGATGCTCCGGTGACCCTCCGGTGATCTCTTGTGGGTTCGGTGATAAGGTGAGCTCCACATCTCCTTTGGCCGGCCTCTATTCCTCCACCAAAAGCTGTCCAGTTTTTCTGGACAGCTTGTTTCTTTGTTGTCGGAGCGTCGTTTGGATGACGGTTAGTGCTCCGACAGCGGCTAACTTACCGGGGATTTGATCTCCGGTAATCCTCTGAGGTGGAGGACGAAGGATTCATCAAACGGTTGACGAATACCTCTCCGGATAATCGAGTTTTGAGGACTCGGTTTTGGATCCGAATTTGGATTCGGATTGTGATCATCTCTCGATCACGTCGTCTTCAACACGAGGCTAGTAACCCGTACAAAGACGAAGCTCGTGGCTTAGCGAAGTCATTCCGAGGAGCTCGGCGTGGATACGGATAAAGACGATTCTTACAAGGATCGTTCCGGTTGATGTCGTTCCCGCTATACGTCATACGAAAGGTATAACGTAGATAAATTTCCTTTTATTGCAAATTTTAATTTACGGTTATGTCTACACTTGTTGTAATATGCATGCGTGTGTTGTGTGTGTTGTAATAAATATAGATTTATTATTTTTAATTGCTTCCGCTGTGCTCATGTTTACGAAACATGATCGAACACACACACGCCGCGGTGCCGGAAACCCAACAGTGGTATCAGAGCCCAGGTTGTGTTTCGACATAATCGTAAAATGGTTTTGCGATAGTCATAATGTATTTCTGGAAATTTTCTAATTTTGGAAATTTAGAAGTATTTATGGAAATTTTTCAATTTTGGAAAGTCTTGAAGTATTTATGGAAATCTTCCACTTTTGGAAAGTTGGAAGTATTTATGGAAATTTATATTTTCCATAAATAAAATATTTGATTAGATTCTGGAAATTTGTTTCCTAATTTAATCATGATTTGATTTGGGAAATCAAATCTTAAAATATTTTATTTCCATAAGTAGTTTTAATGATTTAGGAAATTGGTTTCCTAAATAGATTTTCCTTAATCAAATAATTCCATGAATAAAATATGTGATTAGATTTGGAAATTTGTTTCCTAATTTAATTATGATTTGATTTGAAGAATCAAATCTTAAACATATTTTATTTCCATAAATAGTTATGACATATAAGAAAATATATACATGACATAATTGTATGTCATGTAATTGCATTAGATGCATAACATTATGCCATGCGTGTCGTGACATGTAGATGTATGCCATGTATGCCATGCCATGTAGATAATAGTTATTTGCATACAAAGAGGATGAGACATAAAAACCCTTAATCAATATTAAAGCCTACACCTTCCATTAATATGGTTAGAACCAGAGTTCTATTTCTTGTTTGGGTTGTTGGACTCTCTCCAAGCCCGGCTCGAACCTGAATATGTTCAAACCATGGAATAGTTTAATACTAATATGGTAAGAGTCAGAGGTCAATCGTTAGCTTTGGTTGTTGGACTCTCTCCAAGCTGGGCTAATTGGTTGAATGCGCTCTAACCATATTAAAACTATGTCCCGATTAATGGGTTGGCTTTAACCTGGAGCATCGGCTTGTTGGACTCTCTCCAAGGTCGATGTAAAGGGAGGTGAAGTTGGGTGCTATGCATATGATGCATACTTGTTAATGTGTTAACAACCCGATGTATGTGTGAACATTCAATTAGTTGATAGCACATTGTGATAGTTGCATATACGTGATATGCAATCGGTATAGTTGATACCTACCATCGTAGTTATGAATGGCTTGTTGGACTCTCTCCAAGGTTGTTCATAACTATGATGGATATCAGCCCATTCGGAGATGGACCTACGATCTCCCGAAGTGATTTTGGGGTTTTTGAAATTCGAAAAATGAATGGGATTTATAAATGTATATTGATGAATTTTAAAATCATTTTCTCATATATGCTCGTTTTGTATATCTAAGATTGATCCTGATGTCTTTGAATTTGCGTTCCATTTTGGATTCGAATAAATTGATTGGGCCGAACTTCTTGGACTGGCTTAGAAACTTGAGAATTATTCTCAAGGTTGAAAAGCTTGCAAATGTCCTCGAAGCGCCTCTTCCCGCCCATCCTAGTGACAATGCAACTCTGGACCAATTGTTGGCCTATCAGAAACATGTGAGTGATTTTGAACAAATGAGTTGCATCATGCTAGCCGCGATGGAACCCAAGCTATGAAAGCAGCATGAGCATATGGATGCTCATATCGTAGTCCTTCATCTTTGTGAGTTGGTTGATGAGCAAGTGAGATTCGAAAGGTTCGAAGTCTCAAAGCTCCTCTTCACCTCTGAGATGCTAGGAGGTTCATCGTGAGTCTTGCTCAATATGAAGACCGTGGAGTCTTCTTCGAGAAGCATGGCGAGGGGGGTTGATTAGTTGATTCCTCAAAGAAAGGTTCTAAGAGGAAGTCAAAGGAACAGCAGAAGGGAAAGAAGAGAAGGGCTAAGAAGGTAGAACTAGCACAAAAGGAAACTTGCCATCATTATGGCAAGGAGAGCCATTTGCGAAGAAAGTGCAAGATTCATCTTGAGTCCGTGAAGAAGGATAAGGCATCGGATGCCCCATCTTCTTCAGAAATCTTCTTTATTGATTGTCGTTCTATTTCCTCAGACACTTGGGTATTTGATACTGGGTGTGGCTCACATATATGTAATGACATACATGGGCTAAGGAATAGAAGAAAACTCGTCAAGGGGAGAGTCAAATTTACGTGTTGGGAATGGAGCAACGGTTGCTGCACTCGCCATCGGAACATATTTGTTGGAACTCCCTGTAGGACTTGTCTTAGAACTGGACAATTGCTTTTATGTTCCTTCGTTGATAAAGAACATCATTTCTATTTCTTGTCTAAATAGAAATGGGTTCCATTTGACTTTTAGTAACAATTGTTGTTACATAACTTTGAATGGAGTTCTTTATGGGATTGGAACTTTAAGCAATGGTGTTTATACGTTGGACGTATCCAGTGACGATTTCAATATCGAAGCGAGCAACACGCGTGCTCGAAAGGATAATCAAATAGACTCCTATATGTGGCATTGTCGTCTTGGCCATATAAGCAAGAAACGCATGTCCGAATTACACCGATGTGGAATTCTGAATCGTTTGAATTGGATTCATACGATACATGCAAATCATGCTTAAAAGGCAAGATGACTAAGTTACCTTTTACTGGAAAAGGTGAACGAGTGGGAGAGTTACTAGGTCTAATACATACTGATGTATGTGGACCTATGTCAACTCAAGCATTAGGAGGCTATAGCTACTTCATTACCTTCACCGATGATCACTCATGGTTTGGGTATGTGTTCTTGATGAAACACAAGTCTGAAGCCTTTGAAAGGTTCAAAGAATTCAGAAATGAAGTAGAGAAACAACATGACAAGAGTATTAAAATACTTGATCGGATCGAGGTGGTGAATACTTAAGTCAAGAGTTTCTTGATTATCCGAGAGACAATGACATATTGTCTCAATGGACTCCACCCTATACACCACAGATAATGGTGTATCCGAGAGGCGAATCGACCTTGTTGGACATGGTCAGTCAATGATGAATCATCGACTCTTCCCAAGTCCTTTTGGGGTTATGCACTTGAGCATTTGTTTACTTGTTAAGCAGAATGCCTACCAGGTAGTCTCAACTACTCCATATGAGATATGGAATAGTAAGAAACCTCATGTATCTTACTTGAAGATATGGGGTTGTCTGCTTATGTGAAGCGGTATGTATCGGACAAATTGGATGCTAAGTCGATAAATGTCTATTTATTGGATACCCTAAGGAAACAAGGGGTTACCAATTCTATCATCTGTGGAACAAAGGTGTTTGTTTCAAGGCATCTTTGTGTTTCTAGAGAAAGTTTCTCTTGCAGAAAGCGATGGGAGTGTCGTCGAGCTTGAGGAGGCTCGAGAGACTCAAATAGACATTGATGAGATACCTAGTGAAGCACTGTAGACAACTCATAGTGATGGGCAATCAATTTGGACCTATTGTAACACCACATCTTCGTAGATGCAGTAGAACATAATTCACGAGAGATATGGATTTCTCGTAAGTGAATCGAGCGTGTTACTCATTGATGATGAGGAGCCTACGTTATGAAGAAGTCGACAAGTTCGAAGGGATAAGTGGCTTGGTGCCATGAAGTGAAATGGATTCCATGTGAAAACCAAGTTTGGAACTTGGTTGACCCACTGAGGCATAAAGCCTATAGGGTGCAAGTGGGTTTTCAAGAAGAAAACCGACATGGATGGTAATGTGATTACCTATAAGGCTAGATTGGTGGCGAAAGGATATCGTCAAAAGCAAGGTGTTGATTATGACGAAACCTATTAAACTTTGTAGCTATGCTTAAATCCATTCGGATGCTCCTGGCCATAGCGGCTCATTATGATTATGAGATATGGCAGATGGATGTGAAAACAGCTTTCCTTAATGGAAACCTGCTCGAGGACGTGTATATGATACAACCTGAGGGTTTCACATCGGTTGATAAAACCAAGGTATGCAAATTGCGACGGTCCATTTATGGATTGAAGCAAGCATCCAGGAGCTGGAATATCCGTTTTGATGAGACGATCAAAAAGTTTGATTTCTCACAAAATCCAGACGAACCTTGTGTGTACAAGAAGGTTAGTGGGAGTGCAGTCGTGTTCCTAGTATTGTATGTCGATGACATATTACTTATATGAAACGATGTGTCAATCTTACAGTCAGTTAAGGTTTCGTTATCCAAGACATTCTCCATGAAAGACCTAGGAGAAGCAACCTACATCCTTGGGATTAAGATCTATAGAGATAGATCGAAACGGTTGCTTGGTCTTTCGCAGTCTACATATATAGACCGAGTGCTAAAGAGGTTTAGCATGTCGGAATCCAAGAAAGGTTATCTGCCCATCAGGCATGGGGTACACCTTTCGAAGTCTATGTGTCCGCGCACAGAAGACGAGAGGATTTGCATGAGTAAGATTCCCTATGCATCCGCAATATGATCTATCATGTATGCTATGTTATGTACGAGGCTCGATGTATCGTATGCTTTGAGTGTCATGAGCAGATACCAGTCCGATCCAGGAATGGATCATTGGGCGGCTGTTAAGACGATCCTTAAGTACTTAAGAAGAACTAAGGATGTGTTCCTAATATATGGAGAAGGGTACATGGTGATACGTGGGTATACGGATGCCAGCTCCAGACAGACAAGGATGATTCCATGTCTCAGTCTGAGTATGTATTCACCTGGAATGGAGGCGCAATAAGTTGGAAAGGATCCAAGCTTGACACTATAGCGGATTCTGCCACTAAGGCAGAATACATTGCAGCTTTGGAAGCAGCAAAGGAAGCGGTTTGGATCAAGAAGTTCATCTCTGAACTTGATGTGGTCTCATTAATGATCCAAACATGTGCTTCGCCGCTATCATCTTATCAGAGAGATCATCAGTAGGAACGAAATACAAATCGATAAAATTCCCACTGAAAGGAACTTAGCGGATCCCTTGACTAAGGCATTACCTCAAAATAAGTTTGAGGGTCATGTTCGAGCTTATGGTATTGGATACCGTAGCGATTGGCATTAGGCCAAGTGGGAGTCTGTTAGTAATATATGAGAGATGTCCTAAGGCAATCGCCTTATGTATGAACCATTTATATGATAAATGAAGATTCACTATTTGAGTATACATGTTTCATGTATTTGATTGGATCTTAAACTCATTTACTGAATGTCCACGATGCGATTCACAGCATGAGAGAATTTATGATTGGATCACAACTAGTGAGTATCTCTACATGTGTAATTGTGATGTATCGGAATTATCCCTAGTCGATGAATTGATGGATTTGGACACCATCAATTCTGTCGAGACTAGCACGAGGTATACTCCTTGGTGTATCAAGCGGTGATTCTCCGTGGAGACATAGTGATGTCCGGAGTTAATCGTGGATGCTAGTTATGGTAACTAGTTCATTGGAGTGACCAGCCGTAAGACTTCATATGATTCTCTGCATATATAGATATGTCAATGAAGTTCTTACTGTGGCTTAAGTGCGATGTTCCTTTGACTTGCGGTATTCAAGTCATCTTGATCATGGAGACTTATGCTTTGACATCTTAAGCAAACATCTCTAAGGAGATGTGGACCCGGGATGATTGGGTTTAAGTCGAAGTGATCGAAGGTGTTTGAATAGCCTATAAAGGATTCACCACTCCTTGCGAGGAGATGTATACCCATGGCCTCTCGTCGGATTGTTACTAAATTCTTTGGCCAAAGCATTACATGTTTGGAGTAAGGTACTCTTCGATACATGTGGAGTAACTAGAATCCGTAGGATGAGGAAATGATACTTGGGCTAGGTGTGACGTAGTCAGCCTAGTGGGGACTGACACTATAGACCATGTCCTGAACCATGTGGGTATAAGATGAGTGAAGGGAATGGGGCACGATTCATTCGAGCTACTGAAGGGTTTCAGAAATAGTTCTGGATCAACCGTTGATCTTTTCGGTTAATTGGGGATCATGATGTACTACTAGGTGCCACTCATGATCGTTCTATAATTAATGGTTAATTATAGACGGCCAACATAAACCGAGAACCTATTTGGTCACACGCACAACGAGTGTAATCCAAAGGATTTAAAACGAGCTTGAGAATGGGATTCTCAGACCGAAAGAAACTATGTTTGGTTGGACCAAACATAAAGCGAGCATGAAATTTTTTCAGTCGCAATGGAAGCGTGGATGGGCCGTGTCTTATGAAGACATAATGGATGGACCAAAATGGTTTGGTTCTAATCCAATGGATGAGAATAAACCAAAGGGTTTGGTTTATTTTAAACGAATGAACCAAAAGTTGGTTCGGTTCGTTTTAACTTAAAATAAACCATCATGGTTTGGTTTATTTTAACTTATCATAATGGAGCGGGTTAACGGGCTTTATGGATATGATCCATTAACCATTAAGAGAATTAGTTCTCTATAAAATAGGGCTTAAACCCTAACCCTAAGGCTAATGAAGTTTTGGCCGCCCAACCCTAGCCTCCTTTTGTTGTTGCCGCCCAACATGGTGTTGCCGCCAACTTCATGGAGCTGCTGCCACCTCCTTGCCGCAGGCATCCAAGCTTCAGCCGGCGATGCTCCGGCGACCTCCGGTGATCTCTTGTGGGTTCGGTGATAAGGTGAGCTCCACATCTCCTTTGGCCGGCCTCTATTCCTCCACCAAAAGCTGTCCAGTTTTTCTGGACAGCTTGTTTCTTTGTTGTCGGAGCGTCGTTTGGACGACGGTTAGTGCTCCGACAGCGGCTAACTTACCGGGGATTTGATCTCCGGTAATCCTCTGAGGTGGAGGACGAAGGATTCGTCAAACGGTTGACGAATACCTCTCCGGAGAATCGAGTTTTGAGGACTCGGTTTTGGATCCGAATTTGGATTTGGATTGTGATCATCTCTCGATCACGTCGTCTTCAACACGAGGCTAGTAACCCGTACGAAGACGAAGCTCGTGGCTTAGCGAAGTCATCCCGAGGAGCTCGGCGTGAATACGGATAGAGACGATTCTTACGAGGATCGTTCCGGTTGATGCCGTTCCCGCTATACGTCATACGAAAGGTATAACATAGATAAATTTCCTTTTATTGCAAATTTTAATTTACGGTTATGTCTACACTTGTTGTAATATGCATGCGTGTGTTGTGTGTGTTGTAATAAATATAGATTTATTATTTTTAATTGCTTCCGCTGTGCTCATGTTTACGAAACATGATCGAACACACACACGCCGCGGTGCCGGAAACCCAACACTAGTGTGATTCTATGGTCAAGACAAACCAACACCAAATCACACTACAACCATACCAATGGTTTGCCCAAAGCCATCTCGGTTGTGAGCCTATACTTATACTTTACAAAGAGCCGATAACATGATCTCCCGTGTGACACCACACACCATGTTATCTACAATGTAATGTATTAGATAATATGCATAACCATAAAAATATGCAAACAATGATCATGTGATTCTTATTTCAAAATAAAGATGTTCGTACAAAAGATAGACTTTTCAGTATACATCCCAACACACTCGACTATCAACTCGGCTCTGGAGGTTCAGTGAACCTCCATTCATCCATCTCAGAAGCTTCATCTGGCGGTTCCGGCTTCATTATGCTAAACGTGAAGCCGTCGAGTTAGGGGTCTCTGTGCTCCAAAATGCTGAAGAGGATGATCTCCCCATCTACCTCCAGAGAGATTTGGTGTGGCTTCACGTTTATATATGCTATCGCAGTTGGCAGAAAAGACCTTCCCAGAATGATGGGATTCTGGGGATTGGGTCCTGTGTTCAGTATGATGAAGTCCGTGGGTATCATGAAATCCTTAATCACCATAGGCACGTGTGGTAGCATGCTAATGGGCTCCTTGACTGACTCATCCCCCATACGAATACCAAGATTCACAGATTAGAGCCCGCTTGGTCCCATCTTCAGTTAGTATGCGTAGGGCATCACACTGACTGATGACCCCAAGTCGTATAGAGCTTCATCGAAGCTCTCCTCATAAATTGAGCAGGGGATAACAAATTCACTGGGGTACTCAAGCTGTAGTGGAATCTTCTCTACAATTTTAGCTTGTTCAGGTAGGGTGGTAATCGTGGTTTCACACCCCTTGGCAAATTTTCTACTCTGCCCCACTCCTTCCTCTTTAGCTTGACATGGTTTGGGCTATCTGGGCCACTTGCGTCTCCAACATGTTGGTGTGACTTGCAAGGCCGTCAACGGTGGCCTTCAAGTCCCTGAGTGATTCTTCAGACTTCTGATGTTGGCGATGAAATTCCTCATTGGCCTTAGTTTGGGTAGCAATGAAGCCCTCCATCATCAGTTCCAGTATGGACTTCTGTGGTCGCTGCTCATTGCCCTGCTGTTGCCCATACCCCCCTGATGGTTGTGAGTTTCCCGAGTTATTCTTATAGGAGAAATTCGGGTGATTCCTCCATCTGGGATTGTAGGTGTTGGAGTATGGGTTGTTGGGCCTTTGGTCGTAGTCCCCAATCGCGTCAATATGCTCAATCTGCTCCTTTGAGGTTTCCTGCCCTCCATAGTGGTCCTCTCGATACGCTACCGCTCCCTCTCCAAAGTCAATGGCCGCGCATGCAGATAAAGGATTCAAAGATTCAAATCGTCTGCTAAGCGCGTCCATCCTTGCTGCCAGATGGTCCATGGAGTTGATAGTGTATCGTCCCGCTGCAGGCATAGGTTGACCACGTTCGGAAGCCCATTGATGGTGGTTCTGGGCCACCTCTTCTATCAGCTCCTCTACCTCCTTTATGGTCTTGTTCATCAGTGCTCCTCCTACAGCAGAATCCAGGGACATCTATTTGGCGTACGCGATCCCATTGTAGAAGATGTGGATCACCAGCCACCTCTCCAGTCTGTGGTGGGGGCATTGGTAGAGTAGCCCCTTTTAGCGATCCCAAGCTTCGAATAAGGACTCCCCCTCCTTCTAGCGAAAGCTCGTGATGAGATGGTGCATGTTAGTAGTCTTGCTTGGTGGGAAGTATTTGTTCAGAAACTGTTGCTCACATTGCTCCCATGTAGTGATGCTCCCCGAAGGTAAGGAGTGAAGCCATGCCTTAGCCTTATCTGGCAGTGAGAATGGGAATAGGCTCAGGTGGATCACGTTAGTAGGGACTCCGTTAATTTTCATTGTCGAGCAGATTTCTAAAAATGCCTCAAGGTGCCGGTTCGGGTCTTTAGTCATAGCTCCCCCGAATTGATTCTGCTAGACCATATGTATAAGTGTCGGTTTCAGCTCAAAGTTATTTGCCAAAATAGATGGTCCAGCTATACTCGGCCTAAATCATCTAGCGTTAGGAGCTGCGTAGTCCCGCAGTGATCGGCTACCTATGTTCACTTCGAATGTGGCTTGATCCTCCATCCTTCACTGCTCTGTTTTCCGATGATGAAAGGTTCATTAATCTCTAAGTCGATCGGAATTAGGCCTTCCGATCCTAAGCGTCTAAGCATACGACGAACCAAGCCACAAAAAAGATTTGTTGTGCTACCTAATCCTAAGAGGTAGAACATAAAATAATCTAGCTAATAAAATCTAAGATGCAAAAAGGAAATAAAAACAACTACTGCTAGAATAAAATTAAAAAATAAATCTAAATATGGAAAATTTAAAACTAAAGTAACTAAAGCAAACTAGAAAGAAAATAAAACAAGTAAATAAATCTAATCTTAAGTCCAATCTAATTCTCCACTGTTCTGTTCGATATCGAATCGATCAGTCCTCGACAATGGCGGCAAAAACTTGATGCACGCAATCGCGACCTCAAATCTCACGACGGAAGCTATCGAGGACTCGAAGCGTGCGCTCACGCTCAACGGCCGCAAGTGCATGGATGTCATCAAGTAATAAAAGATTATCGAGCCCATAGGGACTAGGATTCAAATATTGGTATGTTCAGTGGTTGAAATTGTTCGGACATAAACTCTAAGAGGTTTCAACTTGTGAGGGCTGTCGGTGGATTATACTCTATACCGTGTCACACGGAGAAGGATGGGAGCGTGCCGAGGTGTTCAAAAGTGATTCTAGGACTTCGGTTTCGCTTGTGTGTCACAAAACAATGTTGTCAATTGGCATTGTATAGATGTTTAGCTATGGTTTTGTAGAAGGGATATCATACACTCTCCCGATGAGCCATTGCATCTTCCGGGAGCTATCTTCACCTAAAAGGATGGGATAGACGGTACGAGGATGTCGAATCAATCCCTACGATGAACCGTGTCCGTTTCCATCGCATCCTTCTACCCACGGTTATAGGAGATCAGGTTTACCCGTAGGTTCCTTGTATAAAATCCCATAAATCTTAGATACAAGGGTTGTCACCCCTTGTATCACCTAAGCACAGCAGGTAGAAAACCAAACACGAATAGATATAGTAAAAACAACTACCAATTGCTGAATTAAACTCAAAGACAAAATTTAACATGAACGAACATTATAATGTGCATACAAGCTACTCCGTAATCATAGAATCGAAAGAACTACTTCATGTATATGAAGGAGGAATCATAAAGCTTGTACATGTTCAAATATATCAGAGATAAAATGCAGGAACAAATGATTATAATGCTTTCGTGGTCTTCTCTCCAGCGTTGAAGTGCAAGGCGTGGATCTCCGGCGGCGTTCCTCCTCCCCGTTGCGAGTTCCCGAAGCTTTTTAGGGCTTCAGTGTGCCATCCTTATATAGACACCACCTCGGACCACTGCAAAATCCGGAAAAAGCCCTAGTCGCACAAATCTGGCGAGCTACCACACGGCAGTATATTTCCACACAGCCAGCCATATGCGGCCTCGGGGTGGCTGATCTCCCCCATTGGACACGGTCGTGTGTAGCCACACGCCTTGGCCTTGTCCCACTCTGCGTCTAGCAACAAAATGTCCTTCTTTTGCTCCGAAAGTGTGCCTTTTTCCCCTGAAATGCTAACCTGCACACAAAAGTACAAAGAGCAGACCTCCGAACCAGAAAATAGGAAATGTGTACAAAATAGAGTAACATATGCATGAAACTAACATAAAATGTAGTGAGATGTGAGTGAAAACTACTCCTAAAACCCTATATGTTTTGTTCACATCATAAACCTCTTTATCACTCGGCTATTTATGTAGACTACGAAACACCAAGCAACCATTTCGATCTATCCCTATAGATCTTAATCCCGAGGATGTAGATTGCTTCTCCCAGGTCTTTCATGGAGAATGTCTTGGACAACCAAATTTTAACTGACTGTAAGATAGAAATATCGTTTCCTATAAGTAATATGTCATCGACATTCAATACTAGGAATACAACAACACTCCCACTAACCTTCTTGTACACACAAGGCTCGTGCAGATTTTATGAGAAATCAAACTTTTTGATTGTCTCATCAAAACGGATATTCCAGCTCCTGGATGCTTTCTTCAGTCCATATATGGACCATCGTAGTTTGCATACCTTGGTTTTATCAACTGATGTGAAACCCTTAGGTTGTATCATATACACATCCTCGAGCAAGTTTCCATTAAGGAAAGCTATTTTCAAATTCATCTGTCATATCTCATAATCATAAAGAGACGCTATGGCCAAAAGCATCAGAATAGATTTAAGCATAGCAATACATGAATAGGTCTCGTCATAATCAACACCTTGCTTTTGACGATATCCTTTCGCCACCAATCTAGCCTTATAGGTAATCACATTACCATCCATGTCGGTTTTCTTCTTGAAAACCCACTTGCACCCTATAGGCTTTATGCCTTCAGGTGGGTCAACCAAGTTTCAAACTTGATTTTCATACATGGAATCCATTTTCGACTTCATGGCGTTAAGCCACTTATCCCATTCTAAAATTTTCAGAACTTCTTCATAACAGGTAGGCTCCTCATCATCAATGAGTAACACGTCATTCGATTCACTTACGAGAAAAACATATCTCTCAGGAATGTTCGGTGTTCTACCAGATCTACGAAGATCTAGTGTCTCAATAGCTCCAATCGATGGCTCATCACTATGAGTTATCGATTGTGGTGCTTCACCAGGTATCTCATCAATGTCTATTGGAGTCTCTTGAACCTCCTCAAGCTCAATGACACTCCCACTATTTTCTTGTAAGAGAAACTCTATCTCTAGAAACACAGCATGCTTTGAAACAAACACCTTTTATTCCACAGGATGATAGAATTGGTAACCCCTCATTTCCTTAGGGTATCCAATAAATAGACATTTATCAAACTTAGCATCCAGTTTTTCTGATACAGTCCGCTTCACATTAGCAGGACAACCCCATATCTTCAAGTAAGATACATGAGGTTTCTTACTATTCTATATCTCATATGGAGTAGTTGAGACGACCTTGGTTGGCATTCTGTTTAGCAAGTAAACAACTGTCTGAAGAGTATAGCCTCAAAAGGACTTGGGAAGATTCACATGATTCATCATCGACCTGACAATGTCCAACAAGGTCCGGTTATGCCTCTTAGATACACCATTATGTTGCGGTGTATACGGCGGAGTCCATTGAGACAATATACCATTGTCCCTTAGATAATCCAGAAACTCTTGACTCAAGTATTCACCACCTCGATTCGATCGAAGTATTTTAATACTCTTACCAAGTTGTTTTTTTACTTAATTTCTAAATTCTTTGAGCCCTTTAAAGGCTTCAGACTTGTGTTTTATCAAGAACACATACCCAAACCGTGAGTGATCATCGGTCAAGGTAATGAAGTAGCTATAGCCTCCTAGAGCTTGAGTTGATATAGGTCCTCATACATCAGTATGTATTAGACCAAGAAACTCTCCCACTAGTTCACCTTTTCCCATAAAATATAACTTGGTCATCTTGCCTTTTAAGCATGATTCACATGTATCGAATGAATCAGATTCAAACGATTCCAGAATTGCACATCGGTGTAATTCGGACATGCGTTTCTTGCTTGCATGGCTAAGATGACAATGCCACATGTAGGAGTCTAATTGATTATCCTTTCGAGCACGCTTGTTGCTCGCTTCGATATTGTAAATGTCACTGGATACGTCCAACGTATAAATACCATTGCTTAAAGTTCCAGTCCCATAAAGAACGCCATTCAAAGTTATGTAACAACAATTGTTACTAAAAGTTAAATGGTACCCATTTCTATTTAAACAAGAAATTGAAATGATGTTCTTTATCATCGAGGGAACATAAAAGCAATTGTCCAGTTCTAAGACAAGTCCTGTAGGGAGTTTCAATGAATACGTTCCGATGGCGAGTGTAGCAACCTTTGCTCCATTCCCAACACATAAATTTGACTCTCCCTTGACGAGTCTTCTTCTATTTCTTAGCTCATGTATGTCATTACATCTATGTGAGACACACCTAGAATCGAATACCCAAGTGTCTGAGGAAATAGAATGACAATCAATAATGAAGATATCTAAAGAAGATGGGGCATCTGACATCTTATTCTTCTTCACGGACTCAAGATAAATCTTACAGTTTCTTCGCCAATGGCCCTCCTTGCCATAATGATGGAAAGTGCCCTTTTGAGCTGGTTATGCCTTTTTAGCCTTTTTCTTCTTCCCCTTCTGTTGTTCCTTTGACTTCCTCTTAGAACCTTTCTTCGAGGAATCAACTAACAACACCGTCCCCAGCTCATGCTTCATAGAAGGCTCTATTAGTGATATATGAGAGATGTCCTAAGGCAATCGCCTTATGTTTAAACCATTTATATGATAAATGAAGATTCACTATTTGAGTATACATGTTTTCATGTATTTGATTAGATCTTAAACTCATTTACTGAATGTCCACGATATGATTCACAACATGAGAGAATTTGTGATTGGATCACAACTAGTGAGTATCTCTACATGTGTAATTGTGATGTATCGGAATTATCCCTAGTGGATGAATTAATGGATTTGGACACCATTGATTCTGTCGAGACTAGCATGAGGTATACTCTTTGGTGTATCCAAGCAGCTGATTCTCACTGGATGGAGACATTGTGATGTCCGGAGTTAATCGTGGATGCAAGTTATGGTAACTAGTTCATTAGAGTGACCAGCCGTAAGACTTCATATGGTTCTCTGCATATATAGATATGTCAATGAAGTTCTTACTGCACCTTAAGTGCGATGTTCCTTTGACTTGCGGTATTCAAGTCATCTTGATCATAAAGACTTATGCTTTGACATCTTAAGCAAGCATCTCTAAGGAGATGTGGACCCGGGATGATTGGGTATAAGTCGAAGTGATCGAAGGTGTTTGAATAGCCTATAAAGGATTCACCACTCCTTGCGAGGAGATGTATACCCATGGCCTCTCGTCGAATTGTTACTAAAGTCTTTGGCCAAAGCATTACATGTTTAGAGTAAGGTACTCTTCGATACATGTGCAGTAACTAGAATCCGTAGGACGAGAAAATGATACTTGGGCTAGGTGTGACGTAGTCAGCCTAGTGGGGACTGACACTATAGACCATGTCCTGAACCAAGTGGTTATAAGATGAGTGAAGGGAATGGGGCACGATTCATTCGAGCTGCTGAAGGGTTTCAGAAATAGTTCTGGATCAACCGTTGATCTTTTCGATTAATTGGGGATCATGATGTACTACTAGGTGCCACTCATGATCGTTCTATAATTAATGGTTAATTATAGACGGCCAACATAAACCGAGAACCTATTTGGTGACACGCACAACGAGCATAATCCGAAGGATTTAAAACGAGCTTGAGAATGAGATTCTCAGACCGTGAGAAACTAGGTTTGGTTGGACCAAACATTGAGAGAGCATGAAATCATTTTAGTCGCAATGGAAGAGTGGATGGGCCGTGTCTTATGAAGACATGATGGATGAATCAAATTGGTTTGGTTCTAATCCAATGGAGGAGAATAAACCAAAGGGTTTGGTTTGTTTTAAACGAATGAACCAAAGTTGGTTCGGTTCATTTTAACTTAAAATAAACCATCATGGTTTGGTTTATTTTAACTTAAATTAATGGAGCAGGTTAACGGGCCTTTGGTTATGATCCGATAACCATTAAGAGAATTTGTTCTCTATAAAATAGGGCTTAAGGGTTTTGTTAAGCCCTAATCAAAGTCCAAGCAACCCTAAGTTGCCGCCCCCTCCTCTCCTTGGTGTAGTTGGCACCAACCCTAGTGCCGCCACCCACCACCACCTAGCTCCCTTGCCGGCGTCCAAAAGGTACTGTCCTTCCCCCTTGCCGGCGTCGAGCTACTGCCGGAGGAGCTCCGGTGATCTCCTTTGGGTTCGGCAATAAGGTGAGCTTCAACCTTCCCTTTTGGCCGACCCCTATTCCTCCACCAAAGCTGTCCAGTTTTCTGGACAGCTTATTTCCTTCTTGTCGGAGCGTCATTTGGACGATGTTTGGAGCTCCGACAGCGGTAGCCTTGCCGGGGATTCGATCTCCGGTAATCCACATAGGTGGAGGACGAAGGATTCGTCAAACGGTTGACGAATACCTCTCCGGAGAAGTGAGTTTTTGAGGACTCTTTTTTTATCCGAATTTTGATTCGGATCGTGATCTTCTCTCGATCACATCGTCTTCAACAGGAGGCTAATAACCCGTACGAAGACGAGGCTCATGACTTTGTGAAGTCATCCCAAAGATACTCGGCGTGAATACGGATAGAGACGATTCTAGCGAGAATCGTTCCGGTTGATGTCTTTCCCGCTACACGTGATACGTCAGGTATACGTAGTATAAATTTCCTTTTATTGCAAAATTTGAATTTACAGTTATGTCTACACATGTTGTACTATGCATGCATGTGATGTGTGTGTTGTAATAAATTAGATTTATTATTTTATTCCTTCCGCTGTGCACATGTTTACGAAACATGTTCGAACACACACTCGCCGCAGTACCGGAAACCCAACAGTGGTATCAGAGCCGAGGTTGTGTTTCGACATAATCGTAAAATTGTTTTGCGATAGTCATAATGATATTTCTGGAAAATTTCTACTTTTGAAAGTTAGAAGTATTTATGGAAATTTTTTAATTTTGGAAAGTCTAGAAGTATTTATGGAAATCATCTACTTTTGGAAAGTTGGAAGTATTTTTGGAAATTGATATTTTCCATAAATAAAATATTTGATTAGATTTTGGAAATTTTTTTCCTAATTTAATCATGATTTGATTTTGGAAATCAAATCTTAAAATATTTTAATTCCATAAGTAGTTTTGATGAGTTAGGAAATTGGTTTCCTAAATTGACTTTCCTTAATCAAATATTTCCACAAATAAAATATGTGATTAGATTTAGAAATTTATTTCCTAATTTAATCATTATTTGATTTGGAGAATCAAATCTTAAACATATTTTATTTTCATAAATAGTTATGACATATAAGGAAATTTTGTAGATGACATAATTGTATGTCATGTAATTGCATTAGATGGATATCATTATGTCATGCATGTCGTGACATGTAGATGTATGTCATGTATGTCATGTCATGTAGATAATAGATATTTGCATGCAAAGAGGATGAGATATAAAAACCCTAACTCAATATTAAAACCTACACCTTCCATTAATATGGTTAGAACCAGAGTTCCGTTTCTTGTTCGGGTTGTTGGACTCTCTCCAAACCCGGCTCGAACACGAACATGTTCAAACCATGGAATAGTTTAATACTAATATGGTAAGAGTCAGAGGTCAATCGTTAGCTTTGGTTGTTGGACTCTCTCCAAGTCGGGCTAATTGGTTGAATGCACTCTAACCATATTAAAACTATTTCTCGATTAATGGGTTGGCTTTAACCTGGAGCATCGGCTTGTTGGACTCTCTCCAAGGTCGATGTAAAGGGAGGTGAAGTTGGGTGTTATGCATATGATGCATACTTGTTAATGTGTTAACAACCTGATGTATGTGTGAACATTCAATTAGTTGATAGCACATTGTGATAGTTGCATATACGTGATATGCAATCGGTATAGTTGATACCTACCATCGTAGTTATGAATGGCTTATTGGAATCTCTCCAAGGTTGTTCATATCTATGATGGATATCAGCCCATTCAGAGATGGACTTACGATCTCCCGAAGTGATTTTGGGGTTTTTTGAAATTCGAAAAAAGAATGGGATTTATAAATGTATATTGATGCATTTTAAAATCATTTTCTCATATATGCTCGTTTTGTATTTCTAGGTTAATCGATTTATCATGACGTCTTTGAATTTGCGCACTATTTTGGATTCAAACAAATTGATTGGGCCTAACTTCCTGGACCGGCTTAGAAACCTGAGAATTGTTCTAAAGGCGGAAAAGCTAGCATATGTCCTTCAAGAGCCTTTTCCCAACCGTCCTAAGGACGATGCAACTCCAGACCAAATGTTGGTCTATCAGAAGCATGTGGCAGGTTCTGAGCTGGCGAGTTGCATCATTCTAGCTGTGATGGTACCTGAGCTATAAAAGCAGCATGAGCATAAGGATGCTAATACCATGTTCTTCCATCTTCATGAGTTGTTTGATGAGCAAGCGAGATCCGAAAGGTTCGAAGTCTCTAGGCTCCTCTTCACCACGAAGATGCAAGAAGGTTCGTCTATAGTGCAGTTTGTGCTAAAGATGAACGGGTACATCGAGCGGCTAGCCACCCTCAGGTTTGTGATGGATCATGAATTAAGTCTTGACTTAATTCTGCATTGTTTTCCCAAGAGTTTCTCACAATTTGTGATGAACTATCGGATGAACAAATTAGAATCCACTATTCCTGAGTTCCTCAATATGCTAAAGACTGTGGAGCCTTCTGTGAAGCATGAGGAGAAGGCGATTCTGTTAGTTGATTCCTCAAAGAAAGGTTCTAAGAGGAGGCAAAGGAACAGAAGAAAGGGAAGAACAATAAGGCAAAGAAGGCAGAACTAGCACAAAAGATCACTTGCCATCATTATGGCAAGGAAGGCCACTGGCGAAAAAACTGCAAGATTTATCTTGAGTCCATGAAGAAGAAGAAGGCATCCGATGCACCATCCTCTTCAGGTATCTTCGTTATTGATTGTCATTCTATTTTCTTAGGCACTTGGGTATTGGATACTTGGTGTGGCTCACATATATGTAATGACATACAGGGGCTAAGGAATAGAAGAAGACTTGTCAGAGGGGAGTCAAATTTGCGAGTTGGCAATGGAGCAAAGGTTGTTGCGGTCGCCATCGGAACTTATTTGCTGAAGCTCCCTAGTGGACTAGTCTTCGAACTGGACAATTGCTATTGTGTTCCTTCTCTAATAAAGAACATTGTTTCTATTTCCTGTTTAAATAGAAATGGTTACCATTTGATGTTTAGTAACAATTGTTGTTATATAACTTTGAATGGCGTACTTTATGGAACTGGAACATTGAGCAATGACATTTATACGTTGGACGTATCCAGTGACATTTTCAATATCGAAGCGAGCAATAAGCATGCTCGAAAGGATAATCAATTAGACTCCTACATGTGGCATTGTCGTCTTGGCCATGTAAGCAAGAAATGCATGTCCGAATTACACCGATGTGGAATTCTGGAATCGTTTGAATTGGATTCATATGATACATGCGAATCATGCTTAAAAGGCAAGATGACTAAGTTACCTTTTACAGGAAAAGGTGAACGAGTGGGAGAGTTACTAGGTCTAATACATACTGATGTATGTGGACCTATGTCAACTCAAGCTTTAGGAGGCTATAGCTACTTCATTACCTTCACCGATGATCATTCACGGTTTGGGTATGTGTTCTTGATGAAACACAAGTCTGAAGCCTTTGAAAGGTTCAAAGAATTCAAAAATGAAGTAGAGAAACAACATGACAAGAGTATTAAAATACTTCGATCGGATCAAGGTGGTGAATACTTAAGTCAAGAGTTTCTTGATTATCTAAGAGACAATGGTATATTGTCTCAATGGACTCCACCATATACACCACAGCATAATGGTGTATCTGAGAGGCGTAACCGGACCTTGTTGGACATGGTCAGGTCAATGATGAATCATGCGAATCTTCCCAAGTCCTTTTGGGGCTATGCACTTCAGACAGCTTTTTACTTGTTAAACAGAATGCCAACCAAGGTAGTCTCTACTACTCCATATGAGATATGGAATAGTAAGAAACCTCATGTATCTTACTTGGAGATATGGGGTTGTCCTGCTTATGTGAAGCGGAATGTATCAGACAAATTGGATGCTAAGTCTGATAAATGTCTATTTATTGGATACCCTAAGGAAATAAGGGGTTACCAATTCTATCATCCTGTGGAACAAAAGGTGTTTGTTTCAAGGCATGCTATGTTTCTAGAGAAAGAGTTTCTCTTGCAAGAAAACAGTGGGAGTGTCGTCGAGCTTGAGGAGGCTCGAGAGACTCAAATAGACATTGATGAGATACTTGGTGAAGCACAAGAGCCGACAACTCATAGTGATGAGCAATCGGCTGGACCTATTGAAACACCACATCTTCGTAGATCTGGTAGAACACGCAACATTCCTGAGAGATATGGATTTCTCGTAAGTGAATCGAACGACGTGTTACTCATTGATGATGAGGAGCCTACCACTTATGAAGAAGTGCTGATAAGTTTAGAAAAGGAAAAGTGGCTTGATGCCATGAAGTCGAAAATGGATTCCATGTATGAAAACCAAGTTTGGAACTTGGTTGACCCACCTGAAGGCATCAAACCTATAGGGTGCAAGTGGGTTTTCAAGAAGAAAACCAACATGGATGGTAATGTTATTACCTATAAGGCTAGATTAGTGGAGAAAGGATATCGTCAAAAACAAGGTGTTGATTATGACGAAACCTATTCGCCTGTAGCTATGCTTAAATCCATTCGGATGCTCCTGGCCATAGCGGCTCATTATGATTATGAGATATGACAGATGTATATGAAAACATCTTTCCTTAATGGAAACTTGCTCGAGGACGTGTATATGATACAGCCTGAGGGTTTCACATCGGTTGATAAAACCAAGGTATGGAAATTGCGACGGTCCATATATGGATTGAATCAAGCATCCAGGAGCTGGAATATCCGTTTTGATGAGACAATCAAAAGGTTTGATTTCTCACAAAATCCAGACGAACTTTGTGTGTACAAGAAGGTTAGTGGGAGTGCAGTCGTGTTCCTAGTATTGTATGTCGATGACATATTACTTATAGGAGATGATGTTTCAGTCTTACAGTCAGTTAAGATTTCGTTATCCAAGACATTCTCCATGAAAGGCCTGGGAGAAGCAACCTGCATCCTCGGGATTAAGATCTATAGAGATAGATCGAAACGATTGCTTGGTCTTTCACAGTCTACATATATAGACCGAGTGCTAAAGAGGTTTAGCATGTCAGAATCCAAGAAAGGTTTCCTACCCATCAGGCATGGGATACACCTTTCGAAGTCTATGTGTCCGCGCATAGAAGACGAGAGGATTTACATGAGTAAGATTCCCTATGCATCCACAATAAGATGTATCATGTATGTTATGTTATGTATGAGGCCCGATGTATCGTATGCTCTGAGTGTCACGAGTAGATACCAATCTGATCCAGGAATGGATCATTGGGTGGCTGTTAAGACGATCCTTAAGTACTTAAGAAGAACTAAGGATGTGTTCCTAATATATGGAGAAGGGGATATTGTGATATGTGGGTATATGGATGTCAGCTTCCAGACAGACAAGGTTGATTCCAGGTCTCAGTCTGGATACGTGTTTGTTAGGGCAATCTCTTGCCGTAATATGGTTTTGATGGTGTGGCAAAGGGTTTAAGTTAGGGTGTTATTATGGTTTGATATGTGCGTTGGAGTCTTGCAAGACTTAGTAATTCGCACATGAAGTCTTGGCGGGTTCACCACTCACTACCTCGTGCTTGAGTCGGAGAAGGAGCATTACAGAGTCGTGCGCTTGATGCTACCAAGGGACCGCCAGATGAGATGACTTGAAGTGAAGCCAAGGAAGCAGACTTCGGAGGCCAGAGACGCAAAGGAGCATTGCAGAGTCGTCCGCCTGATTCTGCTGAGGGATGTGGCCGTGAACGAAGAGAGCTTCGGCGAGGGACTTCAAGTGAGATGAGAGAATGAGTGAATTGTAAGTACCTCATTAGGTGAACTTGGTCGAATGGCTAAGTGTCGGATGAGTTTTCCCGACATCAGTCGACTGCCATGGAATGGTAGTCGATTGCTCTGAGTCGAATCGGGTTCGACTAGTATACGACTGTTTTTGTTTTGGACCAGCAGTCGACTACCATATGTGGGCAGTCGACTGCCAAGACCATCAGTCGACTGATGAAGGCAGCAGTTGACTAATCAAGAGGGTTTGGCCACAGAACCACTCGTAGCGACTGGGCAGTCGACTACGGAGGGTACAGTCGACTGATAGGATCCATCAGTCGACTGTCAAATGTTCCGTTGGAATACAACGGTCAAAATCCGACGTGTTCGGAGGCTGTTGTAGTGACAGCAGTCGACTGCCAAGGGCAGCAGTCCACTGGTGGCGGCCAACGGGAAGAAAAACTTCCTCTCTATAAAAAGAGAGGGTGTTAGCCTTTGAGAGGCTAATGCTTATGCTTTAAGTGATCTTCCAAGTGCCCCACAAGCCTTAAACTCTTCTTACTTGCTTTTACTTCATTCTTATTGTAAGAAGAGTGATCTTGATTGTAAAGGTTACCTCCACCTAGCTTGGTGCAAAGGAGAGACCATTAGTAGATTGGTTTTGGCGGAGTGATTCACCGAGGACGAATCGGGGACCGTGGATTAGTGGCGTAGCCGTGAACCACGTTATACTATCGTGTTAGCGTTTGTTTTATTGTTATTTCCATTTTCTTGTCTTTGTTGTTTCTATTGCGCTAATTAGTTTTGTAGACGAGCAAAATCCACCATCCAAGTAAAGACGGCTATTCTCCCCCCCTCTAGCCGGCCGTTCGATCCCCTACAAGTGGTATCAGAGCCAAGTCGCTTGTCGAGGACTAACCGCCGCAACAAGCACTTCATCAAATGATGGCTAGATCGAACATTCATCCACCAAAGTTCGAAGTGGAATTCGCTTGGTGGAAGAAGCGAATGGAGGTATTTTTTGAAACGGATTTTGATATTATGATTACAATGGAATCCAGTTTCGTTTTGCCTAGGGATGAAGAGGGGAAGCCAATGGAGAAGTCAAGGTGGACCAAGAGGAAAAGAGAGGAGCACCTTGAAAACTCAAAAGCGAAGCACCATCTCTACAATGTGCTTCCTCAACAAGAAATAAATAGAATTGGAGAATGCCTAAGTGCAAAGGAGATGTGGGAGAAGCTAGTAGAGCTTCATGAAGGTACCTTGAAGGCTAAACTTGCAAGAAGAGACCTCCTCCACTCCCAACTATCCAACATTAAATTAGAAAAGGGAGAAAAGGTAACTTCATTGCATTCTAGGTTTAAAGAGATTTTAATTGGGCTAACAAGTGTAGGTGAAAATCTCTCCAACCGAGATATGGTAATGAAGGCCATAGAGGCTTTTCCCCGATCATCCAAGTGGAGTTCAATGGTGGACTCATTCTATATTTCAAAGAATCTAGAGGTAAGTACTTTAGATGAATTTTTCTCCACTATGGAATTGCATGAGTCTAGGCTTGAAGGAATACAAGAAGAGCCAAGAATCCAACCTTGAAGAGGAGTAGCATTTTTGGCAAACAAGGGGAAGAAGAAGATAGAGATCCCCTCCTCCTCCGATGATGAAGCTTCCTCCTCCTCCTCCATGGATAGCACGGAAGAAGCTTATATGGTAAGGAGGGTAAGGCGTGCATTAAAAGGTTTTAGATTTAATAAATCTAATGATAGGAATAGAAGACCAAGGGGGAAAATTATTTGCTACAATTGCTAAGGAGAAGGACACATAAGGGACAATTGTCCTCTCCTAAACAAGAGCAAAGAAGAGAGGAAGAAGAAAGAAGAAAAGAAAAAGAAAAGGGGAGCAAGAAGAAAAAGTAAGAGGAGAAGAAGGCAAAGGAAAAGGGGAAGGCCAAGGCATTCAAAGCAAAGACATGGGATGACCCTTCCTCCTCCTCTTCATCATCATCCGAGGAAGAAAACGCATTTGTCACCAACTTAGCATTGATGGCATTTGATGACTTGGATTTCTCCTCCACCGAAAATGAAGAATCAAGTTCAAGAGGAGGGAGCTCAAGTGAAGGGGGAGCCTCCCCTACATCCTCATTCGAAGAAGAAGAAGAGGACATGGAAACTATGGTAACAAGTCTAACTCCCAAGAAAATAGTTTCCATGGTTTCTAGCTTAACTAGGGATTTATTTAGAGCAAAGAAGAAAAATAAATGCATGCTAGATCAAATTAAGGATTTAGAACAAAAATTAGAAAAAGCATGCTTAAATGATGATATTTCTTCTAGCCATGATGATGCATGCCCACATGAATATATGCCTTTCAATGTTAATGATGCATGCATAGAAGAAAATAGGGCTTTAAGGCAAAAGGTAGATTATTTGACCAAAGCCCTAGAAAAATTCACAATTGGCTCAAATACATTGAACATGATCATAGGGAGTCAAAGGGCAAGCTTCAACAAGAAAGGCCTAGGTTATAAAGAAAAGAAAATTGAAAAGGCCTATAAATGCCTAATTGCTAGGGGACAAGATAAGAAGAAGGTAATAGCTAGAAAATGGATTCCTAAGGAATTTCTAGTGAACCCCATAGGCAAGAATTTCTATTGGGTTCCAAAATCCATCCTTAAGGATTAGGAAAACCCTAGGATAGTCAACCATATGCAATTGACCTATATCATATTTTTGGTTGACTTAGGATGGCGGGACAACATTTTTGAAATAGTGTTAGGTGATGATAACGTGCCTATAAATAGATAAAATCATGCTTTAGATGATGTTTACCTTATTATCATCATGTAATATCTAATGCATGATAACAATTCAATGAATACATTTGTTTCATGATCATAATGTGAAATTAAGTCATATATGTCTTTATGATCATGTGAAATGTTAGGATGATACTTAACCTTGATAGAATTGCATGAATATAATGGTTAAGTATATTCGAATACCTTTAGGATACATCTCACACTCACCATAGGCTACCATGATTGAAAACTTAGCATGGGTGAGATGTTAGGATGATACAAATGTCCACTAATGCCTATGGCATTTAGATGGTCATTTAAGGTATCAAAATAGCAATAATAGACCAATCATGGGAAAGGCTTATGTTTAATTCATAGACATATTTCCCAAAGATCATGGTTGGATATTTCATATGTTTTCAAAACAATTTCTTACTTTAAAATCTGTGTATTCATGTTTTGAAATAATCCAAAGCAAAACTAAGTGTTAAAATGTATACTAACATGCTCAAAAACTCGTGGTTTTTAAAGCTTTTGGATTTTTGGAAAATACATAATAATACAATGAATTTTCACGAAAAACTAATTTTCATTGATAGATATACTTAAACGAAATGTGTTCCCCAAATTTCGTGATTTTTCGAATTTTATAGAATTTTTTATGCATTTCTGAAATTCACCCCGGAAATCAAAATTCCTGAAATCCTTGTGTCAATCGACTGGTAGTCTGACCCAGTCGACTGGTAGCCTGATAACATGCCCTGTAATTTCTGTTATCCAATTTTTAGGCATGTTTTAGTTTAGGTATTTCTCTAGAATTGATGTCATACTGTATAAACCTTGTTTAAGTATTTTTGATGGTGTCAAAGGGGGAGAAATGTATAGTTTAAGTAAGGGGGAATATATGTAGGGGGAGTTTCATGTATTAAGGGGGAGAGTTGCTAATCATGTTATTCACATGCTTTCCTTTCTTAAATATTTTATCAAATATTTTTACCTAACTTAAACGGATTGTCACATATCAAAAAGAGGGAGATTGTTAGGGCAATCTCTTGCTGTAATATGGTTTTGATGGTGTGGCAAAGGGTTTAAGTTACGGTGTTATTATGGTTTGATATGTGTGTTGGAGTCTTGCAGGACTTAGTAATTCGCACATGGAGTCTTGGCGGGTTCACCACTCACTACCTCGTGCTTGAGTCGGAGAAGGAGCATTGTAGAGTCGTACGCTTGATGCTACCGAGGGACCGCCAGACGAGATGACTTGAAGTGAAGCCAAGGAAGCAGACTTCGGATGCAAGAAATGTGAAGGAGCATTGCAGAGTCGTGCACCTGATGCTGCCGAGGGACGTGGTCGCGAACGAAGAGAGCTTCGGTGAGGGACTTCGAGTGAGATGAGAGAATGAGTGAATTGTAAGTATCTCATTATGTGAACTTGGCCTAATGGCTAAGTGTCGGATGAGTTTTCCCGACATCAGTCGACTGCCATGGAATGACAGTCGACTGCTCTGAGTCGAACAGGGTTCGACTAGTATACAACTATTTTTGTTTTGGCGCGAGTCGATCGCTATGCGCGGCGATCGCAAGCATCATCGATCGATTGATGAAGGCGCAATGATCGATCAAGAGGGTTTGGCCAGCAGAACCACTCATAGCCGATCGGGCAATCGACTACGGAGGCGAGCTTGAATGATAGGATCCATCACCGATGCCAGTGTTCCGTTGGACTACAACGGCCAATCCGACGTGTTCGGAGGTCGCTAGTGATGGCGCGATCGCCAAGGCGCGATGACCGTGGCGCGCCAACGGGAAGAAAAACTTCCTCTCTATAAAAAAAGAGGGTGTGAGCCTTTGAGAGGCTAATGCTTATGCTTTAAGTGATCTTCCAAGTGCCCCACAAGCCTTAAACTCTTCTTACTTGCTTTTACTTCATTCTTATTGTAAGAAGAGTGATCTTGATTGTAAAGGTTACCTCCACCTAGCTTGGTGCAAAGGAGAGACCATTAGTGGATTGGTTTTGGCGGAGTGATTCACCGAGGATGAATCGGGGACCGTGGATTAGCGGCGTAGCCGGAAACCACATTATACTATCGTGTTAGCATTTGTTTTATTGTTATTTTCATTTGCTTGTCTTTGTTATTTCCGTTGCGCTAATTAGTTTTGTAGATGAGCAAAATCCTCCATCCAAGTAAAGACGACTATTCTCCTCCCCTTTAGCCGGTCGTTCGATCCCCTACAGTGTTCACTTTGAATGGGGGCGCAGTGAGTTGGAAAAGTTCCAAACAAGACACTGTAGTGGATTCTACCACTGAGGCAGAATACATTGCAGCTTCGGAAGCAGCAAAGGAAGCGGTTTGGAACAAGAAGTACATTTATGAACTTGGTGTGATTCCAGCCATTGTTGACGCAATACCGGTCTACTGCGACAACAATGGAGCAATTGGACAGGCGAAAGAGCCAAGGTCTCATCAATGATCCAAACATGTGCTTCGCCACTATCATCTTATCAGAGAGATCATCAGTAGGAAGGAAATACAAATCGAGAAAATCCCCACTGAAAGGAACTTAGCGGATCCTTTTACTAAGGCATTACCTCAAAGTAAGTTTGAGGGTCATGTTAGAGCTTATGGTATTGGATACCGTAGCGATTGGCATTAGGCCAAGTGGGAGTTTGTTAGTGATATATGAGAGATGTCCTAAGGCAATCGCCTTATGTTTAAACCATTTATATGATAAATGAAGATTCACTATTTGAGTATACATGTTTTCATGTATTTGATTAGATCTTAAACTCATTTACTGAATGTCCACGATACGATTCACAGCATGAGAGAATTTGTGAATGGATCACAACTAGTGAGTATCTCTACATGTGTAATTGTGATGTATCGGAATTATCCCTAGTCGATGAATTGATGAATTTGGACACCATTGATTCTGTCGAGACTAGAACGAGGTATACTCTTTGGTGTATTCAAGCAGCTGATTCTTACTGGCTGGAGACATTGTGATGTCCGGAGTTAATCGTGGATGCTAGTTATGGTAACTAGTTCATTGGAGTGACCAACCGTAAGACTTCATATGGTTCTCTGCATATATAGATATGTCAATGAAGTTCTTACTGCAGCTTAAGTGCGATGTTTCTTTGACTTGCGGTATTCAAGTCATCTTGATCATAAATACTTATGCTTTGAGATCTTAAGCAAGCATCTCTAAGGAGATGTGGACCCGGGATGATTAGGTATAAGTCGAAGTGATCGAAGGTGTTTGAATAGCCTATAAAAGATTCACAACTCCTTGCGAGGAGATGTATACCCATGGCCTCTCTTCAGATTTTTACTAAAGTCTTTGGCCAAAGCATTACATGTTTAGAGTAAGGTACCCTTCGATACATGTGCAGTAACTAGAATCCGTAGGATGAGGAAATGACACTTGGGCTAGGTGTGACGTAGTCAGCCTAGTGGGGACTGACACTATAGACCATGTCCTGAACCAAGTCAGTATAAGATGAGTGAAGGGAATGGGGCACGATTTATTCGAGCTGCTGAAGGGTTTCTGAAATAGTTCTGGATCAACCGTTGATCTTTTCGATTAATTGGGGATCATGATGTACTACTAGGTGCCACTCATGATCGTTCTATAATTAGTGGTTAATTATAGACGACCAACATAAATCGAGAACCTATTTGGTCACACGCACAACGAGCGTAATCCGAAGCATTTAAAACAAGCTTGAGAATGAGATTCTCAGACCAAGAGAAACTAGGTTTGGTTGGACCAAACATGGAGCGAGCATGAAATCGTTTCAGTCGCAATGGAAGCGTGGATATGCCGTGTCTTATGAAGACATGATGGATGAATCAAATTGGTTTGGTTCTAATCCAATGGAGGAGAATAAACCAAAGGGTTTGGTTTGTTTTAAACGAATGAACCAAAGTTGGTTCGGTTCATTTTAACTTAAAATAAACCATCATGGTTTGGTTTATTTTAACTTAAATTAATGGAGCGGATTAACGGGCCTTTGGTTATGATTTGATAACCATTAATAAAATTTGTTCTCTATAAAATAGGGCTTAAGGGTTTTGTTAAGCCCTAATCAAAATCCAAGCAACCCTAAGTTGTCGCCCCCTCCTCTCCTTGGTGTAGTCGGCGCCAACCCTAGTGTCGCCACCCACCACCACCTAGCTCCCTTGCTGGCATCCAGAAGGTACTGTCCTTCCCCCTTGCCGGCGTCGAGCGGCTACCGGAGGAGCTCTGGTGATCTCCTTTAGGTTTGACAATAAGGTGAGTTTCAACCTTCCCTTTTGGCCGACCCCTATTCCTCCACCAAAGCTTTCCAATTTTCTGGATAGCTTGTTTCCTTCTTGTCGGAGGGTCGTTTGGACCACGTTTGGAGCTCTGGCAGTAGTAGCCTTGCCGGGGATTCGATCTCCGGTAATCCTCATAGGTGGAGACACAGGATTCATCAAACGGTTGACGAATACCTCTTCGGAGAAGCTAGTTTTTGAGGACTTGTTTTGGATCCAAATTTTGATTCGGATCGTGATCTTCTCTTGATCACATCATCTTCAACACGAGGCTAGTAACCCATACGAAGACGAGGCTCGTGTTTGTGATGTCATCCCGAAGATACTCGGCGTGGATACGGATAGAGACGATTCTAATGAGAATCGTTCTGGTTGATGTCTTTCCCGCTACACGTGATAAATCAGGTATACGTAGTATAAATTTCCTTTTATTGCAAAATTTGAATTTACGGTTATGTCTACACATGTTGTACTCTGCATGCGTGTGTGATATGTGTGTTGTAATAAATTAGATTTATTATTTTATTCCTTCCGTTGTGCACATGTTTACGAAACATATTCGAACACACACTCGCCGCGGTGTCGGAAACCCAACAGGGTCCACAATCTTCAGCATGTTGAGCAGTACCACAGATGAACCTTCTTGCATCTCAGAGGTGAAGAGGATCTTGGAGACTTCGAACCTTTCGGATCTCACTTGCTAATCAAACAACTCATAAAGATGAAAGACTATAGTATGAGCATCCATATGCTCATGCTACTTCCACAGCTCGGGTACCATCGCAGCTAGCATGATGCAACTCACTTGTTTAAAATTACTCACATGTTTTTGATAAGCCAACAATTGGTCCAGAGTTGCTTTATCAGTAGGACGAGCGGGAAGAGGCTCTTCGAGGACATACACAAGCATTTCTACCTTGAGAACAATTCTCAAGTTTCTAAGCCAGTCCAAGAAGTTTGGCCCAGTCAATTTATTTGAATTCAAAATATAGCACAAATTCAAAGAATCATAATCAAGTGATTAATCTAGAAATAAAAATCGAGCATATATGAGAAGGATGGAAAAATGCATCAACATACATTTACTAATCCCATTCATTTTTCAAATTTAAAAACCCCAAAATCACTTCGGGAGTTCGTAGGTCCATCTCTGAATGGGCAAATATCCAACTGAAGGGAGGAAACTTCGCTTCCCACTTCAACTCGGTTGCTTGTTCATGGCGATCCTGTCTTCATCCCCAGATTAAAAAAATTAATCCATGACAATTAGGGATTTCCCAAGCTACTGTTCCATCATCGTGCTATCCGATTAGAGTGGTCACTTGAACAAATTTGTTGTTCAAGCAACCTACCTCTATTCTTCGAATAGTCGTGGAATAGACGATGTATGGTTCGCTGGTTTTTGTGTTTGTATTCGAGGTACAAGTAAATTAGCCACATAACAAAAACATACAACATACAAATAAATAAAAGGAAAGCAAAACAAGAAGATTTATACCTCTTGTTTACCTCAAGGTCTTATATCGTATGTCCTATCCTCCTCTTGGACGTTGTGTGGGCAATGATCCTCCAAGAGATGAAGCCTCCTAGATCACGATCTTCCTTTCCTTGCTCTCTCCGAACAAGAGAAAGTATAGAAACAAAACTCTTCTCCTATCTAGGACTTGACACTAAGTCAATGGACTTAGTGTTGTTGCCGGCCAAGGAGGAGATGTGGGGCGCCGGCCAACCTTGAAGAAAGGTTGCCGCCGGCCAACCTAGAGAGAGAGAGAGAATGGGAGGAGTTACCGCCTATCTAGAGATGGAGATGGTGGTTGTGTTGCCACATGCCAAGAGGATCACCAAAAACCCTAATGTTGTTGCCGCCGCCCATAAGGAAGAGGAAACCCTAGGGTTGCCGCCGCCCACCTCTCCTCTCAAGCCAAGCATCAAAACCCAAATCTCTCAAGTTATTCTCCATGCCCAAGCCTTGGCCTCCTTTTATAGAGTTAGGCTTAAGCCTCCTTTTAATCTCTACCGTCGGATCTAGGGATTTAATCTCGACCGTCGGATCTAGAGATTTAATCTCAACCGTCGGATCTAGAGATTTAATCTCCGCCGTCGAATCTAGAGTTTTATTTTCCATCATTGGATCTAGACTTCATGAGGGTTTTAATAGGCTATGATAGGGACCATGAGGAGGAGTTGGATCTTAGCCACCCAATGGATCAAGCCCACATAAAGTCTGATCCATTAATGATAATTCATTCCACTAGAGGATTATCATTGATCTACCTCACCAACCCCCATAAGTTAATATGGGCTCAATATATTATTTGTACATATATCTCCCCGTGTTTAAGATCTCGAATGTCCATCGATTATTTAATTTACTGACAATTAATTAATCAACATCTAACTCCATGAGTAGTACCACTCAACCTTATCATCATGTCGGACTAAGTCCACCTGTAGGGTTTACATGATGAACCTTATGAGCTCCTCAAGGGGACATCATCATCCTAATATATAGGCCACGGTTTCCTCCTATAATCAATGGCACACCATATAAATAATATCATTTCCCAACTTATCGAGCCTATCGATTTACTCTATAAATCTCTTCCATTGGTAAATCAAAGAAATGAATATTAAGTATATGTGCTCGTTATTATATCGGGATTAAGAGCATGTACAACATAATATCTGAGGTCCGATTCGAATATATAGTCAGTAATAAATCGAATCACCCCTCAGTCGATCCTGCTCAATACACACAGTGTACTGGTGTAATTCTATGGTCAAGACAAACCAATACCAAATTAAACTACAACCATACCAATGGTTTGTCCATAACCATCTAGGTTGTGAGCCCTTACTTATGCTTTACAAGGAATTGATAACATGATTTCCCGTGTGACACTACACACCATGTTATCTACAATGTAATGTATTAGACAATATGCATAACGATAAATATGCAAACAATGATCATGTGATTCTTATTTCAAAAATAAAGATGTTCATACAAAAGATAAACTTTTCAGTATACATCCCAACACCAACATAGATATGAACAACCTTGGAGAGAGTCCAACAAGTCATTCATAGCTACAATGGTATGTATCATGTATACCGATTGCATATGGCATATATGCAACTATGACAATGTGCTATCAACTAATTGAATGTTCACACATACATCAGGTTGTTAACTCATTAACAAGTATGCATCATATGCATAGCACCCAACTTCACCTCCCTTCACATCAACCTTGGAGAGAGTCCAACAAGCCGATGCTCCAGGTTAAAGTCAACCCATTAATTAAGAAATAGTTTTAATATGGTTAGAGCACATTCAACCAATTAGCCTGGCTTGGAGAGAGTCCAACAACCAAAGCTAAGGATTGACCTCTGACTCTTACCATATTAGTATTAAACTATTCCATGGTTTGAACATGTTCGGGTTCGAGCCGGGCTTGGAGAGAGTCCAACAACCCAAACAAGAAACAAAACTCTGGTTCTAACCATATTAATGGAAGGTGTAGGCTTTAATATTGAGTAAGGGTTTTCATGTCTCATCCTCTTTGTATGGAAATAACTATTATCTACATGGCATGACATACATGGCATACATCTACATGTCACGACACGCATGGCATAATGATATACATCTAATGCAATTTTATGGCATACAATTATGTCATCTACAAAATTTCCTTATATGTCATAACTATTTATGAAAATAAAATATGTTTGAGATTTGATTCCCAAAATCAAATCAATATTAAATTAGGAAACAAATTTCCAAATCTAATCACATATTTTATTTATGGAAGGTCTCAATTAAGGAAAGTCAAATTTAATTTGGGAAACAAATTTCCTAAATTGTCAAAACTATTTATGGAAATAAAATATGTTTTAGATTTGATTCCCCAAAATAAATAATGCTTAAATTAGGAAACAAATTTCCAAATCTAATCAAATATTTTATTTTTGGAAAGTGTTAATTTCCATAAAAACTTCTAAACTTTCTAAAAGTAGAATATTTCCATAGATACTTCTAAACTTTCCAAAATTAAAAAATTTCCATAAATACTTTTAAACTTTCCAAAAATAGAAAATTTCCATAAATACAATTACGACTATCGCAAAATAATTTTACGATTATGTCGAAATACAACCTGAGCTCTGATACCACTATTGGGTTTCCGGCACAGCGGCGAGTGTGTGTTCGAACATGTTTCGTAAAAATGAGCACAGCGGAAGAATTAAAAAGCAATAAATCTAATTTATTACAACACACACATGCATAGTACAATATGTGTAAACACAATCATAGTTTCAAATTTTGCAATAAAAGGAAATTACTCTAGTTATACCTGACGTATCACATGCAGTGGGAATGACATCAACCGGAGTGACTCTCGCTCGAATCGCCTCTATCCGTATCCACACCGAGTACCATCAGGATAGCTTCACCAAGCTACAAGCCTCGTCTTCGTAGGAGTCACTAGTCTCGTGTCGAAGACAATGTGATCGAGACAAGATCACAATCCGAATCAAAATTCGGATTCAAAAATGAGTCCCCACAACTCGCTTCTCCTGAAATGTATTCATCAACCGATTGACGAATCCTTGGTCCTCCACCTATGAGGATTACCGGAGATCGAATCCCCAGTAAGGTAGCGACTGTCGGAGCTCCAAATGTTGTCCAAATGACACTCTAACATGTAAGGAAACAAGCTGTCCAGAAAACTGGACAGCTTGGTGGAGGATTTGTGCCGGCCAATGGAGGAAGGTCGGCTGCACCTGTGTCACCGGAGCCAAGGGGAGTCGCTGGAGGGTCGCCGACAACAACAGGTGGCCGGCGTGTTGGGTTGATCCGTGAGGAAAAACTTCGCTTCCCACTTCAACTCGGTCGCTTGTTCATGGTGATCCCATCGATGTCCCCGGATTAAAAATTTAATCCTAGACAAAAGGGAACACCCAAGCAACCTTGTCATCGTCGTGCTATTCGTTTAGAGAGGTCACTTGAACACACTTGTTATTCAAGCGACCAACCTCTATTCTACGAGTAGCCGTAGAATAGACGATGTTCGGATCGCCGACTTTTGTATTTATGTTCGGGTTCCAAGTATTATTTAGCCACAAACAGAAAATATCATGCTCATAATTGAAAAAACAAATACAAGCAAGTTACAAAAGAGAATAGAGAATAGATATACCTCTCGATCTTCTAATGTATGACCTCCCTCCTTTCAGACATCGTATGGGCGACGATCTACCAAAAGTTGAAGCTCCTACATCGCCAATCTTCCTTCCTTGCTCATTCCGAGCAAGAGGAAGAATAGAAACAAAGCTCTATTCCTTCTTTCAACCAACCAACAACCTCCAAGGATGGAGCTTGCCGCCGGCCAAGAAGGAAGAGTAGATTATGGTGGAAACCGGCGAAGACACCAAGGGAAAGCCCTATATCTTGTTTCCACCAGCCAAGGAGAAGGGGAAGAGGGAGTTTGGATGCCGGCCAAGGGTTGGAAGGAGCTCAAGGGGCACCGACAGCTTGAGGAAAAAGAAGAAGGCAAGGAAATCTTTCCTTATTAGGTGACGCCCAAGCCCAAACCCTAGCTCCTATCTCTTGCCGCCAACCTCCAAAACCCTAGCTTCTCTTGATTGATTCTCCACGCCAACCCCTCAAACTCCTTTTATAGAGTTAGGGATAAGCCTCCTTTTAATCTCCACCATTGGTTCTAGGGATTTATTCTCAACCGTCGGAACTAGAGATTTAATCTCAACCGTCGGATCTTAGAAATTTAATCTCAACCTTTGGATCTAGAGTTTTGTTTCTATCCATTGGATCTAAGCTTCATGAGGTGTTAATAGGCTACATTAGGGACCATGAGGAGGAGATGGATCTTGGCCACCCATGGATCAAGCCCACATAAAGTCCAATCCATTAATGATTATCCATTCCACTAGAGGATTATCATTGATCTACCTCACCAACCCCCATAAGATAATATGGGATCCATATATTATTTGTATATTTTCACCTTATGTTTAAGATCTCAAATGTCCGTCGATTAATTAATTTACTGACCATTAATTAATCAACATCTAACTCCATGAGTAGTACTACTCAACCTTTTCATCATGTCGGACCAAGTTCACCTGCAGGGTTTACATGATAAACCTTATGAGCTCCTCAAGGGGACATCATCATCCTAATATATAGGACACGATTTCCTCTTATAATCAACGGCACACCATATAAATAATATTATCTCCCAATTTACCGAGCCTATCGATTTAATCTATAAATCTCTCCCATTGGTAAATCAAAGAGATGAATACTAAGTATATGTGCCCATTATTATATCGGGATTAAGAGCATGTACAAAATAATATCTGATGACCGATTCGATTATGTAGTCAGCAATAAATCGAATCACCTCTAAGTCGGTCATGCACAATACACACAAAGTCCACTAGTGTGATTCTATGGTCAAGACAAACCAATTCCAAATAACACTACAACCATAGTGATGGTTTGTCCAAAGTCATCTCGGTTGTGAGCCTTTACTTATACTTTACATGGAGCCGATAACATGATCTCCCGTGTGACACCACACACCATGTTATCTACAATGTAATGTATTAGACAATATTGCATAATCATAAAAATGCAAACAATGATCATGTGATTCTTATTTCAAAAAAAAGATGTTCATACAAAAGATAGACTTTTCAGTATACATCCCTAAAATCTCCCACTTTATACTAAAAACTATGTTGTCCTCAAACTGCCATACATCTGATCCCTATTCCCTCCACATGCATATCAAAAGCTCTTGCCGGAAGGGCCTTAGTGAAAGGATCTGCCAGGTTATCCTCCGATGCAATCTTGGACACAACAACTTCTCCTCTCTTTACGATTTATCGTATCAGGTGGTACTTGCGCTCTATGTGTTTACTAGCCATATGGGCTCGTGGTTCCATCGAGTTTGCAACTGCACCACTATTATCACAATAAATTGTGATAGTTCTGGGCAAACCAGAAATCACATCCAAGTCCATCAGGAAGTTCCTGAGCCACACAACTTCTTTGCCCGCCTCAGAGGCTGCCACATACTCAGCTTCCTTGGTTGAGTCCGCCACGCATTTCTGCTTGACACTCCTCTATACAATGGCTCCACCTCCCAAAGTAAATACAAAACCTAAGGTAGACTTACTGTTATCCCTATCAGATTGGAAGTCAGAATCCGTGTAACCCAAAGGGAGTAATTGGTGTGCCTGGTAAACTAGCATATAATCCCTAGTCCTTCTCAGGTACTTCAATATATGCTTTACCGCAGTCCAATGTCCCTGTCCTGGATTACTCTGATATCTGTTGACCATGCCCATAGCAAAGCAGATATCTGGTCTCATACATAGCATCGCATACATGAGGCTTCCTACTGCCGAAGCATAAGGAACCACCTTCATCTCCTCTATCTCCTCAGATGTTTTAGGACACATCTCCTTAGATAAAGGAACTCCATGCCTGAAGGTAGAAAACCCTTCTTGGAGTTCTTCATGCTAAAACGATCCAAAATCGTGTATATGTATGAAGCTTGGGATAAGCACAACATCATTTTCCTGCGATCTCTTATAACCTTGATCCCAAGGATGTGTCCCACCTCTCCCAAGTCCTTAATATCAAACTGTTTGGACCACCATACCCTTACGTCCGATAACACCTTGATATTGTTGTCAATCAACAAAATGTCATCTATGTATAGTACAAGAAATACCACTACGTTTCCGTCACATCTCTTGTATACACAAGACTCATCCGGACTTTGAATAAATCCATAAGACTGGATTACCTCATCAAAGCGGATGTTCCAAGACCTCGAAGCTTGCTTCAATCCATAAATGGACCGATTAAGCTTACATACAAGATGCTCTTTGCCCTTAGCAATGAATCCCTCTAGTTGCTTCATATAGATGTTTTCCTCAAGACTTCCATTAAGGAAAGTTGTCTTGACATCCATCTGCCACACCTCATAATCCATATGAGCTGCTATGCATAAGAGAATCCGGATAGACTTAAGCATGGCTATCGGCGAAAAGGTCTCCTCATAATTGATACCCTCTTTCTGAGTATACCCCTTCACAACAAGCCTTGCTTTGAAGGTCTCAACCTTCCCATCTATTCCTCTCTTTCTTTTGTAGATCCACTTGCATCCAATGGTTTTTACACCATCGGGTGGCTCCACTAGCTCCCAGACCTGATTCGAATTCGTAGATTCAATCTCAGCATTCATTGCACTTTGCCAAGATACTGCATCTTTATCTTGGATTTCCTCGTCATATGTCCAGGGATCAGGTTAATGTTCACTAGGGACCAAATCATAAGATTCTCCTGAGAACATGAATCTATCAGGCTGTCTCACAACCCTCCTACTACGACGAGGTATCACCTGTGTATCCTCTGTGACATGTGGTGCAGTGACATGTAGAATATCCTCTTGTACCGGTGGTACTAAAGAAGTGACTTCCCCTTTTAATTCCTCTAGAACAATTTTACTCTTGAGCTTGTGGCTCATCACATAGTCTTCCTCTAGAAATCTGGCATTCGTACTAGCGATCACCCTCTGATCTCTAGGACTATAAAACAAACCACCCTTCATTCCTCTAGTATAGCCAACGAACATGCGTACTTCTGTACACGGTTCCAACTTACCAGCATCTGCCTTCAGCATATGTGCTGGACTCCCCCATATCCGAATATGTCTTAGACTAGGCTTTCGCCCAGTCCACAATTCTGTGGGAGTAGAAGGCAGTGATTTAGATGGAACCAAGTTCAGAATGTACACTGTCGTATCTAGAGCATATCCCCAAAATGAATCTGGCAACTCAGAATAACTCATCATCGATCTAACCATCTTCATAAGAGTCTTATTCCTTCGCTCTGCTACACCGTTCTGCTGGGGGTGCCAGGTGCAGTCAATTGGGATTGAATCCAAGCCTCTGATAAGTAGTTCCTAAACTCTCCCAAGAGGTACTCACCACCATGATCAGATCCTAGTGTCTTGATACTTTTACCTTGACGTTTCTCCACATCAGCCTTGAATTCTTTGAACTTGTCAAAACATTCAGACTTGCAACGCATTAGGTAAATGTATCCATATCTTGAGTAATCATCTATAAAAGAGACGAAATACTCAAAACCACCTTTATCCTGGATAGACATAGGACCACACAAATCAGAATGAACCAATTCTAACACATCTTTGGCTCTATACCCCTTGCCCTTAAAAGGCCTCTTGGTCATTTTACCTTCCAAGCAAGATTCGCAGGTTGGGAAATCTTCCACCACTAATGAACCCAAAGGTCCATCAGCTATCAACCTTTGAATTCTGCTTAGGTTAATATGACCAAGCCTAAGATGCTAAAGATATGTTTGGTTCATCTTCGAAGGTTCTTTTCTCTTATTGGAATTAGAAGATGAGTTATTAACTTTAATATGCATCGTGGGAGGTTTTGGTTCAAGTGTGTATAAATTTCCTATCAATGCACCCGAACAGATAATGTCCCTATTCCTTCTTATAACAACTCTGTCATTAAAAGAAATAGAATATCCATCCATAAATAATTTAGAAACAGAAATTAAATTCTTTCTAAATAAGGGTACATAAAGGCAATTCTTAAGTACCAAAAGTTTATTTTTCTCAAAAGATAAATGAACATCTCCCACTGTAACAGCCACCACCTTCATGGCATCGCCCAACTACATGGTAATCTCCCCCTCAGTCAGTCGTCTGGTTTCCTGGAACCCCTATAAAGTATTGCAGACATGATTAGTGGCTCCCGTATCTACACACCAGGTGCCGGTAGATAACACCGCTAAACATGTTTCAATGACTAGACCAAAAGATATACCTTTGTTCTTGCGGTTGGGGCAGTCCTTCTTCCATTGTCCAGTCTGCTTACAAGTGAAGCACTTGCCTTTCGGCTTCTTCACTCCTCCCTGAGTACCTCCCACCGCCTTCGGCCCAGTTTGTTTCTTCTTCTTCTTGCCTTTTGTCTTAGAAGTAGAAACCTTTTGGGTCACCATGGCATGTGCTTGAGCACTCTGACGAAATAGCCCCTCTGCTGCCTGGAGTTCTGTCAGAAGTTCCGCCAACGAATACAACCTCTTGTTCATGTTGTAGTTCAGGCGAAACTGCTCATAACTCCTAGGTAGAGACTGGAGTATGATATCGACCTGGGTTTCCCCATCGATCTCGGCTCCAAGGACCTCCAGCTCATTCAAATGAGCCATCATCCTGAGAACATGATCCCTTACGGGTGTTCCCTCGATCATGGTGGTCGTCATCAAGTTTCTCATGGCTTCTTGCCTCACAGCCCGATTCTGGTGTCCGAAAAGGTCTTTGAGATTGAGCATCATGTCATAAGCTATGGGCATGGCTTGATGCTGATGTTGTAGTACATTTTACATAGATGTCAAAATGTAACACCGCGCCATCTCATCGGCCTTTACCCACTTCTTATAACTCTCTCTCTCCTTTTCCCCAGAATCTTCTATAGGCTTAGGAGGGCACTCTTCGAGGAGTACATATTTGTATTCCTCAGCAGTCAAGACAATGTCTAGATTCCTCTTCCAATCAACATAGTTGGGTCCAGTAAGTTTGTTCTCTTTCAGTATCACAGCAAGTGGGTTGAAAGTCATTTTGAAAGAAAACCTAAGAATCACATAAATCAAAACATTAGATTTAAAAAAATTATTGATTCCTCAAACAATAAAATTTTAAAATCAAATAACCCCTCTAAACACCAAGAATATCGTATGCCATGATAGTGTGGACGTATACGAATTATACATTTGTAAGAGGAGGTTTTACCCATTAATTTTACTATCTTGTTAACCAAACTTTTTGACAAGTAAAATTAATAGTTAGTTCCTCTTTGGCCCTACAAATAAAAGTAGTGACTCCGATGGGGAGGATACTTATATTTGTATCTAAGTGTTCACCATTACTCGGTACCAAGGTAATTATCTCGGGTTATGTGTCTTCCGATGGGGAAGTGCACACGCTCCTTAATAATTCACTATAACCATATTTGGCCTTGTGATCCACAAACAAACTTATCCGATGAAGAGGAAGGCACTCAGAGCCGACGCGTAAATTTTTTTGCATCACTTGTCAAATCGTAATGGATGCCGTGGGAATTTATAAAAATTTTCCTCTCCCACTTAGTAATTTGAAATTGAGGAATTTTCCTAGCCTACGACATGCATATCAAACAAAAAGCAATAAATATGAAAAATAAATTATTTTCCAACTATTATGACTTTTGTCTTCAATATGTCTCCCGTCGCATCGCCTTCTCGTCCGCTCCTCCTACGCCATGTACGAGCCATCCGGAGATCCGAGCCGAGACTAAAATCTATTTTAATTTACATCCATCGATCCTATACTCCACGAGGGAGTGTACATGAAATCTAGATCGAAAGTAAACAAAAATAAAAAGAGTGGCTAAACACTGCCGTATCTAATTTAGAAAAAAATTAAATACTAGACTCGTCAACCTCGAGAATTCAACAAAATAAACATTTACACACATACAATTACATACACACATATAGCCATAATAGTCGGATCTTATGCCTGCAACCAAAGAGTTAACCTACGCATATCCTACTATTATCCGACACATAATATATGAAAAGTACATAAAAATTAACAGAATCCTAAACACACAAAACCGAAAACCTTGGCTCTAATACCAATTGTTGGGTTGATCCCTGAGAGGAAACTTCGCTTCCCACTTCAACTCAGTCGCTTGTTCATGGCGATCCCATTGATGTCCCCGAATTAAAAATTAAATCCTAGACAAAAGGGAACACTCAAGCAACCATGTCATCGTCGTGCTATTCGTTTAGAGAGGTCACTTGAACAAACTTGTTGTTCAAGCGACCAACCTCTATTCTACGAGTAGCCGCGGAATAGACGATGTCCGGATCGCCGACTTTTGTGTTTATGTTTGGGTTCTAAGTATTATTTAGCCACAAACAGAATATATCATGCTCATAATTGAAAAAACAAATACAAGCAAGTTACAAAAAAGAATAGAGAATAGATATACCTCTCGATATTCTAATGTATAACCTCCCTCCTTTCGGACGTCGTGTGGGAGACGATCTACCAAAAGTTGAAGCTCCTAGATTGCCAATCTTCCTTCCTTGCTCGTTCCGAGCAAGAAGAAGAATAGAAACAAAGCTCTATTTCTTCTTTCAACAAACCAACAACCTCCAAGGATGGAGCTTGCCGCCGGCCAAGAAGGAAGAGGAGATTATGGTGGAAACCGGCCAAGACACCAAGGGAAAGCTCTATATCCTTTTTCCACCAGCCAAGGAGAAGGAGAAGAGGGAGTTTGAACGCCGGAAAAGGGTTGGAAGGAGCTCAAGGGGCGCCGACAACATGAGGAAGAAGAAGAAGGCAAGGAAATCTTTCCTTATTAGGTGCCGGCCAAGCCCAAACCCTAGCTCCTATCTCTTGCCACCAACCTCCAAAACCCTAGCTTCTCTTGATTGATTCTCCACGCCAACCCCTCAAACTCCTTTTATAGAGTTAGGGATAAGCCTCCTTTTAATCTCCACCATTGGTTCTAGGGATTTAATCTCAACCGTCGGAACTAGAGATTTAATCTCAACCGTCAGATCTTAGAAATTTAATCTCAACCTTTGGATCTAGAGTTTTGTTTCTATCCATTGGATCTAAGCTTCATGAGGTGTTAATAGGCTACATTAGGGACCATGAAGAGGAGTTGGATCTTGGCCACCCATGGATCAAGCCCACATAAAGTCCGATCCATTAATGATAATCCAATCCACTAAAGGATTATCATTGATCTACCTCACCAACCCCCATAAGATAATATGGGCTCCATATATTATTTGTATATTTTTTCCCCGTGTCTAAGATCTCGAATGTACATCGATTAATTAATTTACTGACCATTAATTAATCAACATCTAACTCCATGAGTAGTACCACTCAACCTTTTCATCATGCCGGACCAAGTCCACTTGTAGAGTTTACATGATGAACCTTATGAGCTTCTCAAGGGGACATCATCATCCTAATATATAGGGCACGGTTTCCTCCTATAATCAACGATACACCATATAAATAATATCATCTACCAACTTGCCGAGCCTATCGATTTAATCTATAAATCTCTCCCATTGGTAAATCAAAGAGATGAATACTAAGTATATGTGCCCGTTATTATATCGGGATTAAGAGCATGTACAAAATAATATCTGAGGTCCGATTCGATTATGTAGTCAGCAATAAATCGAATCACCTCTAAGTCGGTCCTGCTCAATACACACAAATTGCACTAGTGTGATTCTATGGTCAAGACAAACTAATACCAAATCACACTACAACCATTCCGAGGGTTTGTCCAAAGTCATCTCGATTGTGAGCCTTTACTTATACTTTACAAGGAGCCGATAACATGATCTCCTGTGTGACACCACACACCATGTTATCTACAATGTAATGTATTAGGCAATATTGCATAACCATAAAAATGCAAACAATGATCATGTGATTCTTATTTCAAAATAAAGATGTTCATACAAAAGATAGACTTTTCAGTATAGATCCCTACACGGCGGCAGTTGGTGGTGTCGGCGGCAGTAGCTGCAGAGGGCGGCGGCAAGGTTGGGCAGCAACCTTGTTGGGCGGCGGCAAGGAGAAGAGAGGGAGAGGAGAGGAAGAAAAGTTTTTCCAAAATAAAACTTAAAGGTCTTCAAAAACCTAACCGCTTTTTTAAAGAGCCCGTGTTTCTTAACCATTAAGAAAATTTCTCCTTAGAGTTATTGGTTCATAACCAAAACCCCTTAACATGCTCCAATAACTTAAGTTAAAATAAACCGAACCGAGTTGGTCTATTTTAAGTTAAAACGAATCGAACAAACTTTGGTTCATTCGTTTAAAACAAACCAAACCCCTTTGGTTTATTCTCCGCCATTGGATTAGAACCAAACCAATTTGGTTCATCCATCATGTCTTCATAAAACACAACCCATCCATGCTTCCATTGTGACTGAAACAATTTCATGCTCTCTCCTTGTTTAGTCCAACCAAACCTAGTTTCATAAATAGGTTCTCGATTTATTTTGGCCGTCTATAATTAACCATTATTTCTAGAACAATCATGAGTGGCACCTAGTAGTACATCATGCTCCTCATTTAATCAGAAAATCAACGGTTGATTCAAAAACCATTTTTGAAACCCTTCAGCAGTTACATTGAATCGTGTCCCGTTCCCTTCACGCATCTTATACCTACTTGGTTCAGGACATGGTCTATGGTGTCAGTCCCCACTAGGTCGACTACGTCACACCTAACCTAAGTATCATTTCCTCGTCCTACGGATTCTAGTTACTGCACATGTATCCAAGAGTACCTTACTCTAAACATGTAATGCTTTGGCCAAAGACTTTAGTAACAATCCGACGAGAGGCCATGGGTATACATCTCCTCGCAAGGAGTGGTGAATCCTTTATAGGCTATTCAAACACCTTCGGGCATTTTGACTTATACCCAATCATCCCGGGTCCACATCTCCTCAGAGATGCATGCTTAAGATGTCAAAGCATAAGTCTTCATGGCCAAGATGACTTGAATACCGCAAGTCAAAGGAACATCGCAGTTAAGATGTAGTAAGAACTTCATTGACATATCCATATATGTAGAGAACCATATGAAGTCTTATAGTTGGTCACTCCAATGAACTAGTTACCATAACTAGCATCCACGATTAACTCCTGATATCACAATGTCTCCAGCCAGTGAGAATCAGCTGCTTGGATACACCAAGGAGTATACCTCGTGCTAGTCTCGACAGAATTGATGGTGTCCAAATCCATCAATTCGTTGACTAGGGATAATTCCAATACATCAGAATTACACATGTAGAGATACTCACTAGTTGTGATCCAATCACAAATTTTCTCATGCTGTGAATCATATCATGGACATTCAGTAAATGAGTTTAAGATCTAATCAAATACATGTATACTCAAATTGTGAATCTTCATTTATCATATAAATGGTTTAAACATAAGATGATTGCCTTAGGACACCTCTCATATATTACTAACAAAATCAACTTCCTTCTTGGCCTTCTCCTATCATGAGACTTGTTAAATCTTAAACTCTTTAAACCACGTCTCACCTTTCTTACCATATAGGCCTCCTCATTGCTATCCATTAAGGAAGAAGATGATTCATCGGATGAAGAGGGTGGAGTCTCCTTCTTCTTCTTTCCTATTTCTTCTACTAGTGCTACTCCCCTTGATGGCTTGATTTGATCTTCAACTATGCCTTGAAGCCTAGTCTCATGTAATTCCATGGTGGAGAAAAATTCATCTAGAGTACTTACCTCTAGATTCTTTGAGATATAAAAGGAGTCCACCATAGAGCTCCATTTTGATGACTAGGTGAATGCATCTATTGCCTTCATTACCATATCCCGGTTCGAAATCTTTTCTCCTACACTTGTCAAGCCGTTAATTATCTCTTTAAAAAAAAAGAATGTGAGGATAATACCTTTTCCCCTTCGTCAAGCTTGATGTTGTTTAATTGAGAGCGGAAAAGATCCCTTCTTGCAAGTTTTGCCTTGGATGTGTCCTCATGAAGTTCTACAAGATTTTCCCACATCTTCTTGGCACTTGCGCACTCTCCAATTCAGTTGATCTCTTGTTGGAGGAGCACATTGAATAGGTGATGTTTTGCCTTTGAATTCGCCAAGTGCTCCTCTATTTACTTCTTTGTACATCTTGACCTCTCTAATGGCTCCCCTTCTTCATCCCTAGGCAACTTGAAATTGTTTTCCATAATAAGCATTATATCAAAGTCGATCTCGAAAAATACCTCCATTCGCTTTTTCCACCAAGCGAATTCTCTTTTGAACTTGGGTGGATGAATGTTGGAGCTGGCCATCTTATCGTGCTTGTGTTGGCGATTAGTCCACGACAAGCTCCTCACTCTGATACCACTTGTTGGAGGATCGGAGGCTGGCTAGAGGGGGGTGAATAGCCTTTTTCGTATATGATGGAGATCGTTCACTTAATCGTCTATAATCAAAGGTTAGCACAACGGAAATACTAACAATTAAGAAAATTAAAAACAAATGCAAGAAGCAAAGAAAGAACAATCGCTAATGCAAGTGTGTAACGTGGTTCACGACCCTTGTCGCTAATCCACGATCAATTCGTATGGCGAATCACTCCCTCAACCAACTTCACTAATCTCTCCTTCAAGGTGGAGGTAAACCTTTCTTACAAAATCACTCCTCTTACAATAAAATTGAATTAAACACAAGGAAGAGGAGTAGAGATCGTTTAGGAACTTGGGAGTATGTTTAGAGATGAAACATTAACCTCCCAAAGTGATCCAAGGCCTCTTCTTATAGGGAAGAGGCCATTCTTCAAGCGATCGTGATGCGGTCATCGATCATCGCTATCTGTAGCCATTCCCTAGCAATGGCCTTATCCACGTTGGCTTCTAACCAACGGCTCCCACATCATTCGACTAATGGAGCCATCAATCGAGTGACCGAAGCAATTACTTGACTGAAAAACCTTATGTGCCCGAACTTACCTTGATCAGTCGACTGACGTCCCATGGCAGTCAACTGATGGTTGAGAAGTTGACTGCCAAACCCTAGCAGTCGATTGTTGGGCTAGAAAAGGTTCAGTCGAACACTAGTCGAGCATCCGACTGATATCTATATCAGTCGATTTGTGTCGGGTAAAACCTCAAACACAAATATTTGAGTATCCAACGTCGGGTAAAACCTCAACCCACTCGGTTGAGCATCCGACACTTGACTTAGCCATTCGGCCAAGTTCACCTATGAGCTACATTACACTTCGCTCATTCTCTCATCTCCCTTGAAGTCCCTCACCAAAGTTCTCTTCGACCGGCCACGTCCCTCAGATGCACCAAGCGCACGGCTTCGCAATGTCATCCTTCGCATCTCGCCCTGAAGTCTACTTCCTTGGCTTCACTCTAATGTTCCTCGTCCAACGGTCCCTCGATGCGCCAAGCACACGGCTTCCGTAATGTCATGCTTCACCGACACAAGGGCCAAGTCATGAGATGGTGAACCTACCAATGCTAACATCAAGCCAATCCCATGTGTTAATTACTAAGTCTTGCATGACTTCAACACACATATCAAATCAACATAATAACCTAACTTAAACCCTTTGACACACACATTAAAACCACATCATACATGAGTTGATTTCCCAAACACAAATTTTGTACTAACATGTAAAAATTAATTCAAGCAAATTTTCGAAATGACCACATACCTCAAGTGAGCAGATGAGGGTATCAAGCTCGGATAGTATCTTCCAGCTCCCACATAGCCTCCTAATCCATATGATGTTGTCATCCAACCTTTATGAGTCGGATGGGTTTGTTCCGCAACTGTCGATCCTTGCAATCTAGAATCCATATCGGAACCTCTTCGTAAGTAGCATTAGGTTGAATGGAACCTGACACATCTAACAGAATATATGTAGGGTCTGACACATACTTTCTCAGCATGGAAACATGAAACACATCATGAATACTAGCCAAGGAAGGTGGTAGCACTAGGTGGTAAGTGACTGCTCCGATCCTCTCCAAAATCTCGAAAGGACCAATGTACCTTGGAGTTAGCTTACCACGGAGGCCAAATCTCTTCACCCCTTTCGTGGGTGAAACTCGTAAGAATACATGGTCACCAACAGAGAACTCCAGAGGTCTCTGTCTTTGATCTATATAACTCTTCTGATGATCCTGCACCTCTGCCATCCTTCGTCTGATAGTACGGACCAACTCTGCCTCATGTTGAGCTCTATGGGGTCCTAGCAACTAGGTCTTCCCAACCTCCTCCCATAGGGTGGGTTTCCGATACTGTCTACCATACAATGCTTCAAACAGTGACATTTGGATAGCCGAATGATAGTTGTTGTTGTAGGTGAATTCTACTAATGGCAAGTGGTCCTCCAAGATACCCCCGAAATCCAAAATGCAGGACCTCAGCAAGTCCTCTAGAGTCTGAATGGTCCGCTCAGACTATCCATCTGTCTGCGGATGGAATGCTATACTAAAATGGAGCTATGTGCCTAAGGCCTGCTATAGACTCTGCCAGAATCGAGACGTGAACCGGGGATCTCTATCTGATATAATGCTCAAAGGAACATCATGCAATCTAATGATCTCCCGACAATATTGTAGGGATGTATACTGAAAAGTCTATCTTTTGTATGAACATCTTTATTTTGAAATAAGAATCACATGATCATTGTTTGCATATTTTTATGGTTATGCAATATTGTCTAATACTTTACATTGTAGATAACATGGTGTGTGGTGTCACACAGGAGATCATATTATCGACCCCTTGAAAAGTATAAGTAAAGGCTCACAACCGAGATGGCTTTGGACAAACCATCGGAATGGTTGTAGTGTGATTTGGTATTGGTTTGTCTTGATCATAGAATCACACTAGTGCACTTTGTGTGTATTGAGCAGGACCGACTTAGAGATGATTCGATTTATTGATGACGACATAATCGAATCGGATCTCAGATATTATTTAGTACATGCTCTTAATCCCGATATAATAATGGGCACGTATACTTAGTACTCATCTCTTTGATTTACCAATGGGCGAGATTTATAGATTAAATCGATAGGCTCGGTAAGTTGAGAGATGATATTATTTATATGGTGTGCCGTTGATTATAGGAGGAAATCGTGTCCTATATATTAGGATGATGATGTCCCCTTGAGGAGCTCATAAGGTTCATCATGTAAACCCTGCAGGTGGACTTGGTCCGGCATGATGAAAAGGTTGAGTGGTATTACTCAAGGAGTTAGATGTTGATTAATTAATGGTCAGTAAATTAATTAATCAATGGACATTCGAGATCTTAAACATGGGGAGAAAATGTACAAATAATATATGGAGCCCATATTATCATATGGGGGTTGGTGAGGTAGATTAATGATGAACTTTTAGTGGATTGGATCATCATTAGTGGATCGGACTTAATGTGGGCTTGATCCATGGGTGGCCAAGACCCAACTCCTCCTCATGGTCCCTAATGTATCCTATTAACACCTCATGATGCTTAGATCCAATGGATAGAAACAAAACTCTAAGATTCATTGGTAGAGATTAAATCTCTAAGATCCGACGGTTGAGATTAAATCTCTAGATCCGACGGTTGAGATTAAATCCCTAAAACCAATGGAGGAGATTAATTCATGACTTATCCCTAAATCTATAAAAGGATGTCAAGGGGGTTGGTGTGAACAAAAAATTGAAGGAGAGCTAGGGTTTTTGGGCGGCAAGGAAGAGGAATCCTAGTTGAGATAGGATTAGGATTAGGGTTTGGAGGCAAGGTTGGCACCAAATAAGGAAGGTATTCTTCTCTTCTTCTTCCTCTTTTGGCCAATGTCCAGCACCTCTCCAACCTCTTTTCCAGCCTTGGCCGGCACCCAAAAGCTCCCTTCTCCTTCTCCTTAGGTGGTGGAAACAAGATATAGGGCTTCCCTTGGTGTCTTGGTTGTTTTCCACCATCTTCTCCTTCACCTAGTTGGCCGGCGGCAAGGATAGTTTTAGTTCCTTGTTGGTTGTTTCTAGAGAGGAGAAAAATCTTGTTTCTATTCTTCCTCTTTCTTTGGAAGAGCAAGGAAGGAAGATTTGCGATCTAGGAGCTTCGACTTTTGGTAGATCGTCACCCACACGACGTCCAAAAGGAGGAAGGTCATACATTAGAAGATCGAGAGGTATACCTATTCTACTTTCTTCTTTTGTTTATTGCTTGTATTTGTTTTTCAATTATAAGCATGTTATAAATTTGTAAATGGATAAATAATACTTGGATCCCGAGTATAAATACGAAAATCGGCGATCCGGACATCGTCTATTCCGCGGCTACTCGTAGAATAGAGGATGGTCGCTTGAACAACTAGTTTGTTCAAGTGACCTCTCTAAACGAATAGCACGACGATGACTTGGTGGTTTGAGTAATCCCTTTTGTCCATGATTAAATTTTTTTTTAATCCGGGGACATCGAAGGGATCGCCATGGACAAGCTACCGAGGTGAAGTGGGAAGCGAAGTTTCCCATCACGGACTCGATAAGCAAAACCCTTCAATTGGTATCAGAGCTTCCGGGCAAAACCTTCAATTGGTATCAGAGCCAAGGTTTCCGGTTTTGTGTGTTTAGGATTCGGTTATTTTTTATGCACTTTTTCATATATTATATGTGTCGGATAATAGTAGGATATGGGTAGTTTAACTCTTTGGTTGCAAACATAAGATCCGACTATTATGGCCATATGTGTGTATGTGATTGTATGTGTGTAAATATTTATTTTGTTGAATCCTCGGGGTTGATGAGGCTAGTATTTAGTTTTTGTATATTAAATACGACATTGTTTAGCCACTCTTTATTTTATTTTACTTTCGATCTAGATTTCATGTACACTCCCTCGTGGAGTATAGGATCGATGGATGTAAATTAAAATAGGTTTTAGTCTCAGCTCGGTTCTATGGATGGCTCATACATAGCGTAGGAGGAGCCGACGAGATGGCGATGCGACGGGAGTCATATTGAAGACAAAAGCCATAATAGTTGGAAAATAATTTATTTTTCATATTTATTGCTTTTTGTTTGATATACATGTTGTAGGCTAGAAAATTCCTCATTTTCAAATTACTAAGTGGGAGAGGGATATTTTTATAAATTCCCACGGCCTCCATTACGATTTGACATGTGATGCAAGCAAACTTGCGCATCGGCTCTGAGTGCCTTCCTCCCCATCGGATGAGTTTGTTAGTGGATCACAGGGTCGAATATGGTTATAGGAAATTATTAAGGAGCGTGTGTACTTGCCCATCGTAAGGCACATAACCCGAGATAATTACCTTGGTACCGAGTAATGGTGAACACTTAGATACAAATATAAGTATCCTCCCCATCAGAGTCACTGCTTTTATTTGTAGGGCCGAAGAGAAACCAACTATTAATTTTACTTGTCAAAAAGATAGGTTGACAAGATAGTAAAAATAATGGGTAAAACCTCCTCTTACAAATGTAGAATTCGTATACGTCCACACGATCGTGGCATGCGATATTCTCGGTGTTTTGAGGTGTTGGTTAATTTTGAAATTTTATTGTTTGAGGAATCAATAATTTTTTGGAATCTACAGTAATGATCTATGTGATTCTTAGGATTTTCAAAAATGACTTTCAGTCCACTTACTATGATACTAAAGGAAATAAACTTACTGTACCCAAACAATGTTGATTGGAAAAGATTCTAGATATTGTCTTATATGCTAAGGAGTACAAGTATGCACTCTTCGAAGAGTGTCCTCAAGCCATGGTTGCTCAAAAAGGTTTCTACTTCTAAACCGAAAGGCAAGAAGAAGGAGAAACAAGGTAGAGCAAAGGTGGTGGGAGGATCTCAGGGAGGAGTGAAGAAGCCGAAAGGCAAGTACTTCACTTATAAGCAGGATGGACATTGGAAGAAGGACTGTCCCAATCCAAAGCAGAACAAAAGTGTATCCTTTGGACTAGTCGTTGAAACATGATTAGCGGTGTTATCTACCGGCACCTGGTGTGTAGATACGAGAGCCACTAATCATGTCTGCAATACTTTGCAGGGGTTCCAGGAAACCCGACGATGAGCTAAGGGAGAGATTACCGTTTACTTGGACAATGCCATAATGGTGGCGGCTATTGCAGTGGGAGAAGTTTTATTTATCTTTTGAAAAAAATAAAACTTTGGTTCTAGAAAATTCCCTTTATGTACCTTTATTTAGAAAGAATTTAGTTTCAGTTTCTAAATTGTTTATGGATGGATATTCTATTTCTTTTAATGACAAGTTGTTATAAAAAGGAATAGGAAGAATATTTGTTCAGGTACATTAAAAAGAAATTTGTATACAAAACCTCCCATGATGCAAATTGAAGATAATAACTCATCTTCTAATTCCAATAAGAGAAAAGAACCTTCAAAGATGAACCAAACATATCTTTGACATCTTAGGCTTGGTCACATTAACCTAAGCAGAATTCAAAGGTTGATAGCTGATGGACCTTTGGGTTCATTAGTGGTGGAGGATCTCCCAATCTGTGAATCTTTCTTGGAAGGTAAAATGACCAAGAGGCCTTTTAAGGACAAGGGGTATAGAGCCAAAGATGTGTTGGAGATGGTTCATTCTGATATGTGTGGTCCTATGATTATCCAGGAAAGAGGTAGTCTTGAATATTTCATCTCTTTCATAGATGATTATTCAAGATATGGATGACACTACGATCTAATCATGGTGGTGAGTACCTCTTGGGAGAGTTTAGGAACTACTTATCAGAGGCTGGGATTCAATCCCAATTAACTGCACCTGGCACACCCCAGCAGAACGGTGTAGCAGAGCGAAGGAATAGAACTCTTATGGAGATGGTTAGATCAATGATGAGTTATTCTGACTTGCCATATTTTTTCTGGGGATATGCTCTAGATACGGCGGTGTACATTCTGAACTTGGTTCTATCTAAATCAGTGCCTTCTACTCCCACAGAGTTGTGGACTGGGCGAAAGCCTAGTCTAAGATATATTCGGATATGGGGGAGTCCAGCACATGTGCTGAAGGCAGATGCTGGCAAGTTGGAACCTCGTATAGAAGTGTGCTTGTTCGTTGGCTATCCTAGAGGAATGAAGGGTGGATTGTTTAATAGTCCTAGAGATCAGAAGGTGATCGTTAAGCACGAACGCCAGATTTCTAGAGGAAGACTATGTGATGAGCCACAAGCCCAAGAGTAAAATTGTTCTGGAGGAGTTAAAAGGGGAAGTCACTTCTTTAGTAGCACTGGTACAAGAGGATATACCACATGTCACTGCACTGCGTGTCACAAAGGATACACAGATGATACCTCGTTGTAGTGGGAGGGTTATGAGACAGCCTAATAGATTCATGTTCTTGGGAGAATCTTCTGATTTGGTCCCTGGCGAACATGAACCTGATCCCTAGACATATGACGAGTCAATCCAAGATAAAGATGCAGTATCTTGGCAAAGTGTAATTAATGCTGAGATTGAATCTATGGATTCAAATCAGGTTTGCGAGCTAGTAGAACAACCCGATGGTGTAAAAACCATTGGATGCAAGTGGATCTACAAGAGAAAGAGAGGAATAGATGGGAAGGTTGAGACCTTCAAAGTGAGGCTTGTTGCGAAGGGGTATACTCAGAAAGAGGGTATCGATTATGAGGAGACGTTTTCGCCGGTAGCCATGCTTAAGTCTATCTGGATTCTCTTATGCATAGCAGCTCATATGGATTATGAGGTGTGGCAGATGGATGTCAAGACAGCTTTCCTTAATGGAAGTCTTGAGGAAAACATCTATATGAAGCAACCAGAGGGATTCATTGCTAAGGGCAAAGAGCATCTTGTATGTAAGCTTAATCGGTCCATTTATGGATTGAAACAAGCTTCGAGGTCTTGGAACATCCGCTTTGATGAGGTGATCCAGTCTTATGGATTTATCCAAAGTCCGGATGAGTCTTGTGTATACAAGAGATGTGACGGAAACGTAGTGGTATTTCTTGTACTATACGTAGATGACATTTTATTGATTGGCAACAATATCAAGGTGTTATCGGACGTAAGGGTATGGTTGTCCAAACAGTTTGATATGAAGGACTTGAGAGAGGTAGAACACATCCTTGGGATCAAGGTTATAAGGGATCGCAGAAAAAGGATGTTGTGCTTATCCCAAGCTTCATACATAAACACGATAATGGATCATTTTAGCATGCAGAACTCCAAGAAGGGTTTTCTACCTTTCAGGCATGGAGTTCCTTTATCTAAGGAGATGTGTCCTAGATCATCTGAGGAGATAGAGGAGATGAAGGTGGTTCCTTATGCTTTGGCAGTAGGAAGCCTCATGTATGCGATGCTATGTATGAGACAAGATATCTGCTTTGCCGTTTTCATGGTCAGCAGATATCAGAGTAATCCAGGACAGGGATATTAGACTGCGGTAAAACATATATTGAAGTGTCTGAGAAGGATTAGGGATTATATACTAGTTTACCAGGCAGACCAATTAATCCCTGTGTATTACATGGATTGAGACTTCCAATCAGATAGGGATAACAGTAAGTCTACCTCAGGTTTTGTGTTTACTTTGGGAGGTGGAGCCATTGTATGGAGGAGTGTCCAGCTGAAATGCGTGGCGGACTCTACCATGGAAGCTGAGTATGAGGCAGCCTCTGAGGTGGCCAAAGAAGTTGTATGGCTCAGGAACTTCCTGATGGACTTGGATGTAATTCCTGGTTTGCTCATAACTATCACAATTTATTGTGATAATAATGGTGCAGTTGCAAACTCGAAGGAAACACGAGCTCATAAGGAAAGTAAACACATAGAGCGCAAGTACCACTTGATACGAGAAATTGTAAAGGAGGTAGAAGTTGTTGTCGCCTAGATTGCATCAGAGTATGACCTGGTAGACCCTTTCACTAAGGCCCTTCTAGCGAGAACTTTTGATAGGCATGTGGAGGGAATGGGGATCATATGTATGGCACTTTGAGGACAACATAGTCTTTTACTATAAGTGGGAGATTGTAGGGATGTGTACTGAAAAGTCTATCTTTTGTATGAACATCTTTATTTTGAAATAAGGATCACATGATCATTGTTTGCATATTTTTATGGTTATGCAATATTGTCTAATACTTTACATTGTAGATAACATGGTGTGTGGTGTCACACAGGAGATCATGTTATCGGCCCCTTGAAAAGTATAAGTAAAGGCTCACAACCGAGATGGCTTTGAACAAACCATCGGAATGGTTTTCGTGTGATTTGATATTTGTTTGTCTTGACCATAGAATCACACTAGTGCACATTGTGTGTATTGAGCAGGACTGACTTAGAGGTGATTCGATTTATTGCTGACTACATAATCGAATCGAACCTCAGATATTATTTAGTACATGCTCTTAATCCCGATATAATAATGAGCACATATACTTACTACTCATCTCTTTGATTTACCAATGGGCGAGATTTATAGATTAAATCGATAGACTCGGTTAGTTGAGAGATTATATTATTTGTATGGTGTGCCATTGATTATAGGAGGAAATTGTGTCCTATATATTAGGATGATGATGTCCCCTTGAGGAGCTCATAAGGTTCATCATGTAAACCCTACAGGTGGACTTGGTCTGACATGATGAAAAGGTTGAGTGGTACTACTCAAGGAGTTAGATGTTGATTAATTAATGGTCAGTAAATTAATTAATTGACGTACATTCGAGATCTTAAATATGGGGAGAAAATGTACAAATAATATATGGATCCCATATTATCATATGGGGGTTGTTGAGGTCGATCAATGATGAACCTTTAGTGGATTGGACTTTATGTGGGCTTGATCCATGGGTGGCCAAGACCCAACTCCTCCTCATGGTCCCTAATGTAGCCTATTAACACCTCATGATGCTTAGATCTAATGGATAGAAACAAAACTCTAAGATCCATTGGTAGAGATTAAATCTCTAAGATCCGACGGTTGAGATTAAATCTCTAGATCCGACGGTTGAGATTAAATCCCTAGAACCAATGGAGGAGATTAATTCATGACTTATCCCTAACTCTATAAAAGGATGTCAATGGGGTTGGCGTGAACAAAAAATTGAAGGAGAGCTAGGGTTTTTGGGCGGCAAGGAAGAGGAATCCTTGTTGAGATAGGATTAGGATTAGGGTTTGGAGGCAAGGTTGGCACCAAATAAGGAAGGTATTCTTCTCTTCTTCTTCCTCTTTTGGCCAACGTCCAGCACCTCTCCAACCTCTTTTCCAGCCTTGGCCAGCACCCAAAAGCTCCCTTCTCCTTCTCCTTAAGTGGTGGAAACAAGATATAGGGCTTCCCTTGGTTTCTTGGTTGTTTTCCACCATCTTCTCCTTCACCTATTTGCCCGGCGGCAAGGATAGTTTTAGTTCCTTGTTGGTTGTTTCTAGAGAGGAGAAAAACCTTGTTTCTATTCTTCCTCTTACTTTGGAAGAGCAAGGAAGGAAGATTTGCAATCTAGGAGCTTCGACTTTTGGTAGATCATCGCCCACACGACATCCAAAAGGAGGAAGGTCATACATTAGAAGATCGAGAGGTATACCTATTCTACTTTCTTCTTTTGTTTATTGCTTGTATTTGTTTTTCAATTATAAGCATGTTATAAATATGTAAATGGATAAATAATACTTGGATCCCAAGTATAAATACGAAAACCTACGATCCGGACATCATCTATTCCGCGGCTACTCGTAGAATAGAGGATGGTCACTTGAACAACTAGTTTGTTCAAGTGACCTCTCTAAACCAATAGCACGACGATGACTTGGTGGTTTGGGCAATTCCTTTTCTCCATGATTAAATTTTTTTTAATCCGGGGACATCGAAGGGATCGCCATGGACAAGCTACCGAGGTGAAGTGGGAAGCGAAGTTTCCCCTCACGGACTCGATAAGCAAAACCCTTCAATTGGTATCAGAGCTTCCGGGCAAAACCTTCAAATATAACTCTGTCATACGATTCAGAGAGTCGATCTTCCGAATCGCTAAGAAGTGTGTGGATTTTGTTAATCGATCAACGACTACCCAAATCACGTCATGACCTCGTCGTGTCCTAGCCAAACCCACCACAAAATCCATGGCAATGTGATCCCACTTCCACTCGGGAATAGAAATCCTCTGAAGTAGTCCGGCTGGTCTCTGGTGCTCAGCCTTCACCTATTGGTAAACTAGACATCTAGCTACAAATTCTACGATGTCTTTCTACATGTCGTTCCACCAATACAAATGCCTTAAATCTCGATACATGCGGGTTCCGCCTTGGTGGATCGTAAATCGAGAGCGATGAGCCTCCTGAAGTAATTCCTCCATCACTGGGTGATACTTAGGTACGCATAATCTGCCCTGAAAATAAATAATACCCTCATCATCTCAGGTGAACTCAGTCTATTGTCCAGAGGTTATCTGGCTGCCAATGAACTGTAAGTGCTGATCACCGGCCTGAGCCTCTAGGACTCTCGTTCTGATAGATGACTGAGCAACCATGGTAACAAGAATGCCCTGCTCTCTCAATCCCTGTTCCTCAAGGCCCAACTCGGAGAAACCCTGAATCAAATCTGTGACTAAAACTCGGTAGCAAGCCAAAGTCCCTCGGGACTTCTGGCTAAGTGCATCGGCAACCACATTGGCTTTCTTTGGGTGGTAGCTAATGGTACAGTCATAATCCTTCAGAAACTCTATCCATATCCTTTGTCGAAGATTGAGTCCTTCTGCGTAAATAGATATTTGAGACTCTTATGATCAGTGAGAATCTCAAATGTAATACCATACAGATGATGCCTCCAAATCTTCAAGGCAAAGATAATAGCAGCTAACTCTAGATCATGTACTGAGTAGTTTTTCTCATGCTCCTTCAACTTGTGAGAAGCATAAGAGACCACCTTGTCGTGCTGCATCAGTATTTCACCTAAGCCCTGGAGAGACACATCGGTATAAAGGACGAAATCGTCATCCCCTGATGGCAATACCAGAATCAGTGCTGACAACAATCTCTTCTTCAACTTCTGAAAGTTGGTCTCGTAAGCCTCTAACCACGTGAACTTCACGCCCTTCCTAGTAAGGCATGTCAACGACATAACAATGCTTGAGAAACCCTCAACGAACCATTTGTAATATCCGGCTAAGCCAAAGAAACTGTGAACCTCCTGAACTGATTTCGACTGCTCCCAATTAGTGACAGCCTCGATCTTCTGGGGTCAACTGAAATGCCTTTGCTAGAAACCACGTGTCCTAGAAAACCGACTGAGGGTAACCAGAATGTGCTTTTATTGAACTTCGCATATAGTGTTGGGTTTCCGGCACCACGGCGAGTGTGTGTTCGAACATGTTTCGTAGACATGTGCACAGCAAAAGCAATAAAATAATAAATCTAATTTATTACAACACACACATCACACGCATGCATAGTACAACATGTGTAGACATAACTGTAAATTCAAATTTTGCAATAAAAGGAAATTTATACTACGTATACCTGACGTATCACGTGTAGCGGGAAAAGCATCAACCGGAACGATTCTCAGTAGAATCGTCTCTATCCATATCCACGCCGAGTATCTTTGGAATGACTTCACAAAGTCATGAGCCTCGTCTTCATACGGGTTACTAGCCTCGTGTTGAAGACGATGTGATCGAGAGAAGATCACGATCCGAATCAAAATTCGGAGCCAAAATGAGTCCTCAAAAACTCGCTTCTCCGGAGAGGTATTCGTCAACCGTTTGACGAATTCTTCATCCTCCACCTATGAGGATTGCCAGAGATCGAATCCACGGCAAGGCTATCGCTGTCGGAGCTTCAAACGTCGTCCAAACGATGCTCCGACGAGAAGGAAACAAGCTATCCAGAAAATTTGACAGCTTTGGTGGAGGAATAGGGATCGGCCAAAAGGGAAGGTTGAAGCTCACCTTATTGCCGAACCCAAAGGAGATCACCGGAGCTCCTCCAGCAGCAGCTTGATGCCAGCAAGAGGGAAGGACAACACCTTCTGGATGCCGGCAAGGGAGTTGGGTGGTTATGGGCGGCGGCAAGGTGGGGTTGGCGCTGACTACACCAAGGAGAAGGAGGGGGCGGCAACTTAGGGTTGCAAGAACTTGGATTAGGGTTTTCACAAAAACCCTTAAGCCCTATTTTATAGAGAACAAATTCTCTTAATGGTTATCGAATCATAACCAAAAACTCGTTAACCCGCTCCATTAATTTAAGTTAAAATAAACCAAACCATGATGGTTTATTTTAAGTTAAAACGAACCGAACTAACTTTGGTTCATTCGTTTAAAACAAACCAAAACCTTTGGTTTATTCTTCTCCATTGGATTAGAACCAAACCAATTTTGTTCATCCATCATGTCTTCATAAGACACGGCCCATCCAAGTTTTCATTGCGACTGAAACAATTTCATGCTCGCTCCATGTTTGGTCCAACCAAACCTAGTTTCTCTCGGTCTGAGAATCTCATTCTCAAGCTTGTTTTAAATCCTTCGGATTACACCCATTGTGCGTGTGACCAAATAGGTGCTCGGTTTATGTTGGTCATCTATAATTAACCATTAATTATAGAACGATCATGAGTGACACCTAGTAGTACATCATGATCCCCAATTAATCGAAAAGATCAACGGTTGATCCAGAACTACTTCTGAAACCCTTCAGCAGCTCGAATGAATCGTGCCCCATTCCCTTCACTCATCTTATACCCACTTGGTTCAGGACATGGTCTATAGTGTCAGTCCCCACTAGGCTGACTACGTCACACTTAGCCCAAGTATCATTTCATCGTCCTACGGATTCTAGTTACTGCACATGTATCGAAGAGTAGCTTACTCTAAACATGTAATGCCTTGGCCAAAGACTTTAGTAACAATCCGACGAGAGGCCATGTGTATACATCTCCTCGCAAGGAGTGGTGAATTCTTTATAGGCTATTCAAACACCTTCGATCACTTCGACTTATACCCAATCATCCCGGGTCCACATCTCCTCAGAGATGCTTGCTTAAAATATTTGGGGTTGATCTGTGAGGGGAAACTTCGCTTCCCCTTCACCTCGGTTGCTTGACCATGGTGATCCCTTTGATGTCCCCGGATTAAAAATTTAATCTTAGACAAAAGGGATTCCCAAAGCAACCAAGTCATCATCGTGCTATTCATTTAGAGAGGTCACTTGAACAAACTAGTTGTTCAAGCGACCATCCTCTATCCTACGAGTAGCCGTGGAATAGACGATGTCTGGATCGCCGGTTTTTGTGTTTGTACTCGGGATCCAAGTATTATTTAGCCTATTTACAGAAATATAACATGCTTATATTTTGAAAAACAAACACAAGCAATGAATAAAAGAGATAGAAGAATAGTTATACCTCTTGGTCTTCTAATGTATGACCCTCCTCCTTTTGGACGTCGTGTGGGCGACGATCCACCAAAAGTCGAAGCTCCTAGATCGCAAAACTTCCTTCCTTGCTTTCCCAAGCAAGAGGAAGAAGAGAAACAATGTTTTTCTCCTTCCAAAACTCAACCAACAAGGAATCAATCCCTTCCTTGCATTGGCCAAGTAAATGAAGGAGATGGTGGTGGGAAGCAACCAAGATACCTAGGGAAACCCTATATCTTGTTTCCACCACCTAAGGAGAAGAAGAAGGAGGCTTTGGGCGTCGGCCAAGGCTGGAAAAAAGCTGGGAGAAGCTGCTGGACGTTGGCACAAAGAGGAAGAAGAAGAGAGAAAGAACCTTCCTTATTTGGTGCCACCCTAGCCTCAAAACCCTAACCCTAATTCCAATCCTATCTCAACTAGGATTGCCCTATTCTTGCCGCCCAAGCCTTGCTCCCTCTCTATGATGATCTTCACGCCAACCCCATGCCACCTTTTATAGAGTTTGGGGATAAGCCATGAATTAATCTCCTCCATTGGTTCTAGGGATTTAATCTCAACCGTCGGATCTAGAGATTTAATCTCAACCGTCAGATCTTAGAGATTTAATCTCTACCAATTGATCTTAGTGTTTTGTTTCTATCCATTGGATCTAAGCATCTTGAGGTGTTAATGGGCTACATTAGGGACCATGAGGAGGAGTTGGGTCTTGGTCACCCATGGATCAAGCCCACATAAAGTCCGATCCACTAATGATGGTCCAATCCACTAAAGGTCCATCATTGATCTACCTCACCAACCCCCATATGATAATATGGGCTCCATATATTATTTGTACATTTTCTCCCCGTGTTTAAGATCTCGAATGTCCGTCAATTAATTAATTTACTGACCATTAATTAATCGACATCTAACTCCATGAGTAGTACCACTCAACCTTTTCATCATGCCGGACCAAGTCCACCTGCAGGGTTTACATGATGAACCTTATGAGCTCCTCAAGGGGACATCATCATCCTAATATATAGGACACGGTTTCCTCCTATAATCAACGGCACACCATATAAATAATATCATGTCGCAACTTACCGAACCTATCGATTTAATCTATAAATCTCGCCCATTGGTAAATCAAAGAGATGAGTACCAAGTATATGTGCCCGTTATTATATCGGGATTAAGAGCATGTACTAAATAATATCTGAGGTCCGATTCGATTATGTAGTCAGAAATAAATCGAATCACCTCTGTGTCGGTCCTGCTCAATACACACAAAGTGCACTAGTGTGATTCTATGGTCAAGACAAACCAATACCAAATCACACTACAACCATTCCGATGGTTTGTCCAAAGCCATCTCGGTTGTGAGCCTTTACTTATACTTTACAAGGAGCCGATAACATGATCTCCCGTGTGACACCATACACCATGTTATCTACAATGTAAGGTATTAGACAATATTGCATAACCATAAAAATATGCAAACAATGATCATGTGATTCTTATTTCAAAATAAAGATGTTCATACAAAAAATAGACTTTTAAGTATACATCCCTACAATCTCCCACTTATACTAAAAGACTATGCTATCCTCAAAGTGCCATACATCTGATCCCCATTCCCTCCACATGCCTATCAAAAGCTCTCGCCGGAAGGCCCTTAGTGAAAGGATCTGTCAGGTTATCCTCCGATGCAATCTTGGCCACAACAACTTCTCCTCGCTTTACGATTTCTCGTATCAGGTGGTACTTGCACTCTATGTGTTTACTAGCCTTATGGGCTCGTGGTTCCTTCGAGTTTGCAACTGCACCACTATTATCACAATAAATCGTGATAGTTCTGGGCAAACCAGGAATCACATCCAAGTCCATCAGAAAGTTCCTGAGCCATACAGCTTCTTTGGCCGCCTCAAAGGCCGCCACATACTCTCGCCTATGGTGGAGTCTGCCACGCACTTCTGCTTGACACTCCTCCATACAATGGCTCCACCTCCCAAAGTAAACATAAAACAGGTAGACTTACTATCCCTATCGATTAGAAGTCGGAATCGTGTAACCCAGGAGTAATTGGTCCCTGAAACCAAAGATATAATCCCTAGTCCTTCTCGTACTTCAATATATGCTTTACCGCACCAATGTCCTGTCCCGGATTACTCGATATTCACGACCATGCCCACGGCAAAATAGATATCTGGTCTCGTACAGAGCATCGCATACATGAGGCTTCCTACTGCCGAAGCATAAGGAACCGCCTTCATCTCCTCTATCTCCTCAGATGATCTAGGACACATCTCCTTAGATAGAGGTACTCCATGCCTGAAAGGTAGAAAACCCTTCTTGGAGTTCTGCATGCTAAAACGCTCCATAATCGTGTCTATGTATGAAGCTTGGGATAAGCACAACATCCTTTTCTTGCGATCCCTTATAACCTTGATCCCAAGGATGTGTCCCACTTCTCCCAAGTCCTTCATATCAAACTGTTTGGACAACCATACCCTTATGTCCGATAACACCTTGATATTGTTGCCAATCAACAAAATGTCATCTACGTATAGTACAAGAAATACCACTACGTTTCCGTCACATCTCTTGTATACACAAGACTCATCCGGACTTTGAATAAATCCATAAGACTGGATCACCTCATCAAACCGAATGTTCCAAGACCTCGAAGCTTGTTTCAATCCATAAATGGACCGATTAAGCTTACATACAAGATGCTCTTTTCCCTTAGCAATGAATCCCTCTGGTTGCTTCATGTAGATGTTTTCCTCAAGACTTCCATTAAGGAAAGTTGTCTTGACATCCATCTGCCACACCTCATAATCCATATGAGCTGCTATGCATAAGAGAATCCGGATAGATTTAAGCATGGCTACCGACGAAAAGGTCTCCTCATAATCGATACCCTCTTTCTGAGTATACCCCTTCGCAACAAGCCTCGCTTTGAAGGTCTCAACCTTCCCATCTATTCCTCTCTTTCATTTGTAGATCCACTTGCATCAAATGGTTTTTACACCATCGGGTGGTTCTACTAGCTCCCAGACCTGATTTGAATCCATAGATTCAATCTCAGCATTCATTGCACTCTGCCAAGATACTGCATCTTTATCTTGGATTGCCTCATCATATGTCCAGGATCGTTCATGTTCGCTGTGACCAAATCAGAAGATTCTCCCAAGAACATGAATCTATCAGGCTGTCTCACAACCCTCCCACTACGACGAGGTATCACCTGTGTATCCTCTGTGACACGTGGTGCAGTGATATGTGGTATATCCTCTTGTACCGGTGGTACTAAAGAAGTGACTTCCCCTTTTAACTCCTCCAGAACAATTTTACTCGTGGGCTTGTGGTTCATCACATAGTCCTCCTCTAGAAATCTGGCATTCGTACTCACGATCACCTTCTGATCTCTAGGACTATAGAACAAACCACCCTTCGTTCCCTTAGGGTAGCCAACAAACATGCACACTTCTGTACGAGGTTCCAACTTACCAGCATCTGCCTTCAGCACATGTGCTGGACTCCCCCATATCCGAATATGTCTCAGACTAGGCTTTCGCCCAGTCCACAATTCTACGGGAGTAGAAGGCACTGATTTAGATGGAACCAAGTTCAGAATGTATACGCCAGATCTAGAGATATCCTCGCAATCTAACTGCAAGTCAGAATAACTCATCATTGATCTAACCATCTCCATAAGAGTCCTATTCCTTCGCTCTGCTACACCATTCTGCTGGGGTGTGCCAGGTGCAGACAATTGGGATTGAATCCCAGCCTCTGATAAGTAATTCCTAAACTCTCCCAAGAGGTATTCACCACCACGATCAGATCGTAGGGTCTTGATACTTTACTCGACGCTTCTCCACATCACCTTGAATTCTTTGAACTCACAAAGCATTCAGACTTGCGGCGCATCAAGTAAATGCATCCATATCTTGAATAATCGTCTATAAAAGAGACGAAATATTCAAAACCACCTCTAGCCTGGATAGACATAGGACCACACAAATCAGAATGAACCAATTCTAACACATCTTTGGCTCTATACCCCTTGGCCTTGAAAGGCCTCTTGGTCATCTTACCCTCCAAGCAAGATTCACAGGTTGGGAGATCCTCCACCACTAATGAGCCCAAAGGTCCATCAGCTATCAACCTTTGAATCCTGCTTAGGTTAATGTGACCAAGCCTAAGATGCCAAAGATAATTTTGGTTCATCTTCGAAGGTTCTTTTCTCTTATTAGATTTAGAAGATGAGTTATTAACTTCAATTTGCATCGTGGGAGGTTTTGGTTCAAGTGTGTACAAATTTCCTATCAATGTACCCGAACAGATAATGTCGCTATTCCTTCTTATAACAACTCTGTCATTAAAAGAAATAGAATATCCATCCATAAAAAATTTAGAAACTGAAATTAAATTCTTTCTAAATAAGGGTACATAAAGGCAATTCTTAAGAACCAAAAGTTTATTTTTCTCAAAAGATAAATGAACGTCTCCCTTTACATAGCCACCTTTGTGGCATCGCCCAGTACGGTAATCTCCCCTTGACCCGATCGTCACGGTTTCCTGGAACCCCTGCAAAGTATTGCGGACATGATCGATGGCTCCGTATCTACACACGGTGCGGTAGATAACACCGCTAAACATGTTTCAACGACTAGTCAAAAGATATACCTTTGTTCTTGCGGTTGGGGCGATCCTTCTTCGATGTCGATGCACTTACAAGTGAAGCACTTGCCTTTGGCTTCTTCACTCCTCCTGAGTACCTCCCACGCCTTTGCCCGGTTTGTTTCTTCTTCTTCTTGCCTTTCGGCTTAGAAGCAGAAACCTTCTGGGTCATCACGGCTTGCACCTGAGCACTCTGACGAAATAGTCCCTCTGCCGCCTGGAGTTCTGTCAGAAGTTCTGCCAATGAATACAACCTCTTGTTCATGTTGTAGTTGGTAGGCGCTCAAAACTCCTAGCGAGAGGCTGAGTATGATATCGACACAGGTTTCCCCATCGATCTCGGCTCCTATGACCTCCGGCTCATTCAAATGAGCCATCATCTTGAGAAAATGATCCCTCACGGGTGTTCCCTCGATCATGATGGTCGTCATCAAGTTTCTCATGGCCTCTTGCCTCATGACCCGGTCACGGTGTCAGAAAAGCTCCTTGAGATTGAGCATCATATCATAGGCAATGGGCATGGCTTGATCTTGATGTTTGGAGTACATTTGACATAGATGCCAAAATGTAACACCGTGCCATCTCATCGGCCTTGTTCCACTTCCTATAGCTCTCTCTCTCCTTTTCCCAGAATTATCTGTAGGCTTGGGAGGGCACTCTTGAGAAGTACATATTTGTATTCCTCGTGATCAAGACAATATCCAGATTCCTCTTCCAATCTACATAGTTGGGTCCCGTAAGTTTGTTCTCTCTCAGTATCACAGCAAGTGGGTTGAAAGAAAACCTAAGAATCACATAAATCAAAACATTAGATTTCAAAAAATTATTGATTCCTCAAACAATAAAATTTTGATATCAACCAACACCTCAAACCACCGAGAATATCGCATGCCACGCAGTGTGGACGTATACGAATTCTACATTTGTAAGAGGAGGTTTTACCCATTAATTTTATTATCTTGTCAACCTTACTTTTTGACAAATAAAATTAATAGTTGGTTCCTCTTTGGCCTTACAAATAAAAGCAGTGACTCCGATGGGGAGGATACTTTTAATTTGCATCTAAGTGTGCACCATTACACGATACTAAGGGAATTATTTCGGATTATGTGTCTTACCGCTGTGGAAGTACACATGCTTCTAGATAATTTCCTATAACCATTATTTGACCTAGTGATCCACAAACAAACTCATCCGCAGGGAGGAAGGCACTCAGAGCCAACACGCAAGTTTGTTGCATCACACGTCAAATTGTAATGGAGGCCATGAATTAATTAAAATATCCCTCTCCCACTTAGTAAATTAAAAATGAGGAATTTTCCTCGACATGCATATCAAACAAAAGCAATAAATATGAAAAATAAATTATTTTCCAACTATTATGACCTTTGTCTTCAATATGGCTCCCGTCGCATCGCCATCTCGTCCGCTCCTCCTACGCCATGTACAAGCCCTCCGGAGATCCGAGCCGAGACTAAAACCTATTTTAATTTACATCCATCGATCCTATACTCCACGAGGGAGTGTACATGAATCTAGATCGAAAGTAAAATAAAATAAAGAGCGGCTAAACAATGCCGTATTTAATTTACAAAAAAACTAAATACTAGCCTCGTCAACCCCGAGGATTCAACAAAATAAATATTTACACACATACAATCACATACACACACACGGCCATAATAGTCGGATCTTATGCCTGCAACCAAAGAGTTAAACTACGCATATCCTACTATTATCCGACACATATAATATATGAAAAAGTGCATAAAATTAACCGAATCCTAAACACACAAAACCGGAATCCTTGGCTCTGATACCAATTGTTGGGGTTGATCCGTGAGGGGAAACTTCGCTTCCCCTTCACCTCGGTTGCTTGACCATGGTGATCCCTTTGATGTCCCCGGATTAAAAATTTAATCTTAGACAAAGGGATTCCCAAAGCAACCAAGTCATCGTCGTGCTATTCATTTAGAGAGGTCACTTGAACAAACTAGTTGTTCGGCGACCATCCTCTATCCTACGAGTAGCATGGAATGAGCGATGTCTGGATCGCCGGTTTTTGTGTTTGTACTCGGGATCCAAGTATTATTTAGCCTATTTACAGAAATATAACATGCTTATATTTTGAAAAACAAACACAAGCAATGAATAAAAGAGATAGAAGAATAGTTATACCTCTTGGTCTTCTAATGTATGACCCTCCTCCTTTTGGACGTCGTGTGGCGACGATCCACCAAAAGTCAAGCTCCTAGATCGCAAAACTTCCTTCCTTGCTTTCCCAAGCAAGAGGAAGAAGAGAAACAATGTTTTTCTCCTTCCAAAACTCAACCAACAAGGAATCAATCCCTTCCTTGCCGCCGGCCAAGTAAATGAAGGAGATGGTGGTGGGAAGCAACCAAGATACCTAGGGAAACCCTATATCTTGTTTCCACCACCTAAGGAGAAGAAGAAGGAGGCTTTGGGCGTCGGCCAAGGCTGGAAAAATGCTGGGAGAAGCTGCTGGACGTTGGCACAAAGAGGAAGAAGAAGAGAGAAAGAACCTTCCTTATTTGGTGCCACCCTAGCCTCAAAACCCTAACCCTAATTCCAATCCTATCTCAACTAGGATTGCCCTATTCGCCCAAGCCTTGCTCCCTCTCTATGATGATCTTCACGCCAATCCCATGCCACCTTTTATAGATTTTGGGGATAAGCCATGAATTAATCTCCTCCATTGGTTCTAGGGATTTAATCTCAACCGTCGGATCTAGAGATTTAATCTCAACCGTCGGATCTTAGAGATTTAATCTCTACCAATGGATCTTAGTGTTTTGTTTCTATCCATTGGATCTAAGCATCTTGAGGTGTTAATGGGCTACATTAGGGACCATGAGGAGGAGTTGGGTCTTGGTCACCCATGGATCAAGCCCACATAAAGTCCGATCCACTAATGATGGTCCAATCCACTAAAGGTCCATCATTGATCTACCTCACCAACCCCCATATGATAATATGGGCTCCATATATTATTTGTACATTTTCTCCCCGTGTTTAAGATCTCGAATGTCCGTCAATTAATTAATTTACCGACCATTAATTAATCGACATCTAACTCCATGAGTAGTACCACTCAACCTTTTCATCATGCCGGACCAAGTCCACCTGCAGGGTTTACATGATGAACCTTATGAGCTCCTCAAGGGGACATCATCATCCTAATATATAGGACACGGTTTCCTCCTATAATCAACGGCACACCATATAAATAATATCATCTCCCAACTTACCGAGTCTATCGATTTAATCTATAAATCTCGCCCATTGGTAAATCAAAGAGATGAGTACCAAGTATATGTGCCCGTTATTATATCGGGATTAAGAGCATGTACTAAATAATATCTGAGGTCCGATTCGATTATGTAGTCAGCAATAAATCGAATCACCTCTGTGTCGGTCCTGCTCAATACACACAAAGTGCACTAGTGTGATTCTATGGTTAAGACAAACCAATACCAAATCACACTACAACCATTCCGATGGTTTGTCCAAAGTCATCTCGGTTGTGAGCCTTTACTTATACTTTATAAGGAGCCGATAACATGATCTCCCGTGTGACACCACACACCATGTTATCTACAATGTAAGGTATTAGACAATATTGCATAACCATAAAAATATGCAAACAATGATCATGTGATTCTTATTTCAAAATAAAGATGTTCATAAAAAAAATAGACTTTTAAGTATACATCCCTACAAAAATGTCAAAGCATAAGTCTTTATGATCAAGATGACTTGAATACCGCAAGTCAAAGGAACATCGCACTTAAGCTACAGTAAGAACTTCATTGACATATCTATATATGCAAAGAACCATATGAAGTCTTACAGCTGGTCACTCCAATGAACTGGTTACCATAACTAGCATCCACGATTAACTCCGGACATAACAATGTCACCAGCTAGTGAGAATCAGCTGCTTGGTTATACCAAGGAGTATACCTCGTGCTAGTCTCGACATAATCAATGGTGTCCAAATCCATTAATTCATCGACTAGGAATAATTCTGATACATCACAATTACACATGAAGAGATACTCACTAGTTGTGATCCAATCACAAATTCTCTCATGCTGTGAATCATATCGTGGACATTCAGTAAATGAGTTTAAGATCTAATCAAATTCATGAAAACATGTATACTCAAATAGTGAATCTTCATTTATCATATAAATGGTTCAAACATAAGGCGATTGTCTTAGGACATCTCTTATATATTACTAACAAACTCCCACTTGGCCTAATGTCAATCGCTACGGTATCCAATACCATAAGCTCTAACATGACCCTCAAACTTACTTTGAGGTAATGCCTTAGTTAAAGGATCTGCTAAGTTCCTTTCAGTGGGGATTTTCTCGATTTGTATTTCCTTCCTACTGATGATCTCTCTGATAAGATGATAGCGGCAAAGCACATGTTTGGATCATTGATGTATTAGTGCCTATAAGATTCATATATCTCCACAATGATATGATATTGTCCACTTTGGGCCCAAGCCCTCATGGTTTTGTTTTTGGGCTTTACCCAAAGGCCTCATACCAATGGAGATATCTTTTTCATCTTATAAGCACATGATCTTTTTTATGTCTTACCAATGTGGGACATTGATTGTATTCCCAATACTCCAACAGTCCCCCTCTCAAACGAAGGACCACATTGACCCCCCCCCCCTCAAGCCTATCCATCCTCGAAGGACATCCTCTGCTTGATGTCCGATCACAACCCACCAGGACTTCCTGCCAACCGCCCGTCCTCCCGACCACTGGATTTCCCGCCAGCTTGTCTAGCCCTTCGGCACTGTGACTTCCTGCCAAATCGCTTGGTCCTTCTCGACCACCGACTTCCCGCCATTGTCCAAATTCCGCCTAATCGACTTCGCCAGCTTGTTCGGTCCTCCCGACCCAACTGGACTTCCTGCCTGGTGTCTGGTTCTCTTGATCCAGACATGGGAGCTGAACTTCCTTCGTTCGAGGTTCATGGCTTGACATGGACCATGACTCTCATACCAATTGTTGGTAACTCATGCTTCTCGGAGAGGCTCATTGGCTCCCATATCCCCGGATTAAAATTTTCACTAATGAAAAACTAATCCGGATGGGATGAGTTTCCTAAGCACAACCAATTCGTCGTCGTGCTAACAACTTGAGCGATCGCTTGAACAAACTAGTTGTTCAAGCAACACAACTCTTCTTGTTGGTTAGCCGTAGAAGAGACGACGGATAGATCGCCGGTTTTTGTGTTTGTCTTCGGGGTCCATGATTATACAAATACATACAAATGCAAACTAGTATAATCAACACATACTAACATAAAGATAAGAACATGCAAAGATCAATAAAAGTTGTAAAACTTTTATACCTCTCCATCTTCTATCGTATGTCCTATCCTCCTCGTGGACGTCGTGTGGGCGAAGATCCTCCACGAGTAGAAGCCTCCTAGATCACGTTCTTCCTTTCCTTGCTCTATCCGAACAAAAAGAAGAACTAAACAAAAACTCCTTCTCCTATCTAGAACCGGCCACCAAACCAAAGAGCTTGATATAACCGCCGGCCAAGGAGTAGTTTCTTGAGCGCCGGCCAACCTTTAAGCAAAGTTGCCGTCGGCCACCAAAAGAGAAAAGAAGGGGGCGCCGGCCAAGAGATCCAAGGATAAAACCTAGCCCTTGTTTCCACCAGCCAAGGAGATGAGGAAGAAGGGAAGAGCGCCGACAAAGGGTTGAGAATAGGAAGAGGGGCGCCAGCCAAAACCCTAGAAAGAAAAAAGCCTTGCCTCCCACTTCTAGCCGCCCAATCTTCTCCAAAAACTCTAGCCGCCCAAAACCCTAATTCCCTTAGGGTTTCTTGCCTCCCAAGCTTAGTTAGACAAAACCCTAATCTCTCAAAAAAACCACCTCCCTTGCCGCCCACTTAAGTCTCCCTTTTATAGAGTTAGGCTTAAGCCTTGATTTAATCTCAACCGTTGGTTCTAGGGTTTCATCCCAACCGTCGGATCTAGGGTTTTATCCCAACCGTCGGATCTAGGGTTTAATCCCAATCGTCGGATCTAGGGTTTCATCCCAACCGTCGGATCTAGGGTTTAATCCCAACCGTTGGTTTTAGAGATTTAATCTTAACCGTCGGTTCTAGGGATTTAATCTCAACCGTCAGTTCTAGAGATTTAATCTCCACCGTCGAATCTAGAGATTTAATCTCAACCGTCGATTCTAGAGTTTTGTTTTCCATCCTTGAATCTAGACTTCATGAGGATTATACTAGGCTACGATAGGGACCATGAGGAGGAGTTGGATCTTGGCCACCCGATGGATCGGAACCACACAAACTTGATCCATCAATGATGTTCCATTCCACTAGAGGATCATCATTGAATTACCTCACCAAACCCCATAAATTAATATGGGCTCCACATATTATTTGTACATCCATCTCCCCGTGTTTAAGATATCGAATGTCCGTTAATTAATTGATTTACTGACCATCAATTAATTAACATCTAACTCCTCGAGTAGTACCACTCAACCTTATCATCATGTTGACTAAGTCAACCAGCTGGGTTTACATGATGAACCTTATGAGCTCCTCAAGGGGACATCATCAACCTAATATATAGGACACGATTTCCTCCTATAATCAATGGCACACCATGTAAATAATATCATTTCCCAACTTACCGGGCATATTGATTTAATCCATCTAAATCTCACCCTTTGGTAAATCAAAGAAATAAATACTAAGTACATGTGCCCGTTATTATATCGGGATTAAGAGCATGTACAACATAATATCCGAGGTCCGATTCAATTATGTAGTCAGCAATAAATTGAATTACCTCTATGTCGGTCCTGCTCAATACACCTAAGTGTACTAGTGTAACTCTATGTTCAAGACAAAACAATACCAAGCTACACTACAACCATGCCAATGGTTTGTCCAAAACCATCTTGGTTGTGAGCCTCTACTTATATTCTATAAGGGACTGATAACATGATCTTCTGAGCCACACCAAGCACCATGTTATCTACAATGTAAAATATTAGACAATATGCACACATATAAAGTGCAAACAATGATCATGTGATTCTTATTTCAAAATAAAAATGTTCATAAAAAAAGAGCTAGGCTTTCAGTATACATTCTAACATGATGAGACCACATCAAGTTCATAGATGAACTTCTTGATCCAAACTGCTTCCTTTGCTGCTTCCAAAATTGCAATGTATTCTGCCTTAGTGGCAGAATCCGCTATTGTGTCAAGCTTGGAACCTTTCCAACTTATTGCGCCTCCATTCCAAGTGAATACATACCCAGACTGAGACTTGGAATCATCCTTGTATGTCTGGAAGTTTGCATCCATATACCCACGTATCACCATGTACCCTTCTCCATATATTAGGAACACATCCTTAGTTCTTCTCAAGTACTTAAGGATCGTCTTAACAGCCACCCAATGATCCATTCTTGGATCAGACTGGTATCTACTTGTGACACTCAGAGCATACAATACATTGGGCCTTGTACATAACATAACATACATGATAGATCCTATTGCGGATGCATAGGGAATCTTACTCATGCAAATCCTCTCGTCTTCTGTGTGCGGACACAGACTTTGAAAGGTGTATCCCATGCCTGATGGGTAGGAAACCTTTCTTGGATTCCGACATGCTAAACCTCTTTAGCACTCGGTCTATATATATAGACTGCGAAAGACCAAGCAACCGTTTTGATGTATCTCTATAGATCTTAATCCCGAGGATGTAGGTTGCTTCTCCCAGGTCTTTCATGGAGAATGTCTTGGACAACCAAATCTTAACTAAATGTAAGATTGAAAAATCGTCTCCTATAAGTAATATGTCATCGACATACAATACTAGGAACATGACTGCACTCCCACTAACCTTCTTGTACACACAAGGTTCGTCTGGATTTTGTGAGAAATCAAACTTTTTGATTGTCTCATCAAAATGGATATTCCAGCTCCTGGATGCTTGCTTCAATCCATATATGGACCGTCGCAATTTGCATACCTTGATTTTATCAACTGATGTGAAACCCTCAGGCTATATCATATACACATCCTCGAGTAGGTTTTCATTAAGGAAAGTTGTTTTCATATCCATCTGCCATATCTCATAATCATAATGAGCCTCTATGGCCAGGAGCATCCGAATGGATTTAAGCATAGCTACAGGCGAATAGGTTTCATCATAATCAACACCTTATTTTTTACGATATCCTTTCGCCACTAATCTAGCCTTATAGGTAATCACATTACCATCCATGTCGGTTTTCTTCTTGAAAACCCACTTGCACCCTATAGGCTTGATGCCTTCAGGTGGGTCAACCAAGTTCCAAACTTGGTTTTCATACATGGAATTCATTTCCGACTTCATGGCATCAAGCCACTTATCCCTTTCTGAACTTGTCAGCACTTCTTCATAACTAGTAGGCTCCTCATCATCAATGAGTAACACGTCATTCGATTCACTTACGAGAAATCCATATCTCTCAGGAATGTTGCATGTTCTACCAGATCTACGAAGATGTGGTGTTTCAATAGGTTCAGCCGATTGTTCATCACTATGAGTTATTGGTTGTTGTACTTCACCAGGTATCTCATCAATGTCTATTTGAGTCTCTCGAGCCTCCTTAAGCTCGATGACACTTCCACTGTTTTCATGCAAGAGAAACTCTTTCTCTAGAAACACATCATGCCTTGAAACAAACACCTTTTGTTCCACAGAATGATAGAATTGGTAACCCCTTGTTTCCTTAGGGTATCCAATAAATAGACATTTATCAGACTTAGCATCAAATTTGTCTGATACAGTCCGCTTCACATAAGCAGGACAACCTCATATCTTCAAGTAAGATACATGAGGTTTCTTACTATTCCATATCTCATATGGAGTAGTAGAGACTACCTTGGTTGGCATTCTATTTAACAAGTAAACAGCTGTCTGAAGTGCATAGCCCCAAAAGGACTTGGGAAGATTCGCATGATTCATCATTGATCTGACCATGTCCAACAAGGTCCGGTTATGCCTCTCAGATACACCATTATGCTGTGGTATATATGACGGAGTCCATTGAGACAATATACCATTGTCTCTTAGATAATCAAGAAACTCTTGACTTAAGTATTCACCACCTCGATCCAATCGAAGTATTTTAATACTCTTGTCATGTTGTTTCTCTACTTCATTTCTGAATTATTTGAACCTTTCAAAGGCATCATACTTGTGTTTCATCAAGAACACATACCCAAACCGTGAGTGATCATCGGTGAAGGTAATGAAGTAGCTATAGCCTCCTAAAGCTTGAGTTGACATAGGTCGATATACATCAGTATGTATTAGACCTAGCAACTCTCCCACTCGTTCACCTTTTCCTGTAAAAGGTAACTTAGTCATCTTGCCTTTTAAGCATGATTCGCATGTATCATATGAATCCAATTCAAACGATTCCAGAATTCCACATCAGTGTAATTCAGACATGTGTTTCTTGCTTACATAGCCAAGACGACAATGCCACATGTAGGAGTCTATTTGATTATCCTTTCGAGCATGCTTGTTGCTCGCTTCGATATTGAAAATGTCACTGGATACGTCCAATGTATAAATGTCATTGCTCAAAGTTCCAGTTCCATAAAGTGCATCATTCAAAGTTATATAACAACAATTGTTACTAAACGTCAAATGGTAACCATTTCTATTTAAGCAGGAAATAGAAACAATGTTCTTTATTAGAGAAGGAACACAATAGCAATTGTCAAGTTCCAAGACTAGTCCTCTAGGGAGCTTCAGCAAATAAGTTCCAATGGTGACCGTAGCAACCTTTGCTCCATTGCCAACTCGCAAATTTGACTCCCCTCTGACGAGTCTTCTTCTATTCCTTAGTCCATGTATGTCATTACATATATGTGAGCCACACCCAGTATCCAATACCCAAGTGTTTAAGGAAATAGAATGACAATCAATAACGAAGATATCTGAAGAAGATGGGGCATCCGATGCCTTATTCTTCTTCACGAACTCAAGATAAATCTTGCAATTTCTTCGCCAATGGCCCTCCTTGCCATAATGATGGCAAGTGCCCTTTTGAGCTGGTTCTGCCTTTTTTAGCCCTTTACTTCTCCTTCTTCTATTCCTTTGACTTCCTCTTAGAACCTTTCTTCGAGGAATCAACTAATAGCACCATCCCCTGCTCATGCTTCTCAGAAGGCTCCACAGTCTTCAGCATGTTGAGTAGTACCACAGATGAACCCTCTTGTATCTTAGAGGTGAAGAGAGCTTGGAGACTTTGAACCTTTCGAATCTCACTTACTCATCAAACAACTCATAAAGATGAAAGACTAAGGTATGAGCATCCATATGCTCATGCTGCTTCCATAGCTCGGGTACCATCCCGGCTAGCATTATGCAACTCACTAGTTCAAAATCAATCACATGTTTCTGATAGGCCAACAATTGGTCCGGAGTTGCATCGTAACTAGGACGGGCGGGAAGAGGCGCTTCGAGGATATTCGTAAGCTTTTTCGCCTTGAAAACAATTCTCAAGCTTCTAAGCCAGTCCAAGAAGATCGGCCCAGTCAATTTATTTGAATTCAAAATAGAGCACAAATTCAAAGACATCACGATCAATCGATTAACTTAGAAATACAAAACGAGCATATATGAGAAAGATGATTTAAAATGCATCAATATACATTTATAAATCCCATTCATTTTTCAAATTTCAAAAAACCCCAAAAACACTTCGGGAGATCGTAGGTCCATCTCCAAATGGGCAGATATCCATCATAGATATGAACAACCTTAGAGAGAGTCCAACAAGACATTCATAACTATGATGGTAGGTATCAAATATACTGATTGCATATCACGTATATGCAACTATCACAATGTGCTATCAACTAATTGAATGTTCACACATACATTGGGTTGTTAACACATTAACAAGTATGCATCATATGCATAGCACCCAACTTCACCTCCCTTAACATCGACCTTGGAGAGAGTCAAATAAGCCGATGCTCCAGGTTAAAGCCAACCCATTAATCGAGAAATAGTTTTAATATGGTTAGAGCGCATTCAACCAATTAGCCCGGCTTGGAGAGAGTCCAACAACCAAAGCTAACGATTGACCTCTGACTCTTACCATATTAGTATTAAACTATTCCATGGTTTGAACATATTTGGGTTCGAGCCGGGCTTGGAGAGAGTCCAACAACCCAAACAAGAAATGGAACTCTGGTTCTAACTATATTAATGGAAGGTGTAGGCTTTAATATTAAGGGTTTTTATGTCTCATCCTCTTTGCATGCAAATAACTATTATCTACATGGCATGACATACATGGCATACATCTATATGTCATGACACGCATGACATAATGATATGCATCTAATGCAATTACATGACATACAATTATGTCATGTACAAAATTTCCTTATATGTCATTACTATTTATGGAAATAAAATATGTTTAAGATTTGATTCTCCAAATCAAATCATGATTAAATTAGGAAATAAATTTCCAAATCTAATCACATATTTTATTTGTGGAGATAATTGATTAAGGAAAGTCAATTTAGGAAACCAATTTCCTAAATCATCAAAACTACTTATGGAAATAAAATATTTTAAAGATTTGATATCACACATGTTGTACTATGCATGCGTGTGATGTGTTTGTTGTAATAAATTAGATTTATTATTTTATTCCTTCCACTGTGCACATGTCTACGAAACATGTTCGAATACACACTCGCCGCGGTGCCGGAAACCCAACAGTGGTATCAGAGCCGTAAATTCAAATTTTGCAATAAAAGGAAATTTATACTACGTATACCTGGCGTATCACGTGTAGCGGAAAAGGCATCAACCGGAATGATTCTCGCTAGAATCGTCTCTATCCGTATCCACGCCGAGTATCTTTGAGATGTCTTCACAAAGTCACGAGCCTCGTCTTCGTATGGGTTACTAGCCTCGTGTTGAAGACGATGTGATCGAGAGAAGATCACGATCCGAATCAAAATTCGGATCCAAAATGAGTCCTCAAAAACTCGCTTTTCCGGAGAGGTATTCGTCAACCGTTTGATGAATCATTCGTCCTCCACCTATGAGGATTGCTGGAGATCGAATCCCCGGCAAGGCTACCGCTGTCGGAGCTTCAAACGTCGTCCAAACGATGCTCCGACGAGAAGGAAACAAGCTGTCCAGAAAACTGGACAGCTTTGGTGGAGGAATAGGGGTCGGCCAAAAGGGAAGGTTGAAGCTCACCTTATTGCCGAACCTAAAGGAGATCACCGGAGCTCCTCCGCCAGAAGCTCGACACAGGCAAGAGGGAAGGACAGCACCTTCTGGACGCCAGCAAGGGAGCTGGGTGGTGGTGGGTGGCGGCAAGGTGGGGTTGGCACTGACTACACCAAGGAGAAGGAGGGGGCGGCAACTTAGGGTTGCAAGGACTTGGATTAGGGTTTTCACAAAAACCCTTAAGCCCTATTTTATAGAGAACAAATTCTCTTAATGGTTATCGGATCATAACCAAAAGTCCGTTAACCCGCTCCATTAATTTAAGTTAAAATAAACCAAACCATGATGGTTTATTTTAAGATAAAACGAACTGAACCAACTTTGGTTCATTCGTTTAAAACAAACCAAACCCTTTGGTTTATTCTTCTCCATTGGATTAGAACCAAACCAATTTGGTTCATCCATTATGTCTTCATAAGACACTAGCCATCTATGCTTCTATTGCGACTAAAACAATTTCATGCTTGCTCCATGTTTGGTCCAACCAAACCTAGTTTCTCTCGGTCTGAGAATCTCATTCTCAAGCTCGTTTTAAATCCTTCGGATTACGCTCATTGTGCGTGTGACCAAATAGGTTCTCGGTTTATGTTGGTCGTCTATAATTAACCATTAATTATAGAACGATCATGAGTGGCACCTAGTAGTAAATCATGATCCCCAATAAACCGAAAAGATCAACGGTTGATCCATAACTACTTCTGAAACCCTTCAGTAGCTCGAATGAATCATGCCCCATTCCCTTCACTCATCTTATACCCACTTGGTTCAGGACATGGTCTATAGTGTCAGTCCCCACTAGGCTGACTACGTCACACCTAGCCCAAGTATCATTTCCTCGTCCTACAGATTCTAGTTACTGCACATGTATCGAAGAGTACCTTACTCTAAACATGTAATGCTTTGGCCTAAGACTTTAGTAACAATCTGACGAGAGGCCATGGGTATACACCTCCTCGCAAGGACTGGTGAATCTTTTATAGACTATTCAAACACCTTCGATCACTTCGACTTATACCCAATCATCCCAGGTCCACATCTCCTCAGAGATGCTTGCTTAAGATGTCAAAGCATAAGTCTTTATGATCAAGATGACTTAAATACCGCAAGTCAAAGGAACATCGTACTTAAGCTGCAGTAAGAACTTCATTGACATATCTATATATGCAGAGAACCATATGAAGTCTTACGGCTGGTCACTCCAATGAACTAGTTACCATAACTAGCATCCACTATTAACTCCGGGCATCACAATGTCACCAGCTAGTGAGAATCAGCTGCTTAGTTATACCAAGGAGTATACCTCGTGCTAGTCTCGACAGAATCAATGGTGCCCAAGTCCATCAATTCATCGACAAGGGATAATTCCGATACATCACAATTACACATGTAGAGATACTCACTAGTTGTGATCCAATCACAAATTCTCTCATGCTGTGAATCGTATCGTGGACATTCAGTAAATGAGTTTAAGATCTAATCAAGTACATGAAAACATGTATACTCAAATAGTGAATCTTCATTTATCATATAAATGGTTCAAACATAAGGCAATTGCCTTAGGACATCTCTCATATATTACTAACATATAGTTGCTTCTGTCGAAGCCTATCCCGGACAATGTGAAGATGTTGTGCGTGTTCCCCTTCGGAATGGGAATATAACAGAATGTTGTCAATAAAGGCAATGATGAACTAATCTAGGAAATCCATAAATTCATGGTTCATCAAGTCCATGAATACTATTGGAGCATTGGTAAGCCCAAATGCCATTACCAGAAACTCATAGTCCCTATATCTGGTACAAAATGTTGTCTTCTGAATGCCTGAATCTTTGACCCTTAGCTGATGATATCCGGACTGCAGATCAATCTTAGAATACACTGATGTACCTTTGAGCTGATCAAACAAGTCCTCAATATGTGGCAGGGGATATTTATTCTTGATGGTGACGGCGTTCAACTGCCTGTAGTCGATGCATAATCTCATCGAACTGTCTTTCTGTTGGGATGTATACTGAAAAGTCTATCTTTTATATGAACATCCTTATTTTTTAAATAAGAATCACATGATCATTGTTTGCATATTTATGGTTATGCATATTGTCTGATACATTACATTGTAGATAACATGGTGTGTAATGTCACACGGGAGATCATGTTATCAGTTCCTTGTAGAGTATAAGTAGAGGGTCACAACCGAGATGGTTTTAGATAAACCATTGGTATGGTTGTAGTGTGATTTGGTATTTGTTTGTCTTGACGATAGAATTACACTAGTACACTTTGTGTGTATTGAGCAGGACCGACTTAGAGGTGATTCAATTTATTGCTGACTACATAATTGAATTGGACCTCGGATATTATGGTGTACATGCTCTTAATCTCGATATAATAATGGGTACATGAACTTAGTATTTATTTTTTTGATTTACCAATGGGCGAGATTTATAGATTAAGTCAATATGCTCGGTAAGTTGGGAAATGATATTATTTACATGGAGTGTCGTTGATTATAGGAGGAAACCGTGTCCTATATATTAGGATGATGATGTCCCCTTGAGGAGCTTATAAGGATCATCATGTAAACCCTGCAGGTGGACTTCATCCGACATGATGATGAGGTTGAGTGGTACTACTCATGGAGTTAGATGTTGATTAATTAATTGTCAGTAAATTAATTAATTGACGGACATTCGAGATCTTAAATATGGGGAGATATTTGTACAATTAATATATGGAGCCCATATTTATTTATGGGGGTTAGTGATGTAGATCAATGATAATCCTCTAGTAGAATGGATTATCATTATTGGATCGGACTTTATGTGGGCTAGATCCATTGGGTGGCCAAGATCCAACTCCTCCTCATGGTCCCTATTGTAGCCTATTAAAACCCTCATGAAACCAAGATCCGACGGACACGATTAAAAGGAGGTTTTGGTGAAATCTATAAAAAGGGTGCCAAGGCTTGGGCGGCATAAGTGAATTGGAGATTCTAGGGTTTGCTCTCCTTGGCTTGGGTCGGTGGCAACAAGAGGGTAAGGCTAGGGTTTTCTCCTCCATTCTCTTGGCCGGCGCTAGGGCTTCCTCTTCCTTGGAGTTTTGGGCGGCGCCACATCCTCTTTTCTTCATCCTTTGGCCGGCGGAAACTAGGGCAAGGCTTTTCCCTTCTTTTCTTTGGTTGGTCGGCGCAACTCCTTCTCCCTCTCCTTAGGGCCGGTGGCAACCACAATTGGTTTGTGGTGGTCGACACAAGTAAGAAGAAGAAGGGAGAATTTCTTCCCTTTGTTCGGAGTGAGCAAGGAAGGGAAGAACGTGATCTAGGAAGTTTTATCTCTTAGAGGATCGTTGCCCACACAACGTCCTAGAGGAGGATAGGACATACAATAGAAGACCAAGAGGCAAACAAGAGGTATAATTCTTGTTTTGGTTTCCTTTTGTTTCTTTATATTATGTATGTAATTGCATGTGGCTAATTTACTTGGACCCCGAAGATAAACACAAAAATCAGCGATTCGTACACATCTATTCCGCGGCTAATCGAGGAAAAGAGTTAGGTTGCTTGAATAATAAGTTTGTTCAAGAGACCACTCTTATCGAATAGCATGATGATGGATCGGTTGCTTGGGTAATCCGTCTTCTTTAAGGATTAATTTTTTAATCCGGGGACGTAGATGGGATCGCCATGCACAAGCGACCGAGGTGCGAAGCGAAGCTTCAGTTCCAACCTTCAAGTGGTATCAGAGCCACGGTTTTCGATTTTGTGTGTTTAGGATTTGGTTACTTTTATGCATTTATCATATATTACGTGTGCCAGATAACAGTAGGATGTGCGTAGGCTAACTTTTTTGGTTGCAGGCATAAGATCCAACAATTATGGCCATATGTGTGTGTATGTGATTGGATGTGTGTAATTGTAATATTATTTGAATCCTCGGGGTTGACTGTAGGGCGATGCTTCGGAGGCTCATTGGCTCTCATGTCCCCGGATTAAAATTTTCACTAATGAAAGAATTAATCCGGATGGGATGAGTTTCCTTAGCACAACCTATTTGTCGTCGTGCTAACAACTTGAGTGGTCGATTGAACAAACTAGTTGTTCAAGCAACACAACTCTTCTAGTTGATTAGCCGCGGAAGACACGACGTACGGATCGCCGGTTTTTGTGTTTGTCTTCGGGGTCCATGATTATACAATATATATACATACGTACACATGTATAATCAACACTAAAAGGAACATGCTCAGATCTGAAAATATAGTCATGTATAGTAAACTATAAGTAGCAAAAATAATCATGCTGGTATAGTTTCTCGACAAAAATACATACCTGAAACTATATATATTATTTGGATGTATACTAAAAGCCTAGCTTTTGTATGAACATCTTCATTTTAAAATAAGAATCACATGATCATTGTTTGCATTTTATATTTATGCATATTGTCTAATACCTTACATTATAGATAACATGGTGTGTGGGGTCACACAGAAGATCATGTTATCAGTTCCTTGTAGAGTATAAGTAGAGGCTCACAACCAAGATGGTTTTGGACAAACCATTGGCATGGTTGTAGTGTAATTTTGTATTGATTTATCTTGACTATAGAATTACACTAGTACACTTTGTGTGGATTGAGCAGAACCAATTTAGAGGTGATTCAATTTATACTGACTATATAATTGAATCAAACCTCAGATATTATAGTGTACATGCTCTTAATCCTGATATAATAACGGGCACATGTACTTAGTATTTATTCCTTTGATTTACCAAGAAGCAAGATTTATGTGTTAAATCGATAGGCCCGGTAAGTTCGGAAATAATATTATTTACATTGTGTGCCATTGATTATAGGAGGAAATTGTGTCCTATACACTAGGATGATGATGTCCCCTTGAGGAGCTCATAAAGTTCATCATGTAAATCCAGTAGGTGGACTTGGTCCAACATGATGATAAGGATGAGTGGTACTACTCATGAAGTTAGATATTGATTAATTAAATTGTCAGTAATTTAATTAATTAATGGACATTCGATATCTTAAACACGGGGATATATTTTGTGCAAATAATATGTGGAGCCCATATTTAATTATGGGGGTTGGTGAGGTAGATCAATGATGATCCTCTAATGGAATGGATCATCATTAAAGGATCGGGTTATATATGGTTCGGATCCATTGGGTGGCCAAGATCCAACTCCTCCTCATGGTCCCTATTGTAGCCTATTATAAATATCTCATGAAGCCTAGATCTATATAAGGAGGTGGAGAGGCTTGGCCGACAAATGGAGAAGAGCTAGGGTTTTGCTTCCTAGGGTCGGCGGCAACAACAAGAACTAGGGTTTTCCTTCTCCATTGGTCGGCGCTTCCTCTCCTTCCCTAAGGGTCGGCGACAACAAAGGCTGAGGTTTTCCTTCTTCTTTTGTCTTGGGCGACGTCTCCTCTCCCTCTCCTAGGTCCAGCGACAACAAGCAAGGAGGAAGGCCCTCTTCCTCAATCTCCTCTCCTATACTAGGGCCGGCGGACACTACCTCTTGGGGTTTTCGTGGTCGGTGCAAGCAAGGAGAAGAGGAGAAGGCTTTGTGGTCGGTACAAGATAGGAGAAGAAGGGAGGGTTTTCTTCCCTTGTTCAGAGCGAGCAAGAAAGGGAAGATACGTGGTCTAGGAGGCTTCAATTCTTGGAAGATCGTCGCCCACACGACGTCCAAGATATTGGTGCAATCAGCCCAGGACTCAAGTTTGACTCGAACTATATTTTGATATTAGACAAAACGCATGACATGGGATTGTCATGGGAAGTCCAACATGGGTTGGCCACGTAAATCCAAGTGTGTAGCCTTGGTGATGAAAAGTCCAATCATGGGGCTTGGTGTTGGGAAAATCCAGGCATAGGGCTTGGTGTTGGAAAGTCCAACATGGGTTGGCCACGTAAGTCCAAGTGTTTAGCCTTGGCGGTGAAAATCCAAGCATGAGGCTTGGTGTGGGAAGTCTTGAGGACTTGGCAAGTTCACTAGGCTCGGGGTCCCTGAGTCGGTGAAGGATGACATTGCGAAGTCATGCGCTTGGTGCATTCGAGGGACCGCCGGACAGGGAGCGAATGGAGTGAGGCCTAAGGGAAGCAGACTTCTAGGGAAAGAGACGTGAAGGATGGCATTGCGAAGTCATACACTTGGTGCATCCAAGGGACATAGGCCGAGGGAAGAGAACTTCAGTGGTGAACTTTATGAGAGGATGAGGTGGACTTGGCCAAGTTGTTAAGACTGAGTGTCGGATGCTCAAACTTGGTGTTTGAGGGTTTACCCGACGGTCGGATGCTCAAATAACTTGGTGTTTGAGGTTTTACCCAACAGTAGTTGACAGACATAGGTGCCGGTTCGACTGATCCAAGTCGACTAGGGTTCGACTGGTGTTAGACTGCATTTTGTGGCCTGGCAGTCGACTGCCAAGGGATGGCAGTCGACTGATGTCGACAGCAGTCGACTGCCGAGGGATGGCAGTCGACTGATGGAAGTGTCGCGGGCACAGAATGCTCCGTAGCCGACTGGGCAGTCGGCTACGAGGTCAGCAGTCGACTGATGGTCATCATCAGTCGACTGATAGAGGATCCGTTGGAACTTGTCCAACATGGATAAAGCCGTTTTCAGAGAATGGCTATAAGAGCAGCCGACTGGGGCCTTTTGGTAGTCGGCTACTAGGCGCGAAATCAGCTCGATGCAGGGTGTAAATGGAGCTCGAGATGGAGAATTTTGCCAAGTCTTTTGGGAAGATTTTGAAGGGGAATTGCTGCTGCATTCCAGCCCTTCAAGAGCAATCCAAAGCAAGCAACAAGCAAATGTTCAAAGCGATATTTGTAAAGTGTTCTTTACTTGTATTTCTTTTTGAATTTGTCTTTACTTGTATTACTTAGTGTAATTGCTTGTACGAGGTTTCTCCACCTCCGACGTGTTGTCGAGAAGGAGTTTGAGTATTGTCGTGTGCATCTCTAGAGCTCGTTGAGCTTGCCCCATGGAGTTGGAACCATTCGGTTCCAAACCACATATATCATGTGTATTTGTGTATGCTTGTGTTGTTATTAATATTTATATTTGTATATTTCCTCTGTGCTAATGACAATCATAGACAAGCGACCCGCGATGAATGATCGAATTCCACGGTACGGCGATTGAGGGCTATTCACCCCCTCTAGCCAGCCACCAACGTTCCAACAAGTGCTATTAGAGCTAGGAGCTTGTCGAGGACCAACCGCCAACACAAGCACGACAAGATGGTTGACTACAACATCCATCCATCGAAATTCGATGGAAACTTTTCTTGGTGGAAGCAAAGGATGGAGGTATATTTCGAAACTGATTTCGATATTATACTTATTATAGAAAATGGTTTCAAAATGCCTAGGGATGAAGAAAATAGGAAAATTGAGAAGTCAAGGTGGACCTAAGACCAAATGAAGAATTTCAAGATAAATCTCAAGGTAATCAAATTGGTTAGTGATTTGATTCCTAACCGTGTTTGGTCTAGATTACGTGAATATAGGAATGCAAAGGACCTATGGGACAAGGTGACCAAATTTCATGAAGAGCCCACATTGGTCCATGAAGAGGAAGAATGCCCATCAACATCCAGATCCGAGGATGTTGAGGAATCGCCATCCACCTTCGATGATGTTGATGATTTGGTGTAAACCTCCACCTCTAGCATTGAGGGGGAGGAGAGACCTTCCATCCCAGGACAAGTTCAAGAAGAAGCTTCAACATCCGGGAGAAGCGAAAATTCCCTAGGTAACTCAAGTATTGTGATTATAAATAAAAATCATATAACATGCTTTGAGTATAGGGAACAAGGGCACTCTAAAAGTAAGTGTCCCAAGAAGGTGAAGAAGGTTCAACCGGCACCAAAAGCCAAAAATGTTGGAGTACCCACAATTAGAAGCAAGGAGCACATTGTGTGCTTCAAATGGAACCAAAGGGGGCATTATAGAAGCCAATGCCCTAGGGGGAGGAAGAAAGGGCAATAAGGGGCATCTCATGTAGGGGGAGCTTCTAAAGCTAACCCTAAGGTAAATTTTAATGCACTTTCAATTTCTAAGACCAAGAAGCATGCTAATTATTTTAGTTCACTTGCTATTATTAATAAAAAGCATGCTAGTAGAAATAAATATGTTTGTTTAGGTGCAAAGCATGTTAGTTTATCCAAGGACAAGCCTAGGACCAATAACACTAGACCAATCCTACCTAGGGAGTCAATTAGGAGAATAGAAGAGAACTTGGGCATTAACCCCAAGAAATCTAGGCATATGCCTAAAAAGAAAAATAATTCCCAAAAATCTAATGATAGATCAAAATTGGGAAGACTAGAGGTGGAGAATCGAGCCTTGAGGTCAAGGCTAGAAAAATTGGAAAACACCCTTAAAATTATGACAGAATCATTTAAGGGGTGTAGTGATCAAAATTTAAGGCCTAGGAAACAAGAAATGTCCAAGGGCAAGAAAGGTTTGGGTCACAAACCTATGTCCTACCATAATGTCCCATTTAATTATGGAACAATTTATAGGTCTAGGAAAACAAAGGCTAATAGGGATGTTATCCCTAAGACTAGCCATGGTGTGTGTTTAGTGGCTAAGGACTTAAGAAAAATCAAGAAAGCCACTAAGAAGGTCAAAGGAGGAGTCACCTCTAGAGTTGACCTAGGAAAGACCCAAATGACTAAGGTGTCAAAACCTAAAAGGGTCATTAGGAAGGTATCTAGGGAAGTTATCCCTAGTGAATACCTAGTTATCCCAAGGAGCTCTAATAGGTATTGGGTTCCTAGAAGCGTGATTGATTCGGCTAGATGGGTTAGGGTGTGTCAACCCTAAGTGGATGGATAGTTAACTACCTAGCCATGGTGAGTTGACACATTAGGATGTGCCAATGTGGTTTGAGAAGATGAAAAATGATTAAATTGGCACAATTAGGTCTTAGAAGTATTGGTGTGTCATTTTGGGTTTTTGGCACACTAGGGTGATAATGGCATTAAGGCAAAAATAGACTTAATCCTAGAAATGACAATTTCGGTCTAACACTTAGGCATTCTATACCTTAGCATTTTATAATTGTCATGCTTTGTTTTCCTTGCCATGACCTGACATCGTATATATTTTTATCATATAAATTGTCATGATCATTTTTAGGGTTATTTTTATATATCATGTATGCTTATAATTCATTCACATGCCATGACATCATGATTTTGGCACATGCTCTTATCTTCGTATCATTTATGCCATAATCATCATTCATGCATAGATAAAATGGATTTAAGGACTATGGAATGATTTGAAGTCACATGCATAAGGGAGTCAAATAGTGTTGCCTAGATATATGCATGAAGCTCTAAATAACAAATCCCCACATCTCACTAAAGAACTTGACTTGTATGTGGTTCACACATCTAGATACAAGTGAGATGTTTAAGAAAATGAAATTAAAGGTTTTAAAAACATTTCAAAAACATTTTGAAAAACCTTGGTGAAGTCTATCTTTTGATAGCAATCACCATTGAATAGGATGATACAAAGAGGGCTCAATATTGAAGCTTTTCTTAACTTTTGAACTTTGTATCAATCTCACTATTTTATGGGTAAAATAATTTTCCAATATTTTTCACCTATAATGATTGTAATAAGTAATATACATACAAATTTCATGATTTTAAACCTTATGAATATTTACTTATGAATTTCAAAAATTCATTTCTGAAAATCTGAAAATTGCATTTTGCAGTTATCAGTCGACTACCATGGAGGTCAGTCAACTGATGAGGGTGGTAGTCGACTGATATCTGATACAGTCGACTGCCAAAGCTAATTTCGAGTAAACCATGGTGGTTAGGCCCATGTTCAACTATGTTTTGGTCCCCTAACCACTCCTAACCCTAGGACATGTTTGGGAGAGCCTTAAAAAGGGTGGAAATCCATTGGATGTGGATTAGGAGAGGTGTTTAGGGTGAGTATCAATTTTAAGGTGGATGAGAATTCATTGTTGAACTTTGCCTTAATTTTGATTGTTTAAATGTTCCTATTGGCTTAGGGACTCTCCAAGACATTGTTGGTGCAAAGGTCAAGGGGGAGCAAGCCTTTAGGGGGAGGTATCCATCATGGAAAGATGGATGTGTAGTTTTTCCTCATGGGAGAAAAATTGGGTTGCCTCTCTTAAGTGATATGGAAATTATCACTAGAAAGATTGTAGGCATGTGTTCCTCCAAGAGAAAGATTGTAAGATCTCATTGGGATATGAGACATTAATACTCTTGGGGAGGACATTTTTGATGTATCTCAAAAAGGGGGAGAAGTTACCAATTAGGATAGTTGGAATTCTCATTGAGATGTGAGAATTGCCAATTGGGGATAATTGGTAGACTTGGGTGTTGGGTTTCCGGCACCGCGGCGTGTGTGTGTTCGATCATGTTTCGTAAACATGAACACAGCGGAAGCAATAAAAATAATAAATACTCCTATTTATTACAACACACACAACACACGCATGCATATTACAACAAGTGTAGACATAACCGTAAATTTAAATTTGAATAAAAGGAAATTTATCTACGTGTATCGTGGATATTCAGTAAATGAGTTTAAGATCCAATCAAATACATAAAACATGTATACTCAAATAGTGAATCTTCATTTATCATATAAATGGTTCATACATAAGGCGATTGCCTTAGGACATCTCTCATATATTACTAACAGACTCCCACTTGGCCTAATGCCAATCGCTACGGTATCCAATACCATAAGCTCGAACATGACCCTCAAACTTATTTTGAGGTAATGCCTTAGTCAAGGGATCCGATAAGTTCCTTTCAGTGGGAATTTTATCGATTTGTATTTCATTCCTACTGATGATCTCTCTGATAAGATGAAAGCGGCGAAGCACATGTTTGGATCATTGATGAGACCACATCAAGTTCAGAGATAAACTTCTTGATCCAAACCGCTTCCTTTGCTGCTTCCAAAGCTGCAATGTATTCTGCCTTAGTGGCAGAATCCGCTATAGTGTCAAGCTTGGAACCTTTCCAACTTATTGCGCCTCCATTCCAGGTGAATACATACCCATACAAAGACATGGAATCATCCTTGTCTGTCTGGAGCTGGCATCCGTATACCCACGTATCACCATGTACCCTTCTTCATATATTGGGAACACATCCTTAGTTCTTCTCAAGTACTTAAGGATCGTCTTAACAGCCACCCAATAATCCATTCCTGGATTAGACTGGTATTTGCTCGTGACACTCAGAGCATACGATACATCGGGCCTTGTACATAACATAACATACATGATAGATCCTATTGCGGATGCATAGGGAATCTTACTCATGCAAATCCTCTCGTCTTCTGTGCGCGGACACATAGACTTCGAAAGGTGTACCCCATGCCTGATGGGTAAGAAACCTTTCTTGGATTCCGACATGCTAGACCTCTTTAGCACTCGGTCTATATATGTAGACTGCGAAAGACCAACCAACCGTTTCGATCTATCTCTATAGATCTTAATCCCGAGGATGTAGGTTGCTTCTCCCAGGTCTTTCATGGAGAATGTCTTGGATAACCAAACCTTCACTGACAGTAAGATTGAAACATCGTTTCCTATAAGTAGTATGTCATCGACATACAATACTAGGAACACGACTGCACTCCCACTAACCTTCTTGTACACACAAGGTTCGTCTGGATTTTGTGAGAAATCAAACTTTTTGATGGTCTCATCAAAACAGATATTCCAGCTCCTGGATGCTTGCTTCAATCCATAAATGGACCGTCGCAATTTGCATACCTTGGTTTTATCAACCGATGTGAAACCCTCAGGCTGTATCATATACACGTCCTCGAGCAGGTTTCCATTAAGGGAAGCTGTTTTCACATCCATTTGCCATATCTCATAATCATAATGAGCCGCTATGGCCAGGAGCATCCGAATGGATTTAAGCATAGCTACAGGCGAATAGGTTTCGTCATAATCAACACCTTGTTTTTGACGATATCCTTTCGCCACCAATCTAGCCTTATAGGCAATCACATTACCATCCATGTCGGTTTTCTTCTTGAAAACCCACTTGCACCCTATAGGCTTTATCCATTCAGGTGGGTCAACCAAGTTCCAAACTTGGTTTTCATACATGGAATCCATTTCCGACTTCATGGCACCAAGCCACTTATCCCTTTCTAAACTTGTCAGCACTTCTTCATAACTGGTAGGCTCCTCATCATCAATGAGTAACATGTCGTTCGATTCACTTACGAGAAATCTATATCTCTCAGGAATATTACGTGTTCTACCAGATCTACGAAGATGTGGTGTTACAATAGGTCCAGTCGATTGCTCATCACTATGAGTTGTCGGCTGTTGTGCTTCACCAGGTTGTTAGTAATATATGAGAGATGTCCTAAGGCAATCGCCTTATATATGAACCATTTATATGATAAATGAAGATTCACTATTTGAGTATACATGTTTAATGTATTTGATTGGATCTTAAACTCATTTACTAAATGTCCACGATACGATTCACAGCATGAGAGAATTTGTGATTGGATCACAACTAGTGAGTATCTCTACATGTGTAATTGTGATGTATCGGAATTATCCCTAGTCGATGAATTGATGGATTTGGACACCAACAATTCTGTCGAGACTAGCACGAGGTATACTCCTTGGTGTATCCAAGCAGCTGATTCTCACTGGCTGGAGACATTGTGATGTCCGGAGTTAATCGTGGATGCTAGTTATGGTAACTAGTTTATTTGAGTGACCAGCCGTAAGACTTCATATGGTTCTCTGCATATATAGATATGTCAATGAAATTCTTACTGTGGCTTAAGTGCGATGTTCCTTTGACTTGCGGTATTCAAGTCATCTTGATCATGGAGACTTATGCTTTGACATCTTAAGCAAACATCTCTAAGGAGATGTGGACCCGGGATGATTGGGTATAAGTCGAAGTGATCGAAGGTGTTTGAATAGCCTATAAAGGATTCACCACTCCTTGCGAGGAGATGTATACCCATGGCCTCTCGTCGGATTGTTACTAAAGTCTTTGGCCAAAGCATTACATGTTTAGAGTAAGGTACTCTTCGATACATGTGAAGTAACTAGAATCCGTAGGACGAGGAAATGATACTTGGGCTAGGTGTGACGTAGTCAGCCTAGTGGGGACTGACACTATAGACCATGTCCTAAACCAAGTGGGTATAAGATGAGTGAAGGGAATGGGGCACGATTCATTCGAGCTACTGAAGGGTTTCAGAAATAGTTCTGGATCAACCGTTGATCTTTTCGGTTAATTGGGGATCATGATGTACTACTAGGTGCCACTCATGATCGTTCTATAATTAATGGTTAATTATAGACGGCCAACATAAACCGAAAACCTATTTGGTCACACGCACAACGAGTGTAATCCAAAGGATTTAAAACGAGCTTGAGAATGGGATTCTCAGACCGAGAGAAACTATGTTTGGTTGGACCAAACATAAAGCGAGCATGAAATTGTTTCAGTCGCAATGGAAGCATGGATGGGCCGTGTCTTATGAAGACATAATGGATGGACCAAAATGGTTTGGTTCTAATCCAATGGATGAAAATAAACCAAAGGGTTTGGTTTATATTAAACGAATGAACCAAATGTTGGTTCGGTTCGTTTTAACTTAAAATAAACCATCATGGTTTGGTTTATTTTAACTTATCTTAATGGAGCGGGTTAACGGGCCTAATGGTTATGATCCAATAACCATTAAGAGAATTAGTTCTCTATAAAAGAGGGCTTAATGGATAATTAAGCCCTTATCCAAACCCTAGCCCTTGGAGTTGCCGCCCACCCCTTGAAGGAGGTTTTCGGCGCCAACCCTAGTGTGCCGCCGCCCAACCTCTTGTGCCGCCGTCCAACTAGTTGCCGGCGTCCATGCTTCAGCCGGCTATCCTCCAGCGACCCTCCGGTGATCTCCCATAGGTTTGGCATCAAGGTGATCCTTTTCTTTCCTTGGTTAGCCGGCGCCTATATCCTCCACCAAGCTGTCCAGTTTTCTGGACAGCTTCTCCTCCTCTCGTCAGAGCGTCGTTTGGACGACGGTTAGTGCTCCGACAGCGGCTAACTTACCGGGGATTTGATCTCCGGTAATCCTCTGAGGTGGGGGACGAAGGATTCGTCAAACGGTTGACGAATACCTCTCCGGAGAAGCGAGTTTTGAGAACTCATTTTAGGATCCGAATTTGGATTCGGATCGTTATCATCTCTCGATCACATCGTCTTCAACACGAGTCTAGTAACCCGTACGAAGACGAAGCTCGTGACTTAGCGAAGTCATCCCAAGGAGTTCGGCGTGGATACGGATAGAGACGATTCTTACGGGAATCGTTCCGGTTGATGTCGTTCCCGCTACACGTCATACGAAATGTATAACGTAGATAATTTCTTTTATTGCAAATTTTAATTTACGGTTATGTCTACACTTGTTGTAATATGCATGCGTGTGTTGTGTGTGTTGTAATAAATATAGATTTATTATTTTTAATTGCTTCCGCTGTGCTCATGTTTACGAAACATGATCGAACACACACACGCCGCGGTGCCGAAAACTCAACAGTGGTATCAGAGCCCAGGTTGTGTTTCGACATAATCGTAAAATGGTTTTGTGATAGTCATAATGTATTTCTGGAAATTTTCTAATTTTGGAAATTTAGAAGTATTTATGGAAATTTTTCAATTTTGGAAAGTCTAGAAGTATTTATGGAAATCTTCCACTTTTGGAAAGTTGGAAGTATTTATGGAAATTGATATTTTCCATAAATCAAATATTTGATTAGATTCTGGAAATTTGTTTCCTAATTTAATCATGATTTGATTTGGGAAATCAAATCTTAAAATATTTTATTTCCATAAGTAGTTTTAATGATTTAGGAAATTGGTATCCTAAATAGATTTTCCTTAATCAAATAATTCCATGAATAAAATATGTGATTAGATTTGGAAATTTGTTTCCTAATTTAATTATGATTTGATTTGGAGAATCAAATCTTAAACATATTTTATTTCCATAAATAGTTATGACATATAAGGAAATATATACATGACATAATTGTATGCCATGTAATTGCATTAGATGCATAACATTATGCCATGCGTGTCGTGACATGTAGATGTATGCCATGTATGCCATGCCATGTAGATAATAGTTATTTGCATGCAAAGAGGATGAGACATAAAAACCCTTAAACAATATTAAAGCCTACACCTTCCATTAATATGGTTAGAACCAGAGTTCTGTTTCTTGTTTGGGTTGTTGGACTCTCTCCGAGCCCGGCTCGAACCCGAATATGTTCAAACCATGGAATAGTTTAATACTAATATGGTAAGAGTCAGAGGTCAATCGTTAGCTTTGGTTGTTGGACTCTCTCCAAGCTGGGCTAATTGGTTGAATGCACTCTAACCATATTAAAACTATGTCCTGATTAATGGGTTGGTTTTAACCTGGAGCATCGGCTTGTTGGACTCTCTCCAAGGTCGATGTAAAGGGAGGTGAAGTTGGGTGCTATGCATATGATGCATACTTGTTAATGTGTTAACAACCCGATGTATGTGTGAACATTCAATTAGTTGATAGCACATTGTGATAGTTGCATATACGTGATATGCAATCGGTATAGAAGATACCTACCATCGTAGTTATGAATGGCTTGTTGGACTCTCTCCAAGGTTGTTCATAACTATGATGGATATCAGCCCATTCGGAGATGGACCTACGATCTCCCGAAGTAATTTTGGGGTTTTTGAAATTCGAAAAATGAATGGGATTTATAAATGTATATTGATGCATTTTAAAATCATTTTCTCATATATGCTCGTTTTGTATTTCTAGGTCAATAAATTGATCATGACGTCTTTGAATTTGCGCACTATTTTGGATTGAACAAATTGGTAGGGCCTAACTTCTGGGTGGCTTAGAAACACGAGAATTGTTCTCAAGGCGGAAAAGCTTGCATATGTCCTTGAAGAGCCTCTTCTGACCGTCTAAGGGCGATGCAACTCAGACCAAATGTTGGTCTATCGAAACATGTGGCGGTACGGTGGCGAGTTGCATCATGCTAGCGGCGATGGTACACAGTGCAAAGCGGCATGAGCATATGGATGCTAATACTATGGTCTTCCATCTTCATGAGTTGTTCGATGAGCAAGCGAGATCCGAAGGTTCGAGGTCTCTAGGCTCCTCTTCACTCGAAGATGCAAGAAGGTTCATCGTAGTGCGCGTTTGTGCTAAAGATGAGCAGGTACATCAGCCCGGCTAGCTACCCTCGGTTTTGTGATGGATCATGAGTTAAGTATTGACTTAATTGCATTGTTTGCCCAAGAGTTTCGCAATTTGTGATGAACTATCGGATGAACAAATTGGAATCCACCATTCAGAGCTCCTCAATATCTTTGAAGGCTGTGGAGCCTTACGTGAAGCATGAGGAGAAGCGGTTACATTGAGTTGATTCCTCAAAGAAAGGTTCTAAGAGGAAGGCAAAAGAAACGAGAAGAAAGGAAAGAAAAAGGCAAAGAAAGGCGGAACCCAGTATAAAGGGCACTTGCCATCACTGTGGCAAGGAAGGCTACTGGCGAAGAAACTGCAAGATTTATCTTGAGTCCATGAAGAAGAAGAAGGCATCCAATGCCCCATCCTCTTCAGGTATCTTCGTTATTGATTGTCATTCTATTTCCTTAGACACTTGGGTATTGGATACTGGGTGTGACTCACATATATGTAATGACATACAGGGGCTAAGGAATAGAAGAAGACTTGTCAGAGAGTCAAATTTGCGAGTTGGCAATGGAGCAAAGGTTCTTGCCGTATCATCGGAACTTATTTCTTTGAAGCTCCTAGTGGACTAGTCTTTGAACTGGACAATTGCTATTATGTTCCTTCTCTAATAAAGAACATTGTTTCTATTTCCTGCTTAAATAGAAATGGTTTCCATTTGACGTTTAGTAACAATTGTTGTTAAATAACTTTGAATGGCGTACTTTATGGAACTGGAACTTTGAGTAATGGCATTTATACGTTGGACGTATCCAAAGGACATTTTCAATATCGAAGCGAGCAACACGCGTGCTCGAAAGGATAATCAAATAGACTCCTATATGTGGCATTGTCGTCTTGTCCATATAAGCAAGAAACGCATGTCCGAATTACACCGATGTGGAATTCTGGAATCGTTTGAATTGGATTCATACGATACATGCGAATCATGCTTAAAAGGCAAGATGACTAAGTTACCTTTTACTAGAAAAGGTGAACGAGTGGGAGAGTTACTAGGTCTAGTACATACTGAAGCATGAGGAGAAGGCGGTTCAGTTAGTTGATTCCTCAAAGAAAGGTTCTAAGAGGAAGGCAAAAGAACAGAAGAAAGGAAAGAAAAAGGCAAAGAAGGCGGAACCAGCGCAAAAGGGCACTTGCCATCACTGTGGCAAGGAAGGCTACTGGCGAAGAAACTGCAAGATTTATCTTGAGTCCATGAAGAAGAAGAAGGCATCCAATGCCCCATCCTCTTCAGGTATCTTCGTTATTGATTGTCATTCTATTTCCTTAGACACTTGGGTATTGGATACTGGGTGTAGCTCACATATATGTAATGACATACAGGGGCTAAGGAATAGAAGAAGACTTGTCAGAGGGGAGTCAAATTTGCGAGTTGGCAATGGAGCAAAGGTTGCTGCGGTCGCCATCGGAACTTATTTGCTGAAGCTCCCTAGTGGACTAGTCTTGGAACTGGAAAATTGCTATTATGTTCCTTCTCTAATAAAGAACATTGTTTCTATTTCCTGCTTAAATAGAAATGGTTTCCATTTGACGTTTAGTAACAATTGTTGTTAAATAACTTTGAATGGCGTACTTTATGGAACTGGAACTTTGAGTAATGGCATTTATACGTTTGACGTATCCAGTGACATTTTCAATATCGAAGCGAGCAACACGCGTGCTCGAAAGGATAATCAAATAGACTCCTATATGTGGCATTGTCGTCTTGTCCATATAAGCAAGAAACGCATGTCCGAATTACACCGATGTGGAATTCTGGAATCGTTTGAATTGGATTCATACGATACATGCGAATCATGCTTAAAAGGCAAGATGACTAAGTTACCTTTTACTAGAAAAGGTGAACGAGTGGGAGAGTTACTAGGTCTAGTACATACTGAAGCATGAGGAGAAGGCGGTTCAGTTAGTTGATTCCTCAAAGAAAGGTTCTAAGAGGAAGGCAAAAGAACAGAAGAAAGGAAAGAAAAAGGCAAAGAAGGCGGAACCAGCGCAAAAGGGCACTTGCCATCACTGTGGCAAGGAAGGCTACTGGCGAAGAAACTGCAAGATTTATCTTGAGTCCATGAAGAAGAAGAAGGCATCCAATGCCCCATCCTCTTCAGGTATCTTCGTTATTGATTGTCATTCTATTTCCTTAGACACTTGGGTATTGGATCGGTGTAGCTCACATATATGTAATGACATACAGGGCTAAGGAATAGAAGAAGACTTGTCGAGGGGAGTCAAATTTGCGAGTTGGCAATGGAGCAAAGGTTGCCGCTGGCCGCCATCGGAACTTATTTCTTTGAAGCTCCTAGTGGACTAGTCTTGAACCGAAAATTGCTATTATGTTCCTTCTCTAATAAAGAACATTGTTTCTATTTCCTGCTTAAATAGAAATGGTTTCCATTTGACGTTTAGTAACAATTGTTGTTAAATAACTTTGAATGGCGTACTTTATGGAACTGGAACTTTGAGTAATGGCATTTATACGTTTGACGTATCCAGTGACATTTTCAATATCGAAGCGAGCAACACGCGTGCTCGAAAGGATAATCAAATAGACTCCTATATGTGGCATTGTCGTCTTGTCCATATAAGCAAGAAACGCATGTCCAAATTACACCGATGTGGAATTCTGGAATCGTTTGAATTGGATTCATACGATACATGCGAATCATGCTTAAAAGGCAAGATGACTAAGTTACCTTTTACTAGAAAAGGTGAACGAGTGGGAGAGTTACTAGGTCTAGTACATACTGAAGCATGAGGAGAAGGCGGTTCAGTTAGTTGATTCCTCAAAGAAAGGTTCTAAGAGGAAGGCAAAAGAACAGAAGAAAGGAAAGAAAAAGGCAAAGAAGGCGGAACCAGCGCAAAAGGGCACTTGCCATCACTGTGGCAAGGAAGGCTACTGGCGAAGAAACTGCAAGATTTATCTTGAGTCCATGAAGAAGAAGAAGGCATCCAATGCCCCATCCTCTTCAGGTATCTTCGTTATTGATTGTCATTCTATTTCCTTAGACACTTGGGTATTGGATACTGGGTGTAGCTCACATATATGTAATGACATACAGGGGCTAAGGAATAGAAGAAGACTTGTCAGAGGGGAGTCAAATTTGCGAGTTGGCAATGGAGCAAAGGTCGCGGCCGCCATCGAACTTATTTGTCAAGCTCCCTAGTGGACTAGTCTTGAATCGAAAATTGCTATTATGTTCCTTCTCTAATAAAGAACATTGTTTCTATTTCCTGCTTAAATAGAAATGGTTTCCATTTGACGTTTAGTAACAATTGTTGTTAAATAACTTTGAATGGCGTACTTTATGGAACTGGAACTTTGAGTAATGGCATTTATACGTTGGACGTATCCAGTGACATTTTCAATATCGAAGCGAGCACCACGCGTGCTCGAAAGGATAATCAAATAGACTCCTATATGTGGCATTGTCGTCTTGGCCATATAAGCAAGAAACGCATGTCCGAATTACACCGATGTGGAATTCTGGAATCGTTTGAATTGGATTCATACGATACATGCGAATCATGCTTAAAAGGCAAGATGACTAAGTTACCTTTTACTAGAAAAGGTGAACGAGTGGGAGAGTTACTAGGTCTAGTACATACTGAAGCATGAGGAGAAGGCGGTTCAGTTAGTTGATTCCTCAAAGAAAGGTTCTAAGAGGAAGGCAAAAGAATGTAAGAAAGGAAAGAAAAAGGCAAAGAAGGCGGAACCAACAAGAAAGGGCACTTGCCATCACTGTGGCAAGGAAGGCTACTGGCGAAGAAACTGCAAGATTTATCTTGAGTCCATGAAGAAGAAGAAGGCATCCAATGCCCCATCCTCTTCAGGTATCTTCGTTATTGATTGTCATTCTATTTCCTTAGACACTTGGGTATTGGATACTGGGTGTAGCTCACATATATGTAATGACATGTGGGGCTAAGGAATAGAAGAAGACTTGTCAGAGGGGAGTCAAATTTGCGAGTTGGCAATGGAGCAAAGGTTGCTGCGGTCGCCATCGGAACTTATTTGCTGAAGCTCCCTAGTGGACTAGTCTTGGAACTGGAAAATTGCTATTATGTTCCTTCTCTAATAAAGAACATTGTTTCTATTTCCTGCTTAAATAGAAATGGTTTCCATTTGACGTTTAGTAACAATTGTTGTTAATTAACTTTGAATGGCGTACTTTATGGAACTGGAACTTTGAGTAATGGCATTTATACGTTGGACGTATCCAGTGACATTTTCAATATCGAAGCGAGCAACACGCGTGCTCGAAAGGATAATCAAATAGACTCCTATATGTGGCATTGTCGTCTTGGCCATATAAGCAAGAAACGCATGTACGAATTACACCGATGTGGAATTCTGGAATCGTTTGAATTGGATTCATACGATACATGCGAATCATGCTTAAAAGGCAAGATGACTAAGTTACCTTTTACTAGAAAAGGTGAACGAGTGGGAGAGTTACTAGGTCTAGTACATACTGATGTATGTGGACCTATGTCAACTCAAGCTTTAGGAGGCTATAGCTACTTCATTACCTTCACCGATGATCACTCACGGTTTGGGTATGTGTTCTTGATGAAACACAAGTCTGAAGCCTTTGAAAGGTTCAAAGAATTTAGAAATGAAGTAGAGAAACAACATGACAAAAGTATTAAAATACTTCGATCGGATCGAGGTGGTGAATACTTAAGTCAAGAGTTTCTTGATTATCTGAGAGACAATGGCATATTGTCTCAATGGACTCCGCCCTATACACCACAGCATAATGGTGTATCTGAGAGGCGTAACCGGACCCTGTTGGACATGGTCAGGTCAATGATGAATCATGCGACTCTTCCCAAGTCCTTTTGGGGTTATGCACTTCAGACAGCTGTTTACTTGTTAAAAGAATGCCTACCAAGGTAGTCTCAACTACTCCATATGAGATATGGAATGGTAAGAAACCTCATGTATCTTACTTGAAGATATGGGGTTGTCCTGCTTAAGTGAAGCGGACTGTATCAGACAAACTGGATGCTAAGTCTGATAAATGTCTATTTATTGGATACCCTAAGGAAACAAGGGGTTACCAATTCTATCATCCTGTGGAACAAAAGGTGTTTGTTTCAAGGCATGCTGTGTTTCTAGAGAAAGAGTTTCTCTTGCAAGAAAACAGTGGGAGTGTCGTCGAGCTTGTGGAGGCTCGAGAGACTCAAATAGACATTGATGAGATACCTGGTGAAGCACAACAGCCGACAACTCATAGTGATGAGCAATCGGCTGGACCTATTGTAACACCACATCTTCGTAGATCTAGTAGAACACGCAATATTCCTGAGAGATATGGATTTCTCGTAAGTGAATCGAACGACGTGTTACTCATTGATGATGAGGAGCCTACCAGTTATGAAGAAGTGCTGACAAGTTCAGAAAGGGATAAGTGGCTTGGTGCCATGAAGTCGGAAATGGATTCCATGTACGAAAACCAAGTTTGGAACTTGGTTGACCCACCTGAAGGCATAAAGCCTATAGGGTGCAAGTGGGTTTTCAAGAAGAAAACCGACATGGATGGTAATGTGATTACCTATAAGGCTAGATTGGTGGCGAAAGGATATCGTCAAAAACAAGGTGTTGATTATGATGAAACCTATTCGCCTGTAGCTATGCTTAAATCCATTCGGATGCTCCTGGCCATAGCGGCTCATTATGATTATGAGATATTGCAGATGGATGTGAAAACAGCTTTCCTTAATGGAAACCTGCTCGAGGACGTGTATATGATACAGCCTGAGGGTTTCACATCGGTTGATAAAACCAAGGTATGCAAATTGCGACGATCCATTTATTGATTGAAGCAAGCATCCAGGAGCTAGAATATCCGTTTTGATGAGACGATCAAAAAGTTTGATTTCTCACAAAATCCAGACGAACCTTGTGTGTACAAGAAGGTTAGTGGGAGTGCAGTCGTGTTCCTAGTATTGTATGTTGATGACATATTACTTATAGGAAACGATGTGTCAATCTTACAGTCAGTTAAGGTTTGGTTATCCAAGACATTCTCCATGAAAGACCTGGGAGAAGCAACCTACATCCTTGGGATTAAGATCTATAGAGATAGATCGAAACGGTTGCTTGGTCTTTCACAGTCTACATATATAGACCGAGTGCTAAAGAGGTTTAGCATGTCGGAATCCAAGAAAGATTATCTGCCCATCAGGCATGGGGTACACCTTTCAAAGTCTATGTGTTCGTGCACAGAAGACGAGAGGATTTGCATGAGTAAGATTCCCTATGCATCCGCAATAGGATCTATCATGTATGTTATGTTATGTACGAGGCCCGATGTATCGTACGCTTTGAGTGTCACGAGCAGATACCAATCTGATCCAGGAATGGATCATTGGGCGGCTGTTAAGACGATCCTTAAGTACTTGAGAAGAACTAAGGATGTGTTCCTAATATATGGAGAAGGGGACATGGTGATACGCGGGTATACGGATGCCAGCTTCCAGACATACAAGGATGATTCCAGGTCTCAGTCTGGATACGTGTTCACCTTGAATGGGGGCGCAGTGAGTTGGAAAAGTTCCAAACAAGAGACTGTAGCGGATTCTACCACTGAGGTAGAATATATTGCAGCTTCGGAAGCAGCAAAGGAAGCGGTTTGGATCAAGAAGTTCGTTCATGAACTTGGTGTGATTCCGGCTATTGTTGAAGCAATACCGGTCTACTGCGACAACAATGGAGCAATTGCACAGGCGAAAGAGCCAAGGTCTCATCAACGATCCAAACATGTGCTTCGTCGCTATCATCTTATCAGAGAGATCATCAGTAGGAACGAAATACAAATCGAGAAAATTGCCACTGAAAGGAACTTAGCGGATCCTTTGACTAAAGCATTACCTCAAAGTAAGTTTGAGGGTCATGTTAGAGCTTATGGTATTGGATACCGTAGCGATTGGCATTAGGCCAAGTGAGAGGCTGTTAGTAATATATGAGAGATGTCCTAAGGCAATCGCCTTATGTATGAACCATTTATATGATAAATGAAGATTCACTATTTGAGTATACATGTTTAATGTATTTGATTAGATCTTAAACTCATTTACTAAATGTCCACGATACGATTCACAGCATGAGAGATTTTGTGATTGGATCACAACTAGTGAGTATCTCTACATGTGTAATTGTGATGTATCGGAATTATCCCTAGTCGATGAATTGATGGATTTGGACACCATCAATTCTGTCGAGACTAGCACGAGGTATACTCCTTGGTGTATCCAAGCACCGATTCACCGGGCCGAGACATTGTGATGTCCGAGTTAATCGTGGATGCTAGTTATGGTAACTAGTTCATTGGAGTGACCACCGTAAGACTTCATATGGTTCTCTGCATATATAGATATGTCAATGAAGTTCTTCTGTGGGCTTAAGTGCGATGTTCCTTTGACTTGCGGTATTCAAGTCATCTTGATCATGGAGACTTATGCTTTGACATCTTAAGCAAACATCTCTAAGGAGATGTGGACCCGGATGATTGGGTATAAGTCAAGTGATCAAGGTGTTTGAATAGCCTATAAAGGATTCACCACTCCTTGCGAGGAGATGTATACCCATGGCCTCTCGTCGGATTGTTACTAAAGTCTTTGGCCAAAGCATTACATGTTTAGAGTAAGGTACTCTTCGATACATGTGAAGTAACTAGAATCCGTAGGACGAGGAAATGATACTTGGGCTAGGTGTGACGTAGTCAGCCTAGTGGGGACTGACACTATAGACCATGTCCTGAACCAAGTGGGTATAAGATGAGTGAAGGGAATGGGGCACGATTCATTCGAGCTACTGAAGGGTTTCAGAAATAGTTCTGGATCAACCGTTGATCTTTTCGGTTAATTGGGGATCATGATGTACAACTAGGTGCCACTCATGATCGTTCTATAATTAATGGTTAATTATAGACAGCCAACATAAACCGAAAACCTATTTGGTCACACGCACAACGAGTGTAATCCAAAGGATTTAAAATGAGCTTGAGAATGGGATTCTCAGACCGAGAGAAACTATGTTTGGTTGGACCAAACATAAAGCGAGCATGAAATTGTTTCAGTCGCAATGGAAGCGTGGATGGGCCGTGTCTTATGAAGACATAATGGATGGACCAAAATGGTTTGGTTCTAATCCAATGGATGAGAATAAACCAAAGGGTTTGGTTTATATTAAACGAATGAACCAAAGGTTGGTTCGGTTCGTTTTAACTTAAAATAAACCATCATGGTTTGGTTTATTTTAACTTATCTTAATGGAGCGGGTTAACGGGCCTAATGGTTATGATCCAATAACCATTAAAAGAATTAGTTCTCTATAAAAGAGGGCTTAATGGATAATTAAGCCCTTATCCAAACCCTAGCCCTTGGAGTTGCCGCCCACCCCTTGAAGGAGCTTTTCGGCGCCAACCCTAGTGTGCCGCCGCCCAACCTCTTGTGCCGCCGTCCAACTTGTTGCCGGCGTCCAAGCTTCAGCCGGCTATCCTCCGGCGACCCTCCGGTGATCTCCCATAGGTTTGGCATCAAGGTGAGCCTTTTCTTTCCTTGGTTGGCCGGCGCCTATATCCTCCACCAAGCTGTCCAGTTTTCTGGACAGCTTCTCCTCCTCTCGTCGGAGCGTCGTTTGGACGATGGTTAGTGCTCCGACAGCGGCTAACTTACCGGGGATTTGATCTCCCGTAATCCTCTGAGGTGGGGGACGAAGGATTCGTCAAACGGTTGACGAATACCTCTCCGGAGAAGCGAGTTTTGAGAATTCGTTTTAGGATCCGAATTTGGATTCGGATCATGATCATCTCTCGATCACGTCGTCTTCAACACGAGGCTAGTAACCCGTACGAAGACGAAGCTCGTGACTTAGCGAAGTCATCCCGAGGAGCTCGGCGTGGATACGGATAGAGACGATTCTTACGGGAATCGTTCCGGTTGATGTCGTTCCCGCTACACGTCATACGAAAGGTATAACGTAGATAATTTCTTTTATTGCAAATTTTAATTTACGGTTATGTCTACACTTGTTGTAATATGCATGCGTGTGTTGTGTGTGTTGTAATAAATATAGATTTATTATTTTTAATTGCTTCTGCTGTGCTCATGTTTACGAAACATGATCGAACACACACACGCCGCGGTGCCGGAAACCCAACACAGGTATCTCATCAATGTCTATTTGAGTCTCTCGAGCCTCCTCAAGCTCGACGACACTCCCACTATTTTCTTGCAAGAGAAACCCTTTCTCTAGAAACACATCATGCCTTGAAACAAACACCTTTTGTTCCACAGGATGATAGAATTGGTAACCCCTTGTTTCCTTAGGGTATCCAACAAATAGACATTTATCAGACTTAGCATCCAATTTGTCTGATACAGTCCGCTTCACATAAGCAGGACAACCCCATATCTTCAAGTAAGATACATGAGGTTTCTTACTATTCCATATCTCATATGGAGTAGTTGAGACTACCTTAGTAGGCATTCTGTTTAAAGAGTAAACAGCTGTCTGAAGTGCATAGCCCCAAAAGGACTTGGGAAGAGTTGCATGATTCATCATTGACCTGACCATGTCCAACAAGGTCCGGTTACACCTCTCAGATACACCATTATGTTGTGGTGTATAGGGCGGAGTCCATTGAGACAATATGCCATTGTCTCTTAGATAATCAAGAAACTCTTGACTTAAGTATTCACCACCTCGATCCGATCGAAGTATTTTAATACTCTTGTCATGTTGTTTCTCTACTTCATTTCTGAATTCTTTGAACCTTTCAAAGGCTTCAGACTTGTGTTTCATCAAGAACACATACCCAAACCGTGAGTGATCATCGGTGAAGGTAATGAAGTAGCTATAGCCTCCTAATGCTTGAGTTGACATAGGTCCACATACATCAGTATGTATTAGACCTAGTAACTCTCCCACTCGTTCACCTTTTCCAGTAAAAGGTAACTTAGTCATCTTGCCTTTTAAGCATGATTCGCATGTATCATATGAATCTAATTCAAACGATTCCAGAATTCCACATCGGTGTAATTCGGACATGCGTTTCTTGCTTATATGACCAAGACGACAATGCCACATATAGGAGTCTATTTGATTATCCTTTCGAGCACGCTTGTTGCTCGCTTCGATATTAAAAATATCACTGGATACGTCCAACGTATAAACACCATTGCTTAAAGTTCCAGTCCCATAAAGAACTCCATTCAAAGTTATGTAACAACAATTGTTACTAAAAGTTAAATGGTACTCATTTCTATTTAAACAAGAAATAGAAATGATGTTCTTTATCAACGAAGGAACATAAAAGCAATTGTCCAGTTCTAAGACAAGTGTTGTAGGGAGTTTCAACAAATGCGTTCCAATGGCGACTGCAGCAACCTTTGCTCCATTCCCAACATGCAAATTTGACTCTCCCTTGACGAGTCTTCTTCTATTCCTTAGCCCATGTATGTCATTACATATATGTGAGCCACACCCAGTATCCAATACCCAAGTGTTTGAGGAAATAGAATGACAATCAATAACGAAGATATCTGAAGAAGATGGGGCATCCGATGCCTTATTCTTCTTCACGGACTCAAGATAAATCTTGCACTTTCTTCGCAAATGGCTCTCCTTGCCATAATGATGGCAAGTTTCCTTTTGTGCTAGTTCTACCTTCTTAGCCCTTCTCTTCTTTCCCTTCTGCTGTTCCTTTGACTTCCTCTTAGAACCTTTCTTCGAGGAATCAACTAACAGCACTGTCCCCTGCTCATGCTTCTTAGAAGACTCCACAGTCTTAAGCATATTGAGCAGTACCACAGATGAACCTCCTAGCATCTCAGAGGTGAAGAGGAGCTTTGAGACTTCGAACCTTTCGAATCTCACTTGCTCATCAACCAACTCACAAAGATGAAGGACTACGATATGAGCATCCATATGCTCATGCTGCTGTAGAGCTTGGGTTCCATCGTGGCTAGCATGATGCAACTCATTTGTTCGTAATCACTCATATGTTTCGATAGGCCAACAATTGGTCCAGAGTTGCATCTCACTAGGAAAGCGGGAAGAGGCGCTCGAGGACATTTGCAAGCTTTTCAACCTTGAGAACAATTCTCAAGCTTCTAAGCCACCCATGAAGCTCGGCCTACCAATTTATTCGAATCCAAAATGGAACGCAATTCAAAGACATCATGATCAATCTTAGAAATACAAAACGAGCATATATGAGAAAGATGATTTTAAAATGCATCAATATACATTTATAAATCCCATTCATTTTTCGAATTTCAAAAACCCCAAAATCACTTCGGGAGATCGTAGGTCCATCTCCGAATGGGTTGATATCCATCATAGTTATGAACAACCTTGGAGAGAGTCCAACAAGCCATTCATAACTACGACGGTAGGTATCAACTATACCGATTGCATATCACGTATATGCAACTATCACAATGTGCTATCAACTAATTGAATGTTCACACATACATCGGGTTGTTAACACATTAACAAGTATGCATCATATGCATAGCACCCAACTTCACCTCCCTTTACATCGACCTTGGAGAGAGTCCAACAAGCCGATGCTCCAGGTTAAAGCCAACCCATTAATCAGGACATAGTTTTAATATGGTTAGAGCGCATTCAACCAATTAGCCTAGCTTGGAGAGAGTCCAACAACCAAAGCTAATGATTGACCTCTGACTCTTACCATATTAGTATTAAACTATTCCATGGTTTGAACATATTCGGGTTCGAGCCGGGCTTGGAGAGAGTCCAACAACCCAAACAAGAAACGGAACTCTGGTTCTAACCATATTAATGGAAGGTGTAGGCTTTAATATTGTTTAAGGGTTTTTATGTCTTATCCTCTTTGCATGCAAATAACTATTATCTACATGGCATGGCATACATCTACATGTCACGACACGCATGGCATAATGTTATGCATCTAATGCAATTACATGACATACAATTATGTCATGTATATATTTCCTTATATGTCATAACTATTTCTGGAAATAAAATATGTTTAAGATTTGATTCTCCAAATCAAATCATAATTAAATTAGGAAACAAATTTCCAAATATAATCACATATTTTATTCATGGAATTATTTGATTAAGGAAAATCTATTTAGGAAACCAATTTCCTAAATCATTAAAACTACTTATGGAAATAAAATATTTTTAAGATTTGATTTCCCAAATCAAATCATGATTAAATTAGGAAACAAATTTCCAGAATCTAATCAAATATTTTATTTATGAAAAATATCAATTTCCATAAATACTTCCAACTTTCCAAAAGTGGAAGATTTCCATAGATACTTCTAGACTTTCCAAAATTGAAAATTTTCCATAAATACTTCTAAATTTCCAAAATTAGAAAATTTCCAGAAATACATTATGACTATCGCAAAACCATTTTTACGATTATGTCGAAACACAACCTGGGCTCTGATACCACTGTTGGGTTATGGCACCGCGGCGTGTGTGTGTTCGATCATGTTTCGTAAACATGAACACAGCGGAAGCAATAAAAATAATAAATACTCCTATTTATTACAACACACACAACACACGCATGCATATTATAACAAGTGTAGACATAACCGTAAATTTAAATTTGCAATAAAAGGAAATTTATCTACCTTATACCTTTCGTATGACGTGTAGCGGGAACGGCATCAACCGGAACGATCCTTGCTAGAATCGTCTCTATCCGTATCCACGCCGAGTTCCTCGGGATGACTTCGCTAAGCCACGAGCTTCGTCTTCGTACGGGTTACTAGCCTCGTGTTGAAGACGACGTGATCGAGAGATGATCACGATCCGAATCCAAATTCGGATCCAAAACGAGTCCTCAAAACTCGCTTCTCCGGAGAGGTATTCGTCAACCGATTGACGAATCCTTCGTCCTCCACCTCAGAGGATTACCGGAGATCGAATCCCCGGTAAGTTATCCGCTGTTGGAGCTCTAACCGTCGTCCAAACGACACTCCGACGAGAGGAGAAGAAGCTGTCCAGAAAACTGGACAGCTTGGTGGAGGAGTAGGCGCCGGCCAAAACCAAGGAAGCCAAGTGCTCACCTTTTCACCGAGGCCTAGGAAGATCACCGGATGGTCACCGGAGGATCACCGGCTGAAGCTTGGTCGCCGGCAAGGAGCTAGATGCCGGCACAAGGGGGGTTGGGTGGCCAAGGAGCTTGGGCGGCAAACCTAGGTTGGGCGGCACAACTAGTTTGGGCGGCAACTCCAACTAGGGTTTTTGGATTAGGGCTTAATTATCCATTAAGCCCTCTTTTATAGAGAACTAATTCTCTTAATGGTTATTGGATCATAACCATTAGGCCCGTTAACCCGCTCCATTAAGATAAGTTAAAATAAACCAAACCATGATGGTTTATTTTAAGTTAAAACGAACCGAACCAACTTTTGGTTCATTCGTTTAAAATAAACCAAACCCTTTGGTTTATTCTCATCCATTGGATTAGAACCAAACCATTTTGGTTCATCCATTACGTCTTCATAAGACGCGGCCCATCCACGCTTCCATTGCGACTGAAACGATTTCATGCTCGCTTTATGTTTGGTCCAACCAAACCTAGTTTCTCTCGGTCTGAGAATCCCATTCTCAAGCTCGTTTTAAATCCTTTGGATTACGCTCGTTGTGCGTGTGACCAAATAGGTTCTCGGTTTATGTTGGCCGTCTATAATTAACCATTAATTATAGAACGATCATGAGTGGCACCTAGTAGTACATCATGATCCCCAATTAACCGAAAAGATCAACGGTTGACCCAGAACTATTTCTGAAACCCTTCAGTAGCTTGAATGAATCGTGCCCCATTCCCTTCACTCATCTTATACCCACTTGGTTCAGGACATGGTCTATAGTGTCAGTCCCCACTAGGCTGACTACGTCACACCTAGCCCAAGTATCATTTCCTCGTCCTACGGATTCTAGTTACTCCACATGTATCGAAGAGTACCTTACTCTAAACATGTAATGCTTTGGCCAAAGACTTTAGTAACAATCCGACGAGAGGTCATGGGTATACATCTCCTCGCAAGGAGTGGTGAATCCTTTATAGGCTATTCAAACACCTTCGATCACTTTGACTTATACCCAATCATCCCGGGTCCACATCTCCTTAGAGATGTTTGCTTAAGATGTCAAAGCATAAGTCTCCATGATCAAGATGACTTGAATACCGCAAGTCAAAGGAACATCGCACTTAAGCTACAGTAATAACTTCATTGACATATCTATATATGCAGAGAACCATATGAAGTCTTACGGCTGGTCACTCCAATGAACTAGTTACCATAACTAGCATCCACGATTAACTCCGGACATCACAATGTCTCGGCCCGGTGAGAATCAATTTGCTTGGATACACCAAGGAGTATACCTCGTGCTAGTCTCGACAGAATTGATGGTGTCCAAATCCATCAATTCATCGACTAGGGATAATTCCGATACATCACAATTACACATGTAGAGATACTCACTAGTTGTGATCCAATCACAAATTCTCTCATGCTGTGAATCATATCGTGGATATTCAGTAAATGAGTTTAAGATCCAATCAAATACATAAAACATGTATACTCAAATAGTGAATCTTCATTTATCATATAAATGGTTCATACATAAGGCGATTGCCTTAGGACATCTCTCATATATTACTAACATTGGGTTTGAGGTTTTGTCGAACATCAAAAAGGGGGAGATTGTTGGTGCAATCGGTCCAGGATTCGAGTTTGACTCGAACTATATTTTGATGTTAGACAAAATGCATGACATGGGATTGTCATGGGAAGTCCAACATGGGTTGGCCACGTACATCAAAGTGTGTAGCCTTGGTGGTGAAAAGTCCAAGCATGGGGCTTGGTGTTGGAAAAATCCAGGCATAGGGCTTGGTGTTGGAAAGTCCAACATGGGTTTGCCATGTAAGTCCAAGTGTGTAGCCTTGGCGGTGAAAATCCAAGCATGAGGCTTGGTGTGGGAAGTCTTCAGGACTTGGCAAGTTCACTAGGCTTGGGGTCCCTGAGTCGGTGAAGGATGGTATTGCGAAGCCGTGCGCTTGGTGCATTCGAGAGACCGCCGGACGGGAAGTGAATGGAGTGAGGCCTAAGCGAAACAGACTTCTAGGGCAAGAGACGCAAAGGATGACATTACGAAGTCGTGCGCTTGGTGCATCCGAGGGACGTAGGCCGAGGGAAGAGAACTTCGGTGGTGAACTCCATGAGAGGATGAGGTGGACTTGTCCAAGTGGCTAAGACTGAGTGTCGGATGCTCAAACTTGGTGTTTGAGGGTTTACCTGAAGGTCGGATGCTCAAACATCTTGGTGTTTGAGGTTTTACCCGATAGAAGTCGACTGGCATAGGTGTCGGTTCTACTGATCCAAGTCGACTAGGATTCAACTTGTGTTAGAGTGCATTTTGTCGGCATGATCGTCAAGGGATGGTAGTTGGATCGATAGCCGAGATATATCGACGCCAAGGGATGGCAATGATCGATGAAAGTGTCTCTGGTACGTAATGCTCCATAGCTAATCGCGCCGGGTCATTTAGTCGCAATGATCGATGGTCATCATCAGTCGACTGATAGAGGATCTGTTGGAACTTGTCTAGCGTGGATCAAGCCATTGTGAGACAACGGCTAGTGGAGCAGTCGACTGGGCCCTTTTGGCAGTCGACTGCTAGGTGCAAAATCAGCTCGATGCAGGTTATAAATGAAGCTTGAGATGGAGGATTTTGCCAAGACTTTTGGGAAGATTTTGAAGGGGAATTGTTGCTGCATTCTATTCCTTCAAGAGCAATCCAAAGCAACCAACAAGCAAGTGCTCAAAGCGAAGTTTGTAAAGTGTTCCTTACTTGTATTTCTTCTTGTATTTGTCTTTGCTTGTATTACTTAGTGTAATTTCTTGTACGAGATTTCTCCACCTCTGACGTGTTGTCGAGAAGGAATTTGAGTATTGCGGTGTGCATCTCTAGAACTCGTTGAGCTCGCCCCATGGTTAGGAACCATTCGGTTCTGAACCACGTATATCGTGTGTATTTATGTTTGCTTGTGTTGTTGTTAGTATTTCTATTTGTATATTTCCACTGCGCTAACGAAAATCGTAGACAAGCGACTCGCGATGAACGATCGAATTCCACCGTACGACGAATGTGGGCTATTCAACCCCCTCTAGCCGGCCACCGACGTTCCTACACAAGAAGAGGATAGGAATACTATAGAAGATCAAGAGGTAAAACAAGAGGTATAATCTTGTTTAATTTTGATTCTTGTTCTTTTGTATTTGTATGTTATTGATTGACATGGACCCCGATCATAAACACAAAAATCGACGATCCGTACATCATCTATTTCGCGGTTAATCGAGGAAAAGAGTTAGATTTCTTGAACAACAAGTTTGTTCAAGCGACCACTCAAATCGAATAGCACGATGATGAGTCGGTTGCTTGGGTAATCGATATACGTCCGGATTAGTTTTAATTAATAAAATTTTAATCCGGGAATGCGAGATAGCATCGCCATGAACAAGCAACCGTAGCCATAATAGTTGGAAAATTTAATTTTTCATATTTATTGCTTATTGTTTGATATGCATCTTGTGTGTGTTTGAAAATTCCTCAATTTTAAATTACTAAGTGGGAGAGGGATATTTTTTAATTCTCGGGGCCTCCATTACAATTTGACATGTGAAGCGAACAAACTTGCGCGTTGGCTCTGAGTGCCTTCCTCCATATCGGATGAGTTTATTTTGCAGATCACTAGGTCAAATATGGTTATAGGAAATTATTTAGGAACGTCTGTACTTCCCCATCAGAAGGCACATAATCCGAGGTAATTAGCTAATTAGTTCGGGTAATGATAAACACTTAAATGCAAATAAAAGTATTCTCTCCATCAGAGTCACTACTTTTATTTGTAGGGCTGAAGAGGAACCAACTATTAATTTTATTTGTCAAAAAGTAAGGTTGACAGGATAATAAAATTAATGGGTAAAACCTCCTCTTACAAATGTAGAATTCGTATACATCCACACTATCGTGGCATACGATATTCTTGGTGTTTTAAGGTGTTGATTGATTTTGAAATTTTATTGTTTGAGGAATCAATAAATTTTTGAAATCTAATTTTTTTTATCACTGTGATTCTTAGGTTTTTAAAAATGGCTTTCAACCCACTTGTTGTGATTTTAAAAGAAAATAAACTTACTAGACCTAATTATGTTGATTGGAAACGGAATCTGGACATTGTCTTGACTGCTAAGGAGTACAAATATATACTCTTCGAAGAATGTCCTCCTAAGCCTACAGATGATTCTGGTGAAAAGGAGAAAGAGAGTTATACGAAGTGGATCAAGGCAAATGAGATGGCACGATGTTACATTTTGGCTTCTATGTAAAATGTATTGCAACATCAGCATCAGGCCATGACTACTACCTATGACATGATGCTCATTCTCAAGGAACTTTTCGGACACCAGAATCGGGTTGCTAGGCAGGAAGCTATGAGGAACTTGATGATGACCACCATGATTAAGGGAACACCCGTGAGGGATCATGTTCTCAAGATGATGGCTCATTTGAATGAGCTGGAAGTCCTTGGAGCATATATCGATGGGGAAACCTAGGTCGATATCATTCTCCAATCTCTACCTAGAAGTTTTGAGCAGTTTTGCCTAAACTACAACATGAATAAGAGGTTGTATTCATTGGCGGAGCTTCTAACAGAACTCCAGGTGGTAGAGGGGCTTTTTCGTCAGAGTGCTCATGCCATGGTTGCTCAAAAGGTTTCTACTTCTAAGCCGAAGGGCAAGAAGAAGAAGAAACAAGGTGTAGCAAAGATGGCGACAGGATCTCAGGCAAGAGTGAAGAAGCTGAAAGGCATGTGCTTCACTTGCAAGCAGACTGGACATTGGAAGGTGGACTATCCCAACTACAAACAGAACAAAGGTATATCTTTTAGTTTAGTCGTTGAAACATATTTAGCGGTTTTATCTATCAGTACCTGGTGTGTAGATATGGGAGCCACTGATCATGTTTGCAATTCTTTGTAGGGGTTCCAGGAAACCGGACGACTAGATGAGGGAGAGATTATCGTCTACATGTTCAATGCTACGAAAGTGGCGGCTATTGCAGTGGGAGATGTTTATTTATCTTTTTAATAGGAATAAAATTTAGGTTCTGGGAAATTACCTTTATGTACCTTCATTTACAAAGAATTTGATTTTAGTTTCTAAATTGTTTATGGATGGATATTCTATTTCTTTTAATGATAGAGTTGTTATAAAAAGGAATAGGGAGATTATCTGTTCTGGTGCGTTGGTAGGAAATTTATACACTCTTGAAACAAAAACTTCCATAATTCAAATAGAAATAAATAACTCATCTACTAAATCTAATAAGAGAAAAGAACCTTCAAAAGTGAACAAAACATATATTTGGCATCTATGGTTAGGTCATATTAACCTGAGTAGAATTCAAAGGTTGATAGTTGATGGACCTTTGGGTTCATTGGTGGTGGAAGATTTCCCAGCATGCGAATCTTGCTTGGAAGGTAAAATGGCCAAGAGGCCTTTTAAGGCCAAGGGGTATAGAACCAAAGATGTGTTGGAATTGGTTCATTTTGATTTGTGTGGTCCTATGTCTATCCAGGCTAGAGGTGATTTTGAATATTTTGTCTCTTTTATAAATGATTATTCAAGATATGGATACATTTACTTGATGCGTCGCAAGTCTGAATGCTTTGATAGGTTCAAAGAATTCAAGGCTAATGTGGTAAAACGTAAAGGTAAAAGTATCAAGACACTACGATCTGATCGTGGTGGTGACTACCTCTTGGGAGAGTTTAGGAGTTACTTATCAGAGGCTGGGATTCAATCCCAACTGTCTGCACCTGGTACACCCCAACAGAATGGTGTGGCGGAGTGAAGGAATAAGACTCTTATAGAGATGGTTAGATCGATGATGAGTTATTCTAAATTACCATATTCATTTTAGGGGTATGCTCTGGAAACGACAATGTATATTATGAACTTGGTACCATCTAAATCAGTACCTTCTACTCCGACAAAATTGTGGACTGGGCGAAAGCCTAGTCTAAGACATATTCGGATTTGGAGTAGTCCAACACATGTGCTGAAGGGAGATAATGCTAAGTTCAAATCTCATACAAAAGTTTGCCTGTTCATAGGCTATCCTAGAGGAACGAAAGTGGTTTGTTCTATAGTCTTAGAGAACAGAGGGTGACCGTTAGCATGAATGCCTGATTTTTAGAGGAAGACTATGTGATGAACCATAAGCCCATGAGAAAGATTGTTCTAGAGGAATTAAGAGGGGAAGTCACTACTTCAGTACCAACGGTACAAGAGGACGTACCAAAAGTGACTGCACCGCATGTCACAGAGGATACACAGGTGATACCTCATCGTAGTGGGAGGATTGTTAGACAACCTGATAGATTTATGTTCTTGGGAGAATCTTCTGATTTGGTCCCTAGCGAACATGAACCTGATCCCTGGACATATGACGAGTCACTCCAAGATAATGATGCAGTATCTTGGCAAAGGGCAATGAATTCTAAGATAGAATCTATGGATTCAAATCAGGTCTGGGAGCTAGTAGAACCACCCAATGGTGTAAAAGTCATTGGATGCAAGTGGATCTACAAAAGAAAGAGAGGATCAGACGGGAAGGTAGAGACCTTCAAAGCAAGGTTTGTTGCGAAAGGGTATACTCAGAAAGAGGGTATCGATTATGAGGAGACTATTTCACCGGAAGCCATGCTTAAGTCTATCTAGATTCTCTTGTCTATCGCTGCTCATATGGATTATGAGGTTTGGCATATGGATGTCAAGACAGCTTTCCTTTATGGAAGTCTTGAAGAAAACATCTATATGGAGCAACTAGAGGGATTCATTGCAAAGGACAAAGAGCATCTTGTGTGCAAGCTTAATCGGTCCATTTATGGATTAAAGCAAGTTTCGAGATCTTGGAACATCCGCTTTGATGAAGTAATCCAATCATATGGATTTATTCATAGTTCGGATGAGTCTCGTGTATACAAGAGATGTGACGGAAACGTAGTGGTATTTCTTGTACTATACGTAGATGACATTTTGCTCATTGGCAACAATGTCAAAGTGTTATTAGACGTAAGGGTATGATTGTCCAAATTATTTGATATGAAGGACTTGGGAGAAGTGGGACGCATCCTTGGGATCAAGGTTATAAGGGATCGCAAGAAAAGGATATTGTGCTTATCTCAAGCTTCATACATATACACTATTTTAGCTCATTTTAGCATACAGAACTCCAAGAAAGGTTTTCTACCTTTTCGGCATGGAGTACTTTTATCTAAAGAGATGTGTCCTAGAACATCAAGAAAGATAGAGGAGATGAAGGCGGTTCCTTATGCTTCGGCGGTTGGAAGCCTCATGTATGCTATGTTATGTATGAGGTTGATATCTGCTTTGCCTTGGGCATGGTTAACAGATATCAAAGTAATCCAGTACAGGGACATTGGACTACGATAAAGCATATATTGAAGTACCTGAGAAGGACTAGGGATTATATGCTAGTATACCAGGCATATTAATTACTCCATGTGGGTTACACAGATTCTGACTTCCAATCACATAGGGATAACAGTAAGTCTACCTCGGGTTATGTGTTAACTTTGGGAGGTGGAGCCATTGTATGGAGGAGTGTCAAGAAGAAATGGGTGGCAGATTGCACCATGGAAGCTGAGTATGTGGTAGCCTCTGAGGCAGTCAAATAAGTTGTATGACTAAGGAACTTCTTGATGGACTTGGAGGTGATTCCTAGTTTGCCCAGAACTATCACAATTTATTGTGATAACAGTGGTGCAGTAGCAAACTCAATGGAACCACAAGCACATAGGGCAAGTAAACAGATAGAGCGCAAGTACCACTTGATACGTGAGATCATAAAGCGAGGAGAAGTTGTTGTCGCCAAGATTGCATCAGAGGATAACCTGATAGATCCTTTCACTAAGGCCCTTCTAGTGAGTGCTTTTGATAGGCATGTGGAGGGAATGGGAATCAGATGTATGGCAGTTTCATGGCAGCATAGTCTTTTAGTATATGTGGGAGATTGTTAGGATGTATACTAAAAGCCTAGCTTTTGTATGGACATCTTCATTTTGAAATAAGAATCACATGATCATTGTTTTCATTTTATATTTATGCAAATTGTCTGATACCTTACATTGTAGATAACATGGTGTGTGGTGTCGCACAAAAGATCATGTTATCAATTCCTTGTAGAGTGTAAGTAGAGGCTCACAACCATGATGGTTTTGGACAAACCATTGGCATGGTTGTAGTGTAATTTAGTATTGATTTATCTTGACTATAGAATTACACTAGTACACTTTGTGTGTATTGAGCAAGACCGATTTAGAGTTGATTCAATTTATACTGACTATATAATTGAATAAGACCTTAGATATTATAGTGTACATGCTCTTAATTCTGATATAATAACGAACACATGTACTTAGTATTTATTTCTTTGATTTACCAATGGATGAGATTTATGTGTTAAATCGATAGGTCTGGTAAGTTGGGAAATAATATTATTTACATGGTGTGTCGTTGATTATAGTAAGAAATTGTTTCCTATACACTAGGATGATGATGTCCCTTTGAGGAGCTCATAAAGTTCATCATGTAAATCCTACAGGTGGACTTGGTCTAACATGATGATAAGGATGAGTGGTACTACTCATGGAGTTAGATATTGATTAATTAAATTGTCAGTAATTTAATTAATTAATGGACATTCGATATCTTAAACACGCAGAGATGTTTTGTACAAATAATATGTGGAGTCCATATTTAATTATGGGGGTTGGTGAGGTAGATCAATGATGATCCTCTAGTGGAATGGATCATCATTAAAGGATCGGGTTATATATGGTTCGGATCCATTAGGTGGCTAAGATCCAACTCCTCCTCATGGTCCCTATTGTAGCCTATTCTAAATATCTCATAAAGCCTAGATCTATATAAGGAGGTGGAGAGGCTTGGGTGGCAAATGGAGAAGAGCTAGGGTTTTGCTTCCTAGAGTCGGCAGCAACAAAAAGAGCTAGGGTTTTCCTTCTCCATTGGTCGGCGTCTCCTCTCCCTCTCCTAGGTCTGGCGGCAACAAGCAAGAAGGAAGGCTCTCTTCCTCATTCTCCTCTCCTCTCTTAGGGTCGGCGGACACCACCTCTTGGGGTTTTGGTAGTCGGTGCAAGCAAGGAGAAGAGGAGAAGGCTTGGTGGTCGGTACAAGATAGGAGAAGAAGGGAGGGTTTTCTTTCCTTGTTCGGAGCGAGCAAGAAAGGGAAGATACGTGGTCTATGAGGATTAAATTCTTGGAAGATCGTCGCCCACACGACGTCCCAAAATAGAAGATCAAGAGGTAAAATAAGAGGTAAAATCATGTTTAATTTTGATTCTTGTTCTTTTGTATTTGTATGTTATTGATTAACATGGACCACGATCATAAACACAAAAACCAATGATCTATACATCATCTATTCCGCAGCTAATCAAGGAAAAGAGTTAGGTTGCTTGAACAACAAGTTTGTTCAAGTGACCACTCAAATCGAATAACAAGATGATGAGTCGGTTGCTTGGGTAATCCATATCCGTTCGGATTAGTTTTAATTAATAAAATTTTAATCCAGGGATGCGAGATAGGATCGCCATGAACAAGCGAACGAAGCGAAGCGAATCAATTCCCTTCACATACCAGAATCACCTAAGCTGACATAAGATACATCCATACAAGTAGATGTAGAATCGCCAAAACAAACTACATAATACCTCCTGTATGTGCATGGCAATCTTATGCAACAACCAAAAGTACAACAAGCAATGCATATAGTAAAAGCATATGAACATGATGCAATGACCTGTGTCACCCCTGGCGCTAGTCAAGCCACCGACATGTCATGTGTGTCGGCCGAGTGGGTAGGGCTGTGAAAACTGTGCACTCTACCATCACTACACCTATGTGACCGAGTGGACAGGATGCTGGCAGAGTATCACCCTCCTACCCCATGTATATATATGGGGGACATCACCTCATCTCACAACAAAAGACAGATCCCTGTTTGTTACCACGCCGCAATACCAATATCATGAGCGACCACCATGGAGCCCTAACAGAGCAACTACACACACCCTCTAGAAATACCACTAACTCACGAGTGGTTGTGTGTGTAGATAGTGTAACTGATGATGGGCTCAACTACCAAGTAGTATCACCTCCTATCGAGGAGCTGATAATCACCAGTCATGCAATAATGCAAGATGGTGCGTGTCACTAATACACGATACACCTGTCAATCCATGGATATTTATGGTATGTACCAATAGGAGCCCATATCAAATAACCTAAGTAAATAAGTCTATGTACACATACAAGGTATATCCATTCTTCATTCAATGCGTAGTATGTAAGGTATATCACTACTCTTAGTGCCAAATAAACAAATGACAAGTATCAAAATGATAGAGCACCAAAATAATATGCATATGAAAAGGATACAAGGTAGTGACATACCAGGGCAGTTAAAAGCATAGAAAACTATTACTAGCTATAGTAAACGATGCACAGCAATATGACAATATCTAAAAGAAGATAAGTCAAAGATACCCCCCTGCTATGAAGAATATCAACTGTCTTTACGCCCGTGGACCTATCTCGTCACCGAAACCTGCATATAACATAATTACCATTATGTTCTAGCACACATGACAATGATTAAATCATATCCTACATGAACACACTCATTCACAGCCATTCACAGTCGTCAGAGCCGTTCATAGTCATTCACAAACATTAACAACCTGCCAAAACCTCAATTCATAGCCACACAACACCCACAATCACACGATAGCTCTTCACAGCCATTTACAGTTCCTCACACAACTGTACAACCGACAATTCCTAAACAGGACCTCACATCCATCTCAATCGACCTTAACTCCAATCCCAACCAACACCACAGATCACGCACAACACCCATATCATAGATAAAAACCCCTATCAGCATGCGTATGCAGTTCACCGTCGAAACATTACCGATCCAAACTTCCAACCCCTGTCTACTCCGGTAAAGATCTCAGCCCCCCAGATCAGCACGCGGTGCCGACTCCGCTCACCCAAACTCCCGGCCATGCCAATGCTCGCCGCTAGCGCAAGCTTCCAGTCGTGCACACCCGCCGCCCTAGCTTGTCCGCAGAGATTGTCCAAGTCGACGGTCGCCACCTACCGTAAGAAAGAAGAACGAGAGGAAAGGGGAGAGGCACTCAGTAACCTTGCGGTTCGGAGAAGAAGAGAAGTCGCAGGGAGAAAGAAATCAGGGAAGCGCTCGAGAGGAAGAGAAGAGTCGCGCATGAGAAAAGGAATTGTCGCGGTGAGGAAACATTCGAGCTAATTCGGCGCAGAAATAAAAGACGGTGAGGAAATGGAAAGAAATGACTCGGCTTTAATGGTAATGGGTTGGGTTTAGCAAAACGGGTTGGGTCCAAGACTCCGATAAGGATTAAACCCACTAATTATATTACCCTTTATCCATTTTGCTTGCAGTAATTTACATTCTCCCCCCACTTAATAAAATTTGGTCCCCAAATTGTTGGAGGATTAGAGGTTGGCTAGAGGGGGTGAATAGCCTTTTTCGTATACGATGGAGATCATTCGCTTAATCGTCTACAATCAAAGGTTAGCGCAATGGAAATACTAACAATTAAGACAATTAAAAACAAATACAAGAAGAAAAGAACGAACAATTGCTAATGCAAGTGTGTAACGTGATTCATAGCCCTTTCCGCTAATCCACGGCCGATTCATATGGCTAATCACTCCCTCAACCAACTTCACTAATCTCTCCTTCAAGGTGGAGGTAAATTTTTCTTACAAAATCACTCCTCTTACAATAAGATTGAATTAAACATAAGGAAGAGTAGAGATCGTTTAGGCACTTGGGAGTATGTTTAGAGATGAAGCATTAACCTCCCAAAGTGACCCAAGGCCTTTTCTTATAGGGAAGAGGCCATTCTTCCCGATGGCCACCGAGCAGTCGACTGATGTAGTCATCAGCCGACTGCTGCTATAGCCATTGCCTCGCAATGACCTTATCCACATGGGCTTCCAGCTAACGGCTCCCACATCAGTCGACTGATAATCCCCATCAGTTGAATGATGGAGCCATCAGTCGAGTGACCGAAGTGATCACTCGACTGGAAAACCTTCTGTGTCTGAATTTACCTTGATCAGTCGACTGTCGTCCCTTGGCAGTCGACTGATGGTCGAGAAGTCGACTGCCAAACTCTAGCAGTCAACTGTTGGGCTAGAAAAGGTTCAATCGAACATCGATCGAGTGTCATCGGCCTAGAGTAGTCGACTGATATCTATATTAGTTGACTAGTGTCGGGTAAAACCTCAAACACAAATGTTTGAGTATCCAACGTCGGATAAAACCTCATCCCACTAGGATGAGCATCGGACACTTGACTTAGCCATTCGGTAAAGTTCACCTATGAGCTACATTACACTTCGCTCATTCTCTCATCTCCCTTGAAGTCCCTCGCCGAAGTTCTCTTCGTCCAGCCACGTCCCTCGAATGCACCAAGCACATGGCTTCGCAATGCCATCCTTCGTGTCTCACCCTGAAGTCTACTTCCTTGACTTCACTCCAATGCTCCTCGTCCAGTGGTCCCTTGGATGCACCAAGCGCACGGTGTAACACCCATAAAATTCTAAACTGTTCAAAGTAATTATATGGATATTAATGCCCATAAAAGGTTTAAAATAAAATAAAATAAAAGATGGTTATAGCTAGGATTTGAACCATTAACCTCCTAATAGGGAGGTAGCCTTGATACCACTAGACCATAGGATGATTCTTGGCTAGGATATATAAAGAATATACAAAGAGTATAAATGGAAGATGAGGAGTTGGTTCATCCCCCCTTGAGAGGAAGGGGAGTGTTCATCTTTCTAGGTATTAAAGAGGAGATTAAGAGAGAAGAAAGAACCAAACCTCATCTTTTCCTTCTTCATTCTCCTCCTTCCTCATTCTTGGCCGAAACCTATCCCTCTCCTTCCTCCCTTTTTGCATCCCAAGCTATAGGGCTTCTTGTGTTGGGATCCTCAAGAGGGTTTTTCAAGATGAGTTTCTCACCAAGCTTGGTGTTTGCTAGAGGATCAAGCTCCACCTTATTCCACCTCCACCGAAATTCCTCCTCCTTCCTCCAACTCCATCCGAAACCTTAAAGCTTTTGGTTGGAGTTCTCAAGGGGGTTTCAAGGAGATACAAAGGCTTAGTATATGCTAGAGGACCACTCTTAAGGCTAAGGAACAAGGGAAGGTCTTCATCTCACAAAAACCCTAGCGGTATACTAGTACGATAGCGAGAGGATGTAAGTATCTCTCACCTGCAGTATAAGTAGTTCTTCGATTGTTTTATATAGCTTCTTTTCCTATGTTTTAATAGATTATATGTTTGGATCAGATGATATATGTGTGTGTTCAGATTTATAGTAAAGGTATATGTCTTTTTAAGCAAGATCTAAGATCACAAAGATGTTATTTCTCACCTATAGCATAAGTAACTATTTGATATGCCCATCTAGCTTCTGTCACTATGTTTTATTTGGATTTATATGTTCTGTCCAGATTATGTTTGTTTGGATTTTTAGGTATTTTAAGTATATTTCATTGGAAGCAAGATGTAAAGATCACAAAGATGCTTCCCCTACGAGTTTTGGGGACAAAGGGCATGATCACATGTCTTGAAAGGCTTCCTATATGGGTTTTTTAGTATGATCATGTAAAATACTTGTTAAATGACAAAAAAAATAAGCAAATCATATATAAAGGAAGTATTTTACTTTGAATATTTCATTGGAAGCAAGATGTAAAGATCACAAGATGCTTCCCCTACGAGTTTTGGGGACAAAGATCATGATCAAATGTCCTATATGGGTTTTTGATTATGATCTTGTAAAATACTCGTTACCTGACAAAAATAAATAAGTTATATATAAAGGAAGTATTTTACTTTGAATTGGGATGTATCGGGCCCTTAGATTGCCCACGGGCCCCTAGACCACCCTTACTAAGTTGCCCTAATAAGTTCGGTGGCTAGCTACCCCGAATTCTATTAGGGTTGCATGCAAATTGGTACTATGCCGGGCTACCCAAACAAGGATGTTTACTGATTTTAAAGTATATTTGTACATATGGTTTTCTAAAGTTAACTAAAGCACAATGGTTACAAGTTTAAGTATGTCACATGTATATGTTTCTACAAGTGAAGCATATTTCAAAGCATGTATTGTAAGTTGTGTATGTCAAGTTCATGCATTTCAAGTTGAGCCATTGTGTTATGTACAAGTAGCTCTATATGTTTAATACATAAAGTTCATGCATGTCAAGCTGAATCATTGTATCATGTGCAAGTGATCCTAAATGTTTAATGCAGAATTTTCTTAAATGCAAGTAAGAGCATATGTTTGCATGTGAGTAATCTAATAGCATGTTTTCTTACAATGCAATGTTTTGTGAGAATAGGATGTACTTACTAAGCTTCATTGCTTATATTTGCATTCCTTATACTGTAGATAAGGGTAAAGCAAAATTGGAGTAAGAGGGGGCAGCGGATGAAGTGCTTGGTGTGTGTGGCGGCGGAACAGTGGATTATGATCCTGAACTTGCTAGTATTCTATTATGTTAAGACCTTTGAACTTGTTCGTGTGGTAGTGTTCGTGTTATGTGTTTGATCATGTGGTGTGTGGTGTCTAAGAATGTCGAACTTGCTAGTATTATTCTATGCTAAGAACTTTGAACTTACTAGTGTTCTAGTGTTCATGTTATGTGCTAGTGTTCATGTTAGGCGCTAGGGTTGATGTTATTTATTGTTGTTTATGTTCATGTTCATGTCAAAGATGCATATCATTGCTATCGTCATGCATGAGGTTGAGTTACTTAAGAATGTTCTACATTAGAACTCTAGTGAATGTGCATGCTTAGATTGGTTAAGAACTTGTGAAATAGCCTAGTGTCAACATGTGAATATAGTTGGTTTGTTTCTTTAGCTTCCGCTGTTTCAAGTTAAGAGTTTAAATTATGATACTCGTTTAGAAACCATGTTTAGATCTTGGTACGAGTTGTTGATACTCTTCTGTTTTAAGTCAGGTATTGGTTAATTTATAAATAGTGTATGTGAGTCTATGGATGGTTGAGTAATGTTTTACCTAATCACGAAAAGAGTAAGATAAAGTATGATGGTAACACCTCCTTTACTAGTGTAAGCAGAGGGGGGGGGGGTGTTACACACGGCTTCCGCAATGCCATCCTTTCACCTACTCAAGGACCGAGTCATGAGATGGTGAACCCACCAATGCTAACATCAAGCCAATCCCATGTGTGAATTACTAAGTCCTGCATGACTTCAACACACATATCAAATCAACATAATAACCTAACTTAAACCCTTTGTCACACACATCAAAACCACATCATACATGGGTTGATTGCCCTAACAATCTCCTCCTTTTTTGATGTGTGGCAATCCGTTTAAGTTAGGTAAAACAATAACCAAAATACATAAGGTAGGAAAGCATGTAAAATAACATGAGTATCAAACACTCACCCTAAATACATGCAACTCCCCCTTAACACATGCTAATTCCCTCTAGCATTATTAACTTAAACCCACATATTTCTCCCCCTTTGACACCATCAAAAACATCTACCATATGTTATACAAGCATGACATCAAGTCTAAAGGAAGAAAATCACCAAAATCAAACTCAAAACCTGATAAAATAGATTACCATGCTCATGCACAGTACATCAGTCGACTGAATCAGAGCAGCAGTTGACTGGCACAAGTAATAATAGAATTTCTAATTTTTCGAACAAAATTTAGATATGCACCATAAATTATAGAAAATTTGAAAAATCTAGAAATTTTGAAAACTTATTTCTTGTAAGTCCCTTTATCAGTAAAAAATGGCTTTTCATGAAAATTCATTCTATTTTCGAAAATTTGGCAAAAACTCAAAAGTTGCAAAAAGTCTCAATTTTGTATCAACTTGAAAGCTAGTTTTGCCTTAGAAACTTTTCAAAGAATGAACTCACAGATTATGAAACAAGAAATGTTTTCAAAACATTTAAAATATCTAACCATGATCTTTGGGCAATTGTCTATTGATTTAACATTTTCTTTCCCCATAGTTGGTCTATGATTACTCTATCATGATACCTATAATGACTCATCAAAAATGTCATAAGCATAAGTGAGTCATTGTATCATCCTAACATCTCACCCATTGCTATGTTCTCAATCAAGTTAGCCTTATGGTGAGTGTGAGATGTGACTAAGGTATTTCATACTTAACCATCAATTTTATGCAATTCTACTCAAGATTAAGTATCATGTATAAACCCCCATTATGATCATAACACAAGATTATCATTTAATTTGCATATTATCATCATGAATCACACATTACCATCCAAATCATAAAATCATGATTATTTATCAAGTATAAAATCTTGAAGGAAAAATCGCTTCCAATCGTTTCGATCGATTGTGCATGGCGATCCTATCACACGACCCCGGATAAAAAACTAATCCAGACGAAGATGGATTACCCAAGCAATCAATCCATCATCGTGTTATTCAATTTGAGTAGTCGCTTGAACAAACTTGTTGTTCAAGCAACCTAACTCTTTTCCTGGATTAGCCATGGAATAGATGATGTACGGATCGTCGGTTTTTGCGTTTATCTTCGGGGTCCTTGATCATACAATTATAATCCAATTACATAGAACAAGAAAGAAAGCTAAACAAGAATTATACCTCTTGTTTACCTCTTGATCTTCTATTGTATGACCTATCCTCTTTTTGGGCGTTGTGTGGGCAACGATCTTCCAAGAATTGAAGCCTCCTAGATCACGTATCTTCCTTTCCTTGATCTCTTTGAACAAAGGAAGATCAAAAGCTCCCTTCTTCTACTTACTTGCGCCGACCACCAAGGACCAAGTTCTTTATTTCCCCTGACCCTAAGGAGAGGGAGTAGATGAACTGGCCAAGACAAAGGAAGGAGGAAGCCTCACCTTTGTTGCCACCGCCCCTAGAAGAAGAGGAGATTGGGGCGCCAGCCAAAAGTTGAGAGAAGGGAGGGCACCGGCCAAAGGTTGAGAGAAGAGAGGGCGCCGGGCAAAGGTTGAGAGAAGGGAAACCAAAACCCTAACCTTGCCGCCGGCCAAGAGGAAGGAAACCCTTGCCTCCAATGCTTGCCGCCAAAGCCTCTCCACGTCAACCTAAACCATAGCACAACCAATTATTTTGCCGCCCAAGCCTCTCCCTCTTGTTTATAGATCTATGCTTCATGAGGTATTTATAATAGGCTACAATAGGGACCATGAGGAGGAGTTGGATCTTGGCCACCCAATGGATCCGAACTACACAAAACCCGATCCATTAAATGATGATCCATTCCACTAGAGGATTATCATTGATCTACCTCACCAATCCCCATAAATAAATATGGGATCCACATATTATTTATATAAATATCTTTCCGTGTTTAAGATATCGAATATCCATTAATTAATTAATTTATTGATAATTAATTAATTAAAATCTAAATCCATGAGTAGTACTACTCAACCTCATCGTCATGCTGGACCAAGTCCACCTGCAGGATTTACATGATGATCCTTATGATCTCCTCAAGGGGACATCATCATGCTAATACATAGGACACGATTTCCTCCTATAATCAACGGCACACCATGCAAATAATATAATTTTCCAACTTACAGGGCCTATCGATTTAACCCATAAATCTCGCCCATTGGTAAATCAAAGAAATAAATATTAAGTACATGTGCCCGTTATTATATCGGAATTAAGAGCAAGTACACTATAATATCCGAGGTCTGATTCAATTATGTAGTCAGCAATAAATTGAATCACCTCTAAATTGGTCTTGCTCAATACACACAAAGTGTACTAGTGTAATTCTATGGTCAAGATAAACCAATACCAAATTACACTACAACCATGTCAATTGTTTGTCCAAAACCATCTTGGTTGTGAGCCTCTACTTATACTCTACAAGGAACTGATAACATGATCTTTTATATGACACCACAAACCATGTTATCTACAATGTAACGTATCAGACAATATGCATAAATGCAAACAATGATCATGTGATTCTTATTTCAAAATGTAAGATATTCATACAAAGGCTAGGCTTTCAGTATACATCCCAACAATCTCCCACTTATACTAAAAGACTATGCTGCCATCAAACTGCCATACATCTGTTTCTCATTCCCTCCACATTCCTATCAAAAGCTCTCGCTGGAAGGGCCTTAGTGAAAGGATCTGCCAGATTATCCTCTGATACAATCTAGGCGATAGCAACTTCTCCTCGTTTTACAATCTCTCGTATCAGGTGGTACTTGCACTCTATGTGTTTACTTGCCTTATGGTCTCGTGGTTCCTTCAAGTTTGCAATTGCACCACTGTTATCACAATAAATTGTGATAGTTCTGGGCAAACCAAGAATCACATCCAAGTCCATAAAGAAGTTCCTGAGCCATATTGCTTCTTTGGTTGCCTCAGAGGCTGCCACATACTCAGCTTCCATGGTGGAGTCCGCCATGCATTTCTTCTTGACACTCCTCCATACAATGGCTCCACCTCCTAAAGTAAACACAAAACCTGAGGTAGACTTACTGTTATCCCTATCTAATTGGAAGTCAGAATCTGTGTAACTCATAGGGAGTAATTGATCTATCTGGTATACCAGCATATAATCCCTAGTCCTTCTCAGGTACTTCAATATATGTTTTACCGCAGTCTAATGTCCCTATCTTGGATTACTTTGATATCTGCTAACCATGCCCACGGCAAAGCAGATATCTGACCTCGTAGATAACATAGCATACATGAGGCTTCCTACCGCCGAAGCATAAGGAACCGCCTTCATCTCCTCTATCTCCTTTGATGTTCTAGGACACATCTCTTTAGATAAAGGTACTCCATGCCTAAAAGGTAGAAAACCTTTCTTGGAGTTCTGCATGCTAAAATGAGCAAAAATAACGTCTATGTATGAAGCTTGAGATAAGCACAACATCCTTTTCTTGCAATCCCTTATAACCTTGATCCTAAGGATGTGTCCTACTTCTCCCAAGTCCTTCATATCAAATTGTTTGGACAACCATACTCTTACATCCGATAACACTTTGACACTGTTGCCAATGAGCAAAATGTCATCTATGTATAGTACAAGAAATACCACTACGTTTCTGTCACATCTCTTGTATACACAAGACTCATCCGGACTTTGAATAAATCCATATGACTGGATTACCTCATCAAAGTAGAAGTTCCAAGATCTCAAAGCTTGCTTCAATCCATAAATAGACCGATTAAGCTTGCACACAAGACGCTCTTTGCCCTTTGCAATGAATCCCTCTGGTTGCTCCATATAGATGTTTTCTTCAAGACTTCCATTAAGGAAAACTATCTTGACATCCATCTGTCAAACCTCATAATCCATATGAGCAGCAATAGATAAAAGAATCCGAATAGACTTAAGCATGGCTACCGGCGAAAATGTCTCCTCATAATCGATACCCTCTTTCTGAGTATACCCTTTCGTAACAAGCCTTGCTTTGATGGTCTCTCCCTTCCCGTCTGATCCTCTCTTTCTTTTGTAGATCCACTTGCATCCAATGGCTTTTACACCATTGGGTGGTTCTACTAGCTCCCAGAGCAGATTTGAATCCATAGATTCTATCTCAGAATTCATCGCTCTTTGCTAAGATTCCACATCTTTATCTTGGATTGCCTCATTATATGTCCAGGGATCAGGTTCATGTTCACTAGGGACAAAATCAGAAGATTCTTCTAAGAACATAAATCTATCAGGTTGTCTAACAACCCTCCCACTACGATGAGGTATCACTTGTGTATCCTCTATGATACGCGTTGCAGTCACTTGTGGTATATCCTCTTATACCTTTGGTACTGAAGTAGTGACTTCCCCTCTTAATTCCTCTAGAACAATCTTGCTCATGGGCTTGTGGTTCATCACATAGTCTTCCTCTAAAAATCGGGCATTCGTGCTAACTATCACCTTCTGATCTCTAAAATTATAGAACAAACCACCTTTCGTTCCTCTAGGATAGCCTATGAACAGTCGCACTTCTGTACGAGATTCCACCTTACCAGAATCTCCCTTCAGCACATGTGCTGGACTACCCCAAATCTGAATATGCCTCAGACTAGGCTTTCGTCCAACCCACAATTCTATGGGAGTAGAAGGTACTGATTTAGATGGTACCAAGTTTAGAATATACATTGTCGTATCCAGAGCATACCCCTAGAATGAATCTGGTAACTCAGAATAACTCATCATCGACTACCCATCTCTATAAAAGTCCTATTCCTTCGCTCCACCACACCATTCTACTGAGGTGTACCAGGTGTAGATAGTTGGGATTGAATCCCAACCTCTGATAAGTAACTCCTAAACTCTCCCAAGAGGTACTCACCACCACGATAAAATCATAGTGTCTTGATACTTTTACCTTGACGTTTCTCCACATCAGCCTTGAACTCTTTGAACCTGTAAAAGCATTTAGACTTGTGCCGCATTAAGTAAATGTATCTATATCTTGAATAATCATCTATAAAAGAGACAAAATATTCAAAACCACCTCTATCCTGAATAGACATAGGACCACATAAATCTGAATGAACCAATTCCAACACATCTTTGGATCTATACCTCTTGGCCTTAAAAGTCCTCTTGGTCATTTTACCATCCAAGCAAGATTTGCAAGTTGGGAAATCTTCCACCACTAATGAACCCAAAGGTCCATTAGCTATCAACCTTTGAATTCTACTCAGGTTAATATGACCTAACCTTAGATGCCAAAGATATGTTTGGTTCATTTTCAAAGGTTCTTTTCTCTTATTAGATTTAGAAGATGAGTTATTTATTTCTATTTGCATCGTGGGAGCTTTTGGTTCAAGAGTATATAAATTTCCTACCAATGCACTAGAACAGATAATCTCTCTATTCCTTTTCATAACAACTCTATCATTAAAAGAAATAGAATATCCATCCAAAAATAATTTAAAAATTGAAATTAAATTCTTTCTAAATGAAGGTACATAAAGGCAATTTCTCAGAACCAAAGTTTTATTCCTATCAAAATATAAATAAACATCTCCAACTGCAATAGCCACCACCTTCGTAGCATTGCCCATGTAGACAATAATCTCCCCCTCAGCTAGTCGTCTGGTTTCCTAGAACCCCTACAAAGAGTTGCAGACATGATCAGTGGCTCCCGTATCTACACACCAGATACCGGTAGATAACACCACTAAACATGTTTCAATGACTAAACCAAAAGATTTAACTTTATTCTGCTTGCCATTAGGACAGTCCCCCTTCCAATGTCCAGTCTGCTTGCAAGTGAAGCACTTGCCTTTCGGCTTCTTCACTCCTCCCTGAGATCCTCCCACCACCTTTGTTGCACCTTGTTTCTTCTTCTTCTTGCCTTTCGTCTTAGAAGTAGAAACCTTCTGAGCAATCAAAGCCTGAGAACTCTAATGAAAAAGTCCCTCCGTTGCCTGGAGTTCTGTTAGAAGCTCCGCCAATGAATACAACCTCTTATTCATGTTGTAGTTCAGGCGGAACTGCTCAAAACTTCTAGGTAGAGATTGGAGATTGATATCAACCTAGGTTTCCCCATCGATCTCTGCTCCAAGGACTTCCAGCTCATTCAAATGAGCCATTATCTTGAGAACATGATTCCTCAAAGGTGTTCCCTCAACCATTGTGGTCATCATCAAGTTCCTCATAGCTTCCTACCTAGTAGCCCGATTCTGGTGTCCGAAAAGTACCTTGAGATTGAGCATCATGTCATAGGCAGTATTCATGGTTTGATGATGATGTTGCAATACATTTGACATAGAAGCCAAAATGTAACACCGCGCCATCTCATCAGCCTTGATCCACTTCCTATAACTCTCTTTCTCCTTTTCACCAGAATCATCCGTAGGCTTAGGAGGATACTCTTCGAAGAGTACATATTTGTACTCCTCAGTAGTTAAGACAATGTCATGATTCCTTTTCCAATCAACAAAGTTAGGTCCAGTAAGTTTGTTTTCTTTTAGAATCACAGCAAGTGGGTTGAAAGTCATTTTGAAAAACTTAAGAATCACAGTGATCAAAACATTAGATTTCAAAATTTATTGATTCCTCAAAAAATAAAATTTTAATATCAACCAACACCTCAAAACACTGAGAATATCGTATGCCACGATAGTGTGGACGTATATGAATTCTACTTTTGTAAGAAGAGGTTTTACCCATTAATTTTATTATCCTATCAACCTTACTTTTTGACAACTAAAATTAATAGTTGGTTCCTCTTTGGCCCTACAAATAAAAGCAGTGACTCCGATGGGGAGGATACTTTTATTTGCATCTAAGTGTTTACCATTACCCGATACTAAGGCAATTATCTCGGATTATGTGTCTTCCGATGGGGAAGTACACACGCTCGTAAATAATTTTCTATAACCATATTTGACCTAATGATCCGCAAAACAAACTCATTTGATATGGAGTAAGGCACTCAGAGCCAACGCACAAGTTTGTTCGCATCACATGTCAAATTGTAATGGAGGACACGGGAATTAAAAAAATATCCCTCTCCCACTTAGTAATTTAAAATTGAGGAATTTTAACTATACAACCACAACAAGCATATAAATCAAAAGCAATAAATATGAAAAATAACAAATTTTCCAACTATTATGGCTTTTGTTCTCCAATATGCCTCCAGTAGTGTTGGCACCTCGTCCGCTCCTCCCTACGCCATGTACAAGCCATCCTCTCGAAGGGGATCTGAGCCAAGAAAAATTATTTTTATTTACATCCATCGATCCTATACTCTACAAAGGAGTGTACATGAAATCTAGATCGAAAGTAAACTAAAATAAAAGAGTGGCTAAACAATGTCATACTTAATTACAAAAATTAAATACTAGCATCATCAACCCCGAGGATTAAAATAATATTACAATTATACACACACAATCACATACAACCACATATGGCCATAATAGTTGGATCTTATGCCTGCAAGCAAAAAAGTTAGCCTACACACATCCTATTATTATCTGGCACATATAATATATGATAAGTAGATAAAAGTAATCGAATCCAAAACACACAAAAGCGGAAACTGTGGTTCTGAGACCACTTTAAGGGAAAATCGCTTCCCATCATTTCAGTCGCTTGAGAATGGAAATCCTATCACACGTCCCCGAATAAAAAAAATAATCCAGATGAAGATGGATTACCCAAGCAACCGATCCATCATCATGCTATTCGATTTGAGTAGTCTCTTAAACAAACTTGTTATTCAAGCAACCTAACTCTTTTCCCCGATTAGCCACGGAATAGATAATGTACGGATCGCCGATTTTTGCATTTATCTTCAGGGTCCATTATCATACAATTATAATCCAATTACGTAGATCAAGAAAGAAAGCTAAACAAGAATTATACCTCTTGTTTACCTCTTGATCTTCTGTTGAATGACCTATCCTCTTCTTGGACGTTGTGTGGGCAACGATCTTCCAAGAATTGAAGCCTCCTAGATCACGTATCTTCATTTCCTTGCTCTCTCCGAACAAAGGAAGATCAAAAGCTCCCTTCTTCTCCTTACTTGTGCCGACCACCAAGGACCAAGTTCTTGGTGTCTGCCGGCCCTAAGGAGATGGAGTAGATGAACCGACCAAGACAAAGGAAGCCTCACCTTTATTGTCGTTGGTCCTAGGAGAAGAGGAGATTAGGGCGCCAGCCAAAAGTTGAGAGAAGGGAGGGCATCTGCCAAAAGTTGAGAGAAGGGAAACCAAAACCCTAACCTTGTCGTCGGCCAAGAGGAAGGAAACCCTAGCCTCCAATGCTTGTCGCCCAATCTTCACTACGCCAACCCAAACCCTAGCACAACCAATTATTTTGCTGCCCAAGCCTCTCCCCCTTGTGTATAGATCTAGGCTTCATGAGGTATTTATAATAAGCTACAATAGGGACCATGAGGAGGAGTTGGATCTTGGCCACCTAATGGATCCGAACCACACAAAACTTTATCCATTAATGATGATCCATTCCACTAGAGGATTATCATTGATCTGTAGGGATGTATACTGAAAAGTCTATCATTTGTATGAACATCTTTATTTTGAAATAAGAATCACATGATCATTGTTTGCATTTTTATGGTTATGCAATATTGTCTAATACATTACATTGTAGATAACATGGAGTGTGGTGTCACACGGGAGATCATGTTATCGGCTCCTTGTAAAGTATAAGTAAAGGCTCACAACTGAGATGGCTTTGGACAAACCATCGGAATGGTTGTAGTGTGATTTGGTATTGGTTTGTCTTGACCATAGAATCACACTAGTGCACTTTGTGTGTATTGAAAAAGAACGACTTAGAGGTGATTCGATTTATTGCTGACTACATAATCGAATCAGACTTCAGATATTAATTTGTACATGCTCTTAATCCCGATATAATAACGGGCACATATACTTAGTATTCATCTCTTTGATTTACCAATGGGCGAGATTTATAGATTAAATCGATAGGCTCAGTAAGCTGGGAGATGATATTATTTATATGGTGTGCCATTGATTATAAGAGTAAATTGTGTCCTATATATTAGGATGATGATGTCCCCTTGTGGAGCTCATAAGGTTCATCATGTAAACCCTGCAGGTGGACTTGGTTCAGCATGATGAAAAGGTTGAGTGGTACTACTCATGGAGTTAGATGTTGATTAATTAATGGTCTGTAAATTAATTAATCGATGGACATTCGAGATCTTAAACACGGGGAGAAAATGTACAGATAATATATGGAGCCCATATTGTTAGTGCTTATAAGCTCCACATATCTCCACAATGGCATGATATTGTCCACTTTGGGTCTAAGCCCTGATGGTTTTATTTTTGGGCTTTACCCAAAAGGCCTCATTCCAATGGAGATATCTTTTTTCTTATAAGCACATGATCTTTTCCATGTCTTACCAATGTGGGACTTTGATTGTATTCCCCATACTCCCAACAATCCCCCCCTCAAACGAAGGACCACATTGGGCCCCCCCTCAAGCCTATCCCTCCTCAAAGGATTTTCTCTGCTTGGTGTCCGATCTTCAACCCACCAGGACTTCCTGCCAGTTGTTCGGTCCCCCCGACCCAACTAGACTTCCTTCCTGATGTCTGGTTCTCTTGATCCGGACGTGGGAGCTCAACTTCCTTCGTTCGAGGTTCATGGCTTGACATGGACCATGGCTCTGATACCAATGGTTAGTGCATATAAGCTCCACATATCTCCACAATGGTATGATATTGTCCACTTTGGGCCCAAGCCCTCATGGTTTTGTTTTTGGGCTTTACCCAAAAGGCCTCATTCCAATGGAGATATCTTTTTTCTTATAAGCACATGATCTTTTCCATGTCTTACCAATGTGGGACTTTGATTGTATTCCCCATACTCCCAACACATATTATCTTATGGGGGTTGGTGAGGTAGATCAATGATAATCCTTTAGTGGATTGGATTATCATTTATGGATCGGACTTTTTGTGGGCTTGATCCATGGGTGGCCAAGATCCAACTCCTCCTCATGGTCCCTAATGTAGCCTATTAACACCTCATGAAGCTTAGATCCAATGGATAGAAACAAAACTCTAGATCCAAAGGTAGAGATTAAATCTCTAAGATCCAACGGTTGAGATTAAATCTCTAGATCCGACGGTTGAGATTAAATCCCTAGAACCAATGGTGGAGATTAAAAGGAGGCTTATCCCTAAAAATATAAAAGGAGGACTAGGGGTTGGTGTGGAGAATCAATCAAGAGAAGCTAGGGTTTTGGAGGTTGGCGGCAAGAGATAGGATCTAGGGTTTGGGCTTGGGCGGCACCTAATAAGGAAAGATTTCCTTGCCTTCTTCTTCTTCCTCAAACTACCAGTGCCCCTTGAGCTCCTTCCAGCCCTTGGCCAGCGTCCAAACTCCCCTTCTCTTTCTCTTTGGCCGGTGGAACAAAGGTTTAGGGTCCTCCCTTGATGCTTTTGGTCGGCAACCCTTAATCTCTTCTTCCTTCTTGGCCGGCGGCAAAGCTCCATCCTTGGAGGTTGTTGGTTGGTTGAAAGAAGGAATAGAGCTTTGTTTCTATTCTTCCTCTTGCTCGGAATGAGCAAGGAAGGAAGATTGGCAATCTAGGAGCTTCAACTTTTGGTAGATCGTCGCCCACACGACGTTCGAAAGGAGGAAGGTCATACATTAGAAGATCGAGAGGCATATCTATTCTCTATTCTCTTTTGTTATTTGCTTGTATTTGTTTTTTCAATTATAAGCATGATATATTCTGTTTGTGGCTAAATAATACTTGGATCCCGAACATAAATACAAAAGTCGGCAATCCGGACATCGTCTATTCCGCGGCTACTCGTAGAATAGAGGTTGGTCGCTTGAACAACAAGTTTGTTAAAGTGACCTCTCTAAACGAATAGTGTTGGATCGATGCGGTTCGCTAGAAGGGGGGGTGAATAGCGAAACAAAACTTTTACGAAATCGTTCTTTGAAAGTCGAATAGATAATTTGTAGCGGAAATAAAAACAATAAATAAAAGAGAATTCTTTTTACTTGGTTCGTAGCCTTCGGCTACTACTCCAAGGCCCTAGTGGTCCTTGACCATGCACGGAAAGCAAAATACTAAACGAACTCCTCGTTAGAGGTAGGAGTTAATCGATACAAGAACAAAAACTCGAGGTAGAGGGACACTCCCCCTCTCCTCATTATGATAGAAAAAGAGCTTCGAAAAAGTAAATGAACAATGAATATAAATCTAAAACCGACGTACAAAAACTAAAAGGAAATTAAACCTAGCATCGGAGAAGAAGAACTTCGTTGTCGGAGAGTTGTAGCTTTGTGGAGGCTCTTGGAAGCTTAGAATTGATGGTGAAACCCTTGGATTGGCCCTCCTTTTATAGACTTTGAGCCCCTTTTCGAGAGGAACCCTAGCCAATCACAATTGAGCACCAATCTCCTTGAAATGGGGTGATAAGCCTTGACTCCTCGAATATGATCATTGACCATCAGTCGACTGATGGCCATCATCAGTCGACTGATGGCAGCATCAGTCGATTGCTGACCTCCGGCAATCGACTGATTGACGGCAGTCGAGTCATCCAAGTTGGCAGTCGACTGATGCTTGCTGCAAGGCAAAGTTAGCTTAAAGAAAACATTATTTCAATGGCCTTCGACCGTCCGATCTCGACCTAGACCATCGATGGGATGTCTTTGGTCGGATCTACGCTTAAGACCATCCCCGTAAGGAGGATACGACCTCACTTACGCTCGCACACACGAGCTTACCTCGATACTTACCATGTCGCTTTTGCTTTCGGCCTTCCACTCGATTCCTTCGGCTCCCTCTGAAGTCACTCGAGTGTCGCTCGACCACCGCGGCTTCCTCCGAGTGTCGCTAGCCTTCAGCTCCAGCTTTAGCACTTTTCTGCACACTCGATTCAGCTCGTGAGATAACGATATATCCTTGACTTTGCATCTTTTGCCATAATCAAAATATAGGTTCGACTTAGGTGCCCCTGCACCAACAAATAGCACGATGATGACTTGATTGTTTGGGCAATCCCTTTTGTCTAGGATTAAATTTTTTTAATCCGGGGACATCGATGGGATCACCATGAACAAATAACCAAGGTGAAGTGGGAAGAGAAGTTTCCCCTCACGGATCAACCCAACAATTGGTATCAGAGCCAAGGTTTCCAGTTTTGTGTGTTTAGGATTCGATTAATTTTTATGCACTTTTCATATATTATATGTGTCGGATAATAGTAGGATATGCCTAGGTTAACTCTTTGGTTGCAGGCATAAGATCTGACTATTATGGCCATATGTGTGTATGTGACTGTATGTGTGTAAATGTTTATTTTGTTGAATCCGCGGGGTTGACGAGGCTAATATTTAATTTTTTGTAAATTAGATATGGCATTGTTTAGCCACTCTTTTTATTTTAGTTTACTTTCGATCTAGAATTCATGTACACTCCCTCGTGGAGTATAGGATCGATGGATGTAAATTAAAATAGATTTTAGTCTCGGCTCGGATCTCCGGATGGCTCGTACATGGCGTAGGAGGAGCGGAGAAGAAGGCGATGCGACGGGAGACATATTGAAGACAAAAGCCATAATAGTTTGAAAATAATTTATTTTTCATATTTATTGCTTTTTGTTTGATATGCATGTTGTAGGATAGAAAAATTCTTCAATTTCAAATTACTAAGTGGGAGAGGGAAAATTTTATAAATTCCCACGGTCTCCATTATGATTTGACAAGTGATGCAAACAAACTTACGCGTCGACTCTGAGTGTCTTCCTCCCCATCGGATGAGTTTGTTTGTGGATCACAAGGTCAAATATGGTTATAGGGAATTATTAAGGAGCGTGTGCACTTCCCCATCGGAAGTCACATAACCCGAGATAATTGCCTTGGTACCGAGTAATGGTGAACACTTAGATACAAATATAAGTATCCTCCCCATCAGAGTCACTTCTTTTATTTGTAGGGCCAAAGAGGAACCAACTATTAATTTTACTTGTCAAAAAGTTAGGTTGACAAGATAGTAAAATTAATGGGTAAAACCTCCTCTTACAAATGTAGAATTCGTATACGTCCACACTATCGTGGCATACGATATTCCCGGTGTTTTGAGGTGTTGGTTGATTTTAAAATTTTATTGTTTGAGGAATCAATAATTTTTTGAAATCTAATGTTTTGATTTATGTGATTCTTAGGTTTTCTTTCAAAATTACTTTCAACCCACTTGCTATGATACTGAAAGAGAACAAACTTATTGGACCCAACTATGTTGATTGGAAGAGGAATCTAGACATTGTCTTGACTGCTGAGGAATACAAATATGTACTCCTCGAAGAGTGCCCTCCTAAGCCTGCAGAAGATTCTGAGGAAAAGGAGAGAGAGAGTTATAAGAAGTGGGTAAAGGCCGATGAGATGGCATGGTATTAAATTTTGGCATCTATGTCAAATGTGCTGCAACATCAGCATCAAGCCATGCCCACAGCTTATGACATGATGCTCAATCTCAAAGAGCTTTTCGGACACCAGAATCGGGCTGCGAGGCAAGAAGCCATGAGAAACTTGATGATGACCACCATGATCGAGGGAACACCCATAAGGGATCACGTTCTCAAGATGATGGCTCATTTGAATGAGCTAGAGGTCCTTGGAGCTGAGATCGATGGGGAAACCAGGTCGATATCATAGTCCAGTCTCTATTTAGGAGTTTTGAGCAGTTTCACCTAAACTACAACATGAACAAGAGGTTGTATTCATTGGCGGAACTTTTGACAGAACTCTAGGCGGTAGAGGGGCTATTTCGTCAGAGTGCTCAGGCACATGCCATGGTGACCCAAAAGGTTTCTACTTCTAAGCCGAAAGGCAAGAAGAAGAAGAAACAAATCGAGGTGGGAAGTACTCGGAGGAGTGAAGAAGCCAGGCAAGTGCTTCACTTGTGCGCATCGACACGAAGAAGGATCGAAGAACAAAGGTATATCTTTTGGTCTAGTCGTTGAAACATGTTTAGCGGTGTTATCTACCGGCACCTGGTGTGTAGATACGGAAGCCACTGATCATGTCTACAATACTTTGCAGGGGTTCCAGGAAACCAGATGATTGGCTGAGGGAGAGATTACCGTGTACTTGGGCGATGCCACGAAGGTGGCGGCTGTTGCAGTGGGAGATGTTCATTTATCTTCTGAGAAAAATAAACTTTTGGTTCTTAAGAATTGCCTTTATGTACCCTTATTTAGAAAGAATTTAATTTCGGTTTCTAAATTATTTATGGATGGATATTCTATTTCTTTTAATGACAGAGTTGTTATAAGAAGGAATAGGGACATTATCTGTTCGGGTGCATTGATAGGAAATTTATACACACTTGAACCAAAACCTCCCACGATGCATATTGAAGTTAATAACTCATCTTCTAATTCCAATAAGAGAAAAGAACCTTCGAAGATGAACCAAACATATCTTTGGCATCTTAGGCTTGGTCATATTAACCTAAGAAGAATTCAAAGGTTGATAGCTGATGGACTTTTGGGTTCATTAGTGGTGAAAGATTTCCCAACCTGCGAATCTTGCTTGGAAGGTAAAATGACCAAGAGGCCTTTTAAGGCCAAGGGGTATAGAGCCAAAGATGTGTTAGAATTGGTTCATTCTGATTTGTGTGGTCCTATGTCTATCCAAGCTAGAGGTGGTTTTGAGTATTTCATCTCTTTTATAGACGATTACTCAAGATATGGATACATTTACCTGATGCACCGCAAGTCTGAATGCTTTGACAAGTTCAAAGAATTCAAGGCTGATGTGGAGAAACGTCAAGGTAAAAGTATCAAGACACTACGATCTGATCGTGGTGGTGAGTACCTCTTGGGAGAGTTTAGGAACTACTTATCAGAGGTTGGGATTCAATCCCAATTGACTGCACCTGGCACACCTCAGCATAAAAGTGTAGCAGAGCGAAGGAATAGGACTCTTATGGAGATGGTTAGATCGATGATGAGTTATTCTGAGTTGCCAGATTCATTCTAGGGATATGCTCTAGATACGGCGGTGTACATTCCGAACTTGGTTCCATCTAAATTAGTACCTTCTACTCCCACAAAATTGTGGACTGGGTGAAAGTCTAGTCTAAGACATATTTGGATATGGGGGAGTCCAGCACATGTGCTGAAGGCAGATGCTGGCAAGTTGGAACTGCGTATAGAAGTACGCATGTTCGTTGGCTATCCGAAAGGAACGAAGGGTGGTTTGTTTTATAGTCCTAGAGATCAAATGGTGATCGTTAGCATGAACGCCAGATTTCTAGAGGAAGACTTTGTGATGAGCCACAAGCCTAAGAGTAAAATTGTTCTGGAGGAATTAAAAGGGGAAGTCACTTCTTCAGTACCACCGGTACAAGAAGATATACCACATGTCACTGCACCGCGTGTCACAGAGGATACACAGGTGATGCCTCGTCGTAGTGGGAGGGTTGTGAGACTGCCTGATAGATTCATGTTCTTCGGAGAATCTTCTGATTTGGTCCCTGGCGAACATGAACCTGATCCCTGGACATATGACGAGGCAATCCAAGATAAAGATGCAGCATCTTGGCAAAATGCAATGAATACCGAGATTGAATCTATGGATTAAAATCAGGTCTGGGAGCTAGTAGAACCACCCGATGGTGTAAAACCCATTGGATGCAAGTGGATCTACAAAAGAAAGAGAGGAATAGATGGGAAGGTTGAGACCTTCAAAGCAAGGCTTGTTGCGAAGGGGTATACTCAGAAAGAGGGTATCGATTATGAGGAGACCTTTTCGCTGGTAGCCATGCTTAAGTCTATCTGGATTCTCTTATGCATAGCATCTCATATGGATTATGAGGTGTGGCAGATGAATGTCAAGACAGCTTTCCTTAATGGAAGTCTTGAGGAAAACATCTATATGAAGCAACCAAAGGGATTCATTGCGAAGGGCAAAGAGCATCTTCTATGTAAGCTTAATCGGTCCATTTATGGATTGAAGCAAGCTTCGAGGTCTTGGAACATCCGCTTTGATGAGGTAATCCAGTCTTATGGATTTATTCAAAGTCCGGATGAGTCTTGTGTATAAAAGAGATGTGACAGAAACGTAGTGGTATTTCTTGTACTATACGTAGATGACATTTTATTGATTGGCAACAATATCAAGGTGTTATCGGATGTAAGGGTATGGTTTTCCAAACAGTTTGATATGAAGGACTTGGGAGAGGTGGGACACATCCTTTGGATCAAGGTTATAAGGGATCGCAGGAAAAGGATGTTGTGCTTATCCCAAGCTTCATACATAGACACGATTATGGAGCGTTTTAGCATGCAGAACTCCAAGAAGGGTTTTCTACCTTTCAGGCATGGAGTTCCTTTATCTAAGGAGATGTGTCCTAAAACATCTGAGGAGATAGAGGAGATGAAGGCGGTTCCTTATGCTTCGGCAGTAGGAAGCCTCATGTATGCGATGCTATGTACGAGACTAAATATTTGCTTTGCTGTGGGCATGGTCAGCAGATATCAGAGTAATCCAGGACAGGGACATTGGACTGCGGTAAAGCATATATTGAAGTACCTGAGAAGGACTAGGGATTATATGATAGTTTACCAGGCAGACCAATTACTCCCTGTGGGTTACACGGATTTCGACTTTCAATCTGATAGGGATAACAGTAAGTCTACTTCAGGTTTTGTGTTTACTTTGGGAGGTGGAGCCATTGTATGGAGGAGTGTCAAACAGAAATGCGTGGCAGACTCCACCATGGAAGCTGAGTATGTGGAAACCTCTAAGGCGGCCAAAGAAGCTATATGGCTCAGGAACTTCCTGATGGACTTGGATGTGATTCTTGGTTTGCCCAGAACTATCACAATTTATTGTGATAATAGTGGTGCAGTTGCAAACTCGAAGGAACCACGAGCCCATAAGGCTAGTAAACACATAGAGCACAAGTACCACCTGATACGAGAAATCGTAACGAGAAGAGAAGTTGATGTGGCCAAGATTGCATCGGAGGATAACCTGGCAGATCCTTTCACTAAGGCCCTTCCGGCGAGAGCTTTTGATAGGCATGTGGAGGGAATGGGGATCAGATGTATGGCAGTTTGAGGACAGCATAGTCTTTTAGTATAAGTGGGAGATTATAGGGATGTATACTGAAAAGTCTATCTTTAGTATGAACATCTTTATTTTGAAATAAGAATCACATGATCATTATTTTCATTTTTAGGGTTATGCAATATTGTCTAATACATTACATTGTAGATAACATGGTGTGTGGTGTCACACAGGAGATCATGTTATCGGCTCCTTATAAAGTATAAGTAAAGGCTCACAACCGAGATGGCTTTGGACAAACCATCGGAATGGTTGTAGTGTGATTTGGTATTGGTTTGTCTTGACCATAGAATCACACTAGTGCACTTTGTGTGTATTGAGCAAGACCGACTTAGAGGTGATTCAATTTATTGCTAACTACATAATCGAAACAGACCTCAGATATTATTTTGTACATGCTCTTAATCCTGATAAAATAATGGGCACATATACATAGTATTCATCTTTTTGATTTACCAATGGGCGAGATTTATAGATTAAATCGATAGGCTCGATAAGTTGGAAGATAATATTATTTATATGGTGTGTCGTTGATTATAGGAGGAAACCATGTCCTATATATTAGAATGATGATGTCCCCATGAGGAGCTCATAAGGTTCATCATGTAAACCCTGCAGGTGGACTTGGTCCGGCATGATGAAAAGGTTGAGTGGTACTACTCATGGAGTTAGATGTTGATTAATTAATGGTCAGTAAATTAATTAATCGACGGACATTCGAGATCTTAAACACGGGGAGAAAATGTACAGATAATATATGGAGTCCATATTATCTTATGGGGGTTGGTGAGGTAGATCAATGATAATCCTTTAGTGGATTGGATTATCATTTGTGGATCGGATTTTATGTGGGCTTGATCCTTGGGTGGCCAAGATCCAACTCCTCCTCATGGTCCCTAATGTAGCCTAATAACACCTCATGAAGCTTAGATCCAATGGATAGAAACAAAACTCTAGATCCAAAGGTAGAGATTAAATCTCTAAGATCCGACGGTTGAGATTAAATCTCTAGATCCGACGGTTTAGATTAAATCCTTAGAACCAATGGTGGAGATTAAAAGGAGACTTTTCCCTAACTCTATAAAAGGAGGACAAGGGGTTGGCGTGGAGAATCAATCAAGAGAAGCTAGGTTTTTGGAGGTTGGCGGCAAGAGATAGGAGCTAGGGTTTGGGCTTGGGTGGCACCTAATAAGGAAAGATTTCCTTGCCTTCTTCTTCTTCCTCAAACTGCCAGTGCCCCTTGAGCTCCTTCCAGCCCTTGGCCAGCGTCCAAACTCCCCTTCTCTTTCTCTTTGGCCGGTGGAACAAAGGTTTAGGGTCCTCCCTTGATGCTTTTGGTCGGCAACCCTTAATCTCTTCTTCCTTCTTGGCCGGCGACAAAGCTCCATCGTTGGAGGTTGTTGGTTGGTTGAAAAAAGGAATAGAGCTTTGTTTCTATTCTTCCTCTTGCTTGGAACGAGCAAGGAAGGAAGATTGGTGATCTAGGAGCTTTAACTTTTGGTAGATCGTCTCCCACACGACGTCCGAAAGGAGGATTGTCATACATTAGAAGATCGAGAGGTATATCTATTCTCTATTCTCTTTTGTTACTTGCTTATATTTGTTTTTTCAATTATGAGCATGATATATTCTGTTTGTGGCTAAATAATACTTGGATCCTGAACATAAATACAAAAGTCGGCGATCCGGACATAGTCTATTCCGCGGCTACTCGTAGAATAGAGGTTGGTCGCTTGAACAACAAGTTTGTTCAAGTGACCTCTCTAAATGAATAGCATGACGATGACTTGATTGTTTAGGCAATCCCTTTTGTCTAGGATTAAATTTTTTTAATCCGGGGACATCAATGGGATCGCCATGAACAAACAACCAAGGTGAAGTGGGAAGTGAAGTTTCCCCTCACGGATCAACCCAACATGATCTACCTCACCGACCCCCATAAATAAATATGGGCTCCACATATTATTTGTACAAATATCTCTCCGTATTTAAGATATTGAATGTTCGTTAATTAATTAATTTACTGACAATTAATTAATTAACATCTACCTCCATTAGTTGTTCCACTCAACCTCATCTTCATGTTGGACCAAGTCCACCTGCAGGATTTACATGATGATCCTTATGAGCTCCTCAAGGGGACATCATCATCCTAATACGTAGGACACGGTTTCCTCCTATAATCAATGGCACACCATGTAAATAATATTATTTCCCAACTTACCGGGCCTATTGATTTAACCCATAAATCTCGTCCATTGCTAAATCAAAGAAATAAATATTAAGTACATGTGCTCGTTATAATATCAGGATTAAGAGCATGTACACCATAATATCCGAGGTCTGATTCAATTATGTAGTCAGTAATAAATTGAATCACCTTTAAATTGGTCCTGCTCAATACACACAAAGTGTACTAGTGTAATTCTATGGTCAAGATAAATCAATACCAAATTACACTACAACCATGCCAATGGTTTGTCCAAAACCATCTTGGATGTGAGCCTCTACTTATACTTTATAAGAAACTGATAACATGATCTTTTGTATGACACAACACACCATATTATCTACAATGTAACGTATCAGACAATATGCATAAATACAAACAATGATCATGTGATTCTTATTTCAAAATGAAAGATGTTCAGATAAAGGCTAGGCTTTCAGTATACATCCCAACAAATCGAGCATTAATCATGATTTAAACATTCATTTCATGGGTTACACATTATCATCACCCAACACTATAAATCAAAAACTATCACCCACATCATCCTAAGTCAACCATTTATCATGATATAAATAAAGTCCACTAATGGTTGACTTTCCTAGGTTTTCCTAACCTCTAAGAATGGACTTTGGAATCCAATATAAGTTCTTTCCAATAGGGTTCACCAAATACTCCTTTGATTTCCTAGCTACCATTTTAGTTTTAGCTTGACCCCTAGCAATTAGGCAATGATTGGCCTTCTCATTTTTGGATCCTTTATATCCTAGGCCCTTCTTGTTGAAACTTGCCCTTTGGCTCCCAATTATCATGTTCAATGTATTTGAGCCAATAGTAAATTTTTCTAAGGCCTTAGTTAAATTATCCACCTTTTCCCTTAAGGCCTTATTTTCTTCAACTAAGCATGCATCACTAGTCATAGAAGAAGAAGCATTATCATTAACTTTTAAACATGTATTTTCTAGCTTTTCTTCTAATTTCCTAATTTCATCAAGCATGCTTTTATTTTTTCTTTTAGCTCTAAATAAGTCCTTTGTTAAACTAGAAATCATTGAAATAATATCTTGAGTGGGTAAGCTTTTTACCTCCCTTACTCAATCTTCTTCTTCCGACTCCGATGAGAATGCTCCCCCTACACTTGAGCTCTCCGCCTCACTTGTGCTTCCCTCTTGCTCGAATGATTCGTGCCCCATTCCCTTCACTCATCTTATACCCACTTGGTTCAGGATATGGTCTATTGTGTCAGTCCCCACTAGGCTGACTACATCACACCTAGCCCAAGTATCATTTTCTCGTCCTACGGATTCTAGTTACTCCACATGTATCGAAGAGTACCTTACTCTAAACATGTAATGCTTTGGCCAAAGACTTTAGTAACAAACCAAGTGGGTATAAGATGAGTGAAGGGAATGGGGCACGAATCATTCGAGCTGCTGAAGGGTTTCAGAAATAGTTCTGGATCAACCGTTGATCTTTTCGGTTAATTGGGGATCATGATGTACTACTAGGTGCCACTCATGATCGTTCTATAATTAATGGTTAATTATAGACGGCCAACATAAACCGAGAACCTATTTGGTCACACGCACAATGAGCGTAATCCAAAGGATTTAAAACGAGCTTGAGAATGGGATTCTCAGACCGAGAGAAACTAGGTTTGGTTGGACCAAACATAAAGCGAGCATGAAATTGTTTTAGTCGCAATGGAAGCGTGGATGGGCCGAGTCTTATGAAGACGTAATGGATGAACCAAAATGGTTTGGTTCTAATCCAATGGAGGAGAATAAACCAAAGGGTTTGGTTTATTTTAAACGAATGAACCAAAAGTTGGTTCGGTTCGTTTTAACTTAAAATAAACCATCATGGTTTGGTTTATTTTAACTTATCTTAATGGAGCGGATTAACGGGCCTAATGGTTATGATCCAATAACCATTAAGAGAATTAGTTCTCTATAAAAGAGGGCTTAAGGGATAATTAAGCCCTAATCCAATCCACAACCCTAAGTTGCCGCCCACCTCTCCTTGGAGAAATTCGGAGCTAACTCTCCTCCTCCTTGCCGCCGCCCACCTTGAGGCTCCAACCGGCATCCAGAAGGCTGCTTCCTTTCCCCTCGCCGGCGTCGAGCTGCTGCCGGTTAGTGCTCCGGTGATCTCCTTCAAGTTTGGCATCAAGGTGAGCTCTATCTCCCTTGGTTGGCCGGCGCCTATCACCTCCACCAAAGCTGTCCAGTTTTCTGGACAGCTTGTTCTCCTCTCGTCGGAGCATCGTTTGGACGACGGTTAGAGCTCCGACAGTGGCTAACTTACCGGGGATTCGATCTCCGGTAATCCTCTGAGGTGGAGGATGAAGGATTCGTCAATTGGTTGACGAATACCTCTCCGGAGAAGCGAGTTTTGAGAACTCGTATTAGGATCCGAATTTGGATTCGGATCGTGATCATCTCTCGATCACGTCGTCTTCAACACGAGGCTAGTAACCCATACGAAGACGAAGCTCGTGGCTTAGCGAAGTTATCCCGAGGAACTCGGCGTGGATACGGATAGAGACGATTCTAGCGAGGATCGTTCCGGTTGATGTCATTCCCGCTACACGTCATACGAAAGGTATAACGTAGATAAATTTCCTTTTATTGCAAATTTAAATTTACGGTTATGTCTACACTTGTTGTAATATGCATGCGTGCGTTGTGTGTGTTGTAATAAATGTAGATTTATTATTTTTATTGCTTCCGCTGTGTTCATGTTTACGAAACGTGATCGAACACACACACGCCGCGGTGCCGGAAACCCAACAGTGGTATCAGAGCCCAGGTTATGTTTCGACATAATCGTAAAAATGGTTTTGCGATAGTCATAATGTATTTCTGGAAATTTTCTAATTTTGGAAAGGAAAGTCTAGAAGTATTTATGGAAATCTTCCACTTTTGGAAAGTTGGAAGTATTTATGGAAATTGATATTTCCCATAAATAAAATATTTGATTAGATTCTGGAAATTTGTTTCCTAATTTAATCATGATTTGATTTGGGAAATCAAATCTTAAAATATTTTATTTCCATAAGTAGTTTTAATGATTTAGGAAATTGGTTTCTAAAATAGATTTTCCTTAATCAAATAATTCCATGAATAAAATATGTGATTAGATTTGGAAATTTGTTTCTAATTTAATTATGATTTGATTTGGAGAATCAAATCTTAAACATATTTTATTTCCATAAATAGTTATGACATATAAGGAAATATATACATGACATAATTGTATGCCATGTAATTGCATTAGATGCATAACATTATGCCATGCGTGTCGTGACATGTAGATGTATGCCATGTATGTCATGCCATGTAGATAATAGTTATTTGCATGCAAAGAGGATGAGACATAAAAACCCTTAAACAATATTAAAGCCTACACCTTCCATTAATATGGTTAGAACCAGAGTTCCGTTTCTTGTTTGGGTTGTTGACTTCTCCAAGCCCTACAACCTCAACATGTTCAAACCATGGAATAGTTTAATACTAATATGGTAAGAGTCAGAGGTCAATCGTTAGCTTTGGTTGTTGGACTCTCTCCAAGCTGGGCTAATTGGTTGAATGCGCTCTAACCATATTAAAACTAATTCCCGATTAATGGGTTGGCTTTAACCTGGAGCATCGGCTTGTTGGACTCTCTCCAAGGTCGATGTAAAGGGAGGTGACGTTGGGTGCTATGCATATGATGCATACTTGTTAATGTGTTAACAACCCGATGTATGTGTGAACATTCAATTAGTTGATAGCACATTGTGATAGTTGCATATACGTGATATGCAATCGGTATAGTTGATACCTACCATCGTAGTTATGAATGGCTTGTTGGACTCTCTCCAAGGTTGTTCTTATCTATGATGGATATCAGCCCATTCGGAGATGGACCTACGATCTCCCGAAGTGATTTTAAGGGTTTTTGAAATTCGAAAAATGAATGGGATTTATAAATGTATATTGATGCATTTTAAAATCATCTTTCTCATATATGCTCGTTTTGTATTTCTAGGTCAATAAATTGATCATGACGTCTTTGAATTTGCGCACTATTTTGGATTCGAACAAACTGACTGGGCCTAACTTCCTGGATTGGCTTAGAAACCTAAGAATTGTTCTCAAGGCGGAAAAGCTTGCATATGTCCTTGAAGAGCCTCTTCCTGACCGTCCTAAGGACGATGCAACCTGCACTAAATGTTGGTCTATCGTAAGCATGTGGCGATTCTTAGCCAAGCAGTTGCATCATGCTAGCGCGATGGTACCCGAGCCGCAAAAGCAAAGATGAGCATATGGATGCTAATACTATGGTCTTCCATCTTCATGAGTTGTTCGATGAGCAAGCGTTTAGATCCGAAAGGTTCGAGGTCTCTAGGCCCTTCTTCACCACGAAGATGCAAGAAGGTTCATCTCAGAGTGCAGTTTGTGCTAAAGATGAACGGGTACATCGAGCGGCTAGCTACCCTCGGTTTTGTGATGGATCATGAGTTAAGTATTGACTTAATTCTGCATTGTTTGCCCAAGAGTTTCTCACAAATTGTGATGAACTATCGGATGAACAAATTGGAATCCACCATTCCCGAGCTCCTCAATATGCTGAAGACTGTGGAGCCTTCTGTGAAGCATGAGGAGAAGGCGGTTCTGTTAGTTGATTCCTCAAAGAAGGGTTCTAAGAGGAAGGCAAAAGAACAGAAGAAAGGAAAGAACAAAAAGGCAAAGAAGGCGGAACCAGCGCAAAAGGGCACTTGCCATCACTGTGGCAAGGAAGGCCACTGGCGAAGAAACTGTAAGATTTATCTTGAGTCCATGAAGAAGAAGAAGGCATCCGATGCCCCATCCTCTTCAGGTATCTTCGTTATTGATTGTCATTCTATTTCCTTGGACACTTGGGTATTGGATACTGGGTGTAGCTCACATATATGTAATGACATACAGGGGCTAAGGAATAGAAGAAGACTTGTCAGAGGGGAGTCAAATTTGCGAGTTGGCAATGGAGCAAAGGTTGCTGCGGTCGCCATTGGAACTTATTTGCTGAAGCTCCCTAGTGGACTAGTCTTAGAACTGGACAATTGCTATTATGTTCCTTCTCTAATAAAGAACATTGTTTCTATTTACTGTTTAAATAGAAATGGTTTCCATTTGACGTTTAGTAACAATTGTTGTTATATAACTTTAAATGGAGTACTTTATGGAACTGGAACCTTGAGTAATGGCATTTATACGTTGGACGTATCCAGTGACATTTTCAATATCGAAGCGAGCAACACGCGTGCTCGAAAGGATAATCAAATGGACTCCTATATGTGACATTGTCATCTTGGCCATATAAGCAAGAAACGCATGTCCGAATTACACCAATGTGGAATTCTGGAATCGTTTGAATTGGATTCATACGATACATGCGAATCATGCTTAAAAGGCAAGATGACTAAGTTACCTTTTACTGGAAAAGGTGAACGAGTGGGAGAGTTACTAGGTCTAATACATACTGATGTATGTGGACCTATGTCAACTCAAGCATTAGGAGGCTATAGCTACTTCATTACCTTCACCGATGATCACTCACGGTTTGGGTATGTGTTCTTGATGAAACATAAGTCTGAAGCCTTTGAAAGGTTCAAAGAATTCAGAAATGAAGTAGAGAAACAACATGACAAGAGTATTAAAATACTTCGATCGGATCGAGGTGGTGAATACTTAAGTCAAGAGTTTCTTGATTATCTAAGAGACAATGACATATTGTCTCAATGGACTCCGCCCTATACACCACAGCATAATGGTGTATCTGAGAGGCGTAACCGGACCTTGTTGGACATGGTCAGGTCAATGATGAATCATGCAACTCTTCCCAAGTCCTTTTGAGGCTATGCACTTCAGACAGCTGTTTACTTGTTAAACAGAATGCCTACCAAGGTAGTCTCAACTACTCCATATGAGATATGGAATGGTAAGAAACCTCAAGTATCTTACTTGAAGATATGGGGTTGTCCTGCTTATGTGAAGCGGACTGTATCAGACAAATTGGATGCTAAGTCTGATAAATATCTATTTGTTGGATACCCTAAGGAAACAAGGGGTTACCAATTCTATCATCCTGTGGAACAAAAGGTGTTTGTTTCAAGGCATGCTGTGTTTCTAGAGAAAGAGTTTCTCTTGCAAGAAAATAGTGGGAGTGTCGTCGAGCTTGAGGAGGCTCGAGAGACTCAAATAGACATTAATGAGATACCTGGTGACGCACAACAGCCGACAACTCATAGTGATGAGCAATCGGCTGGACCTATTGTAACACCACATCTTCGTAGAGATCTGCTAGAACACGCAATATTCCCGAGAGATATGGATGTCTCGTAAGTGAATCGAACGACGTGTTACTCATTGATGATGAGGAGCCTACCAGTTATGAAGAAGTGCTGACAAGTTCAGAAAGGGATAAGTGGCTTGGTGCCATGAAGTCGGAAATGGATTCCATGTATGAAAATCAAGTTTGGAACTTGGTTGACCCACCTGAAGGGATAAAGCCTATAGGGTGCAAGTGGGTTTTCAAGAAGAAAACTGACATGGATGGTAATGTGATTACCTATAAGGCTAGATTGGTGGAGAAAGGATATCGTCAAAAACAAGGTGTTGATTATGACGAAACCTATTCGCCTGTAGTTATGCTTAAATCCATTCGGATGCTCCTGGCCATAGCGGCTCATTATGATTATGAGATATGGCAGATGGATGTGAAAACAGCTTTCCTTAATGGAAACCTGCTCGAGGACGTGTATATGATACAACCTGAGGGTTTATCATCGGTTGATAAAACCAAGGTATGCAAATTGCAACGATCCATTTATGGATTGAAGCAAGCATCCAGGAGCTAGAATATCCGTTTTGATGAGAAAATCAAAAGGTTTGATTTCTCACAAAATCCAGACGAACCTTGTGTGTACAAGAAGGTTAGTGGGAGTGCAGTCATATTCCTAGTATTGTATGTCGATGACATACTACTTATAGGAAATGATGTTTCAATCTTACAGTCAGTGAAGGTTTGGTTATCCAAGACATTCTCCATGAAAGACCTGGGAGAAGCAACCTACATCCTCGGGATTAAGATCTATAGAGATAGATCGAAATGGTTGCTTGGTCTTTCGCAGTCTACATATATAGACCGAGTGCTAAAGAGGTTTAGCATGTCGGAATCCAAGAAAGGTTTCCTACCCATCAGGCATGGGGTACACCTTTCGAAGTCTATGTGTCCGCGCACAGAAGACGAGAGGATTTGCATGAGTAAGATTCCCTATGCATCCGCAATAGGATCTATCATGTATGCTATGTTATGTACGAGGCCCGATGTATCGTATGCTCTGAGTGTCACGAGCATATACCAGTCTGATCCAGGAATAGATCATTGGGCGGCTGTTAAGACGATACTTAAGTACTTGAGAAGAACTAAGGATGTGTTCCTAATATATGGAGAAGGAGACATGGTGATACGCGGGTATCGATCGATGCCACTTCCAAGCAGATAAGGATGATTCCGTGTCTCACCGATACATGTTCACCTTGAATGGGGGCGCAGTGAGTTGGAAAAGTTCCAAACAAGAGACTGTAGCGGATTCTACCACTGAGGCAGAATACATTGCAGCTTCGGAAGCAGCAAAGGAAGCGGTTTGGATCAAAAAGTTCGTTCATGAACTTGGTGTGATTCCGGCCATTGTTAAAGCAATACCGGTCTACTGCGACAACAATGGAGCAATTGCACAGGCGAAAGAGCCAAGGTCTCATCAACGATCCAAACATGTGCTTCGCCGCTATCATCTTATCAGAGAGATCATCAGTAGGAACGAAATACAAATCGAGAAAATTCCCACTGAAAGGAACTTAGCAGATCCTTTGACTAAGGCATTACCTCAAAGTAAGTTTGAGGGTCATGTTCGAGCTTATGGTATTGGATACCGTAGCGATTGGCATTAGGCCAAGTGGGAGTCTGTTAGTAATATATGAGAGATGTCCTAAGGCAATCGCCTTATGTATGAACCATTTATATGATAAATAAAGATTCACTATTTGAGTATACATGTTTTATGTATTTGATTGGATCTTAAACTCATTTACTGAATGTCCACGATACGATTCACAGCATGAGAGAATTTGTGATTGGATCACAACTAGTGAGTATCTCTACATGTGTAATTGTGATGTATCGGAATTATCCCTAGTCGATGAATTGATGGATTTGGACACCATCAATTCTGTCGAGACTAGCACAAGGTATACTCCTTGGTGTATCCAAGCAGCTGATTCTCACTGGCTGGAGACATAGTGATGTCCGGAGTTAATCGTGGATGCTAGTTATGGTAACTAGTTCATTGGAGTGACTAGCCGTAAGACTTCATATGGTTCTCTGCATATATAGATATGTCAATGAAGTTCTTACTGTGGCTTAAGTGCGATGTTCCTTTGACTTGCGGTATTCAAGTCATCTTGATCATGGAGACTTATGCTTGGACATCTTAAGCAAACATCTCTAAGGAGATGTGGACCCGGGATAATTGGGTATATGTCAAAGTGATCGAAGGTGTTTGAATACCGCAAGTCAAAGGAACATCGCACTTAAGCCACAGTAAGAACTTCATTGACATATCTATATATGCAGAGAACCATATGAAGTCTTACGGCTGGTCACTCCAATGAACTAGTTACCATAACTAGCATCCACGATTAACTCCGGACATCACTATGTCTCCAGCCAGTGAGAATCAACTGCTTGGATACACCAAGGAGTATACCTCGTGCTAGTCTCGACAGAATTAATGGTGTCCAAATCCATCAATTCATCGACTAGGGATAATTCCGATACATCACAATTACACATGTAGAGATACTCACTAGTTGTGATCCAATCACAAATTCTCTCATGCTGTGAATCGTATCGTGGACATTCAGTAAATGAGTTTAAGATCCAATCAAATACATAAAACATGTATACTCAAATAGTGAATCTTCATTTATCATATAAATGGTTCATACATAAGGCGATTGCCTTAGGACATCTCTCATATATTACTAACATCTTTTTGATGGTATCAAAGGGGGAGAAATAATTGTGTTTAAGTAAATTATGATAGGGGGAGAATGTGTATGATAGGGGGAGAATTTGTAGAGAGGTTCATGGATTAAGGAGGAGTTGCATGTTGCTATATCATGTTTATGTTTACATGCTTTCTTACCTTAAAAATTTATATCAAATGTTTTTTACCTAACTTAAACGGATTGCCACACATCAAAAAGGGGGAGATTGTTAGGGCAATCTCTTGCCATGATAAGGTTTTGATGTGTGTGGCAAAGAGTTTAAGTTAGGTTGGTATTGTTATTTGATATGTGCATTGGAGTCTTGCAAGACTTAGTAATTCACACATGGAGTCTTGGCGGGTTCACCCTCACAACCTCGGTCCTTGAGTCGGTGAAGGATGACTCTGCGGAAGCCGTGTGCTTGGAGCATCCGAGGGACCGCCGGACGAGATGACTTGAAGTGAAGCCAAGGAAGCAGACTTCGGAGGCAAGAGACGGGAAGGAGCATTGCAAAGCCGTGCGCCTGATGCTGCCGAGGGACGTGGCCGCGAACGAAGAGAGCTTCGGCGAGGGACTTCGAGTGAGATGAGAGAATGAGTGAAATGTAAGTAGCTCATTAGGTGAACTTGGCCGAATGGCTGAGTGTCGGAGACTTGACCGCAAGGGTTAAGGTTTACCCGACCGCCGGAAGCTCAAACTTATGTTAAGTTTGAGTTTCACACAGCACCAGTCGACTGCCATGGAATGGCAATCGACTGCTCTGAGTCGAGTGTGTTCGACTGGTATCCGACTGATGGGTTTATGCCCAGCAGTCGACTGCCAGAGGATATCATGGGCACAGAACCGCTCGTAGCCGACTGGGCAGTCGACTACGGAGGCAGCAGTCGACTTGTGAGGTCCATCAGTCGACTGCCAAGAGTTCCGTTGGACTACAACGGTCGGGATCCGACGTGTTCGGAGGCCGTTGTAGTGACGGCAGTCGACTGCCATGGGTAGCAGTCGACTGGTGGCGGCCAACGGAAAGAAATCAGCCCTCTCTATAAAAAGAGAGGATGTGATCCTTTGAGAGGCTAATGCTTATGCTTTAAGCGATCTTCCTAATGCCCCACAAGCTCTAAACACTTCTTACTTGTTTTTACTCCATTCTTATTGTAAGAAGAGTGATCTTGATTGTAAAGGTTACCTCCACCTAGCTTGGTGCAAAGGAGAGACTAATAGTGATTGGCTTTGGAGGAGTGATTCACCTCGGACGAATCGGGATCGTGGATTAGCGGCATAGCCGTGAACCACGTTACATCTTCTTTGTTAGCATTTGTGTTTTCGTTTATTGTTTATGCTTCCGCTTGTGCTAACGATTGTGTAGACGAGCAAACGAACGAGAGAATTCCGACATCCATCGTAAGAGGGCTATTCACCCCCCTCTAGCCGGCCGTTCGAACCCCTACATCATTAACCTCCCAAAGTGACCCAAGGCCTCTTCTTATAGGGAAGAGGCCATTCTTCCCATTGGGCACCGAGCAATCGACTGATGCAGTCATCAGTCGACTGCTACTGTAGTCGTTGCCTCGTAATGTCCTTATCTACATTGGCTTCCAACCAACGCCTCCCACATCAGTCGACTGATAATCCCCATCAATCGATTGATGAAGCCATCAGTCGAGTGACCGAACCGATCACTCGATTGGAAAACCTTCTATGCCTGAATTTACCTTGATCAGTTGACTGACATCCCTTGGCTATCGACTGATGGTCGAGCAGTCGACTGCCAAACCCTAGCTGTCGATTGTTGGGCCACAAAAGGTTTAGTCGAACACCAGTCGAGTGACATCGATCTAGAGCAGTCGACTGATATCTATATCAGTCGATTGGTGTCGGGTAAAACCTTAAACACAAATGTTTGAGCATCCGACGTCGGGTAAAACCTCAACCCACTCCGTTGACCATCTGACACTTGACTTAGCCATTCGGCCAAGTTCACCTATGAGCTACGTTACACTTCGCTCATTCTCTCATCTCCCTTGAAGTCCCTCGCCGAAGTTCTCTTCGTCCGGCCACGCCCTTCGGATGCACCAAGTGCACGGCTTCGCAATGTCATCCTTCGTATCTCACCCTGAAGTCTACTTCCTTGGCTTCACTCCAATGCTCCTCATCCGACGGTCCCTCAGATGCACCAAGCGCACAACTTCCGCATTGCCATCCTTCACCGACTCAAGGAACAAGTCATGAGATGGGGAACCCACCAATGTTAACATCAAGACAATCCCATGTGTGAATTACTAAGTCCTACATGACTTTAACACACATATCAAATCAACATAATAACCTAACTTAAACGCTTTTCTAGACACATCAAAACCACATCATACATGGGTTGATTGCCCTAACACAAATTTCGTACAAACATGCAAAAATTAATTCAAGCAAATTTTCTAAATGACCACATACCTCAAATGAACAGATGAGGGTATCGAGCTCGGATAGTATCTTCCAGCTCCCATGTAGCCTCCTCATCTGTATGATGCTGCCATCCAACCTTTACGAGTCGGATGGTTTTGTTCCACAACTGTCGCTCCTTGTGATCCAGAATCCGTACCGGAACCTCTTCGTAAGTAGCATCTACCTTTGGAGCTAGCTTACCACGGAGGCCAAATCTCTTCACCCCTTTTATGGGTGAAACTCGCAAGAATACATAGTCACCAACAGAGAACTCCAAAGGTCTCCGTCTCCGATCGACATAACTTTTCTGCAATCCTGCACCTTTGCCATCCTAAGTCTGATAGTATGGACCAACTCTGCCTCATGCTGAGCTCTATGGGGTCCTAGCAACTGGGCCTCCCCAACCCCCTCCCATATGGTGGGTGTCCGACACTGTCTACCATACAATGCATCAAATGGTGTCATTTGGATAGTTGAATGATAGTTGTTGCTGTTGGCGAATTCCACTAAAGGCAAGTGGTCTTCCCAGCTGCCCCCGAAATCCATAACGCAGGACCTCAGCAAGTCCTCTAGAGTCTGAATGGTCCTCTTAGATTGTCCATCTGTCTGCAGATGGAATGTTGTACTAAAATGGAGTTGTGTGCCTAAGGCCTATTGTAGACTCTGCCAGAACCAGAACGTGAACCGGGGATCTCTATCTGATATAATGCTTAAAGGAACATCATGCAATCTGATGATCTCCCGACAATATAACTCTGCCATACGATCCAAAGAGTCGGTCTTCTGAATCGCTAAGAAGGGTGCGGATTTGGTTAATCAGTCAATGACTACCTAAATCACGTCATGGCCTCATCGTGTCCTAGGCAGACCCATGACAAAATCCATGGGAATGTGATCCCACTTTCACTCGGGAATAGGAATCCTCTAAAGTAGTTCGACTGATCTTTGGTCCTCAGCCTTCACTTGTTAGCAAACTAGACATCTAGCTACAAATTATGCGATGACTTTCTTCATGTCGTTCCACCAATACAAATGCATTAAATCTCGATACATGCGGGTTCCTCATGGGTGGATCGCAAATTGAGAGCGATGAGCCTCCTAAAGTAACTCCTCCATGACTGGGTGAGATTGAGGTATGCATAATCTGCCTCAGAAATAAATAATACCCTCGTTATCTCGGGTGAACTCAGTCTGTTATCCAGAGGTTATCTAGCTGCCAATGAACTGTAAGTGTTGATCACCGGCCTGAGCCTCTCGGACTCTCGTCCTGATAGATGACTGAGCAACCATGGTAACAAGAATTTCCTGCTCTGTCATTCCCTGCTCCTCAAGGCCCAACTCGGAGAAACCCTGAATCAAATCCGTGACTAAAACTCAGTAGCAAGCCAAAGTCCCTCGGGAATTCCGGCTAAGTGCATTGGCAACCACATTGGCTTTCCCTGGATGGTAACTAATGGTACAGTCATAATCCTTCAGGAACTCTATCCATCTCCTCTGTCGGAGATTGAGTTCCTTCTGTGTAAATAGATATTTAAGACTCTTATGATCAGTGAGAATCTCAAATGTAATACCATATAGATGATGCCTTCAAATTTTCAAGGCAAAGATAATAACAACTAACTCTATATCATATACTAGGTAGTTTTTTTCATGCTCCTTCAACTGGCGAGAAGCATAAGAGACCACCCTGTCGTGTTACATCAGTAAGCCCTGGAGAGACACATCAGTATAAAGGATGAAACCATCGTCCCTTGATGGCAATATCAGAATCAGTGCTGACACCAGTCTCTTCTTCAACTCCTGAAAGTTGGGCTCGTAGGCCTCTGACCACGTGAACTTCATGCCCTTCCTAGTAAGGCATGTCAACGACATAGCAATGCTTGAGAAACCCTTAACGAACTTTCTATAATATCCGACTAAGCCCAAGAAATTGTGAACCTCTTGAATCGATTTCGGCTGCTCCCAACTAGTGACAACCTCGATCTTCTGGGGGTTAACTTAAATGCCTTTGCTAGAAACCACGTGTCCCAGAAAATCGACTGAGGGTAACCAGAATGGGCTTTTACTGAACTTTGCATATAGTTGCTTCTGTCGAAGCCTATCCAGGACAATGCGAAGATGTTGCGCATTTTCCTCTTCGGAACGGTAATAGACCAGAATGTCGTCAATAAAGACAATGACGAACCGATCTAGGAAATCTATAAATTCACGATTCATCAAGTCCATGAATACTGTCGGAGCATTGGTAAGCCCAAATGGCATTACCAAAAACTCATAGTACCCATATCTGGTACGAAACGTTGTCTTCTAAACATCTGAATCTCTGACCCTTAGCTGATGATATACGGACTATAGATCAATCTTAGAATACACTGATGTACATCTGAGCTGATCAAACAAGTCCTTAATACGTGGCAGAGGATATTTATTCTTGATGGTGATGACATTCAACTACCTGTAGTCGATGCATAATCTCATTGAACCGTCTTTCTTCTTTACGAAGAGTTTTGCAGCTACTGGGCCTGAACTGAACTATAGGCAAGCTGTTTCCTTTTCTTTTCTGCATTTGCTCTCTGCTGAGCCGACTCAATCAGAAGAGCTCGATCCAATGCCAGAAGAGGTAAGTCTAGAGCTCGATCCAATGTCACTTGAGCAGGAATACACAACCACACACATAATCAAGTACCACCAAAACAACCACGAGTATAACATACTACATTTTTAAAACATAGAGTACTAGTGATAAAATTATGAAAAATTGAAATCAAAATAACAGAGTCGTCAGATCAGGGGACTGGCGATTGGACCCTCCGGAAGGCTTCATCCTGAAATAAAATAGATATCAACGGAGTGAGTAAAACTCAGCGGATATCTAATAGTCATGCATAGTAAACTATAAGTAGCAATAATAATCATGTTGGTACAGTTTCTCGACAAAAATACATACCTGAAACTGTACATACTAGAATCACCTAAGTTGACATAAGATACATCCATACAAGCAAATGTAGAATCACCAAAACAAACTACATAATACCTCTTGTATGTGCATGGTAATCATATGCAACAACCAAAAGTGCAACAAGCAATGCATATAGTAAAAGCGTATGCACATGATGCAATGACCTGTGTCACCCCTGATGCCAGTCAAGCCACCGACATGTCATGTGTGTCGGCCGAGTGGGTAGGGTTGTGACAACTGTGCACTATGTCGTTACAACACCTATGTGACCGAGTGGACAGGATGTTGGTGGAGTATCACCCTCCTATCCCATGTATATATATGGGGGACATCACCTCGTCTCACAACAAAGGAGGGATACCTATCTGTTACCACGCTGCAATACCAATATCCTGAGCGACCACCATGGAGCCATGATAGAGCAACTACACACACCCTTCTGAAATGCCACTAACTCACGAGTGATTGTGTGTAGATAATGTAACTAACGATGGGCCCAACTACCAAGTAGTATCACCTCCTATTGAGGAGCCGATGATCGCCAGTCATGAAATAATGCAAGATGGTGCATGTCACTAATGCATGATACATCTGTCAATCCATGACTACCTATGTTATGTACCAATATGAGCCCATATCAAATAACCTAAGTACATAAGTCTATGTACACATGCAAGGTATATCCATTCTTCATTCAATGCCCAGTATGTAAGGTATCTCACTACTTTTAGTGCCAAATAAACAAATGACAAGTATCAAAATGATAGAGTACCAATATAATAAGCATATGAAAAGGCTAAAACACGTACTAGGTAGTGACATACCAGGGCAGTTAAAAGCATAGAAAACTATTACTATCTATAGTAAACGATGCACAACAATATGACAATATCTAAAAGAAGATAAGTCAAAGATACCCGCATGCTATGAAGAATACCAACTATCTTTATGCCCGTGGACCTGTCTCGTGACTGAAACCTGCATATAACATAATTATCATTATGTTCTAGAACACATGACAACGATTAAATCAGATTCTACCTGAACACACTCATCCACAGCCATTCACAGCCGTCAGAGCCATTCATAGCAATTCACAATCATTAATAACCAGCCAAAACCCCAATTCATAGCCGCATAACACCCACAATCATACGACATCCCTTCACATCCATTTACAGCTCTTCACACAACCATACAGGTGATAATTCTTAAACAGGACCTCACATCCATCTCAACCGACCATAACTCCATCCCCAACCAACACCACAGATCACGCACAACACCCATATCACAGATAAAACCTAGCCGCAGAGAATAAGGTTTAATCGTAGTAAGGAAAAGAGGTAATTCTAGATATACCTACCCTGGGACTCCACCAGCAGCAGTTCCACCGACTCCGCTGACCCAAACTCTCGGCCACGTGCACGCTCGCGGCCGACGCAAGCTTTCAGCCGTACACACCCACCTCCCTATCTTGTTCACAGAGATCGTCCAAGCCGATAGTCATCGCCTATCGTGAGTAAGAAGAATGAGAGGAAAGGGGAGAGGCACTCGGCAGCCTTGCACTTCGGAGAAGAACAGAAGTCACAGGGAGAAAGAAATCGACGAAGTGCTCGAGAGGAAGAGAAGAGTCAAGAAAAGGAATTGTCGCGGTGAGGAAATGCTCGAGCTAATTCGGCGTAGAAATAAAAGACAGCGAGGAAACGGAAAGAAACGACTCGCTTTAATGGTAACGGGTCGGGTTTAGCAAAATGGGTTGGGTCTAAGACTCTGATAAGGATTAAACCCACTAATTATATTACCCTTTAGCCATTTTGATTGTAGTATTTTACAGTGTATCTTGGCAGCATAAGTCCAAATGTGCCTTGGTGGTGTAGACCAGCTTAGCATGACAATAGCCGATGGAAGCACTTGAAAGCTAGCATATGGATGAACTAGTCATGGATGACTTGGAGGGATCCGATAGGTGTGAGGCTGACGGAGATGGATAGAAGGATTAGGTCTAGGCTAAGGGTGGTCTAGCAAGTATGAGGGCATCATACTTGGGGTTAAACCTCATGGCTGAGGTTTTGTCAATCAATTGGGGTTATTGACCAGTTGACTGGTCAAGTGTTTTGACACTTGGCAGTCGAGTCAACTTGTAACAGTTAAGTCGACTTGTAGCAGTCGACTGGGATTATGACTAGTCAACTGTCGTGAGTTGACTGGCGATCGACTATAGTCGAGCTACCATCACAGATGCAAGGCGCCTCGACTGTCCTCGGCTGCGATGACCACAAATCCAAGGCACCTCGATTGGCGCCTCGACTGCTTGATCAATCGACTGCCATGAAGGGCAGTCGACTGATGGGTTGGTAGTGAGGGAAGAATGCTCTATAGCCGACTGGTCAGCCAGCTACGAGCTTTGCAGTCGATTGATGAGTAATGGCAGTCGACTTCCAGTGTATCCGTTAGCTTGAATACCGATGTGGATTAAGTCTATTGTGAGACAATGACACTGTTGGCAGTCCACTGGGGCCTTATGGCAGTTGACTGCCAGGCACAGAATCAGCCTTAAAAGGAGCTCGAGGAGAATATTTTTTGCATGGTTCTTTGAGGCGATTTGGGGCAATTTACTCGTGCAATTCAGCATCTCCAAGTGCAGCTCAAGCATCCAAATAAACAAGCATCCAAAAGCGCATTTGTAAAGTTTTCTTTACATGTTTTTGTGTATTTTACTTTTAATTGTTTGTATTTCTTTTGTATTACTTTTGTAATCCTTGTACGAGGTTTCTCTACCTCCGACTTGTTGTTGAGAAGGAGTTTTTTAGATTAGTGGTGGTATTTACATCACTAGAGCTCATTTGAGCTCAATTCGTGGGGTAGGAACCCTAAGGTTCCAAACCATATTATATCTTGTGTATTGTGTGCTTGTGTTGTGTATTTGTTTTTTTTATCATTATATATTCCACTGTGTACACTAACACTTGTAGCACGCGATCGATTTCCATCATCGAAGCAACAAACATGCTATTCACCCCACCCCCTCTCTAGCGACGTCTAATTTCTAACAATTGACTTATTGATTATCTAATATCGATTGAGTCAGGATAAGAGTTGAACATTCTTATAAGGACAATTTATTAGATGAGTTATGTTGAAAATATTATTTTGTAAAAAGGGCACATGCTTGGATTCATAGAGACTTGTAATTATTTCCTTTATCATTTGGATTTTTAGTGCTTTCTCAGAAAGTTTATTAGATTTTGACATTTCCCAAGACTCTTTTACTTTTCATATTTGGTAAAAGCACCTTTCATAAAACTATTTTTGATATATGGCAAAGGGGAAGAAAGGTTAAAAGTTAAGAGGTTAACTTTTTTAGAAAGTTAAAAACTTAGTTTTTTCAAAACTCACCTAGGGTTAAAGGGGAGGTAACCTTAAGGGGGATTTTTGGAAAAAAAAAATAGTTGTTCAATACTTACTATTTCCTTAACTTTGAATTGGGTTGCCATATATCAAAAAGGGGAAGATTGTTGGTGCAGGGGCAGCAGATAATCAAACTTAGGTTTTGATAATGGCAAAGATTCAAAGTTAATCTGTTTTGTTATCTCATATGTTATGTTTAGTGTGCAGGTAATGTATTAAGGTTTATGAAGGTCGACGATGCGAGGAGAATCTCAGGAAGTACCTAGAAACCTTGGTGGTCGTATGGATTGGCACCAAAGAGAATCTCGATGGGACGAGAAACCTTGGTGGTTGGTTGACCAGGTCAAAAGGCACTAGGAGAACCTCAGGAAGTTGGGGAACCTCAGTGGTCAAGTGACCAGAAGCTAAGCGACAAGTCAGAAGGACTAAAGGTAAGCTCTGGGTGTGTAGAGATGGTAAGGATGAGTCCTCTATACGGGGACAACTGTAGGGGACAATCCGACTAAGACTTCCGGAGAAAGGTCTAAGTCGAGGTCAGATGGTACAGGACTGTCAGATTTGTTCGCTATATAGTTCTTGTACTAACCATGTGTTGCAAGTGATTTATCAAACCATTAGTCGACTAAAGAAAAATGGCAGGCAACTAGTGTTAGGGCAATTGACCCAAGTTATGGTTTGGATGTGTGTGGCAAAGGTTTAAATTAGGATATTATTGTGGATTTAATATGTGTGTTGAAGTCATGCAAGACTTAGTAATTTGCATATATGATGAATAGCATTGGTAAGATCACCAACTCACAACCTCGTGCTTGAGTCGGCGAAGGAGCATTGCGAAGCGGTGAGCTTGATGCATCCGAGGAACCGCCGGACGAGATGACTTGAAGTGAAGCCAAGGAAGTAGACTTCGAGAGCAAGAGACGTGAAGGAGCATTGCGAAGTCGTGCGCTTGGTGTTGCCGAGGGACGTGGCCGCGAACAAAGAGAGCTTCGGTGAGGGACTTCAAGTGAGATGAGAGAATGAGTGAAATGTAAGAAGCTCATTATGTGAACTTGGCCGAAATGGCTAAGTGTCGGAGGCTCGACCAAGTTGGTTGAGGTTATACCCAACATGTTAGTTAAGTCGGATGCTCAACTAACTTGGTTGGGGTTTTACTCGACAAGTCGGATGCTCAACCAAAGAGTTGAGATTTTACCCGACTTTTGGATGCTCAAACAGCTGTGAAGTTTGAGATTTACCCCGCATCAGTCGACTGCTGTGAATGGGCAGTCGACTGCTCCAAGTTGAATAGGTTCGACTGGTGTTCGACTGGTGGGTTTCTGGCCCAGCAGTCGACTACCAAGGAATGGTAGTCAACTGCCAGATCATCAGTCGACTGCCAAGGATGACAGTCGACTGATGAAGATAGTCACGGGCACAAAACCTCCCGTAGGCGACTGATCAGTCGGTTACGGAGGCATCAGTCGACTGATGGATACATCAGTTGACTGCCAAGTCTCCCGTTGGACTATAATGGTCGAGATCTGACGTGTTTAGAAGTAGTTGTAACGGCAACAGTCGACTGCCAAACGTAGTAGTCAACTGATAGGTGACCAATGGGAAGAAATCAGCCCTCTCTACAAAAAGAGAGGGTGTGGGCTTTGGGATGGCTAATGCTTATGCTCCAATTGATCATCCAAGTGCCCCCACAAGCTTTAAACTCTTTCTCTTGTTCTTATTTCAAATCCATTGTAAGAAAGAGTGTTTTTGTGTTGTAAGAAGGTTTACCTCCACCTTGCTTTGGCTAAAGGGATAGACCATATTAGATTGGTTTCGGAGTGATTCACCGGAGACGAATCGGACCGTGGATTAGCGGCATATGTCCGTGAACCATGTTATATCTCTTTGTTAGCTTTGTTTTTATCTTGATTATCTTTATTGTTGTTTAGTTTTATTTCCACTGTGCTAACCCTAACATGTAGACAAACGAACGATCGAATTCCATTCTATGAAGACTCAGGGCTATTCACCCCCCTCTAGCCGGCCACCGACGTTCCAACAACTAGATCACCATCAGTCGACTGCTGTAAGCTTCAGTCGAATAGTATTAAATCTGGTAACTTTGAGGAAAGTCAAGATAAGAGCCACAAAATTAGGGAAGATAAGATACTTTGACTCATATCTGAATCTCAATGAGTTAGGGTTTGGAAAGGCTATAAAAGAAGGGGTGAGGCACCCTTCATCCATTAACAAAAAGCTCCCACGTGCTCCAACCCTCCAAGTTCATTCGACAACATCGTAACACCGACAAAATATGCATCTTCATCTTTTCTTGTCGGTACATTGTTAAGTCTTTTTATTTTCTTACTTATTGTTGCTAATAGGAGAGGTAGGCTTGTTACCTCTTCCTCTATATCCTTGTTTTTGTAATCGATTGTCTCTTACCTCCAACGAGAAAGAGACTTTTAGTGCTTTGCCCTTGGGAAGCGATCAAGGATTGCAGGGCCTTGGATTAGCAGCCAGTTGGTTGTGAACCAAGTAAAAAATCCTTGTATCTTGTGTTCTTTCTTGTTTTCGTATTTCTGCTGCATTTACTTTGTCTTACAAAAAGAGAAGAAAGTTTTTAGAATGCAATTAACCCCCCCCCCCTAGCATTTTCTCGATCCTACATACTATATGACAGCCCTTCCCCACTGTCGACAACCCAGAAAATAGGAGAAATAAGGATGATAGAAGCATTAACTATCATCATTAAATTTATCCACTTGCACATAGCCTTTCTAAATTTAAAATCACTAATAGACATAATCACTTTTTATAGCTCTGCAACAAATCTCATAGGAAAACTCCAGCAATAAACTATCAAGCCCCTGTGACTCCCACACTAGGAAGGTAACCTCTATACAAATGGGAACATCAAATCTAGTAATTGATAACCCCAAAGCATGACAAAAATAAAAGATATAGTGAATGATAGTACCAAAAATATGATAGAATATCAGATCTGACGAATGATAGATCCAAGATAAAATATCAGATTTGGCGAGTGACATCGAATTTAGAAATCACAACGATCCTAAAAACCAATGACAAAACCCAAAATTGAGTCCTTGAAAGAATCAAACTCTGATAAGAGATAACAACTTTTTGTTCAGGTTCCCACATACGACACCAATTTGATGGTGTCCTTTTCTTCGGCCTGCTCAGATCTTCCTCTCCCTTCTTGAGGATTCCTTCTAATCGCCTTAGACCCTTGAACTGAAAGCAAGATCTGTCACCTTAAAGGAGAATGTCAAGGATGGGCTGGCTTCCGGGCGTGACCCCTCCGATGCTTAAGTTAGAAACGGAAGAATGGAAAAGTATAATGCAGAAGAAGAAGTGAGAAGAGATCTTTATGGTACCGAATAGCGAAGAAAGAACCATCCCTGTCTCCTTCCACCTCTGCCCCTTTTATAAAAGATTCATCTCGCCTCTACTTGAAGTAAATTTGCTTTAATACTCCTGCCAACCTCTCGAGATGTAACCATTTCTCCCACTCCTTTTCAAAATAGCTCCTTTTACACCCTCCACTTGTCCCCTATTTTTCCTGCCAATCATTAATCAAATAAACAAATAAATAAACAAAGTATCTCATACTAATAATATTTTTTATTTAAGAGCCTCCCCATCACCTCCTACACCCAAAAATACTCATATTCCCCTTTCTGCCTAATTCAAAAAACACCTAAGGCATATATATACATCATTCAAAAAATGAACATATTGCTCAAGAAATATACTGGCGGCTCGAGAAATATACATACTGCACGGTAATTATGCATGTTGCTTGGGGATACATAGACTGAATAGGTAGAGCACAGATTATCCAACTTCTCACAAGTACACTCTGAACCATCTACACTGCCTCTACCTACTTGGCATGGGAAAACTTAAATCGCTCGGGAATTACATACACGGCTCGGGAATTACATATAACAATCGAGAAATGCATATATCACTCTGGAAGCACACAAACTTCTCTATCAATACAACACTAACTCTGAATAAATTATTCTACTGCCTACTCAGCTCGGGAATTACATATATCAATCAAAAAATTCATACACTGCTTTATCAATGCAACACCTAACTCTGAACACAACTATTCTACTTGCCCCTACTCAGCTTGGGCATCACATACACTACTTGGGAATTACATACATCAACCGGGAAATGCATATACTGCTCTGCCAACACAACACTTAACTTTGAACATAACTACTCTGCTCACCCCTACTCGGCTCGGGCATCACATATACTGCCCAAGAATTACATACATCAACCAGGAAATGCATATACTACTTTTCCAACAAAAGACTTAGCTCTAAACATAACTACTCTACTCGCCCCCACTTGGCTCGAGCATCACATATACTGCTCATGAATTACATATATTAACTGGGAAATACATATATTGCATTGCCAACACAAGACTTAGCTCTGAATTTAACTACTCTATTCTCCCCTACTTGACTCGGGTGTCACATATACTGCTTGGGAACTATACTGGCTACCTCGGAATCATAGTCATAGCTCAAAAAACCTTCTAACTAATCAAATATTATGTTTGATACCCTTGAGAATATAATAAGTATCTTGGCTAAAAACACCGACTCCATCATAAGTTCCTCATCTTTAGTGAAACTGAAGAGCAAAATCGAGTGAAGTTTTATAAGTACTTTGAAACTGCCTTTACTGAAAAAACAAAACAAATTGCCTTCTGCCTTAGCCAAAAAAACCCACACCTGTATGAACCCAAAACCAAAAATACCAATCGATTGAGTTAAGACCAATCGATTGATTCTGCAACAATCGACTGGCAGTTGCTGAAAGCTATAATTTGGATTTTTAGATAGAATTTAAAAATACACAAAAAAAATTATAAAAGTGTCAAAAATTCATGAAATTTTGTAGACATATCTATAAACCCATTTTCTATCAAGGATTTTTTTTTTGAAAAATATATCTTTTCCAAATTTCGACATTGATATAAACTTGAAAACAAGAAAAGCCAAAAAGGTTTTTCAAAGTTATGTACCACTTTTGCTTTGGCAAGTAAAAACTATTTTTCAAAACATGATTGATGGGGTCGGGGTTTTCGTAGTAGTTAAGAGGTGTCCTTGGTTGTTTATATGTTTACTAGGAAGTTTAGGTAATTATTGAGCAATAGGTATGATCCTTGAGAGGAAGAGTAGTGTAGAGTGGTGCAGTGATTAAGTATCAGGATTGGCAGAGCGGTGGGTTTATTTTTAGTTGTATATGAAGTTTCAGAGTAGTATGTATATTTTCTGATCAGTATGTTCATTTCTCGAGTAGTTAAGTTATTTTCATAGAAGTATATGTATTTCCCAATCAATATATTTATTTCCCGAGTAGTTAAGTTATTTCCAGAGTAGTTAAGACATTTCCAGAACGGTATGATCAGCTTCAGAGTAGTATGTGTATTTCCCGATCAGTATGTTCATTTCATGAGCAGTATATTCATTTCCCGAGTAGTTAAGTCATTTCCAGAGTAGTATATTCATTTCCTGAGTAGTTAAGTCATTTCCAGAGAAATATATTCATTTCCCGAGAAGTTAAGTTATTTTCATAGCATTATGTGTATTTTTCGATCAGTATGTTCATTTCCCAAGCGGTACATTCATTTCCCGAGCCATTTTCAAATTTCTTGATTTTCTTCTGAATACGATGGAATAAGGAGGAAGAGGATATGCTGAGGAATAGGAGGCAGCATGGAGAAGTCAAGAATGATTAACTTAATATAATCATATTTTATTTAAATTTATATATGGCAGGGAAATATAAGGAGATATTTTGAATTGGAGCGGGAAAAGCTGTTACGAAGACATCTTGGAAAAGTGCATTAAAGTAAATTTACCTCATAAAGAAGGTGGTTGATCCATCTATAAAAGGGGAAAAGGACGATGAAGCAGGGGATGGTTGTTTCTTTGCAATTCAGTACCTCTAAGATCTTTTTCCTCCTTCTTCATTTCATTACTTCATACCCTTACTGACTTGAGTGTCGGAATGGCAACACCGGGCGGCCGGTCCACATCTCACGTTCTTTCTCAAGCATTGGATCTAACTCGACTTTTGGGATTCAAGGTGATTCTAGGAGCAAATCTCTCTTCATCACATTTCTGACCTTCTTTGGTATTAGATATAGCAATCCCCAAGAAGGGGGAGGGAGATCTCAGTAGGCCGAAGAACACCATCAGATTGGCATCGTCTATGGGAAACTTGAACAAAAAGTCATGATGGTGAACACTAGGAGGGCACAGAAAGAGTCGATAAAGGAGGAGAAATCTATCTCTAGCACTTCCAAGGGAGGCATTAGCAAAAGGCATCGAGAGCCCTTGTATCGGGACGATCTTATGCAAGTAATAGACGAGATGATGGATTAAATGTCACAAAGGACCACCCCAAAGAAGATTAAAGTAGACGATGTTTCCGATGGTGATTCTGAAGAAGAAGCGGGCAGAATGTCTCGACCAAAGAGAGGTTCCACTCATGCCTGCAAACAAGAAAAGGGTACAGAGAAATGTGTTGCTCCTCTGGAGGGTGCACAACCAGAGGAGGAGTGATGTGAGCGAAACATATAGGGTTTTAGGAGTAGTTTTCGCTCATATCTCATTACTTTTATGTTAGTTTCATGCATATGTCACTCTATTTTGCACGCATTTCCTATTTTCTAGTTTGGAGGTCTGCTCTTTGTACTTTTGCATGAAGGATAGCATTTCGAGGAAAAAAGGCACACTTTCAGAGCAAAAGAAGGACATTTTGCAGCTAGACACATAATGGGACACGGCCAAGGCATGTGGCTACACACGACTGTGTCCAATGGGCGAGATCAGCCACCCTAGGGCCGCACACGACCTGGCCATGTGCAAACACACGACCGTCTGGCGGCCCAGTAGATTGACGCGACTAGGGCTTTTTCCAGATTTTGCAGCGGTCCGAGGTGATGTCTATATAAGGACGGCTCCGCCGAAACCCTAGGGGGAGGCACAACTGCTAAGACGGTACATCGAAGCCCTAAAAAGCTTCGGGAACTCGCAACGGGGAGGAAGAACGTCACCGGAGGTCCACATTCTGCACTTCAACGCCGGAGAGAAGGACACATAGGCATTGTAATTTCTCATTCTTGCATTTTATTTTTGATATATTCGAACATGTACATGCCTTGTCATTCTCCTCTTTTATATATGGAGTAGTTCCTTCGATTCTACGATTAGGGAGTAGCTTGTGTGCACATGACATGTTGGTTCAAATTAAATTCTATTTTTGAGTTTGAATTTGCAATGGGAAATTGTTTATACCCATATCTATGCGTATTTAGTTTTCTATCTGCTATGCTTAGGCGATACGAGGGGTGACATCCCTCATATCTAAGATTTAGGGGATTTTTTACAAGGAATCTAGGGGTAAACCTGATCTCCTATAACCGTCGGTAGAAGGATGTGATGGGATCAGAAATGGTTCACCGCAGGGATTAATTTGGCATCCTCATACCGTCTATCCCATCCTTGTAAGGCAGAGATAGCTCCCGGTAGATGCGGTGGCTCATCGGGAGAGTGTATGATGTCCCTTCCACATTACCATAGCTAGACGTTTAGACAACGCCCAGTTGACAGCATGTTTTGCGACACACAAGCGAAACCGAAGTCCTAGAATCCCTTTTAAAGATCTCGACATGCTCCTTTCTTCCTCCATGTGACACCGTATTAGAGTTTAGTCCATCGACAACCCTCGCAATCGAAACCTTTTAGATTTTACTTCCGAACAATTTCAACCACTGAACATATCGGTATTCGAATCCCAGTCCCTGTGGGATCGATAATCATTTATTACTTGACGACATCTGTGCACTTGCGGGCGTTAAGCACGAACACGCGCTTCGAGTCCTCGATGGCCTCTGTCGTGAGATTTGAGGTCGCGTTCGCATGCATCAAGTTTTTGGTGCCATTGCCAGGGACTGATCGATTCGATATCGAATCGAACAGTGAAAAATTTGATCGGATTTAGGATTAGATTTATTTACTTGCTTCATTTTCTTTTTAGTTTGCCTTATTTATTTTAGTTCTAAATTTTCCATATTTAGATTTAGTTTTTGATTTTTTACTTTTTTAGCAGTACGTTTCTATTTCCTTATTGCATCTTAGATTTTATTAGCTAGATTGTTTTATTTTTTGCTTCTTAGAATTAGGTAGCACTCCTAATTTTTTGTGGCTCAGTTCTTCGTATGCTTTGACGCTTAGGATCGGAAGGCCTGATTCCGATCAACTTAGAAATTGAACGAACCTTTCATCACCGGAAAGCAGAACAGAAAAGGATGGAGGATCAAGCTGCATCCGAAGTAAATATAGGCAGCCGATCTCTGCAGGATTATGCTACTCCTAGCACTAGAGGATTTAGTCCGAGTAAAGTTGGACCATCTATTTCGGCGAATAACTTTGAACTTAAACCAGCACTTATACATATGGTCCAGCAGAGTCAATTCGGGGGAGCTGCGACTAAAGACCCGAACTAGCACCTTGAGCCATTTTTAGAAATCTGCTCGACAATGAAGATGAATGGAGTCCCTGCTGACGCGATCCGCCTGAGCCTATTCCAGTTCTCATTGCGGGATAAGGCTAAGGCATGACTTCACTCCCTATCTTCGGGAAGCATCACTACATGGGAGCAATGCGAGCAACAGTTTCTGAACAAATACTTCCCACCAAGAAAGACTGCTCACATACGCCATCTCATCACGAGCTTCTGTCAGAAGGAGGGGGAGTCCTTATTCAAAGCATGGGATCGCTACAAGAGGCTACTCTACCAATGCCCCCACCACGGACTGGAAAGGTGGCTAGTGATCCACATCTTCTACAAATGGGATCGCGTACGTCACGAAGATGTCCCTGGATTCTGCTGCAGGAGGAGCACTGATGAATAAGACTATAGAGGAAGTAGAGGAGCTGATAGAAGAGGTGGCCTAGAACCACCATCAATGGGCTTCCGAACGTGGTCAACCAACACCTGCAGTGGGATGATACACTATCAACTCCATGGACCACTTATCAGCAAGGATGGATGCACTTAGCAAACGTTTTGACTCTTTGAATCCTTCATCTGCATGCGCGGCCATTGACTTTGAAGAGGGAGCGGCAGCGTATCGAGAGGACCACTATGGAGGGCAGGGAACCTTAGAAGAGCAGATTGAGCATGTTGATGTGGTTAGGGACTATAATCAAAGGCTCAACAACCCATACTCTAGTACCTACAATCCCGGATGGAGGAATCACCTGAATTTCTCCTATAAGAATAACTCGAGAAACTCCTAACCATCAGGGGGTATGGGCAGTAGCAGGGCAATGGACAACAACCACAAAAGTCCAGACTGGAACTGATGATGGAGGACTTCATTGCTACCCAAACTAAAGACAATGAGGAATTTCATCACCAAAATCAAAAATCTGAAGAATCATTCAGAGACTTGAAGGCCACCATTGACGGCCTTGTAAGTCACACAAGGATGTTGGAGACACAAGTGGCCCAGATAGCTCAAACCGTGTCACAACCCATGATGAGCTCTCCGTCATTACCCGAGCGGAGTCAAGCTAAAGAGGAAGGAGTGGGGCAGAGTAACAAATTTACCAAGGGGTGTGCAGCCATGATTTCCACCCTACCTAACCAAGCTAAAATTTAAGATAATATTCTACCACAGCTTGAGGCCCCCAGTGAATTTGTTATCCCATGCTCAATTTATGGGGAGAGCTTCGATGAAGCGCTATGCGACTTGGGGTCATCAGTCAGTGTGATGCCCTACACGTACTATCTGAAGATGGGACTGAATGGGCTCTAACTAGTGAATCTTGGTATTCGTATGGGGGATGACTCAATCAATGAACTAATCGGCTTGCTAGCACACGTGCCTGTGGTTGTCGAGGATTTCGTGATACCCATGAACTTCATCGTACTGGACACCGGACCCAATCCCCAGAATCCCATCATTCTGGGAAGGCCATTTCTGGCAACTGCAAGAGCGTGCATAGATGTGAAGGCACACCATATCTCCCTGGAGGTAGATGGGGAGATCATCCTCTTCATCCTTTCGGACCATAGAGCTCTTTACCTCGACATCTTCACGTTTAGCTCAATGAAGTTGGAGCCACCAGATGAAGATCCCAAGACGGATGGATGGAGGTTCACTGAACCTCCAGAGCCAAGTTGATAGTGGAATCCGATCGAGCTAAACGACCTTAAACAAAGCACTTCTTAGGAGGCAACCCAATTTAGTTTTTTTTTTGTTTCATATTTCCCTTTGATTGTATTGCATGAATTTATTTAATTTTAGTTTTGATTACCATCTCATTTAGAATTAGGACTAGAAAAGAACTTTGCTAGGTAAAAATAAAATTCATATTAGTTTACACGGCGAAGTGTATGAGAAAATTCGGACCATTACGCAAAAATGGGAGAAAAATAGGGACACACGGTCTAGCCGTGTGTTTTCCCACGGTCATGCCTGACTAACCCGAGGCACACATGACCTGGCCGTGCATTTTCACACGGTCGTGTCGCGCAAGGTTAAATAGGGTGAGATGTGTGTTTTCACCCCATTTGCGTCATGTGCTTCGATTGCTCTTTCCCTAGTCATGTGGTTTCGTCTTCCCCACCACCTAGAAGCTCTTCTAATCTCAAAGGAAGCCAAAAGAAGCAAGGATGAGGAGGACCAAGCATGTTGCACCTCAATCCGGTGCTTCAGAGCGACGAGCAAGGAGAACCGACACCCCTCAAGCTCCAGAGGAGGGTAACGCCCTACCAATCCTTTTGTTCACAATAATGAACATAGATATAGATATAATATGCTTTCTACTCATAAACTCACTGCTACTAGGTACCTAGATGAAGATTTGCTAGAGTCTTTAGGGTTGTTGGGTGACATTCAAGCCCTATTTGCAAAAATGTCATGGGAAGAGATGATAGGAATAAGACACTCAACCTATCATAGGATAGTTCTAGAATTTTTGAGTTCCTTAGAGGCGGAAATTTTAACGAGTAGAGAGAGCGAAGAGGGTAAGATAACTTTTAGGATTTTTAACATTGAGCAGGAATGGACCCTTCACCAATGGAATTCATGCTTTGGCTTGCCGAGTGGGGAAGAGAGAAGAATCCCTATTGGGTTTAACTTTCGGATATTTTGGACCGAGTTGACGGGGGAGCACGCTTTTGACCCTTCTAGGGCCAAAGTGTCGCGCCTCCAAAACCTATCTTCCGATACCTCCACCGCATCATGGTTAGTACTATATTTGGTCGAGGGGAGAGTGATGGTGTAGTTAGAGCTAGCGAGCTGCTTTGCCTCTGGGACATGCTACAAGAAATGAGTAGCATCGATGTAGGGTCCCACTTCATTAGACACTAAGTGAAGATGGCCAAAGCAGCATGAGGAGAGATTAATGTGGGGGGCCTACTTACCCACATTTGCGATAGGATGGGGTATGATTACACTGCATTAGAGAGTATAGAGGGGAGCCATAGGATCGACCTTGGAGTGTGCATGGCGATGAAAATGATTGTAAGAGAGGGACACTGCTTATGCTCTGTAAGGAAAAACCTGACCGCCCTTAGGCTCCCCGACCCTGATCATACCACCATCACTACACGCGGCAACTAGCGCTTGGACCTGATAGTGGAGTCCCCTCCACATGAGGGACCACCCACATTGGCGCCCATCTCTCCCCCTTTACATCACTCTCCCTCCAGTCCACACATTCATAGGAGCCCACCTAGTCCAAGCCGACATGAGCCTGCACATATACCACCACTTTTTTCCACTTTTGAGCAGGATGCAGGTACGTCGGCCTATGATTTCTCGGAGTTCCGATCATGCCTCGATGACATGTACGCCGAGCAGCAAAAGCAGAGGCAGCGATGGGAGGAGCAGAGCGCCTATACGCAGGCGGAGTTATAGGATTTCCGAGAGTACTTCCAGTGGGCTGAGGAGTTCTACAACGAGGCCCGCATCTACATCCAAAAGGAGGCTACTCGTCACCAGGATGAGGCCGCCTACCGCCAGGAGATGCGGCAGCACATGCATGCCCAGCAGCCACAGTGAGCTAGGGAGGAGGAGCACCGAGCAGTCGCTGCATCCACCAGCTCTCAGATCGACCACATGTACATGTGGCAATAGCGGCTTAGCAGCAGGTTCTCCCAGGATCTCGAGATGCCGAGACTTTCAGACTTTCCACCTTGTCCACCATACTAGAGGTATACTTTCATTTAAGTCTGGGGGGGACCCCAAATTTTATTTTGTTTCTAGCAGTAGTTTCTTTCATGGTATTTTCATCATTATTAGCATTCATTTATTCATGCATAGGTTGTTGAGTTTCTTTCAGCACTTAGTTTTTTTTATCTGTAAAGCTGCCTCAGTGGTATTTTTAAAAGTCTTATTCATGAGTTGTTTCCATGAGTAGTGTAACTTCATTTTTCTCGTGGTATTTTATTTTATTTGCTCTAATGAATGTTCTATACTTACACTGGTTAGCTTCTATTTTTACACACACATGTCGAACATTTTGAAAGGGAGAGTTTAGTACATACCTAGTTATGATTCATCTCAGTAGTCTAGTACTTTGGAATCCACAGGTGACCCTAGGACTAGCATTTTAGTTACTGGAGATGCTCGGATTGTGTAAGCCCATTCGGAAAAATCAAAATCCCTATGAGCCAAAAAATAAAAGAGAGAAATAAAAAGAAAAGAGAAATACAAGAGACAGAAAAAGAAATTAAAAAAAAAGAAGAGAAAAAAAAGGAGAGAGAGAAGGTTATGAGGGATAAAAAATAGTTATCGTGGGTGGAAATGGCTAGGTGCCCCTTTGAGACCGAGTTAGGTTACTGGGGAAACACCTATCAATTTCTCTCAATACCGAGTACGTCTTTGAGACCTTGTGCTCGATCAAGGGAACGACCCTCACTTTGGGCAGGTAAGTGCCTAAGAGCCGGAGACCTTAGGAAAGCTATAGGATGACGACTTAACTCATCATGGAACGAGTATCCCCTAAGAATGATTCACTTAGCACGAGCATGAAGAGCTAACCTAAAGAATTTCTAGAACATATTTATTTTGCTTTGATTGCAAATACCACTTGATAAATTTAGTTAACATGCTAAGTATGGAACACTATCTTTTTAAAAATTTCATGGCACTGAGGTTTGCTTGAGGACAAGCAAAGATTTAAGTCTGGGGGAAGTGATGTGAGAGAAACATATAGGGTTTTAGGAGTAGTTTTCACTCACATCTAATTACGTTTTATGTTAGTTTCATGCATATGTCACTCTATTTTGCACGCATTTCCTATTTTCTGGTTCGGAGGTTGGCTCTTTATACTTTTGCGTGCAGGATAGCATTTCAGGGAAAAAAGGTGCACTTTCAGAGCAAAAGAAGGACATTTTGCATCTAGATGCAGAAAGAGACACGACCAGGGCGTGTGGCTACACACAATCGTGTCCAATGGGCGAGATCAGCCACCCTAGGACCGCACACGGCTTGGCCATGTGGAAACACACGATCGTGTGGTGGCCCAGTATATTGACGTGACTAGGGATTTTTATGGATTTTGCAATGGTCCGCCCAAACCCTAGGGGGAGGCATGATGGCTGGGATGACACACCGAAGCCCTAAAAAGCTTCGAGAACTCGCAATGGGGAGGAAGAACGTCGCCGGAGGTCCACGTTCTACACTTCAACGCCGGAGAGAAGGACACATAAGCATTGTAATTTCTTGTTCTTGCATTTTATTTCTGATATATTCGAACATGTACATTCCTTGTGATCCTCCTCTTTTATATATGGAGTAGTTCCTTCTATTCTAGGATTAAGGAGTAGCTTGTGTGCGCATGACATATTGGTTCAAATTAAATTCTATTTTTGAGTTTGAATTTGCAATTGGAAATTGTTTATACACATATCTATGTGTATTTGGTTTTCTACCTGTTGTGCTTAGGCGATATGAGGGGTGGCAACCCTTGTATCTAAGATTTAGGGGATTTTATGTAAGGAACCTAGGGGTAAACCTAATCTCCTATAACCGTGGGTAGAAGGATGTGATGGAACAGGAAATGATTCATCGCAGGGATTGATTTGGCATCCTCGTATTGTCTATCCCGTCCTTTTAAGGTAGAGATAGCTCCCAGTAGATGCGGTGGCTCATCGGGAGAGTGTATGATGTCCCTTCCACAAAACCATAGCTAGACGTTTAGACAATGTCCAGTTGACAACATGTTTTTCGACACACAAGTGAAACTGAAGTCCTAGAATCCCTTTCAAAGATCTCGGCACTCTCCTTTCATCCTCCGTGTGACACCGTATTAGAGTTTAGTCCACCGACAATACTCGCAATCGAATCCTTTTATATTTTACTTCCGAACAATTTCAACCACTGAACATATAGGTATTTGAATCCTAGTCCCTGTGGGATCAATAATCTTTTATTACTTGACGACATCCATGCACTTGCGGGCATTGAGCGCGAGCGCGCACTCAAGTCCTCGACGGCCTCTGTCGCGAGATTTGAGGTCGCGTTCACATGCATCAAGGAGGTTCCTATTGTGGGCACTATTGTAAAAGTAGAAGGGTTGAGTCCTTTTACTGTGGATATCTTGAATGAGGAATTACCTCAACTTTTTTGACTTCCTCAAATGCCTAAATACACTGGTTCTTCCGATCCTAAGGATCATTTAAGTAGGTTTGAAAATTTTGCTCTATTGTATCGTTATACTGATGGGGTAAAATGTCGGGTGTTCCTTACTACTCTAATAGGATCGGCACTACAATGATTTAGTGATCTGAAGCCGTGGAGTATTGTGTCCTTCAAGGATTTTTCCATGTTATTTTATAGACATTTTTCTAGTTCTAAAAAATATTTACCCCGACCGTTAAGTCTTTTTAATCATAAACAGGGAGAACAAGATAGTTTGCAGCAGTATGTACATAGATTTACATAGTCCGCTCGGGAAATTCCTAGTATGATATGCGGTATGATGGTAGGAGCATTTACTCAGGGGCTCAGAGAAGGGGTCTTCTTTAAATTCTTGGATAAAAATCCTCCTACAAGCTTTGATGATCTACTATCCCGGGCTAAAAAGTATATTCATCTGGAAGATGCTGAGAAGTCTCGGCAAACCTCTCAGGATTTTAGAATAGTAGAAATACCTGAAAGGAGGATTGATTGGGTAAGACCTGCTCAACCTTCAAAGATAGATCTTTATATGCTCCTCGGATGCGGTTTTCTAAGGAGAGGGCTATGAATATATGTATAGAACAAAGGTTATTGAGAAGACCCTTTGGAGCTGATAGAGTGCCTAGGAGATTACCAGCCCCTTCTTTTTGTTCTTTTCATCATGAATATGGGCATAATATTCAGAATTGTCAGCAGCTAGACTTTGAGTTGCAAAGAATTATGGGAGCTCATCCACATGTTTGAAACCTGGTTTGAATCCAGCTCCTTATCAGCGGGGGGTCGGAGGAAGAAATTACAGTAGAAGAAATCTGGGAAGACCTTTTGGAAACTGACCTGCACAACATGATCAGTTAAGGGAGATAGCCCCTTATTGAGCTACACCTGCTAATCAACCCCCTGTAAGGGGCTCTATTAATATGATATCTGGTGGTCCAACTAATGGAGATTCTAACATAGCATGAAAAAAACACAGTAGAGAGGAGTGTGCATCTTTTGCCACTCTTCCTAAAATTAGATGACAAATGATAGGCTTTGATTCTAATGATTTAGAGGGAGTGATGACTCCTCACACTAATGCCTTAGTCATTCGAGCTCTTATTGCCAATTTCAATGTGGGAAGAGTTTTTGTTGACCCGTGCAGTTCAGTAGATATTTTGTATTGGTCAGCCTTACAACAAATGGGAGTTACTATCACAGATTTGTAGCCAGTTGGTACTTCTTTATTTGGATTTTCTGGTCATGAGGTGTAGCCCCAGGGCTAAATAAAACTTCCTTTATCTTTAGGAGAAGAGCCAAGGAGGAAAACTGTGCTTATTAATTTTATAGTGGTTGATATACCTTCTTCTTATAATGTTATTTTAGGCAGACCTTTTCTATGTAATTTACAGGTTATAGCTTCTCCTTATCATCAGAAAATTCTTTCTTTCTTTTCTGATCATTTTCTGAACTAGGTTGACTAGTTCGGTCTCCATTTCTACCTCCGATTTCGACTCAGATTTAGACTCTTTGGGTGAGGGTTTGCTCTTTCCTTTCTTTTGTCATGCAATCAAAGCTATACTTTTCTCGACCGGAGTTGAGTTAGACTGTTCATGAAGCTCAAATTCAGAAAATAATTCATCTAATCTAATTTTAGAAAGATCTCTAAATACTTAGTAAGCATCAACCATGGATGCCCACAAAGTGGTTCTAGGAAAAGCCTTAAGTGCGTACCTTATGATGTCTCAATTTTCTACCTTTTATCCTATTGAGTGGTGGCCATTCATGATGTCTTAGATCCACACATGGAGTTGGGTTGCCTTCTCATTATCCTACATTTTTAGATTAAATAATTTATTAAGAAGTAAGTCCTGTTTACATATCTTAGTGTCGGCGGTCCATCATGTAATTCGGTGAGCCTATCCCAAAGGTCCTTAGTGATGATGATGGGATGGACATGGTTGAGTTCCTCCTTGGACAACCTGCATTGTAAGTTCTAAGTTTCTTTTACTTCAGCTTTGATTTGTCGCTTCATTTTATTGATCAATTTGTCAAAGTCCAATGGTTCCCCTTGGTCATTGGTTGGTAAAGCAAACTCAGTTTGGATGGCAATCCACATATCAACTTGTGTTTTTAAAAAACACTCCATCCGACCCTTCCAGTAACAAAAGTCATCTCCATTAAAGAATAGAGGTCGGACGATGTTATACCCCTCAAGGTGGACCATTTAGATAACCTTGGAAGTAATATAACAAAAAAAAACTTTCCAAGATTTGGTCTTGGATTTTTTATGCTGGAAATAAAAATAAACAAGACAAAAAAAATGAGAGAAAAAGAACTAAGCAAAAACTAAACACTTACAAACTTCGATGTCCTTGAAAAGGTATTGAATGATATTTTTTGGGGTCAAGAAAAGCTTGTTACAAAGTATACCCTTTTAAGATGTGTGGATCTTTGGGAGAGATTCGATTCGATTGGTTGCACATTTCGTGGGTCCACTTATATCAAAAGTTATGCTCGTTTTACCATCAGCTACTCCAGAAGCAATTGGTTTGGTTGTAGAACTTTACATACTTGCAAAAACACGAAGAAAAACAATGTACCAAGACTAGGTCTTGGATTAGTTGTGCGGGAAATAAAAAAACCTAAATGAAAAAAAAAACAAAACAAAAAGAAAATGCTCAACCGGTGGTTGCACCGAATCTGAGTGCCCCCGCTCTAATACCAATTGTAGGATCATAAAGGCGCTAAAGGGAGGGTGAATAGCATATTTAAAAAAATTTCTTTTCATTTAAAGAAAACTTCATAGTGGAAAACAAAACCAGAACAAAGAACACATTTATTCTTACTTGGTTCATAGCCTACCGGCTGCTAGTCTAATGCCCTACGATCCTCGATCGCTTTCATAGGGAAATTCACTAATTAATCTCTTCCTTGTTGAAGTTAAGAGATGTGACGATTACAAAGATGAAGAGGCCAGTAACAACCTTACTAGTCCTTCTATAAATTAAGTACAAAAATCAAATAAATTAAAATGATACCGACAAGTAAATGAGCTTAACAACAAAGCACAGTCGAAGTAGCATTGTAGTACAAAGAATCACGGTCGCAGAGTAAGAGCACTTGGGATTATTGGATATCTAGGGTTTGTGAACATCCCTCCTTTTATAGAACGTCCTAGGCCTTCAAGATCATAATTTTCGTCACAATCTAGATCTAGAACTAGATAAAACTCTATCAAAAAATTCTTATCTTTGAGGTGGCACTTGGCTCTTCATGCGTACACAAGTCGACTGCTCCTATTGCTAGTCGACTGGCCCAATCAACTACTGACCCTCCCAATCGACTGATGAACTTGAATTTCCATTGTCACCTGAATCACAATATTAGTACAACGTATGCAATGATAGTGATGATGACAGTCTTTAGACCGTCAGATCTCAAGTTCGGCATTCCCCCAGAAGCCTTAGTTGGATTGACGCTTATGGTTGTCCTCATATTGAGGATGCGACCTCACCATACTCCACACCTAGAGCTTACCTTGATTTACCTTTAGTCCTTCTGACCTATCGCTTAGCTTCTGGTCACTCAACCACTGAGGTTTCTCGACTTCCCGAGATTCTCCTAGAGTCTTTGACCTTAACAAAGTTTAGTATATTACCTGCACACTCAACATAGCATATAAGATAACAAAAAAATTTAACTTTGAATCTTTGCCATTATCAAAACCTTGGTTTGATTATCTGGTGCCCCTACACCAACAAACACGACACAGTCAAAGCTAGGCGTGTTCGAGACTTCCAGCGGTTGATACTATCCAACCATGCCATTTGGCATGATTGTGGTGCGGTTAATCCACTGGCAATTTTCTCCGATGGAAAAGCTATAAAAAGAGCAGTAGGGCTAAGGAAATCTCATCTTCGGTTCAACAAAAAGGTAGAGGAGAAGGATGAGCCATCAGGGAAGATATTTTCTAAGGATGGGGAATGCCATTGTAGTGTGAAGATGCCAAGTTTTCTCTTTTCTTATCTCTTTTGTTGTTGGATGTTCTTAAAACTTGCAATGTGTTTTAATTCCCAAATTATGGAGTAATATTTTGTGATCTTAGGGCTAGCGAGTAACCTTCTATCAAGTTGTCATGATTAGATTTTGAAATCTATTCATTATTTTGATGTTTATTCAAGATTCAATTTTATCGTATTTATTTCCTACTTGCGTTTATTTTGGCCATTTATTCCCATGTCTTAGGGATCCAAGGGAAGGACGAAATGGTAAACCTCAATCCCAGAACTATAAAACTGAACTTGAGGCTTTTTCTATAAGTAATGGTTAAAGTCTAGAAAGATTTATAGGGTTCTCATGATAGGTTCCCTAAGCTATTAAGGTCTTCTATGCACTTACACCACGGAAGTAGTTTAAGCCCTCTTGAGGTATTTTTCTTGGCTATTCTAGAATGCAAAGGTTCTATATTAAATCAACCTTATGAGTAGCGGTAGTAAGTCTAGATAGATTTGTGAGATTCTCGTGACAACTTCCCTAAGCTATTAAGGTCATCTACGCACTCACATCATAAAAGTAGGAGTTGAGGTTAATTAAATACATTGACGTGATCTCGAAAGAGGCCGACAATTACCTTAGATGGGCCACCATCTAGAATATACATCCATACAATAAGGAACTATCATGGCACTATATATTGTTGTGAAACCAAAACTCTAAGGCCATTCCAAAACTTGAGTACTTTTCCATTTCCCGATTTATTTTCTCTCTTTCGTTTAAACTGCTATTGGATTTTGATTCTTTTTAGAAAATTTGACATTGTGAACAATTAACAACCATGCACTTGTGGTTCCGCTCACATCAATATTTGGCACCATTGCCGGGGACTGCGTCAATATTAGTTTATTTGTAATTAGGCTAATCTAGATCCTTTATTATTCTATTATCCATTTTTTTCTTATTTATTTACACTCATCTTTTCTTTTTGGAAGTTGTCTTTTTCATTATATGCGTAGATCGACCAAGCAAGGAGTTTTGCTAGCAGAGAACCCCAAGATCGAGAGAACCATCCTTGCTAGATAAAGATCATTTCAAAGGCAATGAGGGGAAATTCCTATTAACACCATGTCAACACATGAGGAAATTAAATTGTTGAGTAACTACACAATGCCTAGTAAGAAGGGGCTAAAATCAAGCATTCAAAGACCACCTATTGAGGAGAACATCTTTGAACTGGAGCCTGCCTCATTATCTATGATCCAACAACACCAGTTTAGAGGAGCTCCTACAGAAGATCCTAATTAACATCTATAAGTATTTTTAGAATTTTGTGAAACTTTGAAATTTTGTGTAACAGCATATGCTATTAGGTTGAGGTTACTCCCTTTCTCCTTGAGGGGCAAAGAAGAGCTTGGTTGCATTCCCTTCCGCTGTATTGCATTACAACTTGGGCTCAACTAGAGCAAAATATTCTCAACAATTATTTCCGTATAAGCAAGACTACAAATCTCCATCACCAAATTACGAATTTTGCACAAAGAGATAGAGAATCACTCTTCGAGGAATGGGACAGATTCAAAGGATTATTGCATTAGTGTGATAACTCACATTTTTGACATCATATTTGTATTCATTCCTTGATGTTTTAATCCATTCGTATGATTAATTCAATGTATATATCATGTTTTACGAATATAGATTGTTTTAGTGCCTTATGTAAATACATGCTAATTTGATGTCCTTAGCACTAATTTGATGTGTATCTTGTTGTGTAGGGCATTTGAAGGATATATCGAGGAGTTTAGGGGCATATTCATCAATGAACCATGACAATACCAATGTCCCAAACACTGCTGAGCCATGTCCCAAGCTGTAGAGATGGAGGAAATGAAGAAACGTGGCATCCAGAGGAAGAAACATGGTCGTGTAAAAGAAAACATGGTTGTGTCTCATCCTCTACCAAATGACCAGAGGAAGACATGGTTGGGATGTGCCGAAAAGACACGACTATGTGGTGTCTTTTGCCCTAGTTGGGAGTCACTTTAAATAGCATTTTGAATTGGATTAACAACATCTCTTCTTTCCAATTCATCGACAACTGCTTCCCACCTCCTCTCCCGGTCGGGAGAGGCTCCGTCCATGTCGTATTGATCCTCTTCCACCTCCCTTCCTTCGAGTCCAGTGAAAGGGAGTCCATCTACCTCTCCTCATGTCCGATGGGTAGTAGCATTATCCACAACATCTAATGACACCATCCACCTCAAGGGGTCATAAGGTTCCCGCCTTCGTTGTATCATCATCAACCACCACCGAGGGAGAGATCATTCTTTATCTTTTTGTTTTAGCCTAGATTAATTTTTTTGTGTGGCATGTGTTTCCTTGGGGTCCGAAGGGAAGTAGCATTATCCACAGCATTAATCACCACCATCCACCTCGAGGGGTCAAAGGGTTCCCTCTTCCATTGTATCATCATCAACTTCTACCGAGGGAGAGATCATTCTTTATATTCTTTTTTTAGCCTAGATTAATTTTCCTGCATGTCTTGTGATTGATTTAATTCCTCTTACATTTGGTTGATTTAGTTTATCTTAATTTTGGTTATGTACATTAGGTGTTTGGTTTAATTCTTCTTATAGTTTTTGTTCCTTTAATTACTGCACTTAACTTGTTTGTTGAAATTCCTACATTGTTTACTTGGTAAATGTTTTAATTACATGCATTGTTAGGTTAGAGTTTTAATTACTCACACTGTCTTTATTAAGTAGGTTTAGAATTTCAATCACAAAACCCCCCCATTTATATTAGAAAACCCTAAGCAATAACGAAATGATCTTAAAACTATTATTCTATCAATTACACTCATTGGGAGACAATCCGGGCAATTCTCTAAGCAAAATTTGTTAGTATCAGCCCTTAGTGCCAATCATGAGATGATTGATTAGGGATCATATGTATCATATTTCATTAATACCAAGCAAAGATTGATTATTATATTTACTTTATGTGTGTGCCATCCAAATAAATATAATATTGCCCTTGAATAGTAGGTTCTAATCTATAGTATATCAATTGATAGAATTGATTATGAGAAGTTGTAGAGAACACTATATTTAAACATTCCTAATCAAGTATTGTATTAATAGACAAAGAGATATATTAATACATTGAGACTAGCCTGTAGGTCAATGGATGACTTGATCTCACAAGTCATGGATATGTGATATCACATTGACACATCGGTATATATATTGGAGAATATATGTACTGAATTGACCCACCATGAGAAAGTGTCATGGATCGTTATATGAGTGTCATATACTTTCTCATGTGACTATTGGTATGAATAGTCCTTAGACCTGAAGTCACTACAATTCCTTACATAAGGAGTTATGTACTTTGGTATCATCTAACATCACCCGTAATAGGGTGCACTATAACGGCGATTGTTGGGTATGTAATGAATTATGCGGAGGGATGTGAGTGATGTAGATGGGATCTATCCCTCCCATTTGACGGGAGTGATATCTTTGGCCTCTTGATAGAGTATGACCACGAAATGCATGGCCATGCTCAAATGAGTAAATATGAGATATTGAGCTCATTTGTTTGAGTGAGTCTACTTGGGGATCAAGAAACATAAAGATCGATAAGGGGATGGCACGGTCTATGCCTCATTGATCGATCTAAGATATCAAGGATAGAAGGACACCGTCATACATGATAATAGCCATGAAAAGGTTGTCGGATCTCGACTTTCTTGTAACTTGGGTAGCAATGATGTATTGCTAGATGTCGCTCATTGCTTATGCGTCTAAAAGGGGTTTTAGACACATTGCCAACGTTACAAGAGTCTATTGGGTCACACACAAATGACATTCTATTTTGGAGATAGTTTCTTTTAGTCAACTAAAAGAACAATTGAGCAAATGGAAAAGACTTGAGTTAGACTCAAGTTGGTTAAACTTGAGTTAGACTCAAGTTAAACCATGGAAGATGATTCATCATGCAGAAAATCCAAGGGTCATCTATCATCATGTGATTAATCATGCAAGGGAATACCAAGGGCCTTGGTATTCATGATGAAGAGATGAGAGGTTTTCATGCATTGATGAAAGGGAATACCAAGGGTCTTGGTATTCATAATGGAGATAAGAAGTCTTCTTGATGAAGACATGTAGGAGGGGATTTTGTGGTGAGGCTTGAAGTTTTTGGGCTTGCAAGCCAAGAGAGTGCTCTCCTTCTTCTCCTTCTTTCTTCCAAGTGTTCTTGGCAGTTTGCTAGGGTTGCTACCACAACGTGTCTCCAAAAATGCTGAGTGTCAGTGTGGATACATTGGAGATACGATTCTCCTTACCGTATAGAGATCTGGTAGTGCTTGGATTAGAGGGATTGAGAAGGGCTCGCATTGAAGGTATATTTCTTCTTCTAGATAAGATCTAGATTAAACGAAGAAAATGATTTATATGTTTTGCATGGATCTCTGGAGGGATCCGATTTGTATTTTTTTATTTCCGTTGTGGTTGTACAAAGTATTTTGCTCGCAATGTTGTGAATGTCACGATCCGGATTCCCCAACAAAATTTGCATAGAGAGAGTTTGATAATTAATTTTTAATAGTGGTATGACCCTATTTATCAAATTTTGGCGTCGTTGCCGAGAAGTGTAATGGTGCTTGGTAGGATTAGGATTGTTTATTGTTTTTCTTATTTTTATATTTTAGTTTTTTATCGACGAAACTGTTAGTATCTCTATTTGCCCTCAAATTTTGTAGGAAGACGTATTAGGGTATAAAGATTAATACTCACAATTTCAGTGTGAATAACACCCTATTTTGGTCAAAATCCATCATTTAGACCACTTTTTAATTTTGCAAGAATTTTAATTTCATTTTTCTACTTTATTTTCATTTATTTTTATTTCATTGGTGGTCACAAAAGTATTAATTTTTTTTAGGACATCATTCTTTTATTTCTTGTATATCGATGTATTTTGGCATGCTTATTTCCTATATTTTTTTGATTTGTTTATTAGTGTTTCAGGTAAGACCAGGAGCTATCTTTTCTAAGCAATAAGGATCCATATTATCAGTCGTTTGGAGATTTCAGTGATGCTTACTATTCAGGAACTGGGCAACATGAGTATTACCAACCTGAACAAAAATATTATCAGTACCAGCCTTAATATCATCAATTTGTTCCTCAGTATCATCAACCCTATTAGTAGGATAGGTATAATTCATTATCTGGTCATACAATTTTGATTCATATTTTTGCTATGGGCATACAGAGTAGCACAATTTTGAGCAGTCTCAATTTAGTAGGTATGAATGGATGGGTCAGCAAAACTTTGAGTATGGGAACGTGCAACAACATCGTCCATCTTTCCCAACATGTCACTCCAACCAACAAAATATTTTTGCAATATGGAAGAGTATTTGTGGTGTTTAGCAATTAACAAGAGAGACTTTGCATGAGTATTAGAGAGATTTAAAGGACTTTATGCTAGTTGCCCTCATCATTAAATCAGTGATGACCTACTCATTCAGTATTTTTACAATGGATTGCTTCCCATGGATAGATGTATGGTTGATGTAGCTAGTGGAGAGGCCCTAGTCAATAAAACTCTTGTTAAATCTTGAGAACTCATTGAGACCATAGTACCAAACGTGTTCCCAACCACACCCCAGTTTTACCAGCCACAACAACACCAACAAATGCAAGCACAAGGATTCATTCAACCTTCGTCAGAGACCATTTCCATGAATATCGACGTGCTTGGGGAGATGGATTGTGGAGTGAGTGAGAGTCATATCTATGATTCAGCTGCTCTACAGGACTCCTATGATTCTTTGTGTTGTGATGTTATTGTGGATATTGATGCATGTGAAAATTTTGTTGAACTTGTTATTATTCTAGATATGGATGATACTATTGATAAGTTGCCAACTGATTATGCTTGGTCTATTGTAGATAACATTGTAGATGAAGCATCACCCTCAGAGTTGCTTCCTTAAGTTGTGTAACCACATGATTTATAGTTAGAGCCTCTACCTTATTCCTTAGAGTGTGCATGTTCTAAAGAAGTAAAGTAGTTGCAAGATATTAGTGGCCAAGGTTGCTAGCCTAAACAGAAGACTAGTGGGATAGAAGTCGAAAGCATATTCGATGAGTTGATTCCCACAGGAATGATGGATAGTCGGAGACCCTTGGATTGAACACTCCCACATGAGTTGAATACTCCAACAAATATGTTGATGGAAGCCCTGACAACAAATGCAATAATCCAACCCCCATACTGGAAACTATTTCTGAATCGCCTTCGACCACCAGAGGAAACATATGATGAGGTGATTATATTAGAGGGAGCATTGTAGGACTATTCTGACCACATGAAGAAGGCACTCACTTCCATTCGGTCCATCCCATCTCCGACATAGATATTGAAGTTGAATCATCTTCAACCACTGGTAAGGGATTTCTTTAAGAGCACTCAACTGCCTGCATGGCTCCTCTCACTTAATCTTCTCCAACCACCAAGACCTCAGGGGAGTTTGTTCCATCTCATCATTTTTCTTTTTTCTTTGTGTATATGTTTTTTTTACTTTGTTTGTTTTTTGTTTTAGTTGTTAAGTTTTGTTTGTTGAGTTTTCATTTAATTAATTTTTTAGATAAATTCTCTATGCATTCCTTTAAATCATCTTAGAAGTCATGAAATCTAGTTAAATTTGACTATCGAGTTTTGAGATTTATAGTCATGAATAAATTATTTGATTGCATGTGGTTACAACTTGGTGATGGATTCTATGTTGATAGATTGAGATGATGATCATTTTTGTTTACCTAGTGAGGATTGAGCCTTTTTTATTGTTTGTGTGTGGTGCACTTGTGGTTATTATAACTCTAGAACTTGCTTTGATTCTTTTGTGACCACATAAGCATAGGTTTGCATGATTATTATGAAGGCCTTTTCACTTGTTTTCCTTTACTTCTTTTGTCACTACATGCTTATTAAATAATATTCATATTGTTTATCACATCATTTCTTTACCTTCTTCCATTTATTTCTTCCTCATTGTTCTTCTGGATATGGGATATTTTGATGTTCCATGATGAGTGTTTTGCTCGAGATGGACAAAGGTTTATGTGTGGGGGAGAGGAGTAGCTTAGAAGTGTTTAGTGGAAGCATAGCCTAGCCATGCTTGATCACCATAGGCAATTTGTGCTTTATCTTTTTAGCTGGGCTTGATGATGGAGCATAGGGAAGTGCACTGCATGTCAAGAAAAAAAAATTATGAAAAAAATAGTTGAAAAAAAGAAACTTGAAAAAAATGATTAAACAAATAGGAAAAATAAACATTTGGCCAAATTAATAAAGGCAATAAAAAAATGATGAATGAAAAAAATTCTTTGACAAGTTGTGTAGTTTTTATTTATATGTGATAGTATTTTTTTGATTGACATATCTTGTTGCAACCATTTAAATATTTATTATATATCAAAAGTTGATTTATATTGTGGAAAGTGATAAGGGTTGTTTACATGTGATTTAGTGAATTGGATGGAAACTTTTTGGGTAATGCTTTCTTGTACTCATCAATGCAGCATTTCAATATTCCCATATCTACTACCATTACTTTGATCTTTTTCTTTACTTCATTCATTTCTTTTCCTACATACATATTATTATTTGCTTTGACTCATGTTTCCCTTACATTCTTAATAAGCCTTCAAAGATTGTGCATTCTTATGTGTATATAGTGGTGAATATTAGAAGAGAAGCAAGGATATGGTAGTGCATAAGCCATGAGTAGCTCGAGTGAACTCCATTGTTACATATACATGAGATAGAGAGCCACCACCATTTACCTTCTACGGTTTAGCCATTCTCAATTTATTCAGGATGGATTGAAGTACCATGTTTATTAATCTATGTAAGAGTTGTGTCCATGAATGCTTGAGTCTATGAGATTTGACAATCACAGGTAACTTTCTTTCATGATCTTCTTAGAATGATTAGGAATTATGAGGGAATACATCTTTAGTTGTTTTCTTAGTTTTATTTACTTGCACGTAACGTGGAAGAATAAGTGTGGGGGAGTTGATGACTCACATTTTTGACATGATATTTGTATTCATTCCTTGATGTTTTAATCCATTTGTATGGTTAATTCGATGTATTTATCAGGTTTTATGTATATAGATTGTTTTAGCGCCTTAATGTAAATACACACTAATTTGATGTCCTTAGCACTAATTTGATGTGTATCTTGTTGTGTAGGGCATTTGAAGGATATATCGAGGAGTTTTGTGGCTTTTCCATCAATGAACCATCACCATTACAAGGTCCAAAATGTTAGGGCAATCAACCCAAGTATGTTATTGGTTTTGATGTGTGTGACAAAGGGTTTAAGTTAGGATGTTTATGTGATTTGATATGTGTGTTTAAGTTATATATAACTTAGTAAATCACACATAGTTAGCTTGATGAATCAATGGCGAGTTCATCATCTCATGGCTCGGGTCCTTGAGTCGGTGAAGGATGGCACGGGGAGAAGTCGTGAGCTTAGTGTATCCAAGTGATTGCCAGACAAGGAGAAAATGGAGTGAAGCCAAAGGAAGCAGACTTCAGGGCAAGACACGAAGGATGGCACGAGAGAAGTCGTGGGCTTAGTGCATCCGAGGGACGCAGGCCGGACGAAGAGAGATTCGGTGAGGGACTCCATGGGAGATGAGAGATTGAGCGATTGTAACCCGGGATAGGGTAGCTCAAGTTAGTGAACTTGGCTAAATGGCTAAAGTCAAGTGTCGAACACTCAAACATGTGTTTGAGGTTTTACCCGACAATTGGAGGTTTTGGATGCTCAAACATATGGTTTGAGGTTTTATCCGATGGTCAGATGCTCAAACACTTTGTTGTTTGAGATTTTACCTGACAGAAGTCGACTGATATAGGTATCAGTCAACTGGTATAAGTTGACTGATGGCATGCAGCAATCGACTGTAGCATGCTCAACGAAAAGAAACCCTTCTTCTCTATAAAAAGAGGGGTTGGGGGCCTTGGGGAAACTAATGCTTCCACTCCTAAGTGCTCTCCAAGTTCCTTAAATGTTTTCACTCTCCTCTTCCTTATTTCTAACTCTATTTCATTGTAAGGGGGAGAGTTTTTGTAAAGAGGTTACCTCCACCTTTTCTTGAGCTAAAGGAGAGATTAGTGGATTGGTTTGAAGGAGTGATTCGCCTTACGAATCATCCGTGGACTAGCGACAAGGGTCGTGAACCATGTTACATCTCTTGTTAGCGTTTGTTTTCTCTTTATCTTTGTTTGTCTTAATTGTTTTTGGTTTTAGTATTTTTGCTATGCTAACCTCGATTGTAGATGACTAAGACGAGCAATTTCCATCGAGCACATCGTAGGCTATTCAACCCTGTTAGTTATATATGAGAGGTGTCCTAAGGCAATAACCTTATGATTGTACCATTTATTTGATAAATGAAGATTCACTATTTTAGTGTATGTGTTTTCATGTATTTGATAAGATCTTAAACTCATTTACTGAATATCCACAGTATGATTCACAGCATGAGAGAATTTGTGATTGGATCACAACTAGTGAGTATCTCTACATGTGTAATTATGATGTATTGGAATTATCCCTAATCGATGAGTTGATGCATTTGGACACCATCAATTCTATCGAGACTAGCACGAGGTATACTCTTTGGTGTATCCAAGCAGTTGATTCTCACTGGCTGAAGACATTGTGATTTCCGGAGTTAATCGTGGATGCTAGTTATGGTAACTAGTTCATTGGAGTGACCAATTGTAAGACTTCATATGGTTCTCTGCATATATGGATATGTCAATGAAGTTCTTACTGCAGCTTAAGTGCGATGTTCCTTTGACTTGCGGTATTCAAGTCATCTTGGTCATGGAGACTTATGCTTTGACATTTTAAGCAAGCACCTCCAAGGAGATGTGGACCCAGGATGATTGGGTATATGTCGAAATGCTCGAAGGTGTTTGAATAGCCTATATAGGATTCCCAACTCCTTACGAGGAGATGTATACCCATGGCCTCTCGTCGGATTGTTACTAAAGTCTTTGGCCAAAGCATTACATGTTTAGAGTAAGGTACTCTTTTTTTTTTATGAAGGTAAATATATATATCATCAAAATAGCATGAACATACATAACCCAAGGAGTCTACACATGTCATATTCGACAAAATGTTAGATCTGAGTAGACATCTAAGGTAGAAGGTACATGTGCTCTCAAGAGTACCAACACACTCTCTGTACCAAAACCCTCCTGTACACAACGGTCAGTCCTCCCTCTCCCATCATGCAGCGGTAGATGTGTTAGTAATATATGAGAGATGTCCTAAGGCAATCGCCTTATGTATGAACCATTTATATGATAAATGAAGATTCACTATTTGAGTATACATGTTTAATGTATTTGATTGGATCTTAAACTCATTTACTGAATGTCCACGATACGATTCACAGCATGAGAGAATTTGTGATTGGATCATAACTAGTGAGTATCTCTACATGTGTAATTGTGATGTATCGGAATTATCCCTAGTCGATGAATTGATGGATTTGGACACCATCAATTCTGTCGAGACTAGCACGAGGTATAATCCTTAGTGTATCCAAGCAGCTGATTCTCACTGGCTGGAGACATTGTGATGTCCGGAGTTGATCGTGGATGCTAGTTATGGTAACTAGTTCATTGGAGTGACCAGCCGTAAGACTTCATATGGTTATCTGCATATATAGATATGTCAATGAAGTTCTTACTGTGGCTTAAGTGCGATGTTCCTTTGACTTGCGGTATTCAAGTCATCTTGATCATGGAGACTTATGCTTTGACATCTTAAGCAAACATCTCTGAGGAGATGTGGACCCGGGATGATTGGGTATAAGTCGAAGTGATCGAAGGTGTTTGAATAGCCTATAAAGGATTCACCACTCCTTGCGAGGAGATGTATACCCATGGCCTCTCGTCGGATTGTTACTAAAGTCTTTGGCCAAAGCATTACATGTTTAGAGTAAGGTACTCTTCGATACATGTGGAGTAACTAGAATCCGTAGGACGAGAAAATAATACTTGGGCTAGGTGTGACGTAGTCAGCCTAGTGGGGACTGACACAATAGACCATGTCCTGAACCAAGTGGGTATAAGATGAGTGAAGGGAATGAGGCACGATTCATTCGAGCTACTGAAGGGTTTCAGAAATAGTTCTGGATCAACCGTTGATCTTTTCGGTTAATTGGGGATCATGATGTACTACTAGGTGCCACTCATGATCGTTCTATAATTAATGGTTAATTATAGACGGCCAACATAAACCGAGAACCTATTTGGTCACACGCACAACGAGTGTAATCCAAAGGATTTAAAACGAGCTTGAGAATGGGATTCTCAGACCGAGAGAAACTATGTTTGGTTGGACTAAACATAAAGCGAGCATGAAATTGTTTCAGTCGCAATGGAAGCGTGGATGGGCCGTGTCTTATGAAGACATAATGGATGGACCAAAATGGTTTGGTTCTAATCCAATGGATGAGAATAAACCAAAGGGTTTGGTTTATATTAAACGAATGAACCAAAGGTTGGTTCAGTTCGTTTTAACTTAAAATAAACCATCATGGTTTGGTTTATTTTAACTTATCTTAATGGAGCGGGTTAACGGGCTTTATGGATATGATCCATTAACCATTAAGAGAATTAGTTCTCTATAAAAGAGGGCTTAATGGATAATTAAGCCCTAATCAAAACCCTAGCCCTTGGTGTTGCCGCCCACCCCTTGAAGGAGTTTTCGGCGCCAACCCTAGTGTGCCACCGCCCAGCCCCTTGTGCCGCATTCCAACTTGTTGCCGGCGACCAAGCTTCAGCCGGTGAACCTCTGGCGACCCTCCGGTGATCTCCTCTAGGTTCGGTGATAAGGTGAGCTTCCATCTCTCCTTGGCCGGCCTCTATTCCTCCACCAAAAGTTGTCCAGTTTTTCTGGACAGTTTGTTTCTTTGTTGTCGGAGCGTCGTTTGGACGACGGTTAGTGCTCCGACAGCGGCTAACTTACCGGGGATTTGATCTCCGGTAATCCTCTGAGGTGGAGGACGAAGGATTCGTCAATTGGTTGACGAATACCTCTCCGGAGAAGCGAGTTTTGAGAACTCGTTTTAGGATCCGAATTTGGAGTCGGATCGTGATCATCTCTCGATCACGTCGTCTTCAACACGAGGCTAGTAACCCGTACGAAGACGAAGCTCGTGACTTAGCGAAGTCATCCCGAGGAGCTCGGCGTGGATACGGATAGAGACGATTCTTACGAGGATCGTTCCGGTTGATGTCGTTCCCGCTACACGTTATACGGAAGGTATAACGTAGATAATTTTCTTTTATTGCAAATTTTAATTTACGGTTATGTCTACACTTGTTGTAATAGCATGCGTATGTTGTGTGTGTTGTAATAAATATAGATTTATTATTTTTAATTGCTTCCGCTGTGCTCATGTTTACGAAACATGATCGAACACACACACGCCGCGGTGCCGGAAACCCAACAGTGGTATCAGAGCCCAGGTTGTGTTTCGACATAATCGTAAAAATGGTTTTGCGATAGTCATAATGTATTTCTGGAAATTTTCTAAATTTTGGAAATTTAGAAGTATTTATGGAAATTTTTCAATTTTGGAAAGTCTAGAAGTATTTATGGAAATCTTCCACTTTTGGAAAGTTGGAAGTATTTATGGAAATTGATATTTTTCATAAATAAAATATTTGATTAGATTCTGGAATTTTGTTTCCTAATTTAATCATGATTTGATTTGGGAAATCAAATCTTAAAATATTTTATTTCCATAAGTAGTTTTAATGATTTAGGAAATTGGTTTCCTAAATAGATTTTCCTTAATCAAATAATTCCATGAATAAAATATGTGATTAGATTTGGAAATTTGTTTCCTAATTTAATTATGATTTGATTTAGAGAATCAAATCATAAACATATTTTATTTCCATAAATAGTTATGACATATAAGGAAATTATATACATGACATAATTGTATGCCATGTAATTGCATTAGATGCATAACATTATGCCATGCGTGTCGTGACATGTAGATGTATGCCATGCCATGTAGATAATAGTTATTTGCATGCAAAGAGGATGAGACATAAAAACCCTTAATCAATATTAAAGCCTACACCTTCCATTAATATGGTTAGAACAGTTACATTTCTTGTTTGGGTTGTTGGACTCTCTCGAGCCCGCTCGAACACGAATATGTTCAAACCATGGAATAGTTTAATACTAATATGGTAGAGTCGAGAGGTCAATCGTTAGCTTTGGTTGTTGGACTCTCTCAAGCTGGGCTAATTGGTTGAATGCGCTCTAACCATATTAAAACTATGTCTGATTAATGGGTTGGCTTTAACTGGACATCGGCTTGTTGGACTCTCTCAAGGTCGATGTAAAGGGAGGTGAAGTTGGGTGCTATGCATATGATGCATACTTGTTAATGTGTTAACAACCCGATGTATGTGTGAACATTCAATTAGTTGATAGCACATTGTGATAGTTGCATATCACGGGATATGCAATCGGTATAGATGATACCTACCGTCGTAGTTATGAATGGCTTGTTGGACTCTCTCGAGGTTGTTCATAACTATGATGGATATCGACCATTCGGAGATGGACCTACAATCTCGAAGTGATTTGGGGGTTTTTTGAAATTCGAAAAATGAATGAGATTTATAAATGTATATTGATGCATTTTAAAATCATCTTTCTCATATATGCTCATTTTGTATTTCTAAGATTGATCATGATGTCTTTGAATTGCGTTCCATTTTGGATTGAATAAATTAGTGGGCGAACTTCTTGGGTGGCTTAGAAACTTGAAATTGTTCTCAAGGTGGAAAAGCTGCGAATGTCCTCGAGCGCCTCTTCCCCGTCCTAGTGACGATGCAACTCTGGACCAATTGTTGGCCTATCGAAACATGTGAGTGATTACGAACAAATGAGTTGCATCATGCTAGCCACGATGGAACCCAAGCTCTGGCGAGCATGAGCATATGGATGCTCATATCGTAGTCCTTCATCTTTGTGAGTTGGTTGATGAGCAAGTGAGATTCGAAAGGTTCGAAGTCTCAAATCTCCTCTTCACCTCTGAGATGCTAGGAGGTTCATCTGTGTGCTTGCTCGATATCTTTGAAGGCGTGGAGTCTTACGAGAAGCATGGCGAGGGGCAGTCTTGTTAGTTGATTCCTCGAAGAAAGGTTCTAAGAGGAAGTCAAAGGAACAGCAGAAGGGAAAGAAGAGAAGGGCTAAGAAGGTAGAACTAGCATAAAAGGAAACTTGCCATCATTATGGCAAGGAGAGCCATTTGCGAAGAAAGTGCAAGATTTATCTTGAGTCCGTGAAGAAGGATAAGGCATCGGATGCCCCATCTTCTTCAGAAATCTTCTTTATTGATTGTCATTCTATTTCCTTGGACACTTGGGTATTTGATACTGGGTGTGGCTCACATATATGTAATGACATACATGGGCTAAGGAATAGAAGAAGACTCGTCAAGGGGAGAGTCAAATTTACGTGTTGGGAATGGAGCAACAGTTGCTGCACTCGCCATCGGAACGTATTTTTTGGAACTCCCTGTAGGACTTGTCTTAGAACTGGATAATTGCTTTTATGTTCCTTCGTTAATAAAAAACATCATTTTTATTTCTTGTCTAAATAGAAATGGGTTCCATTTGACTTTTAGTAACAATTGTTGTTACATAACTTTGAATGGAGTTCTTTATGGGATTGGAACTTTAAGCAATGGTGTTTATACATTGGTCGTATCCAGTGACGATTTCAATATCGAAGCGAGCAACACGCGTGCTCGAAAGGATAATCAAATAGACTCCTATATGTGGCATTGTCGTCTTGGCCATATAAGCAAGGAACGCATGTCCGAATTACACCGATGTGGAATTCTAGAATCGTTTGAATTGGATTCATACGATACATGCGAATCATGCTTAAAAGGTAAGATGACTAAGTTACCTTTTACTGGAAAAGGTGAACGACTGGGAGAGTTACTAGGACTAATACATACTGATGTATGTGGACCTATGTCAACTCAAGCATTAGGAGGCTATAGCTACTTCATTACCTTCACCGATGATCACTCACGGTTTGGGTATGTGTTCTTGATGAAACACAAGTCCAAGCCTTTGAAAGGTTCAAAGAATTCAGAAATGAAGTAGAGAAACAACATGACAAGAGTATTAAAATACTTGATCGGATCGAGGTGGTGAATACTTAAGTCAAGAGTTTCTTGATTATCTAAGAGACAATGGCATATTGTCTCAATGGACTCCGCCCTATACACCACAGCATAATGGTGTATCTGAGAGGCGTAACCGGACCTTGTTGGACGTGGTCAGGTCAATGATGAATCATGCAACTCTTCCCAAGTCCTTTTGGGGTTATGCACTTCAGACAGCTGTTTACTTGTTAAACAGAATGCCTACCAAGGTAGTCTCAACTACTCCATATGAGATATGGAATGGTAAGAAACCTCATGTATCTTACTTGAAGATATGGGGTTGTCCTACTTATGTGAAGCTGATCAGACGTATAAACCGGATGCTAAGTCCGATAAATGTCTATTTATTGATACCCTAAGGAAACAAGGGGTTACCAATTCTATCATCCTGTGGAACAAAAGGTGTTTGTTTCAAGGCATGTCGTGTTTCTAGAGAAAGAGTTTCTCTTGCAAGAAAACAGTGGGAGTGTCGTCGAGCTTGAGGAGGCTCGAGAGACTCAAATAGACATTGATGAGATACTGTGAGCACAACACCGACAACTCATAGTGATGAGCACCTACGATTTATTGTAACAACACCACATCTTCGTAGATCTGGTAGAACACGCAATATTCCTGAGAGATATGGATTTCTCGTAAGTGAATCGAACGACGTGTTACTCATTGATGATGAGGAGCCTACCAGTTATGAAGAAGTGCTGACAAGTTCAGAAAGGGATAAGTGGCTTGATGCCATGAAGTCGGAAATGGATTCCATGTATGAAAACCAAGTTTGGAACTTGGTTGACCCACCTGAAGGGATAAAGCCTATAGGGTGCAAGTGGGTTTTCAAGAAGAAAACCGACATGGATGGTAATGTGATTACCTATAAGGCTAGATTGGTGGCGAAAGGATATCGTCAAAAACAAGGTGTTGATTATGACGAAACCTATTCGCCTGTAGCTATGCTTAAATCCATTCGGATGCTCCTGGCCATAGCGGCTCATTATGATTATGAGATATGGCAGATGGATGTGAAAACAGCTTTTCTTAATGGAAACCTGCTCGAGGACGTGTATATGATACAGCCTGAGGGTTTCACATCGGTTGATAAAACCAAGGTATGCAAATTGCGACGATCCATTTATGGATTGAAGCAAGCATCCAGGAGCTGGAATATCCGTTTTGATGAGACAATCAAAAAGTTTGATTTCTCACAAAATCCAGACAAACCTTGTGTGTACAAGAAGGTTAGTGGGAGTGCAGTCGTATTCCTAGTATTGTATGTCGATGACATACTACTTCTAGGAAACGATGTTTCAATCTTACAGTCAGTGAAGGTTTGGTTATCCAAGACATTCTCCATGAAAGACCTGGGAGAAGCAACCTACATTCTCGGGATTAAGATCTATAGAGATAGATCGAAATGGTTGCTTGGTCTTTCGCAGTCTACATATATAGACCGAGTGCTAAAGAGGTTTAGCATGTCGGAATCCAAGAAAGGTTTCCTTCCCATCAGGCATGGGGTACACCTTTCGAAGTCTATGTGTCCGTGCACAAAAGACGAGAGGATTTGCATGAGTAAGATTCCCTATGCATCCGCAATAGGATCTATCATGTATGCTATGTTATGTACGAGGCTCGATGTATTGTACGCTCTGAGTGTCACGAGCAGATACCAATCCGATCCAGGAATGGATCATTGGGCGGCTGTTAAGACGATCCTTAAGTACTTAAGAAGAACTAAGGATACGTTCCTAATATATGGAGAAGGGTACATGGTGATACGTGGGTATACGGATGCCAGATCCGCATGCATAAGGATGATTCCATGTCTTAGTCTGGGTATGTATTCACCTAGAATGGAGGCGCAATAAGTTGGAAAGGTTCCAAGCTTGACACTATAGCGGATTCTGCCACTAAGGCAGAATACGTTGCAGCTTTGGAAGCAGCAAAGGAAGCGGTTTGGATCAAGTAGTTCATCTATGAACTTGATGTGGTCTCATCAATGATCCAAACATGTGCTTCGCCGCTATCATCTTATCAGAGAGATCATCAGTAGGAACGAAATACAAATCGAGAAAATTTTCACTGAAAGGAACTTAGCGGATCCTTTGACTAAAGCATTACCTCAAAGTAAGTTTGAGGGTCATGTTAGAGCTTATGGTATTGGATACCGTAGCGATTGGCATTAGGCCAAGTGGGAGTCTGTTAGTAATATATGAGAGATGTCCTAAGGCAATCGCCTTATGTATGAACCATTTATATGATAAATGAAGATTCACTATTTGAGTATACATGTTTAATGTATTTGATTGGATCTTAAACTCATTTACTGAATGTCCACGATACGATTCACAGCATGAGAGAATTTGTGATTGGATCATAACTAGTGAGTATCTCTACATGTGTAATTGTGATGTATCAGAATTATCCCTAGTCGATGAATTGATGGATTTGGACACCATCAATTCTGTCGAGACTAGCACGAGGTATACTCCTTGGTGTATCCAAGCGGTGATTCTCACCGGGCCGAGACATTGTGATGTCCGAGTTAATCGTGGATGCTAGTTATGGTAACTAGTTCATTGAGTGACCAGTAAGACTTCATATGGTTCTCTGCATATATAGATATGTCAATGAAGTTCTTACTGTGGCTTAAGTGCGATGTTCCTTTGACTTGCGGTATTCAAGTCATCTTGATCATGGAGACTTATGCTTTGACATCTTAAGCAAACATCTCTGAGGAGATGTGGACCCGGAATGATTGGGTATAAGACGAAGTGATCGAAGGTGTTTGAATTGCCTATAAAGGATTCACCACTCCTTGCGAGGAGATGTATACCCATGGCCTCTCGTCGGATTGTTACTAAAGTCTTTGGCCAAAGCATTACATGTTTAGAGTAAGGTACTCTTCGATACATGTGGAGTAACTAGAATCCATAGGACGAGGAAATAATACTTGGGCTAGGTGTGACGTAGTCAGCCTAGTGGGGACTGACACAATAGACCATGTCCTGAACCAAGTGGGTATAAGATGAGTGAAGGGAATGGGGCACGATTCATTCGAGCTACTGAAGGGTTTCAGAAATAGTTCTGGATCAACCGTTGATCTTTTTCGGTTAATTGGGGATCATGATGTACTACTAGGTGCCACTCATGATCGTTCTATAATTAATGGTTAATTATAGACGGCCAACATAAACCGAGAACCTATTTGGTCACACGCACAACGAGTGTAATCCAAAGGATTTAAAACGAGCTTGAGAATGGGATTCTCAGACCGAGAGAAACTATGTTTGGTTGGACTAAACATAAAGCGAGCATGAAATTGTTTCAGTCGCAATGGAAGCGTGGATGGGCCGTGTCTTATGAAGACATAATGGATGGACCAAAATGGTTTGGTTCTAATCCAATGGATGAGAATAAACCAAAGGGTTTGGTTTATATTAAACGAATGAACCAAAGGTTGGTTCGGTTCGTTTTAACTTAAAATAAACCATCATGGTTTGGTTTATTTTAACTTATCTTAATAGAGCGGGTTAACGGGCTTTATGGATATGATCCATTAACCATTAAGAGAATTAGTTCTCTATAAAAGAGGGCTTAATGGATAATTAAGCCCTAATCAAAACCCTAGCCCTTGACCCACCTTGAAGGAGTTTTGGCGCCAACCCTAGTGTGCCGCCGCCCAGCCCCCTTGTGCCTTCCAACTTGTTGCGGACCAACCTTCAGCCGGTGAACCTCGGCGACCCTCGATGATCTCCTCTAGGTTCGGTGATAAGGTGAGCTTCCATCTCTCCTTGGCCGGCCTCTATTCCTCCACCAAAAGCTGTCCAGTTTTTCTGGACAGCTTGTTTCTTTGTTGTCGGAGCGTCGTTTGGACGACGGTTAGTGCTCCGATAGCAGATAACTTACCGGGGATTTGATCTCCGGTAATCCTCTGAGGTGGAGGACGAAGGATTCGTCAATTGGTTGACGAATACCTCTCCGGAGAAGCGAGTTTTGAGAACTCGTTTTAGGATCCGAATTTGGATTCGGATCGTGATCATCTCTCGATCACGTCGTCTTCAACACGAGGCTAGTAACCCGTACGAAGACGAAGCTCGTGATTTAGCGAAGTCATCCCGAGGAGCTCGGCGTGGATACAGATAGAGACGATTCTTACGAGGATCGTTCCGGTTGATGCCGTTCCCGCTACACGTCATACGGAAGGTATAACGTAGATAATTTTCTTTTATTGCAAATTTTAATTTACGGTTATGTCTACACTTGTTGTAATAACATGCGTGTGTTGTGTGTGTTGTAATAAATATAGATTTATTATTTTTAATTGCTTCCGTTGTGCTCATGTTTACGAAACATGATCGAACACACACACGCCGCGGTGCCGGAAACCCAACAAGATGGAAGTATGACCGCATCCTGCGATAATCTCTCATCATGTATCGGAGTGCACCCCATCCTGATGCAGTCCCTATATGGCCTGGTCCTATGTGTCGATCCATACATCCTACCCAAGTCTCCTTTCCTCCATCCTCTATATGCCTCCTCTCAAGTGTCGTGGACCCACTTTTAGCAAGTGGTCAGCTGTCAATGGATTTGCAATGTCTTTACCGTGAGTCGTTTGTTGCGGACTAGATAGACCATTATGGTGGATCTATTCACCCAAAAGGCTTATTGGCCAAGCCCCAGCCAAAAATGGATTTGGTATGTCTTTACCGTGAGCCATTTGCTGAGGACTAGATAGGCCATTCCGGTGGGCCTATTCACCAGTACGGCTTTTAGGCAAAGCCGCAGCCATAAACGGATTTGACTAGTCTTTACTGTGAGCCGTTTGTTGTGGACTAGATAGATCTTTATGGTGGATCTATTCACCATCAAAATACAACCTATACAAAAAATCCAATATGTACTAGCTTTTTTTTTCCCAAAACCAGGAAACTTGCCTACTGCTTCTAACTGCATCCCAGCATTTGCCGTCTTTTTTTTTTTCCAAAACCAGGAAACCTGCCTGCTACTTTTAACTGCATCCCATTTTTTTTTCCAAAACTAGGAAACCTGCCTGCTGCTTCTAACTGCATCCCAACATTCTCCGTTTTTTTTTACACATCAAGTTACATGGGATCCCTCAAGCGCTCTATATACATGTATTTGTATCCTTCTAAAAATCCTCTCCACATCAAACCGGGCACCCTCAAATCTGATCTCATTCCTAGCCCTCCAAACATAGTGCACTATGGCTCCTAGGGCTAGATGTCGTGCTCTCATCCAGACTGAGTCCCCCCTATACTGTAGTCTGAAGATGCGCAACATGCGTCTATATGTGCTCATCTCTAATCTCATCTGCAGCCACCTCCACACTCGCCCCCACAACTGTCTGATAACCTGACATCTGAAGAATACATGAGCCTGTGTCTCATCCTCCAGCTGTCAAAAGGCACATCTCCTGTCCTCTATGTAGCTCCGTCGGTCTCTAGTAGGCAATCTCCCACTCGCCAACAGCCACAATGTGAATCGGTTACTCGGCTGAATGTCTCTCTGCCAAACAGTCCTGACCCAGGGTTTCCTCGGCTAGTGCACTCTGAAATGGTCATAAGCTCGCCCCACTCCACATGATCCCCTAATGAACCATGTCTCCAACATGTGCAATGCAGCAGCGGGGCCTCCTGCAGTGGCCATGATGCTATCTCTGATATGTAGGATCCTATTCAGGAGTGGAGAGTCTGTGAGCCTCGATGCCTGCCCCCAAATACTTGACTGTCGAAGGTAGTGATGATGTACCCATCGTATCCATAGTGAGTCTGGCTTGTCCTGTATATGCCATAGGACCTTTGCTAGCAATGCAAGGTTCCAAGTCTTCAAGTCCTTCAAGCCTAGACCACCTTCCTCCTTCGGTCTACATAGTACTGACCATGCTATGGGGGGATTCTTGCTCGTCTACATGAAGGCCCGGCACATGTTATAAATGCGCTCAATAACTTCAGTCAGCAAGGGTAATATAGACATCCAGTAGCACTCAACCCCTTGTAGGACCGATGCAATGAGCTGAGCTTTCCCTGCATAGGAGAGCCTTTGTTTTGGCCATGCATTGATTATCCTGAAGAGACCATCTAAAAGCATCCCATAATCTGAAATTTTCAGTTTTTTTTAGGCTAATGGGATTCCTAAGTATCTGAAAGGCATCTCTCCCTCCTGGAAGTCGGTGATGGAGCATATCTGGCCTTTGGTCTGATCATCCATACCCGCCATATAGCAGCTAGACTTGGTTGCATTGGCCGATAGTCCTGCCATCTGTGAAAACTGCGCCAAACAATCAACCAGTCGTCTAACCGAAGGTACATCTTTGCGGGAAAGGAGTAATAGATCATCTGCATATATCAGGTGGGATATCCCTAAGTGCTCACATGTGGGGTGAAATCTGAAATCTGATCTGGTCAAAGCTCTTGCCAGAGATCTGGAAAGATACACCATACAAATGCCAAACAGATACGGTGATAGCGGGTCATCCTATCTAAGCCCTCTGCCCCCCCTGAAGTATCCATGCGTGTACCCATTGATCACTACAGAGAATGACGTGGTGGAGATACATTCTCTGATCCATGCAATGTAGATGGGTGGGAACTGTAGGGAGCTGAGAACATCCAATAAGAAATCCCAATGTACGGAGTCAAAGGCTTTCTACAGGTCCACTTTTAGAGTACACAGGGGAGATTCTCTTCCTGCCATAATGTCTTAGCAATTCCTGAGCTAAGTGGATGTTATCTATGATAGACCTTCCCTTTACAAATGTTGTCTGCGCTAGGTTCAGCAGGTGGTCTGTGACTCTTGATATCTGGCTAGCAAGGAGCTTGGAGATGACTTTATAAAATACTGTGCAGCAGGATATGGGCCAATAGTCTTGTACCTTGCTCACATGTTCACCCTTTGGGACTAGGCTAATGAGTGTGTGATTCCATGATTTGAGGAGCTTCCCATTTTGAAAGAATTCCATAATAGCTTCGGTGAAGTCCTTTCCAATTGTTGTCCATGCCTCTTTATAGAATTTAAAGCTATATCCAACTGGCCCTGATGCTTTGAGTTCCCCTATGTTAAAGAGTGCCTTTTTGATCTCCTCAGGAGTCAGTATCTGGATGAGTCGAAGTTTTTGTTCTGCCGTGAGCACTTTTCCATATTGCATGCAATCATCCCGGAATGTGGCCCGATTCCTCATCACTCCCAATTGCTCTTGGAAATAATCAACAAACACTTGTGCCACTTCCCCAGCTTCCATGGTGATTTCTCCATTTATTTTTTCCACCGCTACTATCTCTTTTCGCTTGTTGTTCCTTTTGACCAAAGAATGAAAGAAAGGCGTGTTCCGGTCCACTTCCTTGAAGTATTTGTGCTTGGCCTTTTGCAGGTAAAAGAGATATTCTGCTTGGGCAAGTTTATCTACTTGCTACTTAGCCTCCTTGTAGTGATCATCCATGATCCCTTGACCTAGACCACTACTTTGCAGAATTTCTAGGTGCTCTTGGGCTCTCTTGGACCGGCTTTTAATGTGTTGAAAGTGTTGCTGGTTCAAGAGCCTTAATCTCCTCTTTAGTATGGTGAGTCTTCTTTTAAGCTTGTATTGAGTCGTTCCTTGCGAGCACCATGTTGTGGCTTGTCCCCATTCCTCTTGCACTAGCTGCCGGAATTGGGGGTGTTGGGTCCACATATTAAAAAACTTGAAAGGTTTGGCTTTACGAGTTTGTTTCTCAAAAATTGACACCACACATGAGGCATGGTCTGAGTGAACTCCTGGGGCTCTGAATTCTGCAAAACTGCTTTGGTCTATCTCTAGCCATAACCGGTTAACCATGGCCCGGTCAAGTTTGCTCATAACTCTTCCATTTGTCCAAGTGTACTGGCATCCTAGGGAATGTAAGTCCTCCACCCCTGCTAGCATTGTAAATTCTTGGAAGTATGCAGTTGCATAATTTGTGACATCAATGTCCCCTTTCTTATTTGATGGTGTCAGAGGTGAGTTAAAATCCCCCATTATAAGCCACGGTAATGTCATCCCCTCTGCCAATAGTTGAAGCCCTGACCACATGTCCCTTCGGGAGGTTATGGAGAGTTGCCCATAGACAAAAGTGAGAGAATATGTTTCCTTGGTGCCTTTGTCCATAATTATTGCGTGAATGAACTGGTCTTGCCATTGTTGAACGGTGAGGGTTATGTAGCTTACATCCCATATGAGTAACATCCTACTCCTTCCAGATTCTCCCAACTGTTGGTACGTTTCCCATTGTTGTAGGCTGTTAGTTTTGAAATGTTGATAGGCTTGGCTGGTTAGTTTTGTTTCCATGAGACACAACACACTCAATTTCTGCATTCTGAGGAGTATAGTGACTTCTCTCTATTTGAGGCTTGTGTTGAGACCTCGGATATTCCATGCTCCTATCTTCATACCACCCTTGCCGACATCTGCCGGCAACCTTGTTTTCCATTCCTCTCTTGTTTCTTGGTCCCCTCCTGATACTCTCCTGTAGCTATTTTACTCCCATCTTCCTCTGGATATTCCTGCAGTCGTTGTTGATTCTGTTCTGAGTTCACATTTTGTCCTATCTGCTCTGTCCATGGTTCTTCCCCTTTATAGTTGCTCCTTAGCCATTCTGAGGTTGGTAAGCCAAGTATGATTATGGGGTCCTTGTATATGGAACCCCTTTTTTCTTTGTTTCCCTCATCTATTCCCACTTCCACACTGCCTGAATCTGGGCAGAATGCTCCTGTATCCGAAGGCCTTGACCTCTCTGAGCTAATTTCTAGAAGGATCTCACCTTCCTCTTGGTCAATAAGATCAACCCATTTCCTTTGTACTATAGGCCCCCGTTGGATAGCTTTATTTACTGCTGATTCTGCTTCCAGTGTAGCTAGTTTCTGCATTTGCTTGTCCAGTTTTTGGGTTTGCTGTTTGTGTAGTTCCTGTTGTTTCATTGCCACTTCCAGTCTTGCCTTTTTCTTATGTGTTCTAGATCGGGTTTGAATTTTCCAGGGGCTCCCCTCATTTTCTTTGCATTCCTGGCTTCCCATCTTGGGGTCATTTGTCTCTTGGGTTATGCATTTCTGCCCTTTAATAGTCTGAATTGTTGTTTTCGTATCTTTAGGGTCCTTTCCAATGTATTTCTCATTTCCTCCTTGCAGTGCTACTGCACTAGTTTGATCCTTACACTCATTACTTCCTTGATCTGCACTTTGCTGTCCATGTGCCACTTGGTCCTGCTGCTGTGCAAGATTGTCCATATGCCCATCTGCATCTGAAATTTTTTCCATGGTTCTCCCTATTACTGCTGTTCCAGAGTTGATTACTATTTGTGTTCTGTCCAACACGTATCTGTTATCAATTACTGATACATCTTCTGGTATTACTGTAAGTGCAGCCAGATTTCTAAGGCCTTGTCCTATTGGTGTCCTGCCTTGAGACTGTATCATTTGCCCTGATCCAGTTTGAACTTCACTTCCTTTTGTTGCCAGTCTGTCACTGTTTACGTTCCATGTGCCTTGCTTTTTCTTCCCTGACATAATGCTTACCCTGTTACCCATGTGTGTTTGCTACTTCTTTTGACATCCAGGGTTATTAGATTGCACTGCTGCATCTGCACTTCCTATTATATGTTCAGGTATTAGCTTCTCTTTTCCTTTCTTTTGCCCATGAGCCCTTATCTCCTGCTGATTGCTATTCTTATTCCCCGCACATGTCTCTACTTTTCCTGTAGTGATGGACTGCGGATTGGAGTGTGGTGCCTTTGTTTTGGCAGTTTCTGATACTGACATTAGAGTTACTGATAATGTTGAATCTGACAGTCCAAATCCTTCCAGCTCCTTTAATTGTGTGTATTGGATTTGCCCTCTTTGTCCCGTGGTTTGGTAGTCCACTCCTTCCCCTTGGTTGTTCACTTTCTTAGACAGTTGACTGACCAATTTCACTGCTGCTGGTTGCTGTATCAAAGGGGTTGCTGATACTGATACTAGATTTATTTCTGTTACTGTATCAGCTGCAATAACTACCATTTCTGCCATTTCTGTTGCAATGTTGTCCTATTGTTGTTCATTCTGCATTTTCTTTTTAACTCTATATTCCTTTGTTCTAGTTGTTGATCTTGGAGATCCCATTGCTGCTGAAGTTTGAATTGTTTCACTTGCCAGAGGTAGGGTTATCTGTTTCCTTCTTTGTGTTTGCTTCCCAGGCTGACACTGTAGCGTGCCAGCTTCTTTTGCTGCCACTGTATTGGATGTGGTATCCCCTTCGGCCAGTTGGGAGACTTCCTGGTTGTGTCCGATATTGGCCGTTGATGACACCGGAGGATCACCGGCCGCTGTCCGGCCAGGAACAATGCACTTTTCCTGATAATGCCCAGTTTGCCTGCAATTAACACATAACTTCAGTTTTGCCTCATATTTGAACTCCAACCTGACATCTTGGCCATCTGGTAGCATAATTTCCAAGCTTGTCTGAGGAGGTTTTGTTATGTCCACCAAGACTCTTGCATAATTGACCCTTTCCCAATTCTTTGTGAATTTGTCAATAAATAGAGGTGTACCAATTTGGGAAGCAATTTTGCTTAATGCAGAAATTGACCAGCAATCTATTGGTAATCCATGTATTTGCAGCCATATGGGAAGATGGTTCTGAATGTCCTCTTGAAATGTGAAACATTGGGGCATGACTTTTAAGTATAAGGGACACCCATATGCAATATACGACCCTCCCTTGAGCACACTATCACAAAGTTCTTGCGATGCAAATTTAAACACTAGCCATAGTGAATTATGAGTGAGCAACTTATGTGGTGTTTTCCATCGCATCGTGAGCTCCTTAACTGCCTTCCATCCAGGAAACCGCCCCAAGAATCTACCAATTAAGAAAAACAGAACTGATTTCTCAATAGGTTCCTGATCATCTACTGTTAATCTGATTTTCTCAGTGTGTTTGTTCACCAGTTGCAGAGCTGTATCCTCTGAACATATCCTGTTCATTTTAAACAAGTCCACCCATCTCCGTTTTGGTTGAGCATTCTCCGTTAGCTGCTCCGCCCTTCCACACTGTGTCACCGGAAGTTCCTGTTGCGCTCACCCTGATTGCACTTGCTGCCCAGACGTGTTGATGAGGGAATCCTTTTGTCCATTTCCTTCAGTGGTCCTGTTTGTTATACCTTGGATGTCCATTCATTTCCATCCCCTTCTCGCCGGCCGGCCAGTTTCCATGGTCGTCCAGCCAAACCCTTACGCTTGCGGTTTACGGATTACAACCCGTTAACCCACTGCATTTGAATTCAAATTCTCCGCTTCCCAGCCGTTGAACTTGATTTGAAGTCCTCTTCCTATAATTATTGGTCCAGCTTAGCTAAGTGGTGCCAGATCAGATAGTATGCCAGCTCAGTCTTCTTCTTCCCAAGCGATGGCGAAGTTCTAATACGACATTTAGATTTTTCCAGCCATCTTCCAGCGAGGTAGCCGCTACGTGGAATCTCTATTAGTGCCTGAGACGTGCCCAATTTGTTCCTATTGCTTCGGATCTATGTACTGCAGGGTTAGCTTCCCTATTTGTTCTGATTACACATTGGCCTGCCAATGAACAAAGTGAATGACTGTGGCTCTTATGAACCCGCCTGAACTCCTTCTGGTGCCTGATGTTGTTCGTCTAGCCTACCTTCGTACCCAGTTAACCTTGGAATCTCCTATCCTAGTGTCAGATGCCTCACCTCAGTTTCTCATCAATCCTCTACTGCAAGCAGAGCATCTGTAGGAACCACCGCCGCTATCCCCCTGTTGCACCTCATGATACCTAACTTTACCAATCTCTTCGCTGTCGCAGTAGCTTACCTTGCTTTACCTCTGGCCCTCTGTTGTATCTCCCTGGTGCAGTAATCTCCGAAGGTCCCCCCAGAGAGGCTGCCCCCAGTGTCATCTCAGAACCTCCTATCAGTGATCTCAGGCCTTCAGTCCCCTCTCGCTGACTACTGGGTCTTTCCTCTTTGATTGCACCACTAGATTCACACTTATCTATTGTGTACCTGTTGATTTCACCATGAAACAATCACACTACGATAGCATCACCGAACCTGTTCTCACAGTTCAGCTCCCTCCACTAGGGTTCCCAATCATCGTTTCGCTTTCTTTGTCCAACTGCAGCAGCCTTCCCCGATGCCTTCTCTAGAGAGAAGGGAGAGCACCACTCTCTAAAACCAGGATCGCTGCTGCCGCTAAAGAGTATTGAAGAGTTGAAGAATCAATATGTTGTAGCCTGTCGAGATAAGAATAGAGTAAGGTACTCTTAGATACATGTGTAGTAACTAGAATCCGTAGGATGAGGAAAGGATACTTGGGTGAGGTGTGACGTAGTCGACCTAGCGGGGACTGACACTATAGATCATGTCCTGAACCAAGTGGGTATAAGATGCGTGAAGGGAACGGGGCACGATTCATTGTAGCTACTGAAGGGTTTCAGAAATGGTTCTTGAATCAACCATTGATTTTTTGATTAATTGGGGATCATGATGTACTACTAGGTGCCAGTCATGATCATTCTATAATTAATGGTTAATTATAGATGACCAACATATACCGGGAACCTATTTGGTCACACGCACAATGAGCGTAATCCGAATGATTTAAAATGAGCTTAAAAATTATTGGTGCAATTGGCCCGGACTCGAGTTTGATTCGAACTGTATTTTGATGTTAGACAAAACGTATGACATGGGATTGTCATGGGAAGTCCAACATGGGTTGGCCACGTAAATCCAAGTGTGTAGCCTTGGTGGTGAAAAGTCCAAGCATGGGGCTTGGTGTTGGGAAAATTCAAGCATAGGGCTTGGTGTTGGAAAGTCCAACATGGGTTGGCCACGTAAATCCAAGTGTGTAGCCTTGGTGGTGAAAAGTCCAAGCATGGGGCTTGGTGTTGGGAAAATCCAAGCATAGGGCTAGGTGTTGGAAAGTCCAACATGGGTTGGCCATGTAAGTCCAAGTGTGTAGCCTTGGCGGTGAAAATCCAAGCATGAGGCTTGGTGTGGGAAGTCTTGAAGACTTGGCAAGTTCACTAGGCTCGGGGTCCTTGAGTTGGTGAAGGATGGCATTGCGAAGTCATACGCTTGGTGCATTCGAGGGACCACCGGACGGGGAGCGAATGGAGTGAGGCCTATGGGAAGATGACTTCTAGGGCAAGAGACGTGAAGGATGGCATTGCGAAGTCGTGCGCTTGGTGCATCCCAGGGACGCAGGCCGAGGGAAGAGAGCTTTGATGGGGAACTCCATGAGGATGAGGTGGACTTGGCCAAGTGGCTAAGACTGAGTGTCTGATGCTCAAACTTGGTTTTTGAGGGTTTACCCGATGGTCGGATGCTCAAATAACTTGGTGTTTGAGGTTTTACCCGACAGCAGTCGATTGGCATAGATGTTGGTTCGACTGATTCAAGTTGACTAGGAATCGACTGGTGTTAGGCGCATTCGTGGCATGGCGATCGCCAAGGATGGTAGTCGATCCAGTATACTTCGTTCCGGTTACGTATTGCTAAGCGATCGGTGATGGATTATCACGAGCCTGAATGCTCATAACCGTAGGCGTCGGCTCACGAGTCGGCCCGATCGGATGGTATCATCATCGGATGGAGGATCCGTTGGAACTTGTCCTACGTGGATCAAGCCATTGTGAGACAACGACTACACGAGCAGTTGACTGGGGCCTTTTGGCAGTTGACTGCTAGGCGCGAAATCAGATCAATGCAGGGTATAAATGGATCTCGAGATGGAAGATTTTTCCAAGACTTTTGGGAAGATTTTGAAGGGGAATTACTTCTGCATTCCAGTCCTTCAAGAGCAAACAAAAGCAAGCAACAAGCAAGCGATCAAAGCGAAGTTTTGTAAAGTCTTCTTTACTTGTATTTCTTCTTGTATTTGTATTTGTTTGTATTACTTAGTGTAATTTCTTGTACGAGGTTTCTCCACCTCCGACGTGTTGTCGAGAAGGAGTATTGTTAATGTTGTGCACATAACACGAGCTCATTGAGCTCACCCCGTGGAGTAGGAACCCTAAGGTTCCGAACCACGTATATCGTGTGTTGTATTTGTGCTTGTGTCTTTTGTATTCGTATTGCTATTATTTCTGTTGTGCATTAACGAGTATTGTAGACGAGCTCACGATGAATGGACGATTTCCATCGTACACGCAATTTGGGCTATTCACCCCCCTCTAGCTGGCCACCGACGTTCCAACAAGTGGTATCAGAGCAAGGAGCTTATCGAGGACTAACCGCCAACACAAGCACTACAAGATGGTCGGCTATTACCTCTAACCACCAAAATTCGAAGGAGATTTTCAATGGTGGAGAAGGAAGATGGAGGTATATCTAGAAATCGATTTTGATATTATGTTAATTCTAGAAAACGGTTTCAAAATGCCTAGGGATGAATAAAATAGAAAAATTGAGAAGTCAAGGTGGACCCAAGACCAAATGAAGGATTTCAAGACAAATCTCAAGGTAATCAAATTGCTTAGTGATTTGATTCCTAACTGTATTTGATCTAGATTAGATGAATATAGGGATGCAAAGGACCTATGGGACAAGGTGATCAAATTTCATGAAGAACCCACATTGGTCCATGAAGAGGAAGAATGCCCATCAACATCCGGATTCGAGGATGTTGAGGAATCGCCATCCACCTTCGATGATGTTGATGATTTGGTGGAGACTGTTGGGGATCGATACGGTCGGCTAGAGAGGGGTGAATAGCCCTCTTCCGATGGATGTCGGAATTCTCTCGTTCATTTGCTCTTCTACACAATCGTTAACGCAAGAGGAAGCATAAACAATAAAGACAAAGCAATAAACGAAAATACAAACGCTAACAAAGAAGATGTAATGTGATTCACAGCTATGCCGCTAATCCACGATCCTGATTCGTCTGAGGTGAATCACTCCTTCAAAGCCAATCACTATTGGTCTCTCCTTTGCACCAAGCTAAGTGGAGGTAACCTTTACAAATCAAGCACACTTCTTCTTTTACAATAGATATGAAAGAAAGCTAAGAGAAGGAGTTTGAATCTTGTGGAGCACTTGGATGGTCGTTTAGAACTTGAGCATTTTTCTCCCAAAGGTCCACACCCTCTCTTTTTATAGAGAGGGCTGATTTCTTCCCGTTGGCCGCCACCAGTCGACTGCTGCCCTTGGCAGTCAACTGCCACCACTCCAACGGCCTCAGAATACGTCGGATCCCGACCGTTGTAGTCCAACGGAACACATGGCAGTCGACTGATGGACCTCACCACGATCACGCCTCCGTCGATCGGCCCGCCATACGGCGGCTCAGGTCTGCGCGACATCCTTCCGCAATCGACTACCATTCCATGGCGATCGCTGGGCATAAACCATCATCGGATACCAATGAACACACTCGACTCGGAAGCGATCGGCCATTACATGGCGATCGGTGCGTGTGAAACTCAAACTTAACATAAGTTTGAGCTTCCGGCGGTCGGGTAAACCTTAACCCTTGCGGTCAAGTCTCCGACACTCAGCCATTCGGCCAAGTTCACCTAATGAGCTACTTACATTTCACTCATTCTCTCATCTCACTCGAAGTCCCTCGCCAAAGCTCTCTTCGTTCGCGGCCACGTCCCTCGGAAGCATCAGGCGCACGACTCTGCAATGCTCCTTCGCGTCTCTTGCCTCCGAAGTCTGCTTCCTTGGCTTCACTTCAAGTCATCTCGTCCGGCGGTCCCTCGGCAGCATCAAGCGCACGGCTCTGCAATGCTCCTTCTCTGAATCAGGCACGAGGTTGTGAGGGTGAACCCGCCAAGGCTCCATGTGTGAATTACTAAGTCCTGCAAGACTCCAACGCACATATCAAATAACAATATCATCCTAACTTAAACCCTTTGCCACACACATCAAAACCTTATCATGGCAAGAGATTGCCCTAACAATCTTCCCCTTTTTGATGTGTGGCAATCCGTTTAAGTTAGGTAAAAACATTTGATGAAAATTCTAAGGTAAGAAGGCATGTAAACATAAACATGATATAGCAACATGCAACTCCCCCTTAATCCATGAAACTCCCCATAAAAATTTTCTCCCCCTATCATAAGCATGATCATTTCTTCCCCAAAATATATTCCCCGTTACTTAAACATACATTTCTCCCCCTTTGACACCATCAAAAAGATTAATCCTAAGTTATAAACCCATGGCATCAAGTTTAATAGAAGGAAAATACCAAAAACATGATTAAAATTTAAATCAGAAAATATTGGATCAGATTTGGTGGTGATCATTGCTATCGATATAGCGGCATTGGCACAAAGGATTCCGAAATTCTGATTTTCTAGGTGAAATTCAAAAATGCATTATAAATTCCAAGAAATTCAAAAAATTATGAAATTTTAGGAACATATTTCATTTAATTATATCTATGAAAAATAGGTTTTCAAGAAAAATCATTATATTTTCTGAGATTTGCCAAAAATCCAAAAGCTTTAACAACCACTAGTTTTTGAATATGTTAGTATCCATTTTAACACATAGTATTGCTTAGGATTGTTTCAAAACATTAATACATGGATTTTAGAGTAAGAAATTGTTTTGAAAACATGTGAAATATCTAACCATGATCTTTGGGCAATATTTCTATGAATTAAACATAAGCCTTCCCCATGATTGGTCTATTATTGCTATTTTGATATTTTAAATGACCATCTAAATGCCTTAGGCATTAGTGGACATTTGTATCATCTTAACATCTCTCCCATGCTAAGTTTTCAATCAAAGTAGCCTATGGTAAGTGTAAGATGCATCCTAGGGGGATTTTGTATATACTTAACCATTATATTCATGCAATTTTATCAAGGTTAAGTATCAATCTAACAATCCTCATGATCATAAAGGCATATATCAATTGATTCTACATTATGATCATGAACCTAATGTGTTCATCAATTAATAATCATGCATTAGGTATTATATGATGATAATAAGCAAAATATCATCTAAGGCATGATTTAAACCCTATTTCTCATGATGATGTGCCAAATTTCAAAATCATAAATCATGATTGCACATATACATAGCAATTACATTGATTATCATGATTTAAGCATTATTAACTATTTATAGGCACGTTATCATCACCTAACACTATTTAAAAATGTTGTCCCGCCATCCTAAGTCAACCAAAATATGATATAGGTCAATTGCATATGGTTGACTACCCTAGGGGTTTTCTAACTCTTAAGGATGGATTTTGGAACCCAATACAAATTCTTTCCTATGGGGTTCACAAGATACTCCTTGGGGATCCATTTCCTAGCTATTACTTTCTTTTTATCTTGTCCCCTAGCAATTAGGCATTTATAGGCCTTTTCATTTTTCTTTTCTTTATAACCTAGGCCCTTCTTGTTGAAACTTGCCCTTTGGCTCCCAATTATCATGTTCAAGGTGTTGGAGCCAATAGTAAACTTTTCTAGGGCTTTTGTCAAATAGTCTACCTTTTCCCTTAAGGCCCTATTTTCATTTATACATGCATCACTAACATCTAATGGCACATAAAGATCATGTGAGCATGCATCATTTAAGCTAGAAGAAATATTATCATTTAAGCATGCATTTTCTAGCTTATTTTCCAATGCCTTAATTTGATTAAGCATGCTTTTATTTTTCTTTTTAATTCCAAATAAGTCCTTAGTTAAACTAGAAATTATGGAAACTATTTTCTTAGGAGAGGCATTCATTACCATAGTTTCCATATCCTCTTCTTCTTCTTCGGATGAGGAGGATGTAGAAGCTCCCCCTTCACTTGAGCTCTCTCCTCTTGAGCTTGATCCTTCATTTTCGGAGGAAGAGAAATCCAAGTCATCAAAGGCCATCAAGGCCAAATTGGTGACAAAGGCATTCTCCTCATCCGATGATGATGAGGAGGATGAGGATGGGTTATCCCAAGTCCTTGCCTTTAGAGCTTTGGTCTTCCCCTTTTCTTTTGTCTTCTTCTCCTCTTCCTTCTTTTTCTTGCTCCCCTTTTTCTTCTTCTTTTCTTCTTTCTTTTTCTTCTCTTCCTTGCTCTTGTTTAGGAGGGGACAATTATCCCTTATGTGTCCCTCTCCTTGGCAATTATAGCAAATGATTTTCCCCCTTGGTCTTCTATTCCTATCATTTGATTTGTTAAAATGAAAACCTTTTAAAGCATGTCTTACCCTCCTTACAATATATGCTTCTTCGGTGCTATCCATGGAGGAGGATGAGGATGCTTCATCATCGGAGGAAGAGGGGATCTCCATCTTCTTCTTCCCCTTGTTTTCCAACAATGCTACTCCTCTTGAGGGTTGTATTTTTGGCTCTTCTTGTATTCCTTCAAGCCTAGATTCATGTAATTCCATAGTGGAGAAAAATTCATCTAGAGTACTTACCTCTAGATTCTTTGAAATGTAAAATGAGTCAACCATTGAACTCCACTTGGATGATCGGGGGAAAGCATCTATGGCCTTCATTATCATATCGCGATTGGAGAGCCTTTCTCCTACACTTGTTAGTCCAATTAAAATTTCTTTGAATCTAGAATGCAAAGAAGTTACCTTTTCTCCCTTTTCTAATTTAATATTGGATAGTTAGGAGCGGAGGAGATCTCTCCTTGCTAGCTTCGCCTCGGATGTGCCTTCATGAAGCTCAATTAACTTCTCCCACATCTCCTTGGCACTTAGGCATTCTCCTATTCGGTTGATCTCTTGTTGGGGGAGCACATTGAAGAGATGGTGCTTGGCTTTTGAGTTTGCAAGGTGCTCTTCCCTTTGTTTTTTGGTCCACCTAGATTTCTCTATTGGCTTCCCCTCTTCATCCCTAGGAAAAACGAAATCGGATTCCATTGTAATCATAATATCAAAATCCGTTTCGAAAAATACCTCCATTCGCTTCTTCCACCAAGCGAAATCTCCTTCAAACTTCGGTGGATGAATATTGGAGCCGGCCATTTTGAATGTTGCTTGTTGTGGCAGTTAGTCCTCGACAAGCTTTCCTTGGCTCTGATACCACTTGTTGGGGATCAATACGGCCGGATAGAGGGGGGTGAATAGCCCTCTTTCGATGGATGTCGAAATTCTCTCATTCGTTTGCTCTTCTACACAATCGTTAGTGCAAGCGGAAGCATAAACAATAAAGACAAAGCAATAAACGAAAATACAAATGCTAACAAAGAAGATGTAACGTGGTTCACGGCTACGCCGCTAATCCACGATCCCGATTCGTCCGAGGTGAATCACTCCTTCAAAGCCAATCACTATTGGTCTCTCCATTGCACCAAGCTAGGTGGAGGTAACCTTTACAAATCAAGAACACTCCTTCTTTTACAATATATGTGAAAGAAAGCTAAGAGAAGGAGTTTGAATCTTGTGGAGCACTTGGATGGTCGTTTAGAACTTGAGCATTTTTCTCCCAAAGGTCCACACCCTCTCTTTTTATAGAGAGGGCTGATTTCTTCCCGTTGGCCGCCACCAGTCGACTGCTGCCACTCCAACGACCTCCGAACACGTCGGATCCCGACTGTTGTAGTCTAACGGAACACTTGGCAGTCGACTGATGGACCTCACCAGTCGACTGTTGCCTCCATAGTCGACTTCCCGGCCACGGCGGTTACGTGCGCGACATCCTCTGGCGATCATTCTGGGCATAAACCCATCAGTCGGATACCAGTCGAACACACTCGACTCAGAGCAGTCGACTGCCATTACATGGCAGTCGACTGGTGCCGTGTGAAACTCAAACTTAACATAAGTTTGAGCTTCCGGCGATCGGTTAAACCTTAACCCTTGCGGTCAAGTCTCTGACACTCAGCCATTTGGCCAAGTTCACCTAATGAGCTACTTACATTTCACTCATTCTCTCATCTCACTCGAAGTCCCTCGCCGAAGCTCTCTTCGTTCGCGGCCACGTCCCTCGGCAACATCAGGCTCACGGCTCTGCAATGCTCCTTCGCGTCTCTTGCCTCCGAAGTCTGCTTCCTTGGCTTCACTTCAAGTCATCTCGTCCGACGGTCCCTCGGCAGCATCAAGCACAAAACTCTACAATGCTCCTTCTCCGACTCAGGCACGAGGTTGTGAGGGTGAACCCGCCAAGGCTCCATGTGCGAATTACTAAGTCCTGCAAGACTCCAACGCACATATCAAATAACAATATCATCCTAACTTAAACCCTTTGCCACACACATCAAAACCTTATCATGGTAAGAGATTGCCCTAACAAAGACCTCCACCTCTAGCATTGAGGGGGAGGAGAGGCCTTCCATCCCGGAACAAGTTCAAGAAGAAGCTTCAACATCTGGGAGAAGCAAAAATTCCCTAGGTAATTCAAGTATTATGATTATAAATAAAAATAATATAACATGCTTTGAGTGTAGGGAACAAGGGCACTATAAAAGTAAGTGTCCCAAGAAGGTGAAGAAGGCTCAACTGGCACCAAAAGCCAAAAATGCCGGAGTCCCGACAATTAGAAGCAAGGAGCACATTGTGTGCTTCAAATGCAACCAAAGGGGGCATTATAGAAGCCAATGCTCTAGGGGGAGGAAGAAAGGGCAAGAAGGTGTATCTCATGTAGGGGGAGCTTCCAAAGCTAGCCCTAAGGTAAATTCAATTAATGCACCTTCAATTTCTAAGACCAAGAAGCATGCTAAAAAATATTTTAGTTCTCTTGCTATTATTAATGAAAAGCATGATAATAGGAATAGATACTTTTGTTTAGGTACCAAGCATGTTAGTTTACCTAAGGACAAACCTAGGATCAATAAAACTAGACAAATCCTACTTAGGGAGTCAATTAGGAGAATAGAAGAAAACTTGGGCATTAACCCCAAGAAATCTAGGCATATGCATAAGAATAAAAACAATTCCCAAAAATCTAATGATAGATCAAAATTGGGAAGATTATAGGTGGAGAATCAAGACTTGAGGTCAAGGCTAGAAAAATTAGAAAAGATCCTTAAAATTATGACAAAATCATTCAAGGGGTCTAGTGATCAAAATTTAAGGCCTAGGAAACAAGAAATGTCCAAGGGCAAGAAAGGTTTGGGTCACAAATCTATGTCCTACCATAATATTCCATTTAATTATGGAACAATTTATAGGTCTAGAAAAACCAAGGCTAATAGGGAAGTTATGTTAGTAATATATGAGAGATGTCCTAAGGCAATCGCCTTATGTATGAACCATTTATATGATAAATGAAGATTCACTATTTGAGTATACATGTTTCATATATTTGATTGGATCTTAAACTCATTTACTGAATGTCCACGATGCGATTCACAGCATGAGAGAATTTGTGATTGGATCACAACTAGTGAGTATCTCTACATGTGTAATTGTGATGTATCAGAATTATCCCTAGTCGATGAATTGATGGATTTGGACACCATCAGTTCTTAGAATAACCACTCCTTGGTGTATCAGCGGTGATTCTCTGTGGAGACATTGTGATGTAGGAGTTCGTGGATAGTTATGTAACTAGTTCATTGGAGTGACGTAGTGACAAGATTGCATATATATATGTCAATGAAGTTCTTCTGGCGTGATATTTGACTTGTGGTATTCAAGATCATGGAGACTTATGCTTTGACATCTTGAAACATCTCTGAGATGTGGACCAGATGATTGGGTATAAGTGATATAAATATAGGATTCACCATGGAGATGTATGGCCTCTCGTCGGATTATTACTAAAGTCTTTGGCCAAAGCATTACATGTTTAGAGTAAGGTACTCTTGCATGTGGGTAACTAGAATCAGAGGATAATGATACTTGGCGTAGTGACTAGGTGATGACCATATAGACCAATTAGACCATATCTGGTATAAGATGAGTGAAGGAATGCGATCATTAATTCTTGAAGGGTTTGAGAAATAGTTACGGATCACAGTTGATCTTTTGGTTAATTGGGGATCATGATGTACTACTCATGATTATTCTATCTCTATAATTAATGAATTAGAGTAAAAACCTATTTGAACCTGCGTCAGGAGAAAGCGAGAAAGATTCTCGGGAGAAACTAGGTTTGTTGGATTGACATGGCGAAATCGTTTGATCGGAGCGTGGATGGGCCGTGTCTTATGAAGACATAATGGATAATTAAAATCAATGGATAGAATAAAGGTTTGGTTTATTTTAAGCGAATGAACCAAAAGTTGGTTGATTAACTTAAAATAAACCATCATGGTTTGGGTTTATTTTAACTTATCTTAATGGAGGCAGTTAGAATTTAGTTATTTAACCATTAAGAAAAAGCTCTAAAGGGCTTGTGATTTAAGCCATCAATCTAAAGTTTTGCCTCATTTTGCCCCAACCGCCGCCTTGTACGCCGTCCAAGTCCGTCAAGCTCGGTGAATCCTCGACCCTCCGTGATCTTCCTAGGTTTCGGTAGGTGAGCACTTCCTTTTTTGGCGGCCTACTCCTCCACCAAGCTGTCCAGTTTTTTGGACAGCTTTCTCGTCACGTTTGGGCCGGTTTGAGCTCGACAGCTAACTATTCCATCTCGGTAATCCTAGTGGAGGATGAAGGAACGTCGTTGGTTGGAACCTCTCGGAAAGCGAGTTTTGAGAATTGATCGAATTTGGATTCGGATCGTGATCATCTCGATCCGTCGTCTTCAACGAGGCTAGTGTAAAGAGAAACTATCTTAAGTCATCGAGAACTTCGGCGTGAATCTGATAGAGCGATTCTAGGATCGTTCGGTTGATCTCGTTCACTACGTCATCTGAAAGGTATACGTAGATAAATTTCCTTTTATTGCAAATTTAAATTTACGGTTATGTCTACACTTGTTGTAATATGCATCGTCGTGTGTGTGTGTGTAATAAATGTAGATTTATTATTTTTATTGCTTCATTGTTGTTTTTACAAATGATCGAACACATTGTGGAAAAGTATGGTATCGAGCCCGGTGTTTGACATAATGTAAAATGGTTTTGCGATAGTCATAATGTATTTCTAAATTTTCTAATTTTGGAAATTTAGAAGTATTTATGAATTTTCAATTTTGGAAAGTCTAGAAGTATTTATGGAAATCTTCCACTTTTGGAAAGTTGGAAGTATTTAAATTGATATTTTCCATAAATAAAATATTTGATTAGATTAAAATTTGTTTCCTAATTTAATCATGATTTGATTTAAATCAAATCTTAAAATATTTTATTTCCATAAGTAGTTTTAATGATTTAGAAATTGGTTTCTAAATAGATTTTCCTTAATCAAATAATTCCATGAATAAAATATGTGATTAGATTTGGAAATTTGTTTCCTAATTTAATTATGATTTGATTTGGAGAATCAAATCTTAAACATATTTTATTTCCATAAATAGTTATGACATATAAGGAAATTATATACATGACATAATTGTATGCCATGTAATTGCATTAGATGCATAACATTAATGCCATTACGTGACATGTATGTATGCCATGTCATGTAGATAATAGTTATTTGCATGTGGGATGAGACATAAAACCCTTAATATTAAAGCCTACACCTTCCATTAATATGGTTAGAACGAGTTTTCTTGTTTGGGTTGGACTCTCCAACTCGAACATTATTTCCATGGAATAGTTTAATACTAATATAGTGGTAAAGTCGTCAATTAGCTTTGGTTGTTGGACTCTCTCCAAACTAATTGGTTGAATGCGCTCTAACCATATTAAAACTATTTCTATTAATGGGTTAACTTTAACATCGGCTTGTTGGACTCTCTCGAGTCGATGTAAAGGGAGGTGAAGTCTATGCATGCACTTAATGAATATTCAATGTTATGTGTGTGAACATTCAATTAGTTGATAGCACATTGTGATAGTTGCATATCGTGATATGCAATCGGTATAATGATACTAAGTAGTATTAATGCTTGTTGGACTCTCTCGAGGTTCATACTATGATGGATCTCCCATGAGATGGACCTCTGATCTCTGAGATTTTAATTGAAATGAAAGATTTATAAATGTATATTGATGCATTTTAAAATCATTTTTCTCATATGTGTTTTGTATTTCTAATTGATAAATTGATCATGATCTTTGAATTTTTCCATTTTGGATTGAATAAATTAAACTCTTGGCTTAGCTTGAATTGTTCTCAAGGTGAAAAGCTCCTTGCCTCTTCCCAGTCCTAAGCAACTCTGGACCAATTGTTGGTCTCGAAACATGTGATGTTAAGCGATTTATCATTCTGCGATGGAACAGCTACAGCGGCATATATGGATGCTCATGTTCATCTTTATGAGTTGTTGATGAGCAGTGAGATTGAAGGTTTAGTCTCTAGGCTCCTCTTCACCAGATGCGATGCTGTAGTGCTTTGCTTTAGTACATCTCTTATTTTAGATGGATCAGTTAAGTATTGACTGCATTGTTTGCCAAGTTTCTATTAATTTGTGATGAACTATCGAATGAACAAATTGAATCCACCATTAAACTCCTCAATATCGGAGCCTTGAGCATAAAAGAGGCTAAAAGAATTCTGAAAGGTGAGCGGAAACAAAGGAAAAAAAAAGGAGAAAAGGCACTTGCCATCATTGTGAAGAAAGCCAGCATGGATGTCTGAGTCTTGAATATCTTTATTATCTTATTGATTGTCATTCTATTTCCGACACTTGGGTATTGGATCTGGGTGTGGTACATATATGTAATGACATACATGGGCTAAGGAATAGAAGACTTGTCGAGAGTCAAATGTTGGGAATGGAGCAGTTGTTTGCCATCGGTATTTTGAACTCCCTGGACTTAGTCTTAGGACAATTGCTTTATATTCCTTCTCTAATAAAGAACATTCTATTTCTATTTAAATAGAAATGGTTTCCATTTGACTTTTAGTAACAATTGTTGTTATAACTTTGAATGGCACTTTATGGCAATTTGGAACTTAAATGACATTTATCGTTGGACATATCGGTGATTTTCAATATCGGCAGCAACAGCGTGCTCGAAAGGATAATCAAATAGACTCCTATATGTTTTTCTTGGCCATGTATAAAAAAACATGTCGAATTACACGAGTGGAATTTGGAATCGTTTGAATTGGATTGGATTTGCGATGCTTAAAAGGCAAGATGACTAAGTTACTTCTTTGGAAAAGGTGAGCAGTGGGAGAGTTACTAGGTCTAATACATCTGATGTATGTGGACCTATGTCAACTCAAGCATTAGGAGGCTATAGCTACTTCATTACCTTCACCGATGATCACTCACGGTTTGGGTATGTGTTCTTGATGAAACACAAGTCTGAAGCCTTTGAAAGGTTCAAAGAATTCAGAAATGAAGTAGAGAAACAACATGACAAAAGTATTAAAATACTTCGATCGGATCGAGGTGGTGAATACTTAAGTCAAGAGTTTCTTGATTATCTAAGAGACAATGGCATATTGTCTCAATGGACTCCGCCCTATACACCACAGCATAATGGTGTATCTGAGAGGCGTAACCGGACCTTGTTGGACATGGTCAGGTCAATGATGAATCATGCAACTCTTCCCAAGTCCTTTTGGGGCTATGCACTTCAGACAACTGTTTACTTGTTAAACAGAATGCCTACCAAGGTAGTCTCAACTACTCCATATGAGATATGGAATAGTAAGAAACCTCATGTATCTTACTTGAAGATATGGGGTTGTCTTGCTTATGTGAAGCGGACTGTATCAGACAAATTGGATGCTAAGTCTGATAAATGTCTATTTATTGGATACCCTAAGGAAACAAGGGGTTACCAATTCTATCATCCTGTGGAACAAAAGGTGTTTGTTTCAAGGCATGATGTGTTTCTAGAGAAAGAGTTTCTCTTGCAAGAAAACAGTGGGAGTGTCGTCGAGCTTGAGGAGGCTCGAGAGACTCAAATAGACATTGATGAGATACCTAGTGAAGCACAACAGCCGACAACTCATAGTGATGGGCAATCGGCTGGACCTATTGTAACACCACATCTTCGTAGATCTGGTAAAACACGCAATATTCCTGAGAGATATGGATTTCTCGTAAGCAAATCGAACGATGTGTTACTCATTGATGATGAGGAGCCTACCAGTTATGAAGAAGTGCTGACAAGTTCAGAAAGGGATAAGTGGCTTGGTGCCATGAAGTCGGAAATGGATTCCATGTATGAAAACCAAGTTTGGAACTTGGTTGACCCACCTGAAGGAATAAAGCCTATAGGGTGCAAGTGGGTTTTCAAGAAGAAAACCGACATGGATGGTAATGTGATTACCTATAAGGCTAGATTGGTGGCGAAGGATATGCGTCAAAAACAAGGTGTTGATTATGAAACCTATTACTTTGTAGCTATGCTTAAATCCATTCGGATGCTCCGGCCATAGCGGCTCATTATGATTATGAGATATGGCAGATGGATGTGAAAACAACTTTCCTTAATGGAAACCTGCTCGAGGACGTGTATATGATACAGCCTGAGGGTTTCACATCGGTTGATAAAAACAAGGTATGCAAATTGCGACGGTCCATTTATGGATTGAAGCAAGCATCCAGGAGCTGGAATATCCGTTTTGATGAGACAATCAAAAAGTTTGATTTCTCACAAAATCCAGACGAACCTTGTGTGTACAAGAAGGTTAGTGGGAGTGCAGTCGTATTCCTAGTATTGTATGTCGATGATATACTACTTATAGGAAATGATGTTTCAATCTTACAGTCAGTGAAGGTTTGGTTATCCAAGACATTCTCCATGAAAGACCTGGGAGAAGCAACCTACATCCTCGGGATTAAGATCTATAGAGATAGATTGAAACGGTTGCTTGGTCTTTCGCAGTCTACATACATAGACCGAGTGCTAAAGAGGTTTAGCATGTCGGAATCCAAGAAAGGTTTCCTACCCATCAGGCATGGGGTACACCTTTCGAAGTCTATGTGTCCGCGCACAGAAGACGAGAGGATTTGCATGAGTAAGATTCCCTATGCATCCGCAATAGGATCTATCATGTATGCTATGTTATGTACGAGGCCCGATGTATCGTATGCTCTGAGTGTCACGAGCAGATACCAGTTCGATCTAGGAATGGATCATTGGGCGACTGTTAAGACGATCCTTAAGTACTTGAGAAGATCTAAGGATGTGTTCCTAATATATGGAGAAGGGGACATGGTGATACGCGGGTATACGGATGCCAGCTTCCAGACAGACAAGGATGATTCCAGGTCTCAGTCTGGAAACGTGTTCACCTTGAATGGGGGCGCAGTGAGTTGGAAAAGTTCCAAACAAGAGACTGTAGCGGATTCTACCACTGAGGCAGAATACATTGCAGCTTCGGAAGCAGCAAAGGAAGCGGTTTGGATCAAAAAGTTCGTTCATGAACTTGGTGTGATTCCGGCCATTGTTGAAGCAATACCGGTCTACTGCGACAACAATGGAGCAATTGCACATGCGAAAGAGCCAAGGTCTCATCAGCGATCCAAACATGTGCTTCACCGCTATCATCTTATCAGAGAGATCATCAGTAGGAACGAAATACAAATCGAGAAAATTCCCACTGAAAGGAACTTAGCGGATCCTTTGACTAAAGCATTACCTCAAAGTAAGTTTTAGGGTCATGTTAGAGCTTATGGTATTGGATACCGTAGCGATTGGCATTAGGCCAAGTGGGAGTCTGTTAGTAATATATGAGAGATGTCCTAAGGCAATCGCCTTATGTATGAACCATTTATATGATAAATAAAGATTCACAATTTGAGTATACATGTTTCATGTATTTGATTGGATCTTAAACTCATTTATTGAATGTCCACGATGCGATTCACAGCATGAGAGAATTTGTGATTGGATCACAACTAGTGAGTATCTCTACATGTGTAATTGTGATGTATCAGAATTATCCCTAGTCGATGAATTGATGGATTTGGACACCATCATTACCTTCTACGAGTATACTCCTTGGTGTATCCAAGCGGTGATTCTCAGCGGTGGAGACATTGTGATGTCGGAGTTGATCGTGGATGCTAGTTATGGTAACTAGTTCATTGGAGTGACCAGCCGTAAGACTTCATATGGTTCTCTGCATATATAGATATGTCAATGAAGTTCTTACTGTAGCTTAAGTGCGATGTTCCTTTTACTTGTGGTATTCAAGTCATCTTGATCATGGAGACTTATGCTTTGACATCTTAAGCAAACATCTCTAAGGAGATGTGGACCCGGGATGATTGGGTATAAGTCGAAGTGATCGAAGGTGTTTGAATAGCCTATAAAGGATTCACCACTCCTTGCGAGGAGATGTATACCCATGGCCTCTCGTCGGATTGTTACTAAAGTCTTTGGCCAAAGTATTACATGTTTAGAGTAAGGTACTCTTCGATACATGTGGAGTAACTAGAATCCGTAGGACGAGGAAATGATACTTGGGCTAGGTGTGACGTAGTCAGCCTAGTGGGGACTGACACTATAGACCATGTCCTGAACCAAGTGGGTATAAGATGAGTGAAGGGAATGGGACACGAATCATTCGAGCTGCTGAAGGGTTTCAGAAATAGTTCTGGATCAACCGTTGATCTTTTCGGTTAATTGGGGATTATGATGTACTACTAGGTGCCACTCATGATCGTTCTATAATTAATGGTTAATTATAGACGTCCAACATAAATCGAGAACCTATTTGGTCACACGCACAATGAGCATAATCCAAAGGATTTAAAACGAGCTTGAGAATGGGATTCTCAGACCGAGAGAAACTAGGTTTGGTTGGACCAAACATAAAGCGAGCATGAAATCATTTCAGTCGCAATGGAAGCGTGGATGGGCCGTGTCTTATGAAGACATAATGGATGAACCAAAATGGTTTGGTTCTAATCCAATGGAGGAGAATAAACCAAAGGGTTTGGTTTATTTTAAACGAATGAACCAAAAGTTGGGTCGGTTCATTTTAACTTAAAATAAACCATCATGGTTTGGTTTATTTTAACTTATCTTAATGGAGCGGGTTAACGGACCTAATGGTTATGATCCAATAACCATTAAGAGAATTAGTTCTCTATAAAAGAGGGCTTAATGGATAATTAAGCCATAATCCAAGCCCTAGCAAGGAGTTGCCGCCCAACCCTCATTGCCGCCCAACTCCATTGCCGCCCAGCTTCTTGTGCCGCCGTCCAAGTCCTTGCCGGCGTCCAAGCTTCAGCCGGTGATCCTCCGGCGACCCTCCGGTGATCTTCCTAGGCCTCGGTGAAAAGGTGAGCACTTGGCTTCCTTGTTTTGGCCAGCGCCTACTCCTCCACCAAGCTGTCCAGTTTTCTGGACAGCTTCTTCTCCTCTCGTCAGAGCATCGTTTGGACGACGGTTTGAGCTCCGACAGTGGCTAAACTACCGGGGATTCGATATCCGGTAATCCTTTGAGGTGGAGGACGAAGGATTCGTCAATTGGTTGACGAATACCTCTCCGGAGAAGCGAGTTTTGAGAACTCGTATTAGGATCCGAATTTGAATTCGGATCGTGATCATCTCTCGATCACGTCGTCTTCAACACGAGGCTAGTAACCTATACGAAGACGAAGCTCGTGGCTTAGCGAAGTCATCCCGAGGAACTCGGCGTGGATACGGATAGAGACGATTCTAGCGAGGATCGTTCCGGTTGATGCCGTTCCCGCTACACGTCATACGAAAGGTATAACGTAGATAAATTTACTTTTATTGCAAATTTAAATTTACGGTTATGTCTACACTTGTTGTAATATGCATGCGTGCGTTGTGTGTGTTGTAATAAATGTAGATTTATTATTTTTATTGCTTCCGCTGTGTTCATGTTTACGAAACGTGATCGAACATACACACGCCGCGGTGCCGGAAACCCAACAAGTTATCCCTAAGACTAGCCATGGTGTGTGTTTAGTGGCTAAGGACTTAAGGAAAACCAAGAAAGGCACTTAGAAGGTCAAAGGAGGATTCACCTCTAGAGTTGACCTAGGAAAGACCCATTTGACTAAAGTGTCAAAACCAAAAAAGGTAATTAGGAAGGTATCTAGGGAAGATATCCCTAGTAAATACCTTGTTAACCCAAGGAGCTCCAATAGGTATTGGGATCCTAGAAGCATGATCGATTCACGCTAGATGGGTTAGGGTGTGTCAACCCTAAGTGGATGGGTAGTTAACCTAGCCATGGTAGAGTTGACACATGAGGATGTGCCAATGTGGTTTGAGAAGATGAAAAATGATTAAATTGGCACAATTAGGTCTTAGGAGCAATGGTGTGCCATTTTGGGTTTTTGGCACACTAGGGGGATTATGGCATTAAGGCAAAAATCAATTTAATTCTAAGAAATGGCAAATTGAATTTAACACTTAGGTATTTCATACCTTAGTATTTTATAATTGTCATGCTTTGTTTGCCTTGCCATGTCATAACATCATACTTATTTTTATCATATAAAATGTCATGAACATATTTAGAGTTATTTATATATGTCATGAATGCTTAGATTTCATTCACATGCCATGACATCATGATTATATGACACATGCTTTATTCTTATATAATTATGTCATAATCATCATTCATGCATAAATAAAATGAAATTAAGGAATAAGGCATGATTTGAAGTCTCATGCATAAGGGAATCAAATAATGTTGCCTATAAATATGCATGAAGCCCTAAATAACAAAGACCCCACATCTCACTAATATTTGACTTGTATGTATTTTACACATTTAGATACAAGTGAGATGTTTAAAAAAAAGGAATTAAAGGTTTTAAAAACATTTCAAAAACATTTTGAAAAACCTTGGTGGAGTCAATCTTTTGATAGCAATCACCATTGAATGGGATGATACAAAGAGAGCTCAATATTGAAGCTTTTCTTAGTTTTTGAACTTTGTATCAATCTCACAATTTTATGGGTAAAATAATTTTAAAATATTTTTCACCCATAATGATTGTGATAAGTAATGTACGTATAAATTTTCATGATTTTTTTAATGTATGTATATTTACTTATGAATTTCAGAACTTAGGTTCTCAAAACCTAAAAATTGCATTTATGATTATCGATCGATCGCCATGGATGGCAATGATCTGATAAGGAAGGAGTCATTGGTAGCTAAGAGAGTCGATCGACAGTGATTTCAAACCTTGGTTGTTAGGCCCATGTTCAGCTATGTTTTGGTCCCCTAACCCTAGGGCATGCTTGGGAGAGCATTAAAAAGGGTGGAAATCCATTGGATATGGATTAGGAGAAGTGTTTAGGGTGAGTATCAATTTTAAGGTCTATGGAAGTTCATTATTGAACTTTGCCTTAATTTTGATTGTTTAGATGTTCCTATTGGCTTAGGGACTGTCCAAGGACATTGTTGGTGCAATGGTCAAGGGGGAGCAAGCCTTTAGGGGGAGGTATCCATCATGGGAAGATGGATGTATATTTTTCCTCATAGGAGGAAAATTGGGTTGCCTATCTCAAGTGATATGGGACTTATCACTAGAAAGATTGTAGGCATGTATGTTCCTCTAAAGGAGAGATTGAATGTAAAATACCACAAATAAATAAATAAATAAATAAATGTTGGGTAATTGGGAGAATACCCTATAGAATTTTTCAAGAATTTTTAGAAATTGTTTTAGATTTAAATGGAATTTTTATGATATTATGTAAGGAAAGATTTAACAGGCTTTTACAAGGCCTATTTGGATTATTCGTTATTGAGGGGTTAATAAGGATTAATTGACCTAAGTTTAAATATAAAAACCCTAAATTAAATGGGTGGATAAGAGTTGGTGTAAGCTCGAATCCAACCCATTTGTTGCAAACTCAACCCATTTACGAAACCCGACCCGCTTACCCGTTAATGGACCCGACCCACTTAATAAAACCACGACCCGCTCTATATTCTTAACGCCCAACCATTGATTTTATTCCATTTTCGCCACCCGAGTGTTTCCTCAATCGCGCACTTCTCCCCAAATCTCCACAATCACGATGCCTTCTCCCTATCGCAACTCTTCCTTTCCGTGCTCACCGCCGCCGGTCGCTTGCATCGCCGGAGCAGCTGGCGGATCGCGCGCCCCATCTTCTTTGCCTCGTGCTCACGGTCGCTGCCACCTTTTCTCTTCTCTTTACCTCACCACCGCGCCGCGACCATCCACGGCCGCTCGCGACCCCGAGCAGAGCACCACGCGTCCTGCCTGCCCTGCGCGCGAGCACAGCGACACCAACTTCACCGCCGTCTTCGTTTCCCCCTTGCCCAGTTGCCGGTTGCCGCCGCTTTGTAGCCATCACACGCGCGTCGCATGCATACGGCCTCCGCGCGCTCGTCGCCTTTCCTTTGTTTCGTGTGTCACCCTCTTCCTGTCGATCTGCACACCGGGTCGATCGAGCACCACCGCTGCATTTCCCCCATTCCTGCGAGCATCGCTTCCTTTGCGCATCGTGTGCTCGCCGCCGAAAGCCACATGCATCGCCCTTTTCTTCCCAATCATTGACCACCGCAAGCCCTCTGTGCCGACGATCGCCTACTCTCCCTCTAGCTCTGGTTGTCATCACTGGAGTAGTTTGCTGATCGGGTGATATGTTTTATTGGCAGTTGGTGAGATCTCCATGATGGTCAATTCTAGTTGTTTTCATCTTGGATCGGATGTAAGTTTGGGGATTATGATTGCAGATGGATTGCAAGGTTGCTGATACTCTGTATGCCTTGTTATTGGGGGGCTGTGAATGGGTTAATGTTGATTGGATGGTGTTGCCAAAGTGTGTTTCATCGTATTGATAAGCTATGGGTTTGAGAGCACGTTCTGTTGAATTGGCAGTTGATGGAGTTGAGCACGGAATCTGAATTTGATAAGCAATGTGAGGTAAGCCTTGATCGGAAAATGGTATTAATAGATATGCCGCTAGTTTATATATATATTCGATGTGATATGTAGATTAACAGAGGTATTAAGAATGAATCATGATATAATTTTGTCATTGGAGGTATGAATAGAATTTAGTTCTATTGTATGTTATGTGTAGGACTTTGATTCAAGGCGGATGCATGGATGCGTGAGCTACTGATACGAGATTCTCAACAGGTGGGTAATATCCTACCCTGGTCAGGTAGATGTAATTGCATTCAGATTTAGACATAAATATGATCATATTATATGTTCATATTATCTTGACACCACTCTTATTTATCCGTATGCTTGATACTTATCGTTGGATGTTAAACTCCATTGCTGTTATCATGTTTCACTTCTTCATGATTAGGAGTTATATATATATAGGTGATGTAAGTAACCTATAATTTGTTTAGTTAAGTGCAATTAGTAAAGTCTGGATGATGACTTGATTATAAATTGGGCAAAAAGGTCATCCGTAGGTAGATAATGTCTTGAACCTAGGGTTATTCTAGTACCCTTAGGTTGCATGTTTACCACCGACCATGTATTGTGTAAATGGTCAGGTGAATGGTACTTAGTGTGTCGCTATGGACCGGTGGTCCTAGCTTGTTATAATCAATTTAGTACGACTCTCTACAGGATAGAGAGTGCGTCGATCAGTAAGTACAACTCTCTACAGGATAGAGAGTGCATTGATCAAATGAGTACGACTCTCTACAGGATAGAGAGTGCATCCATCAGTTGAGTACGACTCTCTGCAAGATAGAGAGTGTGTCAATTAGATTGGTATGACTCTCTATAGGATAGAGAGTGTTATGATCAGTTGAGTATGACTCTTTACATGATAGAGAGTGCGTTGATCTGATTAGTATGACTCTTTGTAGAATAGAGAGTCTGTGGTGGATGTATATTTTTGACAGAGCATTCATGTCATTTGCATGCATGCTGGTGACGTGGTCTCCCTTATGGTTAAGAGGGTCGTTAGTCATCCTGCCTCCACGACTACTCATAGGAGTAACCGGTGTAAGGGCAGAGCATTGTGGTGCTGCACTCTACCACTATAGACGGTGGTAGTGGGATTTATGTGTCGTAGTCCTGCGTATGTGGCACTCGACCACTCATGGTTAGTGACTGTCGGAATGGCCAACAGCAGGGACCCTCATCGTGTAGCTTGCTATTCATTCTTACATGCTACTCGATCATACTGCCCACTCGCCCACTCGAGAGTAGTGGTCAGTGTTGAGTTGGGACAGTTATCATGCTCGAGCCACCGAGGCCACACTAGGGTCGTGGTAGCTTTAGGGTGAGCTGACATGACCATGCATGCTGCATTGCCGTGACTTATGGCTTTTTTGCATATTACCATATATATACATATATGCATGTATATATATATATATATGGATGGTTGTGATTAATATATATATAGATGCAGTATATATATATATGCTTATTGTGATGTTGCATTTGATTGTACTATGCCTGCTGCATTTGGTTGTACATCATATTCATGCATGCTTCTTGCATCTGTTATACGGTTGTGTCGGATACTTGTATATTTGTTGGACAGACCATTAGATACCTTGACCTGTATCATGAGTATATTGTGAGTTAGTATATCTCTTCCTATTATATATGTTGGATATATTCTCAGGTTGGATCAGAGTAGCATAGCAGACTTTCAGGTATATCTGCATTATACGTTGTTTATTTGGTTAGATGGTATATGCATGTATTTATATAATGTGTTGTTATACCTGTGGTACCTTTAGGTTATGATATTGAATTACATGTGATATTTGATATATACATGTTTTTCCTCTTACCTGTTGAGTTTTACTCACCACCACGGACCCTGAGTTTTTTTGTCGCCCAGGTAATAGATAGCCGACTTCGTGATGGACTTGGAGCACCGCTAGCTGGCATTGTCTCATCTCAACTCCGAGAGTTCGGGTTTTTGGGTTTTCATTGGTGTTCCGATATGGATTTGGTTTATGTGATGTTTTGTAGTAATTGGACATTGTAAAGGTTGTACCTTTCTTTTTCTGGTTTTGTTATGGTGTTCTGAGTCGGTGTTAGTCATACCGGTATGCATGTGTGTAGTTTGTGATGTTGTTATATTATGTTTCTGCTATGTTTTGTGTTTTGATGTAGTTATATTTATATGTTATGTTTATTGTGGGCCTACGGGCCTTGTATTAACACGAGATGTTGCCACGAACAAGGGAGATGTCGTTCGTTTGCTTTTCGTCATGGCATACTCTCGGGGCATGACAACTTTAGTGGTCTCAGAGCCCTAGGTTCTGCGATGCCATACAATGTTGTTTTGTGTCGAGTCTTGGATTCTCGGGAGTCAATTTATTCGGTTTTGGTTTTCTGAGATGAGATTGACAGCAACTTGAGCTCCAGGCAGCACGAGGTAAGAATTCTTGATAACTTATTGTTTAGTAGATATTTATCTAAATTTTTTTAACAGGTGTATACAGTTAGAGTTATGACACCTGTGTAGACTTGTAATAGAAGTCGCCCACCGTGGCGACCAACCGGAGTTGCCGATAGGGTTTATACTCTTGATTTTGTTGGTTATACATTTAGATGCATATAACAGGGAATAACCTGTAGTATGTTGGTTATTATTCGTTATCGTGGTTTGAGTTGACCACGGGAATGACCTGTTGAGTCTGTGAGTCTGAAACCTGTGTTAAAAAGGTGAATTATCTTTGAGAGTCGACTAATATCGAGTCAGGAAACAGGGGTCAAGTCGTCACATTTCTGGTGGAAATCAGAGACTACAGTCTTAGAGATTTTTCACTAATTATACTAGTCAGATCATTACCTGTTGGGTAATGGACAAGACAAGTAGACGATTGTTGATGCAGATAGCGAAAGGGTAGTTTACAATGTTTCATAGGGATTTTTTTCCCTGAGTTGTTCGTACTGGGTTGTATAACTTTGAAAGTACTTTTGGGTACTTAATTTGTGTTATACAGAGAAGGTAGAGTTATTTGCATACCATTATCGGGATCAAGCTGGTATTTGGTGGTAAATGCAGAAAATAATCTTCAGGGAATAATATATCACTTGATCATGGTTTAGTGATGTTGAAAGAGAATAATTCCCCGTGTCACTTCCTGTGACACATTGTAAGAAATTCTTGAGCTTCAAGTAGGGTGATCGTTGGTATCGAGAATATCATGCAGAGTCGTTAGACTTGTAGAGTTTACGCTCACCTTATAGCTCAAGAATGTGAATGAATATTTTAAGCCACCCACGGTTGTTGGCTTATTGTTGGATTAAGATGATTGGATCTTCTATCAAATCCTACCGAAAGACGTTAGATTGAGTCAAGAGTTTAGAAATGACTCCGTACAAGTGTTTAAGAGTTGAAGATCGATAAGAAGATATTACAGGTCAACTTATTAGAGTCAGAAGTCTCTGACTGTTGGATAAAAAGAGAAAGATCGAAGTCATTGGCTTTAAGCTATTTTACGATTATAGAAGACCAACCGCTGATCATCAGGATGTTCTCGTGCACATCAGCGAAATCAGAACAAAGACTCCGAAGGGATTATGTGCGTGCAGTGCGGATCACAAAGACATGCGAAGTCAAATTATCCGTTGGATCAGTTTGTCAATTGCTATTATAAGCAAACAGTACATTTGAGGAGGTATACTTTGAAGACTCAGTTGAAGACTACCAATAGTGTTCCGGGAAGATGATGCACTGTCTTGACATCAGAGATCAGCACAGAATATTGGGTTATTTCATCAGCAGCGACCTACTACCTCAGGCGTGGTTGGAGTTCCGTGATACTTCCCTTCCAGGGAAGTAATTTACTCAGCAGTATCAGCAGAAGACATCGTAGAAGACTCATGCAGACAACAACAATAGTTACCCCCCATATGTGGATTGACTTTGTACAGAGGAGAGAGTATACGATGATGGTCGTATCTATTCGATATTCTATAGTTACAGCTCGTAGGATTAAGTGATGTGATCAGATGATCTAGGAAAATCCTCGGGTCATTCGTTGCAGAAATGCGACCCCTTTATCGTGGACTGTTGGATATGATCTTTTTCTCTTCGGAGAAAGGCCGAGACCTTCATAGAGCCTTTGGATCGGATCGACAGATAATTGATCGTATAGGGTATTACGTTAGTTTACCCTCTGGGTTAATGTATTGAGAGATGCTTGTATTTACAGGTATCTTTGTCTAGAACATTCTTTGTTTAAATTAGAAGGGTTCCTATACATCGACTTGTGGGTCGGTGGTATCTCTACCGTCAGGTGAGATGTGGACCAACAATTAAGAAGTTAAGGGATGCCCTTAGACTTGGATAGACATACTTTTACTGTAGACATATCCTCACGGATGGTCAAATTGTGAGAGTATGGTATGATTATGTCTATAAGAGGTGTCAATAATCTGAGAGTATTCGGATGTTGTTTTGGATGAAATTCAAGGCTTGCCGTTGCATAGGCAAGTGGAGTAGGCGATCGAAATGATTGCAGAAATAGTTCTGGTATCGAAGATCACAGACCGGGTGATAATTTTGTTGTTGTAGTGTTACTAAACACTATGGAATTGGAAGAATGTAAGTTGTGATTATAGGAGATGTTGGAGGGGATATTTATCTGTCCCAGTATTTCTCCTTGAGAAGGATCCAGACCTCTTTGTTAAAAGAGGGATGGACCTTTGAAATTATGCATCGATTATCGATGATGGAATGCGATAGTTGTTGTGAAGAATATCCTTCGTTGTGGATAGATGATCTATTTAGATCAGCCAAAGACACCTGTGTATACTCTAGGGTTGGTTTACGACTGGAGGGTTGATATTGTAGTGACATTGTGTCATATAATTATCATTGTCGTTGTGATGATTGATATATCATCAGCTTAGAGTAAGTAAGATGTAGGTATATGGAGGATGACAATTTCATACTTAGTATGATTTTATGAGTTTTGATTAAGTTGTTAGACTAATTAATGATTTAGTCACCACGGGATTTGAGAATCATGTATTCTGGACACAATTGGATCAGGTTGTGGTTGTTGAAGTTGCGTAACTTAGCCATTGTTGATTGTGGTAGTTAGAGTTGCGTACTCGACCACCGTAGTGGTTGTTTCCTTGTATGATTTGGTTAATACTGTAGGTCTAGATAGAATGTTTGGCATTACTATACCACGGACTTGTTTGACCAAGAGAGTGATGGAAATCATTTAGTCGAAAGCTGGTGAAACTAGTTTATAGGACCTAGATGGCGATTAACTTTTACATGAGTAATAGTTAAACCTTCCAAGGTGGATAAAAGGAAGTTGTACGCAAATGTATCATTACAGGGATTGGAGCGAATCTGATACAGTTGCATGAGATGTATCTTATGCTTATGACAGTTAAGAAACTACGAGATAAGTTGTTATATATGTGATGTGGTGTTAACAGATATGATCTCGTGTAGTAGTGATATGGAGCAGGAATGCTCATGGGATTTTTTTAACTAGCTATTGGGCAGCTACTATAGAGTTGCTGGAATGCAAACAGTTGCAATTTGCGAGACTGGTCGCTATAGTTTTTCATGCACTTATAGAGTGTGTGGAGTGGATTTTGGATGGTAGATGGACTTCCCTTGTGAAAAGATAATTTTTTGTCTCTAATATGGATACGTGTTCTGGACACGAATCCACTTAAGAAAGAGTTGCTACAGGAGGCGCATTATTTGAGATTTGTTATACATTCTGGTGGTACTTGGTTGTACCGAGATTTGAAACGTTTATACTGGTGGAATGGTATGAAGAGAGGTATAGCAGATTTTGTTGCTCGATGTTTAGTATTCCAGCAGATAAAGGCTGAACATCGGAAACCCATTGGATTGCTTCAAGAGATTCTGACTTCCAGAATGGAAGTGGGAGCATATCACGATGGATTTCGTTACGGGATTACCTAGGACCCATAAAGGACATGATACAATTTGGGTGATTGTGGATCAACTGACCAAATCAACTCATTTCCTTCCTATTCGTGGGTTGTACTTGTTGGGATGTATACTAAAAAGTCTATCTTTTGTATGAACATCTTTATTTTGAAATAAGAATCACATGATCATTATTTGCATATTTATGATTATGCAAATTTGTCTGATACATTACATTGTAGATAACATGGTATGTAGTGTCACACAGGAGATCATGTTATCGGTTCATTGTAAAGTATAAGTAAAGGCTCACAACCGAGATGGTTTTGGACAAACCATTGGCATGGTTGTGGTGTGATTTGGTATTGGTTTGTCTTGACCATAGAATCACACTAGTACACTTTGTGTGTATTAAGCAGGACCGACATAGAGGTGATTCGATTTATTGCTGACTACATAATCGAATCGGACCTCAGATATTATGTTGAACATGCTCTTAATCCCGATATAATAACAAGCACATATACTTAGTATTCATTTCTTTGATTTACCAATGGGCGAGATTTATAGAGTAAATCGATAGGCTCGGTAAGTTGGGAAATGATATTATTTATATGGTGTACCGTTGATTATAGGAGGAAACCGTGTCCTATATATTAGGATGATGATGTCCCCTTGAAGAGCTCATAAGGTTCATCATGTAAACCCTGCAGGTGGACTTGGTCCGGCATGATGATAAGGTTGAGTGGTACTACTCACCGAGTTAGATGTTGATTAATTAATTGTCAGTAAATTAATTAATCGACGGACATTCGAGATCTTAAACATGGGGAGATAAATGTACAAATAATATATGGAACCCATATTAACTTATGGGGATAGGTGAGGTAGATCAATGATAATCTTCTAGTGGAATGGATTATCATTAATGTATCGGACTTTATGTGGGCTTGATCCATTGGGTGGCCAAGATCCAACTCCTCCTCATGGTCCCTATTGTAGCCTATTAAAACCTCATGGAGCCTAGATCCAATGATGGAAAACAATACTCTATATCCAACGGTAGAGATTAAATCTCTAGATCCGATGGTTCAGATTAAATCTCTAGATCCGACTGTTGATATTAAATCCCAGAACCGATGGTGGAGATTAAAACAAGGCATAAGCCTAACTCTATAAAAGGAGGGATTAGGGTGGGCGGCAAGAGCAATTAGAAGCAAGATAGGATTAGGGTTGGGCGACAAGAGCTTGGAGGTTTTGGGCGGCCACAATTAAGGAAAAATTTTTCTTTCTTCTCTTCTTCCTTAGGTGGCCGGCACCCATCATCTTCTCCTCTCTCTTTGGCCGGCACCCAAAGCCCTTCCTTCTCTTCTCCTTGGCCGGTGGAAACAAGGGTTAGGGTGATTCCTTGGAGCTCTTGGCTGGCGCCCACCTTTCCCTCTCTTTAGGCCGGCGGCAAGCTTCAAGTTGGGAGATTGTTGGTTTGTTCTAGATAGAGGTGAGTTTTGTTTCTTATTCTTCCTTTTGTTTGAAGCGAGCAAAGAAAGGAAGATTGGTGATCTAGGAGGCTTCGACTTTTGGAAGATCGTCGCCCACACAACGTCCAAAAGGAGGAAGGACATACAATAGAAGATCGAGAGGTATAACGCTTGTTTATATTCTTTTGTAACATGTCTATAATTGTTTTTCAATCATATACATGTTGTATGTTCTATTTTTATGGTTAAATATACTTGGACCCCGAATACAAACGCAAAATCCGACGATCCGTACATCGTCTATTCCACGGCTATTCGTAGAATAGAGGTTGGTGGCTTGAACAACAAGTTTGTTCAAGTGACTACTCTAATCGAATAGCACGACGATGAAACGGTAGCTTGGGTGATCCCTCCTTTTCAAGGATAATTTTTTTTTATCCGGGGACGTAGAAGGGATTGCCATGAACAAGCGACTGAGTTGGAGTGGGAAGCGAAGTTTCCCACCTTCAGTTCTCGTTGGATCATCCGGTAGAGTTGTATTACCGAAAGATTATCAGATTGAGTGGGGTGTTTTTAAGTACCTTATCGGATAGAGATTTGTGATTTACCTCACGATTTTGGTAGAGTCTGCACCAGACTATTGGCACAGAGCTTCAGCTTAGTGCAACATTTCATCCGCGGACTGATGGACAGTCTGAGCGTATCATTCAGACGTTGGAGGATCTATTCAGATCTTGAGTCATGGATTTCGGAGGTAGTTGGGAGGATCACACCCATTTAGTGGAATTTGCCTATAATGACAGCTACCACTCATATACTCAGATGGCTCCATTAGAGGCCTTATATGATAGACCCTGTAGATCTAACGTGTTGTGGGAGGAAGTCAGGGAATGACAGCTATTGGGGGCCACAGAGTATCCAACATGATGCAGAGTTGGTATGCGTCATCAAATGATGCTTATTAGAGGCACAGGGTCGACAGAAGAGTTGTTGGACAATTGAGGTCGCTAGAGGGGGGGTGAATAGCGTTTACTCTTGCGTAGATGGAAAACGTTTGCGTGCTTGTCTACAATTTTCGTTAGCGCAGCGGAAACAAAGATAATAAAGAAATAACGAAAACACAAACACACAAACGAAAGGATATAACGTGGTTCGGAACCGAACCGGTTCCTACTCCACGGATCGAGCTCTAAAGAGCTCTAGCGATGCCAATGCAATAACTAACCACAAATACTCCTTCTCGACACAAGTCGGAGGTGGAGAAACCTCTTACAAACTATTCTTACAACAATAAGAAATAGATACAAGCAATTACAACAATGAAATATAATGCAAGTAAAGAAAACTACTTTACTAGAGCACTTTGGTTGCTTGATCTTTGGTTGCCTTAGACTAGCCTTGAAGGACTGGAAGAGCACCAACAATTCCCCTTCAAATCGCCCAAGAAAACCCCTTAAGAACTGATGCCAAAAACCCTCCCGTCGAGCTCCTTTTATCCTTGCGTGCGACCTGGATTTCCGCCCATCAGTCGACTGCCATAAGTCACCAGTCGACTGATGCCACTGTTGTCGTGAGACAACGGCTCAATCCACGATGGAAAAACTCCAACGGATCTCTTGGCAGTCGACTGCCAACATTAGTAGCCGATCGAGCCGATCGCTACCGGCTACGGAGCGCTCGCGTGCTCGACATTGACCGGCAATGATCGCCGACCCTCGAAAGTCGATCATGCCGACACACCGATCGCTCCAATCGAGAATCGATCGCTGTGAGCATTTAAAGCTGGCAGTCGAACTCAAGTCGACTCACGATAGTCAAACCGGCCATAATTCCAGTCGACTGCCAACCTCAAAAATGAGGTTTTAACCCAAGTATGGTGCCCCCATACTTGCTAGACCACCCTTAGCCTAGACCTAAGCCTTCTAGCCACCTCCATCAGCCTCACGCCTCTCGGATCCCTCCAAGTCATCCATGACTTGTTCATCCATTGCGCTAGCCTCTAGGTGCTTACATCGGCTATGTCATGCTAACGGTGTCTACACCGCCAAGGCACATTGGACTTACGCCGCCAAGACTCCGCTTGGACTTTACGCCGCCAACCATTGGACTTATGTTGCCAAGGCTCCCGCTTGGACTTTACGCAGCCAATATCAAACCCCATGGACTTCTCATGCCAAGACTCAAGCATGGAATTTCCCTTGCCAACCCATGTTAGACTTTTACATTGCCAAGACCCATGCTTGGACTTTTCCCTTGCCAACCCATGTTGGACTTCTCAAATGCCAAGACCATGCTTGGACTTTCCCTTGCCAACCCATGTTGGACTTTTACATTGCCAAGACCCATGCTTGGACTTTTCATGTGCCAAGAGTGTCCCACTTGGACTTTTCATGCCAAGTACTCAAGACTTGGACTTTACCAAATGCCAAGTGTTCCACTTGGACTTTCCATGCCAAGTACAGAAGACTTGGACTTTCCCATGACAATTACATTGTCATATGTTTTTGTCGAAACATCAAAACATCACTCGAGTCAAACTCGAGTCCTGGTCAATCGTGACCTGGGCCGATTGCAACAACAATCTCCCCCTTTTTGATGTTTGACAAAAATCAAACAAATCATTTGAGTTAGACCACTAACTCAAATCCCTTACCAATTATCCCAAATTTGTAAACACTCTCCAAATGTTCTCCCCCAAACATTCTCCCCCTTTTTGACTAACATCAAAAAGGTTTTCTCTCCAAGGAGGTCAATGTCTCATGTCCCAATGAGATCTTACAATCTCCCCCTTGATCCAAAAATAAATACCTAGGATACCTACCATCTTCCTAGTGATAATTCACATATCACTCAAAAGAGGCAATCCTATACTCTCTCCCAATTTCTAAATTGGGTATAAAAAACCCATCAATTTTCCCAATTGATGATACTCTCTCAATAACTTCTTCTCTTCAAGGAGAAAAACACATCCATCATCCCAAGATGGATACCTCTCCCTAAAGGCTTGCTTCCCCTTGACCATTGCACCAACAATGTCCTTGGGAAGCCCCTAAGCCAATAGGAACTCTAAACCATCAAAATTAAGGTTTTAAGTTCAACATAGAACTTTCACTCACCCTAAATTTGATATTTTGACCTAACACAGCTCCTAATCCATATCCAATGGATTTTCACCCTTTATAATGCTTCCTAAATAATATCCTAGGGTTAGGAGTGATTAGGAACCTTTTCCATAGTTGAACACGGGCTAAACAAACGAAATCAGACTGACGATCGACTCATGTCGATCGACTACAACCCATATCGATCAGCGCCACCAGAGGCGGTCATAAATGAAAATTTCCGAATTTCAACTATCAGAATCGAGATTTGGAAAAACATAAGTAATTATACGTAATTTGAAAAATAATAAAATTTGATACGTATATTACTTATAGTCATTACAATGGGTGAAAAATATTTGAAAATTATTTTACCCATAAAATAGTGAGTTTGATACAAAACTCAAAACCATTGAAATTTTCAATGTTTTGGCCCTATTTTGTATCAACTTCATCAATGGTGATTGCTATCAAAAGATAGACTTCACCAAGGTTTTCTAAATTGATTTTAAAATGTTTTCAAAACCTTATTTTGGATCATATTCCTTGGGCTCTATGTACATGACTTGTACACATGCTTTCCCAATGATCCACTAATCATATAAGATGAGTTTGAGTTCATCTAGATGCAAAACCTATGCACCTTGAACTTAACTCATATCCTAGCATCTCACATGTATCTAGGGTGTATAAATACACATACATGTCAATTGGATGTGAGATGTGGGTTTTGGTTCATTTAAAACTAGGGTTTCATGCATCTTCTAAGGCAACCCTACTTGATTCCCTTATGAATGGGACTCCAAGTCATGTCATAGTCCTTAAATCAATTTCAATCGAAATTTTTATTAAATAATGAATGATTATGGCATTAATGATGATATAAATAAGCATATGCTCATAATCATGATGTCATGGCATAAGATGAAATCTAAAAACACATGACATTTAAAACCTTAATCCTAAAACATGAACATGACATATAAAATGATTAAAAGTAAGCATGATGTCATGGCATGTTATATGGCAAACAAAGCATGACATATAAAATATATAGGTATAATAATACCTAAATTTTAATATTAATTGTCATTTGTTGGGATTAATCATATTTTGCCATATTAACCTAATCTCCCTAGTGTGCCAAAAACCCAAAATGGCACACTAACCTCTAAACCTAAATTGTGCCAATTTAATTGATTTTTCTTAATTTCAAAAGTGCATTGGCACATCCTAAAATCTTTTAGGATATTGATTCAAATCTATTTCCAAGGTAACCATAACCTTGAAAATATCCTAAAGTGCCACCTTTACCATGGTTGAGTTAACTACCCATCCAATCAAGGTTGGCACACCCTTAACCCATCTAGTGTGAATCAATCACGCTCTTAGGAACCCAAAACCGATTTGAGCTCCTAGGGTTAATTAGGTATTCCTTAGGGATAACCTCCCTAGATACCTTCCTAATGACCCTCCTAGGCTTGTTAGCCTTGGTCATTTGGGTCTTACCTAGGTTGACTCTAGGGGTAACTCCCCTTGCAACCTTCTTAGTGGCCACCCTAGGTTTCCTAGAAACCCTAGCCACTAGGCACAACCTTTGGTCAACCTTAGGGATGACTTCCCTATTGACCTTGGTCTTCCTAGACCTAGTTTGTGTTCCATAGTCAAATGAGACACTATGATAAGCCACTTTAGGCTTAGGTTTGTGACCCAAACCTTGCTTGCCCTTTGTTGACTTTTGACTCTTAGGTCCTAGGTGTTGATTTTGACTTTTGGACCCTTGATTTTGACCACTAGATCCTTTAAATTGATTTTGTATCTTATTTAGGGTCTTTTCAAGTTTTTCAAGCCTTGACCTCAAGACTTGATTCTCTAATTCTAATTGCCCAATTGATTTTTGATTAAATTCTTGGGCATTGGACTTCCTAGGCATATGCCTAGTCCATTTAGGGTTTAGACCTAGGTGCTCTTGCACCTTTCTAATTGTCTCCCTAGGTAAAATTGATCTTGAGTTATTTGATCTAGGTTTGTCCTTAGGTAAATTGTTTTTAGGGACATTAGTCCCAAATTTCTCCCTATTATCTAAGTAGACATTCTTAGCTCCTAAGCAAAAATACTTGTTCCTATTAGCATGCTTTTCATAAATTGCAAGTGAATTGAAATCCCTAGCATGCTTTTGCTTGTAAATTGAAGAAGGAGCAAAATTAGAAGTTACCCTAGGGTTTGCCTTAGCTCCCCCTACATATGATGCTCCATTTTGAGTCTTCTTGTCCCCCTTCTTGCATTGACTCCGGAAATGTCCCGATTGTCGGCACTTGAAGCAAATTACTTGTTCTTTGCTCTTTTGCGTTGAGGGACCGACATCCTTGACCTTTGGAGCCAGTGGAGCTTTCCTATTCTTCTTTGGGCACTTGCTTTTATAGTGCCCGGTTTCCCTACACTCAAAACATATTATATGCATTTTATTATTAACACATATGTTTGAGTTACCTAGGTTAATGGAGACCGGAATTGGACTTTGGGCTTCTTCATCTTGACCGAATGTCGAAGCTTCTTCTTGATGTTCCGGTGTGGAAGTTATCTCCTCCCCCTCAATCCTTGAGGTGGATGCTTCTTCCACTTCCTCCACCTCCTTGGAGATTGATGGCCTCTCAACCTCCAATTCTTCACACTCTCCTCTTGCCCCGGATGTTGACTCTTCTTCAACTTTCGAATCCTCACTTGCTTGTGAGGAGGAGCTTTCTTCTTCGGCCTCTTCCAATTGAACCGATGAGCATTCTACATCTTCTTCTTCTTCTTGGACCAGTTGAGGGTTTTCATGGAGCTTGGCCAAATCGCTCCATAGCTCCTTGGCATCCACATAGTCACCTAGACCATACAAGAGGTCATTAGGAATTAAATCAAAAATGAATTTGATTACCTTCTTGTTTTTCTCGAATTGTTGGAGTTGCTCCTCACTCCACTTCTTCTTCTTGAGAAACCCTCCCTTTGGTCCCTTAGGATATTCAAATCCTTCCATCAACGCGGACCACTCCTCAAGGTCTCTCATCATCAAAAAATCTTCAATTCTCGCCTTCCAAGAATTGAAACCTTCTCGTCCATAGAAAGAATAGGGAATTGGGGTGTTGATGTCCCATCCCAATGGTTCTTCCATCTTCACCCTCTAGCCTCTTTGTCTTAGCTCCCGGCGGTTAGTCCATAGAGGAGCCCCGGGCTCTGATACCACTTGTTGGACAATTGAGGCCGCTAGAGGGGGGGTGAATAACGTTTACTCTTGCATAGATGGAAAACGTTTGCGTGCTTGTCTATAATTTTTGTTAGCGCAGCGGAAACAAAGATAATAAAGCAATAACGAAAACACAAACACACAAATGCAAGGATATAATGTGGTTCGGAACCGAACCGGTTCCTACTCCACGGATCGAGCTCTAAAGAGCTCTAGCAATGCCAATGCAATCACTAACCACAAATACTCTTTCTCGACACAAGTCGGAGGTGGAGAAACCTCTTACAAACTATTCTTACAATAATAAGAAATAGATACAAGCAATTACAACAATGAAATATAATGCAAGTAAAGGAAACTACTTTACTAGAGCACTTTGGTTGCTTGATCTTTGGTTGCCTTGGACTAGCCTTGAAGGACGGGAAGAACACCAACAATTCCCCTTCAAATCGCCCAAGAAAACCCCTTAAGAACTGATGCCAAAAACCCTCCCGTCGAGCTCCTTTTATCCTTGCGCGCGACCTGGATTTCCGCCCATCAGTCGACTACCATAAGTCACCAGTCGAGTGATGCCACTGTTGTCATGAGACAACGGCTCAATCCACGCTGGAAAATCTCCAACGGATCTCTTGGCCAACATTTTAGCGGGTGACTTGCGGTCGGCTCAGGCGTCTGCTCCACATTGGGTAGCGGTCATTGCCGACCCTCGGCGGTCATTGCCGGGTGACCTGATTATTTGCTCAATGGCGATCGTATCGCCAAAGCATTTCCAGCTCTAAATTGGCAGTCGAACTCAAGTCGACTCACGGCAGTCGAACCAGCCATAATGCCAGTCGATTGCCAACCTCAAAAATGAGGTTTTAACCCAAGTATGGTACCCCCATACTTGCTAGACCACCCTTAGCCTAGACCTAAGCCTTCTAGCCACCTCCATCAGCCTCACGCCTCTCGGATCCCTCTAAGTCATCCATGACTTGTTCATCCATCACGCTAGCCTCTAGGTGCTTCCGTCGGCTATGTCATGCTAACGATGTCTACACCGCCAAGGCACATTGGACTTATGCCGCCAAGACTCCGCTTGGACTTTACGCCGCCAACCATTGGACTTATGCTGCCAAGACTCCCACTTGGACTTTACACAGCCAATATCAAACCCCTTGGACTTCTCATGCCAAGACTCAAGCTTGGAATTTCCCTTGGCAACCCATGTTGGACTTTTACATTGCCAAGACCCATGCTTGGACTTTTCCCTTGCCAACCCATGTTGGACTTCTCAAAGGCCAAGACCATGCTTGGACTTTCCCTTGCCAACCCATGTTGGACTTTTACATTGCCAAGACCCATGCTTGGACTTTTCATGTGCCAAGAGTGTCCCACTTGGACTTTTCATGCCAAGTACTCAAGACTTGGACTTTACCAATTGCCAAGTGTTCCACTTGGACTTTCCATGCCAAGTACACAAGACTTGGACTTTCCCATGACAATTACATTGTCATATGTTTTTGTCGAAACATCAAAACATCACTCGAGTCAAACTCGAGTCCTGGTCAATCGTGACCTGGGCCGATTGCACCAATAAGAGTTACGTAGACCAGAGGCAAAGGCCTGTGGAGTTTTCAAATTGGAAAGAGGTATTTCTGCATGCTTCACCTACAAAAGGGGGTGAAACGATTTGGGCTAAAAGGGAAATTAGTTCCATGCTATATTGGCACATTTGAGATATTGACGTGGATTGGAGGTGTAACTTACCGGTTGGCTTTACCTCCGACACTTGCGGGTGTTCATAACGTATTTCATGTTTCTATGCTAAGGAAATATGTTCCGCGTTCAGATCATATTCTGGAAGAGGTTTGGATTTTACTTCAGTCTAATGCAACGTATGAGCTGGTGCCAGTGAAAATTCTTGGTTGCAAGGAATGTCGGTTGTGGAACAAAATCATTCGACTCGTAAATGTTGGATGACAACATCATACTAATGAGGAGACTATGTGGGAGTTGGAAGATACTACACGAGCTCAATACTCTCATCTGTTCACTTGAGGAATGTATGTGGTCCTTTCAGAAACTTGCTTGAAGTAAATTTTTTCATGTTAGTATGAAATTTGGGGACCAAATATTTATTAGTGGGAGAGAATGTAAAATACCACAAAATAAATAAATAAATAAATGTTGGGTAATTACGAGAATATCCTATGGAATTTTTCAATAATTTTTAGAAATTTTTCTAGATTTAAATGGAATTTTTATGATATTATGTAAGGAAAGATTTAACAGGCTTTTACAAGGCATGTTTGGATTATGCGTTATTGAGGGGTTAATAATGATTAATTGACCTATGTTTAAATATAAAAACCCTAAATTAAACAGGTGGATAAGAGCTGGTGTAAGCTCGAATCCATCCCATTTGTTGCAAACTCAAGCCGTTTGCGAAACCCGACTCGCTTACCCGTTAATGTACCCGACCCACATAATAAAAACCCGACCCGCTCTATATTCTTAACGCCCAGCCATTGATTTTCTTCCGTTTTCGCCACCCGAGTGTTTCCTCAATCGTGCACTTCTCCCCAAATCTCCATAGTCGCGATGCCTTCTCCAGATCGCGACTCTTCCTTTCCGTGCTCACCTCCATTGGCCGCTTGCATCACCGGAGCAGTTGGCGGATCACGTGCCCTATCTTCTTTGCTTCGTGCTCACGGTCATTGGTGCCTTTTCTCTTATCTTTACCTCACCGCCGCACCACGAACATCCACAACCTCTCGCGACCCCGAGCAGAGCACCACGCATCCTGCCGACCCTGCACGCGAGCATAGTGCCGCCACCTTCACCATCACCTTCGTTTCCCCCTTGCCTAGCCACCGGTTGCCGCCGCTTTGCAGCCATCACACGCGCGTCACGCACATATGACCTCCACGTGCTCATCGCCCTGCCTTTATTTCGTGCGTCACCCTCTTCCTCCCGATCTGCACCGTCGATCGATCGAGCACCGCCGCTGCGTTTCCCCCATTCCTATGAGCATCGCTGCCCCTAAGCATCGTGCGCTCACCGTCGACAGACGCACGCATAGCCCTTTTCTTCCCGATCGTTGACCACCGCAAGCCCTCTGTGTCGACGGTCGCCTACTCTCCCTCGAGCTCTGGTTGTCATCACTAGAGTAGTTTACTGATTGGGTGATTTGTTTTATCGGCAGTTGGTGAGATCTCCATGATGGTCAATTCTGGTTGTTTTCATCTTGGATCGAATGTAAGTTTGGGGAATATGACTGCAGGTGGATTACAAGGTTGCTGCTACTCTGTATGCCTTGTTATTGGGGAGCTACGAATGGGTTAATGTTGATTGAATGGTGTTGCCAAAGTGTGTTTCATCGCATTGATAAGCTATGGGTTTGAGAGCACATTCTGTTGAATTGGCAGTTGATGGAGTTGAGCACGGAATCTGAATTTGATAAGCAATGTGAGGTAAGCCTTGATCTAAAAATGGTATCAATAGATATGCTACTAGTTTATATATATATTAGATGTGATATGTAGATTAACAGAGGTATTAAGAATCAATCATGATATAATTTGATCATTAATTGGAGGTATGAATAGAATTTAGTTCTATTATATGTTATGTGTAGGACTTTGATTCAAGGCGGATTCATGGATGCACAAGCTACTGATACGAGCTTCTCAACAGGTGGGTAATATCCTACCCTGATCAGGTAGATGTAATCGCATTCAGATTTAGACATAAATATGATCATATTATATGTTCATATTATCTTGACCCTGCTCTTATTTATCCGTATGCTTGATACTTATCGTTGGATGTTAAACTCCATTGTTGTTATCATGTTTCACTTCATCATGATTAGGAGTTATATATATATATATATAGGTGATGTAAGTAACCTATAATTTGTTTAGTTAAGTGCAAATAGTAAAGTCTTGATGACGTCCTGATTGTAAATTGGGCAAAAAGGTCATCCGTAGGTAGATAATGTCTTGAACCTAGGGTTATTCTAGTACCCTTAGATTGCATATTTACCACCGACCATGTATTGTGTAAAAGGTCAGGTGAATGGTACTTAGTGTGTCGCTATGGACCGGTGGTCCTAGCTTGTAATAATCAGTTGAGTATGACTCTCTACAGGATAGAGAGTGCGTCGATCAGTAAGTACGACTCTCTACAGAATAGAGAGTGCATCGATCAGATGAGTACGACTCTCTATAGGATAGAGAGTGCGTCCATCAGTTGAGTAAGACTCTCTGTAGGATAGAGAGTGTGTCGATTAGATTGATATGACTCTGTACAGGATAGAGAGTGTTATGATCAGTTGAGTATGACTCTCTACAGGATAGAGAGTGCGTTGATCTGATTAGTATGACTCTCTGTAGAATAGAGAGTATGTGGTGGATGTCTATTTGTGACAGAGCATTCATGTCATTTGCATGCGTGCTAGCGACATGGTCTCCCTTACGGTTGAGAGGGTCGTCAGTCATCCTGCCTCCACGATTACTCATAGGAGGAGTATCCGGTGTAAGGGCAGAGCATTGTGGTGCCACACTCTACCACTATAGACGGTGGTAGTGAAATTTGCGTGTCGTAGTCCTGCGTGTATGACACTCGACCACTCATGGGTAGTGACTGTTGCAGTGGCAAACAGCAGGGACCCCCATCGTGTAGCTTGTTCTTCACGCTTTTATGCTTCTCGATCATACTGCCCACTTGGACACTTGAGAGTAGTGGTCGGTGTTGAGTTGGGACAATTGTCATGCTCGAGCCATCGAGGCCACACTGGGGTCGTGGTAGCTTTAGGGTGAGCCGACATGACCATGCATGCTGCATTGCCGTGACTTATGGCATTTTTTCATATTGCCATATATATACATATATGCATGTATATATATATATATGGATGGTTGTGATTAATATATATATATAGATGTAGTCTATATATATATGCTTATTGTGATGTGGCATTTGATTGTACTATGTCTGCTGCATTTGGTTGTACATCATATTCATGCATGCTTCTTCCATCTGTTATATGGTTGTGTCGGATACTTGTATATTTATTGGACAAACCATTAGATACCTTGACCTATATCATGAGTATTTTGTGAGTTAGTATTACTCTTCCTGTTATATATGTTGGATATATTCTCAGGTTGGATCAGAGTAGCATAGCAGACTTTCAGGTATATCTGTGTTATATGTTGTTTATTTGGTTAGACGGTATATGCATGTATTTATATACTTTGTTGTTATACCTGTGGTACCTTTAGGTTATGCTGTTGAATTACATGTGATATTTGATATATACATGTTTTTCTAATTACCTGTTGAGTTTTACTCACCACCATGGACCCTGGGTTTTCTGTCACCCAGGTAACAGGTAGCCGACTTCGTGATGGACTTGGAGCACCGCTGGCTAGCATCGTCTCATCTCAACTCCGAGAGTCTGGGTTTTTGGGTTTTTCATTGGTGTTCTGATATGGATTTGGTTTATGTGATGTTTTGTAGTGATTGGACGTTGTAAAGGTTGTAACTTTCTTTTTCTTGTTTTGTTATGGTGTTCTGAGTCGGTGTTAGTCATACCGGTATGCATGTGTGTAGTTTGTGATGTTTTTGTATTATGTTTCCGATGTGTTTTGTGTTTTGATGTAGTTATATTTATATGTTATGTTTATTGTGGGCCTACGGGCCTTGTATTAACACGAGATGTTGTCATGTATAGGGGAGATGTCGTCCGTTTGCTTTTCGGCACAACATACTCTTGGGGCGTGACATTGTAAGATCTCATTGGGATATGAGACATTCATACCCTTGGGGAGGATCTTTTTGATGTATGTCAAAAAAGGGGGAAGTTACCAATTGGGATAGTTGGAATTCTCATTGGGATGTGAGAATTGCCAATTGGGGAAAATTGATAGACTTGGATTTGAGGTTTTGTCAAACATCAAAAAGAGAGAGATTGTTGGTGCAATCAGCCCGAACTAAAGTTTGACTCGAACTGTATTTTGATTTTAGACAAAACGTATGACATGGGATTGTCATGGGAAGTCCAACATGGGTTGACCACGTAAATCCAAGTGTGTAGCCTTAGTGGTGAAAAGTCCAAGCTTGGGGCTTGGGGCTTGGTGTTGGGAAAATCCAAGCATAGGGCTTGGTGTTGGAAAGTCCAACATCGGTTGGCCACGTAGATCCAAGTGTGTAGCCTTTGTGGTGAAAAGTCCAAGCAAGGGTCTTGGTGTTGAGAAAATCCAAGCATAGGGCTTGGTGTTGGAAAGTCCAACATGGGTTGGCCACGTAAGTCCAAGTATGTAGCCTTGGCGGTGAAAATCCAAGCATGAGGTTTGGTGTGGGAAGTCTTGAGGACTTGGCAAGTTCACTAGGCTCGGGGTCCTTGAGTCGGTGAAGGATGGCATTGCAAAGTCGTGCGCTTAGTGGTTTTGAGGGACCGCCGGACGGGGAGCGAATGGAGTGAGGCCTAAGGGAAGCCGACTTCTAGGGAAAGAGACGCGAAGGATGACATTGCAAAGTCGTGCACTTGGTGCATCCGAGGGACGTCGGCCGAGGGAAGAGAGCTTTGATGGGGAACTCCATGAAGATGAGGTGGACTTGGCCAAGTGTCTAAGACTGAGTGTCATATGCTCAAACTTGGTGTTTGAGGGTTTATCCGACGGTCGGATGCTCAAACAACTTGGTGTTTAAGGTTTTACCTGACAGCAGTCGACTGGCATAGGTGTCGGTTCAACTGATCCAAGTATACTAATGATCGACTGGTGTTAGATCGCATACGTGGCTGCAATCGATCGATGTCGATAGCAATGATCGGCGCAAGGATGACGATCGATTGATGGATGTGTCGCGCGGCACACGAGAATGCTTCGTGAGCCGATCGGCCGGCTTGAGTACGAGCCGATCGACTAATGGTTTTTTGGCAGTCGACTGCTAGGCACGAAATTTGCTCGATGCAGGTTATAAATGGAGCTCGAGATGGAGGATTTTGCCAAGACTTTTGGGAAGATTTTGAAGGGGAATTGCTCTTGCATTCTAGTCTTTCAAGAGCAAAAAAAAGCAAGCAACAAGCAAGCGATCAAAGTGAAGTTTTGTAAAGTGTTCTTTACTTGTATTTCTTTTTGTATTTGTATTTTTTTTTATTACTTAGTGCAATTGCTTGTACGAGGTTTCTCCACCTTTGACGTGTTGTCGAGAAGGAGTATTGTTAGTGTCGTGCATATAACACGAGCTCGTTGAGCTCACCCCGTGTAGTAGGAACCCTAAGGTTCAGAACCACGTATATCGTGTGTTGTATTTGTGCTTATGTCTTTTGTATTCGTATTGCCATTATTTTCGCTACGCATTAACGAATATTGTAAACGAGCACGCGACGAACGGACGATTTCAAACGTACATGTGATTTGGGTTATTCACCCCCCTCTAGCCAGCCACCAACGTTCCGACAAAAATGAGATTCTCAGATCGATAGAAACTAGGTTTTGTTAGACCAAATAAGGAGCGAGCATGAAATCATTTCAGTCGCAACGGAAGCATGGATGGGTCGAGTCTTATGAAGACAAGATGGATGAACCAAGTTGGTTTGGTTTTAATCCAATAGTGGAAAATAAACCAAAGTGGTTTGGTTTGTTTTAAACGAATAAACCAAAGTTGGTTCGGTTCGTTTTAACTTGAAATAGACCAATGCAGTTTAGTTTATTTTAACATAAGTTATTGGAGCGGGTTAATGGGTTTTGGTTATGAACCAATAACCGTTAGGATAATGTGTTCTCTATAAAACATGGCTTAAGGGTTTTTCGTGGAGAATTAATTGGTTCAAGGGTTTTGGAAACCCTAGCCACCTTATCCTCTTCTTCCTTGCTCTAGCTGCCCAAGTTGGTTGCTGCCCAACTTTATTGCTGCCTTCTCCTCACCGCCGGCCACCCACCAACCACCGGCAACTCCTCCGGCCATCCTCCATTGGCCACTAGCGACCAAGGAGCAGTCGACCATTGATTGGCCGGCCATATCTTCCACCAAACAAGTTGTCCTTGTTCTCCTCTTTGTGGAGAGGTCATTTTGTCGACGTTTTGCGCTCCGATAGCGACCTATTTGCTTGGGATTAGTTCTCCAGCAATCCTCATAGATGGAGGGTTGAGTTTTAATCAATCGGTTGACGAAAACCTCTTCCGAAAAGCAAGTTTGCGAAACTCAATTTTTGGATCCGAAGTTTTTATTCGGATTGTGATCGTCTTTCGGATCACATCATCTTCGACTTGAGGCTAGTGACTTTTGTGAAGACGAGGCTCGTGGCTTTGTGAAGCCATCCCGACGATACTCGGGGTGGATACGGATAGAGGAGATTCTAGCAAGAGTCGCTCCGGTTGATGTCATTCCCGCTGCATATGATACGTCAGGTATAACTAGCGTAATTTTCTTTTATTGTAAAATTTGAAACTATGATTATGTCTACACATGTTGTATCTTGCATGCATGTGATGTGTGTGTTGTAATAAATTAGATGTATTGCTTTTAATTCTTCTGTTGTACACATGTTTACGAAACATGTTAGAACACACAATCGCCGCGGTGCCGGCAAAACCCAACAGTGGTATCAGAGCCCAAGTTGTGTTTCGACATAATCGTAAAATTATTTTGCGATAGTCATAATTATATTTATGGAAATTTTCTACTTTTGGAAAGTTTAGAAGTATTTAAGAAAATTTTCTAATTTTGGAAAGTACATAAGTATTTATGGAAATCTTCTACTCTTGGAAAGTTTAGAAGTATTTATGAAAATTAACACTTTCCATAAATAAAATATGTGATTAGATTTGGAAATTTGTTTCCTAATTTAATCATGATTTTATTTGGAGAATCAAATCTAAAACATATTTTATTTCTATAAATAGTTTTTACAATTTAGGAAATTTATTTCCTAAATTAAATTTGACATTCCTTAATTGAGACCTTCCATAAATAAAATATGTGATTAGATTTAGAAATTTGTTTCCTAATTTAATCATGATTTGATTTTGGGAATCTAATCTCAAACATATTTTATTTTCATAAATAGTTATGACATATAAGGAAATTTTGTACATGTCATAATTGTATGTCATGTAATTGCATTAGATGCATATCATTATGTCATTCGTGTCGTGACATGTAGATGTATGTCATGTATGTCATGCCATATAGATAATAGTTATTTGCATGCAAAGAGGATGAGACATAAAAACCCTTACTCAATATTAAAGCCTACACCTTCCATTAATATGGTTAGAACCAGAGTTCTGTTTCTTGTTTGGGATGTTAGACTCTCTCCAAGCCCGGCTCGAACCTGAACATGTTCAAACCATGAAATAGTCTAATACTAATATGATAAGAGTCAGAGGTCAATCGTTAGCTTTGGTTGTTGGACTCTCTCCAAGCCGGGCTAATTGGTTGAATGCGCTCTAACCATATTAAAACTATTTCTCGATTAATGGGTTGACTTTAACCTGGAGCATCAGCTTTTTGGACTCTCTCCAAGGTCGATGTGAAGGGAGGTGAAGTTGGGTGCTATGCATATGATGCATACTTGTTAATGAGTTAACAACCCGATGTATGTGTGAACATTCAATTAGTTGATAGCACATTGTGATAGTTGCATATATGTCATATGCAATTGGTATATTTGATACCTATCATCGTAGCTATGAATGACTTGTTGGACTCTCTCCAAGGTTGTTCATATCTATGTTGGATATCAGCCCATTCGGAGATGGACCTACGATCTCCCAAAGTGATTTTGGAGTTTTTGAAATTCAAAAAATGAATGGAATTTATAAATGTATGTTGATTCATTTTAAATCATCTTTCTCATATATGCTTGATTTGTATTTCTAGATTAATCGCTTGATCATGATATCTTTGAATTTGCGTTCTATTTTGAATTCAAATAAATTGACTGGGCCTACCTTCTTGGAATGACTTAGAAACTTGAGAATTGTTCTCAAGGTGGAAAATCTTTCATATGTTCTCGAAAAGCCTCTTCCTGCCCATCCTAGTGATGACGCAACTCTAGACCAATTGTTGGCCTTTCAGAAACATGTGAGTGATTCTGAACTAGTGAGTTGCATTATTCTAGCCGCGATGGTACTCGAGCTGCGGAAGTAGCATGAGCATATGGATGCTCATACCATAGTCCTTTATCTTTATGAGTTGTTTGATGAGCAAGTGAGATTCGAAAGGTTCGAAGTCTCTAAGCTCCTCTTCACCTCTGAGATGCAAGAAGGTTCATATGTGGTACTGCTCAATATGGTGAAGATTGTAGAGCCTTCTGAGAAGCATGAGCAGGGGACGTTGCTATTAGTTGATTCCTCGAAGAAAGGTTCTAAGAGGAAGTCAAAGGAACAACAGAAGGGGAAGAAGAAAAAGGCTAAAAAGGCAGAACCAGCTCAAAAGGGCACTTGCCATCATTATGGCAAGGAGGGCCATTGACGAAGAAACTGTAAGATTTATCTTGAGTCCGTGAAGAAGAATAAGGCATCAGATGCCCCATCTTCTTTAGATATCTTCATTATTGATTGTCATTCTATTTCCTCAGACACTTGGGTATTGGATACTGGGTGTGGCTCACATATATGTAATGACATACATGGGCTAAGAAATAGAAGAACACTCGTCAAGGGAGAGTCAAATTTACGTGTTGGGAATGGAGCAAAGGTTGTTGCACTCGCCATCGGAACGTATTTGTTGAAACTCCCTACAGGACTTGTCTTAGAACTAGACAATTTCTTGTATGTTCCTTCGTTGATAAAGAACATCATTTCTATTTCTTGTTTGAATAGAAATGGGTACCATTTAACTTTTAGTAACAATTGTTGTTACATAACTTTGAATGACATTCTTTATGGGACTGGAACTTTAAGCAATGGTATTTATATGTTTGACATATCCAGTGACATTTTCAATATTGAAGTGAGCAACAAGCGTGCTCAAAAAGATAATCAATTAGCCTCCTACATGTGGCATTATTGTCTTGGCCATGTAAGCGAGAAATGCATGTCCGAATTACACCGATGTGGAATTCGGGAATCGTTTGAATTAGATTCATACGATACATATGAATCATGCTTAAAAGGCAAGATGACTAAGTTACCGTTTACGAGAAAAGGTGAACCAGTGGAAGAGTTGCTTGTTCTAATACATACTGATGTATGCGGACCTATGTCAACCCAAGCTCTAGGAGGCTATAGCTACTTCATTACCTTCACCGATGATAACTCATGGTTTGGGTATGTGTTCTTGATAAAACACAAGTCTGAAGCTTTTGAAGGGTTCAAAGAATTCAGAAATGAAGTAAAGAAACAACTGGGCAAGAGTATTAAAATACTTCGATCGGATCGAGGTGGTGAATACTTGAGTCAAAAGTTTCTGGATTATCTAAGGGACAATGGTATATTGTCTCAATGGACTTAGTCATATACATCACAGCATAATGGTGTATCTAAGAGGCGAAACCGAACCTTGTTGGACATGGTCAGGTCGATGATGAATAGTCTCTACTACTCCATATAAGATATGGAATAGTAAGAAACCTCATGTATCTTACTTGAAGATATGGGGTTGTCCTGCTTATGTGAAGCGGACTGTATCAGACAAACTAGATGGTAAGTCTGATAAATGTCTATTTATTGGATACCCTAAGGAAACGAGGGGTTACCAATTCTATCATCCTGTGGAATAAAAGGTGTTTGTTTCAAGGCATACTGTGTTTCTAAAGAAAGAGTTTCTCTTGCAAGAAAATAGTGGGAGTGTCGTTGAGCTTGAGGAGGCTCAAGAGACTCCAATAGACATTGATGAGATACCTGGTGAAGCACCATAATCGATAACTCATAGTGATGAGCCATCGGTTGGACCTATTGTGACACCACATCTTCGTAGATCTGGTAGAACACGAAACATTCCTAAGAGATATAGATTTCTCATAAGTGAATCGAACGATGTGTTACTCATTGATGATGAGGAGCCTACCAGTTATGAAGAAGTTCTGAAAAGTTCAGAAAAGAATAAATGGCTTAATGCCATGAAGGTGGAAATGGATTCCATGTATGAAAAATCAAGTTTGGAACTTGGTTGACCCACCTGAAGGCATAAAGCCTATATGGTGCAAGTGGGTTTTCAAGAAAAAAATTGACATGGATGATAATGTGATTACCTATAAGGCTAGATTTGTGGCGAAAGGGTATCGTCAAAAGCAAGATATTGATTATGATGATACCTATTCACCTGTTGCTATGCTTAAATCTATTTGGATGCTCCTAGCCATAGTGGCTCATTATGATTATGAGATATGGAAAATGGATGTGAAAACAACTTTTCTTAATGGAAACCTACTCGAGGACGTGTATATGATACAACTTGAGGGTTTCACATTGGTTGATAAAACCAAGGTATGCAAACTGCAATGGTCCATATATGGACTAAAGTAAGCATCCAGGAGCTGGAATATCCGTTTTGATGAGACAATCAAAAGGTTTGATTTCTCACAAAATCCAGACGAACCTTGTGTGTACAAGAAGGTTCGTGGGAGTGCAGTCGTGTTCCTAGTATTTTATGTCGATGACATATTACTTATAGGAAATGATGTTTCTATCTTACAGTCAGTTAAAATTTGGTTATCCAAGGCGTTCTTCATAAAAGACTTGGGAGAAGCAACCTACATCCTCGGGATTAAAATCTATAGGGATAGATTGAATCAGTTGCTTGGTCTTTCACAATCTACATATATAGACCGAGTGCTAAAAAGGTTTAGCATGTTAGAATCCAAGAAAGGTTTCCTTCCCATCAGGCATGGGATACACCTTTTGAAGTATATGTATCCACACACAGAAGACGAGAGGATTTGCAAGAGTAAGATTCCCTATGCATCCGCAATAGGATCTATCATGTATGTTATATTATGTACGAGGCCCGATGTATCGTATGCTCTGAGTGTCACGAGTAGATACTAGTCTGATCCAGGAATGGATCATTGGGCGGCTGTTAAGACAATCCTTAAGTACTTAAGAAGAACTAAGGATGTGTTCCTAATATATGGAGAAGGGTACATGGTGATATGTCGGTATACGGATGTCAGCTTCCAGATAGACAAGGATGATTCCAAGTCTCAGTTTGGGTACATGTTCACCTTGAATGGAGGTGCAATAAGTTGGAAAGGTTCCAAGCAAGACACTGTAGTGGATTCTACCACTAAGGCAGAATACATTGCAGCTTTGGAAGCAGTAAAGGAAGTGATTTGGATCGAGAAGTTCGTCTCTGAACTTGATGTGGTCTCATCAATGATCCAAACATGTGCTTCGCCGCTATCATTTGATCAGAGAGAGGAAATACAAATCAAGAAGATTCCCACTGAAAAGAACTTAGCTGATCCTTTAACTAAGTCCTTACCTCAAAGTAAGTTTGAGGGTCATGTTAGAGCTTATGGTATTGGATACCATGGCGATTCACATTAGGCTAAGTGAGAGTTTGTTAGTTATATATGAGAGGTGTCCTAAGGCAATCGCCTTATGATTGTACCATTTATTTGATAAATGAAGATTCACTATTTGAGTGTACATGTTTTCATGTATTTGATAAGATCTTAAACTCACTTACTGAATGTCCACAATACGATTCACAGCATGAGAGAATTTGTGATTGGATCACAACTAGTGAGTATCTCTATATGTGTAATTGTGATGTATTGAAATTATCCCTAGTTGATGAATTGATGCATTTGGAAACCATCAATTCTGTCGAGACTAGCACGGGGTATACTCTTTGGTGTATCCAAACAGCTGATTCTCACTGGCTAAAGACATTGTGATGTCGGGAGTTAATCGTGGATGCTAGTTATGATAACTAGTTCATTGGAGTGACCAGCTATAAGATTTCATATGGTTCTCTGCATATATGATATGTCAATGAAGTTCTTACTATAGCTTAAGTATGATGTTCCTTTGACTTGTGGTATTCAAGTCATCTTGGTCATGGAGACTTATGCTTTGACATCTTAAGCAAGCATCTCCAAGGAGATGTGGACCAGGGATGATTGGGTATAAGTCGAAATGCCCGAAAATATTTGAATAGCCTATAAAGGATTCACGACTCCTTGCAAGGAGATTTATACCCATGGCCTCTCATCGGATTTTTACTAAAGTCTTTGGCTAAAGCATTACATGTTTAGAGTAAGGTACTCTTAGATACATGTGCAGTAACTAGAATTCGTAGGATGAGGAAATGATACTTGGGCTAGGTGTGACGTAGTCGACCTAGTGGGGACTGACACTATAGACCATGTCCTGTACCAAGTGGGTATAAGATGCATGAAGGCAACGAGGCACGATTCATTGTAGCTGCTGAAGGGTTTCAGAAATGGTTCTGGAATCAACCATTGATTTTCCGATTAATTTGGGATCATGTTGTACTACTAGGTGCCACTCATGATCGTTCTATAATTAATGGTTAATTATAGACGGCCAACATAAACCAGGAACCTATTTAGTCACATGCACAATGAGCGTAATCCGAAGGATTTAAAATGAGCTTGATGTTGGAATGTATACTGAAAGCCTATCTCTTTTGTATGAACATTTTTATTTTGAAATAAGAATCACATGATCATTGTTTGCACTTTATATTTATTATATGTATGCATATTGTCTAATACTTTACATTGTAGATAACATGGTGCTTGGTGTGGCACAGAAGATCATGTTATCAGTCCCTTGTAGAATATAAGTAGAGGCTCACAACCAAGATGATTTTGGACAAACCATTGGCATGGCTGTAGTGTAGCTTGGTATTATTTTGTCTTGAACATAGAGTTACACTAGTACACTTAGGTGTATTGAGCAGGACCGACATAGAGGTGATTCAATTTATTGCTGACTACATAATTGAATCGGACCTCGGATATTATGTTGTACATGCTCTTAATCCCGATATAATAACGGACACATGTAATTAGTATTTATTTCTTTGATTTACCAAAGGGTGAGATTTATATGGATTAAATCAATATGCCCGATAAGTTGGGAAATGATATTATTTACATGGTGTGCCGTTGATTATAGGAGGAAACCGTGTCCTATATATTAGGTTGATGATGTCCCCTTGAGGAGCTCATAAGGTTCATCATGTAAACCCTGCAGGTTGACTTAGTCAACATGATGATAAGGTTGAGTGGTACTACTCGAGGAGTTAGATGTTAATTGATTGATGGTCAGTAAATCAATTAATTGACGGACATTCGATATCTTAAATACGGGGAGATGGATGTACAAATAATGTATGGAGCCCATATTAATTTATGGGGGTTGGTGAGGTAATTCAATGATGATCCTCTAGTGGAATGGAACATCATTGATGGATCAAGTTTGTGTGGTTCCGATCCATCGGGTGACCAAGATCCAACTCCTCCTCATGGTCCCTATCGTAGCCTAATATAATCCTCATGAAGCCTAGATCCAATGATGGAAAACAAAATTCTAGATCTGACGGTGGAGATTAAACCTCTAGATCCGACGATTGAGATTAAATCTCTAGATCCGATGGTTGAGATTAAATCCCTAGAACCAACGGTGGAGATTAAATCTCTAGATCCGACGGTTGAGATTAAATCTCTAAATCCGACGGTTGAGATTAAATCCCTAGAACCGACGGTGGAGATTAAATCTCTAGATCAGACGGTTGAGATTAAATCTCTAGATCCGACGGTTGAGATTAATTCCCTAGAACTAATGGTGGAGATTAAAAGGAGGCTTAAGCCTAACTCTATAAATAAGGCTTAGGGCTTGGGCGGCAAGCTAAGGAGAAGGAATTCTAGGGTTTGCTCTCTTTAGCTTGGGCGGCAAGAAACCCTAAGGAGATTAGGGTTTAGTTCCTTGGTTGGGCGGCTAGGGTTTGGAAGGAAGAGTGGGCGGCAACTATAAGAGAGGTTCTCTTCTTCTTCCTAAGGTGTGGTCGGCTTCTACCTCTTCTTCCCTCTACCTTGGTCGGCGCCCAACCTATTCCTCTTCTCCTCTTCTTTTCCTCTTGGCCGGCGGCACAAAGGAGCTAGGGATTGTTCCCTTGTTCGGTTCCTTGGTTGGCCATCTTGTTCTCCTTTTCTTGGGGCCGGCGGCATCAAGCCTTTGTGGCTTGATGGTTGGCTCAAGCAAGAAGGAGGAGAGTTCTTCTTTCTTTTGATTGAAGAAGATCTAGGAAGCTTCAACTTGTGGAGGATCTTCGTCCACACGAAGTCTACAAGGAGGTTGGGACATACGATAGAAGATCGAGAGGTATAAAAGTTTTACATGTTTTACTATTGATCTTTGCATGTTCTTGTTAATATGTTTGTATGTGTTGATTATACATGTCTACATCCATATGTATTTGTATAATCATGGACCCCGAAGATAAACACAAAAACCGGCGATCCGTCCGTCGTCTCTTCCGCGGCTAACCGACTAGAAGAGTTTGGTTGCTTGAACAACTAGTTTGTTCAAGCGATCGCTCAAGTCATTAGCACGACGATGAATTGGTTGAGCTTAGGAAACTCATCCCATCCGGATTAGTTTTCATTAGTGAAAATTTTAATCCCGTGACATGGGAGCCAACGAGCCTCCGAGCAATGCCATCAAAATGGTATCAGAGCCACGGTTTCCGGTTTTGTGTGTTTAAGATTCGGTTACTTTCACGCACTTATCATATATTGTGTATGCCAGATGATAGTAGGATGTGCGTAGGTTAACTTTTTGGTTGCAGGCATAAGTTCCAACTATTATGGCTATACATGTGTGTATGTGATTGCATGTGTGTGTGATTGTATATTATTTGAATCCTCGGGGTTGACGAGCCTAAATTAGTATTTAATTTTTGTAATTAAATATGGCATTGTTTAGCCACTCATTTTAGTGTACTTTCGATCTAGATTATTTGTACACTCCTTCGTGGAGTATAGGATCGATGGATGTAAATTAAAATAGTTTATCTCAGCTCGGATCTCTTTGGTGACTTGCACACGGGAAAAGGTGGAGCGGACGAGGTGGCGACACGATGGGACGCATATTGGAGAACAATGCCATAATAGTTGGGAAAATTCTGATTTTTTCCATATTTATTGCTGATTTGTTTTATATGCATGTTGTGTGTGCTTGAAAATTCCTCACTGTCAATTTACTAAGTGGGAGAGAGACATTTTAATTAACTCCCGCGGCCTCCATTACAATTTGACGTGTGATGCAACAAACTTGCGCGTCGGCTCTGAGTGCCTTCCTCCCTATCGGATGAGTTTGTTTGCGGATCACTGGTCAAATAATGGTTATAGGAAATTATTTAGGAGCATGTGTACTTCCCCATCGGTAAGGCACATAATCCGAGATAATTCCCTTAGTATCATGTAATGGTGCACACTTAGATGCAAATAAAAAGTATCCTCCCCATCGGAGTCATTGCTTTTATTTGTAGGGCCAAAGAGGAACCAACTATTAATTTTATTTGTCAAAAAGTAAGGTTGACAAGATAATAAAATTAAAGGGTTAAACCTCCTCTTACAAATGTAGAATTCGTATACGTCCACACTATTATGGCATGCGATATTCTCGGTGTTTTAAGGTGTTGGTTGATTTCGAAATTTTATTGTTTGAGGAATCAATGATATTTGAAATCTAATATTTTGATCATTGTGATTCTTAGGTTTTTCAAATGGCTTTCAACCCACTTGCTGTGATATTAAAAGAAAATAAACTTACTGGAACAAATTATATTGATTGGAAAAGAAATTTGGATATTGTCTTAACTGCAGAGGAGTACAAATTTGTACTCTTCGAGGTCTGTCCTCCTAAGCCCACCGATGACTCTGATGAAAAGGAGAAAGAGAGTTATAAGAAATGGATCAAGACAGATGAGATGGCGCGGTGTTACATTTTGGCATCTATGTCAAATGTGCTGCAACATCAGCATCAGGCCATGGCCATGACTTATGACATGATGCTCAATCTCAAGGAACTTTTCGGACATCAGAGTAGGGCGACCAGACAGGAGGCTATGAGGAACTTGATGACGACCACTATGATCGAGGGAACACCCGTCAGGGACCATGTTCTCAAGATGATGGCTCATATGAATGAGATGGAAGTCCTCAGAGCTGAGATCGATGGGGAAACCCAGGTCGATATCATTCTCCAGTCTCTGCCTAGGAGTTTTGAGCAGTTTCGCCTCAACTACAACATGAACAAGAGGTTGTATTCGTTGGCGAAGCTTCTGACAGAACTCCAGGCGGCAGAAGGGCTTTTTCATCAAAGCGCTCAAGCCATGGTTGCTCAGAAGGTTTCTTCTTCTAAACCGAAAGGGAAGAAGAAGAAGAAGCAAGGTGGAGCAAAGAAAATGGCAGTAGGACCTCAGGCAGGAGTGAAGAAGCCGAAAGGCAAGTGCTTCACTTGCAAGCAGACTGGACATTGGAAGGCGGACTGTCCTCGCCGAAAGAACAAAGGTATATCTTCTTGTTTAGTTGTTGAAACATGTTTAGCGGTGTTATCTACCAGTACCTGGTGTGTAGATACAGGAGCCACTGATCATGTCTGCAATACTTTGCAGGGGTTCCAGGAAACCCGACGACTAGCTGAGGGAGAGATTACCGTCTTCATGGGCAATGCTTCAAAGGTGGCGGCTATTGCAGTGGGAGACGTTTATTTATCTTTTGATAGGAATAAAGTTTTGGTTTTGAGAAATTGTCTTTATGTACCTACTTTTAGAAAGAATCTAATTTCAGTTTCTAAATTGTTTCTAGATGGATATTCTGTTTCTTTTAATGACAAAGTTGTTATAAAAAGGAATAGGGAGATTATCTGTTCTGGTACATTGGTTGGCAATTTGTACACTCTTGAACCGAAAACTCCCATGATGCATATAGAAGTAAATAACTCATCTTCTAAGTCTAATAAGAGAAAAGAACCTTCAAAAATGAACCAGACATATCTTTGGCACCTAAGACTTGGTCATATTAACCTGAGTAGAATTCAAAGGTTGATAGTTGATGGACCCTTGGGTTTATTAGTGGTGGAAGATCTCCCAACCTGCGAGTCTTGCTTGGAAGGTAAGATGACCAAGAGGCCTTTTAAGGCTAAGGGGTATAGAGCCAAAGATGTATTGGAATTGGTTCATTCTGATTTGTGCGGTCCTATGTCTATCCAGGCTAGAGGTGGCTTTGAATACTTTGTCTCTTTTATAAACGATTATTCAAGGTATGGATACATTTACTTGATGTGCCGCAAGTCTGAATGCTTTGACAGGTTCAAAGAATTCAAGGCTGATGTGGAGAACCGTCAAGGTAAAAGTATCAAGACACTACGATCTGATTGTGGTGGCGAGTACCTCTTGGGAGAGTTTAGGAGTTACTTATCAGAGACTGGGATTCAATCCCAATTGTCCGCACCTGGCACACCCCAGCAGAATGGTGTGGCGGAGCGAAGGAATAGGACTCTTATGGAGATGGTCAGATCAATGATGAGTTATTCTGAGTTACCTGATTCATTCTGGGGGTTTACTCTGGAAACAACAGCACACATTCTGAACTTGGTTCCATCTAAGTCAGTACCCTCTACTCCCACAGAGTTGTGGACTGGGCGAAAGCCTAGTCTAAGACATATTCGGATTTGGGGTAGTCCAAAGACATGTCTTTGAAGGGAGATCTTTGGTAAGTTGGAATCTCGCATGTGCGCTTGTTTGTTGGCTACCCTAAGGGAACGAAGGGTGGTTTATTCTATAGTCCTAGAGATCAGAAGGTGATCGTGAGTACGAATGCCAGATTTCTAGAGGAAGACTATGTGATGAATCACAAGCCCACGAGTAGGATTGTTCTTGAGGAGATGACAGGGGAAGTCCCGACTTCAGTACCACCGGTACAAGAGGAGACACCACAAGTCATCAGACCGCTGTCACGGAGCATACACAGGAGGCACCTCGTCATAGTGGGAGGGTTGTTAGACAACCCGACAGATTCATGTTTTTGGGAGAGTCTTCGGACTTAGTCCCTGGTGAACATGAACCTGATCCCTGGACATATGACGAGGCAATCCAAGATAGAGATGTAGTATCTTGGCAAAAAGCGATGAATTCAGAGATAGAATCTATGGATTCTAATCAGGTCTGGGAGCTAGTAGAGCCACTCGATGGTGTAGAAACCATTGGATGCAAGTGGATCTACAAGAGAAAGAGAGGAGTAGACGGGAAGGTTGAGACCTTCAAAGCTAGGCTTGTTGCGAAAGGGTATACTCAGAAAGAGGGTATCGATTATGAGGAAACCTTTTCACTGGTAGCTATGCTTAAGTCTATCCGGATTCTCTTATCTATTGCTTCTCATGAGGATTATGAGATTTGGCAGATGGATGTCAAGACAGCTTTCCTTAACGGAAGTCTTGAGGAAAACATCTATATGAAGCAACCAGAGGGATTCATTGCAAAAGGCAAAGAGCATCTTGTGTGTAAGCTTAATCGGTCCATTTATGGATTGAAGCAAGCTTCTAGATCTTGGAACATCCGCTTTGATGAGATAATCCAATCATATGGATTTATTCAAAGTCCGGATGAGCCTTGTGTATACAAGAGATGTGATGGAAACGTAGTGGTATTTCTTGTACTATACGTAGATGACATTTTGTTAGTTGGCAACAATATCAGAGTGTTATCAGACGTAAGGGTATAGTTGTCCAAACAGTTTGATATGAAGGACTTGGGAGAAGTGGGACACATCCTTGGGATCAAGGTGATAAGAGATCGCAAGAAAAGGATGTTGTGCTTATCTCAAGCTTCATACATTGACACTATCCTTGATCGTTTTAGCATGCAGAACTCCAAAAAAGGTTTTCTACCTTTTAGGCATGGAGTACCTTTATCTAAAGAGATGTGTCCCAAAACATCAAAGGAGATAGAGGAGATGAAGGTGGTTCCTTATGCTTCAGCAGTAGGAAGCCTCATGTATGTTATGCTATGTACGAGACCAGATATCTGCTTTGCCGTGGGCATGGTTAGCAGATATCAGAGTAATCCTGGACAGGGACATTGGACTGCGGTAAAGCATATATTGAAGTACCAGAGAAGGACTAGGGATTATATGCTGGTTTACCGGGCAGATCAATTAGTCCCTGTGGATTACACGGATTCTGATTTCCAATCAGATAGGGATAATAGTAAGTCTACCTCAGGGTTTGTGTTTACTTTTGGAGGTGGAGCCATAGTATGGAGGAGTGTCAAGCAGAAATGTGTGGCGGACTCTACCATGGAAGCTGAGTATGTGGCAGCCTCTGAGGCAGCCAAGGAAGCTGTATGGCTCAGGAACTTCTTGATGGACTTGGATGTGATTCCTAGTTTGCCCAGAACTATCACAATTTATTGTGATAACAGTGGTGCAGTTGCAAACTCGAAGGAACCACAAGCCCATAAGGCGAGTAAACACATAGAGCTCAAGTACCACCTGATACGAGAAATCGTAAAGCGAGGAGAAGTAGCTGTCGCCAAGATTGCATCAGAGGATAACCTGGCGGATCCATTCACTAAGGCCCTTCCAGCGAAAGCATTTGATAGGCATGTGGAGGACATGGGGATTAGATGTATGACAGTGTGATGACAACATAGTCTTTTAGTATAAGTGGGAGATTGTTGGAATGTATACTGAAAGCCTATCTCTTTTGTATGAACATTTTTATTTTGAAATAAAAATCACATGATCATTGTTTACACTTTATATTTATTATATGTGTGCATATTGTCTAATACTTTACATTGTAGATAACATGGTGTTTGGTGTGGCACAGAAGATCATGTTATCAGTCCCTTGTAGAATATAAGTAGAGGCTCACAACCAAGATGGTTTTGGACAAACCATTGGCATGGCTGTAGTGTAGCTTGGTATTGTTTTGTTTTGAACATAGAGTTACACTAGTACACTTAGGTGTATTGAGCAGGACCGACATAGAGGTGATTCAATTTATTGCTGACTACATAATTGAATCGGACCTCGGATATTATGTTGTACATGCTCTTAATCCCGATATAATAACGGGCACATGTAATTAGTATTTATTTCTTTGATTTACCAAAGGGTGAGATTTATATGGATTAAATCAATATGCCCGGTAAGTTGGGAAATGATATTATTTACATGGTGTGCCGTTGATTATAGGAGGAAACCGTGTCCTATATATTAGGTTGATGATGTCCCCTTGAGGAGCTCATAAGGTTCATCATGTAAACCCTACAGGTTGACTTAGTCAACATGATGATAAGGTTGAGTGGTACTACTCGAAGAGTTAGATGTTAATTGATTGATGGTCAGTAAATCAATTAATTGACAGACATTCGATATCTTAAACACGGGGAGATGGATGTACAAATAATGTATGGAGCCCATATTAATTTATGGGGGTTGGTGAGGTAATTCAATGATGATCCTCTAGTGGAATGGAACATCATTGATGGATCAAGTTTGTGTGGTTCCGATCCATCGGGTGGCCAAGATCCAACTCCTCCTCATGGTCCCTATCGTAGCCTAATATAATCCTCATGAAGCCTAGATCCAATGATGGAAAACAAAACTCTAGATCCGACGGTGGAGATTAAATCTCTAGATCTGACGGTTGAGATTAAATCTCTAGATCCGACAGTTGAGATTAAATCTCTAGAACCAACGGTGGAGATTAAATCTCTAGATCCGACGGTTGAGATTAAATTTCTAGATCCGACGGTTGAGATTAAATCCCTAGAATCGACGGTGGAGATTAAATCTCTAGATCCGACGGTTGAGATTAATTCTCTAGATCCGACGGTTGATATTAAATCCCCAGAACCAACGGTGGAGATTAAAAGGAGGCTTAAGCCTAACTCTATAAATAAGGCTTAGGGCTTGGGCGGCAAGCTAATGAGAAGTTATTCTAGGGTTTGCTCTCTTTAGCTTGGGCAGCAAGAAACCCTAAGGAGATTAGGGTTTAGTTCCTTGGTTGGGCGGCTAGGGTTTGGAAGGAAGAGTGGGCGGCAACTATAGGAGAGGTTCTCTTCTTCTTCCTAAGGTGTGGCCAGCTTCTACCTCTTCTTCCCTCTACCTTGGTCGGCGCTCAACCTATTCCTCTTCTCCTCTTCTTTTCCTCTTGGCCGGCGGCACAAAGGAGCTAGGGATTGTTCCCTTGTTCGGTTCCTTGGTTGGCCATCTTGTTCTCCTTTTCTTGGGGCCGGCGGCATCAAGCCTTTGTGGCTTGGTGGTTGGCTCAAGCATGAAGGAGGAGAGTTCTTCTTTCTTTTGATTGAAGAAGATCTAGGAAGCTTCAACTTGTGGAGCATCTTCGCCCACACGAAGTCTACAAGGAGGTTGGGACATACGACAGAAGATCGAGAGGTATAAAAGTTTTACATGTTTTACTATTGATCTTTGCATGTTCTTGTTAATATGTTTGTATGTGTTGATTATACATGTCTACATCCATATGTATTTGTATAATCATGGACCCAGAAGATAAACACAAAAACCGGCGATTCGTCCGTCATCTCTTCCGCGGCTAACCGACTAGAAGAGTTTGGTTGCTTGAACAACTAGTTTGTTCAAGCGATCGCTCAAGTCGTTAGCACGACGACGAATTGGTTGAGTTTAGGAAACTCATCCCATCCGGATTAGTTTTCATTAGTGAAAATTTTAATCCGGTGACATGGGAGCCAACGTGCCTCCGAGCAATGCCATCACTTGAGAATAAGATTCTCAGATCGAGAGAACTAGGTTTGGTTAGACCAAACAAGGAGCGAGCATGAAATCATTTCAGTCACAATGGAATCATGAATGGGCTGAGTCTTATGAAGACATGATGGATGAACCAAATTGGTTTGGTTCTAATCCAATGGTGGAAAATAAACCATAGTGGTTTGGTTTGTTTTAAATGAATGAACCAAAGTTGGTTCAGTTCGTTTTAACTTAAAATAGACCAATACGGTTTGGTTTATTTTAACTTAAGTTATTGGAGTGGGTTAACGGGTTTTGGTTATGAACCAATAACCATTAGGAGAATGTGTTCCCTATAAATCACGACTTAAGGGTTTTTCGTGGAGAATTAATTGGTTCAAGGGTTTTGAAAACCCTAGCCACCTTCTCCTCTTCTTCCTTGCTCTAGCTGCCCAAGTTGGTTGCCGCCCAACTTTATTGCTGCCTTCTCCTCGCCTCCGGCCACCCACCAGCCGCCGGCGACTCCTCCGGCCATCCTCCATTGGCCAGCGGCAACCAAGGAGTAGCCGACCATTGATTGGCCGGCCATATGTTCCACTAAACAAGCTGTCAAGATTCTGGACAGCTTGTTCTCCTCTTCGTGGAGAGGTCATTTGGTCGGCGTTTTGCGCTCTGATAGCGACCTATTTGCCAGGGATTGGTTCTCCGACAATCATCATAGGTGGAGGGTTGAGTTTTCATCAATTGGTTGACAAAAACCAATTCTGAGAAGCGAGTTTGCAAAACTCAATTTTTGGATCCGAATTTTTTATTCGGATTGTGATCGTCTCTCGAATCACATCGTCTTCGACTCGAGGCTAGTGACTTTTGCGAAGATGAGGCTCGTGGCTTTGTGAAGCCATCCCGACGATACTCGGCGTGGATACGGATAGAGGCGATTCTAGCGAGAGTCGCTCTGGTTGATGTCATTCCTGTTACACGTGATACGTCAGGTATAACTAGCGTAATTTACTTTTATTGCAAAATTTAAAACTGCGATTATGTCTACACATGTTGTATCTTGCATGCGTGTGATGTGTGTGTTGTAATAAATTAGATTTATTCCTTTTAATTATTCCGCTGTGCACATGTTTATGAAACATGTTCGAACACACAATCACCGTGGTGTCGGCGAAACCCAACAAACCCCCCTTCTAGTCGGGCCATGATCCTCCAACAAGTGGTATCAAAGTGAGGAGCTCGTCATCAGATTCACCGCCACGACAAGCAATCAAATGGATGGCATGAACATCCATCCACCAAAATTCGAATGTGACTTCTCTTGGTGGAAGAAGAGAATAGAGGTATTCTTCGATACCGAATTTGAAATCATGTTATTTATGGAAAACAATTTCGAAATGCCTAGAGACGAAGAAGGGAGGCCATTAGAGAAATCAAGATGTTCAAAGAAGCAAAAGGAGCACCTAGAAAATTTGAAAGCCAAACATCATTTTTTTCAATGTGCTACCTCAATAAGAAATCAACTGGATTGGAGAGTGCTCAAGTGGCAAAGAGATGTGGGAGAAGCTAGTTGAGCTTTATGAAGGCACCTCCGAAGCCAAGCTTGCAAGAAGAGATCTTCTCCGGTCTCAACTCAATAATATCAAATTAGATAAGGGGAAAAAGGTATTATCACTACACTCTAGATTTAAAGAAATTATTAATGGGTTATCAAGTGTAGGTGAGAAGCTATCGAACCAGGATATGATTATGAAGGCAATTGATGCATTCCCCCGGTCATCCAAATGGAGCTCCATGGTGGATTCCTTCTATATCTCAAGGAATCTAGAGGTAAGTACTCTAGAAGAATTCTTTTCCACTATGGAACTTCACGAAACTCGACTTGAAGGAGTAATAGAAGAGCCAAGCAACAAATCAAGGGGAGTAGCACTTGTATCCAACAAGGGAAAGAAGAAGAAGACTCCACCCCCTTCATCGGATGATGACTCATCTTCCTCCATAAACACCGATGAAGAGGCTTACGTGGTAAGAAAGGTGAGACGTGAATTAAAAAGTTTTAAATTTAACAAATATCATCATAGGAGAAAGCCAAAGAAGATCATTTGCTACAATTGCCAAGGAGAGGGACACATGAGGGATGAGTGTCCCCTATTGAACAAGAGCAAGGAAGAAAAGAAGAAACATGACAAGAAGAAAGAAGAGAAGAAGAAAGAAGAGAAGAAGTCAAAGGAGAAGGAAGGGAAGTCAAAAACTCAAAACTAAAAGCCACATGGGACAATCCATCTTCATCAGAGGAAGAAGAAATCGTCTCACATTTTGCACTTATGGGAATTGATGACATAGCCTTCACCTCATCTGAACGAGAACAAGGAAGCTCAAGTAAGGAGGAGAGCTCAAGTGTAGGGGGAGCATCATCATCATCGGAATCGGAAGGAGATTGGGTAAGTGAGGTAAGAAATCTCCCTACCCAAGATATTGTTTCTATTATTTCAAGATTAACTAAGGATTTATAGGGCAAAGAAGAAAAATAAATGCATGCTTGATGAAATTAGAAGTCTAGAAGAAAAGCTTAAAAATGCATGTTCACATGATGATTCTATTTCTTCTATGTACTAATGATGCATGTTTAGAAGAAAACAAGGTTTTAAGGGAAAAGGTAGAATACCTCACTAAGGCCCTTGAAAAAATTACTATTGGCTCAAATACATTGAATATGATTATAGGGAGCCAAAGGAAAAGCTTTAACAAAAAGGGCATAGGATACAAGGGATCTAAAAATGAAAAAGCTTATCATTGCTTAATTGCTAGAAGACAATCAAAGACAACAATGGTAGCTAGGAAATGGATCCCCAAGGAGTACTTGGTGAATCATATTGGAAAGAACTTATATTGGGTTCCCAAGTCAATCCTTAAAGGTTAGAGAAACCTAGGATAGTCAACCATACTTGATTTTATTTCATATCATATTATTTGGTTGACTTATGAGCATGTTGGGTGATGATGTTTGACTTATGATCATGATTGGGGAGTTTGGATAATACTTAACCTTGAGTAGAAATTGCATGAAATTTATGGTTAAGTATAAATACCTTAGTTACATCTCACATTCACCATAAGGCTAACTTGATTGAAAACATAGCAATGGGTGAGATGTTAGGTTGATACAAGTGATTCACTAATGCTTATGGCATTTTGATGAATCATTATATATATCATGATAGAGTAATCATAGACCAACAATGGGGAAAGAATATGTTTAATTCATAGACATATTGCCCAAAGATCATCGTTGGATATTTTTATTGATTTAAAAAACATTTTATGTTTTGAAAACTGAGGGTTTATGTTTTGAAATGTTTTAAGGCAAAACTAGCTTTCAAAGTTGATACATAATTGAGAATTTTTACAACTTTTGAGTTTTTGCCTATTTTTCAAAAATTGGATGAATTTTCATGAAAAATTATTTTTCCTTGATATAGCAACTCATTAGAAATGTGTTCCCCAAATTTTGTGATTTTTAGAATTTTTATGAATTTTTAATGCATTTATGAAGTTGTCTTCAGAAATCAAAAATCGATTTTGGATGGCGTTCTATTGATCGACTCTTTGGATGTACATGAGCACAGTAACATGTTTTGGGTGTTTTCACCCTGATTTTGGTGATTTTATTCCCTTAGATATTGATGTCATGTTGTTTAACATAAGTATGATGTTTTCATGGTGTCACAGGGGGAGAAATGTTAGAGTTTAAGTTAATCATGGTAGGGAGAATTAGCATGTGTTAAGGGGGAGTTTGCATGTGTTAAGGGGGAGTTTTGATACTCATGTTATGATTTACATGCTTACTTTCCTTATGTATTTTGTTAATGTTTTACCTAACTTAAATATGTTTCCACACATCAAAAAGGGGGAGATTGTTAGGGTAATCAACCCAAGTATGTTGTTGGTTTTAATGTGTGTGGCAAAGGGTTTAAGTAAGGATGTTTATGTTATTTGATATGTGTGTTTAAGTTGTGCAGGACTTAGTAAATCACACATAGTTAGCTTGATGAAGCATTGGTGAGTTCATCTCATGGCTCGGGTCCTTGAGTCGGTGAAGGATGGCACGGGGAGAAGTCGTGAGCTTGGCGCATTCAAGGGACCGTCGGATGAGGAGAAAATGGAGTGAAGTTAAAGGAAACAGACTTTAGAGCAAGACGCAAAGGATGGCACGAGAGAAGTCGCGGGCTTAGTGCATCCAAGGGACACAGGCAGGATGAAGTGAGCTTCGGTGAGGGACTCCATGGGAGATGAGAGATTGAGCGATTATAACCCGGGATGGGGTAGCTCATGTTAGGTGAACTTGGATGAATGGTTAAAGTCAAGTGTCGGATGCTCAAACATGTGTTTGAGGTTTTACCCGACGATTGGAAGTGTCGGATGGTCAAACATGTGGTTTGAGGTTTTTCCTGACGGTCGGATGTTCAAACACTTTATTGTTTGAGGTTTTACCTGACAGTCGTCGACTGATATAGGTATCAGTTGACTAGTTTGAGTCGACTGATGGCATGCAGCAGTCGATTGTTGCATGCCCAACGGGAAGAAACCCCTCTTCTCTATAAAAAGAGGGGTTGGGGGCCTTGGGGCAGTTAATGCTACCACTCCTAAGTGCTCTCCAAGTGCCCTAAATGTTTCCACTCTCCTCTTCCTTATTTCTAACTCTATTTCATTGTAAGATGGAGAGTTTTGTAAAGAGGTTACCTCCACCTTGTCTTGAGCTAAAGGAGAGATTAGTGGATTGGTTTGAGGGAGTGATTTGCCTTACGAATCGTCCATGGACTAGCGATAAGGGCCATGAACCACGTTACATCTCTTGTTAGCATTTGTTTTCTCTTTATCTTTGTTTAGCTTAATTGTCTTTGGTTTTATTATTTTCGCTGCGCTAACCTCAATTGTAGATGATTAAGACGAGCAATTTCCATAGAGCACATTGTAGGATATTCAACCCCCCTTCTAGCCGGGCCACGATCCTCCAACACCAAACACGAGTGGGTCATGTCCCAAGATATAGAGATGGAGGAAATGGTGAAATGCGGCATCCAGAGGAAGACATGGTCGAGCTGTGCCAAAAAAAGTAGGGTCGTGTCTCGTCCTCTACTAAATGTCCTAAGGAAAACACGGTCTGTTGAAATTCCTGCATTATTTACTTGGTGAATGTTTTAATTACTTACATTGTTAGGTCAAAGTTTTAATTACCTGCACTGTCTTTCATTATGTTGGTTTAGAATTTCAATCAGAGATCCCCCATTTATATTAGAAACCCTTAAGAAATAACGAGACGATTCTAAGACTACTATTCTATCAATTATGTTGGATCGGAGAGTCGCTAGAGGGGGGTAAATAGCGATCGTAAAAGCTTGTCTTTTCGTTTCGATAAAACCAAAGTATTGTTACGGAAATAGAAATAAAACTAAAGTAAATAGACACCTTTGTTTTTACTTGGTTCACAACCGAAAAGTTGCTACTCCAAGGCCCCGCGATCCTAGACCGCTTACGATGGGGCAATCCACTAAAAGTCTCCTCCTCGTTGGAGGTAGGAGACGACAGTTACAAAAAAAGATAGAGGAAGAGGCAACAAACCTACCTCTCCTCTTTACAATGAAAATCTCGAGTACAAGAAGTAAAATAAGTAAAGTAAAACAACAATAACGAAACTACCGACGAATCGATTTGGAATCTCGGTGTGTTGTCAGTGTGACGACAGTGTAGTGTTGTCAATGAAACTTGGCATCGTAGGAGCACTTTGGGAGCGATAATGGATGATCCAAAGGGGTGAAAAGCCCTTTTTTTATAACCCTTCAAACCCTAGCTCGTTGAGATCAAGATCTGGGTCAAAGCTCCACATCCCCCAACTTTTGGTGGAGCTTATCTTGACATTATTCGAGCTGACCAGTATGTGTTGGGTTTCCGGCACCGCGGCGAGTGTGTGTTCGAACATGTTTCGTAAACATGTGCACAGCGGAAGAAATAAAAATAATAAATCTAATTTATTACAATACACACACCACAAGCATGCATAGTACAACATTTGTAGACATAACCGTAAATTCAAATTTTATAATAAAAAGAAATTTATACTACGTATACCTGATGTATCACGTGTAGCGGGAAAGGCATCAACCGGAACGATCCTCGCTAGAATCGTCTCTATCCGTATCCACGCCGAGTATCTTCAAGATGACTTCACAAAGTCACGAGCCTCGTCTTTGTACGAGTTACTAGCCTCGTGTAGAAGATGATGTGATCGAGAGAAGATCACAATCCGAATCAAAATTCGGATTCAAAACGAGTCCTCAAAAACTCGCTTCTCCGGAGAGGTATTCGTCAACCGTTTGACGAATCCTTCGTCCTCCACCTATGAGGATTACCGTAGATCGAATCCCCGGCAAGGAAGCCACTGTCGGAGCTCCGAACGTCATCCAAAGAATGCTCCGACATGAAATAAACAAAGCTGTCCAGAAAACTGGACAGCTTTGGTGGAAGAATAGGGCCGGCCAAATAAGGAAGCTAGATGCTCACCTTGTTGCCGGACCCAAAGAAGATCACCGGAGGGTCGCCGGAGAATCACCGGCTGAAGCTTGGACGCTGGCAACAAGCTTGGATGGCGGCACAAAGCTAGGCGGCGGCTAGGGTTGGGCGCCGACCACTAGAGGAGAGGAGGGGTGGGCGACAACTAGGGATTGCTTGGATTAGGTTTTCACAAAACCCTTAAGCCCTATTTTATAGAGAACAAATTCTCCTAATGGTTATCGGATCATAACCAAAAGCCCGTTAACCTACTCCATTAATTTAAGTTAAAATAAACCAAACTGAATTGGTCTATTTTAAGTTAAAACGAACTGAACCAACTTTGGTTCATTCGTTTAAAACAAACCAAACCCCTTTGGTTTATTCTCCACCATTGGATTAGAACCAAACCAATTTGGTTCATCCATTATGTCTTCATAAGACATGGCCAATCCACGCTTCCATTGCGACTGAAACGATTTCATGCTCGCTCCTTGTTTGGTCTAACCAAATCTAGTTTCTCTCGGTCTGAGAATCTCATTCTCAAGCTTGTTTTAAATCCTTTGGATTACGCTCGTTGTGCGTGTCACCAAATAGGTTCTCGGTTTATGTTGGCCGTCTATAATTAACCATTAATTATAGAACGATCATGAGTGGCACCTAGTAGTACATCATGATCTCCAATTAACCGAAAAGATCAACGGTTGATCCAGAACTATTTCTGAAACCCTTCAGCAGCTACAATGAATCGTGCCCCATTCCCTTCACTCATCTTATACCCACTTGGTTCAGGACATGGTCTATAGTGTCAGTCTCCACTAGGTTGACTATATCACACCTAGCCCAAGTATCATTTTCTCGTCCTATAGATTCTAGTTACTGCACATGTATCGAAGAGTACCTTACTCTAAACATGTAATGCTTTGGCCAAAGACTTTAGTAACAATCCGACGAGAGGCCATGGGTATACATCTCTTCGCAAGGAGTGGTGAATCCTTTATAGGCTATTCAAACACTTTCGATCACTTCGACTTATACCCAATCATCCCGGGTCCACATCTCCTCAGAGATGCTTGCTTTAGATGTCAAAGCTTAAGTCTTTATGATCAAGATGACTTGAATACCGCAAGTCAAAGGAACATCGCACTTAAGTTACAGTAAGAACTTCATTGACATATCTATATATGCAGGAAACCATATGAAGTTTTACGGCTAGTCATTCCAATAAACTAGTTACCATAACTAGCATCCACGATTAACTCCAAATATCACAATGTCTCCAGCCAGTGAGAATCAGCTGCTTGGATACACCAAGGAGTATATCTCGTGCTAGTCTCGACAGAATCGATGGTCTCCAAATCCATCAATTCATCGACTAGGGATAATTCCGATACATCACAATTACACATGTAGAGATACTCACTAGTTGTGATCCAATCACAAATTCTCTCATGTTGTGAATCGTATCATGGACATTCAGTAAATGAGTTTAAGATCCAATCAAATACATCAAAACATGTACACTCAAATAGTGAATCTTCATTTATCAAATAAATGGTATGACCATAAGGCGATTGCCTTAGGACACCTCTCATATATTACTAACAAACTCCCACTTGGCCTAATGCCAATCACTACGGTATCCAATACCATAAGCTCTAACATGACCCTCAAACTTACTTTGAGGTAATGCCTTCGTCAAAGGAACCGCTAAGTTGCTTTCAGTGGGGATTTTCTCGATTTGTATTTCCTTCCTACTAATGATCTCTCTGATCAGATGATAGCGGCGAAGCACATGTTTGGATCGTTGATGATACCTTGGCTCTTTCGCCTGTGTAATTGCTCCATTGTTGTCATAGTAGACCGGTATTGCTTCAACAATGGCTGGAACCACACCAAGTTCATAAATGAACTTCTTGATCCAAACCGCTTCCTTTGCTGCTTCCGAAGCTGCAATGTATTCTGCCTTAGTGGTAGAATCCGCTACAGTGTCTTGTTTGGAACTTTTCCAACTCACTGCGCCCCCATTCAAGGTGAACACGTGTCCAGACTGAGACCTGGAATCATCCGTGTCTGTCTGGAAGCTAGCATCCGTATACCCGCGTATCACCATGTTCCCTTCTCCATATATTAGGAACACATCCTTAGTTCTTCTCAAGTACTTAAGGATTGTCTTAACAGCCGCCCAATGATCCATTCCTGGATCAGACTGGTATCTACTCGTGACACTCAGAGCATACGATACATTGGGCCTCGTACATAACATAGCATGCATGATAGATCCTATTGCGGATGCATATGGAATCTTACTCATGCAAATCCTCTCGTCTTCTGTGCACGGACACATAGACTTCGAAAGGTGTATCCCATGCCTGATGGGTAGGAAATCTTTCTTGGATTCCGACATGCTAAACCTCTTTAGAACTCGGTCTATAAATGTAGACTGCGAAAGACCAAGCAACCGTTTCGATCTATCTCTATAGATCTTAATCCTGAGGAAGTAGGTTGCTTCTCCCAGGTCTTTCATGGAGAATGTCTTGGACAACCAAATCTTAACTGACTGTAAGACTGAAACATCGTTTCCTATAAGTAATATGTCATCGACATATAATACTAGGAACACGACTACACTCCCACTAACCTTCTTGTACACACAAGGTTCGTCTGGATTTTGTGAGAAATCAAACCTTTTGATTGTCTCATCAAAACGGATATTCCAGCTCCTGGATGCTTGCTTCAATCCATATATGGACCATCGCAATTTGCATACCTTGGTTTTATCAACTGATGTGAAACCCTCAGGCTGTATCATATACACGTCCTCGAGTAGGTTTCCATTAAGGAAAGCTGTTTTCACATCCATCTTCCATATCTCATAATCATAATGAGCCGCTATGGCCAGGATCATCCGAATGGATTTAAGCATAGCTATAGGCGAATAGGTTTCGTCATAATAAACACCTTGCTTTTGACGATATCCTTTCTCCACCAATCTAGCCTTATAGGTAATCACATTACCATCCATGTCAGTTTTCTTCTTGAAAACCCACTTGCACCCTATAGGCTTTATGCCTTCGGGTGGGTCAACCAAGTTCCAAACTTGGTTTTCATACATGGAATCCATTTCCGACTTCATGGCTTCAAGCAACTTATCCCTTTCAGAACTTGTCAAAACTTCTTCATAACTGGTAGGCTCCTCATCATCAATGAGTAACACGTCGTTCAATTCACTTACGAGAAATCCATATCTCTCAGGAATATTGCGTGTTCTACCAGATCTACGAAGATGTGGTGTCACAATAGGTCCAGCCGATAGCTTATCACTATGAGTTATTGGTTGTTGTGCTTCACCAGGTATCTCATCAATGTCTATTTGAGTCTCTCGAGCCTCCTCAAGCTCGACGATACTCCCACTGTTTTCTTGCAAGAGAAACTCTTTCTCTAGAAATACAGCATGCCTTGAAACAAACACCTTTTGTTCCACAGGATGATAGAATTGGTAACCCCTTGTTTCCTTAGGGTATCCAATAAATAGACATTTATCAGAGGTAGCATCCAATTTGTCTGATACAGTCCTCTTCACATAAGCAGGACAACCCTATATATTCAAGTAAGATACATGAGGTTTCTTACTATTCCATATCTCATATAGAGTAGTAGAGACTACCTTGGTTGACATTCTGTTTATTAAGTAAATAGCTGTCTGAAGTGCATAGCCCCAAAAGGACTTGGGAAGATTCGCATGATTCATCATTAACCTGACCATGTCCAATAAGGTCTGGTTATGTCTCTCAGATACACCATTATTCTATGGTGTATATGGCGGAGTCCATTGAGACAATATACCATTGTCTCTTAGATAATCTAGAAACTCTTGACTTAAGTATTCACCACCTCGATCCGATCGAAGTATTTTAATACTCTTGTCATGTTGTTTCTCTACTTCATTTCTGAATTCTTTGAACCTTTCAAAGACTTCAGACTTGTGTTTCATCAAGAACACATACCCAAACCGTGAGTGATGATCGGTGAAGGTAATGAAGTAGCTATAGCCTCCTAAAGCTTGAGTTGACATAGGTCCACATACATCAGTATGTATCAGACCTAGCAACTCTCCCACTCGTTAACCTTTTCCTGTAAAAGGTAACTTAGTCATCTTGCCTTTTAAGAACGATTCGCATGTATCGTATGAATCCAATTTAAACGATTCCAGAATTCCACATCGGTGTAATTCGGACATGCGCTTCTTGCTTGCATGGCCAAGATGACAATGCCACATGTAGGAGTCTAATTGATTATCCTTTCGAGCACGCTTGTTGCTCGCTTCGATATTGAAAATGTTACTGGATACGTCCAACGTATAAATACCATTGCTCAAAGTTCCAGTTCCATAAAGTATGTCATTCAAAGTTATATAACAACAATTGTTACTAAACGTCAAATGGTAACCATTTCTATTTAAGCAGGAAATTGAAACAATGTTCTTTATTAGAGAAGGAACACAATAGCAATTGTCCAGTTCCAAGACTAGTCCACTAGGGAGCTTCAGCAGATAAGTTCCGATGGCGACCGCAACAACCTTTGCTCCATTGCCAACTTGCAAATTTGACTCCCCTCTGACGAGTCTTCTTCTATTCCTTAGCCCCTGTATGTCATTACATATATGTGAGCCACACCCAGTATCCAATACCCAAGTGTTTAAGGAAATAGAATGACAATCAATAACGAAGATACCTGAAGAGGATGGGGCATCGGATGTCTTCTTCTTCTTTACGGACTCAAGATAAATCTTGCAGTTTCTTCTCTAGTGGTCTTCCTTGCCACAATGATGGCAAGTGCCCTTTTGTGTTGGTTCTGCCTTTTTAGCCTTCTTGTTCTTCCCTTTCTTTTGTTCCTTTGCCTTCCTCTTAGAACCTTTCTTTGAGGAATCAACTAACAGAATTGTCTTCTCCTCATGCTTCACAGAAGGCTCCATAGTCTTCAGCATATTGAGGAGCTCAGGAATAGTGGATTCAAATTTGTTCATCCGATAGTTCATCACAAATTGTGAGAAACTCTTGGACAAACAATACAGAATTAAGTCAATACTTAATTCATGATCCATCACAAACCCGAGGGTGGCCAACTGCTCAATGTACCTGTTCATCTTTAGCACAAACTGCACTACAGACGAACCTTCTTGCATCTTAGAGGTGAAGAGGAGCCTAGAGACTTCGAACCTTTCGGATCTCGCTTGCTCATCAAACAACTCATGAAAATGGAAGACTATGGTATTAGCATCCATATGCTCATGCTGCTTTTGCAGCTCAGGTACCATTGCAGCTAGCATGATGCAACTCGCCAGTTCAGAATCTGCCACATGTTTCTGATAGGCCAACAATTGGTCTAGAGTTGTATTGTCCCTAGGACGGTTGGGAAGAGGCTCTTCAAGGACATACGCTAGCTTTTCCACCTTGAGAATAATTCTCAAGTTTCTAAGCCAGTCTAGGAAGTTAGGCCCAGTCAATTTGTTTGAATCCAAAATAGTGCGCAAATTCAAAGACGTCATGATCAATCGATTAACCTAGAAATACAAAACGAGCATATATGAGAAAATGATTTTAAAATGCATCAATATATATTCATAAATCCCATTCATTTTTGAATTTCAAAAACCCCAAAATCACTTCGGGAGATCGTAGGTCCATCTCCGAATGGGTTGATATCCAACATAGATATGAACAACCTTGAAGAGAGTCCAACAAGCCATTCATAACTACGAAGATAGGTATCCAATATACTGATTGCATATCACATATATGCAACTATCACAATGTGCTATCAACTAATTGAATGTTCACACATACATCGGGTTGTTAACACATTAACAAGTATTCATCATATGCATAGCACCCAACTTCACCTCCCTTCACATCGACCTTGGAGAGAGTCCAACAAGCCGATGCTCCGGGTTAAAGCCAACCCATTAATCGAGAAATAGTTTTAATATGGTTAGAGCGCATTCAACCAATTAGCCCGGCTTGGAGAGAGTCCAAAAACCAAAGCTAACGATTGATCTCTGACTCTTACCATATTAGTATTAAACTATTCCATGGTTTGAACATGTTCAGGTTCTAGCCGAGCTTGCAGAGAGTCCAACAACCCAAACAAGAAACGGAACTCTGGTTCTAACCATATTAACGGAAGGTATAGTCTTTGATATTGAGTAAAGGTTTTTATGTCTTATCCTCTTTTCATGAAAATAACTATTATCTACATGTCACGACACACATGACATAATGATATGCATCTAATGCAATTACATGGCATACAATTATGACACGTACAAAATTTCCTTATATGTCATAACTATTCATGGAAATAAAATATGTTTAAGATTTGATTCTCCAAATCAAATCATGATTAAATTAGGAAAAAATTTCCAAATCTAATCACATATTTTATTTGTGGAAAGTGTTGATTAAGGAAAGTCAATTTAGGAAACAAATTTCCTAAATCATCAAAACTACTTATGGAAATAAAATATTTTAAGATTTGATTTCCCAAATCAAATCATGATTAAATTAGGAAACAAATTTCCAAATCTAATCAAATATTTTATTTATGGAAAATATCAATTTCCATAAATACTTCTAACTTTCCAAAAGTAGAAGATTTCCATAAATACTTCTAGACTTTCCAAAATTAAAATTTCCAAAAATACTTCTAAATTTCTAAAAGTAGAAAATTTCCACAAATACCATTATGACTATCATAAAACAATTTTACGATTATGTCGAAACACAACCTGGGCTCTGATACCACTGTTGGGTTTCCGGCACCGCGGCGAGTGTGTGTTCGAACATGTTTCGTAAACATGTGCACAGCAGAAGAAATAAAAATAATAAATCTAATTTATTACAACACACACACCACACGCATGCATAGTACAAATGTGTAGACATAATCATAAATTCAAATTTTGCAATAAATGGAAATTTATACTACGTATACCCGACGTATCACGTGTAGCGGGAAAGACATCAACCGGAACGATCCTCGCTAGAATCGTCTCTATCCGTATCCACGCCGAGTATCTTCCGGATGACTTCACAAAGTCATGAGCCTCGTCTTCGTACGAGTTACTAGCCTCGTGTCGAAGACGATGTGATCGAGAGAAGATCACAATCCGAATCAAAATTCGGATTCAAAACGAGTCCTCAAAAACTCGCTTCTCCAGAGAGGTATTCGTCAACCGTTTGACGAATCCTTCATCCTACACCTATGAGGATTACCGGAGATCAAATCTCCGGTAAGGAAGCCGCTGTAGGAGCTCCGAACGTCATCCAAATGAAGCTCCGACACGAAGTAAACAAGCTGTCTAGAAAACTGGACAGCTTTGGTGGAAGAATAGGGCCGGCCAAATAAGGAAGCTAGATGCTCACCTTGTCGCCGGACCCAAAGAAGATCACCGGAGGGTCGTCGGAGGATCACCAGCTGAACCTTGGACGCCGGCAACAAGCTTGGACGGTGGCACAAAGCTGGGCGGCGGCTAGGGTTGGGCGCCGACCACTAGAGGAGAGGAGGGGTGGGCGGCAACTAAGGATTGCTTGGATTAGGTTTTCACAAAACCCTTAAGCCCTATTTTTTAGAGAATAAATTCTCCTAATGGTTATCAGATCATAATCAAAATCCCATTAACCCGCTCCATTAATTTAAGTTAAAATAAACCAAACCGAATTGGTCTATTTTAAGTTAAAACGAACTGAACCAACTTTGGTTCATTCATTTAAAACAAACCAAACCCCTTTGGTTTATTCTCCACCATTGGATTAGAATCAAACCAATTTGGTTCATCCATTATGTCTTCATAAGACATGGCCCATCCACGCTTCCATTGCGACTGAAACGATTTCATGCTCGCTCCTTGTTTGGTCCAACCAAACCTAGTTTCTCTCGGTCTGAGAATCTCATTCTCAAGCTTGTTTTAAATCCTTCGGATTACGCTTGTTGTACGTGTGACCAAATAGGTTCTCGGTTTATGTTGGCCATCTATAATTAACCATTAATTATAGAACGATCATGAGTGGTACCTAGTCGTACATCATAATCCCCAATTAACCGAAAAGATCAACGGTTGATCCAGAACTATTTCTGAAACCCTTCAGCAGCTACAATGAATCGTGTCCCATTCCCTTCACTCATCTTATACCCACTTGGTTCAGGACATGGTCTATAGTGTCAGTCCCCACTAGGTTGACTACGTCACACCTAGCCCAAGTATCATTTCCTCGTCCTACGGATTCTAGTTACTGCACATGTAACGAAGAGTACCTTACTCTAAACATGTAATGCTTGTTGGTGCAATCGGCCCAGGTTGACTCGAGTTTGACTCGAGCAGTACCTTGATAGGATTTTGATGATAGACAAAACTCATGACATGGGATTGTCATGGGAAAGTCCAACATGGAGTTGGCATGGAAAATCCAAGCATGGAGCTTGGTGTGTGAAAAGTCCAAAGCATTGCGAAGTCGTGCGCTTGGTGCATGTGAGAAGTCTTGAGGACTTGGTAAGTTCACTAGGCTCGAGGTCCTTGAGTCGGTGAAGGATGACATTGCAAAGTCGTGCGCTTGGTGCATCCGAGGGACCGCCAGACCGCGAGCGAATGGAGTGAGGCCCAAGGGAAGCTTACTTCGAGGGCATGAGACATGAAGGATGGCGTTGTGAAGTCATGCGCTTGGCGCATCCGAGGGACGTAGGCCGAGGGAAGAGAGCTTCGGTGGGGAATTCCATGAGGGATGATGTGGACTTGGCCAAGTGGCTAAGACTGAGTGTCGGAGGCTCAAACTTGATATTTGAGGGTTTACCCGACGGTCGGATGCTCAAATAACTTGGTGTTTGAGATTTTGCTCGACGGCAGTCGACTGGCATAGGTGTCAGTCGACTGATCCAAGTCGACTAGGGTTCGACTGGTGTAAGACTGCGGGTTTTGTGCTTGGCGATCATTGCCATGGTAGCAATGATCGATGTCGATAGAGTCGATCGCCGAGGGATGTGATTGGTGATGGGAGTGTCGCGAGCAGAATGCCCGTGGCGAGGCGTCGGCTACTAAAGTCGCCGATCGCCATGGTGGCGATCCTTTGGTAGGAGATCCGTTGGAACTTATCCGACGTGGATCTGGCCGTTGTGAGACAACGGCTACGGGCAATGATCGGGCCTTTTGGCGGTGATGATGGGCGAAACCTTTGATGCACGAGTTATAAATAGAGCTCAAGTTGGAGGATTTCTCCAAGACTTTAAGGATGCGATTGGAGGGGAATTGCTGGTGCATTCCAGTCCTTCAAGAGCCATCCAAAGCAAGCAACAAGAAAGGGTTCAAAGTAAAGAGTTGTAAAGCGTTCTTTACTTGTATTTCTTGTGTCTTTATATTTCTTGTAGTATTATTGTTGTAATAGCTTGTTAGAGGTTTCTCCACCTCTGACGTGTAGTCGAGAAGGAGTTTAGTTAGTGTCGTGCGCATAACTAGTGCTCGGTGAGCTCGCCCGTGGAGTAGAAACCATTCGGTTTTGAACCACGTATATGCTTGTGTATTTCTTGTGATTGTTATGTGTTGTTAGTATTATTATTATCATTGTTATTCCGCTGCACTAACAACAATCGTAGACAAGCAAAGCAACGACAACGAGCGAATTACATCATCTAACGATTGAGGGCTATTCACCCCCTCTAGCCGGCCACATCCACACTTCATTGATCCTACAAGTGGTATCAGAGCCAAGGTCACTCTTCAAGGACTAACCGCTGCAAGAGCACTACAAAATGGTCAGCTACAACCTTCAACCACCAAAGTTCGAAGGAGATTTTCTATGGTGGAGAAAAAAAATGGAGGTATATCTAGAAACCGATTTTGATTTTATGCTAATCTTAGAAAATGGTTTCAAATTACCTAGGGATGAAAGAAATAGGCAAATTGAGAAGTCAAGGTGGACCCAAGACCAAATAAAGGACTTCAAGACAAATCTCAAGGTAATAAAATTAATTGGTGATTTGTTACCTAATCATATTTGGTCTAGATTGGGTGACTATGGGGATGCAAAGGAATTATGGGAGAAGATAATGAAATTCTAAGAAAATTCCCAACCGGCACAAGTAGAGGAGAATGTCGTAGAAGAATTGGCATCCACATTTGAAGATGTTGATGATTTAGTGGAGACCTCCACCTCTAGCATTGAGGGGGAGGAAAGGGTTTCTATTCCGGAGCAAGATCAAAATGAAGCTTCTACCTCCGGAAGAAGTGAAGAGGCCTCCACCACCTCCCTAGGTAACTCAAGTATTATAATTTTAAATAAAGATCACATAATATGCTTTGAGTGTAGGGAGAAAGGGTATTACAAGAGCAAATACCCAAAATTGGCTAAGAAAAAGGCATCGGCACCAAAAGTCAACTCAAAGTCAAAGGATGCTGGAGTTCCCTCAATTAAGAGCAAAGAGCACATTGTGTGCTTTAAATGCAATCACAAGGGACACTACCGAAGCCAATGCCCTAGGGGGAGGAAGAAAGGACAAAAAGGTGTATCTCATGTAGGGGGAGCTTCCCAAGCTAACCCTAAGGTAAATTTAACTTATGCATCTTCAATTCCTAAAGTTAAAAAGCATGCTAAGAATTATTTTAGCTCTCTTGCAATAATTAATGAAAAGCATGCTAGTAGAAAGAAATATGTTTGTCTAGGTACTAAGCATGTTAGTTTCTCTAAGTACAAACCTAGGACTCAAAACACTAAACCTATTTTACCTAAAGAGTCCATTAGAAGAATTGAAAACCATCTAGGCATTAATCCTAAGAAGGGTAGACACATGCCTAAGAAGAAGAATAATTCCCAAAAGATTAATGAAAAATCAAAATTGGGAAAATTAGAGCTAGAAAACCAAGTCTTGAGGTCAAGACTTGAGAGAATAGAGAAAACTCTTAGAATAATAGAAAATTCAATTCTAGGGTCAAATGTCCAAAAGCCAAGACCTAAGGTTTAAAAACGGTCTAAGGGCAAGGAATGTTTGGGTCACAAACCTAAGCCCAAGAAGACTTATCATAATGTTCCATTTGATTATGGAACTATTTCTAGGTCTAGAAAAACCAAGGCTAATAGGGAAGCTATCCCTAAGTCTATCCATGGTGTTTGCTTAGTGGCTAAGACCTCAAAGAAATCTAAGAAAGCCACTAGGAAGGTCAAAGGAGGAGTCACCTCTAGAGTTGACCTAGGAAAGATCCAAAAGACTATGGCTTTAAAGCCTAAAAGGGTCATTAGGAAGGTATCTAGGGAAGTTATCCCTAGAGAATACCTTGTTAACCCAAGGAGCTCCAATAGATATTGGGTTCCTAAAAGCGTGATCGATTCACGCTAAATGGGTTAGGGTGTGTCAACCCTAAGTGGATGGGTAGTTAACCTAACCATAGTAGAGTTGACACATTAGGATGTGCCAATGTGCTTGAGAAGTTAAAAATGATTAAATTGGCACAATTAGGTCTTAGAGGTATTGGTGTGCCATTTTGGGTTTATGGCACACTTGGGAGAAAATGGCTTTAAGGCAAAATGGAATTAATTCCTAGAAATGACAACTTCGATTTAACACTTAGGTATTCCATACCTTAGTATATTTTACTTGCCATGATTTATTTTCCTTGCCATGTCATGACATTATTTTCATTTTTATCTATAAAAATGTCATGATCATGTTTAGAATTATTTTTAGATGTCATGTATGCTTAGATGTCTCTTACATGCCATGACATCATGATTTTGGCATATGCTTTTATCTATATCATATTTATGCCATAATCATCTTCATGCATATAACTAAAATGAAATTAAGGACTATGGCATGATTTGATGGGAATCAAATAATATTACCTAGAAATATGCATGAAACCATTAAAAGAACAAAAAACCCACATCTCACTAGAAACTTGACTTGTATGTGTTTTACACATCTAGATATAAGTGAGATGTTTAGGAAAAAGAAATTAAAGGTTTCAAAATCATTTTGAAAACATTTTGAAAAATCTTGGTGAAGCTTATCTTTTGATAGCTATCACCATTGAATGGGATGATACAAAGAGGGCTCTTTATTGAAGCTTTTCTTAACTTTTGGACTTTGTGTCAATCTCTTAATATAGTGGGAAAAATAATTTTCTAATATTTTTCACCCATAATGATTGTGATAAGTAATATACATACCAAATTTCAAGATTTTTAAACCTATGTATATTTACTTATGAATTTCGGAAAGTCATTTCTGAAATTCAAAATCAAGAATCACGATTATCGATCGCTACACGGTGGCGATGGGTGATGGAAGTGTGATAGCCAGCTGATTTCTGAATTCAGTCGACTGCCCAAGCTGATTTCGGGTAAATCTTGTTGATTAGGCCCATGTTCAGCTAGGTTAAGGTCCCCTAACCACTCCTAACCCTAGGATATGCTTGGGAGAGCATTAGAAAGGGTGGAAATCCATTGGACATGAATTAGGAGATGGGTTTAGGGAGAGTATCAATTTTATGGTGGAAGAGAGTTCATTGTTTAACTTTGCCTTAATTTTGATTGGTTAAATGTTCCTATTGGCTTAAGGACTCTCCAAGGACATTTTTGGTGCAATGGTCAAGGGGGAGCAAGCCTCTAGGGGGAGGTATCCATCATGGGAAGATGGATGTGTATTTCCTCATGGGAGGAAAGTTTGGGTTGCCTCTCTTAAGTGATATGGAATCACTAGAAAGATTGTAGGCATGTGTTCCTCCAAGGGAGAGATTGTAAGATCTCATTGGGATATGAGACATTCATACCCTTGGGGAGGACCTTTTTGATGTAATGTCAAAAAGGGGGAGAAGTTACCAAGTTACCAATTAGGTTTGGAATTCTCATTTGGGATGTGAGAATTGCCAATATGGGAGAATTGGTAGACTTGAGATGGTAGTTTTGTCAATCATCAAAAAGGGGGAGATTGTTGGTGCAATCGGCCCAGGTTAACTCAAGTTTGACTCGAGCAGTACCTTGATAGGATTTTGATGATAGACAAAACTCATGACATGGGATTGTCATGGAAAAGTCTAACATGGAGTTGGCATGGAAAATCCAAGCATGGAGCTTGGTGTGTGAAAAGTCCAAAGCATTGCGAAGCCGTGAGCTTGGTGCATGTGGGAAGTCTTGAGGACTTGGTAAGTTCACTAGGCTCGGGGTCCTTGAGTCGGTGAAGGATGACATTGCAAAGCCGTGAGCTTGGTGCATCCGAGGGACCGCCGGACGGGGAGCGAATGGAGTGAGGCCCAAGGGAAGCATACTTCGAGGGCATGAGACGCGAAGGATGGCATTGCGAAGTCGTACGCTTGGCGCATCCGAGGGACGTAGGCCGAGGGAAGAGAGCTTCGGTGGGGAACTCCATGAGGGATGATATGGACTTGACCAAGTGGCTAAGATTGAGTGTCGGAGGCTCAAACTTGATGTTTGAGGGTTTACCCGACGGTCGGATGCTCAAACAACTTGGTGTTTGAGGTTTTTTCCGACGGCAGTCGACTGGCATAGGTGTCAGTCGACTGATCCAAGTCGATTAGGGTTCGACTGGTGTAAGACTGCGGGTTTTGTGCTTGGCAGTCAACTGATGTCGGCAATGATCGCTAGAGATGGCGATCGACTTATGGGAATGTCGCGACCGAGAATGCTCCGTAGCCAGTGGCATCGGCTACTAGGTCACGATCATTGCCATGGGTCGCGGTCGGCCGGTTAGAATCGTTAGAGAGAACTTATCCGATGTGGATCTGGCCGTTGTGAGACAACGACTACAGGGGCAGTCGACTGGGGCCTTTTGGCAGTCGACTAATGGGCACGAAAATAGCTTGATGCAGGTTATAAATGGAGCTCAAGTTGGAAGATTTCGCCAAGACTTTAAGGAAGTGATTGGAGGGGAATTGTTGCTGCATTCCAGTCCTTCAAGAGTCATCCAAAGCAAGCAACAAGAAAGGGTTCAAAGCAAAGAGTTGTAAAGAGTTCTTTACTTGTATTTCTTGTGTATTTGTATTTCTTGTAGTATTACTGTCGTAATAGCTTGTGAGAGGTTTCTCCACCTCCGACGTGTTGTCGAGAAGGAGTTTAGTTAGTGTCGTGCGCATAACTAGAACTCGGTGAGCTCGCCCGTGGAGTAGGAACCATTCGGTTCCGAACCACGTATATGCTTGTGTATTGCTTGTGATTGTTATGTATTGTTAGTATTATTATTATCATTGTTATTCTGCTGCGCTAACAACAATCGTAGACAAGCAACGCAACGAGAACGAGCGAATTACGTCATCGAACGATTGAGGGCTATTCACCCCCCTCTAGTCGGCCACATCCACACTTCATCGATCCTACAATGCTTTGGCCAAAGACTTTAGTAACAATCCGACAAGAGGCCATGGGTATACATCTCCTCACAAGGAGTGGTGAATCCTTTATAGGCTATTCAAACACCTTCGATCACTTCGACTTATACCCAATCATTCCCGGTCCACATCTACTCAGAGATGCTTGCTTAAGATGTCAAAGCATAAGTCTTTATGATCAAGATGAATTGAATACCGCAAGTCAAAGGAACATCGCACTTAAGCTGTAGTAAGAACTTCATTGACATATCTATATATGCAGAGAACCATATGAAGTCTTACGGCTGGTCACTCCAATGAACTAGTTACCATAACTAGCATCCACGATTAACTCCGGACATCACAATGTCTCCAGCCAATGAGAATCAGCTGCTTGGATACTGTTGGGTTTCCGGCACCGCGGCGTGTGTGTGTTCGATCATGTTTCGTAAACATGAACACAGCGGAAGCAATAAAAATAATAAATCTACATTTATTACAACACACACAACACACGCATGCAGAGTACAACAAATGTAGACATAACCGTAAATTTAAATTTGCAATAAAAGGAAATTTAACTACGTTATACCTTTCGTATTATGTGTAGCGGGACCGGCATCAACCGGAACGATCCTCGCTAGAATCGTCTCTATCCGTATCCACGCCGAGATTCCTTAGGATGACTTCGCTAAGCCACGAGCTTCATCTTCGTACGGGTTACTACCCTCGTGTTGAAGACGACGTGATCGAGAGATGATCACGATCCGAATCCAAATTCGGATCCAAAATGAGTCCTCAAAACTCGCTTCTCCGGAGAGGTATTCGTCAACCGATTGATGAATCCTTCGTCCTCCACCTCAGAGGATTACCGGAGATCGAATCCCCGGTAAGTTAGCCGCTGTCGGAGCTCTAACCGTCATCCAAACGACGCTCCGACGAGAGGAGAACAAGCTGTCCAGAAAACTGGACAGCTTTGGTGGAGGAGATAGGCGCCGGCCAACCAAGGGAAGATAGAGCTCACCTTGATGCCAAACCTAAAGAAGATCACCGGAGCACTAGCCGGCAGTAGCTCGACGCCGGCGAGGGGAAGGAAGCTTCCTTCTGGACGCCGGTTGGAGGAGCAATGGGCGGCGGCAAGATGTTGGCGCCAAGAGCTCCAATGAGGAGGTGGGCGGCAACTTCAACCTAGGGTTTTTGGATTAGGGCTTAATTATCCCTTAAGCCCTCTTTTATAGAGAACTAATTCTCTTAATGGTTATTGGATCATAACCATTAGGCCCGTTAACCCGCTCCATTAAGATAAGTTAAAATAAACCAAACCATGATGGTTTATTTTAAGTTAAAATGAACCGAACCAACTTTTGGTTCATTCGTTTAAAATAAACCAAACCCTTTGGTTTATTCTCCTCCATTGGATTAGAACCAAACCATTTTGGTCCATCCATTATGTCTTCATAAGACACGGCCCATCCACGCTTCCATTGCGACTGAAATGATTTCCTGCTCGCTTTATGTTTGGTCCAACCAAACTTAGTTTCTCTCGGTCTGAGAATCTCATTCTCAAGCTCGTTTTAAATCCTTCAGATTACGCTCGTTGTGCGTGTGACCAAATAGTTTCTCGGTTTATGTTGGTCGTCTATAATTAACCATTAATTATAGAACGATCATGAGTGGCACCTAGTAGTACATCATGATCCCCAATTAACCGAAAAGATCAACGGTTGATCCAGAACTATTTCTGAAACCCTTCAGCAGCTCGAATGATTCGTGCCCCATTCCCTTCAATCATCTTATACCCACTTGGTTCAGGACATGGTCTATAGTGTCAGTTTCCACTAGGCTGACTACGTCACACCTAGCCCAAGTATCATTTCCTCGTCCTACGCATTCTAGTTACTGCACATGTATCGAAGAGTACTTTACTCTAAACATGTAATGCTTTGGCCAAAGACTTTAGTAACAATCCGACGAGAGGCCATGGGTATACATCTCCTCTCAAGGAGTGGTGAATCCTTTATAGGCTATTCAAACACCTTCGATCACTTCGACTTATACCCAATCATCCCGGGTCCACATCTCCTTAGAGATTTTTGCTTAAGATGTCAAAGCATAAGTCTCCATGATCAAGATGACTTGAATACCGCAAGTCAAAGGAACATCGCACTTAAGCTACAGTAAGAACTTCATTGACATATCTATATATGCAGAGAACCATATGAAGTCTTACGGCTGGTCACTCCAATGAACTAGTTACCATAACTAGCATCCACGATTAACTCCGGACATCACAATGTCTCCAGCCAGTGAGAATCAGTTGCTTGGATACACCAAGGAGTATACCTCGTGCTAGTCTCGACAGAATTGATGGTGTCTAAATCCATCAATTCATCGACTAGGGATAATTTCGATACATCACAATTACACATGTAGAGATACTCACTAGTTGTGATCCAATCACAAATTCTCTCATGCTGTGAATCGTATCGTGGACATTCAGTAAATGAGTTTAAGATCCAATCAAATACATAAAACATGTATACTCAAATAGTGAATCTTCATTTATCATATAAATGGTTCATACATAAGGCGATTGCCTTAGGACATCTCTCATATATTACTAACAGACTCTCACTTGGCCTAATGCCAATCGCTACGGTATCCAATACCATAAGCTCTAACATGACCCTCAAACTTATTTTGAGGTAATGCCTTAGTCAAAGGATCCGCTAAGTTCCTTTCAGTGGGAATTTTCTCGATTTTTATTTCGTTCCTACTGATGATCTCTCTGATAAGATGATAGTGGCGAAGCACATGTTTGGATCGTTGATGAGACCTTTGCTCTTTCACCTGTGCAATTGCTCCATTGTTGTCGCAGTAGACCGATATTGCTTCAACAATGGCCGGAATCACACCAAGTTCATAAACGAACTTCTTGATCCAAACCGCTTCCTTTGCTGCTTCCGAAGCTGCAATGTATTCTGCCTTAGTGGCAGAATCCGCTATAGTGTCAAGCTTGGAACCTTTCCAACTTATTGCGCCTCCATTCTAGGTGAATACATACCCAGACTAAGACATGGAATCATCCTTGTCTGTCTGGAGCTGACATCCGTATACCCACGTATCACTATGTACCCTTCTCCATATATTAGGAACGCATCCTTAGGTCTTCTTAAGTACTTAAGGATCATCTTAACAGCCACCCAATGATCCATTCCTGGATCAGACTGGTATCTGCTCGTGACACTCAGAGCATACGATACATCGGGTCTCGTACATAACATAGCATACATGATAGATCCTATTGCGGATGCATAGGGAATCTTACTCATGCAAATCCTCTCGTCTTCTGTGCGCAGACACATAGACTTCGAAAGGTGTACCCCATGCCTGATGGGTAGGAAACCTTTCTTGGATTCCGACATGCTAAACCTCTTTAGCACTCGGTCTATATATGTAGACTGCGAAAGACCAAGCAACCATTTCGATCTATCTCTATAGATCTTAATCCTGAGGATGTAGGTTGCTTCTCCCAGGTCTTTCATGGAGAATGTCTTGGATAACCAAACCTTTACTGACTGTAAGATTGAAACATCGTTTTTTATAAGTAATATATCATCGACATACAATACTAGGAAAATGACTGCACTCCCACTAACCTTCTTGTACACACAAGGTTCGTCTGGATTTTGTGAGAAATCAAACTTTTTGATGGTCTCATCAAAACGGATATTCCAGCTCCTGGATGCTTGCTTCAATCCATAAATGGACCGTCGCAATTTGCATACCTTGGTTTTATCAACCGATGTGAAACCCTCAGGTTGTATCATATACACGTCCTCGAGCAGGTTTCCATTAAGGAAAGCTGTTTTCACATCCATCAGCCATATCTCATAATCATAATAAGCCGCTATGGCTAGGAGCATCAGAATGGATTTAAGCATAGCTACAGGTGAATAGGTTTCGTCATAATCAACACCTTGCTTTTGACGATATCCTTTCACTACCAATCTAGCCTTATAGGTAATCACATTACCATCCATGTCGGTTTTCTTCTTGAACACCCACTTGCACCCTATAGGCTTTATGCCTTCTGGTGGGTCAACCAAGTTCCAAACTTGGTTTTCATACATGGAATCCATTTCTGACTTCATGGCACCAAGCCACTTATCCCTTTCTAAACTTGTCAGCACTTCTTCATAACTGGTAGGCTCCTCATCATCAATGAGTAACACGTCGTTCGATTCACTTACGAGAAATCCATATCTCTCAGGAATATTACGTGTTCTGCCAGATCTATGAAGATGTGGTGTTACAATAGGTCCAGTCGATTGCTCATCACTATGAGTTGTCGACTGTTGTGCTTCACCAGGTATCTCATCAATGTCTATTTGAGTCTCTCGAGCCTTCTCAAGCCCGACGACACTCCCACTATTTTCTTGCAAGAGAAACTCTTTCTCTAAAAACACAGCATGCCTTGAAACAAACACCTTTTGTTCCACAGGATGATAGAATTGGTAACCCCTTGTTTCCTTAGGGTATCCAATAAATAGACATTTATCAGACTTAGCATCCAATTTGTCTGATACTGTCCGCTTCACATAAGCAGGACAACCCCATATCTTCAAGAAAGATACATGAGGTTTCTTACTATTCCATATCTCATATGGAGTAGTTGAGACTACCTTGGTAGGCATTCTGTTTAACAAGTAAATAGCTGTCTGAAGTGCATAGCCCCAAAAGGACTTGGGAAGAGTCGCATGATTCATCATTGACCTGACCATGTCCAACAAGGTCCGGTTACGCCTCTCAGATACACCATTATGCTGTGGTGTATATGGCGGAGTCCATTGAGACAATATATCATTGTCTCTTAGATAATCAAGAAACTCTTGACTTAAGTATTCACTACCTCGATCCGATCGAAGTATTTTAATACTCTTGTCATGTTGTTTCTCTACTTCATTTCTGAATTCTTTGAACCTTTCAAAGGCTTCAGACTTGTGTTTCATCAAGAACACATACCCAAACCGTGAGTGATCATCGGTGAAGGTAATGAAGTAGCTCTAGCCTCCTAAAGCTTGAGTTGACATACGTCCACATACATCAGTATGTATTAGACCTAGTAACTCTCTCACTCGTTCACCTTTTCCAGTAAAAGGTAACTTAGTCATCTTGCCTTTTAAGCATGATTCGCATGTATCGTATGAATCCTATTCAAACGATTCCAGAATTCCACTTCGGTGTAATTCGGACATGCGTTTCTTGCTTACATGGCCAAGACGACAATACCACATGTAGGAGTCTAATTGATTATCTTTTCGAGCACGCTTGTTGCTCGCTTCGATATTGAAAATATCACTGGATACGTCCAACGTATAAACACCATTGCTTAAAGTTCCAATCCCTTAAAGAACTCCATTCAAAGTTATGTAACAACAATTGTTACTAAAAGTCAAATGGTACCCATTTCTATTTAAACAAGAAATAGAAATGATGATCTTTATCAATGAAGGAACATAAAAGCAATTGTCCAGTTCTAATACAAGTCCTACAGGGAGTTCCAACAAATACGTTTCGATGGCGAGTGTAGCAACCGTTGCTCCATTCCCAACACGTAAATTTGACTCTCCCTTGACGAGTCTTCTTCTATTCCTTAGCCCATGTATGTCATTACATATATGTGAGCCACACCCAGTATCAAATACCCAAGTGTCTGAGGAATTAGAATGACAATCAATAAAGAAGATTTCTGAAGAAGATGGGGCATCCGATGGCTTATCCTTCTTCACGGACTCAAGATAAATCTTGCACTTTCTTCGCAAATGGCCCTACTTGCCATAATGATGGCAAGTGCCCTTTTGAGCTGGTTCTGCCTTTTTAGCCTTTTTCTTCTTCCCCTTCTGTTGTTCCTTTGACTCCCTCTTAGAACCTTTCTTCGAGAAATCAACTAACAACACCGTCCCTTGCTCATGCTTCTCAGAAGACTCCACAGTCTTCGGCATATTGAGCAGTACCACAGATAAACCTTCTAGCATCTCAGAGGTGAAGAGGAGCTTTGAGACTTCGAACCTTTCGAATCTCACTTGCTCATCAACCAACTCACAAAGATGAAGGACTACGATATGAGCATCCATATGCTCATGTTGCTTTCGTAGCTTGGGTTCCATCGTGGCTAGCATGATGCAACTCATTTGTTCAGAATCACTCACATGTTTCTGATAGGTCAACAATTGGTCCAGAGTTGCATCGTCACTAGGACGGGCGGGAAGAGGCGATTCGAGGACATTTGCAAGCTTTTCAACCTTGAGAATAATTCTCAAGCTTCTAAGCCAGTCCAAGAAGCTCGGCCCAGTCAATTTATTCGAATCCAAAATGGAACACAAATTCAAAGACATCATGATCAATTTTAGAAATACAAAACGAGCATATATGAGAAAGATGATTTTAAAATGCATCAATATACATTTATAAATCCCATTCATTTTTCGAATTTCAAAAACCCCAAAATCACTTCGGGAGATCGTAGGTCCATCTCCGAATGGGCTGATATCCATCATAGTTATGAACAACCTTGGAGAGAGTCCAACAAGTCATTCATAACTACGACGGTAGGTATCAACTATACCGATTGCATATCACGTATATGCAACTATCACAATGTGCTATCAACTAATTGAATGTTCACACATACATCGGGTTGTTAACACATTAACAAGTATGCATCATATGCATAGCACCCAACTTCACCTCCCTTTACATCGACCTTGGAGAGAGTCCAACAAGCCGATGCTCCAGGTTAAAGCCAACCCATTAATCGGGAAGTAGTTTTAATATGGTTAGAGCGCATTCAACCAATTAGCCCAGCTTGGAGAGAGTCCAACAACCAAAGCTAACGATTGACCTCTGACTCTTACCATATTAGTATTAAACTTGTTGTCGCTAAGATTGCATCAGAGGATAACCTGGCGGATCCATTCACTAAGGCCCTCCCAGCGAAAGCGTTTGATAGGCATGTGGAGGACTTGGGGATCAGATGTATGGCAGAGTGATGACGGCATAGTCTTTTAGTATAAGTGGGAGATTGTTGGAATGTATACTAAAAGCCTAGCTCTTTTTGTATGAACATTTTATTTTGAAATAAGAATCACATGATCATTGTTTGCACTTTATATATTTATATGTGTGCATATTGTCTAATATTTTACAATGTAGATAACATGGTGCTTGGTGTGGCACAGAAGATCATGTTATCAGTCTCTTGTAAAATATAAGTAGAAGCTCACAACCAAGATGGTTTTGGATAAACCATTGGCATGGTTGTAGTGTAGCTTGGTATTGTTTTGTCTTGAACATAGAGTTACACTAGTACACTTAGGTGTATTGAGCAGGACCGACATAGAGGTGATTCAATTTAGTACTGACTACATAATTGAATCGGACCTCGGATATTATGTTGTGCATGCTCTTAATCCCGATATAATAACGGGCACATGTACTTAGTATTTATTTCTTTGATTTACCAGAGGGTGAGATTTAGATGGATTAAATCAATATGCCCAATAAGTTGGGAAATAATATTATTTACATGGTGTGTCGTTGATTATAGGAGGAAACCGTGTCCTATATATTAGGTTGATGATGTCCCCTTGAGGAGCTCATAAGGTTCATCATGTAAACTCAGCTGGTTGACTTAGTCAACATGATGATAAGGTTGAGTGGTACTACTCGAGGAATTAGATGTTAATTAATTGATGGTCAGTAAATCAATTAATTGACGGACATTCGATATCTTAAACACGGGGAGATTAATGTACAAATAATATATGGAGCCCATATTGATTTATGGGGGTTGGTGAGGTAGTTCAATGATGATCCTCTAGTGGAATGGAACATCATTGATGGATCAAGTTAGTGTGGTTCCAATCCATCGGGTGGCCAAGACCCAACTCCTTCTTATGGACCCTATCGTAGCCTAATATAATCCTTGTGAAGTCTAGATCCAAGAATATAAAACAAAACCTAGAACCAACGGTTGGGATTAAATCCCTAAGATCCGATGGTTAGGATGAAACCCTAGAACCAACGGTTGGGATTAAATCCCTAAGATCCGATGGTTAGGATGAAACCCTAGAATCAACGGTTAGGATTAAATCCCTAGATCTGACGGTTGGGATAAAACCCTAGATCTGGCGGTTGGGATGAAATCCTAGATCCGACGATTGGGATGAAACCCTAGATCCGACGGTTGGGATAAAACCCTAGATCCGACGGTGGAGATTAAATCCCTAGATCCGACGGTGGAGATTAAAGGAGGCTTAAGCCCAATTCTATAAATAGGGGGCTTAGGCTTGGCCGGCAAGAAGAGATTTCGAATTGGGATTAGGGTTTGGAGCAAAGGTGGGCGGCTAGGGTTTTGGAGCAAAAGAAGTGGGCGGCAACTCTTCCTTCTAGTTGAAGTTGGCCGGCGCCCATCTTCCTTCCATCAACACTTGGTCGGCGCCCATCCTAGAGCCCTCTCCCTTCTTCCTTGGCCGGCGGTTCTCCTTCCATAGGTGGCCGACATTCATCTTCCTCCCTTCATCCTAGAGTGGCCGGCGGCAACACTTCTTGGCGGCGCATCATCCTTGTGGCGATTCTAGATAGGAAGGTATTTGTTGTTTCTTCTCTTTGTTCGCAGCGGACAAGGTAGAGAAGAAAGCGATCTAGAAGGCTTCTACTCGTGGAGGATCTTCGTCCACACGTCGTCCATGAGAAGGATAGGACATACGGTAGAAGATCGTGAGGTATAAAGTTATTTTAACTTTATTTACATATCTGAGCTTGTTCTTTTATGTTTTGATTATGCATGTGTGAATTAGTAAATATATCCACATGCCTATCAAACGCTTTCGTTGGAAGGGCCTTAGTGAATGGATCCGCCAGGTTATCCTCTAATGCAATCTTGGCGACAACAACTTCTCCTCGCTTTACGATCTCTCGTATGAGGTGGTACTTGCGCTCTATGTGTTTACTCGCCTTATGGGCTCGTGGTTCCTTCGAGTTTGCAACTGCACCACTGTTATCACAATAAATTGTGATAGTTCTGGGCAAACCAGGAATCACATCCAAGTCCATCAAGAAGTTCCTGAGCCATACAGCTTCCTTGGCTGCCTCAGAGGCTGCCACATACTCAGCTTCCATGGTAGAGTCTGCCACGCATTTCTACTTGACACTCCTCCATACTATGGCTCCACCTCCAAAAGTAAACACAAACCCCGAGGTAGACTTACTCTTGTCCCTATCTGATTGGAAATCTGAATCCGTGTAACCCACAGGGACTAATTGATCTACCCGGTAAACCAGCATATAATCCCTAGTCCTTCTCAGGTACTTCAATATATACTTTACCGTAGTCCAATGTCCCTGTCTAGGATTACTTTGATATCTGCTAACCATGCCCACGACAAAACAGATATCCGATCTCATACATAGCATAGCATACATAAGGCTTCCTACTGCCGAAGCATAAGGAACCGCCTTCATGTCCTCTATCTCCTTTGATGTTTTGGGACACATCTCTTTAGATAAAGGAACTCCATGCCTAAAAGGTAAAAAACCTTTCTTAGAGTTATGCATGCTAAAACGAGCAAGGATAGTGTCAATGTATGAAGCTTGAGATAAGCACAACATCCTTTTCTTGCGATCCCTTATAACTTTGATCCCAAGGATGTGTCTCACTTCTCCCAAGTCCTTCATATCAAACTGTTTGGACAACCATACCCTTACGTCTGATAACACTTCGATATTATTGCCAACTAACAAAATGTCATCTACGTATAGTACAAGAAACACCACTACATTTCCATCACATCTCTTGTATACACAAGGCTCATCCGGACTTTGAATAAATCCATATGACTGGATTACCTCATCAAATTGGATGTTCCAAGATCTAGAAGCTTGCATCAATCCATAGATGGACCGATTAAGCTTACATACAAGATGCTCGTTTCCTTTAGCAATGAATCCCTCTGGTTGCCGCATATAGATGTTCTCCTCAAGACTTCCGTTAAGGAAAGCTGTCTTGACATCCATCTGCCAAATCTCATAATCCATATGAGCAGCTATAGATAAGAGAATCCAGATAGACTTAAGCATAGCTACCGGCGAAAAGGTCTCCTCATAATCGATACCCTCTTTCTGAGTATACCCTTTCGCAACAAGCCTAGCTTTGAAGGTCTCAACCTTCCCGTCTACTCCTCTCTTTCTCTTGTAGATCCACTTGCATCCAATGGTTTTTACACCATCGGGTGGCTCTACTAGCTCCCAGACCTGATTAGAATCCATAGATTCTATCTCTGAATTCATCGCACTTTGCCAAGATACCGCATCTCTATCTTGGATTGCCTCATCATATGTCCAGGGATCAGGTTAATGTTCCCCAGGGACTAAGTCCGAAGACTCTCCCAAAAACATGAATCTATCGGGTTGTTTAACAACCCTCCCACTACGACGAGGTGCCTCCTGTGTATGCTCCGTGACACGCGGTGTAGTGACTTGTGGTGTCTGTTGGTGCAACAATGCTCCAAGCATTTATATGTTTTGATGTTTGGCTAATCATCTAAGTTAGGCAATATCTTGTGATCTAATTACGAATGTGTTTAAGTGACAGGGAAATCCAAGGATGATCTTGGCAAAGGAAGTCCAAGGGATGGACTTGGCGGCATAAGACCAAGCTTGTAGTCTTGGCAGCATAAAGTCCAAAGTGAACCTTGGCAAAGGAAGTCCAAAGTAAAGTCTTGGCAGCATAAGTCCAAGCTTGTAGTCTTGGCGGCGTAAAGTCCAAGCATTTGGCAACCCAAGACATGACGAAACCGAAGGAAGCTCTTGGAAGCAAAGCGCAAAGGATGAACAAGTCGCGGACTCGGAGGGATCCTGAAGGCGCAAGGCTTATTAAGGAGCTAGAAGGTTAAGTCTAGGTCTAGGGTATAAAATCAAGTATGAATTACTCATACTTGATGAGTATCAGTCGATGTATCGATCGGCCGATGTCGCGATCGATCGATCGGTGATACCCTAACTATCGATCGATTTGCTTTGGGCATATCACGATCGATATCGCGGATCACCGATCGCCAAGGAAATCATCGATCGATCAAGGGAAATATCACCACGCGAATGCGCCTCACTCATCGCTGCCTTGATCACTCGACTGATCACCCCATCAGTCGACTGATGGAGGGATCAGTCGACTGATCACCTGGCCGTTGGAGATTGCGGCTACGAATCTCCGTGGAGATCGCGTTTCAGAAGCCGTTGGCTTCGGCGGCAGTCGACTGATGGCATGCATCAGTCGACTGATCGACGCCCAACGGGAAAAATAGCCCCTCTTCTATAAAAAGGGGCCATGGGAAGCTTGGTGAGGCTAGTGCTCTTAATCCTAACTACATCCTCGTGCTCACCAAGCTTCCTAAGTGTTTTTAGTGATTCAAAACCTCCTCTTCTCTTGTTCTTGATCATCCATCATTGTAAAGAAGAGGAGATCATTGTAAGAAAGGTTTCTCCACCTTGGTTCATCCAAAGGAGAAGATAGTGAAGCTTGGCTAGGACTAATCCACCTTACGGATTGCCGTGGAGTAGGAGCATCATCTCCGAACCACGTAACATCGGGTGTTAGCATTGGTTTCGTATTTCTTATTCGTATTCATTTTCGTATTTGTATTGCTTCCGCTAACTTACTTGTAGAATCGAAGAAACGCTAATCACCCCCCCTCTAGCCGTTCCAAGGGTCCTAACAAGTGGTATCAGAGCCCGGATTGCTTGGAAGATCTCACCATCAACCAAGGCATCAATGGCTCTTCAAGAGTGATATAGCATCGCCAAGCCACCACTCTTCGATGGGAGTCACTTCGCATATTGGAAAGGTAGGATGAAATACTATTTAATGAGTAATATTGAAATTTGGCATAGTGTTGTAGATGGCTTCAAGGAACCGGTGGATGAACGTGGAAACCCTATTCCGAGCAAGGATTGGACAAGAGAAATGAATAGGAGTTTCGAGTCAAATGCAAAAGCGGTACTCACCATCCAATGTGGGATTACCATGGAGCAACTTAACAAGGTGGGACCTTTCGAATCCGCCAAGGAATTATGGGAAAAGCTCATTGAGCTAAATGAAGGTTCCAAGGAATCAAAGAGGGCCAAGAAGGACCTATTGATTGGACAACTTCAAGCCTTCCAAATGAAGATGCATGAAACCGTAAGTCAAATGCATGGAAGGTTCAAAGAAATTGTTAACGGACTCCATATCATAGGTGAGCGAGTTGACAATCGGGATTTGGTAAGGTATATTTTACAAGCATTTCCTAGAAATTCTTTATGGACTTCTATAGTTGATGCAATTAAGGTAACTAGAGATTTATCTCAAATTAAAATTGATGAATTGTTTTGTGAGTTTGAATTACATGAGCAAACTAACATGTCCTCTAAGGAAAAGGGTTTAGCTCTATTCGTGAAAAGAAGGACAAGAAAGAAAAGAAGAAGAAGGAAAGAAAAGAGGCATCATCATCATCCAGTGGGAGGATGAGTCAAGTAGCGATGGGGACTCATCTAGTGAAATGGCAAATTTCGTCAAGAAGCTTTATAGAAAGTCAAGAGAGTTCAAGAATAGAGAAGAAAGGAAGGGGTCTCATTCCTCAAAAGGTAAATTTAATGGTAATTCAAGTTTTAATAATAATGTGATTTGCCATGCTTGCAACAAGAAGGGGCACATAAAGCCGAATTGCCCGGAGCTAAAAGAAGGAAGAAAAGAGAAGAAAGAAGGATAAACAGGAAAAGAAGAAGAAGGAGGCCATGGTGGCTCAAACCACATGGGACACACCAAGCATTGAAGACTCTTCCTCCGATGATGAGCTTTGCCACATCACACGCCATGTGGCACTCATGGCCCTAGGAAATGATTCGAGCACCTCAAGCCAAGAAGATTCCTCAAGCGATGAATCGTCATCTAGTGACGATGAGGTAATGAACTCTCCTAAGGTTAAGCTCCTTTATAAATCAATTGCCTATCTTAAAGAAGCTCTAGATAAGTCAAAATCTAAGGTTAAAAGCATGAAGGTAGAACTAAAAGCCATTAGAAATGAAAAACCCTCACATATTGACTCTTGCATGCTTAAAGAAGAAAATGATAAATTTAAGGATGAGGTTAGTGAATTAAAAGCATGTTTAGAAAAATTTTCAAATGGCTCAAAGTGTCTTGACATGATTCTTAGTAGGCAAAGAGCCGTTTATAACAAAGCCGGTTTAGGATATAAGCCAAAAGAAAAAGAAGTTGCGTATATTTCATTAATTAATAGGAAAACAACCATTAAGGGTAAGGTTAAGAAAGCTTGGGTACCTAAGAAGTTTTTACTTAATGTTACCGGTCCAAATGTTTGGGTACCAAAAGCTTGTGTTTTTCATGTGATTTAGGTAGGAGAGCGAGGTATGTGGATTGTGGATAGCGGTTGCTCAACACATATGACCGGGGATGTGAGCAAGTTCTCCACAATTAAATATGTGAAGAAAGGAGCGGTGTCTTTTGGGAATAGTGGAAAACTCAAGATATTAGGTAGAGGTACAATTGAGGTATCCCCCAAAATTATTATTCACAAAGTCTTGCTAGTTGAAAATATGAAGTTTAATCTATTGAGTGTTAGTCAACTTTGTGATGCAAACTATCATGTTTCCTTTGAATCCTCTAAATGCATGATTAGACACAAGGAATTGAATGATTGCATGTTAGTTGGATATAGGAAGTCAAATATCTATTATGTTGATCTTTCATATGCTTCTAACATCTCTACTAAGTGTTTTGTTGCAAAAGAAGAGGAATGTTGGCTATGGCATAGAAGATTGGGGCACATCAACATGAAAAACATAGCCAAGGTAGCCAAGATGGAGTTGGTCAAAGGACTACCAAAGATCAAGTATGTCAAGAACAAATTGTGTGATGCATGCCAAGAAGGAAAACAAACAAAGGCATCACACAAAGGTAAAACTCTAACTAACACATCTTTACCATTAGAATTATTGCATCTTGACTTATTTGATTGCCATAGTACTCCATCTTTAAATGGTAATAAATATTGCTTGGTTATAGTAGATGATTTTTCTAGGTATACTTGGGTCTATTTTATGAAACATAAGGATGATACCTTAGAAATAATCATAGGATTTAGTAAAAGGGTTGAAAATGAAAAGAGTCTCAAAATCAACCGGATCCGTAGTGATCATGGTGGTGAATTTGAGAACTCAAAATTTTCACAATTTTGTTTAGAGCAAGGGTACAAGCATGAGTTCTCTTGTCCAAGAACACCCCAATAAAATGGGGTGGTGGAGAGGAGAAATCGTGCCCTACAAGAGGCCGCTAGGACCATGCTTAATGCATATTCACTTCCTAGCTACTTAGGCGGAAGTGTTAATATACCGCTATATCCAAAATAGGGTTCAAATCCATAGGTTTTTAGGAAAAACACCTTTTGAACTATGGAATGGAACTATTCCCACAATTCACTATTTCAAGGTCTTTGGGTGTAAAGTTTATATCTTAAATACCAAAGATAACTTAGGGAAATTTGAATCTAAAGCGGATGAGGGAATCCTAGTTGGATACTCATCCACAAGTAGAGGGTATAGAGTCTATAATAAGAGAACCAAGGGATTGAGGAGTCCTCAAATGTTAAATTTGATGAAACCACTAGTACCTACCCTAGAAAGTCCTCCATTGATAAGGATATTAATGACAATAATCAAGACATTACCCAAAAACTTCAAAATTTGACCATTAGGGTAATGATCAAGGGGAGGAAGAGGAGACTCGATGATGAAAGAAGGGTGGAAGATAACAATGATCAAATTGAAACCCCTTCTAGAAACCTAAGAATTCATCAAGATCATCCACTTGACCAAGTAGTAGGAGATTTATCTCAAGGAGTAAGAACTAGGTCATTTCATAGACCTCCTACTAGTCAAGTTGCTCTTATCTCACAAATTGAGCCCAAATCGATCAATGATGCATTACATGATCCGGATTGGATTTTGGCAATGCAAGATGAATTGGCTCAATTTGAGAGAAGTCAAGTGTGGGAATTAGTACCTAGACCCAATGATAGCACCATAATTACTACAAGATGGGTCTTTAGGAATAAATTAGATGATCAAGGAAATATCACTAGGAATAAGGCTAGGTTGGTTGCTAGGGGATTTAATCAAGTTGAGGGGCTTGACTATGATGAGACTTATGCCCGGTTGCTAGATTAGAATCTATTAGAATTCTCCTAGGATATGCTTCCTATATGGGATTTAAACTTTACCAAATGGATGTTAAATCCGCATTCTTAAATGGTTTTATTAAGGAGGAAGTATATGTGGAGCAACCACCCGGGTTTGAGAACATAGATTATCCAAATCATGTATGCAAGCTTAGGAAAGCATTATATGGGTTAAAACAAGCTCCTAGGGCATGGTATGAAAGACTGTCATCATTCTTAATTTCTAAGGATTTTAGAAGAGGACAAGTAGATCAAACTTTGTTTATAAAGTCAACATTGAAAGATATATTCATAGCCCAAGTATATGTTGATGATATCATCTTTGGGTCAACAAATAATGATCTTCTTCAAGACTTTATAAAAAATATGGAAAATGAATTTGAAATGAGTTTGGTTGGAGAGCTTACCTTTTTCCTAGGCTTACAAGTCAAACAAACCAATGAGGGTATTCATATTTATCAAACCAAATATGCAAATGAAATGATCAAGAAATTTGGTTTGGAAAATGCCAAAATTGTAACCACTCCTATGGCCACTAGCACTAGAATAGATAGTGATCATAAAGGTAAATCAATTGATCTTAAACTTTATAGGAGTATGATTGGTAGCCTACTATACCTAACCGCTAGTAGACCCGACATTTTATTTGCGGTAGGTATGTGTGCAAGATACCAATCTTGTGCCAAAGAATCACATTTGGTAGCCGTCAAAAGAATATTAAGATATATTAAAGGCACCCTAAATGTAGGACTTTGGTATCCTAGGACTAGATCATTTGAATTGCTTGGTTATACCGATTCCGATTATGCCGGGTGCAAATTGGATAGGAAAAGTACTAGTGGTGGATGCCAATTTCTTGGGTCCTCCCTAGTTAGTTGGAGTAGTAGGAAGCAACATTGTGTTGCTTTATCAACCACCGAAGCCGAATATGTGGCTATGGGTGGTTGTGTAGCTCAATTACTTTGGATGAGGCATACTCTTGTGGACTATGAGCTACACTACTCTAACATTAAAGTTTATTGTGATAATGTGAGTACCATCAACTTGACCAAAAATCCGGTACATCACTCTAGGACCAAGCACATTGAAGTGAAACATCACTTCATAAGAGATCATGTGGCAAGAGGGGACATTGAACTTAATTATGTAGAATCTAAGTCCAATCCGATATCTTCACCAAAGCTCTTCCCGAAAATGAATTTTCATCTTTAAGGAGAGAGCTTGGTATGTGCCTTGTAGAGTAAAATTCTAGGTTTGCATGATCCCATGTTATCTTTATACCTTGATACATCTCACAAAAAGCCTTAAGAAACCTTGATTTTTGTATTGAGACACTTAGAACCATGTGAGATGATAGGGAAGGTGTACTTGGCTCATCATGCTTGTTATGATGCATTACTATGAGTCAATGACACACCTAGAGACATAAATACCTTATGGACTAACCATTGGGAAGGCTTGTATTCAAGTAATGAGTACATAGCTCTAAGAACATGGTTGGAAATTCCAAATCATATATATTTTAAACTATGTTCATTATATTTTGGAAAACAGTTTTCAAGTGAATCACAAAATTGATACAAAGGTTGAAAATTCTTTAGAACTTTTGTAAGTTTCCAAATTTGTATCAATCTTGGAATCTGGAAAACATATATTTTTCAAATTATTTTTCCTTAATAAAGTATGATTTCAGAAATATGTACGCAAAATTTCGTGATTTTTCGAGATTTCTGGAATTTTTATCGCATTTCTGAAAATGGGCTGAAAAGGCTGAAATTTCGATTTCAGTGTAGTAGCCGATCGTTCGTATACCAGTCGACTGATACACTGGGTTTTCTGATAATAAGCTCCATTTTCTGATATTTGATGTATTTTTGATGTCCTAACACTCTAGTATGATAATATTGCGTATAAACGAGTTTTAGGACTGCTCAATACAGTGGTTTAGGGGGAGTTTCAATAAATTCTATCCTTTTATCCCCAAAATCATTGTTGCTGCAAAGTTAGGATTTAACTTTTGAATTTTAGATTATGCTTTGCTTAAAATGTAATTTACATCCTATCTTGGATTAAGGGGGAGCTTAATTTCAATCTATTACCTTAGTCCAAGATCCAACATTCTTAATTCTTTCATCCTTCTCTTTTTGATGTATGTCAAAGGGGGAGAAGGAATGCTTAAGTTAGATGACTATGTGTGTATCTTTAAAGACCTAACTTAAATGATTGTCAAACATCAAAAAGGGGGAGATTGTTGGTGCAACAATGCTCCAAGCATTTATATGTTTTGATGTTTGGCTAATCATCTAAGTTAGGCAATATCTTGTGATCTAATTACGAATGTGTTTAAGTGACAGGGAAATCCAAGGATGATCTTGGCAAAGGAAGTCCAAGGGATGGACTTGGCGGCATAAGACCAAGCTTGTAGTCTTGGCAGCATAAAGTCCAAAGTGAACCTTGGCAAAGGAAGTCCAAAGTAAAGTCTTGGCAGCATAAGTCCAAGCTTGTAGTCTTGGTGGCGTAAAGTCCAAGCATTTGGCAACCCAAGACATGACGAAACCGAAGGAAGCTCTTGGAAGCAAAGCGCAAAGGATGAACAAGTCGCGGACTTGGAGGGATCCTGAAGGCGCAAGGCTTATTAAGGAGCTAGAAGGTTAAGTCTAGGTCTAGGGTATAAAATCAAGTATGAATTACTCATACTTGATGAGTATCACGATCGATACGATGTATCGATCGGCGACCGTCAGCGATCGACCGATCGGGTGATACCCTAACTATCGATCCGCTTTGAGCATATCACGATCGAATCGCGTGATCGACCGACCGCCAAGGAAATCGGTCGGTGATCAAGGAAATATCGCTACGAATCACGCGCTCACTCGGCCGCTTGATCACTCGACTGATCACCCCATCAGTCGACTGATGGAGGGATCAGTCGACTGATCACCTGGCCGTTGGAGATTGTGGCTACGAATCTCCGCGGAGATCGCGTTTCAGAAGCCATTGGCTTGGCACGATCGTGATGGCATGCATCGAGTCGATCGACGCCCAACGGGAAAAACAGCCCCTCTTCTATAAAAAGGGGCCATGGGAAGCTTGGTGAGGCTAGTGCTCTTAATCCTAACTACATCCTCGTGCTCACCAAGCTTCCTAAGTGTTTTTAGTGATTCAAAACCTCCTCTTCTCTTGTTCTTGATCATCCATCATTGTAAAGAAGAGGAGATCATTGTAAGAAAGGTTTCTCCACCTTGGTTCATCCAAAGGAGAAGATAGTGAAGCTTGGCTAGGACTAATCCACCTTACGGATTGCCGTGGAGTAGGAGCGTCATCTCCGAACCACGTAACATCGGGTGTTAGCATTGGTTTCATATTTCTTATTCGTATTCATTTTCGTATTTGTATTGCTTCCGCTAACTTACTTGTAGAATCGAAGAAACGCTAATCACCCCCCCTCTAGCCGTTCCAAGGGTCCTAACAGTGTCTCCTCTTGTACCGGTGGTACTGAAGTCGGGACTTCCCCTGTCAACTCCTCAAGAACAATCCTACTCTTGGGCTTGTGGTTCATTACATAATCCTCCTCTAGAAATCTGGCATTCATACTAACGATCACCCTCTGATCTCTAGGATTATAAAACAAACCACCTTTCGTTCCCTTAGGGTAGCCAACAAACATGCACACTTCTGTACGAGGTTCCAACTTACCAGCATCAGCCTTCAGCACATGTGCTGGACTCCCCCATATCCGAATATGTTTCAGACTAGGCTTTCGCCCAGTCCACAATTCTACAGGGGTAGAAGGTACTAATTTAGATGGAACCAAGTTCAGAGTGTACATTGTCGTATCCAGTGCATACCCCCAGAACGAAACAGGTAACTCAGCATAACTCATCATCGATCTGACCATCTCCATAAGAGTCTTATTCCTTCGCTCCGCTACACCATTGTGCTGGGGTGTGCCAGGTGCAGACAATTGGGATTGAATCCCAGCCTCTGATAAGTAACTCCTAAACTCTCCCAAGAGGTACTCGCCACCACGATCAGATCGTAATGTCTTGATACTTTTACCTTGACGGTTCTCCACATCAGCCTTGAATTCTTTGAACTTGTCAAAGCATTCAGACTTGTGGCGCATCAAGTAAATGTATCCATACCTTGAATAATCGTCTATAAAAGAGACGAAGTATTCAAAGCCACCTCTTGCCTGGATAGACATAGGACCGCACAAAACAAAATGAACCATTTCCAACACATCTTTGGCTCTATACCCCTTGGCCTTGAAAGGCCTCTTGGTCATTTTACCTTCCAAGCAAGATTCGCAGGTTGGGAGATCCTCCACCACTAATGAACCCAAAGGTCCATCAGCTATCAACCTTTGAATTCTGCTAAGGTTAATATGACCAAGCCTTAGATGCCAAAGATATGTTTGGTTCATTTGCGAAGGTTCTTTTCTCTTATTAGATTTAGAAGATGATTTATTGATCTCTATATGCATCGTGGGAGTTTTCGGTTCAAGAGTATATAAATTGCCAACCAATGTACCAGAACAGATAATCTCCCTGTTCCTTTTTATAACCACTTTGTCATTAAAAGAAACAGAATACCCATCCATAAACAATTTAGAAACTGAAATTAAATTCTTTCTAAAAGTAGGTACATAAAGACAATTTCTCAAAACCAAAACTTTATTCCTATCAAAAGATAAATAAATGTCTCCCACTGCAATAGCCGCCACCTTTGAAGCATTGCCCATGAAGACGGTAATCTCTCCTCGGCTAGTCGGGTTTCCTGGAACCCCTGCAAAGTATTGCAGACATGATCAGTGGCTCCTGTATCTACACACCAGGCACTGGTAGATAACACCGCTAAACATGTTTCAACAACTAAACAAGAAGATATACCTTTGTTCTTTCGGCGAGGATAGTCCGCCTTCCAATGTCCAGTCTGCTTGCAAGTGAAGCACTTGCCTTTCGGCTTCTTCACTCCTGCCTGAGGTCCCACTGCCACTTTCTTTGCTCCACCTTGTTTCTTATTCTTCTTACCTTTCGGTTTAGAGGAAGAAACCTTCTGAGCGACCATGGCTTGAGCACTCTGACGAAAAAGCCCCTCTGCCGCCTGGAGTTCTGTCAGAAGCTCCGCCAACGAATACAACCTCTTGTTCATGTTGTAGTTGAGGCGGAACTGCTCAAAACTCCTAGGCAGAGACTGGAGAATGATATCGACCTGGGTTTCCCCATCGATCTCAGCTCCGAGGACTTCCATCTCATTAAGATGAGTCATCATCTTGAGAACATGATCCCTAACGGGTGTTCCCTCGACCATGATGGTCGTCATCAAGTTTCTCATTGCCTCCTGCCTAGCCGCCCTACTCTGATGTCCGAAAAGTTCCTTGAGATTGAACATCATGTCATAAGCAGTGGCTATGGCCTGATGCTGATGTTGCAGCACATTTGACATAGATGCCAAAATGTAACACTGCGCCATCTCATCTGCCTTAACCCATTTCTTATAACGTTCTTTCTCCTTTTCATCAGAGTCATTGGTGGGCTTAGGAGGACAGACCTCGAAGAGTACAAATTTGTACTCCTCCGCAGTTAAGACAATATCCAGGTTTCTTTTCCAATCAATGTAGTTTGGACCAGTAAGTTTGTTTTCTTTTAAAATCACAGCAAGTGGGTTGAAAGCCATTTGAAAATCCTAAAAATCACAATGATCAAAATATTAGATTTCAAATATTATTGATTCCTCAAAACAATAAAATCCCGAAATCAACCAACACCTCAAATCACCAAGAATGTCGCATGCCACGCAGTGTGGACGTATACAAATTCTACATTTGTAAGAGGAGGTTTTACCCATTAATTTTATTATCTTGTCAACCTTACTTTTTGACAAATAAAATTAATAGTTGGTTCCTCTTTGGCCCTACAAATAAAGGCAGTGACCCCGATGGGGAGGATACCTTTATTTGCATCTAAGTGTGCACCATTACATGATTCTGAGGAAATTATTTCGGATTATGTGCCTTACCGCTGTGGAAGTACACATGCTTCTAGATAATTTCCTATAATCATTATTTGACCTAGTGATCCGCAAACAAACCTGTCCTCAGGGAGGAAGGCACTCAGAGCCAACACACAAGTTTGTTTGCATCACACGTCAAATTGTAATGGAGGTCGCGAGAATTAATTAAAATGTCCCTCTCCCACTTAGTAAATTGCAAATGAGGAATTTTAAATCATACACAACATGCATATAAAACAAATAAGCAATAAATATGGAAAAAAACAGAATTTTTTCCAACTATTATGGCATTGTCCTCCAATATGCATCCCGTCGTGTCGCCACCTCGTCCGCTCCATCTTTTCCCGTGCGCAAGTCACCAAAGAGTTCCGAGCCGAGATAAAATATTTTAATTTACATCCATCGATCCTATACTCCACGAAGGAGTGTACAAATCATCTAGATCGAAAGTAAACTAAAATGAGCGGCTAAACAATGTCGTATTTAATTACAAAAATTAAATACTAATCTAGCCTTGTCAACCCCGAGGATTCAAATAATAAATTTTTACACACATCCATTCACATACACACACATGGCCATAATAGTCGGATCTTATGCCTGCAACCAAAGAGTTAAACTACGCATATCCTACTATTATCCGGCACATCTAATATATGAAATATGCATAAAAATTAACCGAATCCAAAACACACAAAACCGGAAACCTTGGCTCTGATAACAATTGTTGGCAATGTGCTAATCCTCGGAATGCTCATCGTCTCCCATGTCCCCGGATTAAAAATTTCACTAATGAAAACTAATCCGGATGGGATGAGTTTCCTAAGCACAACCAATTCATCGTCGGGCTAACAACTTGAGTGGTCGCTTGAACAAACTAGTTATTCAAGCAACACAACTCTTCTAGTTGGTTAGTCGCGGAAGAGACGACGGACGGATCACTGGTTTTTGTGTTTGTCTTCGGGGTCCATGATTATACAATATATTTACTAATTCACACATGCATTATCAAAACATAAAAGAACAAGCTCAGATCTATAAATAAAGTTAAAATAACTTTATACCTCACGATCTTCTACCGTATGTCCTATCCTTCTCGTGGACGACGTGTGGACGAAGATCCTCCACGAGTAGAAGCCTTCTAGATCGCTTTCTTCTCTACCTTGTCCGCTGCGAACAAAGAAAAGAAACAACAAATACCTTCCTATCTAGAACCGGCCACCAAATTAGGGAATTTGGTGCAACCGCCGGCCAAGGAACAATTGGATGATGCGCCGGCCAACTTCAAGAAGTGTTGCAAGGGAGGAAGATGAATGTCGGCCATCTATGGAAGGAGAACCGCCGGCCAAGGAAGAAGGGAGAGGGCTCTAGGATGGGCGCCGGCCAAGTGTTGATGGAAGGAAGATGGGCGCCGACCAGCTTCAACTAGAAGGAAGAGTTGCCGCCCACTTCTTTTGCTCCAAAACCCTAGCCGCCCACCTTTGCTCCAAACCCTAATCCCAATTCGAAATCTCTTCTTGCCGCCCAAGCCTAAGCCCCCTATTTATAGAATTGGGCTTAAGCCTCCTTTAATCTCCACCGTCGGATCTAGGGATTTAATCTCCATCGTCGGATCTAGGGTTTTATCCCAACCATCGGATCTAGGGTTTCATCCCAACCGTCGGATCTAGGATTTCATCCCAACCGTCGGATCTAGGGTTTCATCCCAACCGTCGAATCTAGGGTTTTATCCCAACTGTCGGATCTAGGGATTTAATCCTAACCGTCGATTCTAGGGTTTCATCCTAACCATCAGATCTTAGGGATTTAATCCCAACCGTTGGTTCTAGGGTTTCATCCTAACCATCGGATCTTAGGGATTTAATACCAACCGTTAGTTCTAGGTTTTGTTTTATATTCTTGGATCTAGACTTCACAAGGATTATATTAGGCTACGATAGGGACCATAAGGAGGAGTTGGGTCTTGGCCACCCGATGGATCAGAACCACACTAACTTGATCCATCAACGATGTTCCATTCCACTAGAGGATCATCATTGAACTACCTCACCAACCCCCATAAATCAATATGGGCTCCATATATTATTTGTACATTAATCTCCCCGTGTTTAAGATATCGAATGTCCGTCAATTAATTGATTTACTGACCATCAATTAATTAACATCTAATTCCTCGAGTAGTACCACTCAACCTTATCATCATGTTGACTAAGTCAACCAGCTGGGTTTACATGATGAACCTTATGAGCTCCTCAAGGGGACATCATCAACCTAATATATAGGACACGGTTTCCTCCTATAATCAACGACACACCATGTAAATAATATTATTTCCCAACTTACCGGGCATATTGATTTAATCCATCTAAATCTCACCCTCTGGTAAATCAAAGAAATAAATACTAAGTACATGTGCCCGTTATTATATCGGGATTAAGAGCATGCACAACATAATATCCGATGTCCGATTCAATTATGTAGTCAGTACTAAATTGAATCACCTCTATGTCGATCCTGCTCAATACACCTAAGTGTACTAGTGTAACTCTATGTTCAAGACAAAACAATACCAAGCTACACTACAACCATGCCAATGGTTTGTCCAAAACCAACTTGGTTGTGAGCTTCTACTTATATTTTACAAGGGACTGATAACATGATCTTCTGTGCCACACCAAGCACCATGTTATCTACATTGTAAAATATTAGACAATATGCACACATATAAATATATAAAGTGTAAACAATGATCATGTGATTTTTATTTCAAAATAAAATGTTCATACAAAAAGAGCTAGGCTTTCAGTATACATTCCAACAAAACTATTCCATGGTTTGAACATGTTCAGGTTCGAGCCGGGCTTGGAGAGAGTCCAACAACCCAAACAAGAAACGGAACTCTGGTTCTAACCATATTAATGGAAGGTGTAGGCTTTAATATTGTTTAAGGGTTTTTATGTCTCATCCTCTTTCCATGCAAATAACTATTATCTACATGGCATGACATACATCTACATGTCACGACACGCATAGCATAATGTTATGCATCTAATGCAATTACATGGCATACAATTATGTCATGTATATAATTTCCTTATATGTCATAATTATTTATGGAAATAAATTATGTTTAAGATTTGATTCTCCAAATCAAATCATAATTAAATTAGGAAACAAATTTCCAAATCTAATCACATATTTTATTCATGGAATTATTTGATTAAGGAAAATCTATTTAGGAAACCAATTTCCTAAATCATTAAAACTACTTATGGAAATAAAATATTTTAAGATTTGATTTCCCAAATCAAATCATGATTAAATTAGAAACAAATTTCCAGAATCTAATCAAATATTTTATTTATGGAAAATATCAATTTCCATAAATACTTCCAACTTTCCAAAAGTGGAAGATTTCCATAAATACTTCTAGACTTTCCAAAATTGAAAAATTTCCATAAATACTTCTAAATTCCAAAAATTAGAAAATTTCCAGAAATAACATTATGACTATTGCAAAACTATTTTACGATTATGTCGAAACACAACCTGGGCTCTGATACCACTGTTGGGTTTCCAGCACCGCGGCGTGTGTGTGTTCGATCACGTTTCGTAAACATGAGCACAGCGGAAGCAATAAAAATAATAAATCTACATTTATTACAACACACACAACACATGCATGCAGAGTACAACAAGTGTAGACATAACTGTAAATTTAAATTTGCAATAAAAAGAAATTTAACTACGTTATACCTTTCGTATTACGTGTAGCGGGAACGACATCAACCGGAACGATCCTCGCTAGAATCGTCTCTATCCGTATCCACGCCGAGTATCCTTAGGATGACTTCGCTAAGCCACGAGCTTCGTCTTCGTACGGGTTACTAGCCTCGTGTTGAAGACGACGTGATCGAGAGATGATCACGATCCGAATCCAAATTCGGATCCAAAATGAGTCCTCAAAACTCGCTTCTCCGGAGAGATATTTGTCAACCGATTGACGAATCCTTCGTCCTCCACCTCAGAGGATTACCGGAGATCGAATCCCCGGTAAGTTAGCCACTGTCGGAGCTCTAACCGTCGTCCAAACGACGCTCGGACGAGAGGAGAACAAGCTGTCCAGAAAACTGGACAGCTTTGGTGGAGGAGATAGGCGCCGGCCAACCAAGGGAAGATAGAGCTCACCTTGATGCCAAACCTAAAGAAGATCACCGGAGCACTAGCCGGCAGCAGCTCGACGCCGGCGAGGGGAAGGAAGCTTCCTTCTTGACACCGGTTGGAGGAGCAATGGGCGGTGGCAAGATGTTGGCGCCGAGAGCTCCAATGAGGAGGTGGGCGGCAACTTCAACCTAGGGTTTTTGGATTAGGAATTAATTATCCCTTAAACCCTCTTTTATAGAGAACTAATTCTCTTAATGGTTATTGGATTATAACCATTAGGCCCATTAACCCGCTCCATTAAGATAAGTTAAAATAAACCAAACCATGATGGTTTATTTTAAGTTAAAACAAATCGAACCAACTTTTGGTTCATTCGTTTAAAATAAACCAAACCCTTTAGTTTATTCTCCTTCATTGGATTAGAACCAAACCATTTTGGTCCATCCATTATGTCTTCATAAGACACGGCCCATCCACGCTTCCATTGCGACTGAAACGATTTCATGCTCGCTTTATGTTTGGTCCAACCAAACTTAGTTTCTCTCGGTCTAAGAATCCCATTCTCAAGCTCGTTTTAAATCCTTCGGATTACGCTCGTTGTGCATGTGACCAAATAGGTTATCGGTTTATGTTGGCCGTCTATAATTAACCATTAATTATAGAACGATCATGAGTGGCACCTAGTAGTACATCATGATCCCCAATTAACCGAAAAGATCAACGGTTGATCCAGAACTATTTCTGAAACCCTTCAGTAGCTCGAATGATTCGTGCCCCATTCCCTTCACTCATCTTATACCCACTTGGTTCAGGACATGGTCTATAGTGTCAGTCCCCACTAGGCTGACTACGTCACACCTAGCCCAAGTATCATTTCCTCGTCCTACGCATTCTAGTTACTGCACATGTATCGAAGAGTACTTTACTCTAAACATGTAATGCTTTGGCCAAAGACTTTAGTAACAATCCGACGAGAGGCCATGGGTATACATCTCCTCTCAAGGAGTGGTGAATCCTTTATAGGCTATTCAAACACCTTCGATCACTTCGACTTATACCCAATCATCCCGGGTCCACATCTCCTTAGAGATGTTTGCTTAAGATGTCAAAGCATAAGTCTCCATGATCAAGATGACTTGAATACCGCAAGTCAAAGGAACATCGCACTTAAGCTACAGTAAGAACTTCATTGACATATCTATATATATGCAGAGAACCATATGAAGTCTTACGGCTGGTCACTCCAATGAACTAGTTACCATAACTAGCATCCACGATTAACTCCGGACATCACAATGTCTCCAGCCAGTGAGAATCAGCTGCTTGGATACACCAAGGAGTATACCTCGTGCTAGTCTCGACAGAATTGATGGTGTCTAAATCCATCAATTCATCGACTAGGGATAATTTCGATACATCACAATTACACATGTATAAATACTCACTAGTTGTGATCCAATCACAAATTCTCTCATGCTGTGAATCGTATCGTGGACATTCAGTAAATGAGTTTAAGATCCAATCAAATACATAAAACATGTATACTCAAATAGTGAATCTTCATTTATCATATAAATGGTTCATACATAAGGCGATTGCCTTAGGACATCTCTCATATATTACTAACAGATACACCAAGGAGTATACCTCATGCTAGTCTCGACAGAATCAATGGTGTCCAAATCCATCAATTCATCGACTAGGGATAATTCCGATACATCACAATTACACATGTAGAGATACTCACTAGTTGTGATCCAATCACAAATTCTCTCATGCTGTGAATCGTATCGTGGATATTCAGTAAATTAGTTTAAGATCTAATCAAATACATGAAAACATGTATACTCAAATAGTGAATCTTCATTTATCATATAAATGGTTCAAACATAAGGCGATTGCCTTAAGACATCTCTCATATATTACTAACAGTATTAACAGCAGTCGACTGATGACTATTAGCAGTCGACTAATGGTAGGATAAGTCGATTGTCAATAGCCTTCAGTCACCTATTTGCTTAGTCATTGACCTACAGCAAAGAGTTAGCACAGAAATGTTGAGCAATGGACATTACGATGGTTCCTTACCGTCCGATCTCGACCTTGACATTCCCCCAGAAGTCTTAGTCGGATCGCCGCCTAAGTTTGTCCCGGTATGGAGGACACGACCTCACCATTACTCTACATTTAGTTCTTACCTCTGGTTCTCCTGACCTATCGCTTAGCTTCCGGTTGCTACCGAGGTTCCTCGACTCCAACGAGGTTCTCCTTGTGTCACCCATCCACTATGGTTTCTCGTCCTGAGATTCTCCGGGTGTCGCTGACCTTAGGCTTAGCTTAATACAATTCCTGCACACTCAACACAACACATGAGATAACAATAATAGCTTAACTTTGAACCTTTTCCATAATCACAACCTTGGTTTGATTATCTGGTGCCCCTACACCAATAAATTACACTCGTTGGGAGATGATATGGGTCATTCCCTATGCTTTATTAGAGTATAAAGTGTTTGGTAATTAATTTGTAATGGTGTTATGTGTAAAATACCACAAATAAATTTCCTATAAAATAATATCTCTATTATTCTTTAAATAGAGATCTTATTATCAAGGTAAATTAATTTAATGATGAATGGTTAGGAATTCATTTAAACCTAACCTAAGTTAAATTCTTATGGATTAATTAAATGGATTTAGGCTTAAAATTTTCTTATAGGATTAAACCCGACTCGTTTTCCAAACCAAACCCATTAGAAAATTTAACGAGCCGAACGGCGCAATAGCTCCTCTTTCCATCCAAAACGCGCGGCTACCGAGCTCTTTCTTCCTCCTCTCTGCCCCTTGCTGCTCTCTCGGCGCTCACCTCATAGCAAGCGGCAGCCAACAGCCTCAACGATCTTCGCGGATGAAGCTGGAGCAACGGGTTACCACGGAAGGGAGGGCAATGACGTTGGCATTGGCATGAGGTTTACTGATGAACAAGATAGATTTGGGAGAAACTAATGCCGGTGGAAGATTCGACTAGAGGTCAGCGTGATTCTTCCTCTTTGGGCTCTCGCATACTTCTTCGCGTGAGCCGATCGACGACGGTTTTGTCTGATTTCCGACCGTGAGTTGTGTTTTATGATCTCTGCGGTAGTTAGCTAAGTGGTCGAACTCTTTCCCTGATTTTGAAGGAGATTCATCCTCAATCGTTATATTCACTACCGTTAGCTCTGTTATGTGGGGATAGGGCAACAGAGAAATTGCCGACCAACACTGATCGTGGATGGTGATGCCCCTTCTGTGATGTTGTTGCTGCCTCTGTTTATCATTGCTTCTGATGTTCATCGCCAAGGTCAGGGAGATGATCGACCTTGCAACCTATCATCCACGGTGCACAAACCGCAATGTTGGCATCAATCGATGTCTCTGCCAGGGGTTCCACAGTAGGCTCTGTTTGGCAATCTGTCTTCTCAATAGAATTTCTGATCCGAGTCACCAATCTGAACTATTTTTTGTTGATTTATTTCTCTATGGTGATTTTCGAGATATTGGCATGCATTTCGGTGAGTATTCCCGATCTGGAATTTTAGTGTCTCGTGAGTTAAGCTAGGGTTCAAGGAGGAGAGTTTCTTATCTCATGGATTTGCCATTTCCACAGGATTGGGATAGGTGGTTCAAATTTGAGGTAAAGTTGTTTTGATTTATGATTCTATCATATTTCTAAGTTGCAACATAGGTTGCTTGTCGTGATTTGGTTGCGGGTTGTGATCTGTGAATTGGTCAGAATGGGAGGCAACTACTAGCTAATGTTATGCCTTTGAAACTAGGTAAGTTTCAATTTGGATTTGGCTAATTGTACATTGATTAAGTTAATGAATGGTGATATAGCAGTATCTTTGTAGGATTGGTAGATCAGAGTTGGAATTGGTTCCCAATTTGATTATGGGATTTAGATTCTGATGAGGATCAAGAAGTGGTGGTTGATTGCAATAATTGTAAGGTAAGCTTTGATTTGGTATTGTTATGAAGTTGGATGTATTACCTTTATAGTTGATGCTAGAGTTGACTCATGAATGATACGGTGAATTTAATCTGATTAAGGTTGGAGAATGTTGAATTAGTTGGATATAATGATTGATGTAGGATTCGATACAATCATTCGATGTAAAATAGAACTTAGTTATGTTCTACGTGTTCTTTTGCAGAACCTTGATTGGTGATAGATGTTGCATACGTGGATAGCTAGCATGAGCTATTTAGCAGGTGGGTAATTTTCTACCCTAGTCAGGCAGTTATTAATGCATGGAGATTTAGATATATTATCATCTTATATGATCATGTTACCTTGACTCTGATCTTATTTACCCTTGTGCTTGATACTTTATCTTTGGCCTGTTATGCTCTGTTGCTATTATCACATTTTTCCTAATCATGATTAGGAATTACAGATGTGATGTAAGTAAACCCATAAATGTTTACTTATGTGTAAATAAAGGAATACAGATGATGACCTGATTTGTAAATTGGGTAAAAAGGGCATCCATGGGTAAGTAAGGTCTTGAACGTAGGATTGATTCCAATACCCTTATATTGCATGTTTACTACCGATCATGTATTGTGTAAATGGTCAGGTAAATTGTGATTAGTGTGTCACTATGGACCAGTTGTCCTAGCTTGTTATGTTCAGTTGAGTACGACTCTCTGCAGGATAGAGAGTGCATCGATCAGATTGGTATGACTCTTTACAGGATAGAGAGTGTTATGATCAGATGAGTACGACTCTCTGAAGGATAGAGAGTGCATGGATCAGATTCTTATGACTCTTGGTAGGAATAGAGAGTCTGAGGTGGATGTATATATGTGTGACTATGCATTCATGTCATTGCATGCATGCTGGCGACGTGGTCTCCCTTATGGTTGAGAGGGTCATCAGTCATCCTGCCTCCACGGTTACTCATAGGAGGAGTAACCGGTGTGAGGGAAGAGTATTATGGTGCCACACTCTACCACTATAGACGATGGTAGTTGGATTTGCGTGTCGTAGTCCTGCGTGTGTGGTACTCGACCACTCATGGGTTGTGACTGTCGGAGTGGTCAACAGCAAGGACTCCCGTCGAGTAGCTTGCTCTTTACACTTATATGCTACTCGATCATACTGCCCACTCGGCCACTCGAGGGTAGTGGTTAGCGTTGAGTTGGGATAATTATCATGTTGAGCCACCGAGGCGACACTGGGGTCGTGGTAGCTTTAGGGTGAGCCGACATGACCATGCATGCTGCATTGTCATGACCATGCATTTTTGCATATATATATATATGGATGATTGTGATTAGTATATATATATATATATATATATATATATATATATATGCTTATTATGATGTTGCATTTGATTGTACTATGCTTGTTGCATTTGGTTGTACATCATCTTCATACATGCTACCCGCATCTGTTATATGGTTGTGTCGGATACCTGTATACTTGTTGGTTAGACTATTGCATTCTTTGACCTGTATTTATGATGTTGTATGGTTTAGACCAGACTTACTGTTATATACATATATTGTGGATATGTGCTCAGGTTGGATAGGTGTAGAGTAGCAGACTTTCAGGTACGTCTGCATTTTACGTTGGTCATTTAGTTAGAAGGTATATACATGGATATGTTTATCATGCTATTGTTATCTAATGTACCTGTAGATTTTTCTATTGAATTACATGTGATATCTGATATGTACATGTTTTTCCTATTACCTGCTGAGTTTTACTCACCACCACGGACCCTGGGTTTTTCTGTCGCCCAACATGTAAAAGTCTTCGTGACGGCTTGGAGCTTCGCCAGCGATCCATCCCATCTCCTTTTTCCGAGCCTCCCGTGGATTTTGGGTTATGTTGTGGACTTTATTTTTGTGTCCAAAGTTTTATGAATTGTTTGGTACTGTGGATTTGTCAGTTGGTATGAACTTATGTTGGTTATGGATTTGTATGTCAGTATGTGTGGTTATGGGTATCTGGTTTTATGTTTTCCACTGTGTTTGATATATATGTATGCTTACTATGTTGTGGTTGTGGACCTATGGGCCTTGTATTAATAAGATATGTTGCCACGTACAGGGGAGATGTCGTCCGCTTGCTTTTCGACATGGCATACTCTTGGGGCATGACAACTTTATTGGTATTAGAGCCCTAGGTTCTGCGATGCCATACCATGATGTTTTTGCTGAGCCTTGGATTCTCGAAAGTCATTTTGTTCGATTTTGGTTTTCTGAGATAAGATGGACAATGGCCTGAGCTCCAAGCAGCACGAGGTAAGAATCCCTGATAACTTATTTTTAGTTAGATATTTATCTAAACTTGCTCAACAGGTGTTTACAGTTAGAGTTATGACACCTGTGTAGACTTGTAGTAGAAGTCGCCCACCGTGGCGACTAATCGGAGTTACCATTAGGGTTTATACTCTCGATTTTGTTGGCTATGTATTTAATATTTATACAGGGAATAACATATAGTGTGTTGGTTATTATTCATAACTGTGGTATGAGTTGACCACGGGAACAACCTGTTGAGTCTGTGAGTCTTGAACCTATGTCGAAAAGGTGATTTACCTTTGAGAGCCAACTGATACCGAGTTAGAAAACAGGGGTCAAGTGGTCACATTTCTTGTAGAAATCAAAGACTACAGTCTTAGAGATTTTCACTAACGGTGCTAGTCAGATCATTACCCATGGGGTAATGGACTAGGTGTGTATACTATTATTGCTAAAGATAGTGGAAGGCTAGTTTATGGTGTTTCATAGGGATTTTTATCCCTGAGTTGTTCGTACTGGGTTGTATAACTTTGAATGTACTTTTGAGTACTTAACTCGTGTTATACATGAAAAGTAGAGTAATTTGCATACCATTATTGGGATCAAGCCGGTATTTGGTGGTAAATGCAGAAAATAATCTTCAAGGAATAATATATCACTTAATCATGGTTTAGTGATGTTGAAAGAGAGTATTTCCTCGCGTCACTTTCAGTGACACATTGTAGGGAATTCTTGAGCTTCAAGTAGGGTGATCGTCGATAATGGGAATACCATGCAGAGTCGTTAGACTTACAGAGTTTATGCTCACCTAATAGCTCAAGAATGTTAATGGATGTTTAAAGCCACCCATGGTTGTTGGCTTATTGTTGGATTAAGATGATTGGATCTTCTATCAGAACCTACCGGAAGACGTTGGATTGAGTCAGGAGTTTAGAAATGACTTCGTACAAGTGTTTAAGAGTTGGAGATCGATAAGCAGATATTGCAGGTAAACTTATTAGAGTCAGAAGTCTCCGACTATTGGATAAAAGGAGCAAGATTGGAGTCATAGGCCTTGAGCTACTTTCTGATTATAGAAGACCAACCACATATCATCAGGATGTTCTCGTGCACATCAGTGAAATCAGAACAAAGACTCCGAAGGGATTATGTATGTGCAGTGCAGATCACGAAGACATGCGAAGTTAGATTATCCGTTGGATTAGTTTATCTGTTGCTATTGTAAGCAACCAGTACAGTTGAGGAGGTGTATTTTGAAGACTCAGTTGATGACTATCGATGGTATTTTGGGAGGATGATGCACCGTCTCGACAGCAGAGATCAGCACAAAAGATTGGGTTATCTCATCAGTAACGACCTACTACCTCAAGCATGGTTGGAGTTCCGTGATACTTCCTTTCAAGGGAAGTGATTTACGCAGCAGTATCAGCAGAAGACATCATAGAAGATTCATGCAGACAACAACAGTTACCCCCTTGATGTGGATTGGCTTTGTACAGAGGAGACAGTATATGACGATGGTCGTACCTATTCGGTATTCTATAGTTGTAGCTCGTAGGATTAAGTGATGGTATCAGATGTTCTAGGAAAATCCCTGAATTATTCATCACAGAAATGCGATCGAATTATCGTGGACTGTTGGATTTGATCTTGTTCTCTTCGGAGAAAGGCCGAGACATGTGGGGAGCCTTTTGATCGGATCGACAGATAATTGATCGTTAAGGGTATTACTTTAGTATACCCTCTGGGTTAATATATTGAGAGATACTTGTAGTTTATAGGTATCTTTGTCTAGAACATTTTAGTTCGGATTAGAAGGGTTCTTATACATAGACTTGTGGGTCGGTGGTATCTCTACCATCAGGTGAGATGTTGACCAATGACCAAGAAGTCAAGGGATGCCCTTAGACTTTGATAGACATACATTTATTGTAGACATATCCTTACGGATGGTTAATTGTTGAGATCATGGTATGATATATCTCTCAGATGGGTGTATAATCCGAGAGTAGTCAGATGTAGTTTTGAATGAACTCCTAAGCTTGCTGCTGCATAGGCAAGTGGAGTAGGTGATCGAAATGATTGCGGAAATAGTTCTGGTATCGAAGATCCCATACCGGGTGATAATTTGATTGGTATAAGTGTTACTAAATACTATGGGAATTAGAAGAGTGTAAGTTGCGATTACAGGAGGTGTTGGATGGGATATTTATCTGTCCCAATATTTTCTTGAGAAGATCCGAAACTCTTTGTTAAAAGAGAGATGGACCTTTGAGATAATGCATCGATTATCGATGATGGAATGCGATAGTTGTTGAAAGTGAATATCCTTCGTTGGGGATAGATGATCTGTTTAGATCAGCTAAGGACACCTGTGTATACTCTAGGGTTGATTTACGACTGGAGTGTTGATATTGTAGTGACGTGATGTCATAAAATTATCATTGTCATTGTGATGATTGATATATCATCAATGCAGAGTAAAGAGGATGAAGGTGTGTAAAGACGACAATTTCATACTTCGTATGAATTTTATGAGTTATGATTATGTAGTTAGACTATATAACGATTTAGTCGTTTATGGACTTGAGAAATCGTGTATTCTGGACACGATTGGATCAGTTTATGGTTGTTGGAGTTGCGCACTCGCCCACCGTAGATGGTGGTTTCCTTGTATGGATTTGGTTATTACCGCAGATATGGATAGGATGCTTTTAAGCATTAGTATATCACTGACTTGTTTGATCAGGAAGGTGATGGAATGTACTTGGTCGGAAGCCTGTGAAGCTAGTTTTCAGGGCTCAGTTGATGGTTGAATTTTGCATCAGTGTTAGTTAATCCTTCCGATGTTGATGGAAGGGTATTGTACGCAGATGCATCGCTTCGTGATTGGAGCGATTCCGATGCAGTTGCATGAGACATATCTTATGCTTACGTCTGTTAAGAAACTACGAGATAGGCTGTCATATACATGACATGGCTTTAATAGTTATTATCTTGATTTGTGAATGTATGGAGCAGGAATGCTTGTGGGGTTTTAGCTAACTACTGAGTAGTTACTATAGAGTTGCTAGAACGCGAACAGTTGCAACAAATGAGATTGGTCGCTATAGTCTCCCATGCACTTACAGAGTGTGTAGTGGAATGGAATTTTGATGGTGGATGGACTTCTCTTGTGAGAAGATAATTTCCCGTCTCTAATATGGATATGTGTTTTGGACACGCATCTACTTAAGAAAGAGTTGCTATAGGAAGCACATCATTAGAGATTTGCTATTCATCCTGATGGTACTTGGATGTACCGAGAGTTGAAACGTTTATACTGGTGGAACGATATGAAGAGGGGTATAGCAAATTATGTTGTTCGATGTTTAGTATGATAGTAGGTGAAGGCTGAACATAAGAAACTAGCTAGATTGCTCCAGAAAATTCTGATTCTGGATTGGGAGTGGGAGCATATCACTATTGATTTTGTTACGGGATTGCCCATAACCCGTAAAAGATATGATGCAATTTGAGTGATCGTGGATCGACTAACCAAATCAGCTAATTTTCGGCCTATTCGTGGGTCGGATCCATTGAATTGCCTGTTAGTAATATATGAGAGATGTCCTAAGGCAATCGCCTTATGTATGAACCATTTATATGATAAATGAAAATTCACTATTTGAGTATACATGTTTTCATGTATTTGATTGGATCTTAAACTCATTTACTGAATGTCCACGATACGATTCACAACATGAGAGAATTTGTGATTGGATCACAACTAGTGAGTATCTCTACATGTGTAATTGTGATGTATCGGAATTATCCCTAGTCGATGAATTGATGGATTTGAACACCATCAATTCTGTCGAGACTAGCACGAGGTATACTCCTTGGTGTATCCAAGCAGCTGATTCTCACTGGCTGGAGACATTGTGATGTCCGGAGTTGATCGTGGATGCTAGTTATGGTAACTAGTTCATTGGAGTGACCAGTCGTAAGACTTCATATGGTTCTCTACATATATAGATATGTCAATGAACTTCTTACTGTAGCTTAAGTGCGATGTTCCTTTGACTTGCGGTATTCAAGTCATCTTGATCATGGAGACTTATGCTTTGACATCTTAAGCAAGCATCTCTAAGGAGATGTGGACCTGGGATGATTGGGTATAAGTCGAAGTGATCGAAGGTGTTTGAATAGCCTATAAAGGATTCACCACTCCTTGCGAGGAGATGTATACCCATGGCCTCTCGTCGGATTGTTACTAAAGTCTTTGGCCAAAGCATTACATGTTTAGAGTAAGGTACTCTTCGATACATGTGCAGTAACTAGAATCTGTAGGACGAGGAAATGATACTTGGGCTAGGTGTGACGTAGTCAGCCTAGTGGGGACTGACACAATAGACCATGTCCTGAACCAAGTGGGTATAAGATGAGTGAAGGGAATGGGGCACGATTCATTCGAGCCAAAGGGTTTCAGAAATAGTTCTGGATCAACCGTTGATCTTTTCGGTTAATTGGGGATCATGATGTACTACTAGGTGCCACTCATGATCGTTCTATAATTAATGGTTAATTATAGATGGCCAACATAAACCGAGAACCTATTTGGTCACACGCACAACGAGCGTAATCCGAAGGATTTAAAACGAGCTTGAGAATGGGATTCTCAGACCGAGAGAAACTAGGTTTGGTTGGACCAAACAAGAAGCGAGAATGAAATCGTTTCAGTCGCAATGGAAGCATGGATGGGTCGTGTCTTATGAAGACATTGTAGGGGATCGGTACGGCCGACTAGAGGGGGGTGAATAGCCCTCGTTCGTTGGATGTCGTAATTCGTTCGTTCTCGTGTGCTTGTCTACAATTGTCGTTAATATACGCAGCGGAATAACAATAATAATGAAACTAACAATACACAATCACACAACACAAGATATACGTGGTTCGGAACCGAATGGTTCCTACTCCACGAGCGAGCTCACCGAGCTCTAGTTATGCGCACGACACTAACTATAACACTCATTCTCGACAACACGTCGGAGGTGGAGAAACCTCTCACAAGCAATTGCAATGTAATATAGAAATACAAGCAAATACACAAATACAATACACAAGAAAACTTTCACCGATTGCTTTGATTGCTTTGCTTGTTGCTTGCTTTGATTGGCTCTTGAAGGACTGGAATGTAGCAGCAATTCCCCACCAATAGCTCCACAAAAACCATTGCAAAAACCTCCATCTCGAGCTCCTTTTATAACCTGCATCGAGCTGTTTTCGCGCCTAGCAGTCGACTGCCAAAAGGCCCCAGTCGACTGCCCCCGTAGCCGTTGTCTCACAACGGCCAGATCAACATCAGACAAGTTCCAACGGATCACCTACCAGTCGACTGATGATGCCCATCAGTCGACGGTGACCTAGTAGTCGATTGCCCAGTCAACTATGGAGCGTTCTGTGCTCACGACACTCCCATCAGTCGACTGCTATCCCTCGGTAGTCGACTGCTGTCGACATCAGTTGACTGCCAGTCCATGGCAATCGACTGCCAAGCACAAAACCCTAGCCTTACACCAGTTGAACCCTAGTCGACTTGGACCAATCGAACCGGCACCTATGCCAGTCGACTGACATCGGGCAAAACCTCAAACACCAAGTTGTTTGAGCATCCGACCGTCGGGTAAACCCTCAAACATCAAGTTTGAGCCTCCGACACTCTGTCTTAGCCACTTGGCCAAGTCCACCTTATCCCTCATGGAGTTCCCCACCGAAGCTCTCTTCCCTCGGCCTACGTCCCTCGGATGCGCCAAGCGCACGGCTTCGCAATGCCATCCTTCGCGTCTCATACCCTAGAAGTATGCTTCCCCTTGGGCTCACTCCATTCGCTCCCCGTCCGGCGGTCCCTCGGATGCACCAAGCTCACGGCTTCGCAATGCCATGCTTCACCGACTCAAGGACCCCAAGCCTATTGAACTTACCAAGTCCTCAAGACTTCCCAAATGCACCAAGCGCACGGCTTCGCAATGCATTTCTCACCAAGCACCAAGCGCACGGCTTCGCAATGCTTTGGACTTTCCCATGCCAAGCACCAAGCGCACGGCTTCGCAATGCTTTGGACTTTCCCATGCCAAGGCTTCCCCTTTGGACTTCCACACCAAGCTCCATGTTTGGATTTTCCATGCCAACCCCATGTTGGACTTTCCCATGACAATCCCATGTCATGAGTTTTGTCCATCATCAAAATACTATCAAGGTACTGCTCGAGTCAAACTCGAGTCAACCTGGGCCGATTGCACCAACAATCTCCCCCTTTTTGATGATTGACAAAACTACCATCTCAAGTCTACCAATTCTCCCATATTGGCAATTCTCATATCCCAATGAGAATTCCAACGAACCCTAATTGGTAACTTGGTAACTTCTCCCCCTTTTTGACACTACATCAAAAAGGTCCTCCCCAAGGGTATGAATGTCTCATATCCCAATGAGATCTTACAATCTCTCCCTTGGAGGAACACATGCCTACAATCTTTCGAGTGATCCCATATCACTTAAAGAGAGACAACCCAATTTTCCTCCTATGAGGAAATACACATCCATCTTTCCATGATGGATACCTCCCCCTAGAGGCTTGCTCCCCCTTGATCATTGCACCAACAATGTCCTTGGAGAGTCCCTAAGCCAATAGGAACATTAAACCAAAACAAAATTAAGGCAAAGTTCAACAATGAACTCTCATCCACCTTAAAATTGATACTCACCCTCAACCCAACTCCTAATCCATATCCAATGGATTTCCACCCTCTCTAATGCTCTCTCAAGCATATCCTAGGGTTAGGAGTGGTTAGGGGACCTTAACCTAGTTGAATATGGGCCTAACCAACAAGATTTACTCGAAATCATTTGCCACCCTCATCGATCATTGTCATCCATGGCAATGATCGATAATCGATTTGTAGTTTTGACATTTGAAAATGGATTTCCGAAATCCATAAGTAAATATACATAAGTTTAAAATTCTTGAAATTTGGTATGTATATTACTTATCATAAACACTATGGGTGAAAAATATTGAAAAATTATTTTACCCATTTAAATTAGAAGATTGATACAAAGTCCAAAATTTAAGAAAAGCTTCAATAAAGAGCCCTCTTTGTATCATCCCATTCAATGGTGATAGCTATCAAAAGATAGGTTTCACCAAGGTTTTTCAAAATATTTTTCAAACCTTTTTTTTCCTTTTCCTAAACATCTCACCAATATCTAGATGTGTAAAAACACATACAAGTCAAATTTTTGTGAGATGTGGGTTTTGTTTTGTTTATGTTCTCATGCATATTTTTAGGCAATATTATTTGATTCCCATCAAATCATGCCATAGTCCTTAATTTCATTTTAATTTATGCATGACGATGATTATGGCATAGATATGATATAAGTAAAACCATATGCCAATATGATGATGTCATGGCATGTGAATGAGATCTAGGCATACATGACATCTAAATATAAATCTAAACATGATCATGACATTTTTATAGATAAGAATGAAGATGATGTCATGACATGGCAAGGCAAACAAATCATGGCAACCAAAATATACTAAGGTATAGAATACCTAAGCGTTAAAATCAATTTGCCATTTCTAGAGATTAAACCAATTTTGCCTTAATGCCATTCATCTCCCTAGTGTGCCAAAAAAACCCAAAATGACACACCATGACTTCTATGACCTAATTGTGCCAATTTAAATCATTTTTAACTTCTCAAACCATATTGGCACACCCTAATGTGTCAACTCACAATGGCTAGGTTAACCACTCATCCATTTAGGGTTGACACACCCTAACCCATTTAGCGTGAATCAATCACGCTCTTAGGAACCCAATATCTATTGGAGCTCCTTGGGTCAACAAGGTATTCCCTAGGGATAACTTCCATAGATACCTTTCTAATGACCCTTTTTGGCTTTGAAACCTTAGTCAAATGGGTCTTACTTGGGTCAACTCTAGAGGTGACTCCTCCATTGACCTTCTTAGTAGCTTTCTTGGTTTTCCTTAAGTCCTTAGCCACTAAGCACACACCATGACTAGTCTTAGGGATGACTTCCCTATTAGCCTTGGTTTTCCTAGACCTAGAAATAGTTCCATAATTAAATGGAACATTATGATAAGTCTTCTTGGGCTTAGGTTTGTGACCCAAACCTTCCTTGCCCTTAGACCGTTTTTGAACCTTAGGTCTTGACTTTTGGGCATTAGACCCTAGAATTGAATTTTCTATGATTCTAAGGGGTTTCTCCATTCTCTCAAGTCTTGACCTCAAGACTTGGTTCTCTAGCTCTAATTTTCCCATTTTTGAATTTTCATTAGGTTTTTGGGAAGGCCTCTTCTTCTTAGGCATGTGCCTAGACTTTTTGGGATTAATACCCAAATTTTCTTCTACTCTCCTAATTGACTCCCTAGGCAAGATATTTCTAGAATTATGAGTCCTAGGTTTGTCTTTAGTCATATGAACATGCTTGGCACCTAAGCAATAAACCTTATTGTTTCTCCTAGCATGCTTTTCATTAACAATAGCAAGAGAGCTAAAATAATTCTTAGCATGCTTTTTAACTCTAGGAATTAAAGGTGCATTAAATAAATTTACCTTAGGGTTAGCTTTAGGAGCTCCCCCTACATGAGTTGCACCTTCTTGCCCTTTCTTCCTCCCCCTAGGGCATTGGCTTCGATAGTGTCCCTTTTGGTTGCATTTAAAGCACACAATGTGCTCTTTGCTCTTGATTTTGGGAACACCGGCGTCCTTTGACTTTGGATTAACTTTTGATGTTGATGCCTTTTCCTTAGCCAATTTAGAGCATTTGCTCTTGTAATGCCCCTTCTCCCTACACTCAAAGCATATTATGTGATTTTTATTTAAAATTACAACACTTGAGTTACCTAGGAAGTTGGTGGAGGCCTCTTCACTTCTTCCGGAGGTAGAAGCTTCATTTTAATCTTGCTCCGGAATCGAAATCCTTTCCTCCCCCTCAACGCTAGAGGTGGAGGTCTCCACCAAGTCATCCACATCTTCAAAAATGGATGGTGATTCTTCTTCGACATTCTCCTCTACTTGTGCCGATTGGGAATTTTCTTGGAATTTCATTACCTTATTCCATAATTCCCTTGCATCCCTATAATCACCTAATCTAGACCAAATAGTGTTAGGAAACAAATCACTAATCAACTTGATTACCTTGAGATTTGTCTTGAAGTCTTTGATTTGGTCTTGGGTCCATTTTGACTTCTCAATTGGCTTGTTGTACTTGTCCCTAGGCATTTCAAAACCGTTTTCTATAATAATCATAAAATCAAAATCGGTTTCTAGGTATACCTCCATTTTTTTTCTCCACCATAGAAAGTCTCCTTCGAATTTGGGTGGTTGAAGGTTGTAGCCGGCCATCTTGTAGTGCTCTCGCGGTGGTTAGTCCTTGAAGAGCGACCTCGGCTCTGATACCACTTGTAGGGGATTGGTACGACCGGCTAGAGGGGGGTGAATAGCCCTCGTTCGTTGGATGTCGTAATTCGTTCGTTCTCGTGTGCTTGTCTACAATTGTCGTTAATATACGCAGCGGAATAACAATAATAATGAAACTAACAATACACAATCACACAACACAAGATATACGTGGTTCGGAACCGAATGGTTCCTACTCCACGAGCGAGCTCACCGAGCTCTAGTTATGCGCACGACACTAACTATAACACTCCTTCTCGACAACATGTCGGAGGTGAAGAAACCTCTCACAAGCAATTACAATGTAATATAGAAATACAAGCAAATACACAAATATAATACACAAGAAAACTTTCACCGATTACTTTGATCGCTTTGCTTGTTGCTTGCTTTGATTGGCTCTTGAAGGACTGGAATGCAGCAGTAATTCCCCTCCAATAGCTCCACAAAAACCATTGCAAAAACCTCCATCTCGAGCTCTAGCGATCGCCAAAAGGCCGATCGCCCCACATGCCGTTGTCTCACAACGGCCAGATCCACGTCAGACAAGTTCCAACAGATCACCTACCAGTCGACTGATGATGCCCATCAGTCGACTAGTGACCTAGTAGTCGACTACCCAGTCGACTACGGAGCGTTCTGTGCTCGCGACACTCCCATCAGTCGACTGCCATCCCTCGGCAGTCGACATCAGTCTACTGCCAGTCCATGGCAATCGACTGCCAAGCACAAAACCCTAGCCTTACACCAGTCGAACCCTAGTCAACTTGGACCTGTCGAACCGGCACCTATGCCAGTCGACTGACGTCGGGCAAAACCTCAAACACCAAGTTGTTTGAGCATCCGACCGTCGGGTAAACCCTCAAACATCAAGTTTGAGCCTCCGACACTCAGTCTTAGCCACTTGGCCAAGTCCACCTTATCCCTCATGGAGTTCCCCACCGAAGCTCTCTTCCCTCGGCCTACGTCCCTCGGATGCGCCAAGCGCACGACTTCGCAATGTCATCCTTTGCGTCTTATACCCTAGAAGTATGCTTCCCCTTGGGCTCACTCCATTCGCTCCCCGTCCGGCGGTCCCTCGGATGCACCAAGCGCACGACTTCGCAATGCCATCCTTCACCGACTCAAGGACCCCGAGCCTAGTGAACTTACCAAATCCTCAAGACTTCCCAAATGCACCAAGCGCACGGCTTCGCAATGCTTTGGACTTTCCCATGCCAAGGCTTCTCCCTTGGACTTCCACACCAAGCTCCATGCTTGGATTTTCCATGCCAACCCCATGTTGGACTTTCCCATGACAATCCCATGTCATGAGTTTTGTCTATCATCAAAATACTATCAAGGTACTGCTCGAGTCAAACTCGAGTCAACCTGGGCCGATTGCACCAACAGACATAATGGATGAACCGAAATAGTTTGGTTCTAATCTAATGGAGGAGAATAAACCAAAGGGTTTGGTTTATTTTAAACGAATGAACCAAAAGTTGGTTCGGTTCATTTTAACTTAAAATAAACCATCATGGTTTGGTTTATTTTAACTTATATTAATGGAGCGGGTTAACGGGCCTTATAGCTATGATCCAATAACCATTAAGAGAATTAGTTCTCTATAAAAGAGAGCTTAAGGTGTTGTTAAGCTCTAATCCAAAACCCTAACCTAAGTTACCGCCCACCTCATCTCATTGGAGATTTTCGGCGCCAACACCTCCTTTGTCATGCCTTGACCCCTTGTGCCCTTTGTCCAAATTATTCTTTGGCATCCAAGCTTGGCCGGTGATCCTCCGAACTCAGAAAGTCGGAAAAAAATTTATATGGATTAACCCTTTAATTAATTGGATTTAATTAGTGGGTTAATTGGGTTTAATTAGTGGATTAAATTGGGTTGATATTGGGCTTGGGTTGTATTGGGCTTGGGCTGATTGGCTTGAGCTGGATTGGGTTTGGTTTGATTTGGGTCAAGCTTGAGTCAACCCAAATGAATCAGTTAGCTTATAAGAACCCGATCCCAATTTTCCTCAGATCGCGATTTCTTCCTCACTTCACCGCGCGACGATTCCTTCTTCCTTCTCGGCTCCCCGCGGTTTTCGTCACTGAGCTCCGCTCGACGGCATCCGGTGCCTTATCTCTTCTGCCACCGCTGCCCGCTGGGAGGGAGGTCCGTCGGTAGAGGCCGACAGGTGGAGAGCTCTTATCGGTAGCTGGGGATTAGCAGAGAGAGGTCGCATTGTCGGATTTGGGAGCGATCTGCCGATCGTTGTCGGAGCAAGGTAAGATGTTGAATCGATTTTTTGATCTTGGACAGGATCTATTTTACATGGTGTTCTTGTATTTTGAGCTTGAATCCACTGTTGGCAGCGATCATAGCCCAGTTGTCATTGGGAAACAGGGGACGAGGAAGGGGGCTACCGGTGGAGATCTGAGATAGGTAAGCTTTGAGTTCTCTTTGTTTCCTATGGTAATTGTTGTATTGGTTGTGGTTTTCCCTTCGATGTTGATCGGTTTGGCTATGGATCGCGTTGAGGTGGAAATCGTTCCTTTGTTGGAAGCTGTGAGCTTCGGTGGCATGTAGGATCAATTGTATCAAGTGAGGAGCTTGGATCTAAAGTTGCAATGGTTTTGTAGGTTTCAACTGCTGATATATATATATATATATCCCGGCTGCTCCTTTTTCCTGTCCATGGATCATCGTGTGGGGTTGTTTTCCTGCTGTGGAAAGAGTTGCAGCTGGGTTTAATTAGCATGGATCAGTGATGTGGGTGTTGTTAGGTTTGCTATCATTGATTCAGTAATGAGAAGCTATAATGGATGTTGATTATGTGTGAACTGATTGAAGTTGTAGAGCGGTGAACAGCTTGTGTGTGTGATTAGTTTGATGTTAAGATGATGGATGAGTGGGATTAGATCTAGTTGGATGAAGTAGGTTAGTGTATGTGATGATAGTGAGTGATCTAATTTGCAGATTTGGATTGGTGGATTAATGGCAATGGGAAGTGGTTGATCTATTCGGTGGATGTATTGAATTGATTAGACTTATATATTGATCTTGTTGATGTGGGAGTGAGTTTGGTTTTGGTGTATCAAATTGGGTTAAGTGGAGTTTCTAACTCATGGACAAGGAAAGGATGCGAATATAGAACGAATTAGTGTTTAGTTCGTATAATTATCGGAGACTTGTACTTAATCATAATTTGTTATTATTGTGCAGGTTTGGGATACGAAGCAGGTCTGCGGCAGTGAGGATTATTCGAGCTTCGTATCAGGTGGGTAATATCTACCTGGTCCGGTAGTTTTGATCAAATTCTAGTGCATGATCTTGGATTTATGTTTATACCTATTTACCTTAAATCCACTCTTATTTAATCATATGCTTGTACTGCCTTGACCTTTGAGATATATACTCTGGTACTTCATTGATTATCTAGCTCGGATAGGAACTATAAAACCCTATTATGTGTTAGCTGATAGATGTTTAGTAAGTACATGTGGTTAGGGTTATTTTTATGACCTCAGATTGGGTTACTGGGTTGCATCACTAGGTTAGGTGATGAGTCCAAATTATGAGGTCGGTCGTTGTATCGTATACATATCAGTGTGTTAGTTTGACGGATCTATTTATCTGTACATAGGTAAATAGGTTGTGATTACGGATTTATCGTCCTTGCATGGTTGACTTTTGGTTGACTAGGTCTCCCCGTGAGTTAGGGAGTGTTGCGAGGATTTATGTGTGAGCTATGCATCATTACATTTCATGCATGCTGACGACTGGGTCTGCCTTGTGGTTGAGACGAGTCGTAAGTCATCCTGCCTCCCCGGCCACTCGGGGTAGTGGTTGTAGGATTGAGGGCAGAGCATTGTTGTGCGTGCCATTCTCGGCCACTATGGATGGTGGTAGCTGGAGATGCGCACTTGGCCACTGTGCGGAGTGGTAGTTAGCGCACTCACCCACTATAGACAGTGGGCGTGTGATGTGTAGTTGTCCTGGGTGCGGTGCTCGTCTACTCATGGGTAGGGACGGAGCAGCTAGCAGCAGTGACCCCCGTGTGGGTAGCATATAGCTCTATGGTGGGCTAGCTACTGTTTCATACTACCCAACTCGGTCACTCAAGAGTGGTGGCAGCTGGAGTCGGGATAGTTGTCATGTCCTGCCACCTAGGCCACACTGGGGTCGTGGTAGCAAGTGGGGTGCGCAGGCATGACCATGCATATGCATTGCTGATATATATGTATGCATGTATTTGATATATGTTTTACATATGCCTGTGAGATGCTGCATTTGATTGAGCTATGATTGCTGCATATGGTTGTTCATCATGATACATGTCATTTGCATTTTATTTACTGCTATGTGTTGAGCATGATACATGCGTTGATTCAGACTGTTATTTGCATTTGATTAGTATCATGTCATTGTGTGGTATAGACCTGGTTGTTAGTACAGGTGATCATATACTGTTCATATGTTGGAGTATTGGTCAGGTATGGGATTGACCTAGTACATTATATGGATTATGTTATTGTATATCTGTCAGAATGATATAGCTTATGGTGTTGCAGGCCGTCAGGTACGTTGGTACATTACTTTATGTTCAGTTGATCAGTTTAGTATATACCTTGAGTATGATTTTACTGTAGTTACTTGTTATTAGATTTGGATATGGTTGTATGTCTATTGGACTCATGCTGTATACCTGTAGATCTTCACATGTATACTTGTAGATCTATCCTTATATGTTGTTCATGCACTTTCTATATATTACCCCTGAGTTTATACTCACCACCCCGGGACCCTGGGCTTCCTGTCGCCCAGATAACAGGTAGAAGATTCCTTGGACGTTCGGAGCTCCGCCAGCTGATCCCATCTCACACCGGACGAATGGATATGTTTTCCGTGTTGTTGTATCCTTACGGATTGTTGGTTTGTGTTTTTAGCCGTGTTGTTTCCATATCTGTGATATACGGACGTGTTGTATATATTTGGCTTTCGATGTGGCTTCTATTATGTTTCTTGTCGTGTCAAGTCACTCCGGAGTGCACAGTTGGGTCATTGTATATTGTTTTATCTGTTGTATGTTTCCGCTGTGTTTACTGCGTTTGATATGTTGATATCTGTGTATATCATATTGTTGTTGTGGGCCTACGGGCCTTGTATTAACCCGATATGTTGCCACGTACAGGGGAGATGCCGTCCGTTTGCTTTTCGGCACGGCATACTCTCGGGGCGTGACAATTTTATTGGTATCAGAGCCCTAGGTTGCGAAGTCCATTTTCGGATTTTATTTCGTTCGGACATCGAGTTTTGCTTTACTCGGTTTTGGTTTGTGAGTTCTGGGATCTGGCTGTTGCGGACATCTCCGAGCTACAAGGTTTAAGGTATGTTAATTGTTATTACATATCCTTCTATTGGTTATGCATTTAGTTGCTTATAACATGGATGACTTGTAGGATATTGGTTAGTATTCGTAACCGTGGTTTGAGTTTGACCACGGGAACGATATGTTGAGGTTATTAGATATGTACCTGCTATCGAAAAGGTAATTACCTTTGAGAGCCGACTGATACCGAGTCGGAAAGCAGGGATTAGGTAGGCACATCTCTTGTGGAGATCAAGGATTATAGTCCTGAGGATTTCCACTAATTATGTTTGTCAGATTATTACCTGAGGGGTAATGGACTAAGAGAGTATACTATTGCTGATGCAGATAGTAGAGGATTATTTTGGTGATATTCATAGGGATTTTGATCCCTGAATTGGTCGTTCTAAGTTGTATAACGTTGAGGGTACTTTTGAGTACTTAACTCGTGTTATACAGAGGAAGCTAAGTTAGATGCATACCATTATCCGGATTTAGCCGGTACTTGGTGTAAGATATAGGAAATAACCTACGGGAAATAACGTATCACTTAGTCACAGTTCAGTGATGTTGTGAGATAGTATTTTCCCACATCATCTTCTTTGACTCATTGTCAGGGAATTCTTGTGCATCGAGTAGGGTGATCGTTTGGTTACGATGGTACCATGCAGAGTCGTTAGACTTGCAAAGGTTACGACTATTTAATAGCCCAAGAATGTGATTGGGTTGGTTTTGACCACCCACGGATTATCGGTTGACATCTTGATCAGGATGTTTGGATCTCCTACCAGATCCTACCGGAAGTGCATAGACCGAGTCATATGTATAGAAATGACTCTGTAGCAAGTGTTTTAAGAGTTGGAGATTTGATAAGCATATATTGCAAGTCAAATTATTGGAATTAGAAGTCTCAGAATGTTGGATAAAAAGGGGCAAGATTAAAGTCATGAGTCACGAGCGACTATTGGAGAGTTTTTCGATCATAGAAGAGCGATTGTAGATTGTCAGCAGCTTCTCATGTTTATCAGTGAACTTAGAGGAAAGACTCCGAAAGGAGATTATGTGTGTGCAGTGCGGGTTACGACGAGACACAGAGTCAGATTATCCGATGGACTATTGTATCTATTTCTACTATAATCAGCCGGTATCTACGAGGAGAGTATGTATTTTGAAGACTCAGTTGAAGACTATGGATGATACTTTCGAGCGGACGATCCACAACCTCGAAAGCCGAGATTATTACAGAAGATTAGGTTATCACATCAGCAGCGATCTACTACCCCAGATATAGTTGGAGTTCTTTGATACTTTCATCCGGAAGAAGTAAGTTACTCGGATGTCGGTAGAAGACATCTCGAAGTGTACTTCGTTCAATTACGTATTACTCGACCGAATGTGGTTTTGCTTCTTGAGAGGAAAGTATCGGCGATAGGATCAAAAGGAGAAATTGTATAGGGAGGATTATGCACCGCATGGTACTTGCACTTATTCTTGAGCATCTTTAGCTTGTGTACCTTTTCTTCGATCCAGCCATTATTTCTAATACAAAATTTCTAGTATAAAGTACCTCGTTTATTGGTGACATTCTTATCTTGCGACAGTAACCTTGCCCAAATCAGCATATTGTAAGGGGTAAATTATTGGACTAGTCTTTGCATCTACATGAGCTCGGTAGTCGAGCAGATGTTGGACAAGTTTACATGATTACTCGAGAAGAAGTATAGAAGACCGAAGGATAGGTCCTTCAGGGTATTACTTTAGGTTATCCTATTTGCGGATATATCGAGGGATACTGGTAGTTTATAGGTATCTTTGTCTAGAACATTCTTGGATAGGGTTCGAAGGGTTCCTATCGACTTGTGGGTTGGTGATTTTCTCTACCGTCAGTTGAGATGTTGATCAACAATCAAAGTCAAGGGATACCCTTAGCCTTTGCTAGACATACCTCTACTATAGACATATCCTTATGGATAGTTAGATTGTTGGAGCGTTGGTATACTAGGACTCTCGGATGTACGTATAATTCGAGAGTATTCGGATATAGTTTTGGATAAACTCTCGAGCTTGCCACTGCATGGGCAAATAGAGTAAGCGATTGAGGTGATTTCGGGAATAGTCCTGATATTGGGGACCTCATACCGGGAGATGATTTTATGGGTATCAGTGTTGCTAAACACTATGGGAGATTTATCTTCCTCAGTGTTTTTCTTGAGAAGACTTGTAACTCTTTGTTAAAAGAGAGTCAGACCTTGAGTTTATGCATCGATTATCGATCTTTGGAATCTATGATTCTTTGAGAATGAGTATCCTTCGTTGTGGATAGAGGATCTGTTAGATCAGCTAAATGACACCTGTGTATATCCTAGGGTTGGTCTACGATTGGAGGTTTGATATTGTAGTGACATAGTGTCATACAATTATCAGTGTCGGTGTGATGATTGAGCTATCATTAGCGTAGAGTAAAAGGATTCAGGTGTATAGAGATGATTGATAATGTTGTTAGACTTAGCGACGATTTAATCGTTCATGAATTTGAGGAATCAAGTACTCTTGGGGTATTTGAGACCGATTGTCATAATATCTGTGGAGGATATATTTATGGATATATTCCCAATCTTGTGGGAAGTTGTGGTTTCCCTAGATTGATTTGGTATTTACCATAGATGAGGATAGGATGTTCTAGTGATACTATACCGTCGACTTGTTGGACCAAGAAGGTGATGGAAATCACCTGGTTGGAAGATTGGAAAGCTAGGTTGCAGGGCCTAGAAGGTGACTGACTTTTGGGTCAGTGTTAGTTAATCCGTCCGATATGGATGGAAGGGTATTGTACGTAGATGCATCATTTCAGGGATTAGGAGCGATCCCGATGTAGTTGAATGAGACGTATATTATGTGTATGCTAGTTGAGAAATTGGGTAGATTAGTCATTATAGTCTTCCAGTTACTTTCAGCTCTGTGTGATAGAGTGAATTTTGGACATTGAATTGATTTCTCTTGTGAGAATGAAATTCTCCATCTCCGAAGAGAATAGTGGGATTCAAAGTTGTATTTCGATTTAGGAAGAGTTGTTCAGAAGATTCTTCATTCGAGAGTGATGATTTATTCGGAGTGTATCCAAAAATAGTGAGTATTGAGACGTTCCGGTTGGTGGAACGATAGGTGGGACAAGGTTGATTTCGTAGTTTGATATTGGGTATGCCAACATGTAAAAGCGGAATATTAGTGATCGATAGGGTTACGTACCGTGATGAAGTGAGAGCCTAGTACGTTAGACTATGTTGGGAGATTATCTAGAATTCGGAAAGGACTTGATAGGATTTGGGTAGTCGATGATCAATTAGCTAGGTTCGCTCATTTTCTTACGAGCCGTAAGATGAATTTCGTGGGATCGCTTGATGGAATTATATCCATGTAGTATCCTTGAGTATCATTTCTGATAATGATTCATGATTCATCTTACGATTCTGGCAAAGTTTCCCACCGATTATGGATATAGAGCTCCACTTTGGTACAGTTATTGACCTCTTAATATGTTGATTGAGAGTGTATATAAGAGCTGGAAGGTAATATTCGAGCTCAGTACCCCACTTAGTCACTTGAGGTGTGACTTTGCTCCGGATACTTGAAATGGTTATTTTGACATCTTGTACTCGTACATGAGTCCGAAATTTGGGGACCAAATTTTTATAAGTGGGGGAGAATGTAAAGTACGAAAAAAAAATTTATATGGATTAACCCTTTAATTAATTGGATTTAATTAGTGGGTTAATTGGGTTTAATTAGTGGATTAAATTGGGTTGATATTGGGCTTGGGCTGTATTGGGCTTGGGCTGATTGGCTTGAGCTGGATTGGGTTTGGTTAGATTTGGGTCAAGCTTGAGTCAACCCAAATGAATCGGTTAGCTTATAAGAACCCGATCCCAATTTTCCTCAGATCGTGATTTCTTCCTCACTTCACCGCGCGACGATTCCTTCTTCCTTCTCGGCTCCCCGCGGTTTTCGTCACTGAGCTCCGCTCGACGGCATCCGGTGCCTTATCTCTTACCGGCCCATTGGGAGGAGGTCCGTCTGGAGGAGGTCATTGGTAGAGAGGCGGTGGAAGCTCTTATCGGTAGCTGGCGATTAGCACACAGAGGTCGCATTGTCGGATTGGGGAGCGATCTACCGATCGTTCTCGGAGCAAGGTAAGATGTAGAATCGAATTTATGATCATGGACGAGGATCATTTTTACTTGGTATTCTTGTATTTTGAGCTTGAATCCCCTTTGTTGGCGTGATCGAGCCCAGTTGTCATTGGAAAACAGGGGACGAGGAAGGGGGCTACCGGTGGAGATCTGAGATAGGTAAGCTTTGAGTTCTCTTTGTTTCCTATGGTAATTATTGTATTGGTTATGGTTTTCCCTTCGATGTTGATCGGTTTGGCTATGGATCGCGTTGAGGTGGAAATTGTTCCTTTGTTGGAAGCTGTGAGCTTCGGTGGCATGTAGGATCGATTGTATCAAGTGAGGAGCTTGGATCTAAAGTTGCAATGGTTTTGTAGGTTTCAATTGCTGATATATATATATATATCCCGGCTGCTCCTTTTTCCTGTCCATGGATCATCGTGTGGGGTTGTTTTCCTGCTGTGGAAAGAGTTGCAGCTGGGTTTAATTAGCACGGATCAGTGATGTGGGTGTTGTTAGGTTTGCTATTATTGATTCAGTAATGAGGAGCTATAATGGATGTTGATTATGTGTGAACTGATTGAAGTTGTAGAGCGGTGAACAGCTTGTGTGTGTGATTAGTTTGATGTTAAGATGATGGATGAGTGGGATTAGATCTAGTTGGATGAAGTAGGTTAGTGTATGTGATGATAGTGAGTGATCTAATTTGCAGATTTGGATTGGTGGATTAATGGCAATGGGAAGTGGTTGATCTATTCAGTGGATGTATTGAATTGATTAGACTTATATATTGATCTTGTTGATGTGGGAGTGAGTTTGGTTTTGGTGTATCAAATTGGGTTAAGTGGAGTTTCTAACTCGTGGACAAGGAAAGGATGCGAATATAGAACGAATTAGTGTTTAGTTCGTATAATTATCGGAGACTTGTACTTAATCATAATTTGTTATTATTGTGCAGGTTTGGGATCTGAGCGGTCTGCGTGATGAGGATTATTCGAGCTTGTAATATCTACCTGGTCCGGTAGTTTTGATCAAATTCTAGTGCATGATCTTGGATTTATGTTTATACCTATTTACCTTAAATCCACTCTTATTTAATCATATGCTTGTACTGCCTTGACCTTTGAGATATATACTCTGGTACTTCATTGATTATCTAGCTCGGATAGGAACTATAAAACCCTATTATGTGTTAGCTGATAGATGTTTAGTAAGTACATGTGGTTAGGGTTATTTTTATGACCTCAGATTGGGTTACTGGGTTGCATCACTAGGTTAGGTGATGAGTCAAAATTATGAGGTCGGTCGTTGTATCATATACATATCAGTGTGTTAGTTTGACGGATCTATTTATCTGTACATAGGTAAATAGGTTGTGATTACGGATTTGTCGTCCTTGCATGGTTGACTTTTGGTTGACTAGGTCTCTCCGTGAGTTAGGGAGTGTTGCGAGGATTTATGTGTGAGCTATGCATCATTACATTTCATGCATGCTGACGACTGGGTCTGTCTTGTGGTTGAGACGAGTCGTCAGTCATCCTGCCTCCCCGGCCACTCGGGGTAGTGGTTGTAGGATTGAGGGCAGAGCATTGTTGTGTGTGTCGTTCTCGGCCACTATGGATGGTGGTAGCTGGAGATGCGCACTTGGCCACTGTGTGGAGTGGTAGTTAGCGCACTCACCCACTATAGACAGTGGTCGTGTGATGTGCAGTTGTCCTGGGTGTGGTGCTCGTCTACTCATGGGTAGGGACGGAGCAACTAGAAGCAGGGACCCCCGTGTGGGTAGCATATAGCTCTATGGCGGGCTAGCTACTGTTTCATACTACCCAACTCGGTCACTCAAGAGTGGTGGCGGCTGGAGTCGGGATAGTTTTCATGTCCTGCCACCTAGGCCACACTGGGGTCATGGTAGCGTGTGGGGTGCGCAAGCATGACCATACATATGCATTGCTGATATATATGTATGCATGTATTTGATATATGTTTTACATATGCCTGTGAGATGCTGCATTTGATTGAGCTATGATTGCTGCATATGGTTGTTCATCATGATACATGTCATTTGCATTTTATTTACTGCTATGTGTTGAGCATGATACATGCGTTGATTCAGACTGTTATATGCATTTGATTAGTATCATGTCATTGTGTGTCTGCACAGGTTGTTAGTACAGTGATCATATCTTTTTCATATGTTGGAGTATTGGTCGGTATGGGATTGACGTACATTATATGGATTATGTTATTGTATATACATCGGGATGATATAGCTTATGGTGTTTGCGTAGTCGAATGCGTTGGTACATTACTTTATGTTCAGTTGATCAGTTTAGTATATACCTTGAGTATGGTTTTACTGTAGTTACTTGTTATTAGATTTGGATATGGCTGTATGTCTATTGGACTCATGCTGTATACCTGTAGATCTTCACATGTATATTTGTAGATCTATCCTTATATGTTGTTCATGCACTTTCTATATATTACCCCTGAGTTTATACTCACCACCCCGGGACCCTGGGCTTCCTGTCGCCCAGATAACAGGTAGAAGATTCCTTGGACGTTCGGAGCTCCGCCAGCTGATCCCATCTCACACCGGACGAATGAATATGTTTTCCGTGTTGTTGTATCCTTACGGATTGTTTGTTTGTGTTTTTAGCCGTGTTGTTTCCGTATCTGTGATATACGGACGTGTTGTATATATTTGGCTTTCGATGTGGCTTCTATTATGTTTCTTGTCATGTTAAGTCACTCCGGAGTGCATAGTTGGGTCATTGTATATTGTTTTATCTGTTGTATGTTTCCGCTATGTTTACTGCGTTTGATATGTTGATATCTGTGTATATCATATTGTTGTTGTGGGCCTACGGGCTTTGTATTAACCCGATATGTTGCCACGTACAGGGGAGATGTCGTCCGTTTGCTTTTCTGCTTCGTTCAATTTACGTATTGCTGTTCTGTACGTATATGAGCCTAGGTTGCAGTAAGTCCATTTTCGGATTTTATTTCGTTCGAACATCGAGTTTTGCTTTACTCGGTTTTGGTTTGTGAGTTCTGGGATCTGGCTGTTGCGGACATCTCCGAGCTACAAGGTTTAAGGTATGTTAATTGTTATTACATATCAAGCCATGGAATAGTTTAATACTAATATGGTAAGAGTCAGAGATCAATCGTTAGCTTTGGTTGTTGGACTCTCTCCAAGCCGGGCTAATTGGTTGAATGCGCTCTAACCATATTAAAACTATTTCTCGATTAATGGGTTGGCTTTAACCTGGAGCATCGGCTTGTTGGACTCTCTCCAAGGTCGATGTAAAGGGAGGTGAAGTTGGGTGCTATGCATATGATGCATACTTGTTAATGTGTTAACAACCCGATGTATGTGTGAACATTCAATAAGTTGATAACACATTGTGATAGTTGCATATACGTGATATGCAATCGGTATAGTTGATATCTACTGTCGTAGTTATGAATGACTTGTTGGACTCTCTCCAAGGTTGTTCATATCTATGATGGATATCAGCCCATTCGGAGATGGACCTACGATCTCCCGAAGTGATTTTGGGGTTTTTTGAAATTCAAAAAATGAATGGCAGAAAAGCTTGCATATGTCCTTGAAGAGCCTCTTCTCAACCGTCCTAAGGACGATGCAACTCCAGACCAAATGTTGGTCTATCAGAAGCATGTGGCAGATTCTGAGCTGGCGAGTTGCATCATGCTAGCGGCGATGGTACAGTGCAGCGGCATGAGCATATGGATGCTAATACTATGGTCTTCCATCTTCATGAGTTGTTCGATGAGTGGCGAGATCGAAGGTTGAAGTCTCGGGTTCCTCTTCACCACGAAGATGCAAGAAGGTTAGTCTATAGTGCAATTTGTGCTAAAGATGAGCGGGTACATCAAGCTACCCTCGGGTTTGTGATGGATCAATTAAGTATTGACTTAATTACGCATTGTTTACCAAGAGTTTCTCCTAATTCGTGATGAAAAATTGGAATCCACTATTCCTGAGCTCCTCAATATGCTGAAGACTGTGAAGCCTTCTGTGAAGCATGAGGAGAAGGCGGTTCTGTTAGTTAATTCCTCAAAGAAAGGTTCTAAGAGGAAGGCAAAAGAACAGAAGAAAGGGAAGAACAAAAAGGCAAAGAAGGCAGAACCAGCGCAAAAGGGCACTTGCCATCATTGTGGAAAGGAAGGGCACTGGCGAAGAAACTGCAAGATTTATCTTGAGTCCATGAAGAAGAAGAAGGCATCCGATGCCCCATCCTCTTCAGGTATCTTCGTTATTGATTGTCATTCTATTTCCTTAGACACTTGGGTATTGGATACTGGGTGTGGCTCACATATATGTAATGACATACAGGGGCTAAGGAATAGAAGAAGACTTCGTCGGAGAGTCAAATTTGCGAGTTGCAATGGAGCAAAGGTTGTTCTTGATCGCCCATCGGAACTTATTTGCTGAAGCTCCCTAGTGGACTAGTCTTGGAACTGGATAATTGTTATTGTGTTCCTTCTCTAATAAAGAACATTGTTTCTATTTCCTGCTTAAATAGAAATGGTTTCCATTTGACGTTTAGTAACAATTGTTGTTATAAAACTTTGAATAGCGTACTTTATGGAACTGGAACTTTGAGCAATGGCATTTATACGTTGGACGTATCCAGTGACATTTTCAATATCGATGCGAGCAACAAGCATTCTCGAAAAGATAATCAATTAGACTCCTACATGTGGCATTGTCGTCATGGCCATGTAAGCAAGAAACGCATGTCTGAATTACACCGATGTGGAATTCTGGAATCGTTTGAATTGGATTCATACGATACATGCGAATCATGCTTAAAAGGCAAGATGACTAAGTTACCTTTTACTGGAAAAGGTGAACGAGTGGGAGAGTTACTAGGTCTAATACATACTGATGTATGTGGACCTATGTCAACTCAAGCTTTAGGAGGCTATAGCTACTTCATTACCTTCACCGATAATCACTCACGGTTTGGGTATATGTTCTTGATGAAACACAAGTCTGAAGCCATTGAAAGGTTCAAAGAATTCAGAAATGAAGTAGAGAAACAACATGACAAGAGTATTAAAATACTTCGATCGGATCGAGGTGGTGAATACTTAAGTCAAGAGTTTCTTGTTTATCTAAGAGATAATGGCATATTATCTCAATGGACTCCGCCATATACACCACAGCATAATGGTGTATCTGAGAGGCGTAATCGGACCTTGTTGGACATGGTCAGGTCAATGATGAATCATGCGAATCTTCCCAAGTCCTTTTGGGGCTATGCACTTCAGACAGCTGTTTACTTGTTAAACAGAATGCCAACCAAGGTAGTCTCTACTACTCCATATGAGATATAGAATGGTAAGAAACCTCATGTATCTTACTTGAAGATATGGGGTTGTCCAGCTTATGTGAAGTGGACTGTATCAGACAAATTGGATGCTAAGTCTAATAAATGTCTATTTATTGGATACCCAAAGGAAACAAGGGGTTACCAATTCTATCATCCTGTGGAACAAAAGGTGTTTGTTTCAAGGCATGCTGTGTTTCTAGAGAAAGAGTTTCTCTTGCAAGAAAACAGTGGGAGTGTCGTCGAGCTTGAGGAGGCTCGAGAGACTCAAATAGACATTGATGAGATACCTGGTGAAGCACAACAGCCGATAACTCATAGTAATGAGCAATCGGCTGGACCTACTGTAACACCACATCTTCGTAGATCTGATAGAACATGCAACATTCCTGAGAGATATGGATATATCGTAAGTGAATCGAATGACGTGTTACTCATTGATGATGAGGAGCCTACCAGTTATGAAGAAGTGCTGACAAGTTCAGAAAGGGATAAGTGGCTTGAAGCCATGAAGTCGGAAATGGATTTCATGTATGAAAACCAAGTTTAGAACTTGGTTGACCCACCTGAAGGCATCAAGCCTATAGGGTGCAAGTGAGTTTTCAAGAAGAAAACCGACATGGATGGTAATGTGATTACCTATAAAGCTAGATTAGTGGCGAAAGGATATCGTCAAAAACAAGGTGTTGATTATGACGAAACCTATTCGCCTGTAGCTATGCTTAAATTCATTCGGATGCTCCTGGCCATAGAGGCTCATTATGATTATGAGATATGGCAGATGGATGTGAAAACAGCTTTCCTTAATGGAAATCTGCTCGAGGACATGTATATGCTACAGCCTGAGGGTTTAACATCGATTGATAAAACCAAGGTATGGAAATTTCGACGGTCCATATATGGATTGAAGCAAGCATCCAGGAGCTGGAATATCCATTTTGATGAGACAATCAAAAAGTTTGATTTCTCACAAAATCCAGACGAACCTTGTGTGTACAAGAAGGTTAGTGGGAGTGCAGTCGTGTTCCTAGTATTGTATATCGATGACATATTACTTATAGGAAATGATGTTTCAATCTTACAGTCAGTTAAGGTTTGGTTATCCAAGACATTCTCCATGAAAGACGTGGGAGAAGCAACCTACATCCTCGGGATTAAGATCTATAGAGATAGATCGAATCGGTTGCTTGGTCTTTCATAGTCTACATATATAGACCGAGTGCTAAAGAGGTTTAGCATGTCGGAATCCAAGAAAGGTTTCCTACCCATCAGGCATGGGGTACACCTTTCGAAGTCTATGTGTCCACGCACAGAAGACGAGAGGATTTGCATGAGTAAGATTCCCTATGCATCCGCAATAGGATTTGTCATGTATGCTATGTTATGTACAAGACCCGATGTCTCGTATGCTCTGAGTGTCACGAGTAGATACCAGTCTGATCCAGGAATGGATCATTGGATGGCTGTTAAGACAATCCTTAAGTACTTAAGAAGAACTAAGGATGTGTTCCTAATATATGGAGAAGGGGACATGGTGATATGCGGGTATACGGATGCCAGCTTCCAGACAGACAAGGATGATTCCAGGTCTCAGTCTGGATACGTGTTCACCTTGAATGGGGGCGCAGTGAGTTGGAAAAGTTCCAAACAAGACACTGTAGCGGATTCTACCACTGAGGCAGAATACATTGCAGCTTCGGAAGCAGCAAAGGAAGCGATTTAGATCAAGAAGTTCGTTTATAAACTTGGTTTGATTCCGGCCATTGTTGAAGCAATACCGGTCTACTACGACAAAAATGGAGCAATTGCACAGGCGAAAGAGTCAAGGTCTCATCAACGATCCAAACATGTGCTTCTCCGCTATCATCTTATCAGAGAGATCATCAGTAGAAACGAAATACAAATCGAGAAAATTCCCACTGAAAGGAACTTAGCGGATCATTTGACTAAAGCATTACCTCAAAGTAAGTTTGAGGGTCATGTTAGAGCTTATGGTATTGGATACCTTAGCGATTGGCATTAGGCAAAGTGGGAGTCTGTTAGTAATATATGAGAGATATCCTAAGGCAATCGCCTTATGTATGAACCATTTATATGATAAATGAAAATTCACTATTTGAGTATACATGTTTTCATGTTTTTGATTGGATCTTAAACTCATTTACTGAATGTCCACGATACGATACACAGCATGAGAGAATTTGTGATTGGATCACAACTAGTGAGTATCTCTACATGTGTAATTGTGATGTATCGGAATTATCCCTAGTCGATGAATTGATGGATTTGGACACCATCAATTCTATCGAGACTAGCACGAGGTATACTCCTTGGTGTATCCAAGCAGCTAATTCTCACTGGCTGGAGACATTGTGATGTCCGGAGTTGATCGTGGATGCTAGTTATGTTAACTAGTTCATTGGAGTGACCAGCCGTAAGACTTCATATGGTTCTCTATATATATAGATATGTCAATGAATTTCTTACTGTAACTTAAGTGCGATGTTCCTTTGACTTGCGGTATTCAAGTCATCTTGATCATGGAGACTTATGCTTTGACATCTTAAGCAAACATCTCTAAGGAGATGTGGACCCGGGATGATTGGGTATAAGTCGAAGTGATCGAAGGTGTTTGAATAGCCTATAAAGGATTCACCACTCCTTGCGAGGAGATGTATACCCATGGCCTCTCGTCGGATTATTACTAAAGTCTTTGGCCAAAGCATTACATGTTTAGAGTAAGGTACTCTTCGATACATGTGCAGTAACTAGAATCCGTAGGACGAGGAAATGATACTTGGGCTAGGTATGACGTAGTCAGCCTTGTGGGGACTGACACTATAGACCATGTCCTGAACCAAGTGGGTATAAGATGAGTGAAGGGAATGGGGCACGATTCATTCGAGCTGCTGAAGGGTTTCAGAAATAGTTCTGGAGCAACCATTGATCTTTTCGGTTAATTGGGGATCATGATGTACTACTAGGTGCCACTCATGATCGTTCTATAATTAATGGTTAATTATAGACGGCCAACATAAACCGAGAACCTATTTGGTCACACGCACAACGAGCGTAATCTGAATGATTTAAAATGAGCTTGAGAATGGGATTCTCAGACCGAGAGAAACTAGGTTTGGTTGGACCAAACAAGAAGCGAGCATGAAATCGTTTCAGTCGCAATGGAAGCGTGGATGGGTCGTGTCTTATGAAGACATAATGGATGAACCGAAATGGTTTGGTTCTAATCCAATGGAGGAGAATAAACCAAAGGGTTTGGTTTATTTTAAACGAATGAACCAAAAGTTGGTTCGGTTCGTTTTAACTTAAAATAAACCATCATGGTTTGGTTTATTTTAACTTATATTAATGGAGCGGGTTAACGAGCCTTATGGTTATGATCCAATAACCATTAAGAGAATTAGTTCTCTATAAAAGAGAGCTTAAGGTGTTGTTAAGCCCTAATCCAAAACCCTAACCTAAGTTGCCGCCCACCTCATCTCATTGGAGATTTTCGGCGCCAACACCTCCATTGCTGCCGCCCAGCCCCTTGTGCCGCCGTCCAAATTGTTGCCGGCGTCCAAGCTTCGGCCGATGATCCTCTGGCAACTCTTCGGTGATCTCCTTTGGGTTTGGCATCAAGGTGAGCTTCATCCTACCTTTTTGGCCGGCCCTAATTCCTCCACCAAAGCTGTCCAGTTTTCTGGACAGCTTGTTTCCCTCTCGTCGGAGCATCGTTTGGATGACAGTTAGAGCTCCGACAGCGCCTAACTTACCGGGAATTCGATCTCCGGTAATCCTCATAGGTGGAGGACGAAGGATTCGTGAAACGGTTGACGAATACCTCTCTGGAGAAGCGAGTTTTGAGGACTCGTCTTTGGATTCGGATCGTGATCCTCTCTCGATCACGTCATCTTCAACACGAGGCTAGTAACCCGTACGAATACGAAGCTCGTGACTTTGTGAAGTCATCCCGAAGATACTCAGCGTGGATACGTATAGAGACGATTCTAGCGAGGATCGTTCCGGTTGATGCCGTTTCCGCTACACGTGATACGAAAGGTATACGTAGTTAAATTTCCTTTTATTGCAAATTTAAATTTACGGTTATGTCTACACATATTGTACTATGCATGCGTGTGATGTGTGTGTTGTAATAAATATAGATTTATTATTTTTATTTCTTCTGTTGTGCACATGTTTGCGAAACATGTTCGAACACACACTCGCCACGGTGTCGGAAACCCAACATTTTCTGGCAGAGTTATACTGCTGAGAGATTATCAGACTGCATGGGGTACTGATAGAGATCTGTGATTTACCTCGCGATTTTGACAGAGTCTGTAGCAGGCCATGGGCGAAGAGCTTCGATTTAGTACCGCGGTTCATCCGCGAACTGATGGCCAGTCTGAGCATACCATGCAGACATTGGAGGATCTATTGAGATTTCAGAGGCAGTTGGGAGGACCACGTTCATTTATTGGAATCTGCCTATAACAACATCTACCACTCTTCTATTCTGATGACTCCATTAGAGGCCTTAAACGGTAGACCCTATAGATCTCCTTTATTGTGGGAGGAAGTTGAGGAGTGACAGTTGCTGGGGCCACAGAGTATCCAGCACGATGCAGAATTGGTGCGCGTCATCGGATGAGGGTTATTAATTAGAGGCACAGGATCGACAAAAGAGTTACGCAAACCGGAGGCGAAGGCCTTTGGAATTCTCAATTGGGGATTTGGTATTTCTACGTGTTTCACCTACAAAAGGGGTGAAATGATTTGAGCTAAAAGGAAAGTTATCTCCACGCTACATTGGTCCATTTGGGATATTGGAGCAGATTGGGGGTGTAGCTTACCGGTTGACTTTACCTCCGACGTTTGTGGGTGCTCACAACGTATTTCATGTTTCTATGCTGAGGAAATACGTGTCGTATTCTGATCATATTCTGAACGAGGTATTAATCCCACTTCAGCCTAATGCGACCTATGAGGAGATTCCTGTGCGAATCCTTGGTCGCAAGGAGCAATAGTGCGGAACAAAACCATCCGACTTGTAAAAGTTGGATGGCATCACATACTGATGAGGTATGTGATGATTCCAAAAATTTCCGAAGGTCCGAAGCTTCGCTTCTCGCTTCAACTTTGTCGCTTGTGCATGGCGATCCTATCTATGTCCTTGGATTAAAAAAATTAATCCTTGACGAAGACGGATTACCCAAGCAACCGATCCATCATCGTGCTATTTGATTAGAGTGGTCTCTTGAACAAACTTTTTGTTCAAGCAACCTAACTCTTTTCCTCAATTAGCCGCGGAATAGATGGTGTACGGATCACGGATTTTTGTGTTTATCTTCGGGGTCCAAGTAAATTAGCCACATGCATTATACAAAAGAACTAAATCAAAATAAACAAGATTATACCTCTCGTATACCTCTTGATCTTCTATTGTATGTCCTATCCTCCTCTTGAACATTGTGTGGGCAACGATCCTCCAAGAGTTGAAACCTCCTAGATCTCGTTCTTCCCTTCCTTGCTCTCTCCGAACAAAGGGAAGAAGAACCTCTCCCTTCTTCTCCTTTCTTGTTCCAGACACAATCACTTTGGAGGAAGATCAAACCTCTTTCTCCTCTTTGTTGTTGCCGCTGACCACCAAGGAGAGGGAGATGAATGAGCGACGACCAATGGAGAAGGAAAACCGCCGACCTTGGGTGAAAAGAAGGTGGTGTCGCCTCTACTTGGAAGAAGATATGAGCCGCCTAAGAGGAGGTGGTGATGGGCACCAGCAATAGGGAGAGGATACCAAGAGAAGGCAACCCTAACCCTAATCCTTTCCTTGCTTCTATTGCCGCCCAAGACCAATGCACCAAGTTCTTTTTTTCCACCCAAGCCCTAGCCCTCCTTTTATAGAGTTAGGCTTAAGCCTCCTTTCAATCTCCACCGTTGGATCTAGGGTTTCATTTTCCACCGTCGGATCTAGGCTTTCATTAGGTATTTATATTAGGCTACAATAGGGACCATGAGGAGGAGTTGGATCTTGGCCACCCAATGGATCCGAACCACACAAACTCGATCCATTAATGATGATCTATTCCACTAGAGGATTATCATTGATCTACCTCACTAACCCCCATAAATAAATATGGGCTCCATATATTAATTGTACAAATGTCTCCCCGTGTTTAAGATATCGAATGTCCGTCAATTAATTAATTTACTGACAATTAATTAATCAACATCTAACTCCATGAGTAGTACCACTCAACCTTATCATCATGTCGGACCAAGTCTACCTGCAGGGTTTACATGATGATCCTTATGAGATCCTCAAGGGGAAATCATCATCCTAATACTTAGGACACGGTTTCCTCCTATAATCAACGACACACCATGTAAATAATATCATTTCCCAATTTACCGAGCCTATCGATTTAATCTATAAATCTCGCCCATTGGTAATTCAAAGAAATAAATACTAAGTACATGTGCCCGTTATTATATCAGGATTAAGAGCATGTACACCATAATATCCGAGGTCTGATTCAATTATGTAGTCAGCAATAAATTGAATCACTTCTAAGTCGGTCCTGCTCAATACACATAAAGTATACTAGTAAAATTCTATGGTCAAGACAAACCAATACCAAATTACACTACAACCATACCAATGGTTTGTTCAAAATCATCTCATTGTGAGCCTCTACTTATACTCTACAAGAAACTGATAACATGATCTCCTGCGTGACACCACACACCATGTTATCTATAATGTATTGTATCAGACAATATGCACAACCATAAATATGCAAACAATGATCATGTGATTCTTATTTCAAAAATAAAAATGTTAATACAAAGAATAAACTTTTCAGTATACATCTCAACAATTTCTTGTATTGGTTCTTACATTTAAGTACGAAATTTATGGACCAAATTTTATTAAGTGGGGGAGAATGTAAAATACCACACTACAACAAAAATGCTAAAAGACAACACCACAAAGACAACGATTTTAGGAGAAACCGTTGTAATTTTGATAAAAGACAACAATTTTTGACAAAACCGTTGTCTTTGAACGTCCATATACCACAAAAGACAACAATTTCATACTATCCGTTGTCGTTGAGTGCATTGTTTTTTTAATTAACAATGCAATTTACAACGGTTTTTCAAAACGACTGTCTTTAAAAAAATTTATTTTTTTAACAGAAGTTGGGACAATGGTGTAATGAACTGTTGTAAATGAGAAGGTTTTCACAACATTTGGTACAACGGAAAAAAATCGTTATCATTGTAATAATAATACAACGGTTATAAACCGTTGTCAATATATGCAATTATAATGGTTTTCTTTTTCTCGCCTTAAAAATCGTGCCAAAAATTGGGACTTCGATTAATAATAATAAAAAATAAATAAATATAAGTTTTTCTCATTTAGGCTTTCTCCCGATACCACAAAATTTCTTCCCAAAAATAACTCCTCCATCGCACCCCTCATTTAGGTTTTGTCATCTCTCTGCCGTGCCCATCATCCTTGTCGCCCCTCCGCGATCTCAAGTCCTCAATCATCCCTCAATGCCTTACCCACGCTAGGACACCTCTCACGCCTATAACCTCAACGTCTCCATTCTCGCGCGATTCTTCTTTCTCCTTCACTCTTCCCTTCTTTCTCCTGCTTTCCTAGGCGGTTGTTGCCCTATTCTTCCTTTTCTCACGAGTAGTGGGGAGCAACAACAACAACTTATCCTTGTTGCTGGATTGGATTTCATCGGAACGAAGCGAGGCCGCCAACGAAGAAGGCAAGGAAATGACAACGTATATGGTTGTTTAGTTGCCATTCCGGGTTGGATCCGTCAATTTAGCTAGAGAAAGAAAGGAAATTCGCAAATTTGTGCGATATGGTCCAATGCAAAATATAACATATCATTTTCTATGTAAATATACGTTAAGATATTGCTCTTTTTAAGCAAGAATTCACATTAGAACAAATTATAAATATAAATCTATTTTATTTTATAATTTATTATTGATTCTCTTTGACATAGTAATTCTTTCTCTTGTTAATAATGTTAATAATGATTACTCATATTTTATAATTGTGTTTATAAATTTTTTATTATAAATTAGAATTCAAATTTAAAATAATATTTTGACTACGGATTGAATAGAAAAAAAAACAATAAGTGTGCATTTTGACAATAAATTATTATTATTATTATTATAATAAAATTGAAGGAATGTCTATAAATAGTAAAAGAAGCTGTGTATAATTATGACCTTCTTTTGAGATTATGGTTATTTTCATTCCCCTCGTTCCCTCCTTACTCTTCCTCTTCTTGGTCTGCGGGGAATGCTAGTGTCGGCCCTCGTCCGCCTTCCTCGTCTCTCTTCCGAGGGGGCTCGGCCTCGCCTGTCGAGGGATGCAGACTCCGCGAGATTGCCATGCTCCGGAATCAGGAGCGGTCGCAGGAGCATGAGAGGCTGCAGTCGTTCCACAACCTCCATAACTACTACCGGGACTGGGGTGATGGATCCCGCCCTCGTGGAGAAGCCGGTCGTTGCTTGCGGATTCCGACTATTATCGACCACCGATTCATTCTCTGTCACGTCCGAGGCATTCTCTGAAGTATATATTCTTTCACCGCCTCATCTTCCTTTGATACCTTCCGCTTCTTTTTTTTACTTCCCTTTCTCTCCTTGCTGCTTTTCGTCTTGCTGTCGTCGTTATTTGAAATGGAGCTGGGATCATCAGTAAATGCATTTCCATCCAATCTCGAGGTGAGCAGCTTGTTGGAGGCTAAATGCTGTGTCGAGACTGATCCTACGGGCCGGTATATTCGTGTGAGTGTATTTTCATAAACTCCATGCTTTATTGGTTCGACAAGCTTCTACATCATAGCATTTATATATTTGTTCATATTTTTATTTCAATTAAATTGGTTCAAGAATAGCAGTTTGTCGTTCAAGTTTCATTTTGATTAATATTAATATGGGCAATGGTTTGGAATCTCCAGCTTTTTATTTTTTACTTTTGATTTTGTTTGCTATCATTGTTCTCCTTTGCTACAGTACAACGAGATTCTGGGAAGGGGAGCATTTAAGACCGTGTATGTTATAGATTTTCAGTTATTTTTTCCCTTTATTTTCTAATTTATAATTTTCTGTTTAGCTACAGTTAACGAAATGCTTCGATAATATGTATGACTTTGGAGAGTTTCTAAATATAACCATAAACATCATAACCGAGCTTTTTTTACTTCTGGAAGTCTAAGGCAGTATGTAGTCTGGCCCCTTTCTTTGATGCTCGACTTCATAACCGTGTTGAAAAGAAACATCAATTGTAATCACCGAGTGTGTAATCATTAGTCATGCAATCATCAAGTGTACCTAGATCACTGTTGTTATTGCAAGCATGCTCTTTATGATCACCAAGCTAACAAATTAATGTTGAGTATGATGTATTTTATGGTAAGTTCAATGTTTGCGTTCAAGACATCATTCCTTTTTACAACTTGGCAACAATTTAATACAATTGCATTGTTGTGTTCATATGGTACGTATATTGTTTTCATGTACTAACACTTTGACTCTTGATTTGTAAGTTATATTTATCCTGGTCTTATGCATTTTCTTTTATGTTTAAATGGTTGACATTTGTATAGAAAGATGGAGGAAAATAAGCTCAAGAGGTTTAGATTTGTGGATCCATATGTTGGGTACCACTTCACATTAGTTGATAAGAGAGTTCGTGGTTTGGAAGCTAGGTCGAATGACACACCAAAAAATCAACTAGTTTTGATTCCAGTTAACATAGAATATGTAAAACAGAGGTGGAATGCTCATTTTTACTTTGATAAACATTTGCTTAACTACATGCATTAATATTGTGTATATATATATATATAGTTTTCATTGGATTTTGATTGTCATCGATCCTCATAAAAAGGTTATTTCTTTGTTGGATCCTCTCAGTCAGCGTAATCGTGAGAAGACTTGGAAGAATGTTGTGAATATATAAACTTTATTAGAAAAATATTGTGAATATTTATTATAAAATTTTCTTATATACTAGATGCACTAAAAGTGTATAATCTCTTATGATTATAAGAAGCTGTAGGAGATTTGAGGCCGCTAGAGGGGGGTGAATACCGGCGCGTGATGGAATTCATTTTGTGTTCGTCTATAAATTTCATTAGCGTGCAGCGGAATAATAATGAAGCAATACGAAATAGACAAACACAAATACACAAGTATTTAATATGGTTCGGAACCGAACGATTTCTACTCCACGGATCGGGCTCTAAAAGCCCGAGCAATGCAACAACGCACTACTAATCACAATAACTCATTCTTGACACAAGTCGGAGGTGGAGAAACCTCGTACAAATGATCTTACAACAGCAAGAATAAAATACAAGCAATATACAATGCAAATACGAAAGACAAGTAAAGAAAAACTTTACAACACTTGCTTTTGATTGCTTGAATGCTTGGTTGCTTGACTTACACTTGGAGACCTGATTTGCAGCAACAAATCGTCCTAATAGCTCTCAAGAACCGGATGTTTTTTCCTCCATCACGAGCTCCTTTTATAGCTTCAACCTGTGCTGGAAAAAATCGATCAGTCGACTACTCGGGACCATCAGTCGACTGATCACACTGTTGCTGTGAGACAACAGTGTAATCCACTCTGGAAAAATCCAACGGCTAGGATATCAGTCGACTGATCATGACCATCAGTCGACTATTCAAGCCATCACTCGACTGTTGACTGCAGCGGTCGAGTGAGACTCTATTTTGTGCTTTAAAATCTGAGCACCAGTCCACTGACCTCACGATCAGTCGATTGCTTGGCCAATCAGTCGACTACCCTCCTCTGGCAGTCGATTGCTAGGCTAATTCCCGCAGTCAAACCCTAGTTGACTCTCACCAGTGGACTGTCATATGACACCAGTCGACTGTCACACCTCAAACATGAGATTTTAGCCCAAGTATGATTCACCCATACTTGCTAGACCACCCTTAGCCTAGACCTAAGCCTTTTAGCCACCTTCATCAACCTCACGTCTCTCGGATCCCTCCAACTCATTCATGACTTGTTCATCCATTGCGCTAGCCTTCAGGTGTTTCCATCGGCTATGTCATGCTAATGGTGTCTACACCGCCAAGGTACATTGGACTTACACCGCCAAGACTCGGCTTGGACTTTACGCCACCAACCACTGGTCTTATGCTACCAAGACTCCGCTTGGACTTTACGCCGCCAATATCAAACCCCTTGGACTTCTCAAATGCCAAGACTCAAGCTTGGACTTTTCCTTGTCAACCCATGTTGGACTTTCCATGCCAAGACCCATGCTTGGACTTTTCCTTGCCAAGTGTCCCACTTGGACTTTCCATGCCAAGTACCCATGACTTGGACTTTGCCTTGCCAAGACCCATGCTTGGACTTTCCCATAATCACATGGTCAACCCTAGTCAACCATCAAAGTCTCCCTCGAGTCAAACTCGAGTCCGATTAATCATAACCCGGGTCAATTGTACAAACAATCTCCCCAAAACATTAATAGACATCAATGTCAACTCACTTTGTCAAACATCAAAACATCACTCGAGTCAAACTCGAGTCTGGTCAATCGTGACGTGGGTTGATTGCACCAACAATCTCTCTCTTTTTGATGTTTGACAAAACAAAACTTGAGTTAGGCCTCTAACTCAAATTCCCTTACAAATTTTCCAAATTGGTAATTTCACTCTCTCTCAATACTTCTCCCCCTTTTTGACTAACATCAAAAAGGTTCTCTCCAAGGAGGTTAATGTCTCATGTCCCAATGAGATCTTACAATCTCCCCCTTGCTCCAACAATACCTAGGATACCTACCATCTTCCTAGTGATAAGCCCCATATCACTTAAGAGAGGCAATCCTATACTCTCTTCTGATTTTCAAATTGAGTATCTCAAAATCCCATTTTTCCTCTCATGAGGAAAATTACCATTCATCATCCCATGATGGATACCTCCCCCTAAAGGCTTGCTCCCCCTTGACCATTGCACCAACAATGTCCTTAGAAAGTCCCTAAGCCAATAGGAACTCTTAAACAATCAAAAATAAGGTTCAAAGTTCAAAAATGAACTCTTCTACCCTTAAATTTGATACTTTGACCTAACACCTCTCCAAATCCATATCCAATGGATTTTTATCCTTTATAATGCTTTCCAAAGCATATCCTAGGGTTAGAAGTGGTTAGGAGCCTTTACCATAGCTGAAATCGGGTTAAACAATCTTGTTTATCATGAAATCAAAGCTCGATCAGTCGACCAAAAACCGTTGGATCAAGTGCCCATCGATCGAATGACACCGAGCGAGTCGATCGACATCGCGCAAGGAAGTTCCGCTTCGCCAGTGGTGGTTTTTCGCCGGCGGTTTCTTTGCCAGAGTGGTTTCACCGTCGTTGTCGCTGGAAGCCGGTATTATCACCGATCGCCTGTAGAGTGATCGATAATCGAAAACCCTATTTTTCAGTTATCAGAATCCAACTTTGAAAAATCGTAACTAAATATATATAGCTTGAAAAATTATGAAATTTCATATGTATAATACTTATCACACATACAATCGGTGAAAAATATTGGAAAAATATTTTAACCATTAAAATAAGAGATTGATACAAAGTTCAAAAACTATTAAAACTTTAAAGTTTTTGATCTACTTTGTATCAACTTCTACAATGATGATTGCTATCAAAAGATAGACTTCACTAAGGTGTTATAAAATGATTTTAAAAAGTTTTTTAAAACTTATTTTGAACCATGGACTATTGGCTAGATATACATGATTTGTATATTAACTTTCCTCATGATTCATAGTGATGTTTGAAATAAGTTTAAGTTCATCTAGATGCACTACCTATGCACCTTGAACCTAACATATTATCCTAACATCTCACATGTTATCTAAGGTGTATACACACACATCATGTCAATTTAGATATGAGATGTGGAGTTAGGATTATTATAGCCTCATGCATTTTTTAGGCAACCATACTTGATTCCCTTATAAATGAGACTCCAAGTCATGCCATTGTCCTTAACTCAATTTTAATCAAGTTAAATGCATGAATGATCTGTTGGTGTAATCGGCCCAGGTTGACTCGAGTTTGACTCGAGCAGTACCTTGATAGGATTTTGATGACAGATAAAACTCATGACATGGGATTGTCATGGAAAAGTCCAACATGGTGTTGGCATGGAAAATCCAAGCATGGAGCTTGGTATGGGAAAGTCCAACATGGTGTTGGCATGGAAAATCCTAGCATGGAGCTTGGTGTGGGAAAGTCCAACATGGGGTTGGCATGGAAAATCTAAGAATAGAGCTTGGCGTGGAAAAGTCCAAAGCATTGCGAAGCCGTGTGCTTGGTGCTTGGTGAGAAATGCATTGCGAAGCCGTGCGCTTGGTGCATGTGGGAAGTCTTGAGAACTTGGCAAGTTCACTAGGCTCGGAGTCCTTGAGTCGGTAAAGGATGACATTGCGAAGCCGTGCTCTTGGTGCATCCGAGGGACCGCCGGATGGGGAGCGAATGGAGTGAGGCTCAAGGGAAGCATACTTCGAGGGCAAGAGACGAGAAGGATGGCGTTGCGAAGCCGTGCCCTTGGCGCATCCGAGGGACGTAGGCCGAGGGAAGAGAGCTTCGGTGGGGAACTCCATGAGGGATGATATGGACTTGGCCAAGTGGCTAATGTTGGGTTTCCGGCACCGCGGCGTGTGTGTGTTCGATCATGTTTCGTAAACATGAGCACAACGGAAGCAATTAAAAATAATAAATCTATATTTATTACAACACACACAACACACGCATGCAATTACAACAAGTGTAGACATAACCGTAAATTAAAATTTGCAATAAAAGGAAATTAAACTACGTTATACCTTCCGTATGACGTGTAGCGGGAACGGCATCAACCGGAACGATCCTCGTAAGAATCGTCTCTATCCGTATCCACGCCGAGCTCCTCGGGATGACTTCGCTAAGTCACGAGCTTCGTCTTCGTACGGGTTACTAGCCTCGTGTTGAAGACGACGTGATCGAGAGATGATCACGATCCGAATCCAAATTCGGATCCAAAACGAGTTCTCAAAACTCGCTTCTCCGGAGAAGTATTCGTCAACCATTTGACGAATCCTTCGTCCTCCACCTCAGAGGATTACCGGAGATCAAATCCCCGGTACGTTAGCTGCTGTCGGAGCACTAACCGTCGTCCAAACGACGCTCCGACGAGAGGAGGAGAAGCTGTCCAGAAAACTGGACAGCTTGGTGGAGGAGTAGGCGCCGGCCAAAACAAGGAGAGAAAAGGCTCACCTTGATGCCGAACCTATAGGAGATCACCGGAGGGTCGCCGGAGGTTCACCGGCTGGAGCTTGGACGCTGGCAAGGAGCTGGACGGCGCCACCACAAGCTGGGCGGCAACAACATGTTGGGCGGCTAGGGTTTGGATGATTTTGGATTAGTTCGGGTTTAACAATCCCTTAAGCCCACTTTTATAGAGAACTAATTCTCTTAATGGTTAATGGATCATATCCATAAAGCCCGTTAACCCGCTCCATTAAGATAAGTTAAAATAAACCAAACCATGATGGTTTATTTTAAGTTAAAACGAACCGAACCAACCTTTGGTTCATTCGTTTAATATAAACCAAACCATTTGGTTTATTCTCATCCATTGGATTAGAACCAAACCATTTTGGTCCATCCATTATGTCTTCATAAGACACTGCCCATCCACGCTTCCATTGCGACTGAAACAATTTCATGCTCGCTTTATGTTTGGTCCAACCAAACATAGTTTCTCTCGGTCTGAGAATCCCATTCTCAAGCTCGTTTTAAATCCTTTGGATTACACTCGTTGTGCGTGTGACCAAATAGGTTCTCGGTTTATGTTGGCCGTCTATAATTAACCATTAATTATAGAACGATCATGAGTGGCACCTAGTAGTACATCATGATCCCCAATTAACCGAAAAGATCAATGGTTGATCCAGAACTATTTCTGAAACCCTTCAGTAGCTCGAATGAATCGTGCCCCATTCCCTTCACTCATCTTATACCCCCTTGGTTCAGGACATGGTCTATTGTGTCAGTCCCCACTAGGCTGACTACGTCACACCTAGCCCAAGTATCATTTCCTCGTCCTACGGATTCTAGTTACTCCACATGTATCGAAGAGTACCTTACTCTAAACATGTAATGCTTTGGCCAAAGACTTTAGTAACAATCCGACGAGAGGCCATGGGTATACATCTCCTCGCAAGGAGTGGTGAATCCTTTATAGGCTATTCAAACACCTTCGATCACTTGACTTATACCCAATCATCCGGGTCCACATCTCCTTAGAGATGTTTGCTTAAGATGTCAAAGCATAAGTCTCCATGATCAAGATGACTTGAATACCGCAAGTCAAAGGAACATCGCACTTAAGCCACAAGAAGAACTTCATTGACATATCTATATATGCAGAGAACCATATGAAGTCTTACTACGTCACTCCAATGAACTAGTTACCATAACTAGCATCCACGATTAACTCCGGACATCACTATGTCTCGGCCATGAGAATCACCGCTTGGATACACCAAGGAGTATACCTCGTGCTAGTCTCGACAGAATTGATGGTGTCCAAATCCATCAATTCATCGACTAGGGATAATTTCGATACATCACAATTACACATGTAGAGATACTCACTAGTTGTGATCCAATCACAAATTCTCTCATGCTGTGAATCGTATCGTGGGCATTCAGTAAATGAGTTTAAGATCCAATCAAATACATAAAACATGTATACTCAAATAGTGAATCTTCATTTATCATATAAATGGTTCATACATAAGGCGATTGCCTTAGGACATCTCTCATATATTACTAACAGCTAAGACTGGTTATCAGATGCTCAAACAACTTGATGTTTGAGGTTTTACCCGACATCAGTCGACTGGCATAGGTGCCAGTCAACTGCTCTAGGTCGTATGGGTTCGACCAGTGTTCGACTAAATAGAGTCTGGCTGATCAGTCGACTGCCATGGGAGGGCAGTCGACTGTTGAGGACATCAGTCGACTGCTTAAGGGAAGCCGTCAACCGATTGCACTGTGCACGAGAACAAAAGCTAGTCGAGCTCGCCAGCACTCAACTGATGGGTTACCAGTCGACTCATGGGTGCCATCAGTCGACTGATGTGTGATCCGTTGGAACTTGACCAACGTGGATCTGGCCGTTGTGAGACAACGGCTACAGGACCAGTCGATTGGGGCCTTTTGGCAGTCGACTGATGCGCGCGAAATCAGCTTGATGCAGGTTATAAAAGGAGCTCAAGAGGGAGGATTTCGCCAAGACTTTAAGGAAGCTATTGCAGGGGAATTGCTGTTGTATTCCAGTCCTTCAAGAGCCATCCAAAGCAAGCAACAAGAAAGGGTTCAAAGCAAAGAGTTGTAAAGCGTTCTTTACTTGTATTTCTTGTGTCTTTGTATTTCTTGTAGTATTACTATTGTAATATCTTGTACGAGGTTTCCCCACCTCCGACGTGTAGTCGAGAAGGAGTTTAGGTAGTGTCGTGCGCATAACTAGAGCTCGGAGAGCTCGCCCGTGGAGTAGGAACCATTCGGTTCCGAACCACGTATATTGTGTGTGTTTGCATATGCTTGTATTTTTGTTAGTATTATTATTGTTTCTATTGTTTCCACTGCGCTAATGACAATTGTAGACGAGCACGCAATGAGAACGATCGTATTCCACCGTACGACGATTGAGGGCTATTCACCCCCCTCTAGCCGGCCAACCAACACAATCACATCGATCTACCCTACAAGTGGTATCAGAGCCAAGGCGCTTGTCAAGGACTAACCGCCGACACAAGCACTACAAGATGGTCGGCTACAACATCCATCCACCGAAATTCGATGGAGATTTTGCTTGGTGGAAGAAACGGATGGAGGTATATCTCGAAACCGACTTTGATTTTATGATTATTATAGAAAATGGTTTTGAGATGTCTAGGGACAAATACAACAAGCCAATTGAGAAGTCTAGGTGGACCCAAGACCAAATTAAGGACTTCAAGATAAATCTCGAGGTAATAAAATTATTTAGTGATTTGTTACCTAATCATATTTGGTCTAGATTGGGTGACTATAGGGATGCAAGGGAGCTATGGAATAAGATAATAAAATTCCAAGAAAACTCCCAACTGGCACAAGTAGAGGAGAATGTCGAAGAAGAAGCACCCACAACATTTAAAGATGTTGATGATTTAGTGGAGACCTCCACCTCTAGCATTAAAGGGGAGGAAAGAGTTTCTATTCTGGAGCAAGATCAAAATGAAGCTACTACCTCCGGAAGAAGTGAAGAGGCCTCCACCACCTCCCTAGTTAACTCAAGTGTTATTATTTTAAATAAAAAAATCACATAATATGCTTTGAGTGTAGGGAGAAAGGGCATTACAAGAGCAAATGCCCTAAATTGGCTAAGGAAAAGGCAACGACACCAAAAGTCAACCCAAATTCAAAGGATGTCGGAGTCCCCACAACTAGAAGCAAAGAGCACATTGTGTGCTTTAAATGCAATCAAAAGGGGCACTATCGAAGCCAATGCCCTAGGGGGAGGAAGAAAGGGCAAGAGGATGTATCTCATGTAGGGGGAGCTTCTAAGGCTAACCCTAAGGTAAATTTATTTAATGCACCTTTAGTTCCTAAAGTTAAAAAGCATGCTAAGAATTATTTTAGCTCTCTTGCAATCATTGTTGGGTTTCCGGCATCGCGGCGTGTGTGTGTTCGATTACGTTTCATAAACATGAGCACAGCGGAAGCAATAAAAATAATAAATCTACATTTATTACAACACACACAACACACGCATGCAGAGTACAACAAGTGTAGACATAACTGTAAATTTAAATTTGCAATAAAAGAAAATTTAACTACGTTATACCTTTTGTATTACGTGTAGCGGGAACGGCATCAACCGGAACGATCCTCGCTAGAATCGTCTCTATCCGTATCCACGCCGAGTATCCTTAGGATGACTTCGCTAAGCCACGAGCTTCGTCTTCGTATGGTTTACTAGCCTCGTGTTGAAGACGACGTGATCGAGAGATGATCACGATCCGAATCCAAATTCGGATCCAAAATGAGTCCTCAAAACTCGCTTCTCCGGAGAGGTATTCGTCAACCGATTGACGAATCCTTCGTCCTCCACCTCAGAGGATTACCAGAGATCGAATCCCCGGTAAGTTAGCCGCTATCGGAGCTCTAACCGTCGTCCAAACGATGCTCCGACGAGAGGAGAACAAGCTGTCCAGAAAACTGGACAGCTTTGGTGGAGGAGATAGGCGCCGGCCAACCAAGGGAAGATAGAGCTCACCTTGAGGCCAAACCTAAAGAAGATCACCGGAGCACTAGCCGGCAGCAGCTCGACGCCGGCGAGGGGAAGGAAGCTTCCTTCTGGACGCCGGTTGGAGGAGCAATGGGCGGCGGCAAGATGTTGGCGCCGAGAGCTCCAATGAGGAGGTGGGCGGCAACTTCAACCTAGGGTTTTTGGATTAGGGCTTAATTATCCCTTAAGCCCTCTTTTATAGAGAACTAATTCTCTTAATGGTTATTGGATCATAACCATTAGGCCCGTTAACCCGCTCCATTAAGATAAGTTAAAATAAACCAAACCATGATGATTTATTTTAAGTTAAAACGAACCGAACCAACTTTTGGTTCATTCATTTAAAATAAACCAAACCCTTTGGTTTATTCTCCTCCATTGGATTAGAACCAAACCATTTTGGTCAATCCATTATTTCTTCATAAGACACGGCCCATCCACGCTTCCATTGAGACTGAAAACGATTTCATGCTCGCTTTATGTTTGGTCCAACCAAACTTAGTTTCTCTCGGTCTGAGAATCCCATTCTCAAGCTCGTTTTAAATCCTTCGGATTACGCTCGTTGTGTGTGTGACCAAATAGGTTCTCGATTTATGTTGGCCATCTATAATTAACCATTAATTATAGAACGATCATGAGTGGCACCTAGTAGTACATCATGATCCCCAATTAACCGAAAAGATCAACGGTTGATCCAGAACTATTTCTGAAACCCTTCAGCAGCTCGAATGATTCGTGCCCCATTCCCTTCACTCATCTTATACCCACTTGGTTCAGGACATGGTCTATAGTGTCAGTCCCCACTAGGCTGACTACGTCACACCTAGCCCAAGTATCATTTCCTCGTCCTACGGATTCTAGTTACTGCACATGTATCGAAGAGTACTTTACTCTAAACATGTAATGCTTTGGCCAAAGACTTTAGTAACAATCTGACGAGAGGCCATGGGTATACATCTTCTCGCAAGGAGTGGTGAATCCTTTATAGGCTATTCAAACACCTTCGATCACTTCGACTTATACCCAATCTGCTAGTAATATATGAGAGATGTCCTAAGGCAATCGCCTTATGTATGAACCATTTATATGATAAATGAAGATTCACTATTTGAGTATACATGTTTTATGTATTTGATTGGATCTTAAACTCATTTACTGAATGTCCACGATACGATTCACAGCATGAGAGAATTTGTGATTGGATCACAACTAGTGAGTATCTCTACATGTGTAATTGTGATGTATTGGAATTATCCCTAGTCGATGAATTGATGGATTTGGACACCATCAATTCTATCGAGACTAGCACGAGGTATACTCCTTGGTGTATCCAAGCAGCTGATTCTCACTGGCTGGAGACATAGTGATGTTCGGAGTTAATCGTGGATGGTAGTTATGGTAACTAGTTCATTGGAGTGACTAGCCGTAAGACTTCATATTGTTCTCTGCATATATAGATATGTCAATGAAGTTCTTACTGTGGCTTAAGTGCGATGTTCCTTTGACTTGCGGTATTCAAGTCATCTTGATCATAGAGACTTATGCTTTGACATCTTAAGCAAGCATCTCTAAGGAGATGTGGACCCGGGATGATTGGGTATAAGTCGAAGTGATCGAAGGTGTTTGAATAGCCTATAAAGGATTCACCACTCCTTGCGAGGAGATGTATACGATGGCCTCTCGTCGGATTGTTACTAAAGTCTTTGGCCAAAGCATTACATGTTTAGAGTAAGGTACTCGATACATGTGGAGTAACTAGAATCCGTAGACGAGGAAATGATACTTGGGCTAGGTGTGACGTAGTCAGCCTAGTGGGGACTGACACTATAGACCATGTCCTGAACCAAGTGGGTATAAGATGAGTGAAGGGAATGGGGCACGATTCATTCGAGCTGCTGAAGGGTTTCAGAAATAGTTCTGGATCAACTGTTGATCTTTTCGGTTAATTGGGGATCATGATATACTACTAGGTGCCACTCATGATCGTTCTATAATTAATGGTTAATTATAGACGACCAACATAAACCGAGAACCTATTTGGTCACACACACAACGAGCGTAATCCAAAGGATTTAAAACGAGCTTGAGAATGAGATTATCAGACCGAGAGAAACTAGGTTTGGTTGGACCAAACATAAAGCGAGCATGAAATCATTTCAGTCGCAATGGAAGCGTGGATGGGTTGAGTCTTATGAAGACGTAATGGATGAACCAAAATGGTTTGGTTCTAATCCAATGGAGGAGAATAAACCAAAGGGTTTGGTTTATTTTAAACGAATGAGCCAAAAGTTGGTTCGGTTTGTTTTAACTTAAAATAAATCATCATGGTTTGGTTTATTTTAACTTATCTTAATGGAGCGGGTTAACGGGCCTAATGGTTATGATCCAATAACCATTAAGAGAATTAGTTCTCTATAAAAGAGAGCTTAAGGGATAATTAAGCCCTAATCCAAAAACCCCTTGCCCTAAGGTTGCCGCCCATCCCATTGAGGGAGCTCTCGGCGCCAACCCTAAACTGCCGCCCATTGCTCCTCCAACCGGCGTCCAGAAGGCTGCTTCCTTCCCCCTCGCCGGCGTCGAGCTGCTGCCGGTTAGTGCTCCGGAGATCTCCTTCAGGTTTGGCATCAAGGTGAGCTCTAACTTCCTTGGTTGGCCGGCGCCTATCACCTCCACCAAAGCTGTCCAGTTTTCTGGACAGCTTGTTCTCCTCTCGTCGGAGCGTCGTTTGGACGACGGTTAGAGCTCCGACAGTGGCTAACTTACCGGGGATTCGATCTCCGATAATCTTCTGAGGTGGAGGACGAAGGATTCGTCAATCGGTTGACGAATACCTCTCCGGAGAAGCGAGTTTTGAGAACTCGGTTTTGGATCCGAATTTGGATTCGGATCGTGATCATCTCTCGATCACGTCGTCTTCAACACGAGGCTAGTAACCCGTACGAAGACGAAGCTCGTGGCTTAGCGAAGTCATCCTAAGGATACTCGGCGTGGATACGGATAGAGACGATTCTAGCGAGGATCGTTCCGATTGATGTCGTTCCCGCTACACGTAATACGAAAGGTATAACGTAGATAAATTTCCTTTTATTACAAATTTAAATTTGCGGTTATGTCTACACTTGTTGTAATTTGCATGCGTGTGTTGTGTGTGTTGTAATAAATGTAGATTTATTATTTTTATTGCTTCCGCTGTGTTCATGTTTACGAAACGTGATCGAACACACACACGCCGCGGTGCCGGAAACCCAACAGTGGTATCAGAGCCCAGGTTGTGTTTCGACATAATCGTAAAATGGTTTTGTGATAGTCATAATGTTATTTCTGGAAATTTTCTAATTTTGGAAATTTAGAAGTATTTATGGAAATTTTTCAATTTTGGAAAGTCTAGAAGTATTTATGGAAATCTTCCACTTTTGGAAAGTTGGAAGTATTTATGGAAATTGATAATTTCCATAAATAAAATATTTGATTAGATTCTGGAAATTTGTTTCCTAAATTTATCATGATTTGATTTGGGAAATCAAATCTTAAAATATTTTATTTCCATAAGTAGTTTTAATGATTTAGGAAATTGGTTTTCTAAATAGATTTTCCTTAATCAAATAATTCCATGAATAAAATATGTGATTAGATTTAGAAATTTGTTTCCTAATTTAATTATGATTTGATTTGGAGAATCAAATCTTAAATATATTTTATTTCCATAAATAGTTATGACATATAAGGAAATTATATACATGACATAATTGTATGCCATGTAATTGCATTAGATGCATAACATTATGCCATGCGTGTCGTGACATGTAGATGTATGTCATGTATGTCATGTCATGTAGATAATAGTTATTTGCATGCAAAGAGGATGAGACATAAAAACCCTTAAACAATATTAAAGCCTACACCTTCCATTAATATGGTTAGAACCAGAGTTCCGTTTCTTGTTTGGGTTGTTGGACTCTCTCCAAGCCTGGCTCGAACCCGAACATGTTCAAACCATGGAATAGTTTAATACTAATATGGTAAGAGTCAGAGGTCAATCGTTAGCTTTGGTTGTTGGACTCTCTCCAAGCTGGGCTAATTGGTTAAATGCGCTCTAACCATATTAAAACTATTTCCCGATTAATGGGTTGGCTTTAACCTGGAGCATCGGCTTATTGGACTCTCTCCAAGGTCGATGTAAAGGGAGGTGAAATTGGGTGCTATGCATATGATGCATACTTGTTAATGTGTTAACAACCCGATGTATGTGTGAACATTCAATTAGTTGATAGCACATTGTGATAGTTGCATATACGTGATATGCAATCGGTATAGTTGATACCTACCGTCGTAGTTATGAATGACTTGTTGGACTCTCTCCAAGGTTGTTCATAACTATGATGGATATCAGCCCATTCGGAGATGGACCTACGATCTCCCGAAGTGATTTTGGGGTTTTTGAAATTCGAAAAATGAATGGGATTTATAAATGTATATTGATGCATTTTAAAATCATTTTCTCATATATGCTCATTTTGTATTTCTAAGATTGATCATGATGTCTTTGAATTTGTGCAATATTTTGGATTCAAACAAACTGACTGGGCCTAACTTCTTGGAATGGCTTAGAAACTTGAGAATTGTTCTCAAGGTGAAAAGCTTGTGTATGTGCTCGAAGCGCCTCTTCCCGCCTATCCTAGTGACGATGCAACTCCGGACCAATTGTTGGTCTATCAAAAACATGTGACTGATTCTGAACTAACAAGTTGCATCATGCTAGCCACGATGGAACCCAAGCTACGAAAGCAGCATGAGCATATGGATGCTCATATCGTAGTCCTTCATCTTTATGAGTTGTTTGATAAGCAAGTGAGATTCGAAAGGTTCGAAGTCTCCAAGCTTCTCTTCACCTCTGAGATGCAAGAAGGTTCATTTGTGGTACTGCTCAACATGCTGAAGACTGTGGAGCCTTCTGAGAAGCATGAGCAGGGGACGGTGTTGTTAGTTGATTCCTCGAAGAAAGGTTCTAAGAGGGAGTCAAAGGAACAACAGAAGGGGAAGAAGAAAAAGGCTAAAAAGGCAGAACCAGCTCAAAAGGGCACTTGCCATCATTATGGCAAGTAGGGCCATTGTCGAAGAAATTGCAAGATTTATCTTGAGTCCGTGAAGAAGAATAAGACATAAGATGCTCCATCTTTTTCATATATCTTCGTTATTGATTGTCATTCTATTTCCTCAGACACTTTGGTATTGGATACTGGGTGTGGCTAACATATATGTAATGACATACATAGGCTAAGGAATAGAAGAAGACTCGTCAAGGGAGAGTCAAATTTACGTGTTGGGAATGGAGCAAAGGTTGCTGCACTCGCCATCAGAACGTATTTGTTGAAACTCCCTGCAAGACTTGTCTTAGAACGTATTTATGTTCCTTCGTTGATAAAGAACATCATTTCTATTTTTTGTTTAAATAGAAATGGGTACCATTTGACTTTTAGTAACAATTGTTGTTACATAACTTTGAATGGAGTTCTTTATGGGACTGGAACTTTAAGCAATGGTGTTTATACGTTGGACGTATCCAGTGACATCTTCAATATCGAAGCGAGCAACAAGCGTGCTCGAAAGGATAATCAATTAGACTCCCATATGTGGCATTGTCTTCTTGGCCATATATGCAAGAAACGCATGTCCGAATTACACCGATGTGGAATTTTGGAATCGTTTGAATTGGATTCATACGATACATGCGAATCATGCTTAAAAGGAAAGATGACTAAGTTACCTTTTACAGGAAAAGGTGAACGAGTGGGAGAGTTACTAGGTCTAATACATACTGATGTATGTGGACCTATGTCAACTCAAGCATTAGGAGGCTATAACTACTTCATTACCTTCACCGATGATCACTCACGGTTTGGGTAAGTGTTCTTGATGAAACACAAGTCTGAAGCCTTTGAAAGGTTCAAAGAGTTCAGAAATGAAGTAGAGAAACAACATGACAAGTGTATTAAAATACTTCGATCGAATCGAGGTGGTGAATACTTGAGTCAGGAGTTTCTTGATTACCTAAGAGACAATGGTATATTATCTCAATGGACTCCGCCCTATACACCACAGCATAATGGTGTATCTGAGAGGCGTAACCGGACCTTGTTGGACATGGTCAGGTCAATGATGAATCATGCGACTCTTCCCAAGTCCTTTTGGGCCTATGCACTTCAGACAACTGTTTACTTGTTAAACAGAATGCCTACCAAGGTAGTCTCAACTACTCCATATGAGATATGGAATAGTAAGAAACCTCATGTATCTTACTTGAAGATATGGGGTTGTCCTGCTTATGTGAAGCGGACAGTATCAGACAAATTGGATGCTAATTCTGATAAATGTCTAATTATTGGATACCCTAAGGAAACAAGGGGTTACCAATTCTATCATCCTGTGGAACAAAAGGTGTTTGTTTCAAGGCATGCTGTGTTTCTAGAGAAAGAGTTTCTCTTGCAAGAAAACAGTGGGAGTGTCGTCGAGCTTGATGAGGCTCGAGAGACTCAAATAGACATTGATGATTTACTTGGTGAAGCACAACAGCCGACAACTCATAGTGATGAGCAATCGGCTGGACCTATTGTAACACCACATCTTCGTAGATCTGGTAGAACATGCAATATTCCTGAGAGATATGGATTTCTCGTAAGTGAATCGAACGACGTGTTACTCATTGATGATGAGGAGCCTACCAGTTATGAAGAAGTGCTGACAAGTTCAGAAAGGGATAAGTGGCTTGGTGCCATGAAGTCGGAAATGGATTCCATGTACGAAAACCAAGTTTGGAACTTGGTTGACCCACCTGAAGGCATAAAGCCTATAGGGTGCAAGTGGGTTTTCAAGAAGAAAACTGACATGGATGGTAATGTGATTACCTATAAGGCTAGATTGGTGGCGAAAGGATATCGTCAAAAGCAAGGTGTTGATTATGACGAAACCTATTCGCCTGTAGCTTAAATCCATTCAGATGCACCTGGCCATAGCGGCTCATTATGATTATGAGATATGGCAGATGGATGTGAAAACAGCTTTCCTTAATGGAAACCTGCTCGAGGACGTGTATATGATACAACCTGAGGGATTCACATCGGTTGATAAAACCAAGGTATGCAAATTGCGACGATCCATTTATGGATTGAAGCAAGCATCCAGGAGCTGGAATATCCGTTTTGATGAGACAATCAAAAAGTTTGATTTCTCAAAAAATCCAGACGAACCTTGTGTGTACAAGAAGGTTAGTGGGAGTGCAGTCGTGTTCCTAGTATTGTATGTCGATGACATATTACTTATAGGAAACGATGTTTCAATCTTACAGTTAGTTAAGGTTTGGTTATCCAAGACATTCTCCATGAAAGACCTGGGAGAAGCAACCTACATCCTCGGGATTAAGATCTATAGAGATAGATCGAAACGGTTGCTTGGTCTTTCGTAGTCTACATATATAGACCGAGTGCTAAAGAGGTTTAGCATGTCGGAATCCAAGAAAGGTTTCCTACCCATCAGGCATGACCTTTCAAAGTCTATGTGTCCGCGCACAGAAGACGAGAGGATTTGCATGAGTAAGATTCCCTATGCATCCGCAATAGGATCTATCATGTATGCTATGTTATGTATGAGGCCCGATGTATCGTATGATCTGAGTGTCACGAGCAGATACCAGTCTGATCCAGGAATGGATTATTGGGTGGCTGTTAAGACGATCTTTAAGTACTTGAGAAGAACTAAGGATGTGTTCCTAATATATGGAGAAGGGTACATGGTGATATGTGGGTATACGGATGCCAGATCCAGACAGACAAGGATGATTCCATGTCTCAGTCTGGGTATGTATTCACCTAGAATGGAGGCGCAATAAGTTGGAAAGGTTCCAAGCATGACGCTATAGCGGATTCTTCCACTAAGGAAGAATACATTGCAGCTTTGGAAGCAGCAAAGGAAGCGGTTTGGATCAAGAAGTTCATCTATGAACTTGATGTGGTCTCATCAATGATCCAAACATGTGCTTCGCCGCTATCATTTTATCAGAGAGATCATTAGTAGGAACGAAATACAAATCGAGAAAATTCCTACTGAAAGCAACTTAGCGGATCCTTTGACTAAGGCATTACCTCAAAGTAAGTTTGAGGGTCATGTTAGAGCTTATGGTATTGGATACCATAGCGATTGGCATTAGGCCAAGTGGGAGTATGTTAGTAATATATGAGAGATGTCCTAAGGCAATCGCCTTATGTATGAACCATTTATATGATAAATGAAGATTCACTATTTGAGTATACATGTTTTATGTATTTGATTGGATCTTAAACTCATTTACTGAATGTCCACCATACGATTCACAGCATGAGAGAATTTGTGATTGGATCACAACTAGTGAGTATCTCTACATGTGTAATTGTGATGTATCAGAATTATCCCTAGTCGATGAATTGATGGATTTAGACACCATCAATTCTGTCGAGACTAGCACGAGGTATACTCCTTGGTGTATCCAAGCAGCTGATTCTCACTGGCTGGAGACATTGTGATGTCCGGAGTTAATCGTGGATGCTAGTTATGGTAACTAGTTCATTGGAGTGACCAGCCGTAAGACTTCATATGGTTCTCTGCATATATAGATATGTCAATGAAGTTCTTACAGTTGCTTAAGTGCGATGTTCCTTTGACTTGCGGTATTCAAGTCATCTTGATCATGGAGACTTATGCTTTGACATCTTAAGCAAACATCTCTAAGGAGATGTGGACCCGGGATGATTGGGTATAAGTCGAAGTGATCGAAGGTGTTTGAATAGCCTATAAAGGATTCACCACTCCTTGCGAGGAGATGTATACCCATGGCCTCTCGTCAGAATGTTACTAAAGTCTTTGGCCAAAGCATTACATGTTTAGGAGTAAAGTACTTTCGATACATGTGCAAGAACTAGAACTGTAGGACGAGGAAATGATACTTGGGCTAGGTGTGACGTAGTCAGCCTAGTGGGGACTGACACTATAGACCATGTCCTGAACCAAGTGGGTATAAGATGAGTGAAGGGAATGAGGCACGATTCATTCGAGCTGCTGAAGGGTTTCAGAAATAGTTCTGGATCAACCGTTGATTTTTTCGGTTAATTAGGGATCATGATGTACTACTAGGTGCCACTCATGATCATTCTATAATTAATGGTTAATTATAGACGGCCAACATAAACCGAGAACCTATTTGGTCACACGCACAATGAGCGTAATCCGAAGGATTTAAAACGAGCTTGAGAATGAGATTCTCAGACCGAGAGAAACTAAGTTTGGTTGGACCAAACATAAAGCGAGCATGAAATCGTTTCAGTCGCAATGGAAGCGTGGATGGGCCATGTCTTATGAAGACATAATGGATGGACCAAAATGGTTTGGTTCTAATCCAATGGAGGAGAATAAACCAAAGGGTTTGGTTTATTTTAAACGAATGAACCAAAAGTTGGTTCGGTTCGTTTTAACTTAAAATAAACCATCATGGTTTGGTTTATTTTAACTTATCTTAATGGAGAGGGTTAACGGGCCTAATGGTTATGATCCAATAACCATTAAGAGAATTAGTTCTCTATAAAAGAGGGCTTAAGGGATAATTAAGCCCTAATCCAAAACCCTAGCAAAAAGTTATCGCCCACCCCATTGAAGGAGTTTTCGGTGCCAACCCTAAGCTGCCGCCCCTCTTCTCCAACCGACCACCAGCTGCTGCTGTCTTCTCTCATTGCCGGCGTCGAGCTGCTGCCGAATGAGTTCCGGTGATCTCCTTTAGGTTTGGCATCAAGGTGAAATTTATCTTCCCTTGGTTGGCCGGCGCCTATCTCCTCCACCAAAGCTGTCCAGTTTTCTGGACAGCTTGTTCTCCTCTCGTCGAAGCATCGTTTGGACGACGGTTAGAGCTCCGAAAGCGGCTAACTTACCGGAGATTCGATCTCCGGTAATCCTCTGAGGTGGAGGACGAAGGATTCGTCAATCGGTTGACGAATACCTCTCCGGAGAATCGAGTTTTGAGAACTCGGTTTTGGATCCGAATTTGGATTCGGATCGTGATCATCTCTCGATCACGTCGTCTTCAACACGAGGCTAGTAACCCGTACGAAGACAAAGCTCGTGGCTTAACGAAGTCATCCTAAGGATACTCGGCGTGGATACGGATAGAGACGATTCTAGCGAGGATCGTTCCGGTTGATGCCGTTCCCGCTACACGTAATACGAAAGGTATAACGTAGTTAAATTTCCTTTTATTGCAAAATTTAAATTTACGGTTATGTCTACACATGTTGTACTAAGCATGCGTGTGATGTGTGTGTTGTAATAAATGTAGATTTATTATTTTTATTGCTTCCGCTGTGCTCATGTTTACGAAACGTGATCGAAAACACATACGCCGCAGTGCCGGAAACCCAACAAGAGTATCAATTTTAAGGTGGATGAGAGTTCATTGTTGAACTTTGCCTTAATTTTGATTGGTTAAATGTTCCTATTGGCTTAAAGACTCTCCAAGGACATTGTTGGTGCAATGGTCAAGGGGGAGCAAGCCTCTAGGGGGAGGTATCTATTATGGGAGGATGGATATGTATTTCCTCATGGGAGAAAAATTGGGTTGCCTCTCTTTAAGTGATATGGGATCACTAGAAAGATTGTAGGCATGTGTTCCTCCAAGGGAGAGATTGTAAGATCTCATTGGGATATGAGACATTCATACCCTTGGGGAGGACCTTTTTGTTGTAATGTCAAAAAGGGGGAGAAGTTACCAAGTTCCCAATTAGGTTTGGAATTCTCATTTGGGATGTGAGAATTGCCAATATGGGAGAATTGGTAGACTTGAGATGGTAGTTTTGTCAATCATCAAAAAGGGGGAGATTGTTGGAGCAATCGGCCTAAGTTGACTCGAGTTTGACTCGAGCAGTACCTTGATAGGATTTTGATGATAGACAAAACTCATGACATGGGATTGTCATGGAAAAGTCCAACATGGTGTTGGCATGGAAAATCCAAGCATGGAGCTTGGTGTGGGAAAGTCCAACATGGGGTTGGCTTGGAAAATCCAAGCATGGAGCTTGGTGTGGAAAAGTCCAAAGCATTGCGAAGCCGTGCGCTTGGTGAGAAATGCATTGCGATGTCGTGCGCTTAGTGCATGTGGGAAGTCTTGAGAACTTGGCAAGTTCACTAGGCTCGGGGTCCTTGAGTCGGTGAAGGATGACATTGCGAAGCCGTGCTCTTGGTGCATCCGAGGGACTGCCGGACGGGGAGCGAATGGAGTGAGGCCTAAGGGAAGCATACTTTGAGGGCAAGAGACGAGAAGGATGGCGTTGCGAAGCTGTGTGCTTGGCGCATTCGAGGGACGTAGGCCGAGGGAAGAGAGCTTCGGTGGGGAACTCCATGAGGGATGATATGGACTTGGCCAAGTGGCTAAGACTGCTTGTCGGATGCTCAAACAGCTTGATGTTTGAGGTTTTACCCGACATCAGTCGACTGTCATAGGTGTCAATCAACTGCTCTAGGTCGTATGGGTTCGACCCGGTGTTCATTGACAGTCTGGTGTCGATCACCGATCGCCATGGGAGGGCGATCGTTGAGGATCACATCGATCGCGAAGCAAGCGATCGGCGATCACACTATGCATGGGAAAAAAAGCTAGTCGAGCTCGCCAACACTCGATTGATGGGTTACCAGTCGACTGATGGGTGCCATCAGTCGACTGATGTGTGATCCGTTGGAACTTGACCAACGTGGATCTGGCCGTTGTGAGACAACGACTACAGGACCAGTCGACTGGGACCTTTTGGCAGTCGACTGATGCACGCGAAATCAGCTTGATGCAGGTTATAAAAAGAGCTCAAGAGGGAGGATTTCGCCAAGACTTTAAGGAAGCTATTGGAGGGGAATTGCTACTGTATTCCAGTCCTTCAAGAGCCATCCAAAGCAAGCAACAAGAAAGGGTTCAAAGCAAAGAGTTGTAAAGCGTTCTTTACTTGTATTTCTTGTGTCTTTGTATTTCTTGTAGTATTACTATTGTAATAGCTTGTACGAGGTTTCTCCACCTCCGACGTGTAGTCGAGAAGGAGTTTAGTTAGTGTCGTGTGCATAACTAGAGCTCAGAGAGCTCGCCCGTGGAGTAGGAACCATTCGGTTCCGAACCACGTATATCGTGTGTGTTTGCGTATGCTTGTATTATTGTTAGTATTATTATTGTTTCTATTGTTTCCACTGTGCTAACGACAATTATAGACAAGCACGCAATGAGAACGATCGTATTCCACCGTACGACGATTGAGGGCTATTCACCCCCTCTAGCCCTCTAACCAACATAATCACATCGATCGACCCTACATGATCATGACATAAATGATAGCAATAATAAAACATGGCCAATGTTCACACTTGCCATGACATATGATATAATGTAAAAACAAACATGACATCTAAAATAATTGTAAACAATGTCATGACATGTTATATGATAAGATAAAATTTGATGTCATGACATGACAAATTTTTATACACACGCACATTAATACACACATATAATCAGACAAAAACATTTCTTTTAGAAACAAAACATTCCATTCAATTAAAACTTCAGTTTTTTACAACCAAAATAGAAGTTTGAAACGCTCAATCTCACTACGAAAACTAAAAATAGAAACCCTAAACATCCTCTAGCTCTAATCTCCTGCAGAAGGTGGAGGCGGAGGAGACTGCTGGCTCAGGGTCCAGACCCACATCATCTCATACATGTCAAGCTGACGCTGCTCCATGCGGCTCTGGCACTCCTCAATCTGGGTGTGGCGCTCCTCCATCCGGCTGAGGTGCTGACCCATGGAGGATTGCCCTGATATAATCTCTTCCAACTGAGAGTCAACCGTCTGCTGGTAATCCTGGAATCTGGCCTCCAGCTGTCCAACCCGATCTGAAGGACCTACTGCTGATGCATTTGCTAGCATCTGGTCATCCTCATCAGCAACATCGGGGTCCTCATATCGTCTTGCAGGCTCTCCCGGTACTAGAGGTGGCTCCCCATGTGGCCTGGGCGGAGGCCGAGGTATCATCTCCATCTGCCCATCTCCGATCCACAGCCTCGCTAATCTGAAGTTACGAACTGATATATAGTCATAAACCTCAGATAGCGCCCTCAGAGATCCCTGTTAATGTTAATGCCTATGGACTCTAGCCATGCAGTGATGATATGTCTAAAAGGCATATGCACTTTCCCTTGCACAGGAGATATGAAATGTACAATGCAATGAAACATGTTCAATGCAATGTTTATATCTAATCTATGACGGATGACATACATGAGGAAGAGATGGGGAGGTCGAATCTTGGCCAGACCCCGAGTCACAATAGGGAGAAAGCACCCAACAATGACTTTGTAGAGCACATTGTCAGGTGCAGATAGCTCAGTGATAGGAAATAGGTTCTGAGCTGGTGGGCGAGGATGGAGAAAAATTTGCTCATGTATGGAGTCTAAAGAAATATGATCAAAAGGCTCGGGAAGAGGGGCATCGAAGGTAGGATAGAATATGAAAGTGTCATTCGATGGCCTACACTCAAGGAACTCATGCAGGATTGTAGGAGTAAACTCTAGGTCGCGTTTTGTGACCCGAGTAGTGTATGTAGGACTATTGTCTACTTTCTTTAGATTTTGATAAAACTCCTTAAGGAGATCATCATTGATGGCATGATTACATAGAGCTACCTTCATGAGCTGATAATATGTTAAAATCTCCACGACATCGCTACAGTAATGCTTAAAGAAATCGACATCGATGTACCTAACCGACATGGGTTGGTACAATCATGATCCGACCTCATTCTGGTCATTTCGACGGGGTCGTCTATATGAATGCAATGCAATGCGATAGAATGCGATGATACAAACACAATGATTAGATCAAAATGAGTTGTAAATACCAATTGTAGGATATTTTAGGCCGCTAAAGGGGGGTGAATAGCGGCGCGTGATGGAATTTGTTTCATGTTCGTCTACAAATTTTGTTAGCGTACAACAAAATAATAATGAAGCAATACGAAATAGACAAACACAAATACACAAGTATTTAACGTGGTTCGGAACCGAACGGTTCCTATTCCACGGATCGGGCTCTAAAATCCCTAGCAATGCAACCACACACTACTAATCACAATAACTCCTCGACACAAGTCGGAAGTGGAGAAACCTCGTACAAATGATCTTACAACAGCAAGAACAAAATACAAGAAATATACAATGCAAATACGAAAGACAAGTAAAGAATAACTTTACAACACTTGCTTTTGATTGCTTGACTTGCACTTGGAGACCTAATTTGCAGCAACAAATCACCCCAATAGCTCTCAAGAACCGGATGCTTTTTCCTCCATCACGAGCTCCTTTTATAGCTTCAACCTATGCTGGAAAAAGTCGATCAGTTGACTGCTCGGGACCATCAGTCGACTGATCACACTGTTGCTGTGAGACAACGGTGTAATCAACGCTAGAAAAATCCAACGGCTAGGACATCAGTCGACTGATCATGACCATCAGTCGACTGTTCAAGCCATCACTCGACTGTTAACCGCAACGGTTGAGTGAGACTCCATTTTGTGCTCCAAAACTCGAAGACCGATCGCATCGCATCACCGATCATTGCCAATAAGTCGATCGCCTCCTCTAGCAAATGATCGCTAGGCTAATTCCCATAGTCAAACCCTAGTTAACTCTCTCCAGTCGATTGCCATATGGCACCAGTCGACTGACACACCTCAAACATGAGGTTTTAGCCCAAGTATGGTTCCCCCATACTTGCTAGACCACCTTTAGCCTAGACCTAAGCCTTCTAGCTACCTCCATCAGCCTCACATCTCTCGGATCCCTCCAAGTCATCCATGACTTGTTCATCCATCGTGCTAGCCTTCAGGTGCTTCCATCGGCTATGTCATGCTAACGGTGTCTACACCGCCAAGGCACATTGGACTTACGCCGCCAAGACTCCTCTTGGACTTTACGTCGCCAACCACTGGTCTTATGCTGCCAAGACTCCTGCTTGGACTTTACGCCGTCAATATCAAACCCCTTGTAATTCTCAAATGCCAAGACTCAAGCTTGGACTTTCCCTTGCCAACCCATGTTGGACTTTCCATGCCAAGACCCATGCTTGGACTTTTCCTTGCCAAGTGTCCCACTTGGATTTTCCATGCCAAGTACCCATGACTTGGACTTTGCCTTGCCAAGACCCATGCTTGGACTTTCCCATAATCACATGGTCAACCCTAGTCAACCATCAAAGTCTCCCTCGAGTCAAACTCGAGTCCGATTAATCATAACCCGGGTCGATTGTACAAACAATCTCCCAAAAATATTAATTGACATCAATGTCAAACATCAATGTCAACTCACTTTGTCAAATATCAAAACATCACTCGAGTCAAACTCGAGTCTGGTCAATCGTGACCTGGGCCGATTGCACCAACAAAAGCGTCTTGAAACTATTCACCACAGAGATTGATAAGCATGAGAACAAACAAACTTTATGGGAAATAGTCAAGGTATATATGTTTTCTAGTATTTAAAAAATCTTGATACTATGCATTTCGTTTGCTCAGAAACCTGTTATAGTTTGATGCTTATTATGGGTTTTTCATCACATAATACAGTTAGTTGGGTTTAGAAAATATTTTGTATTCTCTGAGAGAGAACCATTTAACTTGGACCAATATTAGTTGCAAGTTTGCAGCTAGTGCTCTTATGCTTCTAGAAAACCTTCATTCATGACTGTATTCTTCTCCTTATTTGTATTGTTATTCCAATTAAGTTATTAATTTGCTATTACCATTTTTTTCATCATAGACTCCCCTTCAATCGAATGGAGCCCAATGCGATTATTTCATTTTACGATATATGAGAGATATAATTGAAGGCGACACATCCATTGACAAGGCTTCCTTACAGGCAATAGTAATATTTGTGGGAAATAATCAAGGTATGTTTTACATTGTGAGGAGCTTATATAATTTGAGGAGTAATTATTTAGTGACATTTTTGTTAAAGTAGATGTGAATCACATACTTTCTTGTGTTATTTGTTAAAGTAGATGTGAATTATTTAGTGACATTTATATAATCAAGTTATTTGTTATTGTTATTAGAAGGATGAATCATACACTTTCTTGTGTTATTTCTCGTTGAGAAAGGCTTTGTGAAAATCTCCGCATAACTACTATAATTTTTTTCATCACAGGTTCCCCTTTAATCAGATAGAGTTCAATGCGGTTATTTTGTTTTGCGATATATGAGAGATATAATTGAAGGCACCGCATCCATTGATAAGTCTTCCCTACGACCAATATTAATATTAGACATATTTTCAAATTTTCTTATTGATACATACTTGTAAAATGATTTGTGCAATTAATTATCATATAGTACTCAATGTGTTTAATTACATTTTCATTCATTTATTCACATGCAGTTCGAAAAATCTATGATAGCTGCAAAGGAAATTGATGAAGTATGTTCAGAGTAGGCTGAATGCATACAAGATCACATATCTGATGATTAGGAGATTTAAGTGTACATACCTCTTTTGGTTAGATGTGGTAATCTATAAGTGTTTTGGTTATTATGAATAATACTTTTGGTGTAGTACTAAGCATATGATGTGTAGTTGTTTTGCTAGAGTACTTTTTTTATATATATTTTTAAGAGTGATCATTTAAAATGGGATGATGTGACCTTGTACTTTACATTGCTAGAAGTACGAGTGTATATGTGTTTTCTATAATTTTTTTGATGTTGTATGATTCATATTAAAAACACAACACTATAAATCGACAGCGATTTATTGTTCTCTAGAGTAATCATTGAGAAATGACAACGGTTAATAATCATTGTCTATGACTCAAAAAATTATAATAAATCCATGTGTTAAGAAAAATAGGACGCTCAAAGACAACGGTTATAACCTGTTGTAATTTTAGTTGAAAGACAACAGTGAAAAACCATTGTCTGTGATCTAAAAAATCCGTGGTAAATTGACCCGTTGTGAAAAGTGGGGTGCTCAAAGACAACGGTTAAAAATTGTTGTCTTTTCCTTAAATCGACAACAGTTTTTAACCGTTGTCTTTGAGCGCCCCGCTTTTCACAACCGGTCGCTTTACCACGGATTTTTTGGATCATAGACAATGGTTTTTCACCGTTGTCTATTCGAATTTTTGTTGTAGTGCCACAAATAAATTTCCTATAAAATAATATCTCTATTATTCTTTAAATAGAGATCTTATTATTGAGGTAAATTAATTTAACGATGAATGGTTAGGAATTCATTTAAACCTAACCTAAGTTAAATTCTTATGGATTAATTAAATGGATTTAGGGTTAAAATGTGCTTATAGGATTAAACCCGACTCGTTTTCCAAACCCGACCCATTAGAAAATTTAACGCGCTGAACATTTTTCCCCTACGCGACTGTTCCCTTCTGAAACGTGCGACAACTCCTCTTCCCTTCCGAAATGCACGACTGCCGAGCTCTTTCTTCCTCCTCTCTGCCCCTCGCCGCTCTCTCTGTGCTCACCTCACAGCAAGCGGCAACCAACAGCCTCGATGATATTTGCGGATGAAGCTGAAGCAAGGGGTTACCACGGAAGGGAGGGCAACAACGTTGGCATTGGCGTGAGGTTTACCAGCGAACAAGATATATTTGGGGGAAACTGATGCCGGTGGAAGATTCAACTAGAGGTCAGCGCGATTCCTCCTCTCCGGGCTCTCGCATACTTCTTCGCGTGAGCCGATCGACGACGGTTTGGTCTGATTTCTGACGTTGAGTTATGTTTCACAATCTCTGCGGTAGTTAGGTAAGTGGTCGAACTCTTTCTCAGATTTTGAAGGAGATTTATCCTCAATCGTGATATTCACTACCGTTAGCTCTGTTCTGTGGGGATAGGGCAGTAGGGAAATTGTTGGCCAACACTGATCGTGGATGGTGATGCCCCTTCTGTGATGTTGTTGCTGCCTCCATCGATCATTGCTTCTGATGTTCATCGGCATGGTCAAGGAGGTGATCGCCCTTGCCACCTATCGTCCACGGTGCACAAACTGCAATGTCGACATCGATCGATGTCTCTGCCAGGGGTTCCACAGCAGGCTCTATTCGGCAATCTGTCTTCTCCACATAATTTCTGATCCGAGTCACCAATCTGAACTATTTTCTGTGGACTTGTTTCTCTATGGTGATTTCCAAGATATTGGCTTGCATTTCGGTGAGTATTCCCGATCTGGAATTTTAGTGTCTCATGAGTTAAGCTAGGGTTCAAGGAGGAGAGTTTCTTATCTCACAGATTTTCCATTTCCGCGGGATTGGGATAGGTGGTTCGAATTGGAGGTAAAGTTGTTTTGATTTATGATTCTATCATATTTCTAAGTTGCATCATAGGTTGCTTGTAGTGATTTGGTTGTGGGTTGCAATCTGTGAATTGGTTAGAATGGGAGGCAACTACGGGCTGATGTTATGGCTTTGAAACTAGGTAAGTTTCAATTTGGATTTGGCTAATTGTACATTGATTAAGTTAATGAATGGTGATATAGCAGTATCTTTGTAGGATTGGTAGATCAGAGTTGGAATTGGTTCCCAATTTGATTATGGAATTCAGATTCTGATGAGGATCAAGAAGTGGTGGTTGATTGCAACAATTGTAAGGTAAGCTTTGATTTGATATTGTTATTAAGTAGGATGTGTTACCTTTATAGTTGATGCTAGAGTTGACTCATGAATGATACGGTGAATTTAATCTCATTAAGGTTGGAGAATGTTGAATTAGTTTGTATAATGATCGATGTAGGATTCGATTCAATCATTCGATGTAAAATAGAACTTAGTTATGTTCTACGTGTTCTTTTGCAGGACCTTGATTGGTGATAGATGTTGCACGCATGGATAGCTAGCATGAGCTATTTAGCAGGTGGGTAATTTCCTACCCTGGTTAGGTAGTTATTAATGTATGCAGATTTAGATATATGATCATCTTATATGATCATATTACCTTGACTCTGATCTTATTTACTCTCGTGCTTGATACTTTATCTTTGGCCTGTTATGCTCTATTGTTGTTATCACATTTTTCCTCATCATGATTAGGAATTACAGATGTGATGTAAGTAAACCCATAAATGTATAGTTATGTGTAAATAGAGGAATACGGATGATAACCTGATTTGTAAATTGGGTAAAAAGGGCATACATGGGTAAGTAAGGTCCTGAACGTAGGATTGATTCCAATACCCTTATATTGCATGTTTACTATCGATCATGTATTGTGTAAATGGTCAGGTAAAATGTGATTAGTGTGTCGCTACGAACCGGTGGTCCTAGCTTGTCATGTTCAGTTGAGTACGACTCTCTACAAGATAGAGAGTGCATTGATCAGATTGATATGACACTCTATAGGATAGAGAGTGTTATGATCAGTTGAGTATGACTCTCTGCAGGATAGAGAGTGCATCGATCAGATTGTTATGACTCTCGGTAGGAATAGAGAGTCTGAGGTGGATGTCTATATGTGTGACTATGCATTCATGTCATTGCATGTATGCTGGCGACGTGGTCTCCCTTATGGTTGAGAGGGTTGTCAGTCATCCTGCCTCCATGGTTACTCATAGGAGGAGTAACCTGTGTGAGGGCAGAGTATTGTGGTGCCACACTCTACCACTATAGATGGTGGTAGTTGGATTTGTGTGTCGTAGTCCTACGTGTGTGACACTCGACCACTCATGGATAGTGACTGTCGGAGTGGCCAACAGTAGGGACCCCCGTCAAGTAACTTGCTCTTTACGCTTATATGCTACTCAATCATACTGCCCACTCGGCCACTCGAGAGTAGTGGTTGGTATTGAGTTGGGACAGTTGTCATGTCGAGCCACCGAGGCCACACTGGGGTTGCGGTAGCTTTAGGGTGAGCCGGCATGACCATGCATGCTGCATTGTCGTAACTTATGACATTTTCTCATATTGCCATATATATATATATATATATATATATATATATATATATATATATATATATATATATATATATATATATATGGATGATTGTGATTAGTATATATATATATATACAGTCTATATATATATGCTTATTGTGATTTTGCATTTGATTGTACTATGCTTGTTGCATTTGGTTGTACATCATCTTCATACATGCTACCTGCATTTGTTATATGGTTGTGTGGGATACCTGTATACTTGTTGGTTAGACTATTGCATTCTTTGACCCGTATTTTTGACGTTGTATGGTTTAGACCAGACTTCCTATTATATACATATATTGTGGATATGTGCTCAGGTTGGATAGGTGTAGCATAGCAGACTTTCAGATATGTCTGCATTTTACGTTGGTTATTTGGTTAGAAGGTATATATATGTATATGTTTATCATGCTAGTGTTACCTGATCTACCTGTAGATTTTTATATTGAATTACATGTGATATATGATATATATATGTTTTTCTTATTACCTGCTGAGTTTTACTCACCACCATAGACCCTGGGTTTTTCTGTCGCCCAGGTAATAGGTAGAAGTTTTCATGACGGCTTGGAGTTTCGCCAGCGATCCATCCCATCTCCTTTTTCTGAGCCTCCCGTGGATTTTGGGTTATGTTGTGGACTTTATTTTTTTTTCTAAAGTTTTATGAACTGTTTGGTACTGTGGATTTGTCAGTTGGTATGCACTTATGTTGGTTATGGATTTGTATGTCAGTATGTGTGGTTATGGGTATGTCGTTTTATGTTTTCTGCTGTGTTTGATATATATATGCTTACTATGTTTTGGTTGTGGGCCTATGTGCCTTATATTAACACGATATGTTGCCACATATAGGGGATATGTCATCCGTTTACTTTTCGGCATGACATACTCTCGGGGCGTGACAGTATGACTCCCCATTTATCACAATGTCCACATCACAAACTTAAAAGATGACTCATCGTTCATATATTTTATAACGGTATATCTTATCCTATAAAAGTTTCCTTAGATTCTACTACAGGAGTAGTGCTCATGAACAAAACATTTTATGAACCATTCAATATTATCAAAAGTGTTGCACTCAATAACCACCAATGTGTTGGAGCAGGGAGCACCACTCTTGTGTTTTGATGTATGCCCCAAGGTTTAATGTTAGGATGAACCTATGATTTGATATATGTGTTAAGTGTGCATGCTTAATAGGAAGTCCTAGTAGGTTTTGTTGACCAGATACTAGGCATAAGCTTTAACGGATCAGGAGGACAGGACACTAGTCATAAAGTCCAGATGGGTCGAGTGGACCGGACATCTGGCATGAAGACCGATTGGGTCAGGAGACCGGACAATCGACATAAGGTCCACTGGGTCAGTGAGACCGAACAGCTGGTGGAAGCCCTAGTGGGTTAGATTGGATGTTAAGTATGGTTAGTCCAAATCGACAGCCATAAGGTAAGCCTCGAGTGAAGAGGTGGGGTCGAGTCCTCTATAGGAGGGAAAGGTAGGCGTCGATTCGATAGAAAGTCCGCATGGGACTAAGTAGTCGAGATAAGGTAGTATTACTACTGCCAATTCATATTATATTGTATATTGTGATAATATAATTTTACAGGTTTCCAGTCGACTGGAATACTCAATTGCCAGTTTTGTGCTGGTGATCGATCGAAGATCTGACGACTAAGATGGAAAGATCTCTAGTCGACTGGGGATGTCCAGTCGGCTGGAAATGCAAAATTCCCGAAACAGAGCCAGGTGACATGGAGTATATTGGAACAGGTCCAGTCGACTTGAAAAGCCGAAGTACCATATCGACGGGCTAATGTGGAGTAGACTAAAGTGCATTACAATCGATTGGAAATGACTTAAAAAAGAAATGCATGCCCAGCTTCGAAAATAACTAATCCACCATGTCCATGTTCTGTCTCGTGTGTTTCTCATCTGCAAGAGCTTCATCACGCTGCAACACCATAACTCCAAGCTCCATTTTCAAAAGCTACAAGTGTCGGTATACTTTGTATTGTGATTTACTTTCACTTTTGTACTTTAATTTAAGAGAAGGTAGCTTGTTGCCTATCTCGTTATGTTTTGTAAAATGCTAACTCCTCCGAAGTCGAGGGTTCTCGAGTCGGAGGACCTTATAGTGCATTTCTCATCGAGGTAGCTCTCGGAGAGCTATAGGCCTTGGAGTGTCAACCTGGCTAGGGTTGTGAACTAAGTAAATAATTTATCTTCTTATTTTATTTAATTCCGTTGTGTACTTGATGTTTCTAAAGATTTCTAAAAATAAGTTTTAATTTCTAAAAGAAAATTTTCAACTTTCGAGATTCACCCCCTCTCTCGGAACATTACGATCTTACAATTGGTATAAGAGTAGGGCGCTCTGATTTTGGCGCAACCACCAACGAGAGCATTTAGAAAATTTTCTTTAATTTTATTATTCTTGTCTTAGATTAATTTTTACATTAGTTTTAATCTTTGCTTTTGTATTATAATCATTTTCTCATACATGTCCATCTTGCTTTATATTATAAGTTCAATTTTTGCACTAGTATAATCTTACTCTATTTTTGTAACTCTAGGAATATTTTTGAAAGATAAAAATCTATAATTTTTTTTAATATAAAAAATATCGCATTTAGAGAGTTTAAGCAATATTCGCCCTCCTCTCTTTAATGGAGAGGATTTTCCCTCTTGGAAGAGGTGAATGGGGTGCTTTCTGAAAATCAACCTCGAGGTTTGGTTTTCTATTAGGAAAGAGTTCGTTGCTCCGGTAGACAACTAGGGAGAGTTTTTTGATCCAGAGAAATGGATCGCAGACTTTAAGAAAAAGGCTTAAGTCATCAACCACCACCGAGGGAGAGATACTCTTTATCTTCTTGTTTTAATCTACATTAATTTTTCTACATGTCATGTGTTTGATGTAATTCTTATTACATTTGGTTGATTTATTTTATGTAAATTTTGTTGGTGCAATTGGCCCAGGTCACGATTGACCGGACTCGAATTTGACTCGAGTGATATTTTGATGTTTGACAAAGTGAGTTGACATTGATGTTTGACATTAATGTCTGTTGATGTTTTGGGGAGATTGTTTATACAATCAACCCGGGTTATGTTTAACCGGACTCGAGTTTGACTCGAGGGAGACTTTGATGGTTGACTGAAGTTGACCATGTCATGGAAAGTCCAAGTCTTGAGTACTTGGCATGTAAAGTCCAAATATGTTGGAGAGGAAAAGTCCAAGCATGGGTCTTGGCATGGAAAGTCCAACATGGGTTGGCAAGGAAAGTCCAAGCTTGAGTCTTGGCATTTGAGAAGTCCAAGGGGTTTGATATTGGCGGTGTAAAGTCCAAGCGGGAGTCTTGGCAGCATAAGTCCAATGGTTGGTGGCGTAAGTCCAATGTGCCTTGGCGGTGTAAGTCCAATGTGCCTTGGCGGTGTAGACACCGTTAGCATGACATAGCCGATGGAAGCACCTGAAGGCTAGCGCAATGGATGAACAAGTCATGGATGACTTGGAGGGATCCGAGAGGCGTGAGGCTGACGGAGATGGCTAGAAGGCTTAGATCTAGGCAAAGGGTGGTCTGTTGGGATGTATACTGAAAAGTCAATCTTTTATATGAACATCTTTATTTTGAAATAAGAATCACATGATCATTATTTGCATATTTAAGGTTATGCAAATTGTCTAATACATTACATTGTAGATAACATGGTGTGTAGTGTCACATGGGAGATCATGTTATCAGTTCTTTGTAAAGTATAAGTAAAGGCTCACAACCGAGATGGTTATAGACAAACCATGGGAATAGTTATAGTGTGATTTGGTATTGGTTTGTCTTGACCATAAAATTACACTAGTACACTTTGTGTGTATTGAGCAGGACCGACTTAGAGGTGATTTGATTTATTGCTGACTACATAATTGAATCGAACCTCAGATATTATATTGTACATGCTCTTAATCCCGATATAATAATAGGTACATATACTTAGTATTCATTTATTTGATTTAGCAATTGGTGAGATTTATAGAGTAAATCGATAGGCTTGGTAAGTTGGGAAATGATATTACTTATATGGTGTGTCATTGATTATAGGAGGAAACTGTATCCTATATAATAGGATGATGATGTCCCCTAGAGGAGCTCATAAGGTTCATCATGTAAACCCTGCAGGTGGACTTGGTCCGACATGATGATAAGGTTGAGTGGTACTACTCATGGAGTTAGATGTTGATTAATTAATTGTCAGTAAATTAATTAATCGACGGATATTCGAGATCTTAAACACAGAGAGATATATGGACAAATAATATATGGAGCCCATATTAACTTATGGGGGCTTGGTGAGGTAGATCAATGATAATCCTCTAGTGGAAAGGATTATCATTAATGGATCGGACTTTATGTGGGATTGATCCATTGGGTGGCCAAGATCCAACTCCTCTTCATGGTCCCTATTGTAGCCTATTAAACCCTCATTGAGCCTAGATCCGATGGTGAAAAATAAAACTCTAGATCCGATGGTGGAGATTAAATCTCGAGATCCAACAGTGGAGGTTAAATCTTTAGATCCGATGGTGGAGATTAAATCACTAGAGCCGATAGTTGAGATTAAATCCCTAGATCCAATGGTTGAGATTAAATCTTTAGATCCGACGGTGGAGATTAAAGGAGGCTTAGGCTTAGCTCTATAAAAGGAGGCTTAAGGTGGGCGGCAAGAGAATTGAAGGGAGATTAGGGTTTTTGCTTCCTTGGCTTGGGCGACAAGAAACAATTGGGTGGCTAGGGTTTTGGAGGTGTCTTTGGCAGCAACAATTGGAGAGCTTCCTTTCTTCTTCCTTAGGTGTTTCCAACGCCCATCTTTCTCCTCTCTACCTTGGCCGGCGCTCAACCTATTTCTCTTCTTCTCCTTGGGCGGTGGAAACATGGGTTAGGGTGATTCCTTGGAGCTCTTGTCCAGCACCCACTTCCTCCTCTATTCTCTCTTTGGCCGGCGGCAAGCATCAAGGTTGGAGCTTGGTGGTCTGTTAAAGGAAGGAGAAGAGTTTTGTTTTATGATCTTCCTTTGTTCGGAGTGAACAAAGAAAGGAAGATTGGTGATCTAGGAGGCTTCGACTTTTGGAAGATCGTCGCCCACACGATGTCCAAAAGGAGGAAGGACATACAATAGAAGATCGAGAGGTATAATGCTTGTTTATATTCTTTTATATTATGTTTATAATTATTTTCAATTATATGCATGTTGTATGTTTTGTTATGTGGCTAAATTTACTTGGACCCCGAATACAAACGCAAAAACCAGTGATCCGTACATCGTCTATTCCGCAGCTAATCGTAGAATAGAAGTTGGTTGCTTGAATAATAAGTTTGTTCAAGTGACCACTCTAATCATATAGCACGACGATGAAATGGTAGCTTGGGTAATCCCCAATTGTCATGGATTAATTTTTTTAATCCAGGGACGACGACGGGATTGCCATGAACAAGCGACCGAGTTGAAGTGTGAAGCGAAGTTTCCTACCTTCAAGTGGTATCAGAGCCACGGTTTCCTATTTTGTGTGTTTTGGATTCGGTTACTTTTATGTACTTTTCATATATTATATGTGTGGGATAATAGTAGGATGTGCGTAGGTTAAATTTTTGGTTGCAGGCATAGGATCCAACTATTATGGCCATATGTGTGTATGTGATTGTTTGTGTGTAATTGTATATTTTTTTGAGTCCTCGGGGTTGACGAGGCTAGTATTTAATTTTGTAATTAAGTACGGCATTGTTTAACCACTCATTTTATTTTAGTTTACTTTCGATCTAGATTTCATGTACACTCCTTCGTGGAGTATAGGATCGATGGATGTAAATTAAAATAGTTAGTCTCGGCTCGGATCTCCAGATGGCTCGTACATGGCGTAGGGAGGAGCGGACGAGATGATGATACGACAGGAGGCATATTGGAGACAAAAGTCATAATAGTTGGAAAATATTTATTTTTCATATTTATTACTTATTGTTTGATATTCATATCGTAGGCTAGAAAATTTATCAATTTTAAATTACTAAGTGGGAGAGGGATATTTTTATAAATTCCCACGACCTCCATTACGATTTGACATGTGATGCAAACAAACTTGCGCGTCGGCTCTGAGTGCCTTCCTCCCCATCGGATGAGTTTGTTTGCGGATCACAAGGTCGAATATGGTTATAGGAAATTATTAAGGAGCGTGTGTACTTCCCCATCGGAAGGCACATAACCCGAGATAATTGCCTTGGTACCGAGTAATGGTGAACATTTAGAGGCAAATAAGAGTATCCTCCCCATTGGAGTCACTGCTTTTATTTGTAGGGCCAAAGAGGAACCAACTATTAATTTTATTTGTCAAAAAGTTAGGTTGACAAGATAGTAAAATTAATAGGTAAAACCTCCTCTTACAAATGTAGAATTCGTATACGTCAACACTATCATGGCATACGATATTCTTGGTGTTTTGAGGTGTTGGTTGATTTTAAAATTTTATTGTTTGAGGAATCAATAATTTTTTGAAATCTAAAGTTTTGATCTATGTGATTCTTAGGTTTTTCAAAAATGACTATCAGTCCACTTGTTGTGATACTAAAAGAGAATAAACTTACTGGACCTAATTATGTAGATTGGAAAAGGAATCTTGATATTGTCTTGACTGTTGCGGAGTACAAGTATGCACTCTTCGAAGAGTGTCCTCCTAAGCCTGCGAATGAGTTGGAAGTCCTTGGAGCTGAGATCGATGGGGAAACCCAGGTCGATATCATTCTCCAGTCACTACCTAGGAGTTTTGAGCCGTTTCGCCTGAATTACAACATTAATAAGATGTTGTATTCGTTGGCGGAGCTTCTGACAGAACTCCAGGCGACAGAAGCACTTGCTCAGACTCAGGCCATGGTTGCTCAGAAGGTTTCTACTTCTAAGCCGAAAGGCAAGAAGAAGAAGAAACAAGGTGGAGCAAAACTGGTGGGAGGATCTCAGGGATGAGTGAAGAAGCCAAAAGGCAAGTGCTTCACTTGCAAGCAGACTGGACATTGGAAGAAGGACTGTCCCAACCGAAAGCAGAACAAAGGTATATCCTTTGGTCTAGTTGTTGAAATATGTTTAACGGTGTTATCTACCAGCACTTGGTGTGTAGATACGGGAGTCACTGATCATGTCTACAACACTTTGCAGGGGTTCCAGGAAACTAGACGACTAGCTAAGGGAGAGATTAGATTACCGTTTACTTGGGCAATGCCATGAAAGTGGCGGCTATTGCAGTGGGAGATGTTTATTTGTCTTTTGAGAGGAATAAAGTTTTGGTTCTTAAAAATTGCCTTTATGTACCTTTATTTAGAAAAGAATTTGATTTCGGTTTCTAAATTATTTATGGATAGATATTCTATTTCTTTTAATGACAGAGTTGTTATAAAAAGAAATAGGGAGATTATCTGTTATGGTGCATTGATAGGAAATTTATATACACTTGAACCAAAAGTTCCCACAATGCAAATAGAAGTGAATAGCTCATCTTCTAATTCCAATAAGAGAAAAGAACCTTCGAAGATGAACCAAACATATCTTTGGCATCTAAGGCTTGGTCATATTAACCTAAGCAGAATTCAAAGGTTGATAGATGATGGACCTCTGAGTTCATTAGTGGTGGAAGACTTCCCAACCTGCGCGTCCTGCTTGGAAGGTAAAATAACCAAGAGGCCTTTCAAGGCCAAGGGGTATAGAGCCAAAGATGTGTTGGAATTGGTTCATTCTGATTTGTGTGGTCCTATGTCTATCCAGGCAAGAGGTGGTTTTGAATATTTTGTCTCTTTTATAGACGATTATTCAAGATATGGATACATTTACTTGATGCGCCACAAGTCTGAATGCTTTGACAGGTTCAAAGAATTCAAGGCTGATGTGGAGAAACGTCAAGGTAAATGTATCAAGACACTACGATCTGATTGTGGTGGTGAGTACCTCTTGGGAGAGTTTAGGAATTACTTATCAGAGGCTGGGATTCAATCCCAATTGTCTGCACCTGACACACCCTAGCAGAATGGTGTAGCAGAGCGAAGGAATAAGACTCTTATGGAGATGGTTAGATCGATGATGAGTTATTCTAAGTTGCCAGAATTGTTCTGGGGATATGCTCTAGATACGACAATGTATATTCTGAATTTGGTACCATCTAAAGCAGTGCCTTCTACTCCCACTGAATTATGGACTGGGCAAAAGCCTAGTCTGAGACATATTCAGATTTGGGGGAGTCCAGCACATGTGTTGAAGGTAGATGCTGGTAAGTTGGAACCTTGTACAGAAGTGCGCATGTTCGTTGGCTATCCTAGAGGAACGAAAGGTGGTTTGTTTTATAGTCCTAGAGATCAGAGGGTGATTGTTAGCATGAATGCCAGATTTCTAGAGGAAGACTATGTGATGAACCAGAAGCCCATGAGTAAGATTGTTCTGGAGGAATTGAAAGGGGAAGTCACTACTTCAGTACCACAAGTACAAGAGGACATTGTTGGATCTTTGTAATGTCTAGAGGGGGGAGGGGTGATTAGCCTTTCTTTGTTTCTACAAGTACGTTAGCATAAGCAATACAAATACAAATACAAATACGAATGAGAAACAAGAAAACAATGCTAACACCCAATGTACGTGGTTCGGAGATAATGCTCCTACTCCACGGTAATCCGTAAGGTGGATTAGCCCTAGCCAAGCTTCACTAAATCCTCCTTTGGGTGAACCAAGGTGGAGAACCCTTGTATTACAATGCACTCCTCTTCTTTACAATGATGGAAGATGAAGACTAGAGAAGAGGAGATTTAGAATCACAAAAATACTTGGAGAAAGCTTGGTGAGCACGAGGGTGTAGTTAGGAATGAGAGCACTAGCTTCACCAAGCTCCCCAAGGCCCCTTCTTATAGAAGAAGGGCTATTTTTCCTGTTGGGATTTGATCAGTCGACTGATGATCACCATCAGTTGACTGCCGTCGAAGCTAAAGGCTTCTGACAAAGCCGATCCGTGGGGATTCACAGTCGTCATTTCCAACGGGAGGTCTATCAGTCGACTGATCACCTCATCAATCGACTGATGAGGCGATCAGTTGAGTGATCGCCGCGAGAAGTTGAGTGAGACTCCATTCTGTGCCCATCTTCGACTCGATCGATCGGCATTGCTGGATTGGCGGTCGTGATTACCTCATCGATCAGCTACGACAGCGGTCGGTGATAAGTCGGTATTATCCTGACTCAGTCGACTGATACATTGTATCAGTCGACTGATACTAGTCAAGTATGAATAATTCATACTTGAATTGACTCCCTAGACCTAGACATGACCTTCTAACTCATCCTTCAGCCTTGCACCCGCTTTCAAGAGTTTCCTTCGGCCTCGTCATGTCTTAGGTTGCCAAATGCTTGGACTTTATGCCGCCAAGACTACAAGCTTGGACTTATACTGCCAAGACTTTACTTTGGACTTCCTTTGCTAAGGTTCACTTGGACTTTACGCTGCCAAGACTCCAAGCTTGGTCTTACGCTGCCAAGTCCATCCCTTGGACTTTCTTTGCCAAGGTTCACTTGGACTTTACGCTGCCAAGACTACAAGCTTGGTCTTATGCTGCCAAGTCCGTCCCTTGGACTTTCCTTGCCAAGATCATACTTGGACTTCTCTTTTACCAAGTCTTCATCCTTGGATTTCCCTATCACTTAAACATGTGCACAATTAGATCACAAAGCATTTGCCTAACTTAGATGATTTAACCAAACATCAAAACATATATAAATGCTTGGGGCATTGTTGCACCAACAATCTCCCCCTTTTTGATGTTTGGCAAACATTTAAGTTAGGTCTTTACATAATCATAATATGAATTCCAACTTAAACATTCCTTCTCCCCCTTTGACATGTATCAAAAAGAGAAGGATTCATAAATTTTATGAAAGAATTAAAATTTGTTGTATCTTGGACTAAGGTATAAGATTGATATTAAGCTTCCCCTTAATCCAAGATATACTTCATGATGTGTGAATAACATTTGAAGCAAAGCATAACAAAAGTTCGAAAGTTAAATCCTAACTTTGCACCAACAGTGTAAGTTTGGGGATGAAAAGGACATATTTTATGAAACTCCCCCTAAAACACTGCATTAAGCAATCCTAAAAGTTTGTTTATACTCAATATTATCATGCTATAGGTCTAGGACATCAAAGATACACTAAGTATCAAAAAATAGAGCTATTTATCAGAAAACACAGTGTATCACGATCGGTGGTTCTTTGAACAATGATCATTACACTGAATCCGAATTTTAGCCTTTTCAGCCCAACATCAGAAATGCGTTAGAAAATCTAAAAATTATGGAAAATCACGAAATTTGGTGTACACATTTCTGGAATCATTATCTATCAAGGAAAAATAGTTTGAAAAATTTATGTTTTCTAGATTCCAAGATTGATACAAACTTGGAAACTAACAAAAGTTCTAAAAATTTGGCAAATTTTGTATCATTTTTGTCTTCCTCTTGAAAACTATTTTTCAAAATATGATGAACACAGTTTAAAATATATATGATTTGGAATTTCCAACCATGTTCTTAGAGCTATGTATTCATTACTTGAATACAAGCCTTCCCAATGATTGGTCCATGAAGTATTCATGTTTCTAGGTGTGTCATTGGCTCATAGTAATGCATCATAACATGCATGATGAGCCAAGTACACCTTCCCTATCATCTCACATGTTCCTAAGTGTCTCAATACAAAAATCAAGGTTTCTAAAGGCTTTTTGTGAGATGCATCGAGGTATAAGGTTAAACATTATGAATATGGGATCATGCAAACCTAGAATTTTACTCTACAAAGCACATACCAAACTCTCTCCTTAATGATGAAAATTCGGTTTTCGGAAGAGCTTTGGTGAAGATATCAGCAAGGTTAGACTTAGATTCTACATAATTAAGTTCAATGTCTCCTCTTGCCACATGATCTCTTCTGAAGTGATGTTTCACTTCAATGTGCTTGGTCCTAGAGTGATGTACCGGATTTTTGGTCAAGTTGATGGTACTCACATTGTCATAATAAACTTTAACATTAGAGTAGTGTAGCTCATAGTCCTCAAGAGTATGTCTCATTCAAAGTAATTGAGCTACACAACCACCCATAGCCACATATTCGGCTTCGGTGGTTGATAAAGCAACACAATGTTGCTTCCTACTACTCCAACTAACTAGGGAGGCCCCAAGAAATTGGCATCCACCACTAGTATTCTTCCTATCCAATTTGCAACCGGCATAATCGGAATCGGTATAGCCAAGCAACTCAAAAGACCTAGTCCTAGGATACCAAAGTCATACATTTACGGTGCCTTTAATATATCTTAAAATTCTCTTAACGGCTACTAAATGTGATTCTTTGGCACAAGATTGGTATCTTGCACACATACCTACCGCAAATAAGATATCAGGTCTACTAGCGATTAGGTATAGTAGACTACCAATCATACTTCTATAAAGTTTAAGATCATGATCACTATCTATTCTAGTGCTAGTGGCCATAGGAGTGGTTACAATTTTGGCATTTTCCAAACCAAATTTCTTGATCATTTCATTTGCATATTTGGTTTGATAAATATGAATCCCTTCATTGGTTTGCTTGACTTGTAACCCTAGGAAAAAGTTAAGCTCTCTAACTAAACTCATTTCAAATTCATTCTCCATGTTTTTTATAAAGTCTTGAAGAAGATCATCATTTGTGGACCCAAAAATAATGTCATAAACATATACTTGGGCTATGAAGATATCCTTTAATGTTGACTTTATGAACAAAGTTTGATCTACTTGGCCTCTTCTAAAATCCTTAGAAATTAAGAAGGATGACAATCTTTCATACCATGCCCGGGGAGCTTGTTTTAACCCATATAACGCTTTCCTAAGCTTATATACGTGGTTTGGATAATCTAGGTTTTCAAACCCGGGTGGTTGTTCTACATATACTTCTTCCTTAATATAACCATTTAGGAATGCCGATTTAACATCCATTTGATAAAGTTTAAATCCCATATAGGAAGCATATCCTAAAAGAATTCTAATAGACTCTAACCTTGCAACCGGGGCATAAGTCTCATCATAGTCAAGCCTCTTAACTTGATTGAATCCCCTAGCAACCAACCTAGCCTTATTTCTAGTGATATTTCCTTGGTCATCTAGCTTATTCCTAAAGACCCATCTTGTAGTAATTATGGTGCTATCATTGGGTCTAGGAACTAACTCCCATACTTGACTCCTCTCAAATTGAGCCAATTCATCTTGCATTGCCAAAATCCAATCCGGATCATGTAATGCATCATTGATCGATTTGGGCTTAATTTGTGAAATAAGAGCAACTTGACTAGTAGGAGTTCTATGAAATGACCTAGTTCTTACTCCTTGAGATAGATCTCCTACTACTTGGTCAAGTGGATGATCTTGATGAGTTCTTAGGGTTTTAGAAGGGGATTCAAAATGATCATTGTTATCTTCTACCCTCCTTTCATCATCGGAATCTCCTCTTCCTCCCCCTTGATCATTACCCCTTATGGTCAAATTTTGAAGTGTTTGGGTAATGTCTTCATTATTGTCATTAATATCCTTATCAATGGAGGACTTTCTAGGGTAGGTACTAGTGGTTTCATCAAATTGAACATTAGAGGACTCCTCAATTCCTTGGGTTCTCTTATTGTAGACTTTATATCCTCTACTCGTGGATGAGTATCCCACTAGGATTTCCTCATCTGCTTTGGATTCAAATTTTCCTAAGTTATCCTTGATGTTTAAAATGTAAACTTTACATCCAAAGACTTTGAAATAATGAATTGTGGGGAATTGAAAGGGGAAGTCACTACTTCAGTACCACCAGTACAAGAGGATATACCACAAGTCACTGCACCACGTGTCACAGAGGATACACAGGTGATACCTCGTCGTAGTGGGAGGGTTGTGAGACAGCCTGATAGATTCATGTTCTTGGGAGAATCTTCTGATTTGGTCCCTGGTGAACATGAACCTGATCCCTAGACATATGACGAGGCAATCCAAGATAAAGATGCGGTATCTTGGCAAAGTGCGATGAATGCTGAGATTGAATCTATGGATTCAAATCAGGTCTGGGAGCTAGTAGAACCATCCAATGGTGTAAAAACCATTGGATGCAAGTGGATCTACAAAAGAAAGAGAGGAATAGATGGGAAGGCCTTCAAAGAAAGGCTTGTTGCGAAGGGGTATACTCAGAAAGAGGGTATCGATTATGAGAAGACCTTTTCGTCGGTAGCCATGCTTAAGTCTATCTGGATTCTCTTATGCATTGCTACTCATATGGATTATGAGGTATGGTAGATGGATGTCAAGACAACTTTCCTTAATGGAAGTCTTGAGGAAAACATCTATACGAAGGAACCAGAGGGATTCATTGCAAAGGGCAAAGAACATTTTGTGTGCAAGCTTAATCGATCCATTTATGGATTGAAGCAAGATTCGAGATCTTGGAACATCCGCTTTGATGAGGTAATCCAGTCTTATGGATTTATTCAAAGTCCGGATGAGTCTTGTGTATACAAGAGATGTGATGGAAACATAGTGATATTTCTTGTACTATACGTAGATGACATTTTGTTAATTGGCAACAATGTCAAGGTGTAATCGGACGTAAGGGTATGGTTGTTCAAACAGTTTGATATGAAGGACTTGAGAGAAGTGTGACACATCCTTGGGATCAAGGTTATAAGGGATCGCAGGAAAAGGATGTTGTGCTTATCTCAAGATTTATACATAGACACCATTATGGATCGTTTTAGCAAGCAGAACTCCAAGAAAGGTTTTCTACCTTTCAGGCATGGAGTTCCTATATCTAAGGAGTGTTAGGACCTGTGCGCCCACTAGAGGGGGGGGGGGGTGAATAGCGCTTGCTCATACGTAGATGGTGTTGGGTTTCGGGCACCGCGGCGAGTGTGTGTTCGTACATGTTTCGTAAACATGTGCACAATGGAAGAAATAAAAATAATAAATCTACATTTATTACAACACACACAACACACGCATGCATAGTACAACAAGTGTAGACATAACCGTAAATTTAAATTTGCAATAAAAGGAAATTTAACTACGTTATACCTTTCGTATTACGTGTAGCGGGAACGGCATCAACCGAAACGATCCTCGCTAGAATCGTCTCTATCCGTATCCACGCTGAGTATCCTTAGGATGACTTCGCTAAGCCACGAGCTTCGTCTTCGTACGGGTTACCAGCCTCGTGTTGAAGACGACATGATCGAGAGATGATCACGATCCGAATCTAAATTCGGATCCTAAGACGAGTCCTCAAAACTCGCTTCTCCGGAGAGGTATTTGTCAACCGTTTGACGAATCCTTCATCCTCCACCTCAGAGGATTACCGGAGATCGAATTCTCGGTAAGTTAGCCACTGTCGGATCTCTAACCGTCGTCCAAACGACGCTCCGACGAGAGGAGAACAAGCTGTCCAGAAAACTGGACAGCTTTGGTGGAGGAGATAGGCGCCGGACAACCAAGGGAAGATAAAGCTCACCTTGATGCCAAACCTAAAGGAGATCACTGGAGGGTCGCCGGAGGATCACCGGCTGAAGCTTGGACGCCGACAAGGAGCTGGACGGCGGCACAAGGGGCTGGGCGGCAATGGAGTTGGCGCCGAATTCTCCAAGGAGAGGAGGTGGGCGACAACTAGGTTTAGGGCTTTTGGATTAGGGCTTAATTATCCCTTAAGCTCTCTTTTATAGAGAACTAATTCTCTTAATGGTTATTGGATCATAACCATTAGGCCCGTTAACCCGCTCCATTAAGATAAGTTAAAATAAACCAAACCATGATGGTTTATTTTAAGTTAAAATGAACCGAACCAACTTTTGGTTCATTCGTTTAAAATAAACCAAACCCTTTGGTTTATTCTCCTCCATTGGATTAGAACCAAACCATTTTGGTTCATCCATTATGTCTTCATAAGACACGACCCATCCACGCTTCCATTGCGACTGAAACGATTTCATGATCGCTTCATGTTTGGTCCAACCAAACCTAGTTTCTCTCGGTCTGAGAATCCCATTCTCAAGCTCGTTTTAAATCCTTTGGATTACGCTCGTTGTGCGTGTGACCAAATAGGTTCTCGGTTTATGTTGGCCGTCTATAATTAATCATTAATTATAGAACGATCATGAGTGGCACCTAGTAGTACATCATGATCCCCAATTAACCGAAAAGATCAACGGTTGATCCAGAACTATTTTTGAAACCCTTCAGCAGCTCGAATGATTCGTGCCCCATTCCCTTCACTCATCTTATACCCACTTGGTTCAGGACATGGTCTATAGTGTCAGTCCCCACTAGGCTGACTACGTCACACCTAGCCCAAGTATCATTTCTTCGTCCTACGGATTCTAGTTACTTCACATGTATCGAAGAGTACCTTACTCTAAACATGTAATGCTTTGGCCAAAGACTTTAGTAACAATCCGACGAGAGGCCATGGGTATACATCTCCTCGCAAGGAGTGGTGAATCCTTTATAGGCTATTCAAACACCTTCGATCACTTCGACTTATACCCAATCATCCCGGGTCCACATCTCCTTAGAGATGTTTGCTTAAGATGTCAAAGCATAAGTCTCCATGATCAAGATGACTTGAATACCGCAAGTCAAAGGAATATCGCACTTAAACTACAGTAAGAACTTCATTGACATATCTATATATGCAGAGAACCATATGAAGTCTTACGGCTGGTCACTCTAATGAACTAGTTACCATAACTACCATCCATGATTAACTCCGGACATCACAATGTCTCCAGCCAGTGAGAATCAGCTGCTTGGATACACCAAGGAGTATACCTCGTGCTAGTCTCGACAGAATCGATGGTGTCCAAATCCATCAATTCATCGACTAGGGATAATTCCGATACATCACAATTACACATGTAGAGATACTCACTAGTTGTGATCCAATCACAAATTCTCTCATGCTGTGAATCTTATCGTGGACATTCAGTAAATGAGTTTAAGATCCAATCAAATACATGAAACATGTATACTCAAATAGTGAATCTTCATTTATCATATAAATGGTTCATACATAAGGCGATTGCCTTAGGACATCTCTCATATATTACTAACAGACTCCCACTTGGCCTAATGCCAATCGCTACGGTATCCAATACCATAAGCTCTAACATGACCCTCAAACTTACTTTGAGGTAATGCTTTAGTCAAAGGATCCGCTAAGTTTTTTTCAATGGGAAGTTTCTCGATTTGTATTTCGTTCCTACTGATGATCTCTCTAATAAGATGATAGCGGTGAAGCACATGTCTGGATCATTGATGAGACCACATCAAGTTCAGAGATGAACTTCTTGATCCAAACCGCTTCCTTTGCTGCTTCCAAAGCTGCAATGTATTCTGCCTTAGTGGCAGAATCCGCTATAGTGTCAAGCTTGGAACCTTTCCAACTTATTGCCCCTCCATTCCAGGTGAATACATACCCAGACTAAGACATGAAATCATCCTTGCCTGTCTGGATCTGGCATCCGTATACCCATGTATCACCATGTACCCTTCTCCATATATTAGGAACGCATCCTTAGTTCTTCTTAAGTACTTAAGGATCATCTTAACAGTCACCCAATGATCCATTCCTGGATCAGACTGGTATCTTCTCGTGACACTCAGAGCATACGATACATCGGGCCTCGTACATAACATAGCATACATGATAGATCCTATTGCGGATGCATAGGGAATCTTACTCATGCAAATCCTCTCATCTTCTGTGCGCGGACACATAGACTTCGAAAGGTGTATCCCATGCCTGATGGGTAGAAAACCTTTCTTGGATTCAGACATGCTAAACCTCTTTAGCACTCGGTCTATATATGTAGACTGCAAAAGACCAAGCAACCATTTCGATCTATCTCTATAGATCTTAATCCCGAGGATGTAGGTTGCTTCTCCCAGGTCTTTCATGGAGAATGTCTTGGATAACCAAACCTTCACTGACTGTAAGATTGAAACATCGTTTCCTATAAGTAATATGTCATCGACATACAATACTAGGAACACGACTGCACTCCCACTAACCTTCTTGTACACACAAGGTTCGTCTGGATTTTGTGAGAAATCAAACCTTTTGATTGTCTCATCAAAATGGATATTCCAGCTCCTGGATGCTTACTTCAATCCATAAATGGACCGTCGCAATTTGCATACCTTGGTTTTATCAACCGATGTGAAACCCTCAGGCTGTATCATATACACGTCCTCGAGCAGGTTTCCATTAAGGAAAGCTATTTTCACATCCATCTGCCATATCTCATAATCATAATGAGTCGCTATGGCCAGGAGCATCCGAATGGATTTAAGCATAGCTATAGGCGAATAGGTTTCATCATAATCAACACATTGTTTTTGACGATATCCTTTCGCCACCAATCTAGCCTTATAGGTAATCACATTACCATCCATGTCGGTTTTCTTCTTGAAAACCCACTTGCACCCTATAGGCTTTATGTAGGGGATCGGTACGGCCGGCTAGAGGGGGTGAATAGCCCTCTTACGATGGATGTCAGAATTCTCTCGTTCGTTTGCTCGTCTACACAATCGTTAGCGCAAGCGGAAGCATAAACAATAAAGACAAAGCAATAAATGAAAACACAAACGCTAACAAGAAGATGTAACGTGGTTCACGGCTACGCCGCTAATCCATGGTCCGATTCGTCCAAGGTGAATCACTCCTCCAAAGCCAATCACTATTGGTCTCTCCTTTGCACTAAGCTAGGTGGAGGTAACCTTTACAATCAAGATCACTCTTCTTACAATAAGAATGGAGTAAAAACAAGTAAGAAGAGTTTAGAGCTTGTGGGGCACTAGGAAGATCACTTAGAGCATAAGCATTAGCCTCTCAAAGGCTCACACCCTCTCTTTTTATAGAGAGGGCTGATTTCTTCGATTGGCGCCACCGATCATTGCCCTTGGCGATCGTGCTGCTAATAGCCTCCGAACACGTCGGATCCCGACCGTTGTAGTCCAACGGAACTCTTGGCGATCGATGGACCTCACGATCATTGCTGCCTCCGTGATCGGCCCCGATCGGCTCTGGCGGTTCTGTGCCCGCGATATCCTCTGGCAGTCGACTGCTGGGCATAAACCCATCAGTCGGATACCAGTCGAACTCACTCGACTCAGAGCAGTCGACTGCCATGACATGGCAGTCGACTGGTGTCGAGAAAACCCATCCGACACTTGGCCAAATGACCAAGTTTCACCTAAGAGCTACCCCTCCCCGGGTTACAATCGCTCACTCTCATCTCTCGGAGTCCCTCGCCTTCGAAGTTCTCTTCGTTCTCGGCCACGTCCCTCGGCAGCATCAGGCGCATGGCTCTGCAATGCTCCTTCGCGTCTCTTGCCTCGAAGTCTACTTCCTCCGGCTTCACTCCAAGCTTCTCGTCCGGCGGTCCCTCGGATGCTCCAAGCGCACGGTTTCCGCAAAGCTATTCTTCACCGACTCAAGGCACGAGTCATGAGATGTGAAACTCGCCACGGCTCCATGTGCGAATTACTAAGTCCTGCACGACTTCAACGCACATATCAAATCAACATAACACACTAACTTAAACCCTTTGCCACACCATCAAAACCATATTACGGCAAGAGATTGCCCTAACAATCTCCCCCTTTTTGATGTGTAGCAATCCGTTTAAGTTAGGTAAAAACATTTGATATAAATTTTAAAGGAAAGAAAGCATGTAAACATAAACATGATATAGCAACATGCAACTCCCCCTTAATCCATGAAACTCCCCATAAAAATGTTCTCCCCCTATCATAAGCATAATCATTTCTCCCCCTAAATATGTTCCCCTTTACTTAAACATACATTTCTCCCCCTTTGACACCATCAAAAAGATTAATCCTAATTTATAAACTCATGGCATCAAGTATAGTAGAAAGAGAACACCAAAAACTTGATTAAAATCTGAAATCAGAAAATATTGGGCTGTTTTGAGGTTATCGATCGCTATCGTATGGCGATCATTGACACAATGGATTCAAATTACGATTTTACAAAATTTGAAATGCATTAAAAATTCCAGAAAATTCGAAAAATCATGAAATTTTGGGAACACATTTCAAAATCATTATAATTCCACGTATTTGCCAAAAATCCAAAAGCTTAAAAACTACTAGGTTTTTGATCATAAGAGTATCCATTTTAACACCTAGTCTTGCATCCAATTGTTTCAAAACATGAATACATGTATTTTATAGTAAGAAATTGTTTTGAAAACATATGAAATATCCAACCATGATCTTTGGGAAATATGTCTATGAATTAAACATAAGCCTACCCCATGATTGGTCTATTATTGCTATTTTGATACTTTGAATGACCATCTAAATGCCATAGGCATTAGTGGACACTTGTATCATCCTAACATCTCACTCATGCTAAGATTTCAATCAAGGTAGCCTATGGTGAGTGTGAGATGCATCCTAGGGGTTATTTGTGTATACTTAACCAATATATCCATGCAATTCTATCAAGGTTAAGTATCAACCTAATAATCCTCATGATCATAAAGGCATATATGAATGAATTCTACATTATGATCATGAAACTCATGTATTCATCAAATAATAGTCATGCATTAGGTATTATAAGATGATAATAAACAAAGTATCACCTAAAGCATGATTCAACCCTATTTCCCATGATTATGTGCCAAATATCAATAGCATAAATCATGATTGCTAACATACATAGCAATTACATTAATCATCATGATTTAAGCATTATTATCTATTTATGGGAACGTTATCATCACCCAACACTATTTAAAAATGTTGTCCCGCCATCCTAAGTCAACCAAAATATGATATAGGTTAATTCCATATGGTTGACTACCCTAGGGTTTTCCTAACCCTTAAGGATGGATTTTGGAACCCAAAATAAGTTCTTTCCTATTGGGTTCACTAAGTATTCCTTGGGGATCCATTTCCTAGCTATTACTTTCTTCTTATCTTGTCCCCTAGCTATTAGGCATTTGTAGGCCTTCTCATTTTTCTTTTCCTTGTAGCCTAGGCCCTTTTTGTTGAAGCTAGCTCTTTGGCTCCCTAAGATCATGTTCAATGTGTTGGAGCCAATTGTGAATTTTTCTAGGGCTTTTGTTAAATAATCTACTTTTTCCCTTAAAGCCCTATTTTCATTTATACATGCATCACTAACATCTAATGGCACATAAAGGTCATGTGAGCATGCATCATTTAAGCTAGAAGAAATATTATCATTTAAACATGCATTTTCTAGCTTATTTTCCAATGCCTTAATTTGATTAAGCATGCATTTATTTTTATTTTTCATTCCAAATAAATCCTTAGTTAAACTAGAAATTATGGAAACTATTTTCTTAGGAGAGGCTTTCGTTACCATAGTTTCCATATCCTCTTCTTCTTCTTCAGATGAGGAGGATGTAGAAGCTCCCCCTTCACTTGAGCTCTCTCCTCTTGAGCTTGATTCTTCATTTTCGGATGAAGAGCAATCCAAGTCATCAAAGGCCATCAAGGCCAAATTGGTGACAAAGGCATTCTCCTCATCCGATGATGATGAGGAGGATGAGGATGGGTCATCCCAAGTCCTTGCCTTTAGAGCTTTGGTCTTCCCCTTTTCTTTTGTCTTCTTCTCCTCTTCCTTCTTCTTCTTGCTCCCCTTTTTCTTCTTCTTTTCTTCTTTCTTTTTCCTCCCTTCCTTGCTCTTGTTTAGGAGAGGACAATTGTCCCTTATGTGCCCCTCTCCTTGGCAATTGTAGCATATGACCTTCCCCCTTGGTCTTCTATTCCTATCATTAGATTTATTAAAATGAAAACCCTTTAAAGCACGTCTTACCCTCCTTACCATATATGCTTCTTCGGTGCTATCCATGGAGGAGGATGAGGATGATTCATCATCGGAGGAGGAGGGGATTTCCATCTTCTTCTTCCCCTTGTTCGCTATCAAAGCTACTCCTCTTGAGGGTTGAATTCTAGGCTCTTCTTGTATTCCTTCAAGCCTAGTTTCGTGGAGCTCCATTGTCGAGAAAAATTCCTCCAAGGTACTTACTTCCAAGTTCTTGGAGATATAAAACGAATCCACCATGGAGCTCCATCTTGAGGACCGGGGAAAGGCATCTATGACCTTCATTACCATATCCCGGTTGGAGAGCTTTTCTCCTACACTTGTTAGCCCAATTAATATTTCTTTAAATCTAGAATGTAGGGAAGTTACCTTTTCTCCCTTTTCTAATTTGATGTTTGAGAGTTGGGAGCAGAGGAGGTCTCTCCTAGCTAGCTTGGCCTCGGATGTGCCTTCATGGAGTTCTACAAGCTTTTCCCACATTTCTTTGGCGCTAGCACATTCTCCGATCCGGTTGATCTCTTGTTGAGGGAGCACATTGAGAAGATGATGTTTTGCCTTTGAGTTTGCAAGGTGCTCCTCTCTTTGCTTCTTAGTCCAACGTGATTTTTCAATTGGTTCACCCCTTTCATCCCTAGGCAACTCGAAACCATTTTCCATTATAAGCATAATATCAAAATCGGTCTCAAAGAATACCTCCATTCTCTTTTTCCACCAAGAGAATTCGCCGTCGAACTTCGGAGGATGGATGTTGGAGCCGGCCATTTCGAAAATTGCTTGTTGTGGCGGTTAGTCCTCGACAAGCTTTCCTTGGCTCTGATACCACTTGTAGGGATCGGTACGATCGGCTAGAGGGGGGTGAATAGCCCTCTTACGATGGATGTCGGAATTCTCTCGTTCGTTTGCTCGTCTACACAATCGTTAGCGCAAGCAGAAGCATAAACAATAAAGACAAAGCAATAAATGAAAACACAAATGCTAACAAGAAGATGTAACGTGGTTCACGGCTACGTCGCTAATCCACGATCCGATTCGTCCAAGGTGAATCACTCCTCCAAAGCCAATCACTATTGGTCTCTCCTTTGCACCAAGCTAGGTGGAGGTAACCTTTACAATCAAGATCACTCTTCTTACAATAAGAATGGAATAAAAACAAGTAAGAAGAGTTTAGAGCTTGTGGGGCACTAGGAAGATCACTTAGAGCATAAGCATTAGCCTCTCAAAGGCTCACACCCTCTCTTTTTATAGAGAGGGCTGATTTCTTCCCGTTGGCCGCCACCAGTCGACTGCTGCCCTTGGTAGTTGACTGCCGTTACTACAACGACCTCCGAACACGTCGGATCCCGACCGTTGTAGTCCAACGGAACTCTTGGCAGTCGACTACTGCCTCCGTAGTCGACTGCCCAGTCGGCTACGAGCGGTTCTGTGCCCGCAATATCCTCTGGCAGTCGACTGCTGGGCATAAACCCATCAGTCGGATACCAGTCGAACTCACTCGACTCAGAGCAGTCGACTGCCATGACATGGCAGTCGACTGGTGTCGGGAAAACCCATCCAACACTTGGCCAAATGACCAAGTTTCACCTAAGAGCTACCCCTCCCCAGGTTACAATCGCTCACTCTCATCTCTCAGAGTCCCTCGCCTTTGAAGTTCTCTTCGTTCTCGGCCACGTCCCTCGGCAGCATCAGGCACACGGCTCTACAATGCTCCTTCGCGTCTCTTGCCTCGAAGTCTACTTCCTCCGGCTTCACTCCAAGCTTCTCGTCCGGCGGTCCCTCGGATGCTCCAAGCGCACGACTTCTGCAAAGCTATCCTTCACCGACTCAAGGCACGAGTCATGAGATGTGAAACTCGCCACGACTCCATGTGTGAATTACTAAGTCCTGCACGACTTCAACGCACATATCAAATCAACATAACACACTAACTTAAACCCTTTGCCACACCATCAAAACCATATTACGGCAAGAGATTGCCCTAACACTTTATGCCTTCAGGTGGGTCAACCAAGTTCCAAACTTGGTTTTCATACATGGAATCCATTTCCGACTTCATGGCACCAAGCCACTTATCCTTTTCTGAACTTGTCAGCACTTCTTCATAACTGGTAGGCTCCTCATCATCAATGAGTAACACGTCGTTCGATTCACTTACGAGAAATTCATATCTCTCAGGAATATTGCGTGTTCTACCAGATCTACGAAGATGTGGTGTTATAATAGGTCCAGCCAATTGCTCATCACTATGAGTTGTCGGCTGTTGTGCTTTACCAGGTATCTCATCAATGTCTATTTGAGTCTCTCGAGCCTCCTCAAGCTCGACGCCACTCCCACTGTTTTCTTGCAAGAGAAACTCTTTCTCTAGAAACACAGCATTCCTTGAAACAAACACCTTTTGTTCCACAGGATGATAGAATTGGTAACCCCTTGTTTCCTTAGGGTATCCAATAAATAGACATTTATCAGACTTAGCATCCAATTTGTCTGATACAGTCCGCTTCACATAAGCAGGACAAGCCCATATCTTCAAGTAAGATACATGAGGTTTCTTACCATTCCATATCTCATATGGAGTAGTAGAGACTACCTTGGTTGACATTCTGTTTAACAAGTAAACAGCTGTCTGAAGTGCATAGCCCCAAAAGGACTTGGGAAGATTCACATGATTCATCATTGACCTGACCATGTCCAACAAGGTCCAGTTACGCCTCTCAGATACACCATTATGCTGTGGTGTATATGGCGGAATCCATTGAGACAATATGCCATTGTCTCTTAGATAATCAAGAAACTCTTAACTTAAGTATTCACCACCTCGATCCGATCGAAGTATTTTAATACTCTTGTCATGTTGTTTCTCTACTTCATTTCTGAATTCTTTGAACCTTTCAAAGGCTTCAGACTTGTGTTTCATCAAGAACACATACCCAAACCGTGAGTGATCATCGGTGAAGGTAATGAAGTAGCTATAGCCTCCTAAAGCTTGAGTTGACATAGGTCCACATACATCACTATGTATTAGGCCTAGCAACTCTCCCACTAGTTCACCTTTTCCTGTAAAAGGTAACTTAGTCATCTTGCCTTTTAAGCATGATTCGCATGTATCGTATGAATCCAATTCAAACGATTCCAAAATTCCACATCGGTGTAATTCGGACATGCGTTTCTTGCTTACATGGCCAAGATGACAATGCCACATGACGGAGTCTATTTGATTATCCTTTCAAGCACGCTTGTTGCTCGCTTCGATATTGAAAATGTCACTGGATACGTCCAACGTATAAACACCATTGCTTAAAGTTCCAGTCCCATAAAGAACTCCATTCAAAGTTATGTAACAACAATTGTTACTAAAAGTCAAATGGTACCAATTTCCATTTAAACAAGAAATAGAAATGATGTTCTTTATCAACGAAGAAACATAAAAGCAATTGTCCAGTTCTAAGACAAGTCCTGCAGGGAGTTTCAACAAATACGTTCCGATGGCGAGTGTAGCAACCTTTGCTCCATTCCCAACACGTAAATTTGACTCTCCCTTGACGAGTCTTCTTCTATTCCTTAGCCCATATATGTCATTACATATATGTGAGCCACACCCAGTATCCAATACCCAAGTGTTTGAGGAAATAGAATGACAATCAATAACGAAGATATCTGAAGAAGATGGGGCATCCGATGCCTAGTTCTTCTTCACGGACTCAAGATAAATCTTGTAATTTCTTCGCCAATGGCCCTCCTTGCCATAATGATGACAAGTGCCCTTTTGAGCTGGTTCTTCCTTTTTAGCCTTTTTCTTCTTCCCCTTTTGTTGTTCCTTTGACTCCCTCTTAGAACCTTTCTTCGAGGAATCAACTAACAATACTGTCCCTTGCTCATGCTTCTCAGAAGGCTCCATAGCCTTCAGCATGTTGAGCAATACCACAGATGAACCTTCTTGCATCTTAGAGGTGAAGAGGAGCTTGGAGACTTCGAACCTTTCGAATCTCACTTGCTCATCAAACAACTCAAAAAGATGAAGGACTACGATATGAGCATCCATATGCTCATGCTGCTTTCGTAGCTTGGGTTCCATCGCGGCTAGCATGATGCAACTTGTCAGTTCAGAATCAGTCACATGTTTCTGATAGGCCAACAATTGGTCCAGAGTTGCATTGTCACTAGGACGGGTGGGAAGAGGCGCTTCGAGGACATACGCAAGCTTTTCCACCTTGAGAACAATTCTCAAGTTTCTAAGCCAGTCCAAGAAGTTCGGCCCAGTCAATTTTATTCGAATCCAAAATGGAACGCAAATTCAAAGATGTCATGATCAATTTATTGACCTAGAAATACAAAACGAGCATACATGAGAAAATGATTTTAAAATGCATCAATATACATTTATAAATCCCATTCATTTTTCGAATTTCAAAACCCCAAAATCACTTCGGGAGATCATAGGTCCATCTCCGAATGGGATGATATCCATCATAGATATGAACAACCTTGGAGAGAGTCCAACAAGCCATTCATAACTATGACGGTAGGTATCAAGTATACCGATTGCATATCACGTATATGCAACTATCACAATGTGCTATCAACTAATTGAATGTTCACACATACATCGGGTTGTTAACACATTAACAAGTATGCATCATATGCATAGCACCCAACTTCACCCCCCTTTACATCGACCTTGGAGAGAGTCCAACAAGCCGATGCTCCAGGTTAAAGCCAACCCATTAATCGAGAAATAGTTTTAATATGGTTAGAGCGCATTCAACCAATTAGCCCAGCTTGGAGAGAGTCCAACAACCAAAGCTAACGATTGACGTCTGACTCTTATCATATTAGTATTAAACTATTCCATGGTTTGAACATGATCGGGTTCGAGCCGGGCTTGGAGAGAGTCCAACAACCCAAACAAGAAACGGAACTCTGGTTCTAACCATATTAATGGAAGGTGTAGGCTTTAATATTGAGTTAGGGTTTTTATGTCTCATCCTCTTTGCATGCAAATAACTATTATCTACATGGCATGACATACATGACATACATCTACATGTCACGACACGCATGGCATAATGATATGCATCTAATGCAATTACATGACATACAATTATGTCATGTACATAATTTCCTTATTTGTCAGAATTATTTATGGAAATAAAATATGTTTAAGATTTGATTCTCCAAATCAAATCATGATTAAATTAGGAAACAAATTTCCAAATCTAATCACATATTTTATTTATGGAAATAGTTGATTAAGGAAAATCAATTTAGGAAACCAATTTCCTAAATCATCAAAACTACTTATGGAAATAAAATATTTTAAGATTTGATTTCCCAAATCAAATCATGATTAAATTAGGAAAAAATTTCCAGAATCTAATCAAATATTTTATTTATGGAAAATATCAATTTCCATAAATACTTCCAACTTTCCAAAAGTGGAAGATTTCCATAAATACTTCTAGACTTTCCAAAATTTAAAAAATTTCCATAAATACTTCTAAATTTCCAAAATTAGAAAATTTCCAGAAATAACATTATGACTATCGCAAAACCATTTTACGATTATGTCGAAACACAACTGGCTCGATACATTGTTGGGTTTGACAGCATGCAGTGTGTGTTCGTACATGTTTCGTAAACATGTACACAGCGGAAGAAATAAAAATAATAAATCTATATTTATTACAACACACACAACACACGCATGCATAGTACAACAAGTGTAGACATAACCGTAAATTTAAATTTGCAATAAAAGGAAATTTAACTACGTTATACCTTTCGTATTACGTGTAGCGGGAACGACATCAACTGGAACGATCCTCGCTAGAATCGTCTCTATCCGTATCCACGCTGAGTATCCATAGGATGACTTCGCTAAGCCATGAGCTTCGTCTTCGTACGGGTTACCAGCCTCATGTTAAAGATGACGTGATCGAGAGATGATCACGATCCGAATCCAAATTCGGATCCTAAGACGAGTCCTCAAAACTCGCTTCTCCGGAGAGGTATTCGTCAACCGTTTGACGAATCCTTCATCCTCCACCTCAGAGGATTACCGGAGATCGAATCCCCGGTAAGTTAGCCGCTATCGGATCTCTAACCGTCGTCCAAATGACGCTCTGACGAGAGGAGAACAAGCTGTCCAGAAAACTGGACAGCTTTGGTGGAGGAGATAGGCGCCAGCCAACCAAGGGAAGATAAAGCTCACCTTGATGCCAAACCTAAAGGAGATCACCGGAGGGTCGCCGGAGGATCACCGTCTAAAGCTTGGACGGCGGCAAGGAGCTGGACGGCGGCACAAGGGGCTGGGCGGCAATGGAGTTGGCGCCGAATTCTTCAAGGAGAGGAGGTGGGCGACAACTAGGTTTAGGGCTTTTGGATTAGGGCTTAATTATCCCTCAAGCTCTCTTTTATAGAGAACTAATTCTCTTAATGGTTATTGGATCATAACCATTAGGCCCGTTAACCCGCTCCATTAAGATAAGTTAAAATAAACCAAACCATGATGGTTTATTTTAAGTTAAAACGAACCGAACCAACTTTTGGTTCATTCGTTTAAAATAAACCAAACCCTTTGGTTTATTCTCCTCCATTGGAATAGAACCAAACCATTTTGGTTCATCCATTATGTCTTCATAAGACATGACCCATCCACGCTTCCATTGCGACTGAAACGATTTCATGATCGCTTCATGTTTGGTCCAACCAAACCTAGTTTCTCTCGGTCTGAGAATCCCATTCTCAAGCTCGTTTTAAATCCTTTGGATTACGCTCGTTGTACGTGTGACCAAATAGGTTCTCGGTTTATGTTGGCCGTCTATAATTAACCATTAATTATAGAACGATCATGAGTGGCACCTAGTAGTACATCATGATCCCCAATTAACCGAAAAGATCAACGGTTGATCCAGAACTATTTTGAAACCCTTCAAGAGCTCGAATGATTCGTGCCCCATTCCCTTCACTCATCTTATACCCACTTGGTTCAGTGACATGGTCTATAGTGTCACCCTACTAGGTCGACTACGCCACACCTAGCCCAAGTATCATTTCTTTCGTCCTACGGATTCTAGTTACTGCACATGTATCGAAGAGTACCTTACTCTAAACATGTAATGCTTTGGCCAAAGACTTTAGTAACAATCCGACGAGAGGCCATGGGTATACATCTCCTCGCAAGGAGTGGTGAATCTTTTATAGGCTATTCAAACACCTTCGATCACTTCGACTTATACCCAATCATCCCGGGTCCACATCTCCTTAGAGATGTTTGCTTAAGATGTCAAAGCATAAGTCTCCATGATCAAGATGACTTGAATACCGCAAGTCAAAGGAACATCGCACTTAAGCTACAGTAAGAACTTCATTGACATATCTATATATGCAGAGAACCATATGAAGTCTTACGGCTGGTCACTCCAATGAACTAGTTATCATAACTAGCATCCACGATTAACTCCGGACATCACAATGTCTCCAGCCAGTGAGAATCAGCTGCTTGGATACACCAAGGAGTATACCTCGTGCTAGTCTCGACAGAATCGATGGTGTCCAAATCCATCAATTCATCGACTAGGGATAATTCCGATACATCACAATTACACATGTAGAGATACTCACTAGTTGTGATCCAATCACAAATTCTCTCATGCTGTGAATCGTATCGTGGACATTCAGTAAATGAGTTTAAGATCCAATCAAATACATGAAACATGTATACTCAAATAGTGAATCTTTATTTATCATATAAATGGTTCATACATAAGGCGATTGCCTTAGGACATCTCTCATATATTACTAACAGATGGAACTCGTTCGCATTCTTCTAATTGCTCTTTGAATGCTTGATCACTTGGTTGCTTGAAATCAACTTGGAGACCCTGATTTGCAACAGCAAATCGCCCCAAAAGCCCACAAGAAACCATACCATTTTCCTCCATCACGAGCTCCTTATAAAGCTTCAACCTGTGCAGAAAAAAGTCGATCAGTCGAATGCTCGGGACTATCAGTCGACTGATGCCACTGTTGTCATGAGACAACGGCTAGATCCACGCTGGATAAGTCTAACGGATCCATCATCAGTCGACTGATGATACCCATCAGTCGACTGATGGAGCCTTCACTCGACCAGTCGAGTCTCGACTCCATTTTGTGCCCGATTTCACGAGCACCAGTCGACTGATCACAAGATCAGTCGACTACTCAGCCCATCAGTCGAATGCCCACCTATGGCAGTCGACTGCTAGAGCAATTCTCACAGTCAAACCCTAGTTTGACTCAGTCCAGTCGACTGCCACATGGCCCCAGTCGATTGGCACACCTCAAACATGAGGTTTTAGCCCAAGTATGGTTCTCCCATACTTGCTAGACCACCCTTAGCCTAGACCTATGCCTTCTAGCCACCTCCATTAGCCTCATGCCTCTCGGATCCCTCCAAATCATCCATGACTTGTTCATCCATCGCGCTAGCCTTCAGGTGCTTCCATCGGCTATGTCATGCTAACGGTGTCTACACCGCTAAGGCACATTGGACTTACACCGCCAAGACTCCGCTTGGACTTTACGCCGCCAACCATTGGACTTATGCTACCAAGACTTCACCCTTGGACTTTACACCGCCAATATCAACCCCTTGGACTTCCCAAATGCCAAGACTCGAGCTTGGACTTTCCCTTGCCAACCCATGTTGGACTTTCCATGCCAAGACCCATGCTTGGACTTTTCATGACAATTACATTATCATATGTTTTTGTCTAACATCAAAATATCTCTCGAGCCAAGCTCGAGTCCTGGTCAATCGTGACCTAGGCCGATTACACCAACAATCTCCCCCTTTTTGATGTTTGACAAAAACTAAACAAACCATTTGAGTTAGACCATCTAACTCAAAAACTCCTTACCAATTATCCCAAATTGGTAATCTTATCTTTCTCCCCCTTTTTGACATACATCAAAAAGGTTATCTCTCCAAGGAGGTCAATATCTCATGTCCCAATGAGATTGTACAATCTCCCCCTTGATTCAAAAATACCTAGGATGCCTACCATCTTCCTAGTGATAAGTCCCATATCACTCAAGAGAGGCAATCCTATCCACTCTCCAAATTTCCAAATTGGGTCTCTCAAAATCCCATCAATTTTCCCAATTGATGATACTCTCCCAATAACTTCTCCCCTTCAAGAAGAGAAACACATCCATCATCCCAAGATAGATAACTCCCCCTAAAGGCTTGCTCCCCCTTGACATTGCACCAACAATGTCCTTGGAAAGTCCCTAAGCCAATAGGAACTCTAAACCATCAAAATTAAGGCTTAAAGTTCAAACATGAACTCTTTCACCCTTAAATTTGATACTTTGACCTAACACCTCTCCAAATCTATATCCAATAGATTTTCACCCTTTATAATGCTTCCCAAAGCATATCCTAGGGTTAGGAGTGGTTAGGGACCTTAACCACTGCTGAATACGAGCTAAACAAATCTAGTTTTCCCGAAATCAGCATTGGCTCGACTACCTACTACGATCATTATCACTCACATCGATCGCCACCTAGGGTAATGACGGATAATCAAATTTCTGAATTTAAGTTATCAGAATCGAATTTCAAAAAATCATAAGTAATTCTACGTATATCAAAAAATCACAAAATTTGATACGTATATTACTTATAGTCAATACAATGGGCGAAAAATGATAGAAAAATATTTTACCCATAAAATATCGAAATTGATACAAAATCCAAAAGTGAATAAAAACTTCAAAGTTTTAGCTCACTTTGTATCAATCTCATCAATGGTGATTGCTATCAAAAGATAGGTTTCACCAAGGTTTTCTAAAATGATTTTAAAATGTTTTCAAAATCTTATTTTGGATCATATTCTTTGGGCTCAATGTACATGACTTGTACACAAGCTTTCCCAATGATCCACCAATGATTTTAGATGAGTTTTAGTTCATCTAGATGCAAAAACTATGCACCTTGAACTTAACTCATATCCTAGCATCTCACATGTATCTAGGGTGTATAAATACACATACATGTCAATGTGATATAAGATGTGGGTTTTGTTCTCCCTAATCTAGGGTTTCATGCATTTTCTAAGGCAACTCTACTTGATTCCCTTATACATGGGACTTCAAGTCATGCCAATTGTCCTTAACTCAATTTTAATCAAATGCATGAATGATTATGGTATTAATGATGATATAAATAAGCATATGCTCATAATCATGATGTCATGGCATAATATGAAATCTAAAAACACATGACATTAATCCTTAATCCTAAAAACATGATCATGACATATAAATGCTAGAAATAAATATGATGTCATGGCATGTTATATGACAAATCAAGGCATGACAAATAGAAAGTATCGGTATAATAATACCTAAATTTTAATATTAATTTCCTTTTGAGATCATTAAGTATATTTTTGCCATATTCCTATTAATCTCCCAAGTGTGCCAAAAACCCAAAATGACACACTATAACCTCTAATCCTAAATTGTGTCAATTTAATTGATTTTTCATAATTCCAAAAATACATTGGCACATCCTAAAGTCTTTTAGGATTAGAGCTCAAATGCATTTCTAAGGTAACCATAACCTTGAAAATATCCTAAAGTGCCACCTTTACCATGGTTGAGTTAACTACCCATCCAATCAAGGATGACACACCCTAACCCATCTAGCATGAATCAATCATGCTCTTAGGAACCCAAAACCTATTTGAGCTCCTAGGGTTAATTAGGTATTCCTTAGGGATGGCCTCCCTAGATACCCTCCTAGGCTTGTTAGCCCTGGTCATTTGGGTCTTACCTAGGTTGACTCTAGGGGTAACTCCCCTTGCAACCTTCTTAGTGGCCACCCTAGGTTTCCTAGAAACCCTAGCCACTAGGCACTTACCATGGTTACTCTTAGGGATAACTTCCCTAGTAACCTTGGTTTTCCTAGGTTTAGTTCCATAATCAAATGGAACATTGTGATAAGTTTCCTTTGGCTTAGGTTTGCCCTTGGATGAATCTAGTTTCCTAGGTCTTGATTTTTGACCATTTGACCCTAGGCTTTGACTTCTAGACCCTAAATGTTGACATCTTGACCCTTGAAATTGATTTTGTATTTTTGCAAGGGTCTTCTCCATCTTTTCAAGCCTTGACCTCAAGACTTGATTTTCCTTTTCTAATTGCCCAATTTTTGAATTTTGATCTAATATTTGTGCATTGTTTTTCCTAGGCATATGCCTAGTCCACTTAGGGTTAAAACCTAGGTGCTCTTGCACCTTTCTAATTGTCTCCCTAGGTAAAATTGGTCTAGTGTTATTTGACCTAGGTTTGTCCTTAGATGAATTATTTTTAGGGACATTAGTCCCAAATTTCTCCTTATTTTCAAAATGAAAATTCTTAGCTTCTAAACAAATGTACTTGTTCCTATTAGCATGCTTTTCATAAATTGCAAGAGAATTAAAATTCCTAGCATGCTTTTTAACATTTAAATTAGAAGGAGCATTATTTAGATATACTTTAGGGTTTGCCATAGAGACTCCCCCTACTTGTGATGCTCCATTTTTCCTCTTCTTTTCCCCCTTCGGGCATTGATTCCGGTAGTGTCCCGATAGTCGGCATTTGAAGCAAATAATGTGATCCTTGCTTTTGATGGTTGGGGAACCGGCATCCTTGACTTTTGGTGCCGGAGGAGCTTTCTTTACCTTCTTTGGGCACTTGCTCTTATAGTGCCCAGCTTCCCTACACTCAAAGCATATGATATTCAATTTATTATTAATTGACATGCTTGAGTTACCTAGGGTGGTGTTGGGATGTCTCGCTTCGGAGGCTCATTAGCTCCCATGTCCCCGGATTAAAATTTTCACTAATGAAAGACTTAATCCGGATGGGATGAGCTTCCTTGGCACAACCTATTCGTTGTTGGTGCAATCGGCCCAGGTCACGATTGACCAGGACTCGAGTTTGACTCGAGTGATATTTTGATGTTTGACAAAGTATGTTTGACAAAGTATGTTAGACATAGGATTGACATTGATGTTTGACATTAATGTCGGTTAATATGTTGGGGAGATTGTTTATACAATCGACCCAGGTTATAATTGACCAGACTCGAGTTTGACTCGAGGGAGACTTTGGTGGTTGACTAGGGTTGACCATGTGTTTATGGGAAAGTCCAAGTCATGGGTACTTGGCATGGAAAGTCCAAGTGGGACACTTGGCATTTGGGAAAGTCCAAGTCTTGAGTACTTGGCAAATGAGAAGTCCAAGCATGGGTCTTGGCAAATGAGAAGTCCAAGCATGGGTCTTGGCAAATGGAAAGTCCAAGCATGGGTCTTGGCATGGAAAGTCCAACATGGGTTGGCAAGGGAAAGTCCAAGCTTGAGTCTTGGCATTTGAGAAGTCCAAGGGGATTGATATTGGCGGCGTAAAGTCCAAGCGGAGTCTTGGCGGCGTAAGTCCAATGTGCCTTGGCGGTGTAGACACCGTTAGCATGACATAGCCGATGGAAGCACCTGGAAGCTAGCGCGATGGATGAACAAGTCATGGATGACTTGGAGGGATCTGAGAGGCGTGAGGCTGATGGAGGTGGCTAGAAGGCTTAGGTCTAGGCTAAGGGTGGTCTAGCAAGCATGGGGGCACCATACTTGGGTTAAAACCTCATTCTTCGACTCGAGTTCGAACCGAGAGCTTTGAGCTCGCGACGCTTCATGGGAGCAGCTGATCAGCCGATTTTGCAATGATCGCTAAGGGATGGCAATGATCACGGCCGAGTGGCGAGCATTAGACGCTCGTGAGCCGATCGGGGCCGACTACGGCGTTAGCCGATCGCCAATGTTGGCGCCGATCGGTGAGAGTCCCGTTGGAATTTGTCCAACGTGGATTGAGCCGTTGTCTCACAGCTACAGTGTTGGCAGTCGACTGGTGATTTATGGCAGTCGACTGCTAGGCGGAAATCCAGCCCGACGCGAGATAAAAGGAAGCTGTTCATGGAGATTGCGGCATCAGTTCTTGGGGAGCTTTCTTGAGGCGATTTGAAGGCGATTTGCAGGTGCATTTCAGGGCCCTTCAACCTCATCCAAGCAACCAACAAGCAAAGCGCTCAAACCCTAGTTTTGTAAAGTGTTCTTTACATTTCCTTTGTATTTGCTTGTATTTCTTTAGATTATTGTTGTAATCTTGTGTACGAGGTTTCTCCACCTCCGACTTGTTGTCGAGAAGGAGTTTATTGATTAGTGATTGCATTGGCGTCGCTAGAGCTCGTTAGAGCTCGATCCGTGGAGTAGGAACCGTTACGGTTCCGAACCACGTTATATGATCGTGTTGTGATTGTGTGTCTTGTTATATTTATTTGTTATTACTATTCCGCTGTGCTAACAAGATTGTAGACGATCGAACGGGAAAGAATTCCATCATCGTACGTCATCTACGCTATTCACCCCCCCTCTAGCGGCGTCAAATCTCCAACATTCGTCGTCGTGCTAACAACTTGAGTGGTCACTTGAACAAACTAGTTGTTCAAGCAACACAACTCTTCTAGTTGGTTAGCCGCGGAAAAGACGACGGATGGATCGCCGGTTTTTGTGTTTGTCTTCGGGGTCCATGATTATACAATATATATCCATTCATACACATGCATAATCAAAATATTAAAGAACATATTCAGATCTGTAAATAAAGTTAAAAACAACTTTATACCTTACGATCTTCTATCGTATGTCCTATCCTTCTCGTGGACGACGTGTGGACGAAGATCCTCCACGAGTTGAAGCCTTCTTGATCACTTTCTTCTCTACCTTGTCCGCTGCGAACAAAGAGAAGCAATCACAAATACCTTTCCTATCTAGAACCGACCACCAAATTAGGGAATTTGGTGCAACCGCCGGCCAAGGAGCAAGTGGATGATGCGCCGGCCACCAAATGAATGGAAACCACCGGCCACCTTGGAGAGATTGGAGGAAGATGATTGCCGGCCACCAATGGATGGAGAACCGCCGGCCAAGGAGCAAGGAAAAGGGAAGAGTGCCGCCCAAAACCAAGGAGGAGAAGAGAGGGAAGACCGGCCACCTTAGCTTGCCGCCCAAGCTTGTAGCCGCCCAAACCCTAGCCGCCCAATGGAAGATGAGACAAACCCTAACCCTAATTCGAAAACCAATCTCCTTATCTTTTCCTTGCCGCCCAACCCTAAGCACCTATTTATAGAATAGGGCTTAAGCCTCCTTTAATCTCATCCGTCGGATCTAGGGATTTAACCTCCACCGTCGGATCTAGGATTTTATCCCAACCGTCGGATCTAGGGTTTCATCTCAACCGTCGGGTCTAGGATTTCATCCTAATCGTCGGATCTAGGATTTCATCCCAACCGTCGGATCTAGGGTTTTATCCCAACCGTCGGATCTAGGGATTTGATCTCAACCGTCGATTCTAGGGTTTCATCCTAACCATCGGATCTTAGGGATTTAATCCCAACTATTGGTACTAGGGTTTCATCCTAACCATCGGATCTTAGGGATTTAATCCTAACCGTTGGTTCTAGGTTTTGTTTTACATTCTTGGATCTAGACTTCACAAGGATTATATTAGGCTACGATAGGGACCATAAGGAGGAGTTGGGTCTTGGCCACCCGATGGATCGGAACCACACAAACTTGATCCATCAATGATGTTCCATTCCACTAGAGGATCATCATTGAACTACCTCACCAACCCCCATAAATCAATATGGGCTCCATATATTATTTGTACATTAATCTCCCTGTGTTTAAGATATCGAATGTCCGTCAATTAATTGATTTACTGACCATCAATTAATTAACATCTATTTCCTCGAGTAGTACCACTCAACCTTATCATCATGTTGACTAAGTCAACCAGCTGGGTTTACATGATGAACCTTATGAGCTCCTCAAGGGGACATCATCAACCTAATATATAGGACACGGTTTCCTCCTATAATCAACGGCACACCATGTAAATAATATTATTTCCCAACTTACCGGGCATATTGAATTAATCCATCTAAATCTCACCCACTGGTAAATTAAAGAAATAAATACTAAGTACATGTGCCCGTTATTATATCGGGATTAAGAGCATGTACAACATAATATCCGAGGTCCGATTCAATTGTGTAGTCAGTACTAAATTGAATCACCTCTATGTCGGTCCTACTCAATACACCTAAGTGTACTAGTGTAACTCTATGTTCAAGATAAAACAATACCAAGCTACACTACAACCATGCCAATGGTTTGTCCAAAACCATCTTGGTTGTGAGCCTCTACTTATATTTTACAAGGGACTGATAACATGATCTTCTGTGCCACACCAAGCACCATGTTATCTACAATGTAGAATATTAGACAATATGCACACATATATAATGAATATATAAAATGCAAACAATGATCATGTGATTCTTATTTCAAAATAAAATGTTCATACAAAAAAGAGCTAGGCTTTCAGTATACATTCTAACAATCTCCCACTTATACTAAAAGACTATGCTGTCATCACTCTGCCATACATCTGATCCCCATGTCCTCCACATGCCTATCAAACGCTTTCACTGGAAGGGCCTTAGTGAATGGATCTGCCAAGTTATCCTCACGATGCAATCTTGGCGAAACAACTTCTCCTCGCTTTACGATCTCTCGTATGAGGTGGTACTTGCGCTCTATGTGTTTACTCGCCTTATGGGCTCGTGGTTCCTTCGAGTTTGCAACTGCACCACTGTTATCACAATAAATTGTGATAGTTCTGGGCAAACCAGGAATCACATCCAAGTCCATCAAGAAGTTCCTGAGCCATACAACTTCCTTGGCTGCCTCAGAGGCTGCCACATACTCAGCTTCCATGGTAGAGTCCGCCACGCATTTCTGCTTGACACTCCTCCATACTATGGCTCCACCTCCAAAAGTAAACACAAACCCCGAGGTAGACTTACTTGTCCCTATCCGATTGGAAATCGAATCCGTGTAACCCATGTGGACTAATTGATCCGCCTGAAACCAAAGATATAATCCCTAGTCCATCTCAGGTACTTCAATATATGCTTTACCACAGTCCAATGTCCCTGTCTCAGATTACTCTGATATCGCTAACCATGCCCACAATAAAGCAGATATCCGGTCCTCGTACATAGCATAGCATACATAAGGCTTCCATCCAAGCATATGGAACCGCCTTCATGTCCTCTATCTCCTTTGATGTTCTGGGACACATCTCTTTAGATAAAGGAACTCCATGTCTAAAAGGTAGAAAACCTTTCTTGGAGTTCTGCATGCTAAAACGAGCAAGGATAGTGTCAATGTATGAAGCTTGAGACAAGCACAACATCCTTTTCTTGCGATCCCTTATAACTTTGATCCCAAGGATGTGTCCCACCTCTCCCAAGTCCTTCATGTCAAACTGTTTGGACAACCATACCCTTACATCTGATAACACTTTGATATTGTTGCCAACTAACAAAATGTCATCTACGTATAGTACAAGAAACACCACTACGTTTCCGTCACATCTCTTGTATACACAAGGCTCATCCGGACTTTGAATAAATCCATATGACTGGATTACCTCATCAAAATGGATGTTCCAAGATCTAAAAGCTTGCTTCAATCCATAAATGGACCGATTAAGCTTACATACAAGATGCTCTTTGCCTTTAGCAATGAACCCCTCTGGTTGGCGCATATAGATGTTCTCCTCAAGACTTCCGTTAAGGAAAGCTGTCTTGACATCCATCTGCCAAATCTCATAATCCATATGAGCAGCTATAGATAAGAGAATCCGGATAGACTTAAGCATAGCTACCGGCGAAAAGGTCTCCTCATAATCGATACCCTCTTTCTGAGTATACCCTTTCGCAACAAGCCTAGCTTTGAAGGTTTCTACCTTCCCGTCTACTCCTCTCTTTCTCTTGTAGATCCACTTGCATCCAATGGTTTTTACACCATCGAGTGGCTCTACTAGCTCCCAGACCTGATTAGAATCCATAGATTCTATCTCTGAATTCATCGCTTTTTGCCAAGATACTACATCTCTATCTTGGATTGCCTCGTCATATGTCCAGGGATCAGGTTCATGTTCACCAGGGACTAAGTCCGAAGACTCTCCCAAAAACATGAATCTGTCGGGTTGTCTAACAACCCTCCCACTACGATGAGGTGCCTCCTGTGTATGCTCTGTGACACGCGGAGCAGTGACTTGTGGGGTCTCCTCTTGGACCGGTGGTACTGAGGTCGGGACTTCCCCTGTCACCTTCTCAAGAACAATCCTACTCGTGGCTTGTGATTCATCACATAGTCTTCCTCTAGAAATCGGCATTCGTCACCATCACCTTTCCTGATCTCTAGACTATAGAATAAACCACCCTTCGCTCCTTTAGGGTAGCCAACAAACAAGCGCACTGCACGAGATTCCAACTTACCAAAGATCTCCCTTCAAAGACACGGACTACCCCAACCAATATGTCTTAGACTAGGCTTTCGCCACCCACAACTCTGTGGGAGTAGAGGGTACTGACTTAGATGGAACCAAGTTCAGAATGTGTGCTGCTGTTTCCAGAGCAAACCCCCAGAACGAATCAGGTAACTCAGAATAACTCATCATCGATCTGACCATCTCCATAAGAGTCCTATTCCTTCGCTCCGCTACACCATTCTGCTGGGGTGTGCCAGGTGCAGACAATTGGGATTGAATCCCAGCCTCTGATAAGTAACTCCTAAACTCTTCCAAGAGGTACTCGCCACCACGATCAGATCGTAATGTCTTGATACTTTTACCTTGACGGTTCTCCACATCAGCCTTGAATTCTTTGAACTTGTCAAAGCATTCAGACTTGCGGCGCATCAAGTAAATGTATCCATACCTTGAATAATCGTCTATAAATGAGACGAAGTATTCAAAGCCACCTCTTGCCTGGATAGACATAGGACCGCACAAATCAGAATGAACCAATTCTAACACATCTTTGGCTTTATACCCCTTGGCCTTAAAAGGCCTCTTGGTCATTTTACCTTCCAAGCAAGATTCGCAGGTTGGGAGATCCTCCACCACTAATGAACCCAAAGGTCCATCAACTATCAATCTTTGAATTCTGCTTAGGTTAATATGACCAAGCCTTAGATGCCAAAGATATGTTTGGTTCATTTGCGAAGGTTCTTTTCTCTTATTAGACTTAGAAGATGAGTTATTTACTTCTATTTGCATCGTGGGAGTGTTTGGTTCAATAGAATATAAATTGCCAACCAATGTACCAGAACAGATAATCTCCCTATTCCTTTTTATAACCACCTTGTCATTAAAAGAAATAGAATATCCATCCAAAAACAATTTAGAAACTGAAATTAAATTCTTTCTAAAAGTAGGTACATAAAGACAATTTCTTAAAACCAAAAATTTATTCCTATCAAAAGATAAATAAACGTCTCCCACTGCAATAGCCGCAACCTTTGAAGCATTGCCCATGAAGACGGTAATCTCTCCCTCAGCTAGTCGTCGGGTTTCCTGAAACCCCTGCAAAGTATTGCAGACATGATCAGTGGCTCCTGTATCTACACACCAGGCACTGGTAGATAACACCGCTAAACATGTTTCAACAACTAAACAAGAAGATATACCTTTGTTCTTACGGCGAGGACAGTCCGCCTTCTAATGTCCAGTCTGCTTGCAAGTGAAGCACTTGCCTTTCGGCTTCTTCACTCCTGCCTGAGGTCATGTTGCCACCTTCTTCGCTCCACCTTGCTTCTTCTTCTTCTTACCTTTCGGTTTAGAGGAAGAAACCTTCTGAGCGACCATGGCTTGAGAACTCTGATGAAAAAGCCCCTCTGCCACCTGGAGTTCTGTCAGAAGCTCCGCCAATGAATACAACCTTTTGTTCATGTTGTAGTTGAGGTGGAACTGCTCAAAACTCCTAGGAAAAGACTGGAGAATGATATCGACCTGGGTTTCCCCATCGATCTCAGCTCCTAGGACTTCCATCTCATTAAGATGAGCCATCATCTTGAGAACATGATCCCTAACGGGTGTTCCCTCGATCATGGAGGTCGTCATCAAGTTTCTCATAGCCTCTCGCCTTAGCCGCCCTACTCGATGTCCTAAAAGTTCCTTGAGATTGAACATCATGTCATAAGTCGTGGCTATGGCTCGATGTCGATGTTGACATTTGACATAGATGCCAAAATGTAACACCGCGCCATCTCATCCGCTTTAACCCATTTCTTATAACGCTCTATCTCCTTTCATCGTAGTCATCCGAGGGCTTAGGAGGATAGACTCAAGAGTACAAATTTGTACTCTTCCGCAGCTTAAGACAATATCCGTGTTTCTTTTCCAATCAATGTAGTTCGACCAAGAAGTTTGTTTTCTTTTAAAATCACAAAGAAGTGGGTTGAAAGCCATTTGAAAATCCTAAAATCACAATGATCAAAATATTAGATTTCAAATATTATTGATTCCTCAAAACAATAAAATCCCGAAATCAACCAACACCTCAAAACACCGAGAATATCGCATGCCACGATAGTGTGGACGTATACGAATTCCATATTTGTAAGAGGAGGTTTTACCCATTAATTTTATTATCTTGTCAACCTTACTTTTTGACAAATAAAATTAATAGTTGGTTCCTCTTTAGCCCTACAAATAAAAGCAGTGACTCCGATGGGGAGGATACCTTTATTTGTATCTAAGTGTGTACCATTACACGGTACTAAGGGAATTATTTCGGATTATGTGCCTTACCGATGGGGAAGTACACACGCTCCTAAATAATTTCCTATAACCATTATTTGACCTAGTGATCCGCAAACAAACTCATCCGATGGGGAGGAAGGCACTCAAAGCCAACGCGCAAGTTTGTTGCATCACACGTCAAATTGTAATGGAGGCCATGGGAATTAATTAAAATATCACTCTCCCACTTAGTAAATTGCAATCGAGGAATTTTAAACATACAAAACATGCATATAAAACAAATAAGCAATAAATATGGAAAAAACAGAATTTTTCCAACTATTATGGCATTGTCCTCCAATATGCATCCCGTCGTGTCGCCACCTCGTCCGCTCCATCTTTCCCGCAAGAAGTCACCAAAGAGTTCCGAGCCGAGATAAATCATTTTATTTACATCCATCGATCCTATACTCCACGAAAGAGTGTACAAATAATCTAGATCGAAAGTAAACTAAAATGATTGGCTAAACAATGCCGTATTTAATTACAAAAATTAAATACTAATCTAGCCTCGTCAACCCTGAGGATTCAAATAATAAATTTTTTACACACATCCATTCACATACACACACATGGCCATAATAGTCGGATCTTATGCCTGCAACCAAAGAGTTAAACTACGCATATCCTACTATTATCTGACACATATAATATATGAAAAATGCATAAAAAATTAACCGAATCCTAAACACACAAAACCGGAAACCGATGGCTCTGATACCAATTGTTGGGATGTCTCGCTTCGGATGCTCATTGGCTCCCATGTCCCCGGATTAAAATTTTCACTAATGAAAGACTTAAACCGGATGGGATGAGCTTCCTTGGCACAACCTATTCGTCGTCATGCTAACAACTTGAGTGGTCACTTGAACAAACTAGTTGTTCAAGCAACACAACTCTTCTAGTTGGTTAGCCACGGAAAAGACGACGGATGGATCGCCGGTTTTTGTGTTTGTCTTCGGGGTCCATGATTATACAATATATATCCATTCATACACATGCATAATCAAAATATTAAAGAACATATTCAGATCTGTAAATAAAGTTAAAAACAACTTTATACCTTACGATCTTATATCGTATGTCCTATCCTTCTCGTGGACGACGTGTGGATGAAGATCCTCCACGAGTTGAAGCCTTCTTGATCACTTTCTTCTCTACCTTGTCCGCTGCGAACAAAGAGAAGCAATCACAAATACCTTTCCTATCTAGAACCGACCACCAAATTAGGGAATTTGGTGCAACCGCCGGCCAAGGAGCAAGTGGATGATGCGCCGGCCACCAAATGAATGGAAACCGCCGGCCACCTTGGAGAGATTGGAGGAAGATGATTGCCGGCCACCAATGGATGGAGAACCGCCGGCCAAGGAGCAAGGAAAAGGGAAGAGTGCCGCCCAAAACCAAGGAGGAGAAGAGAGGGATGACCGGCCACCTTAGCTTGCCGCCCAAGCTTGTAGCCGCCCAAACCCTAGCCGCCCAATGGAAGATGAGCCAAACCCTAACCCTAATTCGAAAACCAATCTCCTTATCTTTTCCTTGCCGCCCAACCCTAAGCACCTATTTATAGAATAGGGCTTAAGCCTCCTTTAATCTCATCCGTCGGATCTAGGGATTTAACCTCCACCGTCGGATCTAGGATTTTATCCCAACCGTCGGATCTAGGGTTTCATCTCAACCGTCGGATCTAGGATTTCATCCTAATCGTCGGATCTAGGATTTCATCCCAACCATCGGATCTAGGGTTTTATCCCAACCGTCGGATCTAGGGATTTGATCTCAACCGTCGATTCTAGGGTTTCATCCTAACCATCGGATCTTAGGGATTTAATCCCAACCGTTGGTACTAGGGTTTCATCCTAACCATCGGATCTTAGGGATTTAATCCTAACCGTTGGTTCTAGGTTTTGTTTTACATTCTTGGATCTAGACTTCACAAGGATTATATTAGGCTACGATAGGGACCATAAGGAGGAGTTGGGTCTTGGCCACCCGATGGATCGGAACCACACAAACTTGATCCATCAATGATGTTCCATTCCACTAGAGGATCATCATTGAACTACCTCACCAACCCCCATAAATCAATATGGGCTCCATATATTATTTGTACATTAATCTCCCTGTGTTTAAGATATCGAATGTCCGTCAATTAATTGATTTACTGACCATCAATTAATTAACATCTATTTCCTCGAGTAGTACCACTCAACCTTATCATCATGTTGACTAAGTCAACCAGATGGGTTTACATGATGAACCTTATGAGCTCCTCAAGGGGACATCATCAACCTAATATATAGGACATGGTTTCCTCCTATAATCAACGGCACACCATGTAAATAATATTATTTCCCAACTTACCGGGCATATTGATTTAATCCATCTAAATCTCACCCACTGGTAAATTAAAGAAATAAATACTAAGTACATGTGCCCGTTATTATATCGGGATTAAGAGCATGTACAACATAATATCCGAGGTCCAATTCAATTGTGTAGTCAGTACTAAATTGAATCACCTCTATGTCGGTCCTACTCAATACACCTATGTGTACTAGTGTAACTCTATGTTCAAGATAAAACAATACCAAGCTACACTACAACCATGCCAATGGTTTGTCCAAAACCATCTTGGTTGTGAGCCTCTACTTGTATTTTACAAGGGACTGATAACATGATCTTCTGTGCCACACCAAGCACCATGTTATCTACAATGTAGAATATTAGACAATATGCACACATATATAATGAATATATAAAATGCAAACAATGATCATGTGATTCTTATTTCAAAATAAAATGTTCATACAAAAAAGAGCTAGGCTTTCAGTATACATTCTAACAGGTGGTGATGAGGTTCTCTTGAGCTTGATCTTCCTCTCTACCGGATGTAGATGATTCTTCTTGTTGCTCCGGTGTTGAGGATGCTCTAATCTCCTCCCCCTCAATCCTAGAGGTGGAGGTTTCTTCTACGTCTTCCACCTCCTCTTCCACTGATCCGAAAGTTGACTCCTCTTCAACTTCCGATTCTTCACTTGCTCGTGAGGATGATGAACCCTCTTCATCCTCTTACTTATCTTCTTCTACTTGTGCCAAGTGGGGCTTCTCATTGAACTTGGCCAATTTGTCCCTTAGCTCCTTGGCATCAAGATATTCACCTAGCCTAGACAAAACATCATTAGGTATCAAATCTTCTAAAAGTTTTGTTACCTTGGCTTCGGTCTTGAATTTTTGTCGTTGCTCTTGGGGTCCATTTCTTCAACTTGAGGACTTGTCCCTTCTTATCCCTAGGAGGTTCAAAGCCTTCTACGAGGATGAACCAATCCTCTATGTCCATCATCAAGAATGTCTCCATTCTTGATCTCCACGCCGAAAAATCTTCTCGATCATATGGTGGTGGAGTGTTGATATCCCATCCAAGCTTGTCTTGGAACTCCATCTTCACCCTCTAGCGTGCTCCCTTTGTTGTTAAACTTGAAGAGCGACCTCGCTCTGATACCACTTGTTAGCACCTGTGTGCCCGCTAGAGGGGGGGGGCAGTGAATAGCGCTTGCTCGTACGTAGATGGAACTCGTTCGCGTTCGTCTAATTGCTCTTTGAATGCTTGATCACTTGGTTGCTTGAAATCAACTTGGAGACCCTGATTTGTAACAGCAAATCACGCCAAAAGCCCTCAAGAAACCATACCATTTTCCTCTATCATGAGCTCCTTATAAAGCTTCAATCTGTGGTGGAAAAAGTCGATCAATTGATTGCTCGGGACCATCAGTCGACTGATGCCACTGTTGTCATGAGACAACGGCTAGATCCACGCTGGATAAGTCCAACAGATCCATCATCAGTCGACTGATGATACCCATCATTCAACTGATGGAGCCTTCACTCGACCAGTCGAGTCTCGACTCCATTCTGTGCCCGATTTCACGAGCACCAGTCGACTGATCACAAGATCCCGATCGACCCATCGATCATTGCCCACCTATGGCGATCACTAGAGCAATTCTCACAGTCAAACCCTAGTTTGACTCAGTCCAGTCGACTGCCACATGGCCCCAGTCGATTGGCACACCTCAAACATGAGGTTTTAGCCCAAGTATGGTTCTCCCATACTTGCTAGACCACCCTTAGCCTAGACCTATGCCTTCTAGCCACCTCCATCAGCCTCTCGCCTCTCGGATCCCTCCAAGTCATCCATGACTTGTTCATCCATCGCACTAGCCTTCAAGTGATTCCATAGGCTATGTCATGCTAACGGTATCTACACCGCCAAGACTCCGCTTGGACTTTACGCCGCCAACCATTGGACTTATGCTGCTAAGACTTCACCCTTGGACTTTACGCCGTCAATATCAACCCCTTGGACTTCTCAAATACCAAGACTCAAGCTTGGACTTTCCCTTGCCAACCCATGTTGGACTTTCCATGCCAAGACCCATGCTTGGACTTTTCATGACAATTACATTGTCATATGTTTTTGTCTAACATCAAAACATCTCTCGAGCCAAGCTCGAGTCCTAGTCAATAGTGACCTGGGTCGATTGCACCAACAAGGAGATGTGTCCTAGAACATCTGAGGAGATAGAGGAGATGAAGGTGGTTCCTTATGCTTCGGCAGTAGGAAGCCTCATGTATGTTATGCTATGTACGAGACCAGATATCTGCTTTGTCGTCGATATAGTTAGCAGATATCAAAGTAATCTAGAACAGGGACATTGGACTGCGGTAAAACATATATTGAAGTACCTAAGAAGGACTAGGGATTATATGTTAGATTACCAGGTAGACCAATTACTCCCTGTGGGTTACACAGATTCCGACTTCCAATCATATAGGGATAACAGTAAGTCTACCTTAGGTTTTGTGTTTACTTTAGAAGGTGGAGCCATTGTATGGAGGAGGGTCAAGTAGAAATGCATTGCGGACTCTACCATGGAAGCTGAGTATGTGGCGACCTATGAGGCTGCCAAAGAAGCTGTGTGGCTCAGGAACTTCTTGATGGACTTAGATGTGATTCCAGGTTTGCCCAGAACTATCACAATTTATTGTGATAATAGTGGTGCAGTAGCAAATTCGAAGGAATCACGAGCCCATAAGACAAGTAAACACATAGAGTGCAAGTACTACCTGATACGAGAGATCGTAAAGTGGGTAGGAGTTGCTATTGCCTAGATTGCATCAGAGGATGACCTAGTAGATCCTTTCACTAAGGCCCTTCTAGCAAGAGCTTTGATAGGCATGTGGAGGGAATGAGAATCAGATGTATAGCAGTTTGAGGATAACATAGTCTTTTAGTATAAGTGGAAGATTGTTGGGATGTATACTGAAAAGTCTATCTTTTATATGAACATCTTTATTTTGAAATAAGAATCACATGATCATTGTTTGCATATTTAAGGTTATGCATATTGTCTAATACTTTACATTGTAGATAACATGGTGTGTAGTGTCACACGGGAGAACATGTTATCAGTTCTTTGTAAAGTATAAGTAAAGGCTCACAACTGAGATGGTTATGGGCAAACCATTGGAATGGTTGTAGTGTGATTTGGTATTGGTTTGTCTTGAACATAGAATTACACTAGTACACTTTGTGTGTATTGAGCAGGACCGACTTAGAGGTGATTTGATTTATTGCTGACTACATAATTGAATCGGACCTTAGATATTATATTGTACATGCTCTTAATCCTGATATAATAACGAGCACATATACTTAGTATTTATTTCTTTGATTTACCAATGGGCGAGATTTATAGAGTAAATCGATAGACTCGGTAAGTTGGGAAATGATATTACTTATATGGTGTACCGTTGATTATAGGAGGAAACTGTGTCCTATATAATAGGATGATGATGTCCCCTAGAGGAGCTCATAAGGTTCATCATGTAAACCCTACAGGTGGACTTTGTCCGGCATGATGATAAGGTTGAGTGATACTACTCATGGAATTAGATGTTGATTAATTAATTGTCAATAAATTAATTAATCGACGGACATTTGAGATCTTTAACACGGGGAGATATATGTACAAATAATATATGGAGCTCATATTAACTTATGGGGGTTGGTGAGGTAGATCAATGATAATCCTCTAGTGGAATGGATTATCATTAATGGATCGGACTTTATGTGGGCTTGATCCATTGGGTGGCCAAGATCCAACTCCTCCTCATTGTCCCTATTGTAGCCTATTAAATCCTCATGGAGCCTAGATCCGATGGTGGAAAATAAAACTCTAGATCCGACGGTGGAGATTAAATCTCGAGATCCAACAGTGGAGGGTAAATCTTTAGATCTGACGGTGGAGATTAAATCTCTAGATCCAACGGTTGAGATTAAATCCCTAGATCCGACGGTTGATATTAAATCTCTAGATCTGACGGTGGAGATTAAAGGAGGCTTAGGCCTAGCTCTATAAAAGGAGGCTTAAGGTGGGCGGTAAGAGAATTGAAGGGAGATTAGGGTTTTTGTTTCCTTGGCTTGGGCGGAAAGAAACAAGTGGGCAGCTAGGGTTTTATAGGTGTCTTGGGCGGCAACAATTGGAGAGCTTCCTTTCTTCTTCCTTAGGTGTTGTCGGTGCCCATCTTTCTCCTCTCTACCTTGGCCGGCGCTCAACTTATTTCTCTTCTCCTTGGCCGGTGGAAACAAGGGTTAGGGTGATTCCTTGGAGCTCTTGGCCGACGCCCACTTCCTTCTCTATTCTCTCTTTGGCCGGCGGCAAGCATCAAGGTTGGAGCTTGGTGGTCGGTTAAAGGAAGGAGAAGAGTTTTGTTTTATGATCTTCCTTTGTTCGGAGTGAACAAAGAAAGGAAGATTGGTGATCTAGGAGGCTTCGACTTTTGGAAGATCGTCGCCCACACGACGTACAAAAGGAGGAAGGACATACAATAGAAGATCGAGAGGTATAATGCTTGTTTATATTCTTTTGTATTATGTCTATAATTGTTTTCAATTATATGCATGTTGTATGTTTTGTTATGTGGCTAAATTTACTTGGACCCCGAATAAAAATGCAAAAATCGACGATCCGTACATCGTCTATTACGCGGCTAATCGTAGAATAGAAGTTGGTTGCTTGAACAACAAGTTTGTTCAAGTGACCACTCTAATCGAATAGCATGACGATGAAATGGTAGCTTGGGTAATCCCTATTTGTCATGGATTATTTTTTTTAATCCGGGGACGACGACGGGATTGCCATGAACAAGCGACCGAGTTGAAGTGGGAAGCGAAGTTTCCTACCTTCATGGTCTAGCAAGTATGGGGGTACCATACTTGGGTTAAACCTCATGGTTGAGGTTAAAACCTCATGTTTGAGGTGTGCCAGTCGACTGGTGCCATGTGGCTATCGATTGGAGTGAGTCAACTAGATTTTGATCGAGCAGCCAACCGCCAGAGGTGGGCAATGATCATTGATCGAGCCGTGATCATGTGATCAGTCGACTGGTGCTAGGGTTTTAGAGCACAGAATGGAGTCTCACTTGACCGCTGCGGTCAGCAGTTGAGTGATGGCTTGATCAGTCGACTGATGGTCATAATCAGTCGACTGATGATGGATCCGTTGGATTTTTCCAGCGTGGATATAGTCATTGTCTCATGACAACAGTGGCATCAGTCGACTGATGGTCCCGAGCAGTCGATTGATCGGTGTTTTCTAGCACAGGTTGAAGCTTTAAATGGAGCTCGTGAAGGAGGAAAAAGCAATGGTTTCTTGGTGGCTTTTGGGGTGATTTGCTGCTGCAAATCAGGGTCTCCAAGTGCAAGTCAAACAACCAAGCATTCAAGCAATCAAAAGCAAAGTGTTGTAATGTTTTCTTTACTTGTCTTTTGTATTTCATATTTTATTTTCTTGTTGCATTTAGTTTATTGTTGTAAACTATTGTACAGGGTTTCTCCGCCTCCAACTTGTGTCGAGAAGGAGTATTTGTGATTAGTGATTGCATTGGCGTCGCTAGAGCTCGATCCGTGGAGTAGGAACCGTTCGGTTCTGAACCACGTTAAATACTTGTGTGTTTGCGTGTTTGTTTATTGTGATTGTTATATTATTTCTATATTCCTCTGCATACTAACAAGATTGTAGACAAGCAAACGCGAACGAATTCCATCGTACGAGCACATCGCTATTCACCCCCCCTCTAGCATTCCAACGATCTACTACAAATTTTGGCTATTCACGTTAGGTGTTTGGTTTAATTTTTCATTTAGTTTTTACTCCTTTAATTACTACATTCAACTTGTTTGTTGAAATTCCTGCATTGTTTACTTGGTGAATGTTTTAATTACTTGCATTGTTAGGTCAGAGTTTTAATTACCTTCATTTTCTTTAATTAAGTTGGTTCAGAATTTCAATCAGAAATCCCCCATTTATATTAGAAACCACTAAGAAATAACGAAACAATTCTAAGACTACTATTCTATCAATTACACTCGTTGGGAGATGATCTCCTTATGTTATATTAGCGTAGAAAGTGTTTGATATTTAATTTATAATGGTGGTACGACTCCCCATTTATTAAAATGTCCTCATCACAAACTTGAAAGATGGCTCATCGTCCATACATTTTATAATGGTATATCTTATCCTATAAAAGTTTCTTTAGATTCTACTACATGAGTAGTGCTCATGAACAAGACATTGGATGAACTGTTCAATATTATCAAAAATGTTGCACCCAATAACCACCAATGTCTTGCTTCAGGGAGCACCACTCCTGTGATTTGATATATGCCCCAAGGTTTAATGTTAGGATGAACCTATGATTTGATATATGTGTTAAGTGTACAAGCTTAACAGGAAGTACTAGTAGGTCGTGTTGATCGAATACTAGACAGAATCCTTGATAGATCAGGAGGATCGAACATTAGGCATGAAGTCCAGATGGGTTGAGTGGACCGGACATCTGGCATGAAGATCGATTGGGTCAGGAGACCGGACAATCTGCATGAAATCTACTTGGGTAAGAGAGACCGGACAACTAGTGGAAGCCCTGGTGGGTCATATCGGATGTCAAGTATGTTTAGTCTAGCTCGGCAGTCGGCAGGTAAGCCTCGAGTGAAGAGGTGAGGTCGAGTCCTATATAGGGGGCAAGGTAGGCATCAATCCGACCGAAAGTCCGTGTGTTACTAAGAAGTTGAGATCAGACAGTATTACTACTACCAATTCATATTATATTGTATATTGTGATAATCTAGTTTTGCAGGTTTCCAGTCGACTGGAAAGAATCCAGTCAATTGGAAAGAATACAGTTGACTAGAATACTCAGTTGCCAATTTTTAGCTGGTGATCGACCGAAGATCTGGCGACTAAGATGGAAAGCGTTCTAGTCAACTGGGGAGATCCAGTCGACTAGAAATGAAAAATTCCTGATACGGAGCCAAGTGACTTAGAGTCGACTGGAACAAGTTCAATCTATTGGAAAAGCCGAAGTACCATATCGACGGGTTGATGTCGAGTCGACTTGAGTGCATTCTAGTCGACTGTAAATGACTTATAAAAGAAATGCATGACCAACTTCGAAAATAACTAATCTACCATGTCCAAGTTTTGTCTCGTATGTTTCTCATCTGCAAGAGCTTCATCACACTGCAACACCATAACTCTGACACTTTGAGCTCCATTTCAAAAGCTACAAGTGTCGGTATACTTTGTATTGTGTTTTACTTTCGTTTTTGTACTTTAATTTAAGAGAAGGTAGCTTTTTACCTATCTTGTTATCTTTTGTAAAAAGCTAACTCCTCCGAAGTCAAGAGTTCTCGAGTCAGAGGACCTTATAGTGCATTGCCCATCGAGATTGCTCACGGAGAGCTACGAGCCTTGGAGTTGCCACCTGGCTAGGATTGTGAACCAAGTAAATAATTTGTCTTCTTATTTTATTTAATTCCGGTGCATAATTTTTGTTTCTAAATATTTCTAAAAATAAGTTTTAATTTCTAAAAGAATATTTACAACTTCCGAGATTCACCCCCCTCTTACAATCCTACAATTGGTATTAGAGCGGGGGCGCTCCGATTTTGGTGCAACCACCAACGAGAGCAATTAGAAATTTTTCTTTAATTTTATTATTATTGTCTTATATTAACTTTTACATTAGTTTTAATCTTTTCTTTTGCATTAGAATCATTTTCTCATACTTGTCCATCTTGCTTTATTATAAGTTCAATTTTTGCACTAGTATAATCTTACTCTATTTTTGTAACTCTAGGAATATTTTTGAAAAATAAAAATCTATAATTTATTTTAATATAAAAAATATCTCATTTATAGGTTTTAAGCACCGTTCATCCTCCTCTCTTTAACGGAGAGGATTTTCCCACTTGGAAGAGACGAATGGGGTGCTTTCTGAAAACCGACCTCGAGGTTTGGTTTTCTATTAGGAAAGGGTTCATATCTCTGGTAGACTACTAGAGAGAGTTGTTAGATCCAGAGAAATGGACCGTATACATTAGGAAAAAGGTTCAAGTCATCAACCACCACCGAGGGAGAGATACTCTTTATCTTCTTGTTTTAGCCTAGATTAATTTTCCTACATGTCATGTGTTTGATGTAATTTCTCTTACATTTGGTTGATTTATTTTATGTTAATTTTTTTTATTCATGTTAGGTGTTTGGTTTAATTTTTATTTCAGTGTTTGTTCTTTTAATTACTGCATTTAACTTGCTTGTTGAAATTCTTGCATTGTTTACTTTGTGAATATTTTAATTACTTGCATTCTTAGTCAGAGTTTTAATTACCTGCACTTTCTTTCATTATGTTGGTTTAGAATTTCAATCAGAAATCTCCCATTTATATTAGAAACCCCTAAGCAATAATGAAATGATTCTAAGACTACTATTCAATTAATTACACTTGTTGGGAGATGATTTGGGTCATTCCCTATGCTATATTAGCGTAGAAAGTGTTTGGTAATTAATTTGAAATAGTGGTATGACTCCCCATTTATCCCTCATCACAAACTTAAAAAATGGCTCATCGTCAGTACATTTTATAATGGTATATCTTATCCTTCAAAAGTTTCCATAGATTCTACTACAGGAGTAGTGCTCTTGAACAAGACATTGGATGAACTGTTCAATATTATAAAAAGTGTTGCACTAAATAACCACCAATGTGTTGGTTCAGCGAGCACCACTCCTATGTTTTGATGTATGCCCCAAGGTTTAATGTTAGGATGAACCTATGATTTGATATATGTGTTAAGTGTGAAGGCTTAACAGGAAGCCCTAGTTGGTTGTGTTGACCGGATACTAGGCAGAAGCCTTGACAGATTAGGAGGGTCGGACACTAGGCATAAAGTCCAGATGGGTCGAGTGGATTAGACATCTGGCATGAAGACCGATTGGGTCAGGAGATTGGACAATCAGCATAAAGTCCAGCTAGGTCAGGGAGATCAGACAACTGGTGGATGCCCTGGTGGGTCAGATCGGATGTCAAGTATGGTAAGTTTGACTGGGTAATCGATAGGTAAGCCTCGAGTGAAGAGGTGAGGTTGAGTCCTCTTTAGGGAGGCAAGGTAGGCATCGATCTGACGAAATGTCCGTGTGGAACTAAGAAGTCGAGATCAGGCAATATTACTATTGTCAATTCATATTATATTGTATATTGTGATAATCTGGTTTTTCAGGTTTCCAATCGACTAGAGAGAATCAAGTCGACTGGAAAAAATACAATCGACTAGAATACTCAGTTGAAAATTTTGAGCTAATGATCGATCGAAGATCTGGCGACCAAGATGGCAAGAGCTCTAGTCGACTGGGGAGGGCCAATCGACTGGAAATGTAAAATTACTGATGTCGTATGGAACAGGTCCAGTTGACTGGAAAAGATGAAGTATCATATCAACATGCTAATGTGAAGTCAACTGGAGTACATTCTAGTTGACTGGAAATGACTTATATAAGAAATGCATGACCAGCTTCGAAATTAACGAATCTACCACGTCCATGTTCTATCTCGTGTGTTTCTCATCTGCAAGAGCTTCATCACGCTGCAACACCATAACTCTGACACTCCGAGCTCCATTTCAAAAGCTACAAGTGCCGGTATACGTTATATTGTGCTTTACTTTCACTTTTGTACTTTAATTTAAAAGAAGGTAGCTTGTTACCTACCTTGCTATCTTTTGTAAAAATCTAACTCCTTCGAAGTCGAGAGTTCTCGAGTCGGAGGACCTTATAGTGCATTACCCACTGAGGTTGATCTCGGGAAGCTACAGACCTTGGAGCAGCAACTCGGCTAAGGTTGTTAACCAAGTAAATAATTTGTCTTCTTATTTTATTTAATTCTACTGCATACTTTTTGTTTCTAAAGATTTCTAAAAATAAGTTTTAATTTCTAAAATAAAATTTATAACTTCCGAGATTCCCCCCCTCTCTCGGAACATTACAATCCTACAATTGGTATTAGAGCGGGGGCGCTCCGATTTTGGTGCAACCACCAACGGGAGAATTTAGAAAATTTTCTATAATTTTATTATTCTTGTCTTTGATTAACTTTTACATTAGTTTTAATCTTTGCTTTTACATTAGATTTATTTTCTCATACTTGTCCATCTTGCTTTATTATAAGTTCAATTTTTGCACTAGTTTAATCTTACTCTATTTTTGTAACTCTAGGAATATTTTTGAAAAATAAAAATATATAATTTCTTTTAATATAAAAAATGTTGCATTTAGAGGGTTATACACCGTTCGCCCTCCTTTCTTTAACAGAGAGGATTTTTCCTCTTGGAAGAGGCGAATGAGGTGCTTTCTAAAAATAGACCTTGAGGTCTTGTTTTCTATTAGGTGAGTGACCATACCAACAGTCTATTAGGTGAGTGACCAGGCCAATGGTAGGAGCAGTTGACTGCCAATAGTAGTCCCCTGATGGTAGGAGTAGACGACTACCAATAACAGTTTCTATTAGGTGAGTGACCAGGCCAATAGTCGACTTTTATTCGTTGTTGTAGGTGAGTGACCAGGCCAACAGTCGACTGAAGTCTATTAGCAGTCGATTGATCATACCATCAGTCGATTGCTGAGGGTCATCAATCGACTGCTATTTAAACTGGTCAGCTCGAAGAAAGTCAAGATAAGCTCCACCAAACTTTGGGGGATGAGGAGCTTTGACCCAGATCTGGATCTCAACGAGCTAGGGTTTGAAGGGCTATAAAAGAAGGGGGTTTTCACCCTTTTGGATCATCTATTCTTTCTCCCAAAGTGCTCCAACGACGCTAAGCTTCGACGACAATGCTACCCCATCATAATGCCGACTTCACGCTGAGATTACATCCTCTAAGTTAGTAGTTTCATTTTAAATTGGTCTTACTTTATTTATTCTTATTTCTTGTATTTGAGCTTTTATCGCAAAGAGGAGAGGCAGGCTTGTTGCCTCTTCCTCTATCTTTTGTTTTCCTTGTAATTGTTGTCTCCAACCTCCAATGAGGAGGAGAATTTTTGTGGATTGCCCCTTCGTACATGATCTAGGATCGTGGGGCCTTGGAGTAGCAAACTTTTGGTTGTGAACCAAGTGAAAACAAAGGTGTTCATTTACTTTTATTTTACTCTCATTTCCACTGCAATACTCGAGTTTTATCAAAACAAAAAGAAAGATTTACGCTCGCTATTCACCCCCCCCAGCATGCTTCTTTATCCAATAATTTGTATCAAAGAGGGGGCGCTCAGATTCGGTGCAACCACTAATCTAGCAAAGTTTTGTTTTAATCTATTCATATTATTTTTTTTCGAAGTTTAATTCAAGTTTTTTTCTTTATCCCACACTACTAATCCAAGACAAAGTCTTGGCAATTTTTGTGTCTTTTACTTTTTTCTGTGCAAGATTATTAAATGACCCATCTCGAGGGTTTTAGCACAGCCCGACCTCCGTTTTACAATGGAGACGACTTCCATTATTAGAAGGGTCAGATGAAGTGTTATCTAAAAACCCAAGTTGAGATGTGGATAGTCATCCAGACCGAGTTCACCCTTCCAACTAATGAAGATGGTGAATACTTTGATTGCAACAAGTGGACCAATGCCATGAAGCGCCAAGTGGAGGTCGATGCGAAAGCCACACAGATCCTACAATGCGGGCTTTCCAAAGAGGAATGCAACTGCATCGACCCATTCTTCAACATGAAAGATTTATGCAACAAGCTCATTGAGATACACGAAGGGACGACCGACACAAAGGTTTGTAAGCATGACTTTTGTTAAACAAATTATTTAATTTAAAAATACAGGATCATGAGACCGCTACACAACTTCACACAAGGATCCAGGACATCATTAATGACCTCCACTTGATCGGACAAAAGGTCGAGAATCGAGATGTAATCAGGTATGCCTTGAACGCTTTTCCTAGGACCACTTTGTGGGCATCGATGGCTGATGTCTACAAAGTATCTAGAGACTTATCTAAGATTAGACTAGATGAGATTTTTTCCAAATTTGAATTACACAAACAATCTAACTCGGCCCTTGTTGCAAAAAATTACTGCCTTAGTTGTAGGTCAAAGGAAGAAGGCGAAGAGCAAACCACCTCCCGAAGAAGAAGAGGAGTACGAATCGGAGGTGAACGATGAGATGGAGACCAAGCTAGTGAATCTAGTTCAGAATATAACCAAGAGTAGAAGATGACCCATCAAACAATCCAAGGAAAAGAGACATGAGCAAAGTTCAAATTACAAATGCTACAAATGCAACAAGAGGGGTCACATCAAATCGGAGTGCCCGAGACTAAAGAACAAACCATCACAATCCAAGAAGGTGCTCAACGCAACTTGGGAGGAGTCGTCGGACAAAGAAGATGAACTCAACAATCTAGCACTCATGGCCAAGCCGTCTGAGCTTGAAGATGAATTCAAACCCGAAACAAACTAGGAGTCCGAGATCGAGTCCGACTCCGGATCCGACAATGAACTTGTTGCAATGTATACTGAAAAGTCTATCTTTTGTATGAACATCTTTATTTTTGAAATAAGAATCACATGATCATTATTTGCATATTTATGGTTATGCATATTGTCTGATACATTACATTGTAGATAACATGGTGTGTAGTGTCACACGGGAGATCATGTTATCAGTTCCTTGTAGAGTATAAGTAGAGGCTCATAACCGAGATGGTTTTGGACAAACCATTGGTATGGTTATAGTGTAATTTGGTATTGGTTTGTCTTGACCATAGAATTACACTAGTACACTTTGTGTGTATTGAGCAGGACTGACTTAGAGGTGATTCAATTTATTGCTAACTATATAATTGAATCAGACCTCAGATATTATGGTGTACATGCTCTTAATCTCGATATAATAACAGGCACATGTACTTAGTATTTATTTCTTTGATTTAACAATGGGCAAGATTTATAAATTAAATCGATAGGCTCGGTAAGTTGGGAAATGATATTATTTACATGGTGTGTCGTTGATTATAGGAGGAAACTGTGTCTTATATATTAGGATGATGATGTCCCCTTGAGGAGCTCATAAGGATCATCATGTAAACCCTGCAGGTGGACTTGGTCCGACATGATGATGAGGTTGAGTGGAACTACTAATGGAGTTAGATGTTGATTAATTAATTGTCAGTAAATTAATTAATTGATGGACATTCGAGATCTTAAACACGGGGTGATATTTGTACAATTAATATATGGAGCCCATATTTATTTATGGGGGTTGGTGAGGTAGATCAATGATAATCCTCTAGTGGAATGGATTATCATTAATGGATCGGACTTTGTGTGGGCTAGATCCATTGGGTGGCCAAGATCCAACTCCTCCTCATGGTCCCTATTGTAGCCTATTAAAACCCTAATGAAGCCTAGATCCAACGGTGGTAAATGAAACCCTAGATCTGACGGTGGGAATTGAATCCCTAGATCTGACGGTGGAGATTGAAAGGAGGCTTAAGCCTAGCTCTATAAAAGGAGGGCTAGTGCTTGGACGGTGAGCAATGCAATTGAAAGGATTAGGGTTTTCTCTTTGGCTTGGGCGGCTAGGGTTTAGAGAGGCTTTGGGCGACAACTAGGGCAAGGCTTTGCTCTTCTTCCTTTGGTTGGCCAGCACCCATCTTCATCTTCTTTCTCTTCTTGGCCGGTGCCCATCTCCTTTCTTCCTCATGTTTTGGCCGGCGGAAACAAGAGCTCCTCTTGTTGGCCGGCATTCATATTCCATCTCCCTCTACTTGGTGGCTGGCGGCAACAACAAAGAGGAGAAAGAGGTTTGATCTTTCTTCAAAGGGATTGTGTCCGGAACTAGATAGGAGAAGAAGGGAGCTTATTATCTTCTTTTGTTCTGAGTGAACAAGGAAAGGAAGATACGTGATCTGGGAGGCTTCATCTCTTGGAGGATCATTGCCCACACAACGTCCAAGAGGAGGATAGGACATACAATAGAAGACCAAGAGGTATAATTCTTGTTTTGGTTTCCTTTTGTTTCTTTGTATTATGTATGTAATTGCATGTGGCTAATTTACTTGGACCCCGAAGATAAACACAAAAACCGACGATCCATACATCATCTATTCCGCGGCTAATCAAGGAAAAGAGTTAGGTTGCTTGAACAACAAGTTTGTTCAAGAGACCACTCTAATCGAATAGCACGATGATGGATTGGTTGCTTGGGTAATCCATCATCGTCTTTGATTAATTTTTTTAATCCGGGGACGTATATGGGATCACCATGCACAAGCGACCGAGACGGGAAGCGAAGATTCTCCCAACAGAACTCCAATTCAAGACAAGCCACGGATCCATATCCAGCTCTAAAGATTCGATCAAGGTATGTCAATCGTTAATTGATACTCTATATAGTGCAATTAAATATTTAACTAAGAAGTTAGCTAAGTCCGAGTCGAAGATTGAGACCTTAGTTAAGGAGGTTAAACTCCTTAAACATGAGGTCTCCCTAACCTCGTCGACTAGTCAAGTTCAAGAAGAGAACTCTCTCTTGAAAGGACAAGTCCAAGATTTTAGAAAATCATTGGAAAGGTTTACTTTGGGGTCCAAGAATCTTGACCTACTACTTAGATCACAAAGGGTCATGTATAATAAGGTTGGACTCAGATTTAGATCAACTACAACGAATAAATCATATATGTCGATTGTAAAATATACAAAAAGTCCAAGCATGGGTCCCTAAGACCTTTTTGAATTCTCAATTAGGATCCACTAAGTATTGGGTTCCCAAGGACCAAATCCACAATGTGGAAAGACCGCATCGGTTCAATGGTCCAGGGGGAGCTAGTACTAAACTTGTTTGCTCTACTTCTTGATTTAGTTTTGCATGCTTAGTTAATTTTTTGTTTTAACTTTTAAAATGGATAGATAGGATCAATAGTTAGTCAACCTTTATAACATAGTATCAGGATGCAGCGAGATGATAGTACATTAGGAAAATGAGGTCTTGTATGTTCGAGTTAGATAAGGCATATCTAGCTTGGTACACTTGACTAAGTTGAACTAGCTGAAGCTACCTCACAACATCCTAAACTAGTTAGACCAGGAAATGACTCTAAGTGACTTAAGTAAACATTCTCTTGAAATTGGCTTTGTCTAAGGAACTGGTCATTGTTCTGATCAAAGAAGGCCTCTGTGCCTCGCCACGACCTAGAAGCTATTTTCTCGAAAAATCTACTTAACGATCTAAGGGTTAAATCCGAATATAACCCAAGATTGATCATCTTCAAATCACTAAATTTAATCAAGTTAAAATTGAAGTCATCTCACAAAACATATAAGGTTAACATGTTTGATCATGTAGAAAGGGTGAGATGATTCCTAGGATTAAAATACTTTCAAACAAATCTTAAAATTCCAATATCCGATCCAACTACAATATGTGTAAGATCAATGGATGTTGGATAGTGGGTGCTCCCGACATATTATCGAAGACCGACTAAAGTTTGAAAAGCTCAGATTCAAAAATGAATGATCGGTAGCATTCGGAAACAACGAGAAGCTCAAAATCATTGGATCATGTGATATTGAGCTAAACTCGAACTTCATAATTCGTCAATTACTTTTAGTTAAACATTTTGAATTTAATCTTTTTAGTGTTAGTCAAATGTGTGACAATAACTATAAGGTCATCTCCTTAGAAAATGAATGCCTAATTAAAAATTGTGATACCTCAAAAACTATACGTAAGGGAACTAGGAATAGTAACATTTACACAATCAATTTACCTAACTCCTCAACAAAGTGTCTAATGACACAAGAAGAGGAATCATGGTTGTGGCACCGACGACTCGACCACTCCCATCCTAGACTCATTAATAAAATGAGTCAGAGTGGCTGAGTTAGAGGTCTACCCAACTTAAATAATCTAGAAAACAAAATTTGTAATTCTTGTCAACAAGGTAAACAAACTAGGACTTCACATCAATTAACTAATCAAGAAAGAACTAAAAATGTACTTGAGCTCCTACATTTAGACCTCTTTGACTCTCATGGAGCCCAGTTACTAAATGGAAGCCAATACTTTCTAGTTATAGTCGATGACTACTCTAGGTTCACATGGGTTAGGTTTTCAAAACATAAAAGTGAAACCATAGATCAACTCATAAATCTATGCAAATTAATAGAAAATGAAAAGAATCTTAAGATAAAGAGAATTAGAAGCGATCATGGTAGTGAATTCAAAAACCATAGGTTCACCGACTTTTGTAACCAAAACGGGTACCACAATGAGTTCTCCTGCCATAGGACCCCTCAACAAAACGGCCTAGTTGAACGTAAAAATAAAACCTTACAAGAAGCCGCAAGAACCATGTTGAATGAGTACAACCTACCTAATAGGTTTTGAGCAGAAGCGGTCAATATAGCCTGCTATGTTAAAAATAGGATTCTATTAGTTAGAAGACACCTTAAAATGTCATATGAAATTTATTAGGAAAAATCAGCAAATATTAATTATTTTAGGGTTTTTGGATGTAAGGTACACATATTAAACACTAAGGATTACTTAGGGAAATTCACCTCTAAAACTAGTACCCAAACCTTTCTAGGATACTCAACCACTAGTAAAGCATATAGAGTGTATAACAATGAAACCCTAAAAATAGAAGAAACAATCAACTTATTATTTGATGAAGAAAAGAAAACCACAAAACCCAAAGTAGAATTGATTAATGAACAAATTGAAAATGATGTTAGACATGAACCTAACCATCAAAATTAGTCTAGTATAAATCCTAACCCAAATCAATCTAGGTTACAAGAAAATCATTCTATTGATCAAGTAATAGGTGATCCTAATCTAGGGGTTCGAACTAGAGCGTCCTATAGAAACCTAAGTCAAATTTCACTCATCTCAAAAATCGAACCCAAAACAATTGAACAAGATCTTCTTGACCCTGATTGGATTATAGCCATGCAAGAAGAGTTAGCTCAATTTACTAGGAGTCAAGCTCAGGAATTCATACCCTTACCTAAGGGAAAAACAATAATTGGAACAAGGTGGGTATTTTGAAACAAACTTGATGATAAAGGAGATGTTGTTAGGAATAAGGCTAGGTTAGTTGCTAAAGGATTTATTCAAGTAGAGGGGTTAGACTATGATGAAACATATGCACCTGTAGCTAGACTTGAATCGATTAGAATGTTATTAGCCTACGCTGCACATCGAGGTTTCAAATTATTTTAAATAGATGTTAAGTCAGCGTTTTTGAATGTGTTTATTAAGGAAGAGGTTTATGTTAGCCAACCACCTAGATTTAAAAGTCTAGACAAACCCGACCATGTCTTCAAACTTAGAAAAGCCTTATATGGATTAAAGAAAGCTCCTAGAACTTGGTATAAAAGGCTTTCAATTTACCTTAAGTCTAAGGGATTTAATCAAGGTTTAGTTGACCCAATTCATTTTGTAAAATCCATAGGAAAAGAGATCTTTATTGCACAAATTTATGTAGATGACATAATTTTTGGTATAACTAATACAACCTTATTAAATGAGTTCATTTCACTAATGGAAAGTGAATTCGAGATGAACTTAGTAGGAGAACTTAACTTTTTCTTAGGCTTACAAATAAAACAAACTATGGAAGGAATTTACTTACACCAATGTAAATATGCTAAGAAATTAATCAATAGATTTGGAATGCAAAATGCTAATGAAATTAATACACCAATGACAACTAATGTAAATATAGGAGAAGACTTAGAAAGAAAAGCAATCAATTTAAAGTACAATAGCAGCACAATAGGTAGCCTTCTTTATTTAACTGTGAGTCGACCTGATATACTTTTTGCCGTAAGTATGTGTGCGAGATTTCAATCTTGTGCAAAGGAGTCGCACCTAACGCTAGTCAAACGAATTTTTAGGTACCTAAAAGGAACACTAAACATAGGTATTTGGTACCCTAGATCAAGTGAGTTCGAACTAATCGGCTACTCCGACTCGGATTATGCCAGTAGTAAACTCGTTAGGAAGAGCACGAGTGGATATTCCCAACTCCTAGCCTTGAGTCTAGTCAGCGGTGTAGTAGACAACAACATTGTGTTGCCTTGCCTACCAAAAAAGCTGAGTACGTTGCAATGAGTGAGTGTGTAGCTCAACTTCTTTGGATGAAGCCACTCTCCAAGACTTTCAATTAAATTTTAGTAACACTAGAATGTTAATTGATAACAATAGTTCTATTAATCTAACTAAAAATCTGATCTGTCACTCTAGGACTAAACACATAGAAGTTAAACACCATTTTATACGAGAACATGTAGCAAATAGAACTATAAAACTCGAATACGTTGAGTCGAAATCGAACCTAGCGGACATTTTCACGAAACCCTTACCCGAAGTAGAATTTAGTCTGCTTAGATGAAGATTAGGAATGTGCATAATAGAGTAGGACTCAATTATTATTTATACTCTATTTTTCATGCTACATGGAACTAGCTCAGGTTTCACCTTAGAAAGCATGCACCTATAGATTTAAGGAGTCAACATATCTCACAACACATAGGATCAATGTGTTTGTGTACTGAGCCACGTAGATGGGCGTAAGATGTTAGGACCTTACTCCTGATTCCAGATATAGATCTAGTGCATCAATATGAATCATGGAGTATAATTATTTAAAATAACCAACTCTAATCAAGACTTATTGATCATTTTATATCAATTAAGTCAAAAAGAGTTGAACATGCTATTAGTTGAGTTTATGTTAAAACTATTATTTTCAAAATTTAAAAGGGACATGCTTGGACTTACAAACATATGGGTTTCTAAAGTTTTTTTACAAACTCCCAAATATTTTTGATTTATGGCAAAAGGGGGAGAAGAGAGGCCAAAATTAAGGGATCAAAAGTTTTTTTTAACTTAACTTTCTTTAAGTAGCCAAACGTTAAGGGGGAGTTAACCTCAAGGGATTTGAAAAAGAGTTTACTCATACTAATTTACTAAGTTACTAAGTTACTCATGCTTATTTTATACTCATTTCATATTTATTTCATACTTATAGTAAGTTACTCATACTAACTTTTTCATGATTATTTTATACTCTTGCTTATTACTCACTTCATATTCATTACTCATATGTTTCTGTGCTTAGTACTACATATTATTATTACTTCATTTTATGATTAATTTACCTTAGATTTGAATCGGTTTGCCATAGATAAAAAAGGGTGAGATTGTTGGTGCAGGGGCACCAGTTAATCAAACCTAGGTTTTGATTATGGAAGAGATTCAAAGTTAAGCTTTTATTGTTATCTCATGAGCTATGTTAAGTGTGCAGGAAGTGTTTAAGTTAAGCCTAAGGTCAAGCGACGCCCGAAGAATTTCAGAACGAGAAACTGTGGTGGTCAGGTGATACAAGGAGAACCTCATGGAGTCGAGGAACCTCGATGGACCGGAAACGAAGCGATAGGTTTGGAGGACCAGTGGTAAGTGTTGGTGTAGTGGTACAAGATAATCGAACCTAGGTTTTGATTATAGCAAAGGCCCAAAATTAAGGTCATATTGTTATCTAACAAGCTAAACTAAGTGTGCAGAAAAGATTAAGCTGAGCTGAAGGTCGGTGACACTCGGAGAATCTCGAGTCGAGAAATCACGGTGGTCGGGCGACACCGGGAGAACTTCGTGGGAGTCGTAGAATCTAGGTGGAGATCGAAAGCTAAGTGACTGGTCAGAAAGGACCGGAGGTAAGCACGAGTACGATGAGAGATGGTAAGGTCATGTCCTCCGTACAGGGACGACTGTAATCGGCGATCCGACTAAGACTTCTAGTGGAAGGTCTAGGTCGAGATCGGATGGTAAGAAAGCGTTATATTTACTATCTTTCATGTATATTGTGCTAACTCCTTTGTGCAGTTGAATAACCAAGCTGGCAGTTGACTGCTGGCTATTGGCAGTCGACAGCTACTCGCATCAGTCGACTGGTGAAGACCATTAGTCGATTGCTTTTCAAACTGCTAGCTTCGATGAAGGTCAAACTTGATCCCCTTATCTTGGGGTGATGTGACCTTTTTTGTTGGACCTGGATCTCAACGTCTAGGGGGTTGGAAGTCTATAAAAGAAGGGGGGTTTTACCCCTTTAGGTCATCTAAATTGCTCACAAAGTGCTCCCACAACGTCGAAGGTCTACGACAATGCTACGTCGCCACTACGCCGATGTCATGCCAAGTTTCCCACTACTAACATCGGCAGTCTTCTACTTTTAACTTGTCATACCATATGTACTTGAGTCTCTTTTTATCGTGCTTTCATTGTAAAGGGGAGAGGTGGGCTTGTGCCTCTTCCTCAATCTTTTATTCTTTGTAATTGTCATCTCCTACCTCCAACGAGAGGAGACTTTGCTAGTGAATTGCCCCTTCGTACGCGGTCAAGGATCATGGGGCCTTGGAGTAGCATCCGTTTGGTTGTGAACCAAGTAAAAACAAAGTGTGCATTTTATTTATTTATTATTATTCCGCTGCATTTATTACTAGTGTTTTATCGATGAACGAAAAGAAAAGTTTACACTCGGTATTCACTCCCTCTCTAGCGTGCTTTCGATGCAACAATTAGTATCAGAGCGGGGGCGCTAAGATTTGGTGAAACCACCAATCTAGCATTGTTTTTGGTTTTCTTTTCGTATTTATTTTATTTTTATTTTCATAGTGTTTTTTAATTCGTTAAATTTTCTTTACTATTTTTCCCTCACTACTAATCCAAGGCGAAGTCTTGGAACTTTTTTTGTGTCTTTTTGTTTTTGTGCAAGATTTGGTTTAGATGGCCCATCTCGAAGGGTTTAACATCGCCCGACCTCTATTTTACATCGGAGATGACTTCCATTACTGGAAGGGTCGGATGTAGTGCTACTTAAAAACCCAAGTAGAGATGTGGATTGTGATTCAAACCAGATTCTCACTACCTACCAACGAAGATGGCGAGTTCCTAGATTGCGACAAGTGGACCAATGCCATGAAGCATCAAGTGGAGGCCGATGCAAAGGCAACCCAAATCCTACAATGAGGTTCTTCAAATGAAGTGCTCAACCGGGTCTGACCATTCATAAACGCGAAGGACTTATGGAACAAGCTCATTAAGCTACATGAAGGAATGACCGACACGAAGGTATGTAAGCATGATTTATTATTAAATAAATTGTTTAATTTGAAAATGCAGGAACACAAGGTCACCACTCAATTACATGCAAGGATCCAAGAGATCATGAATGGACTCCACTCGATCGGACAGAAGGTGGAGAATCAGGACATAATAAGAATTTGAATTACATGAATAGTCTAACGCAGTCCCAGTTGAGAAAAGAATTTCTTTGGTTGCAGGTCGGAAGAAGAAGTCGAAGAGCAAACCACCTCCCGAAGAAGAAGAAGAGGAGTATGAATCAGAGGTGAACGACGAGATGGAGACCGAACTAGTGAATCTAGTTCAGAAGATGATCAAGAGTCGAAAATGCCCGATCAAGCAAAATCAAAGTTCCAACTATAGATGCTATGAATGCAACAAGATGGGCCACATCAAATTGGATTGCCCAAGACTAAAGAACAATCCATCTCAATTCAAGAAGAAGGCGCTCAACGCAACATGGGAGGAGTCGTCGGAGGAGGAAGACGAGCTCAATAATCTCACGTTCATGGCAAAGACGATCGAGCCTGAAGATGAGTCCAAACCCGAAGCACGCGACGAGTCTGAGACCTCACGTCCATCTCCGGATCCGAAGATGGACTTCAATTCTAGACAAGCTAGGATCTGTATCTGGTTCAAGAGATTCGATCAAGGTAAGTCAGTCTTTAATTACTATGCTTTACAATGCAACTAAATATTTAACTAAAAATTTAGCTAAGTCTGAGTCCAAAGTCGAGACCTTAGTTGAGGAGGTTAAACTCCTTAAACATGAGGTCTCCCTAACCTCTTCGAGTAGTCGAGTTCAAGAGGAGAACTCAACTCGAGTTGAAAAACTCAAAGAAGAGAACTCTCTCTTGAAAGGACAAGTCTAAGATCTTAGGCAAATGTTGGAAAGGTTTACTTTGGGATCCAAGGGGCTTGACCTATTACTTAGATCACAAAGGGTCGTGTATAACAAGGTCGGACTAGGGTTTAGATCAAACACAATGAATAAATCTTATATGTCAATTGTAAATCGAAATAGACAAATAGTCCAAGCATGGGTTCCTAAGACTGCTTTAATTTCACAATTAGGATCCAATAAGTACTGGGTTCCCAAGGACAAAATCCACTACGTGGAAAGACCGAAACGATTCAATGGTCCAGGGGGAGCTAGTACTAAACTTGTTTGCTTTATTTCTCGAATTAGACTTGCATGCTTAGTTAATTTTTGTTTTAATTTTTAGAATGGCTATATAGGGTTAATAACTAATCAATCTTGACAACATAGTATCAGGACGGGCCAAGATGATAGTACGTTAGGGAAACGAAGTCCTGTGTGTCAACGTTAGATAAGGTGTATCTATGTTGGTGCACTCGACTAAGTTGAACTAACTGAAGCTACCTCACCGTATCCTAAACTAGTTAGACCAGGAAGTAATCTTAAGTGACTCAAGTAATCAATTTCTTGAATTTGGCTTTGTCTAAGGAAGTGATCATTTTTTCGATTAAAGAAGGCCTTTGTGCCTAGCCACGACCTAGAAGCCAATTTCTCGAAAAGTTTACTTGACGAGCTAAGGGTTAAATCCGAATCTAACCCAAGGTTGATTAGTTTCAAAACACTAAAATTAATCAAGTAAAATTGAAGTCATATCAAAAACATATAAGGTTAACATGTTTGATCATGTAGAAAAGGTGAGATGACAACTAGGCTAAAATAGTCAACCAACCTTTAAAATTCCAATGTACGATCGAACTACTATATGTGTAGGATCAATGGATGTTGGAAAGTGGGTCCTCCCAACATATGACCGGAGATCAACTAAAATTTTCGAAGTTTAAATTCAAAAGTCAAGGATCGGTAGCCTTAGGAAACAGCAGGAAACTCAAAATCATTAGTTAAGGTGATATTGAGTTGAACTTCAACTTTATAATTCGTAATGTACTTTTAGTTGAGAATTTTGATTTTAATTTACTTAGCGTAATCCAATTGTGTGATAACAACTATAAAATTACCTTCTTACTATTGGGATGTATACTAAAAGCCTAGCCTTTGTATGAACATCTTCATTTTGAAATAAGAATCACATGATCATTGTTTGCATTTTATATTTATGCATATTGTCTGATACGTTACATTATAGATAACATGGCATGTGGTGTCGCACAGAAGTGTTGGAACGTCGATGACCGGCTAGAGGGGGGTGACTATCCCTTAATCGTCGTATGCGGTGGAATTCAATCGCTCTTTGCGTGCTCGTCTACAATTCTTGTTAAAGCGCAGCGGAATGATAATAAAACAAATACACAACAAGAATACAAGCGACAACAAGATATACGTGGTTCGGAACCTTAGGGTTCCTACTCCACGGGTGAGCTCAACGAGCTCGTGTTATGCACATGGCACTAACAACGACTCCTTCTCGACAATACGTCGAAGGTGGAGAAACCTCGTATAAGCAAATACGCAAATGTAATACATGCAAATATAAAGAACACAAACGAAATATGTAAAGAACACTTTACAACAAATGGCTTTGAACTCTTACTTGTTGCTTGCTTTGGTTTGTTCTTGAAGGTCTAGAATGTAGCAGCAATTCCCCTCCAAAATCTTCCCAAAAGTCTTGGCGAAATCGTCCATCTCGAGCTCTATTTATAATCTGCATCAAGCTGATTCCGCGCCTATCAGTCGACTGATCGTGACCATCAGTCGACTGGTCCTATAGCCGTTGTCTCACAACGACTTGATCCACGCTGGCCAAGTTCCAATGGATCCATTATCAGTCAACTGATCATGCCCATCAGTCGACTGATGATCCCATCAGTCGAGTGGTCACCACGATCACTCGACTGGAAGACCTTCTGTGGATGAAAACACCCCGATCGATCGATATCCTCATCACCAATCGATGGTTTTGAGTTGATCGCCTCCTCAGCCGATTGTTCGTAACTCGTCACCAAACATTGGTCGAGTCCACTGATTTAGACTACCGACCGGCACCTATGCCAGTCGACTGATGTCGGGCAAAACCTCAAGCACCAAGTTGTTTGAGCATCCGACCGTCGGGTAAACCCTCAAACACCACGTTTGAGCCTCCGACACTCAGTCTTAGCCACTTGGCCAAGTCCACCTCATCCTCTCATGGAGTTCCCCACCAAAGCTCTCTTCCCTCGGCCTACATCCCTTGGATGCACCAAGTGCACGGCTTCGCAATGCCATCCTTCACGTCTCTTGCCTTCGAAGTATTCTTCTCTCGGGCCTCACTCCATTCGCTCCCCGTCCAGCGGTCCCTCGGATGCACCAAGCGCACGGCTTCGCAATGCCATCCTTCACCGATTCAAGGACCCCGAGCCTAGTGAACTTGCCAAGTCCTCAAGACTTCCCACACCAAGCCTCATGCTTGGATTTTCCAAACACCAAGCCCCATGCTTGGACTTTTCACCACCAAGGCTACACACTTAGATTTACGTAGCAAACCCATGTTGGACTTCCCATGAAAATCCCATGTCATACATTTTGTTTAACATCAAAATACAGTTCGAGTCAAACTCAAGTCTGGGCCGATTGCACTAACAATCTCCCCCTTTTTGATGTTTGACAAAACCTCAAACTCAAGTCTACTAATTATCCCCAATTGACAATTCTCACATCCCAATGAGAATTCCAACTATCCCAATTGGTAACTTCTCTCCCTTTTTGACATACATCAAAAAAAGGTACTCCCCAAGGGTATGAATGTCTCATATCCCAATGAGATCTTACAATCTCTCCCTTGGAGGAACAAACATGCTTACAATCTTTCTAGTGATAAGTCTCAGATCACTTAAAAGAGGCAACCCAATTTTCCTCCCATGAGGAAAAAGTACACATCCATCTTCCCAAGATGGATACCTCCCCCTAAAGGCTTGCTCCCTCTTAACCATTGCACCAACAATGTCCTTGGAGAGTCCCTAAGCCAATAGGAACATTAAAACAATCAAAATTAAGGCAAAGTTCAACAATGAACTTCCATCCACTTTAAAATTGATACTCACCCTAAACACTTCTCCTAATCCATATCCAATGGATTTCCACCCTTTCTAATGCTCTCCAAGGCATGTCCTAAGGTTAGGAGTGGTTAGGGGACCAAAACATAGCTGAACATGGGCCTAACAACCATGGTTTACCCAAAATCAGCATTATCAGTCGACTCTCTCAGAGATCAGTTGACTCCTTCCCACATTAGTCGACTGCCATCCATGGCAGTCGACTGATAACTGCAAAATGCAATTTTTCAGTTTTTCAGAAATGAATTTTTGAAATTCTTAAGTAAATATACATAAGTTGAAAAATCATGAATATTCATATGTATATTACTTATTACAATCATTATGGGTGAAAAATATTTGAAAATTATTTTACTCACAAAATACTGAGATTGATACAAAGTTCAAAAGTTGAGAAAAGCTTCAATATTGAGCCCTCTTTGTATCATCTCATTCAATGGTGATTGCTATCAAAAGATAGATTTCACCAAGGTTTTTCAAAATGATCTTGAAATGTTTTTAAACCCTTTAATTCAATTTTCTTAAACATCTCACTTGTATCTAGATGTGTGAAACACATACAAGTCAAGTATTAGTGAGATATGGGGTCTTTGCTATATAGGGTTTCATGCATATCTCTAGCCAACATTATTTGATTCCCTTCAAATCATGCCTTAGTCCTTAAATCCATTTTATTTATGTATGAATGATGATTATGACATAAATGATACAAAGATAAAAGCATGTGCCAAAATCATGATGTCATGGCATGTGAATGAAATCTAAGCATACATGACCTAACCCTAAATATGATCATGACATTTTATATGATAAAAATAAATATGATGTCATGTCATAGCAAGGCAAACAAAGCATGACAATTATAAAGTGATAAGGTATAAAATACCTAAGTGTTAAATTCAAATTGCCATTTCTTAGAATTAGATTCATTTTGCCTTAATGCCATTTATTGCCCTAGTGTGCCAAAAGCCCAAAATAGCACACCATTACTTCTAAGACCTAATTGTGTCAATTTAATCATTTTTAATTTTCTCAACCACATTGGCACATCCTAATGTGTCAACTCTACCATGCCTAGGTTAACTACCCATCCACTTAGGGTTGACACACCCTAACCCATCTAGCATGAATCGATCACGCTGCTAGGAACCCAATACCTATTGGAGCTCTTTGGATTAACAAGGTATTCACTATGGATAACTTCCCTAGATACCTTCCTAATGACCCTTTTTGGTTTTGACACCTTAGTCAAATGGGTCTTTCCTAGGTCAACTCTAGAGGTGACTCCTCCTTTGACCTTCTTAGTGACTTTCTTGGTTTTTCTTAAGTCCTTAGCCACTAAACACTTACCATGGCTAGTCTTAGGGATAACTTCCCTATTAGCCTTGATCTTTCTAGACCTAGAAATAGTTCCATAATTGAATGGAACATTATGGTAGGATATAGGTTTGTGACCCAAACCTTTCTTGCCCTTAGACATTTCTTGTTTCCTTGGTATTAGATTTTGACCGTTTGACCCCTTAAATGAATTTGTTATAATTGTTAGTGAAAGCCCTAGAGCCAATCATGTGATGATTGTTGTATGGACTTTATTGTATCATATTCCTATTTATAAAGGCATGGTTATTATATTTACTTTTATTGGTGCCAAATAACTAAATATAATAATGTCCTTGAGTAGTAGGTTCCTATCTATATCAATCGATTAGTTGAATCGATAATGAGATGATATAGAGAACACTACTCTTAATCATTCCTAGTCGAGTATTAACATTCAGGGACAATGTTAATGCGTAGAGACTAGCATGTAGGTCAACATGATGACTTGATCTCACAAGTCATGGATATGAGATATCAAGTTGACACATGGGTGTGCATTGGAGAATGTATACTGAATGACCCGCCATGAGAAAGTATCGTGGATCGTTATATGAGTGTCATATACTTTCTCATGTGGCTATTAGTATGACTATTAGTCCTTAGACCTGAAGTCACCATGGTTCCCTACATAAGGCGTTGCATACTTTGGCTTTGTCAAACGTCACCCGTAAATGGGTGGACTATAAAGGCAATTACTAGGTATGTAACAAATTATGCGGAGGGATGTGAGTGATGTAGATGGGATCTATCCCTCCTATATGACGGGAGAGACATCGATATTCTTAATAGAGTGAGACCACGAAGTGCATGGCCATGCCCAAATGAATCAATATGAGATATTGAGCTCATTTGATTAGAGTGAGTCTACTTGGAGTTCAAGATTTAGATTGTACCGAGAAAGTCAAACGCTGTTTTCGATTGAGATGGTACAGAAAATCCTTGAGCTGGTGCTTCAATGTTTTCTGTTGCTCTAAAAGCACTTAGATAGGCTGAGTTTTCTGTCTATTTTTCCCAACTCATCCGCCAATTAAAGATTTTACTTCCTGTAATACCAACTCAACCTCCTTGACTTTCCTTTTCAAATCTTCAGCTGCTTTAGCTATCTCTCTTTCAACTATTTTAGGCTGATTTAAGGCTTCTGCTATGACCTCTCTAATCTCGCCTTTTGTCACCGGGTGATTTTTAACAATTTCGTTTTCCAATAGGCTTACAGTTGTTCTAAGCCTAGCAACTTCACTTCTCAGCTTCTTATTCTCTTCTTCTAGAGAATAGAAATGTTTCAAAGATACTTTTGAAAGCAAAGAGATTTTGTTATGAACAATTTCTAAGTTGTTTGCTAGGTCACTGGTTGTTGGTTTTGGTTTGTCTGCAAGGTTAAGATATTCTAGGCTTGGGCTCCGGGTTTTCTCATACCACTCTCTAATGTTTTGCTCGAATTTTTCACTCATTTAGAAGGTTTATCAATCTTACCTTTACTTACAGCTTAGGATCTATAAAATTTTCATGCTCACCTGACGGTCTCGACTCCTTCTTGGAGACTTACGAGAACTGCAGTCTTTTGCAATCAATTAATAGATCGGTCGCCTTATCATAAATTTAGGACTTAATAGACCTACTACCTTCTAATTCTTGAATTGGTTCTGAGAATATCATTAGTTTGGGACTTCGAGCTTACCGTCTTACGCACTTACTAGCCTTGTGGATAAACCGAACCAAGGATGCATGTCGAGTCTCCACCTTTCATCCCGTTAATTGACACGGTCTATGCCTCGATTGGTCAATCTAGATGTCAAGGATAGAGGGACATTGTCATATATTGTGAGAGTCACAATTAGTAGTCACAAAGGTGATGTTGGAGCTCAACATTCTTGTAACTTGGGCAGCAATGATGTGTTGCTAGATACCGCTCATTGCTTATGTTCCTAAATCGGTTTAGGGACATTGCCAACGTTACAAGAACCTATAGGGTCACACACATAAGGGCAATTAGATGGAGATTAGGTTCATATGATGAACCATGAGGATTAGGTTCATGGGATGAACCAAATTGGATTAAGAGTAATCCAAATTAGACTAATTGAGTTAGACTCAAGTTGATTCAAGTGTTGAATGAGTCTAATTTAGATTTGATTCATCAAATCAATTTAAATTAATGAATAGAGATTCATTAAATTAAAATTGACTTGAATCAAATGGTTGGATTTGATCAACCATGGGAGATAAGAGGTCAAGTTTGACTTGACTTGAGAGGGAAGATGAAAGGTCAAGTTTGACTTGACCAAATGTCATGTCATGATGATGACTTGGCATGGCTGGCCAATGATGATGCTCCACATCATCATTGACTTTGTCAATTGGTGCCACATCATGAGAGAGACCAAGGGTCATGGGAGTTACATGCATGCATGTAACCCCCTCTCCATGAAGTGGCCGACCACTTTACTCCATGTGATGGAATTCATTTGTGGGAGTTACACAACTTCATCTTCTTCCTTGGATCAATTTCCCTCAAGCTCTCCTTCTTCTTCCTCATCTTGCCGAGACCTTCTAGGAGTGCTAGAACACTCAAGATTGTCTTTTCTCCACCTATTGCTTGTGTGGATACCAATAGAGGAGTGTGCACTTGACACTCTCGAGTTCCGACGAACCTTTTGGACGAGCGGGATTTGCGAAGGGCGTCACTACGAGGGTAACATCCTTATCATGTAGATCTAAGGTAGATCTAGGGTTTTATATAAGCACATACATGTTTTGTTTTTAATACATCTTCGCACGGATCCATGGCCGGGGCTTCCGAGGTTTCCGCAATGCAAAAAGCGGTTTTTGTGGCTCGGAAAAACCCAACAATAATTGCTAGGGTCTTCTCCAATTTTTCAAGCCTTGACTTCAAGACTTGGTTTTCCACCTCTAACCTTCCCAATTTTGATTTTTCATTGATCTTTTGGGAATTGTTTTTCTTCTTAGGCATATGCCTAGACTTTTTGGGGTTAATGCCCAAATTTTCTTCTATCCACCTAATGGACACCTTAGGTAGGATTTTTCTAGAATTAATGTGTCTAGGTTTGTCCTTAGGTAAGTCAACATGCTTGGCACCTAAACAAAAATATTTATTTCTACTAGCATGCTTTTTATTGATAATAGCAATTGAACTAAAATAGTTTTTAGCATGCTTGTTGGTCCTAGAACTAGAAGGTGCATAATTTAAATTTACCTTAGGGTTAGCTTTGGAAGCTCCTCCTACATGAGATGCTCCTTCTTGCCCTTTCTTCCTCTCACTAGGGCATTGGCTCCTATAATGTCCCTTTTGATGGCTTTTGAAACACACAAGGTGCTCCTTGCTTTTAATTGTGGGGACACTGGCATCTTTAACTTTTGGCACCGATTGAGCCTTCTTAATCTTCTTGGTGTTGGGATGTATACTGAAAAGTCTATCTTTTGTATGAACATCTTTAGTTTTGAAATAATAATCACATGATCATTGTTTGCATATTTATGGCTATGCATATTGTCTAATACATTACATTGTAGATAATATGGTGTGTAGTGTCACACGGGAGATCATGTTATCAGTTCCTTGTAAAGTATAAGTAAAGGCTCACAACCGAGATGATTTTGGACAAACCACTGGCATGGTGGTAGTGTGATTTGGTATTGGTTTGTCTTGACCATAGAATCATACTAGTACACTTTGTGTGTATTGAGCAGGACCCACTTAGAGGTGATTCAATTTAAATCTGACTACATAATCGAATCAGACCTCAGATATTATGTTGTACATGCTGTTAATCTCGATATAATAATGGGCACATATACTTAGTATTCATTTCTTTGATTTACCAATGGGCGAGATTTATAGAGTAAATCGATAAGCTCAGTAAGTTGGGAAATGATATTATTTATATGGTGTGTCGTTGATTATAGGAGGAAACTGTGTCCTATATATTAGGATGATGATGCCCCCTTGAGGAGATCATAAGGTTCTTCATATAAACCCTGCAGGTGGACTTGGTCCGGCATGATGATAAGGTTGAGTGGTACAACTCATGGAGTTAGATGTTGATTAATTAATTGTCAGTAAATTAATTAATCGACGGACATTTGAGATCTTAAACACGGGGAGATAAATGTACAAATAATATATGGAGCCCATATTAATTTATGGGGGTTGGTGAGGTAGATCAATGATAATCCTCTAGTGGAATGGATTATCATTAATCGATCGGACTTTATGTGGGCTTGATCCATTGGGTGGCTAAGATCCAACTCCTCCTTATGGTCTCTATTGTAGCCTATTAAAATCTGATGGAGCCTAGATCCGATGGTGGAAAATGAAACTCTAGATCCGACGGTGGATATTAAATCTTTAGATTCGACGGTTGAGATTAATTCTCTAGATTCGACGGTTGAGATTAAATCCCTAGATCCGATGGTGGAGATTGAAGGAGGCTTAAGCCTAACTCTATAAATAAGGCTTAAGGGGGTGGGCGGCAAGACATAGAAGAGGATTAGGGTTTTGTGGCAGCAAGGGGGCTTGGATGCTTGGGCGGCCACAAACTTGGAAAGTTTTTTTTCCTTCTTCTTCCTTAGGTGGTCGGCGCCCATCCTCTCCTCTTCTCTCCTTGTTTTTGCCGGCGTCCAACCTTCTTCCCTTCATCCTTGGTCAGAGCTAGGGTCTTCCCTTGAAGCTTTTGGCCGACTCCCTTCCTCCTTATTTCTCTCTTTGGCCGGCGGCAAGCATCAAACTTGGAGCTTGATGGTCGGTTAAAGGAAGGAGAAGAGTTTTGTTTCTATATTTCCTCTTGTTCGGAGTGAGCAAGGAAAGGAAGATTGGTGATCTAGGAGACTTTGACTTTTGGAAGATCGTCGACCACATGACGTCTAAAAGGAGATAGTGTAGGGATCTTTTTTATGCAAAATAGCATATGCGCAACGGAAAAATAGGATCCCTTCCAAGTGATCCTTGTGAAAGAAAACCTCGTACAAAAAAAATAAATTTCTCAAAACCTATCTTATAGGAGAATATTACCTTTGTTGCGTGCCCTTTTTAATCCCGCTTCTCCTTGGGTTTGTTGGATCTTTTAGCACGTTCAAATGTCCGTGCCTCTATATGTATCCACACGAGCAAGCTCTTGTCTCACAAAAGAAACTAGAAGAGCTCTCCTTTACTTCTTGCTAGAGAAGTCCCTAAAGGAGAGGAAGGTAGGGAAAAAGAGAAAGGAAGAAGAAGACCACTCTTCTTGCTAGCCTACACTCACAAAAGCCACACAACCAAAGCCTCTCACCACCAAGCTCTCTCCAAGCCTCAAGCCTCCACCACTTTGGCCGGCCACCCCATGGAGTGTTTTATAGGATTGAAAAAACCTTTCACCTCCTATCACATTCAATGCAATCAATTGCATTGACTCCTTGTTTGGCCGGCCACATGTGGAGAAATTCCAAAGGTCAAAACCCTTTGTCTCCTTTCACCTCATCAAGCTTAGGTGGCATGCTTATGTGGCATGCTTAGGTGGCATTCATGCATGTTGAATTAATCTTATTAATTCAATAAGCTTATGTTATCATATTGAATTAATCTCATTAAATCAATAAGGTAACATATTGAATTAATCTTATTAAATCAATTAAGCTTAGGCTATCATGATAACATATTTATTTAATCTTATTAAATTAATAAGCTTAGCATATTGAAATAATCTCATTAAATCAACAAGCTAAAATTCTCATTAAGCTTAAATTCCAAAAACCATTTTGTACTTAAGCTTATTCCCAAATTATTCTAGTCAAACTAGAATGCACTAATTCTTCTAATCATCATGCTCTTTGTGTATGACCCTATAGGCTCTCATAACGTTGGCAGTGGATCTAAACTCTTTTAAATACACAAGCAATGAGCGACATCTAGTAATACATCATTGCTACCCAAGTTACGAAATAAGTCAAGATCCGACTAACCTTTCCGTGACTACTATAATGTATGACCGTGTCCTTCTATCCTTGATATCAGATTGACCAATGAGGCATGTGATCGCGGTCATCCTCGATCAATCTATGTGTTTCTTGATCCCTGAGTAAACTAACTCAAACAAATGAGCTCAATATCTCATATTGACTCATTCGAGCATGGCCATGCGTTTTAGTAGTTCTACTCAATCAAGGGGCCCACAGATATCACTCCCGTCATATGGGAGGCATAGATCCCATCTACATCACTCACATCCCTCCGCATAATTTGTTATATAGCCAGTAATTGCCTTTATGGTCCACCCTGTTACGGGTGACGTTTGACGATACCAAAGTACATAACTCCTTATGTAGGGAACCGTAGTGACTTCAGGTTTGAGGACTATTCATACCAATAGTCACATGAGAAAGTTTATGACACTCATATGACGATCCATGAAACTTTCTCATGGCGGGTCAGTTCAGTATATATTCTCTAATATATACCCATGTGTCAACTTGATATCATATATCCATGACTTATGAGATCAAGTCATCAATTGACCTAAATGTTAGTCTTTATGTATTAATATTGCCCTTGCATATTAATACTGGACTAGGAACATTTAGGAAAGTGTTCTCTACAGTCTCTCATAATCAATTCTGCCAATTGATGTGTTGTAGATAAGAACCTACTTTTCTAGGGCATTATTATATTTAATTTAGCTGGCACAAGCAAGACGTAAATATAATAACCAATCCTTTGCCTTTATAGAATATGATACAAAATGTTCCCTATTCAACCATCACATGATTGGTTCTAGGGCTATAACTAACAATCTCCCACTAGCACTAGTACCAATCACTATAATATCTGATACCTAGTGACCTAGTGTGACCATTATGCTTCCTCTGTGCCAAAGCCTTGGTCAATGGATCTGCGATGTTAGCTTCTATCGGTACTCTGCATATCCTCACATCTCCTCTATTGATGATCTCTCAAATGAGATGGAAGTGCCGCAATATGTGTTTGGTCCGCTGATGTGATCGAGGTTCCTTAGCCTGTGCAATAGCCCCATTGTTGTCACAATAGAGGTCTATTGGATCTGCAATGCTAGAAACTACCCCAAGTTCACTGATGAACTTGCGGAGCCAAACAACCTCCTTTCTTTGCATCGACGCAGAATATACTACTCGTTGTAGAATCAAGAAGCGTGTCTCGCCAACTCTTCCAAATTACGGCTCCACCATTCGTAGCAAAACACGCACTCGATTGCGATCTATAGTCATCCTTGTCTGTTTGGAAGCTTGCATCACTGTAACCCTTTACAGTTAGCTCCTCATTGCCTCCAAATATCAGGAAATATTCTTTCATTCTTCGTAAGTATTTAAGAATATTTTTGACTGCTATCTAGTGACTTTCACCTCGATCCGACTGGTATCTACTCATCATGCTCAAAGCATACGAGACGTCAGGACGAGTACAAAGCATGACATACATGATAGACCCTATAGCAGATGCATAAGGGATCTTATCCATGCGATCTCTCTCCTCCTTAGAAGAGGGACATTGAGTCTTTGAAAGACTCACACCATGTGATAAAGGCAGAAATCCTTTCTTGGAATTTTGCATAGCAAAACGATCTAGCACTTTATCAATGTATGTACTCTGACTTAGGCCAAGTAATCTTTTAGATCTATCTCTATAGATCTTGATGCCTAGAATATAGGCAGCTTCACCTAAGTCTTTAATCGAGAAACAATTCCCTAACCACATCTTCACAGACTGGAGTGAGGGAATATCATTTCCGATGAGAAGTATGTCATCTACATACAAGATAAGAAATACAACTGTGCTCCCACTATTTCTCTTGTAGACACAAGGTTCATCTTCATTCTTGATGAAACCAAACTCCTTGATTGCATCATCGAATCGAAGATTCCAACTTCGAGAGGCTTGCTTTAGTCCATAAATGGACCTTTGCAGTTTGCATACCTTTATAGGTATACTTATTACCATCCATGTCAGTCTTTACTTTAAAGACCCACTTACACCCAATGGGTTTTACCCCTTCAGGTGGATCAACCAAAGTCCATACTTGGTTAGTGTACATGGATTCCATTTCAGATCTCATGGCCTCTAGCCATTTCTCGGAATCTGGGCTCATCATAGCTTCTTGATAGGATGTAGGCTCGTCAAGATCGACAAGCAATACATCACCGTTGTCAGTCAAGAGAAAAGAATATCTCTCGGGTTGACGACGGATCCTATCAGATCTACGAAGAGATTGGTCTACTTGAATAGGTGTTTGCTCCACAACTCTTTGGGCAACAATTTCCTCATCCACAACACTTTGTGGTGCCTGCTCATTTTCCATCGAAGCCTTAGTGTTATCTTCATCTTGAATTTCTTCAAGATGAATTTTACTCCCACTAGTTTTTCTAGAAATAAATTCTCTTTCTAGAAAGACAGCATTTCTGGCAACAAACACCTTGCCAAGTGTGGGATTATAAAAGTAATATCCCTTAGTTTCCTTGGGATATCCTACAAAATAACACTTATCTGATTTGGGTCCTAGTTTATCTGAGACTTGACGTCTAACATATGCTTCACAACCCCAAATCTTTATAAAAGACATTTTGGGACTCTTCCCAGTCCATAACGTATATGGTGTCTTTTCTACGGCTTTTGATGGGACGTGATTAAGTGTAAAAGAGGCTGTCTCTAGAGCTAAACCCCAAAAGGAAGTAGGTAGATCAGTCTGGCTCATCATTGATCATACCATATCTAATAGAGTACGATTTCTCCTCTCAGATACATCATTCCATTGTGGTGTTCCAGGTGGAGTGAGTTGGGATATTATCCCACACTCAGCCAGGTGATCACGAAACTCTTGACTAAGGTATTCACCACCTCGATTTGATCGAAGTAGCTTAATACGCTTACCAAGTTGGTTTTGTACTTCATTCTTGAATTCTTTGAACTTTTCAAAGGATTCTGACTTATGTCTCATCAAATATAAGTAGCCAAATCTACTCATATCATCAGTGAAAGTAATAAAGTACTTATAGCCTCCTCTGGCTTCGACATTGAAAGGGCCACATACATCAGTATGTATGAGTCCTAACAAGTCCGTCGCTCTCTCACCATGTCCACTAAATGGAGTTTTAGTCATCTTTCCTAAAAGACAAGATTCGCATACCTCATATGATTCAAAATCAAATGAGTCCAATAATCCATCTTTATGGAGTTGGGATATGCATTTTTCATTTATGTGACCTAGGCGACAGTGCCAGAGATATGTTTGGTTCAAATTATTCGATTTGAACCTTTTGGTATTTATGTTATAAATTGGGTTTTCTAAATCTAGAACATAGAGACCATTCATAAGTGGTGCATTACAATAGAACATTTCATTCAAATAAATGGAACAACATTTGTCCTTTATTATAAAAGAAAAGTTTTTCTTGTCTAAACAAGATACAGAAATTATGTTCTTCATTAATGCAGGTACATAAAAGCACTCCTCTAGTTCTAAGATAAGCCCAGTGGGCAAAGACAAAGAATATGTTCCTACAGCTACAGCAGCAACTTTTGCGCCATTGTCTACTCGTAGGTCCACTTCGCCCTTTGCCATTAGTCTACTATTTCTCAGTCCCTGCACATTAGTACAAATGTGAGATGCACATCCGGTATCTAATACCCATGTAGAAGAAATAGATAGATTAACTTCTATAACATGTATACCTGAGGCAGAAGTCCCACTTCTTTTCTTCTTTACTTCCTCAAGGTAGACTTTGCAGTTTCGCTTTTAGTGTCCAGTCTCACCGCAATGGAAACAGTCCCCTTCTTTAGGTACTTTACCTTTACCCTTTGAAGTGGATGAATTGGCCTTGCCTTTGGCTTGGGTCTTACCCTTGCCTTTGCGCTTACCTTTGCCCTTCTTGACCATTAGTACGTTACTAACTTTCTTCTTGAGATTTGGTTGTGATTCTTAACATCTTTGAGAATCTCAGGCAAAGGCTTATCAATTTCATTCATGTTATAATTCATGACGAATTGATTATATGCTTCCGGCAATGATTGCAGGATAACATCGGTTGCCAATTCTTGGCTCAGTGGAAAACCTAGTCTTTCAAGGTTCTCAACGTACCCTATCATTTTAAGTACGTGAGTTCCTACAGGTGTTCCTTCTTGCATCTTGCATGCAAAAAGAGCCTTAGACACTTCAAAACGCTCGTGCCTAGCTTGTCCTTGATATAGTTGTTTCAAATGCTCAACCATACCATAGGCATCCATGTTCTCATGTTGCTTCTGAAGCTCAGAGTTCATGGTGGCAAGCATAAGACATGACACATCTAATGCGTCATCTTGAGGCATCATGGTGATAACATCGGTTGCCAATTCTTGCTTCACACCAAGTTGAAGTGGGAAGCAAAGTTTTCTACCTTCAAGTGGTATCAGTGCCATGGTTTCCAGTTTTGTGTGTTTAGGATTCGGTTACTTTTATGCACTTTTCATATATTATATGTGCCGGATAATAGTAGGATGTGCATAGGCTAACTTTTTGGTTGCAGGCATAGGATCCAACTATTATGGCCATATGTGTGTATGTGATTGTATGTGTGTAATTGTATATTTTGTTGAATCCTCGAGGTTGACGAGGCTAGTATTTAATTTTTGTAATTAGATACAACATTGTTTAGCCACTCTGTTTATTTTAGTTTACTTTCGATCTAGATTTCATGTACACTCCCTCGTGGAGTATAGGATCGATGGATGTAAATTAAAATAGTTTTTTCTCGACTGGGACCTCCGGATGGCTTGTACATGGCATAGGGAGGAGCGGACGAGATGGCGATACGACGGGAGGCATATTGGAGACAAAAGCCATAATAGTTGGAAAATATTTCTTTTTCATATTTATTGCTTATTATTTGAAATGCATGTCGTAGGCTAGAAAATTCCTGAATTTTAAATTACTAAGTGGGAGAGCGATATTTTTATAAATTCCCATGGCCTCCATTACAATTTGACATGTGATGAAAACAAACTTACACGTCGACTCTGAGTGCCTTCCTCCACATCAGATGAGTTTGTTTGCGGATCACAAGGTTGAATATCGTTATAGGAAATTATTAAGGAGCGTGTGTACTTCCCCATCGGAAGGCACATAACTCGAGATAATTACCCTGGTACTGAGTAATGGTGAACACTTAGATACAAATATAAGTATCCTCCCCATCGGAGTCATTGCTTTTATTTGTAGGGCCGAAGAGGAACCAACTATTAATTTTATTTGTTAAAAAGTTAGGTTGACAAGATAGTAAAATTAATGGGTGAAACCTTCTCTTATAAATGTAGAATTCGTATACGTCCACACTATCATGGCATACGATATTCTCGGTGTTTTGAGGTGTTGGTTGATTTTAAAATTTTATTGTTTGAGGAATCAATAATTTTTTGAAATCTAATATTTTGATCTATGTGATTCTTAGGTTTTTTTAAAATGAATTTCAACCCGCTTGCTGTGATACTGAAAGAAAATAAACTTACTGGACCCAATTATATTGATTGAAAGAGGAATCTTGACATTGTCTTGATTGTTGAGGAATACAAATATGTACTCCTCAAAGAGTGCCCTCCTAATCCTGTGGATGATTCTGGGAAATGGAGAAGGAGATTTATAAGAAGTGGATCAAGGTCGATGAGATGGCGCGGTGTTACATTTTGGCATCTATGTTAAATGTACTGCAACATCATCATCAAGCCATGCCCACTGCATATGACATGATGCTCAATCTCAAAGAGCTTTTCGAACACCAGAATCGAGCTGCTAGGCAGGAAGCCATGAGGAACTTGATGGCGACCACCATGATCGAGGGAACACCCGTGAGGGATCATGTTCTCAAGATGATGGCTCATTTGAATGAGCTGGAAGTCCTCGGAGTTGAGATCGATGGGGAAACCCAGGTCGATATCATTCTCCAATCTCTACCTAGGAGTTTTGAGTAGTTTCGCTTGAACTACAACATGAACAAGAGGTTATATTCATTGGCAGAGCTTATGACAGAACTCCAGGCAACAGAGGGACTATTTCATCAGAGTGCTCAGGCGCAAGCCATGGTTGCCCAAAAGGTTTCTACTTCTAAGCCAAAAGGCAAGAAGAAGAAAAAACAAGCTGGGGCAAAGGCGGTGGGAGGAACTCAGGGAGGAGTGAAGAAGCCGAAAGGCAAGTGCTTCACTTGCAAGCAGACTGGACACTGTAAGAATGACTGCCCCAATCGAAAGCAGAACAATGGTATATCTTTTGGTCTTGTCATTGAAACATGTTTAGCAGTGTTATATACAGGCACCTGGTGTGTAGACACAGGAGCCACTGATCATGTTTGCAATACTTTGCAGGGGTTCTAGAAAACCAGACGACTGGCTGAAGGAGAGATTACCGTATACTTGGGCGATGCCACAAAGGTGGCGGCTGTTGCAGAGGGAGATGTTTATTTATCTTTTGAGATGAATAAAGTTTTGGTTCTTAAAAATTACCTTTATGTACCCTTATTTAGAAAGAATTTGATTTTGGTTTCTAAATTATTTATGGATGGATATTTTATTTCTTTTAATGATAAAGTTGTTATAAAAAGGAATAGGGAGATTATCTGTTCTGGTGCATTGATAGGAAATTTGTATACACTTGAACCAAAAGCTCCCACGATGCAAATAGAAGTGAATAGCTGATCTTCTAATTCCAATAAGAGAAAAGAACCTTCGAAGATGAACCAAACATATCTTTGGCATCTAAGACTTGGTCATATTAACCTAAGAAGAATTCAAAGGTTGATAGCTGATGGACCTCTGAGTTCATTAGTGGTGGAATACTTCCCAACCTGCGAGTCCTGCTTGGGAGGTAAAATGACCAAGAGGCCTTTCAAGGCCAAGGGGTATAGAGCCAAAGATGTGTTGGAATTGGTTCATTTTGATTTGTGTAGTCCTATGTCTATCCAGGCAAGAGGTGGTTTTGAATATTTCATCTCTTTTATAGACGATTATTCAAGATATGGATACATTTACTTGATGCGCCGCAAGTCTGAATGCTTTGACAAGTTCAAAGAATTCAAGGCTGATGTGGAGAAATGTCAAGGTAAATGTATCAAGACACTACGATCTGATCGTGGTGGTGAGTACCTCTTGGGAGAGTTTAGGAATTACTTATCAGAGGTTGGGATTCAATCCCAATTGTCTGCACCTGGCACACCCCAGTAGATTGGTGTAGCAGAATGAAGGAATAACACTCTTATGGAGATGGTTAGATCGATGATGAGTTATTCTAAGTTGCCAGATTCATTCTGGGGATATGCTCTAGATACGACAGCGTATATTCTAAACTTGGTACCATCTAAATCAGTGTCTTCTACTCCCATAGAATTGTGGACTTGGCGAAAGCCTAGTCTGAGACATATTCGGATTTGGAAGAGTCCAGCACATCTGCTGAAGGCAGATGCTGGTAAGTTGGAACCTCGTACAGAAGTATGCATGTTCGTTGGCTATCCTAGAGGAACGAAAGGAGGTTTGTTTTATAGTCTTAGAGATCAGAGGGTGATCGTTAGCAAGAACGTCAGATTTTTAGAGGAAGACTATGTGATGAACCACAAGCCCATGAGTAAGATTGTTCTGGAAGAATTGAAAGGGGAAGTCAATTCTTCAGTACCACCAGTACAAGAGGATATACCATAAGTCATTGCACCGCGTGTCATAGAGGATACACAGGTGATACCTCATCGTAGTGGGAGGGTTGTTAGACAGCCTGATAGATTCATGTTCTTGGGAGAATCTTCTAATTTGGTCCTTGACGAACATGAACCTGATCCCTGGACATATGACGTGGAAATCCAAGATAAAGATGTGGTATCTTGGCAAAGTGCAATGAATACTGAGATTGAATCTATGGATTCAAATCAGGTATAGGAGCTAGTAAAACCACCCAATGGTGTAAAAACCATTGGATGCAAATGGATCTATAAAAGAAAGAGAGGAATAGATGGGAAGGTTGAGACCTTCAAAGCAAGGCTTGTTGCGAAAGGGTATACTCAGAAAGAGGGTATTGATTATGAGGAGACATTTTTGCCGGTAGCCATGCTTAAGTCTATCCGGATTCTCTTATGCATTACTGCTCATATGGATTATGAGGTATGACAGATGGATGTCAAGACAGCTTTCCTTAATGGAAGTCTTGAGGAAAACATCTATATGAAGCAACCAGAGGGATTCATTGCAAAGGGCAAAGAGCATCTTGTGTGCAAGCTTAATCGGTCTATTTTTCGATTGAAGCAAGCTTCGAGGTCTTGGAACATCTGCTTTGATGAGGTAATCCAGTCTTATGTATTTATTCAAAGTCTGGATGAGTCTTGTGCATATAAGAGATGTGACGAAAACGTAGTGGTATTTCTTATACTATATGTAGATGACATTTTATTAATTGGAAACAATGTTAAGGTGTTATCGGATATAAGGGTATGGTTGTCCAAACAGTTTGATATGAAGGACTTGGGAGAAGTGGGACACATCCTTGGGATCAAGGTTATAAGGGATCGCAGGAAAAGGATGTTGTGCTTATCTCAAGCTTCATACATAGACACCATTATGTATCATTTTAGCATGCAGAACTCCAAGAAAGGTTTTCTACCTTTCAGGCATGGAGTTCCTTTATCTAAGAAGATGTGTCCTAGAACATCTGAGGAGATAGAGGAGATGAAGGCAGTTCCTTATGCTTCAGCAGTAGGAAGCCTCATGTATGCTATGCTATGTACGAGAACGGATATCTGCTTTGTCGTGGGCATGGTTAGCAGATATCAAAGTAATCTAGGTCAGGGACATTGGACTGCGGTAAAGCATATATTGAAGTACCTGAGAAGGACTAGGGATTATATGCTGGTATACCATGCAAATCAATTACTCCCTATGGGTTACACATATTTCGACTTCCAATCAGATAAGGATAACAATAAGTCTACCTCAGGTTTTGTGTTTACTTTGGGAGTTGGAGCCATTGTATGGAGGAGTGCCAAGCAGAAATGTGTGGCGGACTCTACCATGGAAGCTGAGTATGTGGTAGCCTCTGAGGCGGCCAAAGAAGCTGTGTGGCTCAGGAACTTCTTGATGGACTTGGATGTGATTCCTCGTTTGCCCAGAACTATCACAATTTATTGTGATAATAGTGGTGAAGTTTCAAACTCGAAGGAACCACGAGCCCATAAGGCAAATAAACACATAGAGCGGAAGTACCACCTGATACGAGAAATCGTAAAGCGAGGAGAAGTAGTTGTGACCAAAATTGCATTTGAGAATAACCTGGCAGATTCTTTCACTAAGGCCCTTCTGGCGAGAGCTTTTGATAGACATGTGGAGGGAATGGGAATCAAATGTATGGCAGTTTGAGGACAACGTAGTATTTTAGTATAAGTTGGAGATTGTTGGGATGTATACTGAAAAGTCTATCTTTTGTATGAACATCTTTAGTTTTGAAATAAGAATCACATGATCATTGTTTGCATATTTATGGCTATACATATTGTCTAATACATTATATTGTAGATAATATAGTGTGTAGTGTCACACGGGAGATCATGTTATAAGTTCGTTGTAAAGTATAAGTAAAGGCTCACAACCGAGATGGTTTTGGACAAACCATTGGCATGGTTGTAGTGTGATTTGGCATTGGTTTGTCTTGACCATAGAATCACACTAGTACACTTTGTGTGTATTGAGCAGGACCGACTTAGAGGTGATTCGATTTATTGCTGACTACTTAATCGAATCGGACCTCAAATATTATGTTGTACATGCACTTAAACCCGATATAATAACGGGCACATATACTTAGTATTCATTTCTTTGATTTACCAATGGGCGAGATTTATAGAGTAAATCGATAGGCTCGGTAAGTTGGAAAAAAATATTATTTATATGGTGTGCCATTGATTATAGGAGAAAACTGTGTCCTATATATTAGGATGATGATGTCCCCTTGAGGAGCTCATAAGGTTCATCATGTAAACCCTGCAGGTGGACTTGGTCCGGCATGATGATAAGGTTGAGTGGTACTACTCATGGAGTTAGATGTTGATTAATTAATTGTCAGTAAATTAATTAATCGACGAACATTCAAAATCTTAAACACGAGGAGATAAATGTACAAATAATATATGGAACCCATATTAATTTATGGGGATTGGTGTGGTAGATCAATGATAATCCTCTAGTGGAATGGATTATCATTAATGGATCGGATTTTATTTGGGCTTGATCCATTGGGTGGCCAAGATCCAACTCCTCCTCATGGTCCCTATTGTAGCCTATTAAAACCTCATGGAGCCTAGATCCGATGGTTGAAAATGAAACTCTAGATCCGACGGTGGAGATTAAATCTTTAGATCCGACGGTTGAGATTAATTCTCTAGATCCGACGATTGAGATTAAATCCCTAGATCCGACGGTGGAGATTGAAGGAGGCTTAAGCCTAACTCTATAAATAAGGCTTAAGGGGGTGGGCAGCAAGACAGAGAAGAGGATTAGGGTTTTGGGGCGGCAAGGGGGCTTGGAGGCTTGGGCGGCCACAAACTTGGAAAGTTTTTTTTCCTTCTTCTTCCTTAGGTGGCCGGGGCCCATCCTCTCCTCTTCTCTCCTTGTTTTTGCCGGCGTCCAACCTTCTTCCCTTCATCCTTGGCCGGAGCTAGGGTTTTCCCTTGAAGCTTTTGACCGGCACCCTTCCTCCTTATTTCTCTCTTTGGCCGGCGGCAAGCATCAAGCTTGGAGCTTGATGGTCGGTTAAAGAAAGGAGAAGAGTTTTGTTTCTATATTTCCTCTTGTTCGGAGCGAGCAAGGAAAGGAAGATTGATGATCTAGGAGGCTTCGACTTTTGGAAGATCGTCGTCCACACGACGTCCATAAGGAGATAGGACATACGATAAAAGGCCTAGAGGTAAACAAGAGGTATAAATCTTGTTTTGCTTTCCTTTTTGTTTCTTTGTATATTGTATGAATGGCATGTGGCTAAATTTGCTTGGACTCTGAATACAAACACAAAAATCGGCAATCCGAACATCGTCTATTCTGTGGCTAATTGTAGAATAGAGGATGATTGCTTGAACAATAAGTTTGTTCAAGTGACTACTCTAATCGAATAGCACGACGATGAAACGATAGCTTGGGTAATCCCTCCTTGTCAAGGATAATTGTTTTTATCCAGGGACGTAGAAGGGATCGCCATGAATAAGCGACCGAGTTAAAGTGGGAAGCGAAGTTTCCAACCTTCACTTGGGACACTGTCTTTTATATTGACCTTGCTCCCTACACTCAAAGCATATTATGTGACTTTTATTTTTAAGTACAATGCATGAGTTACCTAGGGAGGTGGATGCCTCTTGATCTTCACTTCTCCCGGATGTAGATACTTCTTCTTGATCTTGTTCCGGGTGAAGGTCGAAGCGTCGCTTCTCGCTACGCTTCGGTCGCTTATGCATAGGGATCCCATCTACGTCCTCGAATTAAAAACATTAATCCAAGACGACGACGGATTACCCAAGCAATCGATCCATCGTCGTGCTATTCAATTAGAGTGGGCACTTGAACAAACTTGTTGTTCAAGCAACCTACCTCTTTTCTTCGATTAGCCGCAGAATAGATGATGTACAGATCGTCGGTTTTTGTGTTTATCTTCAGGGTCCAAGTAAATTAGCCACATGCAATTACATACATCATACAAAGAAACAAAAGGAAACCAAAACAAGAATTATACCTCTTGTTTACCGCAAGGTCTTCTATCGTATGTCCTATCCTATTCTTGGACGTTGTGTGGGCAACGATCCTCCAAGAGATGAAGCCTCCTAGATCACGTATCTTCCTTTCCTTGTTCGCTCCGAACAAAGGAAGATAATAAGCTCCCTTCTTCTCCTATCTAGTTCCGGACACAATCCCTTTGGAGAAAGATCAAGCCACCTTCTCCTCTTTGTTGTTGTCACCGGCCACAAATGATAGGGAGAAGGAATAATGGGTGTCGGCCAAGAGCTCCAAAGGAAGAACCTTTACCCTTGTTTCCGCCGGCCAAGGAGAAGAATAGGAGAAGGTATGGGCACCGACCAAAGCAAGGAGGAAGAAGATGGGCGCCGACTTCACCTTAGGAAGAGAAGGAAACAAACCCTAATCCTTCCAAGTTGTTGCCGCCCAAGCCCTTTCCCAAACCCTAGCCGCCCAAGCCAAAAACCCTAATCTCCAAGTGTATTACACATCCAAGCCCTTAGACCTCCTTTTATAGAGCTAGGCTTAAGCCTCCTTTCAATCTCCACCGTCGGATCTAGAGATTTAATCTCCACCGTCAGATCTAGAGATTTAATCTCCACCGTTAGATCTAGGCTTCATGAGGTTTTTAATAGGATACAATAGGGACCATGAGGAGGAGTTGGATCTTGGCCACCCAATGGATCTAGCCCACATAAAGTCCGATCCATTAATGATAATCCATTCCACTAGAGGATTATCATTGATCTACCTCACCAACCCCCATAAATAAATATGGGCTCCATATATTAATTGTACAAATATCTACCCGTGTTTAAGATCTCGAATGTTCGTCAATTAATTAATTTACTCACAATTAATTAATCAACATCTAACTCCATGAGTAGTACCACTCAACTTTATTATCATGCCGGACCAAGTCCACCTGCAGGTTTTACATGATGAACCTTATCAGCTCCTCAAGGGGACATCATCATCCTAATATATAGGACACGGTTTCCTCCTATAATCAATGGCACAACATGTAAATAATATCATTTCCCAACTTACCGAGCCTATCAATTTAATCTATAAATCTCGCCCATTGGTAAATCAATGAAATAAATGCTAAGTACATGTGCCCGTTATTATATCGAGATTAAGAGCATGTACACCATAATATCTGAGGTCCGATTCAATTATGTAGTCAGTAATAAATTGAATCACCTATAAGTCAGTTCTTCTCAATACACACAAAGTGTACTAGTGTAATTCTATGGTCAAGACAAACCAATACCAAATCACACTATAACCATACCAATGGTTTGTCCAAAACCATCTCGGTTGTGAGCCTTACTTATACTCTACAAGGAACTGATAACATGATCTCGCGTGTAACACTACACACCATGTTATTTACAATGTAATGTATCAGACAATATGCATAACCATAAATATGCAAACAATGATAATGTGATTCTTATTTCAAAAATAAAGATGTTCATACAAAAGATAGACTTTTCAGTATACATCCCAACAATCTCCCACTTATACTAAATAACTATGCTGTCCTCATACTTCCATACATCTGATTCCCTTTCCCTCCACATGCCTATCAAAAGATCTTGCTGGAAGGGCCTTAGTGAAAGGATCTGCCAGGTTATCCTCTGATGTAATCTTGGCTACAACAACTTCTCCTCACTTTACGATTTCTCGTATCAGGTGGTACTTGCGCTCTATGTGTTTACTTGCCTTATGGCCTCGTGGTTCCTTCGAGTTTACAACTGCACCACTGTTATTACAATAAATTATGATAGTTCTGGGCAAACTAGGAATCACATCCAAGTCCATCAAGAAGTTCCTGAGCCATACAACTTATTTTTCCACCTCAGAGGCTGCCACATACTCAGCTTCCATGGTAGAGTCCGCCAAGCATTTCTGCTTGACACTCCTCCATACAATGGCTCCACCTCCCAAAGTAAACACAAAGCCTGAGGTAGACTTACTGTTATCCCTATCTGATTGGAAGTCGGAATCTGGGTAACCCACAGGGAGCAATTGATTTGTCTGGTATACAAGCATATAATACCTAGTCGTTCTCAAGTACTTCAATATATGCTTTATCACAGTCCAATGTCCCTATCCTGGATTACTCTGATATCTTCTAACCATGCCAACACCAAAGCAAATATCCGATCTCGTACATAGCATAACATACATGAGGCTTCCTACTGCCGAAGCATAAGGAACCACCTTCATCTCCTCTATCTCCTTTGATGTTCTAGGACACATCTCTTTAGACAAAGGTACTCCATGCCTAAAAGGTAGAAAACCTTTCTTAAAGTTCCGCATGCTAAAATGAGCCAAAATGGTGTCTATGTATGAAGCTTGAGATAAGCACAACATTCTTTTCCTGCAATCTCTTATAACCTTGATCCCAAGGATGTGTCCCACTTCTCCCAAGTCCTTCATATCAAACTGTTTGGACAACCATACCCTTATGTCTGATAACACCTTGACATTGTTGCCAATTAACAAAATGCCATCTACGTATAGTACCAGAAATACCACTACGTTTTCGTCACATCTCTTATATACACAAGACTCATCCGGACTTTGAATAAATCCATAAGAATGGATTACCTCATCAATGCGGATGTTCCAAGATTTCGAAGCTTGCTTCAATCCATAAATGGACCGATTAAACTTGCACACAAGATGCTCTTTTCCCTTTGCAATGAATCCCTTTGGTTGCTCCATATAGATGTTTTCCTCAAGACTTCCGTTAAGGAAAGCTGTCTTGACATCCATCTGCCACACCTCATAATCCATATGAGCAGCAATACATAAGAGAATCCGGATAGACTTAAGCATGGCTACCAGCGAAAAGGTCTCCTCATAATCGATACCCTCTTTCTGAGTATACCCTTTCGCAACAAGCCTTGCTTTGAAGGTCTCATCTGTAACGCCCGTAAAATTTCTAGAAAATTTTGTAAAAATTGTTGCATGATTATAATGGGTTTTCTGTGGGCTCTTTCAAAAATAAAAGAAAATAGAGCCAAAAAGAATGCATGGCCCAGGGTTTGAACCCTAAACCTCCAAGCAGAAAACTAAACCTTAGGATGCATGCGATAACCAGAAGCCCAGTAGGGGTGTGCTATTAGAAGGGTAAGGGAAATGATAGATAAGGGTAGGGGAGGCAAAGGGACACCTTCACTTGAATAAATAGGAGTAATGAGGAGACAAGAGAAGACAAGTTATCATTCTCTTCTTCCTTTCTTCTTCCTCCACCGAAAACCTATCCTCTCCTTTCTCCCATTTCCGAAAACTCAATAAGCAAGAAAAGAGGGTTTGTCTTGGCTCCAAAAGTGTAGTTCTATTAGTAAACCAAGCGAAAGGATGTAAGTAATCCCCTCACCTGTAGTACAAGTTGTTTCGATTGTTTGAATTCCTAAAAACCCCCTTGGAAGATTCGGCCAACCCATGTTCATGTCCTCTAATGATCTTCCATGCCTTGCTACATGTATATAAGATGTTAACATGATGTAGGTAGGCTTTGTGTAAGTTGTTTGAGTATTTGAATCCTTAAAGACCTCTATTAGGGTTTCGACCAAGACCATGCTTGGGCTACTAAAGATGTTTCATGTCATACTATATGTGTATATGATGTTAGCATGATGTTAGTTAGACCTTGCACAAGTTGTTTTAGGGTTTGAATTCTTAAGAGCCCCCATGGAAGTTTCGGCCAAGACCATGCTTAGGCTACTAATGATGTTTCATGCCATACTATATGTGTATATGATGTTAGCATGATGTTAGTTAGACCTTGCACAAGTTGTTTTAGGGTTTGAATTCTTAAGAGCCCAATGGAAGTTTCGGCCAAACGATATCTATGCTTGCTAATGATGTTTCACGCCATACTATATATGTATATGATGTTAGTAGGATGTTAGTTAGACCTTGTGTAAGTTGTTTTAGTGTTTGAATTCTTAAGATCCCTCCCTTGGATGTTTCGGCCAAACCTTGTTCATGCTCACCAATGATCTTCCATGCTATGATATATCTATATATGATGTTAACATGTTGATAGTTAGACTTTGTACAAGTATGTTTGAGTATTTGATTCCCTAAGCCCTTCCCTTGAATGTTTCGGCCAAACCATAATCATGCTCACCAATAATCTTCCATACCATGCTATATGTATATATGATGTTAACATGATGTTAGTTAGTCCTTGTGTTAGTATGTTTGAATGTTTGTTTTCTTAAAACCTCCATTAAAGGTTTCGGCCAAGACCAAGAATTAGGGTTAAGAAGAAATTCCAAGCCCCTCTATGGTTGCTAAGAATCCCCCATGTTAGGTAGTATGTGATGGTATTGGTTATCATCCTTAAAACATGCTTATGCTTACTAATTATCTTTCCATGCCATGATGTATATGTATATATGATGTTGACATGATGATAGTTTGACTTTATGATAGCATTATTTGTTTATGCCACTACCTTATGTCCATGTTAATTGTATGAATATATGCTTATGTTATGCTCATTGCGTCATGATGTACAAGTATGTATGATGAAATGCCTAAGAGACGCTTCCCTATGAATGGGGACTAATATCACTCTTTATGTTATGAAAAGGAACATGATATGTTATGATAAGGAACATGATATGTTATGATAAGGAACATGATATGTTATGATAAGGAACATGATGTGTTATGATAAGGAACATGATATGTTATGATAAGGAACATGATATGCTATTTTACTTTTGTATGGCTTGTACCGGACCCTAGCAAGGTCCATGGGATGGGCTCCTATGTGCCCCTAGGTCGACGGTCATAGTACGAACCTAGTATGGGATGGGCTCCTATGTGCCCCTAGGTCGACGGTCATAGTACGGACCTAGTATGGGATGGGCTCCTACGTTGCCCCTTGGTCGACGGTCGTAGTACGGGCCTAGTAACCTAGTAGGTTCGGGATTAGCTACCTCAGATCTATTTAGGGATGTGCACAAAATGATGTATGTGGTACAATGCCGAGCCCTCATGTTGAGATTATGTTTAAGTACCTATAATGTATATGTTTTCAAAGAACATCTTGCATATACCCATTTCATGTCTATGTGATTATGATTTTTATACAAATGCTATGCCTATATGTTTCCTAAATGATCATGTCATGACTTTTATATGAATGCTATGCCTATATGTTGTTTAGATGAACATGTCAATGTTTTTATGAATTCCAGTCGTTCCTAAATGATCATGTTAAGACCTTTTATATGAATGCTATGCCTATATGTTGTCTAGATAAACATGTCACTACTCTATGTCTAATACCTGATGTATGGTTTTTGTGAGTAGGAAAGGATCTTACTAAGCCTATGTGCTTATAGTTTCATGTTTCCCTTGTATTGTAGAAAAGGGTAAAGAATGGCTAAACTAAAGGGAGCAACAGGAGGGGCAATTTAGCGCCCGCCCTTATCTGCTCTCAGGGCGGCGCTACTTTTTTTTTTTTTTTTTTTTATAACATGACATATAGGGATCATTTCACAATCTACGTACTTAACATGTTTTCCATGGCATAAACCTTCTCTTATACATGCATTACCTATCATATTCGTAATAAGCATGTTAACATCTCTTATCTCTTTTTATAACATGCATAACATAAAATATCCATTCATGAGTTCTAGCATATCAAACTTTTATAAGTAACTGAACAGTAACATAACTAAGCAACATTCAACATGGTACTAATAAATCTCAAGTCTTATAAGCGGAAGCAAATGTCTTGAGGTGTTCACTGAGCATATAAATATAAGCAGATAGTAATAGGGTCTTTTTCCACCATGCCACTATCACACCCACTTGGCCCCTCCTACTACTTCTTCTTAGTTCATGTTTCCTTTATCTGCAGTATTTGGACAACATAAACTATAAGCATATAGCTTAGTAAGATTCTTGCCTACTCACAAAAGCCACAAACCTCATCGAACAATTAGAAAAACAGGAGCATACTAGCATAAATAGCATAAGTATTTCATAACAACACTATGTATCAACTTACCAACGCAATGAAAACATAAGCATGGCATACAATTTACATAGGCATGCTAAACATAATTAAATCTAAGCAGGGCATAAATTAAACATAAGCATTCATGATATCATCAACCCTAACATGCATAAAGGACATAGTCCTAAGCATTCTTAAACTTAACGTAAGCATTCATAATTTCATAAATCATAGACAAGCATCAAGGACATAATCATAAGCATTCTTAAACTTGACATAAGCATTCATAATTTCATAAATCATAGACAAGCATCAAGGACATAATCATAAGCATTCTTAAACTTGACATAAGCATTCATAATTTCATAAATCATAGACAAGCATCAAGGACATAATCATAAGCATTCTTAAACTTGACATGAGCATTCATAATTTCATAAATCAAAGACAAGCATCAAGGACATAATCATAAGCATTCTTAAACTTGACTTAAGCATTCATAATTTCATACAAGTCCTTTCTTTTCAAAACATATACATATAGGTACTTCAACATAATCATAACTTGAATGGGGGGCCCCAAGTTAAGTACCACATAATGCGCGTTCCCTAATAGGCTGGGGTAGCGAGCCACTAGACCTACTAGAGCAAGACCTCTTACGGCTTACCAGGGCAAGACCTCTTACGTCTTCTTATGTCCCTTTGGATTTGATTAACGACCACCTGACGGGTCGGGTACTTAACCTCTTGCAAAGTAAAATACTTAATTCCTTTCTTTCTTGTCATATCATAAAGAATGCTCTTAATCCCCCAAATAAAAAGGGGAGCATCTCTGTCTTATCTTATCATAAGGAGAGCTCTTAATCCCTACTTAAAAGGGAAGCATCTCCATCTTATCTTATCATAAGGAGAGCTCTTAATCCCTACTTGAAAGGGAAGCATCTCCATCTTATCTTATCATAAGGAGAGCTCTTAATCCCTACTTGAAAGGGAAGCATCTCTTAGACATGTCATAACATATATGCATTCATAACGTAAGAGTACCCTAAAGGGGTCCTAGAGCGTAATCATGTTAATCACATCAGCATATTTCAGGGCATATTAAAATCATAATCATGTTCATCACATAAGCATATTTCATGGGATATTAAAATCATAATCATGTTCATCACATAAGCATATTTCATGGCATATAAAAATCATAATCATGTTCATCACATAAGCATATTTCATGGCATATAAAAATCATAATCATGTTCATCACATAGGCATATTTCATGGCATATAAATATCATAATCAGGTTCATCACATAAGCATATTTCATGGCATATAAAAATCATAATCATGTTCATCACATAAGCATATTTCATGGCATATAAAAATCATAATGATGTTCATCACATAAGCATACCACATGTCCTGATTTCCTAAGGGGTGTTTTCATGCAACCCTAGCCCTACAACCATTGTTGGCCGAAACTTGTAGGGTGCCAATTTCTTTATTTTTTTTTTTTTACTCAAACTCCTTCACGAAGGCATACAACATGATATAACTTCACAAGGGGTGTTTTCATGAAACCCTAACCCTAAACCCAAGGTTGGCCGAAACTTGTAGGGTACCAATTTCTTTATTTTTTTTGTTACATAAACTCCTACATGAAGGCATACAACATGATATAACTTCACAAGGGGTGTTTTCATGAAACCCTAACCCTAAACCCAAGGTTGGCCGAAACTTGTAGGGTACCAATTTCTTTATTTTTTTGTTACATAAACTCCTACATGAAGGCATACAACATGATATAACTTCACATGTTGTGTTTTCATGAAACCCTAACCCTAAACCCAAGGTTGGCCGAAACTTGTAGGGTACCAATTTCTTTATTTTTTTGTTACATAAACTCCTACATGAAGGCATACAACATGATATAACTTCACAAGGGGTGTTTTCATGAAACCCTAACCCTAAACCCAAGGTTGGCCGAAACTTTTAGGGTACCAATTTCTTTGTTTTTTTGTTACATAAACTCCTACATGAAGGCATACAACATGATATAACTTCACAAGGGGTGTTTTCATGAAACCCTAACCCTAAACCCAAGGTTGGCCGAAACTTGTAGGGGCTATAAACTTTGATTTTTGTCACCTAAAAATTCCTACATGAAGCATACAACTTGTAAAAGATCCTTAGCATCACTTTCATGAAACCCTAGCCCCAAATACATGGTTGGCCGAAACTTGTAGGGGCTATAAACTTGGATTTTTGTCACCTAAAAATTCCTACATGAAGCATACAACTTGTAAAAGATCCTTAGCATCACTTTCATGAAACCCTAGCCCCAAAGACATGGTTGGCCGAAACATGTAGGGCACAAAACTTCATATTTCTTTCATGTAACATGTCCTACAAAACTAATATACTGCAAGTGAGGAAATCTTACATCCTTCGCTTGCTTTTAGTTGGTAGATGACCTTATGGAAGCCAAGAACTAGCCTTCTCCTTACTTGGATGGGGTTCGGCCAAAGGGTGAAAATGGAGAGGGGGAGGGATGGTTTTCGGTGAGGAAGAAGAAGAGAAGAGGAGAAATGAAGTTTGGATACTCATGCCCCCTCATTCCCCCCTATTTATTCATTTGAAGAGCCCCTTGATCTCCCTTACACTTAACCATAATTTCCCCTACTCCTCTAATGATATAATCCTATTGGGCTTCTGGTTAGTGGGTGCATCTATAGGGCTTGGCTATCTCTAGAGGTTTGGGGTTCAATTCCTAGGCCTTGCACCCCTTTTTGGCTTATTTTCTTTTATTTTTGATAAAGCCCACATAAAGCCCATTATTGTCAAGCCAAAAATTCTCGTAAAATGGTTAGAAATTTTACGGGCGTTACAGGCAAAGTGTGTGTGTAACAGTGGCATGGTGGAAGCGATCTGTTTTATGTTTCAAGACTTATGCATGTTTTAAAGTTGCATGTTAGTTGTTAAGAGTTGATCACTACTTGATGTTTTGATGGTTGCTACTTGATGTGAAACTATACTCGTTATGCTTTATGAAATCTTAGTATGTTAGGCACTTGATTTAGTCAAAGAATTGCTAAGAACCTTCTTATCTTGATTGAATCGTTAAGTGATGAGAACTATGTACCTAGATGATACTCTAAATGCCTCAGTGATGCCCATGTACCCTATACTTGTATTTAGGCTCCCATAACTTCATTATGTTGATTTTCATGAACTCGCACCAAGTAGTGTCCTTATGAAATGATTACTCATGTTTAGTAAATGTTCACCTGTTACATGGTTAAGAATGTTGAGTTATTTGCACATAAGAAAGTAAATGCATGTTCCATGTTCCATGTTTTATGTTTTTTTTTAATGTTTAAATTATTCCACTGTAAATGCACGTATGTATGATCGCATCGCGCCGCCTTTCCTCCACCTCTAGAGTACGAGAAGGGGCGGGCGTGACAAGTTGGTATCAGAGCATATCTGCCTTTCCACTACACACACATCAAGCTCCTATCCTGCCGCTCTAAGTAAGAAATTCTATGCCTACTCTATTTCTTTCATGTATGGTAAGAAATTCTTTTAGTTTAAATATGCATGAATATATGTATGATAATCTTATGCTAGTCTCATTATAATATATGAAGATAAACATGGCTGGGAGATGCAATAATAGAGTAAATGATATAGCACCCTCTCCTGACCTTACGCATGTGGTTACTAAACTCCAACGTCAAGTCACAGAGCAACAACAAGTGATAAATGCTTTAATGAACCAGCGAGGAAACCCTACCGCCCCACCAGCAGGCCCTGGCCCGATAGTTCGACAAGAAGCTTACCTAATCCAGTGGCAGAGGCTGAAGCCAGAAAATTTCTCTGGTATTGGTGAACCATGGGATGCCTAGGCTTGTTCAAGACTGTGGAAAGCATCGTAGAGCTACTGGATTGGCCCAAACATGAAAAGATTAAGTGCGCATCATTTTTCCTTTCAGGAGATGCCCGAATGTGGTGGGAAAGGGTTAAAGCAAAGAGGCAAGTGAACCAGATGAGATGGACGGACTTTGAATATGAATTTTTCGAAGAATTATTCCATATGCAGGTGACAAAAAAGCATTACGACGAGTTCACCGGGTTCCAGCAAGGTGACCTATCAGTTAGTGAAGCTGTGAAAAGATTCAACCGGCTCGCGCACCTATGCCTAGAGTTGGTCAGTACAGAAAGAGAAAGGGTCAGACTCATGCTAAAGATGCTCCGACCCGAGATAGCTCTGAACTTGGCCGACAGAGTTAATAGACCGCAGAGGAGCTATTCAGTAGTGCCCTGATCACTGAGCACTACGTGAACAACATTAACCAGCAAAAGAAGGCACTGAGTGAAGGCAAGAGTCAAGCCAAGTCAGGAGGTCAGAAAACTCAGAGTACTTGGAGAGGAAACCACAATGGCAAGAGAAAGCAATGGAATGACTCTAAGGGTGGTCCAGCGAATAAGCAGCCCAAGATCCCTCAGTGTACTACATGCGGGAAGATACATCCCGGAGTGTGCTACAAGGGAACGAATAGATGCTTCAACTATGGACTGGAAGGGCATAGAGTCAAGGACTTCCCTAATCAGGTTCAGGCACCTCCTCAGTAGTATACTAAGTACAGGGGTGCTCCTCCACAGCTACACCAGATGCAGGCTGCAATCGAAGGTACTCCGATAAGCCAAGGGAGATTGGAAGCCCCGCCAATTACGATGAATGCCAGGGTATTCTCTCTCACCAAAGAAGATGTGGCGAGCACTTCTACAGTTGTCATAGGTCAGATATTTATTTTATGTCAACATGCTACTGTATTATTTGATATTGGGGCAACACACTCGTTTGTCTCTACACCTTTCACGAAGAAGATAAACATGCCACCACTAGCTTTGGATCGCAAGTTCTTAACGACACTGCCCTCGGGAGAAGTGATGCCATCTACTCTTATGCTGTGAGTCACACCCATCAGAATCGCAGACAGAGAACTCTACTGTGATCTGATAGTACTCGACATGCAGGATTATGATATCATATTGGGCATGGATTTCTTAAGTAAGTACGGTGCTTCGATCGAGTGTCGTAAAAGAAAAGTGGTCTTCCAGCTGGAGGAAGAACCTATGTTTAAATTTATTGGAGAGCCAAAGAAAAGAATTGATAAATTTTTATCAGCTCTAAAGGCACGCAAGATGTTAGACAGTGGATGCACTGGGTTTCTAGCACATGCAGTTGATACAAGTCAAGCCGAGGACCAGAAGCTAGAAGATGTCAGAGTTGTATGCAACTACCTAGAGGTATTCCCAGATGAACTACGAGGGTTAGCCCCTGATAGAGAAATTGAATTTGAGATCGAATTGATTCCCGATACTAACCCGATCTCTAAAGCACCTTACCGTTTGATGCCGCTGAATTGAAGGAACTTCAGGGACAACTACAGGAGTTACTCGACAAGGGACTTATACGCCCAAGTTACTCTCCATGGGGAGCTCCAGTACTGTTGGTAAAGAAGAAAGATGGCTCTATGCGAATGTGCATAGACTACCGAGTGCTAAATAATGTGACGATCAAGAACAAGTACCCTTTACCACGGATTGATGATCTATTCGACCAGTTAAAGGGTGCCACTGTCTTCTCTAAGATTGATATGAGGTATGGCTATCATAAAGCGAAAGTGAAACCAGATGATATACCGAAGATGACTTTCCAAACAAGATACGAACATTATGAGTTCGTAGTTATGCCTTTCGGAGTGACGAATGCACCTGCTATGTTCATGGATCTCATGAATCGGGTATTCTCGGCATTCCTCGACAAATTTGTGATCATTTTCATCGACGATATACTGATATATTCGAGAACCCAAGAAGAGCACGCCGAACACCTAAATATGGTATTGCAGATTCTTCAAGAAAAGCAGCTGTATGCAAAGTTCTCCAAATGCGAGTTCTGGCTCGATCAAATATCATTTTTGGGTCACGTTATATCCGAGCACAGAGTGATGGTAGACCCAATAAAGATTGAAGTTGTGAGTAACTGGAACATGCCAAAGAATGCTAGTGAAATCAGAAGCTTTCTCGGACTAGCAAGCTACTATAGGAAGTTTGTAGAGGACTTCTCTAAAATTGCAACCCCTATGACAGTTCTCACCGGAAAGAATAAAAAGTATGAATGGATGGACGCCTGCGAGAAGAGTTTCATAGAATTGAAAAGGAGACTGACTAGTGCTCCAATCCTTGCTCTTCTGGACAGTAACGAAGGCTTCGACATGTACAACGATGCTTCCAAGTTGGGACTCGGAGTTGTACTCATGCAGAATGGCAAGGTCATTGCCTACGCCTCTAGACAACTCAAGGAACATGAAAGGAATTATCCCACTCATGATCTAGAGCTAGCGGCTGTGGTTTTTGCTCTCAAAACATGGAGGCATTATCTATATGGAGCTCAGTGTAGGATTTATATAGATCACCAGAGTCTAAAATATTTCTTCACAAAGAAAGACCTAAACATGAGACAATGCAGATGGCTCAATCTAGTCAGGGATTATGACTGCAAGATCTTCTACCATCCAGGAAAAGCGAACAACGTGGCTGATGCACTCAGCACGAAGTCCTGTGCCACCTTGATGTCTCTATCGGTATTATCTCGACCCCTAGAAAAAGAAATTATGTGTTATGGGGTTGAAATCATTTCCGGACAGCTTTCTACCATGACGATAGCACCGACGCTGTTCGACGATAAACTAGAAAAGCAAGCCCATGACCCAAGCATCCAAAAGATCAAGCAAGAGGTCCTAGAAGGGAAGAATGAGGGATTTCGTATCTTTGACAGTGGAGTACTATACCTTAGGGATTACTTATGTATTCCCGATGATCCAGAATTACGGAAGAAGATATTTGAGGAAGCTCACGGAACCCCCTATGCGATGCATCCTGGATCCACCAAGATGTACCAAGATCTGAAAGGGAAGTTCTGGTGGTTCAGTATGTCAGTACCTGCCTGACCTGCCAGAGGGTTAAAGCAAAACACCAGAGACCTGGAGGAACACTGCAACCAATCCAAATTCCAGAATGGGAATAGGAAGATATTTCTATGGATTTCATCTCAGGACTACCCAAGACGACGAATGGATATGACACTATATGGGTGATCGTGGACAGATTGACAAAGTCTGCCCACTTCTTAGCAATCAAGATGACCTACTCGACTGAGCAACTGGCTCAATTATATGCTAGGGAAATTATCAGATTACATGGGATTCCTAAGACCATCATTTCTGATAGAGATGGTCGCTTTATTTCCCATTTTTGGGAATGTGTTCAGAAGGCCCTTAGCACGAAGCTATTATTCAGTACTGCCTTTCATCCTCAGACCGACGGACAGACAGAAATGGTGAACCGAGTACTGGAGGATATGTTATGAGCTTGCGCCTTGTATTTCAAAGGGAGCTGCTGCCGATACTTATGCTTGGCAGAATTCGCCTACAATAATAGCTACCAAGCTATTATTGGAATGACGCCCTATGAGGCTCTATACGGGAGGAGATGTATATCTCCTATATGCTGGTATGAGGGTGGTGAAAAGAAGGAGATGGGACTCCAACCAGATTTCATTGACGACACCACCCGGGCTATACAGAACATTCGCTAAAGAATTGAAACTGCTCAAAGCCGACAAAAGAGCTATGCGAATATGCGACATAGATCGTTGGAATTCGAAGTCGGGGATTCAGTATTCCTCAAGGTAGCCCCTATGAAGGGAGTGATGAGATTTGGAAGGAAGGGTAAGCTGATTCCGCGCTATGTGGGACCGTATTCGATACTGAAGAGAGTCAGCAAGGTAGCTTACGAGCTAGAGCTGCCTCAAGAGATGTCGGCTATTCACAATATGTTCCACGTTTCGATGCTCAAGAAGTGCATTTCCAGTACAGACCAAGTGATTGAGTCACAAACAGTGCAAGTTAAAGGGGACCTGAGTTATGAAAGTTGGCCTATCCAGATACTAGACCGAGTCAAAAGACTAAGGAATAAAGAGGTGCCCTTAGTGAAGGTCCTGCGGAAAAATCAACGGGAATGCGAGGAGGACATGAAACAGAAGTATCCAGAGTTGTTCTAAGTTTCGAGGACAAAACTTTTAAAAGGTATGAAGGACTGTAATGCCCATAAAATTTCTAGCAAATTTTGTAAGAATTGTTGCATGATTATAATGGGTTTTATGTGGGCTCTTTCAAAAATAAAAGAAAATATAGCCAAAAAGGATGCATGGCCCAAGGTTTGAACCCTGAACCTCCAAGCAGGAAACTAAACCTTAGGATGCATGCGATAACCAGAAGCCCAGCAGGGGTGTGCTATTAGAAGGGTAAGGGAAATGATAGATAAGGGTAGGGGAGGCAAAGGGACACCTTCACTTGAATAAATAGGAGTAATGAGGAGGCAAGAGAAGAAAAGTTATCATTCTCTTCTTCCTTTCTTCTTCCTCCACCGAATACCTATCTTCTCCTTTATCCCATTTCCGAAAACTCAAGAAGAAAGAAAAGAGGGTTTGTCTTCTCTCTAAAGGTGTAGTTCTATTAGTAAACCAAGCGAAAGGATGTATGTAATCCCCTCACCTACAGTACAAGTTGTTTCGATTGTTTGAATTCCTAAAAACCCCCTTGGAAGTTTCGGCCAACCCATGTTCATGTCCTCTAATGATCTTCCATGCCTTGCTACATGTATATAAGATGTTAACATGATGTAGGTAGGCTTTGTGTAAGTTGTTTGAGTATTTGAATCCTTAAAGTCCTCTATTAGGGTTTCGGCCAAGACCATGCTTGGGCTACTAATGATGTTTCATGCCATACTATATGTGTATATGATGTTAGCATGATGTTAGTTAGACCTTGCACAAGTTGTTTTAGGGTTTGAATTCTTAAGAGCCCCCATGGAAGTTTCGGCCAAGACCATGCTTAGGCTACTAATGATGTTTCATGCCATACTATATGTGTATATGATGTTAGCATGATGTTAGTTAGACCTTGCACAAGTTGTTTTAGGGTTTGAATTCTTAAGAGCCCCATGGAAGTTTCAGCGAAACCATGTCTATGCTTGATAATGATGTTTCATGCCATACTATATATGTATATGATGTTAGTAGGATGTTAGTTAGACCTTGTGTAAGTTGTTTTAGTGTTTGAATTCTTAAGATCCCTCCCTTGGATGTTTCGGCCAAACCTTGTTCATGCTCACCAATGATCTTCCATGCTATGATATATCTATATATGATGTTAACATGTTGATAGTTAGACTTTGTACAAGTATGTTTGAGTGTTTGATTCCCTAAGCCCTTCCCTTGGATGTTTCGGGAAAACCATATTCATGCTCACCAATGATCTTCCTTACCATGCTATATGTATATATGATGTTAACATGATGTTAGTTAGGCCTTGTGTTAGTATGTTTGAATGTTTGTTTTCTTAAAACCTCCATTAAGGGTTTCGGCCAAGACCAAGAATTAGCGTTAAGAAGAAATTCTAAGCCCCTCTATGGTTGCTAAGAATCCCCATGTTAGGTAGTATGTGATGGTATTGGTTATTATCCTTAAAACATGCTTATGCTTACTAATGATCTTTCCATGCCATGATGTATATGTATATATGATGTTGACATGATGATAGTTTGACTTTATGATAGCATGATTTGTTTATGGAACTACCTTATGTCCATGTTAATTATATGAATGTATGCTTATGTTATGCTCATTGCGTCATGATGTACAAGTATGTATGATGAAATGCCTAAGAGACGCTTCCCTATGAATGGGGACTAAGAGCACTCTTTATGTTATGGAAAGGAACATGATATGTTATGATAAGGAACATGATATGTTATGATAAGGAACATGATATGTTATGATAAGGAACATGATGTGTTATGATAAGAAAGATGATATGTTATGATAAGGAACAGGATATGCTATTTTACTTTTGTATGGCTTGTACCGGACCCTAGCAAGGTCCATGGGATGGGCTCCTATGTGCCCCTAGGTCGACGGTCATAGTACATACCTAGTATGAGATGGGCTCCTATGTGTCCCTAGGTCGACAGTCATAGTATGTACCTAGTATGGGATGGGCTCCTACGTTGCCCCTAGGTCGACGGTCTTAGTACGGGCCTAATAACCTAGTAGGTTTGGGATTAGCTATCTCGGATCTATTTAGGGATGCACGCAAAATGATGTATGTGGTACAATGTCGGGCCCTTATGTTGAGATTATGTTTAAGTACCTATAAAGTATATGTTTTCAAAGAACATCTTGCATATACCCATTTCATGTATATGTGATTATGATTTTTATATGAATGCTATGCCTATATGTTTCCTAAATGATCATGTCATGAATTTTATATGAATGTTATGCCTATATGTTTCTTAAATGATCATGTCATGACTTTTATATGAATGCTATGCCTATATGTCGTTTAGATGAACATGTCAATGTTTTATGAATTCTAGTCTTATGTTCCTAATTGAACATGTTAAGACCTTTTATATGAATGCTATTCCTATATGTTGTCTAGATGAATATGTCACTACTCTATTTCTAATACTTGATGTATGGTTTTTGTGAGTAGAAAAGGATCTTGCTAAGTCTATGTGGTTATAGTTTCATGTTTCCCCTTGTATTGCAGAAAAGGATAAAGAATGGCTAAACTAAAGGGAGCAGCAGGAGGGGCAAAGTGTGTGTGTGGCAGTGGCATGGTGGAAGCGATCTGTTTTATGTTTCAAGACTTATGCATGTTTTAAAGTTGCATGTTAGTTGTTAAGAGTTGATCACTACTTAATGTTTTGATGGTTGCTACTTGATGTGAAACTATACTCGTTATGCTTTATGAAATCTTAGTATGTTAAACACTTGATTTAGTTAAAGATTTGCTAAGAACCTTCTTATCTTGATTGAATCGTTAAGTGATAGAGAACTATGTACCTATATGATACTCTAAATGCCTCAGTGATGTCCATGTACCCTATACTTGTATTTTGGCTCCCATAACTTCATTATGTTGATTATCATGAACTCGCACCAAGTAGTGTCCTTATGAAATGATTATGCATGTTTTGTAAATGTTCACCTGTTACATGGTTAAGAATGTTGAGTTATTTGCATATAAGAAAGTAAATGCATGTTCCATGTTTTATGTTTTTGTTTAAAAGTTTAAATTATTCCACTGTAAATGCACGCATGCATGATCGCGTCGCGCCGCCCTTCCTCCCCCTCTAGAGTACGAGAAGGGGCGGGCGTGACATCATTCTTCCCATCTATTCCTCTCTTTCTTTTATAGATCCACTTGCATCCAATGGTTTTTACACCATTGAGTGGTTCTACTAGCTCCCAGACCTGATTTGAATCCATAGATTCTATCTCAGAATTCATTGCACTTTGCCAAGATACCGCATCTTTATCTTGGATTTTCTCGTCATATGTCCAGGGATCAGGTTCATGTTCGCCAGGGACCAAATCAGAAGATTCTCCCAAGAACATAAATCTATCAAGCTGTTTAACAACCCTCCCACTATGACAAGGTATCACCTGTGTATCCTCTGTGACACGCGGTGTAGTCACTTGTGGTATATCGTCTTGTACCGGTGGTACGGAAGTAGTGACTTCCCCTCTCAATTCCTCCAGAACAATCTTACTCATGGGCTTGTGGTTCGTCACATAGTTTTTATCTAGAAATCTAGCGTTCGTGCTAACGATCACCCTATGATCTCTAGGACTATAGAACAAACCACCTTTCGTTCCTCTAGGATAGCCTACGAACATGTGCACTTCTATGCGAGGTTCCAACTTACCAGCATCTGCCTTCAGCACATGTGATGGAGTCCACCAAATCCGAATATGTCTCAGACTTGGCTTTCGCCCAGTCCACAATTTTGTGGGAGTAGAAGGCACTGATTTAGATGGTACCAAGTTCAGAATATACACTGCTATATCCAGAGCATACCCCCAGAACGAATCTGGCAACTCAGAATAACTCATCATCGATCTAACCATCTCCATAAGAGTTCTATTCCTTCGCTCCGCTACACGATTCTGTTGGGGTGTGCTAGGTGCAGACAATTGGGATTGAATCCCAGCCTCTAATAAGTAATTTCTAAACTCTCCCAAGAGGTACTCACCACCACGATCAGATCTTAGTGTCTTGATACTTTTACTTTGACGTTTCTCCACATTTGCCTTGAATTCTTTAAACCTGTCAAAGCATTTAGACTTGTGGCGCATCAAGTAAATGTATCCATATCTTGAATAATCGTCTATAAAAGGGATAAAATATTCAAAACCACTTCTAGCCTGGATAGACATAGGACCACACAAATCAGAATGAACCAATTCCAACACATCTTTGGCCCTATACCCCTTGGCCTTAAAAGGCCTGTTGGTCATTTTACCTTACAAGCAAGATTCGTAGGTTGGGAAATCTTCCACCACTAATGAACCCAGAGGTCCATCAGCTATCAACCTTTGAATTCTACTTAGGTTAATATGACCTAGCCTTAGATGCCAAAGATATGTTTGGTTCATTTTCGAAGGTTCTTTTCTCTTATTAGATTTAGAAGATGAGTTATTTACTTTTATTTGCATCGTGGGAGCTTTTGGTTCAAGGGTATATAAATTTCCTATCAATGCACCAAAATAGATAATCTCCCTATTCATTTTTATAACAACTCTATCATTAAAAGAAATAGAATATCCATTCAAAAACAATTTAGAAATCGAAATCAAATTCTTTCTAAATAAAGGTACATAAAGGCAATTTTTCAGAACCAAAGTTTTATTCCTATCAAAAGATAAATAAACATCTCCCACTTCAACAACTGCCACTTTAGTGGCATCACCCAAGTAAACGGTAATCTCCCCCTCACCCAGTCGTATGGTTTCCTGGAACCCCTACAAAGTATTGCAGACATGATCAGTGGCTCCCGTATCTACACACCAAGTGCCGGTAGATAACACTGCTAAACATGTTTCAATGACTAGACCAAAAGATATACCTTTGTTCTGCTTCCGGTTGGGCCAGTCCTTCTTCCAATGTCCAGTCTGCTTGCAGGTGAAGTACTTGCCTTTCAGCTTCTTCACTCCTCCCTGAGATCCTCCCGCCACCTTTGCCCCACCTTGTTTCTTCTTCTTCTTACCTTTCGGCTCAGAAGTAGAAACCTTTTGGGCAACTATGGCCTGAGCCTGAACACTCTGATGAAAAAGCCCCTTTGGCTCCTGGAGTTCTGTCAAAAGCTCTGTCAATGAATACAACCTCTTACTCATGTTGTAGTTCAGGCAAAACTGCTCAAAACTCCTAGGTAGAGACTGGAGAATGATATCGACCTGGCTTTCCCCATCGATCTCAGCTCCAAGTACTTCAAACTCATTCAAATGAGCCATCATCTTGAGAACATGATCCCTCATGGGTGTTCCCTCGATAATGGTGGTCGTCATCAAGTTCCTCATGGCTTCCTACCTAGCAGCCCGATTCTGGTGTCCGAAAAGCTCCTTGAGATTGAGCATCATGTCATAAGCAGTGGGCATGGCTTAATGTTGATGTTGCAATACATTTGACATAGAAGCCAAAATGTAACACTGCGTTATCTCATCAGCCTTAATCCACTTTTTATAACTCTCTTTCTCCTTTTCCCCAGAATCATCTGCAGGCTTAGGAGGACACTCTTCGAAGAGTACATACTTGTACTCCTCAGCAGTCAAGACAATATCAAGATTCTTTTTCCAATTAACATAATTGGGTCCAGTAAGTTTATTCTCTTTTAGTATCACAACAAGCGGGTTGAAAGTCATTTTTGATAATCCTAAGAATCACATAGATCAAAACATTAGATTTCAAAAAATTATTAATTCCTTAAACAATAAAATTTTAAAATCAACCAACACCTCAAAACACCGAGAATATCGTATGCCACGATCGTGTGGACGTATACGAATTCTACATTTGTAAGAGGAGGTTTTACCCATTAATTTTACTATCTTGTCAACCTAACTTTTTGACAAATAAAATTAATAGTTGCTTCCTCTTCGGCCCTACAAATAAAAGCAGTGACTCCGATGAGGAGGATACTCCTATTTGCATCTAAGTGTGCACCATTACTTGTACCAAGGCAATTATCTCAGGTTATGTGCCTTCCGATGGGGAAGTACACACACTCCTAAATAATTTTCTATAACCATATTCGACCCTGTGATATGCAAAACAAACTCATCCGATGGGGAGGAAGACACTCAGAGCTGACGTGCAAGTTTATTTGCATCACATGTCAAATCGTAATGGAGGCCATGGGAATTTAAAAAAATATCCCTCTCCCACTTAGTAATTTAAAATTGAGGAATTTTCCTAGCACACGACATGCATATCAAACAAGAAGCAATAAATATGAAAAAAAATATTTTCAAACTATTATGGCTTTTGTTCCCAATATGCCTCCCGTCGCGTCGCCATCTCGTCCGCTCCTCCCTACGCTATGTACAAGCCATCCGGAGATCCGAGCCGAGAATAATTATTTTAATTTACATCCATCGATCCTATACTCCACGAAGGAGTGTACATGAAATCTAGATCGAAAGTAAACTAAAATAAAAGAGTGGCTAAACAATGTCGTACTTAATTACAAAAAATTAAATACTAGCCTTGTCAACCCCGAGGATTCAAATAATATTACAATTACACACATCCAATCACATAAACACACATATGGCCATAATAGTTGGATCTTATGCCTGCAACCAAAAAGTTAGCCAACGCACATCCTACTATCATCTGACACATACAATATATGATAAGTGCATAAAAGTAACCAAATCCTAAACACACAAAACTGGAAACTGTGGCTCTGATACCACTTGAAGGTCGAAGCTTCGCTTCTCGCTTCGCTTCGGTCGCTTGTGCATGGAGATCCCATCTGTTGGGTTTCCAGCACCGCGGCGAGTGTGTGTTCGAACATGTTTCGTAAACATGTGCACAGCGGAAGAAATAAAAATAATAAATCTACATTTATTACAACACACACATCAGACGCATACATAGTACAACATGTGTAGACATAACCGTAAATTTAAATTTTTCAATAAAAGGAAATTTAACATCGTATACCTTTCGTATCACGTGTAGCGGGAACGGCATCAACCGGAACGATCCTCGCTAGAATCGTCTCTATCTGTATCCACGCCGAGTATCTTCGGGATGACTTCGCTAAGTCACAAGCCTCGTCTTCGTACGGGTTACTAGCCTCGTGTTGAAGATGACGTGATCGAGAGAGGATCACGATCCGAATCCAAATTCGGATCCAAAGATGAGTCCTCAAAACTCGGTTCTCCGGAGAGGTATTCGTCAACCGTTTGACGAATCCTTCGTCCTCCACCTATGAGGATTACCGGAGATCGAATCCCCGGTAAGTTAGGCGTTGTCGGAGCTCCAAACGTCGTCCAAACGATGCTCCGACGAAAAGAAAATAAGCTGTCCAGAAAACTAGACTGCTTTGGTGGAGGAGTAGGCGTCGGCCAAAAAGGGTAAGATGAAGCTCACCTTGATGCCGAACCCAAAGGAGATCACCGGAGAGTTGCCGGAGGATCACCAGCTAAAGCTTGGACGCCGGCAACAAGTTGGGCGGCGGCACAATGGTGTTGGCGCTGAATCACCAAGGAGAGGAGGGAGAGGTGGGTGGCCAAAACTAGGTTAGGGTTTTGGATTAGGGCTTAACAACACCTTAAGCCCTCTTTTATAGAGAACTAATTCTCTTAATGGTTATTGGATCATAACCATAAGGCCCGTTAACCCGCTCCATTAATATAAGTTAAAATAAACCAAACCATGATGGTTTATTTTAAGTTAAAACGAACCGAACCAACTTTTGGTTCATTCGTTTAAAATAAACCAAACCCTTTGGTTTATTCTCCTCCATTGGATTAGAACCAAACCATTTCGGTTCATCCATTATGTCTTCATAAGACACGACCCATCCACGCTTCCATTGCGACTAAAATGATTTCATGCTCGCTTCTTGTTGGGTCCAACCAAACCTAGTTTCTCTCGGTCTGAGAATCCCATTCTCAAGCTCGTTTTAAATCCTTCGGATTACGCTCGTTGTGCGTGTGACCAAATAGGTTCTCGGTTTATGTTGGTCATCTATAATTAACCATTAATTATTGAACGATCATGAGTGGCACCTAGTAGTACATCATGATCCCCAATTAACCGAAAAGATCAACGGTTGATCCAAAACTATTTCTGAAACCCTTCAGCAGCTCGAATGAATCGTGCCCCATTCCCTTCACTCATCTTATACCCACTTGGTTCAGGACATGGTCTATAGTGTCAGTCCCCACTAGGCTGACTACGTCACACCTAGCCCAAGTATCATTTCCTCGTCCTACGGATTCTAGTTACTCCACATGTATCGAAGAGTACCTTACTCTAAACATGTAATGCTTTGTCCAAAGACTTTAGTAACAATCCGACGAGAGGCCATGGGTATACATCTCCTCGCAAGGAGTGGTGAATCCTTTATAGGCTATTCAAACACCTTCGATCACTTCGACTTATACCCAATCTGAAGGTGGATGCTTCGGAGGCTCATTGGCTCCCATGTCCCCGAATTAAAATTTTCACTAATGAAAGAATTAATCCGGATGGAATGAGCTTCCTTAGCACAACCATTTCGTCGTTGTGCTAACAACTTGAGTGGTCGCTTGAACAAACTAGTTGTTCAAGCAACACAACTCTTCTAGTTGGTTAGCCGCGGAAGAGACGACGGACGGATCGCCGGTTTTTGTGTTTGTCTTCGAGGTCCATGATTATACAATATATTTACTAATTCACACATGCATAATCAAAACATAAAAGAACAAGCTCAGATCTGTAAATAAAGTTAAAATAACTTTATACCTCACGATCTTCTACCGTATGTCCTATCCTTCTCGTGGACGACGTGTGGACGAAGATCCTCCACGAGTAGAAGCCTTCTAGATCGCGTTCTTCCCTTCCTTGTCCGCTGCGAACAAAGAGAAGAACTAACAAAATCTTTCCTTTCTAGAACCGGCCACCAAGCAAGGAAATTTGATGCAACCGCCGGCCAAGGAACAAGTGGATGAGCACCGGCCAACTTTGTTGCAAGGTTGCCGCCGGCCACCTAGAGGTTGGAGAAGCGCCGGCCACCAATTGTTGGAGAACCGCTGGCCACCAAGGTGCAAGGGAGGAGGAAGAAAGACGGCAAAAACCAAGGAGGAGAATAGAATGAGCGCCGGCCACCAATGAGCAAAGGAGGAAACCCTAAACTTCCTTCTAGTTGCCGCCGAAACTAAATCCAAAACCCTAGCCGCCTATAGCACTTGAGAGGCAAAACCCTAATCCAAGTCAACCCTTTCTTGCCCCCCAACCTAAGCCCTCTATTTATAGAATTGGGCTTAAGCCTCCTTTAATCTCTACCATCGGATCTAGGTATTTAACCTCCACCGTCGGATCTAGGGTTTTATCCCAACCGTCGGATCTAGGATTTCATCTCAAACGTCGGATCTAGGATTTCATCCCAACCGTCGGATCTAGGATTTCATCCCAACCGTCGGATCTAGGGTTTTATCCCAACCGTCGGATCTAGGGATTTAATCTCAACCGTCGATTCTAGGGTTTCATCCTAACCATCGGATCTAGGGATTTAATCCCAACCGTTGGTCCTAGGGTTTCATCCCAACCATCGGATCTAGGGATTTAATTCCAACCGTTGGTTCTAGAGTTTTGTTTTACATTCTTGGATCTAGACTTCGCAAGGATTATATTAGGCTACGATAGGGACCATAAGGAGGAGTTGGGTCTTGGCCACCCGATGGATCGGAACCACACAAACTTGATTCATCAATGATGTTCCATTCCACTAGAGGATCATCATTGAACTACCTCACCAACCCCCATAAATTAATATGGGCTCCATATATTATTCGTACATTAATCTCCCCGTGTTTAAGATATTGAATGTCCGTCAACTAATTGATTTACTGACCATCAATTAATTAACATCTAATTCCTCAAGTAGTACCACTCAACCTTATCATCACGTTGACTAAGTCAACCAGCTGGGTTTACATGATGAACTTTATGAGCTCCTCAAGGGGAAATCATCAACCTAATATATAGGACACGGTTTCCTCCTATAATCAACGGCACACCATGTAAATAATATTATTTCCCAACTTACCGGGCATATTGATTTAATCCATCTTAATCTCACCCACTGGTAAATCAAAGAAATAAATACTAAGTACATGCGCCGGTTATTATATCGGGATTAAGAGCATGTACAACATAATATCCGAGGTCTGATTCAATTATGTAGTCAGTACTAAATTGAATCACCTCTATGTCAGTCCTGCTCAATACACCTAAGTGTACCAATGTAACTCTATATTCAAGACAAAACAATACCAAGCTACACTACAACCATGCCAATGGTTTGTCCAAAACCATCTTGGTTGTGAGCCTCTACTTATATTTTACAAGGAACTGATAACATGATCTTCTGTGCCACACCAAGCACCATGTTATCTACATTGTAAAATATTAGACAATATGCACACATATAATAAATATATAAAGTGAAAACAATGATCATGTGATTCTTATTTCAAAATAAAATGTTCATACAAAAAGAGCTAGGCTTTCAGTATACATTCCAACAATCTCCCACTTATACTAAAAGAATATGCTGTCATCACTCTGCCATACATCTGATCCCCATGTCCTCCACATGCCTATCAAACGCTTTCGCTGGAAGGGCCTTAGTGAATGGATCCGCCAAGTTATCCTCTGATGCAATCTTGGCGATAGCAACTTCTCCTCGCTTTACGATCTCTCGTATAAGGTGGTACTTGCGCTCTATGTGTTTACTCGCCTTATGGGCTCGTGGTTCCTTCGAGTTTGCAACTGCACCACTGTTATCACAATAAATTGTGATAGTTCTGGGCAAACCAGGAATCACATCCAAGTCCATCAAGAAGTTCCTGAGCCATACAACTTCCTTGGCTACCTCAGAGGCTGCCACGTACTCAGCTTCCATGGTAGAGTCCGCCACGCATTTCTGCTTGACACTCCTCCATACTATGGCTCCACCTCCAAAAGTAAACACAAACCCCGAGGTAGACTTACTATTGTCCCTATCTGATTGGAAATCCGAATCCGTGTAACCCACAGGGACTAATTGATCTCCCCGGTAAACCAGCATATAATCCCTAGTACTTCTCAGGTACTTCAATATATGCTTTACCGCAGTCCAATGTCCCTATCCAGGATTACTCTGATATCTGCTAACCATGCCCACAGCAAAGCAGATATCTGGTCTCGTACATAGCATAGCATACATAAGGCTTCCTACTGCCGAAGCATAAGGAACCGCCTTCATGTCCTCTATCTCCTTTGATGTTTTGGGACACATCTCTTTAGATAAAGGAGCTCCATGCCTAAAAGGTAGAAAACCTTTCTTGGAGTTCTGCATGCTAAAACGAGCAAGGATAGTGTCAATGTATGAAGCTTGAGATAAGCACAACATCTTTCTCTTGCGATCCCTTATAACTTTGATCCCAAGGATGTGTCCCACTTCTCCCAAGTCCTTCATATCAAACTGTTTGGACAACCATACCCTTACGTCTGATAACACTTTGATATTGTTGCCAACTAACAAAATGTAATCTACGTATAGTACAAGAAACACCACTACGTTTCTGTCACATCTCTTGTATACACATGGCTCATCCGGACTTTGAATAAATCCATATGACTGGATTACCTCATCAATGCGGATGTTCCAAGATCTAGAAGCTTGCTTCAATCCATAAATGGACCGATTAAGCTTACATACAAGATGCTCTTTGCCTTTAGCAATGAATCCCTCTGGTTGCCGCATATAGATGTTCACCTCAAGACTTCCGTTAAGGAAAGCTGTCTTGACATCCATCTGCCAAATCTCATAATCCATATGAGCAGCTATGTTGGTGCAATCGGCCCAGGTCACGATTGACCAGGACTCGAGTTTGGCTCGAGTGATGTCTTGATGTGTTTTGATGTTTTGACAAAAACATATGACAATGTAATTGTCATGGTAAGTCCAAGTCTTGAGTTCTTGCACTGGAAAGTCCAAGCATGGTCTTGGCAATGTAAAAGTCTAACATGAGTTGGCAAGGGAAAGTCCAAGCATGGTCTTGGCATTTGAGAAGTCCAACATGGGTTGCCAAGGAAAGTCCAAGTATGGTCTTGGCATTTGAGAAGTCCAACATGGGTTGGCATTTGAAGTCCAAGGGGATTGATATTGGCGGCGTAAAGTCCAAGCGGTAGTCTTGGCAGCATAAGTCCAATAGTTGGCGACGTAAAGTCCAAGCAGAGTCTTGGCGGCGTAAGTCCAATGTGCCTTGGCGGTGTAGACACCGTTAGCATGACATAGCCGATGGAAGCACCTGAAGGCTAGCGTAATGGATGAATAAGTCATGGATGACTTGGAGGGATCCGAGAGGCGTGAGGCTGATGGAGGTGGCTAGAAGGCTTAGGTCTAGGCTAAGGGTAGTCTAGCAAGTATGGGGGAACCATACTTGGGCTAAAACCTCATATTTGAGGTGTGCCAGTCGATTGGTGCCATGTGGCAGTCAACTGGACTGAGTCAACTAGGGTTTGACTGTGGGTTATGGGAGCAGCGACGCCAGAGGTGGGCGATCGACTATCGAGCTCAGCAATGATCGATCGTGTGATCGATCGATCGTGCCTCGATTTCGAGCACGTATCGGAGTCGAGACTCGATGGTCGAGTGAAGGCTCCATCACGATCGTGATGGTCATGATCGATCGCGATGAAGGTTCCGTTGGACTTATCGTGGATCTAGCCGTTGTCTCACGACAACGGTGGCATCACCGATCGATGGTCCCGATCACCGATCGATAGACCTTTCGACAGGTTGAAGCTTTATAAGGAGCTCGTGATGGAGGATTTTCAGTTCGGTTCTTGAGGGTTATTGGGGCAATTTGTTGGTGCAAATCAGGTCTCCAAGTGCAAGCAAGCAACCAAGCATTCAAGCAATCAAAACAAGTGTTGTAAAGTGTCTTCTTTACTTGCATTTCGTATTCATTATTGTAATTGCTTGTATTTGTATCTTATTGGTGTAAGATTACTTGTAAGGGGTTTCTCCACCCTTGACTTGTGTCAAGAAGGAGTTTTATTGGTTAGTGGTGTTTGTATCGCTTAGGTTCGTGCATCTGAACCCAATCCGTGGAGTAGGAACCGGTTCGGTTCCGAACCACGTTATATGCTCTTGTTGTGATTTGTGTTGTGTCCATTTCGTTATTGCTTTTATTATTTCTATTTCCGCTGCACACTAACGAAATTGTAGACACGAACGGGATCGAATTTCATCTACTCTATTCACCCCCCCCCCCTCTAGCTTCCAAATGATCTCTAACAAGTGGTATCAGAGCCCGGGGCTCTTCTACGGATTAACAACCGGGAGCTAAGGCAAAAGGCTAGAGGGTGAAGATGGAATTCCAAGACAAGCTTGGATGGGAAATCAACACTCCACCTCCATATGATCCAGAAGATTTTCCAGCATGGAGAGCAAGAATGGAAACATTCTTGATGATGAACATAGAGGATTGGTTCATCCTCGTTGAAGGCTTTGAACCCCCTAGGGATAAGAAGGGGAATGTCCTAAAATTGAAAAAGTGGACCCAAGAGCAACGCCAAAAGCTCAAGACCGAAGTTAAGGTAACGAAACTTTTGGAAGATTTAATCCCTAATGATGTTTTGTGCAGCTAGGGGATTACATGTATGCCAAGGAGCTATGGAGAAAATTGGCAAGATTCCATGAGGAGAGTTCATCCTCAAGTGAAAGTGAGGAATCGAAAGTTGAGATGGAGTCCACTTCCGAATCGGAGAATGAAGAAGTAGAAGAGGTGGAAGAAGCATCTACTTCTAGGATTGAGGAGGAGAGACCATCCTCTACACCGGAGCAACCTCAAGAAGAGCTTTCAACATCCGATCAAGATGAGGAAGCTCAAAATTCAACTCCGGCACCTACCACCACCCTAGGTAACTCAAACACTTTATTTTCAAATAAAAATCATATTATGTGCTTTGAGTGTAGGGAGTATGGGCATTACAAGAGCAAATGCCCAAAGAGGATCAAGAAAGCTCCTCCGGCGCCTAAAAGTCAACAAAAGTCAATGGACGCCGGTTCTCCAAGTCAAAAGAGCAAGGAGCATGTCATTTGCTTCAAATGCCGACTACCGGATCATTACCGGAGTCAATGCCCAAAGAAGAAGAAGAAGGGGCAAAGGGGAGCATCACAAGTAGGGGGAGCCACTAAAGCAAACCCTAAGGTATATTTAAATAATGCTCCGTCTAATTTAAATATTAAAAAGCATGCTAGAAATAATTTTAGCAATTTTGTTATGTATCATAAAGAGCATGCTAGAAATAACAAACATATTTGTTTAGGAGCTAAGAATGTTCACCTTAAGAATAAGGAGAAATTTAGGACTAATGTCCCTAGAAAAACAATACCTAGGGAATCTATTAAGAAAATACAAGAACATCTAGGTTTTAATCCACAATGGACTAGGCATATGCCAAGAAAGTCCAATGCCCAAGATTTAAATAAAAATTCTAAAATTGGGCAATTAGAATTAGAGAACCAAGCCTTGAGGTCAAGGCTTGAGACATTGGAAAAGACCCTAAACAAGATACAAAATCAATTTCAAGGGTCAAATTGTCAAACTCTAGGACCTAAGAGTCAAAAGTCAACCTAGGCAAGACCAAAATGACCAAGGCTAATAAGCCTAGGAGGGTCATTAGGAAGGTATCTAGGGAGGTTATCCCTAAGGAATACCTAATTAACCCTAGGAGCTCAAATCGGTTTTGGGTTCCTAAGAGCGTGATTGATTCACGCTAAATGGGTTTAGGGTGTGCCAACCTTGATTGGATGGGTAGTTAACTCAACCATGATAAAGGTGGCACCTTAGGTTACTTTCAAGGTTATGGTTACCTTGGAAATATCTTTGAGCCTTAATTTCAAAGAAATTTAGGATGTGTCAATATATATCTTGAAAACATGAAAATCAATAAAATTGACACGATCTAGATTTAGATGTCATAGTGTGTAACTTTGATTGTTGGCACATTTTAGAAGTTCATGTATCAAGAGATGTGTGTTTAAGATGTTAAAAGTAACATCTAGAGTGATACTCAAGTGCCACACAACTTGATGTCTTGTACTCACCATGCTTCATATGTTTTACCATATGTTTGCATGGAAGGAATGTCTAGGATAGATTGCATCTCACAAAACAAGTCTTTCACCTTGATTGTGTATTTTAACACTTAGAAACGGTGAGATGTTAGGTTTTAGAAATCATTGAATGTTAATGTTTGCAAAAATGAAAATAAAACATTAAAATACATTAACGAATACATGAATAAAAGTATAACATCAATACATTCGATATACAAGATCTAACGTGATAAAATGGAATAATTAAGATGATGAAATCGAGATCTTCTGATTTTCAGAACTAGAAAATCGATACGATACGATATGGCCATCAGTCGAGTGCTAGCTTCATGACTCGACTGATTGAACATCAGTCGACTGATGAGGTCCATCACCGATCCGATGGTATCGCTCACCGAGGCCGAGGGCCATCAGTCGAGTGCTCAACGAGCAGTCGAGTGATGTGCACATCACCGATTGATGAGCAACATCACGACCGATGCTATCAGAGCACGTTATGTAAGGTTCGAGTGATCGCCGAGCCGGATCACCGACCGCCACTGAAACCCGGTAATAAATCGCTATCACCGATCGATGATCCACATCCCGATCAGATCGCGCTTATAACGCCGAACCGCTAGGGTTTGGCATCTTCACGCGACGAGCCTTTCTTCTCCCTTCCTTCTCTGATCGCCGTCTCCCTCTCCGACCAACTCTTCCGGCCGTGCCAACCTCCCAAGTGTTAGGTTTGATAGATGAGTCTCTCCTCTTCCATTTTTCACCTATTTAGAGCCCTAGTTCACGCGATTTAGGGCTTATTTTTCCTTGTTCCGATTAGGGTTCCGGCGTCTGAAGTTCTCCGATGACTTTTCCTACGACTCAAAGAATATTTGAGTCTTCCCTCCGGCCACATCTTCAAATGGCGCCTAAGTAACGATTTTTTTTTTCCGAGCCCTAAAATTCATTTCCATTACAATTTAGGTTTATCTAATCGTGTATTATTGCCATTGCATGTCATATCATTACATTGCATTCATAATAGGAGAGCCCGTAGGAATGATCCACCCGAGGGTGAATCTCGATTGTACCAACCTATGTTGGTTAGGTACATCGATAGAGATTTTTTCAATCGACATTGTAGTGATGTCATGGAATTAATTGCATACTACAATCTAATGGAAATCGTCTTATGCACGCATCCAATTAATGATGACCTTGTTAAGGAATTCTATCAAAACCTTAAAAAGGTGGATGACGGCCCTACTTACACTACTCGCGTTGCAAAACGCGAGTTAGAGTTCACTCCTGCGATACTGCAGGAGTTTCTCGAGTGTAGGCCTTCAGATGACACCTTTATCTTTTACCCTAACATGGAATTTCCTTTACCTGAGCCTTTTGACCATATCTTTATGGAGTCCATGCATGAGCATATCTTTGGTTATCCTCGTCCACCGGCCCAGAATCTATTTCCTATCACTGAAGAACAGACTGACAATGTCCTACAAGGTCATTGTTGGGTGTTTTCTTCCATTGTCACTCAGTGCCAAGATTCCAGCCTCCCCATCTTTTCTTCTATATGTCATGCGTCATCGCTAGATATAAACTTTGCATTAAACATTTTCCTTTGCATTGTGCACTTCATTTCTGCATAAGGAAAGTGCATATGCCATTTGGTCATATCATCAGATGGCTAGACTCGTGGCGCCAACATCCACAGAGGCTCTCTGCGAGCACTATCGGAGGTGTACGTGTATATCGATTCGTAACTTCGTTAGCAAAGCTACGGATGGGCGCCGAGATGGAGTTGGCGCGCCACCACCACCACCAGTGGCACGCAGACAAAGATCCTCCGATACCCAGAGAGGCGACAGAGGACCACGAGGATGCGGATACCACTGATGAGGATGACCAGATGCCGGCAGACACATCAGCAGCGGGTCCATCAGATCTCCGTGGCCGGCTGGAGTCCAGATTTCAGGACTATCAGCAGTCGGTGAACTCTAGGTTGTCAGAGATATTGGCAGGCCAGGTATCCTTCAGCGCACGTCTCGATAGGATGGAGGAGTCCGAGCCGTAGCAAAGATCAGCTCGATATGCTAGAGATGATGCGGGCCTGGACCCTGAGTCAGCAGCCTCCTCCACCGCCACCTCCTGCGGACGATTAGAGGATATTAGATGTTCTGTGGTTGTCAATTTTTGTAGTGAGATTGAGCATAGCCAGTCTCCATTTTGAATGTAAAAGACAAGTTTTAAGTTAAATGAAATCTTTGTTTCTGAAAAATCTTGTGTGTATGGATGAATATTTGTATAATTGTATTGCTTATGAAAGTTGATATATTATGACATGAAATTACATCCTATCATATACCATGTCATGACATTGTTTAGGGTTATGTTAGATGTCATGTGTTCTTAAATTTCATCATATGTCATGACATCATGATCATTGGCCATGTTTTAATAATGCTATTATTTATGCCATGATCATACATTCATGCATTAACTTGATTGAAATTGATTTAAGGACTATGGCGTGACTTGAAGTCCCATTTATAAGGGAATCAAGTAGGGTTGCCTAGGAAATGCATGAAACCATAGATAAAGTGAACTCAAACCCACATCTCACATCACATTGACATGTATGTGTATTTATACATCCTAGATACATGTGAGATGCTAGGATAATAAGTTAGGTTCAAGGTGCATAGGTAGTGCGTCTAGATGAACTTAAACTTATTTTAATTATCACCAAGAATCATAAGGAAAGCCAATATACAAGCTATGTATATTTAGCCAATAAATTATGGTTCAAAATAGGTTTTCAAAAAACATCTTAAAATCAATTTAGAAAACCTTGGTGAAATCTATCTTTTGATAGTCATCATCATTGTAGAAGTTGATACAAAGTAGATCAAAAACTTTAAAGTTTTTAATAGTTTTGAACTTTGTACCAATCTCCTATTTCAATGGTAAAAATATTTTTCCAAAATTTTTCACTGATTGTATGTGTGTTAAGTAATATACATATCAAGTTTCGTATTTTTTTGATTTACGTAGAATTACTTATGCATTTCAGTCAGTCGATTTACGAAAATCAGTTTTCGATTATCGATCATTGCTTCTATAGTGCCGATGCGGCAGATTGGACTCGACTACATTTGTATCACTCATTGTTGCCCGTCGGTCGTGATGGACACATCGATCGGTAGTGGTAACAGAGTCGACTGATAGCCTGATTTCGGGGTAACCAAAGTTGTTTAACCCGATTTCAGCTGCGGTTAAGGTCCCTAACCACTCTTAACCCTATGATATGCTTTGGGAAGCATGATAAAGGGTGAAAATCCATTGGATATGGATTAGGAGAGGTGTTTAGGGTTTGTATCAATTTTAAGGTGCTGGAAAGTTCCATATTGAATTTCTAACCTTAATTTTGATGGCTTAGAACCTATTGGCTTAGGGAATTCCCAAGGGCATTGTTGGTGCAATGGTCAAGGGGGAGCAAGCCCTTGAGAGTGAATGGGATTCTTGATACCCAATTTGGAAATTGGGAGAGTGAATAGGATTGCCTCTCTTGAGTGATATGGGACTTATCACTAGGAAGATGGTAGGCATCCTAAGTATTTTTGGACCAAGGGGGAGATTGTAAGATCTCATTGGGACATGAGACATTGACCCTTTTGGGGAGACAACCTTTTTGCTGTTAGTCAAAAAGGGGGAGAATGTTTGGGGGAGAACATTTGGAGAGTATTTACCAATTTGGGAAAATTGGTAAGGGATTTAAGTTAGTGTTCTAACTCAATAGTTTGTTTGGTTTTTGTCAAACATCAAAAAGGGGGAGATTGTTGGTGCAATCGGCCCAGGTCACGATTGACCAGGACTCGAGTTTGGCTCGAGTGATGTCTTGATGTGTTTTGATGTTTTGACAAAAACATATGACAATGTAATTGTCATGGTAAGTCCAAGTCTTGAGTTCTTAGACTGGAAAGTCCAAGCATGGTCTTGGCAATGTAAAAGTCCAACATGAGTTGGCAAGGGAAAGTCCAAGCATGGCCTTGGCATTTGAGAAGTCCAACATGGGTTGGCAAGGAAAGTCCAAGTATGGTCTTGGCATTTGAGAAGTCCAACATGGGTTGGCATTTGAAGTCCAAGGGGATTGATATTGGCGGCGTAAAGTCCAAGCGGTAGTCTTGGCAGCATAAGTCCAATAGTTTGCGGCGTAAAGTCCAAGCGGAGTCTTGGCGGCGTAAGTCCAATGTGCCTTGGCGGTGTAGACACCGTTAGCATGACATAGCCGATGGAAGCACCTGAAGGCTAGCGCAATGGATGAAAAAGTCATGGATGACTTGGAGGGATCCGAGAGGCGTGAGGCTGATGGAGGTGGCTAGAAGGCTTAGGTCTAGGCTAAGGGTAGTCTAGCAAGTATGGGGGAACCATACTTGGGCTAAAACCTCATATTTGAGGTGTGCCAGTCGACTGGTGTCATGTGGCAGTCGACTGGATCGAGTCAACTAGGGTTTGACTGCGGGTTATGGCCTAGCAATCGACTGCCAGAGGTGGGCAGTCAACTGATGGTTTCGAGCGATCGATCATGTGATCGATCGATCGGCGGTGCTCGTGATTTCGGGCACAGAATCGGAGTCGAGACTCGATCGTCGAGTGAAGGCTCCATCGATCGATGGTCATGATCGATCCGATGAAGGTTCCGTTGGACTTATCCAGCGTGGATCTAGTCGTTGTCTCACGACAATAGTGACATCAGTCGACTGATGGTCCCGATCAGTCGACTGATAGACCTTTTCCAGCATAGGTTGAAGCTTTATAAGGAGCTCGTGATGGAGGATTTTCGGTTCGGTTCTTGAGGGCTATTGGGGCGATTTGTTGGTGCAAATCAGGTCTCCAAGTGCAAGCAAGCAACCAAGCATTCAAGCAATCAAAACAAGTGTTGTAAAGTGTCTTCTTTACTTGCATTTCGTATTCATTATTGTAATTGCTTGTATTTGTATCTTATTGGTGTAAGATTACTTGTAAGGGGTTTCTCCACTCTTGACTTGTGTCAAGAAGGAGTTTTATTGGTTAGTGGTGTTTGTGGCATCGCTAGGGTTCGTACGAACCCAATCCGTGGAGTAGGAACCGGTTCGGTTCCGAACCACGTTATATGCTCTTGTTGTGATTTGTGTTGTGTCCATTTCGTTATTGCTTTTATTATTTCTATTTTCGCTGCGCACTAACGAAATTGTAGACATGAACGGGATCGAATTTCATCTACGCTATTCACCCCCCCCTCTAGCTTCTAAACGATCTCTAACAAGCTATAGATAAGAGAATCCGGATAGACTTAAGCATAGCTACCGGCGAAAAGGTCTCCTCATAATCGATACCCTCTTTCTGAGTATACCCTTTCGCAACAAGCCTAGCTTTGAAGGTTTCAACCTTCCCGTCTACACCTCTCTTTCTCTTGTAGATCCACTTGCATCCAATGGTTTTTACACCATCAGGTGGCTCTACTAGCTCCCAGACCTGATTAGAATCCATAGATTCTATCTCTGAATTCATCGCTCTTTGCCAAGATACCGCATCTCTATCTTGGATTGCCTCGTCATATGTCCAGGGATCAGGTTCATGTTCACCAGGGACTAAGTCCGAAGACTCTCCCAAAAACATGAATCTCTCAGGTTGTCTAACAACCCTCCCACTACGACGAGGTGCCTCCTGTGTATGCTCTGTGACACGCGGTGCAGTGACTTGTGGTGTCTCCTCTTGTACCGGTGGTACTGAAGTCGGGACTTCCCCTGTCAACTCCTCAAGAACAATCCTACTCTTGAGCTTGTGGTTCATTACATAATCCTCCTCTAGAAATCTGGCGTTCATGCTAACGATCACCCTCTGATCTCTAGGATTATAAAACAAACCAGCTTTTGTTCCCTTAGGGTAGCCAACAAACATGCACGAGGTTCCAACTTACCAAAGATCACCTTCAAAGACTGTGGACTCCCCCATATCCGAATATGTCTCAGACTAGGCTTTCGCCCAGTCCACAATTCTACAGGGGTAGAAGGTACTGATTTAGATGGAACCAAGTTCAGAGTGTACATTGCTGTATCCAGTGCATACCCCCAGAACGAAACAGGTAACTCAGAATAACTCATCATCGATCTGACCATCTCCATAAGAGTCCTATTCCTTCGCTCCGCCACACCATTCTGGGTGTGCGGTGGACAATTGGATTGAATCCCAACCTCCGATAAGTAACTCCTAAACTCTCCCAAGAGGTACTCACCACCACGATCGATCGTAATGTCTTGATACTTTTACCTTGGCGGTTCTCCACATCACCCTTGAATTCTTTGAACTTGTCAAAGCATTCTGGACTTGCGGCGCATCAAGTAAATGTATCCATACCTTGAATAATCATCTATAAATGAGACGAAGTATTCAAAGCCACCTCTTGCCTGGATAGACATAGGACTGCACAAATCAGAATGAACCATTTCCAACACATCTTTGGCTCTATACCCCTTGGCCTTGAAAGGCCTCTTGGTCATTTTACCTTCCAAGCAAGATTCGCAGGTTGGGAGATCCTCCACCACTAATGAACCCAAAGGTCCATCAACTATCAACCTTTGAATTCTGCTTAGGTTAATATGACCAAGCCTTAGATGCCAAAGATATGTTTGGTTCATTTGCGAAGGTTCTTTTCTCTTATTAGATTTAGAAGATGAGTTATTGATTTCTATATGCATCGTGGGAGTTTTTGGTTCAAGAGTATATAAATTGCCACCAATGTACCAGAACAGATAATCTCCCTATTCTTTTTTATAACCACTTTGTCATTAAAAGAAACAGAATACCCATCCATAAACAATTTAGAAACTGAAATTAAATTCTTTCTAAAAGTAGGTACATAAAGACAATTTCTCAAAACCAAAACTTTATTCCTATCAAAAGATAAATAAACATCTCCCACTGCAATAGCCGCCACCTTTGAAGCATTGCCCATGAAGACGGTAATCTCTCCCTCAGCTAGTCGTCGGGTTTCTTGGAACCCCTACAAAGTATTGCAGACATGATCAGTGGATCCTGTATCTACACACCAGGCACTGGTAGATAACACCGCTAAACATGTTTCAACAACTAAACAAGAAGATATACCTTTGTTCTTTCGGTGAGGACAGTCCGCCTTCCAATGTCCAGTCTGCTTGCAAGTGAAGCACTTGCCTTTCGGCTTCTTCACTCCTGCCTGCGGTCCCACTGTCACTTTCTTCGCTCCACCTTGCTTCTTCTTCTTCTTACCTTTCGGTTTAGAGGAAGAAACCTTCTGAGCGACCATGGCTTGAGCACTCTGACGAAAAAGCCCCTCTGCCGCCTGGAGTTCTGTCAGAAGCTCCGCCAACGAATACAACCTCTTGTTCATGTTGTAGTTGAGGCGCAACTGCTCAAAACTCCTAGGCAGAGACTGGAGAATGATATCGACCTGGGTTTCCCCATCGATCTCAGCTCCTAGGACTTCCATCTCATTAAGATGAGCCATCATCTTGAGAACATGATCCCTAATGGGTGTTCCCTCGATCATGGAGGTCGTCATCAAGTTTCTCATAGCCTCCTACCTAGCCGCCCTACTCTGATGTCCGAAAAGTTCCTTGAGATTGAACATCATGTCATAAGCTGTGGCTATGGCCTGTTGCTGATGTTGCAGCACATTTGACATAGATGCCAAAATGTAACACCGCGCCATCTCATCTGCCTTGACCCATTTCTTATAACGTTCTTTCTCCTTTTCATCAGAGTCATCGATGGGCTTAGGAGGACAGACCTCGAAGAGTACAAATTTGTACTCCTCCACAGTTAAGACAATATCCAGGTTTCTTTTCCAATCAATGTAGTTTGGACCAGTAAGTTTGTTTTCTTTTAAAATCACAGCAAGTGGGTTGAAAGCCATTTGAAAATCCTAAAAATCACAATGATCAAAATATTAGATTTCAAAAATTATTGATTCCTCAAAACAATAAAATCCCGAAATCAACCAACACCTCAAATCACCGAGAATGTCGCATGCCACTCTGTGTGGACGTATACGAATTCTACATTTGTAAGAGGAGGTTTTACCCATTAATTTTATTATCTTGTCAACCTTACTTTTTGACAAATAAAATTAATAGTTGGTTCCTCTTTGGCCCTACAAATAAAAGCAGTGACTCCTATGGGGAGGATACTTTTATTTGTATCTAAGTGTGCACCATTACACGATACTAAGGGAATTATTTTGGATTATGTGCCTTACCTCTGTAGAAGTACACATGCTCCTAGATAATTTCCTATAACCATTATTTGACCTAGTGATCCGCAAACAAACCCGTCCTCAGGGAGGAAGGCACTCAAAGCCGACACACAAGTTTGTTGCATCACATGTCAAATTGTAATGGAGGCTGCGGGAAATAAATAAAATATCCCTCTCCCACTTAGTAAATTGCAAATGAGGAATTTTAAATCATACAAAACATGCATATAAAACAAATAAGCAATAAATATGGAAAAAATAGAATTTTTCCAACTATTATGGCATTGTCCTCCAATATGCATCCCGTCGTGTCGCCACCTCGTCCGCTCCATCTTTTCCCGTGCGCAAGTCACCAAAGAGTTCCGAGCCGAGATAAATCATTTTATTTACATCCATCGATCCTATACTTCACGAAGGAGTGTACAAATAATCTAGATCGAAAGTAAACTAAAATGATTGGCTAAACAATGCCGTATTTAATTACAAAAATTAAATACTAATCTAGCCTCGTCAACCCCGAGAATTCAAATAATAAATTTTTACACACATCCATTCACATACACACACATGGCCATAATAGTCGGATCTTATGCCTGAAACCAAAGAGTTAAACTACGCATATCCTACTATTATCCGACACATATAATATATGAAAAAGTGCATAAAAAATTAACCGAATCCAAAACACACAAAACCGGAAACCGTGGCTCTGATACCATTTGAAGGTGGATGCTTCGGAGGCTCATTGGCTCCCATGTCCCCGAATTAAAATTTTCACTAATGAAAGAATTAATCCGGATGGGATGAGCTTCCTTAGCACAACCATTTCGTTGTCGTGCTAACAACTTGAGTGGTCGCTTGAACAAACTAGTTGTTCAAGCAACACAACTCTTCTAGTTGGTTAGCCACGGAAGAGACGATGGACGGATCACCGATTTTTGTGTTTGTCTTCGGGGTCCATGATTATACAATATATTTACTAGTTCACACATGCATAATCAAAACATAAAAGAACATGCTCAGATCTGTAAATAAAGTTAAAATAACTTTATACCTCACGATCTTCTACCGTATGTCCTATCCTTCTCGTGGACAACGTGTGGACGAAGATCCTCCACGAGTAGAAGCCTTCTAGATCGCGTTCTTCCCTTCCTTGTCCGCTGCGAACAAAGAGAAGAACTAACAAAACCTTTCCTTTCTAGAACCAACCACCAAGCAAGGAAATTTGATGCAACCGCCGGCCAAGGAACAAGTGGATGAGCGCAGGCCAACTTTGTTGCAAGGTTGCCGCCGGCCACCTAGAGGTTGGAGAAGCGCCGGCCACCAATTGTTGGAGAACCGCCGGCCACCAAGGTGCAAGGGAGGAGGAAGAAAGCCGGCAAAAACCAAGGAGGAGAAGAGAATGAGCGCCGGCCACCAAGGAGCAAAGGAGGAAACCCTAAACTCCCTTCTAGTTGCCGCCCAAACCAAATCCAAAACCCTAGCCGCCTATAGCACTTGAGAGGCAAAACCCTAATCCAAGTCAACCCTTTCTTGCCGCCCAACCTAAGCCCTCTATTTATAGAATTGGGCTTAAGCCTCCTTTAATCTCCACCGTCGGATCTAGGGATTTAACCTCCACCGTCGGATCTAGGGTTTTATCCCAATCGTCGTATCTAGGGTTTCATCTCAACCGTCGGATCTAGGATTTCATCCCAACCGTCGGATCTAGGATTTCATCCCAACCGTCGGATCTAGGGTTTTATCCCAACCGTCGGATCTAGGGATTTAATCTCAACCGTCGATTCTAGGGTTTCATCCTAACCATCGGATCTAGGGATTTAATCCCAACCGTTGGTCCTAGGGTTTCATCCCAACCATCGGATCTAGGGATTTAATCCCAACCGTTGGTTCTAGAGTTTTGTTTTACATTCTTGGATCTAGACTTCGCAAGGATTATATTAGGCTAAGATAGGGACCATAAGGAGGAGTTGGGTCTTGGCCACTCGATGGATCGGAACCACACAAACTTGATCCATCAATGATGTTCCATTCCACTAGAGGATCATCATTGAACTACCTCACCAACCCCCATAAATTAATATGGGCTCCATATATTATTCGTACATTAATCTCCTCGTGTTTAAGATATCGAATGTCCGTCAACTAATTGATTTACTGACCATCAATTAATTAACATCTAATTCCTCGAGTAGTACCACTCAACCTTATCATCACGTTGACTAAGTCAACCAGCTGGGTTTACATGATGAACTTTATGAGCTCCTCAAGGGGACATCATCAACCTAATATATAGGACACGGTTTCCTCCTATAATCAACGACACACCATGTAAATAATATTATTTCTCAACTTTCCGGGCATATTGATTTAATCCATCTAAATCTCACCCACTGGTAAATCAAAGAAATAAATACTAAGTACATGCGCCCGTTATTATATCGGGATTAAGAGCATGTATAACATAATATCCGAGGTCCGATTCAATTATCTAGTCAGTACTAAATTGAATCACCTCTATGTCGGTCCTGCTCAATACACCTAAGTGTACCAGTGTAACTCTATGTTCAAGACAAAACAATAGCAAGCTATACTACAACCATGCCAATGGTTTGTCTAAAACCATCTTGGTTGTGAGCCTCTACTTATATTTTACAAGGAACTGATAACATGATCTTCTGTGCCACACCAAGCACCATGTTATCTACAATGTAAAATATTAGACAATATGCACACATATAATAAATATATAAAGTGCAAACAATGATCATGTGATTCTTATTTCAAAATAAAATGTTCATACAAAAAGAGCTAGGCTTTCAGTATACAATCCAACACAATTATCCCGGGTCCACATCTCCTTAGAGATGCTTGCTTAAGATGTCAAAGCATAAGTCTCCATGATCAAGATGACTTGAATACCGCAAGTCAAAGGAACATCGCACTTAAGCTACAGTAAGAACTTCATTGACATATCTATATATGCAGAGAACCATATGAAGTCTTACTACCGTCACTCCAATGAACTAGTTACCATAACTAGCATCCACGATTAACTCCGGACATCACAATGTCTCCACCAGGATAATCACCGCTTGGATACACCAAGGAGTATACCTCGTGCTAGTCTCGACAGAATTGATGGTGTCCAAATCCATCAATTCATCGACTAGGGATAATTCCAATACATCACAATTACACATGTAGAGATACTCACTAGTTGTGATCCAATCACAAATTCTCTCATATTGTGAATCGTATCGTGGACATTCAGTAAATGAGTTTAAGATCAAATCAAATACATGAAAACATGTATACTCAAATAGTGAATCTTCATTTATCATATAAATGGTTCATACATAAGGCGATTGCCTTAGGACATCTCTCATATATTACTAACAGACTCTCACTTGGCCTAATGCCAATCGCTACGGTATCCAATACCATAAGCTCTAACATGACCCTCAAACTTGCTTTGAGGTAATGCTTTAGTCAAAGGATCCGCTAAGTTCCTTTCAGTGGGAATTTTCTCGATTTGTATTTCATTCCTACTGACGATCTCTCTGATAAGATGATAGCGGCGAAGCACATGTTTGGATCGATGATGAGACCTTGGCTCTTTCGCCTGTGCAATTGCTCCATTGTTGTCACAATAGACCGGTATTGCTTCAACAATGGCTGGAATAACACCAAGTTCATAAACGAACTTCTTGATCCAAACCGCTTCCTTTGCTGCTTCCGAAGCTGCAATGTATTCTGCCTCAGTGGTAGAATCCGCTACAGTGTCTTGTTTGGAACTTTTCCAAATCACTGCACCCCCATTCAAAGTGAACACGTATCCAGACTGAGACCTAGAATTATCCTTTTCTGTCTGGAAGCTGGCATCCGTATACCCGCGTATCACCATGTCCCCTTCTCCATATATTAGGAACACATCCTTAGTTCTTCTTAAGTACTTAAGGATAGTCTTAACTGTTGGGAGTATGGGGAATACAATCAAAGTCCCACATTGGTAAGACATGGAAAAGATCATGTGCTTATAAGAAAAAAGATATCTCCATTGGTATGAGGCCTTTTGGGTAAAGCCCAAAAATAAAACCATGAGGGCTTAGACCCAAAGTGGACAATATCATGCCATTGTGGAGATATGTGGAGCTTATAAGCACTAACAATTGGTATCAGAGCCATGGTCCATGTCAAGCCATGAACCTCGAACGAAGGAAGTTGAGCTCCCACGTCCGGATCAAGAGAACCAGACATCAGGAAGGAAGTCTAGTTGGGTCGGGGGGACCGAACAACTGACAGGAAGTCCTGGTGGGTTGAAGATCGGACATCAAGCAGAGAAAATCCTTCGAGGAGGGATAGGCTTGAGGGGGGGCCCAATGTGGTCCTTCGTTTGAGGGGGGGATTGTTGGGAGTATGGGGAATACAATCAAAGTCCCACATTGGTAAGACATGGAAAAGATCATGTGCTTATAAGAAAAAAGATATCTCCATTGGTATGAGGCCTTTTGGGTAAAGCCCAAAAATAAAACCATGAGGGCTTAGACCCAAAGTGGACAATATCATGCCATTGTGGAGATATGTGGAGCATATAAGCACTAACATTAACAGCCACCCAATGATACATTCCTGGATCAGACTGGTATCTGCTCTTGACACTCAGAGCATACGATACATCGGGCCTTGTACATAACATAGCATACATGATAGATCCTATTGCGGATGCATAGGGAATCTTACTCATGCAAATCCTCTCATCTTCTGTGCGCGGACACATAGACTTCGAAAGGTGTACCCCATGCCTGATGGGTAGGAAACCTTTCTTTGATTCTGACATGCTAAACCTCTTTAGCACTCGGTCTATATATGTAGACTGCGAAAGACCAAGCAACCGTTTCGATCTATCTCTATATATCTTAATCCCGAGGATGTAGGTTGCTTCTTCTAGGTCTTTCATGGAGAATGTCTTGGATAACCAAACCTTAACTGACTGTAAGATTGCAACATCATTTCCTATAAGTAAAATGTCATCGACATATAATACTAGGAACACTACTGCACTCCCACTAACCTTCTTGTACACACAAGGTTCGTCTGGATTTTGTGAGAAATCAAACTTTTTGATTGTCTCATCAAAACGGATATTCCAGCTCCTGGATGCTTGCTTCAATCCATAAATGGACCATCGCAATTTGCATACCTTGGTTTTATCAACCGATGTGAAACCCTCAGGTTGTATCATATACACGTCCTCGAGCAGGTTTCCATTAAGGAAAGCTATTTTCACATCCATCTGCCATATCTCATAATCATAATGAGCCGCTATGGCCAGGAGCATCCGAATGGATTTAAGCATAGCTACAGGTGAATAGGTTTCGTCATAATCAACACCTTGCTTTTGACGACATCCTTTCGCCACCAATCTAGCCTTATAGGTAATCACATTACCATCCATGTCGGTTTTCTTCTTGAAAACCCACTTGCACCCTATAGGCTTTATGCCTTTAGGTGGGTCAACCAAGTTCCAAACTTGGTTTTCATATATGGAATCCATTTTCGACTTCATGGCCTCAAGCCACTTATCCCTTTATGAACTTGTCAGAACTTCTTCATAACTGGTAGGCTCCTTATCATCAATGAGTAACACGTCATTCGATTCACTTACGAGAAATCCATATCTCTCAGGAATAATGCGTGTTCTACCAGATCTACGAAGATGTGGTGTTTCAATAGGTCCAGCCGATTGCTCATCACTATGAGTTGTCGGCTGTTGTGCTTCACCAGGTATCTCATCAATGTCTATTTGAGTCTCTCGAGCCTCCTCAAGCTCGACAACACTCCCACTGTTTTCTTGCAAGAGAAACTCTTTCTCTAGAAACACAATATGCCTTGAAACAAACACCTTTTGTTCCACAGGATGATAGAATTGGTAACCCCTTGTTTCCTAGGGTATCCAATAAATAGACATTTATCAGACTTAGCATCCAATTTGTCTGATACAGTCCACTTCACATAAGCAGAACAACCAAATATCTTCAAGTAAGATACATGAGGTTCCTTACCATTCCGTATCTCATATGGAGTAGTAGAGACTACCTTGGTTGGCATTCTGTTTAACAAGTAAATAGCTGTCTGAAGTGCATAGCCCCAAAAAGACTTGGGAAGATTCGCATGATTCATCATTGACCTGACCATGTCCAACAAGGTCCGGTTATGCCTCTCAGATACACCATTATGCTGTGGTGTATATGGCGGAGTCCATTGAGATAATATACCATTGTCTCTTAGATAATCAAGAAACTCTTGACTTAAGTATTCACCACCTCGATCCGATCGAAGTATTTTAATACTCTTGTCATGTTGTTTATCTACTTCATTTCTGAATTCTTTGAACCTTTCAAAGGCTTCAGACTTGTGTTTCATCAAGAACACATACCCAAACCGTGAGTGATCATCGGTGAAGGTAATGAAGTAGCTATAGCCTACTAAAGCTTGAGTTGACATAGGTCCACATACATCACTATGTATTAGGCCTAGCAACTCTCCCACTCGTTCACCTTTTCCTGTAAAAGGTAACTTAGTCATCTTGCCTTTTAAGCATGATTCGCATGTATCGTATGAATCCAATTCAAACGATTCCAGAATTCCACATCGGTGTAATTCGGACATGCGTTTCTTGCTTACATGGCCAAGACGACAATGCCACATGTAGGAGTCTAATTGATTATCCTTTCGAGCACGCTTGTTGCTCGCTTCGATATTGAAAATGTCACTGGATACGTCCAACGTATAAATGCCATTGCTCAAAGTTCCAGTTCCATAAAGAACTCCATTCAAAGTTATGTAACAACAATTGTTACTAAAAGTCAAATGGTACCCATTTCTATTTAAACAAGAAATAGAAATGATGTTCTTTATCAACGAAAGACAATAAAAGCAATTGTCCTATTCTAAGACAAGTCCTGTAGGGAGTTTCAACAAATACGTTTCGATGGAGAGTGCAGCAACCTTTGCTCCATTCCCAACACGTAGATTTGACTCTCCCTTGACGAGTCTTCTTCTATTCCTTAGCCCATGTATGTCATTACATATATGTGAGCCACACCCAGTATCCAATACCCAAGTGTTTGAGGAAATAGAATGACAATCAATAACGAAGATATCTAAAGAAGATGGGGCATCCGATGCCTTATTCTTCTTCACGAACTCAAGATAAATCTTGCAATTTCTTCGCCAATGACCCTCCTTGCCATAATGATGGCAAGTGCCCTTTTGAGCTGGTTCTGCATTTTTAGCCTTTTTCTTCTTCTCCTTCTATTGTTCCTTTGACTCCCTCTTAGAACCTTTCTTCGAGGAATAAACTAACAACACCGTCCCCTACTCATGCTTCTCAGAAGGCTCCACAGTCTTCAACATGTTGAGCAGTACCACAGATGAATCTTCTTCCATCTCAGAGGTGAAGAGGAGCTTGGAGACTTCGAACCTTTCGAATCTCACTTGCTTATCAAACAACTCTTATAGATGAAGGACTACGATATGAGCATCCATATGCTCATGCTGCTTCCGTAGCTTGGGTTCCATCATGGCTAGCATGATGCAACTCATTTGTTCAGAATCACTCACATGTTTCTGATTGGCCAACAATTGGTCTAGAGTTGCATCGTCACTAGGACGGGCGGGAAGAGGCGCTTCGAGGACATTTGCAAGCTTTTCAACCTTAAGAACAATTCTTAAGTTTCTAAGCCAGTCTAAGAAGTTTAGCCCAGTCAATTTAATCGAATCCAAAATGGAACGCAAATTCAAAGACATCATGATCAATCTTAGAAATACAAAACGAGCATATATGAGAAAGATGATTTTAAAATGCATCATTATACATTCATAAATCCCATTCATTTTTTAAATTTCAAAAACCCCAAAATCACTTCGGGAGATCGTAGGTCCATCTCCGAATGGGCTGATACCCATCATAGATATGAACAACCTTGGAGAGAGTCCAACAAGTCATTCATAACTACGACGGTAGGTATCAACTATACCGATTGCATATCACGTATATGCAACTATCACAATGTGCTATCAACTAATTGAATGTTCACATATACATCGGGTTGTTAACACATTAACAAGTATGCATCATATGTATAACAACAAACTTCACCTCCCTTTACATCGACCTTGGAGAGAGTCCAACAAGCCGATGCTCCAGGTTAAAGCCAACCCATTAATCGAGAAATAGTTTTAATATGGTTAGAGTGCATTCAACCAATTAGCCCAGCTTGGAGAGAGTCCAACAACCAAAGCTAACGATTGACCTCTGACTCTTACCATATTAGTATTAAACTATTCCATGGTTTGAACATGTTCGGGTTCGAGCCGGGCATGGAGAGAGTCCAACAACCCAAACAAGAAATGGAACTCTAGTTCCAACCATATTAATGGAAGGTGTAGGCTTTAATATTGAGTAAGGGTTTTATGTCTCATCCTCTTTGAATGCAAATAACTATTATCTACATGGCATGACATACATGACAAACATCTAAATGTCACGACACGCATGGCATAATGATATGCATCTAATGCAATTACATGACATACAATTATGTCATGTACATAATTTCCTTATTTGTCATAATTATTTATGGAAATAAAATATGTTTAAGATTTAATTCTCGAAATCAAATCATGATTAAATTAGGAAATAAATTTCCAAATCTAATCACATATTTTATTTGTGGAAATAGTTGATTAAGGAAAGTCAATTTAGGAAACCAATTTCCTAAATCATCAAAACTACTTATGGAAATAATATATTTTAAGATTTGATTTCCCAAATCAAATCATGATTAAATTAGGAAACAAATTTCCAAAATCTAATCAAATATTTTATCCATGGAAAATATCAATTCCATAAATACTTCTAACTTTCCAAAAGTGGAAGATTTCCATAAATACTTCTAGACTTTCCAAAATTGAAAAATTTCCATAAATACTTCTAACTTTTGAAAAGTAGAAAATTTCCAGAAATATCATTATGACTATCGCAAAACTATTTTATGATTATGTCGAAACACAACCTGGACTCTGATACCACTGTTGGATTTCCGGCACCGCGGCGAGTGTATGTTCGAACATGTTTCGTAAACATGTGCACAGCGGAAGAAATAAAAATAATAAATCTACATTTATTACAACACACACATCACACGCATGCATAGTACAACATGTGTAGACATAACCGTAAATTTAAAGTTTGCAATAAAAGGAAATTTAACTACGTATACCTTTCGTATCACGTGTAGCGGGAACGGCATCAACCGGAACGATCCTCGCTAGAATCGTCTCTATCCGTATCCATTCCGAGTATCTTCGGGATGACTTCGCTAAGTCACAAGCCTCATTTTCATACGGGTTGCTAGCCTCGTGTTGAAGATGACGTGATCGAGAGAGGATCACGATCCGAATCCAAATTCGGATCCAAAGACGAGTCCTCAAAACTCGCTTCTCCGGAGAGGTATTCGTCAACCGTTTGACGAATCCTTCGTCCTCCACCTATGAGGATTACCGGAGATCGAATCCCCGGTAAGTTAGGCGCTGTCGGAGCTCCAAACATTGTCCAAATGACGCTCCGACGAGAAGAAAACAAGATGTCCAGAAAACTGGACAGCTTTGGTGGAGGAGTAGGCATCGGCCAAAAAGGGTAAGATGAAGCTCACCTTGATGCCGAACCCAAAGGAGAACATCGGAGAGTTGCCGGAGGATCACCGGCTGAAGCTTGGACGCCGGCAACAAGTTGGACGGCGGCACAAGGGGTTGGGCGGCGGCACAATGGTGTTGGCGCCGAATCACCAAGGAGAGGAGGGAGAGGTGGGCGGCCAAAACTAGGTTAGGGTTTTGGATTAGGGCTTAACAACACCTTAAGCCATCTTTTATAGAGAACTAATTCTCTTAATGGTTATTGGATCATAACCATAAGGCCCGTTAACCCGCTCCATTAATATAAGTTAAAATAAACCAAACCATGATGGTTTATTTTAAGTTAAAACGAACTGAACCAACTTTTGGTTCATTTGTTTAAAATAAACCAAACCCTTTGGTTTATTATCTTCCATTGGATTAGAACCAAACCATTTCGGTTCATCCATTATGTCTTCATAAGACACGACCCATCCACGCTTCCATTGCGACTGAAACGATTTCATGCTCGCTTCTTGTTTGGTCCAACCAAACCTAGTTTCTCTTGGTCTGAGAATCCCATTCTCAAGCTCATTTTAAATCCTTCGGATTACGCTCGTTGTGCGTGTGACCAAATAGGTTCTCGGTTTATGTTGGCCGTCTATAATTAACTATTAATTATAGAACAATCATGAGTGACACCTAGTAGTACATCATGATCCCCAATTAACCAAAAAGATCAACGGTTGATCCAGAACTATTTCTGAAACCCTTCAACAGCTCGAATGAATCGTGCCCCATTCCCTTCACTCATCTTATACCCACTTGGTTCAGGACATGCTCTATAGTGTCAGTCCCCACTAGGCTGACTACGTCACACCTAGCCCAAGTATCATTTCCTCGTCCTACGGATTCTAGTTACTCCACATGTATCGAAGAGTACCTTACTCTAAACATGTAATACTTTGACCAAAGACTTTAGTAACAATCCGACGAGAGGCCATGGGTATACATCTCCTCGCAAGGAGTGGTGAATCCTTTATAGGCTATTCAAACACCTTCGATCACTTCGACTTATACCCAATCATCCCGGGTCCACATCTCCTTAGAGATGCTTTCTTAAGATGTCAAAGCTTAAGTCTCCATGATCAAGATGACTTGAATACCGCAAGTCAAAGGAACATCGCACTTATGCTACAGTAAGAACTTCATTGACATATCTATATATGCAGAGAACCATATGAAGTCTTACGGCTGGTCACTCCAATGAACTAGTTACCATAACTAGCATCCACGATTAACTCCGGACATCACAATGTCTCTAGCTGAGAATCACCGCTTGGATACACCAAGGAGTATACCTGCGTGCTAGTCTCGACAGAATTGATGGTGTCCAAATCCATCAATTCATCGACTAGGGATAATTCCGATACATCACAATTACACATGTAGAGATACTCACTAGTTGTGATCCAATCACAAATTCTCTCATGCTGTGAATTGTATCGTGGACATTCAGTAAATGAGTTTAAGATCATATCAAATACATGAAAATATGTATACTCAAATAGTGAATCTTCATTTATCATATAAATGGTTCATACATAAGGCGATTGCCTTAGGACATCTTTCATATATTACTAACACCATCTACGTCCCCGGATTAAAAAAATTAATCCAAGACAACGACGGATTACCCAAGCAACCGATCCATCGTCGTGCTATTCGATTAGAGTGGTCACTTGAACAAACTTGTTGTTCAAGCATCATACCTCTTTTCTTCGATTAGCTGCGGAATAGACGATGTACGGATCTCTAGTTTTTGTGTTTATCTTCGGGGTCCAAGTAAATTAGCCACATGCAATTAAATAAATCATACAAAGAAACAAAAGGAAACCAAAACAAGAATTATACCTCTTGATTACCTCAAGGTCTTCTATCGTATGTCATATCCTCCTCTTGGACGTTGTGTGGGCAACAATCCTCCAAGAGATGAAGCCTCCTAGATCATGTATCTTTTTTTCCTTGTTCGCTCCGAACAAAGGAAGATAATAAGCTCCCTTCTTCTCCTATCTAGTTTTGAACACAATCCCTTTGGAGAAAGATCAAACCACCTTCTCCTCTTTGTTGTTGTCGCAGGCCACCAAGGAGAGGGAGAAAGAATAATGGGTGCCGGCCAAGAGCTCCAAAGCAAGAACATTCACCCTTGTTGTCGCCAACCAAGGAGAAGAATAGGAGAAGGTATGGGCGCTGGCCAAAGCAAGGAGGAAGAAGATGGGCATCGGCTTCACCTTAGGAAGAGAAGGAAACAAACCCTAATCCTTCCAAGTTGTTGCCGCCCAAGCCATTTCCCAAACCCTAGCCGCCCAAGCCAAAAACCTTAATCTCCAAGTATATTACACGCCCAAGCCCGTAGCCCTCCTTTTATAGAGCTAGGCTTAAGCCTCCTTTCAATCTCCATCGTCGGATCTAGAGATTTAATCTCCACCGTCAGATCTAGAGATTTAATCTCCACCGTCGGATCTTGGCTTCATGAGATTTTTAATAGGATACAATAGGGACCATTAGGAGGAGTTGGATCTTGGCCACCCAATGGATCTAGCTCACATAAAGTCCGATCCATTAATGATAATCCATTCCACTAGAGGATTATCATTGATCTACCTCACCAACCTCCATAAATAAATATGGGCTCCATATATTAATTGTACAAATATCTCCCCGTGTTTAAGATCTCGAATGTCCGTCAATTAATTAATTTACTGACAATTAATTAATCAACATCTAACTCCATGAGTAGTACCACTCAACCTTATCATCATGTTAGACCAAGTCCACCTGCAGGGTTTACATGATGAACCTTATGAGCTTTTCAAGGGGACATTATCATCCTAATATATAGGACACAGTTTCCTTCTATAATCAATGGCACACCATGTAATTAATATCATTTTCCAATTTACCGAGCCTATCGATTTAATCTATAAATCTCGCCCATTAGTAAATCAAAGAAATAAATACTAAGTACATGTGCCTATTATTATATCGGGATTAAGAGCATGTACACCCTAATATCTGAGGTCCGATTCAATTATGTAGTCAACAATAAATTGAATCACCTCTAAGTCGGTCCTGCTCAATACACACAAAGTGTACTAGTTTAATTCTATGGTCAAGACAAACCAATACCAAATCACACTACAACCATACCAATGGTTTGTCCAAAACCATCTCGATTGTGAGCCCTTACTTATACTCTATAAGGAACTGATAATATGATCTCTCATGTGACACTACACACCATGTTATCTAAAATCTAATGTATCAGACAATATGCATAACCATAAATATGCAAACAATGATCATGTGATTCTTATTTCAAAAATAAAGATGTTCATACAAAAGATAGACTTTCCAGTATACATCCCAACACCAGGATGGAAGGCCTCCCCTCCCCCTCAATGCTAGAGGTGGAGGTTTCCACCAAGTCATCCACATCGTTGAAGGTAGATAGGGATTCCTCAACATCCTCGGATCCAAATGTTGATGGGCATTCTTCCTCGGCTTCCTTTTCTACTTGTGCCAGTTCAGGATGTTCATTGAATTTGATCACTTTATTCCATAAATCCTTTGCATCCCTATATTCACCTAACCTAGACCAAATATTGTTAGGAATCAAATCACTTAGCATTTTTATTACCTCGAGATTTGTCTTGAAATCCTTCATTTGGTCCTTGGTCCATCTTGATTTTTCTATTGACTTGTTTTCTTTGTCCATAGGCACTTCAAAACCATTTTCAATAATTAACATGAAATCAAAATCGATTTCGATATATACCTCCATCTTTCTTCTCCACAATTGGAAATCTCCTTCGAATTTCGATGGTTGGAGGTTGTAGCCGGTCATCTTGTCGTGCTTGTGTTGGCGGTTAGTCCTCGATAAGCTCCTCGCTCTGATACTACTTGTTGGAATGTCGGTGACTGACTAGAGGGGGGTGAATAGCCCTTAATCGTCGTATACGGTGGAATTCAATCGCTCTTCGTGTGCTCGTCTACAATTCTTGTTAATGTGCAGCGGAATGATAATAAAACAAATACCCAACAAGAATACAAGCGACAACAAGATATACGTGGTTCGGAACCTTAGGGTTCCTACTCCATGGGTGAGCTCAACGAGCACGTGTTATGCACACGACACTAACAACGACTCGTTCTCGACAACACGTCAGAGGTGGAGAAACCTCGTACAAGCAAATACGCAAATGTAATACAAGCAAATACAAAGAACACAAATGAAATATGTAAAGAACACTTTACAGCAAATGGCTTTGAACTCTTGCTTGTTGCTTGCTTTGGTTTTCTCTTGAAGGTCTAGAATGCAGCAGCAATTCTCCACCAAAATATTCCCAAAAGTCTTGGCGAAATCCTCCATCTCGAGCTCCATTTATAACCTGCATCGAGCTGATTACGCACCCATCAATAGACTAATCTTGACCATCAGTCGACTGATCCTATAGTCGTTGTCTCACAATGACTCGATCCACGCTGGCCAAGTTCCAATGGATCCATCATAAGTCGACTCATCATGCCCATCAGTCGACTGATGATTCCATCAGTCGAGTGGTCACTGCGATCACTCGACTAGAAGACCTTCTGTGGACGAAAACACCCTGATCAGTCGACTGATATCCCTCATCAGTCGACTGATGGTGTCGATAGTCAACTGCCCTCCCTCAGCAGTCGATTGTTCGACCAGAACTTAGTCAGTCGAACATCGGTCGAGTCCAATCGACCTAGAGAGTCGACTGACACTTATGTCAGTCGACTGATGTCGGGTAAAACCTCAAACACCAAGTTGTTTGAGAATCCGACTGTCGGGTAAACCCTCAAACACCACGTGAGCCTACGACACTCAGTCTTAGCCACTTGGCCAAGTCCACCTCATCCTCTCATGGAGTTCCCCACCGAAGCTCTCTTCCCTCGGCCTACATCCCTCGGATGCACCAAGTGCACAACTTCGCAATGTCATCCTTTGCGTCTCTTTCCCTCAAAGTATGATTCCCTTGGGCCTTGCTCCATTCACTCCCCTTCCGGCGGTCCCTCGGATGCACCAAGCGCACGACTTCGCAAAGCCATCCTTCACCGACTCAAGGACCCCAAGCCTAGTGAACTTGCCAAGTCCTCAAGACTTCCCACACCAAGCCTCATGCTTGGATTTTCTAAACACCAAGCCCCATGCTTGGACTTTTCACCACCAAGGCTACACACTTGGATTTATGTGGCCAACCCATGTTAGACTTCCCATGACAATCTCATGTCATACGTTTTGTCTAATATCAAAATACAATTCAAGTCAAACTCGAGTCCAGGATGATTGCACCAATAAGAAGATCATATTATCATTTCCTTGTAGAGTATAAGTAGAGGCTCACAAGCAAGATTATGTTGGACAAACCATTGGCATGGTTGTAGTGTGATTTGATATTGGTTTATCTTGACTATAGAATTACACTAGTACACTTAGTGTGTATTGAGTTGGACCGATTTAGAGGTGATTCAATTTATACTGACTATATAATTGAATCGAACCTTAGATATTATGGTGTACATGCTCTTAATCCCGATATAATAATGGGCACATGTACTTAGTATTTATTTCTTTGATTTACCAATGGGAGAGATTTATGTGTTAAATCGATAGGCCTGGTAAGTTGGTAAATAATATTATTTACATGATATGTCATTGATTATATGAGGAAACTGTGTCCTATATACTAGGATGATGATGCCCCCTTGAGGAGCTCATAAGGTTCATCATGTAAATCCTGCAGGTGGACTTGGTCCAACATGATGATAAGGATGAGTGGGAGTACTCATGGAGTTAGTTATTAATTAATTAAATTGTCAGTAATTTAATTAATTAATGGACATTTGATATCTTAAACATGGGGAGATATTTTGTACAAATAATATGTGGCGCCCATATTTATTTATGGGGGTTGGTGAGGTAGATCAATGATAATCCTCTAGTGGAATGAATCATCATTAATGGATCGGATTTTGTGTGGTTCGGATCCAATGCGTGGCCAAGATCCAACTCCTCCTCATGGTCCCTATTGTAGTCTATTATATATACCTCATGAAGCCTAGATCTATATAAGAGAGGGAAGAGGCTTGGGAGGAAAAAAAAAGTTTTAGGGTTTGGAGTTGGTTTTGGGCGGCGACAACAAGTGGAAGAGGTTTAGGGTTTTATTTTCCTCTCTTCCTAAGGTTTAGCCAGTGCCTCTTCTGTTAGTAATATATGAGAGATGTCCTAAGGCAATCGCCTTATGTATGAACCATTTATATGATAAATGAAGATTCACTATTTGAGTATACATGTTTTATGTATTTGATTGGATCTTAATCTCATTTACTGAATGTCCACGATACGATTCACAGCATGAGAGAATTTGTGATTGGATCACAACTAGTGAGTATCTCTACATGTGTAATTGTGATGTATCAGAATTATCCCTAGTCGATGAATTGATGGATTTGGACACCATCAATTCTGTCGAGACTAGCACGAGGTATACTCCTTGGTGTATCCAAGCAGCTGATTCTCACTGGATGGAGATATTGTGATGTCCGGAGTTAATTGTGGATGCTAGTTATGGTAACTAGTTCATTGGAGTTACCAGCCGTAAGACTTCATATGGTTCTATGCATATATAGATATGTCAATGAAGTTCTTACTGTAGCTTAAGTGCGATGTTCCTTTGACTTGCGATATTCAAGTCATCTTGATCATGGAGACTTATGCTTTGACATCTTAAGAAAACATCTCTAAGGAGATGTGGACCCGGGATGATTGGGTATAAGTCGAAGTGATCGAAGGTGTTTGAATAGCCTATAAAGGATTCACCACTCCTTGTGAGGAGATGTATACCCATGGCCTCTCGTCGGATTGTTACTAAAGTCTTTAGCCAAAGCATTACATGTTTAGAGTAAAGTACTCTTCGATACATGTGCAGTAACTAGAATCCGTAGGACGAGGAAATGATACTTGGGCTAGGTGTGACGTAGTAAGCCTAGTGGGGACTGACACTATAGACCATGTCCTAAACCAAGTGGGTATAAGATGAGTGAAGGGAATGGGGCACGAATCATTCGAGCTGCCGAAGGGTTTCAGAAATAGTTCTGGATCAACCGTTGACCTTTTCGGTTAATTGGGGATCATGATGTACTACTAGGTGCCACTCATGATCGTTCTATAATTAATGGTTAATTATAGACGACCAACATAAACCGAGAACCTATTTGGTCATACGCATAACGAGCGTAATCCAAAGGATTTAAAACGAGCTTGAGAATGGGATTCTCAGACCGAGAGAAACTAGGTTTGGTTGGACCAAACATGAACCGAGCATGAAATCGTTTCAGTCGCAATGGAAACGTGGATGGGCCGTGTCTTATGAAGACATAATGGATGAACCAAAATGGTTTGGTTCTAATCCAATGGAGGAGAATAAACCAAAGGGTTTGGTTTATTTTAAACGAATGAACCAAAAGTTGGTTCGGTTCGTTTTAACTTAAAATAAACCATCATGGTTTGGTTTATTTTAACTTATCTTAATGGAGCGGGTTAACGGGCCTAATGGTTATGATCCAATAACCATTAAGAGAATTAGTTCTCTATAAAAGAGGGTTTAATGGATAATTAAGCTCTAATCAAAAACCCTAGCAATAGTTGCCGCCCACTTCATCCCCTCTAAGAGTTGGCACCAACCTCCATTGCCGCCTAGCCCCTTGTGCCGCCGTCCAGCTCCTTGCCGGCGTCCATGCTTCAGCCGGTGATCCTCCGGTGATCTCCTTTAGGTTTGGCATCAAGGTGAGCTTTATCTTCCCTTGGTTGGCCGGCGCCTATCTCCTCCACCAAAGCTGTCCAGTTTTCTGGACAGCTTGTTCTCCTCTCGTCGGAGCGTCGTTTGGACGATGGTTAGAGCTCCGATAGCGGATAACTTATCGGGGATTCGATCTCTGGTAATCCTCTGAGGTGGAGGACGAAGGATTCGTCAATCGGTTGACGAATACCTCACCGGAAAAGCGAGTTTTGAGGACTCATTTTTGGATCCGAATTTGGATTCGGATCGTGATCATCTCTCGATCACGTCGTCTTCAACACGAGGCTAGTAACCCGTACGAAGATGAAGCTCGTGGCTTAGCGAAGTCATCCTAAGGATACTCGGCGTGGATACGGATAGAGACGATTCTAGCGAGGATCGTTCCGGTTGATGCCGTTCCCGCTACACGTAATACGAAAGGTATAACGTAGTTAAATTTCCTTTTATTGCAAATTTAAATTTACGGTTATGTCTACACTTGTTGTACTATGCATGCGTGTGTTGTGTGTGTTGTAATAAATGTAGATTTATTAATTTTATTGCTTCCGTTGTGCTCATGTTTACGAAACATGATCGAATACACACACGCCGCCGAAACCCAACAAGGGTATCGAGCCGTTGTTGGGGGATCGTTCGGCCAGAGGGTGAATAGCCCTCGCTCGCTGGATGTCGATTGCTCGCTCGTGTGCTCGTCTACAATTGTCGTTAATATACACAGCGGAATAACAATAGAAATAACAATAATACTAACAACAATACAAGCACACCAAATACGCAAGCATATACGTGGTTCGGAACCGAATGGTTCCTACTCCACGGGCGAGCTCCTCGAGCTCTAGAGATGCACACGGCAATACTCAAACTCCTTCTCGACTACACGTCGGAGGTGGGGAAACCTCTCACAAGCAATTACAACAGTAATATACAAATACAAACAAGAATACAAATACAATACAAAAGAAACACTTTTCACCGATTGCTTTTGATCACTTGTTTGTTGCTTGCTTTGTTTGGCTCTTGAAGGACCGAATGCGCAGCAATTCCTACAATAGCTCCACAAAAACCATTGCGAAATCCTCCAACTCGTGCTCCTTTTATAACTCGCATCAAGTCGTTGCGCCATCACCGATCGACGCGACCAGTGACCGATCGATCTCGTAGCCGCTTGTCTCACAACGGCAAGATCCACGCTGGCAAGTTTCCAACGGATCACTCATCGATCGATGGCACCCATCACCGACCGATCTACCATCACCGAGTCGGGCGAACTCGACTCCATTCTCGCGTCTGCGGTGTCATCGTCATCGGGCCGTCCGGCTTGGCAATGATCGATCATCCCATCACCGACCGCTCTCCTCAAATGATCGATCACCAATCTCGGTTCATCGAACACCGGTCGAACCTTTTCGACGAGCAGCGATCGGCACTTTATGCCACGATCGATGTCATTTAAAACCTCAAAAAATACCATGTTTGAGCCTCCGACATTCGGGCCTTAGCCACTTGGCCAAGTCCACACGGAGTTCCCCACCGAAGCTCTCTTCCCTCGGCCTACGTCCCTCGGATGCGCCAAGCGCACGACTTCGCAACGCCATCCTTCGCGTCTCATGCCCTAGAAGTATGCTTCCTTTGGGCTCACTCCCTTCGCCTCCCCGTCCGCGGTCCCTGATGCACTAAGCAAGCGCGACGGCGCAATGCCATCCTTCACCGACTCAAGGACCCCGAGCCTAGTGAACTTACCAAGTCCTCAAGACTTCCCAAATGCACCAAGCGCACGGCTTCGCAATGCATTTCTCACCAAGCACCGAGCGCACGGCTCCGCAATGCTTTTCTCACCAAGCACCGAGCGCACGGCTCCGCAATGCTTTGGACTTCCCATGCCAACCCCATGTTGGACTTTCCCACACCAAGCTCCATGCTTGGATTTTCCATGCCAAGCACCAAGCGCACGGCTTCGCAATGCTTTGGACTTCCCATGCCAACCCCATGTTGGACTTTCCCATGACAATCCCATGTCATGAGTTTTGTCTATCATCAAAATACCATCGGGAGTCTACCTGGGACGATTGCACCAATAATCTTCCAACAATCTCCCCCTTTTTGATGATTGACAAAACTACCATCTCAAGTCTACCAATTCTCCCATATTGGCAATTCTCATATCCCAATGAGAATTCCAACGAACCCTAATTGGTAACTTGGTAACTTCTCCCCCTTTTTGACATTACATCAAAAAGGTCCTCCCCAAGGGTATGAATGTCTCATATCCCAATGAGATCTTACAATCTCTCCCTTGGAGGAACACATACCTACAATCTTCCAAGTGATCCCATATCACTTAAAGAGAGGCACCCCAATTTCCTCCCATGAGGAAATACAAATTCATCCTCCCATGATGGATTCCTCCCCCTAGAGGCTTGCTCCCCCTTGACCATTGCACCAACAATGTCCTTGGAGAGTCCCTAAGCCAATAGGAACATTTACCAATCAAAATTAAGGCAAAGTTCAACAATGAACTTTCTTCCACCTTAAAATTGATACTCACCCTCAACCCAACTCCTAATCCATATCCAATGGATTTCCACCCTCTCTCCTGCTATCCCAAGCATATCCTCGGGTTAGGAGTGGTTAGGGGACCGTACCCTAGCTGAACATGGGCCTAATTATCAAGATTTACCCGAATCAGCTTGTGCATAATGATCGGGCTTACCATCAATCGACCGCCACTGCAAATGATCGATAATCGACTAGCTTTTTCGATTTTAAATGAATTTCCGAAATCCATAAGTAAATATACATACATAGATAAATCTTGAAATTTGGTATGCATAATACTTATTACAATCATTATGGGTGAAAATTATTGGAAAATTATTTTACCCATTAAATTAGGAGATTGATACAAAGTTCAAAAGTTTAGAAAAGCTTCAATAAAGAGCCCTCTTTGTATCATCCCATTCAATGGTGATAGCTATCACAAGATAGTCTTCACCAAGGTTTTGCAAAATGTTTTCAAAATGTTTTCAAAACCTTTAATTTCATTTTCCTAAACATCTCACTAATATCTAGATTTGTAAAACACTTTCAAGGCAATTAACATAGTGAGATGTGGGTTTTTGTTCTTTTCTTGGTCTCATGCATATATCTAGGCAATATTTATTTGATTCCCATCAAATTGTGCCATAGTCCTTGAATTCATTTTATTATGCATGATGATTATGGCATAGATATGATTTAGATAAAAACATATGCCAATATCATGATGTCATGGCATGTAAATGAAACTTAAGCATACATGACATCTAAAAATAACATTAAACATGATCATGACATTTTTATAAATAAAAATGAGAATGATGTCATGACATGGCGAGGCAAATAAAGCATGGCAAGAAAAATATACTAAGGTCTAGAATACCTAAGTGTTAAAATCAATTTGCCATTTCTAGGGATTAAATCAATTTGCCTTAAAGCCATTCATCTCCCTAGTGTGCCAAAAACCCAAAATGGCACACCAATACCTCTAAGACCTAATTGTGCCAATTTAAATCATTTTAAACTTCTCAAGCATATTGGCACACCCTAATGTGTCAACTCTACTATGGTTAGGTTAACTACCCATCCACCTAGGGTTGACACACCCTAACCAATTTAGCGTGAATCGATCACGCTTTTAGGAACCCAATACCTATTGGAGCTCCTTGGGTTAACAAGGTATTCCCTAGGGATAACTTTCCTAGATACCTTCCTAATGACCCTTTTAGGCTTTGAAGCCTTAGTCAAATGGGTCTTACTTGGGTCAACTCTAGAGGTGACTCCTCCATTGACCTTCTTAGTGGCTTTCTTGGTTTTTCTTAAGTCCTTGGCCACTAAACACATACCATGGCTAGACTTAGGGATAACTTCCCTATTAGCCTTGGTTTGTCTAGACCTAGAAATAGTTCCATAATCAAATGGAACATTATGGTAGGACATAGGTTTGTGACCCAAACCCTTCTTGCCCTTAGACATTTCTTGTTTTCTAGGTTTTGATTTTTGTATGTTAGGCACTTTAACCGAATTTGATATTAATGCTAGGGTCTTCTCTAATTTTTCAAGCCTTGACCTTAAGGCTTGGTTTTCTAACTCCAACTTCCTCAATTTTGAATTTTCATTAGATTTAGGGGAAATATTTTTCCTTTTAGGCATGTGCCTAGATTTCTTGGGATTAATACCCAAGTTTTCTTCAACTCTCCTAATTGACTCTTTAGGTAAAATTGATCTAGAATTGTGAGTCCTAGGTTTGTTCTTAGAGAAACTAACATGCTTAGCACTTAAACAAACATGTTTATTCCTACTAGCATGCTTTTCATTAATCATAGCAAGAGAGCTAAAATAATTCCTTTTGGCATGCTTTTTGACTTTAGGAATTAAAGGTGCATTAAGTAAATTTACCTTAGGGTTAGCTTTAGGAGCTCCCCCTACATGAGTTGCACTTTCTTGCCCTTTCTTCCTCCCCCTAGGGCATTGGCTTCGGTAGTGTCCATTTTGATTGCATTTGAAGCACACAATGTGCTCTTTGCTTCTAGTTGAGGGAACACCGGCATCCTTTGACTTTGGGTTGACTTTTGGTGTCGATGCCTTCTTCTTAGCCAATTTAGGGCATTTGCTTTTGTAATGCCCTTTCTCCCTACACTCAAAGCATATTATGTGATTTTTATTCAAAATGATAACACTTGAGTTACCTAGGGAGGTGGTGGAGGCCTCTTCTTGATCTTCACTTCTCCCGGATGTAGATGCTTCTTGTTCTTGCTCCGGGATGGAAGATTGCCTTTCCTCCCCCTCAAAGCTAGAGGTGGAGGTCTCCACCAAGTCATCAACATCTTCAAATGTTGTGGGTGCTTTTTCCTCGGCATTTTCCTCTACTTGTGCCGATTGGGAATTTTCTTGGAATTTCATTACCTTATTCCATAATTCCCTTGCATTCCTATAATCACCCAATCTAGACCAAATAGAGTTAGGTAATAAATCACTAAGTAATTTTATTACCTCAAGATTTGTCTTGAAGTCCTTAATTTGGTCTTGGGTCCACCTTGACTTCTCAATTTGCTTGTTGTTTTTATCCCTAGGCATCTCAAAACCATTTTCTACAATAATCATATAATCAAAATTGGTTTCGATATATACCTCCATCCGTTTCCTCCACCTAGCAAAATCTTCATCGAATTTCGGTGGATGGATGAAGCCGCCATTTGTAATGCTCTCGCGGTTAGTCCTTGAAGAGCGACGCCTCTGATACCACTTGTTGGGGATCGGTTGGCGCTAGAGGGTGAATAGCCCTCGCTCGCTGGATGTCGTATTGTTCGCTCGCGGTGCTCGTCTACAATTGTCGTTAATACGCAGCGGAATAACAATAGAAATAACAATAATACTAACAACAATACAAGCACACCAAATACGCAAGCATATACGTGGTTCGGAACCGAATGGTTCCTACTCCACGGGCGAGCTCCTCGAGCTCTAGAGATGCACACGGCAATACTCAAACTCCTTCTCGACTACACGTCGGAGGTGGAGAAACCTCTCACAAGCAATTACAACAGTAATATACAAATACAAACAAGAATACAAATACAATACAAAAGAAACACTTTTCACCGATTGCTTTTGATCACTTGTTTGTTGCTTGCTTTGTTTGGCTCTTGAAGGACTGGAATGCAGCAGCAATTCCCCTCCAATAGCTCCACAAAAACCATTGCGAAATCCTCCAACTCGTGCTCCTTTTATAACCTGCATCAAGCTGTTTTCGCGCCCATCAGTCGACTGATCGTGACCATCAGTCGACTGATCCTGTAGCCGTTGTCTCACAACGGCAAGATCCACGTTGGCAAGTTTCCAACGGATCACTCATCAGTCGACTGATGGCACCCATCAGTCGACTGATCTACCATCAGTCGAGTGCTGGCGAACTCGACTCCATTCTGCGTCTGCATGTCATCATTGCCGTCCGCTTGGCGGATCATCATCGATCGTTGCCTCCCTCGGCGGTCGACGATCACCGATCTACGGTTCGATCGAACGGGTCGAACCTTTTTCGATCTAGAAGCGATCGGCATATGCCGATCGATCGATGTCGGCTAAAACCTCAAACATTACCATGTTTGAGCCTCAAGATCGGCCTTAGCCACTTGGCCAAGTCCACACGGAGTTCCCCACCGAAGCTCTCTTCCCTCGGCCTACGTCCCTCGGATGCGCCAAGCGCACGGCTTCGCAACGACATCCTTCGCGTCTCATGCCCTACACGTATGCTTCCTATGGGCTCACACACATCGCTACCCGTCCGGCGGTCCCTCGGATGCACCAAGCGCACGGCTTCGCAATGCCATCCTTCACCGACTCAAGGACCCCGAGCCTAGTGAACTTACCAAGTCCTCAAGACTTCCCAAATGCACCAAGCGCACGGCTTCGCAATGCATTTCTCACCAAGCACCGAGCGCACGGCTCCGCAATGCTTTTCTCACCAAGCACCGAGCGCACAGCTCCGCAATGCTTTGGACTTCCCATGCCAACCCCATGTTGGACTTTCCCACACCAAGCTCCATGCTTGGATTTTCCATGCCAAGCACCAAGCGCACGGCTTCGCAATGCTTTGGACTTCCCATGCCAACCCCATGTTGGACTTTCCCATGACAATCCCATGTCATGAGTTTTGTCTATCATCAAAATACCATCGGGAGTCTACCTGGGACGATTGCACCAACAATCTTCCAACACAGGTTGTGTTTCGACATAATCGTAAAAATGGTTTTGCGATAGTCATAATGTTATTTCTGGAAATTTTCTAATTTTGGAAATTAGAAGTATTTATGGAAATTTTTCACTTTTGGAAAGTCTAGAAGTATTTATGGAAATCTTCCACTTTTGGAAAGTTGGATGTATTTATGGAAATTGATATTTTCCATAAATAAAATATTTTATTAGATTTTGGAAATTTATTTCCTAATTTAATCTTTATTTGATTTGGGAAATCAAATCTTAAAATATTTTATTTTCATAAGTAGTTTTGAAGATTTAGAAAATTGGTTTCCTAAATTGACTTTCCTTAATCAACTATTTCCACAAATAAAATATGTGATTAGATTTGAAAATTTGTTTCCTAATTTAATCATGATTTGATTTGGAGAATCAAATCTTAAACATATTTTATTTCCATAAATAGTTATGACATATAAGGAAATTATGTACATGACATAATTGTATGCCATGTTATTGCATTAGATGCAACATGTAGATGTATGCCATGTATGCCATGTCATGTATACCATGCCATGTATATAATAGTTATTTGCATGCAAAGAGGATGAGACATAAAAACCTTTAAACAATATTAAAGCATACACCTTCCATTAATATGGTTTGAACCAGAGTTCCATTTCTTGTTTGGGTTGTTGGACTCTCTCCAAGCCCGGCTCGAACCCGAACATGTTCAAACCATGGAATAGTTTAATACTAATATGGTAAGAGTCAGAGGTCAATCGTTAGCTTTGGTTGTTGGACTCTCTCCAAGCTGGGCTAATTGGTTGAATGCGCCTAACCATATTAAAACTATTTCGATTAATGGGTTGGCTTTAACCGAGCATCGGCTTGTTGGACTCTCTCCAAGGTCGATGTAAAGGGAGGTGAAGTTGGGTGCTATGCATATGATGCATACTTGTTAATGTGTTAACAACCCGATGTATGTGTGAACATTCAATTAGTTGATATCACATTGTGATAGTTGCATATACGTGATATGCAATCGGTATAGTTGATACCTACCGTCGTAGTTATGAATGACTTGTTGGACTCTCTCCAAGGTTGTTCATAACTATGATGGATATCAGCCCATTCGGAGATGGACCTACGATCTCCCGAAGTGATTTTGGGGTTTTTGAAATTCGAAAAATGAATGGGATTTATAAATGTATATTGATGCATTTTAAAATCATTTTCTCATATATGCTCGTTTTGTATTTCTAGGTCAATAAATTGATCATGACGTCTTTGAATTTGCGCACTATTTTGGATTGAAATAAACTGACTGGGCCTAACTTCCTGGACTGGCTTAGAAACCTGAGAATTGTTCTCAAGGCAGAAAAGCTTGCATATGTCCTTGAAGAGCCTCTTCCTGACCGTCCTAAGGACGATGCAACTCCAGACCAAATGTTGGTCTATCAGAAGCATGTAGCAGATTCTGAGCTGGCGAGTTGCATCATGCTAGCGGCAATGGTACCTGAGCTACAAAAGCAGCATGAGCATATGGATGCTAATACTATGGTCTTCCATCTTCATGAGTTGTTCGATGAGCAAGCGAGATCCGAAAGGTTCGAGGTCTCTAGGCTCCTCTTCACCACAAAGATGCAAGAAGGTTCGTCTGTAGTGCAGTTTGTGCTAAAGATGAACGGGTACATTGAGCGGCTAGCCACCCTCGGTTTTGTGATGGATCATGAGTTAAGTATTGACTTAATTCTGCATTATTTGCCCAAGAGTTTCTCACAATTTGTGATGAACTATTGGATGAACAAATTATAATCCACCATTCCCGAGCTCCTCAATATGCTGAAGACTGTGGAGCCTTCTGTGAAGCATGAGGAGAAGGCGGTTTTGTTAGTTTATTCCTCAAAGAAAGGTTCTAAGAGGAAGGCAAAAAAATAGAAGAAAGGAAAGAACAAAAAGGCAAAGAAGGCAGAACCAGCGAAAAAGGGCACTTGCCATCACTGTGGCAAGGAAGGCCACTGGCGAAGAAACTGCAAGATTTATCTTGAGTCCATGAAGAAGAAGAAGGCATCCGATGCCCCATCCTCTTCAGGTATTTTCGTTATTGATTGTCATTCTATTTCCTTAGACACTTGGGTATTGGATACTGGTGTGGCTCACATATATGTAATGACATACAGGGGCTAAGGAATAGAAGAAGACTTGTCAGAGGGGAGTCAAATTTGCGAGTTGGAAATGGAGCAAAGGTTGCTGCGGTCGCCATCGGAACTTATTTGCTGAAGCTCCCTAGTGGACTAGTCTTAGAACTGGAAAATTGCTATTATGTTCCTTCTCTAATAAAGAACATTGTTTCTATTTCCTGTTTAAATAGAAATGGTTTCCATTTGACGTTTAGTAACAATTGTTGTTATATAACTTTGAATGGCGTACTTTATTGAACTGGAACCTTGAGTAATGGCATTTATACGTTGGACGTATCCAGTGACATTTTCAATATCGAAGTGAGCAACACGCGTGCTCGAAAGGATAATCAAATAGACTCCTATATGTGGCATTGTCGTCTTGGCCATATAAGCAAGAAACGCATGTCCGAATTACACCGATGTGGAATTCTAGAATCGTTTGAATTGGATTCATATGATACATGCGAATCATGCTTAAAAGGCAAGTTGACTAAGTTACCTTTTATTGGAAAAGGTGAACGAGTGGGAGAGTTACTAGGTCTAATACATACTGATGTATGTGGACCTATGTTAACTCAAGCATTAGGAGGCTATAGCTACTTCATTACCTTCACCGATGATCACTCACGGTTTGGGTATGTGTTCTTGATGAAACACAAGTCTGAAGCCTTTGAAAGGTTCAAAGAATTCAGAAATGAAGTAGAGAAACAACATGACAAGAGTATTAAAATACTTCGATCGGATCGAGGTGGTGAATACTTGAGTAAGGAGTTTCTTGATTACCTAAGAGACAATGGTATATTGTCTCAATGGACTCCGCCCTATACACCACAACATAATGGTGTATCTGAGAGGCGTAACCGGACCTTGTTGGACATGGTCAGGTCAATGATGAATCATGCGACTCTTCCCAAGTCCTTTTGGGGTTATGCACTTCAGACAGCTGTTTACTTGTTAAACAGAATGCCTACCAAGGTAGTCTCAACTACTCCATATGAGATATGGAATAGTAAGAAACCTCTTGTATCTTACTTGAAGATATGGGGTTGTCCTGCTTATGTGAAGCGGACTGTATCAGACAAATTGGATGCTAAGTCTGATAAATGTCTATTTATTGGATACCCTAAGGAAACAAGGGGTTATCAATTCTATCATCCTATGGAACAAAAGGTGTTTGTTTCAAGGCATGCTGTGTTTCTAGAGAAAGAGTTTCTTTTGCAAGAAAACAGTGGGAGTGTCGTCGAGCTTGAGGAGGCTCGAGAGACTCAAATAGACATTGATGAGATACCTGGTCAAGCACAACAGCCGACAACTCATAGTGATGAGCAATCGGCTGGACCTATTGTAACACCACATCTTCGTAGATCTGGTAGAACACGCATTATTCCTGAGAGATATAGATTTCTCGTAAGTGAATCGAACGACGTGTTACTCATTGATGATGAGGAGCCTACCAATTATGAAGAAGTGCTGACAAGTTCAGAAAGGGATAAGTGGCTTGGTGCCATGAAATCGGAAATGGATTCCATGTATGAAAACCAAGTTTGGAACTTGGTTGACCCACCTGAAGGCATAAAGCCTATAGGGTGCAAGTGGGTTTTCAAGAAGAAAACTGACATGGATGGTAATGTGATTACCTATAAGGCTAGATTGGTGGCGAAAGGATATCGTCAAAAGCAAGGTGTTGATTATGACGAAACATATTCGCCTGTAGCTATGCTTAAATGCATTCGGATGCTCCTGGCCATAGCGGCTCATTATGATTATGAGATATGGAAGATGGATGTGAAAATAGCTTTCCTTAATGGAAACCTTCTCGAGGACGTGTATATGATACAGCCTGAGGGTTTCACATCGTTTGATAAAACCAAGGTATGCAAATTGCGACGGTCCATTTATGGATTAAAGCAAGCATCCAGGAGTTGGAATATCAGTTTTGATGAGACAATCAAAAAGTTTGATTTCTCACAAAATCCAAACAAACCTTGTGTGTACAAGAAGGTTAGTGGGAGTGCAGTCGTGTTCCTAGTATTGTATGTCGATGACATATTACTTATAGGAAATAATGTTTCAATCTTACAGTCTGTTAAGGTTTGGTTATCCAAGACATTCTCCATGAAAGACCTTGGAGAAGCAACCTACATCCTCGGGATTAAGATCTATAGAGATAGATCGAAATGGTTGCTTGGTCTTTCGCAGTCTACATATATAGACCGAGTGCTAAAGAGGTTTAGCATGTCGGAATCCAAGAAAGGTTTCCTACCCATCAGGCATGGGGTACACCTTTCGAAGTCTATGTGTCCGCGCACAAAAGACGAGAGGATTTGCATGAGTAAGATTCCCTATGCATCCGCAATAGGATCTATCATGTATGCTATGTTATGTATGAGGCCCGATGTATCGTATGCTCTGAGTGTCACGAGTAGATACCAGTCCGATCCAGGAATGGATCATTGGGTGGCTGTTAAGACGATCCTTAAGTACTTGAGAAGAACTAAGGATGTGTTCCTAATATATGGAGAAGGGGACATGGTGATACGCGGGAATACAGATGCCAGCATCCAGACAGACAAGGATGATTCCAGGTCTCAGTCTGGATACGTGTTCACCTTGAATGGGGGCGCAGTGAGTTGGAAAAGTTCCAAACAAGAGACTGTAGCGGATTCTACCACTGAGGCAGAATACATTGCAGCTTCGGAAGCAGCAAAGGAAGCGGTTTGGATCAAGAAGTTCGTTCATGAACTTGGTGTGATTCCGGCCATTGTTGAAGCAATATCAGTCTACTGCGACAACAATGGAGCAATTGCACAGGCGAAAGAACCAAGGTCTCATCAACGATCCAAACATGTGTTTCGCCTCTATCATCTTATCAGAGAGATCATCAGTAGGAACGAGATACAAATCGAGAAAATTCCCACTGAAAGGAACTTAGCGGATCCTTTGACTAAAGCATTACCTCAAAGTAAGTTTGAGGGTCATGTTAGAGCTTATGGTATTGGATACCATAGCGATTGGCATTAGGCCAAGTGGGAGTCTGTTAGTAATATATGAGAGATGTCCTAAGGCAATCGCCTTATGTATGAACCATTTATATGATAAATGAAGATTCACTATTTGAGTATACATGTTTTATGTATTTGATTGGATCTTAATCTCATTTACTGAATGTCCATGATACGATTCACAGCATGAGAGAATTTGTGATTGGATCACAACTAGTGAGTATCTCTACATGTGTAATTGGGATGTATCGGAATTATCCCTAGTCGATGAATTGATGGATTTGGACACCATCAATTCTGTCGAGACTAGCACGAGGTATACTCCTTGGTGTATCCAAGCAGCTGATTCTCACTGGCTGGAGACATTGTGATGTCCGGAGTTAATCGTGGATGCTAGTTATGGTAACTAGTTCATTGGAGTGACCAGCCGTAAGACTTCATATGGTTCTCTGCATATATAGATATGTCAATGAAGTTCTTACTGTAGCTTAAGTGTGATGTTCCTTTGACTTGCGGTATTCAAGTCATCTTGATCATGGAGACTTATGCTTTGACATCTTAAGCAAACATCTCTAAGGAGATGTGGACCCGGGATGATTGGGTATAAGTCGAAGTGATCGAAGGTGTTTGAATAGCCTATAAAGGATTCACCACTCCTTGCGAGGAGATGTATACCCATGGCCTCTCGTCGGATTGTTACTAAAGTCTTTAGCCAAAGCATTACATGTTTAGAGTAAAGTACTCTTCGATACATGTGCAGTAACTAGAATCCGTAGGACGAGGAAATTATACTTGGGCTAGGTGTGACGTAGTCAGCCTAGTGGGGACTGACACTATAGACCATGTCCTAAACCAAGTGGGTATAAGATGAGTGAAGGGAATGGGGCACGAATCATTCGAGCTGCTGAAGGGTTTCAGAAATAGTTCTGGATCAACCATTGATCTTTTCGGTTAATTGGGGATCATGATGTACTACTAGGTGCCACTCATGATTGTTCTATAATTAATGGTTAATTATAGACGGCCAACATAAACCGAGAACCTATTTGGTCACACGCATAACGAGCGTAATCCAAAGGATTTAAAACGAGCTTGAGAATGGGATTCTTAGACTGAGAGAAACTAGGTTTGGTTGGACCAAACATGAACCGAGCATGAAATCATTTCAGTCGCAATGGAAGCGTGGATGGGCCGTGTCTTATGAAGACATAATGGATGAACCAAAATGGTTTGGTTCTAATCCAATGGAGGAGAATAAACCAAAGGGTTTGGTTTATTTTAAACGAATGAACCAAAAGTTGGTTCGGTTCGTTTTAACTTAAAATAAACCATCATGGTTTGGTTAATTTTAACTTATCTTAATGGAGCGGGTTAACGGGCCTAATGGTTATGATCCAATAACCTTTAAGAGAATTAGTTCTCTATAAAAGAGGGCTTAAGGGATAATTAAGCCCTAATCCAAAACCCTAGCAATAGTTGCCGCCCACTTCATCCCCTCTAAGAGTTGGCGCCAACCTCCATTGCTGCCCAGCCCCTTGTGCCACTGTCCAGCTCCTTGCCGGCGTCCATGCTTCAGCCGGTGATCCTCCGGCGACCCTCCGATGATCTCCTTTAGGTTTGGAATCAAGGTGAGCTTTATCTTCCCTTGGTTGGCCGGCGCCTATCTCCTCCACCAAAGCTGTCCAGTTTTCTGGACAGCTTGTTCTCCTCTCGTCGGAGCATCATTTGGACGACGGTTAGAGCTCCGACAGCGGCTAACTTATCGGGGATTCGATCTCCGGTAATACTCTGAGGTGGAGGACGAAGGATTCGTCAATCGGTTGACGAATACCTCACCGGAAAAGCGAGTTTTGAGGACACATTTTTGGATCCGAATTTGGATTCGGATCATGATCATCTCTCGATCACGTCGTCTTCAACACGAGGCTAGTAACCCGTACGAAGACGAAGCTCGTGGCTTAGCGAAGTCATCCTAAGGATACTCGGCGTGGATACGGATAGAGACGATTCTAGCGAGGATCGTTCCGGTTGATGCCGTTCCCGCTACACGTAATATGAAAGGTATAACGTAGTTAAATTTCCTTTTATTGCAAATTTAAATTTACGGTTATGTCTACACTTGTTGTACTATGCATGCGTGTGTTGTGTGTGTTGTAATAAATGTAGATTTATTAATTTTATTGCTTCTGCTGTGCTCATGTTTACGAAACATGATCGAACACACACACGCCGCGGTGCCGGAAACCCAACATCTTCTTCATCTCTCTAGGGTCAATGGTCCTTCCTTCAAGCAAAGGTCGGCGCTTCTTCTTCTTCCTCACCTGGGTCTGGTGGCAAAGCAAGGAGGAATGGGTTCTTTCTTCTTTTGTCTTGGTCGGTTCATCTACTCCCTCTCTTTAGGGCCGGCGGACACCAAAACTTGGTGCTTAGTGGTCGGCGCAAGCAAGGAGAAGAAGGGAGCTTTTGTTCTTCCCTTGTTTGGAGCGAGCAAGGAAGGGAAGATATGTGATCTATGAGGCTTCGACTCTTGGAAGATCGTCGCCCACACGACATCCAAGAGGAGGATAGGAATACAATAGAAGATCAAGAGGTAAAAGAAAAGGTATAATCTTGTTTATTTTTATTCTAGTTCTCTTGTAATATGTATGTTATTGATTATCATCGACCCCGATGATAAACACAAAAATGGGTGATCTGTACATCATCAATTCTGTGGCTAGTCGAGGAAAAGAGTTAGGTAGCTTGAACAACAAATTTATTCAAGCGACCACTCAAATCAAATAGCATGATGATGAAATTGTTGCTTGGGTAATCCATCTTCATCCGGATTAATTTTTTTTTCCAGGGACGTGTGATAGGATCACCATGCAAAAGTGACCGAAGCGGGAAGAAATTTTCCCTTCAAGTGGTATCAGAGCCATGGTTTTCGGTTTTGTGTGTTTTGGATTCGATTACTTTCATGCATTTATCATATATTTTATGCCGGATAATAGTAGGATTTGCGTAGGCTATCTTTTTTTCTTGCAGGCATAAGATCGAACTATTATGGTTATATGGATGTACGTGATTGTATGTGTGTGATTGTAATTATTTATTTGAATCCTCGGGGTTGACGAGGCTAATTATTATTTAATTTTTGTAATTAAATACGACATTGTTTAGCTGCTCATTTTAATTTACTTTCAATCTAGTTTGTTGTACACTCCTTCATGGAGTATAGGATCGATGGATGTAAATTAAAATAGTTTATCTCGGCTCGGATCCACTTATGGCTAGAGCATTGTAAAGGGAGGAGCGGACGAGGTGGCTACACGACGAGAAGCATATTGGAAAACAAAAGCCATAATAGTTGGAAAATATTTTTTTCATATTTATTGCTTATTGTTTGATATGCATGTTGTGTGTTTGAGAAAATTCCTCAATTTTAAATTACTAAGTGGGAGAGGGATATTTTTTAATTACCACGACCTCCATTACAATTTGACATGTTATGCGAACAAACTTGCGCGTTGGCTCAAAGTGCCTTCCTCCATATCGGATGAGTTTGTTTTGCGGATCACTAGGTCAAATATGGTTATAGGAAGTTATTTAGGAGTGTGTGTACTTCCCGATCGAAAGACACATAATTCGAGATAATTCCCTTAGTATCGGGTAATGGTAAACACTTAGATGCAAATAAAAGTATCCTCCCCATCGGAGTCACTGCTTTTATTTGTAGGGCCAAAGAGGAACCAACTATTAATTTTATTTGTCAACAAGTAAGGTTGACAGGATAATAAAATTAATGGGTAAAACCTCCTCTTACAAATGTAGAATTCGTATACGTCCACACTATCGTGACATACGATATTCTCGGTGTTTTAAGGTGTTAGTTGATTTTAAAATTTTATTGTTGAGGAATCAATAAATTTTTGAAATCTAATATTTTTTATTTATGTGATTCTTAGGTTTTTCAAAATGACTTTCAACCCACTTGCTGTGATTCTGAAAGAAACAAACTTACTGGACCTAACTATGTTGATTGGAAAAGGAATCTAGGAATTGTCTTAGCTACTGAGGAGTACAAATAAGTACTCTTCGAAGAGTATCCTTTTAAGCCTACGGATGATTCTAGTGAAAAGGAGAAAGAGAGTTATACGAAGTGAATCAAAGCTGATGAGATGTTGAGATGTTACATTTTGGCCTCTATGTCAAATGTATTGCAACATCACCGTCAAGCCATGAATATTGCCTATGACATGATGCTCAATCTCAAGGAACTTTTCGGACACCAGAATCTGGCTGCTAGGCAGGAAGCTATGATGAACTTGATGAAGTGGCAATCCTTGGGACCCGTGAGGGATCAAAATGTAACATCTCACGGGTGTTCCCTAAACCATGTTGGTATGGTTGACCAATCATTTTGATATGAAGGACTTGGGAGAAGTGACATATATCCTTGGGATCAAGGTTATAAGGGATCGCAAGAAAAAGATGTTGTGCTTATCTGAAGCTTCATACATAGACACTATTTTGGCTCGTTTTAGCATGCAGAACTCCAAGAAAGGTTTTCTACCTTTTAGGCATGGAGTACCTTTATCTAAAGAGATGTGCCCTAGAACATCAAAGGAGATAGAGGAGATGAAGGCGGTTCCTTATGCTTCGACGGTAGGAAGCCTCATGTATGCTACATTATGTATGAGGGCAGATATTTGCTTTGTCGTGGGCATGGTTAGCAGATATTAGAGTAATCCAGGACAGGAACATTGAACTGCGGTGAAGCATATATTGAAGTACCTGAGAAGGACTAGGGATTATATGCTGGCATACCATGTAGATAAATTACTCCCTGTGGGTTACACAGATTCTGACTTCCAATCAGATAGGGATAATAGTAATTCTACCTCAGGTTTTGTATTTACTTTAGGAGGTGGAGTCATTGTATGGAGGAGTGTCAAGCAGAAATGCTTGGTGGACTCCACCATGGAAGCTGAGTATGTGGCAGCCTCTGAGGCAGCCAAAGAAGTTGTATCGCTCAGAAACTTCTTGATGGACTTTGATGTGATTCCTAGTTTGCCCAGAACTATCACAATTTATTGTGATAACAGTGGTGCAGTTGCAAACTCAAAGGAACCACAAGCCCATAAGGCAAGTAAACACATAGGGCGCAAGTACCACCTAATACGAGAGATCGTAAAGCGAGGAGAAGTTGTTATCGCCAAGATTGCATCAGAGGATAACTTGGCAGATCCTTTCACTAAGGCCCTTCCAGCGAGATCTTTTGATAGGCATGTGGAAGGAATAGGAATCAGATGTATGACAGTTTGATGGTCGCATAGTCTTTTAGTATAAGTGGGAGATTGTTGGGATGTATACTGAAAGCCTAGCCTTTTTATAAACATCTTCATTTTGAAATAAGAATCACATGATCATCATTTGCATTTTATATTTATGCATATTGTTGATATGTTACATTGTAGATAACATGGTGTGTGGTTTCGCGTAGAAGATCATGTTATCAGTTCCTTGTAGAATATAAGTAGAGGCTCACAACCAAGATGGTTTTGGACAAACCATTGGCATGGTTGTAGTGTGATTTGGTATTGAGTTATCTTGACCATAAAATTACACTTGTACACTTAGTGTGTATTGAGTTGGACCGATTTAGAGGTGATTCAATTTATACTTACTATATAATTGAATCGGACCTCAGATATTATGGTATACATGCTCTTAATTCCGATATAATAACGGTCACATGTACTTAGTATTTATTTATTTGATTTACCAATGGACGAGATTTATGTGTTAAATCGATACGCCTGGTAGGTTGGGAAATAATATTATTTACATGGTGTGAGATAGATTATAGGAGGAAACCATGTCCTATATACTTGGATGATGATGTCCCCTTGAGGAGCTCATAAGGTTCATCATGTAAATCCTACAGGTGGACTTGGTCCAACATGATGATAAGGATGAGTGGTACTACTCATGGAGTTAGATATTAATTAATTAAATTATCAATAATTTAATTAATTAATGGACATTCGATATCTTAAACACAGAGAGATATTTTGTACAAATAATATGTGGTGGCCATATTTATTTATGGGGGTTGGTGAGGTAGATCAATGATAATCCTCTAGTGGAATGGATCATCATTAATGGATCAGGTTTTGTGTGGTTTAGATCCATTGGGTGGCCAAGATCCAACTCCTCCTCATGGTCCCTATTGTAGTCTATTATAAATACCTCATGAAGCCTAGATCAATATAAGAGAGGGAAGAGGCTTTGGCGAAAAAAAAAGTTTTAGGGTTTGGAGTTGGTTTTGGGCGGCAACAACAAGTGGAAGAGGTTTAGGGTTTTGTTTTCCTCTCTTCCTAAGGTTTAGCCGACGCCTCTTCTTCATCTCTCAAGGGTCGGCGCTCCTTCCTTCAAGCAAAGGTCGGCGCTTCTTCTTCTTCCTCACCTAGGGCCGGTGGCAAAGCAAGGAGGAAAGGGTTATTTCTTGCTTTGTCTTGGCCAGTTCATCTGCTCCCTCTCCTTAGGGCCGGTGGACACCAAGAACTTGGTGCTTAGTGGTCGGCGCAAGCAAGGAGAAGAAGGGAGCTTTTTTTCTTCCCTTGTTCGGAGCGAGCAAGGAAGGGAAGATACGTGATCTAGGAGGTTTCGACTCTTGGAAGATCGTCGCTCACACGACGTCCAAGAGGAGGATAGGAATACAATAGAAGATCAAGAGGTAAAACAAGAGGTATAATCTTGTTTATTTTTTATTCTAATTCTCTTGTAATTTGTATGTTATTGATTAACATGTACCCCGATGATAAACACAAAAACCGGCGATCCATATATCATCTATTCCGCGGCTAATCAAGGAAAAGAGTTATGTGGCTTGAACAACAAGTTTATTCAAGTGACCACTCAAATCGAATATCACGATGATGAAACTGTTGCTTGGGTAATTCATCTTCATCCAGATTAATTTTTTTCCGGAGACGTGTGATAGGATCGCCATGCACAAGCGACCGAAGCGGGAAGCAATTTTCCCTTCACTTACAAAATGAATGCCTAATCAAAAATAATGATACATTAAAAATTATACTTAAGGGAAATAGGAATAGCAACATTTACATAATTAACTTACCCAACTCCTCAACCAAGTGTCTAATGACACAGCAAGAGGAATCCTAGTTGTGGCACCGACGACTCGACCACTCTCACCTAAGACTCGTACATAAAATGAGTCAGAGTGATTTAGTTAGAGGTATGCCCAACCTTATTCACTTGGAAAATAAAATTTGTAATGCTTTTCAACAAAGTAAACAAACTAGGACCTCACACCAACTAACCAACCAAGAAATAACCAAAAGTGTACTTGAGCTCCTACATTTAGACCTATTTGATTCTCATGGAGCCAAGTCACTAAATGGAAGTCAATTTTGTTTAGTTATAGTTGATGACTACTCTAGGTTTACATGGGTTAGGTTCTTAAAACACAAAAGTGAAACCCTATAACAACTCACCAACTTATGAAAATTAATAAAAAACGAAAAGAATCTTAAGGTTAAAAGAATTAGAAGTGATCATGGTGGTGAATTCAAAAACCATAGATTCACCGACTTCTGTACCCTAAACGGATACCACCATTAGTACTCCTACCCTAGAACCCCACAACAAAATGGTCTAGTCGAGCGAAAGGATAGAACCCTACAAGAAGTCGCTAGAACGATGTTAAATGAATACAACCTTCCTAATATGTTTTAGGCAGAAGCCGTTAAAATGGTTTGCTATGTGCAAAATAGGATCTTACTATTTAAAAGACACCTTAAAACCTCATACGAAATATATCATGAAAAACTAGCTAACATTAAATACTTTAGGGTATTTGGATGTAGGGTACATATATTAAATACTAAAGACTACCTAGGAAAATTCACTTCTAAAACAACTACTAGAATATTTTTATGATACTCAACCACTAGTAAAGCCTATAGGGTCTATAATCATGAAACCCTAAAAATCAAAGAAATAATTAATGTAGTATTCGATGAAGAAGATAAACCTACAAAACTTGAAGTAGAACTAGTTGATAAACAAATTGATACTAGACCCGAATCTAACTAACAAAACGAGTCTATTATAAATCCTAACCCAAATCAATCTAGGGTACAATCAAACCAACCAATCGATCAAGTAATAGGTGATCCAAATTTAGGAGTTTGAACTAGAGCATCCTATAGGAACCTAAGTCAAATTTCACTCATCTTGAAAATCGAACCTAAAATAATTGAACAAGCTATTTTTGATCCTGATTGGATTATAGCTATGCAAGAAGAGTTGGCTCAATTTACTAGGAGTCAAGTTTGGGAATTAGTACCCCCACCTAAGGGAAAAACGATAATTGGAACAAGGTGGGTATTTCGAAACAAACTTGATGACAAAGGAGATGTTGTTAGGAATAAGGCTAGGTTAGTCGCTCAGGGATTCAGTCAAGTAGAGGGGTTAGACTACGATGAAACATATGCCCCCGTAGCTAGACTTGAATCGATTAGAGTGTTATTAGCCTACGCTACACATCGAGGATTTAAACTATTCCAAATGAATGTTAAGTCAGCATTTTTAAATGGATTCATTAAAGAAGAAGTTTACGTTAGCCAACCACCCGTATTTCAAAGTCTAGACAAACCTGACCACGTCTTTAGACTTAGAAAAGCCTTATATAGACTAAAACAAGCTCCTAGAGCTTGGTATGAAAGGGTTTCATTTACCTTAAGTCTTAAGGGGTTTAGTCAAGGCTTAGTCGACCCAACCTTATTTGTAAAATTCGTAGGAGAAGAGATTTTCATTGCCCAAATATACGTAGATAACTTAATCTTTGGAACAACTAATACAATATTACTAAATGAGTTCATTTCACTAATGGAAAGTGAATTTGAAATGAACTTAGTAGGAGAATTGACTTTTTTCTTAGGCTTACAAATTAAACAAACTAGAGAAGGTATCTACCTACACCAACAAAAATATGAATTAATTCATTGATTTGGAATGAAAAATGCTAAGGAAATTAACACGCCAATGGAAACCATTGTGAATATAGGAGAAGACTTAGAAGGAAAACCAATTGATTTAAATTACAATAGGAGTGAGATAGGTAGCCTCCTTTACTTAACTGTGAGTCGACCCAATATACTCTTCGCAGTAAGTATGTGTGCGAGATTTCAATCTTGCGCTAAGGAGTCGCCCCTAATGCTAGTCAAGCACATCTTTCGATTCCTTAAAGGGACACTATACATAGGAATTTGGTAGACTAGGTCTAACGAATTCGGACTAATCGGCTACTCCGATTCGGATTATGCCGGTAGTAAACTCGATAGGAAGAGCACGAGTGGTTATTGCCAACTCCTCGACTAAAGTCTAGTTAGCTGGTGTAGTAGAAAGAACCATTGTGTTGCCTTATCTACCACCGAAGTCGAGTACGTTGCGATGGGTGAGTGAGTAGCTCAACTCTTGTGGATGAAGCACACTCTCCGAGATTTTCAATTAAACTTTAATCACACTAAACTTTTCATCGACAACATAAGTTTCATTAACCTAACTAAGAACCCAATTTGTCACTCTAGAACTAAACACATAGAGGATAAACACCATTTCATTCGCGAACACATAGCAAATGGAACAACACAACTCGAATATGTTGAGTCTAAATCGAACCTAGCATATATCTTCACCAAACTCTTACCCGAAGTAGAGTTTAGTATGCTTAGATGGAAATTAGGTTTGTGTGTAATAGAGTAGGGCTCAACTCTTATATTTTTTCTTATATACTCTATTTTTTTTTTCCATGCTTTATGAAACTAGCTTAGGGTTTACCTTAGAAAGAATGCACCTATAGATTTAAGGAGACAATACATCTCACAACACATAGGATCAATGTGTTTGTGTACTGAGCCACGTAGATAGGCGTGAGATGTTAGGACCTTACTCCTGGTTCCAGATGTAGAACTAGTACATCAACATGAACCATGGAGTATAATTATCTAAAATAACCAACTCTACTCAAGACTTATTGATCATTCTATATCAATCAAGTCAAAAATAGTTGAACATACTATTAGTTGAGCTTATGTTAAAACTATTATTTTCAAAATTGACTAGGGTGATGCTTGGACTTACAAAGTCTATTTTATAAAATTCTCTCTACAAACCATCACACTTTTCGATTTATGGCAAAAGGGGGAGAAAAAGGCCAAAGTTAAGGGATCAAAAATTATTTTTTGATAACTTAACTTAAAACATTCAGGCCAAAGATAAGTAATCTTGATTACTTAACTTACTTAATCATTTTAGTGGCAAACATTAAGGGGGAGAGCTAAGATCCTTTTTCAAGTACTCACCTAAGGTCAAGGGGGAGGTTATCTCAAGGGAGAGGACTGGAAAAAGAATTTTACTCATACTCTTACTCATGCTAAACTTACTAAGTTATTCACACTAACTTACTAAGATAGGCATTCCTTCATATTCATCCTTCTTTCATGTTCAAGCTAATTGTGCTTTCATCATTTCACTTACTTCATGTATCTTATGCTTTAAATTTTCCCTTAACTTTGTGTCGGTTTGTCATAGATCAAAAAGGGGGAGATTGTTGGTGCAGTGACATCAGATAATCGAACCTAGGTTTTGATTATGGAAAAGGACCAAAATTAAGGTCATATTGTTATCTAATGATCTAAACTAAGTGTATAGAAAAGATTAAGCTGAGTTGAAGGTCGGCGACACCCGGAGAATCTTGAGTCAAGAAACCATGGTGGTCGGGTGACACCGGGAGAACTTCGTGGGAGTCGAAGAACCCAGGTGGAGACCGGAAGCTAAGCGACTGGTCAGAAAGGACCGGAGGTAAGCACGAGTGCGATGAGAGATGTTAAGGTCGTGTCCTCCATACGGGGACAACTGTAGGTGGCGATCCAACTAAGACTTCTAGTGGAAGGTTTAGGTTGAGATTGGACGGTAAGGAACCTTCATATTTACTATCTTTCATTTAACTTGTTCTAACTCCTTTGTGCAATTCAATAACAAAGATGGCAGTCAACTACAGGCTATAGGCAGTCGACTGATGAAGGCCATCAATTGAGTGCTATTCAAACTGCCAGCTTCGATGAAGGTCAAACTTGATCCCCTTATCATAGGGTGGTGTGGCCTTTTTTGATGGATCTGGATGTTAATGTCTAGGGGGTTGGAAGGCTATAATGTTAGTGCAATCAGCCCAGGTCACGATTGACCGGACTTGAGTTTGACTCGAGCGATGTTTTGATGTTTGACATGAAGGTTTGACATTGATGTTTGACATTGATGTCTGATAATATTTTGGGGAGATTGTTGATTCAATCGACCCAGGTCATGATTGACCGGACTCGAGTTTGACTCGAGGGGCATTTTGATGGTTGACTGGAGTTGACCATGTCATGTAAAGTCCAAGTCTTGAGTACTTGGCATGTAAAGTCCATGCATTAGGTCTTGGCATGGAAAGTCCAACATGGGTTGGCAAGGGAAAGTCCAAGCTTGAGTCTTGGCATTTGTAAAGTCCAAGCGGGAGTCTTTGCAGCATAAGTTCAATGGTTGGCGGCGTAAAGTCCAAGCAGAGTCTTGGAAGCATAAGTCCAATGTGCCTTGGCAGTGTAGACATCATTAGCATGACATAGCCAATGGAAGCACCTGAAGGCTAGTTTATGGATGAACAAGTCATGGATGACTTGGAGGGATCCGATAGGCGCGAGGCTGATAGAGGTGGCTAGAAGGCATAGGTCTAGGCTACGGGTGGTCTAGCAAGTATGGGGGCACCATACTTGGGTTAAAACCTAAAGTTTGAGGTGTGTCAGTCAACTGGTGTGAGTCAACTAGGGTTTGACTGCGGGAAGTGTCCCAGCAGTCGACTGCTAGAGGTGGGCAGTCGACTACTGGCTCGAGCAATCGATTGATCGTGTGATCAGTCGATTGGTGCTCTAGAGTTTGGGCACAGAATGGAGTCGAGACTTGACTGCGGGGGTTAGCAGTCGAGTGAAGGATCCATCAGTCGACTAATGGGTATGATCAGTCGACTGATGATGGATTTGTTGAATTTTTCTAGCATGGATCTAGCCGTTGTCTCATGACAACAGTGGCATCAATCGACTGATGGTCCCGAGCAGTCCACTGATCGACAATTTCTAGCCTAGGCAGTAGCTTTAAAGGGAGCTCGTGGAGGAGGAAATCAACAACGTTTCTTGAAGAGTTTTGGGGCGAATTGCTGGTGTAATTCAGGGTCTCCAAGTGCAACTCAAGCAACCACAAAGCAAGCAATCCAAAGGCAATTGTAAAGTATTTTTCCTTTACTTGTAGTGCATTTTCTTATTGTAATTGCTTGTATTTATTTCTTACTATTGTAAGATCACTTGTACGAGGTTTCTCCACCTCCGGATTATTCTGAGAAGGAGTTATTTGTGATTAGTGGTTGCGTGTACATCACTAGAGATCTTTAGAGCTCGATCCGTGGAGTAGGAACCATTCGATTCTGAACCACATTACATAGTTGAGTTTGCGTGTTTGTTTTGTTATTTCTATATATTCCGCTGTGCTAACATGACTTGTAGAGACGAACACGAAAGAATTTCATCGAGCATCGCATCATCGCTATTCACCCCCCCCCTCTAGCGGTCAACATTTCCTCTACAATTGGTATCAAAGTTGGGAGCTCTTGTACGGACTAACCACCGAGAGCTAAAAGATGCTAGAGGGAAGATGGATTTCCATGACAAGCTTGGATGGGACATCAACACTCCACCACTATACGACCGAGAAGATTTTCCGGTGTGGAGGGCTAGAATGGAGAATTTCTTGATGATGGACATAGAAAATTGGTTCATCATCATGGAAGGCTTTGAACCTCCTAGGGACAAGAAGGGAGATGTCCTCAAGTTAAAAAGGTGGACCCAAGAGCAACGCCAAAAGTTCAAGACCGAAGTCAAGGTAACAAATCTTTTAGAAGATTTGATACCTAATGATATTTTTTCTAGTTTAGGTGAAGTTCAAGATGCTAAGGAGCTATGGGATAAATTGGCCAAGTTCCATGAGAAGCCTCACTTGGCACAAGTAGAAGAAGAAGAATCTTCATCATTTTCACAAGAAAGTGAGGAGTCAGAAGTTGAGAAGGAGTCAACTTCCGAATCGGTGGAAGAAGAAGTAGGAGAAACCTCCACCTCTAGGATTGAGGGGGAGGAGAGACCATCCACACCGGAGCCAGAGCAAAATCAAGAAGAAGCCTCAACCTCCGGAAGGGATGAAGAACCCACTCCGATCACCACCACACTAGGTAACTCAAGCATGTCAATTAATAATAAAATTAATATTATATGCTTTGAGTGTAGGGAAGTCGGGCACTACAAGAGAAAATGCCCAAAGAAAGTAAAGAAACCTCCTTCGCCACCAAAAGTAAACGAAAAAATCAAGGATGCCGGTGTCCCCACCAAGAAGAGCAAGGAGCACGTGGTGTGCTTCAAATGCCGACAACCGGGACACTATAGGAGCCAATGTCCTAGGAGAAAGGAAGGAGCATCACATGTAGGGGGAGCTAAGGCTAACCCTAAGGTATATTTCAATAATACACCTTCTAGTTTTTATAGTAAAAAGCATGCTAGAAATAATGTTAATTCACTTGCTATTGCCCATGAACATAAGCATGCTAATGTAGGGAATTCTTTATGCCAAATGGCATATGCGCAACGGAAAAATTAGGATCCCTTCCAAGTGATCCATGCGAAAGCAAACTCGTATAAAATAAATTTCTCTAAACCAAACCTATCTTATAGGAGAGGATTACCTTTGTTGCGTGCCCTTGTTAATCCCGCTTCTTCCTTTTGTTTGTTGGATCTTTAGCATGTTCAAGTGTCCGTGCCTCTATATGTATCCACACGAGCAAGCTCTTGTCTCACAAAAGAAAAACTAGAGGAGCTCTCCTTTACTTCTTGCTAGAGAAGTCCCTAAAGGAGAGGAAGAGAGGGAAAAGGAGAAAGGAAGAAGAAGACTCCTCTTCTTGCTAGCCTACACTCACAAACCCACACAACCAAAGCTTCCACCAAGCTCTCTCACAACCACAACAACACTTAAACTCTACTTTGGCCGGCCACTCCATGGAGCCTTTTATAGGGTTGGAAAAACCCTTCCACCTCCTTCACATTCAATGCAATCCATTGCATTGAGACACACTCAAAAAGGATTTGGCTTCCTTGTTTGGCCGGCCACTTAAGGAGACAAAACCATTTTGTTTCCTTCCACCTTATCTAGCTTAGGTGGATGCTTAGGTGGCATGCTTATGTGGCATGCTTATGTGGCATTCTTATGTGGCATTCATGCATGTTGAATTAATCTTATTAATTCAATTAAGCTTATGTTATCATATTGAATTAATCTTATTAATTCAATTAAGCTTATGTTATCATATTGAATTAATCTTATTAATTCAATTAAGCTTATGTTATCATATTGAATTAATCTTATTAAATCAATGAGGTAACATATTGAATTAATCTCATTAAATCAATTAGCTAAAATTCTCATTAAGCTTAAAGTCCAAAAACCATTTTGTACTTAAGCTTATTCCCAAATTATTCTAGTCAAACTAGAATACTCTAATTCCTCTAATCATCATGCTCTTTGTGTGACCTATAGGCTCTCATAACATTGGCGGTGGACCTAAACTCTTTTAGATACACAAGCAATGAGCATCTAGCAATACATCATTGCTACCCAAGTTATGAGATAAGTCAAGATCCGACTAACCTTTGTGACTACTATAATATATGACCGTGTCCTTCTATCCTTGATATCAGTTGATCAATGAGGCATAGACCGTGTCATCCTCGATCAATCTATGTGTTTCTTGATCCCTGAGTAAACTAACTCAAACAAATGAGCTCAATATCTCATATTGACTCATTCGAGCATGGCCATGCGTTTTAGTAGTTCTACTCAATCAAGGGGCCCACCGATATCACTCTCGTCATATGAGAGGGATAGATCCCATCTACATCACTCACATCCCTCCGTATAATTTGTTATATACCCAGTAATCGCCTTTATGGTCCACCCTGTTACGGGTGACGTTTGACGATACCAAAGTACATAACTCCTTATGTAGGGAACCGTAGTGACTTCAGGTCTGAGGACTATTCATACCAATAGTCACATGAGAAAGTTTATGATACTCATATAACGATCCATGAAACTTTCTCATGGCGGGTCAGTTCAGTATATATTCTCTAATATATACCCATGTGTCAACTTGATATCATATATCCATGACTTGTGAGATCAAGTCATCAATTGACCTACATGCTAGTCTTTATGTATTAATATTGCCCTTGCATATTAATACTTGACTAGGAACATTTAGAAAGTGTTCTCTATAGCCTCTCATAATCAATTCTGCCAATTGATGTGCTGTAGATAAGAACCTACTTTTCTAGGGCATTACTATATTTAATTTAGCTGGCACAAGCAAGACTTAAATATAATAACCAATCCTTTGCCTTTATAGAATATGATACAAAATGTTCCCTATTCAACCATCACATGATTGGTTCTTAGGGCTATAACTAACAGCTAATAGGAACAAATATATTTGTTTAGGAGATAAAAATGTCCACATTTCAAATAGGGAGAAATTTTGGACTAATGTCCCTAGAAAAACTTTACTTAGGGAATCTATTAGAAAAACATCTTGCATATACCCACATGAGTTACCTTTTAGCCGGTAGCCATGCTTAAGTCTATCCAGATTCTCTTATGCGTTGCTGCTCATATGGATTATGAGGTATGACAGATGGATGTCAAGACAACTTTCCTTAATGGAAGTCTTGAAGAAAACATCTATATTAAGTAACCAGAGGGATTCATTGCAAAGGGCAAAGGGCATCTAGTGTGCAAGCTTAATCGATCCATTTATGGATTGAAGCAAGATTCGAAATCTTGGAACATTCGCTCTGATGAGGTAATCCATTCTTATGGATTTATTCAAAATCCAGATGAGTCTTGTGTATACAAGAGATGTGACGGAAACGTAGTGGTATTTCTTGTACTATACATAGATGATATTTTGTTAATTGGCAACAATGTCAAGGTGTTATCGTACGTAAGGGTATGGTTCACCAAACAGTTTGATATGAAGGACTTGGGAGAAGTGGGACACATCCTTGGGATCAAGGTTATAAGGGATCGCAGTAAAAGGATGTTGTGCTTATCTCAATCTTCATACATAGACACCATTATGGATCGTTTTAGCATGCAGAACTCAAAGAAAGGTTTTCTACCTTTCAGGCATGGAGTTCCTTTATCTAAGGAAATGTGTCCTAGAACATCTGAGGAGATAGAGGAGATGAAGGAGGTTCCTTATGCTTCGACAGTAGGAAGGCTCATGTATGCTATGTTATGTACGAGACCGGATATCTACTTTGCCATAGGCATGGTTAGCATATATCAGAGTAATCCAGGACAGGGACATTGGACTGCGGTGAAACATATATTGAAGTACCTGAGAAGAACTAGGGATTATATCTTTGGTATCTGAGAGTTGCGTATTGCTCAAATGATTACTCCTCGGTTTATTCGACTGTCGGATAGGGATAACAGTATGTCTACCTCAGGTTTTGTGTTTACTTTGAGAGGTGGAGCCATTGTATGGAGGAGTGTCAAGAAGAAATGCGTGGCGAACTCTACCATGGAAGCTGAGTATGTGGCAGCCTCTGAGGCGGCAAAAGAAGCTGTGTGGCTCTGGAACTTCTTGATGGACTTGGATGTGATTCCTGGTTTGCCCAGAACTATCACAATTTATTGTGATAATAGTGGTGCAGTTGCAAACTCGAAGAAACCATGAGCCCATAAGGCAAGTAAACATATAGAGCGCAAGTACCACCTGATACGAGAAATCGTAAAGAGAGGAGAAGTTGTTGTGGCCAAGATTGCATCGGAGGATAACCTGGCAGATCCTTTGTAAACTGAAAAGTCTATCTTTTGTATGAACATTTTTATTTTGAAATAAAAATCACATGATCATTGTTTGCATATTTATGGTTATGCATATTGTCTAATACATTACATTGTGGATAACATGGTGTGTAGTGTCACACGGTAGATCATGTTATCAGCTCCTTATAGAGTATAAGTAAAGGCTCACAACCGAGATGACTTTGGACAAACCATTGGTATGGTTGTAGTGTAATTTGGTATTGGTTTTTCTTGACCATAGAATTACACTAGTACACTTTGTGTGTATTGAGCAGGACCGACTTAGAGGTGATTCGATTTATTGCTGACTACATAATCGAATCGGATCTCAGATATTATATTGTACAATCTCTTAATCCCAATATAATAACGGGCAAATATAGTTAGTACTCATTTCTTTGATTTACCAATGGGCGAGATTTATAGATTAAATTGATAGGCTCGGTAAGTTGAGAAATAATATTACTTATATGGTGTGCCATTGATTATAGAAGGAAACCATGTCCTATATATTAGGATGATGATGTCCCATTGAGGAGCTCATAAGGTTCATCATGTAAACCCTACTGGTGGACTTGGTCCGGCATGATGATAAGTTTGAGTGGTACTACTCATGGAGTTAGATGTTGATTAATTAATTGTCAGTAAATTAATTAATCGACGGACATTCGAGATCTTAAACACGGGGAGATAAATGTACAAATAATATATGGAGCCCATATTAACATATGGGGGTTGGTGAGGTATATCAATGATAATCCTCTATTGGAATGGATTAACTTTAATGGATCGGACTTTATGTGGGCTTGATCCATTGGGTGGCCAAGATCCAACTCCTCCTCATGGTCCCTATTGTAGCCTATTAAAAGCTCATGGAGCCTAGATCCAATGATGGAAAACAAAACTCTAGATCCAACGGTAGAGATTAAATCTCTAGATCCGACGGTTGAGATTAAATCTCTAGATCCGACGGTTGAGATTAAATCCCTAGAACCGATGGTGGAGATTAAAATAAGGCTTAAGCCTAACTCTATAAAAGGAGGGATTAGGGTGGGCGGCAAGAGAAATTTTGGAGGCAAAGGGGATTAGAGTTTTTGGGCGGTAAGGGCTAGGAGGCTTGGGCTGCCACAAACTTGGAACGATTTTCCTTCTTCTTCCTTAGGTGGCCGGCGCCCATCCTCTCCTCTCCACTCCTTGGCCAGCATCCAAAGCTCTTGCTTCTCTTCTCCTTGGTCGGTGGAAACAAGGGTTAGGGTGATTCCTTGGAGCTCTTGGTCGGTGCCCACCTTTCCCTCTCTTTAGGCCGGTGGCAAGCTTCAAGTTGGGAGCTTGTTGGTTGGTCCTAGATAGAGGAGAGTTTTGTTTCTTATTCTTCCTTTTGTTCGGAGCGAGAAAAGAAAAAAAGATTGGTGATCTAGGAGGCTTCGACTTTTGGAAGATCGTCGTCCACACGACGTCCAAAAGGAGGAAGGACATACAATAGAAGATCGAGAGGTATAACGCTTGTTTATATTCTTTTGTAACATGTCTATAATTGTTTTCAATCATATACATGTTGTATGTTCTGTTTTATGGCTAAATTAACTTGGACCCCGAATACAAACACAAAAGCCAGCGATTTGTACATCGTCTATTCCACGGCTAATCGTAGAATAGAGGTTGGTTGCTTAAACAACAAGTTTGTTCATGTGACTACTCTAATCAGAAAAACATGACAATGATACGGTAGCTTGGGTAATCTCTCTTGTCAAGGATAAATTATTTTTATCCGGGGATGTAGAAGAGATCGCCATGAACAAGCGACCGAGTTGAAGTAGGAAGCGAAGTTTCCTACCTTCAAGTGGTATCATAGCCACGGTTTCCAGTTTTGTGTGTTTAGGATTCGGTTACTTTTATGTACTTTTCATATATTATATGTGCTGAATAATAGTTGGATGTGCATAGGTTAACTTTTTGGTTTCAGGCATAGGATCCAACTATTATGGCCATATGTGTGTATGTGATTGTAAGTGTGTAATTGTATATTTTGTTGAATCCTCGGGGTTGACAAGGCTTGTATTTAATTTTTGTAATTAGATACGACATTATTTAGCCACTCCTTTTATTTTAGTTTACTTTCGATGTAGATTACATGTAGACTCTCTCGTGGAGTATAGAATTGATGGATGTAAATTAAAATAGTTTTTCTCGACTCGGATCTCCGGATGGCTTGTACATGGCGTAGGGAGGAGCAGACGAGATGGCGATAGGATGGGAGGCATATTGGAGACAAAAGCTATAATAGTTGGAAATTATTTCTTTTTCATATTTATTGCTTTTTGTTTGATATGCATGTCGTAGACTAGAAAATTCCTCAATTTTAAATTACTAAGTGGGAGAGGGATATTTTTATAAATTCCCATGGCCTCCATTACGATTTGACATGTAATGCAAACAAACTTGCGCGTCGGCTCTGAGTGCCTTCCTCCACATCGGATGAGTTTGTTTGCGGATCACAAGGTCGAATATGGTTATAGGAAATTATTAAGGATCGTGTGTACTTCCCCATCGGAAGGCACATAACCCGAGATAATTACCTTGGTACTGAGTAATGGTGAATACTTAGATACAAATATAAGTATCCTCCCCATCGGAGTCACTGCTTTTATTTTTAGGGCCGAAGAGGAACTAACTATTAATTTTATTTGTCAAAAAGTTAGGTTGACAAGATAGTAAAATTAATGGGTGAAACCTCCTCTTACAAATATAGAATTTGTATACGTCCACACTATCATGGCATAAAATATTCTCGGTGTTTTAAGGTGTTGGTTGATTTTAAAAATTTTATTGTTTAAGGAATCAATAAGTTTTTGAAATCTAATGTTTTGATCTAAGTGATTCTTAGGTTTTTTCAAAATGACTTTCAACCCGCTTGTTGTGATACTGAAAGAAAATAAACTTACTGGACCCAGTTATGTTAATTGGAAGAGGAATCTTGACATTGTCTTGACTGCTAAGGAATACAAATATGTACTCCTCGAAGAGTGCCCTCCTAAGCCTGTGGATGATTCTAGGGAAAAGGAGAAGGAGAGTTATAAGAAGTGGATCAAGGCCGATGAGATGGCGCGGTGTTACATTTTGGCATCTATGTCAAATGTACTGCAACATCAGCATCAAGCCATATCCACTGCTTATGACATGATGCTCAATCTCAAAGAGCTTTTCAGACACCAGAATCAGGCTGCTAGGCAGGAAGCCATGAGGAACTTGATGACGACCACCATGATCGAGGGAACACCCGTGAGGGATCATGTTCTCAAGATGATGGCTCATTTGAATGAGCTGGAAGTCCTCGGAGCTGAGATCGATGGGGAAACCCAGGTCGATATAATTCTCCAATCTCTACCTAGAAGTTTTGAGCAGTTTCGCCTGAACTACAACATGAACAAGAGGTTGTATTTGTTTGCGAAGCTTCTAACAGAACTCTAGGTTGCAGAGGGGCTTTTTTGTCAGAGTGCTCAGGCGCAGGCCTTGGTTGCTCAAAAGGTTTCTGCTTCTAAGCCAAAAGGCAAGAAGAAGAAGAAACAAGCTGGTGCAAAAGTGGCGAGTGGAACTCAAGGAGGAGTGAAGAAGTCGAAAGGCAAGTGCTTCACTTGCAAGCAGACTGGACACTGGAAGAAGGACTTCCCCAACCGGAAGCAGAACAAAGGTATATCTTTTGGTCTAGTCATTGAAACATGTTTAGCGATGTTATCTACCTACACCTGGTGTGTAGATACGAGAGCCATTGATCATGTCTATAATACTTTGCAGGGGTTCCACGAAACCAAATGACTGGCTGAGGGGGAGATTACCGTATACTTGGGCGATGCCACGAAGGTGGCGGCTGTTGCAGTGGGAGATGTTTATTTGTCTTTTGATAAAAATAAAGTTTTGGTTCTTAAGAATTGCCTTTATGTACCTTTATTTAGAAAGAATTTGATTTCGGTTTCTAAATTTTTTATGGATGGATATTATATTTCTTTTAATGACAGAATTGTTATAAAAAGAAATAGAGAGATTATCTGTTCTGGTGCATTGATAGGAAATTTATATACACTTGAACCAAAAGCTCCCATTATGCAAATAGAAGAGAATAACTCATCTTCTAATTCCAATAAGAGAAAAAAACCTTCGAAGATGAACCAAACATATCTTTGACATCTAAGACTTTGTGATATTAACCTAAGCAGAATTCAAAGGTTGATAGCTGATGGACCTCTAGGTTCATTAGTGGTGGAAGATTTCCCAACCTGCAAATCTTGCTTGGAGGGTAAAATGACCAAGAGGCCTTTTTTGGCCAAGGGGTATAGAGCCTAAGATGTGCTAGAATTTGTTCATTCTGATTTGTGTGGTCCTATGTCTATCCAAGCTAGAAGTGGTTTTGAGTATTTCGTCTCTTTTATAGACGATTATTCGAGATATGGATACATTTACTTGATACACCACAAGTCTGAATACTTTGACAAGTTCATAGAATTCAAGGCTGATGTGGAGAAACGTCAAGGTAAAAGTATTAAGACACTATGATCTGATCGTGGTGGTGAGTACCACTTGGGAGAGTTTAGGAATTACTTATCAGAGAATGGGATTCAATCCCAATTGTCTGCACCTAGCACACCCCAGTAGAATGGTGTAGCAGAGCGAAGGAATAGGACTCTTATGGAGATGGTTAGATTGATGATGAGTTATTCTGAGTTGCTAGATTCATTCTGGGGATATGCTCTAGATACGACAGTGTATATTCTGAACTTGGTACCATCTAAATCAGTGCCTTCTACTCCCACAGAATTGTGGACTGGGCGATAGCCTAATCTAAGACATATTCAGATTTGGGGGAGTCCAACACATGTGCTGAAAGCAGATGCTGGTAAGTTGGAACCTCGTACAGAAGTATGCATGTTCATTGGCTATCCTAGTGGAACGAAAGGAGGTTTGTTTTATAGTCCTAGAGATCAATGGGTGGTCGTCAGCACGAACGCCAGATTTTTAGAGGAATACTATGTGATGAACCACAAGCCCATGAGTAAGATTGTTCTGGAGGAATTGAAAGGGAAAGTCACTTCTTCTGTACCACCGGTACAAGAGGATATACCATAAGTCACTACACCGCGTGTCACAGAGGATACACAGGTGATACCTCATCGTAGTGGGAGGGTTGTTAGACAACCTGATAGATTCATGTTCTTGGGAGAATCTTCTGATTTGGTCCCTGGCGAACATGAACCTGATCCCTGGACATATGACGAGGCAATCCAAGACAAAGATGCGGTATCTTGGCAAAGTGCAATGAATACTGAGATTGAATCTATGGATTCAAATCAGGTCTGGGAGCTAGTAGAACCACCCAATGGTGTAAAAACCATTGGATGCAAGTGGATCTACAAAATAAAGAGAGCAATAGACGGGAAGGTTGAGACCTTCAAAGCAAGGCTTGTTACGAAAGGGTATACTCAGAAAGAGGTTATCGATTATGAGGAGACCTTTTCGCTGGTAGCCATGCTTAAGTCTACCCGAATTCTCTTATGCATTGCTGCTCATATGGATTATGAGGTATGACAGATGGATGTCAAGACAACTTTCCTTAATGGAAGTCTTGAGGAAAACATCTATAAGAAGCAACCAGAGGGATTCATTGCAAAGGGCAAAGAGCATCTTGTGTGCAAGGTTAATCGATCCATTTATGGATTGAAGCAAGCTTCGAGATCTTGGAACATATACTTTGGTGAGGTAATCCAGTCTTATGGATTTATTCAAAGTCCGGATGAGTCTTGTGTATACAAGAGATGTGACGGAAACGTAGTGGTATTTCTTGTACTATATGTAGATGACATTTTGTTAATTGGCAACAATGTCAAGGTGTTATCAGACGTAAGGGTATGGTTGTCTAAACAGTTTGATATGAAGGACTTGGGAGAAGTGGGGCACATCCTTGTTTTTGGAATCGTGCTATTCCTCGGAATCTCATTAGCTCCCATGTCCCCGGATTAAAATTTTCATCAATGAAAACTAATCCGGATGGGATGAGTTTCCTAAGCACAACCAATTCGTCGTCGTGCTAACGACTCGAGCGATCACTTGAACAAACTAGTTGTTCAAGCAACACAACTCTTCTAGTCGGTTAGCCGCGGAAGAGACGACGGACGGATCGCCGGTTCTTGTGTTTATCTTCGGGGTCAATGATTATACAAATACATGCAAATGTAAACTAGTATAATCAACATATACTAACATAAAGAACATAAGCTAGCATATCAATAAGAACATGCAAAGAACAATAATAAAAGTTGTAAAACTTTTATACCTCTTGATCTTCTATCGTATGTCCTAACCTCCTTGTAGACTTCGTGTGGGCGAAGATCCTCCACAAGTTGAAGCTTCCTAGATCTTCTTCAATCCAAAGAAAGAAGAACTCTCTTTCCCTTCTGGCTTGAGCCAACCACCAATCCACAAAGGATTGATCCCGCCGGCCCCAAGAATAGAGAGAACAAAATGGAAACCACCAAGGAACCAAACTATGGACAAACCCTAGCTTCTAGTGCCGCCGGCCAAGAAGAAAAGAAGAGGAGAAGGGGAATTCGGTTGAGCCCCGACCAAGGTGGAAGGAAGAGATCTAGGGACTGGCCACACCCTAGGAAGAAGAAGAGATCCTCTCCTATAGTTGCCGCCCACTCTCCTTGCCAACCCTAGCCGCCCAACCAAACCCTAACCTAGGATAGCTTGCCGCCCAACCAAAGGAAAGGCAAAACCCTAATCTCTTTGAAAACCATCTTCTATGTGCCGGCTATGGAAGAGGGGAAAAAGAATAGAATGAGCACCGACCAAGGTAAAGGGTAGAAGGTAGGGGCCGGCCATGTCTTAGGAAGAAGAAGAAACTCATCTTCCATGTGTTGTCGCCCACCTTTGCTCCCAAACCCTAGCCGCCCAAAAAATTCTAAACCAACTAGGATTCCTAGCCTCCAAAGGAAGCAAACCCTAATCCCCTAAACCGTCCATCCTTATTTTGCCACCCACCCTAAGCCACCCTTTTATAGAGTTAGGGTTTAGGCCTTGGTTTTATCTCCACCGTCGGTTCTAGGGTTTTAATCTCAACCGTCGGATCTAGAGATTTAATCTCAATCGTCGGTTCTAGGGTTTTAATCCCAACCGTCGAATCTAGAGATTTAATCTCTACTGTCAGTTCTAGGAATTTAATCCCAACCGTCGGATCTAGAGATTTAATCTCCACCGTCGGTTCTAGGGATTTAATCCCAACCGTCGGATCTAGAGATTTAATCTCTACCGTCGGTTCTAGGGATTTAATCCCAACCGTCGGATCTAGAGATTTGTTTTCCATCATTTGATCTAGACTTCATGAGGTTTATATTAGGCTACGATAGGGACCATGAGGAGGAGTTGGGTCTTGGCCACCCGATGGATCAGAACCACACAAACTTGATCCATCAATAATGTTCCATTCCACTAGAGGATCATCACCGAACTACCTCACCAACCCCATAAATTAATATGGGCTCCATATATTATTTGTACATCCATCTCCCCGTGTTTAAGATATCGAATGTCCGTCAATTAATTGATTTACTGACCATCAATTAATTAACATCTAATTCCTCGAGTAGTACCACTCAACCTTATCATCATGTTGACCAAGTCAACCTGCAAGGTTTACATGATGAACCTTATGAGCTCCTCAAGGGGACATCATCAACCTAATACATAGGACACAGATTCCTCCTATAATCAACGGCACACCATGTAAATAATATCATTTCCCAACTTACCAGGCATATTGATTCAATCCATAGAAATCTCACCCTCTCGTAAATCAAAGAAATAAATACTAAGTACATGTGCCTGTTATTATATCGAGATTAAGAGCATGTACCACATAATATCCGAGGTTCGATTCAATTATGTTGTCAGCAATAAATTGAATCACCTCTATGTCGGTCCTGCTCAATACACTAAGGTGTACTAGTGTAACTCTATGTTCAAGATAAAACAATACCAAGCTACACTACAACCATGCCAATGGTTTGTCCAAAACCATCTTGGTTGTGAGCCTCTACTTATATTCTACAAGGGACTGATAACATGATCTTCTGTGCCACACCAAGCACCATGTTATCTACAATGTAAAATATTAGACAATTTTGCATAACTATAAAAATATGCAAACAATGATCATGTGATTCTTATTTCAAAATAAAGATGTTCATACAAAAGAGCTAGGCTTTCAGTATACATCCCAACAATCTCCCACTTATACTAAAAGACTATGCTGTTCTCATACTACCATAAATCTGATTCCCCTTCCTTCCACATGCCTATCAAAGCTCTCACTAGAAGGGACTTAGTGAAAGGGTCTACCTGGTCATCCTCTAATACAATCTAGGCGACAGCAACTTCTACCTCCTTTACGATTTCTCGTATCAGGTGGTACTTGCACTCTATGTGTTTACTAGCCTTATGGGCTCGTGGTTCCTTCGAGTTTGCAACTGCACCATTATTATCACAATAAATTGTGATATTTCTGGGCAAACCAGGAATCACATCCAAGTCCATTAGAAAGTTCCTGAGCCACACAGCTTCCTTGGCTGCCTCAGAGGCTGCCACATACTCAGCTTCCATGGTAGAGTCCGCCACGCATTTCTGCTTGACAATCCTCCATACTATGGCTCCACCTCCAAAAGTAAACACAAAACCTGAGGTAGACTTACTGTTATTCCTATCTGAATGGAAATCGCAATCCATACAACCCACAGGGAGTAATTGGTCTGCCCGGTAAACTTGCATATAATCCCTAGTCCTTCTCAGGCACTACAATATATGCTTTTACCGTAGTCCAATGTCCCTGTCCTAGATTACTCTGATATCTGCTAACCATGCCCACGGCAAAGCAGATATCTTGTCTCGTATATAGCATACATGAAGCTTCCTACTGCCGAAGCATAAGGAACCACCTTCAGCTCCTTTATCACCTCAGATGATCTAGGACACATCTCCTTAGATAAAGGAACTCCATACCTGAAAGGTAGAAAACCCTTCTTAGAGTTCTGCATGCTAAAACGATCCAAAATCATGTCTATGTATAAAGCTTGGGATAAGCACAACATCCTTTTCCTGCGATCCTTATAACCTTGATCTCAAGGATGTGTCCTGCTTCTCCCAAGTCCTTCATATCTAACTGTTTGGACAACCATACCCTTACGTCTGATAACACTTCGATGTTGTCGCCAACCACCAAAATGTCATCTACGTATAGTACAAGAAATACCACTACGTTTCCGTCACATCTCTTGTATACACAAGACGCATCCGGACTTTGAATAAATCCATAAGACTAATTTATCTCCTCAAAGCGGATGTTCCAAGACCTCGAAGCTTGCTTCAATCCATAAATGGACCGATTAAGCTTACATACAAGATGCTCTTTGCCCTTAGCAATGAATCCCTATGGTTGCTTCATGTAGATGTTTTCCTCAAGACTTCCATCAATGGAAAGCTATCTTGACATCCATATGCCACACCTCATAATCCATATGAGCTGCTATGCATAAGAGCTCTCAGACCTGATTTGAATCTATAGATTCAATCTCAGTATTCATTGCACTTTGCCAAGATGCTGTATCTATATCTTGGATTGCCTTTGTCGTATTTTCAGGGATCAGGTTCATGTTCGCCAGGGACCAAATCAGAAGATTCTCCCAAGAACATTAATCTATCAAGTTGTCTAACAACCCTCCCACTATGACGAGTTATCATCTGCGTATCCTCTGTGACACGTGGTGCAGTGACATGTGGTATATCCTCTTGTACCGGTGGTACTAAAGAAGTGACTTCCCTTTTAACTCCTCCAGAACAATTTTTTTACCCTTGGGCTTGTGGCTCATCACATAGTCTTCCTCTAGAAATCTGGCATTCATGTTAACGATCACCCTCTGATCTCTAGGACTATAAAACAATCCACCCTTCGTTCCCCTGGGATAGCCAATGAACATGCGTACTTCTGTACGAGGTTCCAACTTACCAGTATCTGCCTTCAGCACATGTGCTGGACTCCCATATCTGAATATGTCTTAGACTAGGCTTTCATCCAGTCCATAATTCTGTGGGAGTAGAAGGCACTGATTTAGATGGAACCAAGTTCAGAATGTACACTGTCGTATCTAGAGCATATCCCCAGAACAAATCTGGCAAGTCAGAATAACTCATCATCGATCTAACCATCTCCATAAGAGTCCTCTTCCTTCGCTCCGCTACACCATTCTGTTGGGGTGTGCCAGGTGCAGACAATTGGGATTGGATCCCAGCCTCTAATAAGTAATTCCTAAACTATCCCAAGAGGTATTCACTACTACGATCAGATCGTAGTGTCATCTTGAATAATTGTCTATGAAAGAGACGAAATATTCAAAACTACCTCTTGCCTGGATAGACATAGGACCATACGAATCAGAATGAACCAATTCCAACACATCTTTGGATCTATACCCCTTGGCCTAGAAAAGCCTCTTGGTCATCTTACCCTCCAAGCAAGATTCGTAGGTTGGGAGATCCTCCACCAGCAATGAACCCAAAGGTTCATCAGCTATCAACCTTTGAATTCTGCTTAGGTTAATATGACCAAGCCTAAGATCCCGAAGATATGTTTGGTTCATCTTCGAAGGTTCTTTTCTCTTATCGGAATTAGAAGATGAGTTGTAAACTTCAATTTGCATCGTGGGAGCTTGTGGTTCAAGTTATAAATTTCCTATCTATGTACCTGAATAGATAATGTCCCTATTCCTTTTATAACAAATCTGTCATTAAAAAGAATAGATTATCCATCCATAATTTAGAAACCGAAAGCAATTCTTTCTAAATAAAGGTACATAAAGAAAATTCTTAAGAACCAAAAACTTTATTTTTCTCAAAAGATAAATAAAACATCTCCCACTGCAATAGCCGCCATCTTCATGGCATTGCCCAAGTAAATGGTAATATCCCCTTTAACTAGTCGTCGGGTTTCCTGGAACCCCTGCAAAGTATTGCAGACATGATTAGTGGCTCTCGTATCTACACACTAGGTGCCAGTAGATAACACCGCTAATCATGTTTCAACGACTAGACCAAAGGATATACTTTTGTTCTATTTTGGATTGGGACAGTCCTCCTTCCAATGTCCATCCTGCTTGTAAGTGAAGTACTTGCCTTTCGGCTTCTTCACTCCTCCCTGAGATCCTCCCACCACATTTGCTCAACCTTGTTTCTCCTTCTTCTTGCCTTTCGGCTTAGAAGTAGAAACCTTTTTGAGCAACCATGGCTTGAGGACACTCTTTGAAGAGTGCATACTTGTACTTCTTAGTAGATAAGACAATATTTGGATTCCTTTCCAATCATCATTATTTGGGTACAATAAGTTTATTTCCTTTAGTATCACAATAAGTGGACTGAAAGTCATTTTGAAAATCCTAAGAATCACATGGATCATTATTTTAGATTTCAAATATTATTGATTCCTCAAAACAATAAAATTCTGAAATCAACCAACACCTCAAAACACCGAGAATATCGCATGCCACGCAGTGTGGACGTAAACGAATTCTACATTTGTAAGAGGAGGTTTTACCCATTAATTTTATTATCTTGTCAACCTTACTTTTTGACAAATAAAATTAATAGTTGGTTCCTCTTTGGCCCTACAAATAAAAGCAGTGACTCCGATGTGGAGGATACCTTTATTTGCATCTAAGTGTGCACCATTACACGATACTAAGGGAATTATTTCAGATTATGTGCCTTACCTCTGTGGAAGTACACACGCTCCTAGATAATTTCCTATAACCATTATTTGACCTAGTGATCCGCAAACAAACTCATCCGCAGGGAGGAAGGCACTCAGAGCCGACACGCAAGTTTGTTGCATCACACATCAAATTGTAATGGAGGCCACGGGAATTAATTAAAATATCCCTCTCCCACTTAGTAAATTGAAAATGAGGAATTTTCAAGCACACACAACATGCATATAAAACAAATCAGCAATAAATATGGAAAAAATAGAATTTTTCCAACTATTATGGCATTGTTCTCCAATATGTGTTCCGTCGTGTCGCCACCTCGTCCGCTCCTCCTATGCCATGTACGAGCCATCCGGAGATCCGAGCCGAGAATAAAACCTATTTTATTTTACATCCATCGATCCTATACTCCACGAGGGAGTGTACATGAAATCTAGATCGAAAGTAAAATAAAATAAAGAGTGGCTAAACAATGCCGTATTTAATTACAAAAATTAAATACTAATCTAGCCTCGTCAACCCCGAGGATTCAAATAATAAATATTTATACACATACAATCACATACACACATATGGCCATAATAGTCGGATCTTACGCCTGCAACCAAAGAGTTAAACTACGCATATCCTACTATTATCCGACACATATAATATATGAAAAAGTGCATAAAAATTAACCGAATACTAAACACACAAAATCGGAAACCGTGGCTCTGATACCATTTGTTGGAATCGTGCTATTCCTCGGAATCTCATTGACTGCCATGTCCCCGGATTAAAATTTTCACCAATGAAAACTAATCCGGATGGGATGAGTTTCCTAAGCACAACCAATTCGTCGTCATGCTAACGACTCGAGCGATCGCTTGAACAAACAAGTTGTTCAAGCAACACAACTGTTCTAGTCGGTTAGCCGCGGAAGAGTCGACGGACGGATCGCCGGTTCTTGTGTTTATCTTCGGGGTCCATGATTATACAAATACATGCAAATGTAAACTAGTATAATCAACATATACTAACATAAAGAACATAAGCTAGCATATCAATAAGAACATGCAAAGAACAATAGAAAAAGTTGTAAAACTTTTATACCTCTTGATCTTCTATCGTATGTCCTAACCTTCTTGTAGACTTCGTGTGGGCAAAGATCCTCCACAAGTTGAAGTTTCCTATATCTTCTTCAATCCAAAGAAAGAAGAACTCTCTTTCCCTTCTTGCTTGATCCAACCACCAATCCACAAAGGATTGATCCCGCCGGCCCCAAGAATAAAGAGAACAAAATGGAAACCACCAAGGAACCAAACTATGGACAAACCCTAGCTTCTAGTGCCGCCGACCAAGAAGAAAAGAAGAGGAGAAGGGGAATTCGGTTGAGCCCCGACCAAGGTGGAAGGAAGAGATCTAGGGACCGGCCACACCCTAGGAAGAAGAAGAGATCCTCTCCTATAGTTGCCGCCCACTCTCCTTGCCAACCCTAGCCGCCCAACCAAACCCTAACCTAGGATAGCTTGCCGCCCAACCAAAGGAAAGGCAAAACCCTAATCTCTTTGAAAACCATCTTCTATGTGCCGGCTATGGAAGAGGGGAAAAAGAATAGAATGAGCACCGACCAAGGTAAAGGGTAGAAGGTAGGGGCCGGCCATGTCTTAGGAAGAAGAAGAAACTCATCTTCCATGTGTTGGCGCCCACCTTTGCTCCCAAACCCTAGCCGCCCAAAAAATTCTAAACCAACTAGGACTCCTAGCCTCCAAAGGAAGCAAACCCTAATCCCCTAAACTGTCCATCCTTATTTTGCCGCCCACCCTAAGCCACCCTATTATAGAGTTAGGGTTTAGGCCTTGGTTTAATCTCCACCGTCGGTTCTAGGGTTTTAATCTCAACCGTCGGATCTAGAGATTTAATATCAATCGTCGGTTCTAGGGTTTTAATCCCAACCGTCGGATCTAGAGATTTAATCTCTACCGTTGGTTCTAGGAATTTAATCCCAACCGTCGGATCTAGAGATTTAATCTCCACCGTCGGTTCTAGGGATTTAATCCCAACCGTCGGATCTAGAGATTTGTTTTCCATCATTTGATCTAGACTTCCTGAGGTTTATATTAGGCTACGATAGGGACCACGAGGAGGAGTTGGGTCTTGGCCACCCGATGGATCGGAACCACACAAACTTGATCCATCAATGATGTTCCATTACATTAGAGGATCATCATCGAACTACCTCACCAACCCCATAAATTAATATGGGCTCCATATATTATTTGTACATCCATCTCCCCGTGTTTAAGATATCGAATGTCCGTCAATTAATTGATTTACTGACCATCAATTAATTAATATCTAATTCCTCGAGTAGTACCACTCAACCTTATCATCATGTTGACTAAGTCAACCTGCAGGGTTTACATGATGAACCTTATGAGCTCCTCAAGGGGACATCATCAACCTAATACATAGGACACGGATTCCTCCTATAATCAACGACACACCATGTAAATAATATCATTTCCCAACTTACCGGCCATATTGATTCAATCCATAGAAATCTCACCCTCTGGTAAATCAAAGAAATAAATACTAAGTACATGTGCCCGTTATTATATCGGGATTAAGAGCATGTACCACATAATATCCGAGGTCCGATTCAATTATATTGTCAGCAATAAATTGAATCACCTCTATGTCGGTCCTGCTCAATACACCGAGGTGTACTAGTGTAACTCTATGTTCAAGATAAAACAATACCAAGGTACACTACAACCATGCCAATGGTTTGTCCAAAACCATCTTGGTTGTAAGCCTCTACTTATATTCTACAAGGGACTGATAACATGATCTTCTATGCCACACCAAGCACCATGTTATCTACAATGTAAAATATTAGACAATTTTGCATAACTATAAAAATATGCAAACAATGATCATGTGATTCTTATTTCAAAATAAAGATGTTCATACAAAAGAGCTAGGCTTTCAGTATACATCCCAACACTTGGGATCAAGGTTATAAGGGATTGCAGGAAAAGGATGTTGTGATTATCTCAAGCTTCATACATAGACATGATTATGGATCATTTTAGCATGCAGAACTCCAAGAAAAGTTTTGTACCTTTCAAGCATGGAGTTCCTTTATCTAAGGATATGTGTCCTAGAACATTTGAGGAGATAGAGGAGATGAAGGCGGTTCCTTATGCTTCGGTAGTAGGAAGCCTCATGTATGCTATGTTATGTACCAGACCAGATATCTACTTTGCCGTGGGCATGGTTAGCAGATATCAGAGTAATCTAGGACAGGGACATTGGACTACGGTAAAAACATATATTGTAGTTCCTGAGAAGGACTAGGGATTATATGCAAGTTTAACGGGCAGACCAATTACTCCCTATGGGTTACACATATTTCGACTTCCAATCAGATAGGGATAACAGTAAGTCTACCTCAGGTTTTGTGTTTACTTTGGGAGGTGGAGCCATTGTATGGAGGAGTGTCAAGCAGAAATGCGTGGCGGACTCTACCATGGAAGCTGAGTATGTGGTAGCCTCTGAGGCGGCCAAAGGAGTTGTGTGGCTCAGGAACTTCTTGATGGACTTGGATGTGATTCCTGGTTTGCCAAGAACTATGACAATTTATTATGAATATAGTGGTGCAGTTGCAAACTCGATTGAACCACGATCCCATAAGGCAAGTAAACACATAGAGCGCAAGTACCACCTTATACGAGAAATCGTAAAGAGAGGAGAAGTTGTTTTGGCCAAGATTGCATCGGAGGATAACCTGGAAGATCTTTTGTATACTGAAAAGTTTTCCTTTTGTATGAACATATTTATTTTGAAATAAGAATCACATGATTATTGTTTGCATATTTATGGTTGTGCATATTATCTAATACATTACATTGTAGATAACATGGTGTGTAGTGTCACACGGTAGATCATGTTATCAGCTCCTTGTAGTGTATAAGTAATGGATCACAACCGAGATGGCTTTGGATAAACCATTGGTATGGTTGTAGTGTGATTTGTTATTGGTTTGTCTTGACCATAGAATCACACTAGTACACTTTGTGTGTATTGAGCAGGACCCACTTATAGGTGATTCGATTTATTGCTTACTACATAATCTAATTGGACCTCAGATATTATATTGTACATGCTCTTAATCCCAATATAATAATGGGCACATATACTTAGTACTCAATTCTTTGATTTACCATTGGGCGAGATTTATAGATTAAATCGATAGGCTCGATAAGTTGGGAAATGATATTACTTATATGGTGTGCCATTGATTATAGGAGGAAACTGTGTCCTATATATTAGGATGATGATGTCCCATTGAGGGGCTCATAAGGTTCATCATGTAAACCCTGCAGGTGGACTTTGTCCGACATGATGATAATGTTGAGTGGTACTACTCATGGAGTTAGATGTTGATTAATTAATTGTCAGTAAATTAATTAATCGATGGACATTCGAGATCTTAAACACGGGGAGATAAATGTACAAATAATATATGGATCCCATATTAACATATGGGGGTTGGTGAGGTAGATCAATGATAATCCTCTAGTGGAATGGATTATCATTAATGGATCGGACATTATGTGGGCTTGATCCATTGGGTGGCCAAGATCCAACTCCTCCTCATTGTCTCTATTGTAGCCTATTAAAACCTCATGGAGTGTAGATCCAATGATGGAAAAAAAAACTCTAGATCCAACGGTAGAGATTAAATCTCTAGATCCGACGATTGAGATTAAATCTCTAGGTCCGACGGTTGAGATTAAATCCCTAGAACCAATGGTGGAGATTAAAACAAGGCTTAAGCCTAACTCTATAAAAGGAGGGATTAGGGTGGGCGGCAAGAGCAATTTTGGAGGCAAAGGGGATTAGGTTTTTTGGGCGGCAAGGGCTAGGAGGCTTGGGCGGCCACAAACTTGGAAAGATTTTCCTTCTTCTTCCTTAGGTGGCCGGTGCCCATCCTCTCCTCTCCTCTCCTTGGCAGGTGTCTAAAGCTCTTCCTTCTCTTCTCCTTGGCCGGTGGAAACAAGGGTTAGGGTGATTCCTTGGAGCTCTTGGCTGGCGCCCACCTTTCCCTCTCTTTAGGCCGGCGGCAAGCTTCAAGTTGGGAGCTTGTTGGTTGGTCCTAGATAGAGAAGAGTTTTGTTTCTTATTCTTTCTTTTGTTTGGAGCGAGCAAAGAAAGGAAGATTTGTGATCTAGGAGGCTTCGACTTTTGGAAGATCGTCGCCCACACGACGTCCAAAAGGAGGAAGGACATACAATAGAAGATTGAGAGGTATAACACTTGTTTATATTCTTTTGTAACATGTATATAATTTTTTTTCATTCATATACATGTTGTATGTTCTGTTTTATGGCTAAATTAACTTGGACCCCAAATACAAACACAAAAGCCAGCGATTTGTACATCGTCTATTCCGCGGCTAATCGTAGAATAGAGGTTGGTTGCTTAAACAACAAGTTTGTTCATGTGACTACTCTAATCAGAATAACATGACAATGATACGGTAGCTTGGGTAATCCCTCTTGTCAAGGATAAATTTTTTTTATCCGGGGATGTAGAAGGGATCTCCATGAACAAGTGATCGAGTTGAAGTGGGAAGCAAAGTTTCCTACCTTCAAGTGGTATTAGAGCCACGGTTTCTGGTTTTGTGTGTTTAGGATTCGGTTAATTTTTTGCACTTTTCATATATTATATTTGTCGGATAATAGTTGGATGTGCATATGTTAACTTTTTGGTTGCAGGCATAGGATCCAACTATTATAGCTATATGTGTGTATGTGATTGTATGTGTGTAATTGTATATTTTGTTGAATCCTCGGGGTTGACGAGGCTAGTATTTAATTTTTGTAATTAGATATGACATTGTTTATCCACTCCTTTTATTTTAGTTTACTTTCATTCTAGATTACATGTACACTCCCTCGTGGAGTATAGGATCGATGGAAGTAAATTAAAATAATTTTTCTTGGCTCGGATCTCTGGATGGCTTGTACATGGCGTAGGGAGGAGCAGACGAGATAGCGATACAACGGGAGGCATATTGGAGACAAAAGCCATAATAGTTGGAAAATATTTCTTTTTCATATTTATTGCTTATTTTTTGATATGCATGTCGTAGACTAGAAAATTCCTCAATTTTAAATTACTAATCGGGAGAGGGATATTTTTATAAATTCCCACGGCCTCCATTACGATTTGACATGTGATGCAAACAAACTTGCGTGTCGGCTCTGAGTGCCTTCCTCCACATCGGATGAGTTTGTTTGTGGATCACAAGGTCAAATATGTTTATAGGAAATTATCAAGGAGCTGGTGTACTCATCGGAAGGCACATAACCCGAGATAATTACCTTGGTACCGAGTAATGGTGAACACTTAGATACAAATACAAGTATCCTCCCCATCGGAGTCACTGCTTTTATTTGTAGGGCCGAAGAGGAACCAACTATTAATTTTATTTGTCAAAAATTTAGGTTGACAAGATAGTAAAATTAATGGGTGAAACCTTCTCTTACAAATGTAGAATTCATATACGTCCACACTATCGTGACATACGATATTCTTGGTGTTTTGAGGTGTTGGTTGATTTTAAAAAATTTATTGTTTGAGGAATCAATAATATTTTGAAATCTAATATTTTGATCTATGTGATTCTTAGGTTTTTTTCAAAATGACTTTCAACCCGCTTGTTGTGATACTGAAAGAAAATAAACTTACTGGACCCAATTATTTTGATTGGAAGAGGAATCTTGACATTGTCTTGACTGCTGAGGAATACAAATATGTACTCCTCGAAGAGTGCCCTCCTAAGCCTGCAGATGATTCTGGGGAAAAGGAGAAGGAGAGTTATAAGAAGTGGATCAAGGCCGATGAGATGGCACGGTGTTACATTTTGGCATCTATGTCAAATGTACTGCAACATCAGCATCAAGCCATGTCCACTGCTTATGACATGATGCTCAATCTCAAAGAGCTTTTCGGACACCAGAATCGGGCTGCTAGGCAGTGTTGGTGCAGTAGGCACCTAAGTCGAACCTGAGTTTTGATTATAGCAAACGATACAAAGTTAAGCTCATGTCGTTATCTCACGAGCTGAATCGAGTGTGCAAAAAATTGCTATAGCTGGAGCTGAAGGCTAGCGACACCCGGAGGAAGCCGCGGTGGTCGAGTGACACTCGAGTGACTTCGGAGGGAGCCAAAGGAATCGAGTGGAAGGCCGGAAGCAAAAGCGACATAGTAAGTATCGAGGTAAGCTCGTGTGTGTGCGAGAGTAAGTAAGGTCGTATCCTCTTTACGGGGATGATCTTAAGTGTAGATCCGACCAAAGACATCCTATAATGGTCTAGGTCGAGATCGGATGGTCGACGACTATCGAAATTATGTTTTTGTTGAGCTAACTTTGACTTGCAGCAAGCATCAGTCGACTGCCAGCTTGGAGAACTCGACTGCCGTCAATCAGTCGACAGCCGAAGGTTAGCACTCGACTGATGGTCAAAGGATCAGCTTCGAGGAGTCAAGGTTTATCACCAAATTTCAAGGGGAGTGGTGCTCAAATAGGATTGGCTAGGGTTCCTCTCGAAAAGGGGCTCAAAGGCTATAAAAGGAGGTCCTAACCTAGGGTTTCTTCATCAATTCTAAGTGCTCAAAAGCCTGCCTGTGCGACTCTCAACGACTCTACAACAACGGTCTTTGCAAAAACCCTAGCTTAAGTTTTTTTTTAGTTGTTGGTATAATCTTACTTTGTTATTGCTTTCAATATTGCAATTCTTTTTAATCGAGGTTTTCTATCGTTGCATTTTACTTAAATAGAAGAGAGGGTTTGTCTCTCTATCTTTTTTGCTTCGAAGGTTTTTGTAATCGTCAAACTCCTACCTCCAACGAGGAGGAGTGTTTTAGTGAATTGCCCTCCGTACACGGTCTAGGACCGTTAGGGCCTTGGAGTAGTAGCCGAAGGGTACGAACCAAGTAAAAAAATATCTTGTCTATTTTTGTTTCCTTTATCTTTCCGCTGCACTTAATTGTTTTGATACGAACTCGAAAAAAAAGGGTTTTTTGCTATTCACCCCCCCTCTAGCGAACCACTTCGATCCAACAGGCAGGAAGCCATGAGGAACTTGATGACGACCACCATGATCGAGGGAACACCCGTGAGGGATCATGTTCTCAAGATGATGGCTCATTTGAATGAGCTGGAAGTCCTCGGAGTTGAGATCGATGGGGAAACCTAGGTCAATATGATTCTCCAATCTCTACCTAGGAGTTTTGAGTAGTTTCGCCTGAACTACAACATGAACAAGAGGTTGTATTCGTTGGTGGAGCTTCTGACAGAACTCCAGGCGGCAGAGGGGCTTTTTTGTCAAAGTGCTCAAGCACAGGACTTGGTTGCCCAAAAGTTTTCTGCTTCTGAGCCGAAAGACAAGAAGAAAAAGAAACAAGCTGGGGCAAAGGTGGCGAGAGGAACTTAGGGAGGAGTGAAGAAGACGAAAGGCAAGTGCTTCACTTGCAAGCAGACTGGACACTGGAAGAAGGACTGCCCCAACCGGAAGCAGAACAAATGTATATCTTTTGGTCTAGTCGTTGTAACATGTTTAGCAGTGTTATCTACCAGCACCTGGTGTGTAGATACGGGAGCAACTGATCATGTCTGTAATACTTTGCAGGGGTTCCAGGAAACCAGACGACTGGCTGAGGGGGAGATTACCGTATACTTGGGCGATGCCACGAAGGTTGTGGCTGTTGCAGTGGGAGATGTTTATTTGTCTATTGAGAAAAATAAAGTTTTGGTTCTTAAGAATTGCCTTTATGTACCTTTATTTAGAAAGAATTTGATTTCGGTTTCTAAATTTTTTATGGATGGATATTCTATTTCTTTTAATGACAGAGTTGTTATAAAAAGGAATAGAGAGATTATCTATTCTGGTGCATTGAAAGGAAATTTATATACACTTGAACCAAAATCTCCCACGATGCAAATAGAAGTGAATAACTCATCTTCTAATTCCAATAAGAGAAAAGAACTTTCGAAGATGAACCAAACATATCTTTGGCATCTAAGACTTGGTCATATTAACCTAAGCAGAATTCAAAGGTTGATAGCTGATGGACCTCTGGGTTCATTAGTGGTGGAAGATTTCCCAACCTGCGAATCTTGCTTGGAGGGTAAAATGACCAAGAGGCCTTTTAAGGCCAAGGGGTATAGAGCCAAAGATGTGCTGGAATTGGTTCATTCTGATTTGTGTGGTCCTATGTCTATCTAGGCTAGAAGTGGTTTTGAGTATTTTGTCTCTTTTATAGAAGATTATTCGAGATATGGATACATTTACTTGATGTGCCGCAAGTCTGAATGTTTTGACAAGTTCAAAGAATTCAAGGCTGATGGGGAGAAACGTCAAGGTAAAAGTATCAAGAAACTATGATCTGATCGTGGTGGTGAGTACTTCTTGGGAGAGTTTAGGGATTACTTATCAGAGGCTGGGATTCAATCCCAATTGTCTGCACCTGGCACACCCCAGCAGAATGGTGTAGAAGAGCGAAGGAATAGGACTCTTATGGAGATGGTTAGATCGATGATGAGTTATTCTGAGTTGCTAGATTCGTTCTGAGGATGTGTTCTAGATACCACAGTATATATTCTGAACTTGGTACCATCTAAATCAGTGCCTTCTACTCGCACAGAATTGTGGACTGGGCGAAAGCCTAGTCTAAGACATATTCGGATTTGGGGGAGTCCAACACATATGCTGAAGGCAGATGCTGGTAAGTTTGAACCTCGTACAAAAGTACGAATGTTCATTGGCTATCGTAGAGGAATGAAAGGAGGTTTGTTTTATAGTCCTAGAGATCAGAGGGTGATCGTTAGCACGAACATCAGATTTCTAGAGGAAGACTATGTGATGAACCACAAGCCCATGAGTAAGATTGTTTTGGAAGAATTGAAAGGGGAAGTCACTTCTTCTGTACCACCGGTACAAGAGGATACACAGGTGATACCTCATCGTAGTGGGAGGGTTGTTAGGCAATCTGATAGATTCATGTTCTTGGGAGAGTCTTCTTATTTGGTCCCTGGCGAACATGAACCTGATCCTTGGACATATGACGAGGCAATCCAAGATAAAGATGCAGTATCTTGGCAAAGTGCAATGAATACTAAGATTGAATCTATGGATTCAAATCAGGCATGGGAGCTAGTAGAACCACCCAATGGTGTAAAAACCATTGGATGCAAGTGGATCTACAAAAGAAAGAGAGGAATAGATGGGAAGGTTGAGACCTTCAAAGCAAGGCTTATTGCGAAGGGGTATACTCAGAAAGAGGGTATCGATTATGAGGAGACCTTTTCGCCGGTAGCCATGCTTAAGTCTATCCGGATTCTCTTATGCGTTGTTGCTCATATGGATTATGAGGTATGTCAAATGGATGTCAAGACAGCTTTCCTTAATGGAAGTCTTGAGGAAAACATCTATATGAAGCAACCAGAGGGATTCCTTACAAAGGGCAAAGGGCATCTTGTATGCAAGCTTAATCGGTCCATTTATGGTTTGAAGCAAGCTTCGAGGTATTGGAACATCCGCTTTGATGAGGTAATCCAGTCTTATGGATTTATTCAAATTCCGGATGAGTCTTGTGTATACAAGAGATGTGATGGAAACGTAGTGATATTTCTTGTACTATACGTAGATGACATTTTGTTAATTGACAACAATGTCAAGGTGTTATCGGATGTAAGGGTATGGTTGTCCAAATAGTTTGATATGAAGGACTTGGGAGAAGTGGGACACATCCTTGGGATCAAGGTTATAAGAGATCGTAGGAAAAGGATGTTGTGCTTATCTCAAGTTCATACATAGACACCATTATGGATCATTTTAGCATGCAGAACTCTAAGAAGGGTTTTCTACCTTTCAGGCATGAAGTTCCTTTATCTAAGGAGATGTTTCCTAGAACATCTGAGGAGATAGAGGAGATGAAGGCGGTTCCTTATGGTTCGGCAGTAGGAAGCCTCATTTATGCTATGTTATGTACGAGACCGGATATCTGCTTTACCGTGGGCATGGTTAGCAGATATCAGAGTAATCCAGGATAGGGACATTGGATTGCGGTGAAGCATATATTGAAGTACCAGAGAAGGACTAGGGATTATATGCTGGTATACCAAGCAGATCAATTACTCCCTATGGGTTACACAAATTTCGACTTCCAATCAGATAGGGATAACAGTAAGTCTACCTCAGGTTTGTGTTTACTTTGGGAAGTAGAGCCATTGTATGAACGAGTGTCAAGCAAAAATGCATGGTGGACTCTACCTTGGAGGCTGAGTATGTAGCAGCCTCTGAGGCGGCCAAAGAAGTTGTGTGGCTCAGGAACTTCTTGATGTACTTGGATGTGATTCCTGGTTTGCCCAGAACTATTACAATTTATTGTGATAATAGTGGTGCAGTTGCAAACTCGAAGGAATCATGAGCCCATAAGACAAGTAAACACATAGAGCGCAAGTACCACTTGATACGAGAAATCGTAAAGAGAGGAGAAGTTGTTGTGGCCAAGATTGCATCGGAGGATAACCTGGTAGATCCTTTGTATACTGAAAAGTATATCTTTTGTATGAACATTTTTATTTTGAAATAAGAATCACATGATCATTGTTTGCATATTTATGGTTATGCATATTGTCTAATACATTACATTGTAGATAACATGGTGTGTAGTGTTACACGATAGATCTTGTTATCAGCTCCTTGTAGAGTATAAGTAAAGGCTCACAACCGAGATGGCTTTGGACAAACCATTGGTATGGTTGTAGGGTGATTTGGTATTGGTTTGTCTTGACCATAGAATCACACTAGTATACTTTGTGTGTATTGAGCAGGACCGACTTAGAGTTGATTCAATTTATTGTTGATTACATAATCGAATCAGGCCTCAGATATTATATTGTACATGTTTTTAATCCCGATATAATAACGGGCACATATACTTAGTACTCATTTCTTTGATTTATCAATGGGTGAGATTTATAGATTAAATCGATGTAAGTTAGGAAATGATATTACTTATATGGTGTGCTGTTGATTATAGGAGGAAACCATATCCTATATATTAGAATGATGATGTCCCATTAAGGAGCTCATATGGTCCATCATGTAAACCCTGCAGGTGAACTTGGTCCGGCATGATGATAAGGTTGAGTGGTACTACTCTTGGAGTTAGATGTTGATTAATTAATTGTCAGTAAATTAATTAATCGATGGACATTCGAGATCTTAAACACGGAGAGATAAATGTACAAATAATATATGGAGCCCATATTAACATATGGGGGTTGTTGAGGTAGATCAATGATAATCCTCTAGTTGAATGGATTATCATTAATGGATCGGACTTTATATGGGCTTGATCCATTGGGTGGCCGAGATCCAACTCCTCCTCATGGTCCCTATTGTATCCTATTAAAATCTCATGTTGCCTAGATCCAATGATGGAAAAAAAACTCTAGATCCAACGGTAGAGATTAAATCTCTAGATCCGACGGTTGAGATTAAATCTCTAGATCCGACGGTTGAGATTAAATCCCTAGAACCGATGGTGGAGATTAAAATAATGCTTAATCCTAACTCTATAAAAGGAGGGATTAGGGTGGGCGGCAAGAGAAATTTTGGAGGCAAAGGGGATTAGGGTTTTTGGGCGGCCACAAACTTGGAACGATTTTCCTTCTTCTTCCTTAGGTTGCCGGCGCCCATCCTCTCCTCTCCTCTCCTTGGCCAGCATCCAAAGCTCTTGCTTCTCTTCTCCTTGGTCGGTGGAGACAAGGGTTAGGGTGATTCCTTGGAGCTCTTGGCCGGCGCCCACCTTTCCCTCTCTTTAGGTCGGCGGCAAGCTTCAAGTTGGGAGCTTGTTGGTTGGTCCTAGATAGAGGAGAGTTTTGTTTCTTATTCTTCCTTTTATTTGGAGTGAGCAAAGAAAAAAAGATTGGTGATCTAGGAGGCTTCGACTTTTGGAAGATCGTCGCCCACACGACGTCCAAAAGGAGGAAGGACATACAATAGAAGATCTAGAGGTATAACACTTGTTTATATTCTTTTGTAACATGTCTATAATTATTTTTCAATCATATACATGTTGTATGTTCTGTTTTATGGCTAAATTAACTTGGACCCCGAATACAAACACAAAAGCCAGCGATTTGTACATCGTCTATTCCGCGGCTAATCGTAGAATAGAGGTTGGTTGCTTAAACAACAAGTTTGTTCATGCGACTACTCTAATCAGAATAACATGACAATGATACGGTAGCTTGGGTAATCCCTCTTGTCAAGGATAAATTTTTTTTATCCGGGGACGTAGAAGAGATCGCCATGAACAAGCGACCGAGTTGAAGTAAGAAGCGAAGTTTCCTACCTTCACCCGGTGCTCTCCAAAGAACAAATCATCTTGATTACAAACTCAACAAGTGGTATCAGATCGAGAAAACTCTTCAAGGATTAACAATCGAGGGAGCAAGCACTAGAGGAGTAAAGGAAATAAATGGAGTTTCAAGAAAAATTTGACCAAGACATCACAGTTCCGCATTTCTTCAATGGCAAAGACTTCACGTATTGAAAAGGTAAAATGAAACATTTTCTTATGTGTGTCATTGAAAATTGGATTGTTGTGATGGAAGGTTTTGACCCCCCTCCCCCCCCCCCTCGCGAGGACAAGAAGGGAAGAGTCCTCAAGATGAAGAAGTGGACCGAGGAGCAAAACCAAAAGTACAAAATAAATAAAAAGGTAATGTTAATTTTAGCTAACAAAATGGCTAGTGAAATCTTGTGTAAGCTAGGAGATTATAAGGATGCAAAGAATTTGTAGAGAAAATTAGTCAAGCTCCATGAAGAGCCCTCACCAACACAAGTAGTGGAGGAGTCTAAGGAGGAATACTCATCCTCAAGCTCAAGAAGAAAACACATCCCAAGATCTTGAGGATTTGGAAGTTGAGAGATGCTCAACATCCGAGTCGGTAGAAGAGATTGAAGGAACCTCCACTTCAAGGATTGAGATGGAGATTAGGCATTCAATACAGGAGCAAGAGGAACCCTCTACATCCAGACAAAGTGAAGAACAAGCTTAAGATCTTACAACCACCATGGAAGGTAACTCAAATGTATGTATTAAAAATAAAAATCATATAACATACTTTGAGTGTAGGGAAGTAGGGCATTATAAGAGTAAATGCCCAAAAAAAAGTCAAGAAGTCACAATTGGCATCTAAGGAAAAGAAGAAGACAAAGGAGGGCTGAGTCTCGATACTCAAAAGTAAGGAGCATATAGTGTGCTTCACGTGCCAACAAAGGGGACATTACCTAAGCCAATGTCCTAGGGGGGCATAACTCTAAGAAGTACAAATTAGGGAGCTCACAAGTAGGGGGAGCTAAGGCAATCCCTAATGTATCATTTAATAACCCTGCTACTTTATGTAGTGTCAAGAAGCATGCTAGCAAGTTATCACATGTTAATAATTTTCTTGCTATTGTTCATCATGATAGAAAGCATGTCAAAAATAAATATTTTTTTTAGGGTCTAAATCATATGAAACTAAATCTAAGGACAAATATAAACCCATTAACCCTAACACTACTCTACCTAATGATAAGAAGAACCTAGGCATTAGCCCTAAGAAATCTAGACACATGCCTAGGAAGAAGAATATCTCAAGTAATAATGGAAATTCAAAAATTGAGATATTAGAAAAGGAAAACCAAGCTTTGCGTTCAAGGCTTAAAAAATTAGAAAAGACACTTGCAAAAATGACAAATTCAAGTCAAGGGTCAAGTAGTCAAAGGTTAGAGACTAGGAGGCAAGCATTGCCTAAGGACAAGAAAGGCTTGGGTCACAAGCCTAAGTCCAAGGGGGTAATGCCGAACTACCACAATATTCCATTTGACTATGGAACTAAGTCTAGATCTAGGAAGGTCAAGGTCACAAGGGAGGCAATCCCTAGAGTTGACCTTAGGAAGACCGAAGTGACTAAAGGCTCTAAAAAGCCTAAGAAAATCACTAGCAATGTTACAAGAGGAGTTACCCCTAGAGTTAACCTTGAGAAGACTCAAATGACCAAGGCTTCAAAGTGTAGGAGGGTCATTAGGAAAGTACTAAGGGAAGTCATCTCTAGTGAGTACGTAGTTAACCCAAGGAGCTCCAATAGGTATTGGGTTCCTAGGAGCATGATTCCATCATGCTAGATGGGTTTAGGATATGTCGCCCTTAAATGGATGGGTAGTTAAACCAACCATGGTAAAGGTGGCATTTTAGGGCATTTTCAAAGTATTATAATACTTTGAAAATGAAATTAGAAATATATCCTAAAAGATTTTAGGATGTGCCAACAGAATTTAAGAAGTTTGAAAAATCAATCATAATTGACACAATTAGGTTTAGAGTCAATGGTGTGCCATTTTAGATTTTTGGCACACTTGGAGATTTGGTTTATTATGGCAAAAATGTTTAATCTTAGTAAATGAGAATTAGACTTGAAATCTACGTTTTCTTATACCTTTATATTTTATTTATCATGTTTTTCTTGCCATATGTCATGTCATGACATCATGCTTCATATTAATCATATAAAATGTCATGATAATATTTAGGTTAAATATGTCATGGTTGTATTTAGGTTTATCTTTATGTCATGATATCATGATTATTGGCTATGCTTTAATTTATACTATCATTTTTATGCCATGATCATCATTCATGCATTTAGGATAGTTAAAATAAAATTTAGGGCAATGGCATGATTTGAAGTCCCATCATAAGTGAATCAAATGGAGTTGCCTAAATACTAATGCATGAACCCTTAGAAAAGGAAGAACAAAAACCCACATCTCACAAAAATATTAAATTGACATGTGTGTGTATTTATACACCCTAGACACATGTGAGATGTTAGGAAAATGACTTAAGTGTAAGGTGAATAAATATTGCATCTAGATGAACTCAAACTCATAATATGACATTAATGAATAATTAGGAAAGCTAATCTACAAGTTATGTACATCTAGCCCATAGACCATGATTCAAAATAAGGTTTGAAAATCATTTTGAAAAACTTTGGTGAAACTTTGATAGCAATCACCATTGAACAAGTTGGCACCAAGTTAGGAAAAAATATTGAAGTTTTCAATGGTTTTGAACTTTGTATCAATTTTACAATTTAATGGATATTTTTATATAAAATTATTTTTCACCCATTGTATTTCATGTAAGTAATGTACGTATAAATTTTCAAGATTTTTAAAAATATGTATAATTACTTGTCATTTTTTGAAATTCGACTTAAAACTCTTATTTCAGAAAAATCAGAGTCCAGTCAACTGCTATTAGAGAGCAGTCAACTAGTGGTGTTTTCAGTCGACTGGTAGCTGAAACCAGTTGACTGATGTGTCTAATATTGGCTCAATAAGGGTTGTTCAACTATTTATCAATACCCTTAACTACCCATACGTCTCCTAACCCTAGGATATGCTTTGAAAAGTATTGGAAGGGTGAAATTATTATTGAAAATGATTAGGAGAGTTATTTATGGTGGAATATCAAATTTTAAGAGAGGTTAAAGTTAAAGTTTGAACATTTATCCTTATTTTCGTTGGTTTAAGTTTCTTATAGTCTTTGGAACCCTTCAAGGACATTGGTATTAGAGCAAAATGGCATTTCAAGAGAGTTATAGCACGACGCGACCACCATTCTTCGATGGCAACTATTTTGCATATTGGAAAGGTATGATGGAATACTACCTTATGAATAATATTGAAAATTGTTTAGTGTCGTAGATGAATTTGAGAAGCCGGTGGATGAATTTTGAGCGTTGCTACCAACAAAGGATTGGACGAAAGAAATGGCAAAGAAAGCTCAAGTAAACGCCAAAGCAATAACAACACTTCAATGCGGGCTTTCTAAAGAGTAATTGAACACAATCTTTGCCATGAAGTCCAATGAGACCGTGAGCCAAATGCATGATAGATTCAAGGAGATAGTCAACTGACTTCATGTTATAGGTGAGAGATTAGACAATTGAGACTTGGTAAGGTATGCTCTTCAAGATTTTCCTAGAACCACCTTATGGGTATCAATGGTTGATGATATTAAGGTTTCTAGAGATCTTTCTTTGGTAAAAGTTGATGAATTATTTTGTGTTTGAATTACACAAGCAAACTAACATGTCATTAAAGAAGAAAGGTCTAACTTTTTTTGTAGGAAAGAAGGAGAAAAGGAAGAAGGAGAAGAAGAAAGAATCATCTTCATCTGAATCAAAGGATGAACCATCAAGTAGTGATGAAGAGATGTCGGCAAACTAAATAGCTCACTATGTCAAGAAGTGGGCGGGGAAATCAAGAAGACTTACAAAGAAGGATGTAAAGAAGATGTTCAAATCTTCAAAAGGTAAATCAAGTTATAATTCAAATTTTAACACTAATATTACTTGTCATGGATTCAACAAAAAGGGGCACATCAAGCTAAATTGCTCGGAGTTGAAGAAGAAGGAAGAAAAGAAGAAGAACAAGAAAGAAAAGAAGAAGAAGGAGGAGGAGGAGGAGGAGGTCATGGTAGCACAAACAACATGGAACACACAAAGTGTTGAAGATTCATCTGACGATGACAAACTTTGCCACATCACACGCCATGTGGCACTCATGTACTTGGAGGATGCCACCGAGAGCTCAAGTCAAGGAGAGTCCACTTTTAGTGACGAATCGTCATCTAGTGAAAATGAGGTGAAGGACTCCCCTCAAGTAGAACTTTTATATAAGACTATTGCTTACCTTAAGAATGCATTGGATAGATCAAAATCTAAGGTTAAGGATTTGAAGGTAGAAATAAAAGCAATTAGGAATGAAGAATCATTATGTGATGAGTCATGCATGCTTAGGGAGGAAAATAAAAAACTTAAGAATGAGATTTGTGAATTAAGGGCATGCTTAGAGAAGTTTACTAGTAGCTCAAAATTTCATGACATGATCCATAGAGACCAAAGGGTCATCTATAACAAGGCCAGCATATAATACAAGTTTAAGGATAAGGATACAAACCTAAGGACAAAGAAGTTGCCTATATTTCTATAATCAATAGAAAAACAACAATTAAGAGTAAGGTGAAGAAAGTTTGGGTCCCAAAAAATTTTTTTATTGATATTTCCGGTCCAAATATTTGGCTACCAAAGGAGTTTGTTTTTCATGTTGTTTAGGTAGGTGAGCAAAGTATGTGGATTGTGGATAGCGGTTGCTCAAGGCACATGATCGAAGATGTGAGCAAGTTCTCCATAATCGAGTATGTTAAGAAGGGAGTCGTGCCCTTTGGCAATAGTGCGAAGCTCAAGATTTTTGGTAGAGGAACAATTGAGGTATCCCCTAAAATTATCTTCCACAAAGTCTTATTAGTTCAAAGTATGAAGTTTAATTTACTAAGTGTTAGTCAACTTTGTGATGCGGGCTATAAGGTAGAGTTTAAATCCTCTAAATGTTTGATTAGACGCACAAATCTAGAAGATTTCATGTTAGTTGGATATAGGAAATGAACTATTTATTATATTGATCAATCCTATGCTTCTAACATTACTACAAAGTGTCTCATGTCAAAAGAAGAGGAAGGTTGGATATGGCATAGGAGCTTGGACATATCAACATGAAGAACATTGCTAAGATAGCCAAGTTGGAATTAGTGAAAGGACTACCAAAAATGAAGTATGTCAAGGACAAATTGTGTGATGCATACCAAGAAAAAAAGCAATCCAAATCATCACACATGGGTAAAACCCTAACTAGCACTTCATTACCATTAGAATTGTTGCATTTAGATTTATTTGATTGTCATAGTACTCCCTCTCTAGAGGGAAAAAATATTGTTTAGTTATAGTTGATGATTTTTCTAGGTTTACTTGGGTTTATTTCATGAAACATAAAGATGATACCCTAGAAAAAATCATAGGATTTAACAAAAGGGTTAAAAATGAAAAGAATCTCAAAATCAACTAGATCCGTAGTAATCATGGTGGAGAATTTGAGAATTCTAACTTTTCAAAATTTTGACTAGAACAAGGGTACAAGCATGAGTTCTCTTGTTCCAGAACACATCAACAAAATGAGAGGGTGGAAAGGAGAAATCGTCCCCTAAAGAGGTGGCTAGGAAAATACTAAATGCATATTCCTTACCTAGTTACTTATGGGCGGAAGCGGTTAACACCGCTTGCTATATCCAAAACCGTATTTTAGTCCATAGGTTTTTAGGCAAAACACCCTTTGAATTATGGATGAAAAAATTCCAACAATTCATTATTTTATGGTCTTTGGATGCAAAGTCTATATTTTGAATAGCAAAGACAATTTAGGGAGATTTGAGTCTAAGGCGGATGAAGGAATCCTAGTTCGATACTGATCCACTAGTAGAGGGTATAGAGTATGTAACGCCCATAAAATTCCTAGCAATTTTATAAGAATTTTTGCATGATTATAATGGGTTTTATGTGGGCTCTTTAAAAAAAATAAAAGAAATAGAGCCATAAAGGATGCATGGCCCAGAGTTTGAACCCTAAAACTCCAAGTAGATAGCTAAACCTTAAGATGCATCCAATAACCAAAAGCCCAGCAAGGTTGTGCTATTAGAAGGATATGGGAAATGATAGATAAGGGTAAGGGAGGCTAAGGGACACCTTCAAGTGAATAAATAGGAGAATGAGGAGACAAGAAAAACACAAATTGTCATTCTCCCCTTCTCCTCTTCTTCCTCACCGAAACCCTAACTCCCTCTCCTCCCATTTTCGAAACCCAACCAAGCAAGAAGAGGGCTCTAGTCTTGGCCTCACATAGGGAATTTTCTACTACTAAACAAAGACAAGGATGTAAGTACCCCCTCACCTGCAGTCAAGTTGCTTCGGTTGATGGTTGTTAAGAAAATACTTCATGAAACTTTCGGCCAATACCTTCTTCATGCTTCCCATGATTGTCCATGCTATGTTTTGTATGAATATGATGATAACATGTTTCTAGATAGGCTTGGTTTAAGTTTTTGATCTTCAAACATCTTGAAACTTTCGGCCAAGACTGTAGGGGATCGATCGATGTGAATGTGGTTGGCCGGCTAGAGGGGGGTGAATAGCCCTCAATCGTTCGATGGTGGAATTTGTTCGTTCTCATTGCGTTGCTTTCCTACGATTGTTGTTAGCGCAGCGGAAATAATAGAAACAATAATAATACCAACAACAAATAAGCATACGCAAACACACGCGATATATGAGGATCGGAACCGAATGGTTCCTACTCTACGGGCGAGCTCACCAAGCTCTAGTTATGCGCACGACACTAACTAAACTCCTTCTCGACTACACGTCGGAGGTGGAGAAACCTCTCACAAGTTATTACAACAAGTAATATATGAAATACAAGCAATACAAAGACAAATACGAAATACACGTAAAGAACACTTTACAGTGCTTGCTTTGAACCCTTTGCTTGTAGCTTGCTTTAGATGGCTCTTGAAGGTCTGGAATGCAGCAGCAATTCCCCTCCAATAGCTTCACAAAAGTCTTGGCGAAATCCTCCCACTTGTGCTCTATTTATAACCTGCATCAAGCTGTTTTCGCGCCTAGCAGTCGACTGCCAAAAGGCACCAGTCGACTGCCCCTGTAGCCGTTGTCTCACAACGGCCAGATCCACATTGGATAAGTTCCAACGGATCACCTACCAGTCGACTGTCAGTCCATGGCAGTCGACTGGTGACCTAGTAGTCGACTGCCCAGTCGGCTACGGAGCATTCTGTGCTCACGACATTCCCATCAGTCGACTGCCATCCCTCGGCAGTCGACTCATCGCCGACATCGATCATTGCCGATCCATGGCGATCGGCGCCAACTAAAACCTGCAGTCTAACACCAGTCGAACCCTAGTCGACTTGGACCAGTCGACTGACACCTATGTCAGTCCACTGCTGTCGAGCAAAACCTCAAACACCAAGTTGTTTGAGCATCCGACCGTTGGGTAAACCCTCAAACATCAAGTTTGAGCCTCCGACACTCAGTCTTAGCCACTTAACCAAGTCCACATCATCCCTCATGGAGTTCCCCACCGAAGCTCTCTTCCCTCGGCCTACATCCCTCGGATGCGCCAAGCGCACGACTTCGCAACGCCATCCTTCGCGTCTCATTCCCTCGATGTATGCTTCCCTTGGGCCTCACTCCATGCTCCTCGTCCGACGGTCCCTCGGTTGTACCAAGCGCACGGCTTCGCAATGCCATCCTTCACCGACTCAAGGACCCCGAGCCTAGTGAACTTACCAAGTCCTCAAGACTTCCCACATGCACCAAGCGCACGACTTCGCAATGCATTTCTTACCAAGCACCAAGAGCACGGCTTCGCAATGCTTTGGACTTTTCCACACCAAGCTCCATGCTTGGATTTTCCATGCCAACCCCATGTTGGACTTTCCCACACCAAGCTCCATGCTTGGATTTTCCATGCCAACACCATGTTGGACTTTCCCATGACAATCCCATGTCATGAGTTTTGTCTATCATCAAAATACTATCAAGGTACTACTAGAGTCAAACTCGAATCAACCTGGGCTGATTGCACCAACAATCTCCCCCTTTTTGATGATTGACAAAACTACCATCTCAAGTCTACCAATTCTCCCACATTGGCCATTCTCATATCCCAATGAGAATTCCAACGAACCCTAATTGGTAACTTGGTAACTTCTCCCCCTTTTTGACATTACATCAAAAAGGTCCTCCCCAAGGGTATGAATGTCTCATATCCCAATGAGATCTTACAATCTCTCCCTTAGAGAAACACATGCCTACAATCTTTCTAGTGATCCCCTATCACTTAAAGAGAGGCAACCCAATTTTCCTCCCATGAGGAAATACATATCCATCTTCCCTTGATAGATACCTCCCCCTAGAGGCTTGCTCCCCCTTGACCATTGCACCAACAATGTCCTTGTAGAGTCTCTAAGCCAATAGGAACATTTAACCAATCAAAATTAAGGCAAAGTTCAACAATGAACTCTCATCCACCTTAAAATTGATACTCTCCCTAAACCCTTCTCCTAATCCATGTCCAATGGATTTTCACCCTTTCTAATGCTCTCCCAAGCTTATCCTAGGGTTAGGAGTGGTTAGGGGACCATAACCTAGTTGAACATGGGCCTAACCAACAAGATTTACCCGAAATCAGCTTGGGCAGTCGACTGAATTCAGAAATCAGTCTGCTGCCACACCCATTAGTCGACTAGTCACCATGGCAGTTGATTGATAACTGCATTTGTAGTTTTCTAAATTTCAAAAATGACTTTTCGAAATTCATAAGTAAATATACATAAGTTTAAAATTCTTGAAATTTTGTATGTATATTACTTATCATAAACCCTATGGGTGAAAAATATTTGAAAATTATTTTACCCACTAAATTAAGAGATTGACACAAAGTCCAAAAGTTAAGAAAAGCTTCAATAAAGAGCCCTCTTTGTATCATCTCATTCAATGGTGATAGCTATCAAAAGATAGGCTTCACCATGGTTTTTCAAAATATTTTTGAAACCTTTAATTCCTTTTTCCTAAACATCTCACTCGTATCTAGATGTGTAAAACACATACAAGTCAAGTTTTTAGTGAGATGTGGGTTTTTGTTCTTGTAATGGTTTCATGCATATTTCAAGGCAATATTATTTGATTCCCTTCAAATTATGCCATAGTCCTTAATTTCATTTTAGTTATATGCATGATGATGATTATGGCATAAATATGATATAGATAAAAGCATATGCCAAAATCATGATGTCATGGCATGTGAATGACATTTTAGCATACATGACATATAAAGAAAAATTCTAAACATGATCATGACATTTTTATAGATAAAAATGAAAATGATGTCATGACATGGCAAGGCAAACAAATCATGGCAAGTAAAATATACTAAGGTATAAAATACCTAAGTGCTGAATCCAAAATGTCATTTCTAGTAATTTATTCCATTTTTGCCTTAATAGTCATTATCTCCCAAGTGTGCCATAAATCCAAAATGGCACACCAATACCTCTAAGACCTAAACATGTCAATTTAATCATTTTTAACTTCTCAAGCACATTGGCACATCCTAATGTGTCAACTCTACTATGGTTAGGTTAACTACCCATCCACTTAGGGTTGACACACCCTAACCCATTTAGCGTGAATCGATCAGGCTTCTAGGAACCCAATACCTATTGGAGCTCCTTGGGTTGACAAGGTATTCACTAGGGATAACTTCCCTAGATACCTTCCTAATGACCCTTTTTGGCTTTGAAGCCATAGTCTTTTGGGTCTTTCCTAGGTCAACTCTAGAGGTGACTCCTCCTTTGACCTTCCTAGTGGCTACACTTGATTTCTTTGAGGCCTTAGCCACTAAGAAAACATCATGGCTAGACTTAGGGATAACTTCCCTATTAGCCTTGGTTTTCCTAGACCCAGAAATAGTTCCATAATCAAATGGAACATTATGATAAGTCTTCTTGGGCTTAGGTTTGTGACCCAAACCTTCTTTGCCCTTAGACCATTTTTGAAACCTAGGTCTTGACTTTTGGGCATTTGACCCTAGAATTGAATTTTCTATGATTCTAAGGGGTTTCTCCATTTTCTTAAGTCTTGACCTCAAGACTTGGTTTTCTAGGTCTAATTTTCCCAATTTTGAGTTTTCATTTAACTTTTGGGAAATATTCTTCTTCTTAGGCATGTGTCTACTCTTCTTAGGGTTAATGCCTAGATGGTTTTCAACTCTTATAATGGACTCTTTAGGTAAAATAGGTCTAGTGTTTTGAGTCCTAGGTTTGTCCTTAAATAAACTAACATGCTTAGCACCTAGACAAACATATTTCTTCCTACTAGCTTGCTTTTCATTGATAATTGCAAGAGAGCTAAAATAATTCTTAGCATGCTTTTTAACTTTAGGAATTGAAGGTGCATAATTTAAATTTACCTTAGGGTTAGCTTGGGAAGCTCCCCCTACATGAGATACACCTTCTTGCCATTTTTTCCTCTCCCTAGGGCATTGGCTTCGGTAGTGCCCCCTTTGGTTGCATTTGAAGCACACAACGTGTTCTTTGCTCTTAATTGAGGAGACTCCGGCATCCTTTGACTTTGGGTTGACTTTTGGTGCCGATGACTTTTCCTTAGCCAATTTAGGGAATTTACTCTTGTAATTCCCTTTCTCCCTACACTCAAAGCATATTATGTGATTTTTATTGAAATAACAACACTTGAGTTACCTAGGGAGGTGAAGAATTCTTCTTGATCACATCTTCCGGAGGTAGATGCTTCATTTCGACTTTGCTCCGGAATAGAAACCCTTTCCTCCCCCTCAATGCTAGAGGTGGAGGTCTCCACTAAATCATCAACATCTTCAAATGTTGTGGGTGCTTCTTCCTCAGCATTCTCCTCTACTTGTGCCGATTGGGAGTTTTCTTGGAATTTTATTATCTTATTCCATAGCTCCCTTGCATCCCTATAGTCACCCAATCTAGACCAAATATGATTAGGCAACAAATCACTAAATAATTTTATTACCTTGAGATTTGTCTTGAAGTCTTTAATTTGGTCTTGGGTCCACCTTGACTTCTCAATTGGCTTGTTGTATTTGTCCCTAGGCATCTCAAAACCGTTTTCTACAATAATCATATAATCAAAATCGGTTTCGAGATATACCTCCATCCATTTCTTCCACCAAGCAAAATCGCCATCGAATTTTGGTGGATGGATGTTGTAGCCGTCCATCTTGTAGTGTTTGTGTCGGCGGTTAGTCCTCGACAAATGCCTTTGCTCTGATACCACTTATAGGGGATCGATCGATGTGAATGTGGTTGGTCGGCTAGAGGGGGGTGAATAGCCCTCAATCATTCAATGGTGGAATTCGTTTGTTCTCATTGCGTTGCTTTCCTACGATTGTCGTTAGCGCAGTGGAAACAATAGAAACAATAATAATACCAACAACAAATAAGCATACGCAAACACACACGATATACGTGGTTCAGAACCGAATCGTTCCTACTCCATGGGCAAGCTCACCAAGCTCTAGTTATGCGAACGACACTAACTAAACTCCTTCTCGACTACACATCGGAGGTGGAGAAACCTCTCACAAGCTATTATAACAAATAATATATGAAATACAAGCAATACAAAGACAAATACGAAATACATGTAAAGAACACTTTACAACGCTTACTTTGAACCCTTTGCTTGTAGCTTGCTTTAGATGGCTCTTGAAGGTCTGGAATGCAGCAGTAATTCCCCTCCAATAGCTTCACAAAAGTCTTGGCAAAATCCTCCCACTTGAGCTCCATTTATAACCTGCATCAAGCTATTTTCGCACCCAGCAGTCGACTGCCAAAAGGCACCAGTCGACTGCCCCTGTAGTCGTTGTCTCACAACGGCCAGATCCATGTTGGATAAGTTCCAACGGATCACCTACCAGTCGACTGCCAGTCCATGGCAGTCGACTGGTGACCTAGTAGTCGACTGCTGTCACACCCCGAGAGTATACCGTGCCGAAAAGCAAACGGACGGCATCTCCCCTGTACGTGGCAACTTATCGGGTTAATACAAGGCCCGTAGGCCCACAACAACATGACATATATATGGACAATAATAAACAATACATCCATAACAACACAAAGGTGCGCACCGGTGCAACTCTAACATACTACACAAAAATAACATACAAACCAACAGCCAAATACAACACTGATTATACATGGTCTAATACAAAATAACAGCGGAAGTAAATATGTGGAAAACCCCAATTGTTCGGTGTGAGATGGGATCAGTTGGCGGAGCTCCGAACGTCCAAGGAATCTTCTACTTGTTATCTGGGCGACAGAAAACCCAGGGTCCAGGGGTGGTGAGTATAAACTCAGGGGTAATATGTAGAAAGTGCATGAACAACATATAAGGATATAGAAATCTACAAGTATACATGTGAAGATCTACAGGTATACAGCATGAATCCAATAGACATACAGTCCTATCCAAATCTGATAACAAGTAATCACAGTATAGTCATACTCAATGTATATACTAAACTTATCAACGGAACATGAAGTAATGTACCAATGTACCTGACGGTCTGAAATACCATATGCTATATCATCCTGAACAGATATACAATAACATAACCCATATAACGTACCAGGTCAATCCCATACCTGACCAACACTCAGACATATGAACAGTATATAATCATAGATAATAACATCCCAGTCCATACCACACTATGACATGATGCTAATCAAATGCATACAACAGTCTAGACCAACACATAAATCATGCTCAACACATAGCAGTATAAAATATGCAAATGGCATGTATAATGATGTACAAGCATGTACAACAATCATAGCTCAATCAAATGAAGCATCTCACAGGCATATGTAAAACATATATCAAATACATGCATACATATATATCAGCAATGCATATGCATGGTCACTGTCTGCGGACCCATCCAACCACGACCCTAGAGTGGCCAGGGTGGCACGACATGACAACTAGCCCGACTCTAGCTACCACTACTCTCGAATGGCCGAGTTGGGTAGTATGACTGAGTAGTGTATAAGCGTAAAAAGCTAACTACTCCTAGGGGTCCCTGCTACAAGCCACGCAGTCCCTACCCATGAGTAGACAAGCGCCGCACACAGGACAACTGCACGTCACACAACCACCGTCTATAGTGGGCGAGTGCTAACACCACTCTGCACAGTGGCCAGGTACGCATCTCCAGCTACCACCGTCTATAGTGGCCGAGCGCGACACATCCAATGCTCTGCCCTCAACCCTGCTACCACTACCCCGAGTAGCCGGGGAGGCAGGATGACTGACGACCCGTCTCAACCACAAGGGAGACCCAGACAACAGTATGCATGCAATGTAATGATGCATAGCTCCATACATGTATCCTCACCACACTCCCTATCCCACGGGGAGTCCTGGTCAACTAAAAGTCAACTATGCAAGGACTACAATCCACAAGACTCTCTCTATCGCACAAAGAGTCATACACATCTGACAATCAACCACGCTAAGACCTCTAGTCAGTAGCGAGATACTATCGACAATCCATATAACCATACACAAATATACGATCCATAATGGATATACCATCACGCTAGGACCTCTAGTCCATGGCCACATACTGATAACCACACCCTTATCTATGCACAGACAACTAGATCCACCATAGATGCACCACTAATATGGGTATGATATAACAATCGACTCCATAATCCAATCCATCACCTAACCCTAGTGATGTAACATAGTAACCCAATCTGAGGTCACAATGATAACCCTAACCACATGTACTTACTGAACATCTATCAGCTAACACATAATAGGGTTTGTAGTTCATATCCATGATAGATAATCAATGAAATAACAACAATATATCTCAAAGGTCAAAGGTAGTACAAGCATATGGTTAAACATGAGTGGATTTAAGGTAAACAGGTATAAACATATATCCAAATTCATGCACTGGAATTTGGTCAAAACTACCGGACCAGGTAGATATTACCCACCTAATACGAAGCTCAAATAATCTTCACGGCCGCGGACCTGCTTCGTATCCCAAACCTGCACAATAATAACAAATTATGGTTAAGTACAAGTCTTCGATAATTATACGAACTAATTATTATATCACATCTATATTCACATTCTTCCCTCGTCTATGAGTAAGAACCCCGATTATCCAAAATCCGATACACTACAATAAATCCATCACAGGCAATCCTAATGAACTAACCTCCAACCACCCTCCGGCAGCTTACCATTAGATTAAACCATAACAGTTACCAACTGCAGCTTCTCTTCCACACACACACACACGACACAATCAACTTGCAATCACAGAACCTAAATCAACTCCGGATCAAATCTTACCACTCCAATCACAACCTAGATTCCAATCGAAATCCATCACAAGCAACTCAAATTCCTGATTGAAAACTCATCACAAATGACACCATAAGAATATGCACAACTTACCAATCTCATATCTCCTCTGCAACCCACTCCTGCTCGACTCTCTGCTCACCGAAGAAACTCCAACTCCTAACACTAATTCAAACAAATCACTGTACAATGCAATCGCTACCATTTCACAGAAATTCCACATAGCACAGGGAATGAAGGAACTGATCGACTTACCACACTGTAGATCCTCCTACGCTGCTCCTCCCCTATTCCCCCTGCTCACAAAACCAATCCAAGCTCACCACGAGCTCAACACTCTCAAAACTGTCGGTTGAAGGTAACCTCAGCAAGCACAGATCGACGAAAAACCCAATCTACCGCGATAATGCCAAAATCCGATCAAACATAGCAAGATCTAAGAAATCCACTGTAGAATATAACCCTAGATAGACTGATTACCTCGATTGGCAGCTCGCTGCCGCGACAACGACGCCGCCTGTCTGCTGGGAGTGTCGCCACAATTTTCCCAGGCGAGAACCCCTTGATCCCTGGTCAGAGATCAGCCCAGTGGTGGCACCGTCGAGCTTCTCACACAAGACGCCGACGAGCAGAGATCGGCGATGCGATCGCGCGGAGCGGAAGGGAACCGACATGGAGTGGAAGAAATTGGCGAAATCGCAAATGAAATGGCGATCTGTTCGTTCAACAACCTTTAAATGTCGTTCGATCGATTCAGTTAACACAGCCCAATCCAAACCCAATCTGATTGGGTTCAGCTCAGCCGGTTTAGCCACATAACCCAAGTCAAATCCAATCCGATTTAGCCCATTTATAGCCCAAGCCCAATACCAGCCCAAGCCTAATACCAACACAATTTAATCCACTAATTAACCCCACATAATCTACTAATTAAACCCAATTAATTAAAGGGTTAATCCACAATAATAACTTTTTTTTTCGCATCTTACAACTGTCCAGTCGGCTACGGAGCATTCTGTGCTCACGACATTCCCATCAGTCGACTGCCATCCCTCGGCAGTCGACTACTGTCGACATCAGTCGACTGCCAGTCCATGGCAGTCGACTGCCAAGCACAAAACCTGCAGTCTAACACCAGTCGAACCCTAGTCGACTTGGACCAGTCGACTGACACCTATGTCAGTCGACTACTGTCGGGCAAAACCTCAAACACCAAGTTGTTTGAGCATCCGATCTTCGGGTAAACCCTCCAACATCAAGTTTGAGCCTCCGACACTCAGTCTTAGCCACTTGGCCAAGTCCACATCATCCCTCATGGAGTTCCCCAACGAAGCTCTCTTCCCTCGGCCTACGTCCCTCGGATGCGCTAAGCGCACGACTTCGCAACGCCATCCTTCGCGTCTCATGCCCTCGAAGTATGCTTCCCTTGTGCCTCACTCCATGCTCCTCGTCCGATGGTCCCTCAGATGCACTAAGCGCATGGCTTCGCAATGCCATCCTTCACCGACTCAAGGACCCCGAGCCTAGTGAACTTACCGAGTCCTCAAGACTTCCCACATGCACCAAGTGCACGACTTCTCAATGCATTTCTCACCAAGAACCAAGCGCACGACTTTGTAATGCTTTGGATTTTTCCACACCAAGCTCCATGCTTGGATTTTCCATGCCAACCCCATGTTGGACTTTCCCACACCAAGCTCCATGCTTGGATTTTCCATGCCAACACCATGTTGGACTTTCCCATGACAATCCCATGTCATGAGTTTTGTCTATCATCAAAATACTATCAAGGTACTGCTCGAGTCAAACTCGAGTCAACCTGAGCCGATTGCACCGATAAAGACCCATATAGGCTCCTAATGGTGTTCTATGCTATGATCTATATGTGGTCATGTTATGTTTTGAATGTAGATGAAGATAATATGTTGATAGCTAAGCTAGATTTAAGTGTTGAACCCTCAAGCTTCTTGAAACTTTTTGCCAAGACCCATATAGGCTCCTAATGGTTTTCTATGTTATGATCTATATGTGGTCATGTTATGTTTTGAATGTAGATGAAGATAATATGTTGATAGCTAAGCTAGATTTAAGTGTTGAACCCTCAAGCTTCTTGAAACTTTCGGCCAAGACCCATATAGGCTCTTAATGGTTTTCTATGCTATGATCTATATGTAGTCATGTTATGTTTGAATGTAGATGAATATAATATGTTGATAGCTAAGCTAGATTTAAGTGTTGGACCTTTAAGCCTCTTGAAACTCTCAGCCAAGACCCATATAGGCTCCTAATGGTTTACTATGCTATGATCTATATGTAGTCATGTTATGTTTTAAATGTAGATGAAGATAATATGTTGATAGCTAAGCTAGATTTAAGTGTTGGATCCTTAAGCCTCTTGAAACTCTCGACCAAGACCTATTTAGCCTCCTAAGGACCTCCCATGCCATGATCTATATGTGATGGAATTAATATGTGGTTAGTTAGATCTTGTACAAGTTGTTTAGGGTTTAAAATTTTGGTTGAACCCCATGAAGTTTAGATCACACCATGTTATGCTTGTACATGATGTTTATGCCATACTCTATATGTGTGTGATGTTAGTATGATGTTAAGTAGACCTTGCACAAGTTGTTTAGCATGTAAACTCCTAAGAACCCTCCCTTAGGGTTTCGGCCAGCCCATGTACATGCCCTCTACTAAATCCTCCATGCCATGCTACATGTAGAAAAGAAAATGCAAATATGATGTTAGTTAAATTTTATGATAGCATGATTGGTTTATGTCACTACCTTATGTCCATGTTAATTGTATGAATGTATGATTATGTTCTGCTCATTGCCATGATAATTGTATGAATGTATGATATGTCATAAAGAAGGAACATGATATGTTATGTAAAGAAATATGATATGTTATAAAGAAGGAACATGATATGTTTATGAAAAGAAATATGATGTGTTATGATAAGGAACATGATATGTTATGAAAAGAAATATGATGTGTTATGATAAGGAACATGATATGTTATGAAAAGAAATATGATATATTTGTTGGCAACGTGCTATTCCTCGGAAGGCTCATCGGCTCCCATGTCTCCGGATTAAAATTTTCACTAATGAAAACTAATCCGGATGGGATGAGTTTCCTAAGCACAACCAATTCGTCGTCTTGCCAACGACTCGAGCGATCGCTTGAACAAACTTGTTGTTCAAGCAATCAACTCTTCTAGTCGGTTAGCCACGGAAGGGACGACGGACGGATCGCCGGTTTTTGTGTTTCTTATCGGGGTCCATGATTATACAAATACATACAAATGTAAACTAGTATAATCAACACATACATAAAGTAAGCATCCACACAAAACATGCATATAATTGAAAAGCAATTATAAACATAGTACAAAAGAACATTAATCAAAATAAACAAGATTATACCTCTTGATCTTCTATTGTATGTCCTCCCTCCTTTTGGACGTCGTGTGGGCGACGATCTACCAAAAGTTGAAGCCTCCTAGATCACCAATCTTCCTTTCCTTGTTCACTAGGAACAAAGGAAGATCCTAAAACAAAACTCATCTTCCTTTCTAGAACCGGCCACCAAGTCAATAAACTCGATGTTGCCGCCGGCCAAGGAAGATATAATGGAGTATGAAAACCAACCAAAAGATAAACATCAAGGGTATGGGCGCCGGCCAACACTTGGAGAAAGGAAAGGAAAACAATCCTCCTCCTTGTTGCCGCCCAAACCCTAGACAAAGCTCTCCTAATTTCCGGCCAAGGATGAAGGGAAGGAGAATAGGTTGAGCTCCGACCAAGGTAGAGGGAACAAGGATAGTGGCCGGCCAACACTTAGAAGGAAGAAGAAATAAATCTTCATCTTCTTGTTGCCGCCCACCCTAATCCCAAAACCCTAACCCTAGCCGCCCAACCCCAATCCTATCCCATCTAGGATTTGGTTGCCACCCAAGGGAAGCCATCCTAATTCCATCCAACCTAAGCCATAGAAGGAAGGGAAAAGCTTGGGCGCCGGCCAAATCAAGGAGGAAAAGGGAGGAAGGGTTGTCGGCCATCAATGGGAAGAAGTGTTGGGATGTATACTGAAAGCCTAGCTCTTTTGTATGAACATATTTATTTTGAAATAAGAATCACATGATCATTGTTTGCACGTTATATTTATATGTGTGCATATTTTCAAATATTTTACATTGTAGATAACATGGTGCCTGGGTGCGGCACAGAAGATCATGTTATCAGTCCCTTGTAGAATATAAGTAGAGGCTCACAACCAAGATGGTTTTGGACAAACCATTGGCATGGTTGTAGTGTAGCTTGGTATTGTTTTATCTTGAACATAGAGTTACACTAGTACACTTAGGTGTATTGAGCAGGACCGACATAGAGGTGATTCAATTTATTGCTGACTGCATAATTGAATCGGACCTCGGATATTATGTTGTACATGCTCTTAATCCCGATATAATAACGGGCACATGTACTAAATATTTATTTCTTTGATTTACCAGAGGGTGAGATTTCTATGGATTAAATCAATATGCCCGGTAAGTTGGGAAATGATATTATTTACATGGTGTGCTGTTGATTATAGGAGGAATCCGTGTCCTATGTATTAGGTTGATGGTGTCCCCTTGAGGAGCTCATAAGGTTCATCATGTAAACCCTGCAGGTTGACTTAGTCAACATGATGATAAAGTTGAGTGGTACTACTCGAGGAGTTAGATGTTAATTAATTGATGGTCAGTAAATCAATTAATTGACGGACATTCGATATCTTAAACACGGGGAGATGGATGTACAAATAATATATGGAGCCCATATTAATTTATGGGGGTTGGTGAGGTAGTTCGATGATGATCCTCTAGTGGAATGGAACATCATTGATGGATCAAGTTTGTGTGGTTCCGATCCATCGGGTGGCCAAGACCCAACTCCTCCTCATGGTCCCTATCGTAGCCTAATATAAACCTCATGAAGTCTAGATCAAATAATGGAAAACAAATCTCTAGATCCGACGGTTGGGATTAAATTCCTAGAACCGACAGTGGAGATTAAATCTCTAGATCCGACGGTGGGGATTAAATTCCTAGAACCGACGGTGGAGATTAAATCTCTAGATCCGATGGTTGGGATTAAATTCCTAGAACCGACGGTGGAGATTAAATCTCTAGATCCGACGGTTGGGATTAAAACCCTAGAACCGACGGTTGAGATTAAATCTCTAGATCCGACGGTTGAGATTAAAACCCTAGAACCGACGGTGGAGATTAAACCAAGGCCTAAAACCTAACTCTATAAAAGGGTGGCTATGGGTTGGGCGGCAATAATTTTTAGAGGTTGGATGATGGATGCTAAGGAGATTAGGGTTTAGCCTGGCAACCCTAGGAGGAAACCCTAATTAGGGTTTGGCTCTTTTGGGTTGGGCGGCCAAGGTGAGGAAGAAGAGTGGGCGGCAACCTATGGAGGAGCTTGTCTTCTTCCATGGAGGTGGCTAGCTCCTAGATCTCTTCTCTCCACCATGCTTGGGCGGCAAGGAACCCTATCGAGGAAACCCTAATTTGATTAGGGTTTTGGCTCCTTTGCATGGGCGGCCATGGATGGGAATGAAGGTTGGGCGGCCACTTGTGGAGGAGTTTGTCTTCTTCCTTGGAGGTGGCTAGCTCCTAGATATCTTCTCTCCACCATGGTTGGCAGCAAGAAAGTTTCAAGGAGAAACCCTAATTAGGGTTTCCTCCTTAGGTCAAGGGCATTAGGATTGCAAGAAAGTTGGGCGGCAACTATAGGAGTGGAGGTCTTCTTCTTCCTAGGGTGTGGCCGACTCCTTCCTCTATTCCCTCCACCGTGGCCGGGGCCCAACATATTCCTTTTCTCCTATTCACTCCATCTTGGCCGGCGGCACCAAAACTAGGGTTTGTCCCTAGTTCGGTTCCTTGGTTGTTTCCATATTATTCTCTCTATTCTTGGGGTCGTGCATCAATCCTTTGTGGATTGGTGGTTGGCTCAAGCAAGAAGGGAAAGAGAGTTCTTCATTCTTTGGATTGAAGAAGATCTAGGAAGCTTAAACTTGTGGAGGATCTTCGCCCACACGAAGTCTACAAGGAGGTTAGGACATACGATAGAAGATCAAGAGGTATAAAAGTTTCACAACTTTTATTATTGTTCTTTTCATGTTCTTATTTGATATGCTAGCTTATGTTCATTATGTTAGTATATGTTGATTATACTAGTTTGCATTTGCATGTATTTGTATAATCATGGATAAAGAAACAAAAACCGATCCGTCTGCATGCGTCTTCCGCGGCTAACCGACTAGAAGAGTTGTGTTGCTTGAACAACTAGTTTGTTCAAGCGATCGCTCAAGTCGTTAGCACGACGACGAATTGGTTGTGCTTAGGAAACTCATCCCATCCGGATTAGTTTTCATTAGTGAAAATTTTAATCCGGGGACATGGGAGCCTATGAGCATTCCGAGGTATAGCACATTGCCAACAATTGGTATCAGAGCCACGGTTTCCGGTTTTGTGTGTTTTGGATTCGGTTACTTTCACGCATTTATCATATATTGTGTATGCCGGATAATAGTAGGATGTGCGTAGGCTAACTTTTTGGTTGCAGGCTTAAGATCCAACTATTATGGCTATATATGTGTGTATGTGATTGCATGTGTGTGTGATTGTATATTATTTGAATCCTCGGGGTTGACGAGGCTAGATTAGTATTTAATTTTTGTAATTAAATACGGCATTGTTTAGCTGCTCATTTTAGTTTACTTTCGATCTAGATTATTTGTACACTCCTTCGTGGAGTATAGGATCGATGGATGTAAATTAAAATGTTTTATCTCTGCTCGGAACTCTTTGGTGACTTGCGCACGGGAAAAGATGGAGCGGACGAGGTGGTGACACGACGGGACGCATATTGGAGAACAATGCCATAATAGTTGGAAAAATTCTGATTTTTTCATATTTATTGCTGATTTGTTTTATATTCATGTTGTGTGTGCTTGAAAATTCCTCATTTTCAATTTACTAAGTGGGAGAGGGATATTTTAATTAATTCCCATGGCCTCCATTACAATTTGACGTGTGATGCAAAAAACTTGTGTGTCGGCTCTGAGTGCCTTCCTCCCTGCGGATGAGTTTGTTTGTGGATCACTAGGTCAAATAATGGTTATAGGAAATTATCTAGGAGCGTGTGTACTTCCACAGCGGTAAGACACATAATCTGAAATAATTCCCTTAGTACCGTGTAATGGTGCACACTTAGATGCAAATAAAAAGTAGTTTTATTTTTAGGGCCGAAGAGAAACCAACTATTAATTTTATTTGTCAAAAAGTAAGGTTGACAAGATAATAAAATTAATGGGTTAAATCTCCTCTTACAAATGTAGAATTTGTATACGTCCACACAGCGTGGCATGCGATATTCTCGGTGTTTGAGGTGTTGGTTGATTTTGAAATTTTATTGTTTGAGAAATCAATAATTTTTTGAAATCTACAGTAATAATAAGCATGCTGTGTGTGCTTGAAAATTCCTCATTTTCAATTTTCTAAGTGGGAGAGGGATATTTTAATTAATTCCCGCGGCCTCCATTACAATTTGACATGTGATGCAACAAACTTGCGTGTCGGCTCTGAGTGCCTTCCTCCCTGCGGATGAGTTTGTTTGTGGATCACTAGGTCAAATAATGGTTATAGGAAATTATCTAGGAGCGTGTGTACTTCCACAGCGGTATGGCACATAATCTGAAATAATTCCCTTAGTATCGTGTAATGGTGCACACTTAGATGCAAATATAAAGTATCCTCCCCATCGGAGTCACTGCTTTTATTTGTAGGGCCAAAGAGGAACCAACTATTAATTTTATTTGTCAAAAAGTAAGGTTGACAAGATAATAAAATTAATGGGTAAAACCTCCTCTTACAAATGTAGAATTCGTATACGTCCACACTGCGTGGCATGCGATATTCTCGGTGTTTTGAGGTGTTGGTTGATTTCGAAATTTTATTGTTAGAGGAATCAATAATTTTTTGAAATCTAAAGTAATGATCTATTGTGATTCTTAGGATTTTCAAAATGACTTTCAGTCCACTTCTTGTGATACTAAAGGAAATAAACTTACTGTACCCAAATAATGTTGATTGGAAAAGAATCCAGATATTGTCTTATCTGCTAGGAAGTATAGTATGCACTCTTCGAAAAGTATCCTCAAGCCATGGTTGCTCAAAAAGGTTTCTACTTCTAAGCCGAAAGGCAAGAAGAAGGAGAAACAAGGTGGAGCCAATGTGGTGGGAGGATCTCAGGGAGGAGTGAAGAAGCCGAAAGGCAAGTACTTCACTTACAAGCAGGATGGACATTGGAAGGAGGATTGTCCCAATCCAAAACAGAACAAAAGTATATCTTTTGGTCTATTCATTGTAACATGGTTAGCGGTGTTATCTACCGACACCTGGTGTGTAGATACGAGAGCCACTAATCATGTATGCAATACTTTGCAGGGGTTCCAGGAAACCCGACGACTAGCTAAAGGGAATATTACCATTTACTTGGGCAATGCCATGAAGATGGCGGCTATTGCAGTGGGAGATGTTTTATTTATCTTTTGAGAAAAATAAAGGTTTTGGTTCTTAAGAATTTCCTTTATGTACCCTTATTTAGAAAGAATTGATTTCGGTTTCTAAATAGTTTTTGGATGGATAATCTATTTCTTTTCATGACAGATTTTTTATAAAAGGAATAGGGACATTATCTATTCAGGTACATAGATAGGAAATTTATAACTTGAACCACAAGCTCCCACGATGCAAATAGAAGTTAATAACTCATCTTCTAATTCCAATAAGAGAAAAGAACCTTCGAAGGTGAACCAAACATATCTTTGGCTTCTTAGGCTTGGTCATATTAACCAAAGTAGAATTCAAAGGTTGATAGTTGATGGACCTTTGGGTTCATTAGTGGTGGAGGATCTCCCAACCTACGAATCTTGCTTGGAGGGTAAGATGACCAAGAGGTCATTTTAAGGCCAAGGGGTATAGAGCCAAAGATTTGTTAGAAATGGTTCATTCTGATTTGTGAGGTCCTATGACTATCTAGGCAAGAGGTGGTCTTGAATATTTCGTCTCTTTTATAGACAATTATTCAAGATATGGATGACACTACGATCTGATCGTGGTGGTCAGAACCTCTTGGGAGAGTATAGGAACTACTTATTAGAGGTTGGGATTCAATCCCAATAGACTGCACCTGGTACACCCCAGCAGAATGGTGTAGCGGAGCGAAGGAATAGGACTCTTATGGAGATGGTTAGATCGATGATGAGTTATTCTGACTTGTTTTATAGTCCTAGAGATCAGAGGGTGATCGTTAACACGAATGCCAGATTTCTAGAGGAAGACTATGTGATAAGCCACAAGCCCAAGGGTAAAATTGTTCTGGAGGAGTTAAAAAGGGAAGTCACTTCTTTAGTACCACCGGTACAAGAGGACATACCACATGTCACTGCACCGCGTGTCACAGAGGATACACAGAAGATAACTCGTCGTAGTGGGAGGGTTGTTAGACAACCTCTTAGATTCATGTTTTTGGACAAATCTTCTGATTTGGTCCCTAGCAAACATGAACCTGATCCCTAGACATACGACGAGGCAATCCAAGATATAAATACAGCATCTTTGCAAAGTGCAATGAATATTGAGATTGAATCTATGGATTCAAGACAGGTCTGGGAGCTCTTATGCATAGCAACTCATATGGATTATGAGGTGTGACAGATGGATGTCAAGACAACATTCCTTAGTGGAAGTCTTGAGGAATCCATCTACATGAAGCGACCAGAGGGATTCATTGCTAAGGGCAAAGAGCGTTTAGTATATAAGCTTAATCGGTCCGTTAATGGACTGAAGCAAGCTTTGAAGTCTTAGGACATCCGCTTTGAGGAGGTAAATCCAGTCTTATGGATTTATTCAAAGTTCGGATGAGTCTTGTGTATATCAGATATGTGACAGAAACGTAGTGGTATTTTGTACTATACGTAGATGACATTTTTGTGGTTGGCGACAACATCGAAGTGTTACAGACGTAAGGGTATGGTTGTCCAAACAGTATGATATGAAGCAGTTGGGAGAAGTGGGTCACAACCTTGGGGATCAAGGTTGTTGTGCTTATCCCAAGCTTCATACAAAGACATGATGGTGGATCTTTTTAGCATACAAAACTCCAAGAAGAGTTTTCTACCTTTCAGGCATGGAGTTCCTTTATCGAAGGAGATGTGTCCTAGATCATCTGAAAAGATAGAGGAGATATAGGCAGTTCCTTATGCTTCGGCAGTAGGAAGCCTAATGTATGCTATGTACGAGACCAGATATCTGCTTTGCCATAGGCATGGTCAGCAGATATCAGAGTAATCCAGGACAGGGACATTGGACTGCGGTAAAGCATATATTGTAGTGCCTGAGAAGGACTAGAGATTATATGCTAGTTTACCGGGCAGACCAATTACTCCCTGTGGGTTGCATGGATTGCGATTTCCAATCAAATAGGAATAACAGTAAGTCTACCTCAGGTTTTGTGTTTACTTTAGGAGGTGGAGCCATTGTATGGAGGAGTGCCCAGCAGAAATGCGTGGCGGACTCCACCATGGAAGCTGAGTATGAGGCAGCCTATGAGGCGGTGTGGCTCGGGAACTTTGGACTTGGATGTGATTCTGGTTTGCTGAACTATCACAATTAATTGTGATAATAATGGTGCAGTTGCAAACTCGAAGGAACCACGAGCTCATAAGGCTAGTAAACACATAGAGTGCAAGTACCACCTGATACGAGAAATCGTAAAGGAGGTAGAAGTTGCTGTCGCCTAGATTGCATCAGAGGATGACCTGGTAGACCCTTTTCACTAAGGCCCTTCTGGCGAGAGCTTTGATAGGCAAGTGGAGGGAAGGGGAATCAGATGTATGGCAGTATGATGACAGCATAGTCTTTTAGTATAAGTGGGAGATTGTTGGGATGTATACTGAAAGCCTAGCTCTTTTGTATGAACATCTTTATTTTGAAATAAGAATCACATGATCATTGTTTGCATGTTATATTTATATGTGTGCATATTGTCTAATATTTTACATTGTAGATAACATGGTGCACATGCGGCCTGAAGATCATGTTATCAGTCCCTTGTAGAATATAAGTAAAGGCTCACAACCAAGATGGTTTTGGACAAACCATTGGCATGGTTGTAGTGTAGCTTGGTATTGTTTTGTCTTGAACATAGAGTTACACTAGTACACTTAGGTGTATTGAGCAGGACCGACATAGAGGTGATTCAATTTATTGCTGACTGCATAATTGAATCGGACCTCGGATATTATGTTGTACATGCTCTTAATCCCGATATAATAACGGGCACATGTACTTAATATTTATTTCTTTGATTTACCAGAGGGTGAGATTTCTATTGATTAAATCAATATGCCCGGTAAGTTGGGAAATGATATTATTTACATGGTGTGTCGTTGATTATAGGAGGAATCCGTGTCCTATGTATTAGGTTGATGATGTCCCCTTGAGGAGCTCATAAGGTTCATCATGTAAACCCTGCAGGTTGACTTAGTCAACATGATGATAAGGTTGAGTGGTACTACTCGAGGAGTTAGATGTTAATTAATTGATGGTCAGTAAATCAATTAATTGACGGACATTCGATATCTTAAACACGGGGAGATGGATGTACAAATAATATATGGAGCCCATATTAATTTATGGGGGTTGGTGAGGTAGTTCGATGATGATCTTCTAGTGGAATGGAACATCATTGATGGATCAAGTTTGTGTGGTTCCGATCCATCGGGTGGCCAAGACCCAACTCCTCCTCATGGTCCCTATCGTAGCCTAATATAAACCTCATGAAGTCTAGATCAAATAATGGAAAACAAATCTCTAGATCCGACGGTTGGGATTAAATTCCTAGAACCGACGGTGGAGATTAAATCTCTAGATCCGACGGTGGGGATTAAATTCCTAGAACCGACGGTGGAGATTAAATCTCTAGATCCGACGGTTGGGATTAAATTCTTAGAACCGACGGTGGAGATTAAATCTCTAGATCCGACGGTTGGGATTAAAACCCTAGAACCGACGGTTGAGATTAAATCTCTAGATCCGACGGTTGAGATTAAAACCCTAGAACCGACGGTGGAGATTAAACCAAGGCCTAAACCCTAACTCTATAAAAGGGTGGCTATGGGTTGGGCGGCAATAATTTTTAGAGGTTGGATGATGGATGCTAAGGAGATTAGGGTTTAGCCTCCAATTGCTTGGGCGGCAAGCAACCCTAGGAGGAAACCCTAATTAGGGTTTGGCTCTTTTGGGTTGGGCGGCCAAGGTGAGGAAGAAGAGTGGGCGGCAACCTATGGAGGAGCTTGTCTTCTTCCATGGAGGTGGCTAGCTCCTAGATCTCTTCTCTCCACCATGCTTGGGCGGCAAGGAACCCTATCGAGGAAACCCTAATTTGATTAGGGTTTTGGCTCCTTTGCATGGGCGGCCATGGATGGGAATGAAGGTTGGGCGGCCACTTGTGGAGGAGTTTGTCTTCTTCCTTGGAGGTGGCTAGCTCCTAGATATCTTCTCTCCACCATGGTTGGGCAGCAAGAAAGCCTAAGGAGAAACCCTAATTAGGGTTTCCTCCTTAGGTTGGGCGGCTAGGGATTGCAAGGAAGTTGGGCGGCAACTATAGGAGTGGAGGTCTTCTTCTTCCTAGGGTGTGGCCGACTCCTTCCTCTATTCCCTCCACCGTGGCCGGGGCCCAACATATTCCTTTTCTCCTATTCACTCCATCTTGGCCGGTGGCACCAAAACTAGGGTTTGTCCCTAGTTCGGTTCCTTGGTTGTTTCTATATTATTCTCTCTATTCTTGGGGCCGGCGGCATCAATCCTTTGTGGATTAGTGGTTGGCTCAAGCAAGAAGGGAAAGAGTGTTCTTCATTCTTTGGATTGAAGAATATCTAGGAAGCTTCAACTTGTGGAGGATCTTCGCCCACACGAAGTCTACAAGGAGGTTAGGACATACGATAGAAGATCAAGAGGTATAAAAGTTTCACAACTTTTATTATTGTTCTTTTCATGTTCTTATTTGATATGCTAGCTTATGTTCATTATGTTAGTATATGTTGATTATACTAGTTTGCATTTGCATGTATTTGTATAATCATGGACCCCGATAAGAAACACGAAAACTGGCGATTCGTCCGTCGTCTCATCCGCGGCTAACCGACTAGAAGAGTTGTGTTGCTTGAACAACTAGTTTCTTCAAAAGTCGTTAGCAAGACGACGAATTGGTTGTGCTTAGGAAACTCATCCCATCCGGATTAGTTTTCATTAGTGAAAATTTTAATCCGGGGACATGGGAGCCTATGAGCATTTCGAGGTATAACACATTGCCAACAAGAAGAAGAAGCCCTGCCGCCCAACACAATGAACCAAACCCTAACCCTAATCTCCTTTTCTTTCTTGCCGCCCAAGCCACCTTGTCTCAATTAGGTTTTTCATCTCACTTTGCCGCCCAAGCCTAAGCCCATATATATAGAGTTAGGTTTAGGCCTTGGTTCAATCTCCTCCATTGGTTCTAGAGATTTAATCTCAACCGTCGGATCTAGAGATTTAATCTCAACCGTCGGTTCTAGGGTTTTAATCCTAACCGTCGGATCTAGAGATTTAATCTCCACCGTCGGTTCTAGGGTTTTAATCTCAACCGTCGGATCTAGAGATTTAATCTCAACCGTCGGTTCTAGGGATTTAATCCCAACCGTCGGATCTAGAGATTTATTTTCCTTCATTTGATCTAGACTTCATGAGGTGTTAATAGGCTACAATAGGGACCATGAGGAGGAGTTGGGTCTTGGCCACCCGATGGATCGGAACCACACAAACTTGATCCATCAATGATGTTCCATTCCACTAGAGGATCATCATTGAATTACCTCACCAACCCCCATAAATTAATATGGGCTCCATATATTATTTGTACATCCATCTCCCCGTGTTTAAGATATCGAATGTCCGTCAATTAATTGATTTACTGCCCATCAATTAATTAACATCTAACTCCTCGAGTAGTACCACTCAACCTTATCATCATGTTGACTAAGTCAACCTGCAGGGTTTACATGATGAACCTTATAAGCTCCTCAAGGGGACATCATCAACCTAATATATAGGACACAATTTCCTCTTATAATCAACGACACACCATGTAAATAATATCATTTCCCAACTTACCGGGCATATTGATTTAATCCATAGAAATCTCACCCTCTGATAAATCAAAGAAATAAATATTAAGTACATGTGCCCGTTATTATATCGGGATTAAGATCATGTACAACATAATATTCGAGGTCCGATTCAATTATGCAGTCAGCAATAAATTGAATCACCTCTATGTCGGTCCTGCTCAATACACCTAAGTGTACTAGTGTAACTCTATGTTCAAGATAAAACAATACCAAGCTACACTACAACCATGCCAATGGTTTATCCAAAACCATCTTGGTTGTGAGCCTCTACTTATACTCTACATGGGACTGATAACATGATCTTCTATGCCACACCCAAGCACCATGTTATCTACAATGTAAAGTATTAGACAATATGCACATATATAAATATAAAGTGCAAACAATGATCATGTGATTCTTATTTCAAAATAAAATGTTCATACCAAAGAGCTAGGCTTTCAATATACATCCCAACAATCTCCCACTTATACTAAAAGACTATGCTGTCATCATACTGCCATACATCTGATTCTCCTTGTCTCCACATGCCTATCAAAGCTCTCGCCAGAAGGGCCTTAGTGAAAGCGTCTACCAGGTCATCCTCTAATGCAATCTAGGCGACAACAACTTCTACCTCCTTTACGATTTCTCGTATCAGGTGGTACTTGCACTCTATGTGTTTACTAGCCTTATGGGCTCGTGGTTCCTTCGAGTTTGCAACTGCACCATTATCACAATAAATTGTGATATTTCTAGGCAAACCAGGAATCACATCCAAGTCCATCAGAAAGTTCCTGAGCTACACAGCTTCTTTGGCCGCCTTTTAGGCTGCCACATACTCAGCTTCCATGGTGGAGTCCGCCACGTATTTCTGCTGGACACTCCTCCATACAATGGATCCACCTCCCAAAAGTAAACACAAAACCTGAGGTAGACTCAGTGTAACCCACAGGGAATAATTGGTCTGCCCGGTAAACTAGCATATAATCCCTAGTCCTTCTCAGGCACTACAATATATGCTTTACCGCAATCCAATATCCCTAGTCCTGGATTACTCTGATATCTGCTAACCATGCCCACGGCAAAGCAGATATCTTGTCTCATACATAGCATACATGACGCTTCCTACTGCTGAAGCATAAGGAACCGCCTTCAGCTCCTTTATCACCTCAGATGATCTTGGACACATCTCCTTAGATAAAGGAACTCCATACCTGAAAGGTAGAAAACCCTTCTTGGAGTTCTGCATGCTAAAACGATCCAAAATCATGTTTATGTATGAAGCTTGGGATAAGCACAACAACCTTGATCCCAAGGTTGTGACCCACTTCTCCCAAGTCCTTCAAAACTGTTTGGACAACCATACTCTTACGTCTGATAACACTCTGATATTGTTGCCAACTACCAAAATATTATCTACGTATAGTACAAGAAATACCACTACGTTTCTGTCACATCTCTTGTATACACAAGACTCATCCAGACTTTGAATAAATCCATAAGACTGATTTACCTCCTCAAAGCGGATGTTCCATGACCTCGAAGCTTGCTTCAATCCATAAATGGACCGATTAAGCTTACATACAAGATGCTCTTTGCCCTTAGCAATGAATCCCTCTAGTCGCTTCATTTGGATGTTTTCCTCAAGACTTCCATTAAGGAAAGTTGTCTTGACATCTATGTGCCACACCTCATAATCCATATGAGCTGCTATGCATAAGAGCTCCCAGACCTGACTTGAATCCATAGATTCAATCTCAATATTCATTGCACTTTGCCAAGATGCCATATTTATATCTTGGATTGTCTCGTCGTATGTCTAGGGATCAGGTTCATGTTTGCTAGGGACCAAATCAAAAGATTCACCCAAAAACATGAATCTAAGAGGCTGTCTAACAACCCTCCCACTACGACAAGGTATCATCTGTGTATCCTTTGTGACACACGGTGCAGTGACATGTGGTATATCCTCTTGTACCGGTGGTACTAAAGAAGTGACTTCCCTTTTTAACTCTTCCAGAACAATTTTACTCTTGGGCTTGTGGCTTTATCACATAGTCTTTCTCTAGAAATCTGGTGTTCGTGTTAACGATCACCCTCTGATCTCTAGGACTATAAAACAAGTCAGAATAACTCATCATCTATCTAACCATCTCCATAAGAGTCCTATTCCTTCGCTCTGCTACAGATTACTCAGGGTGTGCCAGTCGATTTGAATCCCAACCTCTGATAAGTAGTTCCTAAACTCTCCCAAGAGGTTGTCACCACCACGATCAGATCGTAGTGTCATCCATATCTTGAATAATCATCTACAAAAGAGACGAAATATTCAAGATTACCTCTTGCCTAGATAGCCATAGGACCACACAAATCAGAATGAACCATCTCTAACACATCTTTGGCTCTATACCCCTTGGCCTTGAAAGGCCTCTTGGTCATCTTACCCTCCAAGCAAGATTCGTAGGTTGGGAGATCCTCCACCACTAATGAACCCAAAGGTCCATCAGCTTTCAACCTTTGAATTCTGCTTAGGTTAATGTGACCAAGCCTAAGAAGCCAAAGATATGTTTGGTTCATCTTCGAAGGTTCTTTTCTCTTATTGGAATTAGAAGATGAGTTATTAACTTCAATTTGCATCGTGGGAGGTTTTGGTTCAAATTTTCTTTCAATGTACCTGAATAGATATTCTCCCTATTCCTTTTATAACAGCTTTGTCATTAAAAGAAATAGAATATCCATCCATGATAATTTAGAAACTGAAACTAAATTCTCTCTAAATAAAGGTACATAAAGGGAATTTTCCAGAACCAAAGTTTTATTATTCTCAAGAGATAAATAAAACTTCTCCCCACGCTACCATCAAGCATTGCCCAGTAAATAGTAATCTCTCCCTTTAGCTGATCGCCGGGTTTCTGGAACCCACGCAAATTATTCTGAGACATGATTAGTGGCTCCGTATCAACTCACAGTGCGGTAGATATCACCGCTAATCATGTTTCAATGACTAGTCCAAAAGATATACCTTTGTTCTGTTTTGGATTGGGGCAGTCCTTCTTCCAATGTCCATCCTGCTTGCAAGTGAAGTACTTGCCTTTCGGCTTCTTCACTCTTCCCTTAGATCCTCCCACCATCTTTGCTCCACCTTGTTTCTTCTTCTTCTTGCCTTTCGGCTTAGAAATAGAAACCCTTTTTGAGCAACGATGGCTTGAGGACACTATTTGAAGAGCGCATACTTGTACTCCTTAGCAGATAAGACAATATCTAGAATCTTTTCCAATCAACATTATTTAGGTACAGTAAGTTTATTTCCTTTAGTATCACAGCAAGTGGACTGAAAGTCAATTTTGAAAATCCTAAGAATCACATAGATCATTACTTTAGATTTAAAAAAAAATATTGATTCCTCAAACAATAAAATTTTAAAATCAACCAACACCTCAAAACACCGAGAATATCGCATGCCACGATAGTGTGGACGTATACGAATTCTACATTTGTAAGAGGAGGTTTTACCCATTAATTTTATTATCTTGTCAACCTTACTTTTTGACAAATAAAATTAATAATTGGTTCCTCTTTGGCCATACAAATAAAAGTAGTGACTCCGATGGGGAGGATACTTTTTATTTGCATCTAAGTGTACACCATTACACGATACTAAGGGAATTACCTCGAATTATGTGCCTTACCGATGTGGAAGTACACACGCTCCTAAGTAATTTACTATAACCATTATTTGACCTAGTGATCCACAAACAAACTCATCCGATGGGGAGGAAGGCACTCAGAGCCGACGCGCAAGTTTGTTGCATCACACGTCAAATTGTAATGGAGGTCGCGGGAATTAACTAAAATGTCCCTCTCCCACTTAGTAAATTGAAAATGAGGAATTTTCAAGCACACACAACATGCTTATTATTACTGTAGATTTCAATAAAAATTATTGATTCCTCAAACAATAAAATTTCGAAATCAACCAACACCTCAAACACCGAGAATATCGCATGCCACGATAGTGTGGACGTATACGAATTCTACATTTATAAGAGGAGGTTTAACCCATTAATTTTATTATCTTGTCAACCTTACTTTTTGACAAATAAAATTAATAGTTGGTTTCTCTTCGGCCCTACAAATAAAACTACTTTTTATTTGCATCTAAGTGTGCACCATTACACGGTACTAAGGGAATTATTTCGGATTATGTGCCTTACCGATTTGGAAGTACACACGCTCCTAGATAATTTCCTATAACCATTATTTGACCTAGTGATCCGCAAACAAACTCATTCGATGGGGAGGAAGGCACTCAGAGCCGACACGCAAGTTTGTTGCATCACACGTCAAATTGTAATGGAGGCCACGGGAATTAATTAAAATATCCCTCTCCCACTTAGTAAATTGGAAATGAGGAATTTTCAAGCACACACAATATGCATATAAAACAAATCAGCAATAAATATGGAAAAAACAAAATTTTTTCCAACTATTATGGCTTTGTTCTCCAATATGCGTCCCGTCGTGTCGCAACCTCGTCCGCTCCTCCTATGCCATGTACGAGCCATCCGGAGATCCGAGCCGAGAATAAAACCTATTTTATTTTACATCCATCGATCCTATACTCCACGAGGGAGTGTACATGAAATCTAGATCGAAAGTAAAATAAAATAAAGAGTGACTAAACAATGTCGTATTTAATTACAAAATCAAATACTAATTTAGCCTCGTCGACCCCGAGGATTAAAATAATATACAATCACATACATGCAACCACATACACACATATATAGCCATAATAGTTGGATCTTATGCCTGCAACCAAAAAGTTAGCCTACGCACATCCTACTATTAACCGGCATACACAATATATGATAAGTGCGTGAAAGTAACCGAATCCAAAACACACAAAATCGGAAACCGTGGCTCTGATACCATTTGTTGGCAACGTGCTATTCCTCGTAAGGCTCATCGGCTCCCATTTCCCCGGATTAAAATTTTCACTAATGAAAACTAATCCGGATGGGATGAGTTTCTTAAGCACAACCAATTCGTCGTCGTGCCAACGACTCGAGCGATCGCTTGAACAAACTTGTTGTTCAAGCAATCAACTCTTCTAGTCGGTTAGCCGCGGAAGGGACGACGGATGGATCGCCGGTTTTTGTGTTTCTTATCGGGGTCCATGATTATACAAATACATACAAATGTAAACTAGTATAATCAACACATACATAAATTAAGCATCCACATAAAACATGCATATAATTGAAAAGCAATTATAAACATAGTACAAAAGAACATTAATCAAAATAAACAAGATTATACCTCTTGATCTTCTATTGTATGTCCTCCCTCCTTTTGGACGTCGTGTGGGCGACGATCTACCAAAAGTTGAAGCCTCCTAGATCACCAATCTTTTTTTCCTTGTTCACTAGGAACAAAGGAAGATCCTAAAACAAAACTCATCTTCCTTTCTAGAACCGGCCACCAAGTCAATAAACTCGATGTTGCCGCTGGCCAAGGAAGATATAATGGAGTATGAAAACCAACCAAAAGAGAAACATCAAGGGTATGGGCGCCGGCCAACACTTGGAGAAAGGAAAGGAAAACAATCCTCCTCCTTGTTGCCGCCCAAACCCTAGACAAAGCTCTCCTAATTTCCGGCCAAGGATGAAGGGAAGGAGAATAGGTTGAGCTCCGGCCAAGGTAGAGAGAACAAGGATAGTGGCCGGCTAACACTTAGAAGGAAGAAGAAATAAATCTTCATCTTCTTGTTGCCGCCCACCCTAATCCCAAAACCCTAACCCTAGCCGCCCAACCCCAATCCTATCCCATCTAGGATTTGGTTGCCGCCCAAGGGAAGCCATCCTAATTCCATCCAACCTAAGCCATAGAAGGAAGGGAAAAGCTTGGGCGCCGGCCAAATCAAGGAGGAAAAGGGAGGAAGGGTTGTCGGCCATCAATGGGAAGAAGAAAAAGCCTTGCCGCCCAACACAATGAACCAAACCCTAACCCTAATCTCCTTTTCTTTCTTGCCGCCAAAGCCACCTTGTCTCAATTAGGTTTTTCATCTCACTTTGCCGCCCAAGCCTAAGCCCATATATATAGAGTGAGGTTTAGGCCTTGGTTCAATCTCCTCCATTGGTTCTAGAGATTTAATCTCAACCGTCGGATCTAGAGATTTAATCTCAACCGTCGGATCTAGAGATTTAATCTCAACTGTCGGTTCTAGGGTTTTAATCCTAACCGTCGGATCTAGAGATTTAATCTCCACCGTCGGTTCTAGGGTTTTAATCTCAACCGTCGGATCTATAGATTTAATCTCAACCGTCGATTCTAGGGATTTAATCCCAACCATCGGATCTAGAGATTTGTTTTCCTTCATTTGATCTAGACTTCATGAGGTGTTAATAGGCTACAATAGGGACCATGAGGAGGAGTTTGGTCTTGGCCACCCGATGGATCGGAACCATACAAACTTGATCCATCAATGATGTTCCATTCCACTAGAGGATCATCATTGAATTACCTCACCAACCCCCATAAATTAATATGGGCTCCATATATTATTTGTACATCCATCTCCCCGTGTTTAAGATATCGAATGTCCGTCAATTAATTGATTTACTGACCATCAATTAATTAACATCTAACTCCTCGAGTAGTACCACTCAACCTTATCATCATGTTGACTAAGTCAACCTACAGGGTTTACATGATGAACCTTATGAGCTCCTCAAGGGGACATCATCAACCTAATATATAGGACACAGTTTCCTCCTATAATCAATGGCACACGATGTAAATAATATCATTTCCCAACTTACCGGGCATATTGATTTAATCCATAGAAATCTCACCCTCTGATAAATCAAAGAAATAAATATTAAGTACATGTGCCCGTTATTATATCGGGATTAAGAGCATGTACAACATAATATCCGAGGTCCGATTCAATTATGCAGTCAGCAATAAATTGAATCACCTCTATGTCGGTCCTGCTCAATACACCTAAGTGTACTAGTGTAACTCTATGTTCAAGATAAAACAATACCAAGCTACACTACAACCATGCCAATGGTTTGTCCAAAACCATCTTGGTTGTGAGCCTCTACTTATACTCTACAAGGGACTGATAACATGATCTTCTGTGCCACTTCTAAGCACCATGTTATCTATAATGTAAAGTATTAGACAATATGCACATATATAAATATAAAGTGCAAACAATGATCATGTGATTCTTATTTCAAAATAAAATATTCATACCAAAGAGCTAGGCTTTCAGTATATATCCCAACAATATTATGATAAGGAACATGATATATTGTTTTACTTTTTGCATGACTTGTACCAGACCCTAATACGGTCCAAGGGATGGGCTCCTATGTGCCCCTGGGTCGACGGTTGTAGTACGAACCCAGTACGGGATGGGCTCCTAGTTGCCCTAGGCCGACGGTCATAAATACGGGCTTAGGATGGGCTTCTATTTTATGCTGCCCCTAGGCCGACGGACATAGTATGAGCCTAGTACTCTAGTAGGTTCAGGATTAGCTACCTTGGGTCTATTAGGGATGTGCACTATGATGATGATGTATGTGGTACAATGTCGGGCCGAATATGTTGAGATTATGTTTAAGTACCTATAAGATATATGTTTTCAAAGAGCATCTTGCATATATCCTTATTTCATGTCTAGGTGATTATGATGTTTACATCAATGTTATGCTTATATGTTCTTGTATATTTATATGAATGCTATGCTTATATGTTCTTGTATGTTTATATGCATGCTATGCTTATATGTTCTTGTATGTTTATCTGCATGCTATGCTTATATGTTCTTGTATGTTTATATGCATGCTATGCTTATATGTTCTTGTATGTTTATATGAATGCTATGCTTATATGTTCTTGTATGTTTATCTGCATGCTATGCTTATATGTTCTTGTATGTTTATATGCATGCTATGCTTATATGTTCTTAAATGATCATGTCACTACTCTATGTCTAATTCTCGATGTATGGCTTTTGTGAGTAGGAAAGGATCTTACTAAGCATATGTGCTTATAGTTTTATGTTCCCTTGTACTGCAGATAAGGGTAAAGAATGGCTAAACTAAAGGGAGCAGCAGGAGGGGCAAAGTGTGTGTGGTAGTGGCATAGTGGAGGAGATCTGTTTATGTTTCCCATACTTATGCATGTTTTCCTTTAAGTTTTGCATGTTAGTTGTTAAGAGTCGAACTCTACTTGATGATGAATGGTCTCTACTTGGTGTCCTTTAAGTTGAATGTCATGAACTTGAACTAAGTACTTATGAAATGACGATTCATGCTTTGTGTTTAAAAGAAAGAAAAAAAAAGTTTAAAGTCTTCCGCTGTAAAAAGTATATGTAGTCTTCCGTTGTAAGTGCATGTATGTATGATTGCGTCGTGCCACCCTTCCAACCCCTGGAAAGGGTGGGCGTGACAGGTTGGTATCAGAGCAGATCTGTCTTTCCACTATACACACATCAAGCTCCAATCCTGCCACTCCAAGTAAGAAATTCTATGCCTACTCTATTTCTGTTCATGTATGATAAGAAATGCTTTTAGCTTAAATATGCATGAAAATATGTATGATAACCTTATGCTAGACTTTAGTTTAAATATGCAAGATAAATGAACGATAATCTTATACTAGCCTTATTCTAATATATGAAGATAAACATGGCTGGGAGACGCAGTAGTAGAGTCGATGAGATAGCACCCTCACTTGACCTTACGCATGTGGTTACTGAACTCCAGCGTCAAGTCACAGAGCAACAGCAAGTGATAAATGCCTTAATGAATCAGCGAGGAAACCCTACCGCCCCACTAGCGGGCCCTGGCCTGATAGTTCGACAGGAAGCTTACCTAATCCAATGGAAGAGGTTGAAGCTGGAAAATTTCTTTGGTACTGGTGAACCATGGGACGTCCAGGCCTGGTTCAAGACTGTGGAAAGCATCGTAGAGCTACTGGACTGGCCCGAATGCGAGAAGATTAAGTGCACATCATTTTGCCTTTCGAGAGATGCCTGAATGTGGTGGGAAAGGGTTAAAGAAAAGAGGCAAGTGAATCAGATGAGATGGACGAACTTCGAATATGAATTTTTCGAAGAATTCTTCCATATGCAGGTGACAAACAAGAATTATGACGAGTTCACTGGGTTCCGACAAGGTGACCTATCAGTTAGTGAAGCTGTGAAGAGGTTCAACCGACTCGCATGCCTATGCCCAGAGTTGGTCAGTATAGAAAGAGAAAGGGTCAGACTCATGCTGAAGATGCTCCGACCCGAGATAGCTCTGAACGTGGCCAGCGGAGTTCATAGGCCACAGACTGCAGAGGAGTTGTTCAGTAGTGCCTTGATTACCAAACATTACCTGAACAACATTAACTGGCAAAAGAAGGAACTGAGTGAAGGTAGGAGTCAAGCCCAGTCAAGAGGTCAGAGAAACCAGAGTACTTGGAAAGGGAACCACACTGGCAAGAGAAAGCAATGGGATGACTCTAAAGGTGGTCCAACGAACAAGCAGCCCAAGATCCCTCTGTGTACTACATGTGGGAAGATATATCCCGGAGTGTGCTACAGGGGCACGAATAGATGCTACAACTGTGGACGGGAAGGGCATAGAGTCAAGGACTGCCCTATTCAGGTTCATGCACCTCCTCAGCAGTATGCCCAGTACAGGGGTGCTCCTCCACAGCTACACCAGATGTAGGCTGCAATTGAAGGTACCCCGATAAGTCAAGGGAGATTGGAATCCCCGCCAGTGACGATAAATGTCAGGGTATTCTCTCTCACTAAAGAAGATGTGGCGAACGCTTCTACGGTTGTCACAGGTCAGATATTTATTTTCTGTCAGCGTGCTACTGCATTATTTGATACTGGGGCAACACATTCGTTTGTTTCTACATCTTTCATGAAAAAGATGGACATACCACTACAAGCTTTGGATAACAAGTTCTTAACCACCCTTCCCTCGGGAGAAGTAATTCCCTCTACTCATATGCTGCGAGCCGCACCCATCAGAATCACAGATAGAGAACTCTACTGTGATCTGATAGTGCTCGACATGCAGGATTAAGATATTATATTAGGCATGGATTTCTTAGGAAAGTACGGTGCTTCGATCAAGTGTCGTAAAAGAAAAGTGGTCTTCCAGCCGGAGGCAGAACCTATGTTTGAATTTATTGGAGAGCCAAGGAAAAGAATCGATAAATTTTTATCAGCTCTACAGGTGCGCAAGATGTTAGACAGTGGATGCACTGGGTTTCTAGCACATGTGGTTGATACAAGTCAAGCCGAGGACCAGAAGCTAGAAGATGTCAGAGTTGTATGCAACTACCCATAGGTATTCCCAGATGAACTACCAGGGTTAGCCCCAGATAGAGAAATTGAATTTGAGATCGAATTGATTCCTGGTACTAACCCGATCTCTAAAGCACCTTACCGTATGGCGCCGACTGAATTGAAGGAACTTCAGGGACAGCTACAGGAGTTACTCGACAAGGGACTCATACGCCCAAGTCGCTCTCCATGGGGAGCTCCAGTACTGTTGGTGAAGAAGAAAGATGGGTCTATGCGAATGTGCATAGACTACCGAGCGCTAAATAATGTGACAATCAAGAATAGGTACCCTTTACCGCGGATTAACGACCTGTTCGACCAGCTAAAGGGTGCCAGATGATATACCAGATGCTATCATCAAGTGAAAGTGAAACCAGATGATATACTAAAGACGACCTTCCGAACAAGATACAGACATTATGAGTTCGTAGTTATGCCCTTTGGAGTGACGAATGCACCTGCTATGTTCATGGATCTGATGAATCAGGTATTCTCGACATTCCTTGCCAAATTTGTAATCATTTTCATCGACGATATACTGATATATTCGAGAACCCAAGAAGAGCACGCAGAACACCTGAATATGGTATTACAGATTCTTCGGGAAAACCAGTTATATGCAAAGTTCTCCAAATGTGAATTCTGGCTCGATCAAGTATCATTTTTGGGTCACATTATATCCAAGCACGGAGTGATGGTAGACCCAGTAAAGATTGAAGCAGTGAGTAACTGGAACAGGCCAAAGAATGCCAGCGAGATCAGAAGCTTTCTTGGGCTAGCAAGCTACTACAGGAAGTTTGTAGAGAACTTCTCTAGAATTACAACCCCTATGATAGTTCTCACTAGAAAGAACAAAAAGTATGAATGGACGGACGCCTGCGAGAAGAGTTTCACAGAATTGAAAAAGAGACTGACCAGCGCTCCAATCCTTGCTCTTCTAGACAGTAACGAAGGCTTTGACATGTACAGTGATGCTTCTAAGTTGGGACTCGGAGCTGTACTCATGCATAATGGCAAGGTCATTGCCTACACCTTTAAGCAACTCAAGGAACATGAAAGGAATTCTCCCACTCACGATCTAGAGCTAGCGGTCATGGTCTTCGCTCTCAAAACATGGAGGCATTATCTATATGGAGCTCAGTGTAGGATTTATACAGACGACCAGAGTCTGAAATATTTCTTCACACAGAAGGACCTAAACATGAGACAACGCAGATGGCTCGAGCTCGTCAAGGATTATGACTACGAGATCTTCTACCATCTAGGAAAAGTGAACAAGGTGGCCGATGCACTCAGCAGGAATTCCTGTGCCACCTTGATGTCTCTATCGGGATTATCTCGGCCCTTAAAAAAGGAAATTATGCGTTACGGGGTTGAAATAATTTTCGGACGGCTTTCTACCATGATGATAGCACCGACGCTGTTCGATGATATATTAGAAAAGCAAGCCCACGACCCGAGCATTCAAAGGATCAAGCAAGAGGTCCTAGGAGGAAAGGATGATGGATTTCTTATCTCTGACAGTGGAGTACTCTACCTCAGGGATCGCTTGTGTATTCCCGATGATCCAGAATTACGGAAGAAGATATTTGAGGAAGCTCACGGAACCCCTTATGCGATGCATCCTGGAACCACCAAGATGTACCAAGATCTGAAAAAAAAATTCTGGTGGTTCGGTATGAAAAGAGATGTGGCTCAGTATGTCAGTACCTTCCTGACCTGCCAAAGGGTTAAAGCAAAACACCAGAGACCTGGAGGAACACTGCAGCCGATCCAAATTCCAGAATGGAAATGGGAAGAAATTTCTATGGATTTCATCTTAGGACTGCCCAAGACGACGAATGAATATGACGCTATATGGGTAATCATGGACAGATTGACGAAGTCTGCCCACTTCTTAGCAATCAAGACAACCTATTCGACTGAGCAACTGGCTCAATTATATGCTAAGGAAATTATCAAATTACATGGGATTCCTAAGACCATCATTTTTGACAGAGATGGTCTCTTTATTTCCCATTTCTGGGAATGTGTTCAGAAGGCCCTTGGCACGAAGCTATTATTCAGTACTGTCTTTCATCCTCAGACTGACGGACAGACCGAAAGGGTGAATCAAGTACTGGAGGATATGTTACAAGCTTGCGCCTTGGATTTCAAAGGGAGCTGGTGCCGATACTTATGCTTGGAAGAATTCACCTACAATAATAGCTACCAAGCTACTATTGGAATGGCGCCCTATGAGGCTCTATACGGGACGAAATGTAGATCTCTTATATGCTGGTACGAGAGTGGTGAAAAGAAGGGGATGGGACTTCAAACAGATTTCATTGACGACGCCACCCGAGCTATATAGAACATCCGCCAAAGAATTATAACTGCTCAGAGCCGGCAAAAGAACTATGCAGATATGCGGGGTAGACCGTTGGAATTTGACATCGGGGATCTGATATTCCTCAAGGTAGACCCTATGAAGGGGGTGATGAGATTAGGAAGGAAGGGTAAGCTTAGTCCACACTATGTGGGACCGTATCTGATATTGAAGAGAGTTGGCAAGGTAGCTTACGAGCTAGAGATGCCTCAAGAGATGTCGGCTATTCACAACGTGTTCCACGTTTCAATGCTCAAGAAGTGCATTTCCAATACAGACCGAGTGATCGAGCCACAAACAGTACAAGTTCAAGAGAACCTGAGTTATGAAAGTCGGCCTATCCAGATACTAGATCTAGAAGTCAAAAGACTAAGTAATAAAGAGGTGCCCTTAGTGAAGGTCCTATGGAAAAATCAACGATACGAAGAAGCCACCTAGGAACGCGAGGAGGACATAAAACAGAAGTACCCAGAGTTATTCTAAGTTTCGAGGATGAAACTTTTAAAAGGCATGAAGAATTGTAACGCCCATAAAATTCCTAGCAATTTTACAAGAATTTTTGCATGATTATAATGGGATTTATGTGGGCTCTTTCAAAAAATAAAAGTAATAGAGCCAAAAAGGATGCATGGCCCAGGGTTTGAACCCTAAACCTCCAAGTAGATAGCAAAACCTTAAGATGCATCCAATAACCAGAAGCCCAGCAGGGTTGTGCTATTAGAAGGATATGGGAAATGATAGATAAGGGTAAGGGAGGCTAAGGGACACCTTCAAGTGATTAAATAGAAGAATGAGGAGACAAGAAAAACACAAATTGTCATTCTCCCCTTCTCCTCTTCTTCCTCACCGAAACCCTAACTCCCTCTCCTCCCATTTCCGAAACACAACCAAGCAAGAAGAGGGCTCTAGTCTTGGCATCACATAGGGTATTTTCTACTACAAAACAAAGCGAAGGATGTAAGTATCCCCTCACCTGTAGTCAAGTTGCTTCGGTTGATGGTTGTTAAGAAAATCCTTCATGAATCTTTCCGCCAATACCTTCTTCATGCTTCCCATGATTGTCCATGCTATGTTTTGTATGAATATGATGATAACATGTTTCTAGATAGGCTTGGTTTAAGTGTTTGATCTTCAAACTTCTTGAAACTTTCGGCCAAGACCCATATAGGCTCATAATGGTTTTCTATGCTATGATCTATATGTGGTCATGTTATGTTTTGAATGTAGATGAAGATAATATGTTGATAGCTAAGCTAGATTTAAGTCTTGAACCCTCAAGCTTCTTGAAACTTTTGGCCAAGACCCATATAGGCTCCTAATGGTTTTCTATGCTATGATCTATATGTGGTCATGTTATGTTTTGAATGTAGATGAAGATAATATGTTGATAGCTAAGCTAGATTTAAGTGTTGAACCCTCAAACTTCTTGAAACTTTGGCCAAGACCCATATAGGCTCCTAATGGTTTTCTATGCTATAATCTATATGTAGTCATGTTATGTTTGAATGTAGATGAAGATAATATGTTGATAGCTAAGCTAGATTTAAGTGTTGGACCTTTAAGCCTCTTGAAACTCTCGGCCAAGACCCATATAGGCTCCTAATGGTTTACTATGCTATGATCTATATGTAGTCATGTTATGTTTTAAATGTAGATGAAGATAATATGTTGATAGCTAAGCTAGATTTAAGTGTTGGATCCTTAAGCCTCTTGAAACTCTCGGCCAAGACCTATTTAGGCTCCTAAGGAACAAGTTGTTTAGCATGTAAACTCCTAAGAACCCTCCCTTAGGGTTTCGGCCAGCCCATGTACATGCCCTCTACTAAATCCTCCATGCCATGCTACATGTAGAAAAAAAATGCAAATATGATGTTAGTTAGATTTTATGATAGCATGATTGGTTTATGTCACTACCTTATGTCCATGTTAATTGTATGAATGTAAGATTATGTTCTGCTCATTGCCATGATAATTGTATGAATGTATGATATGTCATAAAGAAGGAACATGATATGTTATGTAAAGAAATATGATATGTTATGTAAAGAAATATGATATGTTATAAAGAAGGAACATGATATGTTTATGAAAAGAAATATGATGCATTATGATAAGGAACATGATATGTTATGAAAAGAAATATGATGTGTTATGATAAGGACATGATATGTTATGAAAAGAAATATGATATGTTATGATAAGGAACATGATATGATATTTTACTTTTTGCATGGCTTGTACCGAACCCTAATAAGGTCCAAGGGATGGGCTCCTACATGCCCCTGGGTCGACGGTCGTAGTACGGACCCAGTATGGGATGGGCTCCTAGTTTCCCTAGGCCGACGATCATATGTACGGCCTTAGGATGGGCTTCTATGTTATGTTGCCCCTTGGCCGACGGATATAGTAAGGGCCTAGTACTCTAGTAGGTTCAGGATTAGCTACCTCGGGTCTATTAGGGATGCGCGCTATGATGATGATGTATGTGTTACAATGTCGGGCCCAATATGTTGAGATTATGTTTAAGTTCCTATAAGATATATGTTTTCAAAGAGCATCTTGCATATATCCTTATTTCATGTCTAGGTGAATATGATGTTTACATCAATGTTATGCTTATATGTTCTTTTATGTTTATATGAATGCTATGCTTATATGTTCTTGTATGTTTATATGCATGCTATGCTTATATGTTCTTGTGTGTTTATCTGCATGGTATGCTTATATGTTCTTGTTGTTGGATCGAGAAGCATCACTAGAGGGGGGGGGGGGGGTGAATAGCGATCATAAATCTTTTCGTTCGTTTCGTTCGAGTAGACAATTAAACGAGTAAGTACAGCGAAAAATAAAGAGACACGTTTATTTTACTTGGTTCACAACCCAGCGGTTGCTACTCTAAGCCCTATCGTTCCTAGTCCGCGTACGGAGGGCAAAGCACTATAACGTCTCCTCCTCGTTAGAGGTAGGAGACAACGATCACAAAATCGAAAGTACGAGGATGAGGCAACAAGCCTACCTCACCTCGTTACGATTAAAACAAAGAATACAATAAATACAATTACTTTCTATTGCTGCCGACGAAGGAGATTTGAACTTGTCGTCGCATCGGCATTATGACAGCGTTGGAGCGTTGGCGTTGTAGGAGCACTAGATGAATAAACTTGATGATGTATGGAGTTGGAATCCACCCCTCCTTTTATAGATTTTGCCCTCTGAATATGTCTCCTCTTTTTTCGGAATAGATCACGAAGTTGTATAATTTTTATCGCGAAGTGGTCGCGTCAAACCTTACCATTTTGACCTAGCGCAAAGGCTGATTCGTCGCCATCAGTCGACTGATGACTCCCATCAGTCGACTGATGAGCATCAGTCGACTACCCAATGTCCAACAGTCGACTGCCAGCCTAGCCACTTCTCTGCAGTAAGAGGTTAGCTCAGAAAATGATAAATTTGACGGTTTCTAACCATCCGATCTCGACCTAGACCTTCCACAAGAAGTCCTAGTCGGATCGCCGCCTACGGTCATCCCCGTAAAGAGGACACGACCTTATAATCTCTCACTCACATGAGCTTTCCTCGATACTTACATTGTAGCTCTCGCTTCCGGCCTTCCACTCGATTCTTTCGGCTCCCTCCGAAGTCACTCGAGTGTCGCCCGACCACCGCGGCTTCCTCCGGGTGTCGCTAGCCTTCAGCTCTAGCTTTAGTACTTTTCTGCACACTCGATTTAGCTCGTGAGATAACGATGTAAACTTAACTTTGTGTCTTTGCCATAATCAAAACACAGGTTCGATTATCTGGTGCCCCTGCACCAACACTTGTATGTTTATATGCATGCTATGGTTATATGTTCTTGTATGTTTATATGAATGCTATGCTTATATGTTCTTGTATGTTTATCTGCATGCTATGCTTATATGTTCTTGTATGTTTATATGCATGCTATGCTTATATGTTCTTAAATGATCATGTCACTACTCTATGTCTAATTCTCGATGTATGGCTTTTGTGAGTAGGAAAGGATCTTACTAAGCCTATGTGCTTATAGTTTTATGTTCCCTTGTACTGCAGATAAGGGTAAAGAATGGCTAAACTAAAGGGAGCAGCAAGAGGGGCAAAGTGTGTGTGGTAGTGGCATGGTGGAGGAGATCTGTTTATGTTTCCCATACTTATGCATGTTTTCCTTTAAGTTTTGCATGTTAGTTGTTAAGAGTCGAACTCTACTTGATGATGAATGGTCGCTACTTGGTGTACTTTAAGTTGAATGTCATGAACTTGAACTAAGTACTTATGAAATGACGATGCATGCTTTATGTTTAAAATACAGAAAAAAAAATTGAAAGTCTTCCACTGTAAGAAGTATATGTAGTCTTCCGCTGTAAGTGCATGTATGTATGATCGCGTCGCGCCGCCCTTTCAACCCCTAGAAAGGGCAGGCGTGACAGAGTATACAACAAGAGGACTCAAAAGGTTGAGAAATCTTCTAATGTTGAATTTGATGAGTCTACTAGTACCTACCCTCGGAAATCCTCCATTGATAAGGATATCAATGACAAAAATTAAGGCAATACCCAAAGATTTCAAAATCTAAATTTATGGGCTACTTATCAAGGAGAAGGAAGAAGAGATTTCAATGATGAAAGGAGGAAGAATGATGATAACCATGATCAAATTGAATGTGCTTCACCTCCTAGGACCTTAAGGACTCATCAATACGATCCTCTTGACCAAGTAGTAGAAGAATTATCACAAGGAGTAAGGACTAGGTCCTTCTATACATCTCCTACTAGTCAAGTTGCCCTTATCTCCCAAATTGAACCAAACTAAATCAATGATGTCTTTCTTGATCCGGATTGGATATTGACAATGAAAGATGAGTTAGCACAATTTGAGAGAAGTCAAGTATGGGAACTAGTTCCTAAGCCCAATGATAGCACCATTGTTACCACAAGATGGGTCTTTAGGAACAAGTTGGATGCTCAAGGTAAAATCACTAAAAAAAAGAGCTAGGTTAGTGGCCTGAGGATTTAATCAAGTTGAAGGACTTGATTATGATGAGACTATAGGATCGAGATTTCCGAGAGAGGGGGGTGAATCTCGGAGTTATAAAATTTTCTTTTTAACTTTTTAAAACTTATCTTTTGTTTTGAAATACAAGAGTATTTGCAACAGAAAAATAAAGTAAATGAAGAAAATTGTTTTTACTTGGTTGACAACCTGATTTGGGTTGTTACTTCAAGGCTCGTAGCTCTCTGAGAGCTACCTCGATGGGTGATCCACTAAAAGGCTCTCCGATTCGAAACTCTCAAACTCGAAGGGTATTCACTTTTTACAAAGGCTATGGTTAAGGTAATAAGCTACCTTCCCTTTAAAAATTTAAGCACACAAGCGAAATAGAAATTAAAATAATTAAAAGCTTATAATGACACTTGAAATGTCGCTCGAAGAAGCACGATGAAGCTTGAAGAAGCTTGAAGAGTAGTGTCAGTGTGTTGAGGCTTGTTGTAGAAGACGTATGAAGGCGACAACAATTGGACTTATTAGAGTTGTTTTTAGAGCTGGTGATAATTATCATTTTGTCGTGTTATTTTGGTCCTTAATATCACTATTTTTATCCTCTTGAGTGATTATTTAACGATTATTATCATGTTTTATGAGTTGGATTTATTTTTGGACCTTATTATAAATTCTCTTTAATTTTGGACTTATATGCAAATTTTACATCTTAATTATAGGAGATCGAGATGAGCCACTGGACTAGACTCAAATTGGATTAAATATGGCTTCATCTAAGGGCATAAAGGACATTTTTAGCTGGAGGAATCTGATCCCTTCATCAAGATCAGAAGCAATGTAATCAAAGGGCTAAGATCTTTTGACCGTCTAATGAGATCTGATTGATCTGAGCCATTTATTTAAATCTGGTGAGATCCGATCCATACATAAAGATCCACATGTCTCAACCTTCCATCCAGATCAAGTTCATTGCGATCGACCTTTCAGATTGATTAGATCCATCCATTTAAAGTCAGAGAATTCTCAGTCGTTGGATGCACAACCCTTAATTTGATTAATCAAGGCAATTAACCTAGCTTCAGTTAGACGGTTGAGATTTAATCCAGCTTAGATTAGACGGCCAAGGAAAATCATCATATAAATCCAACATTTTCACCTTTGAGTTCCATCACGCAACACACTTCCTTCTCCAATGCGTCGATTGTCGGATTCGCCTCTCCACCTCATCCGTGCAACACCGTCGACCGTCCACTTCCTCAGCCAAGGCCAGTGGTGGTTCCCTCCATTACCTCCTCTACCGTCGGCATCCACATCTTCTTCATCTACAGCCATCTTCGCCCCTTCTTCACCTAGATTCAACGCCGGCAGCATCATCCAGCTCCACCCATTCTGTTGTCATCGATCATCGGAGTGGAGATTCCCCTCCAGTTTCATTTCATTCCATCTGCTCCAGGCTCACAAGCTCCAATGACTTCCACGGCTCAAACCCAAATGACGATCACAACACCAATTCCAGCCTTTTTCCTACAATTTCCAGCATTCTCTTCGTTTGATTGTTTCTTGGTTTAGTTTGTATTGAATGTTTGTAATCAAATTTCCCTTTCATGTTTAGATTTGCACGCACTTGGTTTGATTTCTTGCATGCCTACGTAGTGTTCGGTTAAATTCTTCTTAGAGTAATTAGGTTGTATCATTAGGTTAGATTTAATTTCATGTTTTACTTTAATTGCTCTCTTTACATCATGTTCATGTATTAAATTTCGTTGATGCATTGCTTATTTTATTTAGTTGTTAGTTAAATCTTTTCTTTCCTTGAGCCTTAGCAGCCGCCTCCACCTTCCTTCCATCCATTTTCCTTCACGGATTTGGAAAGGAACCGCTTCATCAAGAGATTTCGGCGACGTCCTCCATCTCCACAACTTATCCACCTTCTCTTTCGGATTCGAGGAGGAGTTCCGACCCGACGACATTTCTTCGAGCTCAATCGGATCCACGAGATTTCAGAGTATCCATCAAACTACTGGATTCAAGAGTTTGCACCATCCCACATCCACTGCCATTTGCGGAGTCTCGATCGAGCTTCGTCGGACTTAGCCGGAGGAACTTGTTCATTCACCGGGCTTATCTTGGGTTGATCAGATTATTTCCTCTTTAAGTTTTTGTTGATTTAATTTCATGCATTGTCTTTTCGTTCAGTAGGATTGGCCATTTAAACTCCAAACCCTCAACTTCAATAGAAAACCCAAAGCAATAATTAGTGATCCTAAGTTTACTATTCTATCGATTACACTCATTGAGAAACGATCCTGGCCATCCACTATGCTATATTAGTGTAGTTAGGGGGTTCGGTAATTAATTTGAAATGGTACCACGACAAATACCTGCTTATCAAATTTTGGTGTCATTGTCGGGCAGTGTAATGATGCTTGGTAGACTTAGGATTGTTTGTTTATTTTTCTAAAAAAAATCAAAATTCAAAAATTTTGTTTAGGGCTTCATTCTTTTATTCTCTTATATATCCATGCATTGTATCATGTATGCTTCCTGTGTCTTTTGATATTGTTTGTTAGTATTTCAGGAAAGACAGGAAATTTCTTTGAGCATGGATCCATATTATCATCAGTGTGAAGACTTCAGTGATGCTTACTATTCAGGCACTGGACAACAAGAGTATTACCATCCCGAAGATGAGTATTGTCAGTACCAGCCGCAATATCATCAGCCTGTTCCTCAGTATCATCAATCTTATCAGCAGGACAAGTATAATTCAATTTTTGGTACATATTTCCATAATTTTGATTTAGATTTCAAGTATGGAAACACACCACTCTATGCCCCTAAGCAGTCTCAGTGCTAGCTACCCCCACCGTCCATTGATTCTTACATGCCTAGTTGGGGAGATCAATCAAGTTACTGTGAAGAAACCCCTGCTCCTAGTCAAGAAAATACAGAGGCACTAGAAAAACTAGCATCATTTCTACATCAATATCAGCAACAAATAAATGATAGTCATCAGTGGATATAGAACATGTGTTAGTAATATATGAGAGATGTCCTAAGGCAATCGCCTTATGTATGAACCATTTATATGATAAATGAAGATTCACTATTTGAGTATACATGTTTAATGTATTTGATTGGATCTTAAACTCATTTACTGAATGTCCACGATACGATTCACAGCATGAGAGAATTTGTGATTGGATCACAACTAGTGAGTATCTTTACATGTGTAATTGTGATGTATCGGAATTATCCCTAGTCGATGAATTGATGGATTTGGACACCATCAATTCTATCGAGACTAGCACGAGGTATACTCCTTGGTGTATCCAAGCAGCTGATTCTCACTGGCTGGAGACATTGTGATGTCCGGAGTTAATCGTGGATGCTAGTTATGATAACTAGTTCATTGGAGTGACCAGCCGTAAGACTTCATATGGTTCTCTACATATATAGATATGTCAATGAAGTTCTTACTGTGGCTTAAGTGCGATGTTCCTTTGACTTGCGGTATTCAAGTCATCTTGATCATGGAGACTTATGCTTTGACATCTTAAGCAAACATCTCCGAGGAGATGTGGACCCGGGATGATTGGGTATAAGTCGAAGTGATCGAAGGTGTTTGAATAGCCTATAAAGGATTCACCACTCCTTGCGAGGAGATGTATACCCATGGCCTCTCGTCGGATTGTTACTAAAGTCTTTGGCCAAAGCATTACATGTTTAGAGTAAAGTACTCTTCGATACATGTGGAGTAACTAGAATCCGTAGGACGAGGAAATGATACTTGGGCTAGGTGTGACGTAGTCAGCCTAGTGGGGACTGACACAATAGACCATGTCCTGAACCAAGTGGGTATAAGATGAGTGTTGAGAATGGGGCACGATTCATTCGAGCTACTGAAGGGTTTCAGAAATAGTTCTGGATCAACCGTTGATCTTTTCGGTTAATTGGGGATCATGATGTACTACTAGGTGCCACTCATGATCGTTCTATAATTAATGGTTAATTATAGACGGCCAACATAAACCGAGAACCTATTTGGTCACACGCACAACGAGTGTAATCCAAAGGATTTAAAACGAGCTTGAGAATGGGATTCTCAGACCGAGAGAAACTATGTTTGGTTGGACCAAACATAAAGCGAGCATGAAATTGTTTCAGTCGCAATGGAAGCGTGGATGGGCCGTGTCTTATGAAGACGTAATGGATGAACCAAAATGGTTTGGTTCTAATCCAATGGATGAGAATAAACCAAAGGGTTTGGTTTATATTAAACGAATGAACCAAAGGTTGGCTCGGTTCGTTTTAACTTAAAATAAATCATCATGGTTTGGTTTATTTTAACTTATCTTAATGGAGCGGGTTAACGGGCTTTATGGATATGATCCATTAACCATTAAGAGAATTAGTTCTCTATAAAATAGGGCTTAAACCCTAATCCAAAAACCCTAATTGGAGTTGCCGCCCAACCTTGTTGTGCCGCCCCCTCCATCATCTCATCTATTCGGCGCCCAACCCTAAAGTGCCACCATCCAGCTTTTGTGCAGCCGTCCAACTTGTTGCCGGCGACCAAGCTACAGCCGGTGAACCCTCCGGCGATCCTCCGGTGATCCCCTATAGGTTTGGCATCAAGGTGAGCCTTTTCTTTCCTTGGTTGGCCGGCGCCTATATCCTCCACCAAGCTGTCCAGTTTTCTGGACAGCTTCTCCTCCTCTCGTCGGAGCGTCGTTTGGACGACGGTTAGTGCTCCGACAGTGGCTAACTTACCGGGGATTTGATCTCCGGTAATCCTCTGAGGTGGAGGACGAAGGATTCGTCAATTGGTTGACGAATACCTCTCCGGAGAAGCGAGTTTTGAGAACTCGTTTTAGGATCCGAATTTGGATTCGGATCGTGATCATCTCTCGATCACGTCGTCTTCAACACGAGGCTAGTAACCCATACGAAGACGAAGCTCGTGACTTAGCGAAGTCATCCCGAGGAGCTCGGCATGGATACGGATAGAGACGATTCTTACGAAGATCGTTCCGGTTGATGCCGTTCCCGCTACACGTCATACGAAAGGTATAACGTAGATAATTTCTTTTATTGCAAATTTTAATTTACGGTTATGTCTACACTTGTTGTAATAGCATGTGTGTGTTGTGTGTGTTGTAATAAATATAGATTTATTATTTTTAATTGCTTCCGCTGTGCTCATGTTTACGAAACATGATCGAACACACACACGCCGCGGTGCCGGAAACCCAACAATGGTATCAGAGCCCAGGTTGTGTTTCGACATAATCGTAAAAATGGTTTTGCGATAGTCATAATGTATTTCTGGAAATTTTCTAAATTTTGGAAATTTAGAAGTATTTATGGAAATTTTTAAATTTTGGAAAGTCTAGAAGTATTTATGGAAATCTTCCACTTTTGGAAAGTTGGAAGTATTTATGGAAATTGATATTTTCCATAAATAAAATATTTGATTAGATTCTGGAAATTTATTTCCTAATTTAATCATGATTTGATTTGGGAAATCAAATCTTAAAATATTTTATTTCCATAAGTAGTTTTAATGATTTAGGAAATTGGTTTCCTAAATAGATTTTCCTTAATCAAATAATTCCATGAATAAAATATGTGATTAGATTTGGAAATTTGTTTCCTAATTTAATTATGATTTGATTTGGAGAATCAAATCTTAAACATATTTTATTTCCATAAATAGTTATGACATATAAGGAAATTATATACATGACATAATTGTATGCCATGTAATTGCATTAGATGCATAACATTATGCCATGCGTGTCGTGACATGTAGATGTATGCCATGTATGCCATGCCATGTAGATAATAGTTATTTGCATGCAAAGAGGATGAGACATAAAACCCTAACTCAATATTAAAGCCTACACCTTCCATTAATATGGTTAGAACCAGAGTTATGTTTCTTGTTTGGGTTGTTGGACTCACTCCAAGCCCGGCTCGAACCTGAACATGTTCAAATCATTGGAATAGTTTAACTCTAATATGGTAAGAGTCAGAGGTCAATCGTTAGTTTGGGTTGTTGGACTCACTCCAAGCCTGGCTAATTGGTTGAATGCGCTCTAACCATATTAAAACTATTTCACGATTAATGGGTCGGCTTTAACTTGGAGCATCAATTTGTTGGACTCACTCCAAGGTCGATGTGAAGAGAGGTGAAGTTGGGTGCTATGCATATGATGCATACTTGTTAATGTGTTAACAACCCAATGTATGTGTAAACATTCAATTAGTTGATAGCACATTGTGATAGTTACATATACATGATATGTAATCGGTATACTTGATACCCACCATCATAGCTAAGAATGGCTTGTTGGACTCACTCCAAGGTTGTTCTTATCTATGATGGATATCAGCCCATTCGGAGATGGACCTACGATCTCCCGAATTGATTTTAAGGGTTTTTGAAATTCGAAAAATGAATGGGATTTATAAATGTATATTGATGCATTTTAAAATCATCTTTCTCATATATGCTCGTTTTGTATTTCTAAGTTAATATATTGATCATGATGTGTTTGAATTTGCGTTCCATTTTGGATTCAAATAAATTGACTGGGCCGAACTTCTTGGACTAGCTTAGAAACTTGAGAATTGTTCTCAAGGTGGAAAAGCTTGCGTATGTCCTCGAAGCGCCGCTTCCCGCCCATCCTAGTGACAATGCAACTCTGGACCAATTGTTGGCCTATCAGAAACATGTGAGTGATTCTGAACAAATGAGTTGCATCATGCTAGTCGCGATGGAACCCAAGCTACGAAAGCAGCATGAGCATATGGATGCTCATGTCGTAGTCCTTCATCTTTGTGAGTTGGTTGATGAGCAAGTGAGATTCGAAAGGTTCGAAGTCTCAAAGCTCCTCTTCACCTCTGAGATGCTAGAAGGTTCATCGTGATCGCTCAATATCTTTGAAGACTGTGGAGTCTTCTGAGAAGCATGAGCAGGGGACGGTGCTGTTAGTTGATTCCTCGAAGAAAGGTTCTAAGAGGAAGTCAAAGGAACAGCAGAAGGGAAAGAAGAGAAGGGCTAAGAAGTTAGAACTAGCACAAAAGGAAACTTGCCATCATTATGGCAAGGAGAGCCATTTGCGAAGAAAGTGCAAGATTTATCTTGAGTCCGTGAAGAAGGATATGGCATCGGATGCCCCATCTTCTTCAGAAATCTTCTTTATTGATTGTCATTCTATTTCCTCAGACACTTGGTATTTGATACTGGGTGTGGCTCACATATATGTAATGACATACATGGGCTAAGGAATAGAAGAAGACTCGTCAAAGGGAGAGTCAAATTTACGTGTTGGGAATGGAGCAACGGTTGCTGCACTCGCCATCGGAACGTATTTGTTGGAACTCCCTGTAGGACTTGTCTTAGAACTAGACAATTGCTTTTATGTTCCTTCGTTAATAAAGAACATCATTTCTATTTCTTGTTTAAATAGAAATGGGTACCATTTGACTTTTAGTAACAATTGTTGTTACATAACTTTGAATGGAGTTCTTTAAGGGACTGGAACTTTAAGCAATGGTGTTTATACGTTGGACGTATCCAGTGACGATTTCAATATCGAAGCGAGCAACACGTGTGCTCGAAAGGATAATCAAATAGACTCCTATATGTGGCATTGTCGTCTTGGCCATATAAGCAAGAAACGCATGTCTGAATTACACCGATGTGGAATTCTGGAATCGTTTGAATTGTATTCATATGATACATGTGAATCATGCTTAAAAGGCAAGATGACTAAGTTACCTTTTACTGGAAAAGGTGAACGAGTGGGAGAGTTACTAGGTCTAGTACATACTGATGTATGTGGACCTATGTCAACTCAAGCTTTAGGAGGCTATAGCTACTTCATTACCTTCACCGATGATCACTCACGGTTTGGGTATGTGTTCCTGATGAAACACAAGTCTGAAGCCTTTGAAAGGTTCAAAGAATTCAGAAATGAAGTAGAGAAACAACATGACAAAAGTATTAAAATACTTCGATCGGATCGAGGTGATGAATACTTAAGTCAAGAGTTTCTTGATTATCTAAGAGACAATGGCATATTGTCTCAATGGACTCCGCCCTATACACCACAGCATAATGGTGTATCTGAGAGGCGTAACCGGACCTTGTTGGACATGGTCAGGTCAATGATGAATCATGCGACTCTTCCCAAGTCCTTTTAGGGTTATGCACTTCAGACAGCTGTTTACTTGTTAAACAGAATGCCTACCAAGGTAGTCTCTACTACTCCATATGAGATATGGGCTAGTAAGAAACCTCATGTATCTTACTTGAAGATATGGGGTTGTCCTGCTTATGTGAAGCGGATACGTAAAACTGGATGCTAAGTCCGATAAATGTCTATTTATTGGATACCCTAAGGAAACAAGGGGTTACCAATTCTATCATCCTGTGGAACAAAAGGTGTTTGTTTCAAGGCATGCTGTGTTTCTAGAGAAAGAGTTTCTCTTGCAAGAAAACAGTGGGAGTGTCGTCGAGCTTGAGGAGGCTCGAGAGATTCAAATAGACATTGATGAGATACCTGGTGAAGCACAACAGCCGACAACTCATAGTGATGAGCAATCGGCTGGACCTATTGTAACACCACATCTTCGTAGATCTGGTAGAACACGCAATATTCCTGAGAGATATGGATTTATCGTAAGCGAATCGAACGACGTGTTACTCATTGACGATGAGGAGCCTACCAGTTATGAAGAAGTGCTGACAAGTTCAGAAAGGGATAAGTGGCTTGGTGCCATGAAGTCGGAAATGGATTCCATGTATGAAAACCAAGTTTGGAACTTGGTTGACCCACCTGAAGGCATAAAGCCTATAGGGTGCAAGTGGGTTTTCAAGAAGAAAACCGACATGGATGGTAATGTGATTACCTATAAGGCTAGATTGATGGCGAAAGGATATCGTCAAAAACAAGGTGTTGATTATGACGAAACCTATTCGCCTGTGGCTATGCTTAAATCCATTCGGATGCTCCTGGCCATAGCGGCTCATTATGATTATGAGATATGGCAGATGGATGTGAAAACAGCTTTCCTTAATGGAAATGTGCTCGAGGACGTGTATATGATACAACCTGAGGGTTTCACATCGGTTGATAAAACCAAGGTATGCAAATTGCGACGATCTATTTATGGATTGAAGCAAGCATCCAGGAGCTGGAATATCCGTTTTGATGAGACAATCAAAAAGTTTGATTTCTCACAAAATCCAGACGAACCTTGTGTGTACAAGAAGGTTAGTGGGAGTGCAGTCGTATTCCTAGTATTGTATGTCGATGACATACTACTTATAGGAAACGATATTTCAATCTTACAGTCAGTGAAGGTTTGGTTATCCAAGACATTCTCCATGAAAGACCTGGGAGAAGCAACCTACATCCTCGGGATTAAGATCTATAGAGATAGATCGAAACGGTTGCTTGGTCTTTCGCAGTCTACATATATAGACCGAGTGCTAAAGAGGTTTAGCATGTCGGAATCCAAGAAAGGTTATCTGCCCATCAGGCATGGGGAACACCTTTCGAAGTCTATGTGTCTGCGCACAGAAGACGAGAGGATTTGCATGAGTAAGATTCCTATGCATCCGCAATAGGATCTATCATGTATGCTATGTTATGTACGAGGCTCGATGTATCGTATGCGCTCACGAGTGTCGCAGGCGGATACCAATCCGATCGGGGAATGGATCATTGGCGTGTTAAGGCGATCCTTAAGTACTTGAGAAGAACTAAGGATGTGTTCCTAATATATGGAGAAGGGGACATGGTGATACAGCGGGTATACGGATGCGGCTTCGAACGGACAAGGATGATTCAGTCTCGATGCGGATCGTGTTCACCTTGAATGAAGCGCGATGAGTTGGAAAAGTTCCAAACAAGAGGCATGGCGGATTCTACCCTTTGAGGCGAGAATATATTGCGGCGAGCAAAGGAAGCGGTTTGGATCAAGAAGTTCGTTCATGAACTTGGTGTGATTCCGGCCATTGTTGAAGCAATACCGGTCTACTGCGACAACAATGGAGCAATTGCACAGGCGAAAGAGCCAAGGTCTCATCAACGATCCAAACATGTGCTTCGCCGCTATCATCTTATCAAAGAGATCATCAGTAGGAACGAAATACAAATCGAAAAAATTCCCACTGAAAGGAACTTAGCGGATCCTTTGACTAAAGCATTACCTCAAAGTAAGTTTGAGGGTCATGTTAGAGCTTATGGTATTGGATACCGTAGCGATTGGCATTAGGCCAAGTGGGAGTCTGTTAGTAATATATGAGAGATGTCCTAAGGCAATCGCTTTATGTATGAACCATTTATATGATAAATAAAGATTCACTATTCGAGTATACATGTTTATGTATTTGATTGATCTTAAACTCATTTATCAATGTCCACGTATACGATTCACAAAGATGAGAGAATTTGTGATTGATCACAACTAGTGAGTATCTCTACATGTGTAATTGTGATGTATCGGAATTATCCCTAGTCGATGAATCGATGAATTTGGACACCATCAATTCTGTCGAGACTAGCACGAGGTATACTCCTTGGTGTATCCAAGCACCGATTCTCACCGGGCCGAGACATAGTGATGTCCGAGTTAATCGTGATGCTAGTTATGGTAACTAGTTCATTGAGTGACCACCGTAAGACTTCATATGGTTCTCTGCATATATAGATATGTCAATGAAGTTCTTACTGCGGCTTAAGTGCGATGTTCCTTTGACTTGCGGTATTCAAGTCATCTTGATCATAAAGACTTATGCTTTGACATCTTAAGCAAGCATCTCTGAGGAGATGTGGACCCGGATGATTGGGTATAAGTCTGATCAAGGTGTTTGAATAGCCTATAAAGGATTCACCACTGCAGGAGATGTATACCCATGGCCTCTCGCCGGATTGTTACTAAAGTCTTTGGCCAAAGCATTACATGTTTAGAGTAAGGTACTCTTCGATACATGTGCAGTAACTAGAATCCGTAGGACGAGGAAATGATACTTGGGCTAGGTGTGACGAGTCACTTAGTGGGGACCGGCACAATAGACCATGTCCCAACCAAGTGGGTATAAGATGAGTGAAGGAGAATGGGGCACGATTCATTCGAAGCATCAAGGGTTTCGTAAATAGTTCGATCAACCGCTGATCTTTCGCTAATTGGGGATCATGATGTACTACTAGGTGCCACCCATGATCGTTCTATAATTAATGGTTAATTATAGACGGCCAACATAAACCGAGAACCTATTTGGTCACACGCACAACGAGTGTAATCCAAAGGATTTAAAACGAGCTTGAGAATGGGATTCTCAGACTGAGAGAAACTATGTTTGGTTGGACCAAACATAAAGTGAGCATGAAATTGTTTCAGTCGCAATGGAAGCGTGGATGGGCCGTGTCTTATGAAGACGTAATGGATGAACCAAAATGGTTTGGTTCTAATCCAATGGATGAGAATAAACCAAAGGGTTTGGTTTATATTAAACGAATGAACCAAAGGTTGGTTCGGTTCGTTTTAACTTAAAATAAACCATCATGGTTTGGTTTATATTAACTTATCTTAATGGAGCGGGTTAACGGGATTTATGGATATGATCCATTAACCATTAAGAGAATTAGTTCTCTATAAAATAGGGCTTAAACCCTAATCCAAAAACCCTAATTGGAGTTGCCGCCCAACCTTGTTGTGCCGCCCCCTCCATCATCTCATCTATTCGGCGCCCAACCCTAAAGTGCCACCATCCAGCTTTTGTGCAGCCGTCCAACTTGTTGCCGGCGACCAAGCTACAGCCGGTGAACCCTCCGGCGATCCTCCGGTGATCCCCTATAGGTTTGGCATCAAGGTGAGCCTTTTTCTTTCCTTGGTTGGCCGACGCCTATATCCTCCACCAAGCTGTCCAGTTTTCTGGACAGCTTCTCCTCCTCTCGTCGGAGCGTCGTTTGGACGACGGTTAGTGCTCCGACAGCGGCTAACTTACCGGGGATTTGATCTCTGGTAATCCTCTGAGGTGGAGGACGAAGGATTCGTCAATTGGTTGACGAATACCTCTCCGGAGAAGCGAGTTTTGAGAACTCGTTTTAGGATCCGAATTTGGATTCGGATTGTGATCATCTCTCGATCACGTCGTCTTCAACATGAGGCTAGTAACCCGTACGAAGACGAAGCTCATGACTTAGCGAAGTCATCCCGAGGAGCTCGGCGTGGACACGGATAGAGACGATTCTTACGAGGATCGTTCCGGTTGATGTCGTTCCCACTACACGTCATACGAAAGGTATAACGTAGATAATTTCTTTTATTGTAAATTTTAATTTACGGTTATGTATACACTTGTTGTAATAGCATGCGTGTGTTGTGTGTGTTGTAATAAATATAGATTTATTATTTTTAATTGCTTCCGCTGTGCTCATGTTTACGAAACATGATCGAACACACACACGCCGCGGTGCCGGAAACCCAACAACATGCAAATCCTACTGGATCAAATTGCATCATCCATCAGCCAAACACAAACACAAGATTCCTCCCAGTTTTCCTCAGAGATCATTCCTGATGGCAGTGAGTGCTTGAGGAGATGGATTGCAGAGCTAGTGTATATATGTTTCTTCTTCTGCAGCTCTACAGGACTCCTCTGTTGATGTGCATGATAATGATGTACTATCTGATGCTCCAGATATTGATAAAGTTGGTGTTGTGGAAGATGATATAAATGATGATACTAGCGGCTTGACTTTACTCTGTGATGTTGTTTGTGCCCTAGATTATTCTAAAGAAAAGGAGCAATTTCTAGATACCAGTGCCCATACTTGCCAGCCAGACCAGAAGACAAGTGAGACAATGGCGACAAGCAATTATGATGAGCTAATTCCCATGGAAGTGGTGGATAGCTGGAGGCCCCCAGATTGGACACTTCCATCTCAGCCAGAGTCTCCAAGAATTTTGCTGATGAAAGCCCTGACAACAAATGCAATAATCCAGCCCCAAGGTTGGACACTTTTCCTAAATCGCCTCCGACTGCCAGAGACTACATATGATGAGGCAATTATATTGGAGGGAGCAACACAGTATTATCATGATCACACCATGAAGGCACTCACCCCCATTCAGTCCATCCCACTCCCGGCATGGATGCTTACTCTGAATCTTCTTCAACCACTAGGACGGGATTTCTTTCGAAGCACTCCATGGCCTACGTGGCTTCTTCTATTGAACCTTCTTCAACCGCCAGGACCTCAGGGGAGTTTGTTCCATCTTACCTCTTTTCTTTTTCCTTGTATATATGTTTCTTTTACTTTATTTGTTTTTATTTTAGTTGTTATGTTTTGTTTGTTGAGTTTTTATTTTGTTGGGATTTTCAAATAAATTTCATATGCATTCCTTTATATCATCTTAGAAGTCATGAAAGCTAGTTAAATTTGATTGTCGAGTTTCGTGGATTTATTGTCATGAATGGATTATTTGATTGCATGTGTTACTACTTGGTGATGGATTCTATGTTGATAGACTGAGTTGATTAATTTTGTTTACCTAGTGAGGATTGAGCCTATTTTTATTGCTTGTGTGTGGTGCACTTGTGGTTATTGTAACTCTAGAACTTGCTTTAATTCTTTCGAGACCACACAACAGTAGGTTTGTATGATTATTATGAAGGCAATCACATTTGTTTTTCTTCACTTATTTTATCATCACATGCTTATTTGAATAACATTCTAGTCATTCACCCTTACATTTTTTTCTTTCCTTCCATTACTTTCTTCTCCATTTCTATTTCAAGATGTGGAATACTTGAATGATCCATGATGAGTGTTTTGCCTAGGATGGACAAAAATTTAAGTGTGGGGGAGAGGAGTAGCTCAGGGAAATTTAGTGTTAGCATAGGCGAGTCGTGCTTGATCACCATGAGCTAGCCATGCTCTTTATCTTTTTAGCTGAGCTTGATGTTGGAGCATAGGGAAGTGCACTACATGTCAGAAGAAAAAAAAGTTTGAAAAAAAAGAAGCTGAAACAAAAAGTTGAAAAAAAAATAAATTGGGTGCCCATGAAATAAAAAAAAAGTATTGTGAAAATTTTGACATGTGGTGTCATTCATTTTTATTTATGTGTGATAGTATTTTTGTTAATGACATCCCTTGTCGCAATCATTGAGATATTTATTGTATATCATGAGTAGATTTGTATTGAAGAATGTGATAAGGGTTGTTTACATGTTTATTGGGTTGAAAAAAAAAATTTAGGGCAATGCTTTCTTGTACTCATCTATGTAGCATTCCAATATTTCCATATCTTCTTCTTGCATTTCTTTAGCCATTTCATTTCTTATCTTTCTTTTCTTTCGCACATATTGTCATTTTTCTTGTATTCATGTTTCCCTTACATTCTTAATAAGCCTTCAATGATTGTGCATTCTTATGTGTATATAGTGGTGAAGGTAGAGGAAAAGCAAGCATATGGTAGTTCATAAACCATGAGTAGCTTAAGTGAACTCTACTATTACATGCTTATGAGAGCGAGAGAAACCACCACTTACCTTGTGAGGCTTAATCATTCTTAGTCTATTCATAATGGATTGAAGTTACCTTGTTTGTTAACCTATGTAAGATTTAAATCCATAATTGCTTGAGTCTTTGAGATTTGACAATCCTAGGTAACTTTCATTGACGATCTTCTATGTATGCCTGGGAATTGCTAGGGAAATACACTTTCAGTTTACTTTTAGTTTTCCTTACTTGCTCGGGACGTACAAGAATAAGTGTGGGGGAATTGATAATTACTATTTTATCATATTATTTTGGTCCTTAATATCACTGTTTTTATCCTCCCGAGTGATTATTTATCGATTATTATCATGTTTTATGAGTTGGATTTATTTTTGGACCTTATTGTAAATTCTCCTTAATTTTGGACTTATATGCAAATTTTACATCTTATTTGTAGGAGATCGAGATGAGCCACTGGACTAGACTCAAATTGGATCAAATATGGCTTCATCTAAGGGCATAAAGAACATTTTGAGTTGGAGGAATCTGAGCCCTTCATCAAGATCAGAAGCAATGTAATCAAAGGGCTCAGATCTGTTTAATCCTGACCGTCCGATGAGATCTAATTGATCTGAGCCATCTATTTAAATCTGGTGAGATCCAATCCATACATAAAGATCCACACGTCTCAACCTTCCATTCAGATCAAGTTGATCACGATCGTCCTTTCAGATTGATCATATCCATCCATTTAAAGTCGGAGAATTCTCAACCGTTGGATGCACAACCCTTAATTTGATTAATCAAGGCAATTAACCTAGCTTCAGTTGGACGACTGAGATTTAATCCATCTTAGATCGGACGACCAAGGAAAATCATCATATAAATCCAACATTTTCACCTTTGAGTTCCATCGCGCAGCACAGTTCCTTCTCCAACGTGCCGATCACCGGATTCGCCTCTCCACCTCATCCGCGCAACATCGCCGGCAATCCACTTCCTCTGCCAAGGTCGGCAGTGGTTCGCTCTATTACCTCCTCTACCGTCGGCAGTCATAGCTTCTTCATTTATAGCCATCTTCGCCCCTTCTCCGCCTCGATTCAACGCTGGTAGCATCATCCAACTCCTCCCATTCTGTCACCATTGATCACCGGAGTGGGGATTCCCCTTCGGTTTCATTTCATTCCATCCGCTCCATAGCTCCACCAGCAACTTCTAGCCGCCGACAGCTCCAAACCCAGCTTCGGCAGCCGATCACAGCACCAATTCCAGCCTTTTTCCTTAAATTTCCAGCATTCTCTTCATTTGATTATTTCTTGGTTTAGTTTGTATTAAATGTTTGTAATCAAATTTCCCTTACATGTTTAGATTTGCACGCACTTGGTTTGATTTCTTACATGCCTACGTAGTGTTCGATTAAATGCTTCTTAGAGTAATTAGGTTGCAGTTCATTAGGTTAGATTTAATTTCATGCTTTACTTTAATTCCTCTCTTTACATCATATTCATGTATTAAATTTCATTCATGCATTGCTTATTTTATTTAGTTGTTAGTTAAATCTTTTCTTCCCTTGAGCCATAGCAGCCGCCTCCACCTTCCTTCCATCCATTTTCCTTCACGGATTCGAGGAGGAACCGCTTCATCGAGAGATTTCGGCAACGTCCTACATCTCCACAGCTCATCCACCTTGTCTTTCGGATTCCAGGAGGAGTTCCGACCTGACGACAATTCTTCGAGCTCAACCGGATCCGTGAGAGTTCGGAGTATCCATCAAACTACTGGATTCAAAAGTTTGCACCATCCCACATCCACTGCCGTTTGCAGAGTCTCGATCGAGCTTCGTCAGACTTAGCCGGAGGAACTTGTTCATTCACCGGGCCTATCTTGGGATGATCAAATTATTTCCTCTTTCAATTTTTGTTGATTTAATTTCGTGCATTGTCTTTTCATTCAGTAGGATTAGCCATTTAAACTCCAAACCCACATCTTCAATAGAAAACCCAAAGCAATAATTAGTGATCCTAAGTTTACTATTCTATCGATTACACTCGTTGGGAAACGATCCGGGCCATCCACTATGCTATATTAGTGTAGTTAGAGGGTTCGGTAATTAATTTGAAATGGTACCACGATAAATATCTGCTTATCAGCTGGTCCTCCATTTCTTTAATAATCACTTTCCAATCAACCGGAACACCCTCCAGTCGACTTTAAATTAGCCCGTCAATTTAGTATTTTAGGCTTTCCAATCGACTAGACTTGGTCAAGTCGACTCCCGGTCACTTGGCTCTGCTTCTATTCAGTTTGGGAAATTTGGTATTCCAGTCGATTGGACCTCCTCAGTCGACTAGAGTTCTTGCCATCTTGGTTGCCAAATCTACAATCAATCACCAACCTATATTGCCAATTGGGTATCCAGTCGACTGGACCATACTCAGTCGACTGGACCTCAGTTAACTAGAATCCTTTCAGTCGACTGGTTCCTTGCAAGACAAGATTAGCAAAATACGCAATATAAAATGTAATGGTAGTAGTAATACTGCCCAATCTCAACTTCTTAGACCCACACAGACTATCCATCGGATCGATGTCTAGCTTTGTCCCCCCCCCCCCTAAGGATTCGACCTCACCTCTTCACTCGAGTCTTACCTGTAGATTGCCCAGCCAGACTTACCATGCTTGACATCCGATTTAACCGACTAAGGCTTCCCCGCAGCTGTCCGGTCTCCCTGACCCAGCTGAACTTCATTTTAGTTGTCCGATCTCCTGACCTAACTAGTCTTCATGCTAGATGTTCAGTCTCCTGGCTCATCTTGACTTTCTACCAGGTGTTTGGTCCTCTTGATCTGTGCCTAGTATTCGGTCAACACAACCTATTAGGACTTCCTTCTCATTGCATAGTATCTGGTCTGCCTGACTTGCTAGAACTTTCAATACTTTGCCAAGTATCTGATTAGGCTGACCTACTAGGACTTTCATGTTAAGCCTACACACTTAACACATATATTAAAACACAAGTAATTCCTAACTTTAACTATGATTCATACGTCAAAACTAAGGAGTGATGCTCCCTGCATCAACAATCTCCCCCTTTTTGATGTATGACAATACATTGGTTAAAGTTAGGAGAATTAAATTGCAATGTATCAAATTCAACACAAATTCATATATTCACATGCAATGCATTAAGCTCAAGTATAAAGTTTGCAATGAATGAAGCCAAGAAATGCATTCTTAATATTAAGTATATGTATTAACATTAAATTTTACTTTTCTCTTTGATACTTACTTTAAACCTCTCTCTCCCCCTTTGGCATACATCAAAATATTATCATCTTTTAAATGCCAAAAATCAAGAATTTTACAAAAGTGAGTTCAAAGTATTAGCTTTAAAAATAGGCAATATTGGTTTAAGATAAAAGCTAAGTGTATGAAATTGCTTAAGTATTCTAGATTTACGAACTACATAAGCATTTAAAAGTACCTAAGCTTTTCAACATACTTGAGCTTTTCAAAGCACTTTAAAGTACTTAAGATTTTTTACAATACTAAAACATTTAAAATTATAGATAATCATTTCAATGTACATAAACTCTTTTAAAGAAGTAAGTTTTTCAAAAGACTTAAGCTTTTCCAAGTAAATGAAAATTTCAAAGTACTTAAGCTTTTCAAAAGACTTAGGATTTTCAAAGTAAAAGAACATTTCTAAGTACCTAAGCTTTTTAACATACTTATGCTTTTCAATGTGCATTTCAAAGTAATTAAGCTTTTCAAAAGATATAAGCTTTAAGCATTTTCAAAATACTTAGGCTTTTCAAAGTTCATAGACATAGGCTTTTCAAAATGTTTAACTTCCATAAGATTTTTATGAGTACTTAGGGTTTTCAACCTTTTTTATTAGTTTTTCAAACTAATCTTTTCAAAATACACTAAGTCATATAAGGTTTTCAATTTAAGTTTTTGAAAATAAGATTATCAAGGTATATAAGTGTTTCAAAATAAGAAGATTTCTAAAATTTTGAAAACACCTTAAAAATTTCTCTCCATTAATTAAGGCATTCAATTTTTTTTTAAAAAAATTAATAATATTGAAATTATCTTCTCCTCCTTAATTCAAGCTTTAATTTTAAAAATTTGAAATTATTTTCTCCCACTTAATTAAAGCTTTCAAATTTAAAAAAAATAATTTTGAAATTGTTTTCTCCCCCTTAATTCAAGCTTTAATAATGCAAATGTATTGAGAGTTGTCCAAGCATGAATTCCTATTCATGAAATTTGGATATATATTATACCTTGATTTTTTTTTAAAAAAACATTTTGAGGTCTTTTCAAAAGTATCAAACTCCCCCTTAGCATATTCTTTCCATAAACTTTTCAATGTCATAAATTCCCCCATACATCAAAACATAAGTAGTACATCTTGTGCATTTTAAACTTGAAATTAGTCTTCTAAGAGGTTGTTTTTTTAATTAGTTTGAAAAGGAAAAGACCAAAAGTAAAGTCTTGGCATCATATGCCCACGTGTGTAGTGTTGGTGGCATAAAGTCCAAGTGAGCTTTGGCAATTGGAAAGTCCAAAGTGGAGTTGATAAGGAAAGTCCAAGCATGGTCTTGGAAATTAGAAAGTTCAAGTCATGGACACTTGCCAATTGAAAGTCCAAATCACGGGTACTTGGGAAAGAGAAAGTCCAAGGATGTAGGTTTGGTAGCGTAAAGTCCAAGCATGTAGTCTTGGCAGCATAAGTCAAAATGGATCTTAGCAAGGAAGTCTAAGGGTGTGGTTTTGATAGCGTAAAGTCCAAACATGGAGTCTTTGTTGCATAAGTCCAAATGAACCTTGGCAAAGGACCCAGTTAACATGACAGAGTCGATGGAAGCACCTGAAGCATAACGTAAAGGATGAAGAGTCACGGACTCGAGGGATTCGAGAGGCGTGAGGCTGATAGAGGTGGCTACAAGGCTTAGGTATAGGCTATGGGTGAGTATCAAGTACGAGGGGATGATACATGGGTTAAACCTCATGTTTGAGGTTTACCAGTCGACTGGGGTTATGGACTAGTCGACTGGCCGAGTGTTTGCCACTCAGAAGGCCTAGTTGACTCAGACAGTCAACCGGAATTATGACCAGTCAACTAGTCAAGAAGTCGACTATTGCTCTGGATTTTGACTGCTAGGGTTTAGCAATCTACTAGCCTTGAGCAGTCAACTGCCATGGATGGGCAATCGACTGGTCTTTGTTAGTGCAGGGGCATGAGGTAATTAAACCTAAGTTTTGATTATGGCAAAGACTAAAAGTTATGTCGTGTTGTTATTTGATGTGTTGTGATAAGTGTGCAGAAACTGAGTAAGTTTTAGCTAAGATCAAAGACATCAAAAGAATCAAATGCTAAGCAACAGGTAAATAGGCCAAGGTAAGCTTTGAGTGAGAAGCATTGGTAAGAATGCATCCTCGGTGTGGGGACAACTGTAGGCGTCGATTTGGCCAAGGCTTTCAGAGGAATGCTGAAGTTGAGATCGGATGGTCAAGGGGTTGTCACTATTAATATACTTGAATATTCTATGCTAATCTTGTAATTAGGTGAAAGACTAAAGAAGCACTAAGCGTATTTGCCAAGTACCTTACAGCAGTCGACTGACATGGTCCAGTCGATTGGGAGAAAACAACAGTTGACTGATGCCTGTGAATTAGCCAAAATGCCAAGTCATGATTTGGATCGATCAAAGCTACCACCTAAGGATAAGATCCACGAAATTGGGATCTAGATCTGGACTCATTCCAAGGCTCAAGTCTATAAAAGAAGGACCTATGGAAAACCCTAAAAGCTAACAAATTCCATGTGCTCTTGCTCTTCCAACTCTCAAGCCTTCGCAAGTTCTCAAGCAACCATCTCACGCATCTTCTAAATTTTGAAGAAGCTTCATCTTCTCTTTACTTGTGTTAGTAATTATTTAAGTGTTGCTTTTCTTTTTGTACTTAATTAGTATTGGGATCGGTAAGGTTGTTACCGGCCCATCTCTTTTTGTAATCACCTTGTCTGTTACCTTCAATGAGGAAGTGATTCTTTTAGTGATTACCCTTTGAAAGCGATCAAGGATCACAAGGCCTTGGACTAGCAACCATTTGGTTGTGAACCATATAAAAGACCTTTGTGTCTTTGTGTGTTTTTATCTTTGTTTTGGTGTTTTTTTGTTTTCGCTATGGGTTACGAGGTTTTTACAAATGAGAGAAAAAGATTTTAAATACGCTATTCACCCCCTAGCTTTTTTCGGTCCTTCAATTGGTATTAGAGTGGGCCACTCAAACTCAGTGCAACCATCGGTTGAGCATTGTTTTCTCTTTTTTTGCTTAATTTTTGTTATCTTTCCCGCATGACTAATCCAAGACCAGGTCATGGAATTTTCTTTTTGTTCGTGTTTTGCAAGGTACTTCAATGGCCCACCTTGAGCGGTATAGTGTTATGTTTGAGAGATGTCTTAAGGCAATCGCCTTATGGTTGTGCTATTTATTTGATAAATAAAGATTCACTATTTGAGTGCACATGTCATATGTGTTTGATTAGATCTTAAACTCATTTACTAAATATTCGCGATACGATTCATAGCATGAGAGAACTTATGATTGGATCACAACTAGTGAGTATCTCTACATGCGTAATTATGAATGTATTGAAATAAACCCTAGTCGATGAATTGATGAGTTCGGACATCATTGATTCTAGGAGACTAGGACGAGTTATACTTCTTAGTTTATCCAAGCAGCTGCTCCTCACTGGCTGGAGACATTAAGATGTCTAGAGTTAAACATGGATGCTAGTTAAGGTAACTGTTAGTGCCTATAAGATTCATATATCTCTACAATGGCATGATATTGTCCACTTTGGGTCTAAGCCCTCATGGTTTTATTTTTGGACTTTACCCAAAAGGCCTCATTCCAATGGAGATATCTTTTTATCTTATAAGCACATGATATTTTCCTTGTCTTACCAATGTGGAACTTTGATTGTATTCCCCATACTCCAAACAATCCCGCCCCCCCCCCTCAAATGAAGGACCATATTGAGACCCCTCAAGCCTATCTATCCTCGAAGGACTTCCTCTGCTTGATGTATGATCCTCAATCCAATAGGACTTCCTTCCAACTGTCTGGTCCTCCTGACCCAGCTAGACTTTTTGCCAATTGTCTAGTCCTTCTAGCCCAACTAGACTTTCTGCCAGTTGTTCGATCCTCCCGACCCAACTGGACTTCTGCCTGATGTCTGGTTCTCTTGATCAGGACATGGGAGCTTCACTTCCTTCGTTCGAGGTTCATGACTTGACATGGACCATGACTTTGATACCATTTGGTAGTGCCTATAAGATTCATATATCTCCATAATGGCATGATATTGTCCACTTTGGGCCTAAGCCCTCATGGTTTTATTTTTGGCCTTTACCCAAAAGGCCTCATTCCAATGGAGATATCCTTTTATCTTATAAGCACATGATATTTTCCATGTCTTACCAATGTGGGACTTTGATTGTATTCCCCATACTTCTAACAGTAACTAGTTCATTGGAGTGACCAGTTGTAAGGCTTCACAATGTTCTCTACATATAAGACATGTCAATGAAGCTCTTACTACAACTCGAGTGCGAGTTTCCTTCGACTTGAGGTATTCAAGTCATCTTGGTCATGGAGACTTATGCTTTGACATCTTAGTCGATACATCTCTACAGAGGTGTGAGTATGAGATGATTGGGTATAAGTGAAGTGGCTGAAGGTGATTGAATAGCCAATAAAGGATTCACCACTCCTTGCGAGGAGATGTATACCCTATGGCCACTCGTCAGGATTTTTACTCAAAGTCTTTAGCCAAAGCATTGCATGTCAAGAGTATGGTACTCTTGGATACATGTCGAAGTAATTAGAATCCACTGAATGAGGAAGTAAGACTTGGGCTAGGTGTGTGATAGTCAGCCTAGTGGGGACTGACACATAGACCATGTTCTGAACCAAGTGGGTATAAGATGAGTGAAAGGAACGAGGCACGATTCACTGTAGTTGCTGAAGGGTTCGAAAATGCTTCCGAGATCAATCGTTGATTTTTTGATTAATTGGGGATCATGATGTACTACTAGGTGACACTCATGATTGTTTCATAATTAATGGTTAATTATGGAAAACCAGCATAAACCGAGAACCTATTAGGTCACACGCACTATAAATCCTTCGAAGAGACTTAAAATGAGTTTGAGAATTAGATTCTCAAAATCGAGAGAGATCAAGTTTGGTTTGACCAAACACATGACAAATATGGAAATATTTGTCAAGTCGAAAATGAGAAAGGAGCACGTCTTAAGAAGATGAGTTGGGCCTTAAAAGGTTTTATTATAAACCAAACTCATTTGATTTTAATCAAAAGAGCCCTATTTTAGTTAAGGACCCAATTAGGGTTTAATGGATGAGATTAAGCATTAATGGTTATGGGCTTAGCGATTTGATCCACTAACCTATAACCCATTAGGATTAGTGCCTATATAAAGGGTTATAAAAGCTAAACCTAAAAAATATAAGTCCTTAAGGCCCTTTTTCTCAACCTAGCCGAACCTAGGAGAATTAGGGTTTGGTGTTCCGCCGGCCATCAAAGAAAAAAGGGTTGTTTCCACCTCTTTAGAGGTCGTCCACTCTAGTTTTTAGGGTTGTTATTGATGTTTATTTAAGCTTCAAAAACAAACGGCTAATTCTGATACGAATCGACAACCTTACGAAGGTTGTTCGTGGACTCGTTTGTGTCGCAAAACGAGTCAGTGTTTTCTCTCCAATCACCTGAACTTCTTGCTTCATCTAGTAGCAAACAAAGGTCAAACTCATGACTTTTAGAAGTCATCCCTCTGAAGATTCGCCGTGGATGCGAGTAGAGACGAAGCTCCGCGAGCGTCGTATGGTTGATGTCCTTCCGGCTTGCCATCATTCGAAAGGTATACCTAGAGTAAAATTTATTTTATTTTTCTTGTATGTAAAATTTTATTTGCCAGATATGTCCACACATGTTGTAATCCTCTGCATGTGTGGGTGTGAGTGTTGTAATAATTTAGGAAATTATTATATTTTTCTTCCACTGCGTTCATTTGTGAAACGACAAAAGCACATCTACGCGTTGGTCGAAACCCTACAGTGGTATCAGAGCATGATCGTGCTTTGACAAATTCGTAAAATAGGTTTTAGGAAGTCAGAGTTGGTCATAGAATAATTTGGGAAATTTTCCTATTTTGTAAAAATGTCCATTTTTGGAAAGTTTTCTTATTTGTTAGAAAAAAAATCGAGATTTGGAAAATTTAGAAATAATTTAGGAAATTATATTTATAGAAATATTTGATCAAGTAATATTAATATGGAAAATATTTCCTAATTAATTGGATTTTTTTTATAGGTATTAATTTCAATTTAATTGGATTAAATTGGAAATTGTTTCCTAATTTAATTATGGAATTTTGATTTATGGAAATCAATATTCTATAATATATTTTATTTCTGAAAAATATTTACCAAATAAAATATGAAATTAAATTCGTAATTAATTCCTTATTTAATTATAGAATCATGATTTATGGAAATCAAGATTCTAAATCATATTTTATTTCTAATGTATTTCCCAAACAAACATATGAGATTAAATTTGAAATTTTTTTCCTAATTTAATCAAAGGAATGTTGATTTATGGAAATCAAATTCCTAAACATATTTTAATTCCAAAATAATATAATGACAACTATGACATAATTATGCCATATCATATGTCATGATTAGATGTATTTTGTCATGCGTGTGTCGTGACATGTCATCATATATGTCATGTGTGTGATGTCATATAGGTAGAACATATGCATGAGGATAAGACCTAAAATCCTTATACGAATTTTAAAGCTTACACCTACCATTAATATGGTAAGAACCAGAGTCTGATTCTTTGTTTGAGTTGTTGGCCCAATTCAAGCTCAACCTGAAATTAGATATGTTCAAACCATAGAGATACGATCTCATGATTAATGGGTTGGCTTTAACTTGAAGCATTGGTTTGTTGACCTAACGCCAAGGTCAATATGGATAGAGGTGAAGTCGGGTGATATACATTTGATGTATACTTGTTAATGTGTTAACAATCCGATTTTTATGCGAACATTTAAATAGTTGATAGCATAATCTAATAGTTACATATACGTGATATGTAGTCGGTATACTTGATACCTACCACTATAGATAAGAATGGCTTGTTGGACTAACACCAAGGTTGTTCTTATCTATAGTGGATATCAACCTGTTGGTGTTGGGGCACCGATAATTGAACCTAGGTTTTGATTATAGCGAAGGTTCAAAGTTAAGCTATTATTGTTATCTCATGAGCTATGTTAAGTGTGCAGGAAATGATTAAGCTAAGCTAAAGGTCAGCGACACCCGGAGAATCTCGGGACGAGAAACCGAGGTGGTCGGGCGACATCAGGAAAACCTCGTTGGAGTCGAGGAATCTCGGTGGCGACCGAAATCTAAGCAACAGGATAAGAGGACCAGAGGTAAGAATTGAGTGCAGAGTAATGGTGAGGTTGTGTCCTCCGTACGGGGATGAACTTAGGCAGCGATCTGACTAAGACTTACGGGGGAAAGTCTAAGTCAAGATATGATGGTAAGGAACCATCGTAATGTCTATTACTCGACATTTCTGTGATAACTCTATGCTGCAGGTGATTGACCAAGCCAACAGTCGACTCAATGCTATTGACAATCGACTGATCCTACCATCAGTCGACTACTGAGGGTCATCAGTCGACTGCTATTCAGACTGGTCAGCTCGAAGAAAGTCAAGATAAGCTCCATAAAAAGTGGGGGGATTAGAAGCTTTGCCCAATATCTGGATCTCAATGAGCTAGGGTTTGAAGGGATATAAAAGAAGGGGCTTTTTACTCCTTTGGATCATCTATTCTTGCACCCAAAGTGCTCTAACCATGCCAAGCTTCCGACGACAACACTTCTCCACCGTAATGTCGATGTCTCACCGAGCTTCCTTCTTTTCATCGGTAGTGTCATTTCATTTAAGTGTTTTTACTTCTTGCATTTGAGATTTCAATTGTAAAGAGAAGAGGTAGGCTTGTTGCCTCTTCCTCTATCTTGTGGTTTTTGTAATCGTCGTCTCCTACCTCTAACGAGGAGGAGACTTTTAGTGGATTTCCCCATTGTACGCAGTCTAGCATTACGGGGCCTTAAAGTAGCAACCTTTTGGTTGTGAACCAAGTAAAAAACAAAAGTGTTATTTGCTTTTGTTATCTTTACTTCCGCTGTGCTTACTCATGCTTTCAATGAATCGAAAAGAAAATCTTAAGTACCTATTCACCCTTTCCACCCCCCCCTCCTTTAGCGATTCTCTGATCCAACAATTGGTATCGGAGCGAGGGAGCTTAGATTCGGTGCAACCACTGATCTAGCAAGGTTTCTTTTTCTTGTCATGTTTTTTTTTGTATAATTTAATTTAAGTTTTTCTTTATTATTTTTTCCGCACTACTAATCCAAGACAAAGTCTTAGCAATTCATGTATTTGTCGTATTTTTGTTGTGGAAGATTTTATTAAATGACCCATCTCGAGGGTTTAAGCACCGCCCGACCTCCATTTTTCAACGAAAATGACTTCCGTTACTGGATGGGTCAGATGGAGTGTTATATCAAAACCCAAGTCAAGATGTGGATAGTCATCCAGACCAGCTTCACTCTACCAACCAATGAAGACGATGAGTATTTGGAGTGCGACAAGTGGACAAATGCCATGAAGTGACAAGTGGAGGCCGATTCAAAAGCTACACAAATTCTTCAATGCGGTCTCTCCAAGGAAGAACTCAACCGAGTCGGGCCTTTCATTAATGCAAAAGATCTATGGAACAAGCTCATCGAGCTACAGGAATGGACGACCGACACGAAGGTTTGTAAACATGATCTCTTGTTAAATAAATTATTTAATCTAAAAATGCAGGATCATGAGACAGTGACACAACTCCACGCAAGGATCTAGGACATCATGAATGGACTCCACTCAATCGGACAAAAGGTGGAGAATCGGGATGTAATAAGGTATGCTTTGAATGCATTTTCTAGGACCACTTTGTGGCCATCTATGGTGGATGCCTACAAAGTATCTAGAGACTTATAAAAAATTAGACTAGACGAGCTATTTTCCAAATTTGAATTGCACAAACAATCTAACTCGGCCCCGATCGAGAAAAGCATTGCTTTGGTTGCAGGACAAAGGAAGAAGGTAAAAAGCAAATCACCTCCCAAAGAAGAAGAAGAGAAATATGAATCGGAGGTGAACGATGAAATGGAGACTGAGCTAGTAAATCTAGTTCGAAAGATGATCAAGAGAAAAAGATGACCTATTAATCAATCCAAGGATAAGAGACCCGTACAAAGTTTAAATCACAAATGCTATGAATGCAACAAAAGGGGTCACATCAAATCCGTTTGTCCAAGGCTAAAGAACAAACAACCACAAACAAAGAAAGCCTTCAATGCAACATGGGAAGAGTCATCGGAGGAAGAAGATGAACTCAACAACCTAGCATCCATGGCCAAACCAATCGAGTCTGAGACAGAATCTGAACCCAAGACAAACTATGAGTTCGAGACCGAGTCTGACTCCGGATCCGACGATGAGCTTCAATTCAAGATAATCCATGGATCCACATCTGGTTTAAAAGATTTGATCAAGGTAAGTTGATCCCTAATTGACACTTTATATAGTGAAATTAAATATTTGACTAAGAAGTTAGCTAAGTCTGAGTCCAAGGTCGAGACCTTGGCTAAGGAGGTTAAACTCCTTAAGCATGAGGTCTCCCTAACCTCTTCGACTAGTCAAGTTCAAGAGCGAAATTCAACTCAAGTTGAAAAGCTTGAGGAAGAGAATTCTCTCTTGAAAGGACAAGTTCAAAAGGTTAGGGAAACATTGGAAAGGTTTACATTGGGGTCCAAGGGTCTTGGCCTACTACTTGGATCGCAATGGGTCGTGTACAATAAGGTCGGACTTGGATTTAGATCAACCACAACGAACAAATCATATATTCGATTCTTAGTAAAAATAGACAAAAAGTCCAACCATGGGTCCCTGAGATCTTTTTGAATTCACAATTAGGATCAACAAAGTATTGGTTCCCAAGGATCAAATCCACTACATGGAAAGATTGCATCGGTTCAATGGTCCAGGGGGAGCTAGTACTAAAATTTTATGCTCTACTTGTTGATTTAGCTTTTCATGCTTAGTTACTTTTTGTTTTAATTTTTAGAATGGATAGATAGGATCAATAGTTAGTCAACCTTGATAACATAGTATCAGAACATGACGAGATGATAGTACATTAGGAAAATGAGGTCCTCTGTACCCAAGCTAGATAAGGAGTATCTAGCTTGGTGCACTCGTCTAAGTGGAACTAGTTGAAGCTACCTCGCCACATCCTAAACTAGTTAGACTAGGAAGTAACCCTAAGTGACTTAAGTAAACATTTTCTTGAAATTGTTTTTGTCTAAGGAAGTGGTCGTTGTTCTGATCAAAGAAGGCCTTTGTGCCTCGCCACGACCTGGAAGCCATTTTTTTTGAAAAGTTCACTTAACGATCTAAAGGTTAAATCCGAATCTAACCCAAGGTTGATTATCTTCAAATCAATAAATTTAACCAAGTAAAATTGAAGTCATCTCACAAAACATATAAGGTTAACATGTTTGATCATGTAGAAAGGGTGAGATGATTCCTAGGTTAAAATTTTCAAACAACCTCAAAATTCCAATATCCAATCAACTACTATATGTGTAGGATCAATGGTTGTTGGACAGTGGGTGCTCCTGACATATGATTGGAGATTGACTAAAGTTTACGAAGCTTAGATTCAAAAACTTAAGATTGGTAGAATTCAAAAATAACGAGAAGCTCAAAATCATCGGATAAGGTGATATTAAGATAAACTCGATCTTTACAATTGGTCAAGTACTTTTGTTGAACATTTTGAATTTAATCTCCTTAGTGTCAGTAAATTGTGTGACAATAATTATAAGGTCATTTTCCTACCAAATGAATGCTTAATTAAAAATAGTGATTCTTCAAAAAGTATACTTAAGGGAACTAGGAATAAAAACATTTACACAATCAACTTACCTAATTCCGACACTAAGTGTCTAATGACACAGCAAGAGGAATCTTGGTTGTGGCACCGACGACTCAGCCATGCCCATCCAAGACTCATGCACAAAATGAGTTAGAGTGGCTTAGTTAGAGGTATACCCAACCTAAATAACCTAGAAAAGAAAATATGTAATGCTTGTTAACAAGGTAAACAAACTAGGACTTCACATCAACTAACTAATCAAGAGAGAACTAAAAGTGTACTTGAGCTCCTAACCTTAGACCTTTTTTGTTAGGACCCTTGGAATGGCTAGAGGGGGGGATGATTAGCCTTTCTTCGTTTCTACAAAAACGTTAGCGGAAGCAATACAAAATATAAACAAAAATCAAAGCAAGAAACAAAGCTAACACCCGATGTACGTGGTTCAGAGATGACGCTCCTACTCCACGGTAATCCGTAAGGTGGATTAGCCCTAATCAATCTTCACTAGAACCTCCTTTGGATGAACCAAGGTAGAGAAACCTTTCTTACAATGCTCTCCTCTTCTTTACAATGATGGATGATCAAGAACAAGAGAAGAGGAGGTTTTGAATCACTAAAAACACTTGGAAAGCTTGGTGAGCATGAGGATGTAGTTAGGAGCAAGAGCACTAGCTTTGCCAAACTCCCCATGACCCCTTTTTATAGAAGAGGGGCTATTTTTCCTGATCGATGCTTACCATCACGATCGCCGCTGCCAACGCGCCTGAAACGCAATCTCCGCGGAGATTCGTAGCCGCAATCTCCAATGGCCAGGTGATCAGTCGAGTGATCAAGGCAGCAGTCGAGTGAGACTGCATTCTGTGGCGATATTTTTCTTGATCAGTCGACTGCTGCCCTTGGCAGTCGACTGATCGCAACATCAGTCGACTGCCATGACCAAGGCAGTCGACTGATGGCCAGGGTTTCACCCTGACTTAGTCGAACGCTTGAACAGTCGACTGATACATCGTATCAGTCGACTGATACTCATCAAGTATGAGTAATTCACACTTGATTCTATACCCTAGACCTAGACTCAACCTTCTAGCTCCTCATTAAGCCTTGCGCCTTCAGGATCCCTCCGAGTCCGCGACTTGTTCATCCTTTGCGCTTTGCTTCCAGGAGCTTCCTTCGGTTTCGTCATGTCTTGGGTTTGCCAAATGCTTGGACTTTATGCCGCCAAGACTACAAACTTGGACTTATGCTGCCAAGACCTTACTTTGGACTTCCTTTGCCAAGGTTCACTTGGACTTTACGCTGCCAAGACTACAAGTTTGGTCTTACGCTGCCAAGTCCATCCCTTGGACTTTCCTTTGCCAAGGTTCACTTGGACTTTACGCTGCCAAGACTACAAGCTTGGTCTTACGCTGCCAAGTCCATCCCTTGGACTTTCCTTGCCAAGATCATACTTGGACTTCTCTTTTACCTAGTCTTCATCCTTGGATTTCCCTATTACTTAAAAACAAATTCGCAATTAGATCACAAGATATTGCCTAACTTAGATGATTATCCAAACATCAAAACATATATAAATGCTTGGAGCATTGTTGCACCAACAATCTCCCCCTTTTTGATGTTTGACAATCATTTAAGTTAGGTCTTTTAAAGATACACACATAATCATCTAACTTAAACTTCCCTTCTCCCCCTTTGACACACATCAAAAAGAGAAGGATTTCAAAAATGAAGGAATCAAAGGTGTTGGATCTTGGACTAAGGTATAAAATTGAAATTAAAGCTCCCCCTTAATCCAAGATAAGCTTTATAATGTGTAAATAATATTTGAAGCAAAGCATAACAGAAATTTAAAAACATTAAGTCCTAACTTTGCACCAACAATGGATTTGGGGATGAAAAAGATACAATTTATGAAACTCCCCCTAAACCACTGCAATAAACAGTCCTAAACCTTTGTTTATACGCAATATTATCAAGCTATAGTTGTAGGACATCAAGGATACACTAAATACCATAAAATGGAGCTGTTTATCAGAAAATACAGTGTATCAGTCGACTGGTTTCTGAACCAGTCGACTGCTACGCCTGAAATCGAAATTTCAGCCTTTTCAGCCCAACTTCAGAAATGCGTTAGAAATTCCAAAAATCTCGAAAAATCACGAAATTTTGCGTACACATTTCTGAAATCATACTTTATTAAGGAAAAATAATTTGAAAAATATATGTTTTCCAGATTTCAAGATTGATACAAACTTGGAACCTAACAAAAGTTCTAAAGATTTTGCAAACTTTGTATCACTTTTGTGTTCCATTTGAAAATTGTTTTTCAAAATATGATGAACATAGTGTAATATATATATTATTTGGAATTTTCAACCATGTTCTTTGAGCTATGTATTCATTACTTGAATACAAGTCTTCCCAATGATTGGTCCATAAGGTTTTTATGTCTCTAGGTGTGTTATTGGCTCGTAGTAATGCATCATAACAAGCATGATGAGCCAAGTACACCTTCCCTATCATCTCACATGGTTCTAATTGTCTCAATACAAAAATCAAGGTGTCTTAAGGCTTTTTGTGAGATGCATCAAGGTATAAAGCTACTATAAAAGTATAGGATCATGCAAACCTAGAGTTTTACTCTACAAAGCACATACCAAGCTCTCTCCTTAATGATGAGAATTCAGCTTCGGGAAGAGCTTTGGTAAAGATATCGGCAAGGTTGGACTTAGATTCTACATACTTAAGTTCAATGTCCCCTCTTGCCACATGATCTCTTATGAAGTGATATTTCACTTCAATGTGCTTGGTCCTAGAGTGATGTACCGGATTTTTGGTCAAGTTGATGGTACTCACATTATCACAATAAACTTTAATGTTAGAGTAGTGTAGCTCATAGTCTACAAGAGTATGTCTCATCCAAAGTAATTGAGCTACACAACCACCCATAGCCACATACTCGGCTTCGGTGGTTGATAAAGCAACACAATGTTGCTTCCTACTACTCCAACTAACTAGGGAGGACCCAAGAAATTGACATCTGCCACTAGTACTCTTCCTATCCAATTTGCACCCGGCATAATCGGAATCGGTATAACCAAGCAATTCAAATGACCTAGTCCTAGGATACCAAAGTCCTACATTTAGGGTGCCTTTAATATATCTTAATATTCTCTTAACGGCTATTAAATGTGATTCTTTGGCACAAGATTGGTATCTTGCACACATACCTACCGCAAATAAAATATCGGTTCTACTAGCGGTTAGGTATAGTAGACTACCAATCATACTCCTATAGAGTTTAAGATCAATTGATTTACCTTCATGATCACTATCTATTCTATTGCTAGTGGCCATAGGAGTGGTTACAATTTTGGCATTTTCCAAACCAAATTTCTTGATCATTTCATTTGCATATTTGGTTTGATAAATATGAATACCCTCATTGGTTTGTTTGACTTGTAAACCTAGGAAAAAGGTAAGCTCTCCAACCAAACTCATTTCAAATTCATTTTCCATATTTTTTATAAAGTCTTGAAGAAGATCATCATTCGTTGACCCAAAAATGATATAATCAACATGTTAGGGCAATCTCTTGCCGTGATATGGTTTTGATGGTGTGGCAAAGGGTTTAAGTTAGTTTGATATGTTGATGTGATATGTGCGTTGAAGTCGTGCAGGACTTAGTAATTCGCACATGGAGCCGTGGCGAGTTTCACATCTCATGACTCGTGCCTTGAGTCGGTGAAGGATAGCTTTGCGGAAGCCGTGCGCTTGGAGCATCCGAGGGACCGCCGGACGAGAAGCTTGGAGTGAAGCCGGATGAAGTAGACTTCGAGGCAAGAGACGCGAAGGAGCATTGCAGAGCCGTGCGCCTGATGCTGCCGAGGGACGTGGCCGAGAACGAAGAGAACTTCGAAGGCGAGGACTCAGAAATGAGAGGAGCGATTGTAACCCGGGAAGGGTAGTTTAGGTGAAACTTGGCCATTTCGATCTCAAGGCGCAATGATCGGGTCAATAGGGTTTTGGCCATACGCCGAGCCGATCGCGGCTCGATTACGGTCGTAGCCGATCGGTGAGGTCCAGCAGCCGATCGCTAAGAGTTCCGCTGGACAACAACGGCCGATCCGACGTGGACCCGGAGGTGTCAGAGGACGGCAGTAATGATCGGCTGCGGCGCCATGGCGGCGATCGTGATGGCGCCAACGGAAGAAGTTAGCCCTCTCTATAAAAAGAGAGGGTGTGAGCCTTTTAGAGGCTAATGCTTAAGTTCCAAACAATCTTCCTAGTGCCCCACAAGCTCTAAACTCTTCTTACTCGCTTTTACTCCATTCTATTTGTAAGAAGAGTGATCTTGATTGTAAAGGTTACCTCCACCTAGCTTGGTGCAAAGGAGAGACCATTTAGTGGATTGGTTGAGCGGAGTGATTCACCGAGGACGAATCGGGGACCGTGGATTAGCGGCGTAGCCGTGAACCACGTTACATCTTGTGTTAGCATTGTCTATTTCCTTTGCTTTGTTTTTATTTGTTTAATTTGCTTGTATTGTTGTTTACGCTATGCTAATCTAATTGTAGACGAGCAAATTCCGATAACCAACGAACGAGGGCTATTCACCCCCCTCTAGCCGGCCATCCGATCTCCTACAAGTGGTATCAGAGCCGAGGTTGCTTGTCACCGGACTAACCGCCGCAACAAGCCCTACATCAAAAATGGCCGGCTCCAACATCCACCCACCGAAGTTCGACGGCGAATTCTCTTGGTGGAAAAGGAGAATGGAGGTATTCTTCGAAACCGATTTCGATATTATGCTTATAATGGAAAATGGTTTTGAGTTGCCTAGGGATGAAAGGGGTGAGCCAATAGAGAAGTCAAGGTGGAATAAGAAGCAACGAGAGGAGCACCTTGCAAACTCAAAGGCAAAACATCATCTTCTCAATGTGCTCCCTCAACAAGAGATCAACCGGATCGGAGAATGCACTAGCTAAAGAGATGTGGGAGAAGCTTGTAGAGCTTCATGAAGGCACCTCGAGGCCAAGCTTGCAAGAAGAGACCTCCTCCGCTCCCAACTATCCAATATAAAACTAGAAAAGGGAGAAAAGGTAACCTCACTACACTCTAGGTTTAAAGAAATTTTAATTGGGCTAACAAGTGTAGGTGAGAAGCTATCGAACCGGGACATGCTCATGAAGGCTATAGATGCCTTTCCCCAGTCCTCAAAGTGGAGTTCCATGGTGGACTCCTTCTATATGTCCAAGAACTTGGAAGTAAGTACCTTGGAGGAGTTCTTCTCGACAATGGAGCTCCACGAAACGAGGCTTGAAGGAATTCAAGAAGAGCCAAGAATTCAACCCTCAAGAGGAGTAGCATTGTTGGCAAACAAGGGGAAGAAGAAGATGGAAGTCCCCTCCTCCTCCGATGATGAAGCCTCCTCCTCCTCCATGGATAGCACCGAAGAAGCCTACATGGTAAGGAAGGTAAGACGTGTATTTAAGAATTTTAGATTTGATAAATCAAATGATAGGAATAGAAGACCAAGGGGGAAGGTGATATGCTACAATTGCCAAGGAGAGGGACACATAAGGGACAATTGTCCTCTCCTAAACAAAAGCAAGGAAGAGGAAAAAGAAAGAAGAAAAGAAGAAGAAAAAGGGGAGCAAGAAAAAGAAGGAAGAGGAGAAGAAGGCAAAAGAAAAAGGGAAGGCCAAAGCATTCAAGGCCAAGACATGGGATGATCCTTCCTCATCCTCCTCCTCATCATCGGATGAGGAGAATGCCTTTGTCGCCAATTTGGCCTTGATGGCCTTTGACGATTTGGATTGCTCTTCCTCCGAAAATGAAGGATCAAGCACAAGAGAGAGCTCAAGTGAAGGGAGCCTCCTCCACATCATCATCCTCCTCATCATCCGAAGAAGAAGAAGAGGACATGGAAACTATGGTAACCAATCTCTCACCTAGTAAAATAGTTTCTATGATTTCTAGTTTAACTAAGGATTTGTTTAGAGCAAAGAAGAAAAATAAATGCATGCTAGATCAAATTAAGGCATTAGAAAATAAGCTAGAAAATGCATGCTTAAATAATAATGATACTTCTTCTTACCATGATGATGCATGCTCACATGATAATTATGTGCCTTTAGATGTTAGTGATGCATGCATAGAAGAAAATAGGGCATTAAGGGAAAAGGTAGATTATTTAACCAAAGCCCTAGGAAAATTCACAATTGGCTCCAACACCTTGAATATGATCATAGGGAGCCAAAGGGCAAGTTTTAACAAGAAAGGCCTAGGATATAAAGAGAAGAAAAATGAGAAGGCCTATAGATGCCTAATAGCTAGGGGACAAGACAAAAACAAAGTAATAGCTAAGAAATGGATCCCCAAGGAATTTCTAGTGAACCCCATAGGTAAAAATCTATTTTGGGTTCCAAAATCCATCCTTAAGGGTTAGAAAACCCCTAGGGTAGTCAACCATATGAACTTGACCTATATCATATTTTGGTTGACTTAGGATGACGGGACAACATTTTTAGATAGTGTTGGGTGATGATAACGTGCCCATAAAAAGGTAATAATGCTTTAAATCATGATGATTAATGTAATTTCTATGCATATGTGTAATCATGGTTTATGATTTTGATATTGGGCACATCATCATGAGAAATAGGTTTAAATCATGCTTTAGGTGATACTTTATTTATTATCATTATATAATGCCTAATGCATGGTTATAATTTGATGAAAACATGTATTTCATGATCATAATGTGAAATTAATTGATATATGTCATTATGATCATGTAGGTTGTTAGGTTGATACTTAACCATGATAGAATTGCTTGAATATATTGGTTAAGTATATATATACAAATACCCCCCCTAGGATGCATCTCACACTCACTATAGACTAACTTGATTGCAAACTTAGCATGGGTGAGATGTTAGGATGATACAAATGTCCACTAATGCCTATGGCATTTAGATGGTCATTTAAAGTATCAAAATATCAATAATAGACCAATCATGGGGAAGGCTTATGTTTAATTAATAGACATATTGCCCAAAGATCATGGTTGGATATTTCTAATGTTTTCAAAACAATTTCTTACCTTAAAATACATGTATTCATGTTTTGAAACAATTGGATGCAAAACTAGGTAGCTAACTTGATACTAACATTCTCAAAAACTAGTGGTTTTTCAAGTGTTTGGATTTTTGGCAAATCTTGTAAAATATAATGATTTTTCATGAAAAACTATTTTTCCTTGATAGATATACTTAAGAGAAATATGTTCCTCGAATTTCATGATTTTTCGAATTTTTTGAAATTTTTAATGCATTTCTGAATTTCATCCAAAATCGAAATTCGCTTCCTTTGTGTCATTGCCATCGATGTGAATGATCGTGGCTATAAATCAGAATATTGAAGGTCAAATTCAGTTTGTAAACCTCCTATAAGTAGTAGAAATATACTTGATGCCACCAACAAGTGGTAGAAATATACTTAATGTCATCAACAAGTGGTACCCAATTTTAAATCAACTTGTCATATTTTTCCTCTATTATACTTGATGCCATGAGCTTAGTGTTAATCTTTTTGATGGTGTCAAAGGGGGAGAAATAATTATGTTTAAGTTAATCACTTTAGGGGGAGAAATATATTGTAGGGGGAGAAATATATGATAAAGGGAAAAAATTTACATGGAGAGTTTCATGGATTAAGGGGGAGTTGCATGTTGTTATATCATGTTTATCTTTACATGCTTTCTTACCTTAGAATTTATATCAAATGTTTTTACCTAACTTAAACGGATTGCCACACATCAAAAAGGGGGAGATTGTTAGGGCAATCTCTTGCCGTGATATGGTTTTGATGGTGTGGCAAAGGGTTTAAGTTAGTTTGATATGTTGATGTGATATGTGCGTTGAAGTCGTGCAGGACTTAGTAATTCGCACATGGAGCCGTGGCGAGTTTCACATCTCATGACTCGTGCCTTGAGTCGGTGAAGGATAGCTTTGTTGAAGCCGTGCGCTTGGAGCATCCGAGGGACCGCCGGACGAGAAGCTTGGAGTGAAGCCGGAGGAAGTAGACTTCGAGGCAAGAGACGCGAAGGAGCATTGCAGAGCCGTGCGCCTGATGCTGCCGAGGGACGTGGCCGAGAACGAAGAGAACTTCGAAGGCGAGGGACTCCGAGAAATGAGAGTGAGCGATTGTAACCCCGGGAAGGGTAGCTCTTAGGTGAAACTTGGCCATTTGGCCAAGTGTCGGATGGGTTTTCGACACCACCGATCGCCATGAAATGGCGGATCGCTTCCAGTCGAGTGTAGCTCGACCGTATACGATCGATCGGTTTGTGGCGTTAGCCGATCGCCATACGCTGGCGCCGATCGCCAAGATATAGCAATGATCATCACAAGGCGCAATGACCGGGTCAATAGGGTTTTGGCCATTAATCGCCAGAGCCGATCGGGCAAGCCGATTACGGGTCGAATGATCGGTGAGGTCCAGAAGCAGCCGATCGCTAAGAGTTCCGCTGACAACAACGGCATCCGACGTGTTCGGAGGTCCGATCGCCATGGGCGATCGATGGCGGCCAACGGGAAGAAGTTAGCCCTCTCTATAAAAAGAGAGGGTGTGAGCCTTTTAGAGGCTAATGCTTAAGTTCCAAACAATCTTCCTAGTGCCCCACAAGCTCTAAACTCTTCTTACTCGCTTTTACTCCATTCTATTTGTAAGAAGAGTGATCTTGATTGTAAAGGTTACCTCCACCTAGCTTGGTGCAAAGGAGAGACCATTTAGTGGATTGGTTGAGCGGAGTGATTCACCGAGGACGAATCGGGGACCGTGGATTAGCGGCGTAGCCGTGAACCACGTTACATCTTGTGTTAGCATTGTCTATTTCCTTTGCTTTGTTTTTATTTGTTTAATTTGCTTGTATTGTTGTTTCCGCTTGCGCTAATCTAATTGTAGACGAGCAAATTCCGATAACCAACGAACGAGGGCTATTCACCCCCCTCTAGCCGGCCATCCGATCTCCTACACAACATACACTTGGGCTATGAATATATCTTTTAATGTTGACTTTATAAACAATGTTTGATCTACTTGGCCTCTTCTAAAATCCTTAGAAATTAAGAAAGATGACAATCTTTCATACCATGCCCGGGGAGCTTGTTTTAACCCATATAATGCTTTCCTAAGCTTACATACATGATTTGGATAATCTATGTTCTCAAATCCGGGTGGTTGCTCTACATATACTTCCTCCTTAATATAACCATTTAAGAATGCCGATTTAACATCCATTTGGTAAAATTTAAATCCCATGTACGAAGCATACCCTAAGAGAATCCTAATAGATTCTAACCTCGCAACCGGGGCATAAGTCTCATCATAGTCAAGCCCCTCAACTTGATTAAATCCCCTAGCAACCAACCTAGCCTTATTTCTAGTGATATTTCCTTGATCATCTAGCTTATTCCTAAAGACCCATCTTCTAGTAATTATGGTGCTATCATTGGGTCTAGGTACTAATTCCCACACTTGACTTCTCTCAAATTGAACCAATTCATCTTGCATTGCCAAAATCCAATCCGGATCATGTAATGCATCATTGATCGATTTGGGCTCAATTTGTGAGATAAGAGCTACTTGACTAGTAGGAGGTCTATGAAATGACCTAGTTCTTACTCCTTGAGATAGATCTCCTACTACTTGGTCAAGTGGATGATCTTGATGAATTCTTAGGTTTCTAGAAGGGGTTTCAATTTGATCATTGTTATCTTCCACCCTTCTTTCATCATCGAAGTCTCCTCTTCCTCCCCCTTGATCATTACCCCTAATGGTCAAGTTTTGAAGTTTTTGGGTAATGTATTGATTATTGTCATTAATATCCTTATCAATAGAGGACTTTCTAGGGTAGGTACTAGTAGCTTCATCAAATTGAACATTGGAGGACTCCTCAATCCCTTGGGTTCTCTTATTGTAGACTCTATATCCTCTACTTGTGGATGAGTATCCAACTAGGATTCCCTCCTCCGCTTTGGATTCAAATTTTCCTAAGTTATCCTTGGTGTTTAGAATATAAACTTTACATCCAAAGACTTTAAAATAATGAATTGTGGGAATAGTCCCATTCCATAATTCAAAAGGTGTCTTTCCTAAAAACCTATGGATTTGAACCCTATTTTGGATATAGCAAGCGGTATTAACCGCTTCCGCCCACAAGTAGCTAGGTAGAGAATATGCATTAAGCATAGTCCTAGCCGCCTCTTGTAGGGCACGATTTCTCCTTTCCACCACCCCATTTTGTTGGGGTGTTCTAGGACAAGAGAACTCATGCTTGTACCCTTGCTCTAAACAAAATTGTGAAAATTTTAAGTTTTCAAATTCACCACCATGATCACTACGGATCCGGTTGATTTTGAGACTCTTTTCATTTTCAACCCTTTTACTAAATCCTATGATTATTTCTAAGGTATCATCCTTATGTTTCATAAAGTAGACCCAAGTATACCTAGAGAAATCATCTACAATAACCAAACAATATTTGTTGCCATTTAAAGATGGAGTACTATGACAATCAAATAGGTCAAGATGCAATAATTCTAATGGTAAGGAAGTATTAGTTAGGGTTTTACCTTTGTGTGATGCCTTTGTTTGTTTTCCCTCTTGACATGCATCACACATTTTATTCTTGACATACTTGATCTTTGGTAGTCCTTTGACCAACTCCATCTTGGCTACCTTGGCTATGTTTTTCATGTTGATGTGCCCCAATCTCCTATGCCATAGCCAACTTTCCTCTTCTTTTGCAACAAAGCACTTAGTAGAAATGTTAGAAGCATATGAAAGATCAACATAATAGATATTTGATTTCCTATATCCAACTAACATGCAATCATTTAATTCCTTGTGCCTAATCATGCATTTAGAGGATTCAAAAGAGACATGATAGTTTGCATCACAAAGGTGACTAACACTTAATAGATTAAATTTCATATTTTCAACTAGTAAAACTTTGTGAATGACAATTTTGGGGGATACCTCAATTGTACCTCTACCTAATATCTTGAGTTTTCCACTATTCCCAAAGGACACCGCTCCCTTCTTCACATATTTAATTGTGGAGAACTTGCTCACATCCCCGGTCATATGTGTTGAGCAACCGCTATCCACAATCCACATACCTCGCTCTCCTACCTAAATCACATGAAAAACACAAGCTTTTGGTACCCAAACATTTGGACCGGTAACATTAAGTAAAAGCTTCTTAGGTACCCATGCTTTCTTAACTTTTCCCTTAATGGTTGCTTTCCTATTAATCAATGAAATATAAGCAACTTCTTTTTCTTTTGGCTTATATCCTAAACTAGCCTTGTTGTAAACGGCTCTTTGTCAACTAAGGAACATATCAAGACATTTTGAGCAATTTGAAAATTTCTCTAAACATGCTTTCAATTCACTAACCTCATCCTTAAGTTTGTCATTTTCTTCCTTAAGCATGCAAGAATCAACATGTGAGGGTTTTTCATTCCTAATAGCCTTTAGTTCTACCTTCATGCTCTTAACCTTAGATTTAGACTTATCTAGAGCTTCTTTAAGATAGGCAATTGATTTATAAAGAAGCGTAACTTTGGGAGAGTTCATTACCTCATCGTCACTAGATGACGATTCATCACTTGAGGAGTCTTCTTGGCTTGATGTGCCGGAATCATCTTCTAATGCCATGAGTGCCACATGGCATGTGATGTGGCAAAGCTCATCATCGGAGGAGGAGTCTTCAACACTTGGTGTGTCCCATGTGGTTTGAGCCACCATGGCCTCCTTCTTCTTCTCCTTCTTGTCCTTCTTTTTCTTTTCCTTTTCCTCCTTCTTTAGCTCCGGGCAATTTGGCTTTATGTGCCCCTTCTTATTGCAAGCATGGCAAATTACATTATTGTTAAAATTTGAATTACCACTAATTTTACCTCTTGAAGAATGGGACCCCTTCCTTGCTTCTCTATTCTTGAATTCCTTTGATTTTCTAAGGAACTTCTTGACAAAATGGGTCATCTCACTAGCTGAGTCTCCATCACTACTTGACTCACGCTCCGACTCGGATGATGATGACACCTCTTTTCTTTCTTTCTTCTCAACAAATAGAGCTAAACCCTTTTCCTTAGAAGACATGTTAGTTTGCTCATGCAATTCAAACTCACAAAATAATTCATCAATTTTAATTTGAGAAAGATCCCTAGTTACCTTAATGGCATCAACTATAGAAGTCCATAAAGAATTTCTAGGAAACGCTTGAAGAATATACCTTACCAAGTCCCGATTGTCAACTCGCTCACCTATGATGTGAAGTCCATTCACAATTTCCTTGAACCTTCCATGCATTTGACTTACGGTTTCATGCATCTTCATTTGGAAGGCTTGAAGTTGTCCAATTAGTAGGTCCTTCTTGGCCCTCTTTGACTCCTTGGAACCTTCATTTAGCTCAATGAGCTTTTCCCATAGCTCCTTGGCGGATTCGAAAGGCCCCACCTTGTTGAGTTGCTCCATTGTAATGCCGCATTGGATGGTGAGTATGGCTTTCGCATTTGACTCGAACTTCCGGTTCATCTCCCTTGTCCAATCCTTGCTTGGAATAGGGTCTCCATGTTCATCCACCGGTTCCTTGAAGCCATCTACAATGCTATGCCAAATTTCAATATTACTCATAAGATAGTACTTCATCCTACCTTTCCAATACGCAAAATGACTCCCATCGAAGAGCGGTGGCTTGGCAGTGCTATATCCCTCTTGAAGAGCCATTGATGTCTTGGTTGATGGTGAGATCTTCCAAGCTATCCGGGCTCTGATACCACTTGTTAGGACCCTTGGAATGGCTAGAGGGGGGGTGATTAGCCTTTCTTCGTTTCTACAAAAATGTTAGCGGAAGCAATACAAAATATAAACACAAATCAAAGCAAGAAACAAAGATAACACCCGATGTACGTGGTTCGGAGATGACGCTCCTACTCCACGGCAATCCGTAAGGTGGATTAGCCCTAATCAATCTTCACTAGAACCTCCTTTGGATGAACCAAGGTGGAGAAACCTTTCTTACAATGCTCTCCTCTTTTTTACAATGATGGATGATCAAGAACAAGAGAAGAGGAGGTTTTGAATCACTAAAAACACTTGGAAAGCTTGGTGAGCACGAGGATGTAGTTAGGAGCAAGAGCACTAGCTTTACCAAACTCCCCATGACCCCTTTTTATAGAAGAGGGGTTATTTTTCCCGTTGGGCTTCGATCAGTCGACTGATGCTTACCATCAGTCGACTGCCGCCGAAGCCAACGACTTCTGAAATGCGATCTCCACGGAGATTCGTAGCCGCAATCTCCAATGGCTAGGTGATCACGATCGATCCTCCATCACCGATCGATGGAGTGATCACCGAGTGATCAAGGCGCAATGAGTGAGATCAGATTCGTGGCGATATTTTCTTGATCACCGATCGATATTTTGGTAGTCGATCGATCGCAACATCACCGATCATGACTAAGGAGCCGACTAATGGCCGTGGTTTCACCGACTTAGTCGAACGCTGAACAATGACATCGATCCGACTAATACTCATCAAGTATGAGTAATTCACACTTGATTTTATACCCTAGACCTAGACTCAACCTTCTAGCTCCTCATTAAGCCTTGCGCCTTCAGGATCCCTCCGAGTCTGCGACTTGTTCATCCTTTGTGCTTTTCTTCCAGGAGCTTCCTTCGGTTTCATCATGTCTTGGGTTTGCCAAATGCTTGGACTTTATGCCGCCAAGACTACAAACTTGGACTTATGCTGCCAAGACCTTACTTTGGACTTCCTTTGCCAAGGTTCACTTGGACTTTACGCTGCCAAGTCCATCTCTTGGACTTTTTTTTGCCAAGGTTCACTTGGACTTTACGCTGCCAAGACTACAAGCTTGGTCTTACGCTGCCAAGTCCATCCCTTGGACTTTCCTTGCCAAGATCATACTTGGACTTCTCTTTTACCAAGTCTTCATCCTTGGATTTCCCTGTTACTTAAAAACATATTCGCAATTAGATCACAAGATATTTCCTAACTTAGATGATTATCCAAACATCAAAACATATATAAATGCTTGGAGCATTGTTGCACCAACATTTTTGACTCTCATGGAGACAAGTCACTAAACAGAAGCCAATACTGCCCAGTCATAGTCGATGACTACTCTAGGTTCACATGGGTTAGGGTTTTAAAACATAAGAGTGAAACCTTAGATTAACTCATCAATTTATGCAAACTAATAGAAAATGAAAAGAACCTTAAGATTAAGAGAATTAGAAGTGACCATGGTGGTGAATTCGAAAACCATAAGTTCACCAACTTTTGTAACCAAAATGGATACCATCATGAGTTCTCCTGCCCTATGACCCCTCAATAAAATGGTCTAGTTGAATGCAAAAATAGAACCCTACAAGTAGCCGCTAGAAGCATGTTAAATAAATTCAATCTACCTATTAGGTTTTAAGCAGAAGTGGTCAATACTGTCTGCTATGTTCAAAATAAGATTTTACTAGTTAGATGACATAAAAAAATGTCATACGATATCTATTATGAAAAACTCCCAAACATTAATTACTTTAGGGTTTTTTTATGTAGGGTACACATATTAAACACTATAGACTACTTAGGAAAATTCATCACTAAAACTAGTACCGAAACTTTTCTAGGATACTCAACCACTAGTAAAGCATATAGGGTATATAACAATGAACCCCTAAAAATAGAAGAAACAATCAATGTAGTATTTGATGAAGCAAACAAAACTACAAAATCCAAAGTAGAATTAATTAATGAACAAATTGAAAATAAACCTGAACCTAACTCACAAAACGAATCTAGTATAGATCCTAACCCAAATCAATCTAGGTTACAAGCAAACCATCCTATTGATCAAGTAATAGGTGATCCTAATTTAGGAGTTCGAACTAGGGCATCCTATAGGAACCTAAGCCAAATCTCACTCATCTCTAAAATCGAACCCAAAATAATTAAACAAGCTCTTCTTGACTCTGATTGGATTATAGCTATGCAAGAAGAGTTAGCTTAATTTTCTAGAAGTCAAGTTTGGGAATTAGTACCCCCACCTAAAGGAAAAATGATTATTGGGACTAGATGGGTATTTTGAAATAAACTTGATGACAAAGGAGAAGTAATCAGGAATAAAGCTAGGTTAGTTGCTAATGGGTTCAATCAAATCGAAGGGTTAGACTATGATGAGACATATGCACCCGTAGCTAGACTTGAATCAATTAGAATGGTATTAGCCTACGCTGCACATCGAGGTTTCAAATTATTTCAAATGGATGTTAAGTCAGCGTTTTTGAATGGATGCCAACCACCTGGATTTGAGAGTCTAGACAAACCTAACCATGTCTTCAAACATAGAAGAGCCTTATATGGATTAAAGCAAGCTCCTAGAGCTTAGTATGAAAGGCTTTCAATCTACCTTAAGTCTAAGGGATTTAATCAAGGTTTAGTTGACCCAACCCTTTTTGTAAAATCCATAGGAAAAGAAATCTTCATTGCACAAATTTTTGTAGATGACATAATATTTGGAACAACCAACACACAATTATTAAATGAGTTCATTTCAATAATGGAAAGTGAATTTGAAATGAACTTAGTAGGAGAACTTACCTTTTTCTTAGGGTTACAAATCAAACAAACTAGAGAAGGAATTTATTTACATCAACATAAATATGCTAAGAAACTAGTATGTTTGGAATGCAAAATGCTAAGGAGATTAATACACCAATGGCTACCAATGTAAACATAGGAGAAGACTTAGAAGGAGAAGTAATCGATTTAAAATACTATAGGAGCGCAATAGGTAGCCTTCTATACTTAACTACGAGTCGACCTGATATACTCTTCGTAGTAAGTATGTGTGCGAGATTTTAATCTTGCGCTAAGGAATTGCACCTAACGCTAGTCAAATGAATTTTTAGATACCTAAAAGGAACACTAAACGTAAGAATTTGGTACCCTAGATAGAGCAAGTTCGAACTAATCGGCTACTCCGACTCGGATTATGCCGGTAGTAAACTCAATAGGAAGAGCACGAGTGGATGTTGCCAACTCCTAGGCTCAAGTCTAGTCAGTTGGTGTAGTAGAAAGTAACATTGTGTTGCCTTGTCTACCACCGAAGCCGAATATGTTGCAATGGGTGAGTGTGTAGCTCAACTTTTTTGGATGAAGCAGACTCTCCAAGACTTTCATTTGAGCTTTAGTAACACTAAAATCTTAATTGATAACATTAGTTCTATTATCCTAACTAAGAACCCGATTTTTCATTCTAGAACCAAACACATAGAGGTTAAACATCACTTTATACGAGAACACGTAGCTAATGGAACTATAAAACACGAGTATGTTGAGTCAAAATCGAACCTAGCGGACATTTTCACGAAACCCTTACCCGAAGTAGAATTTAGTCTGCTTAGACGGAGATTAGGAATGTGAGTAGTAGAGTAGGACTCAACTCTTATTTATACTCTATCTTTTCTTTTTCATGCTACATGGAACTATCTTAGGGTTTACCTTAGAAAGCATGCACCTATAGATTTAAGGAGCCAACACATCTCACAACACATAGGTTCAATGTGTTTGTGTACTGAGCCACGTAGATAGGCGTGAGATGTGAGGACCTTACTCCTGATTCCAGATATAGATCAAGTGCATCGATATAAATCATGGAGTATAATTATTTAAAATAACCAACTCTCATCAAGACTTATTGATCATTTTATATCAATTAAGTTAAAAATAGTTGACCATATTATTTGTTGAATTTATATTGAAACTATTATATTCAAAATTAAAAGGGGCATGCTTGGACTTACAAACATATGTTAATCCTAAATATGGGTTTCTAAAATTTTTTTTTATAAATCCCCAAGTATTTTCGATATATGGAAAAAGGGGGAGAAGAGAGGCCAAAGTTAAGGAATCAAAAGTTTTTTAAGTGGACTTAACTTTCTTTAAGTGGTCAAACGTTAAGGTGGAGAGATAAGTTTAAAGAGAGGCCAAAATTAAGGAATCAAAAGTTTTAAGTGGACTTAACTTTCTTTACGTGGCCAAACGTTAAGGGGGAGAGATAAGTTTCTTTTTCAAAAACTCACCTAAGGTCAAGGGGGAGGTAACCTTGAGGGGGAGGATTCGAAAAGTACTAATTATTCATACTTAATTACACTTGCTTAATCATACTTAATATTTTACTCATACTAACTTACTCATGTTTACACACTTTCATATTTCTTTCATACTTATTATTCATGCGTACTTATGCTTAATTTTTTCTTAACTTTGAATCGGTTTGCCATAGATCAACAAGGGGGAGATTATTGGTGCAGGGGCACTAGATAATCGAACCTAGGTTTTGATTATAGCAAAGGTTCAAAGTTAAGCTATTATTGTTTTCTCATGAGCTGTGTTAAGTGTGTAGGAAATGATTAAACAAAGTTGAAGGTCAGTGACACCCAGAGAATCTTAGGATGAGAAATCGAGGTGGTTGAACGACACCAGGAGAACTTCATTAGAGTCGAGGAACCTCGGTGGTGACCGGAAGCTAAGCAACAGGTCAGGAGGACTAGAGGTAAGCACTGAGTGCAGAGTAATGTGTTAGGGCAATCAACCCATGTGATATGGTTTTGATGTGTGTGGCAAAGAATTTAAGTTAGGTTGTTATTGTTTTGATATGTGTGTTGGAGTCTTGCAGGACTTAGTAATTCGCACATGGAGCTTTGGCAAGTTTCACCAACTCACAACCTCATGCTTGAGTCGGCAAAGGAGCATTGCGAAGCCTTGCGCTTGATGCATCCGAGGGACCGCTGGACGAGATGACTTGAAGCGAAGCCAAGGAAGCAGACTTCGAATGGAAAGAGACGCAAAGGAGCATTGCGAAGCCATGCGCTTGGTGCTGCCGAGGGACGTGGTCACGAACGAAGAGAGCTTCGGCGAGGGACATCAAGTGAGATGAGAGAATGAGTGAAATGTAAGTAGCTCATTAAGTGAACTTGGTCGAATAGCTAAGTGTCAGAAGCTCGACCGTAAGGGTTGAGGATTACCCGACCGCCGGACGCTCAAACGGATGTAAAGTTTGAGGTTTACCCGGCATCAGTTGACTGCTCCAAGTCGATTGTGACTCGACTAGTGTTCGAGTCTGGTTTTTATGCCATCAGTCGACTGCCACAGGTTGGCAGTCGACTACCGAGACCATCAGTCGACTGATGATGGCATCAGTCAACTGGTCACGAGGGTTTCGGCCACAGAATGGTGATCGGTCGAGTGCTCGCTTCCGGCACTCGACTAATAGCTCCATCAGTCGACTGATGGGATGATCAGTCGACTGATGTGGGAGTCATTGGATGAAATACAACATGGAAGAAGTTGTTATAGGCTAACGACTACAGAGGCAATCGACTGATCGGGGCATCAGTCGACTGCCAATGGCCAACGGGAAGAAAACAACCTCCTCTATTTATAAAGAAGGTGTGGGCTTTTGGATGGGTAATACTTATGCTCTAATTGATCATCCAAGTGCCCTATAAGCTTCCAACTCTTTCTCTTGTTCTTATTTCAAATCTATTGTAAGAAAGAGTGTTTGTGTTGTAAGAAGGTTTACCTCCACCTTGCTTTGGCTAAAGGAAGAGACCATATTGAATTGGTTTCGGAGTGATTCACCGAAGACGAATCGGGTCGCGGATTAGCAACGAGGCCGTGAACCACGTTATATCGGTTTGCTAGCATTACCTTTGTACTGTCTTTACATTTCTTCTTGCACTAATTATACTTGTAGGAAATCAACGAACGAATTCTACCATACGACGATTGAGGGCTATTCTCCCCCCTCTAGTCGGCAACCAATGTAACAATAATTGGTATCAGAGCCAAGGTAGCTTGTCAAGGACTAACCATCGCAACAAGAACTACATCAAGGATGTCCGGCTCTAACATTCATCCACCAAAGTTTGAAGGAGAATTCTCTTAGTGGAAGAAGAGAATGGAGGTATTCTTCGAAACCGACTTTGAAATTTTATTGATAATGGAAAATGATTTCGAGATACCTAGGGATGAAGATGGGGAGCAAATAGAGAAGACAAGATGGACAAAGAGACAAAGAGAGGAGTACTTGGCAAATTCGAAGGCCAAGCATCACTTGTACAACGTACTCCCCCAATAAGAGATCAACCAGATTAGAGAGTGTGCAAGTGCTAAAGAGATGTGGGAGAAGGTAGTAGAGCTTCATGAAAGTACCTCGGAGGCCAAGTTTGGAAGGAGAGACCTCCTCCACTCCCAACTAACAAATATCAAACTTGAAAAGGGAGAAAAGGTAACCTCATTCATTACACTCTCGTTTTAAAGAAATTTTAATTGGACTAACGAGTGTAGGAGAAAAACTTTCGAACCGGGATATGCTTATGAAAGCAATTGACACCTTTCCCTGGTCATCGAAATAGAGCTCAATGGTGGACTCCTTCTACATTTCGAAGAGAAGTGAGCACCCTAAAAGAATTCTTCTCAACCATGGAGCTCCACGAAACAAGGCTTGAGGGAATAATTGAAGAATCAAGCATCAAGCCATCAAGGGGAGTGGCACTAGTAGACAACAAGGGAAAGAAGAAGATGGAGACTCCCTCCTCCTCCGATGAAGCATCCTCCTCATCCTCCATGAATATAAAAGAAGATGCTTATATGGTAAGGAAGGTAAGGCATTTTTTAAGAAATTTAAAATTTAACAAATCTTATGATAGGAGAAGGCACAAGAGGAAGATAATTTGCAATAATTTTTGGGATGTATACTGAAAAGTCTATCTTTTGTATGAACATCTTTATTTTTGAAATAAGAATCACATGATCATTGTTTGCATATTTATGGTTATGCATATTGTCTAATACATTACATTGTATATAATATGGTGTGTAGTGCCACACGGAAGATCATGTTATCAGTTCCTTGTAAAGTATAAGTAAAGGCTCACAACCGAGATGGTTTTGGACAAACCATTAGTATGGTTGTAGTGTGATTTGGTATTGGTTTGTCTTTACCATAGAATTACACTAGTACACTTTGTGTGTATTGAGCAAGACCAACTTAGTGGTGATTCGATTTATTGCTGACTACATAATTGAATCGGACCTCGGATATTATGGTGTACATGCTCTTAATCCTGATATAATAACAGGCACATGTACTTAGTATTTATTTCTTTGATTTACCAATGAGCAAGATTTATAGATTAAATCGATAGGCTCGGTAAGTTGGGAAATGATATTATTTATATGGTGTGTCATTGATTATAGGAGGAAACTGTGTCCTATATATTAGGATGATGATGTCCCCTTGAGGAGCTCATAAGGTTCATCATGTAAACCCTGCAGGTGGACTTGGTCCGGCATGATGATAAGGTTGAGTGGTACTACTCATGGAGTTAGATGTTAATTAATTAATTGTCAGTAAATTAATTAATTGACGGACATTCAAGATCTTAAACATGGGGAGATATTTGTACAAATAATATATGGAGCCCATATTTATTTATGGGGTTGGTGAGGTAGATCAATGATAATCCTCTAGTGGAATGGATTATCATTAATGGATCGGACTTTATGTGGGCTTGATCCATTGGGTGGCCAAGATCCAACTCCTCCTCATGGTCCCTATTGTAGCCTATTAAAACCCTCATGGAGCTTAGATCCGAAGGTGGAAAATGGAACTCTAGATCCGACGGTGGAGATTAAATCTCTAGATCCGACAGTGGAGATTAAATCTCTAGATCCGATGGTTGAGATTAAATCCCTAGATTCGACGGTGGAGATTAAAAGGAGGCTTAAGCCTAACTCTATAAATATGGTTTAAGGGGTGGGCGGCAAGAAGAACTTGGGAGATTAGGGTTTTGGCTTTGGGCGGCTAGGGTTTGGGTTTTGGTTTGGGCGGCAACTACTTGGGAGATTAGGGTTTGCTTCCTTCTCTTCCTAAGGTGTAGTCGGCGCCCATCATCTTCTTCTCTACCTTGGCCGACACTCATCCCCTACCTTTATTCCTCCTTGGCTGGCGGCAACAAGGATAAAAGGTTTTCCTTTGGAGCTTTTGGTCGGCGGCCCCTTCCTATATTCTACTCCTTGGCCGGCGGCAACATCAAGCTTGGAGCTTGGTGGTCGGTTCTAGATAGGAGAAGTAGTTTAGTTTCATTCTTCCTTTTGTTCGAAGCGAGCAAGGAAAGGAAGATCGTGATCTAGGAGGCTTCGACTTTTGGAAGATCGTCGCCCACACGACGTCCAAAAGGAGAAAGGACATACAATAGAAGATGAAGAGGTATAACAAGAGGTATAATTCTTGTTTATCAATCTTTTCTTATTCTATGCATGTTGTATATTTTGTATGTGGCTAATTTACTTGGACCCCGAAGACAAACACAAAAACCGACAATCCGTACATCGTCTATTCCGCGGCTAATCGAAGAATAGAGGTAGGTTGTTCGAACAAATTTGTTCAAGTGACCACTCTAATTGAATAGCATGACGATGGAACGGTTGCTTGGGTAATCCCTCTTTGTCTAGGATTAATTTTGTTTTAATCCAGGGATTAGATGGGATCGCCATGCACAAGCGACCTAGTTAAAGTGGGAAGCGAAGTTTCCACCTTCAAGTGGTATAAGAGCCATGATTTCTGGTTTTGTGTGTTTAGGATTCGGTTAATTTTATGCACTTTATTGGTGCAGGGTCACCAGATAATCGAACCTGTGTTTTGATTATGGCAAAGCACAAAGTTAAGTTTACATCGTTATCTCACGAGCTAAATCGAGTGTGCAGAAAAGTACTAAAGCTAGAGCTGAAGGCTAGCGACACTCGAGTGACTTCGGAGGGAGCCGAAGGAATCTAGTGGAAGGCCGGAAGCGAAAGCGACACAGTAAGAATCGAGGTAAGCTCGTGTGAGTGAGAGATGGTAAAGTCGTGTCCTCTATACGGGGATGACCGTAGGCGGTGATCCGACTAACACTTCTTGTGGAAGGTCTAGGTCGAGATCGGACGATTAGAAACCGTCGTATTTATCATTTTTTGAGCTTACCTCTCACTGCAGGGAAGTGGCCAGGCTGGCAGTCGACTGCTGGACATGGGGCAGTCGACTGATGCTCATCAGTCGACTGATGGGAGGCATCAGTCGACTGATGGCGATGAATCAGCTCTTGCGCTAGGTCAAAACGGATAAGGTTTGACGTGGCCACTTCGCGATAAAATTTATACAACTTCGTGATCTGTTCTGAAATATGAGGAGACAAATTCAGAGGCCAAAATCTATAAAAGGAGGGGAGGATTCCAACTCCAAATGACATCAAGTTTATTCATCAAGTGCTCCTACAATGCTAACACTCCAACACCGTCATAACGCCGACGCAACAACAAGTTCAGATCTTCTTCGTCGGCAGCAGCATCTAGTAATATATTTTGATATTGTATTCGTTGTTTTTTCATAACGAGGTGAGGTAGGCTTGTTGCCTCATCCTCGTACATTCAGTTTTGTGATCGTTGTCTCCTACCTCCAACGAGGAGGAGATGTTATATTGCTTTGCCCTCCGTACACGGTCTAAGACCGATAGGGCCTTGGAGTAGCAACCGTTGGGTTGTGAACCAAGTAAAAATAAACTTGTCTTCTTATTTTTCCACTGTGTCTACTCGAACATAAACGAACAAAAAGAAATTTTACGATCGCTATTCATCCCCCCCCCCTCTAGCGACGCTTCTCGATCCAACACACTTTTCATATATTGTATGTGTCGGATGATAGTTGGATGTGCGTAGGCTAACTTTTTGGTTGCAGACATAAGATCCAACTATTATGGCCATATGTGTGTGTATGTGATTGCATGTGTGTAATATTATTTGAATCCTCGGGGTTTATGAGGCTAGTATTTAATTTTTGTAATTAAGTACGACATTGTTTAGCCACTCCTTTATTTTAGTTTACTTTCGATCTAGATTTCATGTACACTCCTTCGTGGAGTATAGGATCGATGGATGTAAATTAAAATAATTATTCTTGTCTTGGATCTCTAGATGGCTTGTACATGGCGTAGGGAGGAGCGGACGAGATGGCGATATGACGGGAGGCATATTGGAGAATAAAAGGCATAATAGTTGAAAAATATTTTTTTCATATTTATTGCTTCTTGTTTGATATGTATGTCGTGTGCTAGGAAAATTTTTCAATTTTGAATTACTAAGTGGGAGAGGGATATTTTTATAAATTCCCACGGCCTCCATTACGATTTGACATGTGATGCAAACAAACTTGCGCGTCGGATCTGAGTGCCTTCCTCCCCATCGGATGAGTTTGTTTTGCGGATCACACGGTTGAATATGGTTATAGGAAATTATTAAAGAGCGTGTATACTTCCCCATCAAAAGACACATAACCCAAGATAATTGCCTTGGTACCGAGTAATGGTGAACACTTAGATGCAAATAGGAGTATCCTCTCCATCGGAGTCACTGCTTTTATTTTTAGGGTCGAAGAGGAACCAACTATTAATTTTATTTTTCAAAAAGTTAGATTGACAAGATAGTAAAATTAATGGGTAAAATCTCCTCTTACAAATGTAGAATTCATATACATCCACACGATCATAGCATACGATATTCTCAGTGTTTTGAGGCATTGGTTGATTTTAAAATTTTATTGTTTGAGGAATCAATAATTTTTTGAAATCTAATGTTTTGATCTATGTAATTCTTAGGTTTTTCAAAATAACTTTCAACTCGTTTGCTGTGATACTGAAAGAGAATAAACTTACTGGACCCAATTATGTTGATTGGAAGAGGAATCTTGATAGTGTCTTGACTGCTGAGGAGTACAAATATGTACTCTTCGAAGAGTGTCCTCCTAAGCCTGTGGATGATTCTGGGGAAAAGGAGAAGGAGAGTTATAAGAAGTGGATAAAGGTTGATGAGATTGCGCGGTGTTATATTTTGGCTTCTATGTCAAATGTATTGCAACATCAACATCAAGCCATGCCCACTACTTATGACATGATGCTCAATCTCAAAGAGCTTTTCAGACACCAGAATCAGGCTGCTAGGCAGGAAGTCATGAGGAACTTGATGATGACCACCATGATCGAGGGAACACCCGTGAGGGATCATGTTCTCAAAATGATAGTTCATTTGAATGAGCTGGAAGTCCTTGGAGCTGAGATCGATGGAGAATCCCAGGTCGATATCGTACTCCAGTCTATACCTAGGAGTTTTGATCAGTTTCTTCTGAACTACAACATGAATACAAGGTTATATTCGTTGGTGGAGCTTCTGACAGAACTACAGGCGGCAGAGGGGCTTTTTCGTCAGAGTACTCAGGCTCAGGCCATGGTAGCCCAAAAGGTTTCTACTTCTTAGCCAAAAGGCAAGAAAAAGAAGAAGCAATGTGGGGCAAAGGTGGTGGGAGGCTCTCAGGGAGGAGTGAAGAAGCCGAAAGGCAAGTGCTTCACTTGTAAGCAAACTGGACACTGGAAGAAGGACTGCCCCAATCGGAAGCAGAACAAAGGTATATCTTTTGGTCTAGCTGTTGAAACATGTTTAGCGGTGTTATCTACCAGCACCTGGTGTGTAGATATGGGAGCCACTTATCATGTCTGCAATACTTTGCAAGGGTTCCAGGAAACCAGACGACTGGCTGAGGGGGAGATTACCGTTTACTTGGGTGATGCTACGAAGGTGACGGTTGTTGCAGTGGGAGATGTTTATTTGTCTTTTGAGAGGAATAAAGTTTTGGTTATGAAAAATTGTCTTTATGTACCTTTATTTAGAAATAATTTGATTTCGGTTTCTCAATTTTTTATGGATGGATATTCTATTTCTTTTAATGACAGAGTTGTTATAAAAAGGAATAGAGAGATTATCTGTTCTGGTGCATTGATAGGAAATTTATATACCCTTGAACCAAAAACTCCCACGATGCAAATAGAAGTAAATAACTCATCTTCTAATTCTAATAAAAGAAAGGAACCTTCGAAAATGAACCAAACATATCTTTGGCATCTAAGGTTAGGTCATATTAACCTAAGTAGAATTCAAAGGTTGATAGCTGATGGACCTCTAGGTTCATTAGTGGTGGAAGATTTCCCAATCGCGAATCTTGCTTTGAAGGTAAATTGACCAAGAGGCCTTTTAAGGCCAAGGGGTATATAACCAAAGATGTGTTGGAATTGGTTCATTCTGATTTGTGTGGTCCTATGTCTATCCAGGCAAGATGTGGTTTTGAATATTTTGTCTCTTTTATAGACGATTATTCAAGGTATGGATACATTTACTTGATGCGCCGCAAGTCTGAATGCTTTGACAAGTTCAAAGAATTCAAGGCTGATGTGGAAAAACGTCAAGGTAAAAGTATCAAGACACTACGATCTGATCGTGGTGGTGAGTACCTCTTGGGAGAGTTTAGGAATTACTTATCAGAGGCTGGGATTCAATCCCAATTGTTTTCACCTGGTACACCCCAGCAGAATGGTGTAGCAGAGCGAAGAAATAGGACTCTTATGGAGATGGTTAGATCGATGATGAGTTATTCTGAGTTGTCAAATTCGTTCTGGGGGGTATGCTCTGGATACGATAATGTATATTCAGAACTTGGTACCATCTAAATCAGTGTCTTCTACTCCCATAGAATTTTAGACTGGGCAAAAGCCCAGTCTGAGACATATTCAGATTTGGGGGAGTCCAGCACATGTGCTGAAGGCAGATGCTGGTAAGTTGGAACCTCGTACAGAAGTGCACATGTTCGTTAGCTATCCTAGAGGAACGAAAAGTGGTTTGTTTTATTATCCTAGAGATCAGAGGGTGATCGTTAGCATGAATGTCAGATTTCTAGAGGAAGACTATGTGATGAACCACAAGCCCATGAGTAAGATTGTTCTGGAGGAATTGAGAGGGGAAGTCACTACATCAGTACCACCAGTACAAGAGAATATACCACAAGTCACTGCACTGCGTGTCACAAAGGATACACAGGTGATTGTAGGGAATCGATCGGTGTGTGTTGGCCGGCTAGAGGGGGGTGAATAGCCCTCTTTCGATGAAGGTGGAATTTGCTCGTCTACAAAGAAATTAGCGCAACGGAAACAAAACAAGACAAGCAAATAGAAATAAGAATACAAAAAATGCTAACACCGAAATATAACGTGGTTCACGGCTACGCCACTAATCCACGGTCCCGATTCATCCCTAGTGAATCACTCCACAACCAATTCACTATCGGTCTCTCCTTTGCACTAAGCTAGGTGGAGGTAACCCTTACAACTCAAGAACACTCCTTCTTTTACAATAGATGTGAAAGAAAACTAAGAGAAGGAGTTTGAATCTTGTGGAGCACTTGGATGATCACTTAGAGCATAAGCATTTGCCATCCAAAAGCACACACCCTCTCTTTTTATAGAGAGGGATGATTTCTTTCCGTTGGCCGCCACTAGTCGACTGCTGCCCTTGGCAGTCGACTGCCACCACTACAACAACCTCCGAACACGTCAGATCCCGACCGTTGTAGTCCAACGGATCCAGCCGATCGATGTAACCATCACCATCGCCGCTCCGTAGTCGATCGCCTTGATCGGCCACGAGAGGTTCTTCGCCTGCGTGACTTCCTCCGGCAATGATCATTCCATGGTCGCCGATCGCCGGGCATAAACCCATCAGTCGGATACCAGTCGAACCGAGTTCGACTCAGAGCAGTCGACTGCCATTCCATGGTTGTCGACTGGTGCCATGTGAAACTCAAACTTAACATTTGTTTGAGCTTCTGGCGGTCGGGTAAACCTAAACCCTTGCGGTCGAGCTTCCGACACTCAACTATTCGGCCAAGTTCACCTAATGAGCTACTTACAATTCACTCATTCTCTCATCTCACTCGAAGTCCCTCGCCGAAGCTCTCTTCGTTCGCGGCCACGTCCCTCAGCAGCATCAGGTGCACGACTCTGCAATGCTCCTTCGCATCTCTTGCCTTCGAAGTCTGCTTCCTTGGCTTCGCTTCAAGTCATCTCATCCGGCGGTCCCTCGGCAGCATCAAGCGCACGACTCTGCAATGCTCCTTCTCTGACTCAAGCACGAGGTTGTGAGTGGTGAACCCGCCAAGGCTTCATGTGCGAATTACTAAGTCTTGCAAGACTCCAACACACATATCAAATCACAATAACAAACTAACTTAAACCCTTTGCCACACACATCAAAACTATATCATGGCAAGAGATTGCCCTAACAATCTCTCCCTTTTTGATGTGTGGCAATCCGTTTAAGTTAGGTAAAAACATTTGATACAATATTAAGAAAGGAAAGCATGTAAATAACATGATTAGCAACTCTCCCTTTTAATACATGAAACTCCCCCTAAATATAATTCCCCCTTACTTAAACATAAATATTTCTCCCCCCCTTTGACACTATCAAAAATAATTAACAAAGTTTATACAGCATGGCATCAAGTCTAGAGAGAAACATAAACCAAAAACATGCCTTAAAACCGTGTATCAGAAATTGCTGGGCAGTTTTTCAGGTGAGCAGTCGACTGGCACAATGAAATCCGAATTTTTGATTTTCTGGACGAATTTCAGAAATGCACTATAAATTCCAAAAAATTCAAAAAATAGTAAAATTTGGAGAACACATTTTTTTTAGGGTTCTTTATCAATGAAAAATAGTTTTCCATGAAAAAACATTGTATTTTCAAAGATTTGCCAAAAATCCAAAAGCTTCAAAAACAACTAGAGTTTTGATCAAGTTTGTATCCATTTTAACATCTAGTTTTGCTTTGGATTGTTTCAAAACATGAACACACAGATTTTAAAGTAAGAGATTGTTTTAAAAACATATGAAATATCCAACCATGATCTTTGGCAATATGTCTATGAATTAAACATAAGTCTTCCCCATGATTGGTCTATTATTGCTATTTTGATACTTTAAATGACCATCTAAATGTCATAGGCATTAGTGGACATTTGTATCATCCTAACATCTCATTCATGCTAAGTTTTCAATCAAGGTAGCCTATGGTGAGTGTGAGATTCATCCTAAAGGTATTTGTATATATTTAACCATCATTTTCATGCAATTCTATCAAGGTTAAGTATCATCCTAACAATCCACATGATCATAAAGACATATATGTATGGATTTGATATTATGATCATGAAACAAATGTATTCATCAAATTGTGATCATGCATTAGGTATGAAACATGATAATAAGTCAAATATCACCTAAAGCATGATTTATCTATTTATAGGTGCATTATCATCACCTAACACTAATTCAAAAATATTGTCCCGCCATCCTAAGTCAACCAAAATATGATATAGATAAATTCCATGTGGTTGACTATCTTAGGGTTTTCCTAACCCTTTAGGATGGATTTAGGAACCCAAAATAAGTTCTTTCCTATGGGGTTCACTAAAAATTCCTTAGGGATCCATTTTCTAGTTATTATCTTCTTTTTGTCTTGACCCCTAGCAATTAAACATTTATAGGCCTTTTCATTTTTCTTTTCCTTATATCCTAGGCCTTTCTTATTGAAACTTGCTTTTTGGCTCCCTATGATCATGTTAAGAGTGTTGGAGCCAATTGTAAACTTTTCTAGGGCTTTGGTCAAGTGATCTACCTTTTCCCTTAAAGCCCTATTTTCTTCCATACATGCATCACTTACATCTAATGGCATATAAAGATCATGTGAGCATGCATCATTTAAGCTAGAAGAAATATTATCATTTACATTTAAGCATGCTTTTTCTAATTTTTCTTCTAAGTCCTTAATTTTATCTAGCATGCATTTATTTTTCTTCTTTGCCCTAAATAAGTCCTTAGTAAGACTAGAAATCATGGAAACTATTTTATGGGGTGAGAGATTTGTTACCATAGTCTCCATGTCTTCCTCTTCTTCGGATGAGGATGGTGAAGAAGCTCCCCCTTCACTCGAGCTCTCCTCACTTGAGCTTGCTTCTTCATTTTCGGAGGAGGAAGAGTCTAGGTCGTCAAATGCCATCAAAGCAAGGTTGGAGTAGACATGTTCTTCTTCTTCGGATGATGATGATGATGAAGAAGGATCATCCCATGTCCTTGCTTTTAGTGCCTTGGCCTTCCCTTTTTCTTTGGCCTTCTTCTCTTCTTCCTTCTTCTTGCTCCCCTTATTCTTCTTTCTTTTCTTCTTGTTAGTAATATATGAGAGATGTCCTAAGGCAATCGCCTTATGTATGAACCATTTATATGATAAATGAAGATTTACTATTTGAGTATACATGTTTTATGTATTTGATTGGATCTTAAACTCATTTACTGAATGTCCACGATACGATTCACAGCATGAGAGAATTTGTGATTGGATCACAACTAGTGAGTATCTCTACATGTGTAATTGTGATGTATCGGAATTATCCTAGTCGATGAATTGATGGATCCGACACCATCAATTTCGCGAGACTAGCACGAGGTATACTCCTTGGTGTATCCAAGCACCGATTCTCACCGGCCGGAGACATTGTGATGTCCGAGTTGATCGTGGATGCTAGTTATGGTAACTAGTTCATTGGAGTGACCAGTAAGACTTCATATGGTTCTCTGCATATATAGATATGTCAATGAAGTTCTTACGCGTGGCTTAAGTGCGATGTTCCTTTGACTTGCGGTATTCAAGTCATCTTGATCATGGAGACTTATGCTTTGACATCTTAAGCAAACATCTCTAAGGAGATGTGGACCCGGATGATTGGGTATAAGTCAAGTGATCGGGTGTTTGAATAGCCTATAAAGGATTCACCACTCCTTGCGAGGAGATGTATACCCATGGCCTCGTCGGATTGATTGTTACTAAAGTCTTTGCCAAAGCATTACATGTTTAGAGTAAAGTACTCTTCGATACATGTGGAGTAACTAGAATCCGTAGGACGAGGAAATGATACTTGGGCTAGGTGTGACGTAGTCAGCCTAGTGGGGACTGACACAATAGACCATGTCCTGAACCAAGTGGGTATAAGATGAGTGAAGGGAATGTGGCACGATTCATTCGAGCTGCTGAAGGGTTTCAGAAATAGTTCTGGATCAACCGTTGATCTTTTCGGTTAATTGGGGATCATGATGTACTACTAGGTGCCACTCATGATCGTTCTATAATTAATGGTTAATTATAGACGGCCAACATAAACCGAGAACCTATTTGGTCACACGACAACGAGTGTAATCCAAAGGATTTAAACGAGCTTGAGAATGGGATTCTCGCATCGAGAAACTATGTTTGGTTGGACCAAACATAAAGCGAGCATGAAATTGTTTCAGTCGCAATGGAAGCATGGATGGGCCGTGTCTTATGAAGACATAATGGATGAACCAAAATGGTTTGGTTCTAATCCAATGGATGAGAATAAACCAAAGGGTTTGGTTTATTTTAAACGAATGAACCAAAAGTTGGTTCGGTTCATTTTAACTTAAAATAAACCATCATGGTTTGGTTTATTTTAACTTATCCTAATGGAGCGGGTTAACGGGCTTTATGGATATGATCCATTAACCATTAAGAGAATTAGTTCTCTATAAAATAGGGCTTAAACCCTAATCCAAAATACTAGCCCTTGGAGTTGCCGCCCACCCCTTGAAGGAGTTTTCGACGCCAACCCTAGTGTGTCGCCGCCCAACCCCTTGTGCCGCCGTCCAACTTGTTGCCGGTGACCAAGCTTTAGCCGGTGAACCTCCGGCGATCCTCCGGTGATCTCCTCTAGGTTCGGTGATAAGGTGAGCTTACATCTCTCCTTGGCCGGCCTCTATTCCTCCACCAAAAGCTGTCCATTTTTTCTTGACAGCTTGTTTCTTTGTTGTCGGAGCGTCGTTTGGACGACGGTTAGTGCTCCGATAGCGCCTAACTTACCGGGGATTTGATCTCCGGTAATCCTCTGAGGTGGAGGACGAAGGATTCGTCAATTGGTTGACGAATACCTCTCTGGAGAAGCGAGTTTTGAGAACTCGTTTTAGGATCCGAATTTGGATTCGGATCATGATCATCTCTCGATCACGTCGTCTTCAACACGAGGCTAGTAACCTGTACGAAGACGAAGCTCGTGACTTAGCGAAGTCATCACGAGGAGCTCGGCGTGGATACGGATAGAGACGATTCTTATGAGGATCGTTCCGGTTGATGTCATTCCCGCTACACGTCATACGAAAGGTATAACGTAGATAATTTCTTTTATTGTAAATTTTAATTTACGGTTATGTCTACACTTGTTGTAATATGCATGCGTGTGTTGTGTGTGTTGTAATAAATATAGATTTATTATTTTTGATTGCTTCCGCTGTGCTCATGTTTACGAAACATGATCGAACACACACACGCCGCGGTGTCGGAAACCCAACACTTCTTTCTTTTTCTTCTCCTCTTTGCTCTTGTTCAAGAGGGGACAATTATCCCTTATATGTCCCTCCCCTTGACAATTGTAGCAAATGACCTTTCCCCTTGGTCTTCTCCTCCTATCATTAGATTTATTAAATCTAAAATTTCTTAAAGCATGCTTTACCTTCCTTACCATGTAAGCTTCTTCCGTGCTAGCCATGGAGGAGGATGAGGATGCTTCATCGAAGGAGGAGGGGATCTCCATCTTCTTCTTCCCCTTGTTGGCCAAAAGTTCTACTCCTCTTGAAGGTTGAAATTTTCACTCTTCTATTATTCCTTCAAGTCTTGTTTCTTGGAGCTCCATGGTTGAGAAAAATTCCTCCAAGGTGCTAACTTCTAGGTTCTTGGAGATGTAAAAAGAATCCACCATAGAGATCCATCTTGATGACCGTGGAAAGGCATCTATAGCATTCATGAGCATGTCTCTATTTGAAAGCTTCTCCCCTACACTAGATAAACTGATTATTATCTCTTTAAATCTAGAGTGTAGTGAGGTTACCTTTTCTCCCTTTTCTAATTTGATGTTTGATAGTTGGGAGCGGAGGAGGTCTCTTCTTGCAAGCTTGGCCTCCGAGGTACCTTCATGAAGCTCTACTAGCTTCTCCCACATCTCCTTGGCACTAGAGCATTCCCCTATCCTATTCACTTCTTGTTGGGGGAGTACATTGTAGTGGTGGTGCTTGGCCTTTGAATTTGCCAAGTATTCTTCCCTTTGCCTCTTGCTCCACCTTGATTTCTCCAATGAGTCCCCTTCTTCATCCCTAGGCAATTCGAAACCGTTTTCCATAATTAAAATAATATCTAAATCGATTTCGAAAAATACCTCCATTCTCTTTTTCCACCAAGAGAATTTGCCTTCAAATTTTGGTGGGTGAATGTTGGAGCCGGCAATCTTTTGATGAAGTGCTTGTTGCGGCGGTTAGTACTCGACAAGCAACCAGGCTCTGATACCACTTGTAGGGGATCGATCGGTGTGTGTTGGTCGGCTAGAGGGGGGTGAATAGCCCTCTTTCGATGAAGGTGGAATTTGCTCGTCTATAAAGAAATTAGCGCAATGGAAACAAAACAAGACAAGCAAATAGAAATAAGAATACAAACAATGCTAACACCGAAATGTAACATGGTTCACGGCTACACCGCTAATCCACAGTCCCGATTCATCCCCGGTGAATCACTCCGCAACCAATTCACTATCGATCTCTCCTTTGCACTAAGCTAGGTGGAGGTAACCCTTACAACTCAAGAACACTCCTTCTTTTACAATAGATGTGAAAGAAAACTAAGAGAAGGAGTTTGAATCTTGTGGAGCACTTGGATGATCACTTAGAGCATAAGCATTTGCCATCCAAAAGCCCACACCCTCTCTTTTTATAGAGAGGGCTGATTTCTTCCCGTTGGCCGCCACCAATCAATCACGCCTGGCAATGATCGTCGCCACTACAACAACCTCCAACACGTCGGATCCCGACCGCTAGTCCAACGGATCTCATAGCCGATCGATGTAACCATCACCAATTGTCGCCTTCCGTAGTCGACGCCCGCCCGGCTACGAGAGGTTCTGCGGCTCGCGACTTCCTCCGTAGTTGGATCGGCATTCCATGGCGATCACCGGGCATAAACCCATCAGTCGGATACTAGTCGAACCAAGTTCGACTAGTATGACCGCCATTCCATGGCAATGATTGCGCAAAGGTGAAACTCAAACTTAACATTTGTTTGAGCTTCCGACGGTGGGGAAAACCTCAACCCTTGCGGTCGAGCTTCTGACACTCAGCCATTCCACCAAGTTCACCTAATGAGCTACTTACAATTCACTCATTCTCTCATCTCACTCGAAGTCCCTCGCCGAAGCTCTCTTCGTTCGCGGCCACGTCCCTCGGCAACATCAGGCGCACGACTCTGCAATGCTCCTTCGCGTCTCTTGCCTTCGAAGTCTACTTCCTTGGCTTCGCTTCATGTCATCTCGTTCGGCGGTCCCTCGGCAGCATCAAGAGCACGGTTCTGCAATGCTCCTTCTCTGACTCAAGCACGAGGTTGTGAGTGGTGAATCCTCCAAGGCTTCATGTGCGAATTACTAAGTCCTGCAAGACTCCAATGCACATATCAAATCACAATAACAAACTAACTTAAACCCTTTTCCACACACATCAAAACCATATCACGACAAGAGATTGCCCTAACAGTGATACCTCGTCGTAGTGGGAGGGTTGTTAGACAGCCTGATAGATTCATGTTCTTGGGAGAATCTTCTGATTTGGTCCCTAGTGAACATGAACCTGATCCCTAGACATATGATGAGGCAATTCAAGATAAAGATGCGGTATCTTGGCAAAGTGCAATGAATTTTGAGATAGAATCTATGGATTCAAATCAGGTCTAGGAGCTAGTAGAACCACCCAATGGTGTAAAAACCATTGGATGCAAGTGGATCTACAAAAGAAAGAGAGGAATAGATGGGAAGGTTGAGACCTTCAAAGCGAGGCTTGTTGCGAAGGGGTATACTTAGAAAGAGGGTATCTTTTATGAGGAGACCTTTTCGCCGGTAGCCATGCTTAAGTCTATCCGGATTCTCTTATGTATTGCTGCTCATATGGATTATGAGGTGTGGCAGATGGATGTCAAGATAGCTTTTCTTAATGGAAGTCTTGAGGAAAACATCTATATGAAACAACCAGAAGGATTCATTGCAAAGGGCAAAGAGCATCTCGTGTGCAAGCTTAATCGGTCCATTTATGGATTGAAGCAAGCTTCGAGATCTTAGAACAACTTCTTTGATGAGGTAATCTAGTCTTATGGATTTATTCAAAGTCCGGATGAGTCTTGTGTATACAAGAGATGTGATAGAAATGTAGTGGTATTTCTTTTACTATACGTAGATAACATTTTGATAATTGGTAACAATGTCAAGGTGTTATCGGACGTAAGGGTATGGTTGTTCAAACAGTTTGATATGAAGGACTTGAGAGAAGTGGGACACATCCTTGGGATTAAGGTTATAAGGGATCGCAGGAAAAGGATGTTGTACTTGTCTCAAGCTTCATACATAGACACTATTTTGTCTCATTTTAGCATGCATAACTCCAAGAAATGTTTTCTACCTTTTAGGCATGGAGTTCCTTTATTTAAGGAGATGTGTCCTAGAACATCAAAGGAGATAGAGGAGATGAAGGAGGTTCCTTATGCTTTGGCAATAGGAAGCCTCATGTATGTTATGCTATGTACAAGACCGGATATCTGCTTTGCCTTGGGCATGGTTAGCAGATATCAGAGTAATCCAGGATAGGGACATTGGACTGTAGTAAAGCATATATTGAAGTACCTGAGATAGACTAGGGATTATATGCTGGTATACTAGGCAGATCGATTACTCCCTGTGGGTTACACAGATTCCGACTTCCAATCAGATAGTGATAACAGTAAGTCTACCTCAGATTTTGTGTTTACTTTGGGAGGTGGAGCCATTGTATGGAGGAGTGTCAAGCAGAAATGCTTGGCGGACTCTACCATGGAAGATGAGTATGTGGCAACCTCTGAGGTGGCCAAAGAAGTTGTAAGGCTCAGGAACTTCTTGATGGACTTGGATGTGATTCCTGGTTTGCCCAGAACTATCACAATTTAATTTGATAATAGTGGTGCAGTTGCAAACTTGAAGGAACCACGAGCCCATAAGGCAAGTAAACACATAGAGCACAAGTACCACCTGATATGAGAAATCGTAATACAAGGAGAAGTTGTTGTGGCCAAGATTGCATCATAGGATAACCTGGCAGATCCTTTCACTAAGGCCCTTCTAGCGAGAGCTTTCGATAGGCATGTGGAGGGAATGGGAATCAGATGTATGGCAGTATGAGGATAGCATAGTCTTTTAGTATAAGTGGGAGATTGTTGGGATGTATACTAAAAAGTCTATCTTTTGTATAAACATCTTTATTTTTGAAATAAGAATCACATGATCATTATTTGGATATTTATGGTTATGCATATTGTCTAATATATTATATTGTAGATAATATGGTGTAAAGTGTCACACAGGAGATCATGTTATCAGTTCCTTGTAAAGTATAAGTAAAGGCTAACAACCGAGATGGTTTTGGACAAACCATTGGTATGGTTGTAGTGTGATTTGGTATTGTTTTGTCTTGACCATAGAATTACAGTAGTACACTTTGTGTATATTGAGCAGGACCGATATAGAGGTGATTCGATTTATTGTTGATTACATAATTGAATCGGACCTCGGATATTATAGTGTACATGCTCTTAATCCCGATATAATAACGGGCACATGTACTTAGTATTTATTTCTTTGATTTACCAATGGGCGAGATTTATAGATTAAATCGATAGGCTCGGTAAGTTGGGAAATGATATTATTTATATGGTGTATCATTGATTATAGGAGGAAACAGTGTCCTATATATTAGGATGATGATGTCCTCTCGAGGAGCTCATAAGGTTCATCATGTAAACCCTGCAGTGGACTTGGTCCGGCATGATGATAAGGTTGAGTGGTACTACTCATGGAGTTAGATGTTAATTAATTATTTGTCAATAAATTAATTAATTTACGGACATTCGAGATCTTAAACACGGGGAAATATTTGTACAAATAATATATGGAGCTCATATTTATTTATGGGGTTGGTGAGGTAGATCAATGATAATCCTCTAGTGGAATGGATTATCATTAATGGATCAGACTTTATGTGAGCTTGATCCATTGGGTGGCCAAGATCCAACTCCTCCTCATGGTCCCTATTATAGCCTATTAAAACCCTCACGGAGCTTAGATCTAATGGTGGAAAATGGAACTCTAGATCCGACGGTGGAGATTAAATCTCTAGATTCGACAGTGGAGATTAAATCTCTAGATATGACGGTTGAGATTAAATCTCTAGATACGACGGTGGAGATTAAATGGAGGCTTAAGCCTAACTCTATAAATATGGCTTAAGGGGTGGGCGGCAAGAAGAACTTGGGAGATTAGGGTTTTGGCTTTGGGCGGCTAGGGTTAGGGTTTTTGCTTGGGCGGCAACTACTTGGGAGATTACGGTTTGCTTCCTTCTCTTCCTAAGGTGTAGCCGGCGTCCATCATCTTCTTCTCTACCTTGGTCGACGCTCATCCCCTACCTTTATTCCTCCTTGGCCGGTGGCAACAAGGATAAAAGGTTTTCTTTTGGAGCTTTTGCCCGACGGCCCCTTCCTATATTCTACTCCTTGGCCGGCGGCAACATCAAGCTTGGAACTTGGTGGTCGGTTCTTGATTGGAGAAGGAGTTTTGTTTCATTCTTCATTTTGTTCGGAGCAAGCAAGGAAAGGAAGATCGTGATCTAGGAGGCTTTGACTTTTGGAAGATCGTCGTCCACACGACGTCCAAAAGGAGAAAGGACATACAATATAAGATCAAGAGGTATAACAAGAGGTATAATTCTTGTTTATCATTCTTTTCTTATTCTATGCATGTTGTATATTTTGTATGTGGCTAATTTACATGGACCCCGAAGACAAGCACAAAAACCGGCGATCCGTACATCGTCCATTCTGTGGCTAATCGAAGAATAGAGGTAGGTTGCTTGAACAACAAGTTTGTTCAAGTGACCACTCTAATCGAATAGCACGACGATGGAACGACTACTTGGCTAATCCCTGTTTGTCTAGGATTATTTTTTTTTTAATCCGGGGACTTAGATGGGATCGCCATGCACAAGCGACTGAGTTAAATAATTGCCAACAAGAGGGACATATAAGAGATGAGTGTCCCCTCTTGAACATGAGCAAAGAAGAGAGGAGGAAGAAAGAAGAAAAGAAGAAGGGGAGTAAGAGAAAGGAAGAAGAGAAGAAGGCCCAAGAAAAAGGGAAGGTCAAAGCACTCAAAGCAAGGACATGGGATGATCCATCATCATCATCATTGGAGGAAGAAAATGCGTTTGTCACAAACCTTGCCTTGATGGCATTTGATGATCTAGACTCCACCACCTCCTCCGAAGGTGAAAAATCAAGCACAAGTGAAGAGAGCTCGAGTGAAGGGGGAGCTTCTTCTTCATCCTCATCATCGGAAGAGGATTTGGTAAGTGAGGTAACGAATCTACCTCCCAAGAAAATTATGTCAATAATTTCTAGGCTTACTAAGGAATTATTTAGGGCTAAGAAAAAGAATAAATGCATGCTTGATCAAATTAAGGCCCTAGAAGAAAAATTATAACAAGCATGTTTAAATGATAATGCCTCTTCTAGTTTTGATGATGCATGCTCACATGATCATTATATACCTTTTGATGTAAATGATGCATGTATTGAAGAAAATAGGATTTTAAGGGAAAAGGTAGACCATTTGACTAAATCCCTAGAAAAATTTACTATTGGCTCCAACACATTGAACATGATCATAGGGAGCCAAAGGGCAAGCTTCAATAGGAAAGGCCTAGGTTACAAGGGGAATAAAAATGAAAAGGCCTATAAATGTCTAATTGCTAGGGGTCAAGCTAAGAACAAGACAATAGCTAGAAAATTGATCCCTAAAGAATATTTAGTGAACCCTATAGGAAAGAACTTGTATTGGGTTCCTAAATCCATCCTTAAGGGTTAGGAAAACCCTAGGATAGTCAACCATAAGGATTTTACTTATATCATGTTGATTGGTTGACTTAGGATGATCGGGACTTAATTTTTGAAATAGTGTTGGGTGATGATAATGCACCCATAAATAGTTTAAATCATGCTTTGGGTGATACTTGATTTATTATCATGATTTTATACCTAATGCATGATTACAAATTGATTGATACATTTGTTTCATGATCATAATGTGAAATCAATGCATATATGTCTTTATGATCATGTGGTATGTTAGGGTGATACTTAACCATGGGTAGAAATGCATGAAATTTTGGTTAAGTACAAATACCTTTAGGAACATCTCACATCCCACTATAAGGCTAACTTTGATTGAAAACATATCATGGGTGAGATGAGAGGATGATACAAATGGTCCACTAATGCTTATGACATTTAGATGGGTCATTAAAGGTATCAAAAGAGAAATAATAGACCAATCATGGGGAAAGCATATGTTTAATTCATAGACATATTGCTCAAATATCATGGTTGGATATTTCATATGTTTTCAAAACTATTCCTTACTTTAAAATCTGTGTGTTCATGTTTTGAAACAATCTAAAGCAAAACTGTGTTAAAATTGAGATAAATTTGATCAAATACTAGTTGGTTTTGAAACTTTTGGATTTTTGGAAAATCATTTAAAATATAAGCAATTTTCATGAAAACTCATTTTTCACTGATAAAGGACCTTAAAAGAAATGTGTTTTCAAAATTTCACAATTTTTTGAATTTTTTGGAATTTCTGGTGCATTTCTAAATTTCGATCCGAAAATCAAAAATGGCTTAATCGAGTGTCGATCCAAGGTAGTCAACGATCGTGATGTCTTGTCTACGAGCACATTAAGGTGTTTTAACTGAATTTTGTTCAGTTTTTGGTGATTTTTGTTCCCTAGACTTGATGCTATGCGTTTATGACATTTAGATAATGTTTTTGATGGTGTCAAAGGGAGAGAATTGATAGGTTTAATTTTGATCATGCTAAAAGGGAAAATTTAGCATGTCTTAAGGGGGAGTTGCGTGTTTAAGGGGGAGTTTTGATGCTCATATTATTTACATGCTTTCCTTGCTTATGTTGTTATTGCTATTTGTTTTACCTAACTTAAACGGATTGCCACACATCAAAAAGGGAGAGATTGTTAGGGCAATCAACCCATGTGATATGGTTTTGATGTGTGTGGAAAAGGGTTTAAGTTAGGTTGTTATTGTTTTGATATGTGCGTTGGAGTCTTGCAAGACTTAGTAATTCGCAGATGGAGCTTTGGCAAGTTTCACCAACTTGAAGGAGCATGCGGCGCGGCGCTGATGCATCCGAGGTCGCTTGTCGGACGAGATAACATGAAGCGAAGTCAAGGAAGAAGACTTCGAGGGCAAGAGACGCGAAGGAGCATTGTGAAGTCGTGCGCTTGGTGTTGCCGAGGGACGTGGCCGCGAACGAAGAGAGCTTCGGCTAGGGACTTCAAGTGAGATGAGAGAATGAGTGAAATATAAGCAGCTCATTAGGTGAATTTGGCCGAATAGCTAAGTGCCAGAGGCTCGACCGCAAGGGTTGAGGTTTACTCGATCGCCGGACACTCAAATGGATGTAAAGTTTGAGGTTTACCCAGCATCAGTCAACTATCATGTCATTGCAGTCGACTGCTCCAAGTCGACTGTGACTCGACTGGTGTTCGAGTCTGGTTTTTGTGCCATCAATCGACTGCCACAGGTTGGTAGTCGACTGTCGAGACAATCATTCGACTGATGATGGCATCAGTCGACTGGTCGCAAGGGTTTCGGGCACAGAATGGTGATCAGTCGAGTGCTTGCTTCTGGCACTCGACTGATAACTCCATCAGTCGACTGATGGGATGATCAGTCGACTGATGTGGGAGCCGTTGGATGAAATCCAACGTGGAAGATGCCTTTATAGGCTAACGGCTACAAGGGAAGTCGACTGCCCATGGCCAACGGGAAGAAAACAACCTTCTCCATTTATAGAGAAGGTGTGGGATTTTGGATGGGTAATGCTTATGCTCTAATTGATCATCCAAGTGCCCTACAAGCTTCCAACTCTTTCTCTTGTTCTTATTTCAAATCTATTGTAAGAAAGAGTGTTTGTGTTGTAAGAAGGTTTACCTCCACCTTGCTTTGGCTAAAGGGAGAGACCATATTGGATTGGTTTCGGAGTGATTCACCGGAGATAAATTGGGTCGTGGATTAGCGGCGAGGCCGTGAACCACGTTATATCGGTTTGTTAGCATTGCCTTTGTATTGTCTTTACATTTCTTCTTGTGCTAATTATACTTGTAGGAAATCAATGAACGAATTCCACCATGCGACGATTGAGGGCTATTCACCCCCCTGTAGCCAACCACCAACGTAACAACATAATGGTGAGGTCGTGTCCTCCGTACGGGGTTGAACTTAGGTGGTGACCGACTAAGACTTCTGGGGGAAGGTCTAGGTCGAGATCGGACAGTAAGGAACCGTCGTAATATCTATTACTCGACATTTCTGTGCTAACTCTATGTTGGAGGTGAGTTACTGATCACTACCATTTTATTACATTATTTTGGTCCTTAATATCTATGTTTTTATCCACTCGAGTGATTTATTGTTGATTATTAACATGTTTTATGAGTTTCGATTCATTTTGGACCTTATTGTAAATTCTCCTAAATTTATGGACTTATATGCAAATTTTATACCTTATTTGTAGGAGATCAAGATGAGCCAATGGACTAGACTCGAGTTAGATCAAATGTGGCCTAATCCAATGTTATAATGGGCATTTCAAACTGGATTAATCTGGACCCTTCATCCATATCAGAGGCAATTAATTCAAGGGACCAGATCTGAGCAATATGGACCGTCCGAGGAAAGTGATTGATTATGAGCCATTTATCCAGATCTGGAGAGATTCAATCCATACATTTAGATCTAGACATCTGAGCCCTTCATCTAGATTCGACCGATCGTGATTATCCCTTCGGATTGATCAGATCCGTCTATTCAAAATCGAAGGAATCTGAGCCGTTGGATGCATAGCCAGCTTAATGGATTAATCAACTTAATCAAACCCTAGCTTAAATTGAGGGCTGAGATTTAAGGAGCTTAGATCGAACGGCCAAGAAAAATCATCTTAAAATTACAACTTCTTCCCATCTTCGACAGAATAGAGACAGAAAGAAATCGAGCGGCGTGTTCTTCTTCCTCCCCAAAATGCACGACGACAGTGATTTCTCCACAGCAGGTCAACGATAGTTTCGGCAATGGCAGCAATGGTCTCCTTCACCTTCCATTCCATCCAAAATCCTTTATGTTTCCGACGGGGAGCAGTGGTGAAGTTGGGCATCATGACTTTGCCGAGCAGAGCTTTGATTTCGGCCATCTTCACCGATGTTCCTTTCACGCTTGGTGATTGGAGCTGAGCGACCCAGTTGGACGTGATTTCAGAAGGCTGGGGTTATCTTCTACTGCCGTGGTTGCGGCAGCATGGTTTTCCAGCTCCAGTAGCCATTGATTCCTCCAATTTCCGACGGCAGCACTTCATTCCATCCCTTTTCTCCAGTGGATGGAATTATAATCGGCTCCCAGCAAACGCACCAGCCATCGACAGCTTCGCGCCATCCACTGGAGAAAAGGGATGGAATGAAGTGCTGCCATTAGAAATTAGAGGAATCAATGACTATAATGAAATTTCCAAAGGCTGGTGCGTTTGTCGGGAGCCTATTGTAGCCTATTGTAAATACCTAATGAAGCCTAAATCTATAAATAAGGGGGAGAGGCTTGGGTGGCAAAATAATTGGTTGTGCTAGGGTTTGGGTTGGTATGGAGAGGCTTGGACGGCAAGCATTGGAGGCTAGGGTTTCCTTCCTCTTGGCCGGTGGCAAGGTTAGGGTTTTGGTTTCCCTTCTCTCAACCTTTGGTCGGCGCCCTCCCTTCTCTCAACTTTTGGCCGGTGCCCTCCCTTCTCTCAACTTTTGGTTGGCGCCCCAATCTCTTCTTCTCCTAGGGCCGACGGCAACAAAGGTGAGGCTTCCTCGTTCCTTTGTCTTGGCCGGTTCATCTACTCCCTCTCCTTAGGGCTGGCGGACACCAAGAACTTGGTCCTTGGTGGTCGACACAAATAAGGAGAAGAAGGGAGATTTTGATCTTCCTCCATTCGGAGAGAGCAAGGAAAGGAAGATACATGATCTAGGAGGCTTCAATTCTTGGAAGATCGTTGCCCACACAACGTCCAAGAAGAGGATAAGTCATACAATAGAAGATCAAGAGGTAAACAAGAGGTATAATTCTTGTTTAGCTTTCTTTCTTGTTCTATGTAATTGGATTATAATTGTATGATCATGGACCCCGAAGATAAATGCAAAAATCGGTGATCCGTACATCATATATTCCGCGGCTAATCGAGGAAAAGAGTTAGGTTGCTTGAAGAACAAGTTTGTTCAAGCGACTACTCAAATCGAATATCACGATGATAGATCGGTTGCTTGAGTAATCCATCTTCGTCTAGATTATTTTTTTATCCAGGGATGTGTGATAGGATCGCCATGCACAAGTGACCGAAACGAAAGGGGAAGCAATTTTCCCTTCAAGTGGTATCAGAGCCATGGTTTCCGATTTTGTGTGTTTTGGATTCGGTTACTTTTATGCACTTATCATATATTATATGTGCCAAATAATAATAGGATGTGCGTAGGCTAACTTTTTGCTTGCAGGCATAAGATCCAACTATTATGGCCATATGTGGTTGTATGTGATTGTGTGTGTATAATTGTAATATTATTTGAATTCTCAGGGTTGACAAGGCTAGTATTTAATTTTTGTAATTAAGTATGACATTGTTTAGCCACTCTTTTATTTTAGTTTACTTTCGATCTAGATTTCATGTACACTCCTTTGTGGAGTATAGGATCGATGGATGTAAATTAAAATAATTTTTCATGTACAAAATTACTGGACCTAACTATGTTGATTGGAAAAGAAATCTGGACATTGTCTTGACTGTTGAGGAGTATAAATATGTACTCTTTGAAGAGTGTCCTCCTAAGCCTACGGATGATTCTGGTGAAAAGGAGAAAGAGAGTTATAGGAAGTGGATCAAGGCTAATGAGATGGTGCGGTGTTACATTTTGGCTTCTATGTCAAATGTATTGCAACATCAGCATCAAGCCATGAATACTGCCTATGACATGATGCTCAATCTCAAGGAACTTTTCGGACACCAGAATCGGGCTGCTAGGAAAGAAGCTATGAGGAACTTGATGACGACCACCATGGTTGAGGGAACACACGTAAGGGATAATATTCTCAAGATGATGGCTCATTTAAATGAGCTGGAATTCCTTGGAGCGGAGATTGATGGGGAAACCTAGGTCGATATCATTCTCCAATCTCTACCTAGGAGTTTTGAGTAGTTTCACCTCAACTACTATATGAATAAGAGGTTGTATTCGTTGGCATAGCTTCTGACAGAACTCCAAGCGATAGAGGGGCTTTTTCGTCATATTTCCCAGGCTTTGGTTGTTCGGATGGTTTCTACTTCTAAGCCGAAAGGCATGAAGAAGAAGAAATAAGGTGTAGCAAAGGTGGCGGGAGGATCTCAGGGAGGAGTGAAGAAGCCGAAAGGCAAGTGCTTCACTTGCAAGCAGACTGGACATTGGGAAGCAGACTGTCCCAACCGCAAATAGAACAAAGATATATCTTTTAGTCTAGTCGTTGAAACATGTTTAGTGGTGTTATCTACCAGTACCTAGTGTGTAGATACGTGAGCCACTGATCATGTCTGCAACATTTTGCAGGGGTTCTAGGAAACCAGACGACTAGCTGAGGGGGAGATTACTGTCTACATGGGCAATGCTACAAAGGTGGTGGCTATTGCAGTGGGAGATGTTTATTTATCTTTTGATAGGAATAAAACTTTAGTTATGAGAAATTGGCTTTATGTACCTTCATTTAGAAAGAATTTAATTTCAGTTTCTAAATTGTTTTTGGATGGATATTCTATTTCTTTTAATGACAGAGTTGTTATAAAAAGGAATAGAGGGATTATCTGTTCTGGAGCTTTGGTAGGAAATTTATACACTCTTGAACCAAAAACTCCCACGATGAAAATAGAAATAAATAACTCATATTCTAAATCTAATAAGAGAAAAGAACATTCAAAAATGAACCAAACATATCTTTGGCATCTAAGGTTAGGTCACATAAACCTAAGTAGAAATTCAAAGGTTGATAGTTTATAGACCTTTGGGTTCATTAGTGGTGGAAGAATTTCCAACCTGCGAATCTTGCTTGGAAGGTAAAATGACCAAGAGGCCTTTTAAGGCCAAGGGGTATAGAGCCAAAGATGTGTTGGAATTAGTTCATTCTGATTTGTGTGGTCCTATGTCTATCTAGGCTAGAGGTGGTTTTGAATATTTTGTCTCTTTTATATATGATTATTCAAGATATGGATACATTTACTTGATGTGCTGCAAGTCTGAATGCTTTGATCTTCCTTTGTTCATAGAAAGCAAGGAAAGGAAGTTACGTGATCTAGGAGGCTTCAATTCTTGGAAGATTGTTGCCCACACAATGTCCAAGAAGAGGATAGGTCATACAATAAAAGATCAAGAGATAAACAAGAGGTATAATTCTTGTTTAGCTTTCTTTCTTGTTCTATGTAATTGGATTATAATTGTATGATCATGGACCCCGAAGATAAACGCAAAAACCGACTATCCGTACATTATCTATTCAGTGGCTAATCGCGGAAAAGAGTTAGGTTGCTTGAACAACAAGTTTGTTCAAGTGACTACTCAAATCGAATAGCACCATGATGGATTAGTTGCTTGGGTAATCCATCTTCGTCCGGATTAATTTTTTATCTGTGGACGTGTGATAGGATCGCCATGCACAAGCGGCCAAAACGAAAGGGGAAGCAATTTTCCCTTCAAGTATTAGATGAAATATACAATGACCCTAATATGACATGGGATAAGATGATATCAAAGTTGAAAATATAGCCAAGAGTGTACTCGGTGAATCAAAGGGACATGCACCACCAAGTAAAGAATCTTGGTGTGGAATGAGAAAGTGCAAGAGAAAGTCAAGGGAAAATGAACGACATATAAGAAATTATATATTTGTAAAAATGAGGAAAATTTAAAAAAAAAATACAATAGCCAAGAAAGAAGCTAAGAAAGAAATGAATGAAGCTAAGATTGAAACTTTTGAACGGTTATATCGAAAATTAGGTACAAAAGAAGGGGAAAGAGACATTTATAGAATAGCTAAAGTGAGAGAAAAGAAGACAAAAGATTTTAATCAAATAAGATGTATTAAAGATTAATGCATTAGGGTACTAGTAAATGATGAAGAAATAAAAGAATAGTGGAAGAGATATTTTCATCAATTTTTTAATGAATGTTTAGGAGACCAACTTAAATTAGGTACTTTAAGTAGGTCAGATGAGTATATAAATTTAAATATTTATCATAGAATTTAAATTTCAGAAGTAGAACAAGATGTAAATGGAATACAAAATGAAAAAGTCATTGGACCAGATGATATTCCGATAGAGGTATGAAAGTGTCTAGGGAAACAAGATATTGAACGACTTACAAAATTATTTAACATGATATTGAAAACAAAAAGGATGTCTGATCAATGAAAGGTAAGTATCCTAATTTCCTTATATAAGAATAAGGGAGACATACAAACTTGTGAAAACTATAGGGGTATTAAACTAATGAGTCATACCATGAAACTTTGGGAAAGAGTAATAGAAAAAAGATTAAGAAAGGAGACCACGGTTCTCGAAAATCAATTTGGATTCATGCCAGAAAGGTCGACAATAGAAGCTATACATCTTCTCAGACAACAAATTGAAAAGTATAGAGAGGAAAAGTAGGATCTTCATATGGTATTCATTGATTTATAAAAAAGCTTATAATAGAGTTCCAAGAGAAATTATATGAAGAATTTAAAAAAAAAAAAAAAGAGGTGTTAATGTAACATATATTGAACTAATTAAGGATATGTATGAGGAAGTAACAACCATAGTGAAGACTCCATGCAGATTAATTGAAGAATTTCCAATAAAGATAGGGTTACATCAAGGATCAACTTTAAGTCCATATCTGACGGTGCTTACTTCTTTGGATCAACAAGATCCCCCTTCCTCTCCTTACGAATGACTGGATCTGACACCGCTAAAGAGAGACTTGGAGGGGAAAAGATGAGCTATAAGAATCACCTTTAATCTTTAGGACTTGAGATAAACTTGGCACACCAAAGAATAGTGCTAAGGGTTGGTCGACTTCCCGACGTAGCCACTCTGACGATCAAGTTAGTATGAGTATGAGAAGAAAGTAATGAACTAGAAAAAGAAGAGAGATCTCAGATATACCAAATAGAGAAGAAACAACCATCCTCGATCCCGTCGTCCTCTGCCTCTTTTATAGATGAGCTAGCCCCCCTTCTCCTTACAGTGCATTTACTTAAATGCCCTTGGCCAAGCTGTCCTCTTAACCATCTTTCCCGCTTCTAAATCAAAATATCTTTTGCCACGTGTTAATTTTAAATAACATATGAGGATATATGTGATTATATTAAACTAACCATCTTTAACCTTTCATTCTTACCTCTTATCCCTCTTCTCATTTAACCCCTACGTTCAACAGATGTACTAACTGCCCTAAAAACATATAGATTATCCTAGAAGTACATAACCTGCTCTGCAACTATACATACTGCTCTAGAATTGACCATACTGCCCTAGAAATATACGCTCTGGAATTGCACCCACAGCCCTGGGACATCACACTATCCTAGAGATACACATACTGCTCTGGAAATTCATCCTGCCCTGAAATACATATACTGTCCTTGAGATACACATACTCTGGAAATTATGACACTGCTATGGAACTACACATACTGACCTAACATTAATCACACTGCTCTGGAACTACTCATACCACCCTGGAACTGTTCACAGTCCTAGAAATACACATACTGCCCTCGAACTGCCCATACTGCCCAAGTACTATTCATAGAATCTTGGAAATATTCATACTACCCTGGTATTGTTTACACAGTCCTAGAAATATACATACTGCATTGGTACTGCCCATACTGCCCTGGTATTGTTCACACAATCTTAGAAATATAAATACTGCCCTGGTACTATTCACACAGTCTTGGAAATATTCATACAACCCTGGTACTATTCACACAGTCATTGAAATATACATACTGCCCTGGTATTGCCCATACTGCCCTGGTACTGTTCACACAGTCTTGGAAATATACATACTTCCCTAGAAATGCTTATACTGCCCTGGAAATACTTATACTGCCATGGGCACATATATATTGCCCTAGAATTGCTTATACTGCCCTGAAAATGCTTATACTACCCTGGGCACATACATATTGCCCTGGAATTGCTTATACTGCCCTAGAAATACTTATACTACCCTGGGCACATACATATTGGCCTGGAAATGCTTATACTACCCTGGAAATGTTTATACTGCCCTAGGCACATACATATTGCCCTGGAACTGCTTATACTGCCGTGAAAATTCTTATACTACCCTAAAAATACTTATACTGCCCGGGACACATACATACTACCCTAGAACTTCTTTTACTTCCCTGGAAATACTTATACTGCCCTAGGAACATACATATTGCTCTAGAACTGCTTATACTGCCCTGGAAATGCTTATACTACCCTGGAAATGCTTATACTGCCCTGGAAATACATATACTATCCTGGAAATGTTTATACTGCCGTGGAAATGCTTTTACTACCTTGGAAATACATATATTGTCATGGAAATCCCGACCCCATCATAAGTTCCCCCTCTTTAGTAAACTGAAGAGCGAAGTCAAGTGAAGTTTTATAAGTGACTGCAACAAAAAAAATTCCTCTAATTTAACTGAAAAGAAAAAGACCCCATATCCTATTAGTGCAATCGGCCCAGGTCATGATTGACCAAACTCGAGTTGGACTCGAGTAGTGTTTTGTTGTTTCATAATGGTTTGGAGAGATTGTTGGTGCAATCAGCCTGGGTCATGATTGACCTGACTCGAGTTTGAATCGAGTGGTATTTTGGATGTTTGACGATGGTTTGACCATTGTTTGACTATATGGTTGACATGGAGTTGACCATATGATGGGAAAGTCCAAGTCATGGGTACTTGGCATGGAAAGTCCAAGTATGGGTCTTGGCAAGGGAAAGTCCAAGCTTGAGTCTTGGCAAATGGAAAGTCCAACATGGGTTGGCAAGGAAAGTCCAAGGGGTGATATTGGCGGTGTAAAGTCCAAGCGGGAGTTTTGGCAGCATAAGTCTAATGGTTGGCGGCGTAAAGTCCAAGCGGGAGTCTTGGCAGCGTAAGCCCAATGTGCCTTGGCGATGTAGACCACGTTAGCATGACAATAGCTAATGGAAGCACCTGAAGGCTAGCGTATGGATGAACAAGTCATGGATGACTTGGAGGGATCCGATAGGCGTGAGGCTGATGGAGGTGGCTAGAAGGCTTAGGTCTAGGCTAAGGGTGGTCTAGCAAGTGTGAGGGTTGCTGGAGGATCGACGGCCGGCTAGAGGAGGGTGAATAGCCCTTTATTGCGTACGATGGAATTCGATCATCTTGCACGTGCTTGTCTACAATACTCGTTAATACGTAGCGGAAATAATAGTAATGAAAATGAATACACAAGCGCACACACAATACATGACAATATACGTGGTTCGGAACCTTAGGGTTCCTACTCCACGGGGTGGGCTCAACGAGCTCGTGTTATACACATGACACTAACAAAACTCCTTCTCGACTACAAGTCAGAGGTTGAGAAACCTCGTACAAGCAATTACACGGTAATATAAAAGTACAAGAAAATACAAAGATAATACAAAATAAAACTTTACACAAATGGCTTTGATCACTTTTGCTTGTTGCTCGCTTTTGTTTGTCTCTTGAAGGACTGGAATGCAGGAGCAATTCCCCTCCAAAATCGCCCCAAAAACTCTTGCAAAATCCTCCATCTCAAGCTCCATTAATAACCTGCATCGAGCTGATCTTGCGCTAATCAGTCGACTAATCGTGACAATCAGTCGACTGCTCTTGTAGTTGTTGTCTCACAACGACTTGATCCACGCTGGACAAGTTCCAACGGATCCATCATCAGTCGATTGATGAACCCATCAGTTGAGTGTTCGACGTGATCACTCGACTGGAAAACCTTCTGTGCCCGAATTCACCTTGATCAATCGACTACCATCCCTCGACAGTGAACTGATTGTGTCGTCAGTCGACTGCCAACCCTTGGCAATCGACTGTCAATCTAGAACCAGATCATTCGAACACCATTTGAACTCATTCGACTTGGAGCAGTCGACTGATGTCAGGTAAAACCTCAAATACCTAGTTGTTTGAGCATCCGACACTCGGTCTTAGCCACTTGGCCAAGTCCACTTCATCCTCTCATGGAGTTCCCACTGAAGCTCTCTTCCCTCGGCCTACATCCCTTGGATGCATCAAGCGCACAACTTTGCAATGTCATCCTTCGCATCTCTTTCCCTCGAAGACTGCTTCCATTGGGCCTCACTCGATTCGCTCCCCGTCTGACGGTCTCTCAGATGCACCAAGCGCACGGCTTCGCAATGTCATCCTTCACTGACTCAAGGACCCCGAGCCTATGAGACTAGTGACCTTGCCAAGTCCTCAAGACTTCCCATTGCCCAGGCTACACACTTGGACTTACCAACACCAAACCCTATGCTTGGATTTTCCCAACACCAAGCCCCATGCTTGGACTTTTCACCACCAAGGCTACACACTTAGATTTACGTGGCCAACCCGTGTTGGACTTCCCATGACAATCCCATGTCATATGCTTTGTCTAACATCAAAATATAGATCGAGTCAAACTCGAGTCCGACCAATCGTGACCTGGGCCGATTGCACCAACAATCTCTCCCTTTTTGATATTTGACAAAATCTCAAACTCAAGTCTACCAATTATCCCCAATTGGAAATTCTCACATCCCAATGAGAATTCCAACTAACCCCAATTGGTAACTTCTCCCCCTTTTTGACATACATCAAAAAGGTCCTCCCCAAGGGTCTAATATCCCAATGAGATCTTACAATCTCTCCCTTGGAAGAAAACACATGCCTTCAATCATTCTAGTGATAAGTCTCATATCACTTAAGAGAGGCACTCCCCCAATTTTCCTCCAATGAGGAAAAATACACATCCATCTTCCCATGATGGATACCTCTCCCTAAAGGCTTGCTCCCCCTTGACCATTGCACCAACAATATCCTTGGAGAGTCCCTAAGCTAATAGGAACACTTAAACAATCAAAATTAAGGCACAAGTTCGACATTGAACTTCCATACACCTTAAAATTTATACTCACCTTAAACACTTCTCCTAATCCATATCCAATCGATTTCCACCCTCTCTAATGCTCTCCAAAGTATGTCCTAGGGTTAGGAGTAGTTAGGGAACCAAAACATAGCTGAACATTGGCCTAACAAACATTGTTTACCTGAAATCACCGCAAATGACTGATAGTAATCGGTCAATTGCCCACCCATGACGATCATTGCCAACAATGGCGATCGTAATCGATAATAAAATGCAAAAATCAGATTTTTAGAAATGAATTTCCAAAAATCATAAGTAATTATACATAAGGTGAATAATCATGAAAATTCATATGCATAATACTTATAAAAATCAATATGGGTGAAAAATATTTGAAAAATATTTTACCCATAAAATAGTGAGATTGATACAAAGTTTAATAGATGAGAAAAGTTTCAATATTTGAGTCATCTATGTATCACCTCATTCAATGGTGATTGCTATCAAAAGATAGACTTCACCAAGGTTTTTCAAAATGTTTTTGAAATGTTTTTAAAACATTTAAATTCATTTTCCTAAACATCTCACTTGTATCTAAATGTATGAAACACATACAAGTCAAGTATTCTAGTGAGATGTGGGCTTTGTTCATTTAGGGTCTCATGCATTTTTCTAGGCAACCCTATTTGATTCCCTTATGCATGGAACTTTAAATCATGTCATAGTCCTTAAATCAATTTTAAATCATGCATGAGTAATGATTATGGCATAAATGATAATATAAGCAAGCATGTGCCAATAATCATGATGTCATTGTATGTGAATGAAATCTAAGCATACATGACATATAAAAATAATCCTAAATATGATCATGACATTTTCAATGATAAAGATGAATATGATGTCATGACATGGTGTATGGCAAACAAATATGACAAGTAAAAGATAAAGGTATAAAATACCTAGATTATAGCATTAATTGCCATTTGTTATAATTAAATCCATTTTGCCATAATGCCAACTATCCCCCTAGTGTGCCAAAAACCTTAAATGACACACCATGACTTCTAAGACCTACTTGTGCCAATTTAATCAATTTTCATCTTCTCAAACCACATTGGCACATCCTAAAGTGTCAACTCAACCATGGCTAGGTTAACTACCCATCCACTTAGGGTTGACACACCCTAACCCATCTAGCATGAATCAATCACGCTCCTAGGAACCCAATACCTATTGGGGCTCCTTGGGTTAACAAGGTATTCACTAGGGATGACTTCCCTAGATACCTTCCTAATGACCCTTTTTGGCTCTGAAGCCTTAGTCATTTGGACCTTTCCTAGGTCAACTCTAGAGGTAACTCCCCCTTTGACCTTCTTAGTGGCTACCTTAGTTTTTCTTGAATTTTGAGCCACTAGACACTTACCATCATTAGTCTTAGGGATGACTTCCCTATTAACCTTAGTTTTGCTAGACCTAGATTTAGTTCCATAATCAAATGGAACTTTGTGATAGGAATTAGGTTTGTGACCCAAACCTTTCTTGCCCTTAACTGGTTCTTGTCTCATAGGTCTTAAATTTTGATCCCATAATTGAGTTTGTCATAATTTTGAGGGTCTTTTCTAATTTTTCAAGCCTTGACATCAAGGCTCAATTTTTTAATTCTAATTTTTCCAATTTTGATTTTTTATTTATCTTTTGGCAATGACTCTTCCTAGGCATATGTCTATGATTTTTGGGATTAATGCCTAGGTGATTTTCTATTTTCCTAATGGACTCTCTAGGTAACATAGGTCTAGTGTTATTAGTCCTAGGTTTGTCCTTAGGTATATTTACATGCTTGGCACCTAAATAATAATATTTATTCCTACTAGCATGCTTTTCATTAACAATAGCAATAGAACTAAAATAATTTCTAGCATGCTTGTTACCCTTAGAAATTGAAGGTGCATTAAATTTTACCTTAGGGTTTACTTTAAAAGCCCCCCCCCCTCCCTACTTGAGTAGCTCCTTCTTGCCCCTTCTTCCTCCCCCTAGGGCATTGGATCCTATAATGTCCCTTTTGATAACATTTGAAGCACACCATGTGCTCCTTGCTTTTAATTGTGGGGACACCGACATCTTTCACCTTTGGCACCGATTGAGCTTTCTTAATCTTCTTGGGCCACTTGCTTTTATAGTGTCCTTGCTCCCTACACTCAAAGCATATGATGTGACTTTTACTTTTAAGTACAATGCATGAGTTACCTAGGGAGGTGGAAGCTTCTTGATCTTCGCTTCTCCCAGATGTAGATGCTACTTCTCGTTTTTGTTCTGGGATGGAAGACCTCTCCTCCCCCTCAATGCTAGAGGCGGGGGTTTCCTCCAATTCTTCAACATCCTCGGATCTGGATGTTGATGGACATTCTACTTCGCCTTCCTTCTCTACTTGTGTCGGTTCAGAATTTTCATGGAATTTGACCACCTTATCCTACAATTCCTTGCCATCCCCATATTCACCTATCTTGCACAAGATATGGTTAGGTATTAATTTAATTATCATTTTTGTTACCTTAACCATTGTCTTGAATTGTTGTCGTTGCTCATCGGTCCACTTTCATTTTACCAACGGCTTGTTGTCTTCACCCTTAGGTACTTCAAAACCGTTTTCAATTGTTAGAATCATATCGAAATCGGTTTCGAAATATACCTCCATCCTTTTCTTCCACCAAGAAAAATCTCCTTCGAATTTCGGTGGACGGATGTTGATGTCGGACATCTTGTTGTGCTTGTGTTGGCGATTAGTCCGCAATAAGCTCCTCGCTCTGATACCACTAGTTGGAGGATTGATGGTCAGCTAAAGGGTGGTGAATAGCTTATGCACGTGATCGTGACCTCAAATCTTGCGACGGAGGGCATCGAGGACTCGAAGTGCGTGCTCGTGCTCAACGCTCACAAGTACACAGATGTCGTCAAGTAATAAAAGATTATCAATCCCACAGGGACTGGGATTTGAATATCGGTATATTCAGTGGTTTAAATTGTTTGGACATAAACTTTAAGAGGTTTTGACTTGTGAGGGATGTCGGTGGACTATACTCTATACGATGTCACACAGAGGAGGAAGGGAGCATGCCGAGGTCTTCAAAAGTGATTCTAGAACTTCGGTTTTGCTTGTGTGTCACAAAACAATGCTGTCAATTGGCGTTGTATAGACGTTTAGCTATGATTTTGTGGAAGGAACATCATACACTCTTCCGATGAGCCACCGCATCTACCAGGAGCTATCTCTGCCTAAAAGGATGGGATAGACGGTACGAGGATGCTGAATCAATCCCTACAATGAATCGTGTCCGATTCCATCGCATCCTTCTACCCACGGTTACAGGAGATCAGGTTTACCCCTAGGTTCCTTGTATAAAATCCCCTAAATCTTAGATACGAGGGATGTCACCCCTCGTATCGCCTAAGCACAGCAGGTAGAAAACCAAACACACATAGATATAGTAAAAACAACTACCAATTGCCAAATTAAACTCAAAGGCAGAATTTAACATGAACCAACATTGTAATGTGCACACAAGCTACTCCCTAATCCTAGAATCGAAAGAACTAGAATCGAAAGAACTACTCCATGTATATGAAGGAGGAATCACAAAGCATGTACATGTTCGAATACATCAGAATGAAAACATAGGAACAAGGGATTACAATACTTTCGTGGTCTTCTATTCGGCGTTGAAGTACAAGGCATTGACCTCCGACGACATTCCTCCTCCCCGTTGTGAGTTCCCGAAGCTTTTTAGGGCTTCGGTGTGCCGTCCTAGCCGTCGTGCCTCCTCCCTAGGGTTTGGGAGCCCAAGGGCGGCTCCCTCGTGATCCCTAGCCTCTTAGACAAGTTTCTTATATATAGAGGCAGCTTCGGCTTTCCATAAATGCTTGAAAACCCCTATTTCATCAAATTTGCGGCGCCGCCACACGGTCGTGTGCATTTCACACGGCCAGGCCATGTTCAAGGATGGAAAACGACTGAAATCAGGGATGAAAAATAAGTTGGAAAAAAGGCACGGTCGTGTGTTTTCACATGGCATGGCCATGTCTTTTTCTGGAGCCTTCGTTTTGATCTATTTCGCTTCGGAAGCATGCCCAAGTCTTGGGACATGGCCAGTGCATGTTGTCCTTGCTCCACAAATTGGTGCATTTTTGCTCCAAAAATGCCGTCCTACACATAAATTAACAAAAGTAGATCTCCGAACTAGAAAATAGGAAATGCATGCAAAACAAAGTAAAATATGCATGAAACAAACATAAAATGCAATGAGATGTGAGCGAAAAGTACTCCTAAAACCCTATATGTTTTGCTCACATCTATTCCCCCAGACTTAATCCTTTGCTTGTCCTCAAGAAAACCTCAGTGCTATGAAATTTAAAAGGCATTGTTCCATACTTAGCATGTTAACTAGATTTATCAAGTGGTATTATCAATCAAAGCAAAATAGATATGCTCTAAAAATTCACTAAGTTAGCTCCTAGTGCTCATGCCAAGCGAATCTTCTTAGGGGATACTCATTCCATGATAAGTTAAGTCATCATCCTATAGCTTTCCTAAGGTCTCCGGCTCTTAGGCACTTACCTACCCAAAGCGAGGTTTGTTCCCTAGATCTAGCACAAAGTGTCAAAGGATGCTCGGTATTGAGAGAAATTGGTAGGTGTTTCCCTAGTAACCTAACTCGGTCTCAAAGGGGCACCTAACCATTTCCACCCATGACAATTATTTTTTTATCCCTCATAATCTCTTTTTCAATATTTTTTTTCTCTCTTTTTTTTTCTCTCTCTCTTTTTTTTTCTCTTTTTTTTTTCTCTTTTATTTTTTCTACTCACGGGGATTTTGATTTTTCCAAATGGGCTTACACAATCCGAGCATCTCCAGTAACTAAAATGCTAAACTTAGGGTCACCTGTGGATTCCAAAGTACTAGACTACTGAGATGAATCATAACTAGGTATGTACTAGACTCTCCCTTTCAGAAAGTTCGTCATGTGTATGTGTAAAATAGAAGCTAACCAGTGTAAGTCTAGAACATTCATTCAGAGCCAATAAAATAAAATACCATGAGGTAAATGAAGTTTAGCTACCCATGGAGAGAACTCAGGAAGAAAACTTTAAAAATACTACTAAGGCAGCTTATAGATAGCAAAAACTAAGTGCTGAAAGAAACTAAACAACCTATGCATGAACAAATGAATGCTAACTAAAATGCAAATATCAAGAAAGAAACTACTGCTAGAAACAAGATAAATCAAAACTTGGGGTACCCCCAAACATAAGCGAAGCAAACCTCTAATATGGTGGACGAGGTGGAAAGTCTGGTAGCCTCGGCATCTCAGGATCCTAGGAGAATCTGATGTTGAGTTGCCGATGTCACATATACATGTGGTCGATCTGAGAGATGGTGGATGCAGCGACTACTCTGTGCTCCTCCTCCCGGACCCACTGTGTCTGTTGGGCAAGCATGTGCTATTAAAACTCTTGGCGATAGGTTGCCTCCTCCTGGCGATGGGCAGCCTGCACCTAGAAGTAGATACGAGTCTCATCGTAGAACTCCTTGGCGTACTCGAAGTGCTCATGGAAGCCCTAAAACTCTACCTACGTGTAAATGCTCTATTCCTCCCATCGTTTCCTCTGCGTCTGCTGCTCGGCGTATATGTCATCGAGGCATGATCGAAACTCCGAAAAAGTCATAGGCATATGTACCTGCATCCTGCTCAAAAGTAAAAAAAAGGTGGTGGTGCAGGTGCAGGCTCATGTCAACGTGGACTAGGTGGGCTCCTATGTATGTATGGACTGGAGGGAGAGTGATGTAAAGGGGGAAAATGCATGGTGCGACATCCTTTATTCCTTGCGCAACATGGCCGTGTGAAAATACACGGCCAGGCCGTGTGCACTGCTGGAATGTGGGACACAACCATGCGAAAACACACGGCCATGTCGTGTGCCCCTCGTTTCTCTCTCATGGTGCACAATGGTCCGAATTCTCCTTACACGCTCAGTCGTGTAGGTTCAAAATGATTTTTGTTTCTACCTAGCAAGTTCTTTCTAGTCCTGATTCAAATGCAACACGCTAAACGAATATAAATCAAAGTTCAAAACAAACGAATGCAACAAACTAATAAGAAATAAACACAAAATCTAAACTTGGGTTGCCTCCCAAGAAGCGCTTTGTTTAAGGTCTTTTAGCTCGACCTTATTCGTACGTTTCATTAGAGGTGTTTGAATCTTGCTCGTGGGGGAGCAAGGTACTTTCTCACTTTATGCCTCTTGCTTGGTGGTCCTCCATCGCTATATCCCTTAATTCTTGCTCGTGGAGGGGCCAAATACTTTCTCACCTTTCGCTTTTTGCCTTTTAGTCCTCCATCACTATATCTTTTAAATCTTGCTCATGGAGGGGCAAGATACTTGGGCACTGCTTTCCTTGGCTCGAGGTTGAACAAGCTTAGCCTCAACAAATCATCAAGAGTTTGATCATAATATTTTGTTTCATCCATATGTTGTGAATAATATAACTCACCACAAATATCCTCACCAAAAGATTGATCAACCGATTCTATTATGTCAAATGAAATTTTATCATTACAAATCATGAAATGGGCTTCGTCATTGGTAGCTAAAGTTTTGGTGAGGGTTAAGGTAGACTCTTCTAGACCCTTGAGATTAGGAGGTGTTTTGATCGAAGCAATGCACTCCTCGATTAAAGTATCAATTATATAATTCTCAAGTTCTTCTTCCAGTGGTGATTGAATGGATTGTCCTTCTTCACTTCCTATGTCATCTACGTCCTCCTCATCCATTCACTCAAAGTGAGTCTCTGCCATATTAGGGGTAATCCAGACATCAAAGCCACCTTCTAGTTGTTTGGTTTCTTCTCTTGCTAGATCTCATTGCATAATCTCCGCAAATTGTCGGCTATGCTCCTTGCATTGCCTAGTAAATTTATCTAGCAGGGCTTCTAAGTGGGGACTTGGTTCTGGATAAAATTCACATGGCAATTCATAGCACTCATTCTCACTTGGGAAACAATATTGAGTCTTTGTTTGTGAATGTCGCCGTCGGAATTCATCGTTCGCCACTTGTTGTGTTTGAATGAAATCTTCCATCATCTGCTCAAGTCGGGATTTAGGCGGACAGTATTGAGGGTTTATGTAGTCAGGGTCATAACTATATAAATAGGAATCATCTTGTGGCCACTGGTTGTAATTGTAGCTGACATCTTCTCGTTCAAATTGTGAAGGTTCAAATATATTAGGACAATCGTTTATGATATGCCATGTTTCACCACAATGCTCACAATAAATGTTACCAAAATTCACAGCATTAAATTGATCATAATCATGAGTAAAAGTATGCATTGTTATATGCAGGAAAATAAGGAAAGGAATAGCAGTTGTATATATATATATATATATATATATATATATATATATATATATATATATATATATATATATATATATATATATATATATATATATATATATATATATATAACTGAAGCACTAAAAAAACTAAAAACTGAAAGCAAGAAAGATGTAATTAATCTAAACTGAAAATTGAATAGCAAAAATATAAAATGAAATAAAACTGAAATAAAATAAAATAAAACAAGAAAATAAATCTAGCCTAAGTTTGATCCAACTGTCCACTTTCGATTCGATATCGAATCAATCAATCCCCGGCAATGGCACCAAAAACTTGATGCACACGATCGTGACCTCAAATCTCGCAATGGAGGTCGTTGAGGACTCGAAGTGTGCACTCGCATTCAACGCCCGCAAGTGCACAGATGTCATCAAGTAATAAAAGATTATCGATCCCACAGGGACTGCGATTCGAATATCGATATGTTCAGTGGTTTAAATTGTTTGGACATAAACTCTAAGAGGTTTTGACTTGTGATTGTTGTCGGTGGACTATACTCCATACGGTGTCACACGGAGGAGGAAGGGAGCATACCGAGGTCTTCAAAAGTGATTCTAGGACTTCGATTTCGCTTGTGTGTCACAAAACAATGCTATCAATTGCCGTTGTCTAGACGTTTAGGTATGGTTTTGTGGAAGGAACATCATACACTCTCTCGATGAGCCACCGCATCTACCGGGAGCTATCTCCTCCTAAAAGGACGGGATAGACAGTAGGAGGATGTTGAATCAATCCCTACGATGAACCGTTTCCGGTTCCATCGCATCCTTCTACTCACGGTTATAGGAGATCAGGTTTACCCCTAGGTTTCTTGTATAAAATCCCCTAAATCTTAGATACGAGGGCTGTCACCCCTCGTATCGCCTAAGCACAGCAGATAGAAAACCAAACACGCATAGATATAGTAAAAACAACTACTAATTGCCAAATTAAACTCAAAGGCATAATTTAACATTAACCAACATTGTAATGTGCACACAAGCTACTCTCTAATCCTAGAATCGAAAGAACTACTCCATGTATATGAAGGAGGAATCACAAAGCATGTACATGTTCGAATACATCAGAATGAAAACGTAGGAACAAGGGATTACAATGCTTTCGTGGTCTTCTCTCCGACGTTGAAGTGCAAGGCATGGACCTCCGACGGCGTTCCTCCTCCCCGTTGTGAGTCCCCGAAACTTTTCAGGGCTTCGGTGTGCTATCGTGCCTCCTCCCTAGGGTTTGGGAGCCCTAGGGTGGCTCCCTCGTGATCCCTAGCCTCTTACACAAGTTTCCTATATATAGAGGCGGCTCTGGCTTTCTATAAATGCTTGAAAAACCCTATTTCGTTGAATTTGCGGTGCCGCCACATGACCGTGTGAATTTCACACCTCCAGGCCGTGTTCAAGGCTGGAAAATGGCTGAAATCAGGGATGAAAAATAAGCTGGAAAAAAGGCACGACCGTGTGTTTTCATACAGCCTGGTTTTGATCTGTTTCGATCCGGAAGCATGCCCAAGTCTTGGGACATGCCCAATGCATGTTCCTTAAGGTTTGTGCTCCACTAATTGCTCCATTTTTGCTCCAAAAACACCATCCTACACATAAATTCGCAAAAGTAGATCTCCGAACTAGAAAATAGAAAATGCATGCAAAACAAAGTAAAATATGGATGAAACAAACATAAAATGCAATGAGATTTGAGCGAAAAGTACTCCTAAAAGAGTATATGTTTTGCTCAAATCAATAGTCCTTTATCGCATACGATGGAATTTGATCATTCTTGCACGTGCTTGTCTACAATACTCATTAATACACAATGGAAATGATAGTAATGAAAACGAATACACAAGCACACACACAATACGTGGCAATATACGTGGTTCGGAACTTTAAGGTTCCTACTCCACAGGGTGAGCTCAACGTGCTCATGTTATGTGCACGACACTAACAAAACTTCTTTTCGACTACAAGTCAGAGGTGGAGAAACCACGTACAAGTAATTACACAGTAATACAAAAGTACAAGCTAATACAAAGACAATACTAAAGAAAACTTTACACAAATGGCTTTGATCACTTTTGCTTATTACTTGCTTTGGTTTGGCTTTTGAAGGAATGGAATGCAACAGCAATTCCCCTCCAAAATCGCCCCAAAAACTCTTGCAAAATTTTCCATCTCGAGATCCATTTTTAACCTGCATCGAGCTGATATTGTGCTAATCAGTCGACTGATCGTGACCATCAGTCAACTGCTCCTGTAGTCGTTGTCTCACAATGACTCGATATACACTGGACAAGTTTTAATGGATCCATCATCAATCGATCGATGAACCCATTAGTCAAGTGTTCGATGCGCTCACTCGATTGGAAAACCTTCTGTGCCCGAATTCACCCTGATCAATCGATTGCCATCCCTCGACAGTCGTCTGATGGTAGCATCAGTCGACTGCCAAGGGTTGATAGTCTACTGTTCGACAAAAACCAGATCAATCAAACACTAGTCGAACTCATTTAACTTTGAGCAGTTGACTGATGTCAGGTAAAACCTCAAACACCAAGTTGTTTGAACATCCGACACTCAGTCTTAGCCACTTGGCCAAGTCCACCTCATCCTCTCATGGAGTTCCCACTGAAGCTCTCTTCCCTCGGCCTACGTCCCTCGGATGCACCAAGCACACTGCTTCGCAATGCCATCCTTCGTGTATGTTGCCCTTGAAGTCTACTTCCATTGGGCCTCACTCAATTTGCTCCCCGTCCAGCGGTCCCTTGGATGCACCAAGCACACGACTTCGCAATGTCATCCTTCACCGACTCAAGGACCCCAAGCCTACGAGACTAGTGACCTTGCCAAGTCCTCAAGACTTCCCATTGCCAAGGCTACACACTTGGACTTACCAACACCAAGCCCTATGCTTGGATTTTGCCAACACCAAGCCCCATGCTTGGACTTTTCACCACCAAGGCTACACACTTGGATTTACGTGGCCAACCCATGTTGCACTTCCCATAACAATCCCATGTCATACATTTTGTCTAACATCAAAATATAGTTCAAGTCAAACTCGAGTTTCGCTAAGGTTTCTTGAGACGATTTAGAGGGGATTTGTTGCAGCAATCTAGACCTTCAAGGCTATTGTCAAGCAACCAAAAGCAAGCGATCAAAGATCTCTTGTAAAGTGTTTTTCTTTACTTGTATTGTATTTCATACTTGTATTTTCTTGTATTTGTTGTATTACTTTGTGTAATCACTTGTACGAGGTTTCTCCACCTCCGACGTGTTATCGAGAAGGAGTATTACTGATTAGTTGTGTTGGTTGCATCGCTAGAGCTCATTTGAGCTCACCTCGTGGAGTAGGAACCTTGAGGTTCCGAACCATGTTATATCTCGTGTACTTGTGATTGTGTTGTATATTTGTTTGTATCATTTCTATATTCCGCTGCGTACTAATGATCATAGGCAAGCACACGAATGAATTCCATCAACATCTACGAAATCGCTATTCACCCCCCCCCCTAGCCGTCATCACGGTCCCGACAATTGGTATCAGAGCGAGGCCGCTCTTCAAGGTTTAACAACTAAGGGAGCATCGCTAGAGGGTGAATAAGAAGATGGATTTTCAAGAAACATTGGGATGGAATATCAACATGTCGGTCTCGTATGCGCTTTATGGATGAGAAGGCTTCAATCAGTGGAAGGCAAGGATTGAAGACTTCATCATGATGATGGATCTTGAAGAATGGTCCACCTTGATAGAAGGATTCGAGTATCCAAGAGGGTCAAAGGGTTGTTTTCTCAAAATGAAGAAGTGGAAAGAGGAACAAATCCAAGAATTCGAGAAAAATAAGAAGGTAATAAAATTCTTGGTTGAATTGATTCCTAACGACATTTTGTGTAGTTTAGGTGATTACATGGATGCCAAGGAGCTATGGAGCCAAGTGGCAAGATTCCATGAGAACCCACAATCGATCCAAGAAGAAAAGGAAGAAGAGGAATGCTCATCCTCTCAAGCTCAAGAAGAAGCAAGCACATCTTCATCCCAAGAGCTTGAGGATTCAGAGGTTGATAGGGAATCAACATCCGGATCGGAAGAGGTGGAAGAAGTGGAAGAGGCCTCCACCTCTAGGATTGAGGGGGAGGAGAGACCATCCACTCCGTAGCATCAAGAAGAAGCTTCTACCTCCGGTTAAGGAGAGGAGGAAGTTCAAAATTCCACCACCACCCTAGTTAACTCAAATACATGCATTAGTAATAAGAATCATATAATATGTTTTGAGTGTAGGGAAGTCGGGTACTATAAAAGCAAGTGCCCTAAGAAGGTTAAGAAGACTCAACCGACGCCAAAAGTTCAATCTAAAACCAATGAAGCCGGAGCCCTAATTAGGAAGAGCAAGGAGCATGTCATTTGCTTCAAATGTCATCAAAAGGGGCATTATTGGAGCCAATGCCCTAGGTGTTGGGATGTATACTGAAAAGTCTATCTTTTGTATGAACATCTTTAGTTTTGAAATAAGAATCACATGATAATTTTTTGCATATTTATGACTATGCATATTGTCTAATGCATTACATTGTAGATAACATGGTGTATGGTGTCACACGGGAGATCATGTTATCAGTTCCATGTAAAGTGTAAGCAAAGGCTCACAACCGAGATGGTTATAGACAAACCATGGGAATGGTTGTAGTGTGATTTGGTATTGGTTTGTCTTGACCATAGAATTACACTACTACACTTTGTGTGTATTAAGCAGGACCGACATATCGGTTATTCGATTTATTACTGACTACATAATCGAATCGGACCTCAAATATTATGTTGTACATGCTCTTAATCCCGATATAATAATGGGCACATATACTTAGTATTCATTTCTTTGATTTACCAATGGTCGATATTTATAGAGTAAATCGATAGGCTCGGTAAGTTGGGAAATGATATTATTTATATGGTGTGTCGTTGATTATAGGAGGAAACTGTGTCCTATATATTAGGATGATGATGTTAGTAATATATGAGAGATGTCCTAAGGCAATCGCCTTATGTATGAACCATTTATATGATAAATGAAGATTCACTATTTGAGTATACATGTTTTATGTATTTGATTGGATCTTAAACTCATTTACTGAATGTCCACGATACGATTCACAGCATGAGAGAATTTGTGATTGGATCACAACTAGTGAGTATCTCTACATGTGTAATTGTGATGTATCGGAATTATCCCTAGTCGATGAATTGATGAATCTGGACACCATCAATTCTGTTGAGACTAGCACGAGGTATACTCCTTGGTGTATCCAAGCAGCTGATTCTCACTGGCTGGAGACATAGTGATGTCCGAAGTTAATCGTGGATGCTAGTTATGGTAACTAGTTCATTGGAGTGACCAGCCGTAAGACTTCATATGGTTCTCTGCATATATAGATATGTCAATGAAGTTCTTACTGTGGCTTAAGTGCGATGTTCCTTTGACTTGCGGTATTCAAGTCATCTTGATCATGGAGACTTATGCTTTGACATCTTAAGCAAACATCTCTAAGGAGATGTGGACCCGGGATGATTGGGTATAAGTCGAAGTGATCGAAAGTGTTTGAATAGCCTATAAAGGATTCACCACTCCTTGCGAGGAGATGTATACCCATGGCCTCTCGTCGGATTGTTACTAAAGTCTTTGGCCAAAGCATTACATGTTTAGAGTAAAGTACTCTTCGATACATGTGGAGTAACTAGAATCCGTAGGACGAGGAAATGATACTTGGGCTAGGTGTGACGTAGTCTTTAGTGGGGATCGACACAATAGACCATGTCCTGAACCAAGTGGGTATAAGATGAGTGAAGGGAATGGGGCACGATTCATTCGAAGGGTTTCAAAATAGTTCGGATCAACCGTTGATCTTTTCGGTTAATTGGGGATCATGATGTACTACTAGGTGCCACTCATGATCGTTCTATAATTAATGGTTAATTATAGACGGCCAACATAAACCGAGAACCTATTTGGTCACACGCACAACGAGTGTAATCCAAAGGATTTAAAACGAGCTTGAGAATTGGATTCTCAGACCGAGAGAAACTAGGTTTGGTTGGACCAAACATAAAGCGAGCATGAAATCATTTCAGTCGCAATGGAAGCGTGGATGGGCTGCGTCTTATGAAGACGTAATGGATGGACCAAAATGGTTTGGTTCTAATCCAATGGATAAGAATAAACCAAAGGGTTTGGTTTATTTTAAACGAATGAACCAAAAGTTGGTTCGGTTCGTTTTAACTTAAAATAAACCATCATGGTTTGGTTTATTTTAACTTATCTTAATGGAGCGGGTTAACGGGCTTTATGGACATGATCCATTAACCATTAAGAGAATTAGTTCTCTATAAAAGTGGGCTTAAGGGATTGTTAAACCCTAACTAATCCAAACCCTAGCCCCCCCTTGAGTTGCCGCCCACTCCTTGGAGGAGTTTTCGGCGCCAATCCAAGAGCAGCCCTTGTGCCGTCCAAGACCCTTGCCGCCGTCCAAGCTCCAGCCGGTGAACCTCTGGCGACCCTCCGGTGATCTCCTATAGGTTTGGCATCAAGGTGAGGCTTTTCTCTCCTTGTTTTGGCCGGCGCCTACTCCTCCACCAAGCTGTCCAGTTTTCTGGACAGCTTCTCCTCCTCTCGTCGGAGCGTCATTTGGACGACGGTTAGTGCTCCGACAGTGGCTAACATACCGGGGATTTGATCTTCGGTAATCCTCTGAGGTGGAGGACGAAGGATTCGTCAAACGGTTGACGAATACCTCTCCGGAGAAGCGAGTTTTGAGAACTCGTTTTGGATCCGAATTTGGATTCGGATCGTGATCATCTCTCGATCACGTCGTCTTCAACACGAGGCTAGTAACCCGTACGAAAACGAAGCTCGTGACTTAGCGAAGTCATCCCGAGGAGCTCGGCGTGGATACGGATAGAGACGATTCTTACGAGGATCGTTCCGGTTGATGTCGTTCCCGCTACACGTCATACGGAAGGTATAACATAGTTTAATTTCCTTTTTATTGCAATTTTAATTTACGGTTATGTCTACACTTGTTGTAATAGCATGCGTGTGTTGTGTGTGTTGTAATAAATAGGAGTATTTATTATTTTTATTGCTTCCACTGTGCTCATGTTTACGAAACATGATCGAACACACACACGCCGCGGTGCCGGAAACCCAACAGTGGTATCAGAGCCCAGGTTGTGTTTCGACATAATCGTAAAATGGTTTTGCGATAGTCATAATGTATTTCTGGAAATTTTCTAATTTTGGAAATTTAGAAGTATTTATAGAAATTTTTCAATTTTGGAAAGTCTAGAAGTATTTATGGAAATCTTCCACTTTTGGAAAGTTGGAAGTATTTATGGAAATTGATATTTTCCATAAATAAAATATTTGATTAGATTCTGGAAATTTGTTTCCTAATTTAATCATGATTTGATTTGGGAAATCAAATCTTAAAATATTTTATTTCCATAAGTAGTTTTAATGATTTAGGAAATTGGTTTCCTAAATAGATTTTCCTTAATCAAATAATTCCATGAATAAAATATGTGATTAGATTTGGAAATTTGTTTCCTAATTTAATTATGATTTGATTTGGAGAATCAAATCTTAAACATATTTTATTTCCATAAATAGTTATGACATATAAGGAAATATATACATGACATAATTGTATGCCATGTAATTGCATTAGATGCATAACATTATGCCATGCGTGTCGTGACATGTAGATGTATGCCATGTATGCCATGCCATGTAGATAATAGTTATTTGCATGCAAAGAGGATGAGACATAAAAACCCTAACTCAATATTAAAGCCTACACCTTCCATTAATATGGTTAGAACCAGAGTTCTGTTTCTTGTTTGGGTTGTTGGACTCTCTCCAAGCCCGGCTCGAACCTGAATATGTTCAAACCATGGAATAGTTTAATACTAATATGGTAAGAGTCAGAGGTCAATCGTTAGCTTTGGTTGTTGGACTCTCTCCAAGCTAATTGGTTGAATGCGCTCTAACCATATTAAAACTATGTCCCGATTAATGGGTTGGCTTTAACCTGGAGCATCGGCTTGTTGGACTCTCTCCAAGGTCGATGTAAAGGGAGGTGAAGTTGGGTGCTATGCATATGATGCATACTTGTTAATGTGTTAACAACCCGATGTATGTGTGAACATTCAATTAGTTGATAGCACATTGTGATAGTTGTATATACGGGATATGCAATCGGTATAGATGATACCTACCGTCGTAGTTATGAATGGCTTGTTGGACTCTCTCCAAGGTTGTTCATAACTATGATGGATATCAGCCCATTCAGAGATGGACCTACAATCTCCCGAAGTGATTTTGGGGTTTTTGGAATTCGAAAAATGAATGGGATTTATAAATGTATATTGATGCATTTTAAAATCATCTTTCTCATATATGCTCGTTTTGTATTTCTAAGTTAATATATTGATCATGATGTGTTTGAATTTGCGTTCCATTTTGGATTCAAATAAATTGATTGGGCCGAACTTCTTGGACTAGCTTAGAAACTTGAGAATTGTTCTCAAGATGAAAAGTTTGTGTACGTCCTCGAAGCGCCTCTTCCCGCCCGTCCTAGTGACGATGCAACTTTGGACCAATTGTTGGCCTATCAGAAACATGTGAGTGATTCTGAACAAATGAGTTGCATCATGCTAGCCGCGATGGAACCCAAGCTACGAAAACAGCATGAGCATATGGATGCTCATATCGTAGTCCTTCATCTCTGTGAGTTGGTTGATGAGCAAGTGAGATTCGAAAGGTTCGAAGTCTCCAAGCTCCTCTTCATCTCTGAGATGCAAGGAGGTTCATCTGTATCGCTCAACATGTCAAGACTGTGGAGCCTTCGAGAAGCATGAGTAGGGACAGTGTTGTTAGTTGATTCCTCAAGAAAGGTTCTAAGAGGGAGTCAAAGGAACAATGTAAGGGGAAGAAGAAAAAGGCTAAAAGGCGTAACTAAAGGGCACTTGCCATCATTATGGCAAGGAGGGTCATTGGCGAAGAAATTGCAAGGTTTATCAAGAGTCCGTGAAGAAGGATAAGGCATCGGATGCCCCATCTTCTTCAGAAATCTTCTTTATTGATTGTCATTCTATTTCCTTAGACACTTGGGTATTGGATACTGGGTGTGGCTCACATATATGTAATGACATACATGGGCTAAGGAATAGAAGAAGACTCGTCAAGGGAAAGTCAAATTTACGTGTTGGGAATGGAGCAAAGGTTGCTGCACTCGCCATCGGATCGTATTTGTTGAAACTCCCTGCAGGACTTGTCTTAGAACTGGACAATTGCTTTTATATTCCTTCGTTGATAAAGAACATCATTTCTATTTCTTGTTTAAATAGAAATGGTTTCCATTTGACGTTTAGTAACAATTGTTGTTACATAACTTTGAATGGGGTTCTTTATGGGACTGGAACTTTAAGCAATGGTGTTTATACGTTGGACGTATCCAGTGACATTTGCAATATCGAAGCGAGCAACAAGAGTGCTCGAAAGGATAATCAAATAGACTCCTACATGTGGCATTGTCGCCTTGGCCATGTAAGCAAGAAACGCATGTCCGAATTACACCGATGTGGAATTCTGGAATCGTTTGAATTGGATTCATACGATACATGCGAATCATGCTTAAAAGGCAAGATGACTAAGTTACCTTTTACGGGAAAAGGTGAACGAGTGGGAGAGTTGCTAGGCCTAATACATAGTGATGTATATGGACCTATGTCAACTCAATCTTTAGGAGGTTATAGCTACTTCATTACCTTCACCGATGATCACTCACGGTTTGGGTATGTGTTCTTGATGAAACACAAGTCTGAAGCCTTTGAAAGGTTCAAAGAATTCAGAAATGAAGTAGAGAAACAACATGACAAGAGTATTAAAATACTTCGATCGGATCGAGGTGGTGAATACTTAAGTCAAGAGTTTCTTGATTATCTAAGAGATAATGGCATATTGTCTCAATGGACTCCGCCCTATATACACCACAAAGATAATGGTGTATCCGAGAGGCGAATCGGACCTTGTTGGACATGGTCGTCAATGATGAATCATGCAACTCTTCCCAAGTCCTTTTGGGGTTATGCACTGCATAATTGTTTTACTTGTTAAGCAGAATGCCTACAAGGTAGTCTCAACTACTCCATATGAGATATGGAATGGTAAGAAACCTCATGTATCTTACTTGAAGATATGGGGTTGTCCTCTTATGTGAAGCGGTGTATCAGACGCATAAACCGGATGCTAAGTCCGATAAATGTCTATTTATTGATACCCTAAGGAAACAAGGGGTTACTAATTCTATCATCCGTGGAACAAAAGGTGTTTGTTTCAAGGCATACTGTTTCTAGAGAAAGAGTTTCTCTTGCAAGAAAAGTGGGAGTGTCGAGCTTGAGGAGGCTCGAGAGACTCAAATAGACATTAATGAGATACCGGTGAGCACAACAACTGACAACTCATAGTGATGAGCAATCTTGGACCTATTGTAACACCACATCTTCGTAGATCCGTAGAACACGCAATATTCCCGAGAGATATGGATTTCGTAGTTTAATCGAACGACGTGTTACTCATTGATGATGAGCTTATGAAGAAGTCCGACAAGTTCGAGAAGGGATAAGTGGCTTGGTGCCATGAAGTCGGAAATGGATTCCATGTATAAAAACCAAGTTTGGAACTTGGTTGACCCACCTGAAGGCATAAAGCCTATATGGTGCAAGTGGGTTTTCAAGAAGAAAACCGACATGGATGGTAATGTGATTACCTATAAGGCTAGATTGGTGGCGAAAGGATATCGTCAAAAGCAAGGTGTTGATTATGACGAAACCTATTCGCCTGTAGCTATGCTTAAATCCATTTGGATGCTCCTGGCCATAGCAACTCATTATGATTATGAGATATGGCAGATGGATGTGAAAACAACTTTCCTTAATGGAAACCTGCTCGAGGACGTGTATATGATACAGCCTGAGGGTTTCACATCGGTTGATAAAACCAAGGTATGCAAATTGCGACGATCCATTTATGGATTGAAGCAAGCATCCAGGAGCTGGAATATCCGTTTTGATGAGACAATCAAAAGGTTTGATTTCTCACAAAAATCCAGACGAACCTTGTGTGTACAAGAAGGTTAGTGGGAGTGCAGTTGTATTCCTAGTATTGTATGTCGATGACATACTACTTATAGGAAACGATGTTTCAATCTTACAGTCAGTGAAGGTTTGGTTATCCAAGACATTCTCCATGAAAGACCTGGGAGAAGCAACCTACATCCTCGGGATTAAGATCTATAGAGATAGATCGAAACGGTTGCTTGGTCTTTCGCAGTCTACATATATAGACCGAGTGCTAAAGAGGTTTAGCATGTCGGAATCCAAGAAAGGTTTCCTACCCATCAGGCATGGGGTACACCTTTCGAAGTCTATGTGTCCGCGCACAGAAGACGAGAGGATTTGCATGAGTAAGATTCCCTATGCATCCGCAATAGGATCTATCATGTATGCTATGTTATGTACGAGGCCCGATGTATCGTATGCTCTGAATGTCACGAGCAGATACCAGTCTGATCCAGGAATGGATCATTGGGTGACTGTTAAGACGATCCTTAAGTACTTAAGAAGAACTAAGGATACGTTCCTAATATATGGAGAAGGGTACATGGTGATACGTGGGTATACGGATGCCAGATCCAGACAGACAAGGATGATTCCATGTCTTAGTCTGGGTATGTATTCACCTAGAATGGAGGCGCAATAAGTTGGAAAGGTTCCAAGCTTGACACTATAGCGGATTCTGCCACTAATGCAGAATACGTTGCAGCTTTGGAAGCAGCAAAGGAAGTGGTTTGGATCAAGTAGTTCATCTATGAACTTGATGTGGTCTCATCAATGATCCAAACATGTGCTTCGCCGCTATCATCTTATCAGAGAGATCATCAGTAGGAACGAAATACAAATTGAGAAAATTCCCACTGAAAGGAACTTAGCGGATCCTTTGACTAAGGCATTACCTCAAAGTAAGTTTGAGGGTCATGTTAGAGCTTATGGTATTGGATACCGTAGCGATTGGCATTAGGCCAAGTGGGAGTCTGTTAGTAATATATGAGAGATGTCCTAAGGCAATCGCTTTATGTATGAACCATTTATATGATAAATGAAGATTCACTATTTGAGTATACATGTTTTATGTATTTGATTGGATCTTAAACTCATTTACTGAATGTCCATGATACGATTCACAGCATGAGAGAATTTGTGATTGGATCACAACTAGTGAGTATCTCTACATGTGTAATTGTGATGTATCGGAATTATCCCTAGTCGATGAATTGATGAATCTGGACACCATCAATTCTGTTGAGACTAGCACGAGGTATACTCCTTGGTGTATCCAAGCAGCTGATTCTCACTGGCTGGAGACATAGTGATGTCCGGAGTTAATCGTGGATGCTAGTTATGGTAACTAGTTCATTGGAGTGACCAGCCGTAAGACTTCATATGGTTCTCTGCATATATAGATATGTCAATGAAGTTCTTACTGTGGCTTAAGTGCGATGTTCCTTTGACTTGCGGTATTCAAGTCATCTTGATCATGGAGACTTATGCTTTGACATCTTAAGCAAACATCTCTAAGGAGATGTGGACCCGGATGATTGGGTATAAGTCAAGTGATCAAGGTGTTTGAATAGCCTATAAAGGATTCACCACTCCTTGCGAGGAGATGTATACCCATGGCCTCTCGTCGGATTGTTACTAAAGTCTTTGGCCAAAGCATTACATGTTTAGAGTAAAGTACTCTTCGATACATGTGGAGTAACTAGAATCCGTAGGACGAGGAAATGATACTTGGGCTAGGTGTGACGTAGTCAGCCTAGTGGGGACTGACACAATAGACCATGTCCTGAACCAAGTGGGTATAAGATGAGTGAAGGGAATGGGGCACGATTCATTCGAGCTGCTGAAGGGTTTCAGAAATAGTTCTGGATCAACTGTTGATCTTTTCGATTAATTGGGGATCATGATGTACTACTAGGTGCCACTCATGATTGTTCTATAATTAATGGTTAATTATAGACGGCCAACATAAACCGAGAACCTATTTGGTCACACGCACAACGAGTGTAATCCAAAGGATTTAAAACGAGCTTGAGAATTGGATTCTCAGACCGAGAGAAACTAGGTTTGGTTGGACCAAACATAAAGCGAGCATGAAATCGTTTCAGTCGCAATGGAAGCGTGGATGGGCTGCGTCTTATGAAGACGTAATGGATGGACCAAAATGGTTTGGTTCTAATCCAATGGATAAGAATAAACCAAAGGGTTTGGTTTATTTTAAACGAATGAACCAAAAGTTGGTTCAGTTCGTTTTAACTTAAAATAAACCATCATGGTTTGGTTTATTTTAACTTATCTTAATGGAGCGGGTTAACGGGCTTTATGGACATGATCCATTAACCATTAAGAGAATTAGTTCTCTATAAAAGTGGGCTTAAGGGATTGTTAAACCCTAACTAATCCAAACCCTAGCCCCCCCTTGAGTTGCCGCCCACTCCTTGGAGGAGTTTTCGGCGCCAATCCAAGAGCAGCCGCCGCCCAGCCTTGTGCCACCGTCCAAGACCCTTGCCGGCGTCCAAGCTCCAGCCGGTGAACCTCCGGCGACCCTCCGGTGATCTCCTATAGGTTTGGCATCAAGGTGAGGCTTTTCTCTCCTTGTTTTGGCCGGCGCCTACTCCTCCACCAAGCTGTCCAGTTTTCTGGACAGCTTCTCCTCCTCTCGTCGGAGCGTCGTTTGGACGACGGTTAGTGCTTCGACAGCGGCTAACATACTGGGGATTTGATCTCCGGTAATCCTCTGAGGTGGAGGACGAAGGATTCATCAAACGGTTGACGAATACCTCTCCGGAGAAGCGAGTTTTGAGAACTCGTTTTGGATCCGAATTTGGATTCGGATCGTGATCATCTCTCGATCACGTCGTCTTCAACACGAGGCTAGTAACCCGTACGAAGACGAAGCTCGTGACTTAGCGAAGTCATCCCGAGGAGCTCGGCGTGGATACGGATAGAGACGATTCTTACGAGGATCGTTCCTGTTGATGCCGTTCCCGCTACACGTCATACGGAAGGTATAACGTAGTTTAATTTCCTTTTTATTGCAATTTTAATTTACGGTTATGTCTACACTTGTTGTAATAGCATGCGTGTGTTGTGTGTGTTGTAATAAATAGGAGTATTTATTATTTTTATTGCTTCCGCTGTGCTCATGTTTACGAAACATGATCGAACACACACACGCCGCGGTGCCGGAAACCCAACAGATGATGTCCCCTTGAGGAGCTCATAAGGTTGATCATGTAAACCCTGCAGGTGGACTTGGTCCGGCATGATGATAAGGTTGAGTGGTACTACTCATGGAGTTAGATGTTGATTAATTAATTGTCAGTAAATTAATTAATTAACGGACATTCAAGATCATAAATACGGGGAGATAAATGTACAAATAATATATGGAGCCCATATTAACTTATGGGGGTTGGTGAGGTAGATCAATGATAATCCTCTAGTGGAATGGATTATCATTAATGGATCGGACTTTATGTGGGCTTGATCCATTGGGTGGCCAAGATTCAACTCCTCCTCATGGTCCCTATTGTAGCCTATTAAAACCTCATGGAGCCTAGATCTGATGATGGAAAATAAAACTCTATATCTAATGGTGGAAGATGAAACTCTAGATCTGACGGTGGAGATTAAATCTTTAGATCCGACGGTTGAGATTAATTCTCTAGATCCGACGATTGAGATTAAATCCCTAGAACCGACGATGGAGATTAAAAGGAGGCTTGATCCCAACTCTATAAAAGGAGGCTAGGGCTGGGCGGCAAGTAAGAAGGAACAAGGGATTAGGGTTTGGGCTGCTAGGGCTTGGAGGCTTGGGCGGCCACAATTTTGGAAAGTTTTTCCTTTCTCTTCTTCTTCTTGGCTGGCGCCCAAACTTGCATCTCCTCTCCTTGGCTGGTGTCCAAGCTCTTCTTCCTCTTCTCCTTGGCCGGTGTCCAAGCTCTTCTTCCTCTTCTCCTTGGCCGGTGGAAACAAGGGTTAGGGTGATTCCTTGGAGCTCTTTGTCGGTGCCCACCTTCCCCTCTCTTTGGGCCAGTGACAAGCTTCAAGTTGGGAGCTTGTTGGTTGGTCCTAGATAGAGGAGAGTTTTGATTATATACTTCCTCTTGTTCGGAGAGAGTAAGGGAAGGAAGATCGTGATCTAGGAGGCTTCGACTTTTAAAAGATCGTCGCCCACACGACGTCCAAAAGGAGGAAGGACAACAATAGAAGATCGAGAGGTATAAATTTTGTTTTGTTTTCCTTTTGTTCCTTTGTATGTTGTATGTTTATGTTATGTAGCTAATTTACTTGGACCCCGAATACGAACACAAAAATTGGCGATCCGTACATCGTCTATTCCTCAGCTATTCGTAGAATAGAGGTTGGTGGCTTGAACAACAAGTTTGTTCAAGTGACCACTCTAATCGATTAGCACGATGATGAAACGGTAGCTTGGGTAATCCCTCCTTGTCAAGGATAAAATTTTTTTATCTGGGGACGTAGAAGGGATCGCCATGAACAAGCAACCGAGTTGAAGTGGGAAGCGAAGTTTCCTACCTTCACTAGGGGGAAGAAGAAGACTCAAGAGGGAGCATCACATGTAGGGGAGTTAAGGCAAACCCCAAGGTAACATTTAAGTATGCTTCTACTTCAATTAATAGTCAAAAGCATGCTAGAAGTAATCTTGATATTTATTATAAAGAGCATGCTAGAAATAGTAAACTTTATTGCTTAGGTGCAAAGTCTTGTCATTTTAGAAATAAGGAGAAATTTGGAACTAATGTCCCTAAAACAATTTTACCTAAGGCAAGTATTAGTAAAATAGAAGACTATCTAGGTTTTAATCCAAAGAATTCTAGACATATGCCTAGGAAGAGAAAAAATAATCAAATAAACAATGGGCCCACCGAATTAGAGAAAATAGAGTTAGAAAATCAAGTCTTGAGGTCAAGGCTTGAGAAAATGGAAAAAACCCTTAAAAAGATGCAATATCAAATTAAATGGTCAAATTGTAAAAATCTAGGGTCTAGGAGTCAAAGGCCTAGGAAACAAGAACCCTCAAGGGGCAAGAAAGGTTTGGGTCACAAACCTAAGCCCAAGAAAACTTATCATAATGTTCCATTCATTTATGGAACTAAACCTAGGTCTAGGAAGGTCATGGTTACTAGGGAAGTCATCCCTAAGGGTAACCAAGGTGTGTGTCCAGTGGCTAGGGTTTCGAAGAAACCTAGGGAGGCCACTAAGAAGGTTACAAGGGGAGTCACCCCTAGAGCTAACCTAGGCAAGACCATAATGACCAAGGCTACCAAGCCTAGGAGGGTATCTAGGGAGGTCATCCCTAAGGAATACCTAGTTAACCCAAGGAGCTCAAATAGGTTTTGGGTTCCTAGGAGCGTGATTGACTCACGCTAAATTGGTTAGGATGTGCCAACCTTGAATGGATAGGTAGTTAACTTAACCTTGGTAAAGGTGGTACTTTAGGTCATTTTCAAGGTTATGGGTACCTTGGAATTGTGTTTTGATCATAATCCTAAAGGCTTTTAGGATATGCCAATATATTTTGAAGATTATGAAAAATCAATCAAATTGATACAAATTAGGTTTAGAGGTCATAGTATGTCATTTTGGGTTTTTGGCACACTTGGGAGAAAAGTGATAATATGACAAAATAGATTCAACCTTAACAAATGGCAATTAATATTAAAATTTAGGTATTATATACCTCTATATATTTTATTTTCCATGATTGATTTGTCATATGTCATGTCATTACAACATATCTATTTTTATCATTTATATGTCATGATCATGCTTAGGTTGTTGTCTTAATGTCATGTATGCTTAGGTTATATCATATGCCATGATATCATGATCATTGCCCATGCTTATTTATGTTATTATATATGCCATGATCATTCATGCATTAATTAAAATTGATGTAAGGACAATTGGCATGACTTGAAATCTCATGTATAAGGGAATCAAGTAGTGTTGCCCTAGAAAATGCATGAAACCCTAATTTAGTATGAGCAAAACCCACATCTCACATCACATTGACATGTGTGTGTATTGATACACCCTAGACACATGTGAGATGCTAGGAAATGAGTTAAGTTCAAGGTGCATAGTTTTTTCATCTAGATGAACTTAAACTCAACTCATACCATGGATGAATCATGAGGAAAGCTTGTGTTCAAGTCATGTGCATTAAGCCCATAGACAATGGTTCAATATAAGGTTTTAAAACTACTTCAAAATAATTTTGAAAAACTCTGGTGTAGTCTATCTTTTGATAGAAGTCACCATTGATGATGTTGATACAAAGTGAGCTCAAGACAATGAAGTTTTTCTCATTTTTTAAATTTGTATCAATTTCACTATTTTATGGGTAAAATATTTTTCAACCATTGTATTTGACATTAGTATTATACGTGTGAAGTTTCAAGATTTTTCAAAACACGTATATTTACTTATGAATTTCTAAAATTCAATTTTTGTTTTTGATTTCTTCATTTTATAGATATCAGTCGACTGATGCATAGGGTAGTTGACTGATTACTGTCAGATTTGATTGCCAACGTTTATTTCGGGTAAACAAGGATGTTTAGCCGATGATTCAACTATGCTAGGCTACCCTAACTGCTCATAACCTTAGGATATGCTTTAGAAAGCATTGGAAAGGGTGAAAATCCATTGGATATGGATTAGGAGAGTTGTTTAGGGTGTGTATCAATTTTAAGGTGTGTGAAAGTTCAAGATTGAACTTTTACCCTTAATTTTGATGGTTTAGTGTTCCTATAGGCTTAGGTACTCTCCAAGGGTATTGTTGGTGCAATGGTCAAGGGGGAGCAAGCCTTTAGGGGGAGGTATCCATCATGGGACAATAGATGTGTTCTTCATCATGAAGGGAAGAAATGGAAATGTGAGATGCCCAATTTGGAAATTGAGAGAGTTTATAGGAAGCCTCTCTTAAGTGATATGGGACTTATCACTAGGAAGAGTGAGGGCATCCTAGATGTTTTTAGACAAATGGGGAGATTGTAAGATCTCATTAGGATATGAGACATTGACCTCATTGAGGAGAACCTTTTTGATGTATGTCAAAAAGGGGGAGAATTTATAGGAGAAGTTATGGGAGAATTTGGGATTACCAATTTGAGAGAATTGGTAAGGAGATTTTAGTTAGGTGGCCTAACTCAATGTTTTGTTTGTGGTTTTTGTCAAAAATCTAAAAGGGGGAGATTGTTGGTGCAATCGGCTCAGGTCATGATTGACCAGACTCGAGTTGGACTCGAGTAGTGTTTTGATGTTTGACAATGGTTTGGGGAGATTGTTGGTGCAATCGACCCTGGTCATGATTGACCGGACTCGAGTTTGACTCGAGTGGTATTTTGGATGTTTGATGATGGTTTGACCATTGTTTGACTATATGGTTGGCATGGGTTTAACCATATGATGGGAAAGTCCAAGTCTTGGATACTTGGCATGGAAAGTTCAAGCATGGGTCTTGGCAAGGGAAAGTCCAAGCGTGAGTCTTGGAAAATGGAAAGTCCAACATGGGTTAGCAAGGAAAGTCCAAGGGGTGATATTGGCGACGTAAAGTCCAAGTGGGAGTCTTGGCAGCATAAGTCCAATGGTTGGCGGTGTAAAGTCCAAGCGGGCGTCTTGGCAGTGTAAGCCCAATGTGCCTTGGTGGTGTAGACCATGTTAGTATGACAATAGCTGATGGAAGCACCTAAAGGCTAGCGTATTGATGAACAAGTCATGGATGACTTGGAGGGATCCGATAGGCATGAGGCTGACGGAGGTGGCTAGAAGGTTTAGATCTAGGCTAAGGGTGGTCTAGCAAGTATGAGGGAATCATACTTGGTGTTAAAATCTCATGGATGAGGGTATCAGTTGACTGATTTGAGTCAACTGGTGTTCGAATGCAGGAAATGGTCGAGCAGTCGACTGCCAGCATTGAGGAGTCGACTGATGGCCTTAGTAGTCGACTGATATGGTGATTAGTCGACTAATGGTCGGTTTTCAGGAACAGAATGTTTCTGAGTCGACTGTTAGGGTTTGACAGTTGAATGATGAGTCTATCAGTTGACTGATGGGCATGATTAGTTGACTGATGGTCTATCCGTTAGAACTTATCCAATGTGGCTTGGGCCATTGTGAGACAACGGCTACAGGAGCTCGACTGATGGTCTCGATTAGTTGACTGCTAGGCGAAATCCAGCCCAAATGCAGGTTATAAAAGCAGCTCGTGGAGAAGAATTTGGGTAAGGTTTCTTGAGGCGATTTGGAGGAGATTTGCTGCTGCAATCCAGACCTTCAAGGCTATTCTCAAGCAACTTAAAGCAAGCAATCAAAGATCTCTTGTAAAGTGTTTTTCTTTACTTATATTGTATTTCATACTTGTATTTGCTTGCATTTGTTGTATTACTTTATGTAATTGCTTGTACGAGGTTTCTCCACCTCCGACGTATTGTCGAGGAGTATTACTGATTAGTGGTGTTGGTTGCATCGCTAGAGCTCATTTGAGGTCACCCCGTGGAGTAGAAACCTTGAGGTTCCGAACCACATTATATCTCATGTACTTGTGATTGTGTTGTATATTTGTTTGTATCATTTCTATATTCCACTGCATACTAACGATCATAGGCTAGCACACGAATGAATTCCATCAACGCCTACAAAATCGTTATTCACCCCCCCTCTAGCCGTCATCACGGTCCCAACATATCCATCATAAGTTCTCCCTCTTTAGTAAAACTGAAGAGCGAAGTCAAATAAAGTTTTGCAAGTTCCCATGAATGTGCAAATACTATCATATTAATCTTCCACAACCACGTCTACCATACTAATACACCACACATGGATCCTTGCATACTATATGAGGCACTGCACCATGACTACCATGTGTGATATTTCATACTTAAGACTTTGTATGAGGCACTTGTGCCCTAATTTCTGTATGAATGCCTTAAAATACTGTAAGAGCCATTTATGCCTTAGAATACTATAAAAGGCATTTATGTCTTAGAATACTGTAAGAGGCGTTTATTGTTGGGTTTTTCCGAGCCGCAAAAACCGCTTTTTGCGTTGCGGAAACCTCGGAAGCCCCCGGCCACGGATCCGTGCGAAGAAGTATTAAAACAAAACATGTATGTGCTTGTATAAAAACCCTAGATCTACCTTAGATCTAAGAGATAAGAGCGTTACCCTCGATGCGATGCCCTTCGCAAATCCCGCTCGTCCAAAAGTCCGCCGGAACTCGAGAGTGTCAAGTGCACACTCCTCTATGGTATCCACACAAGCAATAGGTGGAAGAAAAACACACTTGAGTGTGCTAGCACTCCTAGGGTGTCTCGGCAAGATGAGGAAGGAGAGGGAGAGAGCTTGAGAGGAAAAATTCCAAGGTTGAAGATGAAGTCAATTAGCCACCAAAAATCAATACCCCATCTAATGGAGTGGCCGGCCACTTCATGGAGGGGGGTTACATGCATGCATGTAACTCCCATGACCCTTGATCTCCCTCATGATGTGGCATCAATTGACAAAGTCAATGATGATGTGGAGCATCATCATTGGCCGCCCATGCCAAGTCATCACCATGACATGGCATTTGGTCAAGTCAAACTTGACCTTTCATCTTCCCTCTCAAGTCAAGTCAAACTTGACCTCTAATCTCCCATGGTTGATCAAATCTAACCACTTGACTCAAGTCAATTTAATTTAATGAATCTTTATTCATTAATTTAAATTGATTTGATGAATCAAATCTCAATTAGACTCATTCAACACTTGAATCAACTTGAGTCTAACTCAATTAGTCTAATTTGGATTACTCTTAATCCAATTTGGTTCATCCCATGAACCTAATCCTCATGGTTCATCATATGAACCTAATCTCCATCTAATTGCTCTTATGTGTGTGACTATAGGTTCTTGTAACGCTGGCAATGTCCCTAAACCGATTTAGGAACATAAGCAATGAGCGGTATCTAGCAACACATCATTGCTACCCAAGTTACAAGAATGTTGAGCTCCAACATCACCTTTGTGACTACTAATTGTGACTCTCACAATATGTGACAATCTCCCTCTATCCTTGACATCTAGATTGAGCAATCGAGGCATAGACCGTGTCATCCTCGGTACAATCTAAATCTTGAACTCCAAGTAGACTCACTCTAATCAAATGAGCTCAATATCTCATATTGACTCATTTGGGCATGGCCATGCACTTCGTGGTCTCACTCTATCAAGAATATCGATGTCACCTCATATAGGAGGGATAGATCCCATCTACATCACTCACATCCCTCCGCATAATTGTTACATACCCAAGAATCGCTTTATAGTCCACCCATTTACGGGTGACGTTTGTGACCAAAGTATGCAATTCATTATGTAGGGAACCATGGTGACTTCAGGTCTAAGGACTAATAGTCATACTAATAGCCACATGAGAAAGTATATGACACTCATATAACGATCCATGATACTTTCTCATGGCGGGTCATTCAGTATACATTCTCCAATGCATACCCATGTGTCAACTTGATATCTCATATCCATGACTTGTGAGATCAAGTCATCTTGTTGACCTACATGCTAGTCTCTACGCATTAACATTGTCCCTGAATGTTAATACTCGACTAGGAATGATTAAGAGTAGTGTTCTCTATATCATCTCATTATCGATTCAACCAATCGATTGATATAGATAAGAACCTACTACTCAAGGACATTATTATATTTAGTTATTTGGCACCAATACAAGTAAATATAATAACCATGCCTTAATAAATAGGAATATGATACAATAAAGTCCATACAACAATCATCATATGATTGGCTCTAGGGCTTTCACTAACATTTATGCCTTAGAATACTGTAAGAGGCGTTAATGCCTTAGAATAATGTAGGAAGCATTTATGCCTTAGAATACTGTAGGAACCGTTTAGTCGTGTTATCATGTTATCTGCCCATTATATCTGGCGTTATAGTTCCCCATGAGGGAAAATTGCTATTTAGCCCTTAGACTTTTATAGGAGAGCTATAAGAATCCTTTACATATGCCCTATAGAGGCGTTATAATTCTCCGTGGGGGCATAAAGCTATCTAGCCTTTAGGCCTTTATAGAAGCACCCTAAGAATCCTTTACATATGTAATATAAAGATGTTATAGTTCCCCATGGGGGCATAAAACTATATAGCCCTTAGGCTATTATAATAGGCACGGAGCCTGAATTAGTTTACAACACCTAAAAGAAATAGCACCAAACTTGTCATACCTTAGAAATAATACCATTGAAATAAGAAAAAAGGAATTCCCACCAAGCATAATAACTGTTCACACAAATGTCAATAACAACTGCCAAAAAGAACTTGAATATATACAAAAATATCAATGGTCTTTTTGTATAAAAATGTCACATAACCCCAGATTATACCAAACACATCATGCCCTTCTACCACAAATCATCAAATAACCTGGAATCCTCTGGAGAAATTAATAACCTCCCCAAAATCATTTCCATCATCTTCTAAAATCCATAATAAGTAGCAAAAGCAAGGAAAACTTCCTCCAAAAATATTAATTAAAAATACTTTCACATAACCCACGCCTAACTAACTCTCCTTCAGCCATTCTTTCTTCTGTCGCGACCCCAAATACCTCCCTGAAGATTCTACCGTCGTCATCCCCAATCAATCCCAGTGCCCCCATCTACCTCCGGTTGGAACCATCACCCTATTCACAGGGCAACTTGAAGGAGGCCTCTGTCTTCCCCTCCCAAAATCTCTCTATCATATACTCCTCTTCTATGACAATCCAGTCAACCAATTAACACCCAACTCCCTTTGAATCCTAGTAGGCACCATTATCGTCTTCCATCACCTCAATATCCCACAAGTACCCCACATATTCCACTGCCTCTACCAACATAAAATGGTTGATCATGGTGTTTTCTATTTCATGGCCCGTCAAGGTTACCAGTTCTTAACTGACATACCCTCCTCCAATAAGGGTTGGAAATAGCTCTACTTCTTCATTGCTGCAGATCCTCCTCTTCCCTATTCTTCTCGCTGGAAAACTATCCTTCCGGATCTCCTTGACCCAAAAATCGTTAAAGCTACCATTGACTTCCCCTCTATTGAAGCCAAGTTGAAGAACAAATATTTCAGCATCGCAGAACTCATAAAAGAGCCCATTTAATCTTATTATGGGCTATCCCCCATTCCCTCACTGAATGCTCTTCCCATCAGTAAGCTTTCCTTCCCCCTTTCTTTTTATATAGTAATTGCCTTTATAAAAAATACTGTCACTCTACTACTTAACCTATAAATCAACAACATACCATTTTTCTCATCAAATTCCTCTAGAACCATGTATCAAAATCCTTAATTAACAACCCTACACAACCCTTGTCTTAGCATTTTTACTTCGTGTCATAAATTGAAATATTACTATCAGATTCTGCACTCTTACTGGATTCATAATTCCTAATCACCTTTTATCCTTGTAGAAGACATGATGGACACATCCATTGCCAGGACCTTAGCCAACAAACAGAGGAAGAGAAAAAGATCAGATACTACATCATCCTCCGCCCCCGAACCACTTACTTCAGTAAGTAACCTTTACTCAACCTTTACCACTTACCACTAATATGTTTATAATTCTTAACAGTACTACATATATTTCTTTGCCACAAGTCCTTCCCATATTAACACAAGTCCCCATCATTACTTCTGATGAACCAAATCAACCCCCCCCCCCCATATGTTCACTAATATCTCCCTTCCTCCTCAAACAGAACCAATCCCCAACCTCTTTCCCTTCAACTTCCCTTCATTTTCTTCTGATCCTATTTCTACTATTCTTCCATTGAATGCTCTTCCCTCTGACTCACCTACACCCAGTCCTCCTTCTGACACCCCTATCGAACCTATTGACCTTTCCTCTTCGCCCTCTTCCTCCTCAACAGATGATTGTCCCCTAATATCTGTATTCCCCACCAGACAAAAAAATCCCCCCTTTCTACCAGCCACCCCACCTCTGAACCTACAACCTCCACCCTCTTAGACTTACTGGTATAGGTTGTATTAGATTCCTATCCCAACCATCTACATTCCACCCTTCCTATTATGCCTCTTTCCCATCCTTCTTCTTCAGCTCCTCCTAACTCTCCCTCTGATAACACCCCCCCCCCCCCCAATATCAGATTCACCTTTACAACAACCCACTCACCACCCCCTTTCTCCTGATATCCCATCTTTTATTCAAGAACTGAAAGAGAGCCTTCAGACAGTAAGTTTTTTAATTAATAATTTAATTTCCTACCCTAATAGTTTGTATTACATATTCATTTCCAATTTTCAGAGTACCTTGAGACTTCAATCTTTTGAGCAATGGTATAATGACCACCAGAATCAGTTTAGTCAACCCTACACCTTTTCCACAGAGCCACCACCACTCGTGGTCACACCCCCCATGCCCTCCATATCTCCCTCAGGCCTTCAAGATGGCTCTACAAAAATCACACAAAACATGGGTATACAGACTGACATTCCAACCTCTCCCGATCAAACAACTAGAGAAAATGAGCTTCAACAACAAATAACTGGTTGCAACTCTAAGTTGCATCTCTCTCTACTGACCAAGACCGAATGCCAGCAAATGAAAAAGACCTATACTTAAAGGATGCTCACATAGGGTGACTACAAGAGAAGCTTAAAAAATCAGAGCACATTATATCCCTCCAGCAATCTGAGCTTCATAAATTTAAACAGAAGGAGATCAACTGGCACCTTCATTCTGGCAAATTGTTTCAACCTTTAGAAGATGTTATAGATGCCCACCTGGCTCTGAAAGAAATGATTTATGCTAACTTGGATTAATTCCAGTTTAAATTCAATATTCTAAAGCAACACATCAATATGCTAGCCACTATTACCCATGACCAAATCATCAGAGTTAACCACCTACACCAAGAGCTATCTGAATTAAAAGAGATAGAAGGTGAAAGATGGGCAACAAAGCAGACAAGACTCCTAAAAAGATTCTCCAAGCAACTAAGCAAATATTTTCAAAGAGGATTCGAGGGTGCCCTACACCAGACCAATTAGAAAAAGTACTTTATACCTGATGCACCTTACCATGAAATCGACCTAGAAGAAACATACAACAATATTCCTCCAGAAGCCTTACTGACTGACTCCAATACTGACTCAGAGCAATAACCTATTTCTATAATATTTCAAAGAAATACATTTCAGTTCCAGAACCAATTTTGTATACTCTGAACATCCTTGATAATGCATGTCTTTTCCATTGAAATATGCTTATATTCGTACTATTTTGCATTGCCTTACATAGGTCCCTTAATCCCTTTTGTAAAAAATACACTCTGTATTAATTATATTGCCAACCTGTGTATAAAAAGGAACCCTTTCATTATACTCTTTTACTTATCTGAACAACAACACCCATCAACACCTTTTCACCCAGAAATTCCTTACCACAAAGCATCATTCATTATTCATAAAATCGTCCCTCCCAATTATCCTATAATGGAATTACTATACCCCCATCTTACCCTTATTAAAAACTACATTCTATACTTACCCGTCATTTCCACCCTAACAAACCTATGCCCTCTGATCCTCACATCAACACTTTACCACATCCAGCGGGAAAAGTTGTTATTTCCCTCCTATCTAGCCCTTTTTCTTATCTATAAATATAGAATCCCCTTCCTATAATCCTACCAAGAAACCCCTCTAACTTCACTGTCCTTTACTTTCCCAAAAAATGCAGCCTATCACCTCCATCCCTTGACCCTGGTTTGCTTCCATACAATCCAAAATGACAGGGGAACATTGTTGATCCCTGTCCTCTCGAATACAACTCCCCTCCGGCTATCATATTATTGCAGCCAACTCAACCGAATGCCCCCATCATCTTCCCGGATGCACTAAAGCTTTCTTCTTGGAGCAAATAGAAGCTGACATGCTCTTCCCTATTCATCCCTTTCTTCTTGAGATATCAGAATATTTTTCCATTCCTTTAAACCAACTGAGCCCAAACTCCTTCCGATTTATGCTAGGATTTTACCTTATCACTTCTTTCTTATCCATTACCCCCTCAGCCTTTCTTTTCCATTTCTTTTTCTAAATAAAATCATCCGAAATAGGCATATTCTACTTTCAAGCCCACTCAGACTTTCAATTTCTCACAGGCATCCCTTCTTCCCACAAAGGCTGGAAAGAACACTATTTCTTCATGCATTCCCCCTCTCTTTTTCCTTTCCCCTCCACATGGCTAACTACCATTCCTCCCCGACCCTCCTTAGGCTCTTATCGAGATTATAAAGAATACCAAATGATGACTTTACTACTTTCAGAAGAACAGTTTGACCTAAGCCAACTATTAACCAAACTCACAATATCGCTCGTCAGGAACAACTATCCCTTACAATCGACTGGCACACTTGGTAAGATATCTTCTCTTTGCTTTGCTTACTACGTCTCTATATACTATTACAAAACATATAAATTTCAACTTAATTTCTTTTTTCCAGAGTCACTGCTACTTCAAGTTGCCGATGCTACCCCTTTATCATCCCGTAACCATCCTACTCCCCCTCATCCTCCTCCACTAACACTTACTCTTCAACCCCATCCTATCCGCCAGATTCCACCAACACCTCTCTCGTTACCCTCAGTACCTGATCCCCCGGACTCCCTACTATCCGGTATTAACGAGGTTAGCATATTACTTTCCCATTTTTTCTTTTTCCTGGTACTAATAGCTCCCTCTTTTTTTCTTTTAGGGCATCATCAACATCCATCACCTGAACAATCAGTGGATTTAGTATACCAACACTCTCAAGAAGGAACTACAAGGGTATCAAGCTAGAGAATCAATACTTCAACAAACCGGCCAACGACTCGAAAGAGAATTACAAGCTTCTCTTATAAAAGTACAAGCCGACCATACCGAATTATCAGTTTTCCAATTCCATACCAGCTATCTGCAAAATACCCTAGATCTCCTAAGGACCCGACCAGTCTCAGAAGGAACCAACACTTCCCATGAAAACTCTTGGACTTCTACTGCCATCAATGATATGTTCCTGGACATAGGTTTCTCCTTTCTTCACTAGGGCTTTCAAGACTGCATCGATCAATTTAAAGCAGTTGGTTACCCTCCTCTCGGGCACTCCCTTAGTTTTTTAGACATAGGCAGTACCATTGATCGTACTCCCCCTGAACTACTATCATTTCCATTTCCTTCTGATGGGAAAATGTAATTTGCACTTATCATAACAAAATTTATCTTTCCTTTATTACTTTGTTTTTTTTTTCGCACACATCATATATTCTGCAATGCTTTACATGATCGACTTAAGGACGCTACTGATTCACATCCTATCACCTTGTTAATAAATCTTCCTCAAATATTCTTTAAGTAAAAGCACAAGGTGCTCACCTTTTAACTAATCACGCTCTATGCCCTATTCCTTTAATAAAGTAACACCCTAATCAGAAATGAAGCTTACCCTAAGCCATAACAACTCAAGAAATAAGTCACCATTCAAACAAACTTTTATTCCCAAAATAACCCTTCCTTTTAATCATCCTTACCGCCCTTACTGCCTTGGAAGCAGGCCATCGCTCTATCACCCGCAAAAATCCGCAAACAACCCTTCTCCTTTACCGCCTTGGAAATAGGCCATCGCTCAATCACACGCATAATTTCGCAAACAACCCTTTTCCTTTACCGCCCTTACTACCTTGGAAGCAGGCCATCGCTCTATCACACACATAATTTCGCAAACAACCCTTCTCCTTTACCGGCCTTACTGCCGTGGAAGCAGACCATCACTCTATCACACACATATTTTCGCAAACAACCCCTCTTTTTTACCGCCCTTACTGCCCTGGAAGCAGGCCATCGCTCTATCACATGCATAATTTCGCAAATAACCCTTATCCTTTACCACCCTTACTGTCCAGGAAGCAGGCCATCGCTCTATCACATGCATAATTTCATAAGCAACCCTTCTTTTTTACTGCCCTTAATGCGCTTGAAGCAGGCCATCGCTCTATCACAAGCATAATTTCGCAAACAACCCTTCTCCTTTACCGCCCTTACTACCCTGGAAGTAGGTCATTGCTCTATCACACGCATAATTTCGCAAACAACTCTTCTTTTCCTGCCAATCCTAGGCTTTATATTTTCAAGATGCTACTATTCAAATTAATAACCCCTTAAATATTCAACCCCCTCGGTACCATTTACAACTCCTAGGAACCTTCACTTATCCCATCATCTTTTTCCCTTAGCTTTTTCTTATAAAAAATTAACCCCCAATCTTCCTCCTTCATCTTTTCCTCTTTTATCTTTACCCTTTCTTCCCCCATGGCTTCTCCTTCCCATCCTATTGTTATAAGCTCTGACACCAATTCTTCCATTGAATCACATACTCGTTCCACAACAACTTCCGCATATCGACCCCAACTTTCCACAGGGCCCTTTCATTCCCCATTCCCTTCCTTTGGCAACTGCTTATGGCATCCTCCAACACTACAACAGCGAGCTCCATCAAATCTCGTACTAGCTCCCGAAGATGTTCTCGTAGTAATCAAGGGAGATTCCTCTGTGGGTTCTTCCTCCCCTTAGTTTTTTACAAAAAGATGTTCCAGTCATTTTCCCTTTTATGAAGAACCATGTATTTTCCTTTTTATATACTAAGTGTTATGCACTACGCAATAGAAAAAATTTCCAATATAAGCATATCCTTTCAAAAGTTTCAATGATACTCTTGCTTTTCAAATAATGCAAAATCGCTTTCTTTAAAAACAAATAGTCATGCTTTTCCTAAAGTTACTACCAAAATTTGTCAATACATTCTTACAACACCTAAATGACAACAACACATCCTTTCTCTCTGAAAAAAAAACAAACATAAGTTTCATAGCATCTTATCCACTAAAATAGGGGCGCAAATGATATACATTCCAAGGTCTTGATAACAATCTTCCTTGGGCATCCTTCAAATAGTAAGCCCCCACTCCCGCTCGGCTTTCCACTTGAAAGGGTCCTTCCCATTTAGGTCCCAGTTTGCCCTTAGCTCCTTCAGGTAGCACCTTCTTTAACACCAAGTCTCCTACTTGGAAAGAACGAGGCACTACCTTTTTATTATAGGATTTAATTACCTGTGCCCTGTATCTTTCATCATTATATGCGACCATACCCTCTTTTCTTGAATCAAGTCCAATTCCATACTTCAAACTGTGCTATTGTCGTCTGGGAAATAACTCAGCACCAGTGTAGATTCTATTCCAACCTCTAACAACCTCTGAACCATACACCATACTAAAGGGAGTAGCCCCTGTGTCTCTCCTAGAAGTAGTTCGAAAAGACCATAAAACGCTAGGTAATTCCTCCACCCAACTGCCTCCTACATGCTCCAATTTAGTTTTTAACCCATACATCAATTCTCTAATAGTTACCTCAACTTGCTCGTTACTCTGAGGATAAGCCACAGATGTGAATACTTGTTCAATTTTGAAGTCTTGGCACCATTTCGCTAACCTTTTACCCTAAAATTGCCACCCATTATCAGATATCAGTCTTCGAGGGATCCAAAGCAACATACAATATTCCTCCATAAAAATTTTAACACCATCTACTCGATGATACAGGCTAACGGTTCAGCTTCCACCCACTTTGAGAAATAATCTATAGCTACCAACAAGAATTTCTTTTGCCCCATCCCAACTGGGAAAGGTCCTACTATATCCATACCCCATTGGTCAAAAGGGCAAGACACTACTACTGCCTTCATACATTCAGCTGGTTGATGCTGCCAATTGTGATGCTTCTAACAGTTCTCACATTGTCGTACCAACTGTACAGAGTCCTTCATCAGAGTAGGCCAAAAATATCCAGCTAATAATACCTTCCGCACTAATGCTTGACCCACTATGTGACTACCACAAGCTCCTTCATGCACTTCTTTCAGCACATAACTTGGTTCTGTCTTCCCCAAACAACACAGCAAAGGCCGATACAAGTCCTTTTATACAAAATTCCTTTTATCATACAAAAATGAATTGCTTGCTGCTTAAATTTTTGAGCTTTTATAGGGTCATCCAACACCATCTTATCTGTAAAGAACGAAACCAACTCCTTCCTCCAATCATCTTCTATGACCTCTCCCAATCTTTCATTCTATGGCAATAGTTTAATATGTGCAATTATGTCCCGAGTGCCCTAATTCCCCAGCGAATTAGCCAACTGAGCCAACTCATCAACTTTCTGATTTTCTATCCTGGTTATTTTCTTTATCAATACTTCCAAAAAATCTCCTTTAGCCTTTTCTACTAATTCACAGTATTTTCGGCACTTATCATCCTTAACCTCAAATCCCCCCCATAGTTTGTTATACTACAAACTAAGAATCCATACGTATAATCATCCATTCTACACCTACATTTTTAGCAGCTTGCAAATCTATCAGTAAAGCCTAATATTCAGCTTCATTATTAGAGGCTTTGAAATGTAATCTAATCGCCAGCTTAACTTCTTCTCCTTGCGGTGAAATCAGAATTACTCCTACCCCGCAACCCTCTTTTTTGGAAGACCCATCTTCATATACCATCAATGGTTCACATTCTTCTTTGTGTACAGTGTCCACTAAAAAGTCAGCTAATGCTTGCGATTTAATAGAGGTACAGGGTTGATAGGTAATGTCATACTCATTGAGTTCAGTGGACCATTTAATAAGTTTCCCCATAGCTTTTGGATGAGTAAGTATTCTCCTTAGGGGAGTGTCAGTGAGTACCACTAAGGGATGAGATAAAAAATAAGGCCGCAACCTTTGAGCAGTCAAAACTAGTCCCTAGGTTAATTTTTTCAAATTGGTATAATGAACTTCAACCCCCTTCAACAGATAGCTAATATAATAGATTGGATGTTGTTGGCCCTTATCCTCTCGAATCAATATCGAGCTTACAGCCACCTCTGAAAGAGCCAGATACACCTATAACACTTCTCTAGGTTGAGGCTTAGCTAAGAAAGGAGGCTCCACCAAGTATTCTTTCAGAGATTGAAAGGCTTTATCACAATGCTCGTCCCACTAGAACCGTGTAGCCCTCTTTAATATCTTGAAGAAAGCGAGACTCCTATCTGTCGATCGGGATATGAACCTCGACAGGGCACTAATCCTGCCTAATAACTTTTGCACCTCCTTAAAATTTCTTGGAGGTTGAATTTGCTAAATGGCTTCAATCTTAATAGGATTAGCCCTTATACCCTGTTCAGTGACCACATGTCCCAAAAAATGACCCTATGTCACCCCAAATACACACTTTTCCATATTCAACTTCATTTTATATTGACGTAGAGTACCAAAAGTTTCCTCCGGATCCGTTATTAACTACCCAACATATAGAGTTTTAACCAGAATATCATCCACATATACCTCCACGTTCCTTCCCAATTGCTTTTTAAAGATTTTATCCATTAACCTTTGGTAAGTAGCCCCAGCATTTTTTAATCCAAAAGGCATAACTACATAACAAAATGTTCCCTCAGCTGTAATAAAACTGACCTTATTCTGATCTTCTCAGGCTAGCGGTATTTGATGATATTCCTGGTAAGCATCCATCATTGAAATAAACTAATGCCCAGCAGTGGAATCTACTAACTTGTCAATGCGGGGCAAAGGATAACAATCCTTAGGATAAGCTTTATTAAGATCTCTAAAGTCCACACACACTCTCCATTTCCCTGATGGCTTAGGAACCAACACCACATTAGACAACCAAGTAGGATATTGCACTTTTCTGATATGCCCAGCCTTTAGCAATTTACCTATTTCTTCTTTAATGATAGCATCTTTTCCTGCTCCAAAATGCCGACGCTTCTGCTTTATAGGAACTGCAGTAGGTAAGATATACAATTTATGCTCCATGACATTAGGATCAATTCCTGATAAGTCTTGCGGAGACCATGTAAAAATGTCCATATTTGTGATAAGGCATTGTATTAAGCCTGATTTAAGTTGCACGGGAAGATCTTGGGCTATAAAGGTAACATGTTCAACACACTTATCATCTAATACAATAGCCTCTTTATCAGGTTCTCCTATCTCTTTAGCATCCCTCTTTTGAACGAAACACATGGTATCTCCATACTTAGATTTTTGTAGAGGCTTATTAACAAATTTTCCTTTTCGCCCTGTCCTGATAGCATCCACATAGCATCTATGGGAGAGCTGCTGGTCACCTCTTTCCTCTCCTACTTCACTCCCTACAGAAAACTTAAGCTTCTGATGGTAGGGGGAAGCCACAGCCTGTAAACTGCTAAAAATAGGCCTTCCTAAGATAGCATTATAGGAAGAAGGCATATCCACCACAGTGAAATTGATAAGTACCGTCCTTCTTCTTAGCTCTTCCCCCAAGGACAAAGGTAATTAGTTTGCCTCATTGGCTGCACTTCATGCCCAGAGAACCCAAACAAAGAAGTTCCTACTGGTTGTAGATCAGTGACAACAACTCCCATTTGTTCCAGAGCTGTCCAATATAAAATATCTACTGAACTACGCGGATCAACAAAAACTCTTCCTACATCAAAATTTGCAATTAGAGCCCGAATGATCGACCAGAGCATCAGTGTGAGGAGTTATCACTCCCCCTAAATCATTATTGTCAAAGCCTATTACGGGTCCTCTGGTCCTAGGAAGAACAACAATAGTTGCGCACTCCTCCCTACTGTGCGTTTTTCGTGCCCTATTAGAATCCCCGTTAGTGGAGCCACCGAATATCATGTTGATAGAACCTCTCACAGGGGGTTGATTAGCAGGCTCAACCCGATCGGGCACTATTTCTCGTATCTGCACAAGAGTTCTGGGATTACCTCTTCCATAATTTCTTCCTCCGAACCCCTGTTGATAAGGAGCTGGATTCATAACCAAATTTCGGATATGAGGATGAGCTCCCATTATTCTCTATAATTCCAAGTCCAACTGCCGGCAATTCTGAGTATAATGTCCATATTCTTGATGAAAAGCACAGAAAGTAGGAGCTGACAATCTTCTAGGCCCTCTATCAGCTCCAAAGGGTCTCTGCAGCAGTCTCTGCTCTATACAAATATTCATATCCCTCTCCTTAGAAAATCAGAGTAGAGGAGCATACAAAGTTCTGTCCTCTACAGGGCGCACAGGCCTCACCCATTCTATCCTCCCTTCTGGTTTTTCCATTACGCTGAAATCCTGTGAAGTTCACCAGGATTTCTGAGCATCCTCCAAATTAATAAACTTCTCAGCCCGAGACAACAGATCTTCGAAGCTTATGGGAGGCCTCTTAGCCAAAGATTTAAAGAAATCCCCCTCCCTGAGCCCTTGGGTAAAATCTCCCATCATCATACCTGGCTCTAAGGTAGGAATTTCATGAGTAGCTTGTGTAAATCTATGCATATATTGCCGCAAACTTTCTGGTTTTTTTGTTTAAGATCAAAAAGACTTAAGGGCTGAGGCAAATATTTCTTAGAACTAGAAAACATTGTTTATAAATAATGTGGAGAAATCCTTAAAGGATGTAATGCTCTTTGGTTTCAAATCACTAAACCATTGTTCTGTCGGTCCCGTCAAGGTAGTAAGGAATACCCAATATTTAACTCCATAAGTATCGATATAACAGAGCAGCATTTTCAAATTTCCTTAAATGATCTTTAGGATTGGAAGAGTCGGCATATTCAGATATTTGAGAAAGCCTCAAACGTCGAGGTAATTCATCGTTCAAGATACTTTCAACAAAAGCAGTTTCCTCATCTATTTGTACAATAGTGCCTATAGTAGGGACTTCCCCTTCTGGTGGTACACCCTCTGAAAGAGCCACCCATTTTTCCTTCCCCTTCCCTTTTTGGCAAGCACCAGAACCTTTCTTTAATTGAGAAATCTTACCCCCTTCTTCCTCAGAATCACTATTAGAGATATCTTCTTTAATCTTCTTCATGGTGGTCTATTGTGACTTTTAGTCCATCATCTCTGCCATAATCTGCATAAGATCTTCCTTATATAGGGTTTCTCGATGCCTTTTACTAGTACCTCCCTGGGAAGTACTTGAGACGAACTTCTCTTCTTCTGCTGGCTCCTTCAACGTCCTTCTAGTATTGACCATCATGACTTTTTGTTCAAGTTCTCACAGACGGCGCTAATTTGATGGTGCTTACTTCTTTGGATCACCGAGATCCCCCTTCCTCTCCTTACGAATGACTGGATCTGACACCGCTAAAGAGAGACTTGGAGGGGAAAAGATGAGCTGTAAGAATCTCCTTTAATCTTTAGGACCTGAGCTAAACTTGGCACACAAAAGAAGAGTGCTAAGGGTTGGCTGGCTTCCCAGTGCGGCCACTCCGACGATCAAGTTAGTATGAGTATGAGAAGAAAGTAATGAACTAGAAAAGAAGAGAGATCTCAGATCTAACAAATGGAGAAGAAACAACCATCCCTGATCCCGTCGTCCTCTGCCCCTTTTATAGATGAACCAACCCGCCTTCTCATTACAGTGCATTTACTTAAATGCCCTTGGCTAAGCTGTCCTCTTAACCGTCTTTCACGCTCCTAATTCAAAATATCTTCTACCACATGTTAATTTTAAATAACATATGAGGATACATGTGATTATATTAAACTAACCATCTTTAACCTTTCATTGTTACCTCCTATCCCTCTTCTCATTTCACCCCTACGTTCGGCAGATGTACTAATTGCCCTAGAAACATATAGATTATCCTAGAAGTAAATAACCTGCTTTACAACTATACATACTACTCTGGAATTGACCTTATTGCCCTGGAAATACGCGCTCTGGAATTGCACCCACTGCCCTGGGGCATTACACTGTCCTGGAGATATACATACTGCTCTGGAAATACATATATTGTCCTGGAGATACACATACTCTGGAAAATATGACACTACTCTGGAACTACACATACTAACCTAGCATTAATCACACTACTCTGGAACTACTCATACCTCCCTGGAACTGTTCACAGTCCTAGAATTACACATACTACCCTAGAACTGCCCATATTGCCCTGGTATTATTCACACAGTCCTGGAAATATTCATACTACTCTGGTACTGTTCACACAGTCCTGAAAATATACATACTGAAGGGAAGTGTTTCGCTTCACTTCGGTCGCTTGTGCATGGCGATCCTATCTCACGTCCCTGTATTAAAATTTAATTAATTAAAACTAATCCGGATGGATATGAATTACCCAAGCAACCGACTCATCATCATGCTATTCAATTTGAGCGATCGCTTGAACAAACTTGTTGTTCAAGCAACCTAACCCATTTCCTCGATTAGCCACGGAATAGATGATGTACGGATCGTCGGTTTTTGTGTTTATCATCGGGGTCCATGTTAATCAATAACATACAAATACAAAAGAACAAGAATCAAAACTAAACAAGATTATACATCTTGTTTTACCTCTTGATCTTCTATTGTATTCCTAGCTACCCTCTTCTTGGACGTCGTGTGGGCGACGATCTTCCAAGAATCGAAGCCTCCTAGACCATGTATCTTCCCTTCCTTGCTCACTCCGAACAAGGGAAGAAAATTCTCCCTTCATCTCCTTGCTTGTGTCGACCACCAAACACCAAGTCCTCGGTGTCCGTCGGCCCTAAGGAGAGGGAGAAGATGGCGCTGGCCAAGAGAGAAGGATCACCCTCAACCCTTGATGTCGCCGACCCTTGGAGAAGGAGAAGAGGCACCGACAATGAGATGGGGAGGAGGCGCTGACCAAGGAAGAAGGAAACCCTAGCTCTTTGTCTTGTTGCCGCCGGCCCTAAGGAGGTGGACAAACCAAAACCCTTGCCTCCAACTTGTTGCCACCCAACCTCTCCAACGCCAACCCAAAAAAAAAACATTTCATTAGGTCTAGGCTTCATGAGTTATTTATAATAGGCTACAATATGGACCATGAGGAGGAGTTGGATCTTGGCCACCCAATGGATCCAAACCACATATAACCTGATCCATTAATGATGATCTATTCCACTAGAGGATCATCATTGATCTACCTCACCAACCCCCATAATTAAATATGGGCTCCACATATTATTTTTACATAATATCTCTCCGTGTTTAAGATATCGAATGTCCATTAATTAATTAAATTAATGACAATTTAATTAATTAATATCTAACTCCATGAGTAGTACCACTCATCCTTATCATCATGTTGGACCAAATCCACCTGCAGGATTTACATGATGAACTTTATGAGCTCCTCAAGGGGACATCATCATTCTAGTATATAGGACACAGTTTCCTCCTATAATCAACGGCACACCATGTAAATAATATTATTTCCCAACTTACCAGGCCTATCGATTTAACACATAAATCTCGCCCATTGGTAAATCAAAGAAATAAATACTAAGTACATGTGCCCGTTATTATATTGGGATTAAGAGCATATACACCATAATATATGAGGTCTGATTCAATTATATAGTCAGTATAAATTGAATCACCTCTAAATCGGTCCTGCTCAATACACACAAAGTGTACTAGTGTAATTCTTTTGTCAAGATAAACCAATACCAAATTACACTACAACCATGCCAATGGTTTGTCCAAAACCATCTTGGTTGTGAGCCTCTATTTATACCCTACAAGGAACTGATAACATGATCTTTTGTGCGACACCACACACCATATTATCTACAATGTAAAGTATCAGACAATATGCATAAATATAAAATGCAAACAATGATAATGTGATTCTTATTTCAAAATGAAGATGTTCATACAAAGGCTAGGCTTTCAGTATACATCCCAACACATACTGCCTTGGTACTGCCCATACTGCCCTAGTATTGTTCACACAGTCTTGGAAATATACATACTACCTTGGAACTACCCATATTACCCTGGTACTATTCACACAATCCTGGAAATATTCATACTGCCCTGGTACTATTCACATAGTCCTAGAAATATACATACTGCCCTGGTACTGCCCATACTTCCCTGGTACTATTCACAGTGTTAGAAATATACATACTACCCTAGAAATGCTTATACTGGCTTGGAAATGCTTATACTACCATGGAAATTCTTATACTGCCCTGGGCACATACATATTGCCCTGGAACTACTTATACTACCCTGGGCACATACATATTGCCTTGGAAATGCTTATATTGCTCTAGAAATGTTTTTACTGCCCTAGGCACATACATATTGCCCTGGAAATGCTTATATTGTCCTGGAAATGCTTATACTACCTTGGGCACATACATATTGCCCTGGAACTATTTATACTACTCTGGAAATGCTTATACTACCCTGAGAACATATATATTGCCCTGGAACTACTTATATTGCCCTGGAAATGCTTATACTGCCTAGAAATGCTTATACTGCCTGAGAAATACATATACTATCCTAGAAATGCTTATACTGCCCTGGAAATGCTTATATTGCTTTGGAAATACATATACTCTCCTAGAAATCCCAACCCCATCAATATCTTTTTACACTAATCATGGACGAACTCACTTGATATATTCAAGACACAATACTGTGGTGCATGTTGTTAACAGATGATATTGTTTTGGTAGATGATATACGTGAAGGAGTAAATGCTAAACTAGAATCTTGGCGGGAAACTCTAGAAGTGAAAGTTTTAGGCTTAGTAGAGTAAAGACATAATATATGGAATTTAAATTTAGCAATATTAGATGTAATGAGACAAGTGTTAAGATAGGAGATGATGAGTTGTCTGGAACTGAGAGCTTTAAATATTTAGGATAATTTTTGCAAGATGATGGAGGGATTGAGAGAGATGTCTTACATAGAATACAAGCAGGATGGTTGAAATGGAGGAAAGCATCGGGTGTTTTATGTGATCGTAAAGTTCCTCTAAAACTTAAAGGGAAGTTCTACAAAATGACTATTAGATCTGCTATGTTATATGGTGCTGAATGTTGGGCTACGACTCGAGCACATGAGCAAAAGATGAGAGTTGCAGAAATGAGAATGTTAAGGTGGATGTACAGACATACGAGGATGGATAGAATAAGAAATGAGAGCATTAGGAAAAAGTTGGTGTTGTATCTATTGAAGGAAACCATCGAGAGACACATTTAAGGTGGTACAGACATGTACTTAGACGCCCAATAAATGCTCTTGTTAGGCGATGTAAAATGATGACAAATATACACATCAAATGAGGAAGAGGAAGACCAAAAAATACTTGGTTAGTAATAATAAAACAAGATAAAATTTATTTAAATATAGATGAGGATATAGTAAGGGATAGAGTCCAATACCATAGAAGGATCCATATAGCCTACCTCACCTAGTGAGATAAGGCTTTATTGTTGTTGTTGTTGTTGTTGTTATTGTATTTTTGTAAGTATCTAACATGGTTTATTTTTATTTTATGTTAGATTTACAAATTTTGTACATGTTATTCATGAGGTGAATAAATAGACAATAACCATTGGGGCAGAGCTTCTATGACTTATACGAGCACGCCGGAAGAAACAAAAATTTTGTGGTGGAATGAGTTCAAATTAAGTTATTTAAATCATTTTGTATATAAAATTATAGTTAATATAATCAATTCAATTTTTCTCTACTACAGCGGTTATTTACTTGGGAGGAGAGTGAAACACTAGAGATTAGGAGGATTTTCAAGAAGAAGTTCGAGGACCATATCAGAAACATACTCAGTCATGCGAAAACTAGAAATAAAAAGCCACACTATATAACCAAGGAGAATTGGAATAAAATTGTTGTATATTGGGGATCTGAGGATAACAAATGGAGGAGTGAGCAGAATAAGAAAAATCAACATTATAATTCCGACGCTATATCTGCCACATATGCGGGGGCTCAATCAATATCGATGAGCTTAAACATCGATTGGTGAGTTTTTTCAAATCATAATTTTATAATCTAATACTCACTAATTTATAAATTATAATGATGTTTGTTTAGGCCCAGGAGAGGGGGACTGAGCCATTATTCATAGACACTTTCACCCGTACATTCCAAAGGAAAGATAAGACGTGGAGTGGGGAGAGACCTAGAACAATGAAGGTTTGTAATTTAAAAAATTTAAATTCTTATGTTAGTATTTAACTTTTTTTCTTTCATAATACGAGAAATACAATGAACTTGCACAGATAAATTCGAGTGCAAGTGATGATGCAGTCAAATCTGAGCCTTCTGTTAGCAATATCAATTTATGGCTCGAAGCAACTGGAGGGGTGAAAAGTGGAAGAATAATTGGATCGGTTCTTTGAGCCGATCCTATAAAGTCCCTGGTGCTTCTTCTTCATCCTCCCCGACATCAAGAGCAGAAATAAATCAATTAACCAAAGAAGTTATTCATTTGAGGGAGTTACTAGCGCAAAAGAAAAATGAATCGAGACAAAGAGATCAGGAAGTAAAAGAATTAAATGAACAGATAAACAAATTTCGGAGGCAACAGATGTCCATTATGTAGCATCTTCAATTAACGTCTAGTTCAAGTCAACTTCCTCCTTCTCGATCTGGTCTTCCTCCTGTTCCCTGTAATAATGACAATGATGATGTATTTTTTAATGATGATGGTGGTGATGATGGTGGTTACGTTTGAATTTATTTGTTGTATTTTAAATGTTACTTGACTTATCACATACGATATCTATGTATTGTAAGTTATGTTTATGTTTGTTATGTATTTATTGATTTGGTATTAAAGTTTAATGTGTGAATTAGTTTATATTGTTATATGTGATTGTTGTAAAAAATAGGGGAAATAGTATAATCTATCATAATATATTTTTTTAATTTTTCCACATTAGCAACGAAAAAAATTTTGTTGTATATTTGTGATAAAAAATCATTTTTCATCGTAGAATTGGCAACGGAAAAAAAAAATCGTTGCAAAAAATGAAGCACAAGTCAACTGATGCATGTGTCAAGTCGACAAGTATACTATCAGTCGAGTGGGCAATCGGCTAAAAGAGGTTCTCTGACCATCTTCTCCACTACCAGTCGACTGATGGCCACCATCAGTCGATTGATACATGAGAATTTGTGGCGAAAAAATTTTTTCATTGCAGAAATTACATCAAAAAAAGTTTTTGTCGCAAATTATCCTTATCAGTCGACTGATCAATATGATCAGTCGACTGCTAGCAATTACTCTAGCACATTACAGAACCTTTGGTAGCCAACTGAGCAGTCGACTCTTCACTCGGCAGTCGACTGTTATACTGTAGTAACTTATAGAATGTTTGATAGCCGACTGATTAGTCAAACTGATCAAGCGTCAGTCGACTCATGGTATTCTTCAGTCGACTGGCCTTAAATATTTTGCAACAAATATTTTTGTCGTCGTAGATTTGACGACGAAAAAATATTCGTCGCTAAATTTATCTTTTATTCATGAAAATATGTTTATTAGACTTTTGTTATGAACTGTGTTTTCATCACAAATTTGGCAAAGAATGTAACTATTCGTTGCCAAATTTGGTGATGAAAATTAAATTCGTCGCTAAATTTGGTGACGAAAATATCTATTCGTCCCCAAATTTGGTGATGAAAATTATATTAATTGCCAAATTTGGCGATGAATAGTTTGTTGGATCAAAAAGCGCGCTAGAGGGGGGGTGGTGAAAGCGAGCGTGAAATCTTTATTTCTTTTCGTTCGTTCGATTAAGAATATGAGTAATGCAGCGGAAAAATAAATATGACAAATTTATTTTTACTTGGTTCACAATTCAGCGGTTGCTAATCCAAAGCCTCACGATCTTTGACCACATACGAAGGGCCAATCCACTATAGAGTCTCCTCCTCGTTGGAGGTAGGATACAACGATCACAAAAACCGAGAGACAAAAACTCGAGGATGAGGCAACAAGCCTACCTCACCTCATTATGATAAAAACTCCAATTACAATTTAAATAAACTGATACTACCGACGAATATGAATCTCAGATGAAGAGATTGTCATCGGCGTGTTGGCGTCATAATGTTGTCGTCGAAGTGTAGATTTGTTGAAGCACTTGGGAGCAAAGAATTGATGAAGTAGGGTTTGAGTCCTTCCCTCCTTTTATAGACTCGTGCCTTGGAATTAGTCCGGATTCAGATCCTCAATTTGTGGAACTTCTCATGAGGTGACACCTTATCTTATCGCGAAGTGGTGGCATTAAACGGTATCCTTTTTGACCTAGCACACAAGGTTGATTCGTCCCCATCAGTGGATTGATGCCCTTCATCAGTCGACTGATGTGCAACAGTCGACTGCCAATAGCCAACAGTTGACTGCCAACCTAGCCACTTCCCTGTAATAAGAGGTTAGCATGGAATATGGTAAATATGATGGTTCCTTACCTTCCAATCTCGACCTAGACCTTCCCCTGGAAGTCTTAGTCAGAACGCCACCTACGGTCGTCCCTGTACAGAGGACACAACCTTACCATATCTCTTTTCACTCGTGCTTACCTCTGGTCCTTTATGACCTGTCGCTTTGCTTTCGGTGTTCACCTAGGTTCTTCGACTCTCACGAAGATCTCTCGGTGTCGCCCAACCACCACGGTTTCCCCACTCGAGATTCTCTGGGTGTCGTTGACCTTTGACTTAGCTTAATCATTTCCTACACTCTTAATTCAGCTCATGAGATAACAATATGACCTTAACTTTGGATCTTTGCCATAATCAAAACCTAGATTCTATTATCTGGTGACAATCTCCCCCTTTTTTATCTATGGCAAATCGACACAAAGTTATGGGAAATTTAAAGCATAAAACAAGTAGAGTAAATGATAAATGCTATTTCAAAAACTCCCCCTTATCCCTAAGCGAGTTTTGAAAGAGAAACATTAATTTTTAAAATAAATTTATTGTTACTCCCCCTTAACTTTCGCTCTTCTCCCCCTTTTGCCATAAATAAAAAAAAAAGTGGTGGTGTTTATATAAAATAGAAGTTTAGAAACAACATGCGTCTAAAATTATTAAGGGTAAATCAACTATGAGTCCAAGCATGCATCTAGCATTAGTTAGATAGATTGGTTCGAGGTGTGTCCCTCTGCACAAAAAATTTAATAAGTTTTGGAAACATACTTTTCAAAATACTTATAAGTTTATTTTCAAAAAGAACTTCAAAGGTTTGTAATATAACCCTTAGGGTTAGTTTGCTCTCTCCCTTAGTCAAATATATGAAGTATAAGAGATTTAGGGGGCGCTAAACTTTGGCCTAAAGAGTTGTATACTTAGTATTGGCCAATCGAAGTTATAATTATTCGTTAAGTGCAAGAAAATAAGTAGCATTTTGAAAAAGTTATGTTAAGTGTATTTCAATTATCCTTAACATCTCACCCATTCTATGTGTCTCAAAAATACATTTTCCTTATATGTTTTGTGAGATGATTTTAACTTGATTAAAGTTAGTCAACCTTAGGTTATATTTGGATTTAACCCTTAGTTCGTCAAGTAAGCTTTTCAAGAAATTGGCTTCCAGGTCGTGGTGAGGCACAGGGGCCTTCTTTGATCAGAACAATGACCACTTCCTTAGACAAAGCCAAATTCAAGAAATTGATTACTTGAGTCACTTAAGATCACTTTCTGGTCTAACTAGTTTAGGATACGGTGAGGTAGCTTCAGCTAGTTAAACTTAGTCGAGTGCATCAAGCTAGTGTTGGAATGTATACTGAAAGCCTAGCTCTTTTTGTATGAACATTTTATTTTGAAATAAGAATCACATGATCATTGTTTGCATTTTATATATTCATTATATATGTGTGCATATTGTCTAATATTTTACATTGTAGATAACATGGTGCTTGGTGTGGCACAGAAGATCATGTTATCAGTACCTTGTAAAATATAAGTAAAGGCTCACAACCAAGATGGTTTTGGACAAACCATTGGCATGATTGTAGTGTAGCTTGGTATTGTTTTATCTTGAACTTAGAGTTACACTAGTACACTTAGGTGTATTGAGTAGGACCGACATAGAGGTGATTCAATTTAGTGCTGACTATATAATTGAATCGGACCTCGGATATTATGTTGTACATACTCTTAATCCCGATATAATAACGGGCACATGTACTTAGTATTTATTTCTTTGATTTACCAGTGGGTGAGATTTAGATGGATTAAATCAATATGCCCGGTAAGTTGGGAAATAATATTATTTACATGGTGTGCCGTTGATTATAGGAGGAAACCGTGTCCTATATATTAGGTTGATGATGTCCCCTTGAGGAGCTCATAAGGTTCATCGTGAAAACCCAGCTGGTTGACTTAGTCAACATGATGATAAGGTTGAGTGGTACTACTCGAGGAATTAGATGTTAATTAATTGATGGTCAGTAAATCAATTAATTGACGGACATTTGATATCTTAAACACGGGGAGATTAATGTGCAAATAATATATGGAGCCCATATTGATTTATGAGGGTTGGTGAGGTAGTTCAATGATGATCCTCTAGTGGAATGGAACATCATTGATGGATCAAGTTTGTGTGGTTCCGATCCATCGGGTGGCCAAGATCCAACTCCTCCTTATGGTCTCTATCGTAGCCTAATATAATCCTTATGAAGTCTAGATCCAAGAATGTAAAACAAAACCTAGAACCAACGGTTGGATTAAATCCATAGATCCGATGGTTGGGATGAAACCCTAGAACCAACGGTTGGATTAAATCCATAGATCCGATGGTTAGGATGAAACCCTAGAATCAACGGTGGAGATTAAATCCCTAGATCCGACGGTGGAGATTAAATCCCTAGATCCGACGGTGGAGATTAAAGGAGGCCTAAGCCTAATTCTATAGTTAGGGTTTGGCTCATCCATGTGTTGGGCGGCAATAATCCTAGAGGAGATAGGGTTATTTGGGCGGCAAGAAAATAGGGATTAGTTCCTATATTTTAGGCTAACCAACTTTCTCCTAAATTCTATAAATAAGGGCTTAGGCATTGGGCGGAAATATGATTTTTGGATTAGAGAATTAGGGTTTGGCTCATCCAAGTGTTGGGCGGCAACAAACCCTAGAGGAGCTAGTGTTTTGGGCGGCTAAGAAGTGGGCGGCAAGGTTATTGTTCTCCCTAGTTTTTGGCCTGCGCCCCTCTTCTTCTCCTCCTCTCTTGGCCGGTTCTCTTCTTCCTCCTCCCTTGCTCCGTGGTGGCCGGCGGCTCTCCAACAATTGGTGGCCGGTGCTTCTCCAACATCTAGGTGGCCGGCGGCAACAATACAACTAGTTGGCCGGCGCTCATCCAATCGTTCCTTGGCCGGCGGTTGCATCAAACTCTCTTGTTTGGTGGTCGGTTCTAGAAAGGAAAGTTTTCGTTGGTTCTTCTCTTTGTTCGCAGCGGACAAGGAAGAGAAGAACGTGATCTAGAAGGCTTCTACTCGTGGAGGATCTTCGTCCACACGTCGTCAACGAGAAGGATAGGACATACGGTAGAAGATCGTAAGGTATAAAGTTTTATAACTTTAATTTCAGATCTGAGCATGTTCTTATATATGATGATTATGCATGTGTGTGTATGAATATATATTGTGTAATCATGGACCCCGAAGACAAACACAAAAACCGGTGATCCATCCGTCGTCTCTTCCGCGGCTAACCAACTAGAAGAGTTGTGTTGCTTGAACAACTAGTTTGTTCAAGCGACCACCCAAGTTGTTAGCACGACGATGAAATGGTGTTGTTAAGGAAGCTCATCCCATCCGGATTAATCCTTTCATTAGTGAAAATTTTAATCCGGGGACATGGGAGCCAATGAGCCTCCGAAGCATCCACCCTACAGCTAGATATGCCTTATCTAGTTCGGACACACAAGACTTCGTTTCCCTAACGTACTATCATCTCACCGCGTCCTGATACTATGTTTTCAAGATTGATTAACTATTTGTCCTATCTAACAGTTCTAACAATTAAAACAAGAGTTAACTAAGCATGCAAAACTTTAACTAAGAAAGTGGGTACACTATTTTAGTACTAGCTCCCCCTAGATCATTGAACCAACATGGTCTATCCAAATAGTGGACTTGATCCTGGGGAATCCAATACTTGTTGGTTCTTATATGTGAATTTAATAAAAAATTTGGGACCCATGCTTGGACTCTTTGATGACTACGACTCATAATAGACATGTACGATTTTTTCATAGTAAGTTAAGATTCTTGGATCCCAATCTTTCATTCTATGGCAAGTAATGGAAGGAAATGGAGAAAAAAAGTAATGGAAGGAAAGAAAGAAAAAAAAAAGGACATGATGTAGGAATAGAAAGACAATAGAATGAATAATTAAAATAGCATGGCATATGATAAGAAAATTATTTGAGTAGCATGTGACAACAAAAGTAGTAAAGGGAAACAAGTGAGATTGCCTTCATCGTAATCATGCAAACCTATGGTTGTGTAGTTTCGAAAGAATCAAAGCAAGTTCTAGAGTTACAATGACCACAAGTGCACCACACACAAGCAATAAAAATTGGCACAATTCTCACTAGGAATGAAAAAAAATCATCTCAATCTATCAATACAGAATCCATCACCAAGTAGCAACCATATGCAATCAAATAATCCATTCATTACAATAAATCCCAAAATTCAACAATCAAATTTAATTAGCTTCCACGACTTCTAAGAAGATATAAAGGAATGCATAGGAAATTTATTTCAAAACTCGATAAAACAAAAACTCAACAACCAAAACTTAATAACTAAAACAAAAACAAATGAAGTAAAAGAAACATATATATAAAGGAAAATAAAAGAGGTGATATGGAGCAAACTCCCCTGAGATCCTTGCGATTGAAGAAGATTTAAAAGGAGGAGCCACTCAAGCAGTGGAGTGCTCCGAAAGAAATCCCATCCCAGTGGTTGAAGAACATTCAATGTAAGCATCAATGTCGGGAGTGGAATGGACTGAATAGGGGTGAGTGCCTTCATGGTGTGATCTTGATAATATTGTGCTGCTCCCTCCAATATGATCAACTCATCATAAGTAATCTCTGGTGGTCGGAGGCAATTCAGGAAAAGTGTCTAGCCTTGGGGCTGGATTATTGCATATGTTGTTAGTGCCTTTATCAGCACAATTCTTGGGTTCTTCAGCTGTGATGGGAGTGTCCAGTCTGGGGGAAAATTTAGCTATCCATCACTCCTCCGTTAGGCTTATCGAATGGTTGCACAGCTAAACATTGAGTCTTTGATCTGGCTTTTCTTTTGATCCGGCTTTGAGTCTTAACTCGAATTCATCCTCGAATTCGGAGTCGAAATTGGATTCATAGTTGGCTTCGGACTCGGACTCGAACTCTACCAGCTTTGCCATGAATGCTAAGTTATCGTCTTGTTCTTTTTGTTCCTCCCACATTGCTTGAAATGCTTGCTTTGGTTACTTGTGTTTTGGCTTCATTTTTAGGCATTCTGACTTGTAATGCCCCTTCTTGTTGCACCCATAGCATGTGTATGTTTGTGGGGGTTTCTTGCTCTTCAATTGCTCCCTTTTCTTTTTGATGATTCTCTGAACTAGATTGACTAGTTCAGCCTCCATCTCCTCTTCGGATTCCGATTCGGATTCACCTTCCATTTCAGATTCTTCTTCTTCGGGAGGTATCTTGCTCTTTGCTTTTCGCCTTCGTCTTGCAAACAACACTACACCTTTCTCGACCGAGAACGCGTTAATTTGTTCATGTAACTCAAATTCTAAAAAGAATTCGTCTAACCCAATCTTAGATAAATCTTTAGATACCTTGTAGGCATCAATCATGGATGCCCACAAGGTGGTCCTAGGAAATGGATTGAGTGCTTACCTTATTATGTCTCGATTGTCTACCTTTTGTCCGATGGCATGTACACCATTCAAGATGTCTTGGATCCGTGCATGGAGTTGTGAAGTGGTCTCGTGATCCTGCATCTTTTGATTATACAATTTATTCAATAATACGTCTTTTTTGCATACCTTAGCATCGAATGTCCCTTCGTGTAGCTCGATTAACTTGGTCCAGAGATCTTTGGCACTAATGAATAGTCCAATTTGGTTGATCTTCTCCTTGGACAAGCCTCATTGCAACATTTAGGTTGCTTTTGCATCGGCTTCGATTTGCCTCTTGGTTGAGCCGGTCCATTTGTTGAAGTCCAAAGGCTCCCCTTGATCATTGGTAGGTAGAGCAAAGCCGGTTTGGATTATTATCCAAGTCTCGACTTATCTTTTCAAGAAACACTCCATCTAACCTTTCCAATAGCAGAAATCATTTCCATTAAAGAATGGAGGTTGTGTGGTGCTATACCTCTCAATGTGAGCCATTAATTATCTTGCAAAACATGAATAAAAACCAAAAAGGAATTCCAAGACTTGGTCTTGGATTAGTAATGCAAGAAATAATAAAAAGAGATAAACGAAAAAAAAAGCTAAACAAAAACTAGAAACTTACGACCTTCGATGTCTTTGAAAGGGTACTAAACGTCATTTTCTGGGGATGAAAACAGCTTGTTACGAGGGTAAACCCTTGTAAGAATGTAGATCTCTAAGAGAGCTTCGATTCGGTGGGTAGCACGTTTTGTAGATCCACTTGTATGAAAAGTTATGCTCGTTTTACCGTAAGCTACCCCCGAGGTGAAGAGATACTTGAAAACACATAAACAAAAATGCAAATTGCTAAGGCTTCGTTTTGGATTAGTAATGTGGGAGAAGAATTAACCAAAAGCCCAAAAAAAACAACGAAAAGAAAATAAAAAATTTGCTAGATTGGTTGTTACACCAAATCTTAGCGCTCCCACTTTGATACCAATTGTTGGATTTAAAAGCGCGCTAGAGGGGGCGGGTGAATAGTGAGCATGAAATCTTCGTTTCTTTTTGTTTGTTCGATTAAGAATATGAGTAATGCGACAGAAAAAAATATATGACAAATTTATTTTTACTTGATTCACAATCCAGCGGTTGCTACTCCAAGGCCCCGCGATCCTTGCTCGTGTACGAAGGGGCAATCCACTATAGAGTCTCCTCCTCGTTGGAGGTAGGAGACAACGATCACAAAAACAAAGAGACAAAAACTCAAGGATGAGGCAACAAGCCTACCTCAGCTCATTACGATAAAAACTCCTATTACAATTTAAATAAATTGACACTACCGACGAATATGAACCTAAGATTAAGAGTTTGTCATCGGCGTGTTGGCGTCGTAATGTCGTTGTAATGTCATCGTTGAAGCATAGCGTTGTTGAAGCACTTGAGAGCAAAGAATTGACGAAGTAGGGTTCGAGTGCTCCCCTCCTTTTATAGACTCATGCCTTGGAATTAGTCCGGATCCAAATCCTCAATTTGTGGAACTTATCACGGGGTGACACCTTATCTTATCGCGAAGTGGCGTCATCAAACGTTATCCTTTTTGACCGAGCACACAAGATTGATTCATCGCCATCAGTCGACTGATGCCCTTCATCAGTCGACTAATGTGCAGTAGTCGACTGCCAATAGGCAACAGTCGACTGCCAGCCTAGCCACTTCCCTGCAATAAGAGGTTAGCACGGAATATGATAAATATGACGGTTCCTTATCATCCGATCTTGACCTAGACCTTCCACTGGAAGTCTTAGTTGGATTGCCGCATATGGTCATCCTCGTATAAAGGACATGATCTTACCATCTATCTTCACACTCGTGCTTATCTCTCGTCCTTTATGACCTGTCGCTTTGCTTCCAGTCTTCACTTGGGTTCTTCGTGTTGGGTTTCCGGCACCACGGCGAGTGTGTGTTCGAACATGTTTCGTAAACATGCACACAACGGAAGAATTAAAAAGCAATAAATCTAATTTATTACAACACACACTATAACGCCCGTAAAATTTCTAACCATTTTACGAGAATTTTTGGCTTGACGATAATGGGCTTTATGTGGGCTTTTTCAAAAATAAAAGAAAATAAGCCAAAAAGGGGTGCAAGGCCTAGGAATTGAACCCCAAACCTCTAGAGATAGCCAAGCCCTATAGATGCACCCACTAACCAGAAGCCCAATAGGATTATATCATTAGAGGAGTAGGGGAAATTATGGTTAAGTGTAAGGGAGATCAAGGGGCTCTTCAAATGAATAAATAGGGGGGAATGAGGGGGCATGAGTATCCAAACTTCATTTCTCCTCTTCTCTTCTTCTTCCTCACCGAAAACCATCCCTCCCCCTCTCCATTTTCACCCTTTGGCCGAACCCCATCCAAGCAAGGAGAAGGCTAGTTCTTGGCTTCCATAAGGTCATCTACCAACTAAAAGCAAGTGAAGGATGTAAGATTTCCTCACCTGCAGTATATTAGTTTTGTAGGACATGTTACATGAAAGAAATATGAAGTTTTGTGCCCTACATGTTTCAGCCAACCATGTCTTTGGGGCTAGGGTTTCATGAAAGTGATGCTAAGGATCTTTTACAAGTTGTATGCTTCATGTAGGAATTTTTAGGTGACAAAAATCCAAGTTTATAGCCCCTACAAGTTTCGGCCAACCATGTATTTGGGGCTAGGGTTTCATGAAAGTGATGCTAAGGATCTTTTACAAGTTGTATGCTTCATGTAGGAATTTTTAGGTGACAAAAATCCATGTTTATAGCCCCTACAAGTTTCGGCCAACCGTGTATTTGGGGCTAGGGTTTCATGAAAGTGATGCTAAGGATCTTTTACAAGTTGTATGCTTCATGTAGGAATTTTTAGGTGACAAAAATCCAAGTTTATAGCCCCTACAAGTTTCGGCCAACCTTGGGTTTAGGGTTAGGGTTTCATGAAAACACCCCTTGTGAAGTTATATCATGTTGTATGCCTTCATGTAGGAGTTTATGTAAGAAAAAAATAAAGAAATTGGTACCCTACAAGTTTCGGCCAACCTTGGGTTTAGGGTTAGGGTTTCATGAAAACACCCCTTGTGAAGTTATATCATGTTGTATGCCTTCATGTAGGAGTTTATGTAACAAAAAAATAAAGAAATTCGTACCCTACAAGTTTCGGCCAACCTTGGGTTTAGGGTTAGGGTTTCATGAAAACACCCCTTGTGAAGTTATATCATGTTGTATGCCTTCGTGAAAGAGTTTGTGTAAAAAAAAAAAATAAAGAAATTGGCACCCTACAAGTTTCGGCCAACAATGGTTGTAGGGCTAGGGTTGCATGAAAACACCCCTTAGGAAATCAGGACATGTGGTATGCTTAGGTGATGAACATGATTATAATTTTTATATGCCATGAAATATGCTTAGGTGATGAACATGATTATGATTTTAATATGCCATGAAATATGCTTATGTGATGAACATGATTATTATTTTTATATGCCATGAAATATGCTTATGTGATGAACATGATTATGATTTTTATATGCCATGAAATATGCCTATGTGATGAACATGATTATGATTTTTATATGCCATGAAATATGCTTATGTGATGAACATGATTATGATTTTAATATGCCATGAAATATGCTTATGTGATGAACATGATTATGATTTTAATATTCCCTGAAATATGTTGATGTGATGAACATGATTACGCTTTAGGACCCCTTTAGGGTACTCTTACGTTATGAATGCATATATGTTATGACATGTCTAAGAGATGCTTCCCTTTCAAGTAGGGATTAAGAGCTCTCTTTATGATAAGATAAGATGGAGATGCTTTCCTTTCAAGTAAGGATTAAGATCTCTCCTTATGATAAGATAAGATGGAGATGCTTCCCTTTCAAGTAGGGATTAAGAGCTCTCCTTATGATAAGATAAGACAGAGATGCTCCCCTTTTTATTTGGGGGATTAAGAGCATTCTTTATGATATGACAAGAAAGAAAGGAATTAAGTATTTTACTTTGCAAGAGGTTAAGTACGGGCACATCGGTGGTCGTTAATCAAATCCAAAGGGACATAAGAAGACGTAAGAGGTCTTGCCCTGGTAAGACATAAGAGGTCTTGCTCTAGTAGGTCTGGTGGCTCGCTACCCCAGCCTATTAGGGAACGCGCATTATGTGGTACTTAACCTGGGGCCCCCCATTCAAGTTATGATTATGTTGAAGTACCTATATGTATATGTTTTGAAAAGAAAGGACTTGTATGAAATTATGAATGCTTAAGTCAAGTTTAAGAATGCTTATGATTATGTCCTTGATGCTTGTATTTGATTTATGAAATTATGAATGCTCATGTCAAGTTTAAGAATGCTTATGATTATGTCCTTGATGCTTGTCTATGATTTATGAAATTATGAATGCTTATGTCAAGTTTAAGAATGCTTATGATTATGTCCTTGATGCTTGTCTATGATTTATGAAATTATGAATGCTTATGTCAAGTTTAAGAATGCTTATGATTATGTCCTTGATGCTTGTCTATGATTTATGAAATTATGAATGCTTACGTTAAGTTTAAGAATGCTTAGGACTATGTCCTTTATGCATGTTAGGGTTGATGATATCATGAATGCTTATGTTTAATTTATGCCCTGCTTAGATTTAATTATGTTTAGCATGCCTATGTAAATTGTATGTCATGCTTATATTTTCATTGCGTTGGTAAGTTGATACATAGTGTTGTTATGAAATACTTATGCTATTTATGCTAGTATGCTCCTGTTTTTCTAATTGTTCGATGAGGTTTGTGGCTTTTGTGAGTAGGCAAGAATCTTACTAAGCTATATGCTTATAGTTTATGTTGTCCATATACTGCAGATAAAGGAAACATGAACTAAGAAGAAGTAGCAGGAGGGGCCAAGTGGGTGTGATAGTGGCATGGTGGAAAAAGACCCTATTACTATCTGCTTATATTTATATGCTCAGTGAACACCTTAAGACATTTTCTTCCGCTTATAAGACTTGAGATTTATTAGTACCATGTTGAATGTTGCTTAGTTATGTTACTGTTCAGTTACTTATAAAAGTTTGATATGCTAGAACTCATGAATGGATATTTTATGTTATGCATGTTATAAAAAGAGATAAGAGATGTTAACATGCTTATTACGAATATGATAGGTAATGCATGTATAAGAGAAGGTTTATGCCATGGAAAACAAGTTAAGTATGTAGATTGTAAAATGATCCCTATATGTCATGTTATAAAAAAAAAAAAAAAAAGTAGTGCCGCCCTGAGAGCAGAGATATGCGGGCGCCACAGGTTCACCTTTCCACTATCACACATCAAGCCTCCTTCCTGCTATTTCCAAGTAAGTAACTTTATGCATACCTAAGTTTCTTTTATAATGAAGAGTGTCTTCTATCTAGTTAGAAATAATACCTCATCATGTTTTAGTAGAATGGAATCACACTCGTGATTTAGATAGAAATAATACCTCGTCATGTTTTAGTAGAATAGAACCATACTTGTGACTTAGATAGTAATGATACCTTACCAAGCCTTATATGATGGAAACAGGTCTCTCACCTAGAATTTCAAGTAAGAAGGATACCTTACCTTGTTTATGATAAGGAATGTTTAGATGCATGTGTATGAGTAGAAATTTTAATAATACCTTAATTATTTATTTATCTCTAGATAACATGAACGGGAGACGTAGTAATAGAGGGAATGAATCGGCACCCTACCAGATTTGATGCATGTGGTTACCGAGCTACAGCGTCAGGTCACCGAACAACAGCTGGTTATCAATACTCTCATGAATCAACAAGGGAACCCTAGCACCACACCAGAGACGCAAAACGTGACTCCTAACATGACCACAATGGTGCAAGCACCACTAATCAATGCTGCCGCTGGGGTCCGACCCGAAGCTTATCTGATTCAGTGGCAGAGGCTGAAACCAGAAAATTTCTCTGGTGCCGGCGAACCATGGGATGCCCAAGCCTGGTTCAAAACAGTTGAGAGCATCGTGGAGCTGCTGGATTGGCCCGAGTACGAAAAGATAAAATGTGCCTCATTCTGTCTTTCCGGAGATGCGAGGATGTGGTGGGAGAGAGTCAAAGCAAAGAAACAAGTAAATCAAATGAGGTGGACAGACTTTGAATCGGAGTTCTTCGAGGAGTTCTTTCAGAGACGGATCACAAATAAGCACTACGATGAGTTCCTCGAGTTCCGACAAGGCGATCTATCAGTTAGTGAAGCTATGAAAAGGTTCAACCGACTGGCACGTCTCTGCCCAGAGTTAGTCGGTACTGAAAGGGAGAGGATCAGACTCCTGCTGAAAATGTTGTGACCGGAGATAGCCCTGAATGTGGCCGGCGGAGTCAATCGACCACAGACCGCCGAAGAGCTATTCAGTAGTGCCCTGGTCACCGAGCACTACCTGAACAACATCAGTCAGCAGAGTAAGGCACGGGCCGGAGATCCGAAATCTCAGAATACTAGCTGGAAGAGGGACCGAAGTGGCAAGAAGAAACAGTGGAATGGCCAAAAAGGGGGCCCAGGAAACAGCCAAACTGGGTATCCTGACTGTCCTACATGTGGGAAGAAGCATCCGGGGGAATGTCGTCAGGGCACGAGGTGTTGGGTTTCCGGCACCGCGGCGTGTGTGTGTTCGATCACGTTTCGTAAACATGAACACAGCAAAAGCAATAAAAATAATAAATCTACATTTATTACAACACACACAACACACGCATGCATATTACAACAAGTGTAGACATAACCGTAAATTTAAATTTGCAATAAAAAGAAATTTATCTACATTATACCTTTCGTATGACGTGTAGCGGGAACGACATCAACCGGAACGATCCTCGCTAGAATCGTCTCTATCCGTATCCACGCCGAGTTCCTCGGGATGACTTCGCTAAGCCACGAGCTTCGTCTTCGTACGGGTTACTAGCCTCGTGTTGAAGACGATGTGATCGAGAGATAATCACGATCCGAATCCAAATTCGGATCCTAATACGAGTTCTCAAAACTCGCTTCTCCGGAGAGGTATTCGTCAACCAATTGACGAATCCTTCGTCCTCCACCTCAGAGGATTACCGGAGATCGAATCCCCGGTAAGTTAGCCGCTGTCGGAGCTCTAACCGTCGTCCAAACGACGCTCCGACGAGAGGAGAACAAGCTGTCCAGAAAACTGGACAGCTTTGGTGGAGGTGATAGGCGCCGGCCAACCAAGGAAGATAGAGCTCACCTTGATGCCAAACCTGAAGGAGATCTCCGGAGCACTAACCGGCAGCAGCTCGACGCCGGCGAGGGGGAAGGAAGCTACCTTCTGGACGCCGGTTGGAGGAGCTATGGGCGGCGGCAAGAGGTTGGCGCCGAAAACTCCAATAAGGAGGTGGGCGGCAACTTTAACCTAGGGGTTTTGGATTAGGGCTTAATTATCCCTTAAGCCCTCTTTTATAGAGAACTAATTCTCTTAATGGTTATTAGATCATAACCATTAGGCCCGTTAACCCGCTCCATTAAGATAAGTTAAAATAAACCAAACCATGATGGTTTATTTTAAGTTAAAACGAACCGAACCATCTTTTGGTTCATTCGTTTAAAATAAACCAAACCCTTTGGTTTATTCTCCTCCATTGGATTAGAACCAAACCATTTTTGTTCATCCATTATGTCTTCATAAGACACGGCCCATCCACGCTTCCATTACGACTGAAATGATTTCATGCTCGCTTCATGTTTGGCCCAACCAAACCTAGTTTCTCTCGGTCTGAGAATCCCATTCTCAAGCACGTTTTAAATCCTTTGGATTACGCTCGTTATGTGTGTGACCAAATAGGTTCTCGGTTTATGTTGGCCGTCTATAATTAACCATTAATTATAGAAGGATCATGAGTGGCACCTAGTAGTACATCATGATCCCCAATTAACCGAAAAGATCAACAGTTGATCCAGAACTATTTCTAAAACCCTTCAGCAACTCGAATGAATCGTGCCTCATTCCCTTCACTCATCTTATACCCACTTGGTTCAGGACATGGTCTATAGTGTCAGTCCCCACTAGGCTGACTACGTCACACCTAGCCCAAGTATCATTTCCTCGTCCTACGGATTCTAGTTACTGCACATGTATCAAGAGTACTTTACTCTAAACATGTAATGCTTTTGCCAAAGACTTTAGTAACAATCCGACGAGAGGCCATGGGTATACATCTCCTCGCAAGGAGTGGTGAATCCTTTATAGGCTATTCAAACACCTTCGATCACTTCGACTTATACCCAATCATCCCGGGTCCACATCTCCTTAGAGATGTTTGCTTAAGATGTCAAAGCATAAGTCTCCATGATCAAGATGACTTGAATACCGCAAGTCCAAGGAACATCGCACTTAAGCCACAGTAAGAACTTCATTGACATATCTATATATGCAGAGAACCATATGAAGTCTTACGGCTGGTCACTCCAATGAACTAGTTACCATAACCAGCATCCACGATTAACTCCGAACATCACAATGTCTCCAGCCAGTGAGAATCGGCTGCTTGGATACACCAAGGAGTATACCTCGTGCTAGTCTCGACAGAATTGATGGTGTCCAAATCCATCAATTCATCGACTAGGGATAATTTTGCTACATCACAATTACACATGTAGAGATACTCACTAGTTGTGATCCAATCACAAATTCTCTCATGCTGTGAATCGTATCGAGGACATTCAGTAAATGAGTTTAAGATCCAATCAAATACATAAAACATGTATACTCAAATAGTGAATCTTCATTTATCATATAAATGGTTTATACATAAGGCGATTGCCTTAGGACATCTCTCATATATTACTAACAGACTCCCACTTGGCCTAATGCCAATCGCTACGGTATCCAATACCATAAGCTCTAACATGACCCTCAAACTTATTTTGATGTAATGCCTTAGTCAAAGGATCCGCTAAGTTCCTTTCAGTGGGAATTTTCTCGATTTGTATTTCGTTCCTACTGATGATCTCTCTGATAAGATGATAGCGGTGAAGCACATGTTTGGATCATTGATGAGACCACATCAAGTTCAAAGATGAACTTCTTGATCCAAACCGCTTCCTTTGTCGCCTAAAGTCGCAATGTATTCTCGCCTTAGTGGCGTAATCCGCTATAGTGTCAAGCTTGGAACCTTTCCAACTTATTGCGCCCATTCTGTGAATACATACCTGCATCGAGACATGGAATCATCCTTGTCTGTCTGGAGCTGGCATCCGTATACCCACATATCACCATGTACCCTTCTCCATATATTAGGAACACATCCTTAGTTCTTCTTAAGTACTTAAGGATCGTCTTAACAGCCACCCAATGATCCATTCCTAGATCAGACTGGTATCTGCTCGTGACACTCAGAGCATACGATACATCAGGCCTCGTACATAACATAGCATACATGATAGATCCTATTGCGGATGCATAGGGAATCTTACTCATGCAAATCCTCTCGTCTTCTGTGCGCGGACACATAGACTTCGAAAGGTGTATCCCATGCCTGATGGGTAGGAAACCTTTCTTGGATTCCGACATGCTAAACCCATTTAGCACTCGGTCTATATATGTAGACTGCGAAAGACCAAGCAACTGTTTCAATCTATCTCTATAGATCTTAATCCCGAGGATGTAGGTTGCTTCTCCCAGGTCTTTCATGGAGAATGTCTTGGATAACCAAACCTTCACTGACTGTAAGATTGAAACATCATTTCCTATAAGTAGTATGTCATCGACATACAATACTAGGAACATGACTACACTCCTACTAACCTTCTTGTACACACAAGGTTCGTCTGGATTTTGTGAGAAATCAAACTTTTTGATTGTCTCATCAAAACGGATATTCCAGCTCCTGGATGCTTGCTTTAATCCATAAATGGACCGTCACAATTTGCATACCTCGGTTTTATCAACCGATGTGAAACCCTCAGGTTGTATCATATACACATCCTCGAGCAGGTTTCCATTAAGGAAAGCTGCTTTCACATCCATCTGCCATATCTCATAATCATAATGAGCCGCTATGGCCAGGAGCATCCGAATGGATTTAAGCATAGCTACAGGCGAATAGGTTTCATCATAATCAACACCTTGCTTTTGACAATATCCTTTCACCACCAATCTAGCCTTATAGGTAATCACATTACCATCAATGTCGGTTTTCTTCTTCAAAACCCACTTGCACCCTATAGGCTTTATGCCTTCAGGTGGGTCAACCAAGTTCCAAACTTGGTTTTCATACATGGAATATATCTCCGACTTCATGGCACCAAGCCATTTATCCCTTTCTGAACTTGTCTGCACTTCTTCATAACTGGTAGGCTCCTCATCATCAATGAGTAACACGTCGTTCGATTCACTTACGAGAAATCCATATCTCTCAGGAATATTGCATGTTCTACCAGATCTACGAAGATGTGGTGTTACAATAGGTCCAGCCGATTGCTCATCACTATGAGTTATCGGCTGTTGTGCTTCACCAGGTATCTCATTAATGTCTATTTGAGTCTCTCGAGCCTCCTCAAGCTCGACGACACTCCCACTGTTTTCTTGCAAGAGAAACTCTTTCTCTAGAAACACAGCATGCCTTGAAACAAACACCTTTTGTTCCACAGGATGATAGAATTGGTAACCCCTTGTTTCCTTAGGGTATCCAACAAATAGACATTTATCAGACTTAGCATCCAATTTGTCTGATACAGTCCGCTTCACATAAGCAGGACAACCCCATATCTTCAAGTAAGATACATGAGGTTTCTTACCATTCCATATCTCATATGGAGTAGTTGAGACTACCTTGGTAGGCATTCTGTTTAACAAGTAAACTGCTGTCTAAAGTGCATAGCCCCAAAAGAACTTTGGAAGAGTCGCATGATTCATCATTGACCTGACCATGTCCAACTAGGTCCGGTTACGCCTCTCAGATACACCATTATGCTGTGGTGTATATGGCGGAGTCCATTGAGACAATATACCATTGTCTCTTAGATAATCAAGAAACTCTTGACTTAAGTATTCACCACCTCGATCCGATCGAAGTATTTTAATACTCTTATCATGTTGATTCTCTACTTCATTTCTGAATTCTTTGAACCTTTCAAAGGCTTCAGACTTGTGTTTCATCAAGAACACATACCCAAACCGTGAGTGATCATCGGTGAAGGTAATGAAGTAGCTATAGCCTCCTAATGCTTGAGTTGACATAGGTCCACATACATCAGTATGTATTAGTCCTAGTAACTCTCCCACTCGTTCACCTTTTCCAGTAAAAGGTAACTTAGTCATCTTGCCTTTTAAGCATGATTTGCATGTATCGTATGAATCCAATTCAAACGATTCCAAAATTCCACATCGGTGTAATTCGAACATGTGTTTCTTGCTTATATGGCCAAGACGACAATGCCACATATAGGAGTCTATTTGATTATCCTTTCGAGCACGTGTGTTGCTCACTTCGATATTGAAAATGTCCTTTGGATCGTCCAAGCGTATAAATGCCATTACTCAAGTTCCGGTTCCATAAAGTATGCCATTCAAAGTTATATAACAACAATTGTTACTAAGCGTCAAATGGAAACCATTTCTATTTAAGCAGAAATAGAAACAATGTTCTTTATTAGAGAAGGAACATAATAGCAATTGTCGTTATGACTAGTCCACTAGGAGCTTGAGCAAATAAGTTCGATGGCGACCAGCGTGACCTTCGCTCCATTGCCAACTCTCAAATGTGACCCCCCTCTGAAAAGTATTATTCTATTCCATAGCCCCTCTCTGTCATTACATATGTGAGCCACACCCAGTATCCAATACCCAAGTGTCTAAGGAAATAGAATGACAATCAATAACGAAGATACCTGAAGAGGATGGGGCATCGGATGCCTTCTTCTTCTTCATGGACTCAAGATAAATCTTGCAGTTTCTTCGCCAGTGGCCTTCCTTGCCACAATGATGGCAAGTGCCCTTTTGCGATGGTTCTGCCTTCTTTGCCTTTTTCTTCTTTCCTTTCTTCTGTTCTTTTGCCTTCCTCTTAGAACCTTTCTTTGAGGAATCAACTAACAGAACCGCCTTCTCCTCATGCTTCATAGAAGGCTCCACAGTCTTCAGCATATTGAGGAGCTCGGGAATGGTGGATTCTAATTTGTTCATCCGATAGTTCATCACAAATTGTGAGAAACTCTTGGGCAAACAATGCAGAATTAAGTCAATACTTAACTCATGATCCATCACAAAACCGAGGGTTGCTAGCCGCTCGATGTACCCATTCATCTTTAGAACAAACTGCATTACAGATGAACCTTCTTGCATCTTCGTGGTGAAGAGGAGCCTAGAGACCTCGAACCTTTCGGATCTCGCTTGCTCATCGAACAACTCATGAAGATGGAAGACTATAGTATTAGCATCCATATGCTCATGCTGCTTTTGCAGCTCAGGTACCATCGCCGCTAGCATGATGCAACTCGCCAGCTCAGAATCTGCCACATGCTTCTGATAGACCAACATTTGGTCTGGAGTTGCATCGTCCTTAGGACGGTCAGGAAGAGGCTCTTCAAGGACATATACAAGCTTTTCCGCCTTGAGAACAATTCTCAGGTTTCTAAGCCAGTCCAGGAAGTTAGGCCCAGTCAGTTTGTTCGAATCCAAAATAGTGCGCAAATTCAAAGACGTCATGATAAATTTATTGACCTAGAAATACAAAACGAGCATATATGAGAAAATGATTTTAAAATGCATCAATATACATTTATAAATCCCATTCATTTTTCGAATTCAAAAACCCCAAAATCACTTCGGGAGATCGTAGGTCCATCTCCGAATGGGCTGATATCCATCATAGTTATGAACAACCTTGGAGAGAGTCCAACAAGCCATTCATAACTACGACGGTAGGTATCATCTATACCGATTGCATATCACGTATATGCAACTATCACAATGTGCTATCAACTAATTGAATGTTCACACATACGTTGGGTTGTTAACACATTAACAAGTATGCATCATATGCATAGCACCCAACTTCACCTCCCTTTACATCGACCTTGGAGAGAGTCCAACAAGCCGATGCTCCAGGTTAAAGCCAACCCATTAATCGAGAAATAGTTTTAATATGGTTAGAGCGCATTCAACCAATTAGCCCAGCTTGGCGAGAGTCCAACAACCAAAGCTAACGAATGACCTCTGACTCTTACCATATTAGTATTAAACTATTCCATGGTTTGAATATGTTCGGGTTCGAGCCGGGCTTGGAGAGAGTCCAACAACCCAAACAAGAAACGGAACTCTGGTTCTAACCATATTAATGGAAGGTGTAGGCTTTAATATTGAGTTAGGGTTTTTATGTCTCATCCTCTTTGCATGCAAATAACTATTATCTACATGACATGGCATACATGGCATACATCTACATGTCGCGACACGCATGGCATAATGATATGCATCTAATGCAATTACATGACATACAATTATGTCATGTACATAATTTCCTTATTTGTCATAATTATTTATGGAAATAAAATATGTTTAAGATTTGATTCTCCAAATCAAATCATGATTAAATTAGGAAACAAATTTCCAAATCTAATCACATATTTTATTTATGGAAATAGTTGATTAAGGAAAATCAATTTAAATCATCAAAACTACTTATGGAAATTAAATATTTCAAGATTTGATTTCCCAAATCAAATCATGATTAAATTAGGAAACAAATTTCCAGAATCTAATCAAATATTTTATTTATGGAAAATATCAATTTCCATAAATACTTCCAACTTTCCAAAAGTGGAAGATTTCCATAAATACTTCTAGACTTTCCAAAATTGAAAAATTTCCATAAATACTTCTAAATTTCCAAAATTAGCAAATTTCTAGAAATAATATTATGACTATCGCAAAACCATTTTACGATTATGTCGAAACACAACTGAGCTCGATACCCTTTGTTGGGTTTTTTCGGCACATGGCGTGTGTGTGTTCGATCATGTTTCGTAAACATGAACACAGCGGAAGCAATAAAAATAATAAATCTACATTTATTACAACACACACAACACACGCATGCATATTACAACAAGTGTAGACATAACCATAAATTTAAATTTGCAATAAAAGGAAATTTATCTACGTTATACCTTTCGTATGACGTGTAGCGGGAACGGCATCAACCGGAACGATCCTCGCTAGAATCGTCTCTATCCATATCCACGCCGAGTTCCTCGGGATGACATTGCTAAGCCACGAGCTTCGTCTTCGTACGGGTTACTAGCCTCGTGTTGAAGACGATGTGATCGAGAGATGATCACGATCCGAATCCAAATTCGGATCCTAATACGAGTTCTCAAAACTCGCTTCTCCAGAGAGGTATTCGTCAACCAATTGACGAATCCTTCGTCCTCCACCTCAGAGGATTACCGGAGATCGAATCCCCGGTAAGTTAGCCGCTGTCGGAGCTCTAACCGTCATCCAAACGACGCTCCGACAAGAGGAGAACAAGCTTTCCAGAAAACTGGACAGCTTTGGTGGAGGTGATAGGCGCCGGCCAACCAAGGAAGATAGAGCTCACCTTGATGCCAAACCTGAAGGAGATCTCCGGAGCACTAACCGGCAGCAGCTCGACACCGGCAAGGGGGAAGGAAGCTACCTTCTGGACGCCGGTTGGAGGAGCTATGGGCGGCGGCAAGAGGTTGGCGCCGAAAACTCCAATAAGGAGGTGGGCGGCAACTTTAACCTAGGGGTTTTGGATTAGGGCTTAATTATCCCTTAAGCCCTCTTTTATAGAGAACTAATTCTCTTAATGGTTATTAGATCATAACCATTAGGCCCGTTAACCCGCTCCATTAAGATAAGTTAAAATAAACCAAACCATGATGGTTTATTTTAAGTTAAAACGAACCGAACCATCTTTTGGTTCATTCGTTTAAAATAAACCAAACCCTTTGGTTTATTCTCCTCCATTGGATTAGAACCAAACCATTTTGGTTCATCCATTATGTCTTCATAAGACATGGCCCATCCACGCTTCCATTGCGACTGAAACGATTTCATGAACGCTTCATGTTTGGCCCAACCAAACCTAGTTTCTCTCAGTCTGAGAATCCCATTCTCAAGCTCGTTTTAAATTCTTTGGATTACGCTCGTTATGCGTGTGACCAAATAGGTTCTCGGTTTATGTTGGCCGTCTATAATTAACCATTAATTATAGAACAATCATGAGTGGCACCTAGTAGTACATCATGATCCCCAATTAACCGAAAAGATCAACGGTTGATCTAGAACTATTTCTGAAACCCTTCAGCAACTCGAATGAATCGTGCCCCATTCTCTTCACTCATCTTATACCCACTTGGTTCAGGACATGGTCTATAGTGTCAGTCCCCACTAGGCTGACTACGTCACACCTAGCCCAAGTATCATTTCCTCGTCCTACGGATTCTAGTTACTCCACATGTATCGAAGAGTACCTTACTCTAAACATGTAATGCTTTGGCCAAAGACTTTAGTAACAATCCGACGAGAGGCCATGGGTATACATCTCCTCGCAAGGAGTGGTGAATCCTTTCTAGGCTATTCAAACACCTTCGATCACTTCGACTTATACCCAATCATCCCGGGTCCACATCTCCTTAGAGATGTTTGCTTAAGATGTCAAAGCATAAGTCTCCATGATCAAGATGACTTGAATACCGCAAGTCAAAGGAACATCGCACTTAAGCTACAGTAAGAACTTCATTGACATATCTATATAATGAGAGAACCATATGAAGTCTTACGGCTGGTCACTCCAATGAACTGGTTACCATAACCAGCATCCACGATTAACTCCGGACATCACAATGTCTCCAGCCAGTGAGAATCAGCTGCTTGGATACACCAAGGAGTATACCTCGTGCTAGTCTCGACAGAATTGATGGTGTCCAAATCCATCAATTCATCGACTAGGGATAATTTCGATACATCACAATTACACATGTAGAGATACTCACTAGTTGTGATCCAATCACAAATTCTCTCATGCTGTGAATCGTATCGAGGACATTTAGTAAATGAGTTTAAGATCCAATCAAATACATAAAACATGTATACTCAAATAGTGAATCTTCATTTATCATATAAATGGTTTATACATAAGGCAATTGCCTTAGGACATCTCTCATATATTACTAACACGAGGAAGTGTTACAACTGTGGACTGGAGGGGCACATAGGCACGAACCGCCTACCCGAGTTGAGCACTTCCTCGAGTACGCGTCGGTGCAGGGAGCTCCTCCACAGCTTCACCAGATGCAGGCTACGATAGAGGGTCCCCAGATAAGCCAAGGGAGACTGGAAGCCCCACCCGTTGGGACAAATGCCAGGGTGTTCTCCCTCACCAGAGAAGATGTGGCGAGTGCCTCGACGGTTGTCACAGGTCAGATATTTATTTTCAGTCAGTATGCTACTGTATTATTTGACACTGGGGCAACTCATTCGTTCATCTCTACGCCTTTCACAAGAAAGATAGATAGGCATCCCCAAGTTTTGGACTATAAATTCTTAACAACGTTACCTTCAGGAGAAGTGATGCCATCCACCCATATTCTGCGTGTCGCACCAATTAGACTTCATGAGACGGAGCTCCATTGTGACTGATAGTCCTAGATATGTGGGACTATGATGTTATATTGGGCATGGATTTTACGCACAAGTGCACTAGCTTGATTGAGTCACAGTAAGCGGAGGGTGACCTTCCGACCCGAAGTAGAGGTTTCATTTGAGTTTATCGAGGAGTCAAAGAAAGGAACCAGGAAATTTTTATCCGCGCTAAAAGCCCAAAAAATGTTAGAAAATGGATGCATCGGATTTCTAGCACATGTGGTTGATACCATATCATCAAAGAACCAGAAGATAGAAGATGTCAAAGTGGTATGTGACCATCCGGAGGTATTCCCTGATGACCTACCTGGATTAGCACCTGATAGAGAAATTGAGTTCGAGATCGAATTGATTCCCGGAACTAATCCGATCTCCAAGGCACCTTACCGTATGGCACCGACTGAGTTGAAAGAACTTCAGAAATAGCTACAGGAGTTACTTGACCAGGGATTTATCCGCCCCAGTCACTCACCATGGGGAGCTCCAGTGCTGTTCATAAAGAAAAAAGATGGGTCTATGCGAATGTGTATAGACTACCGGGCACTGAACAACGTGACCATCAAGAATAGGTACCCCCTTCCCAGGATCGACGACCTGTTCGACCAACTGAAGGGAGCTACTGTCTTTTCAAAGATCGATCTCAGGTCTGGCTATCATCAAGTAAAAGTAAAGCCAGGCGATATTCCGAAGATGCCCTTCCGGACGAGATACGGACACTATGAGTTCGTAGTTATGCCCTTCGGAGTAACCAATGCTCCTGCGATGTTCATGGACCTGATGAATCGAGTATTCTCGACCTTCCTCGACAAATTTGTAATCGTTTTCATCGACGATATTCTTATCTACTCGAGAGACCGAGAAGAGCATCTTTGAACATCCAAGACAGATTTTCTGATTCTTGAAGAGCAAATATATGTGAAATTCTCCAAATGTGAGTTCTGGCTCGATCAAGTGTCATTCTTGGGTCATGTCATCTCTAAAGAAGGAATCATGGTAGACCCAATAAAGATTGAAGCTGTGAGGAACTGGAATAGGCCAAGGAATGCGAGTGAAATCAGAAGTTTTCTCGGGCTAGCAGGCTATTATAGAAAGTTTGTAGAGGACTTCTCTAGAATTGCAGCCCCTATGACAGCCCTCACCCGAAAGGACCAGCAATACAAATGGACTGAGGACTGTGAGAGGAGTTTTACGGAACTGAAGAGGAGACTAACCAGCGCTCCCATTCTGACTCTCCCTGAAGATAATGAAAGCTTCGATATGTATAGTCACACTTCTAAACTGGGGCTCGGAGCTGTACTTATGCAAAATGGCAAGGTTATCGCTTACGCCTCTAGACAGCTCAAGGAGCACGAAAGAAATTATCCTACCCATGACTTAGAACTAGCAGCCGTGGTATTCGCTCTGAAAATATGGAGGCACTACTTATACGGAGCTCGGTGCAGGATTTATACAGACCACCAGAGTCTGAGATATTTCTTCACTCAGAAAGACCTAAATATGAGGCTGTAGGTGATCGATATGGCTGGCTAGAGGGGGGTGAATAGCCCTCGTACGTTGGACGTCGTAAATTGCTCGTCTACAAAACTAATTAGCGCAAGCGGAATATACAAATACAAAGCAAAAGACAAACAATAAAACAAACGCTAACACGATGGTATAACGTGGTTCACGGCTACGCCGCTAATCCACGGTCCGATTCGTCCACGGTGAATCACTCCGCCAAAACCAATCACTATCGGTCTCTCCTTTGCACAAAGCTAGGTGGAGGTAACCTTTACAACCAAGATCACTCTTCTTACAATAGGATTGAAGTAAAGACAAGTAAGAAGAGTTTAGAGCTTGTGGGGCACTAGGAAGATCGTTTGGAGTATGAGCATTAGCCTCTCAGGCTTACACCCTCTCTTTTATAGAGAGGGCTAACTTCTTCCGTTTGCGCCATCGATATTGCCTCCTTGGCGATCATTGCCCATCCTAACGGCCTTGAACACGTCGGATCCCGACCGCGTTGTAGTCCAACGGAACTCTTGGCGATCGGCGATTGACCTCTCATCGATCTTCGCCTCGTAATCGGCGCGATCGGCTCAGCGGCGCTTGGCGAAACCCCATTGACCCGATCGGCTGCGCTTGGCGATCGTGATCTTAGCGATCGGCCCATGTAAAGCGATCACTGGCCTAATCTAGTCGATCGTATACCGGTCGAACTCACTCGACTCGAGGCGATCCGCCATGACATAGCGATCGGCTGTCGAAAACCCATCCGACACTTGGCCAAATGGCCAAGTTTCACCTAAACTACCCTTCCCTGGGTTACAATCGCTCACTCTCATTTCTCGGAGTCCCTCGCCTTTGAAGTTCTCTTCGTTCTCAGCCACGTCCCTCGGCAGCATCAGGCGCACGGCTCTGCAATGCTCCTTCGCGTCTCTTGCCTCGAAGTCTACTTCCTTCGGCTTCACTCCAAGCTTCTCGTCCGATTGTACTTCGTTCGGTTACGTATTGCTGAGACTTAAGCTATCCTTCACCGACTCAAGGCCGCGAGTCATGAGATGTGAAACTCGCCCGCGGCTCCATGTGCGAATTACTAAGTCTGCCGCGACTTCAACGCACATATCACATCAACATATCAAACTAACTTAAACCCTTTGCCACACCATCAAAACCATATCACGGCAAGAGATTGCCCTAACAATCTCCCCCTTTTTGATGTGTGGCAATCCGTTTAAGTTAGGTAAAAACATTTGATATAAATTCTAAGGTAAGAAAGCATGTAAAGATAAACATGATATAGCAACATGCAACTCCCCCTTAATCCATGAAACTCTCTATGCAAATTTTCTCCCCCTATCATATATTTCTCCCCCTACAATATTTCTCCCCCTAAAGTGATTAACTTAAACATACTTATTTCTCCCCCTTTGACACCATCAAAAAGATTAACACTAAGTTATAAGCTCATGGCATCAAGTATAATGGAGGAAAAATATGACAAGTTGATTTAAAATTGGGTACCACTTGTTGATGGCATCAAGTATATTTCTACAACTTGTTGTAGGTTTACAAACTGAATTCGGCCTTCAATGTTCTGATTTTCAGGCCACGATCATTGCTATCGATATGGCGATCGACTTACTAAGAATCCAAATTTGATTTTACGGGCCAATTTAAATGCATTATAAATTCGAAAATTCTAAAAATCATTAAATTTTTAGAACATATTTCTATTAAGTATATCTATCAAGGAATAAATAGTTTTCATGAAAACTCATTATATTTTCTTGTTTTTCAAAAAATACAAAAGTTATAAAAACCACTAGGTTTTTGATCATTCTAGTATCAAGTTAGCTACCTAGTTTTGCATCCAATTGTTTCAAAACATGAATACATGTATTTTAAGGTAAGAAATTGTTTTGAAAACATATGAAATATCCAACCATGATCTTTGGGCAATATGTCTATGAATTAAACATAAGCCTTCCCCATGATTGGTCTATTATTGCTATTTTGATACTTTAAATGACCATCTAAATGCCATAGGCATTAGTGGACATTTGTATCATCCTAATATCTCACCCATGCTAAGTTTGCAATCAAGTTAGCCTATAGTGAGTGTGAGATGCATCCTAGGGGGTATTTGTATATACTTAACCAATATATTCATGCAATTCTATCATGGTTAAGTATCAACCTAACATCCTACATGATCATAATGACATATATCAATTAATTCTACATTATGATCATGAAATACATGTTTTCATCAATTAATAGTCATGCATTAGGTATTATACGATGATAATAAACAAGTTATCACCTAAAGCATGATTTAACCCTATTTCTCATGATAACATGCCAAATATCAAAATCATAAATCATGATTTAAGACATACATAGGAATTACATCAATCATCATGATTTAAGCATTATTACCTATTTATGGGCACGTTATCATCACCCAACACTATCTAAAAAATGTTGTCCCGTCATCCTAAGTCAACCAAAATATGATATAGGTCAAGTTCATATGGTTGACCACCCTAGGGTTGTTCTAACCCTTAAGGATGGATTTTGGAACCCAAAATAAGTTCTTTCCTATTGGGTTCACTAAATACTCCTTGGGGATCCATTTCCTAGCAATTACCTTCTTTTTATCTTGTCCCCTAGCTATAAGGCATTTGTAGGCCTTTTCATTTTTCTTTTCCTTGTAGCCTAGGCCCTTTTTGTTGAAACTAGCTCTTTGGCTCCCTAAGATCATATTTAAGGTGTTGGAGCCAATTGTGAATTTCTCTAGGGCTTTGGTTAGATAATCTACCTTTTCCCTTAAGGTCCTATTTTCATTTATACATGCATCATTAACATCCAAAGGCATATAATCATGTGAGCATGCATCATCTAAGCTAGAAGAAATATTATCATTTAAGCATGCCTTTTCTAATTTTTGTTCTAATTCCTTAATTTGTTCAAGCATGCATTTATTTTTCTTCTTTGCCCTAAATAAATCCTTAGTTAAACTAGAAATCATAGAAACAATTTTCTTAGGGGTTAGATTTGTTACCATAGTTTCCATGTCCTCTTCTTCGGATGAGGAGGATGTGGAAGCTCCCCCTTCATTTGAGCTCTCCCCATTTGAGCTTGATCCTTCATTTTCGGATGAAGAGCAATCCAAGTCATCAAAGGCCATCAAGGCCAAATTGGTGACAAAGGCATTCTCCTCATCCGATGATGAGGAGGAGGATGAGGATGGATCATCCCAAGTCCTTGCCTTGAGAGCCTTAGCCTTTCCCTTCTCCTTTGTTTTCTTTTCTTCTTCCTTTCTCTTGCTCCCCTTCTTCTTCTTCCTCTTCTCTTCTTTCTTTTTCTTCTCTTCCTTGCTCTTGTTTAGGAGAGGACAATTGTCCCTTATGTGTCCCTCTCCTTGGCAATTATAGCATATGACCTTCCCCCTTGGTCTTCTATTCCTATCATTAGATTTATCAAATCTAAAATTCTTAAATACACGCCTCACCTTCCTTACCATGTAGGCTTCTTCGGTGCTATCCATGGAGGAGGAGGAAGGCAGCAATCATCGGAGGAGGAGGGATTTCCTTCTTCTTCTTACTTGCCAATAATGCTACTCCTCTTGAGGGTTGAATTTTAGGCTCCTCTTGTATTCCTCAAGCCTAGTTTATGGAGTTCCATTGTTGAGAAGAACTCCTCCAAGGTGCTCACTTCTAAATTCTTTGAGATATAGAATGAGTCCACCATGGAGCTCCACTTTGAGGACCGGGGAAAGGCATCTATGGCCTTCATTACCATATCCCGGTTTGATAGCTTCTCACCTACACTTGTTAGTCCATTTAAAATTTCTTTGAATCTAGAATGCAAAGAAATTACCTTTTCTCCCTTTTCTAGTTTTATATTGGATAGTTGGGAGCGGAGGAGGTCTCTCCTTGCTAGCTTGGCCTCGGATGTGCCTTCATGGAGTTCTATAAGCTTCTCCCACATCTCTTTGGCGCTAGCACATTCTCCGATCCGGTTGATCTCTTGTTGAGGGAGCACATTGTAGAGATGGTGCTTGGCTTTGGAGTTTGCAAGGTGCTCCTCTCTTTGCCTCTTGGTCCACCTAGATTTCTCTATTGGCTTCCCTTCTTCATCCCTAGGCAAAACGAAATCGGATTCCATTGTAATCATTATATCAAAATCCGTTTCGAAAAATACCTCCATTCGCTTCTTCCACCAAGCGAATTCTCCTTCAAACTTCGGAGGATGGATGTTGGAGCCGGCCATTTTTGATGTAGGGCTTGTTGCGGCGGTTAGTCCAGTGACAAGCAACCTCGGCTCTGATACCACTTGTAGGTGATCGATATGGCCGGCTAGAGGGGGGTGAATAGCCCTCGTACGTTGGACGTCGTAAATTGCTCGTCTACAAAACTAATTAGCGCAAGCGGAATATACAAATACAAAGCAAAAGACAAACAATAAAACAAACGCTAACATGATGGTATAACGTGGTTCACGGCTACGCCGCTAATCCACGGTCCGATTCGTCCACGGTGAATCACTCCGCCAAAACCAATCACTATCGGTCTCTCCTTTGCACAAAGCTAGGTGGAGGTAACCTTTACAACCAAGATCACTCTTCTTACAATAGGATTGAAGTAAAGACAAGTAAGAAGAGTTTAGAGCTTGTGGGGCACTAGGAAGATCGTTTGGAGTATGAGCATTAGCCTCTCAAAGGCTTACACCCTCTCTTTTTATAGAGAGGGCTGCCTCCTTGGCGAGCCGACCGCCACTACAACGGCCTCGAACACGCCGAATCCCAACCGCTGTAGTCCAACGGAACTCTTGGCGTCGACCGATTGACCTCATCACGATCATTGCCTCCGTAGTCGATCGCCTGGGCCACGAGCGGCTCGCGTCGAAACCCCATTGACTACCGATCGCGCCTTCAAGAATGATCGATGGTCTTGGCAATGACCGCATGACGGCGCCGGCACGCCAATCCAATCCAATCGATACCAATGAACTCACTGATTAGAGCAATGACCGCCATGACATGGCAATGATCGACCGTGTCGAAAACCCATCCGACACTTGGCCAAATGGGCCAAGTTTCACCTAAGAGCTACCCTTCCCGGGTTACAATTGCTCACTCATTTCGAGTCCTCGCCTTTGAAGTTCTTCTTCTCGCCACGCCCCTCGGCGAAGATCAGCGCACGACTCTGTAATGCTCCTTCGCGTCTCTTGCCTCGAAGTCTACTTCCTCCGGCTTCACTCCAAGCTTCTCGTCCGACGGTCCCTCGGATGCTCCAAGTGCACGGCTTCCGCAAAGCTATCCTTCACCGACTCAAGGCACGAGTCATGAGATGTGAAACTCGCCACGGCTCCATGTGCGAATTACTACGTCCTGCACGACTTCAACGCACATATCACATCAACATATCAAACTAACTTAAACCCTTTGCCACACCATCAAAACCATATTACGGCAAGAGATTGCCCTAACAGAGGCAACGCAGATGGCTCGAGCTAGTCAAGGATTATGATTGTGAGATATTCTATCATCCCGTAAAGGCCAACAAAGTGGCAGATGCACTTAGCAGAAAGTCCTGTGCCGCTTTGATGTCCTTATTAATGCTATCTCAGCCCCTGAAAAGTGAAATAATGAATTACGGAATAGAGATTATTTCTGGACAACTTTCCACCATGACGATAGCGCCGACATTGTTCAACGATATATTGGGAAAGCAAGATGGTGATTCAGACATCCAGAAGATCAAACAGGAAGTCCTGGAAGGAAGGGATAATGGATTCCACATTTCCGACAGCGGACTATTATACCTCCGGGATCGACTATGTATTCCAGACGATCCGGAACTTCGGAAGAAGATACTCGAGGAATCCCATGGAACACCTTATACCATGCATCCTGGATCTACAAAAATGTATCAGGACTTAAGAGATAAATTTTGGTGGTCCAAAGATGAAAAGGATGTGGCTCAAGACGTCAAAGACTGTCGACCGCCAGAGGGTTAAGGCGAACACACCGTAAACTTGGGGGATTCTGCGTCTGATTCCAGAGTGGAAATGGGAAGAAATTTCTATGGATTTCATTTCGAGATTACCCAGAACAACAAATGGTTATGATGCTATATGGGTAATCATAGACCGGTTGACAAAGTCTGTCCATTTCCTGGCGATTAAGATGACCTATCCGGTTGAGCAGCTAGCTCAATTATATGTCAAGGAAATTATCCGATTACATGGAGTGCCTAAGGCTATTATTTCTGATCGTGATGGCCGTTTTACCTCCCATTTTTGGGAATGTGTTCAGAAGGCTCTTGGCACTAAGTTGAGATTCAAGATCTGCGCATTTCATCCTCGAAAGCGGACTGCCGACGGAAAGAGTGAACCAGTCTTTGGAAGACATGTTGCGAGCTTGTGCTCTAGACTTTAAGGGGAGTTGGTGTCGATATTTGTGCTTGGCAGAATTTGCTTACAACAACAGTTACCAGGCTACTATTGGAATGACACCATATGAAGCTCTATACGGGAGAAGATGCAGGTCTCCTATCTGTTGGTACGAGGGTGGTGAAAGGAGGGAAATGGGTCTTCAGGCCGATATTATTGATGATACCACCCGAGCTATACAGAATATCCGTCAGAGAATCGAAACTGCACAGAGCCGACAAAAGAGCTATGCGGATATGCGGCATAGACCGTTAGAATTCAGTCGGGGACACAGTGTTATTCCTCAAGTGGCCCTATGAAGGGAGTGATGAGATTCGGAAGGAAGGGTAAGCGGAGTCCACCTTCATTAGGCCATATCCGATATTGCGAGGAGGGTTGGAAAGGTAGCTTACAAGCTGGAGCTGCCTCAAGAGATGTCAGCTATACACAACGTGTTCCATGTCTCTGTGCTCAAGAAATGCTTATCCAGTACGGACCAAGTGATCGAGCCACAAACCGTACAAGTTCAAGAGGACCTGAGTATGGAAAGTCGGCCTATCCAGATACTAGACCGAGAAGTCAAGAGGCTAAGGAACAAAGAGGTACCCTTGGTAAAGGTCCTGTGGCAGAATCAACGATACGAAGAAGCTACCATAAAATTTCTAACCATTTTACGAGAATTTTTGGCTTGACGATAATGGGCTTTATGTGGGCTTTTTCAAAAATAAAAGAAAATAAGCCAAAAAGGGGTGCAAGGCCTAGGAATTGAACCCCAAACCTCTAGAGATAGCCAAGCCCTATAGATGCACCCACTAACCAGAAGCCCAATAGGATTATATCATTAGAGGAGTAGGGGAAATTATGGTTAAGTGTAAGGGAGATCAAGGGGCTCTTCAAATGAATAAATAGGGGGGAATGAGGGGGCATGAGTATCCAAACTTCATTTCTCCTCTTCTCTTCTTCTTCCTCACCGAAAACCATCCCTCCCCCTCTCCATTTTCACCCTTTGGCCGAACCCCATCCAAGCAAGGAGAAGGCTAGTTCTTGGCTTCCATAAGGTCATCTACAACCTAAAAGCAAGAGAAGGATGTAAGATTTCCTCACCTGCAGTATATTAGCTTTGTAGGACATGTTACATGAAAGAAATATGAAGTTTTGTGCCCTACATGTTTCGGCCAACCATGTCTTTGGGGCTAGGGTTTCATGAAAGTGATGCTAAGGATCTTTTACAAGTTGTATGCTTCATGTAGGAATTTTTAGGTGACAAAAATCCAAGTTTATAGCCCCTACAAGTTTCGGCCAACCATGTATTTGGGGCTAGGGTTTCATGAAAGTGATGCTAAGGATCTTTTACAAGTTGTATGCTTCATGTAGGAATTTTTAGGTGACAAAAATCCAAGTTTATAGCCCCTACAAGTTTACCAACCATGTATTTGGGGCTAGGGTTTCATGAAAGTGATGCTAAGGATCTTTTACAAGTTGTATGCTTCATGTAGGAATTTTTAGGTGACAAAAATCCAAGTTTATAGCCCCTACAAGTTTCGGCCAACCTTGGGTTTAGGGTTAGGGTCTCATGAAAACACCCCTTGTGAAGTTATATCATGTTGTATGCCTTCATGTAGGAGTTTATGTAACAAAAAAATAAAGAAATTGGTACCCTACAAGTTTCGGCCAACCTTGGGTTTAGGGTTAGGGTTTCATGAAAACACCCCTTGTGAAGTTATATCATGTTGTATGCCTTCATGTAGGAGTTTATGTAACAAAAAAATAAAGAAATTGGTACCCTACAAGTTTCGGCCAACCTTGGGTTTAGGGTTAGGGTTTCATGAAAACACCCCTTGTGAAGTTATATCATGTTGTATGCCTTCGTGAAGGAGTTTGTGTAAAAAAAAAAAATAAAGAAATTGGCACCCTACAAGTTTCGACCAACAATGGTTGTAGGGCTAGGGTTGCATGAAAACACCCCTTAGGAAATCAGGACATGTGGTATGCTTAGGTGATGAACATGATTATGATTTTTATATGCTATGAAATATGCTTAGGTGATGAACATGATTATGATTTTAATATGCCATGAAATATGCTTATGTGATGAACATGATTATGATTTTTATATGCCATGAAATATGCTTATGTGATGAACATGATTATGATTTTTATATGCCATGAAATATGCTTATGTGATGAACCTGATTATGATTTTTATATGCCATGAAATATGCCTATGTGATGAACATGATTATGATTTTTATATGTCATGAAATATGCTTATGTGATGAACATGATTATGATTTTTATATGCCCTGAAATATGCTTATGTGATGAACATGATTATGATTTTAATATGCCATGAAATATGCTTATGTGATGAACATGATTATGATTTTAATATGCCCTGAAATATTCTGATGTGATGAACATGATTACGCTTTAGGACCCCTTTAGGGTACTCTTACGTTATGAATGCATATATGTTATGACATGTCTAAGAGATGCTTCCCTTTCAAGTAGGGATTAAGAGCTCTCCTTATGATAAGATAAGATGGAGATGCTTCCCTTTCAAGTAGGGATTAAGAGCTCTCCTTATGATAAGATAAGATGGAGATGCTTCCCTTTCAAGTAGGGATTAAGAGCTCTCCTTATGATAAGATAAGGCAGAGATGCTCCCCTTTTTATTTGGGGAATTAAGAGCATTCTTTATGATATGACAAGAAAGAAAGGAATTAAGTATTTTACTTTTCAAGAGGTTAAGTACCCGACCCGTCAGGTGGTCGTTAATCAAATCCAAAGTGACATAAGAAGACGTAAGAGGTCTTGCCCTGGTAAGACGTAAGATGTCTTGCTCTAGTAGATCTGGTGGCTCGCTACCTCAGCCTATTAGGGAACGTGCATTATGTGGTACTTAACACAGGGCCCCATTCAAGTGCTATGATTATGTCCTTGATGCTTGTCTTTGATTTATGAAATTATGAATGCTCATGTCAAGTTTAAGAATGCTTATGATTATGTCCTTGATGCTTGTCTATGATTTATGAAATTATGAATGCTTATGTCAAGTTTAAGAATGCTTATGATTATGTCCTTGATGCTTGTCTATGATTTATGAAATTATGAATGCTTATGTCAAGTTTAAGAATGCTTATGATTATGTCCTTGATGCTTGTCTATGATTTATGAAATTATGAATGCTTACGTTAAGTTTAAGAATGCTTAGGACTATGTCCTTTATGCATGTTAGGGTTGATGATATCATGAATGCTTATGTTTAATTTATGCCCTGCTTAGATTTAATTATGTTTAGCATGCCTATGTAAATTGTATGCCATGCTTATGTTTTCATTGCGTTGGTAAGTTGATACATAGTGTTGTTATGAAATACTTATGCTATTTATGCTAGTATGCTCCTGTTTTTCTAATTGTTCGATGAGGTTTGTGGCTTTTGTGAGTAGGCAAGAATCTTACTAAGCTATATGCTTATAGTTTATGTTGTCCATATACTGCAGATAAAGGAAACATGAACTAAGAAGAAGTAGCAGGAGGGGCCAAGTGGGTGTGATAGTGGCATGGTAGAAAAAGACCCTATTACTATCTGCTTATATTTATATACTCAGTGAACACCTTAAGACATTTGCTTCCGCTTATAAGACTTGAGATTTATTAGTACCATGTTGAATGTTGCTTAGTTATGTTACTGTTCGGTTACTTATAAAAGTTTGATATGCTAGAACTCATGAATGGATATTTTATGTTATGCATGTTATAAAAAGAGATAAGAGATGTTAAAATGCTTATTACGAATATGATAGGTAATGCATGTATAAGAGAAGGTTTATGCCATGGAAAACACTTTATGTACGTAGATTGTGAAATGATCTCTATATGTCATGTTATAAAAAAAAAAGAAAAAGTAGCGCCGCCCTGAGAGCAGATAAGGGCGGGCGCTACACACACATCACACACATGCATAGTACAACATGTGTAGACATAATTGTAGTTTCAAATTTTGTAATAAAAGGAAATTACTCTAGTTATACTTGATGTATCACATGCAGCGGGAATGACATCAATCAGAGCGGCTCTCGCTAGAATTGCCTCTGTCCGTATCCACGCCAAGTATCATCGGGATGGCTTCACAAAGCCATGAGCCTCGTCTTCGTAGGAGTCACTAACCTCGTGTCGAAGACGATGTGATCGAGAGAAGATCACAATCCGAATCAAAATTCGGATTCGAAAATGAGTCTCCAAAACTCGCTTCTCTAGAGAGGTATTGGTCAACCGATTGACGAATCCTTGGTCCTCCACCTATGAGGATTACCGGAGATCGAATCCCCGGCAAGGTAGCCGCTATCGGAGCTCCAAACATCGTCCAAATGACTCTCCGACACGTAAGGAAACAAGCTGTCCAAAAAACTGGACAGCTTGGTGGAGGATTTGCGCCGGCCCAAAGGAGGAAGGCCGGCTACACCTTGGTCACCGGAGCCAAGGGATGTCACCGGAGGGTCACCGGCAGTGGCAAGTGGCCGATGGCAGCTGGTGGCGTCTGCGGCAGGAGCTACAAGAGGCTACGGCGTGGAGACTTTGGGCGGCGGCAAGGAGAAAAGAGGGAGAGGAGAGGAGAAGTTTATTCCCAAAATAAAACTTAGGGCTCTCCAAAAACCTAACAGCGTTTTTAGAGAGTCCGTGTTTCTTAACCATTAAGAAAACTTCTCCTTAGAGTTATTGGTTCATAACCAAAACCCGTTAACCCGCTCTAATAACTTAAGTTAAAATAAACTGAACCGAGTTGGTCTATTTTAAGTTAAAACAAACTGAACCAACTTTGGTTCATTCGTTTAAAACAAACCAAACTCCTTTGGTTTATTCTCCACCATTGGATTAGAACTAAACCAATTTGGTTCATCCATCATGTCTTCATAAGACTCGGCCTATCCATGCTTCCATTGTGACTGAAACAATTTCAAGCTCGATCTTTGTTTGGTCCAACCAAACCTAATTTCTCTTGATCTGAGAATCTCATTCTCAAGCTCGTTTTAAATTCTTCGGATTACGCTCATTGTGCGTGTGACCAAATAGGTTCCCGATTTATGTTGGCCATCTATAATTAACCATTAATTATAGAACGATCATGAGTGGCACCTAGTAGTACATCATAATCCCCAATTAACTGGAAAATCAACGGTTGATTCCAGAACCATTTCTGAAACCCTTCAGCAGCTACAATGAATCATGCCCCATTCCCTTCACTCATCTTATACCCACTTGGTTCAGGACATGGTCTATAGTGTCAGTCCCCACTAGGCTGACTACGTCACACCTAGACCAAGTATCATTTTCTCATCCTACAGATTCAAGTTACTACACATGTATCCAAGAGTACCTTACTCTAAACATGTAATGCTTTGGCTAAAGACTTTAGCAACAATCCGACGAGAGGCCATGGGTATACATCTCCTCGCAAGGAGTGGTTAATTATTTATAGGCTATTCATACACCTTCGACCACTTCGACTTATACCCAATCATCCCGGGTTCACATCTCCACAGAGATGCTTGCTTAAGATGTCAAAGCATAAGTCTTCATGACCAAAATGACTTGAATACCGCAAGTTAAAGGATCTTCGCACTTAAGCTGCAGTAAGAACTTCATTGACATATCCATATATGCAAAGAACCATATGAAGTCTTACAGTTGGTCACTCCAATGAACTAGTTACCATAATTAGCATCCACGATTAACTCCGGACTTCACAATGTCTCCAGCTAATGAGAATCAGCTGCTTGGATACACCAAAGAGTATACCTTGTGCTAGTCTCGACAGAATTGATGGTGTCCAAATCCATCAATTCATCGACTAGAGATAATTCCAATACATCACAATTACACATGTAGAGATACTCACTAGTTGCAATACAATCATAAATTCTCTCATGCTGTGAATCATATTGTGGACATTCAGTAAATAAGTTTAAGATCTTATCAAATACATGAAAACATATATACTCAAATAGTGAATCTTCATTTATCATATAAATGGTTTAAACATAAGGCGATTGCCTTAGGACACCTCTCATATATAACTAACAAACTCCCACTTGGCCTAATGTCAATCGCAATGGTATCCAATACCATAAGCCCTAACATGGCCCTCAAACTTACTTTGAGGTAATACCTTAGTTAAAGGATCCGCTAAGTTCTTTTCAGTGGGAATATTCTCGATTTGTATTTTCTTCCTACTTATGATCTCTTTGATCAGATGATAGCAGCGAAGCACATGTTTGGATCATTGATGAAACCACATCAAGTTCAAAATGAACTTTTTAATCCAAACCGCTTCCTTTGTTGCTTCCGAAGCTGCAATGTATTCTTCCTCAGAGGCGAAATCCGCTATAGTGTTGATAACATTTTGTTATGTTATTTTTGTCCTTAATATCACTGTTTTTATCCTCTCGAGTGATTATTTATCGATTATTATCATGTTTTATGAGTTGGATTATTTTTGGACCTTATTGTAAATTCTCATAAATTTTGGACTTATATGTAAATTTTATCTTTGTTTGTAGGAGATCGAGATGAGCCACTGGATTAGACTCGAGTTGGATCAAATATGGCTTCATCTTAGGGTCATAATGGGCAATTTAAGCTAGAAGAATCTGAGCCCTTCATCATGATCAGAGGAAATTTAATCAAGAGTTCAGATCTGTTTAATCTTGACCACCCGATGAGATTTGATTGTTATGAGCCATCTATTTAAATTTGGAGTGATCTGGTCCATACATTTAGATTTGGACATCTTGATCGTTCATCCAGATTTGACCAATCGTGATTAGCCATTCAGATTGATCAGATCCATCCATTTAAAGTCAAAGAATTCTCAGCCGTTTGAAGCACATCCCTTAATGGGATTAATCAACTTCATTTAGCCCTAGGTTTAATGGACGGCTGGGATATGATGGGCTTAGATCGAACGGTGGAGATAATCCACTTAATGGATTCTTCATCGCGAGAAATAGCAGTCGGCTTCTTCCATATTCTTCCGCGATCGCCCGATGCTTTCCGTTTCTCCACCGTCGCCGTGCTCCTGCCCTTCCCCGTCGGTCGTCGGAGAGGAAGGGGATTCCCTCCTTCTTCGGTGATCGATGCCCAACCATCTTCACTGTTTCCACTGAACTGCGGTGCTGAACAGATCTTCCACAACCGCGACTTCACCTCCTCCATCGGCTATCCACTTCTCCTTCATCCATGGACAGGAGCTGGGATCCTAGCTGCTGCTCTGCCAATTCTACCGCAGCCGACCAATCGGAGTGGGGATTCCCCTCTGATCGGTTTGGCCAGCTTCTTCCCGTGAGCTCTGCCGTCGCCGACAAATCTGAGTGAGGATTCTCCTCCGATTAGTTCCGACAGCATGTCCACCGCAGTTCAGCTCCTCCACACTGTCGGACAACCATCTCTGCAGCCATTTTCATCTCCGACAAATTTTCTTCATCGCAGCTTCAGCATTTTCGTGCACATTTCTGGCAGCCCAATTCCAGCATCCTATGCAAGCTTCCATTGATGTGTTTGATTGTCTTCTGCTTATGTTTATTGAATGTTTGTACTTGAACGATCTTCCACATTTTGATTTGCAAGCATTTGGTTTAATTTGTTGCATGCTTATATATTGTTCGGTGAAATGCTTCTTAGAGTAATTAGGTTGTAGTTGGTTAGTTTAGATTTAATTTCATATTATGTTTTACTCTTATGTTATTCTGCATGTTTAAATTCCTGCACTTTTTTGTTTGAATGTTTAGTTGGGTTTCTTTTAATTCCATCGCACTCGTAGTTTAGTTAGATTAGAGATTTGATTACCTTGCAACTGTAGGTTAGTTTTTCAAAACCTAAATCACATCTTCAATAGAAAACTCAAAGTAATAATTAGTGATCCTAAGTTTACTATTCTGTCGATTACACTCATTGGGAAATGATGCGGGCCATCCACTATGCTATATTAGTGTAGTTAGGGGGTTCGGTAATTAATTTGAAATGGTACTACGACAAATCGCCATTATCAAATTTTAGCGTCGTTGCCGGGGACTGTAATGATGTTTGGTAGACTTAGGATTGTTTGTCCATTTTTCTAAAAAAAATCAAAAATCAAAATTTTTGTTTAGGGTTGCATTATTTTATTTCTTGTATATCCATGTGTTTGGTCATATCTATTTCTTATGTCTTTTAATATTATTTCTTAGTATTGAAGGAAAGAACAGAAAATTTCTTTTAACATGGATCCTTATTATCATCGATTTGGAGACTTCAATTAGGCTTATTATTCAGACCAAAGTGAGCAACAAAGTGTATTTCCTATTGAGCCTCAGAGTTACCCGCGACAATATCAAGACGTATATGATCCAGCTCTTAGATCTTATAGTTATGATTGGGGAGATCCTTCAACGCAATATTATCAGCCCCAGTGAATTTCAGAGCAGTATGAGTACTTTCAACCTCAACAACAGAATAGGTATGAATCATTTTCAAATACCTATAATTATGGTAGGATGGATCATTCAGGGTTCAAGTATGGAAGCACACAATAGAACATTCCTCAACCTCAATTCAACAATTCAGGGTGGATTGATCATCAGAGCTTTGATAATCGGAAAGAGCAACAATAGCTTGATCAACCATTTCCATCATATCACAGTCCAATATATCAAGACTACAATGAAGAAACCCTGGCTCCTAGTCAAGAAAATACACTAGAAAAGTTCTTGCAGCTAGCAATATTGCAGCAGCAAATGAGGAATAGTCATTAGCAGCAACAAGAAAAGATACAAAATTTACAAATCCATCTAGATCAAATTGCATCATCCATCAGTCATATACAAGCATAGGATTCCTTTCAGCCTCCGTCAAAGACCATTTCTATGGATATCGACGTGCGTAGGGAGATGGATTGTGGAGTGAGTGATGGGCATGTCTATGATTCAACCGCTCCACAGGACTCCTATGAATCTTTGTGTTGTGATGTTATTGCAGATACTGATGGATGTGAATTTGTAGATGAAGTTGCTGCTGTAGCAGATGAAGTGGATGATGATACAAGTGGCTTGGATTTATTTTGTGATACCATTTATGCCACTGATACTGAGATATCTGCAGTGGAAGCAGGATCAGAAAAATTAGTTGAGGATGATGTTAGTGAGTTTCTAGCTGCTCCTATTTGTAGTTTTATTGCAGATGATGATGCAGAGGAGACAGTGCCTACAAAATTTTTATGTTTAGCTGTGCAACCATTCGATAAGCTTGACAGAGGAGTGATGGATAGCTAAATTTTCCCCCAGACTGGACACTCCCATCACAGCTGAAGAACCCAAGAATTTTGCTGATGAAGGCACTAACAACATATGAAATAATCCAGCCTCATGGCTGGACACTTTTCCTGAATCACCTCTGACCACCAGAGATTACTTATGATGAGTTGATCATATTGGAGGGAGCAGCACAGTATTATCAAGATCACACCATGAAGGCACTCACCCCTATTCAGTCCATTCCACTCCCGACATTGATGCTTACACTGAATCTTCTTCAACCACCGGGATAGGATTTCTTTCGGAGCACTCCATTGCTTTAGTGGCTCCTCCTTTTAAATCTTCTTCAATCGCCAGGACCTCAGGGGAGTTTGCTCCATCTCACCTCTTTTATTTTCCTTTATATATATGTTTCTTTTACTTCATTTGTTTTTATTTTAGTTGTTAAGTTTTTGTTTTATCGAGTTTTGAAATAAATTTCCTATGCATTCCTTTATATCTTTTAGAAGTCATGAAAGCTAATTAAATTTGATTGTTGAATTTTGGGATTTATTGTAATGAATGGATTATTTGATTGCATATGGTTGCTACTTGGTGATGGATTCTGTATTGATAGATTGAGATGATTTTTTTTCATTCCTAGTGAGGATTGTGCCAATTTTTATTGCTTGTGTGTGGTGCACTTGTGGTCATTGTAACTCTAGAACTTGCTTTGATTCTTTCGAAACTACACAACCATAGGTTTGCATGATTACGATGAAGGCAATCTCACTTGTTTCCCTTTACTACTTTTGTTGTCACATGCTACTCAAATAATTTTCTTATCATACGCCATGCTATTTTCATTATTCATTCTATTTTCTTTCTATTCCTACATCATGTCCTTTTTTTTCTTTCTTTTCTTCCATTACTTTCTTTTCCATTTCTATTTTTGAATGTGGAATATTGGATGTTCCATGATGAGTATTTTTCCCAAGACGGATAAAAGTTTAAGTGTGGGGGAGAGAGTCACTCAGGAGAATTTAATGTAAGCATAGGCATGTCGTGCTTGATCACCATGGACAAGCTGTGTTTTTATTTTTTATACCTGAGCTTGATGTTTTAGAGCATAGGAAAGTGTACTGCATGTCAAGAAAAAAAAATGAAGAAAAAAAAAGTAAGAAAAAAAATTGAAAAAAATGAACATTTTTCCAAAACAATAAAGACAATAAAAAAAATCTTTGACATGTTGTGCAGTTTTTTATCTGTGTGATAGTATTTTTGTGATAGACATCCCTTATTACAACTATTGAGAGAGTTATTTGATATCATATCTGGACTTGTATTGTGAATGTGATAGGGGTTGTTTACATATTTAGTGGACGGTAAAATGCTAGCTTGGATGAAAACTTTTGGGATACTGCTTTCTTGTACTCATCTATGTAGAATTCCAGTATTTCCATATCTTTTTGCATTGCTTTAGCTATTTCATTTCTTATCTTTCTTTCCTTACACACATACCATTATTTGCTTTTATTCATGTTTCCCTTGCATTCCTAATAAGCTTTCAATAATTGTGCATTCTTATGTGTATATAGTGGTGAAGGTAGAAGAAAAGCAAGCATATGGTAGTGCATAAACCATGAGTAGCTCGAGTAAACTCCACTATTACATGCTTATGAGAGCGAGAGAAACCACCACTTACCTTGTGAGGCTTAATCATTCTTAGTCTATTCAAGATGGATTGAAGTCACTGTGTTTGTTAACCTGTGTAAGCTTTGAGTCCATGATTGCTTGAGTCTTTGAAAATTGACAATCCTAGGTAACTTTCTTTTACGATTTTCTATGTATGATTGGAAATTGTTAAGGAAATATATTTTTAGTTTTCTTTACTTGCTCGAGACATGCAAGAATAAGTGTGGGGGAATTGATAACTATCATTTTGTTATGTTATTTTGGTCCTTAATATCACTATTTTTATCCTCACGAGTGATTATTTATCGATTATTATCATATTTTATGAGTTGGATTATTTTTGGACCTTATTGTAAATTCTCTTAAATTTTAGACTTATATACAAATTTTATCTTTGTTTGTAGGAGATCGAGATGAGCCATTGGATTAGACTCGAGTTGGATCAAATATGGCTTCATCTAAGGGTCATAATGAGCATTTTAAGCTGGAAGAATCTGAGCCCTTCATCACGATCAGAGGAAATTTAATCAAGGGTTCAGATCTGTTTAATCCTGACCGTCTGATGAGATTTGATTGTTATGAGCCATCTATTTAAATCTGGAGTGATCTGGTCTATACATTTAGATCTGGACATCTTGACCGTTCATCTAGATTCGACCGATCGTGATTAGCCATTCAGATTGATCAGATCCAACCATTTAAAGTCAGAGAATTCTCAGTCGTTGGATGCACAGCCCTTAATGGGATTAATCAGCTTCATTTAGCCCTAGGTTTAATGGACGGCTGGGATTTGATGGGCTTAGATCGAACGGTGGAGATAATCCACTTAATGGCTCCTTCATCGCGAGAAACAACAGCCGACTTCTTCCATCTTCTTCCGTGATCGCCCGACGCCTTCCGCTTCTCCACTGTCGCCGCGCTTCTGCCCTTCCCCGTCGGTCGCCGGAGAGGAAGGGGATTCCCTCCTTCTCCGGTGATCGGTGCCTAGCCATCTTCACTGTTTCCATTGAACTGTGCCGCTGAACAGATCTTCCACAATCGTGACTTCACCTCCTCCGTTGGCTGTCCACATCTCCTTCATCCACGGATAGGAGCTGGGATCCTAGCTTCTGCTCGGCCCATTCTACCACAGCCGACCAGTCAGAGTGGTGATTCACCTCCGATCGGTCCGGCCAGCTTCTTCACCACGAGCTCTGTCGTCACCGATGAATCGGAGTGAAAATTCTTTATTGATCAGTTCCAACAGCATCTCCACCGCAGTTCAGCTCCTCTACACCGCCGGACAACCATCTCTGCAGCCATTTTCATCTCCGACAGATTTTCTTCATCGCAACTTCAATATTTTTGTGCACATTTCTGGCAGCCCAAGTCCTGCTTCTGATGGCAATTCCAGCATCCTATGCAAGCTTCCATTGATGTGTTTGATTGTCTTTTGCTTATGTTTGTTGAATGTTTGTAGTTGAACGATCTTCCACATTTTGATTTGCATGCATTTGGTTTAATTTGTTGCATGCTTATATATTGTTCGGTGAAATGCTTCTTAGAGTAATTAGGTTGTAGTTGGTTAGTTTAGATTTAATTTCATGTTATATTTTACTCTTATGTTATTCTGCATGTTTAAATTCCTGCACTTTCTTGTTTGAATGTTTAGTTAGGTTTCTTTTAATTCCATCTGTAGTTTAGTTAGATTAGAGATTTGATTACCTTACAACTGTAGGTTAGTTTTTCAAAACCTAAATCCCATCATCAATAGAAAACTCAAAACAATAATTAGTAATCCTAAGTATACTATTCTATCGATTACACTCGTTGGGAAACGATCCGGGCCATCCACTATGCTATATTAGTGTAGTTAGGGGGTTCGGTAATTAATTTGAAACGGTACCACGATAAATCACCGTTATCAAAATTTGGCGTCATTGTCGGGGACTGTAATGATGTTTGGTAGACTTAGGATTGTTTGTCCATTTTTCTAAAAAAAACAAAAATCAAAATTTTTGTTTAGGGATGCATTATTTTATTTCTTGTATATCCATGTGTTTGGTCATATCTATTTCTTGTGTCTTTTGATATTATTTGTTAGTATTGCAGGAAAAAATAGGAAATTTCTTTAAATATGGATCCTTATTATCAGCGATTTGGAGACTTCAATCAGGCTTATTATTCAGGCCAAAGTGAGCAACAGAGTGTATTTCCTATTGAGCCTCAGAGTTACCCGCGATAATATCAAGACGTATATGATCCAGCTCTTAGATCTTATAGTTATGATTGGGGAGATCCTTCAATACAATATTATTAGCCCCAGCGAATTTTAGAGCAGTATGAGTACTTTCAACCTCAACAACAGAATAGGTATGAATCATTTTCAAATACCTATAATTATGGTTGGATGGATCATTCAGGGTTCAAGTATGGAAGCACACAACAAAACATTCCTCAACCTCAATTCAATAATTCAAGGAGGACTGATCATCAAAGCTTTGATAATCGGAATGACCAACAACAGCATGATCTGTTGGATCTTTGTAACGGCTAGAGGGGGGTGATTAGCCTTTCTTTGTTTCTACAAATACGTTAGCGGAAGCAATACAAATACAAATACAAATAAGAATAAGAAACAATAAAAACAATGCTAACACCCGATGTACGTGGTTCGGAGATGACGCTCCTACTCCACTGTAATCCGTAAGGTGGATTAGCCCTAAACAAGCTTCACTATATCCTCCTTTAGATGAACCAAGGTGGAGAAACCTTTTATTACAATGCACTCCTCTTCTTTACAATGATGAAAGATGAAGACTAGAGAAAAGGAGGTTTAGAATCACAAAAACACTTGGAGAAAGCTTTGTGAGCACGAGGGTGTAGTTAGGAATGAGAGCACTAGCTTCACCAAGCTCCCCAAGGCCCCTTCTTATAGAAGAAGGGTTGTTTTTCCCGTTGGGCTTTGATCAGTCGACTGATGATCACCATCGATCGGTATCGTCAACGCTTAACGGCCGACAAAGGCGATCAGCGAGGATTCGCCGCCATTTCCAACGGGAGGCCTATCAGTCGACTGATCACCTCATCAGTCGACAGATGAGGCGATCAGTCGAGTGATCGCCACGAGGAGTCGAGTGAGACTCCATTCTGTGCCCATTTTCGACTCGATCGATCATTGCTGGATTGAGTCGGTGATTGCCTCATCGGTCGATCACTATGACCAAGATCGGTCGTGATAGTCAGGGTTTCATCTTGACTCAGTCGAGCACCTGACCCATCGACTGATACATCATATCAGTCGACTGATACTAGTCAAGTATGAATAATTCATACTTGAATCGACTCCCTAGACCTAGACTTGACCTTCTAACTCTTTCTTCAGCCTTGCAACCCCCTTCAAGAGTTTCCTTCGGCCTCGTCATGTCTTGGGTTGCCAAATGCTTGGACTTTATGCCGCCAAGACTACAAGCTTGGACTTATGCTGCCAAGACTCCACTTTGGACTTCCTTTGCCAAGGTTCACTTGGACTTTACGCTGCCAAGACTCCAAGCTTAGTCTTACGCTGCCAAGTTCATCCCTTGGACTTTCTTTGCCAAGTTCACTTGGACTTTCTTTACATAATCATAATATGAATTCTAACTTAAACATTCCTTCTCCCCCTTTTACATGCATCAAAAAGAGAAGGATTCATAAATTTTATGAAAGAATTAAAGTTTGTTGTATCTTGGACTAAGGTATAAGATTGATATTAAGCTCCCCCTTAATCCAAGATATGCTTCATGATGTGTGAATAATATTTGAAGCAAATCATAGCAAAAGTTTGAAAGTTAAGTCCTAACTTTGCACCAACAATGTAAGTTTGGGGATGAAAAAGATATATTTTATGAAACTCCCCCTAAAACACTGCATTAAGCAATCCTAAAATTTTATTTATACTCAATATTATCATGATATAGTTTTAGGACATCAAAGAGACACTAAATATCAGAAAATGGAGCTATTTATCAGAAAACCACGATTATATCGATCATTGGTTCTTTGAACGATCACTACCTAATCAAATTTGACCTTCATTAACCAATGCATTAGAAAATCTAGAAATCGCACAAAATCATGAAATTTGGCGTACACATTTCTGGAATCATTATCTATCAAAGAAAAATAATTTGAAAATTTTATGTTTTCCAGATTCTAAGATTGATACAAACCTGGAAACTAACAAAAGTTCTAAAAATTTGGCAAACTTTGCATCACTTTTGTCTTCCTCTTGAAAACTGTTTTTCAAAATATGATGAACATAGTTTAAAATATATATGATTTGGAATTTCCAACCATGTTCTTAGAGCTATGTATTCATTACTTGAATACAAGCCTTCCCAATGATTGGTCCATGAAGTATTCATGTTTCTAGGTGTGTCATTGGCTCATAGTAATGCATCATAACAAGCATGATGAGCCAAGTACACCTTCCCTATCATCTCACATGTTCCTAAGTGTCTCAATACAAAAATCAAGGTTTCTAAAGGCTTTTTGTGAGATGCATCGAGGTATAACATTATGAATATGGGATCATGCAAACCTAGAATTCTACTCTACAAAGCACATACCAAGCTCTCTCCTTAATGATAAAAATTCGGTTTCTGGAAGAGCTTTGGTGAAGATATTGGCAAGGTTAGACTTAGATTCTACATAATTAAGTTCAATGTCTCCTCTTGCCACATGATCTCTTATGAAGTGATGTTTCACTTCAATGTACTTGGTCCTAGAGTGATGTACCAGATTTTTGGTCAAGTTGATGGTACTCACATTGTCACAATAAACTTTAATATTAGAGTAGTGTAGCTCATAGTCCTTAAGAGTATGTCTCATCCAAAGTAATTGAGCTACACAACCACCCATAGCCACATATTCGGCTTCGGTGGTTGATAAAGCAACACAATGTTGCTTCCTACTACTCCAACTAACTAAGGAGAACCCAAGAAATTGACATCTACCACTAGTACTCTTCCTATCCAATTTGCCACCGGCATAATCGGAATCGTTATAGCCAAGCAACTCAAAAGACCTAGTCCTAGGAAACCAAAGTCCTACATTTAGGGTGCCTTTAATATATCTTAAAATTCTCTTAAACGCTACTAAATGTGATTCTTTGGCACAAGATTGGTATCTTGCACACATACCTACCGCAAATAAGATATCGGGTCTACTAGCGGTTAGGTATAGTAGGCTACCAATCATACTCCTATAAAGTTTAAGATCAATTGATTTACCATCATGATCACTATCTATTCTAGTGCTAGTGGCCATAGGAGTGGTTACAATTTTGGCATTTTCCAAACCAAATTTCTTGATAATTTCATTTGCATATTTGGTTTGATAAATATGAATCCCTTCATTGTTTTGCTTGACTTGTAACCCTAGGAAAAAGTTAAGCTCTCCAACTAAACTCATTTCAAATTCATTCTCCATGTTTTTTATAAAGTCTTGAAGAAGATCATCATTTGTTGACCCAAAAATAATGTCATCAACATATACTTGGGATATGAAGATATCCTTTAATGTTGACTTTATGAACAAGGTTTGATCTACTTGGCCTCTTCTAAAATCCTTAGAAATTAAGAAGGATGACAATCTTTCATACAATGTCCTGGGAGCTTGTTTTAACCCATATAACGCTTTCCTAAGCTTATATACATGGTTTGGATAATCTAGGTTTTCAAACCTGGGTGGTTGTTTTACATATACTTCTTCCTTAATATAACCATTTAGGAATGCCGATTTAACATCCATTTGATAAAGTTTAAATCCCATATAGGAAGTATATCCTAAAAGAATTCTAATAGACTCTAACCTATCAACCGGGACATAAGTCTCATCATAGTCAAGCCCCTCAACTTGATTGAATCCCCTAGCAACCAACCTAGCCTTATTTCTAGTGATATTTCCTTGGTCATCTAGCTTATTCCTAAAGACCCATCTTGTAGTAATTATGGTGCTATCATTTGGTCTAGGTACTAACTCCCATACTTGACTCCTCTCAAATTGAGCCAATTCATCTTGCATTGCCAAAATCCAATCCGGATCATGTAATGCATCATTGATCGATTTTGGCTCAATTTGTGAAATAAGAGCTACTTGACTAGTAGGAGCTCTATGAAATGACCTAGTTCTTACTCCTTGAGATAGATCTCCTACTATTTGGTCAAGTGAATGATCTTGATGAGTTCTTAGGGTTCTAGAAGGGGTTTCAAATTGATCATTGTTATCTTCTACCCTCCTTTCATCATCGGAATCTCCTCTTCCTCCCCTTTGATCATTACCACTTATGGTTAAATTTTGAAGTTTTTGGGTAATGTCTTGATTATTGTCATTAATATCCTTATCAATGGAGGACTAATTCGAATGGTGTCTTTCCTAAAAACCTATGGATTTGAACCCTATTTTGGATATAGCAAGCGGTATTAACCGTTTTCGCCCACAAGTAGCTAGGTAGAGAATATGCATTAAGCATAGTCCTAGCCACCTCTTGTAGGGCACGATTTCTCCTTTCCACCACCCCATTTTGTTGGGGTGTTCTAGGACAAGAGAACTCAGGCTTGTACCCTTGCTCTAAACAAAATTGTAAAAATTTAGAGTTCTCAAATTCACCACCATGATCACTACAGATCCGATTGATTTTGAGACTCTTTTCATTTTCAACTCTTTTACTAAATCCTATGAGTATTTTTAAGGTATCATCCTTATGTTTCATAAAATGGACCCAAGTATACCTAGAAAAATCATCTACTATGACTAAACAATATTTGTTACCATTTAAAGAAGGAGTACTATGGAAATCAAATAAGTCAAGATGCAATAGTTCTAACGGTAAAGAGGTATTAGTTAAGGTTTTACCTTTGTGTGATGCCTTTGCTTGTTTTCCTTCTTGGCATGCATCACACATTTTGTTCTTGACATACTTGATCTTTGGTAGCCCTTTGACCAACTCCAATTTGGCTACCTTGGCTATGTTTTTCATGTTGATGTGCCCCAATCTCCTATGCCATAGCCAACTTTCTTCTTCTTTTGCAACAAGACACTTAGTAGAAATGTTAGAAGCATATGAAAGATCAACATAATAAATATTTGATTTCCTATATCCAACTAACATACAATCATTTAATTCCTTGTGTCTAATCATGCATTTAGAAGATTCAAAAGAAACATGGTAGCTTGCATCACAAAGTTGACTAACACTTAATAAATTAAATTTCATATTTTCAACTAGTAAAACTTTGTGAATGACAATTTTGGGGGATACCTCAATTGTACTTCTACCTAATATCTTGAGTTTTCCACTATTTCCAAAAGACACCGCTCCCTTCTTCACATACTTAATTGTGGAGAACTTGCTTACATCTCCGGTCATATGTGTTGAGCAACCGCTATCCACAATCCACATACCTTGCTCTCCTACCTAAATCATATGAAAAACACAAGCTTTTGGTACCCAAACATTTGGGCCGGTAAGATTAAGTAAAAACTTCTTAGGTACCCATGCTTTCTTAACCTTACCCTTAGTGGTTGCTTTTCTATTAATCAATGAGATATAAGCAACTTCTTTTTCTTTTGGCTTATATCCTAAATCGGCCTTGTTGTAAACGGCTCTTTGTCGGCTAAGTATCATGTCAAGATATTTTGAGCCATTCGTGAATTTCTCTAAGCATGCCTTTAGGTCACTAACCTCATCCTTAAGTTTGTCATTCTCTTCCTTAAGTATGCAAGAATCAACATGTGAAGATTTTTCATTCCTAATGGCCTTTAGTTCTACTTTCATGCTTCTAACCTTAGATTTAGACTTATCTAGAGCCTCTTTAAGATAAGCAATTGATTTATAAAGAAGCTTAACTTTAGGAGAATTCATTACCTCATCGTCACTAGATGGCGATTCATCACTTGAAGAGTCTTCTTCTTAACTTGATGTACCGGAGTCATCTCCTTGGGCCATGAGTGCCACATGGCGTGTGATGTGGCAAAGCTCATCATCGGAGGAGGAATTTTCAACACTCGGTGTGTCCCATGTGGTTTGAGCCATCATGACCTCCTTCTTCTTCTTTTCCTTCTTATCCTTCTTTTTTTTTTCTTTTTCCTCCTTCTTCTTTAGCTCCGGGCAATTTGGCTTTATGTGCCCCTTCTTATTGCAAGCATGGCAAATCACATTATTATTAAAATTTGAATTACCACTAAACTTACCTCTTGAAGAATGGGACCCCTTCCTTGCTTCTCTATTCTTGAAGTCCTTTGATTTTCTATAGAGCTTCTTGACAAAGTTGGCCATCTCACTAGATGAGTCTCCATCACTACTTGAATCATGCTCCGACTCGGATGATGATGACACTTCTTTCCTTTCTTTCTTCTTCTTTTCCTTCTTTTCAACAAATAGAGCTAAACCTTTTTCCTTAGAGGACATGTTAGTTTGCTCATGCAATTCAAACTCACAAAATAATTCATCAATTATAATTTGAGAAAGATCCTAGTTACCTTAATAGCATCAACTATAGAAGTCCATAGAGAAGTTCTAGGAAATGCTTGGAGAATATACCTTACCAAATCCCGGTTGTCAACTCGCTCACCTATGATATGGAGTCCATTCACAATCTCCTTAAACCTTCCATGCATTTGGCTTACGATTTCATGCATCTTCATTTGGAAGGCTTGAAGTTGTCCAATTAGCAAGTCCTTCTTGGCCCTCTTTGACTCCTTGGATCCTTCATTTAGCTCAATGAGCTTTTCCCATAATTCCTTGGCGGATTCGAAAGGCCCCACCTTGTTGAGTTGCTCCATTGTAATACCGCATTGGATGGTGAGTACCGCCTTTGCATTTGATTCGAACCTCCTATTCATTTCCCTTTTCCAATCCTTGCTTGGAATAGGGTTTCCATGTTCATCCACCGGTTCCTCAAATCCATCTACAATGCTATGCCAAATCTCAATATTACTAATTAGATAATACTTCATCCTACCTTTCCAATATGCAAAGTGACTCCCATCGAAGAGCGGTGGCTTGGCGGTGCTATATCCCTCTTGAAGAGCCATTGATGCCTTGGTTGATGGTGAAATCTTCCAAGCTATCCGGGCTCTGATACCACTTGTTGGATCTTTGTAACGACTAGAGGGGGGTGATTAGCCTTTCTTTGTTTCTACAAATACGTTAGCGGAAGCAATACAAATACAAATACGAATAAGAATAAGAAATAAGAAAAACAATGCTAACACCCGATGTACGTGGTTCGGAGATGATGCTCCTACTCCACGGTAATCCGTAAGGTGTATTAGCCCTAACCAAGATTCACTATATCCTCCTTTGGATGAACCAAGGTGGAGAAACCTTGTATTACAATGCACTCCTCTTCTTTACAATGATGAAAGATGAAGACTAGAGAAGAGGAGGTTTAGAATCACAAAAACACTTGGAGAAAGCTTGGTGAGCACGAGGGTGTAGTTAGGAATGAGAGCACTAGCTTCACCAAGCTCCCCAAAGCCCCTTCTTATAGAAGAAGGGTTGTTTTCCCGTTGGGCTTTGATCAGTCGACTGATGATCACCATCAGTCGACTGCCGTCGAAGCTAACGGCTTCTGACAAAGCCGATCCATGAGGATTCGCAGCCGCCATTTCCAACGGGAGGCCTATCAGTCGACTGATCACCTCATCAGTCGATTGATGAGGTGATCAGTCGAGTGATCGCCGCGAGGAGTCGAGTGAGACTCCATTATGTGCCCATTTTTACGGCTTCGGTCGATCGGTCATTGCACGGATTGGCGGTCGATTGAGTCCTCATCGATCGGCTCGACCAAGCGGTCGGCGATAATCGAGATATCGATCGTGATACTAGTCAAGTATGAATAATTCATACTTGAATCGACTCCCTAGACCTAGACTTGACCTTCTAACTCTTTCTTCAGCCTTGCACCCCCCTTCAAGAGTTTCCTTCGGCCTCATCATGTCTTGGGTTGCCAAATGCTTGGACTTTATGCCTCCAAGACTACAAGCTTGGACTTATGCTGCCAAGACTCCACTTTGGACTTCCTTTGCCAAGGTTCACTCGGACTTTACGCTGCCAAGACTCCAAGCTTGGTCTTATGCTGCCAAGTCCATCCCTTGGACTTTCTTTGCCAAGGTTCACTTGGACTTTATGCTGCCAAGACTACAAGATTGGTCTTATGCTGCCAAGTCCGTCCCTTGGACTTTCCTTGCCAAGATCATACTTGGACTTCTCTTTTACCAAGTCTTCATCCTTGGATTCCCCTGTCACTTAAACATGTGCACAATTAGATCACAAAGCATTGCCTAACTTAGATGATTTAACCAAACATCAAAACATATATAAATGCTTGGAGCATTGTTGCACCAACATGATCAACCTTTTTCCAGTATATCAAAGTCTAATATATCATGACTACAATGAAGAAACCCTTACTCCTAGTCAAGAAAATACACTAGAAAAGTTTTTGCAGCTAGCAATATTATAGTAGCAAATGAGGAATAGTCATCAGCAGCAACAAGAAAAGATACAAAATTTAAAAATCTAGCTAGATCAAATTGCATCATCCATCAGTCAGATACAAGCACAGGATTCCTTTCAGCCTCCGTCAAAGACCATTTCTATGGATATCGACGTCCGTAGGGAGATGGATTGTGGAGTGAGTGATGGGCATGTCTATGATTCAACCGCTCCACATGGCTCCTATGAATCTTTGTGTTGTGATGTTATTGCAGATACTGATGGATGTGAATTTGTAGATGAAGTTGCTGCTGTAGCAGATGAAGTGGATGATGATACTAGTGGCTTGGATTTATTTTGTGATGTCATTTATGCCACTGATACTGAGATATCTGCAGTGGAAGCAGGATCAGAAAAATTAGTTGAGGATGATGTTAGTGAGTTACCAGCTGCTCCTATTTCTAGTTTTATTGCAGATGATGTTGCAAAGGAGATAGTGCCTACAAAATGTTTATGTTTAGCTGTGCAACCATTCAATAAGCCTGACGGAGGAGTGATGGATAGTTGGATTTTTCCCCAGACTAGACACTCCCATCACAACTGAAGACTCCAAGAATTTTGCTGATGAAGGCCTTAACAACATATGCAATAATCCAGCCCCACGGCTGGACACTTTTCCTGAATCGCCTCCGACCATTTAAAGTCTGAGAATTCTCAGCCGTTGGATGCACAACCCTTAATGGGATTAATCAACTTCATTTAGCCCTAGGTTTAATGGACGGCTGGGATTTGATTGGCTTAGATCGAACGATGGAGAGAATTCACTTAATGGCTCCTTCATCGTGAGAAACAACAGCCGACTTCTTCCATCTTCTTCCGCCATCGCACGACGCCTTCCGCTTCTCCACCGTCGCCGCGCTCCTGCCCTTCCCCGCCGGTCGCTAGAGAGGAAGGGGATTCCCTCCTTCTCCAATGATCGGTGCCCAGCCATCTTCACTGTTTCCACCGAACTGCGCCGCTGAACAGATCTTCCATAGCCGTGACTTCACCTCCTCTGTCGGCCGTCCACTTTCCTTCATCCATTGACGGGAGTTGGGACCCTTGCTTCTACTCCGCCCATTCTACCACAGCCGACAAGTCAGAGTGGGGATTCCCCTCCGATCGGTCTGGCCAGCTTCTTCACCATGAGCTCTACCGTCACCGATGAATCAGAGTGAGGATTCTCCTCGAATCAGTTCCGACAGCATCTCCACCGTAGTTCAGCTCCTCCACACTGCCGGATAGCCATCTTCGCAGCCATTTTCATCTCCGCCAGATTTTCTTCATCGCAGCTTCAGCATTTTCGTTCACATTTCCGGCAGCCCAATTCCAACTTCTGATGGCAATTCCAGCATCCTATGCAAGCTTCCATTGATGTGTTTGATTGTCTTTTGCTTATGTTTGTTGAATGTTTGTACTTGAATGATCTTCCACATTTTGATTTGCAAGAATTTGGTTTAATTTGTTGCATGCTTATATATTGTTCGGTGAAATGCTTCTTAGAGTAATTAGGTTGTAGTTGGTTAGTTTAGATTTAATTTCATTTTATGTTTTACTCTTATGTTATTCTGCATGTTTAAATTCCTACACTTTCTTGTTTGAATGTTTAGTTAGGCTTCTTTTAATTCCATCATACTCGTAGTTTAGTTAGATTAGAGATTTGATTACCTTGCAACTGTAGGTTAGTTTTTTAAAACCTAAATCTCATCTTCAATAGAAAACTCAAAGCAATAATTAATGATCCTAAGTTTACTATTCTGTCGATTACACTCGTTGGGAAACGATACGGGCCATCCACTATGCTATATTAGTGTAGTTAGGGGGTTCAGTAATTAATTTGAAATGGTACCACAACAAATTGTCGTTATGAAGTGTCAAGCTTGGAACCTTTCCAACTTATTACGCCTCCTTTCCAGGTGAATACATACCCAGATTGAGACCTAGAATCATCCCTGTCTGTCTGGAAGCTGGCATCCATATATCCGCATATCACCATGTCTCCTTCTCCATATATTAAGAATACATCCTTAGTTCTTCTCAAGTACTTAAGGATCCTCTTAATAGCCACCCAATAATCCATTCTTGGATCAGACTGATATCTGCTCGTGACACTCAGAGCATACGATACATCGGGCCTCGTACATAACATAGCATACTGTTGGGTTTCCGGCACCGCGGCGTGTGTGTGTTCGATCATGTTTCGTACACATGAGCACAGCGGAAGAAATAAAAATAATAAATCTACATTTATTAAAACACACACAACACACGCATGCATAGTACAACATGTGTAGACAAAACCGTAAATTTAAATTTGCAATAAAAGGAAATTTAACTACGTTATACCTTTTGTATTACGTGTAGCGGGAACGGCATCAACCGGAACGATCCTCACTAGAATCGTCTCTATCCGTATCCACGCCGAGTATCCTTAGGATGACTTCGCTAAGCCACGAGCTTCGTCTTCGTACGGGTTACTGGCCTCATGTTGAAGACGACGTGATCGAGAGATGATCACGATCCGAATCCAAATTCGGATCCAAAATGAGTTCTCAAAACTCGCTTCTCCGGAGAGGTATTCGTCAACCGATTGATGAATCCTTCGTCCTCCACCTCAGAGGATTACCGGAGATCGAATCCCCGGTAAGTTAGCCGCAGTCGGAGCTCTAACCGTCGTCCAAATGACGCTCCGACGAGAGGAGAACAAGCTGTCCAGAAAACTGGACAGCTTTGGTGGAGGAGATAGGCGCTGGCCAACCAAGGGAAGATAAAGCTCACCTTGATGCCAAACCTAAAGAAGATCACCGGAGCAACAACCGGCAGCAGCTCGACGCCTGCGAGGGGAAAGGAAAGCTCCTTCTGGACGCCGGTTGGAGGAGAAGTGGGCAGCGGCAAGGAGTTGGCGCCGAGAACTCCAATGATGAGGTGGGCGACAACTTCAAGCTAGGGTTTTGGATTAGGGATTAATTATCCCTTAAGCCCTCTTTTATAGAGAACTAATTCTCTTAATGGTTATTGGATCATAACCATTAGGCCCGTTAACCCACTCCATTAAGATAAGTTAAAATAAACCAAACCATGATGATTTATTTTAAGTTAAAACGAACCGAACCAACTTTTGGTTCATTCGTTTAAAATAAACCAAACCCTTTGGTTTATTCTCCTCCATTGGATTAGAACCAAACCATTTTGGTTCATTCATTATGTCTTCATAAGACACGGCCCATCCACGCTTCCATTGCGACTGAAACGATTTCATGCTCGCTTCATGTTTGGTCCAACCAAACTTAGTTTCTCTCGGTCTAAGAATCTCATTCTCAAGCTCGTTTTAAATCCTTTGGATTACGCTCATTATGCGTGTGACCAAATAGGTTCTCGGTTTATGTTGGTCGTCTATAATTAACCATGAATTATAGAATGATCATGAGTGGCACCTAGTAGTACATCATGATCCCCAATTAATTGAAAAGATAAACAGTTGATCCAGAACTATTTCTGAAACCCTTCAGCAGCTCGAATGATTCTTGCCCCATTCCCTTCACTCATCTTATACCCACTTGGTTCAGGACATGGTCTATAGTGTTAGTCCCCACTGGGCTGACTACGTCACACCTAGCCCAAGTATCATTTCCTCGTCCTACGGATTCTAGTTACTCCACATGTATCGAAGAGTACCTTACTCTAAACATGTAATGCTTTGGCCAAAGACTTTAGTAACAATCCGACGAGAGGCCATGGGTATACATCTCCTCGCAAGGAGTGGTGAATCCTTTATAGGCTATTCAAACACCTTCTATCACTTTAACTTATACCCAATCATCCCGGGTCCACATCTCCTTAGAGATGCTTGCTTAAGATGTCAAAGCATAAGTCTCTATGATCAAGATGACTTGAATACCGCAAGTCAAAGGAACATCGCACTTAAGCTACAGTAAGAACTTCATTAACATATCTATATATGCAGAGAACCATATGAAGTCTTACGGCTGGTCACTCCAATGAACTAGTTACCATAACTAGCATCCACGATCAACTCCGGACATCACAATGTCTCCAGCCAGTGAGAATCAGCTGCTTGGACACACCAAGGAGTGTACCTCGTGCTAGTCTCGACAGAATTGATGGTGTCCAAATCCATCAATTCATCAACTAGGGATAATTCCGATACATCACAATTACACATGTAGAGATACTCACTAGTTGTGATCCAATCACAAATTCTCTCATGCTGTGGATCGTATCGTGGACATTCAGTAAATGAGTTTAAGATCCAATCAAATACATGAAACATGTATACTCAAATAGTGAATCTTCATTTATCATATAAATGGTTCATACATAAGGCGATTGCCTTAGGACATCTCTCATATATTACTAACAGACTCCCACTTGGCCTAATGCCAATCACTACGGTATCCAATACCATAAGCTCTAACATGACCCTCAAACTTACTTTAAGGTAATGCTTTAGTCAAAGGATCCGCTAAGTTCCTTTCAGTGGGAATTTTCTCGATTTGTATTTCGTTTTTACTGATGATCTCTCTGATAAGATGATAGCGGCGAAGCACATGTTTGGATCATTGATGAGACCACATCAAGTTCATAGATGAACTACTTGATCCAAACCGCTTCCTTTGCTGCTTCCAAAGCTGCAACGTATTCTGCCTTAGTGGCAGAATCCGCTATAGTGTCAAGCTTGGAACCTTTCTAACTTATTGCGCCTCCATTCCAGGTGAATACATACCCAGACTGAGACATGGAATCATCCTTGTCTGTCTGGAGTTGGCATCCGTATACTCACGTATCACCATGTACCCTTCTCCATATATTAGGAACACATCCTTAGTTCTTCTTAAGTACTTAAGGATCGTCTTGACAGCCACCCAATGATCCATTCCTGGATCAGACTGGTATCTGCTCGTGACACTCAGAGCATATGATACATCGGGCCTCGTACATAACATAGCATACATGATAGATCCTATTGCGGATGCATAGGGAATCTTACTCATGCAAATCCTCTCGTCTTCTGTGCGTGGACACATAGACTTCGAAAGGTGTACCCCATGCCTGATGGGAAGGAAACCTTTCTTGGATTCCGACATGCTAAACCTCTTTAGCACTCGGTCTATATATGTAGACTGCGAAAGTCCAAGCAACCGTTTCGATCTATCTCTATAGATCTTAATCCCAAGGATGTAGGTTGCTTCTCCCAGGTCTTTCATGGATAATGTCTTGGATAACCAAACCTTAACTGACTGTAAGATTGACACATCGTTTCCTATAAGTAATATGTCATCGACATACAATACTAGGAACACGACTGTACTCCCACTAACCTTCTTGTACACACAAGGTTCGTCTGGATTTTGTGAGAAATCAAACCTTTTGATTGTCTCATCAAAACGGATATTCCAGCTCCTGGATGCTTGCTTCAATCCATAAATGGACAGTCACAATTTGCATACCTTGGTTTTATCGACCGATGTGAAACCCTTAGGCTGTATCATATACACGTCCTCGATCAGGTTTCCATTAAGGAAAGCTGTTTTCACATCCATCTGTCATATCTCATAATCATAATGAGCCGCTATGGCCAGGAGCATCCGAATGGATTTAATCATAGTTACAGGCGAATAGGTTTCGTCATAATCAACACCTTGTTTTTGACGATATCCTTTCACCACCAATCTAGCTTTATAGGTAATCACATTACCATCCATGTCGGTTTTCTTCTTGAAAACCCACTTGCACCCTATAGGCTTGATGCCTTCAGGTGGGTCAACCAAGTTCCAAACTTGGTTTTCATACATGGAAACCATTTCCGACTTCATGGCACCAAGCCACTTATCCCTTTCTGAACTTGTCAGTACTTCTTCATAACTAGTAGGCTCCTCATCATCAATAAGTAACACGTCGTTCGATTCACTTACGAGAAATCCATATCTCTCAGGAATATTGCGTGGTCTACCAGATCTACGAAGATGTGGTGTTACAATAGGTCCAGCCGATTGCTCATCACTATGAGTTGTCGGCTGTTGTGCTTCACCAGGTATCTCATCAATGTCTATTTGAGTCTCTCGAGCCTCATCAAGCTCGACGACACTCCCACTGTTTTCTTGCAAGAGAAACTCTTTCTCTAGAAATACAGCATGCCTTGAAACAAACACCTTTTGTTCCATAGGATGATAGAATTGGTAACCCCTTGTTTCCTTAGGGTATCCAATAAATAGACATTTATCAGACTTAGCATCCAATTTATCTGATACTGTCCGCTTCACATAAGCAGGACAACCCCATATCTTCAAGTAAGATACATGAGGTTTCTTACTATTCCATATCTCATGTGGAGTAGTAGAGACTACCTTGGTAGGCATTCTGTTCAACAAGTAAACAGTTGTCTGAAGTGCATAGCCCCAAAAGGACTTGGGAAGATTCGCATGATTCATCATTTACCTAACCATGTCCAACAAGGTCCGGTTACGCCTTTCAGATACACCATTATGCTGTGGTGTATATGGCTGAGTCCATTGAGACAATATACCATTGTCTCTTAGATAATCAAGAAACTCCTGACTTAAGTATTCACTACCTCGATCCGATCGAAGTATTTTAATATTCTTGTCATGTTGTTTCTCTACTTCATTTCTGAATTCTTTGAACCTTTCAAAGGCTTCAGACTTGTGTTTCATCAAGAACACATACCCAAACCGTGAGTGATCATCGGTGAAGGTAATGAAGTAGCTATAGCCTCCTAAAGCTTGAGTTAACATAGGTCCACATACATCAGTATGTATTAGACCTAGTAACTCTCCCACTTGTTCACCTTTTCCAGTAAAAGGTAACTTAGTCATCTTGCCTTTTAAGCATGATTCGCATGTATCGTATGAATCCAATTCAAACGATTCCAGAATTCCACATCGGTGTAATTCGGATATGTGTTTCTTGCTTACATGGCCAAGACGACAATGCCACATATAGGAGTCTAATTGATTATCCTTTTGAGCACGCTTGTTGCTCGCTTCGATATTGAAGATGTCACTGGATACGTCCAACGTATAAATGTCATTACTCAAAGTTCCAGTTCCATAAAGTACGCCATTCAAAGTTATATAACAACAATTGTTACTAAACGTCAAATGAAAACCATTTCTATTTAAACATGAAATAGAAACAATGTTCTTTATTAGAGAAGGAACATAATAGCAATTTTCCAGTTCCAAGACTAGTCCACTAGGGAGCTTCAGCAAATAAGTTCCGATGGCGACCGCAGCAACCTTTGCTCCATTGCCAACTCACAATTTGACTCCCCTCTGACGAGTCTTCTTCTATTCCTTAGCCCCTGTATGTCATTACATATATGTGAGCCACACCCAGTATCCAATACCCAAGTGTCTAAGGAAATAGAATGACAATCAATAACGAAGATACCTGAAGAGGATGGGGCATCGGATGCCTTCTTCTTCTTCATGGACTCAAGATAAATCTTGCAGTTTCTTCGCCAATGGCCCTACTTGCCATAATGATGGCAAGTGCCCTTTTGAGCTGGTTCTGCCTTTTTAGCCCTTTTCTTCTTCCCCTTCTGTTGTTCCTTTGACTCCCTCTTAGAACCTTTCTTCGAGGAATCAACTAACAACACCGTCCCCTGCTCATGCTTCTCAGAAAGCTCCACAGTCTTCAGCATTTTGAGCAGTACCACAGATGAACCTTCTTGCATCTCAGAGGTGAAGAGAAGCTTGGAGACTTCGAACCTTTCGAATCTCACTTGCTTATCAAACAACTCATAAAGATGAAGGACTACGATATGAGCATCCATATGCTCATGCTGCTTTCGTAGCTTGGGTTCCATCGCGGCTAGCATGATGCAACTTGTCAGTTCAGAATCAGTCACATGTTTCTGATAGACCAACAATTGGTCCGAAGTTGCATCGTCACTAGGATAGGCGGGAAGAGGCGCTTCGAGGACATACAAAAGCTTTTCACCTTGAGAATAATTCTCAAGTTTCTAAGTCAGTCCAAGAAGTTCGGCCCAGTCAATTTATTCGAATCCAAAATGAAACACAAATTCAAAGACATCATGATCAATCTTAGAAATACAAAACGAGCATATATGAGAAAATGATTTTAAAATGCATCATTATACATTTATAAATCTCATTCATTTTTCGAATTTAAAAAAACCCCAAAATCACTTCGGGAGATCGTAGGTCCATCTTCGAATGGGCTGATATCCATCATAGATATGAACAACCTTGGAGAGAGTCCAACAAGCCATTCATAACTACGACGGTGGGTATCAACTATACCAATTGCATATCACGTATATGCAACTATCACAATATGCTATCAACTAATTGAATGTTCACACATACATCGGATTGTTAACACATTAACAAGTATGCATCATATGCATAGCACCCAACTTCACCTCCCTTTACATCGACCTTGGAGAGAGTCCAACAAGCCGATGCTCCAGGTTAAAGCCAACCCATTAATCAAGAAATAGTTTTAATATGGTTAGAGCGCATTCAACCAATTAGCCCAGCTTGGAGAGAGTCCAACAACCAAAGCTAACGATTGACCTCTGACTCTTACCATATTAGTATTAAACTATTCCATGGTTTGAACATGTTCGGGTTCGAGCCGGGCTTGGAGAGAGTCCAACAACCCAAACAAGAAACGGAACTCTGGTTCTAACCATATTAATGGAAGGTGTATGCTTTAATATTGAGTAAGGGTTTTTATGTCTCATCCTCTTTGCATGCAAATAACTATTATCTACATGGCATGGCATACATCTACATGTCACGACATGCATAGCATAATGATATGCATCTAATGCAATTACATGGCATACAATTATGTCATGTACATAATTTCCTTATTTGTCATAACTATTTATGGAAATAAAATATGTTTAAGATTTGATTCTCCAAATCAAATCATGATTAAATTAGGAAACAAATTTTCAAATCTAATCACATATTTTATTTATGGAATTAGTTGATTAAGGAAAATCAATTTAGGAAACCAATTTCCTAAATTATCAAAACTACTTATGGAAATAAAATATTTTAAGATTTGATTTTCCAAATCAAATCACGATTAAATTAGGAAACAAATTTCCAGAATCTAATCAAATATTTTATTTATGGAAAATATCAATTTCCATAAATACTTCCAACTTTCCAAAAGTGGAACATTTCCATAAATACTTCTAGACTTTCCAAAATTGAAAAATTTCCATAAATACTTCTAAATTTCCAAAATTAGAAAATTTCCAGAAATAACATTATGACTATCGCAAAACCATTTTACGATTATGTCGAAACATAACCTGGGCTCTGATACCACTGTTGGGTTTCCGGCACCGCGGCGTGTGTGTGTTCGATCATGTTTCGTAAACATGAGCACAGCGGAAGAAATAAAAATAATAAATCTACATTTATTACAACACACACAACACACGCATGCATAGTACAACATGTGTAGACATAACCGTAAATTTAAATTTGCAATAAAAGGAAATTTAACTACGTTATACCTTTCGTATTACGTGTAGCGGGAACGGCATCAACCGGAACGATCCTCGCTAGAATCGTCTCTATCCGTATCCACGCCGAGTATCCTTAGGATGACTTCGCTAAGCCACGAGCTTCGTCTTCGTACGGGTTACTAGCCTCATGTTGAAGACGACGTGATCGAGAGATGATCACGATTCGAATCCAAATTCGGATCCAAAACAAGTCTTTAAAACTCGCTTCTCCGGAGAGGTATTCGTCAACCGATTGACGAATCCTTCGTCCTCCACCTCAGAGGATTACCGGATATCGAATCCCCGGTAAGTTAGCCTCTGTCGGAGCTCTAACCGTCGTCCAAACGACGCTCCGACGAGAGGAGAACAAGCTGTCCAGAAAACTGGACAGCTTTGGTGGAGGAGATAGGCGTCGGCCAACCAAGGGAAGATAAAGCTCACCTTGATGCCAAACCTAAAGGAGATCACCGGAGCAACAACCGACAGCAGCTCGACGCTGGCGAGGGGAAAGGAAAGCTCCTTTTGGACGCCGGTTGGAGGAGAAGTGGGCGGCGGCAAGGAGTTGGCGCCGAGAACTCCAATGAGGAGGTGGGCGGCAACTTCAAGCTAGGGTTTTGGATTAGGGCTTAATTATCCCTTAAGCCCTCTTTTATAGAGAACTAATTCTCTTAATGGTTATTGGATCATAACCATTAGGCCCGTTAACCCGCTCCATTAAGATAAGTTAAAATAAACCAAACCATAATGGTTTATTTTAAGTTAAAACGAACCGAACCAACTTTTGGTTCATTCGTTTAAAATAAACCAAACCCTTTGGTTTATTCTCCTCCATTGGATTAGAACCAAATCATTTTGGTTCATCCATTATGTCTTCATAAGACACGGCCCATCCACGCTTCCATTGCGATTGAAACGATTTCATGCTCGCTTCATGTTTGGTCCAACCAAACCTAGTTTCTCTCAGTCTAAGAATCCCATTCTCAAGCTCGTTTTAAATCCTTTGGATTACGCTCGTTATGCGTGTGACCAAATAGGTTCTCGGTTTATATTGGTCGTCTATAATTAACCATTAATTATAGAACAATCATGAGTGGCACCTAGTAGTACATCATGATCCCCAATTTACTGAAAAGATCAACGGTTGATCCAGAACTATTTCTGAAACCCTTCAGCAGCACGAATGATTCGTGCCCCATTCCCTTCACTCATCTTATACCCACTTGGTTCAAGACATGGTCTATAGTGTCAGTCCCCACTAGGCTGACTACGTCACACCTAGCCCAAGTATCATTTCCTCGTCCTACGGATTCTAGTTATTGTTGGGGATCGATTGGCCGGCTAGAGGGGGGTGAATAGCCCTCTTACGATGGATGTCAGAATTTACTCGTTCTTCTTGCGTTGCTTGTCTACGATTGTTGTTAGCGCAGCGGAATAACAATAATAATGAAGCTAACAATACACAATCACACAACACAAGATATACGTGGTTCGGAACCGAATGGTTCCTACTCCATGGGCAAGCTCACCGAGCTCTAGTTATGCGTACGACACTAACTATAACACTCCTTCTCGACAACACGTCGGAGGTGGAGAAACCTCTCACAAGCAATTACAATGTAATATAGAAATACAAGCAAATACACAAATACAATACACAAGAAAACTTTCACCGATTGCTTTGATCGCTTTGCTTGTTGCTTGCTTTGATTGGCTCTTGAAGGACTGGAATGCAGCAGCAATTCCCCTCCAATAGCTCCACAAAAACCATGGCGAAATCCTCCAACTCGTGCTCCATTTATAACCTGCATCAAGCTGTTTTTGCGCCCATCAGTCGACTGATCGTGACCATCAGTCGACTGGTCCCGTAGCCGTTGTCTCACAACGGCCAGATCTACGTTGGTTAAGTTCCAACGGATCACACATCGCCGATCGATGGCACCCATCGATCGATCGATCATCCATCGGAGTCTTCGGGCGAGCTTGACTCCATTCTGCGTCTGCAGTCTTGATCTTGATCGCCATCCCTCGGCGGTCGATTCTCCCAACGATCGTGCCTCCTCGGCGATCGATCATCCGCACCTTGGTTCGGTCAATCATAACGATGTTTGAGCCTCTGACACTCAGTCTTAGCCACTTGGCCAAGTCCACCTTATCCCTCATGGAGTTCCCAACCAAAGCTCTCTTCCCTCGGCCTACGTCCCTCGGATGCGCCAAGCGCACGGCTTCACAACGCCATCCTTCGCGTCTCATGCCCTAGAAGTATGCTTCCCTTTGGGCTCACTCCATTCGCTCCCCGTCCGGCGGTCCCTCGGATACACCAAGCGCACGGCTTCACAATGTCATCCTTCACCGACTCAAGGACCCGAGCCTAGTGAACTTGCCAAGTTCTCAAGACTTCCTAAATGCACCAAGCGCACGACTTCGCAATGCTTTGGACTTTCCCATGCCAAGGCTTCCCCATTGGACTTCCACACCAAGCTCCATGCTTGGATTTTCCATGCCAACCCCATGTTGGACTTTCCCATGACAATTCCATGTCATGAGTTTTATCTATCATCAAAATACTATCAAGGTACTGCTCGAGTCAAACTCGAGTCAACCTGGGCCGATTGCACCAACAATCTCCCCCTTTTTGATGATTGACAAAACTACCATCTCAAGTCTACCAATTCTCCCATATTGGCAATTCTCATATCCCAATGAGAATTCCAACGAACCCTAATTGGTAACTTGGTAACTTCTCCCCCTTTTTGACATTACATCAAAAAAGTCCTCCCCAAGGGTATGAATGTCTCATATCCCAATGAGATCTTACAATCTCTCCCTTGGAGGAACACATGCCTACAATCTTTCTAGTGATCCCATATCACTTAAAGAGAGGCAACCCAATTTTCCTCCCATGAGGAAATACACATCCATCTTCCCATGATGGATACCTCCCCCTAGAGGCTTGCTCCCCCTTGACCATTGCACCAACAATGTCCTTGGAGAGTCTCTAAGCCAATAGGAACATTAACCAAATTAAAATTAAGGCAAAGTTCAACAATGAACTCTCTTCCACCTTAAAATTGATACTCACCCTCAACCCAACTCCTAATCCATATCCAATAGATTTCCACCCTCTCTAATGCTCTCCCAAGCATATCCTAGGGTTAGGAGTGGTTAGGGGACCAAAACATGGCTAAACATGGGCCTAACTATCAAGTTTACCCGAAATCGGCTGTGCGGTCGACTCACGTCGATACGATCATTGGACTTACCGATTAGTCGCCATTACTTCTTTTCAGTTTCAGAAAATTGGATTTTCGAAATCCATAAGTAAATATACGTAATTTTAAAAATCTTGAAAATGCATACGTATAATACTTATCCTAAACACTATGGGTGAAAAATATTGGAAAATTATTTTACCCACTAAATTAGGAGATTGATACAAAGTTCAAAAGTTTAGAATAGCTTCAATAAAGAGCCCTCTTTGTATCATCCCATTCAATGGTGATAACTATCAAAAGATATGCTTCACCAAGGTTTTTCAAAATGTTTTCAAAATATTTTTCAAACCTTTATTTTCTTTTTCCTAAACATCTCACCAATATTTAGATGTGTAAAACACATACAAGTCAAGTTTTTAGTGAGATGTGGGTTTTGTTTTCTTTATGTTCTCATGCATATTTCTAGGCAACATTAATTTGATTCCCTTCAAATTGTGCCATAGTCCTTAACTCCATTTTAAACTATGCATGATATGATTATGGCATAAATATGATTTAGATAAAAATATATGCCAATATCATGATGTCATGGCATGTGAATGAGAACTAAGCATTTATGACATCTAAACATAAATTTAAACATGATCATGACTTTTTTATAGATAAAATGAGAATGATGTCATGACATGGCAAGACAAATAAAGCATGGCAAGAAGAATATACTAAGGTATAAAATACCTAAGTGTTAAAATCAATTTGCCATTTCTAGGGATTAAATTCATTTTGCCTTAATGCCATTATTTCCTTAGTGTGCCAAAAACCCAAAATAGCACACCACGACCTCTATGACCTAATTGTGCCAATTTAATCATTTTTAACTTCTCAAAACATATTGGCACACCCTAATGTGTCAACTCACAATGGCTAGATTAACCACCCATCCACTTAGGGTTGACACACCCTAACCCGTTTAGCGTGAATCAATCACGCTTTTAGGAACCCAATATCTATTGGAGCTCCTTGGGTTAACAAGGTATTCCCTAGGGATAACTTCCCTAGATACCTTCCTAATGACCCTTTTAGGCTTTGAAGTCATAGTCTTTTGGGTCTTTCCTAGGTCAACTCTAGAGGTGACTCCTCCATTGACCTTCTTAGTGGCTACATTTGATTTCTTTGAGGTGTTAGCCACTAAACACATACCATGGCTAGACTTAGGAATGGCTTCCCTATTAGCCTTGGTTTGTCTAGACCTAGATGATGTTCCATAATTAAATGGAACATTATGGTAGGACATAGGTTTGTGACCCAAACCCTTCTTGCCCTTAGATGTTTCTTGTTTCCTAGGTCTTGACTTTTATACATTAGACCCCTTAACCGAATTTGATATTATTGCTAGGGTCTTCTCCAATTTTTCTAGCCTTGACCTCAAGGCTTGGTTTTCTAACTCTAATTTTCCCAATTTTGAATTTTCATTTATCTTTTGGGAAATGTTTTTCTTTTTAGGCATATGCCTAGATTTCTTGGGATTAACACCCAAGTTTTCTTCAATTCTCCTAATTGACTCCCTAGGTAAAATAGATCTAGTGTTTTGAGTCCTAGGTTTGTCCTTAGTTATATGAACATGCTTGACACCTAGACAATACACCTTATTATTTCTCTTAGCATGCTTTTCATTGATAATAGCAAGAGAACTAAAATAATTTTTAGCATGCTTTTTGACTTTAGGAATTAAAGGTGCATTAACTAAATGTACCTTAGGGTTAGCTTTAGGAGCTTCCCCTACATGAGTTGCACCTTCTTGCCCTTTCTTCCTCCCCCTAGGGCATTGGCTTCAATAGTGTCCCTTTTGGTTGCATTTAAAGCACACAATGTGCTCTTTGCTCTTGATTTTGGGAACACCGGCATCCTTTGACTTTGGATTGACTTTTGATGTTGATGCCTTTTCCTTAGCCAATTTAGGGCATTTGCTCTTATAATGCCCTTTCTCCCTACACTCAAATCATATTATGTGATTTTTATTTAAAATAATAACACTTGAGTTACCTAGGGAGGTGGTGGAGGCCTCTTCCCGATCTTCACTTCTCCCGGATGTGGATGCTTCTTGTTCTTGCTCCGGGATGGAAGATTGCCTCTCCTCCCCCTCAATGCTAGAGGTGGAGGTCTCCACCAAGTCATCAATATCTTCAAATGTTGTGGGTTCTTCTTCCTCGGCATTTTCTTCTACTTGTGCCGGTTGGGAATTTTCTTGGAAATTTATTATCTTATTCCATAGTTCCCTTGCATCCCTATAATCACCCAATCTAGACCAAATAATGTTAGGTAACAATTCACTAATCAATTTAATTACCTCGAGATTTGTCTTGAAGTTCTTGATTTGGTCTTGGGTCCACTTTGATTTTTCAATGGGCTTGTTGTGTTTGTCCCTAGGCATCTCAAAACCATTTTCTATAATAATCATATAATCAAAATCGGTTTCGAGATATACCTCCATCCGTTTTCTCCACCAAGCAAAATCTCCTTTGAAATTTGGTGGTTGGAGGTTGTAGCCGGCCATCTTGTAGTGCTCTCGCGGCGGTTAGTCCTTGAAGAGCGACCTCGGCTCTAATACCACTTGTTGGGGATCGATTGGCCGGCTAGAGGGGGGTGAATAGCCCTCTTACGATGGATGTCAGAATTTACTCGTTCTTCTTGCGTTGCTTGTCTACGATTGTTGTTAGCGCAGCGGAATAACAATAATAATGAAGCTAACAATACACAATCACACAACACAAGATATACGTGGTTCGGAACCGAATGGTTCCTACTCCACGGGCGAGCTCACCGAGCTCTAGTTATGCGCACGACACTAACTATAACACTCCTTCTCGACACCACGTCGGAGGTGGAGAAACCTCTCACAAGCAATTAAATGTAATATAGAAATACAAGCAAATACACAAATACAATACACAAGAAAACTTTCACCGATTGCTTTGATCGCTTTTCTTGTTGCTTGCTTTGATTGCCTCTTGAAGGACTGGAATGCAGCAGCAATTCCCCTCCAATAGCTCCACAAAAACCATGGCGAAATCCTCCAACTCGTGCTCCATTTATAACCTGCATCAAGCTATTTTCGCGCCCATCAGTCGACTGATCATGACCATCAGTCGATTGGTCCTGTAGTCGTTGTCTCACAACGGCTAGATCCACGTTGGTTAAGTTCCAACGGATCACACATCAGTCGACTGATGGCACCCATCAGTCGACTGATCATCCATCAGTCGAGTGCTGGCGAGCTCGACTCCATTCTGTGCCGTGCGGTGTCATCGATCATTGCCATCCCTCGGCGGATCGGTGATTCTCCCAACGATCAACTTCCCTCCCTGATCGATTGATCGGCCCGGACTTGGTTCAGTCGAACACTGGTCGAACCCATACGACCTAGAGCAGTCGACTGACACCTATGCCAGTCGACTGATGTCGGCTAAAACCTCAATCATAACGATGTTTGAGCCTCCGACACTCAGTCTTAGCCACTTGGCCAAGTCCACCTTATCCCTCATGGAGTTCCCAACCAAAGCTCTCTTCTCTCGGCCTACGTCCCTCGGATGTGCCAAGCGCACGGCTTCGCAATGTCATCCTTCGCGTCTCATGCCCTAGAAGTATGCTTCCCTTTGGGCTCACTCCATTCGCTCCCCGTCCAGCGGTTCCTTGGATACACCAAGCGCACGACTTCGCAATGTCATCCTTCACCGACTCAAGGACCCGAGCCTAGTGAACTTGCCAAGTTCTCAAGACTTCTCAAATGCACCAAGCGCACGGCTTCGCAATGCTTTGGACTTTCCCATGCCAAGGCTTCCCCCTTGGACTTCCACACCAAGCTCCATGCTTGGATTTTCCATGCCAACCCCATGTTGGACTTTCCCATGACAATTCCATGTCATAAGTTTTGTCTATCATCAAAATACTATCAAGGTACTGCTCGAGTCAAACTCAAGTCAACCTGGGCCGATTGCACCAACAGTTACTCCACATGTATCGAGGAGTACCTTACTCTAAACATGTAATGCTTTGGCCAAAGACTTTAGTAACAATCCGACGAGAGACCATGGGTATACATCTCCTCGCAAGGAGTGGTGAATCCTTTATAGGCTATTCAAACACCTTCGATCACTTCGACTTATACCCAATCATCCCGGGTCCACATCTCCTTAGAGATGCTTGCTTAAGATGTCAAAGCATAAGTCTCCATGATCAAGATGACTTGAATACCGCAAGTCAAAGGAATATCGCACTTAAGCTACAGTAAGAAATTCATTGACATATCTATATATGAAGAGAACCATATGAAGTCTTACGGCTGGTCACTCCAATGAACTAGTTACCATAACTAGCATCCACGATCAACTCCGGACATCACAATGTCTCCAGCCAGTGAGAATCAGCTGCTTGGACACACCAAGGAGTATACCTCGTTCTAGTCTTGACAGAATTGATGGTGTCCAAATCCATCAATTCATCAACTAGGGATAATTCCGATACATCACAATTACACATGTAGAGATACTCACTAGTTGTGATCCAATCATAAATTCTCTCATGCTGTGGATCGTATCGTGGACATTCAGTAAATGAGTTTAAGATCCAATCAAATACATGAAACATGTATACTCAAATAGTGAATCTTCATTTATCATATAAATGGTTCATACATAAGACGATTGCCTTAGGACATCTCTCATATATTACTAACACATACATGATAGATCCTATTGCGAATGCATAGGGAATCTTACTCATGCAAATCCTCTCGTCTTTTGTGCGCAGACACATAGACTTTGAAAGGTGTGTCCCATGCCTGATAGGTAGGAAACCTTTCTGGGATTCCGACATGCTAAACCTCTTTAGCACTCGGTCTATAATGTAGATTGCGAAAGACCAAGCAACTAATTCGGTCTATCCCTATAGATCTTAATCCAGAAAATGTAGGTTGCTTTTCTTAGGTCTTTCATGGAGAACGTCTTGGACAACCAAATTTTAACTAACTGTAAGATAGAAACATCGTTTCCTATAAATAATATGTCATTGACATACAATACTAGGAACACGACTGCACTCCCACTAACCTTCTTGTACACACAAGGTCCGTTCGGATTTTGTGAGAAATCAAACATTTTGATTGTCTCATCAAAATGGATATTCCAGCTCCTGGATGTTTGCTTCAATCCATATATGGACCGTCACAGTTTGCATATCTTGGTTTTATCAACCGATGTGAAACCCTCAGGTTGTATCATATACACATCCCCAAGTAGGTTTCCATTAAGAAAAGCTGTTTTCGCATCCATCTGTCATATCTCATAATCATAATGAGCCGCTATGGCCAGGACCATCCGAATGGATTTAAGCATAGCAACAGGTGAATAGGTCTCTTCATAATCAACACTTTGCTTTTGGCGATACCATTTCGCCACCAATCTAGCCTTATAGGTAATCACATTACCATCCATGTCGGTTTTCTTCTTGAAAACCCACTTGCACCCTATAGGCTTTATGCCTTCAGGTGAGTCAACCAAGTTCCAAACTTGATTTTTATACAAGGAATCCATTTCCGACTTCATGGCGTTAAGTCATTTATCCCTTTCTGAACTTTTCAGAACTTCTTCATAACTGGTAGGCTCCTCATCATCAATGAGTAACACGTCGTTCGATTCACTTACGAGAAATCGATATCTCTCAGGAATGTTGCATGTTCTACCAGATCTACGAAGATATGGTGTCACAATAGGTATAGCCGATGGCTCATCACTATGAGTTATTGTAGGGGATCGATCGGTGTGTATGTGGCCAGCTAGAGGGGGGTGAATAGCCCTCAATCGTTCGATGGTGGAATTTGCTCGTCTACAAAGAATATTAGCGCAACAAAAACAAAACAAGACAAGCAAATAGAAATAAGAATACAAATGCTAACAAGAGAATATAATGTGGTTCACAGATGCGACGCTAGTCCACGGTCCGATTCATCCACGGTGAATCACTCCACAAGCTTTCACTATTTTCTCCTTTGCACAAAGCTAGGTGGAGGTAACCTTTTCTTACAAAATCACTCTTGCAATAAGATGAATATAAGCACAAGGAAGAGGAGGAAATTTGTTTCGGCACTTTGGGAGATGTTTAGAATAGAAGCATAAGCCTCCCAAAGCCCAACACCCTCTCTTTTTATAGAGAGGGTTGATTTCCTCCCATTGGCCGCCACCAGTCGACTGCTGCCCTTGGCAGTCGACTACCGCCACTACAACGACCTCTGAACACGTCAGATCCTGACCGTTGTAGTCCAACGGAACCCTTGGCAGTCGACTGATGTATCCATCAGTCGACTGATGCCTCGTAGTTGACTGCCCAGTCGGCTACGAGAGGTTCTATGGCTAAACCCTCGACGGTCATTCGCCATCGTGATCGGTGATGGTCTGTGATCATTGCCAATGTATGGAAGTCGATGGGCCAAAAACCCTCGATCGGATACGATCGAACACCATTCGACTCGGAAGCGATCATTGTCATTCCATGGCGATCGGTGATGTCGAGAAATCTCATCTGACACTTAGCCAAATGGCCAAGTTTCACCTAAGAGCACTACCCCTTCCCGGGTTACATTCGCTCACTCTCATCCCTTGGAGTCCCTCCCACGAATGCGCCAAGTGCACGGTTCTGCAGCGCCATCCTTCGCGTCTCGCCCTGAAATCTACTTCCTCCGGCTTCACTTCAAGCTTCTCGTTCGGCGGTCCCTCGGATGCTCCAAGCGCACGGCTTCCGCAAAGCCATCCTTCACCGACTCAAGGATCGAGTCATGAGAGGTGAAACTCACCAAGGCTCCATGTGCGAATTACTAAGTCCTGCAAGACTCCAACACACATCAAATCACAATAACAACCTAACTTAAACCCTTTGCCACACACATCAAAACCATATCACGGGTTGATTGCCCTAATAGTTATCGGTTGTGGTGCTTCACCAGGTATCTCATTAATGTCTATTGGAGTCTCTTGAGCCTCCTCAAGCTCAACGACACTCCCACTATTTTCTTGCAAGAGAAACTCTTTCTCTAGAAACATAGCATGCCTTGAAACAAACACCTTTTATTCCACAGGATGATAGAATTGGCAACCCCTTGTTTCCTTAGGGTATCCAATAAATAGACATTTATCAGACTTAGCATCCAGTTTGTCTGATACAGTCCGCTTCACATAAGCAGGACAACCCCATAACTTCAAGTAAGATAAATGAGGTTTCTTACTATTCCATATATCATATGGAGTAGTAGAGACTATCTTGGTCGAGACTCTGTTTAACAAATAAACAAAAGTTTGAAGTGCATAGCCCCAAAAGGACTTGGGAAGATTCGCATGATTCATCATCGACCTAACCATGTCCAACAAGGTTCAGTTTCGCCTCTCAGATACACCATTATGCTGTGGTGTATACGGCGGAGTCTATTGAGACAATATACCATTGTCTTTTAGATAATCCAGAAACTTTTGACTCAAGTATTCACCACCTCGATCTGATCGAAGTATTTTAATACTCTTGCCAAGTTGTTTCTCTACTTCATTTCTGAATTCTTTGAACTCTTTAATGGCTTCAGACTTGTGTTTCATCAAGAACACATACCCAAACCATGAGTGATCATCGATGAAGGTAATGAAGTAGTTATAGCCTCCTAGAGCTTGAGTTGACATAGGTCTACAAAAATCAGTATGTATTAGACCAAGCAACTCTCCCACCGATTCACCTTTTCCCGTAAAAGGTAACTTAGTCATCTTGCCTTTTAAGCATGATTCGCATCTATCATATGAATCTAATTCAAATGATTCCAAAATTCCACATCGGTGTAATTCAAACATGCATTTCTTGCTTACATGGCCAAGACGACAATGCCACATGTAGGAGACAAAAATATCACTGGATACGTCCAACGTATAAATACCATTGCTTAAAGTTCCATTCCCATAAAGAACGTCGTTCAAAGTTATGTAACAACAATTGTTACTAAAAGTTAAATGGTACCTATTTCTATTCAAACAAGAAATAGAAATGATGTTCTTTATCAACAAGGGAACATAAAAGTAATTGTCTATTTCTAAGACAAGTCCTGTAGGGAGTTTCAACAAATACGTTCCGATGGCGAGTGCAACAACTTTTGTTCCATTCCCAACACGTAAATTTGACTCTCCCTTGACGAGTCTTCTTCTATTTTCTTAGCCCATGTATGTCATTACATATATGTGAGCCAAACCCAGTATCCAATACCCAAGTGTCTGAGGAAATAGAATGACAATCAATAACGAAGATATCTGAAGAAGATGGGGTATATGATGTCTTATTCTTCTTCACAGACTCAAGATAAATCGTGCAGTTTCTTCGCCAATAGCTCTCCTTGCCATAATGATGGCAAGTGCCCTTTTGAGCTGGTTATGCCTTTTTAGCCTTTTTCTGTTTCTCCTTCTGCTATTCCTTTGACTTCCTCTTAGAACCTTTCTTTGAGGAATCAACTAACAATGCCATTCTTTGCTCATGCTTCTCAGAAGGCTCCACAGTCTTCAACATGTTGAGCAGTACCACAAATGAACCTTCTTGCATCTCATAGGTGAAGAGGAGCTTGGAGACTTCGAACCTTTCGAATCTCACTTGCCCATCAAACAACTCATAAAGATGAAAGACTGTGGTATGAGCATCCATATGCTCATGCTGCTTCCGTAGCTCGGGTACCATCGCGGCTAGCATGATGCAACTCACTTGCTCAGAATCACTTACATGTTTCTGATGGGCCAATAATTGGTTCGGTGTTTCATCATCACTAGGACGGGCAGGAAGAGGCACTTCGAGGACATACTCGAGCTTTTAATCCTTGAGAACAATTCTCAAGTTTCTAAGCCAGTCCAAGAAGTTAGGCCCAGTTAATTTATTCTAATCTAAAATAGTGCATAAATTCAAAGATGTCTTGATCAATCGATTAACCTAGAAATACAAAACGAGCATATATGAGAAAGATGATTTAAAATGCATCAACATACATTTATAAATCCCATTCATTTTTTGAATTTCAAAAATCCCAAAATCACTTCGAGAGATTGTAGGTCTATCTCTGAATGGCTGATATCCAACATAGATATGAACAACCTTGGAGAGAGTTCAACAAGCCAGTCATAGCTACAATGGTAGGTATCATGTATACCGATTGTATATCACATATATGCAACTATCATAATGTGCTATCAACTAATTGAATGTTCACACATACATCGTGTTGTTAACTCATTAACAAGTATGCTTCATATGCATAGCACCCAACTTCACCTCCCTTCACATCGACCTTGGAGAGAGTCCAACAAGACGATGCTCCAGGTTAAAGCCAACCCATTAATCAAGAAATAGTTTTAATATGGTTAGAGCATATTCGACCAATTAGCCCCACTTGGAGAGAGTCCAACAACCAAAGCTAACGATTGACCTCTGACTCTTACCATATTAGTATTAAACTATTCCATGTTTTGAACATGTTCGGGTTCGAGCCGAGCTTGGAGAGAGTCCAACAATCCAAATAAGAAATAGAACTCTGGTTCTAACCATATTAATGGAAGGTGTAGGCTTTAATATTGAGTAAGAGCTTTTATGTCTCATCCTCTTTGCATGCAAATAACTATTATCTACATGGCATAACATACATGGCATACATCTACATGTCACGACACGCATGGCATAATGATATACATCTAATGCAATTACTTGACAAACAATTATGGCATGTACAAAATTTTCTTATATGTCATAACTATTTATGGAAATAAAATATGTTTGAGATTTGATTCTCCAAATCAAATCATGATTAAATTAGTAAAAAAATTTCCAAATCTAATCACATATTTTATTTATGGAAAGTGTTAATTAACGAAAGTCAAATTTTAATTTAGGAAATAATTTTCCTAAATTGTTAAAACTATTTATGGAAATAAAATATATTTTAGATTTGATTCCCCAAATAAAATCATGATTAAATTAGGAAATAAATTTCCAAGTCAAATCAAATATTTTATTTATGGAAAGTGTTAATTTCCATAAATACTTCTAAACTTTCCAAAAGTAGAAGATTTCAATAAATACTTCTAAACTTTCCAAAATTAAAAAATTTCCATAAATACTTCTAAACTTTCAAAAAAGTAGAAAATTTCCATAAATACAATTACAACTATCGCAAAATAATTTTACGATTATGTCGAAACACAACCTGGGCTCTGATACCACTTTTGGGTTTCCGGCACCGCGACGAGTGTGTGTTCGAACATGTTTCATAAACATGTGCACAGCGGAAGAATTAAAAAGTAATAAATCTAATTTATTACAACACACACATCACACGCATGCATAGTACAACATGTGTAGACATAATCGTAGTTTTAAATTTTACAATAAAAGGAAATTGCTCTAGTTATACCTGACGTATCACGTGCAGCGGGAATGACATCAATCGGAGCGGCTCTCGCTAGAATTGCCTCTATCCGTATCCACGCCAAGTATCGTCGGGATGGCTTCACAAAGCCACCAGCCTCGTCTTCGTAGGAGTCACAAGCCTCGTGTCGAAGACGATGTGATCGAGAGAAGATCATAATCCGAATCAAAATTCGGATTCGAAAATGAGTCTCCAAAATTTGCTTCTCCGGAGAGGTATTCGTCAACCGATTGATGAATCCTTGGTCCTCCACCTATGAGGATTACCGGAGATTGAATCCCCGACAAGGTAGCCACTGTCGAAGCTCCAAACATCGTTTAAATGACGCTCTGACACGTAAGGAAACAAGCTGTCAAGAAAACTGGACAGCTTGGTTGAGGATTTGCGTCGGCCCAAAGGAGAAAGGCAGGCTACACCTTGGTCACCGGAGCCAAGGGATGTCACCGGAGGGTCGCCGGTAGCAGCAGGTGGCCAGCGACAGCTAGTGGCGTCGGCGGCAGGAGCTGGAAGAGGCGGCGACGTGGAGACTTTGGGAGGTGGCAAGGAGAAGAGAGGGAGAGGAGAGGAGATGTTTATTCTCAAAATAAAACTTAGGGCTCTCCAAAAACCTAACCGCATTTTTACAGAGCCCGTGTTTATTAACCATTAAGAAAACATCTCCTTAGAGTTATTGGTTCGTAACCAAAATCCATTAACCCGCTCCAATAACTTAAGTTAAAATAAACCGAACCGAGTTGATATATTTTAAGTTAAAATGAACCGAACCAACTTTGGTTCATTCGTTTAAAACAAACCAAACCCCTTTGGTTTATTCTCCACCATTGGATTAGAAACAAACCAATTTGGTTCATCCATCATGTCTTCATAAGACTCGGCTCATCCATGCTTCCATTGCGACTGAAACAATTTCATGCTCGCTCCTTGTTTGGTCCAAACAAACCTAGTTTCTCTCGATCTGAGAATCTCATTCTCAAGCTCGTTTTAAATCTTTTGGATTACTCTCGTTGTGCGTGTGACCAAATAGGTTCCCGATTTATGTTGGCCGTCTATAATTAACTATTAATTATAGAATGATCATGAGTGACACCTAGTAGTATATCATGATCCCCAATTAATCAGAAAATCAACGGTTGATTCCATAACCATTTATGAAATCCTTCAGCAGCTACAATGAATCGTGTCCTGTTCCCTTCACTCATCTTATACCCACTTGGTTCAGGACATGGTCTATAGTGTCAGTCCCCACTAGGCTGACTACGTCACACCTAGCCCAAGTATCATTTCCTCATCCTACGGATTCTAGTTATTGCACATGTACCTAAGAGTACCTTACTCTAAACATGTAATGCTTTGGCCAAAGACTTTAGTAACAATCCGACGAGAGGTCATGGGTATACATCTCCTCGCAAGGAGTGGTGAATCCTTTATAGGCTATTCAAACACCTTCGATCACTTCGACTTATACCCAATCATCCCGGGTCCACATCTCCTTAGAGATGCTTGCTTAAGATGTCAAAGCATAAGTCTCCATGATCAAGATGACTTGAATACCGCAAGTCAAAGGAACTTCACACTAAAGCTGCAGTAAGAACTTCATTGACATATCCATATATGCAGAGAACCATATGAAGTCTTATAGTTGGTCACTCCAATGAACTAGTTACCATAACTAGCCTCCACAATTAACTCCGGACATCACAATGTCTCCAGCCAGGTGGAATCAGCTACTTGGATGCACCAAAGAGTATACCTCGTGATAGTCTCGACAGAATTGATGGTGTCCAAATCCATAAATTCATCGACTAGAGATAATTCCAATACATCACAATTACATATGTAGAGATACTCACTAGTTGTGATCCAATCACAAATTCTCTCATGCTGTGAATCGTATTGTGGACATTCAGTAAATGAGTTTTGTAGGATCCTTTAATGGATAGAGGGGGGTGAATAGCCGCTTTTCATTTTCTACAAATGATTAGTGGAAATACAACAAATACAATAATAATAGAAATGAAAATGCAATGCTAACGTGGAAGATTTTACGTGGTTCGGAGATAACGCTCTTACTCCACAGCGATCCTTAAGGTGGATCAACCCAAATCAATCTTCACTAATAAGCTTTCTCTTTTACAAAAACCTCCTCTTCTTACAAAAGATGACAATGAAGATTTGAGAGGAGGAAAGGAATTAACACACTAGAAATCTTTAAAAACTTGTGGGAGCTTAGGAGAATGATCAGAATATATGCATTAGGCACTTCTTGCTCCCCTTGGCCTCTTTTTATAGGAAAGAGCCTCTTTTTCCCATTGGAGGTCTATCAGTCGACTAATGACTTACATCAGTCGACTGTCATTACTTCTAACAGCTTCTGAACAGCCGGATTCGCGGGATTTGCCATCGTCATCACCAACGGGAGAACTATCACGATCGCCAAGCGATAGCGATTCGGTAATCGCCGTAGCCGATCGCTACCGACTACGCGCCTTTCGTTGGTAGTCGATCGCCAATAATGGCGATCGATTGCCCGGCAGTATGCGATCCGTTCGAGTCGATCGCGCCAGCTCTCCAACCTCTAATGTTGCATTTTAAAGGCCAGTTCAACTGACACCATGTTCCAGTCGATTGGCACACTGCAAGTATGACTAATTCATACTTGAAAATATACCCTAAGCCTAGACTTAACCTTCTAGCTTCTCCATCAGCCTTGCGCCTCCAGGATTTCTCTTAGTCCACGACTCCATCCATGCGCTTGCCTTCAAAAGCTTCCTTCGGTTTCGTCATGCTTTGGGTTTCTTCTTTGCCAAAGTACGCTTGGACTTTATGCTGCCAAGACTACATGCTTGGACTTATGCTACCAAGACTTGCCTTTGGTCTTTCTTTGCCAAGGACTGCTTGGATTTTACGCCGCCAAGACTACATGCTTGGATTTACGCCGCCAAGACCTTTCCTTTGACTTCTCTTTGCCAAGATCACACTTGGACTTGTCTTTTACCATGTCTTCATACTTGGATTTTCCTGTCACTTAAAGATGTTCACAATTAAATCACAAAGCATTGCCTAACTTAGATGATTATCCAAACATCAAAATATATAAATGCTTGGGGCATTGTTGCACCAACAATCTCCCCCTTTTTGATGTTTGGCAATCATTTAAGTTAGGTCTTTAACACATGCACATAAACATATTTCCAATATGAATTCTAACTTAAATATCCCTTCTCCCCCTTTGACATACAACAAAAAGAGAAGAGTTCATACAATAAGTTCAGGAAAGAATTATAATTGACACATTTTGAACTAAGGTATAAAATTGATATGAAGCTCCCCCTTAATCCAAGACATGATTCATGATGTGGAAATAACATGTGAAGCAAATCATAAACAATAGAATAGGAAAATATGTCCTAGCTTTGCACCAACAATTATAGAATTAAGGGATGTAGCTCCCCCTAAACCAGTGCATAAAGAAAATCCTTCTTTCCATACAAGTTATCATGTATATACTGTGGGAATTATAGTATGAAGATATAATGTCCAAAATTAGACCTTTTAACCGATGAAAAACCATTTTCGATTCCAAAACAGTGTCACCGGTTCGACTGAAACTGTCATCAGTCAACTGTCGGCTTTGGCAGTCGACTGCCAATAACGGCAGTCGACTGATATCAGACAATTCTGAAATTAGAATTTTTCAGTCAAGGTTTAAAAACGCGTAGAAAATTCCGTGGATGTCCAAAAATCATGAAACTCGGCATACACATTATATTTGACTAATATAACATATGAAAAATATTAGACGAAAAACATGCTCATCAAATTAACGGATTGATACGATATTCAATATGATAAAAATATGAAGCAAAAATGGAATTGTATCGTATCAATATTCATAACTTAGGATTACAATAAAGGTTTTTTTAAGAAAAACTTAGTACTATGTGCTCAATTTCTAAACTTAAAAATAACAAATTATAGTAATGTAGGCATGAATAGAAATGAACTAAAAACACAACTTCATTTCATTAAACAAAAAATCATTACACAAGTTTGAGTTTGTGCCGTACATACGGCCAAAAAGAAAATAAAAAAAAACATGCTAGCTAAAGATCGTCGTCATCAGCGTCCATCGGTGCAGATGACGAACCATCGTGAGGAGGTGGGTGTCCGGGTGTAGGAGGGTGGAGAATCACCAAAATGTCCTGTTGCTGATGATGAATCCCACTCACGAGGGAGAGGAGCTCCTAATGCTCCCGGCGAAGCTCCTGTTGCCCCAAGTGAAGCTCCTCAAGGCGTGTATCTACCCGCTCTGCAAAAGCATCGAAGCGGGCTATGAAGGATGAATCTGGTAGAATAGCATCGCCTGCAGCAGTCCCCTCCGCATCGGCTCTCTCAGTAGCAGCACCCTCAGCATCTCCTGTAGCAGCGGCACCCTCTGGTGCCGGAGCGCCACCTTCTGGCCGTCGTGCAGGGTCCCAGAAAATGGAACCCTCACGGGCCTTCAAGCCCGCCAAGGAGAAGCTCCGATGGTTCATCTGGTCATATTTCTTATTAATGATTTTAATGACCCCTATGCTTACATCAATGCCTACAGAACTAAGCCACTGAGTAATGACATTTCCAAGTGGCATATGAACCTTCCCATTGTTTGGCTTTATGAAAAGAGTAATGCAGTGGAAGGTGTTGAGACCAATGTCGATGTCTAAGTACTGACGGAGGATATGCATGAGGAGAAAGTGTACAGGTCGAACTAAGGCCAACCCACGTGTAACTATAGGAAGAATACAATGAGCAATGACCTTATAAAGGACATTGTCAGAAGCAGAAAGCTCTTGGGATTGAAAAAGATTGGTGTTTAAAGGACAAGGAGAATTATAAAAGGTAGTATGAAGTGAGTCTAGAGAAATCTCCTCAAAGGGAGGTGGAAGTGGATCACTCCAAGACGGATAAAAAACAAAGTAATTCTCGGAAGAGCGACATCCGAGAAAATCCGTCCAGATCTGAGGGTTGAAATCCAGATCGCATTAAGCAACGCGAGTCCGGTATCTCAGGCCATCTCCAACCGGTCGCAAATTGTTGAAGAATTCAGAAAGGAGGGTGATATTAACAAGATGGTCACAAAAGACTAATGATTCAAGTTTGTAAAATTGGATGATTTGAACAATATCAAAGCAGTTGTCCTTAAGAAATTTTGGGTCCATTGATCGAGGCGAGATGAGTTGAAATTTGTTTTTATTGAAAGAATTTTCAAGTGCGAAGTTTGGAAACCTAGGATCGACAATGGGTGGAGGGTTTGACGGGCCCTCGTTGACCGGTGGTACCCGGGCACGCTTAGATGCATAATGCTTAATTCTAAATGTGCGAAAATAATAATGTGGGTTAAGGATAATGAATGCATACACAAAGACAACAAACAAACAATGGTTAGTGAAACAAAACTAGAGAAACAACCAAACTATGAGCAGGGATGAGGGTTTACCTAGGAGGCATGGTGAACGATCAAAGAAGGGTGCCGGAAGCTAGTGTCCACGAAACCCTAGCCGAGCGAGTGGTCTGCGGTGGAGACTAGGGTGGGAACCGGGTGAGAGGAGGTGGTCCTCGAGTCGGAGAACACTTTAAACGGGAGCACCGGTCGGTGAAATCGCCAAAAAATGAGGGAAAACGGCGAGAGAGATGCGGTGGAAATTCGTTGGAAGAAGAAGAAGAAGGAAGGTTGGGATTTTTTGGCGAGTCGAACCGGTGGGAAGCCCTAAAAACCGCGACGATGATCATTGTCGTTAGTCGATGATCGAATGATGGAGATCGGTCGAACCGCCACGGATATGAGTGTACATGCGCGGCGATGCGCCATAAATGGCAGTCGAACTGCTAGTGAACCGGGTAAGCCCGGTTCGATAACGTCGTGTCGATCGAGTGGCGATAAGCACCGATCGTGATATCGATGCATAATTAATTCAATAAAGATAAAAAAATTATGAATTTTTGTGGTTAACGTTGTTAGATCATTTCCTATCAAGGAAAAATTATTTTAAAAATATATCACCTCTAGATTTTTATATTGACACAAACTTGAGATTTTGCAAAAGTTATGATATTTTTGCAAGCTTTGTATCACTTTGGCTTATCAATTGAAAATTGTTTTTCAAAGTTTGATAGACATAGTTTAAATTTTGTTTTATTTGACATTTCCAATCATATTCTTGGAGCTATATGCACATTAATTGTACATAAGTCTTCCCAATGATTGGTCCAATGAAGGATTAATGTCTCTAGATGGTACTTTGGTTCATTGTAATGCATCATAACAAGCATGATGAACCAAGTGCATCTTCCTAACATCTCACATGATGTCTAAGTGTCTAAATACACAAATCATGGTTTCTTAGGTCTATTGTGAGATGGTTAGAGGTATAAAACCTAGATTTTTATGGGATCATGCAAATCTACACTTCTATTCTACAAAGCACATTCCAAGTTTTCTTCTAAGTGATGAAAATTCTATTTCGGGGAGAGGCTTAGTAAAGATGTCGGCTAGGTTGGACTTAGATTCAATGTAATTGAGCTCAATGTCCCCCTTAGCCACATGATCTCTAATGAAGTGATGTTTCACTTCAATGTGCTTGGTCCTAGAGTGATGCACCGGATTTTTAGTCAAATTTATAGTGCTCACATTATCACAAAATACTTTTATGTTGGAGTAAGATAGCTCATAGTCCTCTAAAGTATGTTTCATCCATAGAAGTTGAGCTACACAACCACCCATAGCCACATATTCGGCCTCGGTGGTGGATAGGGCAACACAAGGTTGCTTCCTACTACTCCAACTAACTAGGGAGGACCCAAGGAATTGGCATCCACCACTAGTACTCTTCCGATCCAATTTGCAACCGACATAATCGAAATTGGTGTACCCAACCAAATCAAAAGACCTAGTCCTAGGGTACCATAGTCCTACATTTAGTGTGCCTTTAATATATCTTAAGATTCTCTTAACGACAACTAAATGAGATTCTTTTGCACATGATTGGTACCTAGCACACATACCAACCGTAAATAATATATCGGGTCTACTAGCGGTTAGGTACAAAAAGCTACCAATCATGCTCCTATAGAGTGTAAGATCAATTTGTTTTCCTTCATTATCACTATCTATTTTTGTATTGGTTGCCATTGGAGTTGAAACTACCTTAGCATTTTCCAAACCAAATTTCTTAATCATTTCCTTAGCATATTTGGTTTGGTAAATATAAATTCCTTCACTTGTTTGTTTGACTTGCAATCCTAGGAAGAAATTTAATTCCCCAACTAGACTCATTTCAAACTCTTTTTTCATATTTTTAATAAAGTCTTGAAGAAGTTCATCATTTGTTGACCCAAAAATAATGTCATCAACATATACTTGGGCTACAAAGATGTCCTTTGATGTTGACTTTATAAATAGAGTTTGATCTACACTACCCCTCTTAAAGTCCTTAGAGATTAAGAAGGATGATAATCTTTCATACCAAGCCCGGGGAGCTTGTTTCAAACCATACAAAACTTTCCTAAGCTTGTATACATGGTTTTGATAGTCCATATTCTCAAACCCGGGAGGTTGTTCTACATATACCTCTTCCTTAATAAACCCATTTAGGAATGTCGATTTAACATCCATTTGATGGAGTTTGAAACCCATATAGGAGGCATACCTTAATAGTATCCTAATAGACTCTAACCTAGCAACCGGGGCATATGTTTCATCATAGTCAAGTCCTTCAACTTGATTAAAGCCCCTTGCAACTAATCTTGCCTTATTCCTAGTAATATTCCCTTGATCATCTAGTTTGTTCCTAAAGACCCATCTTGTAGTAATGATGGTGTTTTCATTAGGTCTAGGAACTAACTCCCATACTTGACTCCTTTCAAACTGAGCCAATTCATCTTGCATTGCTAAGATCCAATCCGGATCAAATAATGCATCTTTGATTATTTTGGGCTCAATTTGAGAAATTAGAGTTATATGACTAGTGGGATCCCTATGAAATGACCTAGTCCTAACACCTTGAAATAATTCACCCACAATTTGATCTAAGGGGTGATTTTGATGAACTCTTATGGTTCTAAGAGGTGTATTAATTTGAGTTTGATCATAATTAATCTCAATCTTTTGCTCATCATCGGAATCACCTCTTACTCCCCCTTGATTCAATCCTCCCCCTTGATCATTACCCCCTAAAGTTAAATCTTGGAATTGTTGGGTAATTTCTTGATGTTCATTATTAATATCATCATCAATAGGGGATTTCCTAGGGTATGTATTGGAAGTTTCATCAAATTGGGCATTTGAAGATTCCTCAATCTTCTGAGTTCTTTTATTGTAAATCCTATACCCTACACTAGTGGATGAGTATCCAACTAGGATTCCCTCATCCGCTTTGGACTCAAACTTACCTAGGTTGTCTTTGGTATTTAAAATATAAACTTTGCATCCAAAGACCTTAAAATAGTGAATTGTTGGAATTGTACCATTCCATAATTCAAATGGGGGTTTCCTTAAAAACCTATGAATTAAAACCCTATTTTGGATATAGCAAGCGGTGTTAACCGCTTCCGCCCACAAGTAGCTAGGTAAAGAATATGCATTTAGCATAGTCCTAGCCGCTTCTTGTAGGACACGATTTTTCCTTTCCACAACCCCATTTTGTTGGGGTGTTCTAGGACAAGAAAATTCGTGCTTGTACCCTTGTTCTAGACAAAAAGTTGAGAAATTAGAATTCTCAAATTCTCCACCATGATCACTACGGATCCGGTTGATTTTGAGTTTTCTTTCATTCTTTACTCTCTTACTAAATCCTATGATTATTCCTAGGGTTTCATCTTTATTTTTCATGAAAAATACCCAAGTAAATCTAGAGAAATCATCTACTATTACTAAGCAATATTTACTACCAATCATAGAAGGGGTACTAAGACAATCAAATAAGTCCATATGTAAAAGTTCTAAAGGTAAAGCGGTACTAAGTAAAGTTTTATCTTTGTGTGATGTTTTTGATTGTTTCCCTTCTTGGCATGCATCACACATTTTGTCCTTGAGAAATTTGACTTTAGGCAACCCTTTGACTAACTTCATTTTTGCTATTTTGGCTATGTTCTTCATGTTTATGTTTCCTAGCCTCCTATGCCAAAGCCAACTTTCTTCCTCTTTTGCAATAAGACACTTAGTAGAAGCATTAGTAGCATAAGATAAATCAACATAATATATATTTGATTTCCTAAAACCTACTAACATGCAATCATTTAGAGTTTTATGTCTTATAAAACATTTTGAGGAGTCAAATTTAACATCAAAATTTGCATCACATAGTTGGCTTACACTAAGTAAATTAAATTTCATATTTTTGACTAATAACACTATGAATGACAAGGTTGGGGGATACCTCAATTGTGCCCTTTCCTAGAATATTAAGTTTGCCACTATTACCAAATGATACCTTTCCCTTGCTAGTGTGGTTGATAGTGGAGAATTTTCTCTCATCACCGGTCATGTGTTTTGAACATCCACTATTAACAATCCACAAGCTTGGTTCTTCTACCTATATCACATGAAAAATACAAGCCTTAGGTACCTAAATTTTAGGACCACTAGCATCAATTAGAAATTTCTTAGGGACCCAAGCCTTTCTACCCTTGCTTCTAATTATGGATCTTCTACTAACAAGAGATGTAAATGCTACCTCCTTTTCCTTAGGCTTATATCCTAGTCCGGCCTTGTTGTAAATAGCCCTTTGATCCTTAATTATCATGTCTAGGTATTTAGAGTCATTAGTAAATTTTTCTAAACATGCTCTTAGATTACCTATTTCTTTTCTCAATTCATCATTTTCATCTCTAAGGGTACATGCATCATCACAAGATAATTTATCACAAGATGGTTCTACATTCTTAAGTGATTTAATTTCTACTTTTAAGTCCTTAATCCTAGTTTTTGATCTATTCAATGCATTTTGAAGGCATGCAATTGTCTTGTAAAGTAAATCTACCCTAGGGGAGTTGTTTACCTCATCATCATCACTTGATGATGATTCGTTGCTTGATGAAGAGGATGAAGACTCCTCACTTGAGCTCCCGGCTTCTTCCTCTTAGGCCATGAGGGCTAGATTTCGGGTGGCATGGCATACTTCTTCATCATCGGAAGAGTCCTCCATGCTTAGGGTGTCCCATGTTTGAGCCACCATTGCTTCTTTCTTCTTCTTTTCCTTCTTTTCCTTCTTCTCCTTGTGTTTCTTTTCTTTCTCCTCCTTCTTATTTAGTTCCGGGCAATTTTGCTTGATGTGCCCTTTCTTATTGCAACCATAACAAGTTACATTAGATGAAGAATTTGAACTATTTGAAGGCTTACCTCTTGAGGATTGGAACATCCTCCTCACATCTTTCTTGGTGAGTTTCCTTGATCTCCCACCAAACTTCTTGACGTAATGAGCCACCTCGCTTGCCGATAGCTCATCTTCACTACTAGATGAATCTTCCTCGGATTCGGATGAGGAGGACACTTCTTTCTTTTCCTTCTTCTTTTTGTCCTTCTTCCCTACAAAAAGAGCTATACCCTTCTCTTTGGACGAAGTATTAGCTTGTTCGTGCAACTCAAATTCACAAAATAACTCATCTAATTTAACTAAAGAGAGATCCCTAGAGACCTTATAGGCATCTACCATTGAAGCCCATAAGGTTGTTCTAGGGAAGACTTGGAGCACATACCTTACAAGGTCTCGGTTGTCGACCTTCTCACCTATTACATGTAGTCCGTTGACTACTTCTTTGAAATGACCATGCATTTGGCTCACGGTTTCATTTGTCTTCATGGAGAAACTTTGAAGTTGACCAATTAGGAGATCTCTCTTGGCTCTTCTTGTTTCCTTGGATCCCTCGTTGAGCTCTATCGACTTCTCCCAAAGCTCCTTTGCCGATTCAAATGGCCCCACCTTGCTTAGTTGCTCTTTTGACAACCCACATTTAAGTGTGGTTGTTGCCTTGGCATTGGCTTGAGCCTTCTTGGCCATGTCCCTTATCCAATCCTTTGTCGGTATGGCGCTCCATGTTCGTCGACCGGCTTCTCGAACCCATCTACAATGCTAAACCAGTTATCAATATCATTCATAAGGTAGTATTCCATCCTACCTTTCCAGTAGCCAAAATCGTTGTCGTCGAAGAATGGAGGCCTCGTCGTGCTATACCCCTCTTGGAAAGCCACCGTGCTCCGATTGATTGTTAGATATTCCGATGCGAACCTGGCACTGATACCACTTGTAGGATCCTTGAATGACTAGAGGGGGGTGAATAATCTCTTTGTTGGTGCAATCGGCCCAGGTCACGATTGACCAGACTCGAGTTTGACTCGAGTGATGTTTTGATGTTTGACAAAGGGATTTGACAAAGTGATTTGGCATTGATGTTTGACATTAATGTCGGTTAATATGTTGGGGAGATTGTTGGAGCAATCGACCCGGGTCATGTTTGACGGACTCGGGTAAAGTCCAAGTCATGGGTACTTGGCATGGAAAGTCCAAGTGGGACACTTGGCATTGGGAAAAGTCCAAGCATGGGTCTTGGCAATGTAAAGTCCAACATGGGTTGGCAAGAAAAGTCCAAGCATGGTCTTGGCATGAAAAGTCCAACATGGGTTGGCAAGGAAAGTCCAAGCATGGTCTTGGCATGGAAAGTCCAACATGGGTTGGTAATTGGGAAAGTCCAAGTCTTGAGTACTTGGCATGAGAAGTCCAAGCATGGTCTTGGCATTTGAGAAGTCCAACATGGGTTGGCAAGGGAAGTCCAAGCATGGGTCATGGCATGGAAAGTCCAAGCATGGTCTTGGCATGGAAAGTCCAACTTGGGTTGGCAAGAGAAAGTCCAAGCTTGAGCCTTGGCATTTGAGAAGTCCAAGGGTTTGATATTGGCGGCGTAAAGTCCAAGCAGAGTCTTGGCGGCGTAAGTCCAATGTGCCTTGGCGGTGTAGACACCGTTAGCATGACATAGCCAAGGGAAGCACCTGGAGGCTAGCGCGATGGATGAACAAGTCATGGATGACTTGGAGGGATCCGAGAGGCGTGAGGCTGATGGAGGTGGCTAGAAGGCTTAGGTCTAGGCTAAGGGTGGTCTAGCAAGTATGGGGGCACCATACTTTGGGTTAAAACCTCATCTTTGAGGTTGGCAAATGACCGCATTATGGCCGCTCGACCGCCGTGAGTCGACTTGAGTTCGACTGTCATTTAAGAGCCGGAATCGCCGCGCAATGATCGCTCATGGGAGCAATGAACTCGATGTCTACGATGTAGTCGACCGCTCGCTCGCAATGACTTAGTTCACCCGCGAGCACGTAACGCTCAGAGTCGATCGGGCCGACCACGCTACCGGGCAATGATCGACAATGTTGGCGCTGATCGCCAAGAGATCCGCTGGAGTTTTTCCAATGGATCGAGCCGTTGTCTCACGACAAAGGGCATCACCGACCGTGACTTATGGCAATGACCGATGGGGAAATCCGTGTCGACGCAAGGATAAAAGGAGCACGACGGGAGGGTTTTTCAATGCGATTTTCTTGGGCGAAATTGAATGGGGAAGTTGGTGCTTCACCTTCAAAGCTAGTTCAAGGCAATCAAAGATCAAGCAATCCAAAGCTCTTGTAAAGTTGTTTTTCCTTTACTTGCATTGTATTTCTTACTTGTATTTGCTTGTATCTTGTGTATTACTTAGTGTAATCCTTGTACGAGGTTTCTCCGCCTCCGGATTGTTCCAAGAAGGAGTTATTATTGATTAGTGATTGCGTGTGCATCACTAGAGCTCTTTAGAGCTCGATCCGTGGAGTAGGAACCGTGTGGTTCCGAACTACGTTATATCTTTGTGTTCGTGATTGTTGTATTTCGTTATTGCTTTCATTTCTATATTCCGCTGCGCTAACGAAATTGTAGACACAATCACGAACGAATTCCATCTTCCTACGGGCACAACGCTATTCACCCCCCCTCTAGCGGCGTCAAATCCCCAACAATTGGTATCAGAGCCCGGGGCTCTTCTACGGACTAATTGCCGGGAGCTAGGACAAAGAAGCTAGAGGGTGAAGATGGAAGAACAATTGGGATGGAACATTAACACACCAATCCCTTACTCCTTCTATGGACAAGAAGGGTTTAAGCAATGGAAGTAAAGAATTGAAGACTTCCTAATGATGAGGGACTTCGAAGAATGGTCTATCTTAATGGAAGGATATAGCTATCAAAGAGGACCAAAAGGTGGATTCCTCAAGAAAAAGAGATGGACCGAAGAGCAAGTCCAAGCCTTCGAAAAGAATGAGGAGGTAATGAAGTTGTTAATTGATTTAATACCTAACAATATCTTGTGTATGTTAGGTAATTATGTAGATGCAAACGAGCTATGGAGCCAAGTGGCCAAGCTCCATGAAAGCCCATCAATGGTCCAAGAGGAAGAGACCGAAGAGGCTAATGCATCACCCTCACAAGGAAGTGAGGACTTGGAGGTTGAGAGATCATCAACATCCAAAGAGGAAGAGGAAGTAGAATCGGAAGTTGATAGGGAGTCAATTTCCGGGTTGGTGGAGGAAGTGGAAGAAGCATCCACTTCTAGGATTGAGGAGGAGATTAGAGTTTCCTCAACACCGGAGCATCAAGAAGAAGCTTCTACATCCAGTCAAGATGAAGAAGTGTCAATTCCGAACTCCACCACTAACCTAGGTAACTCAAACACTCTAATTTCAAATAAAAATAATATTATGTGTTTTGAGTGTAGGGAATTTGGGCACTATAAGAGCAAGTGCCCAAAGAAGATTAGGAAAGCTCCACCGGCACCAAAAGTCAAGGATGTCGGTTCCCCAACATCTAAAGGCAAGGAGCACCTCATATGCTTCAAGTGCAATTCAAAAGGACATTATAGGAATCAATGTTTTAGATGGAGCAAAAAGACCCAAGGAGGAGCATCACAAGTAGGGGGAGCTTCTATAGCTAACCCTAAGGTATATTTAAATAATGCACCTTCTAAATTTAAAAGTCAAAAGCATGCTAGAAATTTTAATTCTCTTGCAATTTATGAAAAGCATGCTAATAGGAACAAGTATTTTTGCTTAGGAGCTAAGAATGTCTACTTAGATAATAGAGAGAAATTTGGGACTAATGTCCCTAAAAATATTTTACCTAGGGAATCTATCAAGAAAATAGGAGAACACCTAGGTTTCAATCCTAAATGGACTAGGCATATGCCTAGGAAGTCCAATGCCCAAGATTTAAATCAAAACTCTAAAATCGGGAAATTAGAAAAGGAAAATCAAGTCTTGAGGTCAAGGCTTGAAAAACTTGAAAAGACCCTTAGGAATATACAAAACCAATTTAAAGGGTCAAATGGTCAAAGTCAAAGGTCCAAAAGTCAAAGTCAACACCAAGGACCTAAGAGTCAAAAGTCAACCAAAGGCAAGCAAGGTTTGGGTCACAAATCTAAGCCTAAGGTAGCTTACCATAGTGTTCCATTTGACTATGGAACACAAACTAGGTCTAGGAAGACCAAGGTCAATAGGGAAGTCATCCCTAGAATTGACCAAAGGGTGTGCCTAGTGGCTAGGGTTTCAAGGAAACCTAGGGTGGCCACTAAGAAGGTTGCAAGGGGAGTTACCCCTAGAGTCAACCTAGGTAAGACCCAAATGACCAAGGCTAACAAGCCTAGAAGGGTCATTAGGAAGGTATCTAGGGAGGTTATCCCTAAGGAATACCTAATTAACCCTAGGAGCTCAAATCAGTTTTGGGTTCCTAAGAGCATGATTGATTCACGCTAGATGGGTTTAGGGTGTGCCAACCTTGATTGGATGGGTAGTTAACTCAATCATGGTAAAGGTGACACTTTAGGATGTTTTCAAGGTTATGGTTACCTTGGAAATAGATTTGAATCAATATCCTAAAAAGATTTTAGGATGTGCCAATGCACTTTTGAATTTAAGAAAAATCAATTAAATTGGCACAATTTAGGTTTAGAGGCTAGTGTGTCATTTTGGGTTTTTGGCACACTAGGGAGATTAAGGTTAATATGGCAAAATATATCTAATTGTATCAAATGACAATTAATATTAAAATTTAGGTATTACTATACCTATATATTTTATATGTCATGCCTTGATTACCATATGTCATGTCATGACATCATGCCTAGTTCTATGATTTTATATGTCATGTTTATGTTTAGGATTAAGGTTTTAAATGTCATGTGTTTTTAGATTTCATATTATGCCATGACATCATGATTATGAGCATGTGTTTATCTATCTCATCTCTAATGCCATAATCACTCATGCATTTAAGATAATTTGATTGAAATTGATTTAAGGACAATGGCATGACTTGGAGTCCCATTTATAAGGGAATCAAGTAGGGTTGCCTTAGAAAAATGCATGAAACCCTAGATTAAATGAACCAAAACCCACATCTCACATCCAATTGACATGTATGTGTATTTATACACCCTAGATACATGTGAGATGCTAGGATATGAGTTGAGTTCAAGGTGCATAGTTTTTGCATCTAGATGAACTAAAACTCATCTTGTTTTAATTTGTGGATCATTGAGAAAGCTTGTGTACAAGTCATGTACATTGAGCCCAAGGAATATGATCCAAAATAAGGTTTTGAAAATATTTTAAAATCATTTTGAAAAACCTTGGTGAAGTCTATCTTTTGATAGCAATCACCATTGATGAAGTTGATACAAAATAGGGCCAAAACATTGAAAATTTCAATGGTTTTGAGTTTTGTATCAAATTCACTATTTTAAGGGTAAAATAATTTTCAAATATTTTTCACCCATTATGTGTATCATAAGTATTATACGTATGAATTTTCATAATTTTTTGAATTACGTATAATTATTTATGAATTTCCAAAATTCATTTATGATAGTTGAAAATCGAGATTTTGATTATCGATCGGCCCGACAATGTGTGGCGATCATTGATGTGTGTGATCGGCCCGATTCTTGTCAGAGTCATTGCCGGTTTGTTTAGCCCATTTTCAGCCATGGTAAAGGTCCCTAACCACTTCTAACCCTAGGATATGCTTTGGGAAGCATTATAAAAGGTGAAAATCCATTGGATATGGATTAGGAGAAGTGTTAGGTTAAAGTATCAAATTTAGGGTATGGAAAGTTCTATGTTGAACTTAGAACCTTAATTTTGATGGTTTAGAGTTCCTATTGGCTTAGGGGGTTCCCAAGGACATTGTTGGTGCAATGATCAAGGGGGAGCAAGCCTTTAGGGGGAGGTATCCATCTTGGGATGATGGATGTGTTTTTCTCCTTGAAGAGGAGAAGTTAATTGGGAGAGTATCATCAATTGGGAAAATTGATGGGTTTTTGATACCCAATTTAGAAATTGGGAGAGTGAATAGGATTGCCTCTCTTGAGTGATATGAGACTTATCACTAGGACGATGGTAGGAATCCTAGATATTTTTAGGTCAAAAAGGGGGAGAGTGTAAGATCTTATTGGGACATGAGACATTGACCTCCTCGGAGAGAAAACCATTTTGATGTTAGTCAAAAAAGGGGAGAATGTTTTGGGGAGAACATTTGGAGAGTGTTTACCAATTTGGGATAATTGGTAAGGGATTTGAGTTAGTGGTCTAACTCAGATGATTTGTTTGGTTTTTGTCAAACATCAAAAAGGGGGAGATTGTTGGTGCAATCGGCCCAGGTCACGATTGACCAGACTCGAGTTTGACTTGAGTGATGTTTTGATGTTTGACAAAGGGATTTAACAAAGTGATTTGGCATTGATGTTTGACATTAATGTCGGTTAATATGTTGGGGAGATTGTTGGAGCAATCGACCCGGGTCATGTTTGACCGGACTCGAGTTTGACTCGAGGGAGACCTTAATGGTTGACTAGGGTTGACCATGTGATTATGGGAAAGTCCAAGCATGGTCTTGGCAAGGTAAAGTCCAAGTCATGGGTACTTGGCATGGAAAGTCCAAGTGGGACATTTGGCATTGGGAAAAGTCCAAGCATGGGTCTTGGCAATGTAAAGTCCAACATGGGTTGGCAAGAAAAGTCCAAGCATGGTCTTGGCATGTAAAGTCCAACATGGGTTGGCAAGAAAAGTCCAAGCATGGTCTTGGCAAAAGTCCAACATGGGTTGGCAAGGAAAGTCCAAGCATGGTCTTGGCATGGAAAGTCCAACATGGGTTGGCAATTGGGAAAGTCCAAGTCTTGAGTACTTGGCATGAGAAGTCCAAGCATGGTCTTGGCATTTGAGAAGTCCAACATGGGTTGGCAAGGGAAGTCCAAGCATGGGTCTTGGCATGGAAAGTCCAAGAATGGTCTTGGCATGGAAAGTCCAACATGGGTTGGCAAGGGAAAGTCCAAGCTTGAGCCTTGGCATTTGAGAAGTCCAAGGGTTTGATATTGGCGGCGTAAAGTCCAAGCGGAGTCTTACCGACGTAAGTCCAATGTGCCTTGGCAGTGTAGACACTGTTAGCATGACATAGCCGAGGGAAGCACCTGGAGGCTAGCGCGATGGATGAACAAGTCATGGATGACTTGGAGGGATCCGAGAGGCGTGAGGCTGATGGAGGTGGCTAGAAGGCTTAGGTCTAGGCTAAGGGTGGTCTAGCAAGTATGGGGGCACCATACTTTGGGTTAAAACCTCATCTTTGAGGTTGACAGTCGACTGACATTATGGCCGGTTCGACTGCCGTGAGTCGACTTGAGTTTGACTGTCGTTTAAGAGGAATCGCTCTGGCGGCGATCGCTCATTGGAGCGATCGAACGATGTCTAGAGCGTCGGCCAGGGTGGCCGATCGACTTCTAGTTCATCCGCGAGCACAGAATGCTCCGTAGCCGACTGGGCAGTCGACTACGCGGCTGGCAGTCGACTCCCAATGTTGGCAGTTGACTGCCAAGAGATTCGTTGGAGTTTTTCCAGCGTGGATCGAGCCGTTGTCTCACGACAACAGTGGCATCAGTCGACTGGTGACTTATGGCAGTCGACTGATGGGCGGAAATCCAGGTCGCACGCAAGGATAAAAGGAGCACGACGGGAGGGTTTTTCAAAGCGATTTTCTTGGGCGAAATTGAAGGGGGAAGTTGGTGCTTTCCAGTCCTTCAAAGCTAGTTCAAGGCAATCAAAGATCAAGCAATCCAAAGCTCTTGTAAAGTTGTTTTTCCTTTACTTGCATTGTATTTCTTACTTGTATTTGCTTGTATCTTGTGTATTACTTAGTGTAATCCTTGTACGAGGTTTCTCCGCCTCCGGATTGTTCCGAGAAGGAGTTATTATTGATTAGTGATTGCGTGTGCATCACTAGAGCTCTTTAGAGCTCGATCCGTGGAGTAGGAACTGTGTGGTTCCGAACCACGTTATATCTTTGTTTTCGTGATTGTTGTATTTCGTTATTGCTTTCATTTCTATATTCCGCTGCGCTAACGAAATTGTAGACACGATCACGAACGAATTCCATCTTCCTACGGGCAGAACGCTATTCACCCCCCCCTCTAGCGGCGTCAAATCCCAAACACTCTTTTTGTTTTCTACAAATGATTAGTGGAAATACAACAAATACAATAATAATAGAAACGAAAATGCAATGCTAATGCGGAAGCTTTTACGTGGTTCGGAGATAACGCTCCTACTCCACGGCGATCCTTAAGGTGGATCAACACAAATCAATCTTCACTAATAAGTTTTCTCTTTTACAAAAACCTCCTCTTCTTACAAAAGATGACAATGGAGATTTGAGAGGAGGAAAGGAATTAACACACTAGAAAGCTTGGAAAACATGTGGGAGCTTAGGAGAATGATCATAATATAAGCATTAGGCACTTCTTGCTCCCCTTGGCCTCTTTTTATAGAAAAGAGCCTCTTTTTTCCGTTGGAGGTCTATCAGTCGACTGATGACTTACATCAGTTGACTGTCGTCGATTCTAACCGCTTCTGAACAGCCAGATTCGCGGGATTTGCCATCATCATCACCAACGGGAGAACTATCGATCGATCGGCCAACAGCGATGGCCGATCGACACGCCTATAGCCAATCGGCAAGTCGCCTCTGGTCTTTACATTGCGGGCGCCGATCGCCAATAATGGCAATCGATCGCTGTTATGGCGATCTAGTCTCGATCGACTCTCGTGATTGGAATAACTCTCAATCGACTGCCAGCACCTCTCCAACCTCTAATGCTGCATTTTAAAGGCCAGTTCGACTGACACCATGTTCCAGTCGACTGGAACACCCCAAGTATGACTAATTCATACTTGAAAATATACCCTAATCCTAGACTTAACCTTCTAGCTTCTCCATTAGCCTTGCGCCTTTAGGATTTCTCTGAGTCCACGACTTCATCTATGCGCTTGCCTTCAAAAGCTTCCTTCGGTTTTGTCATGCTTTGGGTTTCTTCTTTACCAAAGTACGCTTGGACTTTACGCTGTCAAAACTACATGCTTGGACTTATGCCGCCAAGACTTGTCTTTGGTCTTTCTTTGCCAAGGACTGCTTGGACTTTACGCCGCCAAGACTACATGCTTGGACTTACGTCGCCAAGACCTTTCCTTTGACTTCTCTTTGCCAAGATCACACTTGGACTTGTCTTTTACCAAGTCTTCATACTTGGATTTTCCTGTCACTTAAACATGTTCACAATTAGATCACAAAGCATTGTCTAACTTAGATGATTATCCAAACATCAAAATATATAAATGCTTGGGGCATTGTTGCACCAACAAGTTTAAGATCTAATCAAATATATGAAAACATGTATACTAAAATAGTGAATCTTTATTTATCATATAAATGGTTTAAACATAAGACGATTGTCTTAGGACACCTCTCATATATAACTAACACTTCGACTCCCACGAAGTTCTCTCGGTGTCGCCCGACCACCACGGTTTCCCGACTCGAGATTCTCCGGGTGTCGCTGACCTTCGGCTTATCTTAATCATTTCCTGCACACTTAATTCAGCTCATGAGATAACAATATGACCTTAACTTTGGATTTTTACTATAATCAAAATCTAGGTTCGATTATTTGGTGTCCTTGCACCAACATAGTTATTTTCGTCGCCAAAATTAGCGACGAATAAATATTTTCGTCGTCAAATTTTTGCGACGAACTATTTTTTTCGTCACAAATTTGGCGAAGAACTATTCTTTCGTCGCAGATTTGTTTCGTCGTCAAATTTGGCGACAAATTTTGCAACGAAAATTTTATTCGTTGCAATTTTGGCGACGAATTTTTTTTTTTCATTGCAGAATTTAGTGGCGAATTATTTGCAACGAAAAAAAATTCGTTGCAAAATTTATTCAAAATTCGTTGTAAAATTCGTCGTCAAATCTTATAATTTTTGTAGTGTTGGAGGCGCTAGTGTTGACCTAGTTTGATAGGCTGGCCTTCCTAGGTGTCATTATGTCGATCTTGTTTGATAGGTCAACACTTTAGCCAAGGTCTTTGAACATGTGAGGGATATGCTGACCCGGAATTGGACCACTAAGGCATGCCTTGCTAAGCTAGAGTAGGCCTATTTTGCTGGTATCAATTAAAGTGAAAATTTTTCATCTGATGCATATATAACATCTAGTGTCCAAGAAGAACAAACAATGAGAATTTTACTTTTTTCTGACTATTGTTTAGACATGAATCAATGATGAATTGGTAGAAATGTTGAACATAGTGTATAGAATGATTTATTCTAAATTTTTATCTCATATATTTCAAATTTTGTGAAACAATCTTACATTAGAACAAGTTGTTTGTTTGAGCTATTTTTCAAAGCCAGGCGAACATTCCACAATATGATATTACAACGAAGGTTATACCTTACCATTGAAGTATCAAACTATGATTTATAAGTGTGTAATTTGAGACATTGAAATCTAGCAGTAAACTCTAGAAGTTTATATCCCCATCATTGGTGTTAGAAACCATTAGAATCCCAAAGAATAGAAAAAAGGATAAATCATCATAATTTTTTTGCAACAGATTGCCCTACTTCTTTTGTGAAAGCAAGGGTCAATCCGAGAAATACATTAATAAGCTACATAGTCAATTATATTGCTCTCAATATTCAATGAAAAATAAAAAAAAAATACACGGATGATTATATACTCCCTCATTGCTAACGTACTCAAGGCATTCCCCATTTGAGTTGTAAGCTTAATGTGTTCTTCGACGAATTTCAAATTCTTCTGCATTAAGTCAACAGTGTTAAATAGAAAAAAAAATCATCAGAAACATTTTTGAACTGTACAATTCAAGTGACAAACCTATAAATGGATTAGTGGAGATTGGCAAAGTTGAATTAAAATCATGTTTCTCCTCCTTCACTGAAGAAGAAACTACTCCCTTTGCAATTGAAGAAGTAACTATTCCCTTTGTGCTTGCATCAACTTGGCCTATTTCAGCAATGCTACGGTTCAAATATTTTAGAAGACTCACTGCTTCTGTAATCACATCACATAGCGCTCGATCCTCATCATTGGGCTCCAGTTTGTTCATCAAGTACTCCTTTATTGACACTCCTCTGTTCCAAACTTGCTTTTTAACAATTTCAATTCGCGGACAAGATTCTTGGATTTTGGAGGCTATTATTATGGTAGCCTCCAAGGCCATAGTGTAAGCTGGTGCAAGTGTCTTTATTAGTGTCTCACCAATGGTCTTGTGGCCGTTAACAATAGACCCAAAGGACATAAGAGATTGAGAAAGTGTCACTGCCTCATCTATGGTTTTATGGCTATTAACAAACCCTAATGACGTAGGAGATGGAGAAAGTGTCTTTACATCATCTATGTTCTTATGGTCACTAGCAATAGAGGTAGAGGAGGTGGTGCCAGAAAGAAACGATGTATCTATTAATGGCTCATTGATGGTCTCATATCCATCAGTGGCTGGGGCGGAGGCAATAATTGTGACCGGAGAAAGCATCTCTTTCTCAATGCTAATCCTATGGCCGTTTACAACAGAGGTAGAGAGAGGGGTTATAGAGGTGGCGGAGGGAGACCCCTTCTTATGGTCATTGGTAGTAGAGGGAAGGGATGTGGTGATTGGATCAAGTGTCTTTGTCCCGCCATTGGTGTTGTAGCCATTAGCAATTGAGGTAGAGGCGGTGGTTTCTAGGTTCACTGACTTCATTTTTGTCTGGTTAAAGAGGCTACAGGGATTCGCAGAGATGGTGGTAGGAGGAGGAAGCATCATTTTCTCACTGTTGTTATGTTCTTTGGACGCTTGATTCCTGTTGTCATTGTCTATCAGTGTTATGTTGGCCGGAGCTTGATTCATTTTGTCATTGCCCATCAGTGTTAGTGTTGTGTTGGCCGAAGCTTGATTCATGTGTTTATCATCCATCCGTGTTATGTTGGTTGTTGAAGGAAATACCATTGACTTTGTAGCTTTAGGTGGGCAATATGCTATGCTTGGTTGTTTGGCCACGTCGTTCGCTTGCTTCGTTTCTATTTCCCAATTTTCATTTGCCTCTGAAGTAATTCTTGTAGGATTGCTGTTCGAACTCTGGTAACGGATCGTTGAGTCTTCTTCACGAGTTAATCTATAATCTACCAACACATTAAATAATCGATTAAATAAACCGAGTAGCTGTTGAAGGGATAAATGGTTCTTTTTTTTTTTATGTTACTAAATACTTATGATACTTGTAGATGATTGTTTACTTGCTGCTCCATGATTCTCGTCTATTCCATGCTCATCCATTTCACCCGAGCTGACTTGTGGTTTATTGTCCTTTTCATACTTGTTTCTTTTTCTCCGCAAAATTGAATATCTCCATCTTTTGGCTTTCTCTTTTGCTCTTTTTATGATTGACTTCTTTTCATTTTCAAAATGGAGATCGTGATACTCGTAATCATAGAAATGTCTTGATGTGGGGGTGGTCGGTGCAGACCAATGAGCGTGGCGAGATGAAATACCTTCATATAAGTAATGAAAATCAATAATACATGGACGACAAATCTAACCAAGCATATGATTGAGTAGTATTGTTTTAAGCTAATTATACCTTTATGAGTTTGTAAATTTCTAGAAGGAAGAGTCTGTCGCCCTATTTGGTAGTCCAAATCTGGCCTTTGCCTTTGTGATTGAGCCATTTCTTATTCACTCTCCCTCTTATCCTATGACTTCTAAATTCTATAAATGAGTTTTCAGCGTCAGCTAGAGATCTTTAAAAGGAAAAATTACTAAATTTGCAGTCATTTTGATGGTGGTGAGAAGTTGAACTTCTTGACCACCCTTTGATGAACGGTCTAAGTCCATGCCAAATGGACGGATTTGTGATATAACAACATTTATTTATTTTTCAACACTCGCATATTACACTGTTTGGTAACAACGTTTATTTCGTTTTCAACATACATCTATCTAATTAGATGTTACATAGGAAGAGGAAACAATAAATAATATACATATATCTGAGTGATTTGTGATCAATGTTCAACTCCTTTTTCTCCCTATTCCACTATCTGTTCTTTCATATGGATTAACAATAAATACTTCTGATTTCATAAAAAGAAAAAAGTGTAATATTTTGTATCAAATTTTGAATATTATTATTTTGAGATTTCAATAACAATAATGCAACTCAAAATCTTAAATGTGTAGATAATTTACCATATTTAAATGTTATGAATAAAGAAAGCTTATTTTAATGTTTGATTTGTATATGTATTTTCTAGGATGAGAAGGTGGCTGATAATCTCTTCATATTATATTTTTTAGATTCATTGGCTCTTATTGTACTTCTTTTTGTACGTGGGTCTAGATCAGTGACTTAAGGTCTTATGTAGTTGTGGAGGTTTCATTTATTTCCATGATTGAGGAGTGTTTTAGAATTTTTTTATTTTTACCAAATGAATTTTCTAGGTTGAGAAGGTGATTGGTAGTCTCTTCATATTGTATTTTTTAGATTCATGGGCTCTTATTGTATGATATGGCTGGAATAGGCGAATGAACCAAACCCTTGGATTAGAGGCTCACTTGGGTCGGAAGCCAGCAAAGAAACGAAAGGGAGACACACAGATGATGACCTGGGGGTTGTCAAGTCGGGACGAAGTGACTCGGATCGCCAGAGAAGAAGTGAGCCGGGGGTGAAGAGAATCGGGTCATTAGGGAAGAAGTGAGCGGGGGCGAGGTGACTTAGTGTTGGTGCAATCGGCTCAGGTCGCGATTGACCAGGACTTGAGTTTGACTCGAGTGATGTTTTGATGTTTCGACAAAAACATATGACAATGTAATTGTCATGGGAAAGTCCAAAGCATGGTCTTGGCATGGAAAGTCCAACATGGGTTGGCAAGGGAAAGTCCAAGCTTGAGCCTTGGCATTTGAGAAGTCTAAGGGTTTGATATTGGCAGCGTAAAGTCCAAGTGGGAGTCTTGACAGCGTAAGTCCAATGGTTGACGGCGTAAAGTCCAAGAAAAGTCTTGGCGGCGTAAGTCCAATGTGCCTTGGCGGTGTAGACACCGTTAGCATGACATAGCCAACGGAAGCACTTGAAGGCTAGCGCGATGGATGAACAAGTCATGGATGACTTGGAGGGATCCGAGAGGCGTGAGGCTGATGGAGGTGGCTAGAAGGCTTAGGTCTAGGCTAAGGGTGGTCTAGTAAGGATGGGGGAACCATATTTGGGTTAAAACCTCATGTTTGAGGTGTGACAGTCGACTGGTGTCATGTGGCAGTCGACTGGACCGAGTCAACTAGGGTTTGACTGCGGGTTATAGCCAGTGATGCCCGAAGGTGGGCCGATCGATGATGGCTCAGCGATCGGTGATCGTGTGATCACCGATCGGTGCTCGAAATCGACCCGCCAGAATGGAGTCGAGACTCTACTGGTCGAGTGAGGACTCCATCAGTCGACTGATTGTCATGATCAGTCGACTGATGAAGGTTCCGTTGGACTTATCCAGCGTGGATCTAGCCGTTGTCTCACGACAACAGTGACATCAGTCGACTGATGGTCCCGATCAGTCGACTGATCGACTTTTTCCAGCACAGGTTGAAGCTATATATGGAGCTCGTGATGGAGGAAAAACCAATCGGTTTCTTGAGGGTTTTGGAGCGATTTGCTGTTGCAAATCAGGGTCTCCAAGGTGATTTCAAGCAACCAAGCAATCAAGCAATCCAAAGGCAATTGTAAAGTAGTTTTCTTTACTTGCATTGTATTTCATTATTGTAATTGCTTGTATTAGTATCTTATTCTTGTAAGATTAATTGTACGAGGTTTCTCCGCCTCCGGATTGTTCCGAGAAGGAGTTATTATTATAGTGGTGTGTGATTGACATCGCTAGGGTTCGTACGAATCCGATCCGTGGAGTAGGAACCGTGCGGTTCCGAACCACGTTAAATCTTCGTGTCTTTGTGTGTGCTTGTCTATTTCATTATTGTATTATATCTATATTCCGCTGCGCTAACGAAATTGTAGACACGAACGCGAAAGAATTCCATTGACGCTATTCACCCCCCTCTAGCGTTCCAAACCATCCCTAACAAGTGGTATCAGAGCTCGGGGCTCTTCTACGGACTAACCGCCCGGAGCTAAGACAAAAGGCTAGAGGGTGAAGATGGAATTCCAAGACAAGCTTGGATGGGATATCAATACTCCACCTCCATATGATCCAGAAGATTTTCCGGCGTGGAGAGCAAGAATGGAAACATTCTTGATGATGAACATAGAGGATTGATTCATCCTCATTGAAGGTCTTGAACCCCCTAGGGATAAGAAGGGAAATGTCCTAAAATTGAAAAAGTGGACCCAAGAGCAACGCCAAAAGCTCAAGACCGAAGTTAAGGTAACGAAACTTTTGGAAGATTTAATCCCTAATGATGTTTTGTGCAAGCTAGGGGATTACATGTATGCCAAAGAGCTATAGAGAAAATTGGCAAGATTCCATGAGGAGAGTTCATCCTCAAGTGAAAGTGAGGAATCGGAAGTTGAGATGGAGTCAACTTCTGGATCGGAGAAAGAAGAAGTAGAAGAGATGGAAGAAGCATCTACTTCTAGGATTGAGGAGGAGATACCATCCTCTACACCGGAGCAACCTCAAGAAGAGCCTTCAACCTCCGATCAAGATGAGGAAGCTCAAAATTCAACTCCGGCACCTACCACCACCCTAGGTAACTCAAACACTTTATCTTCCAATAAAAATCATATTATGTGTTTTGAGTGTAGGGAATTTGGGCACTATAAGAGCAAGTGCCCAAAGAAGGTTAAGAAAGCTCTACCGGCACCAAAGGCCAAGGATGCCGGTCCCTCAAGTCAAAAGAGCAAGGAGCATATTATATGCTTCAAGTGCAACTCAAAGGGACATTATCGGAGTCAATGTCCAAGGGGAAAGAAGAAAGGGCAAGAAGGAGCAACACAAGTAGGGGGAGCCTCCAAGGCAAACCCTAAGGTAAAATTTATTAATGCACCTTCAATTTCTAGGGATAAGAAGCATGCTAGGAATACTTTTAATAGTCTTGCTATTGTGCATGAAAAGCATGCTAGAAATAATAGATATATTTGCCTAAGAGCTAAGAGTGTTCACTTAGGAAATAAGAAGAAATTTGGGACTAATGTCCCTAAAAATATATTACCTAAGGAAAGCATTAAGAAAATAGGAGAACATCTAGGCTTTAATGCTAAGAAATCTAGACATATGCCTAGAAATAAAAATATCTCAAGAGAAAATGAAAAATCAAAAATTGAGATATTAGAAAAGGAAAATCAAGCCTTGAGATCAAGGCTTGAAAAACTTGAAAAGACCCTTAAGGTTATGCAAAATCAAATGCAAGGGTCAATTAGTCAAACTTCTAGGTCCAAAAGTCAAAGTCAACACCTAGGACCTAAGAGTCAAAAGTCAACCAAGGGCAAGCAAGGTTTGGGTCACAAACTTAAGCCTAAGGTGGCTTACCATAGTGTTCTATTTGATTATGGAACATAAACTAGGTCTAGGAAGACTAAGGTCAATAGGGAAGTCATCCCTAGAGTTGACCAAGGGTTGTGCCTAGTGGCTAAGGTTTCTAGGAAACCTAGGGTGGCCACTAAGAAGGTTGCAAGGGGAGTTACCCCTAGAGTCAACCTAGGTAAGACCCAAATGACCAAGGCTAATAAGCCTAGGAGGGTCATTAGGAAGGTATCTAGGGAGGTTATCCCTAAGGAATACCTAATTAACCCTAGGAGCTCAAATCGGTTTTGGGTTCCTAAGAGCGTGATTGATTTACGCTAGATGGGTTAGGGTGTGCCAACCTTAAATGGATGGGTAGTTAACTCAACCATGGCAAAGGTGACACTTTAGGTTATTTTCAAGGTTATGGATACCTTGAAAATAGATTTGAATTATCATCCTAAAAGATTTTAGGGTGTGCCAATATTATTTGAGAAGCTTGATAAAATGGTCAAATTGACACAATTTAGGTTTAGAGGTCGTAGTGTGCCATTTTGGGTTTTTGGCACACTTGGGAAAATTTAGGTTAATATGACAAAATATACTTAATTATATCAAATGACAATTAATATTAAAATTTAGGTATTACCATACCTATATATTTTATTTGCCATGCCTTGATTGCCATATGCCATGACATCATATTTTTTTTAATCATTTTTATATGTCATGATTATGCTTAGGTTTAAGGTTTTAAATGTCATGTGTTTTTAAATTTTATCATATGCCATGACTGTTAGTGAAAGCCCTAGAGCCAATCATGTGATGATTGTTGTATGAACTTTATTGTATCATATTCCTATTTATAAAGGCATGGTTATTTTATTTACTTGTATTGGTGCCAAATAACTAAATATAATAATGTCCTTGAGTAGTAGGTTCTTATCTATATCAATCGATTGGTTGAATCGATAATGAGATGATATAGAGAACACTACTCTTAATCATTCCTAGTCGAGTATTAACATTCAGGAACAATGTTAATGCATAGAGACTAGCATGTAGGTCAACAAGATGACTTGATCTCACAAGTCATGGATATGAGATATCAAGTTGACACATGGGTATGCATTGGAGAATGTATACTGAATGACCCGCCATGAGAAAGTATCGTGGATCATTATATGAGTGTCATATACTTTCTCATGTGGCTATTAGTATGACTATTAGTCCTTAGACCTGAAGTCACTATGGTTCCCTACATAAGGAGTTGCATACTTTGGCTTCGTCAAACGTCACTCGTAAATGGGTGGACTATAAAGGCGATTACTGGGTATGTAACAAATTATGCGGAGGGATGTGAGTGATGTAGATGGGATCTATCCATCCTATATGACGGGAGTGACATCGATATTCTTGATAGAGTGAGACCACGAAGTGCATGGCCATGCCCAAATGAGTCAATATGAGATATTGAGCTCATTTGATTAGAGTGAGTCTACTTGGAGTTCAAGATTTAGATTGTACCGAGGATGACACGGTCTATGCCTCGATTGGTCAATCTAGATGTCAAGGATAGAGGGACATTGTCACATATTGTGAGAGTCATAATTAGTAGTCACAAAGGTGATGTTGGAGCTCAACATTCTTGTAACTTGGGTAGCAATGATGTGTTGCTAGATACCGCTTATTGTTTATGTTCCTAAATTGGTTTAGGGACATTGCCAACGTTACAAGAACCTATAGGGTCACACACATAAGAGCAATTAGATGGAGATTAGGTTCATATGATGAACCATGAGGATTAGGTTCATGGGATGAACCAAATTGGATTAAGAGTAATCCAAATTAGACTAATTTAGTTAGACTCAAGTTGATTCAAGTGTTGAATGAGTCTAATTTATATTTGATTCATCAAATCAATTTAAATTAATGAATAGAGATACATTAAATTAAATTGACTTGAGTCAAGTGGTTAGATTTGATCAACCATGGGAGATTAGAGGTCAAGTTTGACTTGACTTGAGAGGGAAGATGAAAGGTCAAGTTTGACTTGACCAAATGCCATGTCATGATGATGACTTGGCATGGCCGACCAATGATGATGCTCCACATCATCATTGACTTTGTCAATTGGTGCCACATCATGAGGAAGACCAAGAGACATGGGAGTTACATGCATGCATGTAACCTCCCAAGCCATAATGTGGCCGGCCAACACCATTAGGGGTTATGATGGTGAAATTTATTTTTGTGAGTTATTCCAACTTCATCTTCTTCCTTGGAATTTTTCTCTAAATCTCTCTACCTCTCCCAACCTCATCTTGCCGAGATCTTCTAGGAGTGCTAGCACACTCAAGTTTGTCTCTTTCTCCACCTATTGCTTGTGTGGATACCATAGAGGAGTGTGCACTTGACACTCTCGAGTTCCGGCGAACTTTTGGACGAGCGGGATAAGCGAAGGGCATCGCTACGAGCGTAATGTTCTAACCTTTTAGATCTAAGGTAGATCTAGGGTTTTTGTAGCACATACATATTTTTATATTTTTATACTTCGCACGGATCCGTGGCCGGGGCTTCCGAGGTTTCCGCAACGCAAAAAGCGGTTTTTGCGGCTCGGAAAAACCCAACAGTGGTATTAGAGCCACGTGCGAAGCATGTATGTGTTTCGTCTATGTAATTTTTGTATTAGATATAAAAATTACAGATTTATATGTTTTTGTAAATTTCCTAATTTTATAGAATTTTTGGGTATTTTTCTTAAAGAGTCGAAGCAACAAGTGTTGGGACACTTGTAGGCTTCAACCGTCGAGAAAAACTCTCCGAAACAGCGAGTTCTCGCTTTAGGTTTTTGGGACAGTGACTTAAGTTGCTGTAGGATCGTAGTAGGGACACTCGCAAAGTTAATTTTGTGAGTATGGGCGCTGCCCTATCCCCGAAAGGGGTTTTGTCCCGCGATCGCGCCCGGAAACCGCTTAGCGGGACCGTTACGGAGAGGTGACTCATTAATTTGAAAAAAAAAATAGGAAAAATTATAGAAATTTCTGTAAAAATACATAATTTAGAATTATGTATAATTCTGTGATTGTCATGGCCCAATGACCCCAATTTGATTGGATTATGTGTGTTGTAATTCATAATACGGCCTGCGTACCGTTTTGTAGTTGTGCGTGTTGTATAGTGTATGCGACCTGTGCGTCGTACCTCTTCTTTTGATATTCTAGTTGTAATTAGTTTTTAGACTCGAATGTAACTCGAATTTCATATTTGTAATGTACAAAATGGAGCGGTGGAAAGTCCACTCGAAGACGAGATTACGAGAAGGGTGACGACGACACATGGCGGTCAAAGGAAGCGCTTAGAGAAGCCGCTAGCCTTAGGTTGACCGTCCGATCTTCTCATTGGCTTGAGAAGATCGTAGTAGGGCCATGACTATATCACATTTAATTATATATATATATGATGATATATATATATATATATATATATATATATATATTTAATTGATTTTGCTTGTATGTATGTGATGCATGCTAGTAGAATAATGCATGTATGTATATGATGCATGCTAGGATAATTTTCTTGTATGTATATGATGCATGCTAGAATAATGAATGTATGTATATGATGCATGCTAATATAGGATAATAAAGGCCTAAATGCGTATAAGATACACATTACGATTAGATTAGATCATAATCGAATCAACTCGAAAATGCCTACCGAGCCTTGATACCCATCACTACCTCGATCATTTGTTGTTGTTGAATCTGCCAAAGCAGAGCAACGCATATTATCTTGGTAGGGTGTGGAGGGACAATCTTGGTCCCACCTATCACGCTTGGGTTAGAGTAAGCTCAATTAGAATGAGCAAAACTAGTTAACTTAATTGGATCGAGTAGAACTATAGGCATATTCCAATCGTTGGAAAGATATGTTAAGATCGCATTTACACTAAACCTTGGGCGATTTAGCCAAAGCTAACTCAAGGTCTTTTGTAAATGTGGGTCTTAATCCTATAAACAAGAGTTGCATAGAGATGTAATCGGTAATGTGTTACCCACCGATCGTACTAAGTCTTGGGCGATTTAGCCAAAGCTAACTCAAGGCTTAGTATGATGTGGATCTTGTCCCGCAAGAATTATAGCTAGTTTGTATGAATCTAGTAATGTGGTTTGACCACATCCATAACTCGATTCTATAAAAAATTCCTATAATTCAGTGGGAGCATCATTTGATTAAAGGCCTAATTAAATGATAAAAGGAACATGATATTAATTCTCTGCATTGTATGTTGTAGATAACTATGTCGATAAACACGAACACTCTCTCTCTGCGATCTGTCCTTGAGAAGGACAAGCTCAATGGAGCAAATTTCCTGGACTGGTACAGGAACTTGAGAATTGTTCTCACCCAAGAAAGGAAGTTGTACGTCCTGGAGCAGCCCATTCCGGAGGCACCTCCTGCCACTGCCTCGCGAGCTGACAAAGATGCTTACAAGAAGCATCAAGATGATGCATTAGATGTGTCATGTCTTATGCTCGCGATCATGAACTCTGAGCTTCAGAAGCAACACGAGTTTATGAATGCTTATGATATGGTTGGACATCTTCGTCAACTATATCAAGGACTAGCTAGGCATGAGAGATATGAAGTCTCTATGACATTATTTGGATCCAAGATGCAAGAAGGGACTCCCGTAGGTACATATGTACTCAAGATGATTGGGTACGTAGAAAACCTACAAAGGCTGGGATTCCCACTTGGCCAAGAGCTGGCCACTGACCTGATCTTGCAATCTTTGCCACAAGCCTTCAATCAATTTGTCATGAATTATAACATGAATAAAATTGATAAGTCATTGCCTGAAATGCTCAGCATGTTGAGAACTGCTGAGCTTAACCTTAAGAAGGGTAAATCTGACACCATTTTGATGGTACAGAAGAAGAAAGGCAAGGGCAAGCCTAAAGGTAAGGGAAAGTCCCAAGCCAAGGGCAAAGGCAAAGAACTTAAACCCAAAGGAGGGGTAGCCAAGGAAGGGGCTTGCTTCCACTGCAAGGAAGCAGGACACTGGAAGCGTAACTGCAAGGCATACCTGGAAGATCTTAAGAAGAAGAGAAGTGAGACTTCTACTTTAGGTATAAATGTTATAGAAGTCAATCTATCTATTTCTTCATCATGGGTATTAGATACCGGATGTGCATCTCACATTTGTACCAATGTGCAGGGGCTGAGAAATAGCAGGGCATTGACAAAGGGCGAGGTGGACCTACGAGTAGGCAATGGAGCAAGGGTTGCTGCTGTTGCTATAGGAACTTATGATCTATCTCTGCCCTCTGGGCTTGTACTAGAATTAGATGAATGTTGTTATGTGCCTGCCTTAACTAAGAACATCATTTCAGTTTCTTGTTTGGACAAGAAAGGTTTTTCATTTATAATAAAGAACAAATGTTGTTCAGTTTATTTAAATGATATGTTCTATTGTAGTGCACCTCTAATGAACGGACTCTACTTTCTAGACTTAGAGAGCCCTATCTATAACATAAGTACCAAGAGGTTCAAGTCAAATGAGTTGAACCAAACCTATCTCTGGCATTGTCGCTTAGGTCACATAAATGAGAGTCGCTTATCTCAGCTCCATAAGGATGGGCTGCTAGACTCATTTGATTTTGAATCATATGAGATATGCGAGTCTTGCCTTTTAGGAAAGATGACCAAGACTCCCTTTAGTGGACATAGTGAAAGAGCAACAGATTTGTTAGGACTTATACATAGTGATGTATGTGGTCCTTTCAATGTTGCTGCTAGAGGTGGTTACAGGTACTTCATTACATTTACTGATGACTTCAGTAGATATGGTTATGTGTATCTTATGACACATAAATCAGAATCCTTTGAAAAGTTCAAAGAATTCAAGAATGAAGTACAAAACCAGCTTGGCAAGAGTATTAAGATACTTCGATCAGATCGAGGTGGAGAATACCTTAGCCATGAGTTTCGTGACTATCTAGCTGAGTGTGGGATTCTATCCCAACTTACTCCTCCTGGAACACCACAGTGGAATGGTGTATCCGAAAGGAGGAATCGTACCCTATTAGATATGGTACGATCTATGATGAGTCACACAGATCTTCCTATATCCTTTTGGGGATATGCTCTAGACACAGCAGCCTTTACCCTTAACCGTGTACCATCTAAGGCTGTCATAAAGACACCATATACGATATGGACAGGGAGAAATCCCAAGATGTCTTTTATGAGGATTTGGGGTTGTGAGGCTTACGTTCGACGTCAAGTCTCAGACAAACTGGGACCCAAATTCGATAGGTGCTATTTTGTTGGATATCCCAAGGATACAAATGGATATTACTTCTACATTCCCAGTCAGCACAAAGTGTTTGTGGCAAAGACTGAAGTTTTTCTAGAAAGGGATTTTGTTTCTAGAAAAACTAGTGGGAGTACCTTCGATCTTGAAGAAATTCAAGATAAGGACCATAGCACTGAGGCCTTGATGGAGGTTGAATAGGAACCACAAAGTGTTGTGGGTGATGAGGTTATTGCACAAAGAGTTGTGGAACAACCACCTGTTCATGTAGACCTACCTCTTCGCAGATCTGATAGGGTACGTCGTCAGCCTGAGAGATATTCATTTCTCTTGTCTGACCATGATGACGTAATGCTCATTGAGAATGAGCCTATCTCCTATCAGGAAGCTGTGATGAGCCCAGATTTTGAGAAATGGCTAGAGGCCATGAGATCCGAGATGGAATCCATGTACACCAACTAAGTATGGACTTTGGTTGATCCACCTGAAGGGGTCAAACCCATTGGGTGTAAGTGGGTCTTTAGGAGAAAGACTGACATTGATGGACTTACGCATACCTATAAGGGCCGATTGGTGGCTAAAGGTTTCAAGCAAATTTATGGTATTGACTATGATGAAACCTTTTCTCCAGTGGCGATGTTTAAGTCCATTCGGATCTTGCTTGCTATTGCAGCATACGACGATTATGAGATCTGGCAGATGGATGTCAAAACCGCGTTTCTGAATGGAAACTTGCTCGAGGATGTGTACATGACACAACCTGAGGGTTTTGTAGATCCACAGCATACTGGGAAGGTATGCAAGCTGCAAAGGTCCATTTATGGGCTAAAGCAAGCTTCTCGGAGCTGGAATCTTCGATTTGATGATGCGATCAAACAGTTTGGTTTCATCAAGAATGAAGATGAACCCTGTGTCTACAAGAGGGTTGATGGGAACACAGTTGTCTTCCTTGTATTGTATGTGGATGACATACTGCTCATTGAGAATGACATCCCTTCGCTACAGTCTGTGAAGACTTGGCTCGGGACGTGCTTCTCAATGAAAGACTTAGGTGAAGCAACCTGTATTCTAGGCATCAAGATCTATAGAGATAGATCTAAGAGATTTCTTGGCCTAAGTCAGAGTACATACATTGACATGGTATTACTTCAGTTTGCCATGCAGAATTCCAAGAAAGGACTTCTGCCGATGTCACATGGTGTGAGTCTTTCGAAGACTCAAAGTCCCTCTTCTAAAGAGGAGAGAGACCGCATGGATAAGATCCCTTACGCATCTGCTATAGGATCTATCATGTACGCCATGCTGTGTACTCGTCCTGATGTCTCGTATGCTTTGAGCATGACGAGTAGATACCAGTCAGATCCAGGTGAGCATCATCGATAGTATCAAGAATATTCTTAAGTACTTGAGAAGGACTAAAGAATATTTCTTGATATTTGGAGGCGATGAGGAGCTAGTTGTAAAGGGTTACAGCGATGCCAGCTTCCAAACTGACCAGGATGATTATAGATCGCAGTCAGGGTTCGTGTTTTGCTTGAATGGTGGCGCTGTGAGCTGGAAGAGTTCGAAGCAGGACACAGTTGCTGATTCTACAATAGAAGCTGAGTATATCGCTGCATCTGAGGTAGCAAAGGAGGCGGTTTGGATCCGCAAGTTCATTACTGAGCTTGGGGTGGTTCCTAGCATTGCAGATCCCATAGAGCTCTATTGTGACAACAATGGAGCGATTGCACAGGCTAAGGAACCTCGCTCACACCAGCGGACCAAACACATACTATGGCGCTTCCATCTCATTCGAGAGATTATCGATAGAGGAGATGTGAAGATTTGCAGAGTACCCACAGAGGCTAACATCGCAGATCCCTTGACCAAGGCTTTGGCACAGAAAAAGCATGATGGTCACACTAGGTCATTGGGTATTAGATACTACGGTGATTGACACTAGTGCTAGTAGGAGATTGTTAGTGAAAGCCCTAGAGCCAATCATGTGATGATTGTTGTATGGACTTTATTGTATCATATTCCTATTTATAAAGGCATGGTTATTATATTTACTTGTATTGGTGCCAAATAACTAAATATAATAATGTCCTTGAGTAGTAGGTTCTTATCTATATCAATCGATTGGTTGAATCGATAATGAGATGATATAGAGAACACTACTCTTAATCATTCCTAGTCGAGTATTAACATTCAGGAACAATGTTAATGCGTAGAGACTAGCATGTAGGTCAACAAGATGACTTGATCTCACAAGTCATGGATATGAGATATCAAGTTGACACATGGGTATGCATTGGAGAATGTATACTGAATGACCCGCCATGAGAAAGTATCGTGGATCGTTATATGAGTGTCATATACTTTCTCATGTGGCTATTAGTATGATTATTAGTCCTTAGACCTGAAGTCACCATGGTTCCCTACATAAGGAGTTGCATACTTTGGCTTCGTCAAACGTCACCCGTAAATGGGTGGACTATAAAGGCGATTACTGGGTATGTAACAAATTATGCGGAGGGATGTGAGTGATGTAGATGGGATCTATCCCTCCTATATGACGGGAGTGACATCGATATTCTTGATAGAGTGAGACCACGAAGTGCATGGCCATGCCCAAATGAGTCAATATGAGATATTGAACTCATTTGATTAGAGTGAGTCTACTTGGAGTTCAAGATTTAGATTGTACCGAGGATGACACGGTCTATGCCTCGATTGGTCAATCTAGATGTCAAGGATAGAGGGACATTGTCACATATTGTGAGAGTCACAATTAGTAGTCACAAAGGTGATGTTGGAGCTCAACATTCTTGTAACTTGGGTAGCAATGATGTGTTGCTAGATACCGCTCATTGCTTATGTTCCTAAATCGGTTTAGGGACATATCCAACGTTACAAGAACCTATAGGGTCACACACATAAGAGCAATTAGATGGAGATTAGGTTCATATGATGAACCATGAGGATTAGGTTCATGGGATGAACCAAATTGGATTAAGAGTAATCCAAATTAGACTAATTGAGTTAGACTCAAGTTGATTTAAGTGTTGAATGAGTCTAATTTATATTTGATTCATCAAATCAATTTAAATTAATGAATAGAGATTCATTAAATTAAATTGACTTGAGTCAAGTGGTTAGATTTGATCAACCATGGGAGATTAGAGGTCAAGTTTGACTTGACTTGAGAGGGAAGATGAAAGGTCAAGTTTGACTTGACCAAATGCCATGTCATGATGATGACTTGGCATGGCCAGCCAATGATGATGCTCCACATCATCATTGACTTTGTCAATTGGTGCCACATCATGAGGAAGACCAAGAGGCATGGGAGTTACATGCATGCATGTAACCTCCCAAGCCATAATGTGGCCGGCCAACACCATTAGGGGTTATGATGGTGAAATTTATTTTTGTGAGTTATTCCAACTTCATCTTCTTCCTTGGAATTTTTCTCTCAAGCTCTCTACCTCTACCAACCTCATCTTGCCGAGATATTCTAGGAGTGCTAGCACACTCAAGTTTGTCTCTTTCTCCACCTATTGCTTGTGTGGATACCATAGAGGAGTGTGCACTTGACACTCTCGAGTTCCGGTGAACTTTTGGACGAGCGGGATAAGCGAAGGGCATCACTACGAGGGTAATGTTCTAACCTCTTAGATCTAAGGTAGATCTAGGGTTTTTGTAAGCACATACATGTTTTTATATTTTTATACTTCGCACGGATCCGTGGTCGGGGCTTCCGAGGTTTTCGCAGCACAAAAAGCGGTTTTTGCGGCTCGGAAAAACCTAACAATGACATCATGATCATTGGCCATGTTTTAATAATGCTATTATTTCTGCCATGATCATACATTCATGCATTAACTTGATTAAAATTGATTTAAGGACTATGACATGACTTGAAGTCCCATTTATAAGGGAATCAAGTAGAGTTGCTTTAGAAGATGCATGAAACCCTAGTCTAGGGAGAACAAAACCCACATCTCACATCTAATTGACATGTATGTGTATTTATACACCATAGATACATATGAGATGCTAGGATATGAGTTAAGTTCAAGGTGCATAGTTTTTGCATCTAGATGAACTAAAACTCATCTAATTCTATTAGTGGATCATTGGGAAAGCTTGTGTACAAGTCATGTACATTGAGCCCAAGGAATATGATCCAAAATAAGGTTTTGAAAATATTTTAAAATCATTTTGAAAAACCTTGGTGAAGTCTATCTTTTGATAGCAATCACCATTGATGAGATTGATACAAAGTGAGCTTAAACTTTAAAGTTTTTAGTCACTTTTGGATTTTATATCAATTTCTCTATTTTATGGGTAAAATATTTTTCAAACATTTTTCACCCATTGTATTGGTCATAGGTATTATACGTATCAAATTTCGTGATTTTTCGATATACGTATAATTATTTATGATTTTTTGAAATTCGATTACGATAATCAAATTGAAATTTTGATTATCGATCGTATCATTAGTGGCAATCGATCGATGGAGGTGCCAATGATCGATTCTGAATCACTCATTGTAGCCTGATTTCAGGGAAAACAAGAGTGTTTAACCCGATTTTAGCTACGGTTATGACCCCTAATCACTCCTAACCCTAGGATATGCTTTGGGAAGCATGATAAAGGGTGAAAATCCATTGAATATGGATTAGGAGAGTTGTTTAGGGTTTGTATCAATGTTAAGGTGTTGGAAAGTTCAATGTTGAATTTATAACCTTAATTTTGATGGTTTAGAGTTCCTATTGACTTAGGGACTGCCCAAGGACATTGTTGGTGCAATGGTCAAGGGAAAGCAAGCCTTTAAGGGGAGATATCCATCTTGGGATGATGGATGTGTTTTTCTCCTTGAAGAGAAGTTATTGGGAGAATATGACATCAATTGGGAAATTGATGGGACTTTTGAGAGACCCAATTTGGAAATTGGGAGAGTAAATGGGATTGTCTCTCTTGAGTGATATTGGACTTATCACTAGGAAGATGGTAGACATCCTAAGTATTTTTGGACCAACGGGGAGATTGTAAGATCTCATTGGGACATGAGACATTGACCCTCTTGGGGAGAAAACCTTTTGATGTTAGTCAAAAAGGGGGAGAATATTTGGGGGAGAACATTTGGAGAGTATTTACCAATTTGGGATAATTGGTAAAGGATTTGAGTTAGTGTTCTAACTCAATCATTTGTTTGGTTTTTGTCAAACATCAAAAAGGGGGAGATTGTTGGTGCAATCGGCTCAGGTCACGATTGACCAGGACTCGAGTTTGACTCGAGTGATGTTTTGATGTTTCGACAAAAACATATGACAATGTAATTGTCATGGGAAAGTCCAAAGCATGGTCTTGGCATGGAAAGTCCAACATGGGTTGGCAAGGGAAAGTCCAAGCTTGAGCCTTGGCATTTGAGAAGTCCAAGGGTTTGATATTGGCAGCGTAAAGTCCAAGCGGGAGTCTTGGCAGCATAACTCCAATGGTTGGCGGCGTAAAGTCCAAGCGGAGTCTTGGCAGCGTAAGTCCAATGTGCCTTGGCGGTGTAGACACCGTTAGCATGACATAGCCGACGGAAGCACCTGAAGGCTAGCGCGATGGATGAACAAGTCATGGATGACTTGGAGGGATCCGAGAGGTGTGAGGCTGATGGAGGTGGCTAGAAGGCTTAGGTCTAGGCTAAGGGTGGTCTAGCAAGTATGGGGGAACCATACTTGGGTTAAACCTCATGTTTGAGGTGTTCCAGTCGACTGGTGCCATGTGGCAGTCGACTGGACCGAGTCAACTAGGGTTTGACTGCGGGTTATGGCCCAGCAGTTGACTGCCAGAGGTGGGCAGTCGACTGATGGCTCGAGCAGTCGACTGATCGTGTGATCAGTCGACTGGTGCTCGAGAAATCGGCCACAGAATGGAGTCGAGACTCGACTGGTCGAGTGAGGACTCCATCAGTCGACTGATGAAGGTTCTGTTGGACTTATCCAGCGTGGATCTAACCATTGTCTCACGACAACAGTGGCATCAGTCGACTGATGGTCCCGATCAGTCGACTGATCGACTTTTTCCAGCAGAGGTTGAAGCTATATATGGAGCTCGTGATGGAGGAAAAACCAATCGGTTTCTTGAGGGTTTTGGAGCGATTTGCTGTTGCAAATCAGGGTCTCCAAGGTGATTTCAAGCAACCAAGCAATCAAGCAATCCAAAGGCAATTGTAAAGTAGTTTTTTTTACTTGCATTGTATTTCATTATTGTAATTGCTTGTATTAGTACCTTATTGTTGTAATATTAATTGTACGAGGTTTTTCTGCCTCCAGATTGTTCCGAGAAGGAGTTATTATTATAGTGGTGTGTGATTGGCATCGCTAGGGTTCGTACGAACCCGATCCGTGGAGTAGGAACCGTGCGGTTCCGAACCACATTAAATCTTCGTGTCATTGTGTGTGCTTGTCCATTTCGTTATTGTATTATATCTATATTCCGCTGAGCTAACGAAATTGTAGACACGAACGCGAAAGAATTCCATTGATGCTATTCACCCCCCCCTCTAGCGTTCCAAACGATCCCTAACACTTAGATCACTAAGGAAGATTCAAGTCGAGGCGAAGTGATTTGGGTGGTCAAGGAAGAAGTGAGCTGGGGTGAGGTGACTTGGATTGCCAGGAAAGAAGCGAGTCGAGGTAAAGTGACTCTGGTCACTAAGGAAGAAGCTAGTGGGGGCTAAGTGACTCGGATCGCTAGGGAAGAAGCGAGGCAGGGTGAAGTGACTTAGATCATCTGGGAAGAAATAAGTCCGGGTGAAGTGACTCAGGTCGTTAAGGAAGAAGTGAGTCGGGGTGAGGTGACTCGGATTGCCAAGGAAGAAGTGAGTCGGAGCAAAGTGATTCAGGTCGTCAAGAAAGAAGTGAGGTGGGCGAAGTGACTCTGGCCGAGATAGGTTAAGGTCCATGGGGTAAATTCCTCCCCAAAGGTAGTTACAACTAGTCTTCTAAACAATCCCTCCTCATGATGGCCCTAGGACACCTCGGGTGCCAGGTGTAGATTTCACAAAGAGGGTGTCCTCTAATCGCTCACTCCCAGGAGGACAATGACCTACGTGGCATACCATGTAGAAGGTTGGCACAGAAGTTGTCCCCTAACAACTTACCAAAAGACATCCTTGATGCGATCAGGGGGAGGAGGGCACTTACCTTGGAGCTGTTGGTGCAATCTGCCTCAGGTCAATATTGACCAAACTCGAGTGGGACTGGAGTAGTATTTTGATGTTTGAAAATATATCTGACAATATGTATTATAGTATGACTAGTGGATGGTTTGGGACATCCATGGTCATATGAGGGAGATTGTTAGGAGGAGATTGTTAGAGCAATCAACCTTAGGTCAAGGTTGACCAAGCTCGAGTAAGACTCGAGTAAAAGTCCAAGTATCGATACTTGATAATGGAGAAGTTCAAGTTTTGAGACTTGGCAAGGGAAAAGTCTAATTTTGAGTACTTGACAATGGAAAAGTCTAAGTGTGTAGTCTTGACAATGAAAATCAAGTATAGATACTTGACAATGAAAAAGTCTAAGTATATAGTCTTGGTTGTGTAAGTCCAAGTGTATAGTCTTGGCAGTGAAAGTCCAAATATGGATACTTGGCAAGGGAAAAGTCCAAGGGTGTAGTCTTGGTCGTGTAAGTCCAAGTGTATAGTCTTGGCGGTGAAATTCCAAGTATGGATACTTGGCAATGGAAGTCCTGGAGGCACGACCTCTTGGCAAAGGTAGACCTAATAGCATGACAAGGCCGAAGGAAGTAGTTGAAGGCTAGCGAAAAGGGTTAGGAGTCATGGACTCAACTTGAGGGTGTGAGGCTGATGGAAGTCACTTAAAGACTTAGATCTAAGCTAAGGGTGAGTGTCAAGTATGAGAGGAGTATACTTGTGGTAAACCTCAATTTTGAGGTGTACCAATCGACTGGTCAAGTTCTTGGCAGTCGGGAGCTCAAAAGACTGGGGCAATCGATGGGGTTATAAACCAGTCGATTGATCGAGTGATCGGCTCGGAAAAACTAACTGGTGCTTGGAAAATTGACTGATAGTTTGGATCAGTCGATTGGCCACTAGCAGTCGACTGTTGGTTTGAGTAATCGACTGGTTTTAAGTGGGAAGAGCACAGAATGTTTCTGAGTCAACTACAGACTCATGGCAATTGACTAATGGCTATTGGCAGTCCACTGTTGGGTTAGAGCAGTGGACTAATCAACTATAATTTCATGTGGATTAGTCCGTTGTGAGACAACAATACAGTGACCAGTCGATTGGGGGGTAAGGCCAGTCGACTAATCGACGAAAAATTAGCTCGACGCAGGTTATAAAAGGAGGACAGTGAGGAGTTTTCCAGTTGTGGATTTTTGAGGATTTTCAAGGGAAAACGTTGCTACTTTCCAGACCTTCAAGGTATCCTTTAACCTTTCTTCTATCTGCACCAATATTTGTAGCTGGGTGTCATTTTGTTTAATGATAGCAGCTGTTCCAGATGCAATGTTTTGGAAATCGCTAGGCTTACAAAACCCAAAAGCAGGAGACTCGATTGTCTCTGTTGCGTTAATAGATTCCCTGTAAGTTAGAGTATTTTGGGTAATAACGTAATTTCTCATATAAAGCAAGCTTATGGCGGGGCAATTCCTTATTAAAATTACTCACACAAGTGTGCCTTTGGCTTTTAAGCTCTTTCTAAGCATTACCAAGTTAGGACTTGTTCTTTTGTAATTCTAATTTGCTTCTAGATCCACCTTCAGATTATATAGCATGTTCTTGATCAGTCTTGGTCCTTGTATTTCCTGCGCAGCTGTAATATTGCTAGTTGTCTTTTCGTATAGCATGAGACTTGCTTCATTTTCTTCCTCTTCCAATATGTCCTTCCCTTTGATCAGCCTGTCAAAGTCATTTTGCAATTCTTTTTCTATTAACAGTTCTTCATACTGACCTTTATAGTAGGCTACTTCCCTGTTTAGCCGCTCAATTTCGCCTTCACACCAGGTAATATAGTATTGTTGCTCCTGAATTAATTTTTGTGGAAAGAAAGGAGCTGGAGCGGAGGGGGGAACAAGTACTTCTTTGTTGAAGTAATAAGGGCCGCATAAGGAGAAAGGAAATGGAAACTAACATATTCTTGACTTCAAACTTGTTAAAACCTTCGTACAAAGATGCTAACACTTACTCAAGTAGAGCTCAAGTGATGCTTGTATGCTCTGCAAGAGGTGCAAACGTCTGCTTATATAGGCAAAGTCTAGCTGCTGGATGCTCATGGGGCCCCATCATCACATGCTAGATCTTTTTCCTTTGGGAGTAGAATTAGTACTCTTTATAACTCACCGTGACAAGACATAGTACGTTAACTACTTTACAACACACATAGTACGCTTTACAACTCATTATGACACTTACTACGACAAGACATAACACACTTCGTACATACACTATCTTTTAGTGGATTTTTGGGCCTGTCACTCTTCAAATACCTTATACTTTGAAAGCTGCCATTCACTGGGTTGCGTCTTGAGTAAGGAGGACAACTGTTCCCAACTGATCATCCACTTGTTTTGTGGCAGGATACTAGTCATGCCACCAATTATCTTTTCCGCCACTCCTTTGGAGGCACTCTTTTGTTTTTTTTTGGGCATGTAAAGATTTGAGATGTTGTAAGGACTTTAGGGTGTCTACTGTCGCCTGTTGTTGTATTTCAAAACATTGTTGGCTGACAAGATTGTAGTCGTCCAATGGGATGCTTCTTTGTTGCTGCATCCTGTCGTGGAGGTCGGTAAGGAGTTGCTCATAGGCTTGATCAAGGAGCAAAGGTTCAGGAGAGCGTTGGCCATGTGGGCTTGTGCGTCCATGTTGGGTCTCTCATGGATGGATGTATTATGCAAATTAGAATTACAAAAGAATAAGTACTAACTTGGTAAAGCATAGAAAGAGCTTAAAAGCCAAGGGCACACTTGTGTGAGTAATTTTAATAAGGAATTGCCCTGCCATAAGCTTGCTTTATATGAGAAATTATGAAATACTCTAACTTACAGGGAAGCTATTAACGCAACAGAGCCAATCGAGTCTCCTGCTTTTGGGTTCTGTAAGCCCAGCAATTTCCAAAACATTGCATCTAGAACAGTTGCTATCATTAAACAAAACAACACCCGGCTACAAATATTGGTGCAGATAGCAGAAAGCTTAAAGGATATCCAGGAAGATTTGAAGACTATCATTGAACAGACAAAAGGAGGTATTGCTCCAAGAACCATACCTGATTCCCTAATTGAAAATTTGAAGGGGTTAACTCTTGGACCCAAGGAGAAACCAAGAGAAGGAAAAGGCATTCTCAAAGTATTTAAAGATCCCTACGAAATCCTAAAAAGGGAACAAGAGAAATTGAAGAACTAATGGCATCAAGAGCAGCCACAAGGTAACTCCATACTACAACTATAGCAGCACAAATGATTCCCTTAACTGAAGATCAAATCAGAGATTACCGGTGAAGCCACAGAAGAATATATAATCTTCAACAGGCCACAAGAAGACTTGGCAACAGATTGCTTGGAAGCTCTACACTGGCTCAGACACTTGAACAACAATTAGATCCCCAAGCTCAATTACAATTATCCATGCACGAACGAGCGTCAATTGTTCCAGTAGAAATTCTATACCATTCACGCAAGGATGACGCCCACCACAGGGTGTATATGCATCGATATGAAGAACCAATACTAGTAATAGAAGGAAATCAGGTCGATCGAAGGTTCATTCAAAAGGAAAGTTTTATTCGAATACAAAGAAGTAGGATGTGTTGGTGAAATTGACCTAGGTCACGATTGATCAGACTCGAGTTGGACTCGAGTAGTATTTTGATGTTTGACAATGTTTTGGGGAGATTGTTGGTGCAATCAACCCGGGTCATGATTGATCGGACTCGAGTTTGACTTGAGTGGTTTTTTGATGGTTGACGATGGTTTGACCATTGTTTGACTATATGGTTGATATGGGGTTGACCATATGATAGAAAGTCCAAGCATGGGTCTTGGCAAAGGAAAGTCCAAGCTTGAGTCTTGACAAATGGAAAGTCCAACATGGGTTGGCAAGGGAAGTCCAAGGGGTGATATTGGTAACGTAAAGTCTAAGGGTAGAGTCTTGGCAGCGTAAGCCCAATGTGCCTTGGCGGTATAGACCAACTTAGCATGATAATAGCTGATGGAAGCACCTGAAGGCTAGCGTATGGATGAACAAGTCATGGATGACTTGGAGGGATCCGATAGGCGTGAGGCTGACGGAGGTGGCTAGAAGGCTTAGGTCTAGACTAAGAGTGGTCTAGCAAGTACGAGGGCATCATACTTGGTGTTAAAACCTCATGGATGAGGTTATTAGTCGACTGATATTATGCTCAGTCGACGGAGTTCAACTGTAGGAAATGGCTTGGCAGTCGACTGCCAGCATTGAGCAGTCGATTGATGGCCTGAGCAGTCGATTGCTATGGCTGGCAGTCGATTGATGGTCGATGTCGCGAACACAGAAGGTTCCAGACTCGACTGTTAGGATTTGACAGTCGAATGATGGCTCGATCAGTCGATTGATGGGCATGATCAGTCGACTGATGGCCTATCCGTTGGAACTTATCCAACATGGCTCAGGCCATTGTGATACAATGATTACCGAAACAGTTGACTGATGGTCTTGATCAGTCGACTGCTAGGCGAAATCCAACCCGAATGCAAGTTATAAAATCATCTCGTGGAGAAGGTTTTTGCAATGGTTTCTTAGGGTGATTTGCTGGTGCAATTCAGGGTCTCCAAGTGCAACTCAAGCAACCAAATAAGCAAGCTTCCAAAAGATCGTTTGTAAAGTGTTCTTTGCATTCTTTTGTGTATTTCACTTTGTATTTTTTTGTATTATAGTTGTAATCATTGTACGAGATTTCTCCGCATTCGACGTGTTGTCGAGAAGGAGTATTATTGATTAGTTGTGATATTTGCATTGCTAGGGCTCGTTCGAGCCCAACTCGTGGAGTAGGAACCTTGAGGTTCCGAACCACATTATATTGATTGTGTAATTGCATGCTTGTGTCTTTGTTTATGTTTTTCTATTATTTCTGTTGCATACTAATCAAATTGTAGCAAGCACCTAAACGAATTCCATCAAGAATGTCGAAATGATATTTAGCCCCCTCTAAGCCATAGTCAATTCCCTAACAAGTGGTATCAGAGCGAGGTCGCTCTTCAAGGTTTAACAACTAAGGGAGCATCGCTAGAGGGTGAAGAAGAAGATGGTGATTGAAGAAACATTTGGATGGAATATTAACATGCCGGTCCCATATGCGTTTTATGGATGAGAAGGCTTCAATCAATGGAAGGAAAGGATTGGAGACTTCATCATGATGAGGAACATTGAAGAATGGACCATCTTGATGGAAGGATTTAATTATCCAAGAGGGCCAAAGGGAGGTTTTCTAAAAATGAAGAAGTGGACTGGGGAACAAGTCCAAGAATTTGAGAAAAATACAAAGGTAATAAAATTCTTAGTTGATTTAATCCCTAATGACATTTTGTACAAGGTAGGGGATTACATGGATGCCAAAGAGCTATGGAGCCAAGTGGCAAGATTCCATGAGAACTCACAACCGGTCCAAGAAGAAGAGGAAGATGGAGAATGTTTATCAACTCAAGAAGAGGAGGAGGCTGAGGAAACAAGCACTTCCTCATAAGAAAGTGAGGAGTCGGAGGTTGAGAAGGAGTCAACTTCAGGATTGGTGGAAGAAGAAGAATTGGAGGAAGGCTCCACCTCTAGGATTGAGGGGGAGGAGAGACCATCTACTTCGGAGCAAGGGCAAGAGCAAGAAGAGTCATCTACTTCCGGGAGAAGTGATGAGAAAGCTCAAGAGGACATCATCATCACCCTAGGTAACCCAGGCACATTAATTCAAAATAAAAATCATATAATATGTTTTGAGTGTAGGGAATATTGGCACTATAAGAGCAAGTGCCCTAAGAAGGTCAAGAAAAGTCAACCGACGCTAAAGGTGAAGGATGCCGGAGTCCCCACTTGGAAGAGCAAGGAGCATATGATATGCTTCAAATGCAACCAAAAAGAACATTATAGGAGCCAAAGCCCTAGGGGGAGGAAGCCTAGCAAGGGTCAAGAAGGAGCTATATATGTAGGGGGAGCCTTTAAGACAAACCCTAAGGTATATCTTAATGCACCTTCTAGTTCTAGGGTTAAAAATCATGCTTCTAGTACTAAATTGTCACGCCCCGAGAGGGGGTACTTTTCCAACGAAAATCGGATAGCACCTCCCCTGTACTGCGGACAATTGAAACCTGTATACAAGACCCACATGACCCACTATACATTGGCCAACATGTCCGGAACATAAACACCACAATACATATAATATATGGAGCTCAGTCCAACAACCAAAGTAAATAAGAAGCATAAAACCACTAGACTTACCTCTTCTATCATCTGAGCAGAAATACACAACCACACACATTGTTGGTGCTATCGGCCCAGGTCACGATTGACCAGGACTCGAGTTTGACTCGAATGATGTTTTGATGTTCGACAAAAATATATGACAATGTAATTGTCAAGGTAAAGTCCAAGTCATGGGTACTTGGCATGGAAAGTCCAGGTGGAATACTTGGCATTTGGTAAAGTCCAAGTCTTGAGTACTTGGCATGAAAAGTCCATGTGGGACACTTGGCACATGAAAAGTCCAAGCATGGGTCTTGGCAATGTAAAAGTCCAACATGGGTTGGCAAGGGAAAGTCCAAGCTTGAGTCTTGTCATGAGAAGTCCAAGGGGTTTGATATTGGTTGCGTAAAGTCCAAGCGGGAGTCTTGGCAGCATAAGTCCAATGGTTGGCGGCGTAAAGTCCAAGCGGAGTCTTGGCGGCGTAAGTCCAATGTGCCTTGGCAGTGTAGACACCGTTAGCATGACATAGCCGATGGAAGCACCTGAAGGCTAACGCGATGGATGAACAAGTCATGGATGACTTGGAGGGATCCGAGAGGCATGAGGCTGATGGAGGTGGCTAGAAGGCTTAGGTCTAGGCTAAGGGTGGTCTAGCAAGTATGGGGGCACCATACTTGGGATAAAACCTCATGTTTGAGGTGTGCCAGTCGACTGGTGCCATGTGGCAGTCGACTGGACCGAGTCAACTAGGGTTTGACTGCGGGAAGTGGTCTAGCAGTCGACTGCTAGAGGTGGGCAGTCGACTGATGGCTCGAGCAGTCGACTGATCGTGTGATCAGTCGACTAGTGCTCGTATTTTCGACCACAGAATGGAGTCTCACTCGACCGCTACGACGAGCAGTCGAGTGATGGCTCATCAGTCGACTGATGCTCATGATCAGTCGACTAATGTCCTAGCCATTGGATTTTTTAAGCGTGGATTACACCGTTGTCTCACAGCAACAGTGTGATCAGTCGACTGATGGTCTTGAGCAGTCGACTGATCGACCTTTTCCATCACAGGTTGAAGCTATAAAAGGAGCTCGTGATGAAGGAAAAGATAGCGATTTTCTTGAGCGAAATTGAAGGGGGAAGTTGGTGCTTTCCAGTCCTTCAAAGCTAGTTCAAGGCAATCAAAGATCAAGCAATCCAAAGCTCTTGTAAAGTGTTTTTCCTTTACTTGCATTTGTATTTCATTGTATTTGCTTGTATCTATTTGATTATTGTTGTAATCATTATTGTACTAGGTTTCTCCGCCTCCGGATTGTTCCGAGAAGGAGTGTTTATTAGTGGTTGCGTGTGCATCACTAGAGCTCGTAGAGCTCGATCCGTGGAGTAGGAACCGTGCGGTTCCGAACCTTGTTACATATCCGTGTTCTTGTTGTGTTGGCGTATTTCGTTATTGTATTATATCTATTTCCACTGCGCACTAACGAAATTGTAGAGACGAACACGCGATCGAATTCCATCTACGAATGGTCAAACGCTATTCACCCCCCTCTAGCATTCCAAAGATCCTAACAAGTGGTATCAGAGCCCGGGGCTCTTCTACGGATTAACAACCCGGAGTTAAGACGCTAGAGGAACAAGATGGAATTCCAAGACAAGCTTGGATCGGACATCAACACTCCACCGCCATATGATCGAGAAGACTTTTGGGCATGGAGATCAAGAATGGAGACGTTCTTGATGATGAATATAGAGGATTGGTTCATCCTCGTAGAAGGCTTTGAACCTCCTCGGGACAAAAATGGAAACGTCTTGAAATTGAAGAAGTGGACACGAGAGCAACCTCTCAAGTTCAAGACCGAAATCAAGGTAATAAATCTTTTAGAAGATTTAATACCTAATGACATTTTGTCTAGTTTAGGTGAATTTGAAAGCGCCAAGGAGCTATGGGAAAATTTAGCCAAGCTCCATGAAGAACCATCCATGGCCCAAGAAGGAGAAAGCTCATCCTCACAAGAAAGTGGGGATTCGGAGGTTGATAGGGAATCAATTTCCGAATCAGTGGAAGAGGAGGTGAAAGAATTGGAGGAGACCCCCATCTCTAGGATTGAGGGGGAGGAAGTTAGACCATCCACTTCGGAGCAAGAGCCAAGTCAAGAAGAAGCCTCTACTTCCGGTCAAGACGAAGAGCAAGTTCGAGTTTCCGCCACGACCCTAGGTAACTCAAATATATCAATTTCTAATAAAAATCATATCATGTGTTTTGAGTGTAGGGAATTTGGGCATTACAAGAGCAAATGTCCAAAGAAGGTTAGGAAAGCTCCACCGACACCAAAAGTCAAGGATGCCGGTTCCCCAACATCTAAAGGCAAGGAGCACATCATATGCTTCAAGTGCAATTCAAAAGGACATTATAGGAATCAATGTCCTAGGGGGAGCAAAAAGACCAAAGAGGGAGCTACACAAGTAGGGGGAGCCTCTAAGACAAACCCTAAGGTATATTTTCATAATGCTCATTCTTTAAATTCTAAGCAAAAGCATGCTAGAATCAATTCAAATAACGTTGCTATTACTCATGAATCGAAGCATGCTAGGAATGATAACTCTAGATCTATTTCAAAGAAGGAGAAATTTGAGACTAATATCCCTAGAAATGTCATCCCTAAGAAAGCAATTAAGAAAATCGAAAATCATTTAGGTATCAATTCCAATAAGGGTAAACATATGTCTAAGGTAAATGGTAATGCCCAAAAACCTAATCAAAAAACATTTGGGCAATTAGAATTAGAGAACCAAGCCTTAAGGTCAAGGCTTGAAAAACTAGAAAAGACCCTAAATAAGCTACAAAATCAATTTCAAGGGTCTAATGGTCAAAGTCAAGGGTCAAGATCTCAAAGTCAACATCTAGGACCCAAAAGACAAAAGTCAACCAAGGGCAAGAAAGGTTTGGGTCACAAACCTAAGCCTAAGGTGACTTATCATTGTGTTCCATTTGACTATGGAACACAAACTAGGTCTAGGAAGACCAAGGTTGCAAGGGGAGTTACCTCTAGAGTCAACCTAGGTAAGACCACAATGACCAAGGTTAACAAGCCTAGGAGGATCATTAGGAAGGTATCTAGGGAGGTCATCCCTAAGGAATACCTAATTAATTCAATGAGCTCAAATAGATTTTGGGTTCCAAAGAGCGTGATTGATTCACGTTAAATGGGGTAGAATGTGCCAACCATGATTGGATGAGTAGTTAACTCAACCATGGTAAAGGTGGCACTTTAAGTTATTTTCAAGGTTATGGTTACCTTGGAAATACATTTGAGCCTTAATCCTAAAGGATTTTAGGATGTGTCAATATATTTTTGAAAATATGAAAATCAATAAAATTGGCACAATCTAGATTTAGAGGTCATAGTGTGTAACTTTGATTGTCGACACACTTTAGAAGTTCATGTATCAAGAGAAGTGTGTTTAAGATGTAAAAGTAACATCTAGAGTGATACTCAAGTGCCACACAACTTGATGTCTTGTACTTACCATGCTTTATATGTTTCACCATGTGTTTGCATGGAAGGAATGTCTAGGATGGATTGCATCTCACAAATCAAGCCTTTTTACCTTGATTGTGTATTTCAACACTTAGAAAGGGTGAGATGTTAGGATTTGGAAATCATTGGATGTTAATGTTTGTCAAAATGAAATAAAACATTAAAATACATTAATGAATACATGAATATAAGTATAACATCAATATGTTCGACATACAAGATTAAACATGATAAAATGGAACAAATTAGATGAAGAAATTGAGATTTTCTGAATTTCAGAACTGGAAATCAGATATCAGTCGACTGATAACACTGTAGTACAATATCGTAAGTCAAGCAGTCGAGTGCTGCTTCCAGGACTCGACTGTTTGCACATCAGTCGACTGATGGGATACATCAGTCGACTGATGCTACTGTTCACCGTGGCTGAGGGTCATCAGTCGAGTGCTCGACGAGCAGTCGAGTGATGTGCACATTAGGCCACTGATGAGCAAAATCGCCGATCGATGCTCAGAGCACGGCCACGTAAGACTTCGAAGATCGATTCTTTCGAGCCGAGAGCCGATGATCACGCTCGGTAAACTCCGCTAATAAATCAAGCTATCTGCCGATCGATGTCGCACATCACCGATCAGATCGCGATTTTATAACACCGAACCGCTAGGGTTCGGCGTCTTCACGTGACACCCTTTCATTTTTCCTTCTCTTCTCTGATCTCCAACCTCCTCTCCGATCACTCTTTCCGGCCGTGCCAGCCGCCCAAGCCTTAGGTTTGATAGCTAAGCTTCTCTTCTTGCATTTTTCACTCATTTCCAGGGTTTGTTTCCCGTTTCCGACTAGGGTTCCGGCGTCTAAGTCCTCCAGCGAGCTTTCCGGCGACCCCCTTAGCAATATCTGAGCATTCCCTCGTCGCACCTCCAAATGGCACCTAAGTAAAATCTTTCTTACCCAAAACCCTAATTTTCCTTTCCATTATAATTTATTTTTATCTAATCATGTATTGTTGTCCGTGCATGTCATATCATTACATTGCATTCATAATAGGAGAGCCCGTAGGAATGATCCACCCGAGGGTGAATCTCGATTGTACCAACCTATGTTGGTTAGGTACATCGATAGGGACTTTTTCAATCGCTATTGTAGTGATGTCATGGACTTATTTGCATACTATCATCTCATGAAAATTGTCTTATGCACACATCCCATTAACGATGACCTCCTTAAGGAGTTTTATCAGAACCTAAAGAAGGTAGACGATGGGCCTACCTACACTACTCGCGTTGCAAAACGCGATTTAGAGTTCACTCTTACGATACTGCAGGAGTTTCTCGAGTGTAAGCCCTCGGATGACACCTTTATTTTTTACCCTACCATGGATTTCCCTTTACCCGAGCCCTTTGACCATATCTCTATGGAGTCCATGCATGAGCATGTCTTTGGTCATCCTCGTCCACCAGCCCAGAATTTATTTCCTATTAGTGAGTTATCTGCACCTGACAATGTACTCTACAAAGGTCATTGTTGGGTGTTTTCTTCCTATCGTCACTTGGGGTCTGGCTAAGATTCGGCCTCCCCATCTCTTTCTTCTATACGCCATGCGTAATAGGTTAGACATAAACTTTGCATTAAACATGTTTCACTGCATTGTGCATTTCATTTTCCCTGTACAAGGGAAAGTGCATATGCCATATGGTCACATTATCATAGCATGGCTAGAGTCAGTAGGCATCAACATTCACAGGGGTTCTCTGAGAGCTCTCTCTGAGGTGTACGACTGCATATCGATTCACAACTTCTCGCTAGCGAAGCTGCGGATGGGGCCTAGACAGATGGAGTTAGTGCCTCGACCACCACCCAGGACACACAGAGAGCCTCCTCTGGTACCCAGAGATGCGGCAGAGGACTATGAGGGTGTAGACGCCGCTGATGAGGAGGATCAGCTGCCAGCAGATGCATCAGCGGCGGGTCCATCAGATCATCTTGGCCAGCTGGAGTCCAGATTCCAAGACTATCAGCAGACGGTCGACTCTAGACTGACAGAGCTCTTAGTAGGCCAAACATCCATGGGCGCATCTCTTGGTCGGATGGAGGAGAGATACATGCAGATTGCAGAGACCCAGAGTCGTATCGAGCAGCGTCATCTCGATATGTATGAGATGATGCGGGCTTGGACTTTGAGCCAGCAGCCTCCTCCACCGCCACCTCCTGCAGACGACTAAATTTAGAGGATGTTAGATTTTTCTTTTGTTTCTCAGTTTTGTAGTGAGATTGAGTATATCAAATCTCCATTTTGAATGTAAAAACTGAAATCCTTTTAAATTGAATGAAATTTCTGTTTGTGAAAATCATGTGTGTTTGAGTGTGTATTAATGTATTGGTTTATGAAAATTGCTATATCATGACATGACATGGAATTTCATCTTATTATATAACATGTCATGTCATTGGTTGTGATTACTTTAAATGTCATGTGTTCTTAAATTTCATCATATGCCATGACATCATGATCATTGGTCATGTTTTTATTTTGCTATCACTATGCCATGATCATTTCATGCATTAATTTGATTGAACATTGATTTAAGGAAAATGACATGACTTGAAGTCTCATTTATAAGGGAATCCAGTAGGGTTGCCTAGGAAATGCATGAAACCCTAGATAAAATGTATCAAAACCCACATCTCACATCACATTGACATGTATGTGTATTTATACACCCTAGATACATGTGAGATGCTAGGATAATAAGTTAGGTTCAAGGTGCATAGGTAGTGCATCTAGATGAACTCAAACTTATTTTAATTATCACCAAGAATCATAAGGAAAGCTAATATACAAGTTATGTATATTTAGCCAATAAATTATGGTTCAAAATAAGTTTTCAAAAACATTTTAAAATCAATTTATAAAACCTTAGTGAAATCTATTTTTTGATAGCCATCATCATTGTAGAAGTTGATACAAAGTGGATCAAAAACTTTAAAGTTTTAATAATTTTGAACTTTGTACCAATCTCCTATTTCAATGGTAAAAATATTTTTCCAAAATTTTTCACTGATTGTATGTGTGATAAGTAATATACGTATCAAGTTTCGTGATTTTTTGATTTACGTAGAATTACTTATGAATTTCCAAAAGTCGAGTCTAATTTCAAAAATCAGTTTTCGGTTATCACTGATCCTCAAAGGTAATCGATGATGGGCGTTTTGACTCGACTGCGATGCAAGATCACTCGATTGTTGCCGTGCGGCCGACCGATGGACACATCACGATCGTAGGTACAGACAGTCAACTCATATTTGATTTCGGGGTAACCAAAGTTGTTTAACCCGATTTCAGCTGCGGTTAAGGTCCCTAACCACTCCTAACCCTAGGATATGCTTTGGGAAGCATGATGAAGGGTGAAAATCCATTGGATATGGATTAGGAGAGGTGTTTAGGGTTTGTATCAATTTTAAGGTGTTGGGAAATTCAATGTTGAATTTCTAACCTTAATTTTGATGATTTAGAGTTCCTATTGGCTTAGGGACTTCCCAAGGACATTGTTGGTGCAATGGTCAAGGGGGAGCAAGCCTTTAGGGGGAGGTATCCATCTTGGAGTGATGGATGTGTTTTTTCTTTCTTCTTGAAGGAGAAAATGTTATCAATTTGGAAAATTGATGGATTTTTAGAAACCCAGTTTGGAAATTGGGAGAGTGTATAGGATTGTCTCTCTTGAGTGATATGAGACTTATCACTAAGAAGATGGTAGGCATCCTAGGTATTTTTGGACCAAGGGGGAGATTGTAAGATCTCATTGGGCCATGAGACATTGACCTCCTTGGAGAGATAACCTTTTGATGTATGTCAAAAAGGGGGAGAATATGTTTGGGAAAATATTTGGGATCACCAATTTGGAATAATTGGTAAGAGACTTGAGTTAGCGGTCTAACTCAAATGGTTTGGTTTTTTGTCAAACATCAAAAAGGGGGAGATTGTTGGTGCAATCGGCCCAGGTCACGATTGACCAGGACTTGAGTTTGACTCAAATGATGTTTTGATGTTCGACAAAAATATATGACAATGTAATTGTCAAGGTAAAGTCCAAGTCATGGGTACTTGGCATGAAAAGTCCAGGTGGAACACTTGGCATTTGGTAAAGTCCAAGTCTAGAGTACTTGGCATGAAAAGTCCAAGTGGGACACTTGGCACATGAAAAGTCCAAGCATGGGTCTTGGCAATGTAAAAGTCCAACATGGGTTGGAAAGGGAAAGTCCAAGCTTGAGTCTTGGCATGAGAAGTCCAAGGGGTTTGATATTGGCTGCGTAAAGTCCAAGCGGGAGTCTTGGCAGCATAAGTCCAATGGTTGGCGGCGTAAAGTCCAAGCGGAGTCTTGGCGACGTAAGTCCAATGTGCCTTGGCGGTGTAGACACCGTTAGCATGACATAGCCGATGGAAGCACCTGAAGGCTAACGCGATGGATGAACTGTTGGATCAATGCGGTTCGCTAGAGGGGGGAGGGTGAATAGCGAAAGAAAATTTTTCTCGTACGAACTCGTTTTAAAAGAAAACTTATATGCAGCGGAAAGATAAGCAAAACAAAAAGTAAAGGAGACAATAGACACAAGAGATTTACTTGGTTAGTAGCCGAAGGCTACTACTCCAAGGCCCTAGTGGTCCTTGACCACGTACGGAGGGCAAAAGCACTAAAGGAACTCCTCCTCGTTAGAGGTAGGAGTTAATCGATACAAGAAGAAACCACAAAAACTTGAGGTAGAGGTACACTCCCCCTCTCCTCGTATACGATAAAAGCTCCGGAAATATAAATGACAAACTGATAACAAAAACTAAGACCGACGTACAATAATAAAGAAAGTTAAACCTAGACGTCGGAATGGAAGGACTTCGTTGTCGTAGAGTTGCAGCATAACGGAGGCTTTTGAGCACTTAGAATTGTTGATGAAACCCTAGGTTTGGCCCTCCTTTTATAGCCTTTGAGCCTTTTGAGTGGGTCTTCAACCAATCACAAATGGACACCAAACCGCTTTGAGGTGGAGTGATAAGCCTTGACTCCTCGACCGATCATTGACCATCATCCGATCGATGGCCATCATCGATTGATCGATGGCGATCGCCGATCGATGACCTTCAGCCGATCGATCGATACAGCGCTCGAGTCCTCAAGCCGGGCATCGTCGATGCTTGCTGCAAGTCAAAGTTAGCTCAATAAAAACATAATTTCGATGGTCGTCGACCATCCGATCTCGACCTAGACCATCTATAAGATGTCTTTGGTCGGATCTACGCTTAAGATCATCCTCGTAAAGAGGATACGACCTTACTTACTCTCGCACACACGAGCTTACCTCGATACTTACGTGTCGCTTTTGCTTCCGGCCTTCCACTCGATTCCTTCGGCTCCCTCCGAAGTAACTCGAGTATCGCCCGACCACCGCGGCTTCCTCCGGGTGTCGCTAGCCTTCAGCTCCAGCTATATCAATCTTCTGCACACTCGATTCAGCTCGTGAGAAAACAAAATAGACTTAACTTTTGTGTCTTTGCTATAATCAAAACACAGGTTCGATTTCGGTGCCTCACTGCACCAACAATCTCCCCCTTTTTGATATATGGCAAAAACACACAAAGTTAAGGAAATTAAGTGCATGAAACAGTAAAGACAAGAAGCAAAAGTAGGAGTAGTAAAAATATTTCTCAAGTTCTCCCCTTAGAGGAACCCTCCCCCTTGACCGAGGGTGAGTACTTGAAAAAGACTTTTAGTTCTCCAAACACAAAAGATAATGAGTTAAGTAAATGGCATTACTTAACTTAGGCTTCTTAGAGTCAAAAATAAGTGCAAGTTAAGTAATCAAAAGTTAAGTCAAAAGGTTAATTATTCAAAAAGTTTTAACTTTTGATTTCTTAACTTGGGCCTTTAAAGTTTTCAATTCCGAAGAGTTGAAACCTAAACCTTACTCCCCCTTAACTTAGGCCAGAATCAAAGTTATCAATTTCAAAAATTTGAAATTGAACTTTGGCCTTTTCTTGAATCTTAACTTTGGCCTTTTCTCCCCCTTTTGACATAAATCAAGGAAAAGTGGGGTTTTAAGAAAACCCTAAGTCCAAGCATGATGATTTTTTTTAAAAATAGTATGTGAAAATAATTCATCTAAATGTTCAACTCTAGTTTGACTTGATTGAAATGATATTATCAACAAGTCCTGATTAGAGTTTGTTAATATTAGTTGCATATTTATACTCCGAGGTTCATATTGACGCACTTGATCTACATCTTGGAACCTGGAGTAGGGTCCTAACATCTCACGCCCATCTACGTGGCTAAGTACACAAACACAGTAGTCCTATGTGTTGTGAGATGTACTGGCTCCTTAAATCTATAGGTGCATGATATCTAAGGTATGTCCTATGCTAGTTCCATCAAAATGAAAAATAAGAAATAGTAGTAACAAAATATAGTTTGCAAGTTCTTATTCTATTAGACATGCCCAATTTTCGTCTTAATAGACTAAATTCAGCCGTAGGGGTTTAGTAAATAGGTCGCTAGGTTAGATTTCGATTCGACGCACTGAGTTGTATGGCTCCGTTGGCCACATGTTCTCGAATGAAATGGTGTTTGACTTCTATATGTTTGGTCCTAGAGTGACATATTGGATTCTTGGTAAGATTAATTGAACTAATGTTATCTACGTGAAGTTTAGTATTCGTAAAGTCTAACTTAAAGTCGCGGAGAGTGTGCTTCATCCAAAGAAGTTGAGTGACACACTCACCCATCGCGATGTATTCGGCTTCGGTGGTAGATAAGGCAACACAATGTTGCTTCCTATTGCACGAACTCACTAGACTCGAGCCAAGTAGTTGACAACAACCACTCGTGCTCTTTCTATCGAGTTTACTACCGGCATAATCCGAATCGGAGTAGCCGATTAGTTCGAACTCGGTAGATCTAGGATACCAAATACCGACATTAAGTGTACCCTTTAGATATCTAAGGATACGCTTAACTAGGGTTAGGTGAGACTCCTTAGCACAAGTTTGAAACCTGGCGCACATACTTACTGCGAATAGGATGTCGACTCGCAGTTAAGTATAGAAGACTTCCTATTGCGCTCCTATAGTACTTTAAGTCAATGGACTTACTTTCTAGGTCTTCTCCTATGTTAACATTTATCGCCATTGGGGTGTTTATTATCTTAGCGTCTTGCATTCCAAATCTTTTAATTAACTCCTTAGTGTATTTTTGTTGATATAGGTATATACCATCCTTAGTTTGTTTAATTTGTAGACCTAAAAAGAAACTTAACTCGCCTACCAAGTTCATTTCGAACTCACTTTCCATGAGCGAAACGAACTCATTTAGTAAGGCTGAGTTAGAGGTTCCAAAAATTATATCATCTACGTAAATTTGAGCTATGAATATTTCTTTACCTAAGGTTTTTACAAAGAGAGTTGGGTCAACTAAGCCTTGGTTAAACCCTTTTGACTTAAGATGGATTGAAAGTCTCTCGTACCAAGCTCGAGGAGCTTGTTTAAGTCCATAGAGAGCTTTCTTAAGTTTTAGAACATGGTCGAGTTTATCTAGATTTTCGAATCCGGGGGGTTGGCTAACATAAACTTCTTCTTTAATGTATCCATTTAGGAATGCCGACTTAACATCCATTTGAAACAGCTTAAATCCTCGATGTGCGGCATAAGCTAGCAACATTCGAATGGATTCGAGTCTAGCTACTGGGGCATAGGTTTCGTCGTAATCTAAGCCTTCGACTTGGCTAAATCCTTTGGCGACTAACCGAGCCTTGTTTCTAACTACTTCACCTTTATCATCAAGCTTATTTCGAAACACCCACCTTGTTCCAATTATCGTTTTGTCTTTAGGTGGTGGTACTAATTCCCACACTTCGTTCCTAGTAAATTGAGCTAGCTCTTCTTGCATTGCAATAATCCAATCAGGATCAAGAAGAGCTTGTTCAATTGATTTGGGTTCTATCTTTGAAATTAAGGAAATTTGACTAAGGTTCCTATAGGATGCTCTAGTTCGAACTCCTAGATTAGGATCTCCTATCACTTGATCGATAGGGTGGTTAGTCTGAGTCCTAGATTGGGTTGGGTTTGTGTCACCTAATGCTTGATCAATGGGGTGACTTGGTTGAACACTAGTTTGGTTGGAGTCATCTATCACTTGATCAATAGAGTGACTAGGTTGACTTAGGTTAGGATTAACACTAGACCTGATCTCCGGATCAGAGTAAGGTCTAGTATGAATCGGCTCGCTAATTGGGGTTGCCGGGGGTTTTGTAGGTTCATGTCCTTCATCGAATACTACATTGATAGTCTCCTCGACTCTAAGGGTGTCGTGGTTATATACTCTATAAGCTCTACTTGTAGTCGAGTATCCTAGAAATATTCCGGTCGTGGTTTTGGATGTAAATTTCCCTAGGTAATCCTTAGTGTTTAGGATATGTACCTTACACCCAAATACCCTAAAGTACTTGATGTTAGGTATTTTATCGTGATAAATCTCGTACGAGGTCTTAAGGTGCCTCTTTACCATAAGGATCCTATTTTGGACATAGCAAGCCGTGCTAACCCGCCCAAAACCCATCTAGTAGGTCGATTCGCTCAACATGGTCCTAGCGGCTTCTTGTAGAGTTCGGTTTTTTCCGCCCACTAGGCCATTTTGTTGAGGGGTCCTAGGCAAGAGAATTCATGGTGGTATCCGCTTAGGTTACGTAAGTCGGTGAACCTTTGATTTTCAATTCACCACCATGATCGCTTCTAAGTCTTTTTAACCTTAAGGTCTTTTTGATTCTCGATTAATTTGAATAGATTAATTAATTGATCTAGGTATCATTTTTATGTTTGATGAACCTAACCTGTAAACTCGAGTAGTCCAATTATGACTAAGCAATATTGACTTCTATTGAGAGACTTGGCTCCATGTGAATCGAATAGATCCATATGCGTGAGCTCAAGTACACTTGAGGTTCTGCTTCTGGTTAGTTAACTTGTGTTGTGTCCTAGGTTGTTTTCCTTGTTGACAAGCATTACAGATTTTATTAACCAAGTTGTTGAGGTTGGGTAAGCCTCTGACTAAGCCACTCTGGCTCATCTTGTGGACGAGTCTTGGGTGCGAGTGACCGAGTCGTCGGTGCCACAACCATGATTCCTCTTCCTATGTCATAAGACACTTAGTTGAGTAGTTGGTTAAATTGATCGATAAATGTTGTTATTTCTAGTTCCTTTAAGAATTATTTAGAGGTTTCATGGTATTAATTATGCATTCATTTTCTAGAAATATAACCTTATAGTTATTATCACACAATTGGCTTACACTAAGTAAGTTATATTCAAAATTCTCTACAAGTAATACATTTTTAATAACAAAATGTGTTAAGTCTGATATCACCGATCCGTTTATTTTGAGCTTGCCGTTTTTCCCAAAGGCTACCGATCCTTGTCGTTTGAATCTAAGCTTTGTTAATTTGATTTGATCCCGGGTCTTGTGTCGGGAGAAACCGATATCCAAAATCCATTGATCCTACACACAAGGGGGTTGGATTGGATGTTAGATTTTCGTTAAGAAAATTGGTTGTAAGTTGTTAACCCTAGGTCATCTCATCGGAGTCTATATGATCAAGCATGTTATACTTATGTGTTTATTTTGAGATGACTTCTAATTAAGTTGATTAAGTGGATTTAGGTTCAAGTAATTTTATGTTAGATTTGGATTTAACCCTAGGCTTGTCAAGTTTACCTTTTCAAGATCATGGCTTCCAGGTCGTGGCGAGGCACAGGGGCCTTCTTTTATCGGATCATCGACCACTTCCTTAGACAAAGCCATTTTCAAGAAAATGATGACTTGACTCACCTAAAATTATTTCCTCGTCTAACTAGTTATTTTTGAAAAGAGGCTCCCCGAGGCTCAATCTTTTCGAAAAATTTTAGTTGGTTATGTTTTTGTTCTAAGTGAGTTCACAAGTTTTAAAGTACAAACTTTCTAAGTTAAAGCATGCAATTTCTAAGTTAAAGCATAAACATTCTAAGTTAAAACATGCAATTTCTAAGTTAAAGCACAAACATGTTTTGTACTGGCTCCCCCTAGACCGTTGAATCGGTTCGGTCTATCCACATAGTGGATTTGGTCCTTGGGAACCCAGTACGGGTTGGATCCTAGAGTTGAAATCAAAAAGTTCTTAGGGACCCATGCTTGGACATGTTTCTTATGTCGACTTACGATCGACATATACGACCTATTAGTCGCGTTTGAGTTAAACCCTAGTCCAGCCTTGTTGTACACGGCCCTTTGAGATCCAAGTAGGAGGTCAAGTCCTTTGGATCCCGAAGTGAACCTTTCCAACGTGTTCCTAAGATCTTCGACTTGACTTTTCAAGAGAGAGTTCTCAACTTCGAGCTTTTCAACTCGAGTTGAGTCCTTCTCTTGAACTCGACTAGTCGAAGAGGTTAGGGAGACCTCGTGTTTGAGGAGTTTAACCTCCTCAACAAGGGTCTCGACCTTGGACTCTGACTTAGCTAACTTCCTAGACAAAAACCTAACCGTATTATGTAAAGTATTAAATAAAGCTCGACTCACCTTAAGGGTATCTTTTGAACCGGATGCGTATCCGTGGCTTGACTTGAAGGTAGCTTCGTAGTCCGAGTCATCCTCAGGTTCTGACTCAAGTTCGGTCTCCGTGTCTGACTCAATTGATTTCGCCATGAAGACGTGATCTTCGTCTTCTTCGGATGACGCTTCTTCCCATGTCGCGTTGAGGGCCTTCTTATGCTTAGGTGCTTGGTGGTTGAGCTTGGGGCACTCGGACTTGATATGTCCAAACCTGTTGCACTCATAACACCTAATGTTAGAACTTTTAGGCTTACCTTGGTTGGGTCGAGTCGTGGTTCGCTTTCGTCCCTTGGCTATCCTTCGAGCTAGGTTCATTAGTTCGGCAGTCAACTCCGGGTCAACTTCTTCTTCGGACTCGTCTTCCTCCTCGGTTGGTGGTGGCTTGCTTGCGATTTTCTTCTTCTTTGAACCTGCAAACAAGGCTATACCCCTCTCGGGTTCCGAGTTGGATTGTTCATGTAATTCGAAATCGGAAAAGAGTTCATCTAACCTAATTTTAGAAAGATCCTTGGAGACCTTTTAGGCATCAACCATGGATGCCCATAAGGTAGTCCTCGGAAAAGAGTTTAGGACATACCTTATAAGGTCGCGGTTTTCGACCTTTTGCCCGATTGCGTGTAGGTTGTTGACTATGTCTTGGACACGGGCGTGGAGTTGCGTCGCGGACTCGTGTTCCTGCATTTTTAGTGTGTACAATTTATTGAATAACAAATCACGTTTGCAAACCTTAGCTTGATCCGATCCTTCGTGTAACTCGATTAGTTTTGTCCAAAGATCCTTTGCGCTTATGAAGGGGCCGACGCGATTTAGCTCCTCCTTGGATAGGCCACATTGGAGGATTTGTGTCGCCTTGGCGTCGGCTTCGACTTGTCGTTTTGTTGCAACGGTCCATTGATCATAATCCAAGGAGTCACCCACTTCATTGGTCGGAAGTGTGAAACCCGTTTGAATTATGATCCACATCTCAATTTGGGTTTTGAGAAAGCATTCCATCCGACCTTTCCGATGAAATCATCTCCGTTGTAAAACGGAGGTCGACGATGCTAAAACCCTCGAGATGGGCCATTAGAAAAAAAAGACATGTAGACTAAAATGAAAACCTAGCAAAAACAAAAACACACTATAGTAACAAGACTTTCTTATTTGATTAGTAGTGCGGGAAATAAAAAGAAATAAACGAAAAATAGAAAGTTAAGCAAAGAAATAAGAAACTAAATAAAAAGTAAGTACTCACAACCTTCGATGTCCCCGAAAGGCTACTAAACATCGTTTTTTGAGGATGAAAACAGCTTGTTATGGGGGTAAACCCAGGTAAGAAGTGTAGATCTCTGTGAGGGCTTCGATTTGGTAGGTAGACCGTGTCGTGGGTCAACTTGTACGAAAAGTTATGCCCGTTTGACCGTCGGCTACTCCAAAAGCGAATACTTGCAAAACAAAATCAAACGAAGAGTACCAAGACTTCGTCTTGGATTAGTAAGGGAGAAAAATTTAAACGAGCGAAAAACAAATCTGTAAAAAATGTTAGATTGGTGGTTTCACTAAATCTAAGCGCCTACCGATACAAATTGTTGGATCAATGCGGTTCGCTAGAGGGGGTGAATAGAAAGAAAATTTTTCTACTCGAACTCGTTTTAAAAGAAAACTTATATGCAGTGGAAAGATAAGCAAAACAAAAAGTAAAGGAGACAATAGACACAAGAGATTTACTTGGTTCGTAGCCGAAGGCTACTACTCCAAGGCCCTAGTGGTCCTTGACCACGTACGGAGGGCAAAAGCACTAAAGGAACTCCTCCTCGTTAGAGGTAGGAGTTAATCGATACAAGAAGAAACCACAAAAACTTGAGGTAGAGGACACTCCTCTCTCTCAGATACGATAAAAGCTCGGAAATATAAATGACAAATGATAACAAAAACTAAGACCGACGACAATAATAAAGAAAGTTAAACCTAGACGCTGAATGGAAGGACTTCATTGTCGTGAGAGTTGCAGCGAGAGGAGGCTTTTGAGCACTTAGAATTTTTGATGAAACCCTAGGTTTGGCCCTCCTTTTATAGCCTTTGAGCCCCTTTTCGAGTGGGTCTTCAACCAATCACAAATGGACACCAAACCGCTTTGAGGTGGAGTGATAAGCCTTGACTGGACCGAATCGATCATTGACCATCGATCGATGACCATCATCACCGACCGATGGCGATCACGATTGATGACCTTCGACAGTCGACTGATACACGGCAGTCGAGTCCTCCAAGCTGGCAGTCGACTGATGCTTGCTGCAAGTCAAAGTTAGCTCAATAAAAACATAATTTCGATGGTCGTCGACCATCCGATCTCGACCTAGACCATCTATAAGATGTCTTTGGTCGGATCTACGCTTAAGATCATCCTCGTAAAGAGGATACGACCTTACTTACTCTCGCACACACGAGCTTACCTCGATACTTACGTGTCGCTTTTGCTTCCGGCCTTCCACTCGATTCCTTCGGCTCCCTCCGAAGTAACTCGAGTATCGCCCGACCACCGCGACTTCCTCCGGGTGTCGCTAGCCTTCAGCTCCAGCTATATCAATCTTCTTCACACTCGATTCAGCTCGTGAGAAAAAAAAATAGACTTAACTTTTGTGTCTTTGCTATAATCAAAACACAGGTTCAATTTCGGTGCCTCACTGCACCAACATGAACAAGTCATGGATGACTTTGTTGGAATATATACTGAAAGCCTAGCTCTTTTTGTATGAACATTTTATTTTGAAATAAGAATCATATGATCATTGTTTGCATTTTATATATTCATTATATATGTGTGCATATTGTCTAATATTTTACATTGTAGATAACATGGTGCTTGGTGTGGCACAGAAGATCATGTTATCAGTACCTTATAAAATATAAGTAAAGGCTCACAACCAAGATGGTTTTGGACAAACCATTGGCATGGTTGTAGTGTAGCTCGGTATTGTTTTATCTTGAACATAGAGTTACACTAGTACACTTAGGTGTATTGAGCAGGACCGACATAGAGGTGATTCAATTTAGTGCTGACTACATAATTGAATCGGACCTCGGATATTATGTTGTACATGCTCTTAATCCCGATATAATAACGGGCACATGTACTTAGTATTTATTTCTTTGATTTACCAATGGGTGAGATTTAGATGGATTAAATCAATATGCCCGGTAAGTTGGGAAATAATATTATTTACATGGTGTGCCATTGATTATAGGAGGAAATCGTGTCCTATATATTAGGTAGATGATGTCCCCTTGAGGAGCTCATAAGGTTCATCATGTAAACCCAGCTGGTTGACTTAGTCAACATGATGATAAGGTTGAGTGGTACTACTCGAGGAGTTAGATGTTAATTAATTGATGGTCAGTAAATCAATTAATTGACGGACATTCGATATCTTAAACACGGGGAGATAAATGTACAAATAATATATGGAGCCTATATTAATTTATGGGGGTTGGTGAGGTAGTTCAATGATGATCCTCTAGTGGAATGGAACATCATTGATGGATCAAGTTTGTGTGGTTCCGATCCATCGGGTGGCCAAGACCCAACTCCTCCTTATGGTCCCTATCGTAGCCTAACATAATCCTTGTGAAGTCTAGATCCAAGAATGTAAAACAAAACCTAGAACCAACGGTTGGATTAAATCCATAGATCCGATGGTTGGGATGAAACCCTAGAACCAACGGTTGGATTAAATCCATAGATCCGATGGTTAGGATGAAACCCTAGAAGCGACGGTTGGGATTAAATCCCTAGATCTGACGGTTTGGATTAAATCCATAGATCCGATGGTTAGGATGAAATCCTTGATCCGACGGTTGGGATGAAATCCTTGATCCGACGGTTGGGATGAAATCCTAGATCCTACGGTTGGGATGAAATCCTAGATCCGACGGTGGAGATGAAATCCTAGATCCGACGGTGGAGATTAAATCCCTAGATCTGACGGTGGAGATTAAATCCCTAGATCCGATGGTGGAGATTAAATCCCTAGATCCGACGGTGAAGATTAAAGGAGGCCTAAGCCTAATTCTATAGTTAGGGTTTGGCTCATCCATGTGTTGGGCGGCAACAAATCCTAGAGGAGATAGGGTTATTTGGGCGGCAAGAAAATAGGGATTAGTTCCTATATTTTAGGCTAACCAACTTTCTCCTAAATTCTATAAATAAGGGCTTAGGCATTGGGCGGAAATATGATTTTTGGATTAGAGAATTAGGGTTTGGCTCATCCAAGTGTTGGGCGGCAACAAACCCTAGAGGAGCTAGTGTTTTGGGCGGCTAGGAAAGTGGGTGGCAAGGTGATTGTTCTCCCTAGGTTTTTGGCCGGCGCCCCTCTTCTTCTCCTCCTCCCTTTGCCGATTCTCTTCTTCCTCCTCTCTTGCTCCTTGGTGGCCGGCGGCTCTCCAACAATTGGTGGCCGGTGCTTCTCCAACATCTAGGTGGCCGGCGGCAACAATACAACTAGTTGGCCGGCGCTCATCCAATCGTTCCTTGGCCGGCGGTTGCATCAAACTCTCTTGTTTTTGTTAGGGCAATCTCTTGCCGTGATATGGTTTTGATGGTGTGGCAAAGGGTTTAAGTTAGTTTGATATGTGCGTTGAAGTCGTGCAGGACTTAGTAATTCGCACATGGAGCCGTGGCGAGTTTCACATCTCATGACTCGTGCCTTGAGTCGGTGAAGGATAGCTTTGCGGAAGCCGTGCGCTTGGAGCATCCGAGGGACCGCCGGACGAGAAGCTTGGAGTGAAGCCGGAGGAAGTAGACTTCGAGGCAAGAGACGCGAAGGAGCATTGCAGAGCCGTGCGCCTGATGCTGCCGAGGGACGTGGCCGAGAACGAAGAAAACTTCGAAGGCGAGGGACTCCGAGAAATGAGAGTGAGCGATTATAACCCAGGGAAGGGTAGCTCTTAGGTGAAACTTGGCCATTTGGCCAAGTGTCGGATGGGTTTTCCCGACACCGCCGATCCGCCATGTCATGATCGCCTCTCTCAGTGAGTTAGGACCGTATCGATCGAATTGTGATCAGCCGATCGCTATACGCGTCGATTACCAAGACCATCGGTCATCGCTGAAGGCGTGATCGATAGATAAGGGTTCGACCACAGGCGTTTGTAGCCGACCGGGATTATGAGCAAAGCAGCCGATCATGAGGTCCATGGCCATCGCTAAGAGTTCCTGACTACAACGGCCGATCCGACGCGGTTCGGAGGCCGCTAGGATTTGGCAATGATCCGCCAAGGGCGGCAAATGACGATGGCGCAAACGGAAGAAGTTAGCCCACACTATAAAAAGAGAGGGTGTAAGCCGTTGAGAGGCGAATGCTCATACGCCAAACAAACTTACTAGTGCCCCATTGCTCTAAACTCTTCTTACTTGTCTTTACTTCAATCCTATTGTAAGAAGAGTGATCTTGGTTGTAAAGGTTACCTCCACCTAGCTTTGTGCAAAGGAGAGACCGATAGTGATTGGTTTTGGCGGAGTGATTCACCGTGGACGAATCGGACCGTGGATTAGCGGCGTAGCCGTGAACCACGTTATATCTCGGTGTTTGTATTCCTTGTTCATTTATTGCTTGTCTTAGTTTATTGCTTCCGCTTGCGCTAACGTTTTTGTAGACGAGCAATTTACGACGTCCAACGTACGAGGGCTATTCACCCCCCTCTAGCCGGCCATATCGATCCCAACAAGTGGTATCAGAGCCGAGGTTGCTTGTCACCGGACTAACCGCCGCAACAAGCCCTACATCAAAAATGGCCGGCTCCAACATTCATCCTCCGAAGTTTGAAGGAGAATTCGCTTGGTGGAAGAAGCGAATGGAGGTATTTTTCGAAACGGATTTTGATATAATGATTACAATGGAATCCGGTTTCGTTTTGCCTAGGGATGAAGAGGGGAAACCAATCGAAAAATCAAGGTGGACCAAAAGGCAAAGGGAAGAGCACCTTGCAAATTCAAAAGCCAAACATCATCTCTTCAATGTGCTCCCCCAACAAGAAATCAACCGAATAGGAGAATGCCTAAGCGCCAAGGAGATGTGGGAGAAGCTAATTGAGCTTCATGAAGGCACATCCGAGGCAAAGCTAGCAAGGAGAGATCTCCTCCGCTCCCAACTATCCAACATCAAATTAGAAAAGGGAGAAAAGGTAATTTCTTTGCATTCTAGATTCAAAGAAATTTTAAATGGACTAACAAGTGTAGGTGAGAAGCTATCAAACCGGGATATGGTAATGAAGGCGATAGATGCCTTTCCCCGGTCCTCAAAGTGGAGCTCCATGGTGTTGGATCGAGAAGCGTCGCTAGAGGGGGGGGTGAATAGCGATCGTAAATCTTTTCTTTTTCGTTCGTTCAATACGCAAAGTAAGCACAGCGGAAAATAAATGAACACGTTTATTTTACTTGGTTCACAACCCAGCGGTTGCTACTCCAAGGCCCTATCGGTCCTAGACCGCGTACGGAGGGCAAAGCACTAAAACGTCTCCTCCTCGTTGGAGGTAGGAGACAACGATTACAAAAACCGAATATACGAGGATGAGGCAACAAGCCTACCTCACCTCGTTATGAAGATAAAAATACAGAATATAATATCAAAAATATTACTTGAATCTGCTGCCGATGAAGAAGATCAAAACTTGGCGTCGCGTCGGCGTTATGACGGTGTTGAAGCGTTGGCGTTGTAGGAGCACTTGATGAATAATTGATGTGATTTGGAGATGAATCCTCCCCTCCTTTTATAGACTTTAGCCTCTGAATTTGTCTCCTATTTCTTTGGAACGGATCATGAATTTTTCCAAATTTTTATCGCGAAGTGGCCGCGTCAAACGTTATCCGTTTTGACCTAGCGCAAAGGCGAATCGCCATCGATCGGTGATGCCTCTCATCATCGGCCGATCGATCGATCGATCGATGCATCTCATCGATCAGCGATATGATCGATCGCTAATGTCGTGAATGCATTGCCCGGCGGCCACTTCCCTGCAGTAAGAGATTAGCTCGGAAAATGATAAATACGATGGTTTCTAACCGTCCGATCTCGACCTAGACCTTCCACAGGAAGTCTTAGTCGAATCGTCGCCTACGGTCGTCCCCGTAAAGAGGACACGACCTTACAATCTCTCACTCACACGAGCTTACCTCGATAGTAGCTCTCGCTTCCGGCCTTCCGCTCGATTCCTTCGGCTCCCTCCGAATTCACTCAAGTGTCGCCCGACCACCACGGCTTCCTCCGGGTGTCGCTAGCCTTCAGCTCCAGCTTTAGTACTTTTCTGCACACTTGATTTAGCTCGTGAGATAACAATATAAACTTAACTTTGTGTCTTTGCCATAATCAAAACACAGGTTCGATTATCTAGTGCCCCTGCACCAACACATGGTGGACTCATTCTATATCTCAAAGAATTTAGAAGTGAGCACCTTGGAGGAGTTCTTCTCAACAATGGAACTCCACGAAACTAGGCTTGAGGGAATACAAGAGGAGCCTAAAATTCAACCCTCAAGAGGAGTAGCACTATTGGCAAGTAAGGGGAAGAAGAAGATGGAAATCCCCTCCTCCTCCGATGACGAAGCGTCTTCCTCCTCCTCCATGGATAGCACCGAAGAAGCCTACATGGTAAGGAGGGTAAGACGTGCATTTAAGAATTTTAGATTTGATAAATCTAATGATAGGATGAGAAGACCAAGGGGGAAGGTCATATGCTACAATTGCCAAGGAGAAGGGCACATAAGGGACAATTGTCCTCTCCTAAACAAAAGCAAAGAAGAGAAGAAAAAGAAAGAAGAGAAGAGGAAGAAGAAGAAGGGGAGCAAGAGAAAGGAAGAGGAGAAGAAAACAAAGGAGAAGGGAAAGGCTAAGGCTCTCAAGGCAAGGACTTGGGATGACCCATCCTCATCCTCCTCATCATCATCGGATGAGGAGAATGCCTTTGTCACCAATTTGGCCTTGATGGCCTTTGATGACTTGGATTGCTCTTCATCCGAAAATGAAGAATCAAGCTCAAATGGGGAGAGCTCAAATGAAGGGGGAGCTTCCACATCCTCCTCAAACGAAGAAGAGGACATGGAAACTATGGTAACGAATCTCTCACCCCATAAGATAGTTTCCATGATTTCTAGCTTAACTAAGGACTTATTTAGGGCAAAGAAGAAAAATAAATGCATGCTTGAACAAATTAAGGACCTAGAACAAAAATTAGAAAAAGCATGCTTAAATGATAATATTTCTTCTAGCTTAAATGATGATGCATGCTCACATGATTATATGCTTTTAAATGTTAGTGATGCATGCATAAATGAAAATAGGGCTTTAAGGGAAAAGGTAGACTATTTGACAAAAGCCCTAGAGAAATTCACTATTGGCTCCAATACCCTTAACATGATAATTGGGAGCCAAAGGGCAAGTTTCAACAAGAAAGGCCTAGGATACAAAGAAAAGAAAAATGAAAAGGCCTATAAATGCCTAATAGCTAGGGGACAAGATAAAAAGAAAGTAATTGCTAAGAAATGGATCCCCAAGGTATATTTAGTGAACCCAATAGGAAAGAATTTATTTTGGGTTCCAAAATCCATCCTTAAGAGTTAGAATAACCCCTAGGGTAGTCAACCATATGAACTTGACCTATATCATATTTTGGTTGACTTAGGATGACGGGACAACATTTTTTAGATAGTGTTGGGTGATGATAACGTACCCATAAATAGGTAATAATGCTTAAATCATGATGATTGTTGTAATTCCTATGTATGTTTTAAATCATGATTTATGATTTTGAAATTTGGCACGTTATCACTAGAAATAGGTTTAAATCATGCTTTAGGTGATAATTTGTTTATTATCATCACATATTACCTAATGCATGGTTATAAATTGATGAAAACATGTATTTCATTATCATAATGAGAATTCATTCATATATGTCATTATGATCATGTAGGATGTTAGGTTGATACTTAACCATGATAGAATTGCATGAATATATGAGTTAAGTATATACAATACCCCCTAGGATACATCTCACAATCACTATAGGCTAACTTGATTGCAAACTTAGCATGGGTGAGATATTAGGATGATACAAATGTCCACTAATGCCTATGGCATTTAGATGGTCATTTAAAGTATCAAAATAGCAATAATAGACCAATCATGGGGAAGGCTTATGTTTAATTCATAGACATATTGCCCAAAGATCATGGTTGGATATTTCATATGTTTTCAAAACAATTTCTTACCTTAAAATACATATATTCATGTTTTGAAACAATTGGATGCAAAACTAGGTAGCTAACTTGATACTAGAATGATCAAAAACCTAGTGGTTTTTAGAACTTTTGGATTTTTGGCAAAAACAAGAAAATATAATGAGTTTTCATGAAAAACTATTTTTCCTTGATAGATATACTTAAAAGAAACATGTTCCCCAAATTTCATGATTTTTCAAATTTTCTGGAATTTATAATGCATTTCTGAAATTCGTCCAGAAAATCAGAAATTTGGATTCCTTTGTGCCAGTCGACTGCCATACTGATAGCAGTCGACTGGTGGCCTGTAAATCAGAATATTGAAGGCCGAATTCAGTTTGTAAACCTCCTACAAGTGGTAGAAATATACTTGATGCCACCAACAAGTGGTAGAAATATACTTGATGCCATCAACAAATGGTACCCAATTTTTAAATCAACTTGACATATTTTTCCCTCCATTATACTTGATGCCATGAGCTTATAACTTAGTGTTAATCTTTTTGATGGTGTCAAAGGGGGAGAAATAAGTATGTTTAAGTTAATCACATTAGGGGGAGAAATATATTGTAGGGGGAGAAATATATGATAAGGGGAGAAAATTTACATGGAGAGTTTCATGGATTAAGGGGGAGTTGCATGTTGCTATATCATGTTTATCTTTACATGCTTTCTTACCTTAGAATTTATATCAAATGTTTTTACCTAACTTAAACGGATTGCCACACATCAAAAAGGGGGAGATTGTTAGGGCAATCTCTTGCCGTGATATGGTTTTGATGGTGTGGCAAAGGGTTTAAGTTAGTTTGATATGTGCGTTGAAGTCGTGCAGGACTTAGTAATTCGCACATGGAGCCGTGGCGAGTTTCACATCTCATGACTCGTGCCTTGAGTCGGTGAAGGATAGCTTTGCGGAAGCCGTGCGCTTGGAGCATCCGAGGGACCGCCGGACGAGAAGCTTGGAGTGAAGCCGGAGGAAGTAGACTTCGAGGCAAGAGACGCGAAGGAGCATTGCAGAGCCGTGCGCCTGATGCTGCCGAGGGACGTGGCCGAGAACGAAGAGAACTTCGAAGGCGAGGGACTCCGAGAAATGAGAGTGAGCGATTGTAACCCAGGGAAGGGTAGCTCTTAGGTGAAACTTGGCCATTTGGCCAAGTGTCGGATGGGTTTTCCCGACACCAGTCGACTGCCATGTCATGGCAGTCGACTGCTCTGAGTCGAGTGAGTTCGACTGGTATACGATGGCCCGAATTGTGGCAATGATCGGCGCCATACGTGGGCGTCGACTACAAGATCATCGATCGCACAAGGCGGCCGATCGTGATAGATAAGGGTTGACCCGCAGAGCCGTCGTAAATGGCCGGCGGTCGATTACGGAGCGTGATCGGATGAGGGTCCATCACCGACCGCTAAGAGTTCCGCTGACTACAACGGCCGGATCCGACGTGTTCGAGGTCGCTAGAGGATCGGCAATGACCGCCAAGGGCGGCAATGACCGATGGCGGCAAACGGGAAGAAGTTAGCCCTCTCTATAAAAAGAGAGGGTGTAAGCCTTTGAGAGGCTAATGCTCATACTCCAAACGATCTTCCTAGTGCCCCACAAGCTCTAAACTCTTCTTACTTGTCTTTACGTCAATCCTATTGTAAGAAGAGTGATCTTGGTTGTAAAGGTTACCTCCACCTAGCTTTGTGCAAAGGAGAGACCGATAGTGATTGGTTTTGGCGGAGTGATTCAGCGTGGACGAATCGGACCGTGGATTAGCGGCGTAGCCGTGAACCACGTTATATCTCGGTGTTTGTATTCCTTGTTCATTTATTGCTTGTCTTAGTTTATTGCTTCCGCTTGCGCTAACGTTTTTGTAGACGAGCAATTTACGACGTCCAACGTACGATGGCTATTCACCCCCCTCTAGCCGGCCATATCGATCCCAACAGTTTTGTGGCCGGCTCTAGAAAGGAAAGGTTTTTGTTGGTTCTTCTCTTTGTTCGCAGCGGACAAGGAAGAGAAGAACGCGATCTAGAAGGCTTCTACTCGTGGAGGATCTTCGTCCACACGTTGTCCACGAGGAGGATAGGACATACGGTAGAAGATCGTAAGGTATAAAGTTTTATAACTTTAATTTCAGATCTGAGCATGTTCTTATATATGATGATTATGCATGTGTGTGTATGAATATATATTGTATAATCATGGACCCCGAAGACAAACACAAAAACCGGCGATCCGTCCGTCGTCTCTTCCGCGGCTAACCAACTAGAAGAGTTGTGTTGCTTGAACAACTAGTTTGTTCAAGCGACCACTTGAGTTGTTAGCACGACGACGAAATGGTATCGTTAAGGAAGCTCATCCCATCCGGATTAATCCTTTCATTAGTGAAAATTTTAATCCGGGGACATGGGAGCCAATGAGCCTCCGAAGAGACATCCCATCAATTGGTATCAGAGCCACGGTTTCCAGTTTTGTGTGTTTAGGATTCGGTTAATTTTTTTTTATGCATTTTTCATATATTATATGTGCCGGATGATAGTAGGATATGCGTAGTTTAACTCTTTGGTTGCAGGCATAAGATCCGACTATTATGGCCATGTGTATGTATGTGAATGGATGTGTGTAAAAATTTATTATTTGAATCCTCGGGGTTGACGAGGCTAGATTAGTATTTAATTTTTGTAATTAAATACGGCATTATTTAGCCGCTCATTTTAGTTTACTTTCGATCTAGATTATTTGTACACTCCTTCGTGGAGTATAGGATCGATGGATGTAAATTGAAATGTTTTATCTCGGCTCGGATCTCTTTGGTGACTTGCGCACGGGAAAAGATGGAGCGGACGAGGTGGCGGCACGACGGGATGCGTATTGGAGAACAATGCCATAATAGTTGGAAAAAAATTCTGTTTTTTTCCATATTTATTGCTGATTTGTTTTATATGCATGTTGTGTGTGCTTGAAAATTCCTCAATTTTAATTTACTAAGTGGGAGAGGGACATTTTAATTAATTCCCGTGGCCTCCATTACAATTTGACGTGTGATGCAAACAAACTTGTGTGTTGGCTCTGAGTGCCTTCCTCCCCGAGGACGGGTTTGTTTGCGGATCACTAGGTCAAATAATGGTTATAGGAAATTATCTAGGAGCATGTGTACTTCCACAGAGGTAAGGCACATAATCCAAAATGATTCCCTTAGTATCGTGTAATGGTGCACACTTAGATGCAAATAAAAGTATCCTCCCCATAGGAGTCACTGCTTTTATTTGTAGGGCCAAAGAGGAACCAACTATTAATTTTATTTGTCAAAAAGTAAGGTTGACAAGATAATAAAATTAATGGGTAAAACCTCCTCTTACAAATGTAGAATTCGTATACGTCCACACAGAGTGGCATGCGACATTCTCGGTGATTTGAGGTGTTGGTTGATTTCGGGATTTTATTGTTTTGAGGAATCAATAATTTTTGAAATCTAATAATTTGATCATTGTGATTCTTAGGATTTTCAAATGGCTTTCAACCCACTTGCTGTAATATTAAAAGAAATAAACTTACTGTACCCAAATGATATTGATTGGAAAAGAAATTTGGATAGTGTCTTAATCGCCGATGAGTGTCCTCCTGTTCGTTAAGCTGTGGATGATTCTGGGGAAAGGAACTTTTGGATACGAGTCGGTGCGCTAAGGAAGCCATGGTTGCTCGGAAGGTTTCTACTTCTAAAAGGCAAGAAGAAGAAGAAACAAGGTAGAGCAAAGGTGGTGGGAGGATCTCAGGGAGTGAAGAAGCCGAAAGGCAAGTACTTCACTTGTAGACAGACTGGACATGGGAAGAAAGACTTCCCCTTCCTAAAGCAGAACAAAGGTATATCTTACGCGAGTCGTTGAAACATGTTTAGTGGTGTTATCTCGTGCACGGTGTGTAGATCACGGGAGCCAGCGATCATGTCTGCAATTCTTTGCGAGGGTTCGAAACCAGACGACTATGAGGAGAGATTACCATCTACATGGGCAATGCTACTAAGGTAGCGGCTATTGCAGTGGGAGACGTTTATTTATCGTTTGATAGGAATAAAGTTTTGGTTTTGAGAAATTGTCTTTATGTACCTACTTTTAGAAAGAATTTGATTTCGGTTTCTAAATTGTTTATGGATGGATATACTATTTCTTTTAATGTGAGTTGTTATAAAAGAAATAGAGATTATCTGTTCAGGTACATTGGTTAGCAATTTGTATACTCTTGAACCAATAGCTCCCACGATGCATATAGAAGTGAATAACTCATCTTCTAAGTCTAATAAGAGAAAAGAACCTTCGCAAATGAACCAAACATATCTCTGGCATCTGAGGCTTGGTCATATTAACCTAAGTAGAATTCAAAGGTTGATAGCTGATGGACCTTTGGGTTCATTAGTGGTGGAGGATCTCCCAACCTGCGAATCTTGCTTGGAAGGTAAAATGACCAAGAGGCCTTTTAAGGCCAAGGGTATAGAGCCAAAGATGTGTTAGAATTGGTTCATTCTGATTTGCGGTCCTATGTCTATCCAGTAAGAGGTGGTTTTGAATATTTCGTCTCTTTTATAGACGATTATTCAAGATATGGATACATTTACTTGATGCGCCGCAAGTCTGAATGCTTTGACAGGTTCAAAGAATTCAAGGCTGATGTGGAGAACCTTCATGGTAAAAGTATCAAGACATTACGATCTGATCGTGGTGGCGAGTACCTCTTGGGAGAGTTTAGGAGTTACTTATCGAGGTCGATTCAATCCCAATTTTCTGGCACACCCAGTGAATGGTGTGGCGGAGGACTCTTATGGAGATGGTCGATCTATGATGAGTTATTGAGTTACGATTCGCTCGGGGTTTGCTCGAAACAACAATGTACACATTGAACTTGGTTCCATCTAAGTCGATTACCCTTCTACTCCCCTGAGTTGTGGATGGCGAAAGCCTAGTCTAAGACATATTCGGATTTGGGGTAGTCCAAACACATGTCTTTGAAGGGAGATCTTTGGTAAGTTGGAATCTCGCATGAATGCGCTTGTTTGTTGGCTACCCTAAGGGAACGAAGGGTGGTTTATTCTATAGTCCTAGAGATCAGAAGGTGATCGTGAGTACGAATGCCAGATTTCTAGAGGAAGACTATGTGATGAACCACAAGCCCACGAGTAGGATTGTTCTTGAGGAGCTGACAGGGGAAGTCTCGACTTCAGTACCACAGGTACAAGAGGAGACACCACAAGTCACTGCACCGCGTGTCACAGAGCATACGCAGGAGGCACCTCGTCGTAGTGGGAGGGTTGTTAGACAACCTGACAGATTCATGTTTTTGGGAGAGTCTTCGGACTTAGTCCCTGGTGAACATGAACCTGATCCCTGGACATATAACGAGGCAATCCAAGATAGAGATGCAGTATCTTGGCAAAGAGCGATGAATTCAGAGATAGAATCTATGGATTCTAATCAGGTCTGGGAGCTGGTAGAGCCACCCGATGGTATAAAAACCATTGGATGCAAGTGGATCTACAAGAGAAAGAGAGGAGTAGACGGGAAGGTTGAGACCTTCAAAGCTAGGCTTGTTGCGAAAGGGTATACTCAGAAAGAGGGTATCAATTATGAGGAAACCTTTTCACCGGTAGCTATGCTTAAGTCTATCCGGATTCTCTTATCTATAGCTGCTCATATGGATTATGAGATATGGCAGATGGATGTCAAGACAACTTTCCTTAACGGAAGTCTTGAGGAGAACATCTATATGCGACAACCAGAGGGATTCATTGCTAAAGGCAAAGAGCATCTTGTATGTAAGCTTAATCGGTCCATTTATGGATTGAAGCAAGCTTCTAGATCTTGGAACATCCGATTTGATAAGGTAATCCAATCATATGGATTTATTCAAAGTTCGGATGAACCTTGTGTATACAAGAGATGTGACGGAAACGTAGTGGTGTTTCTTGTACTATACGTAGATGACATTTTGTTAGTTGGCAACAATATCAAAGTGTTATCAGACGTAAGGGTATGGTTGTCCAAACAGTTTGACATGAAGGACTTGGGAGAAGTGGGACACATCCTTGGGATCAAAGTTATAAGGGATCGCAAGAAAAGGATGTTGTGCTTATCTCAAGCTTCATATATTGACACTATCCTTGCTCGTTTTAGCATGCAGAACTCCAAGAAAGGTTTTCTACCTTTTAGGCATGGAGTTCCTTTATCTAAAGAGATGTGTCCCAAAACATCAAAGGAGATAGAGGACATGAAGGCGGTTCCTTATGCTTCGACAGTAGGAAGCCTTATGTATGCTATGCTATGTATGAGACCGGATATCTTCTTTGCCGTGGGCATGGTTAGCAGATATCAGAGTAATCCTGGACAGGGATATTGGACTGCGATAAAACATATATTGAAGTACCTGAGAAGGACTAGGGATTATATGCTGGTTTACCGGGCAGATCAATTAGTCCCTGTGGGTTACACGGATTCGGATTTCAAATCAGATAGGGACAAGAGTAAGCCTACCTCTGGGTTTGTGTTTACTTTTGGAGGTGGAGCCATAGTATGGAGGAGTGTCAAGCAGAAATGCGTGGCAGACTCTACCATGGAAGCTGAGTATGTGGCGACCTCTCGAGGCAAAGGACCAAAGTGTATGACTCAGAACTTCTTGATGGACTTGGATGTGATTCTGCTTTGCCCGAACTATCACAATTTATTGTGATAACATGGTGCATTGCAAACTCGAAGGAACCACGAGCCCATAAGGCGAGTAAACACATAGAGCGCAAGTACCACCTTATACGAGAGATCGTAAAGCGAGGAGAAGTTGCTGTCGCCAAGATTGCATCAGAGGATAACCTGGCGGATCCATTCACTAAGGCCCTTCCAGCGAAAGCGTTTGATAGGCATGTGGAGGACATGGGGATCAGATGTATGGTAGAGTGATGACAGCATAGTCTTTTAGTATAAGTGGGAGATTGTTGGAATATATACTGAAAGCCTAGCTCTTTTTGTATGAACATTTTATTTTGAAATAAGAATCACATGATCATTGTTTGCATTTTATATATTCATTATATATGTGTGCATATTGTCTAATATTTTACATTGTAGATAACATGGTGCTTGGTGTGGCACAGAAGATCATGTTATCAGTACCTTGTAAAATATAAGTAAAGGCTCACAACCAAGATGGTTTTGGACAAACCATTGGCATGGTTGTAGTGTAGCTTGGTATTGTTTTATCTTGAACATAGAGTTACACTAGTACACTTAGGTGTATTGAGCAGGACCGACATAGAGGTGATTCAATTTAGTGCTGACTACATAATTGAATCGGACCTCGGATATTATGTTGTACATGCTCTTAATCCCGATATAATAATGGGCACATGTACTTAGTATTTATTTTTTTGATTTACCAATGGGTGAGATTTAGATGGATTAAATCAATATGCCCGATAAGTTGGGAAATAATATTATTTACATGGTGTGCCGTTGATTATAGGAGGAAACCATGTCCTATATATTAGGTTGATGATGTCCCCTTGAGGAGCTCATAAGGTTCATCATGTAAACCCAGCTGGTTGACTTAGTCAACATGATGATAAGGTTGAGTGGTACTACTCGAGGAGTTAGATGTTAATTAATTGATGGTCAGTAAATCAATTAATTGACGGACATTCGATATCTTAAGCACGGGGAGATAAATGTACAAATAATATATGAAGCCCATATTAATTTATGGGGGTTGGTGAGGTAGTTCAATGATGATCCTCTAGTGGAATGGAACATCATTGATGGATCAAGTTTGTGTGGTTCCGATCCATCGGGTGGCCAAAACCCAACTCCTCCTTATGGTCCCTATCGTAGCCTAACATAATCCTTGTGAAGTCTAGATCCAAGAATGTAAAACAAAACCTAGAACCAACGGTTGGATTAAATCCATAGATCCGATGGTTGGGATGAAACCCTAGAACCAACGGTTGGATTAAATCCATAGATTCGACGGTTAGGATGAAACCCTAGAAGCGACGGTTGGGATTAAATCCCTAGATCCGACGGTTTGGATTAAATCCATAGATCCGATGGTTAGGATGAAATCCTTGATCCGACGGTTGGGATGAAATCCTAGATCCTACGGTTGGGATGAAATCCTAGATCCGACGGTGGAGATGAAATCCTAGATCCGACGGTGGAGATTAAATCCCTAGATCCGACGGTGGAGATTAAATCCCTAGATCCGACGGTGGAGATTAAATCCCTAGATCCGACGGTGAAGATTAAAGGAGGCCTAAGCCTAATTCTATAGTTAGGGTTTGGCTCATCCATGTGTTGGGCGGCAACAAATCCTAGAGGAGATAGGGTTATTTGGGCGGCAAGAAAATAGGGATTAGTTCCTATATTTTAGGCTAACCAACTTTCTCCTAAATTCTATAAATAAGGGCTTAGGCATTGGGCGGAAATATGATTTTTGAATTAGAGAATTAGGGTTTGGCTCATCCAAGTGTTGGGCGGCAACAAACCCTAGAGGAGCTAGTGTTTTGGGCGGCTAGGAAAGTGGGCGGCAAGGTGATTGTTCTCCCTAGGTTTTTGGCCGGCGCCCCTCTTCTTCTTCTCCTCCCTTTGCCGATTCTCTTCTTCCTCCTCTCTTGCTCCTTGGTGGCCGGCGGCTCTCCAACAATTGGTGGCCGGTGCTTCTCCAACATCTAGGTGGCCGGCGGCAACAATACAACAAGTTGGCCGGCGCTCATCCAATCGTTCCTTGGCCGGCGGTTGTATCAAACTCTCTTGTTTGGTGGCCGGCTCTAGAAAGGAAAGGTTTTTGTTGGTTCTTCTCTTTGTTCGCAGCGGACAAGGAAGAGAAGAACGCGATCTAGAAGGCTTCTACTCGTGGAGGATATTCGTCCACACGTTGTCCACGAGGAGGATAGGACATACGGTAGAAGATCGTAAGGTATAAAGTTTTATAACTTTAATTTTAGATCTGAGCATGTTCTTATATATGATGATTATGCATGTGTATGTATGAATATATATTGTATAATCATGGACCCCGAAGACAAACATAAAAACCGGCGATCCGTCCGTCGTCTCTTCCGCGGCTAACCAACTAGAAGAGTTGTGTTGCTTGAACAACTAGTTTGTTCAAGCGACCACTCGAGTTGTTAGCACGACGACGAAATGGTGTCGTTAAGGAAGCTCATCCCATCCGGATTAATCCTTTCATTAGTGAAAATTTTAATCCGGGGACATGGGAGCCAATGAGCCTCTGAAGAGACATCCCATCAGACTTGGAGGGATCCGAGAGGCGTGAGGCTGATGGAGGTGGCTAGAAGGCTTAGGTCTAGGCTAAGGGTGGTCTAGCAAGTATGGGGGCACCATACTTGGGCTAAAACCTCATGTTTGAGGTGTGCCAGTCGACTGGTGCCATGTGGCAGTCGACTGGACCAAGTCAACTAGGGTTTGACTGCGGGAAGTGGTCTAGCGATCATTGACCGCGAGGTGGGAAGTCGATCGATGGCTGAGCAAATGATCGATCGTCGGTGATCACCGACCGGGTGCTCGGATTTTCGACCACATAATGGAGTCTCACTCGACCGCTGTGACGAGCAGTCAAGTGATGGCTCATCAGTCGACTGATGCTCATGATCAGTCGACTGATGTCCTAGCCGTTGGATTTTTTCAGCATGGATTACACAATTGTCTCACAGCAACAGTGTGATCAGTCGACTGATGGTCTTGAGAAGTCGATTGATCGACCTTTTCCAGCATAGGTTGAAGCTATAAAATGAGCTCGTGATGGAGGAAAAGATAGCGATTTTCTTGAGCGAAATTGAAGGGGGAAGTTGGTGCTTTCCAGTCCTTCAAAGCTAGTTCAAGGCAATCAAAGATCAAGCAATCCGAAGCTCTTGTAAAGTGTTTTTCCTTTACTTGCATTTGTATTTCATTGTATTTGCTTGTATCTATTTGATTATTGTTGTAATCATTATTGTACGAGGTTTCTCCGCCTCCGGATTGTTCCGAGGAGTGTTTATTAGTGGTTGCGTGTGCATCACTAGAGCTCGTAAAGCTCGATCTATGGAGTAGGAACCGTGTGGTTCTGAACCACGTTACATACTCGTGTTCTTGTTGTCTTGGCATATTTCGTTATTGTATTATATCTATTTCCGCTGCGCACTAACGAAATTTTAGAGACGAACATGCGATCGAATTCCATCTACGAACGGTCAAACGCTATTCACCCCCCTCTAGCATTCCAAAGATCCTAACACACATAACCAAAACAAATCGAACAAAAAGTCCATAAGGACATAATCAAGTACCACAAAAATAGCACGAGTATAAAATACTACAAGTTTAAAACATAGAGTACTAGTGATTAAAATATGGAAAATCGAAATAAAATAATGAAGTCGTTAGATCAAGGGACTGACAACTGGACCCTTCGGAAGGCTTCATCCTGAAATAAAATAGATATCAACGGAGTGAGTAAAACTCAGTGGATATCTAATAGTCATGCATAGTAAACTATAAGTAGCAATAATAATCATGCTGGTACAGTTTCTCGACAAAAATACATACTTGAAACTGTACATACCAGAATCACCTAAGCTGACATAAGATACATCCATACAAGTAGATGTAGAATCACCAAAACAAACTACATAATACCTTTTGTATGTGCATGACAATCATATGCAACAAGCAATGCATATAGTAAAAGCATATGCACATGATGCAATGACCTGTGTCACCCCTGATGCCAGTCAAGCCACCGACATGTCATGTGTGCCGACTGAGTGGGTAGGGTTATGACAATTGTGTACTCTGCCGTCACTACACCTATGTGACCGAGTGGACAGGATGCTGGCGGAGTATCACCCTTCAACCCCATGTATATATATGGGGGACATTACCTCGTCTCATCTCCTCGTCTCACAACGAAGGAGGGATTCCTGTCTGCTACCACGCTACAATACCAATATCCTAAGCGACCACCGTGGAGCCCTGACAGAGCAACTACACACACCCTCCTAAAATACCACTAACTCATGAGTGGTTGTATGTGTAGATAATGTAACTGAAGATTGGCTCAACTACTATGTAGTATCACCTCCTATCGAGGAGCCGATGATCGCCAGTCATGCAATAATGCAAGATGGTGCACGTCACTAATGCATGATACACCTGTCAATCCATGGCTGCCTATGGTATGTACCAATAGGAGCCCATATCAAATAACCTAAGTACATAATTCTATGTACACATGCAAGGTATATCCATTATTCATTCAATGCTCAGTATGTAAGGTATGTTACTACTCTTAGTGCCAAATAAACAAATGACAAGTATCAAAATGATAGAGCACCAATATAATAAGCATATGAAAAGGCTACAACACGTACTAGGTAGTGACAATCCAGGGGCAGTTAAAAGCATAGAAAACTCTTACTAACTATAGTAAACGATGCACAATAATATGATAATATCTAAAAGAAGATAAGTCAAAGATACTTGCCTGCTATGAAGAATACCAACTGTCTTTACGCCCGTGGACCTGTCTCGTGACCGAAATCTGCATATAACATAATTACCATTAAGTTCTAGCACACCTGACAACGATTAAATCAGATCCTACATCGCTCTTGTAACCATCTCAATTTACCAACTACAAATTTAAAATTCCGATCAACAACCCTTTACAACCATTCACAACTCACTCAACCTTCACTCACAATCGCAAATAGCCCCTAAATAGCCAACGTCCAAATCCAGCTCCTTATGTGATACAACCAAACAGATCAAAATCCCTTGCATCTACAGGGTACTCGACATATATTACTGGAACTCACAGATCACACGAAAATGGAAGAACAAAGCTATCAAACCATGGTAACTAGAAATCAGTAAGGATATAAAATCAAGTAATACCCAAAATTGATTCTAACACCGGCACATACCCTCTATTCTACCCGTAGCCGTGAAACCTGAAACACAGGGCACTGCTGCAGCACAGGAGAAATTGAATCAACGTCATTAGGAGCTATTCCACAGCTTGATCGGAGGAAATCACAACCCTAGAAAACTCCACCGATAACCAATCATTCCCTAATCCTCTGTTCACCGGCACCACCGACACTCACAAATTATTGCCCAAAATCACATATTCAAACTGAATGAGGAAAGGCTCAGCTAGGACTCGAATCCTATCCAAAATCAAGGAAAACCATGCCTCATCTTTCTTCGACAGAGATTGCGATGATAGATTACAACCGGTCATCGCTGATTCCAAGCTCCTAGCCACGTGCGCTTGTCGTCATCTCGTCCTTGGGCTCCGTCGAGGGTGGTCACCGTCGCTTTCCACGAGGATAAAGAATGAGAGGAATGGGAGAGGTCAACAGACTCTAAGTGACGCGAAAATGGCGATGAGTAAGAGAGATCGCGGTGAGGAAATAGGAGAGGTCTGTAGGGGATCGATCGGTGTGTGTTGGTCGGCTAGAGGGGGGTGAATAGCCCTCTTCGTACGATGATGGAATTTGCTCATCTACAAAATTATTAGCGCAAGCGGAATATGCAAATACAAACAAAGAAAGACAAAGCAAAGCAAACAAACAATGCTAACAAGAGAATATAACGTGGTTCACGGCTGCACCGCTAGTCCACGGTCCGATTCGTCCATGGTGAATCACTATGCAAGCTTCCACTAGATCTCTCCTTTGCACAAAGCTAGGTGGAGGTAACCTCTTTTACACAAGGATCACTCTTCTACAATAGAATGAAGATTAGCACAAGTAGAAGAGCGGAAAACGTTTAGGGCACTTTGGGAGCTGTTAGGAGTTCAAGCATTAGGCCCCCAAAGCCCCACACCCTTCCTCTTTATAGAGGAAGAGGGTCCCTACGTCCCGCTGGTCCGCTGCCCAATAACGACTGCTTTCCACGTTGAATTTCATCCAACGACAACATCATCAGTCGACTGATCTTACCATCAGTCGACTGATGGACCATCAGTCGAGTGCTCGCGAACTCGACTCCATTCTGCTTCGACATCGCCCCATCACGATCACATTCCATGGTAGTCAACCATTCATCTAAACCCCATCATTCGATACAAGTCAACTTCGATTGATAGCACATCGCCATTCCATGGCAGCCGACTGATGTCGGGAAATCTCATCCAACACTTAGCCAAATGACCAAGTTTCACCTAAGAGCACTACCCATTCCCGGGTTACATTCATTCACTCTCATCCCTCGGAGTCCCTCACCTTTGAAGTTATCTTCGTCCGACCACGTCCCTCGGATGCGCCAAGCGCACGACTCTGCAGCGCCATCCTTCGCGTCTCACCCTGAAGTCTACTTCCTCCGGCTTCACTCTAAGCTCCTCGTCCGGCGGTCCCTCGGATACTCCAAGCGCACGGATTTCGCATAGCCATCCTTCACCGACTCAAGGACCGAGTCATGAGAGGTGAAACTCGCCAAGGCTCCATGTGCGAATTACTAAGTCCTGCAAGACTCCAATGCATATATCAAATCACAATAACAACCTAACTTAAACCCTTTGCCACACACATCAAAACCATATCACGGGTTGATTGCCCTAACAATCTCTCCCTTTTGATGCGTGGCAATCCGTTTAAGTTAGGTAAAAACATTTGATAAAATATTATGGAAAGAAAGCATGTAAATAACATGATTAGCAACTCTCCCCCTTAATACATGAAATTCCCCCTAAATATAATTCCCCCTTACTTAAACATATACATTTCTCCCCCTTTGACACCATCAAAAATATTAAACAAAGTTTATACAAGCATGACATCAAATTTAGAGGGAAACAAAAACCAAAACATGCCTTAAAATTGGATATAAAAGGTTATTGGGCATGTTATCAGACGACTAGTAGACTGGTTCAGACTACCAGTCGACTGGCACATGTATTTCGGGTTTTTCAGGTTTTCAAGGTGGATTTCAAAAATGCATTAGAAAATCTATAAACTTCGAAAAATTATGAAATTTGGGGAACATATTTCTTGTAAGAATATTTATCAATGAAAAATAGTTGTCCATGAAAAATCATTATATTTTCAAGTATTTGCCAAAAATCCAAAAGTTTCAAAAGTAACTAGGTTTTTGATCAAGTTAGTATCAAGTTTAACACCTAGTTTTACTTTAAATTGTTTCAAAACATGAACACACAGATTTTAAAGTAAGAAATTGTTTTGAAAACATATGAAATATCCAACCATGATCTTTGGGAAATATGTCTATGAATTAAACATAAGTTTTCCCCATGATTGGTCTAATATTGATATTTTGATACCTTAAATGACCATCTAGATGCCATAGGCATTAGTGGACATTTGTATCATCCTAACATCTCACTCATGCTGAGTTTTCAATCAAGGTAGCCTATGGTGAGTGTGATATGCATCCTAAAGGTATTTGTATATACTTAACCATTATTTTCATGCAATTCTATCAAGGTTAAGTATCATCCTAACAATCCACATGATCATAAAGACATATATGAATTTATTTCACATTATGATCATGAAACAAATGTATTATCAAATTGTAATCATGCATTAGGTATGAAACATGATAATAAGTCAAATATCACCTAAAGCATGATTTCAACCTTATTACCCATGATTATGTGCCAAATATCAAGATCATAAATCATGATTGCAAACATATATAGCAATTACATTAACTATCATGATTTAAGCATTATTATCAATTTATTGGCACATTATCATCACCCAACACTATTTCAAGAATTTGTCCCACCATCCTAAGTTAACCAAAATATGATATAGATTAATTCCATATGGTCGACTATCCTAGGGTTTTCCTAACCCTTAAGGATGGATTTAGGAACCCAAAATAAGTTCTTTCCTATGGGGTTCACTAAATATTCCTTAGGGATCAATTTTCTAGCAATTGTTTTCTTTTTGTCTTGACCCCTAGCAATTAAGCATTTATAGGCCTTTTCATTTTTCTTTTCCTTATATCCTAAGCCTTTCTTGTGGAAACTAGCTCTTTGGCTCCCTATGATCATGTTAAGGGTGTTGGAGCCTATGGTGAATTTTTCTAGGGCTTTGGTCAAGTGATCTACCTTTTCCCTTAAAACCCTATTTTCCTCAATGCATGCATCATTAACATCAAGAGGCATATAGTCATGTGAGCATGCATCATCATTATTAACACTTAAACATGCTTGTTCTAATTTATTTTCTAGATCCTTAATTTGATCAAGCATGCTTTTGTTCTTTTTCTTGGCTCTAAATAAATCCTTAGTGAGGCTAGAAATAATCGACATAACTTTCTTGGGGGAAAGATTTGTTACCTCACTTACCAAATCCTCTTCCGATGATGAGGATGTAGAAGAAGCTCCCCCTTTACTCAAGCTCTCCTCACTTGAGCTTGCTTCTTCATTTTCGGAGGAGGAGGAGTCTAGGTCGTCAAAGGCCATTAGGGCAAGGTTGGAGTAGACATGTTCTTCCTCTTCGGATGATGATGATGATGAAGAGGGATCATTCCATGTCCTTGCTTTGAGTGCTTTTGTCTTCCCTTTCTCCTTGGCTTTCTTCTCTTCTTCCTTCTTCTTACTCCCCTTCTTCTTCTTCTTTTCTTCCTTCTTTCTCTTCTCCTCTTTGCTCTTGTTCAAGAGGGGACAATTATCCCTTATATGTCCCTCTCCTTGGCAATTATAGCAAATCACCTTCCCCCTTGGTCTTCTTCTCCTATCATTAGATTTAGTAAATTTAAAACCTTTTAATGCACGCCTTACCCTCCTTACCATATAGGCTTCTTCCGTGCTATCCATGGAGGAGGAGGAGGATGCTTCGTCGGAGGAGGAGGGAGTCTCCATCTTCTTCTTCCCTTTGTTGGCCAAAAGTGTCACTCCTCTTGAAGGTTGAATTTTTGGCTCTTCTATTATTCCTTCAAGCCTAGATTCATGCAATTCCATAGTGGAGAAAAATTCATCTAGAGTACTTACCTCTAGATTCTTTGAAATATAGAATGAGTCCACCATTGAACTCCACTTGGATGATCGGGGAAAAGCATCCATTGCCTTCATGAGCATGTCCCTATTGGAGAGCTTCTCCCCTACACTAGATAAACCATTAAGAATTTCTTTAAATCTTGAATGTAGAGATGTTACCTTCTCCCTTTTATCGAGTTTGATATTGTTGAGTTGGGAGCAAAGTACATCTCTCCTTGCTAGCTTTGCCTCGGATGTGCCTTCATGAAGATCCACTAGCTTCTCCCACATCTCTTTGGCACTAGAGCAATCCCCAATTCGGTTGATCTCTTGTTGGGAAAGTACATTGAGGAGATGATGTTTAGCTTTTGAATTTGCAAGGTGTTCCTCTCTTTGCTTTTTAGTCCACCTTGACTTGTCTAGTATTCTCCCCTCTTCATCCCTAGGCATCTCAAAATTGTTTTCCATTATAAGCATAATATCGAAATCGGTTTCAAAGAATACCTCCATTCTCTTTTTCTACCAAGAGAATTCGCCTTCAAATTTTAGTGGGTGAATGATGGAGCCGGCCATCTTTTGAATGTGCTTGTTGTGGCAGTTAGTCCTTGACAAGCTTTCCTTGGCTCTGATACCACTTGTAGGGGATCGATCGGTGTGTGTTGGCCTGCTAGAGGGGGGTGGATAGCCCTCTTCGTACGATGATGGAATTTGCAAGTCTACAAAATTATTAGCGCAAGCGGAATATGCAAATACAAACAAAGAAAGAAAAAGCAAAGGAAACAAACAATGCTAATAAGAGAATATAACGTGGTTCATGGCTGCGCCGCTAGTCCACGGTCTAATTCATCCACGGTGAATCACTCCGCAAGCTTCCACTAGATCTCTCCTTTGCACAAAGCTAGGTGGAGGTAACCTCTTTTACACAAGTATCACTCTTCTACAATAGAATGAAGATTAGCACAAGTAGAAGAGTGGAAAACATTTAAAGCACTTTGGGAGCTATTAGGAGTTCAAGCATTAGGCCCCCAAAGCCCCACACACTTCCTCTTTATAGAGGAAGAGGGTTTCTTCCCATTGACACAGGATCAGTCGACTGATGTCCCTATCAGTCCACTGGTCCTGTAGCCGTTGCCCAATAACGGTTGCTTTCCATGTTGGATTTCATCCAACGGCAACATCATCAGTCGATTGATCTTACCATCAGTCGACTGATGAACCATCAGTCGAGTGCTCGCGAGCTCGACTCCATTTTGTGCCCGACATCGCTTCCATCATCGATCATCATTCCATGGCGATGATGATGGTCTTTCGGATCGCCATTCCATGGCGATCGCTGGCCAAAACCCCATCGGTCGGATACAATCGAATCCTGCTCGACTGGAGGAATGATCGCCATTCCATGGCAGTTGACTGATGTCGGGAAATCTCATCTGACACTTAGCCAAATGGCCAAGTTTCACCTAAGAGCACTACCCCTTCCCGGGTTACATTTGCTCACTCTCATCCCTCGGAGTCCCTCGCCTTTGAAGTTATCTTCGTTCGACCACGTCCCTTGGATGCGCCAAGCGCATGGCTCTGCAGCGCCATCCTTCACGTCTCGCTCTAAAGTCTACTTCCTCCGGTTTCACTCCAAGCTCCTCGTCCGACGGTCCCTCGGATGCTCCAAGCGGACGACTTTCGCAAAGCCATCCTTCACCGACTCAAGGACCGAGTCATGAGAGGTGAAATTCGCCAAGGCTCCATGTGCAAATTACTAAGTCCTGCAAGACTCCAATGTACATATCAAATCACAATAACAACCTAACTTAAACCCTTTTCCACACATATCAAAACCATATCACGGGTTGATTTCCCTAACAAGTTCACACGTGAGAAATTTGTCGTGAGGAAGAAAGCGTCGGGTGGTGTTCGCATGGAGAAGATGCGGCGGAGAGGGGATCGCAATGAGGAAATCGCGAGAAGAAGATTGCGAGGTGGATAAGTCGGGCGCGGCGGAGAAATCTTTGGTTTGATGAAATAAACCGGATTACCCCCCCCCCCCCCCCCACCCCCCCACCCCTTCATATAAGTAATTAACCTAGATTAGGTTTTTAATTAATCCCATTAATGAATTCTCTAATTAAACATCATAACAATATTATTTTATTGTCATTTTCTTGTGGTATTTTACACTTGCTATTACTCATGAACAAAGGTATGCTAGGAATAATAGGCTTTATTGCTTAGGTGCTAAGCATATTAATGTATCTAAGGACAAATCTAGGAACAATAACTCTAGACCCATTTTATCTAGGGAGTCCATTAAAATGGTAGAAAACCATTTAGGCATTAACCCTAAGAAGAGTAGGCATATGCCTAAGAAATAGAACAATGCCCAAAGACTAAATCAAAATTCAAAAATTGGGCAATTAGAGCTAGAAAATCAAGTTTTGAGGTCAAAACTTGAGAAGATGGAGAAGACCCTTAGAAAGATATAAAATCAAATGCAAAGGTCAAATAGTCAAAGCCTAGGGTCTAAGAGTCAAGACCTAGGGTTTAGGAGACAAGGTCCACCCAAGGGCAAGAAAGGTTTTGGTCACAAACCTAAGCCCAAGGAGACTTATCACAATGTTCCATTCGATTATGGTACTAGTACTAGGTCTAGGAAAACCAAGGTCACAAGGAAAGTCATCCCTAGAGTTAACCATGGTAAGTGCCTAGTGGCTAGGGTTTCGAAGAAACCTAGGGAAACCACTAGGAAGGTTACAGGAGGAATCACCCCTAGAGTTAACCTAGACAAGACCCAAATGACCAAGGCTACCAAGCCTAGGAGGGTCATTAGGAGGGTATCTAGGGAGGTTGTCCCTAAGGAATACCTAGTAAACCCAAGGAGCTCAAATATGTTTTGGGTTCCTAGGAGCGTTATTGATTCACGCTAAATGGATTAGGTTGTGCCAACTTTAAATGGATGGGTAGTTAACCTAACCATGATAAAGGTGGCACTTTAGGTCATTTTCAAGCTTATGGGTACCTTGGAAATGTGGTTTGAATTTATATCCTAAAGGATTTTAGGATGTGCCAATATATTTTGAGAATTATGAAAAATCAATCAAATTGGCACAAACTAGGTTTAGAGGTATTGTAACGCCCGTAAAATTTCTAGCAATTTTACGAGAGTTTTTGGCTTTACAATAATGGGCTTGATGTGGGCTTTTTTTCGAAAAATAAAAGAAAATTGCCAAAAAGAGATGCAAGGCCTAGGAATTGAACCCCAAACCTCTAGAGATAGCCAAGCCCTATAGATGCACCCACTAACCAGAAGCCCAATAGGATTATATCATTAGAAGAAGAGGGGAAATTGTAGATAAGTGTGATGAGGGTAAATGAAGGGGCATGGAAAAGAGAAGAGAAACTTCTCTTCCTCCCTTTATAAAGAAGAAGGAAGTTTCCACTTGGCCACTTCTTCTTCCCTTCTTCTTCCTCACCGAAAACCCTCTCTCCCCCTCTCCATCTTCATCCTTTGGCCGAAACCCCCATTCAAGCAAGGAGAAAGCTAGGTGGCTTCCATTAGGTCATCTCCCAAGCAAAGCGAAGGAAGTAAGATTCCCTCACCTGCAGTATATTAGTTTTGTAGGATAGGTTACATGAAAGAAATATGAAGTTGTAGCCCTCTATGTTTCGGCTAACTAAGTTTATGGGCTAGGATTCATGAAAATGCTACTAGGGAAAATTTTTATGGGTTGTATAATTCAAGAAGGAATCTTTAGGTGTCAAAAGTCCAAGGGTTTTAGCCCTTACATGTTTCGGCCAACCCAAGCTTTTGGGGTTAGGGTGGCATGAACTTGATTCTAAGGTTGTGTTCATAAATGGTATGCTTCAAGTAGGAATCTTTAGGTGTCAAAAGTCCAAGGATTTTAGCCTTACATGTTTCGGCCAACCCAAGCTTTTGGGGCTAGGGTTGCATGAAAAGGCTTCTAAGGGAAGTAGGAGATGTTATATGCTTCATGTAGAAGTTTTAAGTGACAAAAAAAATATACAAGGTTTGATACCTTACATGTTTCGGCCAACATTGGTTCTAGGGTTAGGGTTTCATGAAACCCCCCCCCCCCCTTATGAAGTTATGTTATGTGTATGAGTTTAATATGTTAGGAAATGAATATGCCTATGAAATATGCTTAGGGTTCATGATGTAATATGCTATGAAATATGCTTAGGTGATGAACATGTTTGTGATGTAATATGCCATGAATATGCCTATGAAATATGCTTAGGGTTCATGATGTAATATGCTATGAAATATGCTTAGGTGATGAACATGTTTTATGATTTAATATGCCATGAATATGCCTAGGAAATATGCTCATGTGATGAACATGTTTATGATATAATATGCCATGAAATATACCTATGTGATGAACATGTTTTGTGATTTAACATGCCATGAATATGCCTATGAAATATGCTTAGGTGATGAACATGTTTGTGATGTAATATGCCATGAATATGCCTAGGAAATATGCTCATGTGATGAACATGTTTATGATATAATATGCCATGAAATATGCCTATGTGATGAACATGTTTTATGATTTAACATGCCATGAATATGCCTATGAAATATGCTTGTGTGATGAACATGTTTGTGCTTTAGGACCCCTTTATGTTATGAATGCATGTATGCTATGAAATGTCTAAGATGGAGATGCTTCCTTTCAAGTAGGGATTAAGAGCTCTTATGATAAGATAAGATGGAGATGCTTCCCTTTCAAGTAGGGATTAAGAGCTCTCCTTATGATAAGATAAGATGGAGATGCTTCCCTTTCAAGTAGGGATTAAGAGCTCTCCTTATGATAAGACAAGAAAGAAAGGAATTAAGTATTTTACTTTGTAAGAGGTTAAGTACCCAACCCGTCAGGTGGTCGTTAATCAAATCCATAGGGACATAAGAAGACGTAAGAGGTCTTGCCCTGGTAAGACGTAAGAGGTCTTGCTCTAGTAGGTCTGGTGGCTCGCTACCCCAGCCTATTAGGGAACGCGCATTATGTGGTACTTAACCTGGGGCCCCCCATGCAAGTTATGATTATGTTGAAGTATCTATATGTATACGTTTTGAAAAGAAAGGACTTTTATGAAATTATGAATGCTTATGGTTAAGTTTATGAATGCTTATGAACTTGTCCTTTATGCATGTTTAGATTTCATGATGCCATGATTGCTTATAGTTAAGTTTAAGAATAGTTGTGACTATGTACTTTATGCATGTTTTAGATTTATGATGTTACGGATACGTATGTTAGGAATGCTTATGGTTAAGTTTATGAATGCTTATGAACTTGCCATTTATGCATGTTAGATTTTATGAAGTTATGATGCTTATAGTTGAGTTAAGAATAATTGTGATTATGTACTTTATGCATGTCTAAGATTTATAATGTTATGGATTGCTGATGTCATGAATGCTTATGTTAAATTATGCTCTGCTTAGGTTTATTTATGCTTAGCATGCGGATGTAAACTCTATGCCATGCTTAGGTTTTATTACATGGGTATGTTGATAATTAGTGTTGCTATCAAACACTTAGGCTATTTATGCTAGTATGCTCATGTTTCTAATTGCTTGATGAAGTTTGTGGCTTTTGTGAGTAGGCAAGAATCTTACTAAGCTATATGCTTATAGTTTATGTTGTCCATATACTGCAGATAAAGGAAACCTGAACTAGCAGGAAGGGCCGAGTGTGTGTGATAGTGGCATGGTGGAGAAAGACCCTGTTACTATATGCTTATATTACATGCACAATGAACCACTTAAGACTTTGCTTCCGCTTATAAGGCTTATGAATCATTAGTATCATGTTGGATGATGCTTATTTATGTTACTGTTCAAGTACTTAAGAACTCATGAATGACTCTTTATGTTATGCATGTTAGAAATGAGACAAGATATGTTAACATGATGATTATGAATATGATATGTGACGCATGTGCAAAAGAAGGTTTAAGTTATGATAACATGTAAAAAAAAAAAATAGTAAAGTAGCGCCGCCCTGAGAGCATATAAGGGTGGGCGTTACAGGTATTGGTGTGCCATTTTGGATTTTTGGCACATTTGGGGAATACGTGAAATTAAGGCAAAATTTGATTTAATTCTAGAAATGACAATTTAGGCTTAACACTTAGGTATTTAATACCTTAGTATTTTACATTTGCCATGCTTTGTTTGCCTTGCCATGTCATGACATCATGTTTATTTTAATCATTTAATATGTCATGATAATGCTTAGGTTTAAGGCTTAATGTCATGTATGTTTAGATTAAATCACATACCATGACATCATGATCATTGGCCATGTTTATTTATGTTGTGATTTATGCCATGATCATTCATGCATTAATAAAATTGATTTAAAGACTATGACATGACTTGAAGTCCCATGTATAAGGGAATCAAGTACTGTTGCCTAGAAAATGTATGAGACCTTAGATTAGGATAATCAAAACCCACATCTCACATCAAATTGACATGTGTGTGTTTTCAAACACCCTAGACACATGTGAGATGCTAGGAAATTAGTTAAGTTCAAGGTGCATAGTTTTTGCATCTAGATGAACTCAAACTCATCTTATATCATGGTGGATCATGGGAAAAGCTAATGTGTAAGTCATGTGCATTGAGCCCATTGATCATGATCCAATATAGGTTTTCAAAAATATTTTAAAATCATTTTAAAAAATCTTGGTGAAGTCTATCTTTTGATAGAAGTCACCATTGATGATGTTGATACAAAGAGGGCTCAAACATTGAAGTTTTTCTTATTTTTAAACTTTGTATCAATTTCAATATTTTGTGAGTAAATTAATTTTTAAATATTTTTCAACAATTGTATTTGTCATATGTATTATACATATGAATTTTCATGATTTTTCCTATTATGTATAATTACTTATGAATTTTCAAAATTCATTTCTGATTTCTGATTTATGCATTTTGCAAATATAAGTTGACTGCTGCTTGATGATAGTCAACTGATGCATAGGACAGTTGACTGGTGACTGTAAAAGTCGACTGCCAGAGCTGATTTCGGGTAAACAAGGTTGTTTAGCCCATGTTTTAGCTATGTTAGGTTACCCTAACTGCTCATAATCCTAGGATATGCTTTGGAAAGTATTAAAAAGGGTGAAAATCCATTGGATATGGATTAAGAGAGTTGTTTAGGGTATGTATCAATTTTAAGGTGTGTGAGAGTTCATGTTTGAACTTTTGCCCTTAATTTTGATGGTTTAGTGTTCCTATAGGCTTAGGGACTCTCCAAGGACATTGTTGGTGCAATGGTCAGGGGGAGCAAGCCTTTAGGGGGAGGTATCCATCATGGGATGATGGATATTTTTCTTCCTCATGAGGGGGAGAATTGGGTGAGTTTATAGGAAGCCTCTCTTAAGTGATATGAGACTTATCACTAGGAAGAGTGAAGGCATCCTAGATGTTTTTGGACCAAGGGAGAAATTGTAAGATCTCATTGGGATATGAGACATTGACTTTCTTGGAGAGAGAATCTTTTTGATATATGTCAAAAAGGGGGAGAATTTATGAAATTACCAATTTGGGAGAATTGGTAAGGAGATTTGAGTTAGGTAGCCTAACTCAATGGCTTTGTGATTTTTGTCAAACATAAAAAAGGAGGAGATTGTTGGTGCAATCGGCCCAGGTCACGATTGACCAGACTCGAGTAGTGTTTTGATGTTTGACAATGTTTTGGGAAGATTGTTGGTGCAATTGACCCGGGTCATGAATGACCGGACTCGAGTTTGACTTGAGTCGTATTTTTATGGTTGACGATGGTTTGACCATTGTTTGACTATATGGTTGACATGAGGTTGACCATATGATGGAAAGTCCAAGCATGGGTCTTGGAAAAGGAAAGTCCAAGCTTAAGTCTTGGCAAATGGAAAGTCCAACATGGGTTGGCAAGGGAAGTCCAAGAGGTGATATTGGCGACGTAAAGTCCAAGGGTAGAGTCTTGGCAGCATAAGTCCAATGGTTGGCAGCGTAAAGTCCAAGTGGGAGTCTTGGCAGTGTAAGCCCAATGTGCCTTGGCGGTATAGATCAACTTAACATGACAATAGATGATGGAAGCACCTTAAGGCTAGCGTATGGATGAACAAGTCATGGATGACTTAGCGGGATCCGATAGGCGTGAGACTGATAGAGGTGGCTAGAAGGCTTAGGTCTAGGCTAAGGGTGGTCTAGCAAGTATAAGGGCATCATACTTGGTGTTAAAACCTCATGGAAGAGGTTATCAGTCAACTGATATTATACTCAGTCGACTGATGAGATTCGACTGGAGTTCGACTGCAAGAAATGGCCTGGTAGTCGACTGCCAGCATTGGGTAGTCAACTGATGTGTTGAGCAGTCGACTTCTATGCTTGGCAGTCGACTGATGGTCAATGTCGCAGACACAGAAGGTTCCAGAGTCGACTGTTAGGGTTTGACAGTCGAGTGATGGCTCGATCAGTCGACTCATGGGCATGATCAGTCGACTGATGGCCTATCCGTTGGAACTTATCTAACGTGGGTCAGGCCATTGTAAGACAATGACTACAGGAGCAGTCGACTGATGGTCTCGATCAGTTGACTGCTAGGCAAAATCCAGCCCAAATGTAGGTTATAAAAGCAGCTCGTGGAGAAGGTTTTTGTAATAATTTCTTTGGGTGATTTGAGGCGATTTGCTGGTGCAATTCAGGGTCTCCAAGTGCAGCTCAAGCAACCAAACAAACAAGCTTTCAAAAGATCGTTTGCAAAGTGTTCTTTGCATTCTTTTGTGTATTCCACTTTGTATTTTTTTATATTATTGTTGTAATCATTATACGAGGTTTCTCCGCCTCCGACGTGTTGTCGAGGAGTATTATTGATTAGTGGTGATATTTGCATCGCTAGGGCTCGTTCGAGCCCAACCCGTTGAGTAGGAACCTTGAGGTTTCGAACCACGTTATATAGATTATGTAATTGTGTGCTTGTGTCTTTGTTTATGTTTCTCTATTATTTCTGCTACATACTAATCAAATTGTAGCAAGCACGTGAACGAATTCCATCAAGAACATCGAAACGCTATTCACCCCCCCTCTAAGCGACAGTCAATTCCCAAATAGAATGCAGTATATACATTTGGGTGTCCTACAGGTACGCATTCAAACACTACACAGGCAAGAATAAGGTACTATGACATTAATTGTCTTCCGAGACAATAGGTTGTTGGATCGATGCGGTTCGCTAGAGGGGGGGGGTGAATAGCGAAAAACCTTTTCTTTTTCTTTCGTTCGTTAAAACTCTAGAGAAAATAAATTAATTACAGCGGAAATGTAAATATAAAATAAAAGAGACAATCGACACAAGGGTTTTACTTGGTTCGTAGCCGAAGGCTACTACTCCAAGGCCCTAGTGGTCCTTGACCACGTACGGAGGGCAGAAGCACTAAAGGAACTCCTCCTCGTTGGAGGTAGGAGTTAATCGATACAAAAAAACTTTAAGGTAGAGGGACAATCCCCCTCTCCTCGTATACGATAAAAGCTCCGAAAAGTAGATGAACAACCGATAACAAAATAATACCGACGTACAAAGACAAATAAGAAAAATTAAACCTAGACGTCGGAAGGAAGGACTTCGTTGTCGGAGAATTGTAGCTTTCATGAGACTTTTTGGAGGCTTAGAATTGTTGATGAAACCCTAGGTTTGGCCTCCTTTATAGCCTTTGAGCCCCTTTTCGAGAGGAAACCTAGCCAATCAAATTTGAGCACATCTTCCCTTGAAATTTGGTGATAATCCTTGACTCCTCGAATCTGATCATTGACCATCAATCGACTGATGGCCATCATCGATCGTGATGGCGACATCGATCGATTGCGACCTTCGATCGTTGTTTGTGATCGAGTCCTCCAAGTCGGCAATCGTGATGCTTCGCAAGTCAAAGTTAGCACAACAAAAACATAATTTCGATGGTCGACCATCCGATCTCGACCTAGACCATCTATAAGAAGTCTTTGGTCGGATCTACGCTAAGATCATCCCGTAAAGAGGATACGACCTTACTTACTCGCACACCGAGCTTACCTCGATGCTTACGTGTTGCTTTTGCTTCCGCCTTCCACTCGATTCCTTTGGCTCCCTCCGAAATCACTCGAGTGTCGCCGACCACCGCGGCTTTCTCCGGGTGTCGCTAGCCTTCACTCAGCTATATTAATCTTCCACACTCGATTCAGCTCGTGAGAAAACAAAATAGACTTAACTTTGTGTCTTTGCTATAATCAAAACACAGTTCGATTTCGGTGCCTCCTTTGCACCAACAATCTCCCCCTTTTGATATATGGCAAAAACACACAAAGTTAAGGAAATTAAGTGCATGAAACAAGAAAGACAAGAAGCAAAAGTAGGAGTAGTAAAAATATTTCTCAAGTTCTCCTTAGAGGAACCCTCCTTGACCGAGGGTGAGTACTTGAAAAAGACTTTTAGTTCTCCAAACACAAAAGATAATGAGTTAAGTAAATGGCATTACTTAACTTAGGCTTCTTAGAGTCAAAAATAAGTGCAAGTTAAGTAATCAAAAGTTAAGTCAAAAGGTTAATTATTCAAAAGGTTTAACTTTTGATTTCTTAACTTGGGCCTTTAAAGTTTTCAATTCCGAAGAGTTGAAACCTAAACCTTACTCCCCCTTAACTTAGGCCAGAATCAAAGTTTTAAGTTAAGTTATCAATTTAAAAAATTTGAAATTGAACTTTGGCCTTTTCTTGAACCTTAACTTTGGCCCTTTTCTCCCCCTTTTGACATAAATCAAGGAAAAAGTGGGGGGGGGGGGGTTTAAGAAAACCCTAAGTCCAAGCATGATGATTTTAAAAATAGTATGTGAAAATAATTCATCTAAATGTTCAACTCTAGTTTGACTTGATTTAAATGATATTATCAACAAGTCCTGATTAGAGTTGGTTAATATTAGTTGCATATTTATACTCCGAGGTTCATATTGACGCACTTGATCTACATCTTGGAACCTGGAGTAGGGTCATAACATCTCACGCCCATCTACGTGGCTAAGTACACAAACACATTAGTCCTATGTGTTGTGAGATGTACTGGCTCCTTAAATCTATAGGTGCATGTTATCTAAGGTATGTCCTATGCTAGTTCCATCAAAATGAAAAATAAGAAATAGTAGTAAGAAAATATAGTTTGCAAGTTCTTATTCTATTACGCACATGCCCAATTTTCGTCTTAATAGACTAAATTCGGCTTCGGGTAGGGGTTTAGTAAATAGGTCTGCTAGGTTAGATTTCGATTCGACGTACTCGAGTTGTATGGCTCTGTTGGCCACATGTTCTCGAATGAAATGGTGTTTGACTTCTATATGTTTGGTCCTAGAGTGACATATTGGATTCTTTGTAAGATTAATTGAACTAATGTTATCTACGTGAAGTTTAGTATTCGTAAAGTCTAACTTAAAGTCGCGGAGGGTGTGCTTCATCCAAAGAAGCTGAGTGACACACTCACCCATCGCGATGTATTCGGCTTCGGTGGTAGACAAGGCAACACAATGTTGCTTCCTACTGCACCAACTCACTAGACTCGAGCCGAGTAGTTGACAACAACCACTCGTGCTCTTTCTGTCGAGTTTACTACCGGCATAATCCGAATCAGAGTAGTCGATTAGTTCGAACTCGGTAGATCTAGGATACCAAATACCGACATTAAGTGTACCCTTTAGATATCTAAGGATACGCTTAACTAGGGTTAGGTGAGACTCCTTGGCACAGGTTTGAAATCTGGCGCACATACTTACTGCAAATAAGATATCAGGTCGGCTTGCAGTTAAGTACAGGAGACTCCCTATTACACTCCTATAGTATTTTAAGTCAATGGACTTACTTTCTAGGTCTTCTCCTATGTTAACATTAATCGCCATTGGGGTGTTTATTATCTTAGCGTCTTGCATTCCAAATCTTTTAATTAACTCCTTAGTGTATTTTTGTTGATATAGGTATATACCATCCTTAGTTTGTTTAATTTGTAGACCTAAAAAGAAACTTAACTCGCCTACCAAGTTCATTTCGAACTCACTTTCCATGAGTGAAACGAACTCGTTTAGTAAGGCTGAGTTAGAGGTTCCAAAAATTATATCGTCTACGTAAATTTGAGCTATGAATATTTCTTTACCTAAGGTTTTTACGAAGAGAGTTGGGTCAACTAAGCCTTGGTTAAACCCCTTTTGACTTAAGATGGATTGAAAGTCTCTCGTACCAAGCTCGAGGAGCTTGTTTAAGTCCATAGAGAGCTTTCTTAAGTTTTAGAACATGGTCGGGTTTATCTAGATTTTCGAATCCGGGGGGTTGGCTAACATAAACTTCTTCTTTAGTGTATCCATTTAGGAATGCCGACTTAACATCCATTTGAAACAGCTTAAATCCTCGATGTGCGGCATAAGCTAGCAACATTCGAATGGATTCGAGTCTAGCTACTGGGGCATAGGTTTTGTCGTAATCTAAGCCTTCGACTTGGCTAAATCCTTTGGCGACTAACCTAGCCTTGTTTCTAACTACTTCACCTTTATCATCAAGCTTGTTTCGAAACACCCACCTTGTTCCAATTATCGTTTTGTCTTTAGGTGATGGTACTAATTCCCACACTTCATTCCTAGTAAATTGAGCTAGCTCTTCTTGCATTGCAATAATCCAATCGGGATCAAGAAGAGCTTGTTCAATTGATTTGGGTTCTATCTTTGAAATTAAGGAAATTTGACTAAGGTTCCTATAGGATGCTCTAGTTCGAACTCCTAGATTAGGATCTCCTATTACTTGATCGATAGGGTGGTTAGTCTGAATCCTAGATTGGGTTGGGTTTGTGTCACCTAATGCTTGATCAATGGGGTGACTTGGTTGAACACTAGTTTGGTTGGAGTCATCTATCACTTGATCAATAGAGTGACTAGGTTGACCTAGGTTAGGATTAACACTAGACCTGATCTCCGGATCAGAGTTAGGTCTAGTATGAATCGACTCGCTAATTGGGGTTGCCGGGGGTTTTGTAGGTTCATGTCCTTCATCAAATACTACATTAATAGTCTCCTCGACTCTGAGGGTGTCGTGGTTATATACTCTATAAGCTTTACTTGTAGTCGAGTATCCTAGAAAGATTCCGGTGGTGGTTTTGGATGTAAATTTCCCTAGGTAATCCTTAGTGTTTAGGATATGTACCTTACACCCAAATACCCTAAAGTACTTGATGTTAGGTATTTTATCGTGATAAATCTCATACGAGGTCTTAAGGTGCCTCTTTACCATAAGGATCCTATTTTGGACATAGCAAGCCGTGCTAACGGCTTCTGCCCAAAATCTATCGGGTAGGTCGTATTCATTCAACATGGTCCTAGCGGCTTCTTGTAGAGTTCGGTTTTTCCGCTCCACTAGGCCATTTTGTTGAGGGGTCCTAGGGCAAGAGAATTCATGGTGGTATCCGTTTAGGTTACAGAAGTCGGTGAACCTTTGATTTTCGAATTCACCACCATGATCGCTTCTAAGTCTTTTAACCTTAAGGTCTTTTTGATTCTCGATTAATTTGAATAGATTGATTAATTGATCTATGGTATCATTTTTATGTTTGATGAACCTAACCCAGGTAAACCTGGAGTAGTCGTCAATTATGACTAAGCAATATTGACTTCTATTGAGTGACTTGGCTCCATGTGAATCGAATAGATCCATATGCAGGAGCTCAAGTACACTTGAGGTCTGCTCTGGTTAGTTAACTTGTGTTGTGTCCTAGGTTGTTTTCCTTGTTGACAAGCATTATGCATTTTATTAACCAAATTGTTGAGGTTGGGTAAGCCTCCGACTAAGCACACTCGACTCATCTTGTGGACGAGTCTTGGGTGCGAGTGACCGAGTCGTCGGTGCCACAACCATGATTCCTCTTGCCGTGTCATAAGACACTTAGTTGAGGAGTTGGTTAAGTTGATCGTATAAATGTTGTTATTTCTAGTTCCTTTAAGAATTGTTTTAGAGGTTTCGTTGGTATTAATTACGCATTCATTTTCTAGAAATATAACCTTATAGTTATTATCACACAATTGGCTTACACTAAGTAAGTTATATTCAAAATTCTCTACAAGTAATACATTTTTAATAACAAAATTCGTGTTAAGCTCGATATCACCTGATCCGATGATTTTGAGCTTGCCGTTATTCCCAAAGGCTACCGATCCTTGTCGTTTGAATCAAGCTTTTGAATTTGAGTTGATCCTGGCCATGTGCTCCGAGCAACCGCTGTCCAACATCCATTGATCCTACACACAAGGTGGTTGGATTGGATGTTAGATTTTTGTTAAGAAAATTGGTTGTAAGTTGTTAACCCTAGATCATCTCACCGGAGTCTATATGATCAAGCATGTTATACTTATGTGTTTATTTTGAGATAACTTCTAATTGTTGATTAAGTGGATTTAGGTTCAAGTAATTTTATGTTAGATTTGGATTTAACCCTAGGCTTGTCAAGTTTACCTTTTCAAGATCATGGCTTCCAGGTCGTGGCGAGGCACAGGGGCCTTCTTTTATCCGATCATCGACCACTTCCTTATACAAAGCCATTTTTCTGTAAAATGATGTCTTGACTCACCTAAAAGGCTCAGTCTTTTGAAGAATTTTAGTTAGTTATGTTTTTTGAAAAGAGGCTCCCAGAGGCTCAATCTTTCGAAAAATTTTAGTTGGTTATGTTTTTGTTCTAAGTGAGTTCACAAGTTTTAAAGTACAAACTTTCTAAGTTAAAGCATGCAATTTCTAAGTTAAAGCATAAACATTCTAAGTTAAAACATGCAATTTCTAAGTTAAAGCACAAACATGTTTTGTCTTGGCTCCCTAGGCAGATTGAATCGGTTCGGTCTATCCACATAGTGGATTTGGTCCTTGGGAACCCAGTACGGGTTGGATCCTAGAGTTGAAATCAAAAAGTTCTTAGGGACCCATGCTTGGACATGTTTCTTATGTCGACTTACAATTGACATATACGACCTATTAGTCGTGTTTGAGTTAAACCCGAGTCCAGCCTTGTTGTACACGACCCTTTGAGATCCAAGTAGGAGGTCAAGTCCTTTGGATCCCGAAGTGAACCTTTCCAACGTGTTCCTAAGATCTTCGACTTGACTTTTCAAGAGAGAGTTCTCAACTTCGAGCTTTTCAACTTGAGTTGAGTCTTTCTCTTGAACTCGACTAGTCGAAGAGGTTAGGGAGACCTCGTGTTTGAGGAGTTTAACCTCCTCAACAAGGGTCTCGACCTTGGACTCGAACTTAGCTAACTTCCTAGACAAAAACCTAACCGTATTATGTAAAGTATTAAATAAAGTTCGACTCACCTTAAGGGTATCTTTTGAACCGGATGCGTATCCGTGGCTTGACTTGAAGGTAGCTTCGTAGTCCGAGTCATCCTCAGGTTCTGACTCAAGTTCGGTCTCCGTGTCTGACTCAATTGATTTCGCCATGAAGACGTGGTCTTCGTCTTCTTCGGATGACGCTTCTTCCCATGTCGTGTTGAGGGCCTTCTTGTGCTTAGGTGCTTGGTGGTTGAGCTTGGGGCACTCGGACTTTATATGTCCAAACCTGTTACACTCATAACACCTAATATTAGAACTTTTAGGCTTACCTTGGTTGGGTCGAGTTGTGGTTCGCTTTCGTCCCTTGGCTATCCTTCGAGCTAGGTTCATTAGTTCGGCAGTCAATTCCGGGTCAACTTCTTCTTCGGACTCATCTTCCTCCTCGGGTGGTGGTGGCTTGCTTGCGATTTTCTTCTTCTTTGAACCTGCAAACAAGGCTATACCCCTCTCGGGTTCCGAGTTGGACTGCTCATGTAATTCAAAATCCGAAAAGAGTTCATCTAATCTAAGTTTAGAAAGGTCCTTGGAGACCTTATAGGCATCAACCATGGATGCCCATAAGGTAGTCCTCGGAAAAGAGTTTAGGACATACCTAATAAGGTCGCGGTTTTCGACCTTTTGCCCGATTGCGTGTAGGTTGTTGACTATGTCTTGGACACGGGCGTGGAGTTGCGTCGCGGACTCGTGTTCCTGCATTTTTAGTGTGTACAATTTATTGAATAACAAATCACGTTTGCAAACCTTAGCTTGATCCGATCCTTCATGTAACTCGATTAGCTTTGTCCAAAGATCCTTTGCGCTTATGAAGGGGCCGACGTGATTTAGCTCCTCCTTGGACAAGCCGCATTGGAGTATTTGTGTTGCCTTGGCATCGGCTTCGACTTGTCGTTTTGTTGCAACGGTCCATTGATCATAATCCAAGGAGTCACCCACTTCATTAGTCGGAAGTGTGAAACCCGTTTGGATTATGATCCACATCTCGATTTGGGTTTTGAGAAAGCATTCCATCCGACCTTTCCAGTAACGGAAATCATCTCCGTTGTAAAACGGAGGTCGGACGGTGCTAAAACCCTCGAGATGGGCCATTAGAACAAAAAACAAGGAGACTAAAAAGAAGACCTAGCAACGACAAAAACACACGAAAGTACCAAGACTTGCATCTTGGATTAGTAGTGTGGGAAATAAAAAGAAACAAACGAAAAATAGAAAGTTAAGCAAAGAAATGAGAAACTAAATAAAAAGTAAGTACTCACAACCTTCGATGTCCCTGAAAGGCTACTAAACGTCAATTTTTGAGGACGAAAACAACTTGTTACGGGGGTAAACCCCCATAAGAAGTGTAGATCTCTGCGAGGGCTTCGATTTGGTAGGTAGACCGTGTCGTGGGTCAACTTGTACAAAAAGTTATGCCCGTTTGACCGTCGGCTACTCCAAAAGCGAATACTTGCAAAACAAAATCAAACGAAGAGTACCAAGACTTCGTCTTGGATTAGTAGTGTGGGAGAAAAATTTAAACGAACGAAAAACAAATCTGTAAAAAAAAATGTTAGATTGGTGGTTTCACCAAATCTAAGCGCCCCCGGCTCTGATACCAATTGTTGGATTGATGCGGTTCGCTAGAGGGGGGGGGTGAATAGCGAAAAACCTTTTCTTTAACTTTCGTTCGTTAAAACTCTAGAGAAAATAAATTAATTGCAGCGGAAATGTAAATATAAAATAAAAGAGACAATCGACACAAGGGTTTTACTTGGTTCGTGAGTCAAGGCTACTACTCCAAGGCCCTAGTGGTCCTTGACCACGTACGGAGGGCAGAAGCACTAAAGGAACTCCTCCTCGTTGGAGGTAGGAGTTAATCGATACAAAAAAACTTTAAGGTAGAGGGACAATCCCCCTCTCCTCATATACGATAAAAGCTCCGAAAAGTAGATGAACAACTGATAACAAAATAATACCGACGTACAAAGACAAATAAGAAAAATTAAACCTAGACGTCGGAAGGAAGGACTTCGTTGTCGGAGAATTGTAGCTTTGCGGAGACTTTTTGGAGGCTTAGAATTGTTGATGAAACCCTAGGTTTGACCCTCCTTTTATAGCCTTTGAGCCCCTTTTCGAGAGGAACCCTAGCCAATCAAATTTGAGCACATCTTCCCTTGAAATTTGGTGATAATCCTTGACTCTCGAACCGATCATTGACCATCACGATCGATGGCGGCCATCACCGATCGATGGCAAGATCACCAATTGTCGACCTTCTAGCCGATCGTTTGACGATCGAGTCCTCCAAGCCGGGCAAATGATCGATGATTGCTGCAAGTCAAAGTTAGCATAATAAAAACATAATTTTGATGGTCGTCGACCATCCGATCTCGACCTAGACCATCTATAAGAAGTCTTTGGTTGGATCTACGTTTAAGATCATCCCCGTAAAGAGGATACGACCTTATTTACTCTCGCACACTCGAGCTTACCTCGATGCTTACGTGTTGCTTTTGCTTCCGGCCTTCCACTCGATTCCTTCGGCTCCCTCCGAAATCACTCGAGTGTTGCTCGACCACCGCGGCTTTCTCCGGGTGTCGCTAGCCTTCAGCTCCAGCTATATCAATCTTCTGCACACTCGATTCAGCTCGTGAGAAAACAAAATAGACTTAACTTTGTGTCTTTGCTATAATCAAAACACAGGTTCGATTTCGGTGCCTCACTGCACCAACATATGTGTCTTGTAGATCAAGCAATTCTCGTCACAATGGAGGTAGACCTCACTAATGGAAGCCAAATGGTATATGTTATCCCAGATATTATGCTAACCATTGGTGACTTCTATAGAAATATTCAGGTTTCAATCTTGACAAGGGGGTATGAACAATGGACAAATGGGGAAGCTAATCTCTTAATAACAAGGGGGTTAGTAGGAAGGCTCTCCAACACTCCAAATGTGGGCTTTGCATATGAAGTGCAAGGCGTAGTAGACTACCTCACCAGCCGCGGAGTTCGTGCCCTACCTGGAAGACTGTATTCAACCTCTGCCTTACAAGGCCTTAATTGGGTCACACAAATGTATACCCTAATACAACCAATGGAAGTAAATAGTGCCAACCTAATGGACGGATGAATTTCTTTAAGCTTCTCTCGGCATATAGTGGCACAACATAGCTACCCTGAAGAAGAAGAGTCTTTTCACACATTGGCAGTCCTTATAGAGAAAAACCCTTGTATACAGGTACACAAACTTTCTTCAGCTGCCCAATTACCTAGACAAAAAAACTCTTGGTTCTGCAGATTTCGATTTAGCACCAGATAAATTATTTGTCATTCACCTAAAAGGCAGGGCAAAGGTTACTACAGGACTTTGCCTTGATATCCCTGAAGGCTACTATGGTCGTATTGAAGCAAGATCCAGTACCGCGTGGAAGCTTGGTCTGGATGTTGACGCCGACATTATTGATAGTACCTATAGAGGTGAACTTACTATAATTGTTTTTAATCATTCTGACTAAATGGTCACACTTAGCTCTGGACAATTTATTGCACAAATAATTTTTGAGCCAGTTATTCGTCCCACCTTTTCTGAAATTCACCAAGAAACCCAATTCATCTCCTCATCCCTCCAGTATGATCCATGCTGCCTCAGGTATTCATAGTGTTGTGACTATTGCGACAGTGCCGAATGCCATGATTCTCCTCATAACGATACTGAAATTATTGTTTACCAAGCTGCCCATCCACAACCCTCAATTTTTAATCTCTTGTTACTTACGAAACATCACACTATTTCCATCCTAGTTAATGACATCTTTCCCTCTCTAGAACCTCTACTGGAGAACCATGCAGAGGATACAAGCCCAGGGGCTACTGTACTCTATTCCATGGCTACTTCTGTAGAGGCACCGGAGTCGGAGGACGATTTCTTTGATTATATTCAGTATATGGCTAGCCGTTCCGTAAACCACTCCCCCCTACTGATACACCAATCTGGGATTCTTACCCTGATGACACTACTACCGATGAATGGACCAACCCCTTCGCATCAGAAGGTGGTGGGCAATAGCTTCTAGCTAATGGTTTTGAGATGGAGTATCCTAGCCTGAGTCACTTGATAAATAGCCAGTCTGAGCAGCAGGTTTATTCCACAAGTGCAGTAACATCTCCGTATAACCCACCTCAGGATACAACAATGGGATTGCCGGGATACTCACCAGCCTCAATAACCTTAGCACAACCAGGGCCATCTTGCCCCCTTTTTGAGCAAGGGCGACACCCTAACTCCAGATTTCAAAGGGATACAAGTAATGAACTCTGGTCTTTACCTTCAACCCAACAGTAGGGAGGAGTACTATTTGTGATCCCAGAACAACTCAACTTATTTCATGATGTTTTCTCTAGATGGGAATCCATTACCTTAAACCATGTAGCCAACCAGGGTTTCATTGATCCCCGTGACAAAATCGAATACATGGAAAATTTGTTAGGGGAAATTGGAAAACTGATATGGATTCAATGGAGAATGACCTATCCAGTTGAATACAAAGCCTTGATTAATTCTACAGAAGGCAGGCGGGGTACACAAAATATATTATGACAAATGAGGAGGGTTTTCTCATCAGAAGACCCAACACAAGGCTCAACTGTACTACAAGATGCAACATATCGAGATTTAGAAAAATTATCCTGTGATAACGTCAAGAATATAGTTCAATACATGAATGACTATATCAAGCTAGCATAAAAAATAGGAAGACTATTCATTGGACCAGAAGTCTCAGAGAAATTCTAGTTCAAAATGCCAGGAGACTTAGGAAGCAGGATAAAAACTGCTTTTGATGACAAATATATAGGATTAACAGTTGGAGTCCTACCCAGGGTATAATTTGCTTATAAATTCCTTGAACAAGAATGCAAAGACGTTGCTTTCAAAAGATCTTTGAATAATTTATCTTTCTACAACCAAATCCCTATTCCAGGCTAATATCAGGGACAAAGGAAATATGGTATTCGCAGAAGCAGAACATAAAAAAGGGAAACCACACGAGTCTCATGCCCGAATAGAAAAGAGGAAGCATCTTATTGGGAATAAAAGATGTAAATGTTACCTTTGTGGATAGGAAGGACACTTCGCCAGAGAATGCCCAAACGAGCAAAGAAATATTAAAAGAGTCGCCTTATTTAAACAATTAGACCTACCAGATGACTGTGATATACTTTCTGTTCAAGAAGGGGAGGCGCAAAGTGATGCAATCTTTAGCATCTCAGAAGGAGAAGAAGATCTTGAAGAACTTAACAGGTCAATTCAAACGTTAAATTTTACTCAAGAACATATTCTCATGCTTGGGCAGGTCGATGGAGGGTACCATCCACAAATCAGGGTGATTGACGAACAATATAGATGCCTTCATAATTGGCATCTAAATGAAGACATAATCCCTCCACAACCAAGTACTTGCATATGTTGCAAAAGACTGACCATGAAAAGGGCAAGAATACATTGTCCTAAGTGCCAAATAACTGCATGCAATCTATGCGGGCCTTATTACTTCCAAAAAGAGGTACCTGTTGCCCCCTCAGCTCCAGCTCCTTTCTTTCCACAAAAACTAATTCAGGAGCAACAATACTATATTTCCTGGTGTGAAGGCGAAATTGAGCAGCTAAACAGGGAAGTAGCCTACTATAAAGGTCAGTATGAAGAACTGTTAATAGAAAAAGAATTGCAAAATAACTTTGACAAGCTGAACAAAGGGAAGGACATACTGAAAGAGGAAGAAAATGAAGCAAGTCTCATGCTATACGAAGAGACAACTAGTAGTATTACAGCTACGTAAGAAATACAAGGACCAAGGCTAATCAAAAACATGATATATAATCTGAAGGTGGATCTGGAAATTCCAAGAATAGCAAGGTTTTCTCTTAAAGCCATCCTTGACACCGGAGCAATGACTTGCTGCGTTGACCAAAAGTCAGTGCCAAAAGAAGCTCTAGAAGAAAATACCTTCATTGTTCAATTCAGTGGCATAAACTCACAACAAACTACCAAAATGAAGCTAAAGCAAGGCAGGATGTTTATTGGTGAAAATATTTTTTGAATCCCCTACACGTACAACTTTCTAATGATTCTTGGGGACAACATTCAGATGATCATTGGTTGCAACTTCATTAGAGCCATGCATGGGGGACTTCGAATAGAGGGCAATGTGGTAACGTTTTACAAAAATTTAACCACTATTTACACTTTACCCTCCATCACTGTAGCTGCAATTGAAGAACTTGAATTGGACGAAGAGGAATATATACAAATACGAGAAATGGTCCGCTACTCTACTGGCCAATCCCTATAAAAATTCAAAGACCATTTTGGGCCTCTTCTGCAAGGCCACAAGAACCAAGGTTTTATTGGAGAAAACCCTCTCCGCCATTGGTCGAAAAATCAAATTTTGTGCCACCTTGACATTAAAACACCGGACTTTATCATTAAAGACAGACCCTTAAAACACCATACGCCTCAGCACAAGGAGGCCTTCACTAAACATATTCAAGCATTACTGAGGCTCCAAGTAATCAGACCCAGTAAGAGTAGGCACAGAACAACTGCAATCATTGTTAACTCAGGGGAAATTGTTGATCTGACTACTGGGAAAGAGATAAAGGGGAAAGAGCGAATGGTCTTTAACTATAAATAGTTAAATGATTTAACCAATAAAGACCAATACAGTATGCCCGGGATCAACACTACCTTACGCAAGGTTAGTTCAAGCCAAATATATCCTAAATTTGACTTAAAAAGGGGCTTTCATCAAGTGGAAATGCATCCAGAGTCTGTTGAGTGGACAACCTTCTGGGTCCTTGATGGCTTATATGAATGGCTGGTAATGCCATTCGGACTTAAAAATGCCCCTTCTATCTTTCAGCGTAAGATGGATAACTGCTTCAGGGGAACGGAAAATTTTATTACTATATACATTGATGATATACTTGTTTTCTCCCAGAATCAGGATTAGCATGCTCAACATTTACGAGTCATGCTGGACATATGTCAGAAGAATGGATTAATTCTTAGTCCTACAAAAATGAAGATAGCAGTCCAAGAAATTGAATTTCTTAGAGCAATATTGCGTAATCAGAAGATTAAGCTTCAACCTCATATTATATCAAAGATCACTAATTTTTGAGAAGAAGAGCTGAAAACAAAGCAAGGGATGAGGTCCTGGCTTGGTCTCTTAAACTACGCCAGAAATTATATACCAAATCTTGGAAGGCTTCTCAGTCCTCTCTATGCAAAAATAAATCCAACAAGAGATAAGTGGATGAATGCTCAAGATTGGTCCTTAGTAAAGCAACTGAAGGGGTTAATCCAAAATCCCCCTGACCTGGAGATTCCTTTTGAGGACTTCCATATTATCCTTGAAGTTGAAGGATGTATGGAAGTGTGGGGAGGAATTTGCAAATGGAAGAAGTCCAAATACGATCCCAAATTAGTTGAAAGGATTTGTGCTTATGCTAGTGGCAAATTTTCCCCAATTAAGTCCACTATTGACACCGAAATACCTGCAGTCATGAACTCTTTTGAATCCTTAAAGATTTATTATCTTGATAAGAAGGAATTGACTATTAGGACTGACTGCCAAGAAATTATTAGTTTCTTCGGCAAGTCGACAAGCAATAAACCATCCAGGGTTCAGTGGATAGCATTCACTGATTATGTTATGGGCACAGGAATCAATGTTTCTTTTGAACATATCGAGGGCAAGGATAATCAACTTGCTAATGCATTTTCTCAACTAATAAATTTTCTGATAATTACAAAATGGCCGAGCAGGGAACTAACCCAGCTAGGGCTAGCAGCAGCAGCAGCACCTCTATAGGAGATCAAAGAGAGACCCAACAAGGATGCACAAGCCCACATGGCCAATGCTCTCTTGAACCTTTGCTCCTTGATCAAGCCAATGAGCAACTCCTTACCGACCTCCACGACAGGATGCAACAACAAAGAAGCATTCCGTTGGATGACTACAATCTTGTCAGCCAACGATGTTTCGAAATACAACAACAGGCAGCAGTAGATACCCTAAAGTCCTTACGGCAACTCAGATCTTTACATGCTATAAAAACAAAAGAGTGCCTTCAAAGGAGTGGCGGCAAAGATAATTGGTGGCGTGACTGGTATCCTTCCACAAAACAAGTGAATGATCAGCTGGAAACAGCTGTCCGCCTTGTTCAAGATGCAACCCAACGAATGACAGCTTTCAAAGTATAAGGTATTTGAAGAGTGGCGGGCCCAAAAATCCACTAAAAGATAGTGCTTATATGAAGTGTGTTATGTCTTGTCGTAGTAAGTGTCAAAATGAGTTGTAAAATGTACTATGTGTGTTGTAAAGTAGTTAACGTACTATGTCTTGTCATGGTGAGTTGTAAAGAGTACTAATTCTGCTCCCAAAGGAAAAAGATCTAGCATGTGATGATGGGGCCCCATGAGCACCCAACAGCTAGACTTTGCCTATATAAGAAGACATTTGCACCTCTTGCAGAGCATACAAGCATCACTTTGCTCTACTTGAGTAAGTGTTAGCAGCTTTGTACGAAGGTTTTAACAAGTTTGAAGTCAAGAATCTGTGAGTTTCCATTTCCTTTCTCCTTATTTCTTACTTTGAACTTTCACACTGAGCGATCCCAGTATTTTCCCTTCCATACATCCTCTAAAGCAACCAAATCGACTCGATCAAAAGCTCACTTGTGTAAAGTGTTTTTGTTTTTTATTCTTGTATTTCATTTGTATACGTGTATTTGGTTGTCTTTGTTGTAAGCTCCTCGTTGTAAAACTTTTGTAAGAGGTTTCTCCACCTCCGGTGTTATTCCAAGAAGGAGAAAGTTTTAGTGGTGGTGCATCACTAGAGCTCGGTCTTGGAGTAGGAACTAGTGTTCTAAACCACCTAAAATCCTTGTGTTTTGTTTGTATTGTGTTTGTCTTGTCGTTTTAAATCCTTCGGATAACACTCGTAGTGTGTGTGACCAAATAGGTTCCTGATTTATGTTGGTAGTCTATAATTAACCATTAATTATAGAACGATCATGAGTGACACCTAGTAGTACATCATGATCCCCAATTAATCGGAAAATCAACGGTTGACCTTAGAACAACTTCTGAAACCTTTCAGCAGCTACAGTGAGTTGTACCATATTCCCTTCACTCATCTTATATCCACTTGGTTCAGGACATAGTCTATTGTGTCAGTCCCCACTAGGCTGACTACATCACACCTAGCCTAAATATCATTTTCTCATCCTGCGGATTCTAGTTACTGAACATGTATCCAAGAGTACCATACTCTAAACATGTAATGCTTTGGCCAAAGACTTTAGTACAATCTGACGAGAGGCCACAGTGTATACATCTCCTCAGAAGGAGTGGTGAATTCTCTGTAGGCTATTCAAACACCTTCGACTACTTCGACTTATACCCAATCATCCCGGGTCCACATCTCCTTAGAGATGCTTGCTCAAGATGTCAAAGCATAAGTCTCCATGACCAAGATGACTTGAACACTGCAAGTTTAAGGAATATCGCACTTAAGTTGCAGTAAGAACTTCATTGACATATCTGTATATGTAGAGAACCATATGAAGTCTTACAGCTGGTCACTCCAATGAACTAGTTACCATAACTAACATCCAAGGTTAACTCCGGACATCCCAATGCCTTCAGCCAGTGAGAAATAGCTGCTTGGATAAACCAAAGAGTACAACTCGTGTTAGTCTCAACAGAATTGATGGTGTCCGAATGCATCAATTCATCGACTAGGGATAATTCCAATACATCACAATTACACATGTAGAGATACTCACTAGTTGTGATCCAATCACAAATTCTCTTATGCTGTGAATCGTATTGCGGGCATTCAGTAAATGAGTTTAAGATCCAATCAAATACATGAAAACATGTATACTCAAATAGTAAATCTTCATTTATCAAATAAATGGTACAACCATAAGGCGATTGCCTTAGGGCACCTCTCATATATAACTAACACTTATGCCACCAAGATCACAAGCTTGGACTTATGCCGCCAAGTCCACATTCTTGGACTTCTCTTGCCAAGGCTTCACCCTTGGACTTTCCTTGCCAAGTCTTCACATTTGGAGTTCCTTTGCCAAGATTTACACTTGGACTTTTTTGTCACTTAAACATTCATTATTGTTAGATCATAATTATTGCCCAACTTCAAATGATTAATCGAACATCAAAATACATTAATACTTGGGGCATTGTTGCACCAATACATTCTGCTCAGGAAACATACATGCTGCTCGGGAAACCCATAAGATGTTTAACTCTGATACCTCCCACAACTGAGCTCTAAATTGACTATACTACCCAATCCCTATAGAGCTTGGAAAATATACATGCTGGTTGGGAAACACATATGTTGCTCACGAAATATGCATGCTGGTTGGGAAACACATATGATGCTTAGAAATACAAATGTTTTTCGGGAAACATACATGTTACTCGGGAAACCCATAAGATGTTTAACTCTGATACTTCCCACAACTGAGCTCTGAACCGACTATACTTTCCTATCCCTATTGAGCTCGGGAAATACACATGCTAGTCAAAAAACACACATGCTGCTCAGGGAACCTATAAGATATTCAACATGACATTTCACTACATTTGGCTTTGGATCAACTACACTGCCTATCCCTATTGAGCTTGGGAAATACTCATGCTGCTCAGGAAATGAACAGGATGCTTTGGAAACGTGCATGTTGCTCGGGAAACAAGCAAATTCCTTCAGCACAGATCATACCACAACTCTGAACCCACTATAATGCTTGACACTTCTATTCTCGGGAAAAGAATATGATATTCTACCGCATTACCTCTAACAATTTTTGAAATACCTTAGCTAAAAATCTCGAACCCATCATAAGTTTCCCCTCTTTAGTAAAACTTAAGAGCAAAGTCGAATGAAGTTTTGCAAGTATCCATAAAGAATACACCACTGCACTCAAGCACATCATACTTTTTTCATGTCATTCCTCAAACATATACCCAAAAAACCCCTGAACCCATCATAAGTTTCCCCTCTTTTGTAAAATTGAAGAGAAAAGTTGAATGAAGTTTTGCAAGTGTCTATCAAGAATGCTTCTCTGAACTCAAAACAATCACCATACCCTCTCATGCTATGTTTTATACAAACACCATGCCATTAGGCGCAGAGCCTGAATAATTTATTTTAGCCTTTAGGCTGTCACATTAAGCACTGAGCCCAAGAAAAATTTACTTAGCCACGATAACGGGTTGTTATAATCCCATAGAGAGAATGTAACTACCTAATCCTTAGGTTGTTATATTAGGCATTGGGCCCAAGTAAATTTTACTTAGCCACTATAACAGACTGTTATAATACCGTAGAGGGAATGTAACCACCTAGCCCTTAGGCTGTTATATTAGGTGTTGGGCCCAAGAAAATTTTACTTAGCCACTATAATAGACTATTATAATCTCGTAGAGGAAATGTAACTAACTAGGCCTTAGGCTGTTATATTAGGCGTTAAGCCCAAGAAAATTTTACTTAGCCACTATAATGGGTTGTTATAATCCCGTAGAGGGAATGTAACTATCTATCTTTTAGGCTGTTATATTAGGCACTGAGCTTGAGAAAATTTACTTAATTTGAGAAAAAACCATTATTTTAGACACAAACCCTTCTTCCTCCCTTTTCAGACCATACAACCCTTTTGGAGGATCGTGGCCTAACTAGAGGGGGGGGGGGTGAATAGCTCAATTCGTAGATGGAAATCGTTCGCTTTTTAATCATCTACAAATACTATTAGCGTAGTGGAAATATAATGCAAAAGTAAAATCAATTAAGATAAAGCAAGAGGAAATGAGCACAAACACTAACACGTCGATGTAACGTGGTTCACGACCCTTGCCACTAATCCACAAATGATTCATTCAAGTGAATCACCCCTCAACCAACTTCACTAGTGTCTCCTTTAGCCCAAGCAAGGTGGAGGTAAACCTTCTTTACAAGAATCACTCCCTCTTACAATAAGATTGAAATAAACACAAGAAGAGGAGTGGAAAATCGTGTAGAGCACTTAGGAGTATGAATGGGAGTTAAGAATTAACCTCCCAATAGCTCTATCCCTTCTTTTTATAAAGAAGAAGGGTTTCTTCTCGTTAGGTGGCAATGATCGATGCATGCATCATCGATCATTGCCATTCTAATGGCTTCGACCAATCAATCAATCATGGTCGTCACATCCAACGACTCCTCCATCAGTTGACTGATCGAGCCATAAGTCGAGTGATCTAGGCAATCAGTCTACTTTCAAACCTTCTGTACCTGCGACAACCTTGTTCAGTCAAATGTCGTCCCTTGGCAGTCGACTGATAGTGCAGTAGACGACTGCTAAACCCTATCAGTCCACTGCTGGGCCAAAAACCAAATAGTCGAACACCGATCGAGCACCAGTTGAGTGCCATCGACCCAGAGCAGTCGACTGCTATCTATAGCAGTCGACTGGTGTCGGGTGAAACCTCAAACAAACCATTTGTTTGAGCATCTGACTTAACCAAATGTCGGGTAAACCTCAAACCTAAGTTTGAGCATTCGACTCTTGACTTAGCCATTCAGCTAAGTTCACCTATGAGCTACCATTACAATCGCTCAATCTCTCATCTCCCTTGGAGTCCCTCATCGAAGCTCTCTTCGTCCGGCCATGTCCCTCAGAAGCACCAAGCGTACGACTTCACAATGCCATCCTTCGCATCTCACCCTGACGTTTGCTTCCTTTGGCTTCACTCCAATGCTCCTCATCCGGCGGTCCCTCGGATGCACCAAGAGCACGACTTTCGCAATGCCATCCTGTTAGGGAAATCAACCAATGTGATGTGGTTTTGATTTGTGTGGCAAAGGGTTTAAGTTAGGATTGTTATAGATTTGATATGTGCGTTGAAGTCGTGCAGGACTTAGTAATTCACACATGGATGACAATAGCATTGGCAAGATTCACCTCTCATGACTCGGTCCTTAAGTCGGTGAAAGATGCATTGTAGAAACCGTGCGCTTGGTGCATCCGAGGGACTGACAGACGAGGAGCATTGGAGTGAAGCCGAAGAAAGTAGACTTCAGGGTGAGATGTTAAGGATGGCGCTACGAAGGCGTGCGCTTGGCGCATCAGAGGGACGTGGCCGGATGAAGAGAACTTCAAAGGTGAGGGACTCCAAGGAAATGAGAGTGAGCGATTGTAACCCGGGACGGGGTAGCTCGTAGGTGAACTTGGCCAAACGGCTAAGTGTCGGATGGGTGTTTCCCGACACTAGTCGACTGCTACAACTACTCCAAGTCGACTGGAGACTCGAGTGGTGTTCGAGTTAAAGTTCTGGCTGATCAGTCGACTGCCAGCTTGTGGCAGTCGACTGCTAGCTCCATCAGTTGACTGCCAAGGGGAGCAATCGACTGATGTTGAGGGTTTCAGGCACAGAAGCTTCAGTAGTCGAGTGATCGCGTCGACTACTCGACTGATGGCTCCATCAGACAACTGATGGGAAGATCAGTTGACTGATGTGGGAGATGTTGGTTAAAATCCAACGTGGAAGAAGCCATTAGAGGGCAACGACTACAGCAACAGTCGATTGATCGGGGCATCAATCGACTGTTGCTGGCTCAACGGGAAGAATGGCCTCTTCTCTAAAATAATAGGCCTTTGGATACTTGGGGAGGCTAATGCTTTAACTCAAAACAACACCCAAGTGCCCAAAATGTTTTCCTACTCTTCTTACTTGCATTTATCTCAATCCTATTGTAAGAAGAGTGATCTTGTAAGAAAAGGTTACCTCCACCTTGCTTGGTGCCATGGAGAGAATAGTGAAGGTTTAGGCATGATTCACCTGGAACGAATCGATCCATGGATTACTGGCAAGGCCGTGAACCACGTTATATCAGTTTTTTATCATTGCCTCTTGTATTGTCTTTTATTATTCCGTCATACTAATCATATTCATGTTGGTGCAGTGGGCACCAAAGTCGAACCGGTATTTTGATTATGGCAAAAGGCTCAATAGTTAAGGGTATATTTGTTATCTTACGAGCTCAATTAAGTGTGCAGAAATGCTAAAGTTGAGCGGAAGGTCTGCGACACCCTGGGAACCGAGGTGGCTCGCAACGCCAGAGGGACTTCGAGGAAGCCGAGGTACTCGGGTGAAGACCGAAGCGAGGCTACAAGGTAAGCTCGTGTGAAAGCCGGCAAGGTCGTTAAGCGAGATCCGACCCAATACCTCCAATGGAAGGTCTAGGTCGAGATCGATGGTTAGAACCATCAGATTTTTATATTTTAAGCTAACTTGTATCATAGCCCAAAACCCTTTGACTACAAATACCAATCGCTAGTCAAGTTCCAAATCGAGAAGAGCTCAATTTCAAGGGGGTGAATTTGACTTGACTCGTGTTTTGGTACAAAGGGTGATGTGGCATCAAGGTGGACATCCAAACCATCACCAAGCTTCCTTGTGGTGGACGCCAAAATAAGGTGAGTTGGCACAAGATGGTTGGCTCATGATGTGGCATTGTTGAATGGCTCCAACAAGTTGGCGCCAAGGAGGTTGGAGGTGGCACAAGGTGGTTGGATGAAACACCTCATCCTCAAGTTGGCGCCCCAAGGAGGTTGGAGGTGGCACAAGGTGGTTGGATGAAACACCTCATCCTTGAGTTGGCGCACAAGAAGGCTGGAGGTGGCACAAGGTGGTTGGATGAAACACCTCATCCTTGAGTTGGGATAAGAACCTCACCTTGGACACTACCTATGTCTAAATTCATAGATCAATATCCATAAATAGACATGTTCAAGCCAAGCAAATAACAAGAATTCAAGAGCTCAACACGGCCGTAACGCCGCTTACTACTACTCACATTTGCTACGACGAAGTGCCGACAACGAAAGCTACATCTTCTACTTATAAGAGTTGTCGGTATATTTATTTAAGTTCTACTTTTAAATTGTCTTTGTGCTTTAATCGTAATAAGGAAAGGGGAGGTCCTTTGCCTTGATTTCTTTTGTAATCGCTGTTCTACCTCCAACGAGGAGGAGTGGTTTTAGTGAATTGCCCTCCGTACATGATCAAGGATCACTAGGGCCGTGGATTAGCAATCGAAAGATTGTGAACCACGTAAATATATCTTGTCTACTTTATATTTCACTTGTGCACTCTACTTGCTTTTACTTATTGCAAAAGTTTTTAACGACATCGTATCGCTATTCACCCCCCTCTAGCGACACTTTCGATCCAACAATTGGTATCGAGTCGGGCGCTAAGATTCGGTGAAACCACCAATCTAGCTTTGTTTTTCTTTTTTACAGATTTTTATTTATTTATTTCTGTTTTCGTGATAATTATTTCACTTGCTTATCTTCTCCTACATATAGAATTGCATTAGAGGCTTTAGGATCCGGATAAGGTTGTCCTTCTGTTAGATCCCGAGTAAGGTTGTCCTCCGAACTTCAACGACATTCGTGATTTGATTGTTTATTTCTTTTGCAAGTTACATTTTATATATCTTTTTACTTCTCAAGACTACTAATCCAAGACGAAAGTCTTGGAATATTCTTTCCTGTGTGTTTTGCAAGATTCTTTTCGCTCTTCTTCTTGTTTTTAAATGGCCCATCTCGAAGGGTTTAGCATCACGACGCTTTACAACTGTAATGACTTTCGTTATTGGAAGGGTCGGATGGAATGCTTTCTTAAAACCCAAATCGAGATGTGGATCGTAATCCAAACCGGTTTCACACTTCCTAATGAAGATGGTGAATCTTTGGGTTACGATCAATGGTCAAATTCCATGAAAAACAAGTAGAAGCCGATGCCAAGGCAACTCAAATCTTGCAATGTGGGTTGTCCAAGGAAGAGTTCAACCGCGTCGGCCCTTCATTAGTGCAAAGGACTTATGGACCAAGCTAGTGGAACTACACGAAGGCACCGACGACACGAAGGTATGTAAAAGAGATTTACTTTTAAATAAATTGTATAACTTGAAAATGCAGGAAAACGAGACAAACTCAACTACATGCTCAGATTCCAAGACATCGTCAACCAACTCCATGCCATCGGACAAAAGGTCGAGAATCGCGACCTTATCGTATTCTCTTAACTCGCTTCCTAGGACCACCTTGTGGGGCATCCATGGTCGATGCCTACAAGGTCTCCAAGGACCTTTCTAAAATTAGGTTAGACGAATTGTTTTCGAACTTGAATTACATGAGCAAACTAACGTGGTCCAGCCGAGAAGAGTATTGCGCTTAGTTGCAGGTTCCAAGAAGAAGAAGCCCCAAGCAAGCCACCCCGAGGAAGAAGACGATATCCAAGCTCTAATGGCTGCCGACCGAGCACGACTCAAAATCAAGAAGAGTCCGAGTCCGAATCCGGCGATGAGCTTCCATTCAAGATAAGCCACTGATCCGTATCCGTTCAAAAGAATCATTAAGGGTAAGTCTGGTCGTTACTTAATACTTTGTATGGTGCAATTAAATTTTTAAATAAGAAACTAGCTAAGTCCGAGTCCAAGGTCGAGACCCTAATTGAGGAGGTTAACCTTCTCAAACATGAGGTCTCCTAACCTCTTCGACTACTCAGATTCAAGAGGAGGACTCAACTCAAGCTGAAAAGCTTGAAGTTGAGAACTCGCTTTTGAAAACACAAGTCAAGACCTTAGGAACACGTTGAAAGGTTCACTTTGGGATCCAAGGGACTTGACCTCTTACTTGATCACAAAGGGCCGTGGTACAACAAGGCCGGACTCGGTTTAACTCAAATACAACCAATAAGTCATATATGTCTATAGTAAACCAACATAAGAAAAATGTCCAAGCATGGGTCCCTAAGATCACTTTGATTTCAACTTTAGGATCTAACATGTATTGGGTTCCTATGACCAAATTCACTATGTGAATAGACCCACTGATTCAATGGTCCGGGGGAGCCAATACAAAATGTATTTTTGTTAAGTCTTAGAAATTGCATGCTTAGTTTTTCCTTTATTTTTAGAATGGTTAGATAGGACTCATAACCAACTAAAATCCTACGAAAAGATTGAGCCTCGGGGAGCCTCTTTTCAAAAATAAATCAACTAAAATCCTATAAAAGATTGAGCCTCTGGGAGCCTCTTTTCAAAAATAACTAGTTAGACCAAGATGTAGTCTCAAGTAAGTCGAGTTATCAATTTCTTGAAATTAGCTTTGTCTAAGGAAGTGGTCGTTGTTCCGATCAAAGAAGGCCTCTGTGCCTCGCCACGACTGAAGCTAATCTCTTGAAAAGATTACTTGATGAGCTTAGACTAAATAATCTAACCTAATGTTGGTTAATTTAAATTCATTAAAATTAATCAAGTAAAATTGAAAGTCATCTCACAAGAACACATAGGAATAACATGTTTTGATCATGTAGATATTGGTGAGATGATTTAGGTTTAAAACTTACAAACAACCCTTTAGTAATTCCATTGATCCTACACATAAGAGTCGAAGAAACCATTAATATAGTTTTCGACGTTTAAGGACACGAACCTGCTCAATCCTTAACAAAACCAACTAGCAAATCAACTTATAGCGAACCCGACTGATCTTGAACTTGAATCTCCCCTAACCCAAGTCATCCTATCGACCAAGTGATAGATGACTCTAACCCAAGTCAAACTAGAACTCACCCAAGTCATCCTATCGACCAAGTGATAGATGACCCTAACCCGAGTCACACTAAGACTCAAACAAATCATCCTATCAATCAAGTTATAGGTGATCCAAATTTAGGGTTCGAACTAGAGCTTCATATCGAAACCTTAGTCAAATCTCGTTAATTTCCAAAATCGAACCCAAAACTATTGAACAAGCACTTCTTGATCCCGATCGATTATTGCTATGCAAGAAGAGCTAGCTCAATTCACTAGAAATGAATGGGAATTAGTACCACCACCTAAAGAAAAATCAATTATTGGAACAAGGTGGGTATTTCAAATAAACTTGATGATAAAGGTGAAGTAGTTAGAAATAAAGCTAGGTTAGTCGCAAAAGGGTTTAGTCAAGTCAAGGTTTAGATTACGATGAGACCTACGCCTCAGAGCTGACTAGAGTCCATCCGAATGTTGTTAGCATATGCTGCACATCGAGGTTTTAAATTGTTTCAAATGGATGTCAAGTCAGCATTTTTGAATGGATACATTAAGGAAGAAGTTTACGCTACCAACCTCCTGATTCAAAATCTAGATAAACCCGACCATGTCCTTAGACTTAAGAAAGCCCTATATGGACTCAAACAAGCCCCAAGAGCTTGGTACGAAGGCTTTCGATCTATCTTAAGTCCAAAGGATTCAACCAAGGTTTAGTCGACCCAACCTTATTCGTTAAAACCGTAGGGAAAAGAAATCTTTATAGCCCAAATCTATGTAGATGATATAATTTTTGGAACTACTAACTCGATCCTCGCTAAACTAATTCATCTCACTTATGGAAAGTGAATTTGAAATGAATTTAGTGGGAGAGTTAAGTTTTTCTTAGGTTTACAAATTAAACAAACTAAAGATGGAATATATTTACATCAACAAAAATATACTAAGGACTTAATAAATCGATTTGGAATGCAAGATGCTAAAATAATCAATACACCTATGGCAACTAATGTTAATATAAACGAAGATGTAGAAGGAAAACCCGTTGACCTAAAATACTATAGAGCGCAATAGGAAGTCTCCTATACTTAACATGAGCCGACCCGACATTTTATTCATGGTAAGTATGTGCGCAAGGTTACAAACCTGTGCCAAGGAGTCTCACCTAACCCTAGTCAAGCGTATCCTTAGATATCTAAAGGGCACGCTAAACGAGGTATTTGGTACCCTAGATCTACCGAGTTTAATCTAATCGGCACATCGACTCGACTATGCCGGTAGTAAACTCGATAGAAAGAGCACGAGTGGTTGTTGTCAAATCCTCGGCTCGAGTCTAGTAAGTTAGGTGCAGAGGGAAGCCATTGCGTTGCCTTATCTACCACCAAGCCGAATACGCTTGCGATGGGTGAGTGTGTCTCTCACTCCGTGGATGAAGCACACTCTCCAAGACTTTAGCTTAATCTTTAACAACATTAAAACCTACATAGATAACATTAGTTCAATTAACTTAACTAAAAATCCAATATGTCATTCTAGGACAAAACATATAGAAGTTAAACACCACTTCATTAGAGAACATGTAACTAATGGAACTATACAACTAGAGTATGTTGAGTCCAAATCAAACCTAGCGGACATCTTCACCAAACCACTACCCGGGCAATTTAGTTTATTAAGATGAAAGTTAGGTATGCGTAATAGAGTAGGATTTAAATTTTTCTATATATGTACTCGCTTTTGCTTCTTTTATGAAATTAGCCTAAGTCTTACCTTAGAAATCATATACCTATAGATTTAAGGAGCCAACACATCTCACAACACATAGGACTAATGTGTTTGTGTACTTAGCCAATGAGACGGCGTGAGATGTTAGGACCTTACTCTGGTTCCGCACGTAGATTCAGTGCATCGACATGAACCATGGAGTATAATTATTTAAAATTAATCAACTCCTTCAAGACTTATTGATCATTCTATATCAATCAAGTCCAACCGGAGTTGTACATTTTAGATGAACATATTTTCAAGCTTATTATTATTTTAAAAAAATATATATTTATATTGGGAACTTGCTTGGACTTACAAACCCTAAAATATATTTACAAACTTTTTGAGTTAAGGCAAAAGGGGGAGAAAGTCACAAAAGTAAGGAAGAAAGTAAACAAAATTATTACCTTTTATATTAAGTAATTCCGTTTACTTAAGCAACTATTAAGGGGGAGTAAAAATTATTTTTCAAGAACTCACCTTCGGTCAAGGGGGAGGTTACCTCAAAGGGGAGAACTTGAAACAATAATATTTCTCACTCATACTTAATCATTATGCTAGCTCATTCATATTTAATCATTATGCTAGCTCATTCATATTTAATCTTTATGCTAGCTCATTCATATTTAATCTTTATGCTAGCTCATTCATGCTTAATCATTATGCTAGCTCATTCATCTTTAATCTTTATGCTAGCTCATTCATGCTTAATCATTATGCTAGCTCATTCATATTTAATCATTATGCTAGCTCATTCATATTTAATCTTTATGCTAGCTCATTCATATTTAATCTTTATGCTAGCTCATTCATGCTTAATCATTATGCTAGCTCATTCATATTTAATCTTTATGCTAGCTCATTCATGCTTAATCATTATGCTAGCTTCGTTATGTTAATTTTTCCTTAACTTTTGTGTCGGTTTGCCATGAATCAAAAGGGGAGATTGTTGTGCAGTGGGCACCAAAGTCGAACCGGTATTTTGATTATGGCAAAAGGCTCAATAGTTAAGGGTATATTTGTTATCTTACGAGCTCAATTAAGTGTGCAGAAATGCTAAAGTTGAGCGGAAGGTCTGCGACACCCGGTGGGAACCGAGGTGGTCGGGCAACGCCAGAGGGACTTCGGAGGAAGCCGAGGTACTCGGGTGAAGACCGGAAGCGAGGCTACAAGGTAAGCTCGTGTGAAAGCGAAGCAAGGTCGTTAAGCGTAGATCCGACCCAATACCTCCAATGGAAGGTCTAGGTCGAGATCAGATGGTTAGAACCATCGTACTTTATATTTTAAGCTAACTTGTACTGCAGTCCAAAACCCTTTGACTACATCCAACTACTAGTCAAGTTCCTCGAGAAGAGCTCGAATTTCAAGGGGGTGAATTTGGACTTGACTCGTGTTTTGGTACAAAGGGTGATGTGGCATCAAGGTGGACATCCAAACCATCACCAAGCTTCCTTGTGGTGGACGCCCAAAATAAGGTGAGTTGGCACAAGATGGTTGGCTCCCATGATGTGGCACCAGTTGAATGGCTCCAACAAGTTGGCGCCCAAGGAGGTTGGAGGTGGCACAAGGTGGTTGGATGAAACACCTCATCCTCAAGTTGGCGCCCAAGGAGGTTGGAGGTGGCACAAGGTGGTTGGATGAAACACCTCATCCTTGAGTTGGCGCACAAGAAGGTTGGAGGTGGCACAAGGTGGTTGGATGAAACACCTCATCCTTGAGTTGGGATAAGAACCTCACCTTGGACACTACCTATGTCTAAATTCATAGATCAATATCCATAAATAGACATGTTCAAGCCAAGCAAATAACAAGAATTCAAGAGCTCTCAACACGCCGTCGTAACGCCGCTACTACTACTCACATTTGCTACGACGAAGTGCCGCCGACAACGAAAGCTACATCTTCTACTTATAAGAGTTGTCGGTATATTTATTTAAGTTCTACTTCTTTAAATTGTCTTTGTGCTTTTATCGTAACAAGGAAAGGGGGAGTGTCCCTTTGCCTTGATTTCTTTTTGTAATCGTTGCTCCTACCTCCAACGAGGAGGAGTGGTTTTAGTTAATTGCCCTCCGTACATGATCAAGGATCACTAGGGCCGTGGATTAGCAATCGAAAGATTGTGAACCACGTAAAAATATCTTGTCTACTTTATATTTCCGCTGTGCACTCTCTACTTGCTTTTTACTTATTGCAAAAGTTTTTAACGACACCGTATCGCTATTCACCCCCCCCTCTAGCGACACTTTCGATCCAACAATTCATAGGCAATCAGTGAACGACGTCCATCGTATGCGATAAAAGGCTATTCACCCCCCTCTAGCCGGCCACCGACATTCCAACAAGTGGTATCAGAGCCAAGTTGCTTGTCACGGGAATCACCGCCGCAACAAGCATGATATTAAAAATGGTCGGCTCCAACATTCATCCGCCAAAGTTCGAGGGAGAATTCTCTTGGTGGAAGAAGAGAATGGAGGTATTCTTCGAGACCGATTTTGATATAATGTTAATTATGGAAAACAATTTCGAGTTGCCTAGGGATGAAGAAGGGGAGCCAATAGAAAAATCAAGATGGACTAAGAAACAAAGGGAGGAGCACTTGGCGAATTCAAAGGCCAAGCATCACCTTTTCAATGTGCTCCCCCAACAAGAGATCAACCGGATTGGGGAGTGATCAAGTGATAAAGAGATGTGGGAGAGATTGGTAGAGCTTCATGAAGGCACCTCGAAAGCCAAATTAGCAAGAAGGGATCTCTTTCGCTCCCAATTGAACAATATCAAACTTGACAAGGGAGAAAAGGTAGTATCACTACACTCTAGATTTAAAGAAATTATTAATGGGCTATCAAGTGTAGGTGAGAAGCTATCGAACCGAGACATGATCATGAAGGTCATAGACGCTTTCCCCTGGTCCTCAAAGTGGAGCTCCATGGTGGACTCTTTCTACATTTCCAAGAATCTAAAGGTAAGTACTCTAGATGAATTTTTCTCCACTATGGAATTGCATGAAACATGACTTGAAGGCATAGTAGAAGAGCCAAGGAGTCAATCAATGGGAGTGGCACTAGTAGCAAGCAAGGGGAAGAAGAAGAAGGAGACTCCACCTTCTTCATCCGATGAAGATTCTTCCTCCTCCTCCATGGATAGCAATTAAGAGACATATATGGTAAGGAAGGTAAGACGTGCCTTAAAGAATTTTAAGTTAACAAATCTAATGATAGGAGAAGAAGGCCAAGAAGAAAGATAATATGCTACAATTTCCAAGGAGAGGGACACATAAGGGATGATTGTCCCCTCTTGAACAAAAGCAAGGAGGAGAGAAGAAAGAAAGAAGAGAAGAAGAAAGGGACCAAGAAGAAGGAGGATGAAAAGCGAGCCAAGGAGAAAGGGAAGGTCAAGGCACACAAAGCGGTGACATTGGATGATCCATCATCCTCATCGGAAGAAGAAGAAGCCTTCACAAGCCTTGCCCTAATGGCCATAGAAGACTTGGATTCCACCTCCTCCTCCGAGCAAGAAGAAAGAAGTTCTAGTGAGGAGAGCTCAAGTGAAGAGGGAGCTTCATCTTCATCCTCATCGAAATCGGAGTAAGAAGACATGGAAACTATGGTAACGAATCTTTCCCCTAAGAAAATTGTTTCCATGATTTCTAGCCTTACTAGGGATTTATTTAAGACTAAAAAGAAAAATAAATGCATGCTTTATGATATTAGAAAATTAGAAGAAAAACTAGAAAATGCATGCTTAAATGTTAATGATTATATTCCCCTCTAGATGTTAATGATGCATGTATTGAGGAAAATAAGGCTTTAAGGGAAAAGGTAGATCACCTAACTAAAGCCTTAGAAAAATTCACTATTGGCTCCAACACCTTGAACATGATTATTGGAAGCCAAAGGGCTAGTTTCAATAAGAAATACCTAGGATATAAGGGAAACAAAAATGAAAAGGCCTATCATTGTTTAATTTCTAGGGGTCAAGCTAAAAGTAAGATGGTAGCTAGAAAATGGATCCCTAAAGAATATTTAGTGAACCCTATAGGAAAGAATTTGTATTGGGTTCCCAAATCCATCTTTAAGGGTTAGGAAAACCCTAGGTTAGTCAACCATAAGTAGACTTTATTCATATCATATTATATCGTTGACTTGTAAGGATGTGGGTCATAATTTTTGAATTAAGTGTTGGGTGTTGATAATGTGATCATAATATGGAATTATAATAATATTTGATTTTTGATCATGATATGCAATAATTGAACATATTGATCATGATTGATAATACATGTTTTTATGATCATATTGATGGTTTTAGGATTCATGACACTTAACAATGGGTAGAATTGCATGAAATTTTGGTTAAGTATAATACCTTTAGGTTCATCTCACATCCCACTATAAGGCTAACTTAATTGAGAACATAGTAATGGGTGAGATGATACAAATGGTCCACTAATGCTTATGACATTTAGATGGTCATTTGATGTATCATAATAGCAATAATAGACCAACTATAGGGAAAGAAAATGTTTAATCAATGAACATATTGCCCATAGATCATAGTTGGATATTTTAAATGATTTAAAAACATTTTATGTTTTATAAACAGTGAGTTCATGTTTTGAAAAGTTTCAAGGCGAAACTAGGCTTTAAAGTGGATACAAACTTTAGACATTTTTGCAACTTTTGAGTTTTTGCCAAATTCTGAAAAATAAAATGAATTTTCATGAAAAATCATTTTTCACTGATAAAGGAACTCACTAGAAATATGTACTTTAAAATTTCATGATTTTTCGAATTTTCTGAAATTTCTAGTGCATTTTTGAAGTTCATTCGAAAAATCAGAAAAACCTGAAAATTGAGTGCTAGTCGACTAATGGACTGATTCAGTCGACTGATGTACTGTGCACGAGCACAGTAACCTGTTTTATCAGGTTTTGAGTTTGGTTTTTTGGTATTTTTCTCCCATTAGACTTGATGTCATGTGTGTATAACATTTGAATAATATTTTTGATGGTGTCAAAGGAGGAGAAATGGTGAGTTTAAGTTAATCATGCTAAGGGGAGAGTTAGCATGTCTTAAGGGGGAGTTGCATGTTTAAGGGGGAGTTTTTATACTCATGTTATTTACATGCTTTCTTGCCTTATGTTTTATGTAATTATTTTACCTAACTTAAACAGATTGCCACACATTAAAAAGGGGGAGATTGTTAAGGCAATCAACCCATGTGATGTGGTTTTGATGTGTGTGACAAAGGGTTTAAGTTAGGATTGTTATGGATTTGATATGTGCATTGAAGTCATGCATGACTTAGTAATTCACACATGGATGACGATAGCATTGGCAAGATTCACCTCTCATGGTTCGGTCCTTGAGTCGGTGAAAGATGCATTGCGGAAGTCGTGTGCTTGGTACATCCGAGGGATCGTCGGACGAGGAGCATTGGAGTGAAGCCAAAGGAAGTAGACTTCAGGGCGATATGCGAAGGATGGCACTGCGAAGTCGTGCGCTTGGTGCATCCAAGGGATGTGGTCGGACGAAGAGAACTTCAAAGGCTAGGGACTCCAAGGGAATGAGAGTGAGCGATTGTAACTCGGGATGGGGTAGCTCATAGGTGAACTTGGCCAAACAACTAAGTGTCGTATGGGTGTTTCCCGACACCAATCGACTGCTATAGGTAGCAGTCGACTGCTCCAAGTCGACTGAAGACTCGACTGGTATTCAAGTCAAAGTTCTAGCTGATCAGTCGACTGCAAGCTTGTGGCAGTCGACTGCTAGCTCCATCAATCAATTGCCAAGGAGAGCAGTCGACTGATGTCGAGAGTTTCGGGCGCTAAAGCATCAACAGTCAAGTGATCGCGTCGATCACTCGACTGATGGCTCCATCAGTCTACTGATGGGAAGATTAGTCTATTGATGTGGGAGCCGTTGGTTAAAATCCAACGTGGAAGAAGTTGTTAGAGGGCAATGGCTACAGCAACAGTCGACTGATCGAGGCATCAGTCGACTGCTGCTGGCTCAACGGGAAGAATGACCTCTTCCCTATAAGAAGAGGCCTTTGGACACTTGGGGAGGATAATGCTTTAACTCAAAACAACACCCAAGTGCTCAAAATGTTTTCCTACTCTTCTTACTTGCATTTATCTCAATCCAATTGTAAGAAGAGTGATCTTGTAAGAAAAGGTTACCTCCACCTTGCTTGGTGCCAAGGAGAGAATAGTGAAGGTTTAGGCGTGATTCACCTAGAACGAATCGATCCGTGGATTAGCGGCATGGCCGTGAATCGCGTTATATCGGTTTGTTAGCATTGCCTCTAGTATTTTCTTTTATGATTCTGCTGCGCTAATCATATTCATAGGCAATCAATGAATGACGTCCAACGTACGCGATAAAAGGCTATTCACCCCCCTCTAGCCGGCCACCGACGTTCCAACACATCCTTCACCGACTCAAGTACTCGAACCATGAGATGGTGAACCCACCAATGCTAACATCAAGCTAACCATGTGTGATTTACTAATTCCTTCACAACTTAAATACACATATCAAATCACATAAACAATCTAATTTAAATCTTTTGCCGCACACACATCAAAACCACATCATACATGGGTTTATTGCCCTAACAATCTCCCCCTTTTTGATCTGTGAGAATCCGTTTAAGTTAGGTAAAACATTAACAAAAACACATAATGAAGGAAATCATGTAAACATAATATGAGTATCAAAACACTCCCCCTTAATACATGCATCTCCCTCTTAACACATGCTAATTCTCCCCCTAGCATGATTAACTTAAACTCTACCATTTCTCCCCCTTTGACACCATAAAAAACAATACACATATGTCATATAACATGACATCAAAGTCTAAAGGAAGAAAAAAAACCAAAACATGCCTAAATACCCAGAAATCACGTTGTTGTGCACGTGCACAGTTCCATCAGTCGACTGGTTCAGACTACAAGTCGACTGACACTTGTAATTTAGCCTTTTCTGATTTCCGAACCCAAGTTCAGAAATACATTAAAAATTTCAAAAATTTTGAAAAATCATGAAATTTGGTGAACATATTTCTTATGATTCCCTCTATCAGTGAAAAATAATTTTCCATGAAAATTCAATCTATTTTTGAAAATTAGGCAAAAATTCAAAAGTTGTAAAATGTCTCAATTTTGTATCAACTTTAAGACCTAGTTTTTCCTTGGAATGTTTCAAATCATGAACTCTTAGTTTTCAAAACATGAAATGGTTTTAAATCATTTAAAATATCCAACTATGATATATGGGCAATATTTCCATTGATTAAATATTTGCTTTCCCCATAGTTGGTCTATGATTACTCTATCATGATACTTATAATGACTCATCAAAAATGTCATAAGCATAAGTGAGTCATTTGTATCTTCCTAACATCTCACTCATGCTATGTTTTCAATCAAGTTAGCCTTATGGTGAATGTGAGATGTGACTAAAGGTAATTATACTTAACCATCAATTTTCATGCAATTTCTATCAAGGTTAAGTATCAACCACAACAACCAACATGATCATAACACAAACATGATCATAATTGCATATCATGATCATAAATCAAGTATTATCACTACATCCACCATGCTTATAAGTCAACTACCCACATCATCATAAGTCAACCATTTAATAAGATATGAAATAAAATCAAGTGTGGTTGACTATCCTAGATTTCTCTAACCTCTAAGGATGGACTTGGGAACCCAATATAAATTCTTTCCAATAGGGTTCACCAAGTACTCCATAGGGATCCATTTCCTAGCTACCATTATTGTTTTTGATTGCCCTCTAGCTATTAAACAATGGTAAGCCTTTTCATTTTTGGTTCCCTTATATCCTAGGTCTTTCTTGTTAAAACTAGCTCTTTGGCTTTCAATGATCATATTTAGGGTGTTGGAGCCAATAATGAATTTCTCTAGAGCCTTAGTGAGGAAATCTACTTTTTCCCTTAAAGCCTTATTTTTTTCAACACATACATTATTTAAACTAGAAGAAGAAGCATTATCATTTAAACATGCATTTTCAAGCTTTTCTTCTAGATCCTTAATTTCATTTTGCATGCATTTGTTTTTCTTTTTATCTCTAAATAAGTCCTTAGTTAAGCTAGTAATCATGGAAATAATCTTTTTGGGAGGAAGATTTGTTACCTCACTTACCCAATCTCCTTGTTCTGAATCCGATGAGGATGATGCTCCCCCTACACTTGAGCTCTCCTCCTCACTTGTGCTTGCTTCTTCTCTTTCAGAGTCCAAGTCTTCTATCGCCATAAGTTCAAGGCTTGTGAATGCTTCTTCTTCCTCCGATGAGGATGGATCATCTCATGTGGCCTTCAAGTTTTGCATCTTACCCTTTCCTTTTTCCTTGGATTTCTTTTTTTCACCCTTCTTCTTGCTTCACTTCTTCTTGTCTTCTTTCTTTCTCCTTTCTTCCTTGCTTTTGTTCAAGAGAGGACAATCATCTCTCATGTGTCCCTCTCCATGGCAATTGTACCATATGATTTTTCTTCTCAGCCTTCTCCTATCATGGGATTTGTTAAATTTAAAATTCTTTAAAGCACGTCTCACCTTCCTTACCATGTATGCTTCCTCATTGCTATTCATTGATGAGGAGGATTCTTCATCCGATGAGGAAGGTGGAGTCTCCTCCTTCTTCTTATTCCCTTTGTCGGCTACTAGTGCTAATCCCATTGATGGCTCGATTGGATCTTCTACTATACCTTCAAGCCTAGTTTCATGCAATTCCATAGTGGAGAAAAATTCTTCTAGAGTACTTACCTCTAGATTCTTGGAGATGTAGAATGAATCCACCAAAGAACTCCAGTTGGATGACCGGGGGAATGCATCTATTGCCTTCATTACCATGTCCCAGTTCGAAATCTTCTCTTATACACTTGTTAAATCGGTGGTTATTTCCTTAAACCTAGAATGCAAGGAAAGTACCTTTTCTCCTTTTTCTAACTTGATGTTGCTTAATTGCGATCGGAGAAGGTCCCGTCTTGCAAGCTTTGCCTCGGAGGTGCCTTCATGGAGCTCTATAAGCTTTTCCCATATTTTCTTAGCGCTAGAGCACTCTCCAATTCGGTTGATTTCTTGTTGAGGGAGCACATTGTATAGGTGATGCTTGGTCTTTGAATTTTCAAGGTGCTCCTCTCTTTGCTTCTTGGTCCATCTTGATTTTTCTAGCATTCTCCCTTCTTCATCCCCAGGTATCTCAAAACCACTATCCATAATAAGCATGATATCGAAATCGATTTCAAAGAATACCTCCATTCTCTTCTTCCACCAAGAGAAATCGCCTTCGAACTTGGGTGGATGAATGTTGGAGCCGACCATTGTCGTTGATTGTTGCGGTGGTGAGTCCGGCGACAATCTCCTCGCTCTGATACCACTTGTTGGAGGATCGTGGCTTGGCTAGAAGGGGGTGAATACCCTAATTCGTAGATGGAAATCGTTCGCTTTTTAATCGTCTACAAATACTATTAACGCAGCGGAAATGTAATGCTAAAGTAAAAACAATTAAGACAAAGCAAGAGGAAACGAGCACAAATGCTAACACATTGATGTAACGTGGTTCACGACCCTTGCCGCTAATCCACAGACAATTCATTTAGGCAAATCACCCCTCAACCAACTTCACTAGTCTCTTCTTTAGCCCAAGCAAGGTGGAGGTAAACCTTCTTTACAAGAATCACTCCCACTTACAATAAGATTGAAATAAACACAAGAAGAGGAGTGGAAAATCGTGTAGAGCACTTAGGAGTATGAATGGGAGTTAAGTATTAACCTCCCAATAGCCCCAACCCTTATTTTTATAAAGAAGAAGGGTTTCTTCCCATTGGGCAGGCGACAGTCGATTGATGTATGCATTAGTCGACTACTGGCCATTCTAACGGCTTCTGACCCGACTGAATCACAGTCGTCACATCCAATGGCTCCTCCATCAGTCGACTGACCATCCTATCAGTCGACTGATCGAGCAATCAGTCGAGTGATCTAGGCAATTAGTCGACTTGCAAACCTTCTGTGCCCGTGACCATCTTGATCAGTCAATTGTCATCCCTTGGCAGTCGACTAATGGTGCAGCAGTCAACTGCCAAACCCTATCAGTCGACTGCTGGGCCAGAAACCAAACAGTTGAACACCGATCGAGCACTAGTCGAGTGTCATCGACCCAGAGCAGTCGACTGCTATCTATAGCAATCAACTGGTGTCGGATAAAACCTTAAACAAACCATTTGTTTGAGCATCCCACTTAACCAAACATCGGGTAAACCTCAAACCTATGTTTGAGCATCCGACTCTTGACTTAGCCATTCGGCCAAGTTCACCTATGAGCTACCATTACAATTGCTCAATCTCTCATCTCCCTTGGAGTCCCTCACCGAAGCTCTCTTCGTCTGCCCACGCCCCTTGAATGTACCAAGCGCACGACTTCGCAATGCCATCCTTCACGTCTCGCCCTGAAGTCTGCTTCCTTTGGCTTCACTCCAATACTCCTCATCCGGTGATCCCTCGGATGCACCAAGTGCATGACTTTCGCAATGCCATCCTTCACTGACTCAAGGACTCGAGCCATGAGATGGTGAACCCACCAATGCTAACATCAAGCTAACAATGTGTTATTTACTAAGTCCTGCACAACTTAAACACACATCAAATCATATAAACAATTTAACTTAAACCCTTTGCCACACACACATTAAAACCACATCATACATGGGTTGATTTCCTTAACAAACCCAACTCATAACCCCCTATGAGCCCCCCTCTTCATTAGACTGAAAAACGAAGTCGCTTGAAGTCTATATGTGCTTCAAACCATTCGTTTTAGTATTAAACCAACACAAACTTAAAAAATCCAGCATTTGTTTTTCAAAACCCCTCTAATATTATTTTCTCTATTTTCTTTTTCTTTCACTTCTTACTCAACGCCCCTTAAAATAACCTGAACCCCACTTTTTCTCTTAATCCTACCTCATCTTCTTCCTCGACCCCTCTCTATAACATGTGTAACTCAAACCCAAGCTCTCAATGGCCTCTTCTTCTGATGCCCTTCCCTGGTATGAAGACACCCCTAGCCACCTAACCTAAGACCATTCTTTCTTCTAGCACAGACCCAAATACATCCCTGAGGACTTTTCCGCCATCATCCCCGCTCCACATCAACAACCTCACCGTCCTACCCCCAGTACCAACAGGCGTGCTCGAAAGGATAATCAAATAGACTCCTATATGTGGCATTGTCGTCTTGGCCATATAAGCAAGAAACGCATGTCCGAATTACACCGATGTGGAATTCTGAAATCATTTGAATTGGATTCATACGATACATGCGAATCATGCTTAAAAGGCAAGATGACTAAGTTACCTTTTACTGGAAAAGGTGAATGAGTGGGAGAGTTACTAGGTCTAATACATACTGATGTATGTGGACCTATGTCAACTCAAGCATTAGGAGGCTATAGCTACTTCATTACCTTCACCGATGATCACTCACGGTTTGGGTATGTGTTCTTGATGAAACACAAGTCTGAAGCCTTTGAAAGGTTCAAAGAGTTCAGAAATAAAGTAGAGAAACAACATGACAAGTGTATTAAAATACTTCGATCGGATCGAGGTGGTGAATACTTGAGTCAGGAGTTTCTTGATTACCTAAGAGACAATGGTATATTGTCTCAATGGACTCCGCCCTATACACCACAGCATAATGGTGTATCTGAGAGGCGTAACCGGACCTTGTTGGACATGGTCAGGTCAATGATGAATCATGCGACTCTTCCCAAGTCCTTTGGGGGTTATGCACTTCGCATACCTTTTACTTGTTAAACAGAATGCCTACCAAGGTAGTCTCAACTACTCCATATGAGATATGGAATAGTAAGAAACCTCATGTATCTTACTTGAAGATATGGGGTTGTCCTGCTTATGTGAAGCGAACTGTATCAGACAAATTGGATGCTAAGTCTGATAAATGTCTATTTATTGGATACCCTAAGGAAACAAGGGGTTACCAATTCTATCATCCTGTGGAACAAAAGGTGTTTGTTTCAAGGCATGCTGTGTTTCTAGAGAAAGAGTTTCTCTTGCAAGAAAACAGTGGGAGTGTCGTCGAGCTTGAGGAGGCTCGAGAGACTCAAATAGACATTGATGAGATACCTGGTGAAGCACAACAACCGACAACTCATAGTGATGAGCAATCGGCTGGACCTATTGTAACACCACATCTTCGTAGATCTGGTAGAACACGCAATATTCCTGAGAGATATGGATTTCTTGTAAGTGAATCGAACGACGTGTTACTCATTGATGATGAGGAGCCTACCAGTTATGAAGAAGTGCTGACAAGTTCAGAAAGGGATAAGTGGCTTGGTGCCATGAAGTCGGAAATGGATTCCATGTATGAAAACCAAGTTTGGAACTTGGTTGACCCCCCTGAAGGCATAAAGCCTATAGGGTGCAAGTGGGTTTTCAAGAAGAAAACCGACATGGATGGTAATGTGATTACCTATAAGGCTAGATTGGTGGCGAAAGGATATCGTCAAAAGCAAGGTGTTGATTATGACGAAACCTATTCGCCTATAGCTATGCTTAAATCCATTCGGATGCTCCTGGCCATAGCGGCTCATTATGATTATGAGATATGGCAGATGGATGTGAAAACAGCTTTCTTTAATGGAAACCTGCTCGAGGACGTGTATATGATACAGCCTAAGGGTTTCACATCGGTTGATAAAACCAAGGTATGCAAATTGTGACGGTCCATATATGGATTGAAGTAAGCATCCAGGAGCTGGAATATCCATTTTGATGAGACCATCAAAAAGTTTGATTTCTCACAAAATCCAGACGAACCTTGTGTGTACAAGAAGGTTAGTGGGAGTGCAGTCGTGTTCTTAGTATTGTATGTCGATGACATACTACTTATAGGAAACGATGTTTCAATCTTACAGTCAGTGAAGGTTTGGTTATCCAAGACATTCTCCATGAAAGACCTGGGAGAAGCAACCTACATCCTCGGGATTAAGATCTATAGAGATAGATCGAAACGGTTGCTTGGTCTTTCGCAGTCTACATATATAGACCGAGTGCTAAAGAGGTTTAGCATGTCGGAATCCAAGAAAGGTTTCTTACCCATCAGGCATGGGGTACACCTTTCGAAGTCTATGTGTCCGCGCACAGAAGACGAGAGGATTTGCATGAGTAAGATTCTCTATGCATCCGCAATAGGATCTATCATGTATGCTATGTTATGTACAAGGCCCGACGTATCGTACGCTCTGAGTGTCACAAGGAGATACCAGTCCGATCCGGAAATGGATCATTGGGCGGCTGTTAAGACGATCCTTAAGTACTTGAGAAGAACTAAGGATGTGTTCCTAATATATGGAGAAGGGGACATGGTGATACGCGGGTATACGGATGCCAGCTTCCAGACAGACAAGGATGATTCCAGGTCTCAGTCTGGATACGTGTTCACCTTGAATGGGGGCGCAGTGAGTTGGAAAAGTTCCAAACAAAAGACTGTAGTGGATTCTACCACTGAGGCAGAATACATTGCAGCTTCGGAAGCAACAAAGGAAGCGGTTTGGATCAAGAAGTTCGTTCATGAACTTGGTGTGATTCCGGCCATTGTTGAAGCAATACCGGTCTACTGCGACAACAATGGAGCAATTGCATAGGCGAAAGAGCCAAGGTCTCATCAACGATCCAAACATGTGCTTCGCCGCTATCATCTTATCAGAGAGATCATCAGTAGGAACGAAATAGAAATTGAGAAAATTCCCACTGAAAGGAACTTAGCGGATCCCTTCACTAAGGCATTACCTCAAAATAAGTTTGAGGGTCATGTTCGAGCTTATGGTATTGGATACCATAGCGATTGGCATTAGGCCAAGTGGGAGTCTGTTAGTAATATATGAGAGATGTCCTAAGGCAATCGCCTTATGTATGAACCATTTATATGATAAATGAAGATTCACTATTTGAGTATACATGTTTTATGTATTTGATTGGATCTTAAACTCATTTATCAATGTCCACGATACGATTCACAAAGATGAGAGAATTTGTGATTGGATCACAACTAGTGAGTATCTCTACATGTGTAATTGTGATGTATCTAAATTATCCTAGTCGATGAATTGATGGATTTGGACACCATCAATTCCGCCGAGACTAGCACGAGGTATACTCCTTGGTGTATCCAAGCAAATTGATTCTCACCGGCCGGAGACATAGTGATGTCCGAGTTAATCGTGGATGCTAGTTATGGTAACTAGTTCATTGGAGTGACCACCGTAAGACTTCATATGGTTCTCTGCATATATAGATATGTCAATGAAGTTCTTACTGTGGCTTAAGTGCGATGTTCCTTTGACTTGCGGTATTCAAGTCATCTTGATCATAGAGACTTATGCTTTGACATCTTAAGCAAGCATCTCTAAGGAGATGTGGACCCGGGATGATTGGGTATAAGTCGAAGTGATCGAAGGTGTTTGAATAGCCTATAAAGGATTCACCACTCCTTGCGAGGAGATGAATACCCATGGCCTCTCGTCGGATTGTTACTAAAGTCTTTGGCCAAAGCATTACATGTTTAGAGTAAGGTACTCTTCGATACATGTGGAGTAACTAGAACTGTGAGGACGAGGAAATGATACTTGGGCTAGGTGTGACGAGTCACTTAGTGGGGATCGGTAATAGACCATGTCCTCAACCAAGTGGGTATAAGATGAGTGAAGGGAATGGGGCACGATTCATTCGAGCTACTGAAGGGTTTCAGAAATAGTTCTGGATCAACCGTTGATCTTTTCGGTTAATTGGGGATCATGATGTACTACTAGGTGCCACTCATGATCATTCTATAATTAATGGTTAATTATAGACGGACAACATAAACCGAGAACTTATTTGGTCACACGCACAACGAGCGTAATCCAAAGGATTTAAAACGAGCTTGAGAATGGGATTCTCAGACCGAGAGAAACTAGGTTTGGTTGGACCAAACATAAAGCGAGCATGAAATCGCTTTCAACAAGAATGGAAGCATGGATGGGCCGAGTCTTATGAAGACGTAATGGATGAACCAAAATGGTTTGGTTCTAATCCAATGGAGGAGAATAAACCAAAGGGTTTGGTTTATTTTAAACGAATGAACCAAAAGTTGGTTCGGTTCGTTTTAACTTAAAATAAACCATCATGGTTTGGTTTATTTTAACTTCTCTTAATGGAGCGGGTTAACGGGCCTAATGGTTATGATCCATTAACCATTAAGAGAATTAGTTCTCTATAAAAGAGGGCTTAAGGGATAATTAAGCCCTAATCCAAAACCCTAGCTTGGAGTTGCCGCCCAACCTTCATTGCCGCCCAACCTCCATTGCCGCCCAGCTTGTTGTGCCGCCGTCCAGCTCCTTGCCGGCGACCAAGCTTCAGCCGGTGATCCTCCGGCGACCCTCCGGTGATCTCCTATAGGTTTGGCATCAAGGTGAGCCTTTTCTTCCCTTGGTTGGCCGGCGCCTATCTCCTCCACCAAAGCTGTCCAGTTTTCTGGACAGCTTGTTCTCCTCTCATCGGAGCGTCGTTTGGATGACGGTTAAAGCTCCGACAGCGGCTAACTTACCGGGGATTCGATCTCCAGTAATCCTCTGAGGTGGAGGATGAAGGATTCGTCAATTGGTTGACGAATACCTCTCCGGAGAAGCGAGTTTTGAGAACTCGTATTAGGATCCGAATTTGGAGTCGGATCGTGATCATCTCTCGATCACGTCGTCTTCAACACGAGGCTGGTAACCCGTACGAAGACGAAGCTCGTGGCTTAGCGAAGTCATCCCGAGGAACTCGGCATGGATACGGATAGAGACGATTCTAGCGAGGATCGTTCCAGTTGATGCCGTTCCCGCTACACGTCATACGAAAGGTATAACGTAGATAAATTTCCTTGTTCAGTTGCATGTTGCTAAATGTTTATAGGTTCACCTACACTTGGATTGTAATCATGTGTGTTTATTCTAATAAAGTGATTTATTATTTTTTATTGCTTCATTTATGTTCATGTTCAGCGTGATCGAACACACCTGCGCGTGATCACCGGAAACCCAACAAATAGACATTGATGAGATACCTGGTGAAGCACAACAGCCGATAACTCATAGTGATGATCAATCAGCTGGACCTATTGAAACACCACATCTTCGTAGATTTGGTAGAACACGTAACATTCCTGAGAGATATGGATTTCTCATAAGTGAATCGAACGACGTGTTACTCATTGATGATGAGGAGCCTACCAGTTATGAAGAAGTGATGACAAGTTCAGAAAGGGGTAAGTGGCTTGATGCCATGAAGTCGGAAATGGATTCCATGTGTGAAAACCAAGTTTGGAACTTGGTTGACCCACATGAAGGCATCAAGCCTATAGGGTGCAAGTGGGTTTTCAAGAAGAAAACCGACATGGATGGTAATGTGATTACCTATAAGGCTAGATTAGTGGTGAAAGGATATCGTCAAAAATAAGGTGTTGATTATGACGAAGCCTATTCACCTGTACCTATGCTTAAATCCATTCGGATGCTTCTGGCCATAGCGGCTCATTATGATTATGAGATATGGCAGATGGATGTGAAAACAACTTTCCTTAATGGAAACCTGCTCGAGGATGTGTATATGATACAACCTGAGGGTTTCACATCGGTTGATAAAACCAAGGTATGCAAATTGCGACGAACCATATATGGATTGAAGCAAGCATCCAGGAGCTGGAATATCCGTTTTGATGAGACTATCAAAAGGTTTGATTTCTCACAAAATCCAGACGAACCTTATGTGTACAAGAAGGTTAGTGGGAGTGCAGTCGTGTTTCTAGTATTGTATGTCGATGACATATTACTTATAGGAGACGATGTTTCAGTCTTACAGTCAGTTAAGATTTGATTATCCAAGACATTCTCCATGAAAGACCTGGGAGAAGCAACCTACATCCTCGGGATTAAGATCTATAAAGATAGATCGAAACGGTTGCTTGGTCTTTCGCAGTCTACATATATAGACCGAGTGCTAAAGAGGTTTAGCATGTCGAAATCCAAGAAAGGTTTCCTACCCATCAGGCATGGGATACACCTTTCGAAGTCTATGTGTCCACGCACAGAAGATGAGAGGATTTGCATGAGTAAGATTCCCTATGAATCCGCAATAGGATCTATCATGTATGCTATGTTATGTATGAGACTCGATGTATCGTATGCTCTGAGTGTCACAAGCAGATACCAGTCTGATCCAAGAATGGATCATTGGGTGACTGTTAAGACGATCCTTAAGTACTTAAGAAGAACTAAGGATGCGTTCCTAATATATGGAGAAGGGTACATGGTGATACGTGGGTATAAGGATGCCAGCTCCAGACAGACAAGGATGATTCCATGTCTCAGTCTGGGTATGTATTCACCTAGAATGGAGGCGCAATAAGTTGGAAAGGTTCCAAGCTTGACATTATAGCAGATTCTGCCACTAAGGAAGAATACATTGCAGCTTTGGAAGCAGTAAAGGAAGCGGTTTAGATCAAGAAGTTCATCTCTAAACTTGATATGGTCTCATCAACGATCCAAACATGTGCTTCGCCGCTATCAACTGATCAGAGAGATCATCAGTAGGAAGGAAATACAAATCGAGAAAATCCCCACTGAAAGGAACTTAGCGGATCCTTTGACTAAGGCATTACCTCAAAGTAAGTTTGAGGGTCATGTTAGAGATTATGGTATTGGATACTGTAGCGATTGGCATTAGGCCAAGTGGGAGTTTGTTAGTAATATATGAGAGATGTCCTAAGGAAATCGCCTTATGTTTGAACCATTTATATGATAAATGAAGATTCACTATTTGAGTATACATGTTTTCATGTATTTGATTAAATCTTAAACTCATTTACTGAATGTCCACGATATGATTCACAGCATGAGAGAATTTGTGATTGGATCACAACTAGTGAGTATCTCTACATGTGTAATTGTGATGTATCGGAATTATCCCTAGTCGATAAATTGATGGATTTGGACACCATTGATTCTGTTGAGACTAGCACGAGGTATACTCCTTGGTGTATCCAAGCAGCTGATTCTCACTAGCTGGAGACATTGTGATGTCCGGAGTTAATCGTGGATGCTAGTTATGGTAACTAGTTCATTGGAGTGACCACCCGTAAAACTTCATATGGTTCTCTGCATATAAAGATATGTCAATGAAGTTCTTACTGCAGCTTAAGTGCGATGTTCCTTTGACTTGCGGTATTCAAGTCATCTTGATCATAAAGACTTATGCTTTGACATCTTAAGCAAGCATCTCTGAGGAGATGTGGACCCGGGATGATTGGGTATAAGTCGAAGTGATCGAAGGTGTTTGAATAGCCTATAAAGGATTCACCACTCCTTGCGAGGAGATGTATACCCATGTCCTCTCGTCGGATTGTTACTAAAGTCTTTGGCCAAAGCATTTCATGTTTAGAGTAAGGTACTCTTCGATACATGTGGAGTAACTAGAATCTGTAGGACGAGGAAATGATACTTGGGCTAGGTGTGACGTAGTCAGCCTAGTGGGGACTGACAATATAGACCATGTCCTGAACCAAGTGGGTATAAGATGAGTGAAGGGAATGGGGCACGATTCATTCGAGCTGCTGAAGGGTTTCAGAAATAGTTCTGGATCAACCGTTGATCTTTTCGGTTAATTGGGGATCATGATGTACTACTAGGTGTCACTCATAATCGTTCTATAATTAATGGTTAATTATAGATGGCCAACATAAACCGAGAACCTATTTGGTCACACGCACAACGAGCGTAATCCGAAGGATTTAAAACGAGCTTGAGAATAATATTCTCAGACCGAGAGAAACTAGGTTTGGTTGGACCAAACATGAAGCGAGCATGAAATCATTTCAGTCGCAATGGAAGCGTGGATGGGTCGTGTCTTATGAAGACATGATGGATGAATCAAATTTGTTTGGTTCTAATCCAATGGAGGAGAATAAACCAAAGGGTTTGGTTTGTTTTAAACGAATGAACCAAAGTTGGTTTGGTTCGTTTTAACTTAAAATAAACTATCATGGTTTGGTTTATTTTAATTTAAATTAATGGAGCGGGTTAACGGGCCTTTGGTTATGATCCGATAACCATTAAGAGAATTTGTTCTCTATAAAATAGGGCTTAAGGGTTTTTGTTAAGCCCGAATCCAAAGCCTTGCAACCCTAATAGTTGCCGCCCCCTCCTCTCCTTGGTGAAGTTGGCGCAAACCCTAGTGCTGCCGCCCACCACCACCTAGCTCCCTTGCCAGCGTCCAGAAGGTGTTGTCCTTCCCTCTTGCCGGCGTCGAACTGCTGCTGGAAAAGCTCCGGTGATCTCCTTTGGGTTCGGCAATAAGGTGAGCTTCAACCTTCCCTTTTGGCCGGCCCCTATTCCTCCACCAAATCTGTCCAGTTTTCTCGACAGCTTGTTTCCTTCTCATCGGAGCATCGTTTGGACGAAGTTTGGAGCTCCGACAGTGGTAGACTTGCCGGGGATTCGATCTCCGGTAATCCTCATAGGTGGAGGACAAAGGATTCGTCAAACGGTTGACGAATACCTCTCCGGAGAAGCGAGTTTTTGAGGACTCATTTTGGATCCGAATTTTTATTCGGATCGTGATCTTCTCTCGATCACATCGTCTTCAACACGAGGCTAGTAACCCGTACGAAGATGAGGCTCGTGACTTTGTGAAGTCAACCCGAAGATACTCGACGTGGATACGGATAGAGACGATTCTAGCTAGAATCATTCCGGTTGATGCCTTTCCCGCTACACGTGATACGTCAGGTATACGTAGTATAAATTTCCTTTTATTGCAAAATTTGAATTTACGGTTATGTCTACACATGTTGTACTATGCATGCGTGTGATATGTGTGTTGTAATAAATTAGATTTATTATTTTATTTCTTTCGCTGTGCACATGTTTACGAAACATGTTCGAACACACACTCACCGCGGTGCCGGAAACCCAACAACTACTATAACTTTTCCTCCATCCAACCTCTACTCCAAAACAAATGATTCAACATTATTGAACTTCTACAAGAACCCATACTGTCTTTATTATGGGCTCTCCCCTATTCCTTTCTTCGAATCTCATCCCATAGGTAAATATTTCTCATCCACTTATTTTGCTCTAAATTTGTACTATCATGTACTCTTTTTGCAGAAAATATGATGCATGTTACCATTGCTAGAACTCTAGCAAAGAAGAAAAAGAAAAGAAAAGATTCTAAAACAACTATATCTTCCCCTAACAAACAACCCTCTTCTTCATTAGTAATTACTCCAATATAAACTAATGCCTATTTCAATTATCTCTGTTCAATTCTTGAAAATACCTCATAAAAAGTTATTTACACATCTCTGTCACTGGTCCCTTCTGAAGTTCCTTAAAGCCCCGTAATCATACTTGAAGAACCGGAAAAACTATCCATCACCCTAATTGCCACTGACCTCATTCCTCCCCCATCTGAACCCCTTCAAAATCCCTTTCCCCCCTTTAACCTTATACTTCCTGCAACAACACAAACACTTCCTCCTCCTCCTTTCCCCCTTGATACCCCTATTGAACTTACCTCCTCCCCTTCACTAGCCTCTTCTAAAGACCATCTTCCTTTATCTACCTTTTTCCCCACCATTCATTATCATTCATCTCCTTCCCCCAGCACCACCATTCCTGATAACACCATCTCACCCCCCCCCCCTTGATTTACTGATACAAGTCATATCAGAAACATTCCCCTCCATTCTTTAGCCTCTCCCAATGTCATTCATATGCCCCCCTTCAAGTCCTTCAGATGCACCAATAACTCATTCCCCACACCTCCATATTACACCACTAATTACCAACCCTGATTTCCCTCCAATCTTCCAAGAACTTCATCAGGCTCTAACCTTGGTTAGTTTTCCTCTTTTTTATTTATTTATTTTTTATTTTCATACAATTTTTTTAAAAAATATATTTCTGATGTTCCTTTTACTAACTTTTTACAGAGCACCTCCAAATTGCATACCTTTCAGCAATGGTTCACAAAATTCCAAACTTAGACTCTTCAACCTTCATCTCCACCCAAAGAAACCCCGTCGGTTGTCATACTACACACAGATCCTCCTTCTTCAAAGGGCACTCATATTAGCCCCTCTGATCCCTCAAATGAATGGATTAAAAAAAGAACTCCACCTCTAGCAACAATAAGAACTTCAAGCTCAAATACATCCCTAACCATGGAAAGTGACCAACTTCTATCAGAAAAAGAAGCCAATTCTTCCCAACTTCAACAATACAAGTACCAAATATCACAAGATGAATAGAAGAGCTCCTGCAAAGATACAGAGATTTGTTCACTTCCAGAAAGAGTACAACTCCGCAATCAACAACTGGAAGCTCTTCAATCAGAAATGGCTATGGCTAACAACAAAACCCAAAAACTTATACACAGAGAAAGATATTGACACTTCTGATTTGACCAGTGCTTCCAACCTCTAGATGACTTCATAAATTCCTACGAGGAGCTCAACCACAGGTCCAACAACAACATTATAGAAATACAATTTCATCTATCCATCTTCAACCAGCATGTTCAATGCATATCAGAAATTTACGATACTCAGACTTGTCGTGCTGCCCAACACTATCGTGAATTATCTACAATGAAAGAAACTGAAGTAGAGCGATGGCTGACTTGAGAAACTCAACTACTAACAAAGATAGCCTGTAAGCATGGCAAATATTTTCAACGAGGATTTGAAAGAGCCCTTCAAGATGCCAACAACCAAGGTCTACTCTCTTCAGATCAATCTATTACAATTCTGGACATCGAAGTCATATTCAATAAATTTCCTGCAGAAGCTTTTGACACTGATTCTGATACTGACTCAGATCAGTGACACTATGTAACTTCTTTAAATTTTATAATGGGTACATAGACTTTTTACTTATGGTACCTCCATATTAACCAATGTAACCCATTTATATATGACATTATTTGGAATGTATGTTATTCACACTTAATATCCTATTTGTGTTTTCATTACTATATCATAATGTATGCATTCCCAATTATTATACCACGTCTATCTTCACTACAACTAACTCTCACACAAAATGTACCCATTCCACCTGCATTATTATCCAGATATATCAAGTATTTTTGTAACTAAAAATGGGCCTTTCCATAACCTCCTATTCACCCATTATCCTTATAACAAAAACCACCTTGATTCCTTTACCCCACTTATCCCTTCCCAAAAATAAGAGGGAAACACAGTTATTTCTCCCCTTTTTCCTCCTCTTGTTTCCTATATATACAACTTACCATCACTATCCTACTTACCTTTTCATCCTCTTCCTACTCTATACCCTCTCACACATAAATGTATCCTCTTGCCTCCCAAACCCCTTGTCCATGATTTGCATCTACTCGCTCCAAAGTGACAGGTGAACAATGTCGATATCTATCCCACAACCTGCAAATCCCTTCTGAATATCATCTAATCCTAGCCACCTCTACCGAACACCCTCACTTACCTCCTGGGTGCACCAAGACCTTTCTTAGAACAAATAGAAGCTCGACTCCATTTTCACCTACATCCCTTTTTCTTAGAAAGATCTCAGTATTTTTTCATTCCACTAAATCAACTAAGTCCTAACTCCTTCGATTTTATGTTAGGTTTCTATCTTGTTTTATCATACTTTATAATTTCTCCATCAGCCTTCTTATTCCTTTGTTTCTTTCAACTAAAATCATCAAAATTGGGCATCATCTACTTTCAGGCTCATTCTGATTTTCAATTTCTAACTTGCATCCTTTCTTCATACAAATGATGGAAAGAACACTACTTCTTTGCACATCCTCCATCTCCTTTCACTTTTCCTTATATCTGGCTATATACTCTTCCTTCCCATCCTTCCTTCGGTCACTATCAAAAGAACGCCAAATACCAAATGATTATCTTATCATTATCAGAAGAAAAATTTGACCTACACAAATTACTCACCAAATCGGCCTTACACTAGATAAGCTGAATTGCCCTCTATTGTAGTCGATTGATACTCTAGGCTTAACAATTATATTTTCATAAATTTATATAACTTTTACTAACTCTTTTCTTTTCACAGAATCACTTTTATAACAAGCTTTCAGAAAGACTCAACCACCTCCCCAAATAAAGCCTACTCACCTCCATTCCAACCCCCTCATATCTCCTTCCCTGCTCCTCACATCAAATAAAATTCCAACACATCCTACTTTCCCCACATTTACATCCCCAAATACTCTTAGCCCCAAATCTTCAGTCCACATCAATCCCATTCCTCCATCCCTTCTTCCTTCTCCCTTAGCTGAAGAATTGTCGAGTCCCCTTTTGCATAGTGTTACCTGTTAGGGCAATCTCTTGCCATGATAAGGTTTTGATGTGTGTGGCAAAGGGTTTAAGTTAGATTTTGATTATGATTTGATATGTGCGTTGGAGTCTTGCAGGGGTTAGTAATTCGCACATGGAGCCTAGGCAGGTTCACCACTCACAACCTCGTGCCTGAGTCGACGAAGGAGCATTGCAGAGTCGTGCGCTTGATGCTGTCGAGGGACTGCCAGACGAGATGACTTGAAGCGAAGCTAAGGAAGCAGACTTTGGAGGCAAGAGACGCGAAGGAGCATTGTAGAGCCATGCGCCTGATGCTATCGAGGGACGTGGCCGCGAACGAAAAGAGCTTCGGCGAGGGACTTCGAGTGAGATGAGAGAATGAGTGAAATGTAAGTAGCTCATTAGGTGAACTTGGCCATTTGGCTAAGTGTCGGATGGGATTTCCCGACATCAAGTTGGCTACCATGTTATGGTAGTCAACTACTCTAAGTCAACGGTGACTCGACTAGTGTTAATAATGATCGCCATGGAATGGCAATGATCGGCGAGACACCAATCGATCCGATGAAGGCATCACCGACCGTCGCAAGTGTTTTAGGCACAGAATGGAGTCGAGCTCATGAGCACTAGACTGATGGTCCATCAGTCGATTGAAGGTAAGATCAGTCGACTGATGTCGGTGCCGTTGGATGGAATCCAACGTAGAAAGCAGTCGTTATTGGGCAACGACTATAGGACCAGTCGACTGATAGGGACATCAGTCGACTGCTCCTGTGTCAACGGGAAGAAACCCTCTTCCTCTATAAAGAGGAAGGATATGGGGCTTTGGGGGGCAAATGCTTGAACTCCTAACAGCTCCCAAAATGTCATAAACGATTTCCCACTCTTCTACTTGCTCTAATCTTCATTCTATTGTAGAAGAGTGATCCTTGTGTAAAAGAGGTTACCTCCACCTAGCTTTGTGCAATGGAGAGATCTAGTGGAAGCTTGCGGAGTGATTCACCGTGGACGAATCGGACCGTGGATTAGCGGCGTAGCCGTGAACCACGTTACATATTGTGTTAGCGTTTGTATTCTTGTCATTTCTATTTGCTTGTCTTGTTTTGTTTTTTTTCTACTTGCGCTAATCTTTTTTATAGACGAGCAAATTCCATTATCCAACGAAAGAGGGCTATTCACTCCCCTCTAGTCGGCCAGCCGATCCCCTACAAGTGGTATCAGAGCCAAGGAAAGCTTGTCAAGGACTAACCGCCACAATAAGCATATTCAAGAATGGCCGGCTCAAACATTCACCCACCAAAATTTGAAGGTGAATTCTGTTGGTGGAAAAAGAGAATGGAGGTATTCTTTGAAACCGACTTTGAAATTTTATTAATAATGGAAAACGGTTTCGAGATGCCTAGGAATGAAGAAGGGGAATTATTGGAGAAATCAAGATGGAGCAAGAGGCAAAGAGAAGAATATTTGGCGAATTCAAAAGCCAAGCACCACCTCTACAATGTACTCCCCCAACAAGAAGTTAACCGGATTGGGGAATGCTCTAGTGCCAAGGAGATGTGGGAGAAGCTAGTAGAGCTTCATGAAGGCACTTCGGAGGCCAAACTTGCAAGAAGAGACCTCCTCTGCTCCCAACTATCCAACATAAAATTAGAAAAGGGAGAAAAGGTAACCTCACTACACTCTAGATTTAAAGAGATAATAACCGGGTTATCTAGTGTAGGTGAGAAGCTTTCAAATAGGAACATGCTCATGAAGGCTATAGATGCCTTTCCTCGGTCCTCAAGATGGAGCTCTATGGTGGACTCATTTTACATCTCCAAGAACCTAGAAGTTAGCACCTTGGAGGAATTCTTCTCAACAATGGAGCTCCACGAAACAAGGCTCAAAGGAATATTAGAAGAGCCAAAGTTTCAACCTTCTAGAGGAGTAGCCTTGATGGCACACAAGGGGAAGAAGAAGATGGAGATCCCCTCCTCCTCCGACGAAGTATCTTCCTCCTCCTCCATGGATAGCATGGATGAAGCCTATATGGTAAGGAGGGTAAGGTGTGCATTAAAAGGTTTTCAATTTAATAAATCTAATGATAGTTGAAGAAGACCAAGAGGGAAGGTGATTTGCTATAATTGCCAAGGAGAGGGACACATAAGGGACAATTGTCCCCTCTTGAACAAAAGCAAGGAGGAGAAGAGAAAGAAGGAAGAAAAGAAGAAGAAGGGGAGCAAGAAGAAAAAGGAAGAAGAAAAGAAGGCCAAAGAAAAAGGGAAGGCCAAGGCATTAAAAGCAAGGACATGTGTTGACCCCTCTTCATCATCTTCATCATCATCGAAAGACGAGAATGCCTTTGTCACCAACTTAGCCCTAATGGACTTTGACGACTTGGATTGCTCCTCCTCCGAAAATGAAGGATCAAGCTCAAGTGGAGAGAGCTCAAGCGAAGGGGGAGCCTCCTCTACATCCTCATCATCGGAAGAGGATTTGGTAAGTGAGGTAACGAATCTACCCCCTAAGCAAATAATGTCCATGATTTCTAGCCTCACTAAGGATTTATTTAGGGCAAAGAAAAAGAATAAGTGCATGCTTGATCAAATTAAATATTTAGAGCAAAAATTAGAAAAAGCATGTTTTAATGATAACTATATGCCTTTGGATGTTAATGATGCATGCATAGAAGAAAATAGGGCTCTAAGGGAAAAGGTAGATTATTTGACCAAGGCCCTAGAAAAATTTACAATAGGCTCCAACACCTTGAACATGATAATTGGGAGCCAAAGGGCAAGCTTTAACAAGAAAGGCCTAGGATATAAAGAAAAGAAAAATGAAAAGGCCTATAAATGTTTAATAGCTAGGGGTCAAGATAAAAAGAAAGTAATTGATAGAAAATGGATCCCTAAAGAATTTTTAGTGAACCCCATAGGCAAGAATTTATATTGGGATCCAAAATCCATCTTTAAGGGTTAGAAAAACCCTAGGATAGTCAACCATATGGAATTCACCTATATCATATTGTTGGTTGACTTAGGATGTCGGGACAATATTTTTGAAATAGTGTTAGGTGATGATAATGCACCTAAAAATAGATAAATCATGCTTTTGGTAATGTTTGCTTTATTATCATCATGTAATACCTAATGCATGATAACAATTTGATGAATACATTTGTTTCATGATCATAATGTGAAATTAATTCATATACATCTTTATGATCATGTGGAATGATAGGATGATACTTAACCTTGATAGAATTGCATGAAAATAATGGTTAAGTATATACAAATACCTTTAGGATACATCTCACACTCACCATAGGCTACCATGATTGAAAACTTAGCATGGGTGAGATGTTAGGATGATACAAATGTCCACTAATGCCTATGGCATTTAGATGATTATTTAAAGTATCAAAATGGAAATATTAGACCAATCATGGGGAAGGCTTATGTTTAATTCATACACATATTGCCCAAAGATCATGGTTGGATATTTCATATGTTTTCAAAACAATTTCTTACTTTAAAATCTGTGTATTCATGTTTTTGAAACAATTCAAAGCAAGACTAGGTGTTAAAATGGATACTAACATGATAAAAAACCTAGTGGTTTTTAAAGCTTTTGGATTTTTGGCAAATACTTGAAAATATAATGATTTTTCATGAAAAACTATTTTTCATGGATAAATATACTTACAAGAAATGTGTTCCCCAAATTTTGTGATTTTTCAAATTTTATAGAATTTTTTACACATTTCTGAAATTCACCCCGAAAAATCAGAATTCCTGAAATCCATGTGCCAGTTGACTGGTAGTCTGAACCAGTCGACTGGTAGCCTGATAACATGCCCAATAACCTTTTGTATCCGATTTTAAGGCATGTTTTGGCTTTTGTTTACCTCTAGACTTGATGTCATGCTTGTATAAACATTGTTTATTATTTTTGATGGTGTCAAAGGGGGAGAAATGTATATGTTTAAGTAAGGGGGAATATATGTAGGGGGAGTTTCATGTATTAAGGGGGAGAGTTTCTAATCATGTTTACTTACATGCTTTCCTTCCTTGATATTTTATCAAATGTTTTTACCTAACTTAAACGGATTGCCACACATCAAAAAGGGGGAGATTGTTAGGGCAATCTCTTGCCATGATAAAGTTTTGATGTGTGTGGCAAAGGGTTTAAGTTAGGTTGTGATTATGATTTGATATGTGCGTTGGAGTCTTGCAGGGCTTAGTAATTCGCACATGGAGCCTAGGTAGGTTCACCACTCACAACCTCGTGCCTGAGTCGGCGAAGGAGCATTGCAGAGTCGTGCGCTTGATGCTGCCTAGGGACCGCCGGACGAGATGACTTGAAGCGAAGCCAAGGAAGCAGACTTCGGAGGCAAGAGACGTGAAGGAGGATTGCAGAGACGTGCGCCTGATGCTGTCGAGGGACGTGGCCGCGAACAAAGAGAGCTTCGGCGAGGGACTTCGAGTGAGATGAGAGAATGAGTGAAATGTAAGTAGCTCATTAGGTGAACTTGGCCATTTGGCTAAGTGTCGGATGAGATTTCCTGACATCAAGTTGGCTACCATGTTATGGTAGTCAACTACTCTAAGTCGACGGTGACTCGACTAGTGTTCGAGTTCAGTTCTAGTGCCAACAGTCGACTGCCATGGAATGGCAGTCGACTACGAGACCACCAGTCGATTGATGAAGGCATCAATCTACTGGTCGCAAGTGTTTCAGGCACAAAATGGAGTCGAGATCGCAAGCACTCGACTGATGGTAAGATCAGTCGACTGATGTCGGTGTCGTTGGATGGAATCCAATGTGGAAAGCAGCCGTTATTGGACAACGGCTACAGGACCAGTCGATTGATAGGGACATCAGTCGACTGCTCCTATGTCAACGGGAAGAAACCCTCTTCCTCTATAATGAGGAAGGGTATGGGGCTTTGGGGGGCAAATGCTTGAACTCCTAACAGCTCCCAAAGTGCCATAAACGATTTCCCACTCTTCTACTTGCTATAATCTTCATTCTATTGTAGAAGAGTGATCCTTGTGTAAAAGAGGTTACCTCCACCTAGCTTTGTGCAAAGGAGAGATCTAGTGGAAGCTTGCGGAGTGATTCACCATGGACGAATCGGACTGTGGATTAGCGGCGTAGCCGTGAACCACGTTACATATTGTGTTAGCGTTTGTATTCTTGTCATTTCTATTTGCTTTTCTTGTTTTGTTTTTTTTCCACTTGTGCTAATCTTGTTTATAGACGAGCAAATTTCGTTATCCAACGAAAGAAGGCTATTTACCCCCCTCTAGCCGGCCGATCGATCCCCTACATTACCCAGGTTAGTATCACTTTTCCTTTATTACTTCCAATCAATATTGATTTTTAACTTTTCAGTGTTTTACAAGCATTACTCTCTTGATCACTAAATGGGATCAATACATGGCTGCTCTAAAAAATGAATTACAAGAATGCCAAGCTCGTGAAATATCTTTACAACATGCTTATCAAAAACTTGAGAGAGAACTACAAGCTTCCTATATAAAAGCACAAGCAGATCAAGTAGAACTTTCAACCCTTCGATTTCAAATAGCCTACTTACATAATACCTTGGATATTATACAAACATAGCCATCATCCAAATAAGAAACAAAAAAAACACAAGAAGAACCCTTTTGGACTTCCACTAAAATCAATGATATTTTTCTTGACCGAGGGTTTGCTTTTCTTCAATAGGGCTTTCAAGACTGTGTAAATCAATTTCAAGCAGCAGGATATCCCCCTTCGGGACACTCCACTTCTTTCTTAGACTTAGGTAAGACCATCGATTGTACTTCTTTCGACTTGTTGTCTTTACCTTTTCAAGCAAATATTGAAAAAATGTAAACTTTGTATTCGCCACAATTCATGCATTTTATTACAAAACAATGATCAATTCTTTCCCTTACATTTTGCTTCCAGAAAACACAAGAACACTATTTTTACAAAATTATCCACTAAAATAAGGATGCAAATTATACACATTCCATGGCCGAGCTAAAAGTCTTCCTTGTGTAACCCTCAAGTAATAAGGTCCTATTCTTGCTCGACTTTCTACTTGGAAATGACCCTCCCACTTAGGTCCTAACTTACCTTTACATCCCTTTGGCAATACCATTCTCAGCACCATGTCTCCTACCTGAAAAGAATAGGGTACCACCTTTTTATTTTATGCTCTCATCACCTGTGACCTATACTTCTCTATATGATAAAACGCTCGATCCCTCTTGTCTTGAATCAAGTCCAATTCCATGTGTCGAGCTGCTTTATTATCATCTCAAGTATAGGCTGTCACCCTAGTAGATTCTATCCCCAACTCTACAGGTAATACTGCCTCCGTGGCATACACCATACTAAAAGGAGATGCTCCTATGGCCCTCCTAGGAGAAGTGCGAAAGGACCATAATATGTTAGGTAATTCTTCTACCCAACTACGTACCCCTACATGTTCCAATTTAGTCTTTAATCTAGTACCAACTCTCTATTAGTGACTTCAGCCTGTCCATTACCCTGAGGATAAGCTACTAATGTAAACACTTATTCAATTTTAAAATCCTGACACCACTTTGCTAATTTTTTACCTTGAAATTGTCACCCATATCTGATACCAACCATCGAAGGATACTAAAGCAACATACTATATTTTTCCATAAAAATTTTAATACCATCTGCTCCGTAATATGAGCTAAAGGCTCAGTCTCTATCCACTTAGAAAATAGTCAATAGCTACCAACAAAAACTTTTTCTAAGTTGTCCCGATTAAATGGTCCTACTATATCCATACCCCATTGATCAAAAGGATAGGATGATATAACTGACTTCATGTATTCAGCTGGCTAATGCTGCCAATTTTGATGCTTTTGACAACTTTCACATTGCTGTACTAACTGCAAAGCATCCTTCATTAGGGTAGGACAAAAGTAACCAACCAATAATACTTTCCGAGCCAACGATTGACTGCCTATATGACTTCCATAGGCTCCTTCATGTATTTCCCATAGTACATAATTTGCCTCTGTCTTGCCTAAACATTGCAATAAGGGCCTGACACTGGTTCTTTTATATAAAACTCTTTTCAACACACAGAAATGAGTAACTTGTTGTTTAAACTGTCGAGCACATATAGGATCCCTAAGCACCTTATTATCTTGAAAAAATGCTAACAATTCCTCTCTCCAATCATCCTCTACCACTTCCTCTTACCTCTCACCCTGAGGCAACAACTCAATCTGCACAATTACTTCCCGAGTATTCCAATTGCCCAAAGAACTGGCTAATTGAGCAAGCTCATCTGCTCGTTGATTTTATGCTCGGGTAATCTTATTTAACAATACTTTTTAAAAATGGTCTTAGCCTTCTCTAATAGCTCACAATATTTTCAACATTTACCATCTCTGACTTTAAATCCTCCACTCATTTACTACACTACGAACTGAGAATCCATATGTATTACCACCCGCTAGGCCCCAACATTTTTAGCAGCCTAGAGAGCTATAAGCAAAGCGTCATACTCAGCTTCATTAGTAGAAGCTCTAAAATGCATCCGAACCACCAACTTAACTTCCTATATCTGTGGTGAAATCAAAATCACTCATACTCCACAACTCTCTTTCCCAGAGGACCTATCTACATACAGAATCCACGGATCTTGTTCCTCCCTATGAATAGTTTCCACCAAAAAATCAGCTAAAACTTACGCCTTAATAGAAGTATGAGGCTGTATGTAATATCATATTTACTAAGCTCAATACCCCACTTAATAAGCTTCCCAGTACCTCCGGATGAGTGAATATTCAGCCTAAAGAAGCATCAGTAAGTGTTGGAAGATCGTGGCCCAGCTAGAAGGGGGGTTGAATAGCCTACGATGTGCTCGGTGAAATACGATTGCTTAATTGTCTACAAAAGTGATTAGTGCAGTGGAAATAGAAGCTAAATAAAAAAAATTAAGACAAAGCAAGAAGTAAAGAATGCAAACTCTAACGCCAAGATGTAACGTGGTTCACGACCGTTGCCGCTAGTCCAAGGATGATTCGTAAGGCGAATCACTCCCTCAACAATCCACTAGTCTCTTCTTTAGCCTAAGCAAGGTGGAGGTAAACCCCTTTTACAACAATCACTCCCTCTTACAATAAGATGGAAATAAGAACAAGAAGAGGAATGTTAAAATGTGTTGGGCACTTGGGAGTATCATTATAAGTGAAGCATTAGCTTCCCAAAAGCCCCCAACCCTTCTTTTTATAGAGAAGAAGGGTTTCTTCCCGTTGGGCAAGAGACAGTCGATTGTTGTTTGTCATCAGTCGACTACCCCTCTAACGACCGACTTACAATGACTTCTGACTTGTCGTCGTCATCGTCCAATGGTACTCCTAGCAGTGGACTGATGATCCCATCAGTCGACTGATGATCCTATCAGTCGACTGATGGTGCAGTAGTCAATTGCCAAACCCTAGCAGTCGACTGCTAGGCCCAAAACCAAACAGTCGAACACCGGTCGAGTTCCATCGACTCAGAGCAGTCGACTGGCATCGAGTAAAACCTCAAACAAGACACTTGTTTGAGCATCCGACTAAATTAAATGTCGGGTAAAACCTCAAACCTAAGTTTGACCATCCGACACTTGACTTAGCCATTCGGCCAAGTTCACCTATGAGCTACCGTTAAAATTGCTGAATCTCTCATCTCCCTTGGAGTCCCTCACCGAAGCTCTCTTCGTCTGACCACGCCCCTCGAATGCACTAAGAGCATGACTTTCGCAATGCCATCCTTCGCATCTCACCCTGAAGTCTTCTTCCTTTGGCTTCACTCCAATGCTCCTCATCCAGCGGTCCCTCCGATGCACCAAGCGCATGACTTCCACAATGTCATCCTTCATCGACTCAAGGACCCGAGCCATGAGATGGTGAACTCACCAATGCTTTCATCAAGCTAACTCATGTGTGATTTACTAAGTCCTGCACAACTTAAACACACATATCAAATCAATATAATCAACCTAACTTAAACCCTTTGCCACACACATCAAAACCACATCATACATGGGTTGATTGCCCTAACAATCTCCCCCTTTTTGATGTGTGGCAATCCATTTAAGTTAGGTAAAACATTAACAAAAACACATAAGGAAGATAAGCATGTAAATCAAATATGTGTATCAAACACTCCCCCTTAATACATGCAACTTCCCCTTAACACATGCTAATTCTCCCCCTAGCATGATTAAGTTAAACTCAACATTTCTCCCCCTTTGACACCATCAAAAACATCTAACATATGTCATACATTATGGTATCAAGGTCTAAAGGAAGGAAAATATCAAAAACTGCTTGAAAACCCTAGAAATTAGGCTACTGTTCACGTTTACAGTATATCAGTCGACTGGTTCAGACTACCAGTCGACTGCCTCCTGATTTTAGTCGTTTCTTTATTCCGAACTCAAGTTCAGAAATGCACTAAAAATTCCAAAAAATTCAAAAAATCATGAAATTTGGGGAACACATTTCTTATGAGTCCCTTTATCAATGGGAAATGATTTTTCAATAAAATTTATTAAAATTTTGAAAATTAGGCAAAAACTCAAAAGTTATAAAATGTCTCAATTTTGTATCAACTTTAAGACCTAGTTTTGCCTTGAAACATTTTAAAACATAAACTCACAGTTTATAAAACAAGAAATGGTTTTAAAACATTTAAAATATCCAACTATGATCTATGGGGAATATGTCAATTGATTATGAAGCTTGGGCGCCGGCCAAACCAAGGAGGAAGGAGGAAGAAGGGTTGCCGCCCACCATCATGGACTAAACCCTAACCCTAGCCTCTTCCTATTTCTTGCCGCCCAACCATGGTGGAAGGAGGAGATCTAGAACCGGCCACCTTCCCTAGGAAGAAGAAGAACTCTTCCACAAGTTGCCGCCCACTATCCTTTCCTCACCATGGCCGCCCAACCCAAGGAGCCAAACCCTAATTAGGGTTTCCTCCTTAGGGTTTCTTGCCGCCCAAGCAAAGAGAGGCTAAACCCTATTTTCCATCATCCATCAAACTTATTGCCGTCGTGCTGCCGGTGAAAAAAAAAAATCAAATTGCCGGTAAGCAAACTATTTTCCTTTTTAGTTCTGTCTGTGCAGATCAGTTCATTTTTTATGCCTTTGAGTTAGCTAATTAACAGAGGGAAGGCAGTTGTATTGTTGTAAGGAATGTAAACTATTTTGGGAGGGTTGTCGGTCGATGGATTAAGCCGGCTGTGTTTAAATCCCCAATTGAAATGGCTGTAAATGATTACAGGTTAGCATACTTGTTAACCGGGAATGATAGATGTTAATTATAGAATTGATTATAGTACGGGACAACTGTAATTTAAGGGTTGTGTTTATAAATTAGATTTATAACTGATTCTGTTGATGATACTATAAAATCGGGTGGGGGTAAAAAGGTTAAATCTTTATGAGATTAACTTTGTTAAGTCGAATATGGAGTTGGATGAGTGGGTTAGCACTTTTGCTAATTGACACGGTGAGTTAAATTAAATAGTCAAGCTTAACTCTTTGAGCTTCTAATTCGTATTCGATAAAGGGACGCGAGTATGGAAACGATAGAATAGTAAATTATATACATCTATTGTCATGTGCTTGAACTTAATGCATATCATGGTTGTGCAGGACGTGGATACGAGGCAGGACCGCGGCTGTGAGGATTTATATTGTCACGAGCTTCTTATCAGGTAGGTAATTTCCTACTGGTCGGGTAGATGTAATGATTTCCAGATTTAGATATAGATATGAACATGTTAGGTGTTCATATTACCTTGATCATGCTCTGTTTATCGTATGCTTGAACTTACCGTTGATATATATGTGTGCTCGATTATTGATAACACATATTCCCTCGCATGATCTAGAAGTTACAGATGTGATGTAAGTAGGTCTAACTGTTTAGTAGGGTGTAGATGTTAGAGTACGGAGGTTGACCTAAATCGTAAATTTGGCAAAAAGGTCCTCTGTGGATAAGTATGGCCCTAGATGTAGGACTTATTCCATACTTGTATGTTGCACATTTATTCACCAATCACGGGTTGTGTGAATGGTCATGTGAGTCGTGGGCAGTGTGTCGCTATGGACCGATGGTCCTAGCTTGTCATGATCAGATGAGTGACTCTCTACAGGGTAGAGAGTGTACTGATCAATTGGGTGTGACTCTTTGTTGAACAGAGAGTCCAGGGTAGATGTTCTGTATGTGAGACAGTACCCTCATGTCATTGCATGCATACTGACGACATCGTCTCCCCTTGGGGTTGAGAGAGAGTTGTCAGTCATCCTGCCTCCCAGATTACTTCTAGAGGAGTAACTGGTGTGAGGGCATAGCATTTGTTGTGCCGCACTCTACCATTATTGACGATGGCTGTTGGAGTTGCGTGCAGTTGTCCTGGGTCCGTGGCACTCGACCGCTCATTGGCAGTGTCAGTCGGAGTGGCCAGCAGTAGGGACCCCCGTTGTGTAGCGAGCTCTTTACGCTCATATGCTACTTGATCATACTACCCAACTCGGTCACTCGAGAGTGGTGGCGGCTGGAGTCGGGATAGTTGTCATGTCGTGCCACCTAGGCTACACTGGGGTCGTGGTAGCGAGTAGGGGTGAGCAGGCATGACCATGCATGCTGCATTGTCGTATCATACGGTGTTTTGCATATGATTGTATATATATACATACCTGCTTGTATATATATATATATATATATAGATGATGGTGATTAGTATACATACAGATACAGTCTATATGTATACTCACTTTGATGATGCATTTGTATGTACTATGCTTGTTGCATTTGTTTGTACATATTCATACATGATACTACATTTCCTGTATGGTAGTAGGTTGATATTTGTATACCTATCGGATATTCACAGTGATACCCTTGACTCAGGTTAGGATATTGTGTTAGTAATATACTTTTATACCCTATGATGTGATTATATGCCCAGGTTGGATCAAGATAGAATAGCTGACTGTCAGGTATGTCAGCATCGTTGATGTTCAGTTATTTAGTATATGCATGCATATCTATTGTTATGTTGATGTATACTTGTTGTACGAGTAGATTAGACTGTTTAATAACATGTAATATTGATACATATATTTACATGTTTTCTCTGATTACCTGCTGAGTTTTACTCACCACCTCCGACCCTGGGTTTTTTTGTCGCCCAGGTAACAGGTAGATGCCTTTGTGACGACTTGGAGCTGCGCCGATCGATCCATCCCATCTCCATTTTTCGATGTCTCCCGAGGAGTTTATTTTGTTTCTCTCTTATGGTTATGGATTTTGGTCCTATGTCATGGACCCTTGTTTTGTTATGGACTTGTCGTGATGTTGATGTTTTATGTACGGTTTTAGTACTGTGGTCTTGTCAGGTGGTGTACACCTGTATATTTTTGTTATGTATGTTGTGGGTATGCGCTCTTTATTTCCGCTGCTGTTATTTGTTATTTGTTATATATATTGTTGTTGTTGTGGGCCTACGGGCCTTGTATTAACCCGAAATGTTGCCACATACAGGGGAGGTGTTGTCCGTTTGATTTTCGGCTCGGCATGCTCTCGGGGCATGACAACTTTATTGGTCCTCGGAGGCTCATCAGCTCCCATGTCCCCGGATTAAAATTTTCACTAATGAAAACTAATCCGGATGGGATGAGTTTCCTAAGCACAACCAAAGCATCGTCGTGCTAACAACATGAGCGATCGCTTGAACAAACTAGTTGTTCAAGCAACACAACTCTTCTAGTCGGTTAGCCGCGGAAGAGACGACGGACGGATCGCCGGTTTTTGTGTTTATCTTCGGGGTCCATGATTATACAAATACATACAAATGTAAACTAGTATAATCAACATATACTAACATAAAGAACATAAGCTATCATATCAATAAGAACATACAAAGAACGATAATAAAAGTTATAAAACTTTTATACCTCTTGATCTTCTATCGTATGTCCTAACCTCCTTGTAGACTTCGTGTGGGCGAAGATCCTCCACAAGTTGAAGCATCCTAGATCTTCTTCAATCCAAAGAAAGAAGAACTCTCTTTCCCTTCTTGCTTGAGCCAACCACCAATCCACAAAGGATTGATGCCGCCGGCCCCAAGAATAGAGAGAACAAAATGGAAACAAAACTCATCTCTTATCTAGGACCAACCATCAAGCTCCAAGCATGATGTTTGCCGCCGGTCCAAAGAGAACAAGAAGAGGATGAGAGGAATAGGTTGAGCGCCGACCAAGGTAGAGGGAAAAGATCTAGGAGCCGGCAACACCCTAGGAAGAAGAAGAAGATATCCTCTCCTATAGTTGCCGCCCACTTTCCCCTCCATAACCTAGTCGCCCAACCAAGGAAAGGAAAACTCTAGGGTTTCTTGCCGCCCACTAATGGAAGGGCAAACCCTAATTTCCCAAACCAACCTAATCCATAGAAAGAAGGGTGAAGCTTGGGCGCCGGCCAAACCAAGGAGGAAGGAGGAAGAAGGGTTGCCGCCCACCATCATGGACTAAACCCTAACCCTAACCTCTTCCTATTTCTTGCCGCCCAACCATGGTGGAAGGAGGAGATCTAGAACCGGCTACCTTCCCTAGGAAGAAGAAGAACTCTTCCACAAGTTGCCGCCCACTCTCCTTTCCTCACCATGGCCTTGCCCAAGTAAATGGTAATCTCCCCTTTAGCTAGTCATCGGGTTTCCTGGAACCCCTGCAAATTGTTACAGACATGATTAGTGGCTCCCATATCTACTCACCAGGTGCCGGTAGATATCACCGCTAATCATGTTTCAATGACTAGTCCAAAAGATATACCTTTGTTCTGTTTTGGATTGGGACAGTCCTTCTTCCAATGTCAATCCTGCTTGCAAGTGAAGTACTTGCCTTTCGGCTTCTTCACTCTTCCCTGAGATCCTCCGACCATCTTTGCTTCACCTTGTTTCTTCTTCTTCTTGCCTTTCGGTTTAGAAGTAGAAACCCTTTTGAGCAATGATGGCTTGAGGACACTCTTTGAAGAGTGTATACTTGTACTCCTTAGCAGATAAGACAATATCTAGAATCTTTTCCAATCAATATTATTTGGATACAGTAAGTTTATTTCCTTTAGTATCACAGTAAGTGGACTGAAAGTCAATTTTGAAAGTCCTAAGAATCACATAGATCATTACTTTAGATTTCAAAAAATTATTGATTCCTCAAACAATAAAATTTCGAAATCAACCAACACCTCAAAACACCGAGAATATTGCATGCCACGCAGTGTGGACGTATACGAATTCTACATTTGTAAGAGGAGGTTTTACCCATTAATTTTATTATCTTGTCAACCTTACTTTTTGAAAAATAAAATTAATAGTTGGTTCCTCTTTGGCCCTACAAATAAAAGCAGTGACTCCGATGGGGAGGATACTTTATATTTGCATCTAAGTGTGCACCATTACACGATACTAAGGGAATTATTTCGGATTATGTGCCTTACCGCTGTGGAAGTATACACACTCCTAGATAATTTCCTATAACTATTATTTGACCTAGTGATCCACAAACAAACTCATCCGCAGGGAGGAAGGCACTCAGAGCCGACATGCAAGTTTGTTGCATCACACGTCAAATTGTAATGGAGGCCGTGGGAATTAATTAAAATATCCCTCTCCCACTTAGTAAATTGAAAATGAGGAATTTTCAAGCACACACAACATGCATATAAAACAAATCAGCAATAAATATGGAAAAAACAGAATTTTTCCAACTATTATGGCATTGTTCTCCAATATGCGTTCCGTCGTGTCGCCACCTCGTCCGCTCCTCCTACGCCATGTACGAGCCATCCGGAGATCCGAGCCGAGAATAAAATCTATTTTATTTTACATCCATCGATCCTATACTCCACGAGGGAGTGTACATGAAATCTAGATCGAAAGTAAAATAAAATAAAGAGTGGCTAAACAATGTCGTATTTAATTACAAAAATTAAATACTAATCTAGCCTCGTCAACCCCGAGGATTCAAATAATATACACACAATCACACACAATCACACACAATCAACCACATACACACATATAGCCATAATAGTCAGATCTTATGCCTGCAACCAAAAAGTTAGCCTACGCACATCCTACTATTATCCGGCATACACAATATATGATAAGTGCGTGAAAGTAACCGAATCCAAAACACACAAAACCGGAAACTATTTTGTGTAGGACTATGCTGTCGTTTATTAGATAGCTTGTTATATGTTTATATGGTTATGTGTTTTTTTTTTTGCGATGGACACCCTGATAAAGACTAGTAGAGATAGAATAACTTAGATAAGGTTATTCGGTAGGAGCGGATCTCAGGAATGAAACAATATTAGTAGAACCCTAGGTGTAATAACCCAGATGTGCATATTGGTATAGGTTTATACATTTACTATTTCAGCTGATATGGTGATCGGATTAGTAGAGGTCATATGATTAGGATGCGATTAAATCCTTAGAGGGTATATAACGTTGTTCATATTTATCGGCTGCCAACAATATCACCCATTCGTGGTTGAGGAAAGTTACAGTAGAGTTTCCCTAAAGGGGCTTTTGTGTATTTGAGGTCGAATAGGTCTCCCATGTATGGTTGAGATAATCTACTGTAAGGTTATACTCTAGCGTTATTCATTCAGAGTTGGTGATAATCGGATTCGTATGATGTCTGTAGCAAGATAGCTACTTTACGTCTTAAGTACCCACGAGATATGTTCGTGGTAGCAGATTGGGGCATGCATGATTGAACTGGTAGGATGATATAATTTAGGCTTAACCCTCTTGAAGGGCTTGATAGTAGATTTGTGACCTTTATTGGCTTTGATAGGTGTTTCCTGTTAGCTGGGACGAAACCCTGTGATTAATCGTCTCGACGTGTTTATTAGTGGACTTGTGATTTTTAATCGACCTTGATAACCAATCATGTTAGAAGGGTTGGAATCCTGGACTTAATCATCTCGACTTATTTATTTATAAGTCGATGATCTTTACCGACTTTGGTAAACATTTTGTTTTAGAGGTGTTGAAACCCTCGCTTGACCGCCTCAATGAGTTTAATTGTAGATCAATGATCTTTGTCGACGTTGAAAGTCAATTTATGCGGGATGTATTGGATAAGCCTAGGCTTAACAACCTAGGAAAATCGACTGCTCACATGACCTATTGGTGGTAGTACGCTAGTGCGTACAGTCAATAACTAGATATCTATATGTGCGGTTTGCCCAAGAGACCCATTCGTGGTAGCATGTCGTTGCCGCAGACACTGAGTCTTTATATTGCCTATCTATCCACGAGTTTCATTTGTGGTAGCAGGTAGTTGCGCGTAAACAGTGCTTAGCATATTGATTGTCGACCCATGGGTTACGTGTTGGATCGAAAGTGTCGCTAGAGGGGGGGGTGAATAGCGATACGATGTCGTTAAAAAACTTTTGCAATAAGTAAAAAGCAAGTAGAGAGTGCACAGCGGAAATATAAAGTAGACAAGATATTTTTACGTGGTTCACAATCTTTCGATTGCTAATCCACGGCCCTAGTGATCCTTGATCACGTACGGAGGGCAATTCACTAAAACCACTCCTCCTCGTTGGAGGTAGGAGCAACGATTACAAAAATAAATCAAGGCAAAGGGACACTCCCCCTTTCCTTGTTACGATTAAAGCACAAAGACAATTTAAAGAAGTAGAACTTAAATAAATATACCGACAACTCTTATAAGTAGAAGATGTAGCTTTCGTTGTCGGCGGCACTTCGTCGTAGCAAATGTGAGTAGTAGTAGCGGCGTTACGACGGCGTGTTGAGAGCTCTTGAATTCTTGTTATTTGCTTGGAGTGAACCTGTCTATTTATGGATATTGATCTATGAATTTAGACATAGGTAGTGTCCAAGGTGAGGTTCTTATCCCAACTCAAGGATGAGGTGTTTCATCCAACCACCTTGTGCCACCTCAAGGAAGCCTTCATGCAAAGAAGAAGAAGCCATCCAACTTGTGCCACATCATGGGAGCCAACCATCTTGTGCCACCTCAAGGAGGCCTTCACGCCAAGAAGAAGAAGCCATCCAACTTGTGCCACATCAAGGGAGCCAACCATCTTGTGCCACCTCAAGGAGGCCTTCACGCCAAGAAGAAGAAGCCATCCAACTTGTGCCACATCATGGGAGCCAACCATCTTGTGCCACCTCAAGGAGGCCTTCACGCCAACTCAAGGATGAGGTCCAAGCTTGGTGATGGTTTGGATGTCCACCTTGATGCCACATCACCCTTTGTACCAAAACACGAGTCAAGTCCAAATTCACCCCCTTGAAATTCGAGCTCTTCTCGAGGCTGGAACTTGACTAGCAGTTGACTGTAGTCAAAGGGTTTTGGACTGCAGTACAAGTTAGCTTAAAATATAAAGTACGATGGTTCTAACCATCTGATCTCGACCTAGACCTTCCATTGGAGGTATTGGGTCGGATCTACGCTTAACGACCTTGCTTCGCTTTCACACGAGCTTACCTTGTAGCCTCGCTTCCGGTCTTCACCCGAGTACCTCGGCTTCCTCCGAAGTCCCTCTGGCGTTGCCCGTGTTGGGCTTTTCCGGGCCGCAAAAACCGCTTTTTGCGTTGCGGAAACCCCGGAAGTCCCGGCCACGGATCCGTGCGAAGAAGTATTAAAACTAATTACATGTATGTGCTTACAAAATCCTCTAGATCTACCTTAGAACTAAGAGATAAGGATGTTACCCTTGATGCGATGCCCTTCGCAAATCCCGCTCGTCCAAAGTCCGCCGGAACTCGAGAGTGTCAAGTGCACACTCCTCTATGGTATCCACACAAGCAATAGGTGGAAGAAAACTCAACCTTGAGTGTGCTAGCACTCCTTGGTTGGTTCGGCCAAAGAGAGGAAGGAGAGGGAGAGCTTGAGAGGAAAATTCCCAAGGAAGAAGATGAAGTAATGAGTGATTACTCACCAAATGAATTTTCACTCACATAACCCCCAAATGGTGGCCGGCCACTTCATGGAGGGGGAGTTACATGCATGCATGTAACTCCCATGACCCTTGGTCTCCCTCATGATGTGGCACTAATTGACCAAGTCAATGATGATGTGGAGCATCATCATTGGCCGGCCATGCCTAGTCATCATCATGACATGGCATTTGGTCAAGTCAAACTTGAACTCTAATCTCCCATGGTTGATCAAATCTAACCACTTGACTCAAGTCAATTTAATATAATGAATCTCTATTCATTAATTTAAATTGATTTGATGAATCAAATCTCAATTAGACTCATTCAACACTTGAATCAACTTGAGTCTAACTCAATTAGTCTAATTTGGATTACTCTTAATCCAATTTGGTTCATCCCATGAACCTAATCCTCATGGTTCATCATATGAACCTAATCTCCATCTAATTGCTCTCATGTGTGTGACTTATAGGTTCTTGTAACGCTGGCAATGTCCCTAAACCGATTTAGGAACATAAGCAATGAGCGTATCTAGCAACACATCATTGCTACCCTAGTTACAAGAATGTTGAGCTCCAACATCTCCTGTGTGACTACTAATTGTGACTCTCACAATATGTGACAATGTCCATATATCCTTGTCATATAGATTTACCATTCGAGGCATATACCGTGTCATCCTGCAATCTAAATCTTGAACTCCAAGTAGACTCACTTAATCAAATGAGCTCAATATCTCATATGACTCATTTGGGCATGGCCATGCACTTCGTGGTCTCACTCTATCAAGAATATCGATGTCACCCTCATATAGGAGGGATAGATCCCATCTACATCACTCACATCCTCCGCATAATCTGCTTACATACCCAAGAATCGCTTTTATAGTCCACCCATTTACTGTGACGCTGACGGCCAAAGTATGCAACTCTTATGTAGGGAACCATGGTGACTTCAGTGTCTAAGGACTAATAGTCATACTAATAGCCACATGAGAAAGTATATGACACTCATATAACGATCCATGATACTTTCTCATGACGGTCATTCAAGATACATTCTCCAATGCATACCCATGTGTCAACTTGATATCTCATATCCATGACTTGTGAGATCAAGTCATCTTGTTGACCTACATGCTAGTCTCTACGCATTAACATTGTCCCTGAATGTTAATACTCGACTAGGAATGATTAAGAGTAGTGTTCTCTATATCATCTCATTATCGATTCATCCAATCGATTGACATAGATAAGAACCTATTACCCAAGGACATTATTATATTTAGTTATTTGGCACCAATACAAGTAAATATAATAACCATGCCTTTATAAATAGGAATATGATACAATAAAGTCCATACAACAATCATCATATGATTGGCTCTAGGGCTTTCACTAACAATCTCCCACTAGCACTAGTGCCAATCACCGTAGTATCTAATACCCAATGACCTAGTGTGACCATCATGCTTTTTCGCGCAAAGCCTTGGTCAAGGGATCCGCGATGTTAGCCTCGGGTACTCGCAAATCTTCACATCTCCTCTATCGATGATCTCTCGAATGAGATGGAAGCGCCGTAGTATGTGTTTGGTCCACAGCGAGCGAGGTTCCTTAGTTTCAGGTAATCGCTCCATTGTTGTCACAATAGAGCTCTATAGGATCTCGCAATGCTAGGAACCACCCAAGCTCAAGAATGAACTTGCGGATCCAAATCGCTTCTTCACGCCTCGATGCGCGATATACTCCTTCGCTGTAGAATCAAGAATCGTGTCTCGCTCAACTCTTCCACCACGCCACCATTCAAGCAAAACACGAACTCGATCGCGACCGTAATCATCCTCGGCCGCTTTGAAGCCGCATCACAGAACCCTTTACCTAGCTCCTCATCGCTTCCAAATATCAAGAAATATTCTTTAGTCCTTCTCAAGTACTTAAGAATATTCTGATCGCTATCCAGCTGACGCCACCGATCCGATCGGGTATCTACTGGCCATGCTCAAAGCATACGAGACATCGTGACGAAGTACACAACATGCATACATGATAGATCCTATAGCGTATGCGTAAGGGATCTTATCCATGCGCCTCTCTCCTCTCTAGAAGAGGGACTTTGAGTCTTCGAAAGACTCACACCATGTGACACTCCGTAAGTCCTTTCTTGGAATTCCGCATGGTAAACCAAGTAATACCGTGTCAATGTATGTACTCGACTTAGGCCAAGCAATCTCTTAGATCTATCTCTATAGATCTTGATGCCTAGAATACAGTCGCTTCACCTAAGTCCTTCATTGAGAAGCACGCCCTCACCAAGTCTTCACAGATCAGAGCGAAGGGATGTCATTCCCAATGAGTAGTATGTCATCCACATACACAAGGAAGACAATCAGATTCCCATTAACCCTCTTGTAGACACAGTGGTTCATCTTCATTCTTGATGAAACCAAACTGTTTGATCGCATCATCGAATCAAGATTCCAAATTCCGAGAAGCTTGCTTTAGCCCATAAATGGACCTTGCACTGCATACCTTCCCAAAGATGTCAGTGGATCTACAAAACCTCGTTGTGTCATGTACACATCCTCGAGTAAGTTTCCATTCGTAAACGGTTTTGACATCCATCCGCCAGATCTCATAATCGTGGTATGTCGCAATAGCAAGCAAGATCCGAATGGACTTAAACATCGCCATCGAGAAAAGGTTTCATCATAGTCAATACCATGAATTTGCTTGAAACCTTTAGCCACCAATCGCCCTTATAGGTATGCGTAAGTCCATCCATGTCGTCTTTCTCCTAAAGACCCACTTACACCCAATGGGTTTGACCCTTCTGTGGATCAACCAAAGTCCATACTTGGTTAGTGTACATGGATTCCATCTCGATCTCATGGCGCCTAGCCATTTCTCGAACTGGCTCATCACAGCCTTCCTCGATAGGAGGTAGGCTCATTCTCAATGAGCATAACGTCATCATGGTCAGACAAGAGAAATGAGTATCTCTCAGGCTGACGACGTACCCTATCAGACCTGCGAAGAGGTAGGTCTACTTGAACAGGTGGTTGTTCCACAACTCTTTGTGCAACAACCTCATCACCCACAACACTGTGTGGTTCCTGTTCAACCTCCATCAAGGCCTCAGTGCTATGGTCCTTATCTTGAATTTCTTCAAGATCGAAGGTACTCCCACTAGTTTTTCTAGAAACAAAATCCCTTTCTAGAAAAACCCCAGTCTATGCCACAAACACTTTGCCGATCGAATGTAGAAGTAATATCCCTTCAGTATCCTTGGGATATCCAACAAAATAGCACCTATCGGATTTGGGTCCCGCTTGTCCGAGACTTGACGTCGAACGTAAGCCTCACAACCCCAAATCCTCATAAAAGACATCTTGGGATTTTTCCCCGTCCATATCAGATATGGTGTCTTTACCACCTGGATGGGACACGGTTAAGGGTAAAGGCTGCTGTGTCCAGAGCATATCCCCAAAAGGATATAGGAAGATCTGTGTGACTCATCATAGATCGTACCATATCCAATAGGGTACGATTCCTCCTTTCGGATACACCATTCCACTGTGGTGTTCCAGGAGGAGTGAGTTGGGATAGAATCCCACACTCCTAGATAGTCACGAAACTCATGGCTAAGGTATTCACCACCTCGATCCGATCAAGTATCTTAATACTCTTGCCAAGTCGGGTTTTGTACTTCATTCTTGAATTCTTTGAACTTTTCAAAGGATTGATTTATGTGTCATAAGATACACATAACCATATCTACCAAGTCATCAAATGTAATGAAGTACCAGAATCACCTCTAGCAAAGAATTGAAAGGACCACATACATCACTATGTATAAGTCCTAACAAATCTGCTCTTTCGCTATGTCCACTAAAGAGAGTCTTGGTCATCTTGCCTAAAAGGCAAGACTCGCATGTCTCATATGATTCAAAATCAAATGAGTCTAACAGCCCATCCTTATGGAGCTGAGATAAGCGACTCTCATTTATATGACCTAAGCGACAATGCCAGAGATAGGTTTGGTTCAACTCATTTGACTTGAACCTCTTGGTACTTATGTTATAGATAGGGCTCTCTAAGTCTAGAAAGTAGAGTCCGCTCATTAGAGGTGCACTACAATAGAACATATCATTTAAATAAACCAACAACATTTGTTCTTTATTATAAATGAAAACCTTTCTTGTCCAAACAAGAAATCAAATGATGTTCTTAGTTAAAGGTGCACATAACAACATTCATCTAATTCTAGTACAAGCCCAGAGGGCGTAGATAGATCATAAGTTCCTACAAAGAATGCAAAGAACCCTTGCTCCATTGCCTACCAGAGGTCCACCTCGCCTTTGTCAATGCCCTCGCTATTTCTCAAATGCACATTGGTACAAATGTGAGATGCACATCCCAGATCTAATACCCATGATGAAGAAATAGATAGATTGACTTCTATAACATTTATACCTGAAGTAGAAGTCTCACTTCTCTTCTTCTTAAGATCTTCCAGGTATGCCTTGCAGTTACGCTTCCAGTGTCCTGCTTCCTTGCAGTGGAAGCAAGCCCCTTCCTTGGCTACCCCTCCTTTGGGTTTAAGTTCTTTTCCTTTGCCCTTGGCTTGGGACTTTCCCTTACCTTTAGGCTTGCCCTTGCCTTTCTTCTTCTGCACCATCAAAATGGTGTCAGATTTACCCTTCTTAAGGTTAAGCTCAGCAGTTCTCAACATGCTGAGCATTTCAGGCAGTGGCTTATCAATTTCATTCATGTTATAATTCATGACAAATTGATCGAAGGCTCTTGGCAAAGATTGCAAGATTAGGTCAGTGGCCAGCTCTTGGCCAAGTGGGAATCCCACCTTTGTAGGTTTTCTACGCACTAATCATCTTGAGTACATATGAACCTACAGGAGTCCCTTCTTGCATTTTAGACCCAAATAGTGCTTTAGAGACTTCATATCTCTCATGCCTAGCTTGTCCTTGATATAGTTGACGAAGATGTCCAACCATATCATAAGCATTCATGAACTCATGTTGCTTCTGAAGCTCAGAGTTCATGGTCGCGAGCATTAGACATGACACATCTAATGCATCATCTTGATGCTTCTTGTAAGCATCTTTGTCACCGCGAGGCAAAGCAGGAGGTGCCTCCGAATGGGCCGCCCAGACGCATGCCTTCCTTTCTTGGGTGAGAACACTTCGTGTTCCCTGCATCACCCAGAAATTTGCTCCATTGAGCTTGTCCTTCTCAAGGACAGATCGCAGAGAGAGAGTGTTCGTGTTGTTTGACATAGTAATCTACAACATACAATGCAGAGAATTAATATCATATTCCTTTTATCATTTAATTAGGCCTTTAATCAAATGATGCTCCCACTGAATTATAGGAATTTTATAGAATCGAGTTATGGATGTGGTCAAACCACATTTACTTGATTCATACAAACTAGCTATAATTCTTGTGGGACAAGATCCACATCATACTAAGCCTTGAGTTAGCTTTGGCTAAATCGCCCAAGACTTAGTACGATCGGTGGGTAACACATTACCGATTACATCTCTATGCAACTCTTGTTTATAGGATTAAGACCCACATTTACAAAAGACCTTGAGTTAGCTTTGGCTAAATCGCCCAAGATTTAGTGTAAATGCGATCTTAACCTATCTTTCCAACGATTGGAATATGCCTATAGTTCTACTCGATCCAATTGAGTTAACTAGTTTCGCTCAATCTAATTGAGCTTACTCTAACCCGAGTCGTGATAGGCGGGACCAAGATTGTCCCTCCGCACCCTACCAAGATAATATGCGTTGCTCTGCTTTGGCAGATTCAACAACAACAAATGATCGAGGTAGTGATGTGTATCAAGGCTCGGTAGGCATTTTCGAGTTGATTCGATTATGATCTAATCTAATCGTAATGTGTATCTTATACGCATTTAGGCCTTTATTATCCTATATTAGCATGCATCATATACATACATTCATTATTCTAGCATGCATCATATACATACAAGAAAATTAACCTAGCATGCATCATATACATACAAGCAATTTTTTTTTTCCACTAGCATGCATCACATACATACAAGCATAAATCAATTAAATATATATATATCAACATATATATATATATAATTAAATGTGATATAGTCATGGCCCTACTACGATCTTCTCAAGCCAATGAGAAGATCGAACGGTCAACCTAAGGCTAGCGGCTTCTCCAAGCGCTTCCTTTGACCGCCATGTGTCGTCGTCACCCTTCTCGTAAGCTCGTCTTCAAGTGGACTTTCCACCGCTCCATTTTTGTACATTACAAATACGAAACTCGAGTTACATTCGAGTCTTAAACTATTTACAACTAGAATATTAAAAGAAGAGGTGCGACGCGCAGGTCGCAAACATTTTACAACACGCACAACCACAAAACTAAGACGCAGCCGTATTATGAATTACAACACACATAATCCAATCCTATTGGGTTATTGGGCCATGACAATCACAGAATCATACATAATTCAAAATTATGTATTTTTACAGAAAATTTCTATAATTTTTCCTAATTTATTTCGAATTTATGAGTCATCTCTCCGAAACGGTCCCGCTAAGCGGTTCTCGCGCGATCATGGACATGGCCCCTTTCGGGATAGGGCAGCGCCTACCGCAAAAATAAACTTCGCGAGTGTCCCTATTATGATCCTACAGCGAATTAAGTCGCTGTCCCAAAAACCTAAAGCGAGAACTCGCCGATTCGGAGAGTTTTTCTCGACTGTTGAAGCCTACGAGTGTCCCAACACTCGTTGCTTCGACTCTACGAGAAAAATACCCAAAAATTCTATAAAATTAGGAAATTTACAGAAACATAAAAATCTGTAATTTTTATATCTAATATAAACACAAAACGAAACACATACATGCTTCAGACGTGGCTCGATACCATGTTGGGCTTTTTCCGCCGCAAAACCGCTATGCTATGAAACCCCTTAAGTCCCGCCACGGATCCGCGCGAAGAAGTATTAAAACTAATTACATGTATGTGCTTACAAAATCCTCTAGATCTACCTTAGAACTAAGAGATAAGGATGTTACCCTTGATGCGATGCCTTCGCAAATCCCGCTGGCCCAAAGTCCGCGAACTCGAGAGTGTCAAGTGCACACTCCTCTATGGTATCCACACAAGCAATAGGTGGAAGAAAACTCAACCTTGAGTGTGCTAGCACTCCTTGGTTGGTTCGCCAAAGAGAGGAAGGAGAGGGAGAGCTTGAGAGGAAATTTCCCAAGGAAGAAGATGAAGTAATGAGTGATTACTCACCAAATGAATTTTCACTCACATAACCACCAAATGGTGGCCGGCCACTTCATGGAGGGGGGAGTTACATGCATGCATGTAACTCCCATGACCCTTGGTCTCCTCATGATGTGGCACTAATTGAAGTCAATGATGATGTGGAGCATCATCATTGGCCGCCATGCCTAGTCATGACATGGCATTTGGTCAAGTCAAACTTGACCTTTCATCTTCCCTCTCAAGTCAAGTCAAACTTGACCTCTAATCTCCCATGGTTGATCAAATCTAACCACTTGACTCAAGTCAATTTAATATAATGAATCTCTATTCATTAATTTAAATTGATTTGATGAATCAAATCTCAATTAGACTCATTCAACACTTGAATCAACTTGAGTCTAACTCAATTAGTCTAATTTGGATTACTCTTAATCCAATTTGGTTCATCCCATGAACCTAATCCTCATGGTTCATCATATGAACCTAATCTCCATCTAATTGCTCTCATGTGTGTGACTTATAGGTTCTTGTAACGCTGGCAATGTCCCTAAACCGATTTAGGAACATAAGCAATGAGCGGTATCTAGCAACACATCATTGCTACCCAAGTTACAAGAATGTTGAGCTCCAACATCACCTTTGTGACTACTAATTGTGACTCTGACAATATGTGACAATGTCCCTCTATCCTTGACATCTAGATTGACCAATCGAGGCATAGACCGTGTCATCCTCATACAATCTAAATCTTGAACTCAGTAGACTCACTCTAATCAAATGAGCTCAATATCTCATATTGACTCATTTGGCATAACCATGCACTCTATCAAGAATATCGATGTCACCCCGTCATATAGGAGGGATAGATCCCATCTACATCACTCACATCCCTCCGCATAATTACATACCCGATGTCGCCTTTATAGTCCACCCATTTACGGTGTGACGTTTGTGCAAAGTATGCAACTCCTTATGTAGGGAACCATGGTGACTTCAGGTCTAAGGACTAATAGTCATACTAATAGCCACATGAGAAAGTATATGACACTCATATAACGATCCATGATACTTTCTCATGACGGGTCATTCAGTATACATTCTCCAATGCATACCCATGTGTCAACTTGATATCTCATATCCATGACTTGTGAGATCAAGTCATCTTGTTGACCTACATGCTAGTCTCTACGCATTAACATTGTCCCTGAATGTTAATACTCGACTAGGAATGATTAAGAGTAGTGTTCTCTATATCATCTCATTATCGATTCATCCAATCGATTGACATAGATAAGAACCTACTACCCAAGGACATTATTATATTTAGTTATTTGGCACCAATACAAGTAAATATAATAACCATGCCTTTATAAATAGGAATATGATACAATAAAGTCCATACAACAATCATCATATGATTGGCTCTAGGGCTTTCACTAACAGCCCGACCACCTCGGTTCCCACCGGGTGTCGCAGACCTTCCGCTCAACTTTAGCATTTCTGCACACTTAATTGAGCTCGTAAGATAACAAATATACCCTTAACTATTGAGCCTTTTGCCATAATCAAAATACCGGTTCGACTTTGGTGCCCACTGCACCAACAATCTCCCCCTTTTTGATTCATGGCAAACCGACACAAAAGTTAAGGAAAAATTAAGCATAACAGTAAGCTAGCATAATGATTAAGCATGAATGAGCTAGCATAAAGATTAAATATGAATGAGCTAGCATAATGATTAAGCATGAATGAGCTAGCATAAAGATTAAATATGAATGAGCTAGCATAAAGATTAAATATGAATGAGCTAGCATAATGATTAAGCATGAATGAGCTAGCATAAAGATTAAATATGAGTGAGAAAAATTATTGTTTCAAGTTCTCCCCTTTGAGGTAACCTCCCCCTTGACCGAAGGTGAGTTCTTGAAAAAAAAAAAAAAAAATTTTACTCCCCCTTAATAGTTGCTTAAGTAAACGGAATTACTTAATATAAAAGGTAATAATTTTGTTTACTTTCTTCCTTACTTTTGTGACTTTCTCCCCCTTTTGCCTTAACTCAAAAAGTTTGTAAATATATTTTAGGGTTTGTAAGTCCAAGCAAGTTCCCAATATAATTTCTAAGGTAAGACTTAGGCTAATTTCATAAAAAGAAGCAAAAATAGAGTACATATATAGAAAAATTTAAATCCTACTCTATTACGCACATACCTAACTTTCGTCTTAATAAACTAAATTCGGCTTCGGGTAGTGGTTTGGTGAAGATGTCCGCTAGGTTTGATTTGGACTCAACATACTCTAGTTGTATAGTTCCATTAGTTACATGTTCCCTAATGAAGTGGTGTTTAACTTCTATATGTTTTGTCCTAGAATGACATATTGGATTTTTAGTTAAGTTAATTGAACTAATGTTATCTATGTAGGTTTTAATGTTGTTAAAGATTAAGCTAAAGTCTTGGAGAGTGTGCTTCATCCACAGGAGCTGAGAGACACGCTCACCCATCGCAACGTATTCGGCTTCGGTGGTAGATAAGGCAACGCAATGCTGCTTCCTACTGCACCAACTTACTAGACTTGAGCCGAGGATTTGACAACAACCACTCGTGCTCTTTCTATCGAGTTTACTACCGGCATAGTCGGAGTCGGAGTAGCCGATTAGATTAAACTCGGTAGATCTAGGGTACCAAATACCTACGTTTAGCGTGCCCTTTAGATATCTAAGGATACGCTTGACTAGGGTTAGGTGAGACTCCTTGGCACAGGTTTGTAACCTTGCGCACATACTTACCGCGAATAAAATGTCGGGTCGGCTCGCGGTTAAGTATAGGAGACTTCCTATTGCGCTCCTATAGTATTTTAGGTCAACGGGTTTTCCTTCTACATCTTCGTTTATATTAACATTAGTTGCCATAGGTGTATTGATTATTTTAGCATCTTGCATTCCAAATCGATTTATTAAGTCCTTAGTATATTTTTGTTGATGTAAATATATTCCATCTTTAGTTTGTTTAATTTGTAAACCTAAGAAGAAACTTAACTCTCCCACTAAATTCATTTCAAATTCACTTTCCATAAGTGAGATGAATTCGTTTAGCAGGATCGAGTTGGTAGTTCCAAAAATTATATCATCTACATAGATTTGGGCTATAAAGATTTCTTTTCCTACGGTTTTAACGAATAAGGTTGGGTCGACTAAACCTTGGTTGAATCCTTTGGACTTAAGATAGATCGAAAGCCTTTCGTACCAAGCTCTTGGGGCTTGTTTGAGTCCATATAGGGCTTTCTTAAGTCTAAGGACATGGTCAGGTTTATCTAGATTTTCGAATCCGGGAGGTTGACTGACGTAAACTTCTTCCTTAATGTATCCATTCGAAAATGCTGACTTGACATCCATTTGAAACAATTTAAAACCTCAAGTGATAGTTCGAACCCCTAAATTTGGATCACCTACCACTTGGTCGATAGGATGACTTGGGTGAGTTCTAGTTTGACTTGGGTTAGAGTCATCTATCACTTGGTCGATAGGATGACTTGGGTTAGGACGAGATTCAAGTTCAAGATCAGAGTCGGGTTCGCTATAAGTTGATTTGCTAGTTGGTTTTGTTAAGGATTGAACGAGTTCGTGTCCTTCGTCGAAAACTATATTAATGGTTTCTTCGACTCTTATGTGTAGGATCAATGGAATTACTAAAGGGTTGTTTGTAAGTTTTTAAACCTAAATCATCTCACCAATATCTACATGATCAAAACATGTTATTCCTATGTGTTATTGTGAGATGACTTTCAATTTTACTTGATTAATTTTAATGAATTTAAATTAACCAACATTAGGTTAGATTCGGATTTAGTCTAAGTTCATCAAGTAATCTTTTCAAGAGATTAGCTTCCAGGTCGTGGCGAGGCACAGAGGCCTTCTTTGATCGGAACAACGACCACTTCCTTAGACAAAGCTAATTTCAAGAAATTGATAACTCGACTTACTTGAGACTATGTCTTGGTCTAACTAGTTATTTTTGAAAAGAGGCTCCCCGAGGCTCAATCTTTTCGTAGGATTTTAGTTGGTTTATTTTTGAAAAGAGGCTCCCCGAGGCTCAATCTTTTCGCAGGATTTTAGTTGGTTATGAGTCCTATCTAACCATTCTAAAAATAAAGGAAAAACTAAGCATGCAATTTCTAAGACTTAACAAAAATACATTTTGTATTGGCTCCCCCTAGACCATTGAATCGAGTGGGTCTATTCACATAGTGAATTTGGTCCTTGGGAACCCAATACATGTTAGATCCTAAAGTTGAAATCAAAGTGGTCTTAGGGACCCATGCTTGGACATTTTTCTTATGTTGGTTTACTATAGACATATATGACTTATTGGTTGTATTTGAGTTAAACCCGAGTCCGTCATTGTTGTACACGGCCCTTTGTGATCCAAGTAAGAGGTCAAGTCCCTTGGATCCCAAAGTGAACCTTTCCAACGTGTTCCTAAGGTCTTCGACTTGTGTTTTCAAAAGCGAGTTCTCAACTTCAAGCTTTTCAACTTGAGTTGAGTCCTCCTCTTGAATACGAGTAGTTGAAGAGGTTAGGGAGACCTCATGTTTGAGGAGGTTAACCTCCTCAATTAGGGTCTCGACCTTGGACTCGGACTTAGCTAGTTTCTTATTTAAAAATTTAATTGCACCATACAAAGTATTAAGTAACGACCGACTTACCCTTAATGATTCTTTTGAACCGGATACGGATCCGTGGCTTGTCTTGAATGGAAGCTCATCGCCGGATTCGGACTCGGACTCTTCTTCGGTTTTGAGTCGTGCTCTCGGCTTGGCCATTAGAGCTTGGATATCGTCTTCTTCCTCCGGGGTGGCTTGCTTGGGCTTCTTCTTCTTGGAACTCGCAACTAACGCAATACTCTTCTCGGCCGGACCACGTTAGTTTGCTCATGTAATTCAAGTTCAAAACAATTGCCTAACCTAATTTTAGAAAGGTCCTTGGAGACCTTGTAGGCATCGACCATGGATGCCCACAAGGTGGTCCTAGGAAACGAGTTAAGAGAATACGATAAGGTCGCGATTCTCGACCTTTTGTCCGATGGCATGGAGTTGGTTGACGATGTCTTGGATACGAGCATGTAGTTGAGTTGCGGTCCGGTTTTCCTGCATTTTCAAGTTATACAATTTATTTAAAAGTAAATCTCTTTGTCGGTGCCTTCGTGTAGTTCCACTAGCTTGGTCCATAAGTCCTTTGCACTAATGAAGGGGCCAACGCTTGAGCTCTTCCTTGGACAACCCACATTGCAAGATTTGAGTTGCCTTGGCATCGGCTTCTACTTGTTTTTCATGGAATTTGACCATTGATCGTAACCCAAAGATTCACCATCTTCATTAATAGGAAGTGTGAAACCGGTTTGATTACGATCCACATCTCGATTTGGGTTTTAAGAAAGCATTCCATCCGACCCTTCCAATAACGAAAGTCATTACCGTTGTAAAACGGGGTCGGGTGATGCTAAACCCTTCGAGATGGGCCATTTAAAAACAAGAAGAAGAACGACTTAAAAGAATCTTGCAAAACACACACGAAGAATATTCCAAGACTTTCGCCTTGGATTAGTAGTGGGAAGTAAAAAGATATATAAAATGTAACTTGCAAAAAGAAATAAACAATCAAATGCGAATGTCGCTGAAGTTCCGAGGACAACCTTACTCGGGATCTAACCCGAAGGACAACCTTATCCGGATCCTAAAGCCTCTAATGCAATTCTATATGTAGGAGAAGATAAGCAAGTGAAATAATTATACGAAAACAGAAATAAATAAATAAAAAAATCTGTGAAAAAAAAAAAACAAAGCTAGATTGGTGGTTTCACCGAATCTTAGCGCCCGACTCGATACCAATTGTTGGATCGAAAGTGTCGCTAGAGGGGGTGAATAGCGATACGATGTCGTTAAAAACTTTTGCAATAAGTAAAAGCAAGTAGAGAGTGCATGAAATATAAAGTAGACAAGATATTTTTACGTGGTTCACAATCTTCGATTGCTAATCCACGGCCCTAGTGATCCTTGATCACGCACGGAGAGGCAATTCACTATAAAACCACCTCCTCGCTGGAGGTAGGAGCAACGACATAAAATAAATCAAGGCAAAGGGACACTCCTTCCTTGTTACGATTAAAGCACAAAGACAATTTAAAGAAGTAGAACTTAAATAAATATACCGACAACTCTTATAAGTAGAAGATGTAGCTTCGTTGTCGATGCAAGACTTCGTCAGAGCAAATGTGAGTAGTAGTAGCAATGCTATTTACGGGCGTGTTGAGAGCTCTTGAATTCTTGTTATTTGCTTGGAGTGAACTGTCTATTTATGGATATTGATCTATGAATTTAGACATAGGTAGTGTCCAAGGTGAGGTTCTTATCCCAACTCAAGGATGAGGTGTTTCATCCAACCACCTTGTGCCACCTCAAGGAAGCCTTCACGCCAAGAAGAAGAAGCCATCCAACTTGTGCCACATCATGGGAGCCAACCATCTTGTGCCACCTCAAGGAGGCCTTCACGCCAAGAAGAAGAAGCCATCCAACTTGTGCCACATCATGGGAGCCAACCATCTTGTGCCACCTCAAGGAGGCCTTCACGCCAAGAAGAAGAAGCCATCCAACTTGTGCCACATCATGGGAGCCAACCATCTTGTGCCACCTCAAGGAGGCCTTCATGCCAACTCAAGGATGAGGTCCAAGCTTGGTGATGGTTTGGATGTCCACCTTGATGCCACATCACCCTTTGTACGAAATCACGAGTCAAGTCCAAATTCACCCCCTTGAAATTCAAGCTCTTCTCGAGGTCGAACTTGACTAGTCAAAGGGTTTTGACCGCAGCATAAGTTAGCTTAAAATATAAAGTACGATGGTTCTAACCATCCGATCTCGACCTAGACCTTCCATTGGAGGTATTGGGCCTGGATCTACGCTAACGACCTTGCTTCGCTTTCACACGAGCTTACCTTGTAGCCTCGCTCGCCTTCACCCGAGTACCTCGGCTTCCTCCAAGTCCTCTCAAGGCGCGTCGACCACCCTCGGTTCCCACCGGGTGTCGCAGACCTTCCGCTCAACTTTAGCATTTCTGCACACTTAATTGAGCTCGTAAGATAACAAATATACCCTTAACTATTGAGCCTTTTGCCATAATCAAAATACCGGTTCGACTTTGGTGCCCACTGCACCAACATTACGTTCATGGTAGCCCATAGACAGTTCCCTTTTTGTGCGAGAGCCACGAGGCTTTGTCGTGGTATCCGGATGTACACTTCTTGTTGCAGTGGTTGTGTATGTTGCGGGTATATTTGATATACTGCTGATCAGGATGGTTGCAGACTGATATTGGTACTCTGAGGGTTGGGTTACTCTAGCTTGTTCCCTGTGACTTCCATTATGTACATTATGATTATGCACTATTGTCTATACATCCACAGAGTGGTTGTACTTATCCCCTCCTTACTTATCCTCTAGGTTAACTGATGGAGGACGTGTCATGTTTGTTGGCAATGTGCTTTTCCTCGGAATGCTCATAGGCTCCCATGTCCCCGAATTAAAATTTTCACTAATGAAAACTAATCCGGATGGGATGAGTTTCCTAAGCACAACCAATTCGTCGTCGTGCCAACGACTCGAGTGATCGCTTGAACAAACTAGTTGTTCAAGCAACCAAACTCTTCTAGTCGATTAGCCGCAGAAGAGACGACGGACGGATTGCCGGTTTTTGTGTTTCTTATTCGGGGTCCATGATTATACAAATACATGCAAATGTAAACTAGTATAATCAACATATACTAACATAAAGAACATAAGCTAGCATATCAAATAAGAACATGCAAAGAACAATAATAAAAGTTATAAAACTTTTATACCTCTTGATCTTCTATCGTATGTCCTAACCTCCTTGTAGACTTCGTGTGGGTGAAGATCCTCCACAAGTTAAAGCTTCCTAGATCTTCTTCAATCCAAGAAAGAAGAACTCTCTTTCCCTTCTTGCTTGAGCCAACCACCAATCCACAAAGGATTAATGCCGCCGGCCCCAAGAATAGAGAGAACATAATGGAAACCACCAAGGAACCAAACTAGGGACAAACCCTAGCTTCTAGTGCTGCCGGCCAAGATGGATTGAAGAGGAGAAGAGGAAATCGGTTGAGCCCCGACCAAGGTAGAAGGAAGAGGAGGTAGGAGCCGGCCACACCTTAGGTAGAAGAAGAACCCTCCTCCTATATTTGCCGCCCACCTTAGCTTCCATAACCTTGCCGCCCAACCTCCTAACCTCCTAGGGTTTCTTTCCGCCCAACCAAAGATAGGCAAAACCCTAACTCCCTTAGGGTTTCTTGCCGCCCACTTTAGGTTTGGCAAAACCCAAATCTCCAAAACCAAATCATCAACCTAGATCAAAAGGAGAAGCATGGCCAAACCATGGAGGAAGGAGGAAGAAGGGTGCCGCCACCATTGGGAAGAAGAAGAAGAAGCTCCTCTCCTTTGTGGCCACCCAAAAACCCTAGCTCCTCCACTTTCTTGCCGCCCAAGCCAAAGCCCCTCAATTAGGTTTTCCATGTTCCATCATCTTGCCGCCCAAGCCTAAGCCCATATATATAGAGTTAGGCTTAGGCCTTGGTTTAATCTCCACCGTCGGTTCTAGGGTTTTAATCTCAACCGTCGGATCTAGAGATTTAATCTCAACTGTCGGTTCTAGGGTTTTAATCCCAACCGTCGGATCTAGAGATTTAATATCCACCGTCGGTTCTAGGGTTTTAATCCCAACCGTCGGATCTAGAGATTTAATCTCTACCATCGGTTCTAGGAATTTAATCCCAACCGTCGGTTTTATAGATTTAATCTCCACCATCGGTTCTAGGGATTTAATCCCAACCGTCGGATCTAGAGATTTGTTTTCCATCATTTGATCTAGACTTCATGAGGTTTATATTAGGCTACGATAGGGACCATGAGGAGGAGTTGGGTCTTGGCCACCCGATGGATCGGAACCACACAAACTTGATCCATCAATGATGTTCCATTCCACTAGAGGATCATCATCGAACTACCTCACCAACCCCCATAAATTAATATGGGCGCCATATATTATTTGTACATCCATCTCCCCGTGTTTAAGACATCGAATGTCCATAAATTAATTGATTTATTGACCATCAATTAATTAACATCTAAATCCTCGAGTAGTACCACTCAACCTTATCATCATGTTGACTAAGTCAACCTGCAGGGTTTACATGATGAACCTTATGAGCTCCTCAAGGGGACATCATCAACCTAATATATAGGACACGGTTTCCTCCTATAATCAACGGCACACCATGTAAATAATATCATTTCCCAACTTACCGGGCATATTGATTTAATCCATAGAAATCTCACCCTCTGATAAATCAAAGAAATAAATATTAAGTACATGTGCCCGTTATTATATCGGGATTAAGAGCATGTACAACATAATATCTGAGGTCCGATTCAATTATGTAGTCAGCAATAAATTGAATCACCTCTATGTCGGTCCTGCTCAATACACCTAAGTGTACTAGTGTAACTCTATGTTCAAGATAAAACAATACCAAGCTATAATACAACCATGCCAATGGTTTGTCCAAAATCATCTTGGTTGTGAGCCTCTGCTTATACTCTACAAGGGACTGATAACATGATCTTCTGTGCCACACCCAAGCACCATGTTATCTACAATGTAAAGTATTAGACAATATGCACATATATAAATATAAAGTGCAAACAATGATCATGTGATTCTTATTTCAAAATAAAGATGTTCATACAAAAGAGCTAGGCTTTCAGTATACATCCCAACAATGTTGACCTACCTTCGAGTCGCTCAGAGAGTTCCTTGTCGTGCTTGTCCCACTGCATCGTCGAGATGCCGCTTTATTTGCTTTATCGGTGTTGCATTTTATTATGCACTTTGGATTTTGTCGCAGTTTGATTTGGTGTCATAAAACTACTTTACTTTAATGGATATATGTTTAGTCGTGCATGCATGCAGTTATTAAAATACTAGTATTTCTATAATTATTTCGAGTTTTTTTACCAGATTTGGTCTATGTATTACGGAATATTGTCACTAAGGGGCTCCTCTGTTATTTGGATGACAGATATGCCCCCAGGACATGACAATTTTATTGGTTTACGGTTTTGGTTTGTGGATTTTGTGTTTCGAGGATTTTATTTTCCTTGGATTTTTGGGAGTTCTCGTGTTTTGGGGACCAGGCAAACTGAATGATATCTCTGAGCTATAGGAAAGGTATTGTCTATAGTGGTTACTGTACTTTAGTGGTTAGGAAAAGTATTGACTTAGTGAAATTGCCCCTACTCATGGTCAGGAATGAGGTCGATAACGTATTGACCTTGAGGAACCTAACGATGATTTCAGAAATACGGACTCTTTAGAGGTGTCGACTGATGTTGAATTGGGAAGTTAGAGATTTGGCCCGCTAGCCACCTATTAGGAGGACAAGGAGTAAACCCTCGGAGAGTATCAGTCCCTATTAATAGTGATTTGGTTATGGATAAGGCGTGATGCCTACACTGGTTAAGACGATAAAAGATCGTTTTACCTTATTATAGGAGGTGTTGGATGGGATATTTATCTGTCCCAGAATTTCTTCCAGAGAAGATCCGGAACTCTTTGTTAAAAGAGAGATGGACCTTTGAGGTTATGCATCGATTATCGATGATAGAATGCAGTAGTTGTGGAAGGAAATGAATATCCTTCATTGTGGATAGATCAGCTATAGGATTGATCTATTACTGGTGGGTTGATATTGTAGTGACATGGTGTCATACAATTATCATTGTCGTTGTGATGATTGTTATATCATCAACTTAGAGTAAAGAGAATACATGTGTGTAGCGACGACAATTTCATACTTGGTATGAATTGTATGAGCTTATGGTTATCTTATTAGACTTATTGACAACTTAGTCGTCCAGGGATTTAGGAAGTCGTGTATTCTGGACACGATTGGCTCAGTTGTGGTCGTTGGATTGCGTAACTTGGCCACTGTTGAGGGTGGTAGTGGGAGTTGCGCACTCGGTCACTATTGATGGTAGTTTTCTGGTATTGATTTGATTATTATCATATATATGGATAGGATGCTCTAGCGGTACTACATCGCTGACTGGTTGGATCAGGAAGGTGATGAAATTTACTTGGTCTGCAGCTTGTGAAACTAGTTTCAGGGCTCAGACGATGGTTGACTTTTATGCCAGTGTTAATTAATTATTCTGGTGTGGATGGAAGGGTAGTGTATATGGATGCAACCTTTCGGGGATCGGAGCAATTCCTATGCTATAGAATAGGACGTATCCTAAGATTACGGCAGTTAAAGAACTGCGAGATAAGTCATATATATGACGTGGACTTAGCAGTGATTAGGTTGTATTGTAGAGGTGAAGAGCAAGAATGCTCATGGGGTTTTGGCTAGCTACTGGACAGCTACTATAGAGTAGCTGGAACACAAACGGTTGTAACAAGGAAGTTTGGTCGCGATAGCCTCCCATGCACTTACAGAGTGTGTGGTGGAGTGGATGTTAGACGGTAGATGGACTACTGTCTCTGACACCGAGGAGGATAATGGTTTCTGAAGTTGCATTAGTTTAAGGAACAGATGCTTCAGGAAATTCCGATTTCGGAATGGAAGTGGAAGCATATTATTATAGATGTTGTGGTGGGTTTGCCTAGGACTCATCAAGGCCATGACGCAATTTGGGTAGTCGTTGACCGACTAACCAAATCCGCGCACTTCTTAGCGATTCGGAAGACTGACTCTTTGGATCGTTTGACAGAGTTATATTATCGGGATATCATCAAATTGCATGGTGTCCTTTGAGCATTATATCAGATAGAGATCCCTAGTTCACATCTCGATTTTAGCAGAGTCTACAGTAGGCTTTAGGCATGCAGCTTTGTTTTAGTACTGCATTCCATCCGTAGATAGATGGACAGTCTGAGCGGACCATTTAGATACTAGAGGATTTGCTGGGGTCCTGTGTTATGGATTTCGGGGGCAACTGGGAGGACCAGTTGCTAGGACCCATAGAGCTCAGTATGAGACAGGGTTGGTCCGTACTATCAGACGTAGGATGGCAGAGGTGCAGGATCATCAGAAGAGTTATGCATATCGGAGACGGAGACCTCGAGAGTTCTCTATTGGTAATTAGGTATTCTTGCGAGTCTCACCCATGAAAGGGGTGAAGAGATTTGGACTTCGTGGTAAGCTAGCTCCTAGGTACATTGATCCGTTTGAGGTTTTAGAGAGGATCGGAGCAGTCGCTTACCATCTAGGGCTACCACCGTTTTTAGCTGGTATCCAGGATGTGTTTCATGTGTCCATGCTGAGGAAGTATATGTCAGACTCTACACATTCTATCAGATGTGTTAGGTTCCATTCTACCTGATGCTACTTACGCAGAGGTTCCGGTACGGATTTTGGATTTCAAGGAACGACAGTTGCAGAACAAGGTTGTGCGACTTGTCAAGGTCGGGTGGAGTCACCACACCGACGAGGAGGCTACTTGGGAGCTCGAGGAAAAGATCAGAGCTCAATACCCCCACTTGTTTACTTGAGGTACGTGAGGTATATTTTCAGTACTTATGGTATTTCTTACTCGTTATGCATCTGAGTAGGAAATTTGGGGACCAAATTTTTATTAGTGGGGGAGAATGTGTTAGTTATAGCCCTAGAACCAAACTTGTGGTGGTTGAATAGGGAACATTTTGTATCATATTCTATAAAGGCAAAGGATTGGTTATTATATATTTACGTCTTGCTTGTGCCAGCTAAATTAAATATATAATAATGCCCTAGAAAAGTAGGTTCTTATCTACAACACATCAATTGGCAGTATTGATTATGAGAGGCTGTAGAGAACACTTTCCTAAATGTTCCTAGTCAAGTATTAATATGCAAGGGCAATATTAATACATAAAGACTAGCATGCAGGTCAATTGATGACTTGATCTCACAAGTCATGGATATATGATATCAAGTTGACACATGGGTATATATTAGAGAATATATACTGAACTGACCCGCCATGAGAAAGTTTCATGGATCATCATATGAGTGTCATAAACTTTCTCATGTGACTATTGGTATGAATAGTCCTCAAACCTGAAGTCACTACAGTTCCCTACATAAGGAGTTATGTACTTTGGTATCGTCAAACGTCACCCGTAACAGGGTAGACCATAAAGGTGATTACTGGGTATATAACAAATTATGCGGAGGGATGTGAGTGATGTAGATGGGATCTATCCCTCCCATATGACGGGAGTGATATCTGTGGGCCCCTTGATTGAGTAGAACTACTAAAATGCATGGCCATGCTCGAATGAGTCAATATGAGATATTGAGCTCATTTGTTTGAGTTAGTTTACTCAGGGATCAAGAAACACATAGATTGATCGAGGATGACACGGTCTATGCCTCATTGGTCAATCTGATATCAAGGATAGAAGGACACGGTCATACATTATAGTAGTCACGGAAAGGTTAGTCGGATCTTGACTTATCTCATAACTTGGGTAGCAATGATGTATTGCTAGATGCCGCTCATTGCTTGTGTATCTAAAAGAGTTTAGATCCACTGCCAACGTTATGAGAGCCTATAGGGTCACACACAAAGAGTATGATGATTAGAAGAATTAGTGCATTCTAGTTTGACTAGAATAATTTGGGAATAAGCTTAAGTACAAAATGGTTTTTGGACTTTAAGCTTAATGAGAATTTTAGCTTATTGATTTAATGAGATTAATTCAATATGCTAAGCTTAATTGATTTAATAAGATTAATTCAATATGTTATCTTATTGATTTAATGAGATTAATTCAATATGATAACATAAGCTTATTGAATTAATAAGATTAATTCAACATCCATGAATGTCACATAAGCATGCCACCTAAGCATGCCACATAAGCATGCCACCTAAGCTTGATGAGTTGGAAGGAGACAAAGGGTTTTGACCCTTGGATTTCCTCCACATGTGGCTAGCCAAAACAAGGAGGATAACTCCTTGTTTAATTATCTTTCAATGCCATTGATTGCATTGAATGTGATAGGAGATGAAAGGTTTTTCAAATCCTATAAAACACCCCATGGGGTGGCCGGCCAAAGGAGTTGAGTTGGAGCTTAAGGCTTGGTGAGAGCTTGGTGGGAGAGGCTTTTGTTGTGTGGTTTTGTGAGTGTAAGCTAGCAAGAAGAGTAGTCTTCTTCTTCCTTTCTCTTCTTCCCTACCTTCCTCTCCTTTAGGGACTTCTCTAGCAAGAAGTAAAGGAGAGATCTTCTAGTTTTCTTTTGTGAGACAAGAGCTTGCTCGTGTGGATACATATAGAGGCACGGACATTTGAACGTGCTAAAAGATCCAACACATCCAAGGAAAAGCGGGATTGCAAAGGGCATGCAACAAAGGTAGAATTCTCCTATAAGATAGGCTTTCTTTTGAGAAATTTATTTTTGTACGAGTTTTTCTTTTGCAAGGATCACTTGGAAGGGATCCTAATTTTTCCGTTGCGCATATGCTATTTTGCATAAAAAGATCCCAACAGAATGTTAAATACTGGAAAATGTAAAATAGTAAATTAAATGACCAAATAATTAAGGAAATAATCCTGGAAATTTTTTGGGATTTTTAGGAATATTTTCGGAATTTTTCTAGATTTAAACGGAGCTTGTACTAGATAATTATGGGGATAAGAAAAATGGGTTTATAAAGGGCCTGTTTAGATGATGTTTAGGGATTAATTGAACTAAATCAAGGTTTTCTATTTTTCAACTTTTCTTATTCCCCGTTGCGCCCGACACCTCTATCACGATTTTGTTCGGTTTCTTCTCACGCGCGACCCCCCTCTCCTCCGATAGTTTCTCTCTCGCGCTTCCCTCTCCTTCGCCGATGACCAGGCTGCCGCCACCCACAGCGCCGTCCGACGCCGAGGGCGCGTCGTCATCGTCGCTGCTCACAGGCAGTGTTCGCGTTCGTTTCTCCTCGCGCCCGCAGCCAACGGACCCCCAAGCCCCTTCTCCTTCGGCGCGATCACCGGTCGTTCCTTTGCCACGGTGAGTCGCTCTTTCCTTTTCTGTCCGACCTCGAGGTTGCGTTGTCGCCGCCGCTCGCAGTAGCCGACGCTGAGCCTTGCGGTCGCCTCTTCTCCCCTAAGCGTCGCCGCCCTTCCCGGTGCCCAGGCTGCCGGCTTCTCTTCCTTGCCTCTGACCGTCGCACGAGCCGCTCTCTACTTGCCGTATGAGAGCCCTGCGGTCAGCCGTCTCTGCGTGTTAGTGGTCGCCGGAGCAAGAGAATTAGGGCAACGGCAGATCTTTTTCTCCGGTGAATCGAGCGGCTGGGAGGTTCCAATCACAGGTATATCTTGAGTTATTTACCATTGGTAAGTTGTTTGATTTTTGTTTCGATTGATGGTGGCTGTGGGTGGATGTGGTCGGCTATGAAGGCTGCGAACAGTTGGGGGTAGACAGTGCACGGCTGTGGGCCGTAGTTGTGGTCAATTTGGGTTGATTTTGGTGTTTGAGGCGGCTGTGATTTGAGTTTTGACAGGTTGAGAGGGCTGTGAGGTTTTATTGGGGGTTGATGTGGCTGTAAATACAGTTAGTGCGGCTGTGAAATTGAAGGTTGAGGATTTGGGATATGTTGTACAAGATTTTTGGGCAACGATAGGTTGTAAAGGCAGTTGGGCTTAAGGTGAGTCCTAAATTAACCCATAGTTGTTGGCTGTGAGATTTAAGATGGAAAAATTGGTAAGTTCAGATATGGGTGTTAATAAATGCATAATATGTTGTTAATTTTCTTAATGGTCGATAGGGATTGATGCGGAGGATTGATTAGGTTAAATGGGATAACTAGATAAATCTGGTTGACCGGGATTTTATTAAGCATTTGGGTTAATTGGTATAAGTCCGAAATCGGCTTAGGATTTGATTTGACAGTGGATCATATTTTGTGCGTAACTATAGTTATGTTGTATGCAGGTTTATCGCGGCGAGCGTGTTCACTAGATCGTGACGATCTGGTTCTTTTTGCAGATATTTTATCAGGCGGGTATTTTGACTTATCTTTTAGATATAGTCAAGTTGATATGTTAGTTAGGATAGCTTTCAATAATTTTCATGCTTATATGCCTAGTATGGTTTTGTGCCTATTGATACATGCATTGGATAGGATATGATTTCTATCTTCCCTGATTTATTTGGATCATTGTTCCTTGGATCATAGATACACACTTATTGATTGTGCGTATTATTTGGATAGGTATTTTTGGTAGGATTTACATGCTTTAGTATCATGCACCATTTTTGCATGATTGCATGCTGGCTGGATGGGGTTCCATTATTGTTGAGCCCGCAGCCAGTTACATGGCCTGCACACACTACCACTCATGGGTCAGTGGTACATCAGGAGGGTGTGTGCAGTTGCTTTGTCAGGCTCCGCTGGTCCGCTCATGGGTAGTGATGAGGCAGCGTGGTAGCAGGCAGGGATCCCTCCTCTGGTCTATGACACCAGGAGATGAGAGCTTAGCTTCCCCACTATGTTTGGGGCAGGAGGATAGGTGTACTCCGACAGCATCCTGTCCACTCGGTCACTCAGGAGCAGTGATGGCAGAGTGCACAGTTGTCATAGCCCTACCCACTCGGCTTCACCATCGCGTGTGAGGCGGCTGACTGGCGTCAGGGGTGACCATGTCATTTGCACAGCATGCACTTTGCACGGATTGCATTTGTATTGTGTTTGCTGCATTATTGTATTGATGCCTTGGATGTTGCATATGATTGCCATGCATACAGGATTCATATTCATATATGATGATGACTTTATCTCTTATAGTAGGGCACATGCTTCTATATCAGGGTAGGAGATTCAGGTGAGTACAGTCCTTTTGCATTTATTTCTTGCTTACCATATATATGAGACTGTACTGGCATGATTAGTATTGTTAGCTATATCTTGCTATTCATATCGACTAATATCCGCTAAGTTCTTTGAACTTACCCCGTGGTTTTATTTTTATTTCAGGATGAAGCTGTCAGGAGAGTCCAGTTGCCATATCCCCCCCCCTCGCAGTGACAGTTTCTTAATTGTTTGAGTTATGGTTTGAATTTTGTATAGAAGATATGTTTATGCTTGGAAATTGATTTATGTACTCGTGGATTTTTGGGGTTCTTGTGGACCATTGGTCAGATCTTATTTTGATTGGTTTGGTTGGGTATTCCTGCCTAGATGGCAGAAGGGGTAAGTCTAGTTAGTGTAGACTTTTGTGTACCTAGATTTGTTGGCCAGAGGCCTTATTATTATCTGCGTGTGTTGTTTGGATTCCGGTCGTGTTGACCGATGTATAGTGGCCATGTAGGCCTTGTATAAAAATTGGTATTGTCACCCGTACAAGGGAGGTGCTGTCGGATTTTCGTCAGGCGGAGACTCCCTCGGGGCGTGACAATTTATTTGGTATCAAAGCCCTAGGTGTTGGTTGACAAGATAATAAAATTAATGGGTTAAACCTCCTCTTACAAATGTAGAATTCGTATACGTCCACACTATCGTGGCATGCGATATTCTCGGTGTTTGAGGTGTTGGTTGATTTCAAAATTTTATTGTTTGAGGAATCAATAATTTTTATTGAAATTTATAGTAATAATAAGCATGTTGTGTGTGCTTGAAAATTCCTCATTTTCAATTTACTAAGTGGGAGAGGGATATTTTAATTAATTCCCGCGGCCTCCATTACAATTTGACGTGTGATGCAACAAACTTGCGTGTCGGCTCTGAGTGCCTTCCTCCCTGCGGATGAGTTTGTTTGCGGATCACTAGGTCAAATAATGGTTATAGGAAATTATCTAGGAGCGTGTGTACTTCCACAGCGGTAAGGCACATAATCCGAAATAATTCCCTTAGTATCGTGTAATGGTGCACACTTAGATGCAAATATAAAGTATCCTCCCCATCGGAGTCACTGCTTTTATTTGTAGGGCCAAAGAGGAACCAACTATTAATTTTATTTGTCAAAAAGTAAGGTTGACAAGATAATAAAATTAATGGGTTAAACCTCCTCTTACAAATGTAGAATTCGTATACGTCCACACTATCATGGCATGCGATATTCTCGGTGTTTGAGGTGTTGGTTGATTTCGAAATTTTATTGTTTGAGGAATCAATAATTTTTATTGAAATCTACAGTAATAATAAGCATGTTGTGTGTGCTTGAAAATTCCTCATTTTCAATTTACTAAGTGGGAGAGGGATATTTTAATTAATTCCCGGGGCCTCCATTACAATTTGACGTGTGATGCAACAAACTTGCGTGTCGGCTCTGAGTGCCTTCCTCCCTGATGATGAGTTTGTTTGCGGATCACTAGGTCAAATAATGGTTATAGGAAATTATCTAGGAGCATGTGTACTTCCACAGCGGTAAGGCACATAATCTGAAATAATTCCCTTAGTATCGTGTAATGGTGCACACTTAGATGCAAATATAAAGTATCCTCCCCATCGGAGTCACTGCTTTTATTTGTAGGGCCAAAGAGGAACCAACTATTAATTTTATTTGTCAAAAAGTAAGGTTGACAGGATAATAAAATTAATGGGTAAAACCTCCTCTTACAAATGTAGAATTCGTATACGTCCACACTGCGTGGCATGCGATATTCTGGGTGTTTTGAGGTGTTGGTTGATTTCGAAATTTTATTGTTTGAGGAATCAATAATTTTTTGAAATCTAAAGTAATGATCTATGTGATTCTTAGGATTTTCAAAAATGACTTTCAGTCCAATTACTATGATACTAAAGGAAATAAACTTACTGTATCCAAATAATATTGATTGGAAAAGATTCTAGATATTGTCTTATCTGCTAAGGAGTACAAGTATGCACTCTTCAAAGAGTGTCCTCAAGCCATCATTGCTCAAAAGGGTTTCTACTTCTAAGCCAAAAGGCAAGAAGAAGAAGAAACAAGGTGAAGCAAAGATGGTGGGAGGATCTCAAGGAAGAGTGAAGAAGCCGAAAGGCAAATACTTCACTTGCAAGCAGGATGGACATTGGAAGAAGGACTGTCCCAATCCAAAATAGAACAAAGGTATATCTTTTGGACTAGTCATTGAAACATGATTAGCGGTGATATCTACCGGCACCTAGTGAGTTGATATGAGATCCACTAATCATGTCTGCAACAATTTGCAGGAGTTCCAGGAAACCCGATGACTAGCTAAAGGGGAGATTACCATTTACTTGGGCAATGCCATGATGGTAGTGGCTATTGCAGTGGGAGAAGTTTTATTTATCTCTTGAGAATAATAAAACTTTGGTTCTGGAAAATTCCCTTTATGTACCTTTATTTTAGAAAGAATTTAGTTTTAGTTTCTAAATTATTATGGATGGATATTCTATTTCTTTTAATGACAAAGTTGTTATAAAAAGGAATAGGGAAAATATCTATTCAGGTACATTGAAAGGAAATTTGAACCAAAACCTCCCACGATGCAAATTGAAGTTAATAACTCATCTTCTAATTCCAATAAGAGAAAAGAACCTTCGAAGATGAACCAAACATATCTTTGGCTTCTTAGGCTTGGTCACATTAACCTAAGCAGAATTCAAAGGTTGAAAGCTGATGGACCTTTGGGTTCATTAGTGGTGGAGGATCTCTCAACCTACGAATCTTGCTTGGAGGGTAAGATGACCAAGAGGCCTTTTTAAGGTCAAGGGGTATAGAGCCAAAGATGTGTTAGAAATGGTTCATTCTGATTTGTGTGGTCCTATGGCTATCTAGGCAAGAGGTAATCTTGAATATTTCGTCTCTTTTGTAGATGATTATTCAAGATGTGGATGACACTACGATTTGATCGTGGTGGTGACAACCTCTTGGGAGAGTTTAGGAACTACTTATCAGAGGTTGAGATTCAATCCCAATTAACTGCACCTGGCACACCCCAGCAGAACGGTGTAGCAGAGCGAAGGAATAGGACTCTTATGGAGATGGTTAGATCTATGATGAGTTATTCTGACTTGTTTTATAGTCCTAGAGATCATAGGATGATCGTTAACACGAATGCCAGATTTCTAGAGGAAGACTATGTGATAAGCCACAAGACCAAGAGTAAAATTGTTCTGGGGGAGTTAAAAAGGGAAGTCACTTCTTTAGTACCACCGGTACAAGAGGATATACCACATGTCACTGCACCGCATGTCACAAAAGGATACACAGATGATACCTCATCGTAGTGGGAGGGTTGTTAGACAGCATCTTAGATTCATGTTTTTGGGTGAATCTTCTGATTTGGTCCCTAGCAAACATGAACCTGATCCCTAGACATACGACGAGACAATCCAAGATATAGATACAACATCTTGGCCAAGTGCAATGAGTACTGAGATTGAATCCATGGATTCAAGTCAGGTCTGGGAGCTCTTATGCATAGCAGCTCATATGGATTATGAGGTGTGGCACATGGATGTCATGACAGCTTTCCTTAATGGAAGTCTTGAGGAAAACATCCAAATGAAGCGACCTGAGGAATTCATTGCTAAGGGAAAAGAGCATCTTGTATGTAAGCCTAATCGGTCCATTTATGGATTGAAGCCAGCTTCGAGGTCTTAGAACATCCGCTTTGAGGAGGTAAATCAGTCTTATGGATTTATTCAAAGTTTGGATGAGTCTTGTGTATATAAGAGATGTGACGGAAACATAGTGGTATTTCTTGTACTATACGTAGATAATATTTTGGTAGTTGGCAACAATATCAGAGTGTTATCAGACGTAAGGGTATGGTTGTCCAAACGGTTTTGAAGGACTTGGGAGAAGTGGGTCACAACCTTGGGATCAAGGTTGTTGTGCTTATCCCAAGCTTCATACATAGACATGATTTTGGATCGTTTTAGCATGTAGAACTCCAAGAAGGGTTTTCTACCTTTCATGTATAGAGTTCCTTTATCTAAGGAGATGTGTCCTAGATCATCTGAGGTGATAAAGGAGCTGAAGGCGGTTCCTTATGCTTCAGCAGTAGGAAGCCTCATGTATGCTATGTACGAGACAAGATATCTGCTTTGCCGTGGGCATGGTTAGCAGATATCAGAGTAATCCAGGACAGGGACATTGGACTGCAGTAAAAGCATATATTGTAGTGTAGCTTGGTATTGTTTTATCTTGAACATAGAGTTACACTAGTACACCTCGGTGTATTGAGAAGGACCGACATAGAGGTGATTCAATTTATTGCTGACTACATAATTGAATCGGACCTCGGATATTATGTTGTACATGCTCTTAATCCCGATATAATAACGGGCACATGTACTTAGTATTTATTTCTTTGATTTATCAAAGGGTGAGATTTCTATGGATTAAAATAATATGCCCGGTAGGTTGGGAAAAAATATTATTTATATGGTGTGCCGTTGATTATAGGAGGAATCCGTGTTCTATATATTAGGTTGATGATGTCCCCTTGAGGAGCTCATAAGGTTCATCATGTAAACCCTGCAGGTTGACTTAGTCAACATGATGATAAGGTTGAGTGGTACTACTCGAGGAGTTAGATGTTAATTAATTGATGGTTAGTAAATCAATTAATTGACGGACATTCGATATCTTAAACACGGGGAGATGGATGTACAAATAATATATGGAGCCCATATTAATTTATGGGGGTTGGTGAGGTAGTTCAATGATGATCCTCTAGTGGAATGGAACATCATTGATGGATCAAGTTTGTGTGGTTCCGATCCATCGGGTGGCCAAAACCCAACTCCTCCTCATGGTCCCTATCGTAGCCTAATATAAACCTCATGAAGTCTAGATCAAATGATGGAAAACAAATCTCTAGATCCTACGGTTGGGATTAAATCCCTAGAACCGACGGTTGAGATTAAATTTTTAGATCCGACGGTTGGGATTAAATCCCTAGAACCGACGGTTGAGATTAAATCCCTAGATCCGACGGTTGGGATTAAATTCCTAGAACCGACGGTTGAGATTAAATCTCTAGATCCGACGGTTGAGATTAAAACCCTAGAACCGACGGTGGAGATTAAACCAAGGCCTAAACCTAAGTCTATATATAAGGGTGGCTTAGGGTGGGCGGCAAACATTGATGTTAGATGATGGATGATGGAAATTAGGGTTTAGCCTCTCATTTCTTGGGCGGCAAGTAAGCCTATGGAGAAAACCCTAATTGGATTAGGGTTTGGCTCTTTGGTTGGGGCGGCAAGGTTTGGAAGGGAGATTGGGCGGCAACTTGTGGAGGATCTCTTCTTCTTCCAAGATGGTGGCCGGCTCCTAGATCTCTTCCCTCCACCTTGGTTGGGCGGCAAGTAAGCCTAAGGAGGAAACCCTAACTAGGGTTTGGCTCCTATGGTTGGGCGGCTAGGGTTTGCAAGAAGGTGGGTGGCATCTATAGGAGAGGAGCTCTTCTTCTTCCTAGGGTGTGGCCGGCTACTTCCTCTATTCCCTCCACCTTGGTCGGAGCCCAACATATTCCCTTTCACCTCTTTACTCCATCTTGGCCGGCGGCACTAGAAGCTAGGGTTTGTCCCTAGTTTGGTTCCTTGGTGGTTTCCATTTTGTTCTCTCTATTCTTGGGGTCGGCGGCATCAATCCTTTGCGGATTGGTGGTTGACTCAAGCAAGAAGAGAAAGAGAGTTCTTCTTTCTTTGGATTGAAGAAGATCTAGGAAGCTTCAACTTGTGGAGGATCTTCGCCCACACGAAGTCTACAAGGAGGTTAGGACATACGATAGAAGATCAAGAGGTATAAAAGTTTTACAACTTTTATTATTGTTCTTTGCATGTTCTTATTGATATGCTAGCTTATGTTCTTTATGTTTGTATATGTTGATTATACTAGTTTACATTTGCATGTATTTGTATAATCATGGACCCCGAAGATAAACACAAAAACCGGTGATCCGTTCGTCGTCTCTTCCGCGGCTAACTGACTAGAAGAGTTGTGTTGTTTGAATAACTAGTTTGTTCAAGCGATCGCTCAAGTCGTTAGCACGACGACGAATTGGTTGTGCTTAGGAAACTCATCTCATCCGGATTAGTTTTCATTAGTGAAAATTTTAATCCGGTGACATGGGAGCCGATGAGCATTCCGAGGAATAGCACGATTGCCAACAGATTAAACATTTGCTTTCCCCATAGTTGGTCTATGATTGCTTTATGTTATGATATACCTAACGCCCCATCAAAAATGTCATAATCATAAGTGAGTCATTTGTATCATCCTAACATCTCACCCATTGCTATATTATCAATCAAGTTAGCCTTATGGTGAATGTGAGATGTGACTAAAGGAATTTATACTTAACCATAAATTTCATGCAATTCTATCAAGGTTAAGTATCATACACAACAACCAACATTATCATAACACAAACATTATCATAATTGAATATCATGATCATAAATCAAGTATTATCAGTACATCCACCATGCTTATAAGTCAACCAAATAATATGATATGAAATAAATCCACTTATGGTTGACTATCCTAGGCTTCTCTAACCCTTAAGGATTGACTTGGGAACCCAATATAAATTCTTTCCAATGGGGTTCACCAAGTACTCCTTTGGGATCCATTTCCTAGCTACCATTATTGTCTTTGATTGTCATCTAGCAATTAAGTAATGGTAGACTTTTTCATTTTTGGATCTTTTATAACCTAGGCCTTTCTTGTTGAAACTAGCCCTTTGGCTCCCAATGATCATATTTAGGGTATTGGAGCAAATTGTGAATTTCTCTAGGGCCTTAGTTAAATAATCTACCTTTTCCCTTAAGACCTTATTCTCTTCTACACATGCATCATTAGTACTAGAAGAAACATTATCATCATGTGAGCATGCTTTTTCAAGTTTTTCTTCTAGTTTCCTAATATCATCAAACATGCATTTATTTTTCTTCTTACTCCTAAAAAAATCTCTAGTAAGACTTGAAATCATGGAAATAATTTATTGAGTAGGGAGATTTCTTACCATACTTACCATATCTTCAGTTGGACTTTCCGAGCCGCAAAAATCGCTTTTTGCATTGCGGAAACCTCAGAAGTCGGCCACGGATCCGTGCGAAGATAAACAAAAATTACATGTACGTGTTTAGCAAACCTAGATCTACCTTAGATCTACATGAAAGGAGCGTTAACCTTGATGCGACACCCTTCGCTTATCCTGCTCGTCCAAACGGCTTTCTGAAACTTGAGAGTGTCAAGTGTACACTCCTCTATCGGTATCCACATGAGCAATAGGTGGAGAAAAGCAACCTAGAGTGTGGTAGCACCCTTAGAAGCTCACGGCAAGGATGAGGGGGAGAGAGCTTGAGAAGAGAGGAGGAAGAAGATGAAGTTACAACTCTTAACTTCACACTCACTTACCCATTCAATAGTGGCCGACCACTATAAGGGAGTTACATGCATGCATGTAATTCCAATAGCCATGGCTCTTGGTTTCCCTCATGAGGTGGCACCCCATGATGTGACCATGATGATGTGGAACATCATCATTGGCCGACCCCATTCCAAGTCACCATGACATGACATTTGGTCAAGTCAAACTTGACCTTTCATCTTCCCTCTCAAGTCAAGTCAAACTTGACATCTTATCTCCCATGGTTGATCAAATCCAACCATATAATTTAAGTCAATTTGATTTAATGAATCTTTATTCATTAGTTTAAATTGACTCAATGATTCAAATCTAAATTAGACTCATTCAACACTTGAATCAAATTGAGTCTAACTCAATTAGTCTAATTTGGATTACTCTTAATCCAATTTGGTTCATCACATGAACCTAATCCTCATGGTCCATCATATGAACCTAATCTCCATCTAATTTCCCTTTGTGTGTGACCCTATAGGTTCTTGTAACATTGGCAATTCTCCTAAACCGATTTAGGAACATAAGCAATGAGCGATATCTAGCAACACATCATTGCTACCCAAGTTACAAGAATGTTGAGATCCAACATCACCTTTGTGACTACTAATTATGACTCTCACAATATGTGACAATGTCCCTCTATCCTTGACATCTAGATTGACCAATTGAGGCATAGACTGTCATCCTCAGTACAATCTATATCTTGAACTCCAAGTAGACTCACTCTAATCAAATGAGCTCAATATCTCATATTGACTCATTTGGGCATGGCCATGCACTTAGTGGTCTCACTTTATCAAGAATAACGATGTCACTCCCGTCATATAGGAGGGATACATCCCATCTACATCACTCACATCCCTCCGCATAATTTATTACATACCCAGTAATCGCCTTTATAGTCCACCCTGTTGGGAAAAACTCCGGATATGATGTTCACAACATCGCGGGCGAATACTTCACACGACTGCAGTGAAAACAATAATTATATCGAATCCCACCAGAGATCCATGCAAAACTATATAAATCGTTTTCTATAATCTAGTCTAGATCTTATCAAGAGAAGGAATATACCTTTGGTGCGTGCCCTTCAAAATCCCACTTTTCAAACGCTATTGGATCTCAATACGATAAGAGTAACCGTATATCTATGGTATCCACACTGACACCCACACTAGCTTTGGAGTCACGTTGTGCTAGCAACCCCTAGCAAAACGCCAAGAACTCTTTTGGAAGAAGAAGGAGAGGAAGGAGGAGATGAGAGAACACTTTCTCTCTTGGCCCTTTTTCTTGCACGCCCAAACACCAAAAGCCACACCATTTGTGTTACACGTTGAACACCAAAAAGGCCATTTAATCCCATAGCCATCAATGCCATTATCTCCCATTAAGAAATCTCTTAATACCAAGACCCTTGGTATTCCCTTCTTTAATTCTCATCATGAATACCAAGCCCTTTGGTATTCCTATGCATGATTAATCAAATTAATCATGCATGATGATGAATCATCTTCCATGGTTCAACTTGAGTCTAACTCAAGTTTAACCAGTTTGAGTCTAACTCAAATCTTGGCCATATGCTCAATTGTCCTTTTAGTCCAACTAAAAGAAACCATCTCCAAAACAGAATGCCATTTGTGTGTGACCCTATAGGCTCTTGTAACGTTGGCAATGCATCTAAAACCCCTTTTAGATACATAAACAATGAGCAACATCTAGCAATACATCATTGCTACCCAAGTTACAAGATCGTCGAGATCCGACAACCTTTCCGTGACTATTATCATGTATGACGGTGTCCTTCTATCTCTAATATCTTAAATCGATCAATGAGGCATAGATTGTGTCATCCCCTTATCGATCTTTATGTTTCTTGATCCCCAAGTAGACTCACTCAAACAAATGAGCTCAATATCTCATATTGACTCATTTGAGCATGTCCATGCATTTCGTGGTCCTACTCTATCAAGAGGCCAAAGATATCACTCCCATCATATGGGAGGGATAGTGTTAAATACGAAAAAAAAAATTATAAATATAAATTTTGATGGCCAAAATTTTGGAAATGTAATCCTGGGAATTATTTTGGGATTTTTAGGGAATTTTAGGAATTTTTCTGGATATAAACGGAGGGCATACGAGATAATTACGGGGATAAGAAAAATAGGCTTTTAAAGGGCCTGTTTGGATGAGTTACTAGGATTAATTAACCTAGGTTTTTCTATTTCTTCTTTTTCTTTCCCCGACGCGCTGCTCCGTCGATTTCTCCCTCGCGATAACTCCTCTCCCCATGCGCCGCCCTCACTCGAGCCCGATTTTCTTCACTCTCGGCCGCACCGTCGCTGCCTCCTTCCACGGGTGATCGTCGGCTAGCCGTCTCCCCTGCGTCGCACGCACACAGCCAGCAACCGCGATCTCTGTGCACTCACCGCCCCCATCCGCGACCTTCTCCGCCCCCATCTGCGACCTTCTCCGCCGACTCCTCTGGCAAAGAGCGTCGTCGCCGCCCTTCCTGGTGCCCTTCCGCCGCCGCCTTCTCCCCAGCGTATCGCCGTAGTCTCCCTCTCCTCTACAAGTGGCGGCTAGCGTCCTCGACAGGCTCAGTGGATGGGCTAGAAATGGGAGGGTAGGAGCGACTGGAAGCGTGGATTAGGGAGGCAGGTATGCACAACTTGAAGTTTGCGTCGACGGTGAGCATTTGAGTGGCTGGAAGCTTAGGTCGGTGGCGTCGGAACCTCATTCTTATCGGAGGCTGTGATCTTTGCGGAAGCTTGGTAAGGTTCGATTGAACTCCTAGTAGTGGTTCCCCTCTCTCTTAGTTTGATCGATTGACTTGTGGCAATAGGGGAGGAGGGTTGGGTTGTGCGATCGTGGGGGGGGGGGGGCTGTCGCTGTTCGGGATTGCTCTGCCGATGGACATCGGGAATAGGTAAGTGCCAATTTTTCCTCTTATTACCTTGGATAAGATCTGTACCTAGCTGTGGAATTTCTCATCCTAACTTGGATCTATGGTTTTGACAGTGTCCTAGAGCTCAGGTTGCTCCGGTGAATAGGGGATCGGGACATGTTAGGTCGGTGGAGACCCAAGTGACGGTAAGCTATGATTTATCCTTTTTGGTTCATTTGTGATTGTTGTACTTTATGGAGGGTTGGTGGATCTGGGAGTGGCTCAGTTATGGGCCGATTTTGGAGTGTTGCCGGTTGAGAGAACTGTGAAGGTGGTTTAAAAGGTTAGAGAGCTGTGTTGGTTTGTGAACCATTCTATCAATATAGGAATTGGTGTATGGAGTTGAAGGTTGTAGGTTAGCATATTTGCTAGTTGGAAAATGGTGGGTTTTATTATGGTGTTAAATGTATAATTTTGGGGTTTTTAATTCGTATTCAATATAAGGATGCGAATATAGAAACTATATAGTAGTGAAATAGCACGTTGTTGTGTGCTAGAACTTAATGATAGTTATGTTGTATGCAGGTTTCAGTCACGAGGCAGGTTCATGGTCATGATGATTTGGTTCTTTTACAGACATTTTATCAGGCGGGTATTTTAACTTATCTTTTAGATATAGTCATGTTGATATGCTAGTTAGGATAGCTTGCAATAATTTTCATGTTTATATGCCTAGTATGTTTTTGTGCCTACTTGATACATGCATTTGATCGGTTTATGGTTATACTTTCCCTGTTTTACTCGGATCATGGATATGCACTTATTGGTTGTGCATATTATTCGGTTATGCATTTTAGTTGGATTTACATGCTTTAGTATCATGCACCATTTTGCATGGTTGCATGCTAGCTGGACGGGGTTCCTTTATAGTTAAGCCCGCAGCCAGTTCCATGGTCTGCACACGCTGCCACTCATGGGTTAGTGGTACATAAGGAGGGTGTGTGCAGTTGCTCTGTCAGGCTCCGCTGGTCCGCTCATGGGTAGCGATGAGGCAGCGTGGTAGCAGGCAGGGATCCCTCCTCTGGTCTATGACACTGGGAGATGAGAGCTTAGCTCCCCCACTCTGTTTGGGGCAGGAGGATAGGTGTACTCCGACAGCATCCTGTCCACTCGGTCACTCAGGAGCAGTGATGGCAGAGTGCACAGTTGTCATAGCCCTACCCACTTGGCTTCACCATCGCGTGTGAGGCGGCTGACTAGCGTCAGGGGTGACCATGTCATTTGCACGGCATGCACTTTGCATGGATATCATTTGTATTGTGTTTGCTGCATTTTTATTGATGCCTTAGATGTTGCATATGATTGCCATGCATACAGGATTCATATTTGTATATGGTGATGACTTTATCTCTTATAGTATGACACATGCTCCTGTATCAGGGCAGGAGATTCAGGTAAGTACAGTCTTTTTGTATTTCTTGCTTGCATACCCTATTTATATGAGACTGTACTGGCATGATTCTTATTGTTAGCTATATCTTTCTATGCATATCGACTATTATCCGCTAAGTTCTTTGAACTTACCCCGTTGCTTTACATCTGTTTCAGGTTGAAACTGCCAGGAGAGTCTAGCTACCAATGCCCCCTCGTCAAAATGGATAGGTTTTATTGGTCTTATGGTTTTGGTTTTTAACTAGATGAAGTGTGTAGGATTTATATACTTGTGGATTTTTGTTGTCCTTTTGGACCTTTATTCAGATCTTATTTTGATTGGTTTTGGTTGAGTATTCCTGGCCAGATGGCAGAAGGGGTAAGTCTAGTTAGTGTAGACTTTTGTTTACCTTGATTGTTGGCCTGAGGCCTATTTTATTACCTGCGTGTGATGTTTGGATTCCGGTCATGTTGACCGATGTATAGTGGTCGTGTAGGCCTTGTATGCAAGATTGACATTGTCACCCATACAAGGGAGATGCTGTCAGATTTTCGTCTGGCGGGGACTCCCCCGGGGCGTGACAGATAGATCCCATCTACATCACTCACATCCCTCTGCATAATTCGTTATATACCAAGTGATCGCTGTTATAGTTCACCCAGTTACGGTGTGACATTAGATGATACCAAAGTACATAACTCCTTATGTAGGGAACCGTAGTGACTTCAGGTCTAAGGACTATTCATACCAATAGTCACATGAGAAAGTATATTACACTCATATAACGATCCATGATACTTTCTCATGGCAGGTCAATTCAGTATATATATTCTCCAATATATATACCCATGTGTCAATGTGATATCACATATCCATGACTTGAGAGATCAAGTCATCCATTGACCTACATGCTAGTCTCAATGTATTAATATTGCCCTTGTATATTAATACTTGACTAGGAATATTAAGAATAGTATTCTCTACAGCTTCTCATAATCAATTCTACCAATTGATATACTGTAGATTAGAACCTACTATTCAAGGACATTATTATATTTATTTTAGCTGGCACATGCATAAAGTAAATATAATAAACAATCCTTGCCTTTTATTAATGAAATATGATATACATGATCCCTAATCAATCATCTCATGATTGACACTACATCTCATGATTGACACTAAGGGTTGGCACTAACAATCTCCCACTAGCACTAGTGCCAATCACTGCAATCTCTAAGACCCAGTGACCTAGTATGACAATCATGCTTTTTCTGTGCCAAAGCCTTGGTCAGGGGTTCCGCAATGTTAGCATCAGTATCTACTCTGCATATTATCACATCTCCTCTATCGATGATCTCTCGAATGAGGTGATACCGCCGTAGTATATATTTTGAACGCTGGTGAGAATGAGGTTCCTTAGCCTGTGCTATAACCCCGTTGTTGTCACAATAAAGCTCTATAGGGCTCACAATGCTAGGAACTACACCAAGCTCAGAAATAAACTTTCTGATCCAAACTACCTCCTTTGCTGCATTCGAAGCAGCAATGTACTCAGCTTCTGTTGTAGAATCTGTGACTGTGTCCTGCTTCGAACTCTTCCAGCTCATAGCACCACCATTCAGACAAAATACATACCCTGATTGCGATCATGAATCATCTCTGTCGGTTTGGAAGCTTGCATCGCTGTAACCCTTTACAACTAGCTCCACATCACCTCCAAAGATTAAGAAATATTCTTTCATCCTTCTCAAGTACTTAAGAATATTTTTGACTGCTATCCAGTGACACTCACTGGGATCTGACTGGTACCTACTCGTCATGCTCAAAGCATATGAGACATCGGGGCGAGTACAAATCATGGCGTACGTGATAGATCCTATAGCATATGCATAAGGGATCTGATCCATGCGTTGTTTCTCTTCCGCAGAAGAAGGACATTGAGTCTTCGAAAGACTTACACCATGTGACATTGGCAGAAATCCCTTCTTGTAATTCTGCATGGCAAAACGGTTAAACACATTGTCAATATATGTACTCTGACTCAGGCCAAGCAATCTCCTAGATCTATCCCTATAGATCTTGATGCCAAGAATATAGGCTGCTTCACCTAAGTCCTTGATTGAGAAACAATTCCCAAGCCAAATCATCACAGACTCCAGCATAGGGATATCATTTCCAATGAGTAGTATGTCATCTACATACAAAATGAGGAAAACAACTGTGCTCCCACTAGCCTTCTTGTATACACTATTGAGATGTATACTGAAAAGTCTATCTTTTGTATGAACATCTTTATTTTGAAATAAGAATCACATGATCATTGATTGCATATTTTTATGGCTATGCATATTGTCTAATACATTACATTGTAGATAACATGGTGTGTGGTGTCACACGGGAGAACATGTTATCGGTTCCTTATAAAGTATAAGTAAAGGCTCACAACCGAGATGACATTGGACAAACCATTGGAATGGTTGTAGTGTGATTTGGGATTGGTTTTTCTTGACTATAGAATCACACTAGTGCACTTTGTGTGTATTGAGCAGGACCGACTTAGAGGTGATTCGATTAATTGCTGATTACATAATCGAATCAGACCTCAGATATTATATTGTACATACTCTTAATCCCGATATAATAACGGCCACATATACTTAGTATTCATCTCTTTGATTTACCAATGGGCGAGATTTATAGATTAAATCGATAAGCTCGGTAAGTTGGGAAATGGTATTATTTATATGGTGTGTCGTTGATTATAGGAGGAAACCGTGTCCTATATATTAGGATGATGATGTCCCCTTGAGGAGCTCATAAGGTTCATCATGTAAACACTGCAGGTGGACTTGGTCCGGCATGATGAAAAGGTTGAGTGGTACTACTCATGGAGTTAGATGTTGATTAATTAATGGTCAGTAAATTAATTAATCGACGGACATTTGAGATCTTAAACACGGAGAGAAAATGTACAAATAATATATGGAGCCCATATTAACTTATGGGGATTGGTGAGGTAGATCAATGATAATCCTCTAGTGGAATGGATATCATTAATGGATCGGACTTTATGTGAGCTTGATCCATTGGGTGGCTAAGATCCAACTCCTCCTCATGGTCCCTATTGTAGCCTATTAATACCTCATGAAGCTTAGATCCAATGGATGACAACAAAACTTTAGATCCAAAGGTAGAGATTAAATCTCTAGATCTGATGGTTGAGATTAAATCTCTAGATCTGACGGTTGAGATTAAATCCCTAAAACCAATGGAGGAGATTAAATCATGGCTTATCCCTAACTCTATAAAAGGAGGTGATAGGGGTGGGCGGCAAGATGATGGATGAGGCTTAGGGTTTGCTTCCCTTGGGCGACAAGCAATCCTAATTAGATTAGGATTAGGAGTGGGCGGCTAGGGTTAGGGTTTGGGTGTTGGTTGTGGGCGGCAAGATGAAGAGAAGACCTTTTCTTCTTCTTCCAAGGTTTGGCCAGCTCCTATCCTTCTTCCCTCTACCTTGGCCGGAGCTCAACCTATTCTTCTTCCCTTCATCCTTGGCCGGAAATTAGGAGAGCTAGGTTTAGGGTTTGGGCGACAACAAGGAGAAGGATTGCTTTCCTTTCTCTTCTCCAAGTGTTGGCCGGCACCCATGCCCTCATTGATTCTCCTTTGGCCGGTTCCTATACTCCATGTTCTCTTCCTTGGCCGGCGGCAACATCGAGTCTATTGACTTGGTGGCCGGTTCTAGATAGGAAGAAGAGTTTTGTTTGATGATCTTCCTTTGTTCGGAGTGAACAAGGAAAGGAAGATTGGTGATCTAGGAGGCTTCGACTTTTGGAAGATCGTCGCCCACACGACGTCCAAAAGGAGGAAGGACATACAATAGAAGATCAAGAGGTATAATATTGTTTATTTTGATTTGTCTTCCTTTGTATTATGTTTATAATTGATTTTCAATTATATGCATGTTTTATGTGGATGTTTACTTTATGTATGTGGAAAAATAATACTTGGATCCCGAACATAAACACAAAAACCGATGATCCGTACATCGTCTATTCTGCGCCTACTCGTAGAATAGAGGTAGGTCGCTTGAACAACAAGTTTGTTCAAGTGACCACTCTAAACGAATAGCACGACGATGACAAGGTTGCTTGGGTGTTCCCTTTTGTCTAAGATTAAATTTTTAATCTGGGGACATCGATGGGATCGCCATGAACAAGCGACCGAGTTGAAGTGGGAAGCGAATTTTCCCATCACTCAATGAAACCCAACAATTGGTATCAGAGCCAAGGTTTCCGGTTTTGTGTGTTTAGGATTCGGTTAATTTTTATGCACTTTCCATATATTATATGTGCCGGATAATAGTAGGATATGCGTAGGTTAACTCTTTGGTTGCAGATATAAGATCCGACTATTATGGCCATATGTGTGTATGTGATTGTATGTGTGTAAATGTTTATTTTGTTGAATCCTCGGGGTTGACGAGGCTAGTATTTAATTTTTTGTAAATTAGATACGACATTGTTTAGCCACTCTTTTTATTTTAGTTTACTTTCGATCTAGATTTCATGTACACTCCCTCGTGGAGTATAGAATCGATGGATGTAAATTAAAATAGACTTTAGTCTCGGCTCGGATCTCCGGATGGCTCGTACATGGCGTAGGAGGAGATGACGAGAAGGCGATGCGACGGGAGATATATTGAAGACAAAAGCCATAATAGTTGGAAAATAATTTATTTTTCATATTTATTGCTTATTGTTTGATATGCATGTCGTAGGCTAGAAAATTCCTCAATTTCAAATTACTAAGTGGGAGAGGGATATTTTTATAAATTCCCACGGGCTCCATTACGATTTGACATGTGATGCAAGCAAACTTGCGCGTCGGCTCTGAGTGCCTTCCTCCCCATCGGATGAGTTTGTTTGCAGATCACAAGGTCAAATATGGTTATAGGAAATTATTAAGGAGCGTGTGTACTTTCTCATCGTAAGGCACATAACCCGAGATAATTACCTTGGTACCAAGTAATGGTGAACACTTAGATACAAATATATGTATCTTCCCCATCGGAGTCACTGCTTTTATTTGTAGGGACGAAGAGAAACCAACTATTAATTTTATTTGTCAAAAAGTTAAGTTGACAAGATAGTAAAATTAATAGGTAAAACCTCCTCTTACAAATGTAGAATTCGTATACGTCCACACGATCGTGGCATACGATATTCTCGGTGTTGGTTGATTTTAAAATTTTATTGTTTGAGGAATCAATAATTTTTTGAAATCTAAAGTAATGATCTATGTGATTCTTAGGTTTTTCAAAAATGACTTTCAATCCACTTGCTAAGATACTAAAGGAAAATAAACTTACTGTACCCAAATAATGTTGATTGGAAAAGAATCTAGATATTGTCTTAACTGCTAAGGAGTACAAGTATGTACTCTTCGAAGAGTGTCCTCCTAAGCCTGCAAATGAGCTGGAAGTCCTTGGAGCTGAGATTGATGGGGAAACCCAGGTCGATATCATTCTCCAATCGACAGAAAGGCTTGCTCAGGCTCAGGCCATGGTTGCTCAGAAGGTTTCTACTTCTAAGCCAAAAGTCAAGAAGAAGAAGAAACAAGGTGGAGCAAAGGTGGTGGGAGGATCTCAGGGAGGAGTGAAGAAGTCGAAAGGAAAGTACTTCACTTGCAAGTAGGATGGACATTGGAGGAAGGACTGTCCCAATCCAAAGCAGAACAAAGGTATATCCTTTGATCTAGTCGTTGAAACATGGTTAGCGCTGTTATCTATCGACACCTGGTGTGTAGATACAGGAGCCTCTGATCATGTCTGCAATACTTTGTAGGGGTTCCAGGAAACCCGACGACGAGCTGAGGGAGAGATTACCGTTTACTTAGGCAATGCCATGATGGTGGTGACTATTGCAGTGGGAGATGTTTTATTTATCTTTTGAGAAAAATAAAATTTTGGTTCTGAAAAATTCCCTTTATGTACCTTTATTTAGAAAGAATTTAATTTCGGTTCCTAAATTGTTTATGGATGTATATTCTATTTCTTTTAATGACAGAGTTGTTATAAAAGGAATAGGGACATTATCTGTTCTGGTGCATTGATAGGAAATTTGTATACACTCGAACCAAAAGCTCCCACAATGCAAATTGAAGTTAATAACTCATCTTCTGATTCCAATAAGAGAAAAGAACCTTCGAAGATGAACCAAACATATCTTTGGCATCTTAGGCTTGATCATATTAACCTAAGCAGAATTCAAAGGTTGATAGCTAATGGACCTCTGGGATCATTAGTGGTGGAGGTTTTCCCAACCTGCGAATCTTGCTTGAAGGGTAAAATGACCAAGAGGCCTTTTAAGGCCAAGGGGTATAGAGCCAAAGATGTGTTAGAATTGGTTCATTCTGATTTGTGTGGTCCTATGTCTATCCAGGCTAGAGGTGGTTTCGAGTATTTCGTCTCTTTTATAGATGATTACTGGAAATATGGATACATTTACCTGATGCGCCGCAAGTATGAATGCTTTGACAAGTTCAAAGAATTCAAGCCTGATGTGGAGAAACATCAAGGTAAAAGTATCAAGACACTACGATCTGATCGTGGTGGCGAGTACCTCTTGGGAGTGTTTAGGAATTACCTATCAGAGGCTGGGATTCAATCCCAATTGACTACACCTGGCACACCCTAGCAGAATGGTGTAGCAGAGCGAAGGAATAGAACTCTTATGGAGATGGTTAGATCGATGATGAGTTATTCTGAGTTGCCAGATTCGTTCTGGGGATATGCTCTAGATACGGCGGTGTACATTCTGAACTTAGTTCCATCTAAATCAGTGCCTTCTACTCCCACAAAATTGTGAACTGGGCGAAAGCCTAGTCTAAGACATATTCGGATATGGGGGAGTCCAGCATATGTGCTGAAGGCAGATGCTGGTAAGTTGGAACCTCATACAGAAGTACGCATGTTCGTTGGCTATCCTAGAGGAACGAAGGGTGGTCTATTTTATAGTTCTAGAGATCAGAGGGTGATCGTTAGCACGAACGCCAGATTTCTAGAGGAATACTATGTCATGAGCCACATGCCCAAGAGTAAAATTGTTCTGGAGGAATTAAAAGGGGAAGTCACTTCTTTAGTACCACCGGTACAAGAAGATATACCACATGTCACTGCACCGCGTGTCACAGAGGATACACAGGTGATGCCTCATCGTAGTGGGAGGGTTGTGAGACAGCCTGATAGATTCATGTTCTTGGGAGAATCTTCTGATTTGGTCCCAGGCGAACATGAACCTGATCCCTGGACATATGACGAGGCAATCCAAGATAAAGATGCAGTATCTTGGCAAAGTGCAATGAATGCTGAGATTGAATCTATGGATTCAAATCAGGTCAAGCATCTAGTAGAACCACCCGATGGTGTAAAAACCATTGGATGTAAGTGGATCTACAAAAGAAAGAGAGGAATAGATGGGAAGGTTGAGACCTTCAAAGCAAGGCTTGTTGCGAAGGGGTATACTCAGAAAGAGGGTATCGATTATGAGGAGACCTTTTCACTGGTAGTCATGCTTAAGTCTATTTGGATTCTCTTATGCATAGCAGCTCATATGGATTATGAGGTGTGATAGATGGATGTCAAGACAACTTTCCTTAATAGAAGTCTTGAGGAAAACATCTATATGAAGCAACCAGAGGGATTCATTGCTAAAGGCAAAGAGCATCTTGTGTGTAAGCTTAATCGGTCCATTTATGGATTGAAGCAAGCTTCGAGGTCTTGGAACATCCGCTTTGATGAGGTAATCCAGTCTTATGGATTTATTCAAAGTCTGGATGAGTCTTGTGTATACAAGAGATGTGAAGGAAACGTAGTGGTATTTCTTGTACTATACGTAGATGACATTTTGTTGATTGGCAACAATATCAAGGTGTTATCGGACGTAAGGGTATGGTTGTCCAAACAATTTGATATGAAGAACTTGGGAGAAGTGGGACACATCCTTGGGATCAAGGTTATAAGGGATCGCAGGAAAAGGATGTTGTACTTATCCCAAGCTTCATACATAGACACGATTATGGAGCGTTTTAGCATGCAGAACTCCAAGAAGGGTTTTCTACCTTTCAGGCATGGAGTTCCTTTATCTAAGGAGATGTGTCCTAGAACATCTGAGAAGATAGAGGAGATGAAGGTGGTTCCTTATGCTTCGGAAGTAGGAAACCTCATGTATGCGATGCTTTGTACGAGACCAGATATCTGCTATGCCGTGGGCATGGTCAGCAAATATCAGAGTAATCCAGGACAGGGACATTGGATTGCGGTAAAGCATATATTGAAGTACCAGAGAAGGACTAGAGATTTTATGCTAGTTTACTAGGCAGACCAATTACTCTCTGTGGGTTACACGGATTCTGACTTCCAATCAGATAGGGATAACAATAAGTCTACCTCAGGTTTTGTGTTTACTTTGGGAGGTGGAGCCATTGTATGGAGGAGTGTCAAGAAGAAATGCGTGGCAGACTCTACCATGGAAGCTGAGTATGTGGCAGCCTTTCAGGCAGCCAAAGAAACTGTGTGGCTCAGAAACTTCCTGATGGACTTGGATGTGATTCCTGGTTTGCTCAGAACTATCACAATTTATCATGATAATAGTGGTGCAGTTGCAAACTCAACGGAACCACAAGCCCATAAGGTAAGTAAGCACATAGAGCGCAAGTACCACCTGATACGAGAAATCGTAAAGGAGGTAGAAGGAGCTGTCGCCTAGATTGCATCAGAGGATACCCTAGTAGATCCTTTCACTAAGGTTTTTTTCAGCGAGAGCTTTTGATAGGCATGTGGAGGGAATGGGAATCAGATGTATGACAGTATGAGGACAACATAGTCTTTTAGTATAAGTGGGAGTCTTGGTTATCTTGCCTAAAAGACAAGATTCGCATGTCTCATATGATTCAAAATCAAATGAGTCCAGTAATCCATCTCTATGGAGCTGGGATATGCGACTCTCATTTATGTGACCCAAGCAATAATGCCAAAAATATGTCTAATTCAAATCATTAGATTTGAATCGTTTGGTATTTATGTTCTAGACTGGGATTTCTAAATCTAGAACATAGAGTCCATTCATCAAATGTGCACTGCAATAGAACATTTCATTTAAATAAATAGAACAACGTTTGTCCTTTATAGTAAATGAAAAACCTTTCTTGTCCAAACAAGAAACAGACATAATGTTCTTAGTTATTGCAGGTACAAAATAGCAGTCATCAAGTTCTAAAATCAAACCACTCGACAACAACAAGGAATATGTTCCTACAGCTATAGCAGCAACTCTTGCGCCATTGCCCACACGCAGGTCCACTTCCCCTTGCATCAATGATCTACTTCTTCTCAGGCCCTGCACATTAGTGCAAATGTGAGAAGCACAACCGGTATCCAATACCCATGAAGAATAAATAGATAGATTAACTTCTATAACATGTATACCTAAAGCAGAAGTCTCACTTTGCTTCTTCTTGACTTCCTCAAGATACTTTTTACAGTTCCTCTTTCAATGTCCAGCTTCCTTACAGTGGAAGCAAGTCCCTTCCTTGGCCACCCCACCTTTGGGCTTCAATGCTTTCTTGCCCTTTTCTTGGGTCTTGCCTTTATACTTCTTCTTACCTTTGCCCTTTTTAACCATAAGTACATTACTAGTACTAGGTTGTATCTTCTTAAGATTGCCCTCAGTAGTTCTCAACATGCTTAAGAGCTTTGGCAACGGTTTGTCAATTTAACTCATGTAATAATTCATGACAAATTGACTAAAGTCTCTAGGCAAGGAGTGCATAATAAGGTCAGTGGCCAACTCTTGGCCTAAAGGAAATCCCAATCTCTCAAGGTTCTCCACGTACCCAATCATCTTGAGTACGTGAGTTCCTACGAGTGTTCCTTCTTGCATCTTTCATTGAAACAATGCCTTAGATACTTCAGATCTCTCGTGCCTCGCTTTCCCTTGATATAGTTACTTCAGGTGTGCAACCATAGCAAAGGCATCCATGTTCTCATGTTGCTTCTGAAGCTCATAGTTCATGGTTGCAAGCATAAGGCATGATGCATCTAATGCATCATCTTGATGCTTCTTGTAAGCATCCTTATCGGCATGAGTGGCATTGTTGGTGGGTGGTTCAGGAATGGGTTGCTCTAGGACATAGAGTTTCTGCTCCTGTTTGAGAACTATTCTCAAATTCCTATACCAGTCAATGAAGTTTGTGTTGGTGCAGTAGGCACCTAAGTCAAACCTGAGTTTTGATTTTAGAAAATGATACAAAGTTAAGCTCATGTTGTTATCTCACGAGCTGAATCGAGTTTGCAGAAGATTGCTATAGCTGGAGATGAAGGCTAGCGACACCCGGAGGAAGCCGTGGTGATCGGGCGACACTCGAGTGACTTCGGAGGGAGTCGAAGGAATCGAGTGGAAGGCCAGAAGCAAAAGCGACATGGTAAGTATCGAGGTAAGCTCGTGTGTGCGAGCGTAAGTGAGGTCGTATCCTCCTTACGGGGATGGTCTTAAGCGTAGATCCGACCAAAGACATCCCATCGATGGTCTAGGTCGAGATCGGACGGTCGAAGGCCGTTGAAATAGTGTTTTCTTTAAGCTAACTTTGCCTTGCAGTAAGCATCACCAATCGCCACTTGGAGGACTCATCGTCAATCGATCACGAGGTCGAATCGATCGGCGATCTTGCCATCAGTCGACTGATGATGGCAATCAGTCGACTGATGGTCAATGATCAGATTTGAGGAGTCAAGGCTTATCACCCCATTTCAAGGAGATTGGTGCTCAATTGTGATTGGCTAGGGTTCCTCTCGAAAAGGGGCTCAAAGGCTGTAAAAGGAGGGCCAAACCTAGGGTTTTCTTCATCATTCTAAAGCTTCCAAAAGCCTCCGCCAAGCTACAACTTTTCGACCATGAAGTGCTTTCTCTCCGACGTCTAGGTCTTAAATTCTCTCTTATTGTAATGTCAGTTTTAGTTTTTATTTAAGTTCATTTCTTTTCGGAGCTTTTATCATATACGAGGAGAGGGGGAGTGTCCCTCTACCTCAAGCTTTTTCCTTCTTGTATCGATTAACTCCTACCTCAAACGAGGAGTGTAAGTTTTGCCTCGGAAGCTCTCATGCCAATTTAATGGTTTTCCCTTATCGAGTCCGTGAGGGGAAACTTCGCTTCCCCTTCACCTCGGTTGCTTGACCATGGTGATCCCTTCGATGTCCCCGGATTAAAATTTAATCCTAGACAAAAGGGATTCCCAAAGCAACCAAGTCATCGTCGTGCTATTCGTTTAGAGATGTCACTTGAACAAACTAGTTGTTCAAGCGACCATCCTCTATTCTACGAGTAGCCGCGGAATAGACGATGTCCGGATCGCCGGTTTTTGTGTTTATGCTCGGGATCCAAAAATTATTTAGTCATTCACAGAAATATATCATGCTCATAAATGAAAAAAAAATACAAACATGTAACATATAAAATTAGAGAATCGATATACCTCTCGATCTTCTAATGTATGTCCTTCCTCCTTTCGGACGTCGTGTGGGCGACGCTCTACCAAAAGTCGAAGCTCCTAGATCACACATCTTCCTTCCTTGCTCATCCAAAGCAAGAGGAAGAATAGAAACAAGGCTCATCTCCTTCCTATGGCCAACCAACAAGCAACAAAAGAAATGCTTGCCGCCGGCCAACAAGGAGAAGGAGATAATGGTGGAAACCGACCAAGACATCAAGGGAAACCCCTTAGTCTTGTTTCCACCACCCAAGGAGAGGGAGAAGGGGTATTTAGATGCTGTCCAAGGGTTGGAGAAGGTGATATGGGCGCCGGCCACCAAACCATGAAGAAGAAAGGAAGAAACTTTCCTTATTTAGTGCCACCCAAACCTCCTAAACCCTAAGCTTCCAAACCCTAATCCAAGCTCACCTTGTGGCTGGCCATGGAAGTGAGGAAGAAGATTAGGATGAGCTCAAGCCAAGGTAAAGAGGAGAACCATAGTGGCCGGCCAACCCTTAGGAAGAAGAAGAACATCTCCTATAGTTGCCGCCCACCCTTTTCTCCCAAAAACCTAGCCACCCAAACCCTAATCCTAACTTACCTTATATCCGGCCATGGAAGAGGGGAAGAAGAATAGGATAAGTTCAATCTAAGGTAGATAGGAGCAGCATAGTGGCCGGCCAACCCAAGGAAGAAGAAGAACAACCTCCATTAGTTGCTGCCCACCCTTGCTCCAAAACCCTAGCCACCAAACCCAATCCTAAACCAACTAGGATTCCTAGCCACCAAAGGAAGCAAACCCTAATCCCCTCATCCCTTGTGTTCTCCACACCAACAATCCCTAAGCCACCCTTATATAGAGTTTAGGGATAAGTCTTGGTTTAATCTCCACCATTGGTTCAAGGGATTTAATCTCAACCGTCGGATCTAGAGATTTAATCTCAACCGTCGGATCTTAGAGATTTAATCTCTACCAATGGATCTTAGAGTTTTGTTTCTATCCATTGGATCTAAGCATCATGAGGTGTTAATAGGCTACATTAGGGACCATGAGGAGGAGTTGGGTCTTGGCCACCCATGGATCAAGCCCACATAAAGTCCGATCCACTAATGATGGTCCAATCCACTAAAGGTCCATCTTTGATCTACCTCACCAACCCCCATATGATAATATGGGCTCCATATATTATTTGTACATTTTCTCCCCGTGTTTAAGATCTCGAATGTCCGTCGATTAATTAATTTACTAACCATTAATTAATTAACATCTAACTCCTTGAGTAGTACCCACTCAACCTTTTCATCATGCCGGACCAAGTCCACCTACAGGGTTTACATGATGAACCTTATGATCTCCTCAAGGGGACATCATCATCCTAATATATAGGACACGGTTTCCTCCTATAATCAACGGCACACCATATAAATAATATCATCTCCCAACTTACCGAGTCTATCGATTTAATCTATAAATCTCGCCCATTGGTAAATCAAAGAGATGAGTACTAAGTATATGTGCCCGTTATTATATCGGGATTAAGAGCATGTACTAAATAATATCTGAGGTCCGATTCGATTATGTAGTTAGCAATAAATCGAATCACCTCTAAATCGGTCCTGCTCAATACACACAAAGTGCACTAGTGTGATTCTATGGTTAAGACAAACCAATACCAAACCACACTACAACCATTCCGATGGTTTGTCCAAAGTCATCTCGGTTGTGAGCCTTTGCTTATACTTTTCAAGGGACCGATAACATGGTCTCCTGTGTGACACCACACACCATGTTATCTACAATGTAAAGTATTAGACAATATTGCATAACCATAAAAATATGCAAACAATGATCATGTGATTCTTATTTCAAAAATAAAGATGTTTATAGAAAAGATAGACTTTTCAGTATACATCCCTACAATCTCTCACTTATACTAAAAGACTATGCTGTTCTCATACTATCATACATCTGATTCCCTTTCCCTCCACATGCCTATCAAAGCTCTCGCTAGAAGGGCCTTAGTGAAAAGGGTCTACCAGGTCATCCTCTGATGCAATCTAGGCGACAGCAACTTCTACCTCCTTTACGATTTCTCGTATCAGGTGGTACTTGCGCTCTATGCATTTACTTACCTTATGGGCTCGTGGTTCCTTCGAGTTTGCAACTGCACCACTATTATCACAATAAATTGTGATAGTTCTGGGCAAACCAGGAATCACATCCAAGTCCATCAGGAAGTTCCTGAGCCACATTGCTTCTTAGGTCGCCTCAGAGGCCGCCACGTACTCAGCTTCCATGGTGGAGTCCGCCACGCATTTCTGCTTGACACTCCTTCATACAATGGCTCCACCTCCCAAAGTAAACACAAAACCTGAGGTAGACTTACTATTATCCCTATCTAATTGGAAGTCAGAATCTGTGTAACCCACAGGGAGTAATTGGTCTGCCCGGTAAACAAGCATATAATCCCTAGTCCTTCTCAGGTACTTCAATATATGCTTTACCGCAGTCCAATGTCCCTGTCCTGGATTACTCTGATACCTGCTGACCATGCCCACAGTAAAGCAGATATCTGGTCTCGTACATAGCATCGTATACATGAGGCTTCTTACTGCCGAAGCATAAGGAACCGCCTTCATCTCCTCTATCTCCTCAGATGATCTGGGACACATCTCCTTAGATAAAGGAACTCCATGCCTGAAAGGTAGAAAACCTTTCTTGAAGTTTTGCATGCTAAAATGATCCATTATTGTGTCTGTGTATGAAGCTTGGGATAAGCTCAACATCCTTTTCCTGTGATCCCTTATAACCTTGATCCCAAGGATGTGTCCCGCTTTTCCCAAGTCCTTCCTATCAAACTATTTGGACAACACCCTTACGTCTGATAACACTTTGATATTGTTGCCAATCACCAAAATGTTATCTACGTATAGTACAAGAAATACCACTACGTTTCCGTCACATCTATTGTATACACAAGACTCATTCGGACTTTGAATAAATCCATAAGTCTAGATTTACCTTATCAAAGCGGATGTTCCAAGACCTCAAAGCTTGCTTCAGTCCATAAACGGACCAATTAAGCTTCCATACAATACGCTCTTTGCCCTTAGCAATGAATCCGTCTGGTTGCTCCATATAGATGTTTTCCTCAAGACTTTCATTAAGGAAAGCTGTCTTTACATCCATCTGCCACACCTCATAATCCATATGAGCTGCAATGCACAAGAGCTCCCAGACCTGACTTGAATCCATAGATTCAATCTCAGTATTCATTGCACTTTGCAAATGTGTTGTATCTATATCTTGGATTGCCTCGTCGTATGTCTAGGGATCAGGTTCATGTTTGCGAGGACCAATCAAAGATTCACCCAAGAACATGAATCTAAGAGGTCAGCTCACAACCCTCCCACTACGACGAGGTATCATCTGTGTATCCTCTGTGACACGCATGCGATGACATGTGGTATATCCCCTTGTACTGGTGGTACTAAAGAAGTGACTTCCCCTTTTAACTCCTCCAGAACAATTTTACTCTTGGGCTTGTGGCTTATCACATAGTCTTCCTCTAGAAATCTGGCATTCGTGTTAACAATCACCCTCTGATCTCTAGGACTACAAAACAAGTCAGAATAACTCATCATCGATCTAACCATCTCCATAAGAGTCCTATTCCTTCGCTCTGCTACACCGTTCTGTTGGGGTGTGCCAGGTGCAGTCAATTGGGATCGAATCCCAACCTCTGATAAGTAGTTTCTAAATTCTCCCAAGAGGTTGTCATCACCAAGATCAGATCGTAGTGTCATCCATATCTTGAACAATCATCTATGAAAAAGATGAAATGTTCAAAACTACCTCTTGCCTGGATAGACATAGGACCATACGAATCAGAATGAACCACTTCCAACACATCTTTGGATCTATACCCCTTGGCCTTGAAAGGCCTCTTGGTCATTTTACCCTCAAAGCAAGATTCACAGGTTGGGAGATGCTCCACCACTAATGAACCCAAAGGTCCATCAACTATCAACCTTTGAATTCTACTTAGGTTAATGTGACCAAGCCTAAGAAGCCAAAGATATGTTTGGTTCATCTTCGAAGGTTCTTTTCTCTTATTGGAATTAGAAGATGAGTTATTAACTTCTATATGCATCATGGGAGGTTTTGGTTCAAATTTCCTTTCAATGTACCTGAAGAGATATTTTCCCTATTCCTTTTTATAACAACTTTGTCATTAAAAGAAATAGAATATCCATCTATAATAATTTAGAAACTAAAACTAAATTCTTTCTAAATAAAAGTATATAAAGGGAATTTTCCAGAAACAAAATTTTATTTTTCTTAAGAGATAAATAAAACTTCTCCCACTGCAATAGCCGCCACCTTCATGGTATTGCCCAAGTAAATGGTAATCTCCCCTTTAGCTAGTCATCGGGTTTCCTGGAACCCCTGCAAAGTGTTGCAGACATGATTAGTGGCTCCTGTATCTACTCACCAGGTGCCGGTAGATATCACCGCTAATCATGTTTTAATGACTAGTCCAAAAGATATACCTTTGTTCTGTTTTGGACTGGGACAGTCCTTCTTCCAATGTCCATCCTGCTTGCAAGTGAAGTACTTGCCTTTCGGCTTCTTCACTCCTCCCTGAGATCCTCCCACCATCTTTGCTCCACCTTGTTTCTCCTTCTTCTTGCCTTTCGGCTTAGAAGTAGAAAACTTTTTGAGCAACCATGGCTTGAGGACACTCTTCGAAGAGTGTATACTTGTACTCTTTAGCAGATAAGACAATATCTAGATTCTTTTCCAATCAATATTATTTGGGTACAGTAAGTTTATTTCCTTTAGTATCATAGTAAGTGGACTGAAAGTCATTTTTGAAAATCCTAAGAATCACATAGATCATTACTGTAGATTTCAAAAAATTATTGATTTCTCAAACAATAAAATTTTAAAATCAACCAACACCTCTAACCACCGAGAATATCGCATGCCACGATAGTGTGGGCGTATACGAATTCTACATTTGTAAGAGGAGGTTTTACCCATTAATTTTACTATCTTGTCAACCTAACTTTTTGACAAGTAAAATTAATAGTTGGTTTCTCTTCGGCCCTACAAATAAAAGCAGTGTCTCCGATGGGGAGGATACTTATATTTGCATCTAAGTGTTCACCATTACTTAGTACTAAGGTAATTATCTCGGGTTATGTGCCTTACGATGGGCAAGTACACACGCTCCTTAATAATTACCTATAACCATATTCGACCTTGTGATCCACAAACAAACTCATCCGATGGGGAGGAAGGCACTCAGAGGCCAGAAGCCTTGCATCACATGTCAAATCGTAATGGAGGCCATGGGAATTTATAAAAATATCCCTCTCCCACTTAGTGATTTGAAAATGAGGAATTTTCTAAGCTACGACATGCATATCAAACAATAAGCAATAAATATGAAAAATAAATTATTTTCCAACTATTATGGCTTTTGTCTTCAATATGTCTCCCGTCGCGCCGCCTTCTCGTCCGCTCCTCCTACGCCATGTACAAGCCATCCGGAGATCCGAGCCGAGACCAAATCCTATTTTAATTTACATCCATCGATCCTATACTCCACGAGGGAGTGTACATGAAATCTAGATCGAAAGTAAAATAAAATAAAGAGCGGCTAAACAATGCCATATTTAATTTACAAAAACTAAATACTAGCCTCGTCAACCCCGAGGATTCAACAAATAAACATTTACACACATACAATCACATACACACACATGCCATAATAGTCGGATCTTATTCCTGCAACCAAAGAGTTAAACTACACATATCCTACTATTATCCGGCACATATAATATATGAAAAGTGCATAAAAATTAACCGAATCCTAAACACACAAAACCGGAAACCTTGGCTCTGATACCAATTGTAAGTTTTGCCCCGGAAGCTCTCATGCCAATTTAATGGTTTTCCCTTATCGAGTCTGTGAGGGGAAACTTCGCTTCCCCTTCACCTCGGTTGCTTGACCATGGTGATCCCTTCGATGTCCCCGGATTAAAATTTAATCCTAGACAAAAGGGATTCCCAAAGCAACCAAGTCATCGTCGTGCTATTCGTTTAGAGATGTCACTTGAACAAACTAGTTGTTCAAGCGACCATCCTCTATTCTACGAGTAGCCACGGAATAGACGATGTCCGGATCGCCGGTTTTTGTGTTTATGCTCGGGATCCAAATATTATTTAGCCATTCACAGAAATATATCATGCTCATAAATGAAAAACAAATACAACCATGTAACATATAAAATTAGAGAATCGATATACCTCTCGATATTCTAATGTATGTCCTTCCTCCTTTCGGACGTCGTGTGGGCGACGCTCTACCAAAAGTCGAAGCTCCTAGATCACACATCTTCCTTCCTTTCTCATCCAAAGCAAGAGGAAGAATAGAAACAAGGCTCATCTCCTTCCTATGTCCAACCAACAAGCAACAAAAGAAATGCTTGCCGCCGGCCAACAAGGAGAAGGAGATAATGGTGGAAACCAACCAAGACATCAAGGGAAACCCCTTAGTCTTGTTTCCACCACCCAAGGAGAGGGAGAAGGGGTATTTAGATGCTGTCCAAGGGTTGGAGAAGGTGATATGGGCGCCGGCCACCAAACCATGAAGAAGAAAGGAAGAAACTTTCCTTATTTGGTGCCACCCAAACCTCCTAAACCCTAAGCTTCCAAACCCTAATCCAAGCTCACCTTGTGGCCGGCCATGGAAGTGAGGAAGAAGATTAGGATGAGCTCAAGACAAGGTAAAGAGGAGAACCATAGTGGCCAGCCAACCCTTAGGAAGAAGAAGAACATCTCCTATAGTTGCCGCCCACCCTTTTCTCCCAAAAACCTAGCCACCCAAACCCTAATCCTAACTTACCTTATATCCGGCCATGGAAGAGGGGAAGAAGAATAGGATAAGTTCAAGCTAAGGTAGATAGGAGCAGCGTAGTGGCCGGCCAACCCAAGGAAGAAGAAGAACAACCTCCATTAGTTGCCGCCCACCCTTGCTCCAAAACCCTAGCCACCCTAAACCAACTAGGATTCCTAGCCACCAAAGGAAGCAAACCCTAATCCCCTCATCCCTTGTGTTCTCCACACCAACAATCCCTAAGCCACCCTTATATAGAGTTTAGGGATAAGTCTTGGTTTAATCTCCACCATTGGTTCAAGGGATTTAATCTCAACCGTCGGATCTAGAGATTTAATCTCAACCGTCGGATCTTAGAGATTTAATCTCTACCAATGGATCTTAGAGTTTTGTTTCTATCCATTGGATCTAAGCATCATGAGGTGTTAATAGGCTACATTAGGGACCATGAGGAGGAGTTGGGTCTTGGCCACCCATGGATCAAGCCCACATAAAGTCCGATCCACTAATGATGGTCCAATCCACTAAAGGTCCATCATTGATCTACCTCACCAACCCCCATATGATAATATGGGCTCCATATATTATTTGTACATTTTCTCCCCGTGTTTAAGATCTCGAATGTCCGTCGATTAATTAATTTACTAACCATTAATTAATTAACATCTAACTCCTTGAGTAGTACCACTCAACCTTTTCATCATGCCGGACCAAGTCCACCTGCAGGGTTTACATGATGAACCTTATGAGCTCCTCAAGGGGACATCATCATCCTAATATATAGGACACGGTTTCCTCCTATAATCAACGGCACACCATATAAATAATATCATCTCCCAACTTACCGAGTCTATCGATTTAATCTATAAATCTCGCCCATTGGTAAATCAAAGAGATGAGTACTAAGTATATGTGCCCGTTATTATATCGGGATTAAGAGCATGTACTAAATAATATCTGAGGTCCGATTCGATTATGTAGTCAGCAATAAATCGAATCACCTCTAAATCGGTCCTGCTCAATACACACAAAGTGCACTAGTGTGATTCTATGGTTAAGACAAACTAATACCAAACCACACTACAACCATTCCGATGGTTTGTCCAAAGTCATCTCGGTTGTGAGTCTTTGCTTATACTTTTCAAGGGACCGATAACATGGTCTCCTGTGTGACACCACACACCATGTTATCTACAATGTAAAGTATTAGACAATATTGCATAACCATAAAAATATGCAAACAATGATCATGTGATTCTTATTTCAAAAATAAAGATGTTTATAGAAAAGATAGACTTTTCAGTATACATCCCTACAAGGAGGAGTTCTTTTAGTGCTTTTGCCCTCTGTACGTGGTCAAGGACCACTAGGGCCTTGGAGTAGTAGCCGAAGGCTACGAACCAAGTAAAACTTCATTGTCTCCTTTTACTTTACATTTCCGCTGCAATTAATTATCTCTCGAGTTTTAACTAACGAAAAGAAAAGGAAAAGGTTTTTCGCTATTCACCCCCCCTCTAGCGAGCCGCATCGATCCAACAATTGGTATCAGAGCCGGTGGCGCTTATATTTGGTGAAACCACCCATCTAACATTTTTTTTACAGATTGATTTTTCGTTCGTTTAAATTTTTCTCCCGCACTACTAATCCAAGACGAAGTCTTGGTACTCTTCGTTTGGTTTTGTTTTGCAAGTATTCGCTTTTGGAGTAGCCGACGGTCAAACGGGCATAACTTTTCGTACAAGTTGACCCACGACACGGTCTACATACCAAATCGAAGCCCTCACAGAGATCTACACTTCTTACAAGGGTTTACCCCCGTAACAAGTTGTTTTCATCCTCAAAAATCGATGTTTAGTAGCCTTTCGGGGACATCGAAGGTTGTGAGTACTTACTTTTTATTTAGTTTCTTATTTCTTTACTTATCTTTCTATTTTTCGTTTGTTTCTTTTTATTTCCCACACTACTAATCCAAGACGCAAGTCTTGGTACTTTCGTGTGTTTTTGTCATTGCTAGGTCTTCTTTTTAGTCTCCTTGTTTTTTGTTCTAATGGCCCATCTCGAGGGTTTTAGCACCGTCCGACCTCCGTTTTACAACGGAGATGATTTTAGCTACTGGAAAGGTCAGATGGAATGCTTTCTCAAAACCCAAATTGAGATGTGGATCATAATCCAAACAGGTTTCACACTTCCGACTAATGAAGTGGGTGACTCCTTGGATTATGATCAATGGACCATTGCAACAAAATGACAAGTCGAAGTCGATGCCAAGGCAACACAAATCCTCCAATGCGGCTTGTCCAAGGAGGAGTTAAATCGTGTCGGCCCCTTCATAAGCGCAAAAGATCTTTAGACAAAACTAGTGGAGCTACACGAAGGGACCGATGAAGCCAAGGTATGTAAGTGCGACCTTTTATTCAATAAATTATATAATCTAAAAATGCAGGAACACGAGTCCGCAACGCAACTTCACGCCCGAGTCCAGGACATCGTCAACAACCTACACACAATCGGGCAAAAGGTCGAAAACCGCGACCTTATAAGGTATGTTCTAAACTCTTTTCCGAGGACTACCTTGTGGGCATCCATGGTCGACGCCTACAAGGTCTCCAAGGACCTTTCTAAAGTTAGAATAGATGAATTATTCTCAGATTTCGAATTACATGAGCAGTCCAACTCGAAACCCGAGAGGGGTATAGCCTTGTTTGCAGGTTCAAAGAAGAAGAAAATCACAAGCAAGCCACCACCAACCGAGGAGGAAGACGAGTCCGAAGAAGAAGTTGACCCGGAGTTGACTGCCGAACTAATGAACCTAGCTCGAAGGATAGCCAAGGGATGAAAGCGAACCACGACTCGACCCAACCAAGGTAAGCCTAAAAGTTCTAATATTAGGTGTTATGAGTGTAACAGGTTTGGACATATCAAGTCCGAGTGCCCCAAGCTCAACCACCAAGCACCTAAGCACAAGAAGGCCCTCAACGCGACATGGGAAGAAGCGTTATCCGAAGAAGACGAGACCACGTCTTCATGGCGAAATCGATTGAGTCAGACATGGAGACCGAACCTGAACTTGAGTCAGAACCTGAGGATGACTCGGACTACGAAGCTACCTTCAAGTCAAGCCACAGATACGCATCCGGTTCAAAAGATACCCTTAAAGTGAGTCGAACTTTATTTAATACTTTACATAATACGGTTAGGTTCTTCTCTACGAAATTAGTTAAGTCAGAGTCCAAGGTCGAGACCCTGGTTGAGGAGGTCAAACTCCTCAAACACAAGGTCTCCCTAACCTCTTCGACTAGTCAAGTTCGAGAAGAGGACCCAACTCGAGCTGAAAAGCTCGAAGTTGAGAACTCTCTCTTGAAAAGTCAAGTTGAAGATCTTAGGAACACGTTGGAAAGGTTCACTTCGGGATCCAAAGGACTTGACCTCCTACTTGGATCTCAAAGGGCCGTGTACAACAAGGCTGGACTAGGGTTTAACTCAAACATGACTAATAGGTCGTATATGTCGATTGTAAGTCGACATAGGAAACATGTCCAAGCATGGGTCCCTAAGAACTTTTTGATTTCAACTCTAGGATCCAACCCGTACTGGGTTCCCAAGGACCAAATCCACTATGTGGATAGACCGAACCGATTCAACGGTCTAGGGGGAGCCAGTACAAAACATGTTTGTGCTTTAACTTAGAAATTGCATGCTTTTTTTTTAAAACTTGTGAACTCACTTAGAACACGTACATAACCAACTAAAATCCTTCGAAAAGATTGAGCCTCGGGGAGCCTCTTTTCAAAAATAACCAGTTAGACTAGGAAATAGTCTTAGGTGAGTCAAGTCATCATTTTCTTGAAAATGGCTTTGTCTAAGGAAGTGGTCGATGATCCGATAAAAGAAGGCCCCTGTGCCTCGCCACGACCTGGAAGCCATGATCTTGAAAAGGTAAACTTGACAAGCCTAGGGTCAAATCCAAATCTAACATAAAATTACTTGAACCTAAATGCACTTAATCAACTTATTGGAAGTCATCTCACAAAAAACACATAAGTATAACATGCTTGATCATATAGACACAGGTGAGATGACCTAGGTTTAACAACTTACAACCAATTTTTTTTTTAAAAAAAAAATCTAACATCCAATCCAACCACCTTGTGTGTAGGATCAATGGATGTTGGACAGCGGTTGCTCACGACACATGACCGGGGATCAACTCAAATTCACGAAGCTTCGATTCAAACGACAAAGATCGGTAGCCTTTGGGAATAACAACAAGCTCAAAATCATCGGATCAGGTGATATCGAGCTTAACTCGAATTTTGTTATTAAAAATGTATTATTTGTAGAGAATTTTGAATATAACCTGCTTAGCGTAAGCCAATTATGTGACAATAACTATAAGGTCATATTTTTAGAAAATGAATGTGTAATTAAAACAAATAAAACAACTAAAACAATACTCAAAGGAACTAGGACAAATAACATTTATACAATTAACTTAATCAAATCCTCAGCCAAATGTCTTATGACACAGGAAGAGGAATCATGGTTGTGGCACCGACGACTCGGTCACTCGCACCCAAGACTCATCCATAAGATGAGTCAGAGTGGCTTAGTCAGAGGCTTACCCAACCTCAACAATTTGGTTAATAAAATCTGTAATGCTTGTCAACAAGGAAAACAACCAAGGACACAACACAAGTTAACTAACCAAGAACGAACCTCAAGTGTACTTGAGCTCCTGCATATGGATCTATTCGATTCACATGGAGCCAAGTCACTCAATAGAAATCAATATTGCTTAGTCATAATTGACGACTACTCCAGGTTTACCTGGGTTAGGTTCATCAAAAATAAAAATGATACCCTAGATCAATTAATCAATCTATTCAAATTAATCGAGAATAAAAAAAACCTTAAGGTTAAAAGACTTAGAAGCGATCATGGTGGTGAATTCGAAAATCAAAGGTTCACCGACTTCTGTAACCTAAACGGATACCACCATGAATTCTCTTGCCCTAGGACCCCTCAACAAAATGGCCTAGTGGAGCGGAAAAACCGAACTCTACAAGAATCCGCTAGGACCATGTTGAACGAATACGACCTACCCGATAGGTTTTGGGCAGAAGCCGTTAGCACGGCTTGCTATGTCCAGAATAGGATCCTTATGGTAAAGAGGCACCTTAAGACCTCGTACGAGATTTAACACAATAAAGTGCCCAACATCAAGTACTTTAGGGTATTTGGATGTAAGGTACATATCTTAAACACTAAGAACTACCTAGGGAAATTCAAATCCAAAACCTCCACTGGAATCTTCTTAGGATACTCAACCACGAGTAGGTCCTATAGGGTATATAACCACGATACCCTTAAAGTCGAAGAGACTATTAATGTAGTGTTCGATGAAGTACCCGAACCTACAAAACCCTTAATGACCCCAAGTGTTGAGCCCACTGATACCAAACTCATCTCCGACCCTGAGATCATGTCTAATTCACATCAACCAACTTCTCTTGTCGATCAAGTGACAAGTGATCCGAGTCAAACTAGTGTTCAACCATGTCACCCCATTGATCAAGCATTAGGTGACACAAACCCAACCCAATCTAGGATTCAGACTAACCACCCTATCGATCAAGTGATAGGAGATCCTAATCTGGGAGTTTGAACTAGAGCATCCTATAGGAACCTTAGTCAAATTTCCTTAATTTCAAAGATAGAACCCAAATCAATTGAACAAGCTCTTCTTGATCTCGATTGGATTATTGCAATGCAAGAAGAGCTAGCTCAATTTACTAGGAATGAAGTGTGGGAGTTAGTACCACCACCTAAAGACAAAACGATAATTGGAACAAGGTGGGTGTTTCGAAATAAGCTTGATGATAAAGGTGAAGTAGTTAGAAACAAGGCTAGGTTAGTCGCCAAAGGGTTTAGTCAAGTCGAAGGCTTAGATTATGACGAAACCTATGCCCCAGTAGCTAGACTCGAATCCATTCGAATGTTGCTAGCTTATGCCGCACATCGAGGATTTAAGCTGTTTCAAATGGATGTTAAGTCGGCATTCCTAAATGGATACATTAAAGAAGAAGTTTATGTTAGCCAACCCCCCGGATTCAAAAATCTAGATAAACCCGACCATGTTCTAAAACTTAAGAAAGCTCTCTATGGACTTAAACAAGCTCCTCGAGCTTGGTACGAGAGACTTTCAATCCATCTTAAGTCAAAAGGGTTTAACCAAGGCTTAGTTGATCCAACTCTCTTCGTAAAAACCTTAGGTAAAGAAATATTCATAGCTCAAATTTACGTAGACGATATAATTTTTGGAACCTCTAACTCAGCCTTACTAAACGAGTTCGTTTCACTCATGGAAAGTGAGTTCGAAATGAACTTGGTAGGCGAGTTGAGTTTCTTTTTAGGTCTACAAATTAAACAAACTAAGGATGGTATATACCTATATCAACAAAAATACACTAAGGAGTTAATTAAAAGATTTGGAATGCAAGATGCTAAGATAATAAACACCCCAATGGCGATTAATGTTAACATAGGAGAAGACCTAGAAAGTAAGTCCATTGACTTAAAGTACTATAGGAGCGCGATAGGAAGTCTCCTATACTTAACTGCGAGTCGACCCGATATCCTATTCGCAGTAAGTATGTGCGCCAGGTTTCAAACCTGTGCCAAGGAGTCTCACCTAACTCTAGTCAAGCGTATCCTTAGATATCTAAAGGGTACACTTAATGTCGGTATTTGGTATCCTAGATCTACCGAGTTCGAACTAACTGGCTACTCCGATTCGGACTATGCCGGTAGTAAGCTCGATAGAAAGAGTATGAGTGGTTGTTGTCAACTTCTCGGCTCAAGTCTAGTGAGTTGGTGCAGTAGGAAGCAACACTGTGTTGCCTTATCTACCACCGAAGCCGAATACATCGCGATGGGTGAGTGTATCACTCAACTTCTTTGGATGAAGCACACCCTCCGCGACTTTAAGTTAGACTTTACAAATACTAAACTTCACGTAGATAACATTAGTTCAATTAATCTTACTAAGAATTCAATATGTCACTCTAGGACCAAACATATAGAGGTCAAACACCATTTCATTCGAGAACATGTGGCCAACGGAGCCATACAACTCGAATACGTCGAATCAAAGTCTAACTTAGCAGACCTATTTACTAAACCCCTACCCGAAGCCGAATTTAGTCTATTAAGACGAAAATTGGGCATGTACGTAGTAGAATAGGAACTTTTTATAATGTGGAACATGCTTGGACTTTAAAATTAAAACTTATTCCACACACACCCTCACACTTTTCGATAAATGGCAAAAGGGGGAGAAAAAGGCCAAAGTTAAGGGATCAAGGCCAAAGTTAAGGGATTATTTTTTTTATGGCTTACTTAACTTTAAGTTAACAAAACAAGTTAAGGGAACTCTTAACTTAAACATATTTAGTTAACTTGTTTTCATTAACAATACAAAAAAATAATTTACTTAACTTTTAGTTAACGAGAAAAAGGCCAAAGTTAAGGGATCAATTTTTTTTATGGCCAAGGCTTACTTAACTTTAAGTTAACAAAACAAGTTAAGGGAACTCTTAACTTAAACACATTTAATTAACTTATTTTCGTCAACAATACAAAAAAAAATAATAAATAGTAATTAACTCTAAGTTAACTTGTTAACAAAATGGAAGTAAAGGCCATGGTTAAGAAATCAATTTTTTGATTTCTTAACTTAAAACTTATTTTAAACACATTTTTTTTAGTATAAAATATCAAGGGGGAGAGTTAAAACTCTTTCTCAAGTACTCACCCTCGGTCAAGGGGGAGGATTCCTCAAGGGGGAGTACTTGAAAAAGAATTATTATATACTCCTACACATTCATGCATATCTCTTGCTCATTTTACTTAATGCACTTAATTTGTCTTTCTTAACTTTGTATGTGGGTTTGCCATAAATCAAAAAGGGGGAGATTATTGGTGCAGTAGGCACCTAAGTCAAACCTGAGTTTTGATTTTAGCAAACGATACAAAGTTAAGCTCATGTTGTTATCTCACGAGCTGAATCGAGTGTGCAGAAGATTGTTATAGCTGGAGCTGAAGGCTAGCGACACCTGGTGGAAGCCGCGGTGATCGGGCGACACTCGAGTGACTTCGGAGGGAGCCGAAGGAATTGAGTGGAAGGCTGGAAGCAAAAGTGACATGGTAAGTATCGAGGTAAGCTCGTGTGTGCGAGCGCAAATGAGGTCGTATCCTCCTTACGGGGATGGTCTTAAGCGTAGATCCGACCAAAGACATCCCATCGATGGTCTAGGTCGAGATCGGATGGTCGAAGGCCATTGAAATAATGTTTTCTTTAAGCTAACTTTGCCTTGCGAAGCATCACGATCGCCGACTTAGAGGACTCGATTGCCGTCGATTAATTCATTAGAAGGTCGTGATCGGATGATCGCCATCGATCGGTGATGATGGCCATCAGTCGACTGATGGTCAATGATCAGATTCAAGGAGTCAAGGCTTATCACCCCATTTCAAGGAGATTGGTGCTCAATTGTGATTGGCTAGGGTTCCTCTCGAAAAGGGGCTCAAAGGCTATAAAAGGAGGGCCAAACCTAGGGTTTTCTTCATCATTCTAAAGCTTCCAAAAGCCTCCGCCAAGCTACAACTTTTCGACCACGAAGTGCTTTCTCTCCGACGTCTAGGTCTTAAATTCTCTCTTATTGTAACGTCAGTTTTAGTTTTTATTTAAGTTCATTTCTTTTCGGAGCTTTTATCGTATACGAGGAGAGGGGGAGTGTCCCTCTACCTCAAGCTTTTTCCTTCTTGTATCGATTAACTCCTACCTCCAACGAGGAGGAGTTCCTTTAGTGCTTTTGCCCTCCGTACGTGGTCAAGGACCACTAGGGCCTTGGAGTAGTAGTCGAAGGCTACGAACCAAGTAAAACTTCATTGTCTCCTTTTACTTTACATTTTCGCTGCAATTAATTATCTCTCTAGTTTTAATGAACGAAAAGAAAAGGAAAAGGTTTTTCGCTATTCACCCCCCCCCTCTAGCGAGCCGCATCGATCCAACAATTTGCTCCATTGAGCTTGTCCTTCTCAAGGACCGATCGCAGAGATACGGTGTTTGACGTATTTGAAGACATAGTGATCTACAACAGAAATGCAGACATGTATCATATTTCAATTATTTAATTAGGCCTTTAACTAAATGATTCTTCCACTAATCACAAAGTGGTACAAGATCCATATTATACCGTATCTTGAGTTAGCTTTGGTTAATCGCCGAAGACTCGTATAAATTAGGTAGGTAACTCATACCAATTACATCTAATGTAACTCTTGTATATCTTTATGAACAACATTTGTTCATAATGCACATCGAATGAGATATCCTTCTAAATTACTACTCATCTTGAGTTAGCTTTGGCTAATCGCCCAAGATTTGTATAATGTAGATAGATATCTCGTATGAGCTATGCCTCTAAGTTCATCAATCTAATTGAGAGAGCTTAGTTAAGTCAAACCCAAAGTTTAATAGGCGGACATCACAATTGTCCTATCATACTTTACCAAGGTAAATCGAGTCACTTTGCTTTTGAAAATGTGCTATGATTGAACAAGGTAATAGTAAGTATTAAACTTTGGTAGGCATATAATAAGTGACCTAATTTTTGTGACAACTAACTACACATGCATCTCATACAAGCATCACATACACAAGCATCACATGCAAGCATAATATATATCAACATATAATTTTAAACGTGACATGGTTATGGCCCGAATCTACGATCTTCTCAAGCCAATGAGAAGAGCGAATGAATAACCTGGGGATGACATCTTCTCCAAGTGGTTCCTTCGGTCATCCTGTGTTGTCGGCATCCTCCTTGTAACTTCAACCTTCAATGGACTTTCCATTTCTTCATTTTGTACATTACAAAATAAGAGCACTCGAGTTACATTCGAGTCTAAATCTATTTTACAATAGGAAAAATAGAGATGAAGGCATGACATGCAAGCCGCATTATGAATTACAACATGGACACACAACACAGACAACCACAATCATATTGGGTCCTAGGCCATAACCATGCACCATGCACCATATCATTCATAATAATGTGATTTTATAAAATTGATTATACATACATGAATTTTAAAGCCGCCTCGCCGATAAGCCACAATGCCACGGTGGTCCCGCTAGACGATTAGCGGGCGGGGTCAAGGGGCAGTACCCCTTGCGAGGGCCTCAGGGGCAGTGCCCCCGAAGCAAAATTTTATTTTCAACTCCTTGAATGAGTTGCTGCCCTCGGTCCATCACTATGAACCCAAGACCCTGTTGGGATGTATACTGAAAGCCTAGCTCTTTTGTATGAACATCTTTATTTTGAAATAAGAATCACATGATCATTGTTTGCACTTTATATTTATATATGTGCATATTGTCTAATACTTTACATTGTAGATAACATGGTGCTTGGGTGTGGCACAGAAGATCATATTATCAGTCCCTTGTAGAGTATAAGTAGAGGCTCACAATCAAGATGGTTTTGGACAAACGATTGGCATGGTTGTAGTGTAGCTTGGTATTGTTTTGTCTTGAACATAAAGTTACACTAGTACACTTAGGTGTATTGAGCAGGACCGACATAGAGGTGATTCAATTTGTTGCTGACTACATAATTGAATCGGACCTCGGATATTATGTTGTACATGCTCTTAATCCCGATATAATAACGGACACGTGTACTTAGTATTTATTTCTTTGATTTACCAGAGGGTGAGATTTCTATGGATTAAATCAATATGCCCGGTAAGTTGGGAAATGATATTATTTACATGGTGTGTCGTTGATTATAGGAGGAATCCGTGTCCTATGTATTAGGTTGATGATGTTTCGTTGAGGAGCTCATAAGGTTCATCATGTAAACCCTGCAGGTTGACTTAGTCAACATGATGATAAGGTTGAGTGGTACTACTCAAGGAGTTAGATGTTAATTAATTGATGATCAGTAAATCAGTTAATTGACGGACATTTGATATCTTAAACACGGGGAGATGGATGTACAAATAATATATGGAGCCATATTAATTTATGGAGGTTGGTGAGGTAGTTCGATGATGATCCTCTAGTGGAATGGAACATCATTGATGGATCAAGTTTGTGTGGTTCCGATCCATCGGGTGGCCAAGACCCAACACCTCCTCATGGTCCTTATCGTAGCCTAATATAAACCTCATAAAGTCTAGATCAAATGATGGAAAACAAATCTCTAGATCCGACGGTTGGGATTAAATCCCTAGAACCGACGGTGGAGATTAAATCTCTAGATCCGACGGTTGGGATTAAAACCCTAGAACCGACGGTTGAGATTAAATCTCTAGATCCGACGGTTGGGATTAAATCCCTAGAACCGATGGTTGAGATTAAATCTCTAGATCCGACGGTTGGGATTAAATCCCTAGAACTAATAGTTGAGATTAAATCTCTAGATCCGACGGTTGAGATTAAAACCCTAGAACCGACGATGGAGATTAAACCAAGGCCTAAACCCAACTCTATATATAAGACTTATTGGGTTGGGCGGCAAGTGATGATGAATGGTTTAGGGGATTAGGGTTTGCTTCCTTTGGAGGCAAGGAATCCTAGTTGGTTTAGAATTTTTTTGGCGGCTAGGGTTTGGGAGCAAAGGTGGGCGGCAACACATGGAAGATGAGCTTCTTCTTCTTCCTAAGACATGGCCGGCCCCTACCTTCTACCCTTTACCTTGGTCGGTGCTCATTCTATTCTCCTTCCCCTCCTCCATAGCCGGCACATAGAAGATGGTTTTCAAAGAGATTAGGGTTTTGCCTTTCCTTTGGTTGGGCGGCAAGAAATCCTAGGTTAGGCTTTGGTTGGGCGGCTAGGGTTGGCAAGGAGAGTGGGCGGCAACTATAGGAGAGGATCTCTTCTTCTTTCTAGGGTGTGGCCGGTCCATAGATCTCTTCCTTCCACCTTGGTCGGGGCTCAACCGAATTCCCTTTCTCCTCTTCTTTTTTTCTCTGCCGGCGGCACTAGAAGCTAGGGTTTGTCTCTAGTTTGGTTCCTTGGTGGTTTCCATTTTGTTCTCTCTATTCTTGGGGCCGGCGGGATCAATCCTTTGTTGATTGGTGGTTGGCTCAAGCAAGAAGGGAAAGAGAGTTCTTCTTTCTTTGGATTGAAGAAGATCTAGGAAGCTTCAACTTGTGGAGGATCTTCGCCCACACGAAGTCTACAAGGAGGTTAGGACATACGATAGAAGATCAAGAGGTATAAAAGTTTTACAACTTTTATTATTGTTCTTTGCATGTTCTTATTGATATGCTAGCTTATGTTCTTTATGTTAGTATATGTTGATTATACTAGTTTACATTTGCATGTATTTGTATAATCATGGACCCCGAATAAGAAACACAAAAACCGGCGATCCGTCCGTCGTCTCTTCCGCGGCTAACCGACTAGAAGAGTTGTGTTGCTTGAACAACTAGTTTGTTCAAGCGATCACTCTTGTTGTTAGCACGACGACGAATTGGTTGTGCTTAGGAAACTCATCCCATCCGGATTAGTTTTCATTAGTGAAAATTTTAATCTGGGGACATGGGAGCCTATGAGCATTCCGAGAAATAGCACATTGCCAACAAAAGGTATCAGAGCCACGGTTTCCGGTTTTGTGTGTTTTGGATTCGGTTACTTTCACGCACTGATCATATATTGTGTATGCCGGATAATAGTAGGATGTGCGTAGGCTAACTTTTTGGTTGCAGGCATAAGATCCAACTATTATGGCTATATATGTGTGTATGTGATTGTATGTGTGTGTGATTGTATATTATTTGAATCCTCGGGGTTGACGAGGCTAAATTAGTATTTAATTTTTGTAATTGAATACAACATTGTTTAGCCACTCTTTATTTTATTTTACTTTCGATCTAGATTTCATGTACACTCCCTCGTGGAGTATAGGATCGATGGATGTAAAATAAAATAGGTTTTATTCTCGGCTCGGATCTCCGGATGGCTCGTACATGGCGTAGGAGGAGCGGACGAGGTGGCGACACGACGGGACGCATATGGGAGAACAATGCCATAATAGTTGGAAAAATTCTGATTTTTCCATATTTATTGCTGATTTGTTTTATATGCATGTTGTGTGTGCTTAAAAATTCCTCATTATCAATTTACTAAGTGGGAGAGGGATATTTTAATTAATTCCCGCGGCCTCCATTACAATTTGACATGTGATGCAACAAACTTACGCGTCAGCTCTGAGTGCCTTCCTCCCCATCAGATGAGTTTGTTTGCAGATCACTAGGTCAAATAATGGTTATAGGAAATTATTTAGAAGCGTGTGTACTTCCCCATCGGCAAGGCACATAATCCGAGATAATTCCCTTAGTATCGTGTAATGGTGCACACTTAGATGCAAATAAAAGTATCCTCCCCATCGGAGTCACTGCTTTTATTTGTAGGGCCAAAGAGGAACCAACTATTAATTTTATTTGTCAAAAAGTAAGATTGACAAGATAATAAAATTAATGGGTAAAACCTCCTCTTACAAATGTAGAATTCGTATACGTCCGCACTATCGTGGCATGCGATATTCTCGATGTTTTGATGTGTTGGTTGATTTCAGAATTTTATTGTTTTGAGGAATCAATAAAATTTGAAATCTATTATTTTGATCATTGTGATTCTTAGGATTTTCAAAATGACTTTCAGTCCACTTATTATGATACTAAAGGAAATAAACTTACTGTACCCAAATAATGTTGATTGGAAAAGAATCTAGATGTTGTCTTATCTGCTAAGAAGTACAAGTATACACTCTTCAAAGAGTGCCCTCAAGCCATGGTTGCTCAAAAGGTTTCTACTTCTAAGCCGAAAGGCAAGAAGAAGGAGAAACAGGGTGGAGCAAACGTGGTGGGAGGATCTCAGGGAGGAGTGAAGAAGCCGAAAGGCAAGTACTTCACTTACTAGCAGGATGGACATTGGAAGAAAGACTGTCCCAATCCAAAGAAGAACAAAGGTATATCCTTTGGTCCAGTCGTTGAAACATGGTTAGAGGCATTATCTACCGGCACCTGGTGTGTAGATACGAGAGCCACTAATCATGTCTGCAACACTTTGCAGGGGTTCCAGGAAACCCGACGACTAGCTAAAGGGGATATTACCATTTACTTAGGCAATGCCATGAAGATGGCGGATATTGCAGTGGGAGATGTTTTATTTATCTTTTGAGAAAAATAAAGGTTTTGGTTCTTAAGAATTTCCTTTATGTACCCTTATTTAGAAAGAATTAATTTCGGTTTCTAAATTTATTCTAGATGGATAATCTATTTCTTTTGATGACAGATATGTTATAAAAGGAATAGGGACATTATCTATTCAGGTACATAGATAGGAAATTTGTAACTTGAACCACGAGCTCCCACGATGCAAATAGAAGTTATTAACTCATCTTCTAAGTCTAATAAGAGAAAAGAACCTTCGAAGATGAACCAAACATATCTTTGGGATCTTAGGCTTGGTCATATTAATCTAAGTAGAATTCAAAGGTTGATAGCTGATGGACCTTTGAGTTCATAAGTGGTGGAGCATCTCCCAACCTACGAATCTTGCTTGGAGGGTAAGATGACCAAGAGGTCTTTCAAGGCCAAGGGGTATAGATCCAAAGATGTGTTGGAATTGGTTCATTCTGATTCGTATGGTCCTATGTCTATCCAGGCAAGAGGTAGTTTTGAATATTTTGTCTTTTTCATAGACAATTATTCAAGATGACACTACGATCTGATTGTGGTGGTGAGTACCTCTTGGGAGAGTTTAGGAACTACTTATCAGAGGCTGGGATTCAATCCCAATTGACTGCACCTGGCACACCCCAGCAGAACGGTGTAGCAGAGCGAAGGAATATGACTCTTATGGAGATGATTAGATCGATGATGAGTTATTCTGACTTATCAGATTCGTTCTAGGGATATGCTCTAGATACGACGGTATACATTCTGAACTTGGTTCCATCTAAATCAGTGCCTTCTACTCCCATAGAATTGTGGACTGGGCGAAAGCCTAGTCTAAGACATATTTAGATATGGGAGTACAGCACATTGGCTGAAGGCAGATATTGGTAAGATGGAACCTCGTACAGAAGTACGCATGTTCGTTGACTATCCCAGGGGAACGAAGGGTGGATTGTTTTATAGTCCTAGAGATCAGAGGGTGATCGTTAACACGAACGCCAGATTTCTAGAGGAAGACTATGTGATGAGCCACAAGCCCAAGGGTAAAATTATTCTGGAGGAGTTAAAAAGGGAAGTCACTTCTTTAGTACCACTGGTACAAGAGGACATACCACATGTCATTGCACCGTGTGTCACAGAGGATACACAGAAGATACCTCATCGTAGTGGGAGGGTTGTCAGACAACCTCTTAGATTCATGTTTTTGGATAAATCTTCTGATTTGGTCCATAGCAAACATGAACCTGATCCCTAAACATACGATGAGGCAATCCAAGATATAGATGCAGCATCTTGGCAAAGTGCAATGAATACTGAGATTGAATCTATGGATTCAAGACAGGTCTGGGAGCTCTTGTGCACTGCAGCTCATATGGATTATGAGTTGTGGCAGATGGATGTCAAGACAGCTTTCCTTAATGGAAGTCTTGAGGAAAACATCTATATGAAGCAACCAGAGGAATTCATTGCTAAGGGCAAAGAGCATATTGTATTAAGTTAATGGTGAAGCAAGCTTGAGGTCTTGGAACATCCGCTTTGATGAGGTAAATCCAGACTTATGGATTTATTCAAAGTCTGGATGAGTCTTGTGTATACAAGAGATGTGACCGAAATCTAGTGGTATTTCTTGTACTATACGTAGATAATATTTTGGTAGTTGGCAACAATATCAGAGTGTTATCAGACGTAAGGGTATGGTTGTCCAAACAGTTTTGAAGGACTTGGGAGAAGTGGGTCACAACCTTGGGATCAAGGTTGTTGTGCTTATCCCAAGCTTCATACATAGACATGATTTTGGATCGTTTTAGCATGCAGAACTCCAAGAAGGGTTTTCTACCTTTCAGGTATGGAGTTCCTTTATCTAAGGAGATGTGTCCTAGATCATCTGAGGTGATAAAGGAGCTGAAGGCGGTTCCTTATGCTTCGACAGTAGGAAGCCTCATGTATGCTATGTACGAGACAAGATATCTGCTTTGCCGTGGGCATGGTTAGCAGATATCAGAGTAATCCAGGACAGGGACATTGGACTGCGGTAAAAGCATATATTGTAGTGCCTGAGAAGGACTAGGGATTATATGCTAGTTTACCGGGCAGACCAATTACTCCCTGTGGGTTGCATGGATTGCAATTTCCAATCAGATAGGGATAACAGTAAGTCTACCTCAGGTTTTGTGTTTACTTTAGGAGGTGGAGCCATTGTATGGAGGAGTGCCCAGTAGAAATGCGTGGCGGACTCCACCATGGAAGCTGAGTATGTGGCAGCCTATGAGGCAGCCAAAGAAGCTGTGTGGCTCAGGAACTTCCTGATGGACTTGGATGTGATTCCTGGTTTGCCCAGAACTATCACAATTAATTGTGATAATAATGGTGCAGTTGCAAACTCGAAGGAACCACGAGCCCATAAGGCTAGTAAACACATAGAGTGCAAGTACCACCTGATACGAGAAATCGTAAAGGAGGTAGAAGTTGCTGTCGCCTAGATTGCATCAGAGGATGACCTGGTAGACCCTTTCACTAAGGCCCTTCTAGCGAGAGCTTTGATAGGCATGTGGAGGGAAGGAGAATCAGATGTATGGCAGTATGATGACAGCATAGTCTTTTAGTATAAGTGGGAGATTGTTGGGATGTATACTGAAAGCCTAGCTCTTTTGTATGAACATCTTTATTTTGAAATAAGAATCACATGATCATTGTTTGCACTTTATATTTATATATGTGCATATTGTCTAATACTTTACATTGTAGATAACATGGTGCTTGGGTGTGGCACAGAAGATCATGTTATCAGTCCCTTGTAGAGTATAAGTAGAGGCTCACAACCAAGATGGTTTTGGACAAACAATTGGCATGGTTGTAGTGTAGCTTGGTATTGTTTTGTCTTGAACATAAAGTTACACTAGTACACTTAGGTGTATTGAGCAGGACCAACATAGAGGTGATTCAATTTGTTGCTGACTACATAATTGAATCGGACCTCGGATATTATGTTGTACATGCTCTTAATCTCGATATAATAACGGACACATGTACTTAGTATTTATTTCTTTGATTTACCAGAGGGTGAGATTTTTATGGATTAAATCAATATGCCCGGTAAGTTGGGAAATGATATTATTTACATGGTGTGTCGTTGATTATAGGAGGAATCCGTGTCCTATGTATTAGGTTGATGATGTCCCCTTGAGGAGCTCATAAGGTTCATCATGTAAACCCTGCAGGTTGACTTAGTCAACATGATGATAAGGTTGAGTGGTACTACTCGAGGAGTTAGATGTTAATTAATTGATGGTCAGTAAATCAATTAATTGACGGACATTCGATATCTTAAACATGGGGAGATGGATGTACAAATAATATATGGAGCCCATATTAATTTATGGGGGTTGGTGAGGTAGTTCGATGATGATCCTCTAGTGGAATGGAACATCATTGATGGATCAAGTTTGTGTGGTTCCGATTCATCGGGTTGCCAAGACCCAACTCCTCCTCATGGTCCCTATCGTAGCCTAATATAAACCTCATAAAGTCTAGATCAAATGATGGAAAACAAATCTCTAGATCCGACGGTTGGGATTAAATCCCTAGAACCGACGGTGGAGATTAAATCTCTAGATCCGGCGGTTGGGATTAAAACCCTAGAACCGACGGTTGAGATTAAATCTCTAGATCCGACGGTTGGGATTAAATCCCTAGAACTGACGGTTGAGATTAAATCTCTAGATCCGACGGTTGGGATTAAATCCCTAGAACCGACGGTTGAGATTAAATCTCCAGATCCGACGGTTGAGATTAAAACCCTAGAACCGACGGTGGAGATGAAACCAAGGCCTAAACCCAACTCTATATATAAGACTTATTGGGTTGGGAGGCAAGTGATGATGAATGGTTTAGGGGATTAGAGTTTGCTTGTTGGAATGTATACTGAAAGCCTAGCTCTTTTTGTATGAACATTTCATTTTGAAATAAGAATCACATGATCATTATTTGCATTTTATATATTCATTATATATGTGTGCATATTGTCTAATATTTTACATTGTAGATAACATGGTGCTTGGTGTGGCACAGAAGATAATGTTATCAGTTCCTTGTAAAATATAAGTAGAGGCTCACAACCAAGATGGTTTTGGACAAACCATTGGCATGGTTGTAGTGTAGCTTTGTATTGTTTTGTCTTGAACATAGAGTTACACTGGTACACTTAGGTGTATTGAGCAGGACCGACATAGAGGTGATTCAATTTAGTACTGACTACATGATTGAATCGGACCTCGGATATTATGTTGTACATGCTCTTAATCCCGATATAATAACGGGCACATGTACTTAGTATTTATTTCTTTGATTTATCAGTGGGTGAGATTTAGATGGATTAAATCAATATGCCCGGTAAGTTGGGAAATAATATTATTTACATGGTGTGCCGTTGATTATAGGAGGAAACCGTGTCCTATATATTAGGTTGATGATGTCCCCTTGAGGAGCTCATAAGGTTCATCATGTAAACCCAGCTGGTTGACTTAGTCAACATGATGATAAGGTTGAGTGGTACTACTCGAGGAATTAGATGTTAATTAATTTATGGTCAGTAAATCAATTAATTGACGGACATTCGATATCTTAAACACGGGGAGATTAATGTACAAATAATATATGGAGCCCATATTGATTTATGGGGGTTGGTGAGGTAGTTCAATGATGATCCTCTAGTGGAATGGAACATCATTGATGGATCAAGTTTGTGTGGTTCCGATCCATCGGGTGGCCAAGACCCAACTCCTCCTTATGGTCCCTATCGTAGCCTAATATAATCCTTGTGAAGTCTAGATCCAAGAATGTAAAACAAAACCTAGAACAAACGGTTGGGATTAAATCTCTAGATCCGATGGTTGGATGAAACCCTAGAACCAACGGTTGGGATTAAATCCCTAGATCCGATGGTTAGGATGAAATCCTAGAATCGACGGTTGGGATTAAATCCCTAGATCCGACGGTTGGGATAAAACCCTAGATCCGACGGTTGGGATGAAACCTTAGATCCGACGGTTGGGATGAAATCCTAGATCCGACGGTTGGGATTAAACCCTAGATCCGACGGTTGGGATAAAACCCTAGATCGGACGGTGGAGATTAAATCCCTAGATCCGACGGTGGAGATTAAAGGAGGCTTAAGCCCTATTCTATAAATAGATGCTTAGGGTTGGGCGGCAAGTATGATCAAGGATTTGAATTAGAGAATTAGGGTTTGGCTTTTGGAGAGGTGGGCGGCTAGAGTTTGGAGCAAAAGTGGGCGGCAACTTTCTTCTACCTTCTAGTTGTTGCTGGCGCCCAATTTCCTCCATCAATACTTGGCCGACGCCCATCATTAAGGCCTTTCTCTTCTTCCTTAGCCGGCGGTTCTCCTTCCATTGGTGGCCGGTGGTCTTCCTCCTTCCTTTCTCCTTGGTGGTCGGCGGCAACTCCTCTTAAAGTTGGCCGACGCTTCATCCAATTGTTTCCTTGGCCGGCGGTTGCACCAAGTTCCATAATTTGGTGGCCGGTTCTAGATAGGAAGGTATTTGTGGTTTCTTCTCTTTGTTTGCAGCAGACAAGGTAGAGAAGAAAGTGATCTAGAAGGCTTCTACTCGTGGAGGATCTTCGTCCACACGTCGTCCACGAGAAGGATAGGACATACGATAGAAGATCGTAAGGTATAAAGTTATTTTAACTTTATTTACAGATCTGAATATGTTCTTTAATATTTTGATTATGCATGTGTGTGTATGAATATATATTGTATAATCATGGACCCCGAAGACAAACACAAAAACCGGCGATCCATCCGTCGTCTCTTCCGCGGCTAACCAACTAGAAGAGTTGTGTTGCTTGAACAACTAGTTTGTTCAAGCGACCACTCAAGTTGTTAGCACGACGACGAATAGGTTGTGCTAAGGAAGCTCAACCCATCCGGATTAATTCTTTCATTAGTGAAAATTTTAATCCGGGGACATGGGAGCCAATGAGCCTCCGAAGCATCCACCTAACAATTGGTATCAGAGCCACGGTTTCCGATTTTATGTGTTTTGGATTCGGTTAATTTTTTTATGCACTTTTTCATATTTTATATGTGTCGGATAATAGTAGGATATGCGTAGTTTAACTCTTTGGTTGCAGGCATAAGATCCGACTATTATGGCCATGTGTGTGTATGTGAATGGATGTGTGTAAAAATTTATTATTTGAATCCTCGGGGTTGACGAGGCTAGATTAGTATTTAATTTTTGTAATTAAATACAGCATTGTTTAGCTGCTCATTTTAGTTTACTTTCGATCTAGATGATTTGTACACTCCTTCGTGGAGTATAGGATCGATGGATGTAAATTAAAATGTTTTTATCTCGGCTCGGAACTCTTTGGTGACTTGCGCACGGGAAAAGATGGAGCGGATGAGGTGGCGACACGACGGGATGCATATTGGAGGACAATGCTATAATAGTTGGAAAAATTCTGTTTTTTTCCATATTTATTGCTTATTTGTTTTATATGCATGTTGTGTATGTTTTAAAATTCCTCAATTTTAATTTACTAAGTGGGAGAGGGACATTTTAATTAATTCCCGTGACCTCCATTACAATTTGACGTGTGATGCAACAAACTTGCGCGTTGGCTCTGAGTGCCTTCCTCCCCATCGGATGGGTTTGTTTGCGGATCACTAGGTCAAATAATGGTTATAGGAAATTATTAAGGAGTGTGTGTACTTCCCCATCGGTAAGGCACATAATCCGAAATAATTCCCTTAGTATCGTGTAATGGTGCACACTTAGATCCAAATTAAAAGTATCCTCCCCATCAGAGTCACTGCTTTTATTTGTACGGCCAAAGAGGAACCAACTATTAATTTTATTTGTCAAAAAGTAAGGTTGACAAGATAATAAAATTAATGGGTAAAACCTCCTCTTATAAATGCAGAATTCGCATACGTCCACACTATCGTGGCATGCGATATTCTCGGTGTTTTGAGGTGTTGGTTGATTTCGGAATTTTATTGTTTTTGAGGAATCAATAATATTTGAAATCTAATATTTTGATCATTGTGATTTTTAGGATTTTCAAATGGCTTTCAACCCACTTGCTGTGATTTTAAAAGAAAACAAACTTACTGGTCCAAACTACATTGATTGGAAAAGAAACCTGGATATTGTCTTAACTGCGGAGGAGTACAAATTTGTACTCTTCGAGGTCTGTCCTCCTAAGCCCTCCGATGACTCTGATGAAAAGGAGATAGAACGTTATAAGAAATGGGTTAAGGCAGATGAGATGGCGCGGTGTTACATTTTGGCATCTATGTCAAATGTGCTGCAACATCAGCATCAGGCCATAGCCACAGCTTATGACATGATGTTCAATCTCAAGGAACTTTTCGGACATCAGAGTAGGGCGGCTAGGCAGGAGGCAATGAGAAACTTGATGACGACCTCCATGATCGAGGGAACACCCGTTAGGGATCATGTTCTCAAGATGATGGCTCATCTTAATGAGATGGAAGTCCTAGGAGCTGAGATCGATGGGGAAACCCAGGTCGATATCATTCTCCAGTCTCTGCCTAGGAGTTTTGAGCAGTTCCGCCTCAACTACAACATGAACAAAAGGTTGTATTCGTTGGCGGAGCTTCTGACAGAACTCCAGGCGGCAGAGGGGCTTTTTTGTCAGAGTGCTCAAGCCATGGTCGCTCAGAAGGTTTCTTCCTCTAAACCGAAAGGTAAGAAGAAGAAACAAGGTGGAGCGAAAAAGTGGCTGGGGATGCAGCAGGAGTGAAGAAGCCGAAAGGCAAGTGCTTCACTTGCAAGCAGACTGGACATTGGAAGGCGGACTGTCCTCGCCGAAAGAACAAAGGTATATCTTCTTGTTTAGTTGTTGAAACATGTTTAGCTGTGTTATCTACCAGTGCCTGGTGTGTAAATACAGGAGCCACTGATCATGTCTGCAATACTTTGTAGGGGTTCCAGGAAACCCGACGACTAGCTGAGGGAGAGATTACCGTCTTCATGAGCAATGCTTCAAAGGTGGCGGCTATTGCAGTGGGAGACGTTTATTTATCTTTTGATAGGAATAAAGTTTTGGTTTTGAGAAATTGTCTTTATGTACCTACTTTTAGAAAGAATTTAATTTCAGTTTCTAAATTGTTTATTGATGGATATTCTGCTTTTAATGACAAAGTGGTTATAAAAGGAATAGGAGATTATCTGCTCAGTACATTGGTTGGCAATTTATATACTCTTGAACCAAAAACTCCCACGATGCATATAGAAATCAATAACTCATCTTCTAAGTCTAATAAGAGAAAAGAACCTTCGCAAATGAACCAAACATATCTTTGGCATCTAAGGCTTGGTCATATTAACCTAAGCAGAATTCAAAGGTTGATAGCTGATGGACCTTTGGGTTCATTAGTGGTGGAGGATCTCCCAACCTGCGAATCTTGCTTGGAAGGTAAAATGACCAAGAGGCCTTTTAAGGCCAAGGGGTATAGAGCTAAAGATGTGTTAGAATTGGTTCATTCTGATTTGTGTGGTCCTATGTCTATCCAGGCAAGAGGTGGCTTTGAATACTTTGTCTCTTTTATAGACGATTATTCAAGGTATGGATACATTTACTTGATGCGCCGCAAGTCTGAATGCTTTGACAAGTTCAAAGAATTCAAGGCTGATGTGGAGAACCGTCAAGGTAAAAGTATCAAGACATTACGATCTGATCATGGTGGTGAGTACCTCTTGGGAGAGTTTAGGAGTTACTTATCAGAGGCTGAGATTCAATCCCAATTGTCCGCACCTGGCACACCCCAGCAGAATGGTGTGGCAGAGCGAAGGAATAGGACTCTTATGGAGATGGTCAGATCGATGATGAGTTATTCTGAGTTACGATTAGTCGGGGTTTTCTCTGGAAGCAGACACATTCATCGAACTTGGTTCCATCTAAGTCAGTACCCTCTACTCCCACAGAGTTGTGGACTGGGCGAAAGCCTAGTCTAAGACATATTCGGATTTGGGGTAGTCCAGCACATGTGCTGAAGGGAGATGTTGGTAAGTTGGAATCTCGTACAGAAGTACGCTTGTGTGTTGGCTACCCTAAGGGAACAAAGGGTGGTTTATTCTATAGTCCTAGAGATCAGAAGGTGATCGTGAGTACGAATGCCAGATTTCTAGAGGAGGACTATATGATGAACCACAAGCCCATGAGTAGGATTGTAGGGGAAGTCCCGACTTCAAGACCACTAGACGAGAGGAGACACCACAAGTCACTGCACCGCGTGTCACAGAGCATACACAGGAGGCACCTCGTCGTAGTGGGAGGGTTGTTAGACAACCCGAGAGATTCATGTTTTTGGGAGAGTCTTCGGACTTAGTCCCTGGTGAACATGAACTTGATCCCTGGACATATGACGAGGCAATCCAAGATAGAGATGCGGTATCTTAGCAAAGAGCGATGAATTCAGAGATAGAATCTATGGATTCTAATCAGGTCTGGGAGCTAGTAGAACCACCCGATGGTGTAAAAACCATTGGATGCAAGTGGATCTACAAGAGAAAGAGAGGAGTAGACGGGAAGGTTGAGACCTTCAAAGCTAGGCTTGTTGCGAAAGGGTATACTCAGAAAGAGGGTATCGATTATGAGGAGACCTTTTCGCTGGTAGCTATGCTTAAGTCTATTCGGATTCTCTTATCTATAGCTGCTCATATGGATTATGAGATTTGGCAGATGGATGTCAAGACAGCTTTCCTTAACGGAAGTCTTGAGGAGAACATCTATATGCGGCAACCAGAGGGATTCATTGCTAAAGGAAAAGAGCATCTTGTATGTAAGCTTAATCGGTCCATTTATGGATTGAAGCAAGCTTCTAGATCTTGGAACATCCACTTTGATGAGGTAATTCAGTCATATGGATTTATTCAAAGTTCGGATGAGCCTTGTGTATACAAGAGATGTGACGGAAACGTAGTGGTGTTTCTTGTACTATACGTAGATGACATTTTGTTAGTTGGCAACAATATCAAAGTGTTATCAGATGTAAGGGTATGGTTGTCCAAACAGTTTGATATGAAAGACTTGGGAGAAGTGGGACACATCCTTGGGATCAAAGTTATAAGGGATCGCAAGAAAAGGATGTTGTGCTTGTCTCAAGCTTCATACATTGACACTATCCTTGCTCATTTTAGCATGCAGAACTCCAAGAAAGGTTTTCTACCTTTTAGGTATGGAGTTCCTTTATCTAAAGAGATGTGTCCCAGAACATCAAAGGAGATAGAGGACATGAAGGCGGTTCCTTATGCTTCGGCAGTAGGAAGCCTTATGTATGCTATGTTATGTACAAGACCGGATATCTACTTTGCCGTGGGCATGGTTAGCAGATATCAGAGTAATCCTGGACAGGGACATTGGACTGCGGTAAAGCATATATTGAAGTACCTGAGAAGGACTAGGGATTATATGCTGGTTTACCGGGCAGATCAATTAGTCCCTGTGGGTTACACGGATTCGGATTTCCAATCAGATAGGGACAAGAGTAAGTCTACCTCGGGGTTTGTGTTTACTTTTGGAGGTGGAGCCATAGCATGGAGGAGTGTCAAGCAGAAATGCGTGGCGGACTCTACCATGGAAGCTGAGTATGTGGCAGCCTCTGAGGCAGCCAAGGAAGCTGTATGGCTCAGGAACTTCTTGATGGACTTGGATGTGATTCCTGGTTTGCCCAGAACTATCACAATTTATTGTGATAACAGTGGTGCAGTTGCAAACTCGAAGGAACCACGAGCCCATAAGGTGAGTAAACACATAGAGCGCAAGTACCACCTCATACGAGAGATCGTAAAGCGAGGAGAAGTTATTGTCGCCAAGATTTCATCAGAGGATAACCTGGCGGATCCATTCACTAAGGCCCTTCCAGCGAAAGCATTTGATAGGCATGTGGAGGACATGGGGATCAGATGTATGGCAGAGTGATGACAAAGATAGTCTTTAGTATAAGTGGGAGATTGTTGGAATGTATACTGAAAGCCTAGCTCTTTTTGTATGAACATTTCATTTTGAAATAAGAATCACATGATCATTGTTTGCATTTTATATATTCATTATATATGTGTGCATATTGTCTAATATTTTACATTGTAGATAACATGGTGCTTGGTGTGGCACAGAAGATCATGTTATCAGTACCTTGTAAAATATAAGTAGAGGCTCACAACCAAGATGGTTTTGGACAAACCATTGGCATGGTTGTAGTGTAGCTTGGTATTGTTTTGTCTTGAACATAGAGTTACACTGGTACACTTAGGTGTATTGAGCAGGACCGACATAGAGGTGATTCAATTTAGTACTGACTACATGATTGAATCGGACCTCGGATATTATGTTGTACATGCTCTTAATCCCGATATAATAACGGGCACATGTACTTAGTATTTATTTCTTTGATTTATCAGTGGGTGAGATTTAGATGAATTAAATTAATATGCCCGGTAAGTTGGGAAATAATATTATTTACATGGTGTGCCGTTGATTATAGGAGGAAACCGTGTCCTATATATTAGGTTGATGATGTCCCCTTGAGGAGCTCATAAGGTTCATCATGTAAACCCAGCTGGTTGACTTAGTCAACATGATGATAAGGTTGAGTGGTACTACTCGAGGAATTAGATGTTAATTAATTGATGGTCAGTAAATCAATTAATTGACGGACATTCGATATCTTAAACATGGGGAGATTAATGTACAAATAATATATGGAGCCCATATTGATTTATGGGGGTTGGTGAGGTAGTTCAATGATGATCCTCTAGTGGAATGGAACATCATTGATGGATCAAGTTTGTGTGGTTCCGATCCATCGGGTGGCCAAGACCCAACTCCTCCTTATGGTCCCTATCATAGCCTAATATAATCCTTGTGAAGTCTAGATCCAAGAATGTAAAACAAAACCTAGAACAAACGGTTGGGATTAAATCTCTAGATCCGATGGTTGGATGAAACCCTAGAACCAACGGTTGGGATTAAATCCCTAGATCCGATGGTTAGGATGAAATCCTAGAATCGACGGTTGGGATTAAATCCCTAGATTCGACGGTTGGGATAAAACCCTAGATCCGACAGTTGGGATGAAACCTTAGATCTGACGGTTGGGATGAAATCCTAGATCCGACGGTTGGGATTAAACCCTAGATCCGACAGTTGGGATAAAACCCTAGATCCGACGGTGGAGATTAAATCCCTAGATCCGACGGTGGAGATTAAAGGAGGCTTAAGCCCTATTCTATAAATAGATGCTTAGGGTTGGGCGGCAAGTATGATCAAGGATTTGAATTAGAGAATTAGGGTTTGGCTTTTGGAGAGGTGGGCGGCTAGGGTTTGGAGCAAAAGTGGGCGGCAACTTTCTTCTACCTTCTAGTTGTTGCCGGCGCCCAATTTCCTCCATCAATAGTTGGCCGGCGCCCATCATTAAGGCCTTTCTCTTCTTCCTTAGCCGGCGGTTCTCCTTCCATTGGTGGCCGGTGGTCTTCCTCCTTCCTTTCTCCTTGGTGGCCGGCGGCAACTCCTCTTCAAGTTGGTCGGCGCTTCATCCAATTGTTTCCTTGGCCGGCGGTTGCACCAAGTTCCATAATTTGGTGGCCGGTTCTAGATACGAAAGTATTTGTGGTTTCTTCTCTTTGTTCGCAGCGGACAAGGTAGAGAAGAAAGTGATCTAGAAGGCTTCTACTCGTGGAGGATCTTCGTCCACATGTCGTCCACGAGAAGGATAGGACATACGATAGAAGATCGTAAGGTATAAAGTTATTTTAACTTTATTTACAGATCTGAATATGTTCTTTAATATTTTGATTATGCATGTGTGTGTATGAATATATATTGTATAATCATGGACCCCGAAGACAAACACAAAAACCGGCGATCCATCCGTCGTCTCTTCCGCGGCTAACCAACTAGAAGAGTTGTGTTGCTTGAACAACTAGTTTGTTCAAGCGACCACTCAAGTTGTTAGCACAACGACGAATAGGTTGTGCTAAGGAAGCTCAACCCATCCGGATTAATTCTTTCATTAGTGAAAATTTTAATCCGGGGACATGGGAGCCAATGAGCCTCCGAAGCATCCACCTAACATTGCTTTCTTTGGAGGCAAGGAATCCTAGTTGGTTTAGAATTTTTTGTTCGGCTAGGGTTTGGGAGCAAAGGTGGGCGGCAACACATGGATGATGAGCTTCTTCTTCTTCCTAAGACATGGCCGGCCCCTACCTTCTACCCATTACCTTGGTCGGTGCTCATTCTATTCTCCTTCCCCTCCTCCATAGCCGACACATAGAAGATGGTTTTCAAAGAGATTAGGGTTTTGCCTTTCCTTTGGTTGGGCGGCAAGAAATCCTAAGTTAGGGTTTGGTTGGGCGGCTAGGGTTGGCAAGGAGAGTGGGCGGCAACTATAGGAGAGGATCTCTTCTTCTTCCTAGGGTGTGGCCGGTCCCTAGATCTCTTCCTTCCACCTTGGTCGGGGCTCAACCGAATTCCCTTTCTCCTCTTCTTTTCTTCTTGGCCAGCGGCACTAGAAGCTAGGGTTTGTCTCTAGTTTGGTTCCTTGGTGGTTTCCATTTTGTTCTCTCTATTATTGGGGCCAGCGGGATCAATCCTTTGTGGATTGGTGGTTGGCTCAAGCAAGAAGGGAAAGAGAGTTCTTCTTTCTTTGGATTGAAGAAGATCTAGGAAGTTTCAACTTGTGGAGGATCTTCGCCCACACGAAGTCTACAAGGAGGTTAGGACATACGATAGAAGATCAAGAGGTATAAAAGTTTTACAACTTTTATTATTGTTCTTTGCATGTTCTTATTGATATGCTAGCTTATGTTCTTTATGTTAGTATATGTTGATTATACTAGTTTACATTTGCATGTATTTGTATAATCATGGACCCCGAATAAGAAACACAAAAACCGGCGATCCGTCCGTCGTCTCTTCCGCGGCTAACCGACTAGAAGAGTTGTGTTTCTTGAACAACTAGTTTGTTCAAGCGATCGCTCATGTTGTTAGCACGACGACAAATTGGTTGTGCTTAGGAAACTCATCCCATCCGGATTAGTTTTCATTAGTGAAAATTTTAATCCGGGGACATGGGAGCCTATGTGCATTCCGAGAAATAGCACATTGCCAACAGACCCTTGCTTCCGGAGCATCTCGTGTCCAACCAGTGTTCTAAAAATCGCCGATTTTATCCGATTAGGTGGCGTCTAGGTGGTGGATGCTCGTCCACTGCCCCGACATTTACAGAGGCGACGCCGCTAGGCGTCGCCGCATTAATCGGCGGTGTCCCCGCTTTAATCGGCGCCCAGAGCGATTAATCGACATTAATCAGGGCGACCGCCCGATTAATCAGGAGTTCCACCGCTCAACAACAACCGACACGCCCATGCCAAATGAGGGCACAGGCGTGTCGTGCCGGTGAGAAATGTGTGACACGCCCATGCTAAATGGGCACAGGCATGTCGCGCCGGTGAGAAATGTGCGACACGGCCATGCCAAATGAGGGCACAGGCGTGTCGCACATTTGGCAGGGGCGTGTCGTGGATTTTTAATATTGTTTGGTTTTTAATTCTTATATTTTGCAATTTTTATTGTTTACAATCTTAAACATTTTTAATATTCTTGTTACTTGTTGAGTTGTTGTTAGTTGCTATTTGTTACAGAGGCTATAAAGTGAGTTTTGACTTTTGAGTGCCCCTAATATATTAAATTTTTTATATATTATTATATTTAAAATATTAAAAAATCGACCGCCTAGAAATCGCCTAGGCGGCCGCCTAGCTGCTTAGGCACTAGGCGGCGAGTGACCGCCCGCCTACTGTCTAGCGCTTTTTAGAACACTGTGTCCAACACGGTCGGGCCGTGCCAATTGCCACAACCATTCTGGGGTGATCAGAGACCCATACGGGCAGGTCGTGTCTTTCCACACGGCCGTGGGTTGCTCTCACAGAGAGCACCCACGGCCAGGCTGTGTCTTTCAACATGGTCGTGGGTTTGAACATGACAAGCCTGTGTTTTTTCAACATGGCCATGTTTCGTCCTATTCAACCCCATTTTTGCTTCTTTATCAACATTTCAAGCCTAAAATTTGTGTATCCATAATTCATGTGTTTTATATCCCATAGAAAACACGAAGATCTAGATTTATATCACATTTTTGCTTTGTCCTTGAATGGCATATAGGGTTCTTAGTTAGATTTATCGAACTTATGTTGTCTACAAAAATTTTAGTTTTGGTGAAGTCCAACCTAAAGTCTCGGAGAGTGTGCTTCATCCAAAGAAGCTGAGTTACACACTCACCCATCGCAACGTATTTGGCTTCGGTGGTAGATAAGGCAACACAATGTTGCTTCCTACTGCACCAACTCACTAGACTCGAGCCGAATAGTTGACAACAACCACTCATGCTCTTTCTATCGAGTTTACTACCGGCATAATCCGAATCGGAGTAGCCGATTAGTTCGAACTCCGTAGATCTAGGGTACCAAATACCAACGTTAAGTGTACCCTTAAGATATCTAAGGATACGCTTAACTAGGGTTAGGTGAGACTCCTTAGCACAGGTTTGAAACCTGGCGCACATACTTACTGCGAATAGGATGTCGGGTCGACTCGCAGTTAAGTATAGGAGACTTCCTATCGCGCTCCTATAGTACTTTAAGTCAATGGACTTACTTTCTAGGTCTTCTCCTATGTTAACATTAATCGCCATTGGGGTGTTTATTATCTTAGTGTCTTGCATTCCAAGTCTTTTAATTAACTCCTTAGTGTATTTTTGTTGATATAGGTATATACCATCCTTAGTTTGTTTAATTTGTAGACCTAAAAAGAAACTTAACTCGCCTACCAAGTTCATTTCGAACTCACGTTCCATGAGTGGAACGAACTCGTTTAGTAAGGCTGAGTTAGAGGTTCCAAAAATTACATCGTCTACGTAAATTTGAGCTATGAATATTTCTTTACCTAAGGTTTTTACGAAGAGAGTTGGGTCAACTAAGCCTTGGTTAAACCCTTTTGACTTAAGATGGATTGAAAGTCTCTCGTACCAAGCTCGAGGAGCTTGTTTAAGTCCATAGAGAGCTTTCTCAAGTTTTAGAACATGGTCGGGTTTATCTAGATTTTCAAATCCGGGGGGGTTGGCTAACATAAACTTCTTCTTTAATGTATCCATTTAGGAATGCCGACTTAACATCCATTTGAAACAGCTTAAATCCTCGATGTGCGGCATAAGCTAGCAACATTCGAATGGATTTGAGTCTAGCTACTGGGGCATAGGTTTCATCGTAATCTAAGCCTTCGACTTGACTAAACCCTTTGGCGACTAACCTAGCCTTGTTTCTAACTACTTCACCTTTATCATCAAGCTTATTTCGAAACACCCACCTTATTCCAATTATCGATTTGACTTTAGGTGGTGGTACTAATTCCCACACTTCATTCCTAGTAAATTGAGCTAGCTCTTCTTGCATTGCAATAATCCAATCGGGATCAAGAAGAGCTTGTTCAATTGATTTGGGTTCTATCTTTGAAATTAAGGAAATTTGACTAAGGTTCCTATAGGATGCTCTAGTTCGAACTCCTGGATTAGGATCTCCTATCACTTGATCGATAGGGTGGTTAGTCTGAATCCTAGATTGGGTTGGGTTTGTGTCACCTAATGCTTGATCAATGGGGTGACTTGGTTGAACACTAGTTTGACTCGGATCACTTGTCACTTGGTCGACAAGAGAAGTTGGTTGATGTGGATTAGACTCGATCTCAGGGTCGGAGACGAGTTTGGTATCAGTGGGCTCAACACTTGGGGTCATTAAGGGTTTTGTAGGTTCGGGTACTTCATCGAACACTACATTAATAGTCTCTTCGACTTTAAGGGTATCGTGGTTATATACCCTATAGGCCCTACTCGTGGTTGAGTATCCTAAGAAGATTCCGGTGGAGGTTTTGGATTTGAATTTCCCTAGGTGGTTCTTAGTGTTTAAGATATGTACTTTACATCCAAATACCCTAAAGTACTTGATGTTGGGTACTTTATTGTGATAAATCTCATACGAGGTCTTAAGGTGCCTCTTTACCATAAGGATCCTATTCTGGACATAGCAAGCCGTGCTAACGGCTTCTGCCCAAAACCTATCAGGTAGGTCATATTCGTTCAACATGGTCCTAGCGGCTTCTTGTAGAGTTCGGTTTTTCCGCTCCACTAGGCCATTTTGTTGAGGGGTCCTAGGGCAAGAGAATTCATGGTGGTATCCATTAGGTTACAGAAGTCGGTGAGCCTTTGATTTTCAAATTCACCACCATGATCGCTTGTAAGTCTTTTAAGCTTAAGGTTTTTTTATTCTCGATTAATTTGAATAGATTGATTAATTGATCTAGGGTATCATTTTTATGTTTGATGAACCTAACCCAGGTAAACCTGGAGTAGTCGTCAATTATGACTAAGCAATATTGACTTCTATTGAGTGACTTGGCTCCATGTGAATCGAATAGATCCATATGCAGGAGCTCAAGTACACTTGAGGTTCGTTCTTGGTTAGTTAACTTGTGTTGTGTCCTAGGTTGTTTTCCTTGTTGACAAGTATTACAGATTTTATTAACCAAATTGTTGAGGTTGGGTAAGCCTCTGACTAAGCCACTCTGACTCATCTTGTGGACGAGTCTTGGGTGCGAGTGACCGAGTCGTCGGTGCCACAACCATGATTCCTCTTCCTGTGTCATAAGACATTTGGCTGAGGATTTGATTAAGTTAATTGTATAAATGTTATTTGTCCTAGTTCCTTTGAGTATTGTTTTAGCTGTTTTATTTGTTTTAATTACACATTCATTTTCTAAAAATATGACCTTATAGTTATTGTCACATAATTGGCTTACGCTAAGCAGGTTATATTCAAAATTCTCTACAAGTAATACATTTTTAATAACAAAATTTGAGTTAAGCTCGATATCACCTGATCCGATGATTTTGAGCTTGTCGTTATTCCCAAAGGCTACCGATCCTTGTCGTTTGAATCGAAGCTTCGTGAATTTGAGTTGATCCCCGGTCATGTGTCGGGAGCAACCGCTGTCCAACATCCATTGATCCTACACACAAGGTGGTTGGATTGGATGTTAGATTTTTTTAAAAAAAAATTGGTTGTAAGTTGTTAAACCTAGGTCATCTCACCTGTGTCTATATGATCAAGCATGTTATACTTATGTGTTTTTTGTGAGATGACTTCCAATTAAGTTGATTAAGTGCATTTAGGTTCAAGTAATTTTATGTTAGATTTGGATTTGACCCTAGGCTTGTCAAGTTTACCTTTTCAAGATCATGGCTTCCAGGTCGTGGCGAGGCACAGGGGCCTTCTTTTATCGGATCATCGACCACTTCCTTAGACAAAGCCATTTTCAAGAAAATGATGACTTGACTCACCTAAGACTATTTCCTAGTCTAACTGGTTATTTTTGAAAAGAGGCTCCCCGAGGCTCAATCTTTTCGAAGGATTTTAGTTGGTTATGTACGTGTTCTAAGTGAGTTCACAAGTTTTAAAAAAAAAAGCATGCAATTTCTAAGTTAAAGCACAAACATGTTTTGTACTGGCTCCCCCTAGACCGTTGAATCGGTTCGGTCTACCCACATAGTGGATTTGGTCCTTGGGAACCCAGTACGGGTTGGATCCTAGAGTTGAAATTAAAAAGTTCTTAGGGACCCATGCTTGGACATGTTTCCTATGTCGACTTACAATCGACATATACGACCTATTAGTCGTGTTTGAGTTAAACCCTAGTCCAGCCTTGTTGTACACGGCCCTTTGAGATCCAAGTAGGAGGTCAAGTCCTTTGGATCCCGAAGTGAACCTTTCCAACGTGTTCCTAAGATCTTTAACTTGACTTTTCAAGAGAGAGTTCTCAACTTCGAGCTTTTCAGCTCGAGTTGGGTCCTCTTCTCGAACTTGACTAGTCGAAGAGGTTAGGGAGACCTTGTGTTTGAGGAGTTTGACCTCCTCAACCAGGGTCTCGACCTTGGACTCGGACTTAACTAATTTCCTAGACAAAAACCTAACCGTATTATGTAAAGTATTAAATAAAGTTCGACTCACTTTAATGGTATCTTTTGAACCGGATGCGTATCCGTGGCTTGACTTGAAGGTAGCTTCGTAGTCCGAGTCATCCTCAGGTTCTGACTCAAGTTCAGGTTCGGTCTCCATGTCTGACTCAATCAATTTTACCATGAAGATGTGGTCTTCGTCTTCTTCGGATGACGCTTCTTCCCATGTCGCGTTGAGGGCCTTCTTGTGCTTAGGTGCTTGGTGGTTGAGCTTGGGGCACTCGGACTTGATATGTCCAAACTTGTTACACTCATAACACCTAATATTAGAACTTTTAGGCTTACCTTGGTTGGGTCGAGTCGTGGTTCGTTTTCATCCCTTGGCTATCCTTCGAGCTAGGTTCATTAGTTCGGCAGTCAAATCCGGGTCAACTTCTTCTTCGGACTCGTCTTCCTCCTCGGTTGGTGGTGGCTTGCTTGAGATTTTCTTCTTCTTTGAACCTGCAAACAAGGCTATACCCCTCTCAGGTTCCGAGTTGGACTGCTCATGTAATTCAAAATCTGAGAATAATTCGTCTATTCTAACTTTAGCTAGGTCCTTAGATACCTTGTAGGCATCGGCCATGGATGCCCACAAGGTGATCCTAGGGAAAGAATTTAGAACATACCTGATTAGATCTCGATTTTTGACTTTCTGTCCTATTGAATGCAGCTGGTTGACTATGTCCTGGACGCGGGCGTGCAATTGTGTTGCCGTCTCGTGTTCCTGCATTTTTAGTGTGTACAATTTATTGAACAACAAATCGCGTTTGCAAACCTTAGCTTGATCCGATCCTTCGTGTAACTCGATCAGCCTCGTCCAGAGATCTCTTGCGCTGATGAAGGGTCCGACTCGGTTCAGCTCCTCCTTGGATAGCCCGCACTGCAGGATTTGAGTCGCCTTTGCATCTGCCTCGACTTGTCGTTTAGTGGTAATGGACCACTGATTGTAATCCAAGGATTCACCTTCTTCATTAGTAGGAAGGGTGAACCCGGTTTGGATCACAATCCACATCTCTATTTGGGTTTTTAGGAAGCACTCCATCCGACCTTTCCAGTAACGGAAATCGTCACCGTTGTAAAACGGTGGTCGGACGGTGCTAAAACTCTCGAGATGGGCCATTAACACGAAACGGTAAGAAGAGAAAAAAAAAGAAAAAACACATAGACAACAAAGGTCCCAAGACTTGCGTCTTGGATTAGTAGTGCGGGAAGAAGAAAAGATAAATAAATCAATCAATAGATTAACTAATTAGAAAATTAATTTTAATTCTGTAAAAAAAATAATTAATTAATTAATTTCGAAAATTAATTAAAAACTATTTTGTAGAAAAAAAATCTAATGCTGAAATTAAGTAAAAAATATTGAAAAACCAAACTTATATTCTAGACAAGATTTAAAAATTAAAATAAGTTTTTAATTGATTTTTAATTGATTAAATTTTTTAAATTGATTGAAAATCTATTTTAGTGGAAATAAGATTTAATTCAATGCTAAGATTAACGATAAAACTTTATAAAATGAAATATAGAGATTTTAGGGTTTGAAAAATTCAAGTGTTTAAAAAAAATGAAAGAATTTTTAATTCTGGGAAAAACTAATTTTAATCATTAATAGAATTAAAAAATCGTAATTAAGAGTTTTTTTGTTAGGATGATCAATAGAAAGATTAAAAGCGATAAAATTAAATTAAAGAAAAGTCTGAAAAAAAATTCAGAAAAATTAAAAAAAAACACAAAAATTAACGTAGACAGAAACAAAGGAAACAAAAGAAATAAAAATTACTCAAATTGGTGGTTTCACCAAATTTGAGTGCCCCCAGCTCTGATACCAATTGTAGGATCGAAATGAGCGCTAGAGGGGGGGGGGGGTGAATAGCGCAAAACGGTTTTTCTTTTCTTTTGTTGTAAAAACAATAAGTGAGAGATAAACGCAGCGAAAAAGAGATGGACACAAGGAGTTTTACTTGGTTCATAGCCATCCGGCTGCTAATCCAAGGCCCTAATGGTCCTAGACCACGTACGGAGGGCAATCACTAAAACACTCCTCCTCGTTGGAGGTAGGAGTTACGATTACAAACCAAAAAACACAAGGATGAGAGACAAGCCCCTCTCTCCTTTTTGATATAAAAGCTCGAAAAACACAACTTAAATTAATCGACTAAAACGATTACCAACACTTTAACGGTGAAGCTTCGTGTTGGCAGCACTTCATTGTAGTGGCGTCGTCGTAGAAGAGCGGCGTTGTGGAGGCGTTTGAGAGCTTTGTAATAATTGTTGTATCTAAGATGTGAAGCACCCCCCTCTATTTGAAGCCTTGTCCGCCCACTTGAGATTTGGCCACCTCACCACCAATTGAGGGATAAGTTTCCACCTTGCTTTTGACCGGCCACCTCACCAAGATTTGGGGGATAAGTTGCCACCTTGATTTTAGTTCCTTTTGCCCATTTTCAGGATACTTTAGTTATTTAATTTTATTTCAATTCGAGTTCTAATTTTAATTAGAATTCGAATAAATTCAAATTCTAATTTTAATTCGAATTAGAGTAACTTCGAATTCAAACAAGGGTTAGCTCAAAGGAATATGTAGAAATATTAAATGTGATGGATTTAGATGGTTTCTAACCATCCGATCTCGACTTAGACTTTCATGGAAAGTTTTGGGTCGGATTGTCGCCTAAGATCAACTCCTAAACGGAGGATCCGACCTCACTTACGCTCGTCGGACACGAGTCTTACCTTGCACTTACTGTGTCGCAGATCTCCAACTCAAGCTTAACCTGTTTCTGCACACTCAAGTAGACTCATGAGATAACAAAATAGACTTAACCTTGTGTCTTTGCTATAATCAAAACACAGGTTCGATTTTGGTGCCTCACTGCACCAACATATATTAGGATGATGATGTCCCCTTGAGGAGCTCATAAGGTTTATCATGTAAACCCTGCAGGTGGACTTGGTCCAGCATAATGATAAGGTTGAGTGGTACTACTCATGGAGTTAGATGTTGATTAATTAATTGTCAGTAAATTAATTAATCGATGGAAATTCGAGATCTTAAATACGGAGAGATAAATGTACAAATAATATATGGAGCCCATATTAACTTATGGGGGTTGGTGAGGTAGATCAATGATAATCCTCTAGTCGAATGGATTATCATTAATGGATCGGATTTTATGTGGGCTTGATCCATTGGGTGGCCAAGATCCAACTCCTCCTCATGGTCCCTATTGTAGCCTATTAAAACCTCATGGAGCCTAGATCCAATGATGGAAAATAAAACTCTAGATCCAACGGTAGAGATTAAATCTCTAGATCCGACGGTTGAGATTAAATCTCTAGATCCGACGGTTGAGATTAAATCACTAGAACCGATGGTGGAGATTAAAACAAGGCTTAAGCCTAACTCTATAAAAGGAGGGATTAGGGTGGGCGGCAAGAGAAATTAGAAGCAAGATAGGATTAGGGTTGGGAGGCAAGACCTTGGAGGTTTTGGGCGGCCACAATTAAGGAAAAAATTTCTTTTTCTTCTCTTCTTCCTTAGGTGGCCGGCGCCCATCATCTTCTCCTCTCTCTTTGGCCGGCACCCAAAGCTCTTACTTCTCTTCTCCTTGGCCGGTGGAAACAAGGGTTAGGGTGATTCCGTGGAGCTCTTGGCCGGTGCCCATCTTTCCCTCTCGTTAGGCCGGCGACTAGCTTCAAGTTGGGAGCTTGTTGGTTGGTTCTAGATAGAGGTGAGTTTTGTTTCTTATTCTTCATTTTGTTCAAAGCGAGCAAAGAAAGGAAGATTGGTGATCTAGGAGGCTTCGACTTTTGAAAGATCGTCGCCCACACGATGTCCAAAAAGAGGAAGGACATACAATAGAAGATCGAGAGGTATAACACTTGTTTATATTCTTTTGTAACATGTCTATAATTGTTTTTCAATCATATACATGTTATATGTTCTATTTTTATGGTTAAATATACTTGGACCCCGAATACAAACACAAAAGCCGGCAATCCGTACATCGTCTATTCCGTGGCTATTCGTAGAATAGAGTTTGGTGGCTTGAACAATAAGTTTGTTCAAGTGACTACTCTAATCGAATAGCACGACGATGAAACAGTAGCTTGGGTGATCCCTCCTTGTCAAGGATAAATTTTTTTATCCGGGGATGTAGAAGGGATCGCTATGAACAAGCGACCGAGTTGGAGTGGGAAGCAAAGTTTCCCACCTTCACGTGGTATCAGAGCCACGGTTTTCGGTTTTGTGTGTTTAAGATTCGGTTACTTTTATGCACTTTTCATATATTTTATGTGTAGGATAATAGTAGGATGTGCATAGGTTAACTTTTTGGTTGCAGGCATAGGATCCAACTATTATGGCCATATGTGTGTATGTGATTGTATGTGTGTATTTGTATATTTTGTTGAATCCTCAGGGTTGACGAGGCTAGTATTTAATTTTTGTAATTAGATACGGCATTGTTTAGCCACTCCTTTTTTTTTAGTTTACTTTCGATCTAGATTTCATGTACACTCCCTCGTGGAGTATAGGATCGATGGATGTAAATTAAAATAGTTTTTTTCTCGGCTTGGATCTCCGGATGGCTTGTACATGGCGTAGGGAGGAGCGGATGAGATGGTGATACGACGGGAGATATATTGAAGACAAAAGCCATAAGAGTTGGAAAATATTTATTTTTCATATTAATTGCTTATTGTTTGATATGCATGTTGTAGGCTAGAAAAATTCCTCAAATCTAGATTACTAAGTGGTAGAGGGATATTTTTATAAATTCCCACGGCCTCCATTACAATTTGACATGTCATGCAAACAAACTTGCGCGTCGGCTTTGAGTGTCTTCCTCCCCATCGGATGAGTTTGTTTGCGGATCACAATGTCGAATATGGTTATAGGAAATTATTAAGGAGTGTGTGTACTTCCCCATCGGAAGGCACATAACTCGAGAAAATTACCTTGGCACCGAGTAATGTTGAACACTCAGATATAAATATAAGTATCCTCCCCATCAGAGTCACTGCTTTTATTTGTAGGGCCGAAGAGGAACCAACTATTAATTTTATTTGTCAAAAAGTTAGGTTGACAAGATAGTAAAATTAATGGATGAAACCTCCTCTTACAAATGTAGAATTCGTATACGTTCACACTATCGTGGCATACGATATTCTCAGTGTATTAAGGTGTTGGTTGATTTTAAAATTTTATTGTTTGAGGAATCAATAATTTTTTGAAATCTAATGTTTTGATCTATGTGATTCTTAGGTTGTTTTCAAAATGACTTTCAACCCACTTGCTGTGATACTGAAAGAAAATAAACTTACTGGACACAATTATGTTGATTGGAAGAGGAATCTTGACATTTTCTTGACTGCTGAGGAATACAAATATGTACTCCTCGAAGAGTGCCCTCCTAAGCCTGCGGATGATTCTGGGGAAAAGGAGAAGGAGAGTTATAAGAAGTGGATCGAGGCCGATGAGATGGCGCGGTGTTACATTTTGGCATCTATGTCAAATGTACTGCAACATCAGCATTAAGCCATGCCCACTGCTTATGACATGATGCTCAATCTGAAAGAGCTTTTCGGACACCAGAATCGGGCTGCTAGGCAGGAAGTCATGAGGAACTTGATGATGACCACCATGATCGAGGGAACACCCGTGAGGGATCATGTTCTCAAGATGATGGCTCATTTTAATGAGCTGGAAGTCCTCGGAGTTGAGATCGATGGGGAAACCCAGGTCGATATCATTCTCCAGTCTCTACCTAGGAGTTTTGAGCAGTTTTGCCTGAACTACAACATGAACAAGAGGTTGTATTCGTTAGCGGAGCTTCTGACAGAACTCCAGGCGGTAGAGGGTCATTTTTGTCAGAGTGCTCAGGTGCAAGCCATGGTTTCCCAAAAGGTTTCTACTTCTAAGCCGAAAGGCAAGAAGAAGAAGAAACAAGCTGGGGAAAAGGCAGGAGGAGGAACTCAGGGAGGAGTTAATAAGTCGAAAGGCAAGTGCTTCACTTGTAAGCAGACTGGACAATGGAAGAAGGACTGTCCCAACCGCAAGCAGAACAAAGATATATCTTTTGGTCTAGTCGTTGAAACATGTTTAGCGGTGTTATCTATTGACACCTGGTGTGTATATATGGGAGCCACTGATCATGTCTGTAATACTTTTCAGGGGTTCTAGGAAACCAGACGACTGGCTGAGAGGGAGATTACCATATACTTGGGCGATGCCACAAAGGTGGTGCCTGTTGCAGTGGGAGATGTTTATTTCTCTTTTGAGAAAAATAAAGTTTTGGTTTTTAAGAATTGCCTTTATGTACCTTTATTTAGAAATAATTTGATTTCGGTTTCTAAATTGTTTATGGATGGATATTCTATTTCTTTTAACGACAGAGTTGTTATAAAAAGGAATAGGGAGATTATATGTTCTGGTGCATTGATAGGAAATTTGTATACACTCGAACCAAAAGCTCCCACAATGCAAATAGAAGTTAATAACTCATCTTCTAATTCCAATAAGAGAAAAGAACCTTCGAAGATGAACCAAACATATCTTTGGCATCTTAGGCTTGGTCATATTAACCTAAGCAGAATTCAAAGGTTGATAGCTAATGGACCTCTGGGTTCATTAGTGGTGGAAGATTTCCCAACCTGCGAATCTTGCTTGGAGGGTAAAATGACCAAGAGGCCTTTTAAGGCCAAGGGGTATATAGCCAAAGATGTGTTGGAATTGGTTCATTCTGATTTGTGTGGTCCTATGTCTATCCAGGCTAGAGGTGGTTTTGAGTATTTCATCTCTTTTATGTTGGGAGGGGAAACTTCACTACCCACTTCAACTCGGTCGCTTGTTCATGGCGATCCCTTCTACGTCCGCGGACAAAAAAATTTATCCTTGACAAGAGGGATTGCCCAAGCAACCTTGTCATCGTCGTGCTGTTCGATTAGAGTGGTCACTTGAACAAACTTGTTGTTCAAGCGACCAACCTCTATTCTACGAATAGCCGCGGAATAGACGATGTACGGATCATCGGCTATTGTGTTTATGTTCGGGGTCCAAGTATATTTAGCCACAAAATAGAATATATATCATGCATATAATTGAAAAGCAAGTATAAACATGTAACAAATGAAAATAGACAATCAATATACCTCTCGATCTTCTATTGTACGACCTTCCTCCTTTCGGACGTCGTGTGGGCGACGATCTACCAAAAGTCGAAGCTCTTAGATCACCAATCTTCCTTCCTTGCTCGTCCCGAGCAAGAGGAAGAATAGAAACAAGACCCTTCTCCTTTCTTTAGCCAACCAACAAGCAACAAGCAACTTGCTTGCTGCCGGCCAACAAGGAGAAAGGAGAAAATGATGGTTGCTGGCCAAGAGCTTCAAGGGAGTGTAGGGGATCAATCGACCGGCTAGAGGGGGGGTGAATAGCCCTCAAACGTTTGGTGGTGGAATTTGCTCGTCTACACAATTGTTAGCGCAAGTGGAATACTAATAAAGACAAGCAAATAAACAATAAAGAATACAAACAATGCTAACACCGAAATGTAAAGTGGTTCACGGCTACGCCGCTAATCCACGGTCCCAGATTCATCCTCGGTGAATCACTCCGCAACCAAATCACTATCGGTCTATCCTTTGCACTAAGCTAGGTGGAGGTAACCCTTATAACTCAAGAACACTCATTCTTTTACAATAGATGTTAAAGAGAACTAGAAGAAGGAGTTTATCACTTGTGGAGCACTTGGATGATGATTTGGAATATGAGCATTAGCCATCCAAAAGCTCACACCCTCTCTTTTTATAGAGAGGGCTGATTTCTTCCCGTTGGCCGCCACCAGTCGACTGCCGCCCTTGGCAGTCGACTGCCGCCACTTCAACGACCTTCGAACACATCGGATCCCGACCGTTGTAGTCAAATGGAACACTTGGCAATCGACTGATGGATCCATCAGTCGACTGCCCAGTCGGCTATGAGCGGTTATGTGGCCCAAACCCTCTTGACTACCGATCGCTGAGATTCAGCTGGATCGATGATGGCGATCGCTTCCATATGGCGCGATCATCGGGCCAAAATCTACTCAGTCGGATACCAGTCGAACCATGTTTGACTCAGAGCAGTCAATGGCAGTCGACTGATGTTGGGAAAACTCATCCGACACTTAGCCAAATGACCAAGTTTCACCTAAAGAGCGCTACCCCTTTCCCTGATTACATTCGCTCACTCTCATCTCTTGGATTCCCTCGCCTTTGAAGTTATCTTCGTCCGGCCACATCCCTCGGATGCGCCAAGTGCACGGCTCTGCAGTGCCATCCTTCACGTCTTGCCCTGAAGTTTACTTCCTTCGGCTTCACTCCAAGCTCCTCGTCCGGCGGTCCCTTGGATGCTCCAAGCGCATGGCTTCCGCAAAGCCATTCTTCACCGACTCAAGGACTGAGTCATGAGAGGTGAAACTCGCCAAGACTCCATGTGCGAATTACTAAACCCTTCAAGACTCCAACGCAGATATCAAATCATAATAACACTCTAACTTAAACCCTTTGCCACACACATCAAAACCTTATCATGGCAAGAGATTGCCCTAACAATCTCCCCATTTTTGATGTGTGGCAATCCGTTTAAGTTAGGTAAAACATTTGATAAACTATTAAGGAAAGAAATCATGTAAATAACATGATTAGCAACTCTCCCCCTTAATACATGAAACTCCCCCTAAATATATTCCCCCTTACTTAAACATATAGTTTTCTCCCCCTTTGACGCCATCAAAAAGATTAAACAAAGTTTATATATCATGGCATCAAGTATAGAGAGAAACAAAAATTAAAATCAGTCAAAAACCTGATAAAATCATAATACTGTGCTCGTTTACAGTCCATCAGTCGACTTTTATCAGTATGGCAGTCGACTGGCACAAAAAAAACAACAATTCTGATTTTCTGGATGAAATTCAGAAATGCATTATACATTCCAAAAATTTCAAAAAACAGTGAAATTTGGGGAACATATTTCTTGTAAGTATATTTATCAATGAAAAATAGTTTTTCATGAAAAATCATTATATTTTCAGGGATTTGCCAAAAATACAAAAGCTTTAAAAACCACTAGGTTTTTGATCATGTTAGTATCCATTTTAACACCTAGTCTTGCTTTGAATTATTTCAAAACATGAACAGCCAGATTTTAAAGTAAGAAATTGTTTTGAAAACATGTGAAATATCCAACCATAATCTTTGAGCAAAATGTCTATGAATTAAACATAAGCCTTCCCCATGATTGGTCTATTATTGCTATTTTGATACCTTAAATAACCATCTAAATGCCATAGGCACTAGTGGACATTTGTATCATCCTAACATCTCACCCATGCTAGGTTTTCAATCAAGGTAGCCTATGGTGAGTGTGAGATGTATCCTAAAGGTATTTGTATATACTTAACCATTATTTTCATGCAATTCTATCAAGGTTAAGTATTATCCTAACAATCCACATGATCATAAAGATATATATGAATTGATTTTATATTATGATCATGAAACAAATGTATTTATCAAATTGTGATCATACATTAGGTATTACATCATGATAATAAATCAAATATCACCTAAAGCATGATTTATCTATTTATAGGTGCATTATCATCACCTAACACTATTTCAAAAATGTTGTCCCTCCATCCTAAGTCAACCAAAAATATGATATAGGTGAATTCCATATGGTTGACTATCCTAGGGTTTTCCTAACCCTTTAGGATGGATTTAGGAACCCAAAATAAGTTCTTTCCTATGGGGTTCACTAAATACTCCTTAGGGATCCATTTTCTAGCTATTGTTTTTTTTTTAACTTGACCCCTAGCAATTAAGCATTTATAGGCATTTTTATTTTTCTTTTCCTTATATCCTAGGCCTTTCTTATTGAAACTTACTCTTTGGCTCCCAATTATCATGTTAAGGGTATTGGAGCCTATTGTAAATTTTTCTAGGGCCTTAGTCAAATAGTCTACCTTTTCCCTTAGAGCCCTATTTTCTTCTATGCATGCATCATTAACATCCAAAGGCATATAGTTATCATGTGAGCATTCATCATTATCATTATCATTTAAGCATGCTTTTTCTAATTTTTGTTCTAAATCCTTAATTTGCTCAAGCATGCATTTATTCCTTTTCTTTGCCCTAAATAAATCCTTAGTGAGGCTAAAAATCATGGACATTATTTGCTTAGGGGGGTAGATTCGTTACCTCACTTACCAAATTCTCTTCCGATGATGAGGATGTAGAGGAGGCTCCCCCTTCACTTGAGCTTTCCTCACTTGAGATTGCTTCTTCATTTTCGGAGGAGGAGCAATCTAGATCGTCAAAGGCCATTAGGGTTAAATTTGTGACAAAAGCATTTTCTTCCTCGGATGATGATGAGGAGGAGGAGGAGGGATCATCCCAAGTCCTTGGTTTTAATGCCTTTGCCTTCCCTTTTTCCTTGGCCTTCTTTTCTTCTTCCTTCTTCTTTTTGCTCCCCTTCTTCTTCTTCTTTTCTTCCTTCTTTCTCTTTTCCTCCTTGCTCTTGTTCAAGAGGGGACAATTATCCCTTATATGTCCTTCCCCTTGGCAATTATAGAAAATCACCTTCCCCCTTGGTCTTCTCCTCCTATCATTAGATTTATTAAATTGAAAACCTTTTAAAGCACGCCTTACCCTCCTTACCATATAAGCTTCTTCCATGCTATCGATGGAGGAAGAGGAGGATGCTTCATCGGAGGAGGAGGGGATCTCCATCTTCTTCTTCCCCTTGTTGGCCATCAAGGCTACTCCTCTTGAAGGTTGAATTCTAGGCTCTTCTATTATTCCTTCAAGTCTTGTTTCATGGAGCTCCATTGTTGAGAAGAACTCCTCCAAGGTGCTCACTTCTAAATTCTTGGACATGTAGAAGGAGTCCACCATTGAACTCCATTTCGATGACCGGGGAAAAGCGTCGATTGCTTTCATAAGCATATCCCGGTTCGAAAGTTTTTCTCCTACACTTGTTAGCCAAATTAAAATCTCTTTAAACCTAGAATGCAATGATGTTACCTTTTCTCCCTTTTCTAATTTGATGTTTGATAGTTGGGAGCGAAGGAGGTCTCTTCTTGCAAGCTTGGCCTCCGAGGTACCTTCATGAAGCTCTACTAGCTTCTCCCACATCTCCTTCGCACTAGAGCATTCCCCAATCCGGTTAACTTCTTGTTGGGGGAGTACATTGTAGAGGTGGTGCTTGGCCTTTGAATTCGCCAAGTACTTCTCTCTTTGTCTTTTTCTCCATCTTGATTTCTCCAATAACTCCCCTTCTTCATTCCTAGATATCTCGAAACCGTTTTCCATAATTAATAAAATTTCAAAATCGGTCTCGAAAAATACCTTCATTCTCTTTTTCCACCAAGAGAATTCCCCCTCGAACTTTGGCGGATGAATATTAGAGCCGGCCATTCTTGAATGTGCTTGTTGTGGCAGTTAGTCCTCGACAAGCTTTCCTTGGCTCTGATACCACTTGTAGGGGATCGATCGGCCGGCTAGAGGGGGGTGAATAGCCCTCAAACATTTGGTGGTGGAATTTGCTCGTCTACACAATTGTTAGTACAAGCGGAATACTAATAAAGACAAGCAAATAAACAATAAAGAATACAAACAATGCTAACACCGAAATGTAACGTGGTTCACAGCTACGCCGCTAATCCACGGTCCCCGATTCGTCCTCGGTGAATCACTCCGCAACCAAATTACTATCGGTCTCTCCTTTGCACTAAGCTAGGTGAAGGTAACCCTTACAACTCAAGAACACTCCTTCTTTTACAATAGATGTGAAAGAGAACTAGAAGAAAGAGTTTATCACTTGTGGAGCACTTGGATGATGGTTTGGAATATGAGCATTAGCCATCCAAAAGCCCTCGCCCTCTCTTTTTATAGAGAGGGTTGATTTCTTCCCGTTGGCCGCCACTAGTCGACTGTCGCCACTTCAACGACCTCCGAACACGTCGGATCCTGACCGTTGTAGTCCAACGGAATACTTGACAGTCGACTGATGGATCCATCAGTCGATTGCTGCCTCCGTAGTCGACTGCCCAGTCGGCTACGAGCGACTATGTGGCCCAAACCCTCTTGACTACCGACCATCGCATTCAGCGATGATCGATGGTCTTGGCGAATGATCGCCTCCTATGGCAATGATCGCTAGGCCAAAATCCACTCAGTCGAACCACGTTCAACCCAGAGCAGTTGATTGTCATTTCATGGCAGTCGACTGATGTCGGGAAAACTCATCTGACACTTAGCCAAATGGCCAAGTTTCACCTAAAGAGCGCTACCCCTTTCCCGGGTTACATTCGCTCACTTTCATCTCTCGGAGTCCCTCGCCTTTGAAGTTATCTTCGTCCGGCCAGGTCCCTTGGATGCGCCAAGTGCATGGCTCTGCAATGCCATCCTTCGCGTCTTGCCCTGAAGTCTACTTCCTCCGGCTTCACCCCAAGCTCCTCGTTTGGCGGTCCCTCAGATGCTCCAAGCGCACGGCTTCCGCAAAGCCATCCTTCATCGACTCAAGGACCGAGTCATGAGAGGTGAAACTCGCCAAGGATCCATGTGCAAATTACTAAGCTCTGCAAGACTCCAACGCACATATCAAATCATAATAACACTCTAACATAAACCCTTTGCCACACACATTAAAACCTTATCATGGCAAGAGATTGCCCTAAAAGGGAGGACCCTAAGCCTTGGATCCACCGGCCAAGGAGAAGGAGAAGAGCTACTTTAAACACCGGTCAAGGGCTGGAAAAGTTGGTATGGGTGCCGACCACCAATGGAGAAGAAGAAGACAAGGAAAGACTTTCCTTATTAGGTGCCGCCAAGCCCAAACCCTAATCCAAGCTTCTTGTCGCCCAAAACCCTAATCCTATCTCTAATTGGATTGTCCTTGCCGCCCACCCCTTGCTCTCCTTTTATAGAGGTAGGGATAAGCCTTGTTTTAATCTCCACCATTGGTTCTAGGGATTTAATCTCAACCGTCGGATCTAGAGATTTAATCTCAACCGTCGGATCTAGAGATTTAATCTCTACCTTTGGATCTAGAGTTTTGTTTCTATCCATTGGATCTAGGCTTCATGAGGTATTAATAGGCTGCAATTGGGACCATGAGGAGGAGTTGGATCTTGGCCACCCAATGGATCAAGCCCACATAAAGTTCGATCCATTAATGATAATCCAATCCACTAAAGGATTATCATTGATCTACCTCACCAACCCCCATAAGTTAATATGGGCTCCATATATTATATGTACATTTTCTCCCCATGTTTAAGATCTCGAATGTCCATCCATTAATTAATTTACTGACCATTAATTAATCAATATATAACTCCATGAGTAGTACCACTCAACCTTTTCATCATGCCGGACCAAGTCCACCTGCAGGGTTTACATGATGAACCTTATAAGCTCCTCAAGAGGACATCGTCATCCTAATATATAGGATACGATTTCCTCCTATAATCAATGACACACCATATAAATAATATCATTTCCCAACTTACTGAGTCTATCGATTTAATCTATAAATCTCGCCCATTGGTAAGTCAAAGAAATGAATACTAAGTATATGTGTCCGTTATTATATCGGGATTAAGAGTATGACAATATAATATCTGAGGTCTGATTCGATTATGTAGTCAACAATAAATCGAATCACCTCTAAGTTGGTCCTACTCAATACACACAAAGTGTACTAGTGTGATTTTATGGTCAAGACAAACCAATACCAAATCACACTACAACCATACCAATGGTTTATCCAAAGTCATCTCGGTTGTGAGCCTATACTTATACTTTAAAAGGAGCCGATAACATGATCTCCTGTGTGACACCACACACCATGTTATCTACAATGTAATGTATTAGACAATATGCATAACCATAAAAATATGCAAACAATGATCATGTGATTCTTATTTCAAAAATAAAGATGTTCATACAAAAGATAGACTTTTCAGTATACATCCCAACAATCTCCCACTTATACTAAAAGACTATGCTATCCTCATACTATCATACATCTGATTCCCCTTCCCTCCACATGCCTATCAAAGCTCTCGCTAGAAGGGCTTTAGTGAAAGGGTCTACCAGGTCATCCTCTGATGCAATCTAGGTGACATCAACTTCTACCTCCTTTACGATTTCTCGTATTAGGTGGTACTTGCGCTCTATGTGTTTACTTTCCTCATGGGTTCGTGGTTCCTTCGAGTTTGCAACTGCACCACTGTTATCACAATAAATTGTGATAGTAATGGGAAAACCAGGAATAACATCCAAGTCCATCAAGAAGTTCCTGAGCCACACAGCTTCTTTGGTCGCCTCAAAGGCTGCCACATACTCAGCTTCCATGGTGGAGTCCACCACGCATTTCTGCTTGAGACTCCTCCATACAATGACTCCACCTCCCAAAGTAAACATAAAACCTGAGGTAGACTTACTATTATCCCTATATGATTGGAAGTCAGAATCCGTGTAACCCACAGGGAGTAATTGGTCTGCCTGGTAAACTAGCATATAATCCCTAGTCCTTCTCAGGTACTTCAATATATGCTTTACCGCAGTCCAATGTCCCTATCCTAGATTACTCTGATATCTGCTAACCATGCCCACGACAAAGCAGATATCTAGTCTCGTACATAGCATCGCATACATGAGGCTTCCCACTGCCGAAGCATAAGGAACCGTCTTCATCTCCTCTATCTCCTCGGATGTTCTAGGACACATCTCCTTAGATAAAGGAACTCCATGCCTGAAAGGTAGAAAACCCTTCTTGGAGTTCTGCATGCTAAAACGATCCATAATCGTGCCTATGTATGAAGCTTGGGATAAGCACAACATCCTTTTCCTGCGATCCCTTATAACCTTGATCCCAAGGATGTGTCCCACTTCTCCCAAGTGCTTCATATCAAACTGTTTGGACAACCATACCCTTACATCCGATAACACCTTGATATTGTTGCCAATCAACAAAATGTCATCTACGTATAGTACAAGAAATACCACTACGTTTCCTTCACATCTCTTGTATATACAAGACTCATCCGGACTTTGAATAAATCCATAAGACTGGATTACCTCATCAAAGCGGATGTTCCAAGACCTCGAAGCTTGCTTCAATCCATAAATGGACCGATTAAGCTTACATACAAGATGCTCTTTGCCTTTCGTAATGAATCCCTCTGGTTGCTTCATATAGACATTTTCCTCAAGACTTCCATTAAGGAAAGCTGTCTTGATGTAACGCCCGTAAAATTTCTAGCAATTTTACAAGAATTTTTGGCATGATTATAATGGGTTTTATGTGGCCTCATTCAAAAATAAAAGAAAAGGAGCCAAAAAGGATGCAAGGCCTAGGAATTGAACCCTAAACCTCTAGAGATAGCTAAGCCCTAAAGATGCATTCAATAACCAGAAGCCCAGCAGGGTTGTACTATTAGAGGAATATGGGAAATTATAGTTAGGGGTAAGGGAGACTAAGGGACTCTTCAATTGAATAAATAGGGGGAATGAGGAGACATGAGTAACCAAATTGCTTTTCTCTCCTTCTCATCTTCTTCCTCACCGAAATCCATTCCTTTCCCTTTTCATCCTTTGTCCGAAACCTATCCAAGCAAGAGGAAGGCTAAGTTGGCATCCCTTAGGTTATCTTCCAACCAAAAAGCAAAGCGAAGGATGTAAGTATCCCCCTCACCTGCGTACAAGTAGTTTTAGATTGATGTGTTTGTGTTAATCCTCTTGAAACCATTCGGCCAAGACCTTGTTTGAGTTTTTCCATGAAGATCCATGCCATATCTTGTATGAACATGATGAAGATAGGATGCTAGATGGATTAGGTTAAGTGTTTGACCTTAAAAACCCAAGGGACCATTCGGCCAAGACCTTGTTTGAGCTTTACATGAATATCCATGCCATATCTTGTATGAACATGATGAAGATAGGATGCTAGATGAATTAGGTTAAGTGTTTGAACTTTTATGACCTTTAAAACCATTCGGCCAAGCCACTCTAAACCCCTATATGTTCTTTTATGCCATGCTATAGCCAAGTTCATGCTATGTTTTGATAGTAAAAGAAGATAACATGATGTTTGGTTAACCTAGATTTAAGTGGATGAACTTCTAAGCCTTGGACCATTCAGCCAAGCCACTTTAGACCCCTATGTGTGTTCTTTTATGCCATGTTTAGATGAGCTTAGGCTAAGTTTTGATGCTAGATGAAGATAACATGTTCTATGCTAGGTTTTAAATGAGTTCATGCCATGTTTGATGTTAGAAGAAGATAATATGTTCTATGCTATGTTATAGATAAGTCCATGCTATGTTTTGATGGTAAATGAAGATAACATGTTGTTTGTTTAACCTAGGTTTAAGTGGATGAACCTTTAGGCCCTTTGAACCATTCGTCCAATTCCATCTAGACCCTAAGGTGTCTTCTATGCTATGTTTTGCATGAGTTCATAATGACTTTTGGTGTTAGATGAAGATAACATGCTCTATGCTAGGTTTTAAATGAGTTTATGCCATGTTTGATGTTAAAAGAAGATAACATGTTCTATGCCATGCTATAGATAAGTTCAAGCTATGTTTTGATGGTAAATGAAGATAACATGTTGTTTGGTTAACCTAGATTTAAGTGGATGAACCTTAAGCCTTTGAACCATTTGGCCAAGACCCCTAATATGTTTCTATGCCATGTTTGATTGAGTTCATGATGACTTTTGATGTTAGATGAAGGTAACATGTTGTTGGTTAACCTAGAGTTAAGTGGTTGAGCCTCATGTCCTTTAAACCCATTCGGCCAAGGTTTAATTGAAACCCTAAGTGCCCTCCCATGCCATGCTTTATGTGTTAAAGAACTAACATGTGGTTAGTTAGACCATATATAAGTTGTTTGGTGTTTAAAACTTTGATAGAACTCCATGAAGTTTAGGTCATTCCATGTATACTTGTTCATGATGTTTATACCTTATGCCATGCTTATATGTGTGTGATGTTGTGATCATGTTATGCTTATTACCTCGTAATTGTATCAATGTATGATGTTTTATAAAGAAGGAACATGATATGCATGAAAAGAATATGATATGTTATGAAGAAGAAATATGTTATGGTGAATGATATGTTATGAAGAAGAAATATGTTATGAAAGCCATATGATATGTTATGAAGAAGAAGTATGTTATGATATGAAGAAGAAAAACATGATATGCCATGATAAGAAATATGATATATTTATGAAATGAAATATGATATGTTATGATAAGAAGCATGTATGTATTTTACTTTCTGCATGGCTTGTACTAGGACCCTAACAAGGTCCAAAGGGATGGGCTCCTAAGTTGGCCTAGGCCGACAGACTTAAATCGGGCCTAGGATGGGCTTCTATGTTATGATTGCCCATAGGTCGACGGTCATAGTACAGACCTAGTACGGGAAGGGCTCCCAGATGCCCTAGGCCGATGGACTAAGATCGGGCCTAGGATGGGCTTCTATGTTATGATGATGGCCATGTTGGAATGTATACTGAAAGCCTAGCTCTTTTTGTATAAACATTTTATTTTGGAAAAAGAATCACATGATCATTGTTTGCACTTTATATATTTATTATATGTGTGTGCATATTGTCTAATATTTTACATTGTAGATAACATGGTGCTTGGTGTGGCACAGAAGATCATGTTATCAGTCCCTTATAAAATATAAGTAGAGACTCACAACAAAGATGATTTTGGACAAACCATTGGCATGGTTGTAGTGTAGCTTGGTATTGTTTTGTCTTGAACATAGAGTTACACTAGTACACTTAGGTGTATTGAGTAGGACCGACATAGAGGTGATTCAATTTATTGCTGACTACATAATTGAATCGAACCTCGGATATTATGTTGTACATGCTCTTAATCCCGATATAATAACGGGCACATGTACTCAGTATTTATTTCTTTGATTTACTAGAGGGTGAGATTTAGATGGATTAAATCAATATGCCCGGTAAGTTGGGAAATAATATTATTTACATGGTGTGCCGTTGATTATAGGAGGAAACCGTGTCCTATATACTAGGTTGATGATGTCCCCTTGAGGAGCTCATAAGGTTCATCATGTAAACCCAGCTGGTTGACTTAGTCAACATGATGATAAGGTTGAGTGGTACTACTCGAGGAGTTAGCTGTTAATTAATTGATGGTCAGTAAATCGATTAATTGACGGACATTCGATATCTTAAACACGGGGAGATGAATGTACAAATAATATATGGAGCCCATATTGATTTATGGGGGTTGGTGAGGTAGTTCAATGATGATCCTCTAGTGGAATGGAATATCATTGATGGATCAAGTTTGTGTGGTTCCGATCCATCGGGTGGCCAAGATCCAACTCCTCCTTATGGTCCCTATCGTAGCCTAATATAATCCTCGTGAAGTCTAGATCCAAGGATTTAAAACAAAACCTAGAACCGACGGTTGGGATGAATCCCTAGATCTGATGGTTGGGATGAAACCCTAGAACCAACGATTGGGATTAAATCCCTAGATCCGATGGTTAGGATGAAATCCTAGAATCGACGGTTGGGATGAAACCCTAGATCCGACGGTTAGGATGAAATCCTAGAATCGACAGTTGGGTTGAAACCCTAGATCCGACGGTTGCGATGAAATCCTAGATTCGACGGTTGGGATGAAGCCCTAGATCTGACGGTTGGGATAAAACCCTAGATCCGACGGTGGAGATTAAATCCCTAGATCCGACGGTGGAGATTAAAGGAGGTTTAAGCCCTATTCTATAAATACAGCCTTAGGCTTGGGCGGCAATAAGAGATTGGAAAATTAGGGTTTGGCTTTTCAAAAAGTGGGCGGCTAGGGTTTTGGGCGGCTAGAAGTTGGGCAGCAAGTTTGTTCTCCCTAGGGTTTTGGCCGGCGCCCATCTTCCTCTTCTCATCCTTGGTCGGTTCTCTTCTTCCTCCTCCCTTGCTCCTTGGTGGCCGGAGGCTCTCCAACACTTGGTGGTCGCGCTTCTCCTACCTCTAGGTGGCCGGCGGCAACATTGCATTGGTGGCCGGCGCTTCATCCAATTGTTCCTTGGCCGGCGGTTGCATCAAACTCCCGAGCTTGGTGGCCGGTTCTAGAAAGGAAAGGTATTGTTGGTTCTTCTCTTTCTTCGCAGCGGACAAGGAAGGGAAGAACGCGATCTAGAAGGCTTCTACTCGTGGAGGATCTTCGTCCACACATCGTCCACGAGGAGGATAGGACATACGGTAGAAGATCGTAAGGTATAAAATTTTACAACTTTATTTTCAGATCTGAGCATGTTCTTTTGTGTGTTGATTATACATGTGTGCGTATGGATATATTTTGTATAATCATGGTGAAGGAGGATGCTTCGGAGGCTCATTGGCTCCCATGTCCCCGGATTAAAAATTTCACTAATGAAAGAATTAATCCGGATGGGATGAGCTTCCTTAGCAGAACCATTTCGTCGTCGTGCTAACAACTTGAGTTGTCGCTTGAACAAACTAGTTGTTCAAGCAACACAACTCTTCTAGTTGGTTAGCCGCGAAAGAGACGACGGACGGATCGCCGGTTTTTGTGTTTGTCTTCGGGGTCCATGATTATACAATATATTTACTAATTCACACATGCATAATCAAAACATAAAAGAACATGCTCAGATCTGTAAATAAAGTTAAAATAACTTTATACCTCACGATCGTCTACCGTATGTCCTATCCTTCTCGTGGACGACGTGTGGACGAAGATCCTCCACGAGTAGAAGCCTTCTAGATCGCTTTCTTCTCTACCTTGTCCGCTGCGAACAAAGAGAAGAACTTACAAATACCTATCCTTTCTCGAACCGGCAACCAAATTAGGGAATTTGGTGCAACCGTCGGCCAAGGATCAAATGGATGAAGCGCCGGGCAACTTGAAGAAGGGTTGCCGCCGGCCACCAAGGAGAAAGGGAGGAAGATGAACTCCGGCCACCAATGGAGGGAGAACCACCGGCCAAGGAAGAAGGGAGAGGCCTCTAGGATGGGCGCCGGCCAAGTGTTGATGGAGAAGGATGGGCGCCGGCAATCAACTAGAAGGAAGAAGTTGCCGCCTACTTAGAATTACTCCAAAACCCTAGTCGCCCCCTTTTTGGATGAGCCAAAACCCTAATTCTTCAATCTTATCTTGCCGCCCAACCTAAGCCTCTATTTATAGAATTAGGCTTAAGCCTCCTTTAATCTCCACCGTCAGATCTAGGGATTTAATCTCCACCGTCGGATCTAGGGTTTTATCCCAATCGTTGGATCTAGGGTTTCATCCCAACCATCGGATCTAAGATTTCATCTCAACCGTCGAATCTAGGGTTTCATCCCAACCGTCGGATCTAGGGTTTTATCCCAACCGTCGGATCTAGAGATTTAATCCTAACCGTCGATTCTAGGGTTTCATCCTAACCATCGGATCTTAGGGATTTAATCCCAACCGTTGGTTCTAGGGTTTCATCCTAACCATCGGATCTAGGGATTTAATCCTAACTGTTGGTTCTAGGTTTTGTTTTACATTCTTGGATTTAGACTTCACAAGGATTATATTAGGCTACGATAGGGACCATAAGGAGGAGTTGGGTCTTGGCCACGCGATGGATCGGAACCACATTAACTTGATCCATCAATGATGTTCCATTCCACTAGAGGATCATCATTGAACTACCTCACCATCCCTCATAAATCAATATGGGCTCCATATATTATTTGTACATTAATCTCCCCGTGTTTAAGATATCGAATGTCCGTCAATTAATTGATTTACTGACCATCAATTAATTAACATCTAATTCCTCGAGTAGTACCACTCAACCTTATCATCATGTTGACTAAGTCAACCAGCTAGGTTTACATGATGAACCTTATGAGCTCCTCAAGGGGACATCATCAACCTAATATATAGGACACGGTTTCCTCCTATAATCAACGGCACACCATGTAAATAATATTATTTCCCAACTTACCGGGCATATTGATTTAATCCATCTAAATCTCACCCTCTGGTAAATCAAAGAAATAAATACTAAGTACATGTGCCCATTATTATATCGGGATTAAGAGCATGCACAACATAATATCCGAGGACCGATTCAATTATGTAGTCAGTACTAAATTGAATCACCTCTATGTCGGTCCTGCTCAATACACCTAAGTGTACTAGTGTAACTCTATGTTCAAGACAAAACAATACCAAGCTACACTACAACCATGCCAATGGTTTGTCCAAAACCATCTTGGTTGTGAGCCTCTACTTATATTTTACAAGGGACTGATAACATGATCTTCTGTGCCACACCAAGCACCATGTTATCTACAATTTAAAATATTAGACAATATGCACACATATAATAAATATTTAAAGTGCAAACAATGATCATGTGATTCTTATTTCAAAATAAAATGTTCATACATAAAGAGCTAGGCTTTCAGTATACATTCTAACAATCTCCCACTTATACTAAAAGACTATGCCGTCATCACTCTACCATACATCTGATCCCCATGTCCTCCACATGCCTATCAAACGCTTTCGCTGGAAGGGCCTTAGTGAATGGATCCGTCAAGTTAACCTCTGATGCAATCTTGGCGACAACAACTTCTCCTCGCTTTACGATCTCTCGTATGAGGTGGTACTTGCGCTCTATGTGTTTACTCGCCTTATGGGCTCGTGGTTCCTTCGAGTTTGCAACTGCACCACTATTATCACAATAAATTGTGATAGTTCTGGGCAAACCAGGAATCACATCCAAGTCCATCAAGTTCTGAGCCATCTGACTTCCTTGGCGCCTCGGTGCCACATACTCGGCTTCCATGGTAGAGTCCGCCACGCATTTACCTTGACACTCCTCCGTACTATGGCTCCACCTCCAAAGTAAACACAAACCAGAGGTAGACTTACTCTTGTCCCTATCGATTGGAAATCCGAATCGTGTAACCCACAAGGACTAATTGATCTGCCCGGTAAACCAGCATATAATCCCTAGTCCTTCTCAGGTACTTCAATATATGCTTTACCGCAGTCCAATGTCCCTGTCCAGGATTACTCTGATATCTGCTAACCATGCCCATGGCAAAGCAGATATCCGGTCTCGTACATAGCATAGCATACATAAGGCTTCCTACTGCCGAAGCATAAGGAACTGCCTTCATGTCCTCTATCTCCTTTGATGTTTTGGGACACATCTCTTTAGATAAAGGAACTCCATGCCTAAAAGGTAGAAAACCTTTCTTGGAGTTCTGCATGCTAAAACGAGCAAGGATAGTGTCAATGTATGAAGCTTGAGACAAGCACAACATCCTTTTCTTGCGATCCCTTATAACTTTGATCCCAAGGATGTGTCCCACTTCTCCCAAGTCCTTCATATCAAACTGTTTGGACAACCATACCCTTACATCTGATAACAATTTGATATTGTTGCCAACTAACAAAATGTCATCTACGTATAGTACAAGAAACACCACTACGTTTCCGTCACACATCTTGTATACACAAGTCTCATCAGGACTTTGAATAAATCAATATGACTGTATTACCTCATCAAAGCGGATGTTCCAAGATCTAGAAGCTTGCTTCAATCCATAAATGGACCGATTAAGCTTACATACAAGATGCTCTTTGCCTTTAGCAATGAATCCCTCTGGTTGCCGCATATAGATGTTCTCCTCAAGACTTCCGTTAAGGAAAGCTGTCTTGACATCCATCTTCCAAATCTCATAATCCATATGAGCAGCTATAGATAAGAGAATCCGGATAGACATAAGCATAGCTACCAGCGAAAAGGTCTCCTCATAATCGATACCCTCTTTACAGTATACCCTTTACATAAGCCTAGCTTTGAAGGTCTCAACCTTCCCGTCTACTCCTCTCTTTCTCTTGTAGATCCACTTGCATCCAATGGTTTTTACACCATCGGGTGGCTCTACTAGCTCACAGACCTGATTAGAATCCATAGATTCTATCTCTGAATTCATCGCTCTTTGCCAAGATACCGCATCTCTATCTTGGATTGCCTCGTCATATGTCCAGGGATCAGGTTCATGTTCACAGGGACTAAGTCAGAAGACTCTCCCAAAAACATGAATCTCTCGTGTTGTCTAACAACCCTCCCACTCTGACGAGTGCCTCACTGTGTATGCTCTGTGACCGCGGTGCGATGACTTGTGGTGTCTCCTCTTTGCGGTGGTCTTGAGTGGACTTCCTGTTAATTCATCAAGAACAATACTACTCGTGGGCTTGTGGTTCATCACATAGTCCTCCTCTAGAAATCTGGCATTCGTACTCACGATCACCTTCTGATCTCTAGGACTATAGAATAAACCACCCTTCATTCCCTTAGGGTAGCCAACAAACAAGCGTATACATGCGAGATTCCAACTTACGACATCTCCCTTGGCTATCTTTGGACTACCCCAAATCGAATATGTCTTAGACTAGGCTTTCACCCGATCCACAACTCTGTGGGAGTAAGTCGGCTTAGATGGAACCAAGTTGAATGTGTGTCTTTGTTTCCGAGCAAACCCGAGCAGATCGGGTAACTCAGAATAACTCATCATCGATCTGACCATCTCCATAAGAGTCCTATTCCTTCGCTCCGCCACACCATTCTGCTGGGGTGTGCCAGGTGCGGACAATTGGGATTGAATCCCAGCCTCTGATAAGTAACTCCTAAACTCTCCCAAGAGGTACTCGCCACCACGATCAGATCGTAATGTCTTGATACTTTTACCTTGACGGTTCTCCACATCAGCTTTGAATTCTTTGAACTTGTCAAAGCATTCAAACTTGCGGCGCATCAAGTAAATGTATCCATACCTTGAATAATCGTCTATAAAAGAGACGAAGTATTCAAAGCCACCTCTTGCCTGGATAGACATAGGACCACACAAATCAGAATGAACCAATTCTAACACATCTTTGGCTCTATACCCCTTGGCCTTAAAAGGCCTCTTGGTCATTTTACCTTCCAAGCAAGATTCGCAGGTTGGGAGATCCTCCACCACTAATGAACCCAAAGGTCCATCAGCTATCAACCTTTGAATTCTGCTTAGGTTAATATGACCAAGCCTTAGATGTCAAAGATATGTTTGGTTCATTTGCGAAGGATCTTTTCTCTTATTAGACTTAGAAGATGAGTTATTGATTTCTATATGCATCGTGGGAGTTTTTGGTTCAAGAGTATATAAATTGCCAACCAATGTACCAGAACAGATAATCTCTCTATTCCTTTTTATAACCACTTTGTCATTAAAAGAAACAGAATATCCATCCGTAAATAATTTAGAAACTGAAATTAAATTCTTTCTAAAAGTAGGTACATAAAGACAATTTCTTAAAACCAAAACTTTATTCCTATCAAAAGATAAATAAACGTCTCCCACTGCAATAGCCGCCACCTTTGAAGCATTGCCCATGAAGATGGTAATCTCTCCTTCAGCTAGTCGTCGGGTTTCCTGGAACCCCTGCAAAGTATTGCAGACATGATCAGTGGCTCCTGTATCTACACACCAGGTACTGGTAGATAACACCGCTAAACATGTTTCAACAACTAAACAAGAAGATATACCTTTGTTCTTTTGGCGAGGACAGTCTGCCTTCCAATGTCCAGTCTGCTTGCAAGTGAAGCACTTGCCTTTCGGCTTCTTCACTCCTGCTTGAGGTCCTACTGCCACTTTCTTCGCTCCACCTTGTTTCTTCTTCTTCTTACCTTTCGGTTTAGAGGAAGAAACCTTCTGAGCGACCATGGCTTGAGCACTCTGACGAAAAAGCCCCTCTGCCACCTGGAGTTCTGTCAGAAGCTCCGCCAACGAATACAACCTTTTGTTCAAGTTGTAGTTGAGGTGGAACTGCTCAAAACTCCTAGGCAGAGACTGGAGAATGATATCGATCTGGGTTTCCCCATCGATCTCAGCTCCTAGGACTTCCATCTCATTAAGATGAGCCATCATCTTGAGAACAAGATCCCTAACGGGTGTTCCCTCGATCATGGAGGTCATCATCAAGTTTCTCATTGCCTCCTGCCTAGCCGCCCTACTCTGATGTCCGAAAAGTTCATTGAGATTGAACATCATGTCATAAGCTGTGGTTATGGCCTGATGCTGATGTTGCAGCACATTTGACATAGATGCCAAAATGTAACACCGCGCCATCTCATCTGCCTTAACCCATTTCTTATAACGTTCTATCTCCTTTTCATCAGAGTCATCGGAGGGCTTAGGAGGACAGACCTCAAAGAGTACACATTTGTACTCCTCCGCAGTTAAGACAATATCCAAGTTTCTTTTCCAATCAATGTAGTTTGGACGAGTAAGTTTGTTTTCTTTTAAAATCACAGCAAGTGGGTTGAAAGCCATTTGAAAATCCTAAAAATCACAATGATCAAAATATTAGATTTCAAATATTATTGATTCCTCAAAAACAATAAAATTCCGAAATCAACCAACACCTCAAAACACCGAGAATATCGCATGCCACGATAGTGTGGACGTATACGAATTCTGCATTTGTAAGAGGAGGTTTTACCCATTAATTTTATTATCTTGTCAACCTTACTTTTTGACAAATAAAATTAATAGTTGGTTCCTCTTTGGCCCTACAAATAAAAGCAGTGACTCCGATAGGGAGGATACTTTTAATTTGCATCTAAGTGTGCACCATTACACGATACTAAGGGAAATATTTCGGATTATGTGCCTTACCGATGGGGAAGTACACACGCTCCTTAATAATTTCCTATAACCATTATTTGACCTAGTGATCCGCAAACAAACCCATCCGATGGGGAGGAAGGCACTCAGAGCCAACGCGCAAGTTTGTTGCATCACACGTCAAATTGTAATGGAGGCCGCGGGAATTAATTAAAATGTCCCTCTCCCACTTAGTAAATTAAAATTGAGGAATTTTAAAACATACACAACATGCATATAAAACAAATAAGCAATAAATATGGAAAAAACAGAATTTTTCCAACTATTATGGCATTGTCCTCCAATATGCATCCCCTCGTGTCGCCACCTCGTCCGCTCCATCTTTTCCCGTGCGCAAGTCACCAAAGAGTTCCGAGCCGAGAAAAAACATTTTAATTTACATCCATCGATCCTATACTCCACGAAGGAGTGTACAAATCATCTAGATCGAAAGTAAACTAAAATGAGCGGCTAAACAATGCCGTATTTAATTACAAAAATTAAATACTAATCTAGCCTCGTCAACCCCGAGGATTCAAATAATAAATTTTTTACACACATCCATTCACATACACACACATGGCCATAATAGTCGGATCTTATGCCTGCAACCAAAGAGTTAAACTAAGCATATCCTACTATTATCCGGCACATCTAATATATGAAATATGCATACAAATTAACCGAATCCAAAACACACAAAACCGGAAACCTTGGCTCTGATACCAATTGAAGGTGGATGCTTCGGAGGCTCATTGGCTCCCATGTCCCCGGATTAAAATTTTCACTAATGAAAGAATTAATCCGGATGAGATGAGCTTCCTTAGCACAACCATTTCGTCGTCGTGCTAACAACTTGAGTGGTCGGTTGAACAAACTAGTTGTTCAAGCAACACAACTCTTCTAGTTGGTTAGCCGCGGAAGAGACGACGGACGGATCGCCGGTTTTTGTGTTTGTCTTTGGGGTCCATGATTATACAATATATTTACTAATTCACACATGCATAATCAAAACATAAAAGAACATGCTCAGATCTGTAAATAAAGTTAAAATAACTTTATACCTCACGATCTTCTATCGTATGTCCTATCCTTCTCGTGGACGACGTGTGGACGAAGATCCTCCACGAGTAGAAGCCTTCTAGATCTCTTTATTCTGTACCTTGTCCGCTGCGAACAAAGAGAAGAACTTACAAATACCTATCCTTTCTCGAACCGACAACCAAATTAGAGAATTTGGTGCAACCGCCAGCCAAGGATCAAATGGATGAAGCGCCGGGCAACTTGAAGAAGGGTTGCCGCCGGCCACCAAGGAGAAAGGGAGGAAGATGAACTCCGGCCACCAATGGAGGGAGAACCACCGGCCAAGTGTTGATGGAGAAGGATGGGCGCCGGCAATCAACTAGAAGGAAGAAGTTGCCGCCCACTTTGAATTACTCCAAAACCCTAGCCGCCCAAAAAACCCTAGCCGCCCACTTTTTGGATGAGCCAAAACCCTAATTCTTCAATCTTATCTTGCCGCCCAACCTAAGCCTCTATTTATAGAATTAGGCTTAAGCCTCCTTTAATCTCCACCGTCGGATCTAGGGATTTAATCTCCACCGTCGGATCTAGGGTTTTATCCCAACCATTGGATCTAGGGTTTCATCCCAACCGTCGGATCTAAGACTTCATCCCAACCGTCGGATCTAGGGTTTCATCCCAACCATCGGATCTAGGGTTTTATCCCAACCGTCGGATCTAGAAATTTAATCCTAACCGTCGATTCTAGGGTTTCATCCTAACCATCGGATCTTAGGGATTTAATCCCAACCGTTGGTTCTAGGGTTTCATCCTAACCATCGGATCTAGGGATTTAATCCTAACCGTTGGTTCTAGGTTTTGTTTTACATTCTTGGATCTAGGCTTCACAAGGATTATATTAGGCTACGATAGGGACCATAAGGAGGAGTTGGGTCTTGGCCACCCGATGGATCGGAACCACACTAACTTGATCCATCAATGATGTTCCATTCCACTAGAGGATCATCATTGAACTACCTCACCAACCCCCATAAATCAATATGGGATCCATATATTATTTGTACATTAATCTCCCCGTGTTTAAGATATCGAATGTCTGTCAATTAATTGATTTACTGACCATCAATTAATTAACATCTAATTCCTCAAGTAGTACCACTCAACCTTATCATCATGTTGACTAAGTCAACCAGCTGGGTTTACATGATGAACCTTATGAGCTCCTCAAGGGGACATCATCAACCTAATATATAGGACACGGTTTCCTCCTATAATCAACGGCACACCATGTAAATAATATTATTTCCCAACTTACCAGGCATATTGATTTAATCCATCTAAATCTCACCCTCTGGTAAATCAAAGAAATAAATACTAAGTACATGTGCCCGTTATTATATCGGGATTAAGAGCATGCACAACATAATATCCGAGGTCCGATTCAATTATGTAGTCAGTACTAAATTGAATCACCTCTATGTCGGTCCTGCTCAATACACCTAAGTGTACTAGTGTAACTCTATGTTCAAGACAAAACAATACAAAGCTACACTACAACCATGCCAATGGTTTGTCCAAAACCATCTTGGTTGTGAGCCTCTACTTATATTTTACAAGGGACTGATAACATGATCTTCTGTGCCACACCAAGCACCATGTTATCTACAATGTAAAATATTAGAAAATATGCACACATATAATAAATATATAAAGTGCAAACAATGATCATGTGATTCTTATTTCAAAATAAAATGTTCATACAAAAAGAGCTAGGCTTTCAGTATACATTCCAACACATGGACCCCGAAGACAAACACAAAAACCGGCGATCCGTCCGTCGTCTCTTCCGCGGCTAACCAACTAGAAGAGTTGTGTTGCTTGAACAACTAGTTTGTTCAAGCGATCACTCAAGTTGTTAGCACGACGACGAATTGGTTGTGCTAAGAAAACTCATCCCATTCAGATTAATTCTTTCATTAGTGAAAATTTTAATTCGAGGACATGGGAGCCAATTAGCCTCCGAAGCAACTCCCTACAAGTGGTATCGGAGCCACGGTTTCTGGTTTTGTGTGTTTGGGATTCGGTTAATTTTTATGCACTTTTTCATATATTATATGTGTCGGATAATAGTAGGATATGCGTAGTTTAACTCTTTGGTTGCAGGCATAAGATCCGACTATTATGTCCATATGTGTGTATGTGATTGGATGTGTGTAAAAATTTATTATTTGAATCCTCGGGGTTGACGAGGCTAGATTAGTATTTAATTTTGTTAATTAAATACGACATTGTTTAGCCGCTCATTTTTAGTTTACTTTCGATCTAGATTATTTGTACACTCCTTCGTGGAGTATAGGATCGATGGATGTAAATTAAAATAGCTTAATCTCGGCTCGGATCTCTTTGGTGACTTGCGTACGGGAAAAGATGGAGCGGACGAGGTGACGACACGACGGGATGCATATTGGAGGACAATGCCATAATAGTTAGAAAAATTCTGTTTTTTCCATATTTATTGCTTATTTGTTTTATATTCATGTTGTGTATATTTTAAAATTCCTCATTTTCAATTTACTAAGTGGGAGAGGGACATTTTAATTAATTCCCGCGGCCTCCATTACAATTTGACGTGTGATGCAACAAACCTGTGTGTCAGCTCTGAGTACCTTCCTCCCTGCGGACGGGTTTGTTTGCGGATCACTAGGACAAATAATGGTTATAGGAAATTATCTAGGAGCATGTGTACTTCCACAGCGGTAAGGCACATAATCCGAAATAATTCCCTTAGTATCGTGTAATGGTGCACACTTAGATGCAAATAGAAGTATCCTCCCCATCGGAGTCACTGCTTTTATTTGTAGGGCCAAAGAGGAACCAACTATTAATTTTATTTGTCAAAAAGTAAGGTTGACAAGATAATAAAATTAATGGGTAAAACCTCCTCTTACAAATGTAGAATTCGTATACGTCCACACAGCGTGGCATACAAAATTCTCGGTAATTTGAGGTGTTGGTTGATTTCGGAATTTTATTGTTTTGAGGAATCAATAATATTTGAAATCTAATATTTTGATCATTGTGATTTTTAGGATTTTCAAATGGCTTTCAACCCACTTGCTGTGATTTTAAAAGAAAACAAACTTACTGGACCAAACTACATTGATTGGAAAAGAAATCTGGATATTGTCTTAACTGCGGAGGAGTACAAATTTGTACTCTTCGAGGTCTGTCCTCCTAAGCCCACCGATGACTCTGATGAAAAGGAAAGAGATAGTTATAAGAAATGGATCAAGGCAGATGAGATGGCGCGGTGTTACATTTTGGCATCTATGTCAAATGTGCTGCAACATCAGCATCAGGCCATGGCCACAACTTATGACATGATGGTAAATCTCAAGGAACTTTTTGGACATCAGAGTAGGGTGGCTAGGCAGGAGGCGATGAGAAACTTGATGATGACCACCATGATCGAGGGAACACCCGTTAGGGATCATGTTCTCAAGATGATGGCTCATCTTAATGAGATGGAAGTCCTAGGAGCTGAGATCGATGGGGAAACCCAGGTCGATATCATTCTCCAGTCTCTTCCTAGGAGTTTTGAGTAGTTCCGCCTTAACTACAACATGAACAAGAGGTTGTATTCGTTGGCGGAGCTTCTGACAGAACTCCAGGAGGCAGAGGGACTTTTTCGTCAAAGTACTCAAGCCATGGTCGCTCAGAAGGTTTCTTCCTCTAAACCGAAAGGTAAGAAGAAGAAGAAACAAGGTGGAGCGAAGAAAGTGGCAATGGGACATCAGGCAGGAGTGAAGAAGCCGAAAGGTAAGTGCTTCACTTGGAAGCAGACTGGACATTGGAAGGCGGACTGTCCTCGCCGAAAGAACAAAGGTATATCTTCTTGTTTAGTTGTTGAAACATGTTTAGCGGTGTTATCTACCAGTGCCGGGTGTGTAAATACAGGAACCACTGATCATGTCTGCAATACTTTGCAGGGGTTCCAGGAAACCCGACGACTAGCTGAGGGAGAGATTACCATCTTCATGGACAATGCTTCAAACGTGGTGGCTATTGCAGTGGGAGACGTTTATTTATCTTTTGATAGGAATAAAGTTTTGGTTTTGAGAAATTGTCTTTATGTACCTACTTTTAGAAAGAATTTAATTTCAGTTTCTAAATTATTTATGGATGGATATTCTGTTTCTTTTAATGACAAAGTGGTTATAAAAAGGAATAGGGAGATTATCTGTTCTGGTACATTGGTTGGCAATTTATATACTCTTGAACCGAAAACTCCCACGATGCATATAGAAGTAAATAACTCATCTTCTAAGTCTAATAAGAGAAAAGAACCTTCGCAAATGAACCAAACATATCTTTGGCATCTAAGGCTTGGTCATATTAACCTAAGCAGAATTCAAAGGTTGATAGCTGATGGACCTTTGGGTTCATTAGTGGTGGAGGATCTCCCAACCTGCGAATCTTGCTTGGAAGGTAAAATGACCAAGAGGCCTTTCAAGGCCAAGGGGTATAGGGCCAAAGATGTGTTAGAATTGGTTCATTCTGATTTGTGCGGTCCTATGTCTATCCAGGCAAGAGGTGGTTTTGAGTATTTCGTCTCTTTTATATGTTGGTGCAATCGGCCCAGGTCACGATTGACCAGGACTTGAGTTTGGCTCGAGTGATGTTTTGATGTGTTTTGATGTTTCGACAAAAACATATGACAATGTAATTGTCATGTGGTAAAGTCCAAGTCTTGAGTACTTGGCATGGGAAGTCCAAGTGGGACACTTGGCATTGGGAAAAGTCCAAGCATGGGTCTTGGCAATGTAAAGTCCAACATGGGTTGGCAAGGAAAGTCCAAGCATGGTCTTGGCAATGTAAAGTCCAACATGGGTTGGCAAGGAAAGTCCAAGCATGGTCTTGGCATGAAAAGTCCAACATGGGTTGGCAAGGGAAAGTCCAAGCTTGAGTCTTGGCATTTGAGAAGTCCAAGGGTTTGATATTGGCGGCGTAAAGTCCAAGTGGAGTCTTGGCGGCGTAAGTCCAATGTGCCTTGGCGGTGTAGACATCGTTAGCATGACATAGCCGACGGAAGCACCTGAAGGCTAGTGCGATAGATGAACAAGTCATGGATGACTTGGAGGGATCCGAGAGGCGTGAGGCTGATGGAGGTGGCTAGAAGGCTTAGGTCTAGGCTAAGGGTGGTCTAGCAAGTATGGGGGAACCATACTTGAGTTAAAACCTCATGTTTGAGGTGTGCCAGTCGACTGGTGCCATGTGGCAGTCGACTAGACCGAGTCAACTAGGGTTTGACTGCGGGTTATGGCCTAGCAGTCGACTGTCATAGGTTGGCAGTCGACTGATGGTTCGAGCAGTCGACTGATCGTGTGATTAGTCGACTGGTGCTCGAGAATTCGGCCACAGAATGGAGTCGAGACTCGACTGGTCGAGTGAGGACTCCATCAGTCGACTGATGGTCACAATCAGTCGACTGATGGTAGTTCCGTTGGACTTATCCAACGTGGAACTAGCCGTTGTCTCACGACAACAATGGCATCAGTCGACTGATGGTCACGATCAGTCGACTGATAGACTTTTTCCAGCACAGGTTGAAGCTATATATGAAGCTCGTGATGGAGGAAAAAGCAATCGATTTCTTGGACATCTTGAGGCGATTTGCTGTTGCAAATCAGGGTCTTCAACCACGATTCAAGCGATCAACAAGCAAGCAATCCAAAGGCATTTGTAAAGTTGTTTTCTTGACTAGTTTTGCATTGTATTATTGTATATTGCTTGTATTTGTATCTTATTGTTGTAAGATTACTTGTAAGGGGTTTCTCCACCTCCAACTTGTGTCGAGAAGGAGTATTTGTCATTAGTGAGTGCGTGTGCATCACTAGAGCTCGTAGAGCTCGATCCGTGGAGTAGGAACCTTGAGGTTCCGAACCACGTTATATCATTGTGTTCGTGTGTGATTGTATATTTCGTTATTGCTTTTACTATCTATATTCCGCTGCGCTAACAAAATTGTAGACACGAACGCGAAAGAATTCCATTGACGCTATTCACCCCCCCTCTAGCCGTTCCAATATTCCTAACAAGTGGTATCAGAGCCCGGGGCTCTTCTACGGATTAACAACCGGGAGCTAAGGCAAAAGGCTAGAGGGTGAAGATGGAATTCCAAGACAAGCTTGGATGGGAAATCAACACTCCACCTCCATATGATCCAGAAGATTTTCCGGCGTGGAGAGCAAGAATGGAAACATTCTTGATGATGAACATAGAGGATTGGTTCATCCTCGTTGAAGGCTTTGAACCCCCTAGGGATAAGAAAGGGAATGTCCTAAAATTGAAAAAGTGGACCCAAGAGCAACGCCAAAAGCTCAAGATCGAAATTAAGGTAACGAACCTTTTGGAAGATTTAATTCCTAATGATATTTTGTGCAAGCTAGGGGATTACATGTATGCCAAGGAGCTATGGAGGAAATTGGCAAGATTCCATGAAGAGAGCTCATCCTCTAGTGAAAGTGAGGAATCGGAAGTTGAGATGGAGTCAACTTCTGAATCGGAGAAAGAAGAGGTGGAAGAAGTGGAAGAAGTATCCACTTCTAGGATTGAGGAGAAGAGACCATCCTCTACACCGGAGCAACCTCAAGAAGAGCCTTCAACATCCGATCAAGATGAGGAAGCTCAAAATTCAACTCCGGCACCTACCACCACCCTAGGTAACTCAAACACGTTATTGTCAAATAAAAATCATATTATGTGCTTTGAGTGTAGGGAGTATGGGCATTACAAGAGCAAATGCCCAAAGAGGATCAAGAAAGCTCCTCCGGTGCCTAAAAGTCAACAAAAGTCAATGGACGCCGGTTCTTTAAGTCAAAAGAGCAAGGAGCATGTCATTTGCTTCAAATGCCGACTATCGGGTCATTACCGGAGTCAATGTCCAAAGAAGAAGAAGGGACAAAGGGGAGCATCACAAGTAGGGGGAGCCACTAAGGCAAACCCTAAGGTACATTTAAATAATGCTCCGTCTAATTTAAATATTAAAAAGCATGCTAGAACTAGTTTTAGCAATTTTGCTATGTATCATAAAGAGCATGCTAGAAATAACAAATATATTTGTTTAGGAGCAAAGAATGTTCACCTTAAGAATAAGGAAAAATTTGGAACTAATGTCCCTAGAAAAACTATACCTAGGGAATCTATTAAGAAAATACAAGAACATCTAGTTTTTAATCCAAAATGGACTAGGCATATGCCAAGAAAGTCCAATGCCCAAGATTTAAATAAAAATTCTAAAATTGGGCAATTAGAATTAGAGAACCAAGCCTTGAGGTCAAGGATTGAGAAATTGGAAAAGACCCTAAACAAGATACAAAATCAATTTCAAGGGTCTAATTGTCAAACTCTTAGGTCAAGAAGTCAAAGTCAACATCTAGGACCTAAGAGTCAAAAGTCAACCAAGGGCAAGCAAGGTTTGGGTCACAAACCTAAGCCTAAGGTGGCTTACCATAGTGTTCCATTTGATTATGGAACACAAACTAGGTCTAGGAAGACTAAGGTCAATAGGGAAGTCATCCCTAGAGTTGACCAAGGGTTGTGCCTAGTGGCTAAGGTTTCTAGGAAACCTAGGGTGGCCACTAAGAAGGTTGCAAGGGGAGTTACCCCTAGAGTCAACCTAGGTAAGACCCAAATGACCAAGGCTAATAAGCCTAGGAGGGTCATTAGGAAGGTATCTAGGGAGGTTATCCCTAAGGAATACCTAATTAACCCTAGGAGCTCAAATCGGTTTTGGGTTCCTAAGAGTGTGATTGATTCATGCTAGATGGGTTAGGGTGTGCCAACCTTAAATGGATGGGTAGTTAACTCAACCATGGCAAAGGTGGCACTTTAGGTTATTTTCAAGGTTTTGGATACCTTGGAAATAGATTTGAATTATCATCCTAAAAGATTTTAGGGTGTGCCAATATTAGTTATGAAGTTTGATAAAATGATCAAATTGGCACAATTAGGGTTTAGAGTGTTAGTGTGCCATTTTGGGTTGTTGGCACAATAGGGAGATTAATGATAATATGGCAAAATATATCTAACCATATCAAATGGCAATTAATATTAAAATTTAGGTATTACTATACCTATATATTTTATATGTCATGCTTTGTTTGCCATATAACATGCCATGACATCATGATTATTTTTAATCATTCTATATGTCATGTACATGTTTAGGATCCAAAATAAGGTTTTGAAAACATTTTAAAATCATTTTGAAAAACCTTGGTGAAGTCTATCTTTTGATAGCAATCACCATTGATGAAGTTGATACAAAATAGGGCCAAAACATTGAAAATTTCAATGGTTTTGAGTTTTGTATCAAATTCACTATTTTATGGGTAAAATAATTTTAAAATATTTTTCACCCATTGTATGTGTCATAAGTATTATACGTATGAACTTTCAGGATTTGTCGATAAATGTATAATTATTTATGAATTTCCAAAACTCGATTCTGATAACTGAAATTCGGAAATTTCAGTTATCAGTCGACTGACCTGAGTGTCAGTCGACTGATGAGTGTGGCAGTCGACTGGTAGCTGACAGAGTCGACTGCCAAGGCTGATTTCGGGAAAACTAGGTTTGGTTAGCCCGTGTTCAGCCATGGTAAAGGTCCCTAATCACTCCTAACCCTAGGATATGCTTTGGGAAGCATTATAAAGGGTGAAAATCCATTGGATATGGATTAGGAGAGTTGTTTAGGGTTTGTATCAATGTTAAGGTGTTGGAAAGTTCAATGTTGAATTTCTAACCTTAATTTTGATGGTTTAGAGTTCCTATTGGCTTAGGGAGTTCCCAAGGACATTGTTGGTGCAATGGTCAAGGGGGAGCAAGCCTTTAGGGGGAGATTTCCATCTTGGGATGAAGGATGCGTTTTTCTCCTTGAAGAGGAGAAGTTATTGGGAGAATATGACATCAATTGGTAAATTGATGGGACTTTTGAGAGACCCAATTTGGAAATTGGGAGAGTAAATGGGATTGTCTCTCTTGAGTGATATTGGACTTATCACTAGGAAGATAGTAGGCATCCTAAGTATTTTTGGACCAAGGGGGAGATTGTAAGATCTCATTGGGACATGAGACATTGACCCTCTTGGGGAGAAAACCTTTTTGCTGTTAGTCAAAAAGGGGGAGAATGTTTGAGGGAGAACTTTTGGAGAGTATTTACCAATTTGGGATAATTGGTAAGGGATTTGAGTTAGTGTTCTAACTTAATAATTTGTTTGGTTTTTGTCAAACATTAAAAAGGGGGAGATTGTTGGTGCAATCGGCCCAGGTCACGATTGACCAGGACTCGAGTTTGGCTCGAGTGATGTTTTGATGTGTTTTGATGTTTCGACAAAAACATATGACATTGTAATTGTCATGTGGTAAAGTCCAAGTCTTGAGTACTTGGCATGGGAAGTCCAAGTGGGACACTTGGCATTGGAAAAAGTCCAAGCATGGGTCTTGGCAATGTAAAGTCCAACATGGGTTGGCAAGGAAAGTCCAAGCATGGTCTTGGCAATGTAAAGTCCAACATGGGTTGGCAAGGAAAGTCCAAGCATGGTCTTGGCATGAAAAGTCCAACATGGGTTGGCAAGGGAAAGTCCAAGCTTGAGTCTTGGCATTTGAGAAGTCCAAGGGTTTGATATTGGCGGTGTAAAGTCCAAGCGGAGTCTTGGCGGCGTAAGTCCAATGTACCTTGGCGGTGTAGACACCGTTAGCATGACATAGCCGACGGAAGCACCTGAAGGCTAGCGCGATAGATGAACAAGTCATGGATGACTTGGAGGGATCCGAGAGGCGTGAGGCTGATGGAGGTGGCTAGAAGGCTTAGGTCTAGGCTAAGGGTGGTCTAGCAAGTATGGGGGAACCATACTTGAGTTAAAACCTCATGTTTGAGGTGTGCCAGTCGACTGGTGCCATGTGGCAGTCGACTGGACCGAGTCAACTAGGGTTTGACTGCGGGTTATGGCCTAGCGATCATTGCCATAGTTTGGCGCGATCGATGATGAGCTCAGGCAATGATCGATCGTGTGATCGGTCCGTGGTGCTCGAGAATTCGACCACAAAATGGAGTCGAGACTCGACTGGTCGAGTGAGGACTCCATCAGTCGACTGATGGTCACAATCAGTCGACTGATGGTAGTTCCGTTGGACTTATCCAACGTGGAACTAGCCGTTGTCTCACGACAACAGTGGCATCAGTCAACTGATGGTCCCGATCAGTCGACTGATAGACTTTTTCCAGCACAGGTTGAAGCTATATATGGAGCTCATGATGGAGGAAAAAGCAATTGATTTCTTGGACATCTTGAGGCGATTTGCTGTTGCAAATCAGTGTCTTCAACCACGATTCAAGCGATCAACAAGCAAGCAATCCAAAGGCATTTGTAAAGTTGTTTTCTTTACTAGTTTTGCATTGTATTATTGTATATTGCTTGTATTTGTATCTTATTGTTGTAAGATTACTTGTAAGGGGTTTCTCCACCTCCGACTTGTGTCGAGAAGGAGTATTTGTCATTAGTGAGTGCGTGTGCATCACTAGAGCTCGTAGAGCTCGATCCGTGGAGTCGGAACCTTGAGGTTCCGAACCACGTTATATCATTGTGTTCGTGTGTGATTGTATATTTCGTTATTGCTTTTACTATCTATATTCCGCTGCGCTAACGAAATTGTAGACACGAACGCGAAAGAATTCCATTGACGCTATTCACCCCCCCTCTAGCCGTTCCAATATTCCTAACATTATAGATGATTATTCAAGATATGGATACATTTACTTGATGCGCTGCAAGTCTGAATGCTTTGACAGGCTCAAAGAATTCAAGGCTGATGTGGAGAACCGTCAAGGTAAGAGTATCAAGACCCTACGATCTGATCGTGGTGGCGAGTACCTCTTGGGAGAGTTTAGGAATTACTTATCAGAGGCTGGGATTCAATCCCAATTGTCTGCACTTGGCACACCCTAGCAGGCTGGTGTAGTGGAGCGAAGGAATAAGACTCTTATGGAGATGGTCAGATCGATGATGAGTTATTCTGAGTTACCTGTTTCGTTCTAGGGGTATGCGCTGGATACAGCAATGTATACTCTGAACTTAGTTCCATCCAAATCAATACCTTCTACCCCTGTAGAATTGTGGACTGGGCGAAAGCCTAGTCTGAGACATATTCGGATATGGGGGAGTCCAGCACATGTGCTGAAGGCTGATGCTGGTAAGTTGGAACCTCGTACAGAAGTGTGAATGTTTGTTGGCTACCATAAGGGAACGAAAGGTGGTTTGTTTTATAATCCTAGAGATCAGAGGGTGATCGTTAGCACGAACGCCAGATTTCTAGAGGAGGATTATGTAATGAACCACAAGCCCAAGAGTAGGATTATTCTTGAGGAGTTGACAGGGGAAGTCCCGACTTCAGTACCACCGGTACAAGAGGAGACACCACAAGTCACTGCATCGCGTGTCACAGAGTATACACAGGAGGCACCTCGTCGTAGTGGGAGGGTTGTTAGACAACCCGAGAGATTCATGTTTTTGGGAGAGTCTTCGGACTTAGTCCCTGGTGAACATGAACCTGATCCCTGGACATATGACGAGGCAATCCAAGATAAAGATGCGGTATCTTGGCAAAGAGCGATGAATTCAGAGATAGAATCTATGGATTCTAATCAGGTCTGGGAGCTAGTAGAACCACCCGATGGTGTAGAAACCATTGGATGCAAGTGGATCTACAAGAGAAAGAGAGGAGTAGATGGGAAGGTTGAGACCTTCAAATTTAGGCTTGTTGCGAAAGGGTATACTCAGAAAGAGGGTATCGATTATGAGGAGACCTTTTCGCCGGTAGCCATGCTTAAGTCTATCCGGATTCTCTTATCTATAGCTGCTCATATGGATTATGAGATTTGGCAGATGGATGTCAAGATAGCTTTCCTTAACGGAAGTCTTGAGGAGAACATCTATATGCGGCAGCAAGAGGGATTCATTGCTAAAGGTAAAGAGCATCTTGTTTGTAAGCTTAATCGGTCCATTTATGGATTGAAGCAAGCTTCTAGATCTTGGAACATCCGCTTTGATGAGGTAATCCAGTCATATGGATTTATTCAAAGTCCGGATGAGCCTTGTGTATACAAGAGGTGTGACGGAAACGTAGTGGTGTTTCTTGTACTATATGTAGATGACATTTTGTTAGTTGGCAACAATATTAAAGTGTTATCAGACGTAAGGGTATGGTTGTCCAAACAGTTTGACATGAAGGACTTGGGAGAAGTGGGACACATCCTTGGGATCAAGATAATAAGGGATCGCAAGAAAAGGATGTTGTGCTTATCTCAAGCTTCATACATTGACACTATCCTTGCTCGTTTTAGCATGCAGAACTCCAAGAAAGGTTTTCTACCTTTTAGGCATGGAGTTCCTTTATCTAAAGAGATGTGTCCCAAAACATCAAAGGAGATAGAGGACATGAAGGCGGTTCCTTATGCTTCGGCAGTAGGAAGCCTTATGTATGCTATGCTATGTACGAGACCGGATATCTGTTTTGCCATGGGCATGGTTAGCAGATATCAGAGTAATCCTGGACAGGGACATTGGAGTGCGGTAAAGCATATATTGAAGTACCTGAGAAGGACTAGGGATTATATGCTGGTTTACCGGGCAGATCAATTTGTCCTTGTAGGTTACACGGATTCGGATTTCCAATCAAATAGGGACAAGAGTAAGTCTACCTCGGGGTTTGTGTTTACTTTTGGAGGTGGAGCCATAGTATGGAGGAGTGTCAAGCAGAAATGCGTGGCGGACTCTACCATGGAAGCTGAGTATGTGGTAGCCTCTGAGGCAGCCAAGGAAGTTGTATGGCTCAGGAACTTCTTGATGGACTTGGATGTGATTCCTGGTTTGCCCAGAACTATCACAATTTATTGTGATAACAGTGGTGCAGTTGCAAACTCGAAGGAACCACGAGCCCATAAGGCGAGTAAACACATAGAGTGCAAGTACCATCTTATACGAGAGATCGTAAAGCGAGGAGAAGTAGCTGTCGCCAAGATTGCATCAGAGGATAACCTGGCGGATCCATTCACTAAGGCCCTTCCAGCGAAAGCATTTGATAGGCATGTGGAGGACATGGGGATCAGATGTATGGCAGTGTGATGACGGCATAGTCTTTTAGTATAAGTGGGAGATTGTTGGAATGTATACTGAAAGACTAGCTCTTTTTGTATGAACATTTTATTTTGGAATAAGAATCACATGATCATTGTTTGCACTTTATATATTTATTATATGTGTGTGCATATTGTCTAATATTTTACATTGTAGATAACATGGTGCTTGGTGTGGCACAAAAGATCATGTTATCAGTCCCTTGTAAAATATAAGTAGAGACTCACAACCAAGATCGTTTTGGACAAACCATTGGCATGGTTGTAGTGTAGCTTGGTATTGTTTTGTCTTGAACATAGAGTTACACTAGTACACTTAGGTGTATTGAGTAGGACCGACATAGAGGTGATTCAATTTATTGCTGACTACATAATTGAATCGGACCTCGGATATTATGTTGTACATGCTCTAAATCCTGATATAATAACGGGCACATGTACTTAGTATTTATTTCTTTGATTTACCAGAGGGTGAGATTTAGATGGATTAAATCAATATGGCCGGTAAGTTGGGAAATAATATTATTTACATGGTGTGCCGTTGATTATAGGAGGAAACCGTGTCCTATATACAAGGTTGATGATGACCCCTTGAGGAGCTCATAAGGTTCATCATGTAAACTCAGTTGGTTGACTTAGTCAACATGATGATAAGGTTGAGTGGTACTACTCGAGGAGTTAGATGTTAATTAATTGATGGTCAGTAAATCGATTAATTGATGGACATTCGATATCTTAAACACGGGGAGATGAATGTACAAATAATATATGGAGCCCATATTGATTTATGGGGGTTGGTGAGGTAGTTCAATGATGATCCTCTAGTGGAATGGAACATCATTGATGGATCAAGTTTGTGTGGTTCCGATCCATCGGGTGGCCAAGATCCAACTCCTCCTTATGGTCCCTATCGTAGCCTAATATAATCCTCGTGAAGTCTAGATCCAATGATGTAAAACAAAACCTAGAACCGACTGTTGGGATGAATCCCTAGATCCGATGGTTGGATGAAACCCTAGAACCAACGGTTGGGATTAAATCCCTAGATCCAATGGTTAGGATGAAATCCTAGAATCGACGGTTGGGATGAAACCCTAGATCCGACGGTTAGGATGAAATCCTAGAATCAACGGTTAGGATGAAACCCTAGATCCGACGGTTGGGATGAAACCCTAGATCCGACGGTTGGGATAAAACCCTAGATCCGACGGTGGAGATTAAATCCCTAGATCCGACGGTGGAGATTAAAGGAGGCTTAAGCCCTATTCTATAAATAGAGGCTTAGGCTTGGGCGGCAATAAGAGATTGAAAAATTAGGGTTTGGCTTTTCAAAAAGTGGGCGGCTAGGGTTTTGGGCGGCTAGAAGTTGGGCGGCAAGTTTGTTCTCCCTAGGGTTTTGGCCGGCGCCCATCTTCCTCTTCTCATCCTTGGCCGGTTCTCTTCTTGCTCCTCCCTTGCTCCTTGGTGGCCGGCGGCTCTCCAACACTTGGTGGCCGGCGCTTCTCCTACCTCTAGGTGGCCGGCGGCAACATTGCATTGGTGGCCGGCACTTCATCCAATTGTTCCTTGGTCGGCGGTTGCATCAAACTCCCTAGCTTAGTGGCCGGTTCTAGAAAGGAAAGGTATTGTTGGTTCTTCTCTTTGTTCGCAGCGGACAAGGAAGGGAAGAACGTGATCTAGAAGGCTTCTACTCGTGGAGGATCTTCGTCCACACGTCGTCCACGAGGAGGATAGGACATACGGTAGAAGATCGTAAGGTATAAAGTTTTACAACTTTATTTTCAGATCTGAGCATGTTATTTTATGTGTTGATTATACATGTGTGCGTATGGATATATTTTGTATAATCATGGACCCCGAAGACAAACACAAAAACCTGCGATCCGTCCGTCGTCTCTTCCGCGGCTAACCAACTAGAAGAGTTGTGTTGCTTGAACAACTAGTTTGTTCAAGCGATCACTCAAGTTGTTAGCACGATGACGAATTGGTTGTGCTAAGGAAACTCATCCCATCCGGATTAATTCTTTCATTAGTGAAAATTTTAATCCGGGGACATGGGAGCCAATGAGCCTCCGAAGCAACTCCCTACAGGCCCCTAGGTCGACGGACATAGTACGAGCCTAGTAACCTAGTAGGTTCAAGATTAGCTACCTCGGGTCTATTTAGGGAGGCGCGCTATGATGATGATGATGTGGTACAATGTCGGGCCCAATATGTTGAGAGTTATGTTCAAATACCTATGATATATGTTTTCGAAGAGCATCCTGCATATACCATTATGTTATGTCTGCTCATGTCATGATGTTATATGTTATATATGTTACATGTTACATTTGCTTATGTTATGTATGTTTACACGTTATGATTGTTATGGTATATATGTTACATGTTACGTTTGCTTATGTTATGTATGTTTACACGTTATGATTGTTATGTTATATATGTTACATGTTACGTTTGCTTATGTTATGTATGTTTACATGTTATGATTGTTATGTTATATATGTTTACATGTTATGTTTGCTTATGTTATATATGTTTACATGTTATGTTTGCTTATGTTACATATGTTTACATGTTATGCTTGCTTATGTTATATATGTTTACATGTTATGCTTGCTTATGTTTGGTATGTTTACATGAATGTTATGCTTATATGTGTTATATGATCATGTCACTACTCTATGCTTGATGTTGATGTATGGTTTTTGTGAGTAGGACAGGATCTTACTAAGCCTATGTGCTTATAGTTTATGTTCCCTTGTACTGCATATAAGGGTAAAGGGTGGATAAACTAAAGGGAGCAGCAGGAGGGGCAAAGTGTGTGTGGTAGTGGCATGGTGGAGGAGATCTGTTATGTTCTTTATGCATGTTTTCCCTAAGATGATTTTGTTTATGGACTTGAACTAAGCACTAAGTGCTCATGAAATAATGATGCATGCGCTATGTTAAGAAGAAGTATCTATGAAATGAAGATGCATGTTTATGTTTAAAAGAAAAAAAAATATGTCTAAAGTCTTCCGCTGTAAGAAGTACGATATGTGTAGTCTTCCGCTGTAATGTATGTATGTACTGTCACGTCACGCGCTGCCCCTCCGGACCCCTGGGAAAGGGTGGGCGTGACACTTGACATCCATCTGCCACACCTCATAATCCATATGAGCTACAATGCATAAGAGAATCCGGATAGACTTAACCATAGCTACAGGCGAAAAGGTCTTCTCATAATCGATACCCTCATTCTGAGTATACCTCTTCGCAACAAGCCTCGCTTTGAATGTCTCAACCTTCCCATCTATTCCTCCCTTTCTTTTGTAGATCCACTTGCATCCAATAGTTTTTACACCATTGGGTAGTTATACTAGCTCCCAGACCTGATTTGAATCCATCGATTCAATCTCAGTATTCATTGCACTTTGCCAAGATGCTGCATCTTTATCTTGGAATGCCTCGTCATATGTCTAGGGATCAGGTTCATGTTTGCCAGGGACCAAATCAAAAGATTCTCCCAAGAACATGAATCTATTAGGCTGTCTCACAACCCTCCCACTACGATGAGGTATCACCTATGTATCCTCTGTGACACGCGGTGCAGTGACTTGTGGTATAACCTCTTGTACCGGTGGTACTGAAGAAGTGACTTCCCTTTTTATTTCCTCCAGAACAATCTTACTCATGGGCTTGTGGTTCATCACATAGTCTTCCTCTAGAAATCTGGCGTTCGTGCTAACGATCACCCTCTGATCTCTAGGACTATAAAACAAACCACCTTTCGTTCCTCTAGGATAGCCAACGAACATTTGTACTTCTGTACGAGGTTCCAACTTACCAGTATCTACCTTCAACTCATGTGCTGGACCCCCCAAAATCTGAATATGTCTTAGACTGGGCTTTTGCCCAGTCCACAATTCTGTGGGAGTAGAAGGCACTGATTTAGATGGAACCAAGTTCAGAATGTACACTTCCATATCTAGAGCATATCCCCAGAACGAATCTGGCAACTCAGAATAACACATCATCGATCTAACCATCTCCATAAGAGTCCTATACCTTCGCTCTGGTACACCATTCTACTAGGGTGTGCCAGGTGTAGACAATTGGGATTGAATCCCAGCCTCTGCTAAGTAATTCCTAAACTCTCCCAAGAGGTACTCACCACCACGATCATATCGTAGTGTCTTGGTACTTTTACCTTGATGTTGCTCCACATCAGCCTTGAATTCTTTGAACTTGTCAAAGCATTCAGACTTGTGGCGCATCAGGTAAATGTATCCATATCTCGAATAATCATCTATAAAAGAAACGAAATACTCAAAACCACCTCTAGCCTGGATAGACATAGGACCACACAAATTAGAATGAACCAATTCTAACACATCTTTGGCTCTATACCCCTTGGCCTTAAAAGGCCTCTTGGTCATTTTACCCTCCAAGCAAGATTCGCAGGTTGGGAAATCTTCCACCACTAATGAACCCAGAGGTCCATCAGCTATCAACCTTTGAATTCTTCTTAGGTTAATATGACCAAGCCTAAGATACCAAAGATATGTTTGGTTCATCTTCGAAGGTTCTTTTCTCTTATTGGAGTTAGAAGATGAGTTATTAACTTCTATTTGCATCGTGGGAGCTTTTGGTTCAAGTGTGTATAGATTTCCTATCAATGCACCCGAACAGATAATGTCCCTATTCCTTTTTATAACAACTCTGTGATTAAAAGAAATAGAATATCCATCCATAAACAATTTAGAAACCGAAATTAAATTCTTTCTAAATAAAGGTACATAAAGGCAATTCTTAAGAACCAAAACTTTATTTTTCTCAAAAGATAAATAAACGTCTCCCACTGCAACGACCGCCACCTTCATGGCATTGCCTAAGTAAACGGTAATCTCCCCCTTGGCTAGTTATCGGGTTTCTTGGAACCCCTGCATAGTATTGCAGACATGATTAGTGGCTCCTGTATCTATACATCAGGTGCTAGTAGATACCACCGCTAACCATGTTTCAATGACTAGACCAAAGGATATACCTTTGTTCTACTTTCGATTGGGACATTCCTTCTTCAAATGTTCATCCTGCTTGTAAGTGAAGTACTTACCTTTCGGCTTCTTCACTCTTCCCTGAGATCCTCCCACCAGGTTTGCACCACCTTGTTTCTTCTTCTTCTTACCTTTCGACATAAAAGTAGAAACCTTTTTGGGCAACCATGGCCTGTGCCTGAGCAAGCCTTTCTAACGACTAGAGAATGATATCGACCTAGGTTTCCCCATCAATCTCAGCTCCAAAGACTTCCATCTCATTCGCAGGCTTAGGAGGATACTCTTCGAAGAATACATACTTGTACTCCTCAGCAGTTGAGACAATATCAAGATTTCTTTTTCCAATCAACATAATTATGTACAGTAAGTTTATTTTCCTTTAGTATCACAGCAAGTGGACTGAAAGTCTTTTTTGAAAATCCTAAGAATCACATAGATCATTACTTTAGATTTTAAAAAATTATTGATTCCTCAAACAATAAAATTTTAAAATCAACCAACACCTCAAAACACCGAGAATATCGTATGCCACGATCGTGTGGACGTATACGAATTCTACATTTATAAGAGGAGGTTTTACCCATTAAATTTACTATCTTGTCAACCTAACTTTTTGACAAATAAAATTAATAGTTGGTTTCTCTTCGGCCCTACAAAGAAAAGCAGTGAGTCCGATGGGGAGGATACTCCTATTTGCATCTAAGTGTTCACCATTACTCGATACCAAGGAAATTATCTCGGGTTATGTGTCTTCCGATGGGAAATACACACGCTCCTAAATAATTTTCTATAACCATATCCGACCATTTGAACCTCAAACAAACTCATCCGATGGGGAGGAAGGCACTCAGAGCCGACGCGCAAGTTTGCTTGCATCATATGTCAAATCGTAATGGAGGTCATGGGAATTTATAAAAATATCTCTCTCCCACTTAGTAATTTAAAATTGAGGGATTTTGTAGCCTACAATATGCATATCAAACAATAAGCAATAAATATGAAAAATAAATTATTTTCCAACTATTATCGCTTTTGTCTTCAATATGTCTCCCGTCTCATCGCCATCTCGTCCGCTCCTCCTACGCCATGTACGAGCCATCCGGAGATCCGAGCCGAGATTAAAAACTATTTTAATTTACAACCATCAATCCTATACTCCACGAGGGAGTGTACATGAAATCTTGATTGAAAGTAAACTAAAATAAAAAGAGTGGATAAACAATGTCGTATCTAATTTACAAAAAATTAAATACTAGCCTTGTCAACCCCTAGGATTCAAAAAAATATACTATTACACACATACAATCACATACACACATATGGCCATAATAGTCAGATCTTATGCCTACAACCAAAGAGTTAACCTACGCATATCCTACTATTATATGGTACATATAATATATGAAAAATGATTAAGAGTAACCGAATCCTAAACACACAAAATCGGAAACCGTAGCTCTGATACCACTTGTTGGGAGGGGAAACTTCGCTTCCCACTTCAACTCGGTCGCTTGTTCATGGCGATCCCTTCTACGTCCCCGGATAAAAAAATTTATCCTTGACAAGAGGGATTGCCCAAGCAACCTTGTCATTATCGTGCTATTCGATTAGAGTGATCACTTGAACAAACTTGTTTTTCAAGCGACCAACCTCTATTCTACGAATAGCCGTGGAATAGACGATGTACGGATCGTCGACTTTTGTGTTTATGTTCGGGGTCCAGGTATAGTTAGTATGATTTAATCTCCTCCATTAGTTCTAGGGATTTAATCTCAACCGTCGGATCTAGAGATTTAATCTCAAACGTCGGATCTAGAGATTTAATCTCTACCTTTGGATCTAGAGATTTGTTTCTATCCATTGGATCTAGGCTTCATGAGGTATTAATAGGCTAAAATAGGGACCATGAGGAGGAATTGGATCTTAGCCACCCAATGGATCAAGCACACATAAAGTCCGATCCATTAATGATAATCCAATCCACTAAAGGATTATCATTGATCTACCTCACCAACCCCTATAAGTTAATATGAGCTCCATATAATATAAGTCTGATACCACTGTTGGGTTTCCGGCACCGCGGCGTGTGTGTGTTCGATCACGTTTCTTAAACATGAACACAGCGGAAGCAATAAAAATAATAAATCTACATTTATTACAACACACACAACACACGCATGCATATTACAACAAGTGTAGACATAACTGTAAATTTAAATTTGCAATAAAAGGAAATTTATCTACATTATACCTTTCGTATGACGTGTAGCGGGAACGGCATCAACCAGAACGATCCTCGCCAGAATCGTCTCTATCCGTATCCACGCCGAGTTCCTCGGGATGACTTCGCTAAGCCACGAGCTTCGTCTTCGTACGGGTTACTAGCCTCATGTTGAAGATGACGTGATCGAGAGATGATCACGATCCGAATCCGAATTCGGATCCTAGTACGAGTTCTCAAAACTCGCTTCTCCGGAGAGGTATTCATCAACCAATTGACGAATCCTTCGTCCTCCACCTCAGAGGATTACCGGAGATCGAATCCCCGATAAGTTCGCCGCTGTCGGAGCTCTAATCGTTGTCCAAACGACGCTCCGATGAGAGGAGAACAATCTGTCCAGAAAACTGGACAGCTTTGGTGGAGGTGATAGGCGCCGGCCAACCAAGGGAGATAGAGCTCACCTTGATGCCAAACATGAAGGAGATCACCGGAGCACTAACCGACAGCAGCTTGACGCCAGCGAGGGGGAAGGAAGCAGCCTTCTGGACGCTGATTGGAGCCTCAAGGTGGGCGCCGGCAAGGAGGAGGAGAGTTAGCTCCGAATTTCTCCAAGGAGAGGTGGGCGGCAACTTACGGTTGTGGATTAGGGCTTAATTATCCCTTAAGCCCTCTTTTATAGAGAACTAATTCTCTTAATGGTTATTGGATCATAACCATTAGGCCCGTTAACCCGCTCCATTAAGATAAGTTAAAATAAACCAAACCATGATGGTTTATTTTAAGTTAAAACGAACCGAACCAACTTTTGGTTCATTCGTTTAAAATAAACCAAACCCTTTGGTTTATTCTCCTCCATTGGATTAGAACCAAACCATTTTGGTTCATCCATTATGTCTTCATAAGACACGGCTCATCCACTTTTCCATTGCGACTGAAACGATTTCATGCTCGCTCCATGTTTGGTCCAACCAAACATAGTTTCTCTCGGTCTGAGAATCCCATTCTCAAGCTCGTTTTAAATCCTTCGGATTACGCTCGTTGTGCATGTGACCAAATAGGTTCTCGGTTTATGTTGGCCGTCTATAATTAACCATTAATTATAGAATGATCATGAGTGGCACCTAGTAGTACATTATGATCCCCAATTAACCGAAAAGATCAACGGTTGATCCAGAACTATTTCTGAAACCCTTCAGCAGCTCGAATGAATCATGCCCCATTCCCTTCACTCATCTTATACCCACTTGGTTCAGGACATGGTCTATAGTGTCAGTCCCCACTAGGCTGACTACGTCACGCCTAGTCCAAGTATCATTTCCTCGTCCTACGGATTCTAGTTACTGCACATGTATCGAAGAGTACCTTACTCTAAACATGTAATGCTTTGGCGAAAGACTTTAGTAACAATCCGACGAGAGACCATGGGTATACATCTCCTCGCAAGGAGTGGTGAATCCTTTATAGGCTATTCAAACACCTTCGATCATTTCGACTTATACCCAATCATCCCGGGTCCACATCTCCTTAGAGATGTTTGCTTAAGATGTCAAAGCATAAGTCTCCATGATCAAGATGACTTGAATACCGCAAGTCAAATGAACATCGCACTTAAGCGACAGTAAGAACTTCATTGACATATCTATATATGCAGAGAACCATATGAAGTCTTACGGCTGGTCACTCCAATGAACTAGTTACCATAACTAGCATCCACGATCAACTCCGAACATCACAATGTCTCCAGCCAGTGAGAATCAGCTGCTTGGATACACTAAGGAGTATACCTCGTGCTAGTCTCGACAGAATTGATGGTGTCCAAATTCATCAATTCATCGACTAGGGATAATTCCGATACATCACAATTACACATGTAGAGATACTCACTAGTTGTGATCCAATCACAAATTCTCTCATGCTGTGAATCGCATCGTGGACATTCAGTAAATGAGTTTAAGATCCAATCAAATACATGAAACATGTATACTCAAATAGTGAATCTTCATTTATCATATAAATGGTTCATACATAAGGTGATTGCCTTAGGACATCTCTCATATTTTACTAACAGACTCCCACTTGGCCTAATGTCAATCGCTATGGTATCCAATACCATAAGCACTAACATGACCCTCAAACTTACTTTGAGGTAATGCTTTAGTCAAAGGATCCGCTAAGTTCTTTTCAGTGGGAATTTTCTCGATTTGTATTTCGTTTCTACTGATGATCTCTCTAATAAGATGATAGCGGCGAAGCACATGTTTGGATCATTGATGAGACCACATCAAGTTCATAGATGAACTTCTTGATCCAAACCGCTTCCTTTGCTGCTTCCAAAGCTGCAATGTATTCTGCCTTAGTGGCAGAATCCGCTATAGCGTCAAGCTTGGAACCTTTCCAACTTATTGCGCCTCCATTCTAGGTGAATACATACCCATACTGAGACATGGAATCATCCTTGTCTGTCTAGAGCTGGCATCCGTATACCCACGTATCACCATGTACCCTTCTCCATATATTAGGAACACATCCTTAGTTCTTCTCAAGTACTTAAGGATCGTCTTAACAGCCACCCAATAATCCATTCCCGATCGATGGATCGTATCTGCTCGTGACACTCAGAGCGTACGATACATCGGGCCTCGTACATAACATAGCATACATGATAGATCCTATTGCGGATGCATAGGGAATCTTACTCATGCAAATCCTCTCGTCTTCTGTGCGCGGACACATAGACTTCGAAAGGTGTATCCCATGCCTGATGGGTAGAAAACCTTTCTTGGATTCCGACATGCTAAACCTCTTTAGCACTCGGTCTATATATGTAGACTGCGAAAGACCAAGCAACCGTTTCGATCTATCTCTATAGATCTTAATCCCGAGGATGTAGGTTGCTTCTCCCAGGTCTTTCATGGAGAATGTCTTGGATAATCAAACCTTAACTGACTGTAAGACTGAAACATCGTTTCCTATAAGTAATATGTCATCGACATATAATACTAGGAACACGATTGCACTCCCACTAACCTTTTGTACACACAAGGTTCGTCTGGATTTTTGTGAGAAATAAAACTTTTTGATTGTCTCATCAAAATGGATATTCCAGCTCCTGGATGCTTGCTTCAATCCATAAATGGATCGTCGCAATTTGCATACCTTAGTTTTATCAACCGATGTGAAACCCTCAGGCTGTATCATATACACGTCCTCGAGCAGGTTTCCATTAAGAAAAGTTGTTTTCACATCCATCTGCCATATCTCATAATCATAATGAGCCGCTATGGCCAGGAGCTTCCAAATGGATTTAAGCATAGCTACAGGCGAATAGGTTTCATCATAATCAACACCTTGCTTTTGATGATATCCTTTCGCCACCAATCTAGCCTTATAGGTAATCACATTACCATCCATGTCGGTTTTCTTCTTGAAAACCCACTTCCACCCTATAGGCTTTATGCCTTCAGGTGGGTCAACCAAGTTCCAAACTTGGTTTTCATACATGAAATCCATTTCCAACTTCATGGCACCAAGCCACTTATCCCTTTCTGAACTTGTCAGCACTTCTTCATAACTGGTAGGCTCCTCATCATCAATGAGTAACACGTCATTCGATTCACTTACGAGAAATCCATATCTCCCAGGAATATTGCGTGTTCTACCAGATCTACGAAGATGTGGTGTTACAATAGGTCCAGTCGATTGCTCATCACTATGAGTTGTCGACTGTTGTGCTTCACCAGGTATCTCATAAATGTCTATTTGAGTCTCTCGAGCCTCCTCAAGCTCGACGATACTCCCACTGTTTTCTTGCAAGAGAAACTCTTTCTCTAGAAACACAGCATGCCTTGAAACAAACACCTTTTGTTCCACAGGATGATAGAATTGGTAACCCTTTGTTTCCTTAGGGTATCCAATAAATAGACATTTATCAAACTTAGCATCCAATTTGTCTGATACTGTCTACTTCACATAAGCAAGACAACCCCATATCTTCAAGTAAGATACATGAGGTTTCTTACTATTCCATATCTCATATGGAGTAGTTGAGACTACCTTGGTAGGCATTCTGTTTAACAAGTAAACAGCTGTCTGAAGTGCATAGCCCCAAAAGGACTTAGGAAGAGTCGCATGATTCATCATTGACCTGACCATGTCCAACAAGGTCCGGTTACGCCTCTCAGATACACCATTATGCTGTGGTGTATATGGCGGAGTTCATTGAGACAATATGCCATTGTCTCTTAGATAATCAAGAAACTCTTGACTTAAGTATTCACTACCTCGATCCGATCGAAGTATTTTAATACTCTTGTCATGTTGTTTCTCTACTTCATTTCTGAATTCTTTGAACCTTTCAAAGGCTTCAGACTTGTGTTTCATCAAGAACACATACCCAAACCGTGAGTTATCATCGGTGAAGGTAATGAAGTAGCTATAGCCTCCTAAAGCTTGAGTTGACATGGGTCCACATACATCAGTATGTATTAGACCTAGCAACTCTTCCACTCGTTCACCTTTTCCAGTAAAAGGTAACTTAGTCATCTTGCCTTTTAAGCATGATTCGCATGTATCGTATGAATCCAATTCAAACGATTCCAGAATTCCACATCGGTGTAATTCGGACATGCGTTTCTTACTTGCATGGCCAAGACGACAATGCCACATATAAGAGTCTAATTGATTATCTTTTCGAGCACGCTTGTTGCTCACTTCGATATTGCAAATATCACTGGATACGTCCAACGTATAAACACCATTGCTTAAAGTTCCAGTCCCATAAAGAATTCCATTCAAAGTTATGTAACAACAAATGTTACTAAAAGTCAAATGGTTCCGATTTCTATTTAAACAAGAAATAGAAATGATGTTCTTTATCAACGAAGAAACATAAAAGCAATTGTCCAGTTCTAAGACAAGTCCTGCAGGGAGTTTCAACAAATACGTTCCGATGGCGAGTGCAGCAACCTTTGCTCCATTCCCAACACGTAAATTTGACTCTCCCTTGACAAGTCTTCTTCTATTACTTAGCCCATGTATGTCATTACATATATGTGAGCCACACCCAGTATCCAATACCCAAGTGTCTGAGGAAATAGAATGACAATCAATAACGAAGATATTTGAAAAAGATGGAGTATCTTATGCCTTATTCTTCTTCACAGACTCAAGATAAATCTTGCAATTTCTTCGCCAATGGCCCTACTTGCCATAATGATGGCAAGTGCCCTTTTGAGCTGGTTCTGCCTTTTTAGCCTTTTTCTTCTTCCTCTTCTGTTGTTCCTTTGACTCCCTCTTAGAACCTTTCTTCGAGGAATCAACTAACAACACCGTCCCCTGCTCATGCTTCTCAGAAGGCTCCACAGTACAGATGAACCTTCTTGCATCTCAGAGGTGAAGAGAAGCTTGGAGACTTCGAACCTTTCGAATCTCACTTGCTTATCAAACAACTCATAAAGATGAAGGACTATGATATGAGCATCCATATGCTCATGCTGCTTTTGTAGCTTGGTTTCCATCGCGGCTAGCATGATGCAACTTGTCAGTTCAGAATCAGTCACATGTTTCTGATAGACCAACAATTGGTCCGGAGTTGCATCATCACTAGGATAGGCGGGAAGAGGCGCTTCGAGGACATACACAAGCTTTTCACCTTGAGAACAATTCTCAAGTTTCTAAGCCAGTCCAAGAAGTTCGGCCCAGTCAATTTATTCGAATCCAAAATGGAACGCAAATTCAAAGACATCATGATCAATCTTAGAAATACAAAATGAGCATATATGAGAAAATGATTTTAAAATGCATCATTATACATTTATAAATCCCATTCATTTTTTGAATTTCAAAAACCCCCAAAATCACTTCGGGAGATCGTAGGTTCATCTCCGAATGGGCTGATATCCATCATAGATATGAACAACCTTGGAGAGAGTCCAACAAGCCATTCATAACTATGACGGTAGGTATCAACTATACCGATTGCATATCACGTATATGCAACTATCACAATGTGCTATCAACTAATTGAATGTTCACACATACATCGGGTTGTTAACACATTAACAAGTATGCATCATATGCATAGCACCCAACTTCACCTCTCTTCACATCGACCTTCGAGTGAGTCCAACAAATCGATGCTCCAAGTTAGAGTCGACCCATTAATCGCGAAATAGTTTTAATATGGTTAGAGCGCATTCAACCAATTAGCCAGGCTTGGAGTGAGTCCAACAACCCAAACTAACGATTGACCTCTGACTCTTACCATATTAGAGTTAAACTATTCCAATGATTTGAATATATTCAGGTTCGAGCCGGCCTTGGAGTGTGTCCAACAACCCAAACAAGAAACAGAACTCTGGTTCTAACCATATTAATGGAAGGTGTAGGCTTTAATATTGAGTTAGAGTTTTGTGTCTCATCCTCTTTGCATGCAAATAACTATTATCTACATGGCATGGCATACATGGCATACATCTACATGTCACGACACGCATGACATAATGTTATGCATCTAATGCAATTACATGTCATACAATTATGTCATGTATATATTTCCTTATATGTCATAACTATTTATGGAAATAAAATATGTTTAAGATTTGATTCTCCAAATCAAATCATAATTAAATTAGGAAACAAATTTCCAAATCTAATCACATATTTTATTCATGGAATTATTTGATTAAGGAAAATCTATTTAGGAAACCAATTTCCTAAATCTTTAAAACTACTTATGGAAATTAAATATTTTAAGATTTGATTTCCCAAATCAAATCATGATTAAATTAGGAAACAAATTTCCAGAATCTAATCAAATATTTTATTTATGGAAAATATCAATTTCCATAAATACTTCCAACTTTCCAAAAGTGGAAGATTTCCATAAATACTTCTAGACTTTCCAAAATTGAAAAATTTCAATAAATACTTCTAAATTTCCAAAATTAGAAAATTTCCAGAAATACATTATGACTATCGCAAAACCATTTTTACGATTATGTCAAAACACAACCTGGGCTCTGATACCACTGTTGGGTTTCCGGCACCGCGGCGTGTGTGTGTTCGATCACGTTTCATAAACATGAACACAGCGGAAGCAATAAAAATAATAAATCTACATTTATTACAACACACACAACACACGCATGCATATTACAACAAGTGTAGACATAACCGTAAATTTAAATTTGCAATAAAAGGAAATTTATCTACGTTATACCTTTCGTATGACGTGTAGCGGGAACGACATCAAACGGAACGATCCTCGCTAGAATCGTCTCTATCCGTATCCACACCGAGTTCCTAGGGATGACTTCGCTAAGCCATGAGCTTCGTCTTCGTACGGGTTACTAGCCTCGTGTTGAAGACGACGTGATCGAGAGATGATCACGATCCGAATCCAAATTTGGATCCTAGTACGAGTTCTCAAAACTCGCTTCTCCGGAGAGGTATTCGTCAACCAATTGACGAATCCTTCGTCCTCCACCTCAGAGGATTACCGGAGATCGAATCCCCGGTAAGTTCGCTGCTGTCGGAGCACTAACCGTCGTCCAAACGATGCTCTGACGAGAGGAGAACAAGTTGTCCAGAAAACTGGACAGCTTTGGTGGAGGTGATAGGCGCCGGCCAACCAAGGGAGATAGAGCTCACCTTGATGCCAAACTTGAAGGAGATCACCGGAGCACTAACCGGCAGCAGCTCGACGCTGGCGAGGGGGAAGGAAGCAGCCTTCTGGATGCCGGTTGGAGCCTCAAGGTGGGCGGCGGCAAGGAGGAGGAGAGTTAGCTCCGAATTTCTCCAAGGAGAGGTGGGCGGCAACTTACGGTTGTGGATTAGGGCTTAATTATCCCTTAAGCCCTCTTTTATAGAGAACTAATTCTCTTAATGGTTATTGGATCATAACCATTAGTTCCGTTAACCCGCTCCATTAAGATAGTTTAAAATAAACCAAACCATGATGGTTTATTTTAAGTTAAAACGAACCGAACCAACTTTTGGTTCATTCGTTTAAAATAAACCAAACCCTTTAGTTTATTCTCCTCTATTGGATTAGAACCAAACCATTTTGGTTCAACCATTATGTCTTTATAAGACACGGCTCATCCATGCTTCCATTGCGACTGAAACGATTTCATGCTCGCTCCATGTTTGGTCCAACCAAACATAGTTTCTCTCGGTCTGAGAATCCCATTCTCAAGCTCGTTTTAAATCCTTCGGATTACGCTCGTTGTGCGTGTGACCAAATAGGTTCTCGGTTTATGTTGGTCGTCTATAATTAACCATTAATTATAGAATGATCATGAGTGGCACCTAGTAGTACATCATGATCCCCAATTAACCGAAAAGATCAACGGTTGATCCAGAACTATTTCTGAAACCCTTCAGCAGCTTGAATGAATCGTGCCCCATTCCCTTCACTCATCTTATACCCACTTGGTTCAGGACATGGTCTATAGTGTCAGTCCCCACTAGGCTAACTACGTCACGCCTAGTCCAAGTATCATTTCCTCGTCCTACGGATTCTAGTTACTGCACATGTATCGAAGAGTACCTTACTCTAAACATGTAATGCTTTAGCCAAAGACTTTAGTAACAATCCGACGAGAGGCCATGGGTATACATCTCCTCGCAAGGAGTGGTGAATCCTTTATAGGCTATTCAAACACCTTCGATCATTTCGACTTATACCCAATCATCCCGGGTCCACATCTCCTTAGAGATGTTTGCTTAAGATGTCAAAGCATAAGTCTCCATGATCAAGATGACTTTAATACCGCAAGTTAAAGGAACATCGCACTTAAGCGACAGTAAGAACTTCATTGACATATCTATATATGCAGAGAACCATATGAAGTCTTACGGCTGGTCACTCCAATGAACTAGTTACCATAACTAGCATCCACGATCAACTCCGAACATCACAATGTCTCCAGCCAGTGAGAATCAGCTTCTTGGATACACCAAGGAGTATACCTCGTGCTAGTCTCGACAGAATTGATGGTGTCCAAATTCATCAATTCATCGACTAGGGATAATTCCGATACATCACAATTACACATGTAGAGATACTCACTAGTTGTGATCCAATCACAAATTCTCTCATGCTGTGAATCACATCGTGGACATTCAGTAAATGAGTTTAAGATCCAATCAAATACATGAAACATGTATACTCAAATAGTGAATCTTCATTTATCATATAAATGGTTCATACATAAGGCGATTGCCCTAGGACATCTCTCATATATTACTAACAAGTTCCTTGTGCTTCGGCAGTAGGAAGCCTCATGTATGCTATGCTATGTATGAGACCGGATATCTGCTTTGTCGTCAACATGGGTAGCAAATAACAGAGTAATCCAGGATAGGGACATTGGACTGCGGTAAAGCATATATTGAAGTACCGGAGAAGGACTAGGAAATATATGCTAGTTTACCAGGCAGACCAATTACTCCCTTTGGGTTACACAGATTCCGACTTCCAATCAAATAGGGATAACAGTAAGTCTACCTCAGGTTTTGTGTTTACTTTGGGAGGTGGAGCCATTGTATGGAGGAGTGTCAAGCAGAAATGCGTGGCGGACTCTACCATGGAAGCTGAGTATGTGGCAGCCTCTGAGGCAGCCAAAGAAGTTGTGTGGCTCAGGAACTTCTTGATGGACTTGGATGTGATTCATGGTTTGCCCAGAAATATCACAATTTATTGTGATAATAGTGGTGTAGTTGCAAACTCGAAGGAACCACGAGCCCATAAGGCAAGTAAACACATAGAGCGCAAGTACCACCTGATACGAGAAATCGTAAAGAGAGGAGAAGTTGTGGCTAAGATTGCATCAGAGGATAACCTGGAAGATCCTTTCACTAAGGCCCTTCCGGCGAGAGCTTTTGATAGGCATGTGGAGGGAATGGGAATCAGATGTATGGCAGTTTAAGAACAGCGTAGTCTTTTAGTATAAGTGGGAGATTGTTGGGATGTATACTGAAAAGTCTATCTTTTGTATGAACATCTTTATTTTGAAATAAGAATCACATGATCATTGTTTGCATATTTATGGTTATGCATATTTGTCTGATACATTACATTGTAGATAACATGGTGTGTAGTGTCACATAGGAGATCATGTTATCGGTTCATTGTAAAGTATAAGTAAAGGCTCACAACCGAGATGGTTTCGGACAAACCATTGGCATGGTTGTGGTGTGATTTGGTATTGGTTTGTCTTGACCATAGAATCACACTAGTACATTTTATGGGTATTGAGCAGGACCGACATAGAGGTGATTCGATTTATTGCTGACTACATAATTGAATCGGACCTCAGATATTATGTTGAACATGCTCTTAATCCCGATATAATAACGGGCACATATACTTAGTATTTATTTCTTTGATTTACCAATGGGCGAGATTTATAGAGTAAATCGATAGGCTCGGTAAGTTGGGAAATAATATTATTTATATGGTGTGCCGTTGTTTATAGGAGGAAAGCGTGTCCTATATATTAGAATGATGATGTCCCCTTGAGGAGCTCATAAGGTTCATCATGTAAACCATGCAGGTGGACTTGGTCCGGCATGATGATAAGGTTGAGTGGTACTACTCATGGAGTTAGATATTGATTAATTAATTGTCAGGAAATTAATTAATCGATGGGCATTCGAGATCTTAAACACGAGGAGATAAATCTACAAATAATATATGGAGTCCATATTAACTTATCAGGGTTGGTGAGGTAGATCAATGATAATCCTCTAGTGGAATGGATTATCATTAATGGATCGGACTTTATGTGGGCTTGATCCATTAGGTGGCCAAGATCCAACTCCTCCTCATGTTTCCTATTGTAGCCTATTAAAACTTCATGGAGCCTAGATCCAATGATGGAAAACAAAACTCTGGATCCAACGGTGGTGATTAAATCTCTAGATCCGACGGTTGAGATTAAATCTCTAGATCCGACGGTTGAGATTAAATCCCTAGAACCGATGGTGGAGATTAAAACAAGGCTTAAGCCTAACTCTATAAAAGGAGAGATTAGGGTGGGCGTCAAGAGAAATTAGAAACAAGATAGGATTAGGGTTGGGCGGCAAGAGCTTGGAGGTTTTGGGCAGCCACAATTAAGGAAAAATTTTCCTTTCTTCTCTTCTTCCTTAGGTGGCCGGCGCCCATCATCTTCTGCTCTCTCTTTGGCCGGCACCCAAAGCCCTTCCTTATCTTCTCCTTGGCCAGTGGAAACAAGGGTTAGGGTGATTCCTTGGAGCTCTTGGCCGGCACCCACCTTTCCCTCTCTTTAGGCTGGCGGCAAGCTTCAAGTTGGGAGCTTGTTGGTTGGTTCTAGATAGAGGTGAGTTTTGTTTCTTATTCTTCCTTTTGTTCGAAGCGAGCAAAGAAAGGAAGATTGGTGATCTAGGAGGCTTCGACTTTTGGAAGATCGTCGCCCACACGACGTCCAAAAGGAGGAAGGACATACAATAGAAGATCGAGAGGTATAACGCTTGTTTATATTCTTTTGTAACATGTCTATAATTGTTTTTCAATCATATACATGTTGTATGTTCTGTTTTTATTGTAAAATATACTTGGACCCCGAATACAAACACAAAAGTCGGCGATCCGTACATCATCTATTCCGTGGATATTCGTAGAATAGAGGTTGGTGGCTTGAACAACAAGTTTGTTCAAGTGACTACTCTAATCAAATAGCACGACGATGAAATGGTAGCTTGGGTGATCCCTCCTTGTCAAGGATAAATTTTTTTATTCTGGGACGTAGAAGGGATCGCCATGAACAAGTGACCGAGTTGGAGTGGGAAGCAAAGTTTCCCACCTTCAAAGATTACAAGGAAAATACAAAAGCTCGAGGATGAGGCAACAAGCCTACCTCACCTCATTATGATGAAAACTTTGAGTATAAGAAAAGTAAACAAATTAAAGAAAAAATTAAGCTACCAAATAAGAGGAGTTCGAATCTCGGCGTGTCGTCAGTGTTATGGCGTCGTGGAGTTGTCATTGATGGTGCGACGTTGTTGGAGCAATTTGAGAGCATGATTGATTATTCAAAATGGTGAAAACCCCCTTCTTTTATAGCCCTTCAAACCCTAGCTCGTTGAGATCCAGATCTGGGTCAAAGAGCCTCATCCCTCCAATTTTGGTGGAGCTTATCTTGACTTTCTACAAGCTGACCAGTTTGAATAGCAGTCGACTGATGACCCTCAACAGTCGACTAATGGTAGGATCAGTCGACTGCCAATAGCCTTTAGTTGACTATCAGCTTGGTCACTCAACTGCAATAAAGAGTTAGCACAGAAAACATGAAATGATGGTAAATACGACGGTTCCTTACCATCCGATCTCGACCTAGACCTTCCTCCAGAAGTCTTAATTGGATCGCCGCCTACGGTTGTCCCCGTATGAAGGACGCGTCCTTACCATCACTCCACACTCGTGCTTACCTCTTGTCCTTTCTGACCTATCGCTTAGCTTCTGGTCTCCACCCAGGTTCTTCAACTCCAATGAAATTCTCCTAGTGTCGTCAGACCACCATGGTTTCTCGTCCCGAGATTCTCTGGGTGTCGCTAACATTCAGCTTAGCTTAAACACTTCGTGCACACTTAACACAGCTCATGAGATATCAATAACAGGTTAACTTTGAACCTTTTCCATAATCAAAATCTAAGTTCGATTATCTGGTGCCCCTTTACTAACAATCTCTCCCTTTTTGATCTATGGAAAACTGATTCAAAGTTAAAGAAAATTAAGAATGAGTACTAAGCATAGAAACGGATTAATAATGAATACGAAGTGAGTAATAGGCATGAATAGCATGTAGTAATGAAATATAAGTAAGCAAGTGTAAGTATGTAGTAAAATTAAGCATGAGTAAGTTAGTGTAAAAATAAGCATTAGTAAGTTAGTATGAGTAACTTGCTATAAGTATGAAATGAGTATAGAATAAGCATGAGTAAACTCTTTTTAAAATCCTCCCCCTTGAGGTTACCTCCCCCTTTACCTTAGGTGAGTTTTTGAAAAAGAAGCTTAGCTCTCCCTCTTAACATTTGGCCACTTAAAGAAAGCTTAAGTAAGTTAAAATTTCAAAAATAAACTTTTGATCCCTTAACTTTGGCCTCTCTTATCCACTTAAATAAAGTGAGTTAAGTTTTCAAAAATAAACTTTTTATTCCTTAAACTTTTGATCCCTTAACTTTGGCCTCTCTTCTCCCCCTTTTGCCATAAATCAAAAATATTTGTGGATTTGTAAAAGAACTTTAAAACTACATATCTTTATAAATAAGCGATTAACATTATAAGTCCAAACATGTTCCTTTTAAATTTTGAAAATAGTAGTTTCAACATAAACTCAACTAATAGCATGTTCAACTCTTTTTGACTTAATTGATATGAAATGATAAATAAGTCATGATTAGAGTTGGTTATTTTGAATAATTATACTCCATGATTCATATCGATGCACTAGATCTACATCTGGAATTAGGAGTAAGGTCCTAACATCTCACGCCTATCTACGTGGCTCAGTACACAAACACATTGATCCTATGTGTTGTGTGATGTGTTGGCTCCTTAAATCTATATGTGCATGCTTTCTAAGGGAAACCCTAAGCTAGTTCCATGTAGCAAGAAAAATAAAGATAAATTATAAGTAAGAATTGAGTCCTAATCTATTACGCACATCACTAATCTTCGTCTGAGCAAACTAAATTCTGCTTCGGGTAAGGGTTTCGTGAAGAAGTCCACTAGGTTCGATTTTGACTCAACATATTCGAGTTTTATGGTTCCATTTTCTGTGTGTTCTCTGTTGGAACATAGGTGGCCGGCTAGAGGGGGTGAATATCCCTCAATCGTCGTATGGTGGAACTCGTTCGTTGATTGCCTACAAGTATAATTAGCGCAAGCGGAAATGTAAAGAAAATACAAAGGCAATGCTAACAAACTGATATAATGTAGTTCACGGCCCTATGCCACTAATCCACGATCTGATTCGTCTCCGGTGAATCACTCCAAAACCAATCCAATATGGTCTCTCCCTTTAGCCAAAGCAAGGTGGAGGTAATCCTTCTTACAACACAAACACTCTTTCTTACAATAGATTTGAAATAAGAAGAGAAAGAGTTGGAAGCTTGTAGGGCACTTGGATGATCAGTTAGAGCATAAGCATTAGCCATCCAAAAGCCCACACCTTCTCTATAACTAGAGAAGGCTATTTTCTTCTCATTGGCCATTGGTAGTCAACTGATGCCCGATCAGTCGACTGCTCCTGTAGTCGTTTCCCAATAACGGCTTCTTCGACGTTAGATTTCATCCAATGACTCCCACATCAGTCGACTGATCATCCCATCAGTCGACTGATGGAGCTATCAATCGAGTGTCGAAAGTAAGTACTCGACTAATCAACATTCTGTGCCTGAAACCCTTGTGACCAGTCGACTGCTGCCATTAGCAGTCGACTGATGGTCTCGGCAGTCGACTGCTAACCCCTGGCAGTCGACTAATGGCATAGAAATCAGACTCGAACACCAGTCGAGTCATAGTCAACTTGGAGCAGTCGACTGCCATGACATGGCAGTCGACTGATGCCTGGTAAACCTCAAACTTTACAATCGTTTGAGCGTCCGGCGGTCAGGTAAACCTCAACCCTTGCTGTCGAGCCTTCGACACTTATCCATTCGGTCAAGTTCACCTAATGAGCTACTTACATTTCACTCATTCTCTCATTTCACTTGAAGTCCCTCGCCGAAGATCTCTTCATTCGCGGCCACGTCCCTCAGCAGCACCAAGTGCACGGCTTCGCAATGCTCCTTCGCGTCTCTTGCCCTCGAAGTCTGCTTCCTTGGCTTCACTTCAAGTCATCTCATCCGATGGTCCCTCAGATGCATCAAGCGCACGGCTTCGCAATGCTCCTTCGCTGACTAAAGCACGAGGTTGTGAGTTGGTGAAACTTGCCAAAGCTCTATGTGCGAATTACTAAGTCCTGCAAGACTCCAACACACATATCAAAATAATAACAACCTAACTTAAACCCTTTGCCACACACATCAAAACCATATCACATGGGTTGATTGCCCTAACAATCTCGCCCTTTTTGATGTGTGGCAATCCGTTTAAGTTAGGTAAAAACAAATAACAATAACAACATAAGGCAAGAAAGCATGTAAATAATATGAGTATGGCATCAACTCCCCCTTAAACATGCATCTCCTCCTTAAGACATGCTAAATTTTCCCTTTTACCATGATTAACTTAAACCTTATCAATTCTCCCCCTTTGACACCATCAAAAATATTTTCCAAATGTTATACATGCATGGCATCAACTCTAAGGAGGAAAAAATACCAAAAACCAAACAAAACCTGATAAAATCAAGTTACTGTGCTCGTGCACAGTACATCAGTCGATTGGATCAGACTACCAGTCGACTGACACTCTGGTTTCAGCAATTTCTGATTTTCAGATCGAAATTCAGAAATGCACCAGAAATTCCAAAAAATTCAAACAATTATGAAATTTTGAAAACATATTTATTTTAAAGTCCTTTATCAGTGAAAAATGAGTTTTCATGAAAATTACTTATATTTTCAATGATTTGCTAAAAATCCAAAAGTTTCAAAAACCACTAATATTTGATCGAGTTTATATAAATTTTAACACCTAGTTTTGCTTTAGATTGTTTCAAAACATGAAAACATAGATTTTAAAGTAAGTAATGGTTTTGAAAACATATGAAATATCCAACCATGATCTTTGGGTAATATGTCTATGAATTAAACATAAGTCTTCTCCATGATTGGTCTATTATTGCTCTATTGATACCTTTAATGACCCATCTAAATGTCATAAGCATTAGTGGACCATTTGTATCATCCTATCATCTCACCCATGCTATATTTTCAATCAAAGTTAGCCTTATGGTGAGTGTGAGATGTTCCTAAAGGTATTTATATACTTAACCTTCAATTTCATGCAATTCTACACAAAGTTAAGTATCACTCTAACATACCACATGATCATAAAAATATATATGCATTGATTTCTCATTATGATCATGAAACAAATGTATCAATCAATTTGTAATCATGCATTAGGTATAAAATCATGATAATAAGTCAAGTATCACCCAAAGCATGATTTAAGCTATTTATGGGTGCATTATCATCACCCAACACTTTTTCAAAAATTAAGTCCCGATCATCCTTAGTCAACCAAGTAATATGATATAAGTAAAATCCTTATGGTTGACTATCCTAGGGTTTTCCTAACCCTTAAGGATGGATTTAGGAACCCAATACAAGTTCTTTCCTATGGGGTTCACTAAAAATTTCTTAGGGATCCATTTTCTAGCTATTGTTTTGTTTTTGGCTTGACCCCTAGCAATTAAACAATGATAGGCCTTTTCATTTTTATTTCCCTTATATCCTAGGCCTTTCCTATTGAAGCTTTCCCTTTGGCTCCCTATGATCATGTTCAAGGTATTGGAGCCTATTGTAATTTTTTCTAGGGCTTTAGTCAAATAGTCTACCTTTTCCTTTAAAGCCCTATTTTCTTCAATTCATGCATCATTTACATCAAAGGGCATATAATGATCATGTGAGCATGCATTATCAAAACTAGAAGAGGCATTATCATTAACATTAACATTAACGCATGCATGTTCTAGTTTTTCCTCTAGGGCCTTAATTTGATCAAGCATGCACTTATTCTTCTTTTTAGACCTAAAAAAATCCCTAGTTAAGTTAGAAATCATGGAAACTACTTCTTGAGTGGGAAGATATTTTACCATAGTTACCATATCTTCTTCTTCGGATGATGAGGATGATGAAGAGCCTCCCCCTTCACTTGAGCTCTCCTCACTTGAGCTTCTTTCTTCTTTTTCGGAGGAGGTGGTGTCAAAATCTTCTATTGCCATTAGGGCAAGATTTGTGACAAATGCATTTTCTTCCTCCGAAGATGATGATGAAGGATCATCCCATGTCCTTGCTTTGAGTGCTTTGGCCTTCTTCTCTTCTTCCTTTCTCTTACTCCCCTTCTTCTTTTCTTCTTTCTTCCTCCTCTCTTCTTTGCTCTTGTTCAAGAGGGGACACTCATCTCTTATATGTCCCTCTTGTTGGCAATTATAGCAAATTATCTTCCTCTTGTGCCTTCTCCTATCATAAGATTTGTTAAATTTTAAATTTCTTAAAGCACGCCTTACCTTCCTTACCATATAAGCATCTTTATTGCTATTCATTGAGGATGAGGAGGATGCTTCATCGGAGGAGGAGGGAGTCTCCATCTTCTTCATTCCCTTGTTGGCTACTAGTGCCACTCCCCTTGATAGCTTGATGCTTGATTCTTCAATTACTCCCTCAAGCCTTGTTTCGTGGAGCTCCATTGTTGAGAAGAACTCCTCTAAGGTGCTAACTTCTAGGTTCTTTAAGATGTAGAAAGAGTCTACCATTGAGCTCCATTTTGATGACCGGGAAAAGACATCTATAGCCTTCATTACCATATCCCAGTTGGAGAGTTTTTCTCCTACACTCGTTAGTCCAATTAAAATTTCTTTAAAATGAGAGTGTAATGAAGTTACCTTTTCTCCCTTTTCAAGTTTGATATTAGTTAGTTGGGAGCGGAGGAGGTCTCTCCATGCAAGCTTGGCCTCCGAGGTAGGCCGAGGTACCTTCATGAAGCTCTACTAGCTTCTCCCACATCTCTTTAGCACTTGCACACTCTCCAATCTGATTGATCTCTTGTTGGGAGAGTACGTTGTACAAATGATGCTTGTCTTTCGAATTCGCCAAGTACTCCTCTCTTTGTCTCTTTGCCCATCTTGTCTTCTCTATTTGCTCCCCATCTTCATCCCTAGGTATCTTGAAACCATTTTCCATTATCAATAAAATTTCGAAGTCAGTTTCGAAAAATACCTCCATTCTCTTCTTCCGCCAAGTGAATTCTCCCTCAAACTTTGGCAGATGAATATTTGAACCGACCATCCTTGATGTGGCGGTTAGTCCTCGACAAGATACCTTGGCTCTAATACCACTTGTTGGAATGTAGGTGGCTGGCTATAGGGGGGTGAATAGCCCTCAATCATCATATGGTGGAATTCGTTCGTTGATTGCCTACAAGTATAATTAGCGCAAGCGGAAATGTAAAGACAATACAAAGGCAATGCTAACAAATCGATATAACGTGGTTCACGGCCCTATGACACTAATCCACGGTCCGATTCGTCTCCGGTGAATCACTCCGAAACCAATCCAATATGGTCTCTCCCTTTAACCAAAGCAAGATGGAGGTAAACCTTCTTACAACCCAAACACTCTTTCTTACAATAGATTTGAAATAAGAACAAGAGAAAGAGTTGGAAGCTTGTAGGGCACTTGGATGATCAGTTAGAGCATAAGCATTAGCCATCCAAAAGCCCACACCTTCTCTATAAATAGAGAAGGTTGTTTTCTTCCCGTTGGTCACTAGCAGTCGACTGATTCCCTGATCAGTCGACTGCTCCTGTAGCCATTGCCCAATAATGACTTCTTCCACGTTGGATTTCATCCAATAGCTCCCACATCAGTCGACTAATCGTCCCATCAGTTGATTGATGGAGCTATCAGTTAAGTGTCGGAAGCGAGCACTCGACTTATCAACATTCTATGCCCGAAACCCTTGCGACTACCGATCACGCCGCCATCGCGATCGATGACCGATATCTTAGCAATGATTGCCAACCCGTGGCAGTCGACTGATGGCACATAAACCAGACTTGAACACCAATTGAGTCATAGTTGACTTGAAGAAGTGGACTGCCATGACATGGCAGTCGACTAATGCCGGGTAAACCTCAAACTTTACATCCGTTTGAGCATTCGGCGGTCGGGTAAACCTCAACCCTTGTGGTTGAGCCTCCGACACTTAGCCATTCGGCCAAGTTCACCTAATGAGCTACTTACATTTCACTCAATCTCTCATCTCACTTGAAGTCCCTCGCCGAAGCTCTCTTTGTTCGTGGCCACGTCCCTCGGCAGCACTAAGTGCACGACTTCGCAATGCTCCTTTGCGTCTCTTTCCCTCGAAGTCTGCTTCCTTGGCTTCGCTTCAAGTCATCTCGTCCGGCGGTCCCTCGGATGCATCAAGCGCACAGCTTCGCAATGCTCCTTCGTCGACTCAAGCACGAGGTTGTGAGTTGGTGAAACTTGACAAAGCTCCATGTGTGAATTACTAAGTCCTGCAAGACTCCAACGCACATATCAAAACAATAACAACCTAACTTAAACCCTTTGTCACACACATCAAAACCATATCACATGGGTTGATTGCCCTAATATCCTCGTACAAAATGATGTTTGACTTCTATGTGTTTAGTCCTAGAGTGACAAATTGGGTTTTTATTAAGATTAATAGAACTAATATTATCGATTAAAATTCTAGTGTTACTAAAATTTAATTGAAAGTCTTGGAGAGTGTGCTTCATCCAAAGAAGTTGAGCTACACACTCACCCATGGCAATGTATTCAGCTTCGGTGGTAGACAAGGCAACACAATGTTGCTTTCTACTACACTAGCTAACTAGACTCGAGCCTAGGAGTTGGCAACAATCACTCGTGCTTTTCCTATCAAGTTTACTACCGACATATTCCAAGTCAATGTAGCCGATTAGTTCGAACTCGCTCAATCTAGGGTACCAAATTCCTACGTTTAGTGTTCCTTTTAGATACCTAAAGATTCATTTGACTAGCGTTAGGTGTGATTCCTTAGTGCAAGATTGAAATCTCGCGCACATACTTACTGTGAAAAGTATGTCTGGTTGACTCACAGTTAAGTATAGAAGGCTTCCTATCGCGCTCCTATAGTACTTTAAATCAATTTCTTTTCCTTCTAAGTCTTCTCCTATGTTCACATTGGTAGCCATTGGTGTTTCGATTTCCTTAGCGTTTTGCATTCTAAACCTATTAATTAACTCCTTAGCATATTTACGTTGGTGTAAGTAGATTGCTTCTCTAGTTTGTTTTATTAGTAACCATAAGAAGAAATTAAGTTCTCCTACTAAGTTCATTTCAAATTCACTCCCCATTAGTGAAATGAACTCATTTAACAATGTTGAATTAGTTGTACCAAAAATTATGTCGTCTATATAAATTTGTGTAATAAAGATCTCTTTCCCTATGGTCTTTACAAAAAGGGTTGGGTCAACTAAACCTTGATTAAATCCCTTGGTCTTAAGGTAAATTGAAATCCTTTCATACCAATCTCTAGGAGCTTGTTTTAGTCCATATAAGGCTTTTCTAAGCTTGAAAACATGGTCAAGTTTGTCTAGACTTTCGAATCCATGTGGTTGGCTAACATACACCTCTTCCTTAATGAATCCATTCAAAAATGCTAACTTTGTTAGTGCAATCATCCCAAGTATGGTTTGGTTTTGATGTGTGTGGCAATGGGTTCAAGTTAGGTTATTTATGTGATTTGATGTGTGTATTTAAGTTATGCAGGACTTAAGTGAATCACAAATGTGTTGACTTGATGAAGCATTGGTGAGTTCACCATCTCATGGCTCGGGTCCTTGAGTTGGTGAAGGATGACATTGCGGAAGTCATGTACTTGGTGCATCCGAGGGACCGTTGGACAAGGAGCATTGGAGTGAAGCCAAAGGAAGTAGACTTCAGGGCGAGACGCGAAGGATGGCACTGGAGGAGCCACGAGCTTAGTGCATCCGAGGGACGTGGCCAGACGAAGAGAGCTTTGTAGGGATGTATACTGAAAAGTCTATCTTTTGTATGAACATCTTTATTTTGAAATAAGAATCACATGATCATTGTTTGCATTTTTATGGTTATGCAATATTGTGGTGTGTGGTGTCACACGGGAGATCATGTTATCGACTCCTTGTAAAGTATAAGTAAAGGCTCACAACCGAGATGGCTTTGGACAAACCATCGGAATGGTTGTAGTGTGATTTGGTATTGGTTTGTCTTGACCAGAGAATCACACTAGTGTACTTTGTGTGTATTGAGCAGGACCGACTTAAAGGTGATTCGATTTATTGCTGACTACATAATCGAATCGAACCTCAGATATTATTTAGAACATGCTCTTAATCCCGATATAATAACGGGCACATATACTTAGTATTCATCTCTTTGATTTACCAATGGGCGAGATTTATAGATTAAATCGATAGGCTCGGTAAGTTGGGAGATGATATAATTTATATGGTGTGTCGTTGATTATAGGAGGAAACCGTGTCCTATATATTAGGATGATGATGCCCCCTTGAGGAGCTCATAAGGTTCATCATGTAAACCCTACAGGTGGACTTGGTCCGGCATGATGAAAAGGTTGAGTGGTACTACTCATCGAGTTAGATGTTGATTAATTAATGGTTAGTAAATTAATTAATCGACGGACATTTGAGATCTTAAACACGGGGAGAAAATGTAAAAATAATATATGGAGATCATATTAACTTATGGGGGTTGGTGAGGTAGATTAATAATAATCCTTTAGTGGATTGGATTATCATTAGTGTATCGGAGTTTATGTGGGCTTGATCCATGGGTGACCAAGATCCAACTCCTCCTCATGGTCCCAATTGTAGCCTATTAACACCTCATAAAGCTTAGATCCAATGGATAGAAACAAAACTCTAAGATCCAAAGGTAGAGATTAAACCTCTAAGATCCGACGGTTGAGATTAAATCTCTAGATTCGACAGTTGAGATTAAATCCCTAGAACCAATGGTGGAGATTAAACCAAGGCTTATCCCTAACTCTATAAAAGGATGGACTAGGGGTGGGCGGCAAGACATAATTTTAGAGGAAAGGGGCTAGGGTTTTTGGCGGCAAGGGCAAGGGAGACTTAGGGTTTTGGGTGGCCACAATTAAGGAAAGAGTTTTCTTCTTCTTCTTCTTCCTAAGGTGGCCGAAACCCTTCCTCCTTCTTCTCTCCTTGGTTTGGCTGGCATCCAAGCTTCTACCTTTCATCTATGGCTTATGATGGATGGCATTAGAGTTGCTTCCCTTGGGTGGCAAGCAATCCTAGTTGGGATAGGAATAGGATTGGGCGGTTAGGGTTAGGTTTTGAGGGTTGTTGGTGGGCGGCAACAAGTGGAGGAGAGATTCTTCTTCTTCTTCCTAAGGTTGGCCGACCCCTCTTCCTTCTTCCCACTACCTTGGTTGGAGCTCAACCTATTTTTCTTCCCTTCATCCTTGGCCGGAAATTAGGAGAGCTTAGTTTAGGGTTTGGGCGGCAACAAGGAGGAGGATTGTTTCTTTCTCTTCTCCAAGTGTTGGTCGGCGCCCATGCCCTCTTTGATTCTCCTTTGGCCGATTTCTATACTCCATGTTCTCTTCCTTGGCCGACGGCAACATCGTGTTTATTGACTTCGTGGCCAATTCTAGATAGGAAGATGAATTTGGTTTTATGATCTTCCTTTGTTCAGAGTGAACAATCAAAGGAAGATTGGCGATCTAGGAGCTTCGACTTTTGGAAGATCGTCGCCCACACAACGTCCAAAAGGAGGAATGACATACAATAAAAGATCAAGAGATATAATCTTGTTTATTTTGATTAGTGTTCTTTTGTATTATGTTTATAATTTCTTTTCAATTATATGCATGTGTTGTGTGGATGTTTACTTTATGTATGTGGCTAAATAATACTTGAATCCCGAACATAAACACAAAAACCGACGATCCGGACATTGTCTATTCCGCGGCTACTCGTAGAATAGAGGTTGATCGCTTGAACTACGAGTTTGTTCAAGTGATCTCTCTAAATGAATAGCACAACAATGACTTGGTTGTTTGGGCAATCCCTTGTGTCTAGGATTAAATTTTTTAATCCGGGGACATCGATGGGATCGCCATGAACAAACGATTGTGGTGTAGTGGGAAGTGAAGATTCCCCTCACGGACTCAATAAGCAAAACTTTTCAATTGGTATCAGAGCTTCCGGGAAAAACCTTCAATTTGTATCAGAGCCAAGGTTTCCAGTTTTGTGTGTTTAGGATTCGGTTAATTTTTATGCACTTTTCATATATTATATGTGCCGGATAATAGTAGAATATGCATAGTTTAACTCTTTGGTTGCTGGCATAAGATCCGACTATTATGGCCATATGTGTGTATGTGATTGTATGTGTATATTTTGTTGAATCCTCGGGGTTGACAAGGCTAGTATTTGATTTTTTGTAAATTAGATATGGCATTGTTTAGCCACTCTTTATTTTATTTTACTTTCGATCTAGATTTCATGTACACTCCCTCGTGGAGTATAGGATCGATGGATGTAAATTAAAATAGGTTTTAGTTTCGGCTCGGATCTCCGGATGACTTGTACATGGCGTAGGAGGAGCGGACGAGAAGGCGTTGCGACGGGAGACATATTGAAGACAAAAGCCATAATAGTTGGAAAATAATTTATTTTTCATATTTATTGCTTTTTGTTTGATATGCATGTCGTAGGCTAGGAAAATTCCTCAATTTCAAACTACTAAGCGGGAGAGGGATTTTTTAAAATTCCCACGGCCTCCATTACGATTTGACAAGTGATGCAAACAAACTTGCACGTCGGCTCTGAGTGCCTTCCTCCCCATCGGATGAGTTTGTTTGTGGATCACAAGGTCGAATATGGTTATAGGAAATTATTAAGGAGTGTGTGTACTTCCCCATCGTAAGGCACATAACCCGAGATAATTACCTTGGTACCAAGTAATGGTGAACACTTAGATACAAATATAAGTATCCTCCCCATCGGAGTCACTGCTTTTATTTGTAGGGCCGAAGAGAAACCAACTATTAATTTTATTTGTCAAAAAGTTAGGTTGACAAGATAGTAAAATTAATGGGTAAAACCTCCTCTTACAAATGTAGAATTCGTATACGTCCATACTATCGTGGCATACGATATTCTCGGTGTTTTGAGGTGTTGGTTGATTTTAAAATTTTATTGTTTGAAGAATCAATAATTTTTTGAAATCCAAAGTAATGATCTATGTGATTCTTAGGATTTTCAAAATGGATTTCAGTCCACTTGTTATGATACTAAAGGAAAATAAACTTACTGTACCCAAATGATGTTGATTGGAAAAGAATCTAGATATTGTCTTAACTGTTGAGGAGTACAAATATGTACTCTTCAAAGAGGGTCCTCCTAAGCCTGCGAATGAGCTGGAAGTCCTTGGAGCTGAGATCGATGGGGAAATCTAGGTCGATATCATTCTCCAATCGACAGAAAGGCTTGCTCAGGCTCAGGCCATGGTTGCTCAGAAGGATTCTACTTCTAAGTCGAAAGGCAAGAAGAAGAAGAAACTAGATGGAGCCAAGGTGGTGGGAGGATCTCAGGGCAAGTACTTCACTTGCAAGCAGGATGGACATTGGAAGAAGGACTGTCCCAATCCGAAGCAAGAACAAAGGTATATACTTTGGTCTAGTCGTTGAAACATGGCTAGCGGTATTATCTACCAGCACCTGGTGTTTAGATACGGGAGCCACTGATCATGTCTGCAATACTTTGCAGGGGTTCCAAGAAACCCGACGACTAGCTAAAGGGGAGATTACCGTTTACTTGGGCAATGCCATGAAGGTGGCAGCTATTGCAGTGGGAGACGTTTTATCTTTTGAGAAAAATAAAACTTTGGTTATGGAAAATTCCCTTTATGTACCTTTATTTAGAAAGAATTTAATTTTAGTTTCTAAATTGTTTATGGATGGATATTCTATTTCTTTTAATGATAGAGTTGTTATAAAAGGGAATAGGGAGAATATCTGTTCAGGTACATTGATAGGAAATTTGTATACACTCGAACCAAAAGCTCCCACGATGCAAATAAAAGTCAATAACTCATCTTCTAATTCTAATAAAAGAAAAGAACCTTCGAAGATGAACCAAACATATCTTTGCCATCTTAGGCTTGGTCATATTAACCTAAGCAGAATTCAAAGGTTGATAGCTGATGGACCTTTGGGTTCATTAGTGGTGAAAGATTTCCCAACTTGTGAATCTTGCTTGGAGGGTAAAATGACCAAGAGGCATTTTAAAGCCAAGGGGTATAGAGCCAAAGATGTGTTAGAATTAGTTCATTCTGATATGTGTGGTCCTATGACTATCCAGGCTAGAGGTGGTTTTGAATATTTAGTCTTTCTCATAGACAATTATTCAAGATATGGATGACACTATGATCTGCTCGTAGTGGCGAATACCTCTTGGGAGAGTTTAGGAACTACTTATCAGAGGCTGGGATTCAATCCCAATTGACTGCACCTGGCACACCCCAGCAGAACAGTGTAGTAGAGCGAAGGAATAGGACTCTTATGGAGATGGTTAGACTGATGATGAGTTATTCTGAGTTGCCGAATTCGTTCTGGGGATATGCTCTAGATACGGCAGTGTACATTCTGAACTTGGTTCCATCTAAAACAGTGCCTTCTACTCTCACAGAGTTGTGGACTGGGCGAAAGCCTAGTCTAAGACATATTCGGATATGGGGGAGTCCAGCACATGTGCTGAAGGCAGATGCTGGTAAGTTAGAACCTCGTATAGAAGTACACATGTTCGTTGGCTATCCTAGAGGAACGAAGGGTGGTTTATTTTATAGTCCTAGAGATCAAAGGGTGATCGTTAGCACGAACGTCAGATTTCTAGAGGAAGACTATATGATTAGCCACAAGCCCAAGAGTAAAATTGTTCTTGAGGAATTAAAAGGGGAAGTCACTTCTTCAGTACCACCAGTACAAGAGGATATACCACAAGTAACTACACCCCGTGTCGCAGAGGATACACGGGTGACACCTCGTCGTAGTGGGAGGGTTGTTAGACAGCATGATAGATTCATATTCTTGGGAGAGTCTTCTGATTTGGTCCATGGAGAACATGAACCTGATCCCTTGACATATAACGAGGCAATCCAAGATAAAGATACAGTATCTTAGCTTAATTGGTCCATTTATGGATTGAAGCAAGCTTCGAGGTCTTGGAACATCCGCTTTGATGAGGTTATCCAGTCCTATGGATTCATTCAAAGTCCGGATGAGTCTTGTGTAAATAAGAGATATGATGGAAATGTAGTGGTATTTCTTGTACTATACGTAGATGACATTTTGTTGATTGACAACAATAACAAGGTGTTATCGGACGTAAGGGTATGGTTGTCCAAACAATTTGATATGAAGGACTTGGGAGAGGTGGGACACATCCTTGGGATCAAAGTTATAAGGGATCACAGGAAAAGGATGTTGTGCTTATCCCAAGCTTCATACATAGACACGATTATGGATCGTTTTAGCATGCAGAACTCCAAGAAGGGTTTTCTACCTTTCAGGCAAGTAATTCCTTTATCTAATGAGATGTGTCATAGAACATCTGAGGAGATAAAGGAGATGAAGGTGGTTCCTTATGCTTCGACAGTAGGAAGCCTCATGTATGCGATGCTTTGTACGAGACCAGATATCTGCTTTGCCGTAGGAATGGTTAGCAGATATGAGAGTAATCTAGGACAGGGACATTGGACTGCGGTAAAGCATATATTGAAGTACCTGAGAAGGACTAGGGATTATATGCTAGTTTACCAGGCAGACCAATTACTCCCTGTGGGTTACACGGATTCCGACTTCCAATCTGGTAGGGATAACAGTAAGTCTACCTCAGGTTTTGTGTTTACTTTGGGAGGTGGAGCCATTGTATGGAGGAGTGTCAAGCAGAAATGTGTGGCGAACTCCACCATGGAAGCTGAGTATGTGGCAGCCTCTGAGGCGGCCAAAGAAGTTGTGTGGCTCAACAACTTCCTGATGGACTTGGATGTGATTCCTGGTTTTCCCAGAACTATCACAATTTATTGTGATAATAATGGTGCAGTTGCAAACTCGAAGGAAACACGAGCTCATAAGACAAGTAAACATATAGAGCGCAAGTACTACCTGATACGAGAAATCGTAAAGGAGGTAGAAGTTGCTGTCGCCTAGATTGCATCAGAGGATGACCTGGTAGACCCTTTTCACTAAGGCCCTTCTAGCGAGAGCTTTGATAGGCATGTGAAGGGAAGGGGAATCAGATGTATTGGTAGTATGAGGACGGCATAGTCTTTTAGTATAAGTGGGAAATTGTAGGGATGTATACTGAAAAGTCTATCCTTTATATGAACATCTTTATTTTGAAATAAGAATCACATGATCATTGTTTGCATTTTTATGGTTATGCAATATTGTCTAATACATTACATTGTAGATAACATGGTGTGTGGTGTCAAATGGGAAATCATGTTATCGGCTCCTTGTAAAGTATAAGCAAAGGCTCACAACCGAGATGGATTTGGACAAACCATCGGAATGGTTGTAGTGTGATTTGGTATTGGTTTGTCTTGACCATAAAATCACACTAGTGCACTTTGTGTGTATTGAGCAGGACCGACTTAGAGGTGATTCGATTTATTACTGACTACATAATCGAATCGGACCTCAGATATTATTTAGTACATGCTCTTAATCCCGATATAATAACGGACACATATACTTAGTATTCATCTCTTTGATTTACCAATGGGCGAGATTTATAGATTAAATCGATAGGCTCGGTAAGTTGGGAGATGATATTATTTATATGGTGTGTCGTTGATTAAAGGAGGAAACCGTGTCGTATATATTAAGATGATGATGTCTCCTTGAGGAGCTCATAAGGTTCATCATGTAAACCCTGCAGGTGGACTTGGTCCGGCATGAAGAAAAGGTTGAGTGGTACTACTCATGGAGTTAGATGTAGATTAATTAATGGTCACTAAATTAATTAATCGACGAACATTCGAGATCTTAAACATGGGGAGAAAATGTACAAATAATATATGGAGCCCATATTAACTTATGGGGGTTGGTGAGATAGATCAATGATAATCCTTTAGTGGATTGGATTATCATTAGTGGATCGGACTTTATGTGGGCTTCATCCATGGGTGACCAAGATCCAACCCCTCCTCATGGTCCCTATTGTAGCCTATTAACACCTCATAAAGCTTAGATCCAATGGATAGAAACAAAACTCTAGATCCAAAGGTAGAGATTAAATCTCTAAGATCCGACGGTTGAGATTAAATCTCTAGATCCGATGGTTGAGATTAAATCCCTAGAACCAATGGTGGAGATTAAACCAAGGCTTATCCCTAACTCTATAAAAGGGTGGACTAGGGGTGGGCGGCAAGACACAATTTTAGAGGAAAGGGGCTAGGGTTTTGGGCGGCAAGGGCAAGGGAGACTTAGGGTTTTGGGTGGCCACAATTAAGGAAAGAGTTTTCTTCGTCTTCTTCTTCCTAAGGTGACCGAAACACTTCCTCCTTCTTCTCTCCTTGGTTTGGCCGGCGCCCAAGCTTCTCCCTTTCATCTATGGCTTATGATGGATGGCATTAGGGTTGCTTCCCTTGGGTGGCAAGCAATCCTAGTTGGGATAGGAATAGGATTGGGCAGCTAGGGTTAGGTTTTGAGGGTTGTTGGTGGGCGGCAACAAGTGGAGGAGAGATTCTTCTTATTCTTCCTAAGGTTGGCTGGCCCCTCTTCCTTCTTCCCACTACCTTGTTTGGAGCTTAACCTATTTTTCTTCCCTTCATCCTTGGTTGGAAATTAGGAAAGCTTAGTTTAGGGTTTGGGCGGCAACAAGGTGGAGGATTGTTTTTCTTTCTCTTCTCCAAGTGTTGGCCGGCGCCCATGCCCTCTTTGATTCTCCTTTGGCCGGTTTTCATACTCCATGTTCTCTTCCTTGGCCGGTGGCAACATAGAGTTTATTGACTTGGTGGCCGGTTCTAGATAGGAAGATGAGTTTTGTTTTATGATCTTCCTTTGTTCGGAGTGAACAAGGAAAGGAAGATTGGTGATCTAGGACCTTCGACTTTTGGAAGATCGTCGCCCACACGACGTCCTAAAGGAGGAAGGACATACAATAGAAGATCAAGAGGTATAACAAGAGGTATAATCTTTTTTATTTTGATTAGTGTTCTTTTGTATTTGTTTATAATTACTTTTCAATTTTATGCATTTGTTGTGTGGATGTTTAATTTATGTATGTGGCTAAATAATACTTGGATCCCGAACATAAATACAAAAACCGGCGATCCGGACATCGTCTATTCCGCGGCTACTCGTAGAATAGAGGTTGATCACTTGAACAACGAGTTTGTTCAAGTGATCTCTCTAAATGAATAGCATGACGATGACTTGGTTGTTTGGGCAATCCCTTGTGGCTAGGATTAAATTTTTTTAATCCGGGGACATCGATGGGATCGCCATGAACAAACGACCGCGGTGTAGCGGGAAGTGAAGTTTCCCCTCACGGAATCGATAAGCAAAACCCTTCAATTAGTATCAGAGCTTCCGGGCAAAACCTTCAAGCTTCGGCGAGGGACTCCATGGGAGATAAGAGATTGAGAAATTGTAACAGTAGCTCATAGGTGAACTTGGCTGAATGGCTAAGTCAAGTGTCGGATGCTCAAACTTGAGTTTGAGGTTTTACTCGATGTTCGGATAAGTCAGATGCTCAAACATGAGTTTGAGGTTTCGACTCGACGAATGGAAGTGTCGGATGCTCAAACAAGAGGTTTACCCGACCGTCGGATGCTCAAACAAGTGTTTGTTTGAGGTTTTACCTGACATCATTCGACTGCTATAGATAGTAGTTGACTGCTCTGAGACGATTGATTGTCAACTGGTGTTCGACTGAAGTGTTTCTGGCTCAGAAATCGACTGCTAGGGTTTGGCAATGATCGCTGTTCGCATCATCGGATCACAAGAAATGGTAGTCGATCACAAGGTAGTCGTGCTCACAGCGCTTCATAGCCAATCGATCGGGTCACGCAGCATCGGATCATTGCGATAATAGTAGTCAACTGCCAAGGCTACCATTGGATGGTGATGACGGCAAGTCAAAAGCCATTGTGACTCGGTCGTTAGAGCGGCAGTCGACTGGTGCATGCCCAATAGGAAGAAAGACCTCTTCTCTATAAAAAGAGGGTTTGGGTTCTCTTGGGAGGTTAATGTTCCTATTCATACTCCCAAGTTCCCTAAACGTGTTTACTATTCTCTTACTTGTTTCCAACTCAATCTTATTGTAAGAGGGAGAGTTTGTTGTAAAGAGGTTACCTCCACCTTGTTTAAGCTAAAGAAGAGACTAGTGGATTAAGTTGAGGAGTGATTCGCCTTACGAATCATCCATGGATTAGCGGCTAGGGCCGTGAACCAGGTTACATCATTGAGTTTGTTATTGCTCTCTTGTTTTGTTCTTACTTAGCTTAATTGTCTTTGTTTTAGCTTTATTGTTAGTTTTCCACTGCGCTATCGATTCTTGTAGACGATTAAGATGAGCAAATTCCATCTACGATTATCGGGGCTATTCAACCCCCTTTCTAGCCAAGCCACTATCCTCTAATAAGTGGTATCAGAGCGAGGAGCTTGTCGACGAACTCATCGCCAAAACAAGCACGACAACGAAATGGTCGGCTCGAACATTCATCCGCCAAAATTCAAAGGGGACTTCGCTTGGTGGAAAAAATGTATGGAGGTATTCTTCGAAATAGATTTTGATATTATGGATATACCTAGGGATGAAGAAGGGAAGCCAATCGAAAAATCATGGTGGCTAAGAAGCAAAGAGAGAAGCACCTTGCAAATTCAAAAGCCAAGCACCATCTCTACAACGTGCTTGTTGGATCGTAAAAAGAGCGCTAGAGGGGGAGAGAATAGCTCACAAGAATTCTTTTTGTTCGTTCGATATAAAATAATTATAAGAGTAAAAATGCAGCAGAAATATAAGAGACATGGATTGGTTTTACTTGGTTCACAGCCTACCGACTGCTAATCCAAGGTCCTAGCGGTCCGAGACCGCGTACGAAGGGCAATTCACTAAAATGTCTCCTCCTTGTTGGAGATAGGAGACGATGATTACAAAAACTTGAAAATGATGGTGCAATCGGCCCAGGTCACGATTGATCGAACTCGAGTTTGACTTGAGTAAGTGTTTTGATGTTTGACATGGATGTCTGACATTGATGTCTGACATGTGTTGGGGAGATTGTTGATGCAATCGACCCAGGTTAGTATCTGATGTTTGACGATGGTTTGACCATTGTCATGGGAAAAGTCCATGTCTTGAGTACTTGGCATGTAAAGTCCAAGCATGGGTCTTGGCAAGGAAAAGTTTAAGCATGGGTTATGTCATGGAAAGTCCAACATGGGTTGGCAAGGGAAAGTCCATACTTGAGTCTTGGCATTTGGAAAGTCCAAGGGATTTGATATTGCCGACGTAAAGTCCAAGCGAGAGTCTTGGTAGCATAAGTCCAATGGTTGGTGGCATAAAGTCCAAGCAGAGTCTTGGCAGCGTAAGTCCAATGTGCCTTGGCGGTGTAGACACCGTTAGCATGACAATAGCTGATGAAAGCACCTGAAGGCTAGCACATGGATGAACAAGTCATGGATGATTTGGAGGGATTCGATAGGCACGAGGCTAACGGAGGAGGCTAGTGTTGGACTATCCGAGCTGCAAAAACCGCTTTTTGCATTGCGGAAACCCTAGAAGCCCGACTACAGATCCGTGTGAAGATATATAAAAATAAATTCATGTACGTGTTATGGAAACCTAGATCTACATTAGATCTACATGATGAGAGCATTACCCTCGTAGCGACGCCCTTCGCTTATCCCGCTCGTCCAAACGCTTTGCCGGATCTCGAAGAGTGTCAAGTGTACACTCCTCTACAAGTATCCACACGGACAAATGGTGGAGAAGACACCTTAGAGTGTGCTAGCACCCTTGAGGAATCTCGGCAAGAAGAGGATGAGGGAGAGAGCTTGAGAGGAGCAAGGAAGAAGAAGATCAAGTTAATTTCAATAACTTCTCACACTAATGCAAAGTGGTCGGCCACTTCTATTTGGGGGTTACATGCATGCATGTAACTCCAAGAGCCAATGGCTCTTGGTCTCCCTCATAAGGTGGCACCCCATGATAAGTCCATGATGATGTGGAACATCATCATTGGCCAGCCCCCATGCCAAGTCAACATGACATGGCAATTTGTCAAGTCAAAATTGACCATTCATCTTGCCTCTCAAGTCAAGTCAAACTTGACCTATTATCTCCAATGGTTGATCAAATCTAACCACTTGATTCAAGTCAATTTGATTTAATGAATCTCTATTCATTAATTTAAATTGACTCAATGAATCAAATCTAAATTAGACTCATTCAACACTTGAATCAAATTGAGTCTAACTAAATTAGTCTAATTTGGATTACTCTTAATCCAATTTGGTTCATCCCATGAACCTAATCCTCATGGTTCATCATATGAATCTAATCTCCATCTAATTGCCCTTTGTGTGTGACCCTATAGGTTCTTGTAACGTTGACAATGTTCCTAAACCGATTTATGAACATAAGCAATGATCGATATCTAGCAACACATCATTGCTACCCAAGTTACAAGAATGTTGAGATCCAACATCACCTTTATGTGACTACTAATTGTGACTCTCACAATATGTGACAATGTCCCTCTATCCTTGACATCTAGATTGACGCATTGAGGCATAGATCGTGTCATCCTCGGTACAATCTATATCTTGAACTCCAAGTAGACTCACTCTAATCAAATGAGCTCAATATCTCATATTGACTCATTGGGCATGGCCATGCACTTCGTGGTCTCACTCTATCAAGAATAACGATGTCACTCCCGTCATATAGGAGGGATAGATCTCATCTACATCACTCACATCCCTCCGCATAATTTGTTATATACCAGTAATCGCCTTTATAGTCCACCCATTTACGGGTGACGTTTGATGAAGCCAAAGTATGCAACTCCTTATGTAGGGAACCATGGTGACTTCAGGCCCAAGGACTAATAGTCACATGAGAAAGTATATGACACTCATATAACGATCCATGATACTTTCTCATGGCGGGTCATTCAGTATACATTCTCCAATGCATACCCATGTGTCAACTTGATATCTCATATCCATGACTCGTGAGATCAAGTCATCGAGTTGACCTACATGCTAGTCTCTATGCATTAACATTGTCCCTGAATGTTAATACTTGACTAGCAATGATTAAGAGTAGTGTTCTCTATATCATCTCATTATTGATTCAACCAATCGATTGATATAGATAAGAACCTTCTACTCAAGGACGTTATTATACTTAGTTTATTTGGCACTAATACAAGTAAATATAATAACCATGCCTTTATAAATAGGAATATGATACAATAAAGTCCATACAACAATCATCACATGATTGGCTCTAGGGCTTTCACTAGCAATCTCCCACTAGCACTAGTGTCAATCACCGTAGTTTCTAATACACAATGACCTAGTGTGACCATCATGCTTTTTCTGTGCCAAAGCCTTGGTCAAGGGATCTAGATGTTAGCCTTTGTGGGTACTCTGCAAATCTTCACATCTCCTCTATCGATAATCTCTCGAATGAGATGGAAGCACCGTAGTATGTGTTTGGTCCGCTGGTGTGAGTGAGCTTCCTTAGCCTGCGCAATCGCTCCATTGTTATCACAATAGAGCTCTATAGGATATGCTATGCTAGGAACCACCCCAAGCTCAGTAATGAACTTACGGATCCAAACTACCTCCTTCGCTGCCTCTGATGTAGTGATATACTCGGCCTCTGTTGTAGAATCAACAACTGTATCCTGCTTCGAACTCTTCCAGCTCACAGCGCCACCATTCAAGCAAAACACGAACCCTGACTATGATCTATAATCATCTTGGTCAGTTTGGAACCTAGCATCGCTGGAACCCTTTATAGCTAGCTCCTCATCGCCTCCAAATATCAAGAAATATTCTTTAGTCCTTCTCAAGTACTTAAGAATATTCTTGACTGCTATCCAGTGACACTCACCTGGATCTGACTGGTATCTACTTGTCATGCTCAAAGCATACAAGACATCAGGACGAGTACACAACATGGCGTACATGATAGATCCTATAGCAGATGCATAAGAGATCTTATCCATGCGGTCTCTCTCCTCTCTAGAAGAGGGACTTTGAGTCTTCGAAAGACTCACACCATGTGAAATCGGCAGAAGTCCCTTCTTGGAATTCTGGATGGTAAACCGTAGTAATACCATCTTAATGTATGTACTATGACTTAGGCTAAGCAATCTCTTAGATCTATCTCTATAGATCTTGATGCCTAGAATATAGGCTGCTTCACCTAAGTCCTTCATTGAGAAGCACATCCCCAGCCAAGTCTTCACAGACTGTAGTGAAGGGATGTCATTCCCAATGAGTAGTATGTCATCCACATACAATACAAGGAAGACAATTGTGTTCCCTTTAATCCTCTTGTAGACACAGGGTTTATCTTCATTCTTGATGAAACCAAACTATTTGATCACATAATCGAATCAAAGATTCCAGCTCCGAGAAGCTTTCTTTAGCCCATAAATGGACCTTTGCAGCTTGCATACTTTCCCAGTATGCTGTGGATCCACAAAACCCTCAGGATGTGTCATGTACACATCCTCGAGCAAGTTTCCATTCAGAAATGCGGTTTTGACATCCATCTGCCAGATCTCATAATCGTGGTATGCTGCAATAGCAAGCATGATCCGAATGGACTTAAACATCGCCACTGGAGAAAAGGTTTCATCATAGTCAATACCATGAATTTGCTTGAAACCTTTAGCCTTCAATCGGCCCTTATAGGTATGCATAAGTCCATCCATGTCAGTCTTTCTCTTAAAGACCCACTTACACCCAATGAGTTTGAAGCCCTCAAATGGATCAACCAAAGTCCATACTTCGTTGGTGTACATGGATTCCATCTCGGATCTCATGGCCTCTAGCCATTTCTCAGAATCTGGGCTCATCACAACTTCCTGATAGGAGGTAGGCTCATTCTCAATGAGCATAATGTCATCATGGTCAGACAAGAGAAATGATTATCTCTCAGGCTGACGACGTACCCTATCAGACCTGTGAAGAGGTAGGTCTACTTGAACAGGTGGTTGTTCCACAAATCTTTGTGCAACAATCTCATCACCCACAACACTTTGTGGTTCATGTTCAACCTCCATCAAGGCCTCAGTGTTATGGTTCTTATCTTGAATTTCTTTAAGATCAAACGTACTCCCACTAGATTTTCTAGAAACAAAATCTCTTTCTTAAAAAATTCTAGTCTTTGCCACAAACACTTTATGCTGACTGCGAATGTAGAAGTAATATCCCTTAGTCTCCTTAGAATATCCAACAAAATAACACTTATCAGATTTGGGTCCCAGTGTCTGAGACTTGATGTTGAACGTAAGCCTCACAACCCCAAATCCTCATGAAAGACATCTTGGGATTTCTCCCTGTCCATATCATATATGGTGTCTTTATCACAACCTTGGATGGTACACGGTTAAGTGTGAAAGCTGTTGTGTCTAGAGCATATCCCCAAAAGAATATAAGAAGATCTGTAAGACTTATCATAGATCATACCATATCTAATAGGTATGATTTCTCCTTTTGGATACACCATTCCACTGTGGTGTTCCAGGAGTGTTAGGGCAATCTCTTGCCATGATAAGGTTTTGATGTGTGTGGAAAAGTGTTTAAGTTAGATTGTTATTATGATTTAATATGTGCGTTGGAGTCTTGCAGGGCTCAGTAATTTGCACATGGAGCCTTGGCAAGTTTTACCTCTCATGACTCGGTCCTTGAGTCGGTGAAGGATGGATTTGCGGAAGCCGTGCACTTGGAGCATCCGAGAGACCGGCGGACGAGGAGTTTGGAGTGAAGCCGGAGGAAGTAGACTTCAGGGCGAGACGCGAAGGATCGTGCTGCAGAGCCGTGCGTTTGGCGCATCCGAGGGATGTGGCCGGACGAAGATAACATCAAAGGTGAGGGATGAGAGTGAGAGAATGTAACTCGGGAAAGGGGTAGCGCTCTTAGGTGAAACTTGGCCATTTAGCTAAGTGTCGGATGGGATTTCCCGACATCAGTTGACTACCATGTTACGGTAGTCGACAACTCTAAGTCGACGGGTGACTCGACTAGTGTTCGAGTCTGATTCAAGTGCCAATAGTCGACTGCCATGGATTGGCAGTCGACTGCGAGACCACCAGTCGACTGATAAAGGAATCAGTCGACTGGCCATAAGTGTTTCGGGCACAGAATGGAGTGGAGCTCACGGAGCACTCGACTGATCGAGCATCAGTCGACTAATGGCAATATCAGTCGACTGATATCGGTACCGTTGGATGAAATCCAACATGGAAAGTAGCCGTTATCGGGCAACGACTATAGGACCAGTCAACTGATAGGGACATCAGTCGACTGCTCCTGTGTCAACGGGAAGAAACTCTCTTCCTCTATAAAGAGGAAGGGTGTGGGGCTTTGGGGTCCTAATGTTCATGCTCCAATCTTCTCCCAAAGTGCCCTAAAGTATTCCCACTCTTCTTACTTGCTATTATTCCATTATATTGTAAGAAGAGGGATTGTAAAGAGGTTACCTCCACCTAGCTTGGTGCAAAGGAGAGATTTAGTGGATTTGGCAAAGGAGTGATTCACCTTGGACGAATTGGGATCGTGGATTAGCGGCGTAGCCGTGAACCACGTTACGACTTTGTGTTAGCATTGTTTGTTTCCTTTGCTTTGTTTTTCTTGGCTTGATTTGCTTGTCTTGTTGGTTCCATTGCGCTAATCTTGTTTGTAGACGAGCAAATTCCGTTATCCAATGAAAGAGGGCTATTCACTCCCCTCTAGCCGGCCGATCGATCACCCACAAGTGGTATCAGAGACAAGGAAAGCTTGTCGAGGACTAACCGCCACAACAAGCACATTCAAGAATGGTCGGCTCAAATATTCACCCTCCAAAGTTTGAAGGGGAATTCTCTTGGTGGAAAAAGAGAATGGAGGTATTCTTCGAAACTGACTTTGAAATTTTATTAATTATGGAAAATGGTTTCGAGATGCCTAGGAATGAAGAAGGAGAGCTATTGAAGAAATCAAGGTGGAGCAAGAGGCAAAGGGAAGAATACTTGGCAAATTCAAAGGCCAAGCACCACCTCTACAATGTACTCCCCCAACAAGAGGTGAATAGGATAGGGGAATGCTCTAGTGCGAAGGAGATGTGGGAGAAGCTAGTAGAGCTTCATGAAGGCACCTCGGAGGCCAAACTTGCAAGAAGAGACCTCCTCCGCTCCCAACTATCCAACATCAAATTAGAAAAGGGAGAAAAGGTAACATCATTGCATTCTAGGTTTAAAGAAATTTTGATTGGACTAACAAGTGTAGGAGAAAGACTCTCGAATCGGGACATGCTTATGAAAGAAATTGATGCCTTTCCCCGGTCATCAAAATGGAGCTCAATAGTGGACTCCTTCTACATGTCCAAGAACCTAGAAGTGAGTACCTTGGAGGAGTTCTTCTCAACAATGGAGCTCCACGAAACAAGGCTTGAAGGAATAGTTGAAGAGCCTAGAATTCAACCTTCAAGAGGGGTAGCCTTGATGGCCCACAAAGGGAAGAAGAAGATGGAGATCCCCTCCTCCTCCGATGAAGCATCTTCCTCCTCCTCCATGGATAGCACGAAAGAAGCCTATATGGTAAGGAGGGTAAGGTGTGCAATAAAAGGTTTTAGATTTAACAAATCTAATGATAGGAGTAGAAGACCAAGGGGGAAGATTATTTGGTACAATTGCGAAGGAGAGGGATACATAAGGTACAATTGTCCCCTCTTGAACAAAAGCAAGGAGGAGAAGAGAAAGAAGGAAGAAAAGAAGAAGAAAAAGGGGAGCAAGAGGAAGGAAGAAGAAAAGAAGGCCAAAGAAAAAGGGAAGGCCAAGGCAATAAAAGCAAGGACATGGGATGACCCCTCTTCATCATCTTCATCATCACCGGAAGAGGAGAATAGCTTTGTCACAAATTTTGCATTTATGGTGTTTGACGACCTAGATTGCTCCTCCTCCAAAAATAAAGAAGCAATCTCAAGTGAGGAGAGCTCAAGTGAAGGGGGAGCCTCCTCTACATCCTCATCATCGGAAGAGGATTTGGTAAGTGAGGTAACGAATATACCTCCTAAGCAAATAATGTCTATGATTTTTAGCCTCACTAAGGATTTATTTAGGGCAAAGAAAAGGAATAAATGCATGCTTGAGCAAATTAAGGATTTAGAATAAAAATTAGAAAAAGCATGTTTAAATGATGATAATGATGATGCATGCTCACATGAATATATGTCTTTCAATGTCAATGATGCATGCATAGAAGAAAATAGGGCTCTAAATGAAAAGGTAGATTATTTTACCAAAGCCATAGAAAAATTTACAATAGGCTCCAATACTCTTAACATGAAAATTGGGAGCCTGAGGGAAAGCTTCAACAAGAAAGGTCTAGGATATAAGGAAAAGAAAAATGAAAAGGTCTATAAATGTCTAATTGCTAGGGGTCAAGATAAAAAGAAGGTAATAGCTAGAATATGGATCCCTAAGGAATTTTTAGTGAACCCCATAGGCAAGAATTTATATTGGGTTCCAAAATCCATCTTTAAGGGTTAAGAAAACCCTAGGATAGTCAACCATATGGAATTTATCTAAATCATATGTTGGTTGACTTAGGATGTCGGGACAACATTTTTGAAATAGTGTTAGGTGATGATAATGCACCTATAAATAGATAAATCATGGTTTAGGTAATGTTTACCTTATTATCATCATGTAATACCTAATGCATGATAAAAATTTGATGAATACATGTGTTTCATGATCATAATGTGAAATTAATTCATATATGTCTTTATGATCATGTGGAATGATAGGATGATACCTAACCTTGTATAGAATTGCATGAAACTAATGGTTAAGTATATACAAATACCTTTAGGATGCATCTCACACTCACCATAGGCTACCTTGATTGAAAACTTAGCATGAGTGAGATGTTAGGATGATACAAATGTCCACTAGTGCCTATGGCATTTAGATGGTCATTTAAGGTATCAAAATAGCAATAATAGACCAATCATGGGGAAGGCTTATGTTTAATTCATAGACATTTTGCCCAAAGATCATGGTTGGATATTTCATGTGTTTTCAAAACAATTTCTTACCTTAAAATCTATGTATTCATGTTTTGAAACAATCCAAAGCAAGACTAGGTGTTAAAATTGATACTAACATGATCAAAAACCTAGTGGTTTTTAAAGCTTTTGGATTTTTGGCAAATACTTTAAAATACAATGATTTTTCATGGAAAACTATTTTTCATTGATAAATATACTTACAAGAAATGTGCTCCTCAAATTTCATGATTTTTCGAATTTTCTAGAATTTTTTACGCATTTCTGAAATTCACCATAGAAAATCAGAAATCCTGAAATACATGTGCCAGTGGACTGGTAGTCTGAACCAGTTGACTGGTAGCCTTATAACATGCCCAGTAATTTCTTTTATCCAATTTTAAGGCATGTTTTGGTTTTTGTTTCTCTCTAGACTTGATGCTATGCTATATAAATTTTGTTAATTATTTTTGATGGTGTCAAAGGAGGAGAAATGTTTATGTTTAAGTAAGGGGGAATATAATTAGGGGGAGTTTCATGTATTAAGGGGGAGAGTTGCCAATCATGTTATTTTCATGCTTTCTTTCCTTAATAGTTTATCAAATGTTTTACCTAACTTAAACGGATTGCCACACATCAAAAAGGGGGAGATTGTTAGGGCAATCTCTTGCCAAGATAAGGTTTTGATGTGTGTGGCAAAGGGTTTAAGTTAGATTGTTATTATGATTTGATATGTGCGTTGGAGTCTTGCAGGACTTAGAAATTCGCACATGGAGCCTTGGTGAGTTTTACCTCTCATGACTCTGTCCTTGAGTCGGTGAAGGATGGCTTTACGGAAGTCGTGCGCTTGGAGCATCCGAGGGACCGTCGGACGAGGAGTTTGGAGTGAAGTCAGAGGAAGTAGACTTCAGGGCGAGACACGAAGGATAGCGCTGCAGAGCCTTGCGCTTGGCGCATCCAAGGGACGTGGCCGGACGAAGATAACTTCAAAGGCGAGGGACTCCGAGGGATGAGAGTGAGCGAATGTATCCCAGGAAAGGGGTAGCGCTCTTAGGTAAAACATGACCATTTGCCTAAGTGTCGGATAAGATTTCCCGACATCAGTTGACTACCATGTTATGGTAGTCGACTACTCTAAGTCGACGGGTGACTCGACTGTGTTCGAGTCCGGTTCAAGTGCCAACAGTCGACTGCCATGGATTGGCAGTCGACTGTGAGACTACCAGTCGACTGATGAAGGCATCCGTCGATTGCGAGTCCACCAGTCGACTGATGAAGGCATCAGTCGACAGGTCGTAAGTGTTTCGGGCATAGAATGGAGTCGAGCTCGCGGAGCACTCGACTGATCGAGCTTCAGTCGATTGATGGAAATATCAGTCGACTGATGTCTGTACCATTGGATGAAATCCAACGTGGAAAGCAACCATTTTTAGGCAACGACTACAGGACCAGTTGACTGATAGGGACATCAGTCGACTGCTCCTGTGTCAACGGGAAGAAACCCTCTTCCTCTATAAAGATGAAGGGTGTGGGGCTTTGGGGGCCTAATGTTCATGCTCCAATCTTCTCCCAAAGTGCCCTAAAGTATTCCCACTCTTCTTACTTGCTATTATTCCATTATATTGTAAGAAGAGGGATTGTAAAGAGGTTACCTCCACCTAGCTTGGTGCAAAGGAGAGATTTAGTGGATTTGGCAAAGGAGTGATTCACCTTGGACGAATCGGGATCGTGGATTAGCGGCGTAGCCGTGAACCACGTTACGACTTTGTGTTAGCATTGTTTGTTTCCTTTGCTTTGTTTTTCTTTGCTTGATTTGCTTGTCTTGTTCTTTTCGTTGCACTAATCTTGTTTGTAGACGAGCAAATTCTGTTATCCAACGAAAGAGGGCTATTCACCCCCCTCTAGCCGGCCAATTGATCCCCTACAAGTGGTATCAGAGCCAAGAAAAGCTTGTCGAGGACTAACCACCAAAACAAGCACATTGAAAAATGGCTGGCTCAAATATTCACCCTCCAAAGTTTGAAGGGGAATTCTCTTGGTGGAAAAAGAGAATGGAGGTATTCTTCGAAACCGACTTTGAAATTTTATTAATTATAGAAAACAGTTTCGAGATGCCTAGGAATGAAGAAGGGGAGCTATTGGAGAAATCAAGGTGGAGCAAGAGGCAAAGGGAAGAATACTTGGCAAATTCAAAGGCCAAGCACCACCTCTACAATGTACTCCCCCAACAAGAGGTGAATAGGATAGGGGAATGCTCTAGTGCGAAGGAGATGTGGGAGAAGCTAGTAGAGCTTCATGAAGGCACCTCGGAGGCCAAACTTGTAAAAAGAGACCTCCTCCGCTCCCAACTATCCAACATCAAATTAGAAAAAGGAGAAAAGGTAACATCATTGCATTCTAGGTTTAAAGAAATTTTGATTGGACTAACAAGTGTAGGAGAAAGACTCTCGAATCGGGACATGCTTATGAAAGCAATTGATGCCTTTCCCCGGTCATCAAAATGGAGCTCAATGGTGGACTCCTTCTACATGTCCAAGAACCTAGAAGTGAGTACCTTGGAGGAGTTCTTCTCAACAATGGAGCTCCACGAAACAAGGTTTGAAGGAATAGTTGAAGAGCCTAGAATTCAACCTTCAAAAGGGGTAGCCTTGATGGCCCACAAAGGGAAGAAGAAGATGGAGATCCCCTCCTACTCCGATGAAGCATCTTCCTCCTCCTCCATGGATAGCATGGAAGAAGCCTATATGGTAAGGAGGGTAAGGCGTGCATTAAAAGGTTTTAGATTTAATAAATCTATTGATAGGAGTAGAAGACCAAGGGGGAAGATTATTTGCTACAATTGCTAAGGAGAGGGACACATAAGGGACAATTGTCCCCTCTTGAACAAAAGCAAGGAGGAGAAGAGAAAGAAGGAAGAAAAGAAGAAGAAAAAGGGGAGCAAGAGGAAGGAAGAAGAAAAGAAGGCCAAAGAAAAAGGGAAGGCCAAGGCACTAAAAGCAAGGACATGGGATGACCCCTCTTCATCATCTTCATCATCATCGGAAGAGGAGAATGCCTTTGTCACAAATTTTGCATTAATGGCGTTTGACGACCTAGATTGCTCCTCCTCCAAAAATAAAGAAGCAAGCTCAAGTGAAGGGGGAGCCTCCTCTACATCCTCATCATCGGAAGAGGATTTGGTAAGTGAGATAACAAATCTACCCCCTAAGCAAATAATGTCCATAATTTCTAGCCTCACTAAGGATTTATTTAGGGAAAAGAAAAGGAATAAATGCATGCTTGAGCAAATTTAATGATTTAGAACAAAAATTAGAAAAAGCATGTTTTAATGATGATAATGATGATGCATGCTCACATGAATATATGCTTTTCAATGTCAATGATGCATGCATAGAAGAAAATAGGGCTCTAAGGGAAAAGGTAGATTATTTGACCAAAGCCCTAGAAAAATTTACAATAGGCTCCAATACTCTTAACATGATAATTGGGAGCCAAAGGGCAAGCTTCAACAAGAAAGGCCTAGGATATAAGGAAAAGAAAAATGAAAAGGCCTATAAATGTCTAATTGCTAGGGGTCAAGATAAAAAGAAGGTAATAGCTAGAAAATGGATCCCTAAGGAATTTTTAGTGAACCCCATAGGCAAGAATTTATATTGGGTTCCAAAATCCATGCTTAAGGGTTAAGAAAACCTTAGGATAGTCAGCCATATGGAATTTATCTAAATCATATGTTGGTTGACTTAGGATGTCGGGACAACATTTTTGAAATAGTGTTAGGTGATGATAATGCACGTATAAATAGATAAATCATGCTTTAGGTAATGTTTACCTTATTATCATCATTTAATACCTAAAGCATGATAACAATTTGATGAATACATGTGTTTCATGATCACAATGTGAAATTAATTCATATATGTCTTTATGATCATGTGGAATGATAGGATGATACCTAACCTTGTATAGAATTGCATGAAACTAATGGTTAAGTATATACAAATACCTTTAGGATGCATCTCACACTCACTATAGGCTACCTTTATTGAAAACTTAGCATGAGTGAGATGTTAGGATGATACAAATGTACACTAATGCCTATGGCATTTAGATGGAATTTAAGGTATCAAAATAGCAATAATACACCAATCATGGGGAAGACTTATGTTTAATTCATGGACATTTTGCCCAAAGATCATTTTTGGATATTTCATGTGTTTTTAAAACAATTTCTTACCTTAAAATCTGTGTATTCATGTTTTGAAACAATCCAAAGCAAGACTAGGTGTTAAAATGGATACTAACATGATCAAAAACATAGTGGTTTTTAAAGCTTTTGGATTTTTGGAAAATACTTGAAAATACAATGATTTTTCATGGAAAACTATTTTTCTTTGATAAATATACTTACAAGAAATGTGCTCCCAAAATTTCATGATTTTTTGAATTTTCTAGAATTTTTTACTCATTTCTGAAATTCACCATAGAAAATCAGAAATCCTGAAATACATGTGCCAGTCGACTGGTAGCCTAATAACATGCCCAGTAATTTCTTTTATCCAATTTTAAGGCATGTTTTGGTTTTTTTTCTCTATAGACTTGATGTCATGCTATATAAACTTTGTTAATTATTTTTGATGGTGTCAAAGGGGGAGAAATGTATATGTTTAAGTAAGGGGGAATATATTTAGGGGGAGTTTCATGTATTAAGGGGGAGAGATGCTAATCATGTTATTTACATGCTTTCTTTCCTTAATAGTTTATCAAATGTTTTACCTAACTTAAACCGATTACCACACATCAAAAAAGGGGAGATTGTTAGGGCAATCTCTTGCCATGATAAGGTTTTGATGTGTGTGGCAAAGGGTTTAAGTTAGATTGTTATTATGATTTGATATGTGCGTTGGAGTCTTGCAGAGCTTAGTAATTCGCACATGAAGCCTTGGCGAGTTTTACCTCTCATGACTCGGTCCTTGAGTCGGTGAAGGATGGCTTTGCAGAAGTCGTGCGCTTGGAGCATCCGAGGGACCGGCGGACGAGGAGTTTGGAGTGAAGCCGGAGGAAGTAGACTTCAGGGCGAGACGTGAAGGATGGCGCTGCAAAGTAGTGCGCTTGGCGCATCCGAGGGACGTGGCCGAACGAAGATAACTTCAAAGGCGAGGGACTCCGAGGGATGAGAGTGAGCGAATGTAACCCGGGAAAGGGGTAGCGCTCTTATGTGAAACTTGGTCGTTTGGCTAAGTGTCGGATGAGATTTCCCAACATCAGTTGACTACCATGTTATGGTAGTTGACTACTCTAAGTCGATGGGTGACTCGACGATTGTTCGAGTCTAGTTCAAGTGCCAACAGTCGACTGCCATGGATTAGCAGTCGACTGCGAGACCACCAGTCGACTGATGAAGGCATCGGTCGACTGGTTGTAAGTATTTCGGGCACAGAATGGAGTCGAGCTCGCGGAGCACTCGACTGATTGAGCATCAGTCGACTGATGGCAATATCAGTCGACTGATATCGGTACCGTTGGATGAAATTCAATGTGGAAAGCAGCCGTTATCGGGCAACGGCTACAGGACCAGTCGACTGATAGGGACATCAGTCGACTGCTCCTGTGTCAATGGGAAGAAACCCTCTTCCTCTATAAAGAGGAAGGGTGTGGGGCTTTGGGGGCCTAATGTTCATGCTCTAATCTTCTCCCAAAGTTCTCTAAAGTATTCCCACTCTTCTTACTTGCTATTATTCCATTATATTGTGAGAAGAGGGATTGTAAAGAGGTTATCTCCACCTAGCTTGGTGCAAAGGAAAGATTTAGTGGATTTAGCAAAGGAGTGATTTACCTTGGACGAATCGGGATCGTGGATTAGCGGTGTAGCCGTGAACCACGTTACGACTTTGTGTTAGCATTGTTTGTTTCCTTTGCTTTGTTTTTCTTTGCTTGATTTGCTTGTCTTGTTGTTTCCGTTGCGCTAATCTTGTTTGTAGACGAGAAAATTCCATTATCCAATGAAAGAGGGCTATTCACCCCCCTCTAGCCGACCGATCGTTCCCCTACAAGGAGGAGTGAGTTGGGATAGAATCTCACACTCAGCTAGATAGTCACGAAACTCATGGCTAAGGTATTCACCACCTCGATCTGATCAAAGTATCTTAATACTCTTGCCAAGCTGATTTTGTACTTCATTCTTGAATTCTTTGAACTTTTCAAAGGATTCAGATTTATGTGTCATCAGATACACATAACCATATCTACTGAAGTCATCAGTAAATGTAATGAAGTACCTGTAACCACCTCTAGCAGCAACATTGAAAGGGCCGCATACATCATCATGTATAAGTCCTAATAAATCTGTTGCTCTTTCGCTGTGTCCACTAAAGAGAGTCTTGGTCATCTTGCCTAGAAGGCAAGACTCGCATGTCTCTTATGATTCAAAATCAAATGAGTCCAGCAGCCCATCCTTATGGATCTGAGATAAGCGACTCTCATTTATGTGACCTAAGCGACAATGGCAGAGATAGATTTGGTTCAACTAATTTGACTTGAATCTTTTGGTACTTATGTTATAGATAGGGATCTCTAAGTCTAGAAAGTAGAGTCCTTTCATTAGAGGTGCACTACAATAGAACATATCATTTAAATAAACTGAACAACATTTATTCTTTATTATAAATGTAAATCATTTCTTGTCCAAACAAGAAATCGAAATTATGTTCTTAGTTAAAGCAGACACATAACAACATTCATCTAGTTCTAGTACAAGCCCAGTGGGCAGAGATAGATCATAAGTTCCTACAGCAACAGCAACAACTCTTGCTCCATTGCCTACTCGTATGTCCACCTCGCCCTTCGTCAATGCCCTGCTATTTCTCAGTGCCTGCACATTGGTACAAATGTGAGATGCACATCCGGTATCTAATTCCCGTGATGAAGAAATAGATAAATTGACTTCTATAACATTTATACCTGAAGTAAAAGTCTCACTTCTCTTCTTCTTAAGATCTTCCAGGTATGCTTTGCCGTTACGCTTCCCGTGTCCAGCTTCCTTGCAGTGGAAGCAAGTCCCTTCTTTGGCCACCCCTCCTTTGGGTTTCAGTTCCTTGCCTTTACCCTTGGCTTGGGACTTTCCCTTACCTTTAGGCTTGCCCTTGCCTTTCTTCTTTTGCACCATCAAAATGGAGTCAGATTTTTCCTTCTTAAGGTTGAGCTCAGCAGTTCTCAACATGTTGAGCATCTCAGGAAGTGGCTTATCAATTTCATTCATGTTGTAATTCATGACAAATTGATTGTAGGTTTATGGAAAAGATTGCAAGATCAAGTCAGTGGCCAGCTCTTGGCCAAGTGAGAATCCCAACCTCTGTAGGTTTTCTATGTACCTAATCATCTTGAGTACATATGGACCTACGGGAGTCCCATCTTGCATCTTGGACTGAAACAATGCCTTAGAGATCTCATATCTCTCTTGCCTTGCTTGTCCTTGATATAGTTGACGAAGATGTTCAACCATATCATAAGCATTTATGAACTCATGTTGCTTCTGAAGCTCAGAGTTCATGGTTGCGAGCATGAGACATGACACATCTAATGCATCATCTTGATGCTTCTTGTAAGAATGTTTGTCAGTTCGTGAGGCAGTGGCAGGAGGTGCCTCCGGAATGGGCTGCTCTAGGACGTACAATTTCCTTTCTTGGGTGAGAACAATTCTCAGGTTTCTGTACCAGTCCAGGAAATTTGCTCCATTGAGCTTGTCCTTCTCAAGGACAGAACGCAGGGAGAGAGTATTTGTGTTTGTCGACATAGTAATCTACAACATACACAATGCAGAAAATTAATATCATATTCCATTTATCATTTAATTAGGCCTTTAATCAAATGATGCTCTCACTGAATTATAGGTCTTTTGTAGAATCAAGTTATGGATGTGGTCAAACCACATTACTAGATTCATATAAACATGCTATAATTCTTTCGGGACAAGATCCACATCATACTAGGCCTTGAGTTAGCTTTGGCTAGCCCCCAGGGCAAATCCAGATGGCTAGCGCAGCCGTGTTATGGTTTGAAAGGGCAAGGAGTCGATTTCTGGAGGTGACGACCAGACTACCGATGACTCCGCATTTCTGCGCTAGCCACCTGGGAGCTGATTTACCCCCCTCCACACATAGGGGCAGTGGTGGGGGGCCACTAATGTGGCGGTTCCACATTTTTTTTTAGTTAGCTTTGGCTAAATCGCCCAAGACTTAGTATCATCGGTAGGTAATATATTACCGATTACATCTCTATGCAACTCTTGTTTATAGGATCAAGACCCACATTTACAAAAGACCTTGAGTTAGCTTTGGCTAAATCGCCCAAGATTTAGTGTAAATGCAATCTTATCCTATCTTTCCAACGGTTGGAATATGCCTATAGTTCTACTCGATCCAATTGAGTTAACTAGTTTTACTCAATCTAATTGAGCTTACTCTAACCCAAGCCATGATAGGCGAAACCAAGATTGTCCCTCTGTTGGGTTTCCGGCACCGCGGCGTGTGTGTGTTCGATCACGTTTCGTAAACATGAACACAGCGGAAGCAATAAAAATAATAAATCTACATTTATTACAACACACACAACACACGCATGCATATTACAACAAGTGTAGACATAACCGTAAATTTAAATTTGCAATAAAAGAAAATTTAACTACGTTATACCTTTCGTATGACGTGTAGCAGGAACGGCATCAACCGGAACGATCCTCGCTAGAATCGTCTCTATCCATATCCACGCCGAGTTCCTCGGGATGACTTCGCTAAGCCATGAGCTTCGTCTTCGTACGGGTTACTAGCCTCGTGTTGAAGACGACGTGATCGAGAGATGATCACGATCCGAATCCAAATTCGGATCCTAATACGAGTTCTCAAAACTCGCTTCTCTAGAGAAGTATTCGTCAACCAATTGACGAATCCTTCGTCCTCCACCTCAGAGGATTACTGGAGATCGAATCCCCGGTAGTTTAGCCGTTGTCGGAGCTCAAACCGTCATCCAAACGACGCTCCGACGAGAGGAGAAGAAGCAGTCCAGAAAACTGGACAGCTTGGTGGAGGAGTAGGCGCCGGCCAAAACAAGGAAGCCAAGTGCTCACCTTTTCACCGAGGCCTAGGAAGATCACCGGAGGGTCGCCGGAGGATCACCGGCTGAAGCTTGGACGCCGACAAGGACTTGGACGGCGGCACAAGAAGCTGGGCGGCAATGGAGTTGGGCAGCAATGAGGGTTGGGCGGAAACTCCTTGCTAGGGCTTGGATTAGGGCTTAATTGTCCATTAAGCCCTCTTTTATAGAGAACTAATTCTCTTAATGGTTATTGGATCATAACCATTAGGCCCGTTAACCCGCTCCATTAAGATAAGTTAAAATAAACCAAACCATGATGGTTTATTTTAAGTTAAAATGAACCGAACCAACTTTTGGTTCATTCGTTTAAAATAAACGAAACCCTTTGGTTTATTCTCCTCCATTGGATTAGAACCAAACCATTTTGGTTCATACATTATGTCTTCATAAGACACGGCCCATCCATGCTTCCATTGCGACTGAAATTATTTCATGCTCGCTTTATGTTTTGTCCAACCAAACCTAGTTTCTCTCGGTCTGAGAATCCCATTCTCAAGCTCGTTTTAAATCCTTTGGATTACGCTCGTTGTGCGTGTGACCAAATAGGTTCTCGGTTTATGTTGGCCGTTTATAATTAACCATTAATTATAGAACGATCATGAGTGGCACCTAGTAGTACATCATGATCCCCAATTAATCGAAAAGATCAACGGTTGATCCAGAACTATCTCTGAAACCCTTCAGCAGCTTGAATGATTCGTGCCCCATTCCCTTCACTCATCTTATACCCACTTGGTTCAGGACATGGTCTATAGTGTCAGTCCTCACTAGGCTGACTACGTCACACCTAGCCCAAGTATCATTTCCTCGTCCTACGGATTCTAGTTACTCCACATGTATCGAAGAGTACCTTACTCTAAACATGTAATGCTTTGGCCAAAGACTTTAGTAACAATCCGACGAGAGGCCATGGGTATACATCTCCTCGCAAGGAGTGGTGAATCCTTTATAGGCTATTCAAACACATTCGATCACTTTGAGTTATACCCAATCATCCCGGGTCCACATCTCCTTAGAGATGTTTGCTTAAGATGTCAAAGCATAAGTCTCCATGATCAAGATGACTTGAATACCGCAAGTCAAAGGAACATCGCACTTAAGCCACAGTAAGAACTTCATTGACATATCTATATATGCAGAGAACCATATGATGTCTTACGGCTGGTCACTCCAATGAACTAGTTACCATAACTAGCATCCACGATTAACTCCGGACATCACAATGTCTCCAGCCAGTGAGAATCAGCTGCTTGGATACACCAAGGAGTATACCTCGTGCTAGTCTCGACAGAATTGATGGTGTCCAAATCCATCAATTCATTGACTAGGGATAATTCCGATACATCACAATTACACATGTAGAGATACTCACTAGTTGTGATCCAATCACAAATTCTCTCATGCTGTGAATCGCATCGTGGACATTCAGTAAATGAGTTTAAGATCCAATCAAATACATGAAACATGTATACTCAAATAGTGAATCTTCATTTATCATATAAATGGTTCATACATAAGGCGATTGCCTTAGGACATCTCTCATATATTACTAACAGACTCCCACTTGGCCTAATGCCAATCGCTACGGTATCCAATACCATAAGCTCGAACATCACCCTCAAACTTATTTTGAGGTAATGCCTTAGTCAAGGGATCCGCTAAGTTCCTTTCAGTGGGAATTTTCTCGATTTGTATTTCGTTCCTACTGATGATCTCTCTGATAAGATGATAGCGGCAAAGCACATGTTTGGATCATTGATGAGACCACATCAAGTTCAGATGAACTTCTTGATCCAAACCGCTTCCTTTGTCGCTTCCAAAGTCGCAATGTATTCTCGCCTCGTGGCGTAATCCGCTATAGTGTCAAGCTTGGAACCTTTCCAACTTATTGCGCCCATTCTAGGTGAATACATACCTGCATAAAGACATGGAATCATCCTTGTCTCGTCCGAAGCCGCATCCGTGATACCCAGATCACCATGTACCCTTCTCCATATATTAGGAACACATCCTTAGTTCTTCTCAAGTACTTAAGGATCGCCTTAATACCACCCAATGATTCCATTCCTCGGATCGGACGGTATCCGCTCGTGACACTCGTGAGCATACGATACATCGGGCCTTGTACATAACATAACATACATGATAGATCCTATTATGCGGATGCATAGGGAATCTTACTCATGCAAATCCTCTTCTCGGCGCGGACACATAGACTTCAAAGGTGTACCCCATGCTTGATGGGTAGGAAACCTTCTTGGATTCCGACATGCTAAACCTCTTTAGCACTCTGGCCTATATATGTAGATCTGAAAGACCAAGCAACCTGCTTCGATCTATCTCTATAGATCTTAATCCCGAGGGATGTAGGTTGCTTCTCCCAGTGTCTTTCATGGAGAATGTCTTGGATAACCAAACCTTCACTGATCAGAAGATTGAAACATCGCTTCCTATAAGTAATATGTCATCGACATACAATACTAGAACACGATCGCACTCCCACTAACCTTCTTGTACACACAAGGTTCGCGGATTTTGTGAGAAATCAAACTTTTGATTGTCTCATCAAACGGATATTCTCGGATGCTTGCTTCAATCCATAAATGGACCGTCGCAATTTGCATACCTTGGTTTTATCAACCGATGTGAAACCCTCAGGCTGTATCATATACACGTCCTCGAGCAAGTTTCCATTAAGGAAAGCTATTTTCACATCCATCTGCCATATCTCATAATCATAATGAGCCGCTATGGCCAGGAGCATCCGAATGGATTTAAGCATAGCTACAGGCGAATAGGTTTCGTCATAATCAACACCTTGTTTTTGACGATATCCTTTCGCCACCAATCTAGCCTTATAGGTAATCACATTACCATCCATGTCGGTTTTCTTCTTGAAAACCCACTTGCACCCTATAGGCTTTATCCTTCAGTGGGTCAACCAAGTTCCAAACTTGGTTTTCATACATGGAATCCATTTCCGACTTCATGGCACCAAGCCACTTATCCCTTTCTGAACTTGTCAGCACTTCTTCATAACTGGTAGGCTCCTCATCATCAATGAGTAACACGTCGTTCGATTCACTTACGAGAAATCCATATCTCTCAGGAATATTGCGTGTTCTACCAGATCTCCGAAGATGTGGTGTTACAATAGGTCCAGCCGATTGCTCATCACGATGAGTTGTCGGCTGTTGTGCTTCACCAGGTATCTCATCAATGTCTATTTGAGTCTCTCGAGCCTCCTCAAGCTCGACGACACTCCCACTGTTTTCTTGCAAGAGAAACTCTTTCTCTAGAAACACAAAGATGCCTTGAAACAAACACCTTTTGTTCCACAGATGATAGAATTGGTAACCCTTGTTTCCTTAGGGTATCCAATAAATAGACATTTATCGACTTAGCATCCAATTTGTCTGATACAGTCCGCTTCACATAAGCAGGACAACCCCATATCTTCAAGTAAGATACATGAGGTTTCTTACCATTCCATATCTCATATGGAGTAGTTGAGACTACCTTGGTAGGCATTCTATTTAACAAGTAAACAGCTGTCTGAAGTGCATAGCCCCAAAAGGACTTGGGAAGAGTCGCATGATTCATCATTGACCTGACCATGTCCAACAAGGTCCTAAGCTACGCCTCGATACACCATTATGTCGTGGTGTATATGGCGGAGTCCATTGAGACAATATAACATTGTCTCTTAGATAATCAAGAAACTCTTGACTTAAGTATTCACCACCTCGATCCGATCAAGTATTTTAATACTCTTATCATGTTGTTTCTCTACTTCATTTCTGAATTCTTTGAACCTTTCAAAGGCTTCAGACTTGTGTTTCATCAAGAACACATACCCAAACCGTGAGTGATCATCGGTGAAGGTAATGAAGTAGCTATAGCCTCCTAATGCTCGAGTTGACCTAGGTCCACATACATCAGTATGTCTTAGACCTAGTAACTCTCCCACTGCTCACCCTTTCCAATAAAGGTAACTTAGTCATCTTGCCTTTTAAGCATGATTCGCATGTATCGTATGAATCCAATTCAACGATTCCGAATTCCACATCGGTGTAATTCGGACATGCGTTTCTTGCTTATATGGCCAAGACGACAATGCCACATATAGAGTCTATTTGATTATCCTTTGAGCACGCTTGTTGCTCGCCGATATTGAAAATATCACCGATACCTCCAACGATAAACACCATTGCTTAAAGTTCCAAATTTAAAGAACTCCATTCAAAGTTATGTAACAACAATTGTTACTAAAAGTCAAATGATACCCATTTCTATTTAAACAAGAAATAGAAATGATGTTCTTTATCAACGAAGGAACATAAAAGCAATTGTCCAATTCTAAGACAAGTCCTACAGGGAGTTCCAACAAATACGTTCCGATGGCGAGTGCAGCAACCGTTGCTCCATTCCCAACACGTAAATTTGACTCTCCCCTTGACGAGTCTTCTTCTATTCCTTAGCCCATGTATGTCATTACATATATGTGAGCCACACCAGATCAAATACCCAAGTGTCTGAGGAAATAGAATGACAATCAATAAAGAAGATTTCTGAAGAAGATGGGGCATCCGATGCCTTATCCTTCTTCACGGACTCAAGATAAATCTTGCACTTTCTTCGCAAATGGCTCTCCTTGCCATAATGATGACAAGTTTCCTTTTGTGCTAGTTCTACCTTCTTAGCCCTTCTCTTCTTTCCCTTCTGTTGTTCCTTTGACTTCCTCTTAGAACCTTTCTTCGAGGAATCAACTAACAGCACCGTCCCCTGCTCATGCTTCTCAGAAGACTCCACAGTCTTCAGCATATTGAGCAGTACCACAGATGAACCTTCTAGCATCTCAGAGGTGAAGAGGAGCTTTGAGACTTCGAACCTTTCGAATCTCACTTGCTCATCAACCAACTCACAAAGATGAAGGACTACGATATGAGCATCCATATGCTCATGCTGCTTTCGTAGCTTGGGTTCCATCGCGGCTAGCATGATGCAACTCACCATTTCAGAATCATTCACATGTTTCTGATAGGCCAACAATTGGTCCAGAGTTGCATTGTCACTAGGACGGGCGGGAAGAGACGCTTCGAGGACATTCGCAAGCTTTTCCACCTTGAGAACAATTCTCAAGTTTCTAAACTAGTCCAAGAAGTTCGGCCCAATCAATTTATTCTAATCCAAAATGGAACGCAAATTCAAAGACATCATGATCAATCTTAGAAATACAAAATGAGCATATATGAGAAAGATGATTTTTTAAAATGCATCAATATACATTTATAAATCCCATTCATTTTTCGAATTTCAAAAACCCCAAAATCACTTCGAGAGATCGTAGGTTCATCTCCGAATGGGCTGATATCCATCATAGTTATGAACAACCTTGGAGAGAGTCCAACAAGCCATTCATAACTACGACGGTAGGTATCAACTATACCGATTGCATATCACGTATATGCAACTATCACAATGTGCTATCAACTAATTGAATGTTCACACATACATCGGGTTGTTAACACATTAACAAGTATGAATCATATGCATAGCACCCAACTTCACCTCCCTTTACATCGACCTTGGAGAGAGTCCAACAAGTCGATGCTCCAGGTTAAAGCCAACCCATTAATCGGGAAATAGTTTTAATATGGTTAGAGCGCATTCAACCAATTAGCCCAGCTTGGAGAGAGTCCAACAACCAAAGCTAACGATTGACCTCTGACTCTTACCATATTAGTATTAAACTATTCCATGGTTTGAACATGTTCGGGTTCGAGCCGGGCTTGGAGAGAGTCCAACAACCCAAACAAGAAACAGAACTCTGGTTCTAACCATATTAATGGAAGGTATAGGCTTTAATATTGTTTAAGGGTTTTTATGTCTCATCCTCTTTGCATGCAAATAACTATTATCTACAGGGCATGGAATACATGGCATACATCTACATGTCACGACACGCATGGCATAATGTTATGCATCTAATGCAATTACATGGCATACAATTATGTCATGTATATATTTCCTTATATGTCATAACTATTTATGGAAATAAAATATGTTTAAGATTTGATTCTCCAAATCAAATCATAATTAAATTAGGAAACAAATTTCCAAATCTAATCACATATTTTATTCATGGAATTATTTGATTAAGGAAAATCTATTTAGGAAACCAATTTCCTAAATCATTAAAACTACTTATGGAAATAAAATATTTTAAGATTTGATTTCCCAAATCAAATCATGATTAAATTAGAAAACAAATTTCCAGAATCTAATCAAATATTTTATTTATGGAAAATATCAATTTCCATAAATACTTCCAACTTTCCAAAAGTGGAAGATTTCCATAAATACTTCTAGACTTTCCAAAATTGAAAAATTTCCATAAATACTTCTAAATTTCCAAAATTAGAAAATTTCCAGAAATACATTATGACTATCGCAAAACGATTTTTACGATTATGTCGAAACACAACCTTGCTCTGATACCACTGTTGGGTTTCCGGCACCGCGGCGTGTGTGTGTTCGATCACGTTTCATAAACATGAATACAGCGGAAGCAATAAAAATAATAAATCTACATTTATTACAACACACACAACACACACATGCATATTACAACAAGTGTAGACATAACCGTAAATATAAATTTGCAATAAAAGTAAATTTAACTACGTTATACCTTTCGTATGACGTGTAGCGGGAACGGCATCAACCGGAACGATCCTCGCTAGAATCGTCTCTATCCGTATCCACGCCGAGTTCCTCGGGATGACTTCGCTAAGCCACGAGCTTCGTCTTCGTACGGGTTACTAGCCTCGTGTTGAAGACGACGTGATCGAGAGATGATCACGATCCGAATCCAAATTCGGATCCTAATACGAGTTCTCAAAACTCGCTTCTCCAGAGAGGTATTCGTCAACCAATTGACGAATCCTTCGTCCTCCACCTCAGAGGATTACCGGAGATCGAATCCCCGGTAGTTTAGCCACTGTCGGAGCTCAAACCGTCGTCCAAACGATGCTCCGACGAGAGGAGAAGAAGCAGTCCAAAAAACTGGACAGCTTGGTGGAGGAGTAGGCGCCGGCCAAAACAAGGAAGCCAAGTGCTCACCTTTTCACCGAGGCCTAGGAAGATCACCGGAGGGTCGCCGGAGGATCACCGGCTGAAGCTTGGACGCCGGCAAGGACTTGGACGGCGGCACAAGAAGCTGGGCGGCAATGGAGTTGGGCGGCAATGAGGGTTGGGCGGAAACTCCTTGCTAGGGCTTGGATTAGGGCTTAATTATCCATTAAGCCCTCTTTTATAGAGAACTAATTCTCTTAATGGTTATTGGATCATAACCATTAGGCCCGTTAACCCGCTCCATTAAGATAAGTTAAAATAAAGCAAACCATGATGGTTTATTTTAAGTTAAAATGAACCGAACCAACTTTTGGTTCATTCGTTTAAAATAAACCAAACCCTTTGGTTTATTCTCCTCCATTGGATTAGAACAAAACCATTTTGGTTCATCCATTATGTCTTCATAAGACACGGCCCATCCATGCTTCCATTGCGACTGAAACGATTTCATGCTCGCTTTATGTTTGGTCCAACCAAACCTAGTTTCTCTCGGTCTGAGAATCCCATTCTCAAGCTCGTTTTAAATCCTTTGGATTACGCTCAGCGTGTGACCAAATAGGTTCTCGGTTTATGTTGGTCGCCTATAATTAACCATTAATTATAGAACGATCATGAGTGGCACCTAGTAGTACATCATGATCCCCAATTAACCAAAAGATCAACAGTTGATCCGTAACTATCTCTGAAACCCTTACTCGAATGATTCGTGCCCCATTCCCTTCACTCATCTTATACCCACTTGGTTCAGGGACATGGTCTATAGTGTCATCCCCACTAGGGTCGACTACGTCACACCTAGCCCAAGTATCATTTCCTCGTCCCACGGATTCTAGTTACTCCACATGTATCGAAGAGTACCTTACTCTAAACATGTAATGCTTTGGCCAAAGACTTTAGTAACAATCCGACGAGAGGCCATGGGTATACATCTCCTCGCAAGGAGTGGTGAATCCTTTATAGGCTATTCAAACACATTCGATCACTTTGACTTATACCCAATCATCCCGGGTCCACATCTCCTTAGAGATGTTTGCTTAAGATGTCAAAGCATAAGTCTCCATGATCAAGATGACTTGAATACCGCAAGTCAAAGGAACATCGCACTTAAGCCACAATAAGAACTTCATTGACATATCTATATATGCAGAGAACCATATGATGTCTTACGGCTGGTCACTCCAATGAACTAGTTACCATAACTAGCATCCACGATTAACTCCGGACATCACAATGTCTCCAGCCAGTGAGAATCAGCTGCTTGGATACACCAAGGAGTATACCTCGTGCTAGTCTCGACAGAATTGATGGTGTCCAAATCCATCAATTCATTGACTAGGGATAATTCCGATACATCACAATTACACATGTAGAGATACTCACTAGTTGTGATCCAATCACAAATTCTCTCATGCTGTGAATCGCATCGTGGACATTCAGTAAATGAGTTTAAGATCCAATCAAATACATGAAACATGTATACTCAAATAGTGAATTTTCATTTATCATATAAATGGTTCATACATAAGGCGATTGCCTTAGGACATCTCTCATATATTACTAACACCCTCCGCACTCTACCAAGATAATATGCATTGCTCTGCTTTAGCAAATTCAACAACTATAAATGATCGAGGTAGTGATGGGTATCAAGACTTCGTAGGCATTTTCGAGTTAATTCGATTAGGATCTAATCTAATCGTGAATGTGTATCATATACGCATCAAGGCCTTTATTACCCTACACTAGCATGCATCACATACATACAAGCATCCACCACTCCATTTTGTATATTACAAACATGAAACTCGAGTTACGTTCGAGTCTAAAACTATTTACAACTAGAATTTTTAAAAGAAGAGGCACGACACGCAGGTTGCATACCCGATACAACATGCATAACCACTAAAACGGCACGCAGGCCATATTATGAATTACAATACATTTATCATCCAATCATATTGGGGTTCTTAGGACATGACCATCACAGAATTATACATAATTCTAAATTATGTATTTTACAAAAAAATTTCTATAAATTTTCCTATTTTTTTTTCAATTTTAAGAGTCACATCATCGTAACGGTCCCGCTAGGCGGTTTCCGAACGTGATCTCAGGACAATGCCCCTTTCGGGGTTAGGGGCAGCACCCCTACTCGCAAAATTAACTTTGCGAGTGTCCCATCTTGATCTTACAATGACTTAAGTCGCTGTCCTAAAAACCTAAAGCGAGATTTTGCCGTTCCGGAGAGTTTTTCTCGGTGGTTGAAGCCTACAAGTGTCCCAACACTTGTTGCTTCGACTCTTCGAAAAAAACACCCAAAAATCTATAAAAATAGAAAATTTACAGAAACTTAAAAATATGTAATTTTTATATCTAATACAAAAACTATAAATTTAAAACACATACATGTTTCGCACGTGGCTCTGATACCATTGTTGGACTATCCGAGCCGCAAAAACTGCTTTTTGCATTGCGGAAACCTCGGAAGCTCGGCCATGGATCCGTGAGAAGATATATAAAAATAAATTCATGTACATGTTATGGAAACCTAGATCTACCTTAGATCTACATGATGAGACCGTTATCCTCGTAGCGACGCCCTTCGCTTATCCCGCTCGTCCAAACGCTTTGCCAGATCTCGAAGAGTGTCAAGTGTACACTCCTCTACAAGTATCCACATGGATAAATGGTGGAGAAGACACCTTAGAGTGTACTAGCACCCATGAGGAATCTCGGTAAGAAGAGGATGAGGGAGAGAGCTTGAGAGAAGCAAGGAAGAAGAAGATCAAGTTAATTTCAATAACTTCTCATAGTAATGCAAAGTGGCCGGCGACTTCTATTTGGGAGGTTACATGCATGCATGTAACTCCAAGAGCCAATGGCTCTTAGTCTCCCTCATGAGGTGGCACCCCATGATAAGTCCATGATGATGTGGAACATCATCATTGGCCGACCCCCATGCCAAGTCACCATGACATGGCAATTGGTCAAGTCAAAATTGAGCATTCATCTTCCCTCTCAAGTCAAGTCAAACTTGACCTATTATCTCCCATGGTTGATCAAATCTAACCACTTGATTCAAGTCAATTTGATTTAATGAATCTCTATTCATTAATTTAAATTGACTCAATGAATCAAATATAAATTAGACTCATTCAACACTTGAATCAAATTGAGTCTAACTCAATTAGTCTAATTTGGATTACTCTTAATCCAATTTGGTTCATCCCATGAACCTAATCCTCATGTTTCATCATATGAACCTAATCTCCATCTAATTTCCCTTTGTGTGTGACCCTATAGGTTCTTGTAACATTGGCAATGTTCCTAAACTGATTTAGGAACATAAGTAATGGGCAGTATCTAGCAACACATCATTGCTACCCAAGTTACATGAATGTTGAGATCCAACATCACCTTTGTGTGACTACTAATTGTGACTCTCACAATATGTGACAATGTCCCTCTTTCCTTGACATCTAGATTGACCAATTGAGGCATAGACTGTGTCATCCTCTGTACAATCTATATCTTGAACTCCAAGTAGACTCACTCTAATCAAATGAGCTCAATATCTCATATTGACTCATTTGGGTATGACCATGCACTTCGTGGTCTCACTCTATCAAGAATAACGATGTGACTCTCATCATATAGGAGAGATAGATCCCATCTACATTACTCACATCCCTCCGTATAATTTGTTACATACCCAGTAATCGCCTTTATAGTCCACCCATTTACGGGTGACGTTTGATGAAGCCAAAGTATGCAACTCCTTATGTAGGGAACCATGGTGACTTCAGGTCCATGGACTAATAGTCACATGAGAAAGTATATGACACTCATATAATGATCCATGATACTTTCTCATGGCGGGTCATTCAGTATACATTCTCCAATGCATACCCATGTGTCAACTTGATATCTCATATCCATGACTTGTGACATCAAGTCATTGAGTGGACCTACATGCTAGTCTCTACGCATTAACATTGTCCCTGAATGTTAATATTTGACTAGGAATGATTAAGAGTAGTGTTCTCTATATCATCTCATTATCGATTCAACCAATTGATTGATATAGATAAGAACCTTCTACTCAAGGACATTATTATACTTAGTTTATTTGGCACAAATACAAGTAAATATAATAACCATGCCTTTATAAATAGGAATATGATACAATAAAGTCCATACAACAATCATCACATGATTGGCTCTAGGGCTTTTACTAACAACTAGAAGGCTTAGGTCTAGGCTACGGGTGGTCTAGCAAATATGGGGGTACCATACTTGGGTTAAAACCTCATGTTTGAGGTGTATAAGTCGACTGGGACTATGGGTCAGTTGACTAGTGTTAGTTAACTAGGGTTGACTGCGGGAAGTGCCCTGGCAGTCAACTTGCAGAGGTGGTCAGTCGACTGCTGGCCTTAGCAGTCGACTGATCTAGTGATCAGTCGACTGGTGGTCGGGATTTCGGGCATAGAAGGTTCTCCAGTCGATTGATTGGCCCAACCACTCGACTGATTGAGCCATCAGTCGACTGATGGGTATGGTCAGTCGACTGATGGTGTATCCATTGAATTTTTCCAGCTTGGATCTAGCCGTTGTCTCACGACAACAGTGACACCAGTCGACTGATGGTCCTGAGCAGTCAACTGATAGGTGAAATCCATCCCGAGTTGCTCGTTTAAAAGGATCACAGAGGGAAGGATTGAGCACTGGTTTTCTTGGACGATTTGGAGCGATTTACTATTGTAAATCACGGTCTTCAAGGCTAGTCCAAGGCAATCAACAAGCTGTTGGGTTTCCTGCACCGCGGCGTGTGTGTGTTCGATCACGTTTCGTAAACATGAACACAGCGGAAGCAATAAAAATAATAAATCTACATTTATTACAACACACACAACACACGCATGCATATTACAACAAGTGTAGACATAACCGTGAATTTAAATTTGCAATAAAAGAAAATTTTATCTACGTTATACCTTCGTATGACGTAGTGAACGGCATCAACCGAACGATCCTCGCTAGAATCGCCTCTATCCGATCCACGCCGAGTTCCTCGATGACTTCGCTTAAGCCACGAGCTTCGCCTTCGCACGGGTTACTAGCCTCGGTTGAAGACGACGTGATCGAGAGATGATCACGATCCGAATCCAAATTCGATCCTAATACGAGTTCTCAAAACTCGCTTCTCCGAGAGGTATTCGCCAACCAATTTAATCCTTCGCCCTCCACTCAGAGGATTACCGGAGATCAATCCCCGTAAGTTAGCCGCTGTCGGAGCTCTAACCGTCGGGCCCAAACGACGCCCGACGAGGAGAACAAGCTGTCCAGAAAACTGACAGCTTTGGTGGAGGAGTAGGCGCCGCCAACAAGGAAAGATAGAGCTCACCTTGAACCTAAAGGAGATCGAAGGAAGCTACCTTAAGACTGCTGAGGAGCAAGGGCTAAGAGGTTGGCGCCGAAAACTCCAATAAGGAGGTAGGCGACAACTTTATCCTAGGGGTTTTGGATTAGGGCTTAAATATCCCTTAAGCCCTCTTTTATAGAGAACTAATTCTCTTAATGGTTATTGAATCATAACCATTAGGCCCGTTAACCCGCTCCATTAAGATAAGTTAAAATAAACCAAACCATGATGGTTTATTTTAAGTTAAAACGAACCGAACCAACTTTTGGTTCATTCGTTTAAAATAAACCAAACCCTTTGGTTTATTCTCCTCCATTGGATTAGAACCAAACCATTTTGGTCCATCCATTATGTCTTCATAAGACACGACCCATCCACGCTTCCATTGCGACTGAAACGATTTCATGCTCGCTTTATGTTTGGTCCAACCAAACTTAGTTTCTCTCGTTCTGAGAATCCCATTCTCAAGCTCGTTTTAAATCCTTCGGATTACGCTCGTTGTGCGTGTGACCAAATAGGTTCTCGGTTTATGTTGGTCATCTATAATTAACCATTAATTATAGAACGATCATGAGTGGCACCTAGTAGTACATCATGATCCCCAATTAACCGAAAAGATCAACGGTTGATCCAGAACTATTTCTGAAACCCTTCAGCAGCTCGAATGATTCATGCCCCATTCCCTTCACTCATCTTATACCCACTTGGTTTAGGACATGGTCTATTGTGTCAGTCCCCACTAGGCTAACTACGTCACACCTAGCCCAAGTATCATTTCCTCGTCCTACGGATTCTAGTTACTCCACATGTATCTAAGAGTACCTTACTCTAAACATGTAATGCTTTGGCCAAAGACTTTAGTAACAATCCGACGAGAGGCCATGGGTATACATCTCCTCGCAAGGAGTGGTGAATCCTTTATAGGCTATTCAAACACCTTCGATCATTTCGACTTATACCCAATCATCCCGGGTCCACATCTCCTTAGAGATGTTTGCTTAAGATGTCAAAGCATAAGTCTCCATGATCAAGATGACTTGAATACCACAAGTCAAAGGAACATCGCACTTAAGCTACAGTAAGAACTTCATTGACATATCTATATATGCAGAGAACCATATGAAGTCTTACGGCTGGTCACTCCAATGAACTAGTTACCATAACTAGCATCCACGATCAACTCCGGACATCACAATGTCTCCAGCCAGTGAGAATCAGCTGCTTGGATACACCAAGGAGTATACCTCGTGCTAGTCTCGACAGAATTGATGGTGTCCAGATCCATCAATTCATCGACTAGGGATAATTTCGATACATCACAATTACACATGTAGAGATACTCACTAGTTGTGATCCAATCATAAATTCTCTCATGCTGTGAATCGTATCGTGGACATTCAGTAAATGAGTTTAAGATCCAATCAAATACATAAAACATGTATACTCAAATAGTGAATCTTCATTTATCATATAAATGGTTCATACATAAGGCGATTGCCTTAAGACATCTCTCATATATTACTAACACAAGCAAGTATCCAAAAGATTGTTGTAAAGTATTCTTAGCTTTCTTTTATTGTATTCATTTGTATTTGCTTGTTGTTTACTTATATTACTGTTGTAATATCTTGTAAGAGGTTTCTCCACCTCTAGATTATTCCGAGAAGGAATTTATTTGATTACTGGTGTTGTACGCATCGCTAGAGCTCGTTTGAGCTCGATCCGTGGAGAAGGAACCATTCGGTTCCGAACCACGTTATATTGTGTTGTCTCTTTTGCTTGTGTTGTATTTACTTTTGTTATTATATATTCTTCTGCGTTAACTAGTGTTGTAGAGACGAATGCAATCATAATCCATCAACAAGCCAATGCCCTATTCACCCCCCCTCTAGCGGGCGCAACGTTCCTAATAGAAAAGCTCGAGGTAGAGAGACAAACTCTCTCTCCTCATTACGATAAAAGCTCGATAAACAAAATGAAGCACAATGTTAAAGAATATGACAAACTAAAATTATACTGACGACTAGGGAAATGGAGGTTGAGCTCGTGTCATCGGCGTTTCAGCAGCGCTTCATCATCGTAGAGTCATCATAGAAGAGTAGCCTTGCGAAGGCATTTAGAGAGCTTGAATGATGACCTAAAGGGGTGAAACCCCCCTTATTTTATAGCCTTCCAACCTAGTGGACGTTGAGCTCAAGTTTCATCCAAAATGTCCGCCTCACCCTAAGATAAGGGGATGAAGTTACTCTCCTAGAAGCTGGAATTTGAATGGCAGTCGACTATTTACCCTTAATCAGTTGAATAATGAATCATCAGTCGACTGATAACACTAGCAGTCGACTGTTAGCTAGGGCATCCAGCTGCATCAAAGAGTTAGCTCGAAATCAAAATAATAATAGTGAATTCGACAACCACTAACCATCCGATCTCTACCTAGACCTTCCACGGGAAGTCTTGATTGGATCGCCGCCTAAGGATGTCCCTATACAGAGGACCCATCCTTACTTTCACTCACTCACACGAGCTTACCTTAATTCCTTTTGTGACTTACAGCTTTGCTTCAGGTCTCTACCTGAGTTCTTCGGCTCCCTCCAAAGTTCTTTCGGTGTCGTCTAACTACCACAGTTTCCCGACTCAGGATTCTCTGGGTGTCACGGACCTTCAGCTCAGCTTAACTATTCCTGGACACTTGGTTCAGTTCGTTAGACAACAATATGACCTTAACTTTGGGTCTTTGCCATAATCAAAACTCAAGTTCGATTATCTGGTGCCTACTACACCAACAATCTCCCCCTTTTTTATCAATGGCATACCGACACAAAGTTAAGGGAAATTTAAAACATAAAACAAGTAAAGTAACTTATAAGAACTTTTTTTGAAAACTCCCCCTTAACCCTAGGTGAGTTTTGAAAGATATTTTTAAAATTAAATTTTTGTTACTCTCCCTTAACTTTCGCTCTTCTCCCCCTTTTGACATGAATGAAAAAAATATGGGGTGTTTATATAAAATAGGGGTTTTAAAACACCATGTTATAAGTATGCGTTAAGAAATGAAATCGAATAGATTTGTTAAGTTCAAGCATGCGTCTCTACTTGGTTATATAGATTGGTTCGAGGTATATCCCTCTGCACCAATAATTTAATAAGTTTTTTTTCCTGAAACATTTCTAATTTCCAAAATACTTATAAGTTTAAATTTTTTTAAAAAAAATTGTAATATAATCCTTAGGATTAGTTTGCTCTCCCTCTTAGTTAAATATATGAAGTGTAAGAGATGTAGGGGGCACGAAACTTTTGTCCTAGAGAGTTGTATACAGAGTATTATCTAAACAATGTTATGATTATTCATTAAGTGCAATAGTTGAGAAAATAGGTAGCATTTTGAAAAGGTTATGTTTTGTGTATATTATTCCTTAACATATCACCAATTCTATGTCTCAAAATGTGTTCACCTTATATGTTTTGTGAGATAATTTGAACTTGATTAAAGATAGTCAACCTTGGGTTAGATTCGGATTTAACCCTAAGCTCGTCAAGTAACCTTTTCGAAAAACTGGCTTCCCGGTCCTGGCGAGGCACAGGGGTCTTCTTTGATCGGAACAACGACCACTTCCTTAGACAAAGCCAAGTTAAAAAAAATGATAACTTTGTTGGGATGTATACTGAAAAGTCTATCTTTTGTATGAACATCTTTATTTTTTAAATAAGAATCACATGATCATTATTTGCATATTTATGGTTATGCATATTGTCTAATACATTACATTGTAGATAACATGGTGTGTAGTGTCACACGGGAGATCATGTTATCAGTTCCTTGTAGAGTATAAGTAAAGGCTCACAATCGAGATGGTTGTGGACAAACCATTGGTATGGTTGTAGTGTGATTTGGTATTGGTTTGTCTTGACCATAGAATTACACTAGTGCACTTTGTGTGTATTGAGCATGACCGACTTAGAGGTGATTCGATTTATTGTTGACTACATAATTGAATTGGATCTCGGATATTATGGTGTACATGCTCTTAATCCCGATATAATAACGGTCACATGTACTTAGTATTTATGTCTTTGATTTACCAATGGGCGAGATTCATAGAGTAAATCGATAGGCTCGGTAAGTTAGAAAATGATATTATTTACATGGTGTGTCATTGATTATAGAAGGAAACCGTGTCCTATATATTAGGATGATGATGTCCCCTTGAGGAGCTCATAAGGTTCATCATGTAAACCCTGCAGGTGGACTTGGTCCGATATGATGATAAGGTTGAGTGGTACTACTCATGGAGTTAGATGTTGATTAATTAATTGTCAGTAAATTAATTAATTAACGGACATTCAAGATCTTAAACACGGGGAGATATTTGTACAATTAATATATGGAGCCCATATTTATTTATGGGGGTTGGTGAGGTAGATCAATGATAATCCTCTAGTGGAATGGATTATCATTAATGGATCGGACTTTATGTGGGCTTGATCCATTGGGTGGCCAAGATCCAACTCCTCCTTATGGTCCCTATTGTAGCCTATTAAAACCCTCATGAAGCCTAGATCCGATGGTGGAAAATAAATCTCTAGATCCGACGGTGGAGATTAAATCTCTAGATCCGACGGTTGAGATTAAATCTCTAGATCCGACGGCTGAGATTAAATCTCTAGATTCAACGGTGGAGATTAAAAGGAGGCTTAAGCCTAGCTCTATAAAAGGAGGGCTGAGACTTGGGCGTGGATAATCTTTTGGGAGATTAGGGTTTTGTTTCCCTTGGCTTGGGCGGCAAGAATCCTTTTGAGAGCTAGGGTTTGGAGTTTCAAGTGTGGCCGACAACTTGTTTGGCTTCTCCCTTAGGGTCGGCAGCAACACAAGAGAAGGATAAGGGTTTCCTCTTCTCTTTTGATCTTGGTTGGCTTCTCCTTTTCCTAGGGCAGCTCCTTCTTCTTCCATTGGAGCTCTTGGCCGGTGGCAACACTTCCTTCAAGGTTTGTCGGTGCTCCTCTTCCTCTCCTTGGCCGGCGGCAAAGATCAAGCTTGGAGTTTGGTGGTCAGTTCTAGATAGGAGAAGAGTTTTGTTTCATTATTCCCTTTGTTCGGAGTGAGCAAGGAAGGGAAGAATGTGATCTAGGAGGCTTCGACTTTTAGAAGATCGTCGCCCACACGATGTCCAAAAGGAGGAAGACATACAATAGAAGATCTTGAGGTAAACAATAGGTATAATTCTTGTTTATGCATGTTTTCTTATTCTATGCAAATTGTATGTATTGTATGTGGCTAATTTACTTGGACCCCGAAGACAAACAAAAAAACCGGCGATCCATACATCGTCTATTCCGCGGCTAATCGAAGATAAGAGGTAGGTTGCTTGAACAACAAGTTTGTTCAAGTGACCACTCTAATCGAATAGTACGATGATGGATCGGTTGCTTGGGTAATCCCTCTTTGTCAAGGATTATTTTTTTTTTTAATCTGGGGACGTAGATGGGATCGCCATGAACAAGCGACCGAGTTGAAGTGGGAAGCGAAGTTTCTCCCTTCAAGTGGTATCAGAGCCACGATTTCTGATTTTGTGTGTTTTGGATTCGGTTAATTTTATGGAATTATCATATATTGTATGTTCCGGATGATAGTAGGATGTGCGTAGGCTAACTTTTGTGTTGCAGGCATAAGATCCAACTATTATGGCCATATGTGTGTGTATGTGGTTGCATGTGTGTAATATTATTTGAATCCTTGGGGTTGACTAAGCTAGTATTTAATTTTTTTAATTAAGTACGACATTGTTTAGCCACACTTTAATTTTAGTTTACTTTCGATATAGATTTCATGTACACTCCTTCGTGGAGTATAGGATCGATGGATGTAAATGAAAATAATTATTCTCGGCTCGGATCTCCGGATGGCTTGTACATGGCGTAGGGAGGAGCAGGCGAGATGGCGATACGACAGGAGGCATATTGGAGAACAAAAGCCATAATAGTTGAAAAATATTTTTTTTCTTATTTATTGTTTCTTGTTTGATATGCATGTTGTGTGCTAAGAAAATTCCTCAATTTTAAATTACTAAGTGGGAGAGGGATATTTTTTAAAATTCCCACGGTCTCCATTATGATTTGACATGTGATGTAAACAAACTTGCGCGTCGGCTCTGAGTGCCTTCCTCCCCATCGGATGAGTTTGTTTTGCAGATCACATGGTTGAATATTGTTATAGAAAATTATTTAGGAGCGTGTGTACTTCCCCATTAGAAGGCACATAACCCGAGATAATTGCCTTGGTACCAAGTAATGGTGCACTCTTAGATGCAAATAGAAGTACCCTCCCCATTGGAGTCACTGCTTTTATTTGTAGAGCCGAAGAGAATCCAACTATTAATTTTATTTGTCAAAAAGTTAGGTTGACAAGATAGTAAAATTAATAGGTAAAACCTCCTCTTACAAATGTAGAATTCGTAAACGTCCACACGATCGTGGCATACGATATTCTCGGTGTTTTGAGGTGTTAGTTGATTTTAAAATTTTATTGTTTGAGGAATCAATAATTTTTTGAAATCTAATGTTTTGATCTATGTGATTCTTTGGTTTTTCAAAAATGATTTTCAACCCGTTTGCTGTGATACTAAAAGAGAATAAACTTAATGTACCCAATTATGTTGATTGGAAGAGGAATCTTGATATTGTCTTGACTGCTGAGGAATACAAATATGTACTCTTCGAAGAGTGTCCTCCTAAGCCTGTGGATGATTCTGGGAAAAAGGAGAAGGAGAGTTATAAGAAGTGGATAAAGGCTTATGAGATGGCACGGTGTTACATTTTGGCTTCTATGTCAAATGTATTGCAACATCAGCATCAAGCCATGCCCACTACTTATGACATGATGCTCAATCTCAAGGAGCTTTTCGGACACCAAAATCGGGCTGCTAGGCAGGAAGCCATGAGGAACTTGATGACGACCACTATGATCGAGGGAACACCTGTGAGGGATCATGTTCTCAAGATGATGGCTCATTAGAATGAGCTGGAAGTCCTTGGAGCTGAAATCGATGGGGAAACCCAGGTCGATATCATTCTCCAGTCTCTACCTAGGAGTTTTGAGCAGTTTCGCCTGAACTACAACATGAATAAAAGGTTGTATTAATTGGCAGAGCTTCTGACAGAACTCCAGGAAGCAGAGGGGCTTTTTCGTCAGAGTGCTCAGGCTCAGGCCATGGTTGCCCAAAAGGTTTCTACTTCTAAGCCGAAAGGTAAGAAGAAGAAGATATAAGGTGGGGTAAAGGTGGATGGAGGATCTCAGGGAGGAGTGAAGAAGCCGTAAGGCAAGTGCTTCACTTGCAAGTAGACTGGACATTGGAAGAAGGATTGCCCCAACCGGAAGCAGAACAAAGGTATATCTTTTGGTCTAGTCGTTGAAACATCTTTAGCGATGTTATCTACCGGCACTTGGTGGGTAGATATGGGAGCCACTTATCATGTCTACAATACTTTGCAAAGCTTCCAACAACCAGACGACTAGCTGAGGGGGAGGTATCGTTTACTTGGGCAATGCTATGAAGGTGGCAGTTGTTGTAGTGGGAGATATTTATTTGTCTTTTGAGAGGAATAAAGTTTTGGTTCTGAAAAATTGCCTTTATGTATCTTTATTTAGAATGAATTTAATTTCAGTTTCTAAATTGTTTATGGATGGATATTCTATTTCTTTTAATGACAGGGTTGTTATAAAAAGGAATAGGGAGATTATCTGTTCTGGTGCATTGATAGGAAATTTATATACCCTTGAACCAAAAGCTCCCATGATGCAAATAGAAGTAAATAACTAATCTTCTAATTCTAATAAGAGAAAAGAACCTTTGAAAATGAACCAAACATATCTTTGGCATCTAAGGTTAGGTCATATTAACCTAAGCAAAATTCAAAGGTTGATAGCTGCTGGACCTCTAGGTTCATTAGTGGTGGAAGATTTCCCAACATGCGAATCTTGCTTGGAGGGTAAAATGACCAAGAGGTATTTTAAGGCCAAGGGGTATAGAGCCAAAGATGTGTTGGAATTGGTTCATTCTGATTTGTGTGGTCCTATGTCTATCCAGGCTAGAGGTGGTTTTGAATATTTCATCTCTTTTATAGATGATTATTCAAGATATTGATACATTTACTTGATGCGCTGCAAGTCTGAATGCTTTGACAGGTTCAAAGAATTCAAGGCTGATGTGGAGAAATGTCAAGGTAAAAGTATCAAGACACTACGATCTGATCGTGGTGGTGAGTACCACTTGGAAGAGTTTAGGAATTACTTATCAGAGGTTGGGATTCAATCCCAATTGTCTACACCTGGCACACCCCAGTAGAATGGTGTAGCGGAGTGAAGGAATAGGACTCTTATGGAGATGGTTAGATCGATGATGAGTTATTTTGAGTTGCCAGATTCATTCTGGGGGTATGATCTGGATACGACAGTGTATATTCTTAACTTGGTACCATCTAAATCAGTGCCTTCTACTCCCATAGAATTGTGGACTGGGCAAAAGCCTAGTCTGAGACATATTCGAATTTGGGGGAGTTCAACACATGTGCTGAAGGTAGATGCTGGTAAGTTGGAAACTCGTACAGAAGTGGGCGTGTTTGTTGGCTATCTTAGAGGAACGAAAGGTGGTTTATTTTATAGTACTAGAGATCGGAGGGTGATCGTTAGCACGAATTCCAGATTTCTAGAGGAAGACTATGTGATGAACCACAAGCCCATGAGTAAGAATGTTCTGGAGGAATTGAGAGGGGAAGTCACTACTTCAGTACCATCAGTACAAGAGGATATAACACAAGTGACTGCACCGCGTGTCACAGAGGATACACAGGTGATACCTCATCGTAGTGGAAGGATTGTTAGATAGCCTGATAGATTTATGTTCTTGGGAGAGTCTTATGATTTGGTCCTTGGAGAACATGAACCTAATCCCTGGACATATGACGAGGCAATCCAAGATAAAGATGCGGTATCTTGGCAAAGTGCAATGAATTCTGAGATAGAATTTATGGATTCAGATCATGTCTGAAACCCTAGTAGAACAACCCAATGGTGTAAAAACCATTGGATGCAAGTGGATCTACAAAAGAAAGAGAGGAATAGACGGGAAGGTTTATACCTTCAAAGCAAGTCTTGTTGCGAAAGGATATACTCAGAAAGAGGGTATCGATTATGAGGAGACCTTTTCGTCGGTAGCCATGCTTAAGTCTATCCGGATTCTCTTATGTATTACTGCTCATATGGATTATGAGGTGTGGCAGATGGATGTCAAGACAGCTTTCTTTAATGGAAGTCTTGAGGAAAACATCTATATGAAGCAACCAGAAGGATTCATTACAAAGGGAAATAAGTATCTTGTGTGCAAGCTTAATCGGTCCATTTATGGATTGAAGCAAGATTCGAGATCATGGAACATCCGCTTTGATGAGGTAATCCAGTCTTATGGATTTATTCAAAGTCCGGATGAGTCTTGTGTATACATGAGATGTGACGGAAATGTAGTGGTATTTCTTGTACTATACGTAGATGACATTTTGCTAATTGGCAACAATATCAAGGTGTTATTGAACGTAAGGCTATGGTTGTCCAAACAGTTTGATATGAAGGACTTGGGAGAAGTGGGACACATCCTTGGGATCAAGGTTATAAGGGATCGCAGGAAAAGGATGTTGTGCTTATCTCAAGCTTCATACATAGACACTATTTAGGCTCGTTTTAGCATGCAGAACTCTAAGAAAGGTTTTCTACCTTCTAGGCATGGAGTACCTTTATCTAAAGAGATGTGTCCTAGAACATCAAAGGAGATAGAGGAGATGAAGGTGGTTCCTTATGCTTCAGTAGTAAAAAGCCTCATGTATGTTATGCTATGTACGAGATCGGATATCTGCTTTACCGTTGGCATGGTTAGCAGATATCAGAGTAATCTAGGACAGGGACATTGGACTACGGTAAAGCATATATTGAAGTACCTGGGAAGGACTAGGGATTATATGTTGGTATACCAGGCAGATCAATTACTCCCTGTGGGTTACATAGATTCTGACTTCCAATCAGATAGGGATAACAGTAAGTATACCTCAGGTTTTGTTTTTACTTTGGGAGGTGGAGCCATTGTATGGAGGATTGTCAAGCAGAAATGCATGGGGGACTCTACCATGGAAGCTGAGTATGTGGCAGCCTCTGAGGCAGCCAAAGAAGCTGTATGGCTCAAGAACTTCTTGATGGACTTGGATGTGATTCCTGGTTTGCTCAGAACTATCACAATTTATTGTGATAACAGTGGTGTAGTTGCAAACTCGAAGGAACCACGAGCCCATAAGGCAAGTAAACACATAGAGCGCAAGTACCACCTAATACGAGAAATCGTAAAGTGAGGAGAAGTTGTTGTGGACAAGATTGCATTAGAGGATAACCTGGCAGATCCTTTCACTAAGGCCCTTCCAACGAGAGCTTTTGATAGGCATGTGGAGGGATTGGGAATTAGATGTATGGCAGTATGAGGACAACATAGTCTTTTAGTATAAGTGGGAGATTGTTGGGATGTATACTGAAAAGTCTATCTTTTGTATGAACATCTTTATTTTTGAAATAAGAATCACATGATCATTGTTTGTATATTTATGGTTATGCATATTGTCTAATACATTACATTGTAGATAACATGGTGTGTAATGTCACACGGGAGATCATGTTATCAGTTCCTTGTAGAGTATAAGTAAAGGCACACAACCAAGATGGTTCTGGAAATACCATTGGTATGGTTGTAATGTGATTTGGTAATGGTTTGTCTTGACCATAGAATTACACTAGTGCATTTTGTGTGTATTGAGCAGGACTGACTTAGAGGTGATTCGATTTATTGCTGACTACATAATTGAATCAGACATCAGATATTATGGTGTACATGCTCTTAATCTCGATATAATAACGGGCATATGTATTTAGTATTTATTTCTTTGATTTACCAATGGGCGAGATTTATTGAGTAAATCGATAGACTCGGTAAGTTGGGAAATGATATTATTTATATGGTGTGTCGTTGATTATAGGAGAAAATTGTGTCCTATATATTAGGATGATGATGTCCCCTTGAGGAGCTCATAAGGTTTATCATGTAAACCCTGTAGATGGACTTGGTCCGGCATGATGATAAGGTTGAGTGGTACTACTCATGGAGTTAGATGTTGATTAATTAATTGTCAGTAAATTAATTAATTGACAAACATTCGAGATCTTATACACGGGGAGATATTTGTACAATTAATATATGGAGCCCATATTTATTTATGGGGGTTGGTGAGGTAAATCAATGATAATCCTCTAGTGGAATGGATTATCATTAATGGATCAGATTTTATCTCGGCTTGATCCATTGGGTGGCCAAGATCCAACTCCTCCTCATGGTCCCTATTGTAGCCTATTAAAACACTCATGAATCCTAGATCCGATGGTGGAAAATAAATCTCTAGATCAGACGGTGGAGATTAAATCTCTAGATCCGATGATTGAGATTAAATCTCTATATCCGACAGTTGCGATTAAATCTCTAGATCCAACGATGGAGATTAAAAGGAGGCTAAAGCCTAGCTCTATAAAAGGAGGGCCAAGGCTTGGGCGTGGATAATCTTTTGGGAGATTAGGGTTTTGTTTTCCTTGTCTTGGGCGGCAAGAATCCTTTAGAGAGCTAGGGTTTGGAGTTTCAAGGGTGGGCGGCATCTTGTTTGGCTTCTCCCTTAGGGCTGGCGGCAACACAAGAGAAGGATAAGGGTTTCCTCTTCTCCTTTGATCTTGGTCGGCTTCTCCTTTTCCTAGGGCAGCTCCTTCTTCTTCCATTGGAGCTCTTGGCCGGCGACAACACTTCCTTCAAGGTTGGCCGGCGCTCCTTTTCCTCTCCTTGGCCGACGGCAAAGATCAAGCTTGGAGCTTGGTGGTCGGTTCTAGATAGGAGAAGAGCTTTGTTTCATTCTTCCCTTTATTCGAAGCGAGCAAGGAAGGAAAGAACATGATCTAGGAGGCTTCGACTTTTAGAAGATCATCGCCCACAGGACGTCCAAAAGGAGGAAGGACATACAATAGAAGACCTTGAGGTAAACAAGGGGTATAATTCTTGTTTATGCATGTTTTCTTATTCTATGCAAGTTGTATATATTGTATGTGGCTAATTTTCTTGGACCCCGAAGACAAACACAAAAATCGATGATTCGTACATCATCTATTCCGCAGCTAATCGAATATAAGAGGTAGGTTGCTTGAACAAAAAGTTTGTTCAAGTGACCACTCTAATCGAATAGCACGACGATGGATCGGTTGCTTGGGTAATCCCTCTTCATCAAGGATTATTTTTTTTTAAATTCGGGGACGTAGACGAGATCACCATGAATAAGCGATCGAGTTGAAGTGGGAAGCGAAGTTTCTCCCTTCAAACTTGAGTCACTTAAGACTACTTTCTGGTCTAACTAGTTTAGGATAGGACGAGGTAGCTTCAGCTAGTTCCACTTAGTCTTGTGCACCGAGCTAGATATGCCTTATCTAACTTGGACACATAGGACTTTGTTTCCCTAGGATACTATCATCTTGTCGCATTCTAATACTATGTTGTCAAGAGTTGACTAACTGCTTTCCCTATCTAGCCGTTCTAAAAAGTAAAACAGAAAGGTTGATGATGCTAAGGTAGTGGGTATACTATTTTGGTATTAGCTCCCCCTGGACCATTGAACCAATATGGTGTATTAAGAAAATGGACTTGATCCTGGGAAATCCAATACTCATTGGTCTTTATATGTGAGTTTAATAAAACCTTTGGGACCCATGCTTGGACTCGTTGATGACTACGATTTACAATAGACATGTACAATCTTTTCGTAGTCTTTGAACTAAACCCGAGTCTGGCTCTATTGTACACAACTCTCTGAGTTCCAAGAAGTCAATTAAGATTCTTGGATCCCATCGAGAACTTGTCCAACCGAGCCTCGAGCTCTTGGACTTGTCCTTTCAAGAGTGAGTTCTCACCTTCAAGTTTTTCAGCTTGAGTTGAGTCCTCCTCTTGAACGTGACTAGTCGAAGAGGTTAGGGTTGTTGGATCAAGCGGATCGCTAGAGGTCAATAGCGATAAAAACTTTCATTCGTTTCGATACTTGAGTTACGCAGTGGAAAGAATAAAACAATATAAAAATAAAGAAGACACGAGAGTTTTTTTACTTGGTTTGTAGCCTTCGGCTACTACTCCAAGGCCCTAGTGGTCCTTGACCACGCACGGAGGGAAAATCACTAACAAACTCCTCCTCGTTGGAGGTAGGAGTTAATCGGATACAAAAACCACGAAAAGGATCGAGATAGAGGGACACTCCCCCTCTTCTCGTTATGATAAAAGCACGATAATGAACTTAAATACAAAATGAAACTATCAAAACACTTTTACCGATGACTCATAGATAAAGAAGATTGAGCTCTAGTCGTCGTGTCTGCAGTGCTTCGTCGTAGGGATGTCGGAGAGTCATAGCATATCGGAAGCACATGGAGGCTTTTGAAATTGATGAAAAACCCTTAGAGAATCCCTCCTTTTATAGCTTTTGAGCCCCTCATTGAATGGGTCTTCAACCAATCAAAACTAGGCACAAAGCTCCTTGGAATGAGGTGATAAGGCTTGACTCCTCGAAGCTGATCCTTGACCATCAGTCGACTGATGGTCATCATCAATCGACTTATGGTAGCGCCAGTCGAGTCGCAACACTCAACAGTTGACTGATTTAAGGTAGTCAAGTAGCTCTTGTGGGCAGTCGATTGATGCTAGCTGAAATCACAAGTTAGCTTAACAAAAATATAATTTCGACGGTCACCGACTGTCCGATCTCAACCTAGACCATCCATGGGATGTCTTTGGTCAGATCTATGCTTAAGACCATCCCCATAAGGAGGATACGACCTCACTTATGCTCACACACACGAGCTTACCTTGATACTTACTTTGTAGCCCTCGCTACTGGCCTTCCACTCGATTCCTTCGGCTCCCTCCGAAGTCACTCGAGTGTCGTCCGACCACCGCGGCTTCCTCCGACTGTCGCCAGCCTTCAGCTCCTACTTTAGCACTTTTCTACACACTCGATTAAGCTCATGAGATAACGATGTAATCTTAACTTTGCATCTTTTGCCATAATCAAAACACAGGTTCGATCATCTGGTGCCCCTACACCAACAAGGGTGCCCTCTTGCTTGAGGGTTTCAACCTCCTCAAGCAAGGACTCGACTCTAGACTCGGACTTAGTTTGTTTCCTACTTAGAATTTTAATTTTAAGATAAAGAGTACTAATTAATGAACGACTTACCTTAAATTTCTCTTTCAAACTGACTTTGAGTCTCTTCTCGAAGTCGTCTTCGGGGTCAGAGTCGGAGTTAGATTCGTATTCGTCTTCAGACTCTAACTTGGACTCTTTCGGTCTTTCCATGAACACTACGCCAATGCTTCTTCTTCATTGTCCCAAGTTTCATGAAAAGCCTTCTTTGCTCTCTTTTGCTTTGATATGAATTGCCCTTTCTTATTGTTCTTCGATTGCCCCCTTTCTTTTCGAATTATTCTCCGCACCATGTTCAATATCGCAGCCACCTCTTTGGACTCGGACTCAAGTTCATCCTCGGGTTCCGATCTTTCTTCTAGTTCAGGAGGTGGCTTGCTCTTCTCCTTTCTTCTTTGACCTGCAAGCAAGGCAACTCCTTTCTCAGCCCGAACCACGTTAGTTTGTTCGTGAAGTTCAAATTTAGAAAATAATTCATCTAATCTAATTTTAGAAAGGTCCTTAGAAAACTTGTAGCAATCAACCATGGATGCCCACAAGGTGGTCCTAGAAAATGCATTAAGTGTGTACCTTATTAGATCCCGATTCTCTACAGCTTGCCCGATTGAGTGAAGACCGTTGATGATGTCTTGGATCCGAGCATGTAGTTGAGTGGCGGTCTCGTGATCCTGCATTTTTAGATTGTATAATTTATTTAAAAACTTATCCCTTTTACATACCTTAGCATCGTTGGTTCCTTCGTGTAGCTCGATGAGCTTGTTCCAAAGGTCCTTCGCACTGATAAAGGGGCCGATGCACTTGAGCTCTTCCTTGGACAAACCACACTACAACATTTTAGTCACCTTTGCATCGGCTTCGATTTTCCTCTTGGTTGCATTGGTCCACTTGTCGAAGTCTAAGGGCTCACCTTGATCATTGGTGGGTAGAGAAAAGCTGGTTTGGATGATTATCCAAGTCTCGACTTGTGTTTTTAGAAAACACTCAATCTGACCTTTCCAATAACGGAAATAATCTCCGTTAAAGAACGGAGGTCGGGTGGTGTTGTACCCCTCAATGTGGGCTATTGATTTAAAACCTTGCACACAAATATAAAAAAAAACACGAAAAAAGTTCCAAGACTTCGCCTTGGATTAGTAATGCAGGAAATAAAAAGAAATAAACGAAAAAATAAAAAACAAAACAAAAACTAAGAACTTATGACCTTCGATGTCCCCGAAAGAGTACTAAACATCATATTTTGGGGATGAAAACAGCTTGTTATGAGGGTAAATCCTCTTAATAAGTGTAGATCTCTGAGAGAGCTTCGATTTGGCAAGTAGAACTTTTTATAGGTCCACTTGTATAAAAAGTTATGCCCATTTTACCGTGAGCTACTCCCGAAGTGATTAGTTTGATTGTTACATGCAAATATACAAACAAAAAACAATGTACCAAGACTTGGTCTTGGATTTGTACTGTGGGAAAAACTTAAAACAATAAATACGAAAAGAAAAGTGCCCAATCGGTGGTTGCACCGAATTTGAGTGCCCCCGCTCTGATACCAATTTTTGGATCGTAAAAAGAGTGCTAGAGGGGGGTGAGCACGAGAATTCTTTTCATTCGTTCGATATAAAACAATTATAAGAGTAAAAATGTAGCAGAAATATAAGAGACACAAATTGATTTTACTTGGTTCACAGCATACCGGCTGCTAATCCAAGGCCCTAGTGGTCCAAGACCACGTACAGAGGGCAATTCACTAAAATGTCTCCTCGTTGGAGATAGGATACGACGATTACAAAACCTTGAAAAGCTCGAGGTAGAGAGACAAACCCCCTTTCCTCGTTATGATAAAAGCTCGATAAACGAAATGAAGTACAATGTTAAAGAAGATGACAAACTAAAGTTATATTGATGACTAGGGAAATAAAGGTTGAGCTCGTGTTGTCGGCGTTTCGGCACCACTTCATCATCGTAGAGTCGTCGTAGAAGAGTAGCATTGCAGAGGCATTTGGAGAGCTTGAATGATGACCTAAAGGGGTGAAACCCTACTTCTTTTATAGCCTTCCAACCTAGTGGACGTTGAGCTCAAGTTTCATCCAAAATGGCCACCTCACCCTAAGATAAGGGGATGATGTTTGAATCTCCTCGAAGCAGGAATTTGAATGGAAGTCGATTGTTAGCTAGGGTATCCAGCTGTATCAAAGAGTTAGCTCGAAATCAAAATAATAAGAGTGAATTCGACAGCCAATAATCGTCCGATCTCGACCTAGACCTTCCACGGGAAGTCTTGATAGGATTGTCGTGTAAGGATGTCCCCGTACGGAGGACCTATCCTTACTTTAACTCACACGAGCATACCTTAGGTCCTTTTGTGACTTGTAGCTTTGCTTTAGGTCTCCACCTGAGTTCTTCGGCTCCCTCTGAAGTTCTCTCGGTGTCGCCCGACTACCATGGTTTCCCGACTTGGGATTCTCCCGGTGTCACTGACCTTCAGCTCAACTTAACTATGTTACTCGAGTTTGACTCGAGCGGTATTTTGATGTTAGACAAAACGTATGTCATGGGAAGACCAAGTGTGTAGCCTTGGCCACATAAGTCCAAGTTGTGTAACCTTGGCGATGAAAGTCCAACATGGGGTTGGCATGGGAAGTCCAAGTGTGTAGCCTTGGCAATGGGAAAGTCTAAGCTTGAGTCTTGGCATTTGGTTAGCTTGATAAAGCATTGGCAAGTTCATCGTCTCATGGCTTGGGTCCTTGAGTCGGTGAAGGATGACATTGTGGAAGTCGTGCACTTGTTGCATCCGAGGGACCGCCGGACGAGGAGCATTAGAGTGAAGCCAAAGGAAGTAGACTTCAGGGCGAGACACGAAGGATGGTACTAGAGGAGCCATGGGCTTAGTGCATCCGAGGGACGTGGTCGGACAAAGAGAGCTTCGATGAGGGACTCCATGGGGAGATGAGAGTTGAGCTTAGCCGAGTGGCTGAGATCGAGTGTCGGATGCTCAAACATTGGTGTTTGAGGTTTACCAGACATGCGGATGCTCAAACAAGTGTTTGTTTGAGGTTCTACCCGACAACAGTCGACTAGTATAGGTACCAATCGACTGCTCTGAGTCGACTGATTGTCGATTGGTGTTCGACTGATGTATTTCTGGCCCAGCAGTCGACTGTTAGGATTTGGCAGTCGACTATTGTACCATTAGTCAACTGCCAAGGGACGACATTCGATTGATCAAGGTGGTCACAGACACAGAAGGTTTGAAAGTTGGCTGATTGCCTGGATCACTCGACTGATGGGTATGATCAGTCGACTGATGGAGGATCCATTGGAACTTGTCCAGCGTGGATCGAGTCATTGTGAGACAATGGGTACATAAGCAGTTGACTGATGGTCATGAGCAGTCGACTAATCAGCGCGGAATCAACTCGAGACAAGCATAAAAGGAGGAGCTTGGGGAGGATTTCAATAATGATATTTGGGGTGATTTTGGAGGGGAATTTCTGCTACATTTCATAACTTCAAGAGGAAACCAAAGCAAGGAACAAGCAAGTGATCAAAGAAAAGTGTTGCATGTTGGAATGTCGGTGGTCGGCTAGAGGGGTGTGAATAGCCTTTCTTTCGTGTACGGTGGAGATCGTTCATTGATTGCCTATGAATATGATTAGTGCAGTGGAATAATAAAAGACAATACAAGAGACAATGCTAACAAACCGATATAACGTGGTTCACGGCCCATGCCGCTAGTCCATGACCCGATTTGTCCAAGGTGAATCATACCTATAACACTTCCACTAATATCTCCTTTGCACAAAGCTAGGTGGAGGTAACCTTTCTTTCAAGAATTCTCTCCTCCTACAATAAGATGACATTAAACACAAGGAAGAGGATAAAATCATTTTGGGCACTTGGGAGATGTTTAGCAATGAACCATTAGGCTCCCCAAGTGTCCAAGGGCCTCTTCTTATAGGGAAAGAGTCATTCTTCCCGTTGAGCCAGAGGCAGTCGACTGATGCCTCGATCAATCGACTACTGCTGTAGCCGTTGCCCTCTAACGCCTTCTTCCACATTGGATTTTAACCAACGGCTCCCACATCAGTCAACTGATCTTCCCATCAGTCGACTGATGGAGCCATAAGTCGAGTGGTCGATGCGACCACTCGACTGCTGAAGCTTCTGTGTTTGAAACCCTCGACATCAGTCCACAGCTCCCTGTGGCAGTCGACTAATGGAGCTAGAAATCGACTACCACGAGCTGGCAGTCGACTGTTTGGTCAAAAGTTTGACTCGAACATCAGTCGAGTCTCCAGTTGACTTAGAGCAGTCGACTGCTATATTATGGCAGTCGACTGATGTCGGGAAAACTCATCTGACACTTAGCCAATTAGCCAAGATCACATAAGAGCTACCCTGACCCGGGTTACAATCGCTCACTCTCATCTTTCCTTGGAGTCCCTCGCCTTGAATTTCTCTTCGTCTGGCCACGTCCCTCGGATGCGCCAAGCGCACGGCTTCACAGTGCCATCCTTCGCATCTCACCCTGAAGTCTACTTTCTTCGGCTTCACTCCAATGCTCCTCGTCCGGTTGTCCCTCGGATGCATAAAGCACACAACTTCCGCAATGCATCTTTCACCGACTCAAGGACCGAGTCATGAGATGGTGAATCTTTCCAATGTTATCATCATCCATGTGTGAATTACTAAGTCCTGCATGACTTCAACGCACATATCAACTCCATAACAAACCTAACTTAAATCCTTTGCCACACACATCAAAACCACATCACATGGGTTAATTTCCCTAACAATCTCCCCAATTTTGATGTGTGGCAATCCGTTTAAGTTAGGTAAAACAATTACATAAAACATAAGGCAAGAAAGCATGTAAATAACATGAGTATAAAAACTCCCCCTTAAGACATGCTAACTCTCCCCTTAGCATGATTAACTTAAACTCACCATTTCTCCCCCTTTGATACCATCAAAAACATTATTCAAATATTATACACGCATGACATCAAGTCTAATGGGAAAAAAATACTAAAGACCAAACTCAAAACCTGATAAAATAGGTTACTGTGCTCATGTACAGTACATCAGTCAACTGAATCAGAGCATCAGTCGACTGGCACCCAGTTTTCAAAAATTCTAATTTTCGAAATCCAATTTCAAAACTACATTAAAAATTCTAGGAAATTCGAAAAATCATGAAATTTGGAGTACATATTTATTATGAGTTCCTCTATCAGTGAAAAATTATTTTTCATGAAGATTCATTTTATTTTCAAAAATTAAGCAAAAACTTAAAAGTTGCAAAATGTTTAAAGTTTGTATCATCTTTAAAGCCTAGTTTTGCCTTGAAACTTTTCAAAACATGAACTCACTGTTTATAAAACATGAAATGTTTTTAAATCATTTAAAATATCCAACTATGATCTATGGGCAATATGTCCATTGATTAAATATTTGCTTTCCCCATAGTTGGTCTATTATTTCTATCATGATACATCTAATGACCCATCAAAATGTTATAATCATAAGTGAGTCATTTGTATCATCCTATCATCTCACTCATTGCTATGTTCTCAATCAAGTTAGCCTTATAGTGGGATGTGAGATGTTCCTAAAGGTATTTACACTTAACCAAAATTTCATGCATTTCTTCCCATGGTTAAGTGTCATGCATCCTAAAACACCCAATATGATCATAAAAACATGTATTATCAATCATGATCAAATATTTTCAATTATTGCATATCATGATCATAGAATCAAATATTATTATGATTTCCATATTATGATCATATTATCATCAACCAACACTATAAATCAAAAAGTTATAGCCCACATCATCCTAAGTCAACCAATCAACATGATATAAGTTAAGTCCACTATGGTTGACTATCCTAGGGTTTTTCTAACCCTTAAGGATGGATTTGGGAACCCAATATAAGTTCTTTCCTATAGGGTTCACCAAGTATTCTTTAGGGATCCATTTCCTAGCTACCATTTTATTTTTAGTTTGACCCCTAGCAATTAGGCAATGGTAGACTTTCTCATTCTTGGATCCCTTATATCCTAAGCCTTTCCTATTGAAACTAGCCCTTTGGCTCCCAATGATCATGTTTAATGTGTTGGAGCCTATTTTGAATTTTTCTAGGGCCTTAGTTAAATGATCTACCTTTTCCTTTAAGGCCTTGTTTTCATCAATACATGCATCACTAACATTAAAAGGAATATAATCATTATGTGAGCATGCATTTTCTAGTTTTTCTTCTAGGGTCTTAATTTGATCAAGCATGCATTTATTCTTTTTCTTAGCCCTAAATAGTTCCTTAGTTAAGCTCGAAATCATAGACATAATTTTTTTGGGAGGGAGATTTGTTACCTCACTTACCAAATCTTCTTCTTGTGATGTCGATGAGGATGAGAATGAAGCTCCCCCTTCACTTGAGCTCTCCTCACTTGTGCTTGTTTCTTCTTCGGAGGAGGAGGTGTCTAGATCTTCTATTGCCATTAAGGCAAGGCTTGTGAAGGCTTCTTCTTCTTTCGATGAGGATGATGGATCATCCCATGTGGCCTTGTGTGCCTTAGCCTTCCCTTTTTCTTTTGTTTTCTTCTCTTCATCCTTCTTCTTCCTCCCCTTCTTCTTCTCCTCTTTCTTCTTCCTTTCTTCTTTGCTCTTGTTCAAGAGGGAACAATCATCTCTTATATGTCCCTCTCCTTGGCAATTATAGCATATGATCTTCCTCCTTGGCCTTCTTCCCCTATTATGAGATTTATTAAATTTAAAAATTTTAAGTGCATGTCTTACCTTTCTTACCATGTAGGCCTTCTCATTGATATCGATTGATGAGGAAGATGAAACTTAATCGGATGAGGAAGGTGTAATCTCCTTCTTCTTCTTCCCTTTTTCGGCCATGAGTGCTACTCCCTTTGATTGACTCCTTGGCTATTCTACTATACTTTCAAGTTGTGTTTCATGCAATTCCATAGTAGAAAAGAATTCCTCTAGAGTACTAACCTCTAGATTCTTGGAGATGTAGAAGGAGTCCACCATGGAGCTCCATTTGGATGACCGAGGGAAGGCATCTATGGCCTTCATGATCATGTCTCTATTTGAGAGCTTCTCCCTTACACTAGTTAGGTCATTAATAACTTCTTTAAAGCGTGAATGAAGAGATATTACCTTCTCCCCCTTATCGAGTTTGATGTTGTTGAGTTGGGAGCGAAGAAGGTCCCTTCTTGCTAGTTTGGCTTTCGAGGTGCCTTCATGGAGTTCTACAAGTCTCTCCCACATTTCCATGGCACTTGAGCATTCACCAATTCTATTAATCTCTTGTTAAGGGAGCACATTGTATAAATGATTCTTGGCCTTTGAATTCGCCAAGTACTCCTCTCTTTGCTTCTTTGTCCATCTCGATTTCTATAGTGGCTCCCCTTCCTCATCCCTAGGCAACTCGAAACCATTTTCCATTATTAACATAATTTCAAAATCAGTCTCGAAGAATACCTCCATTTGCTTTTTCCACCAAGCAAATTCCCCCTTGAACTTTTGCGGATGGATTTTGGAGCCGGTCATCTCTTGTCATTCTTGTTGCGGCGGTGAGTCCGGTGACAAGCAACCTTAGCTCTGATACCACTTGTTCGAACGTCGGTGGCCGGCTAGAGGGGGGTGAATGTTGGATCGATATGAGCGCTAGAGGAGGGGTGAATAACATTCATAAAAACTTATCTTTTTTGACGATTAAAACCAAGTACACAGCGGAAACCTAAAAGACAAACACAAGAAAGACACAAACCTTTTTTACTTGGTTCACAGCCCACCGGCTACTAATCCAAGGCCCTGCGATCCTTGATCGCTTCCGAAGGGCAATCACTAAAAGTCTCTTCCTCGTTGGAGGTAAGAGACAAGACGATTACAATGATTATAAGGCCGATAACAACCTTACCGGTCCTTATACAAATTAAGTACAAAAAGATAATAATAATACCGACAATTAATTAGAAGATGGCACACGGTTGGAGTAGCGTTGTAGAGAGCACGAGCACTTGGGAGATTCTTGAATTTGGGTGTGAGTCCTCCCCTCCTTTTATAGATTTGCGCCTTGGAATTTATCCCAATCCAGATCCAAAACTCGTGGATCTTATCTTGAGGTGGCGGCTTATCTTATCCTGAGGTGGCGGCTTATCTTATCCTGAGGTGGTGGCATCAATCACTATCTCTTTGACCTTGTGCACTTTGGTGATTAAATCGACATCGGTCGATCGATACTCTTAGCGATCGACTTCCTTGATCAACTCGACATCTCGGTTGATCTTGCTGCACTTGAGAATTCCTGCAATACAAGATTATCACAATAGATGCATAATGCCATGCAGTGTGACAGTTCTTTGACTGTCCGATCTCAACTTCAGCATTCCTCCGGAAGCCTTAGTCGGATCGACGCCTAGGATTGTCCTCTAACCGAGGGTGCGTCCTTACCACCGCTCCACACATGGAGCTTACCTTTGGTCCTCTTGACCTGTCGTTTAGCTTTCGGTCACCACTGAGGTTCCTCAACTCCCCGAGGTTCTCCTGGTGTCGCCCGACCACCACGATTTCTCAACTTGAGATTCTCCGAATGTCGCTCGACCTTTGGCTTAGGCTTAAACACTTCCTGCACACTTAGCATATCACATGAGATAACAAAATAACTTAACTTTGAATCTTTGCCATCATCAAAACCAAGGTTCAATTATCTAGTGCCCCTGCACCAATAATCCCCTTAACCTAACATCCTTGTTAGCCACAAGGAAGGCATATCTAGAGGGTCTCCCCTTTTGTCTGACAAACTTTTAGGACATCCTTGTTGGCCATAAGGAAGGCTCACCTAAGGATTTATATGTTCAGTATTGGTCAACTAACCATCATTTTAAGATGCATAGTTGTTTTGAAAACTACGTATAACTACACACAATAATCATGGCAACCAATAAAAATAGTTTTAAGAATCTATTTATGTGTATATAAATTTTGAAATCATTTTCAAAATCATTTTTAATTTGTTGTCCTTACCATCTCACCCATTCTACATGATCAACCAAGTTATTCTTATAGGTATTGTGAGATGAATTTAATTTAATGCCTTATAAATTAATTAATATTGGGTTAGGTTCATCAAACACAAAAGTGATACCCTAGATCAATTAATCAATCTATTTAAATTAATAGAAAATCAACAAAGCATTAAAATCAAAAGACTTAGGACTGATCATGGTGGTGAATTCGAGAACCATAGGTTTACAGAATTTTGTAACCTAAATGGATACCACCATGAGTTCTCTTGCCCAAGAACTCCACAACAAAATGACCTAGTAGAACGCAAAAATAGAACCCTACAAGAAGCCGCTAGGACAATGTTAAACGAGTATAACCTACCCGATAGGTTTTGGGCGGAAGCCGTGAGTACGGCATGCTATGTCCAAAATAGGATCCTTATGGTAAAGAGGCACCTTAAGCCCTCATACGAGATTTATCATGATAAAATACCTAACATCAAGTACTTTAGGGTATTTGGGTGTAAGGTACATATCCTAAACACTAAGGATTACCTAGGGAAATTTACATCCAAAACCACGACCGGAATCTTTCTAGGATACTCGACTACAAGTAGAGATTATAGAGTATATAACCATGACACCCTTAGAGTCGAGGAGACTATCAATGTAGTCTTTGGATGAAGCACACTCTCCGCGACTTTAAGTTAGACTTTACGAACACAAAACTCCACGTAGATAACATTAGTTCAATTAACCTTACTAAGAATCCGATATGTCACTCTAGGACCAAACATATAGAGGTCAAACACCATTTCATTCGAGAACATGTGGCCAACGGAGCCATACAACTCGAATACGTCGAATCGAAGTATAACTTGGCAGACCTATTTACTAAACCCCTACACGAAGCCGAATTCAGTCAATTAAGATGAAAATTGGGCATGTGCATAGTAGAATAGGAACTTACAAATTATATTTTCGTACTACTATTTCTTACTTTTCATTTTCATGGAACTAGCATAGGACATACCTTAGATATCATGCACCTATAGATTTAAGGAGCCAGTACATCTCACAACACATAGGACTAATGTGTTTGTGTACTTAGCCACGTAGATGGGCGTGAGATGTTAGGAACTTACTCCTGGTTCCAAATGTAGAGCTAGTGCATCGCCATGAACCACGGAGTATAATCATACATACTAACCGACTCTGACCAGGACTGGTTGATCTTTCATATCAATCAAGCCAAATATGAGTCGAACATTTTATAGATGAGCTTATTTTCAGTATATTATTTTCAAAATAATGTGGAACATGCTTGGACGTTAAATTTAATACTTATTTTCCACACACCCTTCCACTTTTCGATATATGACAAAAGGGGGAGAAAAAGGCCAAAGTTAAGGGATCAAAAATTTTCATGGCCATTTACTAAACTTTAAGTTAACTTGTTAACAAAACGGAAGTAAAGGCCAAGAAATCAATTTTTTGATTTCTTAACTTAAAACTTATTTTAAACACTATGGCCAATATTAAGTAATTTCAAGGGGGAGAGTTAAAACTCTTTCTCAAGTACTCACCCTCGGTCAAGGGGGAGGATTCCTCAAGGGAGAGCACTTGAAAAAGAGTTTTTATATACTCCTGCTCATTCATGCATATCTCATACTCATTTTGCTTAATGCACTTAATTTATTTTTCTTAACTTTATATGTGGGTTTGCCATAAATCAAAAAGGGGGAGATTGTTGGTGCAATAGGCACCTAAGTCGAACCTGAGTTTTGACTTAGGTGCCTACTGCACCAACAGTGAATAGCCTTTCTTTCATGTACGGTGGAGATCATTCGTTGATTTCCTACGAATATGATTAGTGCAGTGGAATAATAAAAGACAATACAAGAGGCAATACTAACAAACCGATATAAAGTGGTTCACGACCCTTGCCGCTAGTCCATGACTCGATTCGTCCAAGGTGAATCATGCTTATAACACTTCCACTAATCTATCCTTTGCACAAAGCTAGATGGAGGTAACCTTTCTTACAATAATTCTCTCCTCTTACAATAAGATGAAATTAAACACAAGGAAGAGCAGGAAAATTATTTTGGGCACTTGGGAGATGTTTAGCAATGAACCATTTGGCTCCCTAAGTGTCCAAGGGCCTCTTCTTATAGGGAAGGGGTCATTCTTCCCGTTGAGCTAGCGGCAGTCGACTGATGGCCCAATCAGTCGACTGTTGCTATAGCCATTGCCCTCTAACGGCTTCTTCCACGTTAGATTTTAACCAACGGCTCCCACATCAGTCGACTAATCTTCCCATCAGTCGACTGATGGAGCCATCAGTCGAGTGGTGGACGTGATCACTCGACTGCTAAAGCTTCTGTGCCTAAAAACCTCAACATCGATTGATTTGCTCCCTTGGCGTTCGATTACTCGAACACTAGTCGAGTCTCAAGTCGACTTGGAGGAGTCGACTGTCATATCATGGCAATCGACTGATATCAGGAAAACCCATCTGACACTTAGCCAATTAGCCAAGATCACCTAAAAGCTACCCCGACCCAGGTTACAATCGCTCTCTCTCATCTTTCCTTGGAGTCCCTCACCTTGAAGTTCTCTTCGTCCGACCACATCCCTCGGATGCGCCAAGCGCACGGCTTCATAGCACCATCCTTCGTGTCTTGCCTTAAAGTCTACTTCCTTCGGCTTCACTCTAATGTTCCTCTTCTGATGGTCCCTCGGATGCACCAAGTGCATGACTTTCGCAATGTATCTTTCACTGACTCAAGGACCGAGTCATGAGATGGTGAATCTTGCCAATGCTATCATCATCCATGTGTGAATTACTAAGTCTTGCATGACTTCAACGCACATATCAAATTCATAACAAACCTAACTTAAACCCTTTGCCACACACATCAAAACCACATCACATGGGTTGATTGCCCTAACATTGTAAAGTGTTATTTACTTGTATTTCAAATTGTCTTTGTATTTTTCTTGTACTTTTGTATTGCATCTTGTAATTGCTTGTACGAGGTTTCTCCACCTCTGACTTGTTGTCGAGAAGGAGTTTGAGTAGTGTCGTGTGCATCTCTAGAACTCATTGAGCTCGCCCCGTGGAGTAGGAACCCTATGGTTCCGAACCACGTATATCGTGTTGTTCTTGTGCTTGTGTATTTGTCTTTATATTCGCATTTGTATATTTTATTTTCGCTGTGCATATTAACCAAATTATAGAGATGAGCAAACGATTTTCATCAAGCACAAGTTTGGGCTATTCACCCCCCCCCCCCTCTAGCTGGGCTATCAATCCTCCAATAAGGAGTATCAGAGCGAGGAGGTTGTCATCAGACTCACCGCCATGACAATCAACCGAAATGGTTGGCATCAACATCTAACCCCCAAAATTCAAAGGAGAATTCACATGGTGGAAGAAACAGATGGAGGTATACTTCAAAACCGATTTCAATATGATGCTAACAATTGAAGATGGTTTCGAAGTGCCTAGGGATGAAGAAGGGAAGCTCATCACAAAATCAAAATGGATCGAGGAGCAACAACAACAATTCAAGACAACGATCAAGGTAACAAAAATGTTAGTGAAATTAATACCTAACCATATTTTGTCTAGACTAGGTGAGTATAGGGATGCGGAGGAATTGTGAAATAAATTGGTCTGTTTCCACGAAAATTCCGAATGACACAAGTAGAGAAGGAAGCCGAGGAAGAGCATTCATCATCCCATGCTCAAGAGGAAGAATCGCTATCAACATCGAAGAATGAGGATGAATTGGAGTAAACATCCACCTTTAGCATTGAGGGGGAGGAGAGATCTTCTATCCCGGAGCAAGAACAAGAAGAAGCATCTATATCCGGGAGAAGAGAAGATCAAGAGGCTTCCACCACCCTAGGTAACTCAAATGAAATTCATAATATTAAAGATTATATAATTTGCTTTGAGTGTAGGGAGAAAGAGCACTACAAGAGTAAATTCCCAAAGTTGGCCAAGGAGAAAGCACCGGCACCAAAAGTCAACCAAAAGTCAAAGGATGTCGGAGTCCTCTCTAAGAACAGAAAAGAGCACATTGTGTGCTTCAAATGCAACCAAAGTGGACACTACCGAAGTCAATGCCCTAGGGGGGAGAAGAAAACCCAAGAAGGAGCTACACAAGTAGGGGGATCTTCCAAAGCAAACCCTAAGGTATACTTTAATGCACCTTCTAGTTCTAGGATTAAAAAGCATGCTAGAAGTTATTTTAGTACTCTTGCAATTGTTAATGAAAAACATGCTAGTAGGAATGGAATAAATACTATTGTTTAGGTGCCAAGCATGTAGATATAACTAAGGACAAACCTAGAACCAAAAACACTAGACCTATTTTACCTAGGGAGAGTATTAGGAGAATAGAAGAAAATCTAGGCATGAACCCTAAGAAGGGTAGACACATGCCTAAGAAGAAGAATTTTACCAAAAAGATTAATGAAAAATCAAATTTGGGAAAACTAGAATTAGAGAACCAAACTTTGAGGTCAATCCTTGAAAAACTAGAGAAGACCCTAGAAAAAATGACAAACTCATTTAAAGGGTTAAAGGAACAAAATTTAGGACCTAGGAGACAAGAACCAGTTAAGGGCAAGAAAGGTTTGGGTCACAAACCTAAGTCCTACCACAATGTTCCATTTGATTATGGAACTAAATCTAGGTCTAGAAAAACCAAGGTTAATAGGGAAGTAATCCCTAAGATTAACCATGGTGTGTCTCTAGTGGCTAAAAATTCAAGAAAATCTAAGGTAGCCACTAAGAAGGTTACTAGGGAAGCAATCCCTAAGGTTAACCTAGGAAAGTCCCAAATAACTAAGGCGTCAAAGCCAAAAAGGGTCATTAGGAAGGTATCTAGGGAAGTTATCCCTAGTGAATACCTTGTTAATCCAAGGGGCTCCAATAGGTATTGGGTTCCTAGGAGCATGATCGATTCACGCTAGATGGGTTAGGGTGTGTCAACCCTAAGTGGATAGGTAGTTAACCTAACCATGGGAGAGTTGACACTTTAGGATGTAACAATGTGTTTTGAGAAGTTGAAAAATAATTAAATTGGAACAACTACGGTTAGAGGTCATGGTGTGCTATTTTGGGTTTTTGGCACACAAGGGGGATAGTTGGTATTAAGGCAAAATGGATTTAATCTTAGAAATGACAATTTAAGCTTAACACTTAGGTATTTTATACTTGCCATGATTTATTTGCCTTGCCATGTCATGACATCATATTTATTTTTATCATATAAAATATCATGATAATACTTAGGGTCAGCTAAATGGCATGTTATGCTTAAGCTTATATCACATGTCATGACATCATGATTATTGGCACATGCTTTTATTCTTGTCATCATTTATGCCATAATCCTTATTCATGCATTAAATAAAATTGAGTTAAAAACTATGACATGATTTGAAGTCTCATGCATAAGAGAATCAAATAGAGTTGTCTAGCATATTCATGAGACCCTAAATAACCAAAACCCACATCTCACTAGAACACTTGACTTGTATGTGTTTCATACACTTTGATACAAGTGGTATATTAGGAAAAGGAATTTAAGCTTTTAAATGTTAGTGTCAGCCCTTAGTGGCAATCATGAGATGATTGATTAGGGATCATATGTATCAAATTTCATTAATAACAGACAAGGTTTGCTTATTATATTATTTCTTATCTGCCTTATACGAATAATATAATAGTGTTTTTGAATAGTAGGTTCAGGTTTACAGCATATTAATTGGTTGAATTGATAGTGAGAGTCTGTATATATATATACTGAACAACACTCTTAACTATTCCTAGTCGAGTATTAATATATAAGGACAATATTAATGCATAGAGACTAGCATATAGGTCAATTGATACCTTAATCTCACAAGTCATAGATATGTGATATCAAATTGACACATGGGTACATATTAGAGACTATGTAATGAATTGACCCGCCATGAGAAATGATATTGTTGTTACCTCTTTTCTATGAACTAGGTAAGAGGGCTCGCGTGTAAGACACTATCCGAACCAAATAATCGGTTCGACAAAGAAAGCAAGGTATCTGATCGTCTGAGACAATAGGAACGAAAGGACAAGTCGAGGTAATCGACACAGTGAGGCGATTGTAGTGATCACTTCATTATGAGATGGATGAGAATCGATTTGTCCTAGTAGGCCCAAAAATAGATGGGGCGGATGAGAACCGGTTCGGCCTAGCAGGCCCAGAAACAGATGGGGCGGATGAGAATCGGTTTGGCCTAGCAGGCCCAGAAACAGAGGGGGAGGATGAGAATCAATTCCGCATAGCAAGCCCGGGAATAGTTTGGTGCGGGAAAAGGAGGAGTTAGTTCAGGCAGCTGGGAAGAGCCTAAGGGCTACGCCACACGTGAGCCATAGGTTTAGGTTAATTTCATTGAAGGCAAATGGTTGAAAGGGATAGGTTAGCATATTTCCCGAAATGTAGATAAGAAGTTATTACACAACAGAAGGGGGCCCCCCATGTAATATTCCAAGGAGCCTTCGCTCCTCATGTCTGTAACAGAATGATTCTCCAGATGGGCAAGGTGGTCATGTGTACGAGGAGGAAGGTTTGCGATGCAACAACTGACCAAAGGAAGAGAATAAAAGGAAGAAGTAGGGCAGGAAAGAAGGGGATCCACATTATTCCAACTCGCAAGAGACGAAGGCACATTCTAAAAGAGGAGAGCAACCACTTCGCCGGAGAATGAGAGAAGGAGAGTGGTGATATCTATCGTTCTTGTATTGTTCCCTGTATCTTGACCTAATTGTAAGAGGTTTTCTCCTCCACCTCCGGAAGTTCTTTCCGTGAAGGAGGACGTTCATAGTGAAAGTGCTTTTGCACAGTAGCTGGTGGGAGAGCTCACCTCCATGGAGTAGAAATCCTTATTTCGAACCATGTTACATCCTGTGTCTTTGTTTGTTGCTTGTGTTGGCTTGCGTGTCTTTGCTTCACGTTTCATTTTACTATTGCGGCCGGAGAGAACCCCCTAAGCTTCCTTCGCACCCCACTGCGTTGAAAGGAAGTCTGCAGTTCTTCTTCCCCGTTACCGCATCAGTTGGCACCGTCTGTGGGAACATCTGAGTAAGACATAGAGATGCAACTAGAAGAGATACAACACACAGTAGCCTCCACTGTAGAGGAAAACCCCATCACGATACTCCCGTCACAACTGAGAGCCATGGTGGACAATGCTGTGGCTGAGGCCCTTGCTAGAGAAAGAAGAAGGACGGGGTACCTTCATCCTCATTCTGGAGAACCTTCCTCTCGTGGACCGCCACCAGAGATGCCCCCTCGACCTCGTACAATGACTAACATTAAAGCAGTGCCTGGAGAGGGGCTGAGGGGTGAGTTCATCAGACTACTTTTCCATTAACCCAGAATCGACGAGAAGAACAGGGCAAAAGCCGATCGACTAGGGCTCTGGAGGTTTATGAGCCCAACCCTTTTACCATGGACATCCTTTCTGAAATCCCACCGTCATAATTCAGGAATCCCCAAGTAGACAAGTACGACGGCACAACGGATCCAGAAGAACACCTATCGCAATTTGCCGGAGCAACCTCGCTACACTGCTATATCGACGCCCTCAAGTGTCGGGTCTTCCGGACCACCTTAACTAGCTCGACGCAAAAATGGTTTAACACCCTGGCCCGGGGTCTATTACTTGTTTTGCTGATTTTCAGGGGATGTTCCGCCAAGAGTTCGCCAGCTGCAAGGCGTACAAGCACGATGCTTCCATCCTGCTGCACATTACATAGGGGCCCTCAGAATCGCTCAGAGAGTATCTTCATCGGTTTACTTCCACCAACAGAAGCATCCCTTCAGCAAGGTCGGATGCTTTCAGAGTGGCCATTCCGCACGGGCTGAGGGAGGGTCCCTTCCTCAGCTCACTTTTGAGGAAGCCCGCGAGCAGCTACGAGGAGCTGTTAAGCCGTGCAGAGAAATATATCAACGAGGAATAAGGACTGAAAGTGCGGAGAGTCGAACGAGCCTCTGCGATGGTCCCTGCCGAAAGAAATCACCCCGTAGCCCCTCGAGAACCTCCCAGATGGGAATATGCATGACCTTTTCTACTAGAGGCCCCCAGGCCTTGGTTATTTCTATAGGGCGCTCGCCCCACACAGCCATTGCATATCATGGCTGCTGATGCAGTCCCTCCCTCGAGGACTTGGAAGGAGCGGGAGATGGAATTCTACGACCAGCAAGTTCTTCTATAGCGACCAACGGGGTATAGGGGAGTGCCTCGCAACCCTCCTACCCCATTCTTTTGCCAGTACCATATGGAATACGGCCACGCTAGCGGTTGATGTTTCAAATTGCAAGAAGAACTAGAGCACCTCTGAGCCGCTTACCCACAGCTGCAGCCTCAGACTAGAGGACCAGCACGGTGAGGCCAACGACCCAATGTGGCTCATCCGAGGCCATATAACCAACGACCGCAGGTTACTTTCCCTCCAGACCCTCAGACTCCTGCCCACGAGGGTATCTCACAAGGAGGCCCATCGAGTGAGGGCCCATCATCCGATTTGGATAACGTCCCCACACGGGGGTTTATTCACATTATTGCAAGAGGACCCACTGATGGGGATTCTAACGGGGCACGAAAATCATACACCCGTCTCATGGAGAGCCTGGATATAGTCACTGATCAGGCTGTCCAGACCACGCTGCCAATTTTGTTCGGACCGGAGGATCTCCGAGGAATTCTGCTGCCTCATACGAATGTCTTGGTGATCCGTATTTCCCTGGCCAACTATGAAGTGGCCAGGGTACTAGTTGATTTGGGGAGTTCTATCAACATTCTCTTCCAGGAGGCCTATGGACAGGTGCAGATGGGAAATGGCCAGCTAGAAGATGTGGCCACACCCCTCTTCAGGTTTGTAGAACATGTGGTCCACCCCACAGGGCAGATTTCATTGCCCATGACTCTGGGCACAAAGCCCATCCAAAAAACCAGTATAGTTCCTTTTCTTATTGTGGATGCTCCGTCCACCTATAATGCAATTTTGGGTCGCCCCTTCCTCTCCATTTTTCAGGCGGTGGCTTCTCCGTATCACCAAGAGGTGAAATTTCTAGTCGGGCAGCTGATTGGAGAGGTCCGAGGCGAGCAGAAGGCTACCAGAAGCTGCTACGTGCAAATGGTCTGGGATGACCAAAAGAAGGCCCAAACCGATGACCTTAAAGGGAAGGCCATCGTGATTTCTGATGTCTGCGTGCTGGAAGAATCTCCCCCCAAGGCGGACAAAATAGAGGAAGGAGAGTTGGTGGAGATAGCTCCCGGAAAGGCCACTCGGGTGGCACAGCAGCTGGAGGCCTAAGAGGAACTGGTGGCCTTCTTAAGGAAGAACGAAGACATCTTCGCCGAAGATGTGCATGACCTTATGGGAATTGACCCTCGCATTGCTGAACATCACCTCAACATCACCAGAGGAGTCCGACCCGTCCAACAAAAGCAGCGATATTTTGGACCCGAGAAGGATAAGGTGATAGCTGAAGAAGTTGAAAAATTGTTGAAAGCAGGTCATGTGAAAGAAATTCAATTTTCTGAGTGGGTCTCAAATGTAGTTTTGGTCCCCAAGCCCTCTGGGTAGTGGCGGATGTGTATTGACTTCCGCAATTTAAATAAAGTGTGCCCTAAAGACTGCTACCTCTTACCTCGTATTGATCAGTTGGTAGATTCTATGGTAGGATATGAGGTGGTGTCCTTAATGGATGCTTACCAGGGATATCATCAGATAGCACTGGCCAAAGAAGATCAGAAGAGGGTTAGTTTTGTAACGGCAGGAGGGTTATATGCTTATGTGGTAATGCCCTTCGGCCTAAAAAATGCGGGGGCTACATACCAACGGCTCATGGATAAGATCTTTGCAAAGCAAAAAGGGAAAAATGTAGAAGTTTATGTGGACGATATCCTGGTCAAATCAAAAACCACTGAGATTTGGTTAAGGATCTAAATGAAACTTTCGCTACCTTGAGGCGGTATAACATGAAGCTGAACCCTAAAAAATATATGTTCGGGGTGAAGAGCGAATTTTTTTTGGGATACATAGTAACTGAGAAGGGATTGCAGGCTAACCCAGAAAAGGTGCATGCATTATGCAATATGAAGTCACCCACTAATTTGCGAGAGACTCAAAAGCTAGTGGGGAGAATTATTTCATTATCTCGATTTATAGCTAGATCGGCGAACAAGGGGCTACTTTCTTCAAGATTTTACACAAAGCTACTAAATTTCAATGGGATGATCAATGCGAGCAGGCTTTCCAAGAGTTGAAGAAGTATCTAGCTGGACTTTTGCTGTTAGCCAAGCCAGTGGCGGGAGAGCCATTGTGGATGTATTTAGTCATCTCAGAAGGAGCTATCAGTTCAGTTTTATTGAAGCAAGAAGGTTCTCATCAATAACCTATTTATTATACTAGAATTATTCTGAAAGGGGCTGAATCCCGTTACACGGTGCTGGAGAAGTTGACGTATATTCTAGTTTTGACAGCCCGTAAGCTGAGGCCATACTTTCTAGCTCACCCTATCAATGTCTTGACTTATAGTGAATTGGGTAAGGTGGCTACTAAGTCTAATTTTTCTGGGAGATTGGCTAAATGGGTAGTAGAACTAAGTGAATATGACATTCACTACCAAACCCGAACCATTATCAAGGCTCAGGCTTTCATTGATTTTTTGGCTGAAGTACTTATTGGTTCAGAAAGTAGCTCGACGGCAAAAGAAGAAGGATCAGAGGCATGGAATGTATTTGTGGACGGCTCTTCTGGGTCTGCAGGTAGCGGGGTGGGAGTCCTATTGATATCCCCTGAGAAAGAAGAAACTCACATAGCCGTGCGACTGGGATATCGGGCGTCCAACAATGAAGCTGAATATGAAGCTATTTTAGCTGGGTTACAAGTCGTCAGGGCTGTGGGAGCAACCTTCGTTATAATCCATTCGGACTCTGAGTTGGCGATATCACAACTTCAAGGCTCTTTCACGGTTCAGGAGGAAAGGTTACAAAAATATTTGAAGGCTTTCGAGAAAGAAAAGGATCATTTTCGCCAAAGTCCTCTTAAAGCAGATTCCAAGGGAGGACAATGGGAAGGCGGACGAATTGGCTCGGTTGGCTAGCGCAATGGAAGGGGTGAGGTAGCTTGAAGCTGTTTGCATGGAAGTTCCTACCTTTTTGGTGATATGCAATGTGGAAGAAACTGTACCCGAACCAGACTCGATCCTTGACTGGAGGATTGACATTATAACGTATCTACAGCAAGGAAAAGTTCCGAAAGAAAGAGGGGCGGCATCTATTTTAATGAAAAGAGCCAAACAATTCACCATCCTAAACAGAGACTTGTACAAGACATATTTTGGATGGCCCCTGCTGAAGTTCTTGGGAAAGGAAGATGCTGAATGGGTACTCTGGAAAATCCATGAAGGTAGTTGCAGCAATCATTTGGGAGGGAGAGCTTTGGCAAGGAAAGTCTTGTTAGCAGGATACTTTTGGCCCACCCTCTAACAAGATGCAGCTCATATAGTGCAAACCTGTTTGGCCTGTCAGAAGTATAGCAACCGGTCTGAACGATCGGCTGAATTAATGAAAATTGTTGTTGCTTTTCATACCCTTTCGATCAATGGGGCATGGATATAGTGGGTCCCATGCCTATGGCACCGATGCAGAAAAAAATCTTATTGGTGGCTGTGGATTATTTCTCCAAGTGGGTGGAAGCAAAGCCCCTTGCCAAAATAACTGAGAATGCTGTGATACAATTCTTGTGAAAGAATATTGTCTAGCGGTATGGTATTCCTCAGAGGTTAGTTAGTGACAATGGGCGGCAGTTCTAGGGCAAGAAGATCAAGGAATGGTGCCAGAGCCTTAATATTCAGCAGACATTCACTTCAGTAGCCCATCCTCAAGCTAACGGGTAGGTCGAAGTCACTAATAGAATCCTTATCCAAGGATTGAAGACTAAATTCGGGGCTTAGAAGGGAAACTGGGTGGAAGAGTTTCCCGGGATCTTGTGGGCCTACTGAACCACACCAAAAACTGCAACAGGTGAAACTCCTTTCAGCCTCGTATACGAGATGGAGGTCGTTATTCCGGTGAAAGCCCTTTTAAGTAACGCCCATGTGAAAGTTTACGAGCCAGAGTAGAACCAAATTATTCGGAGCACTGAGTTGGACTTGGTGGAAGAAAAGAGGGAATTGGTGCGGAGGCGAGTGGAATTTTACAAGCGGAGGGTACAACAAGCCTTTAACAAAAGGGTGATGCCCTTAAGATTTCAAGAGGGGGATTTGGTTCTGCAAAAAGTTAATCCCGCTGGAGATCCTAGAAAGTTAGCTCCAAACTAGGAAGGACCCTACGAAGTGACGCGCCGCGTAGCAGGATCAGCCTATTATCTGAAAGATGAGCAGGGCAAGGAATTTCCTCGACCCTGGAACGTTGTACACTTAAAGCATTTTTATACTGTGTAAGGGGTGATGGATGACAAAAGGAATTGAGATGTTCCTGGAGAAATGTATTTGACAATTTACTATATTGACTAGATGCATTGCAAACCCAAATCTGATTGATGAATCATTTACATTAATACTATATTCTCTTTGGCGGGCTATGAAAAGAAAAGAAGATAAAGAGGGAGCCCTATCCCGAAGCAATACATCAAGTTATAATCTAAAATGATCTGAAGGATAGCGTCAGAAGTCGGTTTCCCAGTGTAAGGAAAGAGCAGGATGGTTTGCAGGGGGTAGTCCTTGGTCAGCATACTGCTGAACCTGTTGGGATGTATACTGAAAAGTCTATCTTTTGTATGAACATCTTTATTTTGAAATAAGAATCACATGATCATTGTTTTCATATTTATGATGATGCATATTGTCTAATACATTACATTGTAGATAACATGGTGTGTGGTGCCACACGGGAGATCATGTTATCGGCTCCTTGTATAGTATAAGTATAAGCTCACAACCGAGATGGCTTTGGACAAACCATTGGTATGGTTATAGTGTGATTTGGTATTGTTTTGTCTTGACCATAGAATCACACTAGTGTATTTTGTGTGTATTGAGCAGGACCGACTTAGAGGTGATTCGATTTATTGATGACTACATAATCGAATCGGACCTCAGATATTATATTGTACATCCTCTTAATCCCGATATAATAACGGGCACATATACTTAGTATTCATTTCTTTGATTTACCAATGGGCGAGATTTATAGATTAAATCGATAGGCTCGGTAAGTTGGGAAATGATATTATTTATATGGTGTGTCGTTGATTATAGGAGGAAACCATGTCCTATATATTAGGATGATTATGTCCCTTTGAGGTGCTCATAAGGTTCATCATGTAAACCCTGCAGGTGGACTTGGTCCGACATGATGAAAAGGTTGAGTGGTACTACTCATAGAGTTAGATGTTGATTAATTAATGGTCAGTAAATTAATTAATCGACGGACATTTGAGATCTTAAACATGGGGAGAAAAATGTACAAATAATATATGGAGCCCATATTAACTTATGGGGGTTGGTGAGGTAGATCAATGATAATCCTTTAGTGGATTGGATTATCATTAATGGATCGGACTTTATGTGGGCTTGATCCATTGGTTGGCCAAGATCCACCTCCTCCTCATGGTCCCTATTGTAGACTATTAAAACCTCATGAAGCCTAGATCCAATGGTTGAAAACAAAACTCTAGATCCAACGGTGGAGATTAAATCTCTAGATCCGACGGTTGAGATTAATTCTCTAGATCCGACGGTTGAGATTAAATCCCTAGAATCGACGGTGGAGATTAAAAGGAGGCTTGAGCCCAACTCTATAAATAGAGGCTTATGGCTTGGGCGGCAAGATGATGGAAGGGGATTAGGGTTTGCTTCCCTTGGGCGGCAAGGATTCCTTGTTAGGTTAGGATTGAGGTTGGGCGGCTAGGTTTTGGGAGGTGGAGTGGGCAGCAACTAGAGGAGAAGTTCCTTTCTTCTTCTTCCTAAGGTGTTGCCGGCACCTATCCTTCTTCCCTCTACTTTAGTCGGTGCTCAACCTATTCCTCTTCCCCTCTTCTTTGGCCGATGGCAACTAGGAGAGCTAGGGTTAGGGTTTTGGGCGGCTACAAGGTCAAGGGTTGGTTTCCTTTCTCTTCTCCAAGTGTTGGTCGACGCCCATCGCCCTCATTGATTCTCCTTTGACCGGTTCCCATACTCCATATTGTCTTCCTTGGCCGGTGGCAACATCGATTCTATTGACTTGGTGGTCGGTTCTAGATAGGAAGAAGAGTTTTTTTTTATGATCTTCCTTTGTTCGGAGTGAACAAGGAAAGGAAGATCGGTGATCTAGGAGACTTCAACTTTTGGAAGATCGTCGACCACACGACGTCCAAAAGGAGGACGGACATACAATAGAAGATCAAGAGGTATAACAAGAGGTATAATCTTGTTTATTTTGATTAGTGTTCTTTTGTATAATGTTTATAATTGTTTTCAATTATATGCATGTTATATATTCTGTTTTGTGGCTAATATAACTTGGACCCCGAACATAAACACAAAAGCCAACGATCCGTACATCGTCTATTCCGCGCCTATTCGTAGAATAGATGTTTGTGGCTTGAACAACAAGTTTGTTCAAGTGATCACTCTAATCGAATAGCACGATGATGAAATGGTTGCTTGGGTAATCCCTCGTGTCAGGGATAAATTTTTTTATCTAGGGACGTAGAAGGGATCACCATGAACAAGTGACCGAGTTGAAGTGGGAAGCGATGTTTCCCCTACCTTCAAGTGGTATCAGAGCCACGGTTTTCGGTTTTGTGTGTTTAGAATTTGGTTACTTTTATGCACTTTTCATATATTATATGTGTCGGATAATAGTAGGATATGCGTAGGTTAACTCTTTGGTTGCAGGCATAGGATCCAACTATTATGGTCATATGTGTGTATGTGATTGTATGTGTGTAATTGTATATTTTGTTGAATCCTCGAGGTTGACGAGGCTAGTATTTAATTTTTATAATTAGATACGGCATTATTTAGCCACTCCTTTTATTTTAGTTTACTTTCAATCTAGATTTCATGTACACTCCCTCGTGGAGTATAGGATCAATGGATGTAAATTAAAATATTTTTTTCTCAGCTCGGATCTCCGGATGGCTTGTACATGGCGTAGGGAGGAGAGGACGAGATGACGATATGACGGGAGACATATTGAAGACAAAAGCCATAATAGTTGGAAAAAAATTTATTTTTCATATTTATTGCTTATTGTTTGATATGCATGTTGTAGGCTAGAAAATTCCTCAATTTCAAATTACTAAGTGGGAGAGGGATATTTTTATAAATTCCCACTGCCTCCATTATGATTTGACATGTGATGCAAATAAACTTGCACATAGGCTCTGAGTGCCTTCCTCCCCATCGGATGGGTTTGTTTGCGGATCACAAGGTCGAATATGGTTATAGAAAATTATTAAGGAGTGTGTGTACTTCCCCATCAGAAGGCACATAACCCGAGATAATTAACTTGGTACTGAGTAATGGTGAACACTTAGATACAAATATAAGTATCCTCCCCATCGGAGTCACTGCTTTTTTTTGTAGGGTCGAAGAGGAACCAACTATTAATTTTACTTGTCAAAAGGTTAGGTTGACAAGATAGTAAAATTAATGGGTAAAACCTTCTCTTACAAATGTAGAATTCATATACGTCCACACTATCGTGGCATACGATATTCTCGGTGTTTTGAGGTGTTGGTTGATTTTAAAATTTTATTGTTTGAGGAATCAATAATTTTTTGAAATCTAATGTTTTGATCTATGTGATTCTTTGGTTTTTCAAAAATGACTTTCAACCTGCTTGCTGTGATACTAAAAGAGAATAAACTTACTGGACTCAATTATGTTGATTGGAAGAGGAATCTTGATATTGTCTTGACTGCTGAGGAATACAAATATGTACTCTTCAAAGAGTGTCCTCCTAAGCCTGCAGATGATTCTAGGAAAAAGGAGAAGGAGAGTTATAAGAAGTGGATAAAGGCTGATGAGATGACACGGTGTTACATTTTGGCTTCTATTTCAAATGTATTGCAACATCAGCATCAAGCCATGCCCACTGCTTATAACATGATGCTCAATCTCAAGGAGCTTTTTGGACACAAAAATCGGGCTACTAGGCAAGAAGCAATAAGGAACTTGATGACGACCACCATGATCGAGGGAACACCTATGAGGGATCATGTTCTCAAGATGATGGCTCATTTGAATGAGCTGGAAGTCCTTAGAGCTGAGATCGATGGGGAAACCTAGGTCGATATCATTCTCTAGTCCCTACCTAGGAGTTTTGAGCAGTTTCGTTTGAACTAGAACATGAACAAGAGGTTGTATTCGTTAGCAGAGCTTCTGACAGAACTCCAGGCGGCAGAGGGGCTATTTCGTCAGAGTGCTCAGGCACAAGCCATGGTTGCCCAAAAGTTTTCTACTTCTAAGCCGAAAGGAAAGAAGAAGAAGAAACAAACTGGGGAAAAGGCGGTGGGAGGAACTCAGGGAGGAGTGAAGAAGCCGAAAGGCAAGTGCTTCACTTGTAAGCAGACTGGACACTGGAAGAAGGATTGCCCCAACCACAAGCAGAACAAAGGTATATCTTTTGGTCTAGTCAGTGAAACATGTTTAGTGGTATTATCTACCGGCACCTAGTGTGTAGATACGGGAGCCACTGATCATGTCTGCAATACTTTGCAGGGGTTCTAAGAAACCAGACGACTGGCTAAGGGGGAGATTACCGTATACTTGGGCGATGCCACGAAGGTGGCGGCTGTTGCAGTGGGGGATGTTCATTTATCTTTTGAGAAAAATAAAGTTTTGGTTCTTAAGAATTGTCTTTATGTACCTTTTTTAGAAAGAATTTAATTTCGGTTTCTAAATTGTTTATGGATGGATATTCTATTTCTTTTAATGACATAGTTGTTATAAAAAGAAATAGTGAGATTATCTGTTCGGGTGCATTGATAAGAAATTTATATACACTAGAACCAAAAGCTCTCAGGATGCAAATAGAAGTTAATAACTCATCTTCTAATTCCAATAAGAGAAAAGAACCTTCGAAGATGAAGCAAACATATCTTTGGCATCTAAGACTTGGTCATATTAACCTAAGCAGAATTCAAAGGTTGATAGATGGACCTCTGGGTTCATAAGTGGTGGAAGATTTCCCAACCTGCGAATCCTGCTTGGAGGGTAAAATGACCAAGAGGCCTTTTAAGGCCAAGGGGTATAGAGCCAAAGATGTGTTAGAATTGGTTCATTCTGATTTGTGTGGTCCTATGTCTATCCAAGCTAGAGGTGGTTTTGAGTATTTCGTCTCTTTTATAGATGATTATTCGAGATATGGATACATTTACTTGATGCGCCGTAAGTCTGAATGCTTTGACAAGTTCAAAGAATTCAAGGCTGATGTGGAGAAACGTCAAGGTAAAAGTATCAAGACACTATGATCTGATCGTGGTGGTGAGTACCTCTTGGGAGAGTTTAGGAATTACTTATCAGAGGCTGGGATTCAATCCCAATTGTCTGCACCTGGCACACCCCAACAGAATGGTGTACCAGAGCGAAGGAATAGGACTCTTATGGAGATGGTTATATCGATGATGAGTTATTCTGAGTTGCCAGATTCGTTCTGGGGATATTCTCTAGATACGACAGTGTACATTCTGAACTTGGTTCCATATAAATCAGTGCCTTCTACTCCCACAGAATTGTGGACTAGGCGAAAGCCTAGTCTAAGACATATTCGGATTTGAGGGAGTCTAGCACATGTGCTGAAAGCAGATGCTGGTAAGTTGGAACCTCGTACATAAGTGCACATGTTCGTTGGCTATCCTAGAGGAACGAAAGGTGGTTTGTTTTATAGTTCTAGAGATCAGAGGGTGATCATTAGCACGAATGCCAGATTTCTAGAAGAAGACTATGTGATGAACCACAAGCCAATGAGTAAGATTGTTCTGGAGGAATTGAAAGGGGAAGTCACTTTTTCAGTACCACCGATACAAGAGGACATACCACAAGTCACTGCACCGCGTGTCACAGAGGATACACAGGTGATACGTCATCGTAGTGGGAGGGTTGTGAGACAGCCTGATAGATTCATGTTCTTGGAAGAATCTTCTGATTTGATCCCTGGCGAACATGAACCTGATCCCTGGACATATGACGAGGCAATCCAAGATAAAGATTTTGTATCTTAGCAAAGTGCAATGAATACTGAGATTGAATCTATAGATTCGAATCAGGTCTGGGAGCTAGTAGAAACACCCGATGGTGTAAAAACCATTGGATGCAAGTGGATCTACAAAAGAAAGAGAGGAATAGACGGGAAGGTTGAGACCTTCAAAGCGAGGCTTGTTGCGAAGGGCTATACTCAGAAAGAGGGTATCGATTATGAGGAGACATTTTCACCAGTAGCCATGCTTATGTCTATCCGGATTCTCTTATGCATTGCAGCTCATATGGATTATGAGGTGTGGCAGATGGATGTCAAGACAGCTTTCCTTAATGGAAGTCTTGAGGAAAACATCTATATGAAGCAACCAGAGGGATTCATTAAAAAGGGCAAAGAGCATCTTGTGTGTAAGCTTAATCCGTCCATTTATGGATTGAAGCAAGTTTTGAGGTCTTGGAACATCCGCTTTGATGAGGTAATTCAGTCTTATGGATTTATTCAAAGTCCAGATGAGTCTTGTGTATACAAGAGATGTGATAGAAACGTAGTGGTATTTCTTGTACTATACGTAGATGACATTTTGTTAATTGGCAACAATGTCAAGGTGTTATCGGATGTAAGGGTATGGATATCCAAACAATTTGATATGAAGGACTTGGGAGAAGTGGGACACATCCTTGGTATCAAGGTTATAAGGGATCGCAAGAAAAGGATATTGTGCTTATCTCAAGCTTCATACATAGACACTATTATGGATCATTTTAGCATGTAGAACTCCAAGAAGGGTTTTCTACCTTTCAGGCATGGAGTACCTTTATCTAAGGAGATGTGTCCTAAAACATCTGAGGAGATAGAGGAGATGAAGGCGGTTTCTTATGATTTGGCAGTAGGAAGCCTCATGTATGCGATGCTATGTACGAGACCAGATATCTGCTTTATCGTGGGCATGGTCAGCAGATATCAGAGTAATCCAGGACAGGGATATTGGACTGCGGTAAACCATATATTGAAGTACCTGAGAAGGACTAGGGATTATATGCTTGTTTACCGGGCAGACCAATTACTCCCTGTGGGTTACACGGATTCCTACTTCCAATGAGATAGGGATAACAGTAAGTCTACCTCAGGTTTTGTGTTTACTTTGGGAGGTGGAGCCATTGTATGGAGGAGTGTCAAGCAAAAATGCGTGGTGAACTCTACCATGGAAGCTGAGTATGTGGCGGCCTCTAAGGCGGCCAAAGAAGTTGTGTGGCTCAGGAACTTTCTGATGGACTTGGATGTGATTCCTGGTTTGCCCAGAACTATCACAATTTATTGTGATAATAGTGGTGCAGTTACAAACTCGAAGGAACCATGAGCCCATAAGGCAAGTAAACACATAGAGCGCAAGTATCACTTGATACGAGAAATCGTAAAGAGAGGAGAAGTTGTTGTGGCCAAGATTGCATCGGAGGATAACATAGCAGATCCTTTCACTAAGGCCCTTCCGGAGAGAGCTTTTGATAGGCATGTGGATGGAATGGGAAAAAGATGTATGGCAGTTTGAGAACAGCATAGTCTTTTAGTATAAGTGGGAGATTGTTGGGATGTATATTGAAAAGTCTATCTTTTGTATGAACATCTTTATTTTGAAATAAGAATCACATGATCATTGTTTGCATATTAATGATTATGCATATTGTCTAATACATTACATTATAGATAACATGGTGTGTGGTGTCACATGGGAGATGATGTTATCGGCTCCTTGTAAAGTATAAGTATAGGCTCACAACTGAGATGGCTTTGGACAAACCATTGGTATGGTTGTAGTGTGATTTGGTATTGGTTTGTCTTGACCATAGAATCACACTAGTGCACTTTGTGTGTATTGAGCAGGACCGACTTAGAGGTGATTCGATTTATTGCTGACTACATAATCGAATCAGACCTCAGATATTATATTGTACATCCTCTTAATCTCGATATAATAACGGGCACATATACTTAGTATTCAATTCTTTGATTTAACAATGGGCGAGATTTATAGATTAAATCGATAGGCTCGGTAAGTTGGGAAATGATATTATTTATATGGTGTGTCATTGATTATAGGAGGAAACCGTGTCCTATATATTAGGATGATGATGTCCCCTTGAGGAGCTGATAAGGTTCATCATGTAAACCCTGCAGGTGGACTTAGTCTGACATGATAAAAAGGTTGAGTGGTACTACTCATGGAGTTAGATGTTGATTAATTAATAGTTAGTAAATTAATTAATCGACGGACATTCGAGATCTTAAACACGGGGAGAAAAATGTATAAATAATATATGGAGCCCATATTAACTTATGGGGGTTGGTGAGGTAGATCAATGATAATCCTATAGTGGATTGGATTATCATTAATGGATCGGACTTTATGTGGGCTTGATCCAGTGGGTGGCCAAGATCCAACTCCTCCTCATGGTCCCTATTGTAGCCTATTAAAACCTCATGAAGCCTAGATCCAATGGTTGAAAACAAAACTCTAGATCCGACGGTGGAGATTAAATCTCTACATCCGACGGTTGAGATTAATTCTCTAGATTCGACGGTTGAGATTAAATCCCTAGAACCGAAGGTGAAGATTAAAAGGAGGCTTGAGCCCAACTCTATAAATAGAGGCTTATGGCTTGGGCGGCAAGATGATGGAAGGGGATTAGGGTTTGCTTTCCTTGGGCGGCAAGGAATCCTAGTTAGGTTAGGATTGAGGTTGGGTGGCTAGGTTTTGGGAGGTGGAGTGGGCGGCAACAAGAGGAGAAGTTCCTTTCTTCTTCTTCCTAAGGTGTTGCCGGCACCTATCTTTCTTCCCTCTACTTTGGCCGGTGCTCAACCTATTCCTCTTCCCCTCTTCTTTGGCCGACGGTAACTAGAAGAGCTAGGGTTAGGGTTTTGGGCGGCTACAAGGTCAAGGGTTGGTTTCCTTTCTCTTCTCCAAGTGTTGGCCGGCGCCCATCACCCTCATTGATTCTCCTTTGGCCGATTCCCATACTTCATATTCTCTTCGTTGGCTGGCGGCAACATCGAGTCTATTGACTTGGTGGCCGGTTTTAGATAGGAAGAAGAGTTTTATTTTATGATCTTCCTTTGTTTGGAGTGAACAAGGAAAGAAAGATTGGTGATCTAGGAGGCTTCGACTTTTGGAAGATCGTCGACCACACGACGTCCAAAAGGAGGAAGGACATACAATAGAAGATCAAGTGGTATAACAAGAGGTATAATCTTGTTTATTTTGATTAGTGTTCTTTTGTATAATGTCTATAATTGTTTTCAATTATATGCATGTTATATATTCTATTTTGTAGCTAATATAACTTGGACCCCGAACATAAATACAAAAGTCGACGATCCGTAGATCGTCTATTCCGTGGCTATTCGTAGAATAGAGGTTGGTGGCTTGAACAATAAGTTTTTTCAAGTGATCACTCTAATCGAATAGCACGACGATGAAACGGTTGCTTGGGTAATCCCTCGTGTCAAGGATAAATTTTTTTTATCCGGGGACGTAGAAGGGATCACCATGAACAAGTGACCGAGTTGAAGTGGGAAGCGATGTTTCCCCTACCTTCAGAACCGCCTCATTAAATCCATCTTGGAAGGTGGTACGCATCAGGATTATTAACCGCTCTTCTCGGTTTAGATGGTCAGGACTTCGATTTCGATGAAGCCTGTGGCAATTCTCTTGATGCTATCGGAGGGCTCGGCGCATTTTGCTATAATGCCGGGATATTTCCATAATAGCATCAGCCATGACCGAGATGTCATCCGCTCTGGAGGTTTGATCCCGCTGAAGGATACTCATCATATCCATCATGTTCTAGTGCATTGAAGCTGAAATTCCCTCTACAGCCTCTGTATAGGATCTAGTGCAGACAAGCTCATTGTCCAGCCTCTGGGGGATGTTTCTTGCTTGCGTATACGAGCGTGAGCATGCGCCCTAGAAGTTATTAAGGAGGAATTTTCTTGTACCTCCTTGCACAGGCGGGTGCGGAGATCCCCTATTTTGTCCTCTGCTCTCTGGTGTTGAACTCGCAGGTTCGTGATGAACTCAGAGTCCCTTTGTTTCTCCTGAAGGAGTTCTGTTACTTTCTCTTGAAGGTCTGTTAGTTCTTGAGGAGGGGGAGTCTCTCTGTCAGACTGCTCTGGCTGAACGTCCTGTCGGATAAGTAACAATTTTGTATGAGCCCGCTGTTGTTCTTGTAATGTCGTTATAGTTTCAGCATACTTTTGGTGTTGGCAACGAGCCTCTGTCAGTTGCTCCTGACATTATTTCAGTTGGTGTGATAAGAACTGCTCTCGGTTCTGGGCAACTGTCTATTCCTCCCACCATTGTTGCTCCCATTTTAGAGATTGGGCCTGATATTGCTGGAAGGAGCGGTCCAGTTCTTGATAATTGGTAAAGGCTTGGAGATCATTCATTAAAAAGAAATCATCAAGCGAAGAAAATTAGAGAAGTCAGTTTGAGGAACATACCAATTCCAAAGCATGGCGCAGACCTTCCATCTGGGGGATCAGTTCTTTAAAGTTTAAGATCCGAAGACCCCGGGTAGAAGAAGAGGATGGAATGGATGACACCAAAGGCGAAGGTTCACTCATGATGGGGGAAGGAAAGATGGGATTCAAAGGTTGTGTCGGGGGTTCAGAAGGAAAAGAAGAAGGAGCTCTCGTTTGGAGGCTCAAAGAGATAGGGGTCGAGAAAGAAGAAGCAAAAGTGGGGGGTGGAAGACTCAATGTGGTTGGTTGTGAAATGGGCACGGAAGAATCTGCATAAGAGGATTGGTCCAGTGAGGAGTTTGGTGAGGAAGATATAGAGAGCACTGGGGTGGAAAGCTCTCCACTGGGGAGGGGAAAAGTAGAAGGACCCTGGTTTGTGTCTAGAAGAGAAGAAAGGTCTCCCAAGTTATAGGCATCAGGGGAAAATGACGAGGGGAGAATCTCGACTACCATGGGTTCAGGTGCAAGAGAATGCTCCGGGGAAAGAGAAGGAGGGGACGCAGAGACATCTGTCATCGACAGGCACTGACGCACCACTTCTCTGGGCTCATCCTTAGGTTGCAATAATGAAGGGAGTGATTTCTGGATACCCAAGGCGGAAGGGGAAAAGACGGGAGAGTTAGGGTTTATAAGTAACATCGGAGATGAGGATGGATAGGTTACCCTAATCTCATCTGAAGCGGTGGAGATAGGGGTTTCAGAAGAATGAGGAGGAGAAGGGAGAGAGGAGATAGATGTGGTGGTGATGGATGAAGGCAAGGGAGAAGGTGAAGGCGAAATGGATGCTATCTGTTGGCCCTCAGTCCGCCTGGATTCTTGGAAGCGCTTTGCCATTTCCCTTTGGAAAAAGGAATACATCCTGCCCGCCGGAGAAAAAAAAAAGAAGCACTGGAGTTAATGGGTGGAATGCCGAAGGATGGCGGTGGGAAGAAAGAAGGACAAAGAAGAAGGAAAAGACGAAAAGGTAAATAGAAAAGAAGAAAGTGAAGAGAAGAAAAGATGAAGTGTCTTATATAGAAGGGGATGTTAAATGGGCTTGCAATGTCAATTGGGCTACTAGGCTGTAAAAGGGGCCCCGGGAAAAAGGGAGTTGATGATTTATTCCTCTAATGGCCTGCTATCTGCTAACACCCTTGTGGTAATATGATGAAGTGAACGAGGGTATCCGACTTCAAGATGAATGATGAAATGATGGTAGCATGAAGGCAGATCCTGGGATCAAACTAGCACATTTTTTATGTGAATTGGCGTCAGTTATCTATTATATTATCCCCGTGTGGTGGCGGAATGGAAGAGTTGAGTTTATTCCACAACTATCTATTATTTTATCCCAGTGTGGTGACGGAACGGAAAAGATGAGTTTATTCCTCAACTATATATTAATTTATCCCCGTGCGGTGGTGGAACGGAAGAACTGAGTATTCCTCAGTTATATATTATTTTATCCCCATGCAGTGTTGGAACAGAAGAGTTGAGTTTATTCCTCAACTATATATTATTTTATCCTCGTGCGGTGGTGGAACGGAAGAGTTGAGTTTATTCCTCAACTATCTATTATTTTATCCCTGTGCGGTGGTGAAATGGAAGAGTTGAGTTTATTCCTCAACTATATATTATTTTATCCCCATGCGGTGGTGTAACGGAAGAGTTGAGTTTATTCCTAAAATATCTATTATTTTATCCCCGTGTGGTGGCGGAATGAAAGAGTTGAGTTTATTCTTCAATTATATATTATTTTATCCTCGTGCGGTAGTGGAAAGGAAGAGTTGAATTTATTCCTCAACTATCTATTATTTTATCCCTGTGTGGTGGCGGAACGAAAGAGTTGAGTTTATTTCTCAACTAAATATTATTTTATCCCCATGCGGTGGTGGAACGGAAGAGTTAATTTTATTCCTCAATAATCTATTATTTTATCCCCATGTGGTGGCGGAATGGAAGAGTTCAGTTTATTCCTCAACTATATATTATTTTATCCCCATACGGTGGTGAAACGGAAGAGTTGAGTTTATTCCTCAACTATATATTATTTTATCCCCGTGTGGTGGTGGAACGGAAGAGTTGAGTTTATTCCTCAACTATATATTATTATATCCCCGTGTGGTGGCGGAACGGAAGAGTTGAGTTTATTCCTCAACTATATATTATTTTATTCTCGTGCAGTGGAAATGTATACACGATTCTTGCATAATCAAAGGGCGGAGAAGTTGTTTGTTTATTTAATTTTTGTATTATCCCAGAGAAGTACAAAAATTGACACAACCGGCGGAATGCCGGAAGAAGTGGGTAAGCGGGAAAGGATATAGGCGAAAGCTTATATTGCAGAAAGTTCATTGCTTTGGAAGGGATACATGTTACAACTTCTCCAAAAGAAGAAAATAACAAAAGAGGCCCTTATTCCTATGGTATTACAGTTCTTTGCTGGAAGGTACTGAAGGAGCCTCTTTGCGTGGCTTGGGTTGGCGTAGTAGCTGTCGGAGGTAAGACTATTGTCTAAAGATGTGCTTGGATAAGTCCTTCTGGGATACTGCTAGTTGCTGGCGCAGGGAGTAGTTGCTGGTAGAAGCCTCCCTCAAATGTCGCTGCAGATATCCAACCTGTTCCTCCAAAGTGGCGATATAGCATTGTTCTTCAGTCTTTTCTTCAAGAGGAAAAGAGCTGCTGCCCTATTCAGAGGTTTGTTCCATGGCGAAGAGAGGATGAATGTTAACCAAATGATGGCTTGGGGTACTTATAACGGCGAGAGAAGAAGGTGCATTGACTCACGGAGAAGGTAAAAATAATAAATGCTAGTAAAGAAGGAGAAACGTAAAGACAGTGGGTGGAAGTTGTTAGTGCAGTAACTTTGGGAAGGACGATTCGAATTCCACGAAAGTAGTAAGGGGAAGTATGTTCAGATGGGACTACAGTCTTTTCTGGTGGCAATTGTTTTACTTTTACAGGAAAATGACAAAGAGAAGTCTCAGTACCCTCTTTTCCTTTTTATTAATATTCTTGATCATAGTTACATCATTTAGGCTAATCGTTATACAAGTTTTTTTAGGGTTATCACTAATATGAGGATCGTCAGAGGGGTCCTCCTGAGGAGAAGGCACCAAGACGACTCTGTAGAGATCGCCTTAAACTGGAGGTGTCGCTGGTGGTGCTCCAACAAAAGGAGGTGGGTGAGTCCCTGCTAGAGGGACTAGAACAAAAGCTAGGGCCGGAGGAAGCGGAGGAAGTTTAGCAGAGGCCCGAGGATCTCCTATTGTGTATTCCCACATCAAGGGAGGGTTCCTGACCCGATTACGGAAGGAAGGGAAGGGAGCTCGAAAGGACCTCCCTGTGTTAGGAGGTGGAACACTAGTTAAGGATGGAGAAGGAAAGGGGCGAAAGGCCGATGTTGCAGTCGAGCATATCTCGGATTCTTCAGTGTCTTCAGTGGACCAGTCATGTAACTCAAAAGAGTCAGAATCTGAAGAAATCTCGATGGGGTGCTCCGCCGAAGCCATGAGAGTGAGATTGAAGGCCGAAGACATTGGGAATGACAATTTATAATCGAGGGAGGAGGGACTGCATTTGTCCTCAGGAAGGAGAAGAAGAAGAGGAGACTAATATCATAATGGTGTTAGCATAGGAAATCGTCGAGATATCATTTCTGGATCGACCAAGTAGCTTGAGAAGATCAAGAGAGTGAAGTCACTTAATTGTTGGCAGAGCCAAAATTGGTTTGGGCCAGAAGAAGATCACCTAGGGGATATCCCGAACGGATTCCCGAGCAAAAAATGTCATCATTTCATACAAGATAGAAAATGGGCAGTAATTGCGAAGAGAAAGAAGCATAGAACAAACCTAAAATTCCAGACCCACATCAAAGCATATATGAAAAATAACGAAAATGTGTGTCGATGCAAATGTTCGTTAACAGTGAAGGAGTAGGCATTACAAGGAGCAGATATGATAAATTACAGCTCAAAGAGTTCGGGGGGGCATTTGGATAAGGTTGTTGCAGGATTTATGTAGCTGGTGTCCGTACCAGGAGGAGGATATCCTCGTTCGACGTTTAAAGCTGAAGACCCATCGAAGCCTAGTATGAACAGGTCCACCCCCTTTTGGACATAACACCCCTTTAAATCTGCCTCTTGTTCCTTTAATTGGGACTGGCAGGCGGCAAGTTGGGCCTGACATTCATCTAATTGGGCTGCTAGGCCATCTCTTTCTATTGCTGACGTCATGGCCCACCGATTGAAAGCAGAAAAAGCCTCGGTATATTCTCGGTGAAGTTCTTGTTACTGTCGAGCCACAGACGACAGGGCTTCAGGGAAGGTCGCCACCAGGGTAGAGAGTTCTTCACACCTCTCTAAGCAGGCTTTTTGGGTGGCTTCCCATGCTCAGCGTTCTCGCTGCAGCTGCTGGATGGTAGTTGTAGAATCAGTAGCCTGAATGATGGCATCCCCAAGCTGTCTCTTATACCCGGTCAGCTTATGGGTAAGGAGGTCCACCTGCTGGAGTTGGCTAGATTGCAAGAATATTTGCTGCTCGAGGTCTTTATTTTTACGTTGAAGCTCCTCCTTCTCGCTTTGAGCCAGGGCTAATTAGGTAATGGAATCTTCACATTGGCCGATTAAATCAGATTCCTTCTGTGCCTTTTTGCTCAGCTGCTGGGTGAGTTGTTTTTGATGCGCCAGGGAAGCAAAATGGCCCGTCTCCATGTTGGTTTGGAATAGGGCCACGTGGGACGTCATCTTATTATGAGTGGCGGATACCTGAAGGGAAAGGGAGACAAATGTTAAGCATTGGTATACAGATATATATATATATATATATATATATATATATATATATATATATATATATATATATATATATATATTAATGATAAAGAAGGAGAACAATTACCTCGACCAGCAGTTTGCTCATATGGTCACAAGGACCCTGTACACCCGATTGGTTGAAAAATTTCACCTCTGAGAGGTGACGAATCTTCAGGAGGGACCCTAGCATAACCAATGAAGGGTTCGAAACAGTAAGATCTCCCCCCTCCGAAGAGGGAGGGGGACCTGCACACTGAAGGGGAGCGAGAGAAGAATGTGTTTCTGGAGGAACGGTGATTGGGATAGATTCGGTCGGGGAATATGTGGGAGAGTCAAGAGGAATAGGGGATGAAATAGGAGAATGAAAAGGAGAGTTTCCCCCTTGGGGGGCAGAGGATGGGGCGGCCAGTGTGGTATCCCTCATCCTCGGTTCATAGATGACTATGCGTTGGGGTTTCTCCAGATCAGAAGAGGAGGAAGGGATGAAGAGCTGGGAATTCCTTCCTTGACAAGACGTAATTTCTTCTGAGGTGAAGAGGGGACAGCCACAGATTTACCTCGCTTTGTGGAGGTCTTCTTCTTCTTGGCTGCATCAATCTCTTCGCCTTTTACCAAAGCATCCTGCATTAGGTTATCTGCGAAATCCATTGGTAAGAAAGATAAGGTGATACAGATAATAAGCTGTATCAAAATACGAACATCGTCCTACCTATTGCGGTCGGGGCCGTTAGAGGGAAAGGAGATAGCCTGAAGTGACTGAGAAGTGGGGGTTTCATTAGATGGTCTGAGCAGCAGTGGGATTCTCCCAACACTTTATAAACCTCCGAGAAAGGACATTGGGTCCTCATTTCGCGAAAGGGAGGTAGTTCGGGAAGATCTAGCTTCCAGCTATCTGAATGGGGTAGGAGTCTTGGAAGCTGAGCAAAGAAATATAATTCTTTCCATCCTTTGTGGGAAGAAGGCATATTCACTAAGAATTGGCAGTCCGTGCGACTGGAGAGGTAAAAAAGGCCTGCCTTAGAAGATTTTAGTTGGAAGAAGCAATGGAATATTTGGGGGGTAAAGGGAGGTTGAGGTGTTGGAATACTATGATGGCCCCCGATAAGAGGTGGAAGGAATTGGGGGTAAATTGATTTAGGGGAAGACCATAAAAGTCTAGGATTTCCAAGTAGGAAGAGGGCACGGGTAAAAACAAGCCATTAAGGAACTGTTCAGAGAAGAAGTAGGTTAGGCCAGGGGGAGGACGATGTGGTTGATATGTCTTAGTATTGAAACGGCATTGTATGGAAGGGTCTATGAATTGGTCCCTAATGTTAAAGAAGTAATAGTCACTATTTAGTTGGGTGATGGTATGTTCGTACCAAGGAGGTGAAGGTAAGGTCTTAGGGGTCATAGGTACAGAACAGGGAAGAGCACTTACTTGAAGGTTGAAGGAGGAACATTTGCAAAAGAAGGAATTAGGTTGCTGGAACGCTGCCGGAGAAAATCGCTGGAAAGGAGAAGTGGAAAGGCCTAAATTGTTAGGCACGCTAAGTTATGCATAAAAGGAAAAGGCGAAGATTTATATAGGGTTTTGTGTGACTTTTTGACTATCCGAGAGGAAAAGAGAACCGGGGCCCATGGGCCCATTAAGCCGCTTTGAACATATGGAGTAGGGCTACGGGAAAAGAGTAAGTTTGAATTGGTGAGCAAAGTGTGAGATATTGGCTTCATACATTTAGAAAGTCAAGCTTATAACTTCGTTTGACTATTTTTGGGGGTTGGCTAATGATACTGTTGTTACCTCTTTTCTATGAACCAGGTAAGAGGGCTCACGTGTAAGACACTATCTGAACCAAATAATCGGTTCGGCAAAGAAAGCAAGGTAGAATGGTTCGGGCGTTATCGTCTGGGACAATTGGAATGGGAGGACAAGTCGAGGTAATCGACACAGCGAGGCGATTGCAGAGATCACTTCGTTATGAGATGGATGAGAATCGGTTCGGCATAGTAGGCCCAGAAACAGATGGGGCGGATGAGAACTGGTTCGACCTACCAGGCCCAGAAACAGATGGGGCGGATGAGAATCGGTTCCGCCTAGCAGGCCCAAAAACAGAGGGGGCAGATGAGAATCGGTTTGGCATACCAAGCCTGGGAATAGTTCGGTGCGGGAAAAAGAGGAGTTGGTTTGGGCTGCTGGGAAGAGCCTAAGGGCTACGCCACACATGAGCCATATGTTTAGGTTAGTTTCATCGAAGGCAAATGGTTGAAAAGCACAGGCTAGCATATTTTCCAAAATGTAGATAAGAAGTTGTTACACAACAGAAGGGGGACCCCATGTAATATTCCAAGGAGCCTTTGCTCCTCATGTCTATAACAGAATGATTCTCCAGATGGGCAAGGTGGCCACGTGTACGAGGAGGAAGGTTTGCAATGCAACAACTGTCCAAAGGAAGAGAATAAAAGGAAGAAGCATGGAAGGAAATAAGGGGATCCACATTATTCCAACTGGCAAGAGACGAAGGCACATTCTAAAAGAGGAGAGCAACCACTTCGCTGGAGAAGGAGAGAAGGAGAGAAGGAGAGTGGTGATCTCTATCTTTCTTGTACTGTTCCCTGTATCTTGACCTAATTGTAAGAGGTTTTCTCCTCCACCTCCGGAAATTCTTTCCGTGAAGGAGGACGTTCATAGTGAAAGTGCTTTGGCACAGTAGCTGGTGGGAGAGCTCACCTCCGTGGAGTAGGAATCCTTATTCCGAACCATGATACATCCTATGTCTTTGTTTGTTGCTTGTGTTGGCTTGTGTGTCTTTGATTCACGTTTCATTTTAGTGTTGCGGTCGGAGAGAACCCCCTAAGCTTCCTTCGTGCCCCACTGCATTGAAAGAAAGTCTGCAGATCTTCTTCCCCGTTACCGCATCAAGAAAGTTTCATGGATCGTTATATAAGTGTTATAAACTTTCTCATGTGACTATTAGTATGAATAGTCCTTAGACATAAAATCACTACGGTTCCCTACATAAGGAGTTATATACTTTGGTGTCATCAAACGTCACCCGTAATAGGGTGGACTATAAAAGTGATCACTGGGTATGTAGCAAACTATGCGGAGGGATGTGAGTGATGTAGATGGGATTTATCCCTCCCATATGACGGAAGTGAAATCTTTAGGCCTCTTGATAGAGTAAGACCACAAAATGCATTGGTCATGCTCAAATGAGTCAATATGAGATATTGAGCTCATTTGTTTGAGTGAGTCTACTTGGGAATCAAGAAACAAAAAGATTGATAAGAGGATGACACGGTCTATGCCTCATTGATCAATCTAGATATCGAGGATAGAAGGACAAGGACATGCAAAATAATAGTCACAGAAAGGTTTTTGTCGGATCTTGACATTTTCGTAACTTGGGTAGCAATGAAGCATTGGTAGATGTCGCTCATTGCCTATGTGTCTAAAGTGGTTTAGAGACATTGCCAACGTTATGAAAACCTATAGGGTCACACACAAAGAACATGTTGTTTTGGAGATGGGGTTCATTTTAGTTTGGCTAAATGAACCATTAGGCATTGAATTGGATTCATTGAAAGGGTTGGATTTGAGTTAGACTCAAATTAAATGGCCAAATTGAGTTGGACTCAAATTGATTTGATTTGAGTTAGACTCAAATCAATTTGAATGGTATGAATTCATCATGCATGATTAATGTTGATTAATCATGGATTGGAGAAGGAAAACCAAGGGTTGGATGAAACCTCTTTTCATGGATGAATGAAACCTTCTTCCATGCATGATTAATGTGGATTAATCATGCATCGAAAAGGGAAAACCAAGGCTTGAATGAAACCTTTCGTATTCGTGGGATGAATATAAAAAGGGGGGCTTTGGATCATGAAGAGATCTAGTGAAATTGTCTTTGTTTTCCTCCTTCTTGGCCAAAATCCTTTCTTGGCCTAGCTCTCTTTTGTGGTGTTGCTAGCACAACCTTTCTCCAAAAGAGTGTTTGTGTGGATACCATAGAGGCACGTACGCTTGAACGTGCAAGAGATCCGGCGAACCGTGGACGAGCGGGATAGACAAAGGGCACACATCAAAGGTATGCCCTATAGGATAGGCTTTTTTATCTATACTTTGTATGAGTTTTCTTTCGCATGGATCGCTCAAGGGATCATTTTTCCACTCCGATTTTATTGTTTATCGCATAGGCCGGATACCCTACAGCGGTATCAGAGCCACTTGCGAAAGATCATACATAAAGATCGTCGTAGGTCATTTTATATGTGATATAAAATTTTGTATAAGAAGTTTATTATGGTGCATGCATGATTGTTTGGGTGATTTTGTGCAACAAGATATGCATGGAATATTTGTTGATCGAACAACATGTTTGCCATTTGGATCTATCACCCAAAATTTTTACGAACAGTGGCAAGAAAGGGTCTCGGGTTCATTATGATGTACTAAGGGTAGTGACTCATTCAAAGAGTTGTTAAAATAAAATTTTGCTCTGGGGGCGCTGCCCCCTGCAAACCCCGTAAGGGGCTCTGCCCCTTGACCCCGCCCACTAACCAGCTAGCGAGACCGCCGTGTCGTAAAGGCTTATAAGTCATGCATAGCACCATAATAAAATCTACATGTCATAGATCTATGTGAATGATGTATGCCATGGTGCATGGTTATGGCCCTTAACCCCAATGTGATTGTTGTTGTGTTGTGTGTGCATGTTGTAATTCATAATACGGTCTGCGAGTCGTGCCTCCCTATTTTTCTAAGTATAAAATAGATCTAGACTCGAATGTAACTCGAGTATTCATATTTTGTAATGTACAAAATGATGAGTGGAAAGTCCATTAGAGGATGAAGTTACAAGAAGGATGTCGACGACACATAACAACCAAAGGATGAACTTGGAGAAGATGCTACCCCTAGGTTGACCCATCACTCTTCTCATTGGCTTGAGGAGATCGTAGATTTGGGCCATAACCATGTCACGTTTAAAGTTATATGTTGATATTTATTATGCTTATATGTGATGCATGTGAGGTTTGTGTATGTGATGAGTGTGATGCTTGTATATGTGATGCATGTGATGCTTGTATATATTAACCATGCGTAGTTAGTTGTCACACAATTAGGCCACTTATTATATGTCTACCAAAGTTTAATACTTACTATTACCTTGTTCTATCGTAGAGTGTTTGCCAAAGAAAAGTGACTTGATTTACCTCGGTAAAGTACGACAAGACAATCGTGATTTACCCCGGATGTGTCATGCATTATGCTTGCCACCATGAACTCTAAGCTTCAGAAGAAACATGAGAACATGGATGCCTATGATATGGTTGAGCATCTGAAACAACTATACCAGGGACAAGCAAGGCACGAGAGATACGAAGTGTCAAAGGCCTTGTTTCAATGCAAGATGCAAGAAGGAACTCCCGTAGGCACTCATGTACTCAAGATGATTGGGTACGTTGAGAACCAAGTGAGATTGGGATTCCATTAGGCCAAGAGCTAGCCACTAACCTTGTTTTGCAGTCACTACCAGAAGGCTACAGTCAATTTGTCATGAACTACAACATGAATGAAATTGACAAGCCTTTACCTGAGATATTGAGCATGTTGCGAACTGCTGAACTCAACCTTAAGAAGGGAAAGCCTAGCACCGTATTGATGGTGAACAAAGGCAAAGGCAAAAGCAAGCAGAAGCCTAAAGGTAAGGATAAGACCCAAGCCAAAGGAAAAGGCAAGGCAAATGCATTGAAACCTAAAGGAGAGGTGTCTAAGGAAGGGGAATGCTTCCACTGCGGTGAGACCGAGCATTGGAAGTGAAATTGCAAGCTATACCTGGAAGAGGGGAAAAGGAAGAGAAGTGAGACTTCTGCCTCAGGTATATATGTTATCGAAGTCAATTTATCTATCTCCTCTTCTTGGGTATTAGATACCGGTTGTGCTTCTCACATTTGTACCAATATGTAGGGCCTTCGAAAGACTATATCATTGAGGAAGGGCGAAGTGGACCTACAGGTAGGCAAAGGAGAAAAAGTTGTCGCCATCGCTGTAGGGGCATATTCCATATATTTACCCACTGGGCTTATCTTAGAACTAGAAGACTGTTGTTATGTGCCTGCCTTGACTAAAAACATTATCTCTGTTTCTTGTTTAGACAAGAAAGGTTTTTCATTTGTAATAAAGGACAAGTGTTGTTCCGTTTATTTAAATGCTATGTTTTTTTGTAGTGCACACCTTGTGAATGGTCTCTATCTTCTAGATATTGAAACCCTAGTCTATAACATAAATACCAAATGATTCAAATCTAATGATCTAAACCAAACATATCTCTGGCATTGTCGCTTGGGTCACGTAAATGAGAGTCGCATATCCCAACTCCATAAGGATGGATTACTGGACTCATTTGATTTTGAATCATATGAGACATGTGAATCCTATCTTCTAGGCAAGATGACCAAGACTTCATTTAGTGGGCATGGCGAACAAGCTACTGATTTGTTAGAACTCATACATACTGATGTATGTGGGCCTTTCAATATAGCAGCTAGAGGAGGTTATCAATACTTCATTACTATTATTGATGATTCTAGTAGATATGGATATGTGTATCTTATGAAACACAAATTTGAATCCTTTGAAAAGTTCCAAGAATTCAAGAATGGAGTACAAAACTATCTTGGTAAGAGTATAAAAGTACTTCGATCAGATCGAGATGGGGAATACCTTAGCCAAGATTTTCGTGACTATCTCGTTGAGTTTGGGATTAGATCTCAACTCACTCCACTTGGAACACCACAGTGGAATGGTGTATCAGAAAGGAGAAATCGTACATTATTAGAGATGGTATGATCCATGATGAGTCACACAAATCTTCCTTCTTTCTCCGGCGAACCGTGGACGAGCGGAATAGACAAAGGGCACACATCAAAGGTATGCCCTATAGGATAGGCTTTTTTATCTATACTTTGTATGACTTTTCTTTCGCATGGATCGCTTAAGGGATCATTTTTCCACTCCGATTTTATTGTTTATCGCATAGGCCGGATTCCCTACAGCGGTATCAGAGCCACTTGCGAAAGATCGTCGTAGGTCATTTTATATGTGATATAAAATTTTGTATAAGAAGTTTATTATGGTGCATGCATGATTGTTTGGGTGATTTTGTGCAACAAGATATGCATGGAATATTTGTTGATCGAACAACATGTTTGCCGTTTGGATCTATAACCCAAAATTTCTACGAACAGTGGCAAGAAAGGGTCTCGGGTTCATTATGATGTACTAAGGGCAGTGACTCATTCAAAGAGTTGTTAAAATAAAATTTTGCTCTGGGGGCGCTGCCCCCTGCAAACCCCGTAAAGTGCTCTGCCCCTTGACCCCGCCCACTAACCAGCTAGCGAGACCGCCGTGTCGTAAAGGCTTATAAGTCATGCATAGCACCATAATAAAATCTACATGTCATAGATCTATGTGAATGATGTATGCCATAGTGCATGGTTATGGCCCTTAACCCCAATGTGATTGTTGTTGTGTTGTGTGTGCATGTTGTAATTCATAATACGGTCTGCGAGTCGTGCCTCCCTATTTTTCTAAGTATAAAATAGATCTAGACTCGAATGTAACTCGAGTATTCATATTTTGTAATGTACAAAATGATGAGTGGAAAGTCCATTGGAGGATGAAGTTACAAGAAGGATGCCGATGACACATAACAACCAAAGGATGAACTTGGAGAAGATGCTACCCCTAGGTTGAACCATCACTCTTTTCATTGGCTTGAGGAGATCGTAGATTTGGGCCATAACCATGTCACGTTTAAAGTTATATGTTGATATATATTATGCTTATATGTGATGCATGTGAGGTTTGTGTATGTGATGAGTGTGATGCTTGTATATGTGATGCATGTATATATTAACCATGCGTAGTTAGTTGTCACACAATTAGGCCACTTATTATATGTCTACCAAAGTTTAATACTTACTATTACCTTGTTCTATCGTAGCGTGTTTGCCAAAGAAAAGTGACTTGATTTACCCCGGTAAAGTACGACAAGACAATCGTGATTTACCCCGGATGTGTCATGCATTATGCTTGCCACCATGAACTCTAAGCTTCAGAAGAAACATGAGAACATGGATGCCTATGATATGGTTGAGCATCTGAAACAACTATACCAAGGACAAGCAAGGCACGAGAGATACAAAGTGTCAAAGGCCTTGTTTCAATGCAAGATGCAAGAAGGAACTCCCGTAGGCACTCATGTACTCAAGATGATTGGGTACGTTGAGAACCAAGTGAGATTGGGATTCCATTAGGCCAAGAGTTAGCCACTAACCTTGTTTTGCAGTCACTACCAGAAGGCTACAGTCAATTTGTCATGAACTACAACATGAATGAAATTGACAAGCCTTTACCTGAGATATTGAGCATATTGCGAACTGCTGAACTCAACCTTAAGAAGGGAAAGCCTAGCACCGTATTGATGGTAAACAAAGGCAAAGGCAAAAGCAAGCAGAAGCCTAAAGGTAAGGATAAGACCCAAGCCTAAGGCAAAGGCAAGGCAAATGCATTGAAACCTAAAGGAGGGGTGTCTAAGGAAGGGGAATGCTTCCACTGCGGTGAGACCGAGCATTGGAAGTGAAATTGCAAGCTATACCTGGAAGAGGTGAAAAGGAAGAGAAGTGAGACTTCTGCCTCAGGTATATATGTTATCGAAGTCAATTTATCTATCTCTTCTTATTGGGTATTAGATACCGGTTGTGCTTCTCACATTTGTACCAATATGTAAGGCCTTCGAAAGATTATATCATTGAGGAAGGGCGAAGTGGACCTACGGGTAGGCAAAGGAGAAAAAGTTGTCGCCATCGCTGTAGGGGCATATTCCTTATATTTGCCCACTGGGCTTATCTTAGAACTAGAAGACTGTTGTTATGTGCCTGCCTTGACTAAAAACATTATCTCTGTTTCTTGTTTAGACAAGAAAGGTTTTTCATTTGTAATAAAGGACAAGTGTTGTTCCGTTTATTTAAATGCTATGTTTTTTTGTAGTGCACACCTTGTGAATGGTCTCTATCTTCTAGATATTGAAACCCCAGTCTATAACATAAATACCAAATGATTCAAATCTAATGATCTAAACCAAACATATCTCTGGCATTGTCGCTTGGGTCACGTAAATGAGAGTCGCATATCCCAACTCCATAAGGATGGATTACTGGACTCATTTGATTTTGAATCATATGAGACATGTGAATCCTATCTTCTAGGCAAGATGACCAAGACTTCATTTAGTGGGCATGGCGAACAAGCTACTGATTTGTTAGAACTCATACATACTGATATATGTGGGCCTTTCAATATAGCAGCTAGAGGAGGTTATTAATACTTCATTACTATTATTGATGATTCCAGTAGATATGGATATGTGTATCTTATGAAACACAAATTTGAATCCTTTGAAAAGTTCCAAGAATTCAAGAATGGAGTACAAAACTATCTTGGTAAGAGTATAAAAGTACTTCAATCAGATCGAGCTAGGGAATACCTTAGCCAAGATTTTCGTGACTATCTCGTTGAGTTTGGGATTAGATCTCAACTCACTCCACCTGGAACACCACAGTGGAATGGTGTATCAGAAAGGAGAAATCGTACATTATTAGATATGGTACGATCCATGATGAGTCACACAAATCTTCCTTCTTTCTTTTGGGGATATGCTTTAGATACGTCTGCTTACACACTTAACCACGTTCCATCTAATGCAGTCATAAAGACACCATATGCGATATGGACTGGTAAGAGTCCCAAGATGCCTTTTATGAAGATTTGGGATTGTGAGGCTTATGTTCGACGTCAAGTCTCCGACAAACTAGGCCTCAAATTAGATAAGTGCTACTTTATAGGATATCCTATGGAAACGAAAGGATATTACTTCTACAATCCCACACAAGGCAAAGTGTTTGTCACTAGAAATGGAGTATTTCTAGAAAGAGAGTTCATTTCTAGAAGAACTAGTGGGAGTAAAATACATCTTGAAGAAATTCAAGATAAAGATAGCACTGAGATGGAAATTGAATAGGCACCACAAAGTGTTGTGGATGATGAGATTGTTGCACAAGAAATTGGGGAGCAATAACCTGTTCAAGTAGACCAACCTCTTTGCAGGTCTAATAGGATACGTCATCAGCCTGAGAGATATTCATTTCTCTTGTTTGACAATGATGATGTTATGCTTGTTGAGTAGAACGAGCCTACATCCTATTAGGAAGCTGTGATGAGCCCAGATTCTAAGAAATGGCTAGAGGCCATGAGATCTGAAATGGAATTCATGTACACAAACTAAGTATGGACTTTGGTTAATCCACCTGAAGGGGTCAAATCCATTGGGTTTAAGTTTGTCTTTAAGAGAAAGACTGACATGGATGGTCTTATGCATACCTATAAAAGGCAATTGGTAGCTAAAGGTTTCAAACAGATTCATGGTATTGACTATGATGAAAAATTTTCACCAGTTACGATGATTAAGTCCATTCGGATCATGCTTGCTATTGCAGCTTACCACAATTATGAGATCTGACGAATAGATGTCAAAACTGCGTTTTTGAATGGAAACCTCCTTGAGGATGTGTACATGACACAACCTGAGGGTTTTGTAGATCCAAAACATGATGGCAAGGTATGCAAGCTGCAAAGGTCCATTTATGGTTTAAAGCAAGCATCTAGAAGCTGGAATCTTTGATTCGAAGATGCGATCAAATAGTTTGGTTTCATCAAGAATGAAGATGAACCCTATGTCTACAAGAGGGTTAGTTGGATCATAGTTATCTTTCTTATCTTGTATGTTGATGACCTACTTCTTATTGGAAACGACATCGCTACGCTGCAGTCTGTGAAGACTTAGCTTGGGAATTATTTCTCAATGAAGGACTTAGGTGAAGCAACCTATATTTTAGGCATTAAGATTTACAGAGATAGATCTAAGAGATTGCTTGGCTTAAGTCAGAGTACATATATTGACAAGGTGCTTAATCATTTTTCCATGCAAAATTCCAAGAAGAGATTTCTGCCAATGTCACATGGTGTGAGCCTTTCGAAGGCATAATGCCCATCTTCTCAGGAAGAAAGGGAATGTATGGATTAGATCCCTTATGCATCTGCTATAGGGTCTATTATGTACGTCATGCTATGCACTCGTTCTGATATCTCGTATGCTTTAAGCATGACGAGCAAGTACCAGTCGGATCTAGGTGACAGTCGCTGGATAGCCATCAAGAATATTCTTAAGTACTTGAGAAGAATTAAAGAATATTTCTTGATATTTAGAGGCAATGAGGAGCTCGCTGTAAAGGATTACAGCGATGCTAGCTTCCAAACGGATAAGGACGATTGCAGATCACAGTCAGAGTATGTCTTTTGTTTAAATGGTGGCGTTGCGAGCTGGAAGAGTTCAAAGCAAGACACAGTCATAGATTCTACTATAGAGGTTGAGTATATTACTACTTTAGATGCGGCAAAGGAGGTTGTTTGGATCAGGAAGTTTGTTTTTGAGCTTGGTGTAGTTCCTAGCATCGTGAGCCCTATAGAGCTTTATTGTGACAACAACGGGGCTATAGCACAGGCTATGGAACCTCGTTCTCACCAGCATTCCAAACATATACTACGGTGGTATCACCTCATTCGAGAGATCATCGATAGAGGAGATGTGCGGATATGGATAGTAGATACTGATGCTAACATTGCGGATCCCTTAACCAAGGGTTTAGCATAGAGGAAGTATGATGGTCATACTAGGTCACTAGGTGTTAGAGATTACAGTGATTTACACTAGTACTAGCGGGAGATTGTTAGTGTCAGCCCTTAGTGTCAATCATGAGATGATTGATTAGGGATTATATGTATCATATTTCATATATATTGGCAAGGTTTGCTTATTAAATTATTTCTTATCTATGTTATACGAATAATATAATAGTGTCCTTGAATAGTAGGTTAAGGTTTACTGCATATTAATTGGTTGAATTGATAGTGAGAGTCTATATATATATATATATATATATATATATATATATATATATATATATATAACACTACTCTTAACTATTCCTAGTCTAGTATTAATATGCTAAGGACAATATTAATGCATAGAGACTAGCATGTAGGTCAATTGATGACTTAATCTCACAAGTCATAGATATGTGATATCAAATTGACACATGGGTACATATTAGAGACTATGTACTGAATTGACCCGCCATGAGAAAGTTTCATGGATCGTTATATGAGTGTCATAAACTTTCTCATGTGACTATTAGTATGAATAGTCCTTAGACCTAAAATCACTAAGGTTTCCTACACAAGGAGTTATATACTTTGGTGTCGTCAAACGTCACCCGTAATAGGGTGGACTATAAAGGTGATCACTGGGTATGTAACAAACTATGCGGAGGGATGTGAGTGATGAAGATGGAATATATCCCTCCCATATGACGGGAGTGATATCTTTAGGCCTCTTGATAGAGTAAGACCACGAAATGCATGGCCATGCTCAAATGATTCAATATGAGATATTGAGCTCATTTGTTTGAGTGAGTCTACTTGGGGATCAAGAAACACAAAGATTGATAAGAGGATGACACGTTCTATGCCTCATTGATCAATCTAGATATTGAGGATAGAAGGACAAGGACATACAAGATAATAGTCACAGAAAAGTTTTTATCGGATCTTGACATTTTCGTAACTTGGGTAGCAATGATGCATTGCTAGATGTCGCTCATTGCTTATGTGTCTAAAGTGGTTTAGAGACATTGCCAACGTTACAAAAACCTATAGGGTCACACACAAAGAACATGTTGTTTTGGAGATGGGGTTTATTTTAGTTTGACTAAATGAACCATTAGGCATTGAATTGGATTCATTGAAAGGGTTGGATTTGAGTTAGACTCAAATTAAATGGTCGGATTGATTTGGACTCAAATTGATTTGATTTGAGTTGGACTCAAATTGATTTGATTTGAGTTGGACTCAAATCATGCATTGAAGAGGGAAAACCAAGGGTTGGATGAAACCTTCTTCCATGCATGATTAATGTGGATTAATCATGCATTGAAGAGGGAAAACCAAGGGTTGGATGAAACCTTTCATATTCATGGGATGAATATAAAAATGGGGGCTTTGGATCATGAAGAGATCTAGTGAAATTGCCTTTGTTTTCCTCCCTCTTCTTGGCCGAAATCCTTTCTTGGCCTAGGTCTATTTTGTGGTGTTGCTAGCACAATCTTTCTCCAAAAGAGTGTTCATGTGGATACCATAGAGGCACATATGCTTGAACGTGCAAGAGATCCGGCAAACCGTGGACGAGCAGACAAAGGGCACACAACAAAGGTTTACCCTATAGGATCGGGATTTTTATCTATACTTTGTAGGAGTTTTCTTTCGCATGGATCACTCAAGGAACCCTTTTTCTGCTGCGATTTTATTGTTTATCGCATAGGATTCCCTACATTAAAATCATTTCAAAACCACTTTGAAAAACCTTGGTGAAGTCTATCTTTTGATAACAATCACCATTGAATGAGGTGATACAAAGATGGGCTAAACATTAAAAATTTCAATGGATTTGAACTTTGTGTCAATCTCACTAGTTTAAGGGTATTTTATTTTTCTAATATTTTTCACCCATAATGTTTGTATTAAGTAATGTACGTATGAATTTTTAAGATTTTTCAAATTACGTATTTTTACTTATGAATTTTGGAATTTCAGTTCTGAAACCTAATTTCTGTAAAATGCAAAAATCAGTCTACTGCCTTGAATGGCAGTCGACTGATGTCAATGTCAGTCGACTGGTAGCTAAGAGAGTCGACTGACAATGCTGATTTTGGATAAACAATGTGTGTTAGGCCCATGTTCAGCTACTTCTTGGTTCCCTAACTTCTCTAACCCTAGGACATGCTTTGGAGAGCATTAGAAAGGGTGAAAATCCATTGGATATGGATTCGGAGAATTTTTTAGGGTGTGTATCGAATTAAGGGAGGTGCAAGTTGAATGTTGAATCTTTACCCTTAATGTCGATTGCTTAGTGTTCTTAATGGCTTAGGGACTCTCCAAGGACATTGTTGGTGCAATGGTCAAGGGGGAGCAAGCCTTTAGGGGGAGGTTATCCATCTTGGGATAATGGATGTGTTTTTAGACCGAGGGAGAGATTGTAAGATCTCATTGGGTTATTAGACATTGACACCCTTGAGGACATTTTTGATGTAAGTCAAAAAGGGGGAGAAGTTACCAATTGGGGTTAGTTGGAATTCTCAAAGGTGAGAATTGCCAATTGGGGTTAGTTGGAATTCTCAAAGGTGAGAATTGCCAATTGGGGATAATTGGTAGATTTGAGTTAGAGAACCTAACTCAAAGGTGTTTGGGGTTTTGTCAAACATCAAAAAGGGGGAGATTGTTGGTGTAATCGGACTCGAGTTTGACTCGAGCCGTATTTTGATGTTACACAAAACGTATGTCATGGGAAGACCAAGTGTGTAGCCTTGGCCACATAAGTCCAAGTTGTGTAACCTTGGCGGTGAAAGTCCAACATGGGGTTGGCATGGGATGTCCAAGTGTGTATCCTTGGCAATGGTAAAGTCCAAGCTTGAGTCTTGGCATTTGGTTAGCTTGATAAAGCATTGGCATGTTCATCATCTCATGGCTCGGGTCCTTGAGTCGGTGAAGGATGGCATTGCAGAAGTCGTGTGCTTGGTGCATCCGAGGGACCGCTGGACGAGGAGCATTAGAGTGAAGCCAAAGGAAGTAGAATTCAGGGCGAGACGCGAAGGATGGCACTGGAGGAGCCGTGGGCTTAGTGCATCCGAGGGATGTGGTCGGACGAAGAGTGCTTCGGTGTGGGAATCCATGGGGAGATGAGAGTTGAGCTTGGCCGAGTGGTTGAGATCAAGTGTTGGATGCTCAAACATTGGTGTTTGAGGTTTACCCGACGGTCGAATGCTCAAACAAGTGTTTGTTTAAGGCTCTACCCGATAACAATCAACTGCTATAGGTACCAGTTGACTGGTCCTAGTCGACTGATTATCGATCGATGTTCGACTGATGTATTTCTGGCCCAGTAGTCGACTGCTAGGGTTTAACAGTCGACTGCCAAGGGACGATAGTCAACTGATCAAGGTGGTCATCGACACAGAAGGTTTGAAAGTCGACTGATTGCCTAGATCACTCGACTGATGGTTATATCAGTCGATTGATGGGCATGATCAGTCGATTGATGGAGGATCCGTTGGAACTTGTCCTGCGTGGATCGAGTCATTGTGAGACAACGGCTACAGGAGCAGTCAACTGATCGGCACGGAATCAGCCCGACACAAGCATAAAAGGAGCTTGGGGAGGATTTCCACAGCGATATTTAGGGTTATTTTGGAGGGGAATTGTTGTTGCATTCTAGACCTTCAAGAGCAAACCAAAGCAAGCAACAAGCAAGTGATCAAAGCAAAGTGTTGTAAAGTGTTCTTTACTTGTATTTCATATTATCTTTGTATTTTTCTTGTACTTTTGTATTGCATCTTGTAATTGCTTGTACGAGGTTTCTCCACCTCCAACATGTTGTCGAGAAGGAGTTTGACTAGTGTCGTGTGTGTTGGTGCAATCGGCCCAAGTCACGATTAACCGGACTCGAGTTTGATTCAAATTGTATTTTGATGTTAGATAAAATGTATGAAATGGGATTGTAATGAGAAGTCCAACATGGGTTGGCCACATAAATCTAAGTGTGTAGCCTTGGTGGTGAAAAGTCCAAGCATGGAGCTTGGTGTTGGGAAAATCCAAGAATGAGGCTTGGTGTGGGAAGTCTTGAGGACTTGGCAAGTCACTAGTCTCGTAGGCTCGGGGTCCTTGAGTCGGTGAAGGATGGCATTGCGAAGCCATGTGCTTGGTGCATCCGAGGGACCGTCGGACAAGGAGTGAATGGAGTGAGGCCTAATGGAAGCAGACTTTGAGGGCAAGAGACATGAAGGATTGCATTGCGAAGTCGTTTGCTTGGTGCATCCGAGGGACATAGGCGGAGGGAAGAGAGCTTCGGTGGGGAGCCCCATGAGAGGAAGAGGTGGACTTGGCCTAGTGGCTAAGACTGAGTGTCGGATACTCAAACAACTTGGTGTTTGAGGTTTTACCTAACATCAGTTGACTGGCATAGGTGTCAGTCGACTTCTCTAGGTCGATTGGACTCGGCCGATGTTCGACTGACCTGCTTCTGCCCGAACAGTCGACTGCCAAGGGATGGCAGTCGATTGATGAAACCATCAGTCGACTGATAGGACTGAATTCGGGCAATGATGCTTTTCTAGTCGAGTGATCGTGGCGATCACTCCACTGATGGGATCATCAGTCAACTGATGGGCATGATCAGTCGACTGATGATGGATCCATTGGAATTTGGCCAGTGTGGATCAAGTCATTGTGAGACAATGGCTACATGACCAGTTCACTGATGGTCACAATCAGTTGACTGATGGACGCTGAATCAGCTCGAAGCAGGTTATAAATGGAGCTCAAGATAGAGGATTTCGCCAAGACTTTTGGGAAGATTTTGGAGGGGAATTGCTGCTGCATTCAAGTCCTTCAAGAGCAAACCAAAGCAAGCAACATCCAAGAGTTCAAAGCCATTTTTAGTAAAGTGTTCTTTACATATTTCATTTGTAGTCTTTGTATTTGCTTGTACATTTTGTATTACTTGTTGTAATTTCTTGAACGAGGTTTCTCCACCTCTGACTTCTAGTTGGGAAGGAGTATTGTTAGTGTCGTGTGCATAACACGAGCTCGTTGAGCTCACCCTGTGGAGTAGGAACCCTAAGGTTCTGAACCACGTATATCATGCGTCGTGTGCTTGTATTCTTGTAGTGTTTTCATTATTGTATATTTCACTGTGCTAACGAGAATTGTAGACAAGCGATACGCGACGAACAATCGATTTCCACCGTACACGCAATTTGAGCTATTCACCCCCTCTAACCGGCCACTGATCTTCCAACAAGTTGTATCAGAGAGAGGATCTTGTCACGGACCAATCGCCAATACAATCACGACAAGATGGCTGGCTCCAACATCCGTCCACCGAAATTCAATGGAGATTTTTCTTGGTGGAAGAAACGGATGGAGGTATATCTTAGAACCGATTTTGATATAATGATAATTTTAGAAAATGGTTTCGAAATGCCTAGGGATGAAGACAATAGTAAAATTGAAAAGACGAGATGGAACAAGGACCAAATCAAGGATTTCAAGACAAATCTCAAGGTAATCAAATTGCTATGTGATTTGATTCCTAACCATATTTGGTCTAGATTAGGTAATTATTGGGATGCAAAGGACCTATGGGACAAGGTGGTCCAATTTCATGAAGAGCCCACATTGGTCCATGAGAAGGAGGCCGAGGAAGAATGTCCATCAACATCCGGATCCGAGGATGTTGAAGAATCGCCATCAACATTCGAAGATGTGGATGACTTGGAGGAAACCTCCACCTCTAGCATTGAGGGGGAGGAGAGGTCTTCCATCCCTGAACAAGAATGAGAAGAAGCATCCACATCCAGGAGAAGTGAAGATCAAGAGGCTTCCACCACCCTAGGTAACTCAAGCAATGTAATTAATAATAAAGATCACATAATTTGCTTTGAGTGTAGGGAGAAAGGACATTACAAGAGTAAGTGCCCAAAATTTGCTAAGAAGAAGATATCGGCACCAAAAGTCAAAGGATGCTGGAGTCCTCGTCAAGAAGAGCAAAGAGCATATTGTGTGCTTCAAATGCAATCAAAGAGGACATTACCGAAGCCAATGCCAAAAGGAGAGGAAGAAGGGGCAAGAAAGGGGATCTCATGTAGGGGGAGCTTCCAAAGCTAACCCTAAGGTAAATTTAGTTAATGCACCTTCTAGCTCTAGGACTAAGAAGCATGCTAGAAATTATTTTAATGCACTTGCTATTATTAATGAAAAGCATACTAGTAGGAATAAATATTTTTGCCTAGGTGTCAAGCATATTGATTTACCTAAGGACAAACCTAGACACCATAACTCTAGACCAATTCTACCTAGGGAGTCCATTAGGAGAATTGAAGAAAATTTGGACATTGATGCTAAGAAATCTTGGCATATGCCTAAGAAGATGTTGCGATGTATACTGAAAAGTCTATCTTTTGTATGAACATTTTTATTTTTGAAATAAGAATCACATGATTATTGTTTGCATATTAATGGTTATGCATATTGTCTAATATATTACATTGTAGATAACATAGTGTGTAGTGTTACACGGGAGATCATGTTATCAGTTCCTTTTAAAGTATAAGTAAAGGCTCACAACCGAGATGGTTTTGCACAAACCATTGGTATGGTTGTAGTGTGATTTGGTATTGGTTTGTCTTGACCATAGAATTACATTAGTACACTTTGTGTGTATTGAGCAGGACCAACTTAGAGGTGATTCGATTTATTGCTGACTATATAATTGAATCGGACCTCAGATATTATGGTGTACATGCTCTTAATCCCGATATAATAACGGGCACATATACTTAGTATTTATTTCTTTGATTTTCCAATGGGCGAGATTTATAGAGTAAATCGATAAGCTCGGTAAGTTGGGAAATGATATTATTTATATGGTGTGTCATTGATTATAGGAGGAAATCGTGTCCTATATATTAGGATGATAATGTCCCCTTGAAGATCTCATAAGGTTCATCATGTAAACCCTGTAGGTGGACTTGGTCCGGCATGATGAAAAGGTTGAGTAATACTACTCATGGAGTTAGATGTTGATTAATTAATTGTCAGTAAATTAATTAATTGACGAACATTCGAGATCTTAAACACGGGGAGACATTTGTACAAATAATATATGGAGCGCATATTTATTTATGGGGTTGGTGAGGTAGATCAATGATAATCCTCTAGTGGAATGAATTATCATTAATGAATCAGACTTTATGTGGGCTTGATCCATTGAGTGGCCAAGATCCAACTCCTTCTCATGGTCCCTATTGTAGCCTATTAAAACCCTCATGAAGCTTAGATCCGATGGTGGAAAATGGAACTCTAGATCCGACGGTGGAGATTAAATCTCTAGATCCGACGGTGGAGATTAAATCTCTAGATCCGACGGTGGAGATTAAATATCTAGATCCGACGGTTGAGATTAAATCCCTAGATTCGACAGTGGAGATTAAAAGGAGACTTAAGCCTAACTCTATAAATATGGCTTAAGGGGTGGGCAGCAAGAATGACTTAGAGATTAAGGTTTTGGCTTTGGGCAGCTAAGGTTAGGGTTTTGGCTTGGGCGGCAACAAGTTGGGAGATTAGGGTTTGCTTCCTTCTCTTCCTAAGGTGTAGCCGGAGCCCATCATCTTCCTCTCTACCTTGGCCGGCGCTCATCCCCTTCCTTTATTCCTCCTTGGCCGGTGGCAACAGGGATAAAAGGTTTTCCTTTGGAGCTTTTGGCCGGCGGCCCCTTCCTATATTCTTCTCCTTGGCCGGTGGCAACATCAAGTCCCTTTACTTGGTGGTCGGTTCTAGATAGGAGAAGAGGTTTTGTTTCATTCTTCCCTTTGTTCGAATCAAGCAAGGAAGGGAAGAATGTGATCTAGGAGACTTCGACTTTTGGAAGATCGTCGCCCACACAATGTCCAAAAGGAGGAATGACATACAATAGAAGATCAAGAGGTATAACAAGAGGTATAAGCTTGTTTACTTTGATTAATGTTCTTTTGTATTATGTATATAATTGTTTACAATTATATGTGGCTAATTTACTTGGACCCCGAAAACAAACACAAAAAACGGTGATCCGTACATTGTCTATTCCACTGCTAATCGAAGAAAAGAGGTAGGTTACTTGAACAACAAGTTTATTCAAGTGACCACTCTAATCGAATAGCACGACGATGGAATGGTTTCTTGGGTAATCCTTCTTCGTCAAGGATTAATTTTTTAAATCCGGGGACATAGATGAGATCGTCATGCACAAGCGACCGAGTTGAAGTGGGAAGCGAAGTTTCATCCCTTCAGAAGAGTCATTCCAAAAAGATAAATGAAAAATCAAAATTGGGAAGGTTAGAATTAGAAAACCAAGCTTTGAGGTTAAGGCTTGAAAAATTGGAGAAGACCCTAGCAAGAATGACAAAATCATTTACGGGGTCAAATGATCAAAATCTAAGACCTAGGAGACAAGAACCATCAAAGAGCAAGAGAGTTTAGGGTCACAAACCTAAGTCCTATCATAATATTCCATTCAATTATGGAACAACATCTAGGTCTTGAAAAACCAAAGTTAATAGGGAAGTCATCCCTAAGACTAACCATGGTGCTTGTCTAGTGGCTAAAAATTCAAAGAAATCCAAGGTAGCCACTAAGAAGGTCAAAGGGGGAGTAACCTCTAGAGTTGACCTAGGAAATACCCTATTGACTAAGGCTTCAAAGCCAAAAAGGGTTATTAGGAAGGTATCTAGGGAAGTTATCCCTAGTGAATACCTAGTTAACCCAAGGAGATCCAATAGATATTGGGTTCCTAGGAGCGTGTTCGATTCACGCTAGATGGGTTAGGGCGTGTAAATCCTAAGTGGATGGGTAGTTAACATAGCCATGGTAGAGTTGACACTTTAGGATGTGTCAATGTGTTTTGAGAAGTTGAAAATTGATTAAAATTGACACTTTAGGTTTAGAGATCATGGTGTGCCATTTTGGGTTTTTAGCACACTTGGGAAATGGGTTGTATTATGGCAAAATGGACTAAATTATATCAAATGGCAATTAATACTAAAATTTAGGTATTCTTATACCTTCATCTTTTTACTTTCCATATTTGTTTGTCATATACCATGACATGACATCTTGTTTATTTTTATCATATAAAATGTCATGATCATATTTAGGGTTATTTATATATGTCATGTATGCTTAGAATTCATTCACATGCAATGACATCATCATTATTGGAACATGGTTGCTTATATTATCATTATGCCATAATCATCATTCATGCATAAATAAAATGGTTTTAAGGACTAAGACATGATTTGAAGTCACATGCATAAACGAGTCAAATAGTGTTGCTTAGATAAATGCATGAGACCCTAATTAACCAAAACCCACATCTCACTAGAATGCTTGACTTGTATGTGTTTCACACATTTAGATACAAGTGAGATGTTTAGAAAAATGAATTTAAAGGTATTAAAAACATTTCAAAAATATTTTGAAAAACCTTGGTGAAGTCTATTTTTTGATAGAAATCACCATTGAATGAGGTGATATAAAGATGGCTCAAATATTAAAGTTTTTCTCATCTTTTGAACTTTGTGTCAATCTCACTATTTTGTGGGTAAAATAATTTTCAAATATTTTTCACCCATATTGATTGATATAAGTATTATGCATATGAATTTTCATTATTTTTCACCATATGTATAATTACTTATGGATTTTTGAAAACCACTTCTGATAATTAAAATTCGGATTTTTCAGTTACTAGTCGACTGCCACTTAATGGCAGTCGACTGATGAGGGTGGCAGTCAACTGATTTCTATCAGAGTCGATTGGCAGGTTGATTTCGAGTACACAATGTTTGTTAGGCTCATGTTCAACTATGTTTGAGTTCCCTAACCACTCTTAACCCTAGGACATGCTTTGGAGAGCATTAGAAAGGGTGGAAATCCATTGGATATTGATTAGGAGAAGTGTTTAGGGTGAGTATCAATTTTAAGATATATGGAAGTTGAATGTTGATCTTGTGCCTTAATTTTGATTGTTTAAGTGTTCCTATTGGCTTAGTGACTCTCCAAGGACATTGTTAGTGCAATGGTCAAGGGGGAACAAGCCTTTAGAGGAAGGTATCTTTCATGGGAAGATGGATGTGTATCTTTCCTCATGGGAGGAAAATTTGAGGGTTGCCTCTCTTAAGTGATATGGGACTTATCACTAGAAAGATTGAAGGCATATTTTTCTCTAAGGGAGAGATTGTAAGATCTCATTGGGATATGAGACATTCATACCCTTGGGGAGGACCTTTTTGATGTATGTCAAAAAGGGGGAGAAGTTACCAATTGGGGTTAGTTGGAATTCTCATTGGGATGTGAGAATTGCCAATTTGGGATAATTGGTAGATTTGAGTTTGTGGTTTTGTCAAACATCAAAAAAAGGGAGATTGTTGGTGCAATTAGCCCAGGTCACGATTGACCGGACTCGAGTTTGACTAGAATTGTATTTTGATGTTAGACAAAATGTATGACATGGGATTGTCATGGGAAGTCCAACATGGGTTGGCCACGTAAATCCAAGTGTGTAGCCTTGGTGGTGAAAAGTCCAAGCATGGAGCTTGGTGTTGGGAAAATCCAAGCATGAGGCTTGGTGGGAAGTCTTGAGGCCTTGGCAATTCACTAGTCTCATAGGCTCGGGGTCCTTGAGTCGGTGAAGGATGGCATTGCGAAGTCATGCTCTTGGTGCATCTGAGGGACCGTCGGATGGGGAGTGAATGGAGTGAGGCCCAAGGGAAGCATACTTCGAGAGCAAGAGACGCAAAAGGTGGCATTGCGAAGCCGTGCGCTTGGTGCATCCGAGGGACGTAGGCCGAGGGAAGAGAGCTTCGGTGGGGAACTCCATGAGAGGATGAGGTGGACTTGGCCAAGTGGCTAAGTCTGAGTGTCTGATGCTCAAGCAACTTGGTGTTTGAGGTTTTACCCAGCATCAGTCGACTAGCATAGGTGCTAGTCAACTGCTCTAGGTCGATTGGACTCGACCGGTGTTCGACTAACCTAGTTCTAGCCAAACAGTTGACTGCCAAGGGAAGGCAGTCGATTGACGACACCATCAGGCAACTGCCGATGGAGGAGAGTCGATTGATCGGGGTGAATTCGAGCATAGAAGCTTTTCCAGTCGAGTGATCACGGCGATCACTCGACTGATGGGATCATCAGTCGATTGATGGGCTTGATCAGTCAATTGATGATTGATCCATTGGAATTTGGCTAGAGTGGATCAAGTCGTTGTGAGACAATGGCTACAGGACCAGTCAACTGATAGTCACGATCAGTCGACTGATGGGCATGGAATTAGCTCGATGTAGGTTATAAATGGAGCTTGAGATGGAGGATTTCACCAAGACTTTTGGGAAGATTTTGGAGGGGAATTGTTGATGCATTCCAGTCCTTCAAGAGGAAATTAAAGCAAGCAACAAGAAAGAGTTCAAAGCCATTTGTAGTAAAGTGTTTTTTACGTATTTCATTTGTAGTCTTTGTATTTGCTTGTACATTTTGTATTACTTGTTGTAATTGCTTGTACGAGATTTCTCCACCTCTGACTTGTGGTCGAGAAGGAGTATTGTTAGTGTTGTGTGCATAACACGAGCTCGTTGAGCTCATCCCGTGGAGTAGGAACCCTATGATTTCGAACCATGTATATCGTGTGTCATGTTCTTGTATTCTTGTTGTGTTTTCATTATTATATATTCCACTGTGCTAACGAGAATGGTAGAGAAGCGATACGCGACGAATGATCGATTTCCACTGTACATGAGATTTGGGCTATTCACCCCCCCCCTCTAGCCGGCCATCGATCTTCCAACAAGTGGTATCAAAGCGAGGAGCTTGTCACGAACCAATCACCAACACAAGCACGACAAGATGGCCGACTCCAACATCCGTCCACCGAATTTCGATGGAGATTTTTCTTGGTGGAAGAAACAGATGGAGGTATATCTCGAAATCGATTTTGATATAATTGTAATTTTAAAAAATGGTTTCAAAATGTCTAGGGATGAAGGCAATTGGCAAATTGAAAAGACGAGATGGAATAAGGATCAAATCAAGGATTTCAAGACAAATCTCAAGGTAATCAAATTGCTAAGTGATTTGATTCCTAACCATATTTGGTCTAGATTAGGTAATTATAGGGATGCAAAGGACCTATGGGACAAGGTTGTCAAATTTCATGAAGAGACCACATTGGCCCATGAGAAGAAGGCCGAGGAAGAATGTCCATCAACATCCGGATCCAAGGATGTTGAAGAATTGCCATCAACATTCGAAGATGTGGATGACTTGGAGGAAACCTCCACCTCTAGCATTGAGGGGGAGGAGAGGTCTTCCAACCCGAAACAAGAACGAGAAGAAGCATCTACATCCTGGAGAAGTAAAGATCAAGAGGCTTCCACCACCCTAGGTAACTCATGCAATGTAATTAATAATAAAGATAACATAATTTGCTTTGAGTGTAGGGAGAAAGGGCATTACAAGAGTAAGTGCCCAAAATTGGCTAAGAAGAAGGTATCGGTGCCAAAAGTCAACAAAAAATCAAAGGATGTCGGAGTCCTCGTGAAGAAGAGCAAAGAGCACATTATGTGCTTCAAATGCAATCAAAGAGGACATTACCGAAGTCAATGCCCTAAGGAGAGGAAGAAGGGGAAAGAAAGGGCATCTCATGTAGGGGGAGCTTCCAAAGCTAACCTTATGGTAAATTTAGTTAATGCACCTTCTAGCTCTAGGACTAAGAAGCATGCTAGAAATTATTTTAATGCACTTGTTATTATTAATGAAAAGCATGCTAGTAGGAATAGATATTTTTTCATAGGTGCCAAGCATGTCGATTTACCTAAGGACAAACCTAGACATCATAACTCTAGAGCAATTCTACCTAGAGAGTCCATTAGGAGAATTGAAGAAAATTTGGACATTAATCCCAAGAAATCTAGGAATATGCCTAAGAAGAGTCATTCCCAAAATAAAAATGAAAAAATCAAAATTGAGAAGGTTAGAATTATAAAACCAAGCCTTGAGGTCAAGACTTGAAAAATTGGAGAAGACCCTAGCAAGAATGACCAAATCATTTAAGGGATCAAATGATCAAAATCTAATACCTAGGAGACAAGAACCGTCCAAGGGCAAGAGTGGTTTGGGTTACAAACCTAAGTCCTATCATAATGTTCCATTCAATTATTGAACAACAACTAGATCTAGGAAAACCATGGTTAATAGGGAAGTCATCCCTAAGACTAACCATGGTGTTTGTCTAGTGGCTAAAAATTCAAAGAAATTCAAGGTAGCCACTAAGAAGGTCAAAGGGAGAGTTACCTCTAGAGTTGACCTAGGAAAGACCCAATTGACTAAGGCTTCAAAGCCAAAAAGGGTCATAAGGAAGGTATTTAGGGAAGTTATCCCTAGTGAATACCTAGTTAACCCAAGGAGCTCCAATAGATATTGGGTTTCTAGGAGCATGATCGATTCACGCTAGATGGGTTAGGGTGTGTCAACCTTAAGTGAATGGGTAGTTAACCTAGTCATGGTAGAGTTGACACTTTAGTATGTGCCAATGTGTTTTGAGAAGTTGAAAATTTATTAAAATTGGCACTTTAGCTATAGAGGTTATGGTGTGCCATTTTGGATTTTTAACACACTAGGGAAATGGGTTGTATTATGGCAAAATGGACTTAATTATATCAAATGACAATTAATACTAAAATTTAAGTATTCTTATACCTTAATCTTTTTACTTGCCATATTTGTTTGCCATATACCCTGACATGACATTATGTTTATTTTTATCATATAAAATGTCATGATCATATTTAAGGTTATTTATATATGTCATGTATGCTTAGAATTCATTCGCATGCTATGACATCATGATTATTTGCACATGCTTGCTTATCTTATCATTATGCCATAATTATCATTCATGCATAAATAAAATGGATTTAAGGACTATGGCATGATTTGAAGTCACACGCATAAGGGAGCCAAATAGTATTGCTTAGATAAATGCATGAGACCCTAATTAACCAAAACTCACATCTCAGTAGAATGCTTGACTTGTATGTGTTTCACTCATTTAGATACAAGTGAGATGTTTAGGAAAATGAATTTAAAGGTTTTAAAAATATTTCAAAAATATTTTGAAAAACCTTGATGAAGTCTATCTTTTGATAGCAATCACCATTGAATGAGGTGATAAAAAGATGGCTCAAATATTGAAGCTTTTCGCATCTTTTGAACTTTGTGTCAATCTCACTATTTTAACAGTAAAATAATTTTTAAATATTTTTAACCCATATTGATTGTTATAAGTATTATGCATATGAATATTCATGATTTTTCACCATATGTATAATTACTTATGAAGACGATAATCGAAATTCAGATTTTTGATTACATTACCAATCGCCACTTAATGGCAGTCGACTGATGAGGGTGGCAGTCGATTGATTTCTGTCAGGGTCGACTGCCAGGCTGATTTCGGGTAAACAATATTTGTTAGGCCCATGTTTAGCTATGTTTGAGTTCGCTAACCACTCCTAACCCTAGGACATGCTTTGGAGAGCATTAGAAAGGGTGGAAATCCATTGGATATGGATTAAGAGAAGTGTTTAGGGTGAGTATCAATTTTAAGGTATATGGAAGTTCAATGTTGAATTTGTGCCTTAATTATGATTGTTTAAGAGTTCCTATTGGCTTAGAGACTCTCCAAGGACATTGTTGGTGCAATGGTCAAGGGGGAGCAAGCCTTTAGGGGGAGGTATCCATCATGGGAGGAAAATTTGGGGGTTGCCTCTCTTAAGTGATATGAGACTTATCACTAGAAAGATTAAAGACATATTTTTCTCCAATGGAGAGATTGTAAGATCTCATTGGGATATGAGACATTCATACCATTGTGGAGGACCTTTTTGATGTATGTCAAAAAGGAGGAGAAGTTACCAATTGGGGTTAGTTGGAATTCTCATTGGGATGTGAGAATTTCCAATTTGGGATAATTGATAGACTTAAGTTTGTGGTTTTGTCAAACATCAAAAAGGGAGAGATTGTTGGTGCAATCGGCCCAGGTCACGATTGACTAGACTCGAGTTTGACTCGAATTGTATTTTGAGGTTAGACAAAATGTATGACATGGGATTGTCATGGGAAGTTCAACATGGGTTGGCCATGTAAATCCAAGTATGTAGCCTTGGTGGTGAAAAGTCCAAGCATGGAGCTTGGTGTTGGGAAAATCCAAGCCTGAGGCTTTGTGTGGGAAGTCTTGAGGACTTGGCAAGTCACTAGTCTCGTAGGCTTGGGGTCCTTGAGTCGGTGAAGGTTGGCATTGCGAAGTTGTGTGCTTGGTGCATCTGAGGGACTGTCGGACAGGAATTGAATGGAGTGAGGGCCAAGGGAAGAAGATTTCGAGGGCAAGACACGCGAAGGATGGCATTGCGAAGCTGTGCGCTTGGTGCATCCGAGGGACATAGACCAAGGGAAGAGAGCTTAGGTGGGGAACTCCATGAGAGGATGAGGTGGACTTGGCCAAGTGGCTAAGAATGAGTGTCGGTTTCTCAAACAACTTCGTGTTTGAGATTTTACCCAACATCAGTCGACTGACATAGGTGTCAGTCGACTGCTATAGGTCGATTGGACTCGCCGGTGTTCGACTGACCTAGTTCTGGCTGAACAGTCGACTTTCAAGGGATGGCAGTCGACTGATGACACCATCAGTTGACTCCCAATGGAGTGCAGTCGACTGATCGGGGTGAATTCGGGCACAGAAGCTTTTCCAGTCGAGTGATCACGATGATCTCTAGACTAATGGGATCATCAGTCAACTAATGGGCATGATTAGTCGACTGATGATGGATCCGTTGGAATTTAGCTAGCATGGATCAAGTCATTGTGAGACAATGGCTATAGGACCAGTCGACTGATGGTCACGATCAGTCGACTGATGGGCGTAAAATCAGCTCGATGCATGTTATATATGGAGCTCAAGATGGAAGATTTTGCCAAGACTTTTGGGATGATTTAGGAGGGGAATTGCTGCTGCATTCCAGTCCTTCAAGAGCAAACTAAAGCAAGCAACAAGCAAGAGTTCAAAGCCATTTGAAGTAAAGTGTTCTTTACGTATTTCATTTGTAGTCTTTGTATTTGCTTGTACATTTTGTATTACTTATTGTAATTGCTTGTACGAGGTTTCTCCACCTCTGACTTGTGGTCGAGAAGGAGTATAGTTTGTGTCATGTGCATAACACGAGCTCATTGAGCTCACCCCGTGAAGTAGAAACCCTAAGGTTACGAACCACGTATATCGTGTGTCGTGTGCTTGTATTCTTGTTGTGTTTTCATTATTGTACATTCTGCTGTGCTAACGAGAATTGTAGACAAGCGATACGCAACGAACGATCGATTTCCACCGTACACATGATTTTGGCTATTCACCCCCCCTTTCTAGCCGGCCACCGACCTTCCAACAAGTGGTATCATAGTGAGGAGCTTTTATAGACCAATCACCAACACAAGCACGACAAGATGGCCGACTCCAACATCCGTCCACCGAAATTTGATGGAGATTTTTCTTGGTGGAAGAAACGGATGGAGGTATATCTCAAAACCGATTTTGATATAATGGTAATTTCAAAACTCATTTCGAAATGCCTAGGGATGAAGACAATAGGCAAATTGAAAAGACAAGATGGAACAAGAACCAAATCAAGAATTTCAGAACAAATCTCAAGGTAATCAGAATGCTAAGTGATTTGATTCCTAACCATATTTGGTCTAGATTAGGTAATTATAGGAATGCAAAGGACCTATGGGACAAGGTGGTCAAATTTTATGAAGGGCCCACATTGGTCCATGAAAAGGAGGCCGAGGAAGAATGTCCATCAACATTCGGATCCGAGGATGTTAAAGAATCACCATCAACATTCGAAGATGTGGATGACTTGGTGGAAACCTCCACCTCTAGCATTGAGGGGGAGGAGAGGTCTTCCATCCCGGAACAAGAACAAGAAGAAGCATCTACATCAGGGAGAAGTAAAGATCAAGAGGCTTCCACCACCCTAGGTAACTCAAGCAATGTAATTAATAATAAAGATCACATAATTTGCTTTGAGTGTAGGGAGAAAGCGCATTATAAGAGTAAGTGCCCAAAATTGGCTAAGAAGAAGGTACCGGCACCAAAAGTCAAAGGATGTCAGAGTCCTCATCAAGAAGAGCAAAGAGCACATTGTGTGCTTCAAATGCAATCAAAGAGGATATTACAGAAGCCAATGCCCCAAGGAGAGGAAGAAGGGGCAAGAAAGGGCATCTCATATAGGGGGAGCTTCCAAAGCTAACCTTAAGGTAAATTTAGTTAATGCACCTTCTAGCTCTAGGACTAAGAAGCATGCTAGAAATTATTTTATTGCACTTGCTATTTTTAATGAAAAGCATACTAGTAGAAATAGATGTTAGGGCAATCTCTTGCCATGATAAGGTTTTGATGTGTGTGGCAAAGGGTTTAAGTTAGTTTGTTATGTTGATTTGATATGTGCGTTGAAGTCGTGCAGGACTTAGTAATTCGCACATTGAGTCGTGGCGAGTTTCACATCTCATGACTCGGTTCTTGAGTTGGTGAAGGATGGCTTTGCGGAAGTCGTGCACTTGGAGCATCCGAGGGACCGCCGGACGAGGAGTTAGGAGTGAAGTCGGAGGAAGTAGACTTCGAGGCAAGAGACACGAAGGAGCATTGCAGAGTCGTGCACCTGATGCTGCCAAGGGACGTAGCTCGAACGAAGAGAACTTCGAAGGCAAGGGACTCCGAGAGATGAGAGTGAGCGAATGTAACCCGGGAAGGGGGTAGCTCTTAGGTGAAACTTGGCCATTTGGCTAAGTGTCGGATGGGATTTCCCGACACCAGTCGACTGCTCTTAGTCGAACATGGTTCGACTGGTATTCGACTGAGTGTGAGGCCATGATCGCCCATATGTGGGCCGATCAGAAGATTATCATCGATCGGCTGAAGACAGAATGATCGGTAGTCGAAAGGGTTTCGCCACAGAACCGCCGTAGCCGATCGGCGGTCGACTACGGAGAAGAATGATCGATGAGGTTCATCCCGACCGCCATGTTCCGTTGGACTACAACGATCGGGATCCGACGTGTTCGGAGGCCGTTGGAGTGGCGGCCGATCGCCAAGCGTGAATGATCGATTGCCTAACGGAAGAAAAGCTTCCTCTCTATAAAAAGAGAGGGTGTGGGCTTTTGGATGGCAAAATGCTCTTACTCAAAACGACCATCCAAGTCCCCCACAAGCTTTAAACTCTTCTTACTTGCTTTTACTTCATTCTTATTGTAAGAAGAGTGATCTTGATTGTAAAGGTTACCTCCACCTAGCTTGGTGCAAAGGAGAGACCATTAGTGGATTGGTTTTAGCGGAGTGATTCACCGAGTACGAATCGGGGACCGTGGATTAGCGGCGTAGCCGTGAACCACGTTACACCATCTTGTTAGCGTTTGATTTCTTGTACTTCTATTTACTTGTCTTGCGTTATTTTTTTCCGTTGCGCTAATCTCTTTATAGATGAGCAAATACCGACATCCAACGTTCGAGGGCTATTCACCCCCCTCTAGACGGCCGTTTCGATCCCCTTCAAGTGGTATCAAAGCCAAGGAAAGCTTGTCGAGGACTAACCACCACAACAAGCAACTTTCAAAATGGCCGGCTCCAACGTCCATCCACCGAGGTTTGAAGGCGAATTCGCTTGGTGGAAGAAGGGAATGGAGGTATTTTTCGAAACGGATTTTGATATCATGATTACAATGGAATCCGGTTTCGTTTTGCCTAGGGATGAAGAAGGGAAGCCAATAGAGAAATCTAGGTGGACCAAAAAGCAAAGGGAAGAACACCTTGCAAACTCAAAAGCCAAGCACCATCTCTTCAATGTGCTCCCCCAACAAGAGATCAACCGAATTGGAGAATGCCTAAGTGCCAAGGAGATGTGGGAGAAGCTAATTGAGCTTCATGAAGGCACATCCGAGGTGAAGCTAGCAAGGAGAGACCTCCTCCGCTCCCAACTCAACAACATTAAACTAGAAAAGGGAGAAAAGGTAATTTCCTTACATTCTCATTTCAAGGAAATTATAACCAGTTTGTCAAGTGTAGGTGAGAAGCTATCAAACTGGGATATGGTTATGAAGGCTATAGATGCCTTTCCGCGATCCTCAAAATGGAGCTCCATGGTGGAATCATTTTATATCTCCAAGAATTTAGAAGTAAGTACCTTGGAGGAATTCTTCTCAACCATGGAGCTTCATGAAACAAGACTTGAAGGAATACAAGAAGAGCCTAGAATCCAACCTTCAAGAGGAGTAGCTTTGATGGCAAACAAGGGGAAGAAGAAGATGGAAATCCCCTCCTCCTCCGATGATGAAGCATCCTCATCCTCCTCCATGGATAGCACGGAAGAAGCATATATGGTAAGGAGGGTAAGGCGTGCTTTAAAAGGTTTTCGATTTAATAAATCCAATGATAGGAGTAGAAGACCAAGGGGGAAAATCATTTGCTACAATTGCCAAGGAGAGGGACACATAAGAGACAATTGTCCTCTCCTAAACAAGAGCAAAGAAGAGAGGAAGAAGAAAGAAGAAAAGAAGAAGAAAAAGGGGAGCAAGAAGAAAGAGGAGAAGAAGACAAAGGAAAAGGGAAAGGCCAAAGCTCTCAAGGCAAGGACTTGGGATGATCCATCCTCATCCTCTTCATCATCATCGAAAGAGGAGAATGCCTTTGTCACCAATTTGGCCTTAATGGCCTTTGATGACTTGGATTGCTCCTCCACCAAAAATGAAGGATCAAGCTCAAGTGGAGAGAACTCAAATGAAGGGGGAGTCTCCTCCACATCATCATCCTCCTCATCCGAAGAAGAAGAAGAGGACATGGAAACTATGGTAACGAATCTAACTCCTAAGAAAATAGTTTCCATGGTTTCTAGCTTAACTAGGGATTTATTTAGAGCTAAGAAGAAGAACAAAAGCATGCTAGATCAAATTAAAGACTTAGAAAATAAACTAGAAAAAGCATGTTTAAATGATGATAATATTTCTTCTAGCTTAAATGATGCATGCTCACATGATAACTATATACCTTTTGATGTTAATGATGCATGCATAGAGGAAAATAGGGCTTTAAGGGAAAAGGTAGACTATTTGACAAAAGCCCTAGAGAAATTCACAATTGGCTCAAACACCTTGAACATGATCATAGGGAGCCAAAGAGCTAGCTTCAATAAGAAAGTCCTAGGTTATAAAGAAAAGAAAAATGAAAAGGCCTACAAATGTCTAATTGCTAGGGGACAAGATAAGAAGAAAGTAATAGCTAGGGAATGGATTCCTAAGGAGTACCTAGTGAACCCCATAGGAAAGAACTTATTTTGGGTTCCAAAATCCATCCTTAAGGGTTAGAGTAACCCTAGGGTAGTCAACCATATGGACTTAACCTATATCATATTTTGGTTGACTTAGGATGGCGGGACAACATTTTGAAATAGTGTTAGGTGATGATAACGTGCCTATAAATAGTTAATAATGCTTAAATCATGATGATTAATGTAATTCCTATGTATGTTTGCAATCATGATTTATGATTTTGAGTTTTGGCACATAATCATGAGAAATAGGGTTAAATCATGCTTTAGGTGATACTTTGCTTATTATCATATAATACCTAATGCATGATTATTAATTAATGAATACATGTATTTCATGATCATAATGTAGAATTAATTGATATATGCCTTTATGATCATGAGGATTGTTAGGTTGATACTTAACCTTGATAGAATTGCATAAATATAATGGTTAAGTGTATACAAATACCCTCTAGGATGCATCTCACACTCACAATAGGCTACTATGATTGAAAACTTAGCATGGGTGAGATGTTAGGATGATACAAATGTCCACTAATGTCTATGGCATTTAGATGGTCATTTGAAGTATCAAAATAGCAATAATAGACCAATCATGGGGAAGGCTTATGTTTAATTCATAGACATATTGCCCAAAGATCATGGTTGGATATTTCATATGTTTTCAAAACAATTTCTTAATCTAAAATCTATGTATTCATGTTTTGAAACAATTGGAACCAAAACTAGGTGTTAAACTTGATACTAGAATGGTCAAAAACCTAGTGGTTTTTAAAACTTTTGGATTTTTGGCAAATATGTGAAAATATAATGATCTTTCATGAAAAATTATTTTTCACTGATAAAGAACCTTACAAGAAATGTGTTCCCCAAATTTCCCTATTTTTTTAATTATCTAGAATTTTTAATGCATTTTTGAAATTCTAAAAATCGAATTTGGAAACCATTGTGCGACTATCTTGATATGATCATTGCTCACCTGAAAAATAGTCCAATATTTTCTGATTTCAGATTTTAAACATGTTTTTGGTATTTTCCTTCTATTAGACTTAATGTCATGGGTTTATATCTTAGTATTAATCTTTTTGATGGTGTCAAAGGGGGAGAAATAATTATGTTTAAGTTAATTATGATAGGGGGAGAAATTTGTAGAGAGAGTTTCATGGATTAAGGGGGAGTTGCATGTTGCTATATCATGTTTATGTTTACATGCTTTCTTACCTTAGAAATTTATATCAAATGTTTTTACCTAACTTAAACGGATTGCCACACATCAAAAAGGGGGAGATTGTTAGGGCAATCTCTTGCCATGATAAGGTTTTGATGTGTGTGGCAAAGGATTTAAGTTAGTTTGTTATGTTAATTTGATATGTGCGTTGAAGTCGTGCATAACTTAGTAATTCGCACATTGAGCCGTGGCGAGTTTCACATCTCATGACTCGGTTCTTGAGTTGGTGAAGGATGGCTTTGCGGAAGCCGTGCGCTTGGAGCATCAGAGGGACCGCCGGACGAGGAGCTTGGAGTGAAGCCAGAGGAAGTAGACTTCGAGGCAAGAGACGCAAAGGAGCATTGCAGAGTCGTGCGCCTAATGCTGCCAAGGGACGTAGCCGTGAACGAAGAGAACTTCGAAGGAGAGGGACTCCGAGAGATGAGAGTGAGTGAATGTAACCTGGGAAGTGGGTAGCTCTTAGGTGAAACTTGGCCATTTGGCTAAGTGTCGGATGGGATTTCCCGACACCAGTCGACTGCCATGGAATGGCAGTCGACTGCTCTAAGTCAAATGTGGTTTGACTAGTATTCGACTGAATGTGTTGAGGCCAACAGTCGACTACCATATGGCCATTACGCCAGAATTAGTAGCGATCGGGCAAGATTTATACGGAGACAAAGAAATGATCACGAGGTCCATCACCGATCGCCAAGTGTTCTGTTGGACTACAACGGTCGGGATCCGATGTGTTCGGAGGTCGTTAGAGTGGCGGCAGTCGACTGATGGCGGCCAACGGGAAGAAAAGCTTCCTCTCTATAAAAAGAGAGGGTGTGGGCTTTTGGATGGCAAAATGCTCTTACTCAAAACGACCATCCAAGTCCCCCACAAGCTTTAAACTCTTCTTACTTGCTTTTACTTCATTCTTATTGTAAGAAGAGTGATCTTGATTGTAAAGGTTACCTCCACCAAGCTTGGTGCAAAGGAGAGACCATTAGTGGATTGGTTTTGGCGGAGTGATTCACCGAGGATGAATCGGGGACCGTGGATTAGCGGCGTAGCAGTGAACCACGTTACACCATCTTGTTAGCGTTTGATTTCTTGTACTTCTATTTGCTTGTCTTGCTTTATTGTTTCCGTTGCGCTAATCTCTTTGTAGACGAGCAAATACCGACATCCAACGTTCGAGGGCTATTCACCCCTCTCTAGCCGGCCGTTTCGATCTCCTTCAATAGATATTTTTTCCTAGGTGCCAAGCATGTTGATTTACCAAAGGACAAACCTAGACACCAATACTCTAGACCAATTCTACCTAGGGAGTCCATTAGAAGAATTGAAGAAAATTTGGATATTAATCCCATAAAATCTAGGCATATGCCTAAGAAGAGTCATTCTCAAAAGATAAATGAAAAATCAAAATTGGGAAGGTTAGAATTAGAAAACCAAGCCTTGAGGTCAAGGCTTGAAAAATTGGAGAATGTTAGGGCAATCGGTTTTGATGTGTGTGGCAAAGGATTTAAGTTAGGTTGTTATGGATTTGATATGTTCGTTGAAGTCAAGCAAGACTTAGTAATTCACACATGGATGACGATAGCATTGGCAAGATTCATCATCTCATGACTCGGTCCTTGAGTCGGTGAAAGATACATTGCGGAAGCCGTGCACTTGATGCATCCGAGGGACCATCGGACAAGGAATATTGGAGTGAAGCCGAAGAAAGTAGACTTCAAGGAGAGACGCGAAGGATGGCGCTATGAAGTCGTGTGCTTGGCGCATCCGAGGGACATGGTCGGACGAAGAGGACTTCAAGGCGAGGGACTCCAAGGGAATGTGAGTGAGTGATTGTAACCCGGGATGGGGTAGCTCGTAGGTGAACTTGGCCAAACGACTAAGTGTCGGATGGGTGTTTCCCGACACCCGATCACTATAGGTAGCGATCCGATCCATCGGAGACTCGACTAGTGTTCGAGTCAAGTTCGCCAAACGGTCAATTGGCGCGCTCATGGCGATCATTGCTAGCTCCATCGATCGCCGCGAGGATCAGTCGACTGATGTCGAGGGTTTCGGGCACATAATGTTGGATAACCGACTGCTCACTTTGAGCACTCAACTGTTGGCTCCATCAGTCGACTGATGGGAAGATCAGTCGACTAATATGGGAGTCGTTGGTTAAAATCCAATGTGGAAGAAGCCGTTAGAGGGCAACGGCTACAGCAGCAGTCGACTGTTGCTGGCTCAACGAGAAGAATAGCCCCTTCCCTATAAGAAGAGGCCCTTGGACACTTGGGGAGCCTAATGCTTTATTCCTAAATATCCTCACAAGTGCCCAAACGAATTCTACTCTTCTTACTTGCATCTATTTCAATCCTATTGTAAGAAGAGAGATTGTAAGAAAGGTTACCTCCACCTAGCTTTGTGCAAAGGAGAGATTAGTGGAAAGCTTAAGGTGTGATTCACCTTGGGACGAATCGGGTCGTGGACTAGCGGCAAGGGCCGTGAACCACGTTATATCGGTTTGTTAGCGCTTGTTCTTAATTGTCTTTAGTGATTATATTTCCATTGGACTAATCATATTTGTAGATGACCAAGAATGAGCAAATTCCACCGTACACGAAAGAGAGAAATTCACGCCCCCCCCTATAGTCGACCACCGACGTTCTAACAAGTGGTGTCAGAGCCAAGTTGCTTGTCACCGGACTAATCGCCGCAACAAGCACGACAATTACAATGGCCGGCTCCAACATCCATCCGCCAAAGATCGAGGGGGAATTTGCGTGGTGGAAGAAGTGTATGGAGGTAGTTTTCGAAATGGATTTTGATATCATGTTAATAATGGAATCCAATTTCAATATACCTAGGGATGAAGAGGGGGAGCCAATAGAAAAAATCAAGGTGGACCAAGAAGCAAAGGGAGGAGCACCTTGCAAACTCAAAGGCCAAGCACCACCTTTTCAACGTGCTCCCCCAACAAGAAATAAACCGGATAGGAGAATGCTTTTGTGCCAAGAAGATGTGGGAGAAGCTAGTGGAGCTTCATGATGGCACATCCGAGGCCAAGTTAGCAAGAAGAGATGTCCTCCGCTCTGAACTCAATAACATCAAACTCGATAAAGGGGAGAAGGTAACATCTTTACATTCTCATTTTATGGAAATCATAACCGGTTTATGAAGTGTAGGAGAGAATCTATCGAACCGGGACATGATAATGAAGGCTATATATGCATTCCCTCGGTCCTCAAAGTGGAGTTCCATGATGGACTCCTTCTACATTTCGAAGAATCTAGAGGTGAGCACCCTAGAAGAGTTCTTCTCCAACATGGAACTTCATGAAACAAGGCTTGAAGGAGTAGTAGAAGAGCAAATCAAGCCAACAAGGGGAGTGACACTAGTAGCGGAAAAAGGAAAGAAGAAGAAGAAGGATATTGCACCATCTTCCTCCGATGAATCATCCTTCTCCTCCATGGATAGCAATGAGGAGGCCTATATGGTAAGGAAGGTAAGGCGTGCTTTGAAAAATTTTAAATTTAACAAATCTAATGACAGGAGGAGAAGGCCAAGGAGGAAAATTATATGCTACAATTGCCAAGGAGAGGGACACATAAGGGATGATTGTCCCCTCTTGAACAAAAAACAAGGAGGAAAGGAGAAAAAAGAAGAAGGGGAGCAAGAAAAAGGAAGAAGAGAAGAAAGCCAAGGAAAAAGGGAAGGCCAAGGCACACAAGGCAACATGGGATGATCCATCATCCTCCTCGGAAGAAGAAGAAGTCTTCACAAGCCTTGCCATAATGAAAATAGAAGACTTGGACTCCACCTCCTCCGAGCAAGAAGAAAGAAGTTCAAGTGAGGAGAACTCACGTGAAGGGGGAGCTTCATCTTCATCCTCATCGAAATCGGAGGAAGAAGACATTGAAACTTTGTTAACGAATCTTTCCCCTAAGAAAATTGTTTCCATGATTTCTGTGTGACCCTATAGGTTCTTGTAACGTTGGCAATGTCCCTAAACTGATTTAGGAACATAAGCAATGAAAGGTATCTAGCAACACATCATTGCTACCCAAGTTACAAGAATGTTGAGCTCCAACATCACCTTTGTGACTACTAATTGTGACTCACACAATATGTGACAATGTCCCTCTATCCTTGACATCTAGATTGACCAATCGAGGCATAGATTGTGTCATCCTCGGTACAATCTAAATCTGGAACTCCAAGTAGATAACTCTAATCAAATGAGCTCAATATCTCATATTGATTCATTTGGGCATGGCCATGCACTTCGTGGTCTCACTCTATCAAGAATATCGATGTCTCTCCCGTCATATAGGAGGGATAGATCTCATCTACATCACTCACATCCCTCCGCATAATTTGTTACATACCCAGTAATCGCCTTTATAGCCCACCCATTTACAGGTGACGTTTGACAAAGCCAAAGTATGCAACGCCTTATGTAGGGAACCATGGTGACTTCAGGTCTAAGGACTAATAGTCATACTAATAGCCACATGAGAAAGTATATAACACTCATATAATGATCCACGATACTTTCTCATGGCGGGTCATTCAGTATACATTCTCTAATGTATACCCATGTGTCAACTCGATATCTCATATCCATGACTTGTGAGATCAAGTCATCATGTTGACCTACATGCTAGTCTCTACGCATTAACATTGTCCCTGAATGTTAATACTTGACTAGGAATGATTAAGAGTAGTGTTCTCTATATCATCTCATTATCGATTCAACCAATCGATTGATATAGATAAGAACCTACTACTCAAGGACATTATTATATTTAGTTATTTGGCACCAATACAAGTAAATATAATAATCATGCCTTTATAAATAGGAATATGATACAATAAAGTCCATACAACAATCATCACATGATTGGCTCTAGGGCTTTCACTAACAATCTCCCACTAGCAGTAGTGCCAATCACCATAGTATCTAATACCCAATGACTTAGTGTGACCATCATGCTTTTTCTGTGCCAATACCTTGGTCAAGGGATCTACGATGTTAGCCTCTGTGGGTACTCTGCAAATCTTCACATCTCCTCTATCGATGATCTCTCGAATGAGATGGAAGCACCGTAGTATGTGTTTGGTCCGTTGGTGTGTGCGAGGTTCCTTAGCCTGTGCAATCGCTCCATTGTTGTCACAATAGAGCTCTATGGGATCTGCTATGCTAGGAACCACCCCAAGCTCAGTAATGAACTTGCGGATCCAAACTGCCTCCTTCTTTGCCTCGGATGCGATATGATATACTCGCTTGTAGAATCAACAACTGTGTCCTGCTTCGAACTCTTCCAGCTCACAGCGCCATAATTCAAGAAAAACACGAACCCTGACTGCGATCTATAATCATCCTGGTCAGTTTGGAAGTTGGCATCGCTGTAACCCTTTACAGCTAGCTCCTCATCGCCTCCAAATATCAAGAAATATTCTTTAGTTCTTCTCAAGTACTTAAGAATATTCTTGACTGCTATCCAGTGATTCAGGTTAAGCTCAACAGTTCTCAACATGCTGAGCATCTCAGGTAGTGGCTTATCAATTTCATTCATGTTGTAATTCATGACAAATTGATTGTAGGCTTGTGAAAAAGATTGCAAGATCAGGTCAATAGCCAGCTCTTGGCCAAGTGGGAATCCCAGCCTTTGTAGGTTTTCTACGTACCCAATCATCTTGAGTACATATGGACCTACGGGAGTCCCATCTTGCATTTTGGACCCAAACAATGCCTTAGAGGCTTCATATCTCTCATGCCTTGCTTGTCCTTGATATAGTTGACGAAGATGTCCAACCATATCATAAGCATTCATGAACTCGTGTTGCTTCTGAAGCTCAGAGTTCATGGTCGCGAGGATTAGACATGACACATCTAATGCATCATCTTGATGCTTCTTGTAAGCATCTTTTTCAGCTCGCGAGGTATTGGCAGGAGGTGCCTCTAGAATGGGCTGCTCCAGGACGTACAACTTCCTTTCTTGAGTGAGAACAATTCTCAGGTTCTTGTACCAGTCTAGGAAATTTGCTTCATTGAGCTTGTCCTTCTCAAGGACAGAACGCAGAGAGAGAGTGTTCGTGTTTGTCGACATAGTTATCTACAACATACAATGCAGAGAATTAATATCATATTCCTTTTATCATTTAATTAGGCCTTTAATCAAATGATGCTCCCATTGAATTATAGGAATTTTATAGAATCGAGTTATGGATGTGGTCAAACCACATTACTAGATTCATACAAACTAGCTATAATTCTTGCGGGACAAGATCCACATCATACTAAGCCTTGAGTTAGCTTTGGCTAAATCGCCCAAGACTTAGTATGATCGGTGGGTAACACATTACCGATTACATCTCTATGAAACTCTTGTTTATAGGATCAAGACCCACATTTACAAAAGACCTTGAGTTAGCTTTGGCTAAATCGCCCAAGATTTAGTGTAAATGCGATCTTATCCTATCTTTCCAACGGTTGGAATATGCCTATAGTTCTACTCGATCCAATTGAGTTAACTAGTTTTGCTCAATCTAATTGAGCTTACTCTAACCCAAGCATGATAGGCGGGACCAAGATTGTCCCTCCGCACCCTACCAAGATAATATGCATTGCTCTGCTTTGGCAGATTCAACAACAACAAATGATCGAGGTAGTGATGGGTATCAAGGCTCGGTAGACATTTTTGAGTTGATTCGATTATGATCTAATCTAATCGTAATGTGTATCATATATGCATTGAGACCTTTATTATCCTATATTAGCATGCATCACATACATACATACATTATTCTAGCATGCATCATATACATACAAGAAAATTATCCTAGCATGCATCATATACATACAAGCATTATTCTACTAGCATGCATCACATACATACAAGCAAAATCAAATATATATATATATATATATATATATATATATATATATATATATATATATATATATATATATATATACAGATATATATATATATATATATATATATATATATATATATATATATATATATATATATATATATATATATATATATATATATCAACATATATATATATATATATATATCAACATATATATATATACATTTAACTGTGATGTAGTCATGGCCCTACTATGATCTTCTCAAGCCAATGAGAAGATCGGATGGTCAACCTAAGGCTAGCGGCTTCTCCAAGCACTTCCTTTGACCGCCATGTGTCGTCGGCACCCTTCTCGTAACTTCGTCTACAAGTGGACTTTCCACCGCTCCATTTTGTACATTACAAATATGAAACTCGAGTTACATTCGAGTCTAAAACTATTTACAAATAGAATTTCAAAAAAAGAGGTATGACGCGCAGGTCGCATACACTATATAACACGCACAACCACAAAAACGGCATGCAGGCCGTATTATGAATTACAACACACATATTCCAATCAAATTGGGGTTATTGGGCCATGACAATCACAGAATTATACATAATTCTAAATTATGTATTTTTACAGAAAATTTCTATAATTTTTCCTAATTTTTTTTTTCGAATTTATGAGTCACCTCTCCGTAACGGTCCCGCTAAGCGGTTTCCGGGTGCGATCGCGGGACAAGGCCCCTTTCGGGGATAGGGGAAGCACCCATACTCACAAAATTAACTTCGCGAGTGTCCCTATTACGATCCTAGATTGAAGATGAAGTTGTGTAACCCACACAAAATGAATTACCACATGAATAACCATCAAGTGGTCGGCCACTTCATGGAGAGGGGGTTACATGCATGCATGTAACTCCCATGACCCTTGGTCTCCCTCATGAGGAGGCACCACATGACAAAGTCAATGATGATGTGGAGCATCATCATTGGCCGGCCATGCCAAGTCATCATCATGACATGGCATTTGGTCAAGTCAAACTTGACCTTTCATCTTCCCTCTCAAGTCAAGTCAAACTTGACCTCTTATCTCCCATGGTTGATCAAATCCAACCATTTGATTCAAGTCAATTTTAATTTAATGAATCTCTATTCATTAATTTAAATTGATTTGATGAATCAAATCTAAATTAGACTCATTCAACACTTGAATCAAATTGAGTCCAACTCAATTAGTCTAATTAGGATTACTCTTAATCAAATTTGGTTCATCCCATGAACCTAATCCTCATGGTTCATCATATGAACATAATCTCCATCTAATTGCCCTTAGTGTGGATACCAATATAGGGGTGTGCACTTGACACTCTCGAGTTCCGGCAAACCTTTTGGACGAGCGGGATTTGCGAAGGGCGTCGCTACGAGGGTAACATCCTTATCATGTAGATCTAGGGTTTTATATAAACACATACATGTTTTGTTTTTAATACATCTTCGCACGGATCCGTGGCCGGGGCTTCCGAGGTTTCCACAACGCAAAAAGCGGTTTTTGCGGCTCGAAAAACCCAACAATTTCTAGCCTTACTAGGGATTTATTTAAGGCTAAGAAGAAAAATAAATTCATGCTTGATGATATTATAAAATTAGAAGAAAAACTAGAAAATTCATGCTTAAATGTTAATGATTATATTCCTCTAGATGTTAATGATGCATGTATTGAGGAAAATAAGGCTTTAAGGGAAAAGGAAGATTTCTTAACTAAAGCCTTAGAAAAGTTTACAATTGACTCCAACACATTGAACATGATTATAGGGAGCCAAAGGGCTAGCTTTAATAAGAAAAGCCTAGGATATAAGGTAAACAAAAATGAAAAGGCCTATCATTATTTAATTGCTAAGGGTCAAGCTAAAAAAAAAATGGTAGCTAGAAAATGGATCCTTAAAGAATATTTAGTGAACCCTATAGGAAAGAATTTGTATTGGGTTCCCAAATCCATCCTTAAGAGTTAGGAAAACCCTAGGTTAGTCTACCATTAGTAGACTTTATTCATATCATATTATATGGTTGACTTAGGATGATGTGGGCTATAACTTTTTGATTTATAGTGTTGGGTGATGATAATATGATCATATTATGGAAATCATAATAATATTTGATTCTATGATCATGATATGCAATAATTTAACATATTTGATCATGATTGATAATACTCGTTTTTATGATCATATTGGGTGTTTTAGGATGCATGACACTTAACCATGGGAAGAAATGCATGAAATTTTGGTTAAGTGTGAATACCTTTAGGAACATCTCACATCCCACTATAAGGCTAACTTGATTGAGAACATAGCAATGGGTGAGATGATAGGATGATACAAATGACTCACTTATGATTATAACATTTTGATGGGTCATTAGATGTATCATGATAGAAATAATAGACCAACTATGGGGAAAGAAAATATTTAATCAATGGACATATTACCCATAGATCATAGTTGGATATTTTAAATGATTTAAAAATATTTTATGTTTCATAAACAATGAGTTCATGTTTTGAAAAGTTCAAAGGCAAAACTAGGCTTCAAAGATGATACAAAATTAAGACTTTTTGAAACATTTGAGTTTTTGCCTAATTTTCAAAAATAAAATGAATTTTCATTAAAAACAATTTTTCACTGATAGAGGAACTCATGAGAAATATGCACTCCAAATTTCTTGATTTTTCGAATTTCTTAGAATTTTTAATGCATTTCTAAAATTGGATTTCAAAAATCAAAATTTTTGATGGGTACCAGTCGACTGATGCTCTGATTCAGTCGACTAATGTATTGTGCACAAGCACAGTAACCTATTTTATCAGGTTTTTGAGTTTGGTTTTTGGTATTTTCTCCCATTAGACTTGATGTCATGCGTGTATAACTTTTGAATAATATTTTTGATGGTGTCAAAGTGGGACAAATGGTGAGTTTAAGTTAATCATGCTAAGGGGGAAATTTAGCATATCTTAAGGGGGAGTTGCATGTTTAAGGGGGAGTTTGATACTCATGTTTACTTACATGCTTTCTTGCCTTAGGTGTTTATGTTATTGTTTTACATAACTTAAACGGATTGCCACACATAAAAAATAGGGAGATTATTAGGGCAATCAGTTTTGATGTGTGTGGCAAAGGGTTTAAGTTAGGTTGTTATGGATTTGATATATGCGTTGAAGTCATGTAGTACTTTGTAATTCACACATGGATGACGATAGCATTGGCAAGATTCACCATCTCATGACTCAGTCCTTGAGTCGGTGAAAGATGTTGGTGCAGGGGCACTAGATAATCGAACCTAGATTTTGATTATTGCAAAGATCTAAAGTTAAGGTCATATTGTTATCTCATGAGCTGAATTAAGTGTGCAGGAAATGGTTAAGCTAAGCCGAAGGTCAGCGACACCCGGAGAATCCCGAGTCAGGAAACCGTGGTGGTCGGGCGACACCGAGGGAACTTCATGGGAGTCGAAGAACCCAGGTGGAAGACCGGAAGCAGAGCGACAGGTCATAACGGACTAGAGGTAAGCACGAGTGTGAAGAGAGATGGTAAGGTCGTGTCCTCTGTATGGGGGCGACCGTAGGCAAAGATCCGACTAAGACTTACAGTGGAAGGTCTAGGTCGAGATCGGACGGTAAGAAACCGTCATATTTACCATTTTTCGTGCTAACCTCTTACTGCGAGAAGTTGTCGTAGTCGATCGTTGTTGGTCATTAGGCGCACGATGGAAGGCATCGATCATGAATCGACGAATCGCAGCGGCGCTAGGTCAAAATGGATAATGTTTGACGTGACCACTTCGCGATAAAATATGGTACCACCTCGTGATCAGTTCCAAAGGATGAGGAGACTTATTCCAAGGCAAAACTCTATAAAAGGAGGGGTGGACTCCAACCCAAAAATCAATCAAGATTATTCTTAAGTGCTCCTAAAATGCCAAAGCTCCAACACTGTCATAACGCCAATGTGATGTCAAGCTTTCACCTTCTTCGTCGGCAACAACATCAAGTATTTTTGTTTACTATATTCTTTGTTTTAATCGTAACGAGGTGAGGTAGGCTTGTTGCCTCATCCTCATGCTTTCGGTTTTGTGTTCATTGTCTCCTACCTCCAACGAGGAGGAGACCTTATAGTGGATTTCCCCTTCGTACGAGGTCAAGGATCGCGGGGCCTTGGAGTAGCAACTGTTGGGTTGTGAACCAAGTAAAAAAAAACTTGTCCTTTTTATTTTTCTGCTTTTCTTGCTCGTATATCGAACGAATGAAAAGAAAAGTTTTACGCTCGCTATTCACCCCCCCCCCTCTAGAGATGCTTCTCGATCCAACAAAAGATGCATTGCGGAAGTCGTGTGCTTGGTGCATCCGAGGGACTGTCGGACGAGAAGCATTGGAGTAAAGCCGAAGGAAGTAGACTTTAGGGCGAGCCAAGAAGGATGGCGCTGCGAAGTCGTGCGCTTGGCGCATCCGAGGGACGTGGCCAGACGAAGAGAACTTCAAAGCGAGGGACTCCTAGGGAATGAGAGTGAGCGATTGTAACCCAGGACGGGGTAGCTCGTAGGTGATTTTGGCCAAACGGCTAAGTGTCGGATGCATGTTTCCCGACACCAGTCGACTGCTATAGGTAGCAGTCGACTGATCCAAGTATGACTAGAGACTCGACTAGTGTTCGAGTCTAAGTTCTGGCCAAACAGTCGACTGTTAGCTCCATCAGTCGACTGCTAAGGGGAGCAGTTGACTGATGTCGAGGGTTTCAGGAACAGAATGATAGATAGTCGACTGCTCGCTTTGAGCACTCAACTGTTGGCTCCATCAGTCGACATGATGAAAAGATCAGTCGACTGATGTGGGAGTCGTTGGTTAAAATCCAACGTGGAAGAAGCCATTAGAGAGGACTACGATCGATCGTGATCAGGCATCGATCCATCCGCTCAATGGGAAGAATGGCCCCTTGCCTATAAGAAGATGCCCTTGGACACTTGGGGAGCCTAATGCTTTATTCCTAAACATCCTCACAAGTGCCCAAACGAATTCTACTCTTCTTACTTGCATTTATTTCAATCTTATTGTAAGAAGAGAGATTGTAAGAAAGGTTACCTCCACCTAGCTTTGTGCAAACGAGAGATTAGTGGAAAGCTTAAGGCGTGATTCACCTTGGAACGAATCGGGTCATGGACTAGCGGCAAGGGTCATGAAACACGTTATATCGGTTTGTTAGCGCTTGTTCTTAATTGTCTTTATTGTTTATATTTCCGTTGTGCTAATCATATTTATAGGCGATCAAGAATGAGCGAATTCCACTATACACGAAAGAGGGCTATTCATCCCCTCTAACCGGCCACCGACGTTCCAACAAGTGGTATCAGAGCCAAGATGCTTGTCACCGGACTCATAGCCGCAACAAGCACGACAATTACAATGGCCGACTCCAACATCCATCCGCCAAAGTTTGAGGGGGAATTTTCATGGTGGAAGAAGCGTATGCAGCTATTTTTTGAAACGGATTTTGATATCATGTTAATAATGGAATTCGGTTTCGATATACCTAGGGATGAAGAGGGGGAACCAATAGAAAATTCAAGGTGGACCAAGAAGCAAAGGGAGGAGCACCTTGCAAACTCAAAGGCCAAGCACCACCTTTTCAACGTGCTCCCCCAACAAGAAATAAACTGGATAGGAGAATGCTTTAGTACCAAGGAGATGTGGGAGAAGCTAGTGGAGCTTCATGAAGGCACATCCGAGGCCAAGTTAGCAAACAGAGATGTCCTCCGCTCTCAACTCAATAACATCAAACTCGATAAAGGGGAGAAGGTAACATCTTTACTTTCTCGTTTTAAGGAAATCATAACTGGTTTGTCAAGTGTAGGAGAGAAGCTATCGAACCGGGACATGATAATGAAGGCTATAGATGCATTCCCTTGCTCCTCAAAGTGGAGCTCCATGGTGGACTCCTTCTACATTTCGAAGAATCTAGAGGTGAGCACCCTAGAAGAGTTCTTCTCCACCAAGGAACTTCATGAAACAAGGCTTGAAGGAGTAGTAGAAGAGCAAATCAAGACAACAAGGGGAGTGGAACTAGTAGCGGAAAAAGAAAAGAAGAAGAAGAAGGAGATTGCACCGTCTTCCTCCGATGAATCATCCTCCTCCTCCATGGATAGCAATGAGGAGGACTATATGGTAAGGAAGGTATGGCGTGCTTTGAAAAATTTTAAAGTTAACAAATATAATGATAGGAGGAGAAGGCCAAGGAGGAAAATTATATGCTACAATTGCCAAGGAGAGGGACACATAAGGGATGATTGTCTCCTCTTGAACAAAAGCAAGGAGGAAAGGAGAAAGAAAGAAGAAAAGAAGAAGGGGAGCAAGAAAAAGGAAGAAGAGAAGAAAGCCAAGGAAAAAGGGAAGGCCAAGGCACACAAGGCAAAATGGGATGATCCATCATCCTCCTCGGAAGAAGAAGAAGTCTTCACAAGCCTTGCCATAATGGAAATAGAAGACTTGGACTCCACCTCCTCCTCCGAGCAAGAAGAAAGAAGTTCAAGTGAGGAGAGCTCAAGTGAAGGGGGAGCTTCATCTTCATCCTCATCGGAATCGGAGGAAGAAGACATGGAAACTATGGTAACGAATCTTTCCCCTAAGAAAAATATTTCCATGATTTCTAGCCTTACTAGGGATTTATTTTAGGCTAAGAAGAAAAATAAATGCATGCTTGATGATATTAGAAAATTAGAAGAAAAACTAGAAAATGCATATTTAAATGTTAATGATTATATTCCTCTAGATGTTAATGATGCATGTATTGAGGAAAATAAGGCTTTAAGGGAAAAGGTAGATTTCTTAACTAAAGCCTTAGAAAAGTTTACAATTGGCTCCCACACATTGAACATGATTATAGGGAGCCAAAGGGCTAGCTTTAATAAGAAAGGCCTAGGATATAAGGGAAACAAAAATGAAAAGGTATATCATTGTTTAATTGCTAGGGGTCAAGCTAAAAATAAAATGGTAGCTAGAAAATTGATCCCTAAAGAATATTTAGTGAACCCTATAGGAAAGAATTTTTATTGGATTCTCAAATCCATCCTTAAGGGTTAGGAAAACCCTAGGTTAGTCTACCATAAGTAGACTTTATTCATATCATATTATATGGTTGACTTAGGATGATGTGGGCTATAACTTTTTGATTTATAGTGTTGGGTGATGATAATATGATCATAATATAGAAATCATAATAATATTTTATCCTATGATCATGATATACAATAATTTAAAATATTTGATCATGATTGATAATACATGTTTTTATGATCATATTGGATGTTTTATGATGCATGACACTTAACCATGGAATTAAATGCATGAAATTTTGGTTAAGTATAAATACCTTTAGGAACATCTCACATCCCACTATAAGGCTAATTTGATTGAAAACATAGCAATGGGTGAGATGATAGGATGATACAAAAGACTCACTTATGATTATAACATTTTGATGGGTCATTAAATGTATCATGATAGAAATAATAGATCAACTATGGGAAAGCAAATGTTTAATCAATGGACATATTGCCCATAGATCATAGTTGGATATTTTAAATGATTTAAAAACATTTTATGTGTCAAAAACAGTGAGTTCATGTTTTGAAAAGTTCAAAGGCAAAACTAGGCTTTAAAGATGATACAAAATTGAGACTTTTTGCAACTTTTGAGTTTTTGCCTTATTTTTGAAAATAAAATTAATTTTCATGAAAAATAATTTTTCAATGATAGAAAAACTCATAAGAAATATGCACTCCAAATTTCATGATTTTCGAATTTCTTAGAATTTTTAATACATTTCTAAAATTGGATTTCGAAAATCAATTTAACCAGGTGCCGATCGTGATGCTCTGATTGAATCGATGTATCTTGTCACGAGCAACAAGAACTGTTTATTAAATTTTTGAGTTTGGTTTTTGGTATTTTCTCCCATTAGACTTGATGTCATGTGTGTATAACATTTGAATAATGTTTTTGATGGTGTCAAAGGGGGAGAAATGGTGAGTTTAAGTTAATCATGCTAAGGGGGAAATTTAGCATGTCTTAAGGGGGAGTTGCATGTTTAAGGGGGAGTTTGATACTCATGTTTACTTACATGCTTTCTTGCCTTTATGTGTTTATGTTATTGTTTTACCTAACTTAAACGGATTGTCACAAATCAAAAAGGGGGAGATTGTTAGGGCAATCAGTTTTGATGTGTGTGGCAAAGGGTTTAAGTTAGGTTGTTATGGATTTGATATGTGCGTTGAAGTCATGCAGAACTTAGTAATTCGTACATGGATGACGATAACATTGGCAAGATTCACCATCTCATGACTCGGTCCTTGAGTCAGTGAAAGATGCATTGCGGAAGCCGTGTGCTTGGTGTGTTCGAGGGACAGCCGGACTAGGAGCATTGAAGTGAAGCCGAAGGAAGTAGACTTCAGGGGGAGATGCGAACAATGGCGCTACGAAGCCGTGCACTTGGCGCATCAGAGGGACGTAGCCGGATGAGGAGAACTTCAAGGCGAGGGACTCCAAGGGAATGAGAGTGAGCGATTGTAACCCAGGATGGTGTAGCTCGTAGGTGAATTAGCCAAACGGTTAAGTGTCGGATGGGTGTTTCCCGACACTGGTTGACTGCTATAGGTAGCAGTCGACTGATCTAAGTCGACAAGAGACTCGACAGGTGTTCGAGTCCAAGTTCTGGCCGAACAGTCGACTGCCAAGGGGCGGAGTCGACTGATGTCGAGGGTTTCGGGCATAGAATGTTGGATAGTCGACTGCTCACTTCGAGCACTCGACTGTTGGCTCCATCATTCGACTGATGTGAGAGCTGTTGGTTAAAATCCAACGTGGAAGAAGTCGTTAAAGGGCAACGGCTACAACAGCAGTCGACTGATCGGGGCATCAGTCGACTGCTGCTGGCTCAACAGGAAGAATGGCCCCTTCCCTATAAGAAGAGGCCCTTGGACACTTGGGGAGCCTAATGCTTAATTCCTAAACATCCTCACAAGTTCCCAAATGAATTCTACTCTTCTTACTTGCATTTATTTCAATCCTATTGTAAGAAGAGAGATTGTAAGAAAGGTTACCTCAACCTAGCTTTGTGCAAAGGAGAGATTAGTTGAAAGCTTAAGACATGATTCACCTTGGAATGAATCGGGTCGTAGACTAGCGTTAAGGGTCGTGAACCACGTTATATCGGTTTGTTAGCGCTTGTTTTTTATTGTCTTTATTGTTTATATTTCCGTTGTGCTAATCATATTTGTAGACGATCAAGAACGAGCGAATTCCACCATACACGAAAGAGGGCTATTCACCCCCTCTAGTCGGCCATCGACGTTCCAACAAAGAAGACCCTAGCAAGAATGACCAAATCATTTAAGGGGTCAAATGATCAAAATCTAAGACCTAGGAGACAAGAACCGTCCATGGGCAAGAGAGGTTTGGGTTACAAACCTAAGTCCTATCATAATGTTTCATTCAATTATTGAACAACATCTAGATCTAGGAAAACCAAGGTTAATAGGGAAGTCATCCTTAAGACTTACCATGGTGTTTGTCTAGTGGCTAAAAATTAAAAGAAATCCACAGTAGCCACTAAGAAGGTCAAAGGAGAAGTTACCTCTAGAGTTGACCTAGGAAAGACCCAATTGACTAAGGCTTCAAAACAAAAAATGGTCATTAGGAAGGTATCTAGGGAAGTTATCCCTAGTGAATACCTAGTTAACCCAAGGAGCTCTAATAGATATTGGGTTCCTAGGAGCATGATCGTGTCACACTAGATGGGTTAGGGTGTGTCAACCCTAAGTGGATGGGTAGTTAACCTAGCCATGGTAGAATTGACACTTTAGGGTGTGCCAATGTGTTTTGAGAAGTTGAAAATTGATTAAAATTGGAACTTTAGGTTTAGAGGTCATTGTGTGCCTTTTTGGGTTTTTGGCACACTAAGGAAATGGGTTGTATTATGGCAAAATGGACTTAATTATATCAAATGACAATTAATACTAAAATTTAGGTATTCTTATACCTTCATCTTTTTACTTGCCATATTTGTTTGTCATATACCATGACATGACATCATGTTTATTTTTACCATATAAAATGTCATGATCATATTTAGGGTTATTTATATATGTCATGTAAACTTAGAATTCATTCACATGCTATGACATCATGATTATTGGCACAAGCTTGCTTATATTATCATTATGTCATAATCATCATTCAAGCATAAATAAAATGGATTTAAGGCCTATGGCATGATTTGAAGTCACATGCATTAGGGAGCCAAATAGTGTTGCTTAGATAAATGCATGAGACCCTAATAAACAAAAACTCACATCTCACTAGAATGCTTGACTTGTATGTGTTTCACACATTTAGATACAAGTGAGATGTTTATGGAAATGAATTTAAAAGTTTTAAAAACATTTCAAAATTATTTTGAAAAACCTTGTTGAAGTCTATCTTTTGATAGTAATCACCATTGAATGAGGTGATACAAAGATGGCTCAAATATTGAAGCTTTTCTCATCTTTTGAACTTTGTGTCAATCTCACTATTTTTTGGATAAAATAATTTTCAAATATTGTTCACCAATATTGATTGTTGTAAGTATTATGCATATGAATTTTCATGATTTTTCATTGTATGTATAATTACTTATGGATTTTTGAAAACCACTTCTGATAATTGAAAGATCAATAATGGCAAAATGATCGATTTATCAATCATTTGCCAAGTTGATTTCGGGTAAACAATGTTTGTTAGGCCCATGTTCAGCTATGTTTGGGTTCCCTAACCACTCCTAACCCTAGGACATGCTTCGGAGAGCATTAGAAATGGTGGAAATCCATTGGATATGGATTAGGAGAAGTGTTTAGGGTGAGTATCAATTTTAAGGTATATGGAAGTTCAATGTTGAACTTGTGCCTTAATTTTGATTGTTTAAGTGTTCCTATTGGCTTAGGGACTCTCCAAGGACATTGTTGGTGCAATGGTCAAGGGGGAGCAAGCCTTTAGGAGGAGGTATCCATCATGGGAAGATGGATGTGTATCTTTCCTCATGGGAGGAAAATTTGGGGGTTGCCTCTCTTAAGTGATATGGGACTTATCACTAGAAAGATTGAAGGCATGTTTTCCTCCAAGGGAGAGATTGTAAGATCTCATTGGGATATGAGACATTCATACCCTTGTGGAGGACATTTTTTATGTATGTCAAAAAGGGGGAGAAGTTACCAAGTGGGGTTAGTTGGAATTCTCATTAGGATGTGAGAATTGCCAATTTGGGATAATTGGTAGACTTGAGTTTGAGGTTTTGTCAAACATCAAAAAGGGGGAGATTGTTGGTGCAATCGGCCCAGGTCACAATTGACTAGACTCGAGTTTGACTCGAATTATATTTTGATGTTAGACAAAACGTATGACAAGGGATTGTCATGGGAAGTCCAACATGGGTTGGCCACATAAATCGAAGTGTGTAGCCTTGGTTGTGAAAAGTCCAAGCATGGAGCTTGGTGTTGGGAAAATCCAAGCATGAGGCTTGGTGTGGGAAGTCTTGAGGACTTGGCAAGTCACTAGTCTCATAGGCTCGGGGTCCTTGAGTCAGTGAAGGATGGCATTGCGAAGCCATGCGCTTGGTGTGTCCGAGGGACCGCCAGACAGGGAGTGAATGGAGTGAGGCCCAAGGGAAGCATACTTCGAGGGCAAGAGATGCGAAAGGTGGCATTGCAAAGTCGTGCGCTTGGTGCATCCGAGGGACGTAGGACGAGGGAAGAGAGCATCGGTGGGGAATTCCATAGGAGGATGAGGTGAACTTGGCCAAGTGGCTAAGACTGAGTGGCGGATGCTCAAACAACTTGGTGTTTGAGATTTTACCCGACATCATTCGACTAGCATAGGTGGCAGTCGCCTGCTCTAGGTCAATTGGACTAGACCGGTGTTCGACTGACCTGGTTCTGGCCAAATAGTCGACTGACAAAGAATGGCAGACGACTAATGACACCATCAGTCGACTGCCGAGAGAGGGCAATCGACTGATCGGGGTGAATTCAGGCACAGAAGCTTTTCCAGTCGAGTGATTGCGGCGATCACTCGACTAATGGGATCATTAGTCGACTGATGGGCATGATCAGTCGACTGATGATGGATCCATTGGAATTTGGCCAGCATGGATCAATTCGTTGTGAGACAACCGCTATAGGACCAGTCGACTAATGGGCGCGGAATCAGCTCGATGTAGGTTATAAATGGAGCTCGAGATGGAGGATTTTGCCAAGACTTTTGGAAAGATTTTGAAAGGGAATTGCTGCTGCATTCCAATCCTTCAAGAGCAAACCAAAGCAAGCAACAAGCAAGAGTTCAAAGCCATTTGTAGTAAAGTGTTCTTTACGTATTTCATTTGTAGTCTTTGTATTTGCTTGTACATTTTGTATTACTTGTTATAATTTCTTGTACGAGGTTTCTCCACCTCCGACTTATGGTGGAGAAGGAGTATTGTTTGTGTCATGCGCATAACATGAGCTCGTTGAGCTCACCCTTTGGAGTAGGAACCCTAAGGTTCTGAACCACATATATCGTGTGTCGTGTGCTTGTATTCTTGTTGTGTTTTCATTATTGTATACTCCGTTGTGTTAACAAGAATTGTAGACAAGCGATACGCGACAAATGATCGATTTCCACCGTACACACAATTTGGGCTATTCACCCCCCCTCTAGCCGACCACCGATCTTCCAACAGTGTGCATCTCTAGAGCTCGTTGAGCTCTCCCCATGGAGTAGGAATCCTAAGGTTCGGAATCACGTATATCGTATTGTTCTTGTGCTTGTGTATTTGTCTTTACATTTGCATTTGTATATTGTATTTCTGCTACAAATGTTAACTGAATTGTAGACGGGCGAACGATTTTCATCGAGCACAAGTTTAGGCTATTCACCCCCCCCCCCTCTAGCCAGGCCACCGATCCTCCATCAAACTATTCTTGCACACTTGGTTCAGCTCTTTAGACAACAATATGACCTTAACTTTGGGTCTTTTCCATAATCAAAACTCAGGTTCAATTATCTGGTGCCTACTGTACCAACAGTGCTCCCTCAACAAGAAATCAATAGGATTGGAGAGTGCGCTAGTGCCAAGGAGATGTGGGAGAAGCTAGTGGAGCTTCATGAAGGCACATCCGAAGCCAAGCTAGCAAGAAGGGACCCACTCCGATCACAATTAAACAACATCAAGCTAGAAAAAGGAGAAAAGGTATTATCCTTGCATTCGAGATTTAAATAAATAATAAATGGGTTATCTAGTGTAGGGGAGAAGCTCTCGAACCAGGACATGATCATGAAAGCAATAGATGCCTTCCCTCGATCATGAAAATGGAGCTCAATGGTGAACTCATTCTACATCTCAAAGAATCTAGAAGTAAGTACTCTAGAAGAATTCTTTTCTACCATGGAATTGAAGGTCCGAAGCTTCGCTTCTCGCTTCAACTTGGTCGTTTGTGCATGGCGATCCTATCTACGTCCCCAGATTAAAAAAAAATAATCCTTGACGAAGATGAATTACCCAAGCAACCGATCCATCATCGTGCTATTCGATTAGAGTGGTCTCTTGAACAAACTTGTTGTTCAAGCAACCTAACTCTTTTCCTCGATTAGTCGTGGAATAGATGATGTACGGATCACCGTATTTTGTGTTTATCTTCAAGGTCTAAGTAAATTAGCCACATGCATTATACAAAAGAACTAAATCAAAATAAACAAGATTATACCTCTCGTATACCTCTTGATCTTATATTGTATGTCCTATCCTCCTCTTGAACGTTGTGTGGGCAACGATCCTCCAAGAGTTGAAACCTCCTAGATCTCGTTCTTCCCTTCCTTGCTCTCTCCGAACAAAGGGAAGAAGAACCTCTCCCTTCTTTTCATTTCTTGTTCCGGACACAATCCCTTTGGAGGAAGATCAAACCTTTTCCTCCTCTTTGTTGTTGTCGTCGGCCACCAAGGAGAGGGAGATGAATGAGTGATGACCAATGGAGAAGGAAAACCGCCGACCTTGGGTGGAGGAGAAGGTGGCGCTGCCTCTACTTGGAAGAAGATAGGCGCCGCCAAAGAGGAGGTGGTGATGAGCACCAACAATAGGGAAAGGATACCAAGAGAAGGCAACCCTAACCCTAATCCTTTCCTTGCTTCTATTGCTGCCCAAGACCAATGAACCCTGTTCTTTTTTCCGCCCAAGCCCTAGCCCTCCTTTTATAAAGTTAGGCTTAAGCCTCCTTCAATCTCCACCGTTGGATCTAGTGTTTCATTTTCCATCGTCGGATCTAGGATTTCATGAGGTATTTATATTAGGCTACAATAGGGACCATGATGAGGAGTTGGATCTTGGCCACCCAATGGATCCAAACCACACAAACCCGATCCATAAATGATGATCCATTCCACTAGAGGATTATCATTGATCTACCTCACCAACCCCCATAAATAAATATGAGCTCTATATATTAATTGTACAAATGTCTCTCCGTGTTTAAGATATCGAATGTCCGTCAATTAATTAATTTACTGACAATTAAATAAATCAACATCTAACTCCATGAGTAGTACCACTAAACCTTATCATCATGTCGGACCAAGTCCACCTGCAGGGTTTATATGATGATCCTTATGAGCTCCTCAAGGGGACATCATCATCCTAATACATAGTACACGGTTTCCTCCTATAATCAACGGTACACCATGTAAATAATATCATTTCCCAACTTACCGAGCCTATCGATTTAATATATAAATCTCGCCCATTGGTAAATCAAAGAAATAAATACTAAGTACATGTGCCCGTATTATATTAGGATTAAGAGCATGTATACTATAATATTCGAGGTCCGATTCAATTATGTAGTTAGTGATAAATTGAATCACCTCTAAGTCGGTCCTGCTCAATACACACAAAGTGTACTAATGTAATTCTATGGTCAAGACAAACCAATACCAAATTACACTACAACCATACCAATGGTTTGTCCAAAACCATCTCGGTTGTGAGCCTCTACTTATACTCTATAAGGAATTGATAATATGATCTCCCGTGTGACACCACACACCATGTTTTCTATAATGTAATGTATCAGACAATATGCATAACCATAAATATGCAAACAATGATCATGTGATTTTTATTTCAAAAATAAAGATATTCATACAAAGAATAGACTTTTCAGTATACATCCCAATAATCTCCCACTTATACTAAAAGACTATGTTGTCCTCATACTGTCATACATTTGATTCTCATTCCCTCCACATGCCTATCAAAAGCTCTCACTGGAAGGGCCTTAGTGAAAGGATCTGCCAGGTTATCCTCTGATGCAATCTTGGCTACAACAACTTCTCCTCGCTTTACGATTTCTCATATCAAGTGGTACTTGCGCTCTATGTATTTACTTGCCTTATGGCCTCGTGGTTCCTTCGAGTTTGCAACTGCACCACTGTTATCACAATAAATTGTGATAGTTATGGGCAAACCAGGAATCACATCTAAGTCCATCAAGAAGTTCATGAGCCATACAGCTTCTTTGGCTGCCTCAGAGGCTGCCACATACTCAGCTTCCATGGTGGAGTCCGCCACGCATTTCTGCTTGACACTCCTCCATACAATGGCTCCACCTCTCAAAGTAAACACAAAACCCGAGGTAGACTTACTGTTATCCCTATCTGATTGGAAGTCGAAATCTGTGTAACCCACATGGTGTAATTGATCTGTCTAGTATACCAGCATATAATCCCAAGTCCTTCTTAGGTACTTCAATATATGTTTTATCGTAGTCCAATTTCCCTGTCCTGGATTACTCTGATATCTGCTAACCATGCCCACGACAAAGCAGATATCCAGCCTCGTACATAACATAGCATACATGAGGCTTCCTACTGCCGAAGCATAAGGAATTGTCTTCATCTCCTCTATCTCCTTTGATGTTCTAGGACATCTCTTTAGACAAAGGTACTCCATGCCTAAAAGGTAGAAAACCTTTCTTGGAGTTCTACATGCTAAAATGAGCCAAAATAGTGTCTATGTATGAAGCTTGAGACATGCACAACATCCTTTTCCTGCGATCCCTTACAACCTTGATCCCAAGGATATGTCCCACTTCTCCCAAGTCCTTCATATCAAACTGTTTGGACAACCATACCCTTACGTCTGACAATACCTTGACATTGTTGCCAATTAACAAAATATCATCTACGTATAGTACAAGAAATACTACTACATTTCCGTCACATCTCTTGTATACACAAGACTCATCCGGACTTTGAATAAATCCATAAGACTGGATTACTTCATCAAAGCGGATGTTCCAAGATCTCAAAGCTTGCTTCAATCCATAAATGGACCGATTAAGCTTGCACACAAGATGCTCTTTTCCCTTTGCAATGAATCCCTCTGGTTGCTCCATATAGATGTTTTCCTCAAGACTTCCATTAAGGAAAGCTGTCTTGACATCCATCTACCACACCTCATAATCCATATGAGCAACAATACATAAGAGAATCCGGATAGACTTAAGCATGGCTACCGACGAAAAGGTCTCCTCATAATCGATACCCTCTTTCTGAGTATACCCTTTCGCAACAAGCCTTGCTTTGAAGGTCTCAACCTTCCCATCTATTCCTCTCTTTCTTTTGTAGATCCACTTACATCCAATGGTTTTTACACCATTGGGTGGTTCTACTAGCTCCCAGATCTAATTTGAATCCATAGATTCTATCTCAGAATTCATTGCACTTTGCCAAGATACCGCATCTTTATCTTGGATTGCCTCTTCATATGTCCAGGAATCAAGTTCATGTTCGCCAGGGACCAAATCAGAAGATTCTCTCAAGAACATAAATCTATCAGGTTGTCTAACAACCCTCCCACTACGACGAGGTATCACCTGTGTATCCTCTGTGACATGCGGTGCAGTCACTTGTGGTATATCCTCTTGTACCGGTGGTACTGAAGTAGTGACTTCCCCTCTCAATTCCTCCAGAACAATCTTACTCATGGGCTTGTGGTTCATCACATAGTCTTCCTCTAAAAATCTGGCGTTCATGCTAACAATCACCCTCTGATCTCTAGGACTATAGAACAAACCACTTTTCATTCCTCTAGGATAGCCTACGAACATGCGCACTTTTGTACGAGGTTCCAACTTACCAGCATCTGCCTTCAGCATTTGTATTGGACTCCCCCAAATTCGAATATGTCTCAGACTAGGCTTTCGCCCAGTCTACAATTCTGTGGGAGTAGAAGGCACTGATTTAGATGGTACCAAGTTCAAAATATACACTGTCGTATCCAGAGCATACCCTCATAACGAATCTGGTAAATCATAATAACTCATCATCGATCTAATCATCTCTATAAGAGTCATATTCCTTCGCTCCGCTACACCATTCTGCAGGGGTGTGCCAAGTGTAGACAATTGAGATTGAATCCCAGCCTCTGATAAGTAATTCCTAAACTCTCCCAAGAAGTACTCACCACCATGATCAGATCATAGTGTCTTGATACTTTTACCTTGACGTTTCTCCACATCAGCCTTGAATTCTTTGAACCTGTCAAAGCATTCAGACTTGCGGCGCATCAAGTAAATGTATCCATATCTTGAATAATCATCTATAAAAGAGACGAAATATTCAAAACCACCTCTAGCCTAGATAGACATAGGACCACACAAATCAGAATGAATCAATTTCAACACAGGCTCTATACCCCTTGGCCTTAAAAAGCCTCTTGGTCATTTTACCTTCTAAGCAAGATTCGCAGGTTGGGAAATCTTCCACCACTAATGAACCCAAAGGTCTATCAGCTATCAACCTTTGAATTCTATTTAGGTTAATATGACCTAACCTTAGATGCCAAAGATATGTTTGGTTCATTTTCGAAGGTTCTTTTCTCTTATTAGATTTAGAAGATGAGTTATTTACTTCTATTTGTATCATGGGAGCCTTTGGTTCAAGGGTATATAAATTTCCTATCAATGCACCAGAACAGATAATCTCCCTATTCCATTTTATAACAATTCCATCATTAAAAAAAATCGAAATTAAATTCTTTCTAAATAAAGGTACATAAAGACAATTTTTCAGAACCAAAGTTTTATTCCTATCAAAAGATAAATAAATATCTCTCATTGCAATAGCCGCCACCTTCGTAGCATCGCCCAAGTAAATGGTAATCTCCCCCTCAGCTAGTCGTCTGGTTTCCTGGAACCCCTGCAAAGTATTGCAGACATGATTAGTGGCTCCCGTATCTACACACTAGGTGCCGGTAGATAACACCGCTAAACATATTTCAACGACCAGACCATAAGATATACCTTTGTTATGCTTCCGGTTGGGACAGTCCTACTTCCAATGTCCAGACTGCTTGCAAATGAAGCACTTGCCTTTCAGCTTCTTCACTCCTCCCTGAGATCCTCTCGCCACCTTTGCTCCACCTTGTTTCTTCTTCTTCTTGCCTTTCGGCTTAGAAGTCGAAACCTTCTGAACAACCATGGCCTAAGCCTGTGCACTCTGACGAAAAAGCCCCTCTGTCGCCTGGAGTTCTTTCAGAAGCTCCGCCAACGAATACAACCTCTTATTCATGTTGTAATTCAGGTGAAACTACTCAAAACTCCTAGGTAGAGATTGGAGAATGATTTCGACCTGGGTTTCCCCATCGATCTCAGCTCCAAGGACTTCTAGCTCATTCAAATGAGCCATCATCTTGAGAACATGATCCCTCACGGGTGTTCCCTCGACCATGGTGGTCGTCATCAAGTTCCTCATGGCTTCCTGCCTCACAGCTCGATTCTGGTGTCCGAAAAGTTCCTTGAGATTGAACATCATGTCATAAGCAGTAGGCATAGCTTGATGCTGATGTTGCAATACATTTGACATATAAGCCAAAATGTAACACTGCGCCATCTCATCAGCCTTTATCCACTTCTTATAACTCTCTTTCTCCTTTTCCCCAGAATCATTCATAGGCTTAGGAGGACACTCTTCGAAGAGTACATACTTGTACTCCTCAGCAGTCAAGACTATATCCAGATTCCTTTTCCAATCACATAATTGGGTCCAGTAAGTTTATTTTCCTTTAGTATCACAGCAAGTGGGTTGAAAGTCATTTTTGAAAAACCTAAGAATCACATAGATAAAAACATTAGATTTCAAAAATTTATTGATTCCTCAAACAATACAATTTTAAAATAAACCAACATCTTAAAAACACCGAGAATATCGTATGCCACGATAGTGTGAACGTATACGAATTCTACATTTGTAAGAGGAGATTTTACCCATTAATTTTATTATCCTGTCAACCTTATTTTTTGACAAATAAAATTAATAGTTGGTTCCTCTTCGGCCCTACAAATAAAAGTAGTGACTCCGATGGGGAGGATACTCCTATTTGCATCTAAGTGTTCACCATTACTCGATACTAAGGTAATTCTCTCGGATTATATGCCTTCCGATGGGGAAGTACACACGCTCCTAAATAATTTCCTATAACCATATTTGACCCTGTGATCCACAAAACAAACTCATGCGATGAGGAGGAAGGCACTCAGAGCCGACGTGCAAGTTTGTTTGCATCACATGTCAAATCGTATTGGAGGCTATGGGAATTTAAAAAAAAATATCTCTCTCCCACTTAGTAATTTAAAATGATGAATTTTCCTAGCACACGACATGCATATCAAACAAGAAGCAATAAATATGAAAAAAAAATATTTTCCAACTATTATGGCTTTTGTTCTCCAATATGCCTCCCGTCGTGTAGTCATCTCATCCGCTCCTCCCTACGCCATGTACAAGCCATCTGGAGATCTGAGTCGAGAATAATTATTTTAATTTACATCCATCGATCCTATACTCCACAAAGGAGTGTACATAAAATCTAGATCGAAAGTAAACAAAAATAAAAGAGTGGCTAAACAATGGCGTACTTAATTACAAAAATTAAATACTAGCCTCGTCAACCCCGAGGATTCAAATAATATTACAATTATACACATCCAATCACATACACACACATATGGCCATAATAGTTGGATCTTATGCTTGCAACCAAAAAGTTAGCCTACACACATCCTACTATTATTCGGCACACATAATATATGATAAGTGCATAAAAGTAACTGAATCCTAAACACACAAAATCGGAAACCGTGGCTCTGATACCAATTGAAGGTCCGAAGCTTCGCTTCTCGCTTCAACTTGGTCGCTTGTGCATGGCGATCCTATCTACGTCCCCGGATTAAAAAAAATTAATCCTTGACGAAGACGGATTACTCAAGCAACCGATCCATCATCATGCTATTCGATTAGAGTGGTCTCTTGAACAAACTTGTTGTTCAAGCAACCTAACTCTTTTCCTCGATTAGCCGCGGAATAGATGATGTATGGATCGCCGGTTTTTGTGTTTATCTTTGGGGTCTAAGTAAATTAGCCACATGCATTATACAAAAGAACTAAATCAAAATAAACAAGATTATACCTCTCGTATACCTCTTGATCTTCTATTGTATGTCCTATCCTCCTCTTGAACGTTGTATGGGCAACGATCCTCCAAGAGTTGAAACCTCCTAGATGTTAGGGCAATCTCTTGCCGTGATATGGTTTTGATGGTGTGACAAAGGGTTTAAGTTAGGTTGGTATTGTTGATTTGATATGTGCGTTGAAGTCGTGCAGGACTTAGTAATTCGCACATGGAGCCATGGCGAGTTTTACCAACTCATCACTCAGGCCTTGAGTCGGTGAAGGATTGCTTTGCGGAAGCCGTGCGCTTGGAGCATCCGAGGGACCGCCGGACGAGAAGCTTGGAGTGAAGCCGGAGGAAGTAGACTTCGAGGCAAGAGACGCGAAGGAGCATTGCAGAGTCGTGCGCCTGATGCTGTCGAGGGACGTGGCCGAGAACGAAGAGAACTTCGAAGGCGAGGGACTCTGAGAGATGAGAGTGAGCGATTGTAACCCGGGAAGGGTAGCTCTTAGGTGAAACTTGGTCATTTGGCCAAGTGTCGGATGGGTTTTCCTGACACGGATCATTGCCATGTCATGGCGGTCATTATCTCTAATCGATGGGTTGATCATTGGTATAATAATCGGTTTAGGGCTTGGCGGATCATTGCCATGGGCGATCGGTCGTGATGTCGAGCCGATCATTGCCGGAAGCGATCGGTGATGTAATGTCGCAGACGCGAGAATGGAGTCGACTCGAATGAGCACTCGACTGATCGAGCATCAGTCGACTGATGGTCCCATCGGTCGTGATGCCATCTGGATGGATGGAATCCAGCGTGGAAGCGGCCGTTATTAGGCAGGCTCTCGGGATCGATCGGTGATCGAGGGCATCGATCGGTGATCTGTGTCAGGAAGAAACCCTCTTCCTCTATAAAAGGAAGGGGTAAGGGTTTGGGAGAATGCTTATGCTCTAATACTCTCCCAAAGTTCCCTAAAGCTTTCCATCCTCTTACTCAAGCTTATTTCCATTCTATTTGTAGGAGGAGTGTTTGTAAAGGTTACCTCCACCTAGCTTGGTGCAAAGGAGAGACCAATAGTGATTGGGTTTCGGAGTGATTCACCGTGGACGAATCGGACTGTGGATTAGCGGCGCAGCCGTGAACCACGTTACATCTCGGTGTTTGTATTGCTTGCTTATATTTTGTTTGTCTTTGTTTGTATTTGTATATTCCGCTTGCGCTAACGTTTTGTAGACGAACAAAATACGACATCCAACGAACGAGGGCTATTCACCCCCCTCTAGCCGGCCAACCGATCTCTCAACAAGTGGTATCAGAGCGAGGTCGCTCTTCAAGGACTAACCGCCGCGAGAGCACTTCAACAAGTAAATGGCCGGCTCAAACATCCACCCTCCGAAGTTCGACGGCGAATTCTCTTGGTGGAAAAAGAGAATGGAGGTATTCTTCGAAACCGACTTTGAAATCCTTTTAATAATGGAAAACGGTTTCGAGTTGCCTAGGAACGAGAATGGGGAGCCATTGGAGAAATCTAGGTGGAGCAAAAGGCAAAGAGAAGAATACTTGGCAAATTCAAAGGCCAAGCACCACCTATACAATGTGCTCCCTCAACAAGAAGTAAATAGAATAGGGGAGTGCTCAAGTGCCAAGGAGATGTGGGAGAAGTTGGTTGAACTTCATGAAGGCACTTCGGAGGCAAAGCTAGCAAGAAGAGACCTCCTCCGCTCCCAATTATCAAGTATCAAGCTTGAAAAGGGAGAAAAGGTAACTTCCCTACATTCTAGAATTAAACAAATATTAATTGGGCTAACAAGTGTAGGTGAGAAGCTATCAAACCGGGATATGGTAATGAAGGCCATAGATGCCTTTCCCCGGTCCTCAAAATGGAGCTCCATGGTGGACTCATTTTATATCTCCAAGAACTTAGAAGTAAGCACCTTGGAGGAATTCTTCTCAACAATGGAGCTTCATGAAACAAGGCTTGAAGGTATACAAGAAGAGCCTAGAGTCCAAAATTCACGAGGAGTAGCCTTGATGGCAAACAAGGGGAAGAAGAAGATGGAAGTCCCCTCCTCTTCCGATGATGAAGCATCTTCCTCCTCCTCCATGGATAGCACCGAAGAAGCTTATATGGTAAGAAGGGTAAGACAGGCTTTAAAAGGTTTTCATTTTCATAAATCTAATGATAGGAATAGAAGACCAAGGGGGAAGGTCATATGCTATAATTGCCAAGGAGAGGGACATATAAGGGATAATTGTCCCCTCCTAAATAAGAGCAAGAAAGAAGAAAAGAAGAAGAAGGGGAGCAAGAAAAAGGAAGAAGAAAAGAAGGCAAAAGGAAAAGGGAAGGCCATGGCACTCAAAGCCAAGACATGGGATGACGTTGCCCCCGCCTCCTCATCCGAAGAAGAAGAGCATGTCTACTCCAACCTAGCACTTATGGCTCTTCATGACTCGGATTGCTCCTCCTCCTCCTCAAATGAAGAATCAAGCTCACGTGGGGAAAGCTCAAATGAAGGGGGAGCTTCTACATCCTCTTCATCCGAAGAAGAAGAAGAGGATATGGAAACTATGGTAACGAATGCTTCTCCTAAGAAAATAGTTTCCATAATTTCTAGTTTAACTAAGGAGTTATTTGGCATGAAAAAGAAAAGTAAAAGCATGCTTAGTCAAATTAGGGAATTAGAACAAAAGCTAGAAAATGCATGCTTAAATGATAATGTTTCTTCTTGCCATGATGATGCATGCTCACATGACCTTTATATGCCATTGGATGTTAATGATGCATGCATAGAGGAAAATAGGGCATTAAGGGAAAAGGTAGATTATTTAACCAAAGCCCTAAAAAAATTCACAATAGGCTCCAACACATTAAATATGATCATAGGAAGTCAAAGGGCAAGCTTTAACAAAAAGGGCCTAGGATATAAGGAAAAGAAAAATGAAAAGGCCTACAAATGCTTAATAGCTAGGGGACAAGACAAAAACAAAGTAATAGCTAAGAAATGGATCCCCAAGGAATTTCTAGTGAACCCCATAGGCAAAAATCTATTTTGGGTTCCAAAATCCATCCTTAAGGGTTAGGATAACCCTAGGGTAGTCAACCACATGGACCTAATCTATATCATATTTTGGTTGACTTAGGATGACGGGACAACATTTTTTAGATAGTGTTGGGTGATGATAACGTACCCATAAATAGATAATAATGCTTAAATCATGATGATTGATGTAATTCCTATGTATATTTACAATCATGATTTATGTTTTTGAAATTTGGCACGTTATCATAAGAAATAGGTTTGAATCATGCTTTAGGTAATACTTTATTTATTATCATCATATAATACCTAATGCATGACTATTATTTGATGAATACATGAGTTTCATGATCATAATGTAGAATTCATTCATACATGTCTTTATGATCATGAAGGATGTTAGGTTGATACTTAACCATGATAGAATTGCATGAATATATTGGTTAAGTATATACAAATACCCCCTAGGATGCATCTCACACTCACTATAGGCTAACTTGATTGCAAACTTAGCATGGGTGAGATGTTAGGATGATACAAATGTCCACTAATGCCTATGGCATTTAGATGGTCATTTAAAGTATCAACATAGCAATAATAGACCAATCATGGGGAAGGCTTATGTTTAATTCATAGACATATTGCCCAAAGATCATGGTTGGATATTTCATATGTTTTCAAAACAATTTCTTACCTTTAAATACATGTATTCATGTTTTGAAACAATTGGACCCAAAACTAGGTGTTAAACTTGATACTATCATGATCCAAAACCTAGTAGTTTTTAAAGCTTTTGGATTTTTTGCAAAAACGTGACAATATATTGATTTTTCATAAAAACTATTTTTCCCTGATAGATATACTTAAATGAAATGTGTTTCCCAAATTTCATAATTTTTCAAATTTTCTGGAATTTTTTATGCATTTCTGAAATTCGGCCAGAAAAATCAGAAATTCCGAAAATCACGTGCCCGATCGGTATCTCAACCAATGATCGATGGTCGTATTTCAGACCAAAGAACCTGAATTCCAATTTTTTATCAACTTGTGGTATTTTATTTCTATTAGACTTGATGCCATATGTTTATAACTTAGTATTCATATTTTTGATGGTGTCAAAGGGGGAGAAATGAATATGTTTAAGTTATTTATGATAGGGGGAGAGATTAAGGGGGAGTTTCATGGATTAAGGGGGAGTTGCATGTTGCTATCAAATGTTTATGTTTACATGCTTTCTTTCCTTAAAAATTTATATCAAATGTTTTTACCTAACTTAAACGGATTGCCACACATCAAAAAGGGGGAGATTGTTAGGGCAATCTCTTGCCGTGATATGGTTTTGATGGTGTGGAAAAGGGTTTAAGTTAGGTTGGTATTGTTGATTTGATATGTGCGTTGAAGTCGTGCAGGACTTAGTAATTCGCACATGGAGCCATGGCGAGTTTTACCAACTCATCACTCGGGCCTTGAGTCGGTGAAGGATTGCTTTGCGGAAGCCGTGCGCTTGGAGCATCCGAGGGACCGCCGGACGAGAAGCTTGGAGTGAAGCCGGAGGAAGTAGAATTCGAGGCAAGAGACGCGAAGGAGCATTGCAGAGCCGTGCGCTGATCTTTGCGAGGCGTGGCGAGAACGAAGAGAACGAGGCGAGGACTTGAGATGAGAGTGCGCGTTTGTAACCCGGGACGGGTAGCTCTTTGGTGAAACTTGGTCATTTGGCCATGTGTCGGATGGGTTTTCCGACACCGGATCATTGCCATGTTATGGGCGGTCGGCTCTAATCGATGGGTTGATCGGTGGTATAAGACCGCTTAGGGCTTAGCGGTCGCCATGGAATAGCGATCGGCCCGATGTCGATATGATCGGCCCGAGGAAGCGGATCGTGATGGAACTGCGAGCCGCAGAATGGAGTCGACTTCGGTGAGCACTCGATCGAGCATCGGATCGTGATGGTCCCATCGGTCGTGATGCAATCTTGGATGGAATCCAGCGTGGAAAGATTATTGGGCAGATCGGTCGGTGATCGAGGCATCGATCGTGATCCGAAGAAACCCTCTTCCTCTATAAAAAGGAAGGGGGTAAGGGTTTGGGAGGCTAATGCTCATACTTTAATACTCTCCCAAAGTTCCCTAAAGCTTTCCATCCTCTTACTCAAGCTTATTTCCATTCTATTTGTAAGAGGAGTGTTTGTAAAGGTTACCTCCACCTAGCTTGGTGCAAAGGAGAGACCAATAGTGATTGGGTTTCGGAGTGATTCACCGTGGACGAATCGGACTGTGGATTAGCGGCGCAGCCGTGAACCACGTTACATCTCGGTGTTTGTATTGCTTGCTTATATTTTGTTTGTCTTTGTTTGTATTTGTATATTCCGCTTGCGCTAACGTTTTGTAGACGAACAAAATACGACATCCAACGAACGAGGGCTATTCACCCCCATCTAGCCGGCCAACCGATCTCTCAACACTAGATCTCGTTCTTCCCTTCCTTGCTCTCTCCGAACAAAGGGAAGAAGAATCTCTCCCTTCTTCTCCTTTCTTGTTCCGGACACAATCCCTTTGGAGGAAGATCAAACCTCTTCCTCCTCTTTGTTGTTGCCACCGGCCACCAAGGAGAGGGAGATGAATGAGCGATGGCCAATGGAGAAAGAAAACCACCGACCTTGGGTGGAGGAGAAGGTGGCGCTGCCTCTACTTGGAAGAAGATAGGCGCCGCCTAAGAGGAGGTGGTGATGGGCGCCGACAATAGGGAGAGGATACCAAGAGAAGGCAACACTAACCCTAATCCTTTCCTTGCTTCTATTGCCGCCCAAGACCAATGAACCAAGTTCTTTTTTCCGCTAAAGCCCTAGCCCTCCTTTTATAGAGTTAGGCTTAAGCCTCCTTTCAATCTCCACCGTTGGATCTAGGGACTCATTTTCCACCATCGGATCTAGACTTTCATGAGGTATTTATATCAGGCTACAATAGGGACCATGAGGAGGAGCTGGATCTTGGCCACCCAATGGATCCGAACCACACAAACCCGATCCATTAATGATGATCCATTCCACTAGAGGATTATCATTGATCTACCTCACCAACCCCATAAATAAATATGGGCTTCATATATTAATTGTACAAATGTCTCCCCGTGTTTAAGATATTGAATGTCCGTTAATTAATTAATTTACTGATAAATAATTAATTAACATCTAACTCCATGAGTAGTATCACTCAACCTTATCATCATGCCGGACCAAGTCCACCTGCAGAGTTTATATGATGATCCTTACGAGCTCCTCAAGGGGACATCATCATCCTAATACATAGTACATGGTTTCCTCCTATAATCAATGGTACACCATGTAAATAATATAATTTCTCAACTTACCGAGCATATCGATTTAATCTATAAATCTCGCCCATTGATAAATCAAAGAATTAAATACTAAGTACATGTGCCCATTATTATATCGGGATTAAGAGCATGTACACCATAATATCCGAGGTCCGATTTAATTATGTAGTCAGCAATAAATTAAATCACCTCTAAGTCGGTCCTGCTCAATACACACAAAGTGTACTAGTATAATTCTATGGTCAAGACAAACCAATACCAAATTACACTACAACCATACCAATGGTTTGTCCAAAACCATCTCGGTTGTGAGCCTCTACTTATACTCTATAAGGAACTGATAATATGATCTCCCGTGTGACACCACACACCATGTTATCTACAATGTAATGTATTAGACAATATGCATAACCATAAATATGCAAATAATGATCATGTGATTCTTATTTCAAAAATAAAGATGTTCATACAAAGAATAGTCTTTTCAGTATACATCCCAATAGGAATTACATGAAACTAGGCTTGAAGGTATAGTTGAAGATCCAATCAAGCAATCAAGGGGAGTAGCGCTTTTAGCCGACAAAGGAAAGAAGAAGAAGGAGACTCCACCCTCCTCATCCAATGACGGATCTTCCTCATGAATGAATAGCAATGAAGAGGTCTATATGGTAAGGAAGGTAAGGCGTGCATTGAAAAATTTTAAGTTTAACAAATCTCATGATAGGAGAAGGAGGAAGATTATATGCTACAATTTCCAAGGAGAGGGACATATGAGGGATGAGTGTCCCCAATTAAACAAGAGCAATGAAGAGAAGAAAAATGATAGCAAGAAGAAAGGCAAAATTAAAGAAGAGAAGAAGTCCAAGGAAAAGGAGAAGTCAAAGCCCCGAAACCTAAAGGCTACATGGGATGATCCATCTTCATCGAAGGAAGAAGAAATAGTCTCCCACTTTGCACTCATGGGAATGGACGACATAGCCTCCACCTCATCCGAACAAGAAGGAAGTACAAGTGAGGAGGAGAGCTCAAGTGAAGGGGAAGCACCTACCTCAGATTTGGAACAAGAGGATTGGGTAAGTGAGGTAACAAATCTTCCTCCTAAAAAGGTTATTTCCATGATTTCTAGTTTAACTAGGGATTTATTTAGGGCTAAGAAGAAAAACAAATGCATGCTTGATGAAATTAGAAAATTAGAAGAAAAACTAGAAAATGCATGTTTAAATGATAATGCTTCTTCTTCTATGAAAAATGATGCATGTATTGAAGAAAATAGGATTCAAAGGGAAAAGATAGAATTGCTTACTAAGGCCCTTGAAAAATTTACCATTGGCTCAAACACCTTGAATATGATCATAGGAAGCCAAAGGCCAAGCTTTAACAAGAAGGGCCTAGGTTATAAAGGATCCAAAAATGAAAAGCCTACCATTGTTTAATTGCTAGAGGACAAGCTAAAACAACCATGGTAGCTAGGAAATGGATCCCAAAGGAGTACTTGGTGAACTCTATTGGAAAGAATTTATATTGGGTTCCCAAGTCCATCCTTAGAGGTTTGAGAAACCTAGGATAGTCAACCATAAGTGGACTTATTTTATATCATGTTATTTGGTTGACTTATGATGATGTGGGTGATAGTTTTTGACTTATGATATTGGGTGATAATGTTTAAATCATGATTTATGATACTTGATTTTATACTTGATGCATGATCATGATGTGTAGTTATATGATATACTTGTTTAATGATCATGATGGGTGTTTTTTACAATACTTAACCTTGGTAGAAATTGCATGAAAATTTATGGTTAAGTATAATTACCTTAGGTACATCTCACATTCACCATAAGGCTAATTTGATTGAAAACATAGCAATGGTTGAGATGTTAGGTTGATACAAGTGCTTCACTAATGCTTATGGCATTTAGATGGGTCACTTAGAGTATCATAATAGAGCAATCATAGACCAATCATGGAGAAAGCTTATGTTTAATTCATGGAAATATTGCCCAAAGATCATGGTTGGATATTTTAAATGTTTTAAAACCATTTCATGTTTTAAAATCTGTGAGTTCATGTTTTAAAATGTTTCAAGGCAAAACTAGGCTTTCAAGTTGATACATAATTGAGAACTTTTACAACTTTAGAGTTTTTGCCTAATTTTTAAAAATTGAATGAATTTTCATGAAAAAAAATATTTTTCATTGATAGAGGGACTCATAAGAAATGTGCTCCCTGAATTTAATGATTTTTTGAATTTTTTGGAATTTTTAATGCATTTCTGAAGTTGGCCTTCGGAAATCAAAAATTAGAAATCTGAGTTTTCGGATGCCAGTCGACTGCCTATCTGAACCAGTCGACTGATGTATTGTGCACGAGCACAGTAACCTGTTTTAGGTGAATTCAAGTCAGATTTTGGTCATTTTATTCCCTTAGACTTTGATACCTTGCTGTATAACATTTGTATGATATTTTTGATGGTGTCAAAGGGGGAGAAATGTGAGAGTTTAAGTTAATCATGCTAAAGGGAGAATTAACATATGTTAAGGGGGAGTTGCATGTATTAAGGGGGAGTGTTTTGATACTCATGTTATGTTTACATGCTTTCCTTACCTTAGTGTTTTGTTAATGTTTTACCTAACTTAAACATGTTGCCACACATTAAAAAGGGGGAGATTGTTAGGGCAATCAACCCAAGTATGGTTTGATTTTGATGTGTGTAGCAAAGGGTTTAAGTTAGGTTATTTATGTGATTTAATGTGTGTGTTTAAGTTATGCAAGACTTAAGTGAATCACACATGTGTTGACTTGATGAAGCATTGGCGAGTTCACTATCTCATGCCTCGGATCCTTGAGTCGGTGATGGATGGCATTGCAGAATCTGTGCACTTAGTGCATCCGAGGGACCACCGGATGAGGAGCATTGGAGTGAAGCCAAAGGAAGCAGATTTTAGGGCAAGACGGGAAAGATGGCACTGGAGGAGCCACGGGCTTAGTGCATCCGAAGGACGTGGCCGGACGAAGAGAGCTTCGGCGAGATATTCCATGGGAGATGAGAGATTGAGCGATTGTAACAGTAGCTCATAGGTGAACTTGGCTGATTGGCTAAGTCAAGTGTTGGACGCTCAAACTTGTGTTTGAGGTTTTACCCAATGTTTGGATAAGTTGGATGCTCAAACATGAGTTTGAGGTTTCTATCTAATGAATGGAAGTGTCAAATGCTCAAACAGGAGGTTTGAGGTTTACCCGATCGTCAGATTCTCAAACAAGTGTTTTTGATAGCCTGATCGCGTAGACCGATTATCGATTGGTGTTCGATCGGCAGCTCGCCCAGTAGCCGATCGCTAGGGTTTAGCAAGCCAATCGCGTTAAAATCGCCATTAGTCGCATCGCTAAGGGATGGTAGTCGATCACGAAGGTAGTCGTGGAATGTAAGCCGACAATCACCGACTATGCAAGCATCAGTCGACTTTTGATAGCAGCAGTCGACTACCAAGGCTACCGTTGGATGGTGACGACGGCAAGTCAGAAGTCGTTGTGAGTCGGCTGTTAGAGTGGCAGTCGACCGATAGCATGTAGCAGTCGACTGCTACATGCCCAACGGGAAGAAAGCCCTCTTCTCTATAAAAAGAAGGCTTGGGCACCCTTGGGAGGTTAATGTTTCATTCCTATTCATACTCCCAAGTGCCCTAAATGTGTTTACTCTTCTCTTACTTGTTTCCAACTCAATCTTATTGTAAGAGGGAGAGTTTGTTGTAAAGAGGTTACCTCCACCTTGTTTAAGCTAAAGGAGAGACTAGTGAATTAAGTTGAGGAGTGATTCGCCTTATGAATCGTCCGTGGATTAGCGGCAAGGGTCGTGAACCACGTTACATCCTTGAGTTTACAATTGCTCTCTTGTTTTGTTCTTGCTTAGCTTAATTGTCTTTGTTTTAGCTTTATTGTTAGTTTTCCATTGCGCTAATGATTCTTGTAGACGATTAAGACGAGAAAATTCCATCTACGATCATCGGGGCTATTCAACCCCCCTTCTAGCCGGGCCACGATCCTCCAACAGACTTAACATCCATTTGAAATAACTTAAATCCTCGATGTACAATGTAGGCTAATAACATTTTAATCTATTCTAGTATTGCTACGGTTGCATATGTTTCATCATAGTCTAACCCCTCTACTCGACTAAATCCTTTAGCAACTAACCTAACTTTTTTCCTAACAATTTCTCCTTTATCATCAAGTTTGTTTCGAAATGCCCACCTTGTCCCAATTATTATTTTTTCCTTAGGTAGGGGTACTAATTCCCAAACTTGACTCCTAGTAAATTTAGCTAACTCTTCTTGCATGGCTATAATGCAATCGGGATCAAGAAGAGCTTGTTCAATTGTTTTGGGTTTGATTTTTTAGATGAGTGAAATTTGGCTTAGGTTCTATAGAATGCTCTAGTTCGAACCCCTAAAATGGGATCACCTATTACTTAGTCAACAGGATGATTTGCTTGTAACCTAGATTGATTTGGGTTAGGATCTACACTAGATTCATTTTGTGAGTTAGATTCAGGTCTAGAGTTAGGATCAGGTCTATAGTTAGGTTCATTAATCAATTCTAATCCGGGTTTTATAGTTTTGTTTTCTTCATCAAATACTATGTTGATTGTTTCTTCTATTTTTAAGGTTTCATTGTTATACACTCTATATGTTTTACTAGTGGTTGAGTATCCTAGAAAGGTTCCGGTACTAGTTTTAGAGGTGAATTTCCCTAAGTAATCCTTAGTGTTTAATATGTGTACCCTACATCCAAAAATCCTAAAATACTTAATGTTGGGTAGTTTTTCGTAATAGATTTCATATGATGTTTTAAGGTGTCTATTAACTAATAGGATCCTATTTTAAACATAGCAGGTCGTATTGAGCGCTTCTGCCCAAAACCTAATAGGTAAGTTGAATTCATTTAACATAGTCCTAGCGGCTTCTTGTAGGGTTCTATTCTTATGTTCAACTAGACCGTTTTGTTGAGGAGTCCTAGGGCAGGAAAACTCAAGGTGGTACCCATTTTGGTTACAAAAGTTGGTGAACCTATGGTTTTTGAATTCACCACCATGATCACTTCTAATTCTTTTTATCTTAAGATTCTTTTAATTTTCTAATAGTTTGCATAAATTTGTGAGTTGATCTAAGGATTCACTTTTATGTTTTAAAAACCTAACCCATGTGAACCTAGATGATGTGAGCAAAACATATAGGGTTTTAGGAGTAGTTTTCGCTGACATCTTGTTACATTTTGTGTTAGTTTCATGCACATGTTACTCTATTCTTGCACGCATTGCCTATTTTCTAGTTCGGAGGTCTGCTCGTTGTACTTTTGTGTGTAGGTTATCTTTTCTGCTGAAAAAGATGAATTTTCAGAGCAAAAGGACTTTCACAGATAGACGCAGAGTGGGACATGGCCCGAGCGTGTGGATTCACACGGTCGTGTCCAATTGGAGAAGAACAGCACCCTAGGGCCACACACGGCCTGGCCATGTGGAAACACATGGTCGTGTGGCAGCCCGACGGATTTGCACGACTAGGGCTTTTTCCAGATTTTGCAGCGGTCCGAGGTGATGTCTATAAAAGGATGGCTCTGCCCAAACCCTAGGGGGAAGCCACAACAGCTAGGACGGCACGTCGAAGCCCTAAAAAGCTTCGGTAACTCGTAGCGAGGAGGAGGAATGCCGCCGGAGGTCTACAACTTGCAATACAACACCGGAGAGAGGATCACGAAACATTGTATATCTCTATTTCTGCGCTCTATTTCTATTGTAATCGAACTTAAACATGTTTTGTGATTCTTCCTTCGTGTTTATGGAGTAGAACTTTTGATTCTAGGATTAGAGAGTAGCTTGTGTACATAGACAATGTTGGTTCATATTAAATTCTACCCATAAGTTTAATTTGACAATTGGTAGTTGCTCTTTATTATATCTACGTGTATTTGGCTTTCTTTCCGCTGTGCTTAGGCGATACGAGGTGGTGACAACCCTCACAATCTAGATTTAGGAGGTTTTATCAAGGAACCTAGGGGTAAACCTGACCTCCTGTAACTGCGGGGAGAAGGGAGTGGTGGAATCGGAAACGGTCTACTGCAAGGATTGATTTGGCATCCTCGTACCCTCTATCCCATCCTTTTGGGCGAGGATAGCTCCCGGTGAATGCGGCGGCTCTGTGGGAGAGTGTATGATGTCCCTTCCCCAAAACCGTAGGTAGATGTTTAGATGAAGCCAATTGACAACATTGTTCTATGGTACACAAGTGAAACCGAAGTCCTAGAATCGCCTTTTAAGACCCCGGCACACTCTTTTCCTCCTCTGTGTTACACCGCATAGAGTAGGGTCCACCAATAGTCTTCACCAACCGACTCTCTCTCAGAGATCACGTCTGAACAATCGCAACCACTTAGTGTATTGGTACTCGAATCGCGTCCTCAAATCTTTATTACTTGACGACATCCATGCACTTGTGGGTGTTGAGCGCGAGTGAGCACTTTGAGTCCATGACGGCATCCATCGTGAGATTTGAGGACGCGTTCGTGCGCATCAAGTTTTTGGTGCCGTTGCCGGGGACTGTCGATTCGATATCAAATCGAACGGTGGTAGATTTGATCGGACTTAGGATTAGATTATTTTCTTACTTTATTTTCTTTTTAGTTTATCTTATCTGCTTAGTTCTATTTTCCATATTTAGATTTAGTTTTTATTTTTCAGTAGTAGTTTTTTTTATTTACTTATTGCATCTTAGATTTTTATTCGCTAGTTTTATTTACTTTCTGTTTATTTTAGCATTAGGTTAGCACTCTTACTTTTGTGGTTTGGTTCGTCGTATACTTAGAAGACTAGGATTAGAAGGTCTAATTCTGATCGATTTAGAGATTGAGCGAACCTTTAACCGTCGGAGAGTAGTGCAGCGAAAGATAGAAGATCAAGCTGCATCCGAGGTGAACATAGGCAGCCAACCTCTGCGGGACTACGCAACTCCTAGCGCTAGAGGATTCAGGCCGAGCATAGCCGGACTATCAATTTTGAAAAATAACTTTGAACTAAAGCTGACACTTATACATATGATCCAGCAGAGCCAATTCGGGGGAGCTGCAACATGAAGACCCGAACCGGTATCTTGAGCCTTTTCTCGAAATCTACTCAACTATGAAACTGAATGGAGTCCCTTCTGACGTGATCCGCCTGAGCCTATTCCCGTTTTCACTGTGGGATAAGGCTAAGGAATGGCTTCACTCCTTACCCTCTGGCAGCATCACCACATGGGAGCGGTGTGAGCAGCAATTTCTGAATAAATACTTCCCACCAAGTAAGACTGCTCACATGCGCCACCTTATCACAAGCTTTCGCCAGAAGGAGGGGGAGTCCTTATTCAAAACATGGGATCGCTACAAGGGGCTACTTTACCAATGCCCACACCACAGACTGGAAAGGTGGTTGGTGATCCACATTTTCTATAATGGTTACACCACAAAGATGTCCCTAGATTCTGCCACAGGAGGAGCTATGATGAACAAGACCATAGAGGAGGCAGAGGAGCTTATCGAAGAGGTGGCCCAAAACCACCATCAATGGGCTTCCGAATATGGTCAACCCACGCCTGCAGCGGGACGTTACACTATCAATTCCATGGACTAGTATGAAGGGCAGGGGACCCGGGACGAGCAGATTGAGCACTGCGATGCAGTTGGGGACTACAACCTAAGACCCAACAACCAACACTCCAGCACTTCTCATCTAGGATGGAGGAATCACCAAAATTTTCCTTATAATAATACCTTGGGGAGGTTCCAACTACCGGGAGAGAATGGGTAGCCACGTCCCTCTAACACCCGTCTGGAGAATATGCTGGAGAATTTCATTCGAACGCAACAGGAGGCAAACATTGAATTTCAGCGATGACATTCGCAGACAGATACGATGATCGAGGGGTTGGGGTCATTTGTAAGAGATCTTGCCACCAGGCAGAAGTCATTGGAGATTCAAGTAGCTCAGATCACGAACCAAATCTCCAGGATACTAGGGAAGCTACCAAGAAGAGCAGAGGCCAATCCAGTATAGCAGTTCCAAGTAGTGATGCTGCGAAGCGGGAGGATCCTGAAAGAAATGCCAGGACGGTCGGTTGCTAAAAAGGACCAGGGATCTGAACCACTAGAGCCTCTGGGAAAGACAGAGAATGAAAAAATGAGAGAGACAAACCAGGAGCCTGCTGTGAGGGCTCAACCGCCCCTTACTATACCATTCCCACAGCAATTGACGAATGCAAAGAAAGACGTCGAGTTTGGTAAATTCCTGGATATGCTGAAATCGATCTCAGTGGAGGTACTGATACTCGAAGCATTGCACCAAATGTCCCAGTTTGCTAGGTTCATGAAAGATATTCTGGCACATCGTAGGAACGTCGCGGAGTCGGAAACTGTAGCCCTAATAGAAGAATCAAGCGCCTATCTCCGAAACGAAGCTAATCAGAAATTAAAAGATCCAGGGAGCTTATATATCCCATGCTATATAGGGATGACACTGATTAGCAAAACCTTCTGTGACTTGGGAGCGAGTGTGAGTCTTATGCCCTACACCTTATGCAAATAGCTAGGGTTAGGAAATTTAAAATTCACTACTATGACACTACAACTAGCTGACCACACATACCGCTACCCATTCGGGATTTTAGAAGATGTTCCTGTTAAGGTAGAGAAGTTTACACTGCCAACTGACTTTGTGGTGATGGAGATGGAAGAGGACCCCAAGATACCCGTCATCCTGGGGTGACCATTTTTAGTGACTGCAGGAATGGTCATTGATGTGAAGAATCACAAGCTAACCCTGAAAGTGGGAGAGGACAAGATGGAATTTGAGCCTGCTGGGACAGGAAGTCAGAAACCTGCGTCAGGGAAGTATGTGATTCCAGCAAGAGCTAGGAAGCCGAAACCTCCAGATGCAGATCCCGAGATGGATGAATAGAGGTTCACTGAACCACCAGAGCCGAGTTGATAGAAGAGTGCAGTCGAGCTAAACGACCTTAAACAAAGCGCTTCTTGGGAGGCAACCCAAGTTTAGTTTTAGATTTTCCTTTTCTATTTCATTGCATACATTTGTTTGAATTTTAGTTTTGATTTCCATCACATTTAGAGTTAGGAATAGAAAAGAACTTTGCTAGGGAAAAATGAGACTCATATTAGTCTACACGACGAAGTGTAAGAACAAATTCGGGCCATGGTGCATAAACGGGTGAAAAATGGGGGCACATGGCCTAGCCGTGTATTTTCCCACGGCCGTGCTCGATTGACCAGAGGTACACATGGCCTGGCCATGTGTTTTCACACGGCCATGGCGCACAAGGTTAAAAGGGGTGAACCGTGTGTTTTCACCCCATTTGCGTCGTGTGCTTCAAAAGTCCTTGCCCTAGCCGTGTGATTTCGCTTTCCCCTTCCTCTAGAAGCATTTTCAACCTCTTAAGAAGCTAAAAGGAGCAAGGATGAGGAGGACCAACACTGTAGCATCCCGATCCGGTGCCTCGGAGCGACGAACAAGAAGAGCCGACGCTCCTCAAGCTCCGGAAGAGGGTAACGCCCTACCCCCTCTACTTTTTTGCAATAATGAACATAGAGATAGGTACAATATGCTCTCTACTCATAAACTTACTGCTACTAGGTACTTAGATGAGGATTTGCTAGAATCTTTAGGGTTGTTGGGTGATATGCAAACCCTATTTGCAAAAATGGGGTGGGAAGAGATTATGGGAATAAAACACCTAACTTACCCTAGGATAGTTTTGGAATTTTTGAGTTCTTTAGAGGCGGAAGTTTTAACGGGTAGATAGAGCGAGGAGGGTAGGATAACTTTTAGGCTTTTTAATATTGAGCATGAGTGGACCCTTCACCAATGGGACTCATGCTTTGGCTTGCCAAGCGGGGGAGAGAGAAGGACCCCTAATGGGTACAACTCTTGTATGATTTGGACTGAGTTGACAGGGGAGAACACTTATGACCCATATAGGGCCAAAGCGTCGTGCCTCCAAAACCCCGTCTTTCGATACCTACACCGTATCATGGCCAGTACCATATTTGGTCGTGGGGAGAGTGACGGTGTAGTTAGAGCCAACGAGCTGCTTTGCCTATGGGATATGCTACAAGAAAGGAGTAGCATCGATGTAGGGTCCCACTTCATCAGACACTTAGTGACTTGTCCACATTTGTTGTAGGATGGGGTACGACTACACAACATTGGAGAGTATAGAGGGGAGCCCTAGGATCGACCTAGAAGTATGCATGGCCATGAAGATGATCGTACGAGAAGGAGACTCCTTATGCTTTGTAAGGAAAAATCTTATGGCCCTTAGGCTCCCCGACCCAGATCGTACCACCATCGCTATACGCGCTAACTGGGGCTTGGACCTGATAGTGGAGTCCCCTCCACATCGGCGCCCATCTCTCCACCTTTATATCACTCTCCCTCCAGTCCACACATGCATAGGAGCCCACTTAGTCCACGCCGACATGAGCCTACACCTGCACCACCATCTTTTTCTACTTTTGAGTAGAATGCAGGTACGTCGGCATATGATTTCTCGGAGTTTCGATCGTGCCTCGACGACATTTAAACTGAGCAGCAGATGCAGAGGCAGCGATGGGAAGAGCAAAGCGCCTACCAGCGGGCAAAATTCTAGGAATTCTGAGAGCATTTCCAGCGGGAAGAGGAGTTCTATGATGAGGCCCGCATATACTTCCAGGAGGAGGCTGCTCGTCGCCAGGATGAGAAAGCTTATCGCAGGGAGATGCAGTAGCATATGCACGCCCAGCAGGCATAGTGGGCTACGGAGGAGGAGCACCGAGCAGTCGTTGCATCCACCAGCTCTCAGGTCGACCACATGTATATGTGGCATCAACGGCTCAGCAGCAGTTTCTCCCAGGATCCAGAGATGACGAGGCTCTCAGACTTTCCACCTCGTCCGCCATATTAGAGGTATATTTTTATTTAAGTCTGGGGGGACCCCAAAATCTATTTTATTTTGTTTCCTAGCAGTAGTTTATTTTCTGATATTTTCATTTGTTCATGCATGCATGAGTTGTTTAGTTCCTTTCAGTACTTAATTTTTGGTGTCTGTAAAGTTAACTCAGTAGTATTTTTGAAAGTTGCTTGCATGAGTTGTTCCCATAGGTAGCTTAACTCCATTTATCTTGTGGTATTTTATTCTATGTACTCTATTGAATGTTCTAGACTTGCACTGGTTAGCTCTGTTTTGCACTCACACATGTTGAACATTCTAAAAGGGAGAATTTAGTACATACCTAGTTATGATTCACTTCAGTGGTCTAGTACTTTGGAATCCATAGTTGACTCTAGGTTTAGCATTTTAGTTACTGGAGATGCACGGATTGTGTAAGCCCATTCAAAAAAATTGAAATCCCTGTGAGCCGAAAAAATAAAAGAGAAATAAAAGGAAAAAAGAGAGAAAAAGAAATGACTAGAAAAAAAGATTGAGAGGGATAAAAAATAGTTGTCGTGGGTGGAAATGGCTAGGTGCCCCTTTGAGACCGAGTTAGGTAACTGGGGAAACACCTCCCAATTTCTCTCAATACCGAGCACACCTTTGAGACTTTATACTAGATCTAGGGAACGACCCTCGCTTTGGGCAGGTAAGTGCCTAAGAGCTAGAGACCTTAGGAAAGCTATGGGGTGACGACTTAACTCACCATGGAACGGGCATCCCCTAAGAATGATTCGCCTAGCATGAGCATGAGGAGCTAACTTAGTGAATTTTTAGAACATATCTGTTTTGCTTTGATTGCAAATACCACCTGATAAATTTAGTTAGCATGCTAATTATGGAACAATATCTTTTTAAAATTTTATGGCACTGAGGTTTGTTTGAGGACAAGTAAAGATTTAAGTCTGGGGGAAGTGATGTGAGCAAAATATATAGGGTTTTAGAAGTAGTTTTCGCTCACATCTTGTTATATTTTGTGTTAGTTTCATGCACATGTTACTCTATTCTTGCACGCATTGTATATTTTCTAGTTCGGAGGTCTTCTCGTTGTACTTTTGTGTGCAGGTTAGCTTTTCTGGTGAAAAAGACACATTTTTAGAGCAAAAGAAGGACTTTCGAAGCTAGATACAGAGTGGGACATGGCCCGGGTGTGTGGATTCACATGGCCATGTCTAATGGGTGAAGAACAGCACTCCAAGGCCGCACACGGCCTGGCCATGTGGAAACACACGACCGTGTGGTGGCCCGACGAATTTGCGTGACTAGGGCTTTTTTTGAATTTTACAGCGGTCCGAGGCGATGTCTATATAAGGATGGCTCCACCCAAACCCTAGGGGGAAGACACGACGGCTAGGATGGCATTCCAAAGCCCTAAAAAGCTTCGGTAACTCGCAGCGAGGAGAAGGAACACCGCCGGAGGTCCACAACTTGCAATACAATGCCGGAGAGAGGATCACAAAACATTGTATATCTCTATTTCTGCACTATATTTCTATTGTAATCAAACTTAAACATGTTTTGTGATTCTTCCTTCATGTTTATAGAGTAGAACTTTCGATTCTAGGATTAGGGAGTAGCTTGTGTACATAGACAATGTTGGTTCATATTAAATTCTGGCCATAAGTTTAATTTGACAATTGGTAGTTGCTCTTTATTATATCTATGTGTATTTGGTTTTCTTTCCGCTGTACTTAGGCAATATGAGGTGGTGACAAACCTTGCAATCTAGATTTAGGAGGTTTGATCAAGGAACCTAGGGGTAAACCTGACCTCCCGTAACTGCGGGGAGAAGGGAGCGGTAGAATCGGAAATGGTCCACCGCAAGGATTGATTTGGCATCCTCGTACCCTCTATCCCGTCCTTTTGGGCAAGGATAGCTCCCGGTGAATGCGACGGCTCTGCGGGAGAGTGTATGATGTCCCTTCCCCAAAATCGTAGGTAGAAATTTAGACGATGCCAATTGACAATATTGTTCTGTGGTACACAAGTGAAACCGAAGTCCTAGAATCGCCTTTTAAGACCCCGGCACACTCTTTTCCTCCTCCATGTGACACCACACAAAGTAAGGTCTACCAATAGTCCTCACCAACCGACTCTCTCTCAGAGATCACATCTGAACAATCGCAACCACTTAGTGTATTGGTACTCGAATCTCAGTCCCTGTGGGATCGATAATCTTTATTACTTGATGACATCCGTGCACTTGTGGGTGTTGAGCGCGAGCGTGCACTTTGAGTCCACGACGGTATCCGTCGCGAGATTTGAGGACGCGTCCATGTGCATCACTAGAGTAGTCATCGACTATAACTAGACAGTATAGGCTTCCCTTTAGTGACTTGGCTCCATGAGAGTCAAAAAGGTCTAAGTACAGGAGCTCAAGTACACTCTTTGTTCTTTCTTGGTTAGTCAGTTGATGTGATGTCCTAGTCTATTTACCTTGTTGAAAAACATTACATATTTTATTTTACAAGTTGCTTAGGTTGGGTAGACCTCTAACTAAACCACTCTGACTCATTTTATATATGAGTCTTGGATGAGAGTGGCCCAGTCGTCAATACCACAACCAGGATTCTTCTTGCTGTGTCGTTAGACACTTAGTTGAGGAGTTAGGTAAATTAATTGTATAGATATTACTATTCCTAGTTCCCTTGAGTATAGTTTTTGAGGTATCACTATTTTTAATTAGGCATTCATTTTGTAAGAAGATGACCTTATAGTTGTTGTGACACAATTGGCTAGCACTAAGGAGATTAAATTCAAAATGTTCAACTAAAAGTACATTACGAATTATAAAGTTCGAGTTTAGCTCAATATCACATGAATCAATGATTTTGGGCTTCCCGTTGTTTCCGAATGCTACCGATCCTTGGTTTTTGAATCTGAGCTTCGAAAATTTTAGTCGGTCTCCGATCATGTATCGGGAGCACCCATTGTCTAACATCCATTGATCCTACACACATAGTAGTTGGATCGAATATTGGAATTTTTAAAGTTGTTTGAATGTTTTAGCTTAGGAATCATCTCACCCTTTCTACATGATCAAACATGTTATCCTTATATGATTTGTGAGACGACTTCAATTTTAACTTGATTAACTTTAGTGATTTCAAGATAGTCAACCTTGGGTTAGATTTGGATTTAACCTTTAGATATTTAAGTAAGCTTTTTGAGAAAATGGCTTCCAGGTCGCGGCGAGGCACAGAGACCTTCTTTGATCGGAACAACGACCACTTCCTTAGACAAAGCCAATCTCAAGAAAATGTTCACTTAAGTCACTTAGGGTTACTTCCTGGTCTAACTAGTTTAGGATGTGGTGAGGTAGCTTCAGCTAGTTCAACTTAGCCGAGTGTACCAAGCTAGATACGCCTTATTTAACTCGGACAGACAAGATCTCGTTTCCCTAATGTACTATCATCTCGCCGCATCCTGATACTATGTTATCAAGGTTGACTAACTATTGATCCTATCTATCCATTCTAAAAGTTAAAATAAAAAATTAACTAAGCATGCAAAACTAAATCAACAAGTAGAGCAAACAAGTTTAGTACTAGCTCCCCCTGGACCATTGAACCGATGCGATCTCTCCACGTAGTGGATTTGGTCCTTGGGAACCCAGTACTTGGTTGATCCAAATTGTGAATTCAAAAAGGTCTTAGGGACCCATACTTGGACTTTTTGTCTATTTTGACTAACAATTGACATGTATGATTTGTTTGTTGTAGTTGATCTAAATCCAAGTCCGACCTTATTGTACACATCCCTTTGCGATCCAAGTAGTAGGTTAAGACCCTTGGATCCCAAAGTAAACCTTTCCAATGTTTTCCTAAGCTCTTGAACTTGTCCTTTCAAGAGATAATTCTCTTCCTCAAGTTTTTCAACTTGAGTTGAGTTTCCCTCTTGAACTTGACTAGTCGAAGAGGTTAGGGAGACCTCTTGCTTAAGGAGTTTGACCTCCTTAACCAAGGTCTCAACCTTGGACTCAGACTTAGCTAACTTCTTAGTTAAATATTTAATTGCACTATACAAAATACTAATTAGAGATTGACTCACCTTAGTTGAATCTTTTGAAACGGATGCGGATCCGTGGCTTGTCTTGAATTGAAGTTCGTAGTTGGATCCGGAGTCAAAGTCAGTCTCAGACTCGTAGTTCGTGTTGGGTTCGGATTCTTCTTCGGGCTCGGTCGGCTTGGCCATGAATGCTAGATTGTTGAGTTCATCTTCTTCTTTCGACGACTTTTCCCAAGTTGCATTGAAGGCCTTCTTTGTTTGTGCTTGCTTATTCTTTAGCCTTGGACAATCGGATTTGAAGTGGCCTCTTTTGTTGCATTCATAACATTTGTAATTCGAACCTTGCTCGGGTCTCTTCTTCTTGGATTGCTTGATAGGTCATCTTCTTCCTTTGACCATCTTCCGAACTAGATTTACTAGCTCAATCTCCATTTTGTCGTTCACCTCCGATTCGTACTCCTCTTCTTCTTCGGGAGGTGGTTTGCTTTTCGCCTTCTTCCTTTGACCTACAACTAAGGCAATACCTTTCTCGACCTGAGTCGAGTTAGATTGTTCATTCAATTCAAATTCTGAAAAAAGCTCGTCTAATCTAATTTTAGATAAATCTCTAGATACCTTGTATGCCCACAAGACGGTCCTAGAAAAAGCATTCAAGGCATACCTTATTATGTCCCTATTCTCCACCTTTTGTCCTATTGAATGAAGACCATTGATGATGTTTTGGATCCTCGCGTGGAGTTGAGTGGTTGACTCATGTTCTTGCATTTTTAAATTAAATAACTTGTTTAACAAAAGGTCACACTTACAAACCTTCGTGTCGGTCGTCCCTTCGTGTAGCTCGATAAGCTTATTTCATAGGTCTTTTGCACTTATGAAAGGGCTTACCTAGTTGAGTTCCTCTTTGGAGAGCCCGCATTGTAGGATCTGTGTAGCTTTCGCATTGGCCTCCACTTGACGCTTCAAGGCGTTGGTCCACTTGTCGCAGCCCAAGTATTCACCATCTTCATTGGTTGGAAGCGTGAACCCAGTCTGGAATACTATCCACATCTCTACTTGAGTTTTAAGGTAGTACTTCATCCGGCCCTTCCAGTAATGGAAGTCGTCTCCATTATAAAATGGAGGTCGGGCGGTGCTAAACCCTTCGAGATGGGCCATCAAAAACAAACCTTGCACACAAGAAAAAGCAAAAGACACGAAAATTGCCAAGACTTGGTCTTGGATTAGTAGTGCGGGAAAAATGATAATGAAAAACTTAAATTGAAGAACACAAAAAGAAAAATTAATGTGCTAGATTGGTGGTTGCACCAAATCTTAGCCCCTCCACTTTGATACCAATTGATGAATCGAGAGAATCGCTAGAGGGGGTGAATAGCGATCGTAAAAACTTCTTTTCGTTTCATCGAAAGCACAAGTAGCACAGTGGAATGTAAAATAGTGAAAGTAAAGGGACACTTTGTTTTTACTTGGTTCACAACCGAAAGGTTGCTACTCCAAGGCCCCGCGATCCTAGACTGCATACGAAGGGGCAATCCACTATTAGTCTCCTCCTCGTTAGAGGTAGGAGACAACAATTACAAGGAAAACACAAAAGCTCGAGGATGAGACAACAAGCCTACCTCACCTCATTATGATGAAAACTTCGAGTACAAGAAAAGTAAACAAATTAAGCTATCGATGAAGTGGAGTTTGAATCTCAATGTGTCATCGGTGTTATGGCGTTGTGGAGTGTCGTTGACGGCATGTCGTTGTTGGAGCACTTTAAGAGTCAGATTGATGATCCAAAAGGGTGAAAACCCCCTTTTTTTATAGCCTTTCAAACCCTAGCTCATTGAGATCTAGATCTGGGCCAAAGAGCCTCATGCCCCCAATTTTGGTGGAGCTTATCTTGACTTTCTACGAGTTGATCAGTTTGAATAGCAGTCGACTGATGACCCTCGGCAGTGGACTGATGGTAGGATTAGTCAACTTCCAATAGCCATCAATCGACTATCAGCTTTGTCACTCAGTTGCAATAAAAAGTTAGCACAGAAAACATGAAATGATGGTAAATACAACGGTTCCTTACCATCCGATCTCGACCTAGACCTTCCTCCGGGAGTCTTAGTCAGATCGCCGCCTACGGTTGTCACCGAATGAAGGATGCGACCTTACCATGGCTCCACACTCGTGCTTACCTCTGGTCCTTTTTGACTTGTTGCTTATCTTCCGATCTCCACCCAGGTCCTTTGACTCCAACGAAGTTCTCCTGGTGTCGTCCGACTACCACAGTTTCTCGTCTTGAGATTCTCCAGGTGTCGCTGACCTTCATCTTAGCTTAAACACTTCCTGCACACTAATAACGGCTTATCTTTGAACCTTTACCATAATCAAAACTTAGGTTCGATTATCTGGTGCCCTTGTACCAACATAACCATGTCACGTTTCTTTTTAGCATATATGTGATATGTGTCATGATTATGATTGTATGAGATGCATGCATAATTAAATTGGTTATCATAATTAGGTCAACAAATATATACCTACCAAAGTTTAGTACTCACGAATACCTCAATCAATTGAAGTCATGTTTGCCAAAGCAAAGTGACTCGATTTATCTTGGTAGAGTGTGATTGGACAATTGTGATGTCTGACTATTGAACTTTGGGTGTGACCTAACTGAGTTGTCTCAATTAGATTAAAAAACATAAAGGCATATCTCATACGATGGGTAAACGAACAAATAGTGTTGTTCCAAGCAAGAGTTACATGGTGTATTCGGTACATAGTGCTTACCTAAGTTATAATAGGCTTGGGCGATTAGCCAAATCTAACTCAAGATGAAGTATAATATGGATCTTGCTCTACTTGTGAAGTGGAAAACTCATTTATTTAAAGACTCAATTAAATGATTAAAATATGATGCTTATTTCTGCATTTCCTTTTGTAGAATCACCATGACAATAAATACGTCACATACTCTCTCTTTGCGATCTATCCTTGAAAAGGACAAGCTCAATGGAGCTAATTTCTTAGACTGGTACAGAAACTTGAGAATTGTTCTCAAGCAAGAACGAAAACTATATGTCCTAGAACAACCCATTCCTGAATCACCCGCCACTAAAGCCACCCGTGCTGATAAGGATACTTATAAAAAGCTTCAAGATGATGTATTAGATGTTTTATGCCTTATGCTTGCTACTATGAACTCTGAGCTTCAGAAGCAATATGAGAACATGGTTGCTTTTGATATGGTTGCACATCTTAAACAACTATATCAAGGGCAGGCAAGACACGAGAGATTTGAGGTGTCAAAGGCATTATTCAGATATAAAATGCAAGAAGGAACTTTTGTAGGAACTCATGTACTCAAAATGATTGCGTACGTTGAGAACCTTGAAAGATTAGGATTTCCATTGGGTCAAGGGTTGGCCATTGACCTTGTTCTATAGTCATTGCTTGAAGGATACAGTCAATTTGTCATGAACTATAACATGAATGAAATTGACAAGCCTTTTCCTGAGTTGTTAAGCATGTTGAGAACTGCTGAAAGCAATCTTAAGAAGATCCAACCTGGTAAAGTACTCATGGTTAAAAAGGGAAAAGGCAAAAAGAAGCCCAAAGGAAAGGGTAAGACCCAAGATAAGGGCAAGGCCAAGGCATTGAAACTTAAAGGTGGGGTGTCTAAGGAAAGAACCTGCTTCCATTGTGATAAGATTGGACATTGGAAGAGGAACTGCAAAATGTACCTAGACGAAGTTCTGAAAAAGAGAAGTGTGACTTCTGCCTCAGGTATATATGTTATAGAAGTTAATCTATTTATTTCTTCTTCATGGGTATTAGATACCGGTTATGCTTCTCACATTTGTACTAATGTACAGGGCTTGAGAAATAGTAGATCATTGACAAAAGAAGATGTGGGCCTATGCATAAGCAATGGCGCAAGAGTTGCTGCTATAGCTGTAGGAACATATTCCTTATCTTTGCCTAGTGGTTTTATCTTAGAACTAGAAGAGTGCTATTATGTACCTACTATAACTAAAAACATTATCTCTATTTCTTGTTTGGATAAGAGAGGTTTATCATTTATAATAAAGTGCAAAAGTTGTTCTGTTTATTTAAATGAAATATTCTATTGCAGTGTACATCTGGTAAATGGACTCTATGTTCTAGATTTTGATAACCCAATCTATAACATAAATACCAAACGATTCAAATCTAATGATTTGAATAAAATATATTTCTGGCATTGTTGCTTGGGTCACATAAATGAGAGTCTCATATCCCAACTCCATAAGGATGGACTTTTGGACTCATTTGATTTTGAATCATATGAGGTATGTGAATCTTGTCTACTAGGCAAGATGACAAAGACTCCTTTTAATGGACATAGCGAGAGAACTAATGATTTGTTTGGACTCATACATACTGATGTTTGTGACCCTTTCAAAGTAGCAACTATAGGAGGCTATCAATACTTCATTACATTTACTGATGATTTTAGTAGTTATGGTTATGTGTATCTTATGAAACACAAATCTGAATCCTTTGAAAAGTTCAAAGAATTCAAGAATGAAGTACAAAACCAACTTGGTAAGAGTATTAAGATATTTCGATCAGATCGAGGTGAGGAATACCTTAGCCAAGAGTTTTATGAACATCTAGTTGAGTCTGGGATAATATCTCTACTCACTCCACCTTGAACACCATATTGGAATGGTGTATCAGAAAGGATAAATCATACTTTATTAGATATGGTATGATTAATGATGAGTTAGATAGATCTTCCTTTTTCCTTTGGGGGATATGCTCTAGATACCACTGTTTTCACTCTTAACCGTGTTCCATCTAAGGCAATCATAAAGACACCATATACAATATGGACTGGGAAGAGTCCCAAGATGTCTTTTATGAAGATTTGGGCTTGTGAGGCTTACGTTAGATGACAAGTCTCAGATAAATTAGGACCCAAATCGGATAAGTGCTATTTTTTTGGATATACCAAAGAGACTAAGGGATATTACTTTTATAATCCACACAAGGCAAAGTGTTTATTGCTAGAAATGGTATTTTTTTGGAAAGTGAATTTATTTCTAAAGGAATTAGTTTGAGTAAAGTCGATCTTGAAGAAATTCAATATACACAAGATAGCCCTGAAGCCTTGATGGAAATCGAACAGGCACCACAAGCTGGTGAAGATTATGAATCTATAACACCGCATGTAGTTGTGGCACAACCTGTTCGAGTAGACCATGCTCTGTGCAAATCTTATAGGATACGTCATCAACCTGAGAGATACTTTTTTCTCTTGTGTGACCACGGTGATGTAATGCTTGTTGATTTCAATGAGCCTACAACCTATGAAGAAGCTGTAATGAGCCCAGATTCTGAGAAATGGCTAGAGGCCATGAGGTCTGAAACGGAATCCATGTACACCAACCAAGTATGGACTTTAGTTGATCCACCTGAAGGGGTAAAACCCATTGGGTGTAAGTGGGTCTTTAAAAGAAAGACAGACATGGATTGTCATATGCATACCTATAAAGGGCGATTGGTAACCAAAGGATTTAAGCAGATTCATGGTATTGACTATGATGAAACCTTTTCACTAGTTGTGATGCTTAAATCTATTTGGATCATGCTTGCTATTGCATCTTACTATGATTATGAAATCTGGCAGATGGATGTCAAAATTGCATTTCTTAATGGAAATAAACTTGAGGATGTGTACATGACACAATTGTTGGTGCAATCGGCCTAGGTCATGATTGACCAGACTCGAGTAGTATTTTGATGTTTGACATTGATGTTTGACAAAGGAGTTGACCATTGTTTGATAATGGGTTGACTAGATGGTTGACTTGGGGTTGACCATGATGGAGAAGTCCAAGTGGGACACTTGGCAATGGAAAGTCCAAGTCTTGTGCACTTGGCATTGAAAGTCCAATATGGGTTGGAATGGAAAGTCCAAGCATGGGTCTTGGCAAGGGAAAGTCTAAGCTTGAGTCTTGGCAATAGAAAGTCCAAGCATGAATCTTGGCAAGGGAAAGTCCAAGCTTAAGTCTTGGCATTTGGAATGTCCAACATGGGTTGGCAAAGAAAGTCCAAGTCATGGGTATTTGGCAATTGGGTAGTCCAAGGATTGATATTGGCGGCGGAAAGTCCAAGGGCAGAGTCTTGGCAACATAAGTCCAATGGTTGGCGATGTAAAATCCAAGTGTGTGTCTTGGCAGCTAAGCCCAATGTGCCTTGGCAGTGTAGACCACATTAGCATGACAATAGCCGATGGAAGCCCTTCAAGGCTAGCGTATGGATGAACAAGTCATGGATGACTTGGAGGGATCCAATAGGCGTGAGGCTGATAAAGGTGGCTAGAAGGCGTAGGTCTAGGCTAAGGGTGGTCTAGCAAGTATGAGAGCATCATACTTGAGGTAAACCTCATGGTTGAGGTGTAGCAGTCGACTAGGGTTATGTACCAGTCGACTGGGGTTATGTACAAGTCAACTGGTCAAGTGTTTTGACACTTGGTAGCAGAGTTGACTCTGAGCAGTCGACTAGGATTATGACCAGGTATGCCCAGGAGTCGATCGGTGTTCAATCGCGCAATCGCGTGGCCTTGTGACGATGACGACAACATTGGGTGGTTGATCGATAGCTTGATCGATCCAATCGCCATATGGATAGCAATGATCGTGATGGTCGGACATGGGCATAGAAGGTTTCCGAGTCGATTGCTAGGGTTTGGCAGTCGAGTGGAGGCATGATCAGTCGACTAATAGGTATGATCAATCAATTGATGGTCTATCCGTTGGAACTTATCCAATGTGGATTAAGTCGTTCTCTTACAACGGCTACAGGAGCAGTCAACTAATGGTCTCGAGCAGTCCACTACTAGGAAAAATCCAGCCCGAGTTACAGGTTTAAAAGGAGCTTGAGGAGAGGGATTTTGGCATGGTTCTTTGAGGCCATTTGGGGCAATTTGCTGGTGCAATTCAGGGTCTCCAAGTGCAACTCAAGCAATCAAACAAGCAAGCATCCAAAGCAATAGTTGTAAAGTTTCCTTTACATTGTTTTGTGTATTTCATTTGTATTTGCTTGTTTTATCTTGTATTACTTTTGTAATCTGTTGTAAGAGGTTCTCCACCTTCGACTTGTTGTCGAGAAGGAGTGTATTTGATTATTAGTGGTGTTTGCATTGCTAGAGCTCATTTGAGCTCAATCCGTGGAGTAGGAACCCTAAGGTTTCGAACCACGTTATATCGGCATGTCATTGTATATTGTTGTTGTTTGTTGTATTTTATTATTGATATTTTGTATTTCTACTGTGCTAATAATGATTGTAGACAAGCACAATCAAATTCTGTCATCGGACGAACGGACGTGCCATTCACCCCCCCCCCCTCTAGTGCTCACGGACGTTCCTACAATTGACATCAGAGCTTGGAGCTCTTCTATGAATTAACAACCGGGAGCAAATGCGCTAGAGAAGATGGAGTTTGAAGAAAAATTGGGATAGGATATCAACACGCCGATTCCACATGAGCTCTTTGGGCGAGAAGGCTTCAATCAATGGAAGGCAAGGATTGAAGACTTTACAATGATGATGGAAATCGAAGATTGGTCCGCCATAATAGAAGGATTTGAATATCCAAGAGGGCCAAAGGGAGGTTTTCTCAAGATGAAGAAATGGACCGAGGAACAACTCTAAAGATTCGAGAAAAACAAGAAGGTAGTAAAATTTCTTATTGATTTGATCCCTAATGATATTTTGTGCAAGCTAGGGGATTACATGGATGCCAAGGAGCTATGGATCAAGTTGGAAAGATTCCATGAGGAGCCTCACTCGGCACAAGAAGAAGAAGAGGAGGAGGAAGAAATCTCATCCTCACAAGCAAGTGAGGATTCGGAAGTTGAAGAGGAGTCAACATCCGGGTCGATAGAAGAATTTGAAGAATTGGAGGTTGAGAGGCCATCAACGTCCAAGGAAGAGGTGAAAGAAGCCTCCACCTTTAGGATTGAGGGGGAGGAGAGATCACCAGAGCTAGAGCAAAATCAAGAAGTAGCTTCAACCTCCGGAAGAAGTGAAGAATCAACTCCGGCGCCGATCACCATTGACCTAGGTAACTCAAGCATTCCATTTAAAAATAAAATTCATATCATATGCTTTGAGTGTCGGGAAGTAGTACATTACAAGAGTAAATGTCCTAAAAGAGTCAAGAAAAGTCAACCAGCACCAAAACCTCAAGAAAAGTCAAAGGATGTCGATGCCCCAATTAGAAAGAGCAATGAGCATGTAGTGTGCTTCAAGTGCCAATAACCAGGGCATTATAGAAGTTAATGACCTAAGGGGAGGAAGAAAGTCCAAGAAGGAGCATCACATGTAGGGGGAGCCTTAAAAGCAAACCCTAAGGTATATTTCAATAATGCACCTTCGAGTTTTAGTTATAAAAAGCATGCCTTTAATTCACTCGCAATTTATCATAAAGAGCATGCTAGAAATAATAGATTTTATTGCTTAGGAGCTAAACATGTCAATCTTAGAAATAAAGAGAAATTTGGGACTAATATCCCTAAAATAATTTTACCTAAGGGAAGTATTAGGAAGATAGAAGATCATCTAGGCTTTAATCTTAAAAATTATAGACATATGCCTAGAAAGAACAAACCTACTCAAGGAAATAACATGCCCACCAAATTAGAAAAATTAAAGGTTGAAAATCAAGACTTGAGGTCAAGGCTGAGAAATTGAAAAAGACCCTTAGAAATATGCAAGGATCAAATGGTCAAAATTTAGGATCTAGGAGTCAAAACCTAGGGTCTAAGATGCAAGGTTCATCCAAAGGCAAGAAAGGTTTGGGTCACAAACCTAATCCCAAGGTGACCAACCACAATGTTCCATTTGAGACCACAATGACCAAGGCTTCTAAGCCTAGGAGGGTCATTAGGAAGGTATCTAGGGAAGTTATCCCTAGTGAATACATAATTAACCTAAGGAGCTCAAATAGATTTTGAGTTCCTAGGAGCGTGATCAACTCATGCTAGATGGGTTAGGATATGCCAACCTTGAATGGATAGGTAGTAAACCTAACCTTGGTAAAGGTGGCACTTTAGGTCATTTTCAAGGTTATGGGTACCTTGGAAATAAGTTTAAATCTTAAATCCTAAAAGATTTTAGGATGTGCCAATATAATTTAAGAACAATGAAAAATTGATCAAATTGACACAAACTAGGTTTAGAGGTCATGGTGTGCCATTTTGGGTTTTGGCACACTTGGGAGATAAGTTGGCAATATGGAAAAATAAACTTAATTCTAACAAATGGCAACTAATATTAAAATTTAGGTATTCTTATGTCTTATATTTTATTTGTCATGCCTTGATTGTCATATAACATGTCATGACGTCATATAACATGTCATGAAATCATTATTATTTTTAATCATATAAAATATCATGATCATGCTTAGGGGTTCTTTTTTTATGTCATGTGTATTTAGATTTAATCATATGTCAGGACATCATGATTTTTGGCAATGCTTATTTATGTTATCATTTATGCCATGATCATTCATGCATTAAGTAAAATTGATTTAAGGACAATTGGCATAACTTGAAGTCCCATGTATAAGGGAATCAAGTAGTGTTACCTTAGAAAATGCATGAGACCTTAGATTAGGATAAACAAAACCCACATCTCAGATCACATTGACATGTGTGTGTATTGATACACCCTAGACACATGTGAGATGCTAGGAAATGAGTTAAGTTCAAGGTGCATAGTTTTTGCATCTTGATGAACTCAAACTCATCTTAAACCATGGATGAATCATGAGGAAAGCTTATGTACATGTCATGTTCATTATGCCCATAGACCATGGTTCAATATAAGATTTTAAAATCATTTTAGAAAACCTTGGTGAAGTCTATCTTTTGATAGCAATCACCATTGATAGAGTTGATACAAAGTAGGGCCAAAACATTGAACTTTTCAATGGTTTTGAACTTTGTGTCAAACTCACTAGTTTATGGGTATATTATTTTTTAAATATTTTTCACCCATAATGATTGACTTAAGTATTATACATATGAATTTTTGTAATTTTTTATATTATGCATAATTACTTATGATTTTCCAAAATTTTGATTTGAAGAAATCACGATCGCCACTATCGGCAATGATCGCTGATGTAAGGAGAATCGTCGACTGATTTCTGATAAACAAGGTTTGTTTATCCTGATTTCAGCTATGGTAGGCTACCCTAACTGCTCCGAACCCTAGGATATGCTTTGGAAAGCATTTGAAAGGGTAAAAATCCATTGGATATGGATTAGGAGGGTTGTTTAGGATAGGTATCAATTTTAAGGTGTGTGAAAGTTCGAGTTTGAACATTTGATGTTATTTTTGATGGTTTAGTGTTCATATAGGCTTAGGGACTCTCCAAGGACATTGTTGGTGCAATGGTCAAGGGGGAGTAAGCCTTTAGGGAGAGGTTTGTTGGGTTTCCGGCACCGCGGCGAGTGTGTGTTCGTACATGTTTCGTAAACATGTGCACAGTGGAAGAAATAAAAATAATAAATCTACATTTATTACAACAGACACAACACACGCATGCATAGTTACAACATGTGTAGACATAACCGTAAATTTAAATTTTGCAATAAAGGAAATTTAACTACGTATACCTTTCGTATCACGTGTAGCGGGAACTGCATCAACCGGAACAATCCTCGCTAGAATCGTCTCTATCCGTATCCACGCCGAGTATCCTTAGGATGACTTCGCTAAGCCACGAGCTTCGTCTTCGTACGGGTTACTAGCCTCGTGTTGAAGACGACGTGATCGAGAGATGATCACGATCTGAATCCAAATTCGGATCAAAAGACGAGTCCTCAAAACTCGCTTCTCCAGAGAGGTATTCGTCAACCGTTTGACGAATCCTTCATCCTCCACCTCAGAGGATTACCAGATCACTTCGACTTATACCCAATCATCCCGGGTCCACATCTCCTTAGAGATGCTTGCTTAAGTTGTCAAAGCATAAGTCTCTATGATCAAGATGACTTGAATACCGCAAGTCAAAGGAACATCGCACTTAAGCTACAGTAAGAACTTCATTGACATATCTATATATGCAGAGAACCATATGATGTCTTACGGCTGGTCACTCCAATGAACTAGTTACCATAACTAGCATCCACAATTAACTCCGGACATCACAATGTCTCCAGCCAGTGAGAATCAGCTGCTTGGATACACCAAGGAGTATACCTTGTGCTAGTCTCGACAGAATTGATGGTGTCCAAATCCATCAATTCATCGACTAGGGATAATTCCGATATATCATAATTACACATGTAGAGATACTCACTAGTTGTGATCCAATCACAAATTCTCTCATGCTGTGAATCGTATTGTGGATATTCAGTAAATGAGTTTAAGATCCAATCAAATACATAAAACTTGTATACTCAAATAGTGAATCTTCATTTATCATATAAATGGTTCATACATAAGGCAATTGTCTTAGGACATCTCTCATATATTACTAACAGACTCCCACTTGGCCTAATGCCAATCGCTACGGTATCCAATACCATAAGCTCTAACATGACCCTCAAACTTATTTTTGAGGTAATGTCTTAGTCAAAGGATCCGCTAAGTTCCTTTCAGTGGGAATTTTCTCGATTTGTATTTCGTTCCTACTAATGATCTCTTTGATAAGATGATAGCGGCGAAGCACATGTTTGGATCGTTGATGAGACCTTGGCTCTTTCGCCTGTGCAATTGCTCCATTGTTGTCGCAGTAGACCGATATTGCTTCAACAATGGCCGGAATCACACCAAGTTCATAAACGAACTTCTTGATCCAAACCGCTTCCTTTGCTGTTTCTGAAGCTGCAATGTATTCTGCCTCAGTGGTAGAATCCGCTACAGTGTCTTGTTTGGAACTTTTCCAACTCACTGCGCCCCCATTCAAGGTGAACACGTATTCAGACTGAGACCTGGAATCATCCTTGTCTGTCTGGAAGCTGGCATCCGTATACCCGCGTATCACCATGTCCCCTTCTCCATATATTAGGAACACATCCTTAGTTCTTCTCAAGTACTTAAGGATCGTCTTAACAGCCACCCAATGATCCATTCCTGGATCAGATTGGTATCTGCTCGTGACACTCAGAGCATACGATACATCGGGCCTCGTACATAACATAGCATACATGATAGATCCTATTGCGGATGCATATGGAATCTTACTCATGCAAATCCTCTTGTCTTCTGTGCGCAGACAAATAGACTTCGAAAAGTGTACCCCATGCCTGATGGGTAGGTAACCTTTCTTGGATTCCGACATGCTAAACCTCTTTAGCACTCGGTCTATATATGTAGACTGCGAAAGACCAAGCAACCGTTTCGATCTATCTCTATAGATCTTAATCCCGAGAATGTAGGTTGCTTCTCCCAGGTCTTTCATGGAGAATGTCTTGGATAACCAAACCTTAACTGACTGTAAGATTGACACATCGTTTCCTATAAGTAATATGTCATCGACATACAATACTAGGAACACGACTGCACTCCCACTAACCTTCTTGTACACACAAGGTTCGTCTGGATTTTGTGAGAAATCAAACTTTTTGATTGTCTCATCAAAACGGATATTCCGGCTCCTGGATGCTTGCTTCAATCCATAAATGGACCGTCGCAATTTGCATACCTTGGTTTTATCAACCGATGTGAAACCCTCAGGCTGTATCATATACACATCCTCGAGCAGGTTTCCATTAAGGAAAGCTGTTTTCACATCCATCTGCCATATCTCATAATCATAATGAGCCGCTATGGCCAGGAGCATCCGAATGGATTTAAGCATAGCTACAGGCGAATAGGTTTCGTCATAATCAACACCTTGCTTTTGACGATATCCTTTCGCCACCAATCTAGCCTTATAGGTAATCACATTACCATCCATGTCGATTTTCTTCTTGAAAACCCACTTGCACCCTATAGGCTTTATGCCTTCAGGTGGGTCAACCAAGTTCCAAACTTGGTTTTCATACATGGAATACATTTCTAACATCATGGCACCAAGCCACTTATCCCTTTCTGAACTTGTCAGCACTTCTTCATAACTGGTAGGCTCCTCATCATCAATGAGTAACACGTCGTTCGATTCACTTACGAGAAATCCATCTCTCAGGAATGTTGCGTGTTCTACAAGATCTACGAACAAGTGGTGTTACAATAGGTCCAGCCGATTGCTCATCACTATGAGTTGTCGGCTGTTATGCTTCACCAGGTATCTCATCAATGTCTATTTGAGTCTCTCAAGCCTCCTCAAGCTCGACGACACTCCCACTATTTTCTTGCAAGAGAAACTCTTTCTCTAGAAACACAGCATGCCTTGAAACAAACACCTTTTGTTCCACAGGGTGATAGAATTGGTAACCCCTTGTTTCCTTAGGGTATCCAATAAATAGACATTTATCAGACTTAGCATCCAATTTGTCTGATACAATCCACTTCACATAAGCAGGACAACCCCATATCTTCAAGTAAGATACATGAGGTTTCTTACTATTCCATATCTCATATGGAGTAGTAGAGACTACCTTGGTTGGCATTCTGTTTAACAAGTAAACAGCTGTCTGAAGTGCATAGCCCCAAAAGGACTTGGGAAGATTCGCATGATTCATCATTGACCTGACCATGTCCAACAAGGTCCGGTTACGCCTCTCAGATACACCATTATGTTGTGGTGTATATGGCGGAGTCCATTGAGACAATATGTCATTGTCTCTTAGATAATCAAGAAACTCTTGACTTAAGTATTCACCACCTCGATCCGATCGAAGTATTTTAATACTCTTGTCATGTTGTTTCTCTACTTCATTTCTGAATTCTTTGAACCTTTCAAAGGCTTCAGACTTGTGTTTCATCAAGAACACATACCCAAACCGTGAGTGATCATCGGTGAAGGTAATGAAGTAGTTATAGCCTCCTAAAGCTTGAGTTGACATAGGTCCACATACATCAGTATGTATTAGACCTAGTAACTCTCCCACTCGTTCACCTTTTCCAGTAAAAGGTAACTTAGTCATCTTGCTTTTTAAGCATGATTCACATGTATCGTATGAATCCAATTCAAACGATTCCAGAATTCCACATCGGTGTAATTCGGACATGCGTTTCTTGCTTACATGGCCAAGACGACAGTGCCACATGTAGGAGTCTAATTGACTATCCTTTCGAGCATGCTTGTTGCTCGTTTCGATATTGAAAATATCACTGGATACGTCCAACGTATAAACACCATTGCTTAAAGTTCCAGTCCCATAAAGAACTCCATTCAAGGTTATGTAACAACAATTGTTACTAAAAGTCAAATGGTATTCATTTCTATTTAAACAAGAAATAGAAATGATGTTCTTTATCAACGAAGGAACATAAAAGCAATTGTCCAATTCTAAGACAAGTCCTGCAGGGAGTTTCAACAAATACGTTCCGATGGCGAGTGCAGCAACCTTTGCTCCATTCCCAACACGTAAATTTGACTCTCCCTTGACGAGTCTTCTTCTATTCCTTAGCCCATGTATGTCATTACATATATGTGAGCCACACCCAGTATCCAATACCCAAGTGTCTGAGGAAATAGAATGACAATCAATAACGAAGATATATGAAAAAGATGGAGCATCTTATGCCTTATTCTTCTTCACGGACTCAAGATAAATCTTGTAATTTCTTCGCCAATGGCCCTCCTTGCCATAATGATGGCAAGTGCCCTTTTGAGCCGGTTCTGCCTTTTTCTTCTTCCCCTTCTGTTGTTCCTTTGACTCCCTCTTAGAACATTTCTTCGAGGAATCAACTAACAACACCGTCCCCTGCTCATGCTTCTCAGAAGGCTCCACAGTCTTCAACATGTTGAGCAGTACCACAGATGAACCTTCTTGCATCTCAGAGGTGAAGAGGAGCTTGGAGACTTCCAACCTTTCGAATCTCACTTGCTTATCAAACAACTCTTAAAGATGAAGGACTACGATATGAGCATCCATATGCTCATGCTGCTTTCGTAGCTTGGGTTTCATCGCGGCTAGCATGATGCAACTTGTCAGTTCAGAATCAGTCACATGTTTCTGATAGACCAACAATTGGTCCGAAGTTGCATCATCACTAGGATGGGCGGGAAGAGGCGCTTCGAGGACATATGCAAGCTTTTCACCTTGAGAACAATTCTCAAGTTTCTAAGCAGTCCAAGAAGTTCGGCCCAGTCAATTTATTCGAATCCAAAATGGAACGCAAATTCAAAGACATCATGATCAATTTTAGAAATACAAAACGAGCATATATGAGAAAATGATTTTAAAATGCATCAATATACATTTATAAATCCCATTCATTTTTCGAATTTCAAAAACCCCAAAATCACTTCGGGAGATCGTAGGTCCATCTCCGAATGGGCTGATATCCATCATAGATATGAACAACCTTGGAGAGAGTCCAACAAGTCATTCATAACTATGACGGTAGGTATCAACTATACCGATTGCATATCACGTATATGCAACTATCACAATGTGCTATCAACTAATTGAATGTTCACACATACATCGGGTTGTTAACATATTAACAAGTATGCATCATATGCATAGCACCCAACTTCACCTCCCTTTACATCGACCTTGGAGAGAGTCCAACAAGTCGATGCTCCAGGTTAAAGCCAAACCATTAATCGAGAAATAGTTTTAATATGGTTAGGGCGCATTCAACCAATTAGCCCAGCTTGGAGAGAGTCCAACAACCAAAGCTAATGATTGACCTCCAACTCTTACCATATTAGTATTAAACTATTCCATGGTTTGAACATGTTCGGGTTCGAGCCGGGCTTGGAGAGAGTCCAACAACCCAAACAAGAAACGGAACTCTTGTTCTAATCATATTAATGGAAGGTGTATGCTTTAATATTGAGTAAGGGTTTTTATGTCTCATCCTCTTTGCATGCAAATAACTATTATCTACATGGCATGGCATACATGGCATACATCTACATGTCATGACACGCATGGCATAATGATATGCATCTAATGCAATTACATGGCATACAATTATGTCATGTACATAATTTCCTTATTTGTCATAACTATTTATGGAAAAAAAATATGTTTAAGATTTGATTCTCCAAATCAAATCATGATTAAATTAGGAAACAAATTTCCAAATCTAATCACATATTTTATTTATGGAATTAGTTGATTAAGGAAAATCAATTTAGGAAACCAATTTCCTAAATCATCAAAACTACTTATGGAAATAAAATATTTTAAGATTTGATTTCCCAAATCAAATCATGATTAAATTAGGAAATAAATTTCCAGAATCTAATCAAATATTTTATTTATGAAAAATATCAATTTCCATAAATACTTCCAACTTTCCAAAAGTGGAAGATTTCCATAAATACTTCTAGACTTTCCAAAATTGAAAAATTTCCATAAATACTTCTAAATTTCCAAAATTAGAAAATTTCCAGAAATAACATTATGACTATCGCTAAACCATTTTACGATTATGTCGAAACACAACCTGGGCTCTGATACCACTGTTGGGTTTCCGGCACCGCGGCGAGTGTGTGTTCGTACATGTTTCGTAAACATGTGCACAGCGGAAGAAATAAAAATAATAAATCTACATTTATTACAACACACACAACACACGCATGCATAGTACAACATGTGTAGACATAACCATAAATTTAAATTTTGCAATAAAGGAAATTTAACTACGTATACCTTTCGTATCACGTGTAGCGGGAACGGCATCAACCGGAACGATCCTTGCTAGAATCGTCTCTATCCGTATCCACGCCGAGTATCCTTAGGATGACTTCGCTAAGCCACAAGCTTCATCTTCGTATGGGTTATTATCCTCGTGTTGAAGACGACGTGATCGAGAGATGATCACGATCTGAATCCAAATTCGGATCCAAAGACGAGTCCTCAAAACTCGCTTCTCCGGAGAGGTATTCGTCAACCGTATGACGAATCCTTCGTCCTCCACCTCAGAGGATTACCGGAGATCGAATCCCCGGTAAGTTAGGCATTGTCGGAGCTCTAACCGTCGTCCAAACGACGCTCCGACGAGAGGAAAACAAGCTGTCCAGAAAACTGGACAGCTTTGGTGGAGGAGTAGGCGCCGGCCAACCAAGGGAAGCCAAGTGCTCACCTTATCGCCACACCCAAGGGAGATCACCGGAGCACCAACCGGCAGCAGCTCGACGCCGGCGAGGGGGAAGGAAGGCTCCTTCTGGATGCCGGTTGGAGGAGTTGGGCGGCGGTAATGAAGTTGGCGCCGAATTCTCCAAGGAGAGGAGGTGGGCGGCAACTAGGTTTAGGGCTTTTGGATTAGGGCTTAACAATCCCTTAAGCCCTCTTTTATAGAGAACTAATTCTCTTAATGGTTATTGGATCATAACCATAAGGCCCATTAACCCGCTCCATTAATATAAGTTAAAATAAACCAAACCATGATGGTTTATTTTAAGTTAAAACGAACCGAACCAACTTTTGGTTCATTCGTTTAAAATAAACCAAACCCTTTGGTTTATTCTCCTCCATTGGATTAGAACCAAACCATTTCGGTTCATCCATTATGTCTTCATAAGACACGGCCCATCCATGCTTCCATTGCGACTGAAACGATTTCATGCTTGCTTCTTGTTTGGTCCAACCAAACCTAGTTTCTCTCGGTCTGAGAATCTCATTCTCAAGCTCGTTTTAAATCCTTCGGATTACGCTCATTGTGCGTGTGACCAAATAGGTTCTAGGTTTATGTTGGGCGTCTATAATTAACCATTAATTATAGAACGATCATGAGTGGCACCTAGTAGTACATCATGATTCCCAATTAACCGAAAAGATCAACGGTTGATCCAGAACTATTTCTGAAACCCTTCAGTAGCTCGAATGAATCGTGCCCCATTCCCTTCACTCATCTTATACCCACTTGGTTCAGGACATGGTCTATAGTGTCACCCTCAATAGGTGACTCACGTCACACCTAGCCCAAGTATCATTTCCTCGTCCCACGGATTCTAGATTCTGCACATGTATCAAGAGTACCTTACTCTAAACATGTAATGCTTTGGCCAAAGACTTTAGTAACAATCCGACGAGAGGCCATGGGTATACATCTCCTCGCAAGGAGTGGTGAATCCTTTATAGGCTATTCAAACACCTTCGATCACTTCAACTTATACCCAATCATCCCGGGTCCACATCTCCTTAGAGATGCTTGCTTAAGATGTCAAAGCATAAGTCTCTATGATCAAGATGACTTAAATACCGCAAGTCAAAGGAACATCGCACTTAAGCTACAGTAAGAACTTCATTGACATATCTATATATGCAGAGAACCATATGAAGTCTTACGGCTAGTCACTCCAATGAACTAGTTACCATAACTAGCATCCACGATTAACTCCGGACATCACAATGTCTCCATCCAATGAGAATCAGCTGCTTGGATACACCAAGGAGTATACCTCGTGCTAGTCTCGACAAAATTGATGGTGTCCAAATCCATCAATTCATCGACTAGGGATAATTCCGATACATCACAATTACACATGTAGAGATACTCACTAGTTGTGATCCAATCACAAATTCTCTCATGCTGTGAATTGTATCGTGGATATTCAGTAAATGAGTTTAAGATCCAATCAAATACATAAAATATGTATACTCAAATAGTGAGTCTTCATTTATCATATAAATGGTTCATACATAAGGCGATTGCCTTAGGACATCTCTCATATATTACTAACAAGGTTATCCATCATGGAATGATGGATGTGTTCTTCATCATGAGGGAGAGAATTTGGAGATTTTAGATAAGTGAGGATTGCCTCTCTTGAGTGATATGGGACTTATCACTACGAAGAGTGAAGCCATCCTAGATGGTTTTGGACCAAGGGAGAGATTGTAAGATCTCATTGGAATATGAGACATTGACACCCTTAGGGAGAGCTTTTTTGATGTATGTCAAAAAGGGAGAGAATTTGAGAACTCCCAATTTGGACAATTGTGATGATTGGATTGAGTTAGTGTTCTAACTCAAAGGTATTTTGGTTTTTGTCAAACATAAAAAAGGGAGAGATTGTTGGTGTAATCGGCCCAGGTCATGATTGACCATACTCGAGTAGTGTTTTGATATTTGACATTGATGTTTGACAAAGGAGTTGACCATTGTTTGACAATGGGTTGACTAGATGGTTGACTTGGGGTTGACCATGATGGAGAAGTCCAAGTGGGACACTTGGCAATGGAAAGTCCAAGTCTTGTGCACTTGGCATGGAAAGTGGTTGGCATGGAAAGTCCAACATGAGTTGGCATGGAAAGTCCAACATGAGTTGGCATAGAAAGTCCAAGCATGGGTCTTAGCAAGGGAAAGTCCAAGCTTGAGTATTGGCAATTAGAAAGTCCAAGCATAGGTCTTGGCAACGGAAAGTCCAAGCTTGAGTCTTGGCATTTGGAAAGTCCAACATGGGTTGACAAGGAAAGTCCAAGTCATGGGTACTTGGCAATTGGGAAGTCCAAGGGTTGATATTGGCGGCATAAAGTCTAAGGGTGGAGTCTTGGCAGCATAAGTCCAATAGTTTGCGGTGCAAAGTCCAAGTGTGTGTCTTGGCAGCGTAAGCCCAATGTACCTTGGCGGTGTAGACCACGTTAGCATGACAATAGTCAATTGAAGCACTTGAAGGCTAGCGTATGGATGAACAAGTCATTGATGACTTAGAGGGATTCAATAGGCGTGAGGCTGATGGAGGTGGCTAGCAGGCTTAGGTCTAGGCTAAGGGTGGTCTAGCAAGTATGAGGGCATTATACTTGGGGTAAACCTCATGGTTGAGGTGTAGCAGTCGATTGGGGTTATGTACAAGTTGACTGGTCAAGTGTTTTGACACTTGGCAGCTAAGTTGACTCTGAGCAATGATCGAATTATGACGATCGCCCTGTGAGTCGACTAGTGTTCGATCGTGGCGCGTGGCCTCGATCGATTGACAACATCGATCGATCGATGGTCGATCTACCAATCGCCATGGAGGGCGAATCGCGCCATGGAGGGCACCAACTAATAAGGACACGAGCACAAAAGATTTTTGAGTCGACTTGTAGAGTTTCATAGTCGAGTGGAGGCATGATCAGTCAACTTATGGTGTATCCGTTGGAACTTATCTAACATGGATTAAGTCGTTCTCTCACAATGGCTACAGGAGCAGTCAACTGCTAGGCAGAATTCAGCCCGAGTTGCAGGTTTAAAAGTTGCTCGAGGAGAGGGATTTTGGCATGGTTTTTTGAGGTGATTTGGGGTGATTTGCTGGTGCAATTCAGGGTCTCCAAGTGCAACTCAAGCAACCAAACAAGCAAGAATCCAAAGCAATAGTTGTAAAGTTTTCTTTACATTATTTTGTGTATTTCATTTGTATTTGCTTGTTTTATCTTGTATTACTTTTGTAATCTGTTGTAAGAGGTTTTTCCACCTCCGACTTGTTGTCAAGGAGTGTATTTGATTATTAGTGGTGTTTGCATCGCTAGAGCTCATTTGAGCCCAATCCATGGAGTAGGAACCCTAAGGTTATGAACCATGTTATATCGGCATGTCATTGTGTATTGTTATTGTTTGTTGTATTTCGTTATTGCTATTTTGTATTTCCGCTGCACTACTAATGATTGTAGACAAGCACGATCAAATTTTGTCATTGGAAGAACGGACGCGCCATTCACCCCCCCCCCCCTCTCCTCTAGCACTCATGGATGTTCCTACAACAACCTGAGGGTTTTGTAGATCCAAAGGATGTTGGAAAGGTATGTAAGTTACATAGGTCCATTTATGGTTTAAAGCAAGCTTCTCAAAGCTGGAATCTTCAATTTGATGATGTGATCAAAATGTTTGGTTTCATAAAGAATGAAGATGAACCTTGAGGGTTAGTGGGAGCACAGTCATTTTTCTAATCTTGTATGTAGATGGCATACTACTCATTTGAAATGATATCCCTATGCTGCAGTCTGTGAAGTCTTGGCTTGGGAATTGTTTCTCAATGAAAGACTTAGGAGAAGAAGCTTATATATTGGGCATCAAGATCTATATAGATAGATCTAAGAGACAGCTTGGCCTAAGTCAGAGTACATATATTGATAAGGTGCTTAATTATTTTGCTATACAGAATTCCAAGAAGGGATTCCTGCCGATGTCACATGGTGTAAACCTTTCGAAGGCTCAATGCCCCTCTTCTAAGAAAGAAATGGATCACATGGATCAGATTTTTTATGCATCATCTATAGGGTCTATCATGTATGTCATGTTGTGTACTCGCCCTGACGTCTCATATGCGTTAAGCATGATGAGCAGATACCAGTCAGATCCAGGTGAAAGTCATTGGACAGCAGTCAAGAATATTCTTAAGTACTTGAGAAGAATAAAAGATTATTTCTTGATATTTGGAGGAGAGGAGGAGCTCATTGTAAAGGGTTACAATGATGCAAGCTTCCAAATAGATAAGGATGATTCCATATCACAGTCAGAGTATGTATTTTGCTTAAATGGTGGTGTTGTGAGCTGGAAGAGTTCAAAGCAAGACATAGTAGTTTATTCTACTACAGAGGTCGAGTATATTGCTACTTCAGCTATAGAAAAAGAGGTTGTTTGGATCATGAAGTTTATTTCTGAGCTTGGTGTTATTCCTAGCATACTGAGCTCCATAGACCTCTATTGTTATAACAATGGGGCTATTGCACAGGCTAAGAAATCTCGCTCTCATCAGCGATCCAAACACATACTGCGGCGATTCCATCTCATTTGAGAGATCATCGATTGAAGAGATGTGAGGATATACAGAATATCGACCGATGCTAACATTGCGGACCCTTTGACCAAGACTTTGTCACAGAGGAAGCATGATGGTTACACTAGGTCACTGGGTATTAGATATTTCAGTGATTGACATTAGTGCTAGTGGGAGATTGTTAGTATTAGCCCTAAGTGCCAATTATGAGATGATTGGTAAGGGAACTTTTGTATCATATTTCATAATAAAGGTAAAGTTTACGGTTATTATATTTACTTCATTGATGTTCCATTTGAATAAATATAATAATATCCTAGGATAGTTGGTTCTAGTCTACGACATATCAAGATGGTGACTTAATAGTGGGATACGGTAGATATATAGAACACTACTCATAACTGTTCCTAGTCAAGTATTAATATACATGGATAATATTAATACATTGAGACTAGCATGTAGGTCAACTGATGACTTAATCTCACAAGTCATGAATATAGGATATCAAGCTGACACATAGGTATATATTAGAGAATATGTACTGAACTGGCCCGCCATGAGAATGTTTCATTGATCGTCATATGAGTGTCATAGACATTCTGATAGTGACTATTGGTAGGAATAGTCCTTAGACCTTAAATCACTACGGTTCCCTACATAAGGAGTTGTATACTTTGGTATCGTCAATCGTCACTTGTAACAGGATGGACTATAAAGTCGATCAATGGGTATGCAATGAATTATGTGGAGGGATGTGAGTGATGTAGATGGGATCTATCCCTTTCATATGACAGAAGTGATATATGTGGGCCCCTTGATAAAGTAGGACTGGTAAAATGTATGGTCATGCTCAAATAAGTCAATATGAGATATTAAGCTCATTTGATTGGGGTAGTCTTCTTGGAAATCAAGAAACACAAAGATTGATAAGAGGATGACACGAGCTATGTCTCATTGATCAATCTAGATATCAAGGATAGAAGGATTGAGTCATACAAGATAATATTCACAAAAAGGTGATGTCAGATCTCAACATTCTCATCACTTGGGTAACAATGATTCATTGCTAGATGTCACTCATTGCTTATGTTTCTAAAAGGGGTTTTAGAGACATTGCCAACCTTATGAGAACCTATTGGGTCACACACTAAGAACATGTTATTTTGGAGATGGGGTTCATTTTAGTTTGACTAAATGAACCATTAGGCTATTGAATTGGATTCATTGAGTTAGACTCAAGTTGGATTAATTTGAGTTAAACACAAATCAAATCAATTTAAGAAGATGAAGGGTTATGGATTCATCATGCATGATTAATGTGAATTAATCATGCATGGAAGAGGGAAAACCAAAGGTTGGAAGAAACCTCTTATCATGCATGATTAATGTGGATTAATCATGCATTGAAGAGGTAATACAAAAGGATGCAAAAACCATTAATATTCATAGGTTGAATATAAAAAGGGGGCTTTGGATCATGATGCTTAGTAGAGATTGTCTTTGTTGTTCTTCTTCTTCTTCTTGGCCGAAAATCCTTCTTAGCCAAGACCCCTTGTGTGGTGTTGCTAGCACCACTTTGATTCTCCAAAGTGTGTGTTTGTGTGGATAGCATAGAAGTGCGACCATCCTGATCACGCTGAGATCCTTTGAAGAAAAGTTGTTGTCGGGATTGCGAAGGGCTACACATCAAGGGTAATCTCACAACTAGTTGTAGTTATAAGAACGATTAGTTTTATGTATACACATGGATCTTTGGAGGGATCCAGTTTTTTCGCTACATTTTGCGATTTTTTTTCACACAAGATCCCAACACTTTTGTCCTACAAAAAAAGCAATACTCTTCTTGACCGGGGTCGAATTAGGTTGCTCGTGTATTTCAAACTCGGAAAATAATTCATCTAACCTAATTTTAGATAACTCCCTAGATACTTTTTAAGCATCAACCATAGATGCCCACAAAGTGGTCCTTGGAAAAGATTTTAGAGCATACCTTATGATGTCGCAATTTTCCACCTTTTGTCCGATGTCATGAAGACCATATAGGATATCTTGGATGCGAGCATGGAAATGGCTTGCGGTCCCATTATCCTACTTTTTTTAAATTATAAAATTTATTTAACAAAAGATCCCTCTTACATATCTTAGTGTCAGAGGTCCCTTCATGGAGTTCAATGAGCTTGTCCCAAAGGTCCTTGGTGCTAATGGATGGGGCTGATGCAGTTGAGCTCCTTTTTGTATAGGCCACACTGTAAAATTTGGGTGACTTTTGCATCTGCTGCGATTTGTCATTTCATCACGTTTCTCCACTTGTCGCATTCCAGAAATTCTCCTTGATCATTGGTCGACAAATTGAACCCCATCTGGATGAAGATACACATATCGACTTGCATCATTAGGAAGCATTCCATCTGACCCTTCCATTAATGGAAGTCATCTCTGCAAAAGAATGGAGGTTGGACGGTGCTATAGCCTTCTTGATGGGTCATTTAGATAACTTCGCAAATACAAAAATGAGAAAAAATATGCCAAGACTTGGTCTTGGATTAGAAGTGCAGGAAATATAAATAAAAAAATGAAAGAAAAAGAAAACAACTTACTCAAATGATGGTTGCACCAAATTTTAGCGCCCCCACTCTCATACCAATTGTTGGATCGGAAAGATGCTAGACGGGTGTGAATAACATTTTTAAAATCTTTTTCTTTCTTGTTTGAGACACTCGTAAAAAAAAAGTAAGAACACAATGGAAAATTCAAAGACAAAGATAAACATAAGTTTATTTTTACTTGGTTAACAGTCGGAAGACTGTTAGTCCAAGGCTCGCGATCCTTGACCGCTTTCGATGGGCAATTCACAAGAAGTTTCTTTCTTTTTAGAGGTAAGAGATGCGATTTTACAAATGTAAAGGAAACTGTAACAACCTTACTGCTCCTTTTACAAGTTAAGTAAAATAAAGAAAAGTATGTTAAAGTATACTGACAAAAATAATGCAAACGAAGGTGCACGGTCAAAGTTATAGCGTTGTGGCACGAAGGTCGTTTGCTAATTGCAGAGATTGAGAGTTAGAGCACTTTGGAAAAAGATGATTAGGGTTTGTGGCTGACACCATTTTTATATACCTTTCCAACTCCCTTGAAATTGTCATTTTTGTCCAGATCTAGATCCTATTTTACTGCAATTCTTATCCTGATGTGGCAACTTGGCTATTGACCGATTCTATTCACCTCAATAGGTTGGGTTCCATTCAAGTCAACTGATGCTTGAGTTTCCTTTCCTTGAATTCCAATCCAGTCATCTGCATCACAAGATTAGCACAATGTATATAACAATAGTAGTAATAACAGTCTTTGATCGTCCAAACTTCAGCCTTCCCTCAGAACCCTTAGTCGGATTGACGCCTAAGGTTGTCCCCGTACCGAGGACGCGACCTTACCACTCCACATAAGGTCCTTGCCTTGCTTAACCTTTTGACATATTGCTTATCATTTGATCTTTTGACCACTGTGACTCTCTCTAATATCCAGACTCTGTTGACCCATTGAGACTATTCAAGTTCTTCACACTTAACATAACATATAAGATAACATTATAACTTAACTTTGAACTTTTTTCATTATCAAAACTTAGGTTCGATTATCTGATGCCCCGACACCAACAATTTTGTCCTCTATGTTCTGTAAATATTTTGTTCGTAAGTCATTGATACGTAGCTCCAACATTTTTAAGCTCAAAAGGCATCACTACATAAGCATATAACCCTTTTAACATACAAAATTGACTTTCCTTTGATCCTCCTGAGCTAAAGGAATTTGATGATATTCTTGGTGAGCATCCATAAGTGAGACGACTTCGTATCCCACAGTAGAATCAATAATCTGATCAATACAAGGCAAGGGGTAGCAGTCTTTAGGGAATGTTTTATTTAAATTACAAAAGTCAATACACATACGCTACTACTCGAGGGCTTGGGGACCAACACTACATTAGATACCCACTTGGAAAATTGAATCTCTCTCATATGCCCCACTTGTAACAATTTTTTAACCTCTTTAACAGTGACCTTATCTTTCTCAAGTCTGAAGTGTTGCCTCTTCTGTTGAACTGGTCGAGCTCCTCGAGTGATATTCAGATGATGTTCAACCACTTGAGGATTAATCCCGATCAAATCATGTACGTCTTTAGCAAAAACATCTTCGTTCCTTCGCAGGCATGCAATGAGATCCTCCTTTATCTCCAACTGTTCTGCCACCCGAGTCATCTTCCTCGGAGTGATCTCCACTGACTCTCCTTCTTCCATTGTCTCTTTCTTAGGAGTTGTCTCCTCCAGCACATAGACTTTAGAGCTTATCGGAGTTTTCCTTTGGGATTGTCTATCCAGCCTCTTTTTTATCATCTCGGACCATCTGGACATAGCAGCTTTGAGCTACCTTCTACTCACCTCTGACCTCCCCCAATACTCAACCTACAAGGAATTTTACCATTTGATGGTAAGGGGAGGCTACTGCCTTGAAGGCTAAAAGGAATGGCTGCCCAAGATGACATTATATGCTGAAGGGATGTCCACCACCAAGAAAGGAGTCATGCTCATATTTTGGCTCGGCTTCTTCCCTAAAGCTAGAGGTAAGGATATTTGTTGCACAAGATGCACCATATGGCCCGCAAACCCGAATAGGGGTGTTTTGTCGTATTATTTTAGTCCTTAATATCATTGTTTTTATCCTCTCGAGTGATTAATTGTGGATTATTTGTATGTTTTATGAGTTGGATATATTTTTGGACCTTATTATAAATTCTCCAAAATTCTGGACTTATATGTAAATTTTATCTTTGTTTGTATGAGATCGAGATGAGCCATTGGACTAGACTCAAGTTGGATCAAATATGGCTTCATCTAAATGCATAAAGAACATTTTAAGTTGGAAGAATCTGGACCTTTCATCAAGATCAGAAGCAGTTTAATCAAAGGGTTCAAATCTGTTTAATTCTAACCGTCTGATGAGATCTGATTGATATGAGCCATCCATCTAAATCTGGAAAAATCCGGTCCATGTTAGAGCAATCAACCCATGTGATGTGGTTTTAATGTGTGTGGCAAAGGGTTTAAGTTAAGATTGTTATGGATTTGATATGTGCATTGAAGTCATGCAGGACTTAGTAATTTGCACATGGATGACGATAGCATTGGCAAGGTTCACCTCTCATGACTCGGTCCTTGAGTCGGTGAAAGATGCATTGCGGAAGCTGTGCACTTAGTGCATCAGAGGGACCGTCGGACGAGGAGCATTAGAGTGAAGCCAGAGGAAGTAGACTTCAGGGCGAGAAGCAAAGGATGGCGCTATGAAGCTGTGTGCTTGGTGCATCTGAGGGACGTGGCTGGACGAAGAGAACTTCGAAGGCGAGGGACTCCAAGGGAATGAGAGTGAGAGATTGTAACCCGGGACGGGTAGTGCTTTGGTGAATTTGGCCAATTGGTTATGTGTCGGATGGGTTTTCCCGACATCAGTCGACTACTATAGGTAGCAGTCGACTGCTCCAAGTCGACTAGAGACTCGACTAGTGTTCCGATCGCTAGCTTGGTAGGCCGATCGTGCTAGCTCCATCACCGATCGATAATGGAATCAGTTGACTGATGTCGAGGGTTTCGGGCATAGAATGTTGGATAGTTGACTGCTTGCTTCCAGCACTCGACTGTTGGCTCTATCAGTCGACTGATGGAAAGATCAGTCGACTGATGTGGGAGCCATTGGTTGGAATCCAACGTGGAAGAAGTCGTTATAGGGCAACGACTACAGCGGCAGTCGACTGATCGAGGCATCAGTCGACTGCTAGCTGCCTAACGGGAAGAAAGGCTTCTTCTCCATAAAAAGGAGCCTTGGGTTTTCTTGGGAGGCTAATGCTTTATTCCTAAACATCCTCACAAGTTCCCAAACGAATTCTACTCCTCTTACTAGCTTTTATTTCAATCTTATTGTAAGAGGGAGTGATCTTGTAAGAAAAGGTTTACCTCCACCTTGCTTGGTGCCAAGGAGAGAATAGTGAAGGTTTAGGCGTGATTCACCTGGAACGAATCGGTCCGTGGATTAGCGGCAAGGCTGTGAACCACGTTACACCTTGGTGTTAGCGTTTGTGTTCCTTTACTTCTTGCATTTACTTAATTGTCTTTAATTTTAGTATTCTGCTGTGCTAACCGAGTTTGTAGATGATTAAACAACGAGTGAATTCCACCATACACGAAAGAGGGCTATTCACCCCCCTCTAGTCGGCCACCGACGTTCCAACAAGTGGTATCAAAGCCAAGTTGCTTGTCACCAGACTCACTGCCGCAACAAGCACGACAACTACAATGGTCGGCTCCAACATCCATCCGCCAAAGTTCGAGGGGGAATTCGCATGGTGGAAGAAGAACATGAAGGTATTTTTTGAAACGGATTTTGATATCATGTTAAAAATGGAATCCGGTTTTGATATACCTAGGGATGATAAGGGGAAGCCAATAGAGAAATCAAGGTGGACCAAGAAGCAAAGGGAGGAGCACCTTGCAAACTCAAAGGCCAAGCACCACCTTTTCAACGTGCTCCCCCAACAAGAAATAAACCGAATTGGAGAGTGTGCAAGTGCCAAGGAAATGTGGGAAAGATTGGTAGAACTTCATGAAGGCACTTCCAAGGCGAAGCTTGCAAGAAGAGACCTTCTCCGCTCCCAACTCAACAACATCAAACTCGATAAAGGGGAGAAGATATTATCACTACACTCTAGATTCAAAGAAATAATTAATGGATTGTCTAGTGTAGGTGAAAAGATCTCCAACCGGGATATGATCATGAAAGCTATAGATGTCTTTCCCCGGTCCTCAAAGTGGAGCTCCATGGTGGACTCCTACATTTCCAAGAATCTAGAGGTAAGTACTCTAGATGAAATTTTCTCTACTATGGAATTGCATGAAACACAACTTGAAGGCAAAGTAGAAGAGCCAAGGAGCTAACCAAGGGGAGTGGCACTAATAGCCGAGAAGGGAAAGAAGAAGAAGATGCCTTCACCCTCCTCATCCGATGAAGATTCATCTTCCTCCTCCATGGATAGCACGGAAGAGGCCTACATGGTAAGGAAGGTAAGACGTGCACTTAAAAATTTTAAATTTAACAAATCTAATGATAGGAGGAGAAGGCCGAGGCGAAAAATCATTTGCTACAATTACCAAGGAGAGGGACATATAAGGGATGATTGTCCCCTCTTGAACAAGAGTAAAGAAGAAAGGAGGAAGAAATAAGAAAAGAAGAAGGGGAGCAAGAAGAAGGAGGATGAAAAGAAAACCAAAGAGAAAGGGAAAGCTAAGGCACACAAGGCTACATGGGATGATCCGTCATTATCATCCGAAGAAGAAGAAGCCTTCACAAACCTTGCCTTAATGGGGATAGATGATTTGGACTCCACCTCCTCCGAGGAAGAAGAAAGAAGCACTAGCGAGGAGGAGAGCTCAAGTGAAGGGGGAGCGTCCTCATCTTCATCCTCATCATCGGAAGGGGATTGGGTGAGTAAGGTAACGAAACTACCCTCCCATGAAGTAATTTCAATGATTACTAGTTTAACTAAGGACTTGTTTAGGGCTAAAAAGAGAAATAAATGCATGCAAAATGAAATTAAATCCCTAGAGGAAAAACTACAAAATGCATGCTCACAAAATGATTACATTCCTCTTAATGTTAGTGATGCATGTATGGATGAAAATAAGGCCTTAAGGGAAAAGATAGACCATTTAACTAAGGCCCTAGAGAAATTCACTATAGGCTCCAAAACTTTGAACATGATCATAGGGTGTCAAAGGGAAAGTTTCAATAGGAAAGGCCTAGGTTATAAAGGAAATAAAAATGAAAAGACCTATCATTGCCTAATTGCTAGGAGTCAAGCAAAAAATAAAATGATAGCTAGAAAATGGATCCCTAAGGAATTTTTAGTGAACCCTATTGGAAAGAATTTATATTGGGTTCCCAAATCCATCCTTAAGGGTTAGGAAAACCCTAAGTTAGTCAACCATAGTGGACTTTATTTTATATCATATTATTTAGTTGACTTAGGATGATGAGGGTTATAAGCTGCTAAATTGACTGTTGGGTGATGATAATGTGATCATGATATGGAATTATAATCATATTTGATTTTTGATGATGATATGCAATTGTTGATAACATTTGATCATGATTGATAATACATGTTTTATGATCACATTGGGTGTTGTAGGATTTAGATACTTAACCTTGATAGAATTGCATAAAATTTATGGTTAAGTACAAATACCTTTAGAAACATCTCACATCCCATTATAAGGCTAACTTGATTGAGAACATAGCAATGGGTGAGATGATAGGATGATACAAATAGTCCACTAATGCTTATGGCATTTAGATGGGTCATTAAGTGTATCAATAGATTAATCATAGATCAACTATAGGGAAAGAAAATGTTTAATTAATGGACATATTTCCTATATATCATAGTTGGATATTTTAAATGTTTTAAAAATATTTTATGTTTCATAAACAGTGAGTTCATGTTTTGAAAAGTTTCAAGGCAAAACTAGGCTTCAAAAATGATACAAACTTTAGACATTTTACAACTTTTGAGTTTTTGCCTAATTTTCAAAAATGAATTTTCATAAAAAAAAAAATCATATTTCACTTATAGAGGAACTCATTAGAAATATGTACTCAAAATTTCATGATTTTTCAAATTTCCTAGAATTTTTAATGCATTTTTGAATATGGACTTCAGAATCGTAAATCCCGAATCGAGTGTCACGACGATCCTCCGATTCACGATCCATGTCTTGTACGAGCACGAACCTATTTTATCAAGTTTTGAGTTGTTTTTGAGTATTTTTCTTCCTTAGACTTGATGTCATGCGTGTATAACATTTGTACAATGTTTTTGATGGTGTCAAAGGGGGAGAAATGATGAGTTTAAGTTAATCATGCTAAGGGGGAAATTTTAGCATGTCTTAAGGGGGAGTTTTGATACTCATATAATTTACATGCTTTCTTGTCTTATGTTTTATGTTATTGTTTTTACCTAACTTAAATGGATTGCCACACATCAAAAAGGGGGAGATTGTTAGAGCAATCAACCCATGTGATGTGGTTTTGATGTGTGTGGCAAAGGGTTTATGTTAGGATTGTTATGGATTTGATATGTGCATTGAAGTCGTGCAAGACTTAGTAATTCGCACAAAGATGATGATAGCATTGGTAAGATTCACTTCTCATGACTCGGTCCTTGAGTCGGTGAAAGATGCATTGCGGAAGCTGTGCGCTTAGTGCATCCGAGGGACCGCCGAACGAGGAGCATTAGAGTGAAGCCGGAGGAAGTAGACTTCAGGGAGAGAAGCAAAGGATGGCACTGCGAAGTCATGCGCTTGGCGCATCCGAGGGACGTGGACGGATGAAGAGAACTTTGAAGGCGAGGGACTCCAAGGGAATGAGAGTGAGCGATTGTAACCCAGGACGGATAGCGCTTAGGTGAACTTGGCCAATTAGCTAAGTGTCGGATGGGTTTTCCCGACACCAGTTGACTGCTATAGGTAGTAGTCGACTGCTCCAAGTCGACTGGAGACTCGACTGGTGTTCGAGTCCAACTTCTGGCCGAACAGTCGACTGCCAACTTGTGGCAGTCGACTACTAGCTCCATCAGTCGACTGACAATGGGATCAGTTGACTGATGTCGAGGGTTTCAGGCAAAGAATGTTGGATAGTCGACTGCTTGCTTCCAGCACTCGACTGTTGGCTCCATCAGTCGACATATGGGAAGATCAGTCGACTGATGTGGGAGTCGTTGGTTGGAATCCAACGTGGAAGAAGCTGTTATAGGGCAACAGCTACAGTGGTAGTTGACTGATCGAAGCATCAGTCGACTGCTAGCTGCCCAATGGGAAGAAAGGCTTCTTCTCTATAAAAAGGAGCTTTGGGTTATCTTGAGAGGCTAATGCTTTATTCCTAAACATCCTCACAAGTGCCCAAACGAATTCTACTCCTCTTACTAGCTTTTATTTCAATCTTATTGTAAGAGGGAGTGATCTTGTAAGAAAAGGTTTACCTCCATCTTGCTTGGTGCCACGGAGAGAATAGTGAAGGTTTAGGCATGAATCACCTAGAACGAATCGGTTCATGGATTAGCGGCAAGGTTGTGAACCACGTTACATCTTGGTGTTAGTGTTTGTGTTCCTTTACTTCTTGCATTTACTTAATTGTCTTTGATTTTAGTATTCCACTATGCTAACCGAGTTTGTAGATGATTAAACAACGAGTGAATTCCACCGTATGCGAAAGAGGGCTATTCACCCCCTCTAGCCAACCACCAACGTTCTAATAGTCCATACATTTAGATCTGGACATCTTAGGCCTTCATCCATATTCGGCCGATCGTGATTATCCATTCAGATTGATCAGATCCATCCATTCAAAGTCAGAGAATTCTCAACCGCGTGATGCACAGCCAACTTAAGGGATTAATCAATTTAATCAAGCCCTAGCTCTAATGGATGGCCGAAATTGGAGGTCCATTGGATCGAAGGGTCATTGAAATTTCCCTTTAAAAATTAACAATTTTACATTTCCTCTAGGCTCACGATGCAGCACAGGACCATCTTCTTCAGTGCGACGTCGCCGGGTTCCTTTCCTCCACCTCATCCACGCTGTTGGGTTTCCGGCACCGCGGCGTGTGTGTGTTCGATCATGTTTCGTAAACATGAGCACAGCGGAAGCAATTAATAAATCTATATTTATTATAACACACACAACACACGCATGCTATTACAACAAGTGTAGACATAAACGTAAATTAAAATTTGCAATAAAAGGAAATTAAACTACGTTATACCTTCCGTATGACGTGTAGCGGGAACGGCATCAACCGGAACGATCCTCGTAAGAATCGTCTCTATCCGTATCCACGCCGAGCTCCTCAGGATGACTTCGCTAAGTCACGAGCTTCGTCTTCGTACGGGTTACTAGCCTCGTGTTGAAGACGACGTGATCGAGAGATGATCACGATCCGAATCCAAATTCGGATCCAAAACGAGTTCTCAAAACTCGCTTCTCCGGAGAGGTATTCGTCAACCGTTTGATGAATCCTTCGTCCTCCACCTCAGAGGATTACCGGAGATCAAATCCCCGGTAAGTTAGCCGCTGTCGGAGCACTAACCGTCGTCCAAACGACGCTCCGATGAGAGGAGGAGAAGCTGTCCAGAAAACTGGACAGCTTGGTGGAGGAGTAGGCGCCGGCCAAAACAAGGAGAGAAAAGGCTCACCTTGATGCCGAACCTATAGGAGATCACCGGAGGGTCGCCGGAGGTTCACCGGCTGGAGCTTGGACGCCGGCAAGGAGCTGGACGGCGCCACCATAAGCTGGGCGGCAACAATGTGTTGGGCGGCAACAACATGTTGGGCGGCTAGGGTTTGGATGATTAGTTAGGGTTTAACAATCCCTTAAGCCCACTTTTATAGAGAACTAATTCTCTTAATGGTTAATGGATCATATCCATAAAGCCCGTTAACCCGCTCCATTAAGATAAGTTAAAATAAACCAAACCATGATGGTTTATTTTAAGTTAAAACGAACCGAACCAACTTTTGGTTCATTCGTTTAAAATAAACCAAACCCTTTGGTTTATTCTTATCCATTGGATTAGAACCAAACCATTTTGGTCCATCCATTACGCCTTCATAAGACGTAGCCCCATCCACGCTTCCATTGCATCAAACGATTTCATGCTCGCTTATGTTTGGTCCAACCAAACCTAGTTTCTCGATGCGAGAATCCAATTCTCAAGCTCGTTTTAAATCCTTTGGATTACACTCGTTGTGCGTGTGACCAAATAGGTTCTCTGTTTATGTTGGCCGTCTATAATTAACCATTAATTATAGAACGATCATGAGTGGCACCTAGTAGTACATCATGATCCCCAATTAACCGAAAAGATCAACGGTTGATCCATAACTATTTCAAACCCTTCAAGAGCTCGAATGAATCGTGCCCCATTCCCTTCACTCATCTTATACCCACTTGGTTCAGACATGGTCTATTGTGTGTCCCCTCACTAGTCGACTCACGCCACACCTAGCCCAAGTATCATTTCCTCGTCCTACGGATTCTAGTTACTCCACATGTATCGAAGAGTACCTTACTCTAAACATGTAATGCTTTGGCCAAAGACTTTAGTAACAATCCGACGAGAGGCCATGGGTATACATCTCCTCGCAATGAGTGGTGAATCCTTTATAGGCTATTCAAACACCTTCGATCACTTCGACTTATACCCAATCATCCCGGGTCCACATCTCCTCGGAGATGTTTGCTTAAGATGTCAAAGCATAAGTCTCCATGATCAAGATGACTTTAATACCGCAAGTCAAAGGAACATCGCACTTAAGCCACAGTAAGAACTTCATTGACATATCTATATATGCAGAGTACCATATGAAGTCTTACGGCTGATCACTCCAATGAACTAGTTACCATAACTAGCATCCACGATTAACTCCAGACATCACAATGTCTCCAGCCAGTGAGAATCAGCTGCTTGGATACACCAAGGAGTATACCTCGTGCTAGTCTCGACAGAACTGATGGTGTCCAAATCCATCAATTCATCGACTAGGGATAATTCCGATACATCACAATTACACATGTAGAGATACTCACTAGTTGTGATCCAATCACAAATTCTCTCATGCTGTGAATCGTATTGTGGACATTCAGTAAATGAGTTTAAGATCCAATCAAATACATGAAACATGTATACTCAAATAGTGAATCTTCATTTATCATATAAATGGTTCATACATAAGGTGATTGCCTTAGGACATCTCTCATATATTACTAACACACGCAACACCACCGGCCATCCACTTCCTCCACCAAGGCTAGCGATGGTCTCCTCCATCATGCCTCCATAGTCGGTTTCCATCTCCCCTTTCACGCGTGAGCAGCCGACGCAACTTCCATCCTCTGTTACCGCTGATCACCGGAGTGGGGATTCCCCTCCATTATCACCTTCATCCACCAGCAGCACCGGCTAGTAGCTCCACAGCTCCAACAACTCTCCACATTTGCGGCCAACACCTTCATGGCAGCACCGACTTCCACCTTCATCCATTTTCCAGCGCATTTATGGCAGCTCTTCCTGCTCCTATTTCAGCATCCTACACAAGCTTTGGGATGTGTTTTAATTGCTCTTTGTTTTAGTTGTTGAATGTTTGTACTTGAACGATCTTCCATGTTTAGATTGCACAAACTTGATTTAATTTGTTTCATGCTTACGTAGTGTTTGATTAAATGTCTCTTTAGTAATTAGAATGCAGTTAGATTAGGATACTTAGTTTATGTTGTCCTTAATTTCATTGCAATCGTAGTCTAGTTAGTTGCTTTCTTTTAATCATGTTTATGCATTAGATTTCGTTGATGCATTGCTTATTTCATTTGGTTGTAAGTTAAATCACTTCTTTCCTTGAGCTCTAGCAACCGCCTTCACCTTCCTTCCATCCATTTTCCTCCACAGATTCAAGGAGGAACTGCTTCATCGAGAGATTTTGGTGACATCCTCCATCTCCACAGCTCATCCACCTTCTCATTCGGATTCAAGGAGGAGTTTCGCCCCGATGACACTTCTTCGAGCTTAACAGGATCTGCGAGAGTTCGAAGCATCCATCGAACTACTGGATTCATGAGTTTGCACCATCCCACATCCACTGCCGTTTGCGGAGTCTCAATGGAGCTTCGTTGGACTTAGCCGGAGGAACTTGTTCATTCACCGGGCCTATTTTGAGTTGATTAGATCATCTATTTTCTCTTCCAGTTTTTGTTGATTTACTTCCTGCATTGTTTGATTTAGGTGTTGCATGTTAGTTTAGGGTTTTAATTACTTTGCAATAGTAGGATTAGCCATTTAAATTCCAAAACATCATCTTCAATAGAAAATCCAAAGCAATAATTAGAAATCCTAAAGTTTACTATTCTATAAATTACACTCGTTGGGAAATGATCCGGGGCATCCACTATGCTATATTAGTGTAGTTAGGGGGTTCGGTAATTAATTTGAAACGGTACCACGACACAAAATACTCGTTATCAAATTTTGGCACCGTTGCCGGGGAGTGTAATGATGCTTACTAGACTTAGAATTGTTTGTCTATTTTTCTAAAAAAAAACAAAACTCAAAAACTTTTTTTTAGGGATGCATTCTTTTATTTCTTACATATCCATGTACTTGGTCATGTATACTTCTTGTGTCTTTTGATATTGTTTGTTAGTATTTCAGGAAAGAACAGGAAATTTCTTTAAACATGGATCCCTATTATCATCCATTTGGATATCTTAGTGATGCTTACTATTCAAGCACTAGGCAACAAGAGTATTACCGACCTGAAGATGATTATTATCAGTACCAGCCATAATATCATCAGCCTGTTCCTCAGTATCATTAGTCTTATCAGCAGGACAGGTATAATTCAATTTCTGGTACATCTTTCCATAATTTTGATTCAGATTTTAGGTATGGGCACACACCACTCTATGTTCCTGAGCAGTCTCAGTGTTATCCACCCCCACCGTCTATCAATATGTGCATGCCCAGTTGGGGTGATCAATCAAGTCACAGTTATGGAGAAGCACATCAGGAAGAGGCTTAGAATTTTTCAGCTTATCAGAGTTCATTGGGGTTTCAAGATGACACAGTGTGTGATGGACTACAACCATTCCAACAAGCTGAGTCAACTACAGAGACACTAGAAAAGCTTTTATAGCTAGGATCATTGATGCAACAAAAGCAACAACGGATACATAACATGCAAATCCAGCTAGATCTAATTGCATCATCCATCAGCCAGACACAAGCACAAGATTCCTTCTAGTTTTCCTCAGAGATCATTTCTGATGGTAGTGATGTGCTTAAGGAGATGGATTGCAAAGCTAGTGATATGTATGCTTCTACCTCTGTAGCTCTACAGGACTCCTCTGCTGATGTGCATGATGATGATGTACTATCTGATGCTCAAGATAATGATGAAGTTGCTTCTGTGGTCGATGACTTACAGGATGATACTAGCGACTTAGATTTACTCTGTGATGTTGTTTGTGCCCTAGATTATTCTGAAGAAAAGGAGCAGTTTCCAGATACCAGTGCCCAGACCTGCCAGCCAGACCAGAAGACAAGTGAGCAGTGGCGGCAAGCAATTCTGATGAGCTGATTCTAATGGAAGTGGTGGATAGTTGGAGGCCCCCAGACTGGACACTTCCATCTCAGCCAGAGACTTCAACACCTCTGCTGATGAAGGCCCTGACATTCCATGCAATAATCCTGCCCCAAGACTGGACACTTTATCTGAATCACCTCCGACCGCCAGAGATTACATATGATGAGGCAATCCTATTGGAGGGAGTAGTACAGTATTATCATGATCACATCATGGAGGTGCTCACCCCCATTCTGTCCATCCCACTCCCAACGTGGATGTTAAAGCTTAATCTTCTTCAACCACTGGGATGGGATTTCTTTCAGAGCACTCCACGGCCTGCGTGGCTCTTTTTACTAAACCTTCTCCAACCACCAGGACCACAGGGGAGTTTGCTCCATCTCACCTCTTTTCTTTTTCTTTGTATATACATTTCTTTTAATTCATTTGTGTTTGTTTTAGTTGTTAGGTTTTGTTTGTTGAGTTTTTGTTTTATAGTGTTTTGAAATAAATTTCCCATGCATTCCTTTATATCTTCTTAGAAGTCATGTAAGCTAGTTAAATTTTATTGTCGAGTTTTGGGATTTATTGACTTGAATGGATTATTTGATTGCATGTGGTTACTACTTGGTGATGGATTCTGTGTTGATAAACTGAGTTGATTCTTTTTGTTTACCTAGTGAGGATTGAGCCTATTTGTATTGCTTGTGTGTGGTGCACTTGTGGTTTTTGTAACTCTAGAACTTGTTTTGATTCTTTCGAGACCACACAACAATAGGTTTGCATAATTACTCTGAAGGCTATCTCACTTGTTTCCCTTTACTACTTTTGTTGTCACATGCTACTCAAATAATTTTCTTATCATACGCCATGTCATTTTCATTAGTCATTCTACTGTCTTTCTATGCTTCCATCATTTCATTTCTTTCTATTTCCATTTTGTTGGATGTGGAATATTGGATGTTTCATGATGAGTGTTTTGCCCAGGATGGACAAAAGTTTAAGTGTGGGGGAGAGAGTAGCTCAGGAAAATTTAGTGTAAGCATAAGCAAGTCGTGCTTAATCACCATAAGCTAACCATGCTCTTTATCTTTTTAGCTGAGCTTGATGTATTTTTTAGAGCATAGGGAAGTGCACTACATGTCAAAAAAAAAAGTTTGAAAAAAAAAAAGAAAAGTTGAAAATAAATAAATAAATTGGATGCCCATGAAATAAAAATAAAATAAAATATTGTGAAAATTTTGACATGTTGTGCCATTTTTATTTATATGTGATAGTATTTTTGTTAACGACATCCCTTGTTACAATTATTGAGAGATTTATTATATATCATTAGTAGATTTATATTGAAGAATGTGATAAGGGTTGTTTACATGTTTATTGGGTTGGAAGAAAAAAAAATTAGGGCAATGCTTCCTTGTACTCATCTATGTAGCATTCTAGTATTTCCATATCTTCTTGCATTTCTTTAGCTATTTCTTACCTTTCTTTCCTTTCGCACATATCGTCATTTTTCTTGTATTCATGTTTGCCTTACATTCTTTATAAGCCTTCAGTGATTGTGCATTCTTATGTGTATATGGTGGTGAAGGTAGAAGAAAAGCAAGCATATGGTAGTTCATAAACCATGAGTAGCTTGAGTGAACTCTACTATTACATGCTTATGAGAGCAAGAAACCACCACTTATCTTGTGAGACTGAACCATTCTTAGTCTATTCATGATGGATTGAAGTCACCATGTTTGTTAAACTGTGTAATATTTGAGTCCATGATTGCTTGAGTCTCGAGAATTGATAATCCTAGATAACTTTCTTTCACGATTTTCTATGTATGATTGGGATTTGCTAGGGAAATATATTTTCAACTTACTTTTAGTTTTCTTTCCTTGCTCGGGACGTGCAAGAATAAGTGTGGGGGAATTGATAACTGTCATTTTATCATATTATTTTGGTCCTTAATATCGCTGTTTTTATCCTCTCGAGTGATTAATTATCGATTATTTACATGTTTTATGAGTTGGATATATTTTTGAACCTTATTGTAAATTCTCCTAAATTCTGGACTTATATGCAAATTTTATCTTTGTTTGTAGGAGATCGAGATGAGTCATTGGACTAGACTCAAGTTGGATCAAATATGGCTTCATCTAAAGGCATAAAGGACATTTTAAGCTGGAAGAATCTAGACCTTTCATCAAGATCAGAAGCAGTTTAATCAAAGGGTTCAGATGTGTTTACCATCCAATGAGATCTGATTAATCTGAGCCATCCATCTAAATCTAGAGAGATCTGGTCCATACATTTAGATCTGGACATTTTAGGCCTTCATCCAAACTCGTCCGATCATGATTATCCATTCAGATTGATCAGATCCATCCATTCAAAGTCGGAGAATTCTCAATCGTTGGATGCACAACTAGCTTAAGGGATTAATCAATTTAATCAAGCCCTAGCTCTAATGGATGGCCGAGATTGGAGATCCATTGGATCAGACAGTCATGGAAATTGCCCTTTAAAAACCAACATTTTCCCATTTCCTCTGAGCTCGCGATGCAGCACAGGACCATCTTCTTCAGCGCGATGCCGCCGGGTTCCTTTCCTCCACCTCATCCACGCGACATCGTCGGCCGTCCACTTCCTCCGCCAAGGTCGGCGGTGGTCTCCTCCACCACGCCTCTACAGCTGGTTTCCATCTCCCCTTTCACACATGAGCAGCCGACGTAACTACCAGCCTCTGTTGCCACCGATCACCAGAGTGGGGATTCCCCTCCGTTATCACCTTCATCCACTAGCAGCTCCGGCCAACAACTCCACAGCTCCGGCAGCGCTCCACGTTTGTGGCTAGCACCTTCATGGCAGTGCCGACTTCCACCTTCATCCATTTTCCAGTGCATTTCCGACAGCTCTTCCAGCTCTTATTTCAGCATCCTACGCAAGCTTTGGGATGTGTTTTAATTGCTCTTTGTTTTAGTTGTTGAATGTTTGTACTTGAATGATCTTCCATGTTTAGATTGCACAAACTCAATTTAATTTGTTTCATGCTTATGTATTGTTCGATTAAATGTCTCTTTAGTAATTAGAATGCAGTTAGATTAGGATATTTAGTTTATGTTGTCCTTAATTTCATCGCAATCGTAGTTTAGTTAGTTGCTTTCTTTTAATCATGTTCATGCATTAGATTTAGTTGATGCATTGCTTATTTCATTTGGTTGTTAGTTAAATCTCTTCTTCCCTTGAGCCCTAGCAGCCGCCTTCATCTTCCTTCCATCCATTTTCCTCCACGAATTCAAGGAGGAACCGCTTCATCGAGAGATTTCGGTGACGTCCTCCATCTCCACAGCTCATCCACCTTCTCCTTCAGATTCGAGGAGGAGTTCGGCCCCGATGACACTTCTTCGAGCTCAATCGGATCTGTGAGAGTTCGGAGCATCCATCGAACTACTGGATTCAAGAGTTTGCACCATCCCACATCCACTGCCATTTGCGAAGTCTTGATCGAGCTTCGTTGGACTTAGCCGGAGGAACTTGTTCATTCACCGGGCCTATCTTGGGTTGATTAGATCATCTATTTCCTCTTCCAGTTCTTATTGATTTACTTCCTACATTGTTTGATTTTGTTGTTGCATGTTAGTTTAGGGTTTTAATTACTTTGCAACAGTAGGATTAGCCATTTAAATTCCAAACCCCCATCTTCAATAGAAACTCCAAAGCAATAATTAGAAATCCTAAAGATTACTATTCTATCGATTACACTCATTGGGAAACGATTCGGGCCATCAACTATGCTATATTAGTGTAGTTAGGGGGTTTAGTAATTAATTTGAAATGGTACCACGACACAAAAACCTGTTATCACCCGCAAACTCGAATAGGGGTGTTACCACATCTTTCAGCAAGGCATACTCCAATTGCATCTGGTTTAAAGCTTCTTGGAATAATATATTAACAAAGCTCCTCGAGTCCACCAGTACTCATGCCACCTCATAATTAATAAGGCTAATTCTAACCACCAGAGCATCAGTATGTGGTAGAAGAATACCTTGCAAGTCTTCTAGTCCAAAGCTCAAGTGAGGCATCTCTTGAACTGCACAACCTTCTCTAATGGCCAAACTTTCCATTAAATGGGCATAAGATTTCTGGGCTTTGTTAGAGTTCTCATCAGTGGGTCCTCCAACAATTATATATATGACAACTCGAGCAGGGGCATCTTTAGAGGTGACCAGGAGACCGCTGCTTGTCCCTCCCCACGGAGGGATGGCTCCTTGGTCTTGAGGTGTCTGCCCTCCTTGTTGGGGGGCTTGAGGTCTCTTGATATAAGGTCCTAAATTGGTGGCTAGAGGCCTATGATCCCTTCCCGAGCCCAACCCCCACTGCTGTTGTATATGAGGGCGCTTCATCATGATTCGGTCCAATTCTCACTGTAACCCAAAGCACTGCTCGCTGGAATGCCCATACTCCATATGATATTGATAGAAGAATGGAGTTAGTGGTTGCGAGGAACTACCCTATATCTAATGGGACGACGGAGGACCCCATATTCTTCTTAGGTCTAAAATTCTCGTTTCTTGAGGGTCTGAGGTGAGGGTGTAAATTATGTTGCCATAACTCGAAGGGGATGATTTGGTGGAGCTTCTAGCATGGGAGGTCAGGGGCAAGGAGCCTCTTGAAGGAAAGGTCTATTGTATTCCCTCCTGGGGGGCTCGATGAATGGGGGTTGATTTTTCTCTACAGGGGTAGAAATAGGTCCTTTATCAGCTCACCGGACCTTTGGCACTTCGTCTTCATTGATATAATATTTAGCCAGTCCACCCCTCCTTCAAGTCATGAGATATAGCAACCATTAAAAAATTCTGTGTGGCCAAGGTGATGTGTGCAAAACATAGTGTTTTAGGAGTAGTTTTTGTTAGTGTCAACCCTTAGTATCAATCATGAGATGAATGATTAGGGATCATATGTATCATATTTCATTAATAACAGGCAAGGTTTGCTTATTATATTATTTCTTATCTGTGCTATATGAATAATATAAGTGTCCTTGAATAGTAGGTTTAGGTTTATAGCATATCAATTGTTTGAATATATATATATGTATATAGAACACTACTCTTAACTATTCCTAGTCGAGTATTAATATGCAAGGACAATATTAATGCATAGAGACTAGCATGTAGGTCAATTGATGACTTAATCTCACAAGTCATGGATATGTGATACCAAGTTAACACATGGGTACATATTAAAGACTATGTACTGAATTGACCCGTCATGAGAATGTTTCATGGATCATTATATGAGTGTCATAATCATTCTCATGTGACTATTTGTATGAATAATCCCTAGACCTGAAGTCACTACGATTCCCTACATAATGAGTTGTATACTTTGGCTTCGTCAAATATCACCCGTAACAAGGTGACTATAAAGGTGATCACTGGGTATGCAATAAGTTATGCGGAGGGATGTGAGTGATGTAGATGGGATCTATCCCTTCCATATAATTGAAGTGATATATATGGGCCCCTTGATAGAGTAGGACTGCTAAAATGCATGGTCATACTCATAAGTCAATATGAGATATTGAGCTTATTTGGTTGAGTAGTCTACTTGGAGATCAAGAAACTCATGATTGATAAGAGGATGACAGTTTATGCCTCATTGATCAATCTATATATTAAGGATAGAAGGACTAAGTCATACATGATAGTAGTCACAGAAAGGTTATGTCGGATCTCGACATTCTCGTCACTTGGGTAGAAATGATGTATTGATAGATGTCGCTCATTGATTATGTCTCTAAAAGGGTTTTAGAAACATTGCCAACATTACGAGAACCTATTGGGTCACACACTTAGGACATGTGAGTTGGAGATGGCTCATATGATGAGCCATTAGGCCACGGGTTGAGTCTAATGTAGATTAGACTCAATGAGTGGGACTCAAGATATACCCAATGAATCTGACTCGAGTTAGACTCAAGTTAAATTTGGATTGAGTAGGACTCAAGGTATACCCAATGAATCTGACTCGAGTTAGACTCAAGTCAAATTCGGATTGAGTAGGACTCAAGGTATATCCAATGAATCTGACTCGAGTTAGACTCAAGTTAGATTCGGATTGAGTGAGACTCACCATTAAGAGGGGTTGCATGATCATTAAGATGGAATTAATGAGTTATTAATTCCATAGAAACCAAGAGTCACAAACCTTTCATATTCAATGGTTGAATATAAAAAAGGAAATTTGTGGGTGTTGAGGGTGGCTTGATTGTGATCTTCTTCTCCTTCTTCTTCTACCTTCATGGCCGAACCAACCTTGTGGTTAGCACCACAGTTTGGTTCCTCTTCATCTCTCGATTCATGTCAATACCGTGGAGGCATGGACATCCTGACCACGCTGAGATCCAGACACCTTGAACGCAAGTGTTGCTGATGGGACTGCGAAGGGCACGGATCGAAGGTAACTACAATTCTCATAGGATAGAATCGATCAAACGAGTATGGTTTTTGCATGGATCTCTAGAGGGATCTTATTTTTCTGCTTCTTAGTGCTTGTAAAATGTTTCCTAGCACGCTTAGAATCCCTACAGTTTTAGCACACATCTCATTGCATTATATACATATTCTTCCTTATTTTGCATTCATTTCTTATTTTCTAGTTTGGAGATCTGCTCTTGCTATTTTATGTGTAGGAAGGCATTTTGGGAGATAAAATTGCTCATAATGGGAGCCAAAGGAAGGAAAGAATGCTCAAGTCGTGTTCCACCAAAACACGGGCATGCTTCAGACCTAAAGGCAGCATTCACATGATGATTCAAAGGAAGACACGGGCGACTGTGTTAATCTAACATGGTCGTACCTAACCCCGTAGCCAGATTAAGAGCAAGATTTCCAGCGAGCCACATGGTCGGCCGTGTAGAATTCACACGGTCATGTGGCATTAGCCCAATTTGATGCAGACTAGGGTTTCGCAAGGATTTAAGGAAAGTCAGCTTCTATTCTATAAATAGAAAGGCACGCCCAAAATCTAAGAGAGGCCCGATGGCTAGGATAGCAAGAAGGTTCCCTAAGAAGCACTGGAGGCTCACGATGGGGAGGAAGGAAGCGGCTAGAAGATCCGAATCAATGCTCCGACACAGTGGAGAACAACCAAGACACAACATCAGATAGAACAGAAAGTATAGCCTTTATTTTTCATTCTATTTGCATTATAATTCACCTTAAGATGTCTTGTGTTTATTCTAATTTATTTATGGAGTAGATACTTCAATTCTTGGATTAGGGAGTAGCTTGTATGTGTGGACATGCTAGTTCAAATAGTTATTCATCTCCTTTGAATCTATTTGAAATTTATATTGTTTTGATTAATGAGAATTATGTCTTGATCCTATTTCTACTGCACATAGTCGATACAAAGGTGGAAAGCCTTTGTATCAAAAATCTAGGATAACCAAGGAGGAACCTTGCAGTCATCCTCCCTCCCATAACCGTAGAAAGTAGAATATGATAGAGTAGGATATGAAATATGATCCGTCTCTTCATAGGGATTACTAGGACATCCTTTTACCTCAATAACCTATCTTAGCAGAAGGCCCAAAGTAGGATACATCAACTCTAGAAGGGTTGAGGGACCCTAGTGACAGGAGGCTCCCAACGATATCAACCCCCTGAGCTCTGACGATTTGAAAGGGAAACTTGGTTAGGAAGAGGTAATTCCCGGTAGAAGCAAAATTTAATCGGGCAAATACATGATGATCCTCCCGCAAGATCATAACTAGAGATCCTAAAAGCATTAAATTGATAGCATGTTCAAAAACACAAATGAAATCGAAGTCCTAGAATCCTTTAAGGGAACTTTAAACCTACCTTCGATTTCTCCAAGTGACACTATAATTGAGTTAGGACTACCATCGACCTCGCAAATCTTACTCTCGGGAGATTTACTTCGTACAGCGACATCCACTGGAAAAACGGTATTCGAATATCAGTCTCTGTGGGATTGATACTTAAATTATAGCTTGACGACAACCATTCACTTGTGGGTATTGAGCGTGAGCACGCGCATTGAATCCTTGGCGATCCTCATTGGAGACTTGAGGTCGTGCTCGCATGCATCAAATTTTTGGCGTCATTGCTAGGGACTGTAGATTTGATATCGGATCGAAAGTGGATAGTTTGGATCGGACCTAGACTAGATTTACTTTCTGATTTTACTTCATTTCAGTTTATTTAGTTTTGGATTTTTGTTATTTATACTCAGTCTAGATTGATCCTATTAGTTGTGTTACATTTAGCCTCAGTTCAGTTTTTAGGTTTATTTTATTTTTGGTTCGTTACTTTTATGTTATAAAATTTCCTCTCAATAAGTAGTATATATACTCCTGATTGCGCAGCTTGGTTCATCGTATGCATAGATGCTTAGGATCAGAAAATCTGCTTCTGATTGACCTAGAAATAGAAAGAACCAACCATCGAAGGAGGACTGAATAGAGAGATATGGAGGAACACGATGCCTCTCTGGCAAATATAGGTAATCGACCTCTGCGGGATTATGCAACTCCCAGTGCTAGAGAGTATAGGCCTAGTATAGCTGGACCATCAATCACAGTTAATAATTTTGAACTTAAACCAACACTTATACACATGGTCCAGCAAAGCCAATTCGGAGGAGCTGCAACTGAAGACTCAAACCGGCACCTAGAGACGTTCTTAGAGATATGCTTGACCTTGAAATTCAATGGAGTACCCACCAATGCGATCCATTTGAGCCTATTCCCATTCTCACTAAGAGACAAGGCGAAGACTTGGCTACACTCCCTTCCTTCAAGAAGCATAACCACATGGGAGCAGTGTGAGCAGCAATTCATGAATAAATTTTTTCCACCAAGTAAGACTGACTGCTCACATGCGCCACTTGATCACTAGCTTTCGCCAGAAGAAAGGAGAGTCCCTTTTTGAAGCCTAGCATCGCTACAAAGGGCTACTATATCAATGCCCCCATCACAGTCTCGAGAGGTGGCTGGTGATCAACATATTCTATAATGGGATCACATACGCCACAAAAGTTTCCCTAGATTCTGCTGCAGGAGGAGCGTTGATGAACAAGACCATCGAGGAAGCAGAGGAGTTGATTGAGGAGGTGGCCCAGAACCACCACCAATAGGCTTTTGAGCATAGTCACCCCACCTACAGCCGATAGATATGTCATTAACTCCATTGATCATCTAGCGGCAAGAATGGACACACTGAGCAGACGGGTTGACTCTCTAACCCCTGCTTCTATACATGCGACCAATTCCTTTGTGATGGAGTAGCGGCGTATCAGGAAGATTACTGTGGAGGGTAGAGTAGCTTTGAGGAGCAGGTTGATCATGTCAATGCGGTGGGCGAGTATAATCAAAGGCCCAACAATCCATATTCCAACACATACAATCTCGGATGAAGAAACCACCCGAACTTTTCCTATAAGAATAATTTAGGGAATTTCCAACAATCGGGAGGATATGGGCAATAGGGAGTGGGCAGCAACAACTGCCTAAATCTAAACTTAAGCTAATGATTGAAGGCTTCATTGCTACCCATGCAAAAGCTAATGTAGATTTCCAGCAGCAGCATCAAAGAACCGAAGAGGCACTGAGGGAGTTGAAGTCCTCTGTCGATAGGCTCACAAGCCACACTAAAATGCTAAAAACACATGTAGCCCAAATAGCCAAGACCGCATCGCAACCCATGGACACTTCTCCCCTACTATCCGAGCAAAACCTAGTTAAGGGGGATAGAGCATACAGTGAATCAGTGGGTCAAAAAAACAAAGTCACTAAGGGGGCGCAACAATGATTTCAACTTTGGAAAACTAAGTAGAAATTGAAGACAATATTCCACCCAAGCTTGATGACCCTGGTGATTTTGTCATACCCTATGCGATCTATGGGGATAGCTTCGACGAAGCATTATGTGACCTAGGATCGTCCGTTAGCGTGATGACCTATGTGATTTATAGGGAGATGGGACTGAGTGGGTTACAACTGGCTGGCCTGGCTATTCGTATGGGACATGACACAGTCAGGGAACCAGTTGGCATGCTGAAGGACGTACCTATTGTAATAGAAAGTTTTGTGATACCCACAGACTTCATTATATTAGATATAGGACCAAACCCTCATAACCCAATCATCTTAAGGAGACCCTTTCTGGCAACTGTAGGAGCATGCATAAACGTGAAGGAACACAAAGTCTCCTTGGACGACGAGATTATCATGTTTAACTTATTGGGGTGTAATGATCCATTCCCAGATGGGTATACTTTATACAGGATAGCAAAGACCCCACTGGAAGATAAAGATTCTGACAAGGATGGATGGAGGTTTAAAGAGCCACCAGAGCTGAGCTGAAGCAAAGGAGTTTAAAACAAACCAAACCACTTTGGTTTAGTTTCCACCATTGGATTAGAACCAAACCGATTTGGTTCATCCATCATGTCATCATAACACTCGGGCCATCCATGCTTCCGATGCGACTGAAACAATTTCATACTCGCTCTTTGTTTGGTCCAACCAAACCAAGTCTCTGTCGATCTGAGAATCCAATTCTCAAACTCATTTTAAATCCTTCATATTACGCTTGTTGTGTGTGTGACCAAATAGATTCCCGGTTTATGTTGGTCGTCTATAATTAACCATTAATTATAGAACGATCATGAGTGGCACCTAGTAGTACATCATGATCCCTAATTAATCAAAAAATCAACGGTTGATCCCAGAACCTTTTCTGAAACCCTTCAGTAGCTACAATGAATTGTGCCTCATTCCCTTCACTCATCTTATACCCACTTGATTCAGGACATGGTCTATTGTGTCAGTCCTCACTAAGTTGACTACGTCACACCTAGCCCAAGTATTACTTCCTCGTCCTTCAGATTCTAGTTACTGCACATGTATCCAAGAGTACCATACTCTAAACATGTAATGTTTTGGCTAAAGACTTTAGTAACAATTCGACGATAGGCCATTGGGTATACATCTCCTTGCAAGGAGCGATGAATCCTCTGTAGACTATTCAAACACCTTCGACCACTTCGACTTATACCCAATCATCCCGGGTCCACATCTCCTCGGAGATGCTTGCTTAAGATGTCAAAGCAAAGCCTTCATTGTTAGTTATAGCCCTAGAACCAATCATGTGATGGTTGAATAGGGAACATTTTGTATCATATTCTATAAAGGCAAAGGATTGGTTATTATATTTACGTCTTGCTTGTGTCAGCTAAGTTAAATATAATAATGCCCTAGAAAAGTAGGTTCTTATCTACAGCACATCAATTGGCAGAATTGATTATGAGAGGCTGTAGAGAACACTTTCCTAAATGTTCCTAGTCAAGTATTAATATGCAAGGGCAATATTAATACATAAAGACTAGCATGTAGGTCAATTGATGACCTGATCTCACAAGTCATGGATATATGATATCAAGTTGACACATGGGTATATATTAGAGAATATATACTGAACTGACCCGCCATGAGAAAGTTTCATGGATCGTCATATGAGTGTCATAAACTTTCTCATGTAACTATTGGTATGAATAGTCCTCAAACCTGAAGTCACTACGGTTCCCTACATAAGGAGTTATGTACTTTGGTATCGTCAAACGTCACCCGTAATAGGGTGGACCATAAAGGCGATTACTGGGTATATAACAAATTATGCGGAGGGATGTGAGTGGTGTAGATGGGATATATCCCTCCCATATGACGGGAGTGATATTTGTGGGCCCCTTGATTGAGTAGAACTACTAAAATGCATGGCCATGCTCGAATGAGTCAATATGAGATATTGAGCTCATTTGTTTGAGTTAGTTTACTCAGGGATCAAGAAACACATAGATTGATCGAGGATGACACGGTCTATGCCTCATTGGTCAATCTGATATCAAGGATAGAAGGACACGATCATACATTATAGTAGTCACGGAAAGGTTAGTCGGATCTTGACTTATTTCGTAACTTGGGTAGCAATGATGTATTGCTAGATGCCGCTCATTGCTTGTGTATCTAAAAGAGTTTAGATCCACTGCCAACGTTATGAGAGCCTATAGGGTCACACACAAAGAACATGATGATTAGAAGAATTAGTGCATTCTAGTTTGACTAGAATAATTTGGGAATAAGCTTAAGTACAAAATGGTTTTTGGACTTTAAGCTTAATGAGAATTTTAGCTTATTGATTTAATGAGATTAATTTAATATGCTAAGCTTATTAATTTAATAAGATTAAATAAATATGTTATCATGATAGCCTAAGCTTAATTGATTTAATAAGATTAATTCAATATGTTACCTTATTTATTTAATGAGATTAATTCAATATGATAACATAAGCTTATTGAATTAATAAGATTAATTCAACATGCATGAATGCCACATAAGCATGCCACCTAAGCATGCCATATAAGCATGCCACCTAAGCTTGATGAGGTGGAAGGAGTCAAAGGGTTTTGACCTTTGGAATTTCTCCACATGTGGCCGGCCAACTCCTTGTTTGATTATTTTTCAATGCAATTGATTGCATTGAATGTGATAGGAGGTGAAAGGTTTTTTCAATCCTATAAAACACTCCATGGGGTGGCCGGCCAAGGTGGTGGAAGCTTGAGGCTTGGAGAGAGCTTGGTGGTGAGAGGCTTTGGTTGTGTAGCTTTTGTGAGTGTAGGCTAGCAAGAAGAGTGGTCTTCTTCTTCCTTTCTCTTTTTCCCTACCTTCCTCTCCTTTAGGGACTTCTCTAGCAAGAAGTAAAGGAGAGCTCTTCTAGTTTCTTTTGTGAGACAAGAGCTTGCTCGTGTGGATACATATAGAGGCACGGACATTTGAACGTGCTAAAAGATCCAACAAACCCAAGGAGAAGCGGGATTAAAAAGGGCACGCAACAAAGGTAATATTCTCCTATAAGATAGGTTTTGAGAAATATATTTTTTTATACGAGGTTTTCTTTCGCAAGGATCACTTGGAAGGGATCCTATTTTTCCGTTGTGCATATGCTATTTTGCATAAAAAAAAATCCCTACAGTGGTATCAGAGCCACTTGCGAAAGATCGTATAAAAAAAATAGGTTTTCTCTATTTTATATATGATATAGAAGTAGGATAAATTTTATTATGAGTTGATAATTGCATTAGCAATTTTTCAAACATAATAAAATATCCGATGTCTTTTAAAAGTTAAAATTGACATGGTGCATGGTTATGGCCTAGTCCCAAAAAGTATGTGAATGTGTGTGTTGTAATTCTTAATACGGCCTGCGTGTCGTGCCTTTCTCCTAAAATTCTTGTTGTAAAATTAGTTTTAGACTCGAATGTAACTCGAGTATTTCTCCTTTTGTAATATACAAAATAAAGATGGAGGGTCCATTGGAAGATGACGTTACAAGGAGGAAGTCAACAACACAAGACAACCAAAAGGAAGCACTTGGGAGAAGATGCTATCCCTAGGTTGACCAATCAATCTTTTCATTGGCTTGAGAAGATTGTAGAATAAGGGCCATAACCATGACACACTTAGTTTAATATGTATGTGATGCATGTTAATTTAGCTTATATGTGATGTATGCTAATATGTATGTGATGCATGTTTAAGTTTATTTCTTAATAAGTCAAAAACGATATGCCTACCAAAGTTTGGTACTCACTACTTCCTCGATCATTTGTTGTTGGGTTTGCCAAAGCAAAGCAATGCATTTTATCTTGGAAGAGTGCGAGTGGACAATCGTGATGTCCCGCTATCAAACTTGGTTAAGACTTAATTAAGTTTTTCTTAATTAATTAAGAAAGTAGAGGCATATATTAGCTTTGAACATAAGTTTTAAAAATTAGTTTTGTGTGATTCAACATCAGCTTTGTCTTAGAAAGTGGTCGTTGCTCCGATATCAAAGAAGGCCTCTGTGCCTCGCCACGGCCTGGAAGCTGGTTTAGGAATAAGCACTAAACTAATCTAAACTTAACTAAAGCTATTAAAGAGTTACATCAGATGTAATTGGCAAAAAATTGCCTACCTAATCATACTACTTCTTGGGCGATTAGCCAAAGCTAACTCAAGACGAAGTATGATGTAGATCTTTATCCCATATAAATTTATAGATAAATAGAAGCTAATGATGTAAGCAAAATATGTTTGCCTACATCAATGATTAGCTCATATCAAAACTATGAGAATTTAGTGGAAGCCTCATTTAATTAAAGGCCTAATTAAATGACTTAGGTATGATACTTAATTTTGCATTTTAATGTTGTAGATCACCATGTCATCTAACACGACACACCCCCTCAACTTGCGATCTGTCCTTGAGAAAGACAAGCTCAATGGAGCTAACTTTCTAGACTGGTATAGGAACTTGAGGATTATCCTCAAGCAAGAAGGTAAACTGTATGTCCTAGAGCAGTCTATCCCTGAAACACCCGCCCCTGCGGCCACTCGTGCTGAAAAGGATGCTTATAAGAAGCATCAAGATGACGCATTAGATGTGTCATGTCTTATGCTTGCCACCATGAACTCTAAGCTTCAGAAGCAACATGAGAACATGGATGCCTATGGTATGGTTGAGCATTTAAAACAACTATATCAAGGACAAGCTAGGCACGAGCGTTTTGAAGTATCTAAGGCTCTTTTTGCATGCAAGATGCAAGAAGGAACACCTGTAGGAACTCATGTACTTAAAATGATAGGGTACGTTGAGAACCTTGAAAGACTAGGTTTTCCACTGAGCCAAGAATTGGCAACCGATGTTATCTTGCAATCATTGCCGGAAGCATATAATCAATTCGTCATGAATTATAACATGAATGAAATTGATAAGCCTTTGCCTGAGATTCTCAGCATGTTAAGAACTGTTGAACCGAATCTCAAGAAGAAAGTTAGTAACCTACTAATGGTCAAGAAGGGCAAAGGTAAACGCAAAGGCAAGGGTAAGACCCAAGCCAAAGGCAAGGCCAATTCATCCACTTCAAAAAGTAAAGGTAAAGTACCTAAGGAAGGGGACTGTTTCCATTGCGGTGAGACTGGACACTGGAAGCGGAACTGCAAAGTCTACCTTGAGGAAGTAAAGAAGAAAAGAAGTGGTGCTTTTGCCTCAGGTATATACGTTATAGAAGTTAATCTATCTATTTCTTCTACATGGGTATTAGATATCGGATGTGCATCTCACATTTGTACTAATGTGCAGGGACTGAGAAATAGTAGACTAATGGCAAAGGGCGAAGTGGACCTACGAGTAGGCAATGGCGCAAAAGTTGATGCTGTAGCTGAAGGAACATATTCTTTGTCTTTGCCCACTGGGCTTATCTTAGAACTAGAGGAGTGCTTTTATGTACCTGCATTAACAAAGAACATAATTTTTGTATCTTGTTTAGACAAGAAAAACTTTTCTTTTATAATAAAGGACAAATATTGTTCCATTTATTTGAATGAAATGTTCTATTGTAATGCACCACTTATGAATGGTCTCTATGTTCTAGATTTAAAAAACCCAATTTATAACGTAAATACCAAACGATTCAAATCGAATAAATTGAACCAAACATATCTCTGGCACTGTCGCCTAGGTCACATAAATGAAAAACGCATATCCCAACTCCATAAAGATGGATTATTGGACTCATTTGATTTTGAATCATATGAGGTATGCAAATCTTGTCTTTTAGGAAAGATGACTAAAACTCCATTTAGTGGACATGGCGAGAGAGCGACGGACTTGTTAGGACTCATACATACTGATGTATGTGGCCCTTTCAATGTCGAAGCCAGAGGAGGCTATAAGTACTTTATTACTTTCACTGATGATATGAGTAGATTTGGCTACTTATATTTGATGAGACATAAGTCAGAATCCTTTGAAAAGTTCAAAGAATTCAAGAATGAAGTACAAAACCAACTTGGTAAGCGTATTAAGCTACTTGATCGGATCGAGGTGGTGAATACCTTAGTCGAGTTTCGTGATCACTGGTGAGTGTGGGATAATATCCCAACTCACTCCACCCTGGAACACCATAATGGAATGGTGTATGAGGAGAAATCGTACTCTATTAGATATGGTACGATCAATGATGAGCAGGTGATCTACCTACTTCCTTTTGGGGTTTAGCTCTAGAGCTACTTTCACACTTAATCGCGTCCCATCAAAAGCCGTAGAAAAGACACCATATACGTTATGGACTGGGAAGAGTCCCAAAATGTCTTTTATAAAGATTTGGGGTTGTGAAGCTTATGTTAGACGTCAAGTCTCAGATAAACTAGGACTCAAATCAGATAAGTGTTATTTTGTAGGATATCCCAAGGAAACTAAGGGATATTACTTTTACAATCCCACACTTGGCAAGGTGTTTGTTGCCATAAATGTTGTCTTTCTAGAAAGAGAATTTATTTCTAGAAAAACTAGTGGGAGTAAAATTCATCTTGAAGAAATTCAAGATGAAGATAACACTAAGGCTTCGATGGAAAATGAACAGGCACCACAAAGTGTTGTCGATGAGGAAATTGTTGCCCAAAGAGTTGTGGAGCAAACACCTGTTCAAGTAGACCAACCTCTTCGTAGATCTGATAGGATCCGTCGTCAACCCGAGAGATTTTCTTTTCTCTTGACTGACAATGGTGATGTATTGCTTATCGATCTTGACGAGCCTACATCCTATCAAGAAGCTATGATGAGCCCAGATTTTGAGAAATGGCTAGAGGCCATGAGATCCGAAATGGAATCCATATACACTAACCAAGTATGGACTTTGGTTGATCCACCTGAAGGGGTAAAACCCATTGGGTGTAAGTGGGTCTTTAAAGTAAATACTGACATGGATGGTAATAAGTATACCTATAAAGGTAGATTGGTGGCTAAAGGATTCAAACAAATTCATGGTATTGACTATGATGAAACCTTTTCACCAGTTGCGATGCTTAAATCCATTCAGATCATACTTGCTATTGTAGCCTACCATGATTATGAGATCTGGCAAATGGATGTCAAAACCACTTTTCTGAATGGAAAGCTACTCGAGGATGTGTACATGACACAGCCTGAGGGTTTTGAAGATCCAAAGCATCCTAGAAAGGTATGCAAACTGCAAAGGTCCATTTGTGGACTAAAGCAAGCCTCTCGAAGCTGGAATCTTCGATTCGATGATGCAATCAAGGAGTTTAGTTTCATCAAGAATGAAGATGAACCTTGTGTCTACAAGAGAAATAGTGGGAGCACAGTTGTATTTCTTATCTTGTATGTAGATGACATACTTCTCATCGGAAATGATATTTCCTCACTCCAGTCTGTGAAGATGTGGTTAGGGAATTATTTCTCGATGAAAGAATTAGGTGAAGCTGCCTATATTCTAGGCATCAAGATCTATAGAGATAGATCTAAAAGATTACTTGGCCTAAGTCAGAGTACATATATTGATAAAGTGCTAGATCGTTTTGCTATGCAAAATTCCAAGAAAGTATTTCTGCCTTTATCACATGGTGTGAGTCTTTCGAAGACTCAATGTCCCTCTTCTAAGGAGGAGAGAGATCACATGGATAAGATCCCTTATGCATCTCCTATAGGGTCTATCATGTACGCCATACTTTGTACTCATCCTGACGTCTCGTATGCTTTGAGCATGACGAGTAGATACCAGTCGGATCCAGGTGAAAGTCATTGGATAGCAATCAAAAATATTCTTAAATACTTACGAAGAACGAAAGAATATTTCCTGATATTTGGAGGCAATGAGGAGCTAACTGTAAAGGGTTACAGTGATGCAAGCTTCCAAATAGACAAGGATGACTATAGATCGCAATCGGGGTACGTGTTTTGCCTGAATGGTGGAGCTGTGAGCTGGAAGAGTTCGAAGCAGGACACAGTTGCTGATTCTACAACAGAAGCCGAGTATATTGCTACGTCTGATGCAGCAAAGGAGGTTGTTTGGCTCCGCAAGTTCATCAGTGAACTTGGGGTAGTTCCTAGCATTGCAGATCTAATAGACCTCTATTATGACAACAATGGGGCTATTGCACAGGCTAAAGAACCTCGATCACATCAGTGAACCAAACACATACTGCGGCGCTTCCATCTCATTCGAGAGATCATCGATAGAGAAGATATGAGGATATGCAGAGTACCGACAGAAGCTAACATCGCAGATCCATTGACCAAGGCTTTGGCAAAGAGGAAGCATGATGGTCACACTAGGTCACTAGGTATCAGATATTATAGTGATTGGTACTAGTGCTAGTGGGAGATTGTTAGTTATAGTCCTAGAACCAATCATGTGATGGTTGAATAGGGAACATTTTGTATCATATTCTATAAAGGCAAAGGATTGGTTATTATATTTACGTCTTGCTTGTGTCAGCTAAATTAAATATAATAATGCCCTAGAAAAGTAGATTCTTATCTACAGCACATCAATTGGCAGAATTGATTATGAGAGGCTGTAGAGAACACTTTCCTAAATGTTCCTAGTCAAGTATTAATATGCAAGGGCAATATTAATACATAAAGACTAGCATGTAAGTCAATTGATGACTTGATCTCACAAGTCATGGATATATGATATCAAGTTGACACATGGGTATATATTAGAGAATATATACTGAACTGACCCGCCATGAGAAAGTTTCATGGATCGTCATATGAGTGTCATAAACTTTCTCATGTGACTATTGGTATGAATAGTCCTCAAACCTGAAGTCACTACGGTTCCCTACATAAGGAGTTATGTACTTTGGTATCGTCAAACGTCACTCGTAACAGGGTGGACCATAAAGGCGATTACTGGGTATATAACAAATTATGAGGAGGGATGTGAGTGATGTAGATGGGATATATCCCTCCCATATGACGGGAGTGATATCTGTGGGCCCCTTGATTGAGTAGAACTACTAAAACGCATGGCCATGCTCGAATGAGTCAATATGAGATATTGAGCTCATTTGTTTGAGTTAGTTTACTCAGGGATCAAGAAACACATAGATTGATCGAGGATGACACGGTCTATGCCTCATTGGTCAATCTGATATCAAGGATAGAAGGACACGATCATACATTATAGTAGTCACGGAAAGGTTAGTCGGATCTTGACTTATTTCGTAACTTGGGTAGCAATGATGTATTGCTAGATGCCGCTCATTGCTTGTGTATCTAAAAGAGTTTAGATCCACTGCCAACGTTATGAGAGCCTATAGGGTCACACACAAAGAACATGATGATTAGAAGAATTAGTGCATTCTAGTTTGACTAGAATAATTTGGGAATAAGCTTAAGTACAAAATGGTTTTTGGACTTTAAGCTTAATGAGAATTTTAGCTTATTGATTTAATGAGATTAATTCAATATGCTAAGCTTATTAATTTAATAAGATTAAATAAATATGTTATCATGATAGCCTAAGCTTAATTGATTTAATAAGATTAATTCAATATGTTACCTTATTGATTTAATGAGATTAATTCAATATGATAACATAATCTTATTGAATTAATAAGATTAATTCAACATGCATGAATGCCACATAAGCATGCCACATAAGCATGCCACCCAAGCTTGATGAGGTGGAAGGAGTCAAAGGGTTTTGACCTTTGGAATTTCTCCACATGTGGCCGGCCAAACAAGGAGTGTATTATTTTTCAATGCAATTGATTGCATTGAATGTGATAGGAGGTGAAAGGTTTTTTCAATCCTATAAAACACTCCATGGGGTGGCCGGCCAAGGTGGTGGAAGCTTGAGGCTTGGAGAGAGCTTGGTGGTGAGAGGCTTTGGTTGTGTGGCTTTTGTGAGTGTAGGCTAGCAAGAAGAGTGGTCTTCTTCTTCCTTTCTCTTTTTCCCTACCTTCCTCTCCTTTAGGGACTTCTCTAGCAAGAAGTAAAGGAGAGCTCTTCTAGTTTTTTTTGTGAGACAAGAGCTTGCTCGTGTGGATACATATAGAGGCACGGACATTTGAACGTGCTAAAAGATCCAACAAACCCAAGGAGAAGCGGGATTAAAAAGGGCACGCAACAAAGGTAATATTCTCCTATAAGATAGGTTTTGAGAAATATATTTTTTTGTATGAGGTTTTCTTTCGCAAGGATCACTTGGAAGGGATCCTATTTTTCCGTTGCGCATATGCTATTTTGCATAAAAAAATCCCTACATTCATGACCAAGATGACTTGAATACCACAAGTCGAAGGAACATCGCACTTAAGCTACAGTAAGAACTTCATTGACATATCCATATATGTAGAGAACCATATGAAGTCTTATAGTTGGTCACTCCAACGAACTAGTTATCATAACTAGCATCCACGATTAAATCCAGACATCCCAATATCTCCAACCAGTGAGGAATAGCTGCTTGGATAAACCAAAGAGTATACCTCATGCTAGTCTCAACAGAATAGATGGTGTCCGAATCCATCAATTCATCGACTAAGGATAATTCCAATACATCACAATTACACATGTAGAGATACTCACTAGTTGTGATCCAATCACAAATTTCTTGGTGCAACAATGCTCCAAGCATTTATATATGTTTTGATGTTTGGATAATCATCTAAGTTAGGCAATGTTTTGTGATATTGCGAATATGTTTAAGTGATAGGGAAATTCAAGGATGAAGCCTTGGTAAAAGAGAAGTCCAAGTATGATCTTGGCAAGGAAAGTCCAAGGGATGGACTTGGCAGCATAAGACCAAGCTTGTAGTCTTGGCAACGTAAAGTCCAAGTGAACCTTGGCAAAGGAAGACCAAGTATGATCTTGGCAAAGGAAGTGCAAGGGATGGACTTGGCAGCGTAAGACCAAGCTTGTAGTCTTGGCAGCATAAAGTCCAAAGAGAACCTTGGCAAAGGAAGTCCAAAGTAAGGTCTTGGCAGCATAAGTCCAAGCTTGGAGTCTTGGTGGCGTAAAGTCCAAGCATTTGGCAACCCAAGACATGACAAGGCCGAAGGAAACTCTTGAAGGAAGGCGCAAGGGTGAAGGAAGAGTTAGAAGGTCAAGTCTAGGTCTAGGATGTAAAATCAAGTGTGAATTACTCACACTTAATGAGTGTCAGTCAACTGATACAATGTATCAATCGGACCGTCAGTGCTCGGAGTCGAGTTGAAACCACGACCATCACCGATCGCGTTAGCGATGTCGATCGATGTTACCATCGATCGGCGCAACAAAGGATCGGATCGATCAATGCAAAAATGAGCACAGAATATAGTCGCACTCGACTGCGACCTGCGATCACTCGACTGATCGCTCCATCAGTCGACTGATGGAGGGATCAGTCGACTGATCACCTGGCCGTTGGAAATTGCGGCTACGAATCTCCGCGGAGATCTCGGTTCAGAAGTCGTTGGCTTCGGCGGCAGTCGACTGATGGTAAGCATCAGTCGACTGATCGAGGCCCAACGGGAAAAACAACCCCTCTTCTATAAAAAGGGGCCTTGGGGAGCTTGGTGAAGTGAGTGCTCTTATTCCTAACTACACCCTCGTGCTCACCAAGCTTTCCCAAGTGTTTTAGCAATTCAAAACCTCCTCTTCTCTATTTCTTAATCATCCATCATTGTAAAGAAGAGGAGAGCATTGTAAGAAAGGTTTCTCCACCTTGGTTCATCCAAAGGAGAATATAGTGAAGCTTGGCTAGGACTAATCCACCTTACAGATTGCCGTGGAGTAGGAGTGTCATCTCCGAACCACATACATCGAGTGTTAGCGTTGCTTTCATCGTTTTCTTACTTGTATTCTTATTCATATTTGTATTGCTTCCGCTAACTTGCTTGTAGAAACGAAGAAAGGCTAATCACCCCCCCCCCCTCTAGCCGTTACAAAGATCCTAACAAGTGGTATCAGAGCCCAGATAGCTTGGAAGATCTCATCATCAACCAAGGCATCAATGGCTCTTCAAGAGGGATATAGCACCGCCAAGCCACCGCTCTTCGATGGGAGTCATTTTGCGTATTGGAAAGGTAGGATGAAGTACTATCTAATGAGTAATATTGAAATTTGGCATAGCATTGTAGATGGCTTCGAGGAACCGGTGGATGAACATGGAAATCCTATTCCAAGCAAGGATTGGACAAGGGAAATAAATAAGAAATTTGAATCAAATGCAAAGGCGGTACTCACCATTCAATGTGGTATTACCATGGAGCAACTCAACAAGGTGGGGCCTTTCGAATCCGCCAAGGAGTTATGGGAAAAGCTCATTGAGCTAAATGAATGTTCCAAGGAGTCAAAGAGGGCAAAGAAGGACCTACTAATTGGACAACTTCAAGCCTTCCAAATGAAGATGCATGAAACCGTAAGCCAAATGCATGGAAGGTTCAAGGAGATTGTGAATGGACTTCACATCATAGGTGAGCGAGTTGACAACCGGGACTTGGTAAGATACATACTTCAAGCATTTCCTAGAAATTCTTTATGGACTTCTATGGTTGATGCCATTAAGGTAACTAGGGATCTTTCTCAAATTAAAATTGATGAATTATTTTGTGAGTTTGAATTACATGAGCAAACTAACATGTCCTCTAAGGAAAAGTGTTTAGCTCTATTTGTTGAAAAGAAGGAAAAGAAGAAGAAGGAAAGAAAAGAAGTATCATCATCATCCGAATTGGAGCATAACTCAAGTAGTGATGAAGACTCATCTAGTGAGATGGCCAATTTTGTCAAGAAGCTCTATAGGAAATCAAAGGAGTTCAAGAGTAGAGAAGCAAGGAAGGGGTCTCATTCCTCAAAAGGTAAGTTTAGTGGTAATTCAAGTTTCAATAACAATGTGATTTGTCATGCTTGCAACAAGAAGGGGCACATAAAGCCAAATTGCCCGGAGCTAAAGAAGAAGGAGGAAAAAGAAAAGAAAAAGAATGACAAGAAGGAGAAGAAGGAGGAGGAGGCTATGGTAGCTCAAACCACATGGGACACACCAAATGTTGAAGACTCCTCCGATGATGAGCTTTGCCACATCACACGCTATATGGCACTCATTGCCCTAGGAGATGATTCCGATACATCAAGCCAAGAAGACTCCTCAAGTGATGAATCGTCATCTAGTGATGATGAGGTAATGAACTCTCCCAAAGTTAAGCTTCTCTATAAATCAATTTTCTATCTTAAAGAAGCTCTAGATAAGTCTAAATCTAAGGTTAAGAGCATGAAGGTAGAACTAAAGGCCATTAGGAATGAAAAACCTTCACATGTTGATTCTTGCATGCTTAAGGAAGAAAATGACAAACTTAAGGATGAGGTTAGTGAATTAAAAACATGTTTAGAAAAATTTTCAAATGGCTCAAAATGTCTTGATATGATCCTTAGTCGACAAAGAGTCGTTTACAACAAGGCCGGTTTAGGATATAAGCCAAAAGAAAAAGAAGTTGCTTATATTTCATTGATTAATAAGAAAGCAACCATTAAAGGAAAGGTTAAGAAAGCATGGGTACCTAAGGAGCTTTTACTTAATGTTACTGGTCCAAATGTTTGGGTACCAAAATCTTGTGTTTTTTATGTGATTTAGGTAGGAGAGCAAGGTATGTGGATTGTGGATAGCGGTTGCTCAACACATATGACCGGTGATGTGAGCAAGTTCTCCATAATTAAGTATGTGAAGAAGGGAGCGGTATCTTTTGGAAATAGTGTAAAACTCAAGATATTAGGTAGAGGTACAATTGAGGTATCCCCCAAAATTATCATTCACAAAGTTTTACTAGTTGAAAATATGAAATTTAATTTATTAAGTGTTAATCAACTGTGTGATACAAACTATCATGTCTCGTTTGAATCCTCTAAATGCATGATTAGGCACAAGGAATTAAATGATTGTATGTTAGTGGGATATAGGAAGTCAAATATTTATTATGTTGATCTTTCATATGCTTCTAACATTTCTACTAAGTGTCTTGTTGCAAAAGAAGAAGAAAGTTGCCTATGGCATAGGAGATTGGGGCACATCAACATGAAAAACATAGCCAAGGTAGCCAAGGTGGAGTTGGTCAAAGGCTACCAAAGATCAAATATGTCAAGAACAAAATGTGTGATGCATGTCAAGAAGGAAAACAAACAAAGGCATCACACAAAGGTAAAACCCTAACTAATACCTCTTTACCGTTAGAATTATTGCATCTTGACTTATTTGATTGTCATAGCACTCCCTCTTTAAATGGTAACAAATATTGTTTAGTTATAGTAGATGATTTTTCTAGGTATACTTGGGTCTACTTTATGAAACATAAGGATGATACCTTAGAAATAATCATAGGATTTAGTAAAAGGGTTGAAAATGAAAAGAGTCTCAAAATCAACCGGATCCGTAGTGATCATGGTGGTGAATTTGAGAATTCTAAATTTTCACATTTTTGTTTAGAGCAAGGGTACAAGCATGAGTTATCTTGTCCTAGAACACCCCAACAAAATGGGGTGGTGGAAAGGAGAAATCGTGCCCTACAAGAGGCGGCTAGGACTATGCTTAATGCATATTCTCTACCTAGCTACTTGTGGGCGGAAGCGGTTAATACCGCTTGCTATATCCAAAATAGGGTTCAAATCCATAGGTTTTTAGGAAAGACACCATTTGAATTATGGAATGGGATTATTCCCACAATTCACTATTTCAAAGTCTTTGGATGTAAAGTTTATATTTTAAATACCAAAGATAATTTAGGAAAATTTGAATCCAAAGCGGATGAGAGAATCCTAGTTGGATACTCATCCACAAGTAGAGGGTATAGAGTCTACAATAAGAGAACCCAAGGAATTGAGGAATCTTCTAATGTTCAATTTGATGAAACCACTAGTACCTACCCTAGAAAGTCCTCCATTGATAAGGATATTAATGACAATAATCAAGGCATTACCCAAAAACTTCAAAATTTTACCATAAGGGGTAATGATCAAGGGGGAGGAAGAGGAGATTCCGATGATGAAAGGATGGTAGAAGATAATAATGATCAACTTGAAACCCCTTCTAGAACCCTAAGAGTTCATCAAGATCATCCACTTGACCAAGTAGTAGGAGATCTATCTCAAGGAGTAAGAACTAGGTCATTTCATAGACCTCTTACTAGTCAAGTAGCTCTTATTTCACAAATTGAGCCCAAATCGATCAATGATGCATTACATGATCCGGATTAGATTTTGGCAATGCAAGATGAATTGGCCCAATTTGAGAGAAGTCAAGTATGGGAATTAGTACCTAGACCCAATGATAGCACCATAATTACTACAAGATGGGTCTTTAGGAATAAGCTAGATGACCAAGGAAATATCACTAGAAATAAGGCTAGGTTGGTTGCTAGGGGATTTAATCAAGTTGAGGGGCTTGACTATGATGAGACTTATGCCCCGGTTGCTAGGTTAGAATCTATTAGAATTCTCTTAGGGTATGCTTCCTATATGGGATTTAAACTTTACCAAATGGATGTTAAATCGGCATTCTTAAATGGTTATATTAAGGAGAAAGTATATGTAGAGCAACCACCTGGATTTGAGAACATAGATTATCCAAACCATGTATGTAAGCTTAGGAAAGCATTATATGGGTTAAAACAAGCTCCTCGGGCATGGTATGAAAGATTGTCATCTTTCTTAATTTCTAAGGATTTTAGAAGAGGCCAAGTAGATCAAACCTTGTTTATAAAGTCAACATTAAAGGATATATTCATAGCCCAAGTATATGTTGATGACATTATTTTTGGGTCAACAAATGATGATCTTTTCCAAGATTTTATAAAAAACATGGAAAATGAATTTGAAATGAGTTTAGTTGGAGAGCTTACCTTTTTCCTAGGTTTACAAGTCAAGCAAACTAATGAAGGGATTTACATTTATCAAACCAAATATGCAAATAAAATGATCAAGAAATTTGGTTTGGAAAATGCCAAAATTGTAACCACTCCTATGGCCACTAGCACTAGAATAGATAGTGATCATGAAGGTAAATCAATTGATCTTAAACTTTATAGGAGTATGATTGGTAGCCTACTATACCTAACCGCTAGTAGACCTGATATCTTATTTGCGGTAGGTATGTGTGCAAGATACCAATCTTGTGCCAAAGAATCACATTTAGTAGCCGTTAAGAGAATTTTAAGATATATTAAAGGCACCCTAAATGTAGGACTTTGGTATCCTAGGACTAGGTCGTTTGAATTTCTTGGCTATACCGATTCCGATTATGCCGGGTGCAAATTGGATAGGAAGAGTACTAGTGGTGGATGTCAATTTCTTGGGTCCTCCCTAGTTAGTTGGAGTAGTAGGAAGCAACATTGTGTTGCTTTATCAACCACCGAAGCCGAATATGTGACTATGGGTGGTTGTGTAGCTCAACTACTTTGGATGAGACATACTCTTGTGGACTATGAGCTACACTACTCTAACATTAAAGTTTATTGTGACAATGTGAGTACCATCAACTTGACCAAAAATCCGGTACATCACTCTAGGACCAAGCACATTGAAGTGAAACATCACTTTATAAGAGATCATGTGGCAAGAGAGGATATTGAACTTAATTAAGTAGAATCTAAGTCCAACCTTGCCGATATCTTCACCAAAGCTCTTCCCGAAACCGAATTTTCATCATTAAGGAGAGAGCTTGGTATGTGCTTTATAGAGTAAAATTCTAGGTTTGCATGATTCTATACTTATATAGTATCTTTATACCTTGATGCATCTCACAAAAGCCTTAAGAAATCTTTATTTTTGTATTAAGATACTTAGAAACATGTGAGATGATAGGGAAGATGTACTTGGCTCATCATGCTTGTTATGATGCATTACTATGAGCCAATAACACACCTAGAGACATGAATACCTTATGGACCAATCATTGGGAAGGCTTGTATTCAAGTAATGAATACATAGCTCTAAGAACATGGTTGGAAATTCCAAATTATATATAGTTTAAATTATGTTCATCATATTTTGAAAAATAGTTTTCAAGTGGAACACAAAAGTGATACAAAGTTTGCAAAATCTTTAGAACTTTTGTTAGGTTCCAAGTTTGTATCAATATTGAAATCTTGAAAACATATATTTTTCAAACTATTTTTCCTTAATAAAGAATGATCTTAGAAATGTGTACACAAAATTTCATAATTTTTCGAGGTTTCTAGAATTTCTAACGCATTTGGTTAATAAAAGGTCAAATTTCGATTTAGGGTAGGATGATCGTTCAGAAACCAGTCGACTGATACACTGTATTTTCTGATAAAAAGCTCCATTTTCTGATATTTAGTGTATCTTTGATATCCTAAAACTATAGTATGATAATATTGCGTATACACAAGTTTTAGGACTGTTTAATGCAGTGTTTTAGGGGGAGTTTCATAAATTATATCTTTTTCATCCCCAAAATCCATTGTTGGTGCAAAGTTAGGACTTAATTTATGAATTTTTTTTTATGCTTTGCTTCAAATATTGTTTACACATTATAAATCATATCTTGGATTAAGGGGGAGCTTAATTTCAATCTTATACCTTAGTCCAAGATCCAACACATTAATTCTTTCATGTTTGAATCCTTCTCTTTTTGATGTATGTCAAAGGGGGAGAAGGAGTGTTTAAGTTATAATTCATATTGAAAATATGATTATGTGTGTATCTTTAAAAACCTAACTTAAATGATTGCCAAACATCAAAAAGGGGGAGATTGTTGGTGCAACAATGCTCCAAGCATTTATATATGTTTTGATGTTTGGATAATCATCTAAGTTAGGCAATGTTTTGTGATCTAATTGTGAATATTTTTAAGTGACAAGGAAATCCAAGGATGAAGCCTTGGTAAAAGAGAAGTCCAAGTATGATCTTGGCAAGGAAAGTCCAAGGGACAGACTTGGCAGCATAACACCAAGCTTGTAGTCTTAGCAGCGTAAAGTCCAAGTGAACTTTGGCAAAGGAAGACCAAGTATGATCTTGGCAAAGGAAGTGCAAGGGATGGACTTGGCAGTGTAAGACCAAGCTTGTAGTCTTGGCAGCATAAAGTCCAAAGAGAACCTTGGCAAAGAAAGTCCAAAGTAAGGTCTTGGCAGCATAAGTCCAAGCTTGGAGTCTTGGCGGCGTAAAGTCCAAGCATTTGGCAACCCAAGACATGACAAGGCCGAAGGAAACTCTTGAAGGCAGGCGCATGGCTGAAGGAAGAGTTAGAAGGTCAAGTCTAGGTCTAGGATGTAAAATCAAGTGTGAATTACTCACACTTAATGAGTGTCAGTCGACTGATACAATGTATCGATCGTCAGTGTGATCAGTCTCGGAAACCCCGACTATTGAAACCACGACCATCGATGGCGTTAGCGATGGCGATCGATCAACGCAAAAATGAGCACAGAATATAGTCGCACTCGACTGCGGCCTGCGATCACTCGACTGATCGCTCCATCAGTCGACTGATGGAGGGATCAGTCGACTGATCACCTGGCCGTTGGAAATTGCGGCTACGAATCTCCGCGGAGATCTCGGTTCAGAAGTCGTTGGCTTCGGCGGCAGTCGACTGATGGTAAGTATCAGTCGACTGATCGAGGCCCAACGGGAAAAATAGCCCCTCTTCTATAAAAAGGGGCCTTGGGGAGCTTGGTGAAGTGAGTGCTCTTATTCCTAACTACACCCTCGTACTCACCAAGCTTTCCCAAGTGTTTTAGCAATTCAAAACCTCCTCTTCTCTAGTTCTTAATCATCCATCATTGTAAAGAAGAGGAGAGCATTGTAAGAAAGGTTTCTCCACCTTGGTTCATCCAAAGGAGAATATAGTGAAGCTTGGCTAGGACTAATCCACCTTACGGATTGCCGTGGAGTAGGAGTGTCATCTCCGAACCACGTACATCGAGTGTTAGCGTTGCTTTCATCGTTTTCTTACTTGTATTCTTATTCGTATTTGTATTTCTTCCGCTAACTTGCTTGTAGAAACGAAGAAAGGCTAATCACCCCCCCCCCCTCTAGCCGTTACAAAGATCCTAAAATTCTCTTATGCTGTGAATTGTATTGCGGACATTCACTAAATGAGTTTAAGATTCAATCAAATATATGAAAACTTGTATACTCAAATAGTGAATCATCATTTATCAAATAAATGGTACAACCATAATCGATTACCTTAGGACACCTCTCATATATTACTAACAAACTCCCACGTGGCCTAATGTCAATCACCATAATATCCAATACCATAAGCTCTAACATGACCCTCAAACTTACTCTAAGGTAAGGCCTTATTTAAAGGGTCCGCTAAGTTCCTTTCAGTGGGAATCTTCTCGATTTGTATTTTCTTCCTACTGATGATCTCCCTGATCAGATGATAGCGGCGAAGTACATGTTTGGATCGTTGATGAGACCACATCAAGTTCAGAGATGAACTTCTTGATCCAAATCGCTTCTTTTGCTGCTTCCGAAGCTACAATGTATTCTGCCTCAGTGGTAGAATCCACTATAGTTCTTGTTTGGAACTTTTCTAATTTACTGCGCCTCCATTCAAGGTGAATACGTACCCAGATTGAGACATGGAATTATCCTTGTCTATCTGAAATCTAGCATCCGTATACCCACGTATTACAATATCACCTTCTCTATATATTAGGAACACATCCTTAGTTCTTCTCAAGTACTTAAGGATTGTCTTAATAGCTGCCCAATGATTCATTCCTAGATCGGACTGGTATCTGCTTGTGACACTCAGAGTATACGATACATCGAGCCTCGTACATAACATAACATACATGATAGATCCTTTTGCGGATGCATAGGGATTCTTACTCATGCAAATCCTCTCGTCTTCTGTGCACAGACACATAGACTTCGAAAGTTGTATCCCATGCCTGATGGGTAGGAAACCTTTCTTGGATTCCGACATGCTAAACCACTTTAGCACTCGGTCTATATATGTAGACTGCGAAAGACCAAGCCACCTATTCGATCTATCCCTATAGATCTTAATCCCGAGGATGTAGGTTGCTTCTCCCGGGTCTTTCATGGAGAATGTCTTGGATAACCAAATTTTAACTGATTATAAGACAGAAACATCATTTCCTATAAGTGATATGTCATCCACATACAATACTAGGAATACGACTGCACTCCCACTAACCTTCTTGTACACACAAGGCTCATACGGATTTTGTGAGAAATCAAACCTTTTGATTGCCTCATCAAAATGGATATTCCAGCTCCTGGATGCTTGCTTCAATCCTTATATGGACCGTCAAAGTTTGCATACCTTGGTTTTATCAACCGATGTGAAACCCTCAGGCTGTATTATATATACGTCCTAGAGTAGGTTTCCATTAAGGAAACACGTTTTCACATCCATCTGCCATATCTCATAATCATAATGAGCCGCTATGGCTAGGAGCATCCGAATAGATTTAAGCATAGCAACTGGTGAATAGGTTTCGTCATAATCAACACTTTGCTTTTGACGATAGTCTTTCGCCACTAATCTAGCCTTATAGGTAATCACATTACCATCCATGTTGGTTTTCTTCTTGAAAACCCACTTGCACCCTATAGGCTTAATGCCTTCAGGTGGGTCAACCAAGTTTCAAACTTGATTTTCATACATGAAATCCATTTCCGACTTCATGGCATCGAGCCATTTTCCCCTTTATGAACTTTTCAGAACTTCTTCATAACTGATAGGCTCCTCATCATCAATGAGTAATACATTGTTCGATTCACTTACGAGAAATCCATATCTCTCAGGAATGTTGCGTGTCCTACCAGATCTACGAAGATTTGGTGTCACAATAGGTTCAGCCGATGTCTCATCACTATGAGTTATCGGTTGAGGTGCTTGACTAGGTATCTCCTCAATGTCTACTGGAGTCTCTTGAACCTCCTCAAGTTCAATGCCACTCCCATTATTTTCTTGCAAGAGAAGCTCTTTCTCCAGAAACACAGCATGCCTTGAAACAAAAACTTTTTTTCCACAGGATGATAGAATTCGTAACCCCTCATTTCCTTAGGGTATCCAATAAATAGACATTTATCAGACTTAGCATCCAGTTTGTCTGATACAGTCCGCTTCACTTAAGCAGGACAACCCCATATCTTCAAGTAAGATAAATGAGGTTTCTTACTATTCCATATCTCATATGGAGTAGTAGAGACTACCTTGGTCGGAACTCTGTTTAGCAAGTAAACAGTAGTCTGAAGTGCATAGCCCCAAAAGGACTTGGGAAGATTCGCGTGATCCATCATTGACCTAACCATGTCCAACAAGGTTCGGATTCTCCTCTCAAACACACCATTAAGCTGCGGTGTATACGACGGAGTCCATTGAGACAATATACCATTGTCCCTAAGATAATCTAGAAACCCTTGACTCAAGCATTCACCACCTCGATCCGATCGAAGTATTTTAATACTCTTGCCAAGTTGTTTCTCTACTTCATTTCTGAATTCTTTGAACCTTTCAAAGGCTTCAGACTTGTGTTTCATCAAGAACACATACCCAAACCGTGAGTGATCATCGGTGAAGGTAATGAAGTAGCTATAGCCTCCTAGAGCTTGAGTTGACATAGGTTTGCATACATCAGTATGTATTAGACCAAGCAACTCTCCCACCGGTTCACCTTTTCCAGTAAAAGGTAACTTGGTCATCTTGCCCTTTAAGCATGATTCGCATGTATCGTATGAATCTAATTCAAACGATTCTAAAATTCTACATCGGTGTAATTCAGACATGCATTTCTTGCTCACATGGCCAAGACGACAATGCACCATATAGGAGTATAATTGATTATCTTTTCGAGCACGTTTGTTGCTCACTTCGATATTGAAAATGTCACTGGATACGTCCAACGTAAAAATACTATTGCTTAACGTTCCAATCCCATAAAGAACTCCATTCAAAGTTATGTAACAACAATTGTTAATAAAAGTTAAATTGTACCCATTTCTATTTAAACAAGAAATAGAAATGATGTTCTTTATCAGCCAAGGAACATAAAAGTAATTGTCCAGTTCTAAGACAAGTCCTGTAGGGAGTTTCAACAAATATATTTCGATGGCGAGTGCAGCAACCTTTGCTTCATTCCCAACACGTAAATTTGACTCTCCCTTGATGAGTCTTCTTCTATTCCTTAGCCCATGTATGTCATTACATATATGTGAGCCACACCCAATATCCAATACCTAAGTGTCAGAGAAAATAGAATGACAATCAATACCGAAGATATCTGAAGAGGATGGGGCATCAGATGTCTTCTTCTTCTTCATGGACTTAAGATAAATCTTGCAGTTACTTCGCCAATGACCTTCCTTACCACAATGATGGCAAGTGCCCTTTTGAGCTGGTTCTGCTTTTTTAGCCTTTTTCTTCTTCCCCTTCTGTTGTTCCTTTAACTTCCTCTTAGAACGTTTCTTCGAGGAATCAACTAACAACACCATCCCCTGCTCATGCTTCATAGAAGGCTCCTCAGTCTTCAGCATGTTGAGCAGTACCACAGATGAACTTTCTTGTGTCTCAGAGGTGAAGAGGAGCTTGGAGACTTCGAACCTTTTGGATCTCACTTGCTCATCAAACAACTCATAAAGATGAAAGACTATGGTATGATCATCCATATGCTCATGCTACTTCCACAGTTTAGGTACCATCACGGCTAGCATGATCCAGCTCACTAGTTCAGAATCACTCACATATTTCTGATGGGCCAACAATTGGTCCAGAGTTGTGTTATCACTAGGACGGGCGGGAAGAGGTGCTTCGAGGACATACACAAGCTTTTTAGCCTTGAGAACAATTCTCAAGTTTCTAAGCTAGTCCAAGAAGTTCAGCCCAGTCAATTTATTCGAATCCAAAATAGAGCGCAAATTCAAAGATATCATGATCAAGCGATTAACCTAGAAATACAAATTAAGCATATATGAGAAAGATGATTTAAAATGCATCCACATACATTTACAAAATCCCATTCATTTTTTGAATTCAAAAACCCTCAAAATCAATTCGGGAGATCGAAGGTCCATTTCCGAATGGGCTGATATCCAACATAGATAAGAACAACCTTGGAGTGAGTCCAATAAGTCATTCTTAGCTATGATGGTAGGTATCAAGTATACCGATTACATATCATGTATATGTAACTATCACAATGTGCTATCAACTAATTGAATGTTCACACATACATTGGGTTGTTAACACATTAACAAGTATGCATCATATGCATAGCACCCAACTTCACCTCTCTTCACATCGACCTTGGAGTGAGTCCAACAAATCGATGCTCCAAGTTAGAGATGACCCATTAATCATGAAATAGTTTTAATATGGTTAGAGCGCATTCAACCAATTAGCCAGGCTTGGAGTGAGTCCAATAACCCAAACTAATGATTGACCTCTAACTCTTACCATATTAGTGTTAAACTATTCCAATGATTTGAACATGTTCAGGTTCAAGCTAGGCTTGGAGTGAGTCCAACAACCCAAATAAGAAACAGAACTCTGATTCTAACCATATTAATGGAAGGTGTAGGCTTTAATATTGTGCAAGGGTTTTAAAGTATCATCCTCTTTTTAATGCAAAGGGGGAGGAACTTCTTGAGGTTGCCTCTCGACTTCTTGCTCAGAAGTTCCCACAAATGATGCAAACTGATGCGGTACAGATTTTCCTCCTCGAGACTAGATCGCCGAGAATGGGTTCTCTCCAACCACAGTAGTAATTCTCCGATTCTTTCCTACTAAAGTTAACACATATCAGATGGTCGTCAGTGTCCCGGCTAATGACCCTCTGATGCCTAAGTTAGAGCTTGTTGAAGGAAGATAACCGAAGTAGTAGATGCAGTAGTATAGAGAAACAAGTGTAAGAATGATCAGACCTCCTTCTTCTTCCTCCTCTCCTCCCTTTTATAAACCCCCCCCCCCCCCTCTCCATGACTCCTTCATGACGCTTTAGGGAAAATAGTTGTGTAGCAACCTACAAGGATGATTGTCCACGTGGAAAGCCGCACAGGTAGAGGTGAAAATGATGTTAGGTCATTAGAGAATGGCTCCTATAAGGAATCCTTTTTTGGGCCTATGAGGCATCCTCAAGCCGTTTGTAAAAGGAAATGACATGCATGAGTGGACTCTAACAAACTGTTAAGGGAATATTTTGTGAGGTCCCACCTTAACCAACTTGTTATTCTTCCCTCCGAAGGTGGTCCTATATTAACTGACTTATTATTCCTTCTTCATGATTTATTCCACTAAGGTTCAATCACTCATCCTATCCCCCGAGTTGTTCCCCTTCGACTCAACACCTTTTTCCTGAGTTGTTTCTTCCCTGACTCAGCACTTTGCTTGCTCCTCGAGTGATCTTTCTCCCCACTCGACATTATGTCTGCTTACCGAGTCTCCTCCCTCCTGACTCAACACTCTACATACTTCCTGAGTCACCTTTCCTTTGACTCAGTATTCTGCCTTCTTTTTGAGTCACCTCCTTCCCGACTCGGCAATTTGCCTACTTCTCGATTTGTGTCATTCTCGACTCGACACTCTGTCTGCTTCCCAAGTTGTCCCTTTTTCGACTCAGCCCTTTGCATACTTCCCGAGTCGTCCCTTTCCCGACTCGACCCTCTGCATACTTCCCGACCCACCATTCCTCTAAATCGATATTCTGTCTGCTCCCCGAGTCATCTTTCTCCCGACTTGGCATTTTGCCTGCTTACCAAGTAGCCTCCCTCCCAACTCAACACTCTGCATACTTCCCAAGCCAACTTTTCACTAACTCGGCATTTTGTCTACTTCCTGAGTCACCTCTTTGTCCTGACACAGTACTCCAACCTCCCCCTGAGTCATCTCTTCCCTAGCACAGCCCTCCTAACATTTATACATATTATTGTAGTATCATTGACTCATCATGGAGCAATATGTTTGGCATGCTCGGGCAAACAAAATTGGGTACCCACAATGAAAGATCATACGATGTGATTTTAATACATAGGGAGAAATAGGCCAATTACTGCATTTATTTTTTTTCTTCGAGTTGCTCTTCTCATTGTATGCATAGATCGACTAGGCAAGGATGTTGGAGGATCGAGGCCCGGCTAGAAAGGGATTGAATAGCCTACGATGTGCTCGATGGAATTCTCTCATCTTAATCGTCTACACTATAATTAGCGTAGTAGAATATATGCTAAAACAAAGACAATTAAGTTAATACAAAAGTAAAGAAGAAGCAAATGCTAACAAGCCGATGTAACGTGGTTCACGGCCCTTGCCGCTAGTCCACAGACGATTCGTTCGACAAATCGCTCCCACAATCAATCACTAAACTTCTCCTTGAGCTTAATCAAGGTGGAGAAGAAATCTTTACACAAAAATCTCCCTCTTACCATAAGATTGAGTTAGAAGTAAGAAAGAGGAGGTTTGGGACATTCAAAGCACTTGGGGAGCACTTAGGAGAGGAAGCATTAACCTCCCCAAGGCACCAAACCCTTCTTTTTATAGGGAAGAAGGGTTTCTTCCCGTTGGACATACAGAAGTCAACTGTTGCATGCCATTAGTCGATTGCCGCTCTAACGGCTGACTTACAATGACTTCTAACTTGCCTTCGCACATCATTCTAACGGTATTCTTTGCAATCGATCACGCATCGCAATGAGTAGTTATGTACCTATGTTCACCCATAGCAGTCGACTGCCATCCTTGGCAGTCAACTGTTAGGTCACAAAACCCTAGTTGACACCGGTCAACTACTAGTCGACTCAGACCAGTCGACTGCCAATACTTGGCAGTCGACTGTTGTCGAGTAAAACCTCAAACATCAAGATGTTTGAGCATCTAACTGTTGGGTAAAATCTCAAACACCAAGTTTGAGCATCCGACACTTGACTTAGCCATTCGGCCAAGTTCACTTAGCTTGAGCTATCCCGACCCGGGTTACAAACGCTCAATCTCTCATCTCCCATGGAGTCCCTCACCGAAGCTCTCTTCGTCCGGCTACGTCCCTCGGATGCACTAAGCCCGCGGCTTCCTCCAGTGTCATCCTTCGTGTCTTGCCTTGAAGTCTGCTTCCTTTGACTTCACTCCATTGCTCCTCGTCCGACGGTCCCTCGGATGCACCAAGCTCACAACTTTTCCAATGTCATCTTTCACCGACTCAAGGACCCGAGCCAATTAAGCTCAAAATAAATCCAAACTCATAAAACATGCTAACAATCAACAATTAATCACATGAAAGAGTAAAAAGTATCAAATCTAGGAGCAAAAATAATGTACTAAAATGTTGTTATCAAATTCCCCCACACTTATTCTTGCACGTCCCGAGCAAGTAAAAAAACTAAAAAATATATTCAAAAACATATCCCTATCATCCCCTAGCAATACCTTGAAAATAGTAAAACATAATTACTTAGGATCATCAAGTTTTGAGAATCTAGGCACTCATATTCCACTTCCTACACAAGTCAATAAGCAAGGTAATTTTCATCAACTTGAATAGATTAAGCATGATAGAACCTCACAAGGTAGATATATGCACTGATACACACATAACAAATATGGAACTGAAGCTCACTCAAAACAGCTTATGATATTGCACTACCATATGCTTGCTAATCTTCTACTTCTCCATTACTATGAACATAAGCACACATAAATCAAGAGAACTTATCAAAAGTAGTGATGAAGTCAATATGAATTCCAAAGAACAAGAAAGATAGGCAACACATAAGACTAAAAGAACATGAGAGCATTGAAGTATTCACATGATGACTACAACAAAATATAAGCAAGAAATCATTCAAACACATCCAACACTCAACTTCCTTGTACCCTTTTCAATGTAATACACAAATTAAACATTCACACATCTCCAAAAATATCTACCCTCAATAAACTCTCAATCCAAGAATGCTTCCACGTGACAAAGCCAAATAGATAGGAATAACATCCTCAAAAACTCAATATCACTAATATAAGAATTTTGAAACCATGAGAATGCTTATTTTTATTCATCAATCACATATCATGCAAAGAAAAATACAACATTTGTTTGTTTTTTGTTGTTGTTTTTTTTTTTCTTTTTTTTCTTCTTTTATTTTTTCTTTCAACATTTTTTTCGTGTTTTTTTTTTGGAATCAAACAAAGATATGTGATTGTGATGATGATAAATTTAGACTCCCATGTTTCAACCTATGAAAATCTCCTCTTAACAAAAAAATTCAAAAGAATGTAACAATATATTTTATCCCTTTTTTTTTCACATATAACACTCTCCCCCACACTTAAACTTGTCCGTCCCAGATAATGTACTCATCATGTAATCCCCCAAAACTCTCATCATATGATAAGGAAAGGAAAACCAACAAAAATGTGAAAGTGACAATATAATGACAATGAGAAGATATATCAAGGAAGCTACAATGTCATGCAAGTATCAGGTGGAATGTATGACGAGTAACAATAACAAAGAAAAAGAGGAGAAAATACAAGAGAAATTGCCTCCATCATATTTATGCAAGCTCGTATTATTGTAATTTCAAAAAGAATCAAGTATCACAAGTGTTATCACACACAAGAGGATAAAGGATAGACATGACAATAAACCTTACTAGGTGAATAAAAATATCAAGCTTAATCCATCAAGATAGAGTCCATCGCCATAACAAATGACTAAATGCAAGCAATGTACTTAATCATACCAATGAATCCAAAACTCGATAGTCAAACTTAATTATGTTTTATAATTTTCAAAGCACTACGAAAGGATGTGCAAGGAATTATCGAAACCACTATGACAAAGTAAATAAAACTAAATAAGGTGTGAAGTAAAAGAACAAAACAAGAATGTAACAACACAAACAGAAAGGTAAAGAAAGATAAAAGCAAGAAAAGAAAAGAACGAACTCCCCTGAATTCCTGGCGGTTGAAGAAGATTCAGAAGTAGTAGCCAATGAGGGAGTGGAATGCTCCGAGAAAAGATCCTTCCCGAAGATTAAAGCCGGTTCAGAAGTAAAATCCACGCGGGAGGTGGAATGGATCGAGAGAAAGCGAGCACCTCCATGATGTGATCAGAATTGTCCTGTGCTACTCCCTCTAATATGATCACCTTCTTATATGTCTTCTCTAGAGGTTGGAGGCGATTCATCAGAAGTTTCCAACCTGGGGGTTGGATTATTGCATTAAGTGTTGAGGCCTTTATGAGCAAAAATGTTGGAGGCTTTTGCTGTGGCAGGAGTGTCCAGTCTGGAGGTCTCCAGCTATCCATCACTCCTATGTCAGACTGGCAATTCTGGGTGTTGATATCTAGCAGCTGCTCTTCTTCAAGAGATGAATACTCCAAGGAATCAGGAAGAAGATCTAATTGTAGATCCTTTTGTTGCACAACTGAAGGAAACAACTTTGAGAGTGATGCCTCTTCTGCAATATTATCTTCAATAAAACTACAAGCAGCTTCAGTTGACAACTCATCAATAGTATCATCCACATTTAAAATAGTAGCAACTTCCTCAAAACCTTCACATGCATCAATATCAACAATAATATTTGCAGCAATACTAATATCATCTAGTGTTCTGCATGTATCAATATTATCATCAAAGTACACAACATCAGTATTCACATCGATATTTGGAACATTACAATGTACATCATCACAACTCATAGCAGCGGAGTCCTATAGAGTTGTAGTAGAAACTAGTGCGTCCTCAACTCTACAATCCATCTCCTCAAGCACATCAATCTGCCTCGGCATAAAGCAACGAAGAATAGCCTCCGATAGAGGTTGAATGACTTCTTGTGCCTGCATCTGCTGGATGGATGATCTAAGCTGATCTAATTGACTTTCCATTTCATATTCTGATGCTTCAATTTCTTGTTGGGAATAGAGACCACTGGTCATCTGCATTTGCTTCGTAGCTAGCTGCTGGATAAGTTTTCTCAAATCTTGTATTGAATCATCTTGTGGGCTAGGGCTAGAAGCTTGTTCACTATGGTTCTGAAATCCTAATGGACTCTGATATGCAGAAGAATGTTGAGCATCTTGATGTTGTGCTACCTCATATGTGTAAGATGATCGATCTCCCCAACTAGGCATGCAAGTACTGGTAGATGATGGGGGTGAATAACACTGAACTTGTTCAGGAATGTACTGATGCACGTGCCCATATCTCAAATCTAAATTGTAAGCATGTGTACCAGAAAATGAATTATACCTATCCTGCTGATATGACTGATGATACTGAGGCATAGGCTGATTATACTTGAGACTGGTACTGGAGATGTTGATAGTCAGATTGATAATACTGAGAATATGCATCTGTATTACTCCTACCATAATATTCAGTGCCTGAATAATGAATGTCACTGAAGTCTCCAAATGACTGATAATATGAATCCATGATCAAAGAAATTTCCTATTCTTTCCTGAAACACTAACAAACAATATCAAAAGATACAGGAAGCAAACAAAATATAACACATGGATATACAAGACATAAAAGAATTAAGCCCTCAACAAAAGTTTTGAATTTTGATTTTTTTTTTTTTAGAAAAATTGACAAACAATCCTAAATCTACTAAGCATCATTACACTCCAGGCAACGGCGCCAAAATTTGATATACGGTGATTTGTGTCATGTGGTACCGTTTCAAATTAATTACCGAACTCCCTCTACACTAATATAGCATAGTGAATAGCCCGGATCGTTTCCCAACAAGTGTAATAGATAGAATAGTAAACTTAGAATTTCTAATTATTACTTTAGATTTTTTATTGAAGATGGGGGTTTGAAATTTGAAAGATTAAGCCTACTGAATGAAAAGACAATGCACGTAATCAAATTCTAATCTAACTAAACTACGAGTGCGATGAAATTAAAAGAATCCTAAACTAAACATTCAAACAAGAAAGTACAGGAATTTAAATATGTAGAATAACATGAGAGTAAAGTAAAGCAAAAAATTAAATCTAACCTAACTAACTATAACCTAATTACCCAAAGAGACATTTAACCGAACACCTACAAGACATGAAACAAAATAAATCAAATACGTACAATTCGAAATATGGAACTGAATTTGACTATAAGCATTCAACACAAATTAAAATGGAATTCATCAAACACGTCGATGAGCTTGCAATTGGCTGTCCGAAATCTAAAAAAAGAACTGGAATTGGGCTGCCGGGAATGTGCACGAAAAGGCTGAAGCTGCGATGAAGAAAATCTGCCGGAGATGAAAATGGCTGCGGAGATGGCTGTCCGACGGTATGGAGGAGCTGAACTGCGGTGGAGATAGGCCGGAGCTGTGATGGGCTGGCCTCCGGTGGCTGGCAATCGGAGGATGAGTGGCTGTGGTTGGCCGAAAATTGCGGAGGAGATGGAAATGCCAGCTGTGGTTGCCGGCGGTAGAGGAGATGAAGAAGGATGGAGTGCCACCGCCGTCCTTGGTGGAGAAGATGGATGGGCCGGCGGTGCTTGGAGGTGAGGAGCCGGCGGCGGAGCTCGGCGGAATGGATGCGTGCGTCGCGTCGCGTGAGAAGAAGTCCAGCCACGAAATGAAATCTGCTCAAGCTTAATTAACCCAAATCCTAAATATGATTCGACGGCTGAAATTGCTCTGATCTCGTATGGACGGATCTGATCAATCTGAATGGACGATCACGATCAAACCGATCCGGATGAAAGGCTAAGATGTTTAGATCTGAATGTATGGACCGGATCTCTCCAGATCTGGATGGATGACTCAAAATTAATCAGATCTCATTGGACGATCAGGATAGATTAGATCTGCTTCCTTAGATCAAATTACTTTAGATCTGCATTAACGGTTCATATTGTTTCTGCTTGATCTCCCTCTTTTGGTCTTGAAATCAAGCCCAACTTGGTTTGACTTGACTCGAATCATGGCTCCTTTTAATTTCCTACAAAATCACATTCATAATATGAGAAATAATATCGTATTTGTAGGAAAATTACAATTAAGCTCAAAATAAATCCAAACTCATAAAACATGCTAACAATCAATAATTAATCACATGAAAGAGTAAAAAGTATCAAATCTAGGAGCACAAATAATGTACTAAAATGTTGTTATCAATGGTCCATATCGCTCAGATCTAATCTCTTGATTGAATTGCCCTCGATCACGATGAAGGGCTCATATTAAGTGAGCTTGAAATGCCCATTATGGTCCTAGATGGAGCCATATTTGATCCAACTTGAGTCTAATTCATTAGCTCATCTTGATCTCCTATGAATAAGAGATAAAATTTGCATATAAGTCTAAAATTTAGGAAAATTACAATAAGGTCCAAAAAATGATCCAACTCATAAAATATACAAATAATCAATAATTAAACACACGAGAGGATTAAAACAGTGATATTAAGGACCAAAATAATACGACAAAATGACAGTTATCACTCATCATTAAAATTATAAGGTTAGTGACAAATTTAAGATAATTCGTCGCTAATAATGTCAGTCGACTAAAAAATATTCTGTGGTCTGTCCAGTCGATTAATGAACTCCACCAATCGACTGCCCATTCATGTTAGGTCAAATTACATCTTATTAATCGACTGAGGTTGGCGACGACACTATTTTTCATCGCTAAATTATTAATATTAACGATGTTAATAGGAATATTCGTCGCTAAAGTCCGACTAAAATCCCTCAACGCGCCCGATCGGCCAGCTTTCCCTAGCGCTCTCCTCTTTTCGACTCCAGCGATCTCCTTGTCAGTGCATCTCTAGCCTCGACATCGTCTCTTGCTCCGACATTGGCAATTGTAAGGATCCTTCCCCTTTTCTCTTCTCTCCGGCTACCTGAAGGTTCTCTTCTTCTCTCTTCTCTCCGGCTGCCGGAAGGACATTCTCTGGCTATGCTGCAATCTCTCCGGCACTGCTTCCTTCAATATCTTCGACTCTCACTGTTCCTGCTCCAACTCGTCCAACTCCTCCTCCTACTCCGGCTTCTCCACTGGCTCCTCCAGGTCCTCCAGCTCCGACTGTGCAAATTAAGATCAAAATTACAGTTTTTTTTGTTAGGGTTTAAGGTCATTGTAGTTTATATATCATTTATATTTGGACCTATTCATGGTAATTAAGAAGTAATGTATTGCTTAGATGATGAATTTGGATATATTTTATCATTTAGATGATGATTTTAGGATTATTTTGTGATTAGAGGATAAGTTTAGGGTTTTCTTATTCTTAGATTATAATATATTATGATAAACGTTGGGTTATAATGCAAATTTTAGGTTATGTTATGTGAGGTTTAAATCATAAATTTTTTGATTATTTTGTATGTGATCAATAAATTTAAGTTGCTAAAATACTTTTATTGAAAATTAGCATCAAAGTTATTTATAAGAATAATTTATTAAATAAGTTGACATTTTATATATGTTTAACCAGGTTTTAAAAATATGGATAAAAGTTGGATAACGATTCAGAATCAGATTAGTTATGAATATATAAATGGGTTGAAGCAATTTATAAATATGACAGAGAATTACATGATCAGTCTAAATTTATCGAAAATTCATTGTCCATATCGATGATGTGGCAATTTGTTTCAATATGAATTGGATTATGTGCGAGAACATCTTTATAGGTGGGGATTCGATAGATTATATAAAGTCTGGAACTTTCATGGAGAAGCTTCTACTCCATCCGGTAATATAAATATTGTCAATGAAGATGGAAATGATTTTGATGCTAAAGTAGATGATTTCGATAACGATTTTGAAGACATGTTTACTGATTTACGAAATGCAAAAAATATAAATAGCAATGAGACTCAATCATATGATATCAATGAAAACACGAATGCAAATGATTTTAGATGAAGTTATACTTCAATGTTGGAAGAAGCACAAAAATGATTGTATCACAATTGTACTAATTTTTCGATTTTCAATTTTCAATTTTGTTGTGAACCTAATGCATGAGAAGGTGTTAAATGGCTGGAGCAATAAATCTTTTGATATGTTACTTCAGTTATTGAAAGAGGCATTTCCTAAATCAAATGTGATTCCAAACTCTCATTGCGAAGCAAAAAAATTATTAAAAGAGTTAGGATTGACATATGAGAAGATACATATATGTAAGAATGATTGTATACTATTTTGGGATGAGCACGAGAATAGAGATGACTGTCCAGTGTGCAAGGAGCCAGATACAAGTATGAAGGGATGAATAAGAAAAAGAATCCTTAAAAAATTCTTTGATATTTCCCTCTAAAATTGAGACTTAAGCGGTTGTTTATTTCGAAGCATACAACCAAAGATATGAGATGGCAAAAAGAAAAGCGAGTTGAAACAAATGGTGTATTAAGACACCCAGCTGATAGTGAATCATGGAAAGAATTTGACAGTGAACATGAAATATTTACAGGTGATCCATGAAATATTCACTTAGGGTTGGCTACTGACGGTTTTAATCCCTTTGGAAACATGTCAAATGCTTATAGTATGTGGCCAATTATACTTATGAATTATAATTTACCACTATAAAAAATGATGAAGCCACCATATATGATTATGTCTCTTTTAATTCCTGGGCCTAAATCACCTGGAAAAGAGATAGATATATATCTTCGACCTCTGATAAACGAACTGAAGGAGCTATGGGATGACGACGTGAAAGCATATGATGCATCGACTGAATAAGTATTTCAATTACATACTGTTGTGATGTGGACCATTCATGACTTTCCAGCATATGGAACAATTTCTGGATGGAGCACAAAGGACTATAAGACATATCAAGTATGTCTGAATGAAACCAAATCTCAAGGATTAAGGAGTAAAATATGCTACACATGTCACCGTCGATTCTTGAATGTGCAACACCCATGGCGTAGAAATAAAGATTTCAATTGAAAGGTTGAAAAAGAAGGATCACCACGAATAATTAATGGATATGAGATTTTAGCGTAGTTTGATGTGTTACCCCAAGTGACATTCAGTAAGCATCCTTCATTCAGTAAAAGACGGCAGCGATCTTTGGATGACACAAATTGGATAAAGAATTCTATATTCTTTGAGTTGCCATATTGGTCAGATTTAAAGTTGAGACACAATTTAGATGTGATGCTTATTAAAAGAATATCTATGATGCTTTAATTGTCACATTATTAAATATAGATGGAAAGTCAAAGGATACTCCCAAAGCAAGATTAGACTTGCAGGATATGAGGATAAGGAGTGAATTGCATTTACAGCCAGTAGGAGACAAATTCAGGAAATCATATGCAAGTTATACATTGACATTGGAAGAAAGGCTTGAATTTTGCCAATTTTTAAAATCTGTGAAGTTTCTAGATAGATATGCTACTAATATATCTAGAAATGTGAATGCAAATGAAAGAAAGATATATGGACTAAAATCACATGATTGTCATGTATTGTTGCAAAGAATACTTCTAGTTGTTGTACATAAATTTTTCCCAACAGACATATGTAGCACACTGATGTGAGTAAACCATAAAGGATTTTAGGAGTAGTTTTCGCTCACATCTCGTTGCATTTTATATTTGATTCTTGCATATTTCACTTTATTTTGCATGCATTTCTTATTTTTTGGTTCGGAGATCTGTTCTTTGTAATTTTGTGTGCAGGACAGCATTCTACGGGGAAAATGACGCACTTTTGGAGAAAAATGAAGGCATTTAGTAGCTAGAACCGAATGACACATGGTCTAGCCCTGTGAATCCACATGGCCAGCCCGGGAGCACACACCAGCGCCACACACAACCTAGCCATGTGAATCCATACGGTTGTGTGGCGCTGGGGCAATTTTGACACGATTTAGTTTTTTCCAGGGTTCGGGAAGATCCAGCCTCATGTTTATATAAAGGAAGATATGCCCAAACCCTAGGGGGAGGCCCGATGGTCGAGAGGGCACACCGGTGCCCTAAAAAGCATCGAAAACTCACAACGGGGAGGAAGAAAGTCACTCTATGATCAAGTTATGCACTTTAATGCCAAAGAGAAGAGCCATTGTGCATTGTAATTCACGTTCCTTGCACAATTTACATTGTTTCTATGAATTCAATTATGCTTTGTGTTTCTCTTTTCGTATTTATGGAGTAGATTCTCCAATTCTAGGATTAGGGAGTAGTTTGTGTGCGTAGAACATGCTATTTCAAATATATGTCTGTTCTTGATTTCATATTTGCAATTGGTGATTGTCTAGATCGATAGTTATTTGTTTTGGTCTTCTATTTACTGTGTGTAGCGAATACGAGGGGTGATAGCCCTCGTATCAAAGATTTAGGAGAATTAAGGAGGAACCTAGGGGTTGGCCTCATCTCCAGTAACCGTGGATAGAAGGGTGTGATAGAGTCGGAAACGGGACACGTTCTGACAATATTTGAAATCTGGCATCCTCGTACTGCCTATCCCGTCCTAAAGCCAGGGTCGACCTGGTATGGTAGAGAGTTCCCGATAGATGCGAAGGCTCATCGGGGAAGTGTATGATGTCCCTTCCACAAGACCATAGTTAGACATCTAGATAATACCCAATTGATAACGTGTTCTGCGACACACAAGCAAAACTGAAATCCTAGAATTCCTTCAGAAGACTCGTAGCAACCCTTCTCTTCCTCCGTGTGATATCGTACTAGAGTTAGGACCGCCAACAAATGTCATAAGCACAACCCTTAATATTAAACTTCGAACAATAACATCCACTGAACAATCAGTACTCGAATCTCAGTCCCTATGGGATCGATAATCTTTTTATTACTTGACGACATTCGTGCACTTGAAGGCGTTGAGTGCGAGCGCGCACTTCGATTCCTCGACGGTTCCCATCGTGAGATTTGAGGTCGCATTCGCATGCATCAAGTTTTTAGCACTGTTGCCAGAGACTGATTGATTCGATATCGAATCAAAAGTGGACAGTTGGATCGGACCTAGAGTAGATTTACTTTCTAGTTTTACTTTATTTCAGTTTATATAGTTTTAAATTTTAGTTATCTCTATTCAGTTTAGGGTTATTTTCCTAGTCTTTATTAATTTTCAGTTTAATTTAGTACTAAGTTTAGTTTTCAATTTTCTTCTAGCTTTGGTTATTTTCTAGTAGTTTTTCTTTTCAGTTTTTTTTTCTTTTAGGTTAATCATAGTTCTAGCAGCTTTAGTCTCTTGTTGTGACACCGCTGTTCCTTTCCTTATTCATATTTTCTTGTAGATAAACATGCATGCTTTTTCTCATGATTATGGTCAAGTTAATGTTGTGAGTTTTGGTAACATTTATTGTGAACATTGTGGTGAAACATGGCATACCATTAATAATTGTCCGGATATATTTGAACCTTCAAAATTTGAACAAGAAGATGTCACCTATGATTACAACCAGTGGCCACAAGATGAATCCTATTTATATAGTTATGACCCTGGCTACTTGAACCCTCAATATTATTTCTCAAGTGAGCACGAGAGCTATGAATCACCATGTGAATTTTATCCATAACCAAGTCCTCGCTTAGAAGCCTTGCTAGCTGATTTTACTAGGGAATGCGAGGAGAATAGCCGACAATATGCGGAGATTATGCAATGAGATCTAGCAAGAGAAGAAACCAAATGACGAGAAGGTGGCTTTGATGACTGGATTACACCTAATATGGCGGAGACTCACTTTGAACGAATGGATGAGGAAGACGTAGATGGCATGGGAAGTGAAGAAGGGCAATCCATTCGATCACCACTTGAAGGAGAACTTGAGGATTATATAATTGATACTTTAATCGAGGAGTGCATTGCTTCAATCAAAACACCTCCTAACCTCAAGGACCCAGAAGAGCCTACTTTAACCCTTACTGAAACTTTAGTTACCAATAACGAAGCCCATCTAGTGATTTGTGATGATAAAATTTCATTCGACCTAATAGAGTTTACTAATCAATCTTTTGGTGAGGATGCCCGTGGTGAGTTATGTTATTTACCACATTTGGACAAAATGAAACACTATGATCAAACTTCTGATAATTCTGTGAAGATAAGCATGTTCAATCTTGAACCAAGGAAGGCAGCTAGTAAATATCTTATCCCTCCATGAGCAAGATTTAAGAGATGTGGTGATGGAGGATTCCAAGGTAGGAGGGATAAAGAGAGTAAGTATCTTGCCCCTCCACGAGCCAGATTTAAGAGATATGGTGATAAGGGACCACAAGGAAGGAGGCGTAAAGCGAGCAAATATCTTGCTCCCCCACGAGCAAGATTCAAACACATCAAAAAGGGGAGGAAGAAAAATCTCCTTGGGCCAATAGAGCCAAGTTGAGACATAGGGGTGCGGTCGAGCTAAAGACCTTAAACAAGCGCTTCTTGGGAGGCAACCCAAGTTTAGGTTTTACTTGTTTTTGACTAAATTGCATTTTTTTTTTTGTAATTTGAACTTTGATTTCTAGCATTTAGCATTTTTGAGCATGAATTAGGACTAGAAAGAACCTGCTAGGTAAAAACAAAAATCATTTTGAGCCTACACAGAGGGGGTGTATGGGAGAATTCGGACCGTGGTGCACTTCGAGAGAGAAACAGGGGGGCATATAGCCAGGTCGTGTGGTTTCACACGGTCATGCCTCAAACCGACTCATCTCCCAGTGGCGCACACGGTCAGGCCGTGTGTTTACTCACGGGCATGTCACACAAGGGATAAAAGGATGGTACCGTGGGTTTATTTTTATAAGTATAGGAGCCCACCTAGTCCACATAGAGAGCTTGCACTTGCACCATCATCTTTTTCTACTTTTGAGCAAGATGCAGGTACTTCTGATCATGCCTCGATGACATATACGCCGAGCAGCAAACGCAAAGGTTGCGATGGGAGGAGCAAAGAGCCTACACATAGGCAGAGTTTCAGGGCCTATGGGAGCACTTACAGTGGGCTGAGGAGTTCTACGACGAGGCCCGAGTTCATTTCTAGGAGGCTACCTACCGTCAGGAGGTCAGGCAGCACATGCTCACCCAGCAGGTATAGTGGGCTAGGGAGGAGGAGCATAGATCAGTTGCTGCATCCACCAGCTCTCAGATCGACCACATATACATGTGGCATCAGCGGCTGAACACCAGGTTCTCCCAGGAGCTAGACATGCCGAGGCTACCAGACATCTCGCCTCGACCACCTTATTAGAGGTATGATTTCATATAAGTCCGGGGGCCCAAGTTTTGATTTATTTTGTTTCTAGCAATAGTTTCTATTATGATATTTGTATTTTAGTTAGCATTCATTTTTTCATGCATAAGTTGTTTAGTTTCTTTCAGCACTTAGTTCTTGCTATCTATAAGCTACCTCATTAGTATTTTTAAAAAGTTTTCTTCATGAGTTATTTCCATGGGTAGCTTAACTTCATTTATCTTATGATATTTTATTTGCTCTAATGGATGCTCTAGACTTACACTAGTTAGCTTTTATTTTACACCTACACATGATGAAAATTCTGAAAGGGAAAATCTAGTACGTACCTAGTTATGATTCATCTCAGTGGTCTAGTACTTTGGAATCCATAGGTGACTCTAGATTTAGCATTTTAGTTACTGGAGATGCTCAGATTGTGGAAGCCCATTCGGAAAAATCAAAATCCCAGGAGAGAAAAGAAAAAAAGAAAGAAAAAAAAAGAGTAAGAAAAAAAAATTGAAAAAGATTATGAGAGATAAAAAAACAGTTGTCATGGGTGGAAATGGTTAGGTGCCCCTTTGAGACCGAGTTAGGTTATGGGAAAACACCTACCAATTTCTCTCAATACCTAATACGTCTTTGAGACTTTGTGCTAGATCTAGGGAACAACCCTTCCTTAGGGTGGACAAATGCCTAAAAGCTAGAGACCTTAGGAAAGCTATAAGATGACGACTTAACTTACTTTGGAACGAGTATTCCTTAAGGAGATTCGCTTAGCACATGCACGAGAAGCTAACTTAGTGAATTTTTTAGAGCATATCTATTTGCTTTGATTTAAAATACCACTTGATAAATCTAGTTAGCATGCTAAGTATGGAACAATAGCTTTTTAAAATTTTATGGCATTGAGGTTTACTTGAGGACAAGCAAAGACTTAATGTAACGCCCATAAAATTCTAAGCTGTTCAAAGTGGTTATATAGATTGTAATGCCCGTATAAGGTTAAAAAAAATAATAATAAAAATATGGTTCGTTATAGCTAAGATTCAAACCATGAACCATCTAATTGTGAGATTGCCTTGATACCACTAGGCCATAGGATAATTCTTGGCTAGGATATACAAAGAATATACAAAGAATATAAATGAGAAGATGAGGGGTTGTTTCCTCCCCCCATGAGAGGATGAAGAGTTGTTTCATCTCCATAGGTATTAAAGAGGAAATTAAAAAGAGGAAAAAAAAGAGAAACCTCATCTTCCTGCTTCATTCTTCCTTCTTCCTCATTCTTGGCTGAAACCTCCCCTCCTCCTTCCTCCCTCTCCATCCGAAGCTATAGGGCTTCTTGTGTTGGGATTCTCAAGAGGGTTTTCAAGGGGATTTACTCACAAGGCTTGGTATTTGCTAGAGGATCAAACTCCATCCTTCTTCCTCCTTCTCCACCGAAACTCCATCTCCTTCCTCCCTTCTCATCCGAACCCATAGGACTCTTGGTTTGGGGTTCTCAAGAGGGTTTTCAAGGGGATTCTCTTACAAAGGCTTAGTATATGCTAGAGGATCACTCCTAAGGCTAAGGAACGGGGGAAGATCTTCATCTCACAAAACCCTAGTGGTATATTAGTAAAGATAGCGAGAGGATGTAAGTATTTCTCACCTGTAGTATAAGTAGCTCTTCAATTTGTATATCTATCTTCTATTACCATGTTTTGTTAAGATTATATGTTTTCAGATTTATAAGTATATTTCTTTTTGAAACAAGACATAAGATCGCAAAGATGCTTCCCCTATGAGTTTTGGGGACAAAGAGCATGATTAAATGTCTTGAAATGCTTCCTATATGGGTTTTGGGAGTAAAAGCATGTTAAGTGTTTGTTTAAATGACAAGATCAGTATGTCATATATAAAGAAAGTATTTTACTTTAAATGGCGTGTACCGGGCCATTAGATCGCCCACGGGCCACTAGATCACCCTTAGTAAGTTGCCCTAATAGGTTCGGTGGCTAGCTACCCCGAATTCTATTAGGGATGCACACAATTGGTACTATGTCATGCCCCACAAGGATGTTTACTATTTAAAAAAAAAAAAAATATATATATATATATATATAGTAGTATAGGTTTCCAAAGTTAATTATAGCACTATGTTTACAAGCTTAAGTATATCTCTTGTGCATGTTTCTACAAGTGAAGCATATTTAAAGATCAGGTATTGCAAGTTGTGTATTTCATGTTCATGCATTACAAGTTGAACCATTGGGTTATGTACAAATGTTTCTAAATGTTTAATGCAGAATTTTCTTAATGGCAAGTATGAGCATATCTTTGCATGCAAGTATCCTAATAGCATGTTTTCTTATAACGCGATGTTTTGTGAGAATAGAACATACTTACTAAGCATCATTGCTTATAGTTTGCATTCCTTATACTACAGATAAGGGTAAAGCAAGGTTTGAGTAAGAGGGGGCAGCGGATGAAGTGTTTGGTGTGTGTGGCGGCAGAACAGTAGATTACGATTCTGAACTTGCTAGAATTCTGAACTTGCTAGAATTCTAAACCCACTAAAGTTTATGTTATGTCTAAGAACTCTGAATTTACTAGTGGTTATGTTGTGTTTAAGAATTTTAAACTTGCTAGTATTATGGTATGTTAAAGAATGTCGAACTTGCTAGTATTATGATATGTTAAAGACCTTTGAACTTGCTAGTGTCTATGTTATTTCAAAGATTCATGATTTCACTTCTTTTGCTTCCATTGGTTAGAGTTAAGAGTTTGGTTATTTCAAAGATTCATGATTTCTCTTTTGCTTTCGTTGGTTAGAGTTAAGAGTTTTAAATTATGATATGACTATAATATTGGTTTTTAGAAATTCTTGGTGTTTCTTTTTGAATCGGGTATTAGGTTTAAAAGAAAATGAGTTATGGAATATTTTGAGTCATGTTTGGTTTCTTTAAGTATTAGAGTAAGATGAAAATAATGATAATAATGATCTCCCTTATTAGAGTAAGAGAGGGAAGGTCGTTACAGTATGGTATCAGAGCGGGTTCCGCCCTTCCGCCACACGCACATATAGCATCAAATCTTACCGCTTCCAAGTAAGAAAGTACATATATGTTTTACTTTCTTCTATGCTTAGTAAAGAATGTTTTTTTTATAAACATGCTTACATATGTATGTGATGATGATAGAAAGTAAGTAATGATAGTAGTCTTATATTGGTCTTACTTTATGAAGAAAAAAAAAGATGGCTAGAAGACGGACCAATAGAAATCAGAGGACAAATGAAGCAGTACCACCACCTGGCTTGATGCAAATAGTCACTCAGCTTCAGCATCAAGTTGCAGAGCAGCAATAGGTTATCAATACCTTAATGATGAACCAATAAATAATCCTATTACTTCATCAGTTGCTCAGAATGCCATACTGGTTGCACCTCTTGCCCCACCAGTTTCCCCAATAGCCCCAGCTGTGGTGGTGAGGCAAGAGGCGTACTTAATTCAATGGCAAAAGCTGAAGCCAGAAAGTTTTGCTAGTACGAGTGAACTATGGGATGCTCAAGCCTAGTTCAAGACATTAGAAAGTATAGTAGAACTGTTGGATTGGCCTGAAAATGAGAAAGTCAAATGTGCATCATTCTGCTTGACTTGAGATGCCAAAATGTGGTGTGAACGAGTAAAGGCAAAAAGAGTGATTAATCAAATGACTTGGGTTGACTTTAAAATAGAGTTATTTGAAGAGTTCTTCCATATGCGAGTCACGAATAAGCACTACAACGAGTTCATGGAGTTCCGACAAGGGGACTTGTCAATTAATGAAGTCGTGAAGAAATTCAATAGACTAGCTCGCTTATGTCCAGAGCTAGTCAACACTGAGCGAGAGAGGGTTAGACTTATGCTCAAAATGCTAAGACCTGAGATAGCTCTGAATGTGGCTAGTGGAATTAATAGACCGCGGACTGTAGAAGAGTTAATCAGTAATGCTTTAATCACAGAGCACTACCTGAATAGCATCAAGCAACAGAAACATGCCTCGACTGAAAATAGAAGTCATGGAAGTTTGGGAGGTTAGAAACCTCAGAGCAATAATTCTAACTGGAAGGGAAATAACAACGGCAAGAGGAAGCAATGGAATAACTCAAAGGGAGGTTCAGCAAGCAAGCAGCCTAAGTATCCTACATGTTCTAAATGTGGGAAGATGCATCCAGGAGTTTGCCGCCAGGGCATGAGTGGGTGTTATACATGTGGCTTAGAGGGACACTTGGCCAGATATTTCCCTACCAAAACCAATCCACCTCCACCATAGTCAAATCAGTATGGGGGTAAATCTGCTCAGTTACACCAAATGCAAGTAGCACTGGAGGGTCCTCACATTAGTCAAGGAAGATTAGAGGCCCCGTCAGTTACATCGAATGCTCGAATCTTTTCTCCCACCCAAGAAGAGATAGCAAATGCTACTACTATTGTCACAGGTCAAATACTTATCTTTAATCAGTATGCTACTACTATTCTATTTGATACTGGGGCAACCCACTCATTTATTTCCATGACATTTGCTAAGAAGATAAATATACCTCCGAACGTCCTGGATTGTAAGTTTTTAACGACACTACCTTTGGGAGATGTAATGACATCTACGCATTGGTTGTGAGTCGTGCCAGTTAGAATTTCAGGAAGAGAACTTTATAGTGATCTGATAATGCTGGACATGCATGATTATGGTGTCATCTTGGGAATGGACTTTTTGAGCAAGTACGGTGCTTCCATTGAGTGTCGTAAGCGAAGAGTTGTATTCCAACCTAAGGCAGAGTTTAAGTTTGAATTTATCGGAGAACCAAAGAAAAGAACTAAGAAGTTCGTATCTGCCATAAAAGCTCAAAAGATGTTAGTCAGTGGATGCACTGGATATCTAGCACATGTGGTTTATACAAAGCAAGAGACAGGCCAAAAGCTCGAAGAAGTCCGAGTTGTATGTGACTACCCAGAAGTATGTTGGTTCAACAATGCCCCAAGCATTTATATATTTTAATGTTTGGATAATCATCTAAGTTAAACAATGCTTTGTGATCTAATTGTGAACATGTTTAAGTGACAGAAAAATCCAAGTATGAAGACTTGGTAAAAGACAAGTCCAAGTGTGATCTTGGCAAAGAGAAGTCAAAGGAAAGGTCTTGGCAGCGTAAAGTCCAAGCAGTCCTTGGCAAAGAAAGACCAAAGGCAAGTCTTGGCGGCATAAGTCCAAGCATATAGTCTTGCCAGCATAAAGTCCAAGCGTACTTTGGCAAAGAAGAATCCCAAAGCATGACGAAACCGAAGGAAGATTTTGAAGGCAAGTGCATGGATGGAGTCGTGGACTCAGAGAAATCCTAGAGGCGCAAGGCTGATGGAGAAGCTAGAAGGTTATGTCTAGGCTTAGGGTATATTTTCAAGTATGAATTAGTCATACTTGGGGTATGCCAATCGACTGGAACATGGTGTCAGTCGAACTGGCCTTTAAAATGCAGCATTAGAGGTTGGAGGACTGCTAGCGATGATGGGGTTATCCCAATCGAATCACGGAGAGTCAACTCGCACTGCGCCAGATGATCGGGCGATCGCCATTATTAGCGGCGCCGATCGCCACGAAGGCCCGTAGCCGACTGGCCAGTCGACTACGGGCATTATCAGTCGAACTACCACTGTTGGCAGTCGACTGATAGTCTACCCATTGGCGATGACGACGGCAAATCTCGCGAATCCGACTATTCAAAAGCCGTTAGAATCGACGACAGTCGACTGATGTAAGTCATCAGTCGACTGATAGACCTCCAACGGGAAAAAGAGGCTCTTTCCTATAAAAAGAGGCCAAGGGGAGCAAGAAGAGTCTAATGCTTATATTCTGATCATTCTCCTAAGCTCCCACAAGTTTTCCAAGCTTTCTAAGTGTGTTAATTTCTTTCCTCCTCTCAAATCTTCATTGTCATCTTTTGTAAGAAGAGGAGGTCTTTGTAAAGAGAAAGCTTATTAGTGAAGATTGATTTGGGTTGATCCACCTTAAGGATCGCCGTGGAGTAGGAGCGTTATCTCCGAACCACGTAAAAGCTTCCGCGTTAGCATTGCATTTTCGTTTCTACTATTATTGTATTTGTTGTGGTTCCACTAATCTTTTGTAGAAAATGAAAAGAGGATATTCACCCCCTTCTCTAGCCGTTCAAGGATCCTACAAGTGGTATCAGAGCCCGGATCGCATCGGAAGATCTAACCATCAATCGAAGCATGACATTTCAAGAGGGATATAGTACGGTGAGGCCTCCATTCTTCGACGACAATGATTTTGGCTATTGGAAAGGTAGGATGGAATACTACCTCATGAATGACATTGAAAATTGGTTTAGTATTGTAGATGGATTCGAAAAGTCGGTCGACGAATTCGGAGCACCACTACCGACAAAAGATTGGACAAGAGAGATGGCAAAGAAAGCACAAGCTAATGCAAAAGCAACGACCACACTTCAATGTGGTCTATCCAAGGAGCAACTTTCCAAAGTCGGGCCTTTCAACTCCGTAAAAGAGCTTTGGGAGAAGCTCATCGAATTGAATGAAGGTTCAAAAGAGACTAGAAGAGCCAAAAGAGATCTATTGATAAGTCAACTCCAAAGTTTCACCATGAAGACCAACGAGACCGTGAGCCAAATGTACGGTCGCTTCAAGGAAGTAGTCAACGGACTACATGTAATAGGTGAGAAGGTGGACAACCGAGACCTTGTAAGGTATGTACTCCAAGCCTTCCCTAGAACAACCTTATGGGCTTCAATGGTAGATGCCTATAAGGTCTCTAGGGATCTCTCTTTGGTTAAGTTGGATGAGTTATTTTGTGAATTTCAATTGCATGAACAAGCTAACACTTCATCCAAAGAGAAGGGTATAGCTCTTTTTGTAGGCAAGAAGGACAAAAAGAAGAAGGAGAAGAAAGAAGTGTCCTCCTCATCCGAATCCGAGGAAGATTCATCTAGTAGTGAAGATGAGCTATCGGCAAGCGAGGTGGCTCATTACGTCAAGAAGTTTGGTGGGAGATCAAGGAAACTCACCAAGAAAGATGTGAGGAGGATGTTCCAATCCTCAAGAGGTAAGCCTTCAAATAGTTCAAATTCTTCATCTAATGTAACTTGTTATGGTTCCAATAAGAAAGGGCACATCAAGCCAAATTGACCGGAACTAAAGAAGAAGGAGGAGAAAGAAAAGAAGCATAAGGAGAAGAAGGAAAAGAAGGAAAAGAAGAAGAAAGAAGCAATGGTGGCTCAAACTTGGGACACCCTAAGCATGGAAGACACTTCCGATGATGAAGAAGTATGCCATGCCACCCGAAATCTAGCCCTCATGGCTTTAGAGGAAGAAGCCGGGAGCTCAAGTGAGGAGTCTTCATCCTCTTCATCAAGCGACGAATCATCATCAAGTGATGATGATGAGGTAAACAACTCCCCTAGGGTAGATTTACTTTACAAGACAATTGCATGCCTCTAAAATGCATTGAATAGATCGAAAACTAGGATTAAGGATCTAAAAGTAGAGATAAAATCACTTAAGAGTGTAGAACCTTCTTGTAGTAAATTATCTTGTGATGATGATGCATGTACCCTTAGGGATGAAAATGATGAATTAAGAAAAGAAATATGTAACTTAAGAGCATGCTTAGAAAAATTCACTAATGGTTCTAAATACCTAGACATGATAATTAAGGATCAAAGGGCTATTTACAACAAGGCCGGAATAGGATATAGACCTAAGGAAAAGGAGGTAGCATTTACATCCCTTGTTAGTAGAAAAACCATTATTAAAAGCAAGGGTAGAAAGGCTTGGGTTCCTAAGATGTTTCTAATTGATGCTAGTGGTCCTAAGATTTGGGTACCTAAGGATTATATTTTTCATGTGATATAGTTAGAAGAACCAATCTTGTGGATCGTTGATAGTGGGTGCTCAAAGCACATGACCGGTGATGAGAGAAAATTCTCCACTATCAACCACACTAGCAAGGGAAAGGTATCATTTGGTAATAGAGGCAAACTTAAGATTTTAGGAAAGGGCACAATTAAGGTATCCCCCAACCTTGCCATTCATAAAGTATTGTTGGTTAAAAATATGAAATTTAATTTACTTAGTGTAAGCCAACTATGTGATGCAAATTTTGATGTTAAATTTGATTCCTCAAAATATTTTATAAGACACAAAACTCTAAATGATTGCATGTTAGTAGGTTTTAGGAAATCAAATATATATTATGTTGATTTATCCTATGCTACTAATGCTTCTACTAAGTGTCTTATTGTAAAAGAGGAAGAAAGTTGGCTTTGACATAGGAGACTAGGACACATAAACATGAAGAACATCGGCAAAATAGCAAAAACGAAGCTAGTCAAAGGGTTGCCTAAAGTCAAATTTCTCAAGGACAAAATGTGTGATGCATGCCAAGAAGGGAAACAATCAAAAACATCACACAAAGGTAAAAATTTACTTAGTACCGCTTTACCTTTAGAACTTTTACATATGGACTTATTTGATTGTCATAGTACCCCCTCTATGATTGGTAGTAAATATTGCTTGGTAATAGTAGATGATTTCTCTAGGTTTACTTGGATATTTTTCTTGAAAAATAAAGATGAAACCCTAGGAATAATCATAGGATTTAGCAAAAGAGTAGAAAATGAAAGAAAACTCAAAATCAATCGGATCCGTAGTGATCATGGTGGAGAATTTGAGAATTCTAATTTCTCAACCTTTTGCTTAGAACAAGGGTACAAGCATGAGTTTTCTTGTCCTAGAACACCCCAACAAAATGGGGTTGTGGAAAGGAAAATTCATGCCCTACAAGAAGCGGCTAGGACTATGCTAAATGCATATTCTTTACCTAGCTACTTGTGGGCGGAAGCGGTTAACACCGCTTGCTATATCCAAAATAGGGTGTTAATTCATAGGTTCCTAGGAAAAACCCCATTTGAATTGTGGAATGGTACAATTCCAACAATTCACTATTTTAAGGTCTTTGGATGCAAAGTTTATATTTTAAATACCAAAGACAACCTAGGTAAGTTTGAGTCCAAAGTGGATGAAGGAATCCTAGTTGGATACTCATCCACTAGTGTAGGGTATAGAATTTACAATAAAAGGACTCAAAAGATTGAGGAATCTTCAAATGTCCAATTTGATGAAACTTCCAATACATACCCTAGGAAATCCCCTATTGATGATGATATTAATAATGAACATCAAGAAATTACCCAACAATTCCAAGATTTAACATTAGGGGGTAATGATCAAGGGGGAGGATTGAATCAAGGGGGAGTAAGAGGTGATTCCAATGATGAGCAAAGGATTGAGATTAATTATGATCAAACTCAAATTAATACACCTCCTAGAACCATAAGAGCTAATCAAAATCACCCCTTAGATCAAATTGTGGGTGAATTATCTCAAGGTGTTAGGACTAGGTCATTTCATAGGGATCCCACTAGTCATATAGCTCTAATTTCTCAAATTGAGCCCAAAACCATCAAAGATGCATTACTTGATCCGGATTGGATCTTAGCAATGCAAGATGAATTGGCTCAATTTGAAAGGAGTCAAGTATGGGAGTTAGTTCCTAAACCTAATGAAAACACCATCATTACTACAAGATGGGTCTTTAGGAACAAACTAGATGACTAAGGGAATATTACTAGGAATAAGGCAAGATTAGTTGCAAGGGGCTTTAATCAAGTTGAAGGACTTGACTATGATGAAACATATGCCCTGGTTGCTAGGTTAGAGTCTATTAGAATACTATTAGGGTATGCCTCCTATATGGGTTTCAAACTCTATCAAATGGATGTTAAATCGACATTCCTAAATGGATTTATTAAGGAAGAGGTATATGTAGAACAACCTCCCGGGTTTGAGAATATGGACTATCCAAACCATGTATACAAGCTTAGGAAAGCTTTGTATGGTTTGAAACAAGCTCCCCGGGCTTGGTATGAAAGATTATCATCTTTCTTAATCTCTAAAGACTTTAAAAGGGGTAGTATAGATCAAACTCTATTTATAAAGTCTACATCAACGAACATCTTTGTAGCCCAAGTATATGTTGATGACATTATCTTTGGGTCAACAAATGATGAACTTCTCCAAGACTTTATTAAGAATATGGAAAAAGAGTTTGAAATGAGTCTAGTTGGGGAATTAAATTTCTTCCTAGGATTGCAAGTCAAACAAACAAGTGAAGGAATTTATATTTACCAAACCAAATATGCTAAGGAAATGATTAAGAAATTTGATTTGGAAAATGCTAAGGTAGTTTTAACTCCAATGGCAACCAATACAAAAATAGATAGTGATAATGAAGGAAAACAAATTGATCTTACACTCTATAGGAGCATGATTGGTAGCCTTTTGTACCTAACCGCTAGTAGACCCGATATATTATTTGCAGTTGATATGTGTGCTAGGTACCAATCATGTGCAAAAGAATCTCATTTAGTTGCCGTTAAGAGAATCTTAAGATATATTAAAGGCACACTAAATGTAGGACTATGGTACCCTAGGACTAGGTCTTTTGATTTGGTTGGGTACACCGATTCCGATTATGCCGGTTGAAAATTGGATCGGAAGAGTACTAGTAGTGGATGCCAATTCCTTGGGTCCTCCCTAGTTAGTTGGAGTAGTAGGAAGCAACCTTGTGTTGCCCTATCCACCACCGAAGCCGAATATGTGGATATGGGTGGTTGTGTAGCTCAAGTTCGATGGATGAAACATATTTTAGAGGACTATGAGCTATCTTACTCCAACATAAAAGTATTTTGTGATAATGTGAGCACCATAAATTTGACTAAAAATCCGGTGCATCACTCTAGGACCAAGCACATTGAAGTGAAACATCACTTCATTAGGGATCATGTGGCTAAGGGAGACATTGAGCTTAATTACATTGAATCTAAGTCCAACCTAGCCGACATCTTTACCAAGCCTCTCCCTGAAATAGAATTTTCATCACTTAGGAGAGAACTTGGAATGTGCTTTGTAGAATAGAAGTGTAGGTTTGCATGATCCCATAAAAATCTAGGTTTTATACCTCTAACCATCTCACAATAGACCTAAGAAATCATGATTTGTGTATTTAGCCACCTAGAAATCATGTGAGATGTTAGGAAGATGCACTTGGTTCATCATGCTTGTTATGATGCATTACAATGAACCAAAGTGCCATCTAGAGACATTAATCCTTCATTGGATCAATCATTGGGAAGGCTTATGTACAATTAATGTGCATATAGCTCCAAGAATATGATTGGAAATGTAAAATAAAACAAAATTTAAACTATGTCTATCAAACTTTGAGAAAAAAATTTTAATTGATAAGCCAAAGTGATACAAAGTTGCAAAAATATCATAACTTTTACAAAATCTCAAGTTTGTGTCAATATCAAAATCTAGAGGTGATATATTTTTAAAATAATTTTTCCTTGATAGGAAATGATCTAACAACATTAACCACAAAATTTCATAATTTTTTGATCTTTATTGAATTAATTATGAATTTTTTAATCTAGCCAAAAAGGCTATCAAACTGATATCAATCGACTGGAGCTTATCGCCAGTTCGACTGATACGACGATATCGAACCGGGCTTACCCGGTTCGCTTAGCGCTCACGCCATTTATGGTAGTCTCATCGCCACGCATGTAAGCACTCGTATCGACCGTGGCCGGCTCGATCGATTCTATCACTGATCGCGTTAATCGGCTAATGATTGTGGTTTTCCACCGGCTCGATTTCACAAACTTCGACTTTCTTCTTCCTTCCGATTTAATTTCCACCGACTTTTTAGCCGCTCTCCTCAGCTTCCGATGATTTCACCGACCGGTGCTCCCATTTGAAGTGTTCTCCGACTCGAGGACCACCTCCTCTCGCGTGGTTCCCACCTAGTCTTCACCGTAGACTACTCGCTCAGCTAGGGTTTCGTGGAAACTACCTTCCGACACCTTTTCTTTGATCTTTCACCATGCCGCCTAGGTAAACCCTCATCCCTGCTCATAGTTTGGTTGTTTTTATAGTTTTGTTTCACTAACCGGTGTTTGTTTTGTTGTCTTTGTGTATGCATTCATCATCCTTAACCTACATTGCTCTTTTTGCACATTTAGACTTAAGCATTATGCATCTAAGCGTGCCCGGGTTCCACCGGCCAACGAGGGCCCATCGAACCCTCCACCCATTGTCGATCCTAGGTTTCCAAACTCCGCACTTGAAAATGACTTCAATAAAAATAAATTTCAACTCATCCCACCTCGATCAATGGATCCAAATTTTCTTAAGGACTACTGCTTTGATATTGTTCAAATCATCCAATTCTACAAACTTGAATCATTAGTCTTTTGTGAACATCATTTCAATATCACCCTTCTTTCTGAATTCTTCAATAATTTGCGATCGGTTGGAGATGGCTTGAGATACCGGACTCGCGTTGCTCAGTGCGATCTGGATTTCAGTCCCCAGATCTGGACAGATTTTCTAGGATGTCGCTCTTCCGAGAATGATTTCATTTTGTATCTGTCTTGGAGTGATCCATTTCCACCTCCCTTTGAGGAGATTTCTCTAGATTCACTTCATACTACTTTCTATAACTCTCCTCGTCCCTTGAACACCAATCTCTTTCAATCCCAAGAGCTTTCTGCTTCTGACAATGTCCTTTATAAGGTCATTGCTCATTGTCTTCTTCCTATAGTTACACGCGGGTTGGCCTTAGTTCGACCTACACACTTCCTTCTCATGCAGTACTTAGATATCGACATTGGTCTCAACACCTTCCACTGCATTACTCATTTCATAAAGCCAAACAATGGGAAGGTTCATATGCCATTTGGAAATTTCCTTACTCAGTGGCTTAGTTCCGTAGGCATTGATGTCAATATAGGGGTCATTAAAATCATGAATAAAAAATATGACCAAATGACTCGTCGGAGCTTCTCCTTGGCGGGCTTGAAGGCCGGCGAGGGGTCCGTTTTCTGGGACCCTGCACGACGGCCAGCAGGTGGCGCTCTGGCACCAGAGGATGCCGCTGCTGCAGGAGATGCTGAGGGTGCTGCTGATGAGAGAGCCGATGTGGAGGGGACTGCTGCAGGCGATGTTGTTCTGCCAGACTCATCCTTCATAGCCTGCTTCGATGCTTTTGCAGAGCGGGTAGATACACGCCTTGAGGAGCTTCACTTGGGACAACAGGAGCTTCGTCGGGAGCATCAGGAGCTCCTCTCCCTCATGAGTGGGATGCATCGTCAGTAGCAGGACATTTTGGCGATTCTCCGCCCTCCTGCACCCGGACACCCACCTCCTCACGATGGTTCGTCATCTGCACTGATGGTTGCTGATGACGACGATCTTTAGCTAGCATGTTTTTTTTATTATTTTCTTTTCTTTTTAGCCGTATGTACGACACAAACTCAAACTTGTGTAATGATTTTTGGTTAATGAAATGAAGTTGTGTTTTTTTAGTTCATTTCTATTAGTGCCTACATTACTATAATTTGTTATTTTCAAGTTTAGAAATTGAGCACATAGTACTAAGTTATGAATATTGATTCGATACAATTCCACTTTTTCTTCATATTTTTATCATTTTGAATATCGTATCAATCCGTTAATCTGATGAGCATGTTTTTCGTCTAATATTTTTCATATGTTATATTAGTCAAATAAAATGTGTATGACGAGTTTCGTGATTTTTGGACATCCATGGAATTTTCTATGCATTTTTAAACCTTTACTGAAAAATTTGGATTTCAGAATTGTCAGATATCAGTCGACTGCCGTTATTGGCAGTTGACTTCCAAAGCCGGCAGTTGACTGATGATAACTTCAGTCGAACCAGTGACACTGTTTTGGAATCGAAAATGGTTTTTCATCGGTTAAAAGGTCCGATTTTGGACATTATATCTCCATACTATGATTTCCACAGTATATACATGATAACTTGTATGGAAAGAAGGATTTTCTTGATGCACTGGTTTAGGGGGAGCTACATCCCTTAATTCTATAATTGTTGGTGCAAAGCTAGGACATATTTGCCTATTCTATTGCTTATGCATTGCTTCACATGTTATTTCCACATCATGAATCATGTCTTGGATTAAGGGGGAGCTTCATATCAATTTTATACCTTAGTTCAAGATGTGTCAATTATAATTCTTTCTTGAACTTATTGGATGCACTTTTCTCTTTTGGTTGTATATCAAAGGGGGAGAAGGGATATTTAAGTTAGAATTCATATTGAAATATGTTTATATGCATGTGTTAAAGACCTAACTTAAATGATTGCTAAACATCAAAAAGGGGGAGATTGTTGGTGCAACAATGCCCCAAGCATTTATATATTTTGATGTTTGAATAATCATCTAAGTTAGGCAATGCTTTGTGATCTAATTGTGAACATGTTTAAGTGACGGGAAAATCCAAGTATGAAGACTTGGTAAAAGATAAGTCCAAGTGTGATCTTGGCAAAGAGAAGTCAAAGGAAAGGTCTTGGCAGCGAAGTCCAAGCATGTAGTCTTGGCGGCGTAAAGTCCAAGCAGTCCTTGGCAAAGAAACACCAAAGGTAAGTCTTGGCGGCATAAGTCCAAGCATGTAGTCTTGGCAGCGTAAAGTCCAAGTGTACTTTGGCAAAGAAGAAACCCAAAGTATGACGAAACCGAATGAAGCTTTTGAAGGCAAGCGCATGGATGGAGTCGTGGACTTAGAGAAATCCTGGAGGCGCAAGGCTGATGGAGAAGCTAGAAGGTTAAGTCTAGGCTTAGGGTATGTTTTCAAGTATGAATTAGTCATACTTGGGGTGTGCCAGTCGACTGGAACATGGTGTCAGTCGAAATGACCTTTAAAATGCAGCATTAGAGGTTGGAGGACTGATGGCGGTCATCGGGGGTTATCGGTCGAGCTGCTGAGTCGACTCAAACGACTACCGCGATCTGGTGGTAGTCATTGCCATTATTGCGGTCGGCGCCCGCAACAGGCCCGTGAGCGCGGCGGTCGGCTCGACCATTATCGATCGAGCGCCGCTTGTTGGCAGTCGATTGATAGTCTTCCCGTTGGCAATGATGATGGCAAATCCCATGAATCTGGTTGTTCAGAAGTCGTTATAATCGGCAGCAGTCGACTGATGTAAGTCATTAGTCGACTGATAGACCTCCAACGGGAAAAAGAGGCTCTTTCCTATAAAAAGAGGCCAAGGGGAGCAAGAAGAGTCTAATGCTTATATTCTGATCATTCTCCTAAGCTCCCACAATTTTTCCAAGCTTTCTAAGTGTGTTAATTTCTTTCCTCCTCTCAAATCTTCATTGTCATCTTTTGTAAGAAGAGGAGGTCTTTGTAAAGAGAAAGCTTATTAGTGAAGATTGATTTGGGTTGATCCACCTTAAGGATCGCCGTGGAGTAGGAGCGTTATCTCCGAACCAAGTAAAAGCTTCCGCGTTAGCATTGCATTTTCGTTTCTACTATTATTGTATTTGTTGTGTTTCCACTAATCTTTTGTTGAAAATAAAAAGAGGCTATTCACCCCTCTCTAGCCGTTCAAGGATCCTACAAAGTATTCCCTGATTAGTTGCTAGGGTCGGCTCCTAAAAGAGAAATCGAGTTTGAGATTGAATTTATTCCTTGTACCAATCCAATCTCAAAAGCACCCTATCGTATGACTTCGACAGAATTGAAAGAACTTCAGGAACAATTACAGGAATTATTGAACAAGGGATTCATTCGCCCTAGTCATTCACCGTGGGAGCTCTAGTATTGTTCGTGAAGAAGAAAAATGGGTCTATGAGAATGTGCATGGACTACCGAGCACTGAATAAAGTGACAATAAAAAATAGATATCCTTTGCTAAGGGTTGATGATTTGTTTGATCAATTGAAGGCATACACCATTTTCTCCAAGATTGACTTGCGATTCGATTATCATTAAGTAAAAGTTAAAGAGGATGATATGCTGAAAACAGCTTTCCGAATGAGGTATGGACACTATGAGTTCGTGGTCATGCCTTTCGGAGTGACAAATGCTCCAGCAACATTTATGGACTTAATGAGTCGGGTATTTAAGGCATTCCTTGACAAGTTTGTTATTGTCTTCATTGATGATATCCTTATTTACTCGAGAACTCAGGAAGAACATGTTGAACACTTGAATACAGTGTTACAACCCCTTCAGTAGAGACAATTGTATGCAAAGTTCTCCAAGTGTGAATTTTTGCTCGATCGAGTATCTTTCCTGGGTCACATTATTTCAAAAGATGGGGTTATGGTAGACCCGACAAAGATAGAAGTTGTTAGTAACTGGAGGCCACCAAAGAATGCTAGTGAAATCAGAAGTTTCCTTGGATTAGCCAGCTACTACAAAAAATTTGTAGAAAACTTCTCAAGGATAGCTTCACCATTGACGGTTCTTACCAGAAAGAACAGAAAGTTTGAATGGACCAAGGATTGTGAGAAGAATTTCTTTGAACTAAAGAGGAGACTAACAAGTGCTCCAATTCTTACTCTTCCCGAAAGTAATGAAAGCTTTGAATGTATAGTGATGCATCCAAAATGGGACTCGGAGTTGTGCTTATGCAGAATGGTAAAGTCATTGCCTATGCATCTAGATAGCTCAAGGATTATGAAAAGAATTATCCCAATCATGATCTTGAGTTGGCAGCAGTGGTCTTCGCTCTCAAAATTTGGAGATATTATTTGTATGGAGTCCAGTGCAAGATTTATACAAATCACCAGAGTTTGAGATATTTCTTCACTCAGAAGGATTTAAACATGAGACAGCATAGATGGCTTGAGCTAGTTAAAGATTATGACTGTGAAATCTACTACCATCCTGGAAAGGCAAACAAAGTAGCAGACGCACTGAGTAGGAAATCATGCGGCACCTTAATGTCCTTATCTTCATTATCCCAACCACTGGAGAAAGAGATGTTGAACTTTGGGGTTGAGATTATTTTTGGGCAGCTTTCTACCTTGACAATAGCGCCAACACTTTTTGAAGATATACTAGTGAAACAAGATGTAGATCCTAGCATCCAAAGGATCAAGTAAATAACTATGAAATGAGCGATTTAAACCTCCTATTGCTATTGACGGGATTGGTGGACCTTCACTCGGTGGGATGTCTACACACATGGACGAATGGTAGGGTCTCTAGTAAACTTGATAGAGTTTTGGTGAATACACATTGGCTCACGCAGGAATTTGAGAGCGTTGCGGAGTATACGCCGTCGGGATGCTTATCCGACCATTCTTGTGCAATTGTTTCAACAAAGGATAGGGATCGAGGTGGGAAAAAGCCTTTCAAATTTTACAATATGTGGACCCTTCATAGTGATTATCAAGCAACGGTGGATGAAGCATGGAAGGAGCAGGTGGACGGGTATGCTCAGTATGTACTGAAAATGAAATTGTGCAAGCTCAAGGGCCAATTGAGGACACTAGATCGCCTTCATTTCCAGCATATTGAGGAGAAAGCAAGGCGTCGGTGAATTAAGCATCGGCGAAGATATCTTTGGGAGACGAGAGATCGGTGATTTAGAAGAGCTGCTGTGATCGCGGATAATGCGGGGTATGCACAATTGCGTCATCGAGCCAACCTCTTAGCGGAAGCGGAGAAAATGTTTTATTAGCAAAGGGCCAAAGCTGCGTACATCAAAGGAAGTGACAGGCCAACAAAGTTCTTTCATGATCTAGTCAAGCGAAATAACAAGCGGAACTCAATTATATCTATAGCCACGCGTTCGGGAGAGCAAACCTCAGGGGGTGATGATATAGCGGCAGAATTCTTGCATCATTACCAGGATTTATTGGGCAGAGTTGACCGTGCGTCCGGCCTGGAGGAACTTGATCTCAAAGGGCCGAAGCTGGAACCTGCGGACACTGCAGAGTTGGAGTCGGAGATCACCACAAAAGACATTCGAGATGCGGTGTTCAGTATTGGCAAGGAGAAAGCACCTGGTCCAGATGGTTTCAATGCTACGTTCTTTCGGACAGCATGGGACACGGTGCAGGATGACTTTGTGGCTGCGGTGAAGGAGTTTTTCAAATCCGGAAGATTGCTTAAAGAGTGGAATCACACGGTGATAGTTATGATACCGAAGGCTGATCATGCGCCGGAGGTTATGGATTTCAGGCCGATATCGTGCTGTACGGTTTTCTATAAAGTCATCGCCAAAATTCTTGACGGCCGGTTATCGAAGGTGATGGATAAGCTTATAGACTCAGCGCAAGCGGCGTTTGTTCCTGGACGGAACATTGGAGATAACATCAACCTAGCGCAGGAGTTGCTTAGGAAGTATGCTTGGAAAAGGGTCTCCCCGCGATGCATGATTAAAGTGGACCTAAGGAAAGCCTTTGATACGGTGGATTGGACCTTCCTTAGAGCTGTGCTTGCCGGTTATGGATTTCCCCGGCAATTCTGCTCTTGGATCACAGAGTGCATATCCACAGTGTCCTACTCGATCAGTATCAATGGAAATATTCATGGCTTCTTCAGGGGACAGCGTGGACTGAGGCAGGGGGATCCCTTATCCCCATTATTATTCGGGCTATGTTTGGAGGCCTTTTCCAGATCTATGAGAGTGGCATCACAGCAGCCGGATTTCCACTATCACCCGATGTGCGAGGGGGTGCAGCTAACTCACCTGGCTTATGCGGACGACCTGCTGATGTTCGCTAGGGCAGACGCCCCCTCGCTCAGAGTCATTTCAGACTGTTTGCCGGACTTTGGGGATAGGGCTGGCCTTCGTGCTAACCCCCTAAAGTCCTACACGAGTAGATCGTGGACACGAGATGAGCTGATGCAGATTACGAGCTTCCAGCAGGGTACCTTTCCTTTCCGATATCTTGGCATTCCACTAGCTACGCAGAGGTTGCGGATAGCAGATTATTCCCCACTATTGGAGGCGGTGGCGGGGAAGGTGCGCTCATGGCCCAAGCACACACTTTCCTATGCTGGAAGACTGGAGCTCACCAGATCGGTTCTACAGGGTGTGGAGTGTTACTGGCTATCCATCCTCCCGATACCATGCGGGGTGATAGATAAGTTGTACACCATATGCAGAGCGTTTGTGTGGACCACTAGGCATCCGGTAGCCTCTTGGAGTTCGCTTTGTTTGGCCAAGGAGGAGGGTGGATACGGGCTTAGAGACTTGCGATCGTGGAATTCAGCATTGTTGTGCCGCACCCTATGGAACATTCACGCCAAAGCTGATTCACTATGGGTGAGATGGGTTCACCACAAATACCTTCAGCATGATGACATATGGCGGTGGACGCCGAAGCATGGAGATTCGCCCATGCTGAAGAGGATAGCGGAGATCAGGGACACCATGGTTCAGCGCGTGGGAGGTACAGATTCAGCGATCTCGCTGATTGGTGCTTAGCATGCACAGCGTGTCAATCGCAGAGGAGCGGTGACAGCTTACCATTTCTTCATGCCGCATACGGACAAGGTGCGATGGGCTCCGATGGTGTGGAGGCCGGACATTCTACCAAAGCACAGGTTTTCCTTCTGGCTCATGGCTAGAGGCAAACTACGGACTGCGGATATGGCACCATATATAGAGGACAAGGGATGCTGTCTTTGCAAGGAGGAGCAGGAGTCAAATGATCATCTTTTCTTCAGATGCACTTGGGTGAGGCAGCTGTGGGACTTGGTTCGTGCTTGGCTCCACATTCGGCCTCAAATTCACACAGCTGGCAGATTATTCAACGCCTTAGCTAAAGAGCTGCGTGGGAGGGGGTTTGTGAGAAGAAGGAGAGACCTAGTGATATCTTGTATGGTGTTTTTGATATGGCAAGCCCGCAATCGATGTCGTTTTGAGGGTCTTGAGCCATCGATCGAGAGGTTATTCCTCAAGATCCAGACTCATGTCTACCGTATTGTAGGCATCTAGATTGTACACAGTTACACTCATCTATACATTTTACCTTTCCCAAAAAAAAAAAAAAAAAAAAAAAAAAAGAGATCCAAGAAGGAAAGGATGAAGGATTTCGTGTCTCTAACAGTGGGGTACTATATCTTGGTGAACGCTTATGTATTCCCAATGATTCAGAATTAAGAAAGAAAATTTTAGAAGAAGCTCATGGGACCCTGTATTCAATGCATCCTAGATCTACCAAGATGTATCAAGACTTGAAAGAAAAGTTTTGGTGGTTTGGTATGAAAAGGGATGTGGCTAAATATGTCAACATCTGTCTGACGTGTCAAAGAGTCAACGTAGAATATCAGAGACCTGGAGAAGTTCTGCAGCCTATTCAGATTCCAGAATGGAAGTGGAAAGATATAACTATGGATTTCATAGTAGGGCTGCCAAAGACAACTAATGGTTTCAATGCTATTTGGGTGATCGTTGATAGACTGACAAAATCTGCTCATTTTCTAGCAATCAAAGTATCATACCCAATAGAACAACTAGCTCAGTTATATGTTAAGGAGGTGATTAGATTGCATGGAGTTCCTAAGACCATCATTTCTGATAGGGATAGTCGATTTACTTCATGCTTTTGGGAGTGTGTTTAGAAGGCTCTTGGCATTAGGCTACGATTTAGCACAACATTCCATCCTCAAACAGATGGGCAAACAGAACGAGTAAATCAAATTTTAGAGGATATGCTACGAGCTTGTGCCTTAGATTTTAAAGGAAGTTGGTGCAAATACCTATGTTTGGCAAAGTTTGCTTACAATAACAGCTACCAAGCTACCATTGGAATGGCACCCTATGAAGCTTTATATGGAAGAAAGTGTAGGTCTCCTATTTGTTGGTATGAAGGTTGTGAGAAGAAAGGAATGGGGCTCAAGATAGACTTTATAGATGACACCACCAAAGCTATAAAGAGCATCCGCCAAAGAATAGAGACTACTCAGAGTCGGCATAAAAGTTATGCTGATGTACGACGTAGACCGCTTGAATTCGAAGCTGGGGATTATGTATTCCTTAAAGTAGCTCCTATGAAGGGGGTGATGAGATTTGGAAAGAAAGGCAAGATGAGTCCACGTTATGTAGGACCTTACCTGATCACAAAAAGAGTTGGCAAAGTAGCTTATGAGTTAGAGCTACCTCAAGAAATGTCATCTATTCACAACGTATTTCATGTCTCAATGCTGAAAAAGTACGTTCCTAATACATACCATGTGATTGAGCCACAGACGATACAAGTTCAAGTAGATTTGAGTTACGAAAGTCGACCTATTCAGATAATAGAGTGAGAAATTAAGAAATTGAGAAACAAAGAGGTACCCTTAGTGAAAGTCATATGGCAAAATCAAAGGTTTGAAGAAGCAACTTGGGAACACGAGAATGACATGAAACAAAAGTATCCAGAGTTGTTCTAAGTTTCGAGGACGAAACTTTTATAAGGTATGGAGGATTGTAACGCCCGTAAAATTCTAAGTTGTTCAAAGTGGTTATATAGATTGTAATGCCCGTAAAAGGTTCAAAAACAAATATGGTTCGTTATAGCTAAGATTCGAACCATGAACCTTCTAATTGTGAGATTGCCTTGATACCACTAGGCCATAGGATAATTCTTGGCTAGGATATACAAAGAATATAAATGAGAAGATAAGGGGTTGTTTCATCCCCCCATGAGATGATGAAGAGTTGTTTCATCTCCCTAGGTATTAAAGAGGAAATTAAAGAGAGGAAAAAAAGAGAAACCTCATCTTCGTTCTTCATTCTTCCTTCTTCCTCATTCTTGGCCGAAACCTCCCCTTCTCCTTCCTCCCTCTCCATCCGAAGCTATAGGGCTTCTTGTGTTGGGAATCTCAAGAGGGTTTTCAAGGGGATTTTCTTACAAGGCTTAGTATTTGCTAGAGGATCAAACTCCATCCTTCTTCCTCCTTCTCCACCGAAACTCCATCTCCTTCCTCCCTTCTCATCCGAACCCATAGGACTCTTGGTTTGGGGTTCTCAAGAGGTTTTTCAAGGGGATTCTCTTACAAAGGCTTAGTATATGCTAGAGGATCACTCCTAAGTCTAAGGAACGGGGGAAGATCTTCATCTCACAAAACCCTAGTGGTATATTAGTAAAGATAGCAAGAGGATGTAAGTATTTCTCACTTGCAGTATAAGTAGCTCTTCATTTTGTATATCTAGCTTCTATTACCATGTTTTGTTTAGATTATATGTGTTCAGATTTATAAGTATATTTCTTTTTGAAACAAGACATAAGATCACAAAGATGCATCCCCTATGAGTTTTGGGGATGAAGAGCATGATTAAATGTCTTGAAATGCTTCCTATATGGGTTTTGAGAGTAAGAGCATGTTAAGTTTGTTTAAATGACAAGGTCAGTATGTCATATATAGAGAAAGTATTTTACTTTAAATGGCATGTACCAGGCCATTAGATCACCCACGGGCCACTAGATCGCCCTTAGTAAGTTGCCCTAATATGTTCGGTGGCTAGCTACCCCGAATTCTATTAGGGATGCGCGCAATTGGTACTATATATATATATCCTTGTGGGGCGTGACATACTTACAGGTTTCCAAAGTTAATTATAGGACTATGTTTACAAGCTTAAGTATATCTCATGTGCATGTTTCTACAAGCGAAGCATATTTAAAGATTAGGTATTGCAAGTTGTGTATTTCATGTTCATGCATTACAAGTTGAACCATTATGTTTTGTACAAGTGTTTCTAAACGTTTAATGCAGAATTTTCTTAATGGCAAGTATGAGCATGTGTTTGCATGCAAGTATCATAATAGCATGTTTTCTTATAACGCGATGTTTTGTGAGAATAGGATGTACTTACTAAGCATCATTGCTTATAGTTTGCATTCCTTATACTGTAGATAAGGGTAAAGCAAGGTTTGAGTAAGAGGGGGCAGCGGATGAAGTGCTCGGTGTGTGTGGCGGTGGAACAGTAGATTACGATTCTGAACTTGCTAGAATTCTGAACTTGTTAGAATTCTGAACTTGCTAGAATTCTAAACCTGCTAAAGTTTATGTTATGTCTAAGAACTCTGAATTTACTAGTGGTTATGTTGTGTTTAAGAATGTCGAACTTGCTAGTATTATGATATGTTAAAGACCTTTAAACTTGCTAGTGTCTATGTTATTTCAAAGATTTATTATTTCACTTCTTTTGCTTCCGTTGGTTAGAGTTAAGAGTTTGGTTATTTCAAAGATTCATGATTTCACTTCTTTTGCTTCCGTTGGTTAGAGTTAAGAGTTTTAAATTATGATACGACTATAATATTGGTTTTTAGAAATTCTTGGTGTTTCTTTTTGAATCGGGTATTAGGTTTAAAAGAAAATGAGTTATGGAATATTTTGAGTCATGTTTGGTTTCTTTAAGTATTAGAGTAAGATGAAAATAATGATAGTAACGATCTCCCTTATTAGAGTAAGAGAGGGAAGGTCGTTACACTTAAGTCTGGGGAATTGATGTGAGCAAAACATATAGGGTTTTAGGAGTAGTTTTCGCTCACATCTCGTAGCATTTTATATTTGATTCTTACACATTTCACTTTATTTTTCATGCATTTCTTATTTTTCTGGTTCGGAGATCTACTCTTTGTACTTTTGTGTGCAGGACAACATTCTACGAAGAAAATGGCGCACTTTTGGAGCAAAAGGAAGGCATTTGGCAGCTAGAACCGAATGACACACAACTTGGCCGTGTGAATCCACATGGACATCCTCGAAGCACACACTAGCGCCACACACAGCCTGGCCGTGTGAATCCACATGGTCATGTGGCGCTAGGGAAATTTTGACGCGGTTCAATTTTTTCCAGGGTTTGGGAAGATCCAGCCTCATGTCTATATAAAGGAAGCTATGCTCAAACCCTAGGGGGGAGGCCCGATGGCCAGGAGGGCACACCGGTGCCCTAAAAAGCACCGAAAACTCGCAACGGGGAGGAAGAAGGTCACTCTAGGATCAAGTTCTTCACTTTAACACCAGAGAGAAGAGCCACAGTGCATTGTAATTCATGTTCTTTGCATAATTTACATTGTTTCTATGAATTCAATTATGCTTTATATTTCTCTTCTCGTATTTAAGGAGTAGATTCTCCAATTCTAGAATTAGGGAGTAGTTTGTGTGCGTAGAACATACTATTTCAAATATATGTCTATTCTTGATTTTATATTTGCAATTAGTGATTGTCTAGATCGATAGCTATTTATTTTGGTCTTCTATTTACTATGCGTAGCGATACGAGGGGTGACAGCCCTCGTATCAAATATTTAGGAGAATTAAAGAGGAACCTAGGGGTTGGCCTTATCTCCGGTAACCGCGGATAGAAGGGTGTGATAGAGTCAGAAACGGGACATGTTTCGACTCGTCACAGGGATTGATCTGGCATCTTCATATCACATATCTCGTCCTAAAGCCAAGGGTCGACCTGGTATGGCAGAGATAGTTCCCGATAGATGCGAAGGCTCATCGAGGAAGTGTATGATGTCCTTGTTGGATCGAAAAAGAGTGCTAGAGGGGGGGGGGGTGAATAGCGCACGTAAATATTTTATTTTGTTCGATTAAAACACAGAGATGCACAGCGAAAAAATAAATAACATAAGTTTGTTTTTACTTGGTTCACAACCCAACAGTTGCTAATCCAAGGCCCCGCGATCCTTGACCGGAGGTCGAGTGGTGCTATACCCCTCAATGTGGGCCATTAATTATGACCTTCGATGTCCCCAAAAGGGTACTAAACATTGGTTTTTTGGGATAAAAAAATCTTGTTAAGAGAGTAATCCCTCATAAGAAGTGTAGATATCTGAGAGAGCTTCGATTTGGTGGGTAGCACATTTTATGGGTCCACTTGTGTGAAAAGTTATGCCCGTTTTACCATCGGCTATCCAAAAGCGAATAGTTCGATCGATACTTGCAAATACACAACCAAAAAAGGGTACCAAGACTTCGTCTTGGATTAGTAGTGCGGGAGAAATAATAGGAATAATTCACGAATCGAAAAATATGAAAAGAAAGCCAAAAAGTGCTAGATTGGTGATTACACCAAATCTTAGCACCCCCGCTCTGATACCAATTATTGGATCAAAAAAGAGCGCTAGAGGGGGGGGGGGGGTGAATAGCACACATAAATCTTTTCTTTCGTTCGATTAAAACACAGAGATGCACAACGGAAAAATAAATAATACAAGTTTTTTTTACTTGGTTCACAACCCAACGGTTGCTAATCCAAGTTCCCGCGATCCTTGACCGCGTACGAAGGGGCATTCCACTATAGAGTCTCCTCCTTGTTGGAGATAGGAGACAACGATCACAAAAACTGAAAGCACGAGGATGAGGCAACAAGCCTACCTCACCTCATTATGATTAAAACCACAAATACAATAACTAAATAGAAACAAACTTGTTGTTACTAATGAAGAAGTTGTAAGCTTGGCGTTGCGTCGACATTATGACGGCGTTAGAGCTTTAGCGTTGTAGGAGCACTTGAGAATAAAATTGATGATTTTTGGGTTGGAGTCCTCCCCTCTTTTTATAGACTTGTGCCTTGGAATAAGTCTAGATGTAGATCCTCACCTTTTGGAACTTATCACGAGGTGACACCTTATCTTATCGTGAAGTGGCAGCATCAAATGTTATCCTTTTTGACCTAGCGCACAAGGCATATGCCTATAGCCAACAGTCAACTGCCAACCTGGCCACTTCCCTGCAGTAATAGGTTAGCACAGAAAATGGTAAATGCAACGGTTTATTACCGTCCGATCTCGACCTAGACCTTCCACTGGAAGTCTTAGTCAGATCGCCACCTACGATCTCCCCGTATAGAGGATACGACCTTACCATCTCTTTTCGTACTCATGCTTACCTCGGGTCCTTTATGACTTGTCGCTTTGCTTTTGGTCTTCACCTAGGTTCTTCGACTCCCACGAAGTTCTCCTGGTGTTGCCCGACCACCACGATTTCCTGACTCGGGATTCTCCGGGTGTCACTAACCTTCGGTTTAGCTTAACCATTTTTTGCACACTTAATTCAGCTCATGACATAACAATATGACCTTAACTTTGGATCTTTGTCATAATCAAAACCTAGGTTCGATTATCTGGTACCTTTGAACCTACATAGACCATAGTTAGACATCTAGATAATACCCAATTGATAGCGTGTTCTATGACACATAAGCAAAACCGAAATCCTAGAATTCCTTCAGAAGACTCATAGCAACCCTTCTCTTCCTCCGTGTGACACCATACTAGAGTTAGAACCGCCAACAAACTTCATAAGCACAACCCTTAACATTAAACTCTGAACAATAACGTCCATTGAACAATCGGTACTCATATCTCAGTCCCTGTGGGATCGATAATCTTTTTATTACTTGACGACATCCGTGCACTTGTGGGCGTTGAGCGCGAGCACGCGCTTCTAGTCCTCGACAATTCCCGTCGCGAGATTTGAGGTCGCATTCGCGTGCATCATGTTGGGGATCGATTGGACACTAGAGGGGGGTGAATAGCGTGTGCTAGTACCGATGATGGAATTCGTTCGTGATTGAGTCTACAAATTTCATTAGCACAGCGGAATAATGATAATAAAAGCAATAACGAAATAGACACAATCAAAACACACCAATACACAAATATTTAACGTGGTTCAGAACCGAACGGTTCCTACTCCATGGATCGAGCTCTAAAGAGCTCTAGCGATGCCACAAACACCACTAAGCAATAAACTCCTTCTCGACAATAAGTCGGAGGTGGAGAAACCTCGTACAATGAATTACAACAAGTAATACAAAGTAAACAAGCAAATACAAGTGAAAATGTAAAGAACACTTTACAAACTAGGATTTTTAGCGCTTGCTTGTCGGTTGCTTGGATGAGCTTGAAGGGCCCTGAAATGCACTTGCAAATCACCTTCAAATCGCCTCACCAAAGCTCCCAAAGAACCAATTGTTGAAATCCTCCATGAGCTCCTCTTTTTAACCTACATCGGGCTGGATTTTCGTCGATCAGTCGACTGCCATAAGTCACCAGTCGACTGATGCCACTGTTGTCGTGAGACAACGGGTCGATCCATGCTGGAAAACTCCAACGGATCTCTTGGCAGTCGACTGCCAACATTGGAAGTCAACTGACAGCAACGTAGTCGACTGCCCAGTCGACTACGGAGCATTCTGTGCTCGCGACTAAACTAGCAATTGACTGTCGTCCCTTGGTAGTCGACTGCTGTCGACTACCAGAGACATTTTAGCTCTAAACCGACAGTCGAACTCTAGTCGACTCATGACAGTCGAACCGGCCATAATTCCAGTCGACTGCCAACCTCAAACATGAGGTTTTAACCCAAGTATGGTGCCCCCATACTTGCTAGACCACCCTTAGCCTAGACCTAAGCCTTCTAGTCACCTCCATCAGCCTCACGCCTCTCGGATCCCTCCAAGTCATCCATGACTTGTTCATCCATTGCGCTAGCCTTCAGGTGCTTCCATCGGCTATATCATGCTAATAGTGTCTACACCGCCAAGGCACATTGGACTTACGCCGCTAAGACTCCGCTTGGACTTTACGCCTCCAACCATTGGACTTTACGCCACCAATATCAAACCCCTTGGACTTCTCAAATGCCAAGACTCAAGCTTGGACTTTCCCTTGCCAACCCATGTTGGACTTTCCATGCCAAGACCCATGCTTGGACTTCCCTTGTGCCAAGTACTCAAGACTTGGACTTTCCCAAATGCCAAGTGTCCCACTTGGACTTTCCATGCCAAGTACCCATGACTTGGACTTTACCTTGCCAAGACTCATGCTTGGACTTTCCCATAATCACATGGTTAACCCTAGTCAACCATCAAAGTCTCCCTCGAGTCAAACTCGAGCCTGGTCAATTATAACCTTAGTCGATTGTATAAACAATCTCCCCAAAACATTAACCGACATCAATGTCAAATATCAAAACATCACTCGAATCAAACTCGAGTCTGGTCAATCGTGACCTGGGCCGATTGCACCAATAATCTCCCCCTTTTTGATGTTTGACAAAACAAACCTTGAGTTTGGCCCCTAACTCAAATTCCCTTACCAATCCCAAATTGGTAATCTTATCTTTCTCCCAATAAATTCTCTCCCAAAACATTCTCCCCCTTTTTGACTAACATCAAAAAGGTTTTCTCTCCAAGGAGGTCAATGTCTCATGTCCCAATGATATCTTACAATCTCCCCCTTGGTCCAAAAATACCTAGGATGCCTACCATCTTCCTAGTGATAAGTCTCATATCACTCAAGAGAGGCAATCCTATTCACTCTCCCAATTTCCAAATTGGGTATAAAAAACCCATCAATTTTCCCAATTGATGACACTCTCCCCATAACTTCTCCCCTTCAAGAAGAGAAAAAAAAACACATCCATCATCCCATGATGGATACCTCCCCCTAAAGGCTTGCTCCCCCTTGACCATTGCACAAAAAATGTCCTTGGGAAGTCCCTAAGCCAATAGGAACTCTAAACTATCAAAAATAAGGTTCAAAGTTCAAACTTGAACTTTCCACACCTTAAATTTGATACATCGACCTAACACTTCTCCTAATCCATATCCAATGGATTTTCACCCTTTACAATGTTTCCCAAAGCATATCCTAGGGTTAGAAGTGGTTAGGGAGCTTAACCGCAGCTGAACACGGGCTATACAACCCTTGTTAACCCGAAATCAGCCTAGCAATGACTGACGTATAAATCGAATCGCTTCTTGCATCGATCATATGCCAAAAAGTGGTAATAATCGATAACTAAAATTCAATTTATTTCAGCTATCAGAATTAAATTTTGAAAAAGCATAAGTAATTCTACGTATTTTAAAAAATCGTGAAAATTCATACGTATATTACTTATAGACAATACAATGGGTGAAAAATGATAGAAAAATATTTTACCCATAAAATATCAAAATTGACACAAAGTTCAAAAGTGAATAAAAACTTCAATGTTTTAGCTCACTTTGTATCAACTTCATCAATAGTGATTGCTATCAAAAGATAGACTTCACCAAGGTTTTCTAAATTGATTTTAAAATATTTTTAAAACCTTATTTTGGATCATATTCCTTGGGCTCTATGTACATGACTTGTACACAAGCTTTCCTAATGATCCATCATTGAAATTAAATGAGTTTTAGTTCATCTAGATGAAAAAACTATGCACCTTAAACTCAACTCATATCCTAGCATCTCACATGTATCTAGGGTGTATAAATACACACACAAGTTAATGTGATGTGAGATGTGGGTTTTGTTCTCCTAATCTAGGGTTTCATGCATTTTCTAAGGCAACTCTACTTGATTCCCTTATAAATGGGACTCCAAGTCATGCCAAAGTCCTTAACTCAATTTTAATCAATTTAGATGCATGAATGATTATGGCATTAAAGATGGTATAAATAAACACATGCTCATAATCATGATGTCATGGCATAAGATATAAATCTAAGCATACATGACATTAACCTTAAACCTAAGCATAATCATGACATATAAATGATAGAAATAAGCATGATGTCATGACATGACATATGGCAAGTCAAAGCATGACAAATAAGATATAAATGTAGGGGATCGGTGCGGTCGGCTAGAGGGGGGTGAATAGCCCTTTTCGTTTGGATGCCGGTATTTGCTCGTCTACAAGACTAATTAGCGCAAGCGGAAGACTAATAAAGACAAGCAAATAGAAATACGAGAAAACAAGCGCTAACAAAGAATGTAACGTGGTTCACGGCTACGCCGCTAATCCACGATCCCGATTCTCCGAGGTGAATCACTCCTCCAAATCCAATCACTATTGGTCTCTCCTTTGTACCAAGCTAGGTGGAGGTAACCTTTACAATCAAGATCACTCTTCTTACAAATAGAATGAAGTAAAAACAAGTAAGAAGAGTTTAGAGCTTGTGGGGCACTAGGAAGATCACTTAGAGCATAAGCATTAGCCTCTCAAAGGCTCACACCCTCTCTTTTTATAGAGAGGGCTGATTTCTTCCCGTTGGCCGCCACGATCACGCTCTAGCCGATCGTTACTACAACGGCCTCAACACGTCGGATCCGCTGTAGTAGTCCAACGGAACTCTTGGCCGATCGATGGACCTCATTAGTCGTCACGCCTCTGTAATCGGCCCGATCGGCCACGTACGAAACGGTTCTATGGCCAAACCCTATTGACCCGGTCATTGCGCCGATCGATAATCTGGATCGATCGGCCGCCACGTATGGCGATCGGCTGATGCCACAATCCGATCGTCAGATATACGGTCGAACTCCATTCGAAGCGACCGACGCCATGACATGGCGATCGTGTCGGGAAAACCCATCCGACACTTAGCCAAATGGCCAAGTTTCACCTAAGAGCTACCCCTCCTCGGGTTACAATCGCTCACTCTCATCTCTCGGAGTCCCTCGCCTTCGAAGTTCTCTTCGTTCTCGACCACGTCCCTCGGCAGCATCAGGCGCACGGCTCTGCAATGCTCCTTCGCGTCTCTTGCCTCGAAGTCTACTTCCTTCGGCTTCACTCCAAGCTTCTCGTCCGGAGGTCCCTCGGATGCTCCAAGCGCACGGCTTCCGCAAAGCTATCCTTCACCGACTCAAGGCACGAGTCATGAGATGTGAAACTCGCCACGGCTCCATGTGCGAATTACTAAGTCCTGCACGACTTCAACGCACATATCAAATCAACATAACACACTAACTTAAACCCTTTTCCACACCATCAAAACCATATTACGGCAAGAGATTGCCCTAACAATCTCCCCCTTTTTGATGTGTGGCAATCCGTTTAAGTTGGGTAAAAACATTTGATATAATTTTAAACGAAAGAAAGCATGTAAACATAAACATGATATAGCAACATGCAACTCCCCCTTAATCCATGAAACTCCCCCTTAATTTCTCCCCCTATCATTAGCATAATCATTTCTCCCCCTAAATATATTCCCCTTTACTTAAACATACATTTCTCCCCCTTTGACACCATCAAAAAGATTAATCCTAATTTATAAACTCATGGCATCAAGTATAGTAGAAATAGAACACCAAAAACTTGATTAAAAACTGAAATCAGGAAATATTGGGTTGTTTTTCAGGTTAGCAGTCGACTGCTATCAGTATGGCAGTCGACTGGCACAATGGATTCCGAAATTCTGATTTTCGGACGAATTTCAAAAATGCATTAAAAATTCTAGAAAATTCGAAAAATCATAAAATTTGGGGAACATATTTATTTTAAGTATATCTATCAGTGAAAAATATGTTTTCATGAAAAATCATTATATTTCCACGTATTTGCCAAAAATCCAAAAGCTTTAAAAACTACTAGGTTTTTGATCATAAGAGTATCCATTTTAACACCTAGTCTTGCATCCAATTGTTTCAAAACATGAATACTTAGATTTTAGATTAAGAAATTGTTTTGAAAACATATGAAATATCCAACCATGATCTTTGGGCAATATGTCTATGAATTAAACATAAGCCTTCCCAATGATTGGTCTATTATTGTTATTTTGATACTTTAAATGACCATCTAAATGTCATAGGCATTAGTGGACATTTGTATCATCCTAACATCTCACCCATGCTAAGTTTGCAATCAAGTTAGCCTATAGTGAGTGTGAGATGCATCCTAGGGGATATTTGTGTATACTTAACCAATATATTCATGCAATTCTATCAAGGTTAAGTATCAACCTAATAATCATCATGATCATAAAGGCATATATGAATGAATTCTACATTATGATCATGAAATACATGTATTCATCAAATAATAGTCATGCATTAGGTATTATATGATGATAATAAGCAAAGTATCACCTAAAGCATGATTCAACCCTATTTCTCATGATTACGTGCCAAATATTAAAATCATAAATCATGATTTCAAACATACATAGCAATATCATGATTTAAGCGTTATTATCTATTTATGGGTGTTATCATCACCCAACACTATTTAAAAATGTTGTCCCGCCATCCTAAGTCAACCAAAATATGATATAGGTCAATTGCATATGGTTGACTACCCAAGAGTTATCCTAACCCTTAAGGATGAATTTTGGAACCCAAAATAAGTTCTTTCCTATTGGGTTCACTAAGTATTCCTTGGGGATCCATTTCCTAGCTATTACTTTCTTCTTATCTTGTCCCCTAGCTATTAGGCATTTGTAGGCCTTTTCATTTTTCTTTTCCTTGTAGCCTAGGCCCTTTTTGTTGAAGCTAGCTCTTTGGCTTCCTAAGATCATGTTCAATGTGTTGGAGCCAATTGTGAATTTTTCTAGGGCTTTTGTTAAATAATCTACTTTTTCCCTTAAGACCCTATTTTCATTTATACATGCATCACTAACATCTAATGGCACATAAAGGTCATGTGAGCATGCATCATTTAAGCTAGAAGAAATATTATCATTTAAGCATGCATTTTCTAGCTTATTTTCTAATGCCTTAATTTGATTAAGCATGCTTTTATTTTTCTTTTTCATTCCAAATAAGTCCTTAGTTAAACTAGAAATTATGGAAACTATTTTCTTATGAGAGGCTTTCGTTACCATAGTTTCCATATCCTCTTTTTCTTCGGATGATGAGGATGTAGAAGCTCCCCCTTCATTTGAGCTCTCCCCACTTGAGCTTGATCCTTCATTTTCGGATGAAGAGCAATCCAAGTCATCAAAGGCCATCAAGGCCAAATTGGTGACAAAGGCATTCTCCTCATCCGATGATGATGAGGAGGATGGGTCATCCCAAGTCCTTGCCTTTAGAGCTTTGGTCTTCCCCTTTTCTTTTGTCTTCTTCTCCTCTTCCTTCTTTTTCTTGCTCCCCTTTTTCTTCTTCTTTTCTTCTTTCTTTTTCCTCTCTTCCTTGCTCTTGTTTAAGAGAGGACAATTGTCCCTTATGTGCCCCTCTCCTTGGCAATTGTAGCATATGACCTTCCCCCTTGGTCTTCTATTCCTATCATGAGATTTATCAAATCTAAAATTCTTAAATGCACGTCTTACCTTCCTTACCATATAGGCTTCTTCGGTGCTATCCATGGAGGAGGAGGAAGACGCTTCGTCATCGGAGGAGGAGGAGATCTCTATCTTCTTCTTTCCCTTATTTGCCAACAATGCTACTCCCCTTGAAGGTTGTATTTTTGGCTCTTCTTGTATTCCTTCAAGCCTAGATTCATGTAATTCCATAGTGGAGAAAAATTCATCTAGAGTACTTACCTCTAGATTCTTTGAAATGTAAAATGAGTCCACCATTGAACTCCACTTGGATGATCGGGGGAAAGCATCTATGGCCTTCATTATCATATCGCGATTGGAGAGCCTTTCTCCTACACTTGTTAGTCCATTTAAAATTTCTTTGAATCTAGAATGCAAAGAAGTTACCTTTTCTCCCTTTTCTAATTTAATGTTGGATAGTTGGGAGCGGAGGAGATCTCTCCTTGCTAGCTTTGCCTCGGATGTGCCTTCATGAAGCTCAATTAGCTTCTCCCACATCTCCTTGGCGCTTAGGCATTCTCCTATTCGGTTGATTTCTTGTTGGGGGAGCACATTGAAGAGATGATGCTTGGCTTTTGAATTTGCAAGGTGCTCTTCCCTTTGCCTTTTGGTCCACCTAGATTTCTCTATTGGCTTCCCCTCTTCATCCCTAGGCAAAACGAAACCGGATTCCATTGTAATCATAATATCAAAATCCGTTTTGAAAAATACCTCCATTCGCTTCTTCCACCAAGCGAATTCTCCTTCAAACTTCGGAGGATGGATGTTGGAGCCGGCCATTTTGAAAGTTGCTTGTTGTGGCGGTTAGTCCTCGACAAGCTTTCCTCGGCTCTGATACCACTTGTAGGGGATCGGTGCGGCCGGCTAGAGGGGGGTGAATAGCTCTTTTCGTTTGGATGTCGGTATTTGCTCGTCTACAAGACTAATTAGCACAAGCGAAAGACTAATAAAGACAAGCAAATAGAAATACGAGAAAACAAGTGCTAACAAAGAATGTAACGTGGTTCACGGCTACGCCGCTAATCCACGATCCCGATTCGTCCGAGGTGAATCACTCCTCCAAATCCAATCACTATTGGTCTCCTTTGCACCAAGCTAGGTGGAGGTAACCTTTACAATCAAGATCACTCTTCTTACAAATAGAATGAAGTAAAAACAAGTAAGAAGAGTTTAGAGCTTGTGGGGCACTAGGAAGATCACTTAGAGCATAAGCATTAGCCTCTCAAAGGCTCACACCCTCTCTTTTTATAGAGAGGGACTACCTCCGAACACGCTTGGATCTTGTAGTCTAACGATGGACCTCATCACGATCGTTGCCTCCGTAGTCGACCCGCCTCCGGCTACGAACGGTTCTGCGGGCTAAAACTCCTATTGACTCACCGATCGTGCCGCCGCTCGGCCGATCGATACGGCGGCGATCGACGCCTACGTATGGCGCGATCGCCGCTATAATCTAGTCATATATACCGCCGAACTCCATTCGACTCGAAGCGATCGACTGCCATGACATGGCAGTCGACTGGTGTCGGGAAAACTCATCTGACACTTGGCCAAATGGCCAAGTTTCACCTAAGAGCTACCCCTCCTCGGGTTACAATCGCTCACTCTCATCTATCGGAGTCCCTCGCCTTCGAAGTTCTCTTCGTTCTCGGCCACATCCCTCGGCAGCATCAGGCGCATGACTCTGTAATGCTCCTTCGCGTCTCTTTCCTCGAAGTCTACTTCCTCCGGCTTCACTCCAAGCTTCTCGTCCGGCGGTCCCTCGGATGCTCCAAGCGCACGGCTTCCGCAAAGCTATCCTTCACCAACTCAAGGCACGAGTCATGAGATGTGAAACTCGCCACGGCTCCATGTGCGAATTACTAAGTCCTGCACGACTTCAACGCACATATCAAATCAACATAACACACTAACTTAAACCCTTTGCCACACCATCAAAACCATATTACGGAAAGAGATTGCCCTAACAATAAAGGTATATAATACCTAAATTTCAATATTAGTTGTCATTTGATATAATTAAGTTTATTTTGCCATATTACTATTAATCTCCCATGTGTGCCAAAAACCCAAAATGGCACACAAACCTCTAAAGCTAAATTGTGTCAATTTAATTGATTTTTCAATCTTCTTAAATGATATTGGCACATCCTAAAATCTTTTAGGATTTATCATCAAATCTATTTCCAAGATATCCATAACCTTGAAAATGACCTAAAATGTCAACTTTGTTATGGTTGAGTTAACTACCCATCCAATCAAGGTTGACACGACCTAACCCATCTAGCGTGAGTCAATCACGCCCTTAGGAACCCAAAATCTATTTGAGCTCATTGGGTTAATTAGGTATTCCTTAGGGATGACCTCCCTAGATACCTTCCTAATGACCCTCCTAGGCTTGGTAGCCTTGGTCATTTTGGTCTTGCCTAGGTTAACCTTAAAAATTTCCTCCCTAATAACCCTCTTAGTGGCCATCCTAGGTTTCCTTGAAACCCTAGCCACTAGACACAAACCTTGGTTGCTCTTAGGGATAACTTCCCTAGTAACCTTGGTCTTCCTAGACCTAGATTGTGTTCCATAATCTAATGGAGCATTATGATAAGTCATCTTAGGCTTAGGTTTGTGACCCAAACCATTCTTGCCCTTGGTTGACTTTTGTTTCTTGGGTCCTAGATGTTGATTTTGAGATATTGACCCTTGACTTTGACCATTAGACCCTTGCATTTGATTTTGCATAATCTTGAGGGTCTTTTCTAATTTCTCAAGCCTTGATCTCAAGGCTTGGTTCTCTAATTCTAATTGCCTAATTTTAGAATTTTGTTTTAGTCTTTGGGCATGGGACTTCCTAGGCATGTGTCTAGTCCATTTAGGATTAAGGTCTAAGTGTTCTCCTATTTTCCTAATAGACTCCCTAGGAAGGACGTTTCTAGGGACATTAGTCCCAAATTTCTCCTTCTTTGAAAGGTAGACATTTTTTGCTCCTAAACAAAATTCCCTATTTCTAGCATGCTCTTTTTGATAAATAGCAAGATTATTAAAATAATTCCTAGCATGCTTCTTATCCCTAGAAATTGAAAGTGCATTAATAAATTTTACCTTAGGGTTTGCCTTGGTGGCTCCCCCTACTTGTGATACTCCATTTTGCCTCTTCTTTTCCCCCTTCGGGCATTGATTCCGATAATGCCCCGGTTGTCGGCATTTGAAGCAAATCACTTGCTCCTTGCTCTTTTGTGTTGAGGGACCGACATCTTTGACTTTTGGCGTCGGTGGAGCTTTTCTTACTCTCTTTGGGCACTTACTCTTATAGTGCCCGGTTTCCCTACACTCAAAACATATTATATGCATTTTATTATTAACACATATGTTTGAGTTACCTAAGCCAATGGAGGCCGGAATTGGATTTTGAGCTTCTTCATCTTGACCGGATGTTGAAGCTTCTTCTTGGTGTTGCTCCGGTTCCGGTGTGGATGGTCTCTCCTCCCCCTCAATCCTTGAAGTGGAGGCTTCTTCCACTTCTTCCACTGATACAAAAATTGATTCCCTATCAACTTTTGAATCCTCAAGATCTTTAGATGACGATGTAATTGCTTGAGCTTGAGAGGGTGTGCACTCCTCTTCTTCTTGAATTGATGATGGAGTTTCATGGAGCTTTGCCACTTGGCTCCACGACTCCTTAGCATCCATATAGTCCCCTACCATACACACAATATCATTAGGGACCAAATCAAAAATAAATTTTACTACCTTCATGTTATTCTCGAAGGCTTGAATTTGATATTCACTCCATCTCTTCTTTTTGAGGAATCCACCTTTTGGTCCTCTTGGATACTCAAATCCTTCCATTAATAGGGACCATTCCTCAAGGTCTCTCATCATCAAAAAATCTTCAATTCTTTTCTTCCAAGAATTGAAGCCTTCTCGTCCATATAGGGTGTAGGGCACCGGTGTGTTGATGTCTCATCCTAATTGTTCTTGGACTTCCATCTTCACCCTCTAGCGTTCTCCCTTAGTTGTTAAACCTTGAAGAGTGGCCTTGCTCTGATACCACTTGTTGGGGATCGATTGGACGCTAGAGGGGGGTGAATAGCACGTGCTAGTATCGATGATGGAATTCGTTCGTGATTAAGTCTACAAATTTCGTTAGCGCAGCGGAATAATGATAATAAAAGCAATAACAAAATAGACACAATCAAAATACACCAATACACAAATATTTAACGTGGTTCAGAACCGAACGGTTCCTACTCCACGGATCGAGCTCTTAAGAGCTCTAGCGATGCCACAAACACCACTAAGCAATAAACTCCTTCTCGACAACAAGTCGAAGGTGGAGAAATCTCGTACAATGAATTACAACAAGTAATACAAAGTAAACAAGCAAATACAAGTGAAAATGTAAAGAACACTTTACAAACTAGGGTTTTGAGCGCTTGCTTGTCGGTTGCTTGGATGAGCTTGAAGGGCCCTGAAATGCACCTGCAAATCGCCTTCAAATCGCCTCACCAAAGCTCCCAAAGAACCAATTGTCGAAATCCTCCATGAGCTCCTCTTTTTAACCTGCATTGGGCTGGATTTCTATCGATCAGTCGACTACCATAAGTCACCAGTCGATTGATGCCACTGTTGTCGTGAGACAACGGGTCGGTCCACGCTGGAAAAACTCCAACGGATCTCTTGGCAGTCGACTGACAGCCGCATAGTCAACTACCCAGTCGGCTACGGAGCATTCTGTGCTCGCGGCTAAACTAGCAATCGACTGTCGTCCCTTGGCAGTCGACTGCTAGAGCCATTTTAGCTCTAAATCGGCAGTCGAGCTCTAGTCGACTCATGGCAGTCGAATCGGCCATAATTCTAGTCGACTTCCAACCTCAAACATGAGGTTTTAACCCAAGTATGGTGCCCCCATACTTGCTAGACCACCCTTAGCCTAAACCTAAGCCTTCTAGCCACCTCTATCAGCCTCACGCCTCTCGGATCCCTCCAAGTCATCCATGACTTGTTCATCCATCGCGCTAGCCTTCAGGTGCTTCCATCGACTATGTCATGCTAACGGTGTCTACACTACCAAGGCACATTGGACTTACACCGCCAAGACTCCGCTTGGACTTTACGCCGCCAACCATTGGACTTATGCTGCCAAGACTCCATCCTTGGACTTTACGCCGCCAATATCAAACCCCTTGGACTTCTCAAATTTCAAGACTCAAGCTTGGACTTTCCCTTGCCAACCCATATTGGACTTTCCATGCCAAGACCCATGCTTTGACTTCCCTTGTGCCAAGTACTCAAGACTTGGACTTTCCCAAATGCCAAGTGTCCCACTTGGACTTTCCATGCCAAGTACCCATGACTTGGACTATACCTTGCCAAGACCCATGCTTGGACTTTCCCATAATCACATGGTCAACCCTAGTCAACCATCAAAGTCTCCCTCGAGTCAAACTCGAGTCTGGTCAATTATAACCTGAGTCGATTGTCTAAACAATCTCCCCAAAATATTAACCGACATCAATGTCAAACATCAAAACATCACTTGAGTCAAACTCGAGTCTGGTCAATCGTGACCTGGGTCGATTGCACCAACACATCACACACTAATTGAGTTATGTGATTTCTTCAAAAAGATTACTACAAGATCTTTACACACAATGGACATATGTAAAATGGAGGAGAAAATAGTCTTGATATTGTGTAAGATAGAATGAATATTTCCTCCAGCATTTTTTGATATTATGGTTCATTTGACAGTTCATTTACCTCATGAAGTCATGTTAGCTGGGCTAGTTTCGTCATGATGGATGTATCCCTTTGAGCAATATTTAGAAAGACTAAAAAAATATGTTCACAATAAAGCACGATCTGAAGGATCTATTGTAGAGGGGTATATTATAAATGAGGTGTTGACTTTCAGTTTGTTATATATGAGTCAAATTAAGATAAGCTTTTCTAGATTGGAACGGAATAAAAATGTTCAACCATCAATATGCAAATTAAGTATTTTCTGACAGCAAAGAAGAGTTTGGCAATCAACACAGTCTGAAATTGGCATTGTCTTTGTTTAAGAAAGAACATTAGTATATTCGGAACAATTGTAAAGAAGTTGATCAATATCGAAATTAAGTTTTTACAATAAGTTATTATTTTAATTATATTTCATTCACAAATTTTGAATTGATTAAGTTTTTATACAATGAACATCTGCAACTTATGTCACAAAAAGTTCATGATGATCAAGTTATGCAATATAATGCATGCAGTTTAAGGATAAAATTATAGCGCTAAATTTTTTTACAAATTCAGAGATCACAGATGAGTTATACTATTAAGAAATGGGACCTGATGCTGAAGTTCAGTTGTATGATGCATGCATTGTAAATGGGATTCGATAACATACGAGCTTCCGTGATTCACGCAGAAGTGCTCAAAATAGTGGGGTCAATGTATCATCCTCTGACGATGAGGACAATTTGAAGGATGTGGTTCAAATATTTTACTCTTTTAGGTATAAAGTCTAATTATTTTGGTGCGAATGGTTCCAATTTAATCCCAAAAAAAAAACCATTGGGGGAAGAGTATGATCTCTTGTGTATTGACACTTCTAAAATATGGAACGAGTATGACTCATTCATTTTGGAAAACCAAGCAAATCAAGTATATTATTTGAATGATATCAAGCGTGGAGGTCAATGGAAGGTAGTGTAAATGGTTCACCACCAAGAAACATACGAAGTAACTGAAGTTGATGAAGTATCAGCAGATTTTGAGGTTGGTAGTATCTTGAATATAGAGTCAAACCAAGAGATTTCATCTAATGATTCAATTTCAGTAGTCAGTGAAGACTTAGAGATAACTTAACTATGTCGATTAGATGTTGAGCATCAACAAATAAGTATGGCAAATGCACAAGTGGATCTGGATAGGAGCGCTCAAAGTAATCATATTGATGAGGGTCAAGATAGTGAAATTGACAGTGAGGCAGATGATCATTTATCCTTTTTAGATGATTATAGCGATTGGATGAATTTACATGGTATTTATATTGTTCTTTATTTATAATTCATGTATTTAAGATAATCTTTCATTATATGTCGATCTATATATGATGCTTATGTCATAGCTATGTCGCCTAAGAGAATTGAGTGCCCCCCAGTTGTGCCTACACCTGACGATGACAGTGCTCCTACTGGTTAGTTATTTGGTTTTAAATAGGTTTATTTAGATTTATATTTATTTGACTTGTTAATTGTTAACACTTTTTGATTTATAGTTCATCCGACACGTAGAGAGACACAAGGCGCATACTCCGATAAGCTCCGATAGCAAATCAAGGAACGGGATAAATTACCCATTACCTTTCGTAAGAGCGATGGTCATCCAATAGGATAAAATGCAGCTGCTTTTATGATAGAATTAGGTCTGTCAAATAAGAAGTTCACTCTCCTACAAGATAAAAGTTGGAAGCATATCTCCGCAGATAATAAATAGATGATATATGATCGATTACCAGTAAGTACGAGTAATTTGATATTTATTTAATCAGCCATCCTTCGTTAATAAATTTCAATATTAGTATTTTTCAGACTACTTTCGATATCAGTTTTATCGAGGAGGCAACGTCTATAAGAAAGGAGACCGACAGGTTAATAAGTGCAAGGTATTATAAGAGCCTACTGCATCTTCCCCCTATTGAGTGTCAGCATCATATGTCAATCGAGTTTTGTGAGGCATAGAAAGATTGGAACTATATATGCGATCTATTTGAATCAGAGAAATTTCAAGTAACTAAATCTATACCAATTACCTATGTTATATAAAAATTAAAATATTTGTTCTACAACTATTGCTTTAATTTTTATTTTAACAAATTTTTGTATTGTAGACACGATCGGCAACAAATTCACAAAATCAATCACAACTTTCATATACTCATCGAGGTGGCTCAAAATCATTCATTCAATACAATTACGATGGTGTAAGTACAAACTTTATAGTTATAGTAAATTGTTTATTATTTTTAATATTAACACATTATAATATTTTTCAAACTGATCAGTCACAGAGAAAAGATCGGACTACTGTCTTTAACACAACCCTTTGTATCTTGTCAAAAGGGTGGAGTGGGAAGAGAGCCGAGGCTGCATGTGTAAGATATAATCGATATAATTTAGTAAAGTTGTTTTTAAATTTTTATAATTCGTTTTAAACATATTAATAATATGTTTGATATACTTAGGGTGATATGGTGAGACTGTGAGATGAGCACATTCAATCACAAGAAACCGGAGATGACATCGATGCAGTCCAAATTGCAAATCAAATTTGTGATTAGGTCCTCGGTGTTCATTCTGGATTTATTAAAGGACTTGGAAATGGGCCAAAACCAGTTAGATCCACTTATTCGGATGCCAACTTCTCCTCCAGATTAACTAATGCAGCACTGTGTGAAAAACTCACTGAGCAATGATTAGAAGGGACACAAGAGGAGCTAGCAAACACTCGAGTTCAATTAGCAAGCACCGAAGATGAGTTGGCATCAATGAGATCAAGAAAAGATATGTTTGAAGCAATTCTGAATCAGCTTGCACCTAGAGCATTACAATTAGTGATACATGAGTCATCTTCAACTCCACCTCCTCCTCCATCTTAGAGTTTATGAACATTTATATTTTGAGCTAATGAAATTGTAAACTTGAATGTTTTTGAATTTGGATACTATGAATTTGTGAAATTGGATGTTTTGGACTTGAAGTTTGGTTTCTAATTAAGTATTTCGATTATGTTATGTGATTAGTTATGGTTAAATAATTTAGCTATTGAAATAAATTGCGTAATTGATATTGTATTACAAGATATCGAATACAAATAAAAGGAATTCTAGAAACTATATTTCCATGGTTAGCGATGATTTTGTTACATTTTGTCGCTAACCGTCGATACACAACAACAGGGTTTTTAGGGTTGGCGATGAAATTTTTTAATATCGTCGCTAACATTCGATACATATGCATCAGAATTTTGTGTATCAATCGACTCTCCAAATAAAGCAGTCGACTGTTATAAGATATTAGCGACAAATTCTGAGAAATATTCATCACAAAATATTCAGTCAACTGGCGAGTCAACTAAAAAATATACTGTGGCTGGTCAAATAATGGGTAGTCAATTGCTTTCTTCCACCAATCAATTGATGATTAGCAAAGAAATGAATATATTTAAATCATAAAATATTGATTAATGACTGTCGACTAAAAAACATTCGTGGTGGCGAATAATGACGATCGCTTTCTTCCACGATCGTCGATGATTAGCGACAAAATGAATATTTCTCGTCGTCAATATCAGTGATTCTCCCCTTTTCGATATTTTAGAATTAGCAACAAAATATTCTTATTTGCGATGTTTTTCTTTCATCATCATTAATGTTAACGACGAATGTTAATATTGCATCGCTAAAGTCTCTTAGCGACAAGATTATTGCAACAATACTGTTGGAACTTCGGTGAACGCTAAAGAGGGGTGAATGGCATGTTCGTTCGTCGATGATGGAAATCGTTCGCGTTTGTCTACAAAGCTTGTTATGCGCAGCGAAAATAATAATAATGCAATACAAAATGCGACAAACACAAACACACAATCGACACAAGCAATATATGTGGTTCGGAACCTTAGGGTTCCTACTCCATAGAACGAGCTCAACGAGCTCTAGTGATGTACACACCACTAATAAATCTCCTTCTCGACAACAAGTCAGAGGTGGAGAAACCTCGTACAAGAGTTTACAATAATAAATAAGATGCAATAAGCAAATACAAATAAACCACACAAACATAAGTAAAGAAAACTTTACAAATGTGCTTTTGAATGCTTTCTTGTTAATCGTCTTGGACTAGCCTTGAAGGATTTGAAAGAAACAACTATCCCATTCAAAATGCCCAAGAAAATTGCTACCGAAATCCTCTCCGTCGAGCTCCTTTTAAGCCTCTGGGCAACCTAGATTTTCGCTTGGCAATCGACTACCAAAAAGCCCCAGTCGACTGCTAATAGTGTCATTGTCTCACAATGAACTTGATCCACGTTGGCATTCAAGCCAACGGATACACTGGCAGTCGATTGTCATTTCCAACAGTCAACTGCTCAAGCCCGTAGTCGACTACTCAATGCACTCGGCGTTACGCTTTGCGACCAAAGCCACTAGTAGTCGTCGACGCCCTCTATAGCGATCATCATCTAGTCGCCCATACATGGCAGTCAACTACCAAGGCTATTTATCGCAGTCGAATGTCAGTCGACTAATGACAGTTGATTGATCATAATTCCAGTCGACTGCTCAGTGTCGACTCGGCTACTAAGTGTCAAACACTTGACCAGTCAACTAGTCTATAGCCTTAGTCAACTACTAAACCTCATCCATGAGGTTTAACCCCAAGTATGATGCCCTCATACTTGCTAGACCACCCTTAGCCTAGACCTAAGCCTTCTAGCCACCTCCATCAGCCTCATGCCTATCGGATGTTAAGACCTGTGCACCCGCTAGAGGGGGAGTGAATAGCGTTTCGGCGTTGCTTGATGGAATTTGATCGCGCTTGCTACAAAATGTGTTATACGCAGTGGAATATATATAACGAAAACAAATACACACAAGCAAAATGACAACACCAAATATAACGTGGTTCGGAACCGAATGGTTCATACTCCACGGATTGGGCTCGAACGAGCCCTAGCGATGCCAATCACACACCACTACTCAATAACTCCTCGAAAAAATTCGGAGGTGGAGAAAACTCGTACAAGTGATTACTCTAAGTAATACAATGAACAACAAGCATATACAAGTAAATACAATAAAAGAATGCAAAGAACACTTTACAGAAAATCTTTTGGAAGCATGCTTGTTGATCTCCTTGGACTAGCCTTGAAGACCCTGATTTGCACCAACAAATCGCTCCAAATCGCCCAAGAAAACCGATGCCAAATCCCTCCTTCCGAGATGCTTTTATAACCTGCATTCAGGCTGAATTTTGTCTAGCAGTCGACTGATCGGGACCATCAGTCGACTGCTCCTGAAGCCGTTGTGAGACAACGGCATGAGCCACGTTGGATAAGTTGCAACGGATAGCCAATCAGTCGACTAATCATGCCTATCAATCGACTGATAGAGCCATCACTTGACTATCAAACCCTAACAGTGGACTTAGAAACCTTCTGTCCTCGAATTCCCGACCAACAGTCGACTGATCTCCAGATCAGTCGACTACTCAGGCTAGCAGTCGACTTCCCAATGCTAGCAGTCGACTGCCAGGCCATGTCCCTGCAGTCGAACTCCGACCGACTCACATCAGTAGACTTCCCATAGTCCCAGTCGACTGATACACCTCAAACATGAGGTTTTAACCCCAAGTATGGTGCCCCCATACTTGCAAGACCAACCTTAGCCTAGACCTAAGCATTCTAGACACCTCCATCAGCCTCACGCCTATCGGATCCCTCCAAGTCATCCATGACTTGTTCATCCATACGCTAGCCTTCAGGTGCTTCCATCAACTATTGTCATGCTAATGTGGTCTACACCGCCAAGGCACATTGCACTTACGCTACCATGACTTCCGCTTGGACTTTACACCGCCAACCATTGGACTTATGCTACCAAGACTCCATCTTGGACTTTACGCCGCCAATATTCCCCTTGGACTTTCCAATTGCCAAGACTCATGCTTGGACTTTCCCTTGCCAACCCATGTTGGACTTTCCATGCCAAGACTCAAGCTTGGACTTTCCCTTGCCAACCCATGTTGGACTTTCCATGCCAAGACCCATGCTTGGACTTTCCTTTGCCAAGACCCATGCTTGGACTTTCCATGCTAACCCATATTGAACTTTCCATGCCAAGACTCAAGATTGGACTTTTCATGTCAAGTACACAAGACTTGGACTTCTCTCATGACAATAGTCAAACCATCGTAAAACATCAAATATGACCAAGGTCAATTGCGCTAACAATCTCCCCAACACTTGTCAGACATCAATGTCAAATATCAAAACACTACTCGAGTCCAACTCGAGTCTAGTCAATCGTAACCTGGGCCGATTGCACCAACAATCTCTCCATTTTTGATATTTGACAAAAACCAAACACCTTTGAGTTATGCCCCTAACTCAAATTCCCTTATCAATTTTCCCAAATTGGTAATTCTAACATTCTCCCCCTTTTTGACATACATCAAAAAGGTTCTCCCAAGGAGGTCAATGTCTCATATCCCAATGAGATCTTACAATCTCCCCCTTGGTCCAAAGCACCTAGGATGCCTTCACTCTTCCTAGTGATAAGTCTCATATCACTTAAGAGAGGTAATCCTACAAACTCTCTCAATTTCCAAATTGGGCATCTCAAATTTCCATTTCTCCCCCTCATGAGGAAAAATACATCCATCATCCCATGATGGATACCTTCCCCTAAAGGCTTGCTCCCCCTTGACAATTGCACCAACAATATCCTTGGGAGGTCCCTATGCCTATAAAAACTCTAAACCATCAAAATTAAGGTTAAAAGTTCAAACTTGAACTTTCACTCGCCTTAAAATTGATACATCACCCTAACAACTCTCCTAATCCATATCCAATGAATTTTCACCCTTTCTAATGCTTTCCAAAGCATATCCTAGGGTTAGGAGTGGTTAGGGAACCTTACCATAGCTGAAACATGGGATAAACATCCTTGTTTACTCAAATCAACTCTATCGATCAATGATCATTGCCCTATACATCCATCATTGCCATCGATGATCAGTGATAACTAAAATTTCTGAATTTCAATTATCAGAAATGAATTTTGAAAATTCATAAGTAATTCTATGTATTTTGAAAAATCATAAAAATTCATACGTATACTACTTATAAGCAATACAATGGGTGAAAAATATTGGAAAAATAATTTACCCACAAAATAGTGAAATTGATACAAAGTTCAAAAGTGAAGAAAAACTTCAATGTTTGAGCACACTTTGTAGCAACATCATCAATGGTGACTTCTATCAAAACATAGATTTCACCAAGGATTTTCAAAATGATTTTCAAATTGTTTTAAAACCTTATATTGGATCATGTTCTTTGGGCTCAATGTACATGGCTTGAACATAAGTTTTCCCAATGATTCATATGTGATTTTAGATGAGTTTGAGTTCATCTAGATGCAAAAACTATGCACCTTGAACTTAACTCATATCCTAGCATCTCACATGTATCTAGGGTGTATCAATACACATACATGTCAATGCGATGTGAGATGTGGGTTTTGTTCATCCTAATCTAGGGTTTCATGCATTTTTCTAAAGCAACACTACTTGATTCCCTTATACATGGGACTTCAAGTCATGCCAATTGTCCTTAAATAAATTTTCATTAACTTAAATGCATGAAGTATGATCATGGCATAAATGATAGCATAAATAAGGCATGGCCAATGATCATGATATCATGACATATGATTAAATCTAAATATACATGACATAAAACCATAAACCTAAGTAATATCATGACATATTAAATGATTAAAGGAAAATATGATGTCATGACATGGTATATGTGTTAGTGAAAGCCCTAGAGTCAATCATGTGATGATTGTTGTATGAACTTTGTTGTATCATATTCCTATTTATAAAGACATTTCTTTATGGTTATTATACTTACTTGTATTGGTGGCAAATAACTAAGTATAATAATGTCCTTGAGTAGAAGGTTCTTATCTATATCAATCGATTGGTTGAATCGATAATGAGATGATACAGAAAACACTACTCTTAATCATTCCTAGTCAAGTATTAACATTCAGGGACAATGTTAATGCGAAGAGACTAGCATGTAGGTCAACTCGATGACTTGATCACACAAGTCATGGATATGTGATATCAAGTTGACACATGGGTATGCATTGGAGAATGTATACTGAATGACTCGCTATGAGAAAGTATCATGGATCATTATATGAGTGTCATATACTTTCTCATATGACTATTAGTATGATTATTAGTCCTTGGACCTAAAGTCACCATGGTTCCCTACATAAGGAGTTGCATACTTTGGCTTCGTCAAACGTCACCTGTAAATGGGTGGACTATAAAGGCGATTACTGGGTATGTAACAAATTATGCGGAGGGATGTGAATGATGTAGATGGGATCTATCCCTCCTATATGACGGGAGTGACGTCGTTATTCTTGATAGAGTGAGACCACTAAGTGCATGGCCATGCCCAAATGAGTCAATATGAGATATTGAGCTCATTTGATTAGAGTGAGTCTACTTGGAGTTCAAGATATAGATTGTACCAAGGATGACACGGTCTATGCCTCAATTAGTCAATCTAGATGTCAAGGATAGAAGGACATTGTCACATATTGTGAGAGTCACAATTAGTAGTCACAAAGGTGATGTTGAATCTCAACATTCTTGTAACTTGGGTAGCAATGATGTGTTGCTAGATACCTCTCATTGCTTATGTTCCTAAATCGGTTTAGGAGCATTGCCAACGTTACAAGAACCTATAGGATCACACACAAAGGGCAATTAGATGGAGATTAGGTTCATATGATGAACCATGAGGATTAGGTTCATGGGATGAACCAAATTGGATTAAGAGTAATCTAAATTAGACTAATTGAGTTGGACTCAAGTTGATTCAAGTGTTGAATGAGTCTAATTTAGATTTGATTCATCGAGTCAATTTAAACTAATGAATTGAGATTCATTAAATCAAATTGACTTGAATCAAATGGTTGGATTTGATCAACCATGGGAGATAAGAGGTCAAGTTTGACTTGACTTGAGAGGGAAGGTGAATGGTCAATTTTGACTTGACCAATTGCCATGTCATGGTGACTTGGCATGGGGTCGGCCAATGATGATGTTCCACATCATCATGGACACATCATGGGGTGCCACCTCATGAGGGAGACCAAGAGCCATTGGCACTTGGAATTACATGCTTGCATGTAACCCCCTTATAGTGGTCGGCCACTATTGAATGGGTGGAAGTGTGTGAAGTTAAGTGGTGTAACTTCATCTTCTTCCTCCTCTCTTGCCTCAAGATCTCTCCCCCTCCTTTGCCGTGAGCTTCTAAGGGTGCTAGCACACTCTAGGTTGCTTTTCTCCACCTATTGCTCGTCTGGATACCGATAGAGGAGTGTACACTTGACACTCTCGAGTTTCGGCAAGCCGTTTGGACGAGCGGGATAAGCGAAAGGCATCGCATCAAGGGTAAAACTCTTAACATGTTGATCTAGAGTAGATCTATGGTTTTTTAAACACGTACATGTAATTTTGTTTATCTTCGCATGGATCCGTGGCCGACTTCCGAGGTTTCCGCAATGCAAAAAGTGGTTTTTGTGGCTCGGATAGTCCTATAGTGGTATCAGAGGCACGTGTGAAGCATGTATGTGTTTTAGTTTTGTAGTTTTTGGATTAGATATAAAAATTATAGATCTGTAAGTTTCTGTAAATTTCCTATTTTTATAGATTTTTGGGTATTTTTCTCGAAGAGTCGAAGCAACAAGTGTTGGGACACTTGTAGGCTTCGACCACCGAGAAAAACTCTCCGAAACGACAAGTTCTCGCTCTAGTATTTTAGGACAGCGATTTAAGGCACTGTAAGATCTATATGGGATACTCGCAACATTAATTTTTCGAGTAGGGGCACTACCCCTAACCCCAAAAGGGGCATTGCCCCATGATCGCGCCTGGAAATCGCTTAGCGGGACCGTTATGGAGATGTGACTCATAAAATTGAAAATAAATTTAGGAAAAATTATAGAAAATTCTATAAAATACATAATTTAGAATTATGTATAATACTGTGATGGTCATGGCCCAAGAACCTCAATGTGATTGGATAAATGTGTTGTAATTCACAATACGGCTTGCGTGCCATTTTTGTGTTGTGCATGTTGTATAATGTATGCGACCTGTGCGTCATGCCTCTCCTTTTAATATTCCAGTTGTAAATAGTTTTAGACTCGAATGTAACTCAAGTTTCATGTTTGTAATGTACAAAAATGGAGCGGTGGAAGGTCCACTAGTAGACGGAGTTACGAGGACGGTGTCGACGACACATGGCGGTCAAAGGAGGCACTTGGAGAAGTCGCTAACCCTAGGTTGACCGTTCGATCTTCTCATTGGCTTGAGAAGATCGTAGTAGGGCCATGACCTCATCACAATATATATATATATATATATATATATATTTTTCTTGTATGTATGTGATGCATGCTAGTAAATTTTGCTTGTATGTATATGATGCATGCTAGGATTTTTTGCTTGTATGTATATGATGCATGCTAGTATATTTTGCTTGTATGTATGTGATGCATGCTAGTATAGGGTAATAAAGACCTTAATGCGTATTTGATACACATTCACGATTAGATTAGATCTTAATGGAATCAACTCGAAAATGCCTACCAAGTTTTGATACCCATTACTACCTCGATCATTTATTATTGTTGAATCTGCCAAAGCAGAGCAACGCATATTATCTTGGTAGGGTGTGGAGGGACAATCTTGGTCCCGCCTATCATAGCTTGGGTGAGAATAAGCTCAATTAGATTGAGTAAAACTAGTTAACTCAATTGGATCGAGTAAAACTATAGGCATATTCCAACCGTTGGAAAGGTAGGATAAGATTACATTTACACTAAATCTTGGGCAATTTAGCCAAAGATAACTCAAGGACTTTTGTAAATGTGGATCTTGATCCTATAAACAAGAGTTGCAGAGAGATGTAATCGGTAATTTGTTACCTACCGATCATACTAAGTCTTGGGCGATTTAGGCAAAGCTAACTCAAGGCGTAGTATGATGTGGATCTTGTCCCGCGAGAATTATAGCTAATTTGTATGAATCTAGTAATGTGGTTTGACCACATCCATGACTCGATTCTACAAAAGTCCTATAATTCAGTGGTAGCATCATTTGATTAAAGGCCTAATTAAATGATAAATGGAATATGATATTAATTTTTTGCATTGTGTATGTTGTAGATTACCATGTCGACAAATACGAACACTCTCTCCCTGCGTTCTATTCTTGAGAAGGAAAAGCTCAATGGAGCTAATTTCCTAGACTGGTACAGGAATCTGAGAATCGTTCTCACCCAAAAAAGAAAACTGTACATCCTGGAGCAGCCCATTCCGGAGGCACCTCCTGCCACTGCCTCACGAGCTGACCGAGATGCTTACAAGAAGCATCAAGACGATGCATTAGATGTGTCATGCCTCATGCTCGCAACCATGAACTCTGAGCTTCAAAAGCAACACGAGTTCATGAATGCTTTTGATATGGTTGAACATCTTCGTCAACTGTATCAAGGACAAGCAAGACACGAGAGATATGAGATCTCTAAGGCACTGTTTCAGTCCAAGATGCAAGATGGGACTCCCATAGGTCCATATGTACTCAAGATGATTGGGTACACAGAGAACCTATAGAGGTTGGGATTCCCACTTGGCCAAGAGATAGCCACTGACTTGATCTTGCAATCTTTGCCACAAAGCTACAATCAATTTGTCATGAATTACAACATGAATGAAATTGATAAGTCACTGCCTGAGATGCTTAGCATGTTGAGAACTGCTGAGCTCAACCTTAAAAAAGGAAAAACCTGACTCCATTTTGATGGTGCAAAAGAAGAAAGGCAAGGGTAAGCCTAAAGGTAAGGGAAAGTCCCAAGCCAAGGGCAAAGGCAAGGCACTAAAACCGAAAGGAGGGGTGGCCAAGGAAGGGACTTGCTTCCACTGTAAGGATGCTGGACACTGGAAGCGTAACTACAAAGCATACCTAGAAGATCTTAAGAAGAAGAGAAGTGAGACTTCTACTTTAGGTATAAATGTTATAGAAGTCAATCTATCTATTTTTTCATCATGGGTATTAGATACCGGATGTGCACCTCACATTTGTACCAATGTGCAGGCGCTGAGAAATAGAAGGGCATTGACAAAGGGCGAGGTGGACCTACGAGTAGGCAATGGAGCAAGGGTTGCTGTAGGAACTTATTTTCTATCTCTGCCCTCTGGGCTTGTACTAGAACTAGATGAATGTTGTTATGTATCTGCTTTAACTAAGAACATAATTTCAATTTCTTGTTTGGACAAGAAAGGCTTTTCATTTATAATAAAGAACAAATGTTGTTCAGTTTATTTAAATGATATGTTCTATTGTTGTGCACCTCTAATGAATGGACTCTACATTCTAGACTTAGAGAGCCCCATCTATAACATAAGTACCAAAAGGTTCAAGTCAAATGAGTTGAACTAAACCTATCTCTGGCATTGTCGCTTAGGTCACATAAATGAGAGTCGCTTATCCCAGCTCCATAAGGATGGGCTGCTGGACTCATTTGATTTTGAATCATATGAGACATGCGAGTCTTGCCTTCTAGGCAAGATGACCAAGACTCCCTTTAGTGGACACAGTGAAAGAGCAACAGACTTGTTAGGACTTATACATAGTGATGTATGTGGCCCTTTCAATGTTGCTGCTAGAGGTGGTTATAGATACTTCATTACATTTACTGATGACTTCAGTAGGTATGGTTATGTGTATCTGATGACACATAAGTCTGAATCCTTTGAAAAGTTCAAAGAATTCAAGAATGAAGTACAAAACCAACTTGACAAAAGTATTAAGATACTTCGATCAGATTGAGGTGGTGAATACCTTAGTCATGAGTTTCGTGACTATCTAGTTGAGTGTGGGATTCTATCCCAACTCACTCCTCCTGGAACACCATAGTGGAATGGTGTATCCGAAAGAAGGAATCGTATCCTATTAGATATGGTACGATCTATGATGAGTCACATAGATCTTCCTATATCCTTTTGGGGATATGCTCTAGACACAGCAGCCTTCACACTTAACCGTGTGCCATCCATGACTGTGATAAAGACACCATATACGATATGGACAAGGAAAAATCCCAAAATGTCTTTCATGAGGATTTGGGGTTGTGAGGCTTATGTTCGACGTCAAGTCTCAGACAAACTGGGACCCAAATCCGATAAGTGCTATTATGTTAGATATCCCAAGGAAACGAAGGGATATTACTTTTACATTCCCAGTCAGCACAAAGTGTTTGTGGAAAAGACTGGGGTATTTCTAGAAAGGGATTTTGTTTTTAGAAAAACTAGTGGGAGTACATTCGATCATGAAGAAATTCAAGATAAGGACAATAGAACTGAGACCTTGATGGAGGTTGAACAGGAACGAAAAAGTGTTTTGGGTGATGTAATTGTTGCACAAAGAGTTGTGGAACAACAACCTGTTCAGGTAGACCTATCTCTTCACAGGTCTGATAGGGTACGTCGTCAGCCTGAGAGATACTCATTTCTCTTGTCTGACCACGATGACATTATGCTCATTGAGAATGAGCTTACCTCCTATCAAGAAGCTGTGATGATCCCAGATTATGAGAAATGGCTAGAGGACATGAGATTCGAGATGGAATCCATGTACACCAACCAAGTATGGACTTTGGTTGATCCACTTGAAGGCATCAAATCCATTGGGGGTAAGTGGGTCTTTAAGAGAAAGACTGACATGGATGGACTTACACACACCTATAAGGGTTGATTGGTGGCTAAAGGTTTCAAGCAAATTCATGGTATTGACTATGATGAAACCTTTTCTCTAGTGGAGATGTTTAAGTCCATTCTGATCATGCTTGCTATTGCAGCATACCATGATTAAGAGATCTGGCAGATGGATGTCAAAACCACATTTCTGAATGGAAACTTGCTCTAGGATGTGTACATGTCACAGCCTGAGGGTTTTGTAGATCCACAGCATACTGGGAAAGTATGCAAGCTGCAAACGTCTATTTATGGGCTAAAGTAAGCTTCTCGGAGCTGGAATCTTCGATTCGATGATGCGATTAAATAGTTTAGTTTCATCAAGAATGAAGATGAACTCTGTGTCTACAAGAGAGTTAATGGAAACACAATTGTCTTCCTTGTATTGTATGTGGATGACATACTACTCATTGGGAATGACATCCCTTCGCTACAGTCTGTGAAGACATGGCTGGGGACGTGCTTCTCAATGAAGGACTTAGGTGAAGCAGTCTGAATTCTAGGCATCAAGATTTATAGAGATAGATCTAAGAGATTACTTGGCCTAAGTCAAAGTACATATATTAACACGGTATTATTACGGTTTGCCATGCAGAATTCCAAGAAGGGACTTCTATCGATGTCACATAGTGAGAGTCTTTCGAAGACTCAAAGTCCCTCTTCTAGAGAGGAGAGAAACCGCATGGATAAGATCCCTTATGCATCGACCACAGGATCTATCATGTACGCCATGCTATGTACTCGTCCTGATGTCTCATATGCTTTGAGCATGACAAGTAGATACTAATCAGATCCAGGTGAGCATCATTGGATAGCAGTCAAGAATATTCTTAAGTACTTGAGAAGGACTAAAGAATATTTCTTGATATTTGGAGGCGATGAGGAGCTAGCTGTAAATGGTTACAGCGATGTCAGCTTTCAAACTGACCAGGATTATTATAGATCGCAGTCAAGGTTTGTGTTTTGCTTGAATGGTGGCGGTGTGAGCTGGAAGAGTTCGAAGTAGGGCATAGTTGTTGATTCTATAACAGAGGTCGAGTATATCGCGGCATCAGAGGCAGCAAAGGAGGCAGATTGGATCCACAAGTTCATTACTGAGCTTGGGGTGGTTCCCAGCATAGCAGATCCTATCGATCTCTATTGTGACAACAATGGAGCGATTGCGTAGACTAAGGAACCTCGCTCACACCAGCAGACCAAACACATACTACGGCGCTTCCATCTCATTCGAGAGATTATCGATAGAGGAGATGTGAAAATTTGCAGAGTACCCACATATGCTAACATCGCAGATCCCTTGACCAAGGCTTTGGCACAGAAAAAGTATGATGGTCACACTAGGTCATTGGGTATTAGATACTACATAGATTGACACTAGTGCTAGTGGGAGATTGTTAGTGAAAGCCCTAGAGCCAATCATGTGATGATTGTTGTATGGACTTTGTTGTATAAAATTCCTATTTATAAAGGCATTTCTTTATGGTTATTATACTTACTTGTATTGGTGCCAAATAACTAAGTATTATAACGTCCTTGAGTAGAAGGTTTTTATCGATATCAATAGATTGGTTGAATCGATAATGAGATGATACAGAGAACACTACTCTTAATCATTCCTAGTCAAGTATTAACATTCAGGGACAATGTTAATATGAAGAGACTAGCATGTAGGTCAACTCGATGACTTGATCTCACAAGTCATGGATATGTGATATCAAGTTGACACATGGGTATGCATTGGAGAATATATACTCAATGACCCACCATGAGAAAGTATCATGGATCGTTATATGAGTGTCATATACTTTCTCATGTGACTATTAGTCCTTGGACCTGAAGTCACCATGGTTCCCTACATAAGGAGTTGCATACTTTGGCTTCGTCAAACGTCACCCGTAAATGGGTAGACTATAAAGGCGATTACTGGGTATATAACAAATTATGCGGAGGGATGTGAGTGATGTAGATGGGATCTATCCCTCCTATATGATGGGAGTGACATCGTTATTCTTGATAGAGTGAGACCACTAAGTGCATGGTCATGCCCAAATGAGTCAATATGAGATATTGAGCTCATTTGATTAGAGTGAGTCTACTTGGAGTTCAAGATATAGATTGTACCGAGGATGACACGGTCTATGCCTCAATTGGTCAATCTAGATGTCAAGGATAGAGGGTCATTGTCACATATTGTGAGAGTCATAATTAGTGGTCACAAAGGTGATGTTGCATCTCAACATTCTTGTAACTTGGGTAGCAATGATGTGTTGCTAGATACCGCTCATTGCTTATGTTCCTAAATCAGTTTAGGAGCATTGCCAACGTTACAAGAACCTATAGGGTCACACACAAAGGGCAATTAGATGGAGATTAGGTTCATATGATGAACCATGAGGATTAGGTTCATGGGATGATCCAAATTGGATTAAGAGTAATCCAAATTAGACTAATTGAGTTGGACTCAAGTTGATTCAAGTGTTGAATGAGTCTAATTTAGATTTTAATTCATCGAGTCAATTTAAACTAATGAATTGAGATTCATTAAATCAAATTGACTTGAATCAAATGGTTGGATTTGATCAACCATAGGAGATAAGAGGTCAAGTTTGACTTGACTTGAGAGGGAAGGTAAATGGTCAATTTTGACTTGACCAATTGCCATGTCATGTGACTTGGCATGGGGCCGGCCAATGATGATGTTCCAACCCATCATGGACACATAATAGGGTGCCACCTCATGAGGGAGACTAAGAGTCATTGACTCTTGGAATTACATGCATGCATGTAACCCCCTTATAGTGGTCGGCCACTATTGAATGGGTGGAAGTGTGTGAAGTTAAGTGGTGTAACTTCATCTTCTTCCTCCTCTCTTCCCTCAAGCTCTCTCCCCCTCCTTTGCCGTAAGCTTCTAAAGGTGCTAGCACACTCTAGGTTGCTTTTCTCCACCTATTGCTCATGTGGATACCGATAGAGGAGTGTACACTTGACACTCTCGAGTTCCGGCAAGCCGTTTGGACGAGCGCGATAAGCGAAGGGTGTCGCATCAAGGGTAAAACTCTTAACATGTAGATCTAGAGTAGATCTAAGGTTTTTAAACATGTACATGTAATTTTGTTTATCTTCGCACGGATCCGTGGCCGACATCCGAGGTTTCCGCAACGCAAAAAGCGATTTTTACGGCTCGGATAGTCCTACAATATGGCAATCAAAACATGGTAATTATAATATAAAGGTATATAATACCTAAATTTTAATATTAGTTGTCATTTCTTATTATTAAACCCATTTTTCCATATTACCATTTATCTCCCTAGTATGCCAAAAACCCAAAATGACACACTATGATCTGTAACCCTAATTGTGTCAATTTGATTGATTTTTTAACTTCCATAAATTGCATTGGCACATCCTAAAATCTTTTAGGATTTAAATTCAAAATTATTTCCAAGGTATCCAAAATCTTGAAAATGACCTAAAATGTCACCTTTACTATGGTTAGGTTAACTACCCGCCTATTTAAAGTTGGCACACCTAAACCCATTTAGCGTGAATCGATCACGCTCCTAGGAACCCAATACCTATTGGAGATCCTTGGGTTAACTAGGTATTCCTTAAGGATGACATCCCAAGATACCTTCCTAATGACCCTCCTAGGCTTAGAAGTCTTGGTCATTTAGGTCTTGCCTAGGTCAACTCTAGAGGTAACTCCCCCTTTGACCTTCTTAGTGGCCTCCCTAGGTTTCCTTGAAACCTTAGCCACTAGGCACCTACTTTGGTCAACCTTAGGGATGACGTCCCTATTGACCTTGGTTTTCCTAGACCTAGGTTGTATTCCATAATCGAATGGAACACTATGGTAGATCTCCTTGGGCTTAAGTTTGTGACCCAAACCTTTCTTGCTCTTGGTTGGACCTTGCATCCTAAAACCTAGGTTTTGACTCCTTGATCTAGATTTTTGATCATTTGACCCTTTAATTTGATCTTGTATATTCCTAAGGGTATTCTCCATTTTCTCAAGTCTTGACCTCAATACTTGATTTTCTTTTTCTAATATCTCAATTTTTGATTTTTCATTAACTCTTGAGATATTCTTATTTCTTGGGAGTAAATCCTAGATGATCTTCAATTTTTCTAATACTTGCCTTAGGTAGAATATTTTTAGGGACATTAGTCCCAAATTTCTCCTTATTCCTAAGGTTGACATTCTCAGCACCTAGACAATAGTATTTGTTATTCCTAGCATGGTTTTCATTAGTAATAGCAAGATTACTAAAATTATTTCTGGCTTGCTTTTGCCTATAACTTAAAGACTGAGCATTATTAAATTTTACCTTAGGGTTTGTCTTAGAGGATCCCTCCTTCCTTGTCTTTGATTTCCTTCTTTTTAGGGCATTGACTTATATAATGGCCCCGTTGTTGACATTTGAAGCACACCACATGCTCTTTACTTTTAATTGTTGGGGGTCCGGCTTCCTTTGACTTCTCTTGACTCTTAGACACCGATTGACTTTTCTTGACTTTCTTAGGACACTTGCTCTTGTAGTGTCCTACTTCCCTACACTCAAAGCATATAATATGATTTTTATTTTCAAATGATGTGCTTGAGTTACCTAGAGTGGTTGTTGGTGCCAGAGTTGATTCTTCATCTCCTCGATCGGAGGTAGATGGCTCTTCTGATTGCTCTGACATGGAAGGTGATCGCTCCTCCCCCTCAATCCAAGAGGTGGAGGCCTCTTCCAATTCCACCTCTTCTTCCTTCTCGGATGTTGGCTCCTCATGGAATCTTGCCAACTTGCTCCATAGCTCCTTGACATCCATGTAATCCCCAAGCTTGCACAAAATGTTATTAGGGATCAAATCAATAATAAATTTTACTACCATCTTTTTTTCTCGAATCCTTGGAGTTGTTCCTCATTCCATCTCTTCATCTTAAGGAATCCTCCCTTTGGCCCTCTTGGATATTTGAATCCTTCCATTAGGGTGGACCACTCCTCAAAGTCTTCAATTCTTGCCTTCCATTGGTTGAATCCTTCTTGTCCATAGAAATTGTAAGGCACCGGTGTGTTGATGTCTCATCCTAATTGTTCTTCAAATTCCATCTTTCCCTCTAGCATGCTTGCTCCCGGTTGTTAATCCATAGTAGAGCTCCTAGCTCTGATACCACTTTGTTAGGACTTGTGCGCCCGCTAGAGGGGGTGAATAGTGTTTCAGTGTTGCTTGATGGAATTTGATCATGCTTGCTACAAAATGTGTTATATGAAGCGGAATATATGTATAACCAAAACAAATACACACAAGCACAATCATAACACCAAATATAACGTGGTTCAGAACCAAATGGTTCCTACTCCATGAATTGGGCTTGAACGAGCCCTAGCGATGTCAATCACACATCACTACTCAATAACTCCTTTTCGGAATAATTAGGATGTGGAGAAACCTCGTACAAGTCATTAATCTAAGTAATACAATGAACAACAAGCATATACAAATAAATACAACAAAAGAATGCAAAGAACACTTTACAAAAATCTTTTGGAAGCTTGCTTGTTAATTGCCTTGGACAAGCCTTGAAGACCCTGATTTGCACCAGCAAATCTCTCCAAATTGCCCAAGAAAACCGATGCTAAATCCCTCCTTCCGAACTGCTTTTATAACTTGTATTCGGGCTAGATTTCGTCTAGTAGTCGACTGATCGGGATCATCAATCGACTGCTCCTGAAGCCGTTGTGAGACAACGACATGAGCCACGTTGGATAAGTTCCAACGGATAGACCATCTGTTGATTGATCATGCCCATCAGTTGACTGATAGAGCCATCACTCAACTGTCAAACCCTAAAAGTTGATTTGGAAACCTTCTGTCCCCGAATTCTCGACGAGCAATCGACTGATCTCTAGATCAGTCGATTGCTCAGGCTAGCAGTCGACTGCCCAATGCTGGAAGTCGACTCCTAGGCCATGTCCCTGCAGTCAAACTCCAGTCGACTCACATCAGTTGACTTCCCATAGTCCCAGTCAACTAATACACCTCAAACATGAGGTTTTAACCCCAAGTATGGTGACCCCATACTTGCTAGACCACCCTTAGCCAAGACCTAAGCCTTCTAGCCACCTCCATCAGCCTCACGCCTATCGGATCCCTCCAAGTCATCCATGAATTGTTCATCCATACGTTAGTCTTCAGGTGCTTCCATCAGCTATTGTCATGCTAATGGTTTACACCGCCAAGGCATATTGGGCTTACGCTGCCAAGACTCCCGCTTGGACTTTATGCTACCAACCATTGGACTTATGCTGCCAAGACTCCAGCTTGGACTTTACGCCGCCAATATTTCCCTTGGACTTTCCAATTGCCAAGACCCATGCTTGGACTTTTCCTTGCCAACCTATGTTGGACTTTCCATGCCAAGACTCAAGCTTGGACTTTCCCTTGCCAACCCATGTTGGAATTTCCATGTCAAGACCCATGCTTGGACTTTCCTTTGCCAAGACCCATGCTTGGACTTTCCATGCCAAGACTCAAGATTGGACTTTTCATGCCAAGTACACAAGACTTGGACTTCTCCCATGACAATACTCAAACCTTCGTCAAACATCAAATATGACCTGGGTCGATTGCACCAACAATCTCCCCAACACTGGTCAGACATCAATGTCAAACATCAAAATACTACTCGAGTCCAACTCGAGTCTAGTCAATTGTGACCTCGGCCGATTGCACCAACAATCTCCCCCTTTTTAATGTTTGACAAAAATCAAACACCTTTAAGTTATGCCCCTAACTCAAATTCCCTTACCAATTTTCCCAAATTGGTAATTCTAACATTCTCTCCATTTTTGACATACATAAAAAAGGTTCTCCCAAGGAGGTCAATGTCTCATATCCCAATGAGATCTTACAATCTCCCCCTTGGTCCAAAACACCTAGTATGCCTTCACTCTTCCTAGTGATAAGTCTCATATCATTTAAGAGAGACAATTGTACAAACTCTCTCAATTTCCAAATTGGGCATCTCAAATTCCCATTTCTCCCCCTCATGAGGAAAAATACATCCATCATCCCTTGATGGATACCTCCCCCTAAAGGCTTGCTCCCCCTTGTGTTAGTGAAAGCTCTAGAGCCAATCATGTGATGATTGTTGTATGGACTTTATTGTATCATATTCCTATTTATAAACGCATGGTTATTATATTTACTTGTATTGGTTCCAAATAACTAAATGTAATAACGTCCTTAAGTAGAAGGTTCTTATCTATATCAATCGATTGGTTGAATCAATAATGAGATGATATAGAGAACAGTGCTCTTAATCATTCCTAGTCAAGTATTAACATTCAGGGACAATGTTAATGCATAGAGACTAGTATGTAGGTCAACTCGATGGCTTGATCTCACAAGTCATGGATATGAGATATCAAGTTGACATATGGGTATGCATTGGAGAATGTATACTGAATGATCCGCCATGAGAAAGTATCATGGATCATTATATGAGTGTCATATACTTTTTTGTGTGACTATTAGTATGACTATTAGTCCTTAGACCTAAAGTCACCATGGTTCTCTACATAAGGAGTTGCATATTTTGGCTTCATCAAACGTCACCAGTAAATGGGTGGACTATAAAGGCGATTACTGGGTATGTAACAAATTTTGCGGAGGGATGTGAGTGATGTAGATGGGATCTATCCCTCCTATATGACGGGAGTGACATCGTTAATTTTGATAGAGTGAGACCACGAAGTGCATGGTCATGCCCAAATGAGTCAATATGAGATATTGAGCTCATTTGATTAGAGTGAGTCTACTTGGAATTCAAGATATAGATTGTACCGAAGATGACATGGTCTATGCCTCAATTGATCAATCTAGATTTCAAGGATAGAGAGACATTGTCACATATTGTGAGAGTCACAATTAGTAGTCACAAAGGTGATGTTGGATCTCAACATTCTTTTAACTTGGGTAGCAATGATGTGTTGCTAGATACCGCTCATTGCTTATGTTCCTAAATCGGTTTAGAAGCATTGCCAATGTTACAAGAACCTATAGGTTCACACACAAAGAGCAATTAGATGGATATTAGGTTCATATGATGAACCATGAGGATTAGGTTCATGGGATGAACCAAATTGGATTAAGAGTAATACAAATTAGACTATTTGAGTTAGACTCAATTTGATTCAAGTGTTGAATGAGTCTAATTTAGATTTGATTCATTGAGTCAATTTAAAATAATGAATAGAGATTCATTAAATCAAATTGACTTGAATCATGTGGTTAGATTTGATCAACCACGGGAGATAATAGTTCAAGTTTGACTTGACTTGAGAGGAAAGATGAATGGTCAATTTTGACTTGACCAATTGCCATGTCATGTTGACTTGGCATGGGGGCTGGCCAATGATGATGTTCCACATCATCATTGACACATAATGGGGTGCCACCTCAAGAGAGAGACCAAGAGCCATTGACTCTTGGAATTACATGCATGCATGTAACCCCCTCCATGAAGTGGCCGGCCACTTTAGGAGGCGTTAGTGTGAAGTTATTTTTTGTGTGGTAACTTCATCTTCTTCCTTGGATCTTCTCTCTTCTCAAGCTCTCCATCCTCTCCTCTCTTCTTGCCGTGGACTTCAAGGAGTGCTAGCACACTCTTAGTTGTCTTTTCTCCACCTATTTCTCATGTGGATACCAATAGAGGAGTGTACACTTGGCACTCTCGAGTTCCGGCAAGCCATTTGGACGAGCGGGATAAGAGAAGGGCGTCGCATCGAGGGTAAACTCTTAACATGTAGATCTAGAGTAGATCTAAAGCTTTTAAACACATACATGTAGTTTTATTTAACTTTGCACGGATCCGTGGCCGACTTCTGGGGTTTCCGCAATGCAAAAAGCGATTTTTACGGCTTGGATAGTCCAATAGTGGTATCAGAGCCACGTGCGAAGCATGTATGTGTTTTTATTTTGTAGTTTTTGTATTAGATATAAAAATTATAGATCTGTAAGTTTCTGTAAGTTTCCTATTTTTATAGATTTTTTGGGTATTTTTCTCGAAGAGTCGAAGCAACAAGTGTTGGGACACTTGTAGGCTTCAACCACCAAGAAAAACTCTCCGAAACGGCGAGTTCTCGCTTTAGGTTTTTGGGACAGCGACTTAAGTCACTGTAAGATCAAGATGGGATACTCGCAAAGTTCATTTTGCGAGTAGGGGCGCTTCCCCTAACCCCGAAAGGGGCATTGTCCCGCGATCGCGCCCGAAAATCACTTAGCGGGACCGTTACGGAGAGGTGACTCATAAAAATTGAAAAAAAAAAAGGAAAAATTATAGAAATTTATGTAAAATACATAATTTATAATTATGTATAATTCTGTGATGGTCATGGCCCAAGAACCCCAATATGATTGGTTAAATGTGTTGTAATTCATAATACGACTTGCGCACCGTTTTTGTGGTTGTTCATGTTGTATAGGGTATGCGACCTGCGCGTCGTGCCTCTTCTTTTAAAATTCCAGTTGTAAATAGTTTTAGACTTGAATGTAACTCAAGTTTCATGATTTTAATGTACAAAAATGGAGCGGTGGAAGGTCCACTAGTAGACGGAGTTACGAGAAGGGTGCCGACAACACTTGGCGGTCAAAGGAGGCGCTTGGAGAAGACGCTAACCCTAGGTTGACCGTCCGATCTTCTCATTGGCATGAGAAGATCGTAGTATGGTCATGACCTCATCACAATTAATATATATATATATATATATATATATATATATATATATATATATATATATATATATATATATATATATATATATATATATATATATATATATATATATATATATATATATATATATATTTATTTATTTATTTATTTATATATTTGTTTTGCTTGTATGTATGTGATGCATGCTAGTAAATTTTACTTATATGTATATGATGCATGCTAGAATATTTTGCTTGTATGTATATGATGCATGCTAGTATATTGTTTGTATGTATGTGATGCATGCTAGTGTAGGATAATAAAGGTCTTGATGCGTATATGATACACATTCACGATTAGATTAGATCTTAATCGAATCAACTCATAAAATGCCTACCAAGTTTTGATACTCATCACTACCTCGATCATTTGTTATTGTTGAATCTACCAAAGCAGAGCAATGCATATTATCTTGGTAGGGTGCGGAGGGACAATCTTGGTCCCGCCTATCACAGCTTGGGTGAGAAAAAGCTCAATTAGATGGAGTAAAACTAGTTAACTCAATTGGATCGAGTAAAACTATAGGCATATTCCAACCGTTGGAAAGATAGGATAAGATGGCATTTACACTAAATCTTGGGCGATTTAGCCAAAGCTAACTCAAGGTCTTTTGTAAATGTGGATCTTGATCCTATAAACAAGAGTTTCATAGGGATGTAATCGGTAATGTGTTTCCTACCGATCATACTAAGTCTTGGGTGATTTAGGCAAAGCTAACTCAAGGCGTAGTATAATGTGGATCTTGTCCCGCAAGAATTATAGCTTGTTTGTATGAATCTAATAATGTGATTTGACCACATTCATGACTCGATTCTACAAAAGTCCTATAATTCAGTGGGAGCATCATTTGATTAAAGGCCTAATTAAATGATAAATGGGATATGATTTTAATTTTTTGCATTTTGTATGTTGTAGATTACCATGTCGACAAACACGAACACTCTCTCCCTATGTTCTGTCCTTGAGAAGGACAAGCTCAATGGAGCTAATTTCCTGAACTGGTACAAGAACCTGAGAATCATTCTCACCCAAGAAAGGAAACTGTACGTCCTGGAGCAGCCCATTCCGGAGGCACCTCCTGCCACTGCCTCATGAACTGACCGTGATGCTTACAAGAAGCATCTAAATGATGCATTAGATGTGTCATGTCTCATGCTCATGACCATGAACTCTGAGCTTCAGAAGCAACACAAGTTCATGAATGCTTATGATATGGTTGAACATCTTCGTCAACTATATCATGGACAAGCAAGGCACGAGAGATATGAGATCTCTAAATCATTGTTTCAGTCCAAGATGCAAGATGGGACTCCCGTAGGTCCATATGTACTCAAGATGATTGGGTACATAGAAAACCTACCGAGGTTGGGATTCCCACTTGGCCAAGAGCTGGCCACTGACTTGATCTTGCAATCTTTGCCACAAAGCTACAATCAATTTGTCATGAATTACAACATGAATGAAATTGATAAGTCACTGTCTGAGATGCTCAGCATGTTGAGAACTGCTGAGCTCAACGTTAAGAAGGGAAAATCTGACTCCATTTTGATGGTGCAAAAGAAGAAAGGCAAGGGCAAGCCTAAAGGTAAGGGAAAGTCTGTTGGATCGAGGAGCGTCGCTAGAGGGGGGTGAATAGTGAGCGTAAATCTTTTTGTTCGATCGATACACGAGTAAGAGAAGCAGAAAATAAAGAGACACATTTATTTTACTTGGTTCACAACCCAGCGATTGCTACTCCAAGGTCCTATCAGTCCTAGACCGTATACGGAGGGCAAAGCACTATAACATCTCCTCCTCGTTGGAGGTAGGAGATAACGATCACAGAACCGAAAGTACGAGGATGAGGCAACAAGCCTACCTCACCTCGTTACGAATAAAAACAAAGAATACAATATTAAAATATATTACTTGATGCTACTGCCGACGAAGAATATCAGAACTTGTCGTCGCGTCAGAGTTATGATGGTGTTGAAGCATTGGCGTTGTAGGAGCACTTGAGAATAAACTTGATGATGTTTGGAGTTGGAATCCTCCCCTCCTTTTATAGATTTTGGCCTCTGAATTTGTCTCCTCATCTTTCGGAACAGATCATGAAGTTGTATAAATTTTATCGCGAAGTGGTCACGTCAAACCTTATCCGTTTTGACCTAGCGCAAAGGTTGATTCGTCGCCATCAGTCGACTGATGCCTCCTATCAGTCGACTGATGGGCATTGGTCGACTGCCCAATGTCTAGCAGTCGACTGCCAGCCTGGCCACTTCCCTGAAGTAAGAGGTTAGTATAGAAAATGGTAAATGCGACGGTTTCTAACCGTCCGATCTCGACCTAGACCTTCCACAGGAAGTCTTAGTCGGATCGCCGCCTACGGTCATCCTCGTACAGAGGACACGACCTTACCATCTCTCACTCACATGAGCTTACCTCGATACTTACTTTGTAGCTCTCGCTTCCGGCCTTCCACTCGATTCCTTCGACTCCCTCCGAAGTCACTCGAGTGTCGCCTGACCACCGCGACTTCCTCCGGGTGTCGCTAGCCTTTAGCTCTAGCTTTAGTACTTTTCTGTACACTCGATTTAGCTCGTGAGATAACGATGTAAACTTAACTTTGTGTCTTTGCCATAATCAAAACACATGTTTGATTATCTGGTGCCCCTGCACCAACAAAGTACCAAGCCAAGGGCAAAAGCAAGGAACTGAAACTGAAAGGAGGGGTGGCCAAAGAAGGGACTTGCTTCCACTGCAAGGAAGCCGACATCGCGTCTAGAAGATCTTAAGAAGAAGAGAAGTGAGACTTCTACTTCAGGTATAAATGTTATAGAAGTCAATCTATCTATTTCTTCATCATGGGTATTAGATACCGGATGTGCATCTCACATTTGTACCAATGTGCAGGCGCTGAGAAATAGCAGGGCATTGACAAAGGGCGAGGTGGACCTATGAGTAGGCAATGGAGCAAGAGGTGTTGCTGTTGTTGTAGGAACTTATTTTCTAACTCTGCCCTCTGGGCTTGTACTAGAACTGGATGAATGTTGTTATGTGTCTGCTTTGACTAAAAACATAATTTCGGTTTCTTGTTTGGACAAGAAAGGCTTTTCATTTATAATAAAAAATAAATGTTGTTCAGTTTATTTAAATGATATGTTCTATTGTAGTGCACCTCTGATGAACGGACTCTACATTCTAGACTTAGAGAGCTCCATCTATAACATAAGTACCAAAAGGTTCAAGTCAAATAAGTTGAACCAAACCTATCTCTGGCATTGTCGCTTAGGTCACATAAATGAGAGTCGCTTATCCCAGCTCCATAAGGATGGGCTGCCAGACTCATTTGATTTTGAATCATATGAGACATGCGAGTCTTGCCTTCTAGGCAAGATGACAAAGACTCCCTTTAGTGGACACAGCGAGAGAGCAACAGACTTGTTAGAGCTTATACATAGTGATGTATGTGGCCCTTTCAATGTTGCTACTAGAGGTGGTTACAGGTACTTCGTTACATTTACTGATGACTTCAGTAGATATGGTTATGTGTATCTGATGACACATAAATCAGAATCCTTTGAAAAGTTCAAAGATTTCAAGAATGAAGTACAAAACCAACTTGGCAAGAGTATTAAGATACTTCGATCAGATCGAGGTGGTGAATACCTTAGCCATGAGTTTCGTGACTATCTAGTTGAGTGTGGGATTCTATCCCAACTCACTCTTCCTGGAACACCACAGTGGAATGGTGTATCCGAAAGGAGGAATCGTACCCTATAAGATATGGTACGATCTATGATGGTCACACAGATCTTCCTATATCCTTTTGGGGATATGCTCTAGACACAGCAGCCTTCACACTTAACCGTGTACCATCCAAGACTGTGATAAAGACACCATATACTATATGGATAGGGAGAAATCCCAAGATGTCTTTCATGAGGATTTGGGGTTGTGAGGCTTACGTTCGACGTCAAGTCTTAGACAAACTGGGACCCAAATCCGATAAATGCTATTTTGTTGGATATCCAAAGGAGACGAAGGGATATTACTTCTACATTCTCAGTCAACACAAAGTGTTTGTGGCAAAGACTGGGGTATTTCTAGAAAGGGATTTTGTTTCTAGAAAAACTAGTGGGAGTACGTTCGATCTTGAAAAAATTCAAGATAAGGACCATAGCACTGAGGACTTGATGGAGGTTGAACAGGAACCACAAAGTGTTGTGGGTGATGAGTTTGTTGCACAAAGAGTTGTGGAACAACCACCTGTTCACTCTTCGCAGGTCTGATAGGGTACGTCGTCAGCCTGAGAGATACTCATTTCTCTTGTCAGACCATGATGACGTTATGCTCATTGAGAATGAGCCTACCTCCTATTAGGAAGCTGTGATGAGCCCGGATTCTTATAAATGGCTAGAGGCCATGAGATCTGAGATGGAATCCATGTACACCAACCAAGTATGGACTTTGGTTGATCCACCTGAAGGTGTCAAACCCATTGGGTGTAAGTGGGTCTTTAAGAGAAAGACTGACATGGATGGACTTACGCATACCTATAAGGGTCGATTGGTAGCTAAAGGTTTCAAGCAAATTCATGGTATTGACTATGATGAAACCTTTTCTCTAGTGGCGATGTTTAAGTCCATTCGGATCATGCTTGCTATTGCAGCATACCATGATTATGAGATCTGGCAGATGGATATTAAAACTGCATTTCTGAATGGAAACTTGCTCGAGGATGTGTACTTGACACAACCTGAGGGTTTTATGGATCCACAGCATACTGGGAAAGTATGCAAGCTGCAAAGGTCCATTTATGGGCTAAAGCAAGCTTCTCGGAGCTGGAATCTTCGATTCGATGATGCAATCAAACAGTTTGGTTTCATCAAGAATGAAGATGAACCCGGTGTCTACAAGAGGGTTAATGGGAATACAGTTGTCTTCCTTGTATTGTATATGGATGACATATTACGCATTGGGAATGACATCCCTTCGCTACAGTCTGTGAAGACATGGCTGGGGACATGCTTCTCAATGAAAGACTTAGGTGAAGCAACCTATATTCTAGGCATCAAGATCTATAGAGATAGATCTAAGAGATTTCTTGGCCTAAGTCAGAGTATAAACATTGACACAGTATTACTACGGTTTTCCATGCAGAATTCCAAGAAGGGACTTCTGCCGATGTCACATGGTGTGAGTCTTTCGAAGACTTAAAGTCCCTCTTCTAGAGAGGAGAGAGACCGCATGGATAATATTTCTTATGCATCTGCTATAGGATCTATCATGTACGCCATGTTGTGTACTCATCCTGATGTCTCGTATGCTTTGAGCATGACGAGTAGATACCAGTCAGATCTAGGTGAGCATCACTGGATAGTAGTCAAGAATATTCTTATGTACTTGAGAAGGACTAAAGAATATTTCTTGATATTTGGAGGCGATGAGGAGATAGCTGTAAAGGGTTACAGTGATGCTAGCTTCCAAACTGACCAGCATGATTATAGATGGCAGTCAGGGTTCGTGTTTTGCTTGAATGGTGGCGCTGTGAGCTGGAAGAGTTCGAAGCAGGACACAGTTTCTGATTCTACAACAGAGGCCAAGTATATCGCTGCATCAGAGGCAGTAAAGGAGGTAGTTTGGATCTGCAAGTTCATTACTGAGCTTGGAGTGGTTCCTAGCATAGCAGATCCTATAGAGATCTATTGTGACAACAATGGAGTGATTGCACAGGCTAAGGAACCTCGCTCACACCAGCAGACCAAACATATATTACTGCACTTCCATCTTATTCGAGAGATTATCGATAGAAGAGATGTGAAAATTTGCAGAGTGTTGGTGCAATCGGCCCAGGTCACGATTGACCATACTCGAGTTTGACTCGAGTAATGTTTTGATGTTTGACATAAGATGTTTGACAAAGTGGTTTGACATTGATGTTGGACATTGATGTCGGTTAATATATTGGGGAGATTGTTGGAGCAATCGACCCAGGTTATAATTGACTAGACTCGAGTTTGACTCGAGGGAGACTTTGATGGTTGACTAGGGTTGACCATGTGATTAAGGGAAAGTCCAAGTCATGGGTACTTGGCATGGAAAGTCCAAGTGGGTACTTGGCATTTGGGAAAATCCAAGTCTTGAGTACTTGGCATGAGAAGTCCAAGCATGGGTCTTGGCAAATGGAAAGTCCAAGCATGGGTCTTGGCATGGAAAGTCCAACATGGGTTGGCAAGGGAAAGTCCAAGCTTGAGTCTTGGCATTTGGGAAGTCCAAGGGGATTGATTTTGGCGGCGTAAAGTCCAAGCGGAGTCTTGGCGGCATAAGTCCAATGTGCCTTGGCGGTGTAGACACCGTTAGCATGACATAGCCGACGGAAGCACCTAGAGGCTAGCGCGATGGATGAACAAGTCATGGATGACTTGGAGGGATCCGAGATGCGTGAGACTGATGGAGGTGGCTAGAAGGCTTGGGTCTAGGCTAAGAGTGGTCTAGCAAGTATGGGGGCACCATATTTGGGTTAAAACCTCATGTTTGAGGTTGGCAGTCGACTGGCAATATGGCCGGTTCGACTGTCGTGAGTCGACTTGAGTTCGACTGCCAATTTAGAGCTGGAATTGCTCTGGCAGTCGACTGCTCATTGGCGATCGGTGATGTCTATAGCGATCGGCGCAAGGGTTGGCGTGATCATTGCTAGTTCTGTGGTCGAGCCTGAAGGCGGCTTTATGTACCAGCGATCGACTACGGGCGTTGGCAGTCGACTGCCAAGAGTCCCGTTGGAACTTGTCCAATGTGGATTGAGCCGTTGTCTCACAGCTACAGTGCTGGCAGTCGACTGATAGGCAGAAATCCAGCCCGATAGAGGGTAAAAGCAGCTATTCATGGAAGGCTCAAGCATCAGTTCTTTAGAGGCTTTGGTGAGGCGATTTGAAGGCGATTTGCAGGTGCATTTTAGGGTCCTTCAAGCTCATCCAAGCAACCGACAAGCAAGCGCTCAAAACCCTAGTTTGTAAAGTGTTATTTACATTTTCACTTGTATTTTCTTGTATTTCTTTCGTTTATTATTGTAAACGTTTGTACGAGGTTTCTCCGCCTCCGACTTATTGTCGAGAAGGAGTTTATTGATTAGTGATTGCATTGGCATCGCTAGAGCTCGTTAGAGCTCAATCCGTGGAGTAGGAACCGTTCGGTTCCGAACCACGTTATATTCTTGTGTTCGTGATTGTATCTTTTCGTTATTGCTTTTATTATTTCTATTCCGCTGCGCATAACGAGTTTTGTAGAGATGATCGCGAACGAATTCCATCTACGTACGGTCAAACGCTATTCACCCCCCTCTAGCAACGTCAAATCTCCATCGATTGGTATCAGAGCCCGGGGCTCTTCTACAGACTAACCGCCGGGAGCTTGGACAAAGAAGCTAGAGGGTGAAGATGGAAGAACAATTGGGATGGAATATTAACACACCGATCCCTTACTCCTTCTATGGACAAGAAGGATTTAGACAATGGAAGGCGAGAATTGAGGACTTCCTAATGATGAGGGATTTCAAAGAATGGTCCATCTTAATGGAAGGGTATAGCTATCCAAGAGGACCAAAAGGTGGATTCCTCAAGAAAAAGAGATGGACCGAAGAGCAAGTCCAAGCCTTCGAAAAGAATGAGAAGGTAATGAAGTTGTTAATTGATTTAATACCTAACAATATCTTGTGTATGTTAGGTAATTATGTAGATGCAAACGAGCTATGGAGCCAAGTTGCCAAGCTCCATGAAAGCCCATCAACGGTCCAAGAGGAAGAGACCGAAGAGGCTAATGCATCATCCTCACAAGGAAGTGAGGACTTGGAGGTTGAGAGATCATCAACATCCAAGGAGGAAGAGGAAGTAGAATCGGAAGTTGATAGGGAGTCAATTTCCGAGTTGGTGGAGGAAGTGGAAGAAGCATCCACTTCTAGGATTGAGGAGGAGATTAGAGTTTCCTCAACACTGGAGCATCAAGAAGAAGCTTCGACATCCGGTCAAGATGAAGAAGCCCAAAATCCAATTCTGGTCTCTACTAACCTAGGTAACTCAAACACTCTAATTTCAAATAAAAATAATATTATGTGTTTTGAGTGTAAGGAATTTGGGCACTATAAGAGCAAGTGCCCAAAGAAGATTAGGAAAGCTCCACCGGCACCAAAAGTCAAGGATGTCGGTTCCCCAACACCTAAAGGCAAGGAGCACATCATATGCTTCAAGTGCAATTCAAAAGGACATTATAGGAATCAATGTCCTAGGGGGAGCAAGAAGACTCAAAATGGAGCATCATATGTAGGGGGAGCTAAGGAAAACCCTAGGGTAACTTCTAATTTTGCTCCTTCTTCAATTTACAAGAAAAAGCATGCTAGGGATTTCAATTCACTTGCAATTTATGAAAAGCATGCTAATAGGAACAAGTATTTTTGCTTAGGAGCTAAGAATGTCTACTTAGATAATAGGGAGAAATTTGGGACTAATGTCCCTAAAAATGTTTTACCTAGGGAATCTATCAAGAAAATAGGAGAACACCTAGGTTTCAATCCTAAATGGACTAGGCATATGCCTAGGAAGTCCAATGCCCAAGATTTAAATCAAAATTCTAAAATTGGGCAATTAGAAAAGGAAAATCAAGTCTTGAGGTCAAGGCTTGAAAAACTTGAAAAGACCCTAAATAAGATACAAAATCAATTTAAAGGGTCTAGTGGTCAAAATCAAGGGTCCAAAAGTCAAAGTCAACACCTAGGACCTAAGAGTCAAAAGTCAACCAAGGGCAAACAAGGTTTGGGTCACAAACCTAAGCCTAAAATGGCTTATCATAGGGTTCCATTTGATTATGGGACACAAACTAGGTCTAGGAAGACCAAGGTCAATAGGGAAGTCATCCATAAGGTTGACCAAAGGTTGTGCCTAGTGGCTAGGGTTTCTAGGAAACCTAGGGTGGCCACTAAGAAGGTTGCAAGGGGAGTTACCCCTAGAGTCAACCTAGGTAAGACCCAAATGACCAAGGCCAACAAGCCTAGGAGGGTCATTAAGAAGGTATCTAGGGAGGTTATCCCTAAGGAATACCTAATTAACCCTAGGAGCTCAAATCGGTTTTGGGTTCCTAAGAGCGTGATTGATTCACGCTAAGATGGGTTTAGGGTGTGCCAACCTTGATTGGATGGGTAGTTAACTCAACCATGGTAAAGGTGGCACTTTAGGATATTTTCAAGGTTATGGTTACCTTGGAAATAGATTTGAATCAATATCCTAAAAGATTTTAGGATGTGTCAATGCACTTTTGAAATTAAGAAAAATCAAATTAAATTGGCATAATTTAGGTTTAGAGGTTAGTGTGTCATTTTGGGTTTTTGGCACACTAGGGAGATTAGGTTAATATGGCAAAATATGATTAATCCCAACAAATGACAATTAATATTAAAATTTAGGTATTATTATACCTATATATTTTATATGTCATGCTTTGTTTGCCATATAACATGTCATGACATCATGTTTATTTTAATCATTTTACATGTCATGTTCATGTTTAGGATTAGGGTTTTAAATGTCATGTGTTTTAGATTTCATCTTATGTCATGACATCATGATTATGAGCATATGCTTATTTATATCATTTCTAATGCCATAATCATTCATGCATTTAAGACAATTTGGTTGAAATTGAATTAAGGACTATGGCATGACTTGAAGTCCCATTTATAAGGGAATCAAGTAGGGTTGCCTTAGAGGATGCATGAAACCCTAGATTAGGATGAACAAAACCCACATCTCACATTAAATTGACATGTATGTGTATTTTATACACCCTAGATACATGTGAGATGCTAGGATATGAGTTAAGTTCAAGGTGCATAGGTTTTGCATCTAGATGAACTCAAACTCATCTTATATGATTAGTGGATCATTAGGAAAGCTTGTGTACAAGTCATGTGCATAGAGCCCAAGGAATATGATCCAAGACATGGTTTTGAAATCATTTTAAAATCAATTTAGAAAACCTTGGTGAAGTCTATCTTTTGATAGCAATCACCATTGATGAAGTTGATACAAAATAGGGCCAAAACATTGAAAATTTCAATGGTTTTGAGTTTTGTATCAAACTCACTATTTTATGGGTAAAATAATTTTCAAATATTTTTCACCCATTGTAATGACTATAAGTAATATACGTATCAAATTTTATGATTTTTCAAATTACGTATAATTACTTATGTTTTTCCAAATCTCGATTACGATATGAAATTGAAATTTATTTTCGATCATGTGGTGGCGATGATCGTATGGGTGGCAATCTGATTCTGTCGAGTCATTGCAGTCTGATTTCGGGTTAACAAGGTTGGTTTAGCCCACTTTCAACCATGGTAAAGGTACCTAACCACTTCTAACCCTAGGATATGCTTTGGGAAGCATTATAAAGGGTGAAAATCCATTGGATATGGATTAGGAGAGGTGTTAGGTCAAAGTATCAAATTTAGGGTGTGGAAAGTTCAAGTTTGAACTTTGAACCTTATTTTTGATGGTTTAGAGTTTCTATTGGCTTAGGGACTTCCCAAGGACATTGTTGGTGCAATAGTCAAGGGGGAGCAAGCCTTTAGGGGGAGTTATCCATCTTGGGATGATGGATGTGTTTCTCTTCTTGAAAGGGGGAGAAGTTATTGGGAGAGTATCATCAATTGGGAAAATTGATGAGATTTTGAGAAACTCAATTTGGAAATTTGGAGAGAGTATAGGATTGTCTCTCTTGAGTGATATGAGACTTATCACTAGGAATATGGTAGGCATCCTAGGTATTTTTTAATCAAGGGGGAGATTGTAAGATCTCATTGGGACATGAGACATTGACCTCCTTGGAGAGATAACCTTTTTGATGTATGTCAAAAAGGGGGAGAAGATTAAATTACCAATTTGGAAAATTGGTAAGGGAATTTGAGTTAGGGGAATAACTCAAGGTTTGTTTTGTCAAACATCAAAAAGGGGGAGATTGTTGGTGCAATCGGCCCAGGTCACGATTGACCATACTCGAGTTTGAATCGAGTAATGTTTTGATGTTTGACAAAGTGGTTTGACATTGATGTCGGTTAATATATTGGGGAGATTGTTGGAGTAATCGACCCAGGTTATAATTGACTAACCTCGAGTTTGACTCGAGGGAGACTTTGATGGTTAACTAGGGTTGACCATGTGATTAAGGGAAAGTCCAAGTCATGGGTACTTGGCATGGAAAGTCCAAGTGAGTACTTGGCATTTGGGAAAGTCCAAGTCTTGAGTACTTGGCATGAGAAGTCCAAGCATGGGTCTTGGCGAATGAGAAGTCCAAGCATGGGTCTTGGCAAATGGAAAGTCCAAGCATGGGTCTTGGCATGGAAAGTTCAACATGGGTTGGCAAGGGAAAGTCCAAGCTTGAGTCTTGGCATTTGGGAAGTCCAAGGGGATTGATTTTGGCGGCGTAAAGTCCAAGCGGAGTCTTAGCGGTATAAGTCCAATGTGCCTTAGCGGTGTAGACACCGTTAGCATGACATAGCCGACGGAAGCACCTAGAGGCTAGCGCGATGGATGAACAAGTCATGGATGACTTGGAGGGATCCGAGATGTGTGAGGCTGATGGAGGTGGCTAGAAGGCTTGGGTCTAGGCTAAGAGTGGTCTAGCAAGTATGGGGGCACCATATTTGGGTTAAAACCTCATGTTTGAGGTTGGCGGTCGGTACAATATGGCGGTTCGATGCATGAGTGATCGACTTGAGTTCGATTGCCAATTTAGAGTTGGAATTGCTCTAGCGATCAGCTCATTGAGCGATCGGATGATCTCTGGCCGATCATTGCTAGTTCTGTGTCGGCCGAGCGGCCGTAAGCCGTGAGACCTACTGAGCGTTGGGAGCGGTCGATCGGCCAATGTTGGCGATCGCGCAAATCCGTTGGAACTTGTCCAACGTGGATTGAGTCATTGTCTCACGCTCGATGCGAGGACTTATGGCGATCGGTAATCGGCCGATGGAGGATAAAAGCAGTTGTTCGTGGAAGGCTCAAGCATCAGTTCTTTGGGGGCTTTGGTGAGGCAATTTGAAGGCGATTTGCAGGTGCATTTCAGGGTCCTTCAAGCTCATCCAAGCAACCGACAAGCAAGCGCTCAAAACCCTAGTTTGTAAAGTGTTCTTTACATTTTCACTTGTATTTTCTTGTATTTCTTTCGTTTATTGTTGTAAACGTTTGTACGAGGTTTCTCCGCCTCCGACTTATTGTCGAGAAGGAGTTTATTGATTAGTGATTGCATTGGCGTCGCTAGAGCTCGTTAGAGCTCAATCCGTGGAGTAGGAACCATTCGGTTCTGAACCACGTTATATTCTTGTGTTCGTGATTATATCTTTTCGTTATTGCTTTTATTATTTCTATTCCGCTGCACATAACGAGTTTTGTAGAGACGATCGCGAACGAATTCCATCTACGTACGATCAAACGCTATTCACCCCCCTCTAGCGGCGTCAAATCTCCATCACAGAGTACCCATAGAGGCTAACATCACAGATCCCTTGACAAAGGCTTTGGCACAGAAAAAGCATGATGGTCACACTAGGTCATTGGGTATTAGATACTACGGTGATTGGCACTAGTGCTAGTTGGAGATTGTTAGTGAACGCCCTAGAGTCAATCATGTGATGATTGTTGTATGGACTTTATTGTATCATATTCCTATTTATAAAGGCATGGTTATTATATTTACTTGTATTGGTGCCAAATAACTAAATGTAATAACGTCCTTGAGTAGAAGGTTCTTATCTATATCAATCGTTTGGTTGAATCGATAATGAGATGATATAGAGAACACTACTCTTAATCATTCCTAGTCAAGTATTAACATTCAGGGACAATGTTAATGCGTAGAGACTAACATGTAGGTCAACTCGATGACTTGATCTCACAAGTCATGGATATGAGATATCAAGTTGACACATGGGTATGCATTGGAGAATGTATACTGAATGACCCGCCATGAGAAAGTATCTTGGATCGTTATATGAGTGTCATATACTTTCTCGTGTGACTATTAGTAGGACTATTAGTCCTTAGACCTGAAGTCACCATGGTTCCCTACATAAGGAGTTGCATACTTTAGCTTTGTCAAACATCACCCGTAAATGGGTGGACTATAAAGGCGATTACTGGGTATGTAACAAATTATGCAGAGGGATGTGAGTGATGTAGATGGAATCTATCTCTCCTATATGACAGGAGTGACATCGTTATTCTTGATAGAGTGAGACCACGAAGTGCATGGTCATGCCCAAATGAGTCAATATGAGATATTGAACTCATTTGATTAGAGTGAGTCTACTTGGAGTTCAAGATATAGATTGTACCGAGGATGACATGGTCTATACCTCAATTGGTCAATCTAGATGTCAAGGATAGAGGAACATTGTCACATATTATGAGAGTCATAAAGGTGATGTTGGATCTTAACATTCTTGTAACTTGGGTAGCAATGATATGTTACTAGATACCGCTCATTGCTTATTTTTCTAAATCGGTTTAGGAGCATTGCCAACGTTACAAGAACCTATAGGGTCACACACAAAGGGCAATTAGATGGAGATTAGGTTCATATGATGAACCATGAGGATTAGGTTCATATGATGAACCAAATTGGATTAAGAGTAATCCAAATTAGACTAATTGAGTTAGACTCAATTTGATTCAAGTGTTGAATGAGTCTAGTTTAGATTTGATTCATTGAGTCAATTTAAAATAATGAATAGAGATTCATTAAATCAAATTGACTTGAATCATGTGGTTAGATTTGATCAACCAAGGGAGATAATAGGTCAAGTTTGACTTGACTTGAGAGGGGAGATGAATAGTCAATTTTGACTTGACCAATTGCCATGTCATGTTGGCTTGGCATGGGGGCCGGCCAATGATGATGTTTCACATCATCATGGACACATCATGGGGTGCCACCTCATGAGGGAGACCAAGAGCCCTTGACTCTTGGAATTACATGCATGCACGTAACCCCCCTCCATGAAGTGGCCGGCCACTTTAGGAGGAGTTAGTGTGAAGTTATTTTTTTGTGTGGTAACTTCATCTTCTTCCTTGGATCTTCTCTCTTCTCAAGCTCTCCATCCTCTCTTCTTACCGTGGACTTCTAGGAGTGCTAGCACACTCTTAGTTGTCTTTTCTCCACCTATTGCTCATGTAGATACCAATAGAGGAGTGTACACTTGACACTATCGAGTTCCGGCAAGCCATTTGGACGAGCGGGATAAGCGAAGGGCGTCGCATCGAGGGTAAACTCTTAACATGTAGATCTAGAGTAGATCTAAAGCTTTTAAACACATACATGTAGTTTTATTTACCTTCGCACGGATTCGTGGCCGACTTCCAGGGTTTCTGCAATGCAAAAAGTGATTTTTGCAGCTTGGATAGTCCAACACCTTGATCATTGCTCCAACAATGTCCTTGAGAAGTCCCTAAGCCTATAGGAACTCTAAACCATCAACATTAAGATTAAAAGTTCAAACTTGAACTTTCACTCACCTTAAATTTGATACATCACCCTAACAACTCTCCTAATCCATATCCAATGGATTTTCACCCTTTCTAATGCTTTCCAAAGCATATCCTAGGGTTATGAGTGGTTAGGGAACCTTACCATAGCTGAAACATGGGTTAAACATCCTTATTTACCCGAAATCAGCTCTAGCGATGACTCTATCACCAATACCATCGCTTTATACATCACCGATCGCCATCAGTGTAAGTCGACTGATAACTGAAATTTCCAAATTTCAGTTATCAGAAACGAATTTTGAAAATTCATAAGTAATTCTATGTATCTTGAAAAAATATAAAAATTCATACGTACACTACTTATAAGTAATACAATGGGTGAAAAATATTGGAAAAATAATTTACCCACAAAATAGTGAAATTGATACAAATTCAAAAGTGAAGAAAAACCTCAATGTTTGAGCTCACTTTGTATCAACATCATTAATGGTGACTTCTATCAAAAGATAGATTGCACCAAAGTTTTTCAAAATGATTTTCAAATTATTTTAAAACCTTATATTGGATCATGTTCTTTGGGCTCAATGTACATGCTTTGAACATAAGCTTTCCCAATTATTCATACGTGATTTTAGATGAGTTTGAGTTCATCTAGATGCAAAAACTATGCACCTTGAACTTAACTCATATCCTAGCATCTCACATGTATCTAGGGTGTATCAATACACATACATGTCAATGTGATGTGAGATGTGAGTTTTGTTCATCCTAATCTTGGGTTGAATACATTTTTCTAAAGCAACACTACTTGATTCCCTTATACATGGGATTTCAAGTCATGCCAATTGTCCTTAAATCAATTTTCATTAACTTAAATGCATGAAGTATGATCATGGCATAATTGATAGCATAAATAAGGCATGGCCAATGACCATGATGTCATGACATATGATTAAATCTAAATATACATGACATAAAACCTTAAACCTAAGTAATATCATAACATATTAAATGATTAAAGGTAAATATGATGTCATGACATGGTGTATGATCTATAACCCTAATTGTGTCAATTTGATTGATTTTTCAACTTCTATAAATTGCATTGGCACATCCTAAAATCTTTTAGGATTTAAATTGAAGCATATTTCCAAGGTATCCAAAACCTTGAAAATGACCTAAAATGTCACCTTTACTATGGTTAGGTAAACTACCCATCCATTTAAAGTTGGCACACCTAAACCAATTTAGCGTGAATCGATCACGCTCCTAGGAACCCAATACCTATTGGAGCTCCTTGGGTTAACTAGGTATTCCTTAGGGATGACCTCCCTAGATACCTTCCTAATGACCCTCCTATGTGTTAGGGCAATCAACCCATGTGATGTAGTTTTGATGTGTGTGGAAAAGGGTTTAGGTTAGGATTGTATTGGATTTGATGTGCGCATTGAAGTCATGCAGGACTTAGTAATTCGCACATGGAGCATTGGCAAGTTTCACCTCTCATGACTCGGTCTTTGAGTCGGTGAAAGATGCATTGTGGAAGTCGTGTGCTTGGTGTATCCGAGGGACCGTCAGACGAGGAGCATTGGAGTGAAGCCGGAGGAAGTAGACTTCAGGGCGAGACACGAAGGATGGCGCTGCGAAGTCGTGCACTTGGCGCATCCGAGGGACGTGGTCAGACGAAGACAACTTCAAAGACGAGGGGCTCCAAGAGAATGAGAGTGAGCGATTGTTACCCAGGATGGGGTAGTGCTTAGGTGAAACTTGGTCGATTGGCTAAGTGTCGGATGGGATATCCTGACATCAGTCGACTGCCATGCCATTGAAGTTGATTGCTCCAAGTCGACTTAGACTCGACTGGTGTTCGAGTCAGGTCTCGAGCCAATCGCCAAGTGTTGGCGCCGATCGCTGAATTATCACGATCAGATGGCGCAATGATCGGGTCGCAAGGGTTTTGAGAGCATGAATGGTTGTTAGTCATTCGCCTCGAGGAACTCATTGTTTCCATCACGATCGATGGGAAGATCAGTCGACTGATGTGGAAGCCGTTGGATGAAATTCAATGTGGAAGAAGTCATTATATGGAAACGACTATAGGGGTAGTCGACTGATCGAGACATCAGTCTACTGCCAGGTACCCAATGGGAAGAAAGGCTTTTTCTCTATAAAAAGAAGCCATGGGTCAACTTGGGAGCCTAATGGTTCATTGCTAAACATCTCCCAAGTGCCCAAAATGATTTTCCTCCTCTTCCTTGTGTTTATTTTCATCTTATTGTAAGAGGAGAGAATTCTTGTAAGAAAAGGTTACCTCCACCTAGCTTTGTGCAAAGGAGAGATTAGTGGAAGGTTTATGCGTTATTCACCTGGAACGAATCGGTCCGTGGATTAGCGGCAAGGCCGTGAACCACGTTACGACTTTCGTGTTAGTGTTTGTATTCTTTGTTATTCTTAATTGTCTTTAGTTTTTGTTATTCTGCTGCGCTAACGGTTTTGTAGACAAGTAATCAATGAGTGATTTCCACCGTATGCGAAAAAGGGCTATTCACCCCCTCTAGCCGGCCACCGATGTTCCAACAAGTGGTATCAGAGCCAGGTTGCTTGCCACCGGACTAACCGCCACAACAAGCACAATCAAGAGATGGTTAACTCCAACATTCACCCACCAAAATTTGAAGGTGAATTCTCTTGGTGGAAGAAGAGAATGGAGGTATTCTTTGAAACTGATTTCGATATTATGCTTATAATGGAAAAAAGTTTTGAGATGCCTAGGGACGAAGAGGGTGAACCAATTGAGAAATCGCAGTGGACCAAGAAGTAAAGGGAGGAGCACCTTGCAAACTCAAAGGCCAAGCACCACCTTTTCAACGTGCTCCCCCAACAAGAAATAAACCGAATTGGAGAGTGTGCAAGCGCCAAGGAAATGTGAGAAAAATTGGTAGAACTTCATGAAGGTACTTCCGAGGCAAAGCTTGCAAGAAGGGACCTTTTTCATTCCCAACTCAACAATATCAAATTAGAAAAGGAGAAAAGGTACTTTCTTTACATTCTCGTTTCAAGGAAATCATAACTGATTTATCAAGTGTAGGTGAGAAGCTATTCAACTGGGATATGATCATGAAAGCTATAGATGCCTTTCCCCGGTCCTTAAAGTGGAGCTCCATGGTGGACTCCTACATTTCAAAGAATCTAGAGGTGAGCATCCTAGAAGAATTTTTCTCCACCATGGAGTTACATGAAACAAGGCTTGAAGGAATAATTGAAGAACCAAGCATCAAGCCATCAAGGGGAGTAGCACTAATAGCCGAGAAGGGAAAGAAGAAGAAGATGCCTTCACCCTCCTCATCCGACGAAGACTCCTCCTCCTCCTCCATGGATAGCACGGAAGAAGCCTACATGGTAAGGAAGGTAAGGCATGCATTGAAAAAATTTAAATTTAACAAATCTAATGATATGAGGAGAAGACCAAATAGGAAGATAATATGCTACAATTGCCAAGGAGAGGGACATATAAGAAATGATTGTCCCCTTTTGGATAAAAGCAAGGAGGAAAGGAGAAAGAAAGAAGAAAAGAAGAAGGGGAGCAAGAAAAAGGGAGAAGAGAAGAAAGCCAAGGAGAAAGAGAAGGCAAAGGCACACAAGGCTACATGGGATGATCCATCATCCTCATCATCCGAAGAAGAAGCCTTCACAAACCTTGCTCTAATAGGGATAGATGATTTGGACTCCACCTCCTCCGAGCAAGAAGAAAGAAGTACAAGTGAAGGGGGAGCTTCATCCTCATCCTCATCGGAATCGGAGGAAGAAGACATGGAAATTATGGTAACGAATCTTTCTCCTAAGAAAATAGTTTCCATGATTTCAAGTTTAACTAGGGACTTATTTAAAATGAAAAATAGAAATAAATGCATGCAAAATGAGATTAAGGCCCTAGAAGAAAAACTAGCAAATGTATGCTTAAATGTTAATGACTATATTCCTTTTCATGTGAATGATGCATGCATTGAGGAAAATAGGGTCTTAAGGGAAAAGGTAGACCATTTAACTAAGGCCCTAGAGAAATTCACCATAGGTTCCAATACTTTGAACATGATAATTGGGAGCCAAAGGGCAAGCTTCAATAGGAAAGGCCTGGGTTACAAGGGGAATAAAAATGAAAAGGCCTATCAATGCCTAATTGCTAGGGGTCAAGCCAAAAATAAAACAATAACTAGAAAATGGATCCCTAAGGAATTTTTGGTGAACCATATAGGAAAGAATTTATATTGGGTTCCCAAATCCATTCTTAAGGGTTAGGAAAACCCTAGGTTAGTCAACCATGAGTGGATTTTACTTATATCATATTGAATTGTTGACTTAGGATGGTATGAGTTATAAATTTTTAACATAGTGTTGGGTGATGATAATGTATAACCCATGAATTAAATGCTTAAATCATGATTCATGCTCAATTTTATAATTTATAATCATGATATGCAATGATTGATGATTTATGATCATGATTGATACTTCTTGATGCATGTTCATGATTGGGTTTTTAGGATGATATTTAACCATGGGTAGAAATGCATAAAATTTTGGTTAAGTGTAAATACCATTAGGAACATCTCACATCCCACTATAAGGCTAACTTGATTGAGAATATAGCAATGGGTGAGATGATAGGATGATACAAATGGTCCACTAATGCTTATGGCATTTAGATGGGTCATTAAGTGTATCAATAGAGCAATAATAGATCAATCATGGGGAAAGCATATGTTTAATTCATACACATATTTCCCAAAGATCATGGTTGGATATTTCAAATGATTTTAAAACCATTTTATGTTTCATAAACAGTGAGTTCAAGTTTTAAAAAGTTTCAAGGAAAAACTAGGATTTAAAGTGGATACAAACTTTAGACATTTTTGCAACTTTTGAATTTTTGCCAAACTTTCAAAAAAATGAATTTTCATGAAAAATCAATTTTCACTGATAAAGGAACTCACTAGAAATATGTACTTCAAATTTCATGATTTTTCGAATTTCTTAGAATTTTTAATGCATTTCTGAAATTGGAGTTCAAAAATCAAAAATTCTGAAAACTGAGTGCTAGTCAACTGATCCTCTGATTCAGTCGACAGATGTACTATGCACAAGCACAGTAACCTATTTTATCATGTTTTGAGTGGTTTTTGGGTATTTTTTCTTCCTTAGACTTGATGTCATGCATGTATAACATTTATATAATGTTATTGATGGTGTCAAAGGGAAAGAAATTGTGAGTTTAAGTTAATCATGCTAAAAGGGAAAATTTAGCATGTCTTAAGGGAGAGTTGCATGTTTAAGGGGGAGTTTTTATACTCATGTTTTAATTACATGATTTCTTACCTTATGTTTTATGTTATTTGTTTTACCTAACATAAACGGATTGCCACACATCAAAAAGGGGGAGATTGTTAGGGCAATTAACTCATGTGATGTGGTTTTGATGTGTGTGGCAAAGGGTTTAAGTTAGGATTGTATTGGATTTGATGTGTGCATTGAAGTAATGCAGGACTTAGTAATTCGCACATGGAGCATTGGCAAGTTTCACCTTTCATGACTCGGTCTTTGAGTTGGTGAAAGATGCATTGCGAAAGCCGTGCGCTTGGTGCATCCGAGGGACCGCCGGACGAGGAGCATTGGAGTGAAGCCGGAGGAAGTAGACTTTAGGGAGAGACACGAAGTATGGCACTGCGAAGCCGTGTGCTTGGCACATCCGAAAGACGTGACCGGACGAAGATAACTTCAAAGGCGAGGGACTCCAAGGGAATGAGAGTGAGCAATTGTAACCCAGGACGGGGTAGCGCTTAGGTGAAACTTGGTCGATTGGCTAAGTGTCGGATGAGATTTCCCGACATTAGTCGACTGCCATGCCATGGCAGTCGACTGCTCTAAGTTGACTTAGACTCGACTGGTGTTCGAGTCAGGTTTGTGTCCCAGCAGTCGACTACCAAGTGTTGGCAGTCGACTGGTCGCAAGGGTTTCGGGCACAGAATGGTTGTTAGTCGACTGCTCACTCGTGGAACTCGACTGTTGGCTCCATCATTCGACTGATGGGAAGATCAGTCAACTGATGTGGGAGTCATTGGATGAAATCCAACGTGAAAGAAATCGTTATAGGGCAACAACTACAGGGGCAGTCGACTGATCGAGGCATCAGTCGACTGCCAGGCGCCCAACGGGAAGAAAGACTTCTTCTCTATAAAAAGAAGCCATGGGTCAACTTGGGAGCCTAATGGTTCATTGCTAAACATCTCCCAAGTGCCCAAAACGATTTTCCTCCTGTTCCTTGTGTTTATTTTCATCTTATTGTAAGAGGAGAGAATTCTTGTAAGAAAAGGTTACCTCCACCTAGCTTTGTGCAAAGGAAAGATTAGTGGAAGGTTTAGGCGTGATTCACCTGGAACGAATCGGTCCGTGGATTAGCGGCAAGGTCGTGAACCACGTTACGACTTCGTGTTAGCGTTTGTATTCATTTTTATTCATAATTGTCTTTAGTTTTTGTTATTCCACTGCGCTAATGGTTTTATAGACGAGTAATCAACGAGCAATTTCCACCGTACGCGAAAGAGGGCTATTCACCCCCCTCTAGCCAACCACCGATGTTCCAACACTAGGCTTAGAAGTCTTGGTCATTTTGGTCTTGCCTAGGTCAACTCTAGAGGTAACTCCCCCTTTGACCTTCTTAGTGGCCTCCCTAGGTTTCCTTGAAACCCTAGCCATTAGGCACCTACTTTGGTCAACCTTAGGGATGACTTCCCTATTGACCTTGGTTTTCCTAGACCTAGGTTGTGTTCCATAATCGAATAGAACACTATGGTAGGTCTCTTTGGGATTAGGTTTGTGACCCAAACCTTTCTTGCCCTTGGTTGGACCTTGCTTCCTAAAACCTAGGTTTTGACTCATTGACCTAGATTTTTTATCATTTGACCCCTTAATTTGATCTTATATATTCCTAAGGGTCTTTTTCATTTTCTCAAGTCTTCACCTCAAGACTTGATTTTCTTTTTCTAATATCTCAATTTTTTATTTTTCATTAACTCTTGAGATATTCTTATTTCTAGGCATATGTCTAGATTTCTTGGGAGTAAAGCCTAGATGATCTTCAATTTTTCTAATACTTGCCTTAGGTAGAATATTTTTAGGGACATTAGTCCCAAATTTCTCCTTATTCCTAAGGTTGAAATTCTTAGCACCTAGACAATAGTATTTGTTATTCCAAGCATGCTTTTCATGAGTAATAGCAAGATTACTAAAATTATTTCTGGCATGCTTTTGCCTATACCTTAAAGACTGAGCATTATTAAGTTTTACCTTAGGGTTTGCCTTAGAGGCTCCCCCTACATGTGATGCTCCTTCCTTGTCTTTGATTTCCTTCTTACTAGGGCATTGACTTCTATAATGGCTCCGTTGTTGACATATGAAGCACACAACGTGCTCTTTACTTTTAATTGTCGGGGGTCCGACTTCCTTTGACTTCTCTTGACTCTTAAACACTGGTTGACTTTTCTTGACTTTCTTAGGACACTTGCTCTTGTAGTGTCCTACTTCCCTACACTAAAAGCATATAATATGATTTTTATTTTCAAATGATGTGCTTGAGTTACATAGGGTGGCGGTCGGTGCCGGAGTTGATTCTTCATCTCCTCGATCGGAGGTAGATAGCTCTTCTTCTTGCTCCGACATGGAAGGTGATCTCTCCTCCCCCTCAATCCTAGAGGTGGAGGCCTCTTCCAATTCCACCTCTTCTTCCTTCTCGAATGTTGACTCCTCATGGAATCTTGCCAACTTGCTCCATAGCTCCTTGGCATCCATGTAATCCCCTAGCTTGCACAAAATGTCATTAGGGATCAAGTCAATAATAAATTTTACTACCTTTTTATTTTTCTCGAATCCTTGGATTTGTTCCTCATTCCATCTCTTCATCTTGAGGAATCCTCCCTTTGTCCCTCTTGGATATTCGAATCCTTCCATTAGGGCGGACCACTCCTCAAAGTCCCTCATCATCAAGAAGTCTTCAATTTTTGCCTTCCATTGGTTGAATCCTTCTTGTCCATAGAAATTGTAAGGCACCGGTGTGTTGATGTCTGATCCTAATTATTCTTCAAATTTCATCTTTCCCTCTAGCGCGCTTGCTCCTGGTTGTTAATCCGTTGAAGAGCTCCTAGCTCTGATACCACTTGATAGGACATGTACGCCTGCTAGAGGGGGGGGTGAATAGCATTTCGGTGTTGCTTGATGGAATTTGATCACGCTTGCTACAAAATGTGTTATACGCAGTGGAATATATATATAACAAATACAAATACACACAAACACAAACACAACACCAAATATAACGTGGTTCGGAACCAAATAGTTCCTACACGGATTGGGCTCGAACGAGCCCTAGCGATGCCAATCACACACCACTACTCAATAACTCCTTCTCGGAACAATCTAAATGTGGAGAAACCTCATACAAGTGATTACTCTAAGTAATACAATGAAAAACAAGCATAAACAAGTAAATACAACAAAAGAAAGCAAAGAACACTTTACAAAAATCTTTTGGAAGCTTGCTTGTTGATTGCCTTGGACAAGCCTTGAAGACCCTGATTTGCACCAGCAAATCACTCCAAATTGCCCAAGAAAACCGATGCTAAATCCCTCCTTCTGAGCTGCTTTTATAACCTGCATTCGGGCTAGATTTCGCCCAGCAGTCAACTGATCGGGACCATCAGTCAACTGCTCCTGAAGCCATTGTGAGACAACAACATGAGCGACATTGGATAAGTTCCAACGGATAGACCATCTGTCGACTAATCATGCCCATCAATTGACTGATAGACCCATCACTCGACTGTCAAACCCTAACAGTCGACTTGGAAACCTTCTGTCCCCAAATTCCCGACCAGCAGTCGAATGATCTCTAGATTAGTCGACTGCTCAGGCTAGCAGTTGACTACCCAATGCTGGCAGTCAACTGTCAGGCCATGTCCCTGAAGTCAACTCCAGTCGACTCACATCAATCGACTGGCTATAGTCCCAATCGACTAATAAATCTCAAACATGAGGTTTTAACCCCAAGTATGGTGCCCCTACACTTGCTAGACCACCCTTAGCCTAGACCTAAGCCTTCTAGCCACCTCCGTCAGCCTCACGCCTATCGGATCCCTCCAAGTCATCCATGACTTGTTCATCCATACGCTAGCCTTCAGATGCTTCCATTAGCTATTGTCATGCTAATGTGGTCTACACCGCCAAGGCACATTGGGCTTACACTGCCAAGACTCCCGCTTGGACTTTACATTGCCAACCATTGGACTTATGCTTCCAAGACTCCAGCTTGAACTTTACGCCGCCAATATTCCCCTTGGACTTTCAAATTGCCAAGACCCATGCTTGGACTTTCCCTTGCCAACCCATGTTGGACTTTCCATGCCAAGACTCAAGCCTGGACTTTCCCTTGCCAACCCATGTTGGACTTTCCATGCCAAGACACATGCTTGGACTTTCCTTTGCCAAGACCCATGCTTGGACTTTCCGTGCCAACCCATGTTCGACTTTCCATGCCAAGACTCGAGCTTGGATTTTTCATGCCAAGTACACAAGACTTGGACTTCTCCCATGATAATAGTCAAACCATCATCAAACATCAAATATGACCTGGGTTGATTGCACCAACAATCTCCCCAACACTTGTCAGAGATCAAAATCAAACATCAAAACACTGCTCGAGCCCAACTCGAGTCTGGTCAATCCTGACCTGGGCCGATTGCACCAATAATTTTTCCCTTTTTGATGTTTGACAAAAACCAAACACCTTTGAGTTATGCCCCTAAGTCAAATTCCCTTACCAATTTTCCCAAATTGGTAATTCTAACATTCTCTCCCTTTTTGACATATATCAAAAAGGTTCTCCCAAGGAGGTCAATGTCTCATATCCCAATGAGATCTTACAATCTCCCCCTTGGTCCAAAACACCTAGGATGCCTTCACTCTTCCTAGTGATAAGTCTCATATAACTTAAAAGACGCAATCCTACAAACTCTCCCAATTTCAAAATTGGGCAACTCAAATTCCCATTTCTCCCCCTCATGAGAAAAAATACATCCATCATCCCATGATGGATACCTCCCTCTAAAGGTTTGCTCCCCTTTGACCAGTGCACCAACAATGTCCTTGGAAAGTCCCTAAGCCTATAGGAACTCTAAACCATCAAAATTAAGGTTAAAAGTTCAAACTTGAACTTTCACTCACCTTAAAATTGATACATCACCCTAACAACTCTCATAATCCATATCCAATGAATTTTTACCCTTTCTAATGCTTTCCAAAGCATATCCTGGGGTTATGAGTGGTTAGGGAACCTTACCATAGCTGAAATATGGGCTAAACATTCTTGTTTACTCGAAATCAACTCTGACAGTCGACTCTATCAGTCAACAGTCGACTAACCTATACATCCGTCGACTGCCATTAGGCAGCAGTCGACTGATAACTGAAATTTTCAAATTTCAATTATCAGAAATAAATTTTATAAATTCATAAGTAATTCTATGTATTTTGAAAAATCGTGAAAATTCATACGTACACTACTTATAAGCAATACAATGGGTGAAAAATAATTTACCCAAAAAATAGTAAAATTGATACAAAGTGCAAAAGTGAAGAAAAACTTCAATGTTTGAGCTCACTTTGTATCAACATCATCAATGGTGACTTCTATTAAAAGATAGATTGCACCAAGGTTTTTCAAAATGATTTTCAAATTGTTTTAAAACCTCATATCGGATCATGTTCTTTGGGCTCAATGTTCATGCTTTGAACATAAGCTTTCCAAATGATTCATACGTGATTTTAGATGAGTTTGAGTTCATCTAGATGCAAAAACTATGCATCTTGAACTTAACTCATATTCTAGCATCTCACATGTATCTAGGGTGTATCAATACAAAGACATATCAATGTGATATGAGATGTGGGTTTTGTTCATCCTAATCTAGGATTTCATGTATTTTTCTAAAGCAACACTACTTGATTCCCTTATACATTGGACTTCAAGTCATGCTAATTGTCCTTAAATCAATTTTCATTAACTTAAATGCATGAAGTATGATCATGGCATAATTGATAGCATAAATAAGGCATGGCCAATGACCATGATGTCATGACATATGATTAAATCTAAATATACATGACATAAAACCTTAAACCTAAGTAATATCATGACATATTAAATGATTAAAGGTAAATATGATGTCATGACATGGTGTATTGCAATCAAAACATGGAAAATATAATATAAAGGTATATAATACCTAAATTTTAATATTAGTTGCCATTTGTTATTATTAAACCCATTTTGCCATATTACCATTTATCTCCTAAGTGTGTCAAAAACCCAAAATGACACACTATGATCTGTAACCCTAATTGTGTCAATTCGATTGATTTTTCAACTTCCATAAATTGCATTGGCACATCCTAAAATCTTTTCGGATTAAAATTAAAACCTACTTACAAGGTATCCAAAACCTTGAAAATGACCTAAAATGTCACCTTTACTATGGTTTGGTTAACTTCCCATCCATTTAAAGTTGGCACACCTAAACTCATTTAGCGTCAATCGATCACGCTCCTAGGAACCCAATACCTATTGGAGGTCCTTGGGTTAACTAGGTATTCCTTAGGGATGACCTCCCTAGATACCCTCCTAATAACTCTCTTAGGCTTAGAAACCTTGGTCATTTGGGTCATGCCTAGCTCATCTCTGGAGATAACTCCCCCTTTGACCTTCTTAGTGGCCTCCCTAGGTTTTCTTGAAACCCTAACCACTAGGCACCTACTTTGGTCAACCTTAGGAATGACTTCCCTATTGACCTTGGTTGTGTTCCAAAATCGAATAGAACGCTATGGTAGATCTCCTTGGCCTTAGGTTTGTGGACATAAACCTTTCTTGCCCTTGGTTGGACCTTGCTTCCTAAAACCTAGGTTTTGACTCCTTGAACTAGATTTTTTATCATTCGACCCTTTAATTTTATCTTGTATATTCCTAAGGGTCTTTTCCATTTTCTCAAGTCTTGACCTCAAGACTTGATTTTCCTTTTCTAATATCTCAATTTTTTATTTTTCATTAACTCTTGAGATATTCTTATTTCTAGGCATATGTCTAGATTTCTTGGGAGTAAAACCTAGATGATCTTCAAGTTTTCTAATACTTGCCTTAGGTAGAATATTTTTAGGCATATTAGTCCCAAATTTCTTCTTATTCCTAAGGTTGACATTCTTAGCACCTAGACAATAAATTTGTTATTCCTAGCATGCTTTTCATGAGTAATAGCAAGATTACTAAAATTATTTCTAGCATGCTTTTGCCTATAACTTAAAAACTGAGCATTATTAAATTTTACCTTAGGGTTTGCCTTAGAGGCTCTCCCTACATGTGATGCTCCTTCCTTGTCTTTGATTTACTTCTTCCTAGGGCATTAACTTCTATAATTTCTCCATTGTTGACATTTGAAGCACACCACATGCTCTTTACTTTTAATTGTCGGGGGTCCGACTTCCTTTGACTTCTCTTGACTCTTAGACGTCAGTTGACTTTTCTTGACTTTCTTAGGACACATGCTCTTGTAGTGTCCTACTTCCCTACACTCAAAACATATAATATGATTTTTATTTTCAAATAATGTGCTTGAGTTACCTAGGGTGGTGATCGGTGTCGAAGTTGATTCTTCATCTCCTCGATCGGAGGTAGATAACCCTTCTTCTTGCTCCGGCATGGAAGGTGATCTCTCCTCCCCCTCAATCCTAGAGGTGGGGGCCTCTTCCAATTCCACCTCTTCTTTCTCGAATGTTGACTCCTCATGCAATCTTGTCAACTTGCTCCATAGCTCCTTGGCATCCATGTAATACCCTAGCTTGCACAAAATATCATTAGGGATCAAATCAATAATAAATTTTACTACCTTTTTGTTTTTCTCGAATCCTTGGAGTTGTTCCTCATTTCATCTCTTCATCTTGAGGAATCCTCCCTTTGTCCCTCTTGGATATTCGAATCCTTCCATTAGGGCGGACCACTCCTCAAAGTCTCTCATCATCAAGAAGTCTTCAATTCTTGCCTTCCATTGGTTGAATCCTTCTTGTCCATAGAAATTGTAAGGTGTCGGTGTGTTGATGTTTCATCCTAATTGTTCTTCAAATTCCATCTTTCCCTCTAGCATGCTTGCTCCCGGTTGTTAATCCGTTGAAGAGCTCCTAGCTCTGATACAACTTATTAGGACTTGTGCGCCTGCTAGATAGGGGTGAATAGCATTTTAGCGTTGCTTGATGGAATTTGATTGCGCTTGCTACAAAATGTGTTATACATAGTGGAATATATATATAACAAAAACAAATACACACAATCACGATCACAACACATAATATAATGTCGTTCGGAACTGAATGGTTCCTACTCCACGGATTGGGCTCGAACGAGCCCTAGCGATGCCAATCACACACAACTACTCAATAACTCCTTCTTGGAATAATCTGGAGGTGGAGAAACCTCGTACAAGTGATTACTCTAAGTAATACAATGAACAACAAGCATATACAAGTAAATACAACAAAAGGATGCAAAGAACACTTTAGAAAAATTTTTTGGAAGCTTGCTTGATGATTGCCTTGGACTAGCCTTGAAGACCCTGATTTACACCAGCAAATCGCTCCAAATTGCCCAAGAAAACCGATGCCAAATCCCTCGTTCCGAGCTGCTTTTATAACTTGCATTTAGGATGGATTTTGCCTAGCAGTCGATTGATCAGGACCATCAGTCGACTGCTCCTGAAGTCGTTGTGAGACAACGACATGAGCCATGTTGGATAAGTTCCAACGGATAGATCATCTGTCGACTGATCATGCCCATCAGTCGACTGATAGAGCTATCACTCGACTGTCAAACCCTAATAGTCGACTCTGAAACCTTCTATCTCTGAATTCCCGACCAATAATGACCGATCTTCGATCGATTCGATTGACTCAGCTAGCAAATCCATCCAATGTCGCGATTGATCGCTGCACTATGTCCCTCCAATCGAAAAACATGAGTTTTAACCCCAAGTATGTTGCCCCCATACTTGCTAAACCACCCTTAGCCTAGACCTAAGCCTTCTAGCCACTTCCGTCAACCTCACGCCTATCGGATCCCTCCAAGTCATCCATGACTTGTTCATCTATATGCTAGCCTTTAGGTGCTTCCATCAGCTATTGTCATGCTAATGTTGTCTACACCACCAAGGCACATTGGGCTTATGCTGCTAAGACTCCCGCTATGACTTTACGCCACCAACCATTTGACTTATGCTGCCAAGACTCCAGCTTGGACTTTACGCCGCCAATATTCCTCTTGGACTTTTCAATTGCCAAGACTCATGCTTGGACTTTCCCTTGCCAACCCATGTTGGACTTTCCATGCCAAGACTCAAGCTTAGACTTTCCCTTGCCAACCCATGTTGGACTTTCCATGCCAAGACCCATGCTTAGACTTTCCTTTGCCAAGACCCCTGCTTGGACTTTCCATGCCAACCCATGTTGGACTTTCCATGCCAAGACTCAAGCTTGAACTTTTCATGCAAAGTACACAAGACTTGGACTTCTCCCATGACAATGGTCAAACCATCATCAAACATCAAATATGATCTGGGTCGATTGCACCAACAATCTCCCCAACATTTGTCAGACATCAATGTTAAATATCAAAACTCTACTCGAGTCCAACTCGAGTCTAGTCAATCGTGACCTGGGTCGATTGCACCAACATCGGATCCCTCCAAGTCATCCATGACTTGTTCATCCATACGCTAGCCTTTAGGTGCTTCCATCAGCTATTGTCATGCTAAGCTGATCTACACTGCTAAGGCACATTGTTCTTACGCTGCCAAGACACACGCTTGAACTTTATGCCACCAATCATTGGACTTATGCTGCCAAGACTCAACCCTTGGAATTTACGCCGCCAATATCAACCCTTGGACTTCTCAAAAGCCAAGTACTCATGACTTGGACTTTCACCGCCAAGACTACACACTTGGACTTACGTGGACAAGACTACACCCTTGGACTTTCCATGCCAACTCCATGTTGGACTTTCCTATTGCCAAGACCCAAGCTTGGACTTTCCCTTGCCAAGACTCATGCTTGGACTTTACCATTGCCAAGACTCATGCTTAGACTTTCCATGCCAAGTGTCCCACTTGGACCTCTCCTTTGCCAAGACCCATGCTTGGACTTTTCATGACAATCATATTGTCATATGTTTTGTTGAACATCAAAATATCACTTGAGTCAAACTCGAGTCTGGTCAATCGTGACCTGGGCCGATTGCACCAACAATCTCCCCATTTTTTATTTTTAACAAAAACCAAAAACCTTTAAGTTATAACACTAACTCAATCCAATCCTCCCAGATGTCCAAATTGGGAATTCTCACATTCTCCCATCAATTCTCACTAAATTCTCTCCCTTTTGACATACATCAAAAAGGCTCTCCCTAAGGGTATCAATGTCTAATATTCCATTGAGATCTTACAATCTCCCCCTTGGTCCAAAAACATCTAGGATGCCTTCACTCTTCCTAGTGATAAGTCTCATATCACTAAAGAGAGGCAGTCCTCACTTCTCCAAATTCTCCCCCCGTATGAGGAAGAACACATCCATCATCCCATAATGGATAACCTCCCCCTAAAGGCTTGCTCCCCCTTGAGCATTGCACCAACAATGTCCTTAGAGAGTCCCTAAGCCAATTGGAACACTAAACCATCAAAATTAAGGGAAAAAGTTTAAACTTGAACTTTCACACACCTTAAAATTTGATACACACCCCCAAACAATTCTTCTAATCTATATCCAATGGATTTTCACCCTTCATAATACTTTCCAAAGCATATTCTAGGGTTTGGAGCAGTTATGGTAGCCTAACATCGCTGAAACATGGGCTAAACATCCTTGTTTACCCGAAATCAGCATTGGCAGTCGACTCTGTCAATCAACAGTCGACTGCCATCCATGGCAGTCGACTAATTTCTGCAAGTGTAGAAATTAGGTTTCAAAAATGAAGTTTGAAAATACATAAATAATTATACATAATTTGAAAAATAGTGAAACTTCAAACGTATAATACTTATAACAATCATAATGGGTGAAAAATATTTTAAAAATAAAATACCCATAAAATAGTGATATTGATACAAAATTCAAAATCATTGACAACTTCAATGTTTTTGACCTATTTTGTATCAACTTCTTCAATGGTGACTTCTATCAAAAGATAGGCTACACCAAAGTTTTTCAAAATGATTTTAAAACCTTATATTGAACCATGGTCTATGGGCTTAATACACATGACTTGTACATAAGCTTTCCTCATGATTCATCCATGGTATAAGATGAGTATGAATTCATTAGATGCAAAAACTATGCCCCTTGAACTTAACTCATTTCCTAGCATCTCACATGTGTCTAGGGTGCATGTATCAATACACACACATGTCAATTTGATGTGAGATGTGGGTTTTGTTCTTCCTAATCTAAGGTATCATGCATTTACTAAGGCAACACTATGTGATTCCCTTATATATGGGGCTTCGAATCATGTCATAGTCCTTAAATCAATTTTATTAATGCATGAATGATAATTATGACATAAATGATAACATAAATAAGCATATGCCAAAAATCATGATGTCATGGCATTAAATATGAACTTAAATATACATCTCATAAAAAAAATAAACCCTAAGCATAATCATGACATTTTATATGATTAAAATGAAATATGATGTCATGACATGGCAATGGCAAACAAGATATGGAAAATAAAATATGAAGGTATAAGAATACCTAAGTTTTAGTATTAATTGTCATTTGTTATGATTAAGTTCTTTATGTCATATTACCACTCATCTCTCAAGTGTGCCAAAACCCAAAAATGACACACCAAGACCTCTAAACCTAATTGTGCCAATTTGATTAATTTTTCATAGTTCTCAATTTCTATTGGCACATCCTAAAATCTTTTAGGATATAATTCTAACCACATTTCGAAAGTATCCCATCACCTTGAAAATGACTTAAAGTGTCAACTTTGCTATGGTTGAGTTAACTACCCATCCAATCAAGGTTGACACATCCTAACCCATTTAGCGTGAATCGATCAAGCTCCTAGGAACCCAATGCCTATTGGAGCTCCTTGGGTTTACTATGTATTCCTTAGGGATAAATTCCCTAGATACCCTTCTAATGACTCTTCTAGGCTTAGAAGCCTTGGTCATTGTGGTCTTGCCTAGGTTAACTCTAAGGGTGACTCCCCTTGTAATCTTCTTAGTGACTTCCGTAGGTTTCCTTGAAACCTTGGCCACTAGACACTTACCTTGGTTAACCTTAGGGATGACTTCCCTAATAACCTTGGCTTTTCGAGACCTATGAATGGTTCCATAATCGAATGGAACTCTATGATAGGTCTCCTTGGGCTTAGGTTTGTGACCAAAACCTTTCTTGCCCTTAGGTGGATCTTGCTTCCTAGACCCTAAGTTTTGACCATTAGACCCCTTAAATGAGTTTGTCATTTTTGCTAGGGTCTTTTCCAATTTTTCAAGCCTTGACCTCAGAGCTTGATTTTCTAATTCTAATTGCCCAATTTTTGAATTTTCATTTAATCTTTGGGCATGATTCTTCTTCTTAGGCATATGCCTACCCTTTTTAGGGTTAATGCATAAATGCTTCACTACCTTCCTAATAGTTTCCCTAGGTAAGATTTTTCTAGGGTTATTAGTTCCAAATTTCTCCTTAGTTCTAAAATTATCAATCTTAGCACCTAAACAAAAATATTTGTTTTTAGCATGCTTTGTATCATGATGAATAGCAAGTGAATTAAAATTATCCCTAGCATGCTTTTTAACATTAAAATTCGAAGATGCATTATTAAATATACCTTAGGGTTTGCTTTTAAAGCTCTCCCTTTATATCATGCTCCTTCTTGGACTTTCTTCCTCCCCCTAGGGCATTGACTCCTATAATGTCCCTTTTGATGGCATTTGAATCACACCACGTGCTACTTAGCCTTCCTAGTGGGGACACCGATCTCCTTGGCCTTTGGCACGACTTGTGCCATTTTCTTGATCCATTTCGGACACTTACTCTTATAGTGTCCGGCTTCCCTACACTCAAAGCATATAATATGAATTTTATTGTTAGTTAGAATGCTTGAGTTACCCAAGTCAATGGTGGTGGAAGCCTCTTGATCTTTTTCATCACTTCTTTCGGAGGTGGAGGCTACTTATGATTTTGCTCCGGAGTGGATGGTCTATCCTCCTCAATCCTAGAGGTGGAGGCTTCCTCCGATTCTTCCACCTCTTCTGATTCGGATGTTGATTCCTTCTCAACCTCCGAATCCTCACTTTCTTGTGATGATGAGCTTTCTTCCTTTTCTTCTTATGTCGATTGAGGTTCCTCATGAAATTTTGCCAATTCTCTCCAAAGCTCCTTGGCATCCTTATATTCACCTAAACTATACAAAATATCATTAGGTATTAAATCAACCAAGAATTTTATTACCTTCTTGTTTTTCTTGAATTCTTGGAGTTGTTCCTCGGTCCATTTCTTCATCTTGAGAAATCCTCCCTTCGGCCCTCTTAGATATTTGAATCCGTCCATCAAGATGGCCCAATCTTTGAAGCCCCTCATCATTATGAATTCTTCAATCCTTCCCTTCCATTGATTGAAGCTTTCTCGTCCATAGAGGGTGTATGGGATTGGAGTGTTGATGTCGCATCCAAGTCCATCTTTTGGCAACTCCATCCTCTAGCACTTTTGCTCCCGGTTGTTCCTAGCTCTGATACCACTTGTAGGAACTTCGGTGAGCGCTAAAGGGTGGTGAATGATGCATTCGTTCGTCGATGATGGAAATCGTTTGCGTTTATCTACAAAGCTTGTTATGCACATCGAAAATAATAGTAATGCAATACAAAATGCGACAAACACAAACACACCATCAACACAAGCGATATACGTGGTTCGGAACCTTAGGGTTCTACTCTACAGGGAGATCTCAATGAGCTCTAGTGATGTACATACCACTAATAAATCTCCTTCTCGACAACAAGTCAGAGGTGGTGAAACCTCGTATAAGAGTTTATAATAATAAACAAGATGTAACAAGAAAATACAAATAAACTACACAAATACAAGTAAAGAAAACTTTACAAATGTACTTTTGAATGCTTGCTTGTTGATCGCCTTGGACTAGCCTTGAAGGACTGGAAAGCAACAACTATCCCCTTCAAATCGCTCAAGAAAATCATTGCCGAAATCCTCTCCATCGAGCTCCTTTTAAGCCTCCATGCGACCTGGATTTCCACCTGGTAGTCGACTGCCAAAAGGCCCCAGTCGACTGCCAACAGTGTCATTGTCTCACAATGGACTTGATTCACATTAGCATTCAAGCCAACGGATACACTAGCAGTCGACTACCATTCCCAGCAGTCGACTGCTCAAGTCCGTAGCCGACTACTCAGTCAACTACCGAGCATTCTTCCTTCGCGACCAAAGCCACCATTAGTCGACTTCCCTCCATGGCATGCTCATAATGGCCAATCGATCGCATACATGGCGCCGATCGCCAAACTATTTGATCGAATGCCGACTCATGGCAGTCAACTAATCATAATCCCAGTCGATTGCTCAGTGTCGACTCAGCTGCCAAGTGTCAAACACTTGACTAGTCAACTGGTCCATAGCCCCAATCGACTGCTAAACCTCATCCATGAGGTTTAACTCCAAGTATGATGCCCTCATACTTGCTAGACCACCCTTAGCCTAGACCTAAGCCTTCTAGCCACCTCCTTCAGCCTCACGCCTATCGGATTCCTCCAAGTCATCCATGACTTGTTCATCCATACTCTAGCCTTCAGGTGCTTCTATCGGCTATTGTCATACTAAGCTGATCTACACCGCCAAGGCACATTGGACTTACGCTGCCAAGACACACGCTTGGACTTTATGCTGCCAACCATTGGACTTATGCTACCTAGACTCCACCCTTAGACTTTACGCTGCCAATATCAACCCTTGGACTTCCCAAATGCCAAGTACCCATGGCTTGGACTTTCACCGCCAAGACTACACACTTGGACTTACATGGCCGAAACTACACCCTTAGACTTTCCATGCCAACTCCATGTTGGACTTTCCAAGTGCCAAGACCTAAGCTTGGACTTTCCCTTGCCAAGACTCATCCTTGGACTTTACCATTGCTAAGACCCATGCTTGGACTTTCCATGCCTAGTGTCCCACTTGGACTTTCCATGACAATCATATTGTCATACTTTTTGTCGAACATCAAAATACTGTTCGAGTCAAACTCGAGTTTGGTCAATCATGACTTAGGTCGATTGGACCAATAGATACTAGTGATGAAATATTATTGTCGTTAATATGATTTAACGACAAATATTGTGTATTAGCGACGAAAAAAATTATCGCTAAATACCATTTTTCTTGTAGTGAAAGAAACAGGGGAAGCACTCTAGCAATTGGTAAGTAGAATTGATAACTTAGCTAATCATACTAAAATGTTATATACTAAATTTGTGCATGATAATAGCTCATCATCAAATATACAAGAAAGACCCCCAAGAAAATGCAACCATTGCAATGCAATTACATTAAGAAATGGAAAAATTCTAGATAGAACGGCAAAAGATGAATCCTAGGAAAGAGACCAAAATCACAGTGTCCAACATGACTTGCCCGTGTCATTTGACAAATGTGTGTCAAATCCTTACATGAGCACACTGGAGAAGAAATCCCACTCTAGTGTCCAACACGGCCAAACCGTGTTGCATGGCACAACCATGCCAACCACTGGAACCCTACAACCTGAGGACACAACAGATAAAAGGAAGAATTTTGATATTGAACCACGAATAAGCACCTATAAGCCTCCAGTACCATTCCCTCATAGATTAGCAAGAGCCAAACTAGATCAAAAATTTGGTAAGTTCCTTGAGGTGATTAAGAAACTACATATCAACATACCTTTTGCTGAAGCTTTGTAGCAAATGTCGACTTACTCTAAGTTTCTTAAAGTCATTCTCACAAATAAAAGAAAACTTAAAGAGCATGTGACAATAGCACTAACAGAGGAATATAACGCCTTGATCGAAAATAGATTACCTCCAAAACTCAAGGGTCCGAGTAGTTTCTCAATCCCCTGTACAATAAATGACTATGATTTTAACATAGCTTTCATGTGATCTAGGAGCTAGTGTAAATCTTATTCAACTCTCCATATGCAAGATACTAGACCTAAATGAATTAAAATTAACTACCATGACATTACAATTAGTCGACCGTTCAGTTCGATATCCACAAGGTATCCTGGAAGACGTACTCGTTAAAGTAGAAATTTTTATAGTCCCAGTGGATTTTGTGGTACTTGATATGAATGAAGATCCTTGTATCCCCATTATATTGGGGAGACCTTTCCTAACTATGGCAGGGGCTATAATTGATGTAAAAAATCATAAGTTATTATTAGCCGTTGTTGATGAAAAGATTGAGTTTAACCTTTCTAAAACTATTAAACGATCTCTTGTTCAGGATACATGTTGTTGGATTGATTGTCTACAACAGGTACTTGAGGAAGAAGTACAAAGAAAAACCACCCTTCCACTAGAATAATGCTTCGTAGAAGGAGACACTGTGCACCATGAGGATACCTTACAATCAAAGGCTGAGAAATTAGGAGTAGAACAACAACTAACAATCAAGAAGGATATCAAGCCACCACAGGTAGAATTAAAACCCCTTCTATCGACCCTTAGGTTTGAATTCCTAGGCCAAAATTTTACATATCCTGTAATCGTAAATGCAACCCTAAGTGATAGTGAAATTGAGAAACTACTTGATGTACTAAAATCACATAGAAAAACCATAGGGTATACGATAGATGGCATAAAAGGAATTATCCCCTTAGTGTGCATGCATAGAATCCTCCTCGAAAACGACTATAAACCTTCCATTGAACACCAAACAAGACTAAACCCCAATGTGAAGGAAGTAGTTAAGAAGGAAGTTCTAAAATTATTAGATGCAAGAATAATATACCCTATCTCCGACAGTGAATGGGTAAGTCCAGTCTAAGTAGTGCCAAAGAAAGGGGGAATAACTATGATCAAAAATTTGAAAGATGAATTAATTCCTACTAGAGTAGTCACGAATTAATCCATTCTAGTGACCAGTGCCCATTGGGAATAAGGTTGTCTACACCCGAATACTATGAAAGTAAGTAGGACCTCTTGGTTATTTCATAAACTATCCTAGAATGTAATAATTTAACTAATTTCAATTTTTATGGCTAATAGGTAGTAAGTCTAGATTTGATCCACTAGGGTTCCTCTGACAGGTTCTCATTGTGACCAAGGTCATTCTAAGTATGAATACCGTAAAATTAGCACCCAAGTTAGGTAAATATACTGGTTTAATCTCAACAGAGACATCCAATATCTTTAGATAGATCTCCTTCAGGAATACATATAAAAGAGAACTGCTAAGACATTAGATATTGTAGCGAAACCGAAATCCTGAGATTATTCCTTAACTATCCTTTTTTATCGCCTTTTGCTCATTCGATTTCCTTTCTTACTCACTCACTATTTAATTATTGACTCTTCTAGATAATCTTTCTTTGCAATCATTTGGTACTTGACCGATCCCTATAGGATCGATATTTTTATTAACGACGCCCGTGCGCTTGCGGTTATCACATCCATCACTATGATAATTAAGTTCGTGAATCTTAAACTTGTAATCCAAGTCTACATTTTTAGTATTTTTTTTTACAAAGTATTAGTTGAATTTTTAAGATTTGAATATTTAACTTTTAAATTAGTCTTTGTATAATCAAATCGTACTTTATTATAATTAATTTTATTAGTTTGATTTTTTAATTTTGAATTCTTAATTAAGTTAAGTTTTGAATTTTTCAAATTGAACTTAGGATTTTTCAAATTCAAACTTTTCAAAGTAGACTAAGTATTTTTTGAATCAAAATTTTTTAAGATGGATTTAGAATTTTTTGGTGGGTAGAATGGTTTATAATTTTTCAAAATAGGTTTAAAATTGTTCAAATTAGGTTTAGAATTTTTTAAATAAGATTTATAATTTAAAATAGAATTTTTTTTTAAATCAGATTTATCTAGATTAATTAGAACTAGGTTTTGATAATTTTGATGTAGCTTTTGATGATTCTATCTAGGTTTTGATCAATCTAATCAAGTCCTAAATTTTTTATAATCTTGATATGATCTAGGTTAAAAATTTGATCGAGTTTTTAATTAATTTGATCAATGGTCATATTAACCTGATCATTTTCTTTACTAATATTTTTAATATTTAATATAATTACATCTGAATTATTTAATTTTTTATTATTTGAATTTATTGAGTTAATATCCAAATCATTATTAATTGAACAAGACTTAACTAAATCTAGTATATGATCATTAGTAACACTAAAATTAACATCTAATTTATTGTAATGATCTAAATTGTCATGGATTTTAAAAAAAATAATTTTCAAACACTTTTAAATTATTTTCTCCTAATTCAGTGAGCTTTTTCTCCTAATTTTCAAAAAATAATTTTACAGTTCTTGTAATGACCAAACTGTCTACACTTGAAGCACAAGATGTGCACTTTGTTGTTGGGGACTGTTTGAGATGCTAGAGGGGGATGAATAGAGGATTTCACTTTCTTCGATTCGGTTCGCGTGCTCATCTACACCAATATTAGTGTGTAGGGGAATATACAAGAATAAATAGCATAAAACAAAATACAAACACGCACACTCACAACTCAAGGATGAGATTTTATCTGGCTTGGAACCTACAATTCCTACTCCACGACCGAGCTTTAGTGTCTACTCCACTAAACCAATTTTTCTTTCTCAAACACATACCGGAAGTGGAGAAACCTCTTAAAAGTTCTTACAACAATAAGAATACAATCAAAAATGAAATACAAAAGCAAATGATGAAATACAAGTGAAAACACTTTACAAATGAGAGCTTTTGATCGCTTTGCTTTTTGGTTGCTTTGAAGACCTAGAATTGCAGCAACACTTCCCTTCAAATTCCTCAAGAACTGGCTTCCTTCAATCTTCCCATCAACCTCCTTTTATGACTCTGCTCGGGCTGATTTTCCACCTTCCAATCGACTGATCTTACCTAGCAGTCAACTGGACACTATACCGTTGTCTCACAACGACTTAATCCACATCAGATTAAGTATACCAGTCGACTGCCTTGACATAGCAGTCGACTGCTATAAACATCAGTTGACTACCATAGGCAAGCAGTCGACTTCCCAATACTCTATGCCTTGGCAACTTAATTCCAGTCAACTGCGAGTGGCTAGTCAACTATCAAACCCTAGCATTCGACTGCCAAAGCCATAAAAGTAGTCGAGCCTCAGTCGATTACTCGATCGATCGACTGGGTCATAACCCCAGTCGACTGCTCTAGTCAACTAGGCCTTCCGAGTGTCAAACACTCAGTCAGTCTACTGGTTCATATCCAAGTCGACTGGTAAACCTCAACCATGAGGTTTAACCCAAGTATGATCCCCTCATACTTGATCGAGCACCCTTAGCCTAGACCTAAACATTCTAACCACCTCCATTAGCCTCATGCCCCCAAGGTTCATTGGAGTCCTCTACGACTCCTTCACCCTTCGCGTTGGCCTTCAGGTGCTTCCATCGGCCATGTCATGCTAACTGGGTCTCCTTTGTCAAAGTTCATTTGGACTTATGTCGCCAAGACTACATGTTTGGACTTTACGCTGCCAAAAACCTCACCCTTGGACTTTCCGATTATCAAGCCTCAATTCTTGAACTTTCACTGCCAAGACTACACACTTAAACTTAACATGGCGCCAAGACCATTCTTGAACTTTCCATGCCAAGTATACAAACTTGGACTTACATGCTAAGACCTTGCTATGACTTTCCATGCCAAGACCATACTTGGACTTTCCATGCCAAGTATCCAAACTTGGACTTCCATGCCAAGACGATGCTTGGACTCTCCATGCCAAGACCATTCATGGACTTTCCATGCCAAGTACTGAAACTTGAACTTTCCATGTCAAGTATCCAAACTTGGACTTTCCCTCGAGTCTCACTCGAGTTTGCTCAACCTTGACCTGAGGTTTGATCGCTCTAACAATCTCTCTCAAATAATCTCCCCCATATGACTTTGGATATCCCAATCATCCACTAGTCATATGGTCAACATATGGTCAAACCACATCCAACCGTATTGACAAACATCAAAATACTATTCGAGTCCTACTCAAGTATGATCAACATTGACCCAGGGTCTATTGCACCAATAATATCTCCCTTTTTGATATTTGACAATACGTTTAAGTTAAGCTAACCAATAAGCCCAACTTGCCTCTTCCTATGCCAAAGCATAATGAAGGTTTTCTTAACTTAAACCTTCACTTCTCCCCCTTTGAAATATATAAAATATCCTACCAAGATTGTAGATGTCTCATCTACAAATGAGAACCATCATTCTCCCCCTTGATCCAAAATCATCTTGGATGCCTTCACTCTTCTTAGTGATACAACCCTTATCACTAAATGAGAGGCAATCCAAAATGAAGGTTTACCTAACCCTCACTCCTCTCCCTTTGTAATCAAAATTTATCCATCATACCAAGATGGATGACCTCCCCCTAAAAGCTTACTTCTGTTGGACCGTCGATGGCCGGCTAGAGGGGGTGAATAGCCCGATATGCGTAGACAATGGAAATCATTCGTTCTTCTTGTGTCACTTGTCTACGATTGTCATTAGCGCAGAGGAATAGTAATACAAATGAAAATACTAACAACACATACAAGCATACACAAGATATACGTGGTTCGGAACTGAATGGTTCCTACTCCACGGGGCGAGCTCAACGAGCTCTAGTTATGTGCACGACACTAACTAAACTCCTTCTTGACAACACGTCGGAGGAGGAGAAATCTCATACAAGCAATTGCAATAGTAATACAAAAATACAAGCTAAAATATAAAGACAATACAAAAGAAAACTTTTACACAATTGCTTTGATCCCTTGCTTGTTGCTTGCTTTAGTTTGGCTCTTGAAGTTCTGGAATGCAGCAGCAATTCCCCTTCAAAATCTCCCCAAAATCCTTAGCGAAATCCTACATCTCGAGCTCCATTTATAACCTGCATCGAGCTGATTCCACGCTCATCAGTCGACTGATTATAACCATCAGTCAACTGGTCATGTAGCCGTTGTCTCACAACGACTAGATCCATGCTGGACAAGTTCCAACGAATAACCTATCAGTCGATTGATGATAACCATCAACCGACTGCCCAATCGGCTACAGAGCATTCTATGCCTGCGACACTTCCATCAGTCGACTGCTATCCCTTAGCAGTTGACTGCCAAGCCATAGAAAGCAGTCTAATGCCAGTCGAACCGGCACATATGCTAGTCAACTGCTGTCGGGTAAAACCTCAAACACCAAGTTGTTTGAGCATCCGACCTTCGGGTAAACCCTCAAACACCATGTTTGAGCATCCGACACTCAGTTTTAGCCACTTGTCCAAGTCCACCTCATCTCTCATGGAGTTCCCCACCAAAGCTCTCTTCCCTCGACCTACGTTCCTCGGATGCACCAAGCGCACGGCTTCGCAATGCCATCCTTCGCATCTCTTGCCCTAGAAGTCTTCTTCCCTTGGCCTCACTCCATTTGCTCCCCGTCCGAAGGTCCCTTGGATGCACCAAGTGCACGGCTTCGCAATGTCATCCTTCACCGACTCAAGGACCCCGAGCCTAGTGAACTTGCCAAGTCCTCAAGACTTCCCACACCAAGCCTCATGCTTGGATTTTTCCATGCCAAGCCCCATGCTTGAACTTTCACCACCAAGGCTACACACTTGGACTTACGTGGCTAACCCATGTTGGAATTTTCAACACCAAGCCCTATGCTTGGATTTTCCCAACACCAAACCTCATGCTTGGACTTTTCACCACCAAGGCTACACACTTGGATTTACGTGGCTAACCCATGTTGGACTTCCCATGACAATCCCATGTCATGCATTTTGTCTAACATCAAAATATAGTTCGAGTCAAACTCGAGTCCGAGCCGATTGCACCAACAATCTCCCCCTTTTTGATATTTGACAAAACCTCAAATCCAAGTCTACCAATTATCCCCAATTGGCAATTCTCATATCCCAATGAGAATTCCAACTATCCCAATTGGTAACTTCTCCCCCTTTTTGATATACATCAAAAAGGTCCTCCCCAAGGGTATGAATGTCTCATATCCCAATGAGATCTTACAATCTCTCCCTTGGAGAAACACATGCCTACAATCTTTCTAGTGATAAGTCTCATATCACTTAAGAGAGGCAATCCCAAATTTTCCTCCCATGAGAAAAAATACACATCCATCTTCCATGATGGATACCTCCCCCTACAGGCTTGCTCCCCCTTGACCATTGCACCAACAATGTCCTTAGAGAGTCCCTAAGCCAATAGGAACATTTAAACAATCAAAATTAAGGCAAAGTTCAACAATGAACTTCCATCCACCTTAAAATTGATACTCACCCTAAACACTTCTCCTAATCCATATCCAATGGATTTCCACCCTTTCTAATGCTCTCCATAGCATGTCCTAGGGTTAGGAGTGGTTAGGGGACCAAAACATAGCTGAATATGGGCCTAGCAACCAAGGTTTACCCGAAATCAGCAGTATCAGTCAACTCTCTCAGCTACCAGTCAACTCCTTCCCACATCAGTCGACTTCCATCCATGTCAGTTTTTAGGGTTTTAGAACCTAAGTTCCAAAATTCATAAGTAAATATACATACATTCAAAAATCATGAAATTTTGTACGTACATTACTTATCACAAACATTATGGGTGGAAAATATTTGAAAATTATTTTACCCACAAAATAGTGAGATTGATACAAAGTTCAAAAGTTGAGAAAAGCTTCAATATTGAGCCCTCTTTATATCATCCCATTCAATGGTGATAGCTATCAAAAGATAGACTCCACCAAGGTTTTTCAAAATGTTTTTGAAATGTTTTTAAAAACTTTAATTCTTTTTTCCTAAACATCTCACTTGTATCTAAATGTGTAAAACACATACAAGTCAAATATTAGTGAGATGTGGGGTCTTTGTTATTTAGGGTTTCATGTATATTTCTAGGCAACATTATTTGATTCTCTTATGCATAGGACTTCAAATCATGCCTTAGTCCTTAATTTCATTTTATTTATGCATAAATGATGATTGTGTCATAAATGATACAGAGGTAATGTTAGTGCAATCGCCCTAGGTCACGATTGACCGGACTCGAGTTTGACTCGAGCGATGTTTAGATGTTTGACATGGGATTTGACATTGATGTCTGATAATGTTTTGGGGAGATTATTGGAGCAATCGACCTGGGTCGTGATTGACCAGACTGGAGTTTGACTCGAGGGGGATTTTGATGGTTGACTAGAGTTGACCATGTCATGGAAAGTCCAAGTCTTGAGTACTTGGCATGTAAAGTCCAAGCATGGGTCTTGGCAAGGAAAAGTCCAAGCATGGGTCTTGGCATAGAAATTCCAACATGGGTTGGCAAGGAAAAGTCCAAGCTTGAGTCTTGGCATTTGAGAAGTCCAAGGGGTTTGATATTGGTGGCGTAAAGTCCAAGCGGGAGTCTTGGCAGCATAAGTCCAATGGTTGGCGGCGTAAAGTCCAAGTGGAGTCTTGGCGATGTAGACACCGTTAGCATGACATAGCCAATGGAAGCACCTGAAAGCTAGCGTAATGGATGAACAAGTCATGGATGACTTGGAAGGATCTGAGAGGCGTGAGGCTGACGAAGGTGGTTAGAAGGCTTAAGTCTAGGCTACGGGTGGTCTAGCAAGTATGGGGGAATCATACTTGGGTTAAACCTCATGTTTGAGGTGTATCAGTCGACTGGGACCATGTGGCAGTCGACTGGTGTGAGTCAACTAGGGTTTGACTGCGAGAAGTGTCCCAACAGTCGACTGCCAGAGGTGGGCAATCGACTGTTGGCTCGAGCAGTCGACTGATCGTGTGATCAGTCGACTGGTGCTCGGAATCTCGGGCACATAATCGAGTCGAGACTCGACTGTTGGGGTTAGCAGTCAAGTGAAGGCTCAATCAGTCAATTGATGGACATGATCAATCGACTGATGTCCTATCTGTTGGATTTTTCCAGCATATACCGTTGTCTCACAGCAACAGTATCATCAGTAGACTGATCAACGATTTCCAGCCCAGGCAGCAACTTTAAAGGGAGCTCATGGAGGAGGAAATCAACAAGGTTCTTTGAGGTGTTTTGGGGCGAGTTGCTGCTGCAATTCAGGGTCTCCAAGTGCTACTCGATCAACCTAGCAAGCAAGCATTCAAAAGCTCGGTGTAAAGTTTTCTTTACTTACATTTTAGTGTAGCTTCTTGTATTCTTATTGTATTACTTTTGTAATCACTTGTAAGGGGTTTTCCCACCTCTGGATTGTTTCGAGAAGAAGTTGTTTGTGATTAGTGTTTGCGTGTGCATCACTAGAGCTCTTTAGAGCTCGATCCGTGGAGTAGGAACCATTCGGTTGTAGGGATGTATACTGAAAAGTCTATCTTTTCTATGAACATCTTTATTTTTGAAATAAGAATCACATGATCATTGTTTGCATATTTTTATGCATATTGTCTAATACATTACATTATAGATAATATGGTGTGTGGTGTCACACGGGAGATCATGTTATCGGCTCCTTGTAAAGTATAAGTAAAGGCTCACAACCGAGATGGCTTTGGAAAAACCATCGGAATGGTTGTAGTGTGATTTGGTATTGGTTTGTCTTGACCATAGAATCACACTAGCGCACTTTGTGTGCATTGAGCAGGACCGACTTAGAGGTGATTCGATTTATTGCTGACTACAAAATCGAATCGGACCTCAGATATTATTTTGTACATGCTCTTAATCCCGATATAATAACGGGCATAAATACTTAGTAGTCATCTCTTTGATTTACCAATGGGCGAGATTTATACATTAAATCGATAGGCTCGGTAAGTTGGGAGATGATATTATTTATATGGTGTGTCGTTGATTATAGGAGGAAACCGTGTCCTATATATTAGGATGATGATGTCCCCTTGAGGAGCTCATAAGGTTCATCATGTAAACCCTGCAGGTGGACTTGGTCCGGCATGATGAAAAGGTTGAGTGGTACTACTCAAGGAGTTAGATGTTGATTAATTAATAGTCAGTAAATTAATTAATCGACGGACATTCGAGATCTTAAACACAGGGAGAAAATGTACAAATAATATATGGAGCCCATATTATCATATTGGGGTTGGTGAGGTAGATCAATGATGATCCTTTAGTGGGTTGGATCATCATTAGTGGATCGGACTTTATGTGGGCTTGATCCATGGGTGGCCAAGATCCAACTCCTCCTCATGGTCCCTAATGTAGCCTATTAACACCTCATGAAGCTTAGATCCAATGGATGAAAACAAAACTCTAGATCCAAAGGTAGAGATTAAATCTCTAGATCCGGCGGTTGAGATTAAATCTCTAGATCCGACGGTTGAGATTAAATCCCTAGAACCAATGGAGGAGATTAAATCATGGCTTGAGCCCAACTCTATAAATAGAGATTAATAAGTGGGCAACAAGACATAAGGATGGATGAGGGGATTAGGGTTTGTCCCTTGGGTGGCAACCAATCCTAATTAGATTAGGATTGGGAGTGGTGGCTAGGGTTAGGGTTTTGGGGATTAGAGTGGGCGGCAACTCAAGGAGGTGTTCCTTCTTCTTCCAAAGGTTGGTCGGCCCCTATTCTTCTCCTCTCTACCTTGGCATGAGCTCATCTTATTCTTCTTCCCCTCTTCCATGGCCGGCAATAAGAAAAGCTAGGATTAGGGTTTGGAAGCTTAGGGTTTAGGAGGCTTGGGTGGCACCAAATAAGGAAGTAGTTTGTTTTCTTCTTCCTATCCTTTGGTGGCCGGCGCCCACAGCCCTATCCCAGCCCTTGGCCAGCATCCAAAGACCCCTTTTCCTTCTCCTTAGGTGGTGGAAACAAGATATAGGGCTTTCCCTTGGTGTCTTGGCCGGTTTCCACCATTATCTCCTTCTCCTTGTTGGCCGGCGGCAAGCATTCTCCTTGTTGCATGTTGGTTGGCCATAGGAAGGAGAAGAGCTTTGTTTTTATTCTTCCTCTTGCTTTGGAGAGCAAGGAAGGAAGATTTGTGACCTAGGAGCTTCGACTTTTGGTAGAGCGTCGCCCACACGACGTCCGAAAGGAGGAAGGACATACATTAGAAGATTGAGAGGTATATCGATTCTCTTTTTATATGTTACATGTTTGTATTTGTTTTTCATTTATCAGAATGATATAAATCTGTATATGGCTAAATAATACTTGGATCCCGAGCATAAACACAAAAACCAGCGATCCGGGCATCGCCTATTCCGCGGCTACTCATAGAATAGAGGATGGTCGCTTGAACAACTAGTTTGTTCAAGTGACCTCTCTAAACGAATAGCACGACGATGGCTTGGTTTCTTTGGCAATCCCTTTTGTCTAGGATTAAATTTTTTTAATCCGGGGACATAGAAGGGATCGTCATGAAGGAAGCTACCGAGGTGAAGTGGGAAGCGAAGTTTCCCCTCACGGACTCGATAAGCTAAAACCCTACAATTAGTGGGAGAGCTTCCGGGGCAAAACCCCTTCGATTGGTATTAGAGCTAAGGTTTCCGGTTTTGTGTGTTTAGGATTCGATTAATTTTTATGCACTTTTTCATATATTATATGTGTCGGATAATAGTAGGATATGCGTAGGTTAACTCTTTGGTTGCAGGCATAAGATCCGACTATTATGGTCATATGTGTGTATGTGATTGTATGTGTGTAAATATTTATTTTGTTGAATCCTCGGGGTTGACGAGGCTAGTATTTAGTTTTTGGTAAATTAAATACGGCATTGTTTAGCCACTCTTTATTTTATTTTACTTTCGATCTAGATTTCATGTACACTCCCTCGTGGAGTATAGGATCGATGGATGTAAATTAAAATAGGTTTTAGTCTCGGCTCGGATCTCCGGATGGCTCATACATGGCGTAGGAGGAGCGGACGAGATGGCGATGCGACGGGAGTCATATTGAAGACAAAAGCCATAATAGTTGAAAAATAATTTATTTTTCATATTTATTGCTTTTTGTTTGATATGCATGTCGTAGGCTAAGAAAATTCCTCAATTTCAAATTACTAAGTGGGAGAGGGATATTTTTATAAATTCCCACTGCCTCCATTACGATTTGACAAGTGATGCAAACAAACTTGTGCGTCGGCTCTGAGTGCCTTCCTCCCCATCGGATGAGTTTGTTTGCGGATCACAAGGTCGAATATAGTTATAGAAAATTATTAAGGAGCGTGTGTACTTGCCCATCATAAGGCACATAACCCGAGATAATTACCTTGGTACCAAGTAATGGTGAACCTTTAGATACAAATATAAGTATCCTCCCCATCGGAGTCACTGCTTTTATTTGTAGGGCTGAAGAGAAACCAACTATTAATTTTACTTATCATAAAGTTAGGTTGACAAGATAGTAAAATTAATGGGTAAAATCTCCTCTTGCAAATATAGAATTCGTATACGTCCACACTATCGTGGCATACGATATTCTCGGTGTTTTGAGATGTTGGTTGATTTTAAAATTTTATTTTTTGAGGAATCAATAATTTTTTGAAATCTACAGTAATGATCTATGTGATTCTTAGGATTTTCAAAAATGACTTTCAGTCCACTTACTATGATACTAAAGGAAACAAACTTACTGTACCCAAATAATGTTGATTGGAAAAGAATCTAGATATTGTCTTATCTGCTAAGGAGTACAAGTATGCACTCTTGGAAGAGTGTCCTACTGTACCCAAATAATGTTGATTGGAAAGGTTTCTACTTCTAAACCGAAAGGCAAGAAGAAGGAGAAACAAGGTAGAGCAAAGGTGGTGGGAGGATCTCAGGGAGGAGTGAAGAAGCCAAAAGGCAAGTACTTCACTTGCAAGCAGGATGGACATTGGAAGAAGGACTGTCCCAATCTGAAGCAGAACAAAGGTATATCCTTTGGACTAGTCGTCGAACATGATTAGCGGTGTTATCTACCGACACTTCGTGTGTAGATACGGGAGCCACTAATCATATATGCAATACTTTGTAGGGGTTCCAGGAAACCCAACGACAAGCTGAGGGAGAGATTACCATTTACTTGGGCAATGCCACTAAGGTGGCGACTATTGCAGTGGGAGACGTTTTATTTATCTTTTGAGAAAAATAAAACTTTGGTTCTGGAAAATTCCTTTTATGTACCTTTATTTAGAAAGAATTTAATTTCAGTTCTAAATTATTTATAGATGGATATTCTATTTCTTTTAATGACAGAGTTGTTATAAAAAGGAATAGGGAGAATATCTGTTCAGGTACATTGATAGGAAATTTGTACACACCAGAACCAAAATCACCCACGATGCAAATTGAAGTTAATAACTCATCTTCTAAATCCAATAAGAGAAAAGAACCTTCGAAGATGAACCAAACATATCTTTGGCATCTTAGGCTTGGTCACATTAACCTAAGCATAATTCAAAGGTTGATAGCTGATGGACCTTTGGGTTCATTAGTGGTGGAGGATCTCCCAACCAGTGAATCTTGCTTGGAGGGTAAGATGACCAAGAGGTCTTTTAAGGCCAAGGGGTATAGAGCCAAAGATGTGTTAGAAATGGTTCATTCTGATTTGTGTGGTCCTATGACTATCCAGGCAAGAGGTGGTCATGAATATTTCATCTCTTTCATAGATGATTATTCAAGATATGGATGACACTACGATCTGATCGTGGTGGTGAGTACCTCTTGGGAGAGTTTAGGAACTAATTATCAGAGGATGGGAATCAATCCCAATTGTCTGCACCTGGCACACCCCAGCAGAATGGTGTAGCAGAGCGAAGGAATAGGACTCTTATAGAGATGGTTAGATCGACGATGAGTTATTCTGACTTGCCAGATTCGTTCTGGGGATATGCTCTAGATACGACGGTGTACATTCTGAACTTGGTTCCATCTAAATCAGTGCCTTCTACTCCCATAGAATTGTGGACTGGGCGAAAGCCTAGTCTAAGACATATTCGGATATGGGGGAGTCCATCACATGTGCTGAAGGCAGATGCTGGTAAGCTGGAACCTCGTACAGAAGTACACATGTTCGTTGGCTATCCCAGGGGAATGAAGGGTGGTTTGTTTTATAGTCCTAGAGATCAGAGGGTGATCGTTAGCATGAATGCCAGATTTCTAGAGGAAGACTATGTGATGAGCCACAAGCTCAAGAGTAAAATTGTTCTGGAGGAGTTAAAAGGGGAAGTCACTTTAGTACCACCGGTACAAAATGATATACCACATGTCACTGCACCACGTGTCACAGAAGATACACAGGTGATACCTCATCGTAGTGGGAGGGTTGTGAGACAGCCTGATAGATTCATGTTCTTGGGAGAATCTTCTGATTTGGTCCCTTGTGAACATGAACCTGATCCCTAGACATATGACGAGGTAATCCAAGATAAAGATGCAGTATCTTGGCAAAGTGCAATGAATGCTGAGATTGAATCTATGGATTCGAATCAGGTCTGGGAGCTAGTAGAACCACCCGATGGTATAAAAACCATTGGATGCAAGTGGATCTACAAGAGAAAGAGAGGAATAGATGGGAAGGTTGAGACCTTCAAAGTGAGGCTTGTTGCGAAGGGGTATACTCAGAAAGAGGGTATCGATTATGAGGAGACCTTTTCGCCGGTTGCCATGCTTAAGTTTATCCGGATTCTCTTATGCATAGCAGCTCATATGGATTATGAGGTGTGGCAGATGGATGTCAAGACAGCTTTCCTTAATGGAAGTCTTGAGGAAAACATCTACATGAAGCAACCAGAGGGATTCATTGCTAAGGGCAAAGAGCATCTTGCATGTAAGCTTAATCGGTCCATTTATGGATTGAAACAAGCTTCGAGGTCTTGGAACATCCGCTTTGAAGAGGTGATCTAGTCTTATGGATTTATTCAAAGTCCGGATGAGTCTTATGTATACAAGAGATGTGACGAAAACGTAGTGGTATTTCTTGTACTATACGTAGATGACATTTTGTTGATTGGCAACAATATCAAGGTGTTATCGGACGTAAGGGTATGGTTGTCCAAACAGTTTGATATGAAGGACTTGGGAGAGGTAGGACACATCCTTGGGATCAAGGTTATAAGGGATCGCAGGAAAAGGATGTTGTGCTTATCCCAAGCTTCATACATAGACACGATTTTGGATCGTTTTAGCAAGCAGAACTCCAAGAAGGATTTTCTACCTTTCAGGCATGGAGTTCCTTTATCTAAGGAGATGTGTCCTAGATCATCTGAGGAGATAGAAGAGATGAAGGTAGTTCCTTATGCTTCGGCAGTAGAAAGCCTCATGTATGCGATGCTCTGTACGAGATCAGATATATGCTTTGTTGTGGGCATGGTCAGCAGATATCAGAGTAATCCAGGACAGGGACATTGGACTATGGTAAAGAATATATTGTAGTCCCTGAGAAGGACTAGGGAATATATGCTAGTTTATCGGGCAGACCAATTACTCCCTGTGGATTACATGGATTGCGACTTCCAATCAGACAAGGATAACAGTAAGTCTACCTCAGGTTTTGTGTTTACTTTGGGAGGTGGAGCCATTGTATGGAGGAGTGTCCAGTAGAAATGCGTGGCGGACTCCACCATGGAAGCTGAGTATGTGGCAGCCTCTCAGGCGGCCAAATAAGCTGTATGGCTCAGGAACTTCCTGATGGACTTGGATGTGATTCTTGGTTTGCCCAGAACTATCGCAATTTATTGTGATAATAATGGTGCAGTTGCAAACTCGAAGGAACCACGAGCCCATAAGGTAAGTAAATACATAGAACGCAAGTACCACCTGATACGAGAAATCGTAAAGAAGGTAGAAGTTGTTGTCGCCTAGATTGCATCAGAGGATGACCTGGTAGACCTTTTCACTAAGGCCCTTCTAGCGAGAGCTTTGATAGGCATGTGGAGGGAAGGGGAATCATATGTATGGCAGTATGAGGACAACATAGTCTTTTAGTATAAGTGGGAGATTGTAGGGATGTATACTGAAAAGTCTATCTTTTCTATGAACATCTTTATTTTAGAAATAAGAATCACATGATCATTGTTTGCATATTTTTATGCATATTGTCTAATACGTTACATTGTAGATAACATGGTGTGTGGTGTCACACGGGAGATCATGTTATCGGCTCCTTGTAAAGTATAAGTAAAGGCTCACAACCGAGATGACTTTGGACAAACCATCGGAATGGTTGTAGTGTGATTTGGTATTGGTTTGTCTTGACCATAGAATCACACTAGTGCACTTTGTGTGTATTGAGCATGACCGACTTAGAGGTGATTCAATTTATTGCTGACTACATAATTGAATCGGACCTCAGATATTATTTTGTACATGCTCTTAATCCCGATATAATAACGGGCACATATACTTAGTAGTCATCTCTTTAATTTACCAATGGACGAGATTTATAGATTAAATCGATAGGCTCGGTAAGTTGAGAGATGATATTATTTATATGGTGTGTCGTTGATTATAGGAGGAAATCGTGTCCTATATATTACGATGATGTTGTCCCCTTGAGGAGCTCATAAGGTTCATCATGTAAACCCTGCAGGTGGACTTGGTCCGGCATGATGAAAAGGTTGAATGGTACTACTCAAGGAGTTAGATGTTGATTAATTAATGGTCAGTAAATTAATTAATCGACGGACATTCGAGATCTTAAACACGGGGAGAAAATGTACAAATAATATATGGAGCTCATATTATCATATGGTGGTTGGTGAGGTAGATCAATGATGATCCTTTAGTGGATTGGATCATCATTAGTGGATCGGACTTTATGTGGGCTTGATCCATGGGTGGCCAAGATCCAACTCCTCCTCATGGTCCCTAATGTAGCCTATTAACACCTCATGAATCTTAGATCCAATGGATGAAAACAAAACTCTAGATCCAAAGGTAGAGATTAAATCTCTAGATCCGACGGTTGAGATTAAATCTCTAGATCCGACGGTTGAGATTAAATCCCTAGAACCAATGGAGGAGATTAAATCATGGCTTGAGCCCAACTCTATAAATAGAGATTAATAAGTGGGTGGCAAGACATAAGGATGGATGAGGGGATTAGGGTTTGTCCCTTGGGCGGCAACCAATCCTAATTAGATTAGGATTGGGAGTGGTGGCTAGGGTTAGGGTTTTGGGGATTAGAGTGGGCGGCAACTCAAGGAGGTGTTCCTTCTTCTTCCAAAGGTTGGCCGGCCCCTATTCTTCTCCTCTCTACCTTGGCATGAGCTCATCCTATTCTTCTTCCCCTCTTCCATGGCCGACAATAAGAAAAGCTAGGATTAGGGTTTGGAAGCTTAGGGTTTAGGAGGCTTGGGTGGCACCAAATAAGGAAGTAGTTTGTTTTCTTCTTCCTATCCTTTGGTGGCCGGCGCCCACAGCCCTATCCCAGCCCTTGGGAAGCATCCAAAGACCCCTTTTCCTTCTCCTTAGGTGGTGGAAACAAGATATAGGGCAAGAAAGGCCTAGGGCATAGGAGACTAGAGTCAACCAAGGGCAAGAAAGGTTTGGGTCACAAACCTAAGCCTAAGGTGGCTTATCATAGTGTTCCATTTGATTATAGAACACAAACTAGGTCTAGGAAGACCAAGGTTACTAGGGAAGTCATCCCTAAGGGTAACCAAGGTATGTGCCTAGTGGCTAGGGTTTCAAGGAAACCTAGGGAAGCCACTAAGAAGGTTACATGGGGAGACACCCCTAGAGTTAACCATGGCAGGACCCAAATGACCAAGGCTAACAAGCCTAAAAGGGTCATTAGGAAGGTATCTAGGGAGGTTATCCCTAAGGAATACCTAGTAAACCCTAGGAGCTCAAATAGGTTTTGGATTCCTAAGAGCGTGATCGATTCACGCTAGATGGGTTTGGGTGTGCCAACTTTAAATGGAAGGGTAGTTAACCTAACCACAGTAAAGGTGACACTTTAGGTAATTTTAAAGGATATGGATACCTTGGAAATAGATTTGATATTATGATCCTAAAAGATTTTAGGATGTGCCAATATATTTTTGGAATTATGAAAAATCAATTAAAGTGGCACATTTCAGGTTTAGAGGTCATAGTGTGTCATTTTGGCACACTTGGAAGAAAAGTGATAATATGGAAAAAATATATTTAATTATATCAAATGGCAATTAATACTAAGTTTTAGATCGAGCTCTAAACCTATACATTTTATGTGTCATGCCTTGATTGTCATATAACATGTCATGACATCATGTTTATTTTTACCATTTATATGTCATGATTATGTGTATGATTAAGGTTTAATGTCATGTGTTTTTAGATTATATCATATGTCATGACATCATGATCATTGGCCATGCTTAATTATTTTTAATTTATGCCATGATCATTCATGCATTTAAGTTAATGAAAATTTATTTAAGGACAATGGCATGACTTGAAGTCTCATTTATAAGGGAATCAAGTAGTGTTGCCTTAGAGAATGCATGAAACCCTAGATTAGGAGAACAAAACCCACATCTCACATCACATTGACTTGTGTGTGTTTTATACACCCTAGATATATGTGATATGCTAGGATATGAGTTAAGTTCAAGGTGCATAGTTTTTGCATCTAGATGAACTAAAACTCATCTTATTTCATTTGTGGATCATTGGGAAAGCTTGTGTACAAGTCATGTACATTGAGCCCAAAGAATATGATCCAATATAGGTTTTCAAAAACATTTTAAAATCACTTTAGAAAATCTTGGTGAAGTCTATCTTTTGATAGCAATCACCATTGATGAAATTGATACAAAGTGAGCTAAAACATTGAAGTTTTTCTTCACTTTTGAACTTTGTATCAATTTCGATATTTTATGAGTAAAATATTTTTCTATCATTTTTCACCCATTGTATTGGTCATAAGTATTATACGTATGAATTTTCATGATTTTTTAATATACGTAGAATTACTTATGCTTTTTCGAATCTCATTTCTGATAACTGAAAATCGAAATTTTCAGTTATCTGTCGACTGCCCTTGGTGGTCGTCGACTGATTTCTGAAGGACTCGACTGCCAGGCTGATTTTGGAAAAAATAAGAATGTTTAGCCCGTTTTCAGCTATGGTAAAGTTCCCTAACCACTCCTAACCCTAGGATATGCCTTGGGAAGCATTATAAAGGGTGAAAAACCATTGGATGTGGATTAGGAGAGGTGTTAGGATGATGTATCAAATTTAAGGTGTGGAGAGTTCATGTTTGAACTTTGAACCTTATTTTTGATGGTTTAGAGTTCCTATTGACTTAGGGACTTCCCAAGGGTATTGTTGGTGCAATGGTCAAGGGAGAGCAGGCCTTTAGGGGGAGGTATCCATCATAGGATGATGGATGGTATTTTTTCCTCATGAGAGGGAAAAAGGAATTTTGAGATACCCAATTTAGAAATTGAGAGAGCTTATAGGATCGCCTCTCTTGAGTGATATGGGACTTATCACTAGAAAGATGGTAGGCATCCTAGGTATTTCTAGACCAAGGAGGAGATTGTAAGATCTCATTAGATATGAGACATTGACCTCCTTGGAGAGTAAACCTTTTTATGTTAGTCAAAAAGGGAGAGAATATTTTGGGGGAGAATGTTATGGAGAGTGTTATCAATTGATGTTATCAATTGTCAATTCGAAGAATTGGGGAGAATGTTTGGGATTACAAATTTGGGATATTTGATAAGGAGATTTGAGTTAGTGTTATAACTCAAAGGTATTTGTTTTTGTCAAACATCAAAAAGGGGGAGATTGTTGGTGCAATCGGCCCAAGTCACGATTGACCGGACTCGAGTTTGACTCGAGCGATGTTTTGATGTTTGACATGGGATTTGACATTGATGTCTGATAATGTTTTGGGGAGATTTTTGTAGCAATCAACCCGGGTCATGATTGATCGGACTCAAGTTTGACTCGAGGGGGATTTTGATGGTTGACTAGAGTTGACCATGTCATGGAAAGTCCAAGTCTTGAGTACTTGGCATGTAAAATCCAAGCGTGGGTCTTGGCAAGGAAAAGTCCAAGCATGGGGCTTGGCATGGAAAGTCCAACATGGGTTGGCAAGAGAAAGTCCAAGCTTGAGTCTTGGCATTTGAGAAGTCCAAGGGGTTTGATATTGGCAGCGTAAAGCGCAAGCGGGAGTTTTGGCAGTATAAGTCCAATGGTTGGCGGTGTAAAGTCCAAGCGGAGTCTTGGCGGCGTAAGTCCAATGTGCCTTGGCGGTGTAGACATCGTTAGCATGACATAGATGATGGAAGCACCTGAAGGCTAGCGCAATGGATGAACAAGTCATGGATGACTTGGAGGGATCCGAGAGGCGCGAGGCTGACGGAGGTGACTAGAAGGCTTAGGTCTAGGCTACGGGTGGTCTAGCAAGTATGGGGGAACCATACTTGGGTTAAACCTCATGTTTGAGGTGTATCAGTCGACTGGGACCATGTGGCAGTCGCTTGGTGTGAGTCAACTAGGGTTTGACTATGGGAAGTGTCCTAGCAATCGACTGCCAGAGGTGGGCAGTCGACTGCTAGCTCGAGCAGTCGACTGATCATGTGATCAATCGACTGGTACTCGGAATCTCGGGCACAGAATCAAGTCGATACTTGACTGCTGGGGTCAGCAGTCGAGTAAAGGCTCGATCAGTCGACTGATGGACATGATCAATCTACTGATGTCCTATCCGTTGGATTTTTCCAGCGTGGATTACACCGTTGTCTCACAGCAATAGTGTCATCAGTCGACTGATGGTCCCGATCAGTCGTCTGATCGACGATTTCCAGCCCAGGCAACAACTTTAAAGGGAGATCGTGGAGGAGGAAATCAACAAGGTTCTTTGAGATGTTTTGGGGCGAGTTGCTGCTGCAATTCAGGGTCTCCAAGTGATACTCGATCAACCTAGCAAGCAAGCATTCAAAAGCTCGGTGTAAAGTTTTCTTTACTTGCATTTTAGTGTAGTTGCTTGTATACTTATTGTATTACTTTTGTAATCACTTGTAAGGTGTTTATCCACCTCTGGATTGTTCCGAGAAGGAGTTGTTTGTGATTAGTGTTTGCCTGTGCATCACTAGAGCTCTTTATAGCTCGATCCGTGGAGTATGAACCATTCGGTTCCGAACCACGTTATATGCTTGTGTTGTGAATTGTGCTTGTAGTATTTTGTTATTGCTATTTGTTTTATTTCTGCTGCGCTAACGAGATTTGTAGACGAATGCAATTGAATTACATCGAGCAACGAATCGACACTATTCACCCCCCCCCTCTAGCAGTCAACATTTCCTCTATAGGTAAGAGCATGTGCCAAAATCATGATGTCATGGCATGTGAATGAAATCTAAGCATACATGACATATAGAAATAACCCTAAAAATGATCATGACATTTTATATGATAAAACTAAATATGATGTCATGTCATGGCAAGACAAACAAAGCATGGCAATAATAAAATACTAAGGTATAGAATACCTATGTGTTAAGCCCAAATTGTCATTTCTAGGATTAAGTCCTTTTTTGCCTTAATGTCAATTATCCCCCTAGTGTGCCAAAAGCCTAAAATGACACACCATTACTCCTAAGACCTAATTGTTCCAATTTAATCATTTTTCATCTTCTCAAACCACATTGGCACATACTAATGTGTCAACTCTACCATGGCTAGGTTAACTATCCATCCACTTAGGATTGACACACCCTAACCCATCTAGCGTGAATCGATCATGCTCCTAGGAACCCAATACCTATTGGAGCTCCTTGGGTTAACAAGGTATTCACTAGGGATAACTTCCCTAGATACCTTCCTAATGACCCTTTTTGGTTTTGACACCTTAGTCATTTGTGGCTTTCCTAGGTCAACTCTAGAGGTGACTCCTCCTTTGACCTTCTTAGTGGTTTTCCTTAAGTCCTTAGCCACTAAACACTTACCATGGCTAGTCTTAGGGACAACTTCTCTATTAGCCTTGGTTTTTCTAGACCTAGATATTGTTCCATAATTAAATGGAACATTGTGATAGGACATAGGTTTGTGACCCAAACCTCTCTTGCCCTTGGACATTTCTTGTTTTCTAGGACCTAGATTTTGACTTTTTGACCCCTTAAATGATTTTGTCATTTTTGCTAGGGTCTTCTCCAATTTTTCAAGCCTTGACCTCAAGGCTTGGTTTTCTAATTCTAATTTTCTCAATTTTGAATTTTCATTGATCTTTTGGAAATTGTTTTTCCTTTTAGGCATATGCCTAGATTTCTTGGGTTAATGCCCAAGTTTTCTATTATTCTCCTTATAGACTCCCTAGGTAGGATTGGTCTAGAATTATGATGTCTAGGTTTGTCCTTAGGTAATTCTACATGCTTGGCACCTAAACAAAAGTATCTATTCCTATTAGCATGCTTTTCATTAATAATAGCAAGAGAACTAAAATAATTTTTAGCATGCTTTTTAACCTTAGGAATTGAAGGTGCATTAACTAAATTTACCTTAGAGTTAGCTTTGGAAGATCCCCCTACATGTGATACACCTTCTTGCCCTTTCTTCCCCCCCCCCCCCTCCTTAGGGCATTGGCTTCGGTAGTGTCCTATTTGGTTGCATTTAAAACACACAATGTGCTCTTTGCTCTTTCTAGCGAGGACTCTGGCATCCTTTGACTTTTGGTGTCGGTGTCTTTTCCTTAGCCAATTTTGGGCACTTAATCTTGTAATGCCCTTTCTCCCTACACTCAAAGCATATAATGTGATTTTAATCTTTAATTATAATGCATGAACCTAGGGAGGTGGTGGAATCCTCTTGATCACTTCTCCCGGATGTTGAGGCTTCTTCTTGATCTTGCTCTGGGATGGAAGTCCTCTCCTCCCCCTCAATGCTAGAGGTGAAGGTTTCCACCAAGTCATCCACATCTTCGAATGTGGATGGCAATTCTTCAACATCCTCGAATCTGGATGTTGATGGGCACTCTTCCTCAGCTTCTTCCTCTACTTGTGCCGATTTGGGATGTTCATTGAATTTTACTATCTTATGTCATAGTTCCTTTGCATCCCTATATTCACCTAGCCTAAACCAAATGTTATTAGGAATAAAATCACTAAGCAATGTGATTACCTTGAGATTTGTCTTGAAATCCTTCATTTGGTCCTTGGTCCATCTTGACTTTTCAATTTGCCTATTTTCTTCATCCCTAGGAATTTTGAAACCGTTTTCTAGAATTAACAAAATATCAAAGTCGGTTTCGAGATATACCTCCATTTTTCTTCTCCACCATTGAAAATCTCCTTCGAATTTTGGTGGTTGGAGGTTGTAGTCGGCCATCTTATCATGCTTGTGTTGACGGTTAGTCCTCGACAAGCTGCCTTGGCTCTGATACCACTTGTTGGACTATCGGTGGTCGACTAGAGGGGGGTGAATAGCCCGATATGCGTAGACGATGGAAATCGTTCGTTCTTCTTATGTCACTTGTCTACGATTGTCGTTAGCGCAACAGAATAGTAATACAAATCAAAATACTAACAACACATACAAGCATACACAAGATATACGTGGTTCAGAACTGAATGGTTCCTACTCCACGGGGCGAGCTCAACAAGCTCTAGTTATGCGCACGACACTAACTAAACTCCTTCTCGACAACACGTCGGAGGTGGAGAAACCTCATACAAACAATTATAATAGTAATACAAAAATACAAGATAAAATATAAAGACAATACAAAAGAAAACTTTTACACAATTGCTTTGATCACTTGCTTGTTGCTTGCTTTGGTTTGGCTCTTGAAGATCTAGAATGCAGCAGCAATTCCCCTCCAAAATCTCCCCAAAATCCTTGGCGAAATCTTCCATCTCGAGCTCCATTTATAACCTGCATCGAGATGATTCTGCGCCCATCAGTCGACTCATCGTGACCATCAGTCGATTGGTCCTATAGTCGTTGTCTCACAACGACGAGATCCATGTTGGACAAGTTCCAACAGATCACCCATCAGTCGACTAATGATGATCATCACGATCACGACCTAGAGCCGACGCCACGGCCATCGAGCATTCTGCGGCTCGTGACACTTCTATCACCGATTGTCATCCCTTGCGTCGACTGCCGACATCACCGATCGCCAGCCACGTAGCGCTTGAACCTAGTCGACTTGGATCACCGAACGCACCTATGTCACGATCGTTGAAAACCTCAAACACCAAGTTGTTTAAGCATCCGACCATCGAGTAAACCCTCAAACGCCATGTTTGAGAATCCGACACTCAGTCTTAGCCACTTGGCCAAGTCCGCCTCATCTCTCATGGAGTTCCCCACCAAAGCTCTCTTCCCTCGGCCTACGTCCCTCGAATGCACCAAGCGTACGACTTCGCAATGTCATCCTTCACGTCTCTTTCCCTAGAAGTCTGCTTCCCTTGGCCTCACTCCATTTTCTCCCCGTCTGGCGGTCCCTTGGATGCACCAAGCGCACAGCTTCGTAATGTCATCATTCACCGACTCAAGGACCCCGAGCCTAGTGAACTTGTCAAGTCCTCAAGACTTCCCACACCAAGCCTCATGCTTGGATTTTTCCATGCCAAGCCCCATGCTTGGACTTTCACCGCCAAGGCTACACACTTGGACTTACATGGCCAACCCATGTTGGACTTTCCAACACCAAGCCCTATGCTTGGATTTTCCCAACACCAAGCCCCATGCTTGGACTTTTCACCACCAAGGCTACACACTTGGATTTACGTGGCCAACCCATGTTGGACTTCCCATGACAATCCCATGTCATGCATTTTGTCTAATATCAAAATACAGTTCAAGTCAAACTCGAGTCTGGGTCGATTGCACCAACAACTCCCCCATGACCACTACACCAACAATGTCCTTGGAGAGATCCTAAGCCTATAGGAACTCTAAACAAATCGAAATTAAGGGTAAAAGTCCAAACTTGAACTTTAACCTCCCTTAAAATTTGATACTTCACCCTAAATAAATCTTCTAATCATTTTCAATGATTATTTCACCCTTCCAATGCTTTCCAAAGCATATCCTAGGGTTAGGAGACGTTAGGGTACCTAGGGTTGTTGATAACTAGCTAAACACTCCTTGTTTATCCAAAATCAAGATCAAGAATCGATAAATCGTAAATCAATCGACCGATCACCTTCGATTGATCGCCTAAAGCAATGATCGTTTCTATAAATGCAGAAATCAGTGTTTTAGAAATCATATTTCGAAAATATATAAGTACTTATACATAATTTGAAAATTCACGAAACTCATACCTATAATACTTATGTCAAACATTATGGGTGAAAAAATAGTTTTATAATAAAATACCCATTAATTTCAAATATGGATAGAAAATTTACAAGAATTGATAACATCAATGTTTTTGCCCTAACTTGTATTAATATTCTCAATGGTTATTGCTATCAAAAGATGGATTCACTAAGATTTTCTAAAATGATTTTAAAATCTTATTTTGAACCATGGTGTATGGGTTAGATGAACATGACTTGTATATTAGCTTTCCTTATGATTGCTTCATGTTGTATTATGAGTTTGAGTTTATCTAGACGCAACGTCTATTCACCTTGAACTTAACTCATTTTCCTAACATCTCACATGTGTCTAAGGTGTATCAATACACACACATGTCATTCTTATAATTTTTGTGAGATGTGAATTTAGGTTCTTCCCTAAACTAAGGGTTCATGTATTCTTACCTAAGCATATCCAATTTGATTCCTTTATCTAGGACTTCAAATCATGCCATTAATACTTAAATTTCAAATTAATTCGACTTAATCATGAATTATGATCATGAGATATATTGATTGCATAATTAAAAACAATGTCAATGATGCATGATGTCATAGAATGATATAGATAAACCTAAGTATTAACATGACACATTATAAACATAATTTTCAAAAGAAAATCTATCATACATGTTGGGATGTATACTGAAAAGTCTATCTTTTATATGAACATCTTTATTTTTGAAATAAGAATCACATGATCATTGTTTGCATATCTATGGTTATGCACATTGTCTGATACATTACATTGTAGATAACATGGTGTGTAGTGTCACACGGGAGATCATGTTATCAGTTCCTTGTAAAGTATAAGTAAAGGCTCACAACCGAGATGGTTTTGGACAAACCATTGGTATGGTTGTAGTGTGATTTGGTATTGGTTTGTCTTGACCATAGAATTATACTAGTACACTTTGTGTGTATTGAGCAGGACTAACTTAGAGGTGATTCAATTTATTGCTGACTACATAATTGAATCGGACCTCGAATATTATGGTGTACATGCTCTTAATCCCGATATAATAACGGGCACATGTACTTAGTATTTATTTCTTTGATTTACCAATGGGCGAGATTTATAGAGTAAATCGATAGGCTGGTAAGTTGAAAAATGATATTATTTACACGGTGTGCCGTTAATTATAGGAGGAAACCGTGTCCTATATATTAGGATGATGATGTCCCCTTGAGGAGCTCATAAGGATCATCATGTAAACCCTGTAGGTGGACTTGGTCCGACATGATGATGAGGTTGAGTGGTACTACTCATGGAGTTAGATGTTAATTAATTAATTGTCAGTAAATAATTAATTGACGGACATTCGAGATCTTAAACATGGGGAGATATTTGTACAATTAATATATGGAGCCCATATTTATTTATGGGGGTTGGTGAGGTAAATCAATGATAATCCTCTAGTGGAATGGATTATCATTAATGGATCGGACTTTATGTGGGCTAGATCCATTGGGTGGCCAAGATCCAACTCCTCCTCATGGTCCCTATTATAGCCTATTAAAAACCTCATGAAAGCCTAGATCCGACGGTGGAGATCATATCTCTAGATCCGACGGTGCAGATTAAATATCTAGATCCGACAGTGGAGATTGAAAGGAGGCTTAAGCCTAACTCTATAAATAAGGCTTAGGAGTGGGCGGCAACATATACAAGGAGATTAGGGTTTTTATCTTGGGCGGCTAGGGTTTGGGAAAAGACTTGGGCGGCAATCTTTGGAAGGATTAGGGTTTGTTTCCTTCTCTTCCTAATTGGTAGTCGGCACCCATCTTCTTCCTCCTTGCTTTGGTCGGCGCCCATACCTCCTCCTATTCTTCTCCTTGGCCGGCGGCAACAAGGGTGAAGGTTCTTCCTTTGGAGCTCTTGGCCGGCACCCATTATTCCTTCTCCCTCTCCTAGGTGGTCGGCGGCAACAACAAAGAGGAGAAGGTGGTTTGATCTTTCTCCAAAGGGTTTGTGTCCGGAACTAGATAGGAGAAGAAGGGAGCTTATTATCTTCCTTTGTTCAAAGCGAACAAGGAAAGGAAGATACGTGATCTAGGAGGATTCATCTCTTGGAGGATCGTTGCCCACGCAACGTCCAAGAGGAGGATAGGACATACGATAGAAGACCAAGAGGTAAACAAGAGGTATAATTCTTGTTTTGGTTTCCTTTTGTTTCTTTATATGATGTATGTAATTGCATGTGGCTAATTTACATGGACCCCAAAGATAAACACAAAAATCGGCGATCCGTATATCGTCTATTCCGCGACTAATCGAAGAAAAGAGGTAGGTTGCTAATTTTTTAATTTGGGGACGTAGATGAGATCGCCATGCACAAGCGACCAAGATGAAGCGGGAAGCGAAGCTTCGACCTTCAAGTGGTATCAGAGCCACGGTATCCGATTTCGTGTGTTTAGGATTCAGTTACTTTTATGCACTTATCATATATTGTATGTGTCGGATGATAGTAGGATGTGCGTAGGCTAACTTTTTGATTGCAGGCATAAGATCCAACTATTATGGCCATATGTATGTGTATGTGATTGGATGTGTGTAATTGTATTATTATTTGAATCCTCAGGGTTGACGAGGCTAGTATTTAATTTTTGTAATTAAGTACGCCATTGATTAGCCACTCTTTTATTTTAGTTTACTTTCGATCTAGATTTCATGTACACTCCTTCGTGGAGTATAGGATCGATGGATCTAAATTAAAATAATTTTTCTCGACTCGGATGGCTTGTACATGGTGTAGGGAGGAGCGGATGAGATGGCGATACGACGGAAGGCATATTGGAGAACAAAAGCCATAATAGTTGGAAAATATTTTTTTCATATTTATTGCTTCTTGTTTGATATGCATGTCGTGTGCTAGGAAAATTCCTCAATTTTAAATTACTAAGTGAGAGAGAGATATTTTTTTATAAATTCCCACGGCCTCCATTATGATTTGACATGTGATGCAAACAAACTTGCGCATCGGCTCTGAGTGCCTTTCTCCCCATCGGATGAGTTTGTTTTGCGGATCACAGGGTCGAATATAGTTATAGGAAATTATTTAGGAGCGTATGTACTTCCCCATCGGAAGGCACATAACCCGAGATAATTGCCTTGGTACCAAGTAATGGTGCACACTTAGATGCAAATAGAAGTATCCTCCCCTTCGAAGTCACTGCTTTTATTTGTAAGGCCGAAGAGGAACCAAATATTAATTTTATTTATCAAAAAGTTAGGTTGACAAGATAGTAAAATTAATGGGTAAAACCTCCTCTTACAAATGTAGAATTCGTATACGTCCACACAATCGTGGCATACGATATTCTCGGTATTTTGATGTGTTGGTTGATTTTAAAATTTTATTGTTTGAGGAATAAATAATTTTTTGAAATCTAATGTTTTGATCTATGTGATTCTTAGGTTTTTTCAAAAATGACTTTCAACCCGCTTGTTGTGATACTAAAAGAGATTAAACTTACTGGACTCAATTATGTTGATTGTCTTGGATCGAGAAGCGCCGCTAGAGGGGGGGTGAATAGCGAGCGTAAATATTTTTGTTCATTCGTTCGATACACGAGTAAGCACAGCGGAAAATAAAGAGACACAATTATTTTTACTTGGTTCACAACCCAGCGGTTGCTACTCTAAGGCCCTAATGGTCCTAGACCGCGTACGGAGGGCAAAGCACTATAACGTCTCCTCCTCGTTGGAGGTAGGAGACAACGATCACAAAACCGAAATTACGAGGATGAGGCAACAAGCCTACCTCACCTCGTTACGAATAAAAACAAAGAATACTATAACAAAATAAGTTACTTGATGCTGCTGCTAACGAAGAAGATCAGAACTTGTCGTTGCATCAGCATTATGACGGTGTTGGAGCTTTGGCATTGTAGGAGAACTTGAGAATAAACTTGATGATCTTTAGAGTTGGAATCCTCCCCTCCTTTTATAGATTTTGGCCTCTAAATATGTCTCCTCATCTTTCGGAACATATCATGAAGTGGTAACAAATTTTATCACGAAGTGGCCGCGTTGAGCATTATCCATTTTGACCTAGCGCAAAGGTCGATCGCCATCACGATCGATGAGCATCACGATCGCTCAATGTCCAAAGAATGATCGCTAGCTCGCCACTTTGTCAGCAGTAAGAGAGGTTAGCTCGGAAAATGATAAATGCAATGATTTCTGACCGTCCGATCTCGACCTAGACCTTCCACACCAAGTTTTAGTTGGATCGCCGCCTACGGTCCCCCCCCCCCCCCCCGTACAGAGGACATGACCTTACCATCTCTCACTCACACGAGCTTACCTCGATACTTACTTTGTAGCTCTCGCTTTGGCCTTCCACTCGATTCCTTCGGCTCCCTCCGAAGTCACTCGAGTGTCGCTCGACCACCGCGGCTTCCTCCGGGTGTTGCTAGCCTTCAGCTCCAGCTTTAGTACTTTTCTGCAAACTCGATTTAGCTCATGAGATAACGATGTAAACTTAACTTTGTGTCTTTGCCATAATCAAAACACAGGTTCGATTATCTGGTGCCCCTGCACCAACAGATTGGAAAAGGAATCTTGATATTGTCTTGACTACTGAGGAGTACAAGTATGTACTCTTCGAAGAGTGTCCTCCTAAGCCTGCGAATGATTTTGAGGAAAAGGAGAAGGAGAGTTATAAGAAGTGGATAAAGGATGATGAGATGGCATGGTGTTACATTTTGTCTTCTATGTCAAATGTATTGTAACATCAGCATCAAGCCATGCCCACCGCTTATGACATGATGCTCAATCTCAAGAAGCTTTTTGGACACCAGAATCGGGCTGCTAGGTAGGAAACCATGAGGAACTTGATGACGACCACCATGATCAAGGGAACACCCGTGAGGGATCATGTTCTCAAGATGATGGCTCATTTGAATGAGCTGGAAGTCCTTGGAGCTGAGATCGATGTGGAAACCCAGGTCGATATCATTCTCCAGTCTCTACCTAGGAGTTTTGAGCAATTTCTCCTAAACTACAACATGAATAAAAGGTTGTATTCGTTGGCGGAGCTTCTGACAGAACTCTAGGTGGCAGAGGGGCTTTTTCGTCAGAGTGCTCAGGCTCAGGCCATGGTTGCCCAAAAGGTTTCTACTTCTAAGCCGAAAGGCATGAAGAAGAAGAAACAAGGTGGGGCAAAGGTTGCGGGAGGATCTCAGGGAGGAGTGAAGAAGCCGAAAGGCAAGTGCTTCACTTGCAAGCAGACTGGACATTCGAAGAAGGACTGCCCCAACAGAAAGCAGAACAAAGGGGTTCCAGGAAACCAGACGATTGACTGAGGGGGAGATTACCGTTTACTTGGGCGATGCTACTAAAGTGACGGTTGTTATAGTGGGAGATGTTTATTTGTCTTTTTATAGAAATAAAACTTTGGTTCTAAGAAATTGCCTTTATGTACCTTTATTTAGAAAGAATTTGATTTCGGTTTCTAAATTTTTTTTGGATGGATATTCTATTTCTTTTAATGACAGAGTTGTTATAAAAAGGAATAGGGAGATTATCTGTTCTGGTGCATTGATAGGAAATTTATATACCCTTGAACCAAAAGCTCCCACGATGCAAATAGAAGTAAATAACTCATCTTCTAAATCTAATAAGAGAGAAGAACCTTCGAAAATGAACCAAACATATCTTTGGCATCTAAGGTTAGGTCATATTAACCTAAGTAGAATTCAAAGGTTGATAGTGATGGACCTCTGGGTTCATTAGTGGTGGAAGATTTTCCAACCTTTGAATCTTGCTTGGAAGGTAAAATGACCAAGAGGCCTTTAAAGGCCAAGGGGTATAGAGCCAATCCCTGGACATATGACGAGGCAATCAAAGATAAAGATGCGGTATCTTGGCAAAGTGAAATGAATTCTGAGATAGAATCTATGGATTCAAATCAGGTCTGGGAGCTAGTAGAACCACCCAATGGTGTAAAAACCATTAGATGCAAGTGGATTTACAAAAGAAAGAGAGGAATAGATGGGAGGGTTGAGACCTTCAAAGCAAGGCTTGTTGCGAAAGGGTATACTCAGAAAGAGGGTATCGATTATGAGGAGACCTTTTCGCCGGTAGCCATGCTTAAGTCTATCCGGATTCTCTTATGTATTGTTGCTTATATGAATTATAAGGTGTGGAAGATGAATGTCAAGACAACTTTCCTTAATGAAATTCTTGAGGAAAATATCTATATGGAGCAACCAGAGGGATTCATTGCAAAGCGCAAAGAGCATCTTGTGTGCAAGCTTAATTAGTCTATTTATGGATTGAAGCAAGCTTCGAGATCTTGGAATATCCGCTTTGATGAGGTAATCTGGTCTTATGGATTTATTCAAAGTCTGGATGAGTCTTGTGTATACAAGAGATGTGACAGAAACGTAGTGGTATTTCTTGTACTATACGTAGATGACATTTTATTAATTGGCAACAATGTCAAGGTGTTATCGGACGTAAGGGTATGGTTGTCCAAATAGTTTGATATGAAAGACTTAAGAGAAGTGGGACACATCCTTGGGATCAAGGTTATAAGGGATCGCAGGAAAAGGATGTTGTGCTTATCTCAAGCTTCATACATAGATACCATTTTGGCTCATTTTAGCATGCAGAACTCCAAGAAAGGTTTTCTACCTTTTAGGCATGGAGTACCTTTATCTAAAGAGATGTGTCCTAGAACATCAAAGGAGATAGAGGAGATGAAGGCGGTTCCTTTTGCTTCGGCAGTAGGAAGCCTCATGTATGCTATGTTATGTATGAGGCCAGATATCTGCTTTGTCATGGGCATGGTTAGCAGATATCAGAGTAATCCAGGATAAAGACATTGGACTGCGGTAAAGCATATATTGAAGTACCTGAGAAGGACTAGGGATTATATGCTGATATACCAGGCAGATCAATTACTCCCTATGGGTTACACAGATTCTGACTTTCAATCAGATAGGAATAACAGTAAGTCTACCTCAGGTTTTGTGTTTACATTGGGAGGTGGAGCCATTGTATGGAGGAGTGTCAAGTAGAAATGCATGGCGGACTCTACCATGGAAGCTGAGTATGTGGCAACCTTTGAGGCGGCCAAAGAAGTTGTATGGCTCAGGAACTTCTTGATGGACTTGGATGTGATTCCTAGTTTGCCCAGAACTATCACAATTTATTGTGATAACAGTGGTACAGTTGCAAACTCGAAGGAACCACGAGCCCATAAGGCGAGTAAACACATAGAGCGCAAGTTCCACCTGATATGAGAAATCATAAAGCGAGGAGAAGTTGTTGTAGACAAGATTACATCAGAGGATAACCTGGAAGATCCTTTCACTAAGGCCCTTCAAGCAAGAGCTTTTGATAGGCATGTGGAGAGAATGGGAATCAGATGTATGGCAGTATGAGGACAACATAGTCTTTTAGTATAAGTGGGAGATTGTTGGGATGTATACTGAAAAATCTATCTTTTGTATGAACATCTTTATTTTTGAAATAAGAATCACATGATCATTATTCGAATATTTATGGTTATGCATATTGTCTGATACATTACATTGTAGATAACATGGTGTGTAGTGTCACATGGGAGATCATGTTATCAGTTCCTTGTAGAGTATAAGTAAAGGCTCACAACCGAGATGGTTTTGGACAAACCATTGGTATGGTTGTAGTGTGATTTGGTATTGGTTTGTCTTGACCATAGAATTATACTAGTACACTTTGTGTGTATTGAGCAGGAACGACTTAGAGGTGATTCAATTTATTGCTGACTATATTATACTAGTACATTCGAGATCTTAAATATGGAGAGATATTTGTACAATTAATATATGGAGCCCATATTTATTTATGGGGGTTGGTGAGGTAGATCAATGATAATCCTCTAGTGGAATGGATTATCATTAATGGATCGGACTTTATGTGGGCTAGATTCATTGGGTGGCCAAGATCCAACTCCTCCTCATGGTCCCTATTGTAGGCTATTAAAAACCTCATGAAAGCCTAGATCCGATGGTGGAGATTAAATCTCTGGATCCGACGGTGCAAATTAAATCTCTAGATTCGATGGTGGAGATTGAAAGGAGGCTTAAGCCTAACTCTATAAATAAGGCTTAGGAGTGGGCGGAAACATATACAAGGAGATTAAGGTTTTTGGCTTGGGCGACAATCTTTGGAAGGATTAGGGTTTGTTTCCTTCTCTTCCTAATTGGTAGCCGGCGCCCATATTCTTCCTCCTTGCTTTGGCCGGCGCTCATACCTCCTCCTATTCTTCTCCTTGGCTGGCGGCAACAAGGGTGAAGGTTCTTCCTTTGGAGCTCTTGGCTGGCACCCATTATTCCTTCTCCCTCTCCTAGGTGGCCGACGGCAACAACAAAGAGGAGAAGGTGGCTTGATCTTTCTCCAAAGGGTTTGTGTCCAGAACTAGATAGGAGAAGAAGGGAGCTTATTATCTTCCTTTGTTTGGAGCGAACAAGGAAAGGAAGATACGTGATCTAGGAGGCTTCATCTCTTGGAGGATCGTTGCCCACACAATGTCCAAGAGGAGGATAGGACATACGATAGAAGACGAAGAGGTAAACAAGAGGTATAATTCTTGTTTTGGTTTCCTTTTGTTTCTTTATATGATGTATGTAATTTCATGTGGCTAATTTACATGGACCCTGAAGATAAATACAAAAATCGGCGATCCATACATCGTCTATTCCGCGGCTAATCGAAAAAAAGAGGTAGGTTGCTTGAACAACAAGTTTGTTCAAGTGACCACTCTAATCTAATAGCACGATAATGGATCGGTTGCTTGGGTAATCCCTCATCGTCTTAGATTAATTTTTTAATCCGGGGACGTAGATGGGATCACCATCCACAAGCGACCAAGATGAAGCGGGAAGCGAAGCTTCGACCTTCAATACATACATGATTTCATGATGTCATGTTTAGGTCATAAATTATCATAATCATCAATATGACATGTTTAAACTAAACATATGATTATGATGTCATGACATGGTATTGCAATCAAATCATGACAAGTGTATAAAGTACAAATTGTTGGGTTTTTCCGAGCCGCAAAAACCGCTTTTTGCGTTGCGGAAACCTCGGAATCCCCGGCCATGGATCCGTGCGAAGATATATTAAAATAAAACATGTATGTGCTTACTAAAAACCCTAGATCTACTTTAGATCTAAGAGGTGAGATCATTACCCTCGATGCGACGCCCTTCGCAAATCCCGCTCGTCCAAAAGGGTTGCCGGAACTTGAGAGTGTCAAGTGCATACTCCTCTATTGGTATCCACACAAGAAAAATGTGGAGAAAAGACAATCTTGAGTGTGCTAGCACTCCTAGAATGTCTCATCAAGATGAGGAAGAAGAAGGAGAGCTTGAGGGAAAATTGATCCAAGGTTGAAGATGATGTTGTGTGTGTAACTCACCAAATGAATTTCACCATCATAACCCCTAAAGTGGCCGGCCACATTATGGAGAGGGGGTTACATGCATGCATGTAACTCCCATGACCCTTGGTCTCCTTCATGATGTGGCACCAATTGACAAAGTCAATGATGATGTGGAACTTGACCTTTGATCTTCCCTCTCAAGTCAAGTCAAACTTGACCTCTTATCTCTCATGGTTTATTAAATCTAACCACTTGACTCAAGTCAATTTAATTTAATGAATCTCTATTCATTAATTTAAATTGATTTGATGAATCAAATATAAATTAGACTCATTCAACACTTGAATCAACTTGAGCCTAACTCAATTAGTCTAATTTGAATTACTCTTAATCCAATTTGGTTCATCCCATGAACCTAATCCTCATGGTTCATCATATGAACATTATCTCCATCTAATTGCTCTTATGTGTGTGACCCTATAGGTTCTTGTAACGTTGGCAATGTCCCTAAACCGATTTAGGAACATAAGCAATGAGCGGTATCTAGCAACACATCATTGCTACCCAAGTTACAAGAATGTTGAGCTCCAACATCACCTTTGTGACTACTAATTGTGACTCTCACAATATGTGGCAATGTCCCTCTATCCTTGACATCTAGATTGACCAATCGAGGTATAGACCGTGTCATCCTCGGTACAATCTATATCTTGAACTCCAAGTAGACTCACTCTATTCAAATGAGCTCAATATCTCATATTGACTCATTTGGGCATGGTCATGCACTTCGTGGTCTCACTCTATCAAGAATATCGATGTTTCCCCCGTCATATAGGAGGGATAGATCTCATCTACATCACTCACATCCCTCTGCATAATTTGTTACATACCCAGTAATCGCCTTTATAGTCCACCCATTTACGGGTGACGTTTGACGAAGCCAAAGTATGCAACTCCTTATGTAAGAAACCATGGTGACTTCAGGTCTAAGGACTAATAGTCATACTAATAGCCACATGAGAAAGTATATGACACTCATATAACGATCCATGATACTTTCTCATGGTGGGTCATTCAGTATACATTCTCCAATGCATACCCATGTGTCAACTTGATATCTCATATCCATGACTTGTGAGATCAAGTCATTGTGTTGACCTTCATGCTAGTCTCTACGCATTAACATTGTCCCTGAATGTTAATACTCGACTAGGAATGATTAAGAGTAGTGTTCTCTATATCATCTCAATATCGATTCAACCAATCGATTGATATAGATAAGAACCTACTACTCAAGGATATTATTATATTTAGTTATTTGGCACCAATACAAGTAAATATAATAACCATGCCTTTATAAATAGGAATATGATACAATAAAGTCCATACAACAATCATCACATGATTGGCTCTAGGGCTTTCACTAACACAAATGTATAAAAATACCTAAGTTTTGAACCTAATTGTCATTATCTAAAATTTATCACAATCTCCCACTAGCACTAGTGTCAATCACTGTAGTATCTAATACCCAATGACCTAGTGTGACCATCATGCTTTTTCTATGCCAAAGCCTTGGTCAAGGGATCTGTGATGTTAGCCTCTGTGGGTACTCTTCAAATCTTCACATCTCCTCTATTGATAATCTCTCGAATGAGATGGAAGCGTCGTAGTATGTGTTTGGTCCGCTGGTGTGAGCGAGGTTCCTTAGCCTGTGCAATCGCTCCATTGTTGTCACAATAGAGCTCTATAGGATCTGCAATTCTAGGAACCACCCCAAGTTCAGCAATGAACTTGCGGATCCAAACTGCCTCCTTTACTGCCTCAGATGCAGCGATATACTTGGCTTCTGTTATAGAATCAGCAACTGTGTCCTGCTTCGAACTCTTCCAGCTCACAGTGCCACCATTCAAGCAAAACACGAACCCTGACTGTGATCTATAATCATCCTGGTCAGTTTGGAAGCTGGCATCGCTGTAACCCTTTACAGCTAGCTCCTCATCGCCTCCAAATATCAAGAAATATTCTTTAGTCCTTCTCAAGTACTTAAGAATATTCTTGACTGCTATCCAGTGACGCTCACCTGGATCTGACTGGTATCTACTCGTCATGCTCAAAGCATACGAGACATCAGGATGAGTACATAGCATGGCGTACATGATAGATCCTATAGCAGATGCGTAAGGGATCTTATCCATGCGGTCTCTCTCCTCTCTAGAAGAGGGACTTTGAGTCTTCGAAAGACTCACACCATGTGACATCGGCAGAAGTCCTTTCTTGGAATTCTGCATGGCAAACCGAAGTAATACCGTGTCAATGTATGTACTCTGACTTAGGCCAAGCAATCTCTTAGATCTATCTCTATAGATCTTGATGCCTAGAATACAGGCTGCTTCACCTAAGTCCTTCATTGAGAAGCACGTCCCGAGCCAAGTCTTCACAGACTGTAGCGAAGGGATGTCATTCCCAATGAGCAGTATGTCATCCACATACAATACAAGGAAGACAACTGTGTTCCCATTAACCCTCTTGTAGACACAGGATTCATCTTCATTCTTGATGAAACCAAACTGTTTGATCGCATCATCGAATCGAAGATTCTAGCTCCGAGAAGCTTGCTTTAGCCCATAAATGGACCTTTGCATCTTGCATACCTTCCCAGTATGCTGTGGATCTTCAAAACCCTCAGGTTGTGTCATGTACACATCCTCGAGTAAGTTTCCATTCAGAAATGCAGTTTTGACATCCATCTGCCAGATCTCATAATCGTGGTATGCTGCAATAGCAAGCAAGATCCGAATGGACTTAAACATCGCCACTGGAGAAAAGGTTTCATCATAGTCAATACCATGGATTTGCTTGAAACCTTTAGCCACCAATCGGCCCTTATAGGTATGCATAAGTCCATCCATGTCAGTCTTTCTCCTAAAGACCCACTTACACCCAATGGGTTTGACCCCTTCAGGTGGATCAACCAAAGTCCATACTTGGTTGGTGTACATGGATTCCATCTCAGATCTCATGGCCTCTAGCCATTTCTCAGAATCTGGGCTCATCACAGCTTCCTGATAGAAGGTAGGCTCATTCTTAATGAGCATAACGTCATCATGGTCAGACAAGAGAAATGAGTATCTCTAAGGCTGACGACGTACCCTATCAGACCTGCGAAGAGGTAAGTCTACATGAACAGGTGGTTGTTCCACAACTCTTTGTGCAACAACCTCATCACCCACAACACTTTGTGGTTCCTGTTCAACCTCCATCAAGGCCTCAGTGCTATGGTCCTTATCTTGAATTTCTTTAAGATCAAAGGTACTCCCACTAGTTTTTCTAGAAACAAAATCCCTTTCTAGAAAAACTCCAGTCTTTGCCACAAACACTTTGTGCTGACTGGGAATGTAGAAGTAATATCCCTTTGTATCCTTGGGGTATCTAGCAAAATAGCACCTATCGGATTTGGGCCCCAGTTTGTCTGAGACTTGACATCGAACGTAAGCCTCACAACCCCAAATTCTCATAAAAGACATCTTGGAATTTCTCCCTGTCCATATCGTATATGGTGTCTTTATGACAGCCTTGGATGGTACACGGTTAAGGGTAAAAGCTGCTGTGTCTAGAGCATATCCCCAAAAGGATATAGGAAGATCTGTGTGACTCATCATAGATCGTACCATATCTAATAGGGTACGATTCCTCCTTTCGGATACACCATTCCACTGAGGTGTTTCAGGAGGAGTAAGTTGGGATAGAATCCCACACTCAGCTAGATAGCCACAAAACTCATGGCTAAGGTATTCACCACCTCGATCTGATCGAAGTATCTTAATACTCTTGCCAAGCTGGTTTTGTACTTCATTCTTGAATTCTTTGAACTTTTCAAAGGATTCTGATTTATGTGTCATAAGATACACATAACCATATCTACTGAAGTCATCAGTAAATGTAATGAAGTACCTGTAACCACCTCTAGATGCAACATTGAAAGGGCCACATACATCACTATGTATAAGTCCTAACAAGTCTGTTGCTCTTTCGCTGTGTCCACTAAAGGGAGTCTTGGTCATCTTGCCTAAAAGGCAAGACTCGCATGTCTCATATGATTCAAAATCAAATGAGTCTAGCAGCCCATCCTTATGGAGCTGAGAAAAGCGACTCTCATTTATGTGACCTAAGCGACAATGCCAGAGATAGGTTTGGTTCAACTCATTTGACTTGAACCTTTTGGTACTTATGTTATAGATAGGGCTCTCTAAGTCTAGAAAGTAGAGTCTGTTCATTAGAGGTGCACTACAATAGAACATATTATTTAAATAAACAGAACAACATTTGTTCTTTATTATAAATGAAAATCCTTTCTTGTCCAAACAAGAAACTTAAATGATGTTCTTAGTTAAAGTAGGCACATAACAACATTTATCTAATTCTAGTACAAGCCCAGAGGGCAAAGATAGATCATAAGTTCCTACAGCAACAGCAGCAACCCTTGCTCCATTGCCTACTCGTAGGTCCACCTCGCCCTTTGTCAATGCCCTGCTATTTCTCAGCGCCTGCACATTGGTACAAATGTGAGATGCACATCCGGTATCTAATACCCATGATGAAGAAATAGATAGATTGACTTCTATAACATTTATACCTGAAGTAGAAGTCTCACTTCTTTTCTTCTTAAGATCTTCCAGGTATGCCTTGCAGTTATGCTTCCAGTGTCCTGCTTCCTTGCAGTAGAAGAAAGCCCCTTCCTTGGCTACCCCTCCTTTGGGTTTAAGTTCTTTGTCTTTGCCCTTGGCTTGGGACTTTCCCTTACCTTTAGGTTTGCCCTTGCCTTTCTTCTTTTGCACCATCAAAATGGTGTCAGATTTTCCCTTCTTAAGGTTAAGCTCGTGATTCTCAACATCTTTGAGCATTTGATAATGACTTATCAATTTCATTCATGTTATAATTCATGACAAATTGATTGAAGGCTTGTGGCAAAGATTGCAAGATTAGGTCAGTGGCCAGCTCTTAGCCAAGTGGGAATCCCAGCCTTTGTAGGTTTTCTACGTACCCAATCATCTTGAGTACATATTGACCTACGGGAGTCCCTTCTTGCATTTTAGACCCAAACAATGCCTTAGAGACTTCATATCTCTCATGCCTTGCTTGTCCTTGATATAGTTGACGAAGATGTCCAACCATATCATAAGCATTCATGAACTCATGTTGCTTCTGAAGCTTAGAGTTCATGGTCGCGAGCATTAGACATGACACATCTAATGCATCATCTTGATGCTTCTTGTAAGCATCTTTGTCACTGCCAGGAGGTGCCTCCGGAATGGGCTGCTCTAGGACATACAGTTTCCTTTCTTGGGTGAGAACAATTCTCAGGTTCCTGTACCAGTCCAGGAAATTTGCTCCATTGAGCTTGTCCTTCTCAAGGACAGAACGCAGAGAGAGAGTGTTCGTGTTTGTCGACATAGTTATCTACAACATACAATGCAGAGAATTAATATCATATTCCTTTTATCATTTAATTAGGCCTTTAATCAAATGATGCTCCCACTGAATTATAGGAATTTTGTAGAATCGAGTTATGGATGTGGTCAAACCACATTACTAGATTCATACAAACTAGCTATAATTTTTGTGGGACAAGATCCACATCATACTAAGCCTTGAGTTAGCTTTGGCTAAATCGCCCAAGACTTAGTACGATCGGTGGGTAACACATTACCGATTACATCTCTATGCAACTCTTGTTTATAGGATCAAGACCCACATTTACAAAAGACCTTGAGTTAGCTTTGGCTAAATCGCCCAAGATTTAGTGTAAATGCGATCTTACCCTATCTTTCCAACGATTGGAATATGCCTATAGTTCTACTCGATCCAATTGAGTTAACTAGTTTTGCTCAATCTAATTGAGCTTACTCTAACCCAAGCGTGATAGGCGGGACCAAGATTGTCCCTCCGTACCCTACCAAGATAATATGCGTTGCTCTGCTTTGGCAGATTCAACAACAACAAATGATCGAGGTAGTGATGGGTATCAAGGCTCAGTAGGCATTTTCGAGTTGATTCGATTATGATCTAATCTAATCGTAATGTGTATCTTATACGCATTTAGGCCTTTATTATCCTATATTAGCATGCATCACATACATACAATCATTATTCTAGCATGCATCATATACATACAAGAAAATTATCCTAGCATGCATCATATACATACAAGTATTATTCTACTAGCATGCATCACATACATACAAGCAAAATCAAATAAATATATATATATATATCAATATATATATATATAATTAAATGTGATATAGTCATGGCCCTACTACGATCTTCTCGAGCCAATGAGAAGATCGAACAGACAACCTAAGGCTAGCGGCTTCTCCAAGCGCTTCCTTTGACCGTCATGTGTCGTCGTCACCCTTCTCGTAACCTCATCTTCAAGTGGACTTTCCACCGCTCCATTTTGTACATTACAAATATGAAACTCGAGTTACATTCGAGTCTAAAACTATTTACAACTATAATATCAAAAAGGAGGTACGACGCGCAGGTTGCATACACTATACAACACGCACAACCACAAAATGGCACGCAGGCTGTATTATGAATTACAACACATCACATCCAATCATATTGGGGTTATTGGGCCATGAAAATCACAGAATTATACATAATTCTAAATTATGTATTTTTACAGAAAATTTCTATAATTTTTCCTATTTTTTTTCAATTTTATGAGTCACCTCTCCGTAACTGTCCCGCTAAGCGGTTTCCGGGCGCGATCGCGGGACAAGGCCCCTTTCGGGGATAGGGGCAGCGCCCCTACTCGCAAAATAAACCTTGCGAGTATCCCTACTACGATCTTACAGCGACTTAAATCGCTGTCCCAAAAACCTAAAGCGAGATTTCGCCGTTTCGGAGAGTTTTTCTCGACGGTTGAAGCCTACAAGTGTCCCAACACTCGTTGCTTCGACTATTCGAGAACAATACCCAAAAATTCTATAAAAATAGGAAATTTACAGAAACATATAAATCTGTAATTTTTATATCTAATAAAAAATTACAAAAATGAAGCACATATATGCTTCGCACGTGGCTCTGATACCACTGTTGGGTTTTTTCGAGCCGCAAAAACCGCTTTTTGCGTTGTGGAAACCTCGGAATCCCTGGCCACGGATCCGTGCGAAGATATATTAAAATAAAACATGTATGTGCTTACTAAAAACCCTAGATCTACCTTAGATCTAAGAGGTGAGATCATTAACCTCGATGCGACGCCCTTCGCAAATCCCGCTCGTCCAAAAGGGTTGCCGGAACTTGAGAGTGTCAAGTGCACACTCCTCTATTGGTATCCACACAAGAAAAATGTGGAGAAAAGACAATCTTGAGTGTGCTAGCACTCCTAGAATGTCTCGGCAAGATGAGGAAGAAGAAGGAGAGCTTGAGGGAAAATTGATCCAAGGTTGAAGATGATGTTGTATGTGTAACTCACCAAATGAATTTCACCATCATAACCCCTAAAGTGGCAGGCCACATTATGGAGAGGGGGTTACATGCATGCATGTAACTCCCATGACCCTTGGTCTCCTTCATGATGTGGCACCAATTGACAAAGTCAATGATGATGTGGAGTCGGCCATGCCAAGTCATCATCATGACATGGCATTTGGTCAAGTCAAACTTGACCTTTCATCTTCCCTCTCAAGTCAAGTCAAATTTGACCTCTTATCTCTCATGGTTGATCAAATCTAACCACTTGACTCAAGTCAATTTAATTTAATGAATCTCTATTCATTAATTTAAATTGATTTGATGAATCAAATATAAATTAGACTCATTCAACACTTGAATCAACTTGAGTCTAACTCAATTAGTCTAATTTGGATTACTCTTAATCCAATTTGGTTCATCCCATGAACCTAATCCTCATGGTTCATCATATGAACCTAATCTCCATCTAATTGCTCTTATATGTGTGACCCTATAGGTTCTTGTAACGTTGGCAATGTCCCTAAACCGATTTAGGAATATAAGCAATGAGCGATATCTAGCAACACATCATTGCTACCCAAGTTACAAGAATGTTGAGCTCCAACATCACCTTTGTGACTACTAATTGTGACTCTCACAATATGTGACAATGTCCCTCTATCCTTGACATCTAGATTGACCAATCGAGGCATAGACCGTGTCATCCTCGGTACAATCTATATCTTGAACTCCAAGTAGATTCACTCTATTCAAATGAGCTCAATATCTCATATTGACTCATTTGGGCATGGCCATGCACTTCGTGGTCTCACTCTATCAAGAATATCGATGTCACCCCCGTCATATAGGAGGGATAGATCCCATCTATATCACTCACATCCCTCCGCATAATTTGTTACATCCCAGTAATCGCCTTTATAGTCCACCCATTTACGGGTGACGTTTGACGAAGCCAAAGTATGCAACTCCTTATGTAGGGAACCATGGTGACTTCAGGTCTAAGGACTAATAGTCATACTAATAGCCACATGAGAAAGTATATGACACTCATATAATGATCCATGATATTTTCTCATGGCGGGTCATTCAGTATACATTCTCCAATGCATACTCATGTGTCAACTTGATATCTCATATCCATGACTTGTGAGATCAAGTCATCGTGTTGACCTTCATGCTAGTCTCTACGCATTAACATTGTCCCTGAATGTTAATACTCGACTAGGAATGATTAAGAGTAGTGTTCTCTATATCATCTCAATATTGATTCAACCAATCGATTGATATAGATAAGAACCTACTACTCAAGGATATTATTATATTTAGTTATTTGGCACCAATACAAGTAAATATAATAACCATGCCTTTATAAATAGGAATATGATACAATAAAGTCCATACAACAATCATCACATGATTGGCTCTAGGGCTTTCACTAACACAAATGTATAAAAATACCTAAGTTTTGAACCTAATTGTCATTATCTAAAATTTATCAAATACAAAATTTGACATATCAACGTGTTAACCCACTCAAGTGTGCCAAAATCCCAACTTGACACACTATTGATTCTAACCTAATTGTGTTAATCATTATCATTTTTTAACCTTTCATTACTCCTATTGTCACATTCTAAAATCGTTTAGAATTAAATTTCAATCTCATTTCCTAAGTATCATTATACCTCGAAAATGTTCTAAAGTGTCAACTTCACTATGGTTAGGTTAACTACCTTTCCATTTTAAGTTGACATACCCTATACCCATCTAGTGTGAAGGGATCACACTCCTAGGAATCCAATACCTATTGGAGCTTCTTGGATTTTCTAAGTATTCACTAGGGATAACCACCCTTAATACCTTTCTAATAACTCTTCTAGGCTTCTTGGAAGCCTTAGTCATTGCGGTCTCGTTTAGGTTAACTCTAGGGATTCCCTCACTTGTAACCTTGTTAATGACTTTCTTAGACTTGGAGGCCTTAGTCAATTGAGTCTTATCTTGGTTAGCTCTGGGGATATCCTCCCTTGTAATCTTAACTTTCCTAGACCTAGGTTTAGATTCATAATCAAATGGAACATTATAGTAGGTAGGCTTATCTACCTTGGAATTAGGTTTGTGACCCAAACATTTCCTATCCTTGGGTAGTTCTTTCCTCCTAACACCTAAGATTTGCACATTAGACCCTTTAATTGAATTTTTCATCTTTTGAAAGGTCTTTCCTAATTTCTCAAGTTTTGACCTCAAAACTTGATTTCCCTCCACTAGCTTATCCAATTTTAATTTTTCATTAGTTCTTGGGATATTTTTCTTCTTCCTAGGCATATGCCTACCCTTCTTGGAATTATTGCCAAGATTGTTGTCCTTAGATGAGCTAGGTCTTGAGGTAATTTGTCTAGATTTACCCTTAGACCTAAATTCATAACTTTTAGCACCTAAACAAACACATTTAATATTTTTAGCATTCTTTTTATCATGAACGATTGCAAGTAAATTTCTAGCATGCCTCCTATCATTACTAAAAGGAAAAAAGCATTATTAAATGATACCTTGGGGTTTGTCTTAGCTCCCCCTTCTTGTGAAGCTCCTCCTTTGTCCTTCTTAGGGTGACTCCCCCTCAAGCATTGGCTTCTATAGTACCCTCTTTGATTTCATTTGAAGTATACAATATGCTCCTTGCTTTTGCCGATCAAGGCATCGGTCTCCTTCACCTTCTCCTTGGCCTTAGATGGCACTTGAGCTTTCTTCTTAATCAATCTAGGACACTTGCTCTTGTAGTGCCCTACTTCCCTACACTCAAAACATGTTATGTGATTTTTATTTTTATTGACCATGCTTGAGTTACCTATATAGTGAGCTTGTTCTTCATTGCCTCATTTCCGGATGTAGAGAGTTCCTCTTGCTCTTGCTCCAGTGTTGAGTGTCACTCCTCCCCCTCAATCCTAGAGGCGAAGGCTTCCAAGACCTCCTCTTCCTTGGACGTTGAGAACCTCTCAACCTCCGATTATTCACTCTCTTGAGAGGATGAGCTCAATTCTTCCTCCTTGGACTCCTCCTCTATTTCTTTAATCGGTTGAGGCTTCTCATGGAATTTTACCAACTTGTTTCATAGCTCCTTGGCATCCATATAATCCCCTAGCTTGCATAAAATATCATTAGGTATCAAATTTGTTAGGATTTTAATTACCTTAAAATTTATCTCGAATTTTTGTAGTTGCTCCTCGGTCCATCTCTTCATCTTGAGATATCCTCGCTTCAGATCCTTTGGAAATTCCAATTTGTCCATTAAGATGAACCATTGTTCAATGTCCATCATGAAAAAGTTCTCCATTCTTGCCTTCCATGCCAGAAAATCTTCTCGTTCGAATGGTGGAGGGACCCGGGTGTCATAGTAGAATCCATCACTCGGCACCATCTTTCTCTAGCGCTTTGCTCCCTTGGTTGTTAATCCTTGAAGAGTAACCCGCTCGATACCACTTGTTGGGGATTGTTTGATGCGCTAGAGGAAGGTGAATAGCGGTTTTCACTTTCTTCAATTCGGTTTGCGTGCTCATCTACACCAATGTTAGTGCGCAGCGGAATATACAAGAATAAATAGCACAAAACAAAATACAAACATGCACAATCAACACTCAAGGAAGAGATTTTATGTGGTTCGAAACCTATGATTCCTACTCCATTATCGGACTTTAGTGTCTACTCAACTAAGCCTCTTTCTCCTTCTCGACCATACACCGGAGGTGGAGAAACCTCTTACAAGTGCTTACAACAATATGAATATGACCAAAAATGAAATATAATAAAAAATGAAGAAATACAAGTGAAAAAACTTTATAAATGAGAGATTTTGATCGCTTTAGTTTTTGGTTGCTTTGAATGGCTTTGAAGACCAAGAATTACAGCAGCACTTCCCTTCAAATCCCTCAAGAACTGGCTTCCTTCAATCTTTCCATCAAGCTCCTTTATAACCCCACTCGGGCTAATTTTCCACCTTCCAGTTGACTTCTTTTACCTAGTAGTTAACTGGACACTGTACCGTTATCTCATATAGTTTAATCCACATCAGATTAAGTAGATCGATCAGCCTGACCTAGTAATCGATCGTGTCTGACCTAGCGATGATCGCTATAGGCATCAATCGATCGCATAGGAGATGCGTCCAACATTCTATGCCCTGGCCACTTAATTCCAATCAATTTCTAAACCCTAGCAGTTGATTGCTAGTAGCCAGTTGACTTCCAAACCCTAGCAATCAACTACTCATCCAATCAACTGGATCATAACCCCATTCAACTGTTCGAGTCAACTAGGCCTTTTGAGTGTCAAACACACAGCCAGTCGACTGGTCCATATCCAAGTCGACTGGTAAACCTCAACCATGAGGTTTAACCCAAGTATGATCCCCTCATACGTGATCGACCACCCTTAGCTTGTTAGTGTCAGCCCTTAGTGCTAATCATGAGATGATTGATTAGGGATCATATGTATCATATTTCATTAATAACATGCAAGGTTTGCTTATTATATTATTTCTTATCTGTGTTATATGAATAATATAATAGTGTCCTTGAATAGTAGGTTCAGGTTTACAACATTTCAATTGGTTGAATTGATAGTGAGCGCCAATATATATATATAGAAAACTACTCTTAGCTATTCCTAGTCGAGTATTAATAAGCAAGGACACTATTAATGCATAGAGACCGGCATATAGGTCAATTGATGACTTAATCTCACAAGTTATGGATATGCAATATCAAATTGACACATGGGTACATATTAGAGACTATGTACTAAATTGACCTGCCATGAGAAAGTTTCATAAATCGTTATATGAGTGTCATAAACTTTCTCATGTGACTATTAGTATGAATAGTCCTTAGACCTGAAATCACGACGGTTTCCTACATAAGGAGTTATGTACTTTGGTGTCGTCAAACATCACCCGTAATAGGGTGGACTATAAAGGTGATCACTAGGTATGTAACAAACTATGCGGAGGGATGTGAGTAATGTAGATGGGATCTATCCCTTCCATATGACGGGAGTGATATCTTTAGGCCTCTTGATAGAGCAAGACCACGAAATGCATGGTCATGCTCAAATGAGTCAATATGAGATATTGAGCTCATTTTTTTTAGTGAGTCTACTTGGGGATCCAAAAACACAAAGATTGATAAGAGAATGACACGGTCTATGCCTCATTTATCAATCTAGATATCGAGGATAGAAGGACAAGGTCATACAAGATAGTAGCCACAGAAAGGTTTTGTCGGATCTTGACATTTTCATAACTTGGGTAGCAATGATGCATTGCTAGATGTCGCTCATTACTTATGTGTCTAAAGTGGTTTAGAGACATTGCCAACGTTACGAAAACCTATATGGTCACACACAAAGAACATGTTTTGGATATGGGGTTCATCCTAGTTTGACTAAATGAATCATTAGTTAATTGAATGGACTAGAATGAGTTAGACTCATTGCTTGGCCAAACTTGAGTTGGACTCAAATTGGTTTAATTTGAGTTAGACTCAAATGAAACCAATTGAAGAAGGTTAGCATGATTAATGATGATTAATCATGCATGCAAATGGATTAATGCATCAAATGGATTAATTGCATGAAATGAGATTTAATCCATGTTAATCCTAAAACGTTGCATGCAAAAGAATTAATCCATGAAATGGGATTTAATGCATGTTAATCCTAAAACATTGCGTGCTAAAGAATCAATCCATGAAATGGGATTTCATCCTCAAATGTTGCATGCAAGAAGGTGTTAATGCATAAAATGTGATTTAAGCTCTCCTAAATGTGAGTGAGAGTATGTGGACTTTGCTTTTCCATGTAGGTATTTCCATTTCCCTTCTCCCTTTCCTCTTGGCCAAAGTCTTGTGTGGAGAGCCTTGTTTTGGTTGCTAGCACAACCAAAGTTGTTGTCTCCTTTCTCCAAAAGAGTGTTCATGTGGATACCATAAAGGCACGTACACTTGAACGTGTAAAAGATCCGACGAACCTTGGACGAGCGGGATAGACAAAGGGCACTCATCAAAGGTATACCCTATATGATAGGGCTTTTGATCTATACTTTGTATGAGTTTTCTTTCACATGGATTGCTCAAGGGATCCTTTTTCCGCTGCAATTTCGTTATTTATCGCATATGATTTTCTACAGTGGTATCAAAGCCACTTGCGAAAGATCATACAAAGTTTTATGCACTTTTATATGTGATATACAAGTAGGACATATTTTATTATGGGTTGCATAATTGTATGAGCATATTTTTTCGAGATGCATAAGTTTGTGTTGATCAAACTAAAGGATTGCTCTTGAAAAAATTTCATAACCTACGGTTTTCATACTAGTTGATGTAGTTGCGTCACTCTGTTGAGAACAGATTTGTCGCAAGGATGCATCAACGGAACAAGAGGGTCTTGGATTCATTTTGATGGATTTAGGATAGCGACTCATTCAAAGAGTCGACAAAATAAATTTTGTTTCAGGGGCGCTGCCCCTTGACCCTGCCCGCTAATCGGCTAGCGGGACCGCCGTGAGGTTTCGGCTCATGAGAAAATTTTACAAACATAATAATATTGATGTCCAAGATCTATTTGTTGTGTGTTGGTTGCCATGGTGCATGGTTATGTCCCTTTACCCCAATGAGATTGGATTATGTTGTAATTTATAATACGGCCTACGTGTCGTGATGTGTATGTGGGTGTTGTAACTCATAATACGGCCTATGTGTCATGCCTCCCACTTTATTTTTCTAGTTGTAAAATATATTTGGACTTGAATGTAACTCGAATATTCTTATTTTGTAATGTACAAAATGAGGAGTGGAAAGTCCATTGGAGGATGAAGTAACAAGAAAAATGATGACGACACATCATGACCAAAGGAAGCACTTGGAGAAGATGTTATCCCTAGATTGACCATTCGATCTTCTCATTGGCTTGAGAGGATCGTAGAATATAGGTCATAACCATGTCACGGTTTTTTGCTTACATGTGATGCTTGTGTATGTGATGCATGTGATGCTTGTATATGTGAAGCATGCGTAGTTAGTTGTCACACAATTAGGTCACTTATTATATGTCTACCAAAGTTTAATACTTACTATTACCTTCTTCAATCGTAGTCCGTTTTCCAAAGCAAAGTGACTCGATTTACCTCGGTAAAGTGTGACAGGACAATTGTGATGTTCGCCTATTAAACCTTGGGCTTGACTTAACTAAGCTATCTCAATTAGATTGATGAACTTAGAGGCATAGCTCATACGTGACATCTACCTACATTATACAAATCTTGGGCGATTAGCCAAAGCTAACTCAAGATGAGTGGTAATTTAAAAGAATATCTCATGCGATGGGCACAATGAACAAATAATGTTGTTCATATAAATATACAAGAGTTACATTAGATGTAATTGGTACAAGTTACCTACCTAACTTATACGAGTCTTGGGCAATTAGCCAAAGCTAACTCAAGATGCGGTATAATATGGATCTTGTCCCATTTTATAACCAGTGGGAGAATCATTTAGTTAAAGGCATAATTAAATGATTGAAATATGATACATTTCTGCATTTCTGTATTGTAGATCACCATGTCATCAAATACGTCAAACACACTCTCTCTGCGATCTATCCTTGATAAGGATAAGCTCACTGGAGCTAACTTCCTGGACTAGTACAGGAACTTAAGGATAGTCCTCAAGCAAGAACATAAACTATACATCCTAGAGCAGTCCATTCCTGAACCACCCACCCCTATGGCCACTCGTGCTGACAAGGATGCTTATAAGAAGCACCAAGATGATGCACTGGATGTGTAATGTCTTATGCTTGCCACCATGAACTCTGAGCTTCAGAAGTAATATGAGAACATGGAAGCCTATGGTATGGTTGAGCATCTAAAACAACTATATAAGGGACAAGCAAGGCACGAGATACGAAGTGCCAAAGGCCTTGTTTTAATGCAAGATGCAAGAAGGAACTCCCATAGGCACTCATGTACTCAAAATGATTGAGTACGTTGAGAACCTAGAGAGATTGGGATTTCATTGGGCCAAGAGCTGGCCACTGACCTTGTTCTGCAGTCACTGCCAGAAGGCTATAGTCAATTTGTCATGAACTACAACATAAATGAAATTGACAAGCCTTTACCTGAGATGTTGAGCATGTTGCGAACTGCTGAACTCAACCTTAAGAAGGCAAAGCCTGGTACCATTTTGATGGTGAACAAAGGCAAAGGCAAGCATAAGCCTAAAAGTAAGGGGAAGACCCCAAGCCAAAGGCAAAGGTAAGGCAAATGCATTGAAACCCAAAGGTGGAGTGGCTAAGGAGGGAACCTGCTTCCATTGTAATGAGACTAGATATTGGAAGAGGAACTGCAAGCTATACCTGAAAGAGGTGAAAAAAAAGAGAAGTGAGACTTCTGCCTCAAGTATATGTGTTATAGAAGTCAATTTATCTATCTCATCTTCTTGGGTATTAGATATCGGTTGTGCTTCTCACATTTGTACCAATGTGTAGGGCCTTCGAAAGACTAGATCATTGACGAAGGGTGAAGTGGACCTACGGATAGGCAATGGAGCAAAAGTTGCCGCCATCGATGTAGGGACATATTCCTTATCTTTGCCCACTGGGCTTATCTTAGAACTAGAAGATTATTGTTATGTGTCTGCCTTGACTAAAAATATTATCTCTGTTTCTTGTTTAGACAAGAAAAGTTTCTCATTTGTAATAAAGGATAAGTGTTGTTCCATTTATTTAAATGATATGTTTTTTTGTAGTGCACAACTTGTGAATGATCTCTATCTTCTAGATCTTGAAACCCCAGTCTATAACATAAATACCAAACGGTTCAAATCTAATTATCTGAATGAAACATATCTCTGGCATTGTCGCCTGGGTCACGTAAATGAGAGTCACATATCCCAGCTCCATAAGGATGGATTACTAGACTCATTTGATTTTGAATCATATGAGACATGTAAATCCTGTCTTCTAGGCAAGATGACCAAGACTCCATTTAGTGGGCATGGCGAACGAGCTACTGATTTGTTAGAACTCATATATACTGATGTATGTGGGCCTTTCAATATAGCAGCTAGAGGAGGCTATCCATACTTCATTACTTTTACTGATGATTTCAGTAGATATGGATATGTGTATCTTATGAGACACAAATCTGAATCCTTTGAAAAATTCAAATAATTCAAGAATGAAGTACAAAACCAACTTGGTAAGAGTATAAAAGTGCTTCGATCAAATCGAGGTGGGGAATACCTTAGCCAAGATTTTCGTGACTATCTCGTTGAGTTTGGGATTAGATCTCAACTCACTCCACCTAGAACACCACAGTGGAATGGTGTATCAGAAAGGAGAAATCATACATTATTAGATATAGTACGATCTATGATGAGTCACACAAATCTTCCTTCTTTCTTCTGGGGATATGCTTTAGAGACGACTGCTTTCACACTTAATCGCGTCCCATCTAAGGCAGTCATAAAGACACCATATGCAATATGGACTGGGAAGAGTCCCAAGATATCTTTTATGAAGATTTAGGATTGTGAGACTTATGTTCAACGTCAAGTCTCTGACAAACTAGGCTCCAAATTAGACAAGTGCTACTTTGTAGGATATCCTAAGGAAACGAAAGAATATTACTTCTACAATCCCACACAAGGCAAAGTGTTTGTCGTTAGAAATGGCGTATTTCTAGAAAGAGAGTTCATTTCTAGAAGAACTAGTGGGAATAAAATATATCTTGAAGAAATTCAAGATAAAGATAGCACTGAGATGGAAATTGAATAGGCACCATAAAGTGTTGTGGATGATGAGATTGTTACACAAGAAGTTGTGGAGCAACAACCTGTTCAAGTAGACCAACCTCTTCGCAGGTCTAATAGGATACGTCGTCAGTCTGAGAGATATTCATTTCTCTTGTTTGACAATGATGATGTTATGCTTGTTGAGTTGAACGAGCCTACATCCTATCAGGAAGCTGTGATGAGCCCAGATTCTGAGAAATGGCTAGAGGCCATGAGGTCCAAAATGGAATCCATGTACACTAACCAAGTATGGACTTTGGTTGATCCACCTGAAGGGGTCAAACTCATTGGGTGTAAGTGGGTCTTTAAGAGAAAGACTAACATGGATGGTCTTATGCATACCTATAAAGGGTGATTGGTAGCTAAAAGTTTCAAACAGATTCATGGTATTGACTATGATGAAACTTTTTCACCAGTTGCGATGCTTAAGTCCATTCGGATCATGCTTGCTATTGCAGCTTACCACGATTATGAATGTCAAAACTGCGTTTCTAAATGGAAACCTCCTCGAGGATGTGTACATGATACAACCTGAGGGTTTTGTAGATCCAAAGCATGTTGGCAAGGTATGCAAGCTGCAAAGGTCCATTTATGGCTTAAAGCAAGCATCTAGAAGTTGGAAACTTCGATTCGATGATGCAATCAAAGAGTTTGGTTTCATCAAGAATGAACATGAACCCTGTGCCTACAAGAGGGTTAGTTGGAGCATAGTTATCTTTCTTATCTTGTATGTTGATGACATACTTCTCATTGGAAACGACATCCCTACGTTGCAGTCTGTGAAGACTTGGCTTGGGAATTGTTTCTCAATGATGAACTTAGGTGAAGTAGCCTACATTTTAGGCATTAAGATCCATAGAGATAGATCTAAGAGATTGCTTGGCTTAAGTCAGAGTGCATACATTGACAAAGTGTTTAAACGTTTTGCCATGCAGAATTCCAAGAAGGGATTTCTGCCAATGTCGCATGGTGTGAGCCTTTCGAAGGATCAATGCCCTTCTTCTAAGGAAGAAAGGGAACGCATGGATCAGATCCCTTATGCATCTGCTATAGGGTCTATTATGTACGCCATGCTATGCACTCATCCTGATGTCTCATATGCTTTAAGCATGATGAGCAGGTATCAGTCAAATCCAGGTGACAATCACTGGACAACCGTCAAGAATATTCTTAAGTACTTGAGAAGAACTAAAGAATATTTCTTGATATTTGGAGGCAATGAGGAGCTCGTTGTAAAGGGTTACAGCGATGCTAGTTTTCAAACAGACAAGGATGATTACAGATCGCAGTCAGGGTATGTTTTTTATTTAAATGGTGGTAATGTGAGCTGGAAGAGTTCAAAGCAAGACACAGTCACGGATTCTACTATAGAGGCCGAGTATATTGCTGCTTCGGATGCAGCAAAGGAGGTTGTTTGGATCAGGAAGTTTGTTTCTGAGCTTGGTGTAGTTCCTAGCATCGTGAACCCCTATAGAACTTTATTGTGACAACAATAGGGCTATAGCATAGGCTAAGGAACCTCGTTCTCACCAGCGTTCCAAACATATACTACGGCGGTATCACCTCATTCGATAGATCATCGATAGAGGAGATGTGCGGATATGTAGAGTAGATACTGATTCTAACATTGAGGATCCCTTGACCAAGGCTTTAGTACAGAGGAAGCATGATGGTCATACTAGGTCACTGGGTCTTAGAGATTACAGTGAATGGCACTAGTATTAGTGGGAGATTGTTAGTGTCAGCCCTTAGTGTCAATCATGAGATGATTGATTAGGGATCATATTTCATTAATAACAAACAAGGTTTGCTTATTATATTATTTCTTATCTGTGTTATACAAATAATATAATAGTGTCCTTGAATAGTAGGTTCAGGTTTACAGTATTTCAATTGGTTGAATTGATAGTGAGAGTCTATAGACATATATATATATATATATATATATATATAACACTACTCTTAACTATTCCTAGTTGAGTATTAATATGCAAGGACAATATTAATGCATAGAGACTGGTATGTAGGTCAATTGATGACTTAATCTCACAAGTCATGGAAATGTGATATCAAATTGACACATGGGTACATATTAGAGACTATATACTGAATTGACCCACCATGAGAAAGTTTCATGGATCATTATATGAGTGTTATAAACTTTCTCATGTGGCTATTATTATGAATAGTCCTTAGACCTTAAATCACTACGATTCCCTACATAAGGAGTTATGTACTTTGGTGTCATCAAATGTCACCCGTAATAGGGTGGACTATAAAGGTGATCAATAGGTATGTAACAAATTATGCGGAGGAATGTGAGTGATGTAGATGGGATCTATCCCTTCCATATGATGTGAGTGATATCTTTTGGCCTCTTTATAGAGTAAGACCACAAAATGCATGATCATGCTCAAATAAGTCAATATGAGATATTGAGCTCATTTGTTTGAGTGAGTCTACTTGGGGATCAAGAAACACAAAGATTGATAAGAGGATGACACAGTCTATACCTCATTGATCAATCTAGATATCGAGGATAGAAGAACAAGGTCATACAAGATAGTAGTCATAGAAAGGTTTTGTCGGATCTTGATATTTTCATAACTTGGGTAGCAATGATACATTTCTAGATGTCACTCATTGCTTATGTGTCTAAAGTGGTTTAGAGACATTGCCAATGTTACGAAAACCTATAGGGTCACACACAAAGAACATGTTTTGGAGATGGGGTTCATCTTAGTTTGACTAAATGAATCATTAGTTAATTGAATGGACTAGAATGAGTTAGACTCATTGTTTGGCCAAACTTGAGTTGGACTCAAATTGATTTAATTTGAGTTAGACTCAAATGAAACCAATTGAAGAAGGTTAGCATGATTAATGATGATTAATCATGCATGCAAATGGGAGTTGTTGCATGCAAATGGATTAATTGCATGAAATGGGATTTAATGCATGTTAATCCTAAAATGTTGCATGCAAAAGAATTAATCCATGAAATGGGATTTAATGCATGTTAATCATAAAATGTTGCATGCAAAAGAATCCATCCATGAAATGGGATTTCATCCTCAAACGTTGCATGCAAGAAGGTGTTAATGCATAAAATGTGATTTAATGCATGAGAAATGGGATTTAAGCTCTCCTAAATGTGAGTGAGAGTATGTGGACTTTGCTTTTCCGTGTAGGTATTTTCCATTTCCCTTCTCCCTTTCCTCTTGGCCAAAGTCTTGTGTAGAGAGCCTTGTTTTGGTTGTTAGCATAATCAAAGGTGTTGTCTCCTTTCTCCAAAAGAGTGTTCGTGTGGATACCATAGAGGCACGTACACTTGAACGTGTAAAAGATCCGACGAACCGTGGACGAGCGGGATAGACAAAGGGCACACATCAAAGGTATACCCTATATGATAGGGCTTTTGATCTATACTTTATATGAGTTTTCTTTTGCATGGATCGCTCAAGAGATCCTTTTTCCGCTGCAATTTCATATTTATCGCATAGGATTTCCTACATAGCCTAGACCTAAACATTCTAACCACCTCCATCAGCCTCATGCCCTCAGGGTCCATCCGAGTCCTCCACGACTCCTTCACCATTTGCATTAGCCTTCAAGTTCTTCCATTAGCTATGTCATGCTAATAGAGTCTCCTTTGCCAAGGTTCATTTGGACTTATGTCGCCAAGACTACATGCTTGGACTTTACACTGCCAAAAACCTCCCCCCTGTACTTTCTGATTGTCAAGCCTCAATGCTTGGACTTTCACCGCTAAGACTACACACTTGGACTTATGTGGCACCAAGACCATTGTTGGACTTTCCATGTCAAGACCAGTCTTGGACTTTCCATGCTAAGTATCCAAACTTGGACTTCCATGCCAAGACCTTGCTTGGACTTTCCATGCCAAGACCATTCTTGGACTTTCCATGCAAGTATCTAAACTTATACTTTCCATGCTAAGTATCCAAACTTGGACTTCCCCCAGAGTCCACTCCAGTCTAGTCAACCTTGACCTGAGGTTTGATTGCTCCAATAATTTCTCTCAAATATTCTCCCCAATATAACTTTGGATATCCCAATCATCTACTAGTCATATCCAACCGTATTGACAAACATCAAAACACTACTCAAGTCTTGTCAACATTGACCCGGGGCCTATTGCACCAACATCTATTTCTCAGAAAATCTTGCATCGATTCCTCCTTTGCCACCAATTGTGTTGTCCGAGTCTTACAAGTTTACACTTGCTTTTGTAGTTCCCTCTCTCCCTGCACTTGAAACATATAATATGAATTTTAAATTTATAATTTATAATTATACCTTTCTCCGCCTAAATTTTTTGTCATGTGAAATGCTCCTAAATTTCAGTGCCCCTGAAAGTGTCTTAGATAATGATTTTTAGAGAAAAATATTAGTACCAATTGAAGAACTCTAAATGAACTTCAATTTGGTGGGTTGTGTGTTCTGTGGTTCCACTTGTATCGAAAGTTATGACTATTTTACCTCTAGCTACTCTCCCTGGCTATTAGTCTAGTTGAAGAGCCTCCTGCTCTGATACCAATTGTAGGACCAATGTGATGTGTTAGAGGGGGATGAATAGCGCTCGTTACTTTTTCTTATTCCTTCAGTCAAAGTCATTAGTAGTAGCAGAAATAATAAAACTAAAGAACACATAAATTTTTTACTTGGTTCCCAACCCCCCAGGGTTGGTATATCCAAGGCCTATGCACAGACGTTTGTCTACTAAGCGTTCTCCTTCTCGAAAGATTTCTGAAGGTGGAGAAACCTCTTATAAAGTTTGTATTCAGCAACAAGTATATAAATGAAATAAGATCATATGAATACAAATAGTGGAAATTGATCAGTCCGGAAGCCTTGAGCGTCTCGCACTCCTCCTAGTGCTTCCCCGATCACACGAGAAGAATTTCGACACTAGGTATGGAAGAGAGAATATTGTGATTGATTATTTGAAGCTTCTACTTGAGGTTGCTTTTATAGAGCTTTTTCAGGTGCCTAGAATTATTTCCAGGCACCTCCAACTATGCCTCGATTAGATCCAACCCAATCGGGTCTTATCCTATTCCAAGCACCTAGACCTCTTTCAGTGCCTGGAATTATTTCTAGGCGCCTACAGAATGATGTGGTCGCCTCCAGTTGTTTATCTGCAAGTTTCAAACCTCCATTACCCAAACTCAGTCACCTGAAAGTTATCCAGGCACCTGCCACATCACCATGTACCTAGCTCGGATCTTGATTTTGTCTGCTCCTAGCTCCAGTCGTCTGGAATATTTTTGAGCACCTAGAAAACTGATTAACTGGAACTCATCTAGTCACCTGGATAGTACCTGCATCACAAGATTAGCATAGCATACAAATAGTAGTAATGATAGTCTTCCACCTGTCTTATCTTGACTTCGGCATTCCCTTGGAACCCTAGTGAGATCAATACTTTTGCCAAACCTTTGGTCCCTCCAACCTGTCTGGACTTCCTACTTAGCCTGCAATCCCTTAACCCCCATGGCTTCTTTTTGATGTTTAGACCACGCTGACCCATCACAAATCCTTCACTTGGTGTCCTCAATCCTACTAAGACTTCCTGCCAAGTCACTTCTTGACCGGGACTTCCTTTCCTAGTCCGATCTCGTAGACCTACCAGCTAGGACTTCCATTTTCCTTGTCCAATCCCATAGGCCTACTAGGACTTTCACTTTCCTAGTCCGATCCCCCAGACCTACCAGGAGTTTCACTCTTAACTCATATCCAAACATTTTGGTCTTGTTTGGATCGAACCTTGGTCAATTCTTGGCCAGACAAAGGTATATTATCAAACATCAAAACCCTAGAGGTTGATTCCACCAACAACCTAGATCACTTCTAGGTGCATAGATCTGACATTGAACCAGGGTGATGTAATTGAGGGTGTCCTAAGGCAATCGTCTTACATGTTATTAATAAAATTCACTATTTGAGTATACATTTTCTATGTATGTGATTGGATCTTAAACTCATCTATTGAAGTCCATAATACAATACATAGTATGAGAGAAATTGTAATTGGATCACAATTAGTGGATATCTCATCATGTGTAATTATGTAAGTAATGAAACGATCCCTAGTCGATGAATTGATGAAATTGAACATCATCAATTCTGTGAGACTAGCACATGTTATGCTCTTTGGTTTATCCAAGTATTCGATACTCACTAAATGGAAGCATAAGGATGTTGTGAGTGAGCATGTGGATACTAGTTAGGATAACTAGTTCATTGGAGTGATCTGCTATAATACTTCATATGGTTATTCATGCCAATGAAGCTCGAGTCCGAGCTTTCTTAGACTTGAGGTATTCAAGTCATCTTGATCATGGCGACTTATACTTTGACTTCTTTGCAACCATCACCATAGGAGATGTCACTCTGGGTTGATTGGGCATAAGTCAAAGCGATAGAAGATGTTTGAATAGCCCACAGAGGATTTACCACTCCTTATAAAGGAGATGTATACCTTGAGCCTCTTGTCAAGATTATTACTCGAAAGTCTCTGGTCAAGTTAAGAAAAAAGTCTTCTTGGAAATATGTAGGAGTAACTTGAATCCACATGACAAGAAACTAACTTGGGCTAGGTGTGACGTGTTAGTATTAGCCCTTAGTGGCAATCAATCATGAGATGATTGGTAAGGGAAACTCATATTTCATAATAAAGGCAAAGTTTATGGTTGTTGTATTTACTTCATTGATGTGCCATTTTGAATAAATATAATAATATCCTTGGGTAGTTGGTTCTAGTCTACGACATATATATATAAAACACTACTCGTACTAATTTCTAGTCAAGTATTAATATACCAGGATAATATTAATACATTGAGACTAGCATGTAGGTCAACTGATGACTTAATCTCACAAGTCATTGATATAGGATATCAAGTTGGCACATGGATATGTATTAGAGAATACATACCAAATTGATCCGCCATGAAAATATTTCATGGATCGTCATATGAGTGTCATAAACATTCTTATAGTGTCTATTGATATGAATAGCCCCTAGACCTCAAATCACTATGGTTTCCTACATAAGGAGTGTTATACTTTGGTATCGACAAATGTCACCTGCAACAAGGTGGACTATAAAGTCGATCACTGGTATGCAATGAATTATGCAGAGAGATGTGAATGATGAGATGGGATCTATCCCTTCCATATGATGAAAGTGATATTTGTAGGCCCCTTGATAAAGTAGGACTACTAATGGTCATGCTAAAATAAGTCAATATGGGATATTGAGCTCATTTGATTAAGGTAGTTTACTTGGAGATCAAGAAACACAAAGATTGATAAGAGGTTGACACAGTCTATGCCTCATTGATCAATCTAGATATCAAGGATAGAAGGATTGAGTCATACAATATAATAGCCACAGAAAGGTTATGTCGGATCTCAACTTTCTTGTCACTTGGATAGCAATAATGCATTGTTAGATGTCACTCATTGCTTATGTTTTTAAAAGGAGTTTTAGAGACATTGTCAATGTTACAAGAACCTATTAGGTCACACACAAAGAACATGTTATTTTGGAGATGGGTTCATATTAGTTTGACTAAATGAACCATTAGGCTATTGAATTGGATTCATTGAGTTAGACTCATTGAAAGGTTTGAATTTTGGTTAGACTCAAATTGATTGGCCGAAATTGAGTTAGACTCAAATTGGTTTATTTTAAGTTGGATTCAAATTAATTTGAAGAAGATGAATGGATTCATCATGATTAATTGAATTAATCATGCATTAAAGATGGAATACAAAAGGATGCAAAACATTTGGTATTCATGGGATGAATATAAAAGGTCTTTGGATTATGATTCATAGGGTGGTGTTTTTCTTTTGTTCTTCTTCTTCATTGTGGTCGAACCTTTTCTTTAGCCAAGACCCCTCGTGTGGTGTTTCAACCACAACTTTGATTCTCCAAAGTGTGTGTTCGTGTGGATACCATAGAGGCGTGGCCATCCTGATCGCATTGAGATCCATCGTAGAGAAGTTGCTGCTAAGATTGCGAAGGGCTATGCATCAAGGGTAATCTCTCAACTCAGATGTAGTTGTAAGAATGATAAATATTGTGTATACACATGGATCTCTGAAGGGATCCAATTTCCACTACATTTTGCGATGGATTTTTCGCATAAGATCCCTTAGATGACGTAGTCAAGTATAGGATGAGTTAAAGGAATAAGGGCATGAGCAACTAAAGATGTTGAAGGATTCATAAAGTCAACATTGAACTTTCCGATCAATTCAATTGTGGGGCATGATGTAGTGCTAGGTGTCACTCATTATCTATTCATAATTAATGGGTTAATTATGAATGGTCAACATAGCCAGGAACCTATTGCGTCAAAAGCAATACAGTTTTGGAAATAAGATTTTCAAATAGAGAGGTAAAGAGGTCATGAAAGGGGGGTTATAGAACCTCTCACTGTCATGCAAGGACTTAGCAAAGTTGTGCCGCATAAAACTGAGCATAAACGAAGTGAGCATGGCCCAACAGAGTTGTTCCGAGGTTGGCATGGTCATGCCATGCTCTACCTCTGATGGCATGGCCACGGTAGAGGGCTCCACAGCTTGCCCATGGATCCCTCCACAGTCATGGCCAATGTGGCCAAATTATGGCCATGATAGAGCTCCACAACTTGGTCATGGAGCCCTCCACGGTTGTATTGGAGACCACCATGTTGGACCTTTTGGTGGCACTAGAGGGGGTGAATAGCATTTTCACCCTTTGTTGCAATTTCAATCGTTCGTGCTCATCTACAATAATGTTAGTGCACAGCAAAAATACGAATACAAACACAAAGCATAACACAAATATGACACAAATTTTACGCGGTTTGAACTCTAAAGTGAGATCTAGTGATGCACACCACCACTAAATCTTTTTCTTCTCGAAAATAATCTGGAGGTGGAGAAACCTCTTACAATGATCTTACAAGAAGAATACAATCAAAAATGAAATACAAAAGAAAATACAAGTAAAGAAATACTTTACACAACAAATATTAGCTTGAGTGTTCTTTTGGTTGTTGTTGATGGCTAGGAAGGTATGGAAAGCATCAACTTATCCCCTCCAAGAACCAACAGCTTCTCCTCTTCACGAACTCTCCTTTTAAAGTTCTAGCTCGGCCTTATTCCCGCCTAGCAGTCGACTACTCTTACCCACTAGTCGACTGTCCATTTATCCATTGTCTCACAACGGACTAATCCATGTCAGAAAGTGTCCGATCAGTCGGTTGTCTTAACCCAATAGTCGACTTCCATAGCCATCAGTCGACTACCATAAGTCAGCAGTTGACTATGAAACCTTTTGTGCCTTGTCCACTTAAGGTTAGTCGACTGCTCATCCCTAACATTTGACAGCTAGTGGCCAATCAACTAATCTAACCCACCAATCGACTGTTAGAGGCACAGTCAGTAGTCGAACCTCAGTCGACTACATGACTAATTGATTGGGACATAACCCCAATCGACTACCCGAGCCAACTAAGCCCTCCGAGTGTCGAGCACTTAACCAGTCGACTAGTCAATACCACCAATCGATTGGTAAACCTTAAAGCTGAGGTTTAACCCAAGTATAATTCCCTCATACTTGATACTCACCCTTGGCCTAGACCTAAGCCTTCAAGCCAGTTCCATCAGCCTCACTTAGGGTCTATCTGAGTCCTCCACGACTCCTTCACCCTTCATGCTAGTCTTCAAGTGCTTTCATCGACTTTGTCATGCCATTGGGTACCCTTAGCCTAGACCTAAACCTTCAAGCCACTTCCATCAGCCTCACGTCCTTAGTTCGAGTCCACGACTCCTCACCCTTGGCGTTAGCCTTCAAGTACTTCTATTAGCTTTGTCATGCTATCGGGTCTACATTTGCAAAGAAGTCGCGCCTCCGGGACTTCCATTGCCAAGTCTCTAAACTTGAACTTTTACCGCCAAGACTACACCCTTGGACTTACACGACCAAGACTACATAGTTGGACTTTTCTTTGCCAAATATCTATACTTGGACTTTCACTGCCAACACTACACACTTGGACTTACACGACCATGACTACACACTTAGACTTTTTTTCCCCTTTGCCAAATATCCATATTTGGACTTTCTCTTGCCAAGACTCCACCCTTGGACTTTCCCTTGCCAAGTATCCATACTTGGATTTCTCCATTGCCAAGTATCCATACTTGGACTTTCCCTTGCCAAGTCTCCAAACTTGGACTTCCACTCTCGTCTCACTCGAGCTTGGTTAACCTTGACCTGAGCTCGATTGCTCCAAAAATATCCCTCATGATAATCTCCCTTAATATGTATGTCAAACGTATTGTTAAATCCATTATCAAAGCCTATTGTTAAATATCAAAAACCTACTCAAGTCTCACTAGAGCTTGGTAAATATTGCATGGGGTTGATTGCACCAACAAAGAACACTATTCTTGGAAACATGTAAGAGTAACTTGAATCGACAAGACAAGAAACTAACTTGGGTTAGGTGTGACATAGTCAGCCTAGTGGTGAGACCATGTCCTGAACCAAGTGGGTATAGGATGAGTTAAAGGAATAAGGGCATGAACAACTGAAGTTGCTGAAGGATTCAAAAATATTCTGAAGCTAACATTGGACTTTTCGATCAATTGTGGGTCATGATTTAGTGTTAGGTGTCACTCATGATCTATTCATAATTAATGAGTTAATTATGAATGGTCAACATAGCTGGGAACCTATTGGGTCAAAAGCAATATGAGTGTGGGAATGAGATTCTCAAAGAGAGAGGTAAAGAGGTCATGAAAGGGGGGTATAGAACCTCTCACTGTCATGCCAGGACTTAGCACAACTGTGTCACATACAACCGAGAGTGAACATGGCCCAACACGCCCATTCCAAGGCTAGAATAGCCACGCCAGGCTCTACCTCTGATGGCATGGCCACATCAGAGAACTCCACAACCTACCCATGGATCCCTCCATAGTCATGGCCAATATTGTTGGAACGTCGGTGGCCGGCTAGAGGGGGGTGAATAGCCCGATATGCGTAGACGATGGAAATCGTTCGTTCTTCTTGTGTCACTTGTCTAAGATTGTCGTTAGCGCAGCGGAATAGTAATACAAATGAAAATACTAACAACACATACAAGCATACACAAGATATACGTGGTTCGGAACCAAATGGTCCCTACTCCACGGGGCGAGCTCAACGAGCTCTAGTTATGCGCACGGCACTAACTAAACTCCTTCTCGACAACACGTCAAAGGTGGAGAAACCTCGTACAAGAAATTACAATAGTAATACAAAAATACAAGCCAAAATACAAAGACAATACAAAAGAAAACTTTTACACAATTGCTTTGATCACTTGCTTATTGCTTGCTTTGGATTGCTCTTGAAGGTCTGGACTGGAATACAGCAGCAATTCCCCTCCAAAATCTCCACAAAAGTCTTAGAGAAATCCTCCATCTCGAGCTCCATTTATCACCTGCATCGAGCTGATTCCGCACCTATCAGTCGACTGATCGTAACCATCAGTCGACTGGTCCTGTAGTCGTTGTCTCACAACAACTTGATCCACGCTGACCAAGTTCCAATGGATCCATCATCAGTCGACTAATCATGCACATCACTTGACTGATGATCCCATCAGTCAAGTGGTCGCCGCGATCACTCGACTGGAAACCATTTTGTGCCCGAATTCGCCCTGATCAGTCGAATGATCCCATTATCAGTCGACTGATGGCATCGACAGTCGACTGCCCTCCCTCGACAGTCGACTTTTTGGCCAGAACTTGGTCAGTCGAACACCGGTCAAGTCCAAATGACCTAGAGCAGTCGACTGGCACCTATGTCAGTCGACTAATGTCGGGTAAAACCTCAAACACCAAGTTGTTTGAGCATCCGACCATAAGGTAAACCCTCAAACACCACGTTTGAGCCTCCAACACTCAATCTTAGCCTCTTGGCAAAGTCCACCTTATCCTCTCATGGAGTTCACCACCGAAGCTCTCTTCCCTCGGCCTACATCCCTCGGATGCACTAAGCGCACGGCTTCGCAATGTCATCCTTCGCGTCTCTTGCCCTCGAAGTATGCTTCCCTTGGGCCTCACTCCATTCGCTCCCCATCCGGCAGTCCCTCGGATGCACCAAGCGCACGGCTTCGCAATGTCATCCTTCACCGACTCAAGGACCCTGAGCCTAGTTAAATTGCCAAGTCCTCAAGACTTCCCACACCAAACCTCATGCTTGGATTTTCCCAACACCAAGCCCCATGCTTGGACTTTTCACCACCAAGGCTACACACTTGGATTTACGTGGCCAACCCATGTTGGACTTCCCAAGACAATCTCATGTCATACGTTTTGTCTAACATCAAAATATAGTTCGAGTCAAACTCAAGTCCTGGGCCGATTGCACCAATAATCTCTCCCTTTTTAATGTTTGACAAAACCTCAAACCCAAGTATACCAATTATCCCCAATTGGCAATTCTCACATCCCAATGAGAATTCTAACTTTCCCAATTGATAACTTCTCCCCCTTTTTGACATACATCAAAAAGGTCCTCACCAAGGGTATAAATGTCTCATATCCCAATGAGATCTTACAATCTTTCCCTTGGAGGAATACATGCCTACAATCTTTCTAGTGATGAGTCTCATATCACTTAAGAGAGGCACTCTAATTTTCCTCCCATGAGGAAAAATGCACATCCATCTTCCCATGATGGATACCTCCCCCTAAAGATTTGTTCCCCCTTAACCATTGCACCAACAATGTCCTTGGAGAGTCCCTAAGCCAATAGGAACATTTAAACAATCAAAATTAAGGCAAAAGTTCAACAATGAACTCTCACACACCTTAAAATTTATACTCACCCTAAATTCATATCCTAATTCATATCCAATGGATTTCCACCCTTTTTAATGCTCTCCCAAGCATATCCTAGGGTTAGGAGTGGTTAGGGGACCAAAACATAGTTGAACATGGGCCTAACAACCAAGGTTTACCCGAAATCAACAGTATCAGTCGACTCTCTCAGCTACTAGTCGACTCCTTCCCATATCAGTTGACTGCCATCCATGGAAGTCGACTGATAACTGCAAAGTGCAGTTTTTAAATTTCAGAACCCAAGTTCCGAAATTCATAAGTAAATATAAATAAGGTGAAAATCATGAAATTTTGTATGTATATTACTTATACCAACCATTAAGGGTGAAAAATATTAGAAAATTATTTTACTCACAAAATAATGAGATTGACACAAAGTTCAAAAGTTGAGAAAAGCTTCAATATTGAGCCCTCTTTGTATTATCTCATTCAATGGTGATAGCTATCAAAAGATAGACTCCACCAAGGTTTTTTAAAATGTTTTTGAAATGTTTTTAAAACCTTTAATTTCTTTTTCCTAAACATCTCACTTGTATCTAAATGTGTAAAACACATACAAGTCAAATATTAATGAGATGTGGGGTCTTTGTTATTAAGAGTTTCATGTATATTTCTAGGCAACATTATTTGATTCCCTTATGCATGGGACTTCAAATCATGCCTTAGTCCTTAATTTCATTTTATTTATGCATAAATGATGATTATGACATAAATGATACAAAGATAAGAGCATGTGCCAAAATCATGATGTCATGCATGTGAATGAAATTTAAGCACACATGACATATAGAAATAACCCTAAAAATGATCATGACATTTTATATGATAAAACTAAATATGATGTCATGTCATGGAAAGGCAAACAAATCATGGCAATTATAAAATACTAAGGTATAGAATACCTAAGTGTTAAGCCTAAATTATTATTTCTAGGATTAAGTCCATTTTTGCCTTAATGCTAATTATCCCCCTAGTGTGGCAAAAACCCAAAATGGCACACCCTTACTCCTAAGACCTAATTGTGTCAATTTAATCATTTTTCAACTTCTCAAAGCACATTGGCACAACCTAATATGTCAACTCACCATGGCTAGGTTAACCACCTATCCACATAGGGTTGACACACCCTAACCCATCTAGCATGAATCGATAACGCTCCTAGGAACCCAATATCTATTGGAGCTCCTTGGGTTAACAAGGTATTCACTAGGAATAACTTCCCTAGATACCTTCCTAATGACCCTTTTTGGTTTTGACACATTAGTCAAATGGGTCTTTCCTAGGTCAACTCTAGAGATGACTCCTCCTTTGACCTTCTTAGTGGCTTTCTTGGTTTTTCTTAAGTCCTTAGCTACTAAACACTTACCATGGCTAGTCTTAAGGATAACTTCCCGATTAGCCTTGGTTTTTCTAGACCTAGATATTGTTCCATAATTAAATGGAACATTGTGATAGGACATAGGTTTGTGACCCAAACCTCTCTTGCCCTTGGACATTTCTTGTTTTCTAGGACCTAGATTTTGACCTTTTGACCCCTTAAATGATTTTGTCATTTTTGCTAGGGTCTTCTCCGATTTTTCAAGCCTTGACCTCAAGGCTTGGTTTTCTAATTCTAATTTTCCCAATTTTAAATTTTCATTTATCTTTTGGGAATGACTCTTCTTAGGCATATGCCTAGACTTTTTGGAGTTAATGCCCAAGTTTTCTTCTATTCTCCTTATAGACTCCCTAAGTAGGATTGGTCTAGAATTATGATGTCTAGGTTTGTCCTTAGGTAATTCTACATGTTTGGCACCTAAACAAAAATATTTGTTCCTGCTAGCATGCTTTTCATTAATAATTGCAAGAGAGCTAAAATAGTTCCTAGCATGCTTATTAACCTTAGAAATTGAAGGTGCATTAAATTTTACCTTAGGGTTAGCTTTGGAAGCTCCCCCTACATGTGATACACCTTCTTGCCCTTTCTTCCTCCTCCTAGGGCATTGGCTTCGGTAGTGTCCTCTTTGGTTGCATTTAAAGTACACAATGTGCTCTTTGCTCTTTCTATCAAGAACTCCGACATCCTTTGACTTGTGGTTGACTTTTGACATCGGTACCTTTTCTTTAGCCAATTTTGGGCATTTACTCTTGTGATGCCCTTTCTCCCTACACTCAAAGTATATTATATGATTTTTATCCTTAATTATAATGCATGAGTTACCTAGAGAGGTGGAGGAATCCTCTTGATCACTTCCCCCGAATGTTGAAGCTTCTTCTTGATCTTGCTCCGGGATGGAATTCCTCTCCTCCCCCTCAATGCTAGAGGTGGAGGTTTCCACCAAGGCATCCACATCTTCGAATGTGGATGGCAATTCTTCAACATCCTTGGATCCGGATGTTGATGGGCATTCTTCCTCGGCTTCCTCCTCTACTTGTGCCAGTTCAGGATGTTCATTGAAATTGATCACCTTATGTCATAGGTCCTTTGCATCCCTATATTCACCTAGCCTAGACCAAATATTGTTAGGAATCAAATCACTTAGCATTTTTATTACCTCGAGATTTGTCTTGAAATCCTTCATTTGGTCCTTGGTCCATCTTAATTTTTCTATTGGCTTATTTTCCTTATCCCTAAGCACTACAAAACCATTTTCAATAATTAACATGAAATCAAAATTGGTTTCGATATATACCTCCATCCTTTTCTTCCACCAAGAAAAGTCTCCATCGAATTTCGATGGATGGATGTTGTAGTCGATCATCTTGTCGTGCTTGTGTTGGAGGTTAGTCCTTGACAAGCTCCTAGCTCTGATACCACTTGTTGGAACGTCGGTGGCCGACTAGAGGGGGGTAAATAGCCCGATATGCATAGACGATGGAAATCGTTCGTTCTTCTTGTATCACTTGTCTACGATTGTCGTTAGCACAGCAGAATAGTAATACAAATTAAAATACTAACAACACATACAAGCATACACAAGATATACATGGTTCAGAACCAAATGGTTCCTACTCCACAGGGCGAGCTCAACGAGCTCTAGTTATGTGCACGGCACTAACTAAACTCCTTCTCGACAACACGTCAGAGGTGAAGAAACCTCGTACAAGCAATTACAATAGTAATACAAAAATACAAGCCAAAATACAAAGACAATACAAAAGAAAACTTTTACATAATTGCTTTGATCACTTGCTTGTTGCTTGCTTTGGATTGCTCTTGAAGGTCTGGAATGCAGCAGCAATTCCCCTCCAAAATCTCCCCAAAAGTCTTGGTGAAATCCTCTATCTCAAACTCCATTTATAACCTGCATCGGGCTGATTCCGCGCTCATCAGTCGACTGGTCCTGTAGCCGTTGTCTCACAATGACTTGATCCACGCTGGCCAAGTTTCAACGGATCCATCATCAGTCGATTGATCATGAACATCAATCGACTGATGATCCCATCAGTCGAGTGGTCATCGCGATCACTCTACTGAAAACCATTCTATGCCCAAATTCGCCCCGATCGATCGGTGATGGCAATCATTGCCCTCTCCTCGGCGATTGGTACAGAACTGCTAGAACAGTGAGTCGAACACCGGTCGAGTCCAAACGACCTAGAGCAGTCGACTAGCACCTATGCTAGTCAACTAATGTTGGATAAAACCTCAAACACCAAGTTATTTGAGTATCCGACCGTTGAGTAAACCCTCAAACACCACATTTGAGCCTCCGACACTCAGTCTTAGCCACTTGGTCAAGTCCACCTCATCCTCTCATGGAGTTCACCACCGAAGCTCTTCCCTCGGCCTACGTCCCTCGGATGCACCAAGCGCACGGCTTCGCAATGCTATCCTTCGCGTCTCTTGCCCTCGAAGTATGCTTCCCTTGGGCCTCACTCCATTCTCTCCCCGTCCGACGGTCCCTCGAATGCACCAAGCGCACGGCTTCGCAATGTCATCCTTCACCGACTCAAGGACCCTGAGCCTAGTGAACTTGCCAAGTCCTCAAGACTTCCCACACCAAGCCTCATGCTTGGATTTTCCCAACACCAAGCCCCATGCTTGGATTTTCCCAACGCCAAGCCCCATTCTTGGACTTTTCACCACCAAGGCTACACACTTGGATTTACATGGTCAATCCATGTTGGACTTCCCATGACAATCCCATGTCATACGTTTTGTCTAACATCAAAATATAGTTCGAGTCAAACTCAAGTCCTGGGCTGATTGCACCAACAAATATAGCCAACTTATAGCCACAACAAAGAGCTCCACGGCTTGGCCTGGGTTTCCTTACCATAATTACATGTTAATTATAGTAAGATTGTTCCGTTTAATGCTTCTATAATACCCTAAACATGAGAATTATATAACGATCTCATGATTTTTGGATCATGGAGATGAGGAATAAAGCACAAGTAAATATGAAGGCAACTTTGAGCTTGCAATGCGGATTAGCAATGGACTAACTCAATAAAGTAGGTCAATTCATAAGCATAGATGGAACTTTGAGACAAGCACATCGAGCTCCATGAAGGTACACATGGCTTAGGCATAGCAAAATGAGATTCACTTTTAAGTCAAATGCAGAATTTCATGATGAAAAATGGTGAAATAATAAGGCAAAAAAATCTAGATCTCATTATGGGAAGTTCAAATAGATCCCCACTGGGCTCCATGCGATTGGAGAATGAGTGGAGAATCTAGATCTCATTATGAGGATCGAGAGACGAATATAGAGAGGGTGAAAAAATGCTTGTTTGAATTGTGTTTGTCTAACAAAAATATAAAGAAAAATAAAACTAAAAACATAAGCACATAACACAAGAAACTAATTTACATGGTTTGGTTATCCCAAATCATATTCCACATTTTATTATCTATCAATGGGTCACTCCTAGAAACTCTCTATTTTTCTCCCACTCAAATACCTTCCAAAGATAAAGAAACCTTTTACAACAACTACTTACAACAATACAACAAGGGGATACAAAGATAAGCAAAAAAAAACATAATAAAGAAAGATTACAATTATTGTTCTTTGCTTTGACTTGCATTCTTTTACTTTAAATTGCTTAAGTTTAAGTGTTCAAAATTTGGCAACAAAAATCCTCAAGTTTTCTTCCTATTATAGGTCGTTTATTTTTTTCTAGAGTCAACTAATCAATGATTTCTTTTGGCAAGTCGATTTAACATGCATGTAGTTGACTCCTTGGATCCATAATGGCTACTTGAGTCAATTGATCCCCCACTCAATCGATTGATATGTTATATCATTTAAAGAATTTGACCATTGTTTATTGCTTTATCTGATCAATGACACCTTCCTGAATTCTATTTGTAGCAATAGTGTAGATTGCCTAATCGACTAATTCTAAAATAGAAGCATTCAATTCATTTGCATTAGCCTAAGTCGACTAATCTTGCCTTAGTTGATTACCAAGTTGACTAACTCCCAATTGATAGTTGGTAACTAGTTCAAATCAATTATTACCTAGTTAACTAGATTTCCTTATCAATTGACTAATATTCAAATTGTTAGTGCCTATAAGATCCACATATCTACATAATGGTATGATATTGTCCACTTTGGGTCTAAGCCCTCATGGTTTTATTTTTCGGTTTTACCCAAAAGATCTCATGCCAATGGAGATATCTTTTTATCTTATAAGCACATGATCTTTTCCATATCTTAATAATATTGGAATTTGATTGTATTCCCCATACTCCCAACAATCCCCCAGCCCCTCAAACGAAGGACCACATTGAGCCCCCTCCCTCCCCCTCCCCCTAATCCTATCCACCCTCGAAGGACTTTCTCAGTTTGTTGTCTGATCCTCAATCCACCAGGACTTCCTGCCAACTATCTGGTCCTCTTGACCCAGTTGGACTTCTTGCCAGTTGTCCAGCCCTTCTGGCCCAACTGGACTTCCTGTCAATTGTTCGATTCTCCTGACCCAACTGGACTTCCTGTCTGGTGTCTGGTTCTCTTAATCCGGACATGAGAGCTCCACTTCCTTCATTCGAGGTTCATGGCTTGACATGAACCATGGCTCTGATACCAATTGTTAGTGCCTATAAGATTCACATATCTCCACAATGGCTTGACTTTGGGCCTAAGCCCTCATGGTTTTGTTTTTGGGCTTTATCCAAAAGATCTCATGCCAATGAAGATATCTTTTTATCTTATAAGCACATGATCTTTTTCATGTCTTACCAATGTGAGACTTTGATTGTATTCCCCCATACTCCCAATAGGTTTCCTTTTCAATTGACTAATATTCTAATTCTAGCCTCACTAAGGTTGAATCATCATCATTCTAAGAGACCCCATGTCTTTTGAACTTCCTAATCTACCTAGTACAAGTCAACCTCTACTCATAAAGATTTGCAATGCCTAAAAATAATATCTCTATGGCTTCATTCATTTTCTAATATCCAATCGACCCTAACTTACACTACAAGAAATCACCAAAATAGTGACAAAATATTAGCGACCTTGATTTTTTGGTGTGTTGAAGGATGTGGTTCAAATATTTTACTCTTTTAGGTATAAATTCCAATTATTTTGGTGTGAATGGTTCCAATGTAATCCCAAAAAAAAATCGTTGGTGAAAGAGTATAATCTCTTGTGTATTGACACTTCTAAAACATGATATGATGATTACCCATTCATTTTGGCAAACCAAGCAAATCAAGTATATTATTTGAATAATATCAAGCGTAGAGGTCAATGGAAGGTAGTGCAAAGGGTTCACTACCGAGAAATATAAGAAGTAACTGAAGTTGATGAATATCTGAAGATTTTGAGGTTGACAATATCTTGAATATAGAGTCAAACCAAGAGATTTCATTCAATGATTCAACTTCAGTAGTCAGTGAAGACTTAGAGATAACTCAACTATGTCGATTAGATGTTGAGCATCAAAAAATAATATGACAAATGAACAAGTGGATCTGGATAGGGGCGCTCAAAGTAATCATATTGATGAGAGTGAAGATAATGAAATTGACAGTGAGGCGGGTGATCATTTATCCTTTTCAAATGATGATAGTGATTAGATGTGTTCACATGGTATTTATATTGTTCTTCATTTATAATTCATGTATTTAAGATAATCTTTCATTATATGTTGATTTATATATGATGCTTATGTCACAGCTATGTCGCCTAAGAAAAATGAGCGCCCCCCAGTTGTGCATACACCTGATGATGATAGTGCTCCTACTGGTTAGTTATTTGGTTTTAAATATGTTTATTTAATTTGTTATTTATTTGACTTGTTAATTGTTAACACTTTTTTATTTATAGTTCGTCCGACACGTAGAGAGACACGAGGCACACACTCCGATCGGCTACGACAGTAAATTGAGAAACGAGGTAAATTACCCATTATATTTCGTAAGAGCGATGATCATCCAATCAGACAAAATGCAACTGCTTTTATGATAGAGTTAAGTCTGTTAATTAAGAAGTTTGCTCCCCTATAAGCTAAGAGTTGGAAACATACTCCACGGATAATAAACAGATGATATATAATCGATTATCAATAAGTACGAGTAATATATAATCAACCATCCTTCGTTAATAAATTTTAATATTTGTATTTTTTTAAGGTTGCTTTCAATATCAGTTTTGCCGAGGAGACAACGTCGGTAAGAAAGGAGATTGACAGGTTAATGAGTGCAAGGTATAGAGACAATAGAAATAAGATGCACACTCATTATAAGAGTCTACTGCATCTTTCCCCTACTGAACACCGACATCATATGTCGATCAAGTTTTGTGAGACACAGAAAAATTGAAACTATATGTGTGATGTGTTTGAATCAGAAAAATTTCAGGTAACTTAATATATACCAATTACTTGTGTTATATAAAAATTAAAATATTTGTTCTACAACTATTGCTTTAATTTTTATTTTAATAAATTTTTATATTGTAGACACGATCGGCATCAAATTTGCAAAATCGATTACAACTTCCATATACCCATCGAGGTGGCTCAAAATCATTCATTCAATACAGTTACGACGGTGTAAGTAGTACAAACATTATAGTTGCAGTATATTGTTTGTTATTTTTAATATTAACACATTATAATATTTTTCTGACCGATCAGTCATAGAGAAAAGATCGGATTACTGTCTTTAACACAATCCATTGTAGCTCATCAAAAGGGTGGAGTGGGGAGAGACTCGAGGTTGCATACATAAGATATAATCTGTAGGGGATCGATCGGCCAGCTAGAGGGGGGTGAATAGCCCTCTTCTGTTGGATAACGGAATTTGCTCGTCTACAAAAGATTAGCGCAACGGAAACAACAAGACAAGCAAATCAAGCAAATAAAAAATAAAGCAAAGGAAACAAACAATGCTAACACAAAGTCGTAACGTGGTTCACGGCCACGCCGCTAATCCACGATCCCGATTCTTCCAAGGTGAATCACTCCTTTGCTAAATCCACTAAGTCTCTCCTTTGCACCAAGCTAGGTGGAGGTAACCTCTTTACAATCCATCTTCTTACAATTGAATGAGAATTAGCACAAGAAGAAGAGTGGGAAAACCCTTATAGCACTTTGGGAGATGTTATGAGTTGAAGCATTATTTTTTCCCAAAGCCCCACACCCTTACTCTTTATAGAGGAAGAGGGTTTCTTCCCGTTGACACAGGAGCAATCGACTGATGTCCCTATCAGTCGACTGGTCCTATAGTCGTTGCCCAATAATGGTTGCTTTCCACATTGGATTTCATCCAACGGCACTGGCATCAATCGACTGATATTGCCATTAGTCGACTGATGTTCGATCAGTCGAGTGCTCCGCGAGCTCGACTCCATTCTGTGCCCGAAACACTTGTGACCAGTCGACTGATGCCTTCATCAGTCGACTGATGGTCTCGCAGTCGACTGTCATTCCATGGTAGTCAACTGTTGGCACTTGAACCGGACTCGAACACTAGTCGAGTCACCGTCGACTTAGAGTAGTTGACTACCATAACATGGTAGCCAACTTGATGTCGGGAAATCCCATCCGACACTTAGCCAAATAGCCAAGTTCACCTAATGAGCTACGTACATTTCACTCATTCTCTCATCTCACTCGAAGTCCCTCGCCGAAGCTCTCTTTGTTCGCGGCCACGTTCGTCGGCAACATCAGGCGCACGACTCTGCAATGCTCCTTCGCGTCTCTTGCCTCTGAAGTTTGCTTCCTTGGCTTCGCTTCAAGTCATCTCGTCCGGTGGTCCCTCGGCAGCATCAAGCGCACGGCTCTACAATGCTCCTTCGCCGACTCAGGCACGAGGTTGTGAGTGGTGAACCCGCCTAGGCTCCTAGTCTCCATGTGCGAATTACTAAGCCCTGCAAGACTCTAACGCACATATCAAATCATAATCACAACCTAACTTAAACCCTTTGCCACACACACATCAAAACCTTATCATGGCAAGAGATTGCCCTAACATAATCGATATAATTTAGTAAAGTTGTTTTTAAATTTGCATAATTCTTTTTAAACATATTAATAATATATTTGTTATTCTTAGGGTGATATAGTGAGACTGCGAGATGAGCACATTCAATCACAAGAAATCGGAGATGACATCGATGCAATCCAAATTGCATATCAAATTTGTGATCAGGTCCTCAGTGTTCATTTTGGATATATTAGAGGATTTGGAAGTGATCCAAAATGAGTTAGATCCACTTCTTCGGATGCCAGCTCCTCCGGATTAACTAACGCAGTACTACATGAAAAACTTGAGTCCACCAAACAATGATTAGAAGGGATGCAAGAGGGGCTAGCAAACACTTGAGTTCAATTAGAAAGCACCCAAGATGAGTTGGCATCAATGAGATCAAGACAAAATATGTTTGAAACAATTCTGAATCGGCTTGCACCTGGAGCATTACAATCATTGATACATGAGTAATCTTCAGCTCCACCTCCTCCTCCATCTTAGAGTTTGTGAACATTTATATTTTGATCTAGTGAAATTGTGAACTTGAATGTTTTTAAATTTGGATACTATGAATTTGTGAAATTGGATGTTTTAGACTTGAAGTTAGGTTTCTAATTATGTATTTCAATTATGTTATGTGATTAGTTGTGATTAAATGTAATTGTTGTTAAATTGTTTGAGTTGTATGTTCTTAAGTTAGTTGTTGAAATAAATTATGTAATTGATATTGTTGTTAGGAATTTTGTAACGGCTAGAGGGGGGGTGAATAGCGTGTGTTCGTTCATTGATGGAATTTGATCGTGATCGTCTCTACAATTTCGTTAGTATGCAGCGGAAATAGAAATAATACAATAACAAAATAAACAATCACACATGAACACAATTGTTTAACGTGGTTCGAAACCGCACGGTTCCTACTCCACGGATCGGGTTCGTACGAACCCTAGCGATGCCAATCACACACCACTATAAAACACTCCTTCTCGGAACAATCCGGAGGTGGAGAAACCTCGTACAAGATGATTACAACAATAATCAAAAGCTACAAGCAAAAACAATGAAATACAAAGCAAGACTAGTAAAGAAAAACACTTTACAAATACTCTTGAATGCTTGATCGCTAGGTTGATCGAGTAGCACTTGGAGACCCTGAATTGCAGCAGCAACTCGCCCCAAATCGCCTCAAAGAACCATGCCATTTTCCTCCATCACGAGCTCCTTATAAAGCTTCAACCTATGCTGGAAAAAGTCGATCAGTCGACTAATCGGGACCATCAGTCGACTGATACCACTGTTGTCGTGAGACAATGGCTAGATCCACGCTGGATAAGTCCAACGGATCTACCATCAGTCGACTGATCAAACCCATCAGTCGACTGATGGTGTCCTCACTCGACCAGTCGAGTCTCGACTCCATTATGTGGTTGATTTCTCAAGCACCAGTCGACTGATCACACGATCGATCGCTCAGGCATCATCGATCGCGCCACCTCGCGGCATCATCGCTAGGCCACTTCCCGTAGTCAAACCCTAGTTGACTCGGTCCAGTCGACTGCCACATGGCACCAGTCGACTGGCACACCTCAAACATGAGGTTTTAGCCCAAATATGGTTTCCCCATACTTGCTAGACCACCCTTAACCTAAACCTAAGCCTTCTAGCCACCTCCATCAGCCTCACGCCTCTCAAATCCCTCCAAGTCATCCATGACTTGTTCATCCATCGCGCTAGCCTTCAGGTGCTTCCATCGGCTATGTCATGCTAACGGTGTCTACACCGCCAAGGCACATTGGACTTACGCCGCCAATACTCCGCTTGGACTTTACGCCACCAACCATTGGACTTATGTTGCCAAGACTCCCGCTTGGACTTTACGCCGCCAATATCAAACCCCTTGGACTTTCCAAATGCCAAGACTCAAGCTTGGACTTTCCCTTGCCAACCCATGTTGGACTTTCCATGCATGCTTGGACTTTTCCATGTCAACCCATGTTGGACTTTCCATTTGCCAAGACCCATGCTTGGACTTTTCTCAAATGCCAAGTGTCCCACTTGGACTTCCCATGCCAAGTACCCATGACTTGGACTTTTCCCATGACAATTACGTTGTCATATGTTTTTGTCGAAACATCAAAACATCACTTGAGTCAAACTCGAGTCCTGGTCAATCGTGACCTGGGTCGATTGCACCAACAATCTCCTCTTTTTTGATGTTTGACAAAAACCAAACAAAACATTGAGTTAGAACACTAACTCAAATCCTTTACCAATTATCCCAAATTAGTAATCTTAGACATTCCCCCAAACATTCTCCCCCTTTTTGACTAACATCAAAAAGGTTATCTCTCCAAGGAGATCAATGTCTCATGTCCCAATGAGATCTTACAAACTGCTTGATCCAAAAATACCTAGGATGCCTACCATCTTTCTAGTGATAAGTCACATATCACTCAAGAGAGGCAATCCTATTTACTCTCCCAATTTCCAAAATGGGTATCAAAAACCCATCAATTTTCCCAATTGATAATACTCTCCCAATAACTTCTCCTCTTCAAGGAGAAAAACACATCCATCATTCCAAGATGGATACCTCCCCCTAAAGGCTTGCTCCCCCTTGACCATTGCACCAACAATGTCCTTGGGAAGTACCTAAACCAATAGGAACTCTAAACTATCAAAATTAAGATTAGAAATTCAACATTGAACTTTCCAACAGCTTAACATTGATATAAACCCTAAACAACTCTCCTAATCCATATCCAATGGATTTTTACCCTTTATAATGCTTCCCAAAGCATATCCTAGGGTTAGGAGGGATTAGGGACCTTAACCGTAGCTGAAATCGGGTTAAGCAACCTTGGTTACGTGATTACATCACGATCGGCACCTCCATCACCGATCGCCACCAATGGCGATCGATAATCCAAATTTCCGAATTTCAGTTATCAAAATCGAATTTCAAAAAATCATAAATAATTATACGTATATCAAAAAATCACAAAATTTGATACAACACCTTAACATTGATACAAACCCTAAACAACTCTCCTAATCCATATCAATGGATTTTCACCCTTCGTCATGCTTCCCAAAGCATATCCTAGGGTTAGGAGTGGCTAGGGACCTTAACATGTGAGAAATCGGGTTAGACAACTTGTTTATCATCGAAATCGAGAATCGATCGAGTGATTGAAATCAATCATTGAACCTATCGATCATTGCCACTATGCGATCGGTGATGATAAAAATCCGATTTTCAGTTATCAGAAATGAGATTTGGAAAATCATAAAGAATTATACGTTTATCGAAAAATCATGAAAATTGATACGTATAATACCTATGACCAATACAATGGGTGAAAAATGTTTGAAAAATATTTTACCCATAAAATATCGAAATTGATACAAAATTCAAAAGTGAAGAAAACTTCTAAGTTTTTGGCTCACTTTGTATCAATCTCATCAATGGTGATTGCTATCAAAAGATAGACTTCACCAAGGTTTTTCAAAATGATTTTAAAATGTTTTCAAAACCTTATTTTGGATCATATTCCTTGGGCTCTATGTATATGACTTGTACACAAGCTTTCCCAATGATCCATATGTTGAGTTAAGATGAGTTTGGGTTCAACTAGATGCAAAAACTATGCACCTTGAACTTAACTCATATCCTAGCATCTCACATGTATCTAGGGTGTATAAATACACATACATGTCAATTGGATGTGAGATGTGGTTTTAGTTCATTTAATCTAGGGTTTCATGCATTTCCTAGGCAACCCTACTTGATTCCCTTATAAATGGGACTTCAAGTCATGCCATTGTCCTTAGTTTAATTTTAATCAATTAATTGCATGAAATGATCATGGCATAAAGAAAGCAATACTTAAGCATGGCCAATAATCATGATGTCATGGCATATGATAAAATCTAAAAACACATGACATTTGAAACCTTAATCCTAAACATGAACATGACATATAAAATGATTAAAATAAACATGATGTCATGGCATGTTATATGGCAAACAAAGCATGACATATAAAATATATAGGTATAGTAATACCTAAATTTTAATATTAATTGTCATTTGTTGGGATTAAGTATATTTTGCCATATTAACCTAAATTCTCCCAAATATGCCAAAAACCCAAAATGGCACACTAAATACCTCTAAACCTAATTGTGCCAATTTGATTACTTTATCAAACTTCATAATTAATATTGGCACATCCTGAGATCTTTTTAGGATTAAATCTCAAATGTATTTTCAAGGTAACCATAACCTTGAAAATATCCTAAAGTGCCACCTTTACCATGGTTGAGTTAACTACTCATCTAATCAAGGTTGGCACACCCTAAACCCACCTAGCGTGAATCAATCACGCTCTTAGGAACCCAAAACCGATTTGAGCTCCTAGGGTTAATTAGGTATTCCTTAGGGATAACCTCCCTAGGTACCTTCCTAATGACCCTCCTAGGCTTATTAGCCTTGGTCATTTTGGTCTTACCTAGATTGACTCTAGGGGTAACTCCCCTTGCAACCTTCTTAGTGGTCACCCTAGGTTTCTTACCAACCTTGGCCACTAGGCACAACCCTTGGTCAACTCTAGGGATGACTTCCCTATTGACCTTAGTTTTCCTAGGTTTAGTTCCATAATCAAATGGAATATTGTGATAGGTTTCCTTGGGCTTAGGTTTGCCCTTGGATGAATCTAATTTCCTAGGTCTTGATTTTTGACCATTTGACTCTAGGCTTTGACTTCTAGACCCTACATGTTGACCTCTTGACCCTTGAAATAGATTTTGCATTTTTGCAAGGGTCTTTTCCATCTTTTCAAGCCTTGACCTCAAGACTTGATTTTCCTTTTCTAGTTGCCCAATTTTAAAATTTTGATTTAATCCTTGGGCATTGGACTTCCTAGGCATATGCCTAGTCCATTTAGGATTGAAACCTAGGTGTTCTCCTATTTTCTTGATAGATTCCCTAGGTAAAATATTTTTAGGGACATTAGTCCCAAATTTCTTCTTATTTCCTAAGTGGACACTCTTAGCACCTAAACAAATATGTCTATTATTTCTAGCATGCTTTTCATGTACAATAGCAAGACTATTAAAATTATTCCTAGCATGCTTCTTATCTCTATAAATTGAAGGTGCATTAATAAATTTTACCTTAGGGTTTGCCTTGGAGGCTCCCCCTACTTGTGTTGCTCCTTCTTGCCCTTTCTTCTTCCCCCTTGGGCAATTACTCCGGTAATGTCCTGGTTGTCGGCATTTGAAGCAAATCACCTGCTCCTTGCTCTTTTGTGTTGAGGCACCGATTTCCTTGACTTTTGGTGCCGGTGGAGCTTTCTTGACCTTCTTTGGGCACTTGCTCTTGTAGTGCCCGGTTTCCCTACACTCAAAACAAATTATATGTTTTTTACTTAAAACCAAATTGCTTGAGTTTCCTAGTTCGGTGGTGGAGATCGGAATTGGACTTTGGGCTTCTTCATCTTGACCGGATGCCGAAGCTTCTTCTTGATGTTCCGGTATGGAGGTTCTCTCCTCCCTCTCAATCGTTGAGGTGGATGCTTCTTCCACTTCCTCCACCTCTTCCGATCCGGAAGTTGACTCCTCACTTTCTTGTGAGGATGATGATGATTCTTCTTCGGTCTCCTCTTCTTCCAAGTCTTCTTGGACCGATTCAGGATTATCGTGGAACTTGATCAACTTGTTCCACAACTCCCTGACATCCCTATAGCTTCCTAATCTGGACAAAATGTCGTTAGGTATCAAGTTAATCAACATTTTTGTTACCCTAACGGTTGTCTTGAATTTTTCCCGTAGCTCCTCGGTCCATCGCTTCATTTTGAGGATTTCGCCGTTCTTTCCTCTCGGAGCATCAAAACCTATAGTCACGGCAAACCAATTTTTGATATTTGTCATTAGAAAATATTTCATCCTACCTTTCCAATATGCGAAATGTTCGCGGTTGAAGGAAGGTGGAATGTTGACGTCGTCACCCAATTTTTCTTGGAAATCCATATTCTTCCCTCTAGCTTCTTGACTCCGGGTTGTTAATCCGTAGAAAAGCCCCGGGCTCTGATACCACTTGTTAGGAATTTTGTAACGGCTAGAGGGGGGGTGAATAGCGTGTGTTCGTTCGTTGATGGAATTTGATCGTGATCGTCTCTACAATTTCGTTAGTATGCAGCGGAAATAGAAATAATACAATAACGAAATAAACAATCACACACGAACACAATTGTTTAACGTGGTTCGGAACTGCACGGTTCCTACTCCACGGATCGGGTTCGTACGAACCCTAGCGATGCCAATCACACACCACTATAAAACACTCCTTCTCGGAACAATCCGGAGGTGGAGAAACCTCGTACAAGATTATTACAACAATAATCAAAAGCTACAAGCAAATACAATGAAATACAAAGCAAGACTAGTAAAGAAAAACACTTTACAAATGCTCTTGAATGCTTGATCGCTAGGTTGATCGAGTAGCACTTGGAGACCCTGAATTGCAACAGCAACTCGCCCCAAATCGCCTCAAAGAACCATGCCATTTTCCTCCATCACGAGCTCCTTATAAAGCTTCAACCTGTGCTTGAAAAAGTCGATCAGTCGACTGATCGGGACCATCAGTCGACTGATGCCACTGTTGTCGTGAGACAACGGCTAGATCCACGCTGGATAAGTCCAACGGATCTACCATCAGTCGACTGATCAAACCCATCAGTCGACTGATGGTGTCCTCACTCGACCAGTCGAGTCTCGACTCCATTCTGTGGCCGATTTCTCGAGCACCAGTCGGTGATCACCACGATCGATCGGCCCATTGCTCGAGCCATGAGTCGTGCCCACCTCGGAAACCCTAGTTGACTCGGTCGGTCCACATGGCACCGACACATGGCACCGAACCTCAAACATGAGGTTTTAGCCCAAATATGGTTCCCCCATACTTGCTTGACCACCCTTAGCCTAGACCTAAGCCTTCTAGCCACCTCCATCAGCCTCACGCCTCTCGGATCCCTCCAAGTCATCCATGACTTGTTCATCCATCGCGCTAGCCTTCAGGTGCTTCCATCGGCTATGTCATGCTAACGGTGTCTACACCGCCAAGGCACATTGGACTTACGCCGCCAAGACTCCGCTTGGACTTTACGCCGCCAACCATTGGACTTATGCTGCCAAGACTCCCGCTTGGACTTTACACCGCCAATATCAAACCCCTTGGACTTTCCAAATGCCAAGACTCAAGCTTGGACTTTCCCTTGCCAACTCATGTTGGACTTTCCATGCATGCTTGGACTTTTCCATGTCAACCCATGTTGGACTTTCCATTTGCCAAGACCCATGCTTGGACTTTTCTCAAATGTCAAGTGTCCCACTTGGACTTCCCATGCCAAGTACCCATGACTTGGACTTTTCCCATGACAATTACGTTGTCATATGTTTTTGTCAAAACATCAAAACATCACTTGAGTCAAACTCGAGTCCTGGTCAATCGTGACCTGGGCCGATTGCACCAACAATTGTATTACAGGATATCGAATACAAATAAAAGGGGTTCTAAAAATCTGTATTTGCATGGTTAGCAACGATTTTGTTACATTTTGTCACTAACCTTCGATACACGGCATCAGGATTACCAAGGTTAGCGACAAAATATTTTAATATTGTCGCTAATGTTCGATACATGAGCATCAGAATTTCATTGTTTGCAATGAATTAATAAATCTTTCGTCGTTAAAAATAGTCAGTCGATTAGTGCCTTCTGCTAGTCAACTGTTGCTTCAAGCCTAGGGCCAATTTTTGCATATCAGTCGACTCTTCGAATAAAGTAGCCGACTGTTATACGATATTAGGGACGAATAATGTGAAATATTTGTCGTAAAATATTCAGTTGACTACAAAACATTCTGTGGCTAACCAAATTATGGACAGATGACTGCTTTCTTCCACCAATCGACTGATGATATGAAATGAAACGAATATATTTCATCACCAATATTAGTGATTCTCCCCTTTCCGATATTCCAGATTCGGCAACAAAATATTATTATTAGCAGCATTTTTTTTCATCGTCGTTAATGTTAACGACGAAAGTTTAATATTTCATCGCTAAAGTCTCTTAGCGACAAGCTTATTGCGACAATACTAGCGACGAAATATTATCATCATTAATATGATTTAGCGGTGAATATTGTGTATTAGCGACGAAAAAAAGGCATCGCTAAATACCATTTTTCTTGTAGTGTTATAAGAACTTATACTTACACAACCTTATGATAACCTTAACCCAACAAGACTTCTACTTGAGTAAAGGCCACTCCCCTTGGATTTTATCTTTGCTTGGCAACCAGTCAATTTAGACCTATTCATACTTTTGTACTTGTCTAGCATTTTATCACCCTTGATCTATTTAAAATTTCATTGTCGAGTATCTAGACACTTGACTTATCTAAACTTTTACTACTAAACACTTGATCCTCTTGACTTACATAGCTTACACTGTCAAACATTCAATCTGTTGAGATTGTTAAAAGTATAATCAAAGTCTCACATTAGTAATATATGGAAAAAAATCATGGACTTATAAGATGAAAAGGTATCTCTATTGGTATGAGGTCTTTTGGATAAAGTTCAAACATAAAACCATGAGTGTTGAGATTAAAGTGGAAAATATCATATTATTGTGGATATGTAAATTTCATTAGAACTAACAAGTGATATCAGAGCCAGTGATCTAAGTCAATCCATGAGCTTCAAACAAAGGAAGTAGAGCCTTCCATGTCCGGATCAAGAGAACTAGACACCAAGAAAAAAGTTTATTTGGGTCAGGAGGATCGGACAATAGGAACACTTGGTGGAACACCAAGTAGAAAATTTAGTTGGTTCAGAATAACCGAACAACTGATATGAAGAACTAGTATGAAACCAAGAAGGAAGTCCAGTTGGATCACGAGAACCGGACAACTAATAGGATGAGTTGTTGGGTTGCAGATTGAACATCAAATAGAGAAAGTCCTTTGTTTGAGAGGGAGATTGTTGGGAGTACAATTAAGATCTCATATTGGTAAGACGTGAAAAAAATCATTGACTTATAAGTTGAAAAGATATCTCCATTGGTATAAGGTCTTTTTTAGCATAAAATTAAAACCATAAGTACTTTGGCCTAAAGTGGAAAATATAATATCATTATAGAAATATGTGAATTTCATCGAAACTAACACAATCCTCTTAACATGTCTAGATTTCCATTAATAAATATTCATCTTAACATGCTTGGAGTTTTGTTTTGTCAACTCCCTATTACAATTTTATTTTGACTTGGCAACTAATTTTGAATTTCTATTTGCTAACACCTATTGAACTTTCTATTTGCCACAATAGTTATTAGACTTTGTGTTGCTAGTTCCCTATTAGAATTTCGATTTTCCAACACCTATTAAACTTCTCAATTGTCAACTTTCTATTAGACTTTCCCCATGCCAACTCCCCGTTGGATTTTCCTTTGATAAAATGTTTAGTTGACTTAGATCCATCTAGGTTTTGTTTAATATCAAGTATCTAATTAATTTTGACTTACTAAATATATTCACATAAATTAAACTCACTTCAAACTTATTGGCCTCAACATGATTGTGCAAATATATTATACAAACATGAAAACATAATAGTTGGTCGGTTATGACAAAATTGGGTGTGACTACACCAACAATTTTCCAAATGAGTCCTAGCCGAATGCCTACAAAGTGTCTAGAAAGTTCTCTTTGGTTAAATTAAATAAATTATTTTATAAATTTAAATTATATGAGCAAACTAACCTTGTTTAAAAAAAAAAGAAAGGACTAGTTTTAGTTGCAAAAAAGAAAGTAAAATAAAATAAAATAGATCTCATCCAAATCAGAGAAGTAGATTTGTACTAAGAGAAAACAAACTATTACTCCTTGGTGCTTTTATAGATCGAAGCAATCAATTTACTTTATGCTATTGATATTTTAGACTTGTGTATAGGTGGAAATACGACAAGTGTTTAACTGTCTATTGTGTTTGGATGTAAAATGAAATGCTGCCAAATGTGGAATGCAATGAATTATAAACAAGGTTGAATAAATTTGGATTTGTTGTTATAACCATTATCGTTGATTTATCATTTACAAGATGATTGCCTCAATGTGTATCAATTGCAAGATTGTCATAATTTTTAAAAGGCTTTTGCATGGTAGCAAAGTCAAGTGCAATATACAAAAGTTTTCGTTGAAGTTGGTTCCTAGAGAGGGAAATGAAATCATCGGAGAGTATTATTTTTTATTATCACATAAGATTCTCTGTGTGTGTGTGGGTGTAAAAATAGCATGAAATTAAATATTACTTGTTTACAAAGTGGTTATAATAGTGTATAAATTTAATGTATCATCTCCGGAACAAATCTGTGTTGAAATCTAATTACAAGTGGAACTCAATTCTATATTCAACCTTTTTTTTAAGTGGATCATCAAAGTGGCAGCTCAGAGAAAGTAGTAATAAAAATAAATAAATCCACTGAAGCATTTAATCTTGATCAAAGCAGAAACGTCAGCAAATTAAAATATCGAAATTAAACATGACCATCCATCATCCCATGAATTAAATTTGTGATTAATTAACAAACTAACTATTGACTAGGAATGGATCTGGTCCTATAGGAAATGGAGAGAGCACATATGGAGAAGAAGAGGAGCAAAGCGGCATAAGAGAAAGCCAGGGAGAGTAAGGACCTCTGGCAAAAGTCCTCAACGAAGGGGCACACCTTCGTCCACCCAATTTTCTGGTTTCCAAACTTGCCCACGTACGCAATTGCTGTTGCCGCTGACGTAGATGCCATTAGTAAAGTCAAGTTGAGCTACAAATTTTCAACGTCCAATAACAATTAATTATCAATATAATAATCATCCAACAACCAACAAATTAAGAGTTAGTTGACGAGAAAAGAAGAGATTTTTCTTTTTTCAAAGAAGCCAAGATATAAATGAATACCAAATCCAAGATGTTGATCGCGCACCCCTCCAATGATTTAGAAACCAAGGGGAGAGATACAAATAAGTAAGCGCATACAACTCCATTTCCAATCACATAAAATCTGTAAGCGATCGAACAAATCAATCACAAATATATATATATATATATATATATATATATATAAATTTGAGTGATGAACTTATCGACGATACTATACGGACTTGAAGGCCGGGGAAGAATCAGAAGAAGCTTTAATGGCGAAGCCAACGACAATGCTGGTTTGCTTGTTGAGACCCATCAGCACGGAGGGCACTAGGGTGGCCAGGGCGGCAAGTAGACGAAGGAAGACGTGGATCTTTAGATATCTGCCACAGAAACTCCTCTTTGCCGCCTCCTCCTGCCCTCTCTTGGCTTCCTCCATCGCCATGCTATTCATTGAGAAACAGGGGGAAAACACAAATCAAATTATTACACACTAATTCACTATAATTGTCGGAGATCTTTATAGATAGAAAGACAGAGATCTGTCTGCGTGTGTGTGTCCGCTGCTTATCCACATTGTTGCTTTTATGGTAAGTATTTAATTATATTTACTTAATTGCACTTTCCAATGATAAAAATAACTAATGGAGGTATACAACTATTGTTCCATATATAACGAGTTTAAGTTCAAAATTGATAATTGAATCAAAAGTTTTATTCGATATATATATATATATATATATATATATATATATATATATATATACTTTTATGGTAAATATTTAATTTCACTTTCTAATGATAAACTAATTCATGGAGCGATATATATATATATATATAGCTGCATTATCATACACAATTCATCCATAAGTATCTCTATTATCCATCGTCCGATCCTCTAGAGTTCAAGGATTGGATTATAGTGCTCAACCGATCGGACAATAGATAATGCGTTCCAGTTTACGTATTGCTATACATTAGAGATTATTTTGCTCAGATCTTCTACAATCCAATGTTTCCAGGAGATAAAGGGCCTTTGAAGATAGACAAATCATATATTTGGCATCATGTGTTGAATGCATTAAAACCAATTTGAAGAATTGAAGGAGTGATAATTCAGTTTAAGCAGGTTTTTAAATTAAACTCTGCCTTAATGCTTGTAGTTTAAAAATTATAGACTAATGAGGTTATAGTGTTCACCTGATTGGATGGTGGATATTGGAGGTGCTCACAGATAAATTGTGTAGGAGATCATTCCTCTATAGAAAAATATTATCATACACAACTTATCCGTGAACACTTTCATTATATAGAGAGAGAAATATTCCTCTTTCCCTACACAATTCATCCGTGAGCATTTTCATTATCCACCGTCTGATCGGGTGAACACTATAGTTCAATCCTTGAATCCTAGATGATTGGACAGTGGATAATGGAAGTGCTCACGAGTGTTTACGAATGAGTTGTGAAGAATAATATTTCTATGAGAGAGAGAAATATTATACTATACAATTCATTCGTGTGCACCCGTGAACACCTCTATTATCCACCGTCCGAACCCTTAGAATTCAATCCTTGAACCCTGAGAAATCGATGGTGGATATACATATATATATACCATTGATATTTTATTAAGGAAAAACATATTTGATTTAGACATAACTGATTGTTACAAGTTTTTTATAACATATGCTTTAGTTACTTTTCGAATAATTATAAACAATATGCTTAATAAAGCAATAAATGCTTATAAAAAATCTAGCCTATTTTTAAAATACAAAAGAAATTATTTAAAGTATAAAATTAATAAATTGTTATTCTTAAAATAAAATAAGGAATAACAAATTTAGAGAACACTTGTTTTTTGAAAATTTGCGGAATCGATATATACCCATAAATTTGTTAGAACTTGTGCGTGCTCAAAGAAGAGTGAACAGTACGTGGTCGATTAAATCTTTCTTAACTGACAGGGTAATACACAACTAATAATATAAAGAATAAAATATTAAATTTTGTTGTTAAAAAATCTTAAAATTTATACTCCACGGATTACAAATTATACCTCAGTCATGAGCCACTAAAATATTCTTTTTTGTGGACACCATTTAAAAGTGAAAAAGTCTCTTACAATTTAAAAAAGACAACAATAAAAAATTAATAAATAATAATAATAATGAGAAACAAATTCAAATTTTGATCGTTTTTGGAAGTCCTGAATGCACAACACTCTCATTGGACATTCCGTAACACTTAGAGAATGAGAGTGAGAAAGACTTGATAACTTGTGATTGATACTCAAATGTTGTTGTTGAGCTATCTTTTATAAACCTATTCTAATTGCTCGGATTTCCTTCTGGGTGCCCTAGCTCAGCCTTGATTAAGTCTGACTCTGTCAGCTCATATCCACTTTTGGTCACTCAGATGCCTTCCGAATGCTTAGATGTTGACATAGCAGTAGACCTGGCCAAGGTCCGGATCGGACTCGGACCCGACCCGAAATCGGACCGTGGTCAACGGTCGGTTAACCGGGTCAACGGGTTTGACCTGGACCCGTGACCAGACCGCCTAATAAACGGTCTGGTCATGATTTTTTAAAAAATTGGACCGAACCAGATAAAAAAAAATAACAGAAATGAACGGCCATGATTTCGTGGTCGTTGATCATCAATGGTCACGATTTCGTGGCCGTTGTGCAACGGCCGACCCGCCGGATCAGCTCGAACCGTACCAGGCGGGTCGACCGTTAATTTTTAAAAAAAAAATGGGCATTCATGATTTCGTGGTCGTTGATGATCAACGGCCACGATTTTGTGGCCGTTGTGCAATGGCCGACCCGCCGGGTCGACCTGACTCAGACCCGGCAGGTCAGCCATTGCAAAAGTTTTTTTTTTAATTCTTTTTTTCCCTATAAATTCTTCCCCACTCCCTCTATCAAATCACAATTTCTCTTCTCTAAATCTCTAATTCCCATTGTCTCATTTGCTCTCAAGTCTCAAGTCATATTTTTACAAATGTCTAGAGCCGGATCAAGTCGTAAGGATGCGACCGGTGCCAAAGGAAAGGGAAAGAGCATAATGCCACCACCGTCCGAGTCCGAGTTCGAGCAAGGCGGCGATTCACCTCAATTCGATATCAGTGACTATAATTTTGATATTTTCGGTGATGAATATCAAATACACCATCATCAAAGTCAAGAAAGTAGGAGTAATACATTCAGTACGATGGCGGATTCTATGGCTACAAGACCAACTCGAGTGTCTCGCCCGGCATCCGATATCTTCACCAAACATTTCGATAAAGTAACGTTCTCTTCCGGTGATATGCAAGCAAAATACAAATATTGTTCGAAATATTATAAATTTCAACAAGGAGTTACGGAACTCTTACTCGACATGTGGAGAGAAATCATCCGGTGGAAATTGGTATCGATCGTTCTCAAACTCAAATTCTGACATTCTCTTCTCAATCGGATTGGGATAACGAATCTAAACTTTTAAAATTTGACGAATCTAGAATTAGAGAAGAAATTGTTAAATTTTGTGCGATTGAACAACTTTCTTTTAGTTTTAGTGATAAATTATCTTTTGAAAATTGGCTTTCTACAAGTGCAAATTCTTCTATTAAACGCATCCTAAGAAATACTCTAAAACGCACACTTTTAAAATTAGTCTTAGAACAAAAAAAAAAGAATTGATTAAAGAATTTTCTAGTTTAAACAGTAAAGTTTCTTTGTGTTCCGATATTTGAAGTGATCATTGACAAAGTTATTCATATACGGGTATTACTTGTCATTAGATTGATAATAATTGGAACATTCAAAAAAGATTGCTAGCATATAGATGTTTTAACGAAACACACACAATACAAAATATTTCACAACTTATCTTTGTTATTTTAGAAGAATATGGTCTAACTTCTAAAGTTTTTTCAATTTCTTTTGATAATACTAATGTAAATACCTCTAGTATTAGTGAGCTTATTGATATATGTAAACCATCAATAGGTGGAAGATTTTTTTCATATTAGGTGTACATGTCACATTTTAAATTTGTGTGTTCAAGATGGACTTAAAAATTTAGGATAACATATTCAACCAATCAGGAGTACAATTCATTATTTATAGACACATCCTCAAGTTATGAAACAATGAAGAAAATTTTGTAAAACAAATGGTATGAAGCCTAAACAGTTTGCACGTGATGTCTCACCTCGTTGGAATTCTACTTACAAATTGTTGTTATCTACTTTTGAATACAAAGATTTATTATGTATATTTTTTCATCAACATGTTCAATCATGTGATATTTATTTGTTTTCAAATCAATGGAATATATACACTAGTATTTGTGAAATTTTAAAAGTTTTTAGTGATGCTAGTGACCAATTATCCGGTGTTTATTATCCAACTTCACATTTAGTTTTAACACATTGTTGTAATATTGTATGTATTTTTAATGAACATATTCAATCAAATGATAATTATTTATCTCAATGTATTTATATAATGAAAGAAAAATGGGAAAAATATTTCTTAAACATTCATGTAATATTTTTATGTGCTTTTGTTTTAGATCCTAGACTTAAATTAGATGGTTTGCAAGATATGTTAGCATTATATTATGAATCTTTAAGCCCTATTACCGAAACTGCTCCTAATATTTCTTTGATTTTGTTTAATATTAAAACTCATTTACATGATATTTATAATGAATATAATATTAAATATGGTTAACAGACTATTAGACAAGAAACACATGAATCCACTACAACTAGTATTATTACTTCTAAACTCACTAAAGCGCAACTGTTATTAAGGGAACGGACTAAACGCCCATGAGGATCCTCAAGTTCCAGTCAGGAACTTAAGAATTATTTTACCACTTCTTTTGATTTTAGTGATGCAGATGAAGAAAGCTTTGACATTCTAAAATGGTGGTCGCAAATAACTCAAATATTTCCAATCTTATCTATAATGGCAAAAGAAATTCTAACTTGTCCAGTTTCAACGGTTGTAGTGGAACAAGCTTTTAGTATTGGAGGAAATATATTAGACGAGAGATGTTCTAGCTTAAGGCCGAAAAATTTGGAAGTGCAATGTTTACTCAATGATTGGTCAAAAGCTGCAAGTCGAACCCAACATATCAAAAGTGACGAAGAAGACCAAAACAAAATTGTAAGGAATTTGAGGCCGCTAGAGGGGGTGAATAGCGTCGAGCTAGTGCGTGATGGAATTCTTTCGAGTGTTCGTCTACAAACTTCGTTAGCCCGCAGTGGAATAATAATTAAGAAATACGAAATAGACAAACATAAATATGCAAGTATTTAACGTGGTTCGGAACCGAACGGTTCTTACTCCACGGATCGGGCTCTAAAAACCGTAGCAATGCAAACACGCACTACTAATCACAATAACTCCTTTTCGACACAAGTCGGAGGTGGAGAAACCTCGTACAAACGATCTTACAACAGCAAGAACGAAATACAAGCAATATACAATGCAAATACGAAAGACAAGTAAAGAAAAACTTTACAACACTTATTTTTGATTGCTTGAATGCTTGGTTGCTTGCTTGCACTTGGAGACCTGATTTGCAGCAACAAATCACCCCAATAGCTCTCAAGAACTGGATCATTTTTTCTCCATCACGAGCTCCTTTTATAGCTTCAACCTGTGCTGAAAAAAGTCGATCAGTCGACTGATCGGGACCATCAGTCGACTGATGTCACTGTTGTCGTGAGACAACGGCTAGATCCACGTTGGATAAGTCCAACTTATCCATCATCAATCGACTGATGATACTCATCAGTCGACTGATGGAGCCTTCACTCGACCAGTCGAGTCTCGACTTCATTCTGTGCCCGATTTCACGAGCACCAGTCAACTGATCACAAGATCAGTCGACTGTCCACCTATGGCAGTCGACTGCTAGGCAATTCCCGCAGTCAAACCCTAGTTGACTCAGGCCAGTCGACTGCCACATAGCACCAGTCGACTGACACACCTCAAACATGAGGTTTTAGCCCAAGTATGGTTCCCCCATACTTGCTAGACCACCCTTAGCCTAGACCTAAGCCTTCTAGCCACCTCCATCAGCCTCACGCCTCTCGGATCCCTCCAAGTCATCCATGACCTGTTCATCCATCGCGCTAGCCTTCAGGTGCTTCCATCGGCTATGTCATACTAACGGTGTCTACACCGTCAAGACACATTGGACTTACGCCGCCAAGACTCCGCTTGGATTTTACGCCGCCAACCATTGGACTTATGCTTCCAAGACTTCACCCTTGGACTTTACGCCGCCAATATCAAACCCCTTGAACTTCTCAAATGTCAAGACTCAAGCTTGGACTTTCCCTTGCCAACCCATGTTGGACTTTCCATGCCAAGACTCATGCTTGGACTTCCCTTGTGTCAAGTACTCAAGACTTGGATTTTCCCAAATGTCAAGTGTCTCACTTGGACTTTCCATGCCAAGTACCCATGACTTGGACTTTACCTTGCCAAGACCCATGCTTGGATTTTCCCATAATCACATGGTCAACCCTAGTCAACCATCAAAGTCTCTCTCGAGTCAAACTCGAGTCTGGTAAATTATAACCTGGGTCGATTGTATAAACAATCTCCCCAAAACATTAACCGACATCAATGTCAACTTACTTTGTCAAACATCAAAACATCACTCGAGTCAAACTCGAGTCTGGTCAATCGTGACCTGGGCAAATTGCACCAACAATCTCCCCCTTTTTGATGTTTGACAAAACAAACCTTGAGTTAGGCCCCTAACTCAAATTCCCTTACCAATTTTTCAAATTGGTAATCTTATGTTCTCCTCCTTTTTGACATACATAAAAAAGATTCACTCCCATGAGGTCAATGTCTCATGTCCCAATGAGATCTTACAATCTCCCCCTTAGTCCAAAAATACCTAGGATGTCTATCATCTTCCTAGTGATAAGTCTCATATCATTCAAGAGAGGCAATCCTATTCACTCTCCCAACTTCCAAATTGGGTATCTCAAAATCTCATTTTTCCTTCCCATGAGGAAAAATATCATCTATCATTCCATGATGGATACCTCCCCCTTGACCATTGCACCAACAATGTCTTTGGGAAGTCCCTAAGCCAATAGGAACTCTAAACCATCAAAGATAAGGTTAGAAATTCAACATTGAACTTTCCAACACCTTAAATTTGATACAAATCCTAAACAACTCTCCTAATCCATATCCAATGGATTTTCACCCTTTATAATGCTCCCCAAAGCATATCCTAGGGTTAGGTGTGATTAGGGACCTTAATCGTAGCTGAAATCGGGTTAAACAATCTTGTTTATCCCGAAATCAGGTGATTAGTCGAGTCCTACATAAACCAGTCGATCGTGATGCCCATCATGACCGCACCGGCAACAATGAGTGATATTGCGTCAGATAGTTAACCGCTACCCATCACCAATTGCCTGTAGAGAAGATCGATAATAAAAATCTGTTTTTCAATTATCAGACTCCAACTTTGAAAAATCGTAACTAAATATATATAGCTTGAAAAATCACGAAATTTCACATGTATAATACTTATCACACATACAATCGGTGAAAAATCTTGGAAAAATATTTTAACCATTAAAATAGGAGATTGATACAAAGTTCAAAAACTATTAAAACTTTAAAGTTTTTGATCTACTTTGTATCAACTTCTACAATGATGATGACTATCAAAAGATAGACTTCACCAAGGTTTTCTAAAGTGATTTTAAAATGTTTTTGAAAACCTATTTTGAACCATGGATTATTGGCTAAATATACATAACTTGTATATTAGCTTTTCTCATGATTCTTAGTGGTGATTGCAATAAGTTTGAGTTCATCTAGATGCACTACCTATGCACCTTGAACCTAACTTATTATCCTAACATCTCACATGTTATCTAAGGTGCATACACACACATACATGTCAATTTAGATGTGAGATGTGGAGTTAGGATTATTATGGCCTCATACATTTTCTAGGCAACCCTACTTGATTCCCTTATAAATGGGATTCCAAGTCATGTCATTGTCCTTAACTCAATTTTAATCAAGTTAAATGCATGAATGATCATGACATAAATGATAACAATAATAAAGCATGACAATGATCATGATGTCATGATATATCAATAAGCTTTTAAAAAGTGAACATGACATCTACAAAAGTCCTAATCAACAGTATGACATGTTATATGAGAAAACGAAATTAGATGTCATGACATAGCAAGCTTACACAAACAAGCACATTTCAACCAAACATACAATCAGACAACAATAATTTTAAAAACAAGGCATTTCATTAAAAACTTCAAGTTTTACATCCAAAATGTGAAATGTTCAAACAAAAAGACATCCTATATCGCTAAACATCCTAATATCGCTAGTCATCTGCGGAAGGTGGAAGCGGAGGTGGCTGCTGACCCAAAGTCCATGCTCGCATCATCTCGTACATGTCGGCGTAGCTTGCTCAATCTGAATGTAGCGCTCCTCAATCCAACTGAGATGCTCACCCATGGAGGATTGCCCTGATATAATCTCTGCTAGTCGGGAGTCCATCATCTGTTGATAATCCTGGAAGCTGGACTCCAGTTGGGCAATCCGATCTGAAGGACCTGCCGCTGATGCATCTGCTGACATCTGGTCCTCCTCGTCAGCAGCAGCTGGATCCTCGTGTCGTTCTGCAGGCTCTCCCAGTACTAGAGGTGGCTCCCTACATGGCCTGGGCGGAGGTCGAGGTACCAGCTCCATCTGCCCATGTCCATGTCCATCACCATGATGAGATTCTGGTGATATCTGATCGTAAACCTCGGCGCCCTCAGAGATCCCCTGTTAATGTTAATGCCTATAGACTCTAGTCATGCAGTGATGATATAGTCAAAAGGCATATGCACTTTCCCTTGCACAGGGGATATGAAATGTACAATGCAATATTTATATCTAATCTATGACGCATGACATACATAAGAAAAAGATGGGGAGGTCGAATCTTGGCCAGACCCCGAGTCACGATAGGGAGAAAACACCCAACAATGACTTTGTAAAGTATATTGTCATGGGCAGATAGCTCAGTGATAGAGAATAGGTTCTGAGCTGGTGGGCGAGGATGGTGAAAAATGTCCTCATGCATGGAGTCTAAAAAAATATGATCAAAAGGCTCAGGAAGAGGGGCATCGAAGATAGGATAGAAGATGAAAGTATCATCCGATGGCCTACACTCAAAAAACTCCTGCAATATCACAGGAGTGAACTCTAAGTCGCGTTTTGCAACGCGAGTAGTGTAGGTAGGATCATCGTCTACCTTCCTTAAGTTTTGATAGAACTCCTTAAGGAGATCTTCATTTATGGCATGAGTGCAAAGAACTACCTTCATGAGTTGATAATATGCTAAAATCTCCATGATATCGCCACAATGATGCCTAAAGAAATCGATATCGATGTACCTAACCAACATGGGTTGGTACAATCGTGATACAACCTCAGTCGGGTCGTTCATACGTGATCGTCTATATGAATGGAATGCAATGATACAAATACACGATTAGATCACAATGAGTTGTAAAGACAAAATTTTAGGGTTTAAGGGGTATAGAAATTATACTTTGGTGCCATTTGAAGGTGATGAAGGGAAGGCACAAGGCAGCTGCTGAGGAGAAAGCCGGAAGGATCGCCGGAACCCTAATCGTTTGGAGAAGAAAAACTAGGGTTGTGAGATGCCATTAGGGTTATAGAGAGATTAAAGACACAACCGGAAGAGAAGACTACCAACCCTAGGGCTTTGGTCGCTGGCGTGGACGAGGAAAGGCTGGTCGGAGACGATGAGCGTCGATCGGAGACGAAAATCGTGAGGGAAAAGAGTGTGAAGACGTCGAACCCTAGCGGTTCGGCGTTATAAAATCGCGACTCCAGTCGACTGATGTGTGACATCAGTCGACTGATGGCGGGTTATGAGCGGTTTACTGAACCGACAGTCGACTGCTCCGGCTCAGCACTCGACTGCTGAGCATTCTGTATCGTGCTACAGTAACATCAGTCGACTGATGTTGGTCATCAGTCGACTGATGCGATCATCACTCGACTGCTCAGCGAGCCACTCGACTGATGATCCTTCTGCCTCGATGAACAGTACCATCAGTCGACTGATGTACAAAACAGTCGAGTCCTGGAAACAACACTCGACTGTCGAACTCACCGTATCGTGCTACAGTAGTAATAGTTGACTGATAGACTGTATCAGTCGAATGATATCTGATTTCCAGATCTGAATTTCAGAAAATTTTGACTTCTTTATCCAATTTGTTTCATTTTCTCATGTTTAATCTTGTATGTCGAATATATTAATGTTATGCTTATATTCATGTATTAGTTAATGTATTTTGGTATTTTATTTCATTTTGGCAAACATTAGCATCCAATGATTTCAAAATCCTAACATCTCACCCTTTCTAAGTGTTGAAATACACAATCAAGGTAAAAGACTTGTTTTGTGAGATGCAATCCACCCTAGACATTCCTTCCATGCAAACATATGGTAAAACACATGAAGCATGGTAAATGTAAGACATCAAGGTGTGTAGCACTTGAGTACCACTCTTGATGTAACTTCTAAACCTTAAATTTTCAAAGTGTGCCAAAATCCAAAATGGCGCACTATAACCTCTAAATCTAGATTGTGTTAATTTTATTGATTTTTCATGATTCCAAAAATGTATTGGCACATCCTAAAATCTTTTAGGATATAAGATCAAACATATTTTCAAGGTATCCATAACCTTGAAAATAACCTAAAATGTCAACTTTGCTATGGTTGAGTTAACTACTCACCCAATCAAAATTGGCACATCTTAACCCATTTAACGTGAATCAATCACGCTCTTTGGAACCCAAAATCTATTTGAGCTCATTGGATTAGTTAGGTATTCCTTAGGGATGACTTCCCTAGATACCTTTCTAATGACCCTTCTAGGCTTGTTAGTCTTGGTCATTTTGGTCTTGCCATGGTTAGCCTTAGGGATTGCCTCCCTAGTAACCTTCTTAGTGGCTTCCTTAGATTTCTTAGAAACCCTAGCCACTAGGCACATACTATGGTTGGCCTTAGGGATAATTTTCCTAGAGACTTTGGTTTTCTTAGATTTAGATTTAGTTCCATAATCAAATGGAACATTGTGATAAGTAGGCATTACTTTCTTAAACATAGGCTTGTGACCCAAACCTTGTCTCCTAAATGATTCTTGCCTCTTATACTCTTTTTGTTGACTTCTAGATCCTAGAGTTTGACAATTTGACCCTTTAAATTGATTTTGCATATTTGCAAGAGTCTTTTCCAATTTCTCAAGCCTTGACCTCAAGGCTTTATTTTCTAACTCTAATTGTCCAAATGATTTTTTATTAGATTTTTGGGATTACCATTCTCTTTAGGCATATGTCTACCCTTATTAGGATTGATGCCTAAATGATTTTCGATTTTCTTAATTGTTTTCTTAGGAAGGACATTTCTAGAGACATTAGTCCCAAATTTCTCCTTCTTTGAAATAGGTCTAGAGTTATCATTTCTAGATTTCTCCTTAGTCCTAGAACCAACATGTTTAGCTTCTAGACAACCATAATTATTATTTCTAGCATGCTTTGATTCATGAGTAATAGCAAAATTATTTAAATTAATTCTAGCATGCTTTTGCTTAGAATTTAAAGAATGAGCATTATAAAAATATACCTTAGGGTTAGTCTCAGAGACTCCCCCTACTTGTGAAGCTCCCTTCTTTCTTCTAGGACATTGGCTCCTATAGTGTTCCGGTTGTCGACATTTGAAGCACACCACGTGCTCCTTGCTCTTCTTGGTGGGGACACCGACATCCTTGACTTTTTCATTGACTTTTGGTGTCGGAGGAGCTTTCTTAACCCTTTTTGGACACTTACTCTTGTAGTGTCCGGATTCCCTACACTCAAAGCATATTATACTAATTTTGTTATTAATTAATATGCTTGAGTTACCTAGGGTGGTGGTGAGGTTCTCTTGAGCTTTCTCTTCTTCTCTATCGGATGTAGATGATTCTTCTTGAGATTGCTCCGGTGTAGATGCTCTAATCTCCTCCCCCTCAATCCTAGAGGTGGAGGTCTCCTCTCCTTCCACCAATCCGGAAGTTGATTCCTTCTCAACTTTCGAGTCCTCACTCGCTTGTGAAGATGATGATGATTCTTCCTCGACTTCTTCCTCTTCTTAAGCCGATGAAGATTCTTCTTCTTCTACTTGTGCCTAAACTAAACTAGACAAATTCACCTAAACTAGACAAAATGTCATTATGTATCAAATCTTCTAAAAGTTTTATTACCTTGCCTTCGGTCTTGAACTTAAGACATTGCTCTTGTGTCCACTTCTTCAATTTCAAGACGTTTCCGTTCGTATCCCGAGGAGGTTCAAAGTCTTCTACGAGGATGAACCAATCCTCTATATCCATCATCAAGAATGTCTCCATTCTTGTTCTCCACGCCGAAAAGTCTTCTCGATCATATGGCGGTGGAGTGTTGATGTCTCATCCAAGCTTGTCTTGGAATTCCATCTTCTCTCTAGCTTCTTTAGCTCCCGGCGGTTAATTCGTAGAAGAGCCCCGGGCTCTAATACCAATTGTAAGGAATTTAAGGCCGCTAGAGAGGGGTGAATAGCGTTGAGCTAGTGCGTGATGGAATTCTTTCGCGTGTTCATCTACAAACTTCGTTAGCTCGCAGTGGAATAATAATTAAGCAATACGAAATAGACAAACACAAATACGTAAATATTTAACGTGGTTCGGAACCGAACGGTTCATACTCCACGGATCAGGCTCTAAAAGCCCTAACAATGCAAACATGCACTACTAATCAGAATAACTCCTTCTCGACACAAGTCGGAGGTGGAGAAACCTCGTACAAACGATCTTACAACAGCAAGAACGAAATACAAGCAATATACAATGCAAATACGAAAGACAAGTAAAGAAAAACTTTACAACACTTATTTTTGATTGTTTGAATGCTTGGTTGCTTGCTTGCACTTGGAGACCTGATTTGCAACAACAAATCGCCCCAATAGCTCTCAAGAACCGGATCATTTTTTCTCCAACACGAGCTCCTTTTATAGCTTCAACCTGTGCTGGAAAAAGTCGATCAGTCGACTGATCGGGACCATCAGTCGACTAATGCCACTGTTGTCGTGAGACAACGGCTAGATCCACGCTGGATAAGTCCAATGGATCCATCATCAGTCGACTGATGATACCCATCAGTCGACTGATGGAGCCTTCACTCGACCAGTCGAGTCTCGACTCCATTCTGTGCTCGATTTCACGAGCATCAGTCGACTGATCACAAGATCAGTCGACTACTCAGCCAATCAGTCGACTGCTAGGGCAATTCCCACAGTCAAACCCTAGTTGACTCAGGCCAGTCGACTGCCACATGGCACCAGTCGACTAGCACACCTCAAACATGAGGTTTTAGCCCAAGTATGGTTTCCCCATACTTGCTAGACCACCCTTAGCCTAGACCTAAGCCTTCTAGCCACCTCTATCAGTCTCACACCTCTCGGATCCCTCCAAGTCATCCATGACTTGTTCATCCATCGCGCTAGCCTTCAGGTGCATCCATCGGCTATGTCATGCTAACGGTGTCTACACTGCCAAGACACATTGGACTTACGCCGCCAAGACTCCGCTTGGACTTTATGCCGCCAACCATTGGACTTATGCTGCCAAGACTTCACCCTTGGACTTTACGCCACCAATATCAAACCCCTTGGACTTCTCAAATGCCAATACTCAAGCTTGGATTTTTCCTTGCCAACCCATGTTGGACTTTCCATGCCAAGACCCATGCTTGGACTTCCCTTGTGTCAAGTACTCAAGACTTGGATTTTCTCAAATGTCAAGTGTCCCACTTGGACTTTCCATGTCAAGTACTCATGACTTGAACTTTACCTTGCCAAGACTCATGCTTGGACTTTCCCATAATCACATGGTCAACCCTAGTCAACCATCAAAGTCTCCCTCGAGTCAAACTCGAGTCTGGTCAATTATAACCTGGGTCGATTGTATAAACAATCTCCCCAAAATATTAACCGACATCAATGTCAACTTACTTTGTCAAACATCAAAACATCACTCGAATCAAACTTGAGTCTGGTCAATCGTGACCTGGGCCGATTGCACCAACAGAAATAGAGGGAACATCCGGAACTACGATGGAAGGAAATACAACTGAAATTGATTAAATATAATGAAAATTGAAATGTAATTGATTTTTTTTATTGTAATAGGTTTTTTATTTAAGTCCAAGATGTTGAAATTTGAGATGTAATATATTTTTTATTGAGATAATGAAATATTTGATAGAGTTTTTATAAGTTCAATTGTGAAAATTTTTTTATTTTAATTATTTACATCATTCTTTAAATTTTTATTTATTTAATTAAATCCGGACGGACTTCGGACCGGACCGGACTGGACTCGGACGGACTTCGGACTCTGACCGGATCGGCGGCGGTTCCATAACCAACAGAATCACCATGAGCGAGCCGATTATGGATTTTGTCCAGACTGGCGGTTCCCGACCTGCACCGACCCGACCGACCATGGCCAGTTCACGAGGTAACTTCAACAACACCTGATCAGTCCGACTCTACAAGTCTTCATCCTTCTCTGATCACCCAGTCTCCTTCTGATCGCCTGAATGTTGATGTTGTAGAACACCATGGATAACTACTCTCCAATTGTCATGTCATCATATACTTGGACTTGATCTATACTAAGACTTTGGTCGCCTGGACCTCCAATCACTAGGATCTAATAGAGGCAACTGGATCCATCTGATTCGATTAACCTAATTCTACATCTCAAGATTAAACATAGACAAACAAATCTAGATCTGATCTACCTGACCTGTTATACTTTTACTTGCTCAAAATTCACCCGTTCACGACTTCACCTTGCCTAAGGTTCACTCTCTTAAGTCTTTCCCTTATTTAAAATTTGCTCTCCTATATCTTTCTCTTACCTAGGACCTTCACGACTTACCTTCTTTGTCTGGGATCTCCAATACTTGTCTTGTTGTTTAGAACTTCTAGAACTTGTTGATTTGCCTGAGACATCCAAAACATTCCTTGCTTGAGATCTCCATGCCTTTCTTTCTTGACCAACTTGCTTCCAAGTATCTAGTCAATCATGTTGATCTACTTAGATTGTCTCTCACTAAATCCTAAAAATTGATTACACTAGCATGTTTTTTCCCAATCATATAAACAAATATATTATCTAAATATCAAAGCTTCAAGAGGCCAACTGCATCAACAAAATCAATCTCATGAGACTATCTAGAGAGCAAAAAGTATTGGATGGAATTGTGTCAAAAATAATAATAATAAAGTTATGAACGGGCGAAACCAAATTAAATTTTAAGTTGCTTAAACTTCTTTGGATAAAAAGTCAAATCAACTCAAGCCTAAAATGATTAAGCCATTATAAAATTATTGTTCACAAACTTAAATTGAACTTTATCTTTCTGAATGTTATCGAACTTTTTGGACTGTTTAAATTTTTTATATATTTTTAATATATTTGACTGTTAATAAATTGAGCTTCTTTGATTGTTTTGATAATTTTATTTATTTATAAATTTAAAAAGAATTTTATTAATAAATATAATCCCGAGTTTCTTTCGTGAATATTATTCATAAATATTAATCAAAAAAACTTTTCAATTTCTATTCATAAATATCAACAACATTATTCATAAGCATTAATCAAATTCTTTTGGTCGTCTATTTGTACCAACAAAAAAATAGAGAAATATTTTTTTTATCATTGTCAAAACAACCCATCTTTTCAACTTTTGTTCTCCACATTTCGAAAAGAACCAAAAATCTAAATTATGTTTTTCTTTTTCTTTTTATTCTTTGACCATATCAAAATAAGGAAATGACTACCCAAACATTGACAATGTACCACGAGGAAGTCTCGATTTTTATCTGCATCAAGGTGAAATTTGCAACACTTTCGATTGCGAGCCGATGAACGCAAATCACACCGCAAGGCATCTTGCACTGCAGTAGAAGCACAAAAGTATAGTATTACAAAATGGCCGATACTGCTGATACAGGCAAATATGGCAAAACACCAGGGCCTACAAAATGAACCGCAATGCTGACATCTAGAAAAGGTAACAGACCGCAGCAGCTTATACATGGAGGGGGTGGCGTATTCAATGCATAAACAAATTATGATAAGATCTCAATCTATTAGATGCATTGATAGAATATTGAAACCATTAAGTTGATCCCTTGCACAGCACACAGCGTAAGAGATGTATTATTCAGCTGGGTAAAGGGACTGCACGACAAAATTGAAGAAAATTTGTTTCTAACATTTAATGCATTAACTGGGAGTGTTCCACAAGCTACAACGGATTCTTTTTGCCCATATCAAATGAGCATACAAAAAAGGATGAATTATATACCAGAATTAATGTAGAGAAACTACTCCCGTAGTGATCCTCCACTTCAAGAGATCATTGTGCTTGCTAGTGAATTTCACTGTCAACCACAACTGAAACGTTATTCCAACAGAATTTAGTCTCTGACATGGCAGCTTACCTGAGTGGTGGAGGGGGAATGGATTTGGCAATACTAACCCAGACAATAATACCCACTGCAAGAATTACCCATCCCAATATGTCATACTTTAGGTCACTGTCCTTGGGCGTCTGCAATTTTGACAGAAGAATACTTAACATGCTTGTATAATCTCCAAGACGTAAGTTATATGTAGCGTGAAGGATAAAGAAATTATAGAATTGGTGCAGCTGGTTAAACACTGAAAAGTAGAGCACTTAATCTCATCTTTTCACTTTATAATGGGTATGCAAATAACACTTCCTTATCTTTGGGGGATTCGTAGAAAAACAAATTCAAGTAGGTATCAATAAAACAATACATAACTTGAACTTAAAATAAGAAGATACTTGAAAATTAAGAGAATTTGACCATCACATCCTTTGTTTATCTATGCAGAAAATAAGCAACCGACAGAAGTATTCTCCTCAGGGTCCTTTACTAACAGTTAGAATCAGATCCTTACTAACAGTTAGAATCAGCAGCGCTCGTCTAAAATGCTTCACTTAAATTAGTTACTGAAATATGGTGATATTTACACCTATGCTGCACAATTGGTCTTCTAAAAAATATAGACTGGTCACTTTCCTTGGCAAAATGTTTATATTAGACAAAATTAATATTGTTACTTATCTCAAGTGTGTAGACAGAGGATTCTGAGAGTACATGCGGATGCAATATGGCAGACAAGAAGTGCCAAAGAGGTGAACTCTTAGCATATGGAACTCCAAGTAGATCTTAGTAGATGGAAGTCTGGAGAAGTGAATTCATAGAAAATTCTATGAGAAGTCTCAAGAGGAGGAACTCCTAGCAGATGAGAAGTGCAAAATGTCTTGGCAAATGGAAGTCTCGGATCAGTGAATTCTTGCAAATGACAAGTCCAAAGGTGGAACTCCTAGTAGATTGAATAGATGCCAAAGATCATCTACATGTCTAATGAGGTGCTGCCTCAAGTAACCTAGATCAAGGACTCAAAGGCAAAGCTCTATGGATGGAGGCTTATTGAAGAGGTCTCGAGGGGAGAAGCATGATCGACATAAAGGCATGTAAGATAAATGAATTGAGTAAAATGCAATTTGGCTTTTTGGATAGAAGTTTTCAGCTAATTCGACTAGGTTTAGATGTACTTGCTTGACCCCATGTTAATTTGTCAAAGAGGTCTTGAACTTACTAGTTGAGAAATCGTCATTGTGGATTCATTGCATATCGAGACAATAGTCAATTATTTGGGTCATTCAAGTCGACTGTTGTCATCAGGCTCATTCTATAAATATCAAGCAAAGCCACTTCAAACAAAGCATTTATTGATCACCTTTACTATTCTATTCTGTGTGTGTTGTCGTCGTCATATTATTGTTTTGAAATGTTGCATTCAATGCCAATGAAGGTTTTCTTCTTTCATGTCATTTTTGTATTGTATTTCCTCTTGTACTCCATTCTAAACCTCTAGAAAAGAGAATATTTTCGATTAGTGGTTTCGAGGAGTGACTCACTAGACGAGTCATACACTGGGAAGAAGTTTGGGATTCTAAATCACGTAGAAATATTTATGTTAGTGTTGCCTTCATTGTCTTTTTTTTATACTACATTATTCCTGATATTTGAGTTGCCAACAAATTATTTTAAAAGGCCTTTCGTCTACAAGATCAAAGAAAAGAAATATGAATTTATAACTTGTGTCTACTCTAACCCTCTCTAGATGCACAACGATCTCAACATCTAATGCACATGTAAAACAATAACCACTAAGAGCTAGTGCAATTGGGTAACAGCATGGGCTATGTAATATCTAATCTCATGGTAATGATAACTCTTTCAGGGCAGGAGAATGCACAAATAAAAAGCCCATTTCAAACTGGAAATGGGATACAATTCATTGGAGAACTTAGCATTTACTTTAACCACATCCTTTAAACAAAAGATCAACAGCTTGGAAGTAGTATTAATCTTTACCTGAAACGATATTGTTCCTACACTGTATCTACATTTTGATGTATGTGCCCATGGAGAATTAGAGGTGGAAAGAGGAAGGAACGGAAGAAAAGAAGACAATTTTGTGTTGTATCTAAAATAGTACAGTTTTGATATTATCTTATATCGAGCCAAACTATTAAAAAGGCCAACAGCTTAAACTTTGACCTTAACTACTTACTTTTGGTTTGACCTACAATCAAAGTTATACCCTTCCCTTTTGATTCAAGATTAGTATGCTCATTTAGTTCAAATTCACAAAAGAGTTCATCTAATTTAACTAAAGATAAATTCTGAAACACTTTATAAGCATCTTAAAGTTATTCAGGAGAAGCTTTAAAAGCATACCTGATTAAGTCATAATTTTCCAAGGTTCAAAATCTTGAGCCATATCGAAATTTTAGTCTTTGATTGAAACAATACTATTTCAGTTTTGCGTCGATTTTTCGATGCATAGTGTAATGGATTTGAGTTGAAGAAGAAAGAGATGATGTAGGAAAGAGTTTATGTTGAGCATGGTTTTAAATCTTGTACCATGGTATGTGAAACGAGTACAACATATCAAGGTTTAAAATTTCGACTCGTATCGGAATTTCGGTCTGCGACCGGAACGATACGATTTCGGTACCGTATCGTCCGTGCTGATACTATTTTAGTATTTTTTTTCCTTTTTTTTAAACATTAATATTAATTATTTGATTTTTTTTAAATTTTAGTTAATTTTTAAAAAAGAATTTAAGATTTAATTTTACCTAAATTATAAATTCGAATTTAGAATTTTAATTAAAATATCTTTTATTTTTTAAATTTTTATTTTTAAATAAAAATAATAAAAATATAAATTTATATAATTATATAAATTAATTAATAATTTATTTAATTAAAATTTACAGTTTAATTAATTTATATTATATATATAATTTTAATTAGTATATCTTTTAATTATAATTTATATATTTAGAAATTTTAGAAATTTGCCCGATCGCGATCGCGATCGCCTTCCCGATCGAGCAGCGCAATCGCCGTCCCGATCACGTTGCGTCATCGCCGCCTCCCGTTGCTTCCAGGTAAGCACGTTCTAGTATCAGTACGCGTTCCGGTATCGATCCCACATCGGAACGAAATTTTTCATCGATTTCGGCCGATAGGGCTCGGCATTTAAAACCTTGCAACATATATTCTAATAAATTATCAAAACTCAATACCACTCAACACAAATAATATCTCTTTTCTTTGCTTCATCTCCTTTCCCCTTTAACCTTCAATCTATCAACGACACCATGCATCGGAGCATCAGCACCATACTAGAACAATATTTTTTCAGTCAAAGGCAAAAATTACGACATGGCTCGAGATTTTAAACCTTGGTACTAAATGGTATCGAGTTTTGGTGATTTATCAGAACAATATGAGATTTCAAACCATGCAATTTTCAACCCAATCGCCGATTACATGTAGGCTACTTAAAATTTCCTTGAACTGTCCGTGCAGCTAGCCTTCTTTCATCTAGCAATTCTATAGCTAAGTAGAACATCCGTTTTTGCTATTCTTGAGTCACAAGTTATTTTATAAAGCTCAATTAGCTTCTCCTATAATTAATTAATGCTACTGAATGGTCTGATCTTACTAAGCTGCTCTTGAGCTAGGCCACATTTAAGGGTTAATGTGGCTTTGGCATTTGCTTAAGCCGCCTTCTTCGTGTTATTTTTCCACTTATCCAATTCTATTAGTCCTTCATATTCATCTTTAGGTATTTTGAAGCCATTTTTGACAATGAACCGCATCTCTATATTTATCATTAAGTAGCACTCTATATACTTTTCCCAATAGGCAAAATTATCGCTATCGAAAAAAAGAGAATGGGTGATGTAACCTTTTTGAAGTGACATCTAGCTGTGCAATTTTGTAGAAAAAGAAGAAACTTTCCAAGACTCAAAGGAAAACTTTCAAGGACCTTGGGTAAGCAATAGTACACAGTAGAATAGAAGTATAAAAATACTTTTGTGTTTAAGTTTAAGAAAGATTGAAATCTATTTTAAAACTGATCAATTAAAACCAATCAAGTGTTTGACTCCTAATGTGTGGCTAGGACAGTTATATCCTTGAGTAATTATATGCTTGAGTAGGTCAATTGGATATTATTTTTTTATGCATTGATTATGTTGTTAGTCCAATATTATATAGTTGAACGTTAAAAACAAAAAACAGCCCGGTGCACGAAGCTTCCGTCATACGGGGTTTCGGAGAAGTATCCATTGTAAGCAACTTTACCTTGCTTTGCAAGAGGTTGTTTCCAGGATTCAAACCCGTGACTTCTAGGTCACAAGGCAGCAACTTTACCATTACGCCAAGGCTCCCCTTCATTATATAGTTGAACGTTGTGAATTTATAATTATGAATAAGATCTGAACATTTTTTTAGGTTCACGTGCGAATTTGATACGAGTATTGAATATAAATGAGATCTCCGACCGAACAAACCAAGAAGTATATGATTAAGTGGACTGATGAAATGAATAACAATTTTATAGATGTTATATTAGAACAAGAAGTTAATGATAACCGAGTAACACTTTCATATCTACTGCATACAAATGAGAAGATTCTATTGACAAAGGACTATTTGAATAATAGAATTAAAACATTGGTTGGCTAAAATAAAAAAGGTTGATTAAATCAATTATTTTAATATAAGCTTTAGTTGGTTTCATTAAAAAAAAAATCTAAGGTTATATTTCTCTTTTTTTTCCCCTATGTTGTCGTGAGCAAATCAATCGCATCGTTCCCTCCTCTTTGCACTGCCCACCACCGCATCACTCATCGCAACCGCAGTCACTACATCCCCGGCTCTAGTGATCGTCGCCCACATCCCTCTCACACCGTCTTCAACCGTGGTGCCACCGCGTATCGTCCTTGATTTCCCCACCGCAAACACCAACCAACCACGCACATGTTTCCCTTTCGTGATCACCACAAGCCACCGCAGCAACACTCATCTATGCCTTGGAGTTCTCCCACCGCCATCTTCTCCCACTTGGAGAAGAGATGATCTCGAATGAGATGTTATACTATTATCCAGAAATTTTCTGCAAACTCATATTAATGAGTGCTTCGGTTCATTTCCGACTCATAAAAGCCAAGCATTATTTTGTTCCAGCAACTTTCTTATTCTGAGAATTATCCCAAAGTCTCACCTGTAGATATTTGTATGGTTTGGTGAACATAAAGTGTCAATGCTTGCATGACTAAACTTTGTGTTGCACTGTAAATTACTTATTCTCTATGGTTGCCCTTTGTGACTTATTTTCACTTAATTTTCGACTTGTTATGTCATATTTCACATGTTCCAAATGTTGTTTAACTTTTGGGATTCATTTATCCTAGCCATTATTTGAGTTACACTAGAATTATTTTTTTCTAAATGTTCCAAGTGTGTTTGGTGGTTATAGCTCAAATAGGTGTGATTGCGAAGGAATGATGTTGTGACCGGGAGGAAGATAGAATCTTGTGATCAGAAGGAGATCACAATACATGGGAGAAACTTAGATGTTAGATCAAGTTGGATTGCTTGATCCAGTGTTGGATATTAAACCTAAATGCTAGATCAAAAAAAATTATCAATATAAACTAAAATTACCTTGACTCCATCAAATAACTATCCAAATATTGTCTCTAACTCTTAAATTTTGTCCATGTGTTGATTAAATCTTATTTGTAATCGAACTGGACTTGAATTCAAATTAAAATAGATAAGTTGGAATCGAACTAAATTAAATAATTTAGGCCAGTTTTGATAAGTTAGGGCTACATCAAATTGAAAGTTTTGGATTTAGTTCAATTATATTTTTAGTTTATGGAAGGGAAGCTTTGGCGCAACGGTAAAGTTGTTGTCTTGTGACCTAGAGGTCACAGGTTCGAATCTTGAAAACAGCCACTTGCAAAGCAAGATAAGGTTGCGTACAATGGATCCTTCTCCGAGACCTCGCATGGCGGGAGCTTCGTACACCAAGCTGCCCTTTTTCTATTTTTAGTTTGTATGGTTTAGGTTTCCAATGTCAAGATTTTGGTTTGATTCTGTTATATTTTTGGGTTCACATAGTTTAGGATTTTCAAGGGGTTTAAAGTTAGGATTTGTTCCAAGGTGTCTAATTTGTGATGGCTCCTCTCTCTCTTTTATTGTGATTTCGGATGCAAATATTGTTCTTGTTTGAGCCATCATTGTCGTGCCTTGTTGTTGAGGCTTGAAATCTATTATGCTAAAGTATTTACCAATTCTTCCTGTTACAAAGATTGTGAACTTTGTGAATAAGGGAAAACTAGTGTCAAAGGAAATTATATTCGGGATACTATCACAAAGGAAACCTGATTTATTCTTGATGAATAGGTACAAGGTAAGTCTAATTCTTGTTTTTGACATTACAACAATAATAACAACAATCAAGTCTTATCCTCTATGTGGGACCACTATATGAATCATTCTATATCATTGGACTCTATCCTCTACTATATCATCATCTATATTTAAATAAATTTTATCTTATTTTATCATTGCTAATCAAATCTTCTTAGATCTTCCGCTTTCTCATTTGATCTGTATATTTATAATAATTTTGCATAGCCTAATTGGAACATTTGTCGGAGAGTTTGAAGTTTTTGAACAATTGCATAAAAGGAAATAAGGCATCAGAGAGTTTGTGGATAACAAATTGCAGTTAGTGTAAGTCAATATAATTAATTGTTCATTATTTTTATTTTATCATATTGGCATCTCACTTATTTGTTTTTATGTTTATTAGACTAATATAAGTTATTTTAATATGGACAAGAACAATATAAAGACGGATAGAATCTTGATAAATCACTCTACTCATCATTCACTCAATCTCAAATCATGGTAAGACATGATAGGTGACCCATGTAAGGAAAGGATGTCCGAATTTGGACGACATCAACACTTTGAAAGATCATACAATGGAAGTTTGAACGAAATATGCTCTAATGAAAAGAATAAAGAAGTATCACAAGAAATTGAAGACATACATGCCACTAGCAAAAGAATGGAGGAAGAAATTATTGAAAGCAACAAAAAATTACAACTCATTATTACACAAAATAGACAGAGGAAACAAAAGCTGATCAAGAAAGTTAGGCAAAGAGAAGAAAATCTCCATGAGATGGTTCATAAAATAATTCAAGAAATAGGATATACAAATCATTTATATCCAGAAGAATCTAATCCTCGTGAGCGACGTGATAGACGAAATAAAGATTAAATTATTTGTGATGGAATGTAAAAATTTATTAGTTACTTATAGTTTAATTAATGATTAAATTTATTTGGATGATGTGAATATTTATTTATCTCAATTTTTAATTGTATGGTACTTTTGGATTAGAAATTAATTATTTTTAATATTTTTAATTTATTTGAAATGTGTGATTGTTTCTTATAAAGTATTATATATATGAGAAATATAAAAATAGAATATAATAAAATTTTAATGATATATTTAAAAACTAATAAATAGAAATGTAGATAAATTTATAAACAGATTAAAATTATTTTGACATTATTTAAAATAAACTATTAACGAATTTAAAATAAAATTATTGACAGAATTTGTATTTGAAATTAATTTCATTTGGTCAACTTAAAAACGGATTTATAACAACATTTTAATCCATTTCTGAAATTAGCTACGGGGCTTTCACTAATGGATTTTAGAGATAGAATATTTCATCTCAAATTATATTTAAAGATGAAAAAATGACTTTTAGAGAGATTTTTTCGCCTTTGAAGCTCTGTTTTCTTGTAGTGGAGATATGTCCCTTCATCATTATGAGTTGTCAAAGTTGTTCGCTCACAACAACACAAATGGTCAAGGAGCTTCCACTGCCATTGAAGGAAATGTTGAAATTATTCAAGCGGAAGAGGGATGATATACATGAGAGTTCCGAAGTGGACCTTGATAGTCCACCATTTGTGAGGGATTAAAGAAGAGAGAATATACATCAATTGATGCATACAACAACAACAAAGTCTTATCCCACTAGGTGGGGTCGACTAATTCATTGAACATTTATCTTAGTTTAACGTTGGCTGACAACCTAACGCAACCCTCCTCTTTTATCTAGGCTTGGGACCGGCCATGACAATGTTAAGTTATCATGGGCGGAGTCATCAGTTGATGCATATGGCAGTAAAAAAAAGTTTAATCATCAACTTAAGTGTCAAGGAGGTTGTTGTTGTAGTTGACCATTCAAGTTCAGTTATCGAGAATAAGTCATTTTATCAACAAAAAATGAATGAAAAACTCTACAAAGCCTTGGTTTTTGCCAATGTCTCAAACGAAAATATACGAACAAGGAGTAGATGATGTTTGTCGTGGGAGGTCTACTGGAGAAGAGGCTTGATCTTCTAAAGAAGATGCTCTCTTTATAATTTTGACTTGTGTTGACCTGAATAGTCACATTTTGCAAGGTTTGGATAGATATAGAAGTTATTTTGGACAGGTTCAAAGTATAGGATTATAAACTATCTATAATTATTAGTATATGAAAGTCACTTTAATTTTTTTGTTGACAGTAATTTTGTAATAATTGTGGACTATTTTTAAGCAATGTTTATCGTTGACAATTTCTATTTTTAATGTATGCCAGTGGTATAAGTAAAAGTTAGTTTCTTATTCTCATTGATATAAATAAGAGGTATTATAGACCTTTTAATCTAGCCATATTATCTTTCGAGTTATTTTTTAAATGCTATTAGTGTTTTGTTAATATCCAAAATTGTCATCTAAGGTCTTTATATTATTGTTGAAATTTCTCATCTCTATCAACAAAAAAACCAAAGTGAATTGACTGATCTTTAGTTTAATTTTAAATTTACCTAGTTTGAAAATATCAAGTGTCTTTTAGTGAAATATAAATTAAGGAAAACCTTGACGAACAAATATATACAAATATTTTTAAAAAAAATAAAATAAAGACACTAGATATTGAAGGACACAATTATAAATAATTTTGCCATTTTTTAGTTCAATAAAGAATGTTGTATTCTTGGTCTAGGAATGGAAAAAAATTAGAAAAAGGGTATTCTGGACAATAAACCATTTAGTTTCCTTTCCTTTGTTCTAAGTAAACAATTTATGTCACTCACCTTCCTCAATTAAAGTAAATAAGCACACCAGATAAAGGATTCTTTTCCTATTCCCTAGGGATTTTTTTCTCCCTTGGATTCTTTTCCTTCTTCAATCCACACCTCTAGGTAAACAAGGGTAATAGTTTATGCTAGCACACCTCCCTGCAGCATCTCCTCATCCTTTCCATTGTTTGTTTTTCCTTAGCATCTATAACCTCGGACAAAAGAACCAATATCATCTTCCTTCAGTAGGATCGTGCTTGTCTCTCTACTCATCCACCCACAAGTAGTATTTGTAACTATAGGGATCTTATGCAAAAAACACATCGCAAAACGCAGCGGAAATTTAGATCCCTCCAGAGATGCATGTGTATACATAATAAACATGTCGTTCTTACAACTACATCTAGTTGAGAGATTGCCCTTGATACGTAGCCCTTCGCAATCCCGACAGCAATCTTTTTGTAATGGATCTCAGCGCGATCAGGATGGTCGCGCCTCTATAATATCCACACGAACACTCTCTTTTGGAGAAAAGAAGAAGGGTCCCGAAGAAGGGTCATACAACATAATAGTCCCAGAAAGGTTTTGTCGGATCTCAACATTCTTGTCACTTGGGTAGCAATGATGCATTGCTAGATGTCACTCATTGCTTATATTTCTAAAAGGGATTTTAGAGACATTGTCAACATTACGATAACCTATAAGGTCATACACAAAGAACATGTTGTTTTTGAGATGGAATTTATTTTAGTTTGACTAAATGAACAATTAGGCTATTGAATTGGAATCATTGAGTTAGAATCATTAATTGGGCCAAAACATGAGTTAGACTCAAGTTGGATCAATTTGAATTAGACTCGAATTAAATCAATTGAAGAAGATGAATGGATATGCATTTATCATGCATGATTAATGTGGATTAATCATGTATTAAAAGTGGAATACAAAAGGTTCCAAAACCTTTGGTATTCATAAGATTAATGCAAAAGGTTTTTGGATTATTCTTCATGAAAGAGTAACCCTTTGTTCTTCTTCTTCTTCTTGGTCAAAACTTTTCTTAGGCTAAGACACCTTGTGTAGTGTTGCTAGCACAACTCTTATTTTCTCCATAAGAGAGTGTTCGTGTGGATACCATAGAGGCGCGACCATCCTGATCGCGCTGAGATCCATTGCAAAAAGGTTGCTGCCAAGATTGCGAAGGGCTACGCATCGAGGGTAATCTCTCAACTAGATGTAGTTGTAAAAACGACATGTTTATTATGTATACACATGGATCTCTGGAGGGATCCAATTTTCTGCTGCGTTTTGCAATATCTTTTTTGCATAAGATCCCTACAGTGGTATCAGAGCCACTTGTGTATATATAAACATTGTTGTATTGTTATTTTATATGTGATATAAATCTGCATGAACTGTTTATTATGAGTGCATGATTGTTTAGATGATTTTGTTCGACAAAGTGAAAGAATCTCGTTTTTGTAAGGAGCACTCTATGTCTACACCATATCTAAATAAAATCGAAATACAAAATGTATGTGTAAGTGGGATTTTCTTAGGTGAATCTTTAAACAAGATATGTCCCACAGAAACTCTAAACTATGTCGTTTGATCAAAATATATTCTTCTTTCGCCTAAACTAAGATAAGAAGTTCTGGATAAATTGACACTTCCGATTCGAATTGAATAATTCAGCATATTCCACATTAATAGGAGTACATTTATGTTTCTGCTTCACGAATATGATATTTTCTGGGCATTTCTGATAATATCAAGCATTATTCCTATCTTGGCATTTATAATTTCCAGAGTTTTAGCCCCGGTTAGGGAAGGATCGGAGAAACTATCTAATTATGAATCGGGTATATAACCCATGGGGGATGCTTGGTTACAATTCCGAATCCGCTATTACATGTTTGCTCTAGTTTTTGTTATTTTTGATGTTGAAACGGTATTTCTTTATCCATGGGCAATGAGTTTCGATGTATTGGGTGTATCCGTATTTATTGAAGCTTTCATTTTCGTGCTTATCCCAATTGTTGGTTCAGTTTATGCATGGCGAAAAGGAGCATTGGAATGGTCTTAACTAAATATTCATACAATCAAAAAAAAAAGGAAGGAAAAAATTACATTGAGACAGTTATGAATTTGATTGAGTTTCCCTTGCTTGACAAAATAACTACCAATTCAGTTATTTCAACTACATTGAATGATCTTTCGAATTGGTTAAGACTTTCCAGTTTATGGCCACTTCTATATGGTACCAGTTGTTGTTTCATTGAATTTGCTTCATTAATAGGCTCGCGATTCGACTTTGATCATTATGGATGGGTACTAAGATCGAGTCCTAGGCAAGCAAACCTAATTTTAACAGCCGGCACAGTAACAATGAAAATGGCTCCTTCTTTAGTAAGATTATATGAGCAAATGCCTAAACCAAAATATGTCATTGCTATGGGAGCCTGTACTATTACAGGAGGTATGTTCAGTACTGATTCTTATAGTACTGTTCGTGGAGTCGATAAGTTAATTCCTGTCGATGTCTATTTGTCGGGCTGCCCACCTAAACCAGAGACTGTTATAGATGCTATAACGAAACTTCGTAAGAAGATATCTAGAGAAATCCTTGAAGATAGAACTGTCTCAACAGGAAAATAGATGTTTTACTACTAATCATAAGTTTTATGTTCGGCGTAGTATTCATACTGGAAATTATGATCAAGAATTGCTCTATCAATCTGCATCTACTTTAGAGATACTTTCTGAAACATTTTTTCAATCCAAAAGTTCAGTATCTCCCCCCGAATTAGTGAATTAGGAAAGGTAAGGTTCTTTTGTGCAGAATAAGAAAAAAAAAAGGTCACTCTTTAAAAATTCCATTGTAACTTGAAATACTCAATGCAAAACAAATGTGGGAGAAATCAAGAAGATGCAACAGGATCATTTATCTGATTGGTTAGTAAAACATGAGCTAGTTCATAGATCTTTGGGCTTCGATTGCCAAGGAATAGAAATATTACAAATAAAAACTGAGGATTGGGATTCCATTGTTGTCATTTCATATGTATATGGTTACAATTTTTTAAGCTCCCAGTGTGCCTATGATGTAGCACCGAGGGGTTTTTTAGCCAGTGTGTATCATCTTACGAGAATAGAGTATGATATAGATAAACCTGAAGAAGTATGCATAAAAGTATTTGCCCCTAGGAATAATCCTAGAATTCCGTCTGTTTTTTGAATTTGGAGAAGTGCTGATTTTCAAGAACGTGAATCTTATGATACGTTGGGAATCCTTTATTATAATCATCCACACCTTAAATGTATTTTGATGCCGAAAAGTTGGATAGGTTGGCCCTGCATAAGGACTATATTACCCCCAATTTCTATGAAATACAAGATGCTCATTAAATGATAAGAATAAGAAACTAATGTTTAGTTATACAACTATGACACGATTCCAGATTTCATTCAAGCGAATGAAGATTGTTACGCCCCATTCTAGATGAAAGAAAGTAACCAGACTTTAATTCATATTATGAATAACCTAAAAAAAACTTCATTTATATTCAAAAAAATTGGAAAAGGTTATATCCATTTCATACGAGCAGAAACAATAAAATGAATCAAAAGAGTTCTGCACCATGAACTTTGTACCGCGCATATAACTTAGATAGACCCCGAAAAGTCAAAGTAACGTAAGCAAGAGTGAAGAAATGGAATAAAATAAATGTAAAAAAAAATATAAAATTAAGAAATGAAAGAAAATACAGTAAATGAAACAAGAAAGAAAAAGGAGACGGCGCTATAATCTCACTTTATTCTTTACCATAACCATACATATATGTTTTACTAATTCCCCCAAGAAGAGATATATATCTATACATCTAGATTAGTAACTGTATGCTTTATACTATTAACGAAAATATATCCCAATCGATCTTGATTACAATGAATTTGTATGAATATCTATCCGATACATTATTTACATATCAGGAACTAGATTTGAACCGGTGACACGAGGATTTTCAGTCCTCTGCTCTACCAATTGAGTTATCCCGACCATTTCCCATGCATCATACTAGTATAGTGTTTGTGTCTATGTCAATTAAAGGGACTAAAAAGTAGTCAAAAATTTTACTAGTAAGCATAAGGATAATGATATGGACGGTGAATGATTCAATAATAGAAATAATTTGCCCATATATGTTTATTTGTAGAGGTATTGTATCTATCGAAATTGGGATAAGATCCAAGGATTTTAGTTCAGATACATTTGTGTTGTGAAAGAGCGGAGTGAATGAGAAAGATAGTGAATTTTGTTTGAACTGAATCGTTGATGAAAAAAAAAGGAGGATAAATATTTAGGAAGTAAAATCACCTTTTTATTGGGGATAGAGGGACTTGAACCCTCACGATTTCGAAAGTCGACGGATTTTCCTCTTACTATAAATTTCATTATTGTCGGTATTGACATGTAGAATGGGACTCTCTTTATTCTCGTCCGATTAATATTAATTTGCTTTTCAAAAGATCTATCAAACTCTGGAATGAATGATTTAATAATTGAATTGAATATTCAATTCTTCTTTCAACTTCCATTGGCACAATAACTCTAATTCTGAATTTTTCATATTAGAATTATCCATATAATATAATGGATTCGAGTCATGATTAATCATTTGATCTGATATGTCAGTATGTATACGTATGTATTAGGTATATAGGAACATCTTTTCTGTAATTTTGTTAGATGGATTCCAACTACCAACGATACGTACTCAACTTCATTCGTTAGAACAGCTTCCATTGAGTCTCTGCACCTATCCTTTTTTTTATTCTAGTTTGTTAAAACTAAGGTTTATCAAACTAAGGATTTGGCTCAAGATTGTCCATTTTAAATTCCAGGGTTTCTTTGAATTTGGAAGTTACCACTTAGCAGGTTTCCTTACTAAGGGTCAATCCAATCAAGTCCGTAGCATCTACCAATTTCGCCATATCCCCCTTGATACCAAGATCCAGTTGGAATTTTCTTTTACTTTTTTTGTTTGTTTGGACCTGTTTAATTCGTTAGATAATTTTTTCTATATTGAAAAAGTGTATTGTATGCTCCTATCTAGTTTTTTTGTCTATGGTAGACGCTAGTGTATTGTATGCTCCTATCTAGTGTATTGAAAAAGTGTATTGTATGCTCCTATCCAGTTGGAATTTTCTTTTACTTTTTTTGTTTGTTTGGACCTGTTTAATTCGTTAGATAATTTTGTCTATATTGAACATCTAGTTTTTAGTTTTTAGAAATAGTTCGATTTTTCCGAATTGTAAATTACAATTTGATTAAATTGATATTCGTCATATTATAATTAATTAAATTAAATAAGTAAAATTCCATTTTTTTTATATCATTTTTTTATTTTTATATTATTATATATATAATAAAAGGATATGAAGATATATATATAAATTGAAAGGTAGGGAGAGTTTTTGTACATTAGACTGCTCTTTTTTAGTCTTTCCTTAAAGCAATGCACCCAAGAGTGTGTCTTAGTTTGCTTTGCTTTTATATGGACCCTGAGTCTCAATTGATTCCAAAGCTTTGGTATTTAAGTTATTGTTAGTATTAGCCGTTAGTGTCAATCAATTATGAGATGATTGGTAAGAGAAACTCATATTTCATAATAAAGATTATGGTTATTGTATTTACTTCATTCATGTATCATTTGAATAAATATAATAATATCTTAGGAAAGTTAGTTCTAATCTACGACAAATCAAGTTGGTGACTTAATAGTGGGATACTATAGATATATGTTTAGAATACTACTCGTAATTGTTCCTAGTCAAGTATTAATATACAAGAAAAATATTAATATGTTGAGATTAGCATGTAGATTAACTAATGACTTAATCTCACAAGTCATGGATATAGGATATCAAATTTACACATGGGTATTAGAGAATATATATTGAACTGACCCGCCGTGAGAATGTTTCATGCAAGGTCCCGAAGAAGGGTCGGACCATATTAGACCTATTGTAATGCAACCTCGTGACCTCAAAATCACACGACAATAATTTTATCATTACACGAAGGCTCCTCTTTGTTTCAAGCACAAAAAATGCATTCACAGGACCAACATTCAGATTTCAAAGCCAAAGTTGCAATCTAGCCACACTAAGAAAGAACAATCAAGAAGGCAAAAACATCTTTCCCATTGCCTCAAGTTGCAATACTCGATTCTATTGTCAAGTTTCCCTACCAAGTCTAATACTAAAGAGAAGGTTAACTACTCTCTTCCAGTGTCTTTTTTTCTCTTATCTTAAGAGTAGAGATGAGATCATTACTTCTCTCTCTAAGATAATCTCTCGAGGAGCAAATAAAACTGCAATGCTGGTCCTAGAGTCAGACAGCCAAAGTCAAGAAAAAAAATGGTTGAGAGTTGAGTTAGGCCTAGACATGCAAAGTGAAAAGACTAAACCTATGAAAATAAAGCTTACCCTTTTTTCTCATTAGGCTAAATTGTGGACCTTATCAAATCGAAGATTTCATCTTCTAGAAACTTGCTTTAAACCATAGATGGATCTTTGCAACTTACATACCTTTCCAACATCCTTTCGATCTACAAAACCCTCAGGTTGTGTCATGTACACATCCTCAAGTAGATTTCCATTAACAGAATACAGTTTTGACATCCATCTGCCAGATTTCATAATCATAGTAAGTTACAATAGCAAACATGATCCAAATAGATTTAAGCATCGCAACTAGTGAAAAGGTTTCATCATAGTCTCTACCATGAATCTGCTTAAATCCTTTAGCTACCAATCACCCTTTATAAGTATGCATATGACCATCCAGGTCAGTCTTTCTTTTAAAGACCCACTTACACCCAATGGGTTTAACCCCTACAGGTAAATCAACCAAAGTCCATACTTGGTTAGTGTACATGGATTCCATTTTGAACCTCATGGCCTCTAGCTATTTCTCAGAATCTAGACTCATTACAGCTTCTTGATAGGTTGTAGGCTCATTGAAATCAACAAGCATTACATCCCCGTGGTCACACAAGAGAAAAGAATATCTCTCAGGTTGACGACGTATCCTATCAGATCTGCGCAGAGCATGGTCTACTCGAACAGGTTGTGCCACAACTTCATGCGGTGTTATAGATTCATAATCTTCACCACCTTGTGGTGTCGGTTCAATTTCCATCAAGGCTTCATGGCTATCTTGTATATCTCGAATTTCTTCAAGTACTGTTGCTAAGCACGTTTTGTCGAACAAAATCATCTAAACAATCATGCACTCATAATAAACAGTTCATGCAGATTTATATCACATATAAAATAACAATACAACGATGTTTATATATACACAAGTGACTCTGATACCACTGTAGGGATCTTATGCGACAAAGATATCGCAAAACGCAGCGGAAAATTGGATCCCTCCAGAGATTTATGTGTATACATAATAAACATGTCGTTCTTACAACTACATCTAGTTGAGAGATTACCCTTGATGCGTAGCCCTTCGCAATCATGGCAGCAACCTTTTTTGCAATGGATCTCAGCGCGATCAAGATGGTCGCACCTCTATCGTATCCACACGAACACTCTCTTATGGAGAAAAGAAGAGTTGTGCTAGCAACACTACACAAGGTGTCTTAGCCCAAAAAAAATTTCGACCAAGAAGAAGAAGAAGAACAAAGGGTTACTCTATCATGAAGAATAATCCAAAAACCTTTTGTATTAATCTTATGAATAACAAAGGTTTTGGAACCTTTTGTATTCCACCTTTAATGTGTAATTAATCCACATTAATCATGCATGATAAATGCATATCCTTTCATCTTCTTCAATTGGTTTAATTTGAGTCTAACTCAAATTGATCTAACTTGAGTCTAACTCATGTTTCGGCCCAATCAATGAGTCTAACTCAATGATTCCAATTCAATAGCCTAATTGTTCATTTAGTCAAACTAAAATAAACCTCATCTCCAAAACAACATGTTCTTTGTGTATGACCCTATAGGTTATCGTAACATTTGCAATGTCTCTAAAACCCCTTTTAAAAATATAAGCAATGAGCAATGCATCATTGCTACTCAAGTGACAAGAATGTTGAGATCCGACAAAACCTTTCTGTGACTATTATGTTATATGACTCAATCCTTCTATCATTGATATCTAGATTGATCAATGAGGCATAGACCGTGTCATCCTCTTATCAATCTTTGTATTTCTTGATCTCCAAGTAGACTACCTTAATCAAATGAGCTCAATATCTCATATTGACTTATTTGAGCATGGTCATGCATTTTAATAGTCCTACTTTATCAAGGGGCTCACAGATATCACTTCCGTCATATGGAAGGGAGAGATCTCATCTCTATCACTCACATACCTCTGCATAATTCATTGCATACCCAGTGATCAATTTTATAGTTCACCTTGTTACAGGTGACGTTTGTCGATACCAAAGTATATAACTCCTTATGTAGGGAACCGTAGTAATTTCAGATCTAAGGACTATTCATACCATTAGTCACTATGAGAATATTTATGACACTTATATGACGATCCATGAAACATTCTGTGGCGGGTCAGTTCAATATATATTCTCTAATATACACTCATGTGTAAACTTAATATCCTATATTCATGACTTGTGAGATTAAGTCATCAGTTAACCTACATGCTAGTCTCAACGTATTAATATTATCCTTGTATATTAATACTTGACTAAGAAAAATTACGAGTAGTGTTCTAAACATATATCTATAGTATCCTGCTATCAAGTCACCAACTTGATATGTCGTAAACTAGAACCAACTACCGTAGGATATTATTATATTTATTCAAATAGCACATGAATGAAATAAATACAATAACCATAATCTTTGCCTTTATTATGAAATATGAGTTTCCCTTATCAATCATCTCATAATTTATTGACATTAATGGCTAATACTAACAGTAACTTAAATACCAAAGCTCTGGAATCAACTGACACTCAGTGTCCATATAAAAGCAAAGCAAACTAAGACACACCCTTGGGTGCATTGCTTTAAGCAAAGACTAAAAAAGGGCAATCTAATGCACAAAACTCCCACCAATGCAAGATCCCGAAGAAGGGTCGGACCATATTAGACCTATTGTAATTCAACCCCATAACCTCAAAATCACACGACAACAATTTTATCATTACACTAAGGCTTCTCTTTGTTTCAAGCAAAGACACAAAAAAAAAAATGCATTCACAGGACCAAAATTCAGATTTCAAAGCCAAAGTTGCAATCTAGCCACACTAAGAAAGAACAATCAAGAAGGCAAAAACATCTTTCCCATTGCCTCAAGTTGCAATACTCGATCCTATTATCAAGTTTCTCTACCAAGTCTAATACTAAAGAGAAGGTTAACTACTCTCTTCCAGCGTCTTCTTTTCTCTTATCTTAAGAGTAGAGATGAGATCATTACTTCTCTCCCTAAGATAATCTCTCGAGGAACAAATAAAACTGCAATGCTGGTCCTAGAGTCATAGACAGCCAAAGTCAAGAAAAAAAATGGTTGAGAGTTTAGTTAGGCCTAGACATGCAAAGTGAAAAGACTAAACCTATGAAAATAAAGCTTAACCTTTTTTCTCATTAGGCTAAATTGTGAACTGTAAGTGACATAAGGTGCCTTAACCAACCACTTGGACAACTCGACATGCAAAGACTAGGCTAGTAGGTCATCAAAAAGTTACCATCACATTAGCATCGGGATGTAGATGTAAAATTACTAATGATATAGTCTTTCATATAGATCAACGAGGGATAAGAATCATGTAGCAAACCCCATATAGTTGGGACAATCACAGCTTGATCTCTCTAGAACTAACGAAATTTACTCATTCTTTTTGAAAATTTTAAGATTTAGGAGTAACCTGACCGTCATCTGCAACCCCACAATTTTTTTCGCTCATTTTTTTGCAAATTTCAATTTGCAACAGTATTCTAGTATTAGATCAGAGTATTAGGCAAGAAAGTTATCTTCTTCCACAGATTAAATTCTTCATATTTCTTCATTCAATGTCTCAGTGAGTTCTTTCAATCTCTTTTTTGTAGCAAATTGAATATGATTGAAATTGTGATAGCTTGCGAGGGAGTATTAGATTAGTTCTATACCTACTAGTTATTTGTTCTCAACCTCTCTATGTGTAGAAGGGCTTATTCAACATTAAAGCATTAAAAAAACCTACATTTAATTTTTGGATAGTAGATAATGTGGCACAAAAGGGAAAAATACTAGAAAAAATGTTAGCCATTGACACTAAGCAGAGAACTCAAATATAATTGATTTTCAACTAAATAAATAACCAGACTGGCATGTGACATGGTGCAATCTAGATTATAGCAGAACACTACCTTTGTAGTTGAAGCAGATGTTGTTCCTTGTGAAGCTGGCTGACTCGCCATCTGCTTCTGGATCTCTTTATGCAATTCAGGTGCCTGAAGATATTTACAGTTTACAATAGGTTTAAATATCTGCAGCAGAAATGAAATGGAAATTGGCTAATCCACAAAGGAAAGGACACTGCTTTAAAAGTGATTAATTAAACTTCCTACTTAGTTATACATTTGCAACTAGTTCCTGTTCCTGTTAAGGACAACAGTAATCATCATCATCTAGTCGTCTGCTCTAACTCTTAACAAGGGTATACAACATTTATATTCTTCCATTAAACTCTATGTAAAGCAATATCACTAATAATATTTAAAATTATTTTTTATTGCATTAGTTAATGGTATGGATTCAAATCGCAAAAATAACCTCTTGCAATACAAGGTAAGACCGCGTACAATAAATTCAATGTGGTCTGATCCTTCACTAAAACTCCACATTGACATAAATTTCGTACACCTGACTGTCTTTTCATTAGTTAATGGTATGCTTGGCCTCCCTCTACATCTTACACTTATACTAGATACAACTCTTCTAACTATACAATCTACTAGTCATCTTTGACCATTTTCATGCCATCTCAACCAATTTTCTCACATTTGTAGAAATCATCTAAACGAACTAGATATATTCTTAGTAAGCATGGCAGAAATCAAAATTCGAGAAGTGCCATCTCAATCAAGCACCAATTATTCAACAGCTCCCAGTATAATAGCATCCATTTGATGAGGATATCATCAACTAATCCAACTAAGGTACACAACAAAAAGAGTTGAAATTATCTTGAACATCTAATGCCTAACCTCAGAAATAGAAAGATTTTAATTGGTGTCGAAAGAGACTCCTATAGGGAAGAACAATAGCGACTCGATCATCAATTGTGTTTTCATCCGTGATTGTCTACAAAACGTTATACACAGTGAAAACAAAACAACTTAAGTAAAATAAAACAACACAAACATACAACACCTATTTTTATGTAGTTCGAAATTCTCGATTCCTACTCCATAGCCTAGCTCCCACCGATAGTTCCACTATCTTCTTTCTCCTCCTCGTAAGCACACCGGAGCCAGAAAAACCTCTTACAATCTAAGCTTTTACAATAGAACCAAACAAGCACGAGTGTAAAGAAATAAAACAAATTACAATGCAAAAAAAACTTTACACAAGAACTTGATCGTTGTTTGGTTGCTCTGGAATACTTTGGAAGGTCTGAAACACAGCAGCGCTTCCCCTTCAAAGTCCCAAGAAACCAGCATCCGAAAACTTCGCGAAGTCCTCCTTTTATAGACTCGGCATTGGTTGATCTCCGTCTACCAATCGGCTGGTTTTACTCTCAGTCGATTGGTCACTCGACCATTTACTCACAACGGCTCCATCCACGTCAGATTTCAGTTGATCAGTCGACTGTTAGCCCAACAATCAAGCTGACCAGTGGATTCAGTGCCTTTCTATTTGCTATTCACTTCAACTAATCGACTGCTTTACCACAATAGTCAACTGTTGTGTCACGAACCTCCCAAGCATCCGATTTTTTATTTTCCCAAGCACCCGAGTCCGAGTGCTTCTTGAGCACCCACTTTCTCAAGAACTAGTCGATTAGCTCACTGCGATAGTCAACTGGTCTCCCGAACGCTACTTATCCAAGCGCTCTTCCACATCGCCCAAGCACCTTCCTGAGCATCGAGTTCCTCGCGCCCGAGCACCGTCGCCCGAGCACCCGTGCTCACACACCCGAGCACCAAGCTCTCATCGCTCAAGGGTCGTCAACTGCGCTCGAAATTTCTCAATCACCCGAGCACCGCAACTTCTTCGTGCACTCGAGTACCGTTCCTGTCGCCCGAGCAGCAAATCAGTCGCCTACCCAAGACCACCAGTCGACTGCTCGAGTACTCATCAACTTCTCAAACGGCTTATGATGTATCAGTCGATTGGTAACCATCTCCAATCAACTAGTTCCTTAGCCTCATTTCTAAGCTAACTCCTACTTCACCTAGTATCCAGTCAGTCCTCAACCTACCAAGACTTTTCTCATCCAGCATTCGATCACTTTTGACCTGCCGGAACCTCCCTTGCCTAGCATTCGATCAACCGTGACCTACTAGAACTTCTCTTGCCAAGTACGGTCACCTTGACCAACCGGGTTTTCATTTGTCAAGCACGGTCATCCTGACCTACCGGAACTTCACTTGCCAAGCACGATCACCCTGATCTACCGGGACTTCACTTGCCAAGCACGATCATCCCTGACCTGCCGGAATTTCACTTACCTAGTCATCCGATCATCTTGACCTGCTAGGACTTCCTATCACTAAACATCTGGTCCTCTTGACCTATTTAAACTTTCCTTGTCTTGCATCCAGTCTCTAGACATGCAAGGGCTTATCCGACACCAAACATCCAGTCCTGCTTGACCTGCTTGGACTTTCCTCTCTGTGTCAAGTGTCCGATCAATCTTGACCTACCTAGACTTCACACTTACCAACTCTCAGTTAGACTTTCCATCACCAAGTGTCCGGTCCTCTATGACCCACTTGGATCTCTACCTTGCCAACGTCCTGTTGGACTTCTGACCATCAAATGTCCGGTCTTCCTTGACCGACTTGTATTTCTCACTTGTCTAACTCCCAGTTAGACTTCCAACCACCAAGTATCCGGTCTTTCTTGACCGACCTAAATTTCTCACTCGCCAACTCCTAATTGGACTTCCAACCACCAAGTGTCCAGTCTTCTTTGACCGACTTGGGTTTCTCATTCTCTAACTCCCAACTGGACTTCACTCGTCAAGTTTCTAGTCAACCTGACCTACTTGATTTCTCATCACATCAACACTCTCATCCATCATGGTCATCCTAGCCTAATGATGATTGTGTCAACACTCTCATCCATATGATTACGAATGTCACATACTATCCTAAAATCATATCCTTATCTATATTGTCATATTGTCAAATATTGAAATTCAACTCCAACTTGAGCCTCACTTGAGCTTGGTCAACATTGACCTAAGGTTAATTGCACCAACAATCTCCTCCTAACAATCTCCCCCTTTTTGATATTTGACAATATCTTTAAATTAGGCTAGCGCACAAGCCCACCTTATTTCTTTCTATATCAAAGCAAAATGAATGTTTCCTAACTTAAATCTTTCATTCTCCCTCTTTAATATACATCAAAAAGTCTCTCAAAACTTCCATATCTCATTCTCCAATAAAATCATTCATTCTCCCTTTTTCAAAGAGTCTTACTCTTCCTCAATGTCTCATTCTCCATCAAACCCTTTTTCCTTCATCTTCAACCATTCATTCTCCTTAGTGATAAAACTCTTATCACACAATGAACCATCACGTCTTGATGGACAATCTTCTCCTAAAGACTTGCTCCCTCTAAACCATTGCACCAACAATGTCTTTGGAGAGATCCTAAGCCTATAGGAAATCTAAACTTCAACAATAGGGGCAAAAGTTCAATCTTGAACTTTAACATCCCTCTAAAGCGTGATTCTTATCCTAATTAATTCTCCGATTCATTTTCACTGAAAATCAGACCCTTTTAAAGCTTGTTTACGCATATTAGAAGGTTATGAGTAGTTAAACTACCGAGGATTATGGTTGAATGGTCAATCTGAATTTAATCAGCCAAAAACCACTCTAACAGTCGACTGATTTCAGTAATCAATCGATTGAACCCAGTGCCAGTCGACTAATTTCTAAATTTTTCAGAAATTAAGTTTTCAATCAGATTTTAGAAATTCATAAGTAAATCTACGGTTATTGAACAATGTTGAAACTTTATGTAGACATTACTTATGTCAAATACTATGGGGAAAAATAATTTTCTATGAAAATACCTATTATTTTCAAAGAATGATACAAAGTTGAAAACCATCAAAAACTTAAATGTTTTAAGCAACTTTGTTACAATATCATCAATGATGATTACTATCAAAAGATAGATTTCACCAAGATTTTTCAAAATGATTTTAAATATTTTCAAAACCTTATTTTCAATCATGATTTATGGTTCAAGTGTTCATGATTTGTACATTAGCTTTTCTCATAATTTCTCCATATGATTTAATGAGTTTGAGTTCATTTTGATACAACATATAAGCACCTTAAACTTAACTCATTATCTTAACATCTCACATGTGTCTTAAGTATTTCAATACATACACATGTCATCCTATAATTTTAGTAAGAAGTGAATTGATTCTTCCTTGAGTTAAGAAATTATGAATTTCTATCTAGGCATATCCCATTTGACCTACCTAGGATATCAAATAATGTCGATTTCCTTAATTTTAGGTGAATAAATGCATGAATATGCTCATGACATATATTGATTTTGTAATTTTCAAAAGAAAATTGATTATTTCTAAATAATGCATGATGTCACGACAAGTTAGAAATAAAACTACACATTATCACAAGTATCAAAATGAGATATTCTATATAATTAAGTGATACATTATGTCATGCATGGTATGACAAAAAAAGCATGACAAATGTGTAAAAATACAAAAGTATAAAGATACCTAAGTCTTGAACCTAATTCATCATTTGCTCAAATTATATCTGTTAGAATATTGTAGATATGATTAGGGATAATTGTTATCCCTAAATATCATTAGGAATAATTATTCCTTAGGATAGAATTTTGATTTATTCCTAGGATAGAGTTTGATTTATTCTTTTGAATAAGCCCTAATCTTGTCTATAAATAGGGCTTCTCTCATGTAAGTTATGGATCTCTAAGTTACGAAATAACATGGTATCAGAGCCATTAGGTTTTCCAGCTTCGTAATTTTTCTTTCCGCTGTGTTCGCTCGCGTTCTTCTCCGAGCGCGCAGTCTTTCCCGTCGCGATATCTTTTCCCGCGACGGCAGCGGCACAGACGCTTCTTCCTCCCGCCGCGCCTCGCCGTCTACTCGTAGCGCCACCTCGTCGCGCAGATCACGTGTGCACCAACCGAGATCCATCTTCTTCTTCTTCTTCTGGTATGCGATCGCCACGGTAGAGCCAGGAGCTCGCTCTCAGTCCACCGACGCCCTCGGCTTCCTCTCCATCGACTGCGGCACCGAGCCAGGTTCGTCCTACGTCGACCCCCTCACCAACATGCGAACTTGGTGACGGACACACGAAGTCGGCGACCATCACACGAACTGGAGATCATCCCACGACATCGCTCCGTCGAACCCTACGTCCTCCACCACCGACGCACTCGAGGCGGCCGCCGACTCCTCGTGCTCCAGCCCCAAGAACGTTTCCAGGCTCGAGATCCGCACCAGTAGCTCCTCCTCCAGCGCCACCGGGGCCTCGCCGGACGAACCCAGACTGTTCTCCCGCGCTGCGGAGGCAGGCCTCTTTCTCGGCGGCTCTGGCGCTGCCTCAGAGAAGTTGAGCTTGGCTTTGTTTCCGCGGATCTCGCGCGCCGCCGCTTCATCGACACCGGCGTCAACCGCAACATCTCCTTCGCCTACGTGCGCGACTTCAGGGCCCCGCGGTTCCGCACCCTCCGCGCCTTCCCCAACGGCAACTACGACGGGCTAAGCGGCCAGCCGCAGTCCGCAGGCCTTCGTCGAGTCTCTCGATCTGACTGAACTCAACCTCTCCGGTGTGCTCTCACCTGCTGTCGGACGCCTCCAGCGTCGCCAGCCCTCCCTCCCGCAAGCGCGCAATCCGCAGGTTGCCGCCCATCCCTGAAGGCCCACGCAGTTAGATCTTTCCCTTGCGCCGACGCGGTCTTCTCCAAAAAAAAATAAAAAAAATAAAAAAAAAATAAAAAAAAAAAGTCAGCTGCCATCTTCCTCCAGCAGATCTCAGGCGCAGCAGTTTCCGACAACTCCAATACGCCAGATGGCCAGTTCTAATTCCCTTGCTGCTGTTACACAAATCGGTATTTCCTTTATTGATATATCTCGCTCTGCGTGAGTCCTTACTGACTGGGTCACCGATCATATCACTGGTAATAGATCTCTTTTTTCTTCACTATCTACTTCTGGTTATTTACCATGTGTCACCATGGCAAATGGTTCTCGAATTCAGTCTCAAGGTATTGGTATTGTTCATCCTTCTCCATCTCTTTCCATTCATAATGTTCTCTATGTTCCCGGAGCCCCCTTTAATTTGTTATCAATAAGTCAGCTTACTCTGCCTCTGATCAAGGCTGCCTCGTTTACTAAATCTTCTGTGTCATTACAGGACCGGAGTACGGGGAGGATAATTGGCTCTGGATATGAGTCTCATGGCCTATATCGATTTCACCAGGCCTCTTTTGTTGGTTCAGCGGCGGCATCTCCACTTGTTATTCATGCTCAGTTGGGACATCCTAGTCTTGATAAGTTAAAACAATTACATCCTAGTCTTTCTCACTTAAAGTCTTTATCTTGTGAGTCATCGATTAAGTCATGTTCGTAGTTCATTTTCTCCTCGCATTATAAGTCGGGCTACGTCTCCTTTTGCTTTGGTTCATTCCGATATTTGGGGTCCGAGTCGTGTTTCTTCTACATTCGGATCACGATATTTTGTTAACTTCATAGACGATTTTTACCGTTGCACTTGGTTATATATGATTAAGGATCGTTCAGAAATGTTTTATATTTTACAATATTTTTTTAATGAAGTCAAAACACAATTTGGTATCCCTCTTCGATCCTTGCAAAGTGACAATGCACGTGAGTATCTATCTACTCCGTTTCAGACCTTCTTAGCGTCTCAGGGCGTATTACATCGAACGTCTTGTCCTCATACTCCCCAACAGAATGGAGTTGCAGAACGCAAGAATCGACATCTTCTCGAGACCGCCCGGACTCTTCTTCATCACTCTCATGTTCCTCTTCGTTTTTGGGGAGAAGCTGTACTTACTGCATGTTATCTTATCAATCGCATGCCTTCCTCTATTTTACAGGGTCAAATACCTCATCATGTACTTTATCCAAATCAGTCCCTTCATCCTTTACCACTTAAGGTATTTGGTGCTACATGTTTTGCTCATGCTCTTGATCCTGGCATTGATAAACTCTCTCCTCGGTCGCATAAATGTGTTTTTCTTGGATACCCACGGTCTCAAAAAGGGTACAAGTGTTATTCTCCTACTCTTCGTGATTTCATCCCTGCTGATGTCACGTTCTTTGATTCGGTTCCTTTCTTTGGACCTTCAGAGTCGTCCGAGTTTCCTCCTTCTGTGACTACGCCAGTCTTTTATCCTCCGGAGGACTCTTTATCACCCCACCTTGATTTCTCCTCCGGTTGCAGTTTATCGTGTCGTCTTCACCGACTTTATGCGCCTGACCAACACCGATTCTCTTGTGGAATCATGTCCGAGCTAGATCCTCCGCCTCCTCGTCATAATCTTACGAATCGATATTCCCATCGACTTGAGATATATACGCTCAACTTCGTAATCCTTCTCCTCATTATGTGTCTTTGAGTTATCATCGCCTTTCTTCTTCCTATTATTCTTGTCTCTCCTCCTTGCCTCTGCTTCTCTTCCGAAAGCTGCGGGAGATGCATTTGCCCATCCAGATGGAAACAAAGCTATCTTTGGGCCGAAAATGAGTGTCTTACTGAGTGCTGGGACTTGGGACCTCGTCCCTCTACCACCGGAAAATCGATTGTTGGTCGATGGGTATATACGGTGAAGGTTGGTCGAGACGGCAGTTGAAAGACTTAAGGCTCGTCTTGTTGCTAAAGGCTATACTCGAGATCTTTTGATTGGATTATGGGGATACTTTTTCCCTGTTGCTAAAATGTCTTCGATACGCCTATTCACGCCCATCACGCGATTCAACACCGCCTCTTTATCGCTAGACATCAAGAATGCGTTCTTACATGACGACCGCTCAAGAAGTCATACGAGCAACCTCCGTGTTTTCATTTGCTCAGGGGAGTCTTCCGGTCTTGTATGCCGCTTGCGAAAATCTTAATATGGTCTCAAGCACTCACCTATAGCATGGTTCGGTAGATTCAGTATAGTAATTCAACAGTTCGGCATGACTCGGAGCGAGGCTGACCATTCATCTTTATCGCCACTCATCTCGGTTGCAGATCTATCTAGTGGTTTATGTTGATGATATTGTCATCAGCGGTGATCATCTTGGGATTTCACGGTGAAACAACATCATCTTTCAAACATTTCGAAAAGATCTCGTGAACTCAAATATTTCTTGGGGATAAAAATAGCACAATCCAGAAATGGGATCATTATATCTCAAAGGAAATATGCAATGGATATTCTAGAAGAAACAAGAATGTTAAACTCAAAGACAGTTGACAACCCTATGGATCCTAATGTCAAGCTCCTGCCAAATCAAGGGGGGTCTCTACCAGATCCTGAACGATACAAGCGATTAGTAGGGAGACTAAGTTACCTATCATTACTCGTCGGATATCTCATTCACGTAAGTGTAGTAAGTCGTTTCAACTCTCCGTGTAAAGAACATTGGGATCCGTGATTCGCATTGCTCGATATATCAAAGCGCTCAGAAAAGGTCTTTGCTCAAAACAAAGGGCATACTCGAAGTTATAGGTATTACGATGCGTTAGGCGGGGATCTCCAATCGATAGAGATCCACCTCGGTTTTGTATATTTATCTGGAGGTAACCTTGTTTCTTGAAAAGCAGCGAGAATGTTATGGCGAGATCCAGCTGAGTATACGGCTATATACAAAGAGCTTATATGGCTCAAACAATTGCTTCGAGCTCAAGTTTGGAGATGTTACACAAATGCACTCATATGTGATAACCAGCCGCCACGCATATCGCGTCAAATCCAGCTTTTTCATGAGAGGACAAGCATATATCAAGTCATCACTTCAGGAGAGAAAGTCATATCTGGAGAAATATCTACTAGTTTTGTTAACTCGCATGATCAACTAGCAGATATGTTTACTAAGTCTCTGAGAGGTCCTCGAATTGACTACATATGTAACAAGCTGGGTGCATATAATTTATATGCTCCCGCTTGAGGGGGAGTGTTAGAATATTGTAGATATGATTAAGGATAATTGTTATCCCTAAATATCATTAGGAATAATTATTCCTTAGGATAGAATTTTGATTTATTCCTAGGATAGAGTTTGATTTATTCTTTTGAATAAGCCCTAATCTTGTCTATAAATAGGGCTTCTCTCATGTAAGTTATGGATCTCTAAGTTACGAAATAACAATATCAAATACCCAATTTGACATAATGACGAACTAACTCCCTCGAGTGTGTCAAAACCCACAACTTGGCACACTATTGACTTTATCCTAATTGTGTTAATCATGATCAATTTTTCAAACTTCTATTTCCATTAGCACATCCTGAAATCTCTTAGGATCATGTTCTAAATCTATTTTCAAAGTATAACTATATCTTGAAAATGTTCTATAGTGTCAACTCCACTATGGTTCCGTTAACTACCTTTCCATTTTAGGTTGACACATCCCATACCCATCTAGTGTGAAAGGATCACACTCTTAGGAACCCAATACCTATTGGAACTCCTTGGGCATTCAGGTATTAATTAGGGATAACCTCCCTTGATACCTTCCTAATGACGCTTCTAAACTTCTTGGAAGTCTTAGTCATTGTACTCTCATCAAAGTCAACTCTAGGGATGACTTCTCTTGTAACTTTGACATTCCTAGACCTAGGATTAGTTTCATAATTATATTGAACCCTATGGTAAGATGCTATATTTTCCTTAGACCTAAGTTTGTGTCCCAAACTCTTCTTGTCCTTAGATGGTTCTTTCCTATCAATACCTAGATTTTGTCCATTTAACTCTTTAATCATATTTTCCATTCTTTCAAGGTCTTCTCTAATTTATTAAGCTTTGACCTCAAAAATTTATTTTCTTCTTTTAATGTCTCAAATTTTGTTTGTCCATTATTTCTTTAGACATTCTTTCTCCTAGCATGTGTCTAGTATTCTTTGGCTTATTGCCTAGATTGTTCTCATCCTTCCTATCCTTATATAAACTAGGTCTACTTATAAAGATTTTAGTATTTTCCTTAGGAAAAATAGTTCTTGAGGTAATTGGTCTAGAATTGTCCTTAGGCATATTTTCATGATAATGAACACTTAGATGATAAAACTTATTACTAATGTGCCTTTTATCATGAAAAATTAAAATTGCATTGTAACATGATGATACCTTAGGCTTTGACGTAGAAGCTTCCCCCACACTTGAGCTTCCTACTTTGTTCTTGGTTGGGTGCCTCCCCCTCGACATTGATTACAGTAGTGCCCGTTTTGATTGCATGAGAAGCATACTATATGCTTCTTTCCTTTGCGTATTAAGGTACCGGTCTCCTTGAGCTTTTTCTTAACCTTTGGTGCCACTTGAATTTTCTTCTTGATTAATCTTGGTCGTTTACTCTTGTAATGTCCTTTTTCCCTACACTCAAAGAAAATTACATAATCTTTATTTTTGATAATTGCATTTGAGTTTGTTAGTGCCTATAAGATTCATATATCTCCACAATGACATGATATTGTCCACTTTGAGCCTAAGCTCTCATGGTTTTGTTTTTGGGTTTTACTCAAAAGGTCTTATACCAATGGAGATATCTTTTCATCTTATAAGCACATGATCTTTTTCATGTCTTACCAATGTGGGACTTTGATTGTATTCTCAATACTCCAACAATCCCCCCTCAAACGAAGGACCACATTAACCCCTCCCCCCTCAAGCTTATCCGTTCTCAAAGGACATCCTCTGCTTGATGTCTGATCCTTAACCCACCAGAACTTCCTGTCAACTGTCTGGTCCTCCTGACCCAGCTGGACTTCCTGCCAGTTGTCCAGCCCTTCTGGCCCAACTGGAATTTCTGCCAGTTGTTCGGTCCTCCCGACCCAACTGGACTTCCTGCCTGGTGTCTGGTTCTCTTGATCCGGACATGAGAGCTCAACTTCCTTCGATCGAGGTTCATGGCTTGACATGGACCATGGCTCTGATACCAATTGTTGGATCGAAGAGAATCGCTAGAGGGGGGAGGGAGGGGGAATAGCGATAGAAAACTTTTCTTTTCGTTTTCGATAAAACCAAAGTATTGCAGCGGAATGTAAACAATAAGAGTAAAGAAACACTTTTGTTTTTACTTGGTTCATAACCTAACGGTTGCTACTCCAAGGCCCTGCGATCCTAGACCGCGTACGATAGGGCAATCCACTAACAAAGTCTCCTCCTCGTTGGAGGTAGGAGACGACGATTACAAAGAACAAAAGATTGAGGAAGAGGCACAAGCCCACCTCTCCTCTTTACAACGAAAAGCTCGATAAAAAGAAGCTCGAATACAAAGGTAAGACAATTAAAAGAAAAGACTACCGACTTAAAAGGTTAAAGCTCGGCGTAAAGTCGGCGTAGTGGCGGCATAGCGTTGTCGTAGACCTTCGGCATTGTGGGAGCACTTTGAGAGCAATTGAGATGACCTAAAGGGATGAAACTCCCCTTCTTTTATAGCCCTCCAAGCCCCATCTCGTTGAGATCCAGATCTGGATCAAAAGGACACCTCACCCCAAAATAAGGGGATCTTATCAACGACAATGATCGATGGCCTTCATCAATCGATCGATACTAGCAAAGAATCGCCGCAAAAGCCGAATGATCGTCAGCTAGGTTATTCAACTGCAACAAAACTCCACACTCGTACTTACCTCTGGTCCTTTTCGACCTATCTCTTAGCTTCCGGTCTCCGCCTAGGTTTCTTGACTCGAGATTCTCCGGGTGTCGCTTGACCTTGGACTTAGCTTAAACACTTCTTGCACACTTAACACAGCTCATGAGATAACCTTAACTTTGATGTCAATTGTTAGTGCCTATAAGATCCATATATCTCCACAATGGCATAATATTGCCCACTTTAGGCCTAAACCCTCATGGTTTTGTTTTTGAGCTTTACCCAAAAGGTCTCATACCAATAGAGATATCTTTTCATCTTATAAGCACATAATCTTTTCCATGTCTTACTAATGTGGGACTTTAATTGTATTCCCAATACTCCAACAGAGTTATCTTCGATGATGGCAGGGAAGACACTTGAAGATTCATCATCGGCTCCGGATGTAAAGGTCTCCTCTTATTCCAGTGTCGATTGTTTATCCTCTCCATTAATCCTAGAGGTGGAGACTTCTACAATCTCTTCTACTTCGGATGTTGAGCACCTCTCAACTCCCGAATCTTCAAGCTCTTAAGATGATAAACTTAATTTCTCGGATTCCTCATCTTGTACTAATAAGAGTTCTTCATAGAGCTTAACCAAATTAGAGTCCTTATGTTTTCCTAACTTACACAAAATGTCATTAGGTATTAAATTTACTAAGATTTTCGTTACTTTTTCATTTGCTTGGGATCTCAAGATTTGATTCTCAGTACACTTGCTCCTTTTAAGAGTTCTTTCGTTCTTATCCTTTGGAGCCTCGAAACCCTCTGTTAGGGCGAACCACTCTTTGACGTTCATTTGAAAGAACATCTTCGTTCTCACCTTCTATTGATCGAACCCTCCTAGTCCGTAAGGAGGTGAAAATCTGATATCGAGTCCAAAACCACCTCTAAACTCCATTGCCTCGCTTTTGCTCCCTCGACGATCAGTCCGTAGAAGAGCGACCTCACTCTGATACCACTTGTTAGGACCGGAGTTGCGCTAAAGGAGGGGGTAAATAGGGACTCGATCGTCGATTGTGTTTTCGTTCGTGTGCTTGTCTACAAAATGCTATATGCAGTGGAAACAAAACACAAGCAGACAACACCTATTTTTACATGGTTCAGAATCTCCGAGTCCTACTCCACTGCCTAGCTCTTACCGATAGTTCCATTATCTTTTTTCTCCTTCTCAGAAGCAGATCGGAGGCAAAGAAATCTCTTACAACCTGAGCTTTTATAATACAACCAAACAAATACAAGTATAAAAAAATAAAATAAATTACAATGAAAGAAAGCTTTACACAAGAACTTGGTCGTTGTTTAGTTGTTCTGGAATGCTTTGGAAGGTCTGAAATGCAATAGCGCTTCTCCTTCAAAGTCCCAAGAAATTGGCATTTGAAAACTTCGTGAAGTCCTCCTTTTATAGGCTCGGCATCGGCTAATCTCCGCCTACCAGTCGATTGATCTTACCCCCAATTGACTGGTCACTTAACTGTTTACTCACAATGGCTCCATCCACATCGGATTTCAGTCGATCAGTCAACTGCTCTACGCCATCAGTCGACTACTAGCCCAATAGTCGAATTGGCTAGTCGATTCAGCACCTTTCTATTAACTATTCACTTCAACCAGTCAATTATTTTACCATAACAGTCGACTACTGTGTCGTGAACCTCCCGAGCACCCAGTTTTTCATTTTCTCAAGCATCCAATTCACCAGTCGACTGGCTCACCACGACACCCGAGGCCTCTTCCATGTCGCCCGAGCATCGAGTTCCTCAATGACCGAGCACCAACTTCCCATCGCCCAAGCATCGTGTTCCTCAGCACTCGAGGACCGTCGCCCGCGCTTGGAATTTCTCAATCACCTAAGCACCACGACTTCTTCGCACGCTTGAGTACCTTTCCTGTCGCCCAAGCACCGAGCCAGTCGACTGGTCAAGACCACCAGTCGACTGCCCGAGTACTCATAAGCTTCCCAAGCGACCAATGATGTATCAGTCGACTGGTAACCATCTCCAGTCGACTGGTTCCTTAGTTAGCCTCATTTCGAAGCTAACTCTCACTTCACCTGGTATCCAATCAATTCTCAACCTATCAGGACTTTCCTCATCCAGCATCCGATCATCCGTGATCTGCCAGAACCTCCCTTACCTAGCATCCGGTCAATCGTGACCTACTAGGACTTCTCTTGCCAAGCACGATCATCCTGACGGGTCAGGTCTTCACTTGTCGAGCATGGTCATCCTGACCTGCCGAGACTTCACTTGTCAAGCACGATCACCCTGACTTGTCGAGACTTTACTTGCCAAGCACGGTCATCCTGACCTATCGGGACTTCACTTGCCTAGTCATCCGGTCACCTTGACCTGCCAGGTCTTCCTATCACCAAACATCCGGTCCTCCTTGGTCTGTTTGGACTTTCTTTGCCTTGCATCAAGTCTCCAGACCTGCAAGGACTTTTTCGACACCAAGCATCTGATCCTGCATGACTTGTTTAGACTTTCCTCTCTATGTCAAGTGTTCAATCAATCTTGACCTACCTAGACTTCACACTTGTCAACTCTCAGTTGGACTTTCCATCACCAAGTATCCGATCCTCCATGACCTACTTGGATTTCTACCTTACCAACATCATGTTAGACTTCCGACCAACAAGTGTCCGATCTTCCTTGACTGATTTAGATTTCTCACTCGCCAACTCCAGTTGGACTTCCAATCACCAAGTGTCCGATCTTCCTTGACCGACTTGAATTTCTCACTCGTCAACTCCCAATTGGACTTTACTCGTCAAGTTTCTAGTCATCCTAACCTACTTGATTTCTCATCACACCGACACTCTTATCCATCATGGTCATCCTGACCCAATGATAATTGCACCAGCACTCTTATCCATATGAATACAAATGTCCCATACCATCATAAAGTTATATCCTCAACCATATTATCATATTGTCAAACATCGAAACTCAACTCCAACTCGAATCTCACTCAAGTTTGGTCAACCTTGACATGAAATTGATTGCACCAACAATCTCCTCCTAACAACTCCATTGCTAAATGATGCAAGCTTATTCCAGTCACATTCAAGTGTATCAGTTTCTCCCTCATAGGCATCCTAAATGATATTTATGTCTGGAATCAGATAAAACTCAAATTGATATGTTTCACTACAAACAACAAGGTACCAAAATGTCAGCTAGAAAAAGTCAAACTCTGATTTTAATTTGGAAAATCACAAATTCTCATGGTTATCATATACTTTGGAGTCCAATTTAAGCTATGGCCTCAATTACCATATAAATGAGAACACGTGAGCAGAAAAAAAATAGCCATGGATAATGGCCTCAAATATTCAACTGTAATAAGCAAAGCTTTTTTAGGTTCTATCTATGAATAAATAGATTAAACAAAGCAAAACAATTCAAAAAGTAGAGAAGTTCATGGATGCCCCATTGGTTGGGCAGGTGACTGAACTTTCTGTTAAGGTGATCTTTAGGACGAAAAAGAAGGAAAGTGACCAGAGAAAAGAAAAAAAAAACATTCCAAAATCCATGTGTGCAAATGCTCTTGAAGGTAAGCATCGATCCAACAGAGAGTCCATGTTGAACTCAGAAGTCGAGATCGGACAGTATTACTACTGTCAATTCATTGTATACACTGTATGTGCTAACTTTGTGTTGCAGGTCTCCAGACGACTGGACAGGGTCCAGGCGCCTCAGACTTAGTCGACTGGACCGGATCCAGGCGCCTCAGACTTAGTCGACTAGACCGGATCCAGGCGACTAGGATGTCGAGTTGGCAAGGCGAGCTGTCGATCGATTGGAGATCGTGTGACCGAGATAGCAAGTATTCCAGTCGACTGGATCGGATCCAGGTGACTGGGATAGAAAAACACCGAAACAACAGTGGAGCAGATCAGACTGGCCTGGAGTCGACTGGACCGGATTCAGGCGCCTGAGATGGCCAAAATTCCATATCGACAATTTGATGTGAAGTCGACTGGGAGGTGGTCCAGGTGCTTGAAAATGGCTTATAAAAGAAATGGCAGGTCAACTCCGAATACAACATTCCGACTACTAATGAAGCGTTGCTCCTGCGTTCCTTGTCTGCAAAAGCTCTATCACGTCGACACTCCGCAAGTCTGACACCCCGAGCTTCATCTCCAACCTTTAAGTGTCGGTATAATCTTTTAGTTGTACTTTATTTTCGCTCATTTATGCTTAACATTCAAGAGAGAAGGTAGCTTGTTACCTTACCCTCTAATCTTTGTAAAAGCGAAACCCTCCGAGATCGAAAATTTTCGATTCAAAGGGATTTTAGTGATTTGTCCGACGAGGTGACTCTGGGAGAGTCACGAGTCTTGGAGTAGCAATCCAGATCGGATTGTGAACCAAATAAAACAATTGTATACTTTAATTTCCGCTGCATTATTACTCTTGGTTTCGAAAAAGAAAAGAAAAAATTTTAAAAGTTAAAGAAAATTTTTAACTACCGAGATTCACCCCCCTCTCTCGGTCATCGCGATACTACACAGATGGCTCGATCATTACAAGAATCAATGCTGAGAAAGAAAGAAAAAGTCATTGAATTTGGGGGAGCGACTAAGGTTAGTAAATTTAAAGTTTTTGAAAATTATATTTTTGAAATGCATGACAATTTAGATCATTACAATAAATTATATATTAATTCTAGTTTTATTAATGATGTTCAATTAAATTTAGTTAAGTCTAGTTCAATTAATATTGATTCAACTATTAACTCAATTAATTCAACAAATAATAAATTAAATAATTCAGATTTAATTACTCAAAATAATAAAAATATTATCCAAGAAAATTATCAAGTCAAAACTCAATCAAATTTTTGATCTAGTCAATAAAGACCTAGAACAAATCAAGATTAAAATCAATTTAGGAGTTAATCAGAATAATCAAAACCTAGGTCAGAATTATCCAACCCTAAACCTGATTAATCAAGATAATTCCGAATTAAAAAATACTATTTTAAAAAATTCAAATCCTGTTTTAAAAATTCAAATCATATTTTGGAAATTTTTAAACCTAGTTTGAAAAATTCTAATTTGAAAAATTCTAATCCTATTTTGAACTTTTTTAATTTGAAAAATTCTAATCCTATTTTAAAAAATTCAAATTCAAATTTGAAAAATTTTATTTTGAAAAATTCTAATTTGAAAAATTTCAATCCTATTTTGAAAGGTTTAAATTTGAAAAAGTTTAAGTCTAATTTGCAAAACTCAAAACCTAAATTATGAATTCAAAATTGAATAACCAAACTAATAAAATTAATTATAATAAAATATCATTAGATTATACAAAGATTAATTTAAAAGTTAAATCTTCACATCGTAAAAATTCAAAAAATATAGACTTGGATTACCGGTCTAAGTCAAACTTAACTCAAAAATCTAAAATTCACTAACCTAATTATCATAGTGTACCTTATGATTATGGAACAAATTAAAATAATACTCAAGAAAACAATAAATCTAATAAAACTCAAAATGTGTCAAGTGGGCTGGTATAGTTACGGGTTAACACGAAATATAGTATTTAATATATTAAAAACCAATTACTTTAAATTGATTGACTTGAATTGCTTAAATCTGCCATGTTCATTTATACATTCATGTCATTATAATTTATCATGTCATACATACTAAATTAATTGTTAATCATAGAATTGTTAGATAGGACAAAACATTGATTGACACTTGATAACATAGTAACAGGATGTGATGAGATAATAGTATATTAGGGAAACTCAATCAAGTGTATTCAAGCTGGATAAGGAGTATCTGACTTGATGCACTTAGCTAAATTGAACTAACTGAAGCTACCTCACCACATTCTAAACTAGTTAGACTATGATTTCTCATTAAGTTAACTAAGTGTATAATTTCTTGAGCTAATTTTGTCTAAGAAAGTGATTGTTGATCCGATTAAGCAGGCCCTTGTGCCTCACCACAACCTAGAAGCTAACTTTAAGAATGTTCACTTAATTGACTGAAGGTTAAACTTGAATCTAACCCAAAGTTAAATAACCTTTTTATTTGAAAACCATCTCACAAAATCTATAAGGTCAACATGTTTTATCTGTATTGAGACACATAGAATGAGTGAGATGATAAGGACAATCAAAATGAAAATATTTTTGGAAATACTTTCAAAATCTATAAATAAATATTTTCTTAAAACTATTATTTTTATATTCATTGATTTTCATGATTGTTGTGTATAATTATATATAATTTTTGAAAATCTATATTTTCTTAAAATGAGTTGACCAACACTAAGCTTCTAGATCCTTAGGTTAACTTTAGACTCCTAGATCCTCTAGACATTTAGGTAAGTCTTCCTTATAGTTAACAAGTACGTCCTAAAAGTGTGTCGGGTTAGAGGGGAGGTCCTGATTGAAAGATCAGTATTTATAGGAGTTTTTAAAATATATTTAAAAAATTATGATTTGAAAAATGTTACAGTGAAAATTGACAATACTTTCAAAAAATTTAACTTTGTTTCAAATCATTTAAAATTCTTTAAATATTATTTAAAAATTATTCGTGGAACTTCTGAAAATTAATTTTAAAAAAAAAGTCTTCAAAATATTTTGAAAACATATTTGTTAAATCTTTTTGTTTTCGAAAGCATTAAGAAATTCAAATTGAAACTTTTTGGAGGAAAATTTTCTTACACTATTATCATAATAAGGATGCATTCAAAATATAACTTTTATAAAATTAAACGCGTACATGAGTCTTTAATATTTTGAAAAATTTGTTTTTAGAAATGTGATAAACCTTAAATTTTGAAATAAATTTTACAATAATGACTTTACAAGGATTACAATATGATCTTTCACAAAGGTAAAAGTCTTGACCTAGGTTAAATATTGTTGGTGCAAAATCTAAGAAAAACCTAAGGTTATTTTCTTTTTGATGTATACTAAAGGGGAGAGAAAAATTTAAGTTAGAAATATTTAGAACCTCTTAGATTGGCTAAGACCCATAAGACCTGAGTCTAACTTAAGAGTATTGTCAAACATCAAAAATATGAAAATTGTTGGTGCAATCAGCCTCCAAGATTTCGATGTTTGACAACATACCTCTATCGGGTCAAAGTATTGACCAAGGATCGATCCAAACAGGACTAAAAAAATTGGATGTGAGTTGAAGTGGAAGTCCTAGTAGGTTTGTAGAATTGGACTAAGCAAAGGAAGTCTTGGCTAGATTAAAGATATCAAGTGAATAATTCGTGGTGGGTCAGCAGGATCTGAACATCAGAAAGAATCTATGGTGGTCAAAGACGTCAAGTGAAGGATTCATGGTGGGTCAGTAGGATATGGACATCAAAAAGAAGTCGTGGTGGTCAAAGACACCAAGTAAGGGATTCATGATGGGTTAGTAGGGTCTGAACATCAAAAAGAAGTCGTAGTAATCAAAGGATCATATGCTAAGCAATAAAGTCCAAATAGGGTTTGACAAAGATAAGCAAGATAAGAACCTTGTGTGTGGAGTGGTAAAGTCGTGTCCTTGGTACGGGGACAACCTTAGATGTCAGTCTGACTAAGGGTTTCGGGGGAATGTCAAAGTCAAGATCGGACAGTCGAAGACTATCATTGCTACTTTATGTACTTTGTTGTATTACTGTGGTAACTCTGTGATGCAAAAAATTAACTTGTGTCGATTAACCGGAACAATCCAAATGACCGGTTGGACTCCAATCAACTGGAATGAAATCCAATCGATTGAACCAAGCCTAGTCAATTGGACCATGGTCCAGTCGACTGGAACAGGTTGAGATAAAATCCGACTGCATCGGATCCAGATATGGACAAAGTTGGAGTCGCCTGGACCAAGTCCTGGCACCTAGAAAAGTATATAAAAGAAGTTTCGGATAGAAGCTTCAAATCATTCATTCAAGTCATCTGCAACGCTCTATCGTGCTCAAAGTTCTGATCATATGACCAGGGAAGTGCTAGGAGTGCGAGACGCTTAGGGCTTCCAGGCCGATCATCATATACTTGCTATGACACTGACCACGTGCTTCATCTTCATCATCTCAACGTCGGTATATTTAATTGTATTTAGTGTCGCTTTTTTTGTACTTAATATTTAAAAAGAACGGTAAGGTTATTACCGTTTCCTTTCTTTTGTAAAGAAGCAAATCTCTTATCTCTAACGAGAAAGATAGTTTATAGTAATTGCCCATCGATAACGATCTAGGATCGCAGGGCCTTAGACTAGTAACCTTCGGCTGTGAACCAAATAAAAAGAACTTGTGTTTATTGCTTATTATTTCCACTACTACTAACAACTCTGATAGAACAAATACGAGAAAGCGATGAGCGCTATTCGGCCCCTCCCCCTCTAGCTCATCACATCGATCCTACAATGACGAGTATAAAGATCATCTTTACCCTCTATTATGATTGATTGGATATCTCTGATAAGGTGTGACAGAAATCGATCCAGCTTTATGCTCTTACATACATGATTCCCTAATGATCAACACAAAATGTAACTATTATATAGGCGTCCAAATAACCAAATTTGATATACTTTTCTAGGTTAGAACATGCTTCATTTTTCCATACTAATATTTTTTAGCGTGTCCCAATTAAGAAACAAGTTTGGTAAGTTTGAGTTTAGTTCTAATAAGCAAAAATTAAATTGTATATGTTAATCGAAAGAGAACCATTATATATGGACTCTAGTGTAACCTAATAAGTAGCCCCAAAGCTATGGTGCAGAGGCAGGGCATCCAGCTTAGCTCTCAGACATTCACAGTTCGATCCTCAATTATGATAAATTTATAGGATTTTTCTTCAAATGGGGTGACAAATCAAGAAAGCTGAGGCTGTTGAGGTTGCTCGCGCAAGCACTTCTCGATTTACTTCCCTCCTTCAGGCGTGAGGCAGTCGTAGGAGGGTCGCTAATGTAGCGGTTCCATATTTTTTTAATGTAACCTAATAAGTATCTCATGGTATTAAACATAGATTTATAACTAATAACTCGTGCACTACCCTTAGCTATAGTTATTGATGAACTTCCAACTTGTTACATATAATAGAAAGTCCCATTATAGGAAAAAAAAACATAATAAAGCAATAAAAAATATGATGAAATAATGCTAATGCAGAATTTGAGAAAACTTCCGGCTAAATTGATTTTACTTAAGAAGAGTAAACATAGTCTTCTTTATTTGCATTGAATATACCACGCAGACCTCACCATGGTTCGAAATTGATGGCTCGAAATCAATAATTTGACGGTTCATAGAAAATGAACCCTTAACCTTAACCATCCAAAATGATTACAGTTCACAGTTCAAAACCATCGATTACGATTCAATTCACGGTTCAGTATAGTTCAAAATTATTATTTATTATTTAAATTTTTTAAAAAATAAAAAATATTTTTAAAAAATAAAAAATATAAAAAAAAATTACACTTATTTAAATTCTCTATATATCCACTTAGAGTATAGGAGAATCAAAGATCATGTAGTTCGCTTACTTTTTATCCTTGTTACTTTAAGAAAGTGTTGTTACTCACTTCCATTTTCCGTTATTATAATGTTAGTTCCTTCGGTGTCAAATTCTTTTACCTTGTAATAAGAAAGTTGCATTCTTTATATTCTTTTTTCGGCTTTTGTTCAATCATCAAATAATATTTGTACTTTCAAAAAATCAAAAACAAAGTAAATCGTCATTCATCCAATATATTACCTTCGGAATTAAACTCTGCTCTATGGCAATGGTTGACATCAGACAAGCTAAAATTTCTTTTACTATAATAAAGAGGATGAAAAAACTTTAAGTCTTTTGTGACCAACACCGTAAAATATTAAAGTCCGCTTTGTTATTTGTTAGACTAAAATAAAAAAAATTGTAAAATAATTCTCAAGTTCCTATCTAAAACTTGAGAATTCTAGTTAACACTTCGTCCATTCTTTCCATAAAAATTGGGTTTTTGTAAGTTTTGAACTGCTACTACTACTAATATTTTAAATTTCGAATATATTAATATCTAATCCATATTTTAAATTATATTCTTTATAAATATTATATAAATTATTTCTAGTATTTTATACAATATTTGACGGATGAGAAAAATAATCTTTTAATGGAATTTAAACATTATAATACATAACTAACATTTCATGTAAAACATCTAACTTTAGTCTATGATTCAAAGCAAATACAACTAAATAAATATCGAGAATAAGATAAAAATATTTTTTTGATTTTGCTTTCATTGTTGACACAAAAGGAAATAAAAATTCATCCCTAACATATTCATTTATAATTAAAGCTTTGTTACAAAAATTCATCATAATTAAATAAAAATAGGATAATAAACACCAATGAATTATTCGGTTGCATCATTAAATACTTTTAAAATTTTACAAATATTACTACATATATTCCATTAGTGTGAAAATAAATACATATTAGTATCATTAAGAATTTGTGTAGAAAATAAACATAACAGTTCTCTATATTGAAATGAATCTTATAGTAATTGATATGTTGAATTCCAACGTGTTAGTATATCATGTGAAAGGTTTTAGGTCTTATATCATTAATTTTACAAAATTTACCCATTGTTTCATTTTATTAAGATGTGACTATAAATAAGAAATAGCAATTTTAATTGGCTTAATTTGATTTTTTTAAATTTGTAATCCATCTTAAATACATAAATTTAAACATAACATACACAGCAAATATGAAAAAATAAACTACCAATAGTAAGCTAACAAATAAATTTAAGTTCACCAATACTTACAATATTAGAACTAACATTATTAAATGATATTAATAATATTTTATTAATTAATTCACATTCTTCTAAAATTAAACATAATAGCTGAGAGATATTATGAGCAGTGTATGGTACATTAAAAATTCGATATGCTAATAAATATTTTTATATTGACGAAGAGTTGTCGATCCAATAATAGATCACACTCATATACGAATGAGTTTGTCAATGATCACTTTAAATATCATAACATAAAGACATTTTATTATTTAATTTGCTAAATTCTTCAATTAAATATTTTTTCTCTGTCTTACTAATTTTTTAATTATGTAAGTGTACTTCAACATATTTAGCAAATAGGTTGAATGATTCTTTAAAAAAATCTACAAAAGTAAATTTAGATCCAAAATTAAAAAAAAAATAGTTTAGAAAAATAAATCTAGCTAATGATTCTCTTAATTTAATATCAGAATATTTAAATAAACTTATATCGATACCTTCAATGATTCTCTTTCTCAAAATGTTAAGTAAAAATAGACGATTTTAAAGGTCAAATTTCCAAAACCTTAGAAGCTATAGTACTACACTATATGTCGATTATCAAAAGTTGTTTTGATTCATCATTGATAAATTGAACGTCGTCAAAATTCACATTCGGAATGATTATTTCTATCCTTTTGAAAACGAGATAAATTTTCTTCTACTAGAATTGAAGTCAAAGGGTTGAGATTTCGAAATTCATGGAGAAAATGGAGATGGTATGAAAATGATGAAATGAGTACTTTATATATAGAGTTTGAAGAATAATAGACTCTAAATCATAACCATTGATCAAAACGGTCAAATAATCTCCACGGTTCAAAAAACAATAAAAAACCATATATGTGTCATTATAACCAGCGATTCCAACGACCATAAAAACAAAAGTGAGCCAGCGGTTCGAACTGCCAAATCACGGTTACTTTGAGCCTTGAATTGTAACCGGCCCATTGGGTGATGAGCCGAGTACGGTTCCGACCCATTGACCCAACTCCAATTCCAATTCCTGCCCCAAGTAGGGCATGATTTCCAATATTTCATGGAATATTTAAGGAGTGTAGGTGATAGAAACAAAAATTTATCTCGAGTTAAAGTAATAACACCAACCCTACCTACACATACATTGCATGAACCTCAAGCATTGTGCGCCCTTCTATTTTTTTCTTTAAAAGAATATGAACAATTGATAATCACTGTTGACAAAAATTTGAGATAACGTCCGTGCCTAAGAAACGAATAAAATGTCCATTAGGTAAACTAAATGGCTAGTAGCCTAGTAGGATACTAATCTAGATAAGTATCAAGACAGTGTTGTAGGAGTTAGAAGAGTAGAATGTTGAGCACATCTAATCCTCCAATTGACAACATAAATGGTGGAGTATGGGCTCCTAGTTGATACAGCAATTAGATGACAATGAAGAGAAATAAAAAAGGCTTAGAATAAAGATTTCCATTGGGTGTGATTGCATAGAACAAGTGACGCAGGCGAATAGCGGAATAGACGTTAATTGTGCGTAGTTAGAAAAGAGGAAGAGCGAAAGAGTCATAAGAGGAGGAGTTTCGCTAACAAAGAGGGACACCTCTTAGTTTAAACGAAAAAAAATATTATTAATCAAAAATTGAATGTCTTACAAGAGCCTAAATCTATATTTAAATAGGCTTAGAGAAAGAGAAAGTTTCTTAAAAAGAAAAAGTCAAAACCCTATCTAGATCGAATAATAAAAAAATAAACAAACTTTAATAGAAAAAGTCAAAATCCTATATAGATCGAAAAATAAACAAACTTTAATAGAAAAAGTCAAAATCCTATCTAGATCGAAAAATAAACAAACTTTAATAGAAAAAGTCAAAACCCTATCTAAATCGAAAAATAAATAAACTTTAATAGAAAAAGTCAAAATCCTATTTTAGTGCATCTAGATCGCGTTTATTGTTAAATGCCCCTGCATCAGGCGCCCCGAGTTGAGAAGAACTCGACCTCGAGTTCAAAGTGGACTTTTCTCCTTCTTTTGCATAAGGGCTTAAATATTCGACGTTAAATACATCCGATGTCTTTATGTGGCTAGAGAGGCATAACCGGTAAACATTGTCATTGATTTTTTTGTAGGATTTCACAAGGACCCACCTTTCACTCTTTTAGCTTGTTGTATTCTCCAATAGGGAAGCGATCACGGGTTAATACAACCCAAACCAAATCTCCAACATCGAAAAGTACCTGACGACGATGATAATCCACTTGCTCCTTGTATTTAGCGTTACTTTTATTGAGGACTTGCTTTACTTGTTCTTGGATATTTTGAAGGTGCTTAGTCATCTCTTCTGCTTTATGATTATGTTGTTTGATATGAGGGATGAGAGCAAAGTCTAATATGCCAGATGGATTCTGCCCATAAACTATCTCGAAAGGGGTAAATCCAGTAGTTCTGTTCTTTGATCGGTTATAGGCACTCTGCTTGAGGTAGCGTCATATCTCACTGTTTTGGCTTAGATCCCACTAGGCACCTTGGTAGACTTCGATCACGACCTCCCGTCCCATCCGTCATGCGTGGGTGATAGGCGCTACTAAAATTAAGCTTAGTCCCCATTTTACTCCATAAGTACTTCCAAAATTGACTGATGCACTTGGTGTCTCGATCTGAGGTAACAGAATGGGGAATGTCGTGTAGTCGAACCACATCTCTGAAATATAGGTGAGCAATTCGTGTTGCATCCATAGTTTTCCTGCAAGCCAAAAAGTGAGTCATCTTGGAGAACCTGTCAACCACTACCAAAATAGAATCTGACTCCCTCTGAGTGCGGGGAAGTCCAAGTATAAAATCCATGCTGACGTCCATCCATAAAGCTTCGGGAAAAGGTAAGGGAGTATATAAACCAGCGTTAGTGGGAGTTCCCTTAGCTCGTTGACATATATAACATCGTGTCATAAAATGTGTTACGTCACTTCTCAATTTTGGTCAATAAAAATCCGATGATATGAGGGCTAATGTCTTATCATGACCAAAATGACCCTCATTATGTAATTCTTCCAAAATTTGTCGTCTTAGTGAACAATCCGGAATGCATAGTTATAGTCCTCGAAATAGGAAGTCATCGAGTATTATGTAATCATGACGAAGTCCTTACATTACTTCTTAAAAGATTTTACTAAAAGATGGGTCGGATACATAAAGTTCCATAAAAGATTCAAACCCGATAACTTTGGCTCGCATGGTGGTAAGGTAGATTGTCGGCTCAAGGCATTCGCTACACGATTCAAGACCCCCGCTTGGTGTCGGATAGTGAAAGTGAATTCCTGTAAATATGTCACCCACTTAGCGTGTCATCTGCTTAACTTATGTTGCCCATTGATGTATTTTAAAGTTTCATGATATGTGAAGAGGATGAATTCTCGCTGTATGAGATAGTGTCGCCAATATTTCAAGGATTAGATGATGGTATAAAATTCAACATCGTAAGTAGAGTAGTTTAGTTTAGAACTTGTCAATTTTTCACTGAAGAAGGACACGGGTCGTCCGCTTTGACTAAGAACTCCGCCAATGCCGGTGCCAGAAGCATCACAATGTACCTCAAATGCTTTTTCAAAATCTGAAAGTGCTAAAACGGGAGCTTCAATCATCCTTTGCTTAATCAACTGAAAGTTGTTCTCGGCCTCCTCAGACCATTTGAAAATTTTCCCTTTCAGACATTCGGTAATAGGGGTTGCTAAAGTGCTAAAGTTTCGGATAAACCGACGATAGAAAAAAATTAATCCGTGAAAACTTCGAATATTGTGCAAGGTCCATGGCGTTGGCCATTTTAGGATGACGTCAATCTTTGAAGGATCCGCATGAACACCCTCCGTAGAGACAATGAATCCCAGGAAAGCTACTGATGTGGAGAAGAAAGAACACTTTTTTCGACTAAGAAATAATTGCTCTGACCTTAGTTTCTCATAAACTGCTCGTAGGTGCTCAAAATGTAATAACCAGATTAGGCTATAGAATGTCGTCGAAGAAAACCACAACAAATTTACCCATAAAAGATCGTAGTACCTGATGCATGAATCTCATGAAAGTGTTCGGTGCATTGGATAATCCAAAAGGCATGACCATCCACTCGTATAAGCCATGTTATGTTTTGAACGTCGTCTTCCATTCATCACCCGGCTTGATCCGAATCTGATGATAATCACTCTTGAGATCTAATTTGGAGAAGACTTTTGCACCTGCTAGCTGATCCAACATATCATCCAATCGTGGAATCAAAAATTTGTACTTCAAGGTAATTTTGTTGATGGCCCAACTATCCACACACATACGCCATGATTCGTCCTTTGGAACAAGTAGGGCAAGGACGGCACAAGGGCTCATGCTTTCTCGAAGGTATCCTCATTCTAAGAGCTCCACCACTTGTCGTTGTAACTCTTCGGCGTCCTTATGACTGAGGCGGTAAGCTGGCCGATTAGGTAAGCTCGATCCTGGGATAAGATCAATCTGGTGCTAAAGGTCCCTCATGGGTGGTAGTCCGGAGGGAAGGTCCATAGGCATTAGATCCAAAAACTCCTCAAGTATATGTTGTACCTCCACTGGTAAATCTGATTCAGAGTCCGTTGTGTCTTTTGAGTGAGGTAGTAAGGCGTAGACAACTTTTTCTTGAGCTACTTCATTTAGAAATCTGGATATAGAGAGGAGAGAAAAGCTAAGGGATACCAATACTGGTGGAGAATCCTTTCGTTGTGGGGCTAACATGATCTTCTTCCCTTGGAGGTGAAAGGTGTAAGTGTTCTTCCGTCCATCATGGATAGCGCTACGAACGAACTGCCAAGGTCGTCCCAATAGTATGTGACATGCATCCATCGACACAATGTCACACCATGCTTCATCAAAGTATTTACTGCCAATGGAAAAAGAAACAAGGCATCGCTGATCAACTATTACCTCGTTTTCCTCATTGAGCCAAGATAGTTTGTACGGTTTAGGATGACGATCTGTCTTCAATTGTAACTTTTGCACAGCTCCTCTCAAAACTACCACTATCGATGATCATCTTGCATACTTTATCCGCAATAGTGCATATAGTGTGAAAAATATTTGTTCTCAACCAATCATCCTTAGCCTCTTCCTTGGGAGTGAGAAGTGTATTATGAACAACTAGCGTTTCTTGATCATCTCCATAAAGGATCTCATCATCGTTATCTTCACCATATGTTGGATCGTTGGTTGCCTCGTCGTCTTCTTCTTTAATTAGCATGTTTTTTTCCTTTGGCAAATTTCTTACATTCGGGAGTCTTATGCCCTGGTTTGTTAGTGTCAGCTCTTAGTGTCAATCATTAGATGATTGATTAGGGATCATATGTATCATATTTCATTAATAACAGGCAAGGTTGGCCTATTATATTATTTCTTATCTGTGCTATATGAATAATATAATAGTATCCTTGAATAGTAGATTCAGGTTTACAGCATATCAATTGTTTGAATTGATAGTAAGAGTCTGTAGACATATATATATATATATATATATATATATATATATATAACGCTACTCTTAACTATTCCTAGTCGAATATTAATATGCAAGGACAATATTAATGCATAGAGACTAACATGTAGGTCAATTGATGACTTAATCTTACAAGTCATGGATATGTGATATCAAGTTGACACATTGGTACATATTAGAGACTATGTACTGAATTGACCCGTCGTGAAAATATTTCATGGATCGTTATATGATGTCATAAACATTCTCATGTGACTATTGGTATGAATAATCCCTAGACCTAAAGTCACTACGGTTCCCTACATAATGAGTTGTATATTTTGGCTTCGTCAAACGTCACCCGTAACAGGGTGACTATAAAGGCGATCACTGGGTATGCAATAAGTTATGCGGAGAGATGTGAGTGATATAGATAGGATCTATCCCTTCTATATAACGGAAGTGATATCTATGGGCCCCTTGATAGAGTAGGACTACTAAAATGCATGGTCATGCTCAAATAAGTCAATATGAGATATTGAGCTTATTTGGTTGAGTAGTCTACTTGGAGATCAAGAAACTTATGATTGATAAGAGGATGACACAGTCTATGCCTCATTGATCAATCTAGATATCAAGGATAAAAGGACTGAGTCATACAAGATAGTAGTCACAGAAAGATTATGTCGGATCTCGACATTTTCGTCACTTGGGTAGCAATGATGTATTGCTAGATGTCACTCATTGCTCATATCTCTAAAAGGGTTTTAGAAACATTGTCAACGCTATGAGAACCTATTGGGTCACACACTTAGGACATGTGAGTTGGAGATGGCTCATGTAATGAGCCATTGGGCCATCGAGTGGGACTCAAGGTATACCCAATGAATTTGACTCAAGTTAGACTCAAGTCAAATTCGAATTGAGTAGGACTCAAGGTATACCTAATAAATCTGACTCGAGTTAGACTCAAGTCAAATTCGGATTGAGTGAGACTCACCATTAAGAAGGGTTGCATGATCATTAAGATGGAATTAATGAGGTGTTAATTCTATGGAAACCAAGAGTCACAAACCCTTCATATTCAATGGTTGAATATAAAAGAGGATTTGATGAGACTTTTGGTTTCGTGAGTGTTGTTTTTTTTCTTAAGTGTGATCTTCTTCACCTTGCTCTTCTACCTTCTTGGCCGAACTAACACCTTGTGGCTAACACCACAGTTTGGTTCCTCTTCACCTCACGGTTCGTGTGGATACCGTGGAGGCGCGGACATCCTGATCGCGCTGAGATCCGGACACCTTGCATGCAAGTGTTGCTGACGGGATTGCGAAGGGTTCGCATCGAAGGTAACTACGAATCTCATAGGATATAATCGATCAAATGAGTATGGTTTTCGTATGGATCTCTGGAGGGATCATATTTTTCCGCTGCTTAAATGCTTGTAAAATGTTTCCGAGCGCGCATGGATTCCCTACATGGTTCACCACAACGAAAACATTTGATAGTAGTTTTAGGGAGAACCTGTGGTGTAGGTTGAGATTCCTGGGGATGGATTGCTTAGTTGCTTCGAATCAGGGGCTTCTGAATTTGTTGCTTTTCAAGTACCAAGGCTCGTTGATGAGCTTCGGAAATCGTCAAAAAAGAGTGCAAGTTGAGGCTATCCTGAAAGTGTTGTCGCAAGCCTCCTAAATATCGTGCAATCAGTTGATCATCCGTCTCATATAGATCATTCCGAGCAACAAGTTGGTATAATTCTTCCGTATAATCATTGATAGATAGGGCACCCTGTCTCAAATTACGAAGACGCAAAAACAATGATTGGGTATAGCCAAAAGGAAGGAAATAACCTCACAGTTGCTTCTTCATCTTGTCCCAAGTGGTAATCTTGGTCTTGCCTTGCCTCTCACGTGAGCGCTTGAGTTGTTCCCACCAAGCTGAGGCTCGACCCTTGAGCTTGAGGGCGACAAGTTTTACTTTAATACGATTAGGGACTTCTTTGTATTCAAAAATTCGTTCAATTTCATCAAGTCAATCAATAAAATCCTCCGCATGTAAAATGTCAAAAAAACTCGGGGAGATTGACGCCAAAACCAAGGTCTCCATATCGTTCAACATGCCCATGGTGACCTCGATGATATGGATTATCAAGACTCGCGGTGGAGTGTCGATCTAGTACCTCATGATCATCTAAATCTCGTGCAACCAATAATTGGGTTAGCTCCGTGACTTGCCTCCGTAGATCTTCGTTGGTCTCTGTGGGATTTTGATCCTGAGATGCGGCTTCCTCAATCGGAACTTGCCGACCACGACCACGTCCTCGTCGACCTTCCATGGATCTAAGGCTCTGATACCAACTGACGCAGGCGAATAGCGGAATGGGCGCTAATTGTGCGTAGTTAGAAAAGAGGGAGAGCGAAAGAGTTGTAGGAGTAGTTTCGCTAACATAGAGGAACACCTCTTAGTTTAAACAAAAAAAAATTATTAATCAAAAATTGAATGTCTTACAAGAGTTTAAACCTATGTTTAAATAGGCTTAGAGAAAGAGAAAGTTTCTTAAAAAGAAAAAGTCAAAACCCTATCTAGATCGAAAAATAAATAAACTTTAATAGAAAAAGTCAAAACCCTATCTAGATCGAAAAATAAACAAACTTTTATAGAAAAAGTCAAAACTCTATCTAGATTGAAAAATAAACAAACTTTAATAGAAAAAGTCAATTCTATTTTAGTGCATCTAGATCGCGTTTACTGTTAGATGCCCCTGCATCAGGCAATAAATAATTTCTTTGAGATAGAGGAAAGGTTCATTACTCATTAAAATGTGTGGATATGATCACACAGCTCAAACCATTAATCTGTGACAATTAAGCCAGAACTAGACAGTGCACACAAAAAAATCCATTATGAATAGACTAGTCAAACCATTCAGTAAACCAAATAACTTATATATTCTGAACTTTTTTGGAAATGAGCATATAAGTATACCTTGGTTGATAGTTCCAGGGATTTAAGATATAGCTCATTTCCAGGATCCTACAACAATGTGAATTCTCATTGCAGCAAAAGACAAACAAATAGCAAGAAGAACTGGACGTCTGTGCATGAAAAGTGTTACCAGCTGCACAGCCTCACGAAAGCATTGAGCTGCCTTCTCAAAACAAACTGCAGCAGCCTGTTGATCCGGCGTGTAGAACCCATGAGATGTATGGGCGTTTCCCATGCACCAGAGGGTGTCGTGCTTGCTAGGATTTAACACCAAGGCTTCCTGCAGTTTTGATATAGCATCTGCCACAGAAATCCAAAAGCGGAGCTCAGGTCACTTTTTTACCTATTTTTCACGTTACCAATGGAGTTTGTGAAAACCATTCTATAAATTCACATTGAAATCTTCGTTACAGACCTTCAACCATCTTTACGCAATCGTTCCCACTCTGGAACGTGGATAGTTCAAGAAGCGCACTTCCCCACCTCGTGAGATTCTGAAGAAACAAAGAATCCCAAAACAAGTTAGCAATGAACGAAGCGAATGAATGTATAAAGAGGGCCTAAATCGACAAAATCAGTGGAATTCACATCGGCATCGAGGGGGTTCTTGGCGTAGCCGGCCTCCGCGGCATTGCGAGCATGCTCGAAGAAGACAAGACGCTCGAAATCGTTCTGCTGCAGATCCATGGATATTGGCCCTGTCCAACTCCCGCTCCCACTCGCTTGGGTGGGGAATTAGGGTTCTGATGGACTGATACGATGCTTCGTAGGATGGTGGCGACAACTGAGTTCCTACCATTCAACTCAACCCAGTTTCCCGAACCGGCAATGCAATAGAATTAGCACTCAGTTCGATCCAATTTGTTTTCTTTTTTTTTAATTTAGATATTTAAATTTTATTCGATTAATTTTGAAAATAAATGATCTTCCAATAAACGGAAAACAAATGAAAATCGTCTATCTTCAAATGGGCCAAAATTCACACATCTTAATTATCAAATTAAAAAATAAATTAATTAATTGCAAAGATGAAATTTGTATCCAACCGTTTAACTGCTTAAACAGGATTTATTGGAAATTTATACTTTATTTTGAATTTTAAATAAGTAGGGATTCATTAGATATTCTGGTCTATCATCAAATGATTAAGTAGTTAATTATTATTTAATTTCAAATTGTATTTACCAACAAAACAAAAAATATATTTTGCTTCTGAATTCATAATTCTATCTCGCAGATTGAAGTAAAGTGCACTCTTTCCAATAATCAAACGTTAATTGATCGATTTCACTGTCAAATTACTCAAAAATATCACTAACTCAATGTACTTTGACGTATTTTTTTTTACATGAGATGTAACAAGAAACGGAGAAACAAAAATACAAAGAACTTATAGATGCAATCTTCTTTTATCTACCTTTTGGTATATTTTCATCTTTATAGATTAGACTCTGGGATATTCTTTTGTTGGAGCATTTTATATTATTAAAAAATTATTAAAAAATAATTAAAAAATTCATTCACTATTCTTGAGTAAAATCTTACACAAATGATACTATTAGTACCTTTTCTATATACTCCAGATAGAAGGGTTAGCATGTAACACGTGATCTGAGCCAAAATATTCGGCTCAACAAAGGGAGAAAAGGAAGAATGGTTCGGGCGCAAATAGCAGAAGCAATTGGCACGGGAGAATTAGCAGAAGCAATTGGCACGGCAAAGAAGAGACGGAAGACACTTCACTAAGGGCGGAACAGGAATTGCTTCAGCTAGATAATCCCAGAAGCAGATGGGATGGATAAAGGGTCGACTCAACCTGATCGATCCGAAGGAAGTTTGGCACGGGAAAAAGAGGAATTGGTTCGGGTTGATGAGGAGCCATAAGGCTAGGTCACCCGTGGGTCATAGACCTAAGTTAGCTTCACCTAAAGTGGATGGTTGAGGGAGACAGTCTAACCTAGTTACCCGAAAAGTAGAGGAAGAGGCGTTATACAACAGTTTAGGAGGCCCCACACAATATTCCAAGGAGCCTTCGTTCCTCATATCTGTAACAGAATTATTCTCCAGATGGAGGTGGCGGCCACGTGTACGACTTCGATGGGAGGAAAAGGAAGATAAAAGGGAGGAAGCAACGGAGAAGAGAGGATCCGCAATCATTCCAACCCAGCAAGAGAGAAGAAGGCGCAAGAGGAGAGGGAGAGCGACAGTCACCTCGCCGGAGAAGAAGGATAGAGATCTGTTGTTGTTACATCTCTTGTATTTTTTCTCGTCTTGTGATATCACTGTAAGAGGTTTTTCTCCTCCACCTCCGGAAACTTCTTTTCCGTAAGGGAGGACCTTCATAGTGAAAGTGCTTAGGCGCTGCACCCGTTGAGAAAGCTCACCTCCGTGGAGTAGGAATCCTCATTCCGAACCACGTTACATCTTGTGTTTGAGTTTGATTCTTTGCAGGTTTTGCATTTCATCTACTTCATCTTCTTATTCTCTACTGATTGCGGCCTGTGAGAACCCTCTGAGATCTCCCTCAGTGCTTCACTACATTGAAAAGGAGTGAACAGATTTTCCTCGTCGTGACCGGGCTTGGCGCCGTCGGAAAATTGAAAGCCGACGCCGAGATGCAACTCAAGAGGTACAACAACCCGCTACCTCTGCGGTGGAGCGCCCATCACCCTTCTACCATCACGGTGAAGGCCACGATGGATGGCGCTATTACTGAGACCCTTCGAAAAGGAGAAGGACCGGATATTTGCATCCGCATTCCGGTGAACCTTCTTCCCGAGGCCCACCCCGTAAATGCCTCCCCGTCTCTCGCAAGTTAATGTGGAAATATTGCCTGGAGGGGGACTTGGGGGAAGAACACTTCAGAACACTATGCCCTTCACCCAAACGCGCAGGGAAGAACAGGGCGAAAGTCAATCAACCAGACCTCCGGAGGTATATGAGCCCAGTCCCTTTACAATGGACATTCTCTCTGAAGTCCCTCCGTCCTACTTCCGGAATCCTCAGATCGATAAGTATGATGGTTCGACGGATCCCGAAGAGCACATATCTCAATTTGACGGAGCAACTTCGCTCCACTGTTATATTGATGCTCTCAAATGTCGAGTTTTCCGGACCACCTTAACCAGCTCAGCACAAAAGTGGTTTAATACTCTGCCCCCAAGATCCATCACTTGTTTCGCTGATTTTCGGGGAATGTTTAGTCGGGAGTTTGCCAGCTGCAAGGCATATAAACATGATGCCTCCATATTAATGCATATCACCCAGGGACCTTCAGAATCCCTTAGAGGGTATCTCCATCGATTCACTTCTGCAGCTAGGGGAATCTCCTCTGCGGATCGGAAGCTTTAGGCGCTTATTCAAAGACGGTGAAGGAGGGCCCCTTCCTCAGTTCTTTGTTAAGACAACCTGCGGACAGTTATGAGGAGCTACTAAGCCGTGCGGAGCAATTTATCCGCGAAGAGGAAGGATTAAAGGTGCGGAGAGCTGAACGGGCTGCCGCAGCAGTCCCAACTGAAAGAGCTCGTCCCGCCGCTCCCCAAGCGCCCCCTCGGCGGGAATATGTGCGACCTTTTCAACAGGAGGCTCCGAGGCCTCGTCCAATGTTGCAGGGTGTTCGCCCCGTACCGCCATTACAAATCATGGTCGCTGAAGCACTTCCTCCTGCGAGAACTTGGAAGGAATGGGAGATGGAATTTTATGACCAACAGGGTCTGCTGCAACGACCCTTAGGATACAGGGGGATCCCACGTACCCCCCCCCCCCGCCCCATTCTTCTGCCAATATCATACGAAATATGGCCACACTATTGGTCGATGTTTCAAGTTACAGGAGGAATTGGATCGCCTCCACACCGCATATCTGCAAGTGCGGTTTCAAGCGGGAGGACCGACACGGCGAGGCCCCCGACCCAATATAGCCCGTTCAGGGCCGTATAATCAACAACCTCAAGTCACTTTCCCCCAAACGCCGTCCCAAGAGGTTGTCTCTCAAGATGGCCCATCGGGTGAGGGCCCCTCGTCCAATCTAGATAATGCTCCCACACGGGGAGTTATTCATGTTATAGCTGGAGGACCTACTAACGGGGACTCTAACCAGGCGCGGAAGTCATACGCCCGTCTCATGGAGAGTTTGGCCATCGTCACCGACCAAACTATTCAAATTGCACCGCCCATTTCGTTCGGGTCGGAGGATCTACAAGGTGTCCTGCTGCCCCACACGGACGCCTTGGTTATTCGTATATCCTTGGCCAATTATGAAGTGGCCAGGGTGTTGGTCGATTCGGGAAGTTCCGTCAATATCCTTTTCCAGGAAGCTTTCAGACAGATGCAGCTGGGAAATGCCCAGCTAGAAGATGTGGCCACCCCCCTCTTTGGATTCGCGGGGCATGTGGTCCACCCTACAGGGCAGATTTCATTGCCTCTGACTCTGGGTGTAAAGCCCAGCCAAAAAACCAGTATAATCTCTTTCCTTATCGTGGATGCTCCGTCCACTTATAATGCAATTCTTGGGCATTCTTTCCTTACCCTTTTTCAGGCGGTAGCTTCCCCGTACCACCAGAAGCTGAAATTTCCAGTGGGACAATTGGTGGGAGAAGTTTGTGGAGAACAGAAGACCTCCAGGAGCTACTACGTACAAATGGTTTGGGATGATCAAAAGAAAGCCTGAACCGATGACCTCAAAGGCAAAGCTATCATCATTTCGGACGTCTGCATCCTGGAAGAATCCCCCCCAAGGCTGGCAAAATAGAGGAAGGAGAGCTGATGGAAATCGCTCTGGGAAAGGCTACACGGATAGCACAACAGCTGGAAACCAAGGAAGAGCTGGTGGCTTGCTTGAAGGAGAATGAAGACATCTTTGCGAGAGATGTGCATGATCTTACTGGGATCAACCCTCGAGTGGCTGAACATCATCTCAATATCACTAGAGGAGCCCGACCCGTCCAACAGAAGAGGCGACATTTTAGACCGGAAAAGGACAAGGTCATAGCCGAAGAGGTGAAAAAACTGCTAAAAGCGGATCATGTAAAGGAAATCCAGTTTCCCGAGTGAGTTTCCAATGTAGTCTTGGTCCCCAAGCCCTCAGGGCAGTGGAGGATGTGTATCGATTTTCGTGATTTGAATAAAGCGTGCCCTAAAGACTGCTACCCCTTGCCTCATATTAATCAATTGGTAGATTTTACTGTGGGATATGAAGTGGTGTCCCTAATAGATGCATATCAAGGATATCACCAAATACCTTTAGCCAAAGAAGATCAAAAGAGGGTTAGCTTTGTGACTGCAGGAGGGTTATACGCTTATGTGGTAATGCCGTTCGGATTAAAGAACGCAGGGGCCACCTATCAGCGCCTTATGGACAAGATCTTTGCAGAACAGAAAGGGAAAAATGTGGAAGTCTACGTGGATGACATATTAGTCAAATCGAAGACCACTCAGGATTTAATCAGGGACTTAAATGAAACCTTCGCTACATTGAGACGGTTTAATATGAAGCTAAACCCTAATAAATGCCTGTTCGGGGTAAAAAGCGGTAAGTTCTTGGGGTACATAGTGACTGAGAAGGGGTTGCAAGCCAACCCTGAGAAGGTGCAGGCACTATGCAACATGAAATCACCCGCTAATCTACGAGAAACCCAGAAGTTGGTGGGCAGGATTGTTTCTTTATTCCGATTCATAGCTAGATCGGCGGACAAAGGGTTGCCTTTCTTCAAGATCCTGCGCAAGACTACTAAATTTCAGTGGGACGATCAATGTGAACAGGCTTTCCAGGAGTTGAAGAAATATTTGGCTGGACTCCCACTACTAGCCAAACCAATAGTCGGAGAACCATTATGGATGTATCTGGTCGTCTCAGAAGGAGCTATTAGTTCGGTTTTATTGAAACAAGAAGGCTCTCACCAGCAGCCTATTTATTATACCAGCCATATCCTGAAGGGGTGAATTAATTCCGTATATGAGCTAGAGAAGCTGGCATATATCCTAGTGTTAACCGCCCGCAAATTGAGGCCTTACTTTTTGGCTCATCCCATCACCGTTCTAACTCACAGCGAATTGGGCAAGGTCGTCACTAAGCTCAATTTCTCCGGAAGATTGGCCAAATGGGTGGTAGAACTAAGCGAGTATGATATTCACTACCAACCCCGAACGGTTATCAAGGCCCAAGTGCTCGCTGATTTTCTAGCAGAGGTACCTTGCGGCCCGAAAGATGGTTCGTCAGCAAAAGAGGAGGGATCATATGCATGGAATATATTCGTAGACGGTTCTTCAGGATCTACGGGCAGCGGCATCGGTGTTTTATTAATTTCCCCTGATAAGGAAGAAACTCGCATAGTCGTTCACTTGGGATATCGGGCATCCAATAATGAGGCGGAATATGAAGCCATTCTAGCGGGATTTCAGGCTGCTAAAGTGGTAGGGGCTTATTCAATTGTAATCCATTCGGATTCCCAGTTGGTAATATCCCAACTTCAAGGTTCTTTTGCGGTTCGGAAGGAAAGGCTGCATAAGTACTCGAAGGCTGTTGAGAAAGAAAAAGTTCAATTCCGTCAAGTCCTCTTAAAGCAAATCCCACGGAAGAATAACGGGAAGGCAGATGAATTGGCTCGGATGGCTAGTGCTATGGAAGGAGTGAGGTCCTTAGAAATGGTCCATGCGGAAATCCATACTTCCTTAGCAATATGCAACATGGAGGAAGACGCACCCGAATCAAGCCTAATTCCTGATTGGAGGACTGATATCATAGCTTATTTACGGCACGGAAAGGTCCCTGAAGAAAAAGCAGCGGCATCTGCTTTAATAAGCCGAGCTAAACGGTTTACCCTCTTAAATGGAGACTTATACAAGATTTCTTTCGGACGACCCTTATTGAAATGCTTGGGAAGTGAGGATGCGGAATGGGTACTCCGGGAGATTCATGAAGGTTGCTGTAGCAATCATTTAGGAGGGAGAGCTTTAGCAAGGAAGGCCCTATTAGCAGGATATTTTTGGCCTACTCTCCAAGAGATCTTGTCGTATAGATAGTGCAAGCTTGCCCCGCTTGTCAGAAGCATAGCAACCGTTCCGAATGGTCGGTTGAGTTAATGAAAGTCGTGGTCTCTTCATGTCCTTTCGATCAATGGGGAATGGATATAGTGGGTCCGATGTCAGTGGCACCTTTACAGAAGAAGTTTTTGTTGGTGGTCGTAGATTATTTCTCCAAATGGGTGGAGGCAGAGCCCCTAGCCAAAATGCGAGAATCTGTGTAACTGATTCTTATGGAGGAATATTGTTTGTCGATATGGTATTCCTCGGAAAATAGTCGGTGACAATGGGCAGCGAGTTCAAGGGAAAAAGATCAAAGAGTGGTGTCAAAGTCTCAACATTCAGCAGACTTTCACTTCAGTAGCTCACCCTCAAGCTAACGGGCAAGTGGAAGTGACTAACAGAATTCTCATTCAAGGATTAAAGACCAAATTGGGGGCTCAGAGGAGAAACTGGGTAGAAGAATTACTAGGAGTACTGTGGGCCTACCGAACTACACCAAAGATCGCAGGGAAACTCCTTGATTTAGTGTACGGGGCAAGTCGTTATTCCATGGTTCTCTTAAGTAGCGCCCGGATAAAGGCGTACGAACCAAATCAGAACCAACTTACCCGAAGCACTGAATTGGACTTGGTGGAGGAAAAGCAGGAGATGGCACGGAGGCGAGCGGAATTTTACAAGCAAAGAGTGCAGCGAGCCTTTAATAAGAAAGTGATGCCTCGAAGATTTCAAGAGGGGGATTGAGTTTTGCGTAAAGTTAATCCCGCTGGAGACCCTGGAAAGTTAGCTCCGAACTGGGAAGGACCCTATGAAGTAATGCGCCGCGTAGCGGGGTCAACATATTATCTGAAAGATGACTAGGGCAAAGAACTTCCACGACCTTGAAATGTCATTCATTTAAAACTTTTTCACACTGTATGAGAAGTGAGGAATAGAAGAAGAGGAATTATGAGACTCCGAAGGGGTGTACTTCCTAACTTGATTGCATTAATTAGACGCAAAGTACCCCCCAAATTTCATTAATGAGTCATTTACAAGTGCAATACGGTACTGTTAATAAATCTTGAAAAAGAGAAAGAAGATGGAGAGGAAGTTCCTGTTTTGAAACAATATATCGAATTACAGCTTAAATCGGTCAGGAGGATAACGTCGAAAGTCAGCCTCCCAATTTAAAGAGAATGAAGGATAAGTTGGAGGAGGTAATCCTTGATTAGCATATTACCGAACCGCTTCATTAAATCCGTCCTGATAAGTGACGCGCAGCAAAATGATGAGTCGCTCCTGGCAGTTCGGGCAGTCAGGTCTCCGATCCCGATGAAGCCTATGACATTTTTCTTGTTGTTCTTGAAGCTTTCGGCGTACGTCAACATAGCGTCGTGACACCTCCATAATAGCATTGGCTAGGATGGAAACATCGTCGGCTCAGGAATTTTGGTCCTGCTGTACAAGGTGCGTCATCTCCATCATATTTTGACGCATTGAAGCTGAAATTCTCCACCGCTTCGTAATAAGATCCGTTCGGGAGTTCGTTCAAATTCACTGAGGGAAGTCTCTTGCTCAGCGCGACGGAGTGAGCATGCGCTCGAATTTATGAGGGATGAGTTTTCTTGTACCTCCTGCATAAGCGTGCGTGAGGTCTCCTATTTTATCCTCGCGGCTTGCCTGTTGAACTTGAAGACGAGCGATGGTGTCGAGTCCCGTTGTTTCCCTCGAGGAGCTCGCTACACTCTCAAGACGATTAACTCGAGCAGAGGAAGACCCTCATCAAGAAGGAGCCGCTGACTTCACTGGGAACGGGTGGCTCCACACCCGCCGGTGTTCCCGCACGCCGCAATGGTATCAACATCCTTTCAAATTTGTTGGCGAAGCCTTAATTGCTTCTCGCATGTGCACAAAAGTGCAGTTGTTGCAACAGGAGCCGTTCTTGATTCTAAGCATTCGCCAAATCTTCCCGTTGTTGCCGCTCCCATTTCAGAGCTTAAGCTCGATATTGATGAAGGGAGCGATCCAACTCTTGATGGTTGGTCAGGGCCTATATGCCGGTCGTAGAAAAGAAATTGGTTAGTAAGATAAAGCTAAGGAAGCTAATTGAGAAAACATACCAAATCTAGAGCATGACGTAGGCCTTCCATGCGAGGAACCACTTCCTCTAAGTTCAGGATCCGAAGACTCCTGGGAGAAAGAGAAGAAGATGGGACGGATGATACTGGGGTGGGAAGTTTGCTTATAATGGGGGGAGTGGGGGTGATATCTATGGGGGGAGAAGGGCTCTTCAGGCGATGAGGGGAGGGGGAAGTTGGCAGTGAGGGGATATCAACCGCCATGGGTTCGGAGGAGGAATAGTATTCAGGGGAAAGAGAAGGCAAGGGTGAGCCAGCCTCTGTCATCGGCGGACATGGAAGTACATCCTCCCCAGGTTCATCCTCAGGTTGCAGGGAAGGAGAAGGCGACTTTCGAACATTGGTGGCAGAAGGAGAAAAAGTAGGAGAGCTAGGGTTTGTAAATGCCGGAGGAAGTGAGGAAGGACTAATTACCCCCGTTTCCTCCGGGGTGGAGATAACAAGGGTTGCAGGAGGAGGAGAGGAAGAAAGACGAGATGAAGCAGGTGTGGTGGTGATCGGGGAAGGTGAAGAGGAAGACGGAGCTGACGACTGACCGACACCCCTCTTGCGGTGAGGATAATGGCCCGTTATCTCCTGGAAGAAGGTAGAATGCATTTTGAGGGTCTGAGAATAAGGAAAAAGAGCTGAAAAAAGGGATTGAGACAACGAAGTGTGGCGGCGGAGGAACGAACAGGCAAAGAAGAAGGAGACGAAAAGGCGAAAGGATGAAGATAGCAAAAGAGACGAAGACAAAGAATCCCCTATAAAAGGAGGGAAGAATGGGCTTATAACCATTATTGGGCTCCTCGTCTGTGGTGAAGGAGGCCCTAAGTGAAAGGGAAAGAAGGGTTTATTTTTCTAAATGACTCATTATGTACTAAAGTTCTAATTTGCATGGGAAGGGGCGGATATAGGCGTCCCCCTTCAGGAGGAAAGCCAAAAGAGGGATGATATGAAGGCGTCACCTCCTTTATGCTGATGGCCTTTGAGCAATATATACTTAATATTTATCCCCGCGAAGCGGAAGATATCCCCGTGTAGTGGTGGAACGGAAGAATCGAAATTTATTCGGTTATACTCAATTTTTATCCCCGCAGAGTGGAAGAAATCCCCGTGTGGTGGCGGAACGGAAGAACCGAGATTCCTCGATTATATATTATATATAAATTTTTATCCCCGCGAAGCGGAAGATATCCCCGTGTGGTGGTGGAACGGAACAACCGATATTTATTCGGTTATACTCAATTTTTATCCCCGCAGAGCGGAAGAAATCCCCGTATGATGGCGGAACGGAAGAACCGAGATTCCTCGGTTATATATTATATATAAATTTTTATCCCCGCGAAGCTAAGATATCCGATGTGGTGGTGGAACTGGAACAACCGATATTTATTCTGCTATACTCAATTTTTATCCTCGCAGAGCTAAGAAATCCTGTGTGGTGGCGAACTAAGAACTGAGATTCCTCGGTTATATATTATATATAAATTTTTATCCCCATGAAGCGAAAGATATCCCCGTGTGGTGGTGGAACGGAAGAACCGAAATTTATTCGGTTATACTCAATTTTTATCCCCGTAGAGCGGAAGAAATCTCCGTGTGGTGGCGGAACGAAAAAACCGAGATTCCTCGGTTATATATTATATATAAATTTTTATCCCCGCGAAGCGGAAGATATCCCCATGTGGTGGTGGAACGGAAGAATCGAAATTTATTCGGTTATACTCAATTTTTATCCCCATAGAGCGGAAGAAATCCCCGTGTGGTGGCGGAACGGAAGAACCGAGATTCCTCGGTTATATATTATATATAAATTTTTATCCTCACGAAGCGGAAGATATCCCCGTGTGGTGGTGGAACGGAAGAACCGAAATTTATTCAGTTATACTTAAATTTTTATCCCCGCAGAGCGGAAGAAATCCCCGTGTGGTGGCGGAACGGAAGAACAGAAATTTATTCGGTTATACTTAAATTTTTATCCCCGCAGAACGGAAGAAATCCTCGTGTGGTGGTGGAACGGAAGAACCGAAATTCATTCGGTTATACTTAATTTTTATCCTCAAGAAATCTGTGGTGATGAACCAAGAACTGAGGTCTCCTCAGTTATATATCATTTTTGTTCCCGTAAAGCGGGAGAAGTTGAAGTCCTTATTTAACTTTATATTGCTTTATTCCCGTAGAGTAGCAGAGTTGGCTCATTTAGTGGTTCTATATTCCCGGTAGGGTAAAAAGGCAGAAGAGTTGAAATATGCCTCAACTATATGTCAGCCTATGTGAATATGAAAAAAGTAAAGCGTGGCACAACTCAAAAGATACTGGAAGAAGAAGATAAACAGGGAAAGTTCACTGATGCGGGAAAATTACATATTCTGAGTCATTCACAAGGGGGAGATAACAAAAGAAACCCTTATACATCTAGGGCATTACAGTTCTTTGTTGGGAGGAACGGATGAAGCTCCTTTATGCGGTCGAGGTTGGCATAGTAATTGCCGACGGTAAGACTGCTGCAGGAAGATTTGCTTGGCTAGCTCCTTTTGGGACCCGACCAGTTGTTGACGCAGAGAGCGATTACTGGCGGAAGCTTCCTTCAGCCGTTGTTGTAAATACTTCACTTGCTCCTCCAGGCTAGCTATGTAGCGGCGATCGTTTATCTGTTCTTCAAATAGAGAGGAATCAAGGTTGCCTGCTTTAGATATTACATCCATGGCAAATGAAAGGAAAGGGAAAAGGTGGAAGTTATTTGATAAGGGTCGGAAGTCTTTATAGCGAGGAAGGAGAAGAGCGCATTTATTTGCGTAAGAAATAGGGATAATAAATGCCAAGAAAGAAGAGGAAGCGATGGGGTGGGTGGATCGACGGAACTATAACTGTAATTAAGAGGGTCCGAATCTCCGGGCGATGATAGAAGAAGGTATGTTCGGACCAGATTACAGTCCTTTTGAAGACAAAAACCTTACTTCTACGAGAAAAAGACAAAAGCAAATATCAGTTCCCTCTCTCATTTTTATTAACCTATTTGAAATGATTACATTAACTTAATCTATGAAGATCTTCTCTGATTACTCCTAACAGACGAAGCGGGAGAGGTCTCTTTGGGGGGAGAAGGCGCCAAGATGACCTTGAAGCGCTCGCCTTGAGACGGAGGAATGGCTGATGGACCTTCATCAAAAGGAGGAGGATGAGCTCTCGCCGAGGGGACTGGGATGAAAGCCAGCGCTAGTGGAAGTGGGGGAAGTTTGGCAGCAGCACGGGGGTCTCCCACTGTATACTCCCATGTGAAAGGAGGATTCCACACCCTATTGCGGAATGAGGGGAAGGGTGCACGAAAGGACCTCCCTGTAGGAGGGGTTGGAGCTGGAATGGGAGGCGGAAAAGGAAGGGGGCGGAAGGCTGAAGTGGCGGTTGAGCGGGTATCCGAGTCTTCCAGGTCTTCAGAAACCCAGTCTTGTAGTTCAAAAGATTCTGATTCTGAAGAAATTTCGATGGGGTGCCCCGCTGAAGCCATGATAGTGAGATAGAAGGACGAAGACATGGAGGGCGATGATTTATAATGGAAGGAAAGCGACGACAGAAGTTCTGGGGAAGGGGAAGAAGATGAAGAGACTGATATCGTTTCCGAAGCAGTAAGAGGGATAGGGAAGATCAACAGGCAAAAGTCATTTAAAGTGTTGCCCGAACCAAAATCAGGACGGATATGAATAATATTATGCAAGACTCTTCAAGCAAATCCCCGAACCAAAATCGGATCGGATATGAATAATGTCATTCGAGACCTTCCAAGTAAGTTCCCGAACCAACTAGGTGATTGCGCCATACGACATGGGAAAAGAGATAACAGTATAAAAAGAGAGCAGTTTAAAATTGGTTCAGACCAAAATTACTAAAGAAGAGAATAGTGGAAATTACAGCTCAGAGAGTTCGGGAGGACACTTAGCTAGCGCATCCACAGGATTCAAATAGCTAGTGTCCGTGCCGGGAGGCAGGTATCCTTGTTCGGCATTTTGAGCTGAGGACCCCTCAAAACCTAGTATGAATAAATCTACTCTCTTCTTGACAATGCATCCTTTAAGATCGGCTTCTTGCTCCTTCAGCTGGTCTTGACATTTGGCCAGCTGGGCTTGACTTTCCATGATTTTTCGCCAAGGCATCTCTTTCTGAGTACTGTATAGCTTGCTGTCCTAGAGTTGAAAGAGCTTCGAAGTACTCTTTGTGAAGGGTGGACTGTTGCTGAGCCACCGACGATAAGGTTTGAGGAAGAGCCGCCACCATGGAGGAAAGCTCCTGACATTTCTCTATACAGGATTTCTTGGTAGCTTCCCAGGCTTGACGCTCCAGTTTAAGTTGGTGGCGTTCTTGCTGAAGCTATAGAATTATAGTCGAGGAGTCAGCAGATTTGATCATGGCACCCCCAAGATACCCTTTATATTCTATCAGTTCATGGGTCAGGACGTCTACCTGTTGCAGTTCACTGGATTGTAAGAAGATGCGCTGTTCAAGTTCTTCATTTTTTCGCTGCATCTTCTCCTTCTCGCTTTGGACCAGGGCCAGTCCCTAACCATTTATGAGCCGAGAAGAAGAGGCAATACCTCATTTATCCCTTCTCCTTGAGGAGATGGAGAAGGGACAAATGAGGTATTGCCTCTTCTTCTCGGCTCATAAATGGTTAGGGACTGAGACCCTGGCTGGTCGAAAGACGAGGGGAGAAGAGCAGATGAACTTGAGGCTCCTTTCTTAGTGAGCCGCAATTTTATCCGAGGGGATGACGGAGCTGCTACTGATTTACCTCTTTTAGTTGAGGTTTTCTTCTTTTTGGCAGCCTCAATTGCCTCTCCTTCCACCAAAGCCTTCTGCATTAGGTTATCTGCAAAGTGTACTAGTGAGAAAGATGAATAATATAGAAAGGAAGCCATACTGCAGGGTAAGTATCACCCTATCTACAGCAACCGAAGTCGTCAAAGGTAGAGGAGACAATCCAAAGTGGCTCAAAAGGGGAGTTTCTATTAGGTGGTTCGAGTAGTAATGTAACTCTCCTAATACTCTATAAACCTCCGGGAAGGGGCATTTGGTCCTCATTTCCCGGAAGGGAGGCAACTCGGGAAGGTCTACCTTCCAGGTATCAGAATAAGGTAGGGATTCTGGAAGTTGTACAAAAAAGTATAATTCTTCCCATCCCTTGTGGGAAGTAGGCAGGTTCACTAAGAATTGGCAGTCTGAACGACTAGATAGATAGAAGAGACCTGCCTTGGAAGATTTCAATTGGAAAAAACAATGGAATATTTCAGGGGTTAAGGGAAGGTTTAGGTGTTGAAACACCATAGAAGCTCCTGACAAAATGCGAAAGGAATTGGGGGTGAATTGGTTTAAAGGAAGTCTGCAAAAGTGCAAAATATCTAGATAACCGAAAGACGCTGGTAGACATAGGCCATTAAGAAACTGTTCGGAGAAAAAGCACGTCGAACCGGGAGGAGGACTATGGGGCCGATGCATTTTAGTAGTGAAACAACATTTTATAGAAGGGTCTATGTATTTGTTCTTAAGATTAAAGAAATAATGGTTGCAATGTAGCTGAGTTATGGTATGTTCATACCAGGCGAGTGAAGGGATGGTCTTAGGAGCCATGGGTGTGAACAAGGCAGAGCACTTACTCGGAGGTTAAGGAAGAATCGTGTGGGAAAGGAAGGACTAGGTCGCCGAAATGTCGCCGGTGAAAATCACGGAAGAAGTAGAACAGACAGGATTGTTAAACACACTAAGTGATACCTAAAAAAAGAAGGTGGGGGTTTATATAGGGTTTTTCGAGACGGTTCGACTGCACGAAAGGAGAAGGAGAAGAGGGACCCATGGGCCCATCGGGCCGCCTCGAGTATACATAAGGGAGCTATAAGGGAAAGAGTGAATTTAAGTTAAGAAATAAAGAATAGGGCAGAAACTTTATATACATCTGGAAAGTCAAGCTTATAACTTCACTTGACTATTTTTTGGGGTTGACTAATGATACTACTAGTACCTTTTCTATATACTCCAGATAGAAGGGTTAGCATGTAACACGTGATCCGAGCCAAAATATTTGGCTCAGCGAAGGGAGAAAAGGATGAATGGTTCGGGCGTAAATAGCAGAAGCAATTGGCATGGGAGAATTAGCAGAAGCAATTGGCACGACAAAGAAGAGACGGAAGGCACTTCACTAAGGGCGGAACAGGAATTGGTTCAGCCAGATAATCCCAGAAGCAGATGGGATGGATAAAGGGTCGACTCAACCTGATCGATCCGAAGGAAGTTTGGCACGGGAAAAAGAGGAATTGGTTCGGGTTGATGAGGATCCCTAAGGCTAGGTCACCCGTGGGCCATAGACCTAAGTTAGCTTCACCTAAAGCGGATGGTTGAGGGAGACAGTCTAACCTAGTTACCCGAAAAGTAGAGGAAGAGGCGTTATACAACAGTTTAGGAGGCCCCACACAATATTTCAAGGAGCCTTCGTTCCTCATATCTGTAACAGAATTATTCTTCAGATGGAGGTGGTGGCCACGTGTACGATGGAGACAGCCCACGACTTCACGATGGAGGAAAAAAGGAAGATAAAAGGGAGGAAGCAAAGGAGAAGAGAGGATCCGCAATCATTCCAACCCAGCAAGAGAGAAGAAGGCGCAAGAGGAGAGGGAGAGCGACAACCACCTCGTCGGAGAAGAAGGATAGAGATCTGTTGTTGTTACATCTCTTGTATTTTTTCTCGTCTTGTGATATCATTGTAAGAGGTTTTTCTTCTCCACCTCCAGAAACTTCTTTTCTGTAAGGGAGGACCTGTTAGTGAAAGCCCTAGAGCCAATTATGTGATGATTGTTGTATGGACTTTATTGTATCATATTCCTATTTATAAAGGCATGGTTATTATATTTACTTGTATTGGTGCCAAATAACTAAATATAATAATGTCCTTGAGTAGTAGGTTCTTATCTATATCAATCGATTGGTTGAATCAATAATGAGATGATATAGAGAACATTACTCTAAAATCATTCCTAGTCGAGTATTAACATTCAGGGACAATGTTAATGCGTAGAGACTAGCATGTAGGTCAACAAGATGACTTGATCTCACAAGTCATGGATATGAGATATCAAGTTGACACATGTGTATGCATTGGAGAATGTATACTGAATGACCCGCCATGAGAAAGTATCGTGGATCGTTATATGAGTGTCATATACTTTCTCATGTGGCTATTAGTATAACTATTAGTTCTTAGACCTGAAGTCACCATGGTTCCTTACATAAGGAGTTGCATACTTTGGCTTCGTCAAACGTCACCCGTAAATGGGTGGACTATAAAGGCGATTACTGGGTATGTAACAAATTATGCGGAGGGATATGAGTGATGTAAATGGGATCTATCCCTCCTATATGATGGGAGTGACATCGATATTCTTGATAGAGTGAGACCACGAAGTGCATGGCCATGCCCAAATGAGTCAATATGAGATATTGAGCTCATTTGATTAGAGTGAGTCTACTTGGAGTTCAAGATTTACATTGTACCGAGGATGACACGGTCTATGCCTCGATTTGTCAATCTAGATGTCAAGGATAGAGGGACATTGTCACATATTGTGAGAGTCACAATTAGTAGTCACAAAGGTGATGTTGGAGCTCAACATTCTTGTAACTTGGGTAGCAATGATGTGTTGCTAGATACCGCTCATTGCTTATGTTCCTAAATTGGTTTAGGGACATTGCCAACGTTACAAGAACCTATAGGGTCACACACATAAGAGCAATTAGATGGAGATTAGGTTCATATGATGAACCATGAGGATTAGGTTCATGGGATGAACCAAATTGGATTAAGAGTAATCCAAATTAGACTAATTGAGTTAGACTCAAGTTGATTCAAGTGTTGAATGAGTCTAATTTAGATTTGATTCATCAAATCAATTTAAATTAAATGAATAGAGATTCATTAAATTAAATTGACTTGAGTCAAATGGTTAGATTTGATCAACCATGGGAGATTAGAGGTCAAGTTTGACTTGACTTGAGAGGGAAGATGAAAGGTCAAGTTTGACTTGACCAAATGCCATGTCATGATGATGACATGGCATGGCCGACTAATGATGGTGCTCCACATCATCATTGACTTGGTCAATTGGTGCCACATCATGAGGGAGACCAAGGGTCATGGGAGTTACATGCATGCATGTAACCCCCCTTCCATGAAGTGGTCGGCCACTTTAGGGGTTATGTGTGGTGAATTCATTTGGTGAGTTACACTCTTGGATCATCTTCTTCCTTGGTGTTTTTCCTCTCAAGCTCTCCCTCTCCTTCCTCATCTTGCCGAGATCTACTAGGAGTGCTAGCACACTCAAGTTTATCTCTTTCTCCACCTATTGCTTGTGTGGATACCAATAGAGGAGTGTACACTTGACACTCTCGAGATCCGGCGAACTTTTGGACGAGCGGGATAAGCGAAGGGCATCGCATCGAGGGTAATGATCTCATCTCTTAGATCTAAGGTAGATCTAGGGTTTTTAGAAAGCACATACATGTTTTATAATTTTTATACTTCGCACGGATCTGTGGTCGGGGCTTCCGAGGCTTCCGCAACACAAAAAGCGGTTTTTGCGGCTCGGAAAAACCCAACAGTGGTATCAGAGCCACGTGCGAAGCATGTATGTGTTTCGTCTTTGTAATTTTTGTATTAGATATAAAAATTACAGATTTATATGTTTCTGTAAATTTCCTAATTTTATAGAATTTTTGGGTATTTTTCTCAAAGAGTCGAAGCAACAAGTGTTGGGACACTTGTAGGCTTCAAACGTCGAGAAAAACTCTCCGAAACGGCGAGTTCTCGCTTTAGGTTTTTGGGACAGCGACTTAAGTCACTGTAGGATTGTAGTAGGGACACTCGCAAAGTTAATTTTGCGAGTATGGGCGCTGCCCTATCCCCGAAAGGGGCTTTGTCCCGCGATCGCGCCCGGAAACCGCTTAGCGGGACCGTTATGGAGAGGTGACTCATTAATTTGAAAAAACAAATTAGGAAAAATTATAGAAATTTCTGTAAAAATACATAATTTAGAATTATGTATAATTCTGTGATTGTCATGGCCCAATGACCCCAATTTGATTGGATTATGTGTGTTGTAATTCATAATACGGCCTGCGTGCCGTTTTGTGGTCAGCGTGTTGTATAATGTACGCGACCGCGTCGTACCTCTTCTTTTGATATTCTAGTTGTAATTAGTTTTTAGACTCGAATGTAACTCGAGTTTCATATTTGTAATGTACAAAATGGAGCGGTGGAAAGTCCACTCGAAGACGAGATTACGAGAAGGGTGACGACGACACATGGCGGTCAAAGGAAGCGCTTGGAGAAGCAGCTAGCCTTAGGTTGACCGTCCGATCTTCTCATTGGCTTGAGAAGATCGTAGTAGGGCCATGACTATATCACATTTAATTATATATATATATATATGTTGATATATATATATATATATATATATATATATATATATATATTTAATTTATTTTGCTTGTATGTATGTGATGCATGCTAGTAGAATAATGCATGTATGTATATGATGCATGCTAGGATAATTTTCTTGTATGTATATGATGCATGCTAATATAGGATAATAAAGGCCTAAATGCGTATAAGATACACATTACGATTAGATTAGATCATAATCGAATCAACTCGAAAAATGCCTACCGAGCCTTGATACCCATCACTACCTCGATCATTTGTTGTTGTTGAATCTGCCAAAGCAGAGCAACGCATATTATCTTGGTAGGGTGCGGAGGGACAATCTTGGTCCCGCCTATCACGCTTGGGTTAGAGTAAGCTCAATTAGATTGAGCAAAACTAGTTAAACTCAATTGGATCGAGTAGAACTATAGGCATATTCCAATCGTTGGAATGATAGGTCAAGATTGCATTTACACTAAATCTTGGGCGATTTAGCCAAAGCTAACTCAAGGTCTTTTGTAAATGTGGGTCTTGATCCTATAAACAAGAGTTGCATAGAGATGTAATCGGTAATGTGTTACCCACCGATCATACTAAGTCTTGGGCGATTTAGCCAAAGCTAACTCAAGGCTTAGTATGATGTGGATCTTGTCCCGCAAGAATTATAGCTAGTTTGTATGAATCTAGTAATGTGGTTTGACCACATCCATAACTCGATTCTACAAAAAATTTCTATAATTCAGTGGGAGCATCATTTGATTAAAGGCCTAATTAAATGATAAAAAGAATATGATATTAATTCTCTGCATTATATGTTGTAGATAACTATGTCGACAAACACGAACACTCTCTCTCTGTGATCTGTCCTTGAGAAGGACAAGCTCAATGGAGTAAATTTCTAGATCGTACAGAACTTGAGAATTGTTCTCACCCAAGAAAGGAAGTCAGACGTCTGAGCACCCATTCCGGAGGCACCTCCCGCCACCGCCTCGCGGTGACAAAGATGCTTACAAGAAGCATCAAGATGATGCATTAGATGTGTCATGTCTTATGCTCGCGACCATGAACTCTGAGCTTCAGAAGCAACACGAGTTCATGAATGCTTATGATATGGTTGGACATCTTCGTCAACTATATCAAGGACAAGCTAGGCATGAGAGATATGAAGTCTCTAAGGCATTATTTGGGTCCAAGATGCAAGAAGGGACTCCCGTAGGTACATATGTACTCAAGATGATTGGGTACGAGAAAACCTACAAAGGCGGGATTCCCACTGCCAAGAGTCGCCATCGACTGATCTTGCAATCTTTGCCACAAGCCTTCAATCAATTTGTCATGAATTATAACATGAATGAAATTGATAAGCCATTACTCAAATGCTCAAAGATGTTGAGAATCACGAGCTTAACCTTAAGAAGGGTAACTGACACCATTTTGATGGTGCAAGAAGAAAGGCAAGGGCAAGCCTAAAGGTAAGGGAAAGTCCTGCCAAGGGCAAAGGCAAAGAACTTAAACCCAAAGGAGGGGTAGCCAAAAGAAGGGCTTGCTTCCAGGAAGGAAGCAGGACAATCGAAGCGTGAATCGCAAGGCATACCGAAGATCTTAAGAAGAAGAGAAGTGAGACTTCTACTGGTATAAATATTATAGAAGTCAATCTATCTATTTCTTCATCATGGGTATTAGATACGGATGTGCATCTCACATTTGTACCAATGTGCAGAGAAATAGCAGGGCATTGACAAGGGCGAGGTGGACCTACGAGTAGGCAATGTGCTGGCCAGAGGGAACTTATGATCTATCTCGCCTCTCGGGCTTGTACTAGAATTATATGAATGTTGTTATGTGCCTCGCCTTAACTAAGAACATCATTGCAGCTTTCTTGTTTGGACAAGAAAGGTTTTTCATTTATAATAAAGAACAAATGTTGTTCACTTTATTTAAATGATATGTTCTATCAGTAGTGCACCTCTAATGAACGGACTCTACTTTCTAGACTTAGAGAGCCCTATCTATAACATAAGTACCAAGAGGTTCAAGTCAAATGAGTTGAACCAAACCTATCTGTATTGTCGCTAGGTCACATAAATGAGAGTCGCTTATCTCACTCCATAAGGATGGCTACTAGACTCATTTGATTTTGAATCATATGAGACATGCGAGTCTTGCCTTTTAGGCAAGATGACCAAGACTCCTTTAGTGGACATAGCGAAGAGCAACAGATTTGTTAGGACTTATACATAGTGATGTATGTGGTCCTTTCAATGTTTGCTAGAGGTGGTTATAGGTACTTCATTACATTTATTGATGACTTCAGAGATATGGTTATGTGTATCTTATGACATAAATCAATCCTTTGAAAAGTTCAAAGAATTCAAGAATGAAAACCAAAAACCTGGCAAGAGTATTAAGATACTCGATCGATCGAGGTGGAGAATACCTTAGCCATGAGTTTCGTGACTATCTAGCTGAGTGTGAGATTCTATCCCAACTTACTCCTCCTGGAACACCACAGTGGAATGGTGTATCCGAAAGGAGAAATCGTACCCTATTAGATATAGTACGATCTATGATGAGTCACACAGATCTTCCTATATCCTTTTGGGGATATGCTCTAGACACAGCAGCCTTTACCCTTAACCGTGTACCATTTAAGGTCATATAAAGACACCATATACGATATGGACAGGAGAAATCCTAAGATGTCTTTTATGAGGATTTGGGGTTGTGGAGGCTTACGCTCGACGCCAAGTCTCAAACAAACCGGGACCCAACCGATAGGTGCTATTTTGTTGGATATCCCAAGGATACAAAGGGATATTATTTACATTCTCAAAGACAAAGTGTTTGTGGCAAAGACTGGAGTTTTTCTAGAAAGGGATTTTGTTTCTAGAAAAACTAGTGGGAGTACCTTCGATCTTGAAGAAATTCAATAAGGACCATAGCACTGAGACCTTGATGGAGGTTGAACAGGAACCACAAAGTGTTGTGGGTGATGAGGTTGTTGCACAAAGAGTTGTGGAACAACCACTGCTCGTGCAGACCTACCTCTTCAGAGAGGTCCGATAGGGCACGTCGTCACCGAGAGATACTCATTTCTCTTGTCTGACCATGATGACGTTATGCTCATTGAGAATGAGCCTACCTCCTATCAGGAAGCTGTGATGAGCCCAGATTCTGAGAAATGGCTAGAGGCCATGAGATCCGAGATGGAATCCATGTACACCAACCAAGTATGGACTTTGGTTGATCCACCTGAAGGGGTCAAACCCATTGGGTGTAAGTGGGTCTTTAGGAGAAAGACTGACATGGATGGACTTACGCATACCTATAAGGGCCGATTGGTGGCTAAAGGTTTCAAGCAAATTCATGGTATTGACTATGATGAAACCTTTTCTCCAGTGGCGATGTTTAAGTCCATTCGGATCTTGCTTGCTATTGCAGCATACCACGATTATGAGATTTGGCAGATGGATGTCAAAACCGCGTTTCTGAATGGAAACTTGCTCGAGGATGTGTACATGACACAACCTGAGGGTTTTGAAGATCCACAGCATACTGGGAAGGTATGCAAGCTGCAAAGGTCCATTTATGGGCTAAAGCAAGCTTCTCGGAGCTGGAATCTTCGATTCGATGATGCGATCAAACAGTTTAGTTTCATCAAGAATGAAGATGAACCCTGTGTCTACAAGAGGGTTGATGGGAACACAATTGTATTCCTTGTATTGTATGTGGATGACATACTACTCATTGGGAATGACATCCCTTCGCTACAGTCTGTGAAGACTTGGCTCGGGACGTGCTTCTCAATGAAAGACTTAGGTGAAGCAGCCTGTATTCTAGGCATCAAGATCTATAAAGATAGATCTAAGAGATTGCTTGGCCTAAGTCAGAGTATATACATTGACACGGTATTACTTCGGTTTGCCATGCAGAATTCCAAGAAAGGACTTCTGCCGATGTCACATGGTGTGAGTCTTTCGAAGACTCAAAGTCCCTCTTCTAGAGAGGAGAGAGACCGCATGGATAAGATCCCTTACGCATCTGCTATATGATCTATCATGTACGCCATGCTATGTACTCGTCCTGATGTCTCGTATGCTTTGAGCATGATGAGTAGATACCAGTCAGATCCAGGTGAGCGTCACTGGATAGCAGTCAAGAGTATTCTTAAGTACTTGAGAAGGACTAAAGAATATTTCTTGATATTTGGAGGCGATGAGGAGCTAGCTGTAAGGGGTTACAGCGATGCCAGCTTCCAAACTGACAAGGATGATTATAGATCGCAGTCAGGGTTCGTGTTTTGCTTGAATGGTGGCGCTGTGAGGTGGAAGAGTTTCAGGCAGGACACAATTGCTGATTCTACAACAAGAGACCGAGTATATCGGCGCTTCCATCTCATTCGAGAGATTATCGATAGGGGAGATGTGAAGATTTGCAGAGTACCCACAGAGGCTAACATCGCAGATCCCTTGACCAAGGCTTTGGCACAGAAAAAGCATGATGGTCACACTAGGTCATTGGGTATTAGATACTACGGTGAATGGCACTAGTGCAAGTGGGAGATTGTTAGTGAAAGCCCTAGAGCCAATCATGTGATGATTGTTGTATGGACTTTATTGTATCATATTCTTATTTATAAAGGCATGGTTATTATATTTACTTGTATTGGTGCCAAATAACTAAATATAATAATGTCCTTGAGTAGTAGGTTCTTATCTATATCAATCGATTGGTTGAATCGATAATGAGATGATATAGAGAATACTACTCTAAAATCATTCCTAGTCGAGTATTAACATTCAGGGACAATGTTAATGCGTAGAGACTAGCATGTAGGTCAACAAGATGACTTGATCTCACAAGTCATGGATATGAGATATCAAGTTGACACATGGGTATGCATTGGAGAATGTATACTGAATGACCCGCCATGAGAAAGTATCGTGGATCGTTATATGAGTGTCATATACTTTCTCATGTGGCTATTAGTATGACTATTAGTTCTTAGACCTGAAGTCACCATGGTTCCCTACATAAGGAGTTGCATACTTTGGCTTCGTCAAACGTCACCCGTAAATGGGTGGACTATAAAGGCGATTACTGGGTATGTAACAAATTATGCGGAGGGATGTGAGTGATGTAGATGGGATCTATCCCTCCTATATGACGGGAGTGACATCGATATTCTTGATAGAGTGAGACCACGAAGTGCATGGCCATGCCCAAATGAGTCAATATGAGATATTGAGCTCATTTGATTAGAGTGAGTCTACTTGGAGTTCAAGATTTACATTGTACCGAGGATGACACGGTCTATGCCTCGATTGGTCAATCTAGATGTCAAGGATAGAGGGACATTGTCACATATTGTGAGAGTCACAATTAGTAGTCACAAAGGTGATGTTGGAGCTCAACATTCTTGTAACTTGGGTAGCAATGATGTGTTGCTAGATACCGCTCATTGCTTATGTTCCTAAATTGGTTTAGGGACATTGCCAACGTTACAAGAACCTATAAGGTCACACACATAAGAGCAATTAGATGGAGATTAGGTTCATATGATGAACCATGAGGATTAGGTTAATGGGATGAACCAAATTGGATTAAGAGTAATCCAAATTAGACTAATTGAGTTAGACTCAAGTTGATTCAAGTGTTGAATGAGTCTAATTTAGATTTGATTCATCAAATCAATTTAAATTAAATGAATAGAGATTCATTAAATTAAATTGACTTGAGTCAAGTGGTTAGATTTGATCAACCATGGGAGATTAGAGGTCAAGTTTGACTTGACTTGAGAGGGAAGATGAAAGGTCAAGTTTGACTTGACCAAATGCCATATCATGATGATGACATGGCATGGCCGACCAATGATGGTGCTACACATCATCATTGACTTGGTCAATTGGTGCCACATCATGAGGGAGACCAAGGGTCATGGGAGTTACATGCATGCATGTAACCCCCCTTCCATGAAGTGGCCGACCACTTTAGGGGTTATGTGTGGTGAATTCATTTGGTGAGTTACACTCTTGGATCATCTTCTTCCTTGGTGTTTTTCCTCTCAAGCTCTCCCTCTCCTTCCTCATCTTGCCGAGATCTACTAGGAGTGCTAGCACACTCAAGTTTATCTCTTTCTCCACCTATTGCTTGTGTGGATACCAATAGAGGAGTGTATACTTGACACTCTCGAGTTCCGGCGAACTTTTGGACGAGCGGGATAAGCGAAGGGCATCGCATCGAGGGTAATGATCTCATCTCTTAGATCTAAGGTAGATCTAGGGTTTTTAGAAACACATACATGTTTTATAATTTTTATACTTCGCACGGATCTGTGGCCGGGGCTTCCGAGGTTTCCGCAACACAAAAAGCGGTTTTTGCGGCTCGGAAAAACCCAACAGGACCTTCATAGTGAAAGTGCTTAGGCGCTGCACCCGGTGAGAAAGCTCACCTTCATGGAGTAGGAATCCTCATTCCGAACCACGTTACATCTTGTGTCTGAGTTTCGATTGCTGGTATCGGTTTTTGCATTTCATCTACTTCATCTTCTTATTCTCTACTGATTGCGGCCTGTGAGAACCCTCTGAGATCTCCCTCAGTGCTTCACTGCATTGAAAAGGAGTGAACAGATTTTCCTCGTCGCATCAACAAACTTTATAAATTAACCTCCAATGGCTAATTTTCAAAGAAATATAATCTAGTAATATTATCTAAGTCAAATGGGCTAACATAAAATAATCATTCTATGCCAATGATCAAAATTTCAATTGGCTTGAATTAATCTCCAGCTAATTAGAACCAAATTTAGTTAATTGATGAAATTCAAATTGAAGCATTCTATTTTTCAAATAGAGAATCCAATAAAAGCATTCATTTTTTTTAATAGAGAATTTTCAATCAAATTCACGTGTCGATTGAACACTCTATCTATAATCGACTAGGTTTTTATGGAAAATCTTTGGAAACTTTCTTGTCAACTCTTTATTAGACTTCTAACTATCTAAGTATTCAATTAACCTTAACACACTTACACTTTTCACTATCAAGTATTCCTAAGTGATGTTGTTGCTTTTGAGTCCCTTCCGCAAGAGCGTCAAAGAAGGATGAGTTTTTACGATCGTAATAGTAAATCATGTCAAGATCAACACGTGTCAAAGGGCGTCGTCGGTATTCCAGTGACGATCCTCCGATGCTTAAGTTAGACGAGATATAGAAGAAAGAAAATGTATAAAGTGCAATAAAATAAGAAGAGAAGAAGAAAAAAAATAGTTATCTCTTGTGTAGCCGGAAACATGCGAGAGAGATAAAAATCCTAAAAGAAATCTCCCTTGAGATGTCTTCCTAGGAGATAATGCTTAGTATCTAAGAAGAAGCAGCAGAACCCCCCAACCCGAAGAAGAAGAAGCCCCCTTTCCTTTTATCTCAATCCATTCTTATACTCCAGCTCTTACCTTGCTGACTAGACCTTCCATTAACTGTGTTATTTGATAGGTTGTTAGGAGACAACCACTACACATACCCTCCTCCTTCTCTGATACATTCATTCTTTACCATATATTGATGAGACAAAAACATTTTAGGGCAATAACCATGTGGCTATATGTGGGCATTCTGGACGGCATTATATGTATAACTTGAAAAGAGCAACCCTTGGAAAAGGGGTTGCATGCATGCACTGCATGCCTCGAGAAGAGCAACATGCACGTGTCGCATGCACTCGGGAGATGAGCCTGGCACTCGGGCGTGCACAATCGAGCAGGCACTCTAGCGAGCTAATGAGTCGGGGAAGGTCGGAGGGTGTTCGGGAGAAGATGATGCTCATGTGATGTTATCATATAGCTCAAGAAACACTGAGAAATACCGTCTCAGAGAACACCGCACTCGGGGATGCTAACAAGGTTCAGGAGAGATCCTCCTAGAAAACCTGGATATCCTCATTTATCTCAGACCACATTTTGGCAGTATCATTAGTAACCCTCAAAATAATCAAACGATTCACTCTGATGAGTTTGACTTTAGGTTTACTACTTTGTCGCCTTAAGTCGGACCATATATTTTCTCTCCCTTCCTTTAGGCAAGGATATCATACTTAGCAATCATGTCCTGTCGGGCGAAATGATGACTTATGAACTGTCTAGGAGCAATAAGATGCGAGGGCATACAAAATGTCTCAGTTGAGCAAGAGATGAGGGCTTATGAACTATCTCGCATGAATAAAGAGGTGACCGACTAGAAGGCTTACGAACCGCCTCAGTCAGATAGGAGGACAATTGGAGCGAGGGCTTACGAGCTACCTCGAATAAATGAGAGTAATGTCGACGTGAGAGCTTATGAACTGCCTCGGCTGAATAAGATGTGAGGGCTTACGAATTGCCTCGCCTGAGTAGGATGCGAGGGCTTACAAACTGTCTCAACTAAATAAGAAGAAAGCCAGCACGAGGGCTTACGAATTACCTTGGTCGAATAAGAAGAAAGTCGACACAAGGGTTTATGAATTGTCTTGCCCGAATAAGAAGGAAGTCGACGTGAGGGCTTACGAACTGCCTCAGTTGAATAAGAAGCAAGTCGCCATGTGGGCTTACGAATTGCCTTGGCCAAATAAGAAGAAAGTTGGCATGAGGGCTTACGAATTACTTCGGGTGAATAAAAAGAAAGTCGGCATGAGAACTTACGAACTCCTTGGTCGAATAAGAAGAAAGTCGACACAAGGGCTTATGAACCGTCTCAGCAGAATAAGAAGTAAGTTGGCACGAGAGCTTATGAATTGCCTCGGCCAAATAAGAAGGAAGTCGACACGAGGGCTTACGAACTACCTCAGACGAATCAAGGACTTATGAACTGCGTCGGAGTCGAGGGCTTACAAACTGCGCCTGGGTCAGGGACTTATGAATTGCGCCTGAGTCAGGGACTTAAGAACTATGCCTAAGTCAATAACTCCTAAGTAAGAGACTTACAAACTGCACCTGAGTAAGGGCTTACGAACTGCGTCTGAGTCAGGGACTTAAAACTGCGCCTGTGTCGGGGACTTATGAACTGCGCCTAGGTCAGGGACTTACGAAGTGTGCCTGGGTCAAGGACTTATGAACTACGGCTGGGTCAGGGGCTTGCGAACTGTGCCTGAGTCAGGGACTTACGAACTACGCCTGAGTCAGAGACTTATGAACTGCACCTGAGTCAGAGACTTATAAATTGGGGTTGAGTCAGGTGTTAGTGCAGGGAGCACCAGATAGTCAAACTTGTATTTTGATAATGACAAAAGTTCAAAGTTAAGTCATATTATAATCTTATACTTTACTTGAGTGTGTAGAAATTAAGTTGACTAGGTGAAGCAAAAATCAAAGACAGTAGGATAGTCAGTGGCTCAACAGGAATCTGGACATCGAAGAGAGGCATGGTGGTCTAAGTATTGAATGCTAAGTCAAATAGTCCAAACAGGATTTGACAAAGGTAAGCAAGGTAAGATCTTGTGTGGAGTGATGTAATTGAGAGGTGTCCTAAGGCAATCGCCTTAGAAGTCATTAATAAAATTTACTATTTGAGTATATATTCTCTATGTATTTGATTGGATCTTAAATAAGGTTGTGCAATCGGTTAATACCGAATCGACCGAACCGATTAAGACCAAAATCGAATAAACTGAAATTTTTTTAATTAAACCGAATTGATCGAAATTTTTCACCAAACCGAACTAATTTGGCAAAAAAAATCAGTTTTTTCGATTAAAAATCGAAAAAACTGATTTTTTATGACCAGTCGATCGATGGATCAAATCAGTCGATTGATGGTCCCTATCAATCGATTATTATATAACAGTAGTCGACTGGATTCAGTGAACAGGAGCACAGAATATTTTTTAGTCGACTGATGGTCCAATCAATCGACTGATTTTATATAGCAATCGACTGTATCCAATGGACAAGAGCACAGAATGTTTCTTAGTCGACTGATGTCTCACACCAATCGACTGATGGTTCCAATCAATCGATTGACCATAGTGTCAGTCGACTGTTAAACTGTCTGTGTGTTGTCCAAATGAATTTTACGATAAACAGTCGACTGATTATTGAAACAGTCGACTGTCTGCTGTAAAATTCTATTGTTAAACTCTAATTTGATGTTATTTCGTGCATTTAATGAATATATATGATTAGAAGATGCTATACCTATTGTGTGGAACCTTAAATTTACACGGTTTATTAGAATTTAAAAAAAAATTAAAAAATATCTCCCCTATATTTATAGAATTTGTTTTTCTGTACATTCTTAAATTTCACCATTAAAAGTTAAGACATTCAATATTACACCAATTCTCAACAAGAGCACAACTATACGACACAATTTAATAAATATCAACACATCAAAATGTATAAAAAATATCTCGTTAAAATTAAAACATTCAAACAATCAAGTTGCAACATAGCAATCAAGATTCAAGCATATAATTTTAACTTTTTTACACTTAAGTTATGGGCTTATAGAACATGTCAAATGTCAAAATGAATACAACATATCCTTATATCTTTAAAGTTGTCACTTGAGACTTGAGAGTTGAGTCCTTGGTTCTTCCTTCACTCCTTGATTTCTTATAAATTGTGATTTGACTTCAGAGTTCAGACTTGTCTGCTTCACTACTTGTGTTTATCTTAATAAATAATGATCAAGAAATACAAATTTGTTATTACCATTTGAACAAGATAATTAAAAAGCGAATACACTTGTAACTAAATTAAAATAATTGAAACATACAAAAAAGCGATTAATTACACCTCAAATGGTGTTGTCGAAGAAGATGAATCCATTATTACTTTTGAGAACTCTATAAAAAAGTATAATATAATGCAAGTTAAACAAATTAATACTCTATACATTTTTTAATTGTAAACAAGCAACTAACTATAAAATTTTCTTTTAACAAAACATACCGCTTTCAAGTTTTTCTACATATTCTAACATTTCTTCGACATTAATTAGCTCCAAACTTGATCGAAGCCAATCTTGGATACAAATCAGACTTTCTACCACTCTAGGAGTCAATGAACTCCTAAAATAATCAAGTACCCGACCACCAGTACTGAAAGCGGCTTATGAAGCAACTGTTGATATTGGAATGACTAATACATCACGAGCAATTTGAGCAAGTATAGGAAATCTACGACAATTTTGCTTCCACCATCCCAAAATGTCAAAAGTCTCACAATATTCTTCAACTATTTCATTCAGATACTTGTTTAATTATGATATGTTGTCATCACCAAATATTTGTGCCTTTTGTTTCTTATACTTTTCAAAGATTAATTGTCTTTTCAAATCTATTTGACTTATATTTTTAGGCACAATATCGTTATCACCTGATTCTGAAATAGCTGAAATTTTTGAAGTGCTACTCTGAGGCTCCATTTTCTCCTTATAATTTTTATACAAAGCAAATAAAGTCTCCTTGACATTCTTTCCTGCTATTGCACCTATTTCATCTCCAACACCTATTTCATCTCCATATAATTCAATCAACATAAATTCCAAAAAATCTAATTTATGCCTTGGATCAAGTATCACTGCAATATAAAGCAACTTGTTCATCTTCAATGGATCTCCCCAATACTTGTCAAATTTAATTTTCATTCTTAGTCCCATTGAATATACATCACGTTCATCACTTTCTTGCCACTCCTTTAATATAGAATGAATAGAACTGATTTCATGTGTCACGCCCCGAGGGAGTCCTCGCCAGACAAAAATCCGGCAGCATCTCCCCTGTACGGGTGACAAAACCAATTTTTATACAAGGCCTACACGACCACTATACATCGGTCAACACGACCGGAATCCAAACACACATACAGGTAATAAAATAGGCCTCTGGCCAACTATCACAGTAAATGGTAACCAGTCCACAATAACTAGACTTACCCCTTCTGCCATCTGGGCAGGAATACCGAACCAAATCCAATCGAAACAAAACCGAATAAAGGTCCATAAGGACACCAAAAATCCATGAATACAAATATCCAACTCCCATCCTAAACATGTCTTCTAATCAAAATATCCAAACCATAGAAACAAATAACAAATAAAAACTTTCACGACGAGTGGGGTTTGGCAGCTGGACTCTCCTGACAACTTCATCCTGAAATAGATATAAATCAACGGGGTAAGTTCAAAGAACTCAGCAGGTATAGTCGATATGCAAAGTAAGATATAGCTAACAATAAAAATCATGCCAGTACAGTCTCACATATAGGGTAAGCAAGAAATAAATGCAAAAGGACTGTACTCCCCTGAATCTCCTACCCTGATATAGGAGCATGTGCCCTACTATAAGAGATAAAGTCATCACCATATATGAATATGAATCCTGTATGCATGGCAATCATATGCAACATCCAAGGCATCAATACAATAATGTAGCAAACACAATACAAATGCGATCCGTGCAAAGTGCATGCCGTGCAAATGACATGGTCACCCCTGACGCCAGTCAGCCGCCTCACACGTGATGGTGAAGCCGAGTGGGTAGGACTATGACAACTGTGTACTCTGCCATCACTGCTCCTGAGTGACCGAGTGGACAAGATGTTGTCGGAGTACACCTATCCTCCTGTCCCAAACAGAGTGGGGAAGCTAAGCTCTCATCTCCCGGTGTCATAGACTAGAGGAGGGATCCCTGCCCGCTACCACGCTGCCTCATCGCTACCCATGAGCGGACCAGCGGAGCCTGACAGAGCAACTGCACACACCCTCCTGATGTACCACTAACCCATGAGTGGCAGTGTGTGCAGGCCATGTAATTGGCCGCGGACTCAACTATAAAGGAACCCCGTCCAGCCAACATGCAATCATGCAAGATAGTGCATGATACTAAAGCATGTAAATCCAACTAAAATGCATAACCAAATAATATGCACAACCAATAAGTACCTATCCATGATCCGAGTAAAACAGGGAAGATATAATCATACTGATCAAATGCATGTATCAAGTAGGCACAAAACATACTAGGCATATAAACATAAAATTTTTTGCAAGCTATCCTAACTAGCATATCAACATGACTATATCTAAAAGATAAGTCAAAATACCCGTCTGCTATAATGATCGTAATCATGAACTCTTCACACCCGTAAACCTGTCTCGTGATCGAAACCTGCATAAAACATAATTACCATCAAATCCAAGCACACAACAACGTGCTAAATTACTACTATACAGTTTCCATATTCGCATTCTTTTATCGATTACGAATTAGAAACTCTCACTTGTACATCTGACCAAATCCCATTAGGATTTCCATATTAACTCACCTTCCAGATTAGCAACTCCCTAACTCATGCACCATAATCAACACCCCTTATAACCTTCACAACCGTTTACAACCATTTCTAGCTTCCCCATTTCCATCCTAAACCTCACAGCCAAATCACAGCCTAGACTAGAACTATTCTTCACGCCCATTTACAACCCAATTCACAGCGACCATAGCCAAAAATCAAACACAACAATTGAAGAAAATAAACAACTAAGATATACCTTCCTTAGAAACTCCACTGGCAGGCTCCTTCCCAATTCTCCAATCTGTCGGAAAAATGTCACTGCCCAATCCATAGAGGGATCTCAGCAAGAATAACCACCACAGCACCTGCACTTAGGGTCCAATGTCGATCTTCCTTCCCTAAACCGCTCTATTCCTCTTGCTCCAGCAGAGAATCACGGCCTCCGACCAGGACACAGTGCCAACAACACCGACCTAACATTCCAGCCGCGCCTACCATCCCAGTTCCAGCCCGTCCTCGATGGCCATCGAGGACGCCGACCATCGCTTGCAAAGGAGAGGCCGAGATAAACGAGAACAGTGAGGTCGCTCGGTGAGGAGGGGAAAAAGGTCCGGCGACGCTGGTTGCGGCATGGTGGGGGAAAAGAAACAGGCACGGTGGTCTGTGGCTGCGGATGCGAGGAAGAGAAGGCGCTGCTCGGCCGTGGTAGCACGGGCGGCACGGCGATCAGCGAGGAGGGCGACGCGCAAGAAAGGGAGGCCGCTGAGCGGCGACCACGGCTAAGGGCGTGAAGGGAAGAAGAGGCTCTGGGCGGTCCTGACATGGCTACCGGCAAGGCGCTGCAGTTGTGGTCGCGAGGAAGAGAAGAATGGTGGCCTGGTCATCGGCCGTTGCGGTCAGAGATGGGGAGGACGGCGCGGACGGTGCTGTCAGCGGCGACGAGAAAGTCACGCGAGAGGAACCTGTGCAAGGGGAGGCTGAGCCGACGCGAATAGGTGGAGGCCAACGAAATTAGCTTTAATTATAACCTAGCTCATTCAATTAATCAACGTGATTAATCCTTTTTTTTATATAACTAAGCTTGATTAATCAATCTGATAAATTATTTTAATCATTATAAACAAAGCTTCGAATTAATCAACTTGATTAATTCTTTTAACTGAGTCCTAACAATTTTTATCCCGAAATTATTAACTAGGATACTAATAAATAACAAATTCCATTTAAATTCAGAAAAATTCCGGAAAAATTTCTAAAATTCCCTAAAAATCTCGAAAAATTTTTAGGATTATTTCTCAAAATTTTTGGCCATTTAATTTAATATTTTAAATTTCAGTATTTAACATCATGTGCAAAAGTGTTAGAGGTGACATATAAAGATCCAGAAACTTTTAATGTCAACTCATAAAAATTTGCAATAGAGATGCGAAAAGTCTAACATTATTCCAATCAACACTTGTTGCCTTGCCATCAAAAGTATGTAATTATGCTTGTGCTTGACCGTCTGATCCAAGTATCACATCTCTATTTTCATTCTTATTAACATCCCATTCATTATATTGAAGATATATTCTAAAGCATGGGTCTTGTTCATCAAACCTATCAAAAGCTCTTTCAAATTTTTCAGCTACACTCAACATCAAATAAGTTGAATTCCATCTGGTTGGCACATCCAAACACAATGATTTCTTGCTTTCAATTTTTTCCATTTCTATACATTCTTTGAACTTGCTTAATCTAGAGGGAGATTGCTTAACATATTTAATAGCATTTCTAACACTCATCACAAATGAATTTATATCTTTCAAGCCATCAACAACAATCAAGTTGATTATGTGAGCTACACATCTCATATAAATGAATTCTCCTTTTAAAATAGTAGAATCCCAGTTAACAATCTTTTTATTGAAACTATTGATAGCAACATCATTTGAACTTGCATTATCAACAGTAATAGTGAAAATTTTATTAGTTCTCCAGTCTCTCAAGCAATTTTCAATAGCTAAACTGATTGTCTCATCTTTATGACTTGTAATTGGACAAAAATTCAGAATTTTTTTACGCAACTTCCAATCTTTATCGATAAAATGAGCGGTCAAAACTATATAGTTGATTTTTTGATTTGATGTCCATGTATCAGTGGTCAAAGAAATTCTTTGGGTTAAATCATGCAATAGACTTTTCAATTTTTCCCTTTCAATTGTATATACACAATCACGTACTACTATCCATATCGAAGGAATTCTAGACATACCATAGCCATAAATGCTTTAAACCCTTCTCTTTTTACAAATTTAAAAGGCAATTCATCCATTATAATCATTCTAGCTAATGCTTTTCTAGATGCATCCTGATCAAATTTCCATGAAATGAGTGATCCCTCACCCTATCTTGCACCTATTTGAAAACTCAATTGCGTTTGATTTGTTTTAATATCATGAGGATGTTTTTTGCAGGAGGTCATATGAGATTTCAAACTTGTTATTCCATTCTTGTATGGATCGCAAAAAAATTCCTTGTCACAATATTTGCATTTGGCTTTAATCTTATTAGCAGCATTAGTAAATTTCGTAAAATTCTCACATACCTCACTTCTCGATTTTATTGTTCTTTGTTTGCTTAATTTTTCTCTTGTACCCATTGAAGGTCCAGATTATGGGATTGAACAACTATTATCCATGTCTATATTTGAAATATTTTCTTGTGTTGGTATCTAAACAAATAAAATATAATTTTAATTAAAAAATTATATATAACTACAGTTAGATTACAACTAACAAAAGGAACATAGAAAAGTAGATTAAAAATCCTAAACTTGTACTTGATAAAGAACAATTAGTAATGTGCGAATTGCCTACTTCAATCGGTAATCAAAACAAAATAGGACTTTTACTAACAAAATAAAAGCCAATTCAAAGACTTATTCTTCGTTTCCCTTCATTTAGCAATGTACGAAGTTCTTATTCTCTTCGTCCATCAACCGACGAACCTTGCAAACCTATCAAGAATAGGTAGAACAAAAGACGCATTTCTCAAACAGAAAAAAAAAATGCGAACGAAGACATCAACAAGAATCAAAGCAACTATTGCTCAATGGAAGAAAACCTGGAAACCAACACCAATCGACGAACCTTGTAGAGTTGCAAACCTAGAAAACTTATTGGACGAAACTAGCTCGACGAATAAAAGTGATGAAAAACAGCATAAAACCAACACTTTCACCGTTTCATGGAACAAAAACCATAAACCCTAAACTTATTGAAAAGTTTTTACCTTTCAAATTGGAGCTTTTTCGATGTTATTGAATCTTAATCCTTAGCTCTCGAACCACGTCGTCGTCGCCTCGTCGATAGTCGAGGTTGGGAAGAAAAAGTCATCGCCGGTTGTAGGGGGCTCGAAGTTGGAAAGAAAAGTCAGATGGTGGTAGGGTCATGGAATACAGAATCGCATGATTTTGAAGTTCCGATTCGGGTTTAACAGTCGACTGCTTGTAAAAGCAGTCGACTGATATAGCTATCAGTCGACTGCTCTACTCCAAATCGGTTTTTTTCTATTTTGAAATTAAATCGAAATAATCGAAAAAATCAATTTTTTTTATTTTGAAAAACTGAATTTCCGAATAAATCGAATCGAACTTTTCGGTTCGGTCGGTTCGGTCGGTTTATTCGATTTAATCGAAATTTTGCACGCCCCTAATCTTAAATTAATATACTGAAGTCCACAATACGATGCATGACATGAAAGAAATTGTGATTGGATCACAATTAGTAGGTATCTTATCATGTGTAATCATGTAAGTATTGAAACTATCCCTAGTCAATGAATTGATGAGATTGAACATTGTCAATTCTGTGAGACTAGCACATGTTATGCTTCTTGGTTTATCCAAACATTCAGTACTCACTGAATGGAAGCATAGGATGCTGAGAGTGAATATGTGTAACGCCCGTAAAATTTTTAGCAAATTTTATAAGAATTTAGCATGATTATAATGGGCTTTTATGTGGGCTCTTTCAAAAATAAAAGAAAATAGAGCCAAAAAGGATGCATGGCCCAGGGTTTGAACCCTGAACCTCCAAGCAGGAAACTAAACCTTAGGATGCATGCGATAACCAGAAGCCCAGCAAGGGTGTGCTGTTAGAAGGGTAAGGGAAATGATAGATAAGGGTAGGGGAGGCAAAGGGACACCTTCAATTGAATAAATAGGGGTAATGAGGGGACAAGAGAACCACAAGTATCCTTCTCTTCTTCCTTTCTTCTTCCTCCACCGAAAACCTCCCTCTCCTTTCTCCCATTTCCGAAAACTCAAGAAGCAAGAAAAGGGGTCTTGTCTTGGCACCACCTAGGGTATATCCTTATACTAAACAAGTGAAAGGATGTAAGTAATCCCCTCACCTGCAGTACAAATTGTTTCGATTGTTGATTTCTTAAGACCACTCTTTGAAAGTTTCGGCCAAACCATGTTTAGGCTACTAATGATTCTCCATGCCATGATCTATATATATTTGATGTTAACATGTTGATAGTTAGGCTTTGTACAAGTTGTTTGGGTGTAGATTTCCTAAGACCCTTCCTTAGGGTTTCGGCCAAGACATGCTCATGCTCACCAATGATTCCCCTTGCCATGTTTTATATGTATATGATGTTAACATGTTGATAGATAGGCTTTGTACAAGTTGTTTGGGTGTAGATTTCCTAAGACCCTTCCTTAGGGTTTCGGCCAAGACATGCTCATGCTCACCAATGATTCCCCTTGCCATGTTTTATATGTATATGATGTTAACATGTTGATAGTTAGGCTTTGTACAAGTTGTTTGGGTGTAGATTTCCTAAGACCCTTCCTTAGGGTTTCGGCCAAGACATGCTCATGCTCACCAATGATTCCCCTTGCCATGTTTTATATGTATATGATGTTAACATGTTGATAGTTAGACTTTGTACAAGTTGTTTGAACATTTGAATCCTTAAAACCTCTATTAGGGTTTCGACCAAGACCATGTAGGTGCCTACTAATGACCTTCCATGTCATGCTACATGTATATAAGATGTTAACATGAAGTTAGTTAGGCTTTGTGTAAGTTGTTTGGGTGTTGAATTCTTACAAACCTTCCTTGGATGTTTCGGCCATGATAAGTTTATGCTCACCAATGATCTTCCATGCCATGATATATATGTATATGATGTTAGCCTGATGTTAGTTAGACCTTGTACAAGTTGAATTAGGGTTTGAATTCTTAAGATCCCCCTTGGAAGTTTCGGCCAAACCTTGTTCATGCTCACCCATGATCTTCCATGCCATGATATATCTATATATGATGTTAACATGTTGATAGTTAGACTTTATGATAGCATGATTTGTTTATGCCACTACCTTATATCCATGTTAATTGTATGAATGTATGATTATGTTATGCTTATTGCGTCATGATGAACGAGTATGTATGATGAAATGCCTAAGAGATGCTTCCCTATGAATGGGGACTAAGAGCACTCTTTATGTTATGAAAAGGAACATGGTATGTTATGAAAAGGAACATGATATGTTATGATAAGGAACATGATATGTTATGATAAGGAAAATGATATGTTATGATAAGGAACTGTAAGGAATCGATATGGCCGGCTAGAGGGGGGTGAATAGCCCTCGTACGTTGGACGTCGTAAATTGCTCGTCTACAAAACGTTAGCGCAAGCGGAATATACAACTATAAGTAAAGACAAGCAAAATATAAACAAGCAATACAAACACCGAGATATAACGTGGTTCACGGCTACGCCGCTAATCCACGGTCCGATTCGTCCACGGTGAATCACTCCGCCAAAACCAATCACTATCGGTCTCTCCTTTGCACAAAGCTAGGTGGAGGTAACCTTTACAACCAAGATCACTCTTCTTACAATAGGATTGAAGTAAAGACAAGTAAGAAGAGTTTAGAGCTTGTGGGGCACTAGGAAGATTGTTTGGAGTATGAGCATTAGCCTCTCAAAGGCTTACACCCTCTCTTTTTATAGAGAGGGCTAACTTCTTCCCGTTTGCCGCCATCAGTCGACTGCCGCCCTTGGCAGTCGACTGCCGTCACTACAACGGCCTCCGAACACGTCGGATCCCGACCGTTGTAGTCCAACGGAACTCTTGGCAGTCGACTGATGGACCTCATCAGTCGACTGCTGCCTCCGTAGTCGACTGCCCAGTCGGCTACGAACGGTTCTGTGGTCGAACCCTTATCTATCGATCAGCCGATCACGCTTTCAGCAGCCGACCGATATCTTGGCAATGAGATACCATCCGACACTTGGCCAAATGGCCAAGTTTCACCTAAGAGCTACCCTTCCCTGGGTTACAATCGCTCTCATTTCTCGGAGTCCCTCGCCTTCGAAGTTCTCTTCGTTCTCGGCCACGTCCCTCGGCAGCATCAGGCGCACGGCTCTGCAATGCTCCTTCGCGTCTCTTGCCTCGAAGTCTACTTCCTCCGGCTTTACTCCAAGCTTCTCGTCCGGCGGTCCCTCGGATGCTCCAAGCGCACGGCTTCCGCAAAGCTATCCTTCACCGACTCAAGGCATGAGTCATGAGATGTGAAACTTGCCACGGCTCCATGTGCGAATTACTAAGTCCTGCACGACTTCAACGCACATATCACATCAACATATCAAACTAACTTAAACCCTTTGCCACACCATCAAAACCATATCACGGCAAGAGATTGCCCTAACAATCTCCCCCTTTTTGATGTGTGGCAATCCGTTTAAGTTAGGTAAAAACATTTGATATAAGTTCTAAGGTAAGAAAGCATGTAAAGATAAACATGATATAACAACATGCAATTCCCCCTTAATCTATGAAATTCTCTATGCAAATTTTCTCCCCCTATCATATATTTCTCCCCCTACATATATTTCTCCCCCTACAATATATTTCTCCCCCTAATGTGATTAACTTAAACATACTTATTTCTCCCCCTTTTACACCATCAAAAAGATTAATACTAAGTTATAAGCTCATGACATCAAGTATAATGGAGGGAAAAAAAAAATGTCAAGTTGATTTAAAAACTGTAGGAGGCATCAAGTATATTTCTACCACTTGTAGGAGGTTTACAAACTGAATTCGGCCTTCAATATTCTGATTTACAGGCCACCAATGATCAAGCACGATGGCATGATCGCACAAAGGAATCCAAATTTCTGATTTTCTGGACGAAATTCAGAAATGCATTATAAATTCCAGAAAATTTGAAAAATCATGAAATTTGGGGAACATATTTCTATTAAGTATATCTATCAATGAAAAATAGTTTTTCATGAAACCTCATTATATTTTCTTGTTTTTGCCAAAAATCCAAAAGTTCTAAAAACCACTAGGTTTTTGATCATTCTAGTATCAAGTTAGCTACCTAGTTTTGCATCCAATTGTTTCAAAACATGAATATATGTATTTTAAGGTAAGAAATTGTTTTGAAAATATATGAAATATCCAACCATGATCTTTGGGCAATATGTCTATGAATTAAACATAAGCCTTCCCCATGATTGGTCTATTATTGCTATTTTGATACTTTAAATGACCATCTAAATGCCATAGGCATTAGTGGACATTTGTATCATCCTAATATCTCACCCATGCTAAGTTTGCAATCAAGTTAGCCTATAGTGATTGTGAGATGTATCCTAGGGGGTATTGTATATACTTAACCCATATATTCATGCAATTCTATCATGGTTAAGTATCAACCTAACATCCTACATGATCATAATGACATATATGAATGAATTCTACATTATGATCATGAAACTCATGTTTTCATCAAATTATAATCATGCATTAGGTATTATATGATGATAATAAACAAATTATCACCTAAAGCATGATTTAAATCTATTTCTCATGATAACGTGCCAAATATCAAAAAACATAAATCATGATTTAAAACATACATACGAATTACAACAATCATCATGATTTAAGCATTATTACCTATTTATGGGTACGTTATCATCACCCAACACTATCAAAAAAATGTTGTCCCGTCATCCTAAGTCAACCAAAATATGATATAGGTCAAGTTCATATGGTTGACTACCCTAGGGTTATTCTAACCCTTAAGGATGGATTTTGGAACCCAAAATAGATTCTTTCCTATTGGGTTCACTAAATATTCCTTGGGGATCCATTTCTTAGCAATTACTTTCTTTTTATCTTGTCCCCTAGCTATTAGGCATTTATAGGCCTTTTCATTTTTCTTCTCTTTATATCCTAGGCCCTTCTTGTTAAAACTTGCCCTTTGGCTCCCAATTATCATGTTAAGGGTGTTGGAGCCTATAGTGAATTTCTCTAGGGCTTTTGTTAAATAATCTACCTTTTCCCTTAAAGCCCTATTTTCATTTATACATGCATCACTAACATCCAAAGGCATATAATCATGTGAGCATGCATCATCTAAGCTAGAAGAAATATTATCATTTAAGCATGCCTTTTCTAATTTTTGTTCTAATTCCTTAATTTGTTCAAGCATGCATTTATTTTTCTTCTTTGCCCTAAATAAATCCTTAGTTAAACTAGAAATCATGGAAACTATCTTATGGGGTGAGAGATTCGTTACCATAGTTTCCATGTCCTCTTCTTCGGATGAGGAGGATGTAGAGGCTCCCCCTTCACTTGAGCTTTCCCCACTTGAGCTTGATCTTTCATTTTCGGATGAAGAGCAATCCAAGTCATCAAAGGCCATCAAGGCCAAATTGGTGACAAAGGCATTCTCCTCATCCGATGATGAGGAGGAGGATGAGGATGGGTCATCCCAAGTCCTTGCCTTGAGAGCCTTAGCCTTTCCCTTCTCCTTTGTTTTCTTCTCCTCTTCCTTCTTTTTCTTGCTCCCCTTTTTCTTCTTCTTTTCTTCTTTCTTTTTCCTTTCTTCCTTGCTCTTGTTTAGGAGAGGACAATTGTCCCTTATGTGCCCTTCTCCTTGGCAATTATAGCATATGACCTTCCCCCTTGGTCTTCTCATCCTATCATTAGATTTATCAAATCTAAAATTCTTAAATGCACGTCTTACCCTCTTTACCATGTAGGCTTCTTCGGTGCTATCCATGGAGGAGGAGGAAGACGCTTCGTCATCGGAGGAGGAGGGGATTTCCATCTTCTTCTTCCCCTTACTTGCCAATAGTGCTACTCCTCTTGAGGGTTGAATTTTAGGCTCCTCTTGTATTCCCTCAAGCCTAGTTTCGTGGAGTTCCATTGTTAAGAAGAACTCCTCCAAGGTGCTCACTTCTAAATTCTTTGAGATATAGAATGAGTCCACCATGGAGCTCCACTTTGAGGACCGGGGAAAGGCATCTATGGCCTTCATTACCATATCCCGGTTTGATAGCTTCTCACCTACACTTGTTAGTCCATTTAAAATTTCTTTGAATCTAGAATGCAAAGAAATTACCTTTTCTCCCTTTTCTAATTTGATGTTGGATAGTTGGGAGCGGAGGAGATCTCTCCTTGCTAGCTTTGCCTCGGATGTGCCTTCATGAAGCTCAATTAGCTTCTCCCACATCTCCTTGGCGCTTAGGCATTCTCCTATTCGGTTGATCTCTTGTTGAGGGAGCACATTGTAGAGATGGTGCTTGGCTTTGGAGTTTGCAAGGTGCTCCTCTCTTTGCCTCTTGGTCCACCTAGATTTCTCTATTGGCTTCCCTTCTTCATCCCTAGGCAAAACGAAACCGGATTCCATTGTAATCATTATATCAAAATCCGTTTTGAAAAATACCTCCATTCGCTTCTTCCACCAAGCGAATTCTCCTTCAAACTTCGGAGGATGGATGTTGGAGCCGGCCATTTTTGATGTAGGGCTTGTTGCGGCGGTTAGTCCGGTGACAAGCAACCTCGGCCTCGATACCACTTGTAAGGAATCGATATGGCGGCTAGAGGGGGTGAATAGCCCTCGACGTTGGACGCCGTAAATTGCCTGCCTACAAAACGTTAGCGCAAGCGAATATACAACTATAAGTAAAGACAAGCAAAATATAAACAAGCAATACAAACACCGAGATATAACGTGGTTCACGGCTACGCTGCTAATCCACGGTCCGATTCGTCCACGGTGAATCACTCCGCCAAAACCAATCACTATCGGTCTCTCCTTTGCACAAAGCTAGGTGGAGGTAACCTTTACAACCAAGATCACTCTTCTTACAATAGGATTGAAGTAAAGACAAGTAAGAAGAGTTTAGAGCTTGTGGGGCACTAGGAAGATTGTTTGGAGTATGAGCATTAGCCTCTCAAAGGCTTACACCCTCTCTTTTTATAGAGAGAGCTAACTTCTTCCGTTGTGCCATCACCGATCGCGCCGCTCGGCGATCGCCACTACAACGGCCTCCGAACACGTCGGATCCCGACCGTTGGAGTCCAACGGAACTCTTGGCAGTCGACTGATGGACCTCATCACGATCGGCTGCTTCCGTAGTCGACCGCCTACGATTACGACAACGGTTCTGTCAACCCTTATCTATCACGATCGGCCGCCAGAATGACGATGATCGGCTCGCTGGCATCGACGCCACGATGGCGGCCATCGGCCAATGATACCACGAACTTACTCGATTGAGAAGCATCGCCATGACATGGCAATGACCGGGTGTCGAAAACCCATCCGACACTTGGCCAAATGGCCAAGTTTCACCTAAGAGCTACCCTTCCCGGGAATCGCCACTCATTTCTGAGTCCTCGCCTTGAAGTTCTCTTCATTCTCTCCACGCCCCTGGCGCGATCAAAGCGCACGGCTCTGCAATGCTCCTTCGCGTCTCTTGCCTAGAAGTCTACTTCCTCCGGCTTTACTCCAAGCTTCTCGTCCGACGGTCCCTCGGATGCTCCAAGCGCACGGCTTCCGCAAAGCTATCCTTCACCGACTCAAGGCACGAGTCATGAGATGTGAAACTTGCCACGGCTCCATGTGCGAATTACTAAGTCCTGCACGACTTCAACGCACATTTCACATCAACATATCAAACTAACTTAAACCCTTTGCCACACCATCAAAACCATATCACGGCAAGAGATTGCCCTAACAGGAACATAATATGTTATGATAAGGAACATGATATGCTATTTTACTTTTGTATGACTTGTACCGGACCCTAGCAAGGTCCAAGGGATGGGCTCCTACGTACCCCTAGGTCAACGGTTATAGTACGGACCTAGTACAGGATGAGCTCCTAAGTTGCCCTAGGCCGACGTTCATAGTACGGGCCTAGGATGGGCTTCTATGTTGCCCCTAGGTCGACGGTCGTAGTGCGACCTAGTACCCTAGTAGGTTCGGGATTAGCTACCTCAGATCTATTTAGGGATGAGCACAAAGATGATGATGTATGTGGTACAATGTCGGGCCCTCCATGTTGAGATTATGTTTAAGTACCTATAAAGTATATGTTTTCAAAGAACATCTTGCATATACCCATTTCATGTCTATGTGATTATGATATTTATATGAATGCTATGCTATGCTTATATGTTCTTAATTGATCATGTCACTACTTTTATATGAATGTTATGCCTATATGTTTTTAATTGATCATGTCACTACTTTTATATGAATGCTATGTTTATATGTTCTTAAATGATCATGTCACTACTTTTATATGAATACTATGCTTATATGTTCTTAAATGATCATGTCACTACTTTAATATGAATGTTATGCCTATATGTTGTCTAGATGAACATGTCACTACTCTATGTCTAATTCTTGATGTATGACTTTAGTGAGTAGGAAAGGATCTTACTAAGTCTATGTGCTTATAGTTTCATGTTTCCCTTGTACTGTAGATAAGAGTAAAGAATGACTAAACTAAAGGGAGCAGTAGGAGGGACAAAGTGTGTGTGGCAGTGGCATGGTGGAGGAGATCTATTTTAATGTTCCAAGACTTATGCATGTTTTAAAGTTTGCATGTTAGTAGTTAAGAGTTGATCACTACTTGATGTTTAGATGGTTGCTACTTAGTGTCCTTATGAAATGAATATGCATGCTCCATGTTTCATGTTTTATGTTTTTAAAAAGAAAAAAAAAGTTTAAATTCTTCCGCTGTAAATGCATGTATGTATGATCGCGTCGCGCCGCCCTTCCACCCCCTCTAGATTACGGGGAAGGGCGGGCGTGACAACATGTGGATGCTAGTTATAGTAACTAGGTCATTGGAGTGACCTGCTATGAGACTTCATATGATTCTATATGTCGTTGAAGATCTTATTGCAGCTCGAGTGTGGGCTTCCTTAGACTTGAGGTATTCAAGTCACCTTGATCATGACGCCTTATACTTTGACTTCTTCGCGGCCATCTCCATAGGAGGTGTAACTCCGGGATGATTGAGTATAAGCAAAATGATCAAATGTGTATGAATAATCCACAGAGGATTCACCACTCATGATAAAGGAGATATATACCCTAGGCCTCTTGTCAAGATTGTTACTCATAAGTCTCCGGCCAGAGAAAACATGTTAAGAAGATGGTCTTCTTGAGAACATGTAGGAGTAACTTGAATCCACAGGACAAGGAAACTAACTTGGCCTAGGTGTGAGGTAGTCAGCCTAGTGGGGACGAACACACATACCATGTCCTAAACTAAGTGGGTATAGGATGAGTGAAAGGAACAAGGCATGAACAACTGTAGCTGCTGAAAGGGTTCAGAAACATTCTAGAGTCGATTTAGACTTTCTGGTCAATTGGGGGTCATGATGTACTGCTAGGTGCCACTCATGATCTATTCATAATTAAAGGGATAATTATGAATGACCAACATAACCGAAAATCTATTGGGTCACATGCACTACAGGTGATCTTGAGTTGTAAAATAAGTCTGAGAATGAGATTCTCGATGAGAGAGAATATATCTGGTTGGACCAGACCAAGGGGGTGCGAAACAGAGGATATAGAAACTCCTATGGCCTTGTCGGACATTAGCACGACCATATTGCACATAAACGAAGTCAAACGGACCATACAGAGCCTCACACGACCGTGCCTAACCTGGTAGGGGTCGTACTTGACTCTAGACAAAAACGACCAAAGTATGGGTTGTGCTTAAAAGGACACACGACCGACTGTGTGTAAGACACACGGTCGTGTCGCATCTCCGCCGTTTTTGGAGATTTCTCTTATAAAAATTTCCTAAGTTGTTCTTACCTCAATTATGGGATAATTATGATAAGATAGGTTCTGTTTAAGCCTCTTAAGATGCCCTAATCAAGAGATCTATAAATAGATCCCTTGATAATCTTTGGAGACATGAGTTTCTCTTAGGTTTCCATGGTAGTTGTCTCTCTCTCTCTCTCTTCTTCTTCTCTTGTCTCCGTCGGTTGGCTAGCACTAATCGAAGACAAAGACTTGCTACTCTAGGAGTTGTCTCAGGTGATCCTGGTGTGGATACTGATAGAGGCACAACCCATTGGTCATGCTTGTGGTTTCGACGGATTTGAAAGAATCTCGAAGGTATAACTTCTCCTCCCCTTTTTTTGTGTTTACATGTGATTATGTCAAAGAAAGTTTTCCTATCCCCCAAGGGATGTTTGGAATGTAATAAAATTATTTTATTCGCTTTATTCTACTGCGCATGATCCCGGAAATCCCAACAAGTGGTATCAGAGTCACCTTGTTTATTTGGCCTAGATCGCATGTTATAAGAGAATGTTTAAAGCATGTATGATGTTTTAATATACCTGTGCCATGTTTTTCTATATGATAGATTAGAGTATGTATGATTCTACATATAGAATATGTTTGTAATCTAAAAGGAAATACCAAGGATGCGCCTGGAAACACCGAAAGTGTTGGTCGCATCGTTAGAGCCTAAGTATAGACTCACATTCACATGGGAATTTATTTCCTAATATGACCATGGTTTTTTCCATATTTAACTTTATTTCCTTTTTAGATAAGACCCATAATAACCTGAAATCTCTCGTGCAAATATTAAGGTGAACACTTTCCATTAATATGGTTGAACCAAAGTTCTTTTTTGTGTTTGGGTTGTTGGACTCTCTCAAAGCTTAGCATGACATTGAGCATGTTCAATTCATATGAGATTCGATGTTTATTTTATATGGTAAGGACCAAGGGTCAATTTTAAGTTTGGGTTGTTGGACTCTCTCCAAGTCTGGTTTGTAAATTGGATGTGTTCAAACCATTTAAATTCGATCTAACGATTAATGGGTCAGCCCTAACTGAAAGCATTGATTTGTTGGACTCTCTCCAAAGTCAATGTGGACATAGGTGCAATTAGGTGATATGCATTGGACATATATATGTTAATGAGTTAACAACCTAATGTATATGTGAACATTCAATTAACTGATAACATAAAGTGATAGTTATATATTTGATATATAATGGGTACTGTTGATACCTAATATTATGACTATGAATGATTTGTTGGACTCTCTCCAAGGTTGTTCTTAGTCATAATGGATATCAACCCATTAGGAGATAACCTACCATCTCTCGAATTCCAAGTGAGGGCTATTGAATTTGATAAAAATAATGGGAGTTTCTTGTTAATGTAAATTGTTTACATTACTTTAAATTCATCTCTCTTATACACCTCTTTTTGTATGTCTATGTACTAATTAGAACAGTATGTCCACCTTCATTAACTTACATTCTATTTTGGACAACAACAAATTGACTGGGCCAAACTTCTTGGATTGGCTTCGCAACTTGAGAAGTGTTCTCAAGGCCGAAAAGCTAGCTTATGTCCTTGAAGAGGTTCTTCCCCAACCTCTTGCAGATAATGCATCTGGTGACCAAAAGTTGGCTTACCAAAAACATGTTGCCAACTCTGAGATAACGAGTTGCATTATGCTAGCGTCGATGTCTCCTAAGCTGCAGAAGAAAAATGAGCATATGGATGCTAATACAATTGTCTTTCATCTTCGAGAGTTGTTCGATGAGTAGGCGCGATCTGAAAGGTTCGAGGTCACCCAGCTCCTCTTTCGCTCGAAGATGCAGGAGGCTTCATTTGCAGTGCAGTTTGCACTAAGGATGAATAGCTATATTGAGCGATTGAGATCATTAGGGTTTTTCATGGACCATGAATTAAGTATTGACTTAATTCTTCACAATCTATCTTGTAGTTATTCACAATTTGTGATGAACTATCGGATGAATAAGATTTAGTTCACAATCCCTGAATTTATCAATATGCTCAAAACAGTGGAGTCATCTGTTGCTAAAGAACAGAAGGTGGTGATGTTGGTTGATTCCTTAAAGAAATATTCTAAGAGGAAGTCAAAAACCAAAGCTAAAGGGAAGAAAAAAGCAAAGAAGGAAGAATTAACTCCCAAGGGCACCTACCATTATTGTGACAATGATAGGCATTGGAAGAGAAACTGCAAGTAGTATTTGGAGTCACTGAAGCAGAAAAAGGCATCTAAAACCCAATCTACTTGAGGTATATTTGTTATTGAATGTCATACTGTTTCTTCTAGCACTTGGATATTGATTACCGAGTGTGGCTCACATATATGTAATGACATACAGGGGCTTAGAAATAGAAGAAGATTGGTTAAGGGAGAAGCAGATCTAAGGGATGACAATGGAGCAAAAGTTGCTGATGTAGCCAAGGGTACTTATATGTTGCGACTTCCTATGGGTCTAGTTTTAGAGTTGGATGATTGTTTTTATATTTCTGCATTAATAAAGAATATTGTTTCTATTTCATGTTTGAATAAGAAAGGTTATCATTTGACGTTTAGTAATAATTGTTGTTACATTACGTTAAATGATGTTCTTTATGCTACTGGAATGTTAAATAATAGAATCTACACGTTAGATACATCCAATGAGATATTCAATATCGATTCAAATAGCAAACACGCTAAGTTAGATAATCAATTAACCTCGCAATTATGACATTTGTCGTCTTGGCCGTATAAGCAATGAACGCATGTCCAAACTGCATAAGCTTGGTATTTTGGAGTCTTATGAATCAAATTCATTAGACACATATGTTTCATTCTTAAAAGGAAAGATGACTAAGTTACCTTTTAGTGGAATAGGTGAACAAGCAGTCGAGGTATTGGGCCTTGTATATATTGATGTATATGGACCAATGTCAACTCATGCCATATGAGGCTATAGTTACTTCGTTACCTTTACCGATGATTATTCACAATATGAGTATTTGTATCTGTGAAGATACAAATCTGAAGTCTTTGAAAGGTTTAAAGATTTCAGAAAGGAAGTAGAGAAACAATTTAGAAAAAGTATTAAAGTACTTTAATCGGATCAAGGTAGTGAATACTTAAGCCAAGAGTAGTGTCAATCATGAGATGAATGATTAGGGATCATATGTATCATATTTCATTAATAGCAGACAAGGTTTGCTTATTGTATTATTTCTTATATATGCTAGAATAATATAATAGTGTCATTGAATAATAGATTTAGGTTTACAACATATCAATTGGTTGAATTGATAGTGGGAGTATGTATATATATATATATATATATATATATATATATATATATATATATATAACACTACTCTTAACTATTCCTAGTCGAGTATTAATATGCAAAGACAATATTAATGCATAGAGACTAGCATGTAGGTCAATAGATGACTTAATCTCACAAGTCATGGATTTGTGATATCGAGTTGACACATGGGTACATATTAGAGACTATGTACTGAATTGACCCGCCATGAGAATGTTTCATGAATCGTTATATGAGTGTCATAAACATTCTCATGTGACTATTGGTATGAATAATCTTTAGATCTGAAGTCACTACGGTTCCCTACATAATGAGTATTATACTTTAGCTTCGTCAAATGTCACCCGTAATAGAGTGACTATAAAGGCGATCACTGGGTATGCAATAAGTTATACGGAGGGATGTAAGTGATGTAGATGAGATCTATCCCTTCCATATATCGGAAGTGATATCTATGAGCCCCTTGATAGAGTAGGACTGCTAAAATGCATGACCATGCTTGAATAAGTCACTATAAGATATTGTGCTTATTTGGTTGAGTAGTCTACTTGGAGATCAAGAAACTCTTGATTGATAAGAGGATGACACAGTCTATGCCTCATTGATCAATCTAGATATCAATGATAGAAGGACTGAATCATACACGATAGTAGTCACGGAAAAGTTATGTCAGATCTTGACATTCTCGTCACTTGGGTAGCAATGATGTATTGCTAGATGCCTCTCATTGCTTATGTCTCTAAAAGAGTTTTAGAAACACTGCCAACGTTATGAGAACCTATTGGGTTACACACTTAGGACATGTGAGTTGGAGATGACTCATGTGATGAGCCATTGGGCCATTGGGTCATTGGGTTGAGTCTAATGTAGATTAGACTCAATGAGTGGGACTCAAGGTATACCCAATGAATTTGACTCGAGTTAGACTCAAGTCTAAATCGGATTGAGTAGGAATCAAAGTATATCCAATGAACTTGACTTGAGTTAGACTCAAGTCCAATTCGAATTGAGAGAGACTCACCATAAAGAAGAGTTGCATGATCATTAAGATGGGATTAATGAGATATTAATTCCATGAAAATTAAGAGTCACAAATTCTTCATATTCAATGGTTGAATATAAAAAAAATTTGATGAGACTTTTGGAGGGTGTGTTTTTCGTGTGATCTTTCTCTTCTTCTTCTTCTACCTTCTTAGCCAAACCAACCTTGTGTCTAACACCATAGTTTGGTTCCTCTCCATCTCACGGTTCGTGTGGATACCGTGTGAACATCCTGACCGCACTGAGATCTGGACACCTTGAATGCAAGTGTTGCGGACAGGATAGCGAAGGGCACGCATCGAAGGTAACTACGATTCTCATAGGATAGAATCGATTAAACGAGTATGATTTTTCGCATGGATCTCTGGAGGGATCTTATTTTTCTACTGCGTAGTGCTTGCAAAATGTTTTCGAGCATGCTTAGATTCTCTATAGGACATGGTTAGGTCAATGATGCAACATACAAGTCTTCTAAAAACTTTTTGGAGTTATGCACTCGAGACTGCTGTTTACTTGTTAAATAGAGTCTCGACTAAGGCAATCTCTACTACTCCATATGAGATGTGGAATAGTAGAAAACCTCATTTATCTTATTTAAAAATATGAGATTGTCCTTCTTATGTGAAGAGGACAATATCATACAAGCTGGAGGCTAAGTCTGATAAGTGTTTATTTATTGGTTACCCAAAGGAAACGAGATGTTACCAATTCTATCATCTCTTGGAATAAAAGGTGTTTGTTTCAAGGCATGCTGTATTCCTAGAGGAGTTTCTCTTATAGGAAAACAATGGGAGTGAGATTGAACTAAGCATAGTTCAAGAAACTCCGGTAGACCGAAAAGACATGCTTAGTCAAGAACCACAACTGATTACTCATTCGGATGAGGTAATAGTTGAACTTGATGATACACCACTTCCTCGTAGATCTAGTAGGATACGTAGGATTCCTGAGAGATATGGAATTCTCATAAGTGAATCTAATGATGTGTTGCTCATAGAGGATGAGGAACCCACTGGTTATGAAGAGACACTGAATAGTTCAGACAGGGATAAGTGGCTAATAGCCATGAAATCAGAAATGAATTCCATATATGAAAACCATATTTGAAACTTGGTAGACCCACCCAAAGGCATAACGCCTATAGGGTGCAAGTGAGTTTTCAAGAAGAAAACTGATATGGATGGTAATGTTATTTCCTATAAAGCTAGATTAATGGCAAAAGACTATCGTCAAAGAGAAGGTGTTCACTATGATGAAACCTTTTCACCAGTAGCTATGCTTAAATCCATTCGGATACTCCTAGCCATAATGGCTCATTTTGATTATGAGATATGGCAGATGGATGTGAAAATAATTTTCCTTAACGGAAACTTGTCTGAGGATGTATATATGATACAACCTGAGGGTTTCACATCCATTGACAAGAACAAAGTATGTAAGTTTCAACGATCCATTTATGGATTAAAGCAAACATCCAGGAGTTAGAATATTCATTTTGATGAGGCAATCAAACAATTTGATTTCTCACAAAATCCTGAGGAGCCCTATGTGTATAAGAAGGTTATTGGGAGTGCGATCGTGTTCCTAGTATTGTATGTCGATAACATATTAATTATAGGAAACAATATTCCTATTTTTCAAACAGTCAAAGTTTGGTTGTCCAAAATGTTCTCCATGAAAGACATGGGAGAAGCAATCTATATTTTGGGGATTAAGATCTATAGAGATAGATCGAATCGGTTGCTTGGTCTTTCACAGTCTACATATATAGACAAAGTGCTAAAACAGTTTAGCATAGAAGAATCTAAGAAAGGTTTTATTCCCATGAGACATGAGATTCACCTTTTGAAGTCTATGTGCTCGCACACTAATGACGAGAGGATTCGCATGAGTCAGATCCCATATGCGTCAGCTATAAAATCGATCATGTATGCTATGTTATATACGAGGCCCAATGTATCATACACTTTGAGCGTTACGAGTAGATACCAGTCGGATCCTAGTATGGACCATTGGGTGGCTGTCAAAACAATCCTTAAGTACTTGAGAAGGACTAAGGATTTGTTCTTGGTATATGGAATATGTGTTATAGCAGTGAGCGGGTATTCTGATGCCAGCTTCTAGACAGATAAGGATGATTCCAAATCTTAGTCTAGATACATATTCATCTTGAATGGAGGTGCGATGAGTTGGAAAAGTTCCAAACAAGACACCATTGTTAATTCTACTATAGAGGCAGAGTACATTGCAGCTTCTAAAGCAGTAAAGGAGGCGGTCTGGATCAAGAAGTTCATTACTGAACTTGGAGTAGTTTCGAGCATTGTTGAAGCTTACCGATTTACTACGACAATAATGGCTCCATTGCACAGGTGAAGGAACCACAATCTCATCAACGATCCAAGCACGTACTATGCGGTTACCATCTAATCAGAGAGACCATAGGTAGAAGAGATGTACAAATAGAGAAAGTTCTCACTAATAGGAATCTAGCATATCCCTTGACAAAGCCTCTTCCCTAAGAAAAGTTTGAGAAGCATATAGAGGCCCATGGTATTAGATAACAAGGCGATTGGCTGTAGGCCAAGTGGGAGTTTGATGTAATTGAGAGGTGTTCTAAGACAATCGTCTTAGAAGTTATTAATAAAATTAATTATTTGAGTATACATTATCTATGTATTTGATTGGATCTTAAACTAATGTACTGAACTCCACAATACGATGCATGACATGAAAGAAATTGTGATTGGATCACAATTAGTGAGTATCTTATCATGTGTAATCATGTTAGTATTGAAACTATCCCTTGTCGATGAATTGATGAGATTGGACATCATCAATTCTATGAGACTAGCACATGTTATGCTCCTTGGTTTATCCTAGCATTCGGTACTCACTGAATGAAATCATAGGGATGTTGAGAGTGAACATGTGGATGTTAGTTAGGGTAACTAGTTCATTGGAGTGACCTGCTATGAGATTTCATATGGTTCTATATGTCGTTGAAAATCTCATTGCAGCTCGAGTGCGAGCTTCCTTAGATTTGAGGTATTCAAGTCACCTTGATCATGATGCCTTATACTTTGACTTCTTCGCAGCCATCTCCATAGGAAGTGTAACTCCGGGATGATTGGGTATGAGCCAAAGTGATCGAAGGTGTTAGAATCGCCTACAGAGGATTCACCACTCTTGATAAAGGAGATGTATACCCTAGGCCTCTTGTTAGGATTGTTACTCAGAAGTTTCTGGCCAGAGAAAACATGTTAAAAAGATGGTCTTCTTAGGAACATGTAGGAGTGACTTGAATCCACAGGATAAGGAAACTAACTTAGGCTAGGTGTAACATAGTCATCCCAGTGGGGATGAACACACAGACCATGTCTTGAACCAAGTGGGTATAGAATGAGTAAAAAGAATAAGACACGAATAATTGTAGCTGCTGAAAGGGTTCAGATACGTTCTGGAGTCGATTTAGACTTTCCGATCAATTGAGGGTCATGATGTACTGCTAGGTGCTACTCATGATCTATTCATAATTAAAGGGTTAATTATGAATGACCAACATAACTAGAAACCTATTGGGTTACATGCACTACGGATGATCTTGAGATGTATAACAAGTCTAAGAATAAGATTCTCGATGAGAGAGGATATATCTGGTTGGACCAGACCAAGGGGGTATGAAACAGAGGCTATGGAACCTCCTATGGCCTTGTCGGACTTAGCACGACCATATCACACCTAAATGAAATCAAACAGACCATATAGAGCCTCACACAATCGTGCCTAACCTGGCACATGCCTTGCCTGACTCTGGACAAAAATGACCAAAGTCTGAGCTGTGCTCAGAAGGACACATGACTGGCCATGTGTCCTGGCATGACTTTGCCCTTTTGGCACGATCGACCGTGTGTAAGACACAGCAGTGTCATGTCTCCGTCGTTTTTGGAGATTTCTCTTATGAAAATTTCCTAAGTTATTCTTACCTTAATTATAGGATAATTATGGTAAGATAGGTTCCGTTTAAGCCTCCTAAGATGCCCTAATCAAGAGATCTATAAATAGATCCCTTGATAATCTTTGGAGACATGAATTCCTCTTAGGTTTTCCTTGGTAGTCGTCTCTATCTCTTCTTCTTCTCTTGACTCTGTCGGTTGGCTAGCACCAATCGGAGACAAAGGCTTGCTACTCTAGGAATTGTCTCAGGTGATCTCAGCGTGGATACTGATAGAGGCAAGGCCCGTTGGTCTTGCTTGTGTTTTCGACGGATTCGAAAGAATCTCGAAGGTATAACTTCTCTTCCTCTTTTTGTGTTTACATGTGATTATGCCAAAGTAAGTTTTCTTGGCCCCCAGGGGATGTCTGGAATGTAATAAAAATTATTTTATTCGCTTTATTCTGCTGTACATGATCCCGAAAATCCTAACAGGGAGCACCAGATAGTCAAACTTGTATTTTGATAATGACAAAGGTTCAAAGTTAAGTCATATTATAGTCTTATACTTTACTTGAGTGTGTAGAAATTAAGTTGACTAGGCGAAGCAAAAATCAAATACAGCAGGATAGTCAGTGGCTCAGCAGGAATCTGGACATTGGAGAGAGCCATGGTGGTCTAAGCATTGAATGCTAAGCCAAATAGTCCAAACAGGATTTGGCAAAGGTAAGCATGGTAAGATCTTGTCTGGAGTAATAGTAAGGTCGCATCCTCAGTAGGAGGGCAATTTTAGGCGTCGATCCAACTAAGGATTTCGGAGGAATGCCGAAGTCAAGATAGGATAGTCGAAGACTATCATTACTACTATTGTTATATATATTGTGCTAATCTTGTAATGCAGATGACTGGAGGGGAATTCATGCAGTAGTTGACTGGAATGAAAACTAGTCAATTGGTCATGGTCCAGTCGACTGGAAAAGGTCTAGTCGATTGAAATCAAGATAAATTTAATTGATCTAAATAGATCAAAAGTCGATTGACACATCAGCAAGTCCAGACGATTGGACGAGGTCCAGTCAATTGGAAAACAGATGAATTTTGATTACCGAAGCGGGATCAGAGGTGAACCATAGTAAGACATGTGAGCTTCCAGGCGGCTAGACCAGGTCCAATCGATTGGACCCGATAAATTCTGGTCGCATCGAATCAGATCTGGACTAAGTTGGTGTTAGTGTCAGCCCTTAGTGTCAATCATAAGATGATTAATTAGGGATCATATATATCATATTTCATTAATAGTAGGGGCAAGGTTTGCTTATTATGTTATTTCTCATCTGTGCTATATGAATAATATAATAGTGTCATTGAATAGTAGGTTCAGGTTTATAACATATCAATTAGTTGAATTGATAGTGAGAGACTATATATATATATATAACACTACTCTTAACTATTCCTAGTCGAGTATTAATATGCAAGGACAATATTAATGCATAGAGACTAGCATGTAGGTCAATAGATGACTTAATCTCACAAGTCATGGATATGTAATATCGAGTTGACACATGGGTATATATTAGAGACTATGTACTGAATTGACCCGCTATGAGAATGTTTCATGGATCGTTATATGAGTGTCATAAACATTCTCATGTGACTATTGGTATGAATAATCCTTATACCTGAAGTCACTACGGTTCCCTACATAATGAGTTGTATACTTTAGCTTCGTCAAACGTCACCTATAAAAGGGTGACTATAAAGGCGATCACTGGGTATACAATAAATTCTTCCTCCTCCTACCTTCTTGGCCGAACCAACTTTGTGGCTAGCACCACAGCTTGGTTCTTCTCCACTTCACGGTTTGTGTGGATACCGTGGAGGTACGGACATACTGATCGCACTGAGATCTATACACAAGTGTTGCTGATGGGATTGCAAAGGGCATGCAACGAAGGTAATCACGATTCTCATAGGTTAGAATCGATCAAAAAATGATTTTAGGTTTCACATGGATCTCTGGTAAATGTTTCCAAGCGCGATAAGAATCCCTACAGTTGGAGTCGCCTGGACCAGGTCCAAGCGATTAGAAAAAGTCTATAAAAGAACCTTCGGACAGAAGCCCTAATTCATCTTTTTCCCAAGTGCTTGTGCTATCAACTGACATATTCATTGATCATTCTCCATGCTACAACTCAACTACTTCGACTATGCACCTTAGTTACTTCATCTTGTGTTGATATTGCTAAAGCTTAGTTTTATTATTGTCATTTGTACTTAAACTCTATAAGGAATAGTAAAGTTGTTACCGCCTCCTTAATATTTTGTAAAAAAATGAGTCTCTTACCTCCAACAAGGAAGAGACATTTAGTGATTGCCCATTGATAGCGGTCTCAGATCTGTCACGCCCCGAGGGAGTCTCCGCCAGACGAAAATCCGGCAGCACCTCCCCTGTACGGGTGACAATACCAATTTTTATACAAGGCCTACACGACCACTATACATCGGTCAACACGACCGGAATCCAAACAACACACGCAGATAATAATAAGGCCTCAGGCCAACAAATCTAGGTAAATAAAAGTCTACACTAACTAGACTTACCCCTTCTGCCATCTGGGCAGGAATACCCAACCAAACCAATCAAAATAAGATCCGACCAATGGTCCACAAGAACCCCAAAAATCCACGAGTACATAAATCCATTCCAAGCCTAAACATATCTTCTATACAAAATTCAAACCATAACTCAAACAACTAATAAACTGTCACTACGAGGGGGGGGGGGATATGACAACTGGACTCTCATGACAGCTTCATCCTGAAATAAAAATAAAACCACGGGGTAAGTTCAAAGAACTTAGCGGATATTTGTCGATATGAATAGCAAGATATAGCAAACAATACTAATCATGTCAGTACAGTCTCATATATATGGTAAGCAAGAAATAAATGCAAAAGGATCAGACTCACGAATCTCCTACGATATAGGAGCATGTGCCCTACTATAAGAGATAAAGTCATCATCATATATGAATGTGAATCTCAGATGCATGGCAATCATATGCAACATCCAAGGCATCAATACAATAATGCAAAGAAACACAATACAAATGCAATCCGTGCAAAAATGCATGTCGTGCGTATGACATACGGTCACCTCGACGCCACCCCGCCGCTGACACGGTGAAGCCGAGTGGGTAGGGTATGACAATGCACTCGCCATCATGCTCGAGTGGCCCGAAAGTGACAGGGATCTTGTCGGAGTACACCTATCCTCCCGCCCCAAACATAGTGGGGAGCTAAGCTCTCATCTCCTGTCATAGACGGAGGAGGGATCCTGCCGCTACCACGCGCCTCATCGCTACCCATGGCGGACCGGCGATGACGACAGCAATCACACACCCTCCTGATGTACCACTAACCCATGAGTGGCAGTGTGTGCAGGCCATGTAACTGGCTGCGGGCTCAACAATAATGGAACCCCGTCCAGCCAGCATGCAATCATGCAAAAATAGTGCATGATACTAAAGCATGTAAATCCTACCAAAAATACCTATCCGAATAATACGCACAGTCAATAAGTGCGTATCTATGATCCAAGGAACAATGATCCAAATAAATCAAGGAAGATAGAAATCATATCCTATCCAATGCATGTATCAATAGGCACAAAAACATACTAGGCATATAAGCATGAAAATTATTGAAAGCTATCCTAACTAACATATCAACTTGACTATATCTAAAAGATAAGTCAAAATACCCGCCTGATAAAATATCTGCAAAAAGAACCAGATCGTCACGACTGTGAACCTGCCTCGTGACCGAAACCTGCATACAGCATAACTATAGTTAAGCACAAAAATACGATCCACTGTCAAATCAAATCCTAAGCCGATTTCGGACTTAAACCAATTAACCCAATGCTTAATAAAATCCCGGTCAACCAGATTGATCTAGTTATCCCATTTAACCTAATCAATCCTCCGCATCAATCCCTATCGACCATTAAGCAAATTAACAACATATTATGCATTTATTAACACCCATATCTGAACTTACCAATTTTTCCATCTTAAATCTCACAGCCAACAACTATGGGTTAATTTAGGACTCACCTCTCTACAACCTAATCGTTGCCCAAAAATCAGACAAAGATATCCCAAATTCTCAACCTTCAATTTCACAATGCAGACTAATCAGTATTTACAGCCACATCAACACCCAATAAAACCTCACAACCCTCTCAACCTGTCAAAACTCCAAATCACAGCCGCCTCAAACACCAAAATCAACCCAAATCGACCACAACTCCGGCCCACAACCGTGCACTGTCTACCCCCAACTGTTCGCAACCTTCACAGCCGACCACATCCACCCACAACCCACTAACATCCGACCTTGCACAGCCCACTCTCAGCCGGCCCAAATTCCTTGCTGCCCTAATCACTGCCCCCCACCACAACCCATAGAATCCCTGAACAGCAAGGAAACAAGAGGAAATCTAGGTATTTACCTGAAGCTCCACCCTCACTGGTGACACCAAGGGAGCTCGCGGCGGCGGAAGGCAAGCGATTGCCGGCGCTTGCGAAGGGACAGTCGGCCGCAGGGACTCGGGTGGCTATGGACACGAAGAAGAGTAGCCGACGGCTTGGGCACCGGGAAGGCGGCGCCGACACTGTCGGAGGGATGGCCGACCGCAAGACCCAGGCGGCTGCGGACGGGCCATCGCCGAATGCGGCTCGAGCGACAACCACGGGCGAAGGCGACCACGGGCGGCTGCGGACTGGCCGTCGGCGAGTGCGGCCCGGGCGACGGAGAACAGTCGGCTCGCTGCGATCCTGTGGCCGCGGCGGCCGGCGCGCACAACGCTGTCGACGGCGGGGTGCTCGCGCCAGAGGAGAGGGCATCGGGCGACGGAGGACAGACGGGGGGGGGGGGGGTCACTAGCGAAGAAAGTTGGTGTCGGTGAGTCACGACGAACTGCTGAAGGGGAAAGGGAAAGAGGGGCCACGGCGTTGCGGGGAAAAGAAATAAAAAGAAATTAGAATTTTAGGTTTTCTATCGTGTATTTATCCCCTTTAAATAGACCCCTCTAAAGCCTATTTATTTTATCCCCATAAAAATCTCGTACGGAGTCCGTTTAAATCCAGAAAAATTCCGAAAAAATTTCTAAAATTCCCTAAAAATCCCAAAAAATTTTCAGGATTATTTCCTTAATTATTTGGCCATTTAATTTAATATTTTAAATTTTCCAGTATTTAACAAGATCGATGGGCCTTGGATTAGCAATCTTTCGACTGTGAACTAAGTAAAAAAAGACTTTGTGCTTTTATTTTTCACTGTGCTCTTATTCACATTTTACAAGTTTTATGAACGAGAAAGAAAAGATTTTGAAAATGCTATTCACCCCCTCCCCTCCAACGTGTTTTCGATCTTACAATTGGTATCAAGGGGGGGGGGGGTGTTGGGTTTTTCCGAGCCGCAAAAACCGCTTTTTGCGTTGCGGAAACCTCGGAAGCTCCGGCCACGGATCCGTGCGAAGTATAAAATTATAATTACATGTATGTGCTTACAGAAATCCTAGATCTACCTTAGATCTAAGAGGTTAGAACGTTACCCTCGTAGCGACGCCATTCGCTTATCCCGCTCGTCCAAAAGTTCACCGGAACTCGAGAGTGTCAAGTGCACACTCCTCTATGGTATCCACACAAGCAATAGGTGGAGAAAACTCAACCTTGAGTGTGCTAGCACTCCTTGGTTGGTTCGGCCAAAGAGAGGGATGGGAGAGGGAGAGCTTGAGAGGAAAATGATCCAAGGTTGAAGATGAAGTAATTGGAATAACTCACCAAATGAATTCACCACCCATAACCCCTAAGTGGCCGGCCACTTCATGGAGGGGGGGTTACATGCATGCATGTAACTCCCATGACCCTTGGTCTCCCTCATGATGTGGCACCAATTGACTAAGTCAATGATGATGTGGAGCACCATCATTGGTCGGCCATGCCTAGTCATCATCATGACATGGCATTTGGTCAAGTCAAACTTGACCTTTCATCTTCCCTCTCAAGTCAAGTCAAACTTGACCTCTAATCTCCCATGGTTGATCAAATCTAACAACTTGACTCAAGTCAATTTAATTTAATGAATCTCTATTCATTAATTTAAATTGATTTGATGAATCAAATCTCAATTAGACTCATTCAACACTTGAATTAACTTGAGTCTAACTCAATTAGTCTAATTTGGATTACTCTTAATCCAATTTGGTTCATCCCATGAACCTAATCCTCATGGTTCATCATATGAACCTAATCTCCATCTAATTGCTCTTATGTGTGTGACCCTATAGGTTCTTGTAACGTTGGCAATGTCCCTAAACCGATTTAGGAACATAAGCAATGAGCGGTATCTAGCAACATATCATTGCTACCCAAGTTACAAGAATGTTGAGCTCCAACATCACCTTTGTGACTACTAATTGTGACTCTCACAATATGTGACAATGTCCCTCTATCCTTGACATCTAGATTGACCAATCGAGGCATAGACCATGTCATCCTCGGTACAATCTAAATCTTGAACTCCAAGTAGACTCACTCTAATCAAATGAGCTCAATATCTCATATTGACTCATTTGGGCATGGCCATGCACTTCGTGGTCTCACTCTATCAAGAATATCGATGTCACCCCCGTCATATAGGAGGGATAGATCTCATCTACATCACTCACATCCCTCCGCATAATTCGTTACATACCCAGTAATCGCCTTTATAGTCCACCCATTTACGGGTGACGTTTGACGAAGCCAAAGTATGCAACCCCTTATGTAGGGAACCATGGTGACTTCAGGTCTAAGGACTAATAGTCATACTAATAGCCACATGAGAAAGTATATGACACTCATATAACGATCCATGATACTTTCTCATGGCGGGTCATTCAGTATACATTCTCTAATGCATACCCATGTGTCAACTTGATATCTCATATCCATGACTTGTGAGATCAAGTCATCTTGTTGACCTACATGCTAGTCTCTATGCATTAACATTGTCCCTGAATGTTAATACTCGACTAGGAATGATTAAGAGTAGTGTTCTCTATATAGATATGTCAATGAAGTTCTTTCTGTAGCTTAAGTGCAATGTTCCTTTGACTTGCGGTATTCAAGTCATCTTGATCATGGAGACTTATGCTATGACATCTTAAGCAAACATCTCTAAGGAGATGTGGACCCGGGATGCTTGGTTATAAGTCGAAGTGATCGAAGGTGTTTGAATAGCCTATAAAGGATTCACCACTCCTTGCGAGGAGATGTATACCCATGGCCTCTCGTCGGATTGTTACTAAAGTCTTTGGCCAAAGCATTACATGTTTAGAGTAAGGTACTCTTCGATACATGTGGAGTAACTAGAATCTGTAGGACGAGGAAATGATACTTGGGCTAGGTGTGACGTAGTCAGCCTAGTGGGGACTGACACAATAGACCATGTCCTGAACCAAGTGGGTATAAGATGAGTGAAGGGAATGGGGCACGAATCATTCGAGCTACTGAAGGGTTTCAGAAATAGTTCTGGATCAACCGTTGATCTTTTCGGTTAATTGGGGATCATGATGTACTACTAGGTGCCACTCATGATCGTTCTATAATTAATGGTTAAATATAGACGGCCAACATAAACCGAGAACCTATTTGGTCACACGCACAACGAGTGTAATCCAAAGGATTTAAAATGAGCTTGAGAATGAGATTCTCAGACCGAGAGAAACTATGTTTGGTTGGACCAAACATAAAGCGAGCATGAAATTGTTTCAGTCGCAATGGAAGCGTGGATGGGCTGCGTCTTATGACGACGTAATGGATGGACCAAAATGGTTTGGTTCTAATCCACTGGATAAGAATAAACCAAAGGGTTTGGTTTATTTTAAACGAATGAACCAAAAGTTGGTTCGGTTCGTTTTAACTTAAAATAAACCATCATGGTTTGGTTTATTTTAACTTATCTTAATGGAGCGGGTTAACGGGCTTTATGGATATGATCCATTAACCATTAAGAGAATTAGTTCTCTATAAAAGTGGGCTTAAGGGATTGTTAAACCCTAATCCAAAATCAAAACCCTAGCCTCCAAGGAGTTGCCGCCCAACCTGGTTGTGCCGCCCAAGCTCCTTGCCGCCCAGCTTGATTGTGCTGCCGTCAAGACCCTTGCCGGCGTCCAAGCTCCAGCCGGTGAACCTCCGGCGACCCTCCGGTGATCCCCTAAAAGGTTCGGCATCAAGGTGAGCGTTTGTCTCCTTGTTTTGGCCGGCGCCTATCTCCTCCACCAAGCTGTCCAGTTTTCTGGACAGCTTCTTCTCCTCTCGTCGGAGCGTCGTTTGGACGACGGTTAGTGCTCCGACAGCGGCTAACATACCGGGGATTTGATCTCCGGTAATCCTCTGAGGTGGAGGACGAAGGATTCGTCAATCGGTTGACGAATACCTCTCCGGAGAAGCAAGTCTTGAGGACTTATTTTTAGGTCCGAATTTGGATTCGGATCGTGATCATCTCTCGATCACGTCGTCTTCAACACGAGGCTAGTAACCCGTACAAAGACGAAGCTCGTGGCTTGGCGAAGTCATCCCGAGGAGCTCGGCGTGGATACGGATAGAGACGATTCTTACGAGGATCGTTCCGGTTGATGCCGTTCCCACTACATGGCATTTGGTCAAGTCAAACTTGACCTTTCATCTTCCCTCTCAAGTCAAGTCAAACTTGACTTCTAATCTCCCATGGTTGATCAAATCTAACAACTTGACTCAAGTCAATTTAATTTAATGAATCTCTATTCATTAATTTAAATTGATTTGATGAATCAAATCTCAATTAGACTCATTCAACACTTGAATCAACTTGAGTCTAACTCAATTAGTCTAATTTGGATTACTCTTAATCCAATTTGGTTCATCCCATGAACCTAATCCTCATGGTTCATCATATGAACCTAATCTCCATCTAATTGCTCTTATGTGTGTGACTATAGGTTCTTGTAGCGCTGGCAATGTCCCTAAACCGATTTAGGAACATAAGCAATGAGCGTATCTAGCAACACATCATTGCTACCCAAGTTACAAGAATGTTGAGCTCCAACATCACCTTTGTGACTACTAATTGTGACTCTCACAATATGTGACAATGTCCCTCTATCCTTGACATCTAGATTGACCAATCGAGGCATAGACCGTGTCATCCTCGGTACAATGTAAATCTTGAACTCCAAGTAGACTCACTCTAATCAAACGAGCTCAATATCTCATATTGACTCATTTGGGCATGGCCATGCACTTCGTGGTCTCACTCTATCAAGAATATCGATGTCACCCCCGTCATATAGGAGGGATAGATCTCATCTACATCACTCACATCCCTCCGCATAATTCGTTACATACCCAGTAATCGCCTTTATAGTCCACCTATTTACGGGTGACGTTTGACGAAGCCAAAGTATGTAACCCCTTATGTAGGGAACCATGGTGACTTCAGGTCTAAGGACTAATAGTCATACTAATAGCCACATGAGAAAGTATATGACACTCATATAACGATCCATGATACTTTCTCATGGCGGGTCATTCAGTATACATTCTCTAATGCATACCCATGTGTCAACTTGATATCTCATATCCATGACTTGTGAGATCAAGTCATCTTGTTGACCTACATGCTAGTCTCTATGCATTAACATTGTCCCTGAATGTTAATACTCGACTAGGAATGATTAAGAGTAGTGTTCTCTATATCATCTCATTATCGATTCAACCAATCGATTGATATAGATAAGAACCTACTACTCAAGGACATTATTATATTTAGTTATTTGGCACCAATACAAGTAAATATAATAACCATGCCTTAATAAATAGGAATATGATACAATAAAGTCCATACAACAATCATCACATGATTGGCTCTAGGGCTTTCACTAACAGGGGGGTTGCTCAAATTCGATGCAACCACCGATTGAGCAATTTTTTTCTTTTTCTTTTCTTTCGTTTGTTTTTTTCCTACACTACTAATCCTAGACCAAGTCTTGGTTTATTTTTCTTATTTTTATATTACTTGCGAAGTTATCTAAATAACCCATCAAGAAGGCTATAACACCGTCTGACCTCCGTTTTTCTGCAAAGATGACTTCCGTTATTGGAAGAGTCGGATGAAGTGCTTCTTGAAGGTGAAAATCGATATGTGGATCGTCATCCAGAAGAATTTCGACTTACCAAGAAATGATCATGGAGAGCTCCTGGAATGCGATAATGGATGAATGCAATGAAACGCCAAATCAAAGCGGATGCAAAAGCCACCCAGATTTTGTAGTGTGGCTTATCCAAAGAAGAGCTCAACCGCATTAGCCCATTTATTAGTGCCAAAGACCTTTGGGACAAGCTCATAGAACTCCATGAAGGAACCTCGGTATGGAAGAAGGATATTTTACTGAATAAATTATTTAATTTAAAAATGTAGGACAATGAGACAACAAGCTAACTCCACGCTCGGATCCAAGACCTCTTGAACATTCTTCAGTCCATCGGGCAAAAGGTGTAAAAATGTGATATCATAAGGTACGCTCTAAAAGCTTTTCCAAGGACCACTTTATGGACATCCATGGTTGATGCTTACAAAGTATCGAGAGACTTATCTAAAATAAGGCTAGATGAATTATTTTTCAAATTCAAATTACATGAGTAGTCTAATTTGGCCCCGGTCGAGAAAAGTATTGTCATGTTTGTAGGTCAAAAGAAGGCAAAAAGCAAGCCTCCTCCCAAATATGACAAATCCAAATTAGAGTTAGATGAAGAAATGGAAATGAAATTCATCGACCTAGTTCAGAAATTGATCAAGAAAAGAAGGCGAACAACTAAACCAACTAAAGAAGAGAAGTCTGACTCAAATCAAATTGCAAAATCCAAATAAGACTATAAATGCTACATGTGTAACAAGAAGGGGGTATTTCATATCCAATTGCCCGAATCTAAAGACCAAGCAAACATGATCTAAGAAGGCACTCAAAGCTACATGGGAAGAGTCATCGAATGAAGATAAACAAAATCAAGTCAACAATCTAGTTCTCTCGGCAAGACCATCCGAGTCTGAATCCGAACCCGAATCTAATTCCGAATCCGAGTTCGAACCCGAATCAAATTTCAAGTCCGAGTCAAGCCACGGATCCGTATTTGGTACAAAAGGTTTAGTTAAGGTACGTCACTCTTTAATTAAAAATTTGTATGTCGCAATAAAATATTTAAATAAAAAAATAACTAAGTGCGAAGCTAAGGTCGAGTCTTTACTTAAGGAAGTTAAAATCCTTAAGAAAAAGGCTAGCCTAACCTCTTCACTCAGGAGGGAAACTCAACTCAAGTCAAAAAAACTTAAAGAAGAGAATTCACTTTTGAAAGGGCAAGTTCAAAAGCTTAGTGTTTGATCGAAATTTTCGAGAGAGAGGGGTGAATCTCGGAGATCATACTTTTTTTTTTTGAACTTTGAAAACTATTCTTTTTCTTTTGAATAAAATAAGAGTAATTTGCAGCGGAATAAAATAACCAATTCTTTTACTTGGTTCACAACCTGAGCCAGATTGCTACTCCAAGGCCCGTAACCCTTCCTAGGGTTACTTTGGTGGACAATGCACTAAAATCCCTCCTATTCGAGAACTTTCGAACTCGGAGGATATTCGCTTTTACACAAATGAAGGATGAGGTAACACACTATCTATCCTTATAAAATTATGTACAAGTAAAGCGAAAGAAATACAACTTTAACTAAGTATTCCGACACTTGTAGCTTTTGAAATGGAGCTCGGAGTATCGACATTGCGAAGGCTTGAGGTTGCCTTTGCGGAGATGAATAAAAGAGACAACACTTCGGAGCATGAGCAATTCATCATTCGGAGCTAGTCCTCCAATTCTTTTATAAATCTTTTCCAGTCAACTGGAACACCCTCCAGTCGACTCCAAATCAGCTCGTCGATTTGGTATTTTAGGTTTTTCAGTCGATTGAACCTGGTCCAGTTAACTCCAAGCTAGCTGGCTCCGCTCCTTCATTGATTGAAATACTTGCCATCTCGGTCGCACGATCTCTAATCGATCATTGCCTGCCTTGCCAACTCGGCATCCTAATCGACTGGACCATACTCAGTCGATTGGGTCTGAGTCAACTGGAAACATTCCAATCGCCTGGATACATACAAAATGAGATTAGCAAAATACACAGTATGAAATGAAATGAAAGTCGTAATACTGCCCGATCTCAACTTCTTAGTCCAATGCGGACTATCCGTTGGATCAACGCCTACCTTGTCCCCCTACAGAGGACTTGACCTCTCCTCTCCACTCGAGGCTTACCTGCTGGACTTACCTTGCTTGACATTTGATCTGACCCACTAGGTCTTCATGCTAGCTGTCCGGTCTCCCTAACCTAGTTGAGCTTCCTGTCAGTTGTCCGGTCTCCTGACTCAACCGGTCTTCTCTTAGATGTCCGATCCATATGACCCATTTGAACTTCCTACTGTTAGTCATATATGAGAGATGTCCTAAGGCAATCGCCTTATGTTTGAACCATTTATATGATAAATGAAGATTCACTATTTGAGTATACATGTTTTCATGTATTTGATTAGATCTTAAACTCATTTACTGAATGTCCACGATACGATTTACAGCATGAGAGAATTTGTGATTGGATCACAACTAGTGAGTATCTATACATGTGTAATTGTGATGTATCGAAATTATCCGTAGTCGATGAATTGATGGATTTGGACACTATTGATTCTGTCGAGACTAGCACGAGGAATACTCCTTGGTGTATCCAAGCAGCTGATTCTCACTGGCTGGAGACATTGTGATGTTCGGAGTTAATCGTGGATGCTAGTTATGGTAACTAGTTCATTGGAGTGACCAGCCGTAAGAATTCATATGGTTCTCTGCATATATAGATATGTCAATGAAGTTCTTACTGCAGCTTAAGTACGATGTTCCTTTGACTTGCGGTATTCAAGTCATCTTGATCATAAAGACTTATGCTTTGACATCTTAAGCAAGCATCTCTAAGGAGATGTGGACCCGGGATGATTGGGTATAAGTCGAAGTGATCGAAGGTGTTTGAATAGCCTATAAAGGATTCACCACTCCTTGCGAGGAGATGTATACCCATGGCCTCTCGTCGATTGTTACTAAAGTCTTTGGCCAAAGCATTACATGTTTAGAGTAAGGTACTCTTCGATACATGTGCAGTAACTAGAATCCGTAGGACGAGGAAATGATACTTGGGCTAGGTGTGACGTAGTCAGCCTAGTGGGGACTGACACTATAGATCATGTCCTGAACCAAGTGGGTATAAGATGAGTGAAGGGAATGGGGCATGATTCATTCGAGTTGCTGAAGGGTTTCAGAAGTAGTTCTGGATCAACCGTTGATCTTTCTGATTAATTGGGGATCATGATGTACTACTAGATGCCACTCATGATTATTCTATAATTAATGGTTAATTATAGACGACCAACATAAACCGAGAACCTATTTGGTCACACGCACAACGAGCATAATCCGAAGGATTTAAAACGAGTTTGAGAATGAGATTCTCAGACCGAGAGAAACTAGGTTTGGTTGGACCAAACATGGAGCGAGCATGAAATCGTTTCAGTCGCAATGGAAGCGTGGATGGGATGTGTCTTATGAAGACATGATGAATGAACCAAATTAGTTTGGTTCTAATCCAATGGAGGAGAATAAACCAAAGGGTTTGGTTTGTTTTTAAACGAATGAACCAAAGTTGGTTCGGTTCATTTTAACTTAAAATAAACCATCATGGTTTGGTTTATTTTAACTTAAATTAATGGAGCGGGTTAACGGTCCTTTGGTTATGTCCGATAACCATTAAGAGAATTTGTTCTCTATAAAATAGGGATTAAGGGTTTTTTGTTAAACCCTAATCAAAAGCCTTGCAACCCTAATAGTTGCCGCCCCCTCCTCTCCTTGGTGAAGTCGGCGCAAACCCTAGTGTCGCCGCCCACCACCACCTAGCTCCCTTGCCGGCGTCTAGAAGGTGCTGTCCTTCCCTCTTGTCGGCGTCGAGTTGCTGCCGGAGAAGCTCCGGTGATCTCCTTTGGGTCCGGCAATAAGGTGAGCTTCAACCTTCCCTTTTGGCCGGCCCCTATTCCTCCACCAAAGCTGTCCAGTTTTCTGGACAGCTTGTTTCCTTCTCGTCGAAGCATCATTTGGACGACGTTTGGAGCTCCGACAGCTGTAGACTTGCCGGGGATTCGATCTCCGGTAATCCTCATAGGTGGAGGACGAAGGATTCGTCAAACGGTTGACGAATACCTCTCCGGAGAAGCGAGTTTTTAAGGACTCGTTTTGGATCCGAATTTTGATTCGGATCGTGATCTTCTCTCGATCACATCGTCTTCAACACGAGGCTAGTAACCCGTACGAAGACGAGACTCATGACTTAGTGAAGTCATCCCGAAGATACTCGGCGTGGATATGGATAGAGACGATTCTAGCGAGGATCGTTCCGGTTGATGCCTTTCCCGCTACACGTGATACGTTAGGTATACGTAGTGTAAATTTTCTTTTATTGCAAAATTTGAATTTTAGGTTATGTCTACACATGTTGTACTATGTATGCGTGTGATGTGTGTGTTGTAATAAATTAGATTTATTATTTTATTACTTCTGCTGTGCACATGTTTACGAAACATGTTCGAACACACACTCGCCGCGGTGCCGGAAACCCAACGAGTGGTATCAGAGCCCAGGTTGTGTTTCGACATAATCGTAAAATTATTTTGTGATAGTCATAATGATATTTCTGGAAATTTTCTACTTTTGGAAAGTTAGAAGTATTTATGGAAATTTTTCAATTTTGAAAAGTCTAGAAGTATTTATGGAAATCTTCTACTTTTGGAAAGTTGGAAGTATTTATGGAAATTGATATTTTCCATAAATAAAATATTTGATTAGATTTTGAAAATTTGTTTCCTAATTTAATCATGATTTGATTTGGAAAATCAATTCTTAAAATATTTTATTTCCATAAGTAGTTTTGATGATTTAGGAAATTGGTTTCCTAAATTGACTTTCCTTAATCAACTATTTCCACAAATAAAATATGTTATTAGATTTGAAAATTTGTTTCCTAATTTAATCATGATTTGATTTGGAGAATCAAATCTTAAACATATTTTATTTCCATAAATAGTTATGATATATAAGGAAATATTGTACATGACATAATTGTATGCCATGTAATTTCATTAGATGCATATCATTATGTCATGCGTGTCGTGACATGTAGATGTATGCCATGTATGCTATGCCAGGTAGATAATAGTTATTTGCATGGAAAGAGGATGAGACATAAAAACCCTAACTCAATATTAAAGCCTACACCTTCCATTAATATGGTTAGAACCAGAGTTCCGTTTCTTGTTCGGGTTGTTGGACTCTCTCCAAGCCCGGCTCAAACCCGAACATGTTCAAACCATGGAATATTTTAATACTAATATGGTAAGAGTCAGAGGTCAATCGTTAGCTCTGGCTGTTGGACTCTCTCCAAGCCGGGCTAATTGGTTGAATGTGCTCTAACCATATTAAAACTATTTCTCGATTAATGGGTTGACTTTAACCTGGAGCACCGGTTTGTTGGACTCTCTCCAAGGTCAATGTAAAGGGAGGTGAAGTTGGGTGCTATGCATATGATGCATACTTGTTAATGTGTTAACAACCCGATGTATGTGTGAACATTCAATTAGTTGATAGCACATTGTGATAGTTGCATATACGTGATATGCAATCGGTATAGTTGATACCTACCTTCGTAGTTATGAATGGCTTGTTGGGCTCTCTCCAAGGTTGTTCATATCTATGATGGATATCAGCCCATTCGGAGATGGACCTACGATCTTCCGAAGTGATTTTGGAGTTTTTGAAATTTGAAAAATGAATGGGATTTATGAATGTATAATGATGTATTTTAAAATCATCTTTCTCATATATGCTCGTTTTGTATTTCTAAGATTGATCACAATGTCTTTGAATTTGCATTCCATTTTGTATTCGAATAAATTGACTGGGCCGAACTTCTTGGACTGTCTTGGAAACTTGAGAATTGTTCTCAAGGTTGAAAAGCTTGCAAATGTCCTCGAAGCGCCTCTTCCCGCTCATCCTAGTGACAATGCAACTCTGGACCAATTGTTGGCCTATCAGAAACATGTGAATGATTCTGAACAAATGAGTTGCATCATGCTAGCCATGATGGATCCCAAGCTACGGAAGCAGCATGAGCATATGGATGCTCATATCATAGTCCTTCCAATTTGCCATCATTATGGCAAGTAGGGCCATATCATAAGAAATTGCAAGATTTATCTTGAGTCCGTGAAGAAGAATAAGGCATAAGATGCCCATCTTTTCATATATTTCGTTATTGATTGTCATTCTATTTCCTCGTACACTTGGGTATTGGATACGGGTGTGGCTCACATATATGTAATGACATATACGGGCTAAGGAATAAAGAAGACTCGCCAAGGAGAGTCAAATTTACGTGTTGGGAATGGAGCAAAGGTTGCCGCACTCGCCATCGTAACGTATTTGTTGAAACTCCCCAGACTTGTCTTAGAACTGGACAATTGCTTTTATGTTCCTTCGTTGATAAAGAACATCATTTCTATTTCTTGTTTAAATAGAAATGGGTACCATTTGACTTTTAGTAACAATTATTGTTACATAACTTTGAATGGAGTTCTTTATGGGACTGGTACTTTAAGCAATGGTGTTTAGACGTTGGACGTATCCAGTGATGTTTTCAATATCGAAGCGAGCAACAAGCGTGCTCGAAAGGATAATCAAATAGACTCCTACATGTGGCATTGTTGTCTTGGCCATGTAAGCAAGAAACGCATGTCCAAATTACACCGATGTGGAATTCTGGAATCGTTTGAATTGGATTCATACGATACATGCGAATCATGCTTAAAAGGCAAGATGACTAAGTTACCTTTTACAGGAAAAGGTGAACGAGTGGGAGAGTTACTAGGTCTAATACATACTGATGTATGTGGACCTATGTCAACTCAAGCTTTAGGAGGCTATAACTACTTCATTACCTTCATCGATGATCACTCACGGTTTGGATATGTGTTCTTGATGAAACACAAGTCTGATGCCTTTGAAAGGTTCAAAGAATTCAGAAATGAAGTAGAGAAACAACATGACAAGAGTATTAAAATTCTTCGATCGGATCGAGGTGGTGAATACTTAAGTCAAGAGTTTCTTGATTATCTAAGAGACAATGATATATTGTCTCAATGGACTCCGCCATATACACCACAATATAATGGTGTATCTGAGAGGCGTAACCGGACCTTGTTGGACATGGTCAGGTCAATGATGAATCATGCGAATCTTCCCAAGTCCTTTTGGGGCTATGCACTTCAGACAGCTGTTTTCTTGTTAAATAGAATGCCAACTAAGGTAGTCTCTACTACTCCATATGAGATATGGAATAGTAAGAAAACTCATTTATCTTACTTGAAGATATGGGGTTGTCCTGCTTATGTGAAGCGGACTGTATTAGACAAATTGGATGCTAAGTCTGATAAATGTCTATTTATTGGATACCCTAAGGAAACAAGGGGTTACCAATTCTATCATCCTGTGGAATAAAAGGTGCTTGTTTCAAGGCATGCTGTGTTTCTAGAGAAAGAGTTTCTCTTGCAAGAAAACAGTGGGAGTGTCGTCAAGCTTGAGGAGGCTCGAGAGACTCAAATAGACATTGATGAGATACTTGGTGAAGCACAACGGCCGACAACTCATAGTGATGAGTAATCGGCTGGACCTATTGAAACACTATATCTTCGTAAATCTGGTAGAACACGCAATATTCCTGAGAGATATGAATTTCTCGTAAGTGAATCGAACGACGTGTTACTCATTAATGATGAGGAGCCTACCAGTTATGAAGAAGTTCTGACAAGTTCAGAAAGGGATAAGTGGCTTGAAGCCATGAAGTCGGAAATGAATTTCATGTATGAAAACCAAGTTTGGAACTTGGTTGACCCACCTGAAGGCATAAAGCCTATAGGGTGCAAGTGGGTTTTCAAGAAGAAAACCGACATGGATGGTAATGTGATTACCTATAAGGCTAGATTAGTGGCAAAAGGATATCGTCAAAAACAAGGTGTTGATTATGACGAAACCTATTCGCCTGTAGCTATGCTTAAATCCATTCGGATGCTCCTGGCCATAGTGGCTCATTATGATTATGAGATATGACAGATGAATGTGAAAACAACTTTCCTTAATGGAAACCTGCTCGAGGACGTGTATATGATACAACCTGAGGGTTTCACATCGGTTGATAAAACCAAGGTATGCAAATTGCGACGGTCCATATATGGATTGAAGCAAGCATCCAGGAGCTGGAATATCCGTTTTGATGAGACAATCAAAAAGTTTGATTTCTCACAAAATCCAGACGAACCTTGTGTGTACAAGAAGGTTAGTGGGAGTGCAGTCGTGTTCCTAGTATTGTATGTCGATGACATATTACTTATATGAAACGATGTTTCAGTCTTACAGTCAGTTAAAGTTTGGTTATCCAAGACATTCTCCATGAAAGACCTGGGAGAAGCAACCTACATCCTCGGGATTAAGATCTATAGAGATAGATCGAAACGGTTGCTTGGTCTTTCGCAGTCTACATATATAGACCGAGTGCTAAAGAGGTATAGCATGTCGGAATCCAAGAAAGGTTTCCTACCCATCAGGCATGGGATACACCTTTCGAAGTCTATGTGTCCGCGCACAGAAGATGAGAGGATTTGCATGAGTAAGATTCCCTATGCATCCGCAATAGGATCTATCATGTATGCTATGTTGTGTACGAGGCCCGATGTATCGTATGCTCTGAGTGTCACGAGCAGATACCAGTCTGATCTAGGAATGGATCATTGGGTGGCTGTTAAGATGATTCTTTAGTACTTAAGAAGAACTAAGGATGTGTTCCTAATATATGGAGAAGGGGACATGGTGATACGTGGGTATACGACTGCCAGCTTCTAGACAGACAAGGATGATTCCAGGTCTCAGTCTGGATACGTGTTCACTTTGAATGGGGGCGCAGTGAGTTGGAAAAGTTCCAAACAAGACACTGTAGCGGATTCTACCACTGAGGCAGAATACACATGGCGGAAGCAAAGAAAGGAAGCGGTTTGGATCAAGAAGTTCTTTTATGAACTTGGTGTGATTCCAGCCATTGTTGAAGCAATACCGGTCTACTACGACAACAATGGAGCAATTGCAGAGGCGAAAGAGCCAAGGTCTCATCAACGATCCAAACATGTGCTTCGCCGCTATCATCTTATCAGAGAGATCATCAGTAGGAAGGAAATACAAATCGAGAAAATTCCTACTGAAAGGAACTTAGTGGATCCTTTGACTAAGGCATTACCTCAAAGTAAGTTTGAGGGTCATGTTAGAGCTTATGGTATTGGATACCGTAGCGATTGACATTAGGCCAAGTGGGAGTTTGTTAGTGATATATGAGAGATGTCCTAAGGCAATCGCCTTATGTTTGAACCATTTATATGATAAATGAAGATTCACTATTTGAGTATACATGTTTTCATGTATTTGATTAGATCTTAAACTCATTTACTGAATGTCCACGATACGATTCACAGCATGAGAGAATTTATGATTGGATCACAACTAGTGAGTATCTATACATGTGTAATTGTGATGTATCAGAATTATCCCTAGTCGATGAATTGATGGATTTGGACACCATTGATTCTGTCGAGGCTAGCACGAGGTATACTCCTTGGTGTATCCAAGCAGCTGATTCTCACTGGCTGGAGACATTGTGATGTTCGGAGTTAATCGTGGATGCTAGTTATGGTAACTAGTTCATTGGAGTGACCAGCCGTAAGAATTCATATGGTTCTCTGCATATATAGATATGTCAATGAAGTTCTTACTGCAGCTTAAGTGCGATGTTCCTTTGACTTGCGATATTCAAGTCATCTTGATCATAAAGACTTATGCTTTGACATCTTAAGCAAGCATCTCTATGGAGATGTGGACCCGGGATGATTGGGTATAAGTCGAAGTGATCGAAGGTGTTTGAATAGCCTATAAAGGATTCACCACTCCTTGCGAGGAGATGTATACCCATGACCTCTCGTCAGATTGTTACTAAAGTCTTTGGCCAAAGCATTACATGTTTAGAGTAAGGTACTCTTCGATACATGTGCAGTAACTAGAATCCGTAGGACGAGGAAATGATACTTGGGCTAGGTGTGACATAGTCAGCCTAGTGGGGACTGACACTATAGACCATGTCCTGAACCAAGTGGGTATAAGATGAGTGAAGGGAATGAGACACGATTCATTCGAGCTGCTGAAGGGTTTCAGAAGTAGTTCTGGATCAACCGTTGATCTTTTCGGTTAATTGGGGATCATGATGTACTACTAGGTGCCACTCATGATTATTCTATAATTAATGGTTAATTATAGACGACCAACATAAACCGAGAACCTATTTGGTCACACACACAACGAGCGTAATCCGAAGGATTTAAAACGAGCTTGAGAATGAGATTCTCAGACCGAGAGAAACTAGGTTTGGTTGGACCAAACATGGAGCGAGCATGAAATTGTTTCAGTCGCATTGGAAGCGTGGATGGGATGTGTCTTATGAAGACATGATGAATGAACCAAATTGGTTTGGTTCTAAACCAATGGAGGAGAATAAACCAAAGGGTTTGGTTTGTTTTTAAACGAATGAACCAAAGTTGGTTCGATTCGTTTTAACTTAAAATAAACCATCATGGTTTGGTTTATTTTAACTTAAATTAATGGAGCGGGTTAACGGGCCTTTGGTTATGATCCGATAACTATTAAGAGAGTTTGTTCTCTATAAAATAGGGCTTAAGGATTTTTTGTTAAACCCTAATCAAAACCCTTGCAACCCTAATAGTTGCCGCCCCCTCCTCTCCTCGGTGAAGTCGGCGCAAACCCTAGTGTCGCCGCCCACCACCACCTAGCTCCCTTGCCAGCGTCTAGAAGGTGCTGTCCTTCCCTCTTGCCGGCGTCGAGCTGCTGCCGGAGAAGCTCCGATGATCTCCTTTGGGTCCGACAATAAGGTGAGCTTCAACCTTCCCTTTTGGCCGGCCCCTATTCCTCCACCAAAGTTGTCCAGTTTTCTGGACAGCTTGTTTCCTTCTCGTCGGAGCGTCATTTGGATGACGTTTGGAGCTCCGACAGCGGTAGACTTGCCAGGGATTCGATCTCCGGTAATCCTCATAGGTGGAGGACGAAGGATTCGTCAAACGGTTGACGAATACCTCTCCGGAGAAGCGAGTTTTTGAGGACTCGTTTTGGATCCGAATTTTGATTCGGATCGTGATCTTCTCTCGATCACATCGTCTTCAACACGAGGCTAGTAACCCGTACGAAGACGAGGCTCGTGACTTAGTGAAGTCATCCCGAAGATACTCGGCATGGATACGGATAGAGACGATTCTAGCGAGAATCGTTCCGGTTGATGCCTTTCCCGCTACACGTGATACGTCAGGTATACATAGTGTAAATTTCCTTTTATTGCAAAATTTGAATTTACGGTTATGTCATCACATGTTGTACTATGCATGCGTGTGATGTGTGTGTTGTAATAAATTAGATTTATTATTTTATTCCTTCCGCTGTGCACATGTTTGCGAAACATGTTCGAACACACACTCGCCGCGGTGCCGGAAACCCAACACCTGCTTGGTGTCCAGTCCTCCTCATTTGTTAAGTCTGTTGGGTTTCCGGCACCGCGGCGTGTGTGTGTTCGATCATGTTTCGTAAACATGAGCACAGCGGAAGCAATTAAAAATAATAAATCTATATTTATTACAACACACACAACACACGCATGCTATTACAACAAGTGTAGACATAACCGTAAATTAAAATTTGCAATAAAAGGAAATTAAACTACGTTATACCTTCCGTATGACGTGTAGCGGGAACGGCATCAACCGGAACGATCCTCATAAGAATCGTCTCTATCCGTATCCACGCCGAGCTCCTCGGGATGACTTCGCTAAGTCACGAGCTTCGTCTTCGTACGGGTTACTAGCCTCGTGTTGAAGACGACGTGATCGAGAGATGATCACGATCCGAATCCAAATTCGGATCCAAAACGAAGTTCTCAAACTCGCTTCCGAGAGGTATTCACAACCGCTTGACGAATCCTTCGCCTCCACCAGAGGATTACCGAGATCAAATCCCGTAAGTTAGCCGCTGTCGAGCACTCAACCGCCGCCCAAACGACGCCTCCGAAGGAGGAGAAGCTGTCCAGAAAACTGGACAGCTTGGTGGAGGAGTAGGCGCCGGCCAAAACAAGGAGAGAAAAGCCTCACCTTGATGCCAAACCTATAGGAGATCACCGGAGGGTCGCCGGAGGTTCACCGGCTGGAGGTTGGACGCCGGCAAGGGTCTTGGACGGCGCACAAAGTCTGGGCGGCTTTTTAGAGTTGGCACCGATTTACTCCTCCAAGGAGTGGGCGGCAACTCAAGGGGGGGCTAGGGTTTGGATTAGTTAGAGTTTAACAATCCCTTAAGCCCACTTTTATAGAGAACTAATTCTCTTAATGGTTAATGGATCATATCCATAAAGCCCGTTAACCCGCTCCATTAAGATAAGTTAAAATAAACCAAACCATGATGGTTTATTTTAAGTTAAAATGAACAACCAACTTTTGGTTCATTCGCTTAAAATAAACCAAACCCTTTGGTTTATTCTTATCCATTGGATTAGAACCAAACCATTTTGGTCCATCCATTACGCCTTCATAAGACGCACTCATCCACGCCCATCCATTGCGATCAAACGATTTCATGCTCGCTTATGTTTGGTCCAACCAAACCTAGTTTCTCTCGGCCCGAGAATCCAATTCTCAAGCTCGCTTTTAAATCCTTTGGATTACACTCACAGCGTGGTGACCAAATAGGTTCTCGGTTTATGTTGGCCGCCTATAATTAACCATTAATTATAGAACGCGATCATGAGTGGCACCTAGTAGTACATCATGATCCCCAATTAACCGAAAAGATCAACGGTTGATCCGTAACTATTTCAAACCCTTCAAGAGCTCGAATGAATCGTGCCCCATTCCCTTCACTCATCTTATACCCACTTGGTTCAGGACATGGTCTATTGTGTCCCTCACTAGGGTCGACTACGCCACACCTAGCCCAAGTATCATTTCCTCGTCCCTACGGATTCTAGTTACTCCACATGTATCAAGAGTACTTTACTCTAAACATGTAATGCTTTGGCCAAAGACTTTAGTAACAATGACGAGAGGCCTCTGTATACATCTCTCGCAAGGAGTGGTGAACTTTATAGGCTATTCAAACACCTTCGATCACTTCACTTATACCCAATCATCTCGTCCACATCTCCTGAGATGTTTGCTTAAGATGTCAAAGCATAAGTCTCCATGATCAAGATGACTTGAATACCGCAAGTCAAAGGAACATCGCACTTAAGCCACAAGAAGATCTTCATTGACATATCTATATATGCAGAGAACCATATGAAGTCTTACTACCGGTCACCCAATGAACTAGTTACCATAACTAGCATCCACGATTAACTCCGACATCACTATGTCTCCACTAGTGAGAATCACCGCTTGGATACACCAAGGAGTATACTGTGCTATCTCGACGTAATTGATGGTGTCCAAATCCATCAATTCATCGACTAGGATAATTCCGATACATCACAATTACACATGTAGAGATACTCACTAGTTGTGATCCAATCACAAATTCTCTCATGCTGTGAATCGTATCGTGGACATTCAGTAAATGAGTTTAAGATCCAATCAAATACATAAAACATGTATACTCAAATAGTGAATCTTCATTTATCATATAAATGGTTCATACATAAGGCGATTGCCTTAAGACATCTCTCATATATTACTAACAGACTCCCACTTGGCCTAATGCCAATCGCTACGGTATCCAATACCATAAGCTCGAACATGACCCTCAAACTTATTTTGAGGTAATGCCTTAGTCAAGGGATCCGCTAAGTTCCTTTCAGTGGGAATTTTCTCGATTTGTATTTCGTTCCTACTGATGATCTCTCTGTTAAGATGATAGCGGCGAAGCACATGTTTGGATCATTGATGAGACCACATCAAGTTCAGAGATGAACTTCTTGATCCAAACCGCTTCCTTTGCTGCTTCCAAAGCTGCAATGTATTCTTCCTTAGTGGCAGAATCCGCTATAGTGTCAAGCTTGGAACCTTTTCAACTTATTGCGCCTCCATTCCAGGTGAATACATACCCAGACTGAGACATGGAATCATCCTTGTTTGTCTGGAGCTGGCATCCGTATACCCACGTATCACCATGTACCCTTCTCCATATATTAGGAACACATCCTTAGTTCTTCTCAAGTACTTAAGGATCGTCTTAATAGCCGCCCAATGATCCATTCCTGGATCAGACTGGTATCTGCTCGTGACACTCAGAGCATACGATACATCGGGCCTCGTACATAACATAGCATACATGATAGATCCTATTGCGGATGCATAGGGAATCTTACTCATGCAAATCCTCTCGCCTTCGTGCGGACACATAGACTTGAAAGGTGTACCCCATGCCCGATGGGAGATAACCTTTCTTGGATTCCGACATGCTAAACCTCTTTAGCACTCGGTCTATATATGTAGCTGCGAAAGACCAAGCAACCGCTTCGATCTATCTCTATAGATCTTAATCCCAAGGATGTAGGTTGCTTCTCCCTGTGTCTTTCATGGAGAATGTCTTGGATAACCAAACCTTAATCGATCAGTAAGATTGAAACATCGCTTTCCTATAAGTAATATGTCATCGACATACAATACTAGGAATACGATCGACTCCCACTAACCTTCTTGTACACACAAGGTTCTCGATTTTGTGAGAAATCAAACCTTTGATTGTCTCATCAAAACGGATATTCCAGCTCCTGGATGCTTGCTTCAATCCATAAATGGACCGTCGCAATTTGCATACCTTGGTTTTATCAACCGATGTGAAACCCTCAGGCTGTATCATATACACGTCCTCGAGCAGGTTTCCATAAAGGAAAGCTGTTTTCACATCCATCTGCCATATCTCATAATCATAATGAGCCGCTATGGCCAGGAGCATCCGAATGGATTTAAGCATAGCTACAGGCGAATAGGTTTCGTCATAATCAACACCTTGCTTTTGACGATATCCTTTCGCCACCAATCTAGCCTTATAGGTAATCACGTTACCATCCATGTCGGTTTTCTTCTTGAAAACCCACTTGCACCCTATAGGCTTTATGCCTTCAGGTGGGTCAACCAAGTTCCAAACTTGGTTTTCGTACATGGAATCCATTTCCAACTTCATGGCACCAAGCCACTTATCCCTTTCTGAACTTGTCAGCACTTCTTCATAACTGGTAGGCTCCTCATCATCAATGAGTAACACGTCGTTCGATTCACTTACGAGAAATCCATATCTCTCAGGAATATTGCGTGTTCTACCAGATCTACGAAGATGTGGTGTTACAAATAGGTCCAAATGATTGCTCATCACTATGAGTTGCCTACCGCAGTTTCACCAGGTATCTCATCAATGTCTATTTGAGTCTCTCGAGCCTCCTCAAGCTCGACGACACTCCCACTGTTTTCTTGCAAGAGAAACTCTTTCTCTAGAAACACAGCATGCCTTGAAACAAACACCTTTTATTCCACAGGATGATAGAATTGGTAACCCCTTGTTTCCTTAGGGTATCCAACAAATAGACATTTATCAGACTTAGCATCCAATTTGTCTGATACAGTCCGCTTCACATAAGCAGGACAACCCAATATCTTCAAGTAAGATACATGAGGTTTCTTACCATTCCATATCTCATATGGAGTAGTTGAGACTACCTTGGTAGGCATTCTGTTTAACAAGTAAACAGCTGTCTGAAGTGCATAGCCCCAAAAGGACTTAGGAAGAGTTGCATGATTCATCATTGACCTGACCATGTCCAACAAGGTCCGGTTACGCCTCTCAGATACACCATTATGCTGTGGTGTATATGGCGGAGTCCATTGAGACAATATACCATTATCTCTTAGATAATCAAGAAACTCTTGACTTAAGTATTCACCACCTCGATCCGATCGAAGTATTTTAATACTCTTGTCATGTTGTTTCTCTACTTCATTTCTGAATTCTTTGAACCTTTCAAAGGCTTCAGACTTGTGTTTCATCAAGAACCATACCCAAACCGCGGAGTGATCATCGAAGGTAATGAAGTAGCTATAGCCTCCTAATGCTTGAGTTGACATAGGTCCACATACATCAAGAGATGTATTAGTCCTAGTAACTCTCCCACTGCTCACCTTTTCCAGGTAACTTAGTCATCTTGCCTTTTAAGCATGATTCGCATGTATCGTATGAATCCAATTCAACGATTCCGAATTCCACATCGGTAATTCGACATGCGCTTTCTTGCTTACATGGCCAAGACGACAATGCCACATGTAGAGTCTATTTGATTATCCTTTCGAGCACGCTTGTTGCTCGCTTCGATATTGCAAATGTCACCGATACGCCCAACGATAAACACCATTGCTTAAAGTTCCAAATTCCATAAAGAACTCCATTCAAAGTTATGTAACAACAATTGTTACTAAACGTCAATGGAAACCATTTCTATTTAAACAAGAAATAGAAATGATGTTCTTTATCAACGAAGGAATATAAAAGCAATTGTCCGGGCTTCTAAGACAAGTCCTGCAGGAGTTTCAACAAATACGCTCCGATGGCGAAGTGCAAAGAACCTTTGCTTCATTCCCAACACGTAAATTTGACTCTCCTCGACGAGTCTTCTTATTCCTTAGCCCATGTATGTCATTACATATATGTGAGCCACACCCAAGATCCAATACCCAAGTGTCTAAGGAAATAGAATGACAATCAATAAAGAAGATTTCAAGAAGATGGGGCATCCGATGCCTTATCCTTCTTCACTGGACTCAAGATAAACCTTGCAATTTCTTCGCCAATGACCCTCCTTGCCATAATGATGGCAAATGCCCTTTTGAGCTAGTTCTACCTTCTTAGCCTTTCTCTTCTTTCCCTTCTGTTGTTCCTTTGACTCCCTCTTAGAACCTTCTTCGAGGAATCAACTAACAACACTGTCCCCTACTCATGCTTCTCAGAAGGCTCCACAGTCTTCAGCATGTTGAGCAGTACCATAGATGAACCTCCTTGCATCTCAGAGGTGAAGAGGAGCTTGGAGACTTCGAACCTTTCGAATCTCACTTGCTCATCAACCAACTCACAGAGATGAAGGACTACGATATGAGCATCCATATGCTCATGCTGCTTTCGTAGCTTGGGTTCCATCGTGGCTAGCATGATGCAACTCATTTGTTCAGAATCACTTACATGTTTCTGATAGGCCAACAATTGGTCCAAAGTTGCATCGTCACTAGGACGGGCGGGAAGAGGCGCTTCGAGGACATACACAAGCTTTTCACCTTGAGAACAATTCTCAAGTTTCTAAGCCAGTCCAAGAAGTTTGGCCCAGTCAATTTATTTGAATCCAAAATGGAATGCAAATTCAAACACATCATGATCAATCTTAGAAATACAAAACGAGCATATATGAGAAAGATGATTTTAAAATGCATCAATATACATTTATAAAATCCCATTCATTTTTCGAATTTCAAAAACCCTTAAAATCACTTCGGGAGATCGTAGGTCCATCTCCGAATGGGCTGATATCCATCATAGATAAGAACAACCTTGGAGTGAGTCCAACAAGCCATTCTTAGCTATGATGGTGGGTATCAAGTATACCGATTACATATCATGTATATGTAACTATCACAATGTGCTATCAACTAATTGAATGTTTACACATACATTGGGTTGTTAACACATTAACAAGTATGCATCATATGCATAGCACCCAACTTCACCTCTCTTCACATCGACCTTGGAGTGAGTCCAACAAATCGATGCTCCAAGTTAAAGCCGACCCATTAATCACGAAATAGTTTTAATATGGTTAGAGCGCATTCAACCAATTAGCCAGGCTTGGAGTGAGTCCAACAACCCAAACTAACGATTGACCTCTGACTCTTACCATATTAGAGTTAAACTATTCCAATGATTTGAACATGTTCAGGTTCGAGCCGGGCTTGGAGTGAGTCCAACAACCCAAACAAGAAACAGAACTCTGGTTCTAACCATATTAATGGAAGGTGTAGGCTTTAACATTGAGTTAGGGTTTTATGTCTCATCCTCTTTGCATGCAAATAACTATTATCTACATGGCAAGGCATACATGACATACATCTACATGTCACGACACGCATGACATAATGTTATGCATCTAATGCAATTACATGGCATACAATTATGTCATGTATATATTTCCTTATATGTCATAACTATTTATGGAAATAAAATATGTTTAAGATTTGATTCTCCAAATCAAATCATAATTAAATTAGGAAACAAATTTCCAAATCTAATCACATATTTTATTCATGGAATTATTTGATTAAGGAAAATCTATTTAGGAAACCAATTTCCTAAATCATTAAAACTACTTATGGAAATAAAATATTTTAAGATTTGATTTCCCAAATCAAATCATGATTAAATTAGGAAACAAATTTCTAGAATCTAATCAAATATTTTATTTATGGAAAATATCAATTTCCATAAATACTTCCAACTTTCCAAAAGTGGAAGATTTCCATAAATACTTCTAGACTTTCCAAAATTGAAAAATTTCCATAAATACTTCTAAATTTCCAAAATTAGAAAATTTCCAGAAATACATTATGACTATCGCAAACCATTTTACGATTATGTCTAAACACAACCTGGCTCGATACCATCAAGGTTTCCGATCACAAGTGTGTGTTCGATCATGTTTCAGAACATGAGCACAAATGAAGCAATTAAAAATAATAAATCTATATTTATTACAACACACACAACACACGCATGCTATTACAACAAGTGTAGACATAACCGTAAATTAAAATTTGCAATAAAAGGAAATTAAACTACGTTATACCTTCGATGACGGTAGCGGAACGATCAACCGAACGATCCTCATAAGAATCGCCTCTATCCGATCCACGCCGAGCTCCTCGGGATGACTTCGCTAAGTCACGAGCTTCGTCTTCGTACGGGTTACTAGCCTCGTGTTGAAGACGACGTGATCGAGAGATGATCACGATCCGAATCCAAATTCGGATCCAAAACGAGTTCTCAAAACTCGCTTCTCCGGAGAGGTATTCGTCAACCGTTTGACGAATCCTTCGTCCTCCACCTCAGAGGATTACCGGAGATCAAATCCCTGGTAAGTTAGCCGCTGTCGGAGCACTAACCGTCGTCCAAACGACGCTCCGACGAGAGGAGAAGAAGCTGTCCAGAAAACTGGACAGCTTGGTGGAGGAGTAGGCGCCGGCCAAAACAAGGAGAGAAAAAGCTCACCTTGATGCCGAACCTATAGGAGATCACCGGAGGGTCGCCGGAGGTTCACCGGCTGGAGCTTGGATGCCGGCAAGGGTCTTGGACGGCGGCACAAAGCTGGGCGGCGGCAGCTTTAGAGTTGGCACCGATTTACTCCTCCAAGGAGTGGGCGGCAACTCAAGGGGGGGCTAGGGTTTGGATTAGTTAGAGTTTAACAATCCCTTAAGCCCACTTTTATAGAGAACTAATTCTCTTAATGGTTAATGGATCATATCCATAAAGCCCGTTAACCCGCTCCATTAAGATCAGTTAAAATAAACCAAACCATGATGGTTTATTTTAAGTTAAAACGAACCGAACCAACTTTTGGTTCATTCGTTTAAAATAAACCAAACCCTTTGGTTTATTCTTATCCATTGGATTAGAACCAAACCATTTTGGTCCATCCATTACGTCTTCATAAGACGAAGCCCATCCACGCTTCCATTGCGACTGAAACGATTTCATGCTCGCTTTATGTTTGGTCCAACCAAACCTAGTTTCTCTCGGTCTGAGAATCCAATTCTCAAGCTCGTTTTAAATCCTTTGGATTACACTCGTTGTGCGTGTGACCAAATAGGTTCTCGGTTTATGTTGGCCGTCTATAATTAACCATTAATTATAGAACGATCATGAGTGACACCTAGTAGTACATCATGATCCCCAATTAACCGAAAAGATCAACGGTTGATCCAGAACTATTTCTGAAACCCTTCAGCAGCTCGAATGAATCGTGCCCCATTCCTTCACTCATCTTATACCCACTTGGTTCAGGACATGGTCTATTGTGTCACCTCACTAGTCGACTACGTCACACCTAGCCCAAGTATCATTTCCTCGTCCTACGGATTCTAGTTACTCCACATGTATCGAAGAGTACCTTACTCTAAACATGTAATGCTTTGGCCAAAGACTTTAGTAACAATCCGACGAGAGGCCCTGGGTATACATCTCCTCGCAAGGAGTGGTGAATCCTTTATAGGCTATTCAAACACCTTCGATCACTTCGACTTATACCCAATCATCCCGGGTCCACATCTCCTCGGAGATGTTTGCTTAAGATGTCAAAGCATAAGTCTCCATGATCAAGATGACTTGAATACCGCAAGTCAAAGGAACATCGCACTTAAGCCACAGTAAGATCTTCATTGACATATCTATATATGCAGAGAACCATATGAAGTCTTACGGCTGGTCACTCCAATGAACTAGTTACCATAACTAGCATCCACGATTAACTCCGGACATCACTATGTCTCCAGCTAGTGAGAATCAGCTGCTTGGATACACCAAGGAGTATACCTCGTGCTAGTCTCGACAGAATTGATGGTGTCCAAATCCATCAATTCATCGACTAGGGATAATTCCGATACATCACAATTACACATGTAGAGATACTCACTAGTTGTAATCCAATCACAAATTCTCTCATGCTGTGAATCGTATCGTGGACATTCAGTAAATGAGTTTAAGATCCAATCAAATACATAAAACATGTATACTCAAATAGTGAATCTTCATTTATCATATAAATGGTTCATACATAAGGCGATTGCCTTAAGACATCTCTCATATATTACTAACAAAGTCTTCTGCCTAGTATCTAATCAACATGACCTATTAGGATTTTCTGTTAAGTCTACACACTTAATTGCATATTAGATCACAAGTTGATTCTAGCTTTAACCATGATTCATACATTAAAAGTGGTGCCATTCTGCATCAACAAACTCCCCCTTTTTGATGTATGACGATACATCATTAAAGTTAAGAGAAATGTTGCAAAATGTAACAACAAGTTCAAAATGTACCATCAAGTTCACATGCAATGCATCAAAATTCATAGTATATCAAATTTAAGTTCATATGTAATGCATGAAGTCATAAAATACATTCTTAATAACCAATATCAAGTAAATGTATTAACTTTAAACCACACTATCTCTTTTAACCACTCTCTCTCCCCCTTTGGTATACATCAAAACATTATAAATTACTTTTCAATGCCAAAATTCAAGATATAAGAATTACTTAACTTTTTCACAAAAGTCAATTAATTAAGTGGAACAAGAGTCAAACCAATAAGTGAGTTCAAGTGATTAGTTTTCAAAATAAGAAAGATTGATTTAAGATAAAAGATTAAGTTTATGAAAATTTCGTAATTATGCTACTCATGACAAAGCAAATTAGCGTTTCAAAGTATGTAGGCTTTTCAAAGTACTTAAGCTTTTCATAAGTATTTTTTTAAAGGATATCAGTTTTTAAAACTAAGCTTTTCATAATATTCTAAGCTTTTCAAAGTATTATTTTAAAGTACATAAGCTATTCAAAGTTTTTCAAAGTATTTCAACGTACTTAAATTTCTAAAGTTCATGAAAAATTTGATTTCAAGGCTCGGTAGATTTTAAATAGCTTAAAGTTAACTTTTTTTTTTTTTTTTCAAAATCCTCTTTAACTTTTGAAAAATATTTTCTCCCCCACAAAAAAAGCTAAAAGTTTTGAAAATGTTAAAAAACACTTCCCCTCAACAAAAGCTAATAGTCTTTAAAAAATCCCCTAGATCATAGCTTGAAATAATATTTGAAATTATTTTCTCCACCTTAAATCAAAACATATTTTAAATTTTCAAAAATGTACTAATGTGAATGCAGTAAAAGTTATCCAAGCATGAATCTCTTTTCGTAATTGAGTAAATAATATATTTAAAATAAACATCTAAAAATTGTCTTTAAAGCAAATGTCTAACTCTTGAAAAACTCAAATGATATAAGATTATCATTACGTTTTGGGTGAGAGTTAGTCACTGAAGTGATCGATTTGCTTTAAATCCCTTTTGATTCATGTCGATGTACTAAGTCTACATTTGGAACCTGGAGTGCAGTCCTAACATCTCATGTCCATGCTTCTTCGTGGCTCAATACACAAACATATAGTTCTAGGTGTTTGTGAGATGCGATGGCTTGCCTAGATCTATAGGATCATGAATTCTAAATTCAACCTAGGCTAGCTCAATTTTAATTTTCTTTAAAATAATATTTTTTAGTAAAAAAAAGGTTTGGAATGGTAAAACATTAAAGAAACCTATTCTACGAGGTATAAACCTAATTAACTACTAAGTCAACAATCAAGACTTTATAATGAAATAAATATTGAAATGTTAACTACATATATTCATAGTAAATTGACTACTGCATCTAATAAAGTTTTAATCTGAGGAAGAGAGAGGTGAATGAGGATGGCTCATGCTCCAAGATTGAAGCATCTCCATTATCTCTCTGTGATCGTTCCTCTATTGCTGGAGCATTTGCATCATCTCTAGATGACGTGCCTGATGTTGTTGCTCATAATGCTGTATTGCATCCTTCAATTTGGATAATCTCTCTGCTACTATGGGAGGAGCAGGAATTCCAAGAAAGGGAGATAGATCATGAATCTCATGTTAGGGCAATCAATCCATGTATGATGTAGTTTTGATGTGTGTATTGCAAATGGTTTAAGTTAGGTTATTATGTTGATTTGATATGTGCGTTTAAGTTGTGCAGGATTTAGTAAATCACACATGGTTAGCTTGGTGAAAGAATTGGTGAGTTCACCATCTCATGGCTCGGGTCTTTGAGTCGGTGAAGGATGGCATTGTGGAAGCTGTGCGCTTGGTGCATCCGAGGGACCACCGGACAAGGAGCATTGGAGTGAAGCCAAAGGAAGCAGACTTCAGGGCGAGACGAGAAGGATGACACTGCGAAGCCGTGCGCTTGGTGCATCCGAGGGACGTGGCGGACGAAGAGAGCTTCGGTGACGGACTCCAAGGGAGATGAGAGTGAGCGATTGTAACCCGGGATAGGGTAGCTCATAGGTGTACTTGACCAAATGGCTAAGTCAAGTGTCGGATACTCAAACAAGTTGTTTGAGGTTTACCTGACCGTCGGAGGCTCAAACAAGTGTTTTGTTTGAGGTTTTACCCGACACCAGTCGACTGATATAAATATCAGTCGACTGCTTTGGGTCGATGGCACTTGACTGGTGCGGTGTTCGACTGATGGTCTTTGTTGGTGCAGTAGACACCTAATTCGAACCTGAGTTTTGATTATAGCAAACGATACAAAGTTAAGCTCATTTTGTTATCTCACGAGCTAAATCAAGTGTGCAGAAAATACTAAAGCTAGAGCTGAAGGTCAGCGACACCCCGAGGGAACTGTGGTGGTCGGGTGACAACGGGAGGACTTTGAAGGGAGCCGAAGACCTCAGGTGGAGATCGAAAGCAAGACTTCAAAGGTAAATGTTGAGTTAAGCTCGAGTGAGTAAAGTGAAGTGAGGTCATGTCCTTCGTACGAGGACATGTTTAGGTGATGATCTGACAAAGACTTCCCATGGAAGGTCTATATTGAGATCGGATGACAAGTGGCCGTCAAATTCACTTATATTTCGAGCTAACTTCGAGATCGTTTAGCTGGCGGCCATCAATTAAATCGGCCAAGGATCAGTTCAATTGTTGGGCCATCAGTTCAACCGGCCAATGAATCAGTTCAACCGCTGGTCAAGGATCAGCTTCGAGGAGAGTCAAAAATCATCCCTTTCTTCAAGGGTGAGGTGGCCATTGATGTAGGATCTTGATGTGCTCGAGGAGGGGACTTCTAGGGCTATAAAATAAGGTCCATTCCTCACCATTTTATCAATTTTAAGTGCTCCAAATTGCTACCGTAATGCCGCGACTCTCCAACAACTCTACGACGATGAAGTGCTGCCGAAACACCGACGACCCCAGATCAAGCTTCAACTCCTCAAGTTGTCGGTAATACTTAAAGTCGTCTACTCAGTATTTTCTTTTTAAAGTTTATATTTTCGGAGCTTTAATCGTAAAGAGGAGAGGGGGAGTGTCCCTCTACCTCAAGGTTTTTGTATCTTCTTGTACTCGTTCACTCCTACCTCTAACGAGGAGTATTATAGTTGATTGCCCACTGTACATGGCCTAGGACCGTTAGGGCCTTGGATTAGCAGCCGTAGGCTGTGAACCAAGTAAATTCCTTGTGTCTTACTTTACTTTCTGCTGCACTAAACTCGTGTCTTTATCGAACGAAAAAGAAGAATTTATTTTGCGCTATTCACCCCCCTCTAGCGCTCAAATCGATCCAACAATTGGTATCAGAGCCGGGGGCGCTAAGATTTAGTGAAACCACCAATCTAGCCTTGTTACAGATTTGTTTTGAATTTTACGAGTTTTTTTTTGTTCGTTTAAATTTTCTCCCGTACTACTAATCCAAGACGCAAGTCTTGATACATTTCGTTATTTTTGTCGTTGCTAGATTCTTTCTCTTCACTTGTTTTTTTGTCAATGGCCCATCTTGAGGGTTTTAGCACCGTCTGACCTCCGTTTTACAACGGAGATAACTTCCGTTATTGGAAGGGTCGGATGGAGTGCTTCCTTAAGACCCAAATCGAGATGTGAATTATAATCCAAACAAGATTCATACTTCCGACTAATGAAGTGGGTGAATCCTTGGATTATGACCAATGGACCAATGCTACAAAAAGACAAGTTGAAGTCGATGCCAAGGCGACTCAAATCCTCTAATGCAGCTTGTCCAAGGAGGAGCTCAATCATGTCGATCCCTTTATCAGTGCGAAGGACTTGTGGACCAAGTTAGTGGAATTACACAAAGGAACCGACGAAGCTAAGGTATGCAAACGGGACCTTCTTTTCAATAAATTATATAATTTAAAAATGCAGGAACATGAGACGGTGACTCAACTACACGCCCATGTACAAGTCATCGTCAACAATTTGCATGCCATCAGACAAAAGGTCGAAAACCACAACCTCATAAGGGATATTTTGAATTCATTTCCTAGGACTACCTTGTGGGCATCCATGGTCGATGCCTACAAGGTTTCTAAGGACTTATAAAAAATTAGGTTAGATGAATTATTTTCAGAATTCGAACTCCACGAATAGTCTAATTCGGTACTCGAGAAAGGTATAGCCCTTTTTGCAGTTCCAAAGAAGAAACCCACAAGTAAGCCACCCCCAAAGGAAGAAGAAGGCGAGTATGAGTTGGAGGTCGATTCGGAGATGGAGACCGAACTAGTCAATCTAGTTTGGAGGATGATTAAGAGCTGAAGATGACCTGTCACTCAACCTAAGGAAGGTAAATCTAAAGCTAGTTCTAACATTAGGTGCTATGAATGCAACAGGTTCTGACACATCAAGTCAGAATGTCCAAAGCTCAAGAATAAAGCACCGAAGTTCAAGAAGGCACTCAATGCTACGTGGGAAGAGGCATCGGAGGAAGAAGACGATGACCTCGTCTTCATGGCTAAACCAACCGAATCAGAGTCGGAGTCCGAACCTGAGCAAGAATCTGAACCCGAGGATGAGTTGGACTACGAATTGCTATTCAAGTCAAGCCACGGATCTGGATCCGGTTCAAGAGATACGCTCAAGGTAAGTCGGTCCCTCATTAGTACTTTATATAATGCAATTAAGTTTCTAACTAGGAAGTTAGCTAAGTCCGAGTCCAAGGTCGAGACCTTGGTTGAGGAGTTTAAACTCCTTAAATATGAGGTCTCCCTAACCTCTTCGACTAGTCAAGTTCAAGAGGAGGACTCAACTCGAGTTGAAAAGCTCGAAGTTGAGAACTCACTTTTGAAAAATCAAGTCGAAGATCTTAGGAACACGTTGGAAAAATTCACTTTGGGATCCAAGGGACTTGACCTCCTACTTGGATCGCAAAGGGCCATGTACAACAAGGTCAGGCTCGGGTTTAGCTCAAATACGACTAACAAGTCGTATATGTCGATTGTAAGTTGACATAAAAAACTTGTCCAAGCATGGGTCCCTAAGACCACTTTGATTTCTCAATTAGGGTCCAACCAATACTGGGTTCTCAAGGACCAAATCTACTATGTGGAAAGACCAAACTGATTCAATGGTCCAGAGGGAGCCAGTACGAAATTTATTTGTGCTATTACTTAGAAATTGCATGCTTAGTTCTTTTTTTTCTTCTTTATTCTCTCTTTTTAGAATGGTTAGATAAAGACTATAACTCGTCAATACTTGATAACATAGTACCAGGATGCGGTGAGATGATAGTACGCTAAGAAAGCGAAGTCTTGGGTACTCGAGCTAGATTAGGCGTATCTAGTTCGGTTCACTTGACCGAGTGGAACTAACTGAAGCTACCTCGTCGTATCCTAGACTAGTTAGACCAGGAAATGGTCTTAGGTGAGTCAAGTTAATATTTTATCGAAATTGGCTTTGTCTAAGGAAGTGGTCATTTTTTTGATCAAAGAAGGTCTCTGTGCCTCGCCATGACCTGGAAGCCAAGATCTTGAAAAGGTGACTTGATGAGCTTAGGGTCAAATCTGAATCTAATGCAAGGTTGACTACTTTCAAATCATTAAATTTAAATCAAGTAAAATTGGAGGCATCTCACAAGAACACATAAGGATAACGTGTTTGATCGTGTAGAAATGGGTGAGATGATCTAGGTCTAATAATTTACAACCAAATCTTAAAATTCTAATATCCGATCCAACTACCTTGTGTGTAAGATCAATGGATGTTGGACAGTGGTTGCTCCCGACACATGACCAGGGATCAACTTAAGTTTTCGAAGCTTCGATTCAAATGACAAGGATAATTAGCTTTTGGAAACAATGGCAAGCTCAAAATCATCGGATAAGGTGATATTGAGCTCAACTCAAACTTTGTCATTCAAAACGTTTTACTAGTTGAAAATTTCGAATAAAATTTACTTAGAGCAAGTCAGTTGTGTGATAATAACTATAAGGTCATATTTATAGAAAATGAATGCATAATTAAAACAAATGAAACTTCTAAAACAATCCTTAAAGGAACTAGGAATAGCAACATCTATACTATTAATCTACCTAACTCCTCAACCAAGTGTCTTATGACACAGCAAGAGAAATCTTGATTGTGGCACCGACGACTCGGTCACTCGCACCCAAGACTCATCCACAAGATGAGTCAGAGTGGCTTAGTCAAAGGTTTGCCTAACCTCAACAACTTCGGCAATAAAATTTGTAATGCTTGTCAACAGGGTAAACAATCTAGGACACAACATCAACTAACTAATCAAGAACGAACCAAAAGTGTGCTTGAGCTCATTCATTTGGATCTATTCGATTCTCATGGAGCCAAGTCACTTGATGGAAGTCAATTTTGCTTAGTCATAATTAACGACTATTCTAGATTTACCTGGGTTAGGTTCATCAAATACAAAAGTGATACCCTATATCAACTAATCAGTTTGTTTAAACTAATCGAAAATCAAAAGAACCTTAAAATTAAAAGACTTAGGAGCGATCATGGTGGTGAATTTTAAAACCACAGGTTTACAGATTTCTGTAACCTAAACGGATACCACCATGAATTCTCATGTCCTAGGACCCCACAACAAAATGGCCTAGTCAAACGTAAAAATAGAACCCTACAAGAAGCCGCTAGGACAATGCTAAACGAATATAACCTACCTTATAGGTTTTGGGCAGAAGTCGTTAGTACGACTTGCTATGTCCAAAATAGGATCCTTATGGTAAAGATGCACCTTAAGACTTCGTACGAAATCTATCACGACAAAGTACCTAACATCAAGTACTTTAGGGTATTTGGATGTAAGGTACATATCCTGAACACTAAGGATTACCTAGAAAAGTTCACCTCCAAAACCTCTACCGGAATTTTCTTAGGATATTCGACTACAAGCAGAGCATATAGGGTATATAACCATGACACCCTTAGAGTTGAAGAAACCATTAATATAGTGTTCGATGAAAGACACGAACCTACAAAACCCGTAGCAACACCAACTAACAAACTGATTCATACCAGACTTGACTCCGACCTTGAGATCGAGTCTAGTATTAATCCTAACCCAAGTCCAATGAGTCATCCTATCGACCAAGTGATAGGTGACCCTAACCCAAGTCAAATTAGGATTCAAACGAATCGTCCTATCGACCAAGTGATAGATGATCCTAGTCTAGGAGTTTGAACTAGAGCTTCATACCGAAATCTTAGTCAAATCTCCTTGATTTCGAAAATCGAATCCAAAACCATTGAACAAGCTCTTCTTGATCCCGATTGGATTATTGCAATGCAAGAAGAGCTAGCTCAATTTACTAGGAACGAAGTTTGAGAATTAGTACCACCACCTAAAGATAAATCAATTATTGGAACAAGGTGGGTCTTCCGAAACAAACTTGATGACAAAGTTGAAGTAGTTAGAAACAAAGCGAGATTGGTCGCGAAAGGGTTTAGTCAAGTAGAAGGGTTAGATTACGATGAAACCTATGCCCCCGTAGCTAGATTAGAATCCATCCGAATGTTGTTGGCATACGCTGCATATCGAGGATTTAAATTATTTCAAATGGATGTCAAGTTAGCATTTTTGAATGGATTTATTAAGGAATAATTGTACGTTAATCAACCCCCAAGATTCGAAAGCTTAGATAAATCCGACCATGTGTTTAAACTCAAGAAAGCTTTATACGGACTCAAACATGCTCCTCGAGCTTGGTACGAGAGGCTTTCAATTTATCTTAAGTCAAAAGGGTTTAACCAAGGCCTAGTCGATCCGACCCTTTTCGTAAAAACCGTAGGTAAGGAAATCTTTATAGCCCAAATCTACGTAGACGATATCATTTTCGAAACAACTAATTCGATCCTACTAAACGAGTTCATTTTACTTATGGAAAGTGAATTTGAAATAAATTTAGTAGGTGAATTGAGTTTCTTTTTAGGACTACAAATTAAACAAACTAAGTATGGAATATATTTACATCAACAAAAATATACTAGGGAATTAATTAAATGTTTTGGAATGCAAGACACTAAAACCATCAATACACCCATGAAAACTAATGTCAATATAGGAGAGGACTTAGAAGGAAAGCCCATCGACCTAAAATACTATAGGAGTGCGATAGGGAGTCTTCTATACTTAACTGTGAGTCGACCCGACATTTTATTCGCAGTAAGTATGTGCGCAAGGTTTCAAATTTGTGCCAAGGAGTCTCACCTAACCCTAGTCAAGCGTATCCTTAGATATCTAAAAGGCACACTAAGCGTAGGTATTTGGTACCCTAGATCTACCTACTCGAACTAATTGGTTTCTCAGAACCCCCCACTCTTTCCAATTTATGGCAAAAGGGGGAGAAAAGGTCAAAGTTAAGGGATCATTTTTTTATAACTTAATTTAGTAACATAATCTATATTCTCATGGCCAAAAGTTAATGTTTACTTAACTTAATTTAATGTTTGCAAACTTAATTCTATTAGTTGAAAAAGGAGGAGAAAGGCCAAGTTAAGAAATCTTCTTAACTTAAACTTATTTTTAATACTAAGGCCAACTTAATTATTTAAACTCTTCCTAAGTAGCAAAAATCAAGGGGGAGGGTTAAGACCTTCTTTCAAAAAAACTCACCCTCGGTCAAGGGGGAGGTTTCCTCAAGGGGGAGTCTTGAAAGAGAGTCTCTATTATTCCTACTTAATTTTCAAATTAAATTCTTCATTTCAATTTCATGATAATGCATATCATTTCCTTATCTTTGTATGGGGTTGCCATAGATCAAAAAGGGAGAGATTGTTGGTGCAGTAGACATCTAAGTCGAACATGAGTCTAGATTATAGCAAACGATACAAAGTTAAGATCATTTTGTTATCTCACGAGCTAAATCAAGTATGAAGAAAGTGCTAAATCTAGAGTTGAAGGTCAGCGACACTCGGAGGGAACCGTGGTGGTCAGGCGACATCGGGAGGACTTCGAAGGGAGCCGAAGACCTCAGGTGGAGACCGAAAGCAAGGCTTAAAAGGTAAATGTTGAGGTAAGCTCGAGTGAGTAAAGTGAAGTGAGGTCGTATCCTTCATACAGGGACATCCTTAGGCGACAATCCGACCAAGACTTCCCATGGAAGTCGAGATCGGATGGCAAGTGGCCGTCGAATTCACTTATATTTCGAGCTAACTCTTTATTACAGTAAAAAATTCTGGCCATCAGTTCAACCGACCAAGGATCAGTTCAACTGCTATCCATCAGTTCAACCGGCCAAGGATCAATTCAATTGCTGGGCCATCAGTTCAATCGGCCAATGAATCAGTTCAACCGTTGGTCAAGGATCAGCTTCGAAGAGAGTCAAAACTCATCCCTTTCTTCAAGGGTGAGGTGGCCATTGATGTAGGATCTTGATGTGCTCGAGCAGGGGAATTCTAGGGCTATAAAATAAGGTCCATTCCTCACCATTTTATCAATTCTAAGTGCTCCAAATTGCTCCCATAACGCCACGACTCTCCAACAACTCTACTACGATGAAGCATTGTCGAAACACCGACGACCCAAGCTCAAGCTTCAACTCCTCAAGTCGTCGGTAATACTTAAAGTCGTCTACTCAGTATTTTCTTTTTAAAGTTTATATTTCTGGAGCTTTAATCGTAAAGAGGAGAGGGGGAGTGTCCCTCTACCTCAAGGTTTTTGTATCTTCTTGTACTCGTTCACTCCTACCTCTACTAAACTCGTGTCTTTATTGAACGAAAAAGAAGAATTTGTTTTGTGCTATTCACCCCCCTCTAGCGCTCAAATTGATCCAACAGTCTTCTGGCCCAGTAGTTGACTGATAGGGTTTAATAGTCGACTGATCGCCTGATCACTCGATTGATGGCTTTATCAGTCGACTGATGAGGGAGCCATTGGCTGGACGCCAATGTGGATGAAGTCGTTATAAGGCAATGACTATAACAATAGTCGATTGATGGCTGCATCACTCGACTGCTCGCTGCCCAACGGGAAGAATGACCTCTTCCCTATAAGAAGAGGCCTTGGGTGCTCTTGGGAGGCTAATGCTTAACTCCTAAACTTCTTCCAAGTGCTCTACACGATTTTCACTCCTCTTCTTGTGTTTATTTCAATCTTATTGTAATAGGGAGTGTTCTTGTAAGAAAGGTTTACCTCCACCTTGAAGGAGAGATTAGTGATTGTTGAGGGAGTAATTCGCCGAACGAATCATCCGTGGATTAGCGGCAAGGGTCGTGAACTACGTTACATCGGTTTGTTAGCGTTTGTATCTTAATTTTTTTTATTATTAGTATTTCTTTTGTGCTAATCTTATTTGTAGGCGATTAAGAAGCGAACGATTTCCATCGTACATATTGAGGGCTATTCACCCCCTTCTAGTTGGGCCACGATCCTCCAACAAGTGGTATCAGAGCAAGGAGGTTATCATCGGACTCACCACCGTGACAATCAACCACAATGGCCGACTCCAACATCCATCCACCCAAGTTCAAAGGCGATTTCTCTTGGTGGAAGAAGAGAATGGAGGTATTCTTTAAAACTGATTTCAATATCATGTTAATAATGGAAAATGATTTCAAGATACCTAGGGATGAAGAAGGGAGAATGCTAGACAAATCGAGATGGACCAAGAAGCAAAGAGAGGAGCACTTGGCGAATTCAAAGGCCAAACACCATCTATACAATGTGCTCCTTCAATAAGAAATCAACCGGATTGGCGAGTGCTCAAATGCCAAAGAAATGTGGGAGAAGCTAGTGGAGCTTCATGAAGGCACATCCGAAGCCAAGCTAGCAAGAAGGGACCTCCTCCTCTTTTAATTAAGCAATATCAAATTAGATAAGGGGGAAAAGGTACTCTCACTACATTCTAGATTTAAAGAGATAATAAATGGTTTAATAAGTGTAGGTGAGATGCTATCAAACCGGGACATGATAATGAAGACAATAGATGCATTCCCCCGGTCATCCAAATGGAGTTCTATGGTGTACTCATTCTATATCTCCAAGAATCTAGAGGTAAGTACTCTAGAAGATTTTTTCTCCACCATGGAATTACATGAAACTAGGCTTGAAGGTATAATAGAAGATCCAATCAAGCCATCAAGGGGATTAGCACTAGTAGCCGACAAAGGGAAGAAGAAGAAGAAGGAGACTCCACCTTCCTCATCGAATGAAGAATCTTCCTCCATGGATAGCAATGAAGAGGCTTACATGGTAAGGAAGGTAAGACGTGTTAGTGTCAGCCCTTAGTGCTAATCATTAGATGATTGATTAGGGATCATATGTATCATATTTCATTAATAAAAGGCAAAGATTGTTTATTATATTTACTTTATGCATGTGCCATCTAAAATAAATATAATAATTCCCTTGAATAGTAGGTTCTAATCTACAGTATATCAATTGGTAGAATTGATTATGAGAAGTTGTAGAGAATACTATTCTTAATATTCCTAGTCAAGTATTAATAGACAAGGGCAATATTAATACATTGAGACTAGCATGTAGGTTAATGAATGACTTGATCTCACAAGTCATGGATATGTGATATCACATTGACACATGGGTATATATATTGGAGAATATGTATACTGAATTGATCCGCTATGAGAAAGTGTCATGGATCGTTATATGAGTGTCATATACTTTCTCATGTGACTATTGGTATGAATAGTCCTTAGACCTGAAGTCACTATGGTTCCCTACATAAGGAGTTATGTACTTTGGTATCGTCTATCGTCACCCATAACAAGGTGCACTATAACGGCGATTACTGGGTATGTAATGAATTATGTGGAGGGATGTGAGCGATGTAGATGAGATCTATCCCTCCCATATGATGGGAGTGATATCTTTGGTCTCTTGATAGAGTAAGACCACGAAATGCATGGCCATGCTCAAATGAGTCAATATGAGATATTGAGCTCATTTGTTTGAGTGAGTCTACTTGGGGATCAAGAAACATAAAGATCAATAAGGGGATGACACGGTCTATGCCTCATTGATCGATCTGAGATATCAGAGATATCAGAGATAGAAAGACACCGTTATACATGATAATAGCCATGGAAAGGTTATCAGATCTCGATGATCTTGTAACTTGGGTAGCAATGATGCATTGCTAGATGCCGCTCATTGCTTATGTATCTAAAATGGTTTTAGATACATTGCCAACGTTACAAGAGCCTATAGGGTTACACACAAATGATATTATGTTTTGGAGATGATTTCTTTTAGTTGGACTAAAAGAACAATTGAGCATGTGGCCAAGACTTGAGTTAGACTCAAGTTGAACCATGGAAGATGATTCATCATCATGCATGATTAATGTGATTAATCATGATGAAGAGGAATACCAAGGGTCATGGTATTCAATAGGAGATAAGGGCATTGATGGCAAGGGTTGCTAATGGCTTGGTGATTAATGCTTTGAATGTGCAAAGCTAAAAGTGATGAAGCCAATTGTAATTAGTGAGGTGAGGTCATTGAACGTGCAAGCCAAAAAGCTAAGAGAAGTGTTCTCTTATCCCTCTCCTTTCTCTCCTTCTTCTTTCAAAGGGTTCTTGGCGTTTTGCTAGGGGCTGCTAGCACAACGTGACTCCAAAATGGGTGGGTGTCAGTGTGGATACCTTAGAGATACGGTTATCCTTACCGTATTGAGATTCGACAGCATTTGGAAAAGCGGAATTGCGAAAGGCACGCAATGAAGATATACTTCTCTTTCTAGATAAGATCTAGAAAAGTAGGGTACGAAACGACTTATATAGTTTTGCATGGATCTCTAGTGGGATCCGGTTTATAATTATTGTTTCCACTGTGGTTGTGCGAAGTATTTGCCCGCGATGTTGTGAACATCAGATCCGAAATTTTCCCAACAAGATGTGCTCTTAAAAGTTTTAAATTTAACAAGTCTAATGATAGGAGAAGGAGGAAGATTATTTGCTATAATTGCCAAGGTGAGGGACACATGAAGGATGAGTGTCCCTTATTAAAATCAAAGGAAGAAAAGAAGAAGCAAAAGAAGAAAGGAAGCAAGAAGAAGGATGAAAAGAAATCAAAGGAAAAAAGTAAAGGGCAAAGCGCATAATTTGAAGGCTACATGGGATGATCCATCCTCATCGGAGGAAGAAGAAGCATTCACAAGCCTCGGGGAAGAAGCAAGCTCAAGTGAGGAGGAGAGCTCAAGTGTCGGGGAGCTTCATCTACATCGGAATCGGAAGAAGGAGATTGGGTAAGTGAGATAACGAATCTCCCGCCCAAAAAGATTGTTTCAATGATTTCAAATCTAACTAAGGACTTGTTTAGGGCTAAAAAGAAAAACAAATGCATGCTTGATCAAATTAAGAATCTAGAAGAAAAACTAGCAAATACATGCTCACATGATAATAATGCTATTTCTTCTAGTATTAATGATGCATGTGTAGAAGAAAATAAGGTCTTAAGAGAAAAGATAGATTTTTTAAACTAAGGCCCTAGAAAAATTTACCATTGGCTCAAATACCCTAAACATGATTATTGAGAGCCAAAGGGCTAGTTTCAACAAGAAGGGCCTAGGTTACAAGGGATCCAAAAATAAAAAGGCCTATTATTGTTTAATAGCTAGGGGTCAATCTAAAACAACAATGGTAGCTAGAAAATGGATCCCAAAGGAGTATTTGGTAAACCCTATTGGAAAGAACTTATATTGGGTTCCCAAGTCCATCCTTAGAGGTTAGAGAAACCTAGGATAGTCAACCATAAATGGAATTATTTTATATTATGCTATTTGGTTGATTATGTTAGTGTTGGGTGAAATGTTTGATTTATGATCATGATTGAAAAATGTTCAACTTATGATATTGGGTGATAATGTTTAAATCATAATGGATAATATGTGTTTCATGATCATAATATGCAATTATAGATAATCCGTGTTTTATGATCGTGATGGGGTTTTTAGGATGATACTTAACCTTTGGATAGAATTGCATGAAATTTATGGTTAAATATAAATACCTTTAGCTACATCTCACACTCACCATAAGACTAACTTGAGTGAAAACATAGCATGAGTGAGATGTTAGGATGATACAAATGACTCACTTATGCTTATGACATTTTTGATGGGTCATTAGGAGTATTATAACATAGTAATCATAGACAAATCATGGGGAAAACATATGTTTAATGTCGGGAATTGCTTCCCACTTCGGTCGCTCATGCATGGCGATCCTATCTACGTCCCCGAATTAAAAAAAATTAATCCTTGACGAAGACGGATTACCCAAGCAACCGATCCATCATCGTGCTATTCGATTCGAGTGGTCTCTTGAACAAACTTATTGTTCAAGCAACCTAACTCTTTTCCTCGATTAGCCGCGGAATAGATGATGTACGGATTGCCGATTTTTGTGTTCATCTTCGGGGTCCAAGTAAATTAGCCACATGCATTATACAAAAGAACTAAATCAAAACAAACAAGATTATACCTCTTGTATACCTCTTGATCTTATATTATATGACCTATCCTCCTCTTGAACGTCGTGTGGGCAACGATCCTCCAAGAGTTGAAACCTCCTAGAACGCGTATCTTTCTTTCCTTGTTCGCTCCAAACAAAGGAAGATAACTAAACAATTCTTCTCCTATCTAGAGCCGACCACCAAGCTCCTAGCTTGATCCTTGCCGTCGGCCGAGGAGAGGAAGAGGAAATTTGGGCGCCGGCCAAGAACTCCAAAGGAAGAACCCTAACTCTTGTCACCGGCCAAAGAGAAATATAGGAAGAGGAAGAGATATGGGCACCGACCAAGAGAGAAAGAAGAAGAGATATGGGCGCCGACTAAACCTTAGGAAGAGAGGAAAAACTTCCACTTGTTGCCGACCAAAACCTCTCCAAACCCTAGCCGACCAACCCCTTTGGAAGCAAACCCTAATCTCCAATGATTAGTTGCCGCCCAAGCCAAAGAGCAAACCCTAGAATTCCAATTCTATCATGCCACCCAAGCCTTTGCCTCCTATTTATAGATTTTGCCCAAATCTCCTTTTAATCGTGTCCATTGGATCTAGGTTTCATGAGAGTTTTAATAGGCTACAATAGGGACCATGAGGATGAGTTGGATCTTGGCCACCCAATGGATCTAGCCCATATAAAATCTGGTCCATTAATGATAATCCATTCCACTAGAGGATTATCATTGATCTACCTCACCAACTCCCATAAATAAATATGAGCTCCATATATTAATTATACAAATGTCTCCCCATGTTTAAGATATCAAATGTCCGTCAATTAATTAATCAACATCTAACTCCATGAGTAGTACCACTCAACCTCATCATCATGCGGACCAAGTCCACCTGCAGGGTTTACATGATGATCCTTAAGAGCTCCTCAAGGGGACATTATCATCCTAATACATAGGACACGGTTTCCTCCTATAATCAATGACACACCATGTAAATAATATTATTTTCTAACTTACAGAGTCTATCAATTTAATCCATAAATCTCGCCCATTGGTAAATCAAAGAAATAAATACTAAATACATGTGCTCGTTATTATATCAGAATTAAGAGCATATACACCATAATATCCGAGGTCCGATTCAATTATGTAGTCAGCAATAAATTGAACCACCTTTAAGTCAGTCCTGCTTAATGCACATAAAGTGTACTAGTGTAATTCTATGGTCAAGACAAACCAATACCAAATTACACTACAACCATACCAATGGTTTGTTCAAAACCATCTCGGTTGTGAGCCTCTACTTATACTCTACAAGGAACTGATAATATGATCTTCCGTGTGACACCACACATCATGGTATCTATAATGTAATATATCAGACAATATGCATAACCATAAATATGCAAACAATGATTATGTGATTCTTATTTCAAAAATAAAGATGTTCATACAAAGAATAGACTTTTCAGTATACATCTCAACATTTAATTCATAGACATATTGCCCAAAGATCATGGTTGGATATTTCAAATATTTTAAAATCATTTTATGTTTTATAAACTGTGAGTTCATGATTTGAAACAATCTAAGAAAAAATTAGATTTAAACTTGATACAAAATTGAGACATTTTGTAACTTTTGAGAATTTGCCTAATTTTCAAAAATTGAATGCATTTTCATAAAAATCATTTTTCATTGATAGAGGGACTTATCAGAAATATGTTCCCCAAATTTCATGATTTTTAGAATTTTCTAGAATTTTTTATACATTTCTGAAATTTGGTTCGGAAATCAGAAAAGGTTGAATTATAGGTGTCAGTCGATTGGTAGTCTGAACCAGTCGACTGATGCAACTGTGCACGAGCACAGTAGCCTGATTTCTAGGTTTTCAAGCATGTTTTGGTATTTTTCTTCCTTTGGACTTGATGCCATGCTTGTATAATATATGTTAATATTTTTTATGGTGTCAAAGGGGGAGAAATGTGAGGGTTTAAGTTAATCATGCTAGGAGGGAAATTAGCATGTATTAAGGGGGAGTTGCATGTATTAAGGGGGAGTGTTTTGATACTTATATTATGTTTACATGCTTTCCTGCCTTATGTATTTTGTTAATGTTTTACCTAACTTAAACGGATTGTCACACATCAAAAAGATGGAGATTGTTAAGGCAATCAACCCATGTATGATGTGGTTTTGATGTGTGTGGCAAAGGATTTAAGTTAGGTTGTTATGTTGATTTGATATGTGCGTTTAAGTTGTGTAGAACTTAGTAAATCGCACATGGTTAGCTTGATGAAAGCATTGGTGAGTTCACCATCTCATAGCTCGGGTCTTTGAGTCGGTGAAGGATGACATTGTGGAAGTCATGCGCTTGGTGCATCCGAGGGACCGTCGGACGAGGAGCATTGGAGTGAAGCCAAAGGAAGCAAACTTCAGGGCGAGACGCGGAGGATGACATTGGTGCATCCGAGGGACGTGGCTGGACGAAGAGAGCTTCGGTGAGGGACTCCAAGGGAGATGAGAGTGAGCGATTGTAACCCGGGACGGGGTAGCTCATAGGTGAACTTGGCCGAATGGCTAAGTCAAGTGTCGGATGCTCAAACAAATTGTTTGAGGTTTATCCGACTGTCGGAGGCTCAAACAAGTATTTTTTTTGAGGTTTTATCTGACACCAGTCGACTGATATAGATATCAGTCGACTGCTTGGGTCGATGGCACTCAACTGGTGCTCGATCGGTGTTCGACTGATGATCTTCTAACCCAACAGTCGACCGATAGGGTTTAGCATTCGACTGTTGCACCATCAGCCGACTACCAAGGGACGGCAGTCAACTGATGTGTTGGATCGAGAAGCGTCGCTAGAGGGGGGCGAATAGCGTGCGTAAAATCTTTCTTTTCGATGTTAAAATAAGAGTAAGAACAGCGGGAAAATAAATAACACAGTTTATTTTTACTTGGTTCACAGCCCACCGATTGCTAATCTAAGGCCCCACGATCCTTGATCGCGTACGAAGGGGCAATCCACTATAGAGTCTCCTCCTCGTTGGAGGTAGAAGACAACGATCACAAAAACGAAAGTGCGAGGATGAGGCAACAAGCCTACCTCACCTCATTACGATTAAAACTACGAATACAATAAATAAAAATAATACTTGCTACCGACGAAGAGATTCTGAACTTGGCATTGCATCGGCGTTACGGTGTTTAGAGCTTTGGCATTGCGAGAGCACTTTGAGAGCAAGATGGATGATCTTTGGGTTGGAGTCCTCCCCTCCTTTTATAGACTTGTGCGTTGGAATAAGTCTAGATGGAAATCTTCAACTTTTGAAATTGATCACGAGGTGTCACCTTATCTTATCGCGAAGTGGCCGTGTCAAACATTATCCGTTTTGACCTAGCGCAAAAGGCTGATTCGTCGCCATGATGATCGATGTGCATCGATCGGTCTAATGGCCCGGCGAATGATCACACTTCCCTACAGTAAGAGGTTAGTGTGGAAAATGGTAAATATGACGGTTCCCTACCATCCGATCTCGACCTAGACCTTCCCCTAGAAGTCTTAGTCGGATCGTCATATACGGTATTCCCCGTACAGAAGACATGACCTTACCATCTCTCTTCGCACTTGTGCTTACCTCTGGTCCTTTATGACTTGTTGCTTTGCTTCTGATCTTCCACCTAGGTACTTCGACTCCCACGAAGATCTCCAGGTGTTGCCCGACCACCACGATTTCCCGACTTGGGATTCTCCGGGTGTCGCTGACCTTTGGCTTAGCTTAACCATTTCATGCACACTTAATTCAGCTCATGAGATAACAATATGATCTTAACTTTGAATCTTTGCCATAATCAAAACCTAGGTTCGATTATCTAGTGCTCCTGCACCAACAATCTCTCTCTTTTTGATCTATAGCAAACCGACACAAAGTTAAGGGAAAAATTAAAGCATAAAACAAGAGTAAATGATAAACATCCTTTCAAAAACTCCCCCTTAATCCTAGGTGAGTTTTGAAAGAGATACTTTGATTTTTGTTTTTAAAATTAAAGTTTTATTACTCCCCCTTAACTCTCACTCTTCTCCCCCTTTTGTCATAAATCAAAAAAGGCGTTGGGGTTTTTTTTATATAAAATAGGGATTTAAAAACAACATGTGTCTAGAATTATTAAAGATAAATCAACTATGAGCTCAAGCATGCATGTAGCAGTAGTTAGATAGATTGGTTCAAGGTGTGTCCCTCTACAATAATAATCTAAAGTTTGTAATATAACCCTTAGGGTTAGTTTGCTCTCCCACTTATTCAAATATATGAAGTATAAGAGATGTAGAGGGCGCTAAACTTTGGCCTAGAGAGTTGTAAATAGTCATTAAGTACAATAGTTGAGAAAATAGGTAGCATTTTGAAAAGGTTATATGTCAATTATCCTTAACATCTCACCTATTCTATGTGTCTCAGAATTTGTTCACCTGATATGTTTTGTGAGATAATTTGAAATTGATTAAAGATAGCCAACCTTGGATTAGATTCAGATTTAATCATTAGATCGTTAAGTAACTTTTCGAGAAACTGGCTTCCAGGTCGTGGCGAGGCACAGGGGCCTTCTTTGATCGGAACAATGACCACTTCCTTAGACAAAGCCAAATTCAAGAAAATATCACTTAAGTCACTTAGGATTACTTCTTGGTCTAACTAGTTTAGGATACGTCGAGGTAGCTTCAGCTAGTACAACTCAGCCAAGTGCACTAAACTAGATACGCCTTATCTAGCTCGAATACATGAGATATTGTTTCCCTAACGTACTATCATCTCGCTGCATCCTGATACTATGTTATCAAGGTTGACTAACTATTTGTCCTATCTAGTCATTCTAATAGCTAATCATGCAATGATTTTGCTAAGAGAGTGGGTATACTATTTTAGTGTTAGCTCCCCTTGGACCATTGAACCAATATGGTCCATCCACAAAGTGGACTTGATCCTGGGGAATCTAAAATTTATTGGTCATTATATGTGAGTTCAGTAAAACCTTTGGGATCCATGCTTAGACTCGTTGATGACTACGATTCATGAAAGACATATAAGATCTATTCGTAGTCCTTGACCTAAATCCGAGTCCGGTTTTGTTGTACACGACTCTTTGAGTTCCAAGTAGTCAGTTAAGATTCTTGGATCCCAACGTGAACCTTTCCAACCTAGCCTTGAACTCTTGAACTCGTCCTTTCAAGAGAGAATTCTCCTCCTTAAGTTTTTCAACTTGAGTTGAGTTTCCCTCTTGAACTTGACTAGTTGAAGAGGTTAGAGTAGTCTCTTGCTTGAGGGTTTCAACCTCCTCAAGTAACGACTCAACCCTAGACTCGGACTTAGTCAATTTCCTATTTAGCAACTTAATTGTATGATATAAGTTTGCAATTAATGAACGACTTACCTTAATCTTTTCTTTTGATCCGGCTTTGAGTCTTGACTCGAATTCATCCTCGGAGTCGGAGTTGGATTTGTAGTTGGCTTCGGACTCGGACTCGGACTCTACCGATTTCGCCATGAGTATCAAGTCGTTATTTTGATCTTCTTCCTCCTCTCACATTGCATGAAATGCTTGCTTGGATTGAGATGGCTTGTTCTTGAGTCTTGGGCACTTGGACTTGTAATGGCCCTTCTTGTTGCACCCATAGCATGTGTATGTTTATGGGGGTTTCTTGCTCTTCAATTGCTCCCTTTTCTTTTTGATGATCCTCCAAACTAGATTGACTAGTTCGACCTCCATCTCCTCTTCGGATTTCGATTCAGATTCACCTTCTGATTCGGATTCTTCTTCTTCGGGAGGTATCTTGCTCTTTGCTTTTCGTCTTCGTCTTGCAAATAATGCTACACCTTTCTCGACCGAGATCGCGTTAGTTTGTTCATGTAACTCAAATTCCGAAAACAATTCATCTAACCTAATCTTAGATAAATCTTTAGATACCTTGTAGACATTAACCATAGATTCCCATAAGGTGGTCCTAGGAAAAGCATTAAGAGCGTACCTTATTAAATCTCGATTGTCTATCTTTTGTCCGATGGCATGTAGACCGTTCAAGATGTCTTGGATCCGTGCATGGAGTTACGAAGCGGTCTCATGATCCTGCATCTTTAGATTATACAATTTATTGAATAGTAAATCTCTTCTACATACCTTAGCATCGGACGTCCCTTCATGTAGATTAATTAATTTATTCCAGAGGTCGTTGGCACTAATGAATGGTCCAATTCGGTTGAGCTCCTCCTTGGACAAGCCTCATTGCAACATTTGGGTTGCTTTTGCATCGGCTTCAATTTGCCTCTTGGTTGCATTGGTCCACTTGTCGTAATCCAAGGGCTCCCCTTGATCATTGGTGGGTAGAGCAAAGCCGGTTTGGATTATTATCCAAGTCACGACTTGTGTTTTCAAGAAACACTCCATCCAACCTTTCCAATAACGGGAATCATTTCCGTTAAAGAAAGGAGGTCGGGTGATACTATACCCCTCAATGTGGGCCATTAGTTATCTTGCAAAACACGAATAAAAAGCAAAAGGAATTCCAAGACTTGGTCTTGGATTAGTAATGCAGGAAATAATAAGGAATAAACGAGAGAGAAAAAGACTAAACAAAAAACTTCGCACTTACAACCTTCGATGTCCCCGAAAGGGTACCGAATGCTTGTTTTTGGGGATGAAGACAGCTTGTTACAAGGGTAAACCCTCATAAGAAGTGTAGATCTCTGAGAGAGCTTCGATTTGGTAGGTAGCACATTTTGTGGGTTCACTTGTATGAAAAGTTATGCTCGTTTTACCGTCGGCTACTCCAAAAGCGAAATACTTGCATATACACAACCAAAAAAAGGGTACCAAGATTTCGTCTTAGATTAGTAGTGCGGGAGAAATAATAGGAGTAATTCTCGAATCGAAAAATATGAAAAAAAGCCAAAAAAGTGCTAGATTGGTGGTTTCACCAAATCTTAGCGCCCCCGCTCTGATACCAATTGCTGGATTGAGAAGCGTCGCTAGAGGGGGGTGAATAACGAGTGTAAAATCTTTATTTTTGATATTAAAATAAGAGTAAGCACAGTAGGAAAATAAATAATACAGTTTATTTTTACTTGGTTCACAGCCCACCGGCTGCTAATCCAAGGCCTCGTGATCCTTGACCGCGTACGAAGGGGCAATCTACTATAGAGTCTCCTCCTCGTTGGAGGTAGGAGACAACGATCACAAAAACGAAAGCACAAGGATGAGGCAACAAGCCTACCTCACCTCGTTACGATTAAAACTACGAATACAATAAATAAAAATAATATTTACTGCCGACGAAGAGATTCTGAACTTGGCGTTGTGTCGACGTTACGGTGTTTAGAGCTTTGGTGTAGCGGGAGCACTTTAAGAGCAAGATGGATGATCTTTGGGTTGGAGTCCTCCTCTCCTTTTATAGACTTGTGCCTTGGAATAAGTCTAGATGGAAATCCTCAACTTTTGGAACTGATCACGAGGTGGCACCTTATCTTATCGCAAAGTGACCGCGTCAAACATTATCAGTTTTGACCTAGTGCAAAAGGCTGATTTGTTGCTATCACCAATAACGATGCCTTCCATCGATCGATGTTCAACAGATCGCCTAATGGCGAATGATCGCCAGCTTGACCACTTCCATACAGTAAGAGGTTAGCACGGAAAATGATAAATATGACAGTTCTCTACCGTCCGATCTCGACCTAGACCTTCCACTGGAAGTCTTAGTCAGATCGCCGCCTACGGTCGTCCCCATACAGAGGACATGACCTTACCATCTCTCTTCGTACTCATGCTTACCTCTGGTCCTTTATGACTTGTCGCTTTGCTTCCGGTCTTCCACCTAGGTACTTCGACTCCCACCCAGGTGTCGCCCAACCACCACGGTTTCCCGACTCGAGATTCTCCGGGTATCGCTGACCTTCGGCTTAGCTTAACCATTTCTTGCACACTTAATTCAGCTCATGAGATAACAATATGACCTTAACTTTAAATCTTTGCCATAATCAAAACCTTGGTTCGATTATCTGGTGCCCCTACACCAACATGATGAAGGTGGTTGCAGTCACAGAGGGTTTGAGAGTCGACTGATCGCCTGATCACTCGATTGATGACTCTATCAGTCGACTGATATGGATGATCAGTTGACTGATGAGAGAGCCGTTGGCTGGATGCCAACGTGGATGAAGTCGTTATGAGGCAACGGCTATAGCAATGATCGATGGTTTGCATCGATCAGCTCACGTCTAACGGAAGAATGACCTCTTCGCTATAAGAAGAGGCATTGGGTGCTCTTGGGAGGCTAATGCTTAACTCCTAAACTTCTCCCAAGTGCTCTACACAATTTTCACTCCTCTTCTTGTGTTTATTTCAATCTTATTGTAAGAGGGAGTGTTCTTATAAGAAAGGTTTATCTCCACCTTAAAGGAGAGATTAGTGATTGTTGAGGGAGTGATTCGCCGAACGAATCGTTTGTGGATTAGCGGCAAGGGTCGTGAATCACGTTACATCATTTTGTTAGCGTTTGTTTCTTACTTGTTTTTATTATTAGTATTTCTGCTGCGCTAATCTTATTTGTAGGTGATTAAGAAGCGAATGATTCCATCGTACACATCGAGGGCTATTCACCCCCCTCTAGCCAGGCCACGATCCTCTAACATCTCATAGTCTGGTGCCTCCTTAGTTCTATCCGGCTGATGCTTCGGATCAGGCTCAGGCTAAGGCTAGGGCTAGGGCTAGGGTTGTGGTCTATCTCTCCTCAAAATTAGGAAATGTGAACTATCTAAACCTATCATCTCATATTTAGTAAGTTGTTTGACGTTACCTGCGGTAACATCAAACTGTAATGTAGCTAATAAAGATATGATGATGTGGCAGTAAGGAATATATGTCCTACAACTAGTAATGACTCTAAAATGATGAATGATAGACTAGAACATCTGCAGACTAATATCTATGTCTAATATGTGAATGAATACATAAAGTAAAAATGAATGATAAGAACGCATCATAACGATATCCCGAGTAGTTAGTGGCAAAACACAGTTTACTTTAACTCTGTATAGGGGATAATCCTGTACTCTGAGTCTAACGAAACTAAATAGACTCACTGATGGAGTCCTTTCCTCACCAAAGAAATACAAATGCATCCTATCTAATCTGATGTGAAAGTAGGGATCACCATAAGGTATTTCCCTGAGAGGGAAATAAACAATTGGACATGATGAATCCATGAGACCTAGATGATCTCTCAACATGGATGGGATAAAGATAAAATCTTTACCCCGTACTCTGGTAGAGTATGTGAAGTCATCGATCCTAATAAAGTTATTGCAAAACTTAGCACATCATGTTGATTGAGTTCCTATAATAAACTAATTTACATAAACCATAATGCTCTATAACATCTACGCTTGGTATACATGACCTACTGAAAAATGATCTACTCATATACCTAGTAGGCATAGGGGTATATGCGGTCTTATTAAATCTAAGCCTATGTCCCTCAGTGGAAAACCTAATATCCAAACTTGGGTCGGAGGATGTCTCAGCCTCAACTGCTCTTCTCTTACCCCTAAATAAATTGTAAATTTTAATATTAATTTTATTAAAGAGACTAAAAATGTAGGGGTGTTACCTAAGCATTGTAGATGAATTTAAATGAAAGATTTGATGACCTCGGTGAGAAAAATAGTTGAATTTCAAATTTTGAAGAGAGAATTCGATTGGTTTGAGTCGACTCGGCATTGCCTCATTGCTGAACTTATAATGGGAATTCAACCGATTGGAAATAATTTAGACGACAAGGTTTGGGTCTACTGGACTTGGTTCAGTCGACCTAGTTAGTTTTACCATTTACTGCATCTACTCTCCAGGTCACTATTTTTAACACAGTCGATGGGTTTATTTTATCCCTCAATGATAGTTATACTCTAGTTGATTGTGTTGGGTCTAGTCGACTCGAGTCACGATTTTTACTACTGTGACAAGTTCTGAAGTTTTAGTCAATTGAGCATTGTCTAGTCGACTGAAAACTATTCAGTCGATTAAATAAGTTATTTTTCTGAATTATTATTTAAGTGTTTTATAAACTTTTGGGTTTTCCAAAGGTTGTTAATATTTTTATCTTTTTCAACTCATGATAGACCTAAATTATTAATATTTGATGAGACTTTTAATTTTAATGTTTATCTTAAAAATAGTTTTAGACTTTTAATTTTTAAAGATTTGAACTTTTTGAAAAAAATTAAACTTTTATAATACGAATAGTGATACACTTTATTGATTTTGGATTTGTATTTTAACTTTACTTGGAAAATAGTTTTCATCAAATTATTGTAATAAGTTAATTGTTCTTAGTTTCCCCCTTGAATGTTCTTGAAAACATATTAACAAATTAATTAACCTTAATCATCTCGCCCAACCTAAGTTTTCAAAGCACGTTAGCCTTACATGTTTTGTGAGATGAGGGTTCATTCTTGATTAAATTTAATGAAAATTGAAAGTGTTTAAACTTGTGTTAGATTCAAGATTAACTTAGGTTAATCAAGTAAGTTTTTCCAAAATCAACTTCCAGGTAGTAGTTGTTAGATCGAAAAAGAAGCTAGGGGGGGGGGAATAGTGTATTATGAAAAACTTTCTTTTCTTTTGAAAATGAGTTAAATGCAGTGGAAAACAATGCAATGATAAAAACAATAAGACACTTTGTTTTTACTTGATTCACAACCAACTGACTGCTAATCCAAGGCCCTGCAATCCCTGATCACTTTCGAAGAGCAAACAATAAAAATCTATTTCTCGTTGGAGGTAAGAGACAAACGATTACAAAAGATGTAGAGGAGGAGGTAACAAACCTACCTCTCCTCTTAGAAAGTAATAAGTAAGAAAATAAAATTAAACAATATACTGACACAAGAATATGAAGGAGAAGAGCTTTTGCTGACATTACGATTTTGTTGCGAGAACTTGGATTGATAGAGCACTTGAGAGCTTTTCGTTAATGAATGAAGGGTGCCTCACCCCTTCTTTTATAGCTTTTTCAAACCCTAGCTTGTTGAGATCCAAATTTGTGTCAAAGAAGCTTATCATCCCTCACTTTGTGGCTCTTATCTTGACTTTATTCAAAGTGTCTAGATTCACTAGTAGTTGACTGAAGCTTCCATCAGTCGACTGAAGCTTCCATCAGTCAACTGATGGTGATCCAGTCGACTGCCCTTTTCCTCCAATCAACTAATGGCTTGAATAATCACCTACATCATATTGTTAGTACAAGAACTATATAATGAACAACGCGACGATCCTGTACCGTCCGATCTCGACTTAGGCCTTCCTTCGAAAGTCTTAATCAGATCGTCACTTACGGATGCCCCCGTACTGAGGACGCGACCTATCCTCTCCGCACAAAGTTCTTACCTTCCTTACCTTTGGTCCTTCTGACCTGCCGCTTAACTTTCGATCACTTGACCACCGAGGTTCCTCGACTTCTCAAGATGTAGAACCGTTGGGGATGCGCTAGAAGGGGGGGGGTGAATAGCGATTTCGATTCGACGCTTGGAATTCGATTGTATTCGTCTCTACAATTCATTAGTATGCATAGCGGAAATACAAATAGAAAGCATAAAATAAAAAAAGACAAACACACAAAACACAAGCAAAAAGAAACAAGATGTAGTGTGGTTCAGAACCTAGGATTCCTACTCCACGGGTTAAGCTCAAATGAGCTCTAGTGATGCAAACCACCACTAATCAACCTCTCCTTCTCGGAAAACACTCCGGAGGTGGAGAAAACCTCTGACAACAATTCTTACAACAATAAGAAGGAAATACAAGTAAATACAAATGAAATACAATAAACAATGTAAAAAAAACTTTACACAAGGTTGCTTCGAATGCTTTGTTTGTTGGTTGCTTGGATGAGCTTGAAGGACCCTGAAATGCACCAACACTTTGCCTCAAATCTCCCCTAGAATCGCTGCCAAAATCCTCCCTTTCGTGCTCCTTATAAAGCTGCAACTCGGGCTGATTTTCGCATAGCAGTCGATTGCCCATACCTAGCAGTCAACTGCTCCTATAGCCGTTATCTCACAACAGCTTAATCCACGCTGGAAAAACTCCAACAGATCACTCATCAGTCGAGTGCTACCCCATCAGTCGACTGCCTAGTTGACTAAGGACCTTTATGTGCTCATGGCCGGAAATAACAGTCGACTACCCTCCATGGCAGTCGATTGCTTGGTCAGTCGACTGCCATGGCCACGTGGCCGCAGTCGAGCTCCAGTCGACTCCCGACCAGTCGACTGGTCATAATCCCAGTCGACTGGCCAGAGTCGACTAGGCTGCCAAGTGTGAAAATACTTGACCAGTCGATTGGTCCATAACCTCAGTCGACTGATAGACTTCAATCATGAGGTTTAACCCAAGTATGATGCCCTCATACTTGATAGAACACTCTTAGCCTAAATCTAAGCCTTCTAACCACCTCCATCAACCTCATGTCTATTGAATCCCTCTATGTTATCCATGACTTGTTCATCCATATACTAGCCTTAAGGTCCTTCCATCAGCTATTATCATGCTAACCGATTCTACACCACCAAGGTACATTTGGATTTATGCCACCAAGACACATGCTTGGACTTTACGTCACCAAACATTAGACTTATGTCACCAAGACACACACTTGGACTTTATGCCGCTAATATCACACCCTTGGACTTTCCTTGTCAACTCTATGTTGGACTTTCCAAATGCCAAGATCCATGCTTGAACTTTACCATTGCCAAGACCCATGCTTGGACTTTACCATTGCCAAGTACTCATGACTTGGACTTTACATGCCAAGTACACAAGATTTGGACTTCCCATGCCAAGTACACAAGACTTAGACTTCCCATGCCAAGTAAGTATACAAGACTTGGACTTCCCATGACAATCACATGTCATACGTTTTGTCGAACATCAAAATATTGCTCAAGTTAAACTTGAGTCTGGTCAATCATGACCTGGGCCGATTGCACCAACAATCTCCCCATTTTTTATGTTTGACAAAACCTTTGAGTTAGGCCACCTAACTCAAACCATCAATTTCCACAATTCTTTCCCTTTTTGGCATACATAAAAAAACTCTCCCCAAGGGTATCAATGTCTTATATCCCAATGATATCTTACATTCTCCCCCTTGGTCCAAAAACATCTAGGATGCCTTCACTCTTCCTAGTGATAAGTCTCATATCACTAAATAAAAGGTAATTCTCACTTCTCCAATTCTCCCCCTTTGGTGAGCACAATAAAGGTTTCCAAAACCTTTCATGCCTCCCCCTTTGAGGAATATACATCCATCATCCCATGATGGATAACCTCCCCCTAAAAGTTTGCTCCCCCTTAACCATTACACCAACAATGTCCTTGGAGAGTCCCTAAGCCTATAGGAACACTAAACCATAAAAAATAATGACAAAAGTTCAAACTTGAACTTTCACGCACCTTAAAATTCGATACATCACCCAAAATAATTTTCCTAATCCATTTTAAATGGATTTTCACCCTTCTAATGCTTTCCAAAGCATATCCTAGGGTTAGGAGTAGTTAAAGCAGTCTAAAATGGCTGAAACATGGACTAAACAACCTTTTTTACCTGAAATCAGCTTTGACAGTCGACTTCCCTTAACGACAATCGACTGCCCAAAGTGGTAGTTGACTGGTTTCTATAATTGCAGAAATCCAGATATCAAAATTGAAATTTGGAAAATCATAATTAAGCAATTATACATAATTCAAAAAATCATGCAAATTCATATGTATAATACTCATGTCAAATATTATGGGTGAAAAATATTTGAAAAAAATAAAATACCAATTAAATTGTGAAATTGATACAAAGTTCAAAAACGAAGATAACATTAATGTTTTGAGCCTACCTTGTATCAATTTCATCAATGGTGATTGCTATCAAAAGATAGACTTCATCAAGATTTTTTAAAATGATTTTGAAATGATTTTAAAACCTTATATTGGACCATGATTTATGGGCTCAATACACATGACTTGCACATTAGCTTTCCTCATGATCCATCATTATTATTTAATGAGTTCTAAGTTCATTATGATGTACTAAATAAGCACATCAACTTAACTCATTTCCTAGCATCTCACATGTATCTAAGGTGCATGAAAACACATACAAGTCAATTTAATGTGAGATGTAGATTTTTGTTCTTCCTAGTCTAAGGTCTCATGCATTTTCTAGGCAACTCTATTTGATTCCCTTATACATGAGACTTCAAATCATGCCATTATCCTTAAATCAATTTTAATTAACCTAAATGCATGAATGATGATTATAACATATAATGATAGCATATATAAAACATGTGCCAATAATCAAGATGTCATGACATATAAATAAAATCTAAATACTAACATGACATAGAAATTAAACCTAATTATCATGACATTTTAAATAGTAATATGAAGCATGATGTTATGACATAACAAAGCAAACAAAGCATGCCAAGTATAAAATACAAAGGTATATAATACCTAAGTGTTAAGCTCAAATTTTCATTTCTAGAATTAAATCCATATTTGCCATAATGGATCAATCTCCTAAGTGTGCCAAAAATCCAAAATGTCACACTATGACCGCTAAACCTAATTGTGCCAATTTTGATTGACTTTTCAAACTTCTTGAATTTTATTGACACATCCTAAAATCCTTTAGGAAATAAATTCAACCCTCAAAGTATACAATAACCTTGGAAATAACCTAAAGTGCTAATTTTTCTATGATCAGGTTAACTACTCATCCATTTAAGGTTGATACAACCTAACTCATTTAGCGTGATGAAATCACACTCCTAGACACCCAATACTTGTTGGAGCTTCTTGGGTTTACTAGGTATTCACTAGGGATATCCTCTCTTAGTACCTTCTTAATGACCCGCTTAAGCTTGGAAACCTTGGACAATTGAGTCTTGCCTAGGTCAACTCTAGAGATAACTTCCCTTGTGACCTTCTTAGTGACTTTCCTAAGTTTCATGGAAACCTTTGCCACTAGGCATCTACCATGGTTAACCTTAGGGATGACTTTCCTAATAACCTTGGTTTTCCTAGACCTAGAAATGGTTCTATAATCAAATGGAACATTATGATAGGTCTCCTTTGGCTTATGTTTGTGACCCAAGCCTTTCTTGCCTCTAAATGACTCTTGTCTCCTAGACCCTAGATTTTGTCCATTAGACCCTTGAATTGGATTTTGCATCTTCCTAAAGGTCTTCTCTAATTTCTTAAGCATTGACCTCAAGGCTTGGTTCTCTAATTCTAATTTCTCAATTTTTGATTTTTCATTCACCTTTTGGGAATAGTTCTTTATCTTAGACATATGCCTACCATTCTTAGGATTAATGCATAAATGATTCTCTACCTTCCTAATGACTTCCTTAGGTAGAATTGTTTTAGAGTTATTGATTCTATATTTATCCTTAACCCTAACATTGCAAGATTTAGCACCTAAGGAAATATATTTATTGCTATTAGCATGCCTTTCATGATTATGCACAATTGCAAGAGAATTAAAATTACTCCTAGTATGCTTTTGATTGTTACGTAAATAAAGAGCATTATTGAAATATACCTTAGGGTTTGCCTTAGCTCCCCCTATATGTGTAGCTTGTCCCTTGCCCTTGCTAGGTTGTCTTCCCTTAAGACATTGACTTTCATAGTACCCCTTTTGATGACATTTGAAGCAAATGATGTGCTCCTTACTTTTAATTGGTGAGGCATCGACATCCTTAGGCTTTTCATGAACATTTGGCGCCGATTGAGTCTTCTTGACTCTTTTTGGACACTTGCTCTTATAGTGTCCTTGCTCCCTACACTCAAAGCATACAATATGATTTTTATTTTTAATTTCCATGCTTGAGTTACCTAGGTCGGTGGTAGGAGCCGGAGTTGGTTCTTCATCCCTTCCGGATGTTGATGGTTCTTCTTCTTGCTCCAGCATGGAAGACCTAATCTCCTCCCCTTCAATCCTAGAGGTGGAAGCTTCCTCCAATTCTTCCACTTCTTCTACCGATCCAGATGTTGATTCCTTCTCAACCTCCAAATCCTCACTCTCTTGAGATTTTTGTTCACTTGAGGCCAATAAGGAATTTTCATGAAGCTTTGCCAATTTGCTCCATAGCTCCTTGGTATCTTGAAATTCACTTAATCTAGACACGACATCATTAGATAACGAATTTAATATCATTTGCGTTACCTTATCATTTCTTTCAAAGGCTTGGACTTGCTCTTTGGTCCATCTCTTCTTCTTGAGGTATCCACCTTTTGGACCCCTTGGAAATTCAAATCCTTTCATTAGAATGACCCAATCTTTGAAGTTCATCATGAAGAAATTTTGCATCTGTGTCTTCCATTGATCGAACCCTTCTCTTCCATAGAAAGTGTATGGAATTGGAGTGTTGATGCCCCATTGAAATCCATCGTTGGGCAACTCCATCCTCTAGCGCTTTGCTCCTTGGCAGTTAGTCCAAATGAAGAGTGACCTCACTCTGATACCACTTGTAGAACCATTGGCGACACACTAGAAGGGGGGGGGGGTGAATAGCGATTTCGATTCGACGCTTGAAATTCAATCGTGTTCGTCTCTACAATTCGTTAGTATGCACAGTGGAAATACAAATAGAAAGCATAAAATAAAAAAAGACAAACACACAAAACACAAACACAAAGAAACAAGATGTAGTGTGGTTCAGAACCTAGGATTCATACTCCACGGGTTAAGCTAAAATGAGCTCTAGTGATGCAAACCACCACTAATCAACTTCTCCTTCTCGAAAAACACTCCAAAGGTGGAGAAAACCTTTGACAATAATTCTTACAACAATAAGAAGGAAATACAAGTAAATACAAATGGAATACAACAAACAATGTAAAAAAAACTTTACACAAGGTTGCTTCGAATGCTTTGCTTGTTGGTTGCTTGGATGAGCTTGAAGGACCCTGAAATGCACCAACACTTCGCCTCAAATCTCCCCTAGAACCGCTGCAAAAATCATCCCTTTTGTTCTCCTTATAAAGCTGCAACTTGGGCTGATTTTCACCTAGTAGTCAACTGCCATACCTAGCAATTGATTGCTCCTATAGTCGTTGTCTCACAACGACTTAATTCACCCTAAAAAAATTCCAACGGATAGCTCATCAGTCGACTGCCAAACCCTAGCAGTCGACTGCTACACCATCAGTCGACTACCCAGTCAACAATGAAACTTTCTGTGCTCATGACCGTAAACAATAATAGACTACCCTCCATGGTAGTTGACTGTTTGGCCAGTCGACTGTTGAAATCTGGCAATCGATTGCCAAGGCCACACTGCCGTAGTCGAGCTCTAATCGACTAGTCATAATCCTAGTCGACTGCTTAGAGTCGATTAGGCTGCCAAGTGTCAAAACACTTGACCAGTCGACTGGTCCATAATCCCAAGCAACTGATAGACCTCAATCATGAGGTTTAAACCAAGTATGATACCCTGATACTTGATAGACTACCCTTATCCTAGACCTAAGCTTTCTAGCCACCTCCATCAGCCTCATGCCTATTGGATCCCTTCAAGTCATCCATGATTTGTTCATCCATACGCTAGCCTTCAGGTGCTTCCATCGGGTATTGTCATGCTAATCGAGTCTACACCGCCAAGGTACATTTGGACTTATAACGCCAAAACACACACTTGTGTTGGTGCAATCGGCCCAGGTCATGATTGACCAGACTCGAGTTTGACTCGAGCGGTATTTTGATGTTCGACAAAACGTATGACAATGTGATTGTCATGAAAAGTCCAAGCATGAGTCTTGACAATGGTAAAGTCTTTAGTACTTGGCAAGGAAAGTCCAAGCATGGGTCTTGGCAAAGGAAAGTCCAAGCTTGAGTCTTGACAATTGGAAAGTCCAAAATGGAGTTGTCATGGAAAGTCCAAGGGTATAGTCTTTGCCACGTAAGTCCAAGTGTGTAGTCTTGGAGGTGAAAGTCCAAGTCATGGGTACTTGGGAATTGGGAAGTCAAAGGATTAATATTGACGGCATAAAGTCTAATTGTGGAGTCTTGGTAGCATAAGTCCAATGGTTGGCGGTGTAAAGTCCAAGCGTGTCTTAGAAGCGTAAGTCCAATGTGTCTTGGCAGTGTAGACCAGCTTAGCATGACAATAGCCGATGGAAGTACCTGAAGGCTAGCGTATGGATGAACAAGTCATGGATGACTTGGAGGGATCCGATAGGCGTAAGGCCGATGGAGGTGGCTAGAAGACTTAGGCTTAGGCTAAGGGTGGTCTAGCAAGTATGAGGGAATCATACTTGGGATAAACCTCATGGTTGAGGAGTAGCAGTCGACTGAGATTATGGACCAGTCGACTGGTCAAGTGTTTTGACACTTGGCAGCCCAGTCGACATTGAGCAATCGACTGGGATTATGACCAGTCGACTGCTGTGAGTCGATTGATGTTCGACTGCGACAAGTGACCTTGGCAGTCGATTGCGAGATTGATACCGACGCCTTGAGCGATCATTGATGTGATGGTCGCGAGGATAAAACGCTTTAGTAGTCGGTGAGCAATGACCTCGACTTGGGTAATCCAAGTCCATTGTGAGACAACGACACTATTGGCAGTCGACTGAGACCTTTTGATGGTCGACTGCTAGGCCGAAATCCAGGTCACGCGAAGGAATAAAAGGAGCTCGACGGGGAGGATTTCCATAGCGATTTCTGTTAGGAATATTGTAACGGCTAGAGGGGGGGGTGAATAGCGTCAATGGAATTCTTTCGCGTTTGTTTCTACAATTTCGTTAGCGCAGCGGAAATAGAAAAGTAATAACAATAACGAAATGCACAACATGCTAACACAACGATATAACGTGGTTCGAAACCGCACGGTTCCTACTCTACGGATCGAGCTCTACGAGCTCTAGTGATGCACATGCAACCACTAATAAACACTCCTTCTCGGAACAATCCGGAGGTGGAGAAACCTCGTACAATGTATACAACAGTAATACAAGATGAATACAAGCAATATAATGAAATACAAAGCAATACAAGTAAAGAAAACACTTTACAAATACTCTTTGAATGCTTGATTACTTGGTTGATTGAGTAGCACTTGGAGACCCTGAATTGCAGCAGCAACTCGCCCCAAATCGCCTCAAAGAACCATCCCATTTTCCTCCATCACGAGCTCCTTATAAAGCTTCAACCTGTGCTGGAAAAAGTCGATCAATCGACTGATCGGGACCATCAGTCGACTAATACCACTGTTGTCGTGAGACAACGGCTAGATCCACGTTGGATAAGTCCAACGGATCTACCATCAGTCGACTGATCAAACCCATCAGTCGACTGATGGTGTCCTCACTCGACCAGTCGAGTCTCGACTCCATTCTGTGGCCGATTTCTCGAGCACCAGTCGACTGATCATACGATCACGATCGCTGAGCCATCGATCGTCGCCCACCTCTGCGCAATGATCGCTAGGCCATAACCCGCAGTCAAACCCTAGTTGACTCGGTCCAGTCGACTGCCACATGACACCAGTCGACTGGCACACCTCAAACATGAGGTTTTAGCCCAAGTATGGTTCCCCCATACTTGCTAGACCACCCTTAGCCTAGACCTAAGCCTTCTAGACACCTCCATCAGCCTCACGTCTATCGGATCCCTCCAAGTCATCCATGACTTGTTCATCCATCGCGCTAGCCTTCAGGTGCTTCCATCGGCTATGTCATGCTAACGGTGTCTACACCGCCAAGGCACATTGGACTTACGCCGCCAAGACTCCGCTTGGACTTTACGCCGCCAATCATTGGACTTATGCTGCCAAGACTCTTGCTTTGACTTTACGCCGCCAATATCAAACCCTTGGACTTCTCAAATGCCAAGACTCAAGCTTGGACTTTCCCTTGCCAACCCATGTTGGACTTTTCATGCCAAGACCCATGCTTGGACTTTCCATGCCAAGACCCATGCTTGGACTTTCCCTTATCAACCTATGTTGGACTTCTCAAATGCCAAGACCATGCTTGGACTTTTCATGTGCCAAGTGTCCCACTTGGACTTTCCATGCCAAGTACTCAAGACTTGGACTTTACCAAATGACAATTACATTGTCATATGTTTTTGTCAAAACATCAAAACATCACTCGAGTCAAACTCGAGTCCTGGTCAATCGTGACCTGGGCCGATTGCACCAACAATCTTCCCCTTTTTGATGTTTGACAAAAACCAAACAAATTATTGAGTTAGAACACTAACTCAAATCCCTTACCAATTATCCCAAATTGATAAATACTCTCCAAATATTCTCCCCCAAACATTCTCCCCCTTTTTGACTAACATCAAAAAGGTTATCTTTCCAAGGAGGTCAATGTCTCATGTCCCAATGAGATCTTACAATCTCCCCCTTGGTCTAAAAAAAATACCTAGGATGCCTACCATCTTCCTAGTGATAAGTTCCATATCACTCAAGAGAGGCAATCCTATTCACTCTCCCAATTTCCAAATTGGGTATCAAAAATCTATCAATTGATGATATATTCTCCCATTAACTTCTCCTCTTCAAGGAGAAAAAAAAAACACATCCATCATCCCAAGATGGATACCTCCCCCTAAAGGCTTGCTCCCTCTTGACCATTGCACCAACAATGTCCTTGGGAAGTCCCTAAGCCAATAGGAACTCTAAACCATCAAAATTATGGTTAGAAATTCAACATTGAACTTTCCAACACCTTAAAATTGATACAAACCCTAAACACTTCTCCTAATCCATATCCAATGGATTTTCACCCTTTATAATGCTACCCAAAGCATATCCTAGGGTTAGGAGTGATTAGGGACCGTAACCGTAGCTGAAATCGGGTTAAACACCCTTGGTTACCCCGAAATCAGGTTATCAGTCGAGTGATTCAGAAATGAAAATCCCGATTTTCAGTTATTAGAAATGAGTTTTGAAAAATCATAACTAATTATACGTATATTGAAAAATCACGAAATTTGATACGTATAATACTTATGACTAATACAATGGGTGAAAAATGTTTGAAAATTATTTTACCCATAAAATAGTAAAATTGGCACAAAGTTCAAAACCATTGAAATTTTCAATGTTTTGGTCCTACTTTGTATCAACTTCATCAATGGTGATTGCTATCAAAAGATAGGCTTCACCAAGGTTTTCTAAAATGATTTTAAAATGTTTTCAAAACCTTATCTTGGATCATATTCCTTGGTCTCTATGTGCATGACTTGTACACATGCTCTCCCAATGATCCACCATTGAAATTAGATGAGTTTTAGTTCATCTAGATGCAAAAACTATACACCTTGAACTTAACTCATATCCTAGCATCTCACATGTATCTAGGGTGTATAAATACACATACATGTCAATTGGATGTGAGATGTGGGTTTTGGTTCATTTAAACTAGGGTTTCATGCATCTTCTAAGGCAACCCTACTTGATTCCCTTATAAATGAGACTCCAAGTCATGCCATTATCCTTAGTTCAATTTTAATCAATTAAATGCATGAAATGATCATGGCATAAAGATAGCAATAATTAAGCATGGCCAATGATCATGATGTCATGACATATGATAAAATCTAAAAACACATGACACTTAAATCCTTAACCTAAGCATATTCATGACATATAAAATGATTAAGAATAAGCATGATGTCATGGCATGTCATATGACAAACAAAGCATGACATATAAAATATATATGTTAGGACCCTTGGAATGGCTAGAGGGGGAGTGAATAGCGTAGATAGAATTCAATCGCGTTTGTGTCTACAATTTCGTTAGTGCGCAGCGGAAATAGAAGTAATAAAAGCAATAACGAAATAGACAACAAGCTAACACAATGATATAACGTGGTTCGGAACCACACGGTTCCTACTCCACGGATCGAGCTCTAAAGAGCCCTAGTGATGCACACACACTCACTAATGATAAACACTCCTTCTCGACACAAGTCGGAGGCGGAGAAACCCCTTACAATAGATCTTACAACAGTAAGAACGAAATACAAGCAATATACAATGTAAATATGAAATACAAGTAAAGAAAAGACTTTACAACACTTGTTTTGATTGCTTGAATGCTTGGTTGCTTGCTTGCACTTGGAGACCTGATTTGCACCAACAAATCGCCCCAATAGCCCTCAAGAACCGATATCTTTTTCCTCCATCACGAGCTCCATATATAGCTTCAACCTGTGCTGGAAAAAGTCTATCAGTCGACTGATCGGGACCATCAGTCGACTGATGTCACTGTTGTCGTGAGACAATGGCTAGTTCCACGTTGGATAAGTCCAACGGAACTACCATCAGTCTACTGATGGAGTCCTCACTCGACAAGTCGCGTCTCGACTCCATTCTCGTGGCGATTCGAGCACCGATCGGTGATCACACACGATCGGTCGAGCTGATCCATCATCGATCGGCCAACCTATGGCAGTCGACTGCTAGGCCATAACCCGTAGTCAAACCCTAGTTGACTCGGTCCAGTCGACTGCCACATGACACCAGTCGACTGGCACACCTCAAACATGAGGTTTTAACTCAAATATGGTTCCCCCATACTTGCTAGACCACCCTTAGCCTAGACCTAAGCCTTCTAGCCACCTCTATCAGCCTCACGCCTCTCGGATCCCTCCAAGTCATCCATGACTTGTTCATCCATCGCGCTAGCCTTCAGGTGCTTCCGTCGGCTATGTCATGCTAACGGTGTCTACACCGCCAAGGCACATTGGACTTACGCCGCCAAGACTCCGCTTGGACTTTACGCCGCCAACCATTGGACTTGTGCTGCCAAGACTACCGCTTGGACTTTACGCCGCCAATATTAAACCCCTTGGACTTCAAATGCTAACCCATGTTAGACTTTCCATGCCAAGACCATGCTTGGACTTTCCTTGCCAACTCATGTTGGACTTTCCATTTGCCAAGACCCATGCTTGGACTTTCCTTGACAATTATATTGTCACATGTTTTTGTCGAAACATCAAAACACATCAAAACTTCACTCGAGCCAAACTCGAGTCCTGGTCAATCGTGACCTGGGCCGATTGCACCAACAATATAGGTATAATAATACCTAAATTTTAATATTAGTTGCCATTTGTTGTGATTAAATATATTTTTCCACATTATCACTAGTTTCCCTAGTGTGCCAAAAACTCAAAATGGCACACTAACCGCTAAACCTAAATTGTGCCAAGTTGATCACTTTATCAAACTTCATAATTAATATTGGCACATCCTAAGATCTTTTTAGGATTAAAGCTCAAATGTATTTTCAAGGTAACCATAACCTTGAAAATATCCTAAAGTGTCACCTTTACCATGGTTGAGTTAACTACTCAAGGTTGGCACACCCTAAACCCACCTAGCGTGAATCAATCACGCTCTTAGGAACCCAAAACCGATTTGAGCTCCTAGGGTTAATTAGGTATTCCTTAGGGATAACCTCCCTAGATACCTTCCTAATGACCCTCCTAGGCTTAGAAGCCTTGGTCATTGTGGTCTTGCCATGGTTAACCTTAGGGATTGCCTCCCTAATAACCTTTTTAGTGGCCACCCTAGGTTTCCTAGAAACCTTAGCCACTAGGCACAAACCTTGGTCAACTTTAGGGATGACTTCCCTATTGACCTTGGTCTTCCTACACCTAGTTAGTGTTTCATAGTCAAATGGAACACTATGATAAGTCATCTTGGACTTAGGTTTGTGACCCAAACCATTCTCGCCCTTGGTTGACTTTTGACTCTTAGGTCCTAGATGTTGACTTTGACTTCTTGACCTAGGAGTTTGACCATTAGACCATTTAAATTGATTTTGCATCTTATTTAGGGTCTTTTCAAGTTTCTCAAGCCTTGACCTCAAGGCTTGGTTCTCTAATTCTAATTGCCCAATTTTAGAATTTTGATTTAAACCATGGGCATTGGACTTCCTAGGCATATGCCTAGTCCATTTAGGGTTAAGGCCTAGATGTTCTTCTATTTTCCTAATTGATTCCCTAGGTAAGATATTTTTAGGGACATTAGTCCCAAATTTCTCCTTATTCCTAAGGGGAACCTTCTTAGCTCCTAAACAAATATGTTTGTTATTTCTAGCATGCTCTTTATGATAAATAACAAGAGAATTGAAACCCTTAGCATGCTTTTGCCTATTAACTAAAGAGGATGCATTATTAAAATGTACCTTAGGGTCAGCCTTAGCTCCCCCTACTTGTGATGCTTCTTCTTGGGTCTTTTTCCTCCCCCTAGAGCATTGACTTCTATAATGCCCCTTTTGATGGCACTTGAAGCAAATAATATACTCCTTGCTCTTTTGACTTGGGGAACCGGCATCCTTTGACTTTTGTTGACTTTTGGGCGCCGGAGAAGCTTTCCTAACCTTCTTTGGGCATTTGCTCTTGTAATGCCCATACTCCCTACACTCAAAGCACATTATATGATTTTTATTTGAAAATAAAGTGTTTGAGTTACCTAGGGTGGTGGTAGGTGCCGGAGTTGAATTTTGAGCTTCCTCATCTTGATCGGATGTTGAAGGCTCTTCTTGAGGTTGCTCCGGTGTAGAGGATGGTCTCTCCTCCTCAATCCTAGAAGTAGATGCTTCTTCCACCTCTTCTACTTCTTCTTTCTCCGATCCGGAAGTTGTCTCCATCTCAACTTCCGATTCCTCACTTTCACTTGAGGATGAACTCTCCTCATGGAGTCTTGCCAATTTTCTCCATAGCTCCTTTGCATACATGTAATCCCCTAGCTTGCATAAAACATCATTAGGGATTAAATCTTCCAAAAGTTTCGTTACCTTAACTTCGGTCTTGAGCTTCTGGCGTTGCTCTTGGGTCCACTTTTTCAATTTTAGGATATTCCCCTTCTTATCCCTAGGGGGTTCAAGGCCTTCAACGAGGATGAACCAATCCTCTATGTTCATCATCAAGAATGTTTCTATTCTTGCTCTCCACGCCGGAAAATCTTCTGGATCATATGGAGGTGGAGTATTGATATCCCATCCAAGCTTGTCTTGGAATTCCATCTTCACCCTCTAGCCTTTTGTCTTAGCTCCCGGCGGTTAGTCCGTAGAAGAGCCCCGGGCTATGATACCACTTGTTAGGAATATTGTAACGGCTAGAGGGGGGGGGGTGAATAGCGTCAATGGAATTCTTTCGCGTTTGTTTCTACAATTTCGTTAGCGCAGCGGAAATAGAAAAGTAATAACAATAACGAAATGCACAACACGCTAACACAACGATATAACGTGGTTCGGAACCGCACAGTTCCTACTCCACGGATCGAGCTCTACAAGCTCTAGTGATGCACATGCAACCACTAATAAACACTCCTCGGAACAATCCGGAGGTGGAGAAACCTCGTACAATGTATACAACAGTAATACAAGATGAATACAAAAAATATAATGAAATACAAAGCAATACAAGTAAAGAAAACACTTTACAAATGCTCTTTGAATGCTTGATTACTTGGTTGATCGAGTAGCACTTGGAGACCCTGAATTGCAGCAGCAACTCTCCCCAAATCGCCTCAAAAAACCATCCCATTTTCCTCCATCACGAGCTCCTTATAAAGCTTCAACATGTACTGGAAAAAGTGGATCAGTCGACTGATCGGGACCATCAGTCGACTGATGCCACTGTTGTCGTGAGACAACGGCTAGATCCACGTTGGATAAGTCCAACGGATCTACCATCAGTCGACTGATCAAACCCATCAGTCGACTGATGGTGTCCTCACTCGACCAGTCGAGTCTCGGCTCCATTCTATGGCTGATTTCTCGAGCACCAGTCGACTAATCATACGATCAGTCGACTGCTCGAGCCATCAGTCGACTGCCCACCTCTGGCAGTCGACTGCTAGGCCATAACCCGCAGTCAAACCCTAGTTGACTCGGTCCAGTCGACTGCCACATGACACCAGTCGACTGGCACACCTCAAACATGAGGTTTTAGCCCAAGTATGGTTCCCCCATACTTGCTAGACCACCCTTAGCTTAGACCTAAGCCTTCTAGACACCTCCATCAGCCTCACGTCTATCAGATCCCTCCAAGTCATCCATGACTTGTTCATCCATCGCGCTAGCCTTCAGGTGCTTCCTTCGGCTATGTCATGCTAACGGTGTCTACACCGCCAAGGCACATTGGACTTACGCCGCCAAGACTCCGCTTGGACTTTACGCCGCCAATCATTGGACTTATGCTGCCAAGACTCCTGCTTTGACTTTACGCCGCCAATATCAAACCCTTGGACTTCTCAAATGCCAAGACTCAAGCTTGGACTTTCCCTTGCCAACCCATGTTGGACTTTTCATGCCAAGACCCATGCTTGGACTTTCCATGCCAAGACCCATGCTTGGACTTTCCCTTGCCAACCTATGTTGGACTTCTCAAATGCCAAGACTATGCTTGGACTTTTCATGTGCCAAGTGTCCCACTTGGACTTTCCATGCCAAGTACTCAAGACTTGGACTTTACCAAATGACAATTACATTGTCATATGTTTTTGTCGAAACATCAAAACATCACTCGAGTCAAACTCGAGTCCTGGTCAATTGTGACCTGGGCCGATTGCACCAATAATTTCTTGGGCGATTTGAGGAGATTTGCTGGTGCAAATCAGGATCTTCAAGTGCAGTCCAAAGACAACAACATGCAAGCATTTAAGTTCACATTTGTAAAATTTTCTTTACGTTGTTTTGTGTATTTTACTTGTATTTTCTTATATCTCTTTCTTATTGTTGTAAGTTCGCTTGCACGAGGTTTCTCCACCTCCGATGTGTTATTGAGAAGGAGTTTTATTGAGTAGTGGTGTGTACATTACTAGAGCTCATTATCGAGCTCGCCTCATGGAGTAGGAACTAGGGTTCCGAACCACGTTACATCGTGTGTATTATTGTACTTGTATTTTTGTTGTGCTTTTTGTATTTCCACTGCGTTAATGACATTGTAGACAGGCGACACAATCGAGTTCTGTCAAGCAACGAAATGCACCATCCCCCCCCCTCTAGCACTCACCGAAGTTCCTACAATTGGTATCAGAGCTATGAGCTCTTCTACGGATTAACAACAGGGAGCAAACGTGCTAGAGGATGGAGTTGCCGAACGATGGATTTGGATGAGACATCAACACTCCTGTCACGCCCCGAGAGGGGAACTTGTCCGACGAAAATCGGACATCACCTCCCCTGTACTGCGGACAATTGAAATCTGTATACAAGGCTCACACGACCCACTATACATCGGCCAACATGGCCGGAACATAACACGACAATACATATAATATATGAGCCTCATGCCAACAACCAAAGTAAATAATGTTAGGGCAATCGACTCAAGTTATGGTTTGGATTATGGTTTTGATGTGTGTAGCAAAGGTTTTAGTTAGGATATTATTGTGGATTTAATATGTGTGTTGAAGTCATGCAAGACTTTGTAATTCGCACATATGATGAATAGCATTGGTAAGATCACCAACTCACAACCTCGTGCTTGAGTCAGCGAAGGAGCATTGCGAAGCCGTGCGCTTGATGCATTCGAGGGACTGCCGGACAAGATGACTTGAAGCGAAGCCAAGGAAGCAGACTTCGAGGGCAAGAGACACGAAGAAGCATTGCGAAGCCGTGCGCTTGGTGTTGCTGAGGGACGTGGCCGCGAACGAAGATAACTTCGACGAGGGACTTCAAGTGAGATGAGAGAATGAGTGAAATGTAAGTAGCTCATTAGGTGAACTTGGACGAAATGGCTGTGTCGGAGGCTCGACCGAGTTGGTTGAGGTTATACTCGACATGTTTAGTTTAAGTCGGATGCTCAACCAACTTGGTTGGGGTTTTACCAGACAAGTCGGATGCTCAACCTAAGGGTTGAGATTTTACCCGACAAATGGTTTAGTCGGATGCTCAAACATTGGTTTGAGATTTTACCTGACGAAGTGGAGTGTCGGATGCTCAACCGTGAGGGTTGAGGTTTTACCCGACTGTCGGACGCTCAAACGGATGTGAAGTTTGAGGTTTACCTGGCATCAGACGACTGCTGTGAATGGGCAGTCGACTGCTCTAAGTCGACTGGAGTTCGACTGGTGTTCGACTAGTAGGTTTTTGGCCCGTGATGGCCGATCGCCAAGGAATGATGATCACTGCGGACCATCGATCGGCCGCCAGGGCGGCGATCGATTGATGAAGCGATCGCGGACATAGAACCTCCGTGGCCGTGATCGATCGATCGCTCTGAAACATAATCGGCCCGAGTTTCGGTTAGACTATAACGATCGAGGATGCGTGTTGATCGATTGCGAAAGCGTGATCGGTGATTGGCGGCCAACGGGAAGAAATCATCCTTTTCTATAAAAAGAAAGGGTGTGGGCTTTGGGATGCCTAATGCAATGCTCCAATTGATCATTCAAGTGTCCCACAAGCTTTAAACTCTTTATCTTGTTCTTATTTCAAATCCATTGTAAGAAAGAGTGTTTTTGTGTTGTAAGAAGGTTTACCTCCACCTTGCTTTGGCTAAAGGAAGAGACCATATTGGATTGGTTTCGGAGTGATTCACTGGAAACGAATCGAACCGTGGAATAGCGACATAGGGCCGTGAACCACGTTATATCTCCTTGTTAGCATTGTTTTTATCTTGTTCATCTTTATTGTTGTTTAGTTTTATTTCCGCTGTGCTAACCCTAACGTGTAGACGAACAAACGATCGAATTCCATTCTATGACGACTTAGAGCTATTCACCCCCTCTAGTCAGCCACCGATGTTCCAACAAGTGGTATCAGAGCCAAGTCGCTTGTCAACGGACTCACCGCCGCAACAAGCACTACATCAAGGATGACCGACTCAAATATTCATCCACCAAAGTTCGAGGGGGAATTCACTTGGTGAAAAAAGCGAATGGAGGTATTTTTCAAAACCGACTTCGAAATTTTATTGATAATGGAAAATGATTTCGAGATACCTAGGGATGAAGATGGGGAGCAAATAGAGAAGACAAGATGAACCAAAAAGCAACGGGAGGAGTACTTGGCAAACTCAAAAGCTAAACATCATCTCTATAATGTACTCCCTCAACAAGAAGTCAACCAGATAGGGCAGTGTGCGAGCACCAAAGAGATGTGGGAGAGATTGATAGAGCTTCATGAAGGCACCTCGGAAGCCAAGCTTGCAAGAAGAGACCTCCTCCGCTCCCAACTAACTAATATCAAACTTGAAAAGGGAGAAAAGGTAACCTCATTACACTCTCATTTTAAAGAAATTTTAAATGGACTAATGAGTGTAGGAGAAAAACTTTCGAACCGGGATATGATTATGAAAGCAATCGACGCCTTTCCCCGGTCATCGAAATGGAGCTCAATGGTAGACTCCTTCTACATCTCAAAGAACCTAGAAGTTAGTACCTTAGAGGAGTTCTTCTCAACCATGGAGCTCCACAAAATAAGGCTTGAAGGAGTAGTAGAAGAGCCAAGAATTCAACCATCAAGAGGAGTAGCCTTGATAGCCGAAAAGGGAAAGAAGAAGAAGAAGGAGACACCATCTTCCTCCTCCGATGAAACATCCTCCTCATCCTCCATGAATAGCAATGCAGATGCTTATATGGTAAGGAAGGTAATGTGTGCTTTAAGAAATTTAAAATTTAACAAATCTTATGATAGGAGAAGGCACAAGAGGAAGTTCATTTACTATAATTGCCAATAAGAGGGACACATGAGGGATGATTGTCCCCTCTTGAACAAGAGCAAGGAATAAAGAAGAAGAAAAGAAGAAAATAAGAAGGGGAGCAAGAAAAAGGAAGAAGAGAAGAAGTCCAAGGAAAAAGAAAAGGAGAAGAAGGTCAAAGCACTCAAAGCAAGGACATGGGATGATCCTTCATCATCATCATCGGAGGAAGAAAATGTCTTTGTCATAAATCTAGCTCTAATGACAATAGAAGATGTGGACACCTCTTCCTCGAAAAAAGAAGAAACAAGCTCAAGTGAGGAGAGCTCAAGTGAAGGGGGAGGATCATCATCATCCTCATCATCTGAAGAAGAAGACATGGTAACTATGATAAAATATCTTCCCACTCAAGAAGTAGTTGCCATGATTTCTAGCTTAACTAGGAATTTGTTTAGGGCTAAAAAGAAAAATAAGAATATGCTTGACCAAATTAAGGCCCTAGAAGAAAAACTAGAAAAAACATGCTTAAATGTTAATGATAATATGCCTCTAAATGTTAGTGATGCATGTATGAATGAAAACAAGGCTTTAAGGGAAAAGGTAGATCATTTAACTAAGGCCCTAGAGAAATTTATCATTGGCTCCAACACATTGAACATGATCATAGAGAGCCAAAGGGCTAGCTTTAACAAGAAGGGGTTAGGTTACAACGGATCCAAGAATGAGAAAGCATATCATTGTTTAATTTCTAGGGGTCAATCTAAAACAACAATGATAGCTAGGAAATGGATCCCAAAGGAATACTTAGTGAACCCTATTGAAAAGAATCTATATTGGGTTCCTAAGTCCATCCTTAGGGTTAGAAAAACCCTAAAATGAGATGAAAGGCTTCTCCTTTTATAGCCACTTGAACCCTAGCTCGTTGAGATCCAGATCTGGGTTAAAGCTCCACATCACCCCTCATTTTGTGGCTCTTATCTTGACTATCTTCGAAGTGATCAGCTTAACTAGCAATCGACTGATGCTCCTCAGCAGTCGACTGATGGTAGGCCCATTCGACTTCCACTAGCCTCCAGTCGACTGTCAGCTTGATCACTTACCTGCAACATAAAGTTAACACAGAATACTTCATTGATGGTAATTACGACGACACCTTACTGTCCAACCTCGACCTAGACCTTCCTTCGGAAGTCTTAGTCAGATCGTCACCTACAGTTATCCCCGTATAGAGGATACGACCTTACCATCACTCTGCACCCGGTGCTTACCTCTAGTCCTTTTGACTTGTCGCTTAGCTTCTCGTCACTACCGAGGTTCCTCAACTCCTCGAGGTTCTTGTGGTGTCATCCGACTACCACGGTTTCTCGTTCTGAGATTCTCTTGGTGTCATTGACCTTTAGCATAGCTTAATACATTTTCTATACACTCAACACAGCATGTGAGATAACCATAATAACTTAACTTTGAACATTTTCCATTATCAAAACCTAGGTTCGATTATCCGGTGCCCATGAACCAACAATCTCCCCCTTTTTGATCTATAGCAAACCGATTCAAAGTTAAAAAAAAAATAAGCATGAAATAAATAGTAGTAAGCATGATTAAGTAAGCATAAGCATGTAGTAAGTAAGTATGAATCAGTAGTAAGTAAGTAATAAGTTCTTTTTCAAATCATCCCCCTTAAGGTTACTTCTCCCTTAACCCTAGGTGTGTTTTTGAAAAAGAAGCTTATTTCTCCCCCTTAACGTTTGGCCACTTCTCAAAAAAAAAAACTTTTTGCTTTCTCCCCCTTAACTTTGGCCTCTCTTCTCCCCCTTTTGCCATATATCGAAAACACTTTGATAAGATTTTAATGTGTAAAATGTTTGTAAAGAAAAACAAAGGAAACTTTAAAAAGGAATCCCATATTAAGATTTAATATGTGTTTGTAAGTCCACGCATGTCCCATTTTTATTTTGAAAAATAATAATTTCAATATACTTCATCTAATAAATATGTTCAACTCTTTTTGACTCAATTGATATAATATGATTAATAAGTCTTGATTAGAGTTGGTTATTTTGAATAATTATACTCCATGATTCATATCGATGCACTTAATCTACATATGAAATCAGGAGTAAAGTCCTAACATCTCACGCCCATCTACGTGACTCAGTATACAAATACATTGAACTTATATGTTGTGAGATGTATTGACTCCTTAAATCTATAGGTGCATGTTTTCTAAGGTAAGCACTAAGCTAGTTCCATGTAGCATGGAAGAAAGAAATATAGATTATAAGTAAGAATCAAGTCCTACTCTACTACGCACATTCCTAATCTTCGTCTAAGAAGAATGAACTCTGCTTCGGGTAAAGGTTTTGTAAAAATGTTCGTTAGATTCGATTTCGACTCAACGTACTCAAGTTTTATATTTCTATTAGCTACATGTTCTCATATAAAGTGACGTTTAACTTCTTTGTGTTTAGTTCTCGAATGACATATTGGATTTTTAGTTAGGTTAATAGAGCTAATGTTATCAATTAAAATTTTAGTATTACTAAATTTTAATTAAAAGTCTCGGAGAGTGTGCTTCATCCAAAGAAGTTGAGTTACACACTCACCCATGGTTACATATTCGACTTCGGTGGTAGACAAGGCAACACAATATTGCTTTCTTCTACACCAACTGACTAGACTTGATCCTAGGAGTTGGCAACATTCACTCGTGATTTTCCTATTGAGTTTACTACCGACATAATTTGAGTCGGAGTAGCCGATTAGTTCGAACTCGCTTGACTTAGGGTACCCAATTCCTACATTTTGTGTTCCTTTTAGGTATCGAAAAATCCATTTAACTAACATTAGGTGCGATTCTTTAGCACAAGATTGAAATATTGCACACATATTTACTGTAAAGAGTATATCAAGTCGACTCGCAGTTAAGTATAGAAGGCTACCTATTGTGCTCCTATAGTATTTTAAATTTATCGCTTTCCCCTCTAAGTCTTCTCCTATGTTTACGTTGGTAGCCATTGGTGTATTAATTTCCTTAGCATTTTGCATTCCAAATCTACTAATTAATTCCTTAGCATATTTACATTGATGTAAATAAATTCCTTCTCTAGTTTGTTTTATTTGTAACCCTAAGAAGAAGGTGAGTTCATCTACTAAGCTCATTTCAAATTCATTTTCCATTAGTGAAATGAACTCATTTTGAAGTGTTGTACTGGTTGTTCCAAAGATTATGTCATCTACGTAAATTTGTGCAATAAAAAGTTCTTTTCCTATGGATTTTACAAAAAGGGTTGGGTCAACTAAACCTTGATTGAATCCCTTAGACTTAAGGTAGATTGAAAGCCTTTCGTATCAAGATCTAGGAGCTTGCTTTAATCAATATTTCGTTTCCAGTTACGTATTACTATACATGTTAATACATCTGGGCTTTCAAATCCTGGTGGTTGGCTAACATAAACTTCTTCCTTGATAATTCCATTTAGAAATGCTGACTTGACATCCATTTGAAATAATTTGAAACCTCGATGCGCAGCGTAGGCTAATAACATTCTAATTGATTCGAGTCTAGCTACGGGTGCATATGTCTCGTCATAGTCTAACCCCTCTACTTGACTAAACCCTTTAGCTACTAACCTAGCTTTATTCCTTATTACTTCTTCTTTGTCATCAAGTTTATTTTGAAACACCCACCTAGTTCCAATAATCGTTTTTCCTTTAGGTGGGGGTACTAATTCCCAAACTTGACTTCTAGTAAATTAAGCTAACTCTTCTTGCATAGCTATAATCTAATCGGGATAAAGAAAAACTTGTTCAATTGTTTTGGGTTCGATTTTAGAGATGAGTGAGATTTGACTTAGGTTCCTATAGGATGTCATAGTTCGAACCCCTAAATTCAGATCACCTATCACTTGGTCAAGAGGATGGTTCGCCTATAATCTAGATTGATTTGGGTTAGGATCTACACTAGATTCGTTTTGTGAGTTAGGTTTAGGTCTACTTTCAATTTGTTCATTGTTCAATTCTACTTTGAATTTTGTAGTTTTGTTTTCTTCATTAAATATTACATTGATTATTTCTTCTATTTTTAGGGTTTCATTGTTATACACCCTATAAGCTTTACTAGTGGTTGAGTATCCTAGAAAAGTTCCGACAATAGTTTTAAAAGTGAATTTCCCTAAGTAAACTTTAGTGTTTACTATGTATACCCTACATCTAAAAACTCTAAAGTACAATGTTTGGTAGTTTTTCATAATAAATTTCATATGATGTTTTTTGGTGTTGTCTAACGAGTAAAATCCTATTTTGGATATAGCAGACAGTATTGACTGCTTCTACCCAAAACCTATTAGGTAGATTATACTCGTTTAACATGGTTCTAGCGACTTCTTGTAGGGTTCTATTTTATGTTCAACTAGTCCATTTTGTTGAGGGGTTCTAGGACAGGAGAACTCATGGTGATATTCGTTTTGTTTACAAAAGTCGATGAACTTATGGTTTTCGAACTCACCACCATGATCACTTCTAATCCTCTTAATCCTTAGATTCTTTTCATTTTCTATTAGTTTACACAAATTAGTGAGTTGATCTAGGGTTTCACTCTTATGTTTTAAAACTCTAACCCATGTGAACCTAGAGTAGTCATCGATTATGATTAGACAGTATTGACTTCCGTTTAGTGACTTGGCTCCATAAGAGTCAAAAAGGTCTAAGTGTAGGAGCTCAAGTGCACTTTTAGTTCTTTCTTGATTAGTTAGTTGATGTGACGTCCTAGTTTGTTTATCTTGTTGACAAGCATTATATATTTTATTTTCTAGATTATTTAGGTTGGGTAGACCTCTAACTAAACCATTTTGACTAATTTTGTGTATGAGTCTTGGATGGGAGTGGCCAAGTCGTTGGTGCCACAACCATGATTTCTCTTGTTGTGTCTTAGACACTTTGTTGAGGAGTTAAGTAAATCGATTGTATAAATGTTATTGTTCCTAGTTCCCTTAAGTATAATTTTTGAACAATCACTATTTTTAATTAAGCATTCATTTGGTAAGAAAATAACCTTATAATTCTTATCACACAATTGACTAACACTTAGAAGATTAAATTCAAAGTTTTCAAATAAAAGTACTTGACGGATTATGAAATTCGAGTTTAGCTCAATATCACCTAATCCGAAGATTTTGAGCTTCCGGTTGTTTCCAAATGCTACTGATCCTTAGTTTTTGAATCTGAGCTTCGTAAACTTAAATCGGTCTCCGGTCATATGTCGGGAGCATCCACTATCCAATATCCATTGATCCTACACATATAGTAGTTGGATCGGATATTGAAATTTTAAATTTGTTTGAAAATTTTAACTTAGGAATCATCTCACCCTTTCTACATGATCAAACATGTTAACCTTATATGTTTTATGAGATGACTTCAATTTTACTTGGTTAAACTTAGTGATTTGAAGATTAATCAATCTTGGGTTAGATTCGGATTTAACCTTTAGATCGTTAAGTGAAACTTTCGAAATAAAATGGCTTCCAGGTCATGGCGAGGCATAGAGACCTTTGATCGAAACAATGACCAATTCCTTAGACAAAGCCAATTTTAAGAAAATGCTCACTTAATTCACTTAGGTTTACTTCCTGATTTAACTAGTTTAGGATGTGGTGAGGTAACTTCAGCTAGTTCAACTTAGACGAGTGCACCAAGCAAGATACGCCTTATCTAGCTCGGATACACAAGACCTCATTTTCCTAACGTACTATCATCTCACCGTATCCTAATACTATGTTGTCAAGGTTGACTAACTATTGGTCATATCTAGCCGTTCTGAAAATTAAAATAAAAAGAAACTAAGCATGCAAAGCTAGATTAAGAAGTAGAACATATAAGTTAAGTATTAGCTCCTCTTGAATCATTGAACCGATACGGTCTCTCCACATAGTGGATTTGATCATTGGGAACCCAATACTTGGTTGATCCTATTTGTGAATTCAAAAAGGTCTTAGGGACCCATGCTTGGACTTTTCGATTGACAATTGACATATCCGATTTATTCATAGTTGTTGTCTTAAATCCGAGTCCGACCTTGTTGTACACGGCTCTTTGCAATCCAAGTAGTAGGTCAAGACCCTTGGACCCCAAAGTAAACCTTTCCAACGACTTCCTAAGCTCTTGAACTTGTCCTTTCAAGAGAGAATTCTCTTCCTCAAAATTTTCAACTTGAGTTGAGTTTTCCCCTCGAACTTGACTATTCGAAGAGGTTAGGATGACCTCATGCTTAAGGAGTTTAACCTCCTTAACCAAGGACTCGACCTTAGACTCAGACTTAGCCAGCTTCCTAGTTAAGTACTTAATCGCATTATATAAAGTATTGATTAGGGATTGACTTACCTTGATCGAATCTTTTGAACCGGATGCGGATTCGTGGCTTGTCTTGAATTGAAGCTCGGTGTCGGACTCGGTCTCAGACTCGTAGTTGGTCTCGGGTTCGGATTCGGACTCGAACTCGGTTGGTTTCGCCCTGAACGCCAAGTTGTTGAGTTGATCTTCTTCCTCCGAGGACTCTTCCCAAGTTGCATTGAGGGCTTTCTTGGTTTGTGGTTGCTTGTTCTTTAGCTTCAAACACTCGGATTTGATGTGACCCCTCTTGTTGCATTCGTAGCACTTGTAATTTGATCTTTGATCAGGTCTCTTCTCCTTAGATTGCTTGATGAATCACCTTCTACTCTTGATCATCTTCCGAACTAAGTTGACTAGCTTGGTCTTCATTTCATTGTCTACCTCCGATTCGTACTCTTCTTCTTTGAGAGGTGACTTGCTTTTTCCCTTCCTTCTTTGACCTGCAACCAAAGCAACACTTTTCTTGACCGGGGTTGAGTTAGACTGCTCATGCAACTCAAATTCTGAAAATAACTCGTCTAATCTAATTTTTGAAAGGTCTCTAGATACTTTGTAGGCATCAACCATAGATGCCCACAAAGTGGTCATAGTGAAAGCATTTAATGCATACCTTATTATGTCGCGGTTCTCCACCTTTTGTCCAATGGAATGGAGTCCATTCATTATGTCCTAAATTCGTGCGTGGAGTTGCATTGTCGTTTCGCAGTCCTGCATCTTTAGATTAAATAATTTATTCAATAGAAGATCTCGTTTGCATACCTTCGTGTCAGCCGTCCCCTCATGCAATTCGATGAGCTTGTTCCAGCGATCCTTGGCGTTGATGAAGGGGCCGACGCGGTTGAGTCCTTCCTTGGAGAGACCGAACTGTAGGATTTGCATCATCGGCTTCTACTTACTGCTTCATTGTGTTTTTCCACTTGTCGCAATCCAAGAACTCACCGTCTTCGTTCGTTGGTAAAATGAAACCCATCTGGATGACGATCCACATCTCGACTTTAGTTTTTAGGTAGCATTCCATCCGACCCTTCCAATAACGAAAGTCATCTCCGTTATAGAACAGAGGTCGGGCGGTGCTAAACCCCTCAAGATGGGCCATCAAAAAAGAATCTTGCACAAAAATTCAAACAACGAAAAATCGCAAGACTTCGTCTTGGATTAGTAGTGCGAGAAAAAAACTTAAATTAATTTAAGAACCGAAAAATACGAAAAGAACAAAAATTTTCTAGACCGATGGTTGCATCAAATCTGAGCGTCCCCGCTCTGATACCAATTGTTGGATCGAAGAGACATGCTGAGGGGGGGGGTGAATAGCGTACGAGAAACTCTTTCTTTTCGTCGATTGAAAACCCAAGTAGCATAGTGGAAATAAAAGCAATAAAAGAAAATAACACTTTTTCTTTTTACTTGGTTCACAACCAAAAGGTTACTAATCCAAGGCCGCGCGATCCCAGACAGCATTCGATGGGGCAATCCACTAATAAGAGTCTCTTCCTCGTTGGAGTTAAGAGACAACGATTACAAATCAAAAGTAGAGGAAGAGGCAACAAGCCTACCTCTCCTTTTAACAATGAAAAGTACAAATAAAGTAAAAGATGCAACTAAAGAAATGTTGTTAGTAATATATGAGAGATGTCCTAAGGCAATCGCCTTATGTATGAATCATTTATATGATAAATGAAGATTCACTATTTGAGTATACATGTTTTATGTATTTAATTGGATCTTAAACTCATTTACTGAATATCCACGATACGATTCACAGCATGAGAGAATTTGTGATTGGATCACAACTAGTGAGTATCTCTACATGTGTAATTGTGATGTATCGGAATTATCCCTAGTCGATGAATTGATGGATTTGGACACCATCAATTCATCGAGACTCCTTGGTGTATCAAGCGGTGATTCTCCTTTGGCTGGAGACATAGTGATGTCCGGAGTTAATCGTGGATGCTAGTTATGGTAACTAGTTCATTGGAGTGACCAGCCGTAAGACTTCATATGGTTCTCTGCATATATAGATATGTCAATGAAGTTCTTACTGTTGCTTAAGTGCAATGTTCCTTTGACTTGCGGTATTCAAGTCATCTTGATCATAGAGACTTATGCTTTGACATCATAAGCAAGCATCTCTAAGGAGATGTAGACCCGGGATGATTGGGTATAAGTTGAAGAGATCGAAGGTGTTTGAATAGCCTATAAAGGATTCACCACTCCTTGCGAGGAGATGTATACCCATGGCCTCTCGTCGGATTGTTACTAAAGTCTTTGGCCAAAACATTACATGTTTAGAGTAAAGTACTCTTCGATACATGTGGAGTAACTAGAATCCGTAGGACGAGGAAATGATACTTAGGCTAGGTGTGACGTAGTCAGCCTAGTGGGGACTGACACTATAGACCATGTCCTGAACCAAGTGGGTATAAGATGAGTGAAGGGAATGGGGCACGATTCATTCGAGCTGCTGAAGGGTTTCAGAAATAGTTCTGGATCAACCGTTGATCTTTTCGGTTAATTGGGGATCATGATGTACTACTAGGTGCCACTCATGATCGTTCTATAATTAATGGTTAATTATAGACGGCCAACATAAACCGAGAACCTATTTGGTCACACACACAACGAGCGTAATACAAAGGATTTAAAACGAGCTTGAGAATGGGATTCTCAGACCGAGAGAAACAAGGTTTGGTTGGACCAAACATGAAGCGAGCATGAAATCGTTTCAGTCGCAATAGAAGCGTGGATGGGCCGTGTCTTATGAAGACATAATGGATGAACCAAAATGGTTTGGTTCTAATCCAATGGAGGAGAATAAACCAAAGGGTTTGGTTTATTTTAAACGAATGAACCAAAAGTTGGTTCGGTTCATTTTAACTTAAAATAAACCATCATGGTTTGGTTTATTTTAACTTATCTTAATGGAGCGGGTTAACGGGCCTAATGGTTATGATCCAATAACCATTAAGAGAATTAGTTCTCTATAAAAGAGGGCTTAAGGGATAATTAAGCCCTAATCCAAAAACCCCTAGCCCTAAGGTTGCCGCCCACCTCCTCCTTGGAGCTCTTGGCGCCAACCTATTGCCGCCGCCCAAAGCTCCTCCAACCGGCGTCGTAAGGCTGCTTCCTTCCCCCTCGCCGATTAGTGCTCCGGTGATCTCCTTCAAGTTTGGCATCAAGGTGAGCTCTATCTCCCTTGGTTGGCCGGCGCCTATCACCTCCACCAAAGCTGTCCAGTTTTCTGGACAGCTTGTTCTCCTCTCGTCGGAGCATCGTTTGGACGACGGTTAGAGCTCCGACAGCGGCTAACTTACCGGGGTTTCGATCTCCGGTAATCCTCTGAGGTGGAGGACGAAGGATTCGTCAATTGGTTGACGAATACCTCTCCGGAGAAGCGAGTTTTGAGAACTCGTATTATGATCCGAATTTGGATTCGGATCGTGATCATCTCTCGATCACGTCGTCTTCAACACGAGGCTAGTAACCCGTACGAAGACGAAGTTCGTGGCTTAGCGAAGTCATCCCGAGGAACTCGGCGTGGATATGGATAGAGACGATTCTAGCGAGGATCGTTCCGGTTGATGTCGTTCCCGCTACACGTCATACGAAAGGTATAACGTAGATAAATTTCCTTTTATTGCAAATTTAAATTTACGGTTATGTCTACACTTGTTGTAATATGCATGTGTGTGTTGTAATAAATATAGATTTATTTTTTTTATTGCTTCCGCTGTGTTCATGTTTACGAAACGTGATCGAACACACACACGCCGCGGTGCCGGAAACCCAACAGTGGTATCAGAGCCCAGGTTGTGTTTCGACATAATCGTAAAATGGTTTTGCGATAGTCATAATGTTATTTCTGGAAATTTTATAATTTTGGAAATTTAGAAGTATTTATGGAAATTTTTCAATTTTGGAAAGTCTAGAAGTATTTATGGAAATCTTCCACTTTTGGAAAATTGGAAGTATTTATGAAAATTGATATTTTTCATAAATAAAATATTTGATTAGATTTTGGAAATTTGTTTCCTAATTTAATCTTGATTTGATTTGGGAAATCAAATCTTAAAATATTTCATTTCCATAAGTAGTTTTAATGATTTAGGAAATTGGTTTCCTAAATAGATTTTCCTTAATCAAATAATTCCATAAATAAAATATGTGATTAGATTTGGAAATTTGTTTCCTAATTTAATTATGATTTGATTTGGAGAATCAAATCTTAAACATATTTTATTTCCATAAATAGTTATGACATATAAGGAAATATATACATGACATAATTGTATGTCATGTAATTGCATTAGATGCATAACATTATGCCATGCGTGTCGTGACATGTAGATGTATGCCATGTATGTCATGCCATGTAGATAATAGTTATTTGCATGCAAAGAGGATAAGACATAAAACCCTTAAACAATATTAAAGTCTACACCTTCCATTGATATGGTTAGAACTAGAGTTCCATTTCTTGTTTGGGTTGTTGGACTCTCTCCAAGCCCGGCTCGAACCCGAACATGTTCAAACCATGGAATAGTTTAATACTAATATGGTAAGAGTCAGAGGTCAATCGTTAGCTTTGGTTGTTGGACTCTCTCCAAGCTGGGCTAATTGGTTGAATGCGCTCTAACCATATTAAAATTATTTCTCGATTAATGGGTTGACTTTAACCTGGAGCATCGGCTTGTTGGACTCTCTCCAAGGTCGATGTAAAGGGAGGTGAAGTTGGGTGCTATGCATATGATGCATACTTGTTAATGTGTTAACAACCCAACGTATGTGTGAACATTCAATTAATTGATAGCACATTGTGATAGTTGCATATACGTGATATGCAATCGGTATAGAGGATACCTACCGTCATAGTTATGAATGACTTGTTGGACTCTCTCCAAGGTTTTTCATAACTATGATAGATATCAGCCCATTTGGAGATGGACCTATGATCTCCCGAAGTGATTTTGGGGTTTTTGAAATTCAAAAAATGAATGAGATTTATAAATGTATATTGATGCATTTTAAAATCATTTTCTCATATATGCTCGTTTTGTATTTCTAGGTCAATAAATTGATCATGACGTCTTTGAATTTGTGCACTATTTTGGATTCGAACAAACTGACTGGGCCTAACTTCCTGGACTGGCTTAGAAACCTGAGAATTATTCTCAAGGCGGAAAAGCTTGCATATGTCCTTGAAGAGCCTCTTCCTGACTGTCCTAAGGATGATGCAACTCCAGACCAAATGTTGGTCTATCAGAAGTATGTGGCAGATTCTGAGCTAGCGAGTTGCATTATGCTAGCGGCGATGGTACCTGAGCTGCAAAAGCAGCATGAGCATATGGATGTTAATACTATAGTCTTCCATCTTCATGAGTTGTTCGATGAGCAAGCGAGATCCGAAAGGTTCGAGGTCTCTAGGCTCCTCTTCACCACGAAGATGTAAGAAGGTTCATCTATAGTGCAGTTTGTTCTAAAGATGAACGGGTACATCGAGCGGCTAGCAACCCTCGGTTTTGTGATGGATCATGAGTTAAGTATTGACTTAATTCTGCATTATTTCCCCAAGAGTTTCTCACAATTTGTGATGAACTATCGGATGAACAAATTAGGATCCACCATTCCCGAGCTCCTCAATATGCTGAAGACTGTGGAGCCTTCTGTGAAGCATGAGGAGAAGGCGGTTCTGTTAGTTGATTCCTTAAAGAAAGGTTCTAAGAGGAAGGTAAAAGAACAGAAGAAAGGAAAGAAGAAAAAGACAAAGAAGGTAGAACCAGCGCAAAAGGGCACTTGCCATTACTGTGGCAAGGAAGGCCACTGGCGAAGAAACTGCAAGATTTATCTTGAGTCCATGAAGAAGAAGAAAGCATCCGATGCCCCATCCTCTTCAGGTATCTTCGTTATTGATTGTCATTCTATTTCCTTAGACACTTGGGTATTGGATACTGGGTGTGGCTCACATATATGTAATGACATACAGGGGCTAAGGAATAGAAGAAGACTTGTCAGAGGAGAGTCAAATTTGCGAGTTGGCAATGGAGCAAAGGTTGCTGCGGTCGCCATCGGAACTTATTTGCTGAAGCTCCCTAGTGGACTAGTCTTAGAACTGGACAATTGCTATTATGTTCCTTCTCTAATAAAGAACATTGTTTCTATTTCCTGTTTAAATAGAAATAGTTTCCATTTGATGTTTAGTAATAATTGTTGTTATATAACTTTGAATGGCGTACTTTATGGAACTGGAACCTTGAGTAATGGCATTTATACGTTGGACGTATCCAGTGACATTTTCAATATCGAAGTGAGCAACACGCGTGCTCGAAAGGATAATCAAATAGACTCCTATATGTGGCATTGTCGTCTTGGCCATATAAGCAAGAAACGCATGTCCGAATTACACCGATGTGGAATTCTGGAATCGTTTGAATTGGATTCATACGATACATGCGAATCATGCTTAAAAGGCAAGATGACTAAGTTACCTTTTACTGGAAAAGGTGAACGAGTGGGAGAGTTACTAGGACTAATACATATTGATGTATGTGGACCTATGTCAACTCAAGCATTAGGAGGCTATAGCTACTTCATTACCTTCACCGATGATCACTCACGATTTGGGTATGTGTTCTTGATGAAACACAAGTCAGAAGCCTTTGAAAGGTTCAAAGAATTCAGAAATGAAGTAGAGAAACAACATGATAAGAGTATTAAAATACTTCGATCGGATCGAGGTGGTGAATACTTAAGTCAAGAGTTTCTTGATTATCTAAGAGACAATGGTATATTGTCTCAATGGACTCCGCCATATACACCACAGCATAGTGGTGTATCTGAGAGGCGTAACCGGACCTTGTTGGGCATGGTCAGGTCAATGATGAATCATGCGACTCTTCCTAAGTCCTTTTGGGGCTATGCACTTCAGACAGCTGTTTACTTGTTAAATAGAATGCCTACCAAGGTAGTCTCAACTACTCCATATGAGATATGGAATGGTAAGAAACCTCATGTATCTTACTTGAAGATATGGGGTTGTCCTGCTTATGTGAAGCGGACTGTATCAGACAAATTGGATGCTAAGTCTGATAAATGTCTATTTGTTGGATACCCTAAGGAAACAAGGGGTTACCAATTCTATCATCCTGTGGAACAAAAGGTGTTTGTTTCAAGGCATGTTGTGTTTCTAGAGAAAGAGTTTCTCTTGCAAGAAAACAGTGGGAGTGTCGTCGAGCTTGAGGAGGCTCGAGAGACTCAAATAGACATTAATGAGATACCTGGTGAAGCACAACAGCCGACAACTCATAGTGATGAGCAATCGGCTGGACCTATTGTAACACCACATCTTCGTAGATCTGGTAGAACACGCAATATTCCTGAGAGATATGGATTTCTCATAAGTGAATCGAACGACATGTTACTCATTGATGATGAGGAGCCTACCAGTTATAAAGAAGTGCTGACAAGTTCAGAAAGGGATAAATGGCTTGGTGCCATGAAGTCGGAGATAGATTTCATGTATGAAAACCAAGTTTGGAACTTGGTTGACCCACCTGAAGGCATAAAGCCTATAGGGTGCAAGTGGGTTTTCAAGAAGAAAACCGACATGGATGGTAATGTGATTACCTATAAGGCTAGATTGGTGGCGAAAGGATATCGTCAAAAGCAAGGTGTTGATTATGACGAAACCTATTCGCCTATAGCTATGCTTAAATCCATTCGAATGCTCCTGGCCATAGCGGCTCATTATGATTATGAGATATGACAGATGGATGTGAAAACAGCTTTCCTTAATGGAAACCTGCTCGAGGACGTGTATATGATACAGCCTGAGGGTTTCACATCGGTTGATAAAATCAAGGTATGCAAATTGCGACGGTCCATTTATGGATTGAAGCAAGCATCCAGGAGCTGGAATATCCGTTTTGATGAGACAATCAAAAAGTTTGATTTCTCACAAAATCCAGACGAACCTTGTGCGTACAAGAAGGTTAGTGGGAGTGCAGTCGTGTTCCTAGTATTGTATGTCGATGACATACTACTTATAGGAAACGATGTTTCAATCTTACAGTCAGTGAAGGTTTGGTTATCCAAGACATTCTCCATGAAAGACCTGGGAGAAGCAACCTACATCCTCGGGATTAAGATCTATAGAGATAGATCGAAACGGTTGCTTGGTCTTTCGCAGTCTACATATAGACCAAAGTGCTAAAGAGGTTTAGCATGTCGGAATCCAAGAAAGGTTTCTTACCCATCGACATGGGGTACACCTTTGAAGTCTATGTGTCCGCCACGAAGGCAGAGGATTTGCATGAGTAAGATTCCCTATGCATCCGCATATGATCTATCATGTATGCTATGTTATGTACAAGGCCCGACGTATCGAAATGCGCTCTGAGTGTCAGCGAGATACCGATCCGATCCGAATGGATCATTGGTTAAGGCGATCCTTAAGTACTTGAGAAGAACTAAGGATGTGTTCCTAATATATGGAGAAGGGACATGGTGATACGCGGGTATACGGATGCGGCTTCGACGAACAGGATGATTCCAAGTCTCGATGCGATACGTGTTCACCTTGAATGGGGGCGCAGTGAGTTGGAAAAGTTCCAAACAAGAGACTGTAGCGGATTCTACCACTGAGGCAGAATACATTGCAGCTTCGGAAGCAGCAAAGGAAGCGGTTTGGATCAAGAAGTTCGTTCATTAACTTGGTGTGATTCCGGCCATTGTTGAAGCAATACCGGTCTACTGCGACAACAATGGAGCAATTGCATAGGAAAAAGAGCCAAGGTCTCATCAACGATCCAAACATGTGCTTCGCCGCTATCATCTTATCAGAGAGATCATCAGTAGGAACAAAATACAAATCGAGAAAATTCCCACTGAAAGGAACTTAGCGGATCCCTTGACTAAGGCATTACCTCAAAATAAGTTTGAGGGTCATGTTCGAGCTTATGGTATTGGATACCATAGCGATTGACATTAGGCCAAGTGGGAGTCTGTTAGTAATATATGAGAGATGTCCTAAGGCAATCGCCTTATGTATGAACCATTTATATGATAAATAAAGATTCACTATTTGAGTATACATGTTTTATGTATTTGATTGGATCTTAAACTCATTTACTGAATGTCCACGATACGATTCACAGCATGAGAGAATTTGTGATTGGATCACAACTAGTGAGTATCTCTACATGTGTAATTGTGATGTATCGGAATTATCCCTAATCGATGAATTGATGGATTTGGACACCATCGATTACATGTCGAGACTAGTACAGTATACTCCTTGGTGTATCAAGCGGTGATTCTCCTTTGGCTGGAGACATAGTGATGTCCGGAGTTAATCGTGGATGTTAGTTATGGTAACTAGTTCATTGGAGTGACCAGCCGTAAGACTTCATATGGTTCTCTGCATATATAGATATGTCAATGAAGTTCTTACTGTGGCTTAAGTGCGATGTTCCTTTGACTTGCGGTATTCAAGTCATCTTGATCATAGAGACTTATGCTTTGACATCTTAAGCAAGCATCTCTAAGGAGATGTGGACCCGAGATGATTGGGTATAAGTCGAAGTGATCGAAGGTGTTTGAATAGCCTATAAAGGATTCACCACTCCTTGCAAGGAGATGTATACCCATGGCCTCTCGTCGGATTGTTACTAAAGTCTTTGGCCAAAGCATTACATGTTTAGAGTAAGGTACTCTTCGATACATGTGGAGTAACTAGAATCAGTAGGGACGAGGAAATGATACTTGGGCTAGGTGTGGCGTAGTCGACCTAGTGGGGGACACTATAGACCATGTCTGAACCAAGTGGGTATAAGATGAGTGAAGGGAATGGGGCACGATTCATTAGTCTTTGAAGGGTTTGAAATAGTTACGGATCAACCAGTTGATCTTTTAGGTTAATTGGGGATCATGATGTACTACTAGGTGTCACTCATGATCGTTCTATAATTAATGGTTAATTATAGGCGGCCAACATAAAGCGAGAACCTATTTGGTCACCGCCTGCAGCGTAATCCAAAGGATTTAAAACGAGCTTGAGAATGAGATTCTCAGACCGAGAGAAACTAGGTTTAGTTGGACCAAACATAAAGCGAGCATGAAATCGTTTCAGTCGCAATGGAAGCGTGGATGGGCCGTGTCTTATGAAGACATAATGGATGAACCAAAATGGTTTGGTTCTAATCCAATGGAGGAGAATAATCCAAAGGGTTTGGTTTATTTTAAACGAATGAACCAAAAGTTGGTTCGGTTCGTTTTAACTTAAAATAAACCATCATGGTTTGGTTTATTTTAACTTATCTTAATGGAGCGGGTTAACGGGCCTAATGGTTATGATCCAATAACCTTTAAGAGAATTAGTTCTCTATAAAAGAGGGCTTAAGGGATAATTAAGCCCTAATCCAAAACCCTAGCCCTAAGGTTGCCGCCCACCTCCTCCTTGGAGCTCTCGGCGCCAACCTATTGCCGCCGCCAAAGCTCCTCCAACCGCGCCCGAAGGCTGCTTCCCTCGCATCGTTAGTGCTCTGATCTCCTTCAAGTTTGGCATCAAGGTGAGCTCTATCTCCCTTGGTTGGCCGGCGCCTATCACCTCCACCAAAGCTGTCCAGTTTTCTGGACAGCTTGTTCTCCTCTCGTCGGAGCGTCGTTTGGACGACGGTTAGAGCTCCGATAGCGGCTAACTTACCGGGGATTCGATCTCCGGTAATCCTCTGAGGTGGAGGACGAAGGATTCGTCAATTGGTTGACGAATACCTCTCCGGAGAAGTGAGTTTTGAGAACTCGTATTAGGATCCGAATTTGGATTCGGATCGTGATCATCTCTCGATCACGTCGTCTTCAATACGAGGCTAGTAACCCGTACGAAGACGAAGCTCGTGGCTTAGCGAAGTCATCCCGAGGAACTCGGCGTGGATACGGATAGAGACGATTCTAGCGAGGATTGTTCCGGTTGATGTCGTTCCCTCTACACGTCATACGAAAGGTATAACGTAGATAAATTTCCTTTTATTGCAAATTTAAATTTACGGTTATGTCTACACTTGTTGTAATATGCATGCGTGTGTTGTAATAAATGTAGATTTATTATTTTTATTGCTTCCGCTGTGTTCATGTTTACGAAACGTGATCGAACACACACACGCCGCGGTGCCGGAAACCTAACAAATGCTACCAACTAGAAGATTCGAAGTTAGGCGTGATGTCGACATTACGATGGCGTAGCGTTGTCGAAGAAGTCTCGGCGTTGTTGGAGCACTTTGGGAGCAAACTTAGATAATAAAATGAGGTGAAAGGCTTGACCAGCAATCGACTAATGCCCCTCAGCAGTCGACTGATGGTAGGCTAAGTCGACTGCCACTAGCCTCCAGTCGACTGTCAGCTTGATTACTCATCTGTAACATAGAGTTAGCACAGAATACTTCATTGATGGTAATTACTGTAGGGGATCGATTGGCCGGCTAGAGGGGGGTGAATAGCCCTCGTTCGATGATCGTCGTATTTTGTTCGTCTACAAAACGTTAGCGCAAGCGGAATATACAAATACAAACAAAGACAAACAAAATATAAGCAAGCAATACAAACACCGAGATGTAACGTGGTTCACGGCTGCGCCGCTAATCCATGGTCCGATTCGTCCACGGTGAATCACTCCGCAATCTATCCACTAGATCTCTCCTTTGCACAAAGCTAGGTGGAGGTAACCTCTTTACAATCTCTCTTCTTACAATAGAATGGAGATAAAACTAGTAAGAAGAGTGGAAGAACACTTAGAGCACTTTGGGAGCAATTAGGAGCATAAGCATTAGCCCCCCAAAGCCTCATCCCCTTCCTTTTTATAGAGGAAGAGGGTTTCTTCCCGTTGACACAGAGCAATGAACGATGGCACCCATCTCGATCGCGCCAGAGCCGCTGCCCAATAACGGCCGCTTTCCACGCTTGGATACCATCCAAAGATCGCATCACGATCGATGGCACCCATCCCGATCGATGTCAACCCGAGTCCTCAACGCAGGTCGACTCCATTCTGCGTCTGCAGACGGATATCACGACCGCCGCCCTTGGCGGGCCGATCGATCAAGCATCACCGATCGCCTATGTCGGCGTGACTGATCAACTTGATTCAACCATATTAGACCAGTCGATCGAACCATTGACTCAGAGCAATCGACTGCCATGACATGGCAGTCGACTGGTGTCGGGAAAACTCATCCGACACTTGGCCAAATGGCCAAGTTTCACCTAAGAGCTACCCTTCCCGGGTTACAATCGCTCACTCTCATCCCTCGGAGTCCCTCGCCTTCGAAGTTCTCTTCGTTCGCGGCCACGTCCCTCGGCAGCATCAGGCGCACGGCTCTGCAATGCTCCTTCGCGTCTCTTGCCTCGAAGTCTACTTCCTCCGGCTTCACTCCAAGCTCCTCGTCCGGCGGTCCCTCGGATGCTCCAAGCGCACGGCTTCCGCAAAGCTATCCTTCACCGACTCAAGGCACGAGTCATGAGATGTGAAACTCGCCATGGCTCCATGTGCGAATTACTAAGTCCTGCACGACTTCAACGCACATATCAAATCACATATTAAACTAACTTAAACCCTTTGCCACACCATCAAAACCATATTACGGCAAGAGATTGCCCTAACAATCTCCCCCTTTTTGATGTGTGACAATCCGTTTAAGTTAGGTAAAAACATTTGATATAAATTCTAAGGTAAAGAAAGCATGTAAACATAAACATGATATAGCAACATGCAACTCCCCCTTAATCCATGAAACTCTCTATGTAAATTTCTCCCTATCATAAATTTCTCCCCCTTTTATAATTAACTTAAACATAATATTTTCTCCCCTTTTGACACCATCAAAAAGATTATCACTAAGTTAAAAACACATGGCATCAAGTCTAATAGAAAGAAAATACCACAAGTTGATTTAAAATTCGGAATTCAGCCTTTACTGGTCTGATATTCAGGCCATCACGATCGTTCAGATACTCGACCGCACGTGAATTTCGGGATTTTCTGATTTTCAGACCGAATTTCAGAAATGCATTAAAAATTCCAGAAAATTCAAAAAATCATGAAATTTTGGGGAACACATTTCTTTTAAGTATATCTATCAGTGAAAAATATGTTTTCATGAAAAATCATTATATTTCCACGTATTTGCCAAAAATCCAAAAGCTTTAAAAACTACTAGGTTTTTGATCATAAGAGTATCCATTTTAACACCTAGTCTTGCATCCAATTGTTTCAAAACATGAATACTTAGATTTTAGAGTAAGAAATTGTTTTAAAAACATATGAGATATCCAACCATGATCTTTGGGCAATATGTCTATGAATTAAACATAAGCCTTCCCCATGATTGGTCTATTATTGCTATTTTGATACTTTAAATGACCATCTAAATGTCATAGGCATCAGTGGACATTTGTATCATCCTAACATCTCACTCATGCTAAGTTTTCAATCAAGGTAGCCTATGGTGAGTGTGAGATGCATCCTAGGGGGTATTTGTATATACTTAACCAATATGTTTATGCAATTCTATCATGGTTAAGTGTCAACCTAACATCCATCATGATCATAAAGGCATATATGAATGAATTCTACACTATGATCATGAAACTCATGTATTCATCAAATAATAGTCATGCATTAGATATTATATGATGATAATAGACAAAGTATTACCTAAAGCATGATTCAAACCTATTTCTCATGATAACGTGCCAAATTTCAAAAACATAAATCATGATTGCAAATATACATAGGAATTACATCAATCATCATGATTTAAGCATTATTATCTATTTATGGGTACGTTATCATCACCCAACACTATCTAAAAAATGTTGTCCCGTCATCCTAAGTCAACCAAATTATGATATAGATTAACTTCATATGGTTGACTATCCTAGGGTTATCCTAACCCTTAAGGATGGATTTTGGAACCCAAAATAAGTTCTTTCCTATTGGGTTCACTAAATATTCCTTGGGGATCCATTTTCTAGCAATTACTTTCTTTTTATCTTGTCCCCTAGCTATTAGGCATTTGTAGGCCTTTTCATTTTTCTTTTCCTTATATCCTAGGCCTTTTTTGTTAAAACTTGCTCTTTGGCTCCCTAAGATCATATTCAATGTGTTGGAGCCAATAATGAATTTCTCTAGGGCTTTTGTTAAATAATCTACCTTTTCCCTTAAAGCCCTATTTTCCTCTATGCATGCATCATTAACATCCAAAGGCATATAGTCATGTGAGCATGCATCATCATGGCAAGAAGAGGTATCATTATTATTTAAACATGCATTTTCTAGCTTATATTCCAAAGCCTTAATTTGATTAAGCATGCTTTTATTTTTCTTTTTCATTCCAAATAAGTCCTTAGTTAAACTAGAAATTATGGAAACTATTTTCTTAGGAGAAGCTTTCGTTACCATAGTTTCCATATCTTCTTCTTCTTCTTCGGATGAGGAGGATGTAGAAGCTCCCCCTTCACTTGAGCTCTCTCCACTTGAGCTTGATCCTTCATTTTCGGTGGAGGAGGAGCAATCCGAGTCATGAAGAACCATTAGTGCTAGGTTGGAGTAGACATGCTCTTCTTTTTCGGATGAGGAGGAAGAAGCAACGTCATCCCATGTCTTGGCTTTGAGTGTCATGGCTTTCCCTTTTCCTTTTGCCTTCTTCTCTTCTTCCTTTCTCTTGCTCCCCTTCTTCTTCTTCTTTTCTTCCTTCTTTTTCTTCTCTTCCTTGCTCTTGTTTAGGAGGGGACAATTGTCCCTTATGTGCCCCTCTCCTTGACAATTATAGCATATGACCTTCCCCCTTAGTCTTCTATTCCTATCATGAAATTTATCAAATCTAAGATTCTTAAATGCACGCCTTACCTTCCTTACCATGTAGGCTTCTTCTATGCTATCCATGGAGGAGGTAGAGGCTTCATCGGATGAGGAGGAGGGGACTTCCATCTTCTTCTTCCCCTTGTTTGCCATCAAGGCTACTCCCCGTGAATTTTGGACTCTAGGCTCTTCTTGTATACCTTCAAGCCTTGTCTCATGAAGCTCCATGGTTGAAAAGAATTCCTCCAAGGTGCTCACTTCTAAGTTCTTGGAGATATAAAATGAGTCCACCATGGAGCTCCATTTTGAGGACCGGGGAAAGACATCTATGGCCTTCATTACCATATCCCGGTTGGAGAGTTTTTCACCTACACTTGTTAAACCGGTTAGTATTTCCTTAAATCTAGAGTGTAGGGATTTTACCTTTTCTCCCTTTTCAAGTTTGATATTGGACAATTGGGAGCGAAAAACGTCTCTCCTTGCTAGCTTTGCTTCGGATGTGCCTTCATGGATTTCTATTAGTTTCTCCCACATTTCCTTGGCGCTAGCACACTCTCCTATCCTATTGACTTCTTGTTGAGGGAGGAAATTGTATAGGTGGTGCTTGGCCTTTGAATTTGCCAAGTATTCTTCTCTTTGCCTCTTGCTCCACCTATATTTCTCCAATGGCTCCCCATTTTCGTTCCTAGGCAACTCGAAACCGTTTTCCATTATTAAAAGGATTTCAAAGTCGGTTTCGAAGGATACCTCCATTCTCTTTTTCCACCAAGAGAATTCGCCGTCGAACTTCGGTGGGTGGATGTTTGAGCCGGCCATCTTTAGATGAAGTGTTTGTTGCGGCGGTTAGTCCTCGACAAACGACTTGGCTCTGATACCACTTGTAGGGGATCGATTGGCCGGCTAGAGGGGGTGAATAGCCCTCGTTCGATGATCGTCGTATTTTGTTCGTCTACAAAACGTTAGCGCAAGCGGAATATACAAATACAAACAAAGACAAACAAAATATAAGCAAGCAATACAAACACCGAGATGTAACGTGGTTCACGGCTGCGCCGCTAATCCACGGTCCGATTCGTCCACGGTGAATCACTCCGCAATCTATCCACTAGATCTCTCCTTTGCACAAAGCTAGGTGGAGGTAACATCTTTACAATCTCTCTTCTTACAATAGAATGGAGATAAAACTAGTAAGAAGAGTGGAAGAACACTTAGAGCACTTTGGGAGCAATTAGGAGCATAAGCATTAGCCCCCCAAAGCCTCATCCCCTTCCTTTTTATAGAGGAAGAGGGTTTCTTCCCGTTGACACAGGAGCAGTCGACTGGTGTTGTAGCCGTTGCCCAATAACGGCCGCTTTCCACGTTGGATACCATCCAACGGCACTGGCATCAGTCGACTGATGGCACCCATCAGTCGACTGATGTCAACCAGTCGAGTCCTCAACGAGGTCGACTCCATTCATGCTGCGGTGACATACGATCGCGCGTCCCTTAGCGGTCGGTGATCCGATCATCGATCGACTGCCCATGCTGGCAGTCGACTGATCAACTTGATTTAGCCATATTAGACCAGTCGATCGAACCATCGACTCAGAGCAATCGACTGCCATGACATGGCAGTCGACTGGTGTCGGGAAAACTCATCCGACACTTGGCCAAATGGCCAAGTTTCACCTAAGAGCTACCCTTCCCAGGTTACAATCGCTCACTCTCATCCCTCGGAGTCCCTCGCCTTTGAAGTTCTCTTCATTCGCGGCCACGTCCCTCGGCAGCATCAGGCGCACGGATCTACAATGCTCCTTCGCGTCTCTTGCCTCGAAGTCTACTTCCTCCGGCTTCACTCCAAGCTCCTCGTCCGGCGGTCCCTCGGATGCTCCAAGCGCACGGCTTCCGTAAAGCTATCCTTCACCGACTCAAGGCACGAGTCATGAGATGTGAAACTCGCCATGGCTCCATGTGCGAATTACTAAGTCCTGCACAACTTCAACGCACATATCAAATCACATATTAAACTAACTTAAACCCTTTGCCACACCATCAAAACCATATTACGGCAAGAGATTGCCCTAACAATTACGACAACTCCTTACCGTCCAACCTCGACCTAGATCTTCCTCCGGAAGTCTTAGTCGGATCACCGCCTATGGTTGTCCCTGTATGGAGGACACGACCTTACCATCACTCATCACCCGGTGCTTACCTCTAGTCCTTCTGATCTGTCGCTTAGCTTCCAATCACCACCGAGATTCCTCGACTCTCCGAGGTTCTCCTGGTGCCACCCGACCACTACGATTTCTTGTCCCGAGATTCTCCTGGTGTTGTTGATCTTTAGCATAACTTAATACATTTCCTGCACACTCAACATAGAATGTGAGATAACCATAATAACTTAACTTTAAACCTTTGTCATTATCAAAACCTAGGTTCGATTATCCAGTGCCCCTGCACCAACAACGAGTCCTCGAACAACCTTCACAAGGTTGTCGATTCGTGTCGGAAGTAGTCGTTGTTTTGAAGATTCAATAAGCGACAATAATAACCCTAAAACCTAGAGTGGCCGACCTCTAAAGAGGTGGAAACAATCCTTGTTTCCTTAATGGTTGATGAAATACCAAACCCTAATTCTCCTAGGTTCGGCTAGGTTGAGGAAGAGGGCCTTAAAGACTTTTATGCATTAGATTTAGCTATTATAACCCTTTATATAGGCTCTAATCCTAATGGGTCATAGGTATGTAGATCAAAATCCTTAAGCCCATAACCATTAAGGCTTAATCTCATCTATCAAACCCTAATTGAGCCCTTAACCAAAAGAGGACCCTTTTAATTAAAACCAAATGAGTTTGGTTTATAATTAAACCTTTTAAGGCCCAACCTGTCTTCTTAAGACGTGCTCCTTTCGTATTTCCGACTTGACAAATATTTATATTTGTCATATGTTCAGTCCAACCAAACTTGATCTCTCTCGATCTTGAGAATCCAATTCTCAAACTCGTTTTAAGTCTCTTCGAAGGATTCGTAGTGCGTGTTACCTAATAGGTTCTTGGTTTATGTTGGTCGTGTTAGTGAAATCCCTAGAGTCGATCATGTGATGATTGTTGTATGAACTTGTTGTATCATATTCCTATATATATATTTATAAAGACATTTCTTTATGGTTATTATACTTACTTGTATTGGTGCCAAATAACTAAGTATAATAGCATCCTTGAGTAGAAGGTTCTTATCTATATCAATCGATTGGTAGAATCGATAATGAGATGATATAGAGAATACTACTCTTAATCATTCCTAGTCGAGTATTAACATTCAGGGACAATGTTAATGCGTAGAGACTAGCATGTAGGTCAACAAGATGACTTGATCTCACAAGTCATGGATATGAGATATCAAGTTGACACATGAGTATGCATTGAAGAATGTATACTGAATGACCCGCCATGAGAAAGTATCATGGATCATTATATGAGTGTTATATACTTTCTCATGTGACTATTAGTATAACTATTTCTTGGACCTGAAGTCACCATGGTTCCCTACATAAGGAGTTGCATACTTTGGCTTCGTCAAACGTCACCCGTAAATGGGTGGACTATAAAGGCGATTACTGGGTATGTAACAAATTATACGGAGAGATGTGAGTGATGTAGATGGGATCTATCCCTCCTATATGACGGGAATGATATCATGATTCTTGATAGAGTGAGACCACTAAGTGCATGACCATGCCCAAATGAGTCAATATGAGATATTGAGCTCATTTGATTAGAGTGAATCTACTTGGAGTTCAAGATATAAATTGTATAGAGGATGACACGGTCTATGCCTCAATTGTTCAATCTAGATGTTAAGGATAGAGGAGCATTGTCCCATATTGTGAGAGTCACAATTAGTAGTCACAATGGTGATGTTGGATCTCAACATTCTTGTAACTTGGGCAGCAATGATGTGTTGCTAGATACCGCTCATTGCTTATGTTTCTAAATCGATTTAGGAGCATTACCAACGTTACAAGAACCTATAGGGTAACACACAAAGGACAATTAGATGGAGATTAGGTTCATATGATGGACCAAGAGGATTAGGTTCACGTGGTGAACCAAATTGGATTAAGAGTGATCCAAATTAGACTAATTGAGTTGGACTCAATTTGATTCAAGTGTTGAATAAGTCTAATTTAGATTTGATTCATTGAGTCAATTTAAACTAATGAATAGAGATTCATTAAATTAAATTGACTTGAATCAAAGGTTGGATTTGATCTACCATGGGAGATAAGAGGTCAAGTTTGACTTGACTTGAATGGAAAGATGAAGGGTCAAGTTTGACTTGACCAAATGTCACTTCATGGTGACTTGGCATAGGGGCCGGCCAATGATGATGTTCCACATCATCATGGACACATCATGGTGTGCCACCTCATGAGGAAGACCAAGAGTCATGACTCTTGGTATTACATGGATGTTTATAACCCCATCCTTAATGTGGTCGGCCATAGCATTAGTGGTGAATTGATTTCATCTTCTTCCTGTTAGTTATAGCCCTAAGAACCAATCATGTGATGGTTGAATAGGGAACATTTTGTATCATATTCTATAAAGGCAAAGGATTGGTTATTATATTTAAGTCTTGCTTGTGCCAGCTAAATTAAATATAGTAATGCCCTAGAAAAGTAGGTTCTAATCTACAGCACATCAATTGGCAGAATTGATTATGAGAGGCTGTAGAGAACACTTTCTAAATGTTCCTAGTCAAGTATTAATATGCAAGGGCAATATTAATACATAAAGACTAGCATGTAGGTCAATTGATGACTTGATCTCACAAGTCATGGATATATGATATCAAGTTGACACATGGATATATATTAGAGAATATATACTGAACTGACCCGCCATGAGAAAGTTTCATGGATCGTTATATGAGTGTCATAAACTTTCTCATGTGACTATTGGTATGAATAGTCCTCAGACCTGAAGTCACTACGGTTCCCTACATAAGGAGTTATGTACTTTGGTATCGTCAAACGTCACCCGTAACAGGGTGGACCATAAAGGCGATTACTGGGTATATAACAAATTATGCGGAGGGATGTGAGTGATGTAGATGGGATCTATCCCTCTCATATGACGAGAGTGATATCGGTGGGCCCCTTGATTGAGTAGAACTACTAAAACGCATGGCCATGCTCAAATGAGTCAATATGAGATATTGAGCTCATTTGTTTGAGTTAGTTTACTCAGGGATCAAGAAACACATAGATTGATCGAGGATGACACGGTCTATGCCTCATTGGTCAATCTGATATCAAGGATAGAAGGACAGTCATATATTATAGTAGTCACGGAAAGGTTAGTCGATCTTGACTTATCTCAGAACTTGGGTAGCAATGATGTATTGCTAGATGCCGCTCATTGCTTGTGTATCTAAAAGAGTTTAGGTCCACCGCCAACGTTATGAGAGCCTATAGGGTCACACACAAAGAGCATGATAATTAGAGGAATTAGAGTATTCTAGTTTGACTAGAATAATTTGGGAATAAGCTTAAGTACAAAATGGTTTTTGGACTTTAAGCTTAATGAGACTTTTAGCTAATTGATTTAATGAGATTAATTCAATATGTTACCTTATTGATTTAATAAGATTAATTCAATATGATAACATAAGCTTAATTGAATTAATAAGATTAATTCAACATGATAACATAAGCTTAATTGAATTAATAAGATTAATTCAACATGCATGAATGCCACATAAGCATGCCACATAAGCATGCCACCTAAGCATCCACCTAAGCTAGATAAGGTGGAAGGAAACAAAATGGTTTTGTCTCCTTAAGTGGCCGGCCAAACTTGTGTCCCAATGCAATGGATTGCATTGAATGTGTGGAGGTGAAAGGGTTTTTCCAACCCTATAAAAGACCCCATGAAGTGGCCGGCCAAAGCAAGTGTTGTTGTGGTTGTGAGAGAGCTTGGTGGAAGCTTTGGTTGTGTGGGTTTGTGAGTGTAGGCTAGCAAGAAGAGGAGTCTTCTTCTTCCTTTCTCCTTTTCCCTCTCTTCCTCTCCTTTAGGGACTTCTCTAGCAAGAAGTAAAGGAGAGCTCCTCTAGTTTTTCTTTTGTGAGACAAGAGCTTGCTCGTGTGGATACATATAGAGGCACGGACACTTGAACGTGCTAAAGATCCAACAAACAAAAGGAAGAAGCGGGATTAACAAGGGCACGCAACAAAGGTAATCCTCTCCTATAAGATAGGTTTGGTTTAGAGAAGTTTATTTTATACGAGTTTGCTTTCGCATGGATCACTTGGAAGGGATCCTAATTTTTCCGTTGCACATATGCCATTTGGCATAAAGAATTCCCTACAGTGGTATCAGAGCCACTTGCGAAAGATCGTATAAAATAGGTTTTCTCTATTTTATATGTGATATAGAAGTAGGATAAATTTTATTATGAGTTGATAATTGCATTAGCAATTGTCAAACATAATAAAATATCCAATGTCTTTTAAAAGTTAAAATGACATGGTGCATGGTTATGGCCTAGTCCCAAAAGATTTGTGAATGTGTGTGTGTTGTAATTTTTAAATACGGCCTGCGTGTCGTGCCTTCCTCCTAAAATTCTTGTTGTAAAATTAGTTTTAGACTCGAATGTAACTCGAGTATTTCTCCTTTTGTAATGTACAAAACAAAGATGGAGGGTCCATTGGAAGAAGAGGTTACAAGGAGGAAGTCAACACACAAGACAACCAAAAGGAAGCACTTAGGAGAAGATCATCCCTAGGTTGACCAATCAATCTTTTCATTGGCTTGAGAAGATTGTAGAATAAGGGCCATAACCATGACACGCTTAGTTTAATATGTATGTGATGCATGTTAGTTTAGCTTGTATGTGATGCATGATTAGTTTAGCTTATATGTGATGTATGCTAATATGTATATGATACATGTTTATTTCTTAATAAGTCAAAACGATATGCCTACTAAAGCTTGGTACTCACTACTTCCTCGATCATTTGTTATTGGGTTTCAAAGCAAAGCAATGCATTTTATCTTGGAAGAGTGCGAGTGGACAATCGTGATGTCCCGCTTATCAAACTTGGTTAAGACTTAATTAAGTTTTCTTAATTAGTTAAGAAAGTAGAGGCATATATTAGCTTTGAACATAAGTTTTAAAATTAGTTTTATGTGATTTCCGAACATCAACTTTGTCTTAGAAGTGGTCGTTGCTCCGATATCCAAGAAGGCCCCTGTGCCTCGCCACGACCGAAGTGGTTTAGGAATAAACACTAAACTAATCTAAAACTTAACCAAAGCTATTAAAGAGTTACATCAGATGTAATTGGCAAAAGATTGCCTACCTAATTATACTACGTCTTGGGCGATTAGCCAAAGCTAACTCAAGACGAATTATAATGTGGATCTTTATCCCATATAAATTTATAGCTAAATAGTAGCTATGAGAATTTAGTGGGAGCCTCATTTAATTAAAGGCCTAATTAAATGATTTAGGTATGATACTTAACTTTGCATTTTAATGTTGTAGATCACCATGACATCTAACACGACACACCCCCTCAAATTGCGATCTGTCCTTGAGAAGGACAAGCTTAATGGAGCGAACTTTCTTGACTGGTATAGGAACTTGAGGATTATCCTCAAACAAGAACGCAAACTGTATGTCCTAGAGCAGTCTACCCCTGAAACACCCGCCCATGCGGTCACTCGTGCTGAAAAGGATGCTTATAAGAAGCATCAAGATGACGCATTAGATGCGTCATGTCTTATGCTTGCCACCATGAACTCTGAGCTTCAGAAGCAACATGAGAACATGGATGCCTATGATATGGTTGAGCATTTGAAACAATTGTATCAAGGACAAGCTAGGCACGAGCGTTTTGAAGTGTCTAAGGCTCTTTTTGCATGCAAGATGCAAGAAGGAACACCTGTAGGAACTCACGTACTCAAAATGATTGGGTACGTTGAGAACCTTGAAAGACTAGGTTTTCCACTGAGCCAAGAATTGGCAACCGATGTTATCCTGCAATCGTTGCCGGAAGCATATAATCAATTTGTCATGAATTATAACATGAATGAAATTGATAAACCTTTGCCTGAGATTCTCAGCATGTTAAGAACTGCTGAACCGAATCTCAAAAAGAAAGTTAGCAACGTACTAATGGTCAAGAAGGGCAAAGGTAAGCGCAAAGGCAAGGGTAAGACCCAAGCCAAAGGCAAGGCCAATTCATCCACTTCAAAGGGTAAAGGTAAAGTACCTAAGGAAGGGGACTGCTTCCATTGCGGTGAGATCGACACCGAAGGCGGAACTGCAAAGTCTACCTTGAGGAAGTAAAGAATAAAAGAAGTGGGACTTCTGCCTCAAGTATACACGTTATAGAAGTTAATCTATCTATTTCTTCTACATGGGTATTAGATACCGGATGTGCATCTCACATTTGTAATAATGTGCAGGGACTGAGAAATAGTAGACAAATGGCAAAAGGCGAAGTAGACCTACGAGTAGGCAATGGCGAAAAGTTCTTCGCTTAAATTTGTAGGAACATATTCTTTGTCTTTGCCCCGGGCTTATCTTAGAACTAGAGGAGTGCTTATATGTACCTGCATTGACAAAGAACATAATTTATGTATCTTGTTTAGACAAGAAAAACTTTTCTTTTATAATAAAGGACAAATGTTGTTCCATTTATTTGAATGAAATGTTCTATTGTAATGCACCACTTATGAATGGTCTCTATGTTCTAGATTTAGAAAACCCAATTTATAACGTAAATACCAAGCGGTTCAAATCGAATGATTCGAACCAAACATATCTCTGGCACTGTCGCCTAGGTCACATAAATGAAAAACGCATATCCCAACTCCATAAAGATGGATTATTGGACTCATTTGATTTTGAATCATATGAGGTATGCGAATCTTGCCTTTTAGGACAGATGACTAATACTCCCTTGAGTGGACATGGAGAGAGAGCTACAGACTTGTTAGGACTCATACATACTGATGTATGTGGGCCTTTCAATGTCGAAGCCAGAGGAGGCTATAAGTACTTTATTACTTTCACTGATGATATGAGTAGATTTGGCTACTTATATTTGATGAGACATAAGTCAAAATCCTTTGAAAAGTTCAAAGCATTCAAGAATGAAGTACAAAACCAACTTGGTAAGCGTGATCAAGCTACTTGATCGGATCGAGGTGGTGAATACCTTAGTCAAGAGTTTAGTGATCACTGGTGAGTGTGGGATAATATCCCAACTCACTCTGGAACACCACTGATGGAATGGTGTATCCGAGAGGAGAAATCGTACTCTATTAGATATGGTACGATCAATGATGAGCCGATCGATCTACCTACTTCCTTTTGGGGACTAGCTCTAGAGACACCGCTTACACTTAATCGCGTCCCATCAAAAGCCGTAGAAAAGACACCATATCTGATATGGAGGAAGAGTCCCAAAATGTCTTTTATAAAGATTTGGGGTTGTGAAGCTTATGTAAGACGCCAAGTCTCGGATAAACTAGGACCCAAATCGGATAAGTGTTATTTTGTAGGATATCCCAAGGAAACTAAGGGATATTACTTTTACAATCCCACACTTGGCAAGGTGTTTGTTGCCAGAAATGCTGTCTTTCTAGAAAGAGAATTTATTTCTAGAAAAACTAGTGGGAGTACAATTCATCTTGAAGAAGTTCAAGATGACGATAACACTAAGGCTTCGATGGAAAATGAACAGGAACCACAAAGTGTTGTGGATGAGGAAATTGTTGCCCCAAAGAGTTGTGGAACAAACACTGCTCAAGTAGACCAACCTCTTCAGAGATCCGATAGGATCCGTCGTCAACCCGAGAGATATTCTTTTCTCTTGATCGACAATGGTGATGTATTGCTTATCTCGATCTTGGCGAGCCTACATCCTATCAAGAAGCTATGATGAGCCCAGATTCGAGAAATGGCTAGAGGCCATGAGATCCAAATGGAATCCATGTACACTAATCAAGTATGGACCTTGGTTGATCCACAAGGGGTAAAACCCATTGGGTGTAAGTGGGTCTTTAAAGTAAAGACACATGGATGGTAATAAGCATACCTATAAAGGTAGATTGGTGGCTAAAGGATTCAAACAAATTCATGGTATCGACTATGATGAAACCTTTTCACGATTGCGATGCTTAAATCCATTCGGATCATACTTGCTATCGACCTACCACGATTATGAGATCCGGCAGATGGATGTCAAAACCGCTTCGAATGGAAGCTACTCGAGGATGTGTACATGACACCGAGGGTTTTGAAGATCCAAAGCATCTGGAAAGGTATGTAACCGCAAAGGTCCATTTATGGACTAAAGCAAGCCTCTCGGAATCTTGGAATCTCGATGATGCAATCAAAGAGTTTGGTTTCATCAAGAATGAAGATGAACCTTGTGTCTACAAGAGAAATAGTGGGAGCACAGATTGTATTTCTTGTCTTGTATGTAGATGACATACTTCTCATCTAAATGATGTTCCCTCACTCCAAATCTGTGAAGATATGGTTAGGGAATTGTTTCTCGATGAAAGACTTAGGTGAAGTCGCCTATATTCTAGGCATCAAGATCTATAGAGATAGATCTAAAGATTACTTAGCCTAAGTCGAGTACATACATTGATAAAGTGCTAGATCGTTTTGCTATGCAAAATTCCAAGAAAGGATTTCGCCTTTATCACATGGTGTGAGTCTTTCAAGACTCAATGTCCCTCTTCTAAGGAGGAGAGAGATCGCATGGATAAGATCCCTTATGCGTCGCCATAGGGTCTATCATGCGTCGTGCTTTGTACTGTCGGCGTCTCGTATGCTTTGAGCATGACGAGTAGATACGGTCGGATCGGTGAAAGTCTTTGGATAGCGATCAAAAATATTCTTAAATACTTACGAAGAGCGAAAGAATATTTCACGATATTTGGAAGGCAATGAGAGCTAGGCTGTAAAGGGTTCTGATGATGCAAGCTTCAAGCAGACAAGGATGACTATAGATCGCAATCGAGTGCGTGTTTTGCACGAATGGTGGGTGTGGTGGAAGAGTTAGCGAGGACACGATTCTTGATTCTACAGCGAAGCCGAGTATATTCTTGCATCGATCAAGTTCATCGATGAACTTGGGGTAGTTCCTAGCATTGATCCAATAGACCTCTATTGTGACAACAATGGGGCTATTACGCGAGCTAAGGAACCTCGATCACATCGGCGGACCAAACACATCTTTTGGCGCTTCCATCTCATTCGAGAGATCATCGATAGAGGAGATGTGAGGATATCTGTGCAAGCGAAGCTAACATCGCAGATCCATTGACGAGGCTTTGTACGAGGAAGCATGATGGTCGCACTAGGTCACTAGGTATTAGATATCGTAGTGATTGGTACTAGTGCTAGTGGGAGATTGTTAGTTATAGCCCTAGAACCAATCATGTGATGGTTGAATAGGGAACATTTTGTATCATATTCTATAAAGGCAAAGTTGGTTATTATATTTAAGTCTTGCTTGTGCGCTAAATTAAATATAGTAATGCCCTAGAAAAGTAGGTTCTTATCTCTGACACATCGATTGGCGAGAATTGATTATGAGAGGCTATGAGAACACTTTCTAAATGTTCCTAGTCAAGTATTAATATGCAAGGGCAATATTAATACATAAAGACTAGCATGTAGGTCAATTGATGACTTGATCTCACAAGTCATGGATATATGATATCAAGTTGACACATGGGTATATATTAGAGAATATATCTTGGTGACGCCATGAGAAAGTTTCATGGATCGTTATATGAGTGTCATAAACTTTCTCATGTGACTATTGGTATGAATAGTCCTCGGACACGAAGTCACTACGGTTCCTACATAAGGAGTTATGTACTTTGGTATCGTCAGCGTCACCCGTAACAGGGTGGACCATAAAAGCGATTCTTGGGTATATAACAAATTATGCGGAGGATGTGAGTGATGTAGATGGGATCTATCCCTCTCGTATGGCCGAGTGATATCGGTGGGCCCCTTGATTGAGTAGAACTACTAAAGCGCATGGCCATGCTCGAATGAGTCAATATGAGATATTGAGCTCATTTGTTTGAGTTAGTTTACTCGGGGATCAAAAACACATAGATTGATCGAGGATGACGGTCTATGCCTCATTGATCAATCGATATCAGGATAGAAGGACACGGTCATATATTATAGTAGTCACGGAAGGTTAGTGGATCTTGACTTATCTCGTAACTTGGGTAGCAATGATGTATTGCTAGATGCGCTCATTCCTTGTGTATCTAAAGAGTTTAGGTCACTTTATAGCGTTATGAGAGCCTATAGGGTCACACACAAAGAGCATGATAATTAGAGGAATTAGAGTATTCTAGTTTGACTAGAATAATTTGGGAATAAGCTTAAGTACAAAATGGTTTTTGGACTTTAAGCTTAATGAGAATTTTAGCTAATTGATTTAATGAGATTAATTCAATATGTTACCTTATTGATTTAATAAGATTAATTCAATATGATAACATAAGCTTAATTGAATTAATAAGATTAATTCAATATGATTGAATTAATAAGATTAATTCAATATGATTGAATTAATAAGATTAATTCAACATGATAAAATAAGCTTAATTGAATTAATAAGATTAATTCAACATGCATGAATGCCACATAAGCATGCCACATAAGCATGCCACCTAAGCATCCACCTAAGCTAGATAAGGTGGAAGGAAACAAAATGGTTTTGTCTCCTTAAGTGGCCGGCCAAACTTGTGTCCCAATGCAATGGATTGCATTGAATGTGTGGAGGTGAAAGGGTTTTTCCAACCCTATAAAAGACCCCATGAAGTGGCCGGCCAAAGCAAGTGTTGTTGTGGTTGTGAGAGAGCTTGGTGGAAGCTTTGGTTGTGTGGGTTTGTGAGTGTAGGCTAGTAAGAAGAGGAGTCTTCTTCTTCCTTTCTCCTTTTCCCTCTCTTCCTCTCCTTTAGGGACTTCTCTAGCAAGAAGTAAAGGAGAGCTCCTCTAGTTTTTCTTTTGTGAGACAAGAGCTTGCTCGTGTGGATACATATAGAGGTACGGACACTTGAACGTGCTAAAGATCCAACAAACAAAAGGAAGAAGCGGGATTAACAAGGGCACGCAACAAAGGTAATCCTCTCCTATAAGATAGGTTTGGTTTAGAGAAGTTTATTTTATACGAGTTTGCTTTCGCATGGATCACTTGGAAGGGATCCTAATTTTTCCGTTGCACATATGTCATTTGGCATAAAGAATTCCCTACAGTGGTATCAGAGCCACTTGCGAAAGATCGTATAAAATAGGTTTTCTCTATTTTATATGTGATATAGAAGTAGGATAAATTTTATTATGAGTTGATAATTGCATTAGCAATTGTCAAACATAATAAAATATCCAATGTCTTTTAAAAGTTAAAATGACATGGTGCATGGTTATGGCCTAGTCCCAAAAGATTTGTGAATGTGTGTGTGTTGTAATTTTTAAATACGGCCTGCGTGTCGTGCCTTCCTCCTAAAATTCTTGTTGTAAAATTAGTTTTAGACTCGAATGTAACTCGAGTATTGCTCCTTTTGTAATGTACAAAACAAAGATGGAGGGTCCATTGGAAGAAGAGGTTACAAGGAGGAAGTCAACACACAAGACAACCAAAAGGAAGCACTTAGGAGAAGATGCTATCCCTAGGTTGACCAATCAATCTTTTCATTGGATTGAGAAGATTGTAGAATAAGGGCCATAACCATGACACGCTTAGTTTAATATGTATGTGATGCATGTTAGTTTAGCTTGTATGTGATGCATGATTAGTTTAGCTTATATGTGATGTATGCTAATATGTATATGATACATGTTTATTTCTTAATAAGTCAAAAACGATATGCCTACCAAAGCTTGGTACTCACTACTTCCTCGATCATTTGTTATTGGGTTTGCCAAAGCAAAGCAATGCATTTTATCTTGGAAGAGTGCGAGTGGACAATCGTGATGTCCCGCTATCAAACTTGGTTAAGACTTAATTAAGTTTTCTTAATTAGTTAAGAAAGTAGAGGCATATATTAGCTTTGAACATAAGTTTTAAAATTAGTTTTATGTGATTTTCGAACATCAGCTTTGTCTTAGAAGTGGTCGTTGCTCGATATCCAAGAAGGCCCTGTGCCTCGCCACACCTGGAAGTCGGTTTAGGAATAAACACTAAACTAATCTAAAACTTAACCAAAGCTATTAAAGAGTTACATCAGATGTAATTGGCAAAGATTGCCTACCTAATTATACTCGTCTTGGGCGATTAGCAAAGCTAACTCAAGACAATTATAATGTGGATCTTTATCCCATATAAATTTATAGCTAAATAGTAGCTATGAGAATTTAGTGGGAGCCTCATTTAATTAAAGGCCTAATTAAATGATTTAGGTATGATACTTAACTTTGCATTTTAATGTTGTAGATCACCATGACATCTAACACGACACACCCCCTCAAATTGCGATCTGTCCTTGAGAAGGACAAGCTTAATGGAGCGAACTTTCTTGACTGGTATAGGAACTTGAGGATTATCCTCAAACAAGAACGCATAATCAGATGTCCTAGAGCGTCTACCTGAAACACCCGGCCATGCGGCCACTCGTGCTGAAAAGGATGCTTATAAGAAGCATCAAGATGACGCATTAGATGCGTCATGTCTTATGCTTGCCACCATGAACTCTGAGCTTCAGAAGCAACATGAGAACATGGATGCCTATGATATGGTTGAGCATTTGAAACAATTGTATCAAGGACAAGCTAGGCACGAGCGTTTTGAAGTGTCTAAGGCTCTTTTTGCATGCAAGATGCAAGAAGGAACACCTGTAGGAACTCACGTACTCAAAATGATTGGGTACGTTGAGAACCTTGAAAGACTAGGTTTTCCACTGAGCCAAGAATTGGCAACCGATGTTATCCTGCAATCGTTGCCGGAAGCATATAATCAATTTGTCATGAATTATAACATGAATGAAATTGATAAACCTTTGCCTGAGATTCTCAGCATGTTAAGAACTGCTGAACCGAATCTCAAAAAGAAAGTTAGCAACGTACTAATGGTCAAGAAGGGCAAAGGTAAGCGCAGGCAAGGGTAAGACCAAGCCAAAGGCAAGGCCAATTCATCCACTTCAAAGGGTAAAGGTAAAGTACCTAAGGAAGGGGATGCTTCCATTGCGGTGAGATCGGACACCGAAGTGAACTATGCAAAGTCTACCTTGAGGAAGTAAAGAATAAAAGAAGTGGGACTTCGCCTCAGTATACACGTTATAGAAGTTAATCTATCTATTTCTTCTACATGGGTATTAGATATCTGGGATGTGCATCTCACATTTGTAATAATGTGCGAGGAGAGAAATAGTAGACAAATGGCAAAGCGAAGTAGACCTACGAGTAGTAGCAATGGCGCAAAAGTTCTTCTTGTATGTTGTAGGAACATATTCTTTGTCTTTGCCTTTGGGCTTATCTTAGAACTAGAGGAGTGCTTATATGTACTGCATTGACAAAGAACATAATTTCTGTATCTTGTTTAGACAAGAAAAACTTTTCTTTTATAATAAAGGACAAATGTTGTTCCATTTATAACAATGAAATGTTCTATTGTAATGCACCACTTATGAATGGTCTCTATGTTCTAGATTTAGAAAACCCAATTTATAACGTAAATACCAAGCGGTTCAAATCGAATGATTCAACCAAACATATCTCCGATAATCGTCGCCTAGGTCACATAAATGAAAAACGCATATCCCAACTCCATAAAGATGGATTATTGGACTCATTTGATTTTGAATCATATGAGGTATGCGAATCTTGCCTTTTAGGAAAGATGACTAAAACTCCATTTAGTGGACATGGAGAGAGAGCGACAGACTTGTTAGGACTCATACATACTGATGTATGTGGGCCTTTCAATGTCGAAGCCAGAGGAGGCTATAAGTACTTTATTACTTTCACTGATGATATGAGTAGATTTGGCTACTTATATTTGATGAGACATAAGTCAAAATCCTTTGAAAAGTTCAAAGCATTCAAGAATGAAGTACAAAACCAACTTGGTAAGCGTATCAAGCTACTTCGATCAGATCGAGGTGGTGAATACCTTAGTCAAGAGTTTCGTGATCACCTGGCTGAGTGTGGGATAATATCCCAACTCACTCCACCTGGAACACCACAATGGAATGGTGTATCAGGGAGGAGAAATCGTACTCTATTAGATATGGTACGATCAATGATGAGCCAGACTGATCTACCTACTTCCTTTTGGGGACTAGCTCTAGAGACAGCCGCTTTCACACTTAATCGCGTCCCATCAAAAGCCGTAGAAAAGACACCATATACGATATGGACTGGGAAGAGTCCCAAAATGTCTTTTATAAAGATTTGGGGTTGTGAAGCTTATGTAAGACGTCAAGTCTCAGATAAACTAGGACCCAAATCAGATAAGTGTTATTTTGTCGGATATCCCAAGGAAACTAAGGGATATTACTTTTACAATCCCACACTTGGCAAGGTGTTTGTTGCCAGAAATGCTGTCTTTCTAGAAAGAGAATTTATTTCTAGAAAAACTAGTGGGAGTAAAATTCATCTTGAAGAAGTTCAAGATGACGATAACACTAAGGCTTCGATGGAAAATGAACAGGAACCACAAAGTGTTGTGGATGAGGAAATTGTTGCCCAAAGAGTTGTGGAACAAACACTGCTCAGTAGACCAACCTCTTCGTAGATCCGATAGGATCCGGCAACCCGAGATATTCTTTTCTCTTGGTAAAATGGTGATGTATTGCTTGTCGATCTTGACGAGCCTACATCCTATCAAGAAGCTATGATGAGCCCAGATTCCGAGAAATGGCTAGAGGCCATGAGATCCGAAATGGAATCCATGTACACTAATCAAGTATGGACCTTGGTTGATCCACCTGAAGGGGTAAAACCCATTGGGTGTAAGTGGGTCTTTAAAGTAAAGACTGACATGGATGGTAATAAGCATACCTATAAAGGTAGATTGGTGGCGAAAGGATTCAAACAAATTCATGGTATTGACTATGATGAAACCTTTTCACCGATTGCGATGCTTAAATCCATTCGGATCATACTTGCTATGCGACCTACCACGATTATGAGATCTGGCAGATGGATGTCAAAACCGCTTTTCTGAATGGAAAGCTACTCGAGGATGTGTACATGACACAGCCTGAGGGTTTTGAAGATCCAAAGCATCCTGGAAAGGTATGCAACCGCAAAGGTCCATTTATGGACTAAAGCAAGCCTCTCTGGAATCTTGATTCGATGATGCAATCAAAGAGTTTGGGTTTCGCCAGAATGAAGATGAACCTTGTGTCTACAAGAGAAATAGTAGAACCAGTTGTATTTCTTGTCTTGTATGTAGATGACATACTTCTCATCGGAAATGATATTCCCTCACTCCGGTCTGTGAAGATATGGTTAGGGAATTGTTTCTCGATGAAAGACTTAGTGTGCCTATATTCTAGGCATCAAGATCTATAGAGATAGATCTAAAAGATTACTTGGCCTAAGTCGAGTACATACATTGATAAAGTGCTAGATCGTTTTGCTATGCAAAATTCCAAGAAAGGATTTACGCCTTTATCACATGGTGTGAGTCTTTCGAAGACTCAATGTCCCTCTTCTAAGGAGGAGAGATCGCATGGATAAGATCCCTTATGCCGCCTATAGGGTCTATCATGCGTCGTACTTTATACTCGTCTGACGTCTCGTATGCTTTGAGCATGGCGAGTAGATACGATCGGATCGGTGAAAGTCCTTTGGATAGCGATCAAAAATATTCTTAAATACTTACGAAGAACGAAAGAATATTTCACGATATTTGGAAGGCAATGAGGAGCTAGTGTAAAGGGTTACGGTGATGCAAGCTTCCAAGCAGACAAGGATGACTATAGATCGCAATCGAGTGCGTGTTTTGCTGAATGGTGGGTGTTGGAAGAGTTGCGGGACCACGATTCTTGATTCTACAAGAAGCCGAGTATATTGCATCGATGCGTGAAAGGAGGTGTTTGGCTCCGTAAGTTCATCGATGTGAACTTGGGGTAGTTCCTAGCATTGCAGATCCAATAGACCTCTATTGTGACAACAATGAGGCTATTAGAGCTAAGGAACCTCGATCACATCACGGACCAAACACATACTGCGGCGCTTCCATCTCATTCGAGAGATCATCGATAGAGGAGATGTGAGGAAGCTAACATCGCAGATCCATTGACCAAGGCTTTGGCACAGAGGAAGCATGATGGTCACACTAGGTCACTAGGTATTAGATATCATAGTGATTGGTACTAGTGCTAGTGGGAGATTGTTAGTTATAGCCCTAAGAACCAATCATGTGATGGTTGAATAGGGAACATTTTGTATCATATTCTATAAAGGCAAAGGATTGGTTATTATATTTAAGTCTTGCTTGTGCTAAATTAAATATAGTAATGCCCTAGAAAAGTAGGTTCTTATCTACACATCAATTGGCGTAATTGATTATGAGAGGTCAGAGAACACTTTCTAAATGTTCCTAGTCAAGTATTAATATGCAAGGGCAATATTAATACATAAAGACTAGCATGTAGGTCAATTGATGACTTGATCTCACAAGTCATGGATATATGATATCAAGTTGACACATGGGTATATATTAGAGAATATATACTGAACTGACCCGCCATGAGAAAGTTTCATGGATCGTTATATGAGTGTCATAAACTTTCTCATGTGACTATTGGTATGAATAGTCCTCAGACCTGAAGTCAATACGGTTCCCTACATAAGGAGTTATGTACTTTGGTATCGTCAAACGTCACCCGTAACAGGGTGGACCATAAAGGCGATTACTGGGTATATAACAAATTATGCGGAGGGATGTGAGTGATGTAGATGGGATCTATCCCTCTCATATGACGAGAGTGATATCGGTGGGCCCCTTGATTGAGTAGAACTACTAAAACGCATGGCCATGCTCGAATGAGTCAATATGAGATATTGAGCTCATTTTTTTGAGTTAGTTTACTCAGGGATCAAGAAACACATAGATTGATCGAGGATGACACGGTCTATGCCTCATTGATCAATCTGATATCAAGGATAGAAGGACACGGTCATATATTATAGTAGTCACGGAAAGGTTAGTCGGATCTTGACTTATCTCGTAACTTGGGTAGCAATGATGTATTGCTAGATGTCGCTCATTGCTTGTGTATCTAAAAGAGTTTAGGTCCACTGCCAACGTTATGAGAGCCTATAGGGTCACACACAAAGAGCATGATAATTAGAGGAATTAGAGTATTCTAGTTTGACTAGAATAATTTGGGAATAAGCTTAAGTACAAAATGATTTTTGGACTTTAAGCTTAATGAGAATTTTAGCTAATTGATTTAATGAGATTAATTCAATATGTTACCTTATTGATTTAATAAGATTAATTCAATATGATAACATAAGCTTAATTGAATTAATAAGATTAATTCAATATGATTGAATTAATAAGATTAATTCAACATGATAACATAAGCTTAATTGAATTAATAAGATTAATTCAACATGCATGAATGCCACATAAGAATGCCACATAAGCATGCCACCTAAGCATCCACCTAAGCTAGATAAGGTGGAAGGAAACAAAATGGTTTTGTCTCCTTAAGTGGCCGGCCAAACTTGTGTCCCAATGCAATGAATTGCATTGAATGTGTGGAGGTGAAAGGGTTTTTCCAACCCTATAAAAGACCCCATGAAGTGGCCGGCCAAAGCAAGTGTTGTTGTGGTTGTGAGAGAGCTTGGTGGAAGCTTTGGTTGTGTGGGTTTGTGAGTGTAGGCTAGCAAGAAGAGGAGTCTTCTTCTTCCTTTCTCCTTTTCCCTCTCTTCCTCTCCTTTAGGGACTTCTCTAGCAAGAAGTAAAGGAGAGCTCCTCTAGTTTTTCTTTTGTGAGACAAGAGCTTGCTCGTGTGGATACATATAGAGGCACGGACACTTGAACGTGCTAAAGATCCAACAAACAAAAGGAAGAAGCGGGATTAACAAGGGCACGCAACAAAGGTAATCCTCTCCTATAAGATAGGTTTGGTTTAGAGAAGTTTATTTTATACGAGTTTGCTTTCGCATGGATCACTTGGAAGGGATCCTAATTTTTCCGTTGCACATATGCCATTTGGCATAAAGAATTCCCTACACTTCCCTCTCCCTTCTTGCTCTCTCCCTTTCCTCTATTGTCGTGACCTCCAAGGGTGCTAGCACACTCTAAGTGGTCTTATCCACCTTTTGTCTGTGTGGATATGTGTAGAGGAGTGTTCACTTGACACTCTACGAGATCCGATAACCATTTGGACGAGCGGGATAAGCGAAGGGCATCACTACAAGGGTAACACTCTTCCATGTAGATCTAGTATTTCTAAACATGTATATGAATTAATTTTTTATTTATCTTCTCACGGATCCGTGGTCGGCTTCCGTGTTCCATCCAAAGCTGTGATAAAGACACCATATACGATATGGACAGGGAAAAATCCCAAGATGTCTTTCATGAGAATTTGGGGTTGTGAGGCTTACGTTCGATATCAAGTCTTAGACAAACTGGGACTCAAATCCGATAAGTGCTATTTTGTTGGATATCCCAAGGAAACGAAGGGATATTACTTCTACATTCCCAGTCAGCACAAAGTGTTTGTGGCAAAGACTGGGGTATTTCTAAAAAGGGACTTTGTTTTTATAAAAACTAGTGGGAGTACATTCAATCTTGAAGAAATTCAAGATATGGACCATAGCACTGAGACCGAGATGGAGGTTGAACAGGAACCACAAAGTGTTGTGGATGATGAGATTGTTGCAGAAAGAGTTATGGAACAACAACCTGTTCAGGTAGACCTACCTCTTCGCGGGTCTGATAGGGTACGTCGTCAGCCTGAGAGATACTCATTTTTCTTGTCTGACCATGATGATATTATGCTCGTTGAGAATGAGCCTATCTCCTATCAGGAAGTTATGATGAGCCTAGATTCTAAGAAATGGCTAGAGGTCATGAGATCCGAGATGGAATCCATGTACACCAATCAAGTATAAACTTTGGTTGATCCACCTGAAGGCGTCAAACTCATTGGGTGTAAGTGGGTCTTTAAGAGAAAGACTGACATGAATGGACTTACGTATACCTATAAGGGTCGATTGGTAGCTAAAGGTTTTAAGCAAATTCATGGTATTGACTATGATGAAACCTTTTCTCCAGTTGCGATGTTTAAGTCCATTCAGATCATGCTTGCTATTGCAACATACCACGATTATGAGATTTGACAGATGGATGTCAAAACCGCGTTTCTGAATGGAAACTTGCTTGAGGATGTGTACATGACACAACCTGAGGGTTTTGTAGATCCACAGCATACTGACAAAGTATGCAAGCTGTAAAGGTCCATTTATGGGCTAAAGCAAACTTCTCGGAGCTGAAATCTTCGATTCGATGATGTGATCAAACAGTCTGGTTTCAACAAGAATGAAGATGAACCCTATGTCTACAAGAGGGTTAATGGGAACACAGTTGTCTTCCTTGTATTGTATGTGGATGACATACTACTCATTGGGAATGACATCCCTTCGCTACAGTCTGTGAAGACTTGGCTGGGGAAGTGTTTCTCAATGAAGGACTTAGGTGAAGCAGCCTGTATTCTAGGCATCAAGATCTATAGAGATAGATCTAAGAGATTGCTTGGCCTAAGTCAGAGTACATATATTAACACGGTATTACTATGGTTTGCCATGTAAAATTCCAAGAAGGGATTTCTGCCGATGTCACATGGTGTGAGTCTTTCGAAGACTCAAAGTCCCTCTTCTAGAGAGGAGAGAGACCACATGGATAAGATCCTTTATGCATCTGACATAGGATCTATCATGTATGTCATACTATGTACTCGTCCTGATGTCTCGTATGCTTTGAGCATGACGAGATGATCGAATCCGGTGGCGTCCATCGATAGCGATCGAGAATATTCTTAAGTACTTAAGAAGGACTAAAGAATATTTCTTGATATTTAGAGGCGATGGGGAACTAGCTGTAAAGGGTTACAATGATACTAGCTTCCAAATTGACAAGGATGATTATAGATCGCAGTCAGGGTTCGTGTTTTGCTTGAATGGTTGCGCTATGAGCTAGAAGAGTTCAAAGCAGGACATAGTTGTTGATTCTACAACAGAGGTCGAGCATATTGTTGCATCAGAGGCAGCAAAGAAGGCAGTTTGGATCCGCAAGTTCATTACTGAGCTTGGGGTGGTTCCTAGCATAGCAGATCCTATAGAGCTCTATTGTGAAAACAATGGAGCGACACATAGCTAAGGAACCTCGCCACACCAAATGACCAAACACATACTATAGAGGAGATGTAAAGATTTACAGAGTACCCACAGAGGCTAACGTCGTAGATCCCTTGACCAAGGCTTTGGAACAAAAAAAATATGATGGTCACACTAGGTCATTGGGTATTATATACTACAGTGATTGACACTAGTGCTAGTGGGAGATTATCAGTGAAAGCCCTAGAGCTGATCATGTGATGATTGTTGTATGGACTTGTTGTATCATATTCCTATATATATATTTATACAGATATTTCTTTATGGTTATTATACTTGTATTGGTGTCAAATAACTAAGTATAATAGCGTCCTTGAGTAGAAGGTTCTTATCTATATCAATCGATTGGTAGAATCGATAATGAGATAATATAGAGAATACTACTCTTAATCATTCCTAGTCAAGTATTAATATTCAGGGACAATATTAATGTGAAGAGATTAGCATGTAGGTCAACTCGATGACTTGATCTCATAAGTCATGGATATGAGATATCAAGTTGACACATGGATATGCATTAGAGAATGTATACTGAATGATCCGCCATGAGAAAGTATCATGGATCGTTATATGAGTGTCATATACTTTCTCATGTGACTATTAGTCCTTGGACCTGAAGTCACTATGGTTTCCTACATAAGAAGTTGCATACTTTGGCTTCGTCAAACGTCACCCGTAAATGGGTGGACTATAAAGGTGATTACTGGGTATGTAACAAATTATGAGGAGGGATGTGAGTGATGTAGATGAGATCTATCCCTCCTATATGACGGGAGTGATATTATGATTCTTGATAGAGTGAGACCACTAAGTGCATGACCATGCCCAAATGAGTCAATATGAGATATTGAACTCATTTGATTAGAGTGAGTCTACTTGAAGTTCAAGATATAGATTGTATAGAGGATGACACGGTCTATGCCTCAATTATTCAATCTAGATGTCAAGGATAGAGGGACATTGTCACATATTATGAGAGTCACAATGGTGATGTTGGATCTCAACATTCTTGTAACCTGGGTAGCAATGATGTGTTGCTAGATACTGCTCATTTCTTATGTTTCTAAATCGGTTTAGGAGCATTGCCAATGTTACAAGAACATATAGGGTCACACACAAAGGGCAATTAGATGGAGATTAAATTCATATGATGGACCAAGAAGATTAGGTTTATGTGATGAACCACATTGGATTAAAAGTAATCCAAATTAGACTAATTGAGTTGGACTCAATTTGATTCAAGTGTTGAATGAGTCTAATTTAGATTTGATTCATTGAGTCAATTTAAACTAATGAATAAAGATTCATTAAATTAAATTGACTTAAATCAAAGGTTGGATTTGATCAACCATGGGAGATACGAGGTCAAGTTTAACTTGACTTGAGAGGGAAGATGAAGGATCAAGTTTGACTTGACCAAATGTCACTTCATGGTGACTTGGCATAGGGGTCGGCCAATGATGATGTTCCACATCATCATGGACACATCATGGCGTGCCACCTCATGAGGAAGACCAAGAGCCATTGGTATTACATGGATGTTTATAACCCCATCCTTAATGTGGTCGGCCATAACATTAGTGGTGAATTGATTTCATCTTCTTCCCTCTCCCTTCTTGCTCTCTCCCTTTCCTCCATTGCCGTGACCTCCAAGGGTGCTAGCAAACTCTAAGTGGTCTTATCCACCTTTTGTCCGTGTGGATATGTGTAAGGGAGTGTTCACTTGCACTCTACGAGATCTGATAACCGTTTGGACGAGCAGGATAAGCAAAGGACATCGCTACAAGGGTAACACTCTTCCATGTAGATCTAAAGTAGATCTAGTGTTTCTAAACATGTATATGAATTAATTTTTTATTTATCTTTGCACGGATCCGTGGCCGATTTTTGTGGCTCGGAGAGTCTAACAGGTCGTCCATAATTAACCATTAATTATGGAACGATCATGAGTGACACCTAGTAGTACATCATGATTCTCAATTAATTAAAAAATCAACGGTTGATCTCGGAACCATTTTCGAACCCTTCAGCAGCTACAGTGAATCGTGTCTTATTCCTTTCACTCATTTTATATCCACTTGGTTTAGGACATGATCTGTGTTAGTCCCCGCTAGGATGACTACGTCACACCTAGCCCAAGTCTTACTTCCTCATCCATTGGATTCTAATTACTTCGACATGTATCCAAGAGTACCATACTCTTGACATGCAATGCTTTGGCCAAAAACATTGAGTAACAATCCTGACAAGTGACCATATGGTATACATCTCTTCGTAAGGAGTGGTGAATCCTTTGTTAGTTATTCAATCACCTTCGAGCACTTCGATTTATACCCAATCATCCCATACTCACACCTCCGTAGAGATGTATCGACTAAGATGTCAAAGTATAAGTCTCCATGACCAAGATGACTTGAATACCTCAAGTCGAAGAACACTCGCACTCGAGCTGCAGTAAGAGCTTCACTGACATATCTTATATGTAGAGAACCATGTGAAGTCTTACAGCAGATCACTCCAATGAACTAGTTACCATAACTAGCATCCACGTTTAACTCTCGACATCTCAATGTCTCCAGCCTGTGAGGAGCACCTGCTTGGATAAACCAAGGAGTATAACCCATGCTAGTCTCCCAGAATCGATGATGTCCAAACTCATCAATTCATCGACTAGGGATTATTTCAATACAATCATAATTACACATGTAGAGATAGTCACTAGTTGTGATCCAATCACAAGTTCTCTCATGCTATGAATCATATTGTAGACATTCAGTAAATGAGTTTAAGATCCAATCAAACACATATGATATGTGCACTCAAATAGTGAATTTTTAATTATCAACTAAATAGTACAACCATAAGGCGATTGCCTTAGGACACCTCTCAAACATAACAAAGGAAACAAGGGTTGTTTTCACCTCATTAGAGGTCGGTCACTCTAGGTTTTAGGGTTGTTATTGTCACTTATTGAAGCTTCAAAACAACAGCTAATTTTGACACGAATCGATACCCTTGCGAAGGTTGTTCGAGGACTCATTTGTGTCGCAAAACGAGTTGACGATTGCTCTCCGATCACCCGACCTTCTTGCTTTGTCTAGTAGCGAAGAGAATGTCAAACTTGTGGCTTTGAGAAGTCATCCCTTCGAAGATTCGGCGTGGATACGAGTAGAGACGAAGCTCCGCGAGCGTCGTATAGGTGATGCCCTTCCGGCTCGCCATCATCCGAAAGGTAAACCTAGAGTAAAATTTATTTTATTCTTGTTGTATGTAAAATTTTATTTGACGGATATGTCCGCTTGTGTTGTAATCATGCATGCGTGGGTGTGAGTGTTGTAATAATTTAGGAAATTATTACGTTTTTCTTCCACTGCATTCGTTTGTGAAATGACAAAAACACATCTATGTGTCGGTCGTAACCCAACAGGAATAGACCACTCCCACTAGGACTGAGATCCATCTCAAGGTCTTGAATCCTGCCGTTGGGATCTACTGAGCCAATAGGCTCGTCCATCTCATAGAAGGTGAAATCTCAATCGGTTTCTCCTCTCTTAGGAAAATCATTCTCAAGAAATATAGCATCACAAGACTCAATCTCAGTGACAATCTCGTCCGTATGTTCTCCTAGGAACACATGTCTTTTGGAGTGTTCAGAATATCTAATAAAGATACACTTCTTTCCTCACGGGCCTAACTTATCGTGTTTATGCGAAGAATCATTAACATATGCAGCACAATCCCATGGTCTCAAATGACTAAGGACAAGCTGCCTCCCCATCCAAAGTTCGTATGGGGTACTGACTACAAACTTAGTTGAAATGCAATTAAGGACATAAGCTGCAGTCAATAACGCATCCCTCCAATGGGAGATTGATAAATTGGCTTACGCCATCATAGACCTCACCATCTCTAATAGAGTCATATTCCTTCTCTCGGTCACTCCGTTCTACTGAGGAGTAGCAGGAATAGTCAACTTTCTTGTAATGCATTTTTCGAAACAGAGCTCTTTACATTGCTCAGACAAATACTCACGTCCACGATTGGTTCTGAGAGTTTTCACCCTTAAATCTAGTTGATTTTCAATCTCGCTAATAAACCTCCTGAAACATTCGAGTACCTCAGACTTGTGTGAGATCAGATAGACATAACTGAAACACGTGTAGTCATCTATAAACATAATAAAACACATTGCTCCGTTTCATGCTCTCACATTCATGGGTCCACAAATGTTGGAATGAACCAACTGCAATGGAGTCTTAGCTCTCGCTGCTTTCCCAAATGGTTTTCTCTTAGATTTGCCTGTCAGGCAAAACTCACATAAGGGCAACTCGACCTTGGTTAGATGGTCTAACAAGCCACATGCTGCTAACCGACCCATCCTCTCTTACCCTATGTGGCCAAGTCTATTATGTCATACACTCACATCATCCACTACACTATCAGATGCAAAGGCAATAGGAGATGTAAGATAAGACTCGTGAAATGAAATCAAATTAAGTGCATATAGTCCCTCATGGACTATATCAGAATATATTAAAGAATTGTCATACGAGATAGAAATATTAGAGTTTCCTATACAAATATTATATCCTAATTGGTCTAGACTACGGACAGAAACAAGATTTCGCCTAATCTTCGGAGCATACAACACATTATGGAGATACATGACTTGATTACTTTGCAGCATCAGCTTGCAAGTGTCAATCCCTCTCACCTCCAAGAATGCTCCGTTCCCACATATAGACCCAGCCAAGGTCCGGGTCAGACCCAACCCAGAATCGGACCGTGGTCAACGGTCTGGTTAACCGGGTCAACGGGTTTGACTCGGACCCGTGACCGGACCGCCTAATAGGCGGTCCGGTCACGATTTTTTAAAAAATCGAACCACCGATTTTTTTTTAAAAAAAAATTGAACGGCCACGATTTCATGGCGTTAGTAACAAGCGATCGGTGCCTACTCGAACCGACACCAATGGTCGACCATTTTATTATTATTTTTTTAAAAAAAATTTCGACGACCATGATTTTTGAAGGGTAAAAAGGGAATTAAGTGCGCTATTTGATAAATATGAAAGTATGAGGCGCTTTTTAGGCAATTCCAAACTTCAGGAGTGCTATTTGGTAAAATGCCGAAAAGTTTTTAAACACGCTATTTACCCCTCCCCCCCTCTAGCATGCTTTTCAATCCAACAACCCTTTCTCATTTGTCGTTAGCTTCTTCTTGCCAAGACCATTGGTCTTCTTCTCATGTTTGCGCCACTTGCGCTTGATACCTCGGGAGTCCTTACTCGACTTCACAATGTTAGCATGACTTGAAGCAGACTTGGTCACCTCCTGTCGCTCCTCCTCGAGCTTGCAATGTCTACTCATATCCGTGAGAGTACGAATACTTTCTGTGTGCATGAGATATGTCTTAACTACATCCCAAGAGTCAAGCAATGACTGGATTACTCCCAGTACCTGAAGCTCATTCGACATGAACTCTCCCATATTCTTCAAAGAGGCAATCATACTCAACATATGCATTAAATATTACTTTATAGTATGTTCGAACCTCTTCTTATAAGTAATAAACTTATATGTCAGCATCCTTAACTTAGGAGATGAAGGGGTGTCATATTGCTCTCTAAGAGCATGCCAGACCGACAAAGCAATAGGATATTGTCCATAAATTGAGATTAGTTCATCATACATGCTACTAAGAAGAATTACCCTACCTTGGCTATCCTTCTTTTTCCACGCATAATACACCTTCTAATCCTGTCTCAGTCGTGTCATGGTACCCTCTCCAGGGTCCACCATCTCGTGCTTAAGAATCTCCCCTAGTTCTTGCTTCACGAAGACAAACTGAACCTTCCGATGCCAAATGTCATAGTTGTCACCGTTCAACTTGTCTCTCTTCACGAGATCTAGTATGATAGTCTTTATTGCAGCCATATATCTGTCACACAGATAAAGAGACGTAAGCGACTATTGATGTTTAATATCTCAATTATGTATCCTACTAATCATCAAAACCTAAATAACTCGAATACAAATTCTAAGATAAGTGTATGAATTAATAAACAATATACACCACAATTTGAAATTGTATCACGTCATTCAAATAAGATGTAGTACATAATTAGTCACTTTATACTCTCAAGGCTAATCTACACGCTGCTGTGAGAGTCTACGCACCGTCATACACTGCAGTGCTTTCGATAAGCCTACACGCAACTGAAATGGTCCACACACCCCAGAATCAGACCTCTTCGTCTTCCCCGAGTGACTCAACATAGGTCGAGTCAATTCTAAAAATCCTTCACAACTTTTAGATCATATTTTAAATAATCTCAAAATCTAACTTGATTTTGAACACTCGGCAGAGCACCTCTGTGTGCCAAGCACTCAGTGCAACCCAAGTAATATTCGTGTCAAGCTCTTGAGATCCTCAATGACATCAAGCACCAAGGATCTTGCTCGTGCCAGGCTCTCACGAGTGCTGCCGACCACTTTGTCGACATCTTCAAGCACTTGTTGACCATTGCTGAGAAACTTAAGCCAAGTCCGAGCACCTCACGCATAGCCCAAGCACCATTTTACCGAGCACCACGCACACTGTATTTTTCACAGCCACATCGAGCACTACTTGTGCTAGCCGAGCACCACAAACTCTGGCCAAGCACCACAAGCTCTGACCAAGCATCACTTTTGCTAGCCGAGCACCATATGTGATAGTCGAGCACCTTATGTGCTAGCCAAGCACCATATGTGATAGTCGAGCACCTTATATGCTAGCCAAGCACCATATGCACTAGCCGAGCACCGTGCGTGCGGCTGAACACCACGTGTGTTGCTAAGCACCTCAAGCGCGACCCGAGCTCCTTTGTCTCAATCCCAAGCGCCTCATCGCGCATGGGATCACCTTATGCGATGGAACTCCACATCCCGAGCACCACTGCATGCTCGGGAACTATTGCAACCATGTGGTCTTCTGCATGTGACGGAGACAGTGCCTCGCTGACCTCTCGAGTCGTCTGAGCACCTCTGTGCTCGTCTGAGCACACACTCGAGCATTTCTCATGCTCCGATACACGACGGGCGTCTCGAGCAATCTTGCGCACGGTTGAGAACCACACGCGATCGAGCACCTTTCTCATGCTCGCGATATGGAACACTGTTCATTATCTTCGACAAGAACTGCGTTCCGCAATCAACAGTCATTTCTTGAGTTATAACTTAAGAATTTTGTCGAATGATCTCACGTTCAACCTGGCTCTGATACCAATGTTAGATACCTATAATAAAATAATGTGGAATCATAAATATACCTCAAAATAAATATAGATTCGTTGGCACTCTACTGCTACAGAATTTTTCTACGAACTCTGATCCTCGCCAAAGGCTCGCAGTCGGGATGAAAATCATGAGTTAATTCAAACTTTCACTACAGGTTCACAACGTCGCAATCCAAAATCCGATGATTGTGACAATTCTCTTGTTCTACTCAACAAGAGATAAATACACATATCACAAATATAGCTTGCACGCACACATGCAATCTCTTCTATGCATAACCCGTGCACTCTTGCACAACTCTTGCACTCTCCTTACTTCTCCTTGCATTCACCCTATACTTCACACAAGAAGTATATATAGGAGAAAATGAGAATATGGATAGTCATTCATAGGGGAGTTAACTACATGTAATAATGTTAATGCCATCATGAGCTAAGAGTCACCTCATTAGCACATTATAAATGTGTCATAGTGGACATTTAACCTTCATTGGGATAATAGATGACTTCTCCATTGCCCCATGTTGAATGCCCTTCAATGAGCATTACTAACTCAAACCCTCAACTAGCCTATCCAGACTTAAAATTAACCCTAAATTGAATCCAAAAACCATTACATAAACAATTACACAGCCGGATTCAATTATAAAATTTCTAATTACATGCTCTCAAACCTAATTAACCTAAGCCCTAAACAAACAAGAATATTGTAAAAAATTGGAGAATTTCTCATGTTTTATGCTTCTCGTCAAGCCAAAACCTGAGCACTAGAATTAGGCAGACCAATTCTTTCGAATGTGAAGCTTGGTTTGCTCTTATTAACATGTTTCTTTTCGGTTCACAAACAAGCTCATGAACAAGCTTCACTCAGACAGGGGAAAACTTGTCCAGTAAACTTGTTATTTCTTCATCACCAAATAACCAGCATGTTCTATAGGATATCTAAATGAGTTTCTTTACGATTTGAGCATGAGAATCATTAAACAAAAATCAATTCAATTACGTCGGTTAATTTTACTATTTGAAAGTATTTTCTTATCTACCTCTACAAAATTATCAAACTCCACCATACAAGAATTCATTAAGGAAGAGGAACAAAACCAGCAATCAAACAATCAATCAGAGAATTCACCGAGGTTATTCAGCACAGCTAGCAACTCCACAACTAGCGGCAGTAACAAGTGATCGAAAAACATGGCATCATCCTGAGTGGGGAATAACAATAGATAGCTGGAAGGCAAACAGACTGCCCGCTCAACTGCTCAACTGCTGCAGATCTGCTTCAGCTTGTTAGCGGCCAATTGATCCACGGCGTACTGGAAGGGTGAATTAAACGATAAAACATGGGGGAAAAGGATGAGCCGAAGAAGAGTATAGATTAAAGCGACGGAAGTTGAAGGAATACCTTATTGAGGACCCAGGTGGTGTGGGCGTAGGCGCGCTGCAGGAGCTCGTCGAGGGAGGGCGACTCATCCAGGTCCCGGTAATTGACGAAATTCTCACGAGCGTACTTGCAGTAGTATGGCCGGGTTTCCGGAGGGAGGCGACGCACCAGCCGCAGCACTTCCAGGTACGCCCTCAGTGCCCGCTGCATCGCCATCGCCGCCGGTACAATGAAGCTTGAGAAATGACCGAAGGTGCGAGGGTTTTTGCTCGGCTTAGATGAAAGCAAGAGACACGCTTAATCGTAATTTTTTTTTAATAAATAAATAAATAAATCTCACTGAATCATTTTTTTTTTTTTTAATGCTAAAGATGATAACACTTCTTCCCTACGGTATCTTATAGCAAAGAAGATTATATTCGACGTTAGCAATTTTTATGTGCGGTTCTTCGATCACGGTGAAGAGAAGTAAGTTACAGGGATTATATTTTTAGATCCATCTATCAGAAACAATGAAAGATTTTTAAGTCCTAATGAAAATTATGTCCATTTATAGTAACATTTATAAGAGGATTTTCTTTTCTTCTATATCAATTTTATAGTTATAAAAAGAAAGATAAATCATAGAATCAATTTATAGGTTATCACTATATAATCATTCGGATGAAAAAAATTATCTTTCTTAGATATGTCCCCAGTAATTTTTTTTTTCTTTTTTAATATAAATCTATCAAATGATGGTGATTGCGGTACGTCCACGAAAGACATTTATAAAATGAGTTACATTTAATGCCTTTCTTTTGCACATTTATAATTTACTTTTGTTGTCACCTCTTGAAAGCATAGACAACTTTTTCATTTTTCATACACAAAATAGGAATGCACAATTTATTTCTATGAACATAAAATTATAATTCTCAACGTAACTCTTCTCCTAGTTATCTCATCATTTAGTTGGTCAATTGATACAACGGGATATAAGTATGACCATTTGAGTAAAACTCTTCAATTTGTTGGACCTATCTCATTAAATTTTGGCCCTCTCTCCAATTTATTGGACCTATCTCATTAAATTTTGGCCCTTTCTCCTTTTTAACATATTCTTGTTGGGAAACGGTCGAAACGTAGATGTGTTTTTTGTCGTTTCACAAACGAATGCAGTGGAAGAAAAACGTAAAAAATTTCTAAATTATTACAACATTCACATTCACGCATACAAGATTACAACACGTGTAGATATATCCACCAAATAAAATTTTACATATAACAAGAATAAAATAAATTTTATTCTAGGTATACATTTCGGATGATGGTGAGCCGGAAGGGTATCAACCGTACAATGCTCGCGGAGCTTCATCTCTACTCATATCCACGCCGAATCTTCAGAGGGACAACTTATCAAAGCCACGAGTTTGACCTTCTCTTCGCTACTAGACGAAGCAAGAAGGTCGGGTGATGGGAGAGTAATCGCCGACTCGTTTTGCGACACAAATGAGTCCTTGGACAATTTTCTCAAGGTTGTCGATTTGTGTCGGAATTAGCCGTTGTTTTGAAGCTTCAATAAGAAACAATAACAACCCTAAAACCTAGAGTGACCGACCAATAAAGAGGTAGAAACAACCCTTGTTTCTTTGATAGTCGATGGAACACCAAACCTTAATTCTCCTAGGTTCAACTAGGTTGAGGAAGAGAGCCTTAAGGACTTTTTTTTATTAGGTTTAGCATTTATAACCCTTTATATAGACACTAATCCTAATGGGTTATAGGTTAGTGGATCAATTCCCTAAGCCCATAACCATTAAGGCTTAATCTCATCCATTAAATCCTAATTGGACCCTTAACCAAAAGAGGACCCTTTTAATTAAAACCAAATGGGTTTGGTCAGAGCCGTCCCTGATTTTAAAATTTGCACTTAGGATCCTAGGAGAAATTTAGAAATTGGGCTCCATTTTCTATTAAAAATTTTAAAAATTAGGCCCTCCTTATAGAAGCCCTAGGCGAAGACCCCAGCAGCCCTCCCCCAGGGTCGACTCTGGGTTTGGTTTATAATTAAACATTTTAAGCCACAACTCGTGTTCTTAAGACGTGCTCCTTTCACATTTTCGACTTGACAAATATTTCCATATTTGTCATGTGTTTAGTCCAACCAAACTTGATCTCTCTCAATCTTAAGAATCTAATTCTCAAACTCATTTTAAGTCTCTTCAAATGATGCGGACGGGTGAAGTCTGTTCACTCCTTTCCAATGCAGTGAAGCACGGATGGAGATCTCAGAGGGTTCTCACAGGCCGCAATCAGTAAAGAATAAGAAGATGAAGTAGATGAAACGCAAAAACCAGCACCAGCAATCGAGACTCAGACACAAGATGTAACGTGGTTCGCAATAAGGATTCCTACTCCATGGAGGTGAGCTTTTCTCACCGGATGCAGTGCCTAAGCACTTTCACTATGAAGGTCCTCCTTTACGGAAAGTAAGTTTCCGAAGGTGGAGGAGAAAAACCTCTTACAGTGATATCACAAGACGAGAAAAATACAAGAGATATAACAACGACAGGTCTCCGTCCTTCTTCTCCGGCGAGGCGTTTGTTGCTCTCCTTCTCCTCCTGCGTCCCCTTATCTCTTGCTGGGTGGGAATAATTTCTGGCCTCCTCTTTTTCTCCCTGCTTCCTCTCCTTTTATCTCCTCCTTTTTTCTTTCATCGTAACGTCGTGGGTTCTCTTCATCGTACACGTGGCCACCACCTTTTCCTGAAGAATAATTCTGCATGTATATCGAGTGGAGACTCTTCGAATATTACGTGGGGCCTCCTGTGCCGCTGCCTAACACTCTTTCTCTATTTTTCGGAAACTAGGCTAGACTATCTCCTCAACCTTCCGTGTTGAGGAAGCTAGTTTTAGGTCTATAGCCCACGCGCGCCTAGCCCTAGGGTTCCTCATCAACCCAACCAATTCCTCTCCTTCCGTGCCCCAACTTCCTCAGTAGGGATCAGATTGGGAAGCTTTCGCAAGCGCCCTCCGCCTCTCCTTTGTCATATCAATTGCTTTCATTAACTCTCCCGTACCAATGACTCTCAATATTTGCCCGTACCGATGACTTCTGAGGTTTGCCCGTGCCAATGACTTCCAATATTCGCCCGTGCCAATGGCTTCTGAGGTTCGCCCGTACCGATGGCTTCCAATGTTCGCCCGTGCCAATCTTCCTTTCCTTTCTTAGCTGAGCCGTGTATTTTGGATCGGATCTTAGGTCACCCGCTAACCCATCTATCGGGGATTATGTAAAGAAGGTACCAGTAGTATCATTAGTCAACCCCGAAAAATAGTCAAGCGAAGTTATAAGTTTGACTTTCCTAATGTATATAAAGTTTCTGACCTATTCTTCATTTCTCAGCTTAAATCCATCCGTTCCCCTATAACTCCCCCCAGTATATTGAAGGAGGCCCGCTGGGCCCATGGGCTCCGCTTCTCCTTCTCCTTCTGTGCAGCTGAATCGTCGCGGAAAACCCTATATAAACCCTCACCTTCTTCTTTTAGGTATCGGTTAGTGTGCTTGGTAATCCAGCCTATTCTTCTTCTCCCGTGATTCTCATCGGCGGTGTTGCGGCGACCTAATTCTTCCTTTCCTCACACAATTCTTCTTTACCCTTCGAGTAAGTGCTCTGCTTTGTTCACACCCATGGCTCCTAGGACCCTCTCTTCACCCGCTTGGTATGAACATACCATAACTTTGTTAGATTGCAACCATTATTTCTTTAACCTAAGGAACAACTACATAGAGCCTTCTATAAAATGTTGTTTCACGACCAAACTGCATCGACCTCATAAACCTCCTCCCGGCTTGACATGCTTTTTTTATGAACAATTTCTTAACGGCCTATCCCTGCCAGACTACAGTCTATCCGACCTCCTAAACTTCTATGGACTACCTCTGAACCAATTCACCCCCAACTCCTTCCGGATTCTATCGGGAACCCACATAGTGTTCCAACATTTGAACCTCTCTTTGACCCCCGAAATATTCTATTGCTTCTTCCAATTAAAGTCTTCTAAGGCAGGCCTCTTCTATTTGTCTAGTCGTTCCGACTGCCAATTCCTGGTGAACCTGCCTACTTCCCACAAGGGTTGGGAAGCCTTATATTTCTTTGTACAACTCCCAGAGTCTTTACCTTACTCGATACTGGAAGGTAGACCTTCCCGATTGCCTTCTTCCGGGAAATGAGGACTAAATGTCCCTTCCCTAAGTGTATAGAGTCTTAGGAGAGTCAGACACGCTTGAACCATCTGCTAGAAACTCCCTCTTAAGCCACTTTGGATTGTCTCCTCTACCTTCGACTTCTGCTATAGGTAGGGTGACATTTATCCTCGAATGTGACTTCCTTTTAGGGCATTCATCTTTCTTAAAAGATATCTTGTAGATAATGATGCGTAAGGCTTTGTGGAAGGAGTCGATCGAGGCCGCCAAGAAGAAGAAGACCACGACTAAAGAGGCCAATCCACGCAGACCTGGCTATCTCCTCGGAAGAACCTGCGGCTTATCAAGAAAGGAACTTCAAGTTCATCGGCTCTCCTTCCCTTGTCTTCCCACCAGCCGGAAGCTCGACCCCTTATCATCTATGAACCCCGAAGGGAAGGCAACACCTCCCCTGCCTCTTCTTTAGCTCCCCAAGGAGGGGATTCTCCCTCCCAATTTCTGCATTCTTCCCCCTCCGCGCAGAATTCACCCCTGCCTCTTCATGCGGAATCCCTCCAAGCTCCAACGCCGTCCGACTCGAGAACCGTTCCTACCCCTCTTCGCCGTACCAGGCCCCTATCTTCTTCGGAAGGAAAAGACCCTTCCCTTCCGGTTCCTCCGAGGGCCTCTCTCGGATCTTTGCTGAAAATTCGACACCCTTCAGAGGTAAAATTCTTTAACCAGTCGGGTATACAAGGCCCGTGTGAGCAAGTGGGCAAACTGCTGGCAGAGGTATTTACTCCTTCTTCTCCTCCTCTTTGCTATGGGTATTTCCCTATACTGATGTAGGCTGATAATTTTCCTCTCCTTTTAGGCCTCCACTCAGCATAACAACATGGTAGTCCACCTAGCCCGATTCCAATCTAGTGTGGAGACTTGCCATTTTGCCGCCGTGTCGCAACAGAAAGAGCTCGCGTGACGATTAAATGAACAAGAGGCAAAGGAGGCGGACTTTAGGGGTCAATGCGAAGACGCCACAATGCAACTAGCCTTGGTTCGAAGTGAGAAAGAGGAATTGCAACGAAAAAATGAAGAACTAGAACAACGCCTCTTCTTGCAATCTAGCGAGCTGCAGCAGGTAGACATCCTGACTCAGGAACTGAAGGAGTATAAAAGATATCTTATGGATGTCATGCTCAAGGATGCTGACTCTGCGGCTACTATCTCACAGCTTCAACAAGAATGCAACCGCCTTAACTCGAACGCCAAGCTCAATTGGGAATCCTGTGTAAAGAAGTGTCAGGAACTTTCCTCTGGAGTAACGGCTCTTCCCCGAACCTTATCACCGGTGGCCCAGCAGCAATCCATCTTCCAACAGGAGCATCTTGAAGCTCTTTCAGCCTTAGGACAACGAGCTATAAAAGCAGCCACCGAGAGAGATGTTTTGGCGATCAAATTGGCGGAAAGTCAAACTCAGGTGGCTCAATATCAGGACCGACTAAAGGAGCAGGAAGCCGACCTCAAGAGGCGTTATGTCAAGAAAGGGGTAGATCTCTTTATACTAGGGTTTAAGGGGTCTTCAGCTCAAAATGCCGAGCAAGGATACCCGCCTCCTGGCACGGATACTAGTTATTTAGATCCCACGGAGGCGTTAGCTAACTGTCCGCCTGAACTCTTTGAATTGTAATTTATACTATTCTCCTTCTTTGATAATTTTACCAATAGCCTCTCTTCTGCCTCTGAATGATGAATTTATTTATAGGCTTAGTTATCATCTTCTTGGCATGCTTCTTGACGGGTCGGGAATTCTGGACCCCTTTTAAAACTCCTCCTTTTTTATACCGTTTTCTCTCTTCTTGTATAGGATGGTGTAATCACTGCTGTTGGGCTTATGGAAGGGATATTGAATGACATTATCCGCCTCGCCCCATTTTTTCGGGAATCACTGGGAGTATGTTGTCCGATATTATACACACCGTCCCGCTTTCATTTGGGAATTCGAAAGGTCTTTACCCGACATCATTCATACCGCCGATTCTTCCGGGCGATGCTTTAAATAGCTCCTCGCTTGTTGATCTTCCTTATTTCTCTTATCGCTTGGAAATGGTATCAATCTCTTCGTCTTCTTTCCCTTTCCTAGAACCTCTGTTGCCTCTTTCCTTCCATTATAAATCCTTCGTCCCCCATGCCTTCGTCCTGCTATCTTCTTATTATGGCTTCAGCAGGGCATCCCATCGAAGTTTCTTCAGAGTCAGAATCTTTTGAACTACAAGACTGGGTCTCTGAGGATATTGAAGATTCAGACTCGCCAATCGCCACTTCAGCCTTCCACCCTTCCATATCCGCCTCCGACCAGCCTCCTACTCCCCAGGAGGTCCTTCCACGCCCTTTCCCTCCTTCCGCAACCGGGTGTGGAATCCTCCCTTCACGTGGGAGTATACAGTGGGAGATCCTCGTGCTGCCGCTGAACTTCCCCACTTCCACCAAAGATCGGCTTCGGCCCCAGCTTCCCGAGGACTCATCCTTCATCTTTCGATGAAGGTCCACCAGCTTCTTCCTCCTCAAGGCTTAACGCTTCAGAGTCATATTAGCTCCTTCTCCCCCCAAAGAGACATCTCCCGCTTCTTCTGTTAGGAGTAATCATGGAAAATCTTTGTAGATCAAGTTAATGTAATCGTTTCAAATATGTTAATAAAAAATAAGGGAGGCAGATGATATCCGTTTTTGTCTTTTTCCTGTAGAAGTAATGTTTCTATCTTCCAAAAGGACGGTAATCTGATCCGAACATTCCTTCTTCTATCATGTCTCGGGGATTCGAACCCTCTTAATTACAATTGTAGTCCCGTCAACCTTCCCACTACTGCCCCCACGTTTCCTCTGCTTTACTAGCATTTATGGTCCCTGCTTCTCCTACCAATGAATGCACTCTTCCCCTTCGTCGCCATAAAAACCACCGACCTTTACCTGATAGCTTCCATCATTCTTCTTTTCCCTTTGCTTGCCATGGACAGAATATCGGAACAGCTTTCTAAAGAATGATAAATGATCGCCGATACATAGCTATCTTGGAGGAACAAGTGGAGTGTTTACAAAGAATACCGGAGGAAACTTCCGCCCATAATCGTTCCCTGCGCCAACAACTGATAGGGTCCCAAAAGGAATTGGCCAGGCAGACCTTCCTGCAGTAGTCCTACCGGCGCCAATTATTGTGCCAACCTCAACCCTACAAGGGACTTCCCTCTGTCCCTCCTAGCAAAGAACTGTAACGCCCGGGATATATAAGGGCTGCTGTTTGTTATTCTTCCTTGTAGATGACTCAGAATATGTAATTCTTTTGCATCCATGAACTTTCCCAGTTTGTCTTCTTTCTCCAGTATCTTCGGCATTGTACCACACTTTACTTCTTCCGTATCCACATAGACTTACCTATAACGGAGATATATTTCGGCTCTTCCTCTTTTATAATCTGCTTGGGATATAGAATCATCGAATGAATTAGCTCTGCTATTTTGCAAGGATAAAATAATATAGGGTTAAACAAGGACTTCAACTTCCCTCCCTTTTCGGGGACAAAAAGTGATATATAACTGAGGGGATCTCAGTTCTTCCGCTCCACCACCACACGGGGATATCTTCCGCTTCGCGGGGATAGAAATTTTTAGTATAACCGAATGAATTTCGGTTCTTCCGTTCCACCACCATACGGGGATAGCTTCCGCTTTGCGGGGATAGAAACTTGTATATAGAATAAATAATAACCGAAGGATATCGGTTCTTCCGTTCCAACACCACACGGGGATAGCTTCCTCTCTTCCTTGAGGGGATAAAAATTTTTATATAGAGTAAATAATAACCGAAGGGTATCGGTTCTTCCGTTCCAACACCACACGGGGATATCTTCCGCTCTTCCTTGCGGGGATAGAAATTTTTATATAGAGTAAATAATAACCGAAGGGTATCGGTTCTTCCGTTCCAACACCACACGGGGATATCTTCCGCTCTTCCTTGCGGGGATAGAAATTTTTATATAGAGTAAATAATAACCGAAGGGTATCGGTTCTTCCGTTCCAACACCACACGGGGATAGCTTCCGCTCTTCCTTGCGGGGATAGAAATTTTTATATAGAGTAAATAATAACCGAAGGGTATCGGTTCTTCCGTTCCAACACCACACGGGGATATCTTCCGCTCTTCCTTGCGGGGATAGAAATTTTTATATAGAGTAAATAATAACCGAAGGGTATCGGTTCTTCCGTTCCAACACCACACGGGGATATCTTCCGCTCTTCCTTGCGGGGATAAAATTTTTTATATAGAGTAAATAATAACCGAAGGGTATCGGTTCTTCCGTTCCAACACCACACGAGGATATCTTCCGCTCTTCCTTGCGGGGATAGAAATTTTTATATAGAGTAAATAATAACCGAAGGGTATCGGTTCTTCCGTTCCAACACCACACGGGGATAGCTTCCGCTCTTCCTTGCGGGGATAGAAATTTTTATATATAGCGCCAGGGCCATGAGCATAAAGGAGGCAACGCCTTCATATCATTCCTCTTTGGTTCCCCTCCTAAAAGGGGGGGGGGGGAACGCCTATGTCCGCCCCTTCTTCTGCAAATGGGGGGCTTTAGTACATAATGGGTCATTTAGAAATATAAACCCTTCTTTCCCTTTTACCACAGACGAGAGGCCCACTAATGGCTGCAAGCCCATTCTTCCCCCTTTTATAGGGGGTTCTTTGGTCTTCGTTTCTTCTGCCATCCTCCTCCCTTCGCCTTTTGGTCTCCTTCTTCTTCATCTATTTGCTCCGCCGCCGCTAAACCTCGTTTTCTCGATTCTTTCTTCCCAGCCCCTCTTTTTCCTTTTCTTTTTCAGACCCCCAAGATGAATTCTAACTTCTTCCAAGAGATAGCAGGCTGCTACCCGAATCGCAAATGGGATGATGGTCATCCCTTCGCTTCTTCTTCCGCTTCACCTTCCCCAATCACCATCATACATGATTCACCTCGCCGTTCTCCCTCTCCTCCTCCGGCGACCCTCACTACCCTCATCCCGGAGGAAGCTAGGGTCCTTATAAGCCCTAGCTTTCCCACTATTTCTCCTTCCGCCAACGACGTTCAGAAATCACCTTCTTCTTTCCCACAACCTGGGGATGAACCTGGGGAAGGTGTATTCCCCTGTCAGCCAATGACAGAGGATGGATCACCTCTGTCTTCTCTTTCCTTGGCCCGTCCTTCCTTTTCTGAACCCATGGCGGTTGATATCCCTTCACTGCCAACTTCCCCCCTGGCACATCGTCTGAAGAATCCCTCTCCTCCTGTGGGCCCTGACCAGGGTTTCTCTACTTCTTGCATCCCTATCGAAGGCTCCTCCAGCTCAATGCTTATCCTCTCGTCGTCTCAAGATCCTTCCTTCGATCAACCTCCTTCCGTCTTTCCTTCCGCACTCAACCCCCAACCAAAGTGAGACACATATCCTCCTGCAACTATGGATCTGCCGCTTCGACTACCACCCCTGGGCTGGGCCCAAATGATGCGCTTCCCTCTTTCCATTCTCAACCGATGGATACGCCTCCTTTTCTCCTTTATAGGAGAGGTTCCTCCTTCAAAGATCTTCCGTCCCGCCTTCTTCCCTTTCTCCCAAGTCTTGGATTCTAAACTTAGAGGAAGTGGTTCCTCGCATGGAAGGCTCGCCATGCTCGACTTGGTATGTTTCCTTACTCACCTTCCTTAGCTTTGTCTAGCCGATCAATTTCCTTTCCCATGACCGATATAGGCCTGACCAACCATAAAGAATTGGATCGCTTCTCATCAATACCAAGTTCAAGCCCAAGAATAGGAGCGTCAACAACGGGAAGGCTTGGCGGATGCTCAAAATCGAGAACGACTCCTGCTACAACAATTGCACCTGTGCCAAGAGCAATTAGCCGAAGCTCGCCAGCAAATTCAAAAGGATGCTGACACGATTGCAGCATTAAAGGAGCAACCACGTCCAGGAGCAGAGCCACTCGTCCACCAGCAGGAAATCCAGTCGGCCTCTCTGGGCGCAGAAACTTCCTCGGCTCAAGAGTTACTACGTCTTAAAGGGCAGGTAGCAGAGCTCCTCAAGGGGAAGCAACAAGATTCTGACGCCATCGCTCGTCTTCAGGTTTAATATCAGTGAGCACAAGATAAGATAGGGGACCTTCGCACCCGCTTGTGCAAGGAGGTACAAGAAAACTCATCCCTTATAAATTCCCGGGCGCATGCTCATGCCCGTCTACGCAGGCAAGAAACTTCCCTCCAGAGGATGAGCTCTGAACTTGCCCGAACCAGATCGTATTCCGAAGCAGTGGAGGGGATTTCAGCTTCCATGCGTCAAAATATGGTGGAGATGACGCACCTTGTGCAGTAGGACCAAAGTTCCCGAGCCGATGATGTCTCCATCTTGGTCGATGCTATTATGGAGGTGTCGCGACGCTATGTGGACGTGCGTCGAAACCTTCGAGAACAACAAGAAACATGCGAGAGGCTGCATCGAGAGAGAAGCCCTGACCGTCCAAATCGCGAGGAGAGACTCATCATTTTAATGCGTTCCACCTATCAAGATGGATTTAATGATGCGGTTCGGCAGTATGCCGCCCAAGGGTTGCCTCCTCCAACCTATCCTTCATTTTCTTTAAATTGGGAGGCTGGCTTTCGACGTTATCCTCCCGACCGGTTTAAGCTGTAATTTAATATCCCATTTTGACATGTGAATTTCCTCTCTGTTTTTCCTCTTCTTCTTCAAGATTTATTAACAATACTGTATTGCTTTTGTAAGTAGCCCCTTAATGAAATTTGGAAAATACTTGGCATCTAATGAACGCAATCAATTCAAGAAGCATTTCCTTCGGAGTTTCATAATTTCTCTTCTTCTATTCCATATTTCTCATACAGTGTGGAAGAGTTTTAAATGAAGGGCATTCCAAGGTCGTGGAAGCTCTTTGCCTTGGTTATCCTTCATATAATATGCTGACCCTGCTACGCAGCGCGTTATTTCATAAGGTCCTTCCCAGTTGGGAGCCAGCTTTCCAGGGTCTCCAGCGGGATTGACTTTACGCAAAACCCAATCTCCTTCTTGAAATCTCCGAGGCACCACTTTCTTATTAAAGGCTCACGACTTTTGCTTGTAAAATTCCGCTCGCCTCCGTGCCATCTCCTGCCTTTCCTCCACCAAGTCCAATTCGGTGCTTCGGATAAGTTGGTTCTGATGTGGTTCGTATGCCTTTATCCGAGCGCTATTCAACAAAACCTCAACCGGAATAATGGCTTCCGCCCCGTATACCAAACTAAAGGGAGTTTCTCCCGTTGCTGTCTTGGGTGTGGTTCGATAGGCCCACAGGATGCCTGGTAACTCTTCTACCCAGTTTCCCCTCTGAGCACCCAACTTAGTCTTTAATCCTTGAATGAGGATCCTGTTAGTTACCTCCACCTGCCCATTCGCTTGAGGATGGGCTACCGAAGTGAAAGCCTGCTGAATGTTGAGACTTTGGCACCACTCTTGGATCTTTTTCCTTGAACTGCTGCCCATTGTCACGCGACTATTTTCCGAGGAATACCATACCGATAAAATGATATTTTTCCATAAGAATCAGACTACGGCATTCTCGATTTTGGCTACGCTCTCCACCCATTTGGAAAAATAATCCACAGCTACCAACAAAAACTTCCTTTGTAAAGGTGCCTCCGGCATCGGGCCCACTATATCTATTCCCCATTGATCGAAAGGACAAGAAGAGATTACGACTTTCATTAACTCAGCTGGCCGTTCAGAACGGTTGCTATGCTTCTGACAAGCGATGCAGGTATGCACTATATGAGCAGCATCTTGCTGAAGAGTAGGCCAAAAGTATCCTGCCAATAAAGCCTTTCTTGCTAAAGCTCTCCTCCTAAATGATTCACGCAAAGATCCTTCATGGATCTCCCGGAGTACCCATTCCGCATCCTCGTTTCCGAGGCATTTTAACAAGGGTCGCCCAAAAGAGGTCTTGTATATGTCTTCATTTAAGAGGATGAACCATTTAGCTCGGTTTATTAAAGTGGATGCCGCTATTTTCCCTTCAGGGATCTTCCCGTGCCGTAAATAAGCTATGATGTCGGTCCTCCAATCAAGAGTTAGGCTTGATTCAGTGATCGCCTCTCCTCCACTGCATATTGCTAAGGAAGTATGAATTCTCGTATGGATCGCCGAGGATTTTATTCCTCCCATAGTGCTAGCCATCCGAGCATCCGCTTTCTTCCGTTATGGTCCCGTGGGATTTGCTTCAAGAGGACCTGACGAAATTGAGCTTTTTCTTTCTCAAAAGTCTTCAAATACTTATGCAACCTTTCCTCTCGAACCGTAAAAGAACCTTGAAGTTGTGATATTACCAACTGGGAATCCGAGTGGATCACAATGGAAGAAGCCCCCACTGCTTTAGCAGCCTGTAGTCCCACTAGAATGGCTTCATATTCCGCTTCATTATTAGATGCCTGATATTCCAAGCGAACTGCTAATCGAGTTTCTTCACCCTCCGGGGAAATTAATAAGATACCAACGCCGCTGCCTGTAGATCCTGAAGAACCGTCTACGAATATATTCCATGCCTCTGATCCCTCCTCCTTTGTTGCCGAACCATCTTTCGCGCCGCAAGGTACCTCTGCCAGAAAATCAGCGAGTGCTTGGGCCTTGATAACCGTTCGAGGTTGGTAGTGAATATCATACCCGCTTAGTTCTACTACCCATTTGGCCAATCTTTCAGAGAAATTTGGCTTAGTGACGACCTGTGTTAGAACGGTGACGGGATGAGCCAAGAAGTATGGCCTTAATTTGCGGGCGGTTAGTACTAGGATATACGCCAACTTCTCCAGCTCCGTATAACGGAATTCCGCCCCCTTCAGGATATGGCTGGTATAATAAATAGGTTACTGATGAGAACCTTCTTGTTTCAATAATACCGAACTAACGGCTCCTTCCGAGATGGCCAGATACATCCATAATTGTTCTCCAGGTATTGGTTTGGCTAGCAGGGGGAGTCCAGCCAAATATTTCTTCAACTCTTGGAAAGCCTGTTCACATTGATCATCCCACTGAAATTTAGCAGCCTTGCACAAAATCTTGAAAAAGGCACTTGTCCGATCCGCTATAAATCGGGATAAAGAAACAATCCTGCCCACCAACTTTTGGGTCTCTCGCAGACTAGCAGGTGACTTCATGTTGCATAGGGCTTGCACTTTCTCAGGGTTGGCTTGCAGCCCCTTCTCCATCACTATGTACCCCAAGAACTTGCCACTCTTTACCCCGAACAGGCATTTGTTAGGGTTTATTTTCATATTAAACCGCCTTAATGTAGCGAAGGTTTCATTTAAGTCCTTGACTAAATCCCGAGTGACCTTTGATTTGACCAAGATCTCGTCCACGTATACCTCCATATTCTTCCCTTTCTGCTCCGCGAAGATTTTATCCATAAGGCGCTGATAGGTGGCTCCTGCGTTTTTTAGTCCGAACGGCATTACCACATAAGCGTATAACTTGCAAATACAAAGCTAACCCTCTTTTGATCTTCTTGGGCCAAAGGTATTTGATGATACCCTTGATATGCATCCATCAGGGACACCACTTCATATCCCATTGTAGAATCCACCAATTGGTCAATACGAGGCAAGGGGTAGCAGTCTTTAGGGCATGTTTTATTCAAATCACGGAAATCGATACACATCCTCCATTGCCCCGAAGGCTTGGGAACCAAGACTACATTAGAAACCCATTCGGGGAACTGGATTTCCTTTACATGACCCGCTCTTAGTAGTTTGTCCACTTCTTCTGCTATGACTTTGTCCTTTTCTGGTCCAAAATGTCCCCTCTTCTATTGGACAGGTCGAGCTCCTTTAATGATATTGAGATGATGTTCCGCCACTTGAGGATGGATCCCCGTGAGATCATGCACATCTTTTGCAAAGATGTCTTCATTCTCCTTCAGGCAAGCCACCAACTCTTCTTTGACATCCAGCTGTTGTGCTATTCGGGTGGCCTTTCCTGGAGCGATCTCCACCAGTTCTCCCTCCTCTATTTTGTCAACTTTGGGGGGGGATTCCTCCAGGACGCAGACATCAGTGATGATGATAGCTTTGCCCTTCAGGTTCTCGGTTCGGGCTTTCTTCTGATCGTCCCGAACCATTTGCACGTAGCGCCTCGAGGCCTTCGCTTTCTCCACGAACTTCGCCCACCGATTGACCTACTGGAAATTTCAGCTTCTGATGGTATGGGGAAGCCACTGCCTAAAAAAGGGTGAGGAAAGGACGCCCAAGAATAGTGTTATAAGTGGACGGAGCGTCCACAATAAGGAAAGGAATTATACTGGTTTTTTGGTTGGGTTTTACACCCAGAGTTAAAGGCAATGATATCTGTCCCTTCGGGTGAACCATGTGCCCGCGAACCAAGAGGGAGTGGACACATCTTCTAATTGGGCATTTCCTACCTGCATTTGTCCAAGGCTTCCCGAAAAGGATGTTAACAGAGCTTCCCGAGTCAACTAGTACCCGCCACGCCATGGTGGCCAGAGATATACGGATAACCAAGGCGTCCGTGTGGGGCAGCAGGACACCTTACAGATCTTCTGGCCCGAATGAAACGGGCGGTACAACTTGAATAGTCTGGTCGGTGACGATGGCCAAACTCTCCATGAGACGGCGCATAACTTCGCGTCTGATTGAGTCCCCGTCGGTAGGTCCTCCAGCTATAACATGAATAACTCCCCGTGTGGGAATGTCATCTAGATTGGATGAAGGGCCCTCACCTGATGGACCTTCTTGAGAGACAACCTCCTGGGATGGCGTTTGGGGGAAAGTTACCCGGGGTTGTTGATTATACGGCCCTGGACGGGTTACATTAGGTCGGGGGCCTCGCCGCGTCGGCCCTCCTGCCTGAAACCTTACTTGCGGATATGCAGTTTGGAGGCGATCCAATTCTTCTTGTAACTTGAAACATCAACCACTACTGTGGTCGTATTCTGTATGATATTGGGGATCCCCTGTGTCCCAAAGGGTCGCAGAGCACCTCCGATCGTAAAATTCCATTTCACGTTCTTTCCATGTCCTCACAGGAGGAAGCGTTTCAGCAGCCATGATTTGTAATGGTGGGGTGGGGCGAACACCTTGCAGCATTGGACGAGGCCTCGTAACCTCCTGCCGAAAAGGTCTTGTATACTCCCTCCGAGGGGGGGCTTGAAGAGCAGCGGGACGAACTCTTTCAGTGGGGACTGCTGTGGCGGTCCGTTCGGCCCTCCGTACCTTTAATCCTTCTTCTTCGCGGATAAACTGCTCCGCACGACTCAGTAGCTCTTCGTAACTATTCGTAGGTTGTCTTAACAAGGAACTGAGGAAGGGGCCCTCCCGCATCCCATGTTGAATAGCGCCTCTGAAAGATTTAGATCGAGTGGCGGGGATCCCCCGAGCTGCAGAAGTGAATCGATGAATATACCCCCTAAGGGATTCCGAAGGTCCCTGGGTGATATGCATTAACATAGAGGCGTCTTGTTTATACGCCTGCAATGACAAATTCTTGATCAACATTCTCCGGAAGTCGCTGAAGCAGTGATAGACCGGGGCGAGTAGTGAACCACTTTGCGCCGAGCCTCGGGGTGGTTCTAAGACTCGCACTTGAGATCGCTCAGATAACAAAGAAGCGAGGCCGCCCGTCGAATTGAGATATGTGCTCGCCAGATCCGAACCATCATACTTATTGACCGAGGATTAGGAAGTAGGATGGAGGGAGCTCCAAAGAATGTCCATCGTGAAGGGATCGGGCTCGTATACTTCCGTGAGGTCCGGTGGATTGACTTTCACCTGTTCCTCCTCCAAGGCTTGGGTGAAGGGCATAGTATTCGAGGTGTTCTTCCCCAAGTCCGCCTCCAAGCAATACTTCACCATCGCAGACGGAGGGAGGAGGTATTTACGGGGTGGATCTCTCGGAAGAAGGTTCCCTGAGTGCGATGCGTATATCCGGTCCTTTTCCTTTCCCTAGCCAGGGCTTCTGTGATAGCGTCATCCATCAAGGCCTTTAGTTGTGATGGTAGAAGGGTGATGGGGCGCTCCTCCGCCGCAGAGGTATCAGGTTGTTGCATTTCTTCGGGTTGCATCTCGACGTCCAGCTCAAATGTTCCCACAGACGGCACCAACTGATGCGGACGGGTGAAGTCTGTTCACTCCTTTCCAATGCAGTGAAGCACGGATGGAGATCTCAGAGGGTTCTCACAGGCTGCAATCAGTAAAGAATAAGAAGATGAAGTAGATGAAACGCAAAAACCAGCACCAGCAATCGAGACTCAGACACAAGATGTAACGTGGTTCGGAATAAGGATTCCTACTCCACGGAGGTGAACTTTTCTCACCGGATGCAGTGCCTAAGCACTTTCACTATGAAGGTCCTCCTTTACGGAAAGTAAGTTTCCGAAGGTGGAGGAGAAAAACCTCTTACAGTGATATCACAAGACGAGAAAAATACAAGAGATATAACAACGACAGGTCTCCGTCCTTCTTCTCCGGCGAGGCGGTTGTTGCTCTCCTTCTCCTCCTGCGTCCCCTTATCTCTTGCTGGGTGGGAATAATTTCCGGCCTCCTCTTTTTCTCCCTGCTTCCTCTCCTTTTATCTCCTCCTTTTTTCCTTCATCGTAACGTCGTGGGTTCTCTTCATCGTACACGTGGCCACCACCTTTTCCTGGAGAATAATTCTGTTACAGATATCAGGAGTGGAGACTCTTTGGAATATTATGTGGGGCCTCCCAGGCCGTTGCCTAACACCCTTTCCTCTATTTTTCGGGAAAATAGGCTAGACTATCTCCCTCAATCTTCCGTGTTGAGGGAAGCTAGTTTTAGGTCTATAGCCCACGGGCGCCCTAGCCCTAGGGTTCCTCATCAACCCGAACCAATTCCTCTCCTTCCCGTGCCCAACTTCCCCTTGTAGGGATCAGATTGGGCTGGCTTCTTGGCGAAGCTCCCTCCGCCTCTCCTTTGCCGTATCAATTGCTTTCATTAACTCTCCCGTACCAATGGCTCTCAATATTTGCCCGTACCGATGACTTCTGAGGTTTGCCCGTGCCAATGGCTTCCAATATTCGCCCGTGCCAATGGCTTCTGAGGTTCGCCCGTACCGATGGCTTCCAATGTTCGCCCATGCCAATCTTCCTTTCCTTTCTTAGCTGAGCCGTGTATTTTGGATCGGATCTTAGGTCACCCGCTAACCCATCTATCGGAGATTATGTAAAGAAGGTACCAGTAGTATCATCAAAGGATTCGTAGTGCGTGTGACCTAATAGGTTCTTGATTTATGTTGGTCGTCCATAATTAACCATTAATTATAGAACAATCATAAGTGGCACCTAGTAGTACATCGTGATTCTCAATTAACCGAAAAATCAACGGTTAATCTCAGAATCATTTCCCAACCCTTTAACAGTTACAGTGAATTAGGCACTACAAAAAAACATCAAATTGGTGATGAAATTTGGCAACGAAATTTTTTTTTTGCAAATCTGCAACAAAATTTGCGACGAATTTTAAATTTCATCGCAAATTAGTAACGAAATTTCCAACAAATATTATTTTGTTACAAAATTATTTAAATTTCCAATATTTAATTTTCATCGCAAAATTCATCGTAATTGGCGACGAAAATGATTTTTCATCGCCAATTTACGATGAAAAAAATATTTTCATTGCAAATGTTTGCAACGAATTCAAGATTCGTTGCAAATGTTTGCAACGAATTCAAAATTTATTGTAGAATTGGAGACGAAAAATAAATTCGTCGCCAATTTGGCGACAAATAATAAATTTCGTCGTCAAATTGGCGACGAATCTTGTATTTGTCGCCAAATTGGCGACGAATTTAGCAATGAAATAGGAATCATCGCCAATTTCTCCCTAATGATTCCCCCCTTCTTTCCCCGATCGAATCACGCGAGGACCTCGGCTCGATCCCGGTACGCCTTCTTCTTTACTTCTTCTTCGTCCCCGTCGTTGGAGCAGCGACGGCGATGCCGCGCGAGTTCATGGCAGCTCACGCCGTGGCCGCCGTGAGCTCGCGTGACAGGTGCCGCTAGCTAACGGCGGCTCACGGCTGCTACCGTGCAGCAGTTGCCGCAAGGGCATGCAGCGACCGTCGTGTGCCCTCGCGGCAGCTACCGTGGGCAACCACACCTAGTGGCTGTTGCCGCCAGGCCATGCCACGTGGCCTCGTGGTAGTTGCCGTGAGCGGCCGCACCTCGTGGCAGTTGTCGCCAGGCCACGCCACGCGGCAGTGGCCATGCCGCGCGGCAGTTGCCGCACCGTGCGCATGCCCTTGCAGTAGTTGGCGTATGCCCTCGTGAATTTCTACTGTCGCGAGGTCGATCGGGGTGCCGATCGCTGCCACACTTTGCGGGCAGTTGCAACACTTTGCGAGCAGTTGCCACGAGGTCGGGGCATCCGCTGCCACACTTTGCGGGCAGCTGCCGCACTTTGCAAGCAGCTGCCGCATAATTTGACATGGGGAGTGGTTTGAGTGGTTAATCATCGTCCCAACTCTTCGTTTATCGCCGTAATATTAGAGTTAAAATTTAAATATTATTCAAATTATATAAATCAGTATAATGTGTAATTTAAATACAAAATTATTTTTCATAGGTTTGTCGTACTTCATCATTAAGGTGTTCCGTGTGTTCATGAAGTCTTCAGCTAGCTGTGAGCTCATCCGTTATTTCCATCAGGACAGGTACGTATAAATATTATATATTTATAAAATTGTAGTATTATTATTTTATATTAATTATAATTAATGTTTGATTTTAAGTAATTTTATTACTGTAAATATATAATATTTGTTTGAAATGATATTATAATTTGCAATTAAATATCACACAAAATCATATTTAGTACTAAAAGAATTTATTTTGAGTATAAATTTATTGTTAGATTGATATACATGGATGAAATTTGGAAAAAATTAAAATTAATCCTTGATATAATTTTGAAAACAAGATAAATGGAGAGAGAACGAAGTTGGATGTATAAAAAGAATTTACCAGAACGTCGTAGTTTAACCGGTGAATTTATTATTGGGTTGAAACAATTTTTAACATTTGCTAATAATAATGTTGAGGTTATGGATAAGAATAAATTAAGGTGTCCATGTAGAAAATGTCATGATGGTAAATTTTTCCAATGTGATAAAATTTGAGAACATCTTTGTAGATTTGGTTTTATGCCAAATTATTATAATTGGACTTGTCATGGTGAACCGTTTATATCCGATGAAGAGGTTGGATGAAACATACAAAGGACAGTTAGTAGAGAGCAAATATATTACGATCAATTCAATCCATATCAGAGGATGATAGTTGATATAGTTGGTCATAATTTGAATAACGAATCAAACACTACAAGTTCTAGTTATCCTCAAATATTCGAACACATGTATACTAATTATTCAATGCCGTTGGAGGAGGTAGAAGTAACTGATGTTCATGAAAATGTTTACAATGAACCAGACACTAGGCAGGAAGTCCAGTTGGGCCAGCGGGGCTAGACAACTGGCATAAAGTCCAACTGGGTCAGGAGGACCAGACAGTTGGCAGGAAGTCCTAGTGGGTTGAAGATCGGATATCAAGCAGAAAATATCCTTCGAGGAGGGATAAGCTTGAGGGAGGGCTCAATGTGATCCTTTGTTTGAGGGGGGATTATTGAAAGTATGGGGAATACAATAAAAGTCTCACATTGGTAAGACATAGAAAATATCATGTGCTTATAAGATAAAAAGATATCTCCATTGGAATGAGGCCTTTTGGGTAAAGCCCAAAAATAAAAACCATGAGGGCTTAGGCCCAAAGTGGACAATATCATGCCATTGTGGAGATATGTGGATCTTATAGGCACTAACAATGACTGTCATATATTCATGGAAAGACTAATTCCTATTGCTTTGAAGGAACTGTTACCAAATTTTATCTGGGGTGCAATTACATAATTAAGCATTTTTCTTCATGATATTTGCTCGACAGTACTGAGTCATTCACACATGGAGACATTAGAGAGAGACATTCCGATCATTTTGTGTAACTTAGAAAGGATATTTCCACCGGCGTTTTTTGATTCCATGGAACATCTTTTGGTTCACTTGCCATATGAGGCAAAAGTTGAAGGTCCTGTTCAATTTCAATGGATGTATCCGTTTGAAAGGTGAATTTTTTGTTTTTTTATCATTGTCATTTCATATGATCAAATTTAGTATAATTCATTTTCTAATAAATTTTATTGTATTACTCTTAGATTCCTCTATCACTTGAAAAAAAAAAGTGAAAAATAAGACTCATGTTGAAGCTTCTATTGTTAATGCATATATTATGGAGGAAGTTACAACTTTTGCATCATATTATTTTGAACCTCACGTTCAATGCAAGAGTCGGAAAGCAGGAAGAAACGATGAGGGTCCCGTTGATCCAAATTTGATGGCATTCTCAATTTTTAACTACCTTGGTCGACCAAGTGAATCTTGTACAAGTAGATACTTAACCGGTCAGGAGTGGCGAACAGTCCATACATATATTTTATTAAATTGTCCAGAAGTAACGTCGTATTTCGAGTGAGTATATAAATGTTATATTATACACTTCATATATCATAAATTATTGTTCATGTTATATTTAATTTTATGGTAGGATTTTCCAAACTTTGTATTTTGAGCTTTCGGTGCATGAGTTTAATCGTTTTTGCGATGAAGAATTTGCACAATGGTTCAAAAAATATGTAAGTAGTCTATGATAATAAATTTGATAAATATTGACTTTAACACATATTTATTTGACTTTAGGTTCTTGATAATCACGCTCACATTGAGCAAGATTTAATAAAACATCTGTCATGGAGTCCAAACTCAATGGTGAAAACTTGGCCGGCATATTTCATAAACGGATATAATTTTCATACTCAAGATTATGAAACTGGGAAAACTACAATGAATAGCGGAGTTTGTGTTCAGTCATCTAATGATGGGGGTGCAAGGAATGAATTTTACGGCTTGCTAGATGAAATTTTAGAGGTAGCGTACCTAGGCTTAGATTTGCGAGTTATTTTATTTATGTGTCATTGGTTTGACCCTATCAAAGGCATGAGGGTGCATCCACAATTTAATTTGGTTGAAATTAATTACAAAAAAATATACAAGAGGTATGAACCATTTGTGTTAGCACAGCAAGCGATTCAAGTATTTTATGCTTCATATCCTAGTTTGAGACGAGACAAAAGTTATTGGTGGACTGTTTGTAAAACAAAAGCACATAATAAAATTGAGGAACATTGGGAAGACGTAGCATATCAACAAGATAATGTTGTCAATACATTTCATATCGAAGAATATAATATTTCAACGTTACGAGACCCCAGCGGCGTAGTAGTAGCCGTTGATGTAAGTGAATTGAATGAGGATGAAGATGAGGATTTTAATTATGAGGATGAGGGTGTTGGTGAGGATGACGATGACGATGACGATGATGACGACGATGATGAATAGACGCATGACCAGGATGAAAATTTTAATGCAGACTTCGATTTCTAATTGTGGGTAACTTTTTATTGATTACCAATAATGTTTTAATTTACTGTCTAATTCGAAATTTCATATATTTGATATACTAATGAACTGTTTTTTTAGGTCATCCAGTTGCTATGAATATGGTAATTTTTTCATATTGTTCCTATTATAAATTTGATATGCAAATGTATTTTTTTTACTGTCATATTCTTCTAATAATTATGAATGTTAGTTTCAATGTGGCGGTCATAGACGGAGTAGTGATGGAAGATCACAGTCTTCCTCTGCTTTAGCCCTTGCACATTCTGATGCTCTTGCAGGAAATGTGCCCTCCACCTCTTCTCTAGTTGCAGGATCTTCTGGTTCTCAGAAGATACCTGCTAATGTATCTTCCCCGGTACAACAATCACTCATGGAGAGGGAAGATACGAGAGAGTTTATAACCCGTGTGGAGATTCGTAAGTATTTGAGTTTTAAATTATCTATGTTTTTTTTTTAAAACGATATGTATTTTTATAAGTATCTAATGAGGTTTGTTTTTATTTTATGTTAGATTTACAAATTCTGTACATGTTATTCACGAAGTGAATAAAATAGTGAATAACCATTGGGGCGGAGCTTCTATGACTTATACGCGCACGCCGGAAGAAATAAAAGTTCTGTGGTGGAATGAGTTCAAGGTAACTTATTTAAATCATTTTTTAATAAAATTGTAGTTAATATAATCAATTTAATTTTTCTCTACTGTAGCGGGTATTTACTTGGGAGGAGAGTCAAACACTAGAGATTAGGAGGATTTTTAAGAAAAAGTGTGGCGATCATATGAGAAACATACTCAATCATGAGAAAATTAGAAATAAGAAACCACACTATATAACCGAAGAGAATTAGAATAAAATTATTGCACATTGGAAATCTGAAGAAAGCAAACGGAGGAGTGAGCAGAATAAGTAAAATCAACATTGTAATTCTGGCATTATGTCTGCCACGTATGCGGGAGGATCAATAAATATCGATGAACATAGACATCGATTGGTGAGTGTTTTCAAATTATAATTTTGTAATCTAATACTCACTAATTTATAAATTTTAACTGTTTGTTTAGGCCAAGGAGACGGGGACTGAGCCATTATTTATAGACACTTTCACTCGTACATTCCAAAAGAAAGATAAGACGTGGAGTGGGGAAAGAGCTAGAACAATGAAGGTTTGTAATTTTAAAAATTTAATTTCTTATGTTAATATTTAATTTTTTTCTTTCACAACAGGAGAAATACGATGAACTTTCACAGAGAAATTCGAGTGCAAGCAATGATGCAGTCGAATATGAGCCTTCTGTTAACAATATAAATTTATGGCTCGAAGCAACTGGAGGGTCGAAAAGTGGAAGAATAATTGGACTCGGTTCTTTGAGCCGATCCTATAGAGTCCCTGGTGTTTCTTCTTCATCCTCCCCGACATCAAAAGCACAAGTAATTCAATTAATCAAAGAGGTTATTCATTTGAGGGAGTTACTAGCGCAGAAGGAAACTGAATCGAGAGAAAACGCTCAGAAAGTACAAGACTTAAATGAAAAGATGAACGAATTTCAAAGGCAACAAATGTTCATCATGCAACATCTTCAATTAATGTCTAGTTCAAGTCAACTTCCTCCTTCTAGATCTGCTCCTCCTCCTGATCCCTGTTATGGAGACAATGATGATGTGTTTTTTGATGATGATGGTGATGATGGTGGTTACCTTTGAATGTATTTGTTGTATTTAAATATTACTTGACTTATGACATATGGTATTTATATATTTGTAAGTTGATTTAGGTTTGTTATATATATATATATATATTAATTTCGTATTAAAGTTTGAAATCTAAATTTGTTAATATTGTTGTGTGTGTTTGTTGTAAAACAGGGAAAAAAGGATAATCTATAAAAATATTTTTTTTTTCCAGATTTGCAATGAAAATACTATTTTCGTTGCAAAAATAGATGCATCAGTCGACTGATGTAAACAATCAGTCGACTGATACATGAAAAACTATTGCTTCAAATTAGATTTTCATCATCAGTCGACTGATCAACATGATCAGTTGACTAACGATCTTAGCGCTGCGAACTTTTCGTAGCCGATCGAGCGATCGACTACTCACTTGGCGATTGATCGATGAAAATGACGATCATTGCCATTCTAGCATGTCACAGAACCTTTGGTAGCCGACCGATCAGTCGAACTGGTCGTATATTCAGTCAACTGATCTTGAAAAATTTGGTGACGAATCTTGATTTTCGTCACCAAATTTATGACGAAAAATAAATTCATCGCCAAATTTAATTTTATTCGTAGAAATATGTTTATTAGATTTTGGCGATGAATTTATTTTTCGTCGCATATTTGGCGACGAAAATCAAGATTCATCGCCAAATTTGGCGACGAAATTTGCAACGAAAATATTATTCGTTGCAATTTGGCAACGTATTTTTATTTTTCGTTGCAGAATTTGGCGGCGAATTATTTGCAACGAAATTTTTTTCTTTGCAAAAAATTTTTGCAACGAATTTTTTTCCAAAATTTGTTGCAAAATTCATCGCCAAATTTATTTATTTTTGTAGTGTTGCTTCGTTCCTTTCACTCATCTTATATCTTGAAGGTAGGAAACTTCGCTTCCCACTTTAAATTGGTCGCTTATTCATGGCGATCCCGTCTACATCCCCAGATTAAAAAAATTAATCCTAGACAAAAGGGATTACCCAAGCAACCATTTCATCATCGTGCTATTCGATTAGAGTGATCACTTGAACAAACTTGTTGTTCAAGCAACCAACCTCTATTCTATGATTAGCCGCGAAATAGACGATGTACGGATCGCCAATTTTTGTGTTTGTATTCGGGATCCAAGTAAATTAGCCACATATAATTGAAAATAATTATAGACATAATACAAAAGAACATAAACAAGCATTATACCTCTTGATCTTCTATTGTATGTCCTTCCTCCTTTTGGACGTCGTGTGGGCGACGATCTTCCAAAAGTCGAAGCCTCCTAGATCACGATCTTCTATCCTTGCTTGCTTCGAACAAGAAGATGTATAGAAATGAAACTCTTCCCTATCTAAGACCGGCCACCAAGTCAAGAGACTTGTGATGCCGCTGGCCAAGGAATAGAGGAGGAAGTGGGCGCCGACCAAGAGCTCCAAGGAACACCCTAACCCTTGTTTCCACTGGCCAAGGAGAAGAGGAAGAAGAGGTTGAGCGTCGGCCAAAGCTTGAGGGAGGGAGTCATCAGCCAAGGAAAAGAGAGGAAGAAGAAAACCTAAACCTCTCTACTTGTTGCCGCCGACCCTAGGAGGAGCAAGGGTTAGCTTGCCGCCCCAAACCCTAACCCTAGCCGCCCAAGCCTTGATCTCCAAGCCAATTGCCTTGCCGCCCACCCTAATCCCTCCTTTTATAGAGCTAGGCTTAAGCCTTCTTTTAATCTCCACCATCGGTTCTAGAGATTTAATCTCAACCATCAGATCTATAGATTTAATCTCAACCGTTGGATCTAGAGATTTAATCTCCATTGTCGGATCTAGAGTTCCATTCTCCAACATCGGATCTAGAGTTCCATTATCCACCATCGGATCTAGACTTCATGAGGTTTTAATAGGCTACAATAAGGACCATGAGGAGGAGTTGAATCTTGGCCACCCAATGGATCAAGCCCACATAAAGTCCGATCCATTAATGATAATCCATTCCACTAGAGGATTATCATTGATCTACCTCACCAACCCCCATAAGTTAATATGAGCTCTATATATTATTTGTACATTTATCTCCCCGTGTTTAAGATCTCGAATGTCCCTCGATTAATTAATTTATTGACAATTAATTAATCAACATCTAACTCCATGAGTAGTACCACTCAACCTTATCATCATGCCGGACCAAGTCCACCTGCAAGGTTTACATGATGAACCTTATGAGCTCCTCAAGGGGACATCATCATCCTAATATATAGGACACGATTTCCTCCTATAATCAACGACACACCATATAAGTAATATCATTTCCCAACTTATCGAGCCTATCGATTTACTCTATAAATCTCGCCCTTTGGTTAATGAAAGAAATAAATACTAAGTATATGTGCCCATTATTATATCAGGATTAAGAGCATGTACAATATAATATCTGAGGTCCGATTCGATTATGTAGTCAGCAATAAATCGAATCACCTCTAAGTCGGTCCTGCTCAACACACACAAAGTGTACTAGTGTAATTCTATGGTCAAGACAAATCAATGCCAAATCACACTACAACCATACCAATGGTTTGTCCAAAACCATCTCGGTTGTGAGCCTTTACTTATACTTTACAAGGAACTGATAACATGATCTCCCGTGTGAAACTACACACCATGTTATCTACAATGTAATGTATTAGACAAAATGCATAATCATAAATATGCAAACAATGATCATGTGATTCTTTTTTCAAAATAAAGATGTTCATACAAAAGATAGACTTTTCAGTATACGTCCCAACATCCACTTGGTTTAGGACATGATCTATGTGGCAGTCCCCACTAAGCTGACTATGTCACACTAGTCCAAGTCTTACTTCCTCGTTCATTGGATTCTAATTACTTCGACATGTATCCAAGAGTATCATACTCTTGACATGCAATGCTTTGGCCAAAGACTTTGAGTAACAATCTCGACGAGTGGCCATAGGGTATACATCTCCTTGTAAGGAGTGGTGAATCCTTTGTTGGTTATTCAATCATCTTTGGGCACTTCGACTTATACCTAATCATCCCGTACCCACACCTCTGTAGAGATATATCGACTAAAATGTCAAAGTATAAGTCTCCATGACCAAGATGACTTGAATACCTCAAGTCGAAGAAAACTCACACTCGAGCTGCAGTAAGAGCTTCATTGACATATCTTATATGCAGAGAACCATGTGAAGTCTTACAGCAGGTCACTCCAATGAACTAGTTACCATAATTAGCATCCACGTTTAACTCTCAACATCTCAATGTCTCCAGCCAATGAGGAGCAGCTGCTTGGATAAACCAAGGTGTGTAACCCGTGCTAGTCTCCCTGAATCTATGATGTCCTAAGTCATCAATTCATCGACTAGGGATTATTTCAATACATTCATAATTACACATGTAGAGATACTCACTAGTTGTGATCCAATCACAAGTTTTCTCATGCTATGAATCGTATCACGAAGATTCAGTAAATGATTTTAAGATCCAATCAAACATATATGACATGTGCACTCAAATAGTGAATCTTTATTTATCAACTAAATAGTACAACCATAAGGCAATTTCCTTTTGACACCTCTCAAACATAACAGACTCCCGCTTGGCCTAAAGCCATTTGCCATAGTATCCAATACCAAAGTCCTTGACGTGACTCTCAAACTTACTTTGTGATAGAGTCTTTGTCAAAGGATCCGCTAGGTTCCTTTCTGTGAGAATTTTCTCGATTTATATTTCTTTCCTACTGATGATTTCTCTAATCAGATGATATCGCCAAAGCACGTGTTTGGATCATTGGTGAGACTTGGATTCCTTTGCTTGTGCGATAGATCCAGTGTTGTCGCAGTAAACTGGTAATGCTTCAACAATGGATGGAACCACCCTAAGTTCAGAGATGAACTTCTTGATCTAAACTATCTCCTTTGCTACTTCAAAAGTTGCAATGTATTCTGCCTCCATGGTAGAATCGACAATTGTATCTTGTTTGGAACTTTTTCAATTCACTGTGCCACCATTCAGTGTGAATATGTACCCAGACTGTGACTTAGAGTCATCCTTGTCAGTCTGAAAGCTGACATTCGTATACTCGCATGTAACCATATCACCTTCTCCATATACCAAGAACATATCCTTAGTTCTTCTCAAGTACTTAAGGATTGCCTTGATAGCCACCCAATGATCCATTCCTAGATCAGACTGATATCTGCTCGTGACACTTAGAGTATATGATACATCGGGTCTTGTACATAACATAGCTTACATAATAGATTCTATTGCAGAAGCATAAGGAATCTTATTCATGCAAATCCTCTCGTCTTCTGTGCGGGGACATATAAACTTTGAAAGGTGAATCCCATGTCGCATGGGTATATAACCTTTCTTGGATTCATACATGCTAAACCTCTTTAGCACTATGTCTATATATGTAGATTGCGAAAGACCAAGCAACCTTTTCGATCTATCTCTATAGATTTTAATCCCGAGGATATAAGTCGCTTCTCCCATGTCTTTCATGGAGAAAATTTTGGATAACCAACCTTTAACTGACTGTAAGATAGGTATATTGTTTCCTATGAGTAATATGTCATCGACATATAATATTAGGAATACGATCGCACTCCCACTAACCCTCTTATACACACAAGGTTCGTCAGGATTTTATGAGAAATCAAACTCTTTGATTGCCTCATCAAAATGGATATTCCAACTCCTGGATGCTTGCTTCAGTCCATAAATGGACCATTGAAGCTTTCATACTTTGGTTTTGTCAACCGATGTGAAACCCTTGGGTTATATTTTATACACATCCTCAAGTAGATTTCCATTAAAGAAAGTTATTTTCACATCCATCTGTCATATCTCATAATCATAATGAGCTGCTATGGCCAGGAGTATCGGAATGGATTTAAGTATGACAACTGGTGAGAAGGTCTCATCATAGTCAACACCTTGCTTTTGACGATAACCTTTTACCACCAATCTATCTTTATAGGTAATCATATTACCATTCATGTTAGTTTTCTTCTTGAAAACCCACTTGCACCCAATAGGCGTGATGCCTTTAGGTGGATCCACCAAGTTCCAAACTTGGTTTTCAGACATGAAATCTATTTTCGACTTCATGGCTACTAGCCATTTATCCCTTTCTGAACTTTTCAGAACTCTTTGTAACTAGTAGGTTCCTCATCCTCAATGAGTAATACATCATTAGATTCACTTACGAGAAATCCATATCTTTCAAGAATCTTATGTGACCTACCAGATCTGCAAAGAGGTGGTGTAACGATAGGTTCAGTCATTATCTCATGATCATGAATCATCGACTATGGTTCCGGTATAGACGTCTCATTAGTGTCTATTGGAGTTTCTTAAACTTCCTCAAGTTCAACCTGACTCCCATTGTTTTCTTGTAAGAGAAAATCTTTCTCTAGAAATATAACATTTCTTGAAACAAACACCTTTTGTTTCAAGGGATGATAGAATTAGTAACCCCTCATTTCTTTGGGGTATCTAATAAATAGACACTTATCAGACTTAGCATACAACTTTTCTGATGTAGTCCTCTTCATGTAAGCAGGACATCCCCATGTCTTCAAATAAGATAATTGGGGTTTCTTACCAGTCCATATCCGATATGGAGTATCAAAGACTGCCTTGGTTGGGACTCTATTTAGCAAGTGAATAGCTGTTGTGAGTGCGTAGCCCCAAAAGGATTTGGGAAGGCTTGCATGATTCATCATCGATCTCACCATGTCCAACAAGGTTCGATTTCGCCTTTCAGATAGACCATTATATTGCGGTGTATAAGGCGGAGTCCATTGAGACAATATACCATTATCTCTTAGATAATCCTGAAACTCTTTGCTTAAGTATTCACTACCTCGATCAGATCAAAGTATTTTAATACTTTTACCAAGTTGTTTCTCTACTTCATTTTTGAATTCTTTGAACTTTTCAAAGGATTTAGATTTATATCTCATAAGATATACATACCCAAATCGTGAGTGATCATCGATAAAGGTAATGAAGTAGTTGTAACCTCCTTGAGCATGAATTGACATTGGTCTACATACATCAGTATGTATGAGACCAAGTAACTCTTCCACTGGCTTACCCTTTCCAGAAAAGGGCAACTTTGTCATCTTGCTTTGTAAGAATGGTTTACATGTATCAAATGAATACAATTCAAATGATTTTAGAATTCCACAATTGTGTAACTCTGACATGCGCTTCTTGTTTATATAGCCAAGGCGACAATGCCATGTGTAGGAGGTTAACTGATCATCCTTTCGAGCCTGTTTGTTGCTCACTTCGATATTGAATGCGTCACTGGATGTATCTAATATGTAGATGCCATTGCATAAAGTTTCGGTGTCATAAAGAACATCATTCAAGGTTATATAACAACAATTGTTACTAAACATCAAATATAAACCCTTTCTATTTAAACAAGAAATAGAAACAATGTTTTTATTAATGTAAGAACAAAATAACAATTGCCCAGTTCTAAGACAAGTCCACTAGGAAGCTTCAGCAAATATGTTCCGACGGTGACAGCTGCAACCTTTGCTCCATTGTCGACTCACTGATTCACTTCTTCCTTGACAAGTCTTATGCTATCTCTTAGCCCTTGTATGTCATTACATTTATGTGAGCCACATCCGGTATCCAATATCCAAGCATCAAAAGTGTTGGAGGATCGGTGGCTGGCTAGAGGGGGGGTGAATAGCCTCTTGATCGTAGATGATGGAGATTGATCACTTCTTTATTGTCTACGATCAGGTTAGCACAGCGAAAATATAGCTAAACACAACAATTAAACAAAACACAAGAGAAAGAAGAGGATGCAAATTCGAACACAAGTGTGTAACGTGGTTCACGACCTTTGCCGCTAGTCCACGACCCGATTCGTTCCAGGTGAATCATGCCTAACCAAATCCACTAGATCTCTCCTTTTGCCCAAGCAAGGTGAAGGTAACCCTTCTTACACAAAACACTCCTTCTTACAATAAGATTGAAAGAAATGCAAGGAGAAGGAGTAGAATTCGTGTGGGGCACTTAGGGGATACTTGGGAGCATGAAGATTAACCTCCCTAAAGCCCACACCCTCTCTTTTTATAGAGAGGGACGAAATCTTCCCGTTGGGATTTCATCAGTCGACTGCTGCATGCCAGCAGTCAACTGCCGCCTTTGCAATGACTTTTGACGATGTCTGATCCGCGATCGTCACTATCCAATGGAAACCTTGGCAGTTGACTGATGACCTCGTAGCCGACTGATCAGTCGGCTACAAGTGCTTCTGTGCCCACGACAACTTTCGGCAGTCGACTGCCACCTTTGGCAGTCGACTGCTAGTCGGGCAGTCTTGATCGCACACCAGTCGAACTCATTCAACTTGGATCAGTTTGACTGCCCATTCTTGACAGTCGACTGTTGCCGGGTAAACCTCAAACAAGAGACTTGTTTAAGCATCCGACGGTCGGGTAAACCTTAACCCACTTGGTTGAGCATCCGACACTTGACTTAGCCATTCGGACAAGTTCACCTATGAGCTACGTTACATTTCACTCATTCTCTCATCTCCCTTAAAGTCCCTCATCGAAGTTCTCTTGGTCCGACCACGTCCCTCGGATGCACCAAGTGCACGACTTCACAATGTCATCCTTCGCGTCTCGCCCTGAAGTCTACTTCCTTTGGCTTCACTCCAAAGCTCCTCGTCCGGCGGTCCCTCGGATGCACCAAGCGCACGACTTCCGCAATGCCATCCTTCACCGACTCAAGGACCGAGTCATGAGATGGTGAACCCACCAATGCTATCATCAAGCCAAACTCCTGTGTGAATTACTAAGTCCTGTATGACTTCAACACACATATCAAATTCATAAACAACCTAACTTAAACCTTTATCACATACATCAAAACCACTTCATACATGGATTGATTGCCCTAATAATCTCCCCCTTTTTAATATGTGGCAATCATGTTTAAGTTAGGTAAAACATTAATCAAAATACATAAAGAAGGAAAGCATGTAAAACATGAATATCAAACACTCCCCCTAAATACATGCAACTCCCCCTTAACACATGCTAATTCTCTCCTAGTATGATAACTTAAACCCCATATTTTCTCCCCCTTTGACACTATCAAAAACACTAAACATATGTTATAAAATATGACATCAAAGTCTAAAGGCAGAAACACCAAATTCAGACTTAAAACCTATCAAAATAGGTTTCTGTGCTCGTGCACAGTTCAGCAGTCGACTGCTATTAGCATGGCAATTGACTGGCACAAGTAAATCTAGATTTTCTAATTTTTCAGACGAAATTCAGAAATGCACTAAAAATTCCATAAATTTTGAAAAATCATGAAAATTGAGGAACATAATTCTTGTCAAGCCCTTTATCAATGAAAAATATATTTTCGTGAAAATTCATTTAATTTTCGAAAATTAGGCAAAAACTCAAAAGCTTGAAAATAACTTAATTCTGTATCAACTTGAAAGCTAGTTTTGCCTTATAAACTTTTCAAAGCATGAACTCACAGTTTATAAAACATAAAATATTTTTAAAACATTTGAAATATCCAACTATGATCTTTAGACAATATGTCTATGAATTAAACATATGTTTTCCCCATGATTGATCTATAATTGCTATGTTATGATACTTGTAATGACCATCTAAATGCCATAAATATTAGTGGACCATTTGTATCAACCTAACATCTCACCCATGCTATATTTTCAATCAAGTTAGCCTATAGTGAGTGTGAGATGTACCTAAGGTATTTGTACTTAACCAACAATTTCATGCAATTCTACCCAAGATTAAGTATCATCCTAAAACTCCCATTATGATCATAACACAAACATGATCCTAATTGCATATCATGATCATAATAAAAGTAAATCATCAAGTATAAATCATGATTTAAGCATTATCAATAATTACACATCATGATAAAACAAATACATCATTCAATTCCTAGGTCACACATTATCATCACCCAATACTAAGTCAAAAATCACCCACATCATCCTAAGTCAACCATTTAACATGATATAAGTAAAGTCCACTTATGGTTGACTTTTCTAAATTCCTCTAACCCTTTAGGATTGACTTGGGAACCCAATACAAATTCTTTCTAATGGGGTTCACCAAGTATTCCTTTGGGATCCATTTCCTAGCTATCATTGTAGTTTTAGCTTGACCCCTTGCAATTAAACAATGGTAGGCCTTCTCATTCTTGGTTCCCTTATAACCTAAGCCTTTCTTGTTGAAACTAGCCCTTTGGCTCTCAATGATCATATTAAGGGTGTTGGTGCCAATAGTAAACTTTTCTAAGGCCTTAGTCAAATAATCTATCTTTTCCCTTAAGGCCTTATTTTCCTCAACTAAGCATGCATCACTAGTCATAGAAGAAGAAGCATTATCATTAACATTTAAACATGCATTTTCTAGCTTTGCTTCTAATTTTTGAATTTGATCAAGCATGCATTTGTTTTTTTTCTTAGCCTTAAATAGATCCCTAGTTAGGCTAGTAATCATAGAAACTACATCATTTGAGGGTAATTTAGTTACCTTGCTTACCCAATCTCCTTCTGATGATGATGATGAAGATGAGAACGCCCCCCCTTCACTCGAGCTCTCCTCCTCACTTGAGCTTGTTTCTTCTTTTTCCGAGGAGGTGGACTCTAAGTCTTCTATTGCCATAAGTGCAAGACTTGTGAATGCTTGTTCTTCCTCCGATGAATATGGATCATCCCATGTCGCCTTGTGTGCCTTGGCCTTCCCTTTTTCTTTTGATTTTCTTTCTTCTTCCTTCTTCTTGATCCTCTTCTTCTTGTCTTCTTTCTTTCTTTTTTCTTCCTTGCTTTTGTTCAAGAGGGGACAATCATACCTTATGTGTCCCTCTCCTTGGAAATTATAACAAATAATCTTCCTCCTTGGCCTTCTCCTATCATGAGACTTATTAAATTTAAAATTCTTAAGTGCACGTCTCACCTTCCTTACCATGTAAGCCTCCTCATTGCTATCCATTGAGGAAGAAGAATCTTCATCAAATGAGGGGGGTGGAGTCTCCTTCTTCTTCTTTCCCTTGTCGGCCATGAGTGCTAATCCTCTTGATGGCTTGATTGGCTCTTCTACTATTCCTTCAAGCCTAGTTTCATGTAACTCCATAGTTGAAAAGAATTCTTCTAGAGTACTTACCTCTAGATTCTTGGAGATATAAAATGAGTCCACCATGGAGCTCCACTTAGATGATCGGGGAAATGCATCTATAGCCTTCATGATCATATCTCTATTAGAGAGCTTCTCCCCTACACTTGTTAGACCATTAATAATTTCTTTAAAGCATGAATGAAGAGATAATACCTTCTCCCCTTTATCTAGTTTGATATTGCTTAATTGTTATCGGAGAAGGTCTCTTCTTGCTAGCTTGACCTCGGATGTGCCTTCATGAAGTTCTACCAATTTTTCCCACATCTCCTTGGCACTTGCACATTCTCCTATTCGGTTGATTTCTTGTTGAGGTAGCATGTTGAATAAATGATGTTTGGCTTTATAATTCGCCAAGTGCTCCTCTTTTTGTTTCTTTGTACACCTTGACTTCTCAATTAGCTTATCCTCTTCATCCCTAGGCAACTCAAAACCGTTTTCCATAATAAGCATTATATCAAAATCGGTTTCAAAGAATACCTCCATTCACTTTTTCCACCAAGCGAATTCTCCTTCAAATTTAGGCAGATGAATGTTGGAGCCGACCATCTCATGTCGTGCTTGTGTTGGCAATGAGTCCGCGACAAGCTCCTCGCTCTGATACCACTTGTTGGAGGATCGATGGACGGCTAGAGGGGGGTAAATAGCCTCTTGATCGTAGATGATGGAGATTGATCGCTTCTTGATTGTCTACGATCAGGTTAGCACAGCGGAAATATAGCTAAACACAACAATTAAACAAAACACAAGAGAAAGAAGAGGATGCCACCTCGAACACAAGTGTGTAACGTGGTTCACAACCCTTGCCGCTAATCCATGACCCGATTTGTTCCAGGTGAATCACGCCTAACCAAATCCACTAGATCTCTCCTTTTGCCCAAGCAAGGTGGAGGTAACCCTTCTTACACAAAACACTCCTTCTTACAATAAGATTGAAAGAAATGCAACGAGAAGGAGTAGAATTCGTGTGGGGCACTTAGGAGATACTTGGGATCATGAAGATTAACCTCCCTAAAGCCTACACCCTCTCTTTTTATAGAGAGGGACGAAATCTTTCCGTTGGGATTTCATTAGTTGACTGATGCATGCCAGGAGTCGACTGTTGCCTTTGCAACGACTTCTGATGACATTTGATTCACGATCGTCACTGTCCAATAGAAACTTTAGCAGTCGACTGATGACCTCGTAGCCAACTAATCAGTCGGCTACGAGTGCTTTTGTGCCCGCGACAAATTTCGGTAGTCGATTGCCACCTTTGGCAGTCAACTGATGGTCAGGCAGTCTTAGTTACACACCAGTCGAACTCATTCGACTTGGATCAGTTCGACTTCCCATTCTTGGCAGTCGACTGTTGTCGAGTAAACCTCAAACAAGAGACTTGTTTGAGCATCTGATGGTCGGGTAAACCTCAACCCACTTGGTTGAGCATCCGACACTTGACTTAGCCATTCATCCAAGTTCACCTATGAGCTACGTTACATTTCGCTCATTCTCTCATCTCCCTTGAATTCCCTCGCCGAAGTTCTCTTCGTCTTGCCACGTCCCTCAGATGCACCAAGCGCACGACTTCGCAATGTCATCCTTCGCGTCTCGCCCTGAAGTCTACTTCCTTTGACTTCACTCCAAAGCTCCTCGTCTAGCGGTCCCTCGAATGCACCAAGTGCACGACTTCCGCAATGCCATCCTTCACCGACTCAAGGACCGAGTCATGAGATGATGAACCCACCAATGTTATCATCAAGCCAAACTCCTGTGTGAATTACTAAGTCCTGCATGACTTCAACACACATATCAAATCCATAAATAACCTAACTTAAACCTTTGCCACATACATCAAAACCACATCATACATGAATTGATTGCCCTAACAAAAGGAAATAGCATGATAGTCAATAACGAAGATACCTGAAGAGGATGGGGCATCAGATGTCGACTTCTTCGTCGTGGACTCAAGATAGATCTTGCAGTTCCTTTGCTAATGCCCCATCTTGCCACAGTGATGGCATATGCCCTTTGGAGCTTACTCTCCAGTCTTGGCCTTCTTCTTCTTCCCCTTTGGCTATTGTTTTGACTTCCTCTTAGAACCTTTCTTCGAGGAGTTAACCAACATCATCGTCTTCTGTTCTTTAGTCACAGAAGATTCTACAGTCTTGAGCATATTGATCAGCTCGAGAATGGTGGATTCAAGATTGTTCATCCGATAGTTCATTGCAAATTGTGAGTAACTCTTGGACAAACTATACAGAATTAAGTCAGTACTTAATTCGTGATCCATCGCAAACCCTAGTGATCCTAGCCGCTCAATGTACCTATTCATCTTCAGTACAAACTATACTGCAAATGAACCCTCCTCCATCTTCGAGCTAAAGAGAAGCTTCGAGACCTCGAACCTTTCGGATCTCGACTGCTCATCGAAGAGTTCATGAAGATGGTAAATGATCGTGTAAGCATCCATATGCTCATGCTGATTTTGTAGCTCAAGAGTCATCATCGCTAGCATGATGCGACTAGCAAGCTCAGAATCAGTCGTATGCTTCTGATGGGCCAACATTTGGTCCAGAGTTGCATCATGGTCAAGATTAGTGGGAAGAGACTCTTCAAGGACATAAGCAAGCTTCTTAGCCTTGAGAACTATTCTCAAGTTTCAAAACCAGTCCAAGAAGTTAGATCCAGTCAGTTTGTTTGATTCCAAAATCAAACGCAAATTAATAGACGATATTATCAAATGGTTAATCCAGAAATACAAAATCAAGAATGTGAGAGAGATGATTTGATATGCAAACAATTTACATATTAGGCTCCCACTCACTTTTTGAATTCAAGAGATCATACTTTAAATTCGGGAGATCGTATGTTTTTCTCCGAGCGGGTTGATATCCATTATAGATAAGAACAACCTTGACGTTAGGCCAACAAGCCATTCTTAGCTATAGTGGTAGGTATCAAGTATACCGATTACATATTGCGCATATGTAACTATCACATTATGCTATCAACTATTTGAATGTTCGCATAAACATCGGGTTATTAACACATTAACAAGTATACATCAAATGTATGTCACCCAACTTCACCTCTATCCACATTGACCTTGGCGTTAGGTCAACAAGCCAATGCTTCAAGTTAAAGCCAACCCATTAATCATGAGATCGTATCTCTATGGGTTGAACATATCTAATTTCAGGTTGAGCTTGGCTTGGGCCAACAACTCAAACAAGGAATTACACTCTGGTTCTTACAATATTAACGGTAGGTGTAAGCTTTATAATTTGTATAAGAATTTTAGGTCTCATCCTCATGCATATGTTCTACCTATATGACATCGCACGATGCATCTAATCATGACATATGATATGACATGATTATGTCATAGTTGTCATTATATTATTTTAGAATTAAAATATATTTAGGAATTTGATTTCCATAAATCAATATTCCTTTGATTAAATTAGGAAACATTTTCCAAATTTAATCTCATATTTTTGTTTGAGAAATATATTAAAGATAAAATATATTTTAGAATCTAGGTTTCATAAATCATGATTCTTTAATTAAATAAGGATTTAAATTCGAATTTAATATTATATTTTATCTAGGAAATATATTAGAAATAAAATATGATTTAGAATCTCTAATTTCCATAAATCATGATTCTCTAATTAAATAAGGAATAAATTCAAAATTTAATTTTATATTTTATTTTGTAAATATTTTTCAGAAATAAAATATGTTATAGAATATTGATTTCCATAAATCAAAATTCCATAATTAAATTAGAAAATAATTTCCAATCTAATCACATACTTTATTTAAGAAAATAAATACCTATCAAGAAAATTCAATTATTTAGGGAACATTTCCCATATTAATATTTCTTAATCAAATATTTCCAGAAATATAATTTCTTAAATTATTTCTAAAATTTTCAAATCTGAATTTTTTTCTAACAAATTAGAAAACTTTTCAAAAATGGAAAATTTCCAAAATAATTCTACGACCAACTACGACTTCGTAAAATCTATTTTACGAATATGTTGAAGCACGATCAGACTCTGATACCACTGTTGGGATATGGGCAACGTATGAATGTACTTTTGTCATTTCACAAACGAAAGGAGCGAAAGAAAAACATAATAATTTCCTAAATTATTGCAACACTCACACCCACACATGCAGGATTATAATACATGCAAACATATCCGTCAAATAAAATTTTACATATAACAAGAATAATATAAATTTTACTTTAGGTATACCTTTCGGATGATGGCGAGCTGGAAGGACATCAACCGTAGGATGTTCGCGGAGCTTCGTCTCTACTTGTATCCACGCCGAATCTTCGGAGGGATGACTTCTCAAAGCCACGAGTTTGACCTTCTCTTCGCTACTAGATGAAGCAAGAAGTTTGGGTGATCAGAGAGCAATTGCTGACTCATTTTGTGACACAAATGAGTCATCAAATAACCTTCACAAGTTTGTTGATTCGTGTCAGAATTAGCCGTTGTTTTGAAGCTTCAATAAGAGACAATAACAACCCTAAAACCTAGAGTCATCAGCCAATAAAGAGGTGGAAACTGTTAGTGAAAGCCCTAGAGCCAATCATGTGATGATTGTTGTATGGACTTTATTGTATCATATTCCTATTTATAAAGGCATGGTTATTATATTTACTTGTATTGGTGCCAAATAACTAAATATAATAATATCCTTGAGTAGTAGGTTCTTATCTATATCAATCGATTGGTTGAATCGATAATGAGATGATATAGAGAATACTACTCTTAATCATTCCTAGTCGAGTATTAACATTCAGGGACAATGTTAATGTGTAGAGACTAGCATGTAGGTCAACAAGATGACTTGATCTCACAAGTCATGGATATGAGATATCAAGTTGACACATGGGTATGCATTGGAGAATGTATACTGAATGACCCGCCATGAGAAAGTATCGTGGATCATTATATGAGTGTCATATACTTTCTCATGTGGCTATTAGTATGACTATTAGTCCTTAGACCTGAAGTCACCATGGTTCCCTACATAAGGAGTTGCATACTTTGGCCACAAACGCGTCACCCGTAAATGGGTGGACTATAAAGGCGATTACTGGGTATGTAACAAATTATGCGGAGGGATGTGAGTGATGTAGATGGGATCTATCCCTCCTATATGACGGGAGTGACATCGATATTCTTGATAGAGTGAGACCACAAAGTGCATGGCCATGCCCAAATGAGTCAATATGAGATATTGAGCTCATTTGATTAGAGTGAGTCTACTTGGAGTTCAAGATTTAGATTGTACCGAGGATGACATGGTCTATGCCTCGATTGGTCAATCTAGATGTCAAGGATAGAGGGACATTGTCATATATTGTGAGAGTCACAATTAGTAGTCACAAAGGTGATGTTGGAGCTCAACATTCTTGTAACTTGGGTAGCAATGATGTGTTGCTAGATACCGCTCATTGCTTATGTTCCTAAATCAGTTTAGGGACATTACCAACGTTACAAGAACCTATAGGGTCACACACATAAGGGCAATTAGATGGAGATTAGGTTCATATGATGAACCATGAGGATTAGGTTCATGGGATGAACCAAATTGGATTAAAAGTAATCCAAATTAGACTAATTGAGTTAGACTCAAGTTGATTCAAGTGTTGAATGAGTCTAATTTAGATTTGATTCATCAAATCAATTTAAATTAATGAATAGAGATTCATTAAATTAAATTGACTTGAATCAAATGGTTGGATTTGATCAACCATGGGAGATTAGAGGTCAAGTTTGACTTGACTTGAGAGGGAAGATGAAAGGTCAAGTTTGACTTGACCAAATGCCATGTCATGATGATGACTTGGCATGGCCGGCCAATGATGATGCTCCACATCATCATTGACTTTGTCATGTGGTGCCACCTCATGAGGGAGACCAAGGGTCATGGGAGTTACATGCATGCATGTAACCCCCTCTCCATGAAGTGGCCGGCCACTACAACCCCATTAGATGTGGTAATTCATTTTGGGGAGTTACATTCCATCATCTTCAACCTTGGATCATCTTCTCTCTCAAGCTCTACCTCTCCCAACCTCTCCTTGGCCGAAATTCCTAAAGGAGTGCTAGCACACTCTAAGGCATTTTTTCTCCACCTATTGCTTGTGTGGATACCAATAGAGGAGTGTGCACTTGACACTCTCGAGTTCCGGCGAACTTTTGGACAAGCGGGATAAGCGAAGGGCATCGCTACGAGGGTAATGTTCTAACCTCTTAGATCTAAGGTAGATCTAGGGTTTTTTGTAAGCACATACATGTTTTTATATTATTATACTTCGCACGGATCCGTGGCCGGGGCTTCCGAGGTTTTCGCAACGCAAAAAGCGGTTTTTGCGGCTCGGAAAAACCCAACAGTGGTATCAGAGCCACGTGCGAAGCATGTATGTGTTTTGTTTTTGTAGTTTTTATATTAGATATAAAAATTACAGATTTATATGTTTCTGTAAATTTCCTAATTTTATAGAATTTTTGGGTATTTTTCTCGTAGAGTCGAAGCAACGAGTGTTGGGACACTCGTAGGCTTCAACCGTCGAGAAAAACTCTCCGAATCGGCGAGTTCTCGCTTTAGGGTTTTGGGACAGCGACTTAAGTCACTGTAAGATCATTGTAGGGACACTCGCGAAGTTTTTTTTGCGAGTAGGGGCGCTTCCCCTATCCCCGAAAGGGGCATTGTCCCGCGATCGCGCCCGGAAACCGCTTAGCGGAACCGTTACGGAGAGGTGACTCATAAATTTGAAATAAATTAGGAAAAATTATAGAAATTTTCTGTAAAAATACATAATTTAGAATTATGTACAGTTCTGTGATTGTCATGGCCCAATACCCCCAATTTGATTGGATTATGTGTGTTGTAATTCATAATACGACCTGCGTGCCATTTTGTGGTTGTGCGTGTTGTAAAGTGTATGCGACCTGCGCGTCGTACCTCTTCTTTTGATATTCTAGTTGTAATTAGTTTTTAGACTCGAATGTAACTTGAGTTTCATATTTGTAATGTACAAAATGGAGCGGTGGAAAGTCCACTCGAAGACGAGATTACGAGAAGGGTGACGACGACACATGGCGGTCAAAGGAAGCGCTTGGAGAAGCCGCTAGCCTTAGGTTGACCGTCCGATCTTCTCATTGGCTTGAGAAGATCGTAGTAGAGCCATGACTATATCACATTTATTTATATATATATATGTTGATATATATATATATATATATATTTAATTAATTTTGCTTGTATGTATGTGATGCATGCTAGTAGAATAATGCTTGTATGTATATGATGCATGCTAGGATAATTTTCTTGTATGTATATGATGCATGCTAGAATAATGAATGTATGTATATGATGCATGCTAATATATGATAATAAAGGCCTAAATGCGTATAAGATACACATTACGATTAGATTAGATCATAATCGAATCAACTCGAAAATGCCTACCGAGCCTTGATACCCATCACTACCTCGATCATTTATTGTTGTTGAATCTGCCAAAGTAGAGCAACGCATATTATCTTGGTAGGGTGAGGAGGGACAATCTTGGTCCCGCCTATCACTCTTGGGTTAGAGTAAGCTCAATTAGATTGAGCAAAACTAGTTAAACTCAATTGGATCAAGTAGAACTATAGGCATATTCCAATCGTTGGAAAGATAGGTTAAGATCGCATTTACACTAAATCTTGGGTGATTTAGCCAAAGCTAACTCAAGGTCTTTTGTAAATGTGGGTCTTAATCCTATAAACAAGAGTTGCATAGAGATGTAATCGGTAATGTGTTTCCCACCGATCGTACTAAGTCTTGGGCGATTTAGCCAAAGCTAACTCAAGGCTTAGTATGATGTGGATCTTGTCCCGCAAGAATTATAGCTAGTTTGTATGAATCTAGTAATGTGGTTTGACCACATCCATAACTCGATTCTACAAAAAAATTCCTATAATTCAGTGGGAGCATCATTTGATTAAAGGCCTAATTAAATGATAAAAGGAATATGATATTAATTCTCTGCATTGTATGTTGTAGATAACTATGTCGACAAACACGAACACTCTCTCTCTGCGATCTGTCCTTGAGAAGGACAAGCTCAATGGAGCAAATTTCCTGGACTGGTACAGGAACTTGAGAATTGTTCTCCCCCAAGAAAGGAAGCTGTACGTCCTGGAGCAGCCCATTCCAGAGGCACCTCCTGCCACTGCCTCGCGAGCTGACAAAGATGCTTACAAGAAGCATCAAGATGATGCATTAGATGTGTCATGTCTTATGCTCGCGACCATGAACTCTGAGCTTCAGAAGCAACACGAGTTCATGAATGCTTATGATATGGTTGGACATCTTCGTCAACTATATCAAGGACAAGCTAGGCATGAGAGATATGAAGTCTCTAAGGCATTATTTGGGTCCAAGATGCAAGAAGGGACTCCCGTAGGTACATATGTACTCAAGATGATTGGGTACGTAGAAAACCTACAAAGGCTGGGATTCCCACTTGGCCAAGAGCTGGCCACTGACCTAATCTTGCAATCTTTGCCACAAGCCTTCAATCAATTTGTCATGAATTATAACATGAATGAAATTGATAAGTCATTACTGAAATGCTCAAAGATGTTGAGAAGCTACTTGAGCTTAACCTTAAGAAGGGTAAATCGACACCATTTTGATGGTGCGCAAGAAGAAAGGCAAGGGCAAGCCTAAAGGTAAGGGAAAGTCCCAAGCCAAGGGCAAAGGCAAAGAACATAAACCCAAAGGAGGGTAGCTAAGGAAGGGCTTGCTTCCCGAAGCGAGGACACTGGAAGCGTATCGCAAGGCATACGAAGATCTTAAGAAGAAGAGAAGTGAGACTTCTACTTGGTATAAATGTTATAGAAGTCAATCTATCTATTTCTTCATCATGGGTATTAGATCGGATGTGCATCTCACATTTGTACCAATGTGCAGGGTAGAAATAGCAGAGCATTGACAAAGGCGAGGTGGACCTCACAGTAGGCAATGGAGCAAGGGTTCTTCTTTATTCTTTGTAGGAACTTATGATCTATCTCTGCCCTCTAGGCTTGTATTAGAATTAGATGAATGTTGTTATGTACCTGCCTTAACCAAGAACATCATTTCAGTTTATTGTTTGGACAAGAAAGGATTTTCATTTATAATAAAGAACAAGTGTTGTTCAGTTTATTTAAATGATATGTTCTATTGTAGTGCACCTCTAATGAACGGACTCTACTTTCTAGACTTAGAGAGCCCTATCTATAACATAAGTATCAAGAGGTTCAAGTCAAATGAGTTGAACCAAACTTATCTCTGGCATTATCGCTTAGGTCACATAAATGAGAGTCGCTTATCTCAGCTCCATAAGGATGGGTTGCTAGACTCATTTGATTTTGAATCATATGAGACATGCGAGTCTTGCCTTTTAGGCAAGATGACCAAGACTCCCTTTAGTGGACATAGCGAAAGAGCAACAGATTTGTTAGGACTTATACATAGTGATGTATGTGGTCCTTTCAATGTTGCTGCTAGAGGTGGTTACAGGTACTTCATTACATTTATTGATGACTTCAGTAGATATGGTTATGTGTATCTTATGACACATAAATCAGAATCCTTTGAAAAGTTCAAAGAATTCAAGAATGAAGTACAAAACCAGCTTGGCAAGAGTATTAAGATACTTCGATCAGATCGAGGTGGAGAATACCTTAGCCATGAGTTTCGTGACTATCTAGCTGAGTGTGGGATTCTATCCCAACTTACTCCTCCTGGAACACCACAGTGGAATGATGTATCCGAAAGGAGGAATCGTACCCTATTAGATATAGTACAATCTATGATGAGTCACACAGATCTTCCTATATCCTTTTGGGGATATGCTCTAGACACAGCAACCTTTACCCTTAACCGTGTACCATCTAAGGCTGTCATAAAGACACCATATACGATATGGACAGGGAGAAATCCCAAGATGTCTTTTATGAGGATTTGGGGTTGTGAGGCTTACATTCGACGTCAAGTCTCAGACAAACTGGGACCCAAATCTGATAGGTGCTATTTTGTTGGATATCCCAAGGATACAAAGGGATATTACTTCTACATTCCCAGTCAGCACAAAGTTTTTGTGACAAAGACTGGAGTTTTTCTAGAAAGGGATTTTGTTTCTAGAAAAACTAGTGGGAGTACCTTCGATCTTGAAGAAATTCAAGATAAGGACCATAGCACTGAGGCCTTGATGGAGGTTGAACAGGAACCACAAAGTGTTGTGGGTGATGAGGTTATTGCACAAAGAGTTGTGGAACAACCACCTGTTCATGTAGACCTACCTCTTCGCAGATCTGATAGGGTACGTTGTCAGCCTGAGAGATATTCATTTCTCTTGTCTGACCATGATGACGTAATGATCATTGAGAATGAGCCTACCTCTTATTAGGAAGCTGTGATGAGCCCAGATTCTGAGAAATGGCTAGAGGCCATGAGATCCGAGATGGAATCCATGTACACCAACCAAGTATGGACTTTGGTTGATCCACCTGAAGGGGTCAAACCCATTGGGTGTAAGTGGGTCTTTAGGAGAAAGACTGACATGGATGGACTTACGCATACCTATAAGGGCCGATTGGTGGCTAAAGGTTTCAAGCAAATTCATGGTATTGACTATGATGAAACCTTTTCTCCAGTGGCGATGTTTAAGTCCATTCGGATCTTGCTTGCTATTGCAGCATACCACGATTATGAGATCTGGCAGATGGATGTCAAAACCGCATTTCTGAATGGAAACTTGCTCGAGGATGTGTACATGACACAACCTGAGGGTTTTGTAGATCCACAGCATACTGGGAAGGTATGCAAGCTGCAAAGGTCCATTTATGGGCTAAAGCAAGCTTCTCGGAGCTGGAATCTTCGATTCGATGATGCGATCAAACAGTTTGGTTTCATCAAGAATGAAGATGAACCCTGTGTCTACAAGAGGGTTGATGGGAACACAGTTGTCTTCCTTGTATTGTATGTGGATGACATACTGCTCATTGGGAATGACATCCCTTCGCTACAGTCTGTGAAGACTTGGCTCGGGACGTGCTTCTCAATGAAAGACTTAGGTGAAGCAGCCTGTATTCTAGGCATCAAGATCTATAGAGATAGATCTAAGAGATTGCTTGGCCTAAGTCAGAGTACATACATTGACACGGTATTACTTCGGTTTGCCATGCAGAATTCCAAGAAAGGACTTCGATGTCACATGGTGTGAGTCTTTCGAAGACTCAAAGTCCCTCTTCTAGAGAGGAGAGAGACCGCATGGATAAGATCCCTTACGCATCTGCTATAGGATCTATCATATGCGCCATCTTTGTGTACTCGGATGTCTTATGCTTTGAGCATGACGAGTAGATACGACGATCCGTGTGAGCGCCAATCGATAGCGGGCCAAGAATATTCTAAGTACTTGAGAAGGACTAAAGAATATTTCTTGATATTCGAGGCGATGAGCTAGCTATAAAGGGTTACAATGATGCTTCCAAACCGACTGTGATGATTATAGATCGCAATGTGGTTCGTGTTTTGCTTGAATGGTGGCTGTGAGTGGAAGAGTTCAAGCAGACACAATTGTCGATTCTACAATGTAAGGCATATATCGCTGATCTCGAGGCAAAGAAAGGAGGCAGTTTGGATCCGCAAGTTCATTACTGAGCTTGGGGTGGTTCCTAGCATTGCAGATCCCATAGAGCTCTATTGTGACAACAATAGAGCGATTGCAAAGGCTAAGGAACCTCGCTCACACCAGCGGACCAAACACATACTACGACGCTTCCATCTTATTCGAGATATTATCGATAGAGATGTGAAGATTTACAGAGTATCCACAGAGGCTAACATCGCAGATCCCTTGACCAAGGCTTTGGCACAGAAAAAACATGATGGTCACACTAGGTCATTGGGTATTAGATATTACGATGATTGACACTAGTGCTAGTGGGAGATTGTTAGTGAAAGCCCTAGAGTCAATCATGTGATGATTGTTGTATGGACTTTATTGTATCATATTCCTATTTATAAAGGCATGGTTATTATATTTACTTGTATTGGTGTCAAATAACTAAATATAATAATGTCCTTGAGTAGTAGGTTCTTATCTATATCAATCGATTGGTTGAATCGATAATGAGATGATATAGAGAACACTACTCTTAATCATTTCTAGTCAAGTATTAACATTCAGGGACAATGTTAATGCGTAGAGACTAGCATGTAGGTCAACAAGATGACTTGATCTCACAAGTCATGGATATGAGATATCAAGTTGACACATGGGTATGCATTGGAGAATGTATACTGAATGACCCGCCATGAGAAAGTATCGTGGATCGTTATATGAGTGTCATATACTTTCTCATGTGGCTATTAGTATGACTATTAGTCCTTAGACCTGAAGTCACCATGGTTCCCTACATAAGGAGTTGCATACTTTGGCTTCGTCAAACGTCACCCGTAAATGGGTGGACTATAAAGGCGATTACTGGGTATGTAACAAATTATGCGGAGGGATGTGAGTGATGTAGATGGGATCTATCCCTCCTATATGACGGGAGTGACATCGATATTCTTGATAGAGTGAGACCACAAAGTGCATGACCATGCCCAAATGAGTCAATATGAGATATTGAGCTCATTTGATTAGAGTGAGTCTACTTGGAGTTCAAGATTTAGATTGTACCGAGGATGACACGGTCTATGCCTTGATTGGTCAATCTAGATGTCAAGGATAGAGGGACATTATCATATATTGTGAGAGTCACAATTAGTAGTCACAAAGGTGATGTTGGAGCTCAACATTCTTGTAACTTGGGTAGCAATGATGTGTTGCTAGATACCGCTCATTGCTTATGTTCCTAAATCGGTTTAGGGACATTGCCAACGTTACAAGAACCTATAGGGTCACACACATAAGGACAATTAGATGGAGATTAGGTTCATATGATGAACCATGAGGATTAGGTTCATGGGATGAACCAAATTAGATTAAAAGTAATCCAAATTAGACTAATTGAGTTAGATTCAAGTTGATTCAAGTGTTGAATGAGTCTAATTTAGATTTGATTCATCGAATCAATTTAAATTAATGAATAGAGATTCATTAAATTAAATTGACTTGAATCAAATGGTTGGATTTGATCAACCATGGTAGATTAGAGGTCAAGTTTGACTTGACTTGAGAGGGAAGATGAAAGGTCAAGTTTGACTTGACCAAATGCCATGTCATGATGATGACTTGGCATGGCCGGCCAATGATGATGCTCCACATCATCATTGACTTTGTCATATGGTGCCACCTCATGAGGGAGACCAAGGGTCATGGGAGTTACATGCATGCATGTAACCCCCTCTCCATGAAGTGGCCGGCCACTACAACCCCATTAGATGTGGTAATTCATTTTGGGGAGTTACATTCCATCATCTTCAATCTTGGATCATCTTCTCTCTCAAGCTCTACCTCTCCCAACCTCTCCTTGGCCGAAATTCCTAAAGGAGTGCTAGCACACTCTAAGGCATTTTTTCTCCACCTATTGTTTGTGTGGATACCAATAGAGGAGTGTGCACTTGACACTCTCGAGTTCCGGCGAACTTTTGGACGAGCGGGATAAGCGAAGGGCATCGCTACGAGGGTAATGTTCTAACCTCTTAGATCTAAGGTAGATCTAGGGTTTTTTGTAAGCACATACATGTTTTTATATTATTATACTTCGCACGGATCCGTGGCCGGGGCTTCCGAGGTTTTCGCAACGCAAAAAGCGGTTTTTGCGGCTCGGAAAAACCCAACAGAAACAACCCTTGTTTCCTTGATGGACGATGGAACACCAAACCCTAATTCTCCTAGGTTCGGCTAGGTTGAGGAAGAGGGCCTTAAGGATTTTTTTTATTAGGTTTAGTCTTTATAACCCTTTATATAGGCACTAATCCTAATGGATTATAGGTTAGTTGATCAAATCCCTAAGCCCATAACCATTAAGTCTTAATCTCATCAATTAAACCCTAATTGGACCCTTAACCAAAAGAGAACCCTTTTAATTAAAATCAAATGGGTTTGGTTTATAATTAAACATTTTAAGGCCCAACCCGTCTTCTTAAGACGTGCTCCTTTTCGTGTTTCCAACTTGACAAATATTTCCATATTTGTCATGTGTTTGGTCCAACCAAACTTGATCTCTCTTGATCTTGAGAATCCAATTCTCAAACTCGTTTTAAGTCTCTTCAAAGGATTCATAGTGTGTGTGACATAATAGGTTCTCGGTTTATGTTGGTCATCCATAATTAACCATTAGTTATGGAATGATCATGAGTGGCACCTAATAGTACATCATGATCCCCAATTAATCAAAAAAATCAATGGTTGATCTCGGAACCATTTCCGAACCCTTCAGCAACTATAGTGAATCGTGCCTCGTTCCTTTCACTCATCTTATACCCACTTAGTTTAGGACAGAGTCTATGTGTCAGTCCCCACTAGGCAGACTAGGTCACACCTAGCCCAAGTCTTTCTTCCTTGTCCATTGGATTCTAATTACTTCGACATGTATCCACGAGTACCATACTCTTGACATGCAATGCTTTGGCTAAAGACTTTGAGTAACAATCTTGACGAGTGACCATAGGGTATACATCTCCTCGCAAGGAGTGGTGAATCCTTTGTTGGCTATTCAATCACCTTCGGGCACTTTGACTTATACCCAATCATCCCGTACCCACACCTCCGTAGAGATGTATCGACTAAGATGTCAAAGTATAAGTCTCTATGACCAAGGTGACTTGAATACCTTAAGTCGAAGGAAACTCACACTCGAGTTGCAGTAAGAGCTTCACTGACATATCTTATATGCAGAAAACCATGTGAAGTCTTACAGCAGGTCACTCTAATGAACTAGTTACCATAACTAGCATCTACGTTTAACTCTCGACATCTCAATGTCTCCAACTAGTGAAGACCAACTACTTGGATAAACGAAGGAGTATAACCCATGCTAGTCTCCCTGAATCGATGATGTCCGAAGTCATCAATTCATCGACTAGGGATTATTTCAATACATTCATAATTACACATGTAGAGATACTCACTAGTTGTGATCCAATCACAAGTTGTCTCATGCGATGAATCATATCGCAGACATTTGATAAATGAGTTTAAGATCCAATCAAATACATATGACATGTGCACTCAAATAGTGAATATTTGTTTATCAACTAAATAGTAAAATCATAAGGCGATTGCCTTAGGACACCTCTCAAACATAACAATTCTTACTGATGTGGCACACGGTAAACGATTACCGTATTACTATTAGTTTAAGATCGATTTTAGCACTCACATTTGGTTCCTACTATGATTGTTCTATTTTAGGATCATCAAATAATTGATCATTAATTAGTAGTCAACTTCTACATCTATTTCTCATGGCTCGATCTAATTCTTTTGACGACTAATTTATTCATGGTCATCAATTGACTATTCATCATTTGTTGTTAGCTATCTCAATCAAGTCCTGTGACTTTCGATAGATTTCTTTTGCTCCTTAATAGTATCATTTTAAATAATATAAAAGTAACTCAGTTGATTGCTAAATGCTACACTTAACTTCCTTAGCTGACTAATAATTTAACTCAACTTCATATGATTAAATCCACCTAAATTGAATTCTACTCTTTTTCAATTACAAATATACTCAACTCTTAGCTAACCAACAATTATCTTTTGTTATGACAACTTCTTCTATCAAACTTCTAGATGCACTAAGCCCTCCAAATTTCCTCCTATATAATCTTTTTCACTATGCCTACCTAGTGCATCTCGTATTTTTCTGCCAAGCTTTTCATCTTTGAAGTGTATCAGATCTGATCCTTTGACTTTATTCCAGTGTTATGTTTTTCGCTCCCAGAGTCGACCCTGGGAGAGGGCTGTTGGGCCCTTGTCCAAGGCCTAAAATTTGATCTTAAAAAAAAATACATGTAAAAGAGCCCAATTTTTATCAAGAATAAAATCTTCATCTATAAAAGATCCCAATTTTTATTGCTTCACCCATGACCTTTAAACTTCGAGGACCAACTCTGCTCGCTCCATTTGTGTTTTGTTTCTCTATCATAGTTACATTCTCGCTCTTTGTCTTACAATTTCTCGAATGTATTATTTATCATTCTTCTTTAATTTTCTACCAACCTTAGTCATTATATATATACACAATTCATCCGTGAGCACCCGTGAGCACCTCTATTATGTTGGTGCAATAAGCTCTGAGTCAATGTTGACCAAACTTGAGTGGGACTCGAGTAGAGTTTTGATATTTGACAATGGGTTGATAATGAGTTTGACTATTGTTTGACAATATGGTTTGACCATATGACTAGTGGATGATTGAAATATTCAAAGTCATATGGGAGAGATTGTTGGAGCAATCAACCTCAGAAGTCCAAGTTTGGATACTTGGAAAGAAAAGTCCAAATATGAATATTTGGCAAGGAAAGTCTAAAGGTAAAGTCTTGACAACATAAGTCCAAGTGTGTAATATTGGTGGCGTAAAGTCCAACATGGAGTTGACATGGAAAGTCCAAGCATGGTCTTAGAAATTAGAAAGTCCAAGTCATGAGTACTTGTCAATTGGAAAGTTTAAGTCATGGGTACTTGGCAATTGGAAGTCCATGAATAGTTTTGGTAAGGAAAGTTTAAGTTATGAGTACTTGACAATGGTAAATTCTAAAGGTATAGTCTTGGCGACATATATTCAAGTATGTAGTCTTGGCGGCGTAAAGTCCAAATGAACTTTGAAAATTGGGAAGTCCAAGGTAGGTTTGGCGGCATAAATTCCAAGCATGGGTCTTGGCAGCATAAGTCCAAATATATCTTGGCCAGGAAGTCCAAGGGTGAGGTTTTAACAGTGTAAAGTCTAAGCATGGAGTCTTGGCGGCATAAGTCCAAATAAACCTTGGCAAATGACCCAGTTAGCATGACATAGCCGATTGAAGCACCTGAAGGCTAACGCGAAGGATGAAGAGTCACGGACTCGAGGGATTTGAGAGGCGTGAGGCTGATGGAGGTAGCTAGAAGGCTTAGGTCTAGACAAAGGGTTGTCAATCAAATATGAGGAGATCATACTTGGTTTAAACCTCATGGTTGAGGTTTATCAGTCGATTGAGACTTTGGATCAGTCGAATGGTCAAGTGTTCAACACTCGGGAGCCTAGTTGACTCGAAGCAGTCGAGGGGATTATGACCAATCGACTGCTCGATTGAGGTTGTGGCAGTCGACTCCCATGTATGGGCAATCGACTGGGCTTGAGCAGTCAATTGCTATGGATGGGCAGTCGATTGATCATGAGTGGCCAAAGCACAGAAAGCTCTGGTAGGCGACTATTAATGCAACAGTCGCTGCTGGTAAGGGCAATCGAGTGTTGAGGTATCCATTGGACGAGTCCAACATAGATTAAGTATGTTATGAGACAACGGTATTATGACAGTCGACTGCTAGGTGTGAAATTAGCCAACTGAAAATTATAAAAGGAGTAGCTCATGGAGGATTTCAGCCAAGATTTTTGGGGCAATTTAAAGAGGAAGTGTTGTTGCATTTCAACCCTTCAAGAGCAATCCAAAGCAATCAACAAGCAAGCAAGCAATTAAGTTTTTTGTAAACTGTTCTTTACTTTTGTTTTTGTTTCATCCTTGTATTTGATTGTATCTTCTTATTTATTGTTGTAAACATTTATTGTACTAGGTTTCTCCACCTCCAGTGTCATACCGAGAAGGAGAAGTTTGATAGTAGTGGTGTGCATCACTAGAGCTCAATTATAGCTCGCCTCGTGGAGTAGGAATCCTTGTTTCGAACCACGTTAATTCTATTGTGTTTTGCATGTATTTTATTTTTATTTCTATTTGTATTGTATTCCGTTGCATATAATATTTTTGTAGATAAGCATGACACAATCTCGATAGATGAAATCACGAAAGATGCTCTTCACCCCCTTTAGCGCGACAACCAATTTCTCTATGCATTATTCACTATTCGATCCCTTAGGTTTCAAGGATTGGGCTATATTATTCACCCTATCAAATGATGGATAATAGGGGTGCTCACGGATGAGTTATATAGGAGATCATTCCTCTCTCTCTATATATATAAAAGAATATTATCCTACACAACTCATCCGTTAGCACCTCTATTATCTATCTTCCGATCCCTTAGGGTTCAAGGATTGGTCTATAATGCTTACATGATCAGACGACGGATAATGAAGGTACTCACGAGTGTTCACGGATGAATTGTATAGGAGATCATTCCTTTGTAGTAATGTCAGTGAGCGCTAGAGGGGGGGGGGGAGTGAATGGTGCGTTTCGATCGCTTGACGGAATTCATTCGTGCTTACTACAAAACTTGTTATGCGCAGCGGAAATAAAGATAATAAAGCAATAACAAAAATACAAGCACACAAATACAACGATATAACGTGGTTTGGAACCTTAGGGTTCATACTCCACAGATTGAGTTCAAATGAGCTCTAGCGATGCAAACACCACCACTAATCAAATACACTCCTTGACAACAAATCGGAAGCGGAGAAACCTCTTACAATAGATTACAAAAGTAATACAAGATAAAATAAGCAAATACAAATGAAATACACAAAATAATGTAAAGAAAACTTTACAACTATTGCTTTGGATGCTTGCTTGTTTGGTTGCTTGAGTTGCACTTGGAGACCCTGAATTGCACCAGCAAATCGCCCCAAATCGCCTCAAAGAACCATGCTAAAAATTGTTAGGGCAATCTCTTGCCGTGATATGGTTTTGATGGTGTGGCAAAGGGTTTAAGTTAGTTTGATATGTTGATATGATATGTGCGTTGAAGTCGTGCAGGACTTAGTAATTCGCACATGGAGCCGTGGCGAGTTTCACATCTCATGACTCGTGCCTTGAGTCGGTGAAGGATAGCTTTGCGGAAGCCGTGCGCTTGGAGCATCCGAGGGACCGCCGGACGAGAAGCTTGGAGTGAAGCCGGAGGAAGTAGACTTCGAGGCAAGAGACGCGAAGGAGCATTGCAGAGTCGTGCGCCTGATGCTGCCGAGGGACGTGGCCGAGAACGAAGAGAACTTCGAAGGAGAAGGACTCCGAGAAATGAGAGTGAGCGATTGTAACCCGGGGAAGGGTAGCTCTTAGGTGAAACTTGGCCATTTGGCCAAGTGTCGGATGGGTTTTCCCGACACCAGTCGACTGCCATGTCATGGCGGGCCATCGCTTCCGAGTCGATCAGTGAGTTCGACCGGTATACGATCGATCGGATTGTGGCGAGCGCGACTACCATACGTGGGCGCCGATCGCCAAGACCATCGATCGGCGCAAGATCGTCGGAGTCAATAAGGGTTCGACCACGCCGTTCGTAGCCGTGGGCGATCGCCGATTACGAGGCAAGCCGATCCGATGAGGTCCATCACCGATCGCGCTAAGAGTTCCGTTGGACTACAACGGTCGGGATCCGACGTGTTCGGAGGCCGTTGTAGTGACGGCAGTCGACTGCCAAGGGCGGCAGTCGACTGATGGCGGCAAACGGGAAGAAGTTAGCCCTCTCTATAAAAAGAGAGGGTGTAAGCCTTTGAGAGGCTAATGCTCATACTCCAAACAATCTTCCTAGTGCCCCACAAGCTCTAAACTCTTCTTACCTGTTCTTACTCCATTCTATTTGTAAGAAGAGTGTGCTTGAGTTGTAAAGGTTACCTCCACCTAGCTTGGTGCAAAGGAGAGACCATTTAGTGGATTGGTTTAACGGAGTGATTCACCGAGGATGAATCAGGGACCGTGGATTAGCGGCGTAGCCGTGAACCACGTTATACCATCGTGTTAGCGTTTGTTTTATTGTTTGTCTTTTGCTTTGTATTTGTATATTCCGCTTGCGCTAATCTTTTGTAGACGAGCAATTTACGACGTCCAACGTACGAGGGCTATTCACCCCCCTCTAGCCGGCCATACCGATCCCCTACAAGTGGTATCAGAGCCGAGGAAAGCTTGTCGAGGACTAACTGTTGGATCGAGAAGCGTCGCTAGAGGGGGGGGTGAATAGCGATCGTAAAACTTTCGTTTTCGTTCGTTCGATACGCAAAGTAAACGAGTAAACACAGCGGAAAATAAAATGACACGTTTATTTTACTTGGTTCACAACCCAGTGGTTGCTACTCCAAGGCCCTATCGGTCCTTGACCGCGTACGGAGGGCAAAGCACTATAACGTCTCCTCCTCGTTGGAGGTAGGAGACAACGATCACAAAATCCGGAAGTACGAGGATGAGGCAACAAGCCTACCTCACCTCGTTACAAAAAAAACAACGAATACAATAATAAAAAGTATTACTAGATCTTTGCGCGAAGAAGATCGAGGTTGTCGTTGCGTCGCGTTATGACGGTGTTGAGCGTTGGCGTTGTAGGAGCACTTGATGAATAATTGATGTGATTTGGAGTGGAATCCTCCTCCGCTTATAGACTTTGGCCTCTGAAATTTTCTCCTATTTCTTTGGAACGGATCATGGATTTTTCCAAATTTTATCGCTGGCGGCGTCACAAACGTTATCCGTTTGACATAGCGCCAAAGCGAGTCGCCGCCATCGATCGATCGATGCCTCTCATCGATCGTGATGCCTCTCATCGGGCCGATCGATGACAATGATCGATGCATCTCATCACCAATCGATAATGACGATCGCTAATGTCCATGCCGATCCTAGCCACTTCCTGCGGTAAGAAGAGATTAGCTCGGAAAATGATAAATACGACGGTTTCTAACGTCGATCTAGACCTAGACCTTCCACAGGAAGTCTTAGTCGAATCGTCGCCTACGGTCGTCCCCGTAAAGAGGACACGACCTTACAATCTCTCACTCACACGAGCTTACCTCGATAGTAGCTCTCGCTTCCGGTCTTCCACTCGATTCCTTCTGCTCCTTCCGAATTCACTCAAGTGTCGCCCGACCACCACGGCTTCCTCCGGGTGTCGCTAGCCTTCAGCTCCAGCTTTAGTACTTTTCTGCACACTTGATTTAGCTCATGAGATAACAATATAAACTTAACTTTGTGTCTTTGCCATAATCAAAACACAGGTTCGATTATCTAGTGCTCCTGCACCAACAATCTCCCCCTTTTTGATCTATGGCAAACCAACACAAAGTTAAGGGAAATTAAAGCATAAAACACATATAGTAGATGATGAATGCCATTCCCAAAAACTCTCCCTTAACCAAAACTCCCCCTTAACCCTAGGTGAGTTTTGAAAGAGATACTTTAGTTTTCAAAAACAAATTTTGTGTTACTCCCCCTTAACTTTCGCTCTTCTCCCCCTTTTGCCATAAATCAAAAAAGAGTGTTGGGGTTTTTGTATAAAATATGGGTTTAAAACAATGTCGTTTATGAATGCATCTAGATAAATCAAATATAAGTCCAAGCATGCGTCTAGCAATAGTTAGATGGATTGGTTCGAGGTGTGTCCCTCTGCACCAATAATCTAAAGATTTATAATATAACCCTTAAGATTAGTTTGCTCTCCCCTTAGTCAAATATATGAAGTATAAGAGATGTAGGGGCGCTAAACTTTGGCCTCGAGTTGTTAAGTACAATAGTTGAGAAAATAAGTAGTATTTTGAAGGATTGTTTCAAGTATATTTCAATTATCCTTAACATCTCACCCATTCTATGTGTCTCATAATTTGTTCACCTTATATGTTTTGTGAGATGATTTTAAATTGATTAAAGATAGTCAACCTTGGGTTAGATTCAGATTTAACCTTTAGATCGTTAAGTAACTTTTCGAGAAACGGCTTCTGTGTCGTGGCGAGGCACAGGGCCTTCTTTGATCGGAACAACGACCACTTCCTTAGACAAAGCCAAATTCAAGAAAATATCACTTAAGTCACTTAGGGTTACTTCTGGTCTAACTAGTTTAGGATCTGGCGAGGTAGCTTCACTAGTTCCACTCGGTCAAGTGCACCAAGCTAGATCGCCTTATCTAGCTCGAATACACGAGACTTTGTCTCCCTAACGTACTATCATCTCTCGCGTCCACGATACTATATTATCAAGAGTTGACTAACTAGTTATTTATGAAAAGAGGCTCCCGAGGCTCAATCTTTTGAAGGATTTTAGTTGGTTATGTACGTATTCTAAGTAAGTTCACAAGTTAATGAAATTCTAAGCATGCAATGGTTTTGCTAAGTAAGCGGGTATACTATTTTAGTGTTAGCTCCCTAGACCATTGAACCAATAAGGTCTATTCAAATAATGAACTTGATCTGAGGAATCCAATACTTATTAGTCCTAATATGTGAAATTAATAAAAACATTTGGGACCCATGCTTGGACTCTTTGATGACTACGATATACGATAGACATATAAGACCTATTCGTAGTCTTTGACTTAAATACTAGTCCGGCTTTGTTGTAAACGTCTCTTTGTGTTACAAGTAGTCGGTTAAGGTTCTTAGATCCCAACGTGAACTTTTCCAACCTAGCCTCGACCTCTTGAACTTGGTCTTTCAAGAGAGAATTCTCCTTCTCAAGTTTTTCAATTTGGGTTGAGTTTCTCTCTTGAACTTGACTAGTTGAAGAGATTAGAGTAGCCTCTTGCTTGAGGGTTTCAACCTCCTCAAGTAACGACTCAACCCTAGACTCGGACTTAGTTAATTTCCTATTAAGCAGTTTAATTGTCTTTGTAAAGTGTACTAATTAAAGAGAAATCAACCTTAACTTTCCCATTTGGTACGGCTTTGAGTTTTCTCTCGAAATAATCTTCGGGTTCGTAGTCTGAGTTGTAGTTGGACTCGGCTTCGGATTCTGACTCGGACTCCTCCGTTCTTGCCATGTAAGCTATGTCTTCTCTGTTGTCCCAAGTTGCATGGAAGGCTTTCCTTGCTCCCTTTTTCTTTTGGTTCTCATTCTTCAATTTCCTTCTTTCTTGTCGAACTATTCTCCGCACAATATTGACTATTATGGCCTCCTCTTCGGATTCGGATTCGTCTTCGAGTTCGAGTTCATCTACTTGCCTAGTAGGTGGCTTGCTTCTTTGTCCTGCAAGTAGAGCAATACCTCTCTCGGCCCGGATCACGTTAGTTTGCTCGTGAAGTTCAAACTCGGAAAATAATTCATCTAACCTAAGCTTCGATAGGTCCTTAGAGACCTTGTAGGCATCGACCATGGATGCCCACAAGGTAGTCCTAGGAAATGAATTAAGAACGTACCTTAGTAGGTCACGGTTTTCGACCTTGTGTCCGATGGTGTGTAGGCAATTGACAATGTCCTGGACGCGGGTGTGTAGTTGCGTTGCCGTCTCGTGTTCCTGCATCTTGAGGTTATACAACTTATTGAAAAGAAGGTCACGTTTACATACCTTAGCATCGGACGTTCCTTCGTGTAGCTCAATTAATTTATTCCATAGGTCCTTGGCGCTAATGAATGGTCCGATGCGGTTGAGTTCCTCCTTGGACAAGCCGCATTGCAATATTTGGGTTGCTCTTGCATCGGCTTCGATTTGCCTCTTGGTTGCATTTGTCCACTTGTTGAAATCCAATGGCTCTCCTTGATCATTGGTGGGTAAAGCAAAGCAGTTTGGATTATTATCAAGTTTCGACTTGTGTTTTCAAGAAACACTCCATCCGACCTTTCCAATAACGGAAATCATCTCAAAGAACGAGGTCGGGTGGTGCTATATCCTCAATGTGAGCCATTAAGTATCTTGCAAAACACAAATAAAAACCAAAGAGAATTCCAAGACTTGGTCTTGGATTAGTAATGCGGGAAATAATAGGAAAAAAAACAGAAATAAATAAGGAGGATAAGAAACTAACAAAAATTTGAAACTTACGACCTTCGATGTCCCCGAAAGGGTACTAAACGTTGGATTTTGGGGCTGGAAATAGCTTGTTACGGGGGTAAACCCCCAGTAAGAAGTGTAGATCTTTCAAAGAGCTTCGATTTGGTGGGTAGATCGTTTCGTGAGTCCACTTGTAGCAAAAGTTATGCTCGTTTGATCGTGAGGTACTCCGAAGGAGATTAGTACTTGCAAAAACACAACAAAAAACTATGTACCAAGACTTGGTCTTGGATTAGTAAAGGGAAACAAAACCTAAGAAATATACGAATCGAAAAATACGAAAATAAAACCAAAACGTGCTAGATTGGTGGTTTCACCAAATCTTAGCGCCCCCGCTCTGATACCAATTGTTGGATCGAGAAGCGTCGCTAGAGGGGGGGTGAATAGCGATCGTAAAACTTTCGTTTTCGTTCGTTCGATACGCAAAGTAAACGAGTAAACACAGCGGAAAATAAAATGACACGTTTATTTTACTTGGTTCACAACCCAGTGGTTGCTACTCCAAGGCCCTATCGGTCCTTGACCGCGTACGGAGGGCAAAGCACTATAACGTCTCCTCCTCGTTGGAGGTAGGAGACAACGATCACAAAATCCGGAAGTACGAGGATGAGGCAACAAGCCTACCTCACCTCGTTACAAAAAACAACGAATACAATAATAAAAAGTATTACTAGATCTTTGCACGAAGAAGATCTGAGGTTGTCGTCGCGTCGGCGTTATGACGGTGTTGAAGCGTTGGCGTTGTAGGAGCACTTGATGAATAATTGATGTGATTTGGAGTGGAATCCTCCCCTCCTTTTATAGACTTTGGCCTCTGAAATTTTCTCCTATTTCTTTGGAACGGATCATGGATTTTTCCAAATTTTATCGCGAAGTGGCCACGTCAAACGTTATCCGTTTTGACATAGCGCAAAAATACAGTCGTCGCCATCGATCGATGCCTCTCATCGGGCCGATGATGATCGACCGATGCATCTCATCGATCAGCGATAACGATCGCCCAATGTCCATGAATGATCGGCCTAGCCACTTCCCTGCAGTAAGAGATTAGCTCGAAAAATGATAAATACGACGGTTTCTAACCGTCCGATCTCGACCTAGACCTTCCACAGGAAGTCTTAGTCGAATCGTCGCCTACGGTCGTCCCCGTAAAGAGGACACGACCTTACAATCTCTCACTCACACGAGCTTACCTCGATAGTAGCTCTCGCTTCCGGCCTTCCACTCGATTCCTTCGGCTCCCTCCGAATTCACTCAAGTGTCGCCCGACCACCACGGCTTCCTCCGGGTGTCGCTAGCCTTCAGCTCCAGCTTTAGTACTTTTCTGCACACTTGATTTAGCACGTGAGATAACAATATAAACTTAACTTTGTGTCTTTGCCATAATCAAAACACAGGTTCGATTATCTAGTGCCCCTGCACCAACACTAACCGCCACAACAAGCAACTTTTAAAATGGCCGGCTCCAACATCCATCCTCCGAAGTTTGAAGGAGAATTCGCTTGGTGGAAGAAGCGAATGGAGGTATTTTTCGAAACGGATTTTGATATAATGATTACAATGGAATCCGGTTTCGTTTTGCCTAGGGATGAAGAGGGGAAGCCAATAGAGAAATCTAGGTGGACCAAGAGGCAAAGAGAGGAGCACCTTGCAAACTCTAAAGCCAAGCACCATCTCTACAATGTGCTCCCTCAACAAGAAATCAACCGAATAGGAGAATGCCTAAGCGCCAAGGAGATGTGGGAGAAGCTAATTGAGCTTCATGAAGGCACATCCGAGGCAAAGCTAGCAAGGAGAGATCTCCTCCACTCCCAACTATCCAACATCAAATTAGAAAAGGGAGAAAAGGTAATTTCTTTACATTCTAGATTCAAAGAAATTTTAAATGGACTAACAAGTGTAGGTGAGAAGCTATCAAACCGGGATATGGTAATGAAGGCCATAGATGCCTTTCCCCGGTCCTCAAAGTGGAGCTCCATGGTGGACTCGTTCTACATCTCCAAGAACTTGGAAGTAAGTACCTTGGAGGAATTTTTCTCAACAATGGAGCTCCACGAAACTAGGCTTGAGGGAATACAAGAGGAGCCTAAAATTCAACCCTCAAGAGGAGTAGCATTATTGGCAAGTAAGGGGAAGAAGAAGATGGAAATCCCCTCCTCCTCCGATGACGAAGCGTCTTCCTCCTCCTCCATGGATAGCACCGAAGAAGCCTATATGGTAAGGAGGGTAAGACGTGCATTTAAGAATTTTAGATTTGATAAATCTAATGATAGAATGAGAAGACCAAGGGGGAAGGTCATATGCTACAATTGCCAAGGAGAAGGGCACATAAGGGACAATTGTCCTCTCCTAAACAAGAGCAAGGAAGAAAGGAAAAAGAAAGAAGAAAAGAAGAAGAAAAAGGGGAGCAAGAAAAAGAAGGAAGAGGAGAAGAAAACAAAGGAGAAGGGAAAGGCTAAGACTCTCAAGGCAAGGACTTGGGATGATCCATCCTCATCCTCCTCCTCATCATCGGATGAGGAGAATGCCTTTGTCACCAATTTGGCCTTGATGGCCTTTGATGACTTGGATTGCTCTTCCTCCGAAAATGAAGGTTCAAGCTCAAGAGGAGAGAGCTCAAGTGAAGGGGGAGTTTCATCATCCTCATCATCCGAAGAAGAAGAGGACATGGAAACTATGGTAACCAATCTCTCACCTAGTAAAATAGTTTCTATGATTTCTAGTTTAACTAAGGATTTATTTAGGGCAAAGAAGAAAAATAAATGCATGCTTGAACAAATTAAGGAATTAGAACAAAAATTAGAAAAGGCATGCTTAAATGATAATATTTCTTCTAGCTTAAATGATGATGCATGCTCACATGATTATATGCCTTTGGATGTTAATGATGCATGTATAAATGAAAATAGGGCCTTAAGGGAAAAGGTAGATTATTTAACCAAAGCCCTAGAGAAATTCACAATTGGCTCCAACACATTAAATATGATCTTAGGGAGCCAAAGAGCTAGTTTCAACAAGAAAGGCCTAGGATACAAAGAAAAGAAAAATGAAAAGGCCTATAAATGCCTAATAGCTAGGGGACAAGATAAAAAGAAAGTAATTGCTAGGAAATGGATCCCCAAGGAGTATTTAGTGAACCCAATAGGAAAGAATCTATTTTGGGTTCCAAAATCCATCCTTAAGGGTTAGAATAACCCTAGGGTAGTCAACCACATGGTCCTAACCTATATCATATTTTGGTTGACTTAGGATGACGGGACAACATTTTTTAGATAGTGTTGGGTGATGATAACGTGCCCATAAATAGGTAATAATGCTTAAATCATGATGATTGATGTAATTCCTATGTATGTTTTAAATCATGATTTATAATTTTGATATTTGGCATGTTATCATGAGAAATAGGTTTAAATCATGCTTTAGGTGATAATTTGTTTATTATCATCGTATAATACCTAATGCATGACTATAATTTGATGAAAACATGTATTTCATGATCATAATGTAGAATTAATTGATATATGTCATTATGATCATGTAGGATGTTAGGTTGATACTTAACCATGATAGAATTGCATGAATATATGGGTTAAGTATATACAAATACCCCCTAGGATACATCTCACACTCACTATAGGCTAACTTGATTGCAAACTTAGCATGGGTGAGATATTAGGATGATACAAATGTCCACTAATGCCTATGGCATTTAGATGGTCATTTAAAGTATCAACATAGCAATAATAGACCAATCATGGGGAAGGCTTATGTTTAATTCATAGACATATTGCCCAAAGATCATGGTTGGATATTTCATATGTTTTCAAAACAATTTCTTAATCTAAAATCTATGTATTCATGTTTTGAAACAATTGGATGCAAAACTAGGTAGCTAACTTGATACTAGAATGATCAAAAACCTAGTGGTTTTTAGAGCTTTTGGATTTTTGGCAAAAACAAGAAAATATAATGAGTGTTCATGAAAAACTATTTTTTCTTGATAGATATACTTAATAGAAATATGTTCCCCAAATTTCATGATTTTTCAAATTTTCTGGAATTTATAATGCATTTCTGAAATTCGTCCAGAAAATCAGAAATTTGGATTCCTTTGTGCCAGTCGACTGCCATACTGATAGCAGTCGACTGGTGGCCTGTAAATCAGAACATTGGAGGCCGAATTCAGTTTGTAAACCTACAACAAGTGGTAAAAATATACTTGATGCCATCAACAAGTGGTACCCAATTTTAAATCAACTTGTCATATTTTCCCGTCATTATACTTGATGCCATGAGCTTATAACTTAGTGTTAATCTTTTTGATGGTGTCAAAGGGGGAGAAATAAGTATGTTTAAGTTAATTACTTTAGGGGGAGAAATATATTTTAGGGGGAGAAATATATGATAGGGGGAGAAATATATGCATGGAGAGTTTCATGGATTAAGGGGGAGTTGCATGTTGCTATATCATGTTTATCTTTACATGCTTTCTTACCTTAGAATTTATATCAAATGTTTTTACCTAACTTAAACGGATTGCCACACATCAAAAAGGGGGAGATTGTTAGGGCAATCTCTTGCCGTGATATGGTTTTGATGGTGTGGCAAAGGGTTTAAGTTAGTTTGATATGTTGATATGATATGTGCGTTGAAGTCGTGCAGGACTTAGTAATTCGCACATGGAGCCGTGGCGAGTTTCACATCTCATGACTCGTGCCTTGAGTCGGTGAAGGATAGCTTTGCGGAAGCCGTGCGCTTGGAGCATCCGAGGGACCGCCGGACGAGAAGCTTGGAGTGAAGCCGGAGGAAGTAGACTTCGAGGCAAGAGACGCTGAGCGAGCGCAGCCGCGCCGATGCGATCGCCGAGGGACGTGGCCGAGAACGAAGAGAACTTCGAAGGCGAGGGACTCCGAGAAATGAGAGTGAGCGATTGTAACCCGGGGAAGGGTAGCTCTTAGGTGAAACATGGCCATTTGGCCAAGTGTCAGGTGGGTTTTCGACGATCGCTAAGATTATCGCCGATCGGGCCGAAGGCGCAGCCGATCGTCAATAAGGGTTCGGCCATTGGACCGCTCGTGAGCCGATCAAGGCGGGCCGATTACGGAGGAATGATCGATGAGGTCCATCACGATCGCCAAGAGTTCCGCTGACTACAACGGCCGAGATCCGACGTGTTCGAGGCCGCTAGTGGGCAATGATCGCCAAGGGCGGCAGTCGACTGATGGCGGCAAACGGGAAGAAGTTAGCCCTCTCTATAAAAAGAGAGGGTGTGAGCCTTTGAGAGGCTAATGCTCATACTCCAAACAATCTTCCTAGTGCCCCACAAGCTCTAAACTCTTCTTACCTGTTCTTACTCCATTCTATTTGTAAGAAGAGTGTGCTTGAGTTGTAAAGGTTACCTCCACCTAGCTTGGTGCAAAGGAGAGACCATTTAGTGGATTGGTTTAACGGAGTGATTCACCGAGGACGAATCAGGGACCGTGGATTAGCGGCGTAGCCGTGAACCACGTTATACCATCGTGTTAGCGTTTGTTTTATTGTTTGTCTTTTGCTTTGTATTTGTATATTCCGCTTGCGCTAATCTTTTGTAGACGAGCAATTTACGACGTCCAACGTACGAGGGCTATTCACCCCCCTCTAGCCGGCCATACCGATCCCCTACAAGAACCTTCCCTTCGAGCTCCCTTTAAAACTGCAACTCAGACTGATTTCCGCCTAGCAGTTGACTGCCATAAGACCCCAGTCGACTGCTCTTGTAGCCATTGTCTCACAACGACTTAATCCACATTGACATCCAAGCCAACGGATACACTGCCAATCGATTGCCATTACCCTTGATCGCTAAGCCCATAGCCGATCGACTACCGACTCACAGTGTTACATCCTCGCGACAAACACCGATGGTTGATCGCCCTTCACGATAGTCATTGCTCAAGTCATCGATCGATCGATTAATGATGATCAATCGCCAAGGTCTTTTGCCGTGGTCGAATGCTAGTCGACTCCCGGACAGTTGACTGGTCAAAATCTCAATCGACTGCTCAGAGTCAACTCGACTGCCAAGTATCAAAACACTTGACGAGTTGACTGGTCCATAACCCCAGTCGAATGCTACACCTCAACTATGAGGTTTACCCCAAGTATGATGCCCTCATACTTGCTAGACCACCCTTAGCCTAGACCTAAGCCTTTTAGTCACCTCCGTCAGCCTTACGCCTATCGGATCTCTCCAAGTCATCCATGACTTGTTCATCCATACGCTAACCCTCAAGTGCTTCTATCGTCTATTATCATGCTAAGCTAGTTTACACCGCCAAGACACATTGGGCTTACGCTGCCAAGACACACGCTTGGATTTTAAAGCCGCAAACCATTGGACTTATGCTGCCAAGACTCCCACTTGGACTTTATGTCGCTAATATCAACCCTTGTGCTTCCCAATTGCCAAGTACCCATGACTTGGACTTTCCTTAACAATCCATGTTGGACTTTCCAATTGCCAAGACTCAAGCTTGGATTTTTCCTTGCTAAGATCCATGCTTAAACTTTCCGTGCCAAGTATTCAAAACTTGGACTTTACCATTGCCAAGACTCATGCTTGGACTTTCCATGTCAAGTGTCCCACTTGGACTTCTCCATCATATGGTCAACCCCAAGTCAATCATCTAGTCAACTCATTGTCAAACAACGTCAACTCCGTTGTCAAACATTAATGTCAAATATCAAAACACTAGTCGAGTCCAACTCGAGTCTGATCAATCATAACCTGGGTCGATTGTACCAACATCCTCTATATAGATATAAAAGAATATTATTATACACAACTCATCCGTGAGTGCATTTATTATCTATCGTTCGATCTCCTAGGGTTCAAGAATTAAGCTATAGAGTTTATCCGATCGGACGGTGAATAATAAAAATACTCACGGATAAATTGTACAGAAGATCATCCTTTTATATATATATATATATATATTATTAAATTCTATGACCACTTAGTCGATGCTATTCAAGTCACTCTTTGGGTTACCATGCCTTTTAATCTTTCTTTTCGTTTTTAAAGGTTTAACTCCGACAAGCAGATAAACGGAGAACAAACGAATTAACATTCCACCGAATTAGCACCACATAATCAAACTAACAACAAATAATGAGTCAGAAATTTACGGGCAATTTATCAAAACACTTTTTAATAAGATTATCAATGAACACTATAGTTATTTTTTTAATTAAAAAGCATTCCTTTTTTTTACAATGCCCTTGATTGCAAGGTAAGCCTATTTAATAAATCAATTTAGATTAAGTTTTTTCATCAAATAATTTTTTTTAGACATGATAAAATATAAATATTTTATTTAAAGTAAAAAAACAGCTTGCACTAATAATGGTAAAATAATTAAAATATAAGTTAATTTTTAAATCAGCTTGCACTTGAAGATTAACACAAATAGTATATAGAGTATACTTATTAACAAAACAATTTGTGACTAAATTTTTTATCAAAATAAACTTTCTTAAACTTAAAAAATATTAATATTCTGTTTGAAGATTTCAAAAAGTCACCGTGGTTAAATTTTTTAATTTTGATAGTGTTTGGTGATTTACAAATTAACTTGGACTTTTATAATTAAAATCAAACTTGAACACAAATATTAGAGAACTCCCATGGAGTCGGGGGAGAACGCTCCTTCGTGGAGCTGGGAGCTGCTCCCCTCCTCCTCTTTTTTATTTTTTAAATAAAATAATTTTAAAATATTTATTTATGATTCTTTGTGAAAAAATTCAATTAATAAAAAAAAATAAAAAAAATTAAAAAATGAGAAAAGTTGAGGTTCAACGGCAAAAAACTAATTGTTGAACTAAAAATTAATCATTGTTCAACCGTTATTTTTTATTTAAAAAATTACTTATATATACAAGAAAGAAAATCATATAGATATTGTCTTCTCATTATACAGATCCTCTATTCTACAAATATTGTCTTCTCAATCATGCATATATATATCTTCATTTATTTCAAATGTCTGAAAATCCAGATCGATATAATCGATCTCTGATCTGTGATTTATGGAGAAATGAATGTTGGTGCAATCGGCCTAGGTCACGATTGACTAGACTCGAGTTTGACTCGAGCGATGTTTTGATGTTCGACAAAAACATATGACAATGTAATTGTCATGGTAAAGTCCAAGTCATGTATACTTGGTATGGAAAGTCCAAGTGGGACACTTGGCAAGGGAAAAGTCCAAGTCTTGAGTATTTGACATGGAAAGTCCAACATGGATTGACATGTAAAGACCAAGGGTGTAGTCTTGGCCACGTAAATCTAAGGGTGTAGTCTTAGCGGTGAAAGTCCAAGTCATTAGTACTTGGCATTTGGAAAATCTAAGAGGTTTGATATTGACGGCGGAAAGTCTAAGGAGCATAAGTCCAATGGTTGGCGGCGTAAAGTCCAAGTGGAGTCTTGGCAGCGTAAGTCCAATGTGCCTTGGCGGTGTAGACACTGTTAGCATGACAATAGCCGATGGAAGCACCTGAAGGCTAGCGTATGGATGAACAAGTCATGGATGACTTGGAGGAATCCGATAGGCGCGAGGCTGACGGAGGTGGCTAGAAGGCTTAGGTCTAGGCTACGGGTGATCTAGCAAGTATGGGGGCATCATACTTGGGTTAAAACCTCATGTTTGAGGTATATCGACTGGTGGGAGTCAACTAGGGTTTGACTGCGAGAAGTATCCTAGCAGTCGACTGCCAGAGCTTGGTAGTCGACTGCTAGCTTGAGTAGTCGACTGATCGTGTGATCAGTCGACTGATGGTTGAATTCTCGGGCATAGAAGGTTCTCCAGTCGAGTGATCGGCCCGACCACTCGACTGATTGAGACATTAGTCGACTGATAGTGTATCCGTTGGATTTTTTTAGTGTGGATCTATGCGTCTCCGACAGATGACACGATCGGGATAGTCGGCGGTTGGTGATATAAATCTGACCAGCGCTTTAAATGGAGCTCGTGGAGGAGGGATTTAGCATCGGTTCTTAAGGAGTTTTGGGGCGATTTGCTGCTGCAAATCAGGGTCTCCAAATACATTTCAAGCAACCATAAAGCAAGCAATCCAAAATCTCTTGTAAAGTTATTTTCTTTACTTGTATTGCAATTTATTTTTTACTGTTGTAAGAGCTATTGTACGAGGTTTCTCCACCTCTGGATTGTTCCGAGAAGGAGTTTATTTGATTAGTAGTGTGTGTTTGCATTGCTAGGGATTTTAGAGATCAATCCGTGGAGTAGGAACCATTTGGTTCCGAACCACATTATATCGTTGTGTAATTGTGTGCTTGTCTTTTGTTATTGCTTTTCATTATTATTCCGCTGCGCACTAACAAAATTGTAGCAAGCACGCGATCGCGAACGAATTCCATCGAGCAACGATGACAACACTATTCCCCCCCTCTAGCGGGCGCAATGTTCCTAACAATTGGTATCAGAGTCTGGGGCTCTTCTACGGACTAACCGCCGGGAGCAAAAGACGTTAGAGGGTGAAGAGATGGATTTTCAAGAACAACAAGGATGAGATATCAACACGCCGGTCCCTTATGCACTATATGGACGAGAATGCTTCAATTCATGGAAGAGAAGAATTGAAGACTTCATCATGATAAGGGATTTTGAAGAATGATCTATTTTGATGGAAGGATTTGAATATCCAAGAGGACCAAAGGGAGGATTCCTCAAGAGGAAAAGATGGAGTGAGGAACAACTCCAAAGATTCGAGAAAAACACATAGGTAACAAAATTCTTGGTTGATTTAGTTCCTAACGACATTGTGTGTATGTTAGGTAATTACATAGATATCAAGGAACTTTGGAGTGATTTGGCCAAGCTTCATTAAAATCCATCACCGATCCAAGAGCCCGAAGAAGAAGAACCTTCATCCTCACAAGTAAGTGAGGATTCAGAAGTTGATAGGGAATCAACATCCGGATCCCGATCAGAAGAGGAAGAAGAGGTGGAATTGGAAGAAGCCTCCATCTCTAGGATTGAGGGGGAGGAGATTAGACCTTCCACTCCGGAGCATCAAGAAGAGCCTTCCACATCCGGTCAAGATGAAGAAGCTCAAACTCTAGCACCTACCACCACCCTAGGTAACTCAAACATACCAATTCATAATAAAAATCATATCATATATTTTGAGTGTAGGGAATCCAGGCACTACAAGAGTAAGTGTCCGAAAAGAGTAAAGAAAGCTCCTCCGGCACCAAAAGTCAACAAAAAAGTCAAGGATATCGGTGTCCCCACCAAGAAGAGCAAGGAGCACGTGGTGTGCTTCAAATGCCGACAACCGGAACACTATAGGAGCCAATGTCCTAGGAGAAAAGAAGGAGCATGACAAGTAGGGGGAGCTAAGGCTAACCCTAAGGTATATTTCAATAATGCACTTTCTAAGTTTAAAAATCAAAAGCATGCTTTTAATTCTCTTGCTATTTAGCATAAAAGGCATGTTAGAAATAGTAGACACTATTTCTTAGGTGCTAAGAGTGTAAGTTTTAGAAATAAGGAGAAATTCGGGACTAATGTCCCTAAAAATATTCTACCTAAGGTCAAACCTAGATTGAACAATCCTAGACCTATCCTTCTTAGGGAGATTATTAGGAAAATAGAGGATCACCTAGGCATCAATCCTAAATGGACTAGACACATGCCTATGAAGAACAATTCCTAAAGGACATATGAAAAATCTAAGTTGAGAAGATTGGAGTTGGAGAACCAAGCCTTGAGATTAAGGCTTGAGAAATTAGAAAAGACCCTTAGGAATACACAAAATCAATTTAAAGGGTCAAATAGTCAAATCCTAGGGTCTAGAAGTCAAAGTCAAAGACCTAAGAAACAATAACCATCTAAGGGCAAGCCTAAGCTCAAAAAGACCTATCACAATGTTTCATTTGATTATGGAACTCAAACTAGGTCTACGAAGACCAAGGTTACTAGGGAAGTCATCCCTAAGAGTAACTAAGGTGTGTGCCTAGTGGCTAGGATTTTAAAGAAACCTAGGGAAGCCACTAAGAAGGTTACAAGGGGAGTTACCCCTAGAATTGACCTAGGCAAGACCAAAATGACTAAGGCTTCTAAGCCTAGGAGGGTCATTCGGAGGGTATCTAGGGAAGTTATCCCTAATGAATACCTAGTAAACCCAAGGAGCTCAAATAGGTTTTGGATTCCTAGGAGCGTGATCAATTCATGCTAAATGGATTTAGGTGTGCCAACCTTGAATGGATGAGTAGTTAACCTAACCATGGTAAAGGTAACACTTTAGGTCATTTGCAAGGTTTTGGATACCTTGAAAATGTGATTTGAATTTTAATCCTAAAGAGTGTTTAGGATGTGCCAATATATTTTTGGGATTATGAAAAATCAATCAAATTGACACAAATTAGATTTAGAGGTCATAGTGTGCTATTTTGGGTTTTTGGCACACTTGGGGGATTAGTAATAATATGACAAAATGGGTTTAATAATAACAAATGGCAATTAACTTTAAAATTTAGGTATTATATACCTTTATATTTTATTTGTCATGCTTTGTTTGCCATATAACATGCCATGACATCTTTATCTTTATCATATAAAATGTCATGAGTATGTTTAGGGTTAGTTTTTAATGTCATATATATTTAAATTATATCACATGTCATGACATCATGATCATTGGTCATATCTATTTATGCTATCATTTATGCCATGATCATACTTCATGCATTTAAGTTAATAAAAATTAATTTAAGGACTATGACATGACTTGAAGTCCCATGTATAAGGGAATTAAGTAGAGTTGCCTTAGAAAATGCATGAGGCCTTAGATTAGGATGAAAAAAAAAATCCAAATCTCATATTATATTGACATGTATGTGTATTGATACACCCTAGATACATGTGAGATGCTAGAATATGAGTTAAGTTCAAGGTGCATAGTTTTTGCATCTAGATGAACTCAAACTCATCTAAAATCATGTGGTGGATCATGGGGAAAGCTTATGTGCAAGTCATGTGCATTGAGCCCATTGATCATGATCCAATATAGGTTTTCAAAAACATTTTTAAATCATTTTAGAAAACCTTGGTGAAGTCTATCTTTTGATAGCAATCACCATTGATGAAGTTGATACAAAGTGGGCTCAAACATTGAAGTTTTTCTTCACTTTTGAACTTTGTATTAATTTCACTATTTTATGAGTAAAATATTTTTCAAACATTTTTCACCCATTGTATTGGTCATAAGTATTATATGTATGAATTTTCATGATTTTTTGAATTACGTATAATTATTTATGAATTTTTAAAATACGATTCTGATAGTTGAAATTCAGATTTTTCAGTTATCTGTCGACTGTCCTTGTTGGCAGTCGATTGATGAGCACAACAGTCAACTGTTGCCTGATAAAGTTGATTGCCAATGCTGATTTCGGGAAAACAAGGCTTGTTTAGCCCAATTTCAGCTATGCTAGGGTTTCTTGACTATTCCTAACCCTAGGATATGCTTTGGGAAGCATTATAAAGGGTGAAAATCCATTGGATATGTATTAGGAGAGTTATTAGGGCAATGTATCAATTTTAAGGTGAGGGAAAGTTCAATGTTGAATTTTTAACCTTATTTTTGATGGTTTAGAGTTCCTATTGGCTTAGGAACTTTCCAAGGACATTGTTGGTGCAATGGTCAATGGGGAGCAAGCCTTTAGGGGGAGTCATCCATCATGGGATGATGGATGTTATTTTTTCTCATGAGGAGGAGAAATGGGATTTGAGATACCCAATTTGGAAATTAGGGGAGTTTGTAGGATTGCCTCTCTTTAGTGATATGAGACTTATCACTAGGAAGATTATAGGCATCCTAGGTATTTTTGGACCAAGGGGGAGATTGTAAGATCTCATTGGGATATGAGACATTGACCTCCTTGGAGAGAACCTTTTTGATGTTAGTTAAAAAGGGGGAGAAAGGTAAGATTACCAATTTGGGATAATTGGTAAGAGAATTTGAGTTAGGGGCCTAACTCAAGAGTGTTTTTTTCAAACATAAAAAAGGGAAAGATTGTTGGTGCAATCGACCCAGGTTACAATTGACCGGACTCAAGTTTGACTCGAGCGATGTTTTGATGTTCGACAAAAACATATGACAATGTAATTGCCATGGTAAAGTCCAACTCATGGGTACTTGGCATGGAAAGTCCAAGTGGGACACTTGACAAGGGAAAAGTCTAAGTCTTGAGTACTTAGCATGGAAAGTCCAACATGGGTTGGCATGTAAAGACCAAGGGTGTACTCTTGGCCACGTAAGTCCAAGGGTGTAGTCTTGGCGGTGAAAGCCCAAGTCATGGGTACTTGGCATTTGGAAAGTCCAAGGGGTTTGATATTGGCGGCGTAAAGTCCAAGCGGGAGTCTTGGCAGCGTAAGTCCAATGGTTGGCGGTGTAAAGTCCAAGCGGAGTCTTAGCAGCGTAAGTCCAATGTGCCTTGGCGGTGTAGACTCCGTTAGCATGACAATAGCCAATGGAAGAACCTGAAGGCTAGTGTATGGATGAACAAGTCATTGATGATTTGGAGGGATCCGATAGGCGCGAGGCTGATGGAGGTGGATAGAAGGCTTAGGTCTTAGCTACGGGTGGTCTAACAAGTATGGGGGCACCATACTTGGGTTAAAACCTCATGTTTGAGGTGTATCAGTCGACTAGAACCATGGGTCAGTCGACTGGTGGGGGTCAACTAGGGTTTAACTGCAAGAAGTGTCCTAGCAGTTGACTACCATAGCTTGGCAGTTGACTGCTGGCCTGAGCAGTCGACTGATCGTGTGATCAGTCGACTGATGGCCGGATTCTTGGGCACAGAAGGTTCTCAAATCGAGTGATCGGTCCGCCCACTCGACTGATTGAGACATCAGTTGACTGATGTGTAAGATCAGTTGACTGATGGTGTATCCGTTGGATTTTTCCAGTGTAGATCTAGCCGTTGTCTCACGACAACAGTGGCACCAGTTGACTGATGGTCCCGAGTAGTCGATTGATAAGAAATATCCAGCCCAGGCAGCAGCTTTAAATGGAGCTTGTGGAGGAGGGATTTGGCATCAGTTCTTGAGGAGTTTTGGGGTGATTTGCTGCTGCAAATCAGGGTTTCCAAGTGCATTTCAAGCAATCACAAAGCAAGCAATCCAAAAGCTCTTGTAAAGTTATTTTCTTTACTTGTATTGTAATTTATTATTCTATCTTACTTGTATTTGTTTCTTACTGTTGTAAGAGCTATTGTATGAGGTTTCTGTAGGGATGTATACTGAAAAGTCTATCTTTTGTATGAACATCTTTATTTTTGAAATAAGAATCACACGATCATTGTTTGCATATTTATATGGTTATGCAATATTGTCTAATACTTTACATTGTAGATAACATGGTGTGTGGTGTCACACGGGAGATCATGTTATCGGCCCCTTGAAAAGTATAAGTAAAGGCTCACAACCGAGATGACTTTGGACAAACTATCGGAATGGTTATAGTGTGATTTGGTATTGATTTGTCTTGACCATAGAATCACACTAGTGCACTTTGAGTGTATTGAGCAGGACCGACTTAGAGGTGATTCGATTTATTGCTGACTACATAATCGAATCGGACCTCAGATATTATTTTGTACATGCTCTTAATCCCGATATAATAATGGGCACATATACTTAGTAGTCATCTCTTTGATTTACCAATGGGCGAGATTTATAGATTAAATCGATAGGCTCGGTAAGTTGGGAGATGATATTATTTATATGGTGTGCCGTTGATTATAGGAGGAAACCGTGTCCTATATATTAGGATGATGATGTCCCCTTGAGGAGCTCATAAGGTTCATCATGTAAACCCTGCAGGTGGACTTGGTCCGGCATGATGAAAATGTTGAGTGGTACTACTCAAGGAGTTAGATGTTGATTAATTAATGGTCAGTAAATTAATTAATTGACAGACATTCGAGATCTTAAACACAGGGAGAAAATGTACAAATAATATATGGAGCCCATATTATCATATGGGGGTTGGTGAGGTAGATCAATGATGATCCTTTAGTGGATTGGATCATCATTAGTGGATCGGATTTTATGTGGGCTTGATCCATGGGTGGCCAAGATCCAACTCTTCCTCATGGTCCCTAATGTAGCCTATTAACACCTCATGAAGCTTAGATCCAATGGATAGAAACAAAACTCTAGATCCATAGGTAGAGATTAAATCTCTAGATCCGACGGTTGAGATTAAATCTCTAGATCCGACGGTTGAGATTAAATCCCTAGAACCAATGGTGGAGATTAATCCAAGGCATAAACCCAACTCTATAAATAAGGCTTATTGGCTTGGACGGCAAGAAGAGAATGGCTTAAGGGGATTAGGGTTTGTCCCTTGGGCGGCAACCAATCCTAATTAGATTAGGATTGGGAGTGTGGGCTAGGGTTAGGGTTTTGGGGATTAGAGTGGGCGGCAACAAGAAGATGAAGTTTTTTCCTTCTTCTTCCTAAGGTTGGTCGACCCCTATTCTTCTCCTCTCTACCTTGGCATGAGCTCATACTATTCTTATTCCCCTCTTCCATGGCTGACCATAAGGAGAGCTAGGATTAGGGTTTGGAGGCTTAGGGTTTAGGAGGCTTGGGTGGCACCAAATAAGGAAGTAGTTTGATTTCTTCTTCCTATCCTTTGGTGGCTGGCACCCACAACCCTATCCCCCCTTGGCCGGCATCCAAAGACCCCTTCTCCTTCTCCTTAAGTGGTGGAAATAAGATATAGGGCTTTCCCTTGGTGTCTTGGCCGGTTTCCACCATTATCTCCTTCTCCTTGTTGGCCGGCGGCAAGCATTCTCCTTGTTGCTTGTTGGTTGGCCATAGGAAGGAGAAGAGCTTTGTTTCTATTCTTCCTCTTGCTTTGAAAGAGCAAGGAAGGAAGATTTGCGATCTAGGAGCTTTGACTTTTGGTAGAGCGTCGCCCACACGACGTCCGAAAGGAGGAAGGACATACATTAGAGGAGCTTCGACTTTTGGTAGAGCATCGCCCACACGACGTCCGAAAGGAGGAAGGACATACATTAGAAGATCGAGAGGTATATCGATTCTCTAATCTTTATATGTTACATGTTTGTATTTATTTTTCAATTATGATCATGATATAAATCTGTATATGGCTAAATAATACTTGGATCCCGAGCATAAACACAAAAACCGGCGATCCGGACATCGTCTATTCCGCGGCTACTCATAGAATAGAGGATGGTTGTTTGAACAACGAGTTTGTTCAAGTGACCTCTCTAAAAGAATAGCACGACGATGACTTGGTTGTTTGGGCAATCTCTTTTGTCTATGATTAAATTTTAATCCGGGGACATCGAAGGGATCGCCATGATCAAACGACTGAGGTGAAGTGGAAAGCGAAGTTTCCCCTCACGGACTCGATAAGCAAAACCCTACAATTAGTGGGAGAGCTTCCGGGGCAAGCACCTTCAATTGGTATCAGAGTCAAGGTTTCCGGTTTTGTGTGTTTAGGATTCGATTAATTTTTATGCACTTTTTCATATATTATATGTGCCGGATAATAGTAGAATATGCGTAGTTTAACTCTTTAGTTGCAGGCATAAGATCCGACTATTATGGCCATATGTGTGTATGTGATTGTATGTGTATAAATATTTATTTTGTTGAATCCTCAGGGTTGACGAGGCTAGTATTTGATTTTTTGTAAATTAGATACGACATTGTTTAGCCACTCTTTATTTTATTTTACTTTCGATCTAGATTTCATGTACACTCCCTCATGGAGTATAGGATCGATGGATGTAAATTAAAATAGGTTTTAGTCTCGGCTCGGATCTCCGGATGGCTCGTACATGGCGTAGGAGGAGTGGACGAGATGGCGTTGCGACGGGAGACATATTGAAGACAAAAGCCATAATAGTTGGAAAATAATTTATTTTTCATATTTATTGCCTTTTGTTTGATATGCATGTCGTAGGCTGGAAAATTCTTGATTTTCAAATTACTAAGTGGGAGAGAGATATTTTTATAAATTCCCATGGCCTCCATTACGATTTGACATGTGATGCAAGAAAACTTACGCGTTGGCTCTGAGTACCTTCCTCCCCATCGGATGAGTTTGTTTGCGGATCACAAGGTCGAATATGGTTATAGGAAATTATTAAGGAGCGTGTGTACTTGCCCATCGTAAGGCACATAACCCGAGATAATTACCTTGGTACCGAGTAATGGTGAACACTTAAATACAAATATAAGTATCCTCTTCATCGGAGTCACTGCTTTTATTTGTAGGGTCAAAGAGAAACCAACTATTAAATTTACTTGTCAAAAAGTTAGGTTGACAAGATAGTAAAATTAATGGGTGAAACCTCCTCTTACAAATGAAGAATTCGTATACGTCCACACTATCGTGGCATATGATATTCTCGGTGTTTTGAGGTGTTGGTTGATTTTAAAATTTTATTGTTTGAGGAATCAATAATTTTTTGAAATCTACAGTAATGATCTATGTGATTCTTAGGATTTTCAAAAATGACTTTCAGTCCACTTGCTATGATACTAAAGGAAATAAACTTACTGTACCCAAATAATGTTGATTGGAAAAGAATCTAGAGATTGTCTTGTCTGCTAAGGAGTACAAGTATGCACTCTTCGAAGAGTGTCCTCAGGCCATGATTGCTCAGAAGGTTTCTACTTCTAAGTCGAAAGGCAAGAAGAAGGAGAAACAAAGTAGAGCAAAGGTGGTGGGAGGATCTCAGGGAGGAGTGAAGAAGCCGAAAGGCAAGTACTTCACTTGCAAGCAGGATAGACACTGGAAGGACTGTCCCAGTCCGAAATAGAACAAAGGTATATCCTTTAGTCTAGTCGTTGAAACATGATTAGCGGTGTTATCTACCGGCACCTGGTGTGTAGATACGGGAGCCACTAATCATGTCTGCAATACTTTGCAGGGGTTCCAGGAAACCCGACGACTAGCTAAAGGGGAGATTACCATTTACTTAGGCAATGCCATGAAGGTGGCGGCTATTGCAGTGAGAGAAGTTTTATTTATCTCTTGAGAAAAATAAAACTTAGGTTCTGGAAAATTCCCTTTATGTACTTTTATTTAGAAAGAACTTAGTTTCAGTTTCTAAATTGTTTATGCATGGATATTCTATTTCTTTTAATGACAGAGCTGTTATAAAAAGGAATAGGGAGAATATCTGTTCAGGTACATTGATAGGAAATTTGTATACACTTGAACCAAAAACTCCCACGATGCAAATTAAATTTAATAACTCATCTTCTAATTTCAAAAAGAGAAAAGAACCTTCGAAGATGAATCAAACATATCTTTGGCATCTTAGGCTTGGTCACATTAACCTAAGCAGAATTCAAAGGTTGATAGCTGATAGACCTTTGGGTTCATTAGTGGTGGAGGATCTCCCAACCTGTGAATCTTGCTTGGAGGGTAAGATGACCAAGAGGCCTTTTAAGGCCAAGGGGTATAGAGCCAAAGATGTGTTAGAATTGGTTCATTCTGATTTGTGTGGTCCTATGACTATCCAGGCAAGAGATGGTCTTGAATATTTCATCTTTTTCATAGATGATTATTCAAGATATGGATGACACTACGATCTGATCGTGGTGGTGAGCACCTCTTGGGAGAGTTTAGGAACTACTTATCAGAAACTGAGATTCAATCCTAAATGACTGCACCGGGCACACCCCAGCAGAATGGTGTAGCAGAGCGAAGGAATAGGACACTTATGGAGATAGTTAGATCGATGATGAGTTATTCTGAATTGCCAGATTCGTTCTAGGGATATGCTCTAGATACGACGGTGTACATTTTGAACTTGGTTCCATCTAAATCAGTGCCTTCTACTCCCACAGAATTGTGGACTGGGCGAAAGCCTAGTCTAAGACATATTCGAATATGGGGGAGTCCAGCACATGTGCTGAAGGCAGATGCTGGTAAGTTGGAACCTCGTACAGAAGTACACATGTTTGTTGGCTATCCCAGGGGAATGAAGGGTGGATTGTTTTATAGTCCTAGAGATCAGAGGGTGATCGTTAGCACAAATGCCAGATTTCTAGAGGAAGACTATGTGATGAGCCACAAGCCCAAGAGTAAAATAGTTCTGGAGGAATTAAAAGGGGAAGTCACTTCTTTAGTACCACCGGTACAAGAGGATATACCATATATCATTGCACCGCGTGTCACAGAGGATACACAGGTGATACCTCGTCGTAGTGGGAGGGTTGTGAGACAGCCTAATAGATTCATGTTCTTGGGAGAATCTTCTGATTTGGTCCCTGGCGAACATGAACTTGATCCCTGGACATATGACGAGGCAATCCAAGATAAAGATGCAGCATCTTGGCAAAGTGCAATGAATGCTGAGATTGAATCTATGGATTCAAATCAGGTCTGAGAGCTAGTAGACCCACCCGATGGTGTAAAAACCATTGGATGCAAGTGAATCTACAAAAGAAAGAGAGGAATAGATGGGAAGGTTGAAACCTTCAAAGCGAGGCTTGTTGTGAAGGGGTATACTCAGAAAGAGGGTATCGATTATGAGGAGACCTTTTCGTCGGTAGCCATGCTTAAGTCTATCCAGATTCTCTTATGCATAGCAGCTCATATGGATTATGAGGTGTGGCAGATGGATGTCAAGACAGCTTTCCTTAATGGAAGTCTTGAGGAAAACATCTACATGAAGCAACCAGAGGGATTCATTGCTAAGGGCAAAGAACATCTTGTATGTAAGCTTAATCGGTCCATTTATGGATCGAAACAAGCTTCGAGGTCACTTGGAATCTGTATTTGGCTAAATAATACTTGGATCCCGAGCATCTTGTATGATATAAATCTGTATATGGCTAAATAATACTTGGATCCCGAGCATAAACATAAAAACCAGCGATCCGGACATCGTCTATTCCGCGGCTACTCATAGAATAGAGGATGGTCGCTTGAACAACAAGTTTGTTCAAGTGACCTTTCTAAACGAATAGCACGACGATGGCTTGGTTGTTTGAACAATCCCTTTTGTCTAGGATTAAATTTTAATCTGGGGACATCGAAGGGATCCCCATGATCAAACGACCGAGGTGAAGTTGGAAGCAAAGTTTCCCCTCACGGACTCGATAAGCAAAACCCTACAATTAGTGGGAGAGCTTCTGGGGCAAGCACCTTCAGTTTCTCCACCTCCGGATTGTTCGAAGAAGGAATTTATTTGATTAGTAGTGCGTGTTTGCATTGCTAGGGCTTTTAGAGCCCAATCCGTGGAGTAGGAACCATTTGGTTCTGAACCACGTTATATCGTTGTGTAATTGTGTGCTTGTCTTTTGTTATTGCTTTTCATTATTATTCCGTTGCGCACTAACCAAATTGTAGCAAGCACGTGATCGCGAACGAATTCCATCGAACAACGATGACAATGCTATTCACCCCCCCCCTCTAGCGGGCGCAATGTTCCTAATAATGAATTGATGGAAGATGTAGAGGATATAGATGACCAAATAATGCTCTAGTTATATGAGAAGCGATAAATGATACATCAAAGAGCTCAAAGTTCTTATAGCAGAACAAAAATGAGGAGGTATTTGAATTAGAATTATGAAGTTGTGTTGGAGGATCGTGGCCCGACTAGAAGGGGGGGGGGTTGAATAGCCTTCCTTGTACGATGGACTTCGTTCGTCTTAATTGTCTATACAAATGATTAGCGTAGCAGAATAATAAAACTAAAGACAATTAAGAGATAAAAACAAAGTGAAAATGAAAGCAATGCTAACACAATTATGTAACGTAGTTCATGACCTTTGCCGCTAGTCCACGGACGATTCGTTCAGCGAATCACTCCCTCAAAACCAATCACTAGTCTCGATCTCCTTTAGCTCAAGCAAGGTGGAGGTAAACCTTCTTACAAGAACTCACTCCCTCTTACAATAGAATAGAGGTAAGCACAAGAAGAGGAGTGGAAAACTATTCATAATACTTTGGAGTATGATTGAGAGTTAAGCATTAACCTCCCAATAACCCTCAACCCTTCTCTTTATAGAGAAGAAGGGGTTCTTCCAGTTGGGTAGGCGGCAGTCGACTGATGCATGCATCAGTTGACTGATCGCCATTCCAATGGCTTCTGACCCGACTGAATCGTGGTCGTCACATCTAATGACTCCTTCATCAGTCGACTGATCAGCCTATCAGTCGACTGATAGAGTCATCAGTCGAGTGATCTAGGCAATCAGTCGACTTTTAAACCTTCTGTGCTTGCGACCACCTTCATCTATCATCCTGGCGATCCTCGCAAATAACTAATGTCGAATATCGGTCGAGCATCAGTCGAGTGTCATCGACCCAGAGCAGTCGACTGCTATCTATAACAGTCAACTGGCGTCGGATAAAACCTCAAACAAACCATTTGTTTGAGCATCCGACTTAACCAAACGTCGGATAAAATCTCAAACCTAAGTTTGAGCATCTGACTCTTGACTTAGCCATTCGGTCAAGTTCACCTATGAGCTACCGTTACAATCATTCAATCTCTCATCTCCCTTGGAGTCCCTCACCAAAGCTCTCTTCGTTCGGCCACATCCCTCGGATGCAGCAAACGAATGACTTCGCAATGCCATCCTTCATGTCTCGCCCTAAAGTCTACTTCCTTTGACTTCAGTCCAATGCTCCTCGTCCGGCGGTCCCTCGGATGCACTAAGCGCACGACTTCCGCAATGCCATCCTTCATCGACTCAAGGACCCGAGCCATGAGATGGTGAACCCACCAATGCTAACATCAAACTAACCATGTGCGATTTACTTAGTCTTGCACAACTTAAACACACATATCAAATCAACATAATCAACCTAACTTAAACCCTTTGCTACACACATCAAAACCACATCACACATGGGTTGATTGCCCTAACAATCTCCCCCTTTTTGATGTGTGGCAATCCGTTTAAGTTAGGTAAAACATTAACAAAATACATAAGGCAAGAAAGCATGTAAAACAAATATGAGTATCAAAACACTCCCCCTTAATACATGCAACTCTCCCTTAACACATGCTAATTCTCCCCCTTAGCATGATTAACTTAAACTCTACATTTCTCCCCCTTTGACACCATCAAAAACATTACACACATATATGACGAGGTATCAAATTCTAATGGAAGAAAAATACCAAAACATATTGAAAACACCCAAAACAGGTTGTGTACAGTTCCATTAGTTGACTGGTTCAGATAATCAGTGGACTGACATCTAAATTTCAGCCTTTTCTGATTTCCGAACCGAAATTCAGAAATGCATAAAAAATTCCAAAAAATTTGGAAAAATCATGAAATTCAGGAAACATAATTCTCATAAGTCCCTTTATCAATAAAAAATGATTTTTCTTGAAAATTCATTCAAATTTTGAAAATAAGGAAAAATCTCAAAAGTTTCAAAATTGTATAAAGATGTATCAACATGAAAGCTAGTTTTGTCTTAGAAACTTTTCAAAGCATGAACTCTTAGTTTTCAAAACATGAAATGGTTTTAAATCATTTAAAATATCCAACCATGATCTTTGGGCAACATGTCCATGAATTAAACATAAGCTTTCTCCATTGTTGGTCTATGATTGCTTTATATTATTATACTTTGAATGACCCATCAAGAATGTCATAAGCATAAGTGAGTCATTTGTATCATCCTAACATCTCACCCATTGCTCTATTATCAATCAAGTTAGCCTTATGGTGAATGTGAGATGTGCCTAAGGTATTATACTTAACCATCAATTTCATGCCAATTTCTACCAAGGTTAAGTATATAACATACAAAAATACCCATCATGATCATAAAAACACATATTATCATAATATTACATATTATGATCATGAATCACATAAGTCATATATTATACCCAACCACAAATCAACTACCCACATCATCATAAGTCAACCATTTAATATGATATAAAATAAGTCCAACTATGGTTGACTATCCTAGTTTCTCTAACCTCTAAGGATTGACTTGGGAACCCAATATAAATTTTTTTCAATGGAGTTCACCAAGTACTCCTTAGGGATCCATTTCCTAACTACCATTGTTGTTTTAGATTGACCCCTAGCAATTAAGTAATGGTAGGTTTTTTCATTTTTGGATCCTTTATAACCTAGGCCTTTTTTGTTGAAACTAGCCATTTGACTCCCAATTATCATGTTCAAGGTGTTGGAGCCTATTGTGAATTTCTCTAGGGCCTTAGTTAGGAAATCTACCATTTCCCTTAAAGCCTTATTTTCTTCTATACATGCACCATTAATACTAGAAGAAATACAATCATCATGTGAGCATGCATTTTTGAGTTTTTCTTCTAGTTTCCTAATATCATTTTGCATGCATTTGTTTTTATTTTTAGCCCTAAATAAGTCCTTAGTTAAGCTAGTAATCATGGAAATAACTTTTTTAGGAGGGAGATTCGTTACCTCACTTACCCAATCTCCTTCTTCCGATTCTGATGAGAATGCTCCTTCTTCACTTGATCTCTCCTCCTCACTTGTGCTTGCTTCTTCTCTTTCGGAGGAGGTGGTGTCCAAGTCATCTATTGCCATAAGTGCAAGGCTTGTAAATGCTTCTTCTTCCTCCGATGAGGATGGATCATCCCATGTGGCCTTCAAGTTTTGCATCTTCCCCTTTCCTTTTTCCTTGGATTTCTTTTCTTCATCCTTCCTCTTGCTTCCCTTCTTCTTGTCTTCTTTCTTTCTCCTTTCTTCCTTGCTTTTGTTCAAGAGAGGACAATCATCTCTCATGTGTCCCTCTCCTTGGCAATTGTAGCATATGATTTTTCTTCTCGGCCTTCTCCTATCATGAGACTCATTAAATTTAAAATTCTTTAAAGCACGTTTTACCTTCCTTACCATGTATGCTTCCTCATTTCTATTCATTGATGAGGAGGATTCTTCATCCGATGAGGAAAGTGGAGTCTCCTTCTTCTTCTTCTTCCCTTTGTCGGCTACTAGTGCTAATCCCCTTGATGGCTTGATTGGATCTTCTACTATACCTTTAAGCCTAGTTTCATGCAATTCCATAGTGGAGAAAAATTCTTCTAGAGTACTTACCTCTAGATTCTTGGAGATGTAGAACAAATCCACCATAGAACTCCATTTGGATGACCGGGGGAATGCATCTATTGCCTTCATTATCATGTCTCATTTTGAAAGCTTCTCTCCTACACTTGTTAAATCGATGATTATTTCCTTAAATCTAGAATGCAAGGAAAGTACCTTTTCTCCTTTTTCTAGCTTGATGTTGCTTAATTGTGATCGGAGAAGGTCCCGTCTTGCAAGCTTTGTCTCAGAGGTGCCTTCATGGAGCTCTACAATCTTTTCCCACATTTCCTTGGCACTAGAGCACTCTCCAATTCGGTTGATTTCTTGTTGAGGGAGTACGTTGTATAGGTGATGCTTGGCTTTTGAATTTGCAAGGTGCTCCTCTCTTTGCTTCTTGGTCCATCTCAATTTTTCTAGCATTCTCCCTTCTTCGTCCCTAGGTATCTCAAAACCACTATCCATAATAAGCATGATATCGAAATCGGTTTCAAAGAATACCTTCATTCTCTTCTTCCACCAAGAGAAATCATCTTCGAACTTGGGTGGATGAATGTTGGAGTCGGCCATTGTCGTTGATTGTTGCGGCAGTGAGTCCGGCGACAATCTCCTCGCTCTGATACCACTTGTTGGAGGATCGTGGCCCAACTAGAAGGGGGGGTTGAATAGCCTTCCTTGTATGATGGACTTTGTTTGTCTTAATTGTCTATACAAATCGTTAGCGTAGCATCATAATAAAACTAAAGACAATTAAGAGCTAAAAACAAAGTGAAAATGAAAGCAATGCTAAGACAATTATGTAACGTGGTTCACAACCCTTGCCGCTAGTCCACGAATGATTCGTTCGGTGAATCTCTCCCTCAAAACCAATCACTAGTCTCTCCTTTAGCCCAAGCAAGGTGGAGGTAAACCTTCTTACAAGAACTCACTCCCTCTTACAATAGAATAGAGGTAAGCACAAGAAGAGGAGTGGAAAACTATTCATAATACTTAGGAGTATGATTGGGAGTTAAGCATTAACCTCCCAATAGCCCCCAACCCTTCTCTTTATGGAGAAGAAGGGTTTCTTCCCGTTGGGCAGGCGACAGTCGACTGATGCATGCATCAGTCGATTGATCATCATTCCAACAGCTTTTGACCCGACTGATAAACCTATCAGTCGACTGATAGAGCCATCAATCGAGTGATCCAGACAATCAGTTGACTTTCAAACCTTCTGTGCCCGTGACTGATGTGAGCAAAATATATAGGATTTTAGGAGTAGTTTTCGCTCACATCTCATTACGTTTTATGTTAGTTTTCATGCATATGTCACTCTATTTTGCACGCATTTCCTATTTTTTGGTTCGGAGGTATGCTCTTTGTACTTTTGTGTGCAGGTTAGCATTTCAAGTGAAAAGGTGCACTTTCAGAGAAAAAGAAGAACATTTTGCAACTAGACACAGAGTGGGACAGGACCAGGGCGTGTGGCTACACACGGCCGTGTCCAATGGGCGAGATCAGCCACCCCAGGGCCGCACACAGCCTGGCCGTGTGGAGGCCCACCAAATTTGTGCGACTAGGGATTTTTTCGAATTTTATAGCGATTTGAGGTGATATCTATATAAGGATGGCTCCGTCCAACCCCTAGGGGGGAGGCACGATGGTTAGGACGACACACCGAAGCCCTAAAAAGCTTCGGAAACTCGCAACAGGGAGGAGGAACGCTGCTGGAGGTCCATGCTTTACACTTCAACGCCGGAGAGAAGACCATGAAAGCATTGTAATCCCTTGTTCCTGCATTTTATTTCTGATGTATTCGAACATGTACATGCTTTGTGATTCCTCCTTTATATACATGGAGTAGTTCCTTCGATTCTAGGATTGTGGAGTAGCTTGTGTGTACATTACATGTTGGTTCATGTTAAATTCTGTCTTTGAGTTTAATTTGGCAATTGGAAGTTGTTTAAACTATATCTATGCATGTTTGGTTTTCTACCTACTATGCTTAGGCGATACGAGGGGTGACAACTCTCGTATATAAGATTTAGAAGATTTTATACAAGGAACCTAGGGGTAAACCTGATCTCTTGTAACAGTGGGTAGAAGGATGCGATGGAACCAGAAATGGTTCATTGTAGGGATTGATTCAGCATCCTCGTACCGTCTATCTCGTCTTTTTAAAGTGGAGATAACTCTCGGTAGATGTGGTGGCTCATCGGGAGAGTGTATGATGTCCCTTCCACAAAACTATAGCTAAACATCTAGACAATGCCAATTGACAGCATTGTTTTGCGACACATAAGCAAAACCGAAGTCCTAGAATCACTTTTGAAGACCCCGACACGCTCCCTTCTTCCTTCGCGTGACACCGTATAGAGTATAGTCCACCGACACCCCTGACAAATCGAAACCTCTTAGAGTTTACTTCCGAACAATTTCAACCACTGAACATATCGATATTCGAATCCCAGTCCCTGTGGGATCGATAATCTTTTATTACTTGACGACATCCGTGCACTTGCGGGTGTTGAGTGCGAGCGCGCGCTTCGAGTCCTCGACGGCCTCCGTCGCAAGATTTGAGGTCGCGTTCGCGTGCATCAAGTTTTTGCCCACAGGGACTGGGATTCGAATATAAATATGTTCAATGGTTGAAATTGTTCGGAAGTAAACTCTAAGAGGTTTTGATTTGTGAGGGCTGTCGGTGGACTATACTCTATACGGTGTCACGCAAAGGAAGAAGGGAGCGTGTTGTGGTCTTCAAAAGTGATTCTAGGACTTCGGTTTCGCTTGTGTGTCACAAAACAATGCTGTCAACTGGCGTTGTCTAGATGTTTAGCTATGGTTTTGTGGAAGGGACATTATACACTCTCCCGATGAGCCACTGCATCTACCGGGAGCTATCTCCGCCTTAAAAGGATGGGATAGACAGTACGAGGATGCCGAATCAATCCTTACGATGAACCGTTTCCGGTTCCATCGCATCCTTCTACTCACGGTTACAGGAGATCAGGTTTACCCCTAGGTTCCTTATATAAAATCCCCTAAATCTTAGATACAAGGGCTGTCACCCCTCGTATCGCCTAAGCACAGCAGGTAGAAAACCAAACACACATAGATATAGTTTAAACAACTTCCAATCGCTAAATTAAACTCAAAGACAGAATTTAACATGAACCAATATGTAATGTGCACACAAGCTACTCCCTAATCCTAGAATCGAAAGAACTACTCCATGTATATAAAGGAGGAATTACAAAGCATGTAAATGTTCGAATACATCAGAAATAAAATGCAGGAACAAGGGATTACAATTATTTCGTGGTCTTCTCTCCGGCATTGAAGTGCAAAGCATAGACCTCCAGCGGCATTCCTCCTCCCCATTGTGATTTCCCAAAGCTTTTTAGGGCTTCGGTGTGCTGTCCTAGTCGTTGTGGCTCCCCCCTAGGGTTTGGGCGGAGCCATCCTTATATAGACATCACCTCGGACCGCTGTAAAATCTGAAAAAAGCCCTAGTTGTGCAAATTTGGTGGCACCACGATGGTGTGTTCCGCGGCGGCCGTGTGCGCCCTTGGGTGGTGATCGACCCATTGAACGGTAGTGTGGCCAGCCACTGCCTTCAGCCGTCGTGTCCCACTCTGCGTCTAGCTGCAAAATGTCCTTCTTTTGCTTCGAAAGTGCGCCTTTTCACCCGAAATGCTAACCTGCACACAAAAGTACAAAGAGAAGACCTTCGAACCAGAAAATAGAAAATGCATGCAAAATAGAATGACATATGCATGAAAACTAACATAAAACGTAATGAGATGTGAGCGAAAACTACTCCTAAAACCCTATATGTTTTGCTCACATCACTTCCCCTGACTTAAATCTTTGCTTGTCCTCAAGCAAACCTCAGTGCCATGAAATTTTAAAAGACATTGTTCCATACTTAGCATATTAACTAAATTTATCAAGTGGTATTTACAATCAAAACAAAATAAATATGTTCTAGAAATTCACTAAGTTATCTCCTCGTGCTTGTGCTAAGCGAATCATTCTTAGGGGATGCCCGTTCCATGGTGAGTTAAGTCGTCATCCCATAGCTTTCCTAAGATTTCCGGCTCTTAGGCACTTACCTGCCCAAAGCGAGGGTCGTTCTCTAGATCTAGCTAAAGTCTCAAAGGCATGCTTGGTATTGAGAGAAATTGGTAGGTGTTTCCTCAGTAACCTAACTCGGTCTCAAAGGGGCACCTAGCCATTTCCACCCACGACAACTATTTTTTATCCCTCATAATCTTCTCTCTCTCTCTCCTTTTTTTTTCTTTTTCTTTGTTTTCTTTTTCATCTTTTTCTCTTTCTCTCTCTTTTTTTTTCTTCTCACTAGAATTTTGATTTTTCCAAATGAGCTTACACAATCCGAGCATCTCCAGTAACTAAAATGCTAAACCTAGAGTCACCTATGGATTCCAAAGTACTAGATTATTGAGATGAATCATAACTAGGTATGTACTAAATTCTCCCTTTCAGAATGTTCGACATGTGTAGGTGTAAAAATAAAAGTTAACCAGTGTAAGTCTAGAATATTCATTAGAGCGAATAAAATAAAATACCACGAGATAAATGAAGTTAAGCTACCTATGGGAACAACTCATGTAAGCAACTTTTAAAAAATACCACTGAGGTAGCTTTACAGATAACAAAAACTAAGTACTGAAAGAAACTCAATAACCCATGCATGAATAAATAAATGAATATACCAGAAAAGAAACTACTACTAAAAAATAAACAAAATAAACTTTGGGGCTCCCCAGACTTAAACGAAAATATACCTCTAGTATGGTGGACGAGGTGGAAAGTTTGGGAGCCTCAGCATCTCGGGATCCTGGGAGAACCTGCTGCTGAGCTATTGATTCCACATGTACATGTGGTCGATCTGGGATCTGGCTGCTCGGTGCTCCTCCTCCCTGGCTCACTGTGCCTGCTGGGCATGCATGTGCTGTCGTATCTCCTGGCGGTAGGCGACCTCATCCTGGCGATGAGCAGTCTCCTCCTGGAAGTATATACAGGCCTCGTCATAGAACTCCTCAACCCACTAGAAGTGCTCCCGGAAGCCCTGGAACTCCTCTTGCGTGTAGGCGCTCTGCTCCTCCCATCGCTGCCTCTGCGTCTGCTACTCGGTGTATATGTCATCGAGGCGCGATCGAAACTCCGAGAAATTATAGGCCGACGTACCTGCATCCTGCTCAAAGGTGGAAAAATGTGGTGGTGTAGGTGTAGACTCATGTCGGCGTGGACTAGGGGGGCTCCTATGCATGTGTGGACTGGAAGGAAAGTGATGTAAAGGGGGAGAGATGGGCGCCGATGTGGGTGGTCCCTCATGTGGAGGGGACTTCACTATCAGGTCCAAGCGCCAGTTGGCACGTGTAGTGATGGTGGTACGATCAGGGTCAGGGAGCCTAAGGGCCGTCAGATTTTTCCTTACAAAGCATAAGGAGTGTCCTTCTCTAACAATCATCTTTATGGCCATGCGCACTCCTAGGTTGATCCTAGGTCTCCCCTCTATACTCTCTAATGCAGTGTAATTATACTCCATCCTATGACAAATATGGGTAAGTAGGCCCCCCACATTAATCTCTCCTCGTGCTGCTTTGCCCATCTTCACTAAGTGTCTGATGAATTAGAACCCTACATCGATGCTACTCCTTTCTTGTAGCATGTCCCAGAGGCAAAGCAGCTCACTAGTTCTAACTACATCATCACTCTACCCACGACCAAATATAGTACTGGCTATGATGCGGTGGAGGTATCGGAAAATGGGGTTTTGGAGGCGCGACGCTTTGTCCCTAGAAGGGTCATAAGCATGCTCCCCCGTCAACTCAGTCCAAAATGCCCGAGCGTTGAACCCAATAGGGATTCTTCTCTCTCCCCCACTCGGCAAGCCAAAGCATGAATTCCATTGGTGAAGGGTCTATTCATGCTCAATGTTAAAAATCCTAAAAGTTATCCTACCCTCTTCGCTCTCTCTACTCGTTAAAATTTTTGCCTCTAAGGAACTCAAAAATCCTAGAACTATCCTAGGGTAGGTTGGGTGCCTTATTCCCATCATCTCTTCCCACCTCATTTTTGCAAATAGGGCTTGAATATCACCCAACAACCCTAAAGACTCTAGAAAATCTCCATCTAAGTACCTAGTAGCAGTGAGTTTACGAGTAGAAAGCATATTATATCTATCTCTATGTTCATTATTGCGAAAAAGAAGAGTGGGAAGGGCGTTACCCTCCTCCGGAGCTTGAGGGGCATCGGCTCTCCTTGTTCGTCGCTCCGAAGCACCGGATTGAGGTGCTACATGCTTGGTCCTCCTCATCCTTGCTTCTTTTGGCTTCCTTTGAGGTTATAAGTGCTTCTAGATGGCGGGGAAGACGAAACCACATAGCTAGGGCAAGAGCACTCGAAGCACATGGCGCAAATGGGGTGAAAACACACGGCTCGCCCCTTTTAACCTTGCGCGACACGACCGTGTGAAAATACACGGCCATGCCGTGTGCGCCTCGAGTCAGTCGGGCACGACCATGGGAACACACATGGCCAGACTGTGTGTCCCCATTTTTCTCCCCGTTTTGCGTTATGATCTGAATTTCCTCAAACACTTCTCCGTGTAGGCTAACATGGATTTTATTTTTGCCTAGCAAAGTTCTTTTCTAGTCCTAACTCTAAATGGGATGGAAATCAAAACTAAAATTAAATAAATGCATGCAATACAATCAAAGGGAAATCTAAAACAAAACTTGGGTTGCCTCCAAGAAGCGCTTTGTTTAAGGTCGTTTAGCTCGACCACACTCCACTATCAACTTGGCTCTGGAGGTTCAGTGAATCTCCATTCATCCGTCTCGAAATCTGGGGGCTCCCCTAGATACTTCTTTAATCGTTGTCCATTTACCTTGATCTCCCATGATTCCCTACTCCATATGTCCACCGCCCCATATGGGTATATCCTTTTTACCCGAAACGGTCCTGACCACCTTGATTTTAGTTTTCCTGGAAAGAGTTTCAACCTGGAGTTATACAGAAGAACTAAGTCTCCTTCCTTAAACTCCCTTCTTAGGATGTGTTGGTCATGCCATTTTCTGGTTCTTTCCTTATATGTCTTAGCATGTTCATATGCGTCTCTTCGAATTTCATCCAACTCGCTTAACTGCAATTTTCTTTTTTCTCCTGCCATGCAGTAGTCCAAGTTGAGCTTCTTGATGACCCAGAAAGCCTTGTGTTCTAACTCAGCGGGTAGATGGCAAGGCTTTCCATAGACTAAACGAAACGAGGTCATGCCTATCGGGGTCTTATAAGCTGTGCGGTAAGCCCAAAGAGCATAATCCAGTTTTGGTGATCAATCTTTCCGTGATGCCACTACTATTTTTTCTAGGATACTTTTGATTTCCCGATTTGAAATTTCCATCGGTCTGCTAGTTTGTGGGTGGTAGGCTGTTGAGACTTTGAGGATCACCCCATACTTATGTAGCAGTTTTTCGAACTGTTTTTCAATGAAGTGGGATCCTCCATCACTGATTACTACTCGAGGAACTCCGAATCTAGGGAATATGTTTTTTTTGAACATTTTTATTATGACCCTAGCATCATAATGGGGTGACGCCATGACCTCCACCCATTTGGAGACGTAGTCTACGATGACCAGGATGTATCTGTTTCCGTTGGAAACGGGAAAGGGCCCTATGAAATCTACTCCCCATACGTTAAAGAGTTCTACCTTTAATATGGTGCTTGTCGACATCTCATGTCTCCTCCCTATATTTCCCGTTTGCTGACACCGATCACAGGAAACTTCGTTTCAGTTACGTGTGCTTACCCGGCGGTACTCACATGTAATTCGCTCCCGAGCTACATGGTTGTTGCCACCCTTGCTATAATCCAGTAAGGACAGAATGCAAGGACCAACAATACATTTACATGCATGCATGTAGGATTGCCCCCCTCCATGAAACCTTGCTCCCTCCCTTTGAATAGGAAGGGGTCATCCCACACGTATTGCCGAACCTCTGAAAAGAATCTTTTACTTTGTTGGGTCGTGAATTCTGGTGGTATCACTCTTCCCGCAAGAAAATTCACCAAATCTGCATACCAGGGGATGGCGACCTTAATAGCAATGAGGGTATCATCCCATAGAGCATCGTCTATTTGGGTACTGTCTCCTTCTCCTATCCTGCGATCTATGGGCATGCACGATAAGTGGTCTGCGACGACGTTGTCCGTCCCCTTTTTATCCCTGATTTCTATATCAAATTCCTGAAGTAATAAAATCTATTGAATAAGGCGGGGTTTAGCATCCTTCTTACTTAGCAAGTAACGAACTACAGTATGGTCGGTGTATACCACTACCTTCGACCCTACCAAGTATTGTCTGAACTTGTCAAATGCAAACACTAGTGCTAGTAATTCCTTCTCAACCGTGGCATAATTGATTTGTGCCTCGTTCAGTGTCTTACTGGCGTAGTGAATGGCGTATAGTTTTTTCTCCTTCCGTTGCCCCAATACTTCCCCCACTGCATAGTCACTAGCATCACACATGACCTCGAATGGTAGGCTCTAGTCAGGCGGCTGAATTATCGGAGATGTCACTAAGGCTTTCTTTATTTCCTCAAATGCTACTAAACATTTCTGGTGAAAAATAAATTCTCTGTCTCTAGCTAGCAGATATGTAAGAGGTCTAGTTATTTGAGAAAATTTCTTTATAAACCTTCTATAGAAACCTGCATGCCCAAGAAAGCTCCGAACTCCCTTTACATCCCTGGGTGGTGGCAATTTTTCTATTACTTCGACCTTCGCCTTGTCTACTTCAATACCGTTCCCTGATATCTTGTGCCCTAGAACTATTCCTTCAGTTACCATGAAGTGACATTTTTCCCAGTTCAGAATCAAGCTATTCTCCTCACACCTTTGCAAAACCCTTTCTAAATTCTTTAAACATGCATCGAAATTCATTCCATAGACCGAAAAATCATCCATAAATACCTCCATAATTTGTTCGATCATGTCCAAGAAGATAGCCATCATACAACGTTGGAAGGTAGCCGGGGCATTACATAGGCCAAAGGGCATTTGTCTGTACGCGAAGGTTCCGTACGGGCATATGAAGGTGGTCTTCTCTTGGTCTTTAGGGTGGATTGCGATTTGGAAAAACTCTGAGTACCCGTCAAGGTAGCAAAAATAGGAATGTTTAGCTAGGCATTCTAGCATCTGGCCGATAAACGAAAGTGGAAAATGATCCTAGTTTGTTGCTTTGTTTAATTTACTATAATCTATACACATTCTCTACCCCGTTACCGTTCGAACAGGGATTATCTCATTCTCCTCATTTTTTGCCACCGAAGTGCCACCTTTCTTTGGGACTACGTGCACTTGACTCACCCACTCACTATCTGAAATAGGATAAATTATTCCGACATCCAAGAGTTTAAGCACTTCCTTTTTCACTACCTCCTGCAAATGAGGGTTAAGTCACCTTTGACGCTCCATGGTTGACTTACACCCATCCTCAAGTATTATCCTATGCATGCATAGAGACAGACTTATCCCTTTTATGTCATCGATGGTATATCCCAACACTTTTTTATACATCCTGAGCACCCCCACCAACTTCCTTTCTCTTCCTCACTCAAATTGGCATTTATAATCACCAGATGGGATGCAAGTGGCCCTAAAAATTCATACTTTAAACTGGGGGGAAGTGGTTTCATCTCAAGCCCTATGTGTTTCTCTTCTGCCATTTGCCTCGATTCTTCCTCTTCTTCTGATCCGGAGGATAAGGAGTCTTCTTCCACCAGGTACTCTCTCTCTCTTTATCCTCCTTCTGTACCTGGTAGACTACTTCAGTGCATTCTATCCCCTTTATCAGAAAAGTCTCCTGAAAGTGTTGCTCGCTGTTGGCCTATATTTCGAGAGTCCCCACCACTGTCTCTATAATGCGATATGCATCGTCTGTGCTTCTTTTCAACAATACGCCCCCCGTAGCTGTGTCCAAGAGTTCTTTCAATGCGTTAGTTATCCCGGAATAAAAAACATAGAGGAGTAACCAATCCTGTAATCCATGGTGTGGGCAGTGAACAACCAGGTCCTGTAGCCTCTTCCATGACTCGATCAGAGTCTCCTCTTGCCCTTGCTCAAATGAAAGGATTTTATCCCTAAGGTACGCTGTTTTGTGGGGGGGGGGGGGAGGGGGAGGGGGGAAGAATTTAATTAGGAAAGTGTTTTCCATTTGTTCCCATGTCATTATACTTCCAGAGGGTAGCGCGCGTATCCATTGCTTAGCCCCTCCTTTTGTTGGGATGTATACTGAAAAGTCTATCTTTTGTATGAACATCTTTATTTTTGAAATAAGAATCACATGATCATTGTTTGCATATTTATGGTTATGCATATTATCTAATACATTACATTGTAGATAACATGGTGTGTGGTGTCACACAGGAGATCATGTTATCGACTCCTTGTAAAGTATAAGTAAAGGCTCACAACCGAGATAACTTTGGACAAACCATTGGTATGGTTATAGTGTGATTTGGTATTGGTTTGTCTTGACCATAGAATCACACTAGTTCACTTTGTGTGTATTGAGCAGGACCGACTTAGAGGTGATTCGATTTATTGCTGACTACATAATCGAATCGGACCTCAGATATTATATTGTACATGCTCTTAATCCCGATATAATAACGGGCACATATACTTAGTATTCATTTCTTTGATTTACCAATGGGCGAGATTTATAGATTAAATCGATAGGCTCGGTAAGTTGGGAAATGATATTATTTATATGGTGTGCCGTTGATTATAGGAGGAAACCGTGTCCTATATATTAGGATGATGATGTCCCCTTGAAGAGCTCATAAGATTCATCATGTAAACCCTGCAGGTGGACTTGGTCCGCCATGATGATAAGGTTGTGTGGTACTACTCATGGAGTTAGATGTTGATTAATTAATGGTCAGTAAATTAATTAATCGATGGACATTCGAGATCTTAAACACGGGGAGAAAAATGTACATATAATATATGGAGCCCATATTAACTTATGGGGGTTGGTGAGGTAGATCAATGATAATCCTTTAGTGGATTGGATTATCATTAATGGATCGGACTTTATGTGGGCTTGATCCATTGGGTGGCCAAGATCCAACTCCTCCTCATGGTCCCTATTGTAGCCTATTAATACCTCATGAAGCCTAGATCCAATGGATGAAAACAAAACTCTAGATCCAATAGTAGAGATTAAATCTCTAGATCCGACGGTTGAGATTAAATCTCTAGATCCGACGGTTGAGATTAAATCCCTAGAACCAATGGTGGAGATTAAAACAAGGCTTATCCCTAACTCTATAAAAGGAGGCTTTAGGGTGGGCGGCAAGGGGGAATTCCAATAGAGATAGGATTAGGGTTTGAGAGGCTTAGGGTTTGGAGGTGTTGGGCAGCCACAAATAAGGAAGTTTTTTCCTTTTCTTCTTCCTCTTCCAAGTTGGTTGGCGCCCTTCTCCTTCTCCCCTCCCTTGGCCTGTGTCCAAACCTAATCCTTCTCTTCTCCTTGGCCGGTGGAAACAAGGCTTAGGGTCTTCCCTTGGAGCTCTTGGCCGACATCTATCTTCTTCATCCAATCCTTCTTGGCCGGCGGCAAGCACCAAACTTGGAGCTTGGTGGTTGGTTGAAAGAAGGAAAAGTGTTTTGTTTCTCATTCTTCCTCTTGTTCGGAGTGAGCAAGGAAGGAAGATTGGTGATCTAGGAGCTTCGACTTTTGGTAGATCGTCGCCCACACGACGTCCAAAAGGAGGAAGGACATACAATAGAAGATCGAGAGGTATATCGATGGTCTATTTTCTTTTGTAACATGTCTATAATTATTTTTCAATTATATATGCATGTAGTATTCTAGTTTTATGATTAAAATAACTTGGACCCCGAATATAAACACAAAAGTCGGCGATCCGTACATCGTCTATTCCATGGCTATTCGTAGAATAGAGGTTGGTGGCTTGAACAACAAGTTTGTTCAAGTGACTACTCTAATCGAATAGCACGACGATGAAACGGTTGCTTGGGTGATCCCTTTTTTCTAGGATTAAATTTTTTTTAATCCGGGGACATCGATAGGATCGCCATGAACAAGCGACCGAGTTGAAGTGGGAAGCGAAGTTTCCTACCTTCAAGTGGTATCAAAGCTTTGGTTCCGGGAAAAACCCTTCAAGTGGTATCAGAGCCATGGTTTTCGGTTTTGTATGTTTAGGATTCGGTTACTTTTATACACTTTTCATATATTATATGTGCCAGATAATAGTAGGATATGCGTAGATTAACTCTTTGGTTGCAGGAATAGGATCCAACTATTATGGCCATATGTGTGTATGTGATTGTATGTGTGTAATTGTATATTTTGTTGAATCCTCGGAGTTGACGAGGCTAGTATTTAATTTTTGTAAATTAGATACGACATTGTTTAGCCACTATTTTTATTTTAGTTTACTTTCGATCTAGATTTCATGTACACTCCCTCGTGGAGTATAGGATCGATGGATGTAAATTAAAATATTTTTTCTCGGCTCGGATCTCCGGATGGCTAGTACATGGCGTAGGGAGGAGCAGACGAGATGGCGATACGACGGGAGACATATTGAAGATAAAAGCCATAATAGTTGGAAAATATTTATTTTTCATATTTATTGCTTATTGTTCGATATGCATGTCGTAGGCTAGAAAATTCCTCAATTTCAAATTACTAAGTGGGAGAGGGATATTTTTATAAATTCCCATGGCCTCCATTACGATTTGACATATGATGTAAACAAACTTGCACGTCGGCTATGAGTGCCTTCCTCCCCATCAGATGAGTTTGTTTGCAGATCATAAGGTCAAATATGGTTATAGAAAATTATTAAGGAGCGTGTGTACTTCCCCATCGGAAGGCACATAACCCGAGATAATTACCTTGGTATCGAGTAATGGTGAACACTTAGATGCAAATAGGAGTATCCTCCCCATCGGAGTCACTGCTTTTATTTGTAGAGCCAAAGAGAAACCAACTATTAATTTTATTTGTCAAAAAGTTAGGTTGACAAGATAGTAAAATTAATGGGCAAAACCTCCTCTTACAAATGTAGAATTCATATACGTCCACACGATCGTGGCATACGATATTCTCAGTGATTTGAGGTGTTGGTTGATTTTAAAATTTTATTGTTTGTGGAATCAATAATTTTTTGAAATCTAAAGTTTTGATCTATGTGATTCTTAGATTTTTTTAAAAAATGACTTTCAGTCCACTTGCTATGATACTAAAGGAAAATAAACTTACTGTACATAATTATGTTGATTGGTAAAAGGAATCTTGACATTGTCTTAACTGCTGAGGAGTACAAGTATGTACTCTTCGAAGAGTGTCCTCCTAAGCCTGCGAATGAGCTAGAAGTCCTTGGAGCTGAGATCGATGGGAAAACCCAGGTCGATATCATTCTCCAGTTGACAGAAAGGCTTGCTCAGGCTCAGGTCATGGTTTCTCAGAAGGTTTCTACTTCTAAGCCAAAAAGCAAGAAGAAGAAGAAACAAGGTGAAGCAAAGCTGGAGGGAGGATCTTAAGGAGGAGTGAAGAAGCCGAAAGGCAAGTGCTTCACTTGTAAGCAGACTGGACATTGGAAGAAGGACTATCCCAATCTGAAGCGGAACAAAGGTATATCCTTTGGTCTAGTCATTGAAACATGGTTAGCGGTGTTATCTATCGGCACCTGGTGTGTAGATACGAGAGCCACTGATCATGTATGCAATACTTTGCAGGGGTTCCAGGAAACCTGACGATTAGCTAAGGGAGAGATTACCATTTACTTGGAAAATGCCACGAAGGTGGCGGCTGTTGCAGTGGGAGATGTTTATTTATCTTTTCAGAAAAATAAAGTTTTGGTTCTTAAGAATTGCCTTTATGTACCTTTATTTAGAAAGAATTTAATTTCAGTTTCTAAATTATTTATGGATGGATATTCTATTTCTTTTAATGACAGAGTTGTTATAAAAAGGAATAGGGAGATTAATCTGTTCGGGTGCATTGATAGGAAATTTATACACACTTGAACCAAAAGCTCCCACGATGCAAATAGAAGTTAATAACTCATCTTCTAACTCCAATAAGAGAAAAGAACCTTCGAAGATGAACCAAACATATCTTCGGCATCTTAGGCTTGGTCATATTAACCTAAGCAGAATTCAAAGGTTGATAGCTGATGGACCTCTGGGTTCATTAGTGGTGGAAGATTTCCCAACCTGCGAATCTTGCTTGGAGGGTAAAATGACCAAGAGGCCTTTTAAGACCAAGGGGTATAGAGCCAAAGATGTGTTAGAATTGGTTCATTCTAATTTGTGTGGTCCTATATCTATTCAGGCAAGAGGTGATTTTGAGTATTTCCTCTCTTTTATAGATGATTATTCGAGATATGGATACATTTACTTGATGCGCCGCAAGTCTGAATGCTTTGACAAGTTCAAAGAATTCAAGGTTGATGCCGAGAAACGTCAAGGTAAAAGTATCAAGACACTACGATCTGATCGTGGTGGTGAGTACCTCTTGGGAGAGTTTAGGTATTACTTATCAGAGGCTGGGATTCAATCCCAATTGTTTGCACCTGGCACACCCCAGCAGAATGGTGTAGTTGAGTGAAGGAATAGGACTCTTATATAGATGGTTAGATCGATGATGAGTTATTCTGAGTTGCCAGATTCGTTCTGAGGATATGCTCTAGATACGACGGTGTACATTCTGAACTTGGTTCCATCTAAATCAGTGTCTTCTACTCCCACAGAATTGTGGACTGGGCGAAAGCCTAGTCTAAGACATATTCGGATTTGGGGGAGTCCAACACATGTGCTGAAGGCAGATGCTGGTAAGTTAGAACCTCGTACAGAAGTACGCATGTTCGTTGGCTATCCTAGGGGAACGAAAGGTGGTTTGTTTTATAGTCCTACAGATCAGAGGGTTATCATTAGCACGAACGCCAGATTTCTAGAGGAAGACTATGTAATGAACCACAAGCCCATTAGTAAGATTGTTCTGGAGGAATTAAAAGGGAAAGTCACTTCTTCAGTACCACCGATACAAGAGGATATACCACAAGTCACTGCACCGCGTGTCACAAAAGATACACAGGTGATACCTCATCGTAGTGGGAGGGTTGTTAGACAGCCTGATAGATTCATGTTCTTGGGAGAATCTTCTGATTTGGTCCCGGGCGAACATGAACCTGATCCCTGGACATATAACGAGGCAATCCAAGATAAAGATGCAGTATCTTAGCAAAGTGCAATGAATACTGAGATTGAATCTATGGATTCAAATCAGGTCTGGGAGCTAGTAGAACCACCCGATGGTGTAAAAACCATTGGATGCAAGTGGATCTACAAAAGAAAGAGAGGAATAGACGGGAAGGTTGAGACCTTCAAAGCGAGGCTTGTTGCGAAGGGGTATACTCAGAAAGAGGGTATCGATTATGAGGAGACCTTTTCGCCGGTAGCCATGCTTAAGTCTATACGGATTCTCTTATGCATTGCAGCACATATGGATTATGAGGTGTGGCAGATGGATGTCAAGACAGCTTTCCTTAATGGAAGACTTGAGGAAAACATCTATATGAAGCAACCAGAGGGATTCATTGCAAAGGGCAAAGAGCATCTTGTATGTAAGCTTAATCGGTCCATTTATGGATTGAAGCAAGCTTCGAGGTTTTGGAACATCCGCTTTGATGAGGTAATCCAGTCTTATGTTTTTTTTCAAAGTCTGAATGAGTCTTGTGTATACAAGAGATGTGACGGAAACGTAGTAGTATTTCTTGTACTATACGTAGATGACATTTTGTTAATTGGCAACAATGTCAAGGTGTTATTGGATGTAAGGGTATGGTTGTTCAAACAGTTTGATATGAAGGACTTGGGAGAAGTGGGACACATCCTTGGGATCAAGGTTATAAGGGATCGCAGGAAAAGGATGTTGTGCTTATCTCAAGCTTCATACATAGACACCATTATGGATCGTTTTAGCATGTAGAACTCCAAGAAAGGTTTTCTACCTTTCAGACATGGAGTTCCTTTATCTAAGGAGATATGTCCTAGAACATCTGAGGAGATAGAGGAGATGAAGGCGGATCCTTATGCTTCGGCAGTAGGAAGCCTCATGTATGCGATGCTATGTACGAGACCAGATATCTGCTTTGCCATGGGGATGGTCAACAGATATCAGAGTAATCCAGGACAGCGACATTGGACTGCGGTAAAGCATATATTGAAGTACCCGAGAAGAACTAGGGATTATATGCTAGTTTACCAAGCAGACCAATTACTCCCTGTGGGTTACACGGATTTCGACTTCCAATCAGATAGGGATAACAGTAAGTCTACCTTAGGTTTTGTGTTTACTTTGGGAGGTGGAGCCATTGTATGGAGGAGTGTCAAGCAGAAATGCATGGCAGACTCCACCATGGAAGCTGAGTATGTGGCAGCCTCTAAGGCGGCCAAAGAAGCTGTGTGACTCAAGAACTTCCTGATAGACTTGGATGTGATTCCTGGTTTGCCCAGAACTATCATAATTTTTTGTGATAATAGTAGTGCAGTTGCAAACTCGAAGGAACCACGAGCCCATAAGGCAAGTAAACACATAGAGCGCAAGTACCACCTGATACGAGAAATCGTAAAGGAGGTAGAAGTTGTTGTCCCCTAGAATGCATCAGAGGATGACCTGGTAGACCATTTCACTAAGGCCCTTCTAGAGAGAGCTTTGATAGGCATGTGGAGGGAAGGAGAATCAGATGTATGGTGTTGGGTTTTCGGCACCGCGGCGTGTGTGTGTTCGATCATGTTTCGTAAACATGAGCACAGCGGAAGCAATTAAAAATAATAAATCTATATTTATTACAACACACACAACACACGCATGCTATTACAACAAGTGTAGACATAACCGTAAATTAAAATTTGCAATAAAAGAAATTATCTACGTTATACCTTTCGTATGACGTGTAGCGGGAACGGCATCAACCGGAACGATCCTCGTAAGAATCGTCTCTATCCGTATCCACGCCGAGCTCCTCGGGATGACTTCGCTAAGTCACGAGCTTTGTCTTCGTACGGGTTACTAGCCTCGTGTTGAAGACGACGTGATCGAGAGATGATCACGATCCGAATCCAAATTCGGATCCTAAAACGAGTTCTCAAAACTCGCTTCTCCGGAGAGGTATTCGTCAACCAATTGACGAATCCTTCGTCCTCCACCTCAGAGGATTACCGGAGATCAAATCCCCGGTAATTTAGGCGCTATTGGAGCACTAACCGTCGTCCAAACGACGCTCCGACAACAAAGAAACAAGCTGTCCAGAAAAACTGGACAGCTTTTGGTGGAGGAATAGAGGCCGGCCAAGGAGAGATGGAAGCTCACCTTATCACCGAACCTAGAGGAGATCACCGGAGGGTCGCCGGAGCATCGCCGGCTGAAGCTTGGATGCCGGCGGCAAGGAGGTGGCAGCAGCTCCATGAAGTTGGCGGCAACACCATGTTGGGCGGCAACAACATGTTGGGCGGCTACAACTTGTTGGGCGGCAACAATTTCATTAGGGTTAGGGTTAGGGTTTAAGCCCTATTTTATAGAGAACTAATTCTCTTAATGGTTAATGGATCATATCCATAAAGCCCGTTAACCCGCTCCATTAGGATAAGTTAAAATAAACCAAACCATGATGGTTATTTTAAGTTAAAACGAACCGAACCAACCTTTGGTTCATTCGTTTAATATAAACCAAACCCTTTGGTTTATTCTCATCCATTGGATTAGAACCAAACCATTTTGGTCCATCCATTATGTCTTCATAAGACACGGCCCATCCACGCTTCCATTGCGACTGAAACAATTTTATGCTCGCTTTATGTTTGGTCCAACCAAACATAGTTTCTCTCGGTCTGAGAATCCCATTCTCAAGCTCGTTTTAAATCCTTTGGATTACACTCGTTGTGCGTGTGACCAAATAGGTTCTCGGTTTATGTTGGCCGTCTATAATTAACCATTAATTATAGAACGATCATGAGTGGCACCTAGTAGTACATCATGATCCCCAATTAACCGAAAAGATCAAATCTGTTGATCAGAACTATTTACGAAACCCTTGATGGCTCGAATGAATCGTGCCCCATTCCCTTCACTCATCTTATACCCACTTGGTTCAGGACATGGTCTATTGTGTCAGTCCCCACTAGGCTGACTATGTCACACCTAGCCCAAGTATCATTTCCTCGTCCTACGGATTCTAGTTACTCCACATGTATTGAAGAGTACCTTACTCTAAACATGTAATGCTTTGGCCAAAGACTTTAGTAACAATCCGACGAGAGGCCATGGGTATACATCTCCTCGCAAGGAGTGGTGAATCCTTTATAGGCTATTCAAACACCTTGATCATTTCGACTTATACCCAATCATCCGGGTCCACATCTCCTCGAGATGTTTGCTTAAGATGTCAAAGCATAAGTCTCCATGATCAAGATGACTTGAATACCGCAAGTCAAAGGAACATCGCACTTAAGCCACGCATAAGAACTTCATTGACATATCTATATATGCAGAGAACCATATGAAGTCTTACGGTGGTCACTCCAATGAACTAGTTACCATAACTAGCATCCACGATTAACTCCGGACATCACTATGTCTCCAGCCAGTGAGAATCAGCTGCTTGGATACACCAAGGAGTATACCTCGTGCTAGTCTCGACGAAATTGATGGTGTCCAAATCCATCAATTCATCGACTAGGGATAATTTCGATACATCACAATTACACATGTAGAGATACTCACTAGTTGTGATCCAATCACAAATTCTCTCATGCTGTGAATCGTATCGTGGACATTCAGTAAATGAGTTTAAGATCCAATCAAATACATTAAACATGTATACTCAAATAGTGAATCTTCATTTATCATATAAATGGTTCATATATAAGGCGATTGCCTTAGGACATCTCTCATATATTACTAACATATGGTAGTATGAGGACAGCATATTCGTTTAGTATAAGTGGGAGATTGTTGGAATGTATACTGAAAAGTCTATCTTTTGTATGAACATCTTTATTTTTGAAATAAGAATCACATGATCATTGTTTGCATATTTATGTTTATACATATTGTCTAATACATTACATTGTAGATAACATGGTGTGTGGTGTCACACGGGAGATCATGTTATCGGCTCCTTGTAAAGTATAAGTAAAGGCTCACAACTGAGATGTCTTTGGACAAACCATTGGTATGGTTGTAGTGTGATTTGGTATTGGTTTGTCTTGACCATAGAATCACACTAGTGCACTTTGTGTGTATTGAGCAGGACCGACTTAGAGGCGATTCGATTTATTGCTGACTACATAATCGAATCAGACCTCAGATATTATTTATATGGTGTGCCGTTGATTATAGGAGAAAACCGTGTCCTATATATTAGGATGATGATGTCCCCTTGAGGAGCTCATAAGGTTCATCATGTAAACCCTGTAGGTGGACTTGGTACGGCATGATGATAAGGTTGAGTGGTACTACTCATGGAGTTAGATGTTGATTAATTAATGGTCAGTAAATTAATTAATCGACGGACATTCGAGATCTTAAACATGGGGAGAAAAATATACATATAATATATGGAGCTCATATTAACTTATGGGGGTTGGTGAAGTAGATCAATGATAATCCTTTAGTGGATTGGATTATCATTAATGGATCAGACTTTATGTGGGTTTGATCCATTGGGTGGCCAAGATCCAACTCCTCCTCATGGTCCCTATTGTAGCCTATTAATACCTCATGAAGCCTAGATCCAATGGATGAAAACAAAACTCTAGATCCAATGGTAGAGATTAAATCTCTAGATCCGATGGTTGAGATTAAATCTCTAGAACCAATGGTGGAGATTAAAACAAGGCTTATCCCTAACTCTTTAAAAGGAGGCTTTAGGGTGGGCGGCAAGGGGGAATTCCAATAGAGATAGGATTAGGGATTGAGAGGCTTAGGGTTTGGAGGTGTTGGGCGGCCACAAATAAGGAAGTTTTTTCCTTTTCTTCTTTTTCTTCCAAGGTGGCCGTCACCCTTCTCCTTCTCCCCTCCCTTGGACGGCGTCCAAACCTAATCCTTCTCCTCTCCTTGGCCGGTGGAAACAAGGCTTAGGGTCTTCCCTTGGAGCTCTTTGTAACGCCCGTAAAATTTCTAGCAATTTTACGAGAATTTTGGCTTTATGATGATAGGCTTTATGTGGGTTTTTTTTTTGGAAAAATAAAAGAAAATAAGCCAAAAGAAAAAAAAAGAGGATGCAAAGCCTAGGAATTGAACCCCAAACCTCTAGAGATAGCCAAACCCTATAGATGCACCCACTAACCATAAGCCCAATAGAATTATATCATTAGAGGAAGAGGGAAATTTATAGATAAGTGGAAGAAGGGTAAGTGAAGAGGCATGACAAAGAAAAGAGAAACTTCTCTTCCTCCCTTTATAAAGAAGAAGGAAGTTTCCATTTGGCCATTTTCTTCCTCTCCTCTTCATCCTCACCGAAACCCATCTCCCTCTCCACCCTTTGGCCGAGACCCCCTTTCAAGCTAGGAGAAAGCTAGGTGACCTCCATTAGGTCATCTCTCAAGCAAAGCGAAGGATGTAAGTTTCCCCTCACCTGCAGTGTATTAGTTTCGTAGGTTAAATTTCATGTAAGAACGATGAAGTTGTAGCCCTTGTAGGTTTCGGCCAATCAAGTTTTCTTGGGCTAAGATTCATGAAAATGTTTCTAGGGAACTTCTATAGGTTGTATGCTCACTATAGGACCCTTTTAGGGGACAAAGATTCTAACTTGGTGCCCTTATAGGTTTCGGCCACCAAGGCCTTTTAGGGTTAGGGTTTTTATGACAACTCCCTCTTATGAGGATTAGGCCATGATAATGCTTATGAATAAATTTTAGGGGACAAAACCTAAGTTGGAACCCATTCCATGTTTCGGCCAACCCATATAATTAGGGTTAGGGTTGCATGAAAATGTTCCTAATGACACTAGGTTAAGTAATAATGCTTTATGAATGGACTTTAGGGGACAAAACCTAAGTTGAACCCATTCCATGTTTCGGCCAACCCATATAATTAGGGTTAGGGTTGCATGAAAATGTTCCTAATGACACTAGGGTAAGTAATAATGCTTATGAATGAACTTTAGGGGACAAAACCCAAGCTCGAGCCCCTTACAAGATTCGGCCAACCCATGGTTTTAGGGTTAGGGTTTCATGAAAACACCACCCCCCCCCCCCCCCCACATGTAGTTGTGCTAAGGGTATGGTTCTTGTTTGATTAATATGCCATGAATATGAATAGGAAATATTCTTCATGTTTATGATATAATGTGTCATGAAATATGCTCAGGTGATGAACATGTTTTTATGATTTAATATGCCATGGATATGCCAAAGAAATAGGCTTCATGTTATGATGTAATGTGCCATGAAATAGGCTTAGGTGATGAACATGTTTTTATGATTTAATATGCCTTGAATATGCTTAGGAAACATGCTACATGTTGATGATGTAATGTGCCATGAAATATGCTTAGGTGATGAACATGTTTTTGTGATTTAATATGCCATGAATATGCTAAGGAAATATGCTTCATGTTTATGATGTAATGTGCCACGAAATATGCTTGTATGATGAACATGTTTATACTTTAGGACCCCTTTAGGGTACTCTTATGTTATGAATGCATGTGTCCTTATGATAAGATGGAGATGCTTCCCTTTCAAGTAGGGACCAAGAGCTCTCCTTATGATAAGATGGAGATGCTTCCCTTTCAAGTAGGGATCAAGAGCTCTCCTTGAGATAAGATAAAATGGAGATGCTTCCCTTTCAAGTAGGGATCAAGAGCTCTCCTTATGATAAGATAAGATTAAGATGCTTCCCTTTTTATGTTGGGGATCAAGAGCATTCTTTATACTATGACAAGAAAAGAAAGGAATTAAGTATTTTACTTTGTAAGAGGTTAAGTACCCGACCCGTCAGGTGGTCGTTAATCAAATCCATAGGGACATAAGAAGACGTAAGAGGTCTTGCCTGGTAAGGCGTAAGAGGTCTTGCTCTAGTAGGTGGTGGCTCGCTACTGACCTACTAGGAAACGCGCATTATGTGGTACTTAACCTGGGGCCCCCCAAACAAGTTATGATGATATTGAAGTATCTATAAGTATATGTTTTGAAAAGAAAAGACTTTTATGATTATTGTGTATGCTCATGTTAAATACTCTGAATGCTTGCGAACTACGTTTTTTTTTATGCATGCTAGATGTTATGAAGTTATGATGATATGGAAGTATCTATAAGTATATGTTTTGAAAAGAAAAGACTTTTATGATTATTGTGTATGCTCATGTTAAATACTCTGAATGCTTGCGAACTACGTTTTTTTTATGCATGCTAGATGTTATGAAGTTATGATGATATGGAAGTATCTATAAGTATATGTTTTGAAAAGAAAAGACTTTTATGATTATTGTGTATGCTCATGTTAAATACTCTGAATGCTTGCGAACTACGTTTTTTTTATGCATGCTAGATGTTATGAAGTTATGATGATATGGAAGTATCTATAAGTATATGTTTTGAAAAGAAAAGACTTTTATGATTATTGTGTATGCTCATGTTAAATACTCTGAATGCTTGCAAACTACGTTTTTTTATGCATGCTAGATGTTATGAAGTTATGATGATATGGAAGTATCTATAAGTATATGTTTTGAAAAGAAAAGACTTTCAGGATATTGTGTATGCTTATGTTAAATACCCTGAATGCTTGCGAACTATGTTCTTTATGCATGCTAGATGTTATGAAGTTATGATGTTTAATGTTAAGTTTAAGAATGTTGCGACTATGTACTTCATGCTAGTTTAGAATTTATGATGTGGTGAATGTTATGGTTAAGTTTATGAATACTTGCGATTATGTTCTTTCTACAAGTTTAGGATTTATGTTATTACAAATGTTTATGTCCAAGTTAAACAAATGCTTATGATTATGTCCTTTATGCATGATTGGATTCACGATGAATGGTCATGGTTAAGTTGAAGAATGTTTGTGCCTATGTACTTTATGTAGGTTTAAGATGTAGGATGTTACGGATGCTTAGGTTAGGAATGCTTATTGTTAAGTTTTAAAACGCTTATGAATATGTCTTTCATGCATGCTTAGTTTTATGTAGTTATAATTCTTATGTTCAAATTATGCCCTGCTTAGATTAATTATGCTTTCTATGCCATGCTCAGTTTTTATTACATGGATATGTTGTTGATTAGTGTCGCCATGAAATGCTTAGGTCCTTTCTGTTTGGTATGCTCATGTTCTAATTGCTTGATGAAGTTTGTGGCTTTTGTGAGTAGGCAAGGATCTTACTAAGCTATATGCTTATAGTTCATGTTGTCCATATACTGCAGATAAAGGAAGTTTGCGCTAGAGGAAGTAGCAGGAGGGGCCAAATGTGTGTGATAGTGGCATGGTGGAAGAATACCCTATACTATCTGCTTGTATTTATATGCTCTAAGAACAACTTAAGACATTGCTTCCGCTTATAAGACTTGTGTTTAATGAGTATCATCTACTTAAGAAGGTTGGAAATGTTAGAACTCATGAACGAATCTTTATGTATGCATGTTAGGAAAGATATGTTAACATGCTAATGATGAATATGATATGTGATGCATGTGCAAAAGAAGGTTTAAGTTATGATGACCTGTTAAAGTACGTAGGTTGTGAGAGGATCCATATGTAGTATGTTTAAAAAAAAAAAAGGAGTAACAGTAGCGCCGCCCTGAGAGCAGATAAGGGCGGGCGTTACACTCTTGGCCGGCATCTATCTTCTTCATCCAATCCTTCTTGGCCGGCGGCAAGCACCAAGCTTGGAGCTTGGTGGTTGGTTGAAAGAAGGAAAAGTGTTTTGTTTCTTATTCTTCCTCTTGTTCGGAGCGAGCAAGGAAGGAAGATTGGTGATCTAGGAGCTTCGACTTTTGGTAGATCATCGCCCACAAAATGTCCAAAAGGAGGAAGGACATATAATAGAAGATCGAGAGGTATATCGATTGTCTATTTTCTTTTTTAACATATCTATAATTGTTTTTCAATTATATATGCATGTAGTATTCTGTTTTTATGGCTAAAATAACTTGGACCCCGAATATAAACACAAAATTCGGCGATCTGTACATCGTCTATTCCGCGGCTATTCGTAGAATAGAGGTTGGTGGCTTGAACAACAAGTTTGTTCAAGTGACTACTCTAATCGAATAGCATGATGATGAAACAATTGCTTGGGTGATTCCTTTTGTCTAGGATTATCTTTTTTAATCCGGGGACATCGATGGGATCGCCATGTATAAGCGACCGAGTTGAAGTGAAAAGCGAAGTTTTCTACCTTCAAGTGGTATCAGAGCTTCGGTTCTGGGAAAAACCCTTCACCTTTCAGTGAAAATGGGAACATAATGAGCTTAATGGCATCTACTGGGACTCCTTCATACTGCACTGTGCCATAGTATGCAAGAAATTCTTCAAGGTTCCTCAATCTGAGCCCCTCCAAACTGCTTTTCTTGAATAAGAGCAATTAATGTAGGATTTATTTCCCAGCTTGCGGCCTGAATTCGGGGAATAACAATGCAGGAGTTCCAGGCTTTTCGTCTAGGCGCTATGTAATCTTTCAAGGGTCGAGCGGGTTGTATCAACATTTCAACATTCTTTGGTGAGAGATGCTTAATAGATCATATGAAAAGAGGACTTGGAGGGTGAAACTAAAGATTTAGTTAAGGAGAAAAGTTAAGAGTATTTACCTAATACCAAGAAAAAGGAAATAAGCAAATCCAGCTAACAAAATCAAGGATGCAAAAAAGGAAATAAAAATTAAAAACTAAATCTAAATATGGAAAATGTAAAACTGAAGTAAATAAAGCAAACTAGAAAGAAAATAAAGCAAGTAAATAAATCTAATCCTAAGTCCGATCCAATTTTCTACTGTTCGGTTCGATATCGAATCGATCAGTCCTCGACAAAGGCGCCAAAAACTTGATGCATGCGAATGCGACCTTAAATCTCGCGACAGAGGTCGTCGAGGACTCGAAGCGCATGCACACGCTAAACGCCTGCAAGTGCACAGATGTCATCAAGTAATAAAAGATTATCGATCCCACATGGACTGGGATTCGAATATCGATATGTTCAGTGGTTGAAATTATTTGGAAGTAAACTCTAAGAGGTTTCGATTTGTGAGGGATGTCGGTGGACTATACTCTATACGGTGTCACGTGGAGGAAGAAGGGAGCATGCCGGGGTCTTCAAAGGTGATTCTAGGACTTCGGTTTCGCTTGTGTGTCGCAAAATAATGCTGTCAACTGGCGTTGTCTAGACGTTTAGCTATGGTTTTGTGGAAGGGACATCATACACTCTCCCGATGAGCCCCGCATCTACCGGGAGCTATCTCCGCCTTAAAAGGATGGGATAGACGGTACGAGGATGCCGAATCAATCCCTACGATGAACCATTTCCGGTTCCATCGCATCCTTCTACCCACGGTTATAGGAGATCAGGTTTACCCCTAGGTTCCTTATATAAAATCCCCTAAATCTTAGATACGAGGGCTATCACCCCTCGTATCGCCTAAGCACAATAGGTAGAAAACCAAACACACATATATATAGTTTAAACAACTTCCAATTGCCAAATTAAACTCAAAGACAGAATTTAACATGAACCAACATGTAATGTGCACACAAGCTACTCCCTAATCCTAGAATCGAAGAAACTACTCCATGTATATAAAGGAGGAATCACAAAGCATGTACATGTTCGAATACATCAGAAATAAAATGCAGGAACAAGAGATTACAATGCTTTCATGGTATTTTCTCCAGCGTTGAAGTGCAAAGAGTGGACCTCTGACGGCGTTCCTCCTCCCTGTTGCGAGTTCCCGAAGCTTTTTAAGGCTTCGGTGTGCCGTCCTAGCCGTCGTATCTACCCCCTAGGTTTTCGGCGGAGCCAACCTTATATAGACATCACCTCGGACCACTGCAAAATCCGAAAAAAGCCCTAGTCGTGCAAATCTGGCATTCCGCCACATGGCCATGTGTTTCCACACGGCCAGGTCGTGTGCGGCCCTGGGGTGGATGATCTCGCCCATTGGACATGGCCGTGTGTAGCCACACGCCCTGGTCGTGTCCCACTCTGCGTCTAGTTGCAAGTAAAGAAAACTACTTTATAATTGCTCATTTGAATGCTTGATCTTTTGTTACTTAAATTGCACTTGGAGACCCTGATTTACAGCAGCAATTCGCCCCAAAAGCCCTCAAGAAACGCTTGTGAAATCCTCTTCCACGAGTTCCATTTAAAGCTTCAACCTGGGCTAGAAATCGTCGATCAGTCGACTGCTCGGGACCATCAATCGACTGATGCCACTGTTGTCGTGAGACAACGATTAGATCCACGCTAGAAAAATCTAACAGATCCATCATCAGTCGACTGATCATGGCCATCAATCGACTGATTGAGCCTTCACTCGACTGCTAACCCCAACAGTCGAGTCAGACTCCATTCTATGCCCGAAATCGAGCGCATCGATCGATCACAAGATCGCTCGATCGCGATCAATCCCACCTCTTGCGATGCGACTACTAGGCCAATTCTCGCAGTCAAATCCTAGTTGACTCACGCCAGTCGACTACCATATGGCACCAGTCAATTGACACATATCAAACATGAGGTTTTAACCCAAGTATGGTTCCCCCATACTTGTTAGACCACCCTTAGCCTAGACCTAAGCCTTCTAGCCACCTTCGTCAACCTCACGCCTCTCGGATCCCTCCAAGTCATCCATGACTTGTTCATCCATTGCGCTAGCCTTCATGTGCTTCCATCAGCTATGTCATGCTAATGATGTCTACACCGCCAAGGTACATTGGACTTACGCTGCCAAGACTCCGCTTGGACTTTACGCCGCCAACCATTGGACTTATGCTGCCAAGACTCCTGCTTGGACTTTACGCCGCCAATATTAAACCCCTTGGACTTCTCAAATGCCAAGACTCAAGCTTGGACTTTCCCTTGCCAACCCATGTTGGACTTTCCATGCCAAGACCCATGCTTGGACTTTTCCTTGCCAAGACCCATGCTTGGACTTTCCAATAATCACATGGTCAACCCTAGTCAACCATCAAAGTCTCCCTCGAGTCAAACTTGAGTCCGGTCAATCATGATCTGGGTTGATTGTTCCAATAATCTCCCTAAAACATTATTAGACATCAATGTCAAACATCAATATCAACTCTCTATGTCAAACATCAAAACATCACTCAAGTCAAACTCGAGTCCGGTCAATCGTGACCTTGGCCGATTGCACCAACAATCTCCCCTTTTTTATGTTTGTCAAAAACACATACCTTTGAGTTATAACACTAACTCAAATTCCCTTACCAATTTTCCAAATTAGTAATCTTACCTTTCTCCCCCTTTTTGACATACATCAAAAAGGTTAATCCAAAGAGGTCAATGTCTCATATCCAATGAGATCTTACAATCTCCCCCTTGGTCCAAAAATACCTAGGATGCCTACCATCTTCCTAGTGATAAGTCTCATATCATTCAAGAGAGACAATTCTACACACTCTCCCAATTTCCAAATTGGGTATCTCAAAATCCCATTTCTCCTCCTCATGAGGAAAAACAACATCCATCATCCCTTGATGGATACCTCCCCCTTGACCATTGCACCAACAGTGTCCTTGGGAAGTCCCTAAGTCAATAGGAACTCTAAATCATCAAAAATAAGGTCTAAAGTTCAACATTGAACTCTCCACACCTTAAGTTTGATACATCATCCTAACATCTCTCCTAATCCATATCCAATGGATTTTAACCCTTAATAATGCTTTCCAAAGCATATCTTAGGGTTAGGAGTGGTTAGGAAACTTTGCCGTAGCTGAAAACGAGCTAAACAACCATGTTTTTCCCAAAATCAGCCTAGTAGTCGACTTTATCAGAGATCAATCGACTGCCACTCTCATCAGTCGACTGCCACCAAGGGCTGTCGACTGATAACTGAAATTTTTGAATTTCAATTATTAAAAATGAATTTTTAAAATTCATAAATAATTATATGTATATCGAAAAATCATGAAAATTCATACGTATAATACTTATGACTAATACAATGGGTGAAAAATGATAGAAAAATATTTTACCCATAAAATATCAAAATTGATACAAAATTCAAAAATAAAGAAAAACTTCAAAGTTTTAGCTCACTTTGTATCAACTTCATCAATTGTGATTACTATAAAAAAAATAGACTTCACCAAAATTTTCTAAATTGATTTTAAAATGATTTTGAAAACCTATATTGGATCATATTCCTTGGGCTTAATGTACATGACTTGTACACAAGCTTTCCCAATGATCCATCATTAAGATAAGATGAGTTTAGGTCCATCTAGATGCAAAAACTATGCACCTTGAACTTAACTCATATCCTAGCATCTCACATGTATCTAGGGTGTATAAATATACATACATGTCAATTTTAATGTGAGATGTTGGTTTTGGTTCTCCTAATCTAGGGTTTTATGCATTTTGCTAAGGCAACCCTACTTGATTCCCTTATAAATGGGACTTCAAGTCATGCCAAAGTCCTCAACTCAATTTTAATCAATTTAGATGCATGAATGATTATGGCATTAAAGATGGTATAAATAAATACATGCTCATAATCATGATGTCATGGCATAAGATGGAATCTAAAAATACATGACATTAAACCTAATCCTAAAAGCATGATCATGACATATAAATGATAAAGATTAAACATGATGTCATGCCATATTATATGGCAAATCAAGCATGGCACATAAAATGTATAGGTATAATAATACCTAAATTTTAATATTTGTTATCATTTGATATTATTAAGTATATTTTGTCATATTGTCACTAATCTCCCAAGTGTGCCAAAAACCTAAAATGACACACAAACACCTCTAAACCTAATTTGTGCCAATTTAAATTATTTTTCACAATCCCAAAAATGTATTGGCACATCCTAAATCTTTTAGGATCATAAGATCAAATCTATTTCCAAGGTACCCATAACCTTAAAAATTACCTAAAGTGTCACCTTTACCATGGTTAGGTTAACTACCTTTCCAATCAAGGTTGGCACACCCAAAACCCATCTAGCGTGAATCAATCACGCTCTTAGGAACCCAAAACCTATTTGAGCTCCTAGGGTTAATTAGGTATTCCTTAGGGATAACCTCCCTAGATACCCTCCTAATGACCCTTCTAGGCTTGTTAGCCTTGGTCATTTGGGTCTTTTCATGGTTAACTCTAGGGGTGACTCCCCTTGTAACCTTCTTAGTGGCTTCCCTAGGTTTCCTTGAAACCCTAGCCACTATACACACACCATGGTCAACTCTAGGGATGCCTTCCCTATTGACCTTGGTCTTCCTAAACCTAGTTTGTGTTCCATAATCAAATGAGAACACTATGATAAGCCACCTTAGGCTTAGGTTTGTGACTCAAACCCTTCTTGCCCTTGGTTGACTTTTGTCTCTTAGGCCCTAGGTGTTGACTCTTGGTCCTAGACTCTTGACTTTGACCATTTAACCCTTTAACTTGATTTTGTATAATCCTAAGGGTCTTTTCAAGTTTTTTCAAGCCTTGACCTCAAGGCTTGGTTCTCTAATTCTAATTGTCCAATTTTTGAATTTTGATTTGGTCTTTGGGCATTGTTTTTCCTAGGCATATGTCTAGTCCATTTAGGGTTTAAGCCTAGGTGGTCTTCTATTTTCTTGATAGATTCTCTAGACAAGGTCTTTCTAGGGACATTAGTCCCAAATTTCTCCTTATTTGAAAAGTTGTCCTTCTTAGCTCCTAAACAAAAATATTTGTTCCTATTAGCATGCTTATGTTCATGGGCAATAGCAAGTGAATTAACATTATTTCTAGCATGCTTTTTACTACAAAAACTAGAAGGTGCACTATTGAAGTATACCTTAGGGTTAGCCTTAGCTCCCCCTACATGAGTTGCTCCTTCTTTCCCCTTCTTCTTCCCCATAGGACATTGAATCCTATAATGTCCTTCTTGGTGACACTTGAAGCACACCACATGCTTCTTGCTTTTAATTGTCGGGGCTCTAGCTTCCTTTGACTTCTCTTGGCTTTTAGGTGCCGGTGGAGCTTTCCTTACTCTCTTTGGGCACTTGCTCTTGTAGTGCCCGACTTCCCTACACTCAAAGCAAATAATATGAATTTTATTTAAAATTACATTGTTTGAGTTACCTAGTTCGGTGGTGAGGGTCTCTTGAGCTTTCTCTTCCTCTCGACCGGATGTAGATGGTTTTTCTTGTTGCTCTGGTGTTGAGGATGCTCTAATCTCCTCCCCCTCAATCCTAGAGGTGGAGGTCTCCTTTTCTTCCACCGATCCGGAAGTTGATTCCTTCTCAACTTCCGAATCCTCACTCGCTTGTGAGGATGATGATGGTTCTTCTTCTTGAATCGATAATGAATCTTCATGGAGCTTTGCCACTTGGCTCCATAGCTCCTTGGCATCTATATAATTACTTAACATACACAAGATATTGTTAGGTATTAGGTCAATCAAAAATTTCATTACCTTATCATTTTTTTCGAAGGCTTGGACTTGCTCTTCGGTCCATCTCTTCTTTTTGAGGAAACCACCTTTTGGTCCTCTTGGATATTCAACTCCTTCCATTAAGATGGACCATTCTTCGAAGTCCCTCATCATTAGGAAGTCTTTGATTCTCGCCTTCCATTGTCTAAACCCTTCTTGTCCATAGAAGGTATAAGGGATAGGTGTGTTGATATACCAACCTAGTTGTTCTCCCAACTCCATCTTCACCCTCTAGCGTCTTTGTATTAGCTCCCGGCGGTTAGTCCGTAGAAGAGCCCCGGGCTCTGATACCAATTGTAAGGAGATTTATGACCGCTAGAGGGGGGGTGAATAGCTCATTTTCATTGCATGATTGTCTATAAATTATGTTAGCGCAGCAGAAATAGAAATAATAAAACAAATATAATACAAACACAAGCACTACACAATCATATAACGTGGTTCGGAACCGAACGGTTCATACTCTACGGATCGAGCTCTAAAGAGCTCTAGTGGTGCACACACAACCACTAATCAAAAATACTCCTTGACACAAGTCGGAGGCGAAGAAACCTCGTACAAATATTCTTACAATAATAAGAAATAGATACAAGCAATTACAATAATGAAATAAAATGCAAGTAAAGAAAACTACTTTACAATTGCTCTTTTGAATGCTTGATCTTTGGTTGCTTGAATTGCACTTGGAGACCCTGATTTGCGGCAGCAAATCGCCCCAAAAGCCTTCAAGAAATGCTTGTGAAATGCTCCTCCACGAGCTCCATTTAAAGCTTCAACCTAGGCTGGAAATCGTCGATCAGTTGACTGCTCGGGACCATCAGTCGACTGATGTCACTGTTGTCGTGAGACAACGGCTAGATCCACGTTGGGAAAATCCAACGGATCCATCATCAGTCGACTGATCATGACCATCGATCGGTGATTGAGCCTTCTCATTTGCTAACCCCGGCGGTCGAGTCGGACTCCGATACGTGCACGAAACGAGCAGCACGGTCGGTGATCACAAGATCGGTCATTTGCTCATAATCGATCGGCCCCACCTCTGGCGGTCATTGCTACAATTCCGCGATCGAAACCCTAGTTGACTCATGTCAGTCAACTACCACATGGCACCAGTCGACTGGCACACCTCAAACATGAGGTTTTAACCCAAGTATGGTTTCCCCATACTTGCTAGATCACCCTTAGCCTAGACCTAAGCCTTCTAGCCACCTCCGTTAGCCTCACGCCTCTCGGATCCCTCCAAGTCATCCATGACTTGTTCATCCATTGCGCTAGCCTTCAGGTGCTTCCATCGGCTATGTCATGCTAACAGTGTCTACACCGCCAAGGCACATTGGACTTACGTTGCCAAGACTCCGCTTGGACTTTACGCCGCCAACCATTGGACTTATGCTGCCAAGACTCCCGCTTGGACTTTACGCCGCCAATATTAAACCCCTTGGACTTCTCAAATGCCAAGACTCAAGCTTGGACTTTCCCTTGCCAACCTATGTTGGACTTTCTATGCCAAGACCCATTCTTGGACTTTTCCTTGCCAAGACCCATGCTTGGACTTTCCAATAATCACATGGTCAACCCTAGTCAACCATCAAAGTCTCCCTCGAGTCAAACTCGAGTCCGGTCAATCATGACCCGGGTTGATTGTTCCAACAATCTCTCCAAAATATTATTAGACATCAATGTCAAACATTAATGTTAACTCTCAATGTCAAACATCAAAATATCACTCGAGTCAAACTCGAGTCAGATCCGGTCAATCATGACCTGGGTCGATTGCACCAACAAAACGGGCCTTGCCTCTATCAGTATCCACACTAGAATCACCTGAGACAACATCTAGGGCAGCAAGCCAATGTATCCGATTGGTGCTAGCCAATCGACGGAGACAAGAGAAGAAGAGAGATGAAGACGACTACCAAGGAAGAAAACCTAAGAAAAACTCTCTCTCCAATGATTATGAAGGGATCTATTTATAGATATCTTGATTAGGTCATCTTAGGAGGCTTAAACAGAACCTATCTTACCATAATTATTCCATAATTAAGGTAAGAACAATCTAGGAAATTTCCATAAGAGAAATCTCCAAAAACGGTGGAACTGTGACATGACCGTGTGTCTTACACACGACCAACCATGCCAGGACACACAACCAGCTGTGTGTCCTTCTGGGCACAACTCAGCTTTTGGCCATTTTTGGCCAGAGCTAGGCATGACCTGTGCTAGGTTAGGTACAATAGTGTGAGGCTTTGTATGGTCTGTTTGAGTTCGTTTAGGTGCGATATGACCGTGCTAAGTCCGACAAGGCCATTGAGGTTCCACAACCTCCGTTTCACATCCCTTTAGCCTGGTCCAACAAAATATATCCTCTCATCGAGAATCTTATTCTCAGACTTGTTTTACATCTTGAGATCACCTATAGTGCGTGTGACCCAATAGATTCCCGGTTATGTTGTTCATTCATAATTAACCCCTTAATTATGAATAGATCATGAGTGACACCTAACAATACATCATGACCCCCAATTGATCGAAAAGTCTAAATCGACTCCAGAACATTTCTGAACCCATCAACAACTATAGTTGTTAGTTCCTTGTTCCTTTCACTCATCTTATACCCACTTGGTTCAGGACACGGTCTATATGCTCGTCCCCACTAGGCTGACTATGCACACCTAGCCTAATTAAGTTAGTTTCCTTATCCTGTGGATTTAAGTTACTCCTTCATGTTCCCAAGAAGACCATCTTCTTAACATGTTTGCTCTAGCCAGAGACTTCTAAGTAAAAATCCTGACAAGAGACCTAGGGTATAGATCTCCTTTATCAGGAGTGATGAATCCTCTGTGGGCTATTCAAACACCTTCGATCACTTTGGCTCATACCCAATCATCCAAAAGTTACACCTACTATGTAGATGGTTGTGAAGAAGTCAAAGTACAAGGCGCTATGATCAAGGTGACTTGAATACCTCAAGTCTAAGGTGTTGGATCGAAGAGACATGCTAGAGGGGGGAGAATAACATACGAGAAACTCTTTCTTTTCGACGATTGAAAACCCGAGTAGCACAGCGGAAATAAAAGCAATAAAAGAAAATGATACCTTTTCTTTTTACTTGGTTCACAACCAAAAGGTTGCTAATCCAAGGCCTCGTGATCCCAGACCGCGTTCGGTGGGGCAATCCACTAACTTGAGTCTCTTCCTCGTTGGAGGTAAGAGACGACGATTACAAATCAAAAGTAGAGGAAGAGGCAACAAGCCTACCTCTCCTCTTAGCAATGAAAAGTACAAGTAAAGTACAAGATGCAACTAAAGAAATGCTACCGGCTAGAAGATCCGAAGTTAGGTGTGATGTCGACATTACGACGACATAGCATTGTCAAAGAAGTCTCGGTATTGTCGGAGCATTTTGGGAGCAAACTTAGATGATGGAAAGGGGTGAAACCCTTCTTCTTTTATAACCCTTTGAGGCCTAGTTCATTGAGATCTAGATCTGGGTCAAAGCTCCACATCACCCCTCATTTTGTTGTCCTTATCTTGACTATCTTCGAAATGATCAGCTTGACCAGCAGTCGACTGATGCCCCTCAACAGTCGACTTATGGTAGGCTCAGTCGACTACCACTAGCCTCCAATCGACTGTCAGCTTGATCACTCACCTGCAACACAGAGTTAGAACAGAATACTTCATTGATGGTAATTACGATAGCTCCTTACTGTTCGACCTCGACCGTGACCTTCCTCTAGAAGTCTTAGTCGAATCGCCACCTACAGTTGTCCCCATATGGAAGACACGACCTTACCATCACTTCACACCCTGTGCTTACCTTTGGTCCTTCTGACCTGTCGCTTAGCTTCCGGTCACCACTGAGTTCCTCGACTCCCTGAGGTTCTCCTGGTGCCACCCGACCACCACGATTTCTCATCCCGAGATTCTTCTGGTGTCGTTAACCTTTAGCATAGCTTAATACATTTCCTGCACACTCAACATAGTATGTGAGATAACCATAATAACTTAACTTTGAACCTTTGCCATTATACAAACCTAGGTTCGATTATTCGAAGCCCCTACACCAACAATTTCCCCCTTTTTGATCTATGACAAATCGATTCAAAGTTAAGGAAAAATAAGCATGAAATAAATAGTAGTAAGCATGTAGTAAGGAAGTGTGAATCAGTAGTAAGTAATAAGTTCTTTTTCAAATCATCTCCCTCAAGGTTACTTCTGTTGGGATATATACTGAAAAGTCTATCTTTTGTATGAACATCTTTATTTTGAAATAAGAATCACATGATCATTGTTTGCATATTTGTGATTATACATATTGTCTAATACATTACATTGTAGATAACATGGTGTGTAGTGTCACACAATAGATCATGTTATCATCTCCTTGTAGAGTATAAGTAAAGGCTCACAACCTAGATGGCTTTGGACAAACCATTGGTATGGTTGTAGTGTGATTTGGTATTGGTTTGTCTTGACTATAGAATCACATTAGTACACTTTGTGTGTATTGGGCAGGACCGACTTAGAGGTGATTCGATTTATTGCTGACTACATAATCGAATCAGACCTCAGATATTATATTGTGCATGCTCTTAATCCTGATATAATAACGGGCACATATACATAGTATTCATTTCTTTGATTTACCAATGAGCGAGATTTATAGATTAAATCGATAGGCTCGGTAAGTTGGGAAATGATATTATTTATATGGTGTGCCATTGATTATAGGAGAAAACCATGTCCTATATATTAGGATGATGATGTCCCCTTGAGGAGCTAATAAGGTTCATCATGTAAACCCTGTAGGTGGACTTGATCCGGCATGATGATAAGGTTGAGTGGTACTACTCATGGAGTTAGATGTTGATTAATTAATTGTCAGTAGATTAATTAATCGACGAATATTCGAGATCTTAAACACGGGCAGAAAAATGTACAAATAATATATGCAGCTCATATTAACTTATGGGGGTTGGTGAGGTAGATCAATGATAATTCTCTAGTGGATTGGATTATCATTAATGGATCAGACTTTATGTGGGCTTGATCCATTGGGTGGCCAAGATCCAACTCCTCCTCATAGTCCCTATTGTAGCCTATTAAAACCTCATGAAGCCTAGATCCAATGGTTGAAAACAAAACTCTAGATCCGACGGTTGAGATTAAATCCCTAGAACCGACGGTGGCGATTAAAAGGAGACTTAAGCCTAACTCTATAAATATGGGCTTAAGTCTTGGTGTGGAAGAGAATTAGAAGCAAGATAGGATTAGGGTTTGGGCGGCTTAGGGTTTGGAGGCTTGGGCAGCCACAATTAAGGAAATTTTTTCCTTTCTTCTCTTCTTCCATTAGGTAGCCGACACCCATCATCTTCTCCTCTCCCTTTGCCGGCGTCCAAACCTCCTCCTTCTCTTCTCCTTGGCCGGTGGAAACAAAGCTTAGGGTCTTCCCTTGAAGCTCTTGGCCGGCACCCACTTCCCTATCTCTTCTTCTTCTTGGCCGGTGGCAAGCACCAAGCTTGGAGCTTGGTGGTTGGTTGAAAGAAGGAGAAGTGTTTTGTTTCTATAATTCCTCTTGTTCAGAGCGAGCAAGGAAGGAAGATTGGTGATCTAGAAGGCTTCGACTTTTGGAAGATCGCCGCCCACACGACATCCAAAAGGAGGAAGGACATACAATAGAAGATCGAGAGGTATAAATGTTGTTTTATATTCTTTTGTGTTATGTCTATGATTGTTTTTCAATTATATGCATGTTGTATGTTTTGTTTTATGGCTAAATTAACTTGGACCCCGAATACAAACACAAAAGTCGGTGATCCGTACATCGTCTATTCCGCGGCTATTCGGAGAATAGAGGTTGGTGGCTTGAACAACAAGTTTGTTCAAGTGACTACTCTAATCGAATAGCACGATGATGAAATGGTAGCTTGGGTAATCCCTCTTGTCAAGGATAAATTTTTTTTTATCCGGGGACGTAGAAGGGATCGCCTTGAACAAGAGACTAAGTTGAAGTGGAAAGCGAAGTTTCCTACCTTCAAGTGGTATTAGAGCCACGGTTTCTGGTTTTGTGTGTTTAAGATTCAGTTACTTTTATGCATTTTTCATATATTGTATGTGCCGGATAATAGTAGAATGTGCGTAGGTTAACTTTTTGGTTGCAGGCATAGGATCCAACTATTATGGCCATATGTGTGTATGTCATTGTATGTGTGTAATTGTATATTTTATTGAATCCTCGGGGTTGACAAGGCTAGTATTTAATTTTTGTAATTAGATACGACATTGTTTAGCCACTCTTTTTATTTTAGTTTACTTTTGATCTAGATTTCATGTACACCCCCTCGTGGAGTATAGGATCGATGGATGTAAATTAAAATAGTTTTCCTCGGCTTGGATCTCCGGATGGCTTGTACATGACATAGGGAGGAGCGGACGAGATGGCGATACGACGGGAGATATATTGAAGACAAAAGCCATAATAGTTGGAAAATATTTATTTTTCATATTTATTGCTTATTGTTCGATATGCATGTCGTAGGCTAGAAAATTTCTCAATTTTTAAATTACTAAGTGGGAGAGGGATATTTTTATAAATTCCCATGGCTTCCATTACGATTTGACATGTGATGCAAACAAACTTGCGCGTCGGCTCTGAGTGCCTTCCTCCCCATCGGATGAGTTTGTTTGTGGATCATAAGGTCGAATATGGTTATAGGAAATTATTAAGGAGCGTGTGTACTTCCCCATCGGAAGGCACATAACCTGAGATAATTACCTTGATACCGAGTAATGATGAACACTTAGATACAAATATAAGTATCCTCCCCATCGAAGTCACTGCTTTTATTTGTAGGGCCGAAGAGGAACCAACTATTAATTTTACTTGTCAAAAAGTTAGGTTGACAAGATAGTAAAATTAATGGGTAAAACCTCCTCTTACAAATAAAGAATTCGTATACGTCCACACTATTGTGGCATACGATGTTCTCGGTGTTTTAAGATGTTGGTTGATTTTAAAATTTTATTGTTTGAGGAATCAATAATTTTTTGAAATCTAATGTTTTTGATCTATGTGATTCTTAGGTTTTGTTTCAAAATGACTTTCAACCCGCTTGCTGTGATACTGAAAGAAAATAAACTTACTGGACCCAACTATGATGATTGGAAGAGGAATCTTGACATTGTCTTGACTGCTAAGGAATACAAATATGTAGTCCTCAAAGAGTGCCCTCCTAAGCCTGCGGATGATTCTGGGGAAAAGGAGAAGGAGAGTTATAAGAAGTGGATTAAGGCCGATGAGATGGCGCGGTGTTACATTTTGGCATCTATGTCAAATGTACTGCAACATCAGCATCAAGCCATGCCCACTGCTTATGACATGATGCTCAATCTCAAAAAGCTTTTCGGACACCATAATCGGGCTACTAGGTAGGAAGCCATGAGGAACTTGATGACAACCACCATGATCGAAGGAACACCCGTGAGGGATCATGTTCTCAAGATGATGGCTCATTTGAATGAGCTGGAAGTCCTCGGAGCTGAGATCGATGGGGAAACCTAGGTCGATATCATTCTCCAGTCTCTACCTAGGAGTTTTAAGCAGTTTCGCCTGAACTACAACATGAACAAGAGGTTGTATTCATTGGCGGAGCTTCTGACAGAACTCCAGGTAGCAGAGGGGCTATTTCATCAGAGTGCTCAGGCGCAAGCCATGGTTACCCAAAAGTTTTCTACTTCTAAACCGAAAGGCAAGAAGAAGAAGAAACAAGCTGGGGCAAAGGCGGTGGGAGGAATTCAGGGAGGAGTGAAGAAGCCAAAAGGCAAGTGCTTCACTTGTAAGCAGACTGGACACTGGAAGAAGGACTGCCCCAACCACAAGAAGAACAAAGGTATATCTTTTAGTCTAGTCGTTGAAACATGTTTAGCGGTGTTATCTACCGACACATGGTGTGTAGATATGGGAGCCACTGATCATGTCTGCAATACTTTGTAGGGGTTCCAGGAAACCAAACGACTGGCTGAGGGGGAGATTACCATATACTTGGGTGATACCACGAAGGTGGCGGCTGTTGCAGTGGGAGATGTTTATTTATCTTTTGAGAAAAATAAAGTTTTGGTTCTTAAGAATTGCTTTTATGTACCTTTATTTAGAAAGAATTTAATTTTGGTTTCTAAATTGTTTATGGATGGATATTCTATTTCTTTTAACGACAGAGTTATTATAAAAAGGAATAGGGAGATTATCTGTTCTGATACATTGATAGGAAATTTATATACACTGGAACTAAAAGCTCCCACGATGCAAATAGAAGTTAATAACTCATCTTCTAATTCCAATAAGAGAAAAGAATCTTTGAAGATGAACCAAACATATCTTTGGCATCTAAGACTTGGTCATATTAACCTAAGCAGAATTCAAAGGTTGATAGCTGATGGACCTCAGGGTTCATTAGTGGTGGAAGATTTCCCAACCTGCGAATCTTTCTTGGAGGGAAAAATGATCAAGAGGCCTTTTAAGGCCAAGGGGTATAGAGCCAAAGATGTGTTGGAATTTGTTCATTCTGATTTGTGTGGTCCTATATCTATCCAGGCTAGAGGTGGTTTTGAATATTTCGTCTCCTTTATAGACGATTATTCAAGATATGGATACATTTACTTGATGCGCCACAAGTCTGAATGCTTTGACAAGTTCAAAGAATTCAAGGTTGATGTGGAGAAACGTCAAGGTAAAAGTATCAAGACACTATGATCTGATCGTGGTGGTGAGTACCTCTTGGGAGAGTTTAGGAATTACTTATCAGAGGCTGGGATTTAATCCCAATTGTCTGCACTTGGCACACCCCAGCAGAATGGTGTAGCAGAGCGAAGGAATAAGACTCTTTTGGAGATGGTTAGATCGATAATGAGTTATTCTGAGTTGCAAGATTCCTTCTAGGGATATGCTCTAGATACGACAGTGTACATTCTGAACTTGGTTCCATCTAAATCAGTGCCTTCTACTCCCATAGAATTATGGACTGGGTAAAAGCCTAGTCTAAGACATATTCGGATTTGGGGGAGTCCATCACACGTGCTGAAGGCAGATGCTGGTAAGTTGGAACCTCGTATAGAAGTACGCATGTTCGTTGGCTATCCTAGAGGAACGAAAGGTGGTTTGTTTTATAGTCCTAGAGATCAGAGGGTGATCGTTAGCACGAACGTTAGATTTCTAGAGGAAGACTATGTAATGAACCATAAGCCCATGAGTAAGATTATTCTGGAGGAATTAAAAGGGGAAGTCACTTCTTCAGTACCACCGGTACAAGAGGATATACCACAAGTCACTGCATCGCGTGTCACAAAGGATACACAGGTGATACCTCGTCGTAGTGGGAGGGTTGTGAGATAGCCTGATAGATTCATGTTCATGGGAGAATCTTCTGATTTGATCCCTAGCGAACATGAACCTGATCCTTGGACATATGACAAGGCAATCCAAGATAAAGATGTAGTATCTTGGCAAAGTGCAATGAATATTGAGATTGAATCTATGGATTCAAATCAGGTCTAGGAGCTAGTAGAACCACCCAATGGTGTAAGAACCATTGGATTCAAGTGAATCTACAAAAGAAAGAGAGGAATAGACGGGAAGGTTGAGACCTTCAAAGCAAGGCTTATTGCAAAAGGGTATACTCAGAAAGAGGGTATCGATTATGAGGAGACTTTTTCACTGGTAGCTATGCTTAAGTCTATTCGGATTCTCTTATGCATTGCTGCTCTTATGGATTATGAGGTATGGCACATGGATGTCAAGATAGCTTTCCTTAATGGAAGTTTTGAAGAAAACATCTATATGAAGCAACCAAAGGGATTCATTGCAAAAGGCAAAGAGCATCTTGTGTGTAAGCTTAATCGGTCCATTTATGGATTGAAGTAAGCTTCGAGGTCTTGGAACATCCGCTTTGATGAGGTAATCCATTCTTATGGATTTATTCAACGTCCGGATGAGTCTTGTGTATACAAGAGATGTGACGAAAATATAGTGGTATTTCTTGTGCTATACGTAGATGACATTTTGTTAATTGACAACAATGTCAAGGTGTTATCGGACATAAGGGTATGGTTGTCCAAACAGTTTGATATGAAAGACTTGGGAGAAGTGGGAGACATCCTTGGGATCAAGGTTATAAGGGATCGCAGGAAAAGGATGTTGTGCTTATCTCAAGCTTCATACATAGACACCATTATGGATTATTTTAGCATGGAAAACTCCAAGAAAGGTTTTCTACCTTTCAGGCGTGGAGTTCCTTTATCTAAGGAGATGTGTCCTAAAACATCTGAGGAGATAGAGGACATGAAGGCGGTTCCTTATGCTTCGGCAGTAGGAAGCCTCATGTATGCTATGTTATGTACGAGACTGGATATCTGCTTTGCCGTCGGCATGGTTAGCAGATATCAGAGTAATCTAGGACAGAGACATTTGACTATGGTGAAGTATATATTGAAGTACCTGAGAAGGACTAGGGATTATATGCTAGTTTACCAGGCAGACCAATTACTCCCTATGGGTTACATGGATTCCGACTTCCAATCAGATAGGGATAACAGTAAGTCTACCTCAGGTTTTGTGTTTACTTTAAGAGGTGGAGCCATTGTATGGAGGAGTGTCAAGTAGAAATGCGTGGCAGACTCCACCATGGAAGCTGAGTATGTGGCAGCCTCTGAGGTGTCCAAAGAAGTTGTATGGCTCAGGAACTTCTTGATGGACTTTGGATGTGATTCCTGATTTGCCAAGAACTATCACAATTTATTGTGATAATAGTGGTGTAGTTGCAAACTCGAAGGAACCACGAGCCCATAAGGCAAGTAAACACATAGAACGCAAGTACCACCTGATACGAGAAATCGTAAAGAGAGGAGAAGTTGCTATGACCAAGATTGCATCGGAGGATAACCTGGCAGATCCTTTCACTAAGGCCCTTCCAGCGAGAGCTTTTGATAGACATGTGGAGGGAATGAGAATCAGATGTATGGCAGTTTAAGGACAACATAGTCTTTTAGTATAAGTGGGAGATTGTTGGGATGTATACTGAAAAGTCTATCTTTTGTATGAACATCTTTATTTTGAAATAAGAATCACATCATCATTGTTTGCATATTTGTGATTATGCATATTGTCTAATATATTACATTGTAGATAACATGATGTGTAGTGTCACACAGTAGATCATGTTATCAGCTCCTTGTAGAGTATAAGTAAAGGCTCACAACCTAGATGGCTTTGGACAAACCATTGGTATGGTTGTAGTGTGATTTGATATTGGTTTGTCTTGACCATAGAATCACATTAGTACACTTTGTGTGTATTGAGCAGGACCAAATTAGAGGTGATTCGATTTATTGTTGACTACATAATCGAATCGGACCTCAGATATTATATTGTGCATGCTCTTAATCCCAATATAATAACGGGCACATATACTTAGTATTCATTTCTTTGATTTACCAATGGGCGAGATTTATAGATTAAATCGATAGGCTCGGTAAGTTGGGAAATGATATTATTTATATGGTGTGTCGTTGATTATAGGAGAAAACCGTGTCCTATATATTAGGATGATGATGTCCCCTTGAGGAGCTCATAAGGTTCATCATGTAAACCCTGCAGGTGGACTTGGTCCGGCATGATGATAAGGTTGAGTGGTATTACTCATGGAGTTAGATGTTGATTAATTAATTGTCAGTAAATTAATTAATCGATGGACATTCGAGATCTTAAACACGAGGAGAAAAATGTACAAATAATATATGGAGCCCATATTAACTTATGGGGGTTGGTGAGGTAGATCAATGATAATTCTCTAGTGGATTGGATTATCATTAATGGATCGGACTTTATGTGGGCTTGATCCATTGGGTGGCCAAGATCCAACTCCTCCTCATGGTCCCTATTGTAGCCTATTAAAACCTCATGAAGCCTAGATCCAATAGTTGAAAATAAAACTCTAGATCCGACGGTTGAGATTAAATCCCAAGAACTGATGGTGAAGATTAAAAGGAGGCTTAAGCCTAACTCTATAAATATGGGCTTAAGGCTTGGCGTGGAAGAGAATTAGAAGCAAGATAGGATTAGGGTTTGGGCGGCTTAGGGTTTGGAGGCTTGGGCGGCCACAATTAAGGAAATTTTTTCCTTTCTTCTCTTCTTCCATTAGGTGGCCGACGCCCATCATCTTCTCCTCTCCCTTTGCCGGCGTCCAAACCTCCTCCTTCTCTTCTCCTTGGCCGGTGGAAACAAAGCTTAGGGTCTTCCCTTGAAGCTCTTGGTCGGCGCCCACTTCCCTATCTCTTCTTCTTCTTGGCCGGCGGCAAGCACCAAGCTTGGAGCTTGGTGGTTGGTTGAAAGAAGGAGAAGTGTTTTGTTTCTATATTTCCTCTTGTTTGGAGTGAGCAAGGAAGGAAGATTGGTGATCTAGGAGGCTTCGACTTTTGGAAGATCGTCGCCCACACGACGTCCAAAAGGAGGAAGGACATACAATAGAAGATCGAGAGGTATAAATGTTGTTTTATATTCTTTTGTGTTATGTCTATGATTGTTTTTCAATTATATGCATGTTGTATGTTTTGTTTTATGGCTAAATTAACTTGGACCCCGAATACAAACACAAAAGTCGGCGATCCGTATATCGTCTATTCCACAGCTATTCGGAGAATAGAGGTTGGTGGCTTGAACAACAAGTTTGTTCAAGTGACTACTCTAATCGAATAACACGACGATAAAATGGTAGCTTAGGTAATCCCTCTTGTTAAGGATAATTTTTTTTTATCCGGGGATGTTGAAGGGATCGCCATGAACAAGCGACCGAGTTGAAGTGGGAAGCGAAGTTTCCTACCTTCAACTTCCCCCTTAACTCTAGGTGAGTTTTTGAAAAAGAAGCTTATTTCTCCCCCTTAATTTTTGGCCACTTCTCAAAAAAACTTTTTGGTTTCTCCCCCTTAACTTTGGCCTCTCTTCTCTCCCTTTTGTCATATATCAAAAATACTTTGGGGTGTACTTATAAAAACTTTTTGGTTTCTCTCCCTTAACTTTGGCCTCTCTTCTCCCCCTTTTGTCATATATCAACAATACTTTGGGGTGTATTTATAAGATTTTAATGTGTATAATATTTGTAAATAAAAACAAAGGAAACTTTAAAAAGGAATCCCATATTAAGATTTAATGTGTTTGTAAGTCCAAGCATGTTCCATTTTTATTTTGAAAAATAATAATTTCAATATACTTCATCTAATAAATATGTTCAACTCTTTTTGATTCAATTGATATAATATAATCAATAAGGTTTGATTAGAGTTGGTTATTTTGAATAATTATACTCCATGATTCATATCGATGCACTTGATCTACATCTGGAATCAGGAGTAAAGTCCTAATATCTCACGCCCATCTACGTGACTCAGTACACAAACACATTGAACCTAAGTGTTGTGAGATGTATTGGCTCCTTAAATTTATAGGCGCATACTTTTTAAGGTAAGCCCTAAGCTAGTTCCATGTAGCATGAAAGAAAGAAATATAGATTACAAGTAAGAATCAAGTCCTACTCTACTACGCACATTCCTAATCTTCATCTAAGTAGACTGAACTCTGTTTTGGGTAAGGGTTTTGTAAAATATCCGCTAGGTTCGATTTTGACTCAACGTACTCAAGTTTTATATTTCCATTAGCTACATGTTCTCGTATAAAGTGATGTTTAACTTCTATGTGTTTAGTTCTCGAATGACATATTGGGTTCTTAGTTAGGTTAATAGAGCTAATGTTATCAATTAAATTTTTAGTATTACTAAAGTTTAATTGAAAGTCTTGGAGAGTGTGCTTCATCTAAAGAAGTTGAGCTACACACTGACCCATGGCTACAAATTTAGTTTCAGTGGTAGACAAGGCAACACAATATTGCTTTCTACTACACCAACTGACTAGACTTGATCCTAGGAGTTGGTAACATCCACTCGTGCTCTTCCTATCGAGTTTACTACCGGCATAATCCAAGTCGGAGTAGCCGATTAGTTCGAACTCGCTTGACCTAGGGAACCAAATTCCTATGTTTTGTGTTCCTTTTAGGTATCTAAAAATCTGTTTAATTAACGTTAGGTGCAATTCTTTAGCACAAGTATACTCACTGCAAAGAGTATTTTAAATTCTTGCACACATACTCACTGCAAAGAGTATATCAGGTCACCTCATAGTTAAGTATAGAAGGCTACCTATTGTGCTCCTATAGTATTTTAAATCTATCGCTTTTCCTTCTAAGTCTTCTCCTATGTTTACGTTGGTAGCCATTAGCGTATTAATTTCCTTAGAATTTTGCATTCCAAATCTACTAATTAATTCCTTAGCATATTTACATTGATGTAAATAAATTCCTTCTCTAGTTTATTTTCTTTGTAACCCTAAGAAGAAGGTGAGTTCACCTACTAAGCTCATTTCAAATTCACTTTCCATTAGTGAAATGAACTCATTTAGAAGTGTTGTATTAGTTGTTCCAAAGATTATGTCATCTACGTAAATTCATGCAATAAAAATTTCTTTTCCTATGGATTTTACAAAAAGGGTTGGGTCAACTAAACTTTGATTGAATCCCTTAGACATAAGGTAGACTGAAAGCCTTTCGTACCAAGCTCTATGAGCTTGCTTTAATCCATATAGGGCTTTTCTAAGTTTGAGTACATGGTTAGGTTTGTCTAGGCTTTCAAATCATGGTGGGTGGCTAACATAAACTTCTTCCTTGATAATTCTATTTAGAAATGCTGACTTGACATCCATTTAAAATAATTTAAAACCTCGATGCGCAGGGTAGGCTAATAACATTCTAATTGATTCGAGTCTAGCTACGGGTGAATATGTCTCATCATAGTCTAACCCCTTTACTGTTAGTAATATATGAGAGATGTCCTAAGGCAATCGCCTTATGTATGAACCATTTATATGATAAATGAAGATTCAGTATTTGAGTATACATGTTTAATGTATTTGATTGGATCTTAAACTCATTTACTGAATGTCCACGATACGATTCACAGCATGAGAGAATTTGTGATTGGATCACAACTAGTGAGTATCTCTACATGTGTAATTGTGATGTATCGGAATTATCCCTAGTCGATGAATTGATGGATTTGGACACCATCAATTCTGTTGAGACTAGCACGAGGTATACTCCTTGGGTGTATCAAGCGGTGATTCTCAGCTTTGGTGGAGACATTGTGATGTCGGAGTTAATCGTGGATGCTAGTTATGGTAACTAGTTCATTGGAGTGACCCGGTAGTAAGACTTCATATGGTTCTCTGCATATATAGATATGTCAATGAAGTTCTTACTGTAGCTTAAGTGCGAGGTTCCTTTGACTTGCGGTATTCAAGTCATCTTGATCATGGAGACTTATGCTTTGACATCTTAAGCAAACATCTCAAAGGAGATGTGGACCCGGGATGATTGGGTATAAGTCGAAGTGATCGAAGGTGTTTGAATAGCCTATAAAAGATTCACCACTCCTTGCGAGGAGATGTATACCCATGGCCTCTCGTCGGATTGTTACTAAAGTCTTTGGCCAAAGCATTACATGTTTAGAGTAAAGTACTCTTGATACATGTGGAGTAACTAGAATCCGTGGGGCGAGGAAATGATACTTGGGCTAGGTGTGGCGTAGTCGGCCTAGTGAGGTGACACAATAGACCATGTCTGAACCAAGTGGGTATAAGATGAGTGAAGGGAATGAGGCACGATTCATTCGAGCTCTTGAAGGGTTTGAGAAATAGTTACGGATCAAGCGTTGATCTTTTGGTTAATTGGGGATCATGATGTACTACTAGGTGCCACTCATGATCGTTCTATAATTAATGGTTAATTATAGGCGGCCAACATAAACCGAGAACCTATTTGGTCACGCTGTGAGTGTAATCCAAAGGATTTAAAGCGAGCTTGAGAATGAGATTCTCGGACCGAGAGAAACTATGTTTGGTTGGACCAAACATAAGCGAGCATGAAATTGTTTTGATCGCAATGGGCGTGGATGGGCCGTGTCTTATGAAGACATAATGGATGGACCAAAATGGTTTGGTTCTAATCCAATGGATGAGAATAAACCAAAGGGTTTGGTTTATTTTAAACGAATGAACCAAAAGTTGGTTCGGTTCGTTTTAACTTAAAATAAACCATCATGGTTTGGTTTATTTTAACTTATCTTAATGGAGCGGGTTAACGGGCTTTATGGATATGATCCCTTAACCATTAAGAGACTTCGTTCTCTATCAAAGTGGGCTTAAAGGGTAATTAAACCTAACTAATCAATCATCCAAACCCTAATTTGCCGCCACCCTCCTTGGTTCGGCGCCAAACCTGGTGCCGCCGCCCAGCTCCTTGCAGCCGTCAGCCTCCTCTATAGGTTTGGCATCAAGGTGAGGCTTTTCTCTCCTTGTTTTGGCGGCGCCTACTCCTCCACCAAGCTGTCCAGTTTTCTGGACAGCTTCTCCTCTCTCGTCGGGCGTCGTTTGGGCGGCGGTTAGTGCTCCGACAGCGGCTAACTTACCGGGGATTTGATCTCCGGTAATCCTCTGAGGTGGAGGACGAAGGATTCGTCAAACGGTTGACGAATACCTCTCCGGAGAAGCGAGTTTTGAGAACTCGTTTTGGATCCGAATTTGGATTCGGATCGTGATCATCTCTCGATCACGTCGTCTTCAACACGAGGCTAGTAACCCGTACGAAGACGAAGCTCGTGACTTAGCGAAGTCATCGAGGGCTCGGCGTGGATACGGATAGAGACGATTCTTACGAGGATCGTTCCGGTTGATGCCGTTCCCGCTACACGTCATACGGAAGGTATAACGTAGTTTAATTTCCTTTTATTGCAAATTTTAATTTACGGTTATGTCTACACTTGTTGTAATAGCATGCGTGTGTTGTGTGTGTTGTAATAAATAGGAGTATTTATTATTTTATTGCTTCCGCTGTGCTCATGTTTACGAAACATGATCGAACACACCTGCCTTGCGGATCTGGAAACCTTGATGGTATCGAGCCCGGGTTGTGTTTCGACATAATTGTAAAAATGGTTTTGCGATAGTCATAATGTATTTCTGGAAATTTTCTAATTTTGGAAATTTAGAAGTATTTATGGAAATTTTTCAATTTTGGAAAGTCTAGAAGTATTTATGAAATCTTCCACTTTTGGAAAGTTGGAAGTATTTATGGAAATTGATATTTTCCATAAATAAAATATTTGATTAGATTCTGGAAATTTGTTTCCTAATTTAATCATGATTTGATTTGGGAAATCAAATCTTAAAATATTTTATTTCCATAAGTAGTTTTAATGATTTAGGAAATTGGTGTCCTAAATAGATTTTCCTTAATCAAATAATTCCATGAATAAAATATGTGATTAGATTTGGAAATTTGTTTCCTAATTTAATTATGATTTGATTTGGAGAATCAAATCTTAAACATATTTTATTTCCATAAATAGTTATGACATATAAGGAAATTATATACATGACATAATTGTATGCCATGTAATTGCATTAGATGCATAACATTATGCCATGCGTGTCGTGACATGTAGATGTATGCCATGTATGCCATGCCATGTAGATAATAGTTATTTGCATGCAAAGAGGATGAGACATAAAAACCCTTAATCAATATTAAAGCCTACACCTTCAATTAATATGGTTAGAACCAGAGTTCTGTTTCTTGTTTGGGTTGTTGGACTCTCTCCAAGCCCGGCTCGAACCTGAATATGTTCAAACCATGGAATAGTTTAATACTAATATGGTAAGAGTCAGAGGTCAATCGTTAGCTTTGGTTGTTGGACTCTCTCCAAGCTGGGCTAATTGGTTGAATGCGCTCTAACCATATTAAAACTATGTCCTGATTAATGGGTTGGCTTTAACCTGGAGCATCGGTTTGTTGGACTCTCTCCAAGGTCGATGTAAAGGGAGGTGAAGTTGGGTGCTATGCATATGATGCATACTTGTTAATGTGTTAACAACCCGATGTATGTGTGAACATTCAAATAGTTGATAGCACATTGTGATAGTTGCATATACGTGATATGCAATCGGTATAGATGATACCTACCGTCGTAGTTATGAATGGCTTGTTGGACTCTCTCCAAGGTTGTTCATAACTATGATGGATATCAGCCCATTCGGAGATGGACCTACGATCTCCCGAAGTGATTTTGGGGTTTTTGAAATTCGAAAAATGAATGGGATTTATAAATGTATATTGATGCATTTTAAAAATCATCTTTCTCATATATGCTCGTTTTGTATTTATAAGTTAATATATTGATCATGATGTGTTTGAATTTGCATTCCATTTTGGATTCAAATAAATTGACTGGGCCGAACTTCTTGGACTGGCTTAGAAGCTTGAGAATTGTTCTCAAGGTTGAAAAGCTTGCAAATGTCCTCGAAGCGCCTCTTCCCGCCCGTCCTAGTGACGATGCAACTCTGGACCAATTGTTGGCCTATCAGAAACATGTGAGTGATTCTAAACAAATGAGTTGCATCATGCTAGCCGAGATGGAACCCAAGCTACGAAAGCAGCATGAGCATATGGATGCTCATATCGTAGTCCTTCATCTTTGTGAGTTGGTTGATGAGCAAGTGAGATTCGAAAGGTTCGAAGTCTCAAAGCTCCTCTTCACCTCTGAGATGCTAGAAGGTTCATCTGTGGTACTGCTCAATATGCTGAAGACTGTGGAGTCTTCTGAGAAGCATGAGCAGGGGACGGTGCTGTTAGTTGATTCCTCGAAGAAAGGTTCTAAGAGGAAGTCAAAGGAACAGCAGAAGGGAAAGAAGAGAAGGGCTAAGAAGGTAGAACCAGCTCAAAAGGGCACTTGCCATCATTATGGCAAGGAGGGTCATTGGCGAAGAAATTGCAAGGTTTATCAAGAGTCCGTGAAGAAGGATAAGGCATCGGATGCCCCATCTTCTTCAGAAATCTTCTTTATTGATTGTCATTCTATTTCCTTAGACACTTGGGTATTGGATACTGGGTGTGGCTCACATATATGTAATGACATACATGGGCTAAGGAATAGAAGAAGACTCGTCAAGGGAGAGTCAAATTTACGTGTTGGGAATGAAGCAAAGGTTGCTGCACTCGCCATCGGAACGTATTTGTTGAAACTCCCTACAGGACTTGTCTTAGAACTGGACAATTGCTTTTATGTTCCTTCGTTGATAAAGAACATCATTTCTATTTCTTGTCTAAATAGAAATGGTTTCCATTTGACGTTTAGTAACAATTGTTGTTACATAACTTTGAATGGGGTTCTTTATGGGACTGGAACTTTAAGCAATGGTGTTTATACGTTGGACGTATCCAGTGACATTTGCAATATCGAAGCGAGCAACAAGAGTGCTCGAAAGGATAATCAAATAGACTCCTACATGTGGCATTGTCGTCTTGGCCATGTAAGCAAGAAACGCATGTCCGAATTACACCGATGTGGAATTCTGGAATCGTTTGAATTGGATTCATACGATACATGCGAATCATGCTTAAAAGGCAAGATGACTAAGTTACCTTTTACTGGAAAAGGTGAACGAGTGGGAGAGTTACTAGGTCTAGTACATACTGATGTATGTGGACCTATGTCAACTCAAGCTTTAGGAGGCTATAGCTACTTCATTACCTTCACCGATGATCACTCACGGTTTGGGTATGTGTTCTTGATGAAACACAAGTCTGAAGCCTTTGAAAAGTTCAAAGAATTCAGAAATGAAGTAGAGAAACAACATGACAAAAGTATTAAAATACTTCGATTGGATCGAGGTGGTGAATACTTAAGTCAAGAGTTTTTTGATTATCTAAGAGACAATGGCATATTGTCTCAATGGACTCCGCCATATACACCACAGCATAATGGTGTATCTGAGAGGCGTAACCGGACCTTGTTGGACATGGTCAGGTCAATGATGAATCATGCGACTCTTCCCAAGTCCTTTGGGGTTATGCACTTCGCATAAATTGTTTACTTGTTAAAATGTAATGCCTACCAAGGTAGTCTCAACTACTCCATATGAGATATGGAATGGTAAGAAACCTCATGTATCTTACTTGAAGATATGGGGTTGTCTCGCTTATGTGAAGCGGGATCAGAGACAAATGGATGCTAAGTCCGATAAATGTCTATTTATTGGATACCCTAAGGAAACAAGGGGTTACCAATTCTATCATCCTGTGGAACAAAAGGTGTTTGTTTCAAGGCATGCTGTGTTTCTAGAGAAAGAGTTTCTCTTGCAAGAAAATAGTGGGAGTGTCGTCGAGCTTGAGGAGGCTCGAGAGACTCAAATAGACATTAATGAGATACCTGGTGAAGCACAACAGCCGACAACTCATAGTGATGAGCAATCGGCTGGACCAATTGTAACACCACATCTTCATAGATCTGGTAGAACACGTAATATTCCTAAGAGATATGGATTTCTCGTAAGCGAATCGAACGACGTGTTACTCATTGATGATGAGGAGCCTACCAGTTATGAAGAAGTGCTGACAAGTTCAGAAAGGGATAAGTGGCTTGGTGCCATGAAGTCGGAAATGGATTCCATGTATGAAAACCAAGTTTGGAACTTGGTTGACCACCTGAAGGCATAAAGCCTATAGGGTGCAAGTGGGTTTTCAAGAAGAAAACCGACATGGATGGTAATGTGATTACCTATAAGGCTAGATTGGTGGCGAAAGGATATCGTCAAAAGCAAGGTGTTGATTATGATGAAACCTATTCGCCTGTAGCTATGCTTAAATCCATTCGGATGCTCCTGGCCATAGCGGCTCATTATGATTATGAGATATGGCAGATGGATGTGAAAACAGCTTTCCTTAATGGAAACCTGCTCGAGGACGTGTATATGATACAACCTGAGGGTTTCACATCGGTTGATAAAACCAAGGTATGCAAATTGCGACGGTCCATTTATGGATTGAAGCAAGCATCCAGGAGCTGGAATATCCGTTTTGATGAGACGATCAAAAAGTTTGATTTCTCGCAAAATCCAGACGAACCTTGTGTGTACAAGAAGGTTAGTGGGAGTGCAGTCGTGTTCCTAGTATTGTATGTCGATGACATATTACTTATAGGAAACGATGTGTCAATCTTACAGTCAGTTAATGTTTGGTTATCCAAGACATTCTCCATGAAAGACCTGGGAGAAGCAACCTACATCCTTGGGATTAAGATCTATAGAGATAGATCGAAACGGTTGCTTGGTCTTTCGCAGTCTACATATATAGACCGAGTGCTAAAGAGGTTTAGCATGTCGGAATCCAAGAAAGGTTATCTGCCCATCATGCATGGGGTACACCTTTCGAAGTCTATGTGTCCGCGCACAGAAGACGAGAGGATTTGCATGAGTAAGATTCCCTATGCATCCGCAATAGGATCTATCATGTATGCTATGTTATGTACGAGACCCGATGTATCGTATGCTCTGAGTGTCACGAGCAGATACCAGTCTGATCCAGGAATGGATCATTGGGCGGCTGTTAAGACGATCCTTAAGTACTTGAGAAGAACTAAGGATGTGTTCCTAATATATGGAGAAGGGGACATGGTGATACGCAGGTATACAGATGTCAGCTTCCAGACAGACAAGGATGATTCCAGGTCTCAGTCTGGGTATGTATTCACCTAAAATGGAGGCGCAATAAGTTGGAAAGGTTCCAAGCTTGACACTATAGCGGATTCTGCCACTAAGGCAGAATACGTTGCAGCTTTGGAAGCAGCAAAGGAAGCGGTTTGGATCAAGTAGTTCATCTATGAACTTGATGTGGTCTCATCAATGATCCAAACATGTGCTTCGCCGCTATCATCTTATCAGAGAGATCATCAGTAGGAACGAAATACAAATCGAGAAAATTCCCACTGAAAGGAACTTAGCGGATCCTTTGACTAAAGCATTACCTCAAAGTAAGTTTGAGGGTCATGTTAGAGCTTATGGTATTAGATACCGTAGCGATTGGCATTAGGCCAAGTGGGAGTCTGTTAGTAATATATGAGAGATGTCCTAAGGCAATCGCCTTATGTATGAACCATTTATATGATAAATGAAGATTCACTATTTGAGTATACATGTTTAATGTATTTGATTGGATCTTAAACTCATTTATGAATGTCCACGATACGATTCACGGCATGAGAGAATTTGTGATTGGATCACAACTAGTGAGTATCTCTACATGTGTAATTGTGATGTATCGGAATTATCCTAGTCGATGAATTGATGGATTTGGACACCATCAATTCTGTCGAGACTAGCACGAGGTATACTCCTTGGTGTATCCAAGCAGCTGATTCTCACTGGCTGGAGACATTGTGATGTCCGGAGTTAATCGTGGATGCTAGTTATGATAACTAGTTCATTGGAGTGACCAGCCGTAAGACTTCATATGGTTCTCTGCATATATAGATATGTCAATGAAGTTCTTACTGTGGCTTAAGTGCGATGTTCCTTTAACTTGCGGTATTCAAGTCATCTTGATCATGGAGACTTATGCTTTGACATCTTAAGCAAACATCTCCGAGGAGATGTGGACCCGGGATGATTGGGTATAAGTCGAAGTGATCGAAGGTGTTTGAATAGCCTATAAAGGATTCACCACTCCTTGCGAGGAGATGTATACCCATGGCCTCTCGTCGGATTGTTACTAAAGTCTTTGGCCAAAGCATTACATGTTTAGAGTAAAGTACTCTTCGATACATGTGGAGTAACTAGAATCCGTAGGACGAGGAAATGATACTTTGGCTAGGTGTGACGTAGTCAGCCTAGTGGGGACTGACACAATAGACCATGTCCTGAACCAAGTGGGTATAAGATGAGTGAAGGGAATGGGGCACGATTCATTCGAGCTACTGAAGGGTTTCAGAAATAGTTCTGGATCAACCGTTGATCTTTTCGGTTAATTGGGGATCATGATGTACTACTAGGTGCCACTCATGATCGTTCTATAATTAATGGTTAATTATAGATGGCCAACATAAACCGAGAACCTATTTGGTCACACGCACAACGAGTGTAATCCAAAGGATTTAAAACGAGCTTGAGAATGGGATTCTCAGACCGAGAGAAACTATGTTTGGTTGGACCAAACATAAAGCGAGCATGAAATTGTTTCAGTCGCAATGGAAGCGTGGATGGGCTGTGTCTTATGAAGACATAATGGATGGACCAAAATGGTTTGGTTCTAATCCAATGGATGAGAATAAACCAAAGGGTTTGGTTTATATTAAACGAATGAACCAAAGGTTGGTTCGGTTCGTTTTAACTTAAAATAAACCATCATGGTTTGGTTTATTTTAACTTATCTTAATGGAGCGGGTTAACGGGCTTTATGGATATGATCCATTAACCATTAAGAGAATTAGTTCTCTATAAAATAGGGATTAAACCCTAACCCTAAACCTAATCTATTTTTGGCCGCCCAACACAAAGTTGCCGCCCACCTCCTTGGTGAATTCGGCGCCAACAACCTTGTGCCGCCGCCCAACCACTTGTGCCGCCGTCCAACTTGTTGCCGGCGACCAAGCTTCAGCCGGTGAACCTCCGGCGACCCTCCGGTGATCTCCTATAGGTTTGGCATCAAGGTGAGGCTTTTCTCTCCTTGTTTTGGCCGGCGCCTACTCCTCCACCAAGCTGTCCAGTTTTCTGGACAGCTTCTCCTCCTCTCGTCGGAGCGTCGTTTGGACGACGGTTAGTGCTCCGACAGCGGCTAACTTACCGGGGATTTGATCTCCGGTAATCCTCTGAGGTGGAGGACGAAGGATTCGTCAAACGGTTTACGAACACCTCTCCGGAGAAGTGAGTTTTGAGAACTCGTTTTTGGATCCGAATTTGGATTCGGATCGTGATCATCTCTCGATCACGTCGTCTTCAACACGAGGCTAGTAACCCGTACGAAGACGAAGCTCGTGACTTAGCGAAGTCATCCCGAGGAGCTCGGCGTGGATACGGATAGAGACGATTCTTACGAGGATCGTTCCGGTTGATGCCGTTCCCGCTACACGTCATACGGAAGGTATAACGTAGTTTAATTTCCTTTTATTGCAAATTTTAATTTACGGTTATGTCTACACTTGTTGTAATAGCATGCGTGTGTTGTAATAAATAGGAGTATTTATTATTTTTATTGCTTCCGCTGTGCTCATGTTTGCGAAACATGATCGAACACACACACGCCGCGGTGCCGGAAACCCAACATTTACTTGACTAAACCCTTTAGCTACTAACCTAGCTTTATTCCTTATTACTTCTCCTTTGTCATCAAGTTTATTTCGAAACACCCACCTAGTTCCAATAATCATTTTTCCTTTAGGTGGGGGTACTAATTCCCAAACTTGACTTCTAGTAAATTGAGCTAACTCTTCTTGCATAGCTATAATCCAATCGGGATCAAGAAGAGCTTGTTCAATTATTTTGGGTTCAATTTTAGAGATGAGTGAGATTTGACTTAGGTTCCTATAGTATGCCCTAGTTCGAACCCCTAAATTCGGATCACCTATCACTTGGTCAAAAGGATGGTTCGCTTGTAATCTAGATTAATTTGGGTTAGGATCTACACTAGATTCGTTTTGTGAGTTAGGTTCAGGTCTATTTTCAATTTGTTCATTGTTCAATTCTACTTCGAATTTTGTAGTTTTGTTTTCTTCATCAAATACTACATTGATTGTTTCTTCTATTTTTAGGGTTTCATTGTTATACACCCTATAAGCTTTACTAGTGGTTGAGTATCCTAGAAAAGTTTCAGTAATAGTTTTAGAGGTGAATTTCCCTAAGTAATCTTTAGTGTTTAATATGTGTACCCTACATCCAAAAACTCTAAAGTACTTAATGTTTGGTAGTTTTCCGTAATAAATTTCATATGATGTTTTTTAATGTCGTCTAATTAGTAAAATCCTATTTTGAACATAGCAGGTAGTATTGACCACTTCTGCCCAAAATCTATTAGGTATATTATACTCGTTTAACATGGTTCTAGCGGCTTCTTTTAGGGTTCTATTTTTATGTGCAACTAGTCCATTTTGTTGAGGGGTCCTAAGATAGGAGAACTCATGGTGGTATCCATTTTGGTTACAAAAGTCGGTGAACTTATGGTTTTCGAACTCACCACCATGATCACTTCTAATCCTCTTAATCCTTAGGTTCTTTTCATTTTCTATTAGTTTACACAAATTATTGAGTTGATCTAAGGTTTCACTCTTATGTTTTAAAAACCTAACTCATGTGAACCTAGAGTAGTCATCAATTATAACTAGGCAGTATTGGCTTCCGTTTAGTTAATTGGCTCCATGAGAGTCAAAAAGGTAAGTGTAGCAGCTCAAGTACACTTTTAGTTATTTCTTGATTAGTTAGTTGATGTGAAGTCCAAGTTTGTTTATCTTGTTGACAAGCATTATATATTTTATTTTCTAGATTATTAATCTTGGGTAGACCTCTAACTAAACCATTTTGACTCATTTTGTTTTGAGTCTTGGATGGGAGTGGCCGAGTCATCGGTGCCACAACCATGATTCCTCTTGCTGTGTCATTAGACTCTTGGTTGAGAAGTTAGGTAGATCGATTGTATAAATGTTATTATTCCTAGTTTCCTTAAGTATAGTTTTTGAACAATCACTATTTTTAATTAAGCATTCATCCGGTAAGAAAATAATCTTATAATTATTATCACACAATTGAATAACACTTAGAAGATTAAATTCAAAGTTTTCAACTAAAAGTACTTGACGGATTATGAAATTCGAGTTTAGCTCAATATCACCTGATCCGATGATTTTGAGCTTCCTGTTGTTTCCGAATGCTATCGATCCTTCATTTTTGAATCTGAGCTTCGTAAACTTAAGTCGGTCTCCGGTCATATGTCGGGAGCACTCATTGTCCAACATCCATTGATCCTACACATATAGTAGTTGGATCGGATATTGGAAATTTAAATTTTTTTGAAAATTTTAACCTAGGAATCATCTCACCCTTTCTACATGATCAAACATGCTAACCTTATATGTTTTATGAGATGACTTCAATTTTACTTGGTTAAACTTGGTGATTTGAAGATTAATCAACCTTGGGTTAGATTCGAATTTAATCTTTAGATCGTTAAGTGAACCTTTCGAAAAAAATGGCTTCCAGGTCATGGCGAGGCATAGAGGCCTTCTTTGATCGGAACAATGACCACTTTCTTAGACAAAGCCAATTTTAAGAAAATGCTCACTTAATTCACTTAGGGTTACTTCCAGGTCTAACTAGTTTAGGATGTGACGAGGTAACTTCAGCTAGTTCAACTTGGTTGAGTGCACCAAACTAGATAAACCTTATCTAGTTCAGATAAACAAGACCTCATTTCCCTAATGTACTATTATCTCGCCGCATCCTGATACTATGTTGTCAAGGTTGACTAACTATTGGTCCTATCTAACCATTCTAAAAATTAAAATAAAAAGAAACTAAGTATGCAAAGCTAGATTAAGAAGTAGAACATACAAGTTTAGTATTAGCTCCCCCTGGATCATTGAACTGATGCGATCTCTCCACATAGTGGATTTGATCCTTGGGAACCCAATACTTGGTCGATCCTATTTGTGAATTCAAAAAGGTCTTAGTTACCCATGCTTGGACTTTTCAAATATTTTGATTGACAATTGACATATACGATTTATTCGTAGTTGTTGTCTTAAACCCAAGTCCGACCTTGTTGTACACGATCCTTTTTGATCCAAGTAGTAGGTCAAGACCCTTGGATTCCAAAGTAAACCTTTCCAATGACTTCCTAAACTCTTTAACTTGTCCTTTCAAAAGAATTCTCTTCCTCAAGTTTTTCAACTTGAGTTGAGTTTCCCTCTCGAACTTGACTAGTCGAAGAGGTTAGGGTGGCATCATGCTTAAGGAGTTTAACCTCTGTAACCAAGGACTCGACCTTAGACTCAAACTTAGCTAGCTTCCTAGTTAAGTACTTAATCACATTATATAAAGTATCGATTAGAGATCGACTTACCTTGATCGAATCTTTTGAACCGGATGTGGATTCATGACTTGTCTTGAATTGAAGCTCGGTGTCAGATCCGGAGTAGGGCTTGGTCTCGGACTCGTAGTTGGTCTCGGGTTTGGATTCAGACTTGAACTCGGTTGGTTTTACCATGAATGCCAAGTTGTTGATTTCATCTTCTTCCTCCGAGGACTCTTCCCAAGTTGCATTGAGGGCTTTCATGGTTTGTGGTTGCTTGTTCTTTAGCCTCGGACACTCAGATTTGATGTGACCCCTCTTGTTGCATTCGTAGCACTTGTAATTTGAGCTTTGATCGGGTCTCTTCTCCTTAGATTGTTTGATGGGTCGCCTTCTACTCTTAATCATCTTCCGAACTAAGTTGACTAGCTCGGTCTCCATTTCATCGTCTACTTCTGATTCACACCCTTCTTCTACGGGAGGTGGCTTGCTTTTTCCCTTCCTTCTTTGACCTGTAACCAAAGCAACACTTTTCTCGATCGGGGCCGAGTTAGACTGCTCATGCAACTCAAATTCCAAAAATAACTCATCTAATCTAATTTTTGAAAGGTCTCTAGATACTTTGTAAGCATCAGCCATAGATGCCCACAAAGTGGTCCTAGGGAAAGCATTTAATGCATACCTTATTACATCGTGGTTTTCCACCTTTTGTCCAATGGAATAGTGTACCCATTCATTATGTCCTGAATTCATGCGTGGAGTTGCATTGCCATCTCGTGGTCCTGGATATTTAGATTAAATAATTTATTCAATAGAATATCTCATTTGCATACCTTCGTGTCGGTCGTCTCCTCATGCAATTCGATGAGTTTGTTCCAAAGATCCTTGGTGCTGATGAAGGGGCCGATGCGGTTGAGTTATTCCTTGGAGAGACTGCACTGTAGGATTTGCGTGGCTTTCGCATCGGCTTATACTTGCCGCTTCATTGCGTTTGTCCACTTGTCGCAATCCAAGAACTCACCATCTTCGTTCATTGGTAAATTGAAGCCCATCTGGATGACGATCCACATTTCGACTTGAGTTTTTAGGTAGCATTCCATCCGACCCTTCAAATAATGGAAGTCATCTCCATTATAGAACGGAGGTCGGGCGATGCTAAACCCCTCAAGATGGGCCATCAAAAAAGAACCTTGCACAAAAATTCAAACAACGAAATATCCCATGACTTTGTCTTGGATTAGTAGTGCGGGAAAGAAAAAAATCTTAAATTAATTTATGAACTGAAAGATACGAAAAGAACAAAAATTTGCTAGATCGGTGGTTGCACCGAATCTAAGTGCCCCCGCTCTGATACCAATTGTTGGATCGAAGAGACACGCTAGAGGGGGGTGAATAGCGTACGAGAAACTCTTTCTTTTTGTTGATTGAAAATCCGAGTAGCATAGCGGAAATAAAAGCAATAAAAGAAAATGACACTTTTTCTTTTTTACTTGGTTCACAACCAAAAGGTTGCTAATCCAAGGCCCTGCGATCCCAGACCGCGTTCGATGGGGCAATCCACTAACAAGAGTCTCTTCCTCATTGGAGGTAAGAGACGACGATTACAAATCAAAATTAGAGGAAGAGGCAACAAGCCTACCTCTCCTCTTAGTAATGAAAAGTACAAGTAAAGTAAAAGATGCAACTAAAGAAATGCTATCGACTAGAAGATCCGAAGTTAGGTGCGATGTCGGTGTTACGATGGTGTAGCATTATCGAAGAAGTCTTGGCATTGTCGGAGCACTTTGGGAGCAAACTTAGATGATAGAAAGGGGTGAAACCCTTCTTCTTTTATAGCCCTTTGAGCCCTAGTTCATTGAGATCCAGATTTGGGTCAAAGCTCCACATCACCCCTCATTTTGTGGTTCTTATCTTGACTATCTTCAAAGTGATCAGCTTGACTAGCAGTCGACTGATGCCTCTCAACAGTCAACTGATGATAGGCTCAGTCGACTACCACTAGCCTCAAGTCGACTGTCAGTTTGATCACTCAACTACAACACAGAGTTAGCATAGAATACATCATTGATGGTAATTACGATGGCTCCTTACTATACGACCTTGACCTAGACCTTCCTCTAAAAGTCTTAGTCGGATCGCCACCTACAGTTGTCCCCATATGGAGGACACGACCTTACCATCACTCCGCACCCGGCACTTACCTCCGGTCCTTCTGACCTATTGCTTAGCTTTTGGTCACCACCAAGGTTCCTCGACTCCCTGAGGTTCTCCAGGTGCCACCCGACCACAACGGTTTCTTGTCCCGAGATTCTCCTAGTGTCATTGACCTTTAGCATAGCTTAATACATTTCTTGCACACTCAACACAACATATGAGACAACCATAATAACTTAACTTTGAATCTTTGTCATTATCAAAACCTAGGTTCGATTATCCGGTGCCCCTGCACCAACATAAGGAAGCTCACACTCGAGTTGCAATGAGATCTTCAACAACATATAGAGCCATATGAAATCTCATAGCAAGTCACTCAAATGAACTAGTTATCATAACTAGCATTCACATGTTCACTCTCAGCATCCCTATGCTTCCATTCAGTGAGTGTCGAATGCTTGGATAAACCAAGGAGCATAACATGTGTCAATCTCATAGAATTGATGATGTCCAATCTTATCAATTCATCGACTAGGGATAGTTTCAATACTTACATGATTACACATGATAAGATACCTACTAATTGTGATCCAATCACAATTTCTTTTCATGTCATGCATCATATTGTGGACTTCAGTACATGAGTTTAAGATCCAATCAAATACATAAATAATGTATACTCAAATAGTGAATTTTATTAATAACTTCTAAGATGATTGCCTTAGGACACCTCTCAATTACATCAAACTCCCACTTGGCCTACAACCAATCGCCTTGGTATCCAATACCATAGGCCTCTATATGCTTCTCGAACTTTTCTTGGGGAAGAGGCTTTGTCAAGGGATCTACTAGATTCCTATTAGTGGGAACCTTCTCTATTTGTACGTTTCTTCTACCTATGATCTCTTTGATTTGATGGTAACGACGTACCACGTGCTTGGATCGTTAAGGAAAGCTATTTTCACATCCATCTGCCATATCTCAGACAGGTTGTATCATATATACATCCTCAGACAGGTTGTATCATATATACATCCTCAGACAGGTTTCTGTTAAGGAAAGCTATTTTCACATCCATCTGCCATATCTCAAAATAAAAATGAGCCGCTATGTCTAGGAGTATCCGAATGGATTTAAGCATAACTACTGGCGAAAAAGTTTCATCATAGTCAACACCTTATTTTTAACGATAGCCTTTTTCCACTAATCTAGCTTTATAGGAAATAACATTACCATCCACATCAATTTTCTTCTTGAAAACCCTCTTGCACCCAATAAGCGTTATGCCTTTGGGTGGGTCCACCAAGTTCCAAACTTGGTTTTCATACATGGAATCCATTTCTGATTTTATGGTTATTAGCCACCTATCTCTATCTGAACTATTCATTATCTCTTTGTAACTAGTGGATTCCTTATCCTTTATGAGCAAAAGATCATTAGATTCACTTATGAGAAATCCATATCTCTCAGGAATCTTATGTGTCCTACTAGATCTACGAGGAAGTGGTGTATTATTAGGTTCAACTATTACCTCATTTGAATGAGTAATCAGCTGTGGTTCTTGACTAGACATCTCTTCTGTGTCTACCAGAATCTCTTGAACTACGCTTAGTTCAATCTCACTTCCACTGTTTTCTTATAAGAGAAACTCCTTATCTAGGAATACAACATGCCTTGAAACAAACACCTTTTGTTCTAAGGGATGATAGAATTGGTAACCCCTTGTTTCCTTAGGTTAACCAATAAATAGAACTTATTAGGCTTAGCCTCCAACTTGTCTGATACTGTCCTCTTCACATAAGCAGGACAACCCCATATCTTCAAATAAGATAAATGAGGTTTTCTACTATTCCACATCTCATATGGAGTAGTAGAGATTGCCTTAGTCGGGACTCTATTTAACAAGTAAACAATGATCTCAAGTGCATAACTCCAAAAGGTTTTTTAGAAGGCTTGCATGTTGCATCATTGACCTAACCATGTCCAACAAGATTCTGTTTCACCTTTCAACCACACAATTATATTATGGCGTGTAAGATGGAGTCCTTTGGGACAAGATGTCATTGTGCTGTAGATAATCTTGAAACTCTTGGCTTAGGTATTCACCACTTCAATATGATCGAAGTACTTTAATACCTTTCCCAAGTTGTTTCTCTACTTCTTTTCTGAAATCTTTAAACCTTTCAAAGACTTCATATTTGTATCTTAATAGATACAAATACCCATATCGTGAATAATCATCGATAAAGGTAATGAAGTAGTTATAACCTCCTATGACATGAGTTGACATTGATCCAAATATATCAGTATGTATAAGGCCTAATACCTCAACCGCTCATTCACCTTTTCCATTAAAAGGTAACTTAGTCATCTTTTCTTTTAAGCATGAAACACATGTGTCTAATGAATTTGATTCATCAGACTCTAAAATGCCAAGCTTATGCAGTTTGGACATGCATTCATTACTTTATGGCCAAGACAACAATGCCATAATTGCATGGTTAACTGATTATCTAACTTAGCGTGATTGCTATTTGATTCGATATTGAATATTTCGTTGGATGTATCTAACGTGTAGATTCCATTATTTAACATTCCAGTAAAATAAAGAACACCATTTAACATAATGTAACAACAATTATTACTAAATGTCAAATGATAACCTTTCTTATTCAAATATGAAATAGAAATAATGTTCTTTATTAATGTAGGAATATAAAAACAATCATCCAACTCTAAAACTAGTCCTGTAGAAAGTCGTAACATATAAGTACCCTTGGCTACAACAGAAACTTTTGTTCCATTGCCAACCCTTAGATCTACTTCTCTCTTAACTAGCCTTCTTCTGTTCCTAAGCCCCTGTATGTCATTACATATATGCGAGTTACACCTGGTATCCAATACCCAAGTGTTAGAAGAAACAATATGACATTGAATAACAAATACACCTGAAGTAGATTAGGCATTAGATGCTTTTTTTTGTTTCAGTGACTCCAGATACTGCTTGCAGTTTCTCTTCCAATGCCCATCCTTGCCACAATGATGGTAGGTGCCCTTGGGAGTTAATTCTTCCTTCTTTGCCTTTTTCTTCCCTTTGGTTTTGGTTTTTTACTTCCTCTTAGAACCTTTCTTTGAGGAGTTAACCAACATCACCACCTTCTATTCTTTAGCAGCAGATGACTTCGCTGTTTTGAGCATATTGATCAATTCAAAAATTGTGAACTAAATTTTATTCATCCGATAGTTAATCACAAATTGTAAATAGCTACACATTAGATTGTGAAGAATTAAGTCAATACTTAATTCATGGTCCATGAAAAACCTTAATGATCCCAATCGCTCAATATAGCTATTCATCCTTAATGCAAACTGCACTGCAGATGAACCCTCCTGCATCTTCGAGTGAAAGAGGAGTTGGGTGACCTCGAACCTTTCAGATCTGCCTGCTCATCGAACAACTCTCGAAGATGGAAGACAATTGTATTAACATTAATATGCTCATGTTGCTTCTGCAACTCAGGAGACATCAATGCTAGCATAATGCAACTCGCCATCTAAAAGTCAGTAACATGTTTCTGGTAAGCCAACTTTTGGTCACCAAATGCATTGTCTGCAGGAGGTTGAGGAAGAACCTCTTCATGGACATAAGCTTTCAACCTTGAGAACAATTCTCAGGTTGCGCAGTTAGTCCAAGAAGTTTAGCCCAGTCAATTTGTTGCTGTCCAAAATAGAACGTAAATTAATGGAGATTGACATGTTGTTCTAATTAGTACCTTGGCATACAAAAAGAGATGTATAAGAGAGATGAATTTATAGTAATGCAAACAATTTACATTAACAAGAAACTCCCACTATTTTTATCAAATTCAATAGCCCTCACTTTGAATTCGAGAGATGGTAGGTTATCTCCTAGTGGGTTTATATTCATTATGACTAAGAATAACCTTGGAGAGAGTCTAACAAGCCATTTATAGTCATAATGTTTGGTATCAACAGTACCCATTATATATCAAATATATAACTATCACTTTATACTATCAACTAATTGAATGTTCACATATACATTAGGTTGTTAATTTATTAACATATATACATCCAATGCATATCACCTAATTGCACCTTTGTCCACATTGACCTTGGAGAGAGTCCAACAAATCAATGCTTTCAGTTAGGGCCAACCCATTAATCATGAGATTGAATTTAAATGGTTTGAACACATCCAATTTACAAGCCAGGCTTGGAGTTCAATACCACAAACTTGAAATTGACCTCTGGTCCTTACCATTATCGAAACATATAAATCGAACATGCTCGATGTCATGTCATGCTTGGAGAGTGTCCAACAACCCAAACACAAAAAAAACTTTGATTCAACCATATTAATGGAAAGTGTTAGCCCTAATTTTTGAACGAGGGATTTCAGATTATTATGGGTCTCATCTATAACAGGAAATAAACCTAAATATGGAAAAACCCAAGGTCATATTAGGAAATAAATTTCTCGATGTGAACGTGAGTCTATGCTTAGATTCTAACGATGCGGCCAAAACCTTCAGTGTTTCTAGGCGCATCCTCGGTATTTCCTTTTATGTTACAAATATATCCTATCATATAGAAAAACATGACACATGTATATTAAAACATCATACATGCTTTAAATATTCTCCTATAACATGCAATTTATGCCAAACAAATATGGTGGCTCTGATACCACTTGTTGGAGATTCTGGGATCATGCGCAATGGAATAAAGCAAATAAAATAATTTTATTATATTCCAAACATCCCCTGGGGGCCAAGAAAACTTGCTTTGGTATAATCATACGAAAACACACAAAAGAGAAGGAGAAGTTATACCTTCGAGATTCTTTCAAATTCGTCGAAACCACAAGCAAGACCAACGGGCCTTACCTCTATCAGTATCCACACCAGGATCACCTGAGATAACTCCTAGAGTAGCAAGCCTTTGTCTTCGATTGGTGCTTACCAACCGACGGAAACAAGAGAAGAAGAGATAGGAAGACAACTATCAAGGAAGAAAACCTAAGAAAAACTCTCTCTCCAAAGATTATGAAGAGATCTATTTATAGATATCTTGATTAGGTCATTTTAGGAGGCTTAAACAGAACATATCTTATCATAATTATCCCATAATTAAGGTAAGAACAACCTAGGAAATTTCCATAAAAGAAATCAGGCTGCGACGGTGTGTCTTACACTCGTCTTGAGACACATGGCGACCATGTGTCATCGGCATAGCTGACTTTTGGCCATTTTGGCTAGAGCCAGACACGACCCATGCCAGGTTAGGAACAACTGTGTGAGACTCCGTATGGTCTGTTTGAGTTCATTTAGGTGTGATATGATTGTGCTAAGTCTGACAAGGCCATAGGAAGTTCCATAGCCTCCGTTTCACACCTTTTTGGTCTGGTCCAATAAGATATATCCTCTCTCATTGAGAATCTCATTCTCAGACTTGTTTTACATCTTGAGATCACCCATAGTGTGTGTGACTCAATAGGTTCCCAGTTATGTTGGCCATTAATAATTAACCCCTTAATTATGAATAGATCATGAGTGGCACCTAGCAGTGCATCATGACCCCCAATTGACCGGAAAGTCTAAATCGACTCCAGAACGTTTTTGAACCTTTCAATAGCTACAGTTGTTCGTGCCTTGTTCTTTTTACTCATCCTATACCCACTTAGTGCAGGACATGGTTGTTGGATTTCCGGCACTGCGGCGAGTGTGTGTTCGAACATGTTTCGTAAACATGTGCACAACGGAAGAAATAAAAATAATAAATCTAATTTATTACAACACACACACCACATGCATGCATAGTACAACATGTGTAGACATAACCGTAAATTCAAATTTTGCAATAAAAGGAAATTTATACTACGTATACCTGACGTATCATGTGTAGCGGGAAAGGCATCAACCGGAACGATCCTCGCTAGAATCGCCTCTATCCGTATCCACGCCAAGTATCTTTGGGATGACTTCACAAAGTCACGAGCCTCATCTTCGTATGAGTCACTAGCCTCGTGTAGAAGACGATGTGATCGAGAGAAGATCACAATCCGAATCAAAATTCGGATTCAAAGCGAGTCCTCAAAAACTCGCTTCTCCGGAGAGGTATTCGTCAACCGTTTGACGAATCCTTCGTCCTCCACCTATGAGGATTACCGGAGATCGAATCCCCGGCAAGGAAGCCACTGTCGGAGCTCCAAACGTCATCCAAATGACGCTCCGACATGAAATAAACAAGCTGCCCAGAAAACTGGACAGCTTTGGTGGAGGAATAGGGCCGGCCAAATAAGGAAGCTAGATGCTCACCTTGTCGCCGGACCCAAAGAAGATCACCGGACGGTCGCCGGAGGATCGCTGGCAGAAGCTTGGACGCCGGCAACAAGCTTGGACGGCGGTACAAAGCTGGGCGGTGGCTAGGGTTGGGCGCCGACCACTAGAGGAGAGGATGGGTGGGCGGCAACTAGGGATTGCTTGGATTAGGTTTTCACAAAACCCTTAAGCCCTATTTTATAGAGAACAAATTCTCCTAATGGTTATCAGATCATAACCAAAAGCCTGTTAACCCGCTCCATTAATTTAAGTTAAAATAAACTAAACCGAATTGGTCTATTTTAAGTTAAAACGAACCGAACCAACTTTGGTTCATTCGTTTAAAACAAACCAAACCCCTTTGGTTTATTCTCCACCATTGAATTAGAACCAAACCAATTTGGTTCATCCATCATGTCTTCATAAGACACGGCCCATCCACGCTTTCATTGCGATTGAAATGATTTCATGCTCGCTCCTTGTTTGGTCCAACCAAACCTAGTTTCTCTCGGTCTGAGAATCTCATTCTCAAGCTCGTTTTAAATCCTTCGGATTACGCTTGTTGTGTGTGTGACCAAATAGGTTCTCGGTTTATGTTAGCCGTCTATAATTAACCATTAATTATAGAACGATCATGAGTGACACCTAGTAGTACATCATGATCCCCAATTAACCGAAAAGATCAACGGTTGATCGAGAACTATTTCTGAAACCCTTCAGCAGCTACAATGAATCGTGCCCCATTCCCTTCACTCATCTTATACCCACTTGGTTCAGGACATGGTCTATAGTGTCAGTCCCCACTAGGTTGACTACGTCACACCTAGCCCAAGTATCATTTCCTCGTCCTACGGATTCTAGTTACTGCACATGTATCCAAGAGTACCTTACTCTAAACATGTAATGCTTTGGCCAAAGACTTTAGTAACAATCCGACGAGAGGCCATGGGTATACATCTCCTCGCAAGGAGTGGTGAATCCTTTATAGGCTATTCAAACACCTTCGATCACTTCGACTTATACCCAATCAACCCGGGTCCACATCTCCTCAGAGATGCTTGCTTAAGATGTCAAAGCATAAGTCTTCATGATCAAGATGACTTGAATACCACAAGTCAAAGGAACATCGCACTTAAGCTGTAGTAAGAACTTCATTGACATATCTATATATGCAGAGAACCATATGAAGTCTTACGACTGGTCACTCCAATGAACTAGTTACAATAACTAACATCCACAATTAACTCTGGACATCACAATGTCTCCAGCCAGTGAGAATCAGCTGCATGGATATACCAAGGAGTATACCTCGTGCAAGTCTCGACAGAATCGATGGTGTCCAAATCCATCAATTCATCGACTAGGGATAATTCCAATACATCACAATTACACATGTAGAGATACTCACTAGTTGTGATCTAATCACAAATTCTCTCATGCTGTGAATCGTATCGTGGACATTCAGTAAATGAGTTTAAGGTCTAATCAAATACATGAAAACATGTATACTCAAATAGTGAATCTTCATTTATCATATAAATGGTTCAAACATAAGGCGATTGCCTTAGGACATCTCTCATATATTACTAACAAACTCCCACTTGGCCTAATGCCAATCGCTACGGTATCCAATACCATAAGCTCTAACATGACCCTCAAACTTACTTTGAGGTAATGCCTTAGTCAAAGGATCTGCTAAGTTCCTTTCAGTGGGGATTTTCTCGATTTGTATTTCCTTCCTAATAATGATCTCTCTGATCAGATGATAGCGGCGAAGCACATGTTTGGATCATTGATGAGACCACATCAAGTTCAGAGATGAACTTCTTGATCCAAACCACTTCCTTTGCTGCTTCCAAAGCTGTAATGTATTCTACCTTAGTGGCAGAATCCGCTATTGTGTCAAGCTTGGAACCTTTCCAACTTATTGTGCCTCCATTTCAGGTGAATACATATCCAGACTGAGACTTGGAATCATCCTTGTCTGTCTGAAAGTTGATATCCGTATACCCACGTATCACCATGTACCCTTCTCCATATATTAGGAACACATCCTTAGTTCTTCTAAAGTACTTAAGGATCGTCTTAACAGCCGCCCAATGATCCATTCCTAGATCAGACTGGTATCTACTTATGACACTCAGAGCATACGATACATCGGGCCTCGTACATAACATAGAATACATGATAGATCCTATTGTAGATGTATAGGGAATCTTACTCATGCAAATCCTCTCGTCTTCTGTGCGCGGACACATAGACTTCAAAAGGTGTATCCCATGCGTGATGGGTAGGAAATGTTTCTTGGATTCCGACATACTAAACCTCTTTAGCACTCGGTCTATATATGTAGACTGCAAAAGACCAAGCAACCATTTCGATCTATCTCTATAGATCTTAATCCCGAGGATGTAGGTTGCTTCTCCCAGGTCTTTCATGGAGAATGTCTTGGACAACCAAATCTTAACTGACTGTAAGACTGAAACATCATTTCCTATAAGTAATATGTCATCGACATACAATACTAGGAACACGACTGCACTCCCACTATGCTTCTTGTACACACAAGGTTCGTCTGGATTTTACGAGAAATCAAACCTTTTGATTGTCTAATCAAAACGGATATTCTAGCTCCTGGATGCTTGCTTCAATCCATATATGGACCGTCGCAATTTGCATACCTTGGTTTTATCAACCGATGTGAAACTCTCAGGTTGTATCATATACACGTCCTCAAGCAGGTTTCTATTAAGGAAAGCTGTTTTCACATCCATCTGTCATATCTTATAATCATAATGAGCCACTATGGCTAGGAGCATCCGAATGGATTTAAGCATAGCTACAGGCGAATAGGTTTCATCATAATCAACACCTTGCTTTTGACGATATCCTTTCGCCACAAATCTAGCCTTATAGGTAATCACATTACCATCCATATCGGTTTTCTTCTTGAAAACCCACTTGTACCCTATAGGTTTTATGCCTTCAGGTGGGTCAACCAAGTTCCAAGCTTGGTTTTTAATCATGGAATCCATTTCCGACTTTATGGCTTCAAGCCACTTATCCCTTTCTGAACTTGTCAGAACTTCTTCATAACTGGTAGGCTCCTCATCATCAATGAGTAACACGTCGTTTGATTCACTTACGATAAATTCATATCTCTCAGGAATATTACGTGTTCTACCAGATCTACGAAGATGTGGTGTCACAATAGGTCCAGCCGATGGCTCATCACTATGAGTTATTGGCTATTGCGCTTCACCAGGTATCTCATCAATGTCTATTTGAGTCTCTCGAGCCTCCTCAAGCTCGACGACACTTCCACTGTTTTCTTGCAAGAGAAACTCTTTCTCTAGAAACACATCATGCCTTGAAACAAACATCTTTTGTTCCATAGGATGATAGAATTGGTAACCCCTTGTTTTCTTAGGGTATCCAATAAATAGACATTTATCAGACTTAGCATCCAATTTGTTTGATACAGTCTGCTTCACATAAGCAGGATAACCCCATATCTTCAAGTAAGATACATGAGGTTTCTTACTATTCCATATCTCATATGGAGTAGTAGAGACTACCTTAGTTGACATTCTGTTTAACAAGTAAACAGCTGTCTGAAGTGCATAGCCCCAAAAGGACTTGGAAAGATTCGCATGATTCATCATTGACCTGACCATGTCCAACAAGGTCCGGTTACGCCTCTCAGATACACCATTTTGCTGTGGTGTATATGGTGGAGTCCATTGAGACAATATACCATTGTCTCTTAGATAATCAAGAAACTCTTGACTTAAGTATTCACCACCTCGATCTGATCGAAGTATTTTAATACTCTTATCATGTTGTTTCTCTACTTCATTTCTGAATTCTTTGAACCTTTCAAAGGCTTCAGACTTGTGTTTCATTAAGAACACATACCCAAACCGTGAGTGATCATCGGTGAAAGTAATGAAGTAGCTATAGCCTCCTAAAGCTTGAGTTGACATAGGTCGACATACATCAGTATGTATTAGACCTAGCAACTCTCCCACTCGTTCACCTTTTCCTGTAAAAGGTAACTTAGTCATCTTTCCTTTCAAGCATGATTCACATGTATCGTATGAATCCAATTCAAACGATTCTAGAATTCCACATCGGTGTAATTCGGACATGCGTTTCTTGCTTGCATGGCCAAGACGACAATGCCACATGTTGGAGTCCAATTGATTATCCTTTCGAGCATGCTTGTTGCTCGCTTCGATATTGAAAATGTCACTGGATACGTCCAACGTATAAATACTATTGCTCAAAGTTCCAATTCCATAAAGTATGCCATTCAAAGTTATATAACAACAATTGTTACTAAACGTTAAATGGTAACCATTTCTATTTGAACAAGAAATAGAAATGATGTTCTTTATCAACGAAGGAACTTAAAAGCAATTGTCCAGTTCTAAGACAAGTCCTGCAGGGAGTTTCAACAAATACGTTCCGATGGTGAGTGCAGCAACCTTTGCTCCATTCCCAACACATAAATTTGACTCTCCCTTGATGAGTCTTCTTCTATTCCTTAGCCCATGTATATCATTACATATATGTGAGCCACACCCAGTATCCAATACCCAAGTGTTTGAGGAAATAGAATGACAATCAATAACGAAGATATCTGAAGAAGATGGGGCATCCGATGCCTTATTCTTCTTCACGAACTCAAGATAAATCTTGCAATTTCTTTGCCAATGGCCCTCCTTGCCATAATGATGGCAAGTGCCCTTTTGAGCTGGTTCTTCCTTTTTAGCCTTTTTCTTCCCTTTCTGTTATTCCTTTGACTTCCTCTTAGAACCTTTCTTCGAGGAATCAACTTACAACACCGTCCCCTGCTCATGCTTTACAGAAGACTTCACAGTCTTCAGCATGTTGAGCAGTACCACAGATTAACCTTCATGCATCTCAGAGGTGAAGAGGAGCTTGGAGACTTCGAACCTTTCGAATCTTACTTGCTCATCAACCAACTCATAAAGATGAAAGACTATTGTATGAGCATCCATATGCTCATGCTGCTTCCGCAGCTCAAGTACCATTGTGGCTAGCATGATGCAACTCGCCATTTCAGAATCAGTCATATGTTTCTGATAGGCCAACAATTGGTTCGGAGTTGCATCGTCACTAGGATGGGCAAGAAGAGGCGCTTCGAGGATATACGCAAGCTTTTCACCTTGAGAACAATTCTCAAGTTTCTAAGCCAGTCCAAGAAGTTCGACACAGTTAATTTATTTGAATCCAAGATAGAGTGCAATTTCAAAGACATCATGATCAATCAATTATCCTAGAAATACAACTCGAGCATATATGAGAAAGATGATTTAAAATGCATCAATATACATTTATAAATCTCATTCATTTTTTGAATTTCAAAAACCCCAAAATTACTTCGGGAGATCGTAGGTCCATCTCTGAATGGGCTGATATCCAATATAGATATGAACAACCTTGGAGAGAGTCCAACAAGCCATTCATAACTACGATGGTAGGTATCAAATATACCGATTGCATATCACATATATGCAACTATCACAATATGCTATCAACTTATTGAATGTTCACACATACATCGGGTTGTTAACACATTAACAAGTATGCATCATATGTATAGCACCCAACTTTACCTCCCTTCACATTGACCTTGGAGAGAGTCCAACAAGCTGATGCTCCAGGTTAAAGCCAACCCATTAATCGAGAAATAGTTTTAATATGGTTAGAGCACATTCAACCAATTAGCCCGGCTTGGAGAGAGTCCAACAACCAAAGCTAACGATTGACCTCTGACTCTTCCTATATTAGTATTAAACTATTCCATGGTTTGAACATGTTCGGGTTCGAGCCGGGCTTGGAGAGAGTCCAACAACCCAAACAAGAAATGAAACTCTGGTTCTAACCATATTAATGGAAGGTGTAGGCTTTAATATTGAGTAAGGGTTTTTATGTCTCATCCTCTTTGCATGCAAATAACTATTATCTACATGGCATGACATACATGAGATACATCTATATGTCATGACACGCATGGCATAATGATATGCATATAATGCAATTACATGGCATACAATTATGACATGTACAAAATTTCCTTATATGTCATAACTATTTATGAAAATAAAATATGTTTAAGATTTGATTCTCCAAATCAAATCATGATTAAATTAGGAAACAAATTTCCAAATCTAATCACATATTTTATTTGTGGAAAGTATTGATTAAGGAAAGTCAATTTAGAAAATAAATTTCCTAAATCATCAAAACTACTTATGAAAATTAAATATTTTAAGATTTGATTTCCCAAATCAAATCATGATTAAATTAGGAAACAAATTTCCAAATCTAATCAAATATTTTATTTATGGAAAATATCAATTTCCATAAATACTTCTAACTTTCCAAAAGTAGAAGATTTCCATAAATACTTCTAGACTTTCCAAAATTAAAAAATTTCCAAAAATACTTCTAACTTTCCAAAAGTAGAAAATTTCCATAAATACCATTACGACTATCGCAAAACAATTTTACGATTATGTCGAAACACAACCTGGGCTCTGATACCACTGTTGGGTTTCCGACACCACGGCGAGTGTGTGTTCGAACATGTTTCGTAAACATGTGCATAGCGGAAGAAATAAAAATAATAAATATAATTTATTACAACACACACACCACATGCATGCATAGTACAACATGTGTAGACATAACCGTAAATTCAAATTTTGCAATAAAAGAAAATTTATACTACATATACCTGACGTATCATGTGTAGCGGGAAAGACATCAACCGGAACGATCCTTGCTAGAATCGCCTCTATCCGTATCCACGCCAAGTATCTTCGGGATGACTTCACAAAGTCGCGAGCCTCGTCTTCGTACGAGTCACTAGCCTCGTGTCGAAGACGATGTGATCGAGAGAAGATCACAATCCGAATCAAAATTCGGATTCAAAATGAGTCCTCAAAAACTCGCTTCTCCGGAGAGGTATTCGTCAACCGTTTGACGAATCCTTCGTCCTCCACCTATGAGGATTACCGGAGATCAAATCCTCGGCAAGGAAGCCACTGTGGGAGCTTCAAATGTCGTCCAAATGACGCTCCGACACGAAATAAACAAGCTGTCCAGAAAACTGGACAGCTTTGGTGGAGGAATAGGGTCGACCAAATAAGGAAGCTAGATGCTCACCTTGTCGCCGGACCCAAAGAAGATCACCGGAGGGTCGCCGGCTGAAGCTTGGATGCCGACAACAAGCTTGGATGGCGGCTAGGGTTGGGCGCCGACCACTAGAGGAGAGGATGGGTGGGAGGCAACTAGGGATTGCTTGGATTAGGTTTTCACAAAACCCTTAAGCCCTATTTTATAGAGAATAAATTCTCCTAATGGTTATCAGATCATAACCAGAAGACCATTAATCTTCTCCATTAATTTAAGTTAAAATAAACCAAACCGAATTGGTCTATTTTAAGTTAAAACGAACCGAACCAACTTTGGTTCATTCGTTTAAAACAAACCAAATCCCTTTGGTTTATTCTCCACCATTGGATTAGAACCACACCAATTTGATTCATCCATCATGTCTTCATAAGACACGGCCCATCCACGCTTTCATTGCGACTGAAACGATTTCATGCTCGCTCCTTGTTTGGTCCAACCAAACCTAGTTTCTCTCGGTCTGAGAATCTCATTCTCAAGCTCGTTTTAAATCCTTCGGATTACGCTCGTTGTGTGTGTGACCAAATAGGTTCTCGGTTTATGTTGGCCGTCTATAATTAACCATTAATTATAGAACGATCATGAGTGACACCTAGTAGTACATCATGATCCCCAATTAACCGAAAAGATCAACAGTTGATCCAGAACTATTTCTGAAACCCTTCAGCAGCTACAATGAATCGTGCCCCATTCCCTTCACTCATCTTATACCCACTTGGTTCATAACATGGTCTATAGTGTCAGTGCCCACTAGGTTGACTATGTCACACCTAGCCCAAGTATCATTTCCTCATCCTACAGATTCTAGTTACTGCACATGTATCCAAGAGTACCTTACTCTAAACATGTAATGCTTTGGCCAAAGACTTTAGTAACAATCTGACGAGAGGCCATGAGTATACATCTCCTCGCAAGGAGTGGTGAATCCTTTATAGGCTATTCAAACACCTTCGATCACTTCGACTTATACCCAATCATCCCGGGTCCACATCTCCTCAGAGATGCTTGCTTAAGATGTCAAAGCATAAGTCTTCATGATCAAGATGACTTGAATACCGCAAGTCAAAGGAACATCGCACTTAAGCCACAGTAAGAACTTCATTGACATATCTATATATGCAGAGAACCATATTAAGTCTTACGACTGGTCACTCAAATGAACTAGTTACCATAACTAGCATCCACGATTAACTCCGGACATCACAATGTCTCCAGCCAGTGAGAATCAGCTGCTTGGATATACCAAGGAGTATACCTCGTGCTAGTCTTGACAGAATCAATGGTGTCCAAATCCATCAATTCATCGACTAGGGATAATTCCGATACATCACAATTACACATGTAGAGATACTCACTAGTTGTGATCCAATCACAAATTCTCTCATGCTGTTAATCGTATCGTGGACATTCAGTAAATGAGTTTAAGATCTAATCAAATACATGAAAACATGTATACTCAAATAGTGAATCTTCATTTATCATATAAATGGTTCAAACATAATGCGATTGCCTTAGGACATCTCTCATATATTACTAACAATGGTCTAGGTGCTTGCCCCCACTAGGCTGACTACGTCACACCTAGCCCAAGTTAGTTTCCTTGTCCTGTGGATTCAAGTTACTCCTTCATGTTCCTAAGAAGATCATCTTCTTAACATGGTTGATCTGGTCAGAGACTTTTGAGTAACAATCCTGACAAGAGGCCTAGGGTATGCATCTCCTTTATCAGAAGTGGTGAATCCTCTATGGGCTATTCAAACATCTTCGATCACTTTGGCTCATGCCCAATCATCCCGAAGTTACACCTACTATGTAGATGGATGCGAAGATGTTAAAGTATAAGGCATCATGATCAAAGTGACTTGAATATCTCAAGTCTAAGGAAGCTCGCACTCGAGCTGCAATGAGATATTCAACGACATATATAACCATATGAAATCTCATAGCAGGTCACTCTAATGAACTAGTTACCATAACTAACATCCACATGTTCACTCTCAGCATCCCTATGCTTCCATTCAGTGAGTACCGAATGCTTCGATAAACCAAGGAGCATAACATGTGCTAATCTCACAGAATTGATGATGTTCAGTCTTATCAATTCATCGACTAAGGATAGTTTCAATACTTACATGATTACACATGATAAGATACCCACTAATTGTGATCTAATCACAATTTCTTTCATGTCATGCATCGTATTGTGGACTTCAGTACATGAGTTTAAGATCTAATCAAATACATAAATAATGTATACTCAAATAGTGAATTTTATTAATAACTTCTAAGGCGATTGCCTTAGGACACCTCTCAATTACATTACCGATACCTATTGGAGCTCCTTGAATTTACTAGGTACTCACTAGGGATGACTTTCCTATGTACCTTCTTAATGACCCTCTTAGGCTTGGAAGCCTTGGTCATTGTAATCTCACTAAGGTTAACCCTAAGGATAACTTCCCTTGTAACCTTGTTAGTGTTTTTTCTAGGTTTCTTTGAAACCTTAGCCACTAGACATATAACATGGTCAACTCTAGGGATTATTTTCCTTGTGATCTTGGTTTTTCTAGACCTAGAGATGGTTCCATAGTCAAATGGAACACTATGGAAGGAAGACATTACTTTCTTCGACATAGGCTTGTGACCCAAACATTTTTTATCCTTTGGTAAATCTTGCCTCCTAACACCTAGAGTTTGACTACTAGACCCTTTAATTGAATTTTGCATCTTCCTAAGGGTTTTTTTTCTAATTTATCAAGCTTAAACCTTAAGGCTTGATTTTCCTTTTCTAATTTCTTAATTTTTGAATTTTCATTCATCTTTTGGGATTAATGCCTAGGTTCTTGTTTGGTACAAAAAGGCGATTTGCTCGCCCTCAATGCCTCCGCCAGCCGATTCCACAGCCAACACGAAAGAGATAAATCACGGGGAGCATATTGCCCAACCCAGGGCTAACGTGGCAGGAGGGCAGGTACCCTGAAAGGCTTGCAGCATGCCTATGTTCTTCTTATCATTAGGTAAAGTAGTCTTAGGGTTATCCTTAGTCCTAAATTCACAATATTTTGCCCCTAAACAGAATATTTATCTCTAGCATGTTTCTTATGATCATGAATAATTGCAAATGAATTAAAACATGATACATCACTAGCATGCTTCTTAAACTTAGAATTTGAAAGTGCATTATTAACCATTACCTTAGCCTTAGAATCTCCCCCTACTTTTGAGCTCTCTCCCTTGTCCTTCTTAGGGTGACTCCCCCTCAGACATTGGCTTTGGTAATGTCCTCTTTGGTTGCACTTGAAGAGTACAATATGATCCTTGCTCTTGTGGATCAGAGCACTGACCTCCTTGGCCTTCTCCTTTCCCTTGGGCACTTGAGTTGTCTCCTTGACTCTTTTTGGACACTAACTCTTGTAGTGTCCTTATTCCCTAAACTCAACACATATAATATGATTTTTTTATTTCAACTTATGCTTGAGTTACCTAGGTCGGTGATAGAGACCCAGATGTAGATGGCACCTCCTCTTGCTCCAGCATTGGTGATCTAATCTCCTCCTCCTCAATTCTAGAGGTGGAAGCTTCTTCAACCTCCTCTACCGATTTGGATGTTGAGCATCTCTCAACTTCCGAATCCTCAAGCTCTTGGAATGATGGTGCACTTTTTTCTTGAGCTTGAGAAAATGAGCACTACTTCACTACATGTGTCAGTGAGGGCTCTTCATGGAGCTTGAATAATTTGCTCCACAACTCCTTAGCATCCTTAAAATCTCCTGCCTTATACAAGATGTCACTAGGCATTAAGTTACTTAAAATTAACATTACCTTTTTATTATTTTTGTATTTTCGATTTTGCTCCTTGATCCACTTCTTCTTGAGAACTCTTCCTTTCTTGTCCTCGAGAGAATCAAAACCATCTATAACACTAAACTAATTATCTATATCATTCATCAAAAAATATTCCATTTTACCTTTCCAATACTCAAAATCTTCTCCTTTGAAGAAAGGCAGAACCGTGATATCATCCCCCAATCTATCTTGAAACTCTATTTCTTCTAGATGATGCTCCTCTAGTGTTTTGGTCCCTTAGTTGTTAATCCTTGAAGAGCGTCCTCGCTCTGATACCAATTATAGATGAATTGGTCATCGCGCTAGAGGGGGGGAATAACATCTTTCGTGATTTTGTTGATTGTGATTGTTGGGGATCGAAACGGCCGGCTAGAGGGGGGTGAATAGCCCTCAATCGATGGATGTCATAATTTACTCGTCTACAAAAGGTTAGCGCAAGAGGAATATAATAAGACAAGACAAGTAAATATACAAGACAAGAATCAAAACGCTAACGCAAGATGTAACATGGTTCACGTCTACGCCGCTAATCCACGATCCCGATTCATCCGAGGTGAATCACTCCTTCAAAGCCAATCACTATTAGTCTCTCCTTTGCACCAAGCTAGGTGGAGGTAACCTTTACAATCAAGATCACTCTTCTTACAATAAGAATGAAGTAAAAGCAAGTAAGAAGAGTTTAAAGCTTGTGGGGGACTTGGATGGTCGTTTGGAGTAAGAGAATTAGCCCCCCAAAGCTCCACACCCTCTCTTTTTATAGAGAGGAGGCTTTTCTTCCGTTAGCGCCACCGATCATTGCGCCCTTGCGATCATTGCGCCACTACAATGGTCTCGAACACGTCGGATCACGGCATGTAGTCCAATGGAACACTTGCTGATCGATTGATGGACCTCATCATCGATCAGCGCCTCGTAAGTCGATTGCCCGATCGGCCACGAGCGGTTAATGGCTAAACCCTTTCGACCCGATCGATGCCTTGGCCGATCGGTGATGGTCTTGATCGACTACCCACATATGACGATCGGCTGGCCTCAAAACACTCGGTCGAATACCAGTCGAACCACGTTCGACTGAGCGATCGCCATTCCATGTGATCGGCGGTGTCGGGAAATCCCATCCGACACTTAGCCAAATGGCCAAGTTTCACCTAAGAGCTACCCCTTCCCGGGTTACATTCACTCACTCTCATCTCTCGGAGTCCTTCGCCTTCGAAGTTCTCTTCGTTCGCGGCCACGTCCCTCGGCAGCATTAGGCGCACGACTCTGCAATGCTCCTTCGCGTCTCTTGTCTCGAAGTCTACTTCTTCCGGCTTCACTCCAAGCTCCTCGTCCGGCAGTCCCTCGGATGCTCCAAGCGCACGACTTCTGCAAAGCTATCCTTCACCGACTCAAGGACCGAGTCATGAGTTGTGAAACTCGCCACGGCTCCATGTGCGAATTACTAAGTCCTGCACGACTTCAACGCACATATCAAATCAACATAACAAACTAACTTAAACCCTTTGCCACACACATCAAAACCTAATCATGACAAGAGATTGCCCTAACAATCTCCCCCTTTTTGATGTGTGGCAATCCGTTTAAGTTAGGTAAAAACATTTGATAAAAATTTCTAAGGTAAGAAAGCATGTAAACATAAACATGATATAGCAACATGCAAATCCCCCTTAATCCATGAAACTCCCCATACATATTTCTCCCCCTATTATAATTTACTTAAACACAATTATTTCTCCCCCTTTGACACCATCAAAAAGATTAATACTAAGTTATAAACCCATGACATCAAGTCTAATAGAAGGAAAATACCAAAAACATGTTTAAAATCTGAAATCAGAAAATATTGGACTGTTTTTCAGGTGAGCAGTCGACTGCTATCAGTATGGCAGTCGACTGGCACAATGGTTTTCGAAATTCTGATTTTCTGGGCGAATTTCAGAAATGCATTAAAAATTCTAAAAAATTCAAAAAATAGTGAAATTTGGGGAACACATTTCTTGTAAGGTTCTTTATCAGTGAAAAATAATTTTTCATGAAAGATCATTATATTTTCACGTATTTGCCAAAAATCCAAAAGTTTTAAAAACCACTAGGTTTTTGACCATTCTAGTATCAAGTTTAACACCTAGTTTTGCATCCAATTGTTTCAAAACATGAATACATAGATTTTAAAGTAAGAAATTGTTTTGAAAACATATGAAATATCCAACCATGATCTTTGGGCAATATGTCTATGAATTAAACATAAGTCTTCCCCATGATTGGTCTATTATTGCTATTTTGATACTTTAAATGACCATCTAAATGTCATAGGCATTAGTGGACATTTGTATCATCCTAACATCTCACTCATGCTAAGTTTTCAATCATGGTAGTCTATAGTGAGTGTGAGATGTATCCTAGAGGTATTTGTATATACTTAACCATTATATTCATGCAATTCTATCAAGGTTAAGTATCACCCTAACAATCCACATGATCTTAATGACATATATGAATGAATTACACATTATGATCATTAAATACATGTATTCATTAAGTAATAATCATGCATTAGGTATTGCATGATGATAATTAGCAAATATCACCTAAGGCATGATTTAAATCTTATTTCTCATGATTATGTGACAAATATCAAAATCATAAATCATGATTGCAAACATGTGTAACAATTACATCAACTATCATGATTTAAGCATTATTATCTATTTATGGGCACATTATCATCACCCAACACTACTTCTAAAAGTGAGGTCCCACCATCCTAAGTCAACCAACATATGATATAGGTGAAATGCATGTGGTTGACTATCTTAGGGTTTTCCTAACCCTTAAGAATGGATTTAGGAACCCAAAATAAATTCTTGCCTATAGGGTTCACTAAAAACTCCTTGGGGATCCATTTTCTAGCTATTACCTTCTTCTTATCTTGTCCCCTAGCAATTAGGCATTTATAGGCCTTTTCATTTTTCTTTTCCTTATATCCTAGGCCTTTCTTATTAAAGCTAGCTCTTTGGCTCCCTATAATCATGTTCAAGGTGTTTGAGCCAATTGTATACTTTTCTAGGGCTTTGGTTAAATAATCTACTTTCTCTCTTAAAGCCCTATTTTCCTCTATGCATGCATCATTAACATCAAAAGGCATATAGTTATCATGTGAGCATGCATCATTTAAGCTAGAAGAAATATTATCATTTAAGCATGCTTTTCCAAGCTTATTTTCTAAATCCTTAATTTGATCTAACATGCTCTTTTTTTTCTTTTTTTCTCTAAATAAATCCTTAGTTAAGCTAGAAATCATAGAAACTATTTTACTAGGTGAAAGATTGGTTACCATAGTTTCCATGTCCTCTTCTTCTTCGGATGAAGAGGTAGAGGAGGCTCCCCCTTCACTTGAGCTCTCTCCACTTGTGCTTGATTTTTCATTTTCAGTGGAGGAGCAATCCAAGTCGTCAAATGTCATCAATGCTAGGTTGGTGACAAATGCATTTTCTTCCTCGGATGATGATGAAGATGAGGAGGAAGGGTCATCCCAAGTCTTTGCTTTGAATGCCTTGGCCTTTCCCTTTTCCTTTGTTTTCTTCTCCTCTTCCTTTTTCTTCTTGCTCCCCTTTTTCTTCTTCTTTTCTTTCTTCTTTTTCTTTTCTTCCTTGCTCTTGTTTAGGAGGGGACAATTATCCCTTATGTGTCCCTCTCCTTGGCAATTGTAGCAAATGATTTTCCCCCTTTGTCTTCTATTCCTATCATTAGATTTATTAAATCTAAAACCTTTTAAAGCACGTCTTTCCCTCCTTACCATATAAGCTTCTTCCGTGCTATCCATGGAGGAGGAGGAGGATGCTTCATCATCATCGGAGGAGGGGATCTCGATCTTCTTCTTCCCCTTATTTGCCATCAATGCTACTCCCCTTGAAGGTTGGATTCTAGGCTCTTCTTGTATTCCTTCAAGCCTTGTTTCATGCAGCTCCATTGTTGAGAAGAATTCCTCCAAGGTGCTTACTTCTAAGTTCTTGGAGATATAAAATGAGTCCACCATGGAGCTCCATTTTGAGGATCACGGAAAGACATCTATAGCCTTCATAACCATATCCCGGTTTGATAGCTTCTCACCTACACTTGACAAACCCGTTATAATTTCCTTGAAACGAGAATGTAAGGAAATTACCTTTTCTCCCTTTTCTAGTTTAATGTTGTTGAGTTGGGAGCGGAGGAGGTCTCTCCTTGCTAGCTTCGCCTCGGATGTGCCTTCATGAAGCTCAATTAGCTTCTCCCACATCTCCTTGGCACTTAGGCATTCTCCAATTCGGTTGATCTCTTGTTGGGGGAGCACATTGAAAAGATGATGCTTGGCTTTTGAGTTTGCAAGGTGCTCTTCCCTTTGCTTTTTGGTCCACCTAGATTTCTCTATTGGCTTCCCTTCTTCATCCCTAGGCAAAACGAAACTGGATTCCATTGTAATCATAATATCAAAATCCGTTTCAAAAAATACCTCCATTCTCTTTTTCCACCAAGAGAATTCGCCGTCGAACTTCGGTGGGTGGATGTTGGAGCCAGCCATTTTGAATGTTGCTTGTTGTGGCGGTTAGTCCTCGACAAGCTTTCCTTGGCTCTGATACCACTTGTTGGGGATCGAAACGGCCGGCTAGAGGGGGGGTGAATAGCCCTCAATCGATGGATGTCGTAATTTACTCGTCTACAAAAGGTTAGCGCAAGCGGAATATAATAAGACAAGATAAGTAAATATACAAGACAAGAATCAAAACGCTAACGCAAGATGTAACATGGTTCACGGCTACGCCGCTAATCCACGATCCCGATTCGTCCGAGGTGAATCACTCCTTCAAAGCCAATCACTATTGGTCTCTCCTTTGCACCAAGCTAGGTGGAGGTAACCTTTACAATCAAGATCACTCTTCTTACAATAAGAATGAAGTAAAAGCAAGTAAGAAGAGTTTAAAGCTTGTGGGAGACTTGGATGGTCATTTGGAGTAAGAGCATTAGCCCCCCAAAGCTCCACACCCTCTCTTTTTATAGAGAGGAGGCTTTTCTTCCCGTTGGCCGCCACCAGTCGACTGCTGCCCTTGGCAGTCGACTGCCGCCACTACAATGGTCTCCAAACACGTCGAATCCCAACCGTTGTAGTCCAACGGAACACTTGGCAGTCGACTGATGGACCTCATCAGTCGACTGTTGCCTCCGTAGTTGACTGCCTAGTCGGCTATGAGCGGTTCTGTGGCCAAACCCTTTCGACTACCGATCGATGCCTTCAGAATGATCGATGGTCTTGGTAATCGACTCCCACATATGGCGATCGCGACCTCAAAACACTCAATACCGGTCGAACCACGTTCGACTCGGCGATCGCCATTCCATGGCAATGACCGTGTCGGGAAATTTCATCCGACACTTAGCCAAATGGCCAAGTTTAACCTAAGAGCTACCCCTTCTCGGGTTACATTCGCTCACTCTCATCTCTCGGAGTCCTTCGCCTTCGAAGTTCTCTTCGTTCGTGACCACGTCCCTCGGCAGCATCAGGCGTACGACTCTGCAATGCTCCTTCGCGTCTCTTGCCTCGAAGTCTACTTTCTCCGGCTTCACTCCAAGCTCCTCGTCCGGCAGTCCCTCGGATGCTCCAAGCGCACGGCTTCCGCAAAGCTATCCTTCACCGACTCAAGGATCGAGTCATGAGTTGTGAAACTCGCCACGGCTCCATGTGTGAATTACTAAGTCTTGCACGACTTCAACGCACATATCAAATCAACATAACAAACTAACTTAAACCCTTTGCCATACACATCAAAACCTAATCATGGCAAGAGATTGCCCTAACAGTGATCGTGTCATGCTTGTCTACAAAAATGTTACATGCAGTGGAATACAATACAAATAGAAATAAAGACAAAACACATGCACAACACAAAAGATTTAACGTAGTTCGAAACTAGGGTTCCTACTTCACGGGGTGAGGTCTAGTGATGCATACCACCACTATCAAAATTCTCCTCCTCGATATGACACTGGAGGTGGAGAAACCTCATACAATATGTGTTTATAACAATAAACAAGAAGATACAACCAAATACAAGGATGAAGCAAAAATAAAAATAAAGAACACTTTATAAAAACTTGATTGCTTGCTTTGGATTGCTTTTGAAAGTTTGGAATGCAACAACACTTTCCCTTTAAAATTGCTCCAAAAATCTTGGCAAAAATTCTCCATGAGCTGCTCCTTTTATAACCTATAGTTGGCTGATTTTGTGCCTAGCAATCGACTACCAAAAGGTACCAGTTGACTGTTAGCCTATCCATTGTCTCAGAATTGTTGGTGATCATTTGGAAGCTAGAGGGGGGGGGGTGAATAGCGCTTTTCGTTTCTACAAGAGTAATTAGCGGAAGCAAGCACAAATAATATATGTAAAAACACAAAAACAATACTAACAAGGCCTTTACGTGGTTCGGAGATAACGCTCCTACTCCACGGCGATCCTTAAGGTGGATCAACCCAAGCAATTCCACTAAGAAGCTTTCTCTTTACAAAGACCTCTTCTTACAAAAGATGACAATGAAGATTTGAGAGGAGAAGGGAGATTAATACACTTAGAAAGCTTGGAAAACTTGTGGGAGCTTAGAAGAATGATCAGAATATAAGCATTAGCCTCTTCTTGCTCCCCTTGGGCTCTTTTTATAGGAAAGCACCGATTCTAATTTGTCATCATCGCTAACGGAAGACTATCACCGACCGCCAGTCGGGATCGATATCGCATAGCCGCCGCACCGGCTACGGGCTATTTCGTGGCGATCGATCGCCAAATATCGGCCGATCGCCAAATTGTAGCGATGCCGGTCTCGAAGTCGACTCACCAGCCTGACCGATAAGCCTCGCCGATCGCTAACGACCTTCCAACCTCTAACGCTGCATTTTAAGGGTCAGTTCGACCGACACCATATTCCAGTCGACTGGCACACCCCAAGTATGACTAATCCATACTTGAAAACATAACCTAAGCCTAGACTTAACCTTCTAGCTTCTCCATCAGCCTTGCGCCTCCAGGATTTCTTTGAGTCCACGACTCCATCCATGCGCTTGCCTTCAAAAGCTTCCTTCGGTTTCGTCATGCTTTGGTTTTCTTCTTTGCCAAAGTACGCTTGGACTTTACGCTGCCAAGACTACATGCTTGGACTTATGCCGCCAAGACTTTCCTTTGGTCTTTCTCTTTGCCAAGATCACACTTGGACTTGTCTTTTACCAAGTCTTCATACTTGGATTTTCTTGTCACTTAAAACATATTTACAATTAGATCACAAAACATTGCCTAACTTAGATGATTATCCAAACATCAAAATATATAAATGCTTGGGGCATTGTTGCACCAACAATCTCCCCCTTTTTGATGTTTGGCAATCATTTAAGTTAGGTCTTTAACACATACATATAAACATATTTCAATATGAATTCTAACTTAAATATCCCTTCTCCCCCTTTGACACACAACAAAAAGAGAAGAGATTATCCAATAAGTGCAGGAAAGAATTATAATTGACACATCTTGAACAAGGTATAAAATTCATATGAAGCTCCCCCTAAATCCAAGACATGTTTCATGATGTGGAAATAACATGTGAAGCAAAGCATAAGCAATAGAATAGGCAAATAAGTCCTAGCCTTGCACCAACAATTATAGAAATAAGGGATGTAGCTCCCCCTAAACCAGTGCATCAAGAAAATCCGCCTTTCCATACAAGTTATCATGTATATACTGTGAAAATCATATAATATCCAAAATTGAACCTTTTAACCGATGAAAACCATTTTCTATTCCAATAACGACAGTCGACTGATATCAGACAAATCTGAAATTTGAATTTTTCAGTCAAGGTTTGAAAATGCATAGAAAATTCCGTGGGTGTCCAAAAATCACGAAACTCGTCATACACATTTTATTCGACTAATATAACATATGAAAAATATTAGACAAAAAACATGTTCATCAGATTAATGGATTGATATGATATTCAAAATAACAAAATTATGACGCAAAAGGTGTAATTGTATCGTATCAATATTCATAACTTCGTACTATATGCTCAACTTCTAAACTTGACAAATAACAAGTTGTAGACACTAATAGAAATGAATTAAAACAAAGACACAATTTCATTTCATTAATCAAAAGTCATGACATAAGTAAGAGTTTATGCCGTACATACGGCCAAAAAGAAAATAATAAAAAAAAACAAGCGAGCTAACGATCGTCGTCCTCAGCATCCATCGGTGTAGATGACGAACCATCGTGAGGTGGGTGTCCAGGTGCAGCAGGGCGGAGAATCGCCAAGATGTTCTGCTGCTGCCGATGCACCCCTCTCACGAGGGAGAGGAGCTCCTGATGCTCCCGGCGAAGCTCCTGATGCTCTAAGCGCAGCTCCTCAAAACGTGTGTCTACCCGCTCCGCAAAAGCATCGAAGCGGGCAATGAAGGATGTATCTGGCATAACAGTATCGCCTGTAGTAGTCTCCCCCGCATCGGCTCCCTCAGCAACACCCTCAACAACACCCTCAACAACTCCTTCTGCAGCGGCATCCTCTGGTGCCGGAGCGCCACCTGCTAGCCGTCGTGCTGGGTCCCAGAAAACGGATCCTCTGTCGGCCTTCAGGTCCACCAAGGAGAAGCTCCGTCGAGTCATCTGATCATATTTTCTATTCATGACTTTAATGACTCCTATATTGACATCAATGCCTATGGAGCTGAGCCATTGAGTAAGGACATTTCCAAAAGGTATATGAACCTTCCCATTGTTTTGCCTTATGAAATGAGTGATGCAATGGAAAGTATTGAGACCAATATTGATGTCTAAGTATTGACGAAAGATATGCATGAGAAGGAAGTGTGTAGGTCGAACCAAGGCCAAACCATGGGTAACTATAGGGAGAAGACAATGAGCAATGACCTTATAAAGGACATTGTCAGAGGCAGAAAGTTCTTGTGATTGAAATAGATTGGTGTTCAAAGGTCGAGGAGAATGATAGAAAGTAGTATGAAGGAAATCTAAAGAAATCTCCTCAAAAGGAGGTGGAAGAGGTTCACTCCAAGATGGATATAAAATGAAATCATTCTCGGAAGAGAGACAACCGAGAAAATCGGTCCAGATCTGAGGACTGAAATCCAGATCACGCTGAGCAACGCGAGTCCGGTATCTCAGCCCATCTCCAACCGGTCGTAGGTTGTTGAAAAATTCAGACAGAAGAGTGATATTTACATGATGTTTACAAAAAACTAAAGACTCAAGTTTGTAATGTTGAATGATTTGAACAATGTCAAAATAGTAGTCTTTAAGAAAATTGGGATCCTACTAGTCATATTGCTCTAATCTCTCAAATTGAGCCCAAAACAATTAAAGATGCATTACTTGATCCGGATTGGATCTTAGCAATGCAAGATGAATTAGCTCAATTTGAAAGGAGTCAAGTATGGGAGTTAGTTCCTAGACCAAGTGAAAACACTATTATTACTACAAGATGGGTTTTTAGGAATAAACTAAATGCCCAAGGGAATATCACTAGAAACAAAGCATGTTTAGTTGCAAGGGGTTTTAATCAAGTTGAAGGACTTGATTATGACGAAACATATGCCCCGGTTACTAGGTTAGAGTCCATTAGAATACTTTTAGCATATGCCTCCTATATGGGTTTCAAACTCCATCAAATGGATGTCAAATCGGCATTCCTAAATGGGTTTATTAAGGAAGAGGTGTATGTAGAACAACCTCCCGGGTTTGAAAATACGGACTACCCAAACCATGTATACAAGCTTAGGAAAGCCTTATATGGTTTGAAACAAGCTCCCCGGGCTTGGTATGAAAGATTCTCATCTTTCCTAATCTCTAAGGATTTCAAAAGGGGTAGTATAGATCAAACTCTCTTTATAAAGTCAACATCTAAGGACATCTTTGTAGCCCAAGTGTATGTTGGTGACATTATCTTTGGGTCAACAAATGATGAACTTCTTCAAGACTTCATTCAAAATATGGAAAAAGAGTTTGAGATGAGTCTAGTTGGAGAATTAAATTTCTTCCTAGGGTTGCAAGTTAAACAAACAAGTGAAGGAATTTACATTTATCAAACCAAATATGCTAAGGAAATGATTAAGAAATTTGGTTTGGAAAATGCTAAGGTAGTGTCAACTCCAATGGCAACCAATACTAAAATAGATAGTGATAGTGAAGGAAAACAAATAGATCTTACCCTTTATAGAAGCATGATTGGTAGCCTCTTGTATTTAACTGCTAGTAGACCCGACATATTATTTGCGGTTAGTATGTGTGCTAGGTATCAATCATGTGCTAAGGAATTTCATTTAGTTGCCGTTAAGAGAATTTTAAGATATGTTAAAGGCACACTAAATGTAGGTCTATGGTACCCTAGGACTAGGTCCTTTGATTTGATTGGGTACACCGATTCCGATTATGCCGGTTGCAAATTGGATCGGAAGAGTACTAGTGGTGGATGCCAATTCCTTGGGTCCTCCCTAGTGAGTTGGAGTAGTAGGAAGCAACCTTGTGTTGCTTTATCCACCACCGAGGCCGAATATGTGGCTATGGGTGGTTGTGTAGCTCAACTATTATGGATGAAACATACCTTAGAAGATTATGAGCTATCTTACTCCAACATGAAAGTATTTTGTGATAATGTGAGCACCATTAACTTGACCAAAAATCTGGTGCATCACTCTAGGACCAAGCACATTGAAGTGAAACATCACTTCATTAGAGACCATGTGGCTAAGGGGGACATTGAGCTTAATTATATTGAATCTAAGTCCAACCTAGTCGACATCTTTACCAAGCCTCTGTTGGTGCAATCGGCCCAGGTCACGATTGACTAGGACTCGAGTTTAACTCGAGTGATGTTTTGATGTTTCGACAAAAACATATGACAATGTAATTGTCATTTTGTAAAGTCCAAGTCTTGAGTACTTGGCATGAAAAGTCCAAGTGGGACACTTGGCACATGAAAAGTCCAAGCATGGTCTTGGCATTTGAGAAGTCCAACATAGGTTGGCAAGGGAAAGTTCAAGCATGGGTCTTGGCATGGAAAGTCCAAGCATGGGTCTTGGCATGAAAAGTCCAACATGGGTTGGCAAGGGAAAGTCCAAGCTTGAGTCTTGGCATTTGAGAAGTCCAAGGGTTTGATATTGGTGGCGTAAAGTCCAAGTGGGAGCTTGGCAACATAAGTCCAATGATTGGCGGCGTAAAGTCCAAGCGGAGTCTTGGCGGCGTAAGTCCAATGTGCCTTGGCGGTGTAGACACCGTTAGCATGACATAGCCGATGGAAGCACCTGATGGCTAGCGCGATGGATGAACAAGTCATGGATGACTTGGAGGGATCCGATAGACGTGAGGCTGATGGAGGTGGCTAGAAGGCTTAGGTCTAGGCTAAGGGTGGTCTAGAAAGTATGGGGGAACCATACTTGGGCTAAAACCTCATGTTTGAGGTGTGCCAGTCGACTGGTGCCATGTGGCAGTCGACTGGACCGAGTCAACTAGGGTTTGACTGCGGGTTATGGCCTAGCAGTCGACTGCCAGAGGTGGGCAATGATCGATGGCTCGAGCAATGATCGTGCTCGAGAAATCGGCCACAGAATGGAGTCGAGACTCGACTGGTCGAGTGAGGACTCCATCAGTCGACTGATGGGTATGATCAGTGGACTGATGGTAGATCCGTTGGACTTATCCAACGTGGATCTAGCCGTTGTCTCACGACAACAGTGGCATCAGTCGACTGATGGTCCCGATCAGTCGACTGATTGACCTTTTCCAGCACAGGTTGAAGCTATATAAGGAGCTCGTGATGGAGGAAAAGATAGCGATTTTCTTGGGCAAAATTGAAGGGGGAAGTTGGTGCTTTCCAGTCCTTCAAAGCTAGTTCAAGGCAATCAAAGATCAAGCAATCCAAAGCTCTTGTAAAGTGTTTTTCCTTTACTTGCATTTGTATTTCATATTGTATTTGCTTGTATCTAATTGATTATTGTTGTAATCATTATTGTACGAGGTTTCTCCGCCTCCGGATTGTTCCGAGAAGGAGTGTTTATTAGTGGTTGCATGTGCATCACTAGAGCTCGTAGAGCTCGATCCGTGGAGTAGGAACCGTGCGGTTCCGAACCACGTTATATCGTTGTGTTAGCGTGTTGTGCATTTCATTATTGTTATTACTTTTCTATTTCCGCTGCGCTAATGAAATTGTAGAAACAAACGAAAAAGAATTCCATTGACGCTATTCACCCCCCTCTAGCCGTTACAATATTCCTAACAAGTGGTATCAGAGCCCGGGGCTCTTCTACGGATTAACAACCCGGAGTCAAGAAGCTAGAGGGAAGAATATGGATTACCAAGAAAAATTGGGTGATGACGTCAACATTCCACCTTCCTTCAACCGTGAACATTTCGCGTATTGGAAAGGTAGGATGGAATATTTTCTAATGACAAATATCGAAAATTGGTTTGCCGTGACTATAGGTTTTGATGCTCCGAGAGGAGAGAACGGCGAAATCCTCAAAATGAATCGATGGACCAAGGAGCAATGGGAAAAATTCAAGACAACCATTAAGGTAACAAAAATGTTGATTAACTTGATACCTAACGACATTTTGTCCAGATTAGGAAGCTATAGGGATGCCAAGGAGTTGTGGAACAAGTTGATCAAGTTCCACGACAATCCCGAATCGGTCCAAGAAGACTTGGAAGAGGAGGAGACCGAAGAAGAATCATCATCATCCTCACAAGAAAGTGAGGAGTCAACGTCCGGACCGGAAGAGGTGGAGGAAGTGGAAGAAGCATCCACCTCAAGGATTGAGGGGGAGGAGAGAACCTTCATACCGGAACATCGAGAAGAAGAAGCTTCGACATCCGGTCAAGATGAAGAAGCCCAAAGTCCAATTTCGGTCTCCACCACCATGGGTAACTCAAACACCTCAATTCAAAATAAAAATAACATTATGTGTTTTGAGTGTAGGGAATTTGGGCATTATAAGAGTAAGTGCCCAAAGAAAGTCAAGAAAGCTCCTCCGACGCCTAAAAGTCAACAAAAGTCAACGGACGCCGGTTCCCCAAATATCAAGAGCAAGGAGCACATCATATGCTTCAAATGCAATGCAAAAGGACATTATAGGAATCAATGTCCTAGGGGGAAGAAGAAGACCCAAGAGGGAGCTACACATGTAGGGGGAGCTTCCAAAGCTAACCCTAAGGTATATTTTAATAATGCATCCTCTTTAGTTAATAGGCAAAAGCATGCTAAGGGTTTCAATTCTCTAGCTATTTATCATAAAGAGCATGCTAGAAATAACAAACATATTTGTTTAGGAGCTAAGAAGGTTCACCTTAGGAATAAGGAGAAATTTAGGACTAATGTCCCTAAAAATATCTTATCTAGGGAATCAATTAGGAAAATAGGAGAACATCTAGGCCTTAACCCTAAATGGACTAGGCATATGCCTAGGAAGTCAAATGCCCATGGTTTAAATCAAAATTCTAAAATTGGGCAATTAGAATTAGAGAACCAAGCCTTGAGGTCAAGGCTTGAGAAACTTGAAAAGACCCTAAATAAGATACAAAATCTAAAGGGTCTAATGGTCAAACTCCTAGGTCAAGAAGTCAAAGTCAACATCTAGGACCTAAGAGTCAAAAGTCAACCAAGGGCAAGAATGGTTTGGGTCACAAACCTAAGCCTAAGGTGACTTACCATAGTGTTCGATTTGATTATGGAACACAAACTAGGTCTAGGAAGACCAAGGTCAATAGGGAAGTCATCCCTAGAGTTGACCAAGGGTTGTGCCTAGTGGCTAAGGTTTCTAGGAAATCTAGGGTGGCCACTAAGAAGGTTGCAAGGGGAGTTACCCCTAGAGTTAACCTAGGTAAGACCCAAATGACCAAGGCTAATAAGCCTAGAAGGGTCATTAGGAAGGTATCTAGGGAGGTTATCCCTAAGGAATACCTAGTTAACCCAAGGAGCTCAAATAGGTTTTGGGTTCCTAGGAGCATGATAGATTCACGCTAGATGGGGTTAGGATGTGCCAACCTTGATTTGATGGGTAGTTAACTCAACCATGGCAAAGGTGGCACTTTAGAATATTTTCAAGGTTATGGTTACCTTGGAAATGCACTTGAGTCTTAATCCTAAAAGTTTTTAGGATGTGCTAATATTACTTGAGAAGTTTGATAAAATGATCAAAATTGGCACAATTTAGGTTTAGAGGTTAGTGTGCCATTTTGGGTTTTTAGCACACTTGGGAGAAAAATAGAAATATGACAAAATATAATTAATTATATGAAATGGCAATTAATATTAAAATTTAGGTATTACTATACCTATATATGTTATATGCCATGCTTTGTTTGCCATATAACATGTCATGACATCATGCTTATTTTAATCATTCTATATATCATGTACATGTTTAGGATTAAGGATTAATGTCATGTGTTTTTAGATTTTATCCTATGCCATGACATCATGATCATTGGTCATGCTTAATTATTGCTATCTTTATGCCATGATCATACATTCATGCATTAACTTGATTGAAAATTGAACTAAGGACAATGGTATGATTTGAAGTCTCACTTATAAGGGAATCAAGTAGGGTTGCCTAGGAAATGCATGAAACCCAAGATAAAGTGAATCAAACCCCACATCTCACATCACATTGACATGTATGTATATTTATACACTCTAGATACATGTGAGATGCTAGGATAATAAGTTAGGTTCAAGATGCATGGGTAGTGCATCTAGATGAGCTCAAACTTATTTTAATTATCACCAAGAATCATAAGGAAAGCTAATATACAAGTTACGTATATTTAGCCAATAAATTATGGTTCAAAATAGGTTTTCAAAAACACTTTAAATTCAATTTAGAAAACCTTGGTGAAGTCTATCTTTTGATAGCAATCATCATTGATAAGATTGATACAAAGTGAGCTTAAACTTTAAAGTTTTTAGTCACTTTTGGATTTTGTATCAATCTCCTATTTCGATGGTAAAAATATTTTTCCAAAATTTTTCACCTATTGTATTGGTCATAAGTATTATACGTACCAAATTTCATGATTTTTCGATATACGTATAATTATTTATGATTTTTTGAAATTCAACTCTGATAACTGAAATTCAGAAATTTCAGTTATCAGTCGACTGCCATTGGTGGCAGTCGACTGATGGAGGTGCCAGTCGACTGATTTCTGAATCACTCGACTGGTAGCCTGATTTCGGGGTAAACAAGGTTGTTTAACCCGATTTCAGCTACGGTTATGGTCCCTAATCACTCCTAACCCTAGGATATGCTTTGGGTAGCATTATAAAGGGTGAAAATCCATTGGATATGGATTAGGAGAAGTGTTTAGGGTTTGTATCAATTTTAAGGTGTTGGAAAGTTCAATATTGAATTTCTAACCTTAATTTTGATGGTTTAGAGTTCCTATTGGTTTATTGACTTCCCAAGGACATTGTTGGTGCAATGGTCAAGGGGGAGCAAGCCTTTAGGGGGAGGTATCCATCTTGGGATGATGGATATGTTTTTCTCCTTGAAGAGGAGAAGTTATTGGGAGAATATGACATCAATTGGGAAAATGATGGGATTTTTGAGAGACCCAATTTGGAAATTGGGAAAGTAAATGGGATTGTCTCTCTTGAGTGATATTGGACTTATCACTAGGAAGATGGTAGGCATCCTAAGTATTTTTGGACCAAGGGGGAGATTGTAAGATCTCATTGGGACATGAGACATTGACCTCCTTGGAGAGGAAACCTTTTTGATGTTAGTCAAAAAGGGGGAGAATGTTTGGGGGAGAACATTTGGAGAGTATTTACCAATTTGGGATAATTGGTAAAGGATTTGAGTTAGTGTTCTAACTCAATAATTTGTTTGGTTTTTGTCAAACATCAAAAAGGGGAAGATTGTTGGTGCAATCGGCCCAGGTCACGATTGACCAGCACTCAAGTTTGACTCGAGTGATGTTTTGATATTTCGACAAAAACATATGACAATGTAATTGTCATTTGGTAAAGTCCAAGTCTTGAGTACTTGGCATGGAAAGTCCAAGTGGGACACTTGGCACATGAAAAGTCCAAGCATGGTCTTGGCATTTGAGAAGTCCAACATAGGTTGGCAAGGGAAAGTCCAAGCATGGGTCTTGGCATGGAAAGTCCAAGCATGGGTCTTGGCATGAAAAGTCCAACATGGGTTGGCAAGGGAAAGTCCAAGCTTGAGTCTTGGCATTTGAGAAGTCCAAGGGTTTGATATTGGCGGCGTAAAGTCCAAGCGGGAGCTTGGCAGCATAAGTCCAATGATTAGCGGCGTAAAGTCCAAGCGGAGTCTTGGCGGCATAAGTCCAATGTGCCTTGGCGGTGTAGACACCGTTAGCATGACATAGACGATGGAAGCACCTGATGGCTAGCGCGATGGATGAACAAGTCATGGATGACTTGGAGGGATCCGATAGATGTGAGGCTGATGGAGGTGGCTAGAAGGCTTAGGTCTAGCCTAAGGGTGGTCTAGCAAGTATGGGGGAACCATACTTGGGCTAAAACCTCATGTTTGAGGTGTGCCAGTCGACTGGTGCCATGTGGCAGTCGACTGGACCGAGTCAACTAGGGTTTGACTGCGGGTTATGGCCTAGCAGTCGACTGCCAGAGGTGGGCAGTCGACTAATGGCTCGAGCAGTCGACTGATCGTGTTATCAGTCGATTGGTGCTCGAGAAATCGGCCACAAAATGGAGTCGAGACTCGACTGGTCGAGTGAGGACTCCATCAGTCGACTGATGGGTATGATCAGTCGACTGATGGTAGATCCGTTGGACTTATCCAACGTGGATCTAGCCGTTGTCTCATGACAAAAGTGGCATCAGTCGACTGATGGTCCCGATCAGTCGACTGATTGACCTTTTCCAGCACAGATTGAAGTTATATAAGGAGCTCATGATGGAGGAAAACATAGCGATTTTCTTGGGCGAAATTGAAGGGGGAAGTTGGTGCTTTCCAGTCCTTCAAAGCTAGTTCAAGGCAATCAAAGATCAAGCAATCCAAAGCTCTTGTAAAGTGTTTTTCCTTTACTTGCATTTGTATTTCATATTGTATTTGCTTGTATCTAATTGATTATTGTTGTAATCATTATTGTACGAGGTTTCTCCGCCTCCGGATTGTTCCGAGAAGGAGTGTTTATTAGTGGTTGCATGTGCATCACTAGAGCTTGTAAAGCTTGATCCGTGGAGTAGGAACCGTGCGGTTCCGAACCACATTATATCGTTGTGTTAGCGTGTTGTGCATTTCGTTATTATTATTACTTTTCTATTTCCGCTGCGCTAACGAAATTGTAGAAACAAATGAAAAAGAATTCCATTAACGCTATTCACCCCCTCTAGCCGTTACAATATTCCTAACAGCCTCTCCCCAAAATAGAATTTTCATCACTTAGGAGAGAACTTGGAATGTGCTTTGTAGAATAGTATTGTAGGTTTGCATGATCCTATAGAAATACTAGGATTTATACCTTTAACCATCTCACAAAATACTTAGGAAACCATGATTTTTGTATTGAGCCATCTAGAAATCATGTGAGAAGTTAGGAAGATGCACTTGGTTCATCATGCTTGTTATGATGCATTACTATGAACCAAAGTGTCATCTAGAGACATTAATCCTTCATTGGACCAATCATTGGGAAGGCCTATGTACAATTAATGTGCATATAGCTCCAAGAATATGATTGGAAATGTCAAATAAAATAAAATTTAAACTATGTCTATCAAACCTTGAGAAACAATTTCCTATTGATAAGCCAAAGTGATACAAAGTTTTGCAAAATTATCATAACTTTTGCAAAATCTCAAGATTGTGTCAATATCAAAATCTAGAGGTGATATAATTTTAAAATAATTTTTCCTTGATAGGAAATGATCTAACAATATTACCCACAAAATTTCGTGATTTTTTTATCTTTATTGAATTAATTATGAATTTTTAACTTCCCAAAAAAGGTTATCAAATCGATATCACGACGGTACTGACGCCGCTTGACGATACGAGCGATATCGAACCAGGCTTACGGTTCATATCGCTCGACCGCCATTTATGGCAATCGACTACCTCGCATTTAATCATTCGTATGCGATCGGGTCGATTCGACCGATTTATCGATTCGATCGCCATTTATGGCGATCCGACGCCGCTCGAATCGTTCGTATGCGACTGCGTGGTTCGACTGATCCCCATCAGATCGACTGTCGACTAACGGCAGTCGACTGATGTCGCGTGTTGGTGATCGTTTGGAAGCTAGAGGGGGGGGTGAATAGCGCTTTTCGTTTCTACAAGAGTAATTAGCGGAAGCAAGCACAAATAATATATGTAAAAACACAAAAGCAATGCTAACAAGGCCTTTACGTGGTTCGGAGATAACGCTCCTACTCCACGGCGATCCTTAAGGTGGATCAACCCAAGCAATTCCACTAAGAAGCTTTCTCTTCACAAAGACCTCCTCTTCTTACAAAAGATGACAATGAAGATTTGAGAGGAGGAGGGAGATTAATACACTTAGAAAGCTTGGAAAACTTGTGGGAGCTTAGAAGAATGATCAGAATATAAGCATTAGCCTCTTCTTACTCCCCTTGGGCTCTTTTTATAGGAAAGAGCCTCTTTTTTCCATTGGAGGTCTATCAGTCGACTGATGACTTACATCAGTCAACTGCCACCGATTCTAACGGCTTCTGAATAGCCGGATTCGCGGGATTTGCCATCGTCATCGCCAACGGGAAGACTATCACGATCGCCAATGATGTCGGGTCGATCGATATCGCCAGAGTCCGATCGCCATCGGCTCTGTGCCATTCTGCTTGTGGTACTGATCGCCAGGCTTGTACGCGGCAATGGGTTCGAGTCGACTCTCACTAGTTCAACTGGGATAAGCCCCAGTCGACTGCTAACAGCCTTCCAACCTCTAACGCTGCATTTTAAGGGCCAGTTCGACCGACACCATGTTCCAGTCGACTGGCACACCCCAAGTATGACTAATTCATACTTGAAAACATAACCTAAGCCTAGACTTAACCTTCTAGCTTCTCCATCAGCCTTGCGCCTCCAGGATTTCTTTGAGTCCACGACTCCATCCATGCGCTTGCCTTCAAAAGCTTCCTTCAGTTTCGTCATGCTTTGGTTTTCTTCTTTGCCAAAGTACGCTTGGACTTTACGCCGCCAAGACTACATGCTTGGACTTATGCCGCCAAGACTTTCCTTTGGTCTTTCTCTTTGCCAAGATCACACTTGGACTTGTCGTTTACCAAGTCTTCATACTTGGATTTTTCCTATCACTTAAAACATATTTACAATTAGATCACAAAACATTGCCTAACTTAGATGATTATCCAAACATCAAAATATATAAATGCTTGGGGCATTGTTACACCAACAAGAATAACTCCATCCACACTGAAATCTATCCAACAAATACATCAACAGTTTATTGCCCTTACTAGAAGTCCACTACTGCCCCGTAGTTGATTGACCAGTCGACTATGCAAGAATATGTGGATTGCTATAGTGCCATCAGTCGATTTCCCATCCATGGCAATCGACTACCCATAAATGGTAGTCCACTACCCAACATGGTAGTCGACTTCCATAGCCTCATCCGAGTAGTTGAGTCTCAGTCGACTAATCATAATCCCAATCGACTGCTCTGAGTCAACTAGGGTATGAGTATCAAACACTCGACCAGTTGATTTGTCCACAATCCTAATTGACTGGTAAACCTTAAACATGAGGTTTAACCCAAGTATGATCTCCTCATACTTGATACTCACATATAGCCTAGACCTAATCCTTCTAGCCACCTCTATCAGCCTCACGCCTCTCGAATCCCTCGAGTTTGCGACTCTTCATCCTTCGCGTTAGCTTTCAGGTACTCCCATCAGCTATATCATGCTAACCGGGTCCTTTGCCAAGGTTCATTTGGACTTATATTGCCAAGACCACTTTCTTGGACTTTATGCTGCCAAAACCTCACCCTTGGACTTCCTTGCCAAGATCTATTTGGACTTACGCCACCAAGACCCATGCTTGTGTTGGTGCAATAAGCTTCGGGTCAATGTTGACCAAACTCGAGTGGGACTCAAGTAGTGTTTTGATGTTTGACAATGGATTTGACCATTGTTTGGCTCTATGGGTTTAACCATATGTTGACCATATGACTAGTGGATGATTGAGATATCTAAAGTCATATGGAGAAGATTATTTGGGGGAGATTGTTGGAGCAATCAACCTCGGAAGTCCAAGTTTAGATATTTGGCATGGAAAGTCCAAGCATGATCTTGGCATAGAAAGTCTAAGAATTGTTTTGGCATGGAAAAGTCCATGCGTGATCTTGTAAATTGGAAAGTCCAAAAATGGTCTTGGCAAAGAAAGTCTAAGTCATGGGTACTTAGCAATGGTAAAGTCCAAAGGTATAGTCTTGACGGCATAAGTCCAAGCATGTAGTCTTGGCAGTATAAAGTCGAAGTGAACTTTGACATTTGGGAAGTCCAAGGGTAGGTTTGGCAGCGTAAAGTCCAAGCATGGATTTTGGCGGAATAAATCCAAATAGATCTTAGCAAGGAAGTCCAAGGGTGAGGTTTTGACAACGTAAAGTCCAAGCATGGAGTCATGGCGGCATAAGTCCAAATGAACCTTGACAAAGGACCTGGTTAGCATGACATAGCCGAGGAAGTATCTGAAGACTAATGCGAATGATGAAGAGTCGCGAACTCGAGGGATCCGAGAGGCGTGAGGCTAATAAAGGTGGATAGGAGGCTTAGTTCTAGGTTATGAGTGAGAATCAAATATGAGGGGATCATACTTAGGTTAAACCTCACGTTTGAGGTTTACCAGTCGACTGGCTGAGTGTTTGATTCTCGGGAGCCTAGTTGACTCGAAGCAGTCGATTGGGGTTATGCCCCAGTCGACTTGTCGAGGAGTCAACTGATGCTTTACTACTCAGCTAAGGCTATGGAAATCGACTGATGGCACTATAACAGTGCACAAATTATTGCGTAGTCGACTGGCCAATCGACTATAAGACAGCAGTCGACTGTTGGTAAGGATAGTCGACTACTGATGTATCTGTTGGGTAGAATCCAGTGTGGATAGAGTCGTTGTGAGACAACGGATAGACTAGTAGTCGACTGGTGCCTTTTGGCAGTCGATTGTTGGCGCAAAATTAGCCAATTGCAAGTTATAAAAAGAGCAACTAATGGAGGATTTCGGGGCCGATTTTTCATGATCTTGAAGAAGAATTATTACTACATTCCAGACCTTCTAAGCTCGTCTAAAGCAACCAAAGTGCAAGTAATCAAAAGCTCTCTTTGTAAAGTGTCTTTATTTGTAATTGTTTGTATTTGCTTTGTATTTTATTCTAGTTGACTTCTTATTGTTGTAGACCTTGTAAGAGGTTTCTCTACCTCCGGTGTCATGCCGAGAAGGAGAAGTTTGATAGTGGTGGTGTGCATCACTAGAGCTCAATTAGAGCTCACCCTGTGGAGTAAGAACCCTAGCTACAAACCACGTTAAATACTCTTGTATTGCATGTGTTTTATTTTTATTTTTATTTTTATTTGTATTGTATTCTGTTGCATATAACATTTTTGTAGACAAGCACGACACGATCGATGAAATCGGAAAAAATCGCTATTCACCCCCTCTAGCGCGACGATCGATTCTTCTACAACTTGGACTTTACATCACCAAACATACTCTTGGACTTCGCAATTGTCAAAGTTCACTTGGATTTTACGCCGCAAAGACTACATGCTTAGACTTATATTGCCAAGACTATACCTCTGGACTTTACCATTGTCAAGTACCCATGACTTGGACTTTTCTTGCCAAGACCATTTTTGGACTTTCCAATTGCCAAGACCATGCTTGGACTTTTCCATGCTAAGACCATTCTTAGGACTTTCCATGCCAAGACCATGTTTGGACTTTCCATTGTCAAGTATCCAAACTTAGATTTCTGAGGTTGATTGCTCTAATAATTTCCCCCTAAATAATCTCTCGTATATAATTTTGAAAATTCCAATCATCCACTAGTCATATGATCAAACCATATTGTCAAACAATGGTCAAATTCATTATCAAACATCAAAACATTATTCGAGCCCCACTCGAATTTGGTCAATATTGATTCGGGGCTTATTGCACAAATATTTTTTTTATGGAGAAATAAGTGAGATTTATTACTTTTGATGTGATATCGATGTGATATTATGAGGACTACAAAGGAGCTCTAGGTTGACTAAAATTAAATAAACTATTTTGGAAAACAAATTTATTTGGGATGTTTAAAAGCTGATAATGATCGGATTTTTTTAGCTTTCAATGTGTAAGCTGATTATAAATTATCTTGCAATTTGAATTCTTTAATCAAAACAAACTTTCTAAATTGAAAAGAAACTTGAAAAGTTCTATTTAAGGTTCTTAAATTTTAATTATGATTAAAATTTAAATAATTTAGGCATATTTTATTGTTAAAAAAATGAATGAAAAATATATGAGAGTTTACTCTCACATTAAGAGTTTTGTAACATGAAGACTATTTTAAACTGAATGTCACCTGTGCGTGTTATAAACATGCACGTGTGCATCCGGAGAGAGTGTGCAAATTTAGAGCTTGTATAACTCAGCGACTTATATGTGAATGCAATCCATGTGCATTAGATGTAACCGATCGAGGCAATAATTGCCCAAGTAGATCGGTCAATATTTTGCTACAAGAATAATTTTTATTACCAGCTCAACTATATAATAGACACATTAATCATTGGATTAAAAATAACTAGACATTAATACCGAATTTGTAATCGGTCAAGTGGTAATGATCCTAGCTATTAGCATTTTGACTCAGGCGGGCGGAGTCATGAATGACCTTTACTTCGGCCATTCAATGTCGTTATGAATTGGAGCCTATATAAGAAGCTCCTACTTGAGCATAAAGGAGACAATAGTAAGTAGAAATTTATCTCCATCCACCTTTGTTTCCCCACATCCTCCTCCTCTTTTTGTTGATTATTCCACTCAATAACTTCTTTTTGCTTCTTGTGATATACTATTAACTACATGGTTAATTCATCATGAACAATCAATGCTTTTTTATGATTGTGGTGATATCATTGTATCTTGAAAAATAGATGTCCAATGTCATCTCAAAGCATTGCCAGAGGAGATGAATCTATTTTAAGTAAATTATGTTTAATACAAATTTTGATAGTCTTTGCACATATTCTCCCACTCAGACTTGGTTGGGGAAAATTCTACTTCGCAGTTGAGAGAATGGTATTCAACAATCAATTGTTTTGACACTCGACACTCGAGATTTAGATCGCTTGGGAATTCAAGTCTTGGGGTACTCAATTCTTAAACTCAGGGACTCAACACTCAACACTCGATCTCAATGCTTTGGCATTCAGCTTTGGCTCTCGTGGGAGCTTGACACTCAACTCCTTGAATCTTGGCCACTTGGCACTTAGGCTCAATCTTAGCCCTTTAGCCACTCAACACTCTAGAGCTCGACCTTTAGCTCTCATCACTTGGACTCAGACCTTGAGTGCTCGACACTTAGGGTGCTTGACTATTTTGTCGAACTCAGCCCTCTCAGACATCTCGAGCGACTCGAACCACTTGATAACTTGACTCACTCGACCACCTATGTGCTCATTCCACTCGACACTCAAAATTAGGCTTCGATCCACTCGGACACTCAAGCATTAAGGTACTCAGGTTTTTTGCCAGTCAAACCACTTGAGCATCCAAGCACTTGAGCCACTCAACACTCGTCCCACTCAACTCATGAGACATTTGGCTCATTCGACACTCAATCTACTAGGCAATTAGTACCACGCCCCGGAGGTATACTTGTCCACCAAATCAGATGGTACCACTTGTGACAATATGAGATACAACATGATAAAAGATCCAAATAGCTGCTGACAAAACAAATTATATACAATGATAAAACAAGATTGAATGTAAAAATACATATAAATCCCAAATGTGCATACCAGTATGACTTCAATACAACAAGGAAACAAAATCCAAGATAGAGTGTCTAAACATAAACTAAGACTACAAGTCCAATATTACAAAAACATAAATCTGAAATCAAGGTGTGGAATATAAAAGAAATACAGACTGAAACTCTCGGTGTAAGGTGGGACCAATAGGTAGGACCTCCGATCATCTTATATCCTCTATCTACTACTTTGAGGGAAAAAATTAATCAAGATAATGAGTACAAGTTACTTAGTGGGTATAAGATAAATAGTGCATGAACTAAATATATGAAGATCAAAGGATATACAATCTCAAAGGTAATATCAACTAATCATAGTAAGTGTATACAATAACCAAATGGATATAATAACCCGATCCTGTTGGGATGTATACTGAAAGCCTAGCTCTTTTGTATGAACATCTTTATTTTGAAATAAGAATCACATGATCATTGTTTGCATATTTTTATGATTATGCAAAATTGTCTAATATTTTACATTGTAGATAACATGGTGCTTGGTGTGGCACAGAAGATCATGTTATCAGTTCCTTGTAGAATATAAGTAGAGGCTCACAACCAAGATGGTTTTGGACAAACCATTGGCATGGTTGTAGTGTAGTTTGGTATTGTTTTGTCTTGAACATAAAGTTACACTAGTACACTTAGGTGTATTGAGCAGGACCGACATAGAGGTGATTCAATTTATTACTGACTACATAATTGAATCGGACCTCGGATATTATGTTGTACATGCTCTTAATCCCGATATAATAACGGACACATGTACTTAGTATTTATTTCTTTAATTTACCAGAGGGAGAGATTTCTATGGATTAAATCAATATGCCCGGTAAGTTGGGAAATGATATTATTTACATGGTTTGCCGTTGATTATAGGAGGAATCCGTGTCCTATGTATTAGGTTGATGATGTCCCCTTGAGGAGCTCATAAGGTTCATCATGTAAACCCTGCAGGTTGACTTAGTCAACATGATGATAAGGTTGAGTGGTACTACTCAAGGAGTTAGATGTTAATTAATTGATGGTCAGTAAATCAATTAATTAACGGACATTCGATATCTTAAACACGGGGAGATGGATGTACAAATAATATATGGAGCCCATATTAATTTATGGGGGTTGGTGAGGTAATTCAATGATGATCCTCTAGTGGAATGGAACATCATTGATGGATTAAGTTTGTGTGGTTCCGATCCATCGGGTGGCCAAGATCCAACTCCTCCTCATGGTCCCTATCGTAGCCTAATATAAACCTCATGAACTCTAGATCAAATGATGGAAATTAAATCTCTAGATCCGACGGTTGAGATTAAAACTCTAGAACCGACGGTTGAGATTAAATCTCTAGATCCGACGGTTGGGATTAAATCCCTAGAACCGACGGTTGAGATTAAATCTCTAGATCCGACGGTTGAGATTAAAACCCTAGAACCGACGGTTGAGATTAAATCTCTAGATCCGACGGTTGAGATTAAAACCCTAGAACCGACGGTTGAGATTAAATCTCTAGATCCGACGGTTGAGATTAAAACCCTAGAACTGACGGTGGAGATTAAACCAAGGCCTAAACCCAACTCTATATATAAGGCTTATTGGGTTGGGCGACAAAGATAATGGATGGTTTAGGGGATTAGGGTTTTCTTCCTTTGGAGGCAAGAAACCCTAGTTGGTTTAGAGTGGGCGGCTAGGGTTTGGGAGAAAAGGTGGGCGGCAACAAGTGGAAGATGTTCTTCTTCTTCTTCCTAAGGCATGGCCGGTCCCTTCCTTCTACCCTCTACCTTGGTCGGTCCACACTCTATCCTTCTTCCCCTCTTCCATGGCCGGCACATAGAAGATGGTTTTCAAAGAGATTAGGGTTTTGCCTTTCCTTTGGTTGGGCGGCAAGAAATCCTAGGTTAGGGTTTGATTGGGCGGCTAGGGTTTGGAAATTGGAGTGGGCGGCAACTATAGGAGAGGTTCTCTTCTTCTTCCTAAGGTGTTGCCGGGACCTATCTCTATTTCATCTACCTTGGTCGGCGCTCAACTCATTCCTCTTCTCCTCTTTATTTCATCTTGGCCGGCGGCACTAGAAGCTAGGGTTTGTCCCTAGTTTGGTTCCTTGGTGGTTTCCATTTTGTTCTCTCTATTCTTGGAGCCGGCGGCATCAATCCTTTGTGGATTGGTGGTTGGCTCAAGCAAGAAGGGAAAGAGAGTTCTTCTTTCTTTGGATTGAAGAAGATCTAGGAAGCTTCAACTTGTGGAGGATCTTCGCCCACACGAAGTCTACAAGGAGGTTAGGACATACGATAGAAGATCAAGAGGTATACAAGTTTTATAACTTTTATTATTGATCTATACATGTTCTTATTATTTTGATTAGTATGTGTTGATTATACTAGCTTGCATGTGTATGTATTTGTATAATCATGGACCCCGAAGATAAACACAAAAACCGGCGATCCGTCCGTCGTCTCTTCCGTGGTTAACCGACTAGAAGAGTTGATTGCTTGAACAACAAGTTTGTTCAAGCGATCGCTCGAGTCGTTGGCACAACGACAAATTGGTTGTGCTAAGGAAACTCATCCCATCCGGATTAGTTTTCATTAGTGAAAATTTTAATCCGGGGACATGGGAGCCTATGAGCATTTCGAGGAATAGCACGTTCCCAACAAATGGTATCAGAGCCACGGTTTCCGGTTTTGTGTGTTTTGGATTCGGTTACTTTCACGCACTTATCATATATTGTGTATGCCGGATAATAGTAGGATGTGCGTAGGCTAACTTTTTGGTTGCAGGCATAAGATCCAACTATTATGGCTATATATGTGTGTATGTGATTGCATGTGTGTGTGATTGTATATTATTTGAATCCTCGGGGTTGACGAGGCTAAATTAGTATTTAATTTTTGTAATTGAATACGACATTGTTTAGCCACTCTTTACTTTATTTTACTTTCAATCTTGATTTCGTGTACACTCTCTCGTAGAGTATAGGATCGATGGATGTAAAATAAAATAGGTTTTATTCTCGGCTCGGATCTCCGGATGGCTCGTACATGGTGTAGGAGGAGCGGACGAGGTGGCGACACGACGGGACGCATATTGGAGAACAATGCCATAATAGTTGGAAAAATTCTGATTTTTCCATATTTATTGCTGATTTGTTTTATATGCATGTTGTGTGTGCTTGAAAATTTCTCATTGTCAATTTACTAAGTGGGAGAGGGACATTTTAATTAATTCCCGCGGCCTCCATTACAATTTGACATGTGATGCAACAAACTTGCGCATCGGCTTTAAGTGCCTTCCTCCCCATCGGATGAGTTTGTTTGCGGATCACTAGGTCAAATAATGGTTATAGGAAATTATCTAGGAGCATGTGTACTTCCATAGCGGTAAGGCACATAATCCAAAATAATTCCCTTAGTACCATGTAATAGTGCACACTTAGATGCAAATAAAAAGTAGTTTTATTTGTAGGGCCAAAGAGGAACCAACTATTAATTTTATTTGTCAAAAAGTAAGGTTGACAAGATAATAAAATTAATGGATTAAACCTCCTCTTATAAATGTAGAATTCGTATACGTTCACACTATCGTGGCATGCAATATTCTCAGTGTTTGAGGTGTTGGTTGATTTCAAAATTTTATTGTTTGAGGAATCAATAATTTTTATTAAAATCTACAGTAATAATAAGCATGTTGTGTGTGCTTGAAAATTTCTCATTTTCAATTTACTAAGTGGGAGAGGGACATTTTAATTAATTCCCGCGGCCTCCATTACAATTTGACGTGTGATGCAACAAACTTGTGCGTCGGCTCTGAGTGCCTTCCTCCCCATCGGATGGGTTTGTTTGCGGATCACTAGGTCAAATAATGGTTATAGGAAATTATCTAGGAGCGTGTGTACTTCCACAGCGGTAAGGCACATAATCCGAAATAATTCCCTTAGTACCGTGTAATGGTGCACACTTAGGTGCAAATAAAAAGTATCCTCCCCATCGGAGTCACTGCTTTTATTTGTAGGGCCAAAGAGGAACCAACTATTAATTTTATTTGTCAAAAAGTAAGGTTGACAAGATAATAAAATTAATGGGTAAAACCTCCTCTTACAAATGTAGAATTCGTATACGTCCACACTATCGTGGCATGCGATATTCTCGGTGTTTTGAGGTGTTGGTTGATTTCGAAATTTTATTGTTTGAGGAATCAATAATATTTGAAATCTAATATTTTGATCATTGTGATTCTTAGGATTTTCAAAAATGACTTTCAGTCCACTTACTATGATACTAAAGGAAATAAACTTACTGTATCCAAATAATATTGATTGGAAAAGATTCTAGATATTGTCTTATCTGCTAAGGAGTACAAGTATACACTCTTTAAAGAGTGTCCTCAAGCCATCATTGCTCAAAAGGGTTTCTACTTCTAAGCCGAAAGGCAAGAAGAAGAAGAAACAAGGTGAAGCAAAGATGGTCGGAGGATCTCAGGGAAGAGTGAAGAAGCCGAAAGGCAAGTACTTCACTTGCAAGTAGGATGGACATTGGAAGAAGGACTGTCCCAATCCAAAACAGAACAAAGGTATATCTTTTGGACTAGTCATTGAAACATGATTAGCGGTGATATCTATCGGCACCTGGTGAGTAGATACGGGAGTCACTAATCATGTCTGCAACAATTTGCAAGGGTTCCAGGAAACCCGATGACTAGCTAAAGGGGAGATTACCATTTACTTGGGCAATGCCATGATAGTGGCAGCTATTGCAGTGGGAGAAGTTTTATTTATCTCTTGAAAATAATAAAACTTTGGTTCTGGAAAATTCCCTTTATGTACCTTTATTTAGAAAGAATTTAGTTTCAGTTTCTAAATTATTATGGATGGATATTCTATTTCTTTTAATGACAGAGTTGTTATAAAAAGGAATAGGGAGAAGATCTATTCAGGTATATTGAAAGGAAAGTTGAACCAAAACCTCCCACGATGCAAATTGAAGTTAATAACTCATCTTCTAATTCCAATAAGAGAAAAGAACCTTCAAAGATGAACCAAATATATCTTTGGCTTCTTAGGCTTGGTCACATTAACCTAAGTAGAATTCAAAGGTTGATAGCTGATGGACCTTTGGGTTCATTAGTGGTGGAGGATCTCCCAACCTACGAATCTTGCTTGGAGGGTAAGATGACCAAGAGGCCTTTTTAAAGCCAAGGGGTATAGAGCCAAAGATGTGTTAGAAATGGTTCATTCTGATTTGTGTGGTCCTATGGCTATCTAGGCAAGAGGTAATCTTGAATATTTCGTCTCTTTTGTAGATTATTATTCAAGATATGGATGACACTACGATCTGATCGTGGTGGTGACAACCTCTTAGGAGAGTTTAGGAACTACTTATCAGAGGTTGGGATTCAATCCCAATTGACTGCACCTGGCACACCCCAGCAGAACGATGTAGCAGAGCGAAGGAATAGGACTCTTATGGAGATGATTAGATCGATGATGAGTTATTCTGACTTGTTTTATAGTCCTAGAGATCAGAGAGTGATCGTTAACACGAACGCCAAATTTCTAGAGGAAGACTATGTGATAAGACACAAGCCCAAGAGTAAAATTGTTCTGGAGGAGTTAAAAGGGAAGTCACTTCTTTAGTACCACCAGTACAAGAGGATATACCACATGTCACTGCACCGCGTGTCACAAAGGATACACAGATGATACCTCGTCGTAGTGGGAGGGTTGTTAGACAACCTCTTAGATTCATGTTTTTGGACGAATCTTCTGATTTGGTCCCTAGCAAACATGAACCTGATCCCTAGACATACGACGAGGCAATCCAAGATATAAATACAACATCTTGGCAAAGTGCAATGAATACTGAGATTGAATCTATGGATTCAAGTCAGGTCTGGGAGCTCTTATGCATAACAGCTCATATGGATTATGAGGTGTGGCACATGGATGTCAAGACAGTTTTCCTTAATAGAAGTCTTGAGGAAAACATCCAAATGAAGCGACCAGAGGGATTCATTGCTAAGGGCAAAGAGCATATTTTATGTAAGCTTAATCGGTCCGTTTATGGACTGAAGCAAGCTTTAAGGTCTTGGAACATCCGCTTTGATGAGGTAAATCCAGACTTATGGATTTATTCAAAGTACGGATGAGTCTTGTGTTTACAAGAGATGTGACGGAAACGTAGTGGTATTTCTTGTACTATACGTAGATAATATTTTGGTAGTTGGCAACAATATTAGAGTGTTATCAGACGTAAGGGTATGGTTGTCTAAAGAGTTTTGAAGGACTTGGGAGAAGTGGGTCACAACCTTGGGATCAAGGTTGTTGTGCTTATCCCAAGCTTCATACATAGACATGATTTTGGATCATTTTAGCATGCAGAACTCCAAGAAGGGTTTTCTACCTTTCAGGTATGGAGTTACTTTATCTAAGGAGATGTGTCCTAGATCATCTGAGGTGATAAAGGAGCTGAAGGCGGTTCCTTATGCTTCAGCAGTAGGAAGTCTCATGTATGCTATGTATGAGACAAGATATCTGCTTTGCCGTGGGCATGGTTAGCAGATATCAGAGTAATCCAGGACACATTGGACTGCGGTAAAAGCATATATTGTAGTGCCTGAGAAGGACTAGGGATTATATGCTAGTTTACCGGGCAGACCAATTACTCCTTGTGGGTTGCATGGATTGCGATTTCCAATCAGATAGGGATAACAGTAAGTCTACCTTAGGTTTTGTGTTTACTTTAGGAGGTGGAGCCATTGTATGGAGGAGTGCCCAGCAGAAATGCGTGGCGGACTCGACCATGGAAGCTGAGTATGTGGCAGCCTATGAGGCAGCCAAAGAAGCTGTGTGGCTCAGGAACTTCCTGATGGACTTGGATGTGATTCCTGGTTTGCCCAGAACTATCACAATTAATTGTGATAATAATGGTGCAGTTGCAACCTCGAAGGAACCACGAGCCCATAAGGCTAGTAAACACATAGAGTGCAAGTACCACCTGATACGAGAAATCATAAAGGAGGTAGAAGTTGCTGTCGCCTAGATTGCATCAAAGGATGACCTGGTAGACCCTTTCACTAAGGCCCTTCTAGCGAGAGCTTTGATAGGCATGTGGAGGGAAGGGGAATCAGATGTATGGCAGTATGATGACAGCATAGTCTTTTAGTATAAGTGGGAGATTGTTGGGATGTATACTGAAAGCCTAGCTCTTTTGTATGAACATCTTTATTTTGAAATAAGAATCACATGATCATTGTTTGCATATTTTTATGATTATGCAAAATTGTCTAATATTTTACATTGTAGATAACATGGTGCTTGGTGTGGTACAGAAGATCATGTTATCAGTTCCTTGTAGAATATAAGTAGAGACTCACAACCAAGATGGTTTTGGACAAACCATTGACATGGTTGTAGTGTAGCTTGGTATTGTTTTGTCTTGAACATAAAGTTACACTAGTACACTTAGGTGTATTGAGCAGGACCGACATAGAGGTGATTCAATTTATTACTGACTACATAATTGAATCAGACCTCAGATATTATGTTGTACATGCTCTTAATCCCGATATAATAACGGGCACATGTACTTAGTATTTATTTCTTTGATTTACCAGAGGGTGAGATTTCTATGGATTAAATCAATATGCCCGGTAAGTTGGGAAATGATATTATTTACATGGTGTGCCGTTGATTATAGGAGGAATCCGTGTCCTATGTATTAGGTCGATGATGTCCCCTTGAGGAGCTCATAAGGTTCATCATATAAACCCTGCAGGTTGACTTAGTCAACATGATGATAAGGTTGAGTGGTACTACTCAAGGAGTTAGATGTTAATTAATTGATGGTCAGTAAATCAATTAATTGACGGACATTCGATATCTTAAACACGGGGAGATGGATGTACAAATAATATATGGAGCCCATATTAATTTATGGGGGTTGGAGAGGTAATTCAATGATGATCCTCTAGTGGAATGGAACATCATTGATGAATCAAGTTTGTGTGGTTCCGATCCATCGAGTGGCCAAGATCCAACTCCTCCTCATGGTCCCTATCGTAGCCTAATATAAACCTCATGAACTCTAGATCAAATGATGGAAATTAAATCTCTAGATCCGACGGTTGGGATTAAAACCCTAGAACCGACGGTTGAGATTAAATCTCTAGATCCGACGGTTGGGATTAAATCCCTAGAACCAACGGTTGAGATTAAATCTCTAGATCCGACGGTTGAGATTAAAACCCTAGAACCGACGGTTGAGATTAAATCTCTAGATCCGACGGTTGAGATTAAAACCCTAGAACCGACGGTGGAGATTAAACCAAGGCCTAAACCCAACTCTATATATAAGGCTTATTGGGTTGGGCGGCAAAGATAATGGATGGTTTAGGGGATTAGGGTTTGCTTCCTTTGGAGGCAAGAAACCCTAGTTGGTTTAGAGTGGGCGGCTAGGGTTTGGGAGAAAAGGTGGGCGGCAACAAGTGGAAGATGTTCTTCTTCTTCTTCCTAAGGCATGGCCGGTCCCTTCCTTCTACCCTCTACCTTGGTCGGTCCACACTCTATCCTTCTTCCCCTCTTCCATGGCCGGCACATAGAAGATGGTTTTCAAAGAGATTAGGGTTTTGCCTTTCCTTTGGTTGGGCGGCAAGAAATCCTAGGTTAGGGTTTGATTGGGCGTCTAGGGTTTGGAAATTGGAGTGGGCGGCAACTATAGGAGAGGTTCTCTTCTTCTTCCTAAGGTGTTGTCGGGACCTATCTCTATTTCATCTACCTTGGTTGGCGCTCAACTCATTCCTCTTCTCCTCTTTATTTCATCTTGGCCGGTGGCACTAGAAGCTAGGGTTTGTCCCTAGTTTGGTTCCTTGGTGGTTTCCATTTTGTTCTCTCTATTCTTGGGGCTGGCGGCATCAATCCTTTGTGGATTGGTGGTTGGCTCAAGCAAGAAGGGAAAGAGAGTTCTTCTTTCTTTGGATTGAAGAAGATCTAGGAAGCTTCAACTTGTGGAGGATCTTCGCCCACACGAAGTCTACAAGGAGGTTAGGACATACGATAGAAGATCAAGAGGTATAAAAGTTTTATAAATTTTATTATTGATCTATGCATGTTCTTATTATTTTGATTAGTATGTGTTGATTATACTAGCTTGCATGTGTATGTATTTGTATAATCATGGACCCCGAAGATAAACACAAAAACCGGCGATCCGTCCGTCGTCTCTTCCGCGGCTAACCGACTAGAAGAGTTGATTGCTTGAACAACAAGTTTGTTCAAACGATCACTCGAGTCGTTGGCACGACGACAAATTTGTTGTGCTAAGGAAACTCATCCCATCCGGATTAGTTTTCATTAGTGAAAATTTTAATCCGGGGACATGGGAGCCTATGAGCATTCCGAGGAATAACACGTTCCCAACAGATCCAACCAGTGGAAAATCATGAACCATAGTAAGTATCAATCAATATTTATATCGCACATAATTACATGTCTAAACAGACAACAACGGTAACCATCAACTAATCATCTACAAATAATCAACATCAAGATACCACAAGGAAGCCTCGTGGTATTTTTTGATGTGTACTGAGGGTCATTGTTTGCGGATAACCACATGCTACCACAAACGAGATATTGGAATGATAGAGGGCATTTGCAATGCTTTTGATCCCTTTTCTCGGAATCCCAGGGATGCAGAAGAAGTGGAAAAATAAAATATTTAAAAAATTCACGTCCCATAGATCTCTTTAGCCAAGGAACACTTGCTTTTAACATAATCATATAACAATAAAGTTAAAGAGAAGATGATCATACCTTCAAGATTCTATTGAATCTGTCAAAACCAAAAGCAAGACCAACAGGTCTTGCCTCTATCAGTATCCACGTCAGGATCACTAGACTTAACTCCATGAGCAACAAGTCTTCATCTCCGATTGGTGCTAGCCAACCAGTGGAGACGAGAGAGCAAGAGAGAGGAAGATGACTACCACCAAGAGAAAACCTAGATTCCTCCTCCAAATATTATCAAGAATATATTTATAGATCTCTTAATTAGGGCATCTTAGGAGGCTTAAATATAACCTATCTTACCATAATTAGGGTAAGAAAATCCAGAAAATTTCCATACGAGAATGCACTAAAACTGGAAGCTCCGCGACATGGTTGTGTATGGGACACATGGCTAACCATGTGTCCTAGGCATGGTTATGCCTAGACACATGATCAACCATGTGTCTCTCTGGGCATGGTCTCAACTCTGGCCATTTTTGGCAAGAGCTAGGCGCGACCCATGCCTAGTTAGGCACAACCATGTAAGGCTCAGTATTGTCTGTTTAACTTTGTTTAAGTGCGATATGATCGTGCTAAGTCCCAACACGACCATTGGAGGATCTAAAGCCCCCGTTTCACACCCATTTGGTTTGGTCCAACCGGATGTAACCTCTGTCTTTGAGAATCTCATTCTCAGACTTGTTTTATATTGCTAAATCACTTGCATTGCATGTGACCCAATAGGTTCTCGGCTATGTTAGCCATTCAAAATTAATCCATTAATTATGAATATATCATGAGTGGCACCTAGTAATATATCATGACTCTGAATTGATTGAAAAATCTAAGTTGACTTTAAAATATTTCTGAACCCTTCAGCAGCTATAATTGTTTTGTGCCTTGTGTTGGTGCAATCGGCCCAGAACTCGAGTTTGACTCGAACTATATTTTGATGTTAGACAAAATGCATGACATGAGATTGTCATGGGAAGTCCAACATCGGTTGACCACGTAAATCCAAGTGTGTAGCCTTGGTGGTGAAAAATCCAAGCATGGGGCTTGGTGTTGGAAAAATCCAGGCATAGGGCTTGGTGTGGAAAGCCCAACATGGGTTGGCCACGTAAGTCCAAGTGTGTAGCCTTGGCGGTGCAAGTCCAAGCATAGGGGTTGGCATGGAAAATCCAAACATGAGGCTTGGTGTGGGAAGTCTTGAGGACTTGGCAAGTTCACTAGGCTTGGGGTCCTTGAGTCGGTGAAGGATGACATTGCGAAGTCATGTGCTTGGTGCATCCGAGGGACCGCCAGACGGGGAGTGAATGGAGTGAGACCCAAGGGAAGCATACTTCGAGGGCAAGAGATGCGAAGGATGACATTGCGAAGTCGTGCGCTTGGTGCATCCGAGGGACGTAGGCCGAGGGAAGAGAGCTTCGGTGGGGAACTCCATGAGAGGATGAGGTGGACTTGGCCAAGTTACTAATACTGAGTGTCGGAGGCTCAAATATTGTGTTTGAGGATTTACCTGATGGTCGGATGCTCAAACAACTTGGTGTTTGAGGTTTCACCCGACATCAGTCGATTGGTATAGGTACCAGTCGACTGCTCCAAGTCGACTTGGGTTCGACTGGTGTTAGACTGCAGTTTTGTGGCCTAGCAGTCGACTGCCAAGCACTGGTAGTCGACTGATGTCAACAGTAGTCGACTGTCGAGGGATGGAAGTCGACTGATGGAAATGTCACGGGCACAGAATGCTCCATAGCTGACTAGGCAGTCGACTACTAGGTCATCAGTCGACTGATGGGTGATCCGTTGGAACTTGTCTAACGTGGATCTGGCCGTTGTGAGACAACGGTTACAGGGCTAGTCAACTGATGGTCACGATAAGTCGATTGATGGGTGCAGAATCAACTCGATGCAGGTTATAAATGGAGCTCAAGATGGAGGATTTCGCCAAGACTTTTGGGGTGACTTTGGAGGGGAATTGTTATTGCATTCCAGACCTTCAAGAGCAAACAAAAGCAAGCAACAAGCAAGTGATCAAAAGCAATCGGTGAAAAGTTTTCTTTTGTATTATATTTGTATTCTTGTTTGTACTTCGTGTATTATTTTGTAATTGCATGTACGAGGTGTTGGTGCAATCGGCCCAGGTCACGATTGACCAGGACTCGAGTTTGACTTGAGTGATGTTTTGATGTTTCGACAAAAACATATGACAATGTAATTGTCATTTGGTAAAGTCCAAGTCTTGAGTACTTGGCATGGAAAGTCCAAGCATGGTCTTGGCATGGAAAGTCCAACATGGGTTGGCAAGGGAAAGTCCAAGCTTGAGCCTTGGCATTTGAGAAGTCCAAGGGTTTGATATTGGCAGCGTAAAGTCCAAGCGGGAGTCTTGGCAGCATAAGTCCAATGGTTGGCGGCGTAAAGTCCAAGCGGAGTCTTGGCGGCGTAAGTCCAATGTGCCTTGGCGGTGTAGACACCGTTAGCATGACATAGCCGATGGAAGCACCTGAAGGCTAGCACGATGGATGAACAAGTCATGGATGACTTGGAGGGATCTGAGAGGCGTGAGGCTGATGGAGGTGGCTAGAAGGCTTAGGTCTAGGCTAAGGGTGGTCTAGCAAGTATGGGGGAACCATACTTGGGTTAAAACCTCATGGTTGAGGTGTGTCAGTCGACTGATGTCATGTGGCAGTCGACTGGACCAAGTCAACTAGGGTTTGACTGCGGGAAGTGGCCTAGCAGTCGACTGCCATTGTTAGGCAGTCGACTGATCATGTGATCAGTCGACTGATGCTCGGATTTTTGACCACGGAATGGAGTCTCACTCGACTGCTGAGACGAGCAGTCGAGTGATAGCTCATTAGTCGACTGATGGTCATGATCAGTCGACTGATATCCTAGCCGTTGAATTTTTTCCAGCGTGGATTACACCGTTGTCTCACAGCAAAAGTGTGATCAGTCGACTGATGGTCCCGATCAGTCGACTGATCGACCTTTTCCAGCACAGGTTGAAGCTATATAAGGAGCTCATGATGGAGGAAAAGATAGCGATTTTCTTGAGCGAAATTGAAGAGGGAAGTTGGTGCTTTCCAGTCCTTCAAAGCTAGTTCAAGGCAATCAAAGATCAAGCAATCCAAAGCTCTTGTAAAGTGTTTTTCCTTTACTTGCATTTGTATTTCATATTGTTTTTGCTTGTATCTACTTGATTATTGTTGTAATCATATTGTACGAGGTTTCTCCGCCTCCGGATTGTTCCGAGAAGGAGTTATTGTTATAGTGGTGTGTGATTGGCATCGCTGGGGTTCGTACGAACCCGATCCGTGGAGTAGGAACCGTGCGGTTCTGAACCACGTTATATCGTTGTGTTAGCGTGTTGTGAATTTCGTTATCGTTATTACTTTTCTATTTCCGCTGCGCTAACGAAATTGTAGAAATAAATGCGAAAGAATTACATTGATGCTATTCACCCCCCTCTAGCCATTCCAAACGATCCCTAACAAGTGGTATCAGAGCCCGGGGCTCTTCTACGGACTAACCGACCGGAGCTAAGACAAAAGGCTTGAGGGTGAAGATGGAATTCCAAGACAAGCTTGGATGGGATATCAATACTCCACCTTCATATGATCCAGAAGATTTTCCGGCGTGGAGAGCAAGAATGGAAACATTCTTGATGATGAACATAGAGGATTGGTTCATCCTCGTTGAAAGCCTTGAACCCCCTAGGGATAAGAAGGGGAATGTCCTAAAATTGAAAAAGTGGGCCCAAGAGCAACGTTAAAAGTTCAAGACCGAAGTTAAGGTAACGAAACTTTTGGAAGATTTAATCCCTAATGATGTTTTGTGCAAGCTAGGGGATTACATGTATGCCAAGGAGCTATGGAGAAAATTGGCAAGATTCCATGAGGAGAGTTCATCCTCAAGTGAAAGTGAGGAATCGGAAGTTGAGATGGAGTCAACTTCCGAATCGGAGAAAGAAGAAGTAGAAGAGATGGAAGAAGCATCTACTTCTAGGATTGAGGAGGAGAGACCATCCTCTACACCGGAGCAACCTCAAGAAGAGACTTCAACATCCGATCAAGATGAGGAAGCTCAAAATTCAACTCCGGCACCTACCACCACCCTAGGTAACTCAAACACTTTATCTTCCAATAAAAATCATATAATGTGCTTTGAGTGTAGGGAGTATGGGCATTACAAGAGCAAATGCCCAAAGAAGGTTAGGAAAGCTTCTCCGGTGCCCAAAAGTCAACAAAAGTCAAAGGATGCCGGTTCCCCAAGTCAAAAGAGCAAGGAGCATATTATATGCTTCAAGTGCCATCAAAAGGGGCATTATAGAAGTCAATGCTCTAGGGAGGAAAAGACCCAAGAAGAAGCATCACAAGTAGGGGGAGCTAAGGTTAACCCTAAGGTACAGTTTAGTAGTGCATCTTCTAATTTAAATGTTAAAAAGCATGCTAGGAATTTAAATTCTCCTGCAATTTATGAAAAGCATGCTAATAGGAATAAATGTTTTTTATTAGGAGCTAAAAGTGTCCATTTTAGTAATAAGGAGAAATTTGGGACTAATGTCCCTAGAAAAACCATACCTAGGGAATCTATTAAGAAAATACAAGAACATCTAGGTGTTAATCCAAAATGGACTAGGCGTATGCCAAGGAAGTCTAATGCCCAAGATTTAAATCAAAATTCTAAAATTGGGCAATTAGAATTAGAAAACCAAGCCTTGAGGTCAAGGCTTGAAAAACTTGAGAAGACCCTCAACACTATGAAAAATCATTTTAAAGGGTCTAATGGTCAAACTCCTAGGTCAAGAAGTCAAAGTCAACATCTAGGACCTAAGAGTCAAAAGTCAACCAAGGGCAAGAATGGTTTGGGTCACAAACCTAAGTCCAAGGTGACTTATCATAGTGTTCCATTTGACTATGGAACACTAACTAGGTCTAGGAAGACCAAGGTCAATGAGGAAATCATCCCTAGAGTTGACCAAGGTTTGTGCCTCATGGCCAAGGTTTCGAAGAAACCTAGGGTGGCCGCTAAGAAGGTTGTTAGGGAGGCAATCCCTAAGGTTAACCTAGGCAAGACCAAAATGACCAAGGCTAATAAGCCTAGAAAGGTCATTAGGAAGGTATCTAGGGAGGTTATCCCTAAGGAATACCTAGTTAATTCAATGAGCTCAAATAGATTTTGGGTTCCAAAGAGCGTGATTGATTCACGTTAAATGGATTAGAATGTGTCAACCATGATTGGATGAGTAGTTAACTCAACCATGGTAAAGATGGCACTTTAGGTTATTTTCAAGGTTATGGGTGCCTTGGAAAAACATTTGAGCTTTAATCCTAAAGGATTTTAGGATGTGCCAATATAGTTTTTGAAAAACATGAAAATCAATAAAAGTGGCACAATCTAGATTTAGAGGTCATAGTGTGTAACTTTGATTGTTGGCACACTTTAAAAGTTCATGTAAAAGTAACATCAAGAGTGATACTCAAGTGTCACACAACTTGATGTATTGTACTCACTATGCTTCATATGTTTTACCATATGTTTGCATGAAAGGAATGTCTAGGATGGATTGCATCTCACAAAACAAGTCTTTTACCTTGATTGTGTATTTCAACACTTAGAAAGGGTGAGATGTTAGGATTTGGAAATCATTGAATATTAATGTTTGCAAAAATGAAATAAAACATTAAAACATATTAACAAATACATGAATGTAAGTGTAACATCAATATATTCGATATACAAGAATAAACATGATAAAATGGATTAATTAGATGAAGAAATCGAGATTTTTAGAATTTCAGAACTGAAAATCAGATATCACGATCGATAACATCAGAGTACGATACGATGCGGTCATCGATCGTTTCATGACTCGATCGCTTGAACATCGATCGATGGGATACATCGCCGATTGATAGTACTGCTCACCGAGGCCGAGGGGCATCACGAGTGCTCGACGATCGATCGAGTGATGCGCATATCGCTTGATCGATGAGCAACATCACGATCGATGTTACCGTGTAGCACATCACGCGTAAGGTTCACAATGATTGCCGAGCCGGATCGCCGATCACGGCCGAAAACCCGTAATAAATCGCGATCAATCGATCGATTCTCACATCACCAATCAGATCGCGATTTTATAACGCCGAACCGCTAGGGTTCGGCGTCTTCACTCGACGCGCCTTCGTTCTTTTCTCCTTCTCCGATCGCCATCTTTTTCTCCGACCGATCCTTCCGGCCGTGCCAGCCGCCCAAGGTGTTAGGTTTGTTAGATGAGCCCTAATTTGCCTTAGTTCACTTATTTCAAGCCGTGTTTCACTCGTTCTAGGGTTTATCTCCTTGTTTTTCCGATTAGGTTCCGGCGTCTGAGTTCTCCGGCGAACCTTCCGGCGACCCCTTAGCAATATCTGAGCATTTCCTCCAGCCACACCTCCAAATGGCACCTAAGTAACGCTCTTCTTACCCAAGCCCTAATTTGTCTTTCCATTAGAATTTAGTTTTTATCTAATCATGTATTATGTCCTTGCATGTCATATCATTACATTGCATTCATAATAGGAGAGCCCGTAGGAATGATCCACCCGAGGGTGAATCTCGATTGTACCAACCTATGTTGGTTAGGTACATCGATAGGGACTTTTTCAACCGCCATTGTAGTGATGTCATGGAATTAATTGCATACTACAATCTCATGAAAATCGTCTTATGCACGCATCCAATTAATGATGACCTTCTTAAGTAATTTTATCAAAACCTAAAAAAGGTGGATGACGGCCCTACCTACATTACTGGCATTGCAAAACTCGAGTTAGAGTTCACTCCTGCGATACTGTAGGAGTTTCTCGAGTGTAGGCCCTCAGATAATACTTTTATCTTTTTCCCTACCATGGATTTTCCTTTACCCGAGCCCTTTGACCATATCTCTATGGAGTCCATGCATGAGCATATCTTTGGTTATCCTCGTCCACCGGCCCAAAATTTATTCCCTATCACTGAGTTATCTGCACCTGACAATGTACTTTACAAGGTCATTGTTAGGTGTTTTCTTCCTATCGTCACTCGGGGTCTGGCCAAGATCCGACCTCCCCATCTCTTTCTTTTATACGCCATGCGTCATAGGTTAGACATTAACTTTGCACTAAACATGTTTCATTGCATTGTGCATTTCACTTCCCCTGTACAAGGGAAAGTGCATATGCCATATGGTCATATCATCACAGCATGGCTAGAGTCCGTAGGCGTTAACATCCACAGGGGTTCTCTGAGAGCGCTATCGGATGTGTACGACTGTATATCAGTTCCAGAACTTCGCTTAGCAAAGCTACGGATGGGGGCTGGACAGATGGAGTTGGCGCCTCGACCACCACCCAGGGCACGCAGAGAGCCTCCTCCGGTACCCAGAGAGGTGACAGAGGACTACGAGGATGCAAACGCCACTGATGAGGATGATCAGATGTCGGCAGACACATCAGCGGTGGGTCCATCAGATCGTCGTGGCCAGCTGGAGTCCAGATTTCAGAACTATCAGCAGTCGGTTGACTCTAGGTCATCGCCGAGTTATTGGCGGGCGGGCATCTTTCGGCGCACGTCTTGATCAGATGGAGGAGTCCCAGAGCCGCATCGAGCAGCATCAGCTCGATATGTTAGAGATGATGTGGGCCTGGACCTTGAGTCAGCAACCTCCTCCACCGCCACCTCTTGAAGACGATTAGATATTGAGGATATTAGATTTTCTGTGGTTGTTAGTTTTTGTAGTGAGATTGAGCATAGCCAATCTCCATTTTGAATGTAAAAGACTAAATTTTTAAGTTAAATGAAATTTGTGTTTCTGAAAATCTTGTGTGTCTGGATGAGTACTTGTATTATTGTATTGCTTATAAAAGTTGATATATCATGACATGAAATCGCATCCTATCATATACCATGTCATGTCGTTGTTTAGGGTTATTTTAGATGTCATGTGTTCTTAAAGTTCATCATATGCCATAACATCATGATCATTGGTCATGTTTTTATTTTTCCATCACTATGCCATGATCATTTCATGCATTAATTTGATTGAACATTGATTTAAGGAAAATGGCATGACTTGAAGTCTCACTTATAAGGGAATCAAGTAGAGTTGCCTAGAAAATGCATGAAACCCTAGATAAAGTAAATCAAAACCCACATCTCACATCACATTGACATGTATGTGTATTTATACACCCTAGATACATGTGAGATGCTAGGATAATAAGTTAGGTTCAAGGTGCATAGGTAGTGCATCTAGATGAACTCAAACTTATTTCAACTATCACCAAGAATCATAAGGAAAGCTAATATACAAGTTATGTATATTTAGCCAATAAATTATGGTTCAAAATAGGTTTTCAAAAACATTTTAAAATCAATTTAGAAAACCTTGGTGAAGTCTATCTTTTGATAGCCATCATCATTGTAGAAGTTGATACAAAGTGGATAAAAAACTTTAAAGTTTTTAATAATTTTGAACTTTGTATCAATCTCCTATTTCAATGGTAAAAATATTTTTCCAAAATTTTTCACTGATTGTATGTGTGATAAGTAATATAATGACGAGTTTCATGATTTTTGATTTACGAGAATTACTTATGAATTTCCAAAAGTTGAGTCCGATCAAAAATGCTTGACTCGATTGCCTCGTGCCGATCGGTGATGGACATATCGACCGGTAGTAGCTGACAGAGTCGACTGATAGCCTGATTTCGGGGTAACCAAAGTTGTTTAACCCGATTTCAGCTGCGGTTAAGGTCCCTAACCACTCCTGACCCTAGGATATGCCTTGGGAAGCATGATGAAGGGTGAAAATCCATTGGATATGGATTAGGAGAAGTGTTTACGGTTTATATCAATTTCAAGGTGTTGGAAAGTTCAATGTTGAATTTCTACCCTTAATTTTTGATGGCTTAGAGTTCCTATTGGCTTAGGGGCTTCCCAAGGACATTGTTGGTGCAATGGTCAAGGGGGAGCAAGCCTTTAGGGGGAGGTATCCATCTTGGATGATGGATGTGTTTTTCTCCTTGAAAAGGAAAAGTTATTGGGAAAGTATCATCAATTGAGAAAATTGATGGGTTTTTAATACCCAATTTGGAAATTGGGAGAGTAAATAGGATCGCTGGGGTTCGTACGAACCCGATCCGTGGAGTAGGAACTATGCGGTTCCGAACCACATTATATCGTTGTGTTAGCGTGTTGTGAATTTCGTTATCGTTATTACTTTTCTATTTCCGCTGCGCTAACAAAATTGTAGAAACAAACGCGAAAGAATTACATTGACGCTATTCACCCCCCTCTAGCCGTTCCAAACGATCCCTAACACGAGGTTTCCCCACCTCCGACATGTTGTCGAGAAGGAGTGTTAGTTAGTGTCGTGCACATAACTAGAGCTCGGTGAGCTCGCCCGTGGAGTAGGAACCATTCGGTTCTGAACCACGTATATCGTGTGTATTTGCGTGTGCTTGTGTTGTTGTTAGTTTTTCTATTTGTTTCTATTGTTTCTGCTGCGCTAACAACAATTGTAGAGAAGCGACGCATGACGAACGATCGTATTCCACCATACGATGATTGAGGGCTATTCACCCCCCTCTAGCCGGCCACCTAAGCTCCAACAAGTGGAATCAGAGCCAAGGAGTTTGTCAAGGACTAACTGCCAACACAAGCACTACAAGATGGCCGACTACTACCTCCAACCACCAAAATTCGAAGGAGATTTTCAATGGTGGAGAAGGAAGATGGAGGTATATCTAGAAACCGATTTTGATATTATGTTAATTCTAGAAAACGGTTTCAAAATGCCCAAGGATGAAGAAAATAGGCAAATTGAGAAGTCAAGGTGGACCCAAGACCAAATCAAGGAATTCAAGACAAATCTCAAGGTAATCAAATTACTTAGTGATTTGATTCCTAACAACATTTGGTCTAGATTAGGTAATTTTAGGGATGCTAAGGACCTATGGAACAAGGTGATAAGATTTCATGAAGAGCCCACATTGGTCCATGAAGAGGAAGAATGCCCATCAACATCCAGATTCGAGGAGGTTGAGGAATCACCATCAACCTTCGATGATGTTGATGATTTGGTGGAGACCTCCACCTCTAGCATTGAGGGGGAGGAGAGACCTTCCATCCTGGAACAAGTTCAAGAAGAAGCTTCAACATCCGGAAGAAGCGAAAATTCCCTAGTTAACTCAAGTATTATGATTATAAATAAAAATCATATAACATGCTTTGAGTGTAGGGAACAAGGGCACTATAAAAGTAAGTGTCCCGATAAGGTGAAGAAGGTTCAACCAGCACCAAAGGTGAAAGATGTCGGTGTCCCCATAATTAGAAGCAAGGAGCACATTGTGTGCTTCAAATGCAACCAAAGGGGGCATTATAGAAGCCAATGCTCTAGGGGGAGGAAAAAGGGGCAAGAAGGGGCATCTCATGTAGGGGGAGCTTCTAAAGCTAACCCTAAGGTAAATTTAATTAATGCACCTTCAATTCCTAGGACAAATAAGCATGCTAGAAATTATTTTAGTTCACTTGATATTATTAATGAAAAGCATGCTAGTAGAAATAAATATGTTTGTTTAGGTGCCAAGCATGTTAGTTTACCTAAGGACAAACCTAGGATAAATAACATTATACAAATCCTACCTAGGGAGTCAATTAGAAGAATAGAAGAAAACTTGGGCATTAACCCCAAGAAATCTAGGTATATGCCTAAAAAGAAAAATAATTCCCAAAAATCTAATGATAGATAAAAATTGGGAAGATTAGAGGTGGAGAATCGAGCCTTGAGGTCAAGGCTAGAAAAATTGGAAAAGACCCTTAAAATTATGACAAAATCATTTAAGGGGTCTAGTGATCAAAATTTAAGGCCTAGGAAACAAGAAATGTCCAAGGGCAAGAAAGGTTTGGGTCACAAACCTATGTCCTACCATAACGCCCCATTTAATTATGGAACAATTTTTAGGTCTAGGAAAGCCAAGGCTAATAGGGAAGTTATCCCTAAGACTAGCCATGGTGTGTGTTTAGTGGCTAAGGACTTAAGAAAAACAAAGAAAGCCACTAAGAAGGTCAAAGGAGGAGTCACCTCTAGAGTTGACCTAGGAAAGACCCAAATGACTAATGTGTCAAAACCTAAAAGGGTCATTAGAAAGGTATCTAGGGAAGTTATCCCTAGTGAATACCTAGTTAATCCAAGGAGCTCCAATAGGTATTGAGTTTCTAGAAGCGTGATCGATTCACGCTAGATGGGTTAGAGTGTGTCAACCCTAAGTGGATGGGTAGTTAATCTAGCCATGGTGAGTTGACACATTAGGATGTGTCAATGTGGTTTGAGAAGATGAAAAATGATTAAATTGACACAATTAGGTCTTAGAAGTATTAGTGTGCCATTTTGGGTTTTTGGTACACTGGGGGGATAATGGCATTAAGGCAAAAATAGGTTAATCTTAGAAATGACAATTTGAATTTAACACTTAGGTATTTTATACCTTAGTATTTTATAATTGCCATACTTTGTTTGCCTTGCCATGACTTGACATCATATTCATTTTTATCATTAAAAATGTCATGATCATTTTTAGGGATATTTCTATATGCCATGTATGCTTAGATTTCATTCATATGCCATGACATCATGATTTTGGCACATGTTTTATTCTTATTATCAATTATGTCATAATCATCATTCATACATAAATAAAATGGATTTAAGGACTAAGGCATGATTTGAAGTCTCATGCATAAGGGAATCAAATAATGTTGCCTAGAGATATGCATGAAACCCTAAATAACAAAGTCCCCACATCTCACTAATATTTGACTTGTATGTGTTTTACACATGTAGATACAAGTGAGATGTTTAGGAAAAAGGGATTAAAAGATTTTAAAAACATTTCAAAAAGATTTGAAAAACCTTGGTGAAGTCTATCTTTTGATAGCAATCACCATTGAATGAGGTGATACAAAGAGGTCTCAATATTAAAGCTTTTCTCAACTTTTGAACTTTGTGTCAATCTCACTATTTTGTGAGTAAAATAATTTTCAAATATTTTTCACCCATAATGTTTGTGATAAGTAATGTACGTACAAAATTTCATGATTTTTCAATATATGTATATTTACTTATGAATTTTGAAACTTAGGTTCAACATGGATGGCAATTGATCGATGAGGGTAGCAATAACCGATCGATTACAAAAAGTCGATCGCCCAGGCTGATTTCGGGTAAACCTTGGTTGTTAGGCCTATGTTCAGCTATGTTTTGGTCCCCTAACCACTCCTAACCCTAGGACATGCTTGGGAGAGAATTAGAAAGGGTGGAAATCCATTGAATATGGATTAGGAGAGGTGTTTAGGGTAAGTATCAATTTTAAGGTGGATGAGAGTTCATTGTTGAACTTTGCCTTAATTTTGATTATTTAAATGTTCCTATTGGCTTAGGGACTCTCCAAGAACATTGTTGGTGCAATGGTTAAGGGGGAGCAAGCCTTTTGGGAGAGGTATCCATCATGGGAAGATGGATGTGTACTTTTTCCTCATGGGAGAAAAATTGGGTTGCCTCTCTTAAGTGATATGGGGCTTATCACTAGAAAGATTGTAGGCGTGTGTTTCTCTAAGGGAGAGATTGCAAGATCTCATTGGGATATGAGACATTCATACCCTTGGGGAGGACCTTTTTGATGTATGTCAAAAAGGGAGAGAAGTTACCAATTGGGATAGTTGGAATTCTCATTAGGATGTGAGAATTGTCAATTGGGGATAATTGGTAGACTTGGGTTTGAGGTTTTGTCAAACATCAAAAAGGGGGAGATTGTTGGTGCAATCGACCCAGGACTCAAGTTTGACTCGAACTATATTTTGATGTTAGACAAAACACATGACATGAGATTGTCATGGGAAGTCCAACATGGGTTGGCCATGTAAATCCAAGTGTATAGCCTTGGTGGTGAAAAGTCCAAGCATGGGGCTTGGTATTGGGAAAATCTAGGCATGGGACTTGGTATTGGGAAAATCCAGGCATAGAGCTTGGTGTGGAAAGTCCAACATGGGTTGGCCACATAAGTCCAAGTGTATAGCTTTGGTGGTGAAAGTCCAAGCATGAGGCTTGGCATGGAAAATCCAAGCATGAGGCTTGGTGTGGGAAGTCTTGAGGACTTTGCAAGTTCACTAGGCTCGGGGTCCTTGAGTCGGTGAAGGATGACATTGTGAATCCGTGTGCTTGGTGCATCTGAGGGACCGCCGGACGGGGAGTGAATGGAGTGAGGCCCAAGGGAAGCATACTTCGAGGGCAAGAGACGCGAAGGATGACATTGCGAAGTCGTGTGCTTGGTGCATTCGAGGGACGTAGGCTGAGGGAACAGAGCTTCGGTGGGGAACTCCATGAGAGGATGAGGTGGACTTGGCCAAGTGGCTAAGACTGAGTGTCGGAGGCTCAAACATTGTGTTTGAGGGTTTACTCGATGGTTGGATGCTCAAACAACTTGGTGTTTGAGGTTTTACCCGACATCAGTTGACTGGTATAGGTACCAGTCGACTGCTCCAAGTCGACTTGGGTTCGATTGGTGTTAGACTGTAGTTTTGTGGCCTGGCAGTCGACTGCCAAGGACTAGCATTCGACTGATGTTGACAACAGTCGACTGTCGAGGGATGACAGTCAACTGATGGAAGTGCTGTGAGCACAAAATGCTCCGTAGCCGACTGGGCAGTCGACTACTAGGTCATCAGTTGACTAATGGGCATGATCAGTTGACTGATGGGTGATATGTTGGAACTTGTCCAACATGGATCTGGCCATTGTGAGACAACAGCTACACGGCCAGTCGACTGATGGTCACGATCAGTCGACTGATGGGCGAGGAATCAACTTGATGCAGGTTATAAATGGAGCTTGAGATGGAGGATTTCGCCAAGACTTTTGGAGTGACTTTGGAGGGGAATTGTTGTTCCATTCCAGACCTTCAAGAGCAAACAAAAGCAAGCAACAAGCAAGTGATCAAAAGCAATCGGTGAAAAGTTTTCTTTTGTATTGTATTTGTATTCTTGTTTGTACTTTGTGTATTACTTTGTAATTGCTTGTACGAGGTTTCTCCACCTCCGGCGTGTTGTCGAGAAGGAGTGTTAGTTAGTGTCGTGCGCATAACTAGAGCTCGGTGAGCTCGCCTGTAGAGTAGGAACCATTCGGTTCCGAACCACATATATCGTATGTATTTGCATGTGCTTGTGTTGTTGTTAGTATTTCTATTTGTTTCTATTATTTTCGCTGTGCTAACGACAATTGTAGACAAGTGACGCACGATGAACGATTGTATTCCACCGTATGACGGTTGAGGACTATTCACCCCCCTCTAGCCGACCACCTATGCTCCAACACCTTGTTCCTTTCAATCATTCTATACCCACTTGGTTCAGGATATAGTCTATGTGCTCATCCCCACTACGCTGACTAGGTCACACCTAGCCCAAGTTAAATTTTTTTGTCCTATGGATTCAAGTTACTCTCTACATGTGTTCAAGAAGATCATTTTTCTTGACATGTGTGCTTTGGCCAAAGGCTTCTGAGTAACAATCCTGACAAGAGACCTAGGATATATGTAAAACACCACAAACAAATTGCTAGCGGATAATACCTTTATTATTACTTAAATTTAAGAACTTATTATGAAGATAATTAGGTTAATGAGGAGATTAATTAAACCTAACCTAGGGTTAAGTTTCTTATTAAAATAGGGTGTCTGTTTTTTTTCCTCTTAAGCCGATCCCGTTTTTTTATTTTGTTTCCCTTGTTTCCCTCTCCATCGCACTGCACGCGACCTCCTCTTCCCCTTGCGATCTTTTCTTCCTCGCGACTCTTCCCCATGCCGCATCTTAATTCCTCGGTCGACTCTTCCCTTCCTCTACGAGCGACGATCGACAACCCTTTGACATTTCCCACGGACGAGCCGACAGGAGTGTGCGTGTAGCTGGAAAATTTTACCATCGGCAACTACTCCTTGTTTTCCTCAAAGCTGCGATTTCTGTCGGAGCAAGGTGAGGCAGTGCCTTCTTCCCCAATTTCGGATGAATTCCATCTCCGATCACATTCCATTCTCTTGCAGCTCATAAGCTTGGGAGGGGTTAGGGTAGCAATGATTTCTTTCGGCAAACAGGACAGTTTGGGAGGAGAGTCGTCGGTGTAGCTTCAAGAGCTGGTAAATCTCAGTCCATTCCTTTCTTTCTATCTGTTGGTTGTTCGATTTTAGGGATTGTCGAGGTGTTCTGATATGAAGGGTGAGTCATTCGGTGGAGCAGGCTGGATGGTGGTTGGATTGGGGGATTTTGCGCGGCTGTGAGTGAGAGGAGAAAACTTGATTGGTTTGTGCGTTTCATCTAGGGGATTCGGTGGGATTCATATTTCTCGATGTATATTATTGATAGCAAATGGATTTGTGAGGTGTTTTGTTTTGCTGTGAATGTGGTAAATGTGAGTTTGTATGTTAAATTGATTGGTTGGAATGTACTTAGGAGGTTTAATGATTTAAGCCTAGTTGGATGTTGTAAAATGGTTACACTTGATAATTGTAACATCCCAAATTTTAGTTACTATATTTTTATTTAAAGGAAATATATATATATATATATATATATATATATATATATATAGGGTTACAATCGGGGTAAGCTCTATAATATATCTCCTGGCCATTACTATATATTTAAAACAATCGGGTAAGCTCCATAATATATCTCCGGGGCATTACAGTATATATATATATATATATATATATATATATATATAAAAGAAAAAAAAATTAAAAAATGAATAAATAGTTCGTAGTCGAGGCTTGAACCATGAACCGTTGATTTGGGAGAATACGCTTTCCACCACTAAATCATAAGATTACCAATGAGTAGGATATAACAGAATATATCTATTGGTAGAAAAAAAAGAATGAGGTTGATTAATCTAGATAATCATTTAAGGGGATAATTAGATTAAAAAAAATCCTAATTTATATATATATCATCTCTTCTCTCTTTTCCCCAAAATTCCCACGCCGCCTCTCTCTCTCTCCCTCCTCTCTCCAACGCCGACGCCCACACCTCTCTCGTTTTTGGTGCGGATCTCGTCCTTCTGCTTCGTTGGAAAGATGGGCAGGAGACCTACACATTGTTATCGTCAAATTAAGAACAAACCATATCCTAAATCACGGTACTGCTGTGGTGTTCCTGATCCGAAGATTAGGATTTATGATGTTGGAATGAAGAAAAAAGGGGTTGATGAGTTCCCTTTCTGTGTGCACCTGGTGAGTTGGGAGAAGGAAAATGTTACCAGTGAATCTCTTGAGGCTGCTCACATTGCATGCAATAAGTACATGACAAAATTTGCGGGAAAGGATGCTTTCCATTTAAGAGTGAGGGTCCACCCATTCCATGTCCTTCGTATCAACAAAATGCTTTCTTGTGCTGGAGCTGATAGGCTCCAGATTGGTATGAGGGGTGGCATAACTCGTTGATTGGAAAGGAGTAATTTTTAGACTTCTTTATCTCGGGTTTCTGATCCAATTCGTTAGTAAGTATTCCCTCACCTGCAGTATAAGTGCTTACGATGTAATGTTGTATGCTTGATTTTGAACGAAACATCTGTCTATTTATATTTTTGGGGAAATGCTAATTTGTGTTAATCCATTGTACTTAGTTAATGTTTTCTAAGATTTGTATATATTTCTTAAATTTTTTGCATATTTTTGTTAGTTTTCCGGCACCGCGGCGTGTGTGTGTTCGATCATGCTTCGTAAACATGAGCACAGCGGAAGCAATTAAAAATAATAAATCTATATTTATTACAACACACACAACACACGCATGCTATTACAACAAGTGTAGACATAACCGTAAATTAAAATTTGCAATAAAAGAAATTATCTACGTTATACCTTTCGTATGACGTGTAGCGGGAACGGCATCAACCGGAACGATCATCGTAAGAATCGTCTCTATCCGTATCCACGCCGAGCTCCTCGGGATGACTTCGCTAAGTCACGAGCTTCGTCTTCATACGGGTTACTAGCCTCGTGTTGAAGACGACGTGATCGAGAGATGATCACGATCCGAATCCAAATTCGGATCCTAAAACGAGTTCTCAAAACTCGCTTCTCCGGAGAGGTATTCGTCAACCAATTGACGAATCCTTCGTCCTCCACCTCAGAGGATTACCGGAGATCAAATCCCCGGTACGTTAGCCGCTGTCGGAGCACTAACCGTCGTCCAAACGACGCTCCGACGAGAGGAGGAGAAGCTGTCCAGAAAACTGGACAGCTTGGTGGAGGATATAGGCGCCGGCCAACCAAGGAAAGAAAAGCCTCACCTTGATGCCAAACCTATAGGGGATCACCGGAGGGTCGCCGGAGTGTTCACCGGCTGAAGCTTGGTCACGGCAAGGACTTGGACGGGCGGCACAAAAGCTGGCGGCAATGAAGGTGTTGGCGCTGAATACTCCTTCAAGGGGTGGGCGGCAACTAGGTTGGGCGGCCAAAACTAGATTAGGGTTTTGGATTAGGGTTTAAGCCCTATTTTATAGAGAACTAATTCTCTTAATGGTTAATGGATCATATCCATAAAGCCCGTTAACCCGCTCCATTAAGATAAGTTAAAATAAACCAAACCATGATGGTTTATTTTAAGTTAAAACGAATCGAACCAACCTTTGGTTCATTCGTTTAATATAAACCAAACCCTTTGGTTTATTCTCATCCATTGGATTAGAACCAAACCATTTTGGTCCATCCATTATGTCTTCATAAGACACGGCCCATCCACGCTTCCATTGCGACTGAAACAATTTCATGCTCGCTTTATGTTTGGTCCAACCAAACATAGTTTCTCTTGGTCTGAGAATCCCATTCTCAAGCTCGTTTTAAATCCTTTGGATTACACTCGTTGTGCGTGTGACCAAATAGGTTCTCGGTTTATGTTGGCCGTCTATAATTAACCATTAATTATAGAACGATCATGAGTGGCACCTAGTAGTACATCATGATCCCCAATTAACCGAAAAGATCAACGTTGATCCGTAACTATTTCAAACCCTTCAAGAGCTCGAATGAATCGGCCCCATTCCCTTCACTCATCTTATACCCACTTGGTTCAGATATGGTCTATTGTGTCAGCCCCCACTAGGTCGACTACGCCACACCAAGCCCAAGTATCATTTCCTCGTCCCTACGGATTCTAGTTACTCCACATGTATCAAGAGTACCTTACTCTAAACATGTAATGCTTTGGCCAAAGACTTTAGTAACAATCCGACGAGAGGCCATGGGTATACATCTCCTCACAAGGAGTGGTGAATCCTTTATAGGCTATTCAAACACCTTCGATCACTCGACTTATACCCAATCATCCGGTCCACATCTCCTTAGAGATGTTTGCTTAAGATGTCAAAGCATAAGTCTCCATGATCAAGATGACTTGAATACCGCAAGTCGAGGAACATCGCACTTAAGCCACAAGAAGAACTTCATTGACATATCTATATATGCAGAGAACCATATGAAGTCTTACTACCGGTCACTCCAATGAACTAGTTACCATAACTAGCATCCACGATTAACTCGGACATCACTATGTCTCCGGAGAATCACCGCTTGGATACACCAAGGAGTATACCTGCGAACTCGATGAATTGATGGTGTCCAAATCCATCAATTCATCGACTAGGATAATTCGATACATCACAATTACACATGTAGAGATACTCACTAGTTGTGATCCAATCACAAATTCTCTCATGCCGTGAATCGTATCGTGGGCATTCAAGAAATGAGTTTAAGATCCAATCAAATACATTAAACATGTATACTCAAATAGTGAATCTTCATTTATCATATAAATGGTTCATACATAAGGCGATTGCCTTAGGACATCTCTCATATATTACTAACAGACTCCCACTTGGCCTAATGCCAATTGCTACGGTATCCAATACCATAAGCTCTAACATGACCCTCAAACTTACTTTGAGGTAATGCTTTAGTCAAAGGATCCGCTAAGTTCCTTTCAGTGGGAATTTTCTCGATTTGTATTTCGTTCCTACTTATGATCTCTCCGATAAGATGATAGCGCGGCACATGTTTGGATCGTTGATGAGACCTTGGCTCTTTCGTCGCAAATTGCTCCATTGTTGTCGCAGAGACCAAGTATTGCTTCAACAATGGCCGGAATCACACCAAGTTCATGAACGAACTTCTTGATCCAAACCGCTTCTTCGCCGCCCGGCCGCAATATATTCTCGCGTGGTAGAATCCGCTCATGCCTCTTGTTTGGAACTTTTCCAACTCATCGCGCTTCATTCAAGGTGAACACGATCCGCATCAAACTCGAATCATCCTTGTTCCGTCTCGAAGCCGCATTCGTATACCCGCGTATCACCATGTCCCCTTCTCCATATATTAGGAACACATCCTTAGTTCTTCTCAAGTACTTAAGGATCGTCTTAACAGCCGCCCAATGATCCATTCCTGGATCGGATTGGTATCTGCTCGTGACACTCAGAGCGTACGATACATCGGGCCTCGTACATAACATAGCATACATGATAGATCCTATCATGATGCATAGGGAATCTTACTCATGCAAATCCTCTCGTCTTCTGTGCGCGGACACATAGACTTCGAAAGGTGTACCCCATGCCTGATGGGCAGATAACCTTTCTTGGATTCCGACATGCTAAACCTCTTTAGCACTAGGTCTATATATGTAGACTGCGAAAGACCAAGCAACCGTTTCGATCTATCTCTATAGATCTTAATCCCAAGGATGTAGGTTGCTTCTCCCAGGTCTTTCATGGAGAATGTCTTGGATACTAAATCCTTAATCGATCAGAAGATTGACACATCATTTCCTATAAAGTAATATGTCATCGACATACAATACTAGGAACACATTGCCTCCCACTAACCTTCTTGTACACACAAGGTTAAATGCGGATTTTGTGAAATCAAACTTTTGATCGTCTCATCAAAGCGGATATTCCGACTCTGGATGCTTGCTTGATCCATAAATGGATCGTCGCGATTTGACCTTGGTTTTATCAACGATGTGAAACCCTCGGTGTATCATATACACGTCCTCGGCGAGTTTCCATTAAGGAAAATGTTTTCACATCCATCTGCCATATCTCATAATCATAATGAGCCGCTATGGCGGGAGCATCCGAATGGATTTAAGCATAGCTACTGAGGCGAATAGGTTTCGTCATAATCAACACCTTGTTTTTGGCGATATCCTTTCGCCACCAATCTAACCTTATAGGTAATCACATTACCATCCATCGGTTTTCTTCTTGAAAACCCACTTGCACCCTATAGGCTTTATGCCTTGGTGGGTCGACAAGTTCCAAACTTGGTTTTCGTACATGGAATCCATTTCGACTTCATGGCACCAAGCCACTTATCCCTTTCTGAACTTGTCGGCACTTCTTCATAAGCTGGTAGGCTCCTCATCATCAATGAGTAACACGTCGTTCGATTCACTTACGAAATCCATATCTCTCGGGGAATATTGCGTGTTCTACGGATCTACGAAGATGTGGTGTTACAATAGCACTATGAGTTGTCATTGTTGTGCTTCACCGGGTATCTCATTAATGTCTATTTGAGTATCTTGAGCCTCCTCAAGCTCGGCGACACTCCCCTTTATTTTCTTCTTGAGAGAAACTCTTTCTCTAGAAACACGGCATGCCTTGAAACAAACACCTTTTGTTCCACAGGATGATAGAATTGGTAACCCCTTGTTTCCTTAGGGTATCAATAAATAGACATTTATCGGACTTAGCATCCAATTTATGCGTCTGATCCAGCTTCACATAAGCGGGACAACCCCATATCTTCAAGTAAGATACATGAGGTTTCTTACTATTCCATATCTCATATGGAGTAGTTGAGACTACCTTGGTAGGCATTACATTTAACAAGTAAGCATGAGAAGTGCATAACCCCAAAGGACTTGGGAAGAGTCGCATGATTCATCATTGACTTGACCATGTCCAACAAGGTCGATTCGCCTCTCGGATACACCATTATCTTTGTGGTGTATAGGGCAGAGTCCATTGAGACAATATGCCATTGTCTCTTAGATAATCAAGAAACTCTTGACTTAAGTATTCACCACCTCGATCCGATCAAAGTATTTTAATACTTTTGTCATGTTGTTTCTCTACTTCATTTCTGAATTCTTTGAACCTTTCAAAGGCTTGGACTTGTGTTTCATCAAGAACACATACCCAAGCGTAGTGATCATCGGTGAAGGTAATGAAGTAGCTATAGCCTCCTAAAGCTTGAGTTGACATAGGTCCACATACATCGGTATGTACTAGACCTAGTAACTCTCCCACTCGTTCACCTTTTCGGTAAAGGTAACTTAGTCATCTTGCCTTTTAAGCATGATTGCATGTATCGTATGAATCCAATTCAAGCGATTCGAATTCCACATTGGTGTAATTCGGACATGCGTTTCTTGCTTATATGGCCAAGACGACAATGCCACATATAGAGTCTATGTGATTATCCTTTCGAGCAGCGTGTTGCTCGCCCGATATTGAAAATGTCCTTTGAATCGTCCAGCGTATAAATGCCATTACTCAAAGTTCGGTTCCATAAAGACGCCATTCAAAGTTATATAACAACAATTGTTACTAAGCGTTAAATGGAAACCATTTCTATTTAAGTAGGAAATAGAAACAATGTTCTTTATTAGAGAAGGAACATAATAGCAATTGTCGATTCTAAGACTAGTCCACTAGGAGCTTGACAAATAAGTTCGATGGCGTAGGCAACCTTTGCTCCATTGCCAACTCAAATTTGACTCCCCTCGACAAGTCTTCTTCTATTCCTTAGCCCCATGTATGTCATTACATATGTGAGCTACACCCGATCCAATACCCAAGTGTCTAAGGAAATAGAATGACAATCAATACGAAGATACGAAGAGGATGGGGCATCGGATGCCTTCTTCTTCTTCATGGACTCAAGATAAATCTTGCGTTTCTTCGATGGCCTTCCTTGCCATAATGATGGCAAGTGCCCTTTTTAGCTAGTTCCACCTTCTTTGCCTTTTTCTTTCCTTTCTTGTTCTTTTGTCTTCCTCTTAGAACCTTTCTTTGAGAATCAACTAACATGAAACCGCCTTCTCCTCATGCTTCACGAAGGCTCCACAGTCTTGACATATTGAGGAGCTCGGGAATGGTGGATTCCAATTTGTTCATCCGATAGTTCATCACAAATTGCGAAGCTCTTGGGCAAACAATGCGAATTAAGTCAATACTTAACTCATGATCCATCACAAAACCGAGGGTAGCTAGCCGCTCGATGTACCGTTCATCTTTAGCACAAATCGCACTACTGAACGAACCTTCTTGCATCTTCGTAGTGAAGAGGAGCCTAGAGACCTCGAACCTTTCGGATCTCGCTTGCTCATCGAAACTCATGAAGATGGAAGACCATAGTATTAGCATCCATATGCTCATGCCGCTTTGCGGCTCGTACCATCGCCGCTAGCATGATGCAACTCGCCACTACCGCCACATGTTTACGATAGACCAACATTTGTGCAGGTTGCATCGTCCTTAGACGGCCGAGAAGAGGCTCTTCAAGGACATATGCAAGCTTTTCCGCTTGAGAACAATTCTCGAGTTTCTAAGCGATCCGGAAGTTAGGCCCGGTCGGTTTGTTCGAATCCAAAATAGTGCGCAAATTCAAAGACGTCATGATCAATTTGACCTAGAAATACAAAAGCGAGCATATATGAGAAAATGATTTTAAAATGCATCAATATACATTTATAAATCCCATTCATTTTTGAATTTCAAAACCCTTAAAATCACTTGGAGATCGTAGGTCCATCTCGAATGGGATATCTATCTATCATAGATAAGAACAACCTTGGAGTGAGTCCAACAAGCCATTCTTAGCTATGATGGTGGGTATCAAGTATACCGATTACATATCATGTATATGTAACTATCACAATGTGCTATCAACTAATTGAATGTTTACACATACATTGGGTTGTTAACACATTAACAAGTATGCATCATATGCATAGCACCCAACTTCACCTCTCTTCACATCGACCTTGGAGTGAGTCCAACAAATCGATGCTCGAAGTTAAAGCCGACCCATTAATCGCGAAATAGTTTTAATATGGTTAGAGCGCATTCAACCAATTAGCCAGGCTTGGAGTGAGTCCAACAACCCAAACTAACGATTGACCTCTGACTCTTACCATATTAGAGTTAAACTATTCCAATGATTTGAACATGTTCAGGTTCGAGCCGGGCTTGGAGTGAGTCCAACAACCCAAACAGGAAACCGAACTCTGGTTCTAACCATATTAATGGAAGGTGTAGGCTTTAATATTGAGTTAGGGTTTTTATGTCTCATCCTCTTTGCATGCAAATAACTATTATCTACATGGCATGGCATACATGGCATACATCTACATGTCACGACACGCATGGCATAATGTTATGCATCTAATGCAATTACATGGCATACAATTATGTCATGTATATAATTTCCTTATATGTCATAACTATTTATGGAAATAAAATATGTTTAAGATTTGATTCTCCAAATCAAATCATAATTAAATTAGGAAACAAATTTCCAAATCTAATCACATATTTTATTCATGGAATTATTTGATTAAGGAAAATCTATTTAGGAAACCAATTTCCTAAATCATTAAAACTACTTATGGAAATAAAATATTTTAAGATTTGATTTCCCAAATCAAATCATGATTAAATTAGGAAACAAATTTCCAGGATCTAATCAAATATTTTATTTATGGAAAATATCAATTTCCATAAATAGTTCCAACTTTCCAAAAGTGGAAGATTTCCATAAATACTTCTAGACTTTCCAAAATTGAAAAATTTCCATAAATACTTCTAAATTTCCAAAATTAGAAAATTTCCAGAAATACATTATGACTATCGCATAAAACCATTTTACGATTATGTGAAACACAACTGGGCTCGATACCCTTTGTTGGGTTTTCCTAAGACCGCATGGCGTGTGTGTGTTCGATCATGTTTCGTAAACATGAGCACAGTGAAGCAATTAAAAATAATAAATCTATATTTATTACAACACACACAACACGCATGCTATTACAACAAGTGTAGACATAACCGTAAATTAAAATTTGCAATAAAAGAAATTATCTCGTTATACCTTTCATATGGCGTGTGTAGCGGAACGGCATCAAGGCGATCCTGCGTAGAATCGTCTCTATCCGTATCCACGCCGAGCTCCTCGGGATGACTTCGCTAAGTCACGAGCGTCTTAAATGCGGGTTACTAGCCTCGTGTTGAAGGCGGCGTGATCGAGAGATGATCACGATCCGAATCAAATTCGGATCCTAAAAGCGAGTTCTCAAAACTTCGCTTCTCCGAGAGGTATTCGTCAACCAATTGGCCAGATCGCCCGTCCTCCACCTCAGAGGATTACCGGAGATCAAATCCCGATAAGTTAGCCGCTGTCGGAGCACTAACCGTCGTCCAAGCGGCGCTCCGGCGAGAGGAGAAGCTGTCCAGAAAACTGGACAGCTTGGTGGAGGATATAGGCGCCGGCCAACCAAGGAAAGAAAAGCCTCACCTTGATGCCAAACCTATAGGGGATCACCGGAGGGTCGCCGGAGTGTTCACCGGCTGAAGCTTGGTCGCCGGCAAGGACTTGGATGGCGGCACAAAAGCTGGGCGGCGGCAATGAAGGTGTTGGCGCCGAATACTCCTTCAAGGGGTGGGCGGCAACTAGGTTGGGCGGCCAAAACTAGATTAGGGTTTTGGATTAGGGTTTAAGCCCTATTTTATAGAGAACTAATTCTCTTAATGGTTAATGGATCATATCCATAAAGCCCGTTAACCCGCTCCATTAAGATAAGTTAAAATAAACCAAACCATGATGATTTATTTTAAGTTAAAACGAACCGAACCAACCTTTGGTTCATTCGTTTAATATAAACCAAACCCTTTGGTTTATTCTCATCCATTGGATTAGAACCAAACCATTTTGGTCCATCCATTATGTCTTCATAAGACACGGCCCATCCACGCTTCCATTGCGACTGAAACAATTTCATGCTCGCTTTATGTTTGGTCCAACCAAACATAGTTTCTCTCGGTCTGATAATCCCATTGTCAAGCTCGTTTTAAATCCTTTGGATTACACTCATTGTGCGTGTGACCAAATAGGTTCTCGGTTTATGTTGGCCGTCTATAATTAACCATTAATTATAGAACGATCATGAGTGGCACCTAGTAGTACATCATGATCCCCAATTAACCGAAAAGATCAACGGTTGATCCAGAACTATTTCTGAAACCCTTCAGCAGCTTGAATGATTCGTGCCCCATTCCCTTCACTCATCTTATACCCACTTGGTTCAGGACATGGTCTATCGTGTCAGTCCCCACTAGGCTGACTACGTCACACCTAGCCCAAGTATCATTTCCTCGTCCTACGGATTCTAGTTACTCCACATGTATCGAAGAGTACCTTACTCTAAACATGTAATGCTTTGGCCAAAGACTTTAGTAACAATCCGACGAGAGGCCATGGGTATACATCTCCTCACAAGGAGTGGTGAATCCTTTATAGGCTATTCAAACACCTTCGATCACTTCGACTTATACCCAATCATCCCGGGTCCACATCTCCTTAGAGATGTTTGCTTAAGATGTCAAAGCATAAGTCTCCATGATCAAGATGACTTGAATACCGCAAGTCAAAGGAACATCGCACTTAATCCACAGTAAGAACTTCATTGACATATCTATATATGCAGAGAACCATATGAAGTCTTACGGCTGGTCACTCCAATGAACTAGTTACCATAACTAGCATCCACGATTAACTCCGGACATCACTATGTCTCCAGCCAGTGAGAATCAGCTGCTTGGATACACCAAGGAGTATACCTCGTGCTAGTCTCGACAGAATTGATGGTGTCCAAATCCATCAATTCATCGACTAGGGATAATTCCGATACATCACAATCACACATGTAGAGATACTCACTAGTTGTGATCCAATCACAAATTCTCTCATGCTGTGAATCGTATCGTGGGCATTCAGTAAATGAGTTTAAGATCCAATCAAATACATAAAACATGTATACTCAAATAGTGAATCTTCATTTATCATATAAATGGTTCATACATAAGGCGATTGCCTTAGGACATCTCTCATATATTACTAACAATTTTATTGTAAAGGAAGTGTCAGTTTGGTAGGCTTGCATGAATCTTCTTGTGCTTGTAACAAGGTTTTGATTTGATGATTTTTATTTATGTTAGATTAATTTTCCTTATGTCACTACCTTATGCCATATTAAATTGTACTCATGCCGATTTATGCTATGCTACATGCTTATGTTTTCACCCATGTTAGGCATGACTCACGTATATGAAATGTCTAAGAAATGTTTCCCTAAGAGTGGGGACAAGAACACTCTTTAGGACAAAGAACATGTATGTTATTTTACTTTATGCATGGCTTGTACCGGACCCTAACAAGGTCCACGGGATAGGCTCCAAGTTGCCCCTAGGTCGACGGACATAGTACGGACCTAGTAACCTAGTAGGTTCAGGATTAGCTACCTCGGATCTATTTAGGATGCACGCGAATGATGTATGTGGTACAATGCCGGACCCAATATGTTGAGATTATGTTTAAGTATATAAACTATATGTTTTCAAAGAGCATCCTGCATATACCATTTTATGTGTAACGCCCGTGAAATTCTAGCAATTTTACGAGAATTTTTGGCTTTATGAGGATGGGCTTTATGTAGGCCTTTTTGGAGAAATAAAAGAAAATAAGCCAAAAAGAGATGCAAAGCCTAGGAATTGAACCCCCCCACCTCTAGAGATAGCCAAGCCTTATAGATGCACCCACTAACCATAAGCCCAATAGAATCATATCATTAGAGGAAAGGGGGAACCTATAGATAAATGGGAGGAGGGTAAATGAAGAGGCTTGACAAGGAGAAGAGAAACTTCTCTTCCTCCCCTTTATAAAGAAGAGAGAAGTTCCACTTGGCCACTTCTTCCTTCCTTCTTCCTCTTCTCTTCATTCTCACCGAAACCCCAAGCTCTTCTTCCTCCTTTGGCCGAGAGCTCCTTGCAAGCTAGGAGAGAGCTAGGTGACCTCCATTAGGTCATCTCCCCAAGCAAAGCGAAGGATGTAAGTTTTCCCTCACCGATATTAGTTTGATAGGGTTGGTTGCTTGAAAGAAATATGAAATTGTAGCCTTATAAGTTTCGGCCAACTAAGTTGGTGGGCTAGGATTCATGAAAATGCTACTAAGGGAGGTTTTTATGGGCGATATGTTTCAAGTAGATACCTTTAGGAGACCAAAGTGCAAAGGTGATGACCCTATATGGTTCGGCCACCCCCAAGATTTTAGGGTTAGGGTTGCATGAACTTGATCCTAAAGTGATATTCTTGGTTGGTATGTTTCAAGTAAGACCCTTGGGTATCCACCATCCAAGATGAGGCCCTTGTAGGTTTCGGCCACCCTAGGTAATTAGGGTTAGGGTTGCATGAAAATATCCCTAATGATGCTATGCTAGATGATAACGCTCATGAATAAATATTAGGTGGCAAGAACCCTAGTTGAGCCCCTTGTAGGTTTCGGCCACTCTAGGTGCTTAGGGTTAGGGTTGCATGAAAATATCCCTAATGATGCTATGCTAGATGATAATGCTCATGAATAAATATTAGGTGGCAAGAACCCTAGTTGAGCCCCTTGTAGGTTTCTGCCACCCTAGGTAATTAGGGTTAGGGTTGCATGAAAATATCCCTAATGATGCTATGCTACATGATAATGCCCATGAATGAATATTAGGTGGCAAGAACCCTAGTTGAGCCCCTTGTAGGTTTCGGCCACCCTAGGTAATTAGGGTTAGGGTTGCATGAAAATATCCCTCATGATGCTAAGCTAGGTTATAATGCTTTATGGATGAATTTTTGGGGACCAAACCTAAGCTTGAGCCCCCTTACAAGTTTCGGCCAACCCATGGTTTTAGGGTTAGGGTTTCATGAAAACACCCTATATGTAATTGTGCTATGTGTATAGTTTTTAATATGACATGAACTTTGCTTGGGTGATGAATATGTTATGATTCAATGCAACATGAAATTAGGCTATGTGATGAGCATGTTTTACGATTTAATATGCCATGAATAAGCTTAGGAAATATACTTCCTGTTATGATGTAATATGCCATGATGAACATGTTGTGTGAAGTAATATGCCATTATATGCTTCGGGAATGTGCTTCAAGTTATGGAGTATTGTGCCATGAAATATACCTAGGTGAAGAATATGTTTTGTGATTTAATATGTCATGAATATGCTTAGGAAATATGCTTCATGTTTATGATGCAATATGTCATGAAACATGCTTATGTGATGAACCCGTTTATGCTTTAGAACCCCTTTAGGGTACTCTTATGTTATGAATGCATGTGTCCTTATAAAATGACTAAGATGGAGATGCTTCCCTTTCAAGTAGGGATCAAGAGCTCTCCTTATGATAAAATAAGATGGAGATGCTTCCCTTTCAAGTAGGGATCAAGAGCTCTCCTTATGATAAGATAAGATGGAGATGCTTCCCTTTCAAGTAGGGATCAAGAGCTCTCCTTATGTCAAGATAAGATCAAGATGCTTCCCTTCTTAAGATGGGGATCAAGAGCATTCTTTATATTATGTCCAGAAAAGAAAAGAATTAAGTATTTTACTTTGCAAGAGGTTAAGTACACCCGTCGTGGTGGTCGTTAATCAAATCCATAGGGAGACAAGAAGGCGTAAGAGGTCTTGCCTGGTAAGACATAAGAGGTCTTGCTCTAATAGGGTGGTGGCTCGCTACTGACCTATTAGGGCAGCATTATGTGGTACTTAACACAGGGCCCCCAAACAAGTTATGATGATATTGAAGTATTTATAAGTATATGTTTTGAAAAGAAAAGACTTTTATGATAATCGTATGCCTATGTTAAATGCTCAATGCTTACGAACTAGGTTCTTTATGCATGCTAGATGTTATGAAGTTATGATGATATTGAAGTATTTATAAGTCTATGTTTTGAAAAGAAAAGACTTTTATGATATTGTGTATGCTTATGTTAAATGCTCTGAATGCTTACGAACTAGGTTCTTTATGCATGCTAGATGTTATGAAGTTATGATGATATTGAAGTATTTATAAGTATATGTTTTGAAAAGAAAAGACTTTTATGATACTGTGTATGCCTATGTTAAATGCTCTGAATGCTTACGAACTAGGTTCTTTATGCATGCTAGATGTTATGAAGTTATGATGATATTGAAGTATTTATAAGTATATGTTTTGAAAAGAAAAGACTTTTATGATATTGTGTATGCTTATGTTAAATGCTCTGAATGCTTACGAACTAGGTTCTTTATGCATGCTAGATGTTATGAAGTTATGATGATATTGTAGTATTTATAAGTATATGTTTTGAAAAGAAAAGACTTTTATGATATTGTGTATGCTTATGTTAAATGCTCTGAATGCTTACGAACTAGGTTCTTTATGCATGCTAGATGTTATGAAGTTACGATGATATTGAATTAATTATAAGTGTATGTTTGAAAAGAAAAGACTTCTATGATATTGTGTATGCTTATGTTAAATGCTCTGAATGCTTACGAACTAGGTTCTTTATGCATGCTAGATGTTATGAAGTTATGATGTTTAGAGTTAAGTCTAAGTATGTGGTGACTATGTACTTTATGCTAGTTTAGAATTTATGATGTGGTGAAGGTTAAGGGTAAGGTTAAGAATACTTGCGACTATGTTCCTTCTGCATGATTAGGGTTTATGTTATTACAAATGTTTATGTTCAAGTTAACCAAATGCTTATGATTACGTTCTTTCATGCACGCTTAGTTTATGCAGTTATAACGCTCATGTTCAAAGTATGCCCTGCTTAGATTAATTATGCTTAACCTGCTTATGAACAATTCTATGCAATGCTTAGTTCTTTTTGTACTATTACCTGGATATGTTGTTGATTAGTGTTGCTATGAAATGCTTAGGTCATTTTCTATGCCCGCATGCTCATGTTCTAATAGTTTGATGAAATCGTGGTTTTGTGAGTAGGCAAGGATCTTACTAAGCTATATGCTTATAGTTTATGTTGTCCATATACTGCAGATAAAGGAAGTCTGCACTAGAGGGAGTGGCAGGAGGGGCCATGTGCGTGTGTGATAGTGGCATGGTGAAAGAAGACCCTACACTATCTGCTTATATTTATATGCTCTAAGAACAATTTAAGACATTGCTTCCGCTTATAAGACTTGTGTTTAATGAGTATCCCTTAATTTAAGAGGTTCGACATGTTAGAACTCATGAACGAATCCTTTCGCTATGCATGTTATGAAATAAGATAAGATATGTGGTCATGCTAATGATGAATAAGATAGGTGATGCATGTGCCAAAGAAGATTTCAGTTATGATAACCTGTTCAAGCATGTAGACTTTGAACGGTTCCATATGTAGTATGCTAATAAAAAAAAATATATATAGACCCAAGTAGCGCCGCCCTGAGAGCAGATAAGGGCGGGCGCTACATTATGTTCATCGAATTATCATGTTTAGAGACAATGTACTGTTGCGACGAAAATGCTAAGTTTATGTTCTTTTCCTAAATTGATCATGTCTCTACATTAAATAAATGCTGTGCTTATATGTTGTTTAAACGAACATGTCATTACTTTACGTTTAATTCATGATGCATATTTTTGTGAGTAGGAAAGGACCTTACTAAGCCTATCTTCTTACAGTTTACTTTCCTTGTACTGCAGAAAAGGGCAAGGAATGGATAAATTAAAGGGAGCAGCAGGAGGGGTAAAGATGTGTATGGCAGTGGCATGGTGGACGAGATCATTTTTCATATACGGACTTATGCATGATTTCCAGTTTATGTGTAAACTATTAGGAGACGTTAATGCTTTCTATGGTTGTTACTCATGTTTATTTTTATGAACCTTGAAATGATTAATACATGTTTAGTTAAATAAATTGATAAGACCTTTTGCCATGATTAAATTGTTAGGTTGATTGGGTTAATGTAATTAGAGTTAAAAGTTGTAAAGTTTTTTTAAATGCTTCCGCTGTTATATGCATGAATGTATGATCACGTAGCGCCGCCGCCCGTCTATAGGATGTGTGTTAGGAGGACGGGAAGGGCGGGCGTTTACAATAATATGGGTTGTAGAATCATATTCGATTAATTGGATGAAATGGTAGTTATATTAGGTGGGGGATGTAATCGGGACTCTTATTTGTATTCGGTAGATTGAGTGAATACGAAAATGATGTAGTAGTTAATTAGTTTATTGTCGTGTGCTTGAATTGAATCGTAGTCGATGATATGTGCAGGACGTGGATACGAGGCAGGTCCGCGGGCGTGAGTATTATTGCATCGAGCTTCATATCAGGTAGGTAATTTCCTACCTTGGTTAGGTAGTTGATATATCTTGTTCATGATATTCATGTTGATGATACCTTTACCTTGACTCCATTCGTATTATTCTATTTCTTGACACTTAATCTTTGCACTTTGAGAAGCCTCGTTGTTGTTATTATTTTTCGTTCATCATTATTATGGTATATCGACTGATAGTTGCATAATTATATGTTTGTAGAAGAGTACGAAAGTGGATCAGGTTGTCTCATCAGGATATGTCCCTGGCGGGAGACATTCTGAGTGTTAGTAATATATGAGAGATGTCCTAAGGCAATCGCCTTATGTATGAACCATTTATATGATAAATGAAGATTCACTATTTGATTATACATGTTTCATGTATTTGATTGGATCTTAAACTCATTTACTGAATGTCCACGATACGATTCATAGCATGAGAGAATTTGTGATTGGATCACAACTAGTGAGTATCTCTACATGTGTAATTGTGATGTATCGGAATTATCCCTAGTCGATGAATTGATGGATTTGGATACCATCAATTCTGTCGAGACTAGCACGAGGTATACTCCTTGGTGTATCCAAGCAGCTGATTCTCACTGGCTGAAGACATTGTGATGTCCGGAGTTGATCGTGGATGCTAGTTATGGTAACTAGTTCATTGGAGTGACCAGCCGTAAGACTTCATATGGTTCTCTGCATATATAGATATGTCAATGAAGTTCTTTCTGTAGCTTAAGTGCAATGTTCCTTTGACTTGCGGTATTCAAGTCATCTTGATCATGGAGACTTATGCTATGACATCTTAAGCAAACATCTCTAAGGAGATGTGGACCCGGGATGCTTGGTTATAAGTCGAAGTGATCGAAGGTGTTTGAATAGCCTATAAAGGATTCACCACTCCTTGCGAGGAGATGTATACCCATGGCCTCTCGTCGGATTGTTACTAAAGTCTTTGGCCAAAGCATTACATGTTTAGAGTAAGGTACTCTTTGATACATGTGCAGTAACTAGAATCCGTAGGACGAGGAAATGATACTTGGGCTAGGTGTGACGTAGTCAGCCTAGTGGGGACTGACACTATAGACCATGTCCTGAACCAAGTGGGTATAAGATGAGTGAAGGGAATGGGGCACGATTCATTCGAATTTCTTTGAAGGGTTTCAGAAATAGTTCTGGATCAACCGTTGATCTTTTCGGTTAATTGGGGATCATGATGTACTACTAGGTGCCACTCATGATCGTTCTATAATTAATGGTTAATTATAGACGACCAACATAAACCGAGAACCTATTTGGTCACACGCACAACGAGCGTAATCCGAAGGATTTAAAATGAGCTTGAGAATGGGATTCTCAGACCGAGAGAAACTAGGTTTGGTTGGACCAAACAAGAAGCGAGCATGAAATTGTTTCAGTCGCAATGGAAGCGTGGATGGGCCGTGTCTTATGAATACATGATGGACGAACCAAAATGGTTTAGTTCTAATCCAATGGAGGAGAATAAACCAAAGGGTTTGGTTTATTTTAAACAAATGAACCAAAAGTTGGTTCGGTTCGTTTTAACTTAAAATAAACTATCATGGTTTGGTTTATTTTAACTTATATTAATGGAGAGGGTTAACGGGCCTTATGGTTATGATCCAATAACCATTAAGAGAATTAGTTCTCTATAAAAGAGGGCTTAAACCCTAATCCAAAACCCTAACCTAGTTGCCGCCCACCTCCTCTCCTTGGAGATTTTCGGTGCCAACCCTCCTCCTTGCCGCCGCCCACCTTGAAGCTCCTTGGCCGGCGTCCAGAAGGTGTTGACCTTCCCTCTTGTCGGCAGCGAGCTGCTGCCGGAGGAGCTCCGGTGATTTCCCTTGGGTTCGGTAATAAGGTGAGCTTCCACCTTTCCTTTGGCCGGCCCCTACTCCTCCACCAAAAGCTATCCAGTTTTTCTGGACAGCTTGTTTCCTTCTCGTCGGAGCATCATTTGGACGACGTTTGGAACTCCGACAGCGCCTTACTTACCGGGGATTCGATCTCCGGTAATCCTCATAGGTGGAGGACGAAGGATTCGTCAAACGGTTGACGAATACCTCTCCGGAGAAGCGAGTTTTGAGGACTCGTCTTTGGATCCGAATTTGGATTCGGATCGTGATCTTCTCTCGATCACATCGTCTTCAACACGAGGCTAGTAACCCGTACGAAGACGAGGCTCATGACTTAGTGAAGTCATCCCGAAGATACTCAGCGTGGACACCGATAGAGACGATTCTAGCGAGGATCGTTCCGGTTGATGTCGTTCCCGCTACACATGATACGTAAGGTATACGTAATTAAATTTCCTTTTATTGCAAAATTTAAATTTACGGTTATGTCTACACATGTTGTACTATGCATGCGTGTGATGTGTGTGTTGTAATAAATGTAGATTTATTATTTTTATTCCTTTCGCTATGTTTACGAAACATGTTCGAACACACACTCGCCGCGGTGACGGAAACCCAACAGTGGTATCAGAGCCCAGGTTGTGTTTCGACATAATCGTAAAATGGTTTTGCGATAGTCATAATGATATTTCTGGAAATTTTCTACTTTTGGAAAGTTAGAAGTATTTATGGAAATCTTCCACTTTTGGAAATTTGGAAGTATTTATGGAAATTGATATTTTCCATAAATAAAATATTTGATTAGATTTTGGAAATTTGTTTCCTAATTTAATCTTGATTTGATTTGGGAAATCAAATCTTAAAATATTTTATTTCCATAAGTAGCTTTGATGATTTAGGAAATTGGTTTCCTAAATTGACTTTCCTTAATCAACTATTTCCACAAATAAAATATGTGATTAGATTTGGAAATTTGTTTCCTAATTTAATCATGATTTGATTTTGAGAATCAAATCTTAAACATATTTTATTTCCATAAATAGTTATGACATATAAGGAAATTATGTACATGACATAATTGTATGCCATGTAATTGCATTAGATGCATATCATTATGCCATGCGTGTCGTGACATGTAGATGTATGTCATGTATGTCATGTCATGTAGATAATAGTTATTTGCATGCAAAGAGGATGAGACATAAAACCTTTAAACAATATTAAAGCCTACACCTTTCATTAATATGGTTAGAACCAGAGTTCCGTTTTTTGTTTGGGTTGTTGGACTCTCTCCAAGCCCGGCTCGAACCCGAACATGTTCAAACCATGGAATAGTTTAATACTAATATGGTAAGAGTCAGAGGTCAATCATTATCTTTGGTTGTTGTACTCTCTCCAAGCTGGGCTAATTGGTTGAATGTGCTCTAACCATATTAAAACTATTTCTCGATTAATGGGTTGGCTTTAACCTGGAGCATCGGTTTGTTGGACTCTCTCCAAGGTCGATGTAAAGGGAGGTGAAGTTGGGTGCTATGCATATGATGCATACTTGTTAATGTGTTAACAACCCGATGTATGTGTGAATATTCAATTAGTTGATAGCACATTGTGATAGTTGCATATACGTGATATGCAATCGGTATAGTTGATACCTACCGTCGTAGTTATGAATGGCTTGTTGGACTCTCTCCAAGGTTGTTCATATCTATGATGGATATCAGCCCATTCGGAGATGGACCTACGATCTCCCGAAGTGATTTTGAGGTTTTTGAAATTCGAAAAATGAATGGGATTTATAAATGTATATTGATGCATTTTAAGATCATTTTCTCATATATGCTCGTTTTGTATTTCTAAAATTGATCATGATGTCTTTGAATTTGCGTTCCATTTTGGATTCGAATAAATTGACTGTGCCAAACTTCTTGGACTGGCTTAGAAACTTGAGAATTGTTCTCAAGGTGAAAAGCTTGCGTATGTCCTTGAAGCGGCTCTTCCCGCCCGTCCTAGTGACAATGCAACTCTGGACCAATTGTTGGTCTATCAGAAACATGTGAATGATTCTGAAATGGTGAGTTGCATCATGCTAGCCACGATGGTACCTGAGTTGCGGAAGCAGCATGAGCATATGGATGCTCATACCATAGTCCTTCATCTTTATGAGTTGGTTGATGAGCAAGTGAGATTAGAAAGGTTCGAAGTCTCCAAGCTCCTCTTCACCTCTGAGATGAAAGAAGGTTCATCTGTGGTACTGCTCAACATGCTGAAGACTATGGAGCCTTCTGAGAAGCATGAGCAGGGGACGGTGCTGTTAGTTGATTCCTCGAAGAAAGGTTCTAAGTGGGAGTCAAAGGAACAGTAGAAGGGGAAGAAGAAAAAGGCTAAAAAGGCAGAACCAGCTCAAAAGGCACTTGCCATCATTATGGCAAGGAGGGCCATTGGCGAAGAAATTGCAAGATTTATCTTGAGTTCGTGAAGAAGAATAAGGCATCGGATGCCCCATCTTCTTCAGATATCTTCGTTATTGATTGTCATTCTATTTCCTCAAACACTTGGGTATTGGATACTGGGTGTGGCTCACATATATGTAATGACATACATGGGCTAAGGAATAGAAGAAGACTCATCAAGGGAGAGTCAAATTTACGTGTTGGGAATGGAGCAAAGGTTGCTGCACTCGCCATCGGAACGTATTTGTTGAAACTCCCTACAGGACTTGTCTTAGAACTGGACAATTGCTTTTATGTTCCTTCGTTGATAAAGAACATCATTTCTATTTCTTGTTTAAATAGAAATGGTTTCCATTTGACGTTTAGTAACAATTGTTGTTATATAACTTTGAATGGCGTACTTTATGGAACTGGAACTTTGAGCAATGACATTTATACGTTGAACGTATCCAGTGACATTTTCAATATCGAAGCGAGCAACAAGCGTGCTCGAAAAGATAATCAATTAGACTTCTACATGTGGCATTGTCGTCTTGGCCATGTAAGCAAGAAACGCATGTCCGAATTACACAGATGTGGAATTCTGGAATCGTTTGAATTGGATTCATATGATACATGCGAATCATGCTTAAAAGGCAAGATGACTAAGTTACCTTTTACTGGAAAAGGTTAATGAGTGGGAGAGTTACTAGGTCTAATACATACTGATGTATGTGGACCTATGTCAACTCAAGCTTTAGGAGGCTATAGCTACTTCATTACCTTCACCGATGATCACTCACGGTTTGGGTATGTGTTCTTGATGAAACACAAGTCCAAGCCTTTGAAAGGTTCAAAGAATTCAGAAATGAAGTAGAGAAACAACATGACAAGAGTATTAAAATACTTGATCGGATCGAGGTGGTGAATACTTAAGTCAAGAGTTTCTTGATTATCTAAGAGACAATGGCATATTGTCTCAATGGACTCCGCCATATACACCACAGCATAATGGTGTATCTGAGAGGCGTAACCGGACCTTGTTGGACATGGTCAGGTCAATGATGAATCATGCGAATCTTCCCAAGTCCTTTTGGGGCTATGCACTTCAGACAGCTGTTTACTTGTTAAACAGAATGTCAACCAAGGTAGTCTCTACTACTCCATATGAGATATGGAATGGTAAGAAACCTCATGTATCTTACTTGAAGATATGGGGTTGTCCTGCTTATGTGAAGCGGACTGTATCAGAAAAATTGGATGCTAAGTCTGATAAATGTCTATTTATTGGATACCCTAAGGAAACAAGGGGTTACCAATTCTATCATCCTGTGAAACAAAAGATATTTGTTTTAAGGCATGCTGTGTTTCTAGAGAAAGAGTTTCTCTTGCAAGAAACAGTGGGAGTGTGGTCGAGTTTGAGGAGGCTCGATAGACTCAAATAGACATTGATGAGATACCTGATGAAGCACAACAGCTGACAACTCATAGTGATGAGCAATCGGCTGGACCTATTGTAATACCACATCTTCGTAGATCTGGTAGAACGCACAATATTTCTGAGAGATATGGATTTCTCGTAAGTGAATCGAACGACGTGTTACTCATTGATGATGAGGAGCCTACCAGTTATGAAGAAGTGCTGACAAGTTCAGAAAGGGATAAGTGGCTTGGTGCCATGAAGTTGGAAATGGATTCCATGTATGAAAACCAAGTTTGGAACTTGGTTGACCCACCTGAAGGCATAAAGCCTATAGGGTGCAAGTGGGTTTTCAAGAAGAAAACCGACATGGATGGTAATGTGATTACCTATAAAGCTAGATTAGTGGCGAAAAGATATCGTCAAAAACAAGGTGTTGATTATGACGAAACCTATTCGCCTGTAGCTATGCTTAAATCCATTTGGATGCTCCTGGCCATAGCGGCTCATTATGATTATGAGATATGGCAGATGGATGTGAAAACAACTTTCCTTAATGGAAACCTGCTCGAGGACGTGTATATGATACAGCATGAGGGTTTCACATCGATTGATAAAACCAAGGTATTCAAATTGCAACGGTCCATATATGGATTGAAGCAAGCATTCAGGAGCTGGAATATCCGTTTTGATGAGATGATCAAAAAGTTTGATTTCTCACAAAATCCAGACGAACCTTGTGTGTACAAGAAGGTTAGTGGGAGTGTAGTCGTGTTCCTAGTATTGTATGTCGATGACATATTACTTATAGGAAACGATGTTTCAATCTTACAGTCAGTTAAGGTTTGGTTATCCAAGACATTCTCCATGAAAGACCTGGGAGAAGCAACCTACATCCTCGGGATTAAGATCTATAGAGATAGATCGAAACAATTGCTTGGTCTTTCGCAGTCTACATATATAGACCGAGTGCTAAAGAGGTTTAGCATGTCAGAATCCAAGAAAGGTTACTTACCCATCAGGCATGGGGTACACCTTTCGAAGTCTATGTGTCCGCGCACAGAAGACAAGAGGATTTGCATGAGTAAGATTCCCTATGCATCCGCAATAGGATCTATCATGTATGCTATGTTATGTACGAGGCCCGATGTATCGTATGCTCTGAGTGTCACGAGCAGATACCAATCTGATCCAGGAATGGATCATTGGGTGGCTGTCAAGACGATCCTTAAGTACTTAAGAAGAACTAAGGATGTGTTCCTAATATATGGAGAAGGGGACATGGTGATACGCGGGTATACGGATGCCAGCTTCCAGACAGACAAGGATGATTCTAGGTCTCAGTCTGGATACGTGTTCACCCTGAATGGGGGCGCAGTGAGTTGGAAAAGTTCCAAACAAGACATCAGCAGATTCTACCAGGCGAGGCGAATACATTGCGGCAAAGCAAAGGGATCAAGAAGTTCATTTATGAACTTTGTGTGATTCCTGCCATTGTTGAAGCAATACCGGTCTACTACGATAACAATGGAGCAATTGCACAGGCGAAAGAGCCGATGTCTCATCAACGATCCAAACATGTGCTTCGCCGCTATCATCTTATCAGAGAGATCATCAGTAGGAATGAAATACAAATCGAGAAAATTCCTACTGAAAGGAACTTAGCGAATCCTTTGACTAAAGCATTACCTCAAAGTAAGTTTCAGGGTCATGTTAGTGCTTATGGTATTGGCTACCGTAGCGATTGGCATTAGGTCAAGTGGGAGTCTATTAGTAATATATGAGAGATGTCCTAAGGCAATCGCCTTATGTATGAACCATTTATATGATAAATGAAGATTCACTATTTGAGTATACATGTTTCATGTATTTGATTGGATCTTAAACTCATTTACTGAATGTCCACGATACGATTCACAGCATGAGAGAATTTGTGATTGGATCATAACTAGTGAGTATCTCTACATGTGTAATTGTGATGTATCGGAATTATCCCTAGTCGATGAATTGATGGATTTGGATACCATCAATTCTGTCGAGACTAGCACGAGGTATACTCCTTGGTGTATCCAAGCAGCTGATTCTCACTGGCTGGAGACATTGTGATGTCCGGAGTTGATCGTGGATGCTAGTTATGGTAACTAGTTCATTGGAGTGACCAGCCATAAGACTTCATATGGTTCTCTGCATATATATATATGTCAATGAAGTTCTTGCTGTAGCTTAAGTGCGATGTTCCTTTGACTTGCGGTATTCAAGTCATCTTGATCATGGAGACTTATGCTTTGACATCTTAAGCAAACATCTCTAAGGAGATGTGGACCCGGGATGATTGGGTATAAGTCGAAGTGGTTGAAGGTGTTTGAATAGCCTATAAAGGATTCACCACTCCTTGCGAGGAGATGTATACCCATGGCCTCTCGTCGGATTGTTACTAAAGTCTTTGGCCAAAGCATTACATGTTTAGAGCAAGGTACTCTTCGATACATGTGCAGTAACTAGAATCCGTAGGACGAGGAAATGATACTTGGGCTAGGTGTGACATAGTCAGCCTAGTGGGGACTGACACTATAGACCATGTCCTGAACCAAGTGGCTATAAGATGAGTGAAGGGAATGGGGCACGATTCATTCGAGCTGCTGAAGGGTTTTAGAAATAGTTCTGGATCAACCGTTGATCTTTTCGGTTAATTAGGGATCATGATGTACTACTAGGTGCCACTCATGATCGTTCTATAATTAATTGTTAATTATAGATGGCCAACATAAACCGAGAACCTATTTGGTCACACGCACAACGAGCGTAATCCAAAGGATTTAAAACGAGCTTGAGAATGGGATTCTTAGACCGAGAGAAACTAGGTTTGGTTGGACCAAACAAGAAGCGAGCATGAAATCGTTTCAGTTGCAATGGAAGCGTGGATGGGCCGTGTCTTATGAAGACATGATGGATGAACCAAAATGGTTTGGTTCTAATCCAATGGAGGAGAATAAACCAAAGGGTTTGGTTTATTTTAAACAAATGAACCAAAAGTTAGTTCGGTTCGTTTTAACTTAAAATAAACCATCATGGTTTGGTTTATTTTTACTTATATTAATGGAGAGGGTTAACGGGCCTTATGGTTATGATCCAATAACCATTAAGAGGATTAGTTCTCTATAAAAGAGGGCTTAAACCCTAATCCAAAACCCTAACCTAGTTGCCGCCCACCTCCTCTCCTTGGAGATTTTTGGCGCCAACCCTCCTCCTTGCCGCCGCCCACCTTGAAGCTCCTTGGCCGGCGTCCAGAAGGTGCTGACCTTCCCTCTTTCCGGCATCGAGCTGCTGCCAGAGGAGCACCAGTGATCTCCCTTGGGTTCGGTAATAAGGTGAGCTTCCACCTTTCCTTTGGCCGGCCCCTACTCCTCCACCAAAAGCTATCCAGTTTTTCTGGACAGCTTGTTTCCTTCTCGTCGGAGCATCGTTTGGACGACGTTTGGAGCTCCGACAGTGCCTTACTTATCAGAGATTCGATCTCCGGTAATCCTCATAGGTGGAGGACGAAGGATTCGTCAAACGGTTGACGAATACCTCTCCGGAGAAGCGAGTTTTGAGGACTCGTCTTTGGATCCGAATTTGGATTCGGATCATGATCTTCTCTCGATCACATCGTCTTCAACACGAGGCTAGTAACCCGTACGAAGACGAGGCTCGTGACTTAGTGAAGTCATCCCGAAGATACTCGGCGTGGACACAGATAGAGATGATTCTAGCGAGGATCGTTCCGGTTGATGTCGTTCCCGCTACACGTGATACGTAAGGTATACGTAGTTAAATTTTCTTTTATTGCAAAATTTAAATTTACAGTTATGTCTACACATGTTGTACTATGCATGCGTGTGATGTGTGTGTTGTAATAAATGTAGATTTATTATTTTTATTCCTTCCGCTGTGCACATATTTACGAAACATGTTCGAACACACACTCGCCGCGGTGACGGAAACCCAACACTGAAGATGGAGGTGATTGTCCTATTATGTTCTTTAACGTTGGATACCTATTATTGATCGTGTATTGGTGTAGGGTTGTGTGGATTATCGCTAGTGCTTAATATGGTTGATTGTCAGTTGTGTATGACTATCTGTGGGATAGAGAGTTATTGTGGATGTATGCATGTATAGTTGTGCATTCATCACATTTGCATGCATGCTGACGACTTGGTCTCCTTTGTGGTTGAGAGAGTCATCAGTCATCCTGCCTCCACGATTACTAGTTGTAGTAGTAACTGGTGTGAGGGCAATTCATTTGTTGTGCCTCACTCGACCGCTATTGATAGTAGTAGTTGGAGTTGCTGTTGGGATGTATACTGAAAAGTCTATCTTTTGTATGAACATTTTATTTTGAAATAAGAATCACATGATCATTGTTTGCATATTTATAGTTATGCATATTGTCTGATACATTATATTATAGATAACATGGTGTGTAGTGTCACACAGGAGATCATGTTATCGGTTCATTATAAAGTATAAGTAAAGGCTCACAACCGAGATGGTTATGGACAAACCATTGGAATGGTTGTAGTGTGATTTGGTATTGGTTTGTCTTAACCATAGAATCACACTAGTACACTTTGTGTGTATTGAGCAGGACCGACTTAGAGGTGATTCAATTTATTGCTGACTACATAATCGAATCGGACCTCAGATATTATATTGTACATGCTCTTAATCCCGATATAATAACGGGCACATATACTTAGTATTCATTTCTTTGATTTACCAATGGGCGAGATTTATAGAGTAAATCGATAGGCTCGGTAAGTTGGGAAATTGTATTATTTATATGGTGTGACGTTGATTATAGGAGGAAACTGTGTCCTATATATTAGGATGATGATGTCCCCTTGAGGAGCTAATAAGGTTCATCATGTAAACCCTGCAGGTGGACTTGGTCTGACATGATGATAAAGTTGAGTGATACTACTCATGGAGTTAGATGTTGATTAATTAATTGTCATTAAATTAATTAATCGACGGACATTCGATATCTTAAACACGGGGAGAAAAATGTACAAATAATATATGGAGCCCATATTAATTTATCGGGGTTGGTGAGGTAGATCAATGATAATCCTCTAGTGGATTGGATTATCATTAATGGATCAGACTTTATGTGGGCTTGATCCATTGGGTGGCCAAGATTCAACTCCTCCTCATGGTCCCTATTGTAGCCTATTAAAGCCTCATGGAGCCTAGATCCAATGGTTGAAAACAAAACTCTAGATCCGACGGAGGAGATTAAATCCCTAGATCCGACGGTTGAGAGTAAATCTCTAGATCCGACGGATGATGATAAGAGAAACCAACTATTAATTTTATTTGTCAAAAAGTTAGGTTGACAAGATAATAAAATTAATGGGTGAAACCTCCTCTTATAAATGAAGAATTCGTATACGTCCACACTATCATGGCATACGATATTCTCGCTGTTTTGAGGTGTTGGTTGATATTAAAATTTTAGTGTTTGAGGAATCAATAATTTTTTGAAATCTAATGTTTTGATCTATGTGATTCTTAGGTTTTTCAAAATGACTTTCAACCCGCGTGCTGTGATACTGAAAGAAAATAAACTTACTGGACCCAACTATGTTGATTGGAAGAGGGATCTTGACATTGTCTTGACTGCTAAGGAATACAAATAAGTACTCCTCGAAGAGTGCCCTCCTAAGCCTACAGATGATTCTGGAGAAAAGGAGAAGGAGAGTTATAAGAAGTGGATTAAGGCCGATGAGATGGCACGGTGTTATATTTTGGCATCTATGTCAAATGTACTGCAACATCAGCATCAAGCCATGCCCACTGCTTATGACATGATGCTCAATCTCAAAGAGCTTTTCGGACACCAGAATCAGGCTGCTAGGCAGGAAGCCATGAGGAACTTGATGACGACCACCATGATCGAGGGAACACCCATAAGGGATCATGTTCTCAAGATGATGGCTCATTTGAATGAGCTGGAAGTCCTCGGAGCTGAGATCGATGGGGAAACCCAGGTCGATATCATTCTTCAGTCTCTACTTAGGAGTTTTGAGTAGTTTCACCTGAACTACAACATGAACAAGAGGTTGTATTCGTTGGTGGAGCTTCTGACAGAACTCCAGGCGGCAGAGGGGCTTTTTCGTCAGAGTTCTCAGGCGCAAGCCATGGTTGCTCAAAAAGTTTCTACTTCTAAGCCGAAAGGCAAGAAGAAGAAGAAACAAGCTGGGGCAAAGGCGGTGGGAGGAACATAGGGAGGAGTGAAGAAGTCGAAAGGCAAGTGCTTCACTTGTAAGCAGACTGGACATTGGAAGAAGGACTGCCCCAACCGGAAGTAGAACAAAGGTATATCTTTTGGTCTAGTCGTTGAAACATGTTTAGCAGGGTTATCTACCGACACCTGGTGTATAGATACGGGAGCTACTGATCATGTCTGCAATACTTTGCAGGGATTCTAGGAAACCAGATGACTGGTTAAGGGGGAGATTACCGTATACTTGGGCGATGCCACGAAGGTGGCGGCTGTTGCAGTGGGAGATGTTTATTTGTCTTTTGAGAAAAATAAAGTTTTGGTTCTTAAGAATTGCCTTTATGAACCTTTATTTAGAAAGAATTTTATTTCGATTTCTAAATTGTTTATGGATGGATATTCTATTTCTTTTAATGACAGAGTTGTTATAAAAAGGAATAGGGAGATTATCTATTCTGGTGCATTGATAGGAAATTTATATACACTTGAACCAAAAGCTCCCACGATGCAAATAGAAGTTAATAACTCATCTTCTAATTCCAATAAGAAAAAAGAACCTTCGAAGATGAACCAAACATATCTTTGGCATCTAAGACTTGGTCATATTAACCTAACCAGAATTCAAAGGTTGATAGCTGATGGACCTCTGGGTTCATTAGTAGTGGAAGATTTCCCAACCTGCGAATCTTGCTTGGAGGGAAAAATGACCAAGAGGCCTTTTAAGGCCAAGGGGTATAGAGCCAAAGATGTGTTAGAATTGGTTCATTATGATTTGTGTGGTCCTATGTCTATCCAGGCTAGAGGTGGTTTTGAGTATTTCGTCTCTTTTATAGATGATTATTCGAGATATAGATACATTTACTTGATGCGCCGCAAGTCTGAATGCTTTGACAAGTTCAAAGAATTCAAGGCTGATGTGGAGAAACGTCAAGGTAAAAGTATCAAGACACTACGATCTGATCGTGGTGGTGAGTACCTCTTGGGAGAGTTTAGGAATTACTTATCAGAGGCTGGGATTCAATCCCAATTGTTTGCACCTGGCACACCCCAGCAGAATGGTGTAGCAGAGCGAAGGAATAGGACTCTTATGGAGATGGTTAGATCGATGATGAGTTATTCTGAGTTGCCAGATTCGTTCTGGGGATATGCTCTAGATACGACAGTGTATATTCTGAACTTGGTACCATCTAAATCAGTGCCTTCTACTCCCACAGAATTGTGGATTGGGCGAAAGCCTGGTCTAAGACATATTCAGATTTGGGAAAGTCCAACACATGTGCTGAAGGCAGATGCTGGTAAGTTGGAACCTCATACAGAAGTACGCATGTTCATTGGCTATTCTAGAGGAACGAAAGGAGGTTTGTTTTATACTCCTAGAGATCAGAGGTTGATTGTTAGCACGAATGCCAGATTTCTAGAGGAAGACTATATGATGAACCACAAGCCCATGAGTAAGATTGTTCTAGAGGAATTGAAAGGGGAAGTCACTTCTTCAGTACCACCGGTACAAGAGGATATGCCACAAGTCACTGCACCGCGTGTCACAGAGGATACACAGGTAATACCTCATCGTAGTGGGAGTGTTGTGAGACAACCTGATAGATTCATGTTCTTGGGAGAATCTTCTGATTTGATCCCTGGCAAACATGAACCTGATCCTTAGACATATGACAAGACAATCCAAGATAAAGAGGCAGTATCTTGGCAAAATGCAATGAATGCGGAGATTGAATCTATGGATTCAAATCAGGTCTGGGAGCTAGTAAAACCACTCAATGGTGTAAAAGCCATTGGATGCAAGTGGATCTATAAAAGAAAGAGAGGAATAGATGGGAAGGTTGAGACCTTCAAAGCAAGGCTTGTTGCGAAGGGGTATACTCAGAAAGAGGGTATCGATTATGAGGAGACCTTTTCATCGGTAGTCATGCTTAAGTCTATTCGGATTCTCTTATGCATTGCTGCTCATATGGATTATGAGGTATGGCAGATGGATGTCAAGATAGCTTTCCTTAATGGAAGTCTTGAGGAAAACATCTATATGAAACAACCAGAAGGATTCACTGCAAAGGGCAAAGAGCATCTTGTGTGCAAGCTTAATCGGTCCATTTATGGATTGAAGCAAGCTTCGAGATCTTAGAACAACTTCTTTGATGAGGTAATCCAGTCTTATGGATTTATTCAAAGTCCGGATGAGTCTTGTGTATACAAGAGATGTGACAGAAATGTAGTGGTATTTCTTGTACTATACGTAGATGACATTTTGCTAATTGGCAACAATATCAAGGTGTTATCAGATGTAAGGGTATGGTTGTCCAAACAGTTTGATATGAAGGACTTGAGAGAAGTGGGACACATCCTTGGGATCAAGGTTATAAGGGATCACAGGAAAAGGATGTTGTGTTTATCTCAAGCTTCAGACATAAACACCATTATGGATCGTTTTAGCATGCAGAACTCCAAGAAGGGTTTTCTGCCCTTCAGGCATGGAGTTCCTTTATCTAAGGAGATGTGTCCTATAACATCTGAGGAGATAGAGGAGAGAAGGCGGTTCCTTATGCTTCGGTAGTAGGAAGCCTCATGTATGTGATGCTATGTACGAGACCAGATATCTTCTTTGTCGTGGGCATAGTTAGCAGATATCATAGTAATCCAGGATAGGGACATTGGACTGCGGTAAAGCATATATTGAAGTACCTGAGAAGGACTAAGGATTATATGCTAGTTTACCAGGCAAACCAATTACTCCCTGTGGGTTACACAGATTTTGACTTCCAATCAGACAGGGATAACAATAAGTCTATCTCAGGTTTTGTATTTACTTTGGGAGGTGGAGCCATTGTATGGAGGAGTGTCAAGTAGAAATGCATGGCGGACTCTACCATGGAAGCTGAGTATGTGGCGGCCTCTGAGGCGGCCAAAAAAGTTGTGTGGCTCAAGAACTTCTTAATGGACTTGGATGTGATTCTTGGTTTTCCCAGAACTATCACAATTTATTGTGATAATAGTGGTGCAGTTGTAAATTCGAAGGAACCACGAGCCCATAAGGCAAGTAAACACATATAGCGCAAGTACCACCTGATACGAGAAATCGTAAAGAGAGGAGTTGTTGTGGCCAAGATTGCATCAGAGGATAACCTGGTAGATCCTTTCACTAAGGCCCTTCCAGCGAGAGCTTTTGATAGGCATGTGGAGGGAATGGGAATCAGATGCATGGCAGTTTAAGGACAGAATAGTCTTTTAGTATATGTGAGAGATTGTTGGGATGTATACTGAAAAGTCTATCTTTTGTATGAATATTTTATTTTGAAATAAGAATCACATGATCATTGTTTGCATATTTATAGTTATGCATATTGTCTGATACATTACATTGTAGATAACATGGTATGTAGTGTCACACAGGAGATTATGTTATCGATTCATTGTAAAGTATAAGTAAAGGCTCACAATCGAGATGGTTATGGACAAACCATTGGAATGGTTGTAGTGTGATTTGGTATTGGTTTGTCTTTACCATAGAATCACACTAGTAGACTTTGTGTGTATTGAACAGGACCGACTTAGAGGTGATTCAATTTATTGCTGACTACATAATCGAATCGGACCTCAGATATTATATTGTACATGCTCTTAATCCCGATATAATAACGGGCACATATACTTAGTATTCATTTCTTTGATTTACCAATGGGCGAGATTTATAGAGTAAATCGATAGGCTCGGTAAGTTGGAAAATGATATTATTTATATGGTGTGTTGTTGATTATAGGAGGAAACCGTGTCCTATATATTAGGATGATGATGTCCCCTTGAGGAGCTCATAAGGTTCATAATGTAAACCCTGTAGGTGGACTTGGTCCGACATGATGATAAAGTTGAGTTGTACTACTCATGGAGTTAGATATTGATTAATTAATTGTCATTAAATTAATTAATCGACGGACATTCGAGATCTTAAACACGGAGACCAAAATGTACAAATAATATATGGAGCCCATATTAATTTATGGGGGTTGGTGAAGTAGATCAATGATAATCCTCTAGTGGATTGGATTATTATTAATGGATCAGACTTTATGTGGGCTTGATCCATTGGGTGGCCAAGATCCAACTCCTACTCATGGTCCCTATTGTAGCCTATTAAAACCTCATGGAGCCTAGATCCAATGGTTGAAAACAAAACTCTAGATCCGACGGAGGAGATTAAATCCCTAGATCCGACGGTTGAGATTAAATCTCTTTATCCTGTTGAAGAATTGAGGCCGCTAGAGGGGGGGGGGTGAATAGCGCAGTTCGTACGTAGATGGAATTCGTTGCCGTGTCGTCTCTAAAATTTCGTTAGCACAGCGGAAATAAAAAAAAAATAATAACGATAACGAAATAAACAACACGCTAACACAAAGATATAACGTGGTTCGAAACCGAACGGTTCCTACTCCACGGATCGAGCTCTAAAGAGCCCTAGTGATGCACACGCACTCAATAATCACAAATACTCCTTCTCGACAACAAGTCGGAGGTGGAGAAACCTCGTACAAAAGATTACAACAATAATCTAAGTAGATACAAGCAAATACAATGAGATACAATGCAATATAAGTAAAGAAAAAGTTTTACAAATGCCTTTTGATTGCTTGCTTGTTGATCGCTTGAACCGTGGTTGAAGACCCTGATTTGCATCAGCAAATCGCCTCAAAAACGTCTAAGAAATCGCTTAAGAACTGATTCTTGAGCCTTCCACGAACAGCTGCTTTTATCCTCCATCGGCCGATTTACGCCAGCAATGATCGCCATAAGTCCCCGATCAGCCAAGATCAGTGTGAGACAACGACTCAATCCACGTTGGACAAGTTCCAACGGGACTCTTGCCGATCGCCGGATTGGCCGATCGTTTACCAGCCGATCGGGTCACGGCCACGGAGTGTTCGGGTCGACATTGGGCGCAATCGATCGCCTGACTCTTGGCGCCGATCGCATCGACACCGATCGTATCGTCGACACACCGATCGCTTCAATGAGCATGATCGCGAGCATTTCACTCTAAACCGCAATAACTCAAGTCGACTCACGGCGGCAATAACCATAATGCGGTCGACTGCCAACCTCAAAAATGAGGTTTTAACCCAAGTATGGTGCCCCCATACTTGCTAGACCACCCTTAGCCTAGACCTAAGCCTTCTAGCCACCTCCATCAGCCTCACGCCTCTCGGATCCCTCCAAGTCATCCATGACTTGTTCATCCATCGCGCTAGCCTCTAGGTGCTTCCGTCGGCTATGTCATGCTAACGGTGTCTACACCGCCAAGGCACATTGGACTTACGCCGCCAAGACTCCGCTTGGACTTTACGCCGCCAACCATTGGACTTATGCTGCCAAGACTCCCGCTTGGACTTTACGCAGCCAATATCAAACCCCTTGGACTTCTCATGCCAAGACTCAAGCTTGGACTTTCCCTTGCCAACCCATGTTGGACTTTTACATTGCCAAGACCCATGCTTGGACTTTTCCCTTGCCAACCCATGTTGGACTTCTCAAATGCCAAGACCATGCTTGGACTTTCCCTTGCCAACCCATGTTGGACTTTTACATTGCCAAGACCCATGCTTGGACTTTTACATTGCCAAGTGTCCCACTTGGACTTTTCATGCCAAGTACTCAAGACTTGGACTTTACCAAATGCCAAGTGTTCCACTTGGACTTTCCATGCCAAGTACACAAGACTTGGACTTTCCCATGACAATTACATTGTCATATGTTTTTGTCGAAACATCAAAACATCACTCGAGTCAAACTCGAGTCCTGGTCAATCGTGACCTGGGCCGATTGCACCAACAATCTCCCCCTTTTTGATGTTTGACAAAAACCAAACAAATCATTTGAGTTAGACCACTAACTCAAATCCCTTACCAATTATCCCAAATTGGTAAACACTCTCCAAACATTCTCCCCCTTTTTGACTAACATCAAAAAGGTTTTCTCTCCAAGGAGGTCAATGTCTCATATCCCAATGAGATCTTACAATCTCCCCCTTGATCCAAAAATAAATACCTAGGATGCATACCATCTTCCTAGTGATAATTCACATATCACTCAAGAGAGGCAATCCTATACTCTCTCCCAATTTCCAAATTGGGTATCAAAAACCCATCAATTTTCCCAATTGATGATACTCTCCCAATAACTTCTCCTCTTCAAGGAGAAAAACACATCCATCATCCCAAGATGGATAACTCCCCCTAAAGGCTTGCTTCCCTTTGACCATTGCACCAACAATGTCCTTGGGAAGCCCCTAAGCTAATAGGAACTCTAAACCATCAAAATTAAGGTTCTAAGTTCAACATAGAACTTTCACTCACCCTAAATTTGATACTTTGACCTAACACAGCTCCTAATCCATATCCAATGGATTTTCACCCTTTATAATGCTTCCTAAAGCATATCCTAGGGTTAGGAGTGATTAGGAACCTTTTCCATAGCTGAACACGGGCTAAACAAACCTTGTTTACCTGAAATCAGACCTGGCAGTCGACTCTTGACAGTAATCAGTCGACTGCCACCCATATCAATCGACTTCCACCAAGGGCAGTCAACTGATAGCTGAAATTTCTGAATTTCAGCTATCAGAATTGAGATTTGGAAAAGCATAAGTAATTCTACGTAATTTGAAAAATCATAAAATTTGATACGTATATTACTTATAGTCATTACAATGGATGAAAAATATTTGAAAATTATTTTACCCATAAAATAGTGAGTTTGATACAAAACTCAAAACCATTGAAGTTTTCAATGTTTTTGTTGGATCGAAGCGGATCGTTAGAGGGGGGGTGAATAGCGATAAAACCTTTTTCTTTTCTTTTCATTCGTTAAAACTCGAGAGATAATTAATTACAGCGGAAATGTAAATGTAAAGTAAAAAGAGACAAAGGAGTTTTACTTGGTTCATAGCCTTCGACTACTACTCCAAGGCCCTAGCGGTCCTCGACCACGTACGAAGGGCAAAAACACTAAAGAACTCCTCCCCTTTAGAGGTAGGAGTTTAATCGATACAAGTAAAGCACAAAGCTTGAGGTAGAGGGACACTCCCCCTCTCCTCGTTACGATAAAAGCTCCGAAAATGAAAGTACTAAACTGAAATAAAACTCTAACCGACGTAATAAAATGAAAACAAATAAACCTAGACGTCAGAGAAGAAGCACTTCGTTGTCGGAGAAGTTGTAGCTTTGCGGAGGCTTTTGGAGGCTTAGAATTGATGATGAAACCCTAGGTTAGGACCTCCTTTTATAGCTTTAAGCCCCTCATCGAATGGGTCTTCAACCAATAGGAATTGGGCACAAAACTCCTTGAAAAATGGTGATAAAGCTTGACTCCTCGAGGATAATTTTTGACCATCGGTTGAACTGATTTCTTGGCCGGTTGAACTGATGGCTCAACAGTTGAACTGATCCTTGGCCGGTTGAACTGATGGCTTAGCAGTTGAACTGATTTTTGGCTGGTTGAACTGATTTTTAGACTTTTCGACTGTAATAAAGAGTTAGCTCAAAATATAAGTGAATTCGACGGCCACTTGCCATCCGATCTCAACATAGACCTTCCATGGGAAGTCTTGGTCGGATCGTCGCCTAAGGATGTCCCTGTATGGAGGACTCGACCTTACTTACGCTCACTCACACGAGCTTACCTCAATATTTACCTTTGAAGCCTTGATTTCAATCTCCACCTGATTTCTTCGGCTCCCTCCGAAGTCCTCCCGGTGTCGCCCGACCACCGCGGCTTCCTCCGGGTGTCGCTAGCCTTTAGCTCCAGCTATAGCAATCTTTTGTACACTCGATTCAGCTCGTGAGATAACGACATGAGCTTAACTTTGTATCATTTGCTATAATCAAAACTCAGGTTCGACTTAGGTGCCTACTGCACCAATAATCTCTCCCTTTTTGATTTATGGCAAACCCACATACAAAGTTAAGTAAATAGCAAGCATGAAGAATAATGTGCATTAGAAACAAGAAATAAAGAAGATTAAGTTGGAGTAGTAAGGATTTTCTTCAAGTACTCCCCCTTGAGGAAACCTCCCCCTTGACCGAGGGTGAGTCTTAAAGAAAGACCTTAATCCTCCCCTTTGAGGGTTTCTTTAAGTAATTAACATTACTTAAAGTTGGCCTTAGTAAAACGTTTAAGTTAAGAGTTCTTCTTAACTTTGCCCTTTCTCCCCCTTAAGTAAAACATTAAGGGCATAATAAAAAATAAGTAAAACGTTGACGCCACAAATAAGTTTAAGTTAAGAATTCTCTTAACTTGGCCTTTAATAAGTTTTCAAAACTTAAAGTTAACTTTTGGTTTAAATATAAAGTAAGAGTTAAGTTATGAAAAAAAATTTTGACCCCTTAACTTTGGCCTTTTTCTCCCCCTTTTGCCATATATCGAAAAGAGTGAGTGTGTGTGTGGAAAACAAAAATAAGTGTTAAATTTAAAGTCCAAGCATGTTCCACATTATTTTGAAAATAATATACTGAAAATAAGTTCATCTATAAGATGTTCGACTCATATTTGGCTTGATTGATATGAAAGATCAACCAGTCCTGGTCAGAGTCGGTTAGTATGTATGATTATACTCCATGGTTCATAGCGATGCACTAGCTCTACATCTGGAACCAGGAGTAAGGTCCTAACATCTCACGCCCATCTACGTGGCTAAGTACATAAACACATTAGTCCTATGTGTTGTGAGATGTATTGGCTCCTTAAATCTATAGGTGCATGATATCTAAGGTATGTCCTATGCTAGTTCCATAAAAATGAAAAAATAGTAGTAAGAAAATATAATTTGCAAGTTCCTATTCTACTACGCACATGCCCAATTTTCATCTTAATAGACTAAATTCGGCTTCGGGTAGGGGTTTAGTAAATAGGTCTGCTAAGTTAGACTTTGATTCGACATATTCGAGTTGTATGGCTCCGTTGGCCACATGTTCTCGAATGAAATGGTGTTTGACCTCTATATGTTTGGTCCTAGAGTGACATATCGGATTCTTTGTAAGATTAATTGAACTAATGTTATCTACGTGAAGTTTAGTATTCGTAAAGTCTAACTTAAAGTCGCAGAGAGTGTGCTTCATCCAAAGAAGCTGCGTGACACACTCACCCATTACGATGTATTCGGCTTCGGTGGTAGATAAAGCAACACAGTGTTGCTTCCTACTGCACCAACTCACTAGACTCGAGCTGAGAAGTTGACAACAACCACTCGTACTCTTTCTATCGAGCTTACTACCGGCATAGTCCGAATCGGAGTAGCCGGTTAGTTCGAACTCGGTAGATCTAGGATATCAAATACCGACATTAAGTGTACCCTTTAGATATCTAAGGATACGCTTGACTAGAGTTAGGTGAGACTCCTTGGCACAGGTTTGAAACCTTGCGCACATACTTACTGCAAATAAGATATCAGGTCGGCTTGCAGTTAAGTAAAGGAGACTCCCTATTATGCTCCTATAGTATTTTAAATCAATTGAATTTCCGATTACATCTTCTTCTATATTCACATTAGTTGCCATTGGGGTATTAATAATTTTAGCGTCTTGCATTCCAAAGCGTTTAATTAATTCCCTAGTATATTTGCGTTGATGTAGGTATATTCCATCATTAGTTTGTTTAATTTGTAGACCTAAAAAGAAACTTAACTCACCTACTAAATTCATTTCAAATTCACTTTCCATAAGTGAAATGAACTCATTTAGTAGGATTAGGTTAGTGGTTCGAAAATAATATCATCTCGTAGATTTGGGCTATGAATATGTCTTTACCTAAGGTTTTTACGAAAGGGTTGGGTCAACTACACCTTGGTTAAAGCCTTTGGACTTAAGATAAATCGAAAGTCTCTCGTACCAAGCTCGAGAGCTTGTTTAAGTCCATAAAGCTTTCTTTAACCTAAGGACATGATCGGGTTTGTCTAAACTTTGAAAGGGGTTGACTAACATAAACTTCTTCTTTAATGTATCCATTTAAGAATGCAGATTTCACATCCATTTGAAACAACTTAAATCCTCGATGTCTTTGCATATGCTAATAGCATTGAATGGACTCTAATCTAGCTCTTTGGGGCATAGGTCTCATCGTAATCTAAACCTTGACTTGACTAAACCCTTTAGCAACTAGTCTAGCTTTATTTCTAACTACTTCACCTTTATCATCAATTTTATTTCTAAACACCCACCTTGTTCCAATGATTGTTTTATCTTTAGGTGGTGGTACTAATTCCCATACTTCGTTCCTAGTGAATTGAGCCAACTCTTCTTGCATTGCAATAATCCAATCGGGATCAAGAAGAGCTTGGTCAATAGTTTTGGGTTCAATTTTAGAAATCAAAGATATTTGACTAAGGTTTCGTATGAGGCTCTAGTTGAACTCCTAGACTTGGATCACCTATCACTTGGTCGATAGGATGATTCGTTTGAGTCCTAGTTGGATTTGGGTTTGAGTCTACAACTTGATTTATAGGATGACTCGTTTGAGTTCTAGTTTGGTTGGAGTCATCTATCACTTGGTCGATAGAGTGACTTGGTTGACTTAGGTTAGGATTAACACTAGACCTGATCTCTGGATCAGAGTTAGGTCTAGTATGAATCGCTAATTGGGGTTGCGGGGTTTTGTAGGTTCTGTCCTTCATCAAATACTACATTGATAGTCTCCTCGACTCTAAGGGTGTCATGGTTATATACTCTATAAGCTCTGCTTGTAGTCAGTATCCTAGAAAGATTAGTCGTAGTTTTGGATGTAAATTTCCTAGGTAATCCTTAGTGTTTAGGATATGTACCTTACACCCAAATACCCTAAAGTACTTGATGTTAGGTATTTTATCGTGATAAATCTCGTATGAGGTTTTAAGGTGCCTCTTTACCATAAGGATTCTATTTTGGACATAGCATGTCGTACTCACGGCTTCCGCCCAAAACCTATCGGGTAGGTTATACTCATTTAACATTGTCCTAGCTGCTTCTTGTAGGGTTCTATTTTTGCGTTCTACTAGGCCATTTTGTTGTGGAGTTCTAGGGCAAGAGAACTCGTGGTGGTATCCATTTAGGTTCTGAGTGCAGCAAACCTATGGTTTTTAATTCACCACCATGATCGATCCTAAGTCTTTTGATTTTAATGCTTTGTTGATTTTCTATTAAATAGATTGATTAATTGATCTAGGGTATCATTTTTGTGTTTGATGAACCTAACCCAAGTAAATCTAGAATAGTCATCAATTATGACTAAGCAGAATTTACTTCCATTAAGTGACTTAGCTCCATGTGAATCAAATAGATCCATGTGTAGGAGCTCAAGCACACTTTTGGTTCGTTCTTGACTAGTTAGTTGATGTTGTGTCCTAGATTGTTTACCTTGTTGACAAGCATTACATATTTTATTATCCAAGTTGTTGAGGTTAGGCAAACCTCTGACTAAATCACTCTGACTCATCTTGTGGATGAGTCTTGGGTGTGAGTGACCGAGTCGTCGGTGCCACAACCACGATTCCTCTTGCCGTGTCATAAGACACTTAGTTGAGGAGTTAGTTAAGTTGATAGTGTAAATATTGTTATTTCTAGTCCCTTTAAGAATTGTTTTAGAGGTTTCGTTTGTATTAATTACGCATTCATTTTCTAGAAATATGACCTTATAGTTATTATCACACAATTGGCTTACACTAAGTAAATTATATTGAAAATTTTCTACTAATAAAACATTTTGAATAACAAAATTTGAATTGAGCTCAATATCACCTGATCCGATGATTTTGAGCTTGCCGTTATTTCCGAAGGCTACCGATCCTTGTCGTTTGAATCGAAGCTTCAAAAACTTGAGTTGATCCCCGGTCATGTGTCGGGAGCAACCACTGTCCAACATCCATTGATCCTACACGCAAGGTAGTTGGATCGGATATTGGATTTATTAAAAATTGGTTGAAGATTATTAACCTAAATCATCTCACCCATGTCTATATGATCAAACATGTTAATCCTATATGTTCTTGTGAGATGACTTCCAATTTTTTAGTTGAATTAAGTTTAATGACTTAAACACTTGTCAACCTTGCGTTAGATTCGGATTTGACCTTAGGCTCATCAAGTCACCTTTTCAAGATCATGGCTTCCAGGTCGTGGCGAGGCACAGAGGCCTTCTTTGATCGGAACAACGACCACTTCCTTAGACAAAGCCATTTTCAAGAAAATAGAGACTTGACTCACCTAAGACCACTTCCTGGTCTAACTAGTCTAGGATACGGCGAGGTAGCTTCAGCTAGTTCCGCTCGGTCAAGTGCACCGAACTAGATACGCCTTATGTAGCCCGAATACACAAGACTCCGCTTTCCTAGCGTACTATCATTTCGCCGTATCCTGGTACTATGTTATCAAGTATTGACAAGTTATAGTCCTATCTAACCATTCTAAAAAGGAAAATCAAACTAAATAAAAACCTAAGCATTCAATTTCTAAGTTAAAACACAAACAAATTTCGTACTAGCTCCCCTTGGACCGTTGAATCGATTCGGTCTCTCCACATAGTGGATTTGGTCCTTGGGAACCCAGTACTGGTTTGATCCTAAGTTTGAAATCAAGGTGGTCTTAGGGACCCATGCTTGGACACGTTTTCTATGTCTACTTACGATTGACATATACGACTTATTGGTCGTGTTTGAGCTAAACCCTAGTCCGGCCTTGTTGTACACGGCCCTTTGCGATCCAAGTAGGAGGTCAAGTCCTTTGGATCCCAAAGTAAACCTTTCCAACGTATTCCTAAGATCTTCGACTTGACTTTTCAAGAGTGAGTTCTCAACGAGTTTTCAACCCGAGTTGAGTCCTTCTCTTGAACTCGACTAGTCGAAGAGGTTAGAGACCTCGTGTTTGAGAGTTTAACTTCCTCAACGAGGTCTCGACCTTGGACTCGGACTTAGCTAACTTTCTATTTAAAAACTTAATTGCACTATAAAGTGGTAATAAGAGAAGCGACTTACCTTGAGTTTATCTTTTGAACCGGATGTGTATCGTGGCTTGTCTTGAATAAGTGCCAGCGGATCAGGCTCATCTTCGGTTTCCGATTCAAGTTCCGGTTCCGACTCCGTCTCCGATTCCACCGGTTTAGCCATAAGGACTCGATCGTTGTCTTCTTCCTCGGAACCTTCTTCCCAAGTAGCATTGAGTGCCTTTTTGTATTTTGGTTACTTGCTCTTGAGTTTTGGGCATTCAGACTTAATGTGTCCAAACCTGTTGCATTCATAACATCTTATGTTTGAACTTTTAGGCTTACCTTCGTTGGGTCGAGTGACGGCTCGTTTTTGGCCCTTGACTATCCTCCGAACTAGGTTGACTAGTTCGGCTTCCATTTCCGAGTCGACCTCCGAATCCAACTCATCCTCTTCTTCCTTCGGAGGTGGCTTGCTAGCGGTTTTCTTCTTTGAACCTGCAAATAAAGCTATACCTTTCTCGGGTTTCGAATTAGACTGCTCATGAAGTTCAAAATCAGAAAAAAGTTCATCTAATCTAAGTTTAGAAAGATCCTTGGAGACCTTGTAGGCATCGACCATGGATGCCCACAAGGTAGTCCTTGGAAAGAAGTTTAGGACATACCTTATAAGATCGTGGTTTTTGACCTTTTGCCCGATTGCGTGTAGTTTGTTGACTATGTCCTGGACTCGGGCGTGAAGTTGCGTCGCGGACTCGTGTTCCTGCATTTTTAGGTTATATAGTTTATTGAATAGAAGATCGCGCTTACATACCTTGGCTTCATCGGTCCCTTCGTGTAGCTCCACTAGTTTTGTCCAAAGGTCCTTTGCGCTTATGAAGGGGCCGACGCGATTTAGCTCTTCCTTGGATAAGCCGCATTGGAGGATTTGTGTTGCCTTGGCGTCAGCTTCGACTTGTCGTTTTGTCACAATGGTCCATTGATCATAATCCAAGGAGTCACCCACTTCATTAGTCGGAAGTGTGAAACCCGTTTGGATTATGATCTACATCTCGATTTGGGTTTTGAGAAAGCATTCCATCCGACCCTTCCAATAACGGAAGTCATCTCCGTTGTAAAACGGAGGTCGGACGGTGCTAAAACCCTCGAGATGGGTCATTAGAACAAAAGACACAAGGAGACGAAGACGAAGAAACTAGCGACAAAAACACAAAAAAAAAGTACCAAGACTCGCGTCTTGGATTAGTAGTGCGGGAGAAAAAATAACAAAGCGAAATAAATCTGAAATAAACAGAATTAAAAAGAAAAAAAATCTGTAAAATGGCTAGATTGGTGGTTTCACCAAATCTTAGCAACCCCCGGCTCTGATACCAATTGTTGGATCGAAGCGGATCGCTAGAGGGGGGGGGGGTGAATAGCGATAAAACCTTTTTCTTTTCTTTTTGTTCGTTAAAACTCGAGAGATAATTAATTGCAGTGGAAATGTAAATGTAAAGTAAAAAGAGACAAAGGAGTTTTACTTGGTTCGTAGCCTTCGGCTACTACTCCAAGGCCCTAGCGGTCCTCGACCACGTACGGAGGGCAAAAACACTAAAGAACTCCTCCCCTTTAGAGGTAGGAGTTTAATCGATACAAGTAAAGCACAAAGCTTGAGGTAGAGGGACACTCCACCTCTCCTCGTTACGATAAAAGCTCCGAAAATGAAAGTACTAAACTTAAATAAAACTCTAACCGATGTAATAAAATGAAAACAAATAAACCTAGACGTCAGAGAAGAAGCACTTCGTTGTCGGAGAAGTTGTAGCTTTGCGGAGGCTTTTGGAGGCTTAGAATTGATGATGAAACCCTAGGTTAGGACCTCCTTTTATAGCCATTAAGCCCCTCATCGAATGGGTCTTCAACCAATAGGAATTGGGCACAAAACTCCTTGAAAAATGGTGATAAAGCTTGACTCCTCGAGGATGATTTTTGACCATCGGTTGAACTGATTTCTTGGCCGGTTGAACTGATGGCTCGTGATTGAAGCCCGATCCTTGGCCGGTTGAACTGATGGCTTAGCAGTTGAACTGATTTTTGGCCGGTTGAACTGATTTTTAGACTTTTCGACTATAATAAAGAGTTAGCTCGAAATATAAGTGAATTCGACGGCCACTTGCCATCTGATCTCAACATAGACCTTCCATGGGAAGTCTTGGTCGGATCGTCGCCTAAGGATGTCCCCGTATGGAGGACTCGACCTTACTTACGCTCACTCACATGAGCTTACCTCAACATTTACCTTTGAAGCCTTGCTTTCGGTCTCCACCTGATTCCTTCGGCTCCCTCCGAAGTCCTCCCGGTGTCGCCCGACCACCGCGGCTTCCTCCGGGTGTCGCTAGCCTTTAGCTCCAGCTATAGCAATCTTCTGTACACTCGATTCAGCTCGTGAGATAACGACATGAGCTTAACTTTGTATCGTTTGCTATAATCAAAACTCAGGTTCGACTTAGGTGCCTACTGCACCAATAGTTTTGGCCCTATTTTGTATCAACTTCATCAATGGTGATTGCTATCAAAAGATAGACTTCACCAAGGTTTTTCAAAAATGATTTTAAAATGTTTTCAAAACCTTATTTTGGATCATATTCCTTGGGCTCTATGTACATGACTTGTACACATGCTCTCCCAATGATCCACTAATTGAAATTAGATGAGTTTTAGTTCATCTAGATGCAAAAACTATGCACCTTGAACTTAACTCATATCCTAGCATCTCACATGTATCTAGGGTGTATAAATACACATACATGTCAATTGGATGTGAGATGTGGGTTTTGGTTCATTTAAAACTAGGGTTTCATGCATCTTCTAAGGCAACCCTACTTGATTCCCTTATAAATGGGACTTCAAGTCATGCCATAGTCCTTAATTCAATTTCAACCAAATTGTCTTAAATGCATGAATGATTATGGCATTAGAAATGATATAGATAAGCATATGCTCATAATCATGATGTCATGGCATAAGATGAAATCTAAAAACACATGACATTTAAAACCTTAATCCTAAAACATGAGCATGACATATAAAATGATTAAAAGTAAGCATGATGTCATGGCATGTTATATGGCAAACAAAGCATGACATATAAAATATATAGGTATAATAATACCTAAATTTTAATATTAATTGCCATTTGTTGGGATTAATCATATTTTGTCATATTAACCTAATCTCCTAAGTGTGCCAAAAACCCAAAATGACACACTAACCTTTAAACCTAAATTGTGCCAATTTAATTGATTTTTCTTAATTTCAATCATGCATTGGCACATCCTAAAATCTTTTAGGATATTGATTCAAATCTATTTCCAAGGTAACCATAACCTTGAAAATATCCTAAAGTGTCACCTTTACCATGGTTGAGTTATCTACCCATCCAATCAAGGTTGGCACACCCTAAACCCATCTTAGCGTGAATCAATCACGCTCTTAGGAACCCAAAACCGATTTGAGCTCCTAGGGTTAATTAGGTATTCCTTAGGGATAACCTCCCTAGATACCTTCCTAATGACCCTCCTAGGCTTGTTGGCCTTGGTCATTTGGGTCTTACCTAGGTTGACTCTAAGGGTAACTCCCCTTGCAACCTTCTTAGTGGCCACCCTAGGTTTCCTAGAAACCCTAGCCACTAGGCACAACCTTTGGTCAACCTTAGGGATGACTTCCCTATTGACCTTGGTCTTCCTAGACCTAGTTTGTGTCCCATAATCAAATGGAACACTATGGTAAGCTACCTTAGGCTTAGGTTTGTGACCCAAACCTTGCTTGCCCTTGGTTGACTTTTGACTCTTAGGTCCTTGGTGTTGACTTTGACTTTTGGACCTTTGACTTTGACCATTAGACCCTTTAAATTGGTTTTGTATATTCCTAAGGATCTTTTCTAGTTTCTCAAGCCTTGACCTCAAGGCTTTGTTTTCTAATTCCAATTGCCCAATTGATTTTTGATTAAATTCTTGGGCATGAGACTTTCTAGGCATATGCCTAGTCCATTTAGGATTTAGACCTAGGTGCTCTTGCACCTTTCTAATTGTCTCCCTAGGTAAAATTGATCTTGAGTTATTTGAACTAGGTTTGTCCTTAGGTAAATTGTTTTTAGGGACATTAGTCCCAAATTTCTCCCTATTATCTAAGTAGACACTCTTAGCACCTAAACAAATATATCTATTATTTATAGTATGCTTTTTATGAATTGCAAGGGAATTAAAATTCCTAGCATGTTTTTGACTATTAAATCTAGAAGGTGCATTATTGAAATATACCTTAGGGTTTGCCTTGGAGGCTCCCCCTACATGTATAGCTCCTTCTTGGGTCTTTTGCTCCCTAGGACATTGACTCATTAATGCCCCTTTGAGTTGCACTTGAAGCATATGATATGCTCCTTGCTCTTTTGACTTGGGGCATCGGCATCCTTGACTTTTGGTGCCGGTGGAGCTTTCCTAACCTTCTTTGGGCACTTGCTCTTGTAGTGCCCGGCTTCTCTACACTCAAAACATATGATATGATTTTTATTATAAATTGATATGTTTGAGTTACCTATGGTGGATGTGGTGATTGGAGTGGATTCTTCATTCCTCCCGGAGGTTGAGACTTCTTCTTGAATTTGTTCCGGCTCCGGTGTGGAAGTTCTCTCCTCTCCCTCAATCCTTGAGGTGGATGCTTCTTCCACCTCTTCCACCTCTTCTTTCTCTGATCCGGAAGTCGACTCCCTATCAACTTCCGACTCCTCAAGCTCTTTAGATGGGGATGTGCTTGCTTGAGCTTGAGAGGGTGAGCACTCCTCTTCTTCTTCTTCTTCTTGGATTGATGATGGATTTTCATGAAGCTTGGCCAAATCGCTCCATAGCTCCTTGGCATCCACATAGTCACCTAGGCTACACAAGAGGTCATTAGGAATTAAATCAAAAATGAATTTAATTACCTTCTTGTTTTTCTCGAAGGCTTGGAGTTGATCTTCACTCCACTTCTTCTTCTTGAGAAACCCTCCCTTTGGTCCCTTAGGATATTCAAATCCTTCCATCAACGCGGACCACTCCTCAAGGTCTCTCATCATCAAAAAATCTTCAATTCTCGCCTTCCAAGAATTGAAACCTTCTCGTCCATAGAAGGAATAGGGAATTGGGGTGTTGATGTCCCATTCCAATGTTTCTTCCATCTTCACCCTCTAGCCTCTTTGTCTTAGCTCCCGGCGGTTAGTCCGTAGAAGAGCCCCGGGCTCTGATACCACTTGTTGGAGAATTGAGGCCGCTAGAGGGGGGGTGAATAGCGCGGTTCGTACGTAGATGGAATTCGTTGCCGTGTCGTCTCTACAATTTCGTTAGCGCAGCGGAAATAGAAAAATAATAACGATAACGAAATGAACAACACGCTAACACAAAGATATAACGTGGTTCGGAACCGAACGGTCCCTACTCCACGGATCGAGCTCTAAAGAGCCCTAGTGATGCACACACACTCACTAATCACAAATACTCCTTCTCGACAACAAGTCGGAGGTGGAGAAACCTCGTACAAAAGATTACAACAATAATCTAAGTAGATACAAGCAAATACAATGAGATACAATGCAATATAAGTAAAGAAAAAGCTTTACAAATGCCTTTTGATTGCTTGCTTGTTGATCGCTTGAACCGTGGTTGAAGACCCTGATTTGCAGCAACAAATCGCCTCAAAAATGTCCAAGAAATCGCTTAAGAACTGATTCTTGAGCCTTCCACGAACAACTGCTTTTATCCTCTATCGGGCTGGATTTCCGCCTAGCAGTCGACTGCCATAAGTCCCCAGTCGACTGCCAGCACTGTAGCTGTGAGACAACGACTCAATCCACGTTGGACAAGTTCCAACGGGACTCTTGGCAGTCGACTGCCAACATTGGCAGTCGACTGCCAGCGCCCGTAGCCGACTGGCCAGTCGACTACGGAGCGTTCTGTGCTCGACATTGGACTGGCAGTCGACTGCCGACCCTTGGTGCCGATCGCATCGACACCGATCATCGCTCCTCGATGGCGGTCGCAGCTTCGACTCTTAAACTGGCAGTCGAACTCAAGTCGACTCACGGCAGTTGAACCGGCCATAATGTCAGTCGACTGCCAACCTAAAAAATGAGGTTTTAACCCAAGTATGGTGCCCCCATACTTGCTAGACCACCCTTATCCTAGACCTAAGCCTTCTAGCCACCTCCATCAGCCTCACGCCTCTCGGATCCCTCCAAGTCATCCATGACTTGTTCATCCATCGCGCTAGCCTCTAGGTGCTTCCATCGGCTATGTCATGCTAACGGTGTCTACACCGCCAAGGCACATTGGACTTACGCCGCCAAGACTCCGCTTGGACTTTACGCCGCCAACCATTGGACTTATGCTGCCAAGACTCCCGCTTGGACTTTACGCAACCAATATCAAACCCCTTGGACTTCTCATGCCAAGACTCAAGCTTGGACTTTCCCTTGCCAACCCATGTTGGACTTTTACATTGCCAAGACCCATGCTTGGACTTTTCCCTTGCCAACCCATGTTGGACTTCTCAAATGCCAAGACCATGCTTGGACTTTCCCTTGCCAACCCATGTTGGACTTTTACATTGCCAAGACCCATGCTTGGACTTTTACATCGCCAAGTGTCCCACTTGGACTTTTCATGCCAAGTACTCAAGACTTGGACTTTACCAAATGCCAAGTGTTCCACTTGGACTTTCCATGCCAAGTACACAAGACTTGGACTTTCCCATGACAATTACATTGTCATATGTTTTTGTCGAAACATCAAAACATCACTCGAGTCAAACTCGAGTCCTGGTCAATCGTGACTTGGGCCGATTGCACCAATAGATCCGACGGTTGAGATTAAATCCCTAGAACTGACGGTGGAGATTAAAGGAGGCTTAGACCTAACTCTATAAAACGAGGCAAGGGGGTGGGCAGCAAGAGAAATTGAAGAGGGGCTAGGGTTTTGGGCGGCAAGGGAGGCTTGGAGGCTTGGGCGGCCACAATTAAAGAAAGTTTTTCCTTCTTCTTCCTTAGGTGGCTGGTGCCCATCCTTCCCTCTTCTCTCCTTGTTTTTCCCGGCGTCCAACCTTCTTCCCTTCATCCTTGGCCGGAGCTTAGGGTCTTCGCTTGAAGCTTTTGGCCAGCCCACTTCCTCATCTCTTCTTCTTGTTGGTCGGCGGCAAGCATCTAGGTTGGTGCTTGGTGGTTGGCTAAAAGAAGGAGAAGAGTTTTGTTTCTATACTTCCTCTTGTTCGGAGTGAGCAAGGAAGGAAGATTGGTGATCTAGGAGGCTTCGACTTTTGGAAGATCGTCGCCCACACGACGTCCAAAAGGAGGAAGGACATACAATAGAAGATCGAGAGGTACAACGCTTGTTTATTTTCTTTTGTAACATGTCTATAATTGTTTTTCAATCATATACATGTTGTATATTCTATTTTGTGGCGATCCGTACATCGTCTACTCCGTGGCTATTCGTAGAATAGAGGTTGGTGGCTTGAACTGTTGGGTTTCCAGCACCGCGGCGTGTGTGTGTTCGATCATGTTTCGTAAACATGAGCACAGCGGAAGCAATTAAAAATAATAAATCTATATTTATTACAACACACACAACACACGCATGCATATTACAACAAGTGTAGACATAACCGTAAATTAAAATTTGCAATAAAAGGAAATTTATCTACGTTATACCTTTCGTATGACGTATAGCGGGAACGGCATCAACCGGAACGATCCTCGTAAGAATCGTCTCTATCCGTATCCACGCCGAGCTCCTCGGGATGACTTCGCTAAGCCACGAGCTTCATCTTCGTACGGGTTACTAGCCTCGTGTTGAAGATGACGTGATCGAGAGATGATCACAATCCGAATCCAAATTCGGATCCAAAACCGAGTCCTCAAAACTCGATTCTCCGGAGAGGTATTCGTCAACCGTTTGACGAATCCTTCGTCCTCCACCTCAAAGGATTACCGGAGATCAAATCCCCGGTAAGTTAGCCGCTGTCGGAGCACTAACCGTCGTCCAAACGACGCTCCGACAACAAAGAAACAAGCTGTCCAGAAAAACTGGACAGCTTTTGGTGGAGGAATAGAGGCCGGTCAAAGGAGATGTGGAGCTCACCTTATCACCGAACCCACAAGAGATCACCGGAGGGTCGCCGGAGCATCGCCGGCTGAAGCTTGGATGCCGGCGGCAAGGAGGTGGCAGCAGCTCCATGAAGTTGGCGGCAACACCATGTTGGGCGGCAACAACAAAAGGAGGCTAGGGTTGGGCGGCCAAAACTTCATTAGCCTTAGGGTTAGAGTTTAAGCCCTATTTTATAGAGAACTAATTCTCTTAATGGTTAATGGATCATATCCATAAAGTCCGTTAACCCGCTCCATTAAGATAAGTTAAAATAAACCAAACCATGATGGTTTATTTTAAGTTAAAACGAACCGAACCAACTTTTGGTTCATTCGTTTAAAATAAACCAAACCCTTTGGTTTATTCTCATCCATTGGATTAGAACCAAACCATTTTGGTTCATCCATTACGTCTTCATAAGACGCGGCCCATCCACGCTTCCATTGCGACTGAAACGATTTCATGCTCGCTTTATGTTTGGTCCAACCAAACCTAGTTTCTCTCGGTCTGAGAATCTCATTCTCAAGCTCGTTTTAAATCCTTTGGATTACACTCGTTGTGCGTGTGACCAAATAGGTTCTCGGTTTATGTTGGCCATCTATAATTAACCATTAATTATAGAACGATCATGAGTGGCACCTAGTAGTACATCATGATCCCCAATTAACCGAAAAGATCAACGGTTGATCCAGAACTATTTCTGAAACCCATCAGTAGCTCGAATGAATCGTGCCCCATTCCCTTCACTCATCTTATACCCACTTGGTTCAGGACATGGTCTATTGTGTCAGTCCCCACTAGGCTGACTACGTCACACCTAGCCCAAGTATCATTTCCTCGTCCTACAGATTCTAGTTACTCCACATGTATCGAAGAGTACCTTACTCTAAACATGTAATGCTTTAGCCAAAGACTTTAGTAACAATCCGACGAGAGGTCATGGGTATACATCTCCTCGCAAGGAGTGGTGAATCCTTTATAGGCTATTCAAACACCTTCGATCACTTCGACTTATACCCAATCATCCCGGGTCCACATCTCCTCAGAGATGTTTGCTTAAGATGTCAAAGCATAAGTCTCCATGATCAAGATGACTTGAATACCGCAAGTCAAAGGAACATCGCACTTAAGCCACAGTAAGAACTTCATTGACATATCTATATATGCAGAGAACCATATGAAGTCTTACGGTGGTCACTCCAATGAACTAGTTACCATAACTAGCATCCACGATTAACTCGGACATCACTATGTCTCGGCCCGGTGAGAATCGGTGCTTGGATACACCAAGGAGTATACCTCGTGCTAGTCTCGACAGAATTGATGGTGTCCAAATCCATCAATTCATCGACTAGGGATAATTCCGATACATCACAATTACACATGTAGAGATACTCACTAGTTATGATCCAATCACAAATTCTCTCATGCTGTGAATCGTATCGTGGACATTCAGTAAATGAGTTTAAGATCCAATCAAATACATAAAACATGTATACTCAAATAGTGAATCTTCATTTATCATATAAATGGTTCATACATAAGGCGATTGCCTTAGGACATCTCTCATATATTACTAACAGACTCCCACTTGGCCTAATGCCAATCGCTACGGTATCCAATATCATAAGCTCTAACATGACCCTCAAACTTACTTTAAGGTAATGCTTTAGTCAAAGGATCCGCTAAGTTCCTTTCAGTGGGAATTTTCTCGATTTGTATTTCATTCCTACTGATGATCTCTCTGATAAGATGATAGCGGCGAAGCACATGTTTGGATCATTGATGAGACCACATCAAGTTCAGAGATGAACTTCTTGATCCAAACCGCTTCCTTTGCTGCTTCCAAAGCTGCAATGTATTCTGCCTTAGTGGCAGAATCCGCTATAGTGTCAAGCTTGGAACCTTTCCAACTTATTGCGCCTCCATTCCAGGTGAATACATACCCAGACTAAGACATGGAATCATCCTTGTTTGTCTGGATCTGGCATCCGTATACCCACGTATCACCATGTACCCTTCTCCATATATTAGGAACGCATCCTTAGTTCTTCTTAAGTACTTAAGGATCGTCTTATGATACCCAATGATCCATTCTGGATCGGTGGTATCTGCTCGTGACACTCGAGCGCATCACGATACATCGGGCCTCGTACATAACATAGCATACATGATAGATCCTATTGCGGATGCATAGGAATCTTACTCATGCAAATCCTCTCGTCTTACGTGCGCGGACACATAGACTTGAAAGGTGTACCCCATGCACGATGGGTAGAAACCTTTCTTGGATTCCGACATGCTAAACCTCTTTGCTTTTCGGTCTATATATGAAGCTGCGAAAGACCAAGCAACCGTTTGATCTATCTCTATAGATCTTAATCCCGAGGATGTAGGTTGCTTCTCCCGGGTCTTTCATGGAGAATGTCTTGGATAACCAAACCTTCAGCATTGTAAAATTGAAACATCATTTCCTATAAGTAGTATGTCATCGACATACAATACTAGGAACACGACTGCACTCCCACTAACCTTCTTGTACACACAAGGTTCGTCTGGATTTTGTGAGAAATCAAACTTTTTGATTGTCTCATCAAAAAGGATATTCGACTCTGGATGCTTGCTTGATCCATAAATGGACCATCGCAATTTGCATACCTTGGTTTTATCAACCGATGTGAAACCCTCGGTGTATCATATACACGTCCTCGGCGAGTTTCCATTAAGGAAAGCTATTTTCACATCCATCACCATATCTCATAATCATAATGAGCCGCTATGGCGGGAGCATCGAATGGATTTAAGCATAGCTACTGAGGCGAATAGGTTTCGTCATAATCAACACCTTGCTTTTGGCGATATCCTTTCGCCACCAATCTAGCCTTATAGGTAATCACATTACCATCCATGTCGGTTTTCTTCTTGAAAACCCACTTGCACCCTATAGGCTTTATGCCTTCAGGTGGGTCAACCAAGTTCCAAACTTGGTTTTCATACATGGAATCCATTTCCGACTTCATGGCACCAAGCCACTTATCCCTTTCTGAACTTGTCAACACTTCTTCATAACTGGTAGGCTCCTCATCATCAATGAGTAACACGTCGTTCGATTCACTTACGAGAAATCCATATCTCTCGGGAATATTGCATGTTCTACCAGATCTACGAAGATGTGGTGTTACAATAGGTCCAGCCGATTGCTCATCACTATGAGTTGTTGGCTGTTGTGCTTCACTAGGTATCTCATCAATGTCTATTTGAGTCTCTCGAGCCTCCTCAAGCTCGACGACACTCCCACTGTTTTCTTGCAAGAGAAACTCTTTCTCTAGAAACACAGGATGTCTTGAAACAAACACCTTTTGTTCCACAGGATGATAGAATTGGTAACCCCTTGTTTCCTTAGGGTATCCAATAAATAGACATTTATCAGACTTAGCATCCAATTTGTCTGATACAGTCCGCTTCACATAAGCAGGACAACCCCATATCTTCAAGTAATATATATGAGTTTTCTTACTATTCCATATCTCATATGGAGTAGTTGAGACTACCTTAGTAGGCATTCTGTTTAATAGGTAAACAGCTGTCTGAGTGCATAACCCCAAAAGGACTTGGGAAGAGTCGCATGATTCATCATTGACCTGACCATGTCCAACAAGGTCCGGTTACGCCTCTCAGATACACCATTATGCTGTGGTGTATAGGGCGGAGTCCATTGAGACAATATACCATTGTCTCTTAGGTAATCAAGAAACTCCTGACTCAAGTATTCACCACCTCGATCCGATCGAAGTATTTTAATACACTTGTCATGTTGTTTCTCTACTTCATTTCTGAACTCTTTGAACCTTTCAAAGGCTTCAGACTTGTGTTTCATCAAGAACACATACCCAAACCGTGAGTGATCATCGGTGAAGGTAATGAAGTAGCTATAGCCTCCTAATGCTTGAGTTGACATAGGTCCACATACATCAGTATGTATTAGACCTAGTAACTCTCCCACTCGTTCACCTTTTCCAGTAAAAGGTAACTTAGTTATCTTGCCTTTTAAGCATGATTCACATGTATCGTATGAATCCAATTCAAACGATTCCAGAATTCCACACCGGTGTAATTCAGACATGCGTTTCTTGCTTACATGGCCAAGACGACAATGCCACATGTAGGAGTCTATTTGATTATCCTTTTGAGCACGTTTGTTGCTTGCTTCGATATTGCAAATGTCACTGGATACGTCCAACGTATAAACACCATTGCTTAAAGTTCCAGTCCCATAAAGAACTCCATTCAAAGTTATGTAACAACAATTGTTACTAAAAGTCAAATGGTACCCATTTCAATTTAAACAAGAAATAGAAATGATGTTCTTTATCAACGAAAAACATAAAAGCAATTGTCCAGTTCTAAGACAAATCCTGCAGGGAGTTTCAACAAATACGTTCCGATGGCGAGTGCAGCAACCTTTGCTCCATTCCCAACACGTAAATTTGACTCTCCCTTGATGAGTCTTCTTCTATTCCTTAGCCCATGTATGTCTTTACATATATGTGAGCCACACCCAGTATCCAATACCCAAGTGTTTGAGGAAATAGAATGACAATCAATTACGAAGATATCTGAAGAAGATGGGGCATCCGATGCCTTATTCTTCTTCACGGACTCAAGATAAATCTTGCACTTTCTTCGCAAATGGCTCTCCTTGCCATAATGATGGCAAGTTTCCTTTTGTTCTAGTTCTGCCTTTTTAGCCTTTTTCTTCTTCCCCTTCTGTTGTTCCTTTGACTCCCTCTTAGAACCTTTCTTCGAGGAATCAACTAACAACACCGTCCCCTGCTCATGCTTCTCAGAAGACTCCACAGTCTTCAGCATGTTGAGCAGTACCACAGATGAACCTTCTTGCATCTCAGAGGTGAAGAGGAGCTTGGAGACTTCGAACCTTTCGAATCTCACTTGCTCATCAACCAACTCATAAAGATGAAGGACTACGATATGAGCATCCATATGCTCATGCTGTTTTCGTAGCTTGGGTTCCATCATGGCTAGCATGATGCAACTCATTTGTTCAGAATCACTCACATGTTTCTGATAGGCCAACAATTAGTCCAGAGTTGCATTGTCACTAGGATGGGCGGGAAGAGGCGCTTCGAGGATAGTCGCAAGCTTTTCCACCTTGAGAACAATTCTCAAGTTTCTAAGCTAGTCCAAGAAGTTCGGCCCAGTCAATTTATTTGAATCCAAAATGGAACGCAAATTCAAACACATCATGATCAATTTATTAACTTAGAAATACAAAACGAGCATATATGAGAAAGATGTTTTTAAAAAATGCATCAATATACATTTATAAATCCCATTCATTTTTCGAATTTCAAAAACCCCAAAATCACTTCGGGAGATTGTAGGTCAATCTCCGAATGGGATGATATCCATCATAGTTATGAACAACCTTGGAGAGAGTCCAACAAGCCATTCATAACTACGACGGTAGGTATCATCTATACCGATTGCATATCCCGTATATGCAACTATCACAATGTGCTATCAACTAATTGAATGTTCACACATACATCGGGTTGTTAACACATTAACAAGTATGCATCATATGCATAGCACCCAACTTCACCTCCCTTTACATCGACCTTGGAGAGAGTCCAACAAGCCGATGCTCCAGGTTAAAGCCAACCCATTAATCAGGACATAGTTTTAGTATGGTTAGAGCGCATTCAACCAATTAGCCCAGCTTGGAGAGAGTCCAACAACCAAAGCTAACGATTGACCTCTGACTCTTACCATATTAGTATTAAACTATTCCATGGTTTGAACATATTCAGTTCGAGCGCTTGAGAGAGTCCAACAACCCAAACAAGAAATGTAACTCCGGGTTCTAACCATATTAATGGAAGGTGTAGGCTTTAATATTGATTAAGGGTTTTTATGTCTCATCCTCTTTGCATGCAAATAACTATTATCTACATGGCATGACATACATGGCATACATCTACATGTCACGACACGCATGACATAATGTTATGCATCTAATGCAATTACATGGCATACAATTATGTCATGTATATAATTTCCTTATATGTCATAACTATTTATGGAAATAAAATATGTTTAAGATTTGATTCTCCAAATCAAATCATAATTAAATTAGGAAATAAATTTCCAAATCTAATCACATATTTTATTCATGGAATTATTTGATTAAGGAAAATCTATTTAGGAAACCAATTTCCTAAATCATTAAAACTACTTATGGAAATAAAATATTTTAAGATTTGATTTCCCAAATCAAATCATGATTAAATTAGGAAACAAATTTCCAGAATCTAATCAAATATTTTATTTATGGAAAATATCAATTTCCATAAATACTTCCAACTTTCCAAAAGTGGAAGATTTCCATAAATATTTCTAGACTTTCCAAAATTGAAAAATTTCCATAAATACTTTTAAATTTCCAAAATTTAGAAAATTTCCAGAAATACATTATGACTATCGCAAAACCATTTTACGATTATGTCGAAACACAACCTGGGCTCTGATACCCTTTGTTTTTTGACCGCATCATGGCGTGTGTGTTCGATCATGTTTCGTAAACATGAGCACGTGAAGCAATTAAAAATAATAAATCTATATTTATTACAACACACACAACACACGCATGCATATTACAACAAGTGTAGACATAACCGTAAATTAAAATTTGCAATAAAAGGAAATTTATCTACGTTATACCTTTCGTATGACGTATAGCGGGAACGGCATCAACCGGAACGATCCTCGTAAGAATCGTCTCTATCCGTATCCACGCCGAGCTCCTTGGGATGACTTCGCTAAGCCACGAGCTTCATCTTCGTACGGGTTACTAGCCTCGTGTTGAAGACGACGTGATCGAGAGATGATCACAATCCGAATCCAAATTCGGATCCAAAACCGAGTCCTCAAAACTCGATTCTCCGGAGAGGTATTTGTTGGGAGTATGGGGAATACAATCAAAGTCCCACATTGGTAAGACATGGAAAAGATCATGTGCTTATAAGAAAAAAGATATCTCCATTGGCATGAGGCCTTTTGGGTAAAGCCCAAAAACAAAACCATGAGGGCTTGGGCCCAAAGTGGACAATATCATACCATTGTGGAGATATGTGGATCTTATAAGCACTAACAATTGGTATCAGAGCCATGGTCCATGTCAAGCCATGAACCTCGAACGAAGGAAGTTGAGCTCCCACGTCCGGATCAAGAGAACCAGACATCAGGAAGGAAGTCTAGTTGGGTCGGGGGGACCGAACAACTGACAGGAAGTCCTGGTGGGTTGAAGATCGGACATCAAGCAGAGAAAATCCTTCGAGGAGGGATAGGCTTGAGGGGGGGCCCAATGTGGTCCTTCGTTTGAGGGGGGGATTGTTGGGAGTATGGGGAATACAATCAAAGTCCCACATTGGTAAGACATGGAAAAGATCATGTGCTTATAAGAAAAAAGATATCTCCATTGGCATGAGGCCTTTTGGGTAAAGCCCAAAAATAAAACCATGAGGGCTTAGACCCAAAGTGGACAATATCATGCCATTGTGGAAATATGTGGAGCTTATAAGCACCAACAGTATTCGTCAACCGTTTGACGAATCCTTCGTCCTCCACCTCAAAGGATTACCGGAGATCAAATCCCCGGTAAGTTAGCCGCTGTCGGAGCACTAACCGTCGTCCAAACGACGCTCCGACAACAAAGAAACAAGCTGTCCAGAAAAACTGGACAGCTTTTGGTGGAGGAATAGAGGCCGGTCAAAGGAGATGTGGAGCTCACCTTATCACCGAACCCACAAGAGATCACCGGAGGGTCGCCGGAGCATCGCCGGCTGAAGCTTGGATGCCGGCGGCAAGGAGGTGGCAGCAGCTCCATGAAGTTGGCGGCAACACCATGTTGGGCGGCAACAACAAAAGGAGGCTAGGGTTGGGCCCTATTTTATAGAGTTTAAGCCCTATTTTATAGAGAACTAATTCTCTTAATGGTTAATGGATCATATCCATAAAGCCCGTTAACCCGCTCCATTAAGATAAGTTAAAATAAACCAAACCATGATGGTTTATTTTAAGTTAAAACGAACCGAACCAACTTTTTGGTTCATTCGTTTAAAATAAACCAAACCCTTTGGTTTATTCTCATCCATTGGATTAGAACCAAACCATTTTGGTTCATCCATTACGTCTTCATAAGACGCGGCCCATCCACGCTTCCATTGCGACTGAAACGATTTCATGCTCGCTTTATGTTTGGTCCAACCAAACCTAGTTTCTCTCGGTCTGAGAATCTCATTCTCAAGCTCGTTTTAAATCCTTTGGATTACACTCATTGTACGTGTGACCAAATAGGTTCTCGGTTTATGTTGGTCGTCTATAATTAACCATTAATTATAGAACGATCATGAGTGGCACCTAGTAGTACATCGTGATCCCCAATTAACCGAAAAGATCAACGGTTGATCCAGAACTATTTCTGAAACCCTTCAGTAGCTCGAATGAATCGTGCCCCATTCCCTTCACTCATCTTATACCCACTTGGTTCAGGACATGGTCTATAGTGTCAGTCCCCACTAGGCTGACTACGTCACACCTAGCCCAAGTATCATTTCCTCGTCCTACTGATTCTAGTTACTCCACATGTATCGAAGAGTACCTTACTCTAAACATGTAATGCTTTGGCCAAAGACTTTAGTAACAATCCGACGAGAGGCCATGGGTATACATCTCCTCGCAAGGAGTGGTGAATCCTTTATAGGCTATTCAAACACCTTCGATCACTTTGACTTATACCCAATCATCCCGGGTCCACATCTCCTTAGAGATGTTTGCTTAAGATGTCAAAGCATAAGTCTCCATGATCAAGATGACTTGAATACCGCAAGTCAAAGGAACATCGCACTTAAGCCACAGTAAGAACTTCATTGACATATCTATATATGCAGAGAACCATATGAAGTCTTACGGTGGTCACTCCAATGAACTAGTTACCATAACTAGCATCCACGATTAACTCCGGACATCACTATGTCTCCAGCCAGTGAGAATCAGCTGCTTGGATACACCAAGGAGTATACCTCGTGCTAGTCTCGACAGAATTGATGGTGTCCAAATCCATCAATTCATCGACTAGGAATAATTCCGATACATCACAATTACACATGTAGAGATACTCACTAGTTATGATCCAATCACAAATTCTCTCATGTTGTGAATCGTATCGTGGACATTCAGTAAATGAGTTTAAGATCCAATCAAATACATAAAACATGTATACTCAAATAGTGAATCTTCATTTATCATATAAATGGTTCATACATAAGGCGATTGCCTTAGGACATCTCTCATATATTACTAACATGAACAACAAGTTTGTTCAAGTGACTACTTTAATCAAATAACACGACGATGAAACGGTAGCTTAGGTAATCCCTCTTGTCAAGGATAAATTTTTTTATCCGGGGATGTAGAAGGGATCGCCATGAACAAGTGACCGAGTTGAAGTAGGAAGCAAAGTTTCCTACCTTCAGTTGCGTGCAGTTGTCCTATGTGTGGCACTCGACCACTTATGGGTAGTGTCAGTCGGAGTGACATGCAACAGGGACCCCCATTGTATAGCCTAAAGCTCTTTAGCTGATCGCTACTTATTCATACTGCCCACTCGGCCACTCGAGAGCAGTGGTTGTTGTTGAGTTGGGACAATTTTCATGTCGTACCACCTATGCCACACTGGGGTTGTGGTAGCGAGTGGGGTGCGCAGGCATGACCATGCATTTGCATTTCCATGTGTGAGGGCATTTGCATATATATACATATACATATATTTATGTATATATATGTGTGTGAGTGTGAGCAATATATATAGATACAGTCTATATATATGCTTGTTGTGTTGTAGCATTTGTTTGTGTTTTGTTTGCTTCATTTGGTTGTACATCATCCTGCATGTTATTTGCATATTCTATGTTGGTTTCATGTGGGATACGAGTGTATGAGTTGGTCGAAATGTTGTACACCTTTGACTAGTATCCTGATGTGGTACGGGATGGACCAGGTACGTTGTGTTGGTGCAATCGGCTCAGGTCACGATTGACCAGGACTCGAGTTTTACTCGAGTGATGTTTTGATGTTCGACAAAAACATATGACAATGTAATTGTCATAGGAAAGTCCAAGTCTTGGGTACTTGGCATGGAAAGTCCAAGTGGGACACTTGGCATTTGGGAAAGTCCAAGCATGGGTCTTGGCAATGTAAAGTCCAACATGGGTTGGCATGGAAAGTCCAAGCATGGTCTTGGCATGGAAAGTCCAACATGGGTTGGCAAGGGAAAGTCCAAGCTTGAGTCTTGACATTTGAGAAGTCCAAGGGTTTGATATTGGCGGCGTAAAGTCCAAGCTGGAGTCTTAGCAGCATAAGTCCAATGGTTGGCAGCGTAAAGTCCAAGCGGAGTCTTGGTGGCGTAAGTCCAAAGTGCCTTGGCGGTGTAGACACCGTTAGCATGACATAGCCGATGGAAGCACCTGAAGGCTAGCGCGATGGATGAGATGACTTGGAGGGATCCGAGAGGCGTGAGGCTGATGGAGGTGGCTAGAAGGCTTAGGTCTAGGCTAAGGGTGGTCTAGCAAGTATGGGGGAACCATACTTGGGTTAAAACCTCATGTTTGAGGTGTGCGTGCCATGTGGCGATCACCGGACCGAAATCAACTAGGGTTTATTGCGGGTTATGGCCTAGCGATCCGCCAGAGGTGGGCGATCGGTCGATGGCTGACAACGATCGGCCCGATTGTGTGATCAATTGACTGGTGCTCGAGAAATCGGCCACAGAATGGAGTCGAGACTCGACTGGTCGAGTGAGGACTCCATCAGTCGACTGATGGTCACAATCAGTCGACTGATGGTAGATCCGTTGGACTTATCCAGCGTGGATCTAGCCGTTGTCTCACGACAATAGTGGCATCAATCGACTGATGGTCCCGATCAGTCGACTGATCGACCTTTTCCAGCACAGGTTGAAGCTTTATATGGAGCTCGTGATGGAGGATTTTATCATCGGTTTCTTGAGGGTTTTGGAGCGATTTGCTGTTGCAAATCAGGGTCTCCAAGGTGATTTCAAGCAACCAAGCAATCAAGCAATCCAAAGGCAATTATAAAGTAGTTTTCTTTACTTGCATTGTATTTCATTATTATAATTGCTTGTATTAGTATCTTATTGTTGTAAGATTACTTGTAAGGGGTTTCTCCACCTCCGACTTGTGTCGAGAAGGAGTATTTGTGATTAGTGAGTGCGTGTGCATCACTAGAGCTCTTTAGAGCTCGATCCGTGGAGTAGGAACCGTGCGGTTCCGAACCACATTATATCGTTGTGTTAGCGTGTTGTGAATTTCGTTATCGTTATTACTTTTCTATTTCCGCTACGCTAACGAAATTGTAGACACGAACGTGAAAGAATTCCATTGACGCTATTCACCCCCCTCTAGCCGTTCCAATATTACTAACATGTTGTTGTATTTATTCTAGAATATTCATAAGGTGGCTTGTTGATTACAGAGGTAGTGTTGTTCTTCCATATTGTATATCCTATATTGAGGTATAGGTGCTCAGGTTGTAGGAGTTGTGGAGTGGCAGAGCTCCAGGTATGACAGTACCTTATATTGTTCAGTGGATCTTTTGGGATGCGCTTTAGTTACATTATGCTAGTAGTTATCTGATATATCTTTAGCCTGTATGTTGTTGACTCTCATGTGATATATATTATGTATGCACTTATTTTCCATATTACCATTGAGTTTTATACTCACCACCACAGGCCCTGGATTTTCTTGTCGCTCAGGTAACAGGTAGCCGACTTCGTGATGGGCTTGGAGCATCGCTGGCTGATATCATCTCATCACTTCCAAGGGTCCCAACTTTTGATTTATTTTTCCTTTGGTTTCGGATGTTTCTTATTATGAACTTTGATTCATATGGTAGTTTGTAGTGTTGGACATTGTTAGTGTTGCGTTGGTCTTTCTGGTTTATTTTCGGTACTTTCTTATTTGTGGTTAGTCATACCGGTATGTAGTCTGGTTGAGTTTGTAACTCTCTGTGATGCTTTCCACTGTGATTTTGGTTATATACATATGTGTGTTGTGTGGTTGTGGACTAAAGGCTTTGTATCAACAGGATATTGTATCATGTACAAGGGAGATGTTGTCCGTTTATCGGGCTCGGCATACTCTCGGGGCATGACAGTATACATATCCTTTAATAGGAATGGTAAATCCTCTGTGGATTATTCAAACATTTTCGATCACTTTGGCTTATGTTGGTGTAATCGACCCAGGTCACGATTGACCAAACTCGAGTGGGACTTGAGTAGGATTTTGATGTTTAACAATAAGCTTTGACAATGGGTTTGATAATGGTTTGACATTATGGTTTGACCATATATTGATCATATTATTAGTATCTATAAGATTGACATATCTCCACAATGACACGATATTGTCCACTTTGGGCCTAAGCGCTCATGGTTTTATTTTTGGGCTTTATCCAAAAGGCCTCATACCAATGGAGATATCTTTTTATCTTATAAGCACATGATCTTTTCCATGTCTTACCAATGTGGGACTTTGATTGTATTCATCATACACCCAACAATCCCCCCTCAAACAAAGGACCACATTGAGCCCCTCTCAAGCCTATGTCCTCGAAGGACTTCCTCTGCTTGATGTTCGATCCTCAACCCACCAGGACTTCCTGCCAACTGTCTGGTCCTCCTGACCCAGTTGGACTTCCTGCTAGTTGTCCATCTCTTCTGGCCCAATTGGACTTCCTACCAATTGTTTGATCCTACATACCCAACTGGACTTCCTACCTGGTGTCTAGTTCTCTTGATCCGGACATGGAAGCTCCGCTTCCTTCATTCGAGGTTCATGGCTTGACATGGACCATGACTCTGATACCAATTATTAGTGCCTATAAGATTGATATATCTCCACAATGGCATGATATTGTCCACTTTGAGCCTAAGCCCTCATGGTTTTATTTTTGGGTTTTATCCAAAAGGCCTCGTACCAATGGAGATATCTTTTTATCTTATAAGCACATGATCTTTTTCATGTCTTACCAATGTGATACTTTGATTGTATTCCTTAAACTCCCAACACATATGACTAGTGGATGATTGGGATATCCAAGGTTATATGGGGGAGATTATTATGTGGAGATTGTTGGAGCAATCGATCTCAGGTCAAAAGTTGACCAAGCTCGAGTGAGACTCGAGTGGAAGTCCAAGATTAGATTCTTGACAATGGAGAAGTCAAAGTATGGATACTTGGCAATGACAAAAGTCCAAATATAAATATTTGGCAAAGGAAAAGTATAAGGGTATAGTCTTGGCGATGAAAGTTCAAGTTTAGAGACTTGTCAAAGGAGACCCATTAGCATGACGTAGTCGATGGAAGCACTTGAAGGCTAGAGCCAAGGGTGAGGAGTCGTGGACTCGAACCAAAGACTTGAGGCTGATGGAAGTGGCTAGAAGGCTTAGGTCTAGGCTAAGGGTACCCGATGACATAACTGAGCCGATGAAAGCACCTGAAGGCTAGCGCGAAGGGTGAAAAAGTTGTGGAGGACTCAGATGGACTATGAGGGTGTGAGGCTGATAGAGGTGACTCAAAGGCTTAGGTATAGGCCTAAGGTGAGTATCAAGTATGAGGAGATCATACTTAGGTTAAACCTCATATTTGAGGTTTACCAATCAACTGGTGGTATTGACCAGTCGACTGGTCGAGTGCTCGGCAATTAGGAGGCCTAGTTGACTCGGGTAGTTGACTGTCATTATGACCCAGTCGATTGGTCAAGTAGTTGATTGCTGACTGTGGCTCTAGTAGTCGATTGGTGGGTTAGACTAGTCTACTGTTGGATAGAGTAGTCGACTGACATTAGTGGACACAAGCATAGAAGGTCTCATAGTCGACTCTTAGCTTGGTAGTCGAATGATGGTAATGGCAGTCGACTACCCAAGTGTCCATTAGATGAAATTCGACGTGGATTAGTCCTTCGTGAGACAACAGATAGGTGGGTAGTCAGCTGGGGCCTTTTAGTAGTCAATTGCTAGGTAGAAATCCTGCCCAATGCAGGTTATAAAAGGAGGCTACAATGGAGGGTTGAAGCTGCCGGTTATTGGGGGATTTGAAGGGAAGTGCTGCTGCAATTCCAAGTCTTCAAAGTCATTCAAAGCAACCAAATAATCAAAAGCTCTTTGTAAAGTGGTCTTTGTATTTGTATTTCATTCTTGTCTTGTATTTTGGTTGTATTTGCTGTATAAACTCATTGTAACAGGTTTTCTCCACCTCCGGTGTGTTTGCAAGAAGGAGACAAGGTTTAGTGGAGTTGACACTAAAGCTCGCCCATGGAGTAGGAATCGTGGTTTCGAACCACGTAAAACATTGTGTTGTATTTTGTTTATACTTTATTTTGTTTCCACTACGTATTACTAATAATTATAGATAAGCATGACAATGAACGAATCTAGAAATCGATGATCACTATTCACCCCGTCTAGCACACCAAATGGTCAAGTGGTATTAGGGTGAGGTCGCTCTTCAAGGACTAATCACTTAAGGAGCACACATTAGAGGAGTAGAAGATCCATCAGAAGCATCAAGGAAGATGGAGTTGTCTAATGATGGATTGGGCTACAACACACGAGTTCCACCTCCCTTCGATGACAAAGATTTCTCTTATTGGAAAGGTAGAATGGAATTTTTTTTAATGAATGACATTGAAATTGGTTTAGTGTTGTAGATGGTTTTGATTCCCCTAAGGACAAGAAAGGAAGAGTTCTCAAGAAGAAGATGTGGATGGAGGAGAAAAATTGAAAATTCAAAATAAGTAAAAATGTAATGTTAATGTTGTTGGTGCAGTAGACACCTAAGTTAAACCTGAGCTTTGATTGTAGCAAAAGACACAAATATAAATTCATTTTGTTATCTCACGAGCTGAATCAAGTGTGCAGGAATGCCAAGCTAAGCTGAAGGTCAGCGATACCCGGAGGTTCTCGTGTTGAGAAATCGTGGTGGTCGGGCGACACTGGGAGGACTTCGGAGGAAGCCGAAGAACTCAGGTGGAGGCCAGAAGCAAAACTACAACAAAGGTAAAGCTCAAGGTAAGCTTATGTGAGTGAGTGATGCAAGGTCTAGTCCTCTGTACGGGGATGTCCTTAGGCGACGACCCGACTAAGACGTCCCATGGAAGGTCTATGTAGAGGTCGGATGGTTGGTGGCCGTCGAAATCACTTATTTTTGAGCTAACTTGCTATTGCAGCTGGAAACCCTAACAATAGTCGACTGCCAATTGTTGGCAGTTGACTGCTAGGGTTGAGCAGTCGACTGCTGGTCAAGGATCAACCTCGAGGAGAGTCAAAGCTTATCACCATTTCTCAAGGGCTAGGTGGCATCACCTCATGAAACCTCATCTCAACGATTAGGGTTTCTCAAGGCTATAAAAGAAGGGGTTCTCCACACCATTTTCATAATTCCATGTGCTTCCAAGTTCTTCCGCAATGCCGTGACTCTCCGACAATCCTATAACTACGAAGCGCTGTCGAAATGTCGATGACCCAAACTTCTCCTTCAAACTCTTTAGTCATCGGTAACATTTAAAGCTATTATTTCATTTGAATCAATTTCAATTTGTATTTTAGAGCTTTTAATCATAACTAGGAGAGGGGGAGTGTCCCTCTACCTCAATCCGTTTTCGTGTTTTTGTACTCGCTTACTCCTACCTCCGACGAGGAGAGGTATTTTAGTGATTTGCCATCCTTAAGTGGTCTAGGACCACTAGGGCCTTGGATTAGCAGCCGAAGGTTGTGAACCAAGTAAAAACAAAAAGTGTCATATTTATTTTCCACTGCATTTTACTCTTATCGCTTTTCTTAATCGAACGAATTCGAAAAATTATTTTGCTATATTCACCCCCCACCTCTAGCGCTCAAATCGATCCAACAAGTGGTATCATAGCCGGGGGCGCTACGATTTGGTGAAACCACCAATCTAGCAATTTCTTACAGATCATTTTTCCTTTTATTTTTGGTTTTACGATCTTTTTGTTTTGTTTAATTTCGTTTTCCCGCACTACTAATCTAAGACGAAAGTCTTGGTACATTCGCTTGTTTTTGTCATTGCAAGGTACTTGTTTTTCTTCTTTTCTTAAATGGCCCATCTCGAAGGGTTTAGCACCGTCCGACCTTCATTTTACAATGGAGACGACTTCCGTTATTGGAAGGGTCGAATGGAGTGCTTCTTAAAGACCCAAATCGAGATGTTGATTGTAATCCAAACCGGATTCACACTTCCTACTAATGAAGTGGGTGAATCGTTGGATTATGATCAATGGACGAACGCCATGAAAAGACAAGTGGAAGTCGATGCCAAGGTGACCCAAACATTATAATGTGGCTTGTCTATGGAGGAGTTAAACTGCGTCGGTCCCTTCATTAGCGCAAAAGATCTATCGACTAAACTCATAGAGCTACACGAAGGAACCGATGACGCGAAGGTATGTAAGCGTGATTTTATTTTCAATAAGTTATATACTCTTAAGATGCAGGAACACGAGATGACAACACAACTACACACCCACATTCAAAATATTGTCAATAGCTTGCACGCCATCGAACAAAAGGTCGAGAATCGAGACCTTATAAGGTATGCTTTAAATGCTTTCCATAGGACTACCTTGTGGGCATCCATGGTCGATGCCTACAAGGTCTCTAAGGACCTTTCAAAAATTAGGCTAGATGAATTATTTTCTGAATTTGAACTCCATAACAGTCTAATTTGATTCCCGAGAAAGGTATTACCTTACTTGCAGGTTCGAAGAAGAAGCCTGCAACCAAACCACCCCCTAAGGAAGAGGGCGAGTACGAGTCGGAGGTAGACCCCGAGATGGAAACTGAACTAGTGAATCTAGTTCCGAAGATAATCAAGAGCCGAAGACAACCCATCAATCAAGCTAAATCTAAACCTAATTGTAATTTTAGATGTTTTGAATATAACAGGTTCGGACACATCAAGTCGGAGTGTCCGAAACTCAAGAACAAAGCACCCAAGTCCAAGAAAGCACTTAACACTACTTGGGAAGAATCGTTGGAGGAGGAAGATGACGATCTCGTCTTCATAGCCAAGCCGACCGAGCCCGAACAAGACTCCGAACCTAAGGAAGAGTTCGAGTCCGGATCCGACGATGAGTCACTATTCAAGACAAGCCACGGATACACATCCGGTTCAAAAGGGTCACTTAAGGTAAGTCGATCTTTGCTTAGCACTTTATACAATGCAATTAAATTCTTAACTAGAAAGTTAGCTAAGTCCGAGTCCAAGGTCAAGACCTTAGTTGAGGAGGTTAAACTCCTTAAACACGAGGTCTCCCTAACCTCTTCGACTAGCCAAGTTCAAAAGGACTCAACTCGAGTTGAAAAGCTCGAAGTTGATAACCACTTTTGAAAAGTCAAGTCAAAGATCTTAGGTATACATTGGAAAGGTTCACTTTGGGATCCAAGGGACTTGACCTCCTGGATCACAAAGGGTTGTATACAACAAGTTCGGGCTTGGGTTTAGCTCAGATACGACTAACAAGTTGTATATGTTGATTGTAAGTCGAAATGAAAAACATGTCCAAGCATGGGTTCCTAAGACCATTTTGATTTCTAAATTAGGATCTAACAAGTATTGGGTTCCCAAGGACCAAATCCACTATGTGGAAAGACCGAACCGATTCAATGGTCCAGGGGGAGCTAGTACAAAATTTGTTTGTGCTATTAATTAGACTTTGCATGCTTAGATATTTTTCTTTTTATTTTTAGAATGGTTAGATAGGACCTATAACTAGTCAATTCTTGACAACATAGTACTAGAACGTGGCAAGATGATAGTACGCTAGGGAAGTGAAGTCCCGTGTGTCCAAGCTAGATAAGGCATATCTAGCTCGGTGCACTCGACTAAGTTGAACTAGCTGAAGCTACCTCGCCGTATCCTTAACTAGTTAGACCAGAAGGTGATCTTAGGTGAATCAAGTTATTATTTTCTCAAACTTGGCTTTGTCTAAGGAAGTGGTCATTGTTTTAATCAAAGAAGACCTTTGTGCCTCACCACGACCTAGAAGTCAATTTCTTGAAAAGGTGACTTGACAAGCTTAGGATTAAATCCGAATCTAACCCAAGGTTGACTAGCTTCAATTCATTAAAGTTAATCAAGTAAAATTGAAGTCAGTTCACAAGAACACATAAAGATAATGTGTTTGATCATGTAGAAATGGGCGAGATGATCTAGGACTAATAATCTTCAACCAAACCTTAAATTCCAATATCCGATCCAACTACCTTGTGTGTAGGATCAATGGATGTTGAACAGTAGGTGCTCCCAACATATGACCGAAGACCAACTTAAGTTTTCAAAGCTTAGATTCAAACGACAAGGATCGGTAGCTTTCGGAAACAATGGCAAGCTCAAAATCATCGAATCAGGTGATATTGAGCTAAATTCTAATTTCATAATTCATAATGTTTTATTAGTCAAAGATTTTTAATACAATTTACTTAGTGTAATTCAATTGTGTGATAATAACTATAAGGTCATATTCCTAGAAAATTAATGCTTAATTAAAACAAATGAAACCTTTAAAACAATACTTAAAGGAACTAGGAATAGCAACATCTACACAATTAACTTACCCAACTCCTCAACCAAGTGTCTTATGAAACCACAAGAGGAATCTTGGTTGTGGCACCGACGACTTGGTCACTCGCACCCAAGACTCATTTACAAGATGAGTCAGAGTGGCTTAGTCAAAGGTTTGCCTAACCTTAACAACCTAGACAATAAAATTTGTAATGCTTGTCAACAAGGTAAACAACCAAGGGCACAACATCAACTAACTAATCAAGAACGAACCAAAAGTGTGCTTGAGCTCATTCATTTGGATCTATTTGATTCTCATGGAGCCAAGTCACTTAATGGGAGTTAATTTTGCTTAGTCATAATTGACGACTATTCTAGGTTTACCTGGGTTAGGTTCCTTAAACACAAAAGTGATACCTTAGACCAACTCATCAACTTGTTTAAATTAATAGAAAACCAAAAGAACCTTAAAATTAAAGACTTAGAAGTGATCATGGTGGTGAATTCGAAAACCATAGGTTCACAGATTTCTGTAACATAAACGGATACTACAATGAATTCTCATGTCCTAGAACCCCACAACAAAATGACCTAGTCGAGCGGAAAAATAGAACTCTACAAGAAGCCACTAGGACCATGTTGAATGAATACAACCTACCCGATAGGTTTTAGGCAGAAGTCGTTAGTACGACTTGTTATGTTCAAAATAGAATTCTTATGGTAAAGAGGCACCTTAAGACCTCATACTAAATCTACCATGATAAAATACCTAACATTAAATACTTTAGGGTATTTGGGTGTAAGGTACATATCCTAAACACTAAGGACTACCTAGGAAAGTTCACATCCAAAACCTCCACCGATATCTTCCTAGGATACTCAACTACAAGTAGAGCCTATAGGGTATATAACAATGTGATGTGAGCGAAACATATAGGGTTTTAGGAGTAGTTTTCTCTCACATCTCATTACATTTTATGTTAGTTTCATGCATATGTCACTTTATTTTGCACGCATTTCCTATTTTCTAGTTCGGAGATCTGCTCTTTGTACTTTTGCATGCAGGATAACATTTCGGGGGAAAAAGGCGCACTTTCAGAGCAAAGGAAGGACATTTTACAGCTAGACGCAAAATGGAATACGACCAGGGCATGTGGGTACACACGGTCGTGTCCAATGGGCGAGATCAACCACCCTAGGGCTGCACATGGCCTGGCCATGTGGAAACACATGACCGTGTAGTGGCTCAACAGATGGACGCGACTAGGGTTTTTTTCGGATTTTGCAGCAGTCCGAAGTGATGTCTATATAAGTATGGCTCTGCCCAAACCCTAGGGGGGGGCACGACAGCTAGGATGGCACACCGAAGCCCTAAAAAGCTTTGGGAACTCGCAACGGGGAGGAGGAACGCCGCCGGAGGTCCACGCTTTGCACTTCAACATCGGAGAGAAGACCACGAAAGCATTGTAATCCCTTGTTCCTGTATTTTATTTCTGATGTATTCGAACATGTACATGCTTTGTGATTCCTCCTTTATATACATGGAGTAGTTCCTTCGATTCTAGGATTAGAGAGTAGCTTGTGTGCACATTACATGTTGGTTCATGTTAAATTCTGACTTTGAGTTTAATTTGGCAATTGGAAGTTGTTTAAACTATATCTATGCGTGTTTGGTTTTCTACCTGCTGTGCTTAGGCGATACGAGAAGTGGCAGCCCTCGTATCTAAGATTTAGGGGATTTTATACAAGGAACCTAGGGGTAAATCTGATCTCCTATAACCGTGGGTAGAAGGATGAGATGGAACCAGAAATGGTTCATCGTAGGGATTGATTCGACATCCTCGTACCATCTATTCTGTCCTTTTAAGGCAGAGATAGCTCCCGGTAGATGCGGTGGCTCATCGGGAGAGTGTATGATGTCTCTTCCACAAAACCATAGTTAAATGTCTAGACAATGCTAGTTGATAGCATTGTTTTGTGACACACAAGCGAAACTGTAGTCCTAGAATCACCTTTGAAGACCCCAGCATGCTCCCTTCTTCCTCAGCGTGACACCATATAGAGTATAGTCCACCAACAACCCTCACAAATCGAAACCTCTCAGAGTTTACTTCCGAACAATTTCAACCACTGAACATATCGATATTCGAATCCCAGTCCCTGTGGGATCGATAATCTTTTATTACTTGACAACATTCGTGCACTTACGGGCATTGAGCGCGAGCGCGCACTTTGAGTCCTCGACGGCCTCCGTCGTGAGATTTGAGGTCGTGTTCGTGTGCATCACAATGACACCCTTAAAATTGAGGAAACCATCAATGTAGTATTCGACGAAGGATATGAACCTACAAAATCTGTAGTAAAACAAACTAGCGAACCGTTTTATATCAGACTCGACTTTGACCTTGAAATCGAATCTAGTATGAAGGTTTTGCGAAATCGAAGCTCTGATACATATTGAAGGTAGGAAACTTCGCTTCCCACTTCAAATTAGTCATTTGTTCATGGCGATCCCTTCTACATCCCCAGATAAAAAAAAATTATCCTTGACAAGAGGGATTACCAAGCTCCCGTTCCATCGTCGTGCTATTAGATTAGAGTGGTCACTTGAACAAACTTGTTGTTCAAGCTGTTGGTGCAATCGACCCAGGTCACGATTGACCAGGACTCAAGTTTGACTCGAGTGATGTTTTGATGTTTCGACAAAAACATATGACAATGTAATTGTCATGGGAAAGTCCAAGTGGAACACTTGGCATTTGGTAAAGTCCAAGTCTTGAGTACTTGACATGAAAAGTCCAAGTGGGACACTTGGCACATGAAAAGTCCAAGCATGGGTCTTGGCAATGTAAAAGTCCAAGCATGGGTCTTGGCAATGTAAAGTCCAACATGGGTTGGCAAGGAAAGTCCAAGCATGGTCTTGGCATGAAAAGTCCAACATGGGTTGGCAAGGAAAGTCCGAGCATGGTCTTGGCATGGAAAGTTCAACATGGGTTGGCAAGGGAAAGTCCAAGCTTGAGTCTTGGCATTTGAGAAGTCCAAGGGTTTGATATTGGCAGCGTAAAGTCCAAGCGGGAGTCTTGGCAGCATAAGACCAATGGTTGGCGGCGTAAAGTCCAAGCGGAGTCTTGGCGGCGTAAGTCCAATGTGCCTTGGCGGTGTAGACACCGTTAGCATGACATAGCCTAGGGAAGCACCTGGAGGCTAGCGCGATGGATGAACAAGTCATGGATGACTTGGAGGGATCCGAGAGGCGTGAGGCTGATGGAGGTGGCTAGAAGGCTTAGGTCTAGGCTAAGGGTGGTCTAGCAAGTATGGGGGCACCATACTTTGGGTTAAAACCTCATCAGGCGATCGGCCCGATGTACCTGATCGCAAGGTTCTGATCATAGTTCACCTTGAGCGCGAGAATGCCGTGCTTCGTAGGCGATCAACTACGCGGTGCGATCGACGCCAATGTTGCGATCGGTGATGGGGTAGAAAATCCACGCCGCCTTGAAGGATAAAAGGAGCTCGACGGGAGGATTTTTGGCAATGGTTTCTTGAGCATCTTTGGGGCGATTTTTTGCTGCAAATCAGAGTCTCCAAGACCACTCTTCAAGCAACCAAAAGCAAGCAATTCAAAGCATTTGTAAAGTGTTTTCTTTACTTGTATTGCATTATTCTTCATTGTATTTGCTTGTTGCTTTTAGATTATTGTTGTAATCTATTGTAAGAGGTTTCTCCACCTCCGACTTGTGTCGAGAATGAGTATTTGTGATTAGTGAGTGTGTGTGCATCACTAGGGCTCTTTAGAGCTCGATCCGTGGAGTAGGAACCGTTCGGTTCCGAACCACGTTATATCCTTGTGTTCGTGATTGTATCTTTTCGTTATTGCTTTTATTATTTCTATTCTGCTGCGCATAACGAGTTTTGTAGAGACGATCGCGAACGAATTCCATCTACGTACGAATTCAATGCTATTCACCCCCCCCCCCTCTAGCGGCGTCAAATCCCCAACACAAGCCACCAACCTCTATTCTACGAATAGCCCTAGAATAGACGATGTACGGATCGTCGGCTTTTGTGTTTGTATTCTGGATCCAAGTAAATTTTAACCATAAAATAGAACATACGACATGTATATGATTGAAAAACAATTATAGACATGTTACAAAAGAATATAAACAACCGTTATACCTCTCGATCTTCTATTGTATGTCCTTCCTCCTTTTGGACGTCGTGTGAGCGATGATCTTCCAAAAGTCAAAGCCTCCTAGATCACCAATCTTCCTTTCTTTGCTCGCTCCGAACAAAAAGAAGAATATGAAACAAAACTCTTCTCCTTCCTTTAGCCAACCACCAAGCACCAACTTTGATGCTTGTCGCCGGCCAAGGAGAAGAACAAAGAGAAGTGAACACCGGCCAAAACTCCAAAGGAAGAGACCCTAGACTTTCTTTCATCGGCCAAGGAGAAGAGGGAAATTAGGTTGGACATCGGCCAAGGTGGATAGAAGAAGGAGGGGCGCCGACAACCCTAAGGAAGAAGAAAACCTTCCTTAATTGTGGCCGCCCAAACCCTTCTCCAAAAACCCTAGCCTCCTTTTGTTTCTTGTCGCCCAAGCCAAAAGAAACAAAACCCTAATCTCTCTTTCCTTCCCACGCCCAAGCCTTAAGCCCCCTTTTATAGAGTTAGGCTTAAGCCTTGTTTTAATCTCCACCGACGATTCTAGGGATTTAATCTCAACCGTCGGATCTAGAGATTTAATCTCCACCGTCGGATCTAGAGTTTTGTTTTCAACCATTGGTTCTAGGCTTCATGAGTTTTTAATAGGCTACAATAGAGACCATGAGGAGGAGTTGGATCTTGGCCACCCAATGGATCAAACCCACATAAAGTCCGATCCATTAATGATAATCCATTCCACTAGAGGATTATCATTGATCTACCTCACCAACCGCCATAAGTTCATATAGGCTCTATATATTATTTGTACATTTATCTCCCCGTGTTTAAGATCTCGAATGTCCGTCGATTAATTAATTTACTGACAATTAATTAATCAACATCTAACTCCATGAGTAGTACCACTCAACCTTATCATCATGTCGGACCAAGTCTACCTGCAGGGTTTACATAATGAACCTTATGAGCTCCTCAAGGAGACATCATCATCCTAATATATAGGACATGGTTTCCTCCTATAATCAACGACACACCATATAAGTAATATCATTTCCCAACTTATCGAGCCTATCGATTTAATCTATAAATCTCGCCTATTGGTAAATCAAAGAAATGAGTACTAAGTATATGTGTCCGTTATTATAACAGGATTAAGAGCATGTACAATATAATATCTGAGGTCCGATTCGATTATGTAGTCAGCAATAAATCGAATCACCTCTAAGTCGGTCATGCTCAATACACACAAAGTGTACTAGTGTAATTCTATGGTCAAGACAAACCAATACCAAATCACACTACAACCATTCAAATAGTTTGTCCATAACCATCTCGATTGTGAGCCTTTACTTATACTTTACAATGAACCGATAACATGATCTCTTGCATGACACTACACACCATGTTATCTACAATGTAATGTATCAGACAAATATGCATATCCATAAATATGCAAACAATGATCATGTGATTCTTATTTCAAAATAAAGATGTTCATACAAAAGATAGACTTTTCAGTATACATCCCAACAATCTCCCACTTATACTAAACGACTATGTTGTCCTCATACTGCCATACATCTGATTCTCATTCCCTCCACATGCCTATCAAAAGCTCTCGCTAGAAAGACCTTAGTGAAAGGATCTACTAGGGTATCCTCTAATGCAATCTAGGCGACAACACCTTCTACCTCCTTTACGATTTCTCGTATCAGGTGGTACTTGTGTTCTATGTGTTTACTTGCCTTATGGGCCCATGGTTCCTTCGAGTTTGCAACTGCACCACTATTATCACACTAAATTGTGATAGTTCTGGGCAAACCAGGAATCACATCCAAGTCCATCAAGATGTTTCTGAGCCATACATCTTCTTTGGCCTCCTCAGAGGCTACCATATACTCAGCTTCCATGGTGGAGTCCGCCACGCATTTCTGCTTGACACTCCTACATACAATGGGTCCACCTCCCAAAGTAAATACAAAACCTGAGGTAGACTTACTATTATCCCTATCTTATTGGAAGTTGGAATCTGTGTAACCCACAAGGAGTAATTGGTCTGCCTGGTAAACTAGCTTATAATCCCTAGTCCTTCTCAGGTACTTCAATATATATTTTACCGCAGTCCAATGTCTCTGTCCTGGATTACTCTGATATCTGCTAACCATGCCAACAATAAAGCAGATATCTGGTCTCGTACACAGCATAACATACATAATCCTTCCTACTGTCGAAGCATAAGGAACCGCCTTTATCTTCTCTATCTCCTCAGATGTTCTAGGACACATCTCCTTAGATAAAGGAACTCCATGCCTGAAAGGTAGAAAACCTTTCTTGGAGTTCTGCATGCTAAAACGATCCATAATGGTGTCTATGTATGAAGCTTGAGATAAGCACAACATCCTTTTCCTGCGATCCCTTATAACCTTGATCCCAAGGATGTGTCCCACTTCTCCCAAGTCCTTCATATCAAACTGTTTGGACAACAATACCCTTACGTACGATAACACCTTGACATTGTTGCCAATTAACAAAATGTCAACTATGTATAGTACAAGAAATACCACTACATTTCTGTCACATCTCTTGTATACACAAGACTCATCTGAACTTTGAATAAATCCATAAGACTGGATTACCTCATCAAAGCGGATGTTCCAAGATCTCGAAGCTTGCTTCAATCCCTAAATGGACCGATTAAGCTTACACACAAGATGCTCTTTGCCCTTTGCAATGAATCCCTCTGGTTGCATCATATAGATGTTTTCTTCAAGACTTCCATTAAGGAAAGCTGTCTTGACATCCATCTGCCATATCTCATAATCCATATAAGAAGCAATGCATAAGAGAATCCGGATAGACTTAAGCATGGCTACCGGCGAAAAAGGTTCCTCATAATCAATACCCTGTTTCTGAGTATACCCTTTCGCAACAAGCCTCACTTTGAAGGTCTTAACCTTCTCGTCTATTCCTCTCTTTCTTTTGTAGATCCACTTGCATCCAATGGTTTTTACACTATCGGGTGGTTCTACTAGCTCCCAGACCTGATTTGAATCCATAGATTCAATCTCAGTTTTCATTGCACTTTGGCAAGATACCGCATCTTTATCTTGGATTGCCTCATCATATGTCCAGGGATCAGGTTCATATTCGCCAGCGACCAAATCAGAAGATTCTCCCAAGAACATGAATCTATCAGGCTATCTAACAACCCTCCCACTACGATGAGGTATCACCTGTGTATCCTCTGTGACACGTGGTGCAGTGACTTGTGGTATATCCTCTTGTACCGGTGGTATTGAAGAAGTGACTTCCCCTTTCAATTCCTCCAGAACAATCGTACTCATGGGCTTATGGTTCATCACATAGTCTTCCTCTAGAAATCTGGAGTTCGTGCTAATTATCAGCCTCTGATCTCTAGGACTATAAAACAAACCACCTTTCGTTCCTCTAGGATAGCCAACGAACATGCGTACTTCTGTACGAGGTTCCAACTTACCAGCATCTGTCTTCAGCACATGTGTTGGACTCCCCCAAATCCGAATGTCTTAGACTAGGCTTTCGCCCAGTCCACAATTCTGTGGGAGTAGAAGGCACTGATTTAGATGGTACCAAGTTTAGAATATACACTGCCGTATCTAGAGCATATCCCCAGAACGAATCTGGCAACTCAGAATAACTCATCATCGATCTAACCATTTCCATAAGAGTCCTATTCCTTCGCTCTGCTACACCATTCTGCTGGGGTGTGCCAGGTGCAGACAATTGGGATTGAATCCCAGTCTCTAATAAGTAATTCCTAAACTCTCCCAAGAGGTACTCACCACCACGATTAGATCGTAGTGTCTTGATACTTTTACCTTGACGTTTATCCATATCAACCTTGAATTCTTTGAACTTGTCAAAGCATTCAGACTTGCGGTGCATCAAGTAAATGTATCCATATCTCGAATAATCGTTTATAAAGGAGAAGAAATATTCAAAACCACCTCTTTCCTGGATAAACATAGGACCACACAAATCAGAATGAACCAAATCCAATACATCTTTGGCTCTATACCCCTTGGCCTTAAAAGGCCTCTTGGTTATTTTACCCTCCAAGCAAGATTCGCAGGTTGGGAAATCTTCTACCACTAATGAACCTAGAGGTCCATCAGTTATCAACCTTTGAATTCTGCTTAGGTTAATATAACCAAGTCTTAGATGTCAAATATATGTTTGGTTCATCTTCAAAGGTTCTTTTCTCTTATTGAAATTAGAAGATGAGTTATTAACTTCTATTTGCATCGTGGGAGCTTTTGGTTCAAGTATATATAAATTTCCTATCAATGCACCAAAACAGATAATCTCCCTATTCCTTTTTATAACAACTCTATCATTAAAAGAAATAGAATATCCATCCATAAACAATTTAGAAACCGAAATCAAATTCTTTCTAAATAAAGGTACATAAAGGCAATTCTTAAGAACCAAAACTTTATTTTTCTCAAAAGACAAATAAACATCTCCCACTGCAACAGCTGCCACCTTTGTTGCATCGCCCAAGTATACTGTACTCTCCCCCTCAGCCAGTCGTCTGGTTTCCTGGAACCCTTGCAAAGTATTGCAGACATGATTAGTGGCTCCTGTATCTACACACCAGGTGCCGATAGATAACACCGCTAAACATGTTTCAATGACTAGACCAAAAGATATACCTTTGTTCTGCTTCCGGTTAGGGCATTCCTTCTTCCAGTGTCCAGTCTGCTTACAAGTGAAGCACTTGCCTTTCGGCTTCTTCACTCCTCCCTAAGTTCCTTCCACCGCCTTAGCCCCAGCTTGTTTCTTCTTCTTCTTGCCTTTCGGCTTAGAAGTAGAAACCTTTTGGGCAACCATGGCTTGTGCCTGAGCACTCTGACGAAAAAGCCCCTCTGCTACCTGGAATTCTATCAGAAGCTCCGCCAACGAATACAACCTCTTGTTCATGTTGTAGTTTAGGTGAAACTGCTCAAAACTCCTAGGTAGAGACTGGAGAATGATATCGACCTGGGTTTCCCCATCGATCTCAGCTCCGAGGACTTCCAGCTCATTCAAATGAGCCATCATCTTGAGAACATGATCCCTCATGAGTGTTCCCTCGATCATGGTGGTCATCATCAAGTTCCTCATGGCTTCCTGCCTAGCTGCCCGATTCTGGTGTCCGAAAAGTTCTTTGAGATTGAGCATCATGTCATAAGCAATGGGCATGGCTTGATGCTGATGTTGCAGTACATTTGACATAGATGCCAAAATGTAGCACCGCGCCATCTCATCGGCCTTTATCCACTTCTTATAACTCTCCTTCTCCTTTTTCTCAGAATCATTCACAGGCTTAGGAGGGCACTCTTCGAGGAGTACATATTTGTATTCCTTAACAGTAAAGACAATGTCAAGATTTCCTCTTCCAAGCAACATAATTGGGTCCAGTAAGTTTATTTTCTTTCTGTATCACAGCAAGCGGGTTGAAAGTCATTTTCAAAGAAAACCTAAGAATCACATAGATCAAAAACATTAGATTTTAAAAAATTATTGATTCCTCAAACAATAAAATTTTAAAATCAACCAACACCTCAAAACACCGAGAATATCGTATGCCACGATAGTGTGGACGTATACGAATTCTACATTTGTAAGAGGAGGTTTTACCCATTAATTTTACTATCTTGTCAACCTAACTTTTTGACAAATAAAATTAATAGTTGGTTCCTCTTCATCCCTACAAATAAAAGCAGTGACTCCGATGGGGAGGATACTTATATTTGTATCTAAGTGTTCACCATTACTCGGTACTAAGGTAATTATCTCGGGTTATGTGCCTTCCGCACGCTCCTTAATAATTTCCTATAACCATATTCGACCCTGTGATCCGCAAACAAACTCATCCGATGGGGAGGAAGGCACTCAGAGCCGACGTGCAAGTTTGTTTGCATCACATGTCAAATCGTAATGGAGGTCGTGGGAATTTATAAAAATATCCCTCTCCCACTTAGTAATTTAAAATTGAGGAATTTTCTAGCCTACGACATGCATACCAAACAATAAGCAATAAATATGAAAAAGAAATATTTTCCAACTATTATGGCTTTTGTCTCCAATATGCCTCCCGTTGTATCGCCATCTCGTCCGCTCCTCCCTTCGCCATGTACTAGCCATCCGGAGATCCGAGCCGAGAAAAACTATTTTAATTTACATATATCGATCCTATACTCCATAAGGGAGTGTACATGAAATTTAGATCGAAAGTAAACTAAAATAAAAAGAGTGACTAAACAAAGTCGTATCTAATTACAAAAATTAAATACTAGCCTCGTCAACCTTGAGGATTCAACAAAATATACAATTACACACATACAATCACATACACACATATGACCATAATAGTTGGATCCTATGTCTGCAACCAAAAAGTTAACCTATGCACATCCTACTATTATCTGGCACATATAATATATGAAAAGTGCATAAAAGTAAATGAATCCTAAACACACAAAACCGGAAACCGTGGATCTGATACCACTTGAAGGTTTTGCGAAACCAAAGCTCTGATACCACTTGAAGGTTTTGCGGAACCGAAGCTCTGATACCAATTGAAGGTAGGAAACTTCGCTTCCCACTTCAACTCGGTCGCTTGTTCATGGTGATCCCTTCTACGTCCCTGGATAAAAAAAATTTATCTTTGATAAGAGGGATTACCCAAGCTCCCATTCCATCATCATGCTATTCGATTAGAGTGGTCACTTGAACAAACTTATTGTTCAAGCCACCAACCTCTATTCTACGAATAGCCGCAGAATAGACGATGTATGGATCGCCGACTTTTGTGTTTGTATTCAGGATCCAAGTAAATTTTAACCACAAAATAGAACATACGACATGTATATGATTGAAAAACAATTATAGACATGTTATAAAAGAATATAAACAACCATTATATCTCTCGATCTTCTATTGTTGTCCTTCCTCCTTTTGGACGTCGTGTGGGCGATGATCTTCCAAAAGACGAAGCCTCCTAGATCACCAATCTTTCTTTCTTTGCTCGCTCCAAACAAAAGGAAGAATATGAAACAAAACTCTTCTCCTTACTTTAGCCAACCACCAAGCACCAACTTTTATGCTTGCCGCCAGCCAAGGAGAAGAACAAAGAGAAGTGAATGCCGGCCAAAACTCCAAGGGAAGAGACCCTAGACTTTCTTTCACCGGCCAAAGAGAAGAGGGAAATTAGGTTGGATGCCGGTCAAGGTGGATAGAAGAAGGAGGGGCGCCGGCAACCCTAAGGAAGAAGAAAACCTTCCTTAATTGTGGCCACCCAAACCCTTCTCCAAAAACCCTAGCCTCCTTTTGTTTCTTGCCGCCCAAGCCAAAAGAAACAAAACCCTAATATCTCTTTCCTTCCCACGCCCAAGCCTTAAGCCCCCTTTTATAGAGTTAGGCTTAAGCCTTGTTTTAATCTCCACCGTCGATTCTAGGGATTTAATCTCAACCGTCGGATCTAGAGATTTAATCTCAACCATCAGATCAAGAGATTTAATCTCCACCGTCGTATCTAGAGTTTTGTTTTAAACCATGTTGGTGCAATCGGCCCAGGTAGACTCGAGTTTGACTCGAGCAGTACCTTGATAGTATTTTGATGATAGACAAAACTCATGACATGGGATTGTCATGGGAAAGTCCAACATGGGGTTGGCATGGAAAATCCAAGCATGGAGCTTGGTGTGGAAGTCCAAGGGGGAAGCCTTGGCATGGGAAAGTCTAAAGCATTGCGAAGCCGTGCGCTTGGTGCTTGACATGGGAAATCCAAAGCATTACGAAGTCGTGCGCTTGGTGCATTTGGGAAGTCTTGAGAACTTCGCAAGTTCACTAGGCTCGGGTCCTTGAGTCGGTGAAGGATGGCATTACGAAGCCATGCGCTTGGTGCATCCAAGGGACCGCCAGACGGGGAGCGAATGGAGTGAGCCCAAAAGGAAGCATACTTCTAGGGCATGAGATGCGAAGGATGGCGTTGTGAAGCCATGCGCTTGGCGCATCCGAGGGACGTAGGCCGAGGGAAGAGAGCTTCGGTGGGGAACTCCATGAGGGATAAGGTGGACTTGGCCAAGTGGCTAAGACTGAGTGTTGGACGCTCAAACAACTTTGTGTTTGAGGTTTTAGCCGACATCAGTCGACTAGCATAGGTGCCAGTCGACTGCCCTTGGTTTTATGGGTTCGATTGGTGTAAGGCTAGGGTTTTGTGCTTTGTAGTCGACTGCCATGGGTGGATCGGCGATATCATGACGAATCGGCTCGAGGATGGCGGTCGTGATGGGAGTGTCGCGAGTATCTGAAGCGCTCCGTAGCCGGGGCGATCGATTACTAGGTCACCGATCGTGATGGGCATCATCGATTGGTAGTAGGTGATCCGTTGGAACTTGTCGGCGTGGATCGCCGTTGTGAGACAACGACTCTGAAGGCGATCGGGCCTTTTGGCAGTCGACTGCTAGGCGCGAAAACATCTCAATGCAGGTTATAAAAGGAGCTCAAGATTGAGATTTTTGCCATGGTTTTTGTGGAGCTATTGGAGGGGAATTGCTGCTGCATTCCAGTCCTTCAAGAGCCAATCAAAGCAAGCAACAAACAAGTGATCAAAAGCAATCGGTGAAAAGTGTTTCTTTTGTATTGTATTTGTATATTACTGTTGTAATTGCTTGTGAGAGGTTTCTCCACCTCCGACGTGTAGTCGAGAAGGAGTTTAGTTAGTGTCGTGCGCATAACTAGAGTTAAGTGAGCTCGCCCGTGGAGTAGAACCATTTGGTTCCGAACCACGTATATTATGTGTTGTGTGATTGTGTATTATTGTTAGTTTCATTATTATTGTTATTCCGCTGCGCTAACAACAATCATAGACAAGCAACGCAACGAGAATGAGTGAATACCAACATCCAACGATCGAGGGCTATTCACCCCCCTCTAGCCGGCCATTTCGATTCCCAACAAGTGGTATCAGAGCCGAGGTCGCTCTTCAAGGACTAACCGCCGCGAGAGCACTACAAAATGGCCGGCTTCATCCATCCACCGAAATTCGATGGAGATTTTACTTGGTGGAGGAAACAAATGGAGGTATATCTCGAAACCGATTTTGATTATATGATTATTATAGAAAATGGTTTTGAGATGCCTAGGGACAAACACAACAAGCCCATAGAAAAATCAAAGTGGACCCAAGACAAAATCAAGAACTTTAAGACAAATCTCTGTTGGTGCAATCGGCCCAGGTTGACTCGAGTTTGACTCGAGCAGTACCTTGATAGTATTTTGATGATAGACAAAACTCATGACATGGGATTGTCATGGGAAAGTCCAACATGGGGTTGGCATGGAAAATCCAAGCATGGAGCTTGGTGTGGAAGTCCAAGGGGGAAGCCTTGGCATGGGAAAGTCCAAAGCATTGCGAAGCCGTGCGCTTGGTGCTTGGTGAGAAATGCATTGCGAAGCCGTGCGCTTGGTGCATTTGGGAAGTCTTGAGGACTTGGTAAGTTCACTAGGCTTGGGGTCCTTGAGTCGGTGAAGGATGGCATTGCGAAGTCATGCGCTTGGTGCATCCGAGGGACCGCCGGACGGGGAGCGAATGGAGTGAGCCCAAAGGGAAGCATACTTCTAGGGTATGAGACGCGAAGGATGGCGTTGTGAAGCCATGTACTTGGCGCATCCGAGGGACGTAGGCCGAGGGAAGAGAGCTTCGGTGGGGAACACCATGAGGGAAAGGTGGATTTGGCCAAGTGGCTAAGACTGAGTGTCGGAGGCTCAAACTTGATGTTTGAGGGTTTACCCGACGGTCGGATGCTCAAACAACTTGGTATTTGAGGTTTTGCCCGACGTCAGTCGACTGGCATAGTCGCCGATCGGGTCCAAGTCGACTAGGGTTCGGCGGTGTAAGGCTAGGGTTTGTGCTTAGCGGTCGATCGCCATGGTGCAATGATCGTTGATGTTGTGATGGTCATCGGCCGAGGGATGGCAGTCAATTGATGGGAGTGTCGCGAGCACAGAACGCTCTGTAGCCGACTGGGCAGTCGACTACTAGGTCACCAGTCGACTGATGGGCATCATCAGTCGACTGGGAGGTGATCCGTTGGAACTTGTCTGACGTGGATCTGGCCGTTGTGAGACAACGACTACAGGCGATCGGACCGGGCCTTTTGGCGATCAGCTAGGCGCGAAAATAGCTCGATGCAGGTTATAAAAGGAGCTCGAGATGGAAGTTTTTGCAATGGTTTTAGTGGAGCTATTGGAGGGGAATTGCTGCTGCATTCCAGTCCTTCAAGAGCCAATCAAAGCAAGCAACAATCAAAGCGATCAAAGCAATCGGTGAAAGTTTTCTTGTGTATTGTATTTGTGTATTTGCTTGTATTTCTATATTACATTGTAATTGCTTGTGAGAGGTTTCTCCACCTCCGACGTGTTGTCGAGAAGGAGTGTTATAGTTAGTGTCGTGCACATAACTAGATCTCGCCCGTGGAGTAGGAACCATTCGGTTCTGAACCACGTATATCTTGTGTTGTGTGATTGTGTATTGTTGTTAGTTTCATTATTATTGTTATTCCTCTGCGCTAACAACAATCGTAGACAAGCAATGCAACGAGAACGAGCGAATTACGGCATCCAATGACAAAGGTCTATTCACCCCCTCTAGCCGGCCGTATCGATCTCCCAACAAGTGGTATCAGAGCCGAGGTCACTCTTCAAGGACTAACCGCCGCGAGAGCACTACAAGATGGCCGGCTACAACCTTCAACCACCCAAATTCGAAGGAGACTTTCTATGGTGGAGAAGAAAAATGGAGGTATACCTAGAAACCGATTTTGATTTTATGATTATTATAGAAAACAGTTTTGAAATGCCTAGGGACAAGTACAATAAGCCAATTGAGAAGTCAAAATGGACCCAAGACCAAATCAAAGACTTCAAGACAAATCTCAAGGTAATCAAGTTGATTAGTGATTTGTTACCTAACACTATTTGGTCTAGATTGGGTGATTATAGGGATGCAAGGGAATTATGGAATAAGGTAATGAAATTCCAAGAAAATTCCCAATCGACACAAGTAGAGAAGAATGTCGAAGAAGAATCACCATCCACTTTTGAAGATGTGGATGACTTGGTGGAGACTTCCACCTCTAGCGTTGAGGGGAAGGAAAGGATTTCGATTCCGGAGCAAGATCAAAATGAAGCTTCTACCTCCGGAAGAAGTGAAGAGGCCTCCACCAACTCCCTAGGTAACTCAAGTGTTGTAATTTTAAATAAAAATCACATAATATGCTTTGAGTGTAGGGAGAAGGGGCATTACAAGAAAAAATGCCCTAAATTGGCTAAGGAAAAGGCATCAACACTAAAAGTCAATCCAAAGTCAAAGGATGTCGGTGTTCCCAAAATCAAGAGCAAAGAGCACATTGTGTGCTTTAAATGCAACCAAAAGGGACACTATCGAAGCCAATGCCCTAGGGGGAGGAAGAAAGGGCAAGAAGGTGCAACTCATGTAGGGGGAGCTCCTAAAGCTAACCCTAAGGTAAATTTATTTAATGCACCTTTAATTTCTAGAGTTAAAAAGCATGCTAAGAATTATTTTAGCTCTCTTGCTATTGTTAATGAAAAGCATGCTAGGCGAAACAATAAGGTTTATTGCTTAGGTGCCAAGCATGTTCATATGACTAAAGACAAACCTAGGACTCATAATTCTAGAAATATCTTGCCTAGGGAGTCAATTAGGAGAGTAGAAGAAAATTTGGGTATTAATCCCAAAAAGTCTAGGCACATGCCTAAGAAGAAGAGGTCTTCCCAAAAACCTAATGAAAATTCAAAAATGGGAAAATTAGAGCTAGAGAACCAAGTCTTGAGGTCAAGACTTGAGAGAATGGAGAAAGCCCTTAGAATCATAGAAAATTCAATTCTAGGGTCTAATGCCCAAAAGTCAAGACCTAAGGTTCAAAAACGGTCTAAGGGCAAGGAAGGTTTGAGTCACAAACCTAAGCCCAAGAAGACTTATCATAATGTTCCATTTAATTATGGAACTATTTCTAGGTCTAGGAAAACCAAGGCTAATAGGGAAGTCATCCCTAAGACTAGTCATGGTGTGTGCTTAGTGGCTAAGGACTTAAGGAAAACCAAGAAAGCCACTAAGAAGGTCAATGGAGGAGTCACCTCTAGAGTTGACCCAAGTAAGACCCATTTGACTAAGGCTTCAAAGCCAAAAAGGGTCATTAGAAAGGTATCTAGGGAAGTTATCCCTAGGGAATACCTTTTTAACCCAAGGAGCTCCAATAGATATTGGGTTCCTAAGAGCGTGATTGATTCACACTAAATGGGTTAGGGTGTGTCAACCCTAAGTGGATGGGTGGTTAACCTAGCCATTGTGAGTTGACACATTAGGGTGTGCCAATATGGGTTGAGAAGTTAAAAATGATTTAAATTGGCACAATTAGGTCATAGAAGTCATGGTGTGCCATTTTGGGTTTTTGGCACACTAGGGAGATGAATGGCATTAAGGCAAAATTGGTTTAATCTCTAGAAATGGCAAATTGATTTTAACACTTAGGTATTCTATACCTTAGTATATTTTAGTTGCCATGATTTGTTTGCCTTGCCATGTCATGACATCATCTTCATTCTTATCTATAAAAATGTCATGATCATGTTTAGATTTATATTTAGATGTCATGTATGCCTAGATCTCATTCACATGCCATGACATCATCATATTGGCATATGGTTTTACTTATATCATATCTATGCCATAATCATCATCATGCATAAATTAAAATGAAATTAAGGACTATGGCATGATTTGATGGGAATCAAATAATATTGCCTAGAAATATGCATGAGAACATAAACAAAACAAAACCCACATCTCACAAAAATTTGACTTGTATGTGTTTTTACACATCTAGATATTGGTGAGATGTTTAGGAAAAAGAAAATAAAGGTTTGAAAAACATTTTGAAAATATTTTGAAAAACCTTGGTGAAGCCTATCTTTTGATAGCTATCACCATTGAATGGGATGATACAAAGAGGGATCTTTATTGAAGCTTTTCTTAAATTTTAGACTTTGTATCAATCTCCTAATTTAATGGGTAAAATAATTTTCTAATATTTTTCACCCATAGTGTTTATGATAAGTAATATACATACCAAATTTCAAGAATTTTAAACTTATGTATATTTACTTATGGATTTCAGAAATCCATTTCAATGAAATCTTGCTTCTAAATCGATTATCGAGTCATTGCCATGGATGGCGATCGTGATAAAAATGATGATTTCTGATTTGTTGGTTATGCCCATGTTCAGCTAGGTTAAGGTCCCCTAACCACTCCTAACCCTAGGATATGCTTGGGAGAGCATTAGAGAGGGTGGAAATCCATTAGATATGGATTAGGAGTTGGGTTGAGGATGAGTATCAATTTTAAGGTGGATGAGAGTTCATTGTTGAACTTTGCCTTAATTTTATTTTGGTTTAATGTTCCTATTGGCTTAGGGACTCTCCAAGGACATTGTTGGTGCAATGATCAAGGGGGAGCAAGCCTCTAGGGGGAGGTATCCATCATGGGAAGATGGATGTGTATTTCCTCATGGGAGGAAAATTGGGTTGCCTCTCTTTAAGTGATATGGGATCACTAGAAAGATTGTAGGCATGTGTTCCTCCAAGGGAGAGATTGTAAGATCTCATTGGGATATGAGACATTCATACCCTTGGGGAGGACCTTTTTGATGTAATGTCAAAAAGAGAGAGAAGTTACCAAGTTACCAATTAGGTTTGAAATTCTCATTTGGGATATGAGAATTGCCAATATGGGAGAATTGGTAGACTTGAGATGGTAGTTTTGTCAATCATCAAAAAGGGGGAGATTGTTGGTGCAATCGGCCCAGGTTGACTCGAGTTTGACTTGAGCAGTACCTTGATAGTATTTTGATGATAGACAAAACTCATGACATGGGATTGTCATGGGAAAGTCCAACATGGGGTTGGCATGGAAAATCCAAGCATGGAGCTTGGTGTGGAAGTCCAAGGGGGAAGCCTTGGCATGGGAAAGTCCAAAGCATTGCGAAGTCGTGCGCTTGGTGCTTGGTGAGAAATGCATTACGAAGCCGTGCGCTTGATTCATTTGGGAAGTCTTGAGGACTTGGTAAGTTCACTAGGCTCGGGGTCCTTGAGTCGGTGAAGGATGACATTGCGAAGCCGTGCGCTTGGTGCATCCGAGGGACCGCCGGACGGGGAGCGAATGGAGTGAGCCCAAAGGGAAGCATACTTCTAGGGTATGAGACGCGAAGGATGGCGTTGCGAAGCCGTGCGCTTGGCGCATCCGAGGGACGTAGGCCGAGGGAAGAGAGCTTCGGTGGGGAACTCCATGAGGGATAAGGTGGACTTGGCCAAGTGGCTAAGACTGAGTGTCGGAGGCTCAAACTTGATGTTTGAGGGTTTACCCGACGGTCGGATGCTCAAACAACTTGGTGTTTGAGGTTTTGCCCGACGTCAGTCGACTGGCATAGGTGCCGGTTCGACTGGTCCAAGTCGACTAGGGTTCGACTAGTGTAAGGCTAGGGTTTTGTGCTTGGCGATCATTGCCATGGGTAATGATCGGCCCGATCGAGCGATGGTGAGTCGATCGGGATGGCGGTCGGATCGATGGGAGTGTCACGAGCATAGAACGCTCCATAGCCGACTGGGCAGTCGACTACTAGGTCACCAGTCGACTGATGGGCATCATCAGTCGACTGGTAGGTGATCCGTTGGAACTTGTCTGATGTGGATCTGGTCGTTGTGAGACAACGGCTACAGGGGCAGTCGACTGGGGCCTTTTAGCAGTCGACTGCTAGGCGCGAAAACAGTTCGATGCAGGTTATAAAAGGAGCTCGAGATGGAGGTTTTTGCAATGGTTTTTGTGGAGCTATTGGAAGGGAATTGCTGCTGCATTCCAGTCCTTCAAGAGCCAATCAAAGCAAGCAACAAGCAAAGCGATCAAAGCAATCGGTGAAAGTTTTCTTGTGTATTGTATTTGTGTATTTGCTTGTATTTCTATATTACATTGTAATTGCTAACTACAATCGTAGACAAGCAACGCAACGAGAACGAGCGAATTACGACATCCAATGACAAAGGGCTATTCACCCCCCTCTAGCCGACCGTATCGATCTCCCAACAATCTCGAGGTAATTAAATTGATTAGTGATTTGTTACCTAACACTATTTGGTCTAGATTGGGTGATTATAGGGATGCAAGGGAACTATGGAATAAGATAATAAATTTCCAAGAAAATTCCCAACCGGCACAAGTAGAAGAAAATGCCGAGGAAGAAGAACCCACAACATTTGAAGATGTTGATGACTTGGTGGAGACCTCCACCTCTAGAATTGAGGGGGAGGAGAGGCAATCTTCCATCCTGGAGCAAGAACAAGAAGCATCCACATCCGGGAGAAGTGAAGATCAAGAAGAGGCCTCCACCACCTCCCTAGGTAACTCAAGTGTTATTATTTTAAATAAAAATCACATAATATGCTTTGAGTGTATGGAGAAAGGGCATTACAAGAGCAAATGCCCTAAATTGGCTAAGAAGAAGGCATCGACACCAAAAGTCAACCCAAAGTCAAACGATGCCGGTGTTCCCTCAATTAAGAGCAAAGAGCACATTGTGTGCTTCAAGTGCAACCAACGGGGACACTGCCGAAGCCAATGCCCTAGGGGGAGGAAGAAAGGGCAAGAAGGTGTGACTCATGTAGGGGGAGCTTCTAAAGCTAACCTTAAGGTAAATTTATTTAATGCACCTTTAATTCCTAGAGTTAAAAAGCATGCTAAGAATTATTTTAGCTCTCTTGCTATTATCAATGAAAAGCATGCTAGGAGAAATAATAAGGTTTATTGCTTAGGTGCCAAGCATGTTCATATAACTAAGGACAAACCTAGGACTCATAATTCTAGAAATATTTTACCAAAAGAGTCCATTAGGAGAATTGAAAATCACCTAAGTGTCAACCCCAAGAAATCTAGGCACATGCCTAGAAAGAGTCCTTCCCAAAGAAAGAATGAAAATTCAAAATTAGGAAGATTAGAGGTGGAAAATCAAGCCTTGAGGTCAAGGCTTGACAAATTGGAGAAGACCCTAGCAATAATCAAAAATTCGGTTCAAGGGTCAAATACACAAAAGTCAAGGCCTAGGAAACAAGAAATATCTAAGGGCAAGAAGGGTTTGGGTCACAAACCTATGTCCTACCATAATGTTCCATTTAATTATGGGACAACATCTAGGTCTAGAAAAACCAAGGCTAATAGGGAAGCTATCCCTAAGTCTAGCCATGGTGTTTGCTTAGTGGCTAAGGACCTAAGAAAAACCAAGAAGGCCACTAAGAAGGTCATTAGGGGAGTTACCTCTAGAGTTGACCTAGGAAAGACCCAAAAGACTATGGCTTCAAAGCCTAAAAGGGTCATTAGGAAGGTATCTAGGGAAGTTATCCCTAGGGAATACCTTGTTAACCCAAGGAGCTCCAATAGGTATTGGGTTCCTAGAAGCGTGATCGATTCACGCTAGATGAGTTAGGGTGTGTCAACCCTAAGTGGAGGGGTAGTTAACCTAGCCATGATGAGTTGACACATTAGGATGTGCCAATATGGTTTGAGAAGTTTTAAAATGATTTAAATTGGCACAATTAGGTCTTAGAGGTATTGGTGTGCCATTTTGGGTTTTTGGCACACTAAGGAAATAATGACATTAAGGCAAAATGTATTTAATCCCTAAAAATGGCAAATTGATTTTCACACTTAGGTATTCTATACCTTAGTATATTTTACTTGCCATGATTTGTTTGTCTTACCATGTCACGACATCATTTTCACTTTTATCTCTAAATATGTCATGATAATATTTAGATTTATTTTTATATGTCATGTATGCTTAGTTCTCATTCACATGCCATGACATCATGATATTGGCATATGTTTTTATCTAAATCATATTTATGCCATAATCATATCATGCATAGTTTAAAATGGAGTTAAGGACTATGGCACAACTTGAAGGGAATCAAATTAATGTTGCCTAGAAATATGCATGAGAACATAAACAAAACAAAACCCACATCTCACAAAAAATTTGACTTGTATGTGTTTTACACATCTAGATATTGGTGAGATGTTTAGGAAAAAGAAAATAAAGGTTTTAAAAAACATTTTGAAAACATTTTGAAAAAACTTGGTGAAGCCTATCTTTTGATAGCTATCACCATTGAATGAGATGATACAAAAAGGGCTCTTTATTGAAGCTTTTCTTAAATTTTGAACTTTGTATCAATCTCTTAGTTTAATGGGTAAAATAATTTTCTTATATTTTTCACCCATAATGTTTGTGATAAGTAGTATACATACCAAATTTCAAGATTTATCTACTTATGTATATTTACTTATGAATTTGGATAAAAACGCAAATCTGATTATTAGTCGATCGCCAGGAGGCCAATGATCGATGAGTGTGTGTCGATCGTTTCGATGCAATGATCAAAATCCGATTTCGGGTAAACCTTGTTGGTTAGGCTCATGTTCAGCTATGTTTTGGTCCCCTAACCACTCCTAACCCTAGGATATGATTGGGAGAGCATTAGAGAGGGTGGAAATCCATTGGATATGGATTAGGAGTTGGGTTGAGGGAGAGTATCAACTTTAAGGTGGAAGAGAGTTCATTGTTGAACTTTGCCTTAATTTTGTTTGGTTTAATGTTCCTATTGGCTTAGGGACTCTCCAAGGACATTGTTGGTGCAATGGTCAAGGGGGAGCAAGCCTCTAGGGGGAGGTATCCATCATGGGAAGATGGATGTGTATTTCCTCATGGGAGGAAAATTGGGTTGCCTCTCTTTAAGTGATATGGGATCACTAGAAAGATTGTAGGCATGTGTTCTTCCAAGGGAGAGATTGTAAGATCTCATTGGGATATGAGACATTCATACCCTTGGGGAGGACCTTTTTGATGTAATGTCAAAAAGGGGGAGAAGTTACCAAGTTACCAATTAGGGTTCGTTGGAATTCTCATTGGGATATGAGAATTGCCAATATGGGAGAATTGGTAGACTTGAGATGGTAGTTTTGTCAATCATCAAAAAGGGGGAGATTGTTGGTGCAATCGGCCCAGGTTGACTCGAGTTTGACTCGAGCAGTACCTTGATAGTATTTTGATGATAGACAAAACTCATGACATGGGATTGTCATGGGAAAGTCCAACATGGGGCTGGCATGGAAAATCCAAGCATAGAGCTTGGTGTGGAAGTCCAAGGGGGAAGCCTTGGCATGGGAAAGTCCAAAGCATTGCGAAGCCGTGTGCTTGGTGCTTGGCATGGGAAATCCAAAGCATTGCGAAGCCGTGCGCTTGGTGCTTGGTGAGAAATGCATTGTGAAGCCGTGCGCTTGGTGCATTTGAGAAGTCTTGAGAACTTGGCAAGTTCACTAGGCTTGGGTCCTTGAGTCGGTGAAGGATGGCATTGCGAAGCCGTGCGCTTGGTGCATCCGAGGGACCGCCGGACGGGGAGCGAATGGAGTGAGCCCAAAGGGAAGCATACTTCTAGGGCATGAGACACAAAGGATGGTGTTGCGAAGCCGTGCGCTTGGCGCATCCGAGGGACGTAGGCCGAGGGAAGAGAGCTTCGGTGGGGAACTCCATGAGGGATAAGGTGGACTTGGCCAAGTGGCTAAGACTGAGTGTCAGACGCTCAAACAACTTTGTGTTTGAGGTTTTATCCGACATCAGTCAACTGACATAGGTACCAGTTGACTGCTCTAGGTCGTTTGGGTTCGACTGGTGTAAGGCTAGGGTTTTGTGCTTGCGCGCCAATCGCCATGGATCGCAGCGATCGATCGGAATGATCGCCGAGGGATGGCGATCGTGATGGGAGTGTCGCGAGCACAGAACGCTCCGTAGCTGACTGGACAGTCGACTACTAGGTCACTAGTCGACTGATGGGCATCATCAGTCGACTGGTAGGTGATCTGTTGGAACTTGTCTGACGCGGATCTGGCCGTTGTGAGACAACGACTACAGGGGCAGTCGACTGGGGCCTTTTGGCAGTCGACTGCTAGGCGCGAAAACAGCTCGATGCAGGTTATAAAAGGAGCTCGAGATGGAGGTTTTTGCCATGGTTTTTGTGGAGCTATTGGAGGGGAATTGCTGCTGCATTCCAGTCCTTCAAGAGCCAATCAAAGCAAGCAACAAACAAGTGATCAAAAGCAATCGGTGAAAAGTGTTTCTCTTGTATTGTATTTGTATTCTTGTTTGTATTTGTATATTACTATTGTAATTGCTTGTGAGAGGTTTCTCCACCTCCGACGTGTAGTTGAGAAGGAGTTTAGTTTGTGCCGTGTGCATAACTAGAGCTCGGTGAGCTCGCCCGTGGAGTAGGAACCATTTGGTTCCGAACCACGTATATTGTGTGTTGTGTGATTGTGTATTGTTGTTAGTTTCATTATTATTGTTATTCCGCTGCGCTAACAACAATCGTAGACAAGCAACGCAACGAGAATGAGCAAATTCTGACATCCAACGATCGAGGGCTATTCACCCCCTCTAGCCGGCCGTTTCGATCCCCAACAAACCATTGGTTCTAGGCTTCATGAGGTTTTAATAGGATACAATAGGGACCATGAGGAGGAGTTGGATCTTGGCCACCCAATGGATCAAGCCCACATAAAGTCCGATGCATCAATGATAATCCATTCCACTAGAGGATTATCATTGATCTACCTCACCAACCCCCATAAGTTAATATGGGCTCCATATATTATTTGTACATTATCTCCCCGTGTTTAAGATCTCGAATGTCCGTCGATTAATTAATTTACTGACAATTAATTAATCAACATCTAACTTCATGAGTAGTACCACTCAACCTTATCATCATTGCGGACCAAATCCACCTGCAGGGTTTACATGATGAACTTTATGAGCTCCTCAAGGGGACATCATCATCTTAATATATAGGACACTGTTTCCTCCTATAATCAATGACACACCATATAAGTAATATCATTTCCCAACTTACTGAGCCTATCGATTTAATCTATAAATCTCGCCCATTGGTAAATCAAAGAAATGAGTACTAAGTATATGTGTTGGTTATTATATCGGGATTAAGAGCATGTACAATATAATATCTTAGGTCCGATTCGATTATGTAGTCAGCAATAAATCGAATCACCTCTAAGTCGGTCCTGCTCAATACACACAAAGTGTACTAGTGTAATTCTATGGTCAAGACAAACCAATACCAAATCACACTACAACCATTACAATGGTTTGTCCATAACCATCTCAGTTGTGAGCCTTTACTTATACTTTACAATGAATCGATAACATGATCTCCTGTGTGACACTACACACCATGTTATCTACAATGTAATGTATCAGACAAATATGCATATCCATAAATATGCAAACAATGATCAGGTGATTCTTATTTCAAAATAAAGATGTTCATACAAAAGATAAACTTTTCATTATTCATCCCAACATAGTATTAATCCTAACCCAAGTCATTCTTGGATTCAATCTCATCCTATCGACCAAGTGATAGGTAATCCTAGCCTAGAGGTTCGAACTAGATCATCATATAGAAATCTTAGTCAAATCTCCTTGATTTTGAAAATCGAACCCAAAACCATTGAACAAGCTCTTCTTGATCCCGATTGGATTATTGCAATGCAAGAAGAGCTAGCTCAATTTACTAGGAACAAAGTTTGGAAATTAGTACCACCACCTAAAGATAAATCAATTATTGGAACAAGGTGGGTCTTCCGAAACAAACTTGATGACAAAGGTGAAGTAGTTAGAAACAAAGCAAGATTAGTCATAGAAGGGTTTAGTCAAGTAAAAGGGTTAGATTATGATGAAACCTATGCCCCCGTAGCTAGATTAGAATCCATCCGAATTTTGTTGGCATACTGCACATCGAGGATTTAAATTATTTCAAATGGATGTCAAGTCGGCGTTCTTGAATGGACTTATTAAGGAAGAAGTATACGTTAGTCAATCCCAAGATTCGAAAGCCTAGACAAACCCAACCATGTCTTTAGACTCAATAAAGCTTTATATAGACTAAAACAAGCTCCTAGAGCTTGGTATGAGAAGGCTTTCTATATACCTTAAGTCTAAAGGGTTTAGCCAAGGCTTAGTCGACACAACCCTTTTCGTAAAATCTGTAGGCAAAGAAATTTTTATAGCCCAAATTTACGTAGATGACATAATATTTGGAACCACTAATTTAGTCCTACTAAACGAGTTCATTTCACTCATGGAAAGTGAATTTGAAATGAACTTAGTAGGAGAATTAAATTTCTTTCTAAGATTACAAATTAAACAAACTAAGAAAGGAATCTATTTGCATCAACAAAAATACGCTAAGGAATTAATTAACCGATTAGGAATGCAAAATGCTAAAATCATTAATACACCCATGGCAACAAATGTTAATATAGGAGAAGATGTAGACGGAAAACCTATTGACCTAAAATACTATAGGAGTGCGATAGGGAGTCTCCTTTACTTAACTGCGAGTCGACTCGATATATTATTCGCAGTAATTATGTGCGCAAGGTTCCAAACCTGTGCTAAGGAGTCTCACCTGTTGGTGCAGGGGCACCAGATAATCGAACCTATGTTTTGATTATGGCAAAAACACAAAGTTAAGTTTACATCATTGTCTCACAAGCTAAATCAAGTGTGTAGAAAGGCTAAGCTAAGTCGAAGGTCAGGGACACCCAGAGGGAGCTGTGGTGGTCGGGCAACACTGAGGGAACTTCGTGAGAGTTGAAGAACCTAGGTGGAAGACCGAAAGCAAAGTGACATATCTTAAAGGACCAAAAGTAAGCTCGTGTGAGTGAGAGATGGTATGGTTGTGTCCTCTGTACGTGGATGACCGTAGGCGACAATCCGACTAAGACTTCCTGTGGAAGGTCTAGGTCGAGATCGAACAGTAAGAAACCGTCGCATTTACCATTTTCCATGCTAACCTCTTATTATAGGGAAGTAGTCAGGCTGGCAGTCGACTACTAGTCATTGGACAGTCGACTGATGGTGATGAAACAACCTTTTGTACTAGGTCAAAATGGATAATGTTTGACGCGATCACTTCGTAATAAAATTTGGTACAACCTTGTGATCTATTCCAAAAGATGAGGATACTTATTCTGAGGCCAAAATCTATAAAAGGAGGGAAGGATTCCAACCCAAATATCAATCAAGATTATTCTCAAGTGCTCCTACAATGCCAAAGCTCCAACACCGTCATAATGCTGATGCGACGACAAGCTTTAATCTTCTTCGTCGGCAGCAGTAGCAAGTAATATTTTTTTGTTATTGTATTCTTTGTTATCGTAACGAGGTGAGGTAGGCTTGTTGCCTCATCCTCGTACTTCCAATTTTGTGATCGTTATCTCCTACCTCCAACGAGGAGGAGATCTTATAGTGTTTTGCCCTCCGTACGCGATCTAGGATCATTAGGGCCTTGGATTAGCAACCGCTGGGTTGTGAACCAAGTAAAAATAAACTTATCTTTTTATTTTTCTCCTGTGCTTGCTCGTATATCGAACGAACGAAATGAAAATTTTTACTCTCGCTATTCACCCCCCCCCTCTAGCGACGCTTCTTGATTCAACATCACCTAACATTAGTTAAGTGTATCCTTAAATATCTAAAGGGCACGTTAAGCGTAGGTATTTGGTACCCTAGATCTTCCGAGTTCGAACTAATCGGCTACTCCGACTCGGATTATACCGGTAGTAAACTCGATAGAAAGAGCACGAGTGGTTGTTGTCAACTTCTCGGCTCAAGTCTAGTGAGTTGGTGTAGTAGGAAGCGACACTGTATTGCCTTATCTACCACTGAAGCTGAATACGTCGCAATGGGTGAATGTGTGGCTCAGCTTCTTTGGATGAAGCACACTCTCCAAGACTTTAACTTAAACTTCAACAATATTAAAACTCACATAGATAATATTAGCTCAATCAACTTAACCAAAAACCCTATATGCCACTCTAGGACCAAACATATAGAAGTTAAACACCACTTTATTCGAGAACACATAACTAACGGAACCATTAAACTTGAATATGTGGAATCCAAGTCAAACCTAGTCGATCTTTTTGTTGGAGTATTGGGAATACAATCAAAGTCCCACATTGGTAAGACATGGAAAAGATTATGTGCTTATAAGATGAAAAGATATCTCTATTGGTATGAGACCTTTTGGGTAAAGCCCAAAAATAAAACCATGAGAGCTTGAATCCAAATTGGATAATATCATGTCATTGTGGAGATATGTGATTCTTATAGGCACTAACAATTGGTATCAAAGCCATGGTTCATGTCAATCCATGAACCTCGAACAAAGTAAGTTGAGCTCCCATGTTCGGATCAAGAGAACCAGACACCATGCAGGAAGTCCAGTTGGGCCAGAAGGGTTGGACAACTAGCAGAAAGTCTAGCTGGGTCAGGAGGACCAGACAGTTGGCAGGAAGTCTTGGTGGGTTGAGGATCGGACATCAAGCAGACTATGTCCTTCGGTACGGATAGGCTAGAGGGGAGGGGGGGGGGTTAATGTGGTCCTTCGTTTGAGGGGGGGGGGTTGTTGGAGTATTGGGAATACAATCAAAGTCCCACATTGGTAAGACATGGAAAATATCATGTGCTTATAAGATGAAAAGATATCTCCATTGGTATGAGACCTTTTGGATAAAGCCCAAAAATAAAACCATGAGGGCTCCAAAGTGGACAATATCATGCCATTGTGGAAATATATGATTCTTATAAGTACTAACACTTTTTACCAAGCCACTACCCGAAGCCAAATTTAGTTTACTAAGATGAAAATTGGGCATGTGCATAATAGAGTAGGACTTACATTTTTTTTATATACTCTATTACTTACTTTTCATGTTAATAGAACTAGCTTAGGGTTTACCCTAGATATAATGCACCTATAGATTTAAGAAGCCACTACATCTCACAATACATAAGACTAATGTGTTTGTGTACTTAGCCACGTAGATGGGTGTGAGATGTTAAGACCTTACTCTTGGTTCCAGATGTAGATTTAGTGCATCAACATGAACCACGGAGTATAATTATACAAATTAACCAACTCTAATCAAGACTTGTTGATTATTCCATATCAATCAAGTCAAATAGAGTTGAACATACAAATAGATGAGGCTATTTTTAATCTACTATTTTCAAAATTTATTTGGAACATGCTTGGACGTAAAACTTATTTTATGACAAAATTAAAAAATACTATGTTTTTCAAACCCCCCCCCCCACTCTTTCCGATTTATGAAAAAAGGGGGAGAAAGGCCAAAGTTAAGGGATCAATTTTTTGATAACTTAACTTAAGTACATATCTTATATTTTTATGGCCTAAAGTTAAGGAAATGTTTACTTAACTTAACTTGTTTAACTTTTTAAATTGGTTAAGGGGAGAAAGGACAAGGTTAAGAAATCAGTCTTTGATTACTTAACTTAAACTTATTTTAAACAATAAGTCCAATATTAAGTAATTTAGATTACTTAACTCCTTTTAAAATAGCAAACATCAAGGGGGAGGGTTAAAACCCTTTTCAAGTATTCACCCTCGATCAAGGGGGAGGATTCCTCAAGGGGGAGCACTTGAAAAAGAGTTTTACTCATACTCCTACTTAACTTGAAGAAGTTAAGAACACTTTTTTAAAATTTAATATTCGTGTATATTTTATATTCATGATAGTCAATTCACTTAATTTAATTCCTTAACTTTGTGTGGTTTTGCCATAGATCAAAATGGGGGAGATTATTGGTGCAGTAGGCACCTAAGTCGAACCTGAGTTTTGATTATAGCAAAAGACACAAAGTTAAATTCATTTTGTTATCTCAGGAGTTGAATCAAGTGTGTAGGAATGCTAAGCTAAGCTGAAGGTCAGTGACACCCAAAGGTGTTAGGGCAATCTCTTGCCATGATTAGGTTTTGATGTGTGTGGCAAAGGGCTTAAGTTAGTTTGTTATGTTGATTTGATATGTGCGTTGAAGTCGTGCAGGACTTAGTAATTCGCACATGGAGTTGTGGCAAGTTTCACATCTCATGACTCGGTCCTTGAGTCGGTGAAGGATTGCTTTGCGGAAGCCGTGCGCTTGGAGCATCCGAGGGACTGCCGGACGAGAAGCTTGGAGTGAAGCCGGAGGAAGTAGACTTCGAGGCAAGAGACGCGAAAGAGCATTGCAGAGCCGTGTGCCTGATGCTGCCGAGGGACGTGGCCGCGAACGAAGAGAACTTCGAAGGCGAGGGACTCCAAGGGATGAGAGTGAGCGAATGTAACCCAAGAAGGGGTAGCTCTTAGGTGAAACTTGATCATTTGGCCAAGTGTTGGATGAGTTTTCCCGACACCAGTCGACTACCATGTCATGGCAGTCGACTGCTCTGAGTCGATGGTTCGATCGACTAGTCTAATATGGCTGAATCAAGTTGATCAGTCGACTGCCGGCATGGGCAGTCGACTGGTGGCTTGATCAGTCGACTGCCAAGGGACGGCAGTCGACTGATGACACTGTGCACGGGCACAGAATGGAGTCGATCTCGTGGAGCACTCGACTGATTGACATCAGTCGACTGATGGGTTCCATCAGTCGACTGATGTCAATACCGTTGGATGGAATCCAATGTGGAAAGCGGCCATTATTGGGCAATGGCTACAGGATCAGTCGACTGATCGAGGGCATCAGTCGACTGCTCTTGTGTCAACGGGAAGAAACCCTCTTCCTCTATAAAAAGGAAGAGGATGGGGCTTTGGGAGGCTAATGCTTGAGCTCTAAACTTCTCCCAAAGTGCCATACACGATTCCCTACTCTTCTTACTTACTTTAATTCCATTCTATTGTAAGAAAAGAGATTGTAAAGAGGTTACCTCCACCTAGCTTTGTGCAAAGGAGAGATCTAGTGGATAGATTGCGGAGTGATTCACCGTGGATGAATCGGACCGTGGATTAGCGGCGTAGCCGTGAACCACGTTACATCTCGGTGTTTGTATTGTTTTGTTTATCTTTTGCTTTGTCTTTATTTATATTTGCATATTCCGCTTGCTCTAACATTTTGTAGACGAGCAAAATACGACATCCAACGAACGAGGGCTATTCACCCCCCTCTAGCCGGCCATTTCGATCCCCAACAAGTGGTATCAGAGCAAGGTTGCTTGTCATCGGACTAACAGCCGCAACAAGCTCTACATCAAAAATGGTCGACTCAAACATTCATCCACCGAAGTTTGAAGGGGAATTTGCTTGGTGGAAGAAGCGAATGGATGTATTCTTTGAAACCAACTTTGAAATATTATTAATTATGAAAAACGGTTTCGAGTTGCCTAGGAACGAAGATGGGGAGCCATTGGAGAAATCGAGATGGAGCAAACGACAAAGAGAGGAGTATTTGGCAAATTCAAAGGCCAAGCACCACCTATACAATGTACTCCCTTAACAAGAATTCAACCGGATAGGAGAGTGTGCTAGCGCCAAGGAAATGTGGAAGAAATTAACAGAGATCCATGAAGGCACATCCGAGGCAAAGCTAGCAAGGAGAGATGTCCTTCGCTCCCAATTGTCCAATATCAAACTCGAAAAGGGAGAGAAGGTAAAATCCCTACACTCTAGATTTAAGGAAATTCTAACCGGTTTGACAAGTGTAGGTGAAAAGCTCTCCAATCGGGATATGGTAATGAAGGCCATAGATGCCTTTCCCCAGTCCTCAAAGTGGAGCTCCATGGTGGACTCCTTCTATATCTCGAAGAATTTAGAAGTGAACACCTTGGAGGAGTTCTTCTCAACAATGGAACTCCACGAAACGAGGCTTGAAGGAATACAAGAAGAGCCAAAGTTTCCAACTTCAAGAGGAGTAGCTTTGATAGCAAACAAGGGGAAGAAGAAGATAGAGATCCCCTCCTCCGATGATGATGAAGCCTCTTCCTCCTCCTCCATGGATAGCACAGAAGAAGCGTATATGTTAAGGAGGGTAAGACGTGCATTAAAAGGTTTTAGATTTAATAAATCTAATGATAGGAATAGAAGACCAAGGGGGAAAATTATTTTCTACAATTGCCAAGGAGAGGGACACATAAGGGACAATTGTCCCCTCCTAAACAAGAGCAAGGAAGAGAGGAAGAAGAAAGAAGAAAAGAAGAAGAAAAAGGGGAACAAGAAAAAGGAAGAAGAAAAGAAGGCAAAGGAAAAGGGGAAGGCCAAAGCATTCAAGGCCAAGACATGGGATGACCCTTCTTCCTCTTCCTCTTCCGAGAAAGAAAATGCATTTGTCACCAACCTAGCATTGATGGCATTCGATGACTTGGATTGCTCCTCCACCGAAAATGAAGAATCAAGCTCAAGTGAAGGGGGAGCCTCTACTTCCTCATCCTCCTCATCAGAAGAAGAAGACATGGAAATTATGGTAATGAATGCCTCTCCTAAGAAAATAGTTTCCATAGTTTCTAGCTTAACTAGGGATTTATTTAGAGCAAAGAAGAAAAATAAGAGCATGCTAGATCAAATTAAGGACTTAGAAAATAAACTAGAAAAAGCATGCTTAAATGAAAATGAAAATATTTCTTCTTGTAATGATGATGCATGCTCACATGAATATATGCCATTTAATGTTAGTGATGCATGTATGGATGAAAATAAGGCTCTAAGGGAAAAGGTAGATTACTTGACAAAAGCCCTAGAAAAATTCACTATTGGCTCCAACACATTGAACATGATCATAGGGAGCCAAAGAGCAAGCTTTAACAAGAAAGGCCTAGGATACAAAGAAAAGAAAAATGAAAAGGCCTACAAGTGCCTAATTGCTAGGGGACAAGATAAGAAGAAGGTAATTGCTAGAAAATGGATCCCCAAGGAGTATCTAGTGAACCCCATAGGAAAGAATTTGTATTGGGTTCCAAAATCCATCCTTAAGGGTTAGAAAACCCCTAGGGTAGTCAACCATATGCAATTGACCTATATCATATTTTGGTTGACTTAGGATGACGGGACAACATTTTTAAATAGTGTTAGGCGATGATAACGTGCCTATAAATAGTTAATAATGCTTAAATCATGATGATTAATGTAATTGCTATGTATGTTTGCAATCATGATTTATGATTTTAAAATTTGGCACATCATCATGAGAAATAGGGTTAAATCATGCCTTAGATGATATTTTGCTTATTATCATGATATAATACCTAATGCATGATTACAATTTGATGAATACATGTATTTCATGATCATAATGTAGAATTAATTGATATATGCCATTATGATCATGTGGATTGTTAGGGTGATACTTAACCTTGATAGATGTATGAATATAATGGTTAAGTATATACAAATACCCCCTAGGATGCATCTCACACTCACCATAGGCTACTTTTATTGAAAACTTAGCATGGGTGAGATGTTAGGATGATACAAATGTCCACTAATGCCTATGGCATTTAGATGGTCATTTAAAGTATCAAAATAGCAATAATAGACCAATCATGGGGAAGGCTTATGTTTAATTCATAGACATATTGCCCAAAGATCATGGTTGGATATTTCATAGGTTTTCAAAACAATTTATTAATCTAAAATCTATGTATTCATGTTTTGAAACAAATGGAACCAAAACTAGGTGTTAAACTTGATACTCACATGATCAAAACCCTAGTGGTTTTTAAACCTTTTGGATTTTTGGCAAATACGTGAAAATATAATGATTTTTCATGAAGAAATATTTTTCACTGATAAAGAATCTTACAAGAAATATGTTCCCCAAATTTCATGATTTTTCGAATTTTTTGGAATTTTTATGCATTTCTGAATTTCACCCCGGAAATCAGAATTCAAAACAAGCAGTGTGCTACTGATCGGTAGTCCTGAACCAATCAATCTGGTAGTCCGAACTAATGATCATTGGTGACCTGATATTCTGAATAGTAAAGGCTGATTTCAGATTTTAAAACAATTTTTGGAATTTTCCTCCTATTAGACTTGATGCCATGAGTTTATAACTTAGTGTTAATCTTTTTGATGGTGTCAAAGGGGGAGAATTGATTATGTTTAAGTAAATTATGATAGGGGGAGAAATTTGTAGAGAGAGTTTCATGGATTAAGGGGGAGTTTCATGTTGCTATATCATGTTTATGTTTACATGCTTTCTTACCTTAAAATTTTATATCAAATATTTTTACCTAACTTAAACGGATTGTCACACATCAAAAAGGGGGAGATCGTTAAGGCAATCTCTTGCCATGATTAGGTTTTGATGTGTGTGGTAAAGGGTTTAAGTTAGTTTGTTATGTTGATTTGATATGTGCGTTGAAGTCGTGCAGGACTTAGTAATTCGCACATGGAGCCGTGGCAAGTTTCACATCTCATGACTCGGTCCTTGAGTCGGTGAAGGATTGCTTTGCGGAAGCCGTGCGCTTGGAGCATCCGAGGGACCGCCGGACGAGAAGCTTGGAGTGAAGCCAGAGGAAGTAGACTTCGAGGCAAGAGACGCAAAGGAGCATTGCAGAGCCGTGAGCGATCTTTGCTGAGGGCGTGGCATGACGAAGAGAACCAAGGCGAGGGACTCAGGGATGAGTGGCGAGAATGTAACCCGGGAAGGGGTAGCTCTTAGGTGAAACTTGGCCCCACGGCCAAGTGTTGATGAGTTTTTCGACACCCGATCCGCCATGTCATGGCAATGATCGCCCGAGTCGATGGTTCGATCGATCGGGTCTAATATGGATGATTGTCGATCGGCCGCCAAGGGACGTCAATCGACTGATGACACTGTGCACGGGCACAGAATGGAGTCGATCTCATGGAGCACTCGACTGATTGACATCAGTCGACTGATGTCAATACCGTTGGATGGAATCCAATGTGGAAAGTGGCCGTTATTGGGCAACGACTACAGGACCAGTCGACTGATCGAGGGCATCAGTCGACTTCTCCTGTGTCAATGGGAAGAAACCCTCTTCCTCTATAAAAAGGAAGAGGATGGGGCTTTGGGAGGCTAATGCTTGAGCTCTAAACTTCTCCCAAATTGCCATACACGATTCCCTACTCTTCTTACTTGCTTTAATTCCATTCTATTGTAAGAAGAGAGATTGTAAAGAGGTTACCTCCACCTAGCTTTGTGCAAAGGAGAGATCTAGTGGATAGATTGCGGAGTGATTCACCGTGGACGAATCGGACTGTGGATTAGCGGCGTAGCCGTGAACCACGTTACATCTCGGTGTTTGTATTGTTTTGTTTATCTTTTGCTTTGTCTTTATTTATATTTGCATATTCCGCTTGCGCTAACGTTTTGTAGACGAGCAAAATACGACATCCAACGAACGAGGGCTATTCACCCCCCTCTAGCCGGCCATTTCGATCCCCAACAAGAGGTTATCGTGTTGAGAAACCATGGTGGTTGGGTGACACCGGGAGGACTTCAGAGGAAGCCGAAGAACTCAAGTGGAGACCATAAGCAAAGATACAACAAATGTAAAGCTCAAGGTAAGCTCATGTAAGTGAGTGATGCAAGGTCGAGTCCTCTGTACAGGGATGTCCTTAGGCAACGACCCGACTAAGACGTCCCATGGAAGGTCTATGTCGAGGTCGGATGGTTGGTGGCCGTTGAAATCACTTATTTTCGAGATAACTTGCTATTGCAGCTGGAAACCCTAACAACGATCATTTGCCTTGGCGGGTTATTCTTGCCTCCATCGATCATTCGGTCAAGGATCAACCTCGAGGAGAGTCAAATCTTATCACCATTTCTCAAGGTCTAGGTAGCGTCACCTCATGAAACCTCATCTCAACGATTAGGGTTTCTCAAGGCTATAAAATAAGGGGTTCTCCACACCATTTTTATAATTCCAGGTGAATAGCCTTTTTTCGAATTCTACAAAAAGGATTAGCGGAAGCAAAAAACAAGAACTAAATGAAAAACATAACAAATGATAACACGAAAGCATTTACGTGGTTCGGAGATTAAGCTCCTACTCCACGACGATCCTTAAGGTGGATCAACCCAAGCAATTCCACTAATAAGCTTTCCTTTACAAGACACTCTCCTCTTCTTACAATAGTGAAAATGAAATTTAGGAGAAGAGGAGGAATTAACACTAAGAAAGCTTTTGAAATTTGTGGGGAGCTTGAGAATAAGGTTGGAAGATAAGCACTAGCCCCCTCAAGCATCCCAACCCCTCTTTTTATAGAGAGAGGGTTATTTTTCCCGTTGGGCCACGATCAGTCGACTGATGGTCTCCATCAGTCGACTGCCGTCATGACTAATGGCTTCTGATCAGCTGGATTTGCAGGATTTCACAGGCATCATCATCCAATGGCAGGCTCATCAGTTGACTAATCCCTCCATCAGTCGACTGATAAATTGATCAGTCGAATGATCATGGCGAGCAGTCGAGTGAGACCCCATTCTGTGCCCGATGTCGACTTGATCAGTCGACTGCCAGTCTTGGCAGTCGACTGATGATGCAATCAGTCGACTGCCAACCCTTGGCAGTCGACTGATAGTCAGGTTTTCAGCCTGACTCAGTCGAACACCTGATCAGTCGAGTGATACGATGTATCAGTCGACTGATACTCATCAAGTATGATAATTTCATACTTGAATTAACTCCCTAGACCTAGACTCAACCTTCTAGCTCTTCCTTAAGCCTTGCGCCTCCAGGATCCCTCCGAGTCCACGACTTGTTCATCCTTTGTGCTTGCTTCCAAGAGCTTCCTTCAGTTTTGTCATGTCTTGGGTTTCTCTTTGCCAAAGTACGCTTGGACTTTACACTGCCAAGACTACATGCTTGGACTTACGCTGCCAAGACTTGCCTTTGGACTTCCTTTGCCAAGGTCCGCTTGGACTTTACGCCTCCAAGACTATATGCTTTGTCTTACGCTGCCAACCCCTTTCCTTGGACTTCTCTTGCCAAGATCACACTTGGACTCTTCCTTTGCCAAGTCTTCATACTTGGATTTTCCTGTCACTTAAACATGATCACAATTAGATCACAAATATTGCCTAACTTAGATGATTATCCAAACATCAAAACATACAAATGCTTGGGGCATTGTTGCACCAACAGAACAGTTGACTGCTGGTCAAGGATCAGCCTCGAGGAGAGTCAAAGCTTATCACCATTTCTCAAGGGCTAGGTAGCATCACCTCATGAAACCTCATCTCAATGATTAGGGTTTCTCAAGGCTATAAAAGAAGGGGTTCTCCACGCCATTTTCATAATTTCATGTGCTTCCAAGTTCTCCCGCAACGTAGTGACTCTCCGACAATCCTACAATGACGAAGCGCTATCGAAACACCGACGACCCAAGCTTCTCCTTCAAACTCTTTAGTCATCGGTAACATTTAAAGTTGTTATTTCATTTTAATCAGTTTCAATTTGTATTTCGAAGCTTTTAATTGTAACGAGGAGAGGGGTAGTGTCCCTCTACCTCAATCCGTTTTCGTATTTTTGTATTCGCTTACTCCTACCTCCGACGAGGAGTATTTTAGTGATTTGCTCTCCGTACGTGGTCTAGGACCACTGGGGACTTGGATTAGCAGCCGAAGGCTGTGAACCAAGTAAAAACAAAAAGTGTCATATTTATTTTCCGCTGCACTTTACTCTTATCGCTTTTCTTAATCGAACGAATTTGAAAAATTATTTTGCGCTATTCACCCCCCCCCCCCTCTAGAGCTCAAATCAATCCAACAAATGTTAGCTACTTCAATACCTAAAGATTTAGTGTATAGGCATGGAGAATTATACAATGCTAAAGAATTATGGAGCAAATTAATCGAGCATTATGAGAAGCCTTAACCAGCCCAAGACAATAAGGAATAATCCAAGGAAGAGGAACCAAGCTCATCATCTCAAGAGCTTGAAGCTTCAAAAGTTGAGAGGTTCTCGACATCGGAAGTCGAGGAGGTTGAAAAACCCTCCACCTCTAGGATTGAAGGGGAGAAGAGACAACCAACACTGGAGCAAGAGCAAGAGGAGACTTCTAAAGGGAGGGGAAACTTCGCTTCCCACTTCAACTCGGTCGCTCGTTCATGGTGATCCCTTCTACGCCCCCGGAAAAAAAAATTTATCCTTGACAAGAGGGATTGCCCAAGTAACCTTGTCATCGTCATGCTATTTGATTAGAGTGGTCACTTGAACAAACTTATTGTTCAAGCGACCAACCTCTATTCTACGAATAGCCGCGGAATAGATGATGTACGGATCGCTGACTTTTGTGTTTATGTTCAGGGTCCAAGTATATTTAGCCAAAAAACAGAATATATATCATGCATATAATTGAAAAGCAAATATAAACATGTAACAAATGAAAATAGAGAATCGATATACCTCTCGATCTTCTATTGTATGACCTTCCTCCTTTCGGACGTCGTGTGGGCGACGATCTATCAAAAGTTCAAGCTCCTAGATCACCAATCTTCCTTCCTTGCTCGTTCTGAGCAAGAGAAAGAATAGAAACAAGACTCTTCTCCTTCCTTTAGCCAACCAACAAGCAACAAAGAAATTGCTTGCCGTCGGCCAACAAGGAGAAGGAGAAAGATGGATTCCGGCCAAAAGCTCCAAGGGAGGACCCTAAGCTATGTTTCCACCGGCCAAAGAGAGGGAGAAGGGAAGCTTTGGACGCCAACCAAGGGATAGAAAGAGTTGTATGGACACCGACCACCTTGAGGAAGAAGAAGATAAGGAATAACTTTCCTTATTAGGTGCCGCCAACTCCAAACCCTATCTCCTTGCTTCTTGCCGCCCAAAACCCTAATCCTATCTCTAATGGGATTCTTCTTGCTGCCCACCCCTTGCTCTCCTTTTATAGAGTTAGGGATAATCCTTGTTTTAATCTCCACCATTGGTTCTAGGGAATTAATCTCAACCGTCGGATCTAGAGATTTAGTCTCAATCGTCGGATCTAGAGATTTAATCTCTACCTTTGGATCTAGAGTTTTGTTTCTATCCATTGGATCTAGGCTTCATGAGGTATTAATAGGCTATAATAGGGACCATGAGGAGGAGTTGGATCTTGGCCACCCAATGGATAAAGCCCACATAAAGTCCGATCCATTAATGATAATCCAATCCACTAAAGGATTATCATTGATCTACCTCACCAACCCCCATAAGTTAATATGAGCTCCATATATTATATGTACATTTTCTCCCCGTGTTTAAGATCTCGAATGTCCATCGATTAATTAATTTACTGACCATTAATTAATAAACATCCAACTCCATGAGTAGTACCACTCAACCTTTTCATCATGCCGGACCAAGTCCACTTGTAGGGTTTACATGATGAACCTTATGAGCTCCTCAAGGGGACATCATCATCCTAATATATAGGACACGGTTTCCTCCTATAATCAACGACACATAATATAAATGATATCATTTCCCAACTTACTGAGCCTATCGATTTAATCTATAAATCTCGCCCATTGGTAAATCAAAAAATGAATACTAAGTATATGTGCCCATTATTATATCGGGATTAAGAGTATGTACAATATAATATCTGAGGTCTAATTCGATTATGTAGTCAGCAATAAATCGAATCACCTCTAAGTCGGTCCTGCTCAATACACACAAAGTGTACTAGTGTGATTCTATGGTCAAGACAAACCAACACCAAATCACACTGCAACCATACCAATGGTTTGTCCAAAGTCATCTCGGTTGTGAGCCTATAATTATACTTTACAAGAAGTCGATAACATGATCTCCCATGTGACACCACACACCATGTTATCTACAATGTAATGTATTAGACAATATGCATAAAGATAAAAATATGCAAACAATGATCATGTGATTCTTATTTCAAAATAAAGATGTTCATACAAAAGATAGACATTTCAGTATACATCCCAACAATCTCCCACTTATACTAAAAGACTATGCTATCCTCAAACTGCCATACATTTGATCCTCATTCTCTCCACATGCCTATCAAAAGCTCTCGCCGGAAGGGCCTTAGTGAAAGGATCTGCCAGGTTATCCTCCGATGCAATCTTGGCCACAACAACTTCTCCTCTCTTTACGATTTCTCGTATCAGGTGGTACTTGCGCTCTATGTGCTTACTTGCCTTATGGGCTCGTGGTTCCTTCGATTTTGCAACTGCACCACTATTATCACAATAAATTGTGATAGTTCTGGGCAAACCAGGAATCACATCCAAGTCCATCAGGAAGTTCCTGAGCCACACAGCTTCTTTGGCCGCCTCAGGGGTTGCCACATACTCAGCTTCCATGGTGGAGTCTGCCACGCATTTCTTCTTGACACTCCTCCATACAATGGCTCCACCTCCCAAAGTAAACACAAAACCTGAGGTAGACTTACTGTTATACCTATCTGATTGGAAGTTGAAATCCGTGTAACCCACAGGGAGTAATTGGTCTGCCTGGTAAACTAGCATATAATCCCTAGTCCTTCTTAGGTACTTCAATATATGCTTTACCGCAGTCCAATGTCCCTATCCTGGATTACTCTAATATCTGCTGACCATGCCTACGGCAAAGCAGATATCTGGTCTCGTACATAACATCACATACATGAGGCTTCCTACTGCCGAAGCATAAGGAACCGCATTCATCTCTTCTATCTCTTCAAATGTTCTAGGACACATCTCCTTAGATAAAGGAACTCCATGCCTGAAAGGTAGAAAACCCTTCTTGGAGTTCCGCATGCTAAAACGCTCCATAATCGTGTCTATGTATGAAGCTTGGGATAAGCACAACATCCTTTTCCTACGATCCCTTATAACCTTGATCCCAAGGATGTGTCCCACTTCTCCCAAGTCCTTCATATCAAACTGTTTGGACAACCATACCCTAACGTTCGATAACACCTTGACATTGTTGACAATTAACAAAATGTCATCTACGTATAGTACAAGAAATACCACTACGTTTCCGTCACATCTCTTGTATACACAAGACTCATCCGGACTTTGAATAAATCCATAAGATTGGATTACCTCATCAAATCGGATGTTACAAGACCTCGAAGCTTGCTTCAATCCATAAATGGACCGATTAAGCTTACATACAAGATGCTCTTTGCCCTTCGCAATGAATCCCTCTGGTTGCTTCATATAGATGTTTTCCTCAAGACTTCCATTAAGGAAAGCTATCTTGACATCCATCTGCCACATCTCATAATCCATATGAGCTGCAATGCATAAGAGAATCCAGATAGACTTAAGCATGGCCACCGGCGAAAAGGTCTCCTCATAATCGATACCCTCTTTCTGAGTATACCCCTTCGCAACAAGCCTCACTTTGAAGGTCTCAACCTTCCCATCTATTCCTCTCTTTCTTTTGTAGATCCACTTGTATCCAATGGTTTTTATACCATTGGGTGGTTCTACTAGCTCCCAGACCTGATTCGAATCCATAGATTCAATCTTAGTATTCATTGCATTTTGCCAAGATACTGCATCTTTATCTTGGATTGCCTCGTCATATGTCCAGGGATTAGGTTCATGTTCTATAGGGACCAAATCAGAAGATTTTCCCAAGAACATGAATCTATCAGGTTGTCTCACAACCCTCCCACTACGATGAGGTATCACCTATGTATCCTCTGTGACATGCGGTGCAGTGACTCGTGGTATATCCTCTTGTACTGGTGGTACTGAAGAAGTGACTTCCCCTTTTATTTCTTCCAAAACAATCTTACTCATGGGCTTGTGGTTCATTACATAGTCTTCCTCTAGAAATCTGGTATTCGTGCTAACGATCACCCTCTGATCTCTAGGACTATAAAACAAACCACCCTTCGTTCCTCTAGGATAGCCAACGAACATGCGTACTTCTGTATGAGGTTCCAACTTACCAGCATCCGCCTTTAGCATATGTGTTGTACTCCCCCAAATCCGAATATGTCTTAGACTAGACTTTTGCCCAGTCCATAATTCTGTGGGAGTAGATGGCACTGATTTGGATGGAACCAAGTTCAGAATGTACACCGCCGTATCTAGAGCATATCCCCAGAACGAATCTGGCAACTCAGAATAACTCATCATCGATCTAACCATCTCCATAAGAGTCCTATTCCTTCGCTCTGCTACACCATTCTATTGGGGTGTGTCAGGTGCAGATAATTGGGATTGAATCCCAGTCTCTGATAAGTAGTTCCTAAACTCTCCCAAGAGGTACTCACCACCATGATCAGATCGTAGTATCTTGATACTTTTACATTGACATTTCTCCACATCAGCCTTGAATTCTTTGAACTTGTCAAAGCATTCAGACTTGCGGTGCATCAAGTAAATGTATCCATATCTCGAATAATCATCTATAAAAGAGACAAAATACTCAAAACCATCTCTAGCCTGGATAGACATAGGACCACACAAATCAGAATGAACCAACTCTAACGCATCTTTGGCTCTATACCCCTTGGCCTTAAAAGGCCTCTTGGTCATTTTACCCTCCAAGCAAGATTCGCAGGTTGGGAAATCTTCCACCACTAATGAACCTAGAGGTCCATCAGCTATCAATCTTTGAATTATGCTTAGATTAATATGACCAAGACTAAGATGCCAAAGATATGTTTGGTTCATCTTCGAAGGTTCTTTTCTCTTATTGGAATTAGAAGATGAGTTATTAACTTCAATTTGCATCGTGGGAGGTTTTGGTTCAAGTGTGTATAGATTTCCTATCAATGCACCTGAACAGATAATGTCCCTATTCCTTTTTTTAACAACTCTGTCATTAAAAGAAATAGAATATCCATCCATAAATAATTTAGAAACCAAAATTAAATTCTTTCTAAATAAAGGTACATAAAGGCAATTCTTAAGAACCAAAACTTTATTTTTCTTAAAAAATAAATGAACGTCTCCCACTGCAACAACCACCACCTTCGTGGCATCACCCAAGTACACGGTAATCTCCCCCTCAGCCAGTCGTCTGGTTTCCTGGAACCCCTGTAAAGTATTGCAGACATGATCAGTGGCTCCCGTATCTACACACCAGGTGCCGGTAGATAACACCGCTAAACATGTTTCAACGACTAGACCAAAAGATATACCTTTGTTCTGCTTACAGTTGGGGTAGTCCTTCTTCCAGTGTCCAGTCTGCTTACAAGTGAAGCACTTGCCTTTTGGCTTCTTCACTCCTCCCTGAGTTCCTCCCACCGCCTTCGCCCCAGTTTGTTTCTTCTTCTTCTTGCCTTTCAGCTTAGAAGTAGAAACCTTTTGGGTCACCATGGCATGCGCCTGAGCACTCTGACGAAATAGCCCCTCTGCCGCCTGGAGTTCTGTCAGAAGCTCCGCCAACGAATACAACCTCTTGCTCATATTGTAGTTCAGGCAAAATTGCTCAAAACTCCTAGGTAGAGATTGGAGAATGATATCGACCTAGGTTTCCCCATCGATCTCAGCTCCGAGGACTTCCAACTCATTCAAATGAGCCATCATCTTGAGAACATGATCCCTTATGGGTGTTCCCTCGATCATGGTGGTCGTCATTAGGTTCCTCATGGCTTCCTGCCTTTCAGCCCGATTCTAATGTCCGAAAAGCTCTTTGAGATTGGGCATCATGTCATAAGCAATGGGCATAGCTTGATGCTGATGTTGTAGTACATTTGACATAGATGCCAAAATGTAACACCGTACCATCTCATCGGCCTTTATCCACTTCTTATAACTCTCTCTCTCCTTTTCCCCAGAATCATCTGCAGGCTTAGGAGGACACTCTTCGAGGAGTACATATTTGTATTCCTCAGCAGTCAAGACAATGTCAAGATTCCTCTTCCAATCAACATAGTTGGGTCCAGTAAGTTTATTCTCTTTCAGTATCACAACAAGCGGGTTGAAAGTCATTTTGAAAGAAAACCTAAGAATAACATAGATCAAAACATTATATTTCAAAAAATTATTGATTCCTCAAACAATAAAATTTTAAAATCAACCAACACCTCAAAATACCGAGAATATCGTATGCCACGATAGTGTGGACGTATACGAATTCTACATTTGTAAGAGGAGGTTTTACCCATTAATTTTACTATCTTGTCAACCTAACTTTTTGACAAGTAAAATTAATAGTTGATTTCTCTTTGGCCCTACAATTAAAAGCAGTGACTCCGATGGGGAGGATACTTATATTTGTATCTAAGTGTTCACCATTACTCGGTGCCAAGGTAATTATCTCGGGTTATGTGCCTTCCGATAGGGAAGTACACACGCTCTTTAATAATTTCTTATAACCATATTCAACCTTGTGATCCACAAACAAACTCATCCAATGGGGAGGAAGGCATTCAGAGCCGACGCGCAAGTTTGTTTGCATCACTTGTCAAATCGTAATGGAGGTCGTGAGAATTTATAAAAATATCCCTCTCCCACTTAGTAATTTGGAATTGAGGAATTTTCTAGCCTACGACATGCATATCAAACAATAAGCAATAAATAAGAAAAATAAATTATTTTCCAACTATTATGGCTTTTGTCTTCAATATGTCTCCCGTCGCATCGCCATCTCGTCTGCTCCTCCTACGCCATGTATGAGCCATCCGGAGATCCGAGCCGAGACTAAAAACTATTTTAATTTACATCCATCGATCCTATACTCCACGAGGGAGTGTACATGAAATCTAGATCGAAAGTAAACTAAAATAGAAAGAGTGGCTAAACAATGTCGTATCTAATTTACAAAAAATTAAATACTAGCCTCGTCAACCCCGAGGATTCAACAAAATATACTATTACACATATAGAATCACATACACACATATGGCCATAATAGTCAGATCTTATGTCTGCAACCAAAGAGTTAACCTACGCATATCATACTATTATCCGACACATATAATATATGAAAAATGCATAAGAGTAACCGAATCCTAAACACACAAAACCGGAACTATAGCTCTGATACCACTTGAAGGGAGGGGAAATTTCGCTTCCCACTTCAACTCGGTCGCTCGTTCATGGTGATCCCTTCTATGTCCCCGAAAAAAAAAAATTATCCTTGACAAGAGGGATTGCCCAAGAAACCTTGTCATCGTCGTGCTATTCGATTAGAGTGGTCACTTGAACAAACTTGTTGTTCAAGCGACCAACCTCTATTCTACGAATAGCCGCGGAATAGACGATGTACGGATCGTCGGCTTTTGTGTTTATGTTTAGGGTCCAAGTATATTTAGCCACAAAACAGAATATATATCATGCATATAATTGAAAAGCAAATATAAACATGTAACAAATGAAAATAGAGAATCGATATACCTCTCGATCTTCTATTGTATGACCTTCCTCCTTTCGAACGTCGTGTGGGCGATGATCTACCAAAAGTTGAAGCTCCTAGATCATCAATCTTCCTTCCTTGCTCGTTCCGAGCAAGAGGAAGAATAGAAACAAAACTCTTCTTCTTCCTTTAGCCAACCAACAAGCAGCAAGAAAATTGCTTGCCGCCAGCCAACAAGGAGAAGGAGAAAGATGGATTCCGGCCAAAAGCTCCAAGGGAGGACCCTAAGTTATGTTTCCACCGACCAAAGAGAAGGAGAAGGGAAGCTTTGGATGCCGACCAAGGGGCTGGAAAGAGCTGTATGGACGTCGACCACCTTGAGGAAGAAGAAGATAAGGAATAACTTTCCTTATTAGGTGTCGCCAACTCCAAACCCTAGCTCCTTGCTTCTTGCCGCCCAAAACCCTAATCCTATCTCTAATGGGATTCTTCTTGCCACCAATCCCTTTATCTCCTTTTATAGAGTTAGGGATAAGCCTTGTTTTAATCTCCACCATTGGTTCTAGGAAATTAATCTCAACCGTCGGATCTAGAGATTTAGTCTCAATCGTCGGATCTAGAGATTTAATCTCTACCTTTGGATCTAGAGTTTTGTTTCTATCCATTGGATCTAGGCTTCATGAGGTATTAATAGGCTATAATAGGGACCATGAGGAGGAGTTGGATCTTGGCCACCCAATGGATCAAGCCCACATAAAGTCCGATCCATTAATGATAATCCAATCCACTAAAGGATTATCATTGATCTACCTCACCAACCCCCATAAGTTAATATGGGCTCCATATATTATATGTACATTTTCTCCCCGTGTTTAAGATCTCGAATGTCCATCGATTAATTAATTTACTGACCATTAATTAATCAACATCCAACTCCATGAGTAGTACCACTCAACCTTTTCATCATGCCGGACCAAGTCCACTTGTAGGGTTTACATGATGAACCTTATGAGCTCCTCAAGGGGACATCATCATCCTAATATATAGGACACGGTTTCCTCCTATAATCAACGGCACACCATATAAATGATATCATTTCCCAACTTACCGAGCCTATCGATTTAATCTATAAATCTCGCCCATTGGTAAATCAAAGAAATGAATACTAAGTATATGTGCCCATTATTATATCAGGATTAAGAGTATGTACAATATAATATCTGAGGTCTGATTCGATTATGTAGTCAGCAATAAATCGAATCACCTCTAAGTCGGTCCTGCTTAATACACACAAAGTGTACTAGTGTGATTCTATGGTCAAGACAAACCAACACCAATTCACACTACAACCATACCAATAGTTTGTCCAAAGTCATCTCGATTGTGAGCCTATACTTATACTTTATAAGAAGCCGATAACATGATCTCCCGTGTGACACCACACACCATGTTATCTACAATGTAATGTATTAGACAATATGAATAACCATAAAAATATGCAAACAATGATCATGTGATTCTTATTTCAAAATAAAGATGTTCATACAAAAGATAGACTTTTCAGTATACATCCCAACAACTTCTACCTTCGGGAGAAATGAAGAACCATCTCCGGACCCTTCTACAACCACCATGGAAGGTAACTCAAATGCAATTTATAAAAATAAAAATCATATAATTTCCTTTGAGTGCAGGGAAAGGGGACACGACAAGAATAAGTATCCTAAATTAATCAAGAAAAAGGCTAAAATGGTACCAAAGGTCAAGGAGAAGGTGAAGGAGGTCAGAGCCTCAATTCACAAGAGCAAGGGGCATATAGTGTGCTTCCAGTGCTAACAAAAAGGTCATTACCAAAGCCAATGTTCTAGGGGAGGGGGCACCCAACCAAGGACAAGGTTGAGAGCTTAAGTGTAGGGGGAGCTCATATGACAAAGCCTAAGGTAACTTTTAATAATGTCATTTAAATTATAAATGATGAAAAACATGTTAATAATTTACTTGCAATTGTTCATGAGAAAAAGCATGCTAGTAGTAAGGCTTATGGTTTAGGAGCTAAATCTCACGAATTTAATGTCAGGGCAATCAACCTGTGATATGGTTTTGATGTGTGTAGCAAAGGGTTTAAGTTAGGATGATTGGATTTGATATGTGTGTTGGAGTCTTGCAGGACTTAGTAATTCGCACATGGAGCTTAGGCAAGTGTCACCACTCACAACCTCGTGCTTGAGTCAGAGAAGGAGCATTGCAAAGCCGTGCACTTGATGCTACCGAGGGACCGCCGGATGAGATGACTTGAAGCGAAGCCAAGGAAGCAGACTTCGAGGGCAAGAGATGCGAAGGAGCATTGCAGAGTCTTGCGCCTAATGCTGCTGAGGGACGTGGCTACGAACGAAGAGAGCTTCCGCGAGGGACTTCGAGTGAGATGAGAGAATGAGTGAATTGTAAGTAGCTCATTAGGTGAACTTGGCCGAATGGTTGAGTGTCGGAGGCTCGACCATAAGGGTTGAGGTTTACCTGACCGCTGGAAGCTCAAACGGATGTAAGGTTTGAGTTTTACCTAGCACCGGCACCGATCGCCATGTCATGGCGATGATCGCCTCAAGTCAAATAGAGTTCGACCGTATTTGGTTTGGAAATTGAGTCGACATCGGTCATTGCTAAAGGGTAGCGATCGATCGACGCCGCATGCAGAACGCGAAGCTGAAATTCTAATCCAACATGGAAGAAGTTGTTATTGGGCAACGCATACAGGATCAGTTGACTGATCGGGGCATCAGTCGATTGTCGCTGTGTCAACGGGAAGAAATCCTTTTTCTCTATAAAGAGAAGGGGTGAGGGCTTTTGGGAGCCTAATGCTTGAACTCCTAACAACTCCCAAAGTGCCCTAAACATTTTCCACTCTTATACTTGTGCTAATCTTCATTCTATTGTAAGAAGAGTGATTCTTGTGTAAAAGAGGTTAACTCCACCTAGCTTGGTGCAAAGGAGAGAATAGTGGAAAGCTTGAGGCGTGATTCACCTTGGATGAATCGGACCGTGGATTAGCGACGAGACCGTGAACCACATTACATCTTCTTACGATTAAGCAAGCGATAGATTTCCACCGTACGATGATAAAGACTATTCACCCCACTCTAGTCGGCCCACCATCGATCCTACAAGTGGTATTAGAGCCAAGTCGCTTGTCGAGGACTAACCGCCGCAACAAGCACTACATCAAGAAATGGCTGGCTCAAATATCCATCCGCTAAAGTTTGAGGGGGAATTTGCATGGTGGAAGAAACACATGAAGGTATTTTTCAAAACTGATTTTGAAATTCTATTAATAATGGAAAATAGTTTCGAGATACCTAGGGATGAAGAAGGGGAGCCATTGGAGAAGTCAAGGTGGAGTAAGAGACAAAGGGAAGAGTACTTGGCGAACTCAAAGGCCAAGCACCACCTCTACAACGTACTCCCCCAACAAGAAGTAAATCGGATAAGGGAATGTGCAAGTGCCAAGGTGATGTGGGAGAAACTCATAGAGATTCATGAAGGCACATCCGAGGCCAAACTAGCAAGGAGAGATGTACTTCGCTCCCAATTAAGCAACATCAAACTCGAAAAGGGAGAGAAGGTAAAGTCTCTACATTCTAGGTTTAAAGAAATTTTAACCGGTTTGACAAGTGTAGGGGAGAAGCTTTCCAATCGGGATATGGTAATGAAGGCTATAGATGCCTTTCCCCGGTCCTCAAGATGGAGCTCAATGGTGGACTCCTTCTACATTTTGAAGAATTTAGAAGTGAGCACACTTGAGGAATTCTTCTCAACCATGGAGCTCCACGAAACAAGGCTTGAAGGAATAAGTGAAGAATCAAGTATCAAGCCATCAAGAGGAGTAGCCTTAATATCCAACAAGGGGAAGAAGAAGAAGATAGAGACTTCTTCCTCCTCCGATGAAGCATCCTCCTCCTCCTCCATGGATAGCATGGAAGAAGCATACATGGTAAGGAAGGTAAGACGTGCTTTGAATAATTTTAAATTTAATAAATCTAATGATAGGAGAAGAAGACCAAGGGGGAAGATAATTTGCTATAATTGCCAAGGAGAGGGACACATAAGGGATAATTGTCCCCTCTTGAACAAGAGCAAAGAAGAGAGGAAGAAGAAAGAGGAAAAGAAGAAGGGGAGCAAGAAGAAGGAAGAGGAGAAGAAGGCCAAGGAAAAGGGGAAGGCCAAAGCACTAAAAGCAAGGACATGGGATGATCCCTCTTCATCATCATCATCGGAAGAACGCTTTTGTCACCAACCTTGCTTTGATGGCGTTTGATGATCTAGACACCTCCTCCTCCGAACAAGAAAGATAAAGCACAAGTGAGGAGAGCTCTAGTGAAGGGGGAGGCTCATCACCATCCTCATCCGAATCCGAAGAAGAAGACATGGAAACTATGGTAACGAATCTCTCACCCAAGAAAATAGTTTCCATGATTTCTAGCCTTACTAAGGATTTATTTAGGGCTAAGAAAAAGAACAAATGCATGCTAGATCAAATTAAGGCTTTAGAAAATAAATTAGAACAAACATGCTTAAATATTAATAATAGTATTTCTTCTAGTCATGATAATGCATGCTCACATAATAACTATATGTCATTTGATGTTAATGATGCATGCATTGAGGAAAATAGGGCTTTAAGGGAAAAGGTAGATCATTTGACTAAAGCCCTATAAAAATTCACCATTGGCTCCAACACCCTTAATATGATTATAGGGAGCCAAAGGGCAAGCTTCAATAAGAAAGGCCTAGGATATAAGGGAAAGACAAATGGAAAGGCCTATAAATGTTTGATTGCTAGGGGTCAAAGCAAAAATAAGATAATTGCTAGAAAATGGATCCCTAAGAAATATTTAGTGAACCCCATAGGAAAGAACTTGTATTGGGTTCCTAAATCCATCCTTAAGGGTTAGAAAAACCCTAGGATAGTCAACCATGTGGACTTTACCTATACCATGTTAATTGGTTGACTTAGGATGGCAGGACTAAGTTTTTGAAATAGTGTTGGGTGATGATAATGCACCCTTAAATAGTTTAAATCATGCTCAACACTTAGTGTTATATATGTTGACACTCATGACCGATAAATATTTAGCATAGTGTTGGGTGATGATAATGTGCCCATAAATTGATAATAATGCTTAAATCATGATAGTTAATGTAATTGTTATACATGTTTGCAATCATTATTTATGATCTTGATATTTGACATATAGTCATGGACAATAAAGTTTAAATCATGCTTGACTTATTATCATGATTATATATCTAATGCATGATTACAAATTGATTGATACATGTGTTTCATGATCATAATGTGAAATCAATGCATGTATGTTTTTTTATGATCATGTGGTATGTTAGGATGATACTTAACCTTGTGTAAAATTGCATGAAATAAATGGTTAACTATATACAAATACCTTAGGTTCATCTCACACTCACTATAGGTTACCTTGATTGAAAACATAGCATGGGTGAGATGTTAGGATGATACAAATGGTCCACTAATGTCTATGACATTTAGGTGGTCATTTAAAGTATCAAAAGAGTAATAATAGACTAATCATGGGGAAGACTTATGTTTAATTCATAGACATATTGCCCAAAGATCATGGTTGGATATTTCAAATGTTTTGAAAACCATTTCTTGTTTCATAAAATGAATTTTCATGTTTTGAAAAGCTTCAAGGTAAAACTAAGCTTTAAAATTGATACAAACTTTAGATATGTTCCAACGTTTGAGATTTTGCCAAATTTAGAAAATATAATGATTTTTCATGGAAAACTATTTTTCATTGATAAAGAAACTTACAAGAAATGTGTTCCCCAAATTTCACGATTTTTCGAATTTTATAGAATTTTTTATGCATTTCTAAAATTCAGCCCGAAAATCAGAAAATCCTGAAATCAGAGTGCCAATCGACTAGTAGTCTGAACCAGTCAACTGATCAACTGAAAACATGCCCAGTAACCTTCTTTTATCAGATTTTAAGGCATGTTTTGGTTTTTTTTTCCTCTTCTTAGACTTGATGTCATGCTTGTATATCTTAGTTTAATCTTTTTGATGGTGTTAAAGGAGGAGAAATACGTATGTTTAAGTGAGTTATATTAAGGGGGAGAATTGTATTTAGGGGAGTTTCATGTATTAAGGGGGAGAGTTGATAATCATGTTTATTTACATGCTTTCTTACCTTAATATTTTTATCAAATGTTTACCTAACTTAAAGGGATTGCCACACATCAAAAAGGGGAGATTGTTAGGGCAATCAACCCGTGATATGATTTTGATGTGTATGGCAAAGGGTTTAAGTTAGGATGATTGGATTTAATATGTGCGTTGGAGTCTTGCAGGACTTAGTAATTCGCACATGGAGCTTAGGCAAGTGTCACCACTCATAACCTCGTGCTTGAGTTGGAGAAAGAGCATTGCAGAGCCGTGCGCTTGATGCTGCCGAGGGACCACCGGACGAGATGACTTGAAGCGAAGCCAAGGAAGCAGACTTCGAGGGCAAGAGATGCGAAAGAGAATTGTAGAGTCGTGCGCTTGATGCTGTCGAGGGACGTGGCTGCAAACGAAGAGAGCTTCGGCGAGGGACTTCAAGTGAGATAAGAGAATGAGTGAATTGTAAGTAGCTCATTAGGTGAACTTGGCCGAATGGTTGAGTGTCGGAGGCTCGATCGCAAGGGTTGAGGTTTACTCGACTGCCAAAAGCTCAAATGGATGTAAGGTTTGAGTTTTACTTGGCACCGTTTACGTATTGCTCATCCATCGTCGAAGTCTTTGGTGGCGGAGTTCATTGCCATGTTTGGCTGGAAATTAGTCGACTCGATCATTGCTAAAAGTGCGATCATGATTACATGCGAGGCATAGGCGAGTCGTCCTTTCGATTGGAAGTCGACATCAGTTGACTAATGACTTTATTAGTCGACTGATGTAGGAGCCATTGGTTGGAATCCAACATGGAAGAAGTCGTTATTAGGTAACGACTCAGCCGACTGATCCTGTGTCAACGGGAAGAAATCCCCTTTCTCTATAAAGAGAAGGGGTGAGGGCTTTTGGGAGCCTAATGCTTAAACTCCTAACAACTCCCAAAGTGCCCTAAATGTTTTCCACTCTTCTACTTGTGCTAATCTTTATTCTATTGTAAGAAGAGTGATTCTTGTGTAAAAGAGGTTACCTCCACCTAGCTTGGTGCAAAGGAGAGAATAATGGAAAGCTTGAGGTGTGATTCACCTTGGACGAATAGGACCGTGGATTAGCGGCGAGGCCGTGAACGACATTACTGTCGGGTTTCCGGCACCGCGGCAAGTGTATGTTCGAACATGTTTCGTAAACATGTGCACAGCGAAAGGAATAAAATAATAAATCTAATTTATTACAACACACACATCACACGCATGCATAGTACAACATGTGTAGACATAACCATAAATTAAAATTTTGCAATATAAGGAAATTTATACTACGTATACCTGATGTATCACGTGTAGCGGGAAAGGCATCAACCGGAACGATTCTCGCTAGAATCGTGTCTATCCGTATCCACGCTGAGTATCTTCGGGATGACTTCACAAAGTCACGAGCCTCGTCTTCGTACGGGTTACTAGCCTCGTGTTGAAGATGATGTGATCGAGAGAAGATCACGATCCGAATCAAAATTCCGATCCAAAATGAGTCCTCAAAAACTCGCTTCTCCAGAGAGGTATTCGTCAACCGTTTGACGAATCCTTCGTCCTCCACCTATGAGGATTACCAGAGATCGAATCCCCGGCAAGGCTACTGCTGTCGGAGCTCCAAATGTCTTCCAAACGACGCTCCAACGAGAAAGAAACAAACTGTCCAGAAAACTGGACAACTTTTGGTGGAGGAATAGGGGTCAGCCAAAAGGGAAGGTTGGAGCTCACCTTGTTGCAGAACCCAAAGGATATCACCGGAGCTCCTCCAGCAGTAGATCGACGCCGAAAAGGGGAGAGGACGGCAGCTGCTGGATGCCGGCAAGGGAGCTTGGGTGGTGGTGGGCGGCAGCAAGGAGAGTTGGCGCCGACTTCACAAGGAGAGGGAGGGGGCGGCAACTTAGGGTTGCTTGGACTTGGATTAGGGCTTAATAAAACCATTAAGCCCTATTTTATAGAGAACAAATTCTCTTAATGGTTATCGGATCATAACCAAAAGCCCGTTAACCCGCTCCATTAATTTAAGTTAAAATAAACCAAACCATGATGGTTTATTTTAAGTTAAAACAAACCGAACCAACTTTGGTTCATTCGTTTAAAACAAACCAAACCCTTTGGTTTATTCTCCTCCATTGGATTAGAACCAAACCAATTTGGTTCATCCATCATGTCTTCATAAGACACGACCCATCCACGCTTCCATTGCGACTGAACCGATTTCATGCTCACTCCATGTTTGGTCCAACCAAACCTAGTTTCTCTCGGTCTGAGAATCTCATTCTCAAGTTCGTTTTAAATCCTTCGGATTACGCTCATTGTGCATGTGACCAAATAGGTTCTCAGTTTATGTTGGCCGTCTATAATTAACCATTAATTATAGAACGATCATGAGTGACACCTAGTAGTACATCATGATCCCCAATTAACCGAAAAGATCAACGGTTGATCCAGAACTACTTCTGAAACCCTTCTGCAGCTCGAATGAATCGTGCGCCATTCCCTTCACTCATCTTATACCCACTTGGTTTAGGACATGGTCTATAGTGTCAGTCCCCACTAGGCTGACTACGTCACACCTAGCCCAAGTATCATTTCCTCGTCCTATGGATTCTAGTTACTGCACATGTATCAAAGAGTACCTTACTCTAAACATGTAATGATTTGGCCAAAGACTTTAGTAACAATCCGACGAGAGGCCATGGGTATACATCTCCTCACAAGGAGTGGTGAATCCTTTATAGGCTATTCAAACACCTTCGATCACTTCGACTTATACCCAATCATCCCAGGTCCACATCTCCTTAGAGATTCTTGCTTAAGATGTCAAAGCATAAGTCTTTATGATCAAGATGACTTGAATACCGCAAGTCAAAGGAACATCGCACCAAAGCTGCAGTAAGAACTTCATTGACATATTTATATATGCAGAGAACCATATGAAGTCATACGGCTGGTCACTCCAATGAACTAGTTACCATAACTAGCATCCACGATTAACTCCGGACATCACAATGTCTCCAGCTAGTGAGAATCAGTTGCTTGGATACACCAAGAAGTATACCTCGTGTTAGTCTCGACAGAATCAATGGTGTCCTAATCCATCAATTCATCGACTAGGGATAATTTTGATACATCACAATTACACATGTAGAAATACTCACTAGTTGTGATCCAATCACAAATTCTTTCATGCTGTGAATCGTATCGTGGACATTCAGTAAATGAGTTTAAGATCCAATCAAATACATGAAAACATGTATACTCAAATAGTGAATCTTCATTTATCATATAAATGGTTCAAACATAAGGCGATTGCCTTAGGACATCTCTCATATATTACTAACAAACTCCCACTTGGCCTAATGCCAATCGCTACGGTATCCAATACCATAAGCTCTAACATGACCCTCAAACTTACTTTGAGGTAATACCTTAGTCAAAGGATCCCTAAGTTCCTTTCAGTGGGGATTTTCTCGATTTGTATTTCCTTCCTACTAATGATTTCTCTGATCATATGATAGCGGTGAAGCACATGTTTGGATCATTGATGAGACCACATCAAGTTTAGAGATGAACTTCTTGATCCAAACCGCTTCCTTTGCTACTTCCAAAGTTGCAATGTATTCTGCCTTAGTGGCAGAATCCGCTATAGTGTCAAGCTTGGAACCTTTCCAACTTATTGCGCCTCCATTCCAGGTGAATACATACCCAGACTGAGACACGGAATCATCCTTGTCTGTCTGGAGTTGGCATCCGTATACCCACGTATCACCATGTACCCTTCTCCATATATTAGGAATACATCCTTAGTTCTTCTTAAGTACTTAAGGATTGTCTTAACATCCACCCAATGATCCATTCCTGGATCAGACTGGTATCTACTCGTGACACTCAGAGCATACGATACATCGAGCCTCGTACATAACATAGCATACATGATAGATCCTATTGCGGATGCATAGGGAATCTTACTCATTCAAATCCTCTCGTCTTCTGTACGCGGACACATAAACTTCGAAAGGTGTATCCCATGCCTGATGGGTAGGAAGCCTTTCTTGGATTCCGACATGCTAAACCTCTTTAGCACTCGGTCTATATATGTAGACTGCGAAAGACTAAGCAACCGTTTCGATCTATCTCTATAGATCTTAATCCCGAGGATGTAGGTTGCTTCTCCCAAGTCTTTCATGGAGAATGTCTTGGATAACCAAATCTTAACTGACTGTAAGACTGAAACATCGTCTCCTATAAGTAATATGTCATCGACATACAATACTAGGAACATGACTGCACTCCCACTAACCTTCTTGTACACACAAGGTTCGTCTGGATTTTGTGAGAAATCAAACTTTTTGATTGTCTCATCAAAACGGATATTCCAGCTCCTGGATGCTTGCTTCAATCCATATATGGACTGTCGCAATTTGCATACCTTGGTTTTATCAACCGATGTGAAACCCTCAGGATGTATCATATACACGTCCTCGAGCAGGTTTCCATTAAGGAAAGCTGTTTTCACATCCATCTGCCATATCTCATAATCATATTGAGCCGCTATGGCCAGGAGCATCCGAATGGATTTAAGCATAGCTACAGGCGAATAGGTTTCGTCATAATCAACACCTTACTTTTGATGATATCCTTTCACCACCAATCTATCCTTATAGGTAATCACATTACCATCCATGTCGGTTTTCTTCTTGAAAACCCACTTGCACCCTATAGGCTTTATGCCTTCAGGTGGGTCAACCAAGTTCCAAACTTGGTTTTCATACATGGAATCCATTTTCGACTTCATAGATTCAAGCCACTTATCCCTTTCTGAACTTGTCAGAACTTCTTCATAACTAGTAGGCTCCTCATCATCAATGAGTAACACGTCATTCGATTCACTTACGAGAAATCCATATCTCTCAGGAATATTGCGTGTTCTACCAAATCTACGAAGATGTGGTGTTTCAATAGGTCCAGCCGATTGCTCATCACTATGAGTTGTCGGCTGTTATGCTTCACCAGGTATCTCATCAATGTCTATTTGAGTCTCTCGAGCCTCCTCAAGCTCGACGACACTCCCACTATTTTCTTGCAAGAGAAACTCTTTCTCTAGAAACACAGCATGCCTTGAAACAAACACCTTTTGTTCCACAGGATGATAGAATTGGTAACCCCTTGTTTCCTTAGGGTATCCAATAAATAGACATTTATCGGACTTAGCATCCAATTTATACGTCTGATCACTTCACATAAGCAGGACAACCCCATATCTTCAAGTAAGATACATGAGGTTTCTTACTATTCCATATCTCATATGGAGTAGTAGAGACTACCTTGGTTGGTATTCTGTTTAACAAGTAAATAGCTGTCTGAAGTGCATAGCCCCAAAAGGACTTGGGAAGATTTGCATGATTCATCATTGACCGACCATGTCCAACAAGGTCTGGTTATGCCTCTCAGAAACACCATTATGCTGTGGTGTATATGGCGGAGTCCATTGAGACAATATACCATTGTCTCTTAGATAATTAAGAAACTCTTGACTTAAGTATTTACCACCTCAATCCGATCGAAGTATTTTAATACTCTTGTCATGTTATTTCTCTACTTCATTTCTGAATTCTTTGAACCTTTCAAAGGCTTCAGACTTGTGTTTCATCAAGAACACATACCCAAACCATGAGTGATCATCGGTGAAGGTAATGAAGTAGCTATAGCCTCCTAAAGCTTGAGTTGACATAGGTCCACATACATCAGTATGTATTAGACCTAGCAACTCTCCCACTCGTTCACCTTTTCCTATAAAAGGTAACTTAGTCATCTTGCCTTTTAAGCATGATTCACATGTATCGTATGAATCCAATTCAAACGATTCCAGAATTCCACATCGGTGTAATTCGGACATGCGTTTCTTGCTTACATGGCCAAGACGACAATGCCACATGTAGGAGTCTAATTGATTATCCTTTCGAGCACGCTTATTGCTCGCTTCGATATTGAAAATATCACTGGATACGTCTAACGTATAAATGTCATTGCTCAAAGTTCCAGTTCCATAAAGAACTCCATTCAAAGTTATGTAACAACAATTGTTACTAAAAGTCAAATGATACCCATTTCTATTTAAACAAGAAATAGAAATGATGTTCTTTATCAACGAAGGAACATAAAAGCAATTGTCTAGTTCTAAGACAAGTCCTGCAGGGAGTTTCAACAAATACGTTCCGATAGCGAGTGCAGCAACCTTTGCTCCATTCCCAATATGTAAATTTGACTCTCCCTTGACGAGTCTTCTTCTATTCCTTAGCCCATGTATGTCATTACATATATGTGAGTCACACCCAATATCTAATACCCAAGTGTCTGAGGTAATAGAATGACAATCAATAACGAAGATATATGAAAAAGATGGAGCATCTTATGCCTTATTCTTCTTCACGGACTCAAGATAAATCTTGTAATTTCTTCGCCAATGGCCCTACTTGCCATAATGATGGCAAGTTCCCTTTTGAGCTGGTTCTGCCTTTTTAGCCTTTTTCTTCTTCCCTTTCTGTTGTTCCTTTGACTCCCTCTTAGAACCTTTCTTCAAGGAATCAACTAACAACACCGTCCCCTACTCATGCTTCTCAGAAGGCTCCACAGTCTTCAGCATGTTGAGCAGTACCACAGATGAACCTTCTTGCATCTCAGATGTGAAGAGGAGCTTGGAGACTTCGAACCTTTCGAATCTCACTTGCTTATCAAACAACTCATAAAGATGAAGGACTACGATATGAGCATCCATATGCTCATGCTGCTTCCGTAGCTTGGGTTCCATCATGGCTAGCATGATGCAACCCATTTGTTCAGAATCACTCACATGTTTCTGATAGGCCAACAATTGGTCCAGAGTTGCATTGTCACTATGACGGGCGGGAAGAGGCGCTTCAAGGACATTTGCAAGCTTTTCAATCTTGAGAATAATTCTCAAGTTTCTAAGCCAGTCCAAGAAGTTCGGCCCAGTCAATTTATTCGAATCCAAAATGGTACGCAAATTCAAGGACCATGATCAATAGATTAACTTAGAAATACAAAATGAGCATATATGAGAAAGATGATTTAAAATGCATCAATATACATTCATAAATCCCATTCATTTTTTGAATTTCAAAAAACCCCAAAATCACTTCGGGAGATTTTAGGTCCATCTCCAAATGGGATGATATCCAACATAGATATGAACAACCTAGAGAGAGTCCAACAAGCCATTCATAACTACGAAGGTAGGTATCAAATATACCGATTGCATATCACATATATGCAACTATCACAATGTGCTATCAACTAATTGAATGTTCACACATACAATGGGTTGTTAACACATTAACAAGTATACATCATATGCTTCACCTCCCTTCACATCGACCTTGGAGAGAGTCCAACAAGTCAATGCTCCAGGTTAAAGCCAACCCATTAATCGAGAAATAGTTTTAATATGGTTAGAGTGCATTCAACCAATTAGCCCCGCTTGGAGAGAGTCCAAAAACCAAAGCTAACGATTGACCTCTGACTCTTACCATATTAGTATTAAACTATTTCATGGTTTGAACATATTCGGGTTCGAGCCGGGCTTGGAGAGAGTCCAACAACTCGAACAAGAAACGAAACTCTAGTTCTAACCATATTAATGGAAGGTGTAGGCTTTAATATTGAGTTAGGGTTTTATGTCTCATCCTCTTTGCATGCAAATAACTATTATCTACATGGAATGACATACATGGCATACATCTACATGTCACGACACGCATGACATAATGATATGCATCTAATGCAATTACATGACATACAATTATGTCATGTACAAAATTTCCTTATATGTCATAACTATTTATGGAAATAAAATATATTTAAGATTTGATTCTCCAAATCAAATCATGATTAAATTATAAAATAAATTTCCAAATCTAATCACATATATTATTTGTGAAAATAGTTGATTAAGGAAAGTCAATTTAGGAAACCAATTTCTTAAATCATCAAAACTACTTATGGAAATAAAATATTTTAAGATTTGATTTTCCAAATCAAATCATGATTAAATTAGGAAACAAATTTCCAAAATCTAATCAAATATTTTATTGATGGAAAATATCAATTTCCATAAATACTTCCAACTTTCCAAAAGTAGAAGATTTCCATAAATACTTCTAGACTTTCCAAAATTAAAAAATTTCCATAAATACTTCTAACTTTCCAAAAGTAGAAAATTTCCAAAAATATCATTATGACTATCGCAAAACAATTTTACAATTATGTCAAAACACAACCTGGGCTCTGATACCACTGTTGGGTTTCCGGCACCGCGACGAGTGTGTGTTCGAACATATTTCGTAAACATGTGCACAGCGGAAGGAATAAAATAATAAATCTAATTTATTACAATACACACATTATACGCATGCATAGTACAACATGTGTAGACATAATCATAAATTCAAATTTAGCAATAAAAGGAAATTTATACTACGTATACATGACGTATCACGTATAGCGGGAAAGGCATCAACCGGAACGATTCTCGCTAGAATCGTCTTTATCCATATCCACGCCGAGTATCTTCGGGATGACTTCACAAAGTCATGAGCCTCATCTTCGTACGGGTTACTAGCCTCGTGTTGAAGACGATGTGATCGAGAGAAGATCACGATCCAAATCAAAATTCGGATCCAAAACGAGTCCTCAAAAACTTGCTTCTCCGGAGAGGTATTCATCAACCGTTTGACGAATTCTTCGTCCTCCACCTATGAGGATTATCGGAGATCGAATCCCCAGCAAGGCTACCGCTGTCGGAGCTCCAAACGTCATCCAAACGACGCTCTGACGAGAAGGAAACAAGCTATCCAAAAAACTGGACAGCTTTTGGTGGAGGAATAGGGGTCGGCCAAAAGGGAAGGTTGAAGCTCACCTTGTTGCCGAACCCAAAGGAGATCACCAGAGCTCCTCTGGCAGGAGCTCGACGCCGGCAAAGGGAGAGGAGGGCAGCTGCTGGACGCTGGCAAGGGAGCTTGGGTGGTGGTGGGCGGCGGCAAGGAGAGTTGGCGCCGACTTCACAAGGAGAGGGAGGGGGCGGCAACTTAGGGTTGCTTGGACTTGGATTAGGGCTTAACAAAACCATTAAGCCCTATTTTATAGAGAACAAATTCTCTTAATGGTTATCGGATCATAACCAAAAGCCCGTTAACCCGCTCCATTAATTTAAGTTAAAATAAACCAAACCATGATGATTTATTTTAAGTTAAAACGAACCGAACCAACTTTGGTTCATTCGTTTAAAACAAACCAAACCCTTTGGTTTATTCTCCTCCATTGGATTAGAACCAAACCAATTTGGTTCATCCATCATGTCTTCATAAGACACGACCCATCTACGCTTCCATTGCGACTGAAACGATTTCATGCTCGCTCCATGTTTGGTCAGACCAAACCTAGTTTCTCTCAGTCTGAGAATCTCATTCTCAAGCTCGTTTTAAATCCTTCGGATTACGCTCATTGTGCATATGACCAAATAGGTTCTCAGTCTATGTTGGTCGTTTATAATTAACCATTAATTATAGAACAATCATGAGTGGCACCTAGTAGTACATCATGATCCCCAATTAATCGAAAAGATCAACGATTGATCCAGAACTACTTCTAAAACCCTTCAGCATCTCGAATGAATCGTGCCCCATTCCCTTCACTTGGTTCAGGACATGGTCTATAGTGTCAGCCCCCACTGAGCTGACTACGTCACACCTAGCCCAAGTATCATTTCCTCGTCCTACGGATTCTAGTTACTATACATGTATCAGTGAGTACCTTACTCTAAACATGTAATGCTTTGGCCAAAGACTTTAGTAACAATCCGACGAGAGGCCATGGGTATACATCTCCTCGCAAGGAGTGGTGAATCCTTTATAGGCTATTCAAACACCTTCGATCACTTCGACTTATACCCAATCATCTCAGGTCCACATCTCCTTAGAGATGCTTGCTTAAGATGCCAAAGCATAAGTCTTTATGATCAAGATGACTTGAATACCGCAAGTCAAAGGAACATCGCACCTAAGCTGCAGTAAGAACTTCATTGACATATCTATATATGCAGAGAACCATATGAAGTCTTACGGCTGGTCACTCCAATGAACTAGTTACCATAACTAGCATCCACGATTAACTCCGGACATCACAATGTCTCCAGCTAGTGAGAATCAGCTGCTTGGATACACCAAGGAGTATACCTCATGCTATTCTCAACAGAATCAATGGTGTCCTAATCCATCAATTCATCGACTAGGGATAATTCCGATACATCACAATTACACATGTCGAGATACTCACTAGTTGTGATCCAATCACAAATTCTTTCATGCTGTGAATCGTATCGTGGACATTCAGTAAATGAGTTTAAGATCCAATCAAATACATGAAAACATTTATACTCAAATAGTAAATCATCATTTATCATATAAATGGTTCAAACATAAGGCGATTGCCTTAGGACATCTCTCATATATTACTAACAGTTACATCTTATTACGATTAAGCAAGCGATAGATTTCCACCATACGACGATACGGGCTATTCACCCCCCCCCCCCTCTAGCCGGCCCATCATCGATCCTACATTTAGAACTAAGAACAAACCTAGACAAACTAGCTCTAAGACTACCCACCCCCACCCCCCCTAAGAATGACAAAAATCTAGGCATTAACCCTAAGAAGTGTAGGCATATGCCTAAGAAGAGGAATGCCCATAAGGTGAATGAGAATTCAAAAATTGGGAGATTGGAAAAAGAAAATCAAGCTTTGAGGTCAAAGCTTGAGGAATTAGAAAAGACCCTTAATAGAATGGAAAAGTTGATCAAAGGGTTAAATTGTCAAAACTTAGGATTTAGGAGGCAAGAAATTCCTAAGGACAAGAAAGGCTTGGGTTACAAGCCTAAGTCCAAGGAGGTCATGCCGTCTTATCATAGTGTTCAATATAGCTATGGAACAAACCATAGGTCTAGGAGTGTCAAGGTCACAATGGAAGTCATCCCTAGAGTTGACCGTGATAGGTGTCTAGTGATAAGGTTTCAAAGAAGCCTAGGAAAGTCATTAGCAAGGTTGCAAGAGAGGCAATCCCTAGAGTTAACCTAGAAGAGACCAAAATGACCAAGGCTTCCAAGCCTAGGAGGGTCATTAGGAAGGTACTAAGGGAGGTTATCCCTAGTGAGTACCTAGTAAACCCAAGGAGCTCCAATAGGTTTTGGGTTCCTAGGAGTGTAATCCCTTCATGCTAGATTGGTTTAGGGTGTGTCAACCTTGAATAGATGGGTAGTTAACTTAACCATGGTAGAGTTGACACTTTAGGACATTTTCAAGGTAATGTGATACCTAGGAAATGAGTTTGGAAATTGATCCAAAAAGATTTTAGGATGTGCCAATGGAATTATGAATATTAAAAATTTATTATAATTGGCACAAGTAAGTTCAGAGTCAAAAGTGTGCCAATTTTGGGTTTTTGGCACACTTGAGGGGTTAAACTATCATTATGGCAAAGTTGGTATTTTAACAAATGACAATTAGACTTAAAATTTAAATATTTCTATACCCCCACTTTATATATTTGTCATGCTTTGTTTTCCATAATCCATGTCATGACATCATGTTCATATTATTATTTAAAATGTCATGAGAATGCTTAGGTTAATTTATACCATGTCATGACATCATGAATCATTGATAAATGCTTTTAATTGTGCAAATCATTTATGTCATGATCATAATTCAAGTATTAAGATCATTAAAAATGAATATAAGGACAAATGATATTATTTGATGTCCTAGATAAAAGAATCAAATGGATATACCTAGGTAGCTATGCATGAACCCTTAGTTTAGGGAAAACCAAAAATCCACATCTCATAAAACTCATAGGATGACATGTGTGTGTATTGATACACCATAAACACATATGAGATGTTAGGAAATTGAGTTAAGTTCAATGTGCTTATATGTTACATCAAAACGAACTTAAACTCTTTCAATCATAGGAAGAAATCATGAGGAAAGCTAATGTACAAGTCATGCACATCTAGCCCATAGACCATGATTGAAATGAAGCTTTGAAAACTATTTTAAAATCATTTTAGAAAATCTTGGTGAAGTCTATCTTTTGATAGCAATCACCATTGAGAATGTTGATACAAGTTAAACAAAAACATTGAAGTTTTCAATGGTTTTGAACTTTGTATCAATCTTTCAAAATAATGGGTATTTTTAATATAAAACTATTTTTCACTCATAATGTTTGACATAAGTATTATAAGTATGAAATTTTAAGTTTTTTCAAAAAACATATAATTACTTATAAATTTTTAAATTTCAATGTGAAAGGCTTATTTCTGCAAAACGGAGAAACCAATCGACTGTCGTATGGAGCAGTCAACTAGTGATGGTTCAGTCGATTGTTGGTCTAATTTTTAGTTGAACAAGATTTGTTTAGCTATCTATCAACACTCCTATGTACATAACTGCTCCTAACCCTATGATATGCTTAGAGAAGCATTGGAAGGGGGAAATGTTAATTGAAAATGAATTGGAGAGTTGATTAGGGTGAAGATCAAATTTTAAGAGAGGTTAAAGTTTAACTTTGAACTTTTACCCTTATTTTTAATGGTTTATATTTCCTATAGACTTAAGAACTTTCCAAGGACATTGTTGGTGCAATGGTCAAAGGAGAGCAAGCCTTTAGGGAAAGTTTTATCCATCAAGGGATGATGGATAAATGTTAAAAAGGAGAAGAATGATGAATTGTCTTTCATGTAGTGACAATGGCTTATCACTAAGGAGAATGAAGGCATTCTAAATGATTTTAGACAAAGGGGGAGAATGAAAGATCACATTGGAAGATGAGACAAGAAAACCTTGGTAGGTTTTTTTGATGTATGCCAAAGGGGGGGAAATGAGGGTTTAAGTTAGGTTAACCTTCATTATGCTTTGGTATAAGAAGAGTCAAGTTAGGTTTATGGGATAGTCAAAATCAGAGGTATTACCACCTAACTTAAAGGTATTGTTAAACATCAAAAGGGGGAGATTGTTGGTGCAATCGACCCAGGTCACGATTGACCAGACTCGAGTAGGATTTTAAGGTTTGACAATAGGCTTTGATAATGGGTTTGACTATGGTTTGACAATATGATGTAGGATTGTAAAGACGCTAGGGGGGGATTTGTTAGCCCCTAGGGCAAATCCAGATGGCTAGCACAGTCGTGTTAAGGCTTGAAAGGGCAAGGGGTCGATTCCTGGAGGTGACGACTAGGCTACCGATGACTCAGCATTTCTGCGCTAGCCACCTGGGACTTGATTTACCCCCCTCCACACGTAGGGGCAACGGTGGGGGGCCTCTAATGTGGCGGTTCCACATTTTTTGTAAAGACGCAAGGGGGAGGGGTGAATAGCATATTTTAAAAATACTTCTTTTCTTTTAAAAATATTTGCAGCGGAAAATGAAAACAAAAGCAAAACAAAGAACACAAGGACACACTTTATTTTACATGGTTCACAACTAAATGGTTGCTAGTCCAAGGCCCACGATTCTTGATCGCTTTCGGTGGGCAATCAACTAATTGATCTCTTCCTTGTTGGAGGTAAGAGACATGAACTTATAAAAGATAAAGGAAGCGATAAAAACCTTACCTGTAAGATACCGAAAAATAAAATAATACTTGTTAATTAGGAAAATACCCTATGGAATTTTCCAAGAATTTTTAGAAATTTTTCTAGACTTAAATGGAATTTCTATGGTATTTTGTGGGGAAAGATTTAATAGGCTTTAGGAAGGCCTATTTGGATTATCAGTAATTAGGAGGTTAATTGAATTAATTATCCTAAGTTATAAGTATTAAACTTAGGTTTATGTTTTTTGTGACTTGCTAATTCTTTCCCCGTTTCTTCTTTATCCGCTGCCGCAACTTTCTTCTTCCTCTCTTCATCGCCGCCTCTTCTCATCCTATGGTCGTTGCCGCCTCATCGTCGACTCCTCATCTCCTCTTCCTTTGCATTTCTTCTCATGTCGCAGCTTGATCCCAATTCCTAATTTCACCGATTCTTTCTACTCTTCTCCCGATCGTGCGCCTCACCGCATCGTCATCGCCACATCGATCGTCGCCGCCTCATCGCCACTGCAGTTGATCTGCGATCGCCAACCACACTGTGTTGCCCCCCTCATTGTTGTTGTCACATCGATCATCGCCACTCGAGCAAACTTACAATTGTCGATCCTTCCCTTCGTCATCGCGGTTAGTACGCTGCCCTATTTACATCGTCAGGTCTCCTTGTTGCATTTTGTCGATCTAGACAACAACGTATGCCGATGACTCTTCCTTGTTGGTGTTGTCGCTGACCTATCACGACCGCAACTCCACCACCATGTTGGGTCGCTTGTTGAGGTGAGCCTTGAAGGAGAAGACATTTGCCCCCATCTATTTCCCGAAACCCAACACCTGGTTCTGGTAATTCCCTTATTCTCTTGTGTTATGAGTTGAGGATTGGAGATGTGTTTTAAGATGAGTTGTGATATGATGTGATTATAGGTGATCGAAATGGGATTTTGCTTCGAATTCGGCTCATGGGTTCTGCTGCAATTATAGGCGATTTAGAATTGATATACAGTTGAATTTGGAGATCGGCAGGGGATATGTGTTTAGGATAAGCTGGGGCTGATTGAAGTTGTGGATATTGAATTAACACAAGGTAAGATGGATTTGGATAGATCTGGATCAGATAATAGCTGTGTAAATTAGATTAATTAGTTGTCAAGTTGTAGCTATGATGGGATTCATTTTGTTGTTATAGATTGCTACTCCAACGGTGAATCAAGAAGCTGGATGATTTTGGAAGAGTGTTGTTCTTCCAAATAAGCTATGAGAATTGATGCGGTGTAAGGTGAGTTTAGATTTGGATGTTTACGGATGCATACAAATATATGAGTTGATTCATTTTATAGTATTAAATTATTTGGTGAATTAGTCAGGGATTAAAATTGGATTAGATTCTTTTTCTTACTATTTGGTTATGCTAGCACAAGTTATATACCTGGACTTTGATTCAAGACTGATTCATGGACGTGAGGACTATCGACACGATCTATGTATCAGGTGGGTAATTTCCTACTCTGGTCAGGTAGTTGATATATCTTGTGCATGATATTTATGTTGATGATACCTTTACCTTGACTCCACTCTTATTTAATCATGTACTTGTTACTTAGCCTTTGTACTTTAAGATGCGTTGCTATTATCTTACAGTTTGTTCATCACTATTGTAGAATTAGTGACTCTTTTGTAAGTTGACCTGTAGAGGTTCATTTAAGTTCATGTTACTAAGGCACAGTTGTGGGTTCATCTTTATTCATCGTGCGACATCTGGGGTTAGGTGATGATTTTGATGGTGGGGTTGATTGTTATGTCACACACATTTACGTGGTGCATCTATGGTGGATCTGGCCATCGGTGCATAGATAAGTGGGTTGTTGTCAGTATGTGGAGTGGATTGTCATGTTATATCCCTTTACGTTGTGTGTCTAATATAGATCATGGATCTGTGTTTGGTAGATTATCGAAAGTGGGTTGCTATGGACTGGTGGTCCTAGCATGGTTGACTGTCAGTTTTGTATGACTCTCTGTTGGATAGAGAGTGTGTTGCGGAAGTATGTGTGTGTTGTTGTGCATTCATTTCATTTACATGCAAGATGGAGACTTGATCTCCCTTGTGGTTGAGAGGGTCATTAGTCATCCTGCCTCGACGGTTACTCGTGGTAGTAGTAACTGGTGTGAGGGCAGTTCATTTGTTGTGTCACACTCAGCCACTATTGATAGTGGTAGTTGGAGTGTCATGCAGTTGTCCTGGGTGTGTGACACTCGATCACTCATGGGTAGTGTCAGTCGGAGTGGCCAGCAGTAGGGACCCCCATTGTGTAGCTTATAGCTCTTTAGCTTATCGCTACTTATTCATACTGCCCACTCGGCCACTCGAGAGCAGTGGTTATTGTTGAGTTAGGACAGTTGTCATGTCGTGGCACCTAGGCCACACTGGGTAGCGAGTGGGGTGCACAGGCGTGACCATGCATTTGCATTGCCATGTGTGAGGGCATTTGCATATATATATATATATATATATATATATATATATATATATATATGCTTGATGTGCTGTTGCATTTGTTTGTGTTATGTTTGTTGTATTTGTTTGTACATCATCTTGCATGTTATTTGCATATTCTATGTTGGTTGTGTGTGGGATACCAGTGTACGAGTTGGTCGGATTGTTGTACAACTTTAACCAATATCATGATGTGGTATGACATGGACCATTGTTGTATTTGTTATAGAATGTTCGTATGACATTTTGTTGATTATAGAGGTAGCGGTATCCTTCCATATTGTATGTGTCATATTGTGGTATATGTGCTCAGGTGGTATGAGTTGTAGAATTGCAGATCTTCAGGTATGTCAGTACCTTATGTTGTTCAGTTGATCTTTTAGTATACACATGGGTTATATTATACTTGTGATTATCTGTTGTACCTTTAGACTGTATATCTGTTGATCTCCTTACATTTATTTAGTTCATGCACTATCTATACTTTACTGTTGAGTTTTATACTCACCATCACAGACCCTAGGTTTTTCTGTCGCCCAAGTAACAAGTAGAAGATTCCTAGGATGCTTGGAGCTCCGCCAGCTGATCCCATCTCACACCGGGCATTTGGAGTTTGTTTCATATTTGTTCCACTAATGTTTTTGGATTATAGTCATGTATGTGAAGTTTTGTATTTGAATTTTATTATGCTTTTGGTTTGGATGTTAGATTTGATCATATTCTATTTAGTGTATTAGAATTGCATTGGTGCGCATCTTTGTGTCTTTGTGGTTGTCTTATTTGGAAGTGTCATTTCATTATGTTGTGTGGTTGTGGTCGAAAGGCTTTGTATCAACAGGGAATTGTATCATGTACAGGGGAGATGCTATCTATTTTTCGGGCTCGGCATACTCTCGGGGCGTGACAATTTTATTGGTATCAGAGCCCTAGGTTGCGAAGTCAACTTTCGGATTTTATGTCATTCGGATATCGAATTTTGTTTTACTCGATTTTGGTTTTGTGAGTTCTGGGATCTGGCTGTGGCGGGACATCTCCGAACTACTAGGTTTATGGTATTCAAATTGTTATCACATATCCTTTTGTTGTCTATGTGTCTAGTTGTTTATAATAGGCAAAGACATGTTGTGTGTTATTCACTATTTGTAACCGTGGTATGAGTTGTCCACAGAAATGACTTGTTGAGTCTGTGAGACTTGAACCTTCTGTCGAAAAGGTGAATTATCTTTGATAGCCGACTAATACCGAGTCAGAAAGCAGGGTTGGGTAGTCACATTTCTTATGGAGATCAAATATTACAGTCTTAGGGATTTTCACCTATTTATGCTAGTCAGATCATTACCCGTGGGTTAATGGACAAACAAGTATACTATTGTTGATAAAACGGTAGAGGATTAGTATATGGTGTTTCATAGGGGTTTTGATCTATGAGTTGGTCGTGTTGGGTTGTATAACTTTGAAGGTACTTTTGAGTACTTAACTCGTGTTATATAGAGAAAGTAGAATTAGTTGCATACCATTATTGGGATTAAGCCGGTACATAGTGGAAGATGTAGGAAATAACCTTCAGGGAATAACATATCACTTGATCACGATTTAGTGATGATGTGAGAGAGTATTTCCCCACGTCACTTTCTTTGACTCATTGTCAGGGAATTCTTGAGCTTCAAGTAGGGTGATCATCGGTAACGGGAATACCATGCAGAGTTTATGCCCACCTATTAGATCAAGAGTGTAAATGGATGTCTTAAGCCACTCAAGATTTATTGGCTTACATTTTGATCAGGATGTTTGGATCTTCTATCAGATATTGTCGGAAGGCATTGGATCGAGTCATGAGTTTAGAAATGACTTCGTACAAGTGTTTAAGAATTGGAGGCCAATAAGAAGATATTGCAGGTCAAATTATTAGAATTAGAAGTCTCCAAATGTTGGATAAAAGGAGAAAGATCGGAGTCATAGGCCACAAACTACTATTGGAGAGTTTTTTCGATCATAGAAGACTAGCCGCAGATCATCAGGATGTTCTCGTGCACATCTACGAAATCAGTGGAAAGACTCCGGATTATGTGCGTGCAGTGCGGATCACGAAGACACACAGAGTCGAGTTATCCATTGGATCAGTTCATCTGCTACTATTGTAAGCAACCAGTACACATGAAGAGAAAGTGTACTTCGAAGACACAGTTAAAGACTATCATGGTTGTTCTAGGAGGATGATGCACGATCTTGACAGCAGAGACCATCACAGAAGATTGGGTTAGCTCACCAGCAGTGACCTACTACCTCAGGCGTGGTTGGAGTTCCTTGATACTTCCCTCCAAGGGAAGTGATTTACTCAGCAGTATCAACAAAAGACATCTTAGAAGACTCATGACGACAACAACAACTGTTTCTTCCCCAGACGTGGATTTGCTTTGTACAAAGGAAAGAGTATACGATGATGGTCGTATATATTCTGTATTCTACAGTTGCAGGTATATTATTTGCAGAGTTGGAGCGTGCTACGATGTTGGTAGTTCTTCAGTATCTTACAGTTGGTGGTGTACTCGTTGCCAGTACAATAGTGCTTACCATCTCCATTACAGTCATTCTGGGGTTGTATCTTAGTTTCAGCAGTTGATTTCAGTTCCTCTATGGTAGTCTTTTGCACCTACATGAGCTCAATCACCAAGAGCAGAATTTGGATGGGTTTACAGCTTTACTCGAGAAGAGATGTAGAGGACCAAAGGATTGATTATTTGGGATATTACATTAGTTTATCCTATTTGTTAATATATTACGAGATACTGGTAGTTTACAGGTATCTATGTCTAGAACATTCTTAGTTCAGATTAGAAGGGTACCTATACCTCGACTTGTGGGTCGGTGGTATCTCTACCGTCAGGTGAGATGTTGATCAACAACCAAGAAGTCAAGGGATGTCCTTAGACTTTCATAGATATACCTTTACTGTAGACATATCCTTACGGATGGTTAAATTGTTGAAATTATGGTATGATAGGTCTCTCGGATGTGCATATAATCTGAGAGTATTCGGATGTAGTTTCGAATGAACTCCCATGTTTGCCACTGCATAGGCAAGTGGAGTATGCGATCAGAGTGATTTCGGGAATAGTTTCGGTATTGAAGACCTCATACCAGGTGACAACTTTATTCGGGTTTTACAAAGTTGGCAAGGTTGATGATGCACAGGAGGTATTTGTTAGAATGACGATTTTACCAGGAGATAATTTTACAAGGTTGATTTATGATTGGTGTGTTGATATTGTAGTGACATAGTGTCATATAATTATCATTATCGTTGTGATGATTGATATATCATCAACTTAGAGTAAAGAGGATGCAGTTGTGTAGAGACGACAATTTCATACTAGGTATAAATTTTATGAGCTTTGATAATATTGTTAGATGTATTAACGATTTAGTCGTTCATAGATTTGATTAGATTAGGTTGTGGTTGTTGGAGTTGCATTACTTGGCCACTGTTGATAGTGGTAGTTGAAGTGGCGCACTCGGCCACCATAGATGGTGGTTTCCTTGTATGTGTTTGGTTATTACCGTAGATGTGAATAGGATGCTCTAGTGTTATTATACCACTGAGTTGTTTGACCAACTAGGTGATGGAATTCAGTTGGTCAAAAGCTTGTGAAACCCGTTTTCGGGGCTTAGACTGTGGATAACTTTTGCACAAGTGTTAGTTAATCCTTCCGGGGTGCATGGAAGGTTATTGTATGCAGATGCATCATTTCAAGGATTGAGAGCGATCCCGATGCAGTTGAATGAGACGTATCTCATGCTTATGCCAGTTGAGGAACTACGAGATAGGTTGTCATATATATGACGTGGCTTTAGTAGTTATTATCTTGATTTGTGGATGTATGGAGCAGGAATGCTCATGGAATTTTAGCTAGCTACTGGGTGGCTACTGCATGGTGTTGCTAGAACACGGAGAGATATAACAAGAGAGATTGGCCATTATAGTCTTCCAGTCACTTCCAGTTCTGTGCAATAGAGTGTATTTTGGACAATCGATTTCTCTTGTGAGAAAATAATTCTATGTCTCCGAGGAGAATAGTAGGTTACAGAGTTGTATTAGATTTAGGAAGAGATACTTTTGATTTAGGAAAGTAAACAGATCTCTATTGTGATGATAGAGAGATTCTTCACCTTCAAGGAAGACTGTGACCCAGAGTTGTTTCTGTTAGTAATATATGAGAGATGTCCTAAGGCAATCGCCTTATGTTTGAACCATTTATATGATAAATGAAGATTCACTATTTGAGTATACATGTTTTCATGTATTTGATTAGATCTTAAACTCATTTACTGAATGTCCACGATACGATTCACAGCATGAGAGAATTTGTGATTGGATCACAACTAGTGAGTATCTCTACATGTGTAATTGTGATGTATCGGAATTATCCCTAGTCGATGAATTGATGGATTTGGACACCATCAATTCTGTCGAGACTAGCACGAGGTATACTCCGTGGTGTATTCAAGCAGTTGATTCTCACTGGCTGGAGACATTGTGATGTCCGGAGTTAATCGTGGATGCTAGTTATGGTAACTAGTTCATTGGAGTGACCAGCTGTAAAACTTCATATGGTTCTCTACATATATAGATATGTCAATGAAGTTCTTACTGTAGCTTAAGTGCGATGTTCCTTTGACTTGCGGTATTCAAGTCATCTTGGTCATGAAGACTTATGTTTTGATATCTTAAGCAAGCATCTCTGAGGAGATGTGGACCCAGGATGATTGGGCATAAGTCGAAGTGATCGAAGGTGTTTGAATAGCCTATAAAGGATTCACCACTCCTTGCGAGGAGATATATACCCATGGCCTCTCGTCGGATTGTTACTAAAGTCTTTGGCCAAAGCATTACATGTTTAGAGTAAGATACTCTTGGATACATGTGCAGTAACTAGAATCCGTAGGATGAGGAAATGATACTTGGGCTAGGTGTGACGTAGTCAACCTAGTGGGGACTGACACTATAGACCATGTCCTGAACCAAGTGGGTATAAGATGCGTGAAGGGAATGGGACACGATTCATTATAGCTACTGAAGGGTTTCAAAAATGATTTTGGATCAACCGTTGATTTTTCGATTAATTGGGGATCATGATGTACTACTAGGTGCCACTCATGATTGTTCTATAATTAATAGTTAATTATAGACGGCTAACATAAATCGGGAACCTATTTGGTCACACACACAACGAGCATAATCCGAAGGATTTAAAATGAGCTTGAGAATGAGATTCTCAGACCGAGAGAAACTAGGTTTGGTTGGACCAAACAAGGAGCGAGCATAAAATTGTTTCAGTCGCAATGGAAGCATGGATGGGCCAAGTCGTATGAAGACATGATGGATGAACCAAATTAGTTTGTTTCTAATCCAATGGTGGAGAATAAACCAAAGGGGTTTGGTTTGGTTTGTTTTAAACGAATGAACCAAAGTTGGTTCGGTTCGTTTTAACTTAAAATAGACCAACGTGGTTTGGTTTATTTTAACTTAAGTTATTGGAGCGGGTTAACGGATTTTGGTTATGAACCAATAACCGTTAGGAGAATATGTTCTCTATAAAAACATGGCTTAAGGGTTTTTCGTGGATAACTTGTGTATTGAAAAACCTAGCCCCCCAACCCCTCTCCTCTCCTTGCCGCCCAAAAAGGTTGCCACCAATCTTTTGTGCCGCCGTCCACCCTTGCTGCAGGCGTCCAAGCTGCTGCCGGCCTTCATCTGGCGACCCTCCGGCGACTCACCTTGGTTATGGCGACCAAGGGTTGGCCGGCCATCCTCTTTGGCCAGCGCAACTCCTCCACCAAGCTGTCTAGTTTTTTGGACAGCTTGTTTCCTTGCATGTTGGAGCGTCATTTGAAGGATGTTTGAAGCTCCGACAGCAGCTACCTTGCTGAGGATTCGATCTCCGATAATCCTCATAGGTGGAGGACGAAGGATTCGTCTAACGGTTGATGAATACCTCTCCGAAGAAGCGAGTTTTGGGGACTCATTTTCGAATCCGAATTTTGATTCGGATTGTGATCTTCTCTCGATCACATCGTCTTCGACACGAGGTTAGTGACTCCTATGAAGACGAGGCTCGTAGCTTTGTGAAGCCATCCCGACGATACTTGACATGGATACGAATAGAGGCGATTCTAGCGAGAGTCGTTCCGATTGATGTCTTTCCCGCTGCATGTGATATGTCAGGTATACCTAGAATAATTTTCTTTTATTGCAAAATTTGAAACTACGATTATGTCTACACATGTTGTACTATGCATACGTGTGGTGTGTGTGTTTTAATAAATTAGATTTATTGCTTTTTATTTCTTCCGATGCGCACATGTTTACGAAACATGTTTGAACACACACTCGTCGCGGTGTCGGAAATCCAACAGTGGTATCAGAGCCCAGGTTGTGTTTTGACATAATCGTAAAATTGTTTTGTGATAGTCATAATTGTATTTATTGAAATTTTCTACTTTTGAAACGTTTAGAAGTATTTATGGAAATTTTCTAATTTTGGAAAGTTTAGAAGTGTTTATGGAAATCTTCTACTTTTGGAAAGTTTAGAAGTATTTATGGAAATTAACACTTTCCATAAATAAAATATGTTATTAGATTTAGAAATTTGTTTCCTAATTTAATCATGATTTGATTTGGGAATCAAATCTAAAACATATTTTATTGCCATAAATAGTTTTGACAATTTAGGAAATTTGTTTCCTAAATTTAATTTGACTTTCCTTAATTGAGATCTTCCATAAATAAAATATGTGATTAGATTTATAAATTTATTTCCTAATTTAATCATGATTTGATTTTGGAAATCAAATCTTAAACATATTTTATTTCCATAAATAGTTGACATATAAGGAAATTTTATACATGCTATAATTATATGCCATGTAATTGCATTAGATGCATATCATTATGTCATGCGTATTGTGACATGTAGATGTATGTCATGTCATGTAAATAATAGTTATTTGCATGCAAAGAGAAAGAGACATAAAAACTCTTACTCAATATTAAAGCCTACACCTTCCATTAATATGGTTAGAATCAGAGTTTTGTTTCTTATTTGAGTTGTTGGACTCTCTCCAAGCCCGGCTCGAACCAGAACATGTTCAAACCATGGAATAGATTAATATTAATATGGTAAGAGTCAGAGGTCAATCGTTAGCTTTGGTTGTTGGACTTTCTCCAAGCCGGGCTAATTGGTTGAATGCGCTCTAACCATATTAAAACTATTTCTTGATTAATGGGTTGGCTTTAACCTGGAGCATCGGCTTATTAGACTCTCTCCAAGGTCGATGTGAAGGGAGGTGAAGTTGGGTGTTATGCATATGATGCATACTTGTTAATGAGTTAACAACCCGATGTATGTGTGAACATTCAATTAGTTGATAGCACATTGTGATAGTTGCATATATGTGATATGCAATTAGTATACATGATACCTACCATTGTAGCTATGAATGGCTTGTTGGACTCTCTCCAAGGTTGTTCATATCTATGTTGGATATCAATCCATTCAGAGATGGACCTACGATCTCTTGAAGTGATTTTGGGGTTTTTGAAATTCGAAAAAATGAATGGGATTTTGTAAATGTATGTGATGCATTTTAAAATCATTTTCTCATATATGCTTGATTTGTATTTCTAGTTTAATCACTTGATCATGATGTCTTTGAATTTACGCTCTATTTTGAATTCGAATAAATTGACTGGGCCGAACTTCTTGGACTGGCTTAGAAACTTGAGAATTGTTCTCAAGGCGGAAAAGCTTGTGTATGTCCTCGAAGAGCCTCTTCCCGCCCGTCCTAGTGATAACGTAACTCTAGACCAATTGTTGGCTTATCAGAAACATGTGAGTGATTTTGAACAAGTGAGTTGCATCATGCTAGCCGCGATGGTACCCGAGCTGTGGAAGCAGTATGAGCATATGGATGCTCATACCATAGTCCTTCATCTTTATGAGTTGTTTGATGAGCAAGTGAGATTCAAAAGGTTCGAAGTCTCCAAGATCCTCTTCACCTCTGAGATTCAAGAAGGTTCATCTGTGGTACTACTCAACATGCTGAAGACTGTGGAGCCTTCTATGAAGCATGAGAAGGGGACGGTGTTGTTAGTTGATTCCTCGAAGAAAGGTTCTAAGAGGAAGTCAAAGGAACAACAGAAGGGGAAGAAGAAAAAGACTAAAAAGGCAGAACCAACTCAAAAGGGCACTTGCCATCATTATGGTAAGGAGGGTCATTGGCGAAGAAATTACAAGATTTATCTTGAGTCCGTGAAGAAGAATAAGACATCGGATGCCCCATCTTCTTCAGATATCTTCGTTATTGATTGTCATTCTATTTCCTCAAACACTTGGGTATTGGATACTGGGTGTGGCTCACATATATGTAATGACATACATGAGCTAAGGAATAGAAGAAGACTCGTCAAGGGAGAGTCAAATTTATGTGTTGGGAATGGAGCAAAGGTTGCTTCACTCGCCATCGAAACGTATTTATTGAAATTCCCTACAGGACTTGTCTTAGAAATGAACAATTTCTTTTATGTCCCTTCGTTGATAAAGAACATCATTTCTATTTCTTGTTTAAATAGAAATGGGTACCATTTGACTTTTAGTAACAATTGTTGTTACATAACTTTGAATGGCGTACTTTATGGGACAGGAACTTTGAGTAATGACATTTATACGTTGGACGTATCCAGTGACATTTTCAATATCGAAGCAAGCAAAAAGCGTGCTCGAAAAAATAATCAATTAGACTCTTATATGTGTCATTGTCGTCTTAGCCATGCAAGCAAGAAATGCATGTCCAAATTACACCGATGTGGAATTCTGGAATCGTTTGAATTAGATTCATACGATACATGTGAATCATGCTTAAAAGGCAAGATGACTAAGTTCCCTTTTACTGGAAAAGGTGAACAGGTGGAAGAGTTGCTAGGTCTAATACATACTGATGTATGTGGACCTATGTCAACTCAAGCTTTAGGAGGCTATAGCTACTTCATTACCTTCACCGATGATCACTCACGGTTTGGGTATGTGTTCTTGATGAAACACAAGTTTGAAGCCTTTGAAAGGTTCAAAGAATTCAGAAATGAACTAGAGAAACAACATGACAAGAGTATTAAAATACTTTGATCGAATCGAGGTGGTGAATACTTAAGTCAAGAGTTTCTAGATTATCAAAGAGACAATGGTATATTGTCTCAATGAACTCCGCCATATACACCGCAACATAATGGTATATCTGAGAGTCCTAACCGGACCTTGTTGGACATGGTCAGGTCAATGATGAATCATGCGAATCTTCTCAAGTCTTTTTGGGGCTAGGCACTTCAGACAGCTATTTACTTGTTAAACAGAATGTCAACCAAGGTAGTCTCAACTACTCCATATGAGATATGAAATAGTAAGAAACCTCATGTATCTTACTTGAAGATATGGGGTTGTCCTGCTTATGTGAAGTGGACTATATCAGACAAATTGGATGCTAAGTCTGATAAATGTCTATTTATTAGAAACCCTAAGGAAATAAGGGGTTACCAATTCTATCATCCTGTGGAACAAAAGGTGTTTGTTTCAAGGCATGCTGTGTTTCTAGAGAAAGAGTTTCTCTTGTAAGAAAATAGTGGAGTGTCATTGAGCTTGAGGAGGCTCGAGAAACTTAAATAGACATTGATGAGACACCTGGTGAAGCACCACAGCCAATAACTCATAGTGATGAGTCATCGGCTAGACCTATTGAGACACCACATCTTCGTAGATCTGATAGAACATGCAATATTCCTGAGAGATATGGATTTCTCGTAAGTGAATCGAATGATGTGTTACTCATTGATGATGAGGAGCCTACCAGTTATGAAGAAGTTCTGAAAAGTTCAGAAAGGGATAAGTGGCTTGAAGCCATGAAGTCGGAAATGGATTCCATGTATGAAAACCAAGTTTGGAACTTGGTTGACCCACTTGAAGGCATAAAGCCTATAGGGTGCAAGTGGGTTTTCAAGAAGAAAACTGACATGGATGGTAATGTGATTACCTATAAGGCTAGAATGGTGGCAAAAGGATATCGTCAAAAGCAAGGTATTGATTATGACGAAACCTATTCGCCTGTTGCTATGCTTAAATCCATTCGAATGCTCCTGTCCATAGTGACTCATTATGATTATGAGATATGACAGATGGATGTGAAAACATCTTTCCTTAATGGAAACCTACTCAAGGATGTGTATATGATACAACCTGAGGGTTTCACATCGGTTGATAAAACCAAGGTATGCAAATTATGACGGTTCATATATAGACTGAAGCAAGCGTCCAAGAGCTAGAATATCCGTTTTGATGAGACAATCAAAAAGTTTGATTTCTCACAAAATCCGGACGAACCTTGTGTGTACAAGAAGGTTAGTGGGAGTGCTGTCGTGTTCCTAGTATTGTATGTCGATGACATATTACTTATAGGAAATGATGTTTCTGTCTTACTGTTAGTTAAAATTTGGTTGTCCAAGACATTCCCCATGAAAGACCTAGGAGAAGCAACCTACATCCTCGGGATTAAGATCTATAGAGATAGATCGAAACGGTTGCTTAGTCTTTCACAGTCTACATATATAGATCGAGTGCTAAAGAGGTTTATCATGTCATAATCTAAGAAAGGTTTCCTATCCATCAGGCATGGGATACATCTTTCGAAGTCTATGTGTCCGCGCACAGAAGATGAGAGGATTTGCATGAGTAAGATTCTCTATGCATCCGCAATAGGATCTATCATGTATGCTATGTTATGTACGAGGCTCGATGTATTGTATGCTCTGAGTGTCATGAGCAGATACCAGTCTGATCCAGGAATGGATCATTGGGCAGCTGTTAAGACGATCCTTAAGTACTTAAGAAGAACTAGGGATGTGTTCCTAATATATGGAGAAGGGGACATGGTGATACACGGGTATACGGATGCCAGCTTCTAGACAGACAAGGATGATTCCAGGTCTCAGTCTGGGTACGTGTTCACCTTGAATAGGGGCGAAGTGAGTTGGAAAAGTTCCAAACAAGAGACTGTAGCGGATTCTACCACTAAGACAGAATACATTGCAGCTTCGGAAGCAACAAAGGAAGCGGTTTGAATCAAGAAGTTCATTTATGAACTTGGTGTGGTTCCAGCCATTGTTGAAGCAATACTAGTTTACTGCGACAACAATGGAGCAATTGCACAGGCGAAAGAGCCAAGGTCTCATCAACGATCCAAACATGTGCTTCGCCGCTATCATTTGATTAGAGATATCATAAGTAGAAAGGAAATACAAATCGAGAAGATTCCCATTGAAAGGAACTTAGCGGATCCTTTAACTAAGGCATTACCTCCAAGTAAGTTTGAGGGTCATGTTAGAGCTTATGGTATTGGATATCGTAGCGATTGGCATTAGGCCAAGTGGGAATTTGTTAGTAATATATGAGAGATGTCCTAAGGCAATCGCCTTATGTTTGAACCATTTATATGATAAATGAAGATTCACTATTTGAGTATATATGTTTTCATGTATTTGATTAGATCTTAAACTCATTTACTGAATGTCCACGATACGATTCACAACATGAGACAATTTATGATTGGATCACAACTAGTGAGTATCTCTACATGTGTAATTGTGATGTATCAGAATTATCCCTAGTCGATGAATTGATGGATTTGGACACCATCAATTCTGTTGAGACTAGCACGAGGTATACTCCTTGGTGTATCCAAGCAGCTGATTCTCACTGGCTGGAGACATTGTGATGTCCGAAGTTAATCGTAGATGCTAGTTATGATAAATAGTTCATTGGAGTGACCAGCTGTAAAACTTCATATGGTTCTCTGCATATATAGATATGTCAATGAAGTTCTTACTGTAGCTTAAGTGCGATTTTCCTTTGACTTACGGTATTCAAGTCATCTTGGTCATGAAGACTTATGCTTTGACATCTTAAGCAAGCATCTCTGAGGAGATGTGGACCCGGGATGATTGGGCATAAGTCGAAGTGATCGAATGTGTTTGAATAGCCTATAAAGGATTCACCACTCCTTACGAGGAGATGTATACCCATGGTCTCTCGTCGGATTGTTACTAAAGTCTTTGGCCAAAGCATTACATGTTTAGAGTAAGATACTCTTGGATACATGTGCAGTAACTAGAATCCGTAGGACGAGGAAATGATACTTGGGCTAGGTGTGACGTAGTCAACCTAGTGGGGACTGACACTATAGACCATATCCTGAACCAAGTGGGTATAAGATGCGTGAAGGGAACAGGGCATGATTCATTATAGCTGCTGAAGGGTTTCAAAAATGGTTTTGGATCAACCGTTGATTTTTCGATTAATTGGAGATCATGATGTACTACTAGGTGTCACTCATGATCGTTCTATAATTAATGATTAATTTTAGACGGCCAACATAAATCGAGAACCTATTTGGTCACACGCACAATGAGCGTAATCCGAAGGATTTAAAACAAGCTTGAGAATGAGATTCTCAAACTGAGAGAAACTAGGTTTGGTTGGACCAAACAAGGAGCGAGCATAAAATTGTTTCAGTCGCAATGGAAGCATGAATGGGCCAAGTCTTATGAAGACATGATGGATGAACCAAATTGGTTTGGTTCTAATCCAATGGTGGAGAATAAACCAAAGGGGTTTGGTTTGGTTTGTTTTAAACGAATGAACCAAAGTTGGTTCGGTTCATTTTAACTTAAAATAGACCAATGTGGTTTGGTTTATTTTAACTTAAGTTATTGGAGCGGGTTAACGAGTTTTGGTTATGAACCAATAACCGTTAGGAGAATATGTTCACTATAAAAATATGGCTTAAGGGTTTTTCGTGGATAACTTGTGTGTTGAAAAACCTAGCCCCCCAACCCCTCTCCTCTCCTTGCTGCCCAACAAGGTTGCCGCCCAACCTTGTTGCCGCCCAGCTTTTGTGCCGCCATCCACCCTTGCTGTCGGTGTCCAAGCTACTTCCGCCCTTCCTCCGGCGACTCACCTTGGTTCCGGCGACCAAGGGTTGGCCGACCATCTTCTTTGGCCGGCGCAACTCCTCCACCAAGCTGTCCAATTTTCTAGACAGCTTATTTCCTTGCATGTCGGAGCATCGTTTGGATGACGTTTGAAGCTACGACAGCAGCTACCTTGCCAGGGATTCGATCTCCGATAATTATCATAGGTGGAGGATGAAGGATTCGTCAAACGGTTGACGAATACCTCTCCGGAGAATCGAGTTTTAGGGACTCATTTTCAAATCTGAATTTTGATTCGAATTGTGATTTTCTCTCAATCACATCGTCTTCGACATGAGGCTAGTGACTCCTACGAAGATCAGGCTCGTGGCTTTGTAAAGCCATCCCAATGATACTCGGCGTGGATACAGATAGAGGCGATTCTAGTGAGTCATTCTAGTTGATGCCTTTCCCGCTGCACGTGATATGTCAGGTATACCTAGAATAATTTTCTTTTATTGCAAAATTTAAAGCTATGATTTGTTGGGATGTCGATGCTTCGGAGGCTCATTGGCTCCCATGTCCCCGGATTAAAATTTTCACTAATGAAAGACTTAATCCGGATGGGATGAGCTTCCTTGGCACAACCTATTCGTCGTCGTGCTAACAACTTGAGTGGTCACTTGAACAAACTAGTTGTTCAAGCAACACAACTCTTCTAGTTGGTTAGCCGCGGAAAAGACGACGGATGGATCGCCGGTTTTTGTGTTTGTCTTCGGGGTCCATGATTATACAATATATATCCATTCATACACATGCATAATCAAAATATTAAAGAACATATTCAGATCTGTAAATAAAGTTAAAAACAACTTTATACCTTACGATCTTCTATTCTATGTCCTATCCTTCTCGTGGACGACGTGTGGACGAAAATCCTCCACGAGTTGAAGCCTTCTTGATCACTTTCTTCTCTACCTTGTCCGCTGCGAACAAAGAGAAGCAATCACAAATACCTTTCCTATCTAGAACCGACGACCAAATTAGTGAATTTGGTGCAACCGCCGGCCAAGGAGCAAGTGGATGATGCGCCGGCCACCAAATGAATGGAAACCGCCGGCCACCTTGGAGAGATTGGAGGAAGATGATTGCCGACCACCAATGGATGGAGAACTACCGGCCAAGGAGCAAGGAAAAGGGAAGAGTGCCGCCCAAAACCAAGGAGGAGAAGAGAGGGATGACCGGCCAAACCCTAGCTTGCCGCCCAAGCTTGTAGCTACCCAAACCCTAGCCGCCCAATGGAAGATGAGCAAAACCCTAACCCTAATTCGAAAACTAATCTTCTTATCTTATTCTTGCCGCCCAACCCTAAGCACCTATTTATAGAATAGGGCTTAAGCCTCCTTTAATCTCATCCGTCGGATCTAGGGATTTAACCTCCACCGTCGGATCTAGGGTTTTATCCCAACCGTCGGAACTAGGGTTTCATCTCAACCGTCGGATCTAGGATTACATCCTAATCATCGGATCTAGGATTTCATCCCAACCGTCGGATGTAGGGTTTTATCCAAACCGTCGGATCTAGGGATTTGATCTCAACCGTCGATTCTAGGGTTTCATCCTAACCATCGGATCTTAGGGATTTAATCCCAACCGTTGGTTCTAGGGTTTCATCCTAACCATCGGATCTTAGGGATTTAATCCCAACCGTTGGTTCTAGGTTTTGTTTTACATTCTTGGATCTAGACTTCACAAGGATTATATTAGGCTACGATAGGGACCATAAGGAGGAGTTGGGTCTTGGCCACCCGATGGATCGGAACCACACATACTTGATCCATCAATGATGTTCCATTCCACTAGAGGATCATCATTGAACTACCTCACCAACCCCCATAAATTAATATGGGCTCCATATATTATTTTTACATTAATCTCCCCGTGTTTAAGATATCGAATGTCCGTCAATTAATTGATTTACTGACCATCAATTAATTAACATCTAACTCCTTGAGTAGTACCACTCAACCTTATCATCATGTTGACTAAGTCAACCAGCTGGGTTTACATGATGAACCTTATGAGCTCCTCAAGGGGACATCATCAACCTAATATATAGGACAAGGTTTCCTCCTATAATCAACGGCACACCATGTAAATAATATTATTTCCCAACTTACCGGGCATATTGATTTAATCCATCTAAATCTCACCCACTGGTAAATTAAAGAAATAAATACTAAGTACATGTGCCCATTATTATATCGGGATTAAGAGCATGTACAACATAATATCCGAGGTCCGATTCAATTATGTAGTCAGTACTAAATTGAATCACCTCTATGTCGGTCCTACTCAATACACCTAAGTGTACTAGTGTAACTCTATGTTCAAGATAAAACAATACCAAGCTACACTACAACCATGCCAATGGTTTGTCCAAAACCATCTTGGTTGTGAGCCTCTACTTATATTTTACAAGGGACTGATAACATGATCTTCTGTGCCACACCAAGCACCATGTTATCTACAATGTAGAATATTAGACAATATGCACACATATATAATGAATATATAAAATGCAAACAATGATCATGTGATTCTTATTTCAAAATAAAATATTCATACAGAAAAGAGCTAGGCTTTCAGTATACATTCTAACATGATTATGTCTACACATGTTGTACTATGCATGCGTGTGGTGTGTGTGTTATAATAAATTAGATTTATTGCTTTTTATTTCTTTCGCTGCTCAGATGTTTACGAAACATGTTTGAACACACACTCGCTGTGGTGCCGGAAATCCAACAGTTTCAGTTTCAGGACGATTTGATTCAAGAGGCTCGTCATTCAAGATTGGTGATTTATTCGGAGTGTACCTAAATATAGCTAGTTGAAACATTCTTCGTGGTGGAACGACATGCAAGACATAGTTGATTTTCATAGTTTGATGTTGGGTGTGCCAACAAGTAAGGGTGGAATATTAGTGACCAGTAGGGTTACATATCAAGATGGAAGTGGGAGCCTAGTATGATGGATAGTGTTGGGAGATTATTTAGGATTCGGAAAGGAATTGATGTGATTTAGAGTAATCGATGATCGATTAGCTAAGTCTGCTCTTTTTCTACCAAGCCATAAGATATATTTCGTTGGGTCACTCAACGAAATTATACTGCAAGGAGATTTTCAGTTTTCTTGGAGTATCCTTTAGTATCATTTCCGATAGTGATTCATGATTCACCTTATGATTTTGGCAAAGTCTCCAACAGGTCACGGATATCGAGATCCACTCTGGTACAATTACTTACTTTTTGACAGGTGGTCAATATGGAGGTATTATTCATACTTTAGAAGTCATGTTGAGAGTATCCATGATAGATTTTAGAGGCTATCAATACCCCACTTAGTTACTTGGTGTGTGGTTTTTCTCTGGAGTTAAGCAGTGTGACATTGCTTATTAGTACTTGAGTAAGAAATTTGGGGACTAAATTTTTATTAGTGGGGGAAAATGTAAGATATCAAAAAATAAAATAATACTTGTTAATTAGGAAAATACCCTATGGAATTTTTAGAAATTTTTCTGGACTTAAATGGAATTTTTATGGCATTTTACGGGGAAAGATTTAATAGGCTTTAGGAAGGCTGTTTGGATTATCAGTAATTAGGAGGTTAATTGAATTAATTATCCTAAGTTATAAGTATTAAACTTAGGTTTATGTTTTTTGTGACTCGCTATTTCTCTCCCCGTTTCTTCTTTCTCTGCTGCCGCAACTTTCTTCTTCCTCTCTTCATCGTCGCCTCTTCCCATCCTTCGGTTGTTGCCGCCTCATCATCGACTCCTCCTCTCCCCCTTCCTTTGCGTTTCCTCTCATGTCGCAGCTTGATCCCAATTCCTAATTTCGTCGATTCTTTCTCCTCTTCTCCCGAACATGCGCCTCACCGCATCGTTGTCGCCACATCGATCGCAGCAGCCTCATTGCCACTGCAGTTGATTTGCGACATCCAGCCACACTGTGTCACCCCCTCATTGTCGTTGTCACATCGATAGTCGCCATTTGAGCAAGCATACAGTCGCCAATCCTTCCCTTCGTCATTGCGCTCAGCATGCTGCCCTGTTTACACCGTCAGGTCTCCTTGTTGCATTTCATCGATCCAGACAACAACGTATGTCGATGACTCTTCCTTGTCGGTGTTGTCGCTGACCTATCACAGCCGCAACTGCACCACCATGTTGGGTCGCTTGTTGAGACGAGCCCTGAAGGAGAAGACATTTGCCCCCATCTATTTCTCGAAACCTAGCACCTAGTTCTGTTGGTGCAATCGACCCAGGTCACGATTGACCGGACTCGAGTTTGACTCGAGCGATGTTTTGATGTTTTACATGGAGATTTGACATTGATGTCTGATACTACTTTGGGGAGATTATTGACACAATCGACCCGGGTCATGATTGACCAGACTCGAGTTTGACTCAAGGGAGATTTTGATGGTTGACTGGGGTTGACCATGTCATGGAAAGTCCAAGTCTTGAGTACTTGGCATGTAAAGTCCAAGCATGGGTCTTGGTAAGGAAAAGTCCAAGCATGGGTCTTGGCATGGAAAGTCCAACGTGGGTTGGCAAGGAAAAGTCCAAGCTTGAGTCTTGGCATTTGAGAAGTCCAAGGGGTTTGATATTGGCGGCGTAAAGTCCAAGTGGGGTCTTGGCAGCATAAGTCCAATGGTTGGCAGCGTAAAGTCCAAGCGGAGTCTTGGCAACGTAAGTGCAATGTGCCTTGGCGGTGTAGACATCATTAGCATGACATAGTCGATGGAAGCACCTGAAGGCTAGCGCAATGGATGAACAAGTCATGGATGACTTGGAGGGATCCGAGAGGCGCGAGGCTAACGGAGGTGGCTAGAAGGCTTAGGTCTAGTCTATGGGTGGCCTAGCAAGTATGGGGGCACCATACTTGGGTTAAAACCTCATGTTTGAGGTGTGCCAGTCAACTGGTGTCATATGACAGTCGACTGGTGTGAGTCAACTAGGGTTTTATTATGGGAAGTGTCCTAACAGTCGATTGCCAGAGGTGGGCAGTCAACTGTTGGCTCAAGCAATCGACTAATCGTGTGATCAGTCGATTGGTGCTCGAGAATTTGGGCACAGAATAGAGTCGGACTCGACCAATGGGGTTAGCAGTCGAGTGAAGGCTCCATCAGTCGACTGATGGGTATGATCAATCGACTGATGATGGATCTGTTGGATTTTTCCAGCGTGGATCTAGCTGTTGTCTCACGACAACAGTGGCATCAATCGACTGATGGTCCTGAGCAGTCGATTAATCGGTAATTTCCAGCCCAGGCAGCAGCTTTAAATGGAGCTCATGAAGGAGGAAATCACAAGCGTTTCTTGAGGTGTTTTGGGGCGATTTGCTGCTGCAAATCAGGGTCTCCAAGTGTAATTCAAGTAACCACAAAGCAAGCAATCCAAGAGCAATTGTAAAGTGTTGTTTTCTTTACTTGTTGTGTATTTCATTTGTATATTGCTTGTATTTATCTCTTTTTGTTGTAAGATCACTTGTACGAGGTTTCTCCGCCTTCGACTTGTGTCGAGAAGGAGTGTTTATTAGTGGTGTGTGATTGGCATCACTAGAGCTCTTTAGAGCTCGATCCGTGGAATAGGAATCGTTCGGTTCCGAACCACATTATATGATTGTGTAACTGTGTGCTTGTATTGTTATTGCTTATTTCCGCTGTGCTAATAAAGATTTGTAGACGAGCATGCAATGAATCGACGCTATTCACCCCCACTCTAGCGGTCAACATTTCCTCTACAATTAGTATTAGAGCTAGGAGCTCTTCTACGGACTAACCGCCAAGAACAAACCGCTAGAGGAAGAAGATGGAAGTTCAAGAACAACTAGGATGGGACATCAACACACTGGTCCCGTACGCATTATATGGACGAGAAGGCTTCAATTATTGGAAGAGAAGAATTGAAGATTTTATCATGATGAGAGACCTTGAGGAGTGTTCCATCTTAATGGAAGGATTTGAATATCCAAGAGGACCAAAAGGTGGCTTACTCAAAAAGAAGTGATGGAGTGAGGAGCAACTCCAACAATTCGAGAAAAATAAGAAGATAATCAAATTTATTTTTGATTTAATTCCTAATGACTTCTTGTGTTGCCTAGGTGATTGCATGGATGCCAAGGAGCTTTGAAGGGAATCAACCAAGCTCCATGAAGACCCATCACCGGCTCAAGAAGAGGAAGCTGAAGATGAATCGTTATCCTCACAAGAGAGCGGAAGTTGATAGGGAGTCAACCTCCGAATCGGTGGAAGAGGAAGAAAAAGTGGAAGAAACCTCCACTTCAAGGATTGAGGGGGAGGAGAGACCATCCACACCGGAGCAACCTCAAGAGGAGCCATCTACATCCGATAGAGAGGAAGAGCAAGCTCAAGAGAACCTCACCACCACCCTAGGTAACTCAAGCAATTTGTTTTTAAACAAAAATTATATAATTTGCTTTGAGTGTAGGATATCCGGGCGCTACAAGAGTAAGTGCCCAAAAAGAGTCAAGAAGGCTCCACCCGTGCCAAAGGTCAAGGAGACCAGTGCCTCAATGCAAAAGAGCAAGGAGCAAGTGATTTGCTTCAAATGCCAGCTACTAGGGCATTATAGGAGTCAATGCCCTAGGGGGAGCAAAAAGACCCAAAATGGAGCATCACATGTAGGGGGAGCTAAGGCTAACCCTAAGGTATATTTTAGTAATGCTCCTTCTAATTTAAATGTCAAAAAGCATGCTAGAAATTTTAATTCTTTTGCAATTTATCATAAAAAGCATGCTAGGAATAACAAATATTTTTTTTTAGGAGCTAAAAATGTCCACTTAGGAAATAAGGAGAAATTTGGGACTAATGTCCCTAGAAAAACCTTACATAGGAAATCTATTAGGAAAATAGAAGATTACCTAGGTTTTAACCCTAAATGGACTAGACATATGCCTAGGAAGAACAATGCCCAAGGAATAAATCAAAATTAAAAAATTGGGAAATTAGAATTGGGAAACCAAGCCTTGAGGTTAAGGCTTGAGAAACTTGAAAAGACCCTTGCAAAAATGACAAATCAAATGCAAAGGTCAAATGGTCAAACCATAGGGTCAAGAAGTCAAAGTCAACACCTACGACCTAAGAGACAAAAGTCAACTAAGGGCAAGAAAGGTTTGGGTCACAAACCTAAGCCTAAGGTGACTTATCATAGTGTTCCATTTGATTATGGAACACAAACTAGGTCTAGGATGACCAAGGTTATTAGGGAAGTCATCCCTAAGGGTAACGAAGGTATGCGCCTAGTGGCTAGGGTTTCGAAGAAATCTAGGGCGGCCATTAAGAAGGATACAAGGGGAGTCACCCCTAGAGTTAACCATGGCAAGACCCAAATGACCAAGGCTAACAAGCCTAGAAGGGTCATTAGGAAGGTATCTAGGGAGGTTATCCCTAAGAAATACCTAATTAACCCTAGAAGCTCAAATAGGTTTTGGGTTCCTAAGAGCGTGATTGATTCACACTAGATGGGTTTAGGGTGTGTCAACTTCAAATGGAAGGGTAGTTAACCTAACCATAGTAAAGGTGGCACTTTAGATGATTTTCAAGGTTATGGATACCTTGGAAATAAGTTTGATCTTATGATCCTAAAAGATTTTAGAATGTGCCAATACATTCTTGGAATTATGAAAAATCAATTAAATTGGCACAATTTAGGTTTAGAGGTCTTGGTGTGCCATTTTGGGTTTTTGGCACATTTTGGAAAATTTAGGTAATATGGAAAAATATACTTAATTATACCAAATGACAATTAATATTAAAATTTAGGTATTATTATACCTATACGTTTTATTTGTCATGCTTTGTTTGCCATATAATATGCCATGACATCATATTTGTTTTTAACCATTTTATATGTCATGATCATGTTTAGGATTAAGGTTTAATGTCATGTGTTTTTAGATTGTATCATATGTCATGACATCATGATCATTGGTCATGCTTAATTATGCTATCATTTATGCCATGATCATTCATGCATTTAATTTGATTAAAATTGATTTAAGGACAATGGCATGACTTGAAGTCCCATTTATAAGGGAATCAAGTAGTGTTGCCTTAGAAAATACATGAAACCCTAGATTAGGATGAACAAAATCCACATCTCACATCACATTGACTTGTATGTGTTTTATACACCCCAGATACATGTGAGATGCTAGGATATGAGTTGAGTTCAAGGTGCATAGTTTTTGCATCTAGTTGAACTAAAACTCATCTTTTACTAAATGTGGATCATTAGGAAAGCTTGTGTACAAGTCATGTACATTGAGCCCAAGGAACATGATCCAATATAGGTTTTCAAAATTATTTTAAAATCCTTTTAGAAAACCTTAGTGAAGCCTATCTTTTGATAGCAATCACCATTGATGAAGTTGATACAAAGTGAGCAAAAACTTTGAAGTTTTTCTTCACCTTTGAACTTTGTATCAATTTTGATATTTTGTGGGTAAAATATTTTTCTAACATTTTTCACCCATTGTATTGGTCATAAGTATTATATGTATGAAATTTCACGATTATTAAAATTACGTATAATTACTTATCAATTTTCAAAGTTCATATCTGATAACTAAAAAATTGAGTTTTTATCACGATCACACCGCTTTGTGACAATGATGGGTGGAGCTACTCGCAGAATTGCTCGCAAAATTGCCTCGACGGAAATCGCCTAGCGAAACCGCCACTGGCACTGCTCGTGGAACCATACGGCGAAACCGCCTAGCGTAAAACCACCTTGGCGTAACTACCGGCGCGCAGCTTATCAATCAACCGCCGCCGCATACCGATCGATGGACTCGGCAGCCAACTGTTCTCTGATAAAGTCGACTGCCAATGCTAATTTCGAGCAAACAAGGATGTTTAGCTCATGTTTCAGCTAGGGTAAGGTTCCCTAACTACTCCTAACCCTCGGATATGCTTTGGGAAGCATTAGAAAGGGTGAAAAGTTGTTTAGGGTTTGTATCAATTTTAAGGTGAGGAAAAGTTCAATGTTGAACTTTAGACCTTAATTTTGATGGTTTAAAGTTCCTATTGGCTTAGGGACTTCCCAAGGACATTGTTGGTGCAATGGTCAAGGGGGAGCAAGCCTTTAGTGGGAGGTATCCATCATGGGATGATGGATGATATTTTTCCTCATGAGGGGAAAATGGATTTTGGAGATACCCAATTTTGAAATTGAGAGTGTATAGGATTGCTTCTCTTGAGTGATATGAAACTTATCACTAGGAAGATGGTAGGCATCCTAGGTATTTTTGGACCAAGGGGGAGATTGTAAGATCTCATTGGGACATGAGACATTGACCTCCTTGGAGAGAACCTTTTTGATGTATGTCAAAAAGGGGGAGAAAGAGAAATTACCAATTTGGGATAATTGGTAAGAGAATTTGAGTTAGTGTTCTAACTCAAAGGTATGTGTTTTTGTCAAACATCAAAAAAAGGGAGATTGTTGGTGCAATTGGCCCAGGTCACGATTGACCGGACTCGAGTTTGACTCGAGCAATATTTTGATGTTTGACATGGAGATTTGACATTGATGTCTGATACTGCTTTGGGGAGATTGTTGGCACAATCGACCCGGGTCATGATTGACCGGACTCGAGTTTGACTCGAGGGGGATTTTGATGGTTGACTGGGGTTGACCATGTCATGGAAAGTCCAAGTCTTGAGTACTTGGCATGTAAAGTCCAAGCATGGGTCTTGGTAAGGAAAAGTCCAAGCATGGGTCTTGGCATGGAAAGTCCAACATGGGTTGGCAAGGGAAAGTCCAAGTTTGAGTCTTAGCATTTGAGAAGTCCAAGGGGTTTGATATTGGTGACATAAAGTCCAAGTAGGAGTCTTGGCAACATAAGTCCAATGGTTGGCGGCGTAAAGTCCAAGCGGAGTCTTGGCAATGTAAGCCTAATGTGCCTTGGCGGTGTAGACACCGTTAGCATGACATAGTCGATGGAAGCACCTGGAGGCTAGCGCAATGGATGAACAAGTCATGGATGACTTGAAGGGATCCGAGAGGTGCGAGGCTAATGGAAGTGGCTATAAGGCTTAGGTCTAGGCTAAGGGTGGTCTAGCAAGTATGGGGTACCATACTTGGGTTAAAACCTCATGTTTAAGGTGTGCCAGTCGACTGGTGCCATGTGGTAGTCGACTGGTGTGAGTCAACTAGGGTTTTACTGCGGGAAGTGTCCCAACAGTCGACTACCAGAGGTGGGCAGTCGACTGATGGCTCGAGCAGTTGACTAATCATGTGATCAGTCGACTGGTGCTCGAGAATTTGGGCACAAAATGGAGTTGGACTCAACCGCTGGGGTTAGAAGTCGAGTGAAGGCTCCATCAGTCGACTGATGATGGATCCGTTGGATTTTTCCAGTGTAGATCTAGCCGTTGTCTCATGACAACAGTGGCATCAGTCGACTGATGGGCGATTGCCAGCCCAGGCAGCAGCTTTAAATGGAGCTCGTGAAGGAGGAAATCACAAGCGTTTCTTGTGGTGTTTTGGGGCGATTTGCTGCTACAAATTAGGGTCTCCAAGTGCAATTCAAGCAACCACAAAGCAAGCAATCCAAGAGCAATTGTAAAGTATTGTTTTCTTTACTTGTTGTGTATTTCATTTGTATATTACTTGTATTTATCTCTTACTGTTGTAAGATCACTTGTACGAGGTTTCTCCGCCTCCGACTTGTGTCGAGAAGGAGTGTTTATTAGTGGTGTGTGATTGGAATCGCTAGAGCTCTTTAGAGCTCGATCCTTGGAGTAGGAATCGTTCGATTTTGAACCACGTTATATGATTGTGTAATTGTGTTCTTGTATTGTTATTGCTTTATTTTTGTTGTTCTAACGAAGATTTGTAGACGAGCATGCAACGAATCGACGCTATTCACCCCCCCTCTAGCGGTCATCATTTCCTCTACAGGTTATGGTAATTCCCTTATTCTCCTGTGCTATGAGTTAAGGATTGGAGATGTGTTTTAAGATGGGTTGTGATATGATGTGATTATAGGTGATCAAAATGGGATTTTGCTCCGAATTCAACTCATGGGTTCTGCTGTAATTATAGGCGATTGAGAATTTATATACAGTTGAATTTGGAGATCGATAGGGGATATGTGTTTAGGATAAGTTGGGGCTGATTGAAGTTGTGGATATTGAATTAACACAAGGTAAGATGGATTTGGATAGATCTGGATCAAATAATAGCTGTGTAAATTAGATTAATTAGTTGTCAAGTTATAGCTATGATGGGATTCATTTTGTTATTATAGATTGCTACTTCAATGGTGAATCAAGAAGCTGGATGATTTTGGAAGAGGGTTGTTCTTCCAGATAAGCTATGGGAATTGATGCGGTGTAAGGTGAGTTCAGATTTGGATGTTTACGGATGCATACAAATATATGAGTTGATTCATTTTATAGTATTATATTATTTGGTGAATTAGTCAAGGATTAAAATTGGATTAGATTCTTTTTCTTACTATTTGGTTATGCTAGCACGAGTTATATAGCTAGACTTTGATTCAAGATAGATTCATGGGCGTGAGGACTATCGACATGATCTATGTATCAGGTGGGTAATTTCCTGGCCTGGTCAGGTAGTTGATATATCTTGTGCATGATATTTATGTTGAAGATACCTTTACCTTGACTCCACTCTTATTTAATCATGTGCTTGTTACTTAGCATTTGTACTTTGAGATGTGTTGCTATTATCTTACAGTTCGTTCATCACTATTATAGATTGTTGTTACTCTATTATAAGTTGACCTGTAGAGGTTCATTTAAGTGCATGTTACTAGGGAACAATTGTGGGTTCATCTTTATTCATCGTGCTACATCTGGGGTTAGGCGATGATTTTGATGGTGGGGTTGATTGTTATGTCACACACATTTACGTGGTGCATATATGGTGGATCTGGCCATCGATGCATAGATAAGTGAGTTGTTGTTAGTTTGTGGAGTGGATTGTCGTATTATATCCCTTTACATTGTGTGTCTAATATAGATCATGGATCTGTGTTTGGTAGATTGTCGAAAGTGGGTTTCTATAGACTGGTGGTCCTAGCATAGTTGACTGTCAGTTGTGTATGACTCTCTGTTGGATAGAAAGTGTGTTGTGGAAGTATGTATGTGTAGTTGTGCATTCATTCCATTTACATGCATGCTGGCGACTTGGTCTCCCTTGTGGTTGAGAGGGTCGTCAGTCATCCTACCTCTACGGTTACTCGTGGTAGTAGTAACTGGTGTGAGGGCAGTTCATTTGTTGTGTCGCACTCGGCCACTATTGATAGTGGTAGTTGGAGTGGCGTGTAGTTGTCCTGGGTGTGTGGCACTCGACCACTTATGGGTAGTGTCAGTCAGAGTGGCCAATAGCAGGAACCCCCATTGTGTAGCTTATAACTCTTTAGTTTATCGCTACTTATTCATACTGGCCACTCGGCCACTCGAGAGCAGTGATTGTTGTTGAGTTGGGACAGTTGTCATGTCGTGCCACTTAGGCCACACTGGGGTCGTGGTAGCGTGTGGGGTGCGCAGGCATGACCATGCATTTGCATTGCCATGTGTGAGGGTATATATATATATATATATGTGCGTGTGTGTGTGTGTGTGTGTGTGTGAGTGTGAGCAGTATATATAGATACAATCTATATATATATGCTTGATGTGTTGTTGCATTTGTTTGTGCTATGTTTGTTGCATTTGGTTATACATCATCTTGCATGTTATTTGCATATTCTATGTTGGTTGTGTGTGGGATACCAGTGTACAAGTTGGTTGGATTATTGTACACCTTTGACCAGTATCATGATGTGGTACGTGATGGACCAGGTTCGTTGTTGTATTTGTTATAGAACGTCCGTATGACAGTTTGTTCATTACAAAGGTAGTGGTATCCTTCCATATTGTATGTGTCATATTATGGTATATGTGGTCAGGTGGTATGAGTTGTAGCGTTGAAGATCTTCAGGTATGTTAGTACCTTATGTTGTTCAATTGATCTTTTAGTATACACATGGGTTATATTATACTGATGATTATCTGTTGTACCTTTAGACTGTATACCTGTTGATCTCCTTACATTTATTTAGTTCATGCACTATCTATACTTTACCGCTGAGTTTTATACTCACCACCACAGACCCTAGATTTTCCTGTCGCCTAGGTAACAGGTAGAAGATTCCTACGATGCTTGGAGCTTTGCCAGCTGATCTCATCTCACACCGAGCATTTAGAGTTTGTTTCATATTTGTTCCGCTGCTGTTTTTGGATTATAGTCGTGTATGTGAAGTGCTATATTTAGCTTTTATTATGCTTTTGGTTTGAATGCGGGATTTGATCATATTCTATTTAGTGTGTTAGAGTTGCACCGGTGCACATCTTTGTGTCTTTGTGGTTGTCTTATTTGGTAGTGTCATTTCATTATGTTGTGTGGTTGTGCCCGAAAGGCTTTGCATCAACAGGGAATTGTATCACATACAGGGGAGATATTGTCCGTTTTTCGGGATCAGCATACTCTCGGGGCGTGACATTACTGCTCCTTATAGCAATTAGAAAAAGAAGAACAATAAGATATACCGACAAAAATAGATTTAAGTGAAGAAGAATGGTCAGAGTTGTGTCGTTGTAGCATGAAGAGTTGTCATCCACGAGATTTAGAGAGCAATAATGATGTAATTGAGAGGTGTCCTAAGGCAATCGCCTTAGAAGTTATTAATAAAATTCACTATTTGATTATACATTATTTATGTATTTGAGTACTTACCTCTAGATTCTTGGAGATGCAGAAGGAGTCCACCATTGAGCTCCACTTCGAAGACCGGGGGAATGCGTCTATAACCTTCATTATCATGTCCCAATTCGATAGCTTCTCTCCTACACTTGATAAACCGGTTATGATTTCCTTGAATCGAAAATGTAAAGAAAGTACCTTTTCTCCCTTTTCTAATTTGATCTTGTTGAGTTGGGAGCGGAGGAGATCCCTTCTTGCAAGCTTTGCCTCGGAGGTGCCCTCATGAAGTTCTATAAGCTTTTCCACATCTCTTTGGCGCTTGTGCATTCTCCTATTCAGTTTATCTCTTGTTGAGGTAGCACATTGAATAGATGATGTTTGACTTTTGAATTCGCCAAGTGCTCCTCTCTTTGCTTTTTGGTCCATCTTGACTTTTCTAGCATTCTCCCCTCTTCATCCCTAGGAACTTCGAAACCGTTTTCCATAGTGAGCATTATATCAAAATTGTTCTCGAAGAATACCTCTATTCGCTTTTTCCACCAAGCAAATTCTCCTTCAAACTTCGGTGGATGAATATTGGAGTTGGCCATCTTAGTTGTCGTGCTTGTAGCGGCAGTGAGTCCGGTGACAAGCAACCTTGGCTCTGATACCACTTGTTGGAGCATCGGTGGCCGGTTAGAGGGGGTGAATATCCCTCTTTCGTAAATGGTGGAATTCGCTCGTTCTTGAGCATCTACAATTAGAGTTAGCACAACGGAAATATAAACAATAAAGACAATTAAGAACAAGAGATAACAAACCGATATAACGTGGTTCACGATCCTTATCGCTAGTCCACGACCCGATTCGTTCAAAGGTGAATCACACCTTAAGCTTTCCACTAATCTCTCCTTTGCACAAAGCTAGGTGGAGGTAACCTTTCTTACAATCTCTCTTCTTACAATAGGATTGAAATAAATGCAAGTAAGAAGAGTAGAATTTGTTTGGGCACTTGTGAGGATGTTTGGAAGCTAAGCATTAACCATCCCAAAGCCCACACCCTCTCTTTTTATAGAGAAGGTAGATTTCTTTCCATCGTCGCCTATCACCAACCACGCTTTGGCCGATCGATTGCGCCGCTGTAACGGCTTTTGAACATGTCGATCTCGACTGCTATAGTCCAATCGAGACTTGGCAATGATCGATGTATCCATCGGGCCGATCGATGCCTCCGTAGTTGATCGATCGACTACGAGAGTTATGTGCGCGCGATCGCTTTCATCCCGATCGCCATCCTTGGCAGTCGACTGATGGCACGGCAGTTGACTAACGTCCCTTGGCAGTCGACTTCTAGGCCAGAATGCTTCCAGTCGAACCCATTCAACTTGGAGCAGTCGACTCCAATGATATGGCAGTCGACTTATGTCGGGAAAACTCATCTGACACTTATCCAATTTGCCAAGTTCACCTAAGAGCTACCCCTTCTCGGGTTACAATTGCTCACTCACATCTTCCCTTGGAGTCCCTCGCCTTTGAAGTTCTCTTCGTCTGGCCACGTCCCTCGGATGCACCAAGCGCACGACTTCGCAATGTCATCCTTCGCATCTCGCCCTGAAGTCTATTTCCTTCGGCTTCACTCCAATGCTCCTCGTCCGGCGGTCCCTCGAATGCACCAAGTGCACGGCTTCCGCAATGCATCTTTCACCGACTCAAGGACCGAGTCATGAGATGGTGAATCTTGCCTTCGTCATCCATGTGCGAATTACTAAGTCCTGCATGACTTCAATGCACATATCAAATCCATAATAACCTAACTTAAACCTTTTGCCACACACTTTAAAACCACATCAGATGGGTTGATTGCCCTAAATAAGTAAGGCCAGTATAGTTCCAGGGTAGTATAAGTAATTCCAGGGCAGTCTAAGTATGGCCAAGTGCAGTTCCAAGGTAGGATAAGCAATTCCAGGAAGCATAGAGATGTTGAGAGTGGACATGTGGATGCTAGTTATGGTAACTAGTTCGTTGGAGTGACCTGCTATGAGACTTCATATGATTCTATATGTCATTGAAGATCTCATTGCAACTCGAGTGTCAGCTTCCTTAGACTTGAGGTATTCAAGTCACCTTGATCATGGTGCCTTAAACTTTGACTTCTTCGAAGCCATCTATATAGTAGGTGTAACTCCAAGATGATTGGGTATGAGCCAAAGTGATTCAAGGTGTTTGAATAGCCCATAGAGGATTCACCACTCCTGATAAGGGAAATGTATACCCTAGGCCTCTTGTCAGGATTATTACTCAGAAGTCTCTGGCCAGAGCAAACATGTTAAGAAGATGGTCTTCTTGGGAACACGTAGGAGTAACTTAAATCCACAGGATAAGGAAACTAACTTGGGCTAGGTGTGACGTAGTCAGCCTAGTGGGGACGAACACACACACACCATGTCCTGAACCAAGTGGGTATAGGATGAGTAAAAGGAACAAGACACGAAAAAATGAAGCTGCTAAAGGGTTCAGAAATATTCTGGAGTCGATTTAGACCTTCCAGTCAATTGGAGGTTATAATGTACTGCTAGGTGCCACTCATAATCTATTCATAATTAAGGGGTTAATTATGAATGGCCAACATAACTGGGAACCTATTGGGTCACACGCATTACAAGTGATCTTGAGATGTAAAACAAGTCTGATAATGAGATTCTTGATGAGAGAGGATATATCTAATTGGACCAGACCAAGGGGGTGCGAAACAGAGCCTATGGAACCTCCTATGGCCTTGTCAGACTTAGCACAACCATATTACACCTAAACGAAGTCAAACAGATCATACAGAGCCTCATACGATCATGCCTAACCTAGCACGGGTCATGCCTGACTCTGGACAAAAAGGCCAAAGTTTGGGTTGTGCCCAGATGGACACAACTTTGGTCGTGTGTCCTAGCACAGCCAGCCGTGTGTAAGACACACGGTCGTGTCGCGTCTCCATCGTTTTTAAGATTTCTCTTATACAAATTTCTTAGGTTGTTCTTACCTTAATTATGAGATAATTATGGTAAGATAGGTTCCATTTAAGCCTCCTAAGATGCCCTAATCAAGAGATGTATAAATAGATCCCTTGATAATCTTTGGAGACATGAGTTTCTCTTAGGTTTTCCTTGGTAGTTGTCTCTCTCTCTTCTCTTCTTCTCTTGTCTCCGTCGATTGGTTAGCATCAATCGAAGACAAAGACTTTCTATTCTAGGAGTTGTCTCAGGTGATCCTGACGTGGATACTTATAGAGGCAAGGCCCGTTAGTCATGCTTGTGGTTTCGATGAATTCGAAAGAATCTCGAAGGTAAAACTTCTCTTCCTCCTTTTGTGTGTACATGTGATTATTTCAAAGCAAGTTTTCCAGGCCCCCAGGGGATGTTTGGGATGCAATCAAAATTATTTTATTCACTTTATTCCGCTGCGCATGATCCTGAAATCTTCAACAAGTGGTATTAAAGTCACCTTTCTTGTTTGGCATAGATCGCATGTTATAGGAGAATGTTTAAAGCATATATGATGTTTTAATATACCTGTGCCATGTTTTTCTATATGAGAGATTAGAGTATGAATGATTCTACATATAGGATATGTTTATAACCTAAAAGGAAATACCGAGGATGTGCCTGAAACACCGAAGGTGTTGGCTGCATCATTAGAGCCTAAGCATAGACTCACGTTCACATAGGGAAATTTATTTCTTAATGTGACCTTGGTTTTTCCATATTTAGGTTTATTTCCTTTTTAGATGAAACCCATAATAACCTGAAATCCCTCGTGCAAATATTAGGGATAACACTTTCCATTAATATGGTTGAACCAAAGTTCTTTTTCGTGTTTGGGTTGTTAGACTCTCTCCAAGCCTGGCATGACATTGAGCATGTTCAATTCATATGAGATTCAATGTTTATTTTAAATGGTAAGGACCAGAGGTCAATTTTAAGTTTGGGTTGTTGGACTCTCTCCAAGTATGGCTTATAAATTGGATGTGTTCAAAACATTTAAATTCGAACTCATGATTAATGTGTCAGACATAACTGAAACCATTGATTTGTTGGACTCTCTCCAAGGTTAATGTGGACAAAGGTGCTATTAAGTGATATGCATTGGATGTATATATGTTAATGAGTTAACAACCTAATGTATATGTGAACATTCAATTAGTTGATAGCATAAAGTGATAGTTATATATTTGATATATAATGGGTACTGTTGATACCTAACATTATGAATATGAATGACTTGTTGGACTCTCTCCAAGGTTATTCTTAGTCATAATAGATATAAACCCACTAGGGGATAACCTACCATCTCTCGAATTCAAAGTGAGGGCTATTGAATTTGATAAAAATAGTGGGAGTTTCTTGTTAATGTAAATTGTTTGCATTACTATAAATTCATCTCTCTTATACACCTCTTTTTGTATGTCTAGGTATTAATTAGAACATCATGTCAACCTCCATTAACTTACGTTCTATTTTGGACAATAATAAATTGACTATGCCAAACTTCTTGGATTGGCTTCACAACTTGAGAATTGTTCTCAATGTTGAAAAGATACCTTATGCCCTTGAAGAGGTTCTTCCCCAACCTCCTACAGACAATGCATCTGGTGACCAAAATGTGCTTACCAAAAACATATTGCTGACTGTAAGATAGTGAGTTACATTATGCTAGCGTCGATGTCTCCTGAGTAGCAGAAGAAACATGAGCATATGGATGCTAATACAATTGTCTTCCATCTTCGAGAGTTGTTCGATGATTAGGCGCGATATGAAAGGTTCGAGGTCACCCAACTCCTCTTTCACTCGAAGATGCAGGAGGATTCATATCCAGTGCAGTTTGCACTAAGGATGAATAGTTATATTGAGCGATTGGGATCATTAGGGTTTTTCATTGACCATGAATTAAGTATTGACTTAATTCTTCACAATTTGATGTGTAGCTATTCACAATTTGTGATGAACTATCAGATGAATAAGATTGAGTCCACAATTCCCGAATTGATCAATATGCTAAAAATAGTAGAGTCATCTGTTTCTAAAGAATAGAAGGTGGTGATGCTAGTTGACTCCTCAAAGAAAGGTTCTAAAAGGAAGTCAAAAACCAAATCTAAAGGGAAGAACAAGGCAAAGAAGGAAGAATTAACTCCCAAAGTCACCTGCCATCATTGTGGCAAGGATGGACATTGGAAGAGAAACTGCAAGTAGTATCTGGAGTCACTGAAGCAGAAAAAGGAATCTGATGCCTAATCTACTTCAGGTATATTTGTTATTGAATGTCATACTATTTCTTCTAATACTTGGGTATTAGATACCGAATGTGGCTCACATATATGTAATGACATACAGGGGCTTTGGAATAGAAGAAGAATGGTTAAGGGAGAAGAAGATCTAAGGGTTGGCAATGGAGAAAAAGTTGTTATAGCCAAGGGTACTTATATGTTGTGACTTCCCACGGGACTAGTTTTAGAGTTGGATGATTGTTTTTATATTCTTGCATTAATAAAGAACATTGTTTCTATTTCATGTTTGAATAAGAAAGATTATCATTTGACGTTTAGTAATAATTGTTGTTACATTACGTTAGATGGTGTTCTTTATGCTCTTGGAATGTTATATAATGGAATCTACACGTTAGATACATCCAACGAGATATTCAATATCGAATCAAATAGAAAATACACTAAGTTAGATAATCAATTAAACTCGCAATTATGGCATTGTCGTCTTGGCCATATAATCAATAAACGCATGTCCAAACTGCATAAACTTGGCATTTTAGAGTCTTATGAATCATATTCATTAGACACGTGTGTTTCATGCTTAAAAGGAAAGATGACTAAGTTACCTTTTCGTGGAAAGGGTGAACGAGCAGTTGAGGTATTGGGCCTTATACATACCGATGTATGTGGCCCAATGTCAACTCATGCCATAGGAGGTTATAGCTACTTCGTTATCTTTATCGATTATTATTCACGATATCGATATTTGTATTTGTTAAGATACAAATCTGAAGTCTTTGAAAGGTTTAAATATTTCAGAAAAGAAGTAGAGAAACAACTTGGGAAAGGTATTAAAGTACTTCGATCGGATCGAGGTGGTGAATACTTAAGCCAAGAGTTTCAAGATTATCTAAGAGACAATGACATCTTGTCCCAAAGGACTCCACCTTACACGCAACAACATAATAGTGTAGTTGAAAGGCGAAACCAAACCTTGTTGGACATGGTTAGGTCAATGATGCAACATTCAAGTCTTCTAAAAACCTTTTGGAGTTATGCACTCGAGATCGCTATTTACTTGTTAGAGTCCCAACTAATGCAATCTCTACTACTCCATATGAGATGTGGAATAGTAGAAAATCTCATTTAATTTATTTAAAGATATGGGGTTGTCCTGCTTATGTGAAGAGGATAGTATCAGATAAGATGGAGGCTAAGTCTGATAAGTGTCTATTTATTGGTTACCCTAAGGAAACGAGGGGTTACCAATTCTATCATTCCTTGGAACAAAAGGCGTTTGTTTCAAGGTAAGTTGTATTCCTAGAGAAGGAGTTTCTCTTATAGGAAAATAGTGGGAGTGAGATTGAACTAAGCGTAGTTCAAGAGACTCTGTTAGACATAGAAGAGATGCTTAGTCAAGAACCACAACTGATTACTCATACGGATGAGGTAGTAGCTGATCCTGATGATACACCACCTCCTCGTAGATCTAGGAGGACATGTAGGATTCCTGAGAGATATGGATTTCTCATAAATGAATCTAATGATGTATTGCTCATAGAGAATGAGGAACCCACTAGTTATGAAGAGACAATGAATAGTTCAGACAGGGATAGGTGGTGATTACCCATGAAATCAAAAATGGATTCCATATATGAAAACCAAGTTTGGAACTTGGTGGACCCACCCGAAGGCATAACGCCTATAGGGTGCAAGTGGGTTTTCAAGAAGAAAGCTGACACGAATGGTAATGTTATTACTTATAAAGTTATATTAGTGGAAAAAGGCTATCGTTAAAGACAAGGTGTTGACTATGACGAAATATTTTCACCAGTAGCTATGCTTAAATCCATTCGGATACTCTTTTCCATAGCAGCTCATTTTGATTATGAGATATGGAAGATGGATGTGAAATCAACTTTCCTTAATGGAAACCTGTTTGAGGATGTATATATGATACAACCTGAGGGTTTCACATCCATTGGCAAGAACAAAATATGCAAGCTTCAATGATCCATTTATGGATTGAAGCAAGAATCCAGGAGTTGGAATATCAATTTTGATGAGGCGAACAAACAGTTTGATTTCTCACAAAATTCTGAAGAGCCCTGTGTGTATAAGAAGGTTAGTAGGAGTATGATCGTGTTCCTAGTATTGTATGTTGATGGCATCTTAATTATAGAAAATGATATTCCTATTTTTCAAATGTCAAAGTCTGGTTGTCCAAAATGTTCTCAATGAAAGACATGGGAGAAGCAACGTATATTTTGGGGATTAAGATCTATAGAGATAGATCAAATCGGTTGGTTAGTCTTTCACACTCTACATACATAGACAAAGATCTAAAACGGTTTAGCATGGAAGAATCCAAGAAAGGTTTTATTCCCATGAGGTATGGGATTCACCTTTCGAAGTCTATGTGCCCGCGCACTGAATACGAGAGGATTCGCATGAGTCAGATCTCATATGCGTCAGCTATATGATCGATCATGTATGCTATGTTATGTACGAGGCTCGATGTTTCTGTTGGTGCAGGGGCACCAGTTTATCAAACCTTGGTTTTGATAATGGCAAAGATTTAAAGTTAAGCTATTTTGTTATCTCATATGCTATGATAAGTGTGCAGGTATTGTATTAGAATTTGCTAAGGTCAATGACAACGGGAGAATCTCCGAACGAGAAATTACAGTGATCAACAACACTAGGAGAATCTCAGGATGAGAAACCTCGGTGGTCGAGTGACACCAGGAGCATCTCGGAAGGAGAAACCTTGGTGGTCGGGTGATACCAAGAGAATCTCGGAAGGAGAAACCTCGGTGATCAAGTGATCGAAAGCTAAGCGATAGGTCAGGAAGACCAAAGGTAAGCTCCAGGTGTGGAGCGGTGGTAAGGATGCATCCTTAGTAAGAGAACAATCCTAGGCGTCAATCCGACCAAGGCTTCCGAAGGAATGTCGAAGTCGAGATCGGACAATCAAAGGACTATCACACTGAATGGCATAATGTATCTCTTGTGCTAACCTTGTGTTGCAAGTATTAGGTTAAATTTTCAAGAGTAGCAGTCAACTGGAGGTTTTGGCAGTTGACTGGAGGCAATCGACTGCTGATAGGATCAGTCGACTGATGTCGACAAATCAGCCCAATGCACATGGTCAAAATGATATCGATCGATGCCACCACCTCAAGATAAGATAAGTTGCCACCTCAAGATAAGATCCACGAGTTTTTGATCTAGATCTGGACATATTCCAAGGCACAAGTCTATAAAAGGAGGAGACGACTCAAACCCTATATCATGATCAATCAATCAATGAACTCCTAAGTGTGTTGGCTCTCCGACTACAATCTTTCGTGCTACAACGCTACTCCGACCGTGCATCCGCTACAAGTTATTTGTCGGTATCTTGTTTACTTCTTAATTATTATTTGCAAAGAGGAGAGGTAAGGTTGTTACCTCTTCCTCTACATCATTGTAATCGGTTGTCTCTTACCTCCAACGAGGAAGAGACTTTTAGTACGTTGCCCTTCGGAAGCGATCAAGGATCATAAGGTCTTGAATTAGCAGTCGGTGGGTTGTGAACTAAGTAAAAAATACTTGTATTTTGTGTTTTAGTTTTCCACTGTGTACTTTGTTTTAATCGACAAAATGAAAAGTTTTCGGAACTCTATTCACCCCCTCTAGCGTTTTCCTCGATCCAACAATTGGTATCAGAGTGGGGGCGCTCAGATTCGGTGCAACACTAGTTGAGCATTTTCTTTTCTTTATTTTTTTTAATTATCTCCTGCACTACTAATCCAAGACCAAGTCTTGGGACTTTTTATTTAGTGTTTTTTTGCTAGTATTGGAAGATCGTTGATCGAGCTAATCATAGAAGAGCATCCCACAAGGCCTAAAGGTAACAATGTCAATTTAATTTTTAAATTGCATATTATTTGTTTCAAGTGCAGGGAGAGAGGACACTATAAAAATAAGTGTCCTACTCGTAAGACTCGAATGACGCAACCGAAGACAAAGGAGAAACTAATGCCAGAAGTCAGGAGTAACAAGGAGCACATCAAGTGCTTCGGGTGCGGAAGATTCGGTCACTACAAAAATCGATGCCCGGAGAAAAAGATTAGTAAAATTAATAATTTTGAAAATTTGAGTTTTAGAATACTTGATAATTTAGATAAATTGTGCATTAAAGCTAGTAAATTAGTTAATTGTTGTCAATTAATTAACACAGTTAATAATTGAACTAATAAAAACTTAATTAATTCAGATTTAATTAGTTTAAATAATAATAATATCATGGAAGAAAATGATTGAATTAATCTATCATTTGATAAAATTAAACAAGAGCTAAATCAAATTTTTAGTTCAATCAACATAGATTTAGATCAAGACAAGGATAAAACCAACCTAGGACTTAATCAAAGCCTAAATCAGAATAATCAAACCTTAGGACAGAATCATCAAACCCTAGATCTGATTAATCTAGATAATTCCGAATTAAAAAATTTTGTTTTGAAAAATTCAACCATAAAAAAAATTCAAAATTAAATTTAAAAAATTCTAATAATCTTATCTTGAAAAATTCTAATAATTCTATTAATAATTCTACATTTAAAAATTCTAATAATCTCATCTTTAAAAATTCTAATAATTCTATTAATAATTCTACTTTTAAAAATTATAATAATCTTATCTTGAAAAATTCTAATAATTCTATTAATAATTCTACTTTTGAAAAGTCTAATAATCTTATCTTTAAAAATTCTAATAATTCTTCTTTTGAAAGTCTAATAATCCTATTAAATCTATTTTAAATTCAAAATCTAACTTAATTAAAAATTCAAAATTAAATAATCAAACCAATAAAATCAATTATAATAGAGTACTATTTGATTATACAAAAATTAATAATTTAGCAATTAAACCATCAACTTTTAGAAATTCAACAAATAAAAGTTTACCTAAGAAACAACCATTTCTTTGAATTGATTGAACATAACATGCTCATGCATACATATCATTTTAATTAATTATCATACTTATTTTTGTCATGTCATACATACTAGTCTTAAATTAAATCTCATAGAACGGTTAGATAGGAAATGATTAATTAACCTTGACAACATAGTATCAGAACGTGATGAGATGATAGTACGTTAGAAAAATAAAGTCTCGTGTATCTAGGTTAGAAAAGGAGTATCTAGCTTGGTGCACTTGGCTAAGTGGAATTAGCTGAAGCTAACTCACCGCATCCTAAACTAGTTAGACCAGAACGTAACCCTAAAGTGAATTAAGTGTACAATTTCTTAAGTTGACTTTTTCTAAGGAAGTGGTCGTTGTTCCTATCAAAGAAGGCCTCTGTGCCTCGCCACGACCTGGAAGTCATCTTTTGAAATGTTCACTTAAATAACTAAAGACTAAATCCGAATATAACCCAAGGTTAATTAATTTTCAAATCATTAAAATTAACTAAGTAAAATTAACTTCATCTCACAACACCTATAAGGATAACTTGGTTGATCATGTAGAATGGGTGAGATGGTAAGGACAACAAATTGGAAATAGTTTTGAAAACGATTTCAAAATAGATATATATATATATATATATATATATATATATATATATATAAATAGATTCTTAAAACTATTTTATTGGTTGCCATGATTATTGTGTGTAGTTATACGTAGTGTTCAAAATAACTATGCTTCTTAAAATGATGGTTAGTTGACCAATAATGAACGTATAGATCCTTAGGTCAACATTAGACACCTAGATCCTCTGGAAACTTAGGTAAGCCTTCCTTGTGGCCAACAAGGGTGTCCTAAGAGTTTATCAGACAAAGGTGGAGGCCCTCTAGATAAGCCTTCCTTGTGGTTAACAAGGATGTTAGGTTAAGGGGGAGCTTCTAATTGGATAATCATCATAGAAGTTGTTAAAATATTATTTTCAAAAAAAATTGCCAATACTTTCAAAATTTAAAATCCTTCTTTTTGATAATATGCCAAGGAGGAGAGAAGACTTAAGCTAGACAAACTTAGTATCTCTAGCTACCTTTAGTTTGGCATAAACCTAATAGACATGAGCCTTTAATATCCTGTGAATGTATCATTCTCAAAAAAAAATTATAACAATGTTAAAGGTTAGAAGGTCACATCCTAACCTAGGATATACATTGTTGGTGCAGGATCTAGAAACCTAAGCTCATGGTATCAAACATTAACTTTAAAGATGCACTCCTAAAACTCTTTTTTGATATATGGCAAAGGAGGAGAAAGAGAGAAAGTTAAGGAGAGAAAGTTAAGGTTAACTATTTTTTCAAAAAGTATTTGTTTTTCAAAACTCACCTATGGTTAAGGGGGAGGTAACCTTAAGGGGGAGGTTTTGAAAAATATTTGTTTAAAGCTTACTATTTTATTAACTTTGAATTAGTTTTTCATAGATCAAAAAGGGGGAGATTGTTGGTGCAGGGGCACTAGTTAATCGAACCTTGGTTTTGATAATGTCAAAGATTCAAAGTTAAGCTATTTTGTTATCTCATATGTTATGCTAAGTGTGCAAGTATTGTATTAGACTTTGCTAAGGTCAACGACACTAGGATAATCTTCGAACGAGAAACCTCAATGATCAATGACACCAGGAGAATCTCAGGACGAGAAACCTCGGTGGTCGAGTGACACCAGGAGCATCTCGGAAGGAGAAACCTCGGTGGTCGGGTGATACCAAGAGAATCTCGGAAGGAGAAACCTTGGTGATCAAGTGATCGAAAGCTAAGCGATAGGTCAGGAGGACCAAAGGTAAGCTCCAGGTGTGGAGCGGTGGTAAGGATGCATCCTTAGTAAGAGAAAAATCCTAGGCGTCAATCTGACCAAGGCTTCCGAAGGAATGTCGAAGTCGAGATCGGACAATCAAAGGACTGTCACACTGAATGGCATGATGTATCTCTTGTGCTAACCTTGTGTTGCAAGTATTAGGTTAAATTTTCAAGAGTAGCAGTCGACTAGAGGTTTTGGCAGTTGACTGGAGGTAGTTGACTGCTGATAGGATCAGTCGACTGATGTCGACGAATCAACCCAATGCACATGGTCAAAAAGATATCGATCGATGTTGCCACCTCAAGATAAGATCCACGAGTTTTGGATCTGGATCTGGATATATTCCAAAGCACAAGTCTATAAAAGGAGGAGAGGACTCAAACCCTATATCATGATCAATCAATCAATGAACTCCTAAATGCGTTGGTTCTTCGACCGTAATCCTTCGTGCTGCAACGCTACTCCGACCGTGCATCTGCTACAAGTTATTTGTCAGTATCTTGTTTACTTATTAATTATTATTTGCAAAGAGGAGAGGTAAGGTTGTTACCTCTTCCTTTACATCATTGCAATCAGTTGTCTCTTACCTCCAACGAGGAAGAGACTTTTAATACGTTGCCCTTCGGAGGCGATCAAGGATTGCAGGGCCTTGATTAGCAGTCGGTGGGCTGTGAAACAAGTAAAAAATACTTGTGTTTTGTGTTTTAGTTTTCCAATGCATACTTTGTTTTAATCGACGAAAAGAAAAGATTTTCGAATGTTATTCCCCCCCCCTTCTAGCATTTTCCTCAATCCAACAGTATCATACACTTTGAGCATTACCATGTCTTGAACCAAGTGGGTATTGGATGAGTGAAATAAATAAGGCATGAACAACTGAAGCTGCTGAAGGGTTCAGAAATGTTCTGGAGTTGATTTAGACTTTTCGGTCAATTGGAAATCATAATGTACTGCTAGGTGCCACTCATGGTCTAAGAATGAGATTCTCAATGAGATAGGATATATCTAGTTGGACCGGACCAAGGGAGTGCGAAACGAAGGTTATAGAACCTTTTATGGCCTTGTCGGACTTAGCACGGCCATATTGCACCTAAACGAAGTCAAACGAACCATACAGAGCCTCACACGGCCATGCCTAACCTGGCACGGGTCGTGTCTAGATCTGGACAAAAATGACCAAAGTCTAGGATGTGCCCAAAAGGACACACGGCCGACCGTGTGTCCTAGCACGGTCGACCATGTGTAAGACACACGACCTTATCGCGTCTCCGTCATTTTTGAGATTTCTCTTATGGAAATTTTCTGGATTGTTCTTACTTTAATTATGGGATAATTATGGTAAGATAGGTTCCTTTTAAGCCTCCTAAGATGCCCTAATCAAGATATATATAAATATATCCCTTGATAATCTTTGGAGACATGAGTTTCTCTTAGGTTTTCCTTGGTAGCCATCTCTCTCTCTCTTCTCTTCTTCTCTTGTCTCTACCGGTTGGCTATCACCAATCGGAGACAAAGACTTGCTACTCTAGGAGTTGTCTCAGGTGATCCCAGTCTGGATGCTGATAGAGGCAAGGCTCATTGGTCTTGCTTGTGGTTTCAACAAATTCGAAAGAATCTCAAAGGTAAAACTTCTCCTCCTCCTTTTGTGTTTACATGTGATTATGTCAAAGCAAGTTTTCCTGGCCTCCAGGGGATGTCTGGGATGCAATAAAAATTATTTTATTTGCTTTATTTCGCTGTGCATGATCCCGAAATCTCCAACAAAAAACATTTCAAGTAAATTCCATATCATAGGGTTTGTGAACCCTGTTGGTGCAGTGAGGCACCGAAATCGAACCTGTGTTTTGATTATAGCAAAGACACAAAAGTTAAGTCTATTTTGTTTTCTCACGAGCTGAATCGAGTGTGCAGAAGATTGATATAGCTGGAGCTGAAGGCTAGCGACACCCGGAGGAAGCCGCGGTGGTCGGGCGATACTCGAGTTACTTCGGAGGGAGCCGAAGGAATCGAGTGGAAGGCCGGAAGCAAAAGCGACACGTAAGTATCGAGGTAAGCTCGTGTGTGCGAGAGTAAGTAAGGTCGTATCCTCTTTACGGGGATGATCTTAAGCGTAGATCCGACCAAATACATCTTATAGATGGTCTAGGTCGAGATCAGATGGTCGACGACCATCGAAATTATGTTTTTATTGAGCTAACTTTGACTTGCAGCAAGCATCAGTCGACTGCCAGCTTGGAGGACTCGACTGCCGTGTATCAGTTGACTGCCGAAGGTTATCAATCGACTGATGCTGCCATCAGTCGACTGATGATGGCCATCAGTCGACTGATGGTCAATGATCAGATTCGAGGAGTCAAGGCTTATCACTCCACCTCAAAGCGGTTTGGTGTCCATTTGTGATTGGTTGAAGACCCACTCAAAAAGGGGCTCAAAGGCTATAAAAGGAGGGCCAAACCTAGGGTTTCATCAACAATTCTAAGTGCTCAAAAGCCTCCGTTACGCTGCAACTCTACGACAACGAAGTCCTTCCATTCCGACGTCTAGGTTTAACTTTCTTTATTATTGTACGTCGGTCTTAGTTTTTGTTATCAGTTTGTCATTTATATTTTCGGAGCTTTTATCGTATACGAGGAGAGGGGGAGTGTCCCTCTACCTCAAGTTTTTTTGTATCGATTAACTCCTACCTCCAACGAGGAGGAGTTTGTTTAGTGATTTGCCCTCCGTGCGTGGTCAAGGACCACTAGGGCCTTGGAGTAGTAGCCTTCGGCTACGAACCAAGTAAATATCTTGTTTCTATTGTCTCCTTTACTTTTTGTTTTGCTTATCTTTCCGCTGCGTATATTTCTTTTGAAACGAATTCGAAAAAGTTTTTTTCTTTCGCTATTCACCCCCCCCCTCTAGCGAACCGCATTGATCCAACAATTGGTATCAGAGCCGGGGGCGCTTAGATTTGGTGAAACCACCAATCTAACTTTTTTTCACAGATTTAGTTTTCGTTTGTTCAAATTTTTCTCCCGCACTACTAATCCAAGACGAAGTCTTGGTACTCTTCGTTTGATTTTGTTTTGCAAGTATTCGCTTTTGGAGTAGCCGACGGTCAAACGGGCATAACTTTTTGTACAAGTTGACCCACGACACGGTCTACCTACCAAATCGAAGCTCTCGCAGAGATCTACACTTCTTACAGGGGTTTACCCCTGTAACAAGCTGTTTTCATCCTAAAAAAACGACGTTTAGTATCCTTTCGGGGACATCGAAGGTTGTGAGTACTTACTTTTTATTTAGTTTCTTATTTCTTTTCTTAACTTTCTATTTTTCGTTTATTTCTTTCTATTTCCCGCACTACTAATCCAAGACGCAAGTCTTGGTACTTTCGTGTGTTTTTGTTGTTGCTAGATTTTCATTTTAGTCTCCTTGTTTTTTTGTTCTAATGGCCCATCTCGAGGGTTTTAGCACCGTCCGACCTCCGTTTTACAACGGAGATGATTTCCGTTACTGGAAAGGTCGGATGGAATGCTTTCTCAAAACCCAAATTGGGATGTGGATCATAATTCAAACGGGTTTCACACTTCCGACCAATGAAGTGGGTGACTCCTTGGATTATGATCAATGGACCGTTGCAACAAAACGACAAGTCGAAGCCGACGCCAAGGCGACACAAATCCTCCAATGTGGCCTATCCAAGGAGGAGCTAAATCGCCCCCTTCATAAGCGCAAAAGATCTTTGGACAAAACTAATCGAGTTACACGAAGGATCGGATCAAGCTAAGGTTTGCAAACGTGATTTGTTATTCAATAAATTGTACACACTAAAAATGCAGGAACACGACTCCGCGATGAAAATCCACGCCCGTGTCCAAGACATAGTCAACAACCTACAAGCAATCAAGCAAAAGGTCGAAAACCGCGACCTTATTAGGTATGTCCTAAACTCTTTCCGAGGACTACCTTATGGGCATCCATGGTTGATGCCTATAAGGTCTCCAAGGACCTTTCTAAAATTAGGTTAGACGAACTCTTTTGGATTTCAATTACATGAACAATCCAACTGAACCCGAGAGGTGTATAGCCTTTTTTGCAGGTTCAAAGAAGAAGAAAATCGCAAGCAAGCCACCACCACCCGATGCGGAAGACTAGTCCTAAGAAGAAGTTGACCCAGAGTTGACTGCCGAACTAATGAACCTAGCTCGAAGGATAGCCAAGGGACGAAAGCGAACCACGACTCGACCCAACCAAGGTAAGTCTAAAAGTTCTAACATTAGGTGTTATGAGTGTAACAGGTTTGGACACATCAAGTCCGAGTGCCCCAAGCTCAACCACCAAGCACCTAAGCACAAGAAGGCACTCAACGCGACATGGGAAGAAGCCATCCGAAGAAGACGAAGACCACGCTCTTCATGGCGAAGTCGATTGAGTCGGCACGAGAGACCGAACTTGAGTCGTAACTCGAGGATGACTCGGACTACGGCTTACCTTCAAGTCAAGCCACGGATACGCATCCGGTTCAAAAGATACCCTTAAGGTGAGTCGAGCTTTATTTAATACTTTACATAATACGGTTAGGTTTTTGTCTAGGAAGTTAGCTAAGTCCGAGTCCAAGGTCGAGACCCTTGTTGAGGAGGTTAAACTCCTCAAACACGAGGTCTCCCTAACCTCTTCGACTAGTCGAGTTCAAGAGAAGGACTCAACTCGAGTTGAAAAGCTCGAAGTTGAGAACTCTCTCTTGAAAAGTCAAGTCGAAGATCTTAGGAACACGTTGGTAAGGTTCACTTCAGGATCCAAAGGACTTGACCTCCTACTTGGATCTCAAAGGGTCGTGTACAACAAGGCTGGACTCGGGTTTAACTCAAACACGACTAATAGGTCGTATATGTCGATTGTAAGTCGACATAAGAAACATGTCCAAGCATGGGTCCCTAAGAACTTTTTGATTTCAACTCTAGGATCCAACCCGTACTGGGTTCCCAAGGACCAAATCCACTATGTGGATAGACCGAACCGATTCAACGGTCTAGGGGGAGCCAGTACAAAACATGTTTGTGCTTTAACTTAGAAATTGCATGTTTTAACTTAGAATGTTTATGCTTTAACTTAGAAATTGCATGCTTTAACTTAGAAAGTTTGTACTTTAAAACTTGTGAACTCACTTAGAACAAAAACATAACCAACTAAAATTTCTCGAAAAGATTGAGCCTCGGGGAGCCTCTTTTCAAAAACATAACCAACTAAAATTTTTCGAAAAGATTGAGCCTCGGGGAGCCTCTTTTCAAAAATAACTAGTTAGACGAGGAAATAATTTTAGGTAAGTCAAGTCATCATTTTCTTGAGAATGGCTTTGTCTAAGGAAGTGGTCGATGATCCGATAAAAGAAGGCCCCTGTGCCTCGCCACGACCTGGAAGCCATGATCTTGAAAAGGTAAACTTGACAAGCCTAGGGTTAAATCCAAATCTAACATAAAATTACTTGAACCTAAATCCACTCAATCAACTTAATTGAAAGTCATCTCAAAAAACACATAAGTATAACATGCTTGATCATATAGACTCCGGCGAGATGACCTAGGGTTAACAACTTACAACCAATTTTCTTAACAAAAATCTAACATCCAATCCAACCACCTTGTGTGTAGGATCAATGGATGTTGGACAGCGGTTGCTCCCGACACATGACCGGGGATCAACTCAAATTCGCAAAGCTTCGATTCAAACGACAAGGATCGGTAGCCTTTGGGAATAACGGCAAGCTCAAAATCATCGGATCAGGTGATATCGAGCTTAACACGAATTTTGTTATTAAAAATGTATTACTTGTAGAGAATTTTGAATATAACTTACTTAGTGTAAGCCAATTGTGTGATAATAACTATAAGGTTATATTTCTAGAAAATGAATGCATAATTAATACCAACGAAACCTCTAAAACAATTCTTAAAGGAACTAGAAATAACAACATTTATACGATCAATTTAACCAACTCCTCAACTAAGTGTCTTATGACACGGCAAGAGGAATCATGGTTGTGGCACCGACGACTCGGTCACTCACACCCAAGACTCGTCCACAAGATGAGTCAGAGTGGCTTAGTCAGAGGCTTACCCAACCTCAACAACTTGGTTAATAAAATCTGTAATGCTTGTCAACAAGGAAAACAACCTAGGACACAACACAAGTTAACTAACCAAGAACGAACCTCAAGTGTACTTGAGCTCCTGCATATGGATCTGTTCGATTCACATGGAGCCAAGTCTCTCAATAGAAGTCAATATTGCTTAGTCATAATTGACGACTACTCCAGGTTTACCTGGGTTAGGTTCATCAAACATAAAAATGATACCCTAGATCAATTAATCAATCTATTCAAATTAATTGAGAATCAAAAAGACCTTAAGGTTAAAAGACTTAGAAGCGATCATGGTGGTGAATTCGAAAATCAAAGGTTCACCGACTTCTGTAACATAAACGGATACAACAATGAATTCTCCTGCCCTAGGAACCCTCAACAAAATGGCCTAGTGGAGCGGAAATACCGAACTATACAAGAAGCCGCTAGGACCACACCCGATAGGTTTTAGCGTAATGTTAGCACGGCTTGCTATGTCCAAAATAGGATCCTTATGGTAAAGAGGCACCTTAAGACCTCGTACGAGATTTATCACGATAAAATACCTAACATCAAGTACTTTAGGGTATTTGGGTGTAAGGTACATATCCTAAACACTAAGGATTACCCAGAGAAATTTACATCCAAAACCACGACCGGAATCTTTCTAGGATACTCGACTACAAGTAGCTTATAGAGTATATAACCACACCCCTTAGAGTCGAGGAGACTATCAATGTAGTGTTCTGATGAAGGACATGAACCTACAAAACCCCTGCAACCCCAATTAGCAAGTATTCATACTAGACCTTACTCGATCCGAGATCGTGTCTAGTGTTAATCCTAACCTAAGTCAACCTAGTCACTCTATTGATCAAGTGATAGATGACTCCAACCAAACTAGTGTTCAACCAAGTCACCACATTGATCAAGCATTAGGTGACACAAACCCAACCCAATCTAGGATTCAGACTAACCACCCTATCGATCAAGTGATAGGAGATCCTAATCTAGGAGTTCGAACTAGAGCATCCTATAGGAACCTTAGTCAAATTTCCTTAATTTCAAAGATAGAACCCAAATCAATTGAACAAGCTCTTCTTGATCCCGATTGGATTATTGCAATGCAAGAAGTGCTAGCTCAATTTACTAGGAACGAGGTGTGGGAATTAGTACCACCACCTAAAGACAAAACGATAATTGGAACAAGGTGGGTGTTTCGAAATAAGCTTGATGATAAAGGTGAAGTAGTTAGAAACAAGGCTAGGTTAGTTGCCAAAGGTTTTAGCCAAGTCGAAGGCTTAGATTACGACGAAACCTATGCCCCAGTAGCTAGACTCAATCCATTCGAATGTTGCTAGCTTATGCCGCACATCGAGGATTTAAGCTATTTCAAATGGATGTTAAGTCGGCATTCCTAAATGGATACATTAAAGAAGAAGTTTATGTTAGCCAACCCCGTGATTCAAAATCTAGATAAACCCGACCATGTTCTAAAACTTAAGAAAGCTCTATGGACTTAAACAAGCTCCTCGAGCTTGGTACGAGAGACTTTCAATCCATCTTAAGTCAAAAGGGTTTAACCAAGGCTTAGTTGACCCAACTCTCTTTGTAAAAACCTTAGGTAAAGAAATATTCATAGCTCAAATTTACGAGATGATATAATTTTTGGAACCTCTAACTCTTTTACTAAACGAGTTCGTTTCGCTCATGGAAAGTGAGTTCGAAATGAACTTGGTAGGCGATTAAGTTAAGTTTCTTTTAGGTCTACAAATTAAACAAACTAAGGATGGTATATACCTATATCAACAAAAATACACTAAGGAGTTAATTAAAAGATTTGGAATGCAAGACGCTAAGGTAATAAACACCCCAATGGCGATAAATGTTAACATAGGAGAAGACCTAGAAAGTAAGTCCATTGACTTAAAGTACTATAGAGCGCAATAGGAAGTCTTCTATACTTAATCATGAGCGACCCGACATCCTATTCGCAAGTAAGTATGTGCGCTGTGTTTCAAACTCGTGCTAAGGAGTCTCACCTAACCCTAGTTGCGTATCCTTAGATATCTAAAGGGTACACTTAATGTCGGTATTTGGTATCCTAGATCTACCGAGTTCGAACCAACCGGCTACTCCGATTCGGATTATGCCTTAGTAAACTCGATAGAAGAGCACGAGTGGTTGTTGTCAACTACCGAGTCTAGTGTGAGTTGGTGCAGAGGGAAGCAACATTGTGTTGCCTTATCTACCACCGGAATACGCTATGATGGGTGAGTGTGTAACTCAGCTTCTTTGGATGAAGCACACTCTCCGAGACTTTAGGTTGGACTTCACCAAAACTAAAATTTTTGTAGACAACATAAGTTCGATAAATCTAACTAAGAACCCTATATGTCACTCTAGGACAAAGCATATAGAGGTAAAACACCATTTCATTCGAGAACATGTAGCCAACGGCTCCATACAACTCGAATATGTTGACTCAAGTCTAACCTAGCGTATATATTTACTAAACCACTACCCGGTTTAATTTAGTCTCTTGAGACGAAAATTAGGCATGTGCGTAATAGAATAGGAACTTACAAATTATATTTTCTTACTACTATTTCTTACATTTTGATGGAACTAGCATAGGACATACCTTAGATGTCATGCACCTATAGATTTAAGGAGCCAGTACATCTCACAACACATAGGACTAATGTGTTTGTGTACTTAGCCACGTAGATGGGCGTGAGATGTTAGGACCCTACTCCAGGTTCCAAGATGTAGATCAAGTGCGTCAATATGAACCTCGGAGTATAAATATGCAACTAATATTAACCAACTCTAATCAGGACTTGTTGATAATATCATTTCAAGTCAAACTAGAGTTGAACATTTAGATGAATTATTTTCACATACTATTTTTAAAATCATCATGCTTGGACTTAGGGTAAACTTAAAACCCCCCCAAAATTTCCTTGATTTATGTCAAAAGGGGGAGAAAAGGCCAAAGTTAAGGTTCAAGAAAAGGCCAAAGTTAAATTTCAAATTTTTGAAATTGATAACTTAACTTAAAACTTTGATTCTGGCCTAAGTTAAGGGGGAGTAAGGTTTAGGTTTCAACTCTTCGGAATTGAAAACTTTAAAGGCCCAAGTTAAGAAATCAAAAGTTAAACCTTTTGAATAATTAACCTTTTGACTTAACTTTTGATTACTTAACTTGCACTTATTTTTGACTCTAAGAAGCCTAAGTTAAGTAATGTCATTTACTTAACTCATTATCTTTTGTGTTTGGAGAGCTAAATGTCTTTTTAAATTTACTCACCCTCGGTCAAGGGGGAGGGTTCCTCTAAGGGGAGAACTTGAGAAATATTTTTACTACTCCTACTTTTGCTTCTTGTCTTTACTGTTTCATGCACTTAATTTCCTTAACTTTGTGTGTTTTTGCCATATATCAAAAAGGGGGAGATTGTTGGTGCAGTGAGGCACCGAAATCGAACCTGTGTTTTGATTATAGCAAAGACACAAAAGTTAAGTCTATTTTGTTTTCTCACGAGCTGAATCGAGTGTGCAGAAGATTGATATAGCTGGAGCTGAAGGCTAGCGACACCCGGAGGAAGCCGCGGTGGTCGGGCGATACTCGAGTTACTTCGGAGGGAGCCGAAGGAATCGAGTGGAAGGCCGAAGCAAAGCGATACGTAAGTATAAGCTCGTGTGTGCGAGAGTAAGTAAGGTCGTATCCTCTTTACGGGGATGATCTTAAGCGTAGATCCGACCAAATACATCTTATAGATGGTCTAGGTCGAGATCAGATGGTCGACGACCATCGAAATTATGTTTTTATTGAGCTAACTTTGACTTGCAGCAAGCATCAGTCGACTGCCAGCTTGGAGGACTCGACTGCCGTGTATCAGTCGACTGCCGAAGGTTATCAATCGACTGATCGCCATCGATCACGATCGATGATGGCCATTAGTCGATCGATGGTCAATGATCGATTCAGTTAGTCAAGGCTTATCGCTCCACCTCAAAGCGGTTTGGTGTCCATTTGTGATTGGTTGAAGACCCACTCGAAAAGGGGCTCAAAGGCTATAAAAGGAGGGCCAAACCTAGGGTTTCATCAACAATTCTAAGTGCTCAAAAGCCTCCGTTACGCTGCAACTCTACGACAACGAAGTCCTTCCATTCCGACGTCTAGGTTTAACTTTCTTTATTATTGTACGTCGGTCTTAGTTTTTGTTATCAGTTTGTCATTTATATTTTCGGAGCTTTTATCGTATACGAGGAGAGGGGGAGTGTCCCTCTACCTCAAGTTTTTTTGTATCGATTAACTCCTACCTCCAACGAGGAGGAGTTTGTTTAGTGATTTGCCCTCCGTGCGTGGTCAAGGACCACTAGGGCCTTGGAGTAGTAGCCTTCGGCTACGAACCAAGTAAATATCTTGTTTCTATTGTCTCCTTTACTTTTTGTTTTGCTTATCTTTCCGCTGCGTATATTTCTTTTGAAACGAATTCGAAAAAGTTTTTTTCTTTCGCTATTCACCCCCCCCCCCCCTCTAGCGAACCGCATTGATCCAACAAACCCTTCTTTTATAGACCTTTGGCTTAACATAGTCTAGATCAAGATCCAGATCTAGATCCTATTTACTTGGATCTTATCTTGAGGTGGCAACTTTGACCAATCACTCTTTGTCCTTGTGCTTTGGGTTGATTTGCAGGCATCAGGCGACTACTGTTTTCGCTAGTCGACTGGACTAGTCAACTACTCATCTATCCCAGTCGACTTCTATACTTGAGTTTCAATTCAATCACCTATATCACAAGGTTAGCACAAGATATATAATAACAGTGATCATGATAGTCTTTGACTATCTGATCTCGACTTTGGCATTCCTCTAGAAGCTTTAGTCGGATCGACGCTTAGGGTTGCCCCCTTATCGAGGATGCATCCTTACCATCGCTCCTCACCCGGAGCTTACCTTTGCCAACCCCTGGTCCTCAGACCTATTGGACTTCTTAGCTTCTGATCCTGCAAACTTACTAAGACCTGCAAGCTTGACATAGAATATAAGATATAATATGACTTAATGTTGAACCTTTGTCATTATCAAAACTCAGGTTTGATTATCTAGTGTCCCTACACCAACAATCTCCCCCTTTATGATTTATGGCAATATCGTTCAAAGTTAAGGAAATAAAAGTATAAAATAATCAACAGATTATTTTTCAAAACTCCCCTTTAATATTTTTCTTAACTTTACCTTCTCCCCCTTTGACATACATCAAAAAGAATGAAATTTAATGTTTTCTTAAATTATGCACCAACAATGTTTAACCTAGGTTAGGATTTTACTCTCCAACCTTTAACATTGTTATAAAACATCAAAACTTAAGGTCCATTTAGATCTATCAAATTTTTAAAATATTTTTTTAAGAAATTAAAGTCATGTTTAAAATTTAAAAGACTTAAGTTTAATAGGTCTAATATGCCTAACTAGAGGTAGCTAGAGATATTAAGTTTGTCTAACTTAAGTCTTCTCTCCCCCTTTGGTATACATTAAAAAGAGTGTGATTTTAGGTTCTCTAGGTCCTGCACCAACAATGATTTTATCTTTTAAAAATATTATATGCTTAACATATAGTAAAGTTTTCAAAATACTTTTAATAGTTATAATATTTTAAATATTTGAAAATAAATAATTTAAGAATCTAACAAGAATATTTTGAATGAATGGTTAAAGAAAAAGATAGAAAGATTTAAAAATATATACCATTTTTCAAATCATAATTTTTTTAAATATATTTTTAAAACCTTATAAGTACTGATTTTTCAATTTAAACCTCCCCCTTAACTTAACATCCTTGTTAACCACAAGGAAGGCTTACCTAAATGTCTAGAGGATCTCGGTCAATCAAAACCTCCTCCTTAACTTGACATACTCTTAGGACATCCTTATTAACTACAAGGAAGATTTTTCTAAATGTCTAGAGGGTCTTGGTATCTGAAATTGACCTAAGGATCTAGTCAATCAATCAACCTTTTAAGAAAATATAGGTTTTTAAAAATTAAGTATAACTACAACAAACATGACAATCAATAAGTATAGTAAAAGTAGTTTTAGAAAAATATTTATATGTAAATTTTGAAATCATTTTCAAAACTATTTTCAATTTTTTGTCTTTAATATCTCACCCATTCTACATGATCAATCAAGTTATCCTATAGGTGCTGTAAGATGAATGCAATTTTACTTAGTTAAATTTTAATGTCATAGGAATTAATTAACCTTGGGTTAGATTCGGATTTTGTTGGATCGAGAAGCGTCGCTAGAGGGGGAGGGGTGAATAGCGAGCGTAAAATTTTTCATTTTGTTCGTTCGATATACGAGCAAGCACAGTGGAAAAATAAAAAGACAAGTTTATTTTTACTTGGTTCACAACCCAGCGGTTGCTACTCCAAGGTCCTAATAGTCCTAGACCGCGTATGAAGGGCAAAGCACTATAAGATCTCCTCCTCGTTAAAGGTAGGAGATACCGATCACAAAACCGGAAGTACGAGGATGAGACAACAAGCCTGCCTCACATCATTACGATTAAAACAAAGAATACAAAAGATATTACTTGCTACTGCTGCCAACGAAGAAGATGGAAGCTTGGCGTCACGTCGGCATTATGATGGTGTTGGAGCTATGGCATTGTAGGAGCACTTGAGAATAATCTTGATTGATATTTGGGTTGGAATCCTCCCCTCCTTTTATAGAGTTTGGCCTCAGAATAAGTCTCCTCATCTTTTGGAACAGATCACGAGGTGGTACCAAATTTTATCACGAAGTGGTCACGTCAAACGCTATCCATTTTGACCTAGCACAAAAGGCTGATTCGTCGCCATCAGTCGACTGATGCCTTCCATCGGTCGACTACCCAATGACCAGCAGTCGACTACCAACCTGGCCACTTCCCTACAATAAGAGGTTAGCATGGAAAATGCTAAATGCGACGGTTTCTTATCATCCGATCTCAACCTAGACCTTCCACAGGAAGTCTTAGTCGGATCGCCGCCTACGGTCATCCCTGTACAGAGGACACGACCTTACCATCTCTCACTCACACGATCTTACCTCTGGTCCTTTAAGATCTGTCGCTTTGCTTCCGGTCTTCCACTCGATTCCTTCGGCTCCCTCCGAAGTCACTCGAGTGTCGCCCGACCACCGCAGCTCCCTCTGGGTGTCACTGCCCTTTGGCTTAGCTTAGCCTTTCTACACACTTAATTTAGCTCGTGAGACAACAATGTAAACTTAACTTTGTGTCTTTGCCATAATCAAAACATAGGTTCCATTATCTAGTGCCCCTGCACCAACAGATTTAACTTTTAGTCAATTAAGTGAACATTTCAAAAGAATGCTTCCAGGTGTGGCGAGGCACAGGGGTCTTCTTTGATCCGAACAACGACCACTTCCTTAGACAAAACCAACTTAAGAAATTACACACTTAATTTACTTAGGGTCAAATCTTGGTCTAACTAGTTTAAGATATGGTGAGGTAGCTTCAGTTAGTTCCACTTAGCTAAGTGTACCTAGCTAGATACTCCTTATTCAACCCGAATGCATTTGACTTCATTTTCCTAACGTACTATCATCTCACCACGTCATGATACTATGTTGTCAAGATTAATTAACCATTTTCTATCTAACCGTTCTATCATAGTTAATTTAAGACTAGTATGTATGATATGACATAATTAAGCATGATAGTTAATAATTAATTAAACATGATATGAATGTATGAATGAGGATGTCATATTCAATTCAACTAATTTAAATTATTGGGTTTCTTGGGTAGATTTATTCAATTCCAGTCTATATATTTATTAGTTGAATTTTTTAAAGTTGAAGATTTAATTACTAAATTATTAATTTGTGTATAATCTAATGGTACTCTATTATAATTAATTTTATTAGCTTGATTATCTAATTTTAAATTTTTAATTAAGTTAGATTTTGAATTTTTCAAATTAGACTCTTTCAAAGTGGGATAAGAATGTTTCAAATTAGGATTAGAGTTTTTCAAATTAGGATTAGAGTTTTTCAAATTAGGAATAGAATTTTTCAAATTTGAATTTGAATTTATCAAAATAGAATTTTTTAAATTAGATTTTGAATTTTCTAGATTAGATTTGGAATTTTTTTAATTTAATTTCAAATTTTCTGGATTAGATTTGGATTTTTTTAATTTAATTTTGAATTATTTGAATTTGAATTTTTCAAAACAGAATTTTTTAATTCGGAATTATCTTGATTAATCAGATTTAGTGTTTGATGATTTTGTCTTAGGTTTTTGTTATTATGATCTAGGCTTTCATTATTCTGATCAAGCCTAGGTTGGTTTTAGTCTTGATTTGATCTAGATCTATGTTGATTAGACTAAAATTTGATCAAGTTCTCGATTAATCTTATTAAAGGTCAGATTAATTTGATCATTTTCTTCACTAATATTTTTTAAACTAATTAAATCTGTATTATTTAATTTTTCTTAGTTGAATTATTAATTGTGTTAATTAATTGACCCTTATTGTTTGAACAAAAATCAACTATTTTGCTAGATTTATTATGACTAGTATTACTAGATTTAACACACAATTTATCTAAATCATCATGCATTTTTAAAACTTAAATTATCAAAATCTTTACTAACCTTGGGCACATCCCCTAATTCTATGGACATTTTCTTTCTCTCTTGACACTGATTCTTATAATGGTTGAACCTTCTGCACTTGAAGCACATGATGTGCTCCTTGTTCCTCTGGACTACTGGCATTGGTGCCACCTTTGCCGTCGATTGTGCCGTCTGAGTCTTACGAGTAGGACACTTATTTTTGTAGTGTCCTCTCTCCCTGCACTTGAAACAAATAATATGGAATTTAAATTTTATATCGACATTGTTACCTTTCTCCCCCTCGATTCTAGGCCTTGTGCAATGCTCCACTATGGTTAATTCGGTTGAGGATCTTCTAATACTTTCACGAACACAAAAAAAATCCCAAGACTTGGTCTTGGATTAGTAGTGCGGGAGTAAAAAAAATAAAATACAAAAAAAACAAAATGAAGGAAAAGAAAAAAAATTGCTTAAGTCGGTGGTTGCACTGAAATTGAGCGCCCCTGCTATGATACCAATTGTGGGATTGTAAAGACGCTAGAGGGGGGTGGTGAATAGCGTATTTTAAAAAGTCTTCTTTTCTTTTAAAAATCTTCACAGTAGAAAATGAAAACAAAACAAAGAACACAAGGACACACTTTATTTTACTTGGTTCACAACCAAATGGTTACTAGTCCAAGGCCAACGATCCTTGATCACTTTCGGTGGGGAATCAACTAACTGACCTCTTCCTCATTGGAGGTAAGAGACGCAAACTTACAAAAGTTAAAGGAACCGATAAAAACCTTACCACTCCTTATAGCAATCAGAAAAAGAACAACAATAAGATATACCGACAAAAATAGATTTAAGTGAAGAAGCTTGGTCGGAGTTGCGGCGTTGTAGTATGAAGAGTTGTCGTCCATGAGATTTAGAGAGCAATAACACTTCAAACAAATTCCATATCGTAGGGTTTGTGAACCCTTTTTTTATAGGCCTTTGGCTTGACATAGCCTAGATTTAGATCCAGATCTAGATCCTATTTACTTGGATCTTATCTTGAGGTGGTAGCTTTGACCGATCACTCTTTGACCTTGTGCTTTGGGCTGATTCACAAGCATCAGTCGACTATTGCTTTTACTAATCGACTGGACAAGTCGACTGCTAATGCATCCCAGTCGACTCCTATACTTGAGCTTCAATTCAATCAACTATATCACAAGGTTGGCACAAGATACACTTGCATCACAAGGTTAGCACAAGATATGTAATAATAGTGATCGTGACAGTCTTTGACTATCTGATCTCAACTTTGGCATTCCTCCGGAAGCTTTAGTCGAATCAATTCCTATGGTTGTCCCCTTATCGAGAACACATCCTTACAACCGCTCCTCATCCAGAGCTTATCTTTGCCAACCCCTGGTCCTCTGACCTATTGGTCTTCTTAGCTTATGATCCTACAAACTTACCATGACCTGCAAGCTTGACACATAATATAAGATATAATATGATTTAACTTTGAACCTTTGTCATTATCAAACTCAGGTTTAATTGTCTAGTGCCCTTGCACTAACATATGATTTGATCATATGACTAGTGGATGACTGAGATATCCAAGGTCATATGTGGGAGATTGTTATAAGGAGATTGTTGGAGCAATCGACCTCAGGTCAGAGGTTGACCAAGCTCGAGTGAGACTCGAGTGGAAGTCCAAGATTGGATTCTTGGCAATGGAGATGCCCAAAGTATGGATACTTGGCAAGGGAAGTCCAAGATTGGATTCTTGGAAATGGTGAAAGTCCAAATATGGATATTTGGCAAAGGAAAAGTCCCAGGGTGTAGTCTTGGTCATGTAAGTCCAAGGGTGTAGTCTTGGCAACGAAAGTTCAAGTTTGGAGACTTGACAAAGGAGATCCGTTAGCATGACATAGCCGATGGAAGCACTTGAAGGCTAGGGCCAAGGGTGAGGAGTCATGGACTCGAACCAAGGGCTTGAGGTTGATGAAAGTGGCTAGAAGGTTTAGGTCTAGGCTAAGGGTACCCGATGGCATGACAGAGCCAATGGAAGCACTTGAAGGATAGCGCAAAGGGTGAACGAGTCATGTAAGACTCGAATGGACCCTAAGGGTGTGAGGCTGATGGAGGAGGCTTGAAGGTTTAGGTCTAGGTCTAGGCCTAGGGTGAGTATCAAGTATGAGGGAATCATACTTGGGTTAAATCTCATTTTTTAGGTTTACCAGTCAACTAGTCGAGTTCTCGACACTCAGGAGACCTAGTTGACTCGGACAGTCGACTGGAGTTATGACCCAATCGATTAGTCGAGTAGTCAACTGAGAGTCGACTGTTGACTGTGGCTTTGACAGTCGACTGGTGGGTTGGACCAATCGACTGGTCACTAGCAGTTGACTTCTGGGTAGAGTAGTTGACTGGCATTAGTGGACACGAGCACAGAAGGTCTCGTAGTCGACTAGGAAGTTGACTGATGGCTTGGAAGTCGATTGATAGTAATGGAAGTTAACTACTCAAGTGTCCGTTGGACAAAAGCCGACGTGAATTAGTCCATTGTGAGATAGTGGATAGGTGGGTAGTCGACTGGGACCTTTTGGGAGTCGACTGATATGCAAAAATTTAGCCCGATGTAGGTTATAAAAGGAGGTTGAAATGGAGGGTTGAAGATGTCGGTTCTTGGAGGATTTGAAGGGAAGTGTTTGTAGGGGATCATTTGATACGCTAGAGGGGTGAATAGCATTTCACCAATTTTGTTCTCGATCATGTTCGTGATTAGATTATCTAAAAAATATTAGCATAGTGGAATACAAATACCAATACGAATAGATACAAAGACAAGTAACATAATTATAACAAAGAGATTTTACATGGTTCGGAACCTACGGTTCCTACTCCATGGCCTAGATTAGTCTCCACACCACTAATAACTCTCTCCTTCTCAGAATAATATTGTAGGTGGAGAAAACCTCTTACAATATGAGCTTACAATAGTTAACAACAACACAAATAAGCAAATAAAAGATACAAATGAAATACGAAACAAAAACTACTTTACAAGTGTGCTTTTGCTTTGAATGCTTATTAGTTGTTTTGAATGCCTTGGAAGGTCTAGAATGTAGAAGTAAAACCCCTCCCCAAAGCTCAAGAATCGACATCTCCAAATCCTCCATGAAGTCTTCTTATAAAGCTGAGCTTGAGCTAATTTTTTGCCTTCCAGTCGACTTCTCTTACCCAACAGTCGACTGGCCTCAATGTTGTCATCTCACGATGACTTAATCCACGCTAGAATCTACCCAACGTATACCTCAATAGTCAACTATCCTTACTAGCAGTCGACTGCTGGCCTGTAGTCGACTGGTCAATCAACTACACAACAATCTGTGGACTGCTACAGTGCCATCAATCGACTGGTCTAACCCCAGTCGATTGCTAGAGCTCAGTCGACTCAGTCGACAGTCAAGCCTCAGTCAACTACATGACCAGTTGACTGCTCGAGTCAACTAGGCCTTCCGAGTGTCAAACACTCGACTAGTCGACAGGTAAACCTCAAACATGAGGTTTAACCCAGGTATGATCCTGTCATACTTGATACTCACCCATAACCTAGACCTAAGCCTTCTAACCAACTCCATCAGCCTCACGACTCTCAGATCCCTCAAATCCGTGACTCTTCATCCTTCGCGTTAACCTTCAGGTGCTTTCATCGACTATGTCATGCTAATCGGGTCCTTTAACAAGATTCATTTGGGATTATGCTGCCAAGATTACATGCTTGAACTTTATGCTACCAAAACCTCAACCTTGGACTTTCTTGCCAAGATCCATTTGGACTTATGCCACCAAGCCTATATGCTTGGACTTTACACTGTCAAAACTACATCCTTCGATTTCCCATTGCCAAACCTCAATGCTTAGGCTTTCACCGCCAAGACTGCACACTTGGATTTTTCAAAGTAAATCATGGAGTATAATTTTTCAAAGTGAACAACTTTAACCAAGACTTATTGATTATCTAAAATTAATTGGGTCAAGACAGAGTTGAACATGCTCGTAAGGATGATTTATTAGATTATTTATATTGAAAATATTATTTTACAAAAAGGACACATGCTTGGATTCATAAAGGTATTTAATTATTTCTTTTATCATGTGAACTTATAGTGCTTTCTCGAAAAGCTAGTTAGAGTTTGAAATTTCACAAGATTCTTTTACTTTATATGTAGTTAATATTAATCTTATAAAAGCACCCCCTCATAAAATTATTTTTGATATATGGCAAAAGGGGAGAGAGATTAAAGTTAAGAGGTTAACTATTTTTTCGAAAAGTTAAGAACTTAGTCTTTGTTTTTCAAGAGGTTAACAATTTTTTCGAAAATTTAAGAACTTAGTATTTATTTTTCAAAACTCACCTAGGGTTAAGGGGGAGGAAATCTTGAGGGGGAGGTTTTGAAAAATGTTAATGCTTACTATTCTCTTAACTTTGAGTTGTTTTGCCACATATCAAAAAGGGGAAGATTGTTAGTCCTGGGGCACCAGATAATCGAACCTAGATTTTGATAATAGCAAAGATTCAAAGTTACGATATTTTGTTATCTCATATGCTATGTTGAGTGTACAAGTAATGCATTAGGCTTTGCTAAGATCAAAGATACCAGGAGAATCTCGGAAAGTCAAGAAACCTCGGTGTTCGAATAAACGGGCACCAGGAGAATCTCGATGGGACGAGAAACCTCGGTGGTCAGTTTGTTGGTGCAACAATGCCCCAAGCATTTATATGTTTTGATGTTTGGATAATCATCTAAGTTAGGCAACAATTTGTGATCTAATTGTGAACGTGTTCAAGTGACAGGGAAATCCAAGTATGAAGACTTGGTAAAGGCAAAGTCCAAGTATGATCTTGGCAAGAGAAGTCCAAGGAAAAGGTTTAGCGGCATAAGACTAAGCATGTTGTCTTGGCAGCATTAAGTCCAAATGGACCTTGGCAAAGGAAGTCCAAAGGCAAGTTTTGGCAGCATAAGTCCAAGCATGTAGACTTGGCGACGTAAAGTCCAATCACGCTTTGGCAAAGGTAAACCCAAGACATGACAAAACCGAAGGAAGCTCTTGGAAGCAAAGCGCAAAAGATGAACAAGTCGCGGACTCGGAGGGATCCTGGAGGCGCAAGGCTTAAGGAAGAGCTAGAAGGTTGAGTCTAGGTCTAGGGGTAAAATCAAGTATGAATTATTCATACTTGATGAGTATCAGTCAACTGATACGATGTATCAGTCGACTGGTCAAGTGATCGACTGAGTCAGGATGAAACCCTGACTATCAATTGACTGATGTTGTGATCAGTCGACCGCCAAATAGTGGCTGTCGACTGATCAAGTTAAACACGGGCACATAATGGAGTCTCGGTCGACTACGGCTCATGATCACTCGACTAATAACCCCATCAGTCGACTAATGGATGTATCAGTCGACTGATGAAAGTACCGTTGGAGGTAACGACTCTGAATCCCATGAATCCGACTATTCAGAAGTCGTTAACCACACTAGCAGTCGACTGATGTTGTACATCAGTCGACTGATGTTGTACATCAGTCGACTGATGGTGCTCCAATGGGAAAATCAACTCTCTCTATAAAAAGAGAACTTGTGGTGTTTTGAGGGCTAATGCTTATTCTCTGATCATACTCTCAAGCCTCCAAAATTTTTCCAAGCTTTCTAGTCCTTTTAAATCCCCTCCTCCTCTCTAAGCTCCATCTTTATTCTTTGTAAGAAGAGGAGGGTTGTTGTAAAGGAAAGCTTCATAGTGATATTGATTAGGGTTGATCCACCTCAAGGATCACCGAGGAGTAGGAGTGCTATCTCCGAACCACGTAAAGGAATTGTGTTAGCATTGTTTTCATTTGTCTTATTATTATTATTCTTGTTATGCTTCCGCTAATCATCTTTGTAGAAACGAAAACAAACTATTCACCCCCCCTCTAGCTTCCAACGAGATCCTACAAGTGGTATCAGAGCCCGGATCGCATCAGAAGATCTAACAATCAACCGGAGCAAGATGACTTTCCAAGAGGGGTATAGCACGGCGAGGCCTCCGTTCTTCGACGACAATGACTTCGGCTACTGAAAAGGTAGGATGGAGTATTATCTTATGAATGATATTGAAAATTGGTTTAGCATTGTAGATGGTTTCGAGAAGCCGATAGATGAACACGGAGCTCCCATACTGACCAAGGATTGGACGAGAGACATGGCCAAGAAGGCTCAAGCCAACACCAAGGCAACAACCACACTTCAATGTGGGTTGTCAAAAGAGCAACTAAGCAAGGTGGGGCAATTTGAATCGGCGAAGGAGCTTTGGGAGAAGTTGATAGAGCTCAACGAGAGATCCAAGGAAACAAGAAGAGCTAAGAGAGATCTCCTAATTGGCCAACTTTAAAGTTTCTCCATGAAGACCATTGAGACCGTGAGCCAAATGCACGGTCGCTTCAAAGAAGTAGTCAACGGACTACATGTAATAGGTGAGAAGGTCGACAACCGAGACCTTGTAAGGTATGTGCTCCAAGCCTTCCCTAGAACAACCTTATGGGCTTCAATGGTAGATGCCTATAAGGTCTCTAGGGATCTCTCTTTGGTTAAGTTAGATGAGTTATTTTGTGAATTTGAATTGCATGAACAAGCTAACACTTCATCCAAAGAGAAGGGTATAGCTCTTTTTGTAGGAAAGAAGGACAAAAAGAAGAAGTAGAAGAAAGAAGTGTCCTCCTCATCCGAATCTGAGGAAGACTCATCTAGTAGTGAAGATGAGCTATCGGCAAGCGAGGTGGCCCATTATGTCAAGAAGTTTGGTGGGAAGTCAAGGAAACTCACCAAGAAAGATGTGAGGAGGATGTTCCAATCCTCAAGAGGTAAGTCTTCAAATAGTTCAAATTCTACACCTAACGTAACTTGCTATGGTTGCAACAAGAAAGGGCATATCAAGCCAAATTGCCCGGAACTAAAGAAGGAGGAGAAGGAAAAGAAAAAGAAGGAAAAGAAGGAGAAGAAGAAGAAGGAGGCAATGGTGGCACAAACATGGGACACCCTAAGCATGGAGGACTCTTCCTATGATGAAGAAGTGTGTCATGCCACCCGGAATCTAGCCCTCATGGCCTTGGAGGAAGAAGCCGGGAGCTCAAGTGAGGAGTCTTCATCCTCTTCCTCAAGCGACGAATTATCATCAAGTGATGATGATGAGGTAAACAACTCCCCTAGGGTAGATTTACTTTACAAGACAATTGCATGACTTCAAAATGCATTGAATAGATCAAAAACTAGGATTAAGGACTTAAAAGTAGAAATTAAATCACTTAAGAATGTAGAACCATCTTGTGATAAATTATCTTGTGATGATGCATGTACCCTTAGAGATGAAAATGATGAATTGAGAAAAGAAATAGGTAATCTAAGAGCATGTTTAGAAAAATTTACTAATGACTCTAAATACCTAGACATGATAATTAAGGATCAAAGGGTTATTTACAACAAGGCCGGACTAGGATATAGGCCTAAGGAAAAAGGAGGTAGCATTTACATCTCTTGTTAGTGAAAATCCATAATTAGAAGCAAGGGTAGAAAGGCTTGGGTCCCTAAGAAATTTCTAATTGATGCTAGTGGTCCTAAAATTTGGGTACCTAAGGCTTGTATTTTTCATATGATATAGGTAGAAGAACCAAGCTTGTGGATTGTTGATAGTGGGTGTTCAAAACACATGACCGGTGATGAGAGAAAATTCTCCACTATCAACCACACTAGCAAGGGAAAGGTATCATTTGGTAATAGTGGCAAACTTAAGATTCTAGGAAAGGGCACAATTGAGGTATCCCCCAACCTTGCCATTAATAAAGTGTTATTAGTTAAAAATATAAAATTTAATTTACTTAGTGTAAGCCAACTATGTGATGCAAATTTTGATGTTAAATTTGACTCTTCAAAATGTTTTATAAAACACAAAACTTTAAATGATTGCATGATAGTAGGTTTTAGGAAATCAAACATATACTATGTTGATCTATCCTATGGTACTAATGCCTCTACTAAGTGTCTTATTGCAAAAGAAGAGGAGAGTTGGCTTTGGCATAGGAGGCTAGGACACATAAACATGAAGAACATATCCAAAAATAGCAAAAATGAAGTTAGTCAAAGGGTTGCCTAAAGTCAAATTTCTCAAGGACAAAATGTGTGATGCATGCCAAGAAGGGAAACAATCAAAAACATCACACAAAGGTAAAACTTTACTTAGTACCACTTTACCTTTAGAACTTTTACATATGGACTTATTTGATTGTCATAGTACCCCTTTTATGATTGGTAGTAGATATTGATTAGTCATAGTAAATGATTTCTCTAGGTTGACTTGGGTATTTTTCATGAAAAATAAAGATGAAACCCTAGGAATAATCATAGGATTTAGCAAGAGAGTAGAGAATGAAAGAAAACTTAAAATCAACCGGATCCGTAGTGATCATGGTGGAGAATTTGAGAATTCTAATTTCTCAACCTTTTGCTTAGAACAAGGGTACAAGCATGAGTTTTCTTGTCCTAGAACACCCCAATAAAATGGGGTTGTGGAAAGGAAAAATCGTGTCCTACAAGAAGCGGCTAGGACTATGCTAAATGCATATTCTTTACCTAGCTACTTAGGTGAAGCAGTTAATACCGCAAATAGGGTGTTAATTTATAGGTTTTTAGGAAAAACCCCATTTGAATTGTGGAATGGTACAATTCCAACAATTCATTATTTTAAGGTTTTTGGATGCAAAGTTTATATTTTAAATACCAAAGACAACCTAAGTAAATTTGAGTCCAAAGCGGATGAGGGAATCCTAGTTGGATACTCATCCACTAGTGTAGGATATAGAGTTTATAATAAAAGGACTCAAAAGATTGAGGAATCTTCAAATTTCCAATTTGATGAAACTTCCAATACATACCTTAAGAAATCCCCTATTGATGATGATATTAATAATGAAAATCAAGAAATTACCCAACAATTTTGAGATATAACCTTAAGGGGTAATGAACAAGGGGGAGGTTTGAATCAAGGGGGAGTAAGAGGTGATTCCGATGATGAGCAAAGGATTGAGATTAATTATGATCAAACTCAAATTAATACACCTCCTAGAACTATAAGAGTTCATCAAAATCACTCCTTAGATCAAATTGTGGGTGAATTATCTCAAGGAGTTAGGACTAGGTCATTTCATAGGGATCCCACTAGTCATATAGCTCTAATTTCTCAAATTGAGCCCAAAACAATCAAAGATGCATTACTTGATCCGGATTGGATCTTAGCAATGCAAGATGAATTGGCTCAATTTGAAAGGAGTCAAGTATGGGAGTTAGTTCCTAGACCTAATGGCAACACCATTATTACCACAAGATGGGTCTTTAGGAACAAACTAGATGACCAAGGAAATATCACTAGGAATAAGGCAAGGTTAGTTGTAAGGGGTTTTAATCAAGTTGAAGGACTTGACTATGATGAAACATATGCCCTGGTTGCTAGGTTAGAGTCTATTAGGATACTATTAGGGTATGCCTCCTATATTGGTTTCAAACTCCATCAAATGGATGTTAAATTGGCATTTTTAAATGAATTTATTAAGGAAGAGGTATATGTAGAACAACCTCCTGGGTTTGAGAATATGGACTATCCAAACCATTTATACAAGCTTAGGAAAGCTTTGTATGGTTTGAAACAAGCTCTCCGAGCTTGGTATGAAAGATTATCACCTTTCTTAATTTCTAAGGACTTTAAAAGGGGTAGTGTAGATCAAACTCTATTTATAAAGTCAACATCAAAGGACATCTTTGTAGCCCAAGTATATATTGATGACATTATCTCTGGGTCAACAAATGATGAACTTCTTCAAGACTTTATTAAGAATATGGAAAAAGAGTTTGAAATGAGTCTAGTTGGGGAATTAAATTTCTTCCTAGGATTACAAGTCAAACAAACAAGTGAAGGAATTTATATTTACCAAACCAAATATGCTAAGGAAATGATTAAGAAATTTGGTTTGGAAAATGCTAAGGTAGTTTCAACTCCAATGGCAACCAATACAAAAATAGATAGTGATAATGAAGGAAAACAAATTGATCTTACATTCTATAGGAGCATGATTGGTAGCCTTTTGTACCTAACCGCTAGTAGACCTGACATATTATTTGCGGTTGGTATGTGTGCTAGGTATCAATCATGTGCAAAAGAATCTCATTTAGTTGTCGTTAAGAGAATCTTAAGATATATTAAAGGCACACTAAATGTAGGACTATGGTACCCTAGGACTAGGTCTTTTGATTTGGTTGGGTACACCGATTCCGATTATGTCGATTGCAAATTGGATCGGAAGAGTACTAGTGGTGGATACCAATTCCTTGGGTCCTCCCTAGTTAGTTGGAGTAGTAGGAAGCAACCTTGTGTTGCCCTATCCACCACCGAGGCCGAGTATGTGGCTATGGGTGGTTGTGTAGCTCAACTACTATGGATGAAGCATACCTTAGAGGATTATGAGCTATCTTACTCCAACATAAAAGTATTTTGTGATAATGTGAGCACCATAAATTTGACCAAAAACCCGGTGCATCACTCTAGGACCAAGCACATTGAAGTGAAACATCACTTCATTAGAGATCATGTAGCTAAGGGGGACATTGAGTTTAATTACATTGAATCCAAGTCCAACCTAGCTGACATATTTATCAAGGCTCTCCCTGAGGTAGAATTTTCATCACTTAACAGAGAACTTGGGATGTGCTTGGTTGAATAAAGGTGTAGGTTTGCATGATCCTATAGAAATCCTAGGATTTATACCTTTAAGCATCTCACAAAATACCTAAGAAACCATGATTTTTATATTGAGCCACTTAGACAACATGTGAGATGTTAGGAAGATGCACTTGGTTCATCATGCTTGTTATGATGCATTACTATGAACCAAAGTGTCATCTAGAGACATTAATCCTTCATTGGACCAATCATTGGGAAGGCTTATACATAATTGATGTGCATATAGCTCCAATAATATGATTGGAAATGTCAAATAAAACATATTTTAAACTATGTTTATCATATTTTGAAAAACAGTTTTCAAGTGGAATACAAAGGTGATACAAAGTTTGCAAAAACATTAGAACTTTTGTTAGTTTCCAAGTCTGTATCAATCTTGAAATCTGGAAAACATATATTTTTTAAATTATTTTTCCTTGATAAAAAATGATTTCAGAAATGTGTACACAAAATTTCATGATTTTTCGAGGTTTCTAGAATTTCTAACGCATTTCTGAAGTTGGGCTGAAAAGGCTGAAATTCAAATTTCAAGCGTAGCAATCGACTCCATCAGTAACCAGTCGACTGATATACTGTATTTTCTGATAAAAGTCTCTATTTCTAGTATTTAAGTGTATCTTGGAATGTCCTAAAACTATGATATGATAATCTTCAGTATAAACAAGGTTTTAGGATGTTCTATGCAATATTTTAGGGGGAGTTTCACAATATATATCTTTTCATCCCCAAACTTACATTGTTGGTGCAAAGTTAGAATTTAACCTTCAATTGTTTGTTAGGTTTTTGCTCCACATGTCTTTTACTCATCATGAACTATATCTTGGATTAAGGGGGAGCTAAATTTCAATTCTATGCCTTAGTTCAAGATTACAACACATTCAATTCTTTTATGAAATATATGACTTGTTCTCTTTTTGATGTATGTCAAAGGGGGAAAAGAAATGTTTAAGTTAGAATTGGAAATATGATTATGTGATTTGGAAATATGATTATGTGCATATTTTAAAAGACCTAACTTAAATGATTGCCAAACATCAAAAAGGGGGAGATTGTTGGTGCAACAATGCCCCAAGCATTTATATGTTTTGATGTTTGGATAATCATCTAAGTTAGGCAAATATTTGTGATCTAATTGTGAACGTGTTTAAGTGACAGGGAAATTCAAGTATGAAGACTTGGTAAAGGCAAAGTCCAAGTATGATCTTAGCAAGAGAAGTCCAAGGAAAAGGTTTGGCGGTATAAGACCAAGTATGTTGTCTTGGCAGCATTAAGTCCAAACGGACCTTGGCAAAGGAAGTCCAAAGGCAAGTTTTGGCAGCATAAGTCCAAGCATGTAGACTTGGTGGCGTAAAGTCCAAGCACGCTTTAGCAAAGGTAAACCCAAGACATGTTAAAACCGAAGGAAGCTCTTGGAAGCAAAGCGCAAAGGATGAACAAGTCACGGACTCGGAGGGATCCTAGAGGCGCAAGGCTTAAGGAAGAGCTAGAAGGTTGAGTCTAGGTCTAGGGGGTAAAATCAAGTATGAATTACTCATACTTGATGAGTATCAATCGATATGATGTATGTATCACCGATCGTCAGTGATCGACCGAGTCGATGAAACCACGACTATCACGATCGCTGTTAGCAATGATCGATGATGTTGATCACGACTCAATAGTGGCAATGATCGATCGGTTAAACACGAGCACAGAATGGAGTCTCGCTCGACTGCGGCCCGTGATCACTCGACTGATCAGCCCATCATTCGATTGATGGATGTATCAGTCGACTGATGAAAGTACCATTGGAGGTAACGACTCTGAATCCCACGAATCCGGCTATTCAGAAGCCGTTAACCACGCCAGTAGTCGACTGATGTTGTACATCAGTCGACTGATGGTGCTCCAATGGGAAAATCATCCCTCTCTCTATAAAAAGAGGGCTTGTGGTGGTTTTGAGGGCTTATGCTTATTCTCTGATCATACTCTCAAGCCTCCATGATTTTTCCAAGTTTTCTAGTGCTTTTAAATCCCCTCCTCCTCTCTAAGCTCCATCTTCATTCTTTGTAAGAAGAGGAGGGTTGTTGTAAAGGAAAGCTTTATAGTGATATTGATTAGGGTTGATCCACCTCAAGGATCATCGTGGAGTAGGAGCGCTATCTCCGAACACGTAAAGAAATTGTGTTAGCATTGTTTTCATTTGTGTTATTATTATTATTCTTGTTGTGCTTTCGCTAATCATCTTTGTAAAAATGAAAACAAGCTATTCACCCCCCTCTAGCTTCCAACGAGATCTTACATGGTTGACCAAGTCAAAAGATGCCAGGAGAATCTCGAGATGTTGAGGAACCTCGGTGGTCAAGTGACCGAAAGATAAGAAGCAGGTCAGAAGGACTAAAGGTACAGAAGGTAAGAACTTTGTGTCGAGAGGACAGGTCGCATCCTCAGTATGGGGACATCCGTAGGTGACAATCCGACTAAGACTTTTGGAGGAAGGCCTAAGCCGAGATCGGATGGTACAGGATCATCGCATTGTTTACTATATAGTTCTTGTGCTAACCATGTGATGCAGGTGATTATTCGAGCCATCAATCGAATGGAGGAAAAGCACAGTCAACTGGATCATCATCAGTCGACTAATGGAAGCATCAATCGACTGCTAATGAATCTAGACACTTCAAATAAAGTTAAGATAAGAGTCACAAAATGAGGGATAATAAGCTTTTTTGACTCGGATTTGGATCTCAACGAGCTAGGGTTTAGAAGGCTATAAAAGTAGAGGTAAAGCTCCCTTCAAAAACTACTTGAAAGGCTTCCAAAGTGCTCTATCAATCCAAAGCTCTCATCGCCACGCAACGAACCCATAACGCTAACCAAGCTTCCAACCTCCACTCTTTATATAGTTGGTAGTTGTTTCTTAGTTATTTAATTGCTTGTGTTTTTATTAATTGCAAAGAGGAGAGGTAGGCATGTTACCTCCTCCTCTATTTCTATTGTAATCGGTTTTGTCTCTTACCTACAACAAGGAAGAGATTCCCTTAGTGATTGCCCCTGGGTAGCGATCAACGATCGCACGGGCCTTGGACTAGCAATCGGTAGGCTATGAACCAAGTAAATCTCTTGTGTCGTGTGCCTTTTATTTATTCCGCTGTATTACTTTGCATCATATGAGCTTTGGTTTTTGATTGGGGTCAGGATTTCCAGGGCAGTCTAAGTAAGGCCAGTGCAATTCTAGGACGAGATAAGCAATTCCAAGGCAGTCTAAGTAAGGCTAGTGCAGTTTTAGGGCAGGATAAGCAATACCAGGACAGTCTAAGTAAAGCCAGTGTAGTTCCAGGGCAGTCTAAGTAAGGTCAGTGCAGTTTCAGGACAGGATAAGCAATTCCAGTACAGTCTAAGTAAGGCCAGAGAAATTCCAGGATAATCTAAGTAAGGTCATTGCAGTTCCAAGGCAGGATAAGCAATTCCAGGGCAGTCTAAGGAAGGTTAGTGCAGTTCCAGGGTAGGATAAGCAATTCCAGGGCAGTTTAAGTAAGGCCAGTACAGTTTCAGGGTAGTTTAAGTAAGGTTAGTGCAGTTCCAGGGTAGTATAAGTAATTCCAGAGTAGTCTAAGTAAGGCCAGTGTAGTTCCAGGACAGGATAAGCAATTCCAGGATAGTTTAAGTAAGGCCAATGCAGTTCTAGGATTGTATAAGCAATTTCAGAGCAGTCTAAGTAAGGCCAGTGTAATTTCAGGGTAGTATAAGTAATTCCAGAGCAGTCTAAGTAAGGCCAAGTGCAGTTCCAGGGTAGGATAAGCAATTCCAGGATAGTTTAAGTAAGGTCAGTGTAGTTCCAGGGTTGTATAAGTAATTCCAGGGAAGTCTAAGTAAGGCAAGTGCAGTTCCAGGGCAGGATAAGCAATTCCAGGATAGTTTAAGTAAGGTTAGTGCAGTTTCAGGGTTGTATAAGTAATTCCAGGGCAGTCTAAATAAGGCCAGTACAGTTCTAGGGTAGGATAAGTAATTCCAGGATAGTTTAAGTAAGGTCAGTGTAGTTCCAGGGTTGTATAAGTAATTCCAGGGCAGTCTAAGTAAGGCCAGTGCAGTTCCAGGGTAGGATAAGCAATTCCAGGATAGTTTAAGTAAGGTTAGTGCAGTTTCAGGGTTGTATAAGTAATTCCAGGGCAGTCTAAATAAGGCCAGTATAGTTACAGGGTAGGATAAGCAATTCCAAGATAGTTTAAGTAAGGCCAGTGCAGTTCCAGGGCTATATAAGCAATTCCAGGGCAGTCTAAGTAAGGTCAGTGTAGTTCTAGGGCAGTATAAGAAATTTCAGGGCAGTTTAAGTAAGGCCAGTACAGTTTCAAGGCAGTTTAATTAAGGTCAGTATAGTTCCAGGATAGTATAAACAATTCTAGGGAAGTTTAAGTAAGGCCAGTGCAGTTCTAGGGTTCTATAAGAAATTCCAGGGCAGTCTAAGTAAGGCCAGTGCAGTTCTAGGGCAGTATAAGCAATTTTAGGGCAGTAAGGCCAGTACAGTTTCAGTTTAATTAAGGCTAGTATAGTTCCAGGGCAGTATAAGCAATTCTAGGATAGGTTAAGCAAGGCCAGTATAGTTCCAGGACTATATAGGCAATTCCAGGGCAGTGTGAATAGAGTTAGGGCAATATTATAGTACCAGGGCAATATAAGTCGTTCCAGGGTAGTATGAGTGGTTCCAGGGCAGTGTGAGCACTTCCAAGGTAGTATGTGTTTCTCAGAGAGCAGTATTTTCCAGAGCAGTCAAACTTGAATATTTCCAGGGCAATTAGTACATCTTGCGAGTGGGATTCTCTTTTCAATAGGAAATAAGGGGAAGAAAGGCGCACTGAAGGGTGGGAGGTAATGATGAAAGGTTGAGGGTGGTTAGTTTAAAATAATCATATGTATCTTTCTATTTGAGATTAACATGTGGCAAGAGATATTTTTGAATCAAGAGCGGGAAAAATGGTTAGGAGGACAACTTGGCAAAGGGGCATTTATGTACATTCACCACTAGGAGAAGGCGGGGGGCTCCGTCTATAAAAGGGGCAGAAGACGACGGGATCGGGGATGATTGTTTTCTTCTCCATTTGGTATCTCTGAGATCTCTCTTCTTTTATGATTCATTATTTTTCTCTCATACCCATACTAACTTGATCGTCGGAGTGGCCACACCGGGAAGCCGACCCACCCTTAACGCCTTCCTTTGGTGTATCAGATTCAGCTCAATTCTTGAGATCACGAGTGACCTTCCCAGCTAATCTTCTTCCCTTCAAGCCTTTGCCTCGGTGTTAGATCCAAATATTCAGAGGGAGAGGAAGGGGGATTTTGGAGATCCAAAGAAGCAAGCACCATCAAATTGGCGTATCATGGAAATCAAGCCCAACAAAAAGTCGTGATGGTCAATACTAGAAGGACATTGAAGGAGCCAACAGAAGGAGAGAGATCTGTCTCTAGTACTTACCAGGGGGGTACTAGTAAAAGGCGATAGGAACCTCTGTATAAGGAAGATCTTATGCAGATTATGGCGGAGATGATGGACCAGATGTCGCAAAGGGCTACCCCGAAGATGGTTAAAGAAGATATCTCTGATAGTTAATCTAAGGAAGAGAGAGGTAAGATTCCTCAATTAAAGAAAGGTTCTAGTGCTTGTAAAAAAGGAAAGGGGAAGGAGAAATGTGTGGCCCCTTTGGGAGATGTAACATTGGATGAGGATGTTCCTACTGTAGGGACTATTGTACAAATAGAGGAGGGAACTCCTTTTGTCGAAAGTATTTTAAATGATGAATTACCTCGACGATTGCGGCTTCCTCAGATATCCGAATATGTCGGTTCTTCTGATCCTAATGATTATTTAAGGAAATTTGAGAATGCCGCTTTGTTATATCACTATACTGATGGGGTCAAATGTCGGGTATTCCTTACTACTTTAATAGGATTGGCAAAGCAATGGTTTAGTGATTTGAAGCCGAAAAGTATTGCATTTTTTAAGGATTTCTCCACACTATTTGTAAGGTATTTTTCCACTGCTAAAAAATATTTGCCTCAGCCTTTGAGTCTTTTTTATCTTAAGAAAAGAGAGCCAAAAAGTTTGCGGCAATATATACATATATCTACACAAGCTTCTCGTGAGATTTCTGCAGTAGAGCCAGGTATGATGATGGGAGCTTTTACCCAAGGGCTCAGAGAGAGACTTCTTTAAATCCTTAGCTAAGAAGCCTCCTGTAAGCTGAGAAATTTATTAATTTAGAGGATGCTCAGAAGTCTAGGCGAACTTTGCATGATTGTAGGGTAACAGAAATACCAGAAGGGAGAATTGAATGGGTAAGGACAGTGTAGGGAATTGCTTCCCCACTTTGATCGCTCGTGCATGGCGATCCTATCTATGTCCCCGGATTAAAAAAAAATTAATCCTTGACGAAGATGGATTACCCAAGAAACCGATCCATCATCGTGCTATTCGATTCGAGTGGTCTCTTGAACAAACTTGTTGTTCAAGCAACCTAACTCTTTTCCTCGATTAGCCGCGGAATAGATGATGTACGGATCACCGATTTTTGTGTTTATCTTTGGGGTCCAAGTAAATTAGCCGCATGTATTATACAAAAGAACTAAATCAAAATAAACAAGATTATACCTCTTGTATACTTCTTGATCTTCTATTATATGTCCTATCCTCCTCTTGAATGTTATGCGGTCAATGATCCTCCAAGAGTTGAAACCTTCCTAGATCACGTCTTCCCTTCCTTGCTCGCTCCGAACAAAAGGAAGATGAACGCTCCCTTCTTCTCCTATCTAGTGCCGACCAACAATCCTCCTTGCTGAATTGTTTCCGCCAGCCAAGGAGAGGGAGAGGATGAAGTGGGCGTCGGCCAAGGAGAAAAGGGAAGGAGGCGCCGACAATGGAGAGGGATAGAGAATGCCGACCAAGTGAGGGAGAAGAACCAAACCCTTGTCCCTTCCACTTGTTGCCGCCGACCCTAGAGAAGATGGACAAACCAAAAAACCCTAGCATCTCCAAACCTTAACGCCCAAGCCAAGAAGCAAACCCTAGAATTCCAATTCTTATGTGCCGCCCAAGCCTTTGCCTCCTATTTATAGATTTTGCCCAAACCTCCTTTTAATCGTGTCCGTTGGATCTAGGTTTCATGAGGGTTTTAATAGGCTATAATAGAGACCATGAGGAGGAGTTGGATCTTGGCCACCCAATGGATTCGAACCACACAAACCTGATCCATTAATGATAATCCATTCCACTAGAGGATTATTATTGATCTACCTCACCAACCCCTATAAATAAATATGGGTTCCATATATTAATTATACAAATATCTCCCCATATTTAAGATATCGAATGTCCGTCAATTAATTAATCAATATCTAACTCCATGAGTAGTACCACTCAACCTCGTCATCATGCCGGACCAAGTCCACCTGTAGGGTTTACATGATGATCCTTATGAGCTCATCAAGGGCACATCATCATCCTAATACATAGGACACAATTTCCTCCTATAATCAACGACACACCATGTAAATAATATTATTTCCCAACTTACCGAGCCTATCGATTTAATCTATAAATCTCTCCCATTGGTAAATCAAAGAAATAAATACTAAGTAGATGTGCCCATTATTATATTGGGATTAAGAGCATGTACACCATAATATCCGAGGTCCGATTCAATTATGTAGTCAGCAATAAATTGAATCACCTCTAAGTCGGTCCTACTCAATACACACAAAGTGTACTAGTGTAATTCTATGGTCAAGACAAATCAATACCAAACTACATTACAACCATACCAATGGTTTGTCCAAAACCATCTCAGTTGTGAGCCTCTACTTATACTCTATAAGGAACTGATAACATGATATTCTGTGTGACACCACACACCATGTTATCTACAATATAATGTATCAGACAATATGCATAATGATAAATATGCAAACAATGATCATGTGATTCTTATTTCAAAAATAAAGATATTCATACAAAGAATAGACTTTTCAGTATACATCCCAACAATCTCCCACTTATACTAAAAGACTATGCTATCCTCATACTGCCATACATCTGATTCCCATTCCCTCCACACGCCTATCAAAGGCTCTCGCTAGAAAGGCCTTAGTGAAAGGATCTACCAAGTCATCCTATGATGCAATCTTGGCGATAGCAACTTCTACCCTCTTTACGATCTCTCGTATCAGGTGGTACTTGCGCTCTATGTGTTTACTTACCTTATGGGATCGTGGTTCCTTCGAGTTTGCAACTGAACCAGTGTTATCACAATAAATTGTGATAATTCTGGGCAAACCAGGAATCACATCCAAGTCCATCAAGAAGTTCCTGAGCCATAAAACTTCTTTGGCTGCCTCAGAGGCTGCCACATACTCGGCTTCCATGGTGGAGTCTGCCACGCATTTCTGCTTGACACTCCTCCATACAATGGCTCCACCTCCCAAAGTAAACACAAAACCCGAGGTAGACTTACTATTATCCCTATCTGATTAGAAGTCAGAATCTGTGTAACCCACAGGGAGTAATTGATCTACCTGATAAACCAGTATATAATCCCTAGTCCTTCTCAGGTACTTCAATATATGCTTTACCTCAGTCCAATGTCCCTGTCCTGGATTATTTTGATATCTACTAACCATGCCCATGGCAAAGTAGATATCTGGCCTCGTACATAACATAGCATACATGAGGCTTCCTATCGCCGAAGCATAAGGAACCGCCTTCATCTCCTCTATCTCCTTTGATGTTATATGACACATCTCTTTAGATAAAGGTATTCCATGCCTAAAAGGTAGAAAACCTTTCTTAGAGTTCTGCATGCTAAAACGAGCCAAAATAGTGTCTATGTATGAAGCTTGAGATAAGCACAACATCCTTTTCCTGCGATCCCTTATAACCTTGATCCTAAGGATGTGTCTCACTTCTCCCAAGTCCTTCATATCAAACTGTTTGGACAACCATACCCTTATGTCTGATAACACCTTGACATTGTTGCCGATTAACAAAATGTCATCTACGTATAGTACAAGAAATACCACTACGTTTTCATCACATCTCTTGTATACACAAGACTCATTCGGACTTTGAATAAATCTATAAGACTGAATTACCTCATCAAATCGGATGTTCCAAGATCTCGAAGCTTGCTTCAATCCATAAATGGACCGATTAATCTTGCACACAAGATGCTCTTTGCCCTTTGCCCTTTGCAATGAATCCTTTTAGTTTCTCCATATAGATGTTTTCCTCAAGACTTCCATTAAGGAAAGCTGTCTTGACATCCATCTGCCACACCTCATAATCCATATGAGCAACAATACATAAGAGAATCCGGATAGACTTAAGCATGACTACTGGTGAAAAGGTCTCCTCATAATCGATACCCTCTTTCTAAGTATACCCTTTCGTAGCAAGCCTTGCTTTGAAGGTCTCAACCTTCCCATCTATTTGAAGGTTTTGTGGAACCAAAGCTCTGATACCACTTGTGTTGGGTTTTCCGAGCCGCAAAAACCGCTTTTTGTGTTGCGGAAACCTCGGAAGCCCCGGCCACGGATCCGTGCGAAGATGTATTAAAAACAAAAAATGTATGTGTTTATATAAAACCCTAGATATACCTTAGATCTACATGATAAGGATGTTACCCTCGTAGCGACACCCTTCGCAAATCCGGCTCGTCCAAAAGGTTCGCCGGAACTCGAGAGTGTCAAGTGCACACCCCTCTATTGGTATCCACACAAGCAATAGGTGGAGAAAACACACCCTTGAGTGTGCTAGCACTCTATGGATGGTTCGACCAAGGAGGTTGGGAGAGGGAGAGAGCTTGAGGGAAGTTGATCCAAGGTTGAAGATGAAATTGTGTAACTTCCCAAAAATGAATTACCACATGAATAACCATCAAGTGGTCGGCCACTTCATGGAGAGGGGGGTACATGCATGCATGTAACTCCCATGACCCTTGGTCTCCCTCATGAGGTGGCACCACATGACAAAGTCAATGATGATGTGAAGTATCATCATTGGCCGGCCATGCCAAGTCATCATCATGACATGGCATTTGGTCAAGTCAAACTTGACCTTTCATCTTCCCTCTCAAGTCAAGTCAAACTTAACCTCTTATCTCCCATGGTTGATCAAATCCAACCATTTGATTCAAGTCAATTTAATTTAATGAATCTCTATTCATTAATTTAAATTGATTTGATGAACCAAATCTAAATTAGACTCATTCAACACTTGAATCAACTTGAGTCTAACTCAATTAGTCTAATTTGGATTACTCTTAATCCAATTTGGTTCATCCCATGAACCTAATCCTCATGGTTCATCATATGAACCTAATCTCTCCATCTAATTGCTCTTATGTGTGTGACCCTATAGGTTCTTGTAACGTTGGCAATGTCCCTAAACCGATTTAGGAACATAAGCAATGAGAGGTATCTAGCAACACATCATTGCTACCCAAGTTACAAGAATGTTGAGCTCCAACATCACCTTTGTGACTACTAATTGTGACTCTCACAATATGTGACAATGTCCCTCTATCCTTGACATCTAGATTGACCAATCGAGGCATAGACCGTGTCATCCTCGGTACAATCTAAATCTTGAACTCAAGTAGACTCACTCTAATCAAATGAGCTCAATATCTCATATTGACTCATTTGGGCATAACCATACGCCGTGGTCTCACTCTATCAAGAATATCGATGTCACTCCCGTCATATAGGAGGGATAGATCCCATCTACATCACTCACATCCCTCCGCATAATTTGTTGCATACCCAGTAATCGCCTTTGTAGTCCACCCATTTACGGGTGACGTTTGACGAAGCCAAAGTATGCAACTCCTTATGTAGGGAACCATGGTGACTTCAGGTCTAAGGACTAATAGTCATACTAATAGCCACATGAGAAAGTATATGACACTCATATAATGATCCATGATACTTTCTCATGGCGGGTCATTCAATATACATTCTCCAATGCATACCCATGTGTCAACTTGATATCTCATATCCATGACTTGTGAGATCAAGTCATCGAGTTGACCTACATGCTAGTCTCTACGCATTAACATTGTCCCTAAATGTTAATACTTGACTAGGAATGATTAAGAGTAGTGTTCTCTATATCATCTCATTATCGATTCGACCAATCGATTAATATAGATAAGAACCTACTACTCAAGGACATTATTATATTTAGTTATTTGGCACCAATACAAGTAAATATAATAACTATGCCTTTATAAATAGGAATATAATACAATAAAGTCCATACAACAATCATCACATGATTGGCTCTAGAGCTTTCACTAACAACTTGAAGGTCAGAAACTTCGCTTCCCACTTCAATTTAGTCGCATGTTCATGGCGATCCCATCTTCGTCCCAGGATTAAAAAAAATTAATCTTTGACAAATAGGGATTACCCAAGCTACCGTTCCATCATCGTGCTATTCGATTAGAGTGGTCACTTGAACAAACTTGTTGTTCAAGAAACCTACCTCTATTCTTTAAATAGCCGCAGAATAGACGATGTACGGATCACCGGTTTTTGTATTTGTATTCGGGGTCCAAGTAAATTAGTCACATAACAAAGTATACAACATGCATAGAATAAGAAAAGATTTATAAACAAGCATTATACCTCTTGTTATACCTCTTGATCTTCTATTGTATGTCCTTCCTCCTTTTGGACGTCGTGTGGGCGACGATCTTCCAAAAGTCGAAGCCTCCTAGAACACGTTCTTCCCTTCCTTGCTCACTCCGAACAAAGGGAAGAATGAAATGAAACTCTTCCCTATCTAGGATCGGCCACCAAGTCAAGAGACTTGATGTTGCTGCCGGCTAAGGAATAGAAGAGGGAGTGGGCACCGCCCAAGAGCTCCAAGGAAAAACCATAACCCTTGTTTCCACCGGCCAAGGAGAAGGGGAAGAAGGGGTTGAGCGTCAGCCAAGGTTGAGAGGAGGATGATGGGTGCCAGCTACAACCCTAGAAAGTCTTGCCGCCCAAGACAACTCTAAACCCTAGCCGCCCAAAGCCAAAACCCTAATCTCCCTTGAGTATCCTTGTCGCCCACCCCTTAATCCTCCTTTTATAGAGCTAGGCTTAAGCCTCCTTTTAATGTCTACCATCGGATCTAGGGATTTAATCTCAACCGTCATATCTAGGAATTTAATCTCAACCGTCAGATCTAGAGATTTAATTTCACCGTCGGATCTAAGGATTAAATCTCCACCGTTAGATCTAGAGATTTAATCTCCACCATCGGATCTAGAGTTTCATTTTACATCATCGGATCTAGGCTCCATGAGGGTTTTAATAGGCTACAATAGGGACCATGAGGAGGAGTTGGATCTTGGACACCCAATGGATCAAGCCCACATAAAGTCTGATCCATTAATGATAATTCATTCCACTAGAGGATTATCATTGATCTACCTCACCAACCCCATAATTAAATATGGGCTCCATATATTAATTGTACAAATATCTCCCCGTGTTTAAGATCTCGAATGTCCATCAATTAATTAATTTACTGACAATTAATTAATCAACATCTAACTCCATGAGTAGTACCACTCAACCTTATCATCATGCCGGACCAAGTCCACCTGCAGGGTTTACATGATGAACCTTATGAGCTCCTCAAGGGGACATCATCATCCTAATATATAGGACACGATTTCCTCCTATAATCAACGGCACACCATATAAATAATATCATTTCCCAACTTACCGAGCCGATCGATTTACTCCATAAATCTCACCCATTGGTAAATCAAAGAAATAAATACTAAGTATATGTACCCGTTATTATATCGGGATTAAGAGCATGTACACCATAATATCCGAGGTCCGATTCAATTATGTAGTCAGCAATAAATCGAATCACCTCTAAGTCGGTCCTGCTCAATACACACAAAATGTACTAGTGTAATTCTATGTTCAAGACAAACCAATACCAAATCACACCACAACCATACCAATGGTTTGTCCAAAACCATCTCGGTTGTGAGCCTTTACTTATACTTTACAAGGAACTGATAACATGATCTCCCATGTGACACTACACACTATGTTATCTATATTGTAATGTATTAGACAATATGCATAACCATAAATATGCAAACAATGATCATGTGATTCTTATTTCAAAAATAAAGATGTTCAAACAAAAGATAGACTTTTCAGTATACATCCCAATACTATTTCTCTCTTTCTTTTGTAGATCCACTTGCATTCAATGGTTTAAACACCATTTGATGGTTCTACTAGCTCCCAAACCTGATTTGAATCCATATATTCTATCTCAGAATTCATCACACTTTGCCAAGATACCGCATCTTTATCTGTGATTGTCTCGTCATATGTTCAGGGATCAGGTTCATGTTCGCCAGGGACCAAATCAAAAGATTCTCCCAAGAACATAAATCTATCAGGTTGTCTAAAACTCTCCCACTACGACGAGGTATCACCTGTGTATCCTCTGTGACACGCGGTGGAGTCAATTGTGGTATATCTTCTTGTACCGGTGGTACTGAAGTAGTGACTTCCCTTCTCAATTCCTCCAGAACAAACTTATTCATGGGCTTGCAGTTCATCACATAGTCTTCCTCTAAAAATCTGGCGTTCGTGCTAACGATCACCCTCTGATCTCTAGGACTATAGAAAAAACCACCTTTCATTCCTCTAGGATAGCCTACGAACATGTGCACTTCTGTACGAGGTTCCAACTTACCAGCATCTGCCTTCAGCACATGTACTGGAGTCTCCCAAATTTGAATATGTCTCAGACTAGGCTTTCGCCCAGTCCACAATTCTATGGGAGTAGAAGGCACTGATTTAGATGGTACCAAGTTCAGAATATACACTGTCGTATCCAGAGCATACCCCCAGAATGAATCTGGTAACTCAGAATAACTCATCATCGATCTAACCATCTCCATAAGAGTCATATTCCTTCACTCCACTACACCATTCTGCTAGGGTGTGCCAGGTGCAGACAATTGGGATTGAATCATAGCCTCTGATAAGTAATTCTTAAACTCTCCCAAGAGGTACTCACCACCACGATCAAATCGCAGTGTCTTGATACTTTTCCCTTGACGTTTCTCCACATCAACCTTGAATTCTTTGAACCTGTCAAAGCATTTAGACTTATGGCGCATCAAGTAAATGTATCCATATCTTAAATAATCATCTATAAAAGAGATGAAATATTCAAAATCACCTCTAGCCTGGATAGACATAGGACCACACAAATCAGAATGAACCAATTCCAACACATCTTTGGCTCTATACCCCTTGGTCTTAAAAGGCCTCTTGGTCATTTTACCTTCCAAGCAAGATTCGTAGGTTGGGAAATCTTCCACCACTAATGAATCCAAAGGTCCATCAGCTATCAACCTTTGAATTCTACTCAATTTAATATGACCTAGCCTTAGATGCCAAAGATACATTTGGTTCATTTTCGAAGGTTCTTTTCTCTTATTCGATTTAGAAGATGAGTTATTTATTTCTATTTGCATCATGGGAGCTTTTGGTTCAAGGGTATATAAATTTCCTATCAATGCACCAGAACATATAATCTCCCTATTCCTTTTATAACAACTCTGTCATTAAAAGAAATAGAATATCCATCCAAAAACAATTTAGAAATCGAAATCAAATTCTTTCTAAATAAAGGTACATAAAGGCAATTTTTTAGAACCAAAGTTTTATTCCTATCAAAAGATAAATAAACATCTCCCACTGCAACAACGGCCACCTTCGTAGCATCTCCTAATTAAATGGTAATCTCCCCCTCAGCTAGTCGTCTGGTTTCCTGGAACCCCTGTAAAGTATTGCAGACATGATCAGTGGCTCCCGTATCTACACACTAGGTGCCGGTAGATAACACCGCTAAATATGTTTCAACGACTAGACCAAAAGATATACCTTTATTTTGCTTTCAGTTGGGGCAGTCCTTCTTCCAATGTCCAGTCTGCTTGCAAGTGAAGCACTTACCTTTCGACTTCTTCACTCCTCCCTGAGATCCTCCCGCCACCTTTGCTTCACCTTGTTTCTTCTTCTTCTTGTCTTTCGGCTTAGAAGTAGAAACCTTCTGAGCAACCATGGCCTGAGCCTGAGCACTCTGACGAAAAAGCCCCTCTGCCGCCTGGAGTTCTGTCAGAAGCTCCACCAATGAATACAACCTCTTGTTCATGTTGTAATTCAGGCAAAACTGCTCAAAACTTCTAGTAGAGATTGAAGAATGATATCGACCTAGGTTTCCCCATCGATCTCAGCTCCAAGGAATTCCAGCTCATTCAAATGAGTCATCATGTTGAGAACATGATCCCTCACGGATGTTCCCTCAATCATGGTGGTCGTCATCAAGTTCCTCATGGCTTCCTGCCTAGCAGCCCGATTCTGATATCTGAAAAGTTCCTTGAGATTGAGCATCATGTCATAAGCAGTAGGCATGGCTAAATGCTGATGTTGCAATACATTTGACATAGAAGCCAAAATGTAACACCGCGTCATTTCATCAACCTTAATCCACTTTTTATAACTTTCTTTCTCTTTTTCCCCAAAATCATCCGCATGCTTAGGAGGACACTCTTCGAAGAGTACATACTTGTACTCCTTAGCAGTCAAGACAATATCTAGATTCCTTTTCCAATCAACATAATTAGGTCCAGTAAGTTTATTTTCCTTTAGTATCACAGCAAGTGGGTTGAAAGTCATTTTTGAAAAACCTAAGAATCACATAGATCAAAACATTAGATTTCAAAAATTTATTGATTCCTCAAACAATAAAATTTTAAAATCAACCAACACCTTAAAATACCGAGAATATCATATGTCACGATAGTGTGGACGTATACGAATACTACATTTGTAAGAGGAGGTTTTACCCATTAATTTTACTATCCTGTCAACCTTACTTTTTGACAAATAAAATTAATAGTTGGTTTCTCTTTGGGCCTACAAATAAAATCAATGACTCCGATGGGGAGGATACTCTTATTTGCATCTAAGTGTTCACCATTACTCGATACCAAGACAATTATCTCGAATTATGTGTCTTCCGATGGAGAAGTACACACGCTCCTAAATAATTTCCTATAACCATATTTGCCCCTGCAATCCGCAAAACAAACTCATCCAATGGGGAGGAAGGCACTCAGAGCCGACGCGTAAGTTTGTTTGCATCACATGTCAAATCGTAATGGAGGCCATGGGAATTTTAAAAAATAATATCCCTCGCCCACTTAGTAATTAAAATTGAGGAATTTTCCTAGCACACAACATGCATATCAAACAAGAAGCAATAAATATGAAAAAAATATTTTCCAACTATTATGGTTTTTGTTCTTCAATATGCCTCTCGTCGTGTCGCCATCTCGTCCACTCCTCCCTATGTCATGTACAAGCCATCCGGAGATCCGAGCCGAGAATAATTATTTTAATTTATATCCATCGATCCTATACTCCATAAAGGAGTGTACATGAAATCTAGATCGAAAGTAAACTAAAATAAAAGAGTGGCTAAACAATGTCGTACTTAATTACAAAAATTAAATACTAGCCTCGTCAACCCCGAGGATTCAAATAATATTACAATTACACACATCCAATCACATACACACACATATGGCCATAATAGTTGGATCTTATGCCTGCAACCAAAAAGTTAGCCTACGCACATCCTACTATCATCTGGCACATACAATATATGATAAGTGCATAAAAGTAACCGAATCCAAAACACACAATACCGAAAACCATGGCTCTGATACCACTTGTAGGGAATTGCTTCCCCACTTCAGTCGCTCGTGCATGGAGATCCTATCTATGCCCCCGGATTAAAAAAAAATAATCCTTGACGAAGACAGATTACCCAAGCAACCAATCCATCATCATTCTATTCGATTCGAGTGGTCTCTTGAACAAACTTGTTGTTCAAGCAACCTAACTCTTTTCCTCAATTAGCCGCGGAATAGATGATGTACGAATCGTCGGTTTTTGTGTTTATCTTCGGGGTCCAAGTAAATTAGTCGCATGCATTATACAAAAGAACTAACTCAAAATAAACAAGATTATACCTCTTGATCTTCTATTGTATGTCCTATCCTCCTCTTGAACATTGTGTGGTCAACGATCCTCCAAGAGTTGAAACCTTCCTAGATCGCATCTTCCCTTCCTTGCTCGCTCTGAACAAAAGGAAGATGAATGCTCCCTTCTTCTCCTATCTAGTGCCAACCAACAATCTTCCTTGCTGAATTGTTTCCGCCAGCCAAGGAGAGGGAGAGGATGAAGTGGGCGCCGACCAAGAAGATGGGTTCTTGTTGCCGCCGGCCAAGGAGAAAAGGGAAGGAGGCATCGACAATGGAGAGGGATAGAGAGCGCTGACCAAGTGAGGGAGAAGAACCAAACCCTTGTCCATTCCACTTGTTGCCGCCGACCCTAGAGAAGATGGACAAACCAAAAAACCCTAGCCTCTCCAAACCATGCCACCCAAGCCAAGAAGCAAACCCTAGAATTCCAATTCTTATGTGGTGCCCAAGCCTTTGCCTCCTATTTATAGATTTTGCCCAAACCTCCTTTTAATCATGTCCGTTGGATCTCGGTTTCATGAGGGTTTTAATAGGCTACAATAGGGACCATGAGGAGGAGTTGGATCTTGGCCCCCAAATGGATTTGAACCACACAAACCCGATCCATTAATGATAATCCATTCCACTAAAGGATTATCATTGATCTACCTCACCAACCCCCATAAATAAATATGGGCTCCATATATTAATTGTACAAATATCTCCCCGTGTTTAAGATATCGAATGTCCGTCAATTAATTAATTTACTGACAATTAATTAATCAACATCTAACTCCATGAGTAGTACCACTCAACCTCGTCATCATGCTGGACCAAGTCCACCTGCAGGGTTTACATGATGATCCTTATGAGCTCCTCAAGGAGGCATCATCATCCTAATACATAGGACACAGTTTCCTCCTATAATCAACGGCACACCATGTAAATAATATTATTTCCCAACTTACCGAGCCCATCGATTTAATCTATAAATCTTTCCCATTGGTAAATCAAAGAAATAAATACTAAGTATTTGTGCCCGTTATTATATCGGGATTAAGAGCATGTACACCATAATATCTGAGGTCCGATTCAATTATGTAGTCAGCAATAAATTGAATCACCTCTAAGTCCGTCCTACTCAATACACACAAAGTGTACTAGTGTAATTCTATGGTCAAGACAAACCAATACCAAACTACACTACAACCATACCAATGGTTTGTCCAAAACCATCTTGGTTGTGAGCCTCTACTTATACTCTACAAGGAACTGATAACATGATCTTCCGTGTGACACCACACAATATATTATCTACAATGTAATGTATCAGACAATATGCATAACGATAAATATGTAAACAATGATCATGTGATTCTTATTTCAAAAATAAAGATGTTCATACAAAGAATAGACTTTTCAGTATACATCCCAACAAGCCTGTGCACCCTAAAGGAGATAGAACTTTGTATGCTCCCCTACCCTAGTTCTCTGATGAAAGGGCTATAAATATTTGTATAGAGCAGAGGTTGTTGCGGAGACCCTTTGGGGCTGATAGAGGGCCTAGGAGATTACCATCTCCTACTTTATGTGCTTTTCATCAAGAATATGGACATAATACTCATAATTGTCATCAGTTAGATTTGGAATTGCAGAGAATTATGGGAGCTCACCCTCATATTCGAAATTTAGTCAGAATCTGGCTCTTTATCAGTAGGGGTTTGGAGGAAGAAATTATGGAGGTAATCCCAAACCTCTTATAAATAGGTCGGTGCAGCGGGTACAGATAAGGGAAATAGTGCTCGATTGGGTTGAACCTGCTAATCAACCCCATGTAAAGGGTTCCATCAATATGATATCTGGGGGCTCCACTAACGGGGATTCTAATAGGGCACGAAAAAGACACAGTAGGGAAGAGTGTGCAACTTTGGATGTTTTACCCAGAGCTAGGGGACTCGTAATAGGCTTTGTGTGTGATTTCCATGGGGAAGTATTAACTCCTCACACCAGGGCATTCTTTCAAATCCCATTCGAGCTCTTATTGCTAACTTTCACGTAGGAAAGAGTTAATTTGTAGACCGGACAGCTAAGAATGCCTTAGGATATTTGTACCTCTATATTAGGAAAAAATTTCACGAAACATTTGGGAACAAATGGGAGTTGTAAATCAGCGATCTGCTCATAAAGAGACTTCTTTATTTGGATTTCTAGGCATGAAGTCTCCTCCCCGATTTGGGCCATCTTAAATTACCTTTATCCTTGGGAAGAGGCCAGGAGAAGGACATGATACCTTATCAATTTCGCCATGGTGGACATACCCTTCTTCCTACAATACCCCCATCTATTTTAGGAAGACCTATTTTTAAGACAAATGGAATTTAAGGCATGGCTTCTCGCTTACCATGGAAGCTTAAGTTTTCTGTAGGGGAGTGAAGTAGGGAGATAGAGGTGACCAAGTGAGCTCTCCCGGGTGATCGGCGCTAATGTGGATCTCAGATTGAAAGGGAGAAGGGGAAGCCTGGTTGATAAGTCTTTACAACAATCTAAGTATGGAGATACAATGTGTTTTTGGGTGCTGTTGAGAGATAGGAGAAATCGATAAAGAAGCGATTGAATTGGATGATAAGTGTGTTGAGCATATTACCTTTATTGCTCAGAATCTTCCTGTGCAAATTAAAGCAGATTTAATACAATGCCTTATCAAAAATATGGATATTTTCGCATGGTTTCCGCAAGACTTGTCAGGAATTGATCCTAAGGTCATGAAGCATAGATTGTATATTTTACCCACAACATTTCCTGTAAAGCAGAAGCGTCGGCATTTCAGGGCAGGGAAAGATGTTATCATTAAGGAAGAAATAGGTAAATTGCTGAAGGTTGGGCATATCAGAGAGGTACAATATCCAACTTGGTTGTCTAATGTGGTGTTGGTGCCTAAGCCATCGGGAAAATGGAGAATGTGTGTGGACTTTAGAGATCTTAACAAATCTTGTCCTAAGGATTGTTATCCTCTGCCCCGCATTGATCGATTAGTAGACTCTATTGCTGGGCATCAGCTCGTTTCAATGATGGATGCTTATCAGGGGTACCATCAAATACCGTTAGCTAGGGAGGATCAGAATAAGGTCAGTTTTATTACGGTCAAAGGAACTTTCTGTTATGTAGTCATGCCTTTTGAGTTAAAAAATACTGGGGCCACTTACCAGAGGCTGATGGATAAGATCTTTGAAAAACAGCTGGGAAGAAATGTGGAGGTGTGTGTAGATGATATTTTGGTTAAAACTCTATATTCTGAGCGGTTAATATCTGATCTGGAAGAAACCTTCGGTACTTTATGGCAATATAAGATGAAGTTGAATCCAGAGAAATGTGTGTTTAGGGTGACGCAGAGTCGTTTCTCAGGTTATGTGGTTACTGAGCAAGGTATAAAAGCTAATCCAATTAAAATTGAGGCTATTCGGCAAATGCAACCCCCAAGAAATTTGAAGAAAGTACAGAGGTTGTTAAGTAGGATTACTACTCTGTCCAGATTCATATCCCGATCGGCAAATAGGAGCCTTCCTTTCTTTAAAATACTAAAAAGAGTTATGCGGTTCCAGTGGAATGAACATTGTGATAAAGTCTTTCAATCTCTGAAGGAATATTTGGTGGAACCCCCTTTTTAGCTAAACCTCAGCCTGGAGAGGTGTTATGGGTTTATCTGGCTCTCTCAGAGGTCCCTGTAAGTTCAGTATTGATTTGAGAAGACAAGGGTCAGCAACATCCAATCTATTATATTAGTTATCTATTGAAAGGGGCTGAAGTTCGTTATACTAATTTGGAGAAATTGACCTGGGGTCTAGTTCTGACTGCTCGAAGGTTGCGACCTTATTTTATATCTCATCCTTTAGTGGTGCTCACTGATACTCCTCTGGGAAGAATACTTACACATCTGGAAGCTACGAGTAAGCTTATTAAATGGGCTACTGAGCTCAGTGAGTATGACATTACCTACCAGCCTCGTACCTCTATCAAAGCGCAAGCATTAGCTGACTTCTTAGTGGAAACCATGCATAAGGAAGAATGTGAACCATGGAGGATATATGATGATGGATCTTCTAAGAAAGAGGGTTGCGGGGTAGGAGTAATTTTGATTTCACCACAAGGGGAAGAAGTTAAGCTAGCAGTTAGGTTTCATTTCAGAGCCTCCAATAATGAGGCTGAGTATGAAACTTTGTTGATAGCTTTGCAAGCTGCTAAGAATCTAGGAGCAGAACGGGTAATGGTACATATGGACTCTCAGTTAGTGGTACAGTAAACTGTAGGAGGATTTGAGGTTAAGGATGTTGGGATGTATACTGAAAAGTCTATCTTTTGTATGAACATCTTTATTTTGAAATAAGAATCACATGTTCATTGTTTGCATATTTTTATGACTATGCATATTGTCTAATACATTACTTTGTAGATAACATGGTGTGTGGTGTTACACGGGAGATCATGTTATCAGCTCCTTATAAAGTATAGGTAAAGGCTCACAACCGAGATGACTTTGGACAAACCATCGGAATGGTTGTAGTGTGATTTGGTATTGGTTTGTCTTGACCAAAGAATCACACTAGTGCACTTTGTATTTATTGAGCAGGACCGACTTAGAGGTGATTCGATTTATTGCTGACTACATAATCAAATCAGACCTCAGATAATATTTTGTACATACTCTTAATCCCGATAAAATAATGGGCACATATACTTAGTATTCATCTCTTTGATTTACCAATGGGCGAGATTTATAGATTAAATTGATAGGCTCGGTAAGTTGAGAGATGATATTATTTATATGGTGTGTCGTTGATTATAGGAGGAAACCGTGTCCTATATATTAGGATGATGATGTCCCCTTAAGGAGCTCATAAGGTTCATCATGTAAACCCTGCAGGTGGACTTAGTCCGGCATGGTGAAAAAGTTGAGTGGTACTACTCATGGAGTTAGATGTTGATTAATTAATGGTCAGTAAATTAATTAATTGATGGACATTCAAGATCTTAAACACGGGGAGAAAATGTATAGATAATATATGGAGCCCATATTATCTTATGGGGGTTGGTGAGGTAGATCAATTATAATCCTTTAGTGGATTGGATTATCATTTATGGATCGGACTTTATGTGGGATTGATCCATGGGTGGCCAAGATCCAACTCCTCCTCATGGTCCCTAATGTAGCCTATTAACACCTCATGAAGCTTAGATCCAATGGATAGAAAAAAAAATCTAGATCCAAAGGTAGAGATTAAATCTCTAAGATCCGACGGTTGAGATTAAATCTCTAGATCCGACGATTGAGATTAAATCCCTAGAACCAATGGTGGAGATTAAAAGGAGGCTTATCCCTAACTCTATAAAAGGAGTTTGAGAGGTTGGCGTGGAGAATCAATCAAGAGGAGCTAGGGTTTTGGAGTTGGTGGCAAGAAGAGGAGCTAGGGTTTGGGCTTGGGCGGCACCTAATAAGGAAAGTTTTCCTTGACTTCTCCTTCTTCCTCAAGCTGTCGGCGCCCCTTGAAGCTCTTCCAGCCCTTGGCCAGCATCTAAACTCCCTCTTCTCTTTCTCCTTGGCCAGTGGAACAAAGGTTTAGGGTCCTCCCTTGAAGCTTTTGGCCGGCAACCCTTAATCTCTTCTTCCTTCTTGGCCGGCGGCAAAGCTCCATCCTTGGAGGTTGTTGGTTGATTGAAAGAAGGAATAGAGCTTTGTTTCTATTCTTCCTCTTGCTCGGAACGAGCAAGGAAGGAAGATTAGCGATCTAGGAGCTTCAACTTTTGGTAGATCGTCACCCACATGACGTCCGAGAGGAGGAAAGTCATACATTAGAAGATCGAGAGGTATATCTATTCTCTATTCTCTTTTGTTACTTGCTTGTATTTGTTTTTTCAATTATGAGCATGATTATTCTATTTGTGGCTAAATTATACTTGAATCCTGAACATAAATACAAAAGTCAGCTATCCGTACATCGTCTATTCCACGGCTACTAGTAGAATAGAGGTTGGTCGCTTGAACAACGAGTTTGTTCAAGTGACCTCTCTAAACGAAAGAACGACGATGACTTGATTATTTGGGCAATCCCTTTTGTCTAGGATTAAATTTTTTTTAATCTGGGGACATCGATGGGATCACCATGAACAAACAACCAAGGTGAAGTGGGAAGCGGAGTTTTCCCTCACGGATCAACCCAACAATTGGTATCAGAGCTTCCGGGCAAAACCTACAATTGGTATCAGAGCCAAGATTTTCGATTTTGTGTGTTTAAGGATTCGGTTACTCTTATGCATTTTTCATATATTATATGTGTCGGATAATAGTAGGATATGCGTAGTTTAACTCTTTGGTTGCAGGCATAAGATCCGACTATTATAGACATATGTGTCTATGTGATCGTATGTGTATATTTTGTTGAATCCTCGGGGTTGACGAGGCTAATATTTGATTTTTGGTAAATTAGATACGACATTGTTTAGCCACTCTTTATTTTATTTTACTTTCGATCTAAATTTCATGTACACTCCCTCGTGGAGTATAGGATCGATGGATGTAAATTAAAATAGGTTTTAGTCTCGGCTCGGATCTCCGGATGGCTCATACATGGCGTAGGAGGAGCGGACGAGATGGCGATACGACGAAAGACATATTGAAGACAAAAGCCATAATAGTTGGAAAATTTTTATTTTTCATATTTATTGCTTATTGTTTGATATGCATGTCGTAGGCTTGAAAATTCCTCAATTTTAAATTACTAAGTGGGAGAGGGAAATTGTTTTTAAAAAAATTCCCACGGCCTCCATTACAATTTGACAAGTGATGCAAACAAACTTGCGCGTCGGCTCTGAGTGCCTTCCTCCCCATCGGATGAGTTTGTTTGTGGATCACAAGGTCAAATATGGTTATAGGGAATTATCAAGGAGCGTGTGTACTTCCCCATCGGAAGGCACATAACCCGAGATAATTACCTTGGTACCGAGTAATGGTGAACACTTAGATACAAATATAAGTATCCTCTCCATCGGAGTCACTGCTTTTATTTGTAGGGCCAAAGAGGAACCAACTATTAATTTTACTTGTCAAAAAGTTAGGTTGACAAGATAGTAAAATTAATGGGTAAAACCTCCTCTTACAAATGAAGAATTCGTATACGTCCACACTATCATGGCATACAATATTCTCGGTGTTTTTAGATGTTGGTTGATTTTAAAATTTTATTGTTTGAGGAATCAATAATTTTTTGAAATCTAATGTTTTGATTTATGTTATTCTTAGGTTTTCTTTCAAAATGACTTTCAACCCACTTGTTGTGATACTGAATGAGAACAAACTTACTGGACCCAACTATGTTGATTGGAAGAGGAATCTAGACATTGTCTTGACTGCTGAGGAATACAAATATGTACTCCTCGAAGAGTGCCCTCCTAAGTCTGTAGAAGATTCTGGGGAAAAGGAGAGAGAGAGTTACAAGAAGTGGGTAAAAGTCGATGAGATGGCGCGGTGTTACATTTTGGCATCTATGTCAAATGTACTACAACATCAGCATCAAGCCATGCCCACAACTTATGACATGATGCTCAATCTCAAAGAGCTTTTCGGACACCAGAATCGGGTTGCGAGGCAAGAAGCCATGAGAAACTTGATGACAACCACCATGATCGAGGGAACACCCGTGAGGGATCATGTTCTCAAGATGATGGCTCATTTGAATGAGTTGGAGGTCCTTGGAGCTGAGATCGATGGGGAAACCCAGGTCGATATCATACTCCAATCTCTACCTAGGAGTTTTGAGCAGTTTCACCTGAACTACAACATGAACAAGAGGTTGTATTCGTTGGCGGAACTTCTGATAGAACTCCAGGTGGCAAAGGGGCTATTTCGTCAGAGTGCTCAGGCACATGCCATGGTGACCCAAAAGGTTTCTACTTCTAAGCCGAAAAGCAAGAAGAATAAGAAACAAAATGGGGCAAAGGCGGTGGGAGGTACTCAGGGAGGAGTGAAGAAGCCGAAAGGCAAGTGCTTCACTTGTAAGCAGACTGGACACTGGAAGAAGGACTGCCCCAACCGCAATAACAAAGGTATATCTTTTGGTCTAGTCGTTGAAACATGTTTAGCAGTGTTATCTACCGACACCTAGTGTGTAGATATGGGAGCCACTGATCATGTCTGCAATACTTTGCAGGGGTTCCAGGAAACCAGACGACTGGCTGAGGGGGAGATTACCGTGTACTTGGGCGATGCCACGAAGGTGGCGGCTATTACAGTGGGAGATGTTCATTTATCTTTTGAAAAAAATAAACTTTTGGTTCTTAAGAATTGCCTTTATGTACCCTTATTTAGAAAGAATTTAATTTCGGTTTCTAAATTGTTTATGGATCGATATTCTATTTCTTTTAATGACAGAGTTGTTATAAGAAGGAATAGGGACATTATCTGTTCGGGTGCATTGATAGAAAATTTATACACACTTGAACCAAAAGCTCCCACGATGCATATTGAAATTAATAACTCATCTTCTAATTCCAATAAGAGAAAAGAACCTTCAAAGATGAACCAAACATATCTTTGGCATCTTAGGCTTGGTCATATTAACCTAAGCAAAATTCAAAGGTTGATAACTGATGGACCTTTGGGTTCATTAGTGGTGGAGGATTTCCCAACCTGTGAATCTTGCTTGGAGGGTAAAATGACCAAGAGGCCTTTTAAGGCCAAGGGGTATAGAGTCAAAGATGTGTTAGAATTAGTTCATTCTGATTTGTGTGATCTTATGTCTATCTAGGTTAGAGGTGGTTTTGAGTATTTCGTCTATTTTATAGACGATTACTCAAGATATGGATACATTTACCTGATACGCCGCAAGTCTAAATGCTTTGACAAGTTCAAAGAATTCAAGGATGATGTGGAGAAACGTCAAGGTAAAAGTATCAAGATACTACGATCTGATCGTGGTGGTGAGTACCTCTTAGGAGAGTTTAGGAACTACTTATCAGACGCGGGGATTCAATCCCAATTGTCTGCACCTGGCACACCCCAGCAGAACGGTGTAGCAGAGCGAAGGAATATGACTCTTATGGAGATGGTTAGATCGATGATGAGTTATTATGAGTTGCCAGATTCATTCTGGGGATATGCTCTAGATACGACGGTGTACATTCTGAACTTGGTTCCATCTAAATCAGTGCCTTCTACTCCCACAAAGTTGTAGACTGGGCGAAAGCCTAGTCTAAGACATATTCGGATATGGGGGAGTCCAGCACATGTGCTGAAGGCAGATGCTGGTAAGTTGGAACCTCGTACAGAAGTACGCATATTCGTTGGCTATTCTAGAGGAATGAAGGGTGGTCTATTTTATAGTCCTAGAGATCAGAGGGTGATCGTTAGCACGAACGCTAGATTTCTAGAGGAAGATTATGTGATAGGCCACAAGCCCAAGAGTAAAATTGTTCTGGTGGAATTAAAAGGGGAAGTCACTTCTTTAGTACCACCGGTACAAGAAGACATACCACATGTCACTGCACCGCATGTCACAAAGGATACACAGGTGATGCCTCGTCATAGTGGGAGAGTTGTGAGACAGCCTGATAGATTCATGTTCTTGGGAGAATCTTCTGATTTGGTCCCTGGCGAACATGAACCTGATCCCTGGACATATGATGAGGCAATCTAAGATATAGATGCAGCATCTTGGCAAAGTGCAATGAATACTGAGATTGAATCTATGGATTCAAATCAGGTCTGGGAGCTAGTAGAACCACCCGATGGTGTAAAAACCATTGGATGCAAGTGGATCTACAAGAGAAAGAGATGAATAGATGGGAAGGTTGAGACCTTCAAAGCGAGGCTTATTGCGAAGGGGTATACTCAGAAAGAGGGTATCGATTATGAGGAGACCTTTTCACCAGTAGTCATGCTTAAGTCTATCTAGATTCTCTTATGCATAGCATCTCATATGGATTATGAGGTGTAGCAGATGGATGTCAAGACACCTTTCCTTAATGGAAGTCTTGAGGAAAACATCTATATGAAGCAACCAGAGGGATTCATTGCTAAAGGCAAAGAGCATCTTGTGTGTAAGCTTAATCGGTCCATTTATGGATTAAAGCAAGCTTCGAGGTCTTAGAACATTTGCTTTGATGAGGTAATCCAGTCTTATGGATTTATTCAAAGTCCGGATGAGTCTTGTGTATACAAGAGATGTGACGAAAACGTAGTGGTATTTATTGTACTATACGTAGATGACATTTTGTTGATTGGCAACAATATCAAGGTGTTATCAGACGTAAGGGTATGATTGTCTAAATAGTTTGATATGAAGGACTTGGGAGAGGTGGGACACATCCTTGGGATCAAGGTTATAAGAGATTGCAGGAAAAGGATGTTGTGCTTATCCCAAGCTTCATACATAGACACAATTTTGGATTGTTTTAGCATGCAGAACTCCAAGAAGGGTTTTCTACCTTTCAGGCATGGAGTTCCTTTATCTAAGGAGATGTGTCCTAAAACATCTGAGGAGATAGAGGAGATGAAGGAGGTTCCTAATGCTTCGGCAGTAGGAAGCCTCATGTATGTGATGCTATGTACGAGACCAGATATCTGCTTTGCCGTGGGCATGGTCAGCAGATATCAGAGTAATCCAGGACATGGACATTGGGCTACGGTAAAGCATATATTGAAGTACCTGAGAAGGACTAGGGATTATATGCTGGTTTACCAGGCAGACCAATTACTCCCTGTGGGTTACACGGATTCTGACTTCTAATCTGATAGGGATAACAGTAAGTCTACCTCAGGTTTTGTGTTTACTTTGGGAGGTGGAGCCATTGTATGGAGGAGTGTCAAACAGAAATGCGTGGCGGACTCCACCATGGAAGCTGAGTATGTGGCAGCCTCTGAGGCGGCCAAAGAAGCTGTGTGGCTCAGGAACTTCCTGATGGACTTGGATGTGATTCCTAGTTTGCCCAGAACTATAACAATTTATTGTGATAATAGTGGTGCAGTTGCAAACTCGAAGGAACCACGATCCCATAAGGCTAGTAAACACAGAGTGCAAGTACCACCTGATACGAGAAATCGTAAAGAGAGGATAAGTTGTTGTGGCCAAGATTGCATCAGAGGATAACCTGGTAGATCCTTTCACTAAGGCCCTTCCGATGAGAGCTTTTGATAGGCATGTGGAGGGAATGGGGATCAGATGTATGGCAGTTTGAGGACATCATAGTCTTTTAGTATAAGTGGGAGATTGTTGGGATGTATACTGAAAAGTCTATCTTTTGTATGAACATCTTTATTTTGAAATAAGAATCACATGATCATTGTTTGCATATTTTTATGACTATACATATTGTCTAATACATTACATTGTAGATAACATGTGTGTGGTGTCACACGGGAGATCATGTTATCAGCTCCTTGTAAAGTATAAGTAAAGGCTCACAACTGAGATGGCTTTGGATAAACCATCGGAATGGTTGTAGTGTGATTTGGTATTGGTTTGTCTTGACCATAGAATCACACTAGAGCATTTTGTGTGTATTGAGCAGGACGGACTTAGAGGTGATTCGATTTATTACTAACTACATATTGAATCGGACCTCAGATATTATTTTGTACATGCTCTTAATCCTGATATAATAACGGGCACATATACTTAGTATTCATCTCTTTGATTTACCAATGGGCGAGATTTATAGATTAAATCGATAGGCTCGGTAAGTTGGGAGATGATATTATTTATATAGTGTGTCGTTGATTATAGGAGGAAACCGTGTCCTATATATTAGGATGATGATGTCCCCTTAAGGAGCTCATAAGGTTCATCATGTAAACCCTACAGGTGGACTTGGTCCGGCATGGTGAAAAGGTTGAGTGGTACTACTCATGGAGTTAGATGTTGATTAATTAATGGTCAGTAAATTAATTAATCTATGGACATTCGAGATCTTAAACACAGGGAGAAAATGTACAGATAATATATGGAGCCCATAATATCTTATGGGGGTTGGTGAGGTAGATCAATGATAATCCTTTAGTAGATTGGATTATCATTTATGGATCGGACTTTATGTTGGCTTGATCCATGGGTGGTCAAGATCCAACTCCTCCTCATGGTCCCTAATGTAGCCTATTAACACCTCATGAAGCTTAGATCCAATGGATAGAAACAAAACTCTAGATCCAAAGGTAGAGATTAAATCTCTAAGATCCGACGGTTGAGATTAAATCTCTAGATCCGAAGGTTGAGATTAAATCCCTAGAACCAATGGTGGAGATTAAAAGGAGGCTTATCCCTAACTCTATAAAAGGAGTTTGAGGGGTTGGTGTGGAGAATCAATCAAGAGGAGCTAGGGTTTTGGAGTTGGCGACAAGAAGAGGAGCTAGGGTTTAGGCTTGGGCGACACTTAATAAGGAAAGTTTTCCTTGACTTCTCCTTCTTCCTCAAGCCGCCCGTGCCCCTTGAAGCTCTTCCAACCCTTGGTCGACATCCAAACTCCCTCTTCTCTTTCTCCTTGCCTGGTGGAACAAAGGTTTAGGGTCCTCCCTTGAAGCTTTTGGTCGTCAACCCTTAATCTCTTCTTCCTTCTTGGCCGGCGGCAAAGTTCCATCCTTGGAGGTTGTTGGTGGGTTGAAAGAAGGAATAGAGCTTTGTTTCTATTCTTCCTCTTGCTCAGAACGAGCAAGGAAGGAAGATTGGTGATCTAGGAGCTTCAACTTTTGGTAGATCGTCTCCCACACGACGGCCGAAAGGAGGAAGGTCATACATTAGAAGATCGAGAGGTATATCTATTCTCTATTCTCTATTCTCTTTTGTTACTTGCTTGTATTTGTTTTTTCAATTCTGAGCATGATATATTCTGTTTGTGGCTAAATAATACATGGATCCTGAACATAAATACATAAGCCAGCGATCCGTACATCGTCTATTCTGCGGCTACTCGTAGAATAGAGGTTGGTCGCTTGAACAACGAGTTTGTTCAAGTGACCTCTCTAAACGAATAGCACGATGATGACTTGATTGTTTGGGCAATCCCTTTTGTCTAGGATTAATTTTTTTTTAATCTGGGGACATCGATGGGATCTCCATGAACAAACAACGAAGGTGAAGTGGGAAGCGAAGTTTCCCCTCACGGATCAACCCAGCAATTGGTATCAGAGCTTCCGGGCAAAACCTACAAAGGATGATAAGTGTCGAAGATATTGTGAGTTGGTAGAAAAGGCTAAAGGAGACTTTTTGGAGGTATTAATAAAGAAAATAACCAGGGTAGAAAATCAAAAAGTTGATGAGTTGGCTCAGTTGGCTAGCTCACTAGGAAATTGAAGCACTCGTGACATAATTGCGCATATCAAGTTATTGCCGCAGAATAAAGGAGCAAGAGAGGTGATCGAAGATGATTGGAGGAGAGAGTTAATTTCATTTTTTACTGATAAAAAGGTGTCGGATGACCCTATAAAAGCGCGGCAGTTTAAGCAGCAAGTCATTCGTTTTTGCATGATAAAGGGAATTTTGTATAAAAGGACTTGTGTTGGACCTTTGTTACGTTGTTTAGGGAAAACGGAAGCATATTATGTATTGAAGGAGGTTAATGAAGGGGCTTGTGGCAATCATATAGGGGGGCGGGCATTAGCTCGAAAGGTGCTATTAGTTGGGTATTTTTGGCCTACCTTGATGAGAGACTCTGTGCAGTTAGTACGACAATGTGAGAGCTGTCAGAAGCATCATAATTGGTAGCATCAATCAGCTGAATGTATGAAAGCAATAGTAGTGGCTTATCCTTTTGATCAATGGGGTATGGATATAGTAGGACTCTTTCCAGTCGAGACTGGGCAAAAGAAGTTCTTGTTAGTAGCTATAGATTATTTTTCTAAGTGGGTAGAGGCTGAGCCTTTGGCCCATATTACTGAGCAGATGGTATTAAAGTTCCTATGGAAAAATATTGTATGTCTCTTTGGTATTCCTAGAAGGTTGATATCTAATAATGGGCGACAGTTTCAGGGTAAGAAGTTAGCAAAATGGTGTCAAGATTTTAAAATTGAACAGGCATTCACATCTGTGACTTATCCCCAAAGTAACGAGCAAGTGGAAGTGACTAATAGGGAATTGGTACATGGATTAAAAACCAAGTTAGAGCATGTTGGAGGAAGCTGGGTGGAAGAATTGCCTAGCATTTTGTGGTCTTTTCGAACTACTACCAGGAGAGCCACAGGAGCCACACCATTCAGTATGGTGTATGGGTCAGAGGCTGTGTTACCCATAGAAGTGGGAATAGAATCTACACGGGTATTGAACTATCTCCCGAACAGTAATACACAATTAGAAGTATGGAGTTAGATTTGATTCAAGAAAAGAGGGATATGGTTGCGTATAATTCTGAAAGGTATAAGTCACAAGTAATGAAATCCTATAATAAAAAGGTAGTGCCTCACTATTTTCAGGTGGGAGATTTGGTGCTAAAGAAAGTGCTACCCGAGGGATCCAAGGGCAAGTTGGGACCTAAGTGGGAGGGACCTTTTTAAGTTGAAAGCCGAGCGAGAGTGGGGGCCTATTATTTGAAGGATGCTCAAGGAAGATTATTGTCGAGGCCTTGGAATGTATATCATTTGCGACCCTATTTTAGTGGATAAGATGTTGTGAAATTTGCATTTTTAATTTTTTAGAAAAAGAAAAGGTGTGTTGTGGACATTTAATTGTTGTATAAGTGTATCAGCTAGCTTTATCAATGACTTTATGAAAAATGTGATTTTGTTTTTGGAAAAGGATTTTGCGTTACTCATAAGGTCAGAGAACCGTGTAAATTTTTGAAAAGATATTCTTATATTGGAAATTTTTTGTTGTTATGCGATACATAACACTTAACATATCAAAAGGAAAATACATAGTTTTGCATAAAAAGGAAAATGCCCGAAGCATCTTTGCATGTAAAGGAAATTAGGGGGAAGACAAGCCCATGGATGAATCTTCTATAATTGCTACAGGAATGTTTTCTTCGGAAGCTGGCATGGGATCTGGTTGAGCTCACTGTTGCAATATGGGAGGACGCCATAGGCGATTCCCAAAGGAAGGGAATGGGGAACGAAAGGACCCTGTAAAACGTCGAAGGTGATGTGCAGAGGTGGCTGTGGAGTGGGTTGGTGACTCAGTGGAGGTTGTGTCAAAACTGATGAGAATAGGGTGGGAAGGAGAAGCCATGGAAGGAGGAAGAGGTAAAGGAAAAGGAGAAGAGGGAGGATGAAGGAAGGGGATGGGGAGATTGGGTTTTAAAGGATGGAGAGGAAAGATAAGCGAATAAGGGAGAGTTTTCGAAGAGTTATAAATCAAGGGGGTTGAAGAATTTAAGGGGTTATTAATGAAAATAGTGGCGTCTAGGGAATATAAGTCTTGCGGTTGACGGGAAGAGAAGGGTTGTTTACGGAAATAGTGGCATGTTTTCTGGAGCAGTAGTGATGTTAGCAAAGAAGGGTTGTTTTGGTAATAAAGTTTGTTTGAAGGGGCATTTATTTCTCGGGTGGTTTTAATGAACAGTTATGTTCTGGGCGGTTTTATTCCAGTTAGGATGTTATAAATTATGGTTAACTAGAATTTGGAGTACTTTGCGTAAAGAAAAAAGAGTGATCGGAGAAGATTCATTAAGATATGAGGTGACTCACTGGTGTCTTGGATTAAAACAAAGGAAATATGCTGTAATAATTTGTAACAAAAGGGGATCAAACCAAGCCAAAGGGGGTACATGTCACATTTTATCACCAGGAGGAAAGGGAAAGGATAGTAACCCAGGGGGAGTACGATTGATGGTACTGCCCATGTCTAAAAAACTAAGAGAGTGCCCAGATGGAGGATAGTCGACTGCTTTGAATTGTGTGGTGCAGTCCTGAAAGCCCCATCGTAGAAAGGCAAATCCTCTATCTAGAAATAGGTCATTGATGGCAGATGAAGTCCAGAGGGGTTCTTGAACAGTACTATTTCTTTCAGAAAGTGGTCGGGATTTCATGATATCCAACGTATTTTGTAGGAAGGTGGTCTGGAATTGAAGAGCTGATAATTCTACTCGATTGCCTTGGGCTTTTATAAGAGAGGCTTGTAATTTTCTTTCGAGTCGATAATAGGCTTGTTGTAGTGATGATTCTCTTGTTTGAAACTCCTGTATTTTTTTTTAGAATGTTGGTATATTGAATCCATTGGTTATTTAAATGGCTTATGCTGCTGATGCCTTGGAAAAGAAAGTATTAGTATTGAGAAGAGGGAGCTGCAGGAAAATAATATACTAACCTCATTAATACTGGAGAGTAGAGAGTCTGGGAGATCGGGTGGGTCGAGGAGGAAGAGTAGTTAGCCAAGTGGAGGGGAAAGGAAAAGAGGAAGTTGAGTGCACAAAGAAATAATGTTCTTTCTTGCCTTTATGGGAGGAGGGGATACCTGTGAGAAATTAGAAGTCTGATCGGTCTTGAAAATAGAATATACCTATCTCGGATGATTTTATTTGGAAAAAACAATGGAAAAGGAAGGCTACGGGAGTAATCGATAAAAAGGAGCTAGTAAGGTAAAAACCTAGCATAAACCGAAAAGAATTGGGGCTTAATTGGTTTAAGGGAATGGAAAAGCACTCTGACACTTCAAGAAGAAAGGGATGAAGGGGAAAAAATAGACCATCTTCTATCTGTTCCAAGAAAAAAGCTTTGGTGCGCCAAGGAGGATGATGAGGGCATTCAGTCGAATTAGCTGCGACAATATGATAACCGAAAGGGAGTTGTAAGCGAGAAGAGAGGGTTCGACAATGTTCCCCTGTCATTTTAGAGCGTGTGGAAGCAAACCATGGTCGAGGGATTGAGGTAGTAGGCTGCATTTTCTTGAAATTAAGGGATAGTGAGGCCGGAGGAGGTTCTTGGCAGGGTTTGAGGAGGAAAAAGTTTTTGTATTTATGGAGGAGATGAAGGGTGAAATGGGAGGGAAATAACAACTTTTTCCGCTGGATGTAGTGAGGTGGGTAGTTAGGGATGGAGTGGTGTAAGTTTGTTAAGGTACAAATGCGGGGTAGGTGAAGAATTCAATGGTTAATAGGGTAAGATGGGGGTATAATAGTTTCATTTATAGCATAATGTGGTGGGGTAATTATTGAAGGAAAAGTGAGGTCAGAATGGGTGGAAGATATTCTGTTTGATGTTGTTGTTTAGATAAAGGAAGGATATGGGGAAATTGTTCCTTTTTATGCATAGGTTAACAGTATAATTAGTATGGGGTGTATTTTTTATAAAGGTCGATGAGCCTGAATAAGAGAAATGCAAAATAATGTAGATAATAGACATTCATTATCAAAGAGGTTCAGAATATATACAAGATTGATTTGGGAGCTGAAATGTAATTCTTCAGAAATATTACAAGAATAGAAACCTATTATTCTGAATCAGTGTCAGAATCAGTCATTAGGGCCTCTGAAGGAATACTGTTGTACATTTCTTCTAGGTCGATCTCATGGTAGGGGGTGCCAGGAATGAAATATTTCTTCTCGTTTGCCTAGCATAGAGAACCTTCGAAGCCTCTCTGAAAGTATTTGCTCAGTTGTTTGGAGAATCTTTTCAGAAGTTTGGTTTGCTCTCTTGCCCATCTTTCGCCTTCTGTCTCTTTTAGGTCAAATAGCTCTTGATGAAGTTAGTTGGCTCTAGTAAGGTGAGCATGGGAAGTAGTAGCTAGCACATTGAAATGTTGCTTCAGAATGTTGAATTTGAAGTGAAATTCATCCAGACTGCCATAGACAGTTGCTTTCAGATTCTGGTGAGCATCTATAACATCTTCTAAAGGTTGAAATAGGTCACCAGAATGAAGGTGCCAGTTGATCTCCTTTTATTTCCACTAGGAGAGCTTAGATTGTTGGTGGGCTATGGTTTGCTCTGATATCTTAAGTTGTTCCTGTAGTCACCTGATGTGGGCTTCCTTTAAGTGTAAGTTTTTTCATTTGCTGATATTTGGTCCCGGTCAGGAGAAAAGGATGCAACTTGAAGTTGTAGCCAGTTTATTTGTTGTTAAAGCTTGTTCTCCCTAGCTGCTCGGTCGGGGGAGGAAGGGGGATCAGCCTGTATGCCCATATGGTGTATTGTTTCTGTAGAATCAGCCGGAATGCCTGGGGGTGTAATCACAGGTGGGGGTGGCTCTGTAGTAGAGGTGGAAAGTTGATTGAGCTGGTTCTGATAGTCAGTGTACCATTACTCAAAAACTTGGAGTTTCAGGATACTCTGAAAATTGGAAAGGGATATGTAAGACAAACTATTAAGCATGTGAAATTAAGGCATTAAGTGAGAAACTTACTATTTGGAGACTTTCTTTCAGCTCTTGAATAAAAGTTGGAATATCAACTCTTAGAGGCAGGGGGGGGGGGGAATGAGGAGGTTGTTGGGGAGGTGAAGCTGGTATGGGGGGAAGGTTATCTGGTGGAGTGCTAGAGGAAGGAATTGAAGAAAGAGGAGTTGAAGATGAAATAATGGGAAGAGTGGAAGGGAGGTGGCCAGGGTAGGAATCTAATACAGCCTGTACTAGTAAGTCCAAAGGGGTGGAGGATGTAGGATCAAGGGTAGGATGGTTGATGGAAAGTAAGGGTTTTCGTGGTTTATGAGGGAATAAAGAGATCAACGGATGATCGTCTGCTGAAGAGGAAGAGGGTGAGGAGGAAACGTTAATGGGTTCGATGGGGGTATCAAAGGGAGGAATGGGTGTAGGTGAATTAGAGGATGGAAGAGGATTCAAGGGGGGAACAATGGAAAGAGGATCGGAGGAAAAGGCAGGGATGATGAAGGGAAAAAGATTGGAGATTGGGTTTGTTTGAGGAGGGAGGGTGATGTTAAGGAATGTGTGTGGGGGGGGGGGGGGGGTGATCTGGGGCATCTGAAGTAATAATGGGGACTTGTGTTAATATGGGAGAAACCTGTGCCAAAGAAATATGTCATGTTGCTAGGAATGGTGAACATATTGGTTATAAGTAAATAAAGGTTGAGTAGAGGTTGCTTACTGAGGTAAGGGGTTCAGGGGTGGAGGATGATGTAGTATCTGACCTTTTTCTTTTCTTCTGCTTGAGGGCCAAGGTTTTAGCAATGGATGTGCCCATCATGTCTTCTACAAGGATAAAAAGTGATTATGAATTAGTAGTGCAGTAAGAATGTAAAATCCGATAGTAACGGTTCAATTTTTGACACGGAGTGGCAATATTAAGGAAGGGGTTGTGCAGGTTTTTAATTGGGGTTTTTTTTTTATACGAGGTGTTGGAAAAATATGGTAAGAAAATATGATATGTTACTAGTTTACAGATTAAGGAATAAAATGGTAGTATTTTCTATAAAGATAGCTATTGTATTAAGATAAAGGGACAAGGAAGCTTACGATGGGATGAGCGTCCAGTGAAGGAATGAGAGATATCCCATAATAGGATAAAATGGGCTCCTTTATGAGTTCTGCAATGCTAAAATATTTATTCTTCAACTTGGCTTCGATGGAGGGGAAGTCGATATTAGTTTTAACAATTTTAGGGTCGGGGAGATCTGGAAGGGCAATTTTCCAGCTAGAAGAGAAGGGAAGAGAAGGATCTGCGGCGACAAAGAAATAAAGCTCTTTCCAACCCTTATTGGAGGAGGGTATGTCAGTAAGGAACTGGTAACCTTGGCAGGCCATGAAATAGAAAACGTCGTGGTCGGCCATCTTCAACTGATAGAGGTAGTGGAATATGTGGGGGGTACTTGTGGGATGTTGAGGTGATGGAAGACGATGATGGTGCTAACTAGGATGCGAAGGGAGTTGGCGATTAGTTGGTTAACTGGTATACCGTAGAAGAAGAGAATGTGGTAGTGAGATTTTGGGAGGGGGAGACGGAGACCTCCCTCCAATTGCCCATGAATAGGGTGCTGGTTTCGGCCGGAGGCAGATGAGGGCGCTGGGATTTATTGGGAATGACGATGGTGGAGTTTTCGGGGAGGTATTTGGGGTCGCAGCGGAAGAAAGAATGGTTGAGGGTAAGTTGGATGGTTGTAGTTTCATACCAGGGAGAGATGAAGGAAGAGGAGGCCATGGTAGAGAGGGTGTTGTTGGAGAGGTGAGAATTTCAAGGGAAGGGGTTAGGGTTTTTGAGAAGGACCGTAGGGGAGCGGTGGGGAGTTAGCATAAGTAAGAATGGTATGTATTAGTTAAGCATGTGGTGCTTTAAAGTATTTTTAATGGATGTTTTTGGAGGAGTTTTTCCTTGTTTTTGGTGTTTAATATGGTATTGGGAGGTTGATGGGAATAATTTTGGAGGGTTATTAATTTTTCTAAAAGATTTCAAGGTATCTGATGATTTTCGATAAAAGGGCATGATGTGTTTATAATCTAGGATTGGGGCATGTGTTATACAAAAACTCTTTTTTTTTTTGGTAATTGTTAATGGCATTGGTGTGGACGGTTATTATGCTTGGTGGGAGTTCCTTATTTCTTGTCTCAATGGTATTATTTCTAAAGTATGGTAATTTTGTTGCTATTTCTTTTAGGTATTAGAAATTAATTCTGGCTCCGTGCCTACTATAACAGTCTAAAGGCTAAATAGTTATTTTCCCCCATAGGGAATTATAACACCTCTATATGGCATATGTAAAAGGTTCTTATGATTCTATTATAACGGCCTAAGAGCTAGATAGCTTTATGCCCCCACGGGGAATTATAACGTCAGATATAATAGGCAAGTAACATGCTAATATGGCTCAATGCCTTTTACAGTATTCTAAGGCATAAACGCCTCTTACAGTATTCTAAGGCATAAACGCCTTTTACAATATTCTAAGGCATAAATGTCTCTTACAGTATTCTAAGGCATAAGCACCTCTTACAGTATTCTAAGGCATAAATGTCTCTTACAGTATTCTAAGGCATAAATGTCTTTTACGGTATTCTAAAGCATAAAAGCCTCTTACAGTGTTCTAAGGCATAAATGCCTTATACAATATCTTAGGTATGAAGTATCACAAATGATTAATCAGGATGTAGTGCTTTGTGTGGTATGAAGGGATTCGCGTGTGGTGCATCGGTATTATAAATTATGGCTGTGGAGGATTAATATGATAATGTTGGCACATTTATGGGAACTTGTAAAACTTCATTCGACTTCGTTCTTTAGTTTTACTAAAGAGAGGGAACTTATGATGAGAGTAGGTCTTTTTTTCAAGTTAAGGTGGAGAAATTTATTGGGATCTTTGTAATGGCTAGAGGGGGGTGAATAGCGCGTTACCGTACGATGATGGAATTTGATCGTGATCGTCTCTACAATTTCGTTAGTACGCAGCGGAAATAGAGATAATACAATAACGAAATAAACAATCACACACGAACACAATTGTTTAACGTGGTTCGGAACCGCACGGTTCCTACTCCACGGATTGGGTTCGTACGAATCCTAGCGATGCCAATCACACACCACTATAAAACACTCCTTCTCGACACAAATCGGAGGCGGAGAAACCCCTTACAAATTACTCTTACAACAATAAGAGATGAATACAAGCAATATACAATAATACAATGCAAAACTAGTAAAGAAAACAACTTTACAAATGCCTTTGGATTGCTTGCTTGTTGATCGCTTGAATCGTGGTTGAAGACCCTGATTTGCAATAGCAAATCGCCTCAAGACGTCCAAGAAATCGATACCAAATTCCTCCATCACGAGCTCCTTATAAAGCTTCAACCCGTGCTGGAAAAAGTCGATCAATCGACTGCTCGGGACCATCAGTCGACTGATGCCACTGTTGTCGTGAGACAACGGCTAGATCCACGTTGGATAAGTTCAACGGATCTACCATGAGTCGACTGATCAAACCCATCAGTCGACTGATGGTGTCCTCACTTGACTGCTGGTCGCAGCGGTCGAGTGAGACTACACTCTGTGGCCAAATTCCCGAGCACCAGTCGACTGATCATGCAATCAGTCGACTGCTAGGCCACTTCCCGCAGTCAAACCCTAGTTGACTCGGTCCAGTCGACTGCCACATGGCACCAGTCGACTGGCACACCTCAAACATGAGGTTGTAGCCCAAGTATGGTGCCCCCATACTTGCTAGACCACCCTTAGCCAAGACCTAAGCCTTCTAGCCACCTCCATCAGCCTCACGCCTCTCAGATCCCTCCAAGTCATCCATGACTTGTTCATCCATCGCGTTAGCCTTCAGGTGCTTCCATCAGCTATGTCATGCTGACGGTATCTACACCGCCAAGGCACATTGGACTTACGCCGCCAAGACTCCGCTTGGACTTTATGCCGCCAACCATTGGACTTATGCTGCCAAGACTCCCGCTTGGACTTTACGCAGCCAATATCAAACGCCTTGGACTTCTCATGCCAAGACTTAAGCTTGAACTTTCCCTTGCCAACCCATGTTGGACTTCTCAAATGCCAAGACCATGCTTGGACTTTCCCTTGCCAACCAATGTTGGACTTTTACATTGCCAAGACCCATGCTTGGACTTTTCATGTGCCAAGTGTCCCACTTGGACTTTCCATGCCAAGTACTCAAGACTTGGACTTTACCAAATGCCAAGTGTCCCACTTGGACTTTCCATGCCAAGTACCCAAGACTTGGACTTTCCCATAACAATTACATTGTCATATGTTTTTGTCGAACATCAAAACATCACTCGAGTCAAACTCGAGTCCTGGTCAATCATGACCTGGGCCGATTGCACCAACAATCTTCCTCTTTTTGATGTTTGACAAAAATCAAACAAATCATTGAGTTAGAACACTAACTCAAATCCCTTACCAATTATCCCAAATTGGTAATCTTAAACATTCTCCAAATGTTATCCCCCAAACATTCTCCCCCTTTTTGACTAACATCAAAAAAGGTCTTCTCTCCAAGGAGGTCAATGTCTCATGTTCCAATGAGATCTTACAATCTCCCCCTTGGTCTAAAAATATCTAGGATGCCTACCATCTTCCTAGTGATAAGTCCTATATCACTCAAGAGAGGCAATCCTATTCACTCTCCCAATTTCCAAATTGGGTATCAAAAACCCATCAATTTTCCCAAATTGATGATACTCTTCCAATAACTTCTCCTCTTCAAGTAGAAAAATACATCCATCATCCCAAGACGGATACCTCCCCCTAAAGGCTTGCTCCCCCTTGACCATTGCACCAACAATGTCCTTGGGAAGTCCCTAAGCCAATAGGAACTCTAAACCATCAAAATTAAGGTTAGAAATTCAACATTGAACTTTCCAACACCTTATAATTGATACCAACCCTAAACAACTCTCCTAATACATATCCAATGGATTTTCACCCTTTAACATGCTTCCCAAAGCATATCCTAGAGTTATGAGTGGTTAGGGACCTTAACCGCAGCTGAAATCGGGTTAAACAACCTTGGTTACCCTGAAATCAGGCTATCAGTCGAGTGATTCAGAATCATCATCGCCACCAGTAGATCGACTGATAACTGAAAAATTCGATTTTCAGTTATCAGAAATGAGTTTTAGAAAATCATAAGTAATTCTACGTATTTTGAAAAATCACGAAATTTGATACGTATATTACTTATAGTTAATACAATGGGTGAAAAATATTTGAAAATTATTTTACCCATAAAATAGTGAGTTTGATACAAAACTCAAAACCATTGAAATTTTCAATGTTTTGGCCCTATCTTGTATCAACTCCATCAATGGTGATTGCTATCAAAAGATAGGTTTCACCAAGGTTTTCTAAAATGATTTTAAAATGTTTTTAAAAACCTTATTTTGGATCATATTCCTTGGGCTCTATGTACATGACTTGTACACAAGCTTTCCCAATGATCCATCATTGAAACAAGATGAGTTTTTGTTCATCTAGATGCAAAAACTATGCACCTTGAACTCAACTCATATCCTAGCATCTCACATGTATCTCGGGTGTATAAATACACATACATGTCAATTGGATGTGAGATGTGAGTTTTGTTCTCCCTAATCTAGGGTTTCATGCATTTTTCTAAGGCAACCCTACTTGATTCCCTTATAAATGGGACTCCAAGTCATGTCATTGTCCTTAAATCAATTTCAATCAAATTATCTTAAATGCATGAGTGATTATGGCATTAGAGATGATATAGATAAACACATGCTCATAATCATGATGTCATGGCATAATATGAAATCTAAAAACACATGACATTTAATCCTTAATCCTAAACATGTACATGACATATAGAATGATTAAAAATAAGCATGATGTCATTGCATGTTATATGGCAACCAAAGCATGGCATATAAAATATATAGGTATAGTAATACCTAAATTTTAATATTAATTGTCATTTCATATAATTAATTATATTTTTCCATATTTCTATTTTTCTCCCAAGTGTGCCAAAAACCCAAAATGGCACACTAACCTCTAAACCTAAATTGTGCCAATTTTGATCATTTTATCAAACTTCTCAAGTAATATTGGCACATCCTAAAACTTTTAGGATTAAGACTCAAATGCATTTCCAAGGTAACCATAACCTTGAAAATATCCTAAAGTGTCACCTTTGCCATGGTTGAGTTAACTACCCATCCAATCAAGGTTGGCACATCCTAACCCCATCTAGCGTGAATCTATCACGCTCCTAGGAACCCAAAACCTATTTGAGCTCCTTGGGTTAACTAGGTATTCCTTAGGGATAACCTCCCTAGATACCTTCCTAATGACCCTTCTAGGCTTATTAGCCTTGGTCATTTGGGTCTTACCTAGGTTGACTCTAGAGGTAACTCCCCTTGCAACCTTCTTAGTGGTCACCCTAGGTTTCCTAGAAACCCTAGCCACTAGGCACAAACTATGGTTACTCTTAGGGATAGCTTCCCTAGTAACCTTGGTCTTCTTAGACCTAGTTTGTGTTCCATAATCAAATGGAACACTATGGTAAGCCACCTTAGGCTTAGGTTTGTGACCCAAACCTTGCTTGCCCTTGGTTGACTTTTGACTTTGAGGTCCTAGGTGTTGACTTTGAGATCTAGACCTAGACTTTTGATCATTAGACTCTTTAAATTGAGTTTGTATATTCCTAAGGGTCTTTTCTAGTTTCTCAAGCCTTGACCTCAAGGCTTGGTTCTCCAATTCTAATTGCCCAATTTTTGAGTTTTGATTTAAACCATGGGCATTGTCCTTTCTAGGCATATGCCTAGTCCATTTAGGGTTAAAACCTAAGTGTTCTTGTATTTTCCTAATAGATTCCTTAGGTAAGGTTTTTCTAGGGACATTAGTCCCAAATTTCTCCTTATTTCCTAAGTGGACCCTTTTAGCACCTAAACAAATATGTCTATTACTTCTAGCATGCTTTTCATGTACAATAGCAAGAGAATTAAATCTTCTAGCATGCTTTTGCCTATTAACTAAGGAAGGTGCATTATTGAAATATACCTTAGGGTTTGCCTTGGATGCTCCCCCTACATGTGCAGCTACCTCTTTGGTCTTTTTGCTCCCCCTAGGACATTGATTCCTATAATGTCCTTTTGAATTGCACTTGAAGCATATGATGTGCTCCTTGCCTTTAGATGTTGGGGAACCGGCATCCTTGACTTTTGGTGCCGGTGGAGCTTTCCTAACCTTCTTTGGGCATTTGCTCTTGTAGTGCCCAAATTCCCTACACTCAAAACACATGATATGATTTTTATTAGAAATTGATGTGTTTGAGTTACCTAGGGCCGTGGCGGAAGCTCGAGCTTGCTCTTCCTCTTGACCAAAAGTAGAGGCTTCTTCTTGACTTGACTCTTGCTCCGAAGTGGATGGTCTAACTTCCTCCCCCTCAATCCTATAGGTGGAGGTCTCCTCCAATTCTTTCACTTCCTCTTCCACTGATTCAGAAATTGATTCCCTATCAACCTCCGAATCCCCACTTTCTTGTGAGGATGATGAAGCTTCCTCTTCGGTCTCCTCCTCTTCCAAGTCTTCTTGGACCGATTCGGGATTGTCGTAGAACTTGACTAACTTGTTCCACAACTCCTTGGCATCCTTATAGCTTCCTAATCTAGACAAAATGTCGTTAGGTATCAAATTAATCAACATTTTTGTTACCTTAACGGTTGTCTTGAATTTTTGACGTTGCTCCTCGGGCCATCGCTTCATTTTGAGGATTTCGTCGTTCTCTCCTCTCGGAGCATCAAAACCTATAATCACGGCAAACCAATTTTCTATATTCTTCATTAGAAAATATTCCATTTTACCTTTCCAATACGCGAAATGTTCACGGTCGAAGGAAGGTGGAACGTTGATGTCGTCACCCAATCTCTCCTTGAATTCCATCTTGTTCCTCTAGCGTCTTGACTCTGGGTTGTTAATCCGTAGAAGAGCCCCGGGCTCTGATACCACTTGTTGGGATCTTTGTAATGGCTAGAGGGGGGGTGAATAGCGCGTTACCGTACGATGATGGAATTTGATCGTGATCGTCTCTACAATTTCGTTAGTACGCAGCGGAAATAGAGATAATACAATAACGAAATAAACAATCACACACGAACACAATTGTTTAATGTGGTTCGGAACCGCACGGTTCCTACTCCACGGATTGGGTTCGTACGAACCCTAGCGATGCCAATCACACACCACTATAAAACACTCCTTCTCGACACAAGTCGGAGGCGGAGAAACCCCTTACAAATTACTCTTACAACAATAAGAGATGAATACAAGCAATATACAATAATACAATGCAAAACTAGTAAAGAAAACAACTTTACAAATGCCTTTGGATTGCTTGCTTGTTGATCGCTTGAATCGTGGTTGAAGACCCTGATTTGCAACAGCAAATCGCCTCAAGATGTCCAAGAAATCGATACCAAATTCCTCCATCACGAGCTCATTATAAAGCTTCAACCTGTGCTGGAAAAAGTCGATCAGTCGACTGCTCGGGACCATCAGTCGACTGATGCCACTGTTGTCGTGAGACAACGGCTAGATCTACGCTGGATAAGTCCAACAGATCTACCATGAGTCGACTGATCAAACCCATCAGTCGACTGATGGTGTCCTCACTCGACTGCTGGTCGCAGCGGTCGAGTGAGACTACACTCTGTGGCCAAATTCTCGAGCACCAGTTGACTGATCATGCAATCAGTCGACTGCCCACCTATGGCAGTCAACTCCTAGGCCACTTCCCGCAGTCAAACCCTAGTTGACTCGGTCCAGTCGACTGCCACATGACACCAGTCGACTGGCACACCTCAAACATGAGATTTTAGCCCAAGTATGGTGCCCCCATACTTGCTAGACCACCCTTAGCCTAGACCTAAGCCTTCTAGCCACCTCCATCAGCCTCACGCCTCTCGGATCCCTCCAAGTCATCCATGACTTGTTCATCCATCGCGTTAGCCTTCAGGTGCTTCCATCGGCTATGTCATTCTAACGGTGTCTACACCGCCAATGCACATTGGACATACGCCGCCAAGACTCCGCTTGGACTTTACGCCGCCAACCATTGGACTTATGCTGCCAAGACTCCCGCTTGGACTTTACGCAGCCAATATCAAACCCCTTGGACTTCTCATGCCAAGACTCAAGCTTGGACTTTCCCTTGCCAACCCATGTTGGACTTCTCAAATGCCAAGACCATGCTTGGACTTTCCCTTGCCAACCCTTGTTGGACTTCTCAAATGTCAAGACCATGCTTGGACTTTCCCTTGCCAACTAATGTTAGACTTTTACATTGCCAAGACCCATGCTTGGACTTTTCATGTGCCAAGTGTCTCACTTGGACTTTCCATGCCAAGTACTCAAGACTTGGACTTTACCAAATGCCAAGTGTCCCACTTGGACTTTCCATGCCAAGTACCCAAGACTTGGACTTTCCCATAACAATTACATTGTCATATGTTTTTATTGAACATCAAAACATCACTCGAGTCAAACTCGAGTCCTGGTCAATCGTGACCTGGGCCGATTGCACCAACAAAAATTTTTGTGGACACTTGTAAAACTTCATTCGACTTTGCTCTTCAGTTTTACTAAAGAGGGGGAACTTATGATGGGATCGGAGTTTCCAGGGCAGTATAAGTAAGGCCAGTGTAGTTCCAGGATAGGATAAGCAATTCCAAGACAGTCTAAGTAAGGTGAGTGCAGTTTTAAGGTAGGATAAGAAATTCTAGGATAGTCTAAGTAAGGCCAGTGCAGTTCCAGGACAGGATAAGCAATTACAGGACAGTCTAAGTAAGGCCAGAGCAATTTCAGGACAGTCTAAGTAAGGTCGGTGCAGTTCCAAGGCAGAATAAGCAATTCCAAGGCAGTCTTAGGAAGGCCAGTGCACTTCCAGGGTAGGATAAGCAATTCCATGGTAGTTTAAGTAAGGTCAATACAGTTCCAGGGCAGTTTAAGTAAGGCCAGTGAAGTTCCAGGACAGTATAAGTAATTCCAGGCGATCTAAGGCGGGCGATTCCAGGGCAGGATAAGCAATCCAGGACAGTTTAAGTAAGGTCAGTCCAGTTCCAAGGCTGTATAAGTAATTCCAGGGTAGTCTAAGTTGTTGGAGTGTCGGTGGCCGACTAGAGGGAGGTGAATAGCCCTCTTTCGTAGATGGTGGAATTTGCTCGTTCTTGAGCGTCTACGATTAGAGTTAGCGCAATGGAAATATAAACAATAAAGACAATTAAGAACAAGTGCTAACAGACCGATATAACGTGGTTCACGGCCCTTGCTGCTAGTCCACGACCCGATTCATTCCAAGGTGAATCACGCTTTAAGCTTTCCACTAATCTCTCCTTTGCACAAAGCTAGGTGGAGGTAACCTTTCTTACAATCTCTCTTCTTACAATAGGATTGAAATAAATTCAAGTAAGAAGAGTAGAATTCGTTTGGGAACTTGTGAGGATGTTTGGAAGCTAAGCATTAACCATCCTAAAGCCCACACCCTCTCTTTTTATAGAGAAGGTTGATTTCTTCCCGTTGGTCACCCATCAGTCGACTGCTGCCTTTGGCAGTCGACTGCCGCCATTGCAACGGCTTCTGAACACATCAGATCCCGACCGTTGTAGTCCAACGGGAGACTTGGAAGTCGACTGATGTATCCATCAGTCGATTGATGTCTCCGTAGTCGACTGATCAGTTGGCTATGGGAGGTTATGTGTTATAAGCCATCGGCGCCGACCTTCATCGATCAGCCATCCTTGGCGGTCGGTGATAATCGATTGCCATCCCTTGGCGATCGATTGCTAAACTCATTCGACACTTAGCCAATTTGCCAAGTTCACCTAAGAGCTACCCCTTCCCGGGTTACAATCGCTCACTCTCATCTTCCCTTAGAATCCCTCGCCTTTGAAGTTCTCTTCGTCCGACCATGTCCCTCGGATGCGCCAAGCGCAAGACTTCGCGGTGCCATCCTTTGCGTCTCACCCTGAAGTCTACTTCCTTCGGCTTCACCTCCAATGCTCCTCGTCCAATGGTCCCTCGGATGCACCAAGCGTACGACTTCCGCAATGCATATTTCACCGACTCAAGGACCGAGTCATGAGATGGTGAATCTTGCCAATCGTCATCCTTGTGCGAATTACTAAGTCTTGCATGACTTCAACGCACATATCAAATCCATAACAACTTAACTTAAACCCTTTGTCACACACATCAAAACCACATCACATGGGTTGATTGCCCTAACAATCTCCCCCTTTTTGATATGTGGCAATCCGTTTAAGTTAGGTAAAACATAAACACAAAACATAAGGCAAGAAAGCATGTAAGTAAACATGAGTATCAAACTCCCCCTTAAACATGCAACTCCCCCTTAAGACATGCTAAATTTCCCCCTTAGCATGATTAACTTAAACATACCCATTTCTCCCCCTTTGACACCATCAAAAACATTATACAAATGTTATATACGCATGACATCAAGTCTAATGAAAGAAAATACCAAAATCAAACTCAAAACCTATTAAAACGAGTTCTGCTCGTTTGCAGACAGATACATCGATCGGCGAATCGGATCATTAGTCATTGGCACGATGATTTCTGATTTTCAAAGTCCATATTCAGAAATGCATTAAAAATTCTAGGAAATTCAAAAATCATGAAATTTGGAGTATATATTTCTAATGAGTTCCTCTATCAGTGAAAAATTATTTTTCATGAAAATCTATTTTATTTTCAAAAATTAGGCAAAAACTCAAAAGTTGCAAAATGTCTAAAGTTTGTATCATCTTTTAAACCTAGTTTTGCCTTGAAACTTTTCAAAACATGAACTCACTGTTTATGAAACATGAAATGTTTTTAAATTATTTAAAATATCCAACTATGATCTATGGGCAATATGTCCATTGATTAAACATTTACTTTCCCCATAGTTGGTCTATGATTAATCTATTGATACACTTAATGACCCATCTAAATGCCATAAGCATTAGTGGACCATTTGTATCATCCTATCATCTCACCCATGCTATGTTTTCAATCAAAGTAGCTTATAGTGAGTGTGAGATGTTTCTAAAGGTATTTGTACTTAACCATAATTTCATGCAATTCTGCCCAAGGTTAAGTATCATGCATCCTAAAACCACCCAACATGATCATAAAAGCATGTATTATCAATCATAATCAAATGTTATCAATAATTGCATATCATGATCAAAAATCAAATATTATAATGATTCCATATTATGATCACATTATCATCACCCAACACTTAATTCAAAAACTACCACCCTCATCCTTACAAGTCAACCATTTTATATGATATAAGTAAATCCACTCATGGGTGACTATCCTAGGGTTTTTCTAACCCTTAAGGATGGACTCGGGAACCCAATACAAATTCTTCCCAATAGGGTTCACCAAGTATTCTTTAGGGATCCATTTCCTAGCTACCATTTTATTTTTAGCTTGACCCCTAGCAATTAGGCAATGGTAGGCCTTTTCATTCTTGGTCCCCTTATATCCTAGGCCTTTCTTATTAAAGCTAGCTCTTTGGCTCCCTATAATCATGTTCAAAGTATTGGAGCCAATTGTGAATTTTTATAAGGCCTTGGTTAGGAAATCTACCTTTTCCCTTAGAGCCTTATTTTCTTCAATACATGCATCATTAACATTAAAAGGCATATAATCATCATGTGATCATGCATTATTGATACTAGAAGAAGCATTATCATTACAATTTAAATATGTTTTTTTCTAGCTTTTCTTCTAGGACCTTAATTTGATCGAGCATGCATTTATTCTTTTTCTTAGTCCTAAATAGTTCCTTAGTTAAACTAGAAATCATAGACATAATTTTCTTGGAGGAAGATTTGTTACCTCACTTACCAAATCTCCTTCTTGTGATGTCGATGAGGATGAGGATGAAGCTCCCCCTTCACTTGAGCTCTCCTCACTTGTGCTTGTTTCTTCTTCGGAAGAGGAGGTGTCCAAGTCTTCTATTGCCATTAGGGCAAGACTTGTGAAGGCTTCTTCTTCTTCTGATGAGGATGATGGATCATCCCATGTTGCCTTGTATGCCTTGGCCTTCCCTTTCTCCTTGGTTTTCTTTTCATCCTCCTTCTTCTTACTCCCCTTCTTCTTGTCCTCTTTCTTCCTCCTTTCTTCTTTGCTCTTGTTGAAGAGGGGACAATCATCCCTTATGTGTCCCTCTCCTTGGCAATTGTAGCAAATGATCTTCCTTCTTGGCCTTCTCCTCCTATCATTAGATTTGTTAAATTTAAAATTCTTTAAGGCACGTCTTACCTTCCTTACCATATATGCCTCTTCATTGCTATCCATGAAGGAGGAGGAAGAATCTTCATCGGATGAAGAAGGTGGAGTCTCCTTCTTCTTCTTCCCCTTGCTTGCTACTAGTGCCACTCCCCTTGATTGACTCCTTGGCTCTTCTACTATGCCTTCAAGTCGTGTTTCATGCAATTCCATAGTAGAAAAGAATTCCTCTAGAGTACTTACCTCTAGATTCTTGGAGATGCAGAAGGAGTCCACAATTGAGCTCCACTTCGAAGACCGGGGGAATGCGTCTATAACCTTCATTATCATGTCCCAATTCGATAGCTTCTCTCCTACACTTGATAAACCGGTTATGATTTCCTTGAATCGAAAATGTAAAGAAAGTACCTTTTCTCCCTTTTCTAATTTGATCTTGTTGAGTTGGGAGCGGAGGAGATCCCTTCTTGCAAGCTTTGCCTCGGAGGTGCCCTCATGAAGTTCTATAAGCTTTTCCACATCTCTTTGGCGCTTGTGCATTCTCCTATTCAGTTTATCTCTTGTTGAGGTAGCACATTGAATAGATGATGTTTGACTTTCAAATTCTCCAAGTGCTCCTCTCTTTGCTTTTTGGTCCATCTTGACTTTTCTAGCATTCTCCCCTCTTCATCCCTAGGAACTTCGAAACCGTTTTCCATAGTGAGCATTATATCAAAATTGTTCTCGAAGAATACCTCCATTCGCTTTTTCCACCAAGCAAATTCTCCTTCAAACTTCGGCGGATGAATATTGGAGTCGGACATCTTAGTTGTCGTGCTTGTATCGGCAGTGAGTCCGGTGACAAGCAACCTTGGCTCTGATGTTGGATTTCCGGCACCGCGGTGTATGTGTGTTCGATCATGTTTCGTAAACATGAGCACAGCGGAAGCAATTAAAAATAATAAATCTATATTTATTACAACACACATAACACACGCATGCAATTACAACAAGTGTAGACATAACCGTAAATTAAAATTTGCAATAAAAGAAAATTATCTACGTTATACCTTCCGTATGACGTGTAGTGGGAACGGCATCAACCGGAACGATCCTCGTAAGAATCGTCTCTATCCGTATCCACGCCGAGCTCCTCGGGATGACTTCGCTAAGTCACGAGCTTCTTCTTCGTACGGGTTACTAGCCTCGTATTGAAGACGACGTGATCGAGAGATGATCACGATCCGAATCCAAATTCGGATCCTAAAACGAGTTCTCAAAACTCGCTTCTCCGGAGAGGTATTCGTCAACCGTTTGACGAATCCTATGTCCCCCACCTCAGAGGATTACCGGAGATCAAATCCCCGGTAAGTTAGCCGCTGTCGGAGCACTAACCGTCGTCCAAACGATGCTCCGACGAGAGGAGGAGATGCTGTCCAGAAAACTGGACAGCTTGGTGGAGGATATAGGCGCCGGCCAACCAAGGAAAGAAAAGCCTCACCTTGATGCCAAACCTATAGGGGATCACCGGAGGGTCGCCGGAGTGTTTACCGGCTGAAGCTTGGTCGCCGGCAATGACTTGGACGGCGGCACAAAGGATGGGCGGCGGCACAAAGGGTTGGGCGCCGAATTCACCAACAAGGGGTGGGCGGCAACTCTATGTTGGGCGGCAACCACTTGATTAGAGTTTTGGATTAGGGTTTAAGCCCTATTTTATAGAGAACTAATTCTCTTAATGGTTAATGGATCATATCCATAAAGCCCGTTAACCCGCTCCATTAAGATAAGTTAAAATAAACCAAACCATGATGGTTTATTTTAAGTTAAAACGAACCGAACCAACTTTTGGTTCATTCGTTTAAAATAAACCAAACCCTTTGGTTTATTCTCATCCATTTGATTAGAACCAAACCATTTTGGTCCATCCATTATGTCTTCATAAGACACGGCCCATCCACGCTTCCATTGCGACTGAAACAATTTCATGCTCGCTTTATGTTTGGTCCAACCAAACATAGTTTCTCTCGGTCTGAGAATCCCATTCTCAAGCTCGTTTTAAATCCTTTAGATTACACTCGTTGTGCGTGTGACCAAATAGGTTCTCGGTTTATGTTGGTCGTCTATAATTAACCATTAATTATAGAACGATCATGAGTGGCACCTAGTAGTACATCATGATCCCCAATTAACCGAAAAGATCAACGGTTGATCGAACTATTTACGAAACCCTTGATGGCTCGAATTAATCGTGCCCCATTCCCTTCACTCATCTTATACCCACTTGGTTCAGGACATGGTCTATTGTGTCAGTCCCCACTAGGCTGACTACGTCACACCTAGCCCAAGTATCATTTGCTCGTCCTACGGATTCTAGTTACTCCACATGTATCGAAGAGTACCTTACTCTAAACATGTAATGCTTTGGCCAAAGACTTTAGTAACAATCCGACGAGAGGCCATGGGTATACATCTCCTCGCAAGGAGTGGTGAATCCTTTATAGGCTATTCAAACACCTTCGATCACTTGACTTATACCCAATCATCCCGGGTCCACATCCGCCGTAGATGTTTGCTTAAGATGTCAAAGCATAAGTCTCCATGATCAAGATGACTTGAATACCGCAAGTCAAAGGAACATCGCACTTAAGCCACAGAAGAACTTCATTGACATATCTATATATGCAGAGAACCATATGAAGTCTTACTACTGGTCACTCCAATGAACTAGTTACCATAACTAGCATCCACGATTAACTCCGACATCACTATGTCTCCGGCCGGTGAGAATCACCGGTGCTTGGATACACCAAGGGTATACCTCGTGCTAGTCTCGGCGAATTGATGGTGTCCAAATCCATCAATTCATCGACTAGGATAATTAGATACATCACAATTACACATGTAGAGATACTCACTAGTTGTGATCCAATCACAAATTCTCTCATCGTGAATCGTATCGTGGACATTCAGTAAATGAGTTTAAGATCCAATCAAATACATAAAACATGTATACTCAAATAGTGAATCTTCATTTATCATATAAATGGTTCATACATAAGGTGATTGCCTTAGGACATCTCTCATATATTACTAACAGACTCCCACTTGGCCTAATGCCAATCGCTACGGTATCCAATACCATAAGCTCGAACATGACCCTCAAACTTATTTTGAGGTAATGCCTTAGTCAAGGGATCCGCTAAGTTCCTTTCAGTGGGAATTTTCTCGATTTGTATTTCGTTCCTACTGATGATCTCTCTGATAAGATGATAGCGGCGAAGCACATGTTTGGATCATTGATGAGACCACATCAAGTTCATAGATGAACTACTTGATCCAAACCGCTTCCTTTGCTTCCTAAGCCGCAACGATTCTCGCCTCGGCGTAATCCGCTATAGTGTTAAGCTTGGAACCTTTCCAACTTATTGCGTCTCCATTCTAGGTGAACACGTATCCAGACCGAGACCTGGAATCATCCTTGTCTGTCTGGAAGCTGGCATCCGTATACCCGCGTATCACCATGTCCCCTTCTCCATATATTAGGAACACATCCTTAGTTCTTCTCAAGTACTTAAGGATCGTCTTAACAGCCGCCCAATGATCCATTCCTGGATCGGATTGGTATCTGCTCGTGACACTCAGAGCGTACGATACATCGGGCCTCGTACATAACATAGCATACATGATAGATCCTATTGCGGATGCATAGGGAATCTTACTCATGCAAATCCTCTCGTCTTCTGTGCGCGGACACATAGACTTCGAAAGGTGTTCCCCATGCCTGATGGGCAGATAACCTTTCTTGGATTCCGACATGCTAAACCTCTTTAGCACTCGGTCTATATATGTAGACTGCGAAAGACCAAGCAACCGTTTCGATCTATATCTATAGATCTTAATCCCAAGGATGTAGGTTGCTTCTCCCAGGTCTTTCATGGAGAATGTCTTGGATAACCAAACCTTAACTGACTGTAAGATTGACACATCGTTTCCTATAAGTAATATGTCATCGACATACAATACTAGGAACACGACTGCACTCCCACTAACCTTCTTGTACACACAAGGTTCGTCTGGATTTTGTGAGAAATCAAACCTTTTGATCGTCTCATCAAAACGGATATTCCAGCTCCTGGATGCTTGCTTCAATCCATAAATGGATCGTCGCAATTTGCATACCTTGGTTTTATCAACCGATGTGAAACCCTCAGGTTGTATCATATACACGTCCTCGAGCAGGTTTCCATTAAGGAAAGCTATTTTCACATCCATCTGTCATATTTCATAATCATAATGAGCCGCTATGGCCAGGAGCATCCGAATGGATTTAAGCATAGCTACAGGCGAATAGGTTTCGTCATAATCAACACCTTATTTTTGACGATATCCTTTCGCCACCAATCTAGCCTTATAGGTAATCACATTACCATCCATGTCGGTTTTCTTCTTGAAAACCCACTTGCACCCTATAGGCTTTATGCCTTCAGATGGGTCAACCAAGTTCCAAACTTGGTTTTCGTACATGGAATCCATTTTCGACTTCATGGAACCAAGCCACTTATCCCTTTCTGAACTTGTCAGCACTTCTTCATAACTGGTAGGCTCCTCATCATCAATGAGTAACACGTCGTTCGATTCACTTACGAGAAATCCATATCTCTCAGGAATATTGCGTGTTCTACCGGATCTACGAAGATGTGGTGTTACAATAGGTCCAAATTGATTGCTCATCACTATGAGTTGTCTGTCAGTCACCGTATCTCATCAATGTCTATTTGAGTCTCTCGAGCCTCCTCAAGCTCGGCGACACTCCCCACTGTTTTCTTGCAAGAGAAACTCTTTCTCTAGAAACACAGCATGCCTTGAAACAAACACCTTTTGTTCCACAGGATGATAGAATTGGTAACCCCTTGTTTCCTTAGGGTATCCAATAAATAGACATTTATCAGACTTAGCATCCAGTTTGTCTGATACAGTCCGCTTCACATAAGCAGGACAACCCCATATCTTCAAGTAAGATACATGAGGTTTCTTACTAGCCCATATCTCATATGGAGTAGTAGAGACTACCTTGGTAGGCATTCTGTTTAACAAGTAAACAGCTGCCTGAAGTGCATAACCCCAAAAGGACTTGGGAAGAGTCGCATGATTCATCATTGACCTGACCATGTCCAACAAGGTCCGGTTACGCCTCTCAGATACACCATTATGCTGTGGTGTATAGGGCGGAGTCCATTGAGACAATATGTCATTGTCTCTTAGATAATCAAGAAACTCTTGACTTAAGTATTCACCACCTCGATCCGATCGAAATATTTTAATACTCTTGTCATGTTGTTTCTCTACTTCATTTCTGAATTCTTTGAACCTTTCAAAGGCTTCAGACTTGTGTTTCATCAAGAACACATACCCAAACCGTGAGTGATCATCGGTGAAGGTAATGAAGTAGCTATAGCCTCCTAATGCTTGAGTTGACATAGGTCCACATACATCAGTATGTACTAGACCTAGTAACTCTCCAACTCGTTCACCTTTTCCAGTAAAAGGTAACTTAGTCATCTTGCCTTTTAAGCATGATTCGCATGTATCGTATGAATCCAATTCAAACGATTCCAGAATTCCACATCGGTGTAATTCGGACATGCGTTTCTTGCTTATATGGCCAAGACGACAATGCCACATATAGGAGTCTATGTGATTATCCTTTCGAGCATGCGTGTTGCTCGCTTCGATATTGAAAATGTCACTGGATACGTCCAACGTATAAATGCCATTACTCAAAGTTCCAGTTCCATAAAGTACGCCATTCAAAGTTATATAACAACAATTGTTACTAAACGTTAAATGGAAACCATTTCTATTTAAACAAGAAATAGAAATGATGTTCTTTATCAACGAAGGAACATAAAAGCAATTGTCCAGTTCTAAGACAAGTCCTACAGGGAGTTCCAACAAATACGTTCCGATGGCGAGTGCAGCAACCGTTGCTCCATTCCCAACACGTAAATTTGACTCTCCCCTTGACGAGTCTTCTTCTATTCCTTAGCCCATATGTCATTACATATATGTGAGCCACACCCAGTATTGTTGGGAGTATGGGGAATACAATCAAAGTCCCACATTGGTAAGACATGGAAAAGATCATGTGCTTATAAGAAAAAAGATATCTCCATTGGTATGAGGCCTTTTGGGTAAAGCCCAAAAACAAAACCATGAGGGCTTGGGCCCAAAGTGGACAATATCATACCATTGTGGAGATATGTGGATCTTATATGCACTAACAATTGGTATCAGAGCCATGGTCCATGTCAAGCCATGAACCTCGAACGAAGAAAGTTGAGCTCTCACGTCCGGATCAAGAGAACCAGACATCAGGAAGGAAGTCTAGTTGGGTCGGGGGGACCGAACAACTGGCAGGAAGTCCTGGTGGGTTGAAGATCGGACATCAAGCAGAGAAAATCCTTCGAGGAGGGATAGGCTTGAGGGGGGGCCCAATGTGGTCCTTCGTTTGAGGGGGGGATTGTTGGGAGTATGGGGAATACAATCAAAGTCCCACATTGGTAAGACATGGAAAAGATCATGTGCTTATAAGAAAAAAGATATCTCCATTGGTATGAGGCCTTTTGGGTAAAGCCCAAAAACAAAACCATGAGGGCTTGGGCCCAAAGTGGACAATATCATACCATTGTGGAGATATGTGGATCTTATATGCACTAACAAGTATCAAATACCCAAGTGTCTGAGGAAATAGAATGACAATCAATAAAGAAGATTTCTGAAGAAGATGGGGCATCCGATGCCTTATCCTTCTTCATGGACTCAAGATAAATCTTGCACTTTCTTCGCAAATGTCTCTCCTTGCCATAATGATGGCAAGTTTCCTTTTGTGCTAGTTCTACCTTCTTAGCCCTTCTCTTCTTTCCCTTCTGCTGTTCCTTTGACTTCCTCTTAGAACCTTTCTTTGAGAAATCAACTAACAGCACCGTCCCCTGCTCATGCTTCTCAGAAGACTCCACAGTCTTCAGCATATTGAGCAGTACCACAGATGAACCTCCTAGCATCTCAGAGGTGAAGAGGAGCTTTGAGACTTTGAACCTTTCGAATTTCACTTGCTCATCAACCAACTCACAAAGATGAAGGACTACGATATGAGCATCCATATGCTCATGCTGCTTTCGTAGCTTGGGTTCCATCGTGGCTAGCATGATGCAACTCATTTGTTCAGAATCACTCACATGTTTCTGATAGGCCAACAATTGGTCCAGAGTTGCATTGCCACTAGGATGGGCGGGAAGAGGCGCTTCGAGGACATACGCAAGCTTTTCCACCTTGAGAACAATTCTCAAGTTTCTAAGCTAGTCCAAGAAGTTCGGCCCAGTCAATTTATTTGAATCCAAAATGGAACGCAAATTCAAACACATCATGATCAATATATTAACTTAGAAATACAAAACGAGCATATATGAGAAAGATGATTTTAAAATGCATCAATATACATTTATAAATCCCATTCATTTTTCGAATTTCAAAAACCCCAAAATCACTTCGGGAGATCGTAGGTCCATCTCCGAATGGGCTGATATCCATCATAGATAAGAATAACCTTGGAGTGAGTCCAACAAGCCATTCTTAGCTATGATGGTGGGTATCAATTATACCGATTACATATCATGTATATGTAACTATCACAATGTGCTATCAACTAATTGAATGTTTACACATACATTGGGTTGTTAACACATTAACAAGTATGCATCATATGCATAGCACCCAACTTCACCTCTCTTCACATCGACCTTGGAGTGAGTCCAACAAATCCATGCTCCAAGTTAAAGCCGACCCATTAATCGCGAAATAGTTTTAATATGGTTAGAGCGCATTCAACCAATTAGCCAAGCTTGGAGTGAGTCCAACAACCCAAACTAACGATTGACCTCTGACTCTTACCATATTAGAGTTAAACTATTCCAATGATTTGAACATGTTCAGGTTCGAGCCGGGCTTGGAGTGAGTCCAACAACCCAAACAAGAAACAGAACTCTGGTTCTAACCATATTAATGGAAGGTGTAGGCTTTAATATTGAGTTAGGGTTTTTATGTCTCATCCTCTTTGCATGCAAATAACTATTATCTACATGGCATGGCATACATGGCATACATCTACATGTCACGACACGCATGGCATAATGTTATGCATCTAATGCAATTACATGGCATACAATTATGTCATGTACATAATTTCCTTATTTGTCATAACTATTTATGGAAATAAAATATGTTTAAGATTTGATTCTCCAAATCAAATCATAATTAAATTAGGAAACAAATTTCCAAATCTAATCACATATTTTATTCATAGAATTATTTGATTAAGGAAAATCTATTTAGGAAACCAATTTCCTAAATCTTTAAAACTACTTATGGAAATAAAATATTTTAAGATTTGATTTCCCAAATCAAATCATGATTAAATTAGGAAACAAATTTCCAGAATCTAATCAAATATTTTATTTATGGAGAATATCAATTTCCATAAATACTTCCAACTTTCCAAAAGTGGAAGATTTCCATAAATACTTCTAGACTTTCCAAAATTGAAAAATTTCCATAAATACTTCTAAATTTCCAAAATTCAGAAAATTTCCAGAAATACATTATGACTATCGCAAAACCATTTTACGATTATGTCGAAACACAACCTGGGCTCTGATACCACTGTTGGATTTCCGGCACCGCGGCGTGTGTGTGTTCGATCATGTTTCGTAAACATGAGCACAGCGGAAGCAATTAAAAAATAATAAATCTATATTTATTACAACACACACAACACACGCATGCTATTACAACAAGTGTAGACATAACCGTAAATTAAAATTTGCAATAAAGAAAATTATCTACGTTATACCTTTCGTATGACGTGTAGCGGGAACGGCATCAACCGGAACGATCCTCGTAAGAATCGTCTCTATCCGTATCCACGCCGAGCTCCTCGGGATGACTTCGCTAAGTCACGAGCTTCGTCTTCGTATGGGTTACTAGCCTCGTATTGAAGACGACGTGATCGAGAGATGATCACGATCCGAATCCAAATTCGGATCCTAAAACGAGTTCTCAAAACTCGCTTCTCCGGAGAGGTATTCGTCAACCATTTGACGAATCCTTCGTCCCCCACCTCAGAGGATTACCGGAGATCAAATCCCCGGTAAGTTAGCCGCTGTCGGAGCACTAACCGTCGTCCAAACGATGCTCCGACGAGAGGAGGAGATGCTGTCCAGAAAACTGGACAGCTTGGTGGAGGATATAGGCGCCGGCCAACCAAGGAAAGAAAAGCCTCACCTTGATGCCAAACCTATAGGGGATCACCGGAGGGTCGCCGGAGTGTTTACCGGCTGAAGCTTGGTCGCCGGCAATGACTTGGACGGCGGCACTTAGGGTTGGGCGCCGAATTCACCAACAAGGGGTGGGCGGCAACTCTATGTTGGGCGGCAACCACTTGATTAGAGTTTTGGATTAGGGTTTAAGCCCTATTTTATAGAGAACTAATTCTCTTAATGGTTAATGGATCATATCCATAAATCCCGTTAACCCGCTCCATTAAGATAAGTTAAAATAAACCAAACCATGATGGTTTATTTTAAGTTAAAACGAACCGAACCAACTTTTGGTTCATTCGTTTAAAATAAACCAAACCCTTTGGTTTATTCTCATCCATTTGATTAGAACCAAACCATTTTGGTCCATCCATTATGTCTTCATAAGACACGGCCCATCCACGCTTCCATTGCGACTGAAACAATTTCATGCTCGCTTTATGTTTGGTCCAACCAAACATAGTTTCTCTCGGTCTGAGAATCCCATTCTCAAGCTCGTTTTAAATCCTTTGGATTACACTCGTTGTGCGTGTGACCAAATAGGTTCTCGGTTTATGTTGGCCATCTATAATTAACCATTAATTATAGAACGATCATGAGTGGCACCTAGTAGTACATCATGATCCCCAATTAACCGAAAAGATCAACGGTTGATCCAGAACTATTTCTGAAACCCTTCAGTAGCTCGAATTAATCGTGCCCCATTCCCTTCACTCATCTTATACCCACTTGGTTCAGGACATGGTTTATTGTGTCAGTCCCCACTAGGCTGACTACGTCACACCTAGCCCAAGTATCATTTCCTCGTCCTACGAATTCTAGTTACTCCACATGTATCGAAGAGTACCTTACTCTAAACATGTAATGCTTTGGCCAAAGACTTTAGTAACAATCCGACGAGAGGCCATGGGTATACATCTCCTCGCAAGGAGTGGTGAATCCTTTATAGGCTATTCAAACACCTTGATCACTTGACTTATACCCAATCATCCGGGTCCACATCTCCTTAGAGATGTTTGCTTAAGATGTCAAAGCATAAGTCTCCATGATCAAGATGACTTGAATACCGCAAGTCAAAGGAACATCGCACTTAAGCCACAGTAAGAACTTCATTGACATATCTATATATGCAGAGAACCATATGAAGTCTTACGGTTGGTCACTCCAATGAACTAGTTACCATAACTAGCATCCACGATTAACTCCGGACATCACTATGTCTCCAGCCAGTGAGAATCAGCTGCTTGGATACACCAAGGAGTATACCTCGTGCTAGTCTGGCGAATTGATGGTGTCCAAATCCATCAATTCATCGACTAGGATAATTCCGATACATCACAATTACACATGTAGAGATACTCACTAGTTGTGATCCAATCACAAATTCTCTCATGCTGTGAATCGTATCGTGGACATTCAGTAAATGAGTTTAAGATCCAATCAAATACATAAAACATGTATACTCAAATAATGAATCTTCATTTATCATATAAATGGTTCATACATAAGGCGATTGCCTTAGGACATCTCTCATATATTACTAACATCTGATACCACTTGTTGGAGCATCGGTGGCCGGTTAGAGGGGGGTGAATATCCCTCTTTCATAGATGGTGGAATTCGCTCATTCTTGAGCGTCTACAATTAGAGTTAGCACAACGGAAATATAAACAATAAAGACAATTAAGAACAAGAGATAATAAACCGATATAACATGGTTCACGACCCTTATCGCTAGTCCACGACCCGATTCGTTCAAAGGTGAATCATGCCTTAAGCTTTCCACTAATCTCTCCTTTGCACAAAGCTAGGTGGAGGTAACCTTTCTTACAATCTCTCTTCTTACAATAAGATTGAAATAAATGCAAGTAAGAAGAGTAGAATTTGTTTGGGCACTTGTGAGGATGTTTGGAAGCTAAGCATTAACCATCCCAAAGCCCACACCCTCTCTTTTTATAGAGAAGGTAGATTTCTTTCCATTGGCCGCCCATTAGTCAACTACTGCCTTTGGCAGTCGATTGCCACCGTTGTAACGGCTTTTGAACATGTCAGATCTCGACCGTTATAGTCCAACTAGAGACTTGGCAGTCGACTGATGTATCCATCAGTCGACTGATGCCTCCGTAGCTGACTGATCAGTCGACTACGAGAGGTTATGTGCCCGCGACTGCCTTCATCAGTCGACTGCCATCCTTTGTAGTCGACTGATGGCACGGCAATCGACTAACGTCCCTTGGCAGTCGACTTCTAGGCCAGAATGCTTCCAGTCGAACCCATTCAACTTGGAGCAGTCGACTGCAATGATATGGCTATCGACTTATGTCGGGAAAACTCATCCGACACTTAGCCAATTTGCCAAGTTCACCTAAGAGCTACCCCTTCTCGGGTTACAATTGCTCACTCTCATCTTCCCTTGGAGTCCCTCACCTTTGAAGTTCTCTTCGTCTGGCCACGTCCCTCGAATGCACCAAGCGCACGGCTTCGCAATGTCATCCTTCGCGTCTCGCCCTGAAGTCTATTTCCTTCGGCATCACTCCAATGCTCCTCGTCCGATGGTCCCTCGAATGCACCAAGTGCACGGCTTCCGCAATGCATCTTTCACCGACTCAAGGACCGAGTCATGAGATGGTGAATCTTGCCATTGTCATCCATGTGCAAATTACTAAGTCCTGCATGACTTCAATGCACATATCAAATCCATAACAACCTAACTTAAACCCTTTGCCATACACTTCAAAACCACATCAGATGGGTTGATTGCCCTAAATAAGTAAGGTCAGTATAGTTCCAGGGTAGTATAAGTAATTCCAAGGCAGTCTAAGTATGGCCAAGTGCAGTTCCAAGGTAGGATAAGCAATTCCAGGAAGCATAGAGATGTTGAGAGTGGACATATGGATGCTAGTTATGGTAACTAGTTCGTTGGAGTGACCTGCTATGAGACTTCATATGATTCTATATGTCATTGAAGATCTCATTGCAACTCGAGTGTCAGCTTCCTTAGACTTGAGGTATTCAAGTCACCTTGATCATGGTGCCTTAAACTTTGACTTCTTCGAAGCCATCTATATAGTAGGTGTAACTCCAGGATGATTGGGTATGAGCCAAAGTGATTGAAGGTGTTTGAATAGCCCATAGAGGATTCACCACTCCTGATAAGGGAAATGTATACCCTAGGCCTCTTGTTAGGATTATTACTCAGAAGTCTCTGGCCAGAGCAAACATGTTAAGAAGATGGTCTTCTTGGGAACACGTAGGAGTAACTTAAATCCACAGGATAAGGAAACTAACTTGGGCTAGGTGTGACGTAGTCAGCCTAGTGGGGACGAACACACACACACCATGTCCTGAACCAAGTGGGTATAGGATGAGTAAAAGGAACAAGACACGAACAACTGAAGCTGCTAAAGGGTTCAGAAATATTCTGGAGTCGATTTAGACCTTCCAGTCAATTGGAGGTTATAATGTACTGCTAGGTGCCACTCATAATCTATTCATAATTAAGGGGTTAATTATGAATGGCCAACATAACTGGGAACCTATTGGGTCACACACATTACAAGTGATCTTGAGATGTAAAACAAGTCTGACAATGAGATTCTTGATGAGAGAGGATATATCTAATTGGACCAGACCAAGGGGGTGCGAAACAGAGCCTATGGAACCTCCTATGGCCTTGTCAGACTTAGCACAACCATATTACACCTAAACGAAGTCAAAAAGATCATACAGAGCCTCACATGATCATGCCTAACCTGGTACGGGTCATGCCTGACTCTGGACAAAAAGGCCAAAGTTTGGGTTGTGCCCAGATGGACACAACTTTGGTCGTGTGTCCTAGCACGACCAACCGTGTGTAAGACACACGGTCGTGTCGCGTCTCCGTCGTTTTTAAGATTTCTCTTATACAAATTTCTTAGATTGTTCTTACCTTAATTATGAAATAATTATGGTAAGATAGGTTCCATTTAAGCCTCCTAAGATGCCCTAATCAAGAGATGTATAAATAGATCCCTTGATATTCTTTGGAGACATGAGTTTCTCTTAGGTTTTCCTTGGTAGTTGTCTCTCTCTCTCTTCTCTTCTTCTCTTGTTTCCGTCGGTTGGTTAGCATCAATCGAAGACAAAGACTTGCTATTCTAGGAGTTGTCTCAGGTGATCCTGACGTGGATACTTATAGAGGCAAGGCCCGTTGGTCATGCTTGTGGTTTCGATGAATTCGAAAGAATCTCGAAGGTAAAACTTCTCTTCCTCCTTTTGTGTGTACATGTGATTATTTCAAAGCAAGTTTTCCAGGCCCCCAGGGGATGTTTGGGATGCAATCAAAATTATTTTATTCACTTTATTCCGCTGCGCATGATCCTGAAATCTCCAACAAGTGGTATTAAAGTCACCTTGCTTGTTTGGCATAGATCGCATGTTATAGGAGAATGTTTAAAGCATATATGATGTTTTAATATACCTGTGCCATGTTTTTCTATATGAGAGATTAGAGTATGAATGATTCTACATATAGGATATGTTTATAACCTAAAAGGAAATACCGAGGATGTGCCTGAAACACCGAAGGTGTTGGCTGCATCATTAGAGCCTAAGCATAGACTCACGTTCACATCGGGAAATTTATTTCTTAATGTGACCTTGGTTTTTCCATATTTAGGTTTATTTCCTTTTTAGATGAAACCCATAATAACCTAAAATCCCTCGTGCAAATATTAGGGATAACACTTTTCATTAATATGGTTGAACCAAAGTTCTTTTTCGTGTTTGGGTTGTTAGACTCTCTCCAAGCCTGGCATGACATTGAGCATGTTCAATTCATATGAGATTCAATGTTTATTTTAAATGGTAAGGACCAGAGGTCAATTTTAAGTTTGGGTTGTTGGACTCTCTTCAAGTCTGGCTTATAAATTGGATATGTTCAAAACATTTAAATTCGAACTCATGATTAATGTGTCAGATATAACTGAAACCATTGATTTGTTGGACTCTCTCCAAGGTTAATGTGGACAAAGGTGCTATTAAGTGATATGCATTGGATGTATATATGTTAATGAGTTAACAACCTAATGTATATGTGAACATTCAATTAGTTGATAGCATAAAGTGATAGTTATATATTTGATATATAATGGGTACTGTTGATACCTAACATTATGAATATGAATGACTTATTGGACTCTCTCCAAGGTTATTCTTAGTCATAATAGATATAAACCCACTAGGGGATAACCTACCATCTCTCGAATTCAAAGTAAGGGCTATTGAATTTGATAAAAATAGTGGGAGTTTCTTGTTAATGTAAATTGTTTGCATTACTATAAATTCATCTCTCTTATACACCTCTTTTTGTATGTCTAGGTATTAATTAGAACATCATGTCAACCTCCATTAACTTACGTTCTATTTTGGACAATAATAAATTGACTATGCCAAACTTCTTGGATTGGCTTCACAACTTGAGAATTGTTCTCAATGTTGAAAAGATACCTTATGCCCTTGAAGAGGTTCTTCCCCAACCTCCTACAGACAATGCATCTGGTGACCAAAAGTTGGCTTACCAAAAACATATTGCTGACTGTAAGATAGTGAGTTACATTATGCTAGCGTCGATGTCTCTTGAGTAGCAGAAGAAACATGAGCATATGGATGCTAATACAATTGTCTTCCATCTTTGAGAGTTGTTCGATGATTAGGCGCAATCTGAAAGGTTCGAGGTCACCCAACTCCTCTTTCGCTCGAAGATGCAGGAGGATTCATATCCAGTGCAGTTTGCACTAAGGATGAATAGTTATATTGAGCGATTGGGATCATTAGGGTTTTTCATTGACCATGAATTAAGTATTGACTTAATTCTTCACAATTTGATGTGTAGCTATTCACAATTTGTGATGAACTATCAGATGAATAAGATTGAGTCCACAATTCCCGAATTGATCAATATGCTAAAAATAGTAGAGTCATCTGTTTCTAAAGAATAGAAGGTGGTGATGCTAGTTGACTCCTCAAAGAAATGTTCTAAAAGGAAGTCAAAAAACAAATCTAAAGGGAAGAACAAGGCAAAGAAGGAAGAATTAACTCCCAAAGTCACCTGCCATCATTGTGGCAAGAATGGACATTGGAAGAGAAACTGCAAGTAGTATCTGGAGTCACTGAAGCAAAAAAAAGGAATCTGATGCCTAATCTACTTCAGGTATATTTGTTATTGAATGTCATACTATTTCTTCTAATACTTGGGTATTAGATACCGGATGTGGCTCACATATATGTAATGACATACAGGGGCTTTGGAATAGAAGAAGAATGGTTAAGGGAGAAGCAGATCTAAGGGTTGGCAATGGAGAAAAAGTTGTTATAGCCAATGGTACTTATATGTTGTGACTTCCCACGGGACTAGTTTTAGAGTTGGATGATTGTTTTTATATTCTTGCATTAATAAAGAACATTGTTTCTATTTCATGTTTGAATAAGAAAGATTATCATTTGACGTTTAGTAATAATTATTGTTATATTACGTTAGATGGTGTTCTTTATGCTTTTGGAATGTTATATAATGGAATCTACACGTTAGATACATCCAACGAGATATTCAATATCGAATCAAATAGAAAATACACTAAGTTAGATAATCAATTAACCTCGCAATTATGGCATTGTCGTCTTGGCCATATAAGCAATAAATGCATGTCCAAACTGCATAAACTTGGCATTTTAGAGTCTTATGAATCATATTCATTAGACACGTGTGTTTCATGCTTAAAAGGAAAGATGACTAAGTTACCTTTTCTTGGAAAGGGTGAACGAGCAGTTGAGGTATTGGGCCTTATACATACCGATGTATGTGGCCCAATGTCAACTCATGTCATAGGAGGTTATAGCTACTTCGTTATCTTTATCGATGATTATTCACGATATCGATATTTGTATTTGTTAAGATACAAATCTGAAGTCTTTGGAAGGTTTAAATATTTCAGAAAAGAAGTAGAGAAACAACTGGGGAAAGGTATTAAAGTACTTCGATTGGATCGAGGTGGTGAATACTTAAGCCAAGAGTTTCAAGATTATCTAAGGGACAATGACATCTTGTCCCAAAGGACTCCACCTTACATGCAACAACATAATAGTGTGGTTGAAAGGCGAAACCAAACCTTGTTGGACATGGTTAGGTCAATGATGCAACATTCAAGTCTTCTAAAAACCTTTTGGAGTTATGCACTCGAGATCGCTATTTACTTGTTAAATAGAGTCCCAACTAATGCAATCTCTACTACTCCATATGAGATGTGGAATAGTAGAAAATCTCATTTAATTTATTCAAAGATATGGGGTTGTCCTGCTTATGTGAAGAGGATAGTATCAGATAAGATGGAGGCTAAGTCTGATAAGTGTCTATTTATTGGTTACCCTAAGGAAACGAGGGGTTACCAATTCTATCATTCCTTGGAACAAAAGGCGTTTGTTTCAAGGTAAGTTGTATTCCTAGAGAAGGAGTTTCTCTTACAGGAAAACAGTGGGAGTGAGATTGAACTAAGCGTAGTTCAAGAGACTCTGGTAGACACAGAAGAGATGCTTAGTCAAGAACCACAACTGATTACTCATACGGATGAGGTAGTAGCTGATCCTGATGATACACCACCTCCTCGTAGATCTAGGAGGACATGTAGGATTCCTGAGAGATATGGATTTCTCATAAATGAATCTAATGATGTATTGCTCATAGAGAATGAGGAACCCACTAGTTATGAAGAGGCAATGAATAGTTCAGACAGGGATAGGTGGCCAATACCCATGAAATCAAAAATGGATTCCATTTATGAAAACCAAGTTTGGAACTTGGTGGACCCACCCGAAGGCATAACGCCTATAGGGTGCAAGTGGGTTTTCAAGAAGAAAGCTGACATGGATGGTAATGTTATTACTTATAAAGCTATATTAGTGGCAAAAGGCTATCGTTAAAGACAAGGTGTTGACTATGACGAAATATTTTCACTAGTAGCTATGCTTAAATCCATTCGGATACTCTTTGCCATAGTGGCTCATTTTGATTATGAGATATGGAAGATGGATGTGAAATCAACTTTCCTTAATGGAAACCTGTTTGAGGATGTATATATGATACAACCTGAGGTTTTCACATCCATTGACAAGAACAAAATATGCAAGCTTCAATGATCCATTTATGGATTGAAGCAAGAATCTAGGAGTTGGAATATCAATTTTGATGAGGCGAACAAACAGTTTGATTTCTCACAAAATTCTGAAGAGCCCTGTGTGTATAAGAAGGTTAGTAGGAGTATGATCATGTTCTTAGTATTGTATGTTGATGGCATCTTAATTATAGAAAATGATATTCCTATTTTGCAAACGTCAAAGTCTGGTTGTCCAAAATGTTCTCAATGAAAGACATGGGAGAAGCAACGTATATTTTGGGGATTAAGATCTATAGAGATAGATCAAATCGGTTGGTTAGTCTTTCACACTCTACATACATAGACAAAGATCTAAAACGGTTTAGCATGGAAGAATCCAAGAAAGGTTTTATTCCCATGAGGTATGGGATTCACCTTTCGAAGTCTATGTGCCCGCGCACTGAATATGAGAGGATTCCCATGAGTCAGATCTCATATGCGTCAGCTATATGATCGATCATGTATGCTATGTTATGTACGAGGCTCGATGTTTCTGTTGGTGCAGGGGCACCAGTTAATCGAACCTTGGTTTTGATAATGGCAAAGATTTAAAGTTAAGCTATTTTGTTATCTCATATGCTATGATAAGTGTGCAGGTATTGTATTAGAATTTGCTAAGGTCAATGACACCAGGAGAATCTCTGAACGAGAAATTTCAGGGGTCAACAACACTAGGAGAATCTCAGGATGAGAAACCTCGGTGGTCGAGTGACACCAGGAGCATCTCGGAAGGAGAAACCTCGGTGGTCGGGTGATACCAAGAGAATCTCGGAAGGAGAAACCTCGGTGATCAAGTGATCGAAAGCTAAGCGATAGGTTAGGAGGACAAAAGGTAAGCTCCAGGTGTGGAGCGGTGGTAAGGATGCATCCTTAGTAAGAGAACAATCCTAGGTGTCAATCCGACCAAGGCTTCCGAAGGAATGTCGAAGTCGAGATCGGACAGTCAAAGGACTATCACACTGAATGGCATGATGTATCTCTTGTGCTAACCTTGTGTTGCAAGTATTAGGTTAAATTTTCAAGAGTAGCAGTCAACTGGAGGTTTTGGCAGTTGACTGGAGGCAATCGACTGCTGATAGGATCAGTCGACTGATGTCGACAAATCAGCCCAATGCACATGGTCAAAGAGATATTGATCGATGCCACCACCTCAAGATAAGATAAGTTGCCACCTCAAGATAAGATCCACGAGTTTTTGATCTAGATCTGGACATATTCCAAGGCACAAGTCTATAAAAGGAGGAGAGGACTCAAACCCTATATCATGATCAATCAATCAATGAACTCCTAAGTGTGTTGGCTCTCCGACTGCAATCTTTCGTGCTACAACGCTACTCCGACCGTGCATCCGCTACAAGTTATTTGTCGGTATCTTGTTTACTTCTTAATTATTATTTGCAAAGAGGAGAGGTAAGGTTGTTACCTCTTCCTCTACATCATTGTAATCGGTTGTCTCTTACCTCCAACGAGGAAGAGACTTTTAGTACGTTGCCCTTTGGAAGCGATCAAGGATCACAAGGTCTTGAATTAGTAGTCGGTGGGTTGTGAACCAAGTAAAAAATACTTGTATTTTGTGTTTTAGTTTTCCACTGCGTACTTTGTTTTAATCGACGAAATGAAAAGTTTTCCGAACTCTATTCACCCCCTCTAGCGTTTTCCTCAATCCAACAATTGGTATCAGAGTGGGGGCGCTCAGATTCGGTGCAACACTAGTTGAGCATTTTCTTTTCTTTATTTTTTTTTAATTATCTCCTGCACTACTAATCCAAGACCAAGTCTTGGGACTTTTTATTTAGTGTTTTTTTTGCTAGTATTGGAAGATCGTTGATCGAGCTAATCATATAAGAGCATCCCACAAGGCCTAAAGGTAACAATGTCAATTTAAATTTTAAATTGCATATTATTTGTTTCAAGTGCAGGGAGAGAGGACACTATAAAAATAAGTGTCCTACTCGTAAGACTTGAACGACGCAACCGACAACAAAGGAGAAACTAATGCCAGAAGTCAGGAGTAACAAGGAGCACATCAAGTGCTTCAGGTGCGGAAGATTCGGTCACTACAAAAATCGATGCCAGGAGAAAAAGGTTAGTAAAATTAATAATTTTGGAAATTTGAGTTTTAGAATACTTGATAATTTAGATAAATTGTGCATTAAAGCTAGTAAATTAGTTAATTGTTGTCAATTAATTAACACAGTTAATAATTGAACTAATAAAAACTTAATTAATTCAGATTTAATTAGTTTAAATAATAATAATATCATGGAAGAAAATGATCGAATTAATCTATCATTTGATAAAATTAAACAAGAGCTAAATCAAATTTTTAGTTTAATCAACATAGATTTAGATCAAGACAAGGATAAAACCAACCTAGGACTTAATCAAAGCCTAAATCAGAATAATCAAACCTTAGGACAAAATCATCAAACCCTAGATCTGATTAATCTAGATAATTCCGAATTAAAAAATTTTGTTTTGAAAAATTCAACCATAAAAAAATTCAAAATTAAATTTAAAAAATTCTAATAATCTTATCTTGAAAAATTCTAATAATTCTATTAATAATTCTACATTTAAAAATTCTAATAATCTCATCTTTAAAAATTCTAATAATTCTATTAATAATTCTACTTTTAAAAATTATAATAATCTTATCTTGAAAAATTCTAATAATTCTATTAATAATTCTACTTTTGAAAAGTCTAATAATCTTATCTTTAAAAATTCTAATAATTCTTCTTTTGAAAGTCTAATAATCCTATTAAATCTATTTTAAATTCAAAATCTAACTTAATTAAAAATTCAAAATTAAATAATCAAACCAATAAAATCAATTATAATAGAGTACCATTTGATTATACAAAAATTAATAATTTAGCAATTAAACCTTCAACTTTTAGAAATTCAACAAATAAAAGTTTACCTAAGAAACAACCATTTCTTTGAATTGATTTAACATAACATGCTCATGCATACATATCATTTTAATTAATTATCATACATATTTTTGTCATGTCATACATACTAGTCTTAAATTAAATCTCATAGAACGGTTAGATAGGAAATGATTAATTAACCTTGACAACATAGTATCAGAACGTGATGGGATGATAGTACGTTAGGAAAATGAAGTCTCATGTATCTGGGTTAGAAAAGGAGTATCTAGCTTGGTGCACTTGGCTAAGTGGAATTAGCTGAAGCTACCTCACCGCATCCTAAACTAGTTAGACCAGAACGTAATCCTAAAGTGAATTAAGTGTACAATTTCTTAAGTTGACTTTTTCTAAGGAAGTGGTCGTTGTTCCGATCAAAGAAGGCCTCTATGCCTCGCCATGACCTGGAAGCCATCTTTTGAAATGTTCACTTAAATAACTAAAGACTAAATCCGAATATAACCCAAGGTTAATTAATTTTCAAATCATTAAAATTAACTAAGTAAAATTAACTTCATCTCACAACACCTATAAGGATAACTTGGTTGATCATGTAGAATGGGTGAGATGGTAAGGACAACAAATTGGAAATAGTTTTGAAAATGATTTCAAATATAAATATATATATATATATATATATATATATATATATATATATATATATATATATATATATATATATATATATATATAAATAGATTCTTAAAACTATTTTTATTGGTTGCCATGATTATTGTGTGTAGTTATACGTAGTGTTCAAAATAATTATGCTTCTTAAAATGATGGTTAGTTGACCAATAATGAACGTATAGATCCTTAGGTCAACATTAGACACCTAGATCCTCTGGACACTTAGGTAAGCCTTCCTTGTTGCCAACAAGGGTGTCCTAAGAGTTTATCAGACAAAGGTGGAGGCCCTCTAGATAAGCCTTCCTTGTGGTTAACAAGGATGTTAGGTTAAGGGGGAGCTTCTAATTGGATAATCATCATAGAAGTTGTTAAAATATTATTTTCAAAAAAAATTGCCAATACTTTCAAAATTTAAAATCCTTCTTTTTGATAATATGCCAAGGAGGAGAGAAGACTTAAGCTAGACAAACTTAGTATCTCTAGCTACCTTTAGTTTGGCATAAACCTAATAGACATGAGCCTTTAATATCCTGTGAATGTATCATTCTCAAAAAAAAATTATAACAATGTTAAAGGTTAGAAGGTCACATCCTAACCTAGGATATACATTGTTGGTGCAGGATCTAGAAACCTAAGCTCATGGTATCAAACATTAACTTTAAAGATGCACTCCTAAAACTCTTTTTTGATATATGGCAAAGGAGGAGAAAGAGAGAAAGTTAAGGAGAGAAAGTTAAGGTTAACTATTTTTTCAAAAAGTATTTGTTTTTCAAAACTCACCTAGGGTTAAGGGGGAGGTAACCTTAAGGGGAAGGTTTTGAAAAATATTTGTTTAAAGCTTACTATTTTATTAACTTTGAATTAGTTTGTCATAGATCAAAAAGGGGGAGATTGTTGGTGCAGGGGCACTAGTTAATTGAACCTTGGTTTTGATAATGTCAAAGATTCAAAGTTAAGCTATTTTGTTATCTCATATGTTATGCTAAGTGTGCAAGTATTGTATTAGACTTTGCTAAGGTCAACGACACCAGGATAATCTCCGAACTAGAAACATCAATGATCAACGACACCAGGAGAATCTCAGGACGAGAAACCTCGGTGGTCGAGTGACACCAGGAGCATCTCGGAAGGAGAAACCTCGGTCGTCGGGTGATACCAAGAGAATCTCGGAAGGAGAAACCTCGGTGATCAAGTGATCGAAAGCTAAGCGATAGGCCAGGAGGACCAAAGGTAAGCTCCAGGTGTGGAGTGGTGGTAAGGATGCATCCTCAGTAAGAGAACAATCCTAGGCGTCAATCCGACCAAGGCTTCCGAAGGAATGTCGAAGTCGAGATCGGACAGTCAAAGGACTGTCACACTAAATGGCATTATGTATCTCTTGTGCTAACCTTGTGTTGCAAGTATTAGGTTAAATTTTCAAGAGTAGCAGTCGACTGGAGGTTTTGGTAGTTGACTGGAGGTAGTTGACTGCTGATAGGATCAGTCGACTGATGTCGACGAATCAACCCAATGCACATGGTCAAAAAGATATCGATCGATGTTGCCACCTCAAGATAAGATCCACGAGTTTTGGATCTGGATCTGGATATATTCCAAAGCACAAGTCTATAAAAGGAGGAGAGGACTCAAACCCTATATCATGATCAATCAATCAATGAACTCCTAAATGCGTTGGTTCTCCGACCGTAATCCTTCGTGCTACAACGCTACTCCGACCGTGCATCCACTACAAGTTATTTGTCAGTATCTTGTTTACTTATTAATTATTATTTGCAAAGAGGAGAGGTAAGGTTGTTACCTCTTCCTTTACATCATTGCAATCAGTTGTCTCTTACCTCCAACGAGGAAGAGACTTTTAATATGTTGCCCTTCGGAGGCGATCAAGGATTGCAGGGCCTTGATTAGCAGTCGGTGGGCTGTGAAACAAGTAAAAAATACTTGTGTTTTGTGTTTTAGTTTTCCACTGTGTACTTTGTTTTAATCGACGAAAAGAAAAGATTTTCGAATGTTATTCTTCCCTTCTAGCATTTTCCTCGATCCAACAGTATCGTACACTTTGAGCGTTACCATGTCTTGAACCAAGTGGGTATTGGATGAGTGAAATAAATAAGGCATGAACAACTGAAGCTGCTGAAGGGTTCAGAAATGTTCTGGAGTTGATTTAGACTTTTCGGTCAATTGGGAGTCATAATGTACTGCTAGGTGCCACTCATGGTCTAAGAATGAGATTCTCGATGAGATAGGATATATCTAGTTGGACCATACCAAGGGAGTGCGAAACGAAGGTTATAGAACCTTTTATGGCCTTGTCGGACTAAGCACGGCCATATTGCACCTAAACGAAGTCAAACGAACCATACAGAGCCTCACACGGCCATGCCTAACCTGGCACGGGGCGTGTCTAGATCTGGACAAAAATGACCAAAGTCTAGGATGTGCCCAAAAGGACACACGGCCAACCGTGTGTCCTAGCACGGTCGACCATGTGTAAGACACACGACCATATCGCGTCTTCGTCATTTTTAAGATTTCTCTTATGGAAATTTTCTGGGTTGTTCTTACCTTAATTATGGGATAATTATGGTAAGATAGGTTCCTTTTAAGCCTCCTAAGATGCCCTAATCAAGAGATCTATAAATATATCCCTTGATAATCTTTGGAGACATGAGTTTCCCTTAGGTTTTCCTTGGTAGCCATCTCTCTCTCTCTTCTCTTCTTCTCTTGTCTCTACCGGTTGGCTAGCACCAATCAGAGACAAAGATTTGCTACTCTAGGAGTTGTCTCAGGTGATCCCAGTGTGGATACTGATAGAGGCAAGGCTCGTTGGTCTTGCTTGTGGTTTCAACAAATTCGAAAGAATCTCAAAGGTAAAACTTCTCCTCCTCCTTTTGTGTTTACATGTGATTATGTCAAAGCAAGTTTTCCTGGCCTCCAGGGGATGTCTGGGATGTAATAAAAATTATTTTATTCACTTTATTTCACTGTGCATGATCCCGGAATCTCCAACAAAAAACACTTCAAGCAAATTCCATATCATAGGGTTTGTGAACCCTTCTTTTATAGACCTTTGGCTTAACATAGTCTAGATCAAGATCCAGATCTAGATCCTATTTACTTGGATCTTATCTTGAGGTGGCAACTTTGACCAATCACTCTTTGTCCTTGTGCTTTGGGTTGATTTGCAGGCATCAGGCGACTACTGTTTTCGCAAGTCGACTGGACTAGTCGACTACTCATCTATCCCAGTCGACTGCTATACTTGAGTTTCAATTCAATCACCTATATCACAAGGTTAGCACAAGATATATAATAACAGTGATCATGATAGTCTTTGACTGTCTGATCTCGACTTTGGCATTCCTCTAGAAGCTTTAGTCGGATCGACGCTTAGGGTTGCCCCCTTATCGAGGATGCATCCTTACCATCGCTTCTCACCCGGAGCTTACCTTTGCCAACCCCTGGTCCTCAGACCTATTGGACTTCTTAGCTTCTGATCCTGCAAACTTACTAAGACCTGCAAGCTTGACACAGAATATAAGATATAATATGACTTAATGTTGAACCTTTGCCATTATCAAAACTCAGGTTTGATTATCTAGTGTCAATACACCAACAATCTCCCCCTTTATGATTTATGGCAATATCGTTCAAAGTTAAGGAAATAAAAGTATAAAATAATCAACAGATTATTTTTTAAAACTCCCCTTTAATATTTTTCTTAACTTTACCTTCTCCCCCTTTGACATACATCAAAAAGAATGAAATTTAATGTTTTCTTAAATTATGCACCAACAATGTTTAACCTAGGTTAGGATTTTACTCTCCAACCTTTAACATTGTTATAAAACATCAAAACTTAAGGTCCATTTAGATCTATCAAATTTTTAAAATATTTTTTTAAGAAATTAAAGGCATGTTTAAAATTTAAAAGACTTAAGTTTAATAGGTCTAATATGCCTAACTAGAGGTAGCTAGAGATATTAAGTTTGTCTAACTTAAGTCTTCTCTCCCCCTTTGGTATACATTAAAAAGAGTGTGATTTTAGGTTCTCTAGGTCCTGCACCAACAATGATTTTATCTTTTAAAAATATTATATGCTTAACATATAGTAAAGTTTTCAAAATACTTTTAATAGTTATAATATTTTAAATATTTGAAAATAAATAATTTAAGAATCTAACAAGAATATTTTGAATGAATGGTTAAAGAAAAAGATAGAAAGGTTTAAAAATATATACCATTTTTCAAATCATAATTTTTTTTAAATATATTTTTAAAACCTTATAAGTGCTGATTTTTCAATTTAAACCTCCCCCTTAACTTAACATCCTTGTTAACCACAAGGAAGGCTTACCTAAATGTCTAGAGGATCTCGGTCAATCAAAACCTCCTCCTTAACTTGATATACTCTTAGGACATCCTTATTAACTACAAGGAAGATTTTTCTAAATGTCTAGAGGGTCTCGGTATCTAAAATTGACCTAAGGATCTAGTCAATCAATCAACCTTTTAAGAAAATATAGGTTTTCAAAAATTAAGTATAACTACAACAAACATGACAATCAATAAGTATAGTAAAAGTAGTTTTAGAAAAATATTTATATGTAAATTTTGAAATCATTTTCAAAACTATTTTCAATTTTTTGTCTTTAATATCTCACCCATTCTACATGATCAATCAAGTTATCCTATAGGTGTTGTGAGATGAATGCAATTTTACTTAGTTAAATTTTAATGTCATAGGAATTAATTAACCTTGGGTTAGATTCGGATTTTGTTGGATCGAGAAGCGTCGCTAGAGGGGGAAGGGTGAATAGCGAGCGTAAAATTTTTCGTTTCGTTCGTTCGATATACGAGCAAGCACAGCGGAAAAATAAAAAGACAAGTTTATTTTTACTTTGTTCACAACCCAGCGGTTGCTACTCCAAGGCCCTAACGGTCCTAGACTGCGTACGGAGGGCAAAGCACTATAAGATCTCCTCCTCATTGAAGGTAGGAGATACCGATCACAAAACCGGAAGTACGAGGATGAGGCAACAAGCCTACCTCACATTGTTACGATTAAAACAAAGAATACAAAAGATATTACTTGCTACTGCTGCCAACGAAGAAGATGGAAGCTTGGCGTCGCGTCGGCGTTATGATGGTGTTGGAGCTATGGCATTGTAGGAGCACTTGAGAATAATCTTGATTGATATTTTGGTTGGAATCCTCCCCTCCTTTTATAGAGTTTGGCCTCAGAATAAGTTGTTGGGGGATCGGTACGGCCGGCTAGAGGGGGGGGTGAATATCCCTCATTCGTTGGATGTCGTAATTTGCTCGTCTACAAAACGTTAGCGCAAGCGGAATATGCAAATACAAATAAATAAAGACAAGCAAATAAACAATGAAAACAAACAATACAAACACCGAGATGTAACGTGGTTCACGGCTACGCCGTTAATCCACGGTCCGATTCGTCCACGGTGAATCACTCCGCAATCTATCCACTAGATCTCTCCTTTGCACAAAGCTAGGTGGAGGTAACCTCTTTACAATATCTCTTCTTACAATAGAATGGAAATAAAGCAAGTAAGAAGAGTGGAAGAACACTTAGAGCACTTTGGGAGCAAATTGGAGCATGAGCATTAGCCTCCCAAAGCCTCATCCCCTTCCTTTTTATAGAGGAAGAGGGTTTCTTCCCGTTGAAACAGGATCAGTCGACTGATGCTCTCGATCAGTCGACTGATCCCGTAGCCGTTGCCAAATAACGACTGCTTTCCACGTTGGATTCCATCCAACGGTATTGGCATTAGTCGACTGATGGCACCATCAGTCGACTGGTGCTCGATTAGTCGAATCCTCAACAAGGTGCGGTGACATCGATCGCTGCCGTCCCTTGGCGATCGATGTCGACGAATGATCGCCGATCCAAGGAAGTCGACTGCTTGGGCCAAATGCCCATGAGTCAGACACCAGTCAAACCCAATCGACTCAGAGAAGTCGAACGCCATTCCATGGCAGTCGACTGGTGTCGGGAAATCCCATCCGACACTTAGCCAAATGGCCAAGTTTCACCTACGAGCTACTACCCCTTCCCGGGTTACATTCGCTCACTCTCATCTCTCGGAGTCCCTCGCCTTCGAAGTTCTCTTCATTCTCGGCCACGTCCCTCGGCAGCATCAGGCGCACGACTCTGCAATGCTCCTTCGCGTCTCTTGCCTCGAAGTCTACTTCCTCCGGCTTCACTCCAAGCTTCTCGTCCGGCGGTCCCTCGGATGCTCCAAGCGCACGGCTTCTGCAAAGTAATCCTTCACCGACTCAAGGACCGAGTCATGAGATGTGAAACTCGCCACGGCTCCATGTGCGAATTACTAAGTCCTGCATGACTTCAACGCATATATCAAATCAACATAACAAACTAACTTAAACCCTTTGCCACACACATCAAAACCTAATCATGGCAAGAGATTGCCCTAACAATCTCCCCCTTTTTGATGTGTGGCAATCCGTTTAAGTTAGGTAAAAATATTTGATAAAAATTTTAAGGTAAGAAAGCATGTAAACATAAACATGATATAGCAACATGCAACTCCCCCTTAATCAATGAAACTCCTCATACAAATTTTCTCCCCCTATCACAATTTACTTAAACATAATTATTTCTCCCCCTTTGACACCATCAAAAAGATTAACACTAAGTTATAAACTCATGGCATCAAGTCTAATAGGAGAAAAATACCAAAAATTGTGTTAAAACATGAAATCAGCCTTTACTATTCGGAATATCAGGCCACCAGTCGACTGGTTCAGACTACCAGTCGACTGGCACAAGGTTTTCAGGAATTCCTGATTTTCAGACCTAAATTCAGAAATGCATTAAAAATTTCAGAAAATTCTAAAAATCATGAAACTTGGGGAACATATTTTTTGTAAGTATATCTATCAATGAAAAATAGTTTTTCATGAAAAATCATTATATTTTTTGATATTTGCCAAAAATCCAAAAGTTTTAAAAACCACTAGGTTTTTGATCATGTGAGTATCAAGTTTAACACCTAGTTTTGGTTCCAATTGTTTCAAAACATGAATACATAGTTTTTAAAGTAAGAAATTATTTTGAAAACATATGAAATATCCAACCATGATCTTTGGGCAATATGTCTATGAATTAAACATAAGCCTTCCCCATGATTGGTCTATTATTGCTATTTTGATACTTCAAATGACCATATAAATGCCATAGGCATTAGTTAACATTTGTATCATCCTAACATCTCACCCATGCTAAGTTTTCAATCAAGGTAGCCTATTGTGAGTGTGAGATGTATCCTAGAGGGTATTTGTATACACTTAACCATTATATTCATGCGATTCTATCAAGGTTAAGTATCAACCTAACAATCCTCATGATCATAAAGGCATATATCAATTAATTCTACATTATGATCATGAACCTAAAGTATTCATCAATTAATAATCATGCATTAGGTATTATATCATGATAATAAGCAAAGTATCACCTAAAGCATGATTTAACCCTATTTCTCATGATTATGTGTCAAATATCAAAATCATAAATCATGATTGCAAACATACATAGCAATTGCATTAATCATCATGATTTAAGCATTATTAACTATTTATAGGCACGTTATCATCACCTAACACTATTTAAAAATGTTGTCCCGCCATCCTAAGTCAACCAAAATATGATATAGGTCAATTGCATATGGTTGACTACCCTAGGGTTTTTCTAACCCTTAAGGATGGATTTTGGAATCCAAAATAAGTTCTTTCCTATTGGGTTCACAAGATACTCCTTGGGGATCCATTTCCTAGCTATTACCTTCTTTTTATCTTGTCCCCTAGCAATTAAGCATTTATAGGCCTTTTCATTTTTTTTTTCTTTGTATCCTAGGCTTTTCTTATTGAAACTAGCTCTTTGGCTCCCTATAATCATGTTCAATGTATTTGAGCCAATTGTAAACTTTTCTAGGGCTTTGGTTAAATAATCTACTTTCTCTCTTAAAGCCCTATTTTCATCCATGCATGCATCACTAACATTAAATGGCATATATTCATGTGAGCATGCATCATCATCATTAAAACATGTTTTTTCTAATTTTTGCTCTAATTCCTTAATTTGGTCAAGCATGATTTTGTTCTTTTTCTTGGCTCTAAATAAGTCCTTAGTGAGGCTAGAAATCATATACATAATTTGCTTAGGGGGTAGATTTGTTACCTCACTTACCAAATCCTCTTCTTCGGATGAGGATGATGTAGAGGCTCCCCCTTCACTTGAGCTCTCTCTACTTGAGCTTGATTCTCCATTTTCGGTGGAGGAGCAATCCAAGTCATCGAAAGCCATCAGTGCAAGGTTGGAGTAGACATGCTCTTCTTCATCGGATGAGGAAGAGGAGGCAAGGTCATCCCATGTCTTTGCTTTGAGAGTCATGGCCTTTCCTTTTTCCTTGGCCTTCTTTTCCTCTTCCTTCTTTTTACTCCCCTTTTTCTTCTTCTTTTCTTCTTTCTTCTTCCTTTCTTCCTTGCTTTTGTTTAGGAGAGGACAATTGTCCCTTATGTGCCCCTCTCCTTGGCAATTGTAGCATATGACCTTCCCCCTAGGTCTTCTTCTCCTATCATGAGATTTATTAAATTGAAAACCTTTTAACGCACGTCTTACCCTCCTTACCATATAGGCTTCTTCGGTGCTATCCATGGAGGAGGAGGAAGACGCTTCATCATCGGAGGAGGAGGGGATCTCTATCTTCTTCTTCCCCTTGTTTGCTATCAAAGCTACTCCTCTTGAAGTTGGAAACTTTGGCTCTTCTTGTATTCCTTCAAGCCTTGTTTCGTGGAGCTCCATTGTTGAGAAAAACTTCTCCAAGGTACTTACTTCCAAGTTCTTGGAGATGTAAAATGAGTCCACCATGGAGCTCCATCTTGAGGACCGGGGAAAGGCATCTATGGCCTTCATTACCATATCCCGGTTTGATAACTTCTCACCTACACTTGACAAACCGGTTATAATTTCCTTGAAACGAGAATGTAAGGAAAGTACCTTTTCTCCCTTTTCTAGTTTAATGTTGTTGAGTTGGGAGCGGAAGACATCTCTCCTTGCTAGCTTGGCCTCAGATGTGCCTTCATGGAGTTCTACAAGCTTCTCCCACATCTCTTTGGCGCTAGCACATTCTCCGATCCGATTGATCTCTTGTTGAGGGAGCACATTGAGAAGATGATGTTTTGCCTTTGAGTTTGCAAGGTGCTCCTCTCTTTGCTTCTTAGTCCAACGTGATTTTTCAATTGGTTCACCCCTTTCATCCCTAGGCAACTCGAAACCATTTTCCATTATAAGCATAATATCAAAATCGGTCTCGAAGAATACCTCCATTCGCTTCTTCTACCAAGCGAATTCCCCTTCGAACTTCGGCGGATAAATGTTCGAGCCGACCATCGTTTGATGAAGTGCTTGTTGCGGCGGTTAGTCCGGTGACAAGCAACCTCGCTCTGATACCACTTGTTGGGGGATCGGTACGGCCGACTAGAGGGGGGGTGAATAGCCCTCGTTCGTTGGATGTCGTAATTTGCTCGTCTACAAAACGTTAGCACAAGCGGAATATGCAAATACAAATAAATAAAGACAAGCAAATAAACAATGAAAACAAACAATACAAACACCGAGATGTAACGTGGTTCACGACTACGCTGCTAATCCACGGTCCGATTCGTCCACGGTGAATCACTCCGCAATCTATCCACTAGATCTCTCCTTTGCACAAAGCTAGGTGGAGGTAACCTCTTTACAATCTCTCTTCTTACAATAGAATGGAAATAAAGCAAGTAAGAAGAGTGGAAGAACACTTAGAGCACTTTGGAAGCAAATTGGAGCATGAGCATTAGCCTCCCAAAGCCTCATCCCCTTCCTTTTTATAGAGGAAGAGGGTTTCTTCCCGTTGACACAGGATCAGTCGACTGATGCCCTCGATTAGTCGACTGATGCCCTTGATCAGTCGACAGATCCCGTAGTCTTTGCCCAATAACGGCCGCTTTCCACGTTGGATTCCATCCAACAGTATTGGCATCAGTCGATTGATGGCACCATCAGTCGACTGGTGCTCGATCAGTCGAGTCCTCAACGAGGTCGACTCCACTCTGTGCCCGTGCACAATGACATCAGTCGACTGCCGTCCCTTGACAATCGACTGATGTCGATGTCGGCCGATCAAAGCGTCATTGCTAAACAAATGCCCATGAGTCGGACACGGTCGAACCTAATTGTCTCGGAAGCGATCATTGCCATTCCATGGCAGTCGACTGGTGTCGGGAAATCCCATCCGACACTTAGCTAAATGGCCAAGTTTCACCTACGAGCTACTGTTGGTGCAATCGGCCCAGGTCACGATTGACCAGGACTCGAGTTTGGCTCGAGTGATGTCTTGATGTGTTTTGATGTTTTGACAAAAACATATGACAATGTAATTGTCATGGTAAGTCCAAGTCTTGAGTTCTTGGATTGGAAAGTCCAAGCATGGTCTTGGCAATGTAAAAGTCCAACATGAGTTGGCAAGGGAAAGTCCAAGCATGGTCTTGGCATTTGAGAAGTCCAACATGGGTTGGCAAGGAAAGTCCAAGTATGGTCTTGGCATTTGAGAAGTCCAACATGGGTTGGCATTTGAAGTCCAAGGGGATTGATATTGGCGGCGTAAAGTCCAAGCGGTAGTCTTGGCAGCATAAGTCCAATAGTTGGCGGCGTAAAGTCCAAGCGGAGTCTTGGCGGCGTAAGTCCAATGTGCCTTGGCGGTGTAGACACCGTTAGCATGACATAGCCGATGGAAGCACCTGAAGGCTAGCGCAATGGATAAACAAGTCATGGATGACTTGGAGGGATCCGAGAGGCGTGAGGCTGATGGAGGTGGCTAGAAGGTTTAGGTCTAGGCTAAGGGTAGTCTAGCAAGTATGGGGGAACCATACTTGGGCTAAAACCTCATGTTTGGTGTCATGTGGCGGAATCAACTAGGGCGAGTTATGGCCTAGCAATCAGGTGGGCGATCGATGATGGCTTCGAGCGGTCGGTGATCGTGTGATCAGTCGACTGGTGCTCGGTATTTCGGGCACAGAATGGAGTCGAGACTCGATTGGTCGAGTGAAGGCTCCATCAGTCGACTGATGGTCATGATCAGTCGACTGATGAAGGTTCCGTTGGACTTATCCAGCGTGGATTTAGCCGTTGTCTCACGACAACAGTGGCATTAGTCGACTGATGGTCCCGATCAGTCGACTGATAGACCTTTTCCAGCACAGGTTGAAGCTTTATAAGGAGCTCGTGATGGAGGATTTTGTGATCGGTTCTTGAGGGCTATTGGGGCGATTTGTTGGTGCAAATCAGGTCTCCAAGTGCAAGCAAGCAACCAAGCAATCAAAACAAGTGTTGTAAAGTGTCTTCTTTACTTGCATTTCATATTCATTATTGTAATTGCTTGTATTTGTATCTTATTGGTGTAAGATTACTTGTAAGGGGTTTCTCCACCCTTGACTTGTGTCAAGAAGGAGTTTTATTGGTTAGTGGTGTTTGTGGCATCGCTAGGGTTCGCATTTAACCCAACTGGGAGTAGGAACCGGTTCGGTTCCGAACCACGTTATATGCTCTTGTTGTGATTTGTGTTGTGTCCATTTCGTTATTGCTTTTATTATTTCTATTTCCGCTGCGCACTAACAAAATTGTAGACACGAACGGGATCGAATTTCATCTACGCTATTCACCCCCCTCTAGCTTTCAAACGATCTCTAACAAGTGGTATCAGAGCCCGGGGCTCTTCTACAGATTAACAACCGGGAGCTAAGGCAAAAGCCTAGAGGGTGAAGATGGAATTCCAAGACAAGCTTGGATGGAAAATCAACACTCCACCTCCATATGATCCAGAAGATTTTCCGGCATGGAGAGCAAGAATAGAAACATTCTCTATGATGAACATAGAGGATTGGTTCATCCTCATTGAAGGCTTTGAACCCCCTAGGGATAAGAAGGGGAATGTCCTAAAATTGAAAATGTGGACCCAAGAGCAACGCCAAAAGCTCAAGACCGAAGTTAAGGTAACGAAACTTTTGGAAGATTTAATCCCTAATGATGTTTTGTGCAAGCTAGGGGATTACATGTATGCCAAGGAGCTATGGAGAAAATTGGCAAGATTCCATGAGGAGAGTTCATCCTCAAGTGAAAGTGAGGAATCGGAAGTTGAGATGAAGTCAACTTCCGAATCGGAGAAAGAAGAAGTAGAAGAGGTGGAAGAAGCATCTACCTCTAGGATTGAGGAGGAGAGACCATTTTCTACACCGGAGCAACCTCAAGAAGAGCCTTCAACATCCGATCAAGATGAGGAAGCTCAAAATTCAGCTCCAGCACCTACCACCACCTTAGGTAACTCAAACACTTTACTTTCAAATAAAAATCATATTATGTGCTTTGAGTGTAGGGAGTATGGGCATTACAAGAGCAAATGCCCAAAGAGGATCAAGAAAGCTCCTCCGGCGCCTAAAAGTCAACAAAAGTCAACGGACACCGGTTCTGCAAGTCAAAAGAGCAAGGAGCATGTCATTTGCTTCAAATGCCGACTACCGGGTCATTACCGGAGTCAATGCCCAAAGAAGAAGAAGAAGGGGCAAAGGGGAGCATCACAAGTAGGGGGAGCCACTAAGGCAAACCCTAAGGTACATTTAAATAATGCTCCGTCTAATTTAACTGTTAAAGAGCATGCTAGAAATAATAAACATATTTGTTTAGGAGCTAAGTATGTTCACCTTAAGAATATGGAGAAATTTGGGACTAATGTTCCTAAAAATATTCTACCTAGGGAATCAATCAAGAAAATAGGAAAACACCTAGGTCTTAACCCCAAATGGACTAGGCATATGCCTAGGAAATCCAATGCCCAAGATTTAAATCAAAACTCTAAAATTGGGCAATTAGAAAAGGAAAATCAAGTCTTGAGGTCAAGGCTTGAAAAACTTGAGAAGACCCTTAATATTATGCAAAATCAATTTAAAGGGTCTAATGATCAAGCTCCTAGATCAAGAAGTCAAAGTCAACATCTAGGACCTAAGAGTCAAAAGTCAACCAAGGGAAAGAATGGTTTGGGTCACAAACCTAAGTCCAAGGTGACTTACCATAGTGTTCCATTCGACTATGGGACACTAACTAGGTCTAGGAAGACCAAGGTCAATGGGAAAGTCATTCCTAGAGTTGACCAAGGTTTGTGCCTAATGGCCAAGGTTTCGAAGAAACCTAGGATGGCCACTAAGAAGGTTGTTAGGGAGGCAATCCCTAAGGTTAACCTAGGCAAGACCAAAATGACCAAGGCTAATAAGCCTAGGAGGGTCATTAGGAAGGTATCTAGGGAGGTTATCCCTAAGGAATACCTAATTACCCTAGGAGCTCAAATCGGTTTTGGGTTCCTAAGAGCGTGATTGATTCACGCTAAATGGGTTTAGGGTGTGCCAACCTTGATTGGATGGGTAGTTAACTCAACCATGATAAAGGTGGCACCTTAGGTTACTTTCAAGGTTATGGTTACCTTGGAAATATCTTTGAGCCTTAATTTCAAAGAATTTTAGGATGTGTCAATATATATCTTGAAAACATGAAAATCAATAAAATTGACACGATCTAGATTTAGATGTCATAGTGTGTAACTTTGATTGTTGGCACATTTTAGAAGTTCATGTATCAAGAGATGTGTGTTTAAGATGTTAAAAGTAACATCTAGAGTGATATTCAAGTGTCACACAAATTGATGTCTTGTACTCACCATGCTTCATATGTTTTACCATATGTTTGCATGGAAGGAATGTCTAGGATAGATTGCATCTCACAAAACAAGTCTTTCATCTTGATTGTGTATTTTAACACTTAGAAAGGGTGAGATGTTAGGTTTTAGAAATCATTGAATGTTAATGTTTGCAAAAATGAAATAAAACTTTAAAATACATTAACGAATACATGAATAAAAGTATAACATCAATACATTCGATATACAAGATCTAACGTGATAAAATGGAATAATTAAGATGATGAAATCGAGATCTTCTGATTTTCAGAACTGGAAATCAGATATCAGTCGACTGATACAGTTATCAGTCGACTGATAACACTGTAGCGCGATACGATACGGCCATCAGTCGAGTGCTAGCTTCATGACTCGACTGATTGAACATCAGTCGACTGATGAGGTCCATCAGTCGACTGATGGTACTGTTCACCGAGGCCGAGGGCCATCAGTCGAGTGCTCGACGAGCAGTCGAGTGATGTGCACATCAGTCGACTGATGAGCAACATCGATTGGCCCGATGCTATCGTAGCACGTTACGAAGGTTCGTGATCGATTGCCGAGCCGGATCAGTCGACTGCCGGCTCGATAAACCCGATAATAAACCGCTATCAGTCGACTGATGATCCACATCAGTCGACTGCATCACATTTTTATAACGCCGAACCGCTAGGGTTCGACGTCTTCACGCGACGAACCTTTCTTCTCCCTTCCTTCTCCGATCGCCGTCTCCCTCTCCGACCGACTCTTCCGGCTGTGCCAACCTCCCAAGTGTTAGGTTTGATAGACAAGTCTCTCCTCTTCCATTTTTCACCTATTTCGAGCCCTAGTTCACGCGATTTAGGGCTTATTGTTCCTTGTTCGATTTTCCATGAATTCTCAAAGAACATTTGAGTCTTCCCTCGCCACATCTTCAAATGGCGCCTAAGTACGATTTTTCGAGCCCTAAATTTCATTTCCATTACAATTTAGGTTTATCTAATCGTGTATTATTGTCATTGCATGTCATATCATTACATTGCATTCATAATAGGAGAGCCCGTAGGAATGATCCACCCGAGGGTGAATCTCGATTGTACCAACCTATGTTGGTTAGGTACATCGATAGGGATTTTTTCAATCGACATTGTAGTGATGTCATGGAATTAATTGCATACTATAATCTAATGAAAATCGTCTTATGCACGCATCCAATTAATGATGACCTTGTTAAGGAATTTTATCAAAACCTTAAAAAGGTGGATGACGGCCCTACTTACACTACTCGCATTGCAAAACGCGAGTTAGAGTTCACTCCTGCGATACTGCAGGAGTTTCTCGAGTGTAGGCCCTCAGATGACACTTTTATCTTTTACCCTACCATGGATTTTCCTTTACCTGAGCCTTTTGACCATATCTCTATGGAGTCCATGCATGAGCATATCTTTGGTTATCCTCGTCCACGAATCTATTTCCTATCATCGAGTTATACACTGACAATGTCCTTTACAAGGTCATTGTTGGGTGTTTTCTTCCCATAGTCACTCGGGGTCTGGACAAGATTCGGCCTCCCCATCTCTTTCTCTTATACGCCATGCGTCATAGGTGAGACAGTAACTTTGCACTAAACATGTTTCATTGACAGCATTTCACTTCTGCATAAGGAAAGTGCATATGCCATTTGGTCATATCATCACAAAGATGGCTAGACTCGTAGCGTCAACATCCACGAGGTTCTCTGAGAGCGCTATCGGAGGTGTACGACTGTATATCAGTTCGTAACTTCTCGTTAGCAAAGCTACGGATGGGCGCTGGACAGATGGAGTTGGCGCCTCGACCACCCCCCAGGGCACGCAGAGAGCCTCCTCCGGTACCCAGAGAGGCGACAGAGGACTACGAGGATGCAGATGCCACTGATGAGGATGATCAGATGCCGGCAGACACATCAGCGGCGGGTCCATCAGATCGCCGTGGCCGGCTGGAGTCCAGATTTCAGGACTATCAGCAGTCGGTGGACTCTAGGCTGTCAGAGATATTGGCAGGCCAGGCATCCTTCAGCGCACGTCTCGATAGGATGGAGGAGTCCCAGAGCCGCATAGAGCAGCATCAGCTCGATATGCTAGAGATGATGCGGGCCTGGACCCTGAGTCAGCAGCCTCCTCCACCGCCACCTCCTGCGGACGATTAGAGGATATTAGATGTTCTGTGGTTGTCAATTTTTGTAGTGAGATTGAGCATAGCCAATCTCCATTTTGAATGTAAAAGAAGAGTTTTAAGTTAAATGAAATCTTTGTTTCTGAAAAATCTTGTGTGTATGGATGAATATTTGTATAATTGTATTGCTTATGAAAGTTGATATATTATGACATGAAATTGCATCCTATCATATACCATGTCATGACATTGTTTAGGGTTATTTTAGATGTTATGTGTTCTTAAATATCATCATATGTCATGACATCATGATCATTGGCCATGTTTTAATAATGCTATTATTTATGCCATGATCATACATTCATGCATTAACTTGATTAAAATTGATTTAAGGACTATGGCGTAACTTGAAGTCCCATTTATAAGGGAATCAAGTAGGGTTGCCTAGGAAATGCATGAAACCATAGATAAAGTGAACTCAAACCCACATCTCACATCACATTGACATGTATGTGTATTTATACATCCTAGATACATGTGAGATGCTAGGATAATAAGTTAGGTTCAAGGTGCATAGGTAGTGCATCTAGATGAACTTAAACTTATTTTAATTATCACCAAGAATCATAAGGAAAGCTAATATACAAGCTATGTATATTTAGCCAATAAATTATGGTTCAAAATAGGTTTTCAAAAAACATCTTAAAATCAATTTAGAAAACCTTGGTGAAATCTATCTTTTGATAGTCATCATCATTGTAGAAGTTGATACAAAGTAGATCAAAAACTTTAAAGTTTTTAATAGTTTTGAACTTTGTACCAATCTCCTATTTCAATGGTAAAAATATTTTTCCAAAATTTTTCACTGATTGTATGTGTGTTAAGTAATATACGTATCAAGTTTCGTGATTTTTTGATTTACGTAGAATTACTTATGCATTTCCAGAAGTCGAGTCTGATTTCTGAAAATCAGGTTTTCAGTTATCAGTCGACTGCTTCTACAGTGCAGTCGACTGATGGCAGCGTTTGGACTCGACAGATCTTTGTATCACTCATTGTTGCCGTGCTAGTCGATCGATGGACACATCACGATCGTAGTGACAAAGTCGACTGATAGCCTGATTTCGGGGTAACCAAAGTTGTTTAACCCGATTTCAAATGTCCCTAACCACTCTTAACCCTATGATATGCTTTGGGAAGCATGATAAAGGGTGAAAATCCATTGGATATGGATTAGGAGAGGTGTTTAGGGTTTGTATCAATTTTAAGGTGCTGGAAAGTTCAATATTGAATTTCTAACCTTAATTTTGATGGCTTAGAATTCCTATTGGCTTAGGGAATTCCCAAGGACATTGTTGGTTTAATGGTCAAGGGGGAGCAAGCCTTTAGGGGGAGGTATCCATCATTGGATGATGGATGGTATTTTTTTTCCTCATGAGGAGGAAAATGGGATTCTTGATACCCAATTTGGAAATTGGGAGAGTGAATAGGATTGCCTCTCTTGAGTGATATGGGACTTATCACTAGGAAGATGGTAGGCATCCTAAGTATTTTTGGACCAAGGGGGAGATTGTAAGATCTCATTGGGACATGAGACATTGACCCTCTTGGGGAGACAACCTTTTTGCTGTTAGTCAAAAAGGGAGAGAATGTTTGGGGGAGAACATTTGGAGAGTATTTATCAATTTGGGAAAATTGGTAAGGGATTTGAGTTAGTGTTCTAACTCAATAATTTGTTTGGTTTTTGTCAAACATCAAAAAGGGGGAGATTGTTGGTGCAATCGGCCCAGGTCACGATTGACCAGGACTCGAGTTTGGCTCGAGTGATGTCTTGATGTGTTTTGATGTTTTGACAAAAACATATGACAATGTAATTGTCATGGTAAGTCCAAGTCTTGAGTTCTTGGACTGGAAATTCCAAGCATGGTCTTGGCAATGTAAAAGTCCAACATGAGTTGGCAAGGGAAAGTCCAAGCATGGTCTTGGCATTTGAGAAGTCCAACATGGGTTGGCAAGGAAAGTCCAAGTATGGTCTTGGCATTTGAGAAGTCCAACATGGGTTGGCATTTGAAGTCCAAGGGGATTGATATTGGTGGCGTAAAGTCCAAGCGGTAGTCTTGGCAGCATAAGTCCAATAGTTGGCGGCATAAAGTCCAAGCAGAGTCTTGGCGACGTAAGTCCAATGTGCCTTGGTGGTGTAGACACCGTTAGCATGACATAGCCGATGGAAGCACCTGAAGGCTAGCGCAATGGATGAACAAGTCATGGATGACTTGGAGGGATCCGAGAGGCGTGAGGCTGATGGAGGTGGCTAGAAGGCTTAGGTCTAGGCTAAGGGTAGTCTAGCAAGTATGGGGGAACCATACTTGGGCTAAAACCTCATGTTTGAGGTGTGCCAGTCGACTGGTGCCATGTGGCAGTCGACTGGACCGAGTCAACTAGGGTTTGACTGCGGGTTATGGCCTAGCAATGATCGCCAGGTGGGCGGCTGATGGTGATGGCTCGGCGATCGGCCCGATCGTGTGATCGATCCCGGTGCTCGTATTTCGCACGAGAATGGAGTCGAGACTCGACTGGTCGAGTGAAGGCTCCATCAGTCAACTGATGGTCATGATCAGTCGACTGATGAAGGTTCCGTTGAACTTATCCAGCGTGGATCTAGCCATTGTCTCACGACAACAGTGGCATCAGTCGACTGATGGTCCCGATCAGTCGACTAATAGACCTTTTCCAACACAGGTTGAAGCTTTATAAGGAGCTCGTGATGGAGGATTTTGTGATCGGTTCTTGAGGGCTATTGGGGCGATTTGTTGGTGCAAATCAGGTCTCCAAGTGCAAGCAAGCAACCAAGCATTCAAGCAATCAAAACAAGTGTTGTAAAGTGTCTTCTTTACTTGCATTTCGTATTCATTATTGTAATTGCTTGTATTTGTATCTTATTGGTGTAAGATTACTTGTAAGGGGTTTCTCCACCCTTGACTTGTGTCAAGAAGGAGTTTTATTGGTTAGTGGTGTTTGTGGCATCGCTAGGGTTCGTACGAACCCAATCCGTGGAGTAGGAACTGGTTCGGTTCCGAACCACGTTATATGCTCTTGTTGTGATTTGTGTTGTGTCCATTTCGTTATTGCTTTTATTATTTCTATTTCCGCTGCGCACTAATAAAATTGTAGAAACGAACGGGATCGAATTTCATCTACGCTATTCACCCCCCCCTCTAGCTTCCAAACGATCTCTAACAGCTACTACCCCTTCCCGGGTTACATTCGCTCACTCTCATCCCTCGGAGTCCCTCGCCTTCGAAGTTCTCTTCGTTCTCGGCCACGTCCCTCGGCAGCATCAGGTGATGGTTTTGCCCGGAAGCTCTGATACCAATTTAAGGGATTTCCCTTGTCGAGTCCGTGAGGGGAAACTTTGCTTCCCCTTCGCCTCGGTTGCTTGACCATGGTGATCCCTTCGATGTCCCCGGATTAAAAATTTAATCCTAGACAAAAGGGATTCCCAAAGCAACCAAGTCATCGTCGTGCTATTCGTTTAGAGAGGTCACTTGAACAAACTAGTTGTTCAACCGACCATTCTCTATTCTACGAGTAGCCGCGGAATAGACGATGTCCGGATCGCCGGTTTTTGTGTTTATGCTCGGGATCCAAATATTATTTAGCCATTCACAGAAATATATCATGCTCATAAATGAAAAACAAATACAAACATGTAACATATAAAATTAGAGAATCGATATACCTCTCGATCTTCTAATGTATGTCCTTCCTCCTTTCGGACGTCGTGTGGGCGACGCTCTACCAAAAGTCGAAGCTCCTAGATCACACATCTTCCTTCCTTGCTCATCCAAAGCAAGAGGAAGAATAGAAACAAGGCTCATCTCCTATGGCCAACCAACCAGCAACAAACGAATTGCTTGCCGCCGGCCAACAAGGAGAAGGAGATAATGGTGGAAACCGACCAAGACATCTAGGGAAACCCCTTAGTCTTGTTTCCACCACCCAAGGAGAGGGAGAAGGGTCTTTAGATGCTGTCCAAGGGTTGGAGAAGGTGATATGGCGCCGCCACCAAACCATGAAGAAGAAAGGAAGAAACTTTCCTTATTTGGTGCCACCCAAACCTCCTAAACCCTAAGCTTCCAAACCCTAATCCAAGCTCACCTTGTGGCCGCCATGGAAGTGAGGAAGAAGATTAGGATGAGCTGCCAAGGTAAAGAGGAGAACCATAGTGGCCAACCCTTAGGAAGAAGAAGAACATCTCCTATAGTTGTCGCCCACCCTTTTCTCCCAAAAACCTAGCCACCCAAACCCTAATCCTAACTTACCTTATATCCGGCCATGGAAGAGGGGAAGAAGAATAGGATAAGTTCAAGCTAAGGTAGATAGGAGCAGTATAGTGGCCGGCCAACCCAAGGAAGAAGAAGAACAACCTCCATTAGTTGCCGCCCACCCTTGCTCCAAAACCCTAGCCACCCAACCCAATCCTAAACCAACTAGGATTCCTAGCCACCAAAGGAAGCAAACCCTAATCCCCTCATCCCTTGTGTTCTTCCCGCCAACAATCCCTAAGCCACCCTTATATAGAGTTTAGGGATAAGTATTGGTTTAATCTCCACCATTGGTTCAAGGGATTTAATCTCAACCGTCGGATCTAGAGATTTAATCTCAACCGTCGGATCTTAAAGATTTAATCTCTACCAATGGATCTTAGAGTTTTGTTTCTATCCATTGGATATAAGCATCATGAGGTGTTAATAGGCTACATTAGGGACCATGAGGAGGAGTTGGGTCTTGGCCACCCATGGATCAAGCCCACATAAAGTCCGATCCACTAATGATGATCCAATCCACTAAAGGTCCATCATTGATCTACCTCACCAACCCCCATATGATAATATGGGCTCCATATATTATTTGTACATTTTCTCCCCGTGTTTAAGATCTCGAATGTCCGTCGATTAATTAATTTACTAACCATTAATTAATCAACATCTAACTCCTTGAGTAGTACCACTCAACCTTTTCATCATGCCAGACCTAGTCCACCTGCAGGTTTACATGATGAACCTTATGAGCTCCTCAAGGGGACATCATCATCCTAATATATAGGACACGGTTTCTCCTATAATTAACTACACCATATAAATAATATCATCTCCCAACTTACCGAGTCTATCGATTTAATCTATAAATCTCGCCATTGGTAAATCAAAGAGATGAGTACCAAGTATATGTGCCCGTGCTATTATATCGGGATTAAGAGCATGTACTAAATAATATCCGAGGTCCGATTCGATTATGTAGTCGAATAAATCGAATCACCTCGCGGTCGTCCCTGCTCAATACACACAAAGTGCACTAGTGTGATTCTATGGTCAAGACAAACCAATACCAAATCACACTACAACCATTCCGATGGTTTTTCCAAAGTCATCTCGGTTGTGAGCCTTTACTTATACTTTACAAGGAGCCGATAATAAGATCTCCTGTGTGACACCACACACCTTGTTATCTACAATGTAACGTATTAGACAATATTGCATAACCATAAAAATATGCAAACAATGATCATGTGATTCTTATTTCAAAATAAAGATGTTCATACAAAAGATAGACTTTTCAGTATACATCCCTACAATCTCCCACTTATACTAAAAGACTATGCTGTCCTCATACTGCCATACATCTGATTCCCCTTCCCTCCACATGCCTATCAAAGCTCTCGCTAGAAGGGCCTTAGTGAAAGGGTCTATCAGGTCATCCTCTGATGCAATCTAGGCGACAAAGAATCTCTACCTCCTTTACGATTTCTCGATCGTGGTACTTGCACTCTATGTGTTTACTAGCCTTATGGGCTCGTGGTTCCTTCGAGTTTGCAACTGCACCATTATTATCACAATTAATTGTGATAGTTCTGGGCAAACCAGGAATCACATCCAAGTCCATCAGGAAGTTCCTGAGCCACACAGCTTCTTTGGCTGCCTCATAGGCTGCCACATACTCAGCTTCCATGGTGGAGTCCGCCACGATTGGCCGGGCACCTCCATACAATGGCTCCACCTCCCAAAGTAAACACAAACCCCGAGGTAGACTTACTATTATCCCTATCGATTGGAAATCGTAATCCATGTAACCCACAGGAGTAATTGTCCGCCTTAAACTAGCATATAATCCCTAGTCCTTCTCGTGCACTACAATAAATGCTTTACCGCAGCTCAATGTCCTCGTCTCCGATTACTCGATATCACGACCATGCCTACGCAAAGTAGATATCCGGTCTCGACATAGCATACATTAGGCTTCCTACCAAGCATAAGGAATCGCTATATCTCCTCTATCTCTTCAGATGATCTAGGACACATCGCTAGATAAAGGAACTCCATGCCTGAAGGGTAGAAAACCCTTCTTGGAGTTTTGTATGCTAAAATGATCCAAAACCATGTCTATGTATGAAGCTTGGGATAAGCACAACATCCTTTTATCCCAAGGTTGTGACCCACTTCTCCCAAGTCCTTCATATCATACTGTTTGGATGATCATACTTACGCTCGATAACATTTCGATGTTGTCGCCAACCACCAAAATGTCATCTACGATAGTACAAAAATACCACTACGCTCGTCACATCTCTCGATATACACAAGACCCATCCGAACTTTGAATAAATCCATAAGATCGATTTACTTCCTCAAAGCGATGTCCCAAGACTTCAAAGCTTGCTTCCATTAATCTGACCGATTAAGCTTATATACAATACGCTCTTTGCCCTTAGCAATGAATTCCTCTGTTGCTTCATATAGATGTTTTCCTCAAGACTTCCATTAAGGAAAGTCTTGACATCCATCCGCCACAACTCATAATCGCATATGAGTACATAAGAGCTCTCGACCGACTTGAATCCATAGATTCAATCTTAGTATTCATTGCACTTTGCCAAGATGTTGTATTTATATCTTGGATTGCCTCGTCGTATGTCTAGGGATCAGGTTCATGTTTGCTAGGGACCAAATCCGAAGATTCGTCTAAAAACATGAATCTAAGAGGTTGTCTAACAACCCTCCCACTACGACGAGGTATCATCTGTGTATCCTTTGTGACACGCGGTGCAGTGACATGTGGTATATCCTCTTGTACCGGTGGTACTAAAGAAGTGACTTCCCTTTTAACTCCTCCAGAACAATTTTACTCTTGGGCTTGTGGCTTATCACATAGTCTTCCTCTAGAAATCTGGCGTTCGTGTTAACGATCACTCTCTGATCTCTAGGACTATAAAACAAGTCAGAATAACTCATCATCGATCTAATCATCTCCATAAGAGTCCTATTCCTTCGCTGTGCTACACCGTTCTTCTGGGGTGTGCCAGGTGCAGACAATTGGGATTGAATCCCAGCCTCTGATAAGTAATTCCTAAACTCTCCCAAGAGGTATTCACCACTACGATCAGATCGTAGTGTCATCTTGAATAATTGTCTATAAAAAAAGACAAAATATTCAAAACTACCTCTTGCCTTGGATAGACATAGGACTATACGAATCAGAATGAACCAATTCCAACACATCTTTGGATCTATACCCCTTGGCCTTGAAAGGCCTCTTGGTCATCTTACCCTCCAAGCAAGATTCGCAGGTTGGGAGATCCTCCACTACTAATGAACCCAAAGGTCCATCAGCTATCAACCTTTGAATTCTGCTTAGGTTAATGTGACCAAGCCTAAGAAGCCAAAGATATGTTTGGTTCATCTTCGAAGGTTCTTTTCTCCTTTTGGAATTAGAAGATGAGTTATTAACTTCAATTTGCATCGTGGGAGGTTTTGTATACAAATTTCCTTTCAATGTACCTGAACAGATATTCTCCCTATTCCTTTTTATAACATCTCTCACTATTAAAAGAAATAGAATATCCATCCATAATAATTTAGAAATCAAACTAAATTCTTTCTAAATAAAGATACATAAAGGAATTTTCAGAACCAAGTTTTATTTTTCTCAAGAGATAAATAAAACTTCTCCCACCGCAATAGCCGCCACCTTCATGGCACCGCCTAAAATGGTAATCTCCCTTTAGCTTGTCGCTGGGTTTCGAAACTCGCAGTGTTGCAGACATGATTAGTGGCTCTCATATCTACACCAGTGCCGAGATAACACCGCTAATCATGTTTCAACGACTAGTCCAAAGGATATACCTTTGTTCTATTTTTGGACTGGGACAGTCCTTCTTCCAATGTCCATCCTGCTTAAAGTACTTGCCTTTCGGCTTCTTCACTCCTCCCTGAGATCCTCCCACCACCTTTGCTCCACCTTGTTTCTCCTTCTTCTGCCTTCGGCTTAGAAGTAGAAACCTTTTTGAGCAACCATGGCTTGAGGACACTCTTCGAAGAGTGCATACTTGTACTCCTTAGCAGATAAGACAATATCTAGATTCTTTTCCAATCAACATTATTTGGGTATAGTAAGTTTATTTCCTTTAGTATCATAGTAAGTGGACTGAAAGTCATTTTTGAAAATCCTAAGAATCACATAGATCAGTACTGTAGATTTCAAAAAATTATTGATTCCTCAAACAATAAAATTTTAAAATCAACCAACACCTCGAACCACCGAGAATATCGCATGCCACGATAGTGTGGACGTATACGAATTCTACATTTGTAAGAGGAGGTTTTACCCATTAATTTTACTATCTTGTCAACCTAACTTTTTGACAAGTAAAATTAATAGTTGGTTTCTCTTCGGCCCTACAAATAAAAGCAAGTGACTGGATGGGGAGGATACTTATATTTGCATCTAAGTGTTCACCATTACTTAGTACTAAGGTAATTATCTCGGGTTATGTGCCTTACGATGGGCAAGTACACACGCTCCTTAATAATTACCTATAACCATATTCGACCCTGTGATCCACAAACAAACTCATCCGATGGGGAGGAAGGCACTCAGAGCTGACGCGCAAGTTTGCTTGCATCACATGTCAAATCGTAATGGAGGCCATGGGAATTTATAAAAATATCCCTCTCCCACTTAGTGATTTGAAAATGAGGAATTTTCTAGGCTACGACATGCATATCAAACAAAAAGCAATAAATATGAAAAATAAATTATTTTCCAACTATTATGGCTTTTGTCTTCAATATGACTCCCGTCGCATCGCCATCTCGTCCGCTCCTCCTACGCCATGTACAAGCCATCCGGAGATCCGAGCCGAGACTAAATCCTATTTTAATTTACATCCATCGATCCTATACTCCACGAGGGAGTGTACATGAAATCTAGATCGAAAGTAAAATAAAATAAAGAGCGGCTAAACAATGCCGTATTTAATTTACAAAAACTAAATACTAGCCTCGTCAACCCCGAGGATTCAACAAAATAAACATTTACACACATACAATCACATACACACACATGCCATAATAGTGGAATCTTATGCCTGCAACCAAAGAGTTAAGCTACGCATATCCTACTATTATCCGACACATTTAATATATGAAAAAGTGCATAAAAATTAACCGAATCCTAAACACACAAAACCGGAAACCTTGGCTCTGATACCAATTGATGGTTTTGCCCGGAAGCTCTGATACCAATTTAAGGGATTTCCCTTGTCGAGTCCGTGAGGGGAAATTTCGCTTCCCCTTCGCCTCGGTTGCTTGACCATGGTGATTCCTTCGATGTCCTCGGATTAAAAATTTAATCCTAGACAAAAGGGATTCCCAAAGCAACCAAGTCATCGTCGTGCTATTCGTTTTGAGAGGTCACTTGAACAAACTAGTTGTTCAAGCGACCATTCTCTATTCTACGAGTAGCCGCGGAATAGACGATGTCCGGATCGCCGGTTTTTGTGTTTATGCTCGGGATCCAAATATTATTTAGCCATTCACAGAAATATATCATGCCCATAAATGAAAAACAAATACAAACATGTAACATATAAAATTAGAGAATCGATATACCTCTCGATCTTCTAATGTATGTCCTTCCTCCTTTCGGACGTTGTGTGGGCGACGCTCTACCAAAAGTCGAAGCTCCTAGATCACACATCTTCCTTCCTTGCTCATCCAAAGCAAGAGGAAGAATAGAAACAAGGCTCATCTCCTTCCTATGGCCAACCAACAAGCAACAAAAGAAATGCTTGCCGCCGGCCAACAAGGAGAAGGAGATAATGGTGGAAACCGACCAAGACATCAAGGGAAACCCCTTAGTCTTGTTTCCACCACCCAAGGAGAGGGAGAAGGGGTCTTTAGATGCTGTCCAAGGGTTGGAGAAGGTGATATGGGTGCCGGCCACCAAACCATGAAGAAGAAAGGAAGAAACTTTCCTTATTTGGTGCCACCCAAACCTCCTAAACCCTAAGCTTCCAAACCCTAATCCAAGCTCACCTTGTGGCCAGCCATGGAAGTGAGGAAGAAGATTAGGATGAGCTCAAGCCAAGGTAAAGAGGAGAACCATAGTGGCCGGCCAACCCTTAGGAAGAAGAAGAACATCTCCTATAGTTGCCGCCCACCCTTTTCTCCCAAAAACCTAGCCACCCAAACCCTAATCCTAACTTACCTTATATCCGGCCATGGAAGAGGGGAAGAAGAATAGGATAAGTTCAAGCTAAGGTAGATAGGAGCAGCATAGTGGCCGGCCAACCCAAGGAAGAAGAAGAACAACCTCCATTAGTTGCCGCCCACCCTTGCTCCAAAACCCTAGCCACCCAACCCAATCCTAAACCAACTAGGATTCCTAGCCACCAAAGGAAGCAAACCCTAATCCCCTCATCCCTTGTGTTCTTCCCGCCAACAATCCCTAAGCCACCCTTATATAGAGTTTAGGGATAAGTCTTGGTTTAATCTCCACCATTGGTTCAAGGGATTTAATCTCAACCGTCGGATCTAGAGATTTAATCTCAACCGTCGGATCTTAGAGATTTAATCTCTACCAATGGATCTTAGAGTTTTGTTTCTATCCATTGGATCTAAGCATCATGAGGTGTTAATAGGCTACATTAGGGACCATGAGGAGGAGTTGGGTCTTGGCCACCCATGGATCAAGCCCACATAAAGTCCGATCCACTAATGATGATCCAATCCACTAAAGGTCCATCATTGATCTACCTCACCAACCCCCATATGATAATATGGGCTCCATATATTATTTGTACATTTTCTCCCCGTGTTTAAGATCTCGAATGTCCGTCGATTAATTAATTTACTAACCATTAATTAATCAACATCTAACTCCTTGAGTAGTACCACTCAACCTTTTCATCATGCCGAACCAAGTCCACCTGCAGGGTTTACATGATGAACCTTATGAGCTCCTCAAGGGGACATCATCATCCTAATATATAGGACACGGTTTCCTCCTATAATCAACGGCACACCATATAAATAATATCATCTCCCAACTTACCGAGTCTATCGATTTAATCTATAAATCTCGCCCATTGGTAAATCAAAGAGATGAGTACCAAGTATATGTGCCCGTTATTATATCGGGATTAAGAGCATTTACTAAATAATATCTGAGGTCCGATTCGATTATGTAGTCAGCAATAAATCGAATCACCTCTATGTCGGTCCTGCTCAATACACACAAAGTGCACTAGTGTGATTCTATGGTCAAGACAAACCAATACCAAATCACACTACAACCATTCCGATGGTTTGTCCAAAGCCATCTCGGTTGTGAGCCTTTACTTATACTTTACAAGGAGCCGATAACAAGATCTCCCGTGTGACACCACACACCATGTTATCTACAATGTAACGTATTAGACAATATTGCATAACCATAAAAATATGCAAACAATGATCATGTGATTCTTATTTCAAAATAAAGATGTTCATACAAAAGATAGACTTTTCAATATACATCCCTACATCAGGCGCACGACTCTGCAATGCTCCTTCGCGTCTCTTGCCTCGAAGTCTACTTCCTCCGGCTTCACTCCAAGCTTCTCGTCCGGTGGTCCCTCGGATGCTCCAAGCGCACGGCTTCCGCAAAGCAATCCTTCACTGACTCAAGGACCAAGTCATGAGATGTGAAACTCGCCACGGCTCCATGCACGAATTACTAAGTCCTGCACGACTTCAACGCACATATCAAATCAACATAACAAACTAACTTAAACCCTTTTCCACACACATCAAAACCTAATCATGGCAAGAGATTGCCCTAACATAAGTCTCCTCATCTTTTGGAACAGATCACGAGGTGATACCAAATTTTATCACGAAGTGGTCACGTCAAACGCTATCCGTTTTGACCTAGCACAAAAGGCTAATTCGTCGCCATCAGTTGAATGATGTCTTCCATCAGTCGACTACCCAATGACCAGCAGTCGACTACCAACCTGGCCACTTCCCTACAATAAGAGGTTAGCATGGAAAATGCTAAATGCGACGGTTTCTTATCATCCGATCTCAACCTAGACCTTCCACAGGAAGTCTTAGTCGGATCGCCACCTACGGTCATCCCTGTACAGAGGACACGACCTTACCATCTCTCATTCACACGAGCTTACCTCTGGTCCTTTAAGATCTGTCGCTTTGCTTCCGGTCTTCCACTCGATTCCTTCGGCTCCCTCCGAAGTCACTCGAGTGTCGCCCGACCACCGCAGCTCCCTCTGGGTGTCGCTGACCTTTGGCTTAGCTTAGCCTTTCTACACACTTAATTTAGCTCGTGAGACAACAATGTAAACTTAACTTTGTGTCTTTTCCATAATCAAAACATAGGTTCCATTATCTGGTGCCCCTGCACCAACAGATTTAACTTTTAGTCAATTAAGTGAACATTTCAAAAGAATGCTTCCAGGTGTGGCGAGGCACAGGGGTCTTCTTTGATCCGAACAACGACCACTTCCTTAGACAAAACCAACTTAAGAAATTACACACTTAATTTACTTAGGGTCAAATCCTGGTCTAACTAATTTAAGATATGGTAAGGTAGCTTTAGTTAGTTCCACTTAGTTAAGTGTACCAAGCTAGATACTCCTTATTCAACCCGAATGCATTTGACTTCATTTTCCTAACGTACTATCATCTCACCACGTCATGATACTATGTTGTCAAGATTAATTAACCATTTTCTATCTAACCGTTCTATCATAGTTAATTTAAGACTAGTATGTATGATATGACATAATTAAGCATGATAGTTAATAATTAATTAAACATGATATGAATGTATGAATGAGGATGTCATATTCAATTCAACTAATTTAAATTATTGGGTTTCTTGGGTAGATTTATTCAATTCCAGTCTATATATTTATTAGTTGAATTTTTTAAAGTTGAAGATTTAATTACTAAATTATTAATTTGTGTATAATCTAATGGTACTCTATTATAATTAATTTTATTAGCTTGATTATCTAATTTTTAATTTTTAATTAAGTTAGATTTTGAATTTTTCAAATTAGACTCTTTCAAAGTGGGATAAGAATGTTTCAAATTAGGATTAGAGTTTTTCAAATTAGGATTAGAATTTTTCAAATTAGGATTAGAGTTTTTCAAATTAGGAATAGAATTTTTCAAATTTGAATTTGAATTTATCAAAATAGAATTTTTTTTAAATTAGATTTTGAATTTTCTAGATTAGATTTGGAATTTTTTTAATTTAATTTCAAATTTTTTGGATTAGATTTGGATTTTTTAATTTAATTTTGAATTATTTGAATTTGAATTTTTCAAAACAGAATTTTTTAATTCCGAATTATCTTGATTAATCAGATTTAGTGTTTGATGATTTTGTCTTAGGTTTTTGTTATTATGATCTAGGCTTTCATTATTCTGATCAAGCCTAGGTTGGTTTTAGTCTTGATTTGATCTAGATCTATGTTGATTAGACTAAAAATTTGATCAAGTTCTCGATTAATCTTATTAAAGGTCAAATTAATTTGATCATTTTCTTCACTAATATTTTTTAAACTAATTAAATCTGTATTATTTAATTTTTCTTAGTTGAATTATTAATTGTGTTAATTAATTGACCCTTATTGTTTGAACAAAAATCAACTATTTTGCTAGATTTATTATGACTAGTATTACTAGATTTAACACACAATTTATCTAAATCATCATGCATTTTGAAAACTTAAATTATCAAAATCTTTACTAACCTTGGGCACATCCCCTAATTCTATGGACATTTTCTTTCTCTCTTGACACTGATTCTTATAATGGTTGAACCTTCTGCACTTGAAGCACATGATGTGCTCCTTGTGTCTCCGGACTCCTGACATTGGTGCCACCTTTGTCGTCGATTGTGTCGTCTGAGTCTTACGAGTAGGACACTTATTTTTGTAGTGTCCTCTCTCCCTGCACTTGAAACAAATAATATGGAATTTAAATTTTATATCGACATTGTTACCTTTCTCCCCCTCGATTCTAGGCCTTGTGCAATGCTCCACTATGGTTAATTCGGTTGAGGATCTTCCAATACTTTCACGAACACAAAAAAAAATCCCAAGACTTGGTCTTGGATTAGTAGTGCGGGAGTAAAAAAAATAAAATACAAAAAAAACAAAATGAAGGAAAAGAAAAAAAATGCTTAAGTCGGTGGTTGCACTGAAATTGAGCACCCCTGCTATGATACCAATTGTGGGATTGTAAAGACGCTAGAGGGGGGGGCGGTGAATAGCGTATTTTAAAAAGTCTTCTTTTCTTTTAAAAATCTTCGCAGTAGAAAATGAAAACAAAACAAAGAACACAAGGACACTTTATTTTACTTGGTTCACAACCAAATGGTTACTAGTCCAAGGCCAACGATCCTTGATCACTTTCGGTGGGGAATCAACTAACTGACCTCTTCCTCGTTGGAGGTAAGAGACGCAAACTTACAAAAGTTAAAGGAACCGATAAAAACCTTACCGCTCCTTATAGCAATTAGAAAAAGAACAACAATAAGATATACCGACAAAAATAGATTTAAGTGAAGAAGCTTGGTCGGAGTTGAGGCATTGTAGTATGAAGAGTTGTCGTCTATGAGATTTAGAGAGCAATAACACTTCAAACAAATTCCATATCGTAGGGTTTGTGAACCCTTTTTTTATAGACCTTTGGCTTGACATAGTCTAGATTTAGATCCAGATCTAGATCCTATTTACTTGGATCTTATCTTGAGGTGGTAGCTTTGACCGATCACTCTTTGACCTTGTGCTTTGGGCTGATTCACAGGCATCAGTCGACTATTGCTTTTACTAATCGACTGGACAAGTTGACTGCTAATGCATCCCAGTCGACTCCTATACTTGAGTTTCAATTCAATCAACTATATCACAAGGTTGGCACAAGATACACTTGCATCACAAGGTTAGCACAAGATATATAATAATAGTGATCGTGACAGTCTTTGACTATCTGATCTCAACTTTGGCATTCCTCCGGAAGCTTTAGTCGAATCAATTCCTATGGTTGTCCCCTTATCGAGAACACGTCCTTACCACCGCTCCTCATCCAGAGCTTATCTTTGCCAACCCCTGGTCCTCTGACCTATTGGACTTCTTAGCTTATGATCCTGCAAACTTACCATGACCTGCAAGCTTGACACATAATATAAGATATAATATGATTTAACTTTGAACCTTTGTCATTATCAAACTCAGGTTCAATTGTCTAGTGCCCTTGCACTAACATATGATTTGACCATATGTTGACCATATGACTAGTGGATGACTGAGATATCCAAGGTCATATGTGGGAGATTGTTATAAGGAGATTATTGGAGCAATCGACCTCAGGTCAGAGGTTGACCAAGCTCGAGTGAGACTCGAGTGGAAGTCCAAGATTGAATTCTTGGCAATGGAGATGCCCAAAGTATGGATACTTGGCAAGGGAAGTCCAAGATTGGATTCTTGGAAATGGCGAAAGTCCAAATATGGATATTTGGCAAAGGAAAAGTCCAAGGGTGTAGTCTTGGTCATGTAAGTCCAAGGGTGTAGTCTTGGCAATGAAAGTTCAAGTTTGGAGACTTGACAAAGGAGATCCGTTAGCATGACATAGCCGATGGAAGCACTTGAAGGCTAGGGCCAAGGGTGAGGAGTCATGGACTCGAACCAAGGGCTTGAGGTTGATGAAAGTGGCTAGAAGGTTTAGGTCTAGGCTAAGGGTACCCGATGGCATGACGGAGTTAATGGAAGCACTTGAAGGATAGCGCAAAGGGTGAACGAGTCATGTAAGACTCGAATGGACCCTAAGGGTGTGAGGCTGATGGAGGAGGCTTGAAGGTTTAGGTCTAGGTCTAGGCCTAGGGTGAGTATCAAGTATGAGGGAATCATACTTGGGTTAAATCTCATTTTTTAGGTTTACCAGTCAACTAGTCGAGTTCTCGACACTCAGGAGGCCTAGTTGACTCGGACAGTCGACTGGAGTTATGACCCAATCGATTAGTCGAGTAGTCAACTGAGAGTCGATCATTGTTGTGGCTCGATATCGATCGTGGGTTGGACCAATCGACTGGTCACTAGCAGTTGACTTCTGGGTAGAGTAGTTGACTGGCATTAGTGGACACGAGCACAGAAGGTCTCGTAGTCGACTAGGAAGTTGACTGATGGCTTGGAAGTCGATTGATAGTAATGGAAGTTGACTACTCAAGTGTCCGTTGGACAAAAGCCGACGTGAATTAGTCCATTGTGAGATAGTGGATAGGTGGGTAGTCGACTGGGACCTTTTGGGAGTCGACTGATATGCAAAAATTCAGCCCGATGTAGGTTATAAAAGGAGGTTGAAATGGAGGGTTGAAGATGTCGGTTCTTGGGGGATTTGAAGGGAAGTGTTTGTAGGGGATCGTTTGATACGCTAGAGGGGTGAATAGCATTTCACCAATTTTGTTCTCGATCATGTTCGTGATTAGATTATCTAAAAAATATTAGCATAGTGGAATACAAATACCAATACGAATAGATACAAAGACAAGTAACATAATTACAACAAAGAGATTTTATATGGTTCGAAACCTACGGTTCCTACTCCATGACCTAGATTAGTCTCCACACCACTAATAACTCTCTCCTTCTCAGAATAATATCGTAGGTGGAGAAAACTTCTTACAAGATGAGCTTACAATAGTTAACAACAACACAAATAAGCAAATAAAAGATACAAATGAAATACGAAACAAAAACTACTTTACAAGTGCGCTTTTGCTTTGAATGCTTATTAGTTGCTTTGAATGCCTTGGAAGGTCTAGAATGTAGAAGTAAAACCCCTCCCCAAAGCTCAAGAATCGACATCTCCAAATCCTCCATGAAGTCTTCTTATAAAGCTGAGCTTGAGCTGATTTTTTGCCTTCCAGTCGACTTCTCTTACCCAACAGTCGACTGGCCTCAATGTTGTCGTCTCACGATGACTTAATCCACGCTAGAATCTATCCAATCAACTACACAAGAATCATCAAGCATGCTCATCAATCGATCGGGTCTAACCTCACGATCAAGCTAGAGCTCGATCGACTCGATCGCTCAAGCCTCGATCAACTACATGGCCCGATCTTGCTCGAGTCAACTAGGCCTTCCGAGTGTCAAACACTCGACTAGTCGACAGGTAAACCTCAAACATGAGGTTTAACCCAAGTATGATCCTGTCATACTTGATACTCACCCATAGCCTAGACCTAAGTCTTCTATCCAACTCCATCATCCTCACGACTCTCGGATCCCTCAAATCCGTGACTCTTCATCCTTCGCGTTAACCTTCAGGTGCTTTCATCGACTTTGTCATGCTAATCGGGTCCTTTAACAAGATTCATTTGGGCTTATGCTGCCAAGATTACATGCTTGAACTTTATGCTACCAAAACCTCAACCTTGGATTTTCTTGCCAAGATCCATTTGGACTTATGCCACCAAGCCTATATGCTTGGACTTTACGCTGCCAAAACTACATCCTTCGATTTCCCATTGCCAAACCTCAATTCTTAGGCTTTCACCGCCAAGACTTCACACTTGGATTTTTCAAAGTAAATCATGGAGTATAATTTTTCAAAGTGAACAACTTTAACCAAGACTTATTGATTATCTAAAATTAATTGGGTCAAGACAGAGTTGAACATGCTCGTAAGGATGATTTATTAGATTATTTATATTGAAAATATTATTTTACAAAAAGGACACATGCTTGGATTCATAAAGGTATTTAATTATTTCTTTTATCATGTGAACTTATAGTGCTTTCTCGAAAAGCTAGTTAGAGTTTGAAATTTCACAAGATTCTTTTACTTTATATGTAGTTAATATTAATCTTATAAAAGCACCCCCTCATAAAATTATTTTTGATATATGGCAAAAGGGGAGAGAGATTAAAGTTAAGAGGTTAACTATTTTTTCAAAAAGTTAAGAACTTAGTCTTTGTTTTTCAAGAGGTTAACTATTTTTTCGAAAAGTTAAGAACTTAGTATTTGTTTTTGAAAACTCACCTAGGGTTAAGGGGGAGGAAATCTTGAGGGGGAGGTTTTGAAAAATGTTAATGCTTACTATTCTCTTAACTTTGAGTTGTTTTGCCACATATCAAAAAGGGGAAGATTGTTAGTGCTGGGGCACCAGATAATCGAACCTAGATTTTGATAATAGCAAAGATTCAAAGTTAAGATATTTTGTTATCTCATATGCTATGTTGAGTGTGCAAGTAATGTATTAGGCTTTGCTAAGATCAAAGATACCAGGAGAATCTCGGAAAGTCGAGAAACCTTAGTGTTCGAATGAACGGGCACCAGGAGAATCTCGATGGGACGAGAAACCTCGGTGGTCAGTTTGTTGGTGTAACAATACCCCAAGCATTTATATGTTTTGATGTTTGGATAATCATCTAAGTTAGGCAACAATTTGTGATCTAATTGTGAACGTGTTCAAGTGACAGGGAAATCCAAGTATGAAGACTTGGTAAAGGCAAAGTCCAAGTATGATCTTGGCAAGAGAAGTCCAAGGAAAAGGTTTGGCGGCATAAGACTAAGCATGTTGTCTTGCCAGCATTAAATCCAAACGGACCTTGGCAAAGGAAGTCCAAAGGCAAGTTTTGGCAGCGTAAGTCCAAGCATGTAGACTTGGTGACGTAAAGTCCAAGCACGCTTTGGCAAAGGTAAACCCAAGACATGACAAAACTGAAGGAAGCTCTTGGAAGCAAAGCGCAAAGGATGAACAAGTCGCGGACTCAGAGGGATCCTGGAGGCGCAAGGCTTAAGGAAGAGCTAGAAGGTTGAGTCTAGGTCTAGGGGGTAAAATCAAGTATGAATTATTCATACTTGATGAGTATCAATCGACTGATACGATGTATCAGTCGACTGGTCAAGTGATCGACTGAGTCAGGATGAAACCCTGACTATCAGTCGACTGATGTTGTGATCAGTCGACTGCCAAATAGTGGCAGTCGACTGATCAAGTTAAACACGGGCACATAATGGAGTCTCGCTCGACTACGGCTCGTGATCACTCGACTGATAACCCCATCAGTCGACTGATGGATGTATCAGTCGACTGATGAAAGTACTGTTGGAGGTAATGACTCTAAATCTCGTGAATCTGGCTATTCAGAAGTCATTAACCATGCTAGCAGTCGACTGATGTTGTACATCAGTCGACTGATGTTGTACATCAGTCAACTGATGGTGCTCCAATGGGAAAATCATCCCTCTCTCTATAAAAAGAGGACTTGTGGTGTTTTGTGGGCTAATGCTTATTCTCTGATCATACTCTCAAGACTCCACAATTTTTCCAAGCTTTCTAGTGCTTTTAAATCCCCTCCTCCTCTCTAAGCTCCATCTTTATTCTTTGTAAGAAGAGGAGGGTTGTTGTAAAGGAAAGCTTCATAGTGATATTGATTAGGGTTGATCCACCTCAAGGATCACCGAGGAGTAGGAGTGTTATCTCCGAACCACGTAAAGGAATTGTGTTAGCATTATTTTCATTTGTGTTATTATTATTATTCTTGTTATGCTTCTGCTAATCATCTTTGTAGAAACGAAAACAAGCTATTCACCCCCCCTCTAGCTTCCAACGAGATCCTACAAGTGGTATCAGAGCCCGGATCGCATCGGAAGATCTAATAATCAATCGGAGCAAGATGACTTTCCAAGAGGGGTATAGCACGGTGAGGCCTCCGTTCTTCGACGACAATGACTTCGGCTACTAAAAAGGTAGGATGGAGTATTATCTTATGAATGATATTGAAAATTGGTTTAGCGTTGTAGATGGTTTCGAGAAGTCGGTCGATGAACACGGAGCTCCCATACCGACCAAGGATTGGACGAGAGACATGGCCAAGAAGGCTCAAGCCAACGCCAAGGCAACAACCACACTTCAATGTGGGTTGTCAAAAGAGCAACTAAGTAAGGTGGGGCCATTTGAATCGGCGAAGGAGCTTTGGGAGAAGTTGATAGAGCTCAACGAGAGATCCAAGGAAACAAGAAGAGCCAAGAGAGATCTCCTAATTAGCCAACTTCAAAGTTTCTCCATGAAGACCATTGAGACCGTGAGCCAAATGCACGGTCGCTTCAAAGAAGTAGTCAACGGACTACATGTAATAGGTGAGAAGGTCGACAACCGAGACCTTGTAAGGTATGTGCTCCAAGCCTTCCCTAGAACAACCTTATGTGCTTCAATGATAGATGCCTATAAGGTCTCTAGGGATCTCTCTTTGGTTAAGTTAGATGAGTTATTTTGTGAATTTGAATTGCATGAACAAGCTAACACTTCATCCAAATAGAAGGGTATAGCTCTTTTTGTAGGAAAGAAGGACAAAAAGAAGAAGGAGAAGAAAGAAGTGTCCTCCTCATCCGAATCCGAGGAAGACTCATCTAGTAGTGAAAATGAGCTATCGGCAAGCGAGGTGGCCCATTATGTCAAGAAGTTTGGTGGGAAGTCATGGAAACTCACCAAGAAAGATGTGAGGAGGATGTTCCAATCCTCAAGAGGTAAGTCTTCAAATAGTTCAAATTCTACACCTAACGTAACTTGCTATGGTTGCAACAAGAAAGGGCATATCAAGCCAAATTGCCCGGAACTAAAGAAGGAGAAGAAGGAAAAGAAGGAGAAGAAGAAAGAGGCAATGGTGGCACAAACATGGGACACCCTAAGCATGGAGGACTCTTCCTATGATGAAGAAGTGTGTCATGCCACCCGGAATCTAGCCCTCATGGCCTTGGAGGAAGAAGCCGGGAGCTCAAGTGAGGAGTCTTCATCCTCTTCCTCAAGCGACGAATTATCATCAAGTGATGATGATGAGGTAAACAACTCCCCTAGGGTAGATTTACTTTACAAGACAATTGCATGACTTCAAAATGCATTGAATAGATCAAAAACTAGGATTAAGGACTTAAAAGTAGAAATTAAATCACTTAAGAATGTAGAACCATCTTGTGATAAATTATCTTGTGATGATGCATGTACCCTTAGAGATGAAAATGATGAATTGAGAAAAAAAATAGGTAATCTAAGAGCATGTTTAGAAAAATTTACTAATGACTCTAAATACCTAGACATGATAATTAAGGATCTAAGGGCTATTTAGAACAAGGCCGGACTAGGATATAGGCCTAAGGAAAAGGAGGTAGCATTTACATCTCTTGTTAGTAGAAAATCCATAATTAGAAGCAAGGGTAGAAAGGCTTGGGTCCCTAAGAAATTTCTAATTGATGCTAGTGGTCCTAAAATTTGGGTACCTAAGGCTTGTATTTTTCATGTGATATAGGTAGAAGAACCAAGCTTGTGGATTGTTGATAGTGGGTGTTCAAAACACATGACCGGTGATGAGAGAAAATTCTCCACTATCAACCACACTAGCAAGGGAAAGGTATCATTTGGTAATAGTGGCAAACTTAAGATTCTAGGAAATGGCACAATTGAGGTATCCCCCAACCTTGCCATTAATAAAGTGTTATTAGTTAAAAATATGAAATTTAATTTACTTAGTGTAAGCCAACTATGTGATGCAAATTTTGATGTTAAATTTGACTCTTCAAAATGTTTTATAAAACACAAAACTTTAAATGATTGCATGATAGTAGGTTTTAGGAAATCAAACATATACTATGTTGATCTATCCTATGGTACTAATGCCTCTACTAAGTGTCTTATTGCAAAAGAAGAGGAGAGTTGGCTTTGGCATAGGAGGCTAGGACACATAAACATGAAGAACATAGCCAAAATAGCAAAAATGAAGTTAGTCAAAGGGTTGCCTAAAGTCAAATCTCTCAAGGACAAAATGTGTGATGCATGCCAAGAAGGGAAACAATCAAAAACATCACACAAAGGTAAAACTTTACTTAGTACCGCTTTACCTTTAGAACTTTTACATATGGACTTATTTGATTGTCATAGTACCCCTTTTATGATTGGTAGTAGATATTGCTTAGTCATAGTAGATGATTTCTCTAGGTTTACTTGGGTATTTTTCATGAAAAATAAAGATGTAATCCTAGGAATAATCATAGGATTTAGCAAGAGAGTAGAGAATGAAAGAAAACTTAAAATCAACCGGATCCGTAGTGATCATGGTGGAGAATTTGAGAATTCTAATTTCTCAACCTTTTGCTTAGAATAAGGGTACAAGCATGAGTTTTCTTGTCCTAGAACACCCCAATAAAATGGGGTTGTGGAAAGAAAAAATCGTGCCCGACAAGAAGTGTCTAGGACTATGCTAAATGCATATTCTTTACCTAGCTACTTGTGGGCGAAAGCGGTTAATACCGCTTGCTATATCCAAAATAGGGTGTTAATTTATAGGTTTTTAGGAAAAACCCCATTTGAATTGTGGAATGGTATAATTCCAACAATTCATTATTTTAAGATTTTTAGATGCAAAGTTTATATTTTAAATACCAAAGACAACCTAAGTAAATTTGAGTCCAAAGCGGATGAGGGAATCCTAGTTGGATACTCATCCACTAGTGTAGGATATAGAGTTTATAATAAAAGGACTCAAAAGATTGAGGAATCTTCAAATGTTCAATTTGATGAAACTTCCAATACATACCCTAGGAAATCCCCTATTGATGATGATATTAATAATGAAAATCAAGAAATTACCCAACAATTTTGAGATATAACCTTAAGGGGTAATGAACAAGGGGGAGGTTTGAATCAAGGGGGAGTAAGAGGTGATTCCGATGATGAGCAAAGGATTGAGATTAATTATGATCAAACTCAAATTAATACACCTCCTAGAACTATAAGAGTTCATCAAAATCACTCCTTAGATCAAATTGTGGGTGAATTATCTCAAGGAGTTAGGACTAGGTCATTTCATAGGGATCCCACTAGTCATAAAGCTCTAATTTCTCAAATTGAGCCCAAAACAATCAAATACGCATTACTTGATCCGGATTGGATCTTAGCAATGCAAGATGAATTGGCTCAATTTGAAAGGAGTCAAGTATGGGAGTTAGTTCCTAGACCTAATGACAACACCATTATTACCACAAGATGGGTCTTTAGGAACAAACTAGATGACCAAGGAAATATCACTAGGAATAAGGCAAGGTTAGTTGCAAGGGGCTTTAATCAAGTTGAATGACTTGACTATGATGAAACATATGCCCCGGTTGCTAGGTTAGAGTCTATTAGGATACTATTAGGGTATGCCTCCTATATTGGTTTCAAACTCTATCAAATGGATGTTAAATCGGCATTCCTAAATGGGTTTATTAAGGAAGAGGTATATGTAGAACAACCTCCCGGGTTTGAGAATATGGACTATCCAAACCATGTATACAAGCTTAGGAAAGCTTTGTATGGTTTGAAACAAGCTCTCTGGGCTTGGTATGAAAGATTATCACCTTTCTTAATTTCTAAGGACTTTAAAAGGGGTAGTGTAGATCAAACTCTATTTATAAAGTCAACATCAAAGGACATATTTGTAGCCCAAGTATATATTGATGACATTATCTCTGGGTTAACAAATGATGAACTTCTTCAAGACTTTATTAAGAATATGAAAAAAGAGTTTGAAATGAGTCTAGTTGGGGAATTAAATTTCTTCCTAGGATTACAAATCGAACAAACAAGTGAAGGAATTTATATTTACCAAACCAAATATGCTAAGGAAATGATTAAGAAATTTGGTTTGGAAAATGCTAAGGTAGTTTCAACTCCAATGGCAACCAATACAAAAATAGATAGTGATAATGAAGGAAAACAAATTGATCTTACATTCTATAGGAGCATGATTGGTAGCCTTTTGTACCTAACCGCTAGTAGACCCGACATATTATTTGTGGTTGGTATGTGTGCTAGATATCAATCATGTGCAAAAGAATCTCATTTAGTTGTCGTTAAGAGAATCTTAAGATATATTAAAGGCACACTAAATGTAGGACTATGGTACCCTAGGACTAGGTCTTTTGATTTGGTTGGGTACACCGATTCCGATTATGCCGATTGCAAATTGGACGGAAGAGTACTAGTGGTGGATGTCAATTCCTTGGGTCCTCCCTAGTTAGTTGGAGTAGTAGGAAGCAACCTTGTGTTGCCCTATCCACCACCGAGGTCGAGTATGTGGCTATGGGTGGTTGTGTAGCTCAACTACTATGGATGAAGCATACCTTAGAGGATTATGAGCTATCTTACTCCAACATGAAAGTATTTTGTGATAATGTGAGCACCATAAATTTGACCAAAAACCCGGTGCATCACTCTAGGACCAAGCACATTGAAGTGAAACATCACTTCATTAGAGATCATGTGGCTAAGGGGGACATTGAGCTTAATTACATTGAATCCAAGTCCAACCTAGCCGACATATTTACCAAGGCTCTCCCTGAGGTAGAATTTTCATCACTTAACAGAGAACTTGGGATGTGCTTGGTTGAATAAAGGTGTAGGTTTGCATGATCCTATAGAAATCCTAGGATTTATACCTTTAAGCATCTCACAAAATACCTAAGAAACCATGATTTTTATATTGAGCCACTTAGACAACATGTTAGATGTTAGGAAGATGCACTTGGTTCATCATGCTTGTTATGATGCATTATTGGTTCATCATGCTTGTTATGATGCATTACTATGAACCAAAGTGTCATCTAGAGACATTAATCCTTCATTGGACCAATCATTGGGAAGGCTTATACACAATTGATGTGCATATAGCTCCAATAATATGATTGGAAATGTCAAATAAAACATATTTTAAACTATGTTTATCATATTTTGAAAAACAATTTTCAAGTGGAACACAAAGGTGATACAAAGTTTGCAAAAATATTAGAACTTTTGTTAGTTTCCAAGTCTATATCAATCTTGAAATATGGAAAACATATATTTTTCAAATTATTTTTCCTTGATAAAAAATGATTTCAGAAATGTGTACACAAAATTTCATGATTTTTCGAGGTTTCTAGAATTTCTAACGCATTTATGAAGTTAATAAAAGTCAAATTCAAATTTCAAGCGTAGAATCGACATCAAGAATAACCAGTGATGATACACTGTATTTTTTGATGAAAGGCTCTATTTATAGTATTTAATTGTATCTTGGAATGTCCTAAAACTATGGTATGATAATCTTCAGTATAAACAAGGTTTTAGGATTGTTCTATGCAATGTTTTAGGGGGGGTTTCACAATATATATCTTTTCATCCCCAAACTTACATTGTTGGTGCAAAGTTAGAATTTAACCTTCAATTGTTTGTTAGGTTTTTGCTCCACATGTCTTTTACTCATCATGAACTATATCTTGGATTAAGGGGGAGCTAAATTTCAATTCTATGCCTTAGTTCAAGATTACAACACATTCAATTCTTTTATGAAATATATGACTTGTTCTCTTTTTGATGTATGTCAAAGGGGGAAAAGAAATGTTTAAGTTAGAATTGGAAATATGATTATGTGATTTGGAAATATGATTATGTGCATATTTTAAAAGACTTAACTTAAATGATTGTCAAACATCAAAAAGGGGGAGATTGTTGGTGCAACAATGCCCCAAACATTTATATGTTTTGATGTTTGGATAATCATCTAAGTTAGGCAAAAATTTGTGATCTAATAGTGAATGTGTTCAAGTGACAGGGAAATCCAAGTATGAAGACTTGGTAAAGGCAAAGTCCAAGTATGATCTTAGCAAGAGAAGTCCAAGGAAAAGGTTTGGCGGTATAAGACCAAGTATGTTGTCTTGGCAGCATTAAGTCCAAACAGACCTTGGCAAAGGAAGTCTAAAGGCATGTTTTGGCAGCGTAAGTCCAAGCATGTAGACTTGGCAGCGTAAAGTCCAAGCACGCTTTGGCAAAGGTAAACCCAAGACATGATAAAACCGAAGGAAGCTCTTTGAAGCAAAGCGCAAAGGATGAACAAGTCGCGGACTCGGAGGGATCCTGGAGGCGCAAGGCTTAAGGAAGAGCTAGAAGGTTGAGTCTAGGTCTAGGGGGTAAAATCAAGTATGAATTACTCATACTTGATGAGTATCAATCGACTGATATGATGTATCAGTCGACTGGTCAGGTGATCGACTGAGTTAGGATGAAACCCTGACTATCAGTCGACTGCTTGGTCGTAGCAGTCGACTGATGTTGCGATCAGTCGACTACCAAATAGTCGCAGTCGACTGATCAAGTTAAACACGAGCACAGAATGGAGTCTCGCTCGACTGCGGCCCGTGATCACTCGACTGATCACCCCATCATTCGACTGATGGATGTATCAGTCGACTGATGAAAGTACCATTGGAGGTAACGACTATGAATCCCACGAATCCGGCTATTCAGAAGCCGTTAACCACGCCAGTAGTCAACTGATGTTGTACATCAGTCGACTGATGGTGCTCCAATGGGAAAATCAGCCCTCTCTCTATAAAAAGAGGGCTTGTGGTGGTTTTGATGGCTAATGTTTATTCTCTGATCATACTCTCAAGCCTCCATGATTTTTCCAAGTTTTCTAGTGCTTTTAAATCCCCTCCTCCTCTCTAAGCTCCATCTTCATTCTTTGTAAGAAGAGGAGGGTTGTTGTAAAGGAAAGTTTTATAGTGATATTGATTAGGGTTGATCCACCTCAAGGATCATCGTGGAGTAGGAGCGCTATCTCCGAACACGTAAAGGAATTGTTTTAGCATTGTTTTCATTTGTGTTATTATTATTATTCTTGTTGTGCTTCCGCTAATCATCTTTGTAGAAACGAAAACAAGCTATTCACCCCCCCTCTAGCTTCCAACGAGATCTTACATGGTTGACCAGGTCAAAATACGCCAGGAGAATCTCGAGATGTTGAGGAACCTCGGTGGTCAAGTGACCGAAAGCTAAGAAGCAGGTCAGAAGGACCAAAGGTATGGAAGGTAAGAACTTTGTGCCGAGAGGACAGGTCGCATCCTTAGTATGGGGACATCCGTAGGTGACGATCTGACTAAGACTTTTAGAGGAAGGCCTAAGCCGAGATCGGATGGTACAGGATCATCGCATTGTTTACTATATAGTTCTTGTGCTAACCATGTGATGCAGGTGATTATTCGAGCCATCAATCGAGTGGAGGAAAAGCACAGTCAACTGGATCATCATCAGTCGACTAATGGAAGCATCAGTCGACTGCTAATGAATCTAGACACTTCAAATAAAGTTAAGATAAGTGTCACAAAATGAGGGATAATAAGCTTTTTTGACTCGGATTTGGATCTCAACAAGCTAGGGTTTAGAAGGCTATAAAAGTAGAGGTAAAGGTCCCTTCAAAAACTACTTAAAAGGCTTCCAAAGTGCTCTATCAATCCAAAGCTCTCATCACCATGCAACGAACCCATAACGCTGACTGAGCTTCCAATCTCCACTCTTTATATAGTTGGTAGTTGTTTCTTAGTTATTTAATTGCTTGTGTTTTTATTAATTGCAAAGAGGAGAGGTAGGCATGTTACCTCCTCCTCTACTTCTATTGTAATCGGTTTTGTCTCTTACCTACAACAAGGAAGAGATTCCCTTAGTGATTGCCCCTCGGTAGCGATCAACGATCGCATGGGCCTTGGACTAGCAACCGGTAGGCTATAAACCAAGTAAATCTCTTGTGTCATGTGCCTTTTATTTATTTCGCTGTATTACTTTATATCGTATGAGCTTTGGTTTTTGATTGGGGTCAGGATTTCCAGGGCAGTCTAAGTAAGGACAGTGCAATTCTAGGACGAGATAAGAAATTCCAGGGCAGTCTAAGTAAGGCTAGTGCAGTTTTAGGGCAGGATAAGCAATACCAGAACAGTCTAAGTAAAGCCAGTGCAGTTCCAGGGCAGTCTAAGTAAGGCCAGTGCAGTTTCAGGACAGGATAAGCAATTCCAGGACAGTCTAAGTAAGGCCAGAGCAATTCCAGGATAATCTAAGTAAGGTCAGTGTAGTTCCAAGGCAGGATAAGCAATTCCAGGGCAGTCTAAGGAAGGTTAGTGCAGTTCCAGGGTAGGATAAGCAATTCCAGGGCAGTTTAAATAAGGCCAGTACAGTTTCAGGGTAGTTTAAGTAAGGTCAGTGCAGTTCCAGGGTAGTATAAGTAATTCCAGAGTAGTCTAAGTAAGGCCAATGTAGTTCCAGGACAGGATAAGCAATTCCAGGACAGCTTAAGTAAGGCCAATGCAGTTCCAGGATTGTATAAGCAATTTCAGAGCAGTCTAAGTAAGGCCAGTGTAATTTCAGGGTAGTATAAGTAATTCCAGAGCAGTCTAAGTAAGGCCAAGTGCAGTTCCAGGGTAGGATAAGCAATTCCAGGATAGTTTAAGTAAGGTAATCTAAGTAAGGGGCGGGATAAGCAATTAGGATAGTTTAAGTTAGTGCAGTTAGTGGTTGTATAAGTAATTCCAGGCGCCTCTAAATAAGACCAAGATTCTGGTGGTAGGATAAGCAATTCCAAGAAGGCTTTAATAAGGCAGGCCAGTGGCTATATAAGCAATTCCAGGGCAGTCTAAGTAAGGCCAGTGCAGTTCTAGGGCAGTATAAGTAATTTCAGGGCAATTTAAGTAAGGCCAGTACAGTTTCAAGGCAATTTAATTAAGGCCAGTATAGTTCCAGGATAGTATAAGCAATTCTATGGAAGTTTAAGTAAGGCTAGTGTAGTTCTAGGGTTGTATAAGGAATTCCAGGGCAGTCTAAGTAAGGCCAGTGCAGTTCTAGGGCAGTATAAACAATTTCAGGGTAGTAAGGCCAGTACAGTTTCAGGGCAGTTTAATTAAGGCTAGTATAATTCCAGGGCAGTATAAGCAATTCCAGGACAAGTTAAGCAAGGCCAGTATAGTTCCATGACTATATAGGCAATTCCAGGGCAGTGTGAATAGAGTTAGGGCAATATTATAGTACCAGGGCAATATAAGTCGTTCCAGGGTAGTATGAGTGGTTCCAGGGCAGTATGAGCACTTCCAGGGCAGTATGTGTTTCTCGGAGAGCAGTATTTTCCAGAGCAATCAAACTTGAATATTGCCAGGGCAATTAGTACATCTTGCGAGCGGGATTCTCTTTTCAATAAGAAATAAGGGGAAGAAAGGCGCGCTGAAGGGTGGGAGGTAATGATGAAAGGTTGAGGGTGGTTAGTTTAAAATAATCATATGTATCTTTCTATTTGAGATTAACACGTGGCAAGAGATATTTTTGAATCAAGAGCGGGAAAAATGATTAGGAGGACAACTTGGCAAAGGGGCATTTATGTACATTCACTACTAGGAGAAGGCGGGGGGTTCCATCTATAAAAGGGGCAGAAGACGACGGGATCGGGGATGATTTTTTTCTTCTCCATTTGGTATCTCTGAGATCTCTCTTCTTTTCTGATTCATTATTTTTCTCTCATACCCATACTAACTTGATCGTCGGAGTGGCCACACCGGGAAGCCGACCCACCCTTAACGCCTTCCTTTGGTGTATCAGATTCAGCTCAATTCTTGAGATCATGAGTGACCTTCCCAGCTAATCTTCTTCCCTTCAAGCCTTTGCCTCGGTGTTAGATCCAAATATTCAGAGGGAGAGGAAGGGGGATCTTGGAGATCCAAAGAAGCAAGCACCATCAAATTGGCGCTGTCTGTGGGAAACTGAACAAAAAGTCGTGATGGTCAATACTAGAACATTGAAGGAGCCAACAGAAGGAGAGAGATCTGTCTCTAGTACTTACCAGGGGGTACTAGTAAAAGGTGATAGGAACCTCTGTATAAGGAAGATCTTATGCAGATTATGGCGGAGATGATGGACCAGATGTCGCAAAGGGCTACCCCGAAGATGGTTAAAGAAGATATCTCTGATAGTGAATCTGAGGAAGAGAGAGGTAAGATTCCTCAATTAAAGAAAGGTTCTAGTGCTTGTAAAAAAGGAAAGTGGAAGGAGAAATGTGTGGCCCCTTTGGGAGATGTAACAAATGATGAGGATGTTCCTACTGTAGGGACTATTGTACAAATAGAGGAGGGAACTCCTTTTGTCGAAAGTATTTTAAATGATGAATTACCTCGACGATTGCGGCTTCCTCAGATATCCGAATATGTCGGTTCTTCTGATCCTAATGATTATTTAAGGAAATTTGAGAATGTCGCTTTGTTATATCGCTATACTGATGGGGTCAAATGTCGGGTATTCCTTACTACTTTAATAGGACTGGCAAAATAATGGTTTAGTGATTTGAAGCCGAAAAGTATTGCAATTTTTAAGGATTTCTTCACACTATTTGTAAGGTATTTTTCCACTGCTAAGAAATATTTGTCTCATCCTTTGAGTCTTTTTTATCTTAAGCAAAGAGAGCCAAAAAGTTTGCGGCAATATATACATATATCTACACAAGCTGCTCGTGAGATTTCTGCAGTAGAGCCAGGTATGATGATGGGAGATTTTACCCAAGGGCTCAGAGAGGGGGACTTCTTTAAATCCTTAGCTAAGAAGCCTCCTGTAAGCTGAGAAATTTATTAATTTAGAGGATGCTCAGAAGTCTAGGCAAACTTTGCATGATTGCAGGGTAACAGAAATACCAGAAGGGAGAATTGAATGGGTAAGGCCAGTGTAGGGAATTGCTTCCCCACTTTGATCGCTCGTGCATGGCGATCCTATCTATGTCCCCGGATTAAAAAAAATTAATCCTTGATGAAGACGGATTACCCAAGCAACCGATCTATCATCGTGCTATTCGATTCGAGTGGTCTCTTGAACAAACTTGTTGTTCAAGTAACCTAACTCTTTTCCTCGATTAGTCGCGGAATAGATGATGTACGGATCACCGATTTTTGTGTTTATCTTCGGGGTCCAAGTAAATTAGCCGCATGCATTATACAAAAGAACTAAATCAAAATAAACAAGATTATACCTCTTGTATACTTCTTGATCTTCTATTCTATGTCCTATCCTCCTCTTGAACGTTATGCGGTCAATGATCCTCCAAGAGTTGAAACCTTCCTAGATCGCGTCTTCCCTTCCTTGATCTCTCCGAACAAAAGGAAGATGAATGCTCCCTTCTTCTCCTATCTAGTGCCGACCAAAAATCCTCCTTGCTGAATTGTTGCCGCCAGCCAAGGAGAGGGAGAGGATGAAGTGGGTGTCGTCCAAGAAGATGGGTTCTTGTTACCGCCGACCAAGGAGAAAAGGGAAGGAGGCACCGACAATGGAGAGGGATAGAGAACGCCGACCAAGTGAGGGAGAAGAACCAAACCCTTGTCCCTTCCACTTGTTGCCGCCGGCCCTAGAGAAGATGGACAAACCAAAAAACTCTAGCATCTCCAAACCTTAACGCCCAAGCCAAGAAGCAGACCCTAGAATTCCAATTCTTATGTGCCACCCAAGCCTTTGCCTCCTATTTATAGATTTTGCCCAAACCTCCTTTTAATCGTGTCCGTTGGATCTAGGTTTCATGAGGGTTTTAATAGGCTATAATAGAGACCATGAGGAGGAGTTGGATCTTGGCCACCCAATAGATTCGAACCACACAAACCTGATCCATTAATGATAATCCATTCCACTAGAGGATTATCATTGATCTACCTCACCAACCCCTATAAATAAATATGGGCTCCATATATTAATTATACAAATATCTCCCCATATTTAAGATATCGAATGTCCGTCAATTAATTAATTTACTGACAATTAATTAATCAACATCTAACTCCATGAGTAGTACCACTCAACCTCGTCATCATGCCGGACCAAGTCCACCTGCAGGGTTTACATGATGATCCTTATGAGCTCATCAAGGGCACATCATCATCCTAATACATAGGACACAGTTTCCTCCTATAATCAATGGCACACCATGTAAATAATATTATTTCCCAACTTACCGAGCCTATCGATTTAATCTATAAATCTCTCCCATTGGTAAATCAAAGAAATAAATACTAAGTACATGTGCCCATTATTATATTGGGATTAAGAGCATGTACACCATAATATCGGAGGTCCGATTCAATTATGTAGTCAGCAATAAATTGAATCACCTCTAAGTCGGTCCTACTCAATACACACAAAGTGTACTAGTGTAATTCTATGGTCAAGACAAATCAATATCAAACTACACTACAACCATACCAATGGTTTGTCCAAAACCATCTCAGTTGTGAGCCTCTACTTATACTCTATAAGGAACTGATAACATGATCTTCTGTGTGACACCACACACCATGTTATCTACAATATAATGTATCAGACAATATGCATAATGATAAATATGCAAAAAATGATCATGTGATTCTTATTTCAAAAATAAAGATGTTCATACAAAGAATAGACTTTTCAGTATACATCCCAACAATCTCCCACTTATACTAAAAGACTATGTTATCCTCATACTGCCATACATCTGATTCCCATTCCCTCCACATGCCTATCAAAAGCTCTCGCTAGAAAGGCCTTAGTGAAAGGATCTACCAGGTCATCCTCTGATGCAATCTTGGCGACAGCAACTTCACCCTCTTTACGATCTCTCGTATCAGGTGGTACTTGCGCTCTATGTGTTTACTTACCTTATGGGCTCATGGTTCCTTCGAGTTTGCAACTGTACCAGTGTTATCACAATAAATTGTGATAATTCTGGGCAAACCAGGAATCACATCCAAGTCCATCAAAAAGTTCCTGAGCCATAAAACTTCTTTGGCTGCCTCAGAGGCTGCCACATACTCAGCTTCCATGGTGGAGTCTGCCACGCATTTCTGCTTGACACTCCTCCATACAATGGTTCCACCTCCCAAAGTAAACACAAAACCCGAGGTAGACTTACTATTATCGCTATCTGATTAGAAGTCAGAATCTGTGTAACCCACAGGGAGTAATTGATCTACCTGATAAACTAGTATATAATCCCTGGTTATTCTCAGGTACTTCAATATATGCTTTACCGCAGTCCAATGTCCCTTTCCTGGATTATTTTGATATCTACTAATCATGCCCATGGCAAAGTAGATATCCGGCCTCGTACATAACATAACATACATGAGGCTTCCTATCGCCGAAGCATAAGAAACCGCCTTCATCTCCTCTATCTCCTTTGATGTTATATGACACATCTCTTTAGATAAAGGTACTCCATGCCTAAAAGGTAGAAAACCTTTCTTGGAGTTCTGCATGCTAAAACGAGCCAAAATAGTGTCTATGTATGAAGCTTGAGATAAGCACAACATCCTTTTCCTGCGATCCCTTATAACCTTGATCCTAAGGATGTGTCTCACTTCTCCCGAGTCCTTCATATCAAACTGTTTGGACAACCATACCCTTATGTCTGATAACACCTTGACATTGTTGCCGATTAATAAAATGTCATCTACGTATAGTACAAGAAATACCACTATGTTTTCGTCACATCTCTTGTATACACAAGACTCATCCGGACTTTGAATAAATCTATAAGACTGAATTACCTCATCAAAGCGGATGTTCCAAGATCTCGAAGCTTGCTTCAATCCATAAATGGACCGATTAAGCTTGCACACAAGATGCTCTTTGCCTTTTGCAATGAATCCCTTTAGTTGCTCCATATAGATGTTTTCCTCAAGACTTCCATTAAGGAAAGCTGTCTTGACATCCATCTGCCACACCTCATAATCCATATGAGCAACAATACATAAGAGAATCCGGATAGACTTAAGCATGGCTACTGGCGAAAAGGTCTCCTCATAATCGATACCCTCTTTCTGAGTATACCCTTTCGCAGCAAGCCTTGCTTTGAAGGTCTCAACCTTCCCATCTATTTGAAGGTTTTGCGGAACCAAAGCTCTGATACCACTTGTGTTGGGTTTTTCGAGCCGCAAAAACCGCTTTTTGCGTTGTGGAAACCTCGGAAGCCCCGGCCACGGATCCGTGCGAAGATGTATTAAAAACAAAACATGTATGTGTTTATATAAAACCCTAGATCTACCTTAGATCTACATGATAAGTCCCGCCCAAAGTTTCGGAACTCGAGAGTGTCAAGTGCACACCCCTCTATTGGTATCCACACAATCAATAGGTGGAGAAAACACACCCTTGAGTGTGCTAGCACTCTATGGATGGTTCGGCCAAGGAGGTTGGGAGAGGGAGAGAGCTTGAGGGAAGTTGATCCAAGGTTGAAGATGAAGTTGTGTAACTTCCCAAAAATGAATTACCACATGAATAACCATCAAGTGGTCGACCACTTCATGGAGAGGGGGTTACATGCATGCATGTAACTCCCATGACCCTTAGTCTCCCTCATGAGGTGGCACCACATGACAAAGTCAATGATGATGTGGAGCATCATCATTGGCCAGTCATGCCAAGTCATCATCATGACATGGCATTTGGTCAAGTCAAACTTGACCTTTCATCTTCCCTCTCAAGTCAAGTCAAACTTGACCTCTTATCTCCCATGGTTGATCAAATCCAACCATTTGATTCAAGTCAATTTAATTTAATGAATCTCTATTCATTAATTTAAATTGATTTGATGAATCAAATCTAAATTAGACTCATTCAACACTTGAATCAACTTGAGTCTAACTCAATTAGTCTAATTTGGATTACTCTTAATCCAATTTGGTTCATCCCATGAACCTAATCCTCATGGTTCATCATATGAACCTAATCTCCATCTAATTGCTCTTATGTGTGTGACCCTATAGGTTCTTGTAACATTGGCAATGTCCCTAAACCGATTTAGGAACATAAGCAATGAGAGGTATCTAGCAACACATCATTGCTACCCAAGTTACAAGAATGTTGAGCTCCAACATCACCTTTGTGACTACTAATTGTGACTCTCACAATATGTGACAATGTCCCTCTATCCTTGACATCTAGATTGACCAATCGAGGCATAGACCGTGTCATCCTCGGTACAATCTAAATCTTGAACTCCAAGTAGACTCACTCTAATCAAATGAGCTCAATATCTCATATTGACTCATTTGGGCATGACAATGCACTTCGTGGTCTCATTCTATCAAGAATATCGATGTCACTCCCGTCATATAGGAGGGATAGATCCCATCTACATCACTCACATCCCTCCGCATAATTTGTTGCATACCCAGTAATCGCCTTTATAGTCCACCCATTTACGGGTGACGTTTGATGAAGCCAAAGTATGCAACTCCTTATGTAGGGAACCATGGTGACTTCAGGTCTAAGGACTAATAGTCATACTAATAGCCATATGAGAAAGTATATGACACTCATATAACGATCCATGATACTTTCTCATGGCGGGTCATTCAGTATACATTCTCCAATGCATACCCATATGTCAACTTGATATCTCATATCCATGACTTGTGAGATCAAGTCATCGAGTTGACCTACATGCTAGTCTCTACGCATTAACATTGTCCCTGAATGTTAATACTTGACTAGGAATGATTAAGAGTAATGTTCTCTATATCATCTCATTATCGATTCAACCAATCGATTGATATAGATAAGAACCTACTACTCAAGGACATTATTATATTTAGATATTTGGCACCAATACAAGTAAATATAATAACCATGCTTTATAAATAGGAATATGATACAATAAAGTCCATACAACAATCATCACATGATTGGCTCTAGAACTTTCACTAACAACTTGAAGGTCGGAAACTTCGCTTCCCACTTCAATTCGGTCGCTTGTTCATGGCGATCCCGTCTTCGTCCCTGGATTAAAAAAAATAATCCTTGACAAATAGGGATTACCCAAGCTACCGTTCCATCATCGTGCTATTCGATTAGAGTGGTCACTTGAACAAACTTGTTGTTCAAGCAACCTACCTCTATTCTTCAAATAGCCGCAAAATAGACGATGTACAAATCACCAGTTTTTGTATTTGTATTCTGGGTCCAAGTAAATTAGTCACATAACAAAGTATACAACATGCATAGAATAAGAAAAGATTCATAAACAAGCATTATACCTCTTGTTATACCTCTTGATCTTCTATTGTATGTCCTTCCTCCTTTTGGACGTCGTGTGGGCAACGATCTTCCAAAAGTCGAAGCCTCCTAGAACACGTTCTTCCCTTCCTTGCTCACTCCGAACAAAGGGAAGAATGAAATGAAACTCTTCCCTATCTAGGATCGGCCACCAAGTCAAGAGACTTGATGTTGCCGCCGACCAAGGAATAGAAGAGGGAGTGGGCGCCGGCCAAGAGCTCCAAGGAAAAACCCTAACCCTTGTTTCCACCGGCCAAGGAGAAGAGGAAGAAGGGGTTGAGCGTCCGCCAAGGTTGAGAGGAGGATGATGGGCACCAGCTACAACCCTAGAAAGTCTTGCTACCCAAGAAAACTCCAAACCCTAGCCGCCCAAAGCCAAAACCCTAATCTCCCTTGAGTATCGTTGCCACCCACCCCTTAATCCTCCTTTTATAGAGATAGGCTTAAGCCTCCTTTTAATCTCTACCATCGGATCTAGGGATTTAATCTCAACCGTCGGATCTGGGAATTTAATCTCAACCGTCGGATCTAGAGATTTAATTTCACCGTCGGATCTAAGGATTAAATCTCCACCGTTAGATCTAGAGATTTAATCTTCACCATCGGATCTAGAGTTTCATTTTACATCATCGGATCTAGGCTCCATGAGGGTTTTAATAGGCTACAATAGGGACCATGAGGAGTTGGATCTTGGACACCGAATGGATCAAGCCCACATAAAGTCCGATCCATTAATGATAATCCATTCCACTAGAGGATTATCATTGATCTACCTCACCAACCCCATAATTAAATATGGGCTCCATATATTAATTGTACAAATATCTCACCGTGTTTAAGATCTCGAATGTCCATCAATTAATTAATTTACTGACAATTAATTAATCAACATCTAACTCCATGAGTAGTACCACTCAACCTTATCATCATGTCGGACCAAGTCAACATGAAGGGTTTACATGATGAACCTTATGAGCTCCTCAAGGGGACATCATCATCCTAATATATAGGACACGATTTCCTCCTATAATCAACGGCACACCATATAAATAATATCATTTCCCAACTTACCGAGCCGATCGATTTACTCCATAAATCTCGCTCATTGGTAAATCAAAGAAATAAATACTAAGTATATGTGCCCTTTATTATATCGGGATTAAGAGCATGTACACCATAATATCCGAGGTCCGATTCAATTATGTAGTCAGCAATAAATCGAATCACCTCTAAGTCGGTCCTGCTCAATACACACAAAGTGTACTAGTGTAATTCTATGTTCAAGACAAACCAATACCAAATCACACCACAACCATACCAATGGTTTGTCCAAAATCATCTCGGTTGTGAGCCTTTACTTATACTTTACAAGGAACTGATAACATGATCTCCCATGTGACACTACACACTATGTTATCTATAATGTAATGTATTAGACAATATGCATAACCATAAATATGCAAACAATGATCATGTGATTCTTATTTCAAAAATAAAGATGTTCAAACAAAAGATAGACTTTTCAGTATACATCCCAATACTATTTCTCTCTTTCTTTTGTAGATCCACTTGCATCCAATGGTTTAAACACCATTTGGTGGTTCTACTAGCTCCAAAACCTGATTTGAATCCATAGATTCTATCTCAGAATTCATCGTACTTTGCCAAGATACCGCATCTTTATCTTGGATTGCCTCATCATATGTCCAGGGATCAGGTTCATGTTCGCCGGGGACCAAATCAAAAGATTCTCCCAAGAACATAAATCTATCAGGTTGTCTAACAACCCTCCCACTACGACGAGGTATCACCTGTGTATCCTCTGTGACACACAGTGCAGTCAATTTTGGTATATCTTCTTGTACCGGTGGTACTGAAGTTGTGACTTCCCCTCTCAATTCCTCCAGAACAACCTTACTTGTGGGCTTGCGGTTCATCACATAGTCTTCCTCTAAAAATCTGGCGTTCGTGCTAACGATCACCCTCTGATCTCTAGGACTATAGAAAAAACCACCTTTCATTCCTCTAGGATAGCCTACGAACATGTGCACTTCTGTACGAGGTTCCAACTTACCAGCATCTGCCTTCAGCACATGTACTGGAGTCTCCCAAATTTGAATATGTCTCATACTAGGCTTTCGCCCAGTCCACAATTCTGTGGGAGTAGAAGGCACTGATTTAGATGGTACCAAGTTCAGAATATACACTGTCGTATCCAGAGCATACCCCCAGAACGAATCTGGTAACTCAGAATAACTCATCATCGATCTAACCATCTCCATAAGAGTCTTATTCCTTCACTCCGCTACACCATTCTGCTAGGGTGTGCCAGGTGCAGACAATTGGGATTGAATCACAGCCTTTGATAAGTAATTCTTAAACTCTCCCAAGAGGTACTCACCACCACGATCAGATCGCAGTGTCTTGATACTTTTCCCTTGACGTTTCTCCACATCAACCTTGAATTCTTTGAACCTATCAAAGCATTTAGACTTATGGTGCATCAAGTAAATGTATCCATATCTTGAATAATCATCTATAAAAGAGACAAAATATTCAAAATCACCTCTAGCCTGGATAGACATAGGACCACACAAATCAGAATAAACCAATTCTAACACATCTTTGGCTCTATACCCCTTGGCCTTAAAAGGCCTCTTGGTCATTTTACCTTCCAAGCAAGATTCGTAGGTTGGGAAATCTTCCACCACTAATGAATCCAAAGGTCCATCAGTTATCAACCTTTGAATTCTACTCAGGTAAATATGACCTAGCCTTAGATGCCAAAGATACATTTGGTTCATTTTCGAAGGTTCTTTTCTCTTATTAGATTTAGAAGATGAGTTATTTATTTCTATTTGCATCATGGGAGCTTTTGGTTCAAGGGTATATAAATTTCCTATCAATGCACTAGAACAGATAATCTCCCTATTCCTTTTTATAACAACTCTGTCATTAAAAGAAATAGAATATCCATCTAAAAACAATTTAGAAATCAAAATCAAATTCTTTCTAAATAAAGGTACATAAAGGTAATTTTTTAGAACCAAAGTTTTATTCCTATCAAAAGATAAATAAACATCTCCCACTGCAACAACGACCACCTTCGTAGCATCTCCTAATTAAATGGTAATCTCCCCCTCAGCTAGTGGTCTGATTTCCTGGAACCCCTGTAAAGTATTGCAGACATGATCAGTGGCTCTCGTATCTACACACTAGGTGCCGGTAGATAACACCTATGTTTCAATGACTAGACCAAAGGTTATACCTTTATTCTGCTTTCAGTTGGAGCAGTCCTTCTTCCAATGTCCAGTCTGCTTGCAAGTGAAGCACTTACCTTTCGGCTTCTTCACTCCTCCCTGAGATCCTCCCGCCACCTTTGCTTCACCTTGTTTCTTCTTCTTCTTGTCTTTCGGCTTAGAAGTCGAAACCTTCTGAGCAACCATGGCCTGAGCCTGAGCACTCTGACGAAAAAGCCCCTTTGCTGCCTGGAGTTCTGTCAAAAGCTCTGCCAATGAATACAACCTCTTGTTCATGTTGTAATTCAAGCAAAACTGCTCAAAACTCCTAGGTAGAGATTGGAGAATGATATCGACTTAGGTTTCCCCATCGATCTCAGCTCCAAGGACTTCCAGCTCATTCAAATGAGTCATCATGTTGAGAACATGATCCCTCACGGATGTTCCCTCAATCATGGTGGTCGTCATCAAGTTCCTCATGGCTTCCTGCCTAGCAGCCCGATTCTGATGTCCGAAAAGTTCCTTGAGATTGAGCATCATGTCATAAGCAGTAGGCATGGCTTGATGCTGATGTTGCAATACATTTGACATAGAAGCCAAAATGTAGCACCGCGCCATTTCATCAACTTTAATCCACTTTTTATAACTCTCTTTCTCCTTTTTCCCAAAATCATCCGTAGGCTTAGGAGGACACTCTTCGAAGAGTACATACTTGTACTCCTAAGCAGTCAAGACAATATCTAGATTCCTTTTCCAATCAACATAATTAGGTCCAGTAAGTTTATTTTCCTTTAGTATCACAGCAAGTGGGTTGAAAGTCATTTTTGAAAAACCTAAGAATCACATAGATCAAAACATTATATTTCAAAAATTTATTGATTCCTCAAACAATAAAATTTTAAAATCAACCAACACCTTAAAATACCAAGAATATCATATGCCACGATAGTGTGGACGTATACGAATACTATATTTGTAAGAGGAGGTTTTACCCATTAATTTTACTATCCTGTCAACCTTACTTTTTGACAAATAAAATTAATAGTTGGTTTCTCTTTGGCCCTACAAATAAAATCAGTGACTCCGATGGGGAGGATACTCTTATTTGCATCTAAGTGTTCACCATTACTCGATACCAAGACAATTATCTCGGATTATGTGTCTTCCGATGGAGAAGTACACACGCTCCTAAATAATTTCCTATAACCATATTTGCCCCTATGATCCGCAAAACAAACTCATCCAATGGGGAGGAAAGCACTCAGAGCCGACCCGTAAGTTTGATTGCATCACATGTCAAATCGTAATGGAGGCCATGGGAATTTTAAAAAATAATATCCCTCGCCCACTTAGTAATTAAAATTGAGGAATTTTCCTAGCACACAACATGCATATCAAACAAGAAGCAATAAATATGAAAAAAATATTTTCCAACTATTATGGTTTTTGTTCTTCAATATGCCTCCCGTCGTGTCGCCATCTCGTCTGCTCCTCCCTATGTCATGTACAAGCCATCCGGAGATCCGAGCCGAGAATAATTATTTTAATTTATATCCATCGATCCTATACTCCATAAAGGAGTGTACATGAAATCTAGATCGAAAGTAAACTAAAATAAAAGAGTGGCTAAACAATGTCGTACTTAATTACAAAAATTAAATACTAGCCTCGTCAACCCTGAGGATTCAAATAATATTACAATTACACACATCCAATCACATACACACACATATGGCCATAATAGTTGGATCTTATGCCTGCAACCAAAAAGTTAGCCTACACACATCCTACTATCATCCGGCACATACAATATATGATAAGTGCATAAAAGTAACCGAATCCAAAACACACAATACCGAAAACCGTGGCTCTGATACCACTTGTAGGGAATTGCTTCCCCACTTTAGTCGCTCGTGCATGGCGATCCTATCTACGCCCCCAGATTAAAAAAAATTAATCCTTGATGAAGACGGATTACCCAAGCAACCAATCCATTATCGTTCTATTCGATTCGAGTGATCTCTTGAACAAACTTGTTGTTCAAGCAACCTAACTCTTTTCCTCGATTAGCCGCAGAATAGATGATGTACGAATCGTCGGTTTTTGTGTTTATCTTCGGGGTCCAAGTAAATTAGTCGCATGCATTATACAAAAGAACTAAATCAAAATAAACAAGATTATACCTCTTGTATACCTCTTGATCTTCTATTGTATGTCCTATCCTCCTCTTGAACGTTGTGTGGTCAACGATCCTCCAAGAGTTTAAACCTTCCTAGATCGCATCTTCCCTTCCTTGCTCGCTCTGAACAAAAGGAAGATGAACGCTCCCTTCTTCTCCTATCTAGTGTCGACCAACAATCTTCCTTGCTGAATTGTTTCCGCCAGCCAAGGAGAGGGAGAGGATGAAGTGGGCGCCGGCCAAGAAGATGGGTTCTTGTTGCCGCCGGCCAAGGAGAAAAGGGAAGGAGGCATCGACAATGATGAGGAATAGAGAGCGCTAACCAAGTGAGAGAGAAGAACCAAACCCTTGTCCCTTCCACTTGTTGTCGTCGACCCTAGAGAAGATGGACAAACCAAAAAACCCTAGCCTCTCCAAACCTTGCCACCTAAGCCAAGAAGCAAACCCTAGAATTCCAATTCTTATGTGTTGCCCAAGCCTTTGCCTCCTATTTATAGATTTTGCCCAAACCTCCTTTTAATCGTGTCCGTTGGATCTCAATTTCATGAGGGTTTTAATAGGCTACAATAGGGACCATGAGGAGGAGTTGGATCTTGGCCACCGAATGGATCTAAACCACACAAACCTGATCCATTAATGATAATCCATTCCACTAAAGGATTATCATTGATCTACCTCACCAACCCCCATAAATAAATATGGGCTCCATATATTAATTGTACAAATATCTCCCCGTGTTTAAGATATCGAATGTCCGTCAATTAATTAATTTACTGACAATTAATTAATCAACATCTAACTCCATGAGTAGTACCACTCAACCTCATCATCATGTTGGACCAAGTCCACCTGCAGGGTTTACATGATGATCCTTATGAGCTCCTCAAGGAGGCATCATCATACTAATACATAGGACACAGTTTCCTCCTATAATCAACAGCACACCATGTAAATAATATTATTTCCCAACTTACCGAGCCTATCGATTTAATCTATAAATCTTTCCCATTGTTAAATCAAAGAAATAAATACTAAGTACATGTGCCCGTTATTATATCGGGATTAAGAGCATGTACACCATAATATCTGAGGTCCGATTCAATTATGTAGTCAGCAATAAATTGAATCACCTCTAAGTCCGTCCTACTCAATACACACAAAGTGTACTAGTGTAATTCTATGGTCAAGACAAACCAATACCAAACTACACTACAACCATACCAATGGTTTATCCAAAACTATCTCGGTTGTGAGCCTCTACTTATACTCTACAAGGAACTGATAACATGATCTTCCGTGTGACACCACACAACATATTATCTACAATGTAATGTATCAGACAATATGCATAATGATAAATATGTAAACAATGATCATGTGATTCTTATTTCAAAAATAAAGATGTTCATACAAAGAATAGACTTTTCAGTATACATCCCAACAAGCCTGTGCACCCTATAGGAGATAGAACTTTGTATGCTCCCCTACCCTAGTTCTCTGATGAAAGGGCTATAAATATTTGTATAGAGCAGAGGTTGTTGCGGAGACCCTTTGGGGCTGATAGAGGGCCTAGGAGATTACCATCTCTTACTTTCTGTGCTTTCATCAAGAATATGGACATAATACTCAGAATTGTCATCAGTTGGATTTGGAATTGCAGAGAATTATGGGAGCTCACCCTCATATTTGAAATTTAGTCAGAATCTGGCTCTTTATCAGCAGGGGTTTGGAGGAAGAAATTATGGAGGTAATCCCAAACCTCTTATAAATAGGTCGGTGCAGCGGGTACAGATAAGGGAAATAGTGCCCGATCGAGTTGAACCTGCTAATCAATCCCTTGTAAAGGGTTCCATCAATATGATATCTGGGGGCTCCACTAACGGGGATTCTAATAGGGCACGAAAAAGACACAGTAGGGAAGAGTGTGCAACTTTGGATGTTTTACCCAGAGCTAGGGGACTCGTAATAGGCTTTGATGATAATGATTTAGGGGAAGTGTTAACTCCTCACACTGATGCTCTGGTCATTCGAGCTCTTATTGCTAATTTCGATGTGGGAAGAGTTTTTGTAGACCCGGACAGTTCAGTGGATATTTTGTATTGGGCAGTTTTGGAACAAATGGGAGTTGTCGTCACTGATCTACAGTCGGTAGGGACTTCTTTATTTGGATTTTCTGGGCATGAAGTGCTGCCGATGGGCCATATTAAATTACCTTTATCCTTGGGGGAAGAGCCAAGGAGAAGGATAGTACTTATCAATTCGCCATGGTGGACATGCCTTCTTCCTACAATTCTATTTTAGGAAGACCTATTTTGAGCAGTTTGCAGTCTGTGGCTTCTCCTTACCATCAAAAGCTTAAGTTTCCTGTAGGGAGTGAAGTAGGGGAGGTAAGAGGTGACCAGCAGCTCTCCCATCGATGCTATGTGGATGCTATCAGGACGGGAAAGAAGGGGAAGTTTGTTGATAAGTCTTTGCAGCAATCTAAGTATGGAGATACAATGTGTTTTGTTCAAAAGCGGGCTGCTGAGGAGATAGGAGAATCTGATAAAGAAGCGATTGAATTGGATGATAAGTGTGTTGAGCATATTACCTTTATTGCTCAGGATCTTCCTGTGCAAATTAAAGAAGATTTAATACAATGCCTTATCAAAAATATGGATATTTTTGCATGGTTTCCGCAAGACTTGTCAGGAATTGATCCTAAGGTCATGAAGCATAGATTGTATATTTTACCCACAACAATTCCTGTAAAGCAGAAGCGTTGGCATTTCAGGGCAGGGAAAGATGTTATCATTAAGGAAGAAATAGGTAAATTGCTGAAGGTTGGGCATATCAGAGAGGTACAGTATCCAACTTGGTTGTCTAATGTGGTGTTGGTGCCTAAGCCATCGGGAAAATGGAGAATGTGTGTGGACTTTAGAGATCTTAATAAATCTTGTCCTAAGGATTGTTATCCTCTGCCCCGCATTGATCGGTTAGTAAACTCTACTGCTGGGCATCATCTCATTTCAATGATGGATGCTTATCAGGGGTACCATCAAATACCGTTATCTAGGGAGGATCAAAATAAGGTTAGTTTTACTACGGTCAAAGGAACTTTCTGTTATGTAGTCATGCCTTTTGGGTTAAAAAATGCTGGGGGCACTTACCAGAGGCTGATGGATAAGATCTTTGAAAAATAGCTGGGAAGAAATGTGGAGGTGTGTGTAGATGATATTTTGGTTAAAACTCTATATTCTGAGCGGTTAATATCTGATCTGGAAGAAACCTTCGGTACTTTATGGCAATATAAGATGAAGTTGAATCCAGAGAAATGTGTGTTTGGGGTGACGCAGGGCCATTTCTCAGGTTATGTGGTTACTGAGCAAGGTATAAAAGTTAATCCAATTAAAATTGAGGCTATTTGAAAAATGCAACCCCCAAGAAATTTGAAGAAAGTACAGAGGTTGTTAAGTAGGATTACTACTCTGTCCAGATTCATATCCTGATCGGCAGATAGGAGCCTTCCTTTCTTTAAAATACTAAAAAGAGCTATGAGGTTCCAGTGGGATGAACATTGTGATAAAGTCTTTCAATCTCTGAAGGAATATTTGGTGGAACCCCCTTTTTAGCTAAACCTCAGCCTGGAGAGGTGTTATGGGTTTATCTGGCTCTCTCAGAGGTCGCTGTAAGTTCAGTATTGATTCGAGAAGACAAGGGTCAGCAACATCCAATCTATTATATTAGTTATCTGTTGAAAGGGGCTGAAGTTCGTTATACTAATTTGGAGAAATTGACCTGGGGTCTAGTTCTGACTGCTTGAAGGTTGCGACCTTATTTTTTATCTCATCCTTTAGTGGTGCTCACTGATACTCCTATGGGAAGAATACTTACACATCTGGAAGCTACGAGTAAGCTTATTAAATGGGCTACTGAGCTCAATGAGTATGACATTACCTACCAGCCTCGTACCTCTATCAAAGCGCAAGCATTAGCTGACTTCTTAGTGGAAACCATGCATAAGGAAGAATGTGAACCATAGAGGATATATGCAGATGGATCTTCTAAGAAAGAGGGTTGCGGGGTAGGAGTAATTTTGATTTCACCACAAGGGGAAGAAGTTAAGCTAGCAGTTAGGTTTCATTTCAGAGCCTCCAATAATAAGGCTGAGTATGAAGCTTTGTTGATAGCTTTGCAAGCTGCTAAGAATGTAGGAACAGAATGGGTAATGGTACATATGGACTCTCAGTTAGTGGTACAGTAAACTGTAGGAGGATTTGAGGTTAAGGATGTTGGGATGTATACTGAAAAGTCTAGCTTTTGTATGAACATCTTTATTTTAAAATAAGAATCACATGTTCATTGTTTGCATATTTTTATGACTATGCATATTGTCTAATACATTACATTGTAGATAACATGGTGTGTGGTGTCACACGGGAGATCATGTTATCAGCTCCTTGTAAAGTATAAGTAAAGGCTCACAACCGAGATGACTTTGGACAAACCATCGGAATGGTTGTAGTGTGATTTGGTATTGGTTTGTCTTGACAATAGAATCACACTAGTGCACTTTGTGTTTATTGAGCAGGACCGACTTAGAGGTGATTCGATTTATTGCTGACTACATAATCGAATCTGACCTCAGATAATATTTTGTACATGCTCTTAATCCCGATAAAATAACGTGCACATATACTTAGTATTCATCTCTTTGATTTACCAATGGGCGAGATTTATAGATTAAATTGATAGGCTCGGTAAGTTGGGAGATGATATTATTTATATGGTGTGTCGTTGATTATAGGAGGAAACCGTGTCCTATATATTAGGATGATGATGTCCCCTTAAGGAGCTCATAAGGTTCATCATGTAAACCCTGCAGGTGGACTTGGTCCGGCACGGTGAAAAGGTTGAGTGGTACTACTCATGGAGTTAGATGTTGATTAATTAATGGTCAGTAAATTAATTAATTGATGGACATTCGAGATCTTAAACACGGGGAGAAAATGTACAGATAATATATAGAGCCCATATTATCTTATGGGGGTTGGTGAGGTAGATCAATGATAATCCTTTAGTGGATTGGATTATTATTTATGGATCGGACTTTATGTGTGATTGATCCATGGGTGGCCAAGATCCAACTCCTCCTCATGGTCCCTAATGTAGCCTATTAACACCTCATGAAGCTTAGATCCAATGGATAGAAACAAAAATCTAGATCCAAAGGTAGAGATTAAATCTCTAAGATCCGACGGTTGAGATTAAATCTCTAGATCCGACGGTTGAGATTAAATCCCTAGAACCAATGGTGGAGATTAAAAGGAGGCTTATCCCTAACTCTATAAAAGGAGTTTGAGGGGTTGGCGTTGAGAATCAATCAAGAGGAGCTAGGGTTTTGGAGTTGGCGGCAAGAAGAGGAGCTAGGGTTTGGGCTTGGGTGGCACCTAATAAGGAAAGTTTTCCTTGACTTCTCCTTCTTCCTCAAGCTGTCGGTGCCCCTTGAAGCTCTTCCAGCCCTTGGCCAGCATCTAAACTCCTTCTTCTCTTTCTCCTTGGCCAGTGGAACAAAGGTTTAGGGTCCTCCCTTGAAGCTTTTGGCCGGCAACCCTTAATCTCTTCTTCCTTCTTGGCCGGCGGCAAAGCTCCATCCTTGGAGGTTGTTAGTTGATTGAAAGAAGGAATAGAGCTTTGTTTCTATTCTTCCTCTTGCTCGGAACGAGCAAGGAAGGAAGATTGGTGATCTAGGAGCTTCAACTTTTGGTAGATCATCACCCACATGACATCCGAGAGGAGGAAGGTCATACATTAGAAGATCGAGAGGTATATCTATTCTCTATTCTCTTTTGTTACTTGCTTGTATTTGTTTTTTCAATTATGAGCATGATTATTCTATTTGTGGCTAAATAATACTTGAATCCTGAATATAAATACAAAAGTCGGTGATCCATACATCATCTATTCCGCGGCTACTAGTAGAATAGAGGTTGGTCGCTTGAACAACGAGTTTGTTCAAGTGACCTCTCTAAACGAAAGAATGACGATGACTTGATTATTTGGGCAATCCCTTTTGTCTAGGATTAAATTTTTTTTAATCCGGGGACATCGATGGGATCGCCATGAACAAACAACCAAGGTGAAGTGGGAAGCGAAGTTTCCCCTCATGGATCAACCCAACAATTGGTATCAGAGCTTTCGGTCAAAACCTACAATTGGTATCAGAGCCAAGGTTTTCGGTTTTGTGTGTTTAAGGATTCGGTTACTCTTATGCATTTTTCATATATTATATGTGTCGGATAATAGTAGGATATGCGTAGTTTAACTCTTTGGTTGCAGGCATAAGATCCGACTATTATGGACATATGTGTGTATGTGATTGTATGTGTATATTTTGTTGAATCCTCGGGGTTGACAAGGCTATTATTTGATTTTTGGTAAATTAGATACGACATTGTTTAGCCACTCTTTATTTTATTTTACTTTCGATCTAGATTTCATGTACACTTCTTCGTGGAGTATAGGATCGATGGATGTAAATTAAAATAGATTTTAGTCTCGGCTCGAATCTCCGGATGGCTCATACATGGCGTAGGAGGAGCGGACGAGATGGCGATACGACGGGAGACATATTGAAGACAAAAGCCATAATAGTTGGAAAATTTTTATTTTTCATATTTATTTCTTATTGTTTGATATGCATGTCGTAGGCTAGAAAATTCCTCAATTTTAAATTACTAAGTGGGAGAGAGAAATTATTTTTAAAAAAATTCCCACAGCCTCCATTACGATTTGACAAGTGATGCAAACAAACTTGCGCGTCGGCTCTGAGTGCCTTCCTCCCCATCGGATGAGTTTGTTTGTGGATCACAAGGTCAAATATGGTTATAGGGAATTATCAAGGAGCGTGTGTACTTCCCCATCGGAAGGCACATAACCCGAGATAATTACCTTGGTACCGAGTAATGGTGAACACTTAGATACAAATATAAGTATCCTCCCCATCGGAGTCACTGCTTTTATTTGTAGGGCCAAAGAGGAACCAACTATTAATTTTACTTGTCAAAAAGTTAGGTTGAAAAGATAGTAAAATTAATGGGTAAAACCTCCTCTTACAAATGAAGAATTCGTATACGTCCACACTATCGTGGCATACGATATTCTCGGTGTTTTGAGATGTTGGTTGATTTTAAAATTTTATTGTTTGAGGAATCAATAATTTTTTGAAATCTAATGTTTTGATTTATGTGATTCTTAGGTTTTCTTTCAAAATGACTTTCAACCCACTTGTTGTGATACTGAAAGAGAACAAACTTACTGGACCCAACTATGTTGATTGGAAGAGGAATCTAGACATTGTCTTGACTGCTGAGGAATACAAATATGTACTCCTCGAAGAGTGCCCTCCTAAGTATGTAGAAGATTCTGGGGAAAAGGAGAGAGAGAGTTATAAGAAGTGGGTAAAAGTCGATGAGATGGCGCGGTGTTACATTTTGGCATCTATGTCAAATGTACTGCAACATCAGCATCAAGCCATGCCCACAACTTATGACATGATGCTCAATCTCAAAGAGCTTTTCGGACACCAGAATCGGGCTGCGAGGCAAGAAGCCATGAGAAACTTGATGACAACCACCATGATCAAGGGAACACCCGTGAGGGATCATGTTCTCAAGATGATGGCTCATTTGAATGAGTTGGAGGTCCTTGGAGCTGAGATCGATGGGGAAACCCAGGTCGATATCATACTCCAATCTCTACCTAGGAGTTTTGAGCAGTTTCGCCTGAACTACAACATGAACAAGAGGTTGTATTCGTTGGCAGAACTTTTGACAGAACTCCAGGCGGCAGAGGGGCTATTTCGTCAGAGTGCTCAGGCATATGCCATGGTGACTCAAAAGGTTTCTACTTCCAAGCCGAAAGGCAAGAAGAAGAAGAAACAAAATGGGGCAAAGGCGGTGGGAGGTACTCAGGGAGGAGTGAAGAAGCCGAAAGGCAAGTGCTTCACTTGTAAGCAGACTGGACACTAGAAGAAGGACTGCCCCAACCGCAATAACAAAGGTATATCTTTTGGTCTAGTCGTTGAAACATGTTTAGCAGTGTTATCTACCGGCACCTAGTGTGTAGATACGGGAGCCACTGATCATGTCTGCAATACTTTGCAGGGGTTTCAGGAAACCAGACGACTGGCTGAGGGGGAGATTACCATGTACTTGGGCGATGCCACGAAGGTGGCGGCTGTTGCAGTGGGAGATGTTCATTTATCTTTTGAGAAAAATAAACTTTTGGTTCTTAAGAATTGCCTTTATGTACCCTTATTTAGAAAGAATTTAATTTCGGTTTCTGAATTGTTTATGGATGGATATTCTATTTCTTTTAATGACAGAGTTGTTATAGGAAGGAATAGGGACATTATCTGTTCGGGTGCATTGATAGAAAATTTATACACACTTGAACCAAAAGCTCCCACGATGCATATTGAAATTAATAACTCATCTTCTAATTCCAATAAGAGAAAAGAACCTTCGAAGATGAACCAAACATATCTTTGGCATCTTAGGCTTGGTCATATTAACCTAAGAAGAATTCAAAGGTTGATAACTGATGGACCTTTGGGTTCATTAGTGGTGGAGGATTTCCCAACCTGTGAATCTTTCTTGGAGGGTAAAATGACCAAGAGGCCTTTTAAGGCCAAGGGGTATAGAGCCAAAGATGTGTTAGAATTGGTTCATTCTGATTTGTGTGGTCCTATGTATATCCAGGCTAGAGGTGGTTTTGAGTATTTCGTCTCTTTTATAGACGATTACTCAAGATATGGATACATTTACCTGATACACTGCAAGTCTAAATGCTTTGACAAGTTCAAAGAATTCAAGGATGATGTGGAGAAACGTCAAGGTAAAAGTATCAAGATACTACGATCTGATCGTAGTGGTGAGTACCTCTTGGGAGAGTTTAGGAACTACTTATCAGAGGTGGGGATTCAATCCCAATTGTCTGCACCTGGCATACCCCAGCAAAACGGTGTAGCAGAGCGAAGGAATAGGACTCTTATGGAGATGGTTAGATCGATGATGAGTTATTATGAGTTTCCAAATTCGTTCTGGGGATATGCTCTAGATACGGCGGTGTACATTCTGAACTTGGTTCCATCTAAATCAGTGCCTTCTACTCTCACAGAGTTGTAGACTGGGCGAAAGCCTAGTCTAAGATATATTCGGATATGGGGGAGTCCAGCACATGTGCTGAAGGCAGATGCTGGTAAGTTGGAACCTCGTACAGAAGTACGCATGTTTGTTGGCTATTCTAGAGGAATGAAGGGTGGTCTATTTTATAGTCCTAGAGATCACAGGGTGATCGTTAGCACAAACACTAGATTTCTAGAGGAAGATTATGTGATAGGCCACAAGGCCAAGAGTAAAATTGTTCTGGAGGAATTAAAAGGGGAAGTCACTTCTTTTGTACAACCGGTACAAGAAGACATACCACATGTCACTGCACCGTGTGTCACAAAGGATACACAGGTGATGCCTCGTCATAGTGGGAGGGTTGTGAGACAGCCTGATAGATTCATGTTCTTGGGAGAATCTTCTGATTTGGTCCCTGGCGAACATGAACCTGATCCCTGGACATATGACGAGGCAATCCAAGATATAGATGCTATTGGAATGTATACTGAAAGCCTAGCTCTTTTTGTATGAACATTTTATTTTGAAATAAGAATCACATGATCATTGTTTGCATTTTATATATTCATTATATATGTGTGCATATTGTCTAATATTTTACATTGTAGATAACATGGTGCTTGGTGTGGCACAGAAGATCATGTTATCAGTACCTTGTAAAATATAAGTAAAGGCTCACAACCAAGATGGTTTTGGACAAACCATTGGCATGGTTGTAGTGTAGCTTGGTATTGTTTTATCTTGAACATAGAGTTACACTAGTACACTTAGGTGTATTGAGTAGGACCGACATAGAGGTGATTCAATTTAGTACTGACTATATAATTGAATCGGACCTCGGATATTATGTTCTACATGCTCTTAATCCCGATATAATAACGGGCACATGTACTTAGTATTTATTTCTTTGATTTACCAGTGGGTGAGATTTAGATGGATTAAATCAATATGCCCGGTAAGTTGGGAAATAATATTATTTACATAGTGTGCCGTTGATTATAGGAGGAAACCGTGTCCTATATATTAGGTTGATGATATCCCCTTGAGGAGCTCATAAGGTTCATCATGTAAACCCAGCTGGTTGACTTAGTCAACATGATGATAAGGTTGAGTGGTACTACTCGAGGAATTAGATGTTAATTAATTGATGGTCAGTAAATCAATTAATTGACGGACATTCGATATCTTAAACACGGGGAGATTAATGTACAAATAATATATGGAGCCCATATTGATTTATGGGGGTTGGTGAGGTAGTTCAATGACGATCCTCTAGTGGAATGGAACATCATTGATGGATCAAGTTTGTGTGGTTCCGATCCATCGGGTGGCCAAGACCCAACTCCTCCTTATGGTCCCTATCGTAGCCTAATATAATCCTTATGAAGTCTAGATTCAAGAATGTAAAACAAAACCTAGAACCAACGGTTGGGATTAAATCCCTAGATCCGATGGTTGGATGAAACCCTAGAACCAACGGTTGGGATTAAATCCCTAGATCCGATGGTTAGGATGAAATCCTAGAATCGACGGTTGGGATTAGATCCTTAGATCCGATGGTTGGGATAAAACCCTAGATCCTACGGTTGGGATGAAACCTTAGATCCGACGGTTGGGATGAAATCCTAGATCCGATGGTTGGGATTAAACCCTAGATCCGACGGTTGGGATAAAACCCTAGATCCGACGGTGGAGATTAAATCCCTAGATCCGACGGTGGAGATTAAAGGAGGCTTAAGCCTAATTATATAAATAGAGGCTTAGGTTGGGCGGCAAGATTGGATTGAAAGAATTAGGGTTTGGCTCTTGGAGAGGTGGGCGGCTAGGGTTTGGAGCTAGGTGGGCTGCAACCATCTTCATCCAAAGTTCAGCTGCTTGCGCCAACTTGCACCATCAATACTTGGCCCGCCAACCTTAAGGCTTTTCTCTTCTTCCTTGGCCCGTTCTCCTCCCATTGGTGGCCGGTTCTCTTCCTCCTCCCTATTCTCCAAAAGTGGCTGCAACTCTTCTGAGAAGTTGGCCACAGATCATCCATTGCTCCTTGGCCGGCGGTTGCACCAAATTCCCTAATTTGGTGGCCGGTTCTAGATAGGAAAGGTATTTGCTAGTTCTTCTCTTTGTTCGCAGCGGACAAGGTAGAGAAGAAAGCGATCTAGAAGGCTTCTACTCGTGGAGGATCTTCGTCCACACGTCGTCCACGAGAAGGATAGGACATACGGTAGAAGATCGTGAGGTATAAAGTTATTTTAACTTTATGTACAGATCTGAGTATGTTCTTATTTGTTTTGATTGTGCATGTGTGTGTATGAATATATATTGTATAATCATGGACCCCGAAGACAAACACAAAAACCGGCGATCCATCCGTCGTCTCTTCCGCGGCTAACCAACTAGAAGAGTTGTGTTGCTTGAACAACTAGTTTGTTCAAGCGACCACTCAAGTTGTTAGCACGACGACGAATAGGTTGTGCTAAGGAAGCTCATCCCATCCGGATTGATTCTTTCATTAGTGAAAATTTTAATCCGGGGACATGAGAGCCAATGAGCCTCCGAAGCATCCACCTAACAGATGCAGCATCTTGGCAAAGTGCAATGAATACTAAGATTGAGTCTATGGATTCAAATCAGGTCTGGGAGCTAGTAGAACCACCCGATGGTGTAAAAACCATTGGATGCAAGTGGATCTACAAGAGAAAGAGAGGAATAGATGGGAAGGTTGAGACCTTCAAAGCGAGGCTTGTTGCGAAGGGGTATACTTAGAAAGAGGGTATCGATTATGAGGAGACCTTTTCGCCGGTAGCCATGCTTAAGTATATCTAGATTCTCTTATGCATAGCAGCTCATATGGATTATGAGGTGTGGCAGATGGATGTCAAGACAGCTTTCCTTAATGGAAGTCTTGAGGAAAACATCTATATGAAGCAACCAGAGGGATTCATTGCTAAAGGAAAAGAGCATCTTGTGTGTAAGCTTAATCGGTCCATTTATGGATTAAAGCAAGCTTCGAGGTCTTAGAACATTTGCTTTGATGAGGTAATCCAGTCTTATGGATTTATTCAAAGTCCAGATGAGTCTTGTGTATACAAGAGATGTGACGGAAACGTAGTGGTATTTCTTGTACTATACGTAGATGATATTTTGTTGATTGGAAACAATATCAAGGTGTTATCGGACGTAAGGGTATGATTGTCCAAATAGTTTGATATGAAGGACTTGGGAGAGGTGGGACACATCCTTGGGATCAAGGTTATAAGAGATCGCAAGAAAAGGATGTTGTGCTTATCCCAAGCTTCATACATAGACACAATTTTGGATCGTTTTAGCATGCAAAACTCCAAGAAGGGTTTTCTACCTTTCAGGCATGGAGTTCCTTTATCTAAGGAGATGTGTCCTAAAACATCTGAGGAGATAGAGGAGATGAAGGAGGTTCCTTATGCTTCGGCAGTAGGAAGCCTCATGTATGCGATGCTATGTACGAGACCAGATATCTGCTTTGCCGTGGGCATGGTCAGCAGATATCAGAGTAATCCAGGACAGGGACATTGGACTACAGTAAAGCATATATTGAAGTACCTGAGAAGGACTAGGGATTATATGCTGGTTTACCAGGCAGACCAATTACTCCCTGTGGGTTACACGGATTCTGACTTCTAATCTGATAGGGATATCAGTAAGTCTACCTCAGGTTTTGTGTTTACTTTGGGAGGTGGAGCCATTGTATGGAGGAGTGTCAAGCAGAAATGCGTGGCGGACTCCACCATGGAAGCTGAGTATGTGACAGCCTCTGAGGCGGACAAAGAAGTTGTGTGGCTCAGGAACTTCCTGATGGACTTGGATGTGATTCCTGGTTTGCCCAGAACTATCACAATTTATTGTGATAATAGTGGTGCAGTTGCAAACTCGAAGGAACCATGAGCCCATAAGGCTAGTAAACACAGAGTGCAAGTACCACCTGATACGAGAAATCGTAAAGAGAGGATAAGTTGTTGTGGCCAAGATTGCATCAGAGGATAACCTGGCAGATCCTTTCACTAAGGCCCTTCTGACGAGAGCTTTTGATAGGCATGTGGAGGGAATGGGGATCAGATGTATGGCAGTTTGAGGACATCATAGTCTTTTAGTATAAGTGGGAGATTGTTGGGATGTATACTGAAAAATCTATCTTTTGTATGAACATCTTTATTTTGAAATAAGAATCACATGATCATTGTTTGCATATTTTTATGACTATGCATATTGTCTAATACATTACATTGTAGATAACATGTGTGTGGTGTCACACGGGAGATCATGTTATCAGCTCCTTGTAAAGTATAAGTAAAGGCTCACAACCGAGATGGCTTTGGATAAACCATCGGAATGGTTGTAGTGTGATTTGGTATTGGTTTGTCTTGACCATAGAATCACACTAGAGCACTTTGTGTGTATTGAGCAGGACCGACTTAAAGGCGATTCGATTTATTGCTGACTACATAATCGAATCGGACCTCAGATATTATTTTGTACATGCTCTTAATCCTGATATAATAACGGGCACATATACTTAGTATTCATCTCTTTGATTTACCAATGGGCGAGATTTATAGATTAAATCGATAAGCTCGGTAAGTTGAGAGATGATATTATTTATATGGTGTGTCGTTGATTATAGGAGGAAACCGTGTCCTATATATTAGGAAGATGATGTTCCCTTAAGGAGCTCATAAGGTTCATCATGTAAACCCTACAGGTGGACTTGGTCCGGCATGGTGAAAAGGTTGAGTGGTACTACTCATGGAGTTAGATGTTGATTAATTAATGGTCAGTAAATTAATTAATCGATGGACATTCGAGATCTTAAACACGTGGAGAAAATGTATAGATAATATATGGATCCCATATTATCTTATGGGGGTTGGTGAGGTAGATCAATGATAATCCTTTAGTGGATTGGATTATTATTTATGGATCGGACTTTATGTGGGCTTGATCCATGGGTGGCCAAGATCCAACTCCTCCTCATGGTCTCTAATGTAGCCTATTAACACCTCATGAAGCTTAGATCCAATGGATAGAAACAAAACTCTAGATCCAAAGGTAGAGATTAAATCTCTAAGATCCGATAGTTGAGATTAAATCTCTAGATCCAACGGTTGAGATTAAATCCCTAGAACCAATGGTGGAGATTAAAAGGAGGCTTATCCCTAACTCTATAAAAGGAGTTTGAGGGGTTGGCGTGGAGAATCAATCAAGAGGAACTAGAGTTTTGGAGTTTGTGGCAAGAAGAGGAGCTAGGGTTTGGGCTTGGGCGGCACTTAATAAGGAAAGTTTTCCTTGACTTCTCCTTCTTCCTCAAGCCGCCCGTGCCCCTTGAATCTCTTCCAGCCCTTGGCCGGCATCCAAACTCTCTCTTCTCTTTCTCCTTGCCCGGTGGAACAAAGGTTTAGGGTCCTCCCTTGAATCTTTTGGCCAACAACCCTTAATCTCTTCTTCCTTCTTGGCCAGCGGCAAAGCTCCATCCTTGGAGGTTGTTGGTTGGTTGAAAGAAGGAATAGAGCATTGTTTCTATTCTTCCTCTTGCTCGAAATGAGCAAGGAAGGAAGATTGGCGATCTAGGAGCTTCAACTTTTGGTAGATCGTCGCCCACACGAGGTCCGAAAGGAGGAAGGTCATACATTAGAAGATCGAGAGGTATATCTATTCTCTATTCTCTTTTGTTACTTGCTTGTATTTGTTTTTTCAATTCTGAGCATGATATATTCTGTTTGTGGCTAAATAATACATGGATCCTGAACATAAATACATAAGCCAGCGATCCGTACATCATCTATTCTGTGGCTACTCGTAGAATAGAGGTTGGTCGCTTGAACAACGAGTTTGTTCAAGTGACCTCTCTAAACGAATAGCACGACGATGACTTGATTGTTTGGGCAATCCCTTTTGTGTAGGATTAAATTTTTTTTAATCTGGGGACATCGATGAGATCGCCATGAACAAACAACCAAGGTGAAGTGGGAAGCGAAGTTTCCCCTCACTGATCAACCCAACAATTGGTATCAGAGCTTCCGGGCAAAACCTACAAAGGATGATAAGTGTCGAAGATATTGTGAGTTGGTAGAAAAGGCTAAAGGAGACTTTTCGGAGGTATTGATAAAGAAAATAACCAGGGTAGAAAATCAGAAAGCTGATGAGTTGGCTCAGTTGGCTAGCTCACTAGGAAATTGAAGCACTCGTGACATAATTGCGCATATCAAGTTATTGCCACAGAATAAAGGAGCAAGAGAGGTGATCGAAAATGATTGGAGGAGAGTGTTAATTTCATTTTTTACTGATAAAAAGGTGTCGGATGACCCTATAAAAACGCGACAGTTTAAGCAGCAAGTCATTCATTTTTGCATGATAAAGGGAATTTTGTATAAAAGGACTTGTGTTGGACCTCTATTACGTTGTTTAGGGAAAATGGAAGCATATTATGTATTGAAGGAGGTTCATGAAGGGGCTTGTGGCAGTCATATAGGTGGGCGGGCATTAGCTCGAAAGGTGCTATTAGTTGGGTATTTTTGGCCTACCTTGATGAGAGACTCTGTGCAGTTAGTACGACAATGTGAGAGTTGTCAGAAGCATCATAATTGGTAGCATCAGTCAGCTGAATGTATGAAAGCAATAGTAGTGGCTTATCCTTTTGATCAATGGGGTATGGATATAGTAGGACTCTTTCCAGTCAAGACTGGGCAAAAGAAGTTCTTGTTAGTAGCTATAGATTATTTTTCTAAGTGGGTAGAGGCTGAGCCTTTGGCCCATATTACTGAGCAGATGGTATTAAAGTTCCTATGGAAAAATATTGTATGTCGCTTTGGTATTCCTAGAAGGTTGATATCTGATAATGGGCGACAGTTTCAGGGTAAGAAGTTAGCAAAATGGTGTCAAGATTTTAAAATTGAACAGGCATTCACATATGTGACTTATCCCCAAAGTAACGAGCAAGTGGAAGTGACTAATAGGGAATTGGTACATGGATTAAAAACCAAGTTAGAGCATGTTGGAGGAAGCTGGGTGGAAGAATTGCCTAGCATTTTGTGGTTTTTTCGAACTACTGCCAGGAGAGCCACAGAAGCCACACCATTCAGTATGGTGTATGGGTCAGAGGTTGTGTTACCCATAGAAGTGGGAATAGAATCTACACGGGTATTGAACTATCTCCCGAACGGTAATACACAATTAGAAGTATGGAGTTAGATTTGATTCAAGAAAAGAGGGATATGGTTGCATATAATTCTGAAAGGTATAAGTCACAAGTAATGAAATCCTATAATAAAAAGGTAGTGCCTCGTTATTTTCAGGTGGGAGATTTGGTGCTAAAGAAAGTGCTACCCGAGGGATCCAAGGGCAAGTTGGGACCTAAGTGGGAGGGACCTTTTTAAGTTGAAAGCCGAGCGAGGGTGGGGGCCTATTATTTGAAGGATGCTCAAGGAAGATTATTGTCGAGGCCTTGGAATGTATATCATTTGCAACCCTATTTTAGTGGATAAGATGTTGTGAAATTTGCATTTTTAATTTTTTAGAAAAATAAAAGGTGTGTCGTGGACATTTAATTGTTGTATAAGTGTATCAGCTAGCTTTATCAATGACTTTAGGAAAAATGTGATTTTGTTTTTGGAAAAGGATTTTGCGTTACTCATAAGGTCAGAGCATCGTGTAAATTTTTGAAAATATATTCTTATATTGGAAATTTTTGCTGTTATGCGATACATAACACTTAACATATCAAAAGGAAAATACATAGTTTTACATAAAAAGGAAAATGCCCGGAGCATCTTTGCATGTAAAGGAAATTAGGGGGAAGATGAGCCCATGGATGAATCTTCTATAATTGCTACAGGAATGTTTTCTTCGGAAGTTGGCACGGGATCTGGTTGAGCTCACTGTTGCAATATGGGAGGACGCCATAGGCGATTCCCAAAGGAAGGGAATGGGGAACGAAAGGACCCTGTAAAACGTCGAAGGTGATATGCAGAGGTGGCTGTGGAGTGGGTTGGTGACTCAGTGGAGGTTGTGTCAAAACTGATGAGAATAGGGTGGGAAGGAGAAGCCATGGAAGGAGGAAGGGGTAAAGGAAAAGGAGAAGAGGGAGGATGAAGGAAGGGGATGGGGAGATTGGGTTTTAAAGGATGGAGAGGAAAGATAAGCGAATAAGGGAGAGTTTTCGAAGAGTTATAAATCAAGGGGGTTGAAGAATTTAAGGGGTTATTAATGAAAATAGTGGCGTCTAGGGAATATAAGTCTTGCGGTTGACGGGAAGAGAAGGGTTGTTTATGGAAATAGTGGCATGTTTTCTGGAGCAGTAGTGATGTTAGCAAAGAAGGGTTGTTTTGGTAATAAAGTTTGTTTGAAGGGGCATTTATTTCTCGGGTGGTTTTAATGAAAAGTTATTTTCGGGGCGGTTTTATTCCAGTTAGGATGTTATAAATCATGGTTAACTAGAATTTGGAGTACTTTGCGTAAAGAAAAAAGAGTGATCGGAGAAGATTCATTAAGATATGAGGTGACTCGCTGGTGTCTTGGATTCAAACAAAGGAAATATGCTGTAATAATTTGTAACAAAAGGGGATCAAACCAAGCCAAAGGGGGTACAAGTCACATTTTATCACCAGGAGGAAAGGGAAAGGATAGTAACCCAGGGGGAGTACGATCGATGGTACTGCCCATGTCTAAAAAACTAAGAGAGTGCCCAGATGGAGCATAGTCAGCTACTTTGAATTGTGTGGTGCAGTCCTGAAAGCCCCATTGTAGAAAGGAAAATCCTCTATCTAAAAATAGGTCATTGATGGCAGATGAAGTCCAGAGGGGTTCTTGAACAGTACTATTTCTTTCAGAAAGTGGTCGGGATTTCATGATATCCAACGTATTTTGTAGGAAGGTGGTCTGGAATTGAAGAGCTGATAATTCTACTCGATCGCCTTGGGCTTTTATAAGAGAGGCTTGTAATTTTCTTTCGAGTCGATAATAGGCTTGTTGTAGTGATGATTCTCTTGTTTGAAACTCCTGTATTTTTTTTTTAGAATGTTGGTATATTGAATCCATTGGTTATTTAAATGGCTTATGCTGCTGATGCCCTGGAAAAGAAAGTATTAGTATTGAGAAGAGGGAGCTGCAGAAAAATAATATACTAACCTTGTTAATACTGGAGAGTAGAGAGTCTGGGAGATCGGGTGGGTCAAGGAGGAAGAGTAGTTAGCCAAGTGGAGGGGAAAGGAAAAGGGGAAGTGGAGTGCACAAAGAAATAATGTTCTTTCCTGCCTTTATGGGAGGAGGGGATACCTGTGAGAAATTGGAAGTCTGATCGGTCTTGAAAATAGAATATACCTATCTCGGATGATTTTATTTGGAAAAAACAAAGGAAAAGGAAGGCTAAGGGAGTAATCGATAAAAAGGAGCTAGTAAGGTAAAAACCTAGCATAAATTGAAAAGAATTGGGGCTTAATTGGTTTAAGGGAATGGAAAAGTACTCTGACACTTCAAGAAGAAAGGGATGAAGGGGAAAAAATAGACCAGCTTCTATCTGTTCCAAGAAAAAAGCTTTGGTGCGCCAAGGAGGATGTTGAGGGCATTCAGTCGAATTAGCTGCGACAATATGATAACCGGAAGGGAGTTGTAAGCGAGAAGAGAGGGTTCGACAATGTTCCCCTGTCATTTTAGAGCGTGTGGAAGCAAACCATGGTCGAGGGATTGAGGTAGTAGGCTGCATTTTCTTGAAATTAAGGGACAGTGAGGCCGGAGGAGGTTCTTGGCAGGGTTTGAGGAGGAAAAAGTTTTTGTATTTATAGAGGAGATGAAGGGTGAAATGGGAGGGAAATAACAACTTTTTCCGCTGGATGTAGTGAGGTGGGTATTTAGGGATGGAGTGGTGTAAGTTTGTTAAGGTACAAATGCGGGGTAGGTGAAGAATTCAGTGGTTAATAGGGTAAGATGGGGGTATAATAGTTTCATTTATAGCATAATGTGGCGGGGTAATTATTGAAGGAAAAGTGAGGTCAGAATGGGTGGAAGATATTCTGTTTGATGTTGTTGTTTAGATAAAGGAAGGATATGGGGAAATTGTTCCTTTTTATGCATAGGTTAACAGTATAATTAGTATAGGGTGTATTTTTTATAAAGGTCGATGAGCCTGAATAAGAGAAATGCAAAATAATGTAGATAATAGACATTCATTATCAAAGAGGTTCAGAATATATACAAGATTGATTTGGGAGCTGAAATGTAATTCTTCAGAAATATTACAAGAATAGAAACCTATTATTCTGAATCAGTGTCAGAATCAGTCATTAGGGCCTCTGAAGGAATACTATTGTACATTTCTTCTAGGTCGATCTCATGGTAGGGGGTGCCAGGAATGAAATATTTCTTCTCGTTTGCCTAGCATAGAGCACCTTCGAAGCCTCTCTGAAAGTATTTGATCAGTTGTTTGGAGAATCTTTTCAGAAGTTTGGTTTTCTCGCTTGCCCATCTTTCGCCTTCTGTCTCTTTTAGGTTAGATAGCTCTTGATGAAGTTAGTTGGCTCTGGTAAGGTGAGTCTGGGAAGTAGTAGCTAGCACATTGAAATGTTGCTTCAGAATGTTGAATTAGAAGTGAAATTCATCCAGACTGCCATAGACAGTTGCTTTCAGATTCTGGTGAGCATCTATAACATCTTCTAGAGGTTGAAATAGGTCACCAGAATGAAGGTGCCAGTTGATCTCCTTTTATTTCCACTAGGAGAGCTTAGATTATTGGTGGGATATGGTTTGCTTTGATATCTTAAGTTGTTCCTGTAGTCACCTGATGTGGGCTTCCTTTAAGTGTAAGTTTTTTCATTTGCTGATATTTGGTCCCGGTCAGTAGAAAAGGATGCAACTTGAAGTTGTAGCCAGTTTATTTGTTGTTAAAGCTTGTTCTCCCTAGCTGCTCGGTCGGGGGAGGAAGGGGGATCAGCCTGTATGCCCAGATGGTGTATTGTTTCTGTAGAATCAGCTGGAATGCCTGGGGGTGTAATCACAGGTGGGGGTGGAGGATGCTTAGTATCTGACCTTTTTCTTTTCTTCTGCTTGAGGGCAAAGGTTTTAGCAATGGATGTGCCCATCATGTCTTCTACAAGGATAAAAAGTGATTATGAATTAGTAGTGCAGTAAGAATGTAAAATCCGATAGTAACAGTTCAATTTTTGACACGGAGTGGCAATATTAAGGAAGGGGTTGTGCAGGTTTTTAATTGGGGTTTTTTTTTATACGAGGTGTTGGAAAAATATGGTAAGAAAATATGATATGTTACTAGTTTACAGATTAAGGAATAAAATGGTAGTATTTTCTATAAAGACAGCTATTGTATTAAGATAAAGGGACAAGGAAGCTTACGATTGGATGAGCGTCCAGTGAAGGAATGAGAGATATCCCATAATAGGATAAAATGGGCTCCTTTATGAGTTCTGCAATGCTAAAATATTTATTCTTCAACTTGGCTTCGATGGAGGAGAAGTCGATATTAGTTTTAACAATTTTAGGGTCGGGGAGATCTGGAAGGGCAATTTTCCAGCTAGAAGAGAAGGGAAGAGAAGGATCTGCGGCGACAAAGAAATAAATCTCTTTCCAACCCTTATTGGAGGAGGGTATGTCAGTAAGGAACTGGTAACCTTGGCGGGCCATGAAATAGAAAACGTCGTGGTCAGCCATCTTCAACTGATAGAGGTAGTGGAATATGTGGGGTACTTGTGGGATGTTGAGGTGATGGAAGACGATGATGGTGCTAACTAGGATGCGAAGGGAGTTGGCGATTAGTTGGTTAACTGGTATACCGTAGAAGAAGAGAATGTGGTAGAGAGATTTTGGGAGGGGGAGACGGAGACCTCCCTCCAATTGCCCATGAATAGGGTGCTGGTTTCGGCCGGAGGCAGATGAGGGTGCTGGGATTTATTGGGAATGACGATGGTGGAGTTTTCAGGGAGGTATTTGGGGTCGCGGTGGAAGAAAGAATGGTTGAGGGTAAGTTGGATGGTTGTAGTTTCATACCAAGGAGCGATGGAGGAAGAGGAGGCCATGGCAGAGAGGGTGTTGTTGGAGAGGTGAGAATTTCAGGGGAAGGGGTTAGGGTTTTTGAGAAGGACCGTAGGGGAGCAATGGGGAGTTAGCATAAGTAAGAATGGTATGTATTAGTTAAGCATGTGGTGCTTTAAAGTATTTTTAATGGATGTTTTTGGAAGAGTTTTTCCTTGTTTTTGGTGTTTAATATGGTATTGGGAGGTTGATGGGAATAATTTTGGAGCGTTATTAATTTTTCTAAAAGATTTCAAGGTATCTGATGATTTTCGATAAAAGGGCATGATGTGTTTATAATCTAGGATTGGGGCATGTGTTATACAAAAACTCTTTTTTTTTTTTGGTAATTGTTAATGGCATTGGTGTGGACGGTTATTATGCTTGGTGGAAGTTCCTTATTTCTTGTCTCAATGGTATTATTTCTAAAGTATGGTAATTTTGTTGCTATTTCTTTTAGGTATTAGAAATTAATTCTGGCTCCGTGCCTACTATAACAGTCTAAAGGCTAAATAGTTATTTTCCCCCACAGGAAATTATAACACCTCTATATGGCATATGTAAAAGATTCTTATGGTTCTACTATAACAGCCTAAGAGCTAGATAGCTTTATGCCCCCATGGGAACTATAATGCCTCTATATGGCATATGTAAAAGGTTCTTATGATTCTATTATAATGGCCTAAGAGCTAGATAGCTTTATGCCCCCACGGGGAATTATAACGCCAGATATAATAGGCAAGTAACATGCTAATATGGCTCAATGCCTTTTATAGTATTCTAAGGCATAAACGCCTCTTACAGTATTCTAAGGCATAAACGCCTTTTACAATATTCTAAGGCATAAATGTCTCTTACAGTATTCTAAGGCATAAGCACCTCTTACAGTATTCTAAGGCATAAATGTCTTTTACGGTATTCTAAAGCATAAAAGTCTCTTACAGTGTTCTAAGGCGTAAATGCCTTATACAATATCTTAGGTATGAAGTATCACAAATGATTAATCAGGATGTAGTGCTTTGTGTGGTATGCAGGGATTCGTGTGTAGTGCATCGGTATTATAAATTATGGCTGTGGAGGATTAATATGATAATGTTGGCACATTTATGGGAACTTGTAAAACTTCATTCAACTTCGCTCTTCAGTTTTACTAAAGAGGGGGAACTTATGATGAGTAGGAGGTCTTTTTTTCAAGTTAAGGTGGAGAAATTTTTTGTGGACACTTGTAAAACTTCATTCGACTTTGCTCTTCAGTTTTACTAAAGAGGGGGAACTTATGATGGGATCGGAGTTTCCAGGGCAGTCTAAGTAAGGCCAGTGCAGTTCCAGGATAGGATAAGCAATTCCAGGACAGTCTAAGTAAGGTCAGTGTAGTTTCAAGGTAGGATAAGAAATTCTAGGATAGTCTAAGTAAGGCCAGTGCAGTTCCAGGGTAGTCTAAGTAAGGCCAGTGCAGTTCCAGGACATGATAAGCAATTACAGAACAGTCTAAGTAAGGCGAGAGCAATTTCAGGACAGTCTAAGTAAGGTCGGTGCAGTTCCAAGGTAGAATAAGCACTTCCAGGGCAGTCTAAGGAAGGCCAGTGCACTTCCAGGGCAGGATAAGCAATTCCATGGTAGTTTAAGTAAGGCTAATACAGTTCCAGGGCAGTTTAAGTAAGGCCAGTGAAGTTCCAAGACAGTATAAGTAATTCCAGGGCAGTCTAAGTAAGGGCAGTGCAGTTCCAGGGCAGGATAAGCAATCCAGGACAGTTTAAGTAAGTTCAGTCCAGTTCTAGGGCTGTATAAGTAATTCCAGGGTAGTCTAAGTTGTTGGAGCGTCGGTGGCCGGCTAGAGGGAGGTGAATAGCCCTCTTTCGTAGATGGTGGAATTTGCTCGTTCTTTAGCGTCTACGATTAGAGTTAGCGCAATGGAAATATAAACAATAAAGACAATTAAGAACAAGCGCTAACAAACCGATATAACGTGGTTCACGGCCCTTGCCGCTAGTCCACGACCCAATTCATTCCAAGGTGAATCACACCTTAAGCTTTCCACTAATCTCTCCTTTGCACAAAGCTAGGTGGAGGTAACCTTTCTTACAATCTCTTCTTACAATAGGATTGAAATAAATGCAAGTAAGAAGAGTAGAATTCATTTGGGAACTTGTGAGGATGTTTGAAAGCTAAGCATTAACCATCCCAAAACCCACACCCTCTCTTTTTATAGAGAAGATTGATTTCTTTCCGTTGGTCACCCATCAGTCGACTGCTGCCTTTGGCAGTCGAATGCCGCCATTGCAATGGCTTCTGAACACGTCAGATCCCGACCATTGTAGTCCAACGGGAGACTTAGAAGTCGACTGATGTATCCATCAGTCGATTGATGTCTCCGTAGCCAACTGATCAGTTGGCTACGGGAGGTTCTGTGCCTGCGACTGCCTTCATCAGTCGACTGCCATCCTTGGTAGTCGACTGATGGTGCGACAATCGATTGCCATCCCTTGGCAATCGACTGCTAGGCCAGAACGCTTCCAGTCGAACCCATTCGACTTGGAGCAGTCGATTGCCATGATATGGCAGTCGACTGATGTCGGGAAAACTCATTCGACACTTAGCCAATTTGCCAAGTTCACCTAAGAGCTACCCCTTCCCGGGTTACAATCGCTCACTCTCATCTTCCCTTGGAGTCCCTCGCCTTTGAAGTTCTCTTCGTCCAGCCATGTCCCTCGGATGCGCCAAGCGCAAGAATTTGCGGTGTCATCCTTCGCGTCTCACCCTGAAGTCTACTTCCTTCGGCTTCACTCCAATGCTCCTCGTCCGACGGTCCCTCGGATGCACCAAGCGCACGGCTTCCACAATGCATATTTCACCGACTCAAGGATCGAATCATGAGATGGTGAATCTTGCAAATCGTCATCCTTGTGCGAATTACTAAGTCCTGCATGACTTCAACGCACATATCAAATCCATAACAACTTAACTTAAACCCTTTGTCACACACATCAAAACCACATCACATGGGTTGATTGCCCTAACAATCTCCCCCTTTTTGATATGTGACAATCTGTTTAAGTTAGGTAAAATATAAACACAAAACATAAGGCAAGAGAGCATGTAAGTAAACATGAGTATCAAACTCCCCCTTAAACATGCAACTCCCCCTTAAGACATGCTAAATTTCCCCCTTAGCATGATTAACTTAAACATACCCATTTCTCCCCCTTTGACACCATCAAAAACATTATACAAATGTTATATACGCATGACATCAAGTCTAATGAAAGAAAATACCAAAATCAAACTCAAAACCTATTAAAACATATTACTGTGCTCGTGCACAGTACATCAGTCGACTGAATCAGATCATTAGTCGACTGGCACCCAGTTTTCAGGATTTCTGATTTTCAAAGTCCATATTCAGAAATGCATTAAAAATTCTAGGAAATTCAAAAATCATGAAATTTGGAGTATATATTTCTAATGAGTTCCTCTATCAGTGAAAAATTATTTTTCATGAAAATCCATTTTATTTTCAAAAATTAGGCAAAAACTCAAAAGTTGCAAAATGTCTAAAGTTTGTATCATCTTTTAAACCTAGTTTTGCCTTGAAACTTTTCAAAACATGAACTCACTGTTTATGAAACAAGAAATGTTTTTAAATTATTTAAAATATCCAACTATGATCTATGGGCAATATGTCCATTGATTAAACATTTACTTTCTTCATAGTTAGTCTATGATTAATCTATTGATACACTTAATGACCCATCTAAATGTCATAAGCATTAGTGGACCATTTGTATCATCCTATCATCTCACCCATGCTATGTTTTCAATCAAAGTAGTTTATAGTGAGTGTGAGATGTTTCTAAAGGTATTTGTACTTAACCATAATTTCATGCAATTCTGCCCAAGGTTAAGTATCATGCATCCTAAAACCACCCAACATGATCATAAAAGCATGTATTATCAATCATAATCAAATGTTATCAATAATTGCATATCATGATCAAAAATCAAATATTATAATGATTCCATATTATGATCACATTATCATCACCCAACACTTAATTCAAAAACTACCACCCTCATCCTTACAAGTCAACCATTTTATATGATATAAGTAAATCCACTCATGGGTGACTATCCTAGGGTTTTTCTAACCCTTAAGGATGGACTCGGGAACCCAATACAAATTCTTCCCAATAGGGTTCACCAAGTATTCTTTAGGGATCCATTTCCTAGCTACCATTTTATTTTTAGCTTGACCCCTAGCAATTAGGCAATGGTAGGCCTTTTCATTCTTGGTCCCCTTATATCCTAGGCCTTTCTTATTAAAGCTAGCTCTTTGGCTCCCTATAATCATGTTCAAAGTATTGGAGCCAATTGTGAATTTTTATAAGGCCTTGGTTAGGAAATCTACCTTTTCCCTTAGAGCCTTATTTTCTTCAATACATGCATCATTAACATTAAAAGGCATATAATCATCATGTGAGCATGTATTATTGATACTAGAAGAAGCATTATCATTACAATTTAAACATGTTTTTTTTAGCTTTTCTTCTAGGACCTTAATTTGATCAAGCATGCATTTATTCTTTTTCTTAGTCCTAAATAGTTCCTTAGTTAAACTAGAAATCATAGACATAATTTTCTTGGAGGAAGATTTGTTACCTCACTTACCAAATCTCCTTCTTGTGATGTCGATGAGGATGAGGATGAAGCTCCCCCTTCACTTGAGCTCTCATCACTTGTGCTTGTTTCTTCTTCGGAGGAGGAGGTGTCCAAGAATGAAGATGAACCCTGTGTCTACAAGAGGGTTGATGGGAACACAATTGTCTTCCTTGTATTGTATGTGGATGACATACTGCTCATTGGGAATGACATCCCTTCGCTACAGTCTGTGAAGACTTGGCTCGGGACGTGCTTCTCAATGAAAGACTTAGGTGAAGCAGCCTGTATTCTAGGCATCAAGATCTATAGAGATAGATCTAAGAGATTGTTTGGCCTAAGTCAGAGTACATACATTGACACGGTATTACTTCGGTTTGCCATGCAGAATTCCAAGAAAGGACTTCTGCCGATGTCACATGGTGTGAGTCTTTCGAAGACTCAAAGTCCCTCTTCTAGAGAGGAGAGAGACCGCATGGATAAGATCCCTTACGCATCTGCTATAGGATCTATCATGTACGCCATGCTGTGTACTCGTCCTGATGTCTCGTATGCTTTGAGCATGACGAGTAGATACCAGTCAGATCCAGGTGAGCATCACTGGATAGCAGTCAAGAATATTCTTAAGTACTTGAGAAGGACTAAAGAATATTTCTTGATATTTGGAGGCGATGAGGAGCTAGCTGTAAAGGGTTACAGCGATGCCATCTTCCAAACTAACCAGGATGATTATAGATCACAGTCAGGGTTCATGTTTTGCTTGAATGGTGGTGCTGTGAGCTGGAAGAGTTCGAAGCAGGACACAGTTGTTGATTCTACAATAGAAGCCGAGTATATCGCTGCATCTGAGGCAGCAAAGGAGGAAGTTTGGATTCGCAAGTTCATTACTGAGCTTGGGGTGGTTCCTAGCATTGCAGATCCCATAGAGCTCTATTGTGATAACAATGGAGCGATTGCACAGGCTAAGGAACCTCGCTCACACCAGTGGACCAAACACATACTACGGCGCTTCCATCTCATTCGAGAGATTATCGATAGAGGAGATGTGAAGATTTGCAGAGTACCCACAGAGGCTAACATCGCAGATCCCTTGACCAAGGCTTTGGCACAGAAAAAGCATGATGGTCACACTAGGTCATTGGGTATTAGATACTACGGTGATTGGCACTAGTGCTAGTGGGAGATTGTTAGTGAAAGCCCTAGAGTCAATCATGTGATGATTGTTGTATGGACTTTATTGTATCATATTCCTATTTATAAAGGCATGGTTATTATATTTACTTGTATTGGTGCCAAATAACTAAATATAATAATGTCCTTGAGTAGTAGGTTCTTATCTATATCAATCGATTGGTTGAATCGATAATGAGATGATATAGATAACACCACTCTTAATCATTCCTAGTCGAGTATTAACATTCAGGGACAATGTTAATGCGTAGAGACTAGCATGTAGGTCAACAAGATGACTTGATCTCACAAGTCATGGATATGAGATATCAAGTTGACACATGGGTATGCATTGGAGAATGTATACTGAATGACCCGCCATGAGAAAGTATCGTGGATCGTTATATGAGTGTCATATAATTTCTCATGTGGCTATTAGTATGACTATTAGTCCTTAGACCTGAAGTCACCATGGTTCCCTACATAAGGAGTTGCATACTTTGGCTTCGTCAAACGTCACCTGTAAATGGGTGGACTATAAAGGCGATTACTGGGTATGTAACAAATTATGCGGAAGGATGTGAGTGATGTAGATGGGATCTATCCCTCCTATATGACTGGAGTGACATCGATATTCTTGATAGAGTGAGACCACGAAGTGCATGGCCATGCCCAAATGAGTCAATATGAGATATTGAGCTCATTTGATTAGAGTGAGTCTACTTGGAGTTCAAGATTTAGATTGTACCGAGGATGACACGGTCTATGCCTCGATTGGTCAATCTAGATGTCAAGGATAGAGGGACATTGTCACATATTGTGAGAGTCACAATTAGTAGTCACAAAGGTAAAGTTGGAGCTCAACATTCTTGTAACTTGGGTAGCAATGATGTGTTGCTAGATACCGCTCATTGCTTATGTTCCTAAATTGGTTTAGGGACATTGCCAACGTTACAAGAACCTATAGGGTCACACACATAAGAGCAATTAGATGGAGATTAGGTTCATATGATGAACCATGAGGATTAGGTTCATAGGATGAACCAAATTGGATTAAGAGTAATCCAAATTAGACTAATTGAGTTAGACTCAAGTTGATTCAAGTGTTGAATGAGTCTAATTTAGATTTGATTCATCAAATAAATTTAAATTAATGAATAGAGATTCATTAAATTAAATTGACTTGAATCAAATGGTTGGATTTGATCAACCATGGGAGATAAGAGGTCAAGTTTGACTTGACTTGAGAGGGAAGATGAAAGGTCAAGTTTGACTTGACCAAATGCCATGTCATGATGATGACTTGGCATGGTCGGCCAATGATGATGCTCCACATCATCATTGACTTATCAAGTGGTGCCACCTCATAAGGGAGACCAAGAGACATTGGCTCTTGGAGTTACATGCATGCATGTAACCCCCCCCCCCCCCTTCCATGAAGTGGCCAACCACTTATTCCATTAGATGGAATTGATTTTGGGAGTTACACAACTTCATCTTCTTCCTTGGAACACCCTCTCAAGCTCTCCCAACCTCCTTGGCCGAAATTCCTAAAGGGTGCTAGCACACTCTAAGGTATTTTTCTCCACCTATTGCTTGTGTGGATACCAATAGAGGAGTGTGCACTTGACACTCTCGAGTTCCGGCGAACCTTTTGGACGAGCGGGAATTGCGAAGGGCGTCGCATCGAGGGTAACTTCTTATCATGTAGATCTAGAGTAGATCTAAAGGTATTAAACACATACATGTTAATTTTATATTTTATAATTCGCACGGATCCGTGGCCGGGGCTTCCGAGGTTTCCGCAATGCAAAAAGCGGTTTTTGCGGCTCGGAAAACCCAACAGTGGTATCAGAGCCACGTGCGAAGCATGTATGTGTTTCGCTTTTGTAATTTTTATATTAGATATAAAAATTACAGATTTATATGTTTCTGTAAATTTCCTAATTTTATAGAATTTTTGGGTATTTTTCTCAAAGAGTCGAAACAACAAGTGTTGGGACACTTGTAGGCTTCCACCGTCGAGAAAAACTCTCCGAAACGGCGAGTTCTCGCTTTAGGTTTTTGGGACAGCGACTTAAGTTGCTGTAGGATTGTAGTAGGGACACTCGCAAAGTTAATTTTGTGAGTATGGGCGCTGCCCTATCCCCGAAAGGGGCTTTGTACCGCAATCGCGCCCGGAAACCGCTTAGCGGGACCGTTACGGAGAGGTGACTCATTAATCTGAAAAAAAAAATTAGGAAAAATTATAGAAATTTCTGTAAAAATATATAATTTAGAATTATGTATAATTCTATGATTGTCATGGCCCAATGACCCCAATTTGATTGGATTATGTGTGTTGTAATTCATAATACGGCCTGCGTGCCGTTTTGTGGTTGTGCGTGTTGTATAGTGTATGCGACCTGCACGTCGTACCTCTTCTTTTGATATTCTAGTTGTAATTAGTTTTTAGACTCGAATGTAACTCGAGTTTCATATTTGTAATGTACAAAATGGAGCGGTGGAAAGTCCACTCGAAGACGAGATTACGAGAAGGGTGACGACGACACATGGCGGTCAAAGGAAGCGCTTGGAGAAGCCGCTAGCCTTAGGTTGACCGTCCGATCTTCTCATTGGCTTGAGAAGATCGTAGTAGGGCCATGACTATATCACATTTAATTATATATATATATTTTGATATATATATATATATATATATATATATATATATATATATATATATATAATTAATTTTGCTTGTATGTATGTGATGCATGCTAGTAGAATAATGCATGTATGTATATGATGCATGCTAGGATAATTTTCTTGTATGTATGTGATGCATGCTAGTAGAATAATGAATGTATGTATATGATGCATGCTAATATAGGATAATAAAGGCCTAAATGCATATAAGATACACATTATGATTAGATTAGATCATAATCGAATCAACTCGAAAATGCCTACCGAGCCTTGATACCCATCACTACCTCGATCATTTGTTGTTGTTGAATCTGCCAAAGCAGAGCAACGCATATTATCTTGGTAGGGTGCGGAGGGACAATCTTGGTCCCGCCTATCACGCTTGGGTTAGAGTAAGCTCAATTAGATTGAGCAAAACTAGTTAAACTCAATTGGATCGAGTAGAACTATAGGCATATTCCAATCGTTGGAACGATAGGTCAAGATTGCATTTACACTAAATCTTGGGCGATTTAGCCAAAGCTAACTCAAGGTATTTTGTAAATGTGGGTCTTGATCCTATAAACAAGAGTTGCATAGAGATGTAATCGGTAATGTGTTACCCACCGATCATACTAAGTCTTGGGCGATTTAGCCAAAGCTAACTCAAGGCTTAGTATGATGTAGATCTTGTCCCGCAAGAATTATAGTTAGTTTGTATGAATCTAGTAATGTGGTTTGACCACATCCATAACTCGATTCTACAAAATATTCCTATAATTCAGTGGGAGCATCATTTGATTAAAGGCCTAATTAAATGATAAAAGGAATATGATATTAATTCTCTGCATTGTATGTTGTAGATAACTATGTCGACAAACACGAACACTCTCTCTCTCTGATCTGTCCTTGAGAAGGACAAGCTCAATGGAGCAAATTTCCTGGACTGGTACAGGAACTTGAGAATTGTTCTCACCCAAGAAAGGAAGTTGTACGTCCTGGAGCAGCCCATTCTGGAGGCACCTCCTGCCACTGCCTCGCGAGCTGACAAAGATGTTTACAAGAAGCATCAAGATGATGCATTAGATGTGTCATGTCTTATGCTCGCGACCATGAACTCTGAGCTTCAGAAGCAACACGAGTTCATGAATGCTTATGATATGGTTGGACATCTTCGTCAACTATATCAAGGACAAGCTAGGCATGAGAGATATGAAGTCTCTAAGGCATTATTTGGGTCCAAGATGCAAGAAGGGACTCCCGTAGGTACATATGTACTCAAGATGATTAGGTACGTAGAAAACCTACAAAGGCTGGGATTCCCACTTGGCCAAGAGCTAGCCACTGACCTGATCTTGCAATCTTTGCCACAAGCCTTCAATCAATTTGTCATGAATTATAACATGAATGAAATTGATAAGTCATTGCCTGAAATGCTCAGCATGTTGAGAACTGCTGAGCTTAACCTTAAGAAGGGTAAATCTGACACCATTTTGATGGTGCAGAAGAAGAAAGGCAAGGGCAAGCCTAAAGGTAAGGGAAAGTCCCAAGCCAAGGGCAAAGGCAAAGAACTTAAACACAAAGGAGGGGTAGCCAAGGAAGGGGCTTGCTTCCACTGCAAGGAAGCAGGACACTGGAAGCGTAACTGCAAGGCATACCTGGAAGATCTTAAGAAGAAGAGAAGTGAGACTTCTACTTCAGGTATAAATGTTATAGAAGTCAATCTATCTATTTCTTCATCATGGGTATTAGATACCGGATGTGCATCTCACATTTGTACCAATGTGCAGGGGCTGAGAAATAGCAGGGCATTGACAAAGGGCGAGGTGGACCTACGAGTAGGCAATGGAGCAAGGGTTGCTGTTGTTGCTGTAGGAACTTATGATCTATCTCTGCCCTTTGGGCTTGTACTAGAATTAGATGAATGTTGTTATGTGCCTGCCTTAACTAAGAACATCATTTCAGTTTCTTGTTTGGACAAGAAAGGTTTTTCATTTATAATAAAGAACAAATGTTGTTCAGTTTATTTAAATGATATGTTCTATTGTAGTGCACCTCTAATGAACGGACTCTACTTTCTAGACTTAGAGAGCCCTATCTATAACATAAGTACCAAGAGGTTCAAGTCAAATGAGTTGAACCAAACCTATCTCTGGCATTGTCGCTTAGGTCACATAAATGAGAGTCGCTTATCTCATCTCCATAAGGATGGGCTGCTAGACTCATTTCATTTTGAATCATATGAGACATGCGAGTTTTGCCTTTTAGGCAAGATGACCAAGACTCCCTTTAGTGGACATAGCGAAAGAGCAATAGATTTGTTAGGACTTATACATAGTGATGTATGTGGTCCTTTCAATGTTGCTGCTAGAGGTGGTTACAGGTACTTCATTACATTTACTGATGACTTCAGTAGATATGGTTATGTGTATCTTATGACACATAAATCAGAATCCTTTGAAAAGTTCAAAGAATTCAAGAATGAAGTACAAAACCAGCTTGGCAAGAGTATTAAGATACTTCGATCAGATCGAGGTGGAGAATACCTTAGCCATGAGTTTCGTGACTATCTAGCTGAGTGTGGGATTCTATCCCAACTTACTCCTCCTGGAACACCACAGTGGAATGGTGTATCCGAAAGGAGGAATCATACCCTATTAGATATAGTACGATCTATGATGAGTCACACAGATCTTCCTATATCCTTTTGGGGATATGCTCTAGACACAGCAGCCTTTACCCTTAACCGTGTACCATCTAAGGCTGTCATAAAGACACCATATACGATATGGACAGGGAGAAATCCCAAGATGTCTTTTATGAGGATTTGGGGTTGTGAGGCTTACGTTCGATGTCAAGTCTCAGACAAACTGGGACCCAAATCCGATAGGTGCTATTTTGTTGGATATCCCAAGGATACAAAGGGATATTACTTCTACATTCCCAGTCAGCACAAAGTGTTTGTGGCAAAGACTGGAGTTTTTCTAGAAAGGAATTTTGTTTCTAGAAAAACTAGTGGGAGTACCTTCGATCTTGAAGAAATTCAAGATAAGGACCATAGCACTGAGGCCTTGATGGAGGTTGAACAGGAACCACAAAGTGTTGTGGGTGATGAGGTTATTGCACAAAGAGTTGTGGAACAACCACTGTGCTCATGTAGACCTACCTCTTCGCAGATCCGATAGAGATATTGAGATATTTATTTCTCTTGTCTGACCATGATGACGTAATGCTCATTGAGAATGAGCCTACCTCCTATCAGGAAGCTGTGATGAGCCCATATTCTAAGAAATGGCTAGAGGCCATGAGATCCGAGATGGAATCCATGTACACCAACCAAGTATGGACTTTGGTTGATCCACCTGAAGGGGTCAAACCCATTGGGTGTAAGTGGGTCTTTAGGAGAAAGACTGACATGGATGGACTTACGCATACCTATAAGGGTCGATTGGTGGCTAAAGGTTTCAAGAAAATTCATGGTATTGACTATGATGAAACCTTTTCTCCAGTGGCGATGTTTAAGTCCATTCGATCTTGCTTGCTATTGCAGATACCACGATTATGAGATCCGCGCATGGATGTCAAAACCGCTTCAATGGAAACTTACTCGAGGATGTGTACATGACACAACCCGAGGGTTTTGTAGATCCACAAAGATAATCGGGAAGGTATGCAAGCCGCAAAGGTCCATTTATGGGCTAAAGCAAGCTTGAGCCGAATCTTCGATTCGATGATGCGATCAAACTTGGTTTCATCAAGAATGAAGATGAACCTCGTGGTCTACAAGAGGGTTGATGGGAACACAGCTTGTCTTCCTTGTATTGTATGTGGATGATATATCATTGGGAATGACATCCTTCGCCATACCGTGAAGACTTGGCTCGGACGTGTTTCTCAATGAAAGACTTAGGTGAAGCTACCAGTATTCTAGGCATCAAGATCTATAGAGATAGATCTAAGAGATTGCTTGGCCTAAGTCGAGTACATACATCGACACGGATTACTGGTTTGCCATGCAGAATTCCAAGAAAGGACTTCACGATGTCACATGGTGTGAGTCTTTCAAGACTCAAAGTCCTCTTCTAGAGAGGAGAGACCGCATGGATAAGATCCCTACGATCCGCTATAGGATTTATCATGTACGCCATGTTGTGTACTGTCTCCGATGTCTCGTATGCTTTGAGCATGACGAGTAGATACCAAATGATCCATGTGAGCTGCTATCGATAGTACCAAGAATATTCTTAAGTACTTGAGAAGGACTAAAGAATATTTCTTGATATTCGAGGCGATGAGGAGCTAGTCAGAAGGGTTACATGATGCGCCTTCCAAACTCCACTGTGATGATTATAGATCGCAATGTGGTTCGTGGTTTTACTTGAATGGTGGCGCTGTGAGATGGAAGAGTTCGAAGCAGGACACAGTTGCTGATTCTACAATGGAAGCCGAGTATATCGCTGCATCTGAGGCAAAGAAAGGAGGCAGTTTGGATCCGCAAGTTCATTACTGAGCTTGGGGTGGTTCCTAGCATTGCAGATCCCATAGAGCTCTATTGTGACAACAATGGAGCGATTGCATAGGCTAAGGAACCTCACTCACACCAGCGGACCAAACACATACTACGGCGCTTCCATCTCATTCGAGAGATTATCGATAGAGGAGATGTGAAGATTTGCAGAGTACCCACAGAGGCTAACATCGCAGATCCCTTGACCAAGGCTTCGTACGTAAAAGCATGATGGTCACACTAGGTCATTGGGTATTAGATACTACGGTGATTGGCACTAGTGCTAGTGGGAGATTGTTAGTGAAAGCCCTAGAGTCAATCATGTGATGATTGTTGTATGGACTTTATTGTATCATATTCCTATTTATAAAGGCATGGTTATTATATTTACTTGTATTGGTGCCAAATAACTAAATATAATAATGTCCTTGAGTAGTAGGTTCTTATCTATATCAATCGATTGGTTGAATCGAAAATGAGATGATATAGAGAACACCACTCTTAATCATTCCTAGTCGAGTATTAACATTCAGGGACAATGTTAATGCGTAGAGACTAGCATGTAGGTCAACAAGATGACTTGATCTCACAAGTCATGGATATGAGATATCAAGTTGACACATGGGTATGCATTGGAGAATGTATACTGAATGACCTGCCATGAGAAAGTATCGTGGATCGTTATATGAGTGTCATATACTTTCTCATGTGGCTATTAGTATGACTATTAGTCCTTAGACCTGAAGTCACCATGGTTCCCTACATAAGGAGTTGCATACTTTGGCTTCGTCAAACGTCACCTGTAAATGGGTGGACTATAAAGGCGATTACTGGGTATGTAACAAATTATGCGGAAGGATGTGAGTGATGTAGATGGGATCTATCCCTCCTATATGACAGGAGTGACATCATTATTCTTGATAGAGTGAGACCACGAAGTATTTTTCTCCACCTATTGCTTGTGTGGATACCAATAGAGGAGTGTGCACTTGACACTCTCGAGTTCCGACGAACCTTTTGGACGAGCGGGAATTGCGAAGGGCGTCGCATCGAGGGTAACTTCTTATCATGTAGATCTAGAGTAGATCTAAAGGTATTAAACACATACATGTTAGTTTTATATTTTATAATTCGCACGGATCCATGGCCGGGGCTTCCGAAGTTTCCGCAACACAAAAAGCGGTTTTTGCGGCTTGGAAAACCCAACAATGTCAACCATATAGTCAACCCATTGTCAAACAATGGTCAACTTATCGTCAAACATCAAAACACTACTCGAGTCAAACTCGAGTCTGGTCAATCGTGACCTGGGCCGATTGCACCAACAATATCCCCCTTTTTGATGTTTGATAAAAATCAAATACCTTTAAGTTAGAACACTAACTCAATCCAATTCTCCCAATTATCCAAATTGAGAATTCCACTCGAATTCTCCCTCTTTTTGACATACATCAAAAAGGCTCTCCCCAAGGGTATCAATGTCTCATATCCCAATTAGATCTTACAATCTCTCCCTTTATCCAAAAACATCTAGGATGCCTTCACTCTTCCTAGTGATAAGTCTCATATCATTAAAGAGAGGCAATCCTTCAAACTCTAAACTTTCTCCCAATTCTCCCCCTCAGAAGGAAGAACACATTCATCATCCCATAATGGATAACCTCCCCCTAAAGGCTTGCTCCCCCTCGACCATTGCACCAACAATATCCTTGGAGAGTCCCTAAGCCTATAGGAACACTAAACCCTCAAAATTAAGGGCAAAAGTTTATCCTTGAGCTTTCACACACCTTAAAATTGATACACACCCTAAACAACTCTCTTAATCCATATCCAATGGATTTTTACCCTTTATAATGCTTTCCAAAATATATCCTAGGGTTAAGAGCAGTTAGGGTAGACTAACATAGCTGAAATCAAGCAAAATAGATCTTGTTTACCCTAAATCAGCATTGGTAGTCGACTGGTTCAGTTAACAATCGACTGCCCTATGCATCAGTGGACTGAGAAAGCTTCCAGTTGAGTGATAGCAGCTCCGGTCGAGGCACCGCCTTGACTGGTTTCTGACTTTGTCGAAACTGCATTTTCAGACCATCTTTAGAAATATATAAATAATTCTAGAAAATTCAAAAAATTGTGAAATTTTGACCACACATTACTTATTCCAAACACTATAGGGGAAAAATAGTTTTCTATGAAAATAACTTTTAAATTCAAAGAATGATACAAAGTTCAAAAGCATTGAAACTTTCAATGTTTTTAGCCAACTTTGTTTCAATCTTCTCAATGGTGATTTCTATCAAAGGATAGACTTCACCAAGGCTTTTCAAAGTGATTTTAAAATTTTTTTCAAAACCTTATATTGAACCATGGTTTATGGGCTTAATGCACATGACTTATACATAAGCTTTCCTCATGATTCATCTATGATATAAGATGAGTTTGAGTTCATCTAGATGCAAAAACTATGCACCTTGAACTTAACTCATTTCCTAACATCTCACATGTGTCTAGGGTGTATCAATACACACACATGTCAATGTGATGTGAGATGTAGGTTTTGTTCATCCTAAACTAAGGTCTCAAGCATTTTTGTAAGGCAACACTATTTGATTCCCTTATATATGGGACTTCAAATCATGTCATAGTCCTTAAATGAATTTTATTAATGCATGAATGATGATTATGGCATAAATGATAACATAAATAAGCATGTTCAAATAATCATGATGTCATGGCATGTGATTCTAACCTAAGCATAACATGACATTCCTAAGCATAAATCATGACATTTTTTATGATTAAAAAATAAATATGATGTTATGATATGGCAAGGCAAATAAAACATGGCAAGTATAAAATGCCTAATTGTTAAGCCCAAATTATCATTATTAGAATTAAATCCATTTTCCCTTAATAATCACTTATCCCCAAGTATGCCAAAAATCTAAAATGGCACACCATGACTTCTAAGACCTAATTGTGTCAATTCGATATTTTAAACACGAGGAGATATTTGTACAAATAATATGTGGAGTCTGATGCACACGAACGCGACATCAAATCTCGCAATGGAGGTCGTCAAGGACTCGAAGCGCGCGCTCACGCTCAATGCCCACAAGTGCACGGATTTCGTCAAGTAATAAAAGATTATCGATCTCACAGGGACTGGGATTCGAATATCGATATGTTCAGTGGTTGAAATTGTTCGGAAGTAAACTCTAAGAGGTTTCGATTTGTGAGGGATGTCGGTGGACTATACTCTATATGATGTCACATGGAGGAAGAAGGGAGCGTGCCAAGGTCTTCAAAGGTGATTCTAGGACTTCGGTTTCGCTTGTGTATCACAAAACAATGCTGTCAACTGGTGTTGTCTAGATGTTTAGCTATGGTTTTGTGGAAGGGACATCATACACTCTCCCGATGAGCCACCACATCTACCGGGAGCTATCTCCGCCTTAAAAGGACGGGATAGACGGTACGAGGATGTTGAATCAATCCCTGCGATGAATCATTTTCGGTTCCATCGCATCCTTCTACCCATGATTACAAGTGATCAGGTTTACCCCTAGGTTCTTTGTATAAAATCCCCTAAATCTTAGATACGAGGGTTGTCACCCCTCATATCGCCTAAGCACAGTAGGTAGAAAACCAAACACGCATAGATATAGTGTAAACAACTTCCAATTGCCAAATTAAACTCAAAGACAGAATTTAACGTGAACCAACATGTAATGTGCACACAAGCTACTCCCTAATCCTAGAATTAAAAGAACTACTCCATGTATATAAGGGAGGAATCACAAGGCATGTACATGTTCGAATACATCAGAAATAAAGTGCAGGAACAAGGGATTACAATGCCTTCGTGGTCTTTTCTTCGGTGTTGAAGTGCAAGCGTGGACCTCCGGCGACATTCTTCCTCCCCGTTGCGAGTTCCCGAAGCTTTTTAGGGCTTCGATGTGCCATCCTAGCCATCGTGCCTCTCCTTAGGGTTTGGGCGGAGCCATCCTTAGATAGACATCACCTCGAACCGCTACAAAATCTGGAAAAAACCCTAGTCGCGCAAATCTGGCAGGCCACCACACGACCGTGTGTTTCCACATGGCCAGGCCATGTGCGGCCCTGGGTGGCTGATCTCGCCCATTGGACATGGTCATGAGTAGCCACATTCCCTGGTCGTGTCCCACTCTGCGTCTAGCTGCAAAATGTCCTTCTTTTGCTCCGAAAGTGTGCCTTTCCCCCCCGAAATACTGTCATGCATGCAAAAGTACAAAGAGCAGACCTCCGAACCAGAAAATAGGAAATGCGTGTAAAATAGAGTAACATATGCATGAAACTAACATAAAATGTAATGAGATGTGAGCGAAAACTACTCCCTAAAACCCTATATGTTTTGCTCACATCACTTCCCCCAGACTTAAATCTTTACTTGTCCTCAAGCAAACCTCAATGCCATGAAATTTAAAAAGATATTGTTCCATACTTAGCATTCTAACTAAATTTATCAAGTGGTATTTACAATCAAAGAAAAATAAATATGTTCTAGAAATTCACTAAGTTAGCTCCTCGTGCTTGTGCTAAGCGAATCATTCTTAGGGGATGCCCGTTCCATGGTGAGTTAAGTCGTCATCTCATAGCTTTCCTAAGGTCTCCGGCTCTTAGGCACTTACCTGCCCAAAGCGAGGGGCATTCCCTAGATCTAGCATAAAGTCTCAAAGACGTGCTCGGTATTGAGAGAAATTGGTAGGTGTTTCCCCAGTAACCTAACTCGATCTCAAAGGGGCACCTAGCCATTTCCACCCACGATAACTGTTTTTTATCCCCCATAATCTTCTCTCTCTCTCTCTTTTTCTTTTCTTTTTCTTTGTTTTCTTTTTCATCTTTTTCTCTTTCTCTTTTATTTCTCTTCTCTTTTTTTTTCTTCTCTCTGGGATTTTGATTTTTTCAAATGGGCTTACACAATCCAAGCATCTCTAGTAACTAAAATGCTAAACCTAGAGTCACCTATGGATTCCAAAGTACTAGACTACTAAGATGAATCATAACTAGATATGTACTAGATTCTTCCTATCAGAATGTTCGACATGTGTAGGTGTAAAAATAAAAGCTAACTAGTGTAAGTCTAGAACATTCATTAGAGAGAATAAAATAAAATACCACGAGATAAATGAAGTTAAGCTACCTTGGGAACAACTTGTGTAAGTAACTTTTTTTAAAAAAAATACAACTGAGGCAGCTTTATAGATAACAAAAACTAAGTACTGAAAGAAACTCAACAACCTATGCATGAATAAATGAATGAAAATACCAGAAAAGAAACTACTGCTAGAAAACAAACAAAATAAACTTTGGGGTCCCCCTAGACTTAAACGAAAATATACCTCTAGTATGGTGGATGAGGTGGAAAGTCTAGGAGCCTAGGCATCTCAGGATCCTGGGAGAACCTGCTGCTGAGCCGCTGATGTCACATGTACATGTGGTCCATCTGGGAGCTGGTGGATGCAGCGGTTGCTTGGTGCTCCTCCTCCCTAGCCCACTGTGCCTGCTGGGCATGCATGTGTTGCTGCATCTCCTGGCGACGAGCAACCTCCTCCTGGAAGTATATGTGGGCCTCGTCATAGAACTCCTTAGCCTGCTGGAAGTCTTCCCGGAAGCCCTAGAACTTCGCCTGCATGTAGGCGCTCTGCTCCTCCCATCACTGCCTCTGCATCTGCTGCTTGGTGTATATGTCGTCGAGGCGCGATCGGAACTCCGAGAAATCATATGTTGATGTACCTGTATCCTGCTCAAATGTGGAAAAATATGGTGGTGCAGGTGCAGACTCATGTCGGCGTAGACTAGGTGGGATCCTATGCATGTGTGGACTGGAGGGAGAGTGTTGTAAAGGAGGAGAGATGGGCGCCGATGTGGGTGGTCCCTCATGTGGAGGGGACTCCACTATCAGGTCCAAGTGTCAGTTGGCGCGTGTAGTGATGGTGGTACAATCATGGTCGGGGAGCCTAAGGGCTGTCAGATTTTTCCTTACAAAGCATAAGGAGTGTCCTTCTCTCACAATCATCTTCATGACCATGCACACTCCTAGGTCGATCCTAGGGCTCCCCTCTATACTCTCTAATGCAATGTAACCATACCCCATCCTATGGCAAATGTGGGTAAGTAGGCCCCCCACATTAATCTCTCCTCGTGCTACTTTGCCCATCTTCACTAAGTGTTTGATGAAGTGGGACCCTACATCGATGCCACTCCTTTCTTGTAGCATGTCCCAGAGGCAAAGAAGCTCGCTAGCTCTAACTACACCGTCACTCTCCCCACGACCAAATATAGTATTGGCCATGATGCGGTGGAGGTATCAGAAGACGGGGTTTTGGAGGTGCGACGCTTTGTCCCTAGAAGGGTCATAAGCGTGCTCCCCTGTCAACTCGGTCCAAAATACCCGAGAGTTGAACCCAATAGGGATTCTTCTCTCTCCCCCACTCGGCAAGCCAAAGCATGTATTCCACTGGTGAAGGGTCCATTCGTGCTCAACGTTAAAAAGCCTAAAAGTTATCCTACCCTCCTCCCTCTCTCTACCCGTTAAAATTTCTGCCTCTAAGGAACTCAAAAATTCTAGAACTATCCTAGGATAGGTTGGGTTCCTTATTCCCATCATCTCTTCCCACCCCATTTTTGCAAATAGAGCTTGAATATCACCCAACAACCCTAAAGACTCTAGCAAATCTTCATCTAAGTACCTAGTAGCAGTGAGTTTATGAGTAGAAAGCATATTATATCTATCTTTATATTCATTATTGCGAAAAAGAAGAGTGGGTAGGGCGTTACCCTCCTCCGGAGCTTGAGGGTCGTCGGCTCTCCTTGTTCGTCGCTCCGAAGCACTGGATCGAGGTGCTACATGCTTGGTTCTCCTCATTCTTGCTTCTTTTGGTTTCCTTTGAGGTTAGAAGTGCTTCTAGGTGGCAGGGAAGACAAAACCACATGGCTAGGGCAAGAGCAATCGAAGCACACAGCGCAAATGGGGTGAAAACACACGACTCGCCCCTTTTAACCTTGCGCAACATGGCCATGTGAAAACACACGGCCAGGCCATGTGCGCCTCGGGTCAGTCGAGCACGGTCGTGGTAAAACACACGGTCAGGCCGTGTGTCCCTATTTTTTCGCCCATTTATGCACCACGGTCCGAATTTCCTCATACACTTCACCGTGTAAGCTAATATGGATTTTATTTTTGCCTAGCAACGTTCTTTTCTAGTCCTAATTCTAAATGGGATGGAAATCAAAATTAAAATTAAGTAAATGCAGGCAATACAATCAAAGGGAAATCTAAAACTAAACTTGGGTTGCCTCCCAAGAAGCGCTTTGTTTAAGGTTGTTTAGCTCGACCACACTCCACTATCAACTTGGCTCTGGAGGTTCAGTGAACCTCCATTCATCCGTCTCGGAATCTTCATCTGGTGGTTCTGGCTTCATTCTGCTAAACATGAAGCCATCGAGGTAGGGGGCTCTGTGCTCCGAATGGCTGAAAAGGATGATCTCCCCATCTACCTCCAGGGAGATCTGGTGTGCCTTCACGTCTATGCACGCCTCTACAGTCGCTAGAAAAGGCCTTCCCAAAATGATGGAATTCGGGGGATCTGGTCCTATGTCCAGTATGATGAAGTCCGTGGGTATCATGAAATCCTCAATCACCATAAGCACGTGTGCCAGTAAGCCGACGGGTTCCTTGACTGAGTCATCCCCCATATGAATACCAAGATTCGCTGGTTGGAGCCCATTCAGTCCCATCTTCAGATAGTATGCATAGAGCATCACACTGACTAATGACCCCAAGTCGCATAGAGCTTCATCGAAACTCTCCCCATAAATTGAGCAGGGGATAACAAATTCACCGGGGTCCTCAAGCTGTAGTGGAGTCTTATCTTCAATTTCAGCTTGGTCAGGTAAGGTGGTAATCATGGTTGCACACCCCTTGGCGAATTTGTTACTCTGCTCCACTTCTTCCTCTTTAGCTTGACTCACCAGAGAGCTCTTCACAGGTTGCAACACGGTTTGGGCTATCTGGGCCACTTGCATCTCCAACATCCTGGTGTGACTTCAAGGCCATCAATGGTGGCCTTCAAGTCTCTGAGTGATTCTTCAGACTTCTGATGTTGGCGACAAAATTCCTCATTGGCCTTAGTTTGGGTAGCAATGAAGTCCTCCATCATCAGTTCCAGTCTGGACTTCTATGGTCGCTGCCCATTGCCCTGCTGCTGCCCATACCCCCCTGATGATTGTAAGTTTCCCGAGTTATTCTTATAGGAGAAATTCGGGTGATTCCTCCATCCGAGATTGTAGGTATTGGAGTATGGCTTGTTGGGCCTTTAGTCGTAGTCCCCAACCGTGTCAATATCTCAATCTGCTCCTCTGAGGTTCCCTGCCCTCCATAGTGGTCCTCTCGATACGCTGCCACTCCCTCTCCAAAGTCAATGGCTACGCATGCAGATGAAGGATTCAAATATTTGAACCGTCTGCTGAGCGTGTCCATCCTTGCTGTGAGGTGATCCATGGAGTTGACAGTGTATCATCCCACTGCAGGCGTAGGTTGACCACGTTCGGAAGCCCATTGATGGTGGTTATGGGACACCTCTTCTATCAGCTCCTCTGCTTCCTCTATGGTCTTGTTCATCAGTGCTCTTCCTGCAGCAGAATCCAGGGACATCTTCGTGGTGTACGCGATCCCATTATAGAAGATGTGGATCACCATCCACCTCTCCAATCTATGGTGGGGGCATTGGTAGAGTATCCCCTTGTAGCGATCCCAAACTTCGAATAAGGACTCCCACTCCTTCTGGCGAAAGCTCGTGATAAGATGGCGCATGTGAGCAGTCTTGCTTGGTGGGAAGTATTTGTTCATAAACTACTGCTCGCATTGCTCCCATGTAATGATGCTCCCCGAAGGTAGGGAGTGAAATCATGCCTTAGCCTGATCCCGCAATGAGAACGGGAATAGGCTCAGGCAGATCGTGTCAGTAGGGACTCCATTCATTTTCATTATCGAGCATATTTCTAGAAATGCCTCAAGGTGCCGATTCGGGTCTTCAGTCGTAGCTCCCCCAAATTGACTCTGCTGAACCATATGTATGAGTGCCGATTTTAGCTCAAAGTTATTTGCTGAAATAGATGGTCCAGCTATACTCGACCTAAATCCTCTAGCGCTAGGAGTTGTGTAGTCTCGCAGAGGTCGGCTACCTATATTCACTTCGGATGTGGCTTGATCCTCCATCCTTCGCTGCTCTGTTTTTCGTCGATGAAAGGTTCGTTCGATTTCTAAGTCGATCGGAATCAGGCCTTCCGATCCTAAGCGTCTAAGCATATGACGAACCGAGCCACAAAAATTAGGAGTGCTACCTAATCCTAGGAGGCAGAAAATAAAACAATCTGGCTAATAAAACCTAAGATGCAATAAGGAAATGGAAAACTACTACTAAAAATAAAAATTAAAAACTAAATCTAAATATGTAAAATATAAAACTAAAGTAAATAAAGCAAACTAGAAATAAAATAAAGCAAGTAAATAAATCTAATCCTAAGTCTGATCCAATTTTCCACTGTTCGTTCGATATCGAATCGATCAGTCCCCGACAACGGCGCCAAAAACTTGATGCATGCGAATGCGACCTCAAATCTCATGACGGAGGCCATCGAGGACTCGAAGCGCGTGCTCGCGCTCAACACCCGCAAGTGCACGGATGTCATCAAGTAATAAAAGATTATCGATCCCACAGGGACTGGGATTCAAATATCGATATGTTCAATGGTTGAAATTTTTCGGAAGTAAACTCTAAGAGCTTTCAATTTGTGAGGGTTGTCGGTGGACTATACTCTATATAGTGTCACACGGAGGAAGAAGGGAGCGTGTCGAGGTCTTCAAAGTTGATTCTAGGACTTCGATTTCTCTTGTGTGTCGCAAAACAATGATGTCAACTGGCGTTGTCTAGACGTTTAGCTATGGTTTTGTGAAAGGGACATCATACACTCTCCCGATGAGCCACCGCATCTACCGAAAGCTATCTCTGCCTTAAAAGGACGAGATAGACGGTACGAGGATGTCAAATCAATCCCTATGACGAACCGTTTCCGGTTCCATCGCATCCTTCTACCCACGGTTATAGGAGATCAAGTTTACCCCTAGGTTCCTTGTATAAAATCCCCTAAATCTTAGATACGAGGGTTGTCACCCCTCGTATCGCCTAAGCACAGTAGGTAGAAAACCAAACAGGCATAGATATAGTATAAACAACTCCTAATTGCCAAATTAAACTCAAAGACAGAATTTAACGTGAACCAACATGTAATGTACACACAAGCTACTCCCTAATCCTAGAATCAAAGGAACTACTCCATGTATATAAGGGAGGAATCACAAGGCATGTACATGTTCGAATACATCAGAAATAAAGCACAGGAACAAGGGATTACAATGCCTTCGTGGTCTTCTCTCCGGCGTTGAAGTGCAAGCATGGACCTCCTGCGGCATTCTTCCTCCCCGTTGTGAGTTCCCAAAGCTTTTTAGGGCTTCAATGTGCCGTCCTAGCCATCGTGTCTCTCCCTAGGGTTTGGGTGGAGCCATCCTTATATAGACATCACCTCGAACCGCTGCAAAATCCAGAAAAAGCCCTAGTCGTGCAAATCTGGCAGGCCGCCACACGACCGTGTAGGGCCCTGGGGTGGCTAATCTCGCCCATTGGACACGACTGTGTGTAGCCACACGCCCTGGTTGTGTCCCACTCTGCATCTAGCTACAAAATGTCCTTTTTTTGCTCTGAAAGTGTCCCTTTTCCCTCGAAATGTTGTCCTTCATGCAAAAGTATAAAGAGCATACCTCCGAATTAGAAAATAGAAAATGCGTGTAAAACAGAGTAACATATGCATGAAACTAACATAAAATGTAATGAGATGTGAGCAAAAACTACTCCTAAAACCCTATATGTTTCACTCACATCAGAGCCTATATTTATTTATGAGGGTTGGTGAGGTAGATCAATGATAATCCTTTAGTGGAATTGATCATCATTAATGGATCGGGTTTTGTGTGATTCGGATCCATTGGGTGGCCGAGATCCAACTCCTCCTCATGGTCCCTATTATAGCCTATTATAAATACCTCATGAAGCCTAGATCTATAAATAAGGGGGAGAGGCTTGGGCGGCAAGAAGAATTGGTTTTGCTAGGGTTTGGGTTGGCGTTGAGAGACTTGGGCGGCAAGGATTAGAGGCTAGGGTTTCCTTCCTTTGGGCCGGAGACAAGGTTAGGGTTTGGATTTCCTTCTCTCAACCTTTGGCCGGTTCCCATCCTTCTCTCAACCTTTGGCCGGCGCCCCATCTCCACCTCTCCTAGGGCCAGTGGCAACAAAGGATAGGGTGCCTTCTTCCTTTGTCTTGGTCGGTTCATCTACTCCCTCTTTTTAGGGTTGGCGGACACCAAGAACTTGGTCCTTGGTGGTCGACTCAAGCAAGGAGAAGAAGGGAGCTTTTATTCTTCCCTTGTTCGGATTGAGCAAGGAAGGGAAGACACATGATCTAGGAGGCTTCGATTCTTGAAAGATCGTCACCCACACGACGTCCAAGAAGAGGATAAGTCATAAAATAGAAGATCAAGAGGCAAACAAGAGGTATAATTCTTGTTTAATTTTCTTTCTTGTTATATGTAATTGGATTATAATTGTATGATCATGGACCCCGAAGATAAATGCAAAAATCGGCGATCCGTACATCATCTATTCCGAGGCTAATCGAGGAAAAGAGTTAGGTTGCTTGAACAACAAGTTTGTTCAAGCGACCACTCAAATCGAATAGCATGATGATGGATCGGTTGCTTGGGTAATCCATCTTCGTCCGAATTAATTTTTTTATCTGGGGATGTGTGATAGGATCATCATGCACAAGTGACCGAAAGGGGAAGCAATTTTCCCTTCACCACATTGGTAAGACATGGAAAAGATCATGTGCTTTTAAGATGAAAAAGATATCTCCATTGGTATGACGCCTTTTGGGTAAAGCTCAAAAACAAAACCATGAGGGCTTAGGCCCAAAGTGGAAAATATCATGTCATTGTGGAGATATATGATTCTTATAGGCACTAACAGAGGCTTCTTCTACTTCTTCCACCTCTTCTGATCCGGATGTTGATTCCCTATCAACCTCCGATTCCTCAAGCTCTTGCGATGAAGATGATGTGCTCTCTTCTTCTTGAGCTTGGGCAGATGAGCACTCCTCCTCTTCCTTATCTTCTTGGATCGGTGTGGACTCTTCGTGGAATTTTTCCAACTTGCTCCATAGCTCCTTGCCGTCCATGTAATTGAAGGGTTGGTTTCATTGATCCGTGAGGGGAAACATCGCTTCCCACTTCACCTCGGTCGCTTGTTCATGGCGATCCCATCGATGTCCCCGGATTAAAAAAAAATTAATCCTAGACAAAAGGGATTGCCCAAAAAACCAAGTCATCGTCGTGCTATTCGTTTAGAGAGGTCACTTGAACAAACTTATTGTTCAAGCGACCAACCTCTATTCTACGAGTAGCCGCGGAATAGACAATGTCCGGATCGCCGGCTTTTGTGTTTATGTTCGGGATCCAAGTATTATTTAGCCACATACATAAAGTAAACATCCACATAAAACATGCATATAATTGAAAATCAATTATAAACATAATACAAAGGAACACTAATCAAAATAAACAAGATTATACCTCTTGTTCTTCTATTGTATGTCCTTCCTCCTTTTGGACGTCGTGTGGGCGACGATCTTCCAAAAGTCGAAGCTCCTAGATCGCCAATATTCCTTCCTTGCTTGTTCCAAGCAAGAGGAAGATCATAAAAACTAAACTCTTCTCTTATCTAGGACCAACCATCAAGCTCTAAGCTTGATGCTTGCCGTCGGCCCAAAGAGATGAAGATTAGAAATGTGGGTGCCGGCCAAAAGCTTTAAGAAAAGAATCCCTAGCTCTTGTTTCCACCAGCCAAGGAGAAGAAGAGGAATAGATTGAGCTCTAGCCAAGGTAAAGAGGAGAATTATGGGCGCTGACAATCACCTTAGGAAGAAGAAAGAAAACCCTCCATAGTTGCCGCCCAAGCACCCTCTCAAACCCTAGCTGCCCAACCTAAATCCTATCTCAATTAGGATTCATTGCCGCCCATGGAAGCAAAACCTAATCTCCTAAGCCATTGATGAAGGGGAGAAGGTTGGACGCCGGCCAAACCAAAGAGAGAATAGGGAAGAAGGGCGCCGACCACCTCAAGGAAGAAGAAGAAGAAAACATCTTTCCTTAATTGTGGCCACCCAAAACCCAAAGCCTCCCTTGCCCTTGCCACCCAAAACCCTAGCCCCCTTTCCTCTAATTAATTTTTGCTGCCCACCCTCAAGCCCATATTTATAGAGTTAGGCTTAAGGCTTGATTTGATCTCCACCATTGGTTCTAGGGATTTAATCTCAACCGTCAGATCTAGAGATTTAATCTCAACCGTCGGATCTAGAGATTTAATCTCTACCTTTGGATCTAGAGTTTTGTTTTCATCCATTGAATCTAAGCTTCATGAGGTGTTAATAGGCTACAATAGGGACCATGAGGAGGAGTTGGATCTTGGCCACCCAATGGATTAAGCCCACATAAAGTCCGATCCATTAATGATTATACATTCCACTAGAGGATTTATCATTGATCTACCTCACCAACCCCCATAAGTTAATATGGGCTCCATATATTATTTGTACATTTTCTCCCCGTGTTTAAGATCTCGAATTTCCGTCGATTAATTAATTTACTGACCATTAATTAATCAACATCTAACTCCATGAGTAGTATTACTCAACCTTTTCATCATGCCGGACCAAGTCTACCTGCAGGATTTACATGATGAACCTTATGAGCTCCTCAAGAGGACATCATCATTTTAATATATAGGACACGGTTTCCTCCTATAATCAACGGCACACCATATAAATAATATCATTTCTCAGCTTACCGAGCCTATCGATTTAATCTATAAATCTCGCCCATTGGTAAATCAAAGAAATGAATATTAAGTATATGTGCCCGTTATTATATCGGGATTAAGAGCATGTACAATATAATATCCGAGGTCCGATTCGATTATGTAGTCAACAATAAATCGAATCACCTCTAAGTCGGTCCTGCTCAATACACACAAAGTGCACTAGTGTGATTCTATGGTCAAGACAAACAAATACCAAATCACACTACAACCATATCAATGGTTTGTCCAAAGTCATCTCGGTTGTGAGCCTTTACTTATACTTTACAAGGAGCCGATAACATGATCTCCCGTGTGACACCACACACCATGTTATCTACAATGTAATGTATTAGACAATATGCATAACCATAAAAATGCAAACAATGATCATGTGATTCTTATTTCAAAAATAAAGATGTTCATACAAAAGATAGACTTTTTAGTATACATCCTAACAATCTCCCACTTATACTAAAAGACTATGTTGTCCTCATACTGCTATACATCTGATTCCCCTTCCCTCCACATGACTATCAAAGCTCTAGCTAGAAGGGCCTTAGTGAAAAGGGTCTACCAGGTTATCATCTGATGCAATCTAGGCGACAGCAACTTCTACCTCCTTTACGATTTCTCGTATCAAGTGGTACTTGCGCTCTATGTGTTTACTCGCCTTATGGGCTCGTGGTTCCTTCGAGTTTGCAATTGCACCACTATTATCACAATAAATTGTGATAGTTCTGGGCAAACCAGGAATCACATCCAAGTCCATCAGAAAGTTCCTGAGCCAGACAGCTTCTTTGGCCGCCTCAGAGGCCGCCACATACTCAGCTTCCATGGTGGAGTCCGCTACGTATTTCTGCTTGACACTCCTCCATACAATGGCTCCACCTCCCAAAGTAAATACAAAACCTGAGGTAGACTTACTGTTATCCCTATCAGATTTGAAGTCGGAATCCGTGTAACCCACAGGGAGTAATTGGTCTGCCCGGTAAACTAGCATATAATCCCTAGTCCTTCTTAGGTACTTCAATATATGCTTTACCGCAGTTCAATGTCCCTGTCCTAGATTACTCTGATATCTGCTGACCATGCCCACGGCATAGCAGATATCTAGTCTCGTACATAGCATCGCATACATGAGGCTTCCTACCGCCGAAGCATAAAGAACCGCCTTCATCTCCTCTATCTTCTCAGATGTTCTAGGACACATCTCCTTAGATAAAGGAACTCCATGCCTGAAAGGTAGAAAACCCTTCTTGGAGTTCTGCATGCTAAAACGATCCATTATCGTGTCTATGTATGAAGATTGGAATAAGCACAACATCCTTTTCCTGCGATCCCTTATAACCTTGATCCCAAGGATGTGTCCCACCTCTCCCAAGTCCTTCATATCAAACTGTTTGGACAACCATACCCTTACTTCCGATAACACCTTGATATTGTTGCCAATCACCAAAATGTCATCTATGTATAGTACAAGAAATATCACTATGTTTCCGTCACATCTCTTGTATACCCAAGACTCATCCGGACTTTGAATAAATCCATAAGACTGGATTATCTCATCAAAGCGGATGTTCCAAGACCTCGAAGCTTGCTTCAATCCATAAATGGACCGATTAAGCTTACATACAAGATGCTCTTTGCCCTTCACAATGAATCCCTCTGGTTGCTTTATATAGATGTTTTCCTCAAGACTTCCATTAAGGAAAGCTGTCTTGACATCCATCTTCCACACCTCATAATCCATATGAGCTGCTATGCATAAGAGAATCCAGATAGATTTAAGCATGGCTACCGGCGAAAAAGTCTCCTCGTAATCAATACCCTCTTTCTGAGTATACCCCTTCGCAACAAGCCTCGCTTTAAAGGTCTCAACCTTCCCATCTATTCCTCTCTTTCTCTTGTAGATCCACTTGCATCCTATGGTTTTTACACCATTGGGTGGTTCTACTAGCTCCTAGTCCTGATTTGAATCCATAGATTCAATCTCAGTATTCATTGCACTTTGCCAAGATGTTGCATCTTTATCTTGGATTGCCTCATCATATTTCCAGGGATCAGGTTCATGTTCGCCAGGGATCAAATCAGAAGATTCTCCCAAGAACATGAATCTATCAGGTTGTCTCACAACCCTCCCACTATGACAAGGCATTGCCTGTGTATCCTCTGTGACACGCGGTGCAGTGACATGTGGTATATCTTCTTGTACCGGTGGTACTAAAGAAGTGACTTCCCCTTTTAATTCCTCCAGAACAATTTTACTCTTGAGCTTGTGGCTCATGACATAGTCTTCCTCTAGAAATCTGGCATTCGTGCTAACGATCACCCTCTGATCTCTAGGACTATAAAATAAACCACCCTTCATTCTCTAGGATAGCCAACGAACATGCGTACTTCTGTACGAGGTTCCAACTTACCAGTATCTGAATTCAGCACTTGTGCTAGACTCCCCCATATCCAAATATGTCTTAGACTAGGCTTTCGCCCAGTCCACAATTCTGTGGGAGTAAAAGGCATTGATTTAGATGGAACTAAGTTCAGAATGTACACCGCCGTATCTAGAGCATATCCCCAAAATGAATCTGGCAACTCAGAATAACTCATCATCGATCTAACCATCTCTATAAGAGTCTTATTCCTTCGCTCTGCTACACCATTCTGCTGGGGTGTGTCAGGTGCAGATAATTGAGATTGAATCTCAGCCTATGATAAGTAATTCCTAAACTCTCCCAAGAGGTATTCACCACCACGAGCAGATCGTAGTGTCATCCATATCTTGAATAATCATCTATGAAAAAGACGAAATATTCAAAACCACCTCTAGCCTGGATAGACATAGGACCACACAAATCAGAATGAACCAATTCTAACACATCTTTGGCTCTATACCCCTTGGCCTTAAAAAGGCCTCTTGGTCATTTTATCCTCCAAGCAAGATTCGCAGGTTGGGAAATCTTCCACCACTAATGAACCCAGAGGTCCATTAGCTATCAACCTTTGAATTCTGCTTAGGTTAATATGACTAAGCCTAAGATGACAAAGATATGTTTGGTTCATCTTTGAAGGTTCTTTTCTCTCATTGGAATTAGAAGATGAGTTATAAACTTCAATTTGCATCGTGGGAGGTTTTAGTTCAAGTGTATATAAATTTCCTATCAATGTATCTGAACAGATATTCTCCCTATTCCTTTTTATAACAACTCTGTTATTAAAAGAAATAGAATATCCATCCATAAACAATTTAGAAACTGAAATTAAATTCTTTCTAAATAAAGTTACATTAAGGGAATTTTCCAGAACCAAAGTTTTATTTTTCTCAAAAGATAAATAAAATGTCTCCCACTACAATAGCCGCCACCTTCATGGCATTGCCTAAGTAAATAGTAATCTCCCCATTGGCTAGTCGTCGGGTTTCCTAGAACCCCTACAAAGTATTGCAGACATGATCAGTGGCTCCTGTATCTACACACCAGGTACCGGTATATAACACCGCTAACCATGTTTCAATGACTAGACCAAAGGATATACCTTTGTTCTGCTTCGGATTGGGACAGTCCTTCTTCCAATGTCCATCCTGCTTGCAAGTGAAGTACTTGCCTTTCGGCTTCTTCACTCCTCCCAGAGATCCTCCCACCACCTTTGCTCCACCTTGTTTCTTCTTCTTCTTGCCTTTCGGCTTAGAAGTAGAAACCTTCTGAGCAACCATGGCCTTAGCCTGAGCAAGCCTTTCTGTCGACTAGAGAATGATATCGACCTGGGTTTCCTCATCGATCTCAGCTCCAAGGACTTTCGGCTTATTTACAGGCTTAGGAGGACACTCTTCGAAGAGTACTTATTTGTACTCCTTAGCAGTTAAGACAATATCTAGATTCTTTTCCAATCAATATTATTTGGGTACAGTAAGTTTATTTTCCTTTAGTATCATAGCAAGTGGACTGAAAGTTATTTTTGAAAATCCTAAGAATCACATAGATCATTACTTTAGATTTCAAAAAATTATTGATTCCTCAAACAATAAAATTTTAAAATCAACCAACACCTCAAAACACCGAGAATATCATATGCCACGATAGTGTGGACGTATACGAATTCTACATTTGTAAGAGGAGGTTTTACCCATTAATTTTACTATCTTGTCAACCTAACTTTTTAACATTTCTCTTCGACCCTACAAATAAAAGCAGTGACTCCGAAGGGGAGGATACTTATATTTGTATATAAGTGTTCACCATTACTTGGTACTAAGGTAATTATCTCGGGTTATGTGCCTTACGATGGAGAAGTACACACGATCCTTAATAATTTCCTATAACCATATTCGACCTTGTGATCCGCAAACAAACTCATCCGATGGGGAGGAAGGCACTCAGAGCCCACGCACAAGTTTGTTTGCATCACTTGTCAAATCGTAATGGAGGCCGTAGGAATTTATAAAATATCCCTCTCCCATTTAGTAATTTGAAAATGAGGAATTTTCTAGCTTACAACATGCATATCAAACAATAAGCAATAAATATAAAAAATAAATTATTTTCCAACTATTATGGCTTTTGTCTTCAATATGTCTCCCGTCGCATCGCCTTCTTGTCCGCTCCTCCTATGCCATGTACGAGCCATCCGGAGATCCGAGCCGAGACTAAAATCTATTTTAATTTACATCCATCGATCCTATACTGCACGAGGGAGTGTACATGAAATCTAGATCGAAAGTAAACTAAAATAAAAGGAGTGGCTAAACAATGCCATATCTAATTTACAAAAATTAAATATTAGTCTCGTCAACCCCTAGGATTCAACAAAATAAACATTTACACACATACAATCACATACACACATATGGCCATAATAGTCGGATCTTATGCCTGCAACCAAAGAGTTAACCTACACATATCCTACTATTATCCGGCACATATAATATATGAAAAATGCATAAAAATTAACCAAATCCTAAACACACAAAACCAGAAACCTTGGCTCTGATACCAATTGAAGGGTTGGTTTCATTGATCCATAAGGGGAAACTTCGCTTCCCACTTCACCTCTGTCGCTTGTTCATGGCGATCCCATCGATGTCCCCGGATTAAAAAAAAAATTAATCCTAGACAAAAGGGATTGCCCAAACAACCAAGTCATCGTCGTGCTATTCGTTTAGAGAGGTCACTTGAACAAACTTGTTGTTCAAGCAACCAACCTCTATTCTACGAGTAGCCGCAGAATAGACGATGTCCGGATCACTGACTTTTATGTTTATGTTCGGGATCCAAGTATTATTTAGCCACATACATAAAGTAAACATCCAAATAAAACATGCATATAATTGAAAAGCAATTATAAACATAATACAAAGGAACACTAATCAAAATAAACAAGATTATACCTCTTGTTATACCTCTTGATCTTCTATTGTATGTCCTTCCTCCTTTTGGACGTCGTGTGGGCGATGATCTTCCAAAAGTCAAAGCTCATAGATAGCCAATCTTCCTTCCTTGCTCGTTCCAAGCAAGAGGAAGATCATAAAAACTAAACTCTTCTCTTATCTAGGACCAACCATCAAGCTCCAAGCTTGATGCTTGTCGTCGGCCCAAAGAGATGAAGATTAGAAGTGTGGGCGCTGGCTAAAAGCTTTAAGGACAGAATCCCTAGCTCTTGTTTCCACCGGCCAAGGAGAAGAAGAGGAATAGATTGAGCTCCGGCCAAGGTAAATAGGAGAATTATGGGCGCCGGCAATCACCTTAGGAAGAAGAAAGAAAACCCTCCATAGTTGCCGCCCAAGCACCCTCTCAAACCCTAGCCGCCCAACCTAAATCCTATCTCAATTAAGATTCATTGCCACCCATGGAAGCAAACCCTAATCTCCTAAGCCATAGATGAAGGGGAGAAGGTTGGACACCGGCCAAACCAAAGAGAGAATAGGGAAGAAGGGCGCCGGCCACCTCAAGGAAGAAGAAGAAGAAAACATCTTTCCTTAATTGTGGCCACCCAAAACCCTAATCCTCCCTTGCCCTTGCCGCCCAAAACCCAAGCCCCCTTTCCTCTAATTAATTCTTTCCACCCACCCTCAAGCCCATATTTATAGAGTTAGGCTTAAGGCTTGATTTAATCTCCACCATTGGTTCTAGGGATTTAATCTCAACTGTCGAATCTAGAGATTTAATCTCAACCGTCAGATCTAGAGATTTAATCTCTACCTTTGGATCTAGAGTTTTGTTTTCATCCATTGGATCTAAGCTTCATGAGGTGTTAATAGGCTACAATAGGGACCATGAGGAGGAGTTGGATCTTGTCCACCCAATGGATCAAGCCCACATAAAGTCCGATCCATTAATGATTATACATTCCACTAGAGGATTTATCATTGATCTACCTCACCAACCCCCATAAGTTAATATGGACTCCATATATTATTTGTACATTTTCTCCCCTTATTTAAGATCTCGAATGTCCGTCGATTAATTAATTTACTGACTATTAATTAATCAACATCTAACTCCATGAGTAGTACCACTCAACCTTTTCATTATGTCGGACCAAGTCCACCTGCAGGGTTTACATGATGAACCTTATGAGCTCTTCAAGGGGACATCATCATCCTAATATATAGGACACGGTTTCTTCCTATAATCAATGGCACACCATATAAATAATATCATTTCCCAACTTACCGAGCCTATCGATTTAATCTATAAATCTCGCCCATTAGTAAATCAAAGAAATGAATATTAAGTATATGTGCCCGTTATTATATCGGGATTAAGAGCATGTACAATATAATATCCAAGGTCCGATTCGATTATGTAGTCAGCAATAAATCGAATCACCTCTAAGTCGGTCCTGCTCAATACACACAAAGTGCACTAGTGTGATTCTATGGTCAAGACAAACCAATACCAAATCACACTACAACCATACCAATGGTTTGTCCAAAGTCATCTCGGTTGTTAGCCTTTACTTATACTTTACAAGGAGCCGATAACATGATCTCCCGTGTGACACCACACACCATGTTATCTACAATGTAATGTATTAGACAATATGCATAACCATAAAAATGCAAACAATGATCATGTGATTCTTATTTCAAAAATAAAGATGTTCTTACAAAAGATAGACTTTTTAGTATACATTCTAACAGTAATCACCTAATCTAGACAAAACATCATTAGGAATTAAATCTTCCAAAAATTTTGTTACCTTAACTTCAATCTTGAATTTTTGGCATTGCTCTTTGGTCCACTTCTTCAACTTGAGGACATCTCCCTTCTTCTCCCTGAGGGGTTCGAAACCTTCCATGATGATGAACCAATTCTCTATGTCCATCATCAAGAATGTCTCCATTTTCACCCTCCATGCCGAAAAGTCTTCTTGTTCGTATGGTGTAGGAACATCGATGGCATACCCCAATCCGTCCTTAAGTACCTCCATCTCCTCTAGCGCTTTTTCTCCCTCAGATGCGAAGCCGGTGAAGAGCGACCCACTCTGATACCACTTGTAGGAACTTTGATGAGCACTAGAGGGGGGTGAATGGTGCTTTCTTGTTTGATGACGGAATTCATTCGTGCTTGTCTACGATTATTAATACGCAGCGGAATATAGAAATACAATATGAAAACAAATACAAATACACAAGCACAATCCACAAAACAAGATATAATGTGGTTTGAAACTTTAGAGTTCCTACTCCACGGGTTGAGCTCAAACGAGCACTAGTGATGCATACACCACCACTAATCAATAACACTCCTTCTCGGTGACACACCGGAGGTGGAGAAATCTCTTACAATAATTACACAAGTAATACAAAGAAATACTAGCAAATACAAATGAAATACACAAAACAACATAAAGAAAACTTTACAACAATTGTTTTGGATGCTTGCTTGTTTGATTGCTTGAACCGCACTTGAAGACTCTGATTTGAACTAGCAAATCGCCTCAAATCGCCCAAGAGATTGCTGCCAAAATCCTTCTTCTCGGGCTCCTTTTAAAGCTGTAACTCGGGCTGATTTCTGCCTAGCAGTCGACTGCTCATACCCATCAGTCGACTGATCATATAGTCGTTGTCTCACAATGACTTAATCCACGTTGAAAAATTCCAATGGATAACTTATCAGTCGACTGCCCTTACCAGCAGTCGACTGATGCTTCGGTAGTCGACTGATCAGTCATTTACCAAAGGTTCTGAGTCCGTGACCACAACCAGTAGTCGACTTTCTTCCATGGTAGTTGACTGCTCAAGGGCAGTCGAGGTGTCGCCTCGACTGGGGCTCCAGTCGAGGCGCCTTGCATCTCTTCGATCGCAGTCAAGGCTAGTCGAGGCGCTACCCCGACTGTGACTCAAGTCAAATCGCCTTGTGTTTGTGGCTGCAATTCGGCCATAGTCGATTGTCAGTTGACTCCCATCAGTCAACTGGTCATAATCCCAGTCAACTGGTAAGTGTTGACTTGGCTGTCAAGTGTCAAAACACTTGACCAGTTGACTGGTTCATAACCCCAGTCAACTGATACACCTCAACCACGAGGTTTAACTCAAGTATGATGCCCTCATACTTGCTAAACCACCCTTAGCCTAGACCTAAGCCTTCTAGCCACCTCCATCAGCCTCACGCCTATTGGATCCCTCCAAGTCATCCATGACTTGTTCATCCATACACTAGCCTTCAGGTGCTTCCATCTTCTATTGTCATGCTAAGTTGGTCTACATTGCCAAGGCACATTGGACTTACGCTGCCAAGACACATGCTTAGACTTTACACTGTCAACCATTTGACTTATGCTGCCAAGACTCCACCCTTGGACTTTACGCCGCCAATATCAACCCTTGGACTTCCCTTGCCAACCCATGTTGGACTTTTCCTTGTCAAGACTCAAGCTTGGACTTTTCGTGCCAAGTACTCAAGACTTGGACTTTACCATTACCAAGACTCATGCTTGGACTTTCCATGCCAAGTGTCCCACTTGGACTTCTCTATCATATGGTCAACCCTATGTCAACCATATAGTCAACCCATTGTCAAACAATGGTCAACTTATCATCAAACATCAAAACACTACTCGAGTCAAACTCGAGTCTGGTCAATCGTGACCTGGGTCGATTGCACCAACAATCTCCCCCTTTTTGATGTTTGATAAAAATTAAATACTTTTAAGTTAGAACACTAACTCAATCCATTGTCAAACAATGCTCAACTCATCGTCAAACATCAAAACACTACTTGAGTCAAATTCAAGTCTGGTCAATCGTGACCTGGGTCAATTGCACCAACAGATAATTTTTTCGACATGAACGTGAGCCAAATGCTTGACGCACATGTCGTTATTAGGAATTAGATACCTAAAATGCGCAACCTATTCCCCAATGCATGGATAGTATATGTTACGGTTCTAACGATGCGGCCAACACCTTTGGTGTTTCTAGACGCATCCTCAGTATTTTCCTTTTCGATTACAAATACATCCATGTAAATATAATTAACAAAACAATATATATACTATCATGCATAGTTTTATCTATCCTATAGAAAACCCATCACACACGCTTTTAAAACATGAAACATGTTTTCGAAGTTCTCTTGCATGCATGTGATCTATGTCAACAACAATGTGGCTCTGATACCACTTGTTGGATGTCCTAGGAGCATGCGCAGCGGAAAGATGTAAATAAAATAATTTTTATTTCTTCCCAGACATCCCTTAGGGGCTAGGATTTCTTGCTTTGACATAATCACACAATAAAGGAAGAAGAAGAGAGGCTTTATACCTTCGGAGTTCTTTTCGAATCCGTAGAAACCAAGAGCAAGAACAATAGGTCTTGCCTCTATCATTATCCACGTCGAGATCACCTGAGACAACTCCTCAAGCATTAAGTCTTCGTCTCCGATTGGTGCTAGCCAACCGGTGGAGATGAGAGAGAAAGAGTAAAAAAGACGACTACCAAGAAAAGTCCTAAAAGCTCTCCCCCAAGTATTATTAAGGGATCTATTTATAGATCTCTTGATTAAGGCATCTTAGGAGGCTTAAACAGAACCTATCTTTCCATAATTATCTCATAATTAAGATAAGAACACCCAGAAAATTTTCAAATTTGATCAAACCAAATTTGGCAGAACTGCAACACAACCATGTGTCTGACACACTGCCTGGCCCAGCTTTAGCCCTGACTGTCTTTAGCCAAAGCTAGGTATGACCCGTACCTGGTTAGGCACGACCGTGTTGTATTGTCCGTTTAACTTCGTTTAAGTGCAATATAACCATGCTAGGCCTCGACATGACCATAAAAGACTCCATAGCCTCCATTTTGCACCCTCTTGGTCTGGTCCAACCAGATATATCCCCTCTCATTGAGAATCTCATTCCCAGACTTGTTTTACTTCTTGATATCACTCGTATTGCCTGTAACCCAATAGGTTCCTGGCTATGTTGGTCATTCATAATTAATCCCTTAAATATGAATAGATCATGAGTGCACCTAGCAGTACATCATGACCCCCAATTGATCAGAAAGTCTAAATCGACTTTAAAACATTTTTGAACCCTTCAGCAGCTACAATTACTTTGTGTCTTGTTCCTTTCACTCATCCTATACCCACTTGGGCCAAAACATGATCTATGTGCTCGTCCCTACTAGACTGACTACGTCACACCTAGCCCAAGTTAATTTTCCTTGTTTTACGAATTAAAGTTACTCCTACATGTTTCCAAGAGTGTCTTTCTTAACATGCTTGCTCTGGCCAGAGACTTCTGAGTAACAAACCTGAAAAGGGGCCTAGGGATACATCTCCTTTATATAAGGAGTGTGATTTGAGCAAAACATAGAAGGTTTTAGGAGTAGTTTTCGCTCACATCTCGTTGCATTTTATACTTGTTTCATGCATATCTTACTCTGTTTTGCATGCATTTTTTATTTTCTGGTTCGAAGATCTACTCGTTGTGCTTTTGTGTGTAGGATAGCATTTTATAGGGAAAATGGCCTACTTTCGAAGCAAAAGGAAGACATTTAGCAGGTGGAATAGAAGGGGACACGACCTAGCTGTGTGAATCCACACGGTCATGTCCAAAGAACGGAGTTGGCCACCCCAACGCCACACACGACCTGGCCATGTGAATCCACACAGTCATGTGGCGCTGGATTATTTCAACGCGATTAGGGTTCTTTCATGGATTTATGTAGCGCCGACTTCAAGTCTATAAAAAGGTAGCTACAGCCAAACCCTAGGGAGAGGCACGACGGCTGGGACAGCACACCGGTGCCCTAAAAGACACCGAAAACTCACAACGGGGAGGAAGGAGACGGCGAGAGGATCATAACCTGCGCTCTGATGTCAAAGAGAAGAACTAAGAGTACTACAATTTACTTTCTATTCATCTCCTGAATTGTAATGACTTATTTTATTATGCATTGTGTTTGTTCTTTTCTGTCTATGGAGTAGAATCTTCGATTCTAGGATTAGGGAGTAACTTGTGTACGTAGAACATGCTATTTTTTTGAATTTTTATTCGTAGTTAGTGTTTGTTTGATTTGATGAAGATTGTGGTTTGGTTTTCTATCTATTGTGCATAGCCGATACAAGGGGTGACAACCCTTGTATCAAAGATCTAAGGGAATTAAGGAGAAACCAAGTGGTTGTCCTCATCTCCGGTAACCGTAGGTAGAAGGGTATGATGGAGTAGGGAACGAGACACATTCTGACTCTTCGTAATGATTGATTTGGCATCCTCATACCGTCTATCCTATCTTAACAAAAGGGTCGTCCTGGTTAAGGATAGGTAGTTCCCGATAGAAGCGAAAGCTCATCTGAAAAGGGTATGATGTCAATTCCACAAGACCCTAATTAGAGAACCAGACAACATTTAATTGATTAGCATGTTCCATGTTGCACAACTGAAACCGAAGTCCTAGGATCCCTTTTTAAACCTTGAACCAACCTTCCCTTCCTCTGTGTGACACCGTATTTGAGTTAGGAACACCGTAAACCTCGTAACTATTGGGTTTCCCCGGCACCGACGTGAGTGTGTGTTCGAACATGTTTCGTAAACATGCACACAGCGGAAGCAAAAATAAGTAATAAACTAATTTATTACAACACACACACCATGGAGACATCAAGTTTAGATATAATCGTCATTTCAAATTTTGCGATAAAGGAAAACTACTCTAGGTATACTTAACGAATTACGTGAAGCGGGAATGACATCAACCAAGAGACCCTCGTGAGTTTCGCCTCTATCTGTATACACGCCGAGTATCGTTGGGATAGCTTCAACAAGCTATGAGCCCCGTCTTCACAAGAGTTACTAGCCTCGCATCAAAGACGTTGTGATCCGAGAGACAATCACAATCCGAATCAAAATTGGATTCAAAAATGAGTTCCACAAACTCACTTCTCAGAAGAGGTTTTTGTCAACCAATTGACGAAACCTTGGTCCTCCGCCAAAGGGGATTTTCGGAGATCCAATTCTCAGCAAGTAGGTGGCTGTCAGAGTGCAAAACGTCAACCAAAAGACCTCTCCACGTAAGGGATAACAAGCTGTCCAAAACTGGACAGCTTGTGGTGGAGGAGTTGGTGCCGGCGAAAGAAGATCATTGGCCGGTCCTTGGTCACCGGAGCCAAGGGAGGATGGCCGGTGGTAGCTAGGGTGGTCTGGCCAAGGAGGGCGGCAGCAACCTTGTTGGGTGGTAACTCTAGAGAAGGAAGAGGAGAGGAGGCTAAAGTTTCCAAAACCTTGAACCGATTAATGTCGGGATATCTCTCAGCCTCGTTATTTATAGAGAATGTATCTCTTATCCATTAAGAGACTTTTTCTCAAGACCTCTTCTCTAAAACCTTTTCTCAAGAAACCTTTTCTCAAAGGGTTATTGATCCACAACCAAAACCCGTTAACCCACTCCATTAACTTAAGTTAAAATAAACCAAACCGCGTTGGTCTATTTTAAGTTAAAACAAATCGAACCAATTTCGGTTCATTCATTTAAAACAAACCAAACCCCTTTGGTTTATTTTCCAACATAGGATTAAAACTAAACCGATTTGGTTCATCCATCATGTCTTCATAAAACTCAGTCGATCCATGCTTTTGATGCGACTGAAAAAATTTCATACTCACTCTTTGTTTGGTCCAACCAAACCAAGTCTCTCTCGATCTGAGAATCCTATTCTCAAGCTCCTTTTAAATCCTTCGGATAACACTCATTGTGCGTGTGACCAAATAGGTTCTCAGTTTATATTGGTCATCTATAATTAACCATTAATTATAAAACAATCATGAGTGGCACCTAGTAGTACATCATGATCCCCAATTAATCGAAAAATCAATGGTTGACCCCAGAACAACTTCTGAAACCTTTCAGCAGCTATAGTAAATTGTGCCTTGTTCCCTTCACTCATCTTATACCCACTTGGTTCAGGACATAGTCTATGTGTCAGTCCCCACTAGGATGACCATGTCATACCTAGCCCAAGTATTACTTCCTCATCTTGCAGATTCTAGTTACTGCATATGTTTCCAAGAGTACCATACTCTAAACATGTAATGCTTTGGCCAAAGATTTTAGTAACAATCCGACGAGAGACCATAGGGTATACATCTCCTCGCAAGGAGTGGTGAATCCTCTGTAGGCTATTCAAACACCTTCGGGAATTTCGACTTATACCCAATCATTCCGGGTCCACATCTCCTGGAGATGCTTGCTTAAGATGTCAAAGCATAAGTCTCCATGACCAAGATGACTTGAATACCGCAGGTCGAAGGAACATCGCACTTAAGTTGCAGTAAGAACTTCATTGACATATCCATATATGTAGAGAACCATATGAAGTCTTACAGCTAGTTACTTCAATGAACTAGTTACCATTACTAGCATCCACGTTCAACTCCGGACATCCCAATGTCTTCAGCCAGTGAGAAACAACTACTTGGATAAACCAAAGAGTATGACTCGTGCTAGTCTCAATAGAATTGATGGCATCCGAATCCATCAATTCATCGACTAGGGATAATTCCAATACATCACAATTACACATGTAGAGATACTAACTAGTTGTGATCCAATCACAAATTCTCTCATGCTACGAATCGTATTGTGGACATTCAGTAAATGAGTTTAAGATCCAATCAAATACATGAAAACATGTATACTCAAATAGTGAATCTTCATTTATCAAATAAATGGTACAACCATAAGGCAATTGCCTTAGGACACCTCTCATATATAACTAACAAACTCCCACTTTGCCTAATGCCAATCGCCACGGTATCCAATACCATAAGCTCTAACATGACCCTCAAACTTATTTTGAGGTAAGGCCTTAGTTAAAGAGTCCGCTAAGTTCCTTTCAATGGAAATCTTTTCGATTTGTATTTCCTTCCTACTTATGATCTCTCTGATCAAATGATAGCGGTGAAGCATATGTTTGGATCGTTGATGAGACCACATCAAGTTCCGAGACAAACTTCTTGATCCAAACCGCTTCCTTTACTGCTTCCAAAGCTACAATGTATTCTGCCTTAGTGGCAGCATCCGCTATAGTGTCTTGCTTGGAACCTTTCCAACTTATTGCGCCTCCATTCATGGTGAATATGTACCCAGAGTGAGACCTAGAATCATCCTTGTCTGTCTGGAAGCTGACATCTATATAACCGTGTATTACCATATCACCCTCTCCATATATAAGAAACACATTTTTAGTTCTTCTCAAGTACTTAAGGATTGTCTTAACAGTCGCCCAATGATCCATTCCTAGATCAAACTGGTATCTGCTCGTGACACTTAGAGCATATGATAAATCAGCCCTCGTACATAACATAGCATACATGATCGATCCTATTGCGGATGCATAGGGGATCTTACTTATGTAAATCCTCTCGTCTTCTGTGTGCAGACACATAGACTTTGAAAGGTGTATCCCATGCCCAATGGGAAGGAAACCTTTCTTAGATTCTGACATGCTAAACCTCTTTAACACTCGGTCTATATATGTAGACTGCGAAAGACCAAGCAATTGTTTTGATCTATCTCTATAGATCTTAATCCCGAGGATGTAGGTCGCTTCTCCCAGGTCTTTCATAGAGAATGTTTTGGATAACCAAATTTTAATTGACTGCAAGATAGATATATCTTTCATGGACAATACTTAAACCCTCAGTATTGTCCACCTAAATCTCAACTGGAGCAGATGATGGAAAATTTCATTCAAATGCAACACGCGAAAAACACTGAATTCCAGTGGCGCCATTCGCAGAAAGAGACTCAATATTGTTTCCCAAATGAGAATGAGAGCTATGAATCACCATGAAAATTTTATCCAGAACCAAGTCCCCACTTAGAAGCCCTGCTAGATATTTTTACTAGGGAATGCAAGGAGCATAGTCGACAATTCGCAGAGTTTATGCAACAAAATCTAGCAGAAGAAGAAACCAAACGACTATAAGGTGGCTTTGATGAATGGATTACACCTAATATGGCGGAGACTCACTTTGAACCAACAAATGAGGAAGACGTAGATTACATAGGAAGTGAAGAAGGACAATCCATTCAATCACCACTTGAAGGAGAACTTGAGGATTATATAATTAATACTTTAATCAAGGAATGCATTGCTTCAATCAAAATACCTCCTAACCTCAAGGACCCAGAGAAGTCTGCCTTAACCCTCACCGAAACTTTAGTTTCCAATAACGAAGACCTTTTAGTGATTGGTAATGATAAAATTTCATTTGACATAAAAGAATCTACTGATCAATCTTTTGGTGAGGAAGTCGGTGGTGAGTTACGTTATTTACAGCATTTGGAAAAAATGGAATATTATGATCAAACTCCTGATAATTCTTTAAAGATAAGTATGCTCAATCTTGAACCAAGGAAGGAGTTAATAAATATCTTACTCCTCCATGAGCAAGATTTAAGAGATATGGTAATGAGGGACCACAAGGAAGGAGGCGTAAAGTGAGCAAATATCTTGCTCCCCCACGAGCAATATTCAAATGCATCAAGAAGGGGAGGATGAAAGATCTCCTTTGGCCATTAGAGCCAAGCTGAAGCATAGCGGTACGGTCGAGCTAAAGACCTTAACCAAGCGCTTCTTGGGAGGCAACCCAAGTTTAGTTTTATATATGTTTTTGACTTTATTGCATTTATGTGTATAATTTAGACTTTGATTTATGGTCACTTATGTTTTTGCAAATAGTTTAGGATTAGAAAGAACTTGCTAAGTAGAAGCAAAAATCATTTTGAGGCCACCTAGTCCACGATGAGAGCCTGCACCTGCACCACCATCTTTTTCTACTTTTGAGCAGGATACAGGTACATCTGCCTATGAATTTTTAGAGTTTCAATCGTGCCTCAATGACATATACGTCGAGCAATAGATGCAAGGGAAGTAAAGGGAGGAGCAGAGCACTTATACGCAAGCAGAATTTCAGGGCTTACGGGAGCACTTCCAGTGGGCCGAGGAGTTCTATGATGAAGCTCGTATCTATTTCCAGGAGGAGGCTACCCATCGCTAGGAGGTTCAATAACACATGCGTACCACACAAGCATAGTGGGCCCGGGAGGAGGAGCACAGAGCAGCCACTGCATCCACCAATTCCCAGATCGACCACATGTACATGTGGCATCAACGGCTGAGCACTAGGTTTTCCCAGGAGCCCGACATGCCGAGGTTACCAGACTTCCCACCTCGACCACCGTATTATAGGTACTGTTTCATATAAGTCTAGGGGGGACCCAAAGTTTTGATATGTTTTGTTTCTATAAGTACTTTCTTTCTTGATACTTGCATTTTAGTTTTAGTTTGCATTCATTTGTTCATGCATAGAGTATTTAGTTTCTTTCAGCACTTAGTTTTTGCTATCTTTAAGCTACCTCAGTAATATTTTTAAGATCTCTTCATGTATTATTTCTATAGGTAGCTTAACTTCATTTATCTTGTGGTATTTTATTTTAATTGCTCTAATGAATGTTCTAGACTTGCACTGGTTAGCTTTTATTTTTACACTTACACTTGATGAATATTCTGAAAGGGAGAATCTATTACATACCTAGTTATGATTCATCCCAATAGTCTAGTACTTTGGAATCCATAGGTGACTCTAGATTTAGCAATTTAGTTACTGGAGATGCTCAGATTGTGCAAGCTCATTCAAAAAAATCAAAATGCCTGTGAGCAGGAGAAGAACAAAAGTTCTTTGAAAAAAAAATGAAAACAAAAAAAGAAAAAAAGAAGAGACAAAGAGAAAAAAAAAATTATTATGGATAATAAAACAGTTGTCGTGGGTGGAAATTGTTATGTGTGTAAGGATGTATACTAAAAGCCTAGCTTTTGTATGAACATCTTCATTTTGAAATAAGAATCACATGATCATTGTTTGCATTTTATATTTATGCATATTGTCTGATACCTTACATTGTAGATAACATGGTGTGTGGTGTCGCACAAAAGATCATGTTATTAGTTCCTTGTAGAGTATAAGTAGAGGCTCACAACCAAGATGGTTTTGGACAAACCATTGGCATGGTTGTAGTGTAATTTGATATTGGTTTATCTTGACCATAGAATTATACTAGTACACTTTGTGTGTATTGAGCAGGATCAATTTAGAGGTGATTTAATTTATACTGACTATATAATTGAATCAGAGCTCAGATATTATGGTGTACATGCTCTTAATCCCGATATAATAATAGGCATATGTACTTAGTATTTATTTCTTTGATTTACCAATGGGCGAGATTTATGTATTAAATCGATAGGCCTGGTAAGTTGAAAAATAATATTATTTACATGGTGTGTCGTTGATTATAGGAGGAAACCGTGTCCTATACACTAGGATGATGATGTCCCCTTGAGGAGCTCATAAAGTTCATCATATAAATCCTACAGGTGGACTTGGTCCAACATGATGATAAGGATGGATGGTACTACTCATGGAGTTATATATTGATTAATTAAATTGTCAGTAATTTAATTAATTAATGGACATTCGATATCTTAAACACAGGGAGATATTTTGTACAAATAATATGTGGAGCCCATATTTAATTATGAGGGTTGGTGAGGTAGATCAATGATGATCCTCTAGTGGAATGGATCATCATTAATGGATCGGGTTATATGTGGTTCAGATCCATTGGGTGGCCAAGATCCAACTCCTCCTCATGGTCCCTATTGTAGCCTATTATAAATACCTCATGAAGCCTAGATCTAAAGGTGGTGGACGTGGAGAGGCAAGGGCGGCAAGCAAGGGGTTTAGGGTTTTTCCTTCTATTCCTTCTCTTGGTCGGTGCCTCCTCTCCATCTCTTAGGGTCGGCACCTCCTTCTCCCTTTCCAAGGGTCAGTGCCTCCTCCCCCTCTCCTAGGGCAGGCGGCAACAAGCAAGGAGGAAGAGGGTTCTTTCTTCCTCAATCTCCTCTCCTCTCCTTAGGGTCGGCGGACACCACACTTGGAGTTTGGTGGTCAGTACAAGCAAGGAGAAGAGGAGAAGGCTTTGTGTTCGACACAAGAAAGGAGAAGAAGGGAGGGTTTTCTTCCTGTGTTCAGAGCGATCAAGAAAGGGAAGATATGTGGTCTAGGAGGCTTCAATTCTTGGAAGATCGTCACCCACACGATGTCCAAGAAGAGGATAGGAATACAATAGAAGATCAAGAGGTAAAATAAGAGGTATAATCTTGTTTAATTTTAATTCTTGTTCTTTTGTATTTTGCATGTTGTTGATTGACATGGACTCCGATTATAAACACAAAAACTGGCGATCCGTTCATCATCTATTCCGCGGCTAATCAAGGAAAAGGGTTAGGTTGCTCGAACAACAAGTTTGTTCAAGCGACCACTCAAATCGAATAGCACGATGATGAATCGGTTGCTTGGGTAATCCATCTCCATCCGAATTAGTTTTAATTAATAAAATTTTAATCCGGGATGCGAGATAGGATCTCCATGCATAAGCGACCGAAGCAAAGCGAAACACTTCCCTTCAATTGGTATCAGAGCCATGATTTCCGATTTTGTGTGTTTTGGATTCGGTTACTTTCACACATTTATCATATATTGTTTATGTTGGATAATAGTAGGATGTGCGTAGACTAACTTTTTGCTTGCAAGCATAAGATCCAACTACTATGGCTATGTGAATGTATGTGATTGTGTGTGTGTGATTTTAATTAATTATTTGAATCCTCGGGGTTGACGAGGCTAATTAGTATTTAATTTTTATAATTAAATACGACATTGTTTAGCAGCTCATTTTAATTTACTTTCGATCTAGATATGTTGTACACTCCTTCGTGGAGTATAGGATCGATGGATGTAAATTAAAATATTTTATCTCGGCTCGGATTTCCATGTGGCTTGCACATGGTAAAGGGAGGAGCAGACGAGGTGGCGACACAACGGGAAGCATATTGGAAAACAAAATCCATAATAGTTGGAAAATTTAATTTTTCATATTTATTGCTTATTATTTGATATGCATGTTGTGTGTGTTTGAAAATTCCTCAATTTTAAATTACTAAGAGGGAGAGGGATATTTTTTAATTCCCAAGGCCTCCATTACAATTTGACATGTGATGCGAACAAACTTGCACGTTGTCTCTGAGTGGCTTCCTCCATATCGGATGAGTTTGCTTTGTGGATCACTAGGTCAAATATGGTTATAGAAAATTATTTAGGAGCATGTGTACTTCCCCATCGGAAGGCACATAATCCGAGGTAATTGCCTTAGTATCGGATAATGGTAAACACTTAGATGCAAATAAAAGTATCCTCCCCATCGGAGTCACTGCTTTTATTTGTAGGACCGAAGAGGAAACAACTATTAATTTTATTTGTCAAAAAGTAATGTTGACAGGATAATAAAATTAATGGGTAAAACCTCCTCTTATAAATGTAGAATTCGTATACGTCCACACTATCATGACATACGATATTCGCGGTGTTTTGAGGTGTTGGTTGATTTTAAAATTTTATTGTTTGAGGAATCAATAAATTTTTGAAATCTAATGTTTTGATCGCTGTGATTCTTAGGATTTTCAAAATGGATTTCAACCCACTTGCTGAGATTATAAAAGAAAACAAACTTACTGGACCTAATTATGTTGATTGGAAATGGAATATGAACATTATCTTGATTGCTGAGGAGTACAAATATGTACTCTTCAAAGAATGTCCTCCTGAGCCTACGGATGATTCTAGTGAAAAGGAGAAAGAGAGTTATAGGAAGTGGATCAAGGCAGATGAGATGGTGCGGTGTTACATTTTGGCTTCTATGTCAAATGTATTGCAACATCAGTATCAGGCCATGACTACTACCTATGACATGATGCTCAATCTCAAGGAACTTTTTGGACACCAGAATCGGGCTGCTAGGCAGGAAGCTATGAGGAACTTGATGATGACCACCATGATTGAGGAAACACCCATGAGGGATCATATTCTCAAGATGATGACTCATTTGAATGAGCTGGAAGTCCTTGGAGCGGAGATCGATGGGGAAACCTAAGTCGATATCATTCTTCAATCTCTACCTAGAAGTTTTGAGTAGTTTTGCCTGAACTACAACATGAATAAGAGGTTGTATTCGTTGGCGGAGCTTCTGACAGAACTCCAGGTGGCAGAGGGGCTTTTTCGTCAGAGTGCTCATGCCATGGTTGCTCAAAAGGTTTCTACTTATAAGCTGAAAGGCAAGAAGAAGAAGAAACAAGGCGTAGCAAAGATGGTGATAGGATCTCAGGCAGGAGTGAAGAAGTCGAAAGACAAGTGCTTTACTTGCAAGCAGACTGGACATTAGAAGGCGGACTATCCTAACCGGAAACAGAACAAAGATATATCTTTTAGTTTAGTCGTTGAAACATGTTTAGCAATGTTATATACCGGTACTTGGTGTGTAGATACGGGAGCCACTGATCATGTCTGTAATTCTTTGTAAGGGTTCTAGGAAACCAGACGACTAACTGAGGGAGAGATTACCATCTACATGGGTAATGCTACGAAAGTGGCGGCTATTGCAGTGGGAGACGTTTATTTATCTTTTGATAGAAATAAAACTTTGGTTCTGAGAAATTGCCTTTATGCACCTACATTTAAAAAGAATTTGATTTCAGTTTCTAAATTGTTTATGGATGGGTATTATATTTCTTTTAATGACAAAGTTGTTATAAAAAGGAATAGGGAGATTATCTGTTCTGGTGCGTTGGTAGGAAATTTATACACTCTTGAACCAAAAACTCTCACGATGCAAATAGAAATAAATAACTCATTTTCTAAATCTAATAAGAGAAAAGAACCTTCGTAAATGAACCAAACATATCTTTGGCATCTAAGGTTAGGTCATATTAACTTAAGTAGAATTCAAAAGTTGATAGTTGATGGACCTTTGGGTTCATTAGTGGTGAAAGATTTCCCAACCTGCGAATCTTGCTTGGAAGGTAAAATGACCAAGAGGCCTTTTAAGGCCAAGGGGTATAGAGCAAAAAATGTGTTGGAATTGATTCATTCTGATTTGTGTGGTCCTATGTCTATCCAGGCTAGAGGTGATTTTGAATATTTTGTCTCTTTTATAGATGATTATTTAAGATATGGATACATTTACTTGATGCGATGCAAGTCTGAATACTTTGACAGGTTCAAAGAATTCAAGGTTGATGTGGAGAAACATCAAGGTAAAAGTATCAAAACACTATGATCTGATCGTGGTGGTGAGTACCTCTTGGGAGAGTTTAGGAGTTGATTATCAAAGGCTGGGATTCAATCCCAACTGTCTGTACCTGGTACACCCCAACAGAATGGTGTGGGGGAGCGAAGGAATATGACTCTTATGGAGATAGTTAGATCGATGATGAGTTATTCTGAGTTACCAGATTCGTTCTGGGGTATGCTCTGGAAACAATAGTGTATATTTTGAACTTGGTACCATCTAAATAAGTACCTTCTACTCCCACAAAATTGTGGACTGGGCGAAAGCCTAGTCTGAGACATATTCGAATTTGGGGTAGTCCAGCACATGTGCTGAAGGGAGATGCTGGTGAGTTGGAATCTCGAATAGAAGTGCACCTGTTCATAGGCTATCCTAGAGGAACGAAAGGTGGTTTGTTCTATAGTCCTAGAGATCAGAGGGTGATCGTTAGCATGAATGCTCAATTTTTAGAGGAAGACTATGTGATGAACCACAAGCCCATCAGCAAGATTGTTCTAGAGGAATTAAGAGGGGAAGTCCCTGCTTCAGTACCAACGGTACAAGAGGACATACCACAAGTGATTGCACCGCGTGTCATAGAGGATACACAGGTGATACCTCGTCGTAGTGGGAGGGTTGTTAGACAACCTGATAGATTTATATTCTTGGGAGAATCTTCTGATTTGGTCCCTGACGAACATGAACCTGATCCCTGGACATATGACGAGGCACTCTAAGATAGAGATGTGGTATCTTGGCAAAGGGCAATGAATTTTGAGATAGAATCTATGGATTCAAATCAGGTCTGAAAGCTAGTAGAACCACCAAATGGTGTAAAAGCCATTGGATGGAAGTGGATCTACAAAAGAAAGAGAGGATCAGATGGGAAGGTAGAGACCTTTAAAGCAAGGCTTGTTGCGAAAGGGTATACTCAAAAAGAGGGTATCGATTATGAGAAGACTTTTTCGCCGGTAGCCATGCTTAAGTCTATCCGGATTCTCTTGTCTATTGCTACTCATATGGACTATGAGGTTTGGGAGATGGATGTCAAGACAGCTATCCTTAATGGAAGTCTTGAAGAAAACATCTATATGGAGAAACCAGAGGGATTCATTGCAAAGGGCAAAGAGCATCTTGTGTGCAAGCTTAATCGGTTCATTTATGGATTAAAGCAAGCTTCGAGATCTTGGAACATCCGCTTTGATGAGGTAATCCAGTCATATGGATTTATTTAAAGTCCGGATGAGTCTTGTGTATACAAGAGATGTGACGGAAACGTAGTGGTATTTCTTGTATTATACGTAGATGACATTTTGCTCATTGGCAACAATGTCAAAGTATTATCAGACATAAAGGTATGGTTGTCCAAACAATTTGATATGAAGGACTTGGGAGAAGTGGGACACATCCATGGGATCAAGGTTATAAGGGATCGCAAGAAAAGGATGTTGTGCTTATCTCAAGCTTCATACATAGACACTATTTTAGCTCGTTTTAGCATGCATAACTCCAAGAAAGGTTTTCTACCTTTTTGGCATGGAATACCTTTATCTAAAGAGATGTGTCCTAGAACATCAAAGGAGATAGAGGAGATAAAGGTGGTTCCCTATGCTTCGGCGGTAGGAAGCCTCATGTATGCTATGTTATGTACGAGGTCAGATATCTGCTTTGCCGCGGGCATGGTTAGCAAATATTAGAGTAATCTAGGATAGGGACATTGGACTGTGGTAAAGCATATATTGAAGTACTTGAGAAGGACTAGGGATTATATGTTGGTATTCCAAGCAGATCAATTACTCCCTGTGGGTTTTTTAACTTCCAATCAGATAGGGATAACAGTAAGTCTACCTTGGATTATGTGTTTACTTTGGGAGGTGGAGTCATTGTATGGAGGAGTGTCAAGCAGAAATGTGTGGCGGACTCCACCATGAAAGCTGAGTATGTGGCAGCCTCTGAGGCAGCCAAAGAAGTTGTATAGCTCAGGAACTTCTTAATGGACTTGGAGGTGATTCCTGGTCTGCCCAGAACTATCACAATTTATTGTGATAACAGTGGTGCAATAGCAAACTCGAAGGAACCACGAGCCCATAAGGCAAGTAAACACATAGAGCGTAAGTACTACCTAATACGAGAGATCGTAAAGCGAGGAGAAGTTGCTGTCGCCAAGATTGCATCAGAGGATAACCTAACAGATCCTTTCACTAAGGCCCTTCTAGAAAGAGCTTTTGATAGGCATGTGGAGGGAATGGGAATCAGATATATGGCAGTTTGATGGCAGCATAGTCTTTTAGTATAAGTGGGAGATTGTTATGATGTATACTAAAAGCCTAGCTTTTGTATGAACATCTTCATTTTGAAATAAGAATCACATGATCATTGTTTGTATTTTATATTTATGCATATTGTCTGATACCTTATATTGTAGATAACATGGTGTGTGGTGTCGCACAGAAGATCATGTTATCAATTCCATGTAGAGTATAAGTAGAGGCTCACAACCAAGATGGTTTTGGACAAACCATTGGCATGGTTGTAGTGTAATTTGGTATTGGTTTATCTTGACCATAGAATTACACTAGTACACTTTGTGTGTATTGAGCAGGACCGATTTAGAGGTGATTCAATTTATACTGACTATATAATTGAATCAGAGCTCAGATATTAAGGTGTATATGCTCTTAATCCCAATATAATAATGGGCACATATACTTAGTATTTATTTCTTTGATTTACCAATGGACGAGATTTATGTGTTAAATCGATAGGCCTGGTAAGTTGGGAAATAATATTATTTACATGGTGTTCCATTGATTATAGGAGGAAATTATGTCTTATACACTAGGAAGATGATGTCCCCTTGAGGAGCTCATAAAGTTCATCATGTAAATCCTGCAGGTGGACTTGGTCCAACATGATGATAAGGATGAGTGGTACTACTCATGGAGTTATATATTGATTAATTAAATTGTCAGTAATTTAATTAATTAATGGGCATTCGATATCTTAAACACGGAGAGATATTTTGTACAAATAATATGTGGAGCCCATATTTAATTATGGGGGTTGGTGAGGTAGATCAATGATGATCCTCTAGTGGAATGTGTTGGGTTTTCGGCACCGCGGCGTGTGTGTGTTCGATCATGTTTCGTAAACATGAACACAGCGGAAGCAATAAAAATAATAAATACTCCTATTTATTACAACACACGCATGCATATTACAACAAGTGTAGACATAACTGTAAATTTAAATTTGCAATAAAAGGAAATTTATCTACGTTATACCTTTCGTATGACGTGTAGCGGGAATGGCATCAACCGGAATGATCCTCGCTAGAATCGTCTCTATCCGTATCCATGCCGAGTTCCTCGGGATGACTTCGCTAAGCCACGAGCTTCGTCTTCGTACGGGTTACTAGCCTCGTGTTGAAGACGACATGATCGAGAGATGATCACGATCCGAATCCAAATTCGGATCCAAAATGAGTCCTCAAAACTCGCTTCTCCGGAGAGGTATTCGTCAACCGATTGACGAATCCTTCGTCCTCCACCTCAGAGGATTACCGGAGATCGAATCCCCGGTAAGTTATCCGCTGTCGGAGCTCTAACCGTCGTCCAAACGACGCTCCGACGAGAGGAGAAGAAGCTGTCCAGAAAACTGGACAGCTTGGTGGAGGAGTAGGCGCCGGCCAAAACAAGGAAGCCAAGTGCTCACCTTTTCACCGAGGCCTAGGAAGATCACCGGAGGGTCGCCGGAGGATCACCGGCTGAAGCTTGGTTGCCGGCAAGGAGCTGGACGCCGGCACAAGGGGCTGGGCGGCCAAGGAGCTTGGGCGGCAACTCCTTCAATGGGGTTGGGCGGCAACTAGGTTTAGGGCTCTTCCAATTAGGGCTTAATTATCCATTAAGCCCTCTTTTATAGAGAACTAATTCTCTTAATGGTTATTGGATCATAACCATTAGGCCCGTTAACCCGCTCCATTAAGATAAGTTAAAATAAACCAAACCATGATGGTTTATTTTAAGTTAAAACGAAGAACCAACTTTTGGTTCATTCGCTTAAAATAAACCAAACCCTTTGGTTTATTCTCCTCCATTGGATTAGAACCAAACCATTTTGGTTCATCCATTATGTCTTCATAAGACACGGCCCATCCACGCTTCCATTGCGACTGAAACGATTTCATGCTCGCTTTATGTTTAGTCCAACCAAACCTAGTTTCTCTCGGTCTGAGAATCCCATTCTCAAGCTCGTTTTAAATCCTTTGGATTACGCTCGTTGTGCGTGTGACCAAATAGGTTCTCGGTTTATGTTGGCCGTCTATAATTAACCATTAATTATAGAGCGATCATGAGTGGCACCTAGTAGTACATCATGATCCCCAATTAACCAGAAAAGATCAACGGTTGATCCGGAACTATTTACAAACCCTTGAGCTCGAATGAATCGTGCCCCATTCCCTTCACTCATCTTATACCCACTTGGTTGGGACATGGTCTATTGTGTCACCTCCCACTAGGTCGACTACGTCACACCTAGCCCAAGTATTATTTCCTCGTCTCTACAGTTCTAATTACTCCACATGTATCGAAGAGTACCTTACTCTAAACATGTAATGCTTTGGCAAAGACTTTAGTAACAATCCGATGAGAGGCCATGGGTATACATCTCCTCGCAAGGAGTGGTGAATCCTTTATAGGCTATTCAAACACCTTCGATCACTTCGACTTATACCCAATCATCCCGGGTCCACATCTCCTCAGAGATGCTTTCTTAAGATGTCAAAGCATAAGTCTCCATGATCAAGATGACTTGAATACCGCAAGTCAAAGGCTTATCGCACTTAAGCCTGATAAGAACTTCATTGACATATCTATATATGCGAGAACCATATGAAGTCTTACGGTGGTCACTCGATGAACTAGTTACCATAACTAGCATCCACGATTAACTCGGACATCACTATGTCTCCGGCCGGTGAGAATCAATTTGCTTGGATACACCGAGGTATACCTCGTGCTAGTCTCGGCGAATTGATGGTGTCCAAATCCATCAATTCATCGACTAGGGATAATTCGATACATCACAATTACACATGTAGAGATACTCACTAGTTGTGATCAATCACAAATTCTTTCATCTATGAATCGTATCGTGGACATTGATAAATGAGTTTAAGATCAATCAAATACATAAAACATGTATACTCGAATAGTGAATCTTCATTTATCATATAAATGGTTCATACATAAAGCGATTGCCTTAGGACATCTCTCATATATTACTAACAGACTCCCACTTGGCCTAATGCCAATCGCTCACGGTATCAATACCATAAGCTCAACATGACCCTCAAACTTACTTTGAGGTAATGCTTTAAGTCAAAGGATCAGCTAAGTTCCTTTCGATTAGGGAATTTTCTCGATTTGTATTTCGTTCCTCGATGATCTCTACGATAAGATGATAGCGTGAAGCACATGTTTGGATCGTTGATGAGACCTTGGCTCTTTCGCTGCAATTGCTCCATTGTTGTCGCGATGACCGGTATTGCTTCAACAATGGCGGAATCACACCAAGTTCATGAGCGAACTTTTGATCCAAACCGCTTCCTTCTTTTCGAAGGCTGCAATGTATATTACCTCGATGGTAGAATCCGCTCTGATCTCTTGTTTGGAACTTTTCCAACTCACTGCGCCCCCATTCAAGGTGAACACGTATCGGTGAGACACGGAATCATCCTTGTCTGCATGCGGAAGGCGGCATCCGTATACCGCGTATCACCATGTCCCTTCTCCATATATTAGGAACACATCCTTAGTTCTTCTCAAGTACTTAAGGATCGTCTTAACAATGTGATGATCCATTCCTGGATCGGACTGGTATCTGCTCGTGACACTCAGAGCATACGATACATCGGGCCTCGTACATAACATAGCATACATGATAGATCCTATTGCAGATGCATAGGGAATCTTACTCATGCAAATCCTCTCGTCTTCTGTGCGCGGACACATAGACTTCGAAAGGTGTACCCCATGCCTGATGGGTAGGAAACCTTTCTTGGATTCCGACATGCTAAACCTCTTTAGCACTCGGTCTATATATGTAGACTGCGAAAGACCAAGTAACCGTTTTGATCTATCTCTATAGATCTTAATCCCGAGGATGTAGGTTGCTTCTCCCAGGTCTTTCATAGAGAATGTCTTGGATAACCAAACATTCACTGACTGTAAGATTGAAACATCGTTTCCTATAAGTAGTATGTCATCGACATACAATACTAGGAATACGACTACACTCCCACTAACCTTCTTGTACACACAAGGTTCGTCTGGATTTTGTGAGAAATCAAACTTTTTGATTGTCTCATCAAAACGGATATTCCAGCTCCTGGATGCTTGCTTCAATCCATAAATGGATCGTCGCAATTTGCATACCTTGGTTTTATCAACCGATGTGAAACCCTCAGGTTGTATCATATACACATCATCGAGCAGGTTTCCATTAAGGAAAGTTGTTTTCACATCCATCTGCCATATCTCATAATCATAATGAGCCGCTATGGCCAGGAGCATCCGAATGGATTTAAGCATAGCTACAAGCGAATAGGTTTCGTCATAATCAACACCTTGTTTTTGACGATATCCTTTCGCCACCAATCTAGCCTTATAGGTAATCACATTACCATCCATGTCGGTTTTCTTCTTGAAAACCCACTTGCACCCTATAGGCTTTATCCCTTGGTGGGTCAACCAAGTTCCAAACTTGGTTTCATACATGGAATCCATTTAGACTTCATGGCACCAAGCCACTTATCCCTTTACGAACTTCGGCACTTCTTCATAACTGGTAGGCTCCTCATCATCAATGAGTAACACGTCGTTCGATTAAACTTACGAAATCCATATCTCTCGGGAATATTGCGTGTTCTACGGATCTCTGAAGATGTGGTGTTACAATAGGTCCAAGATTGCTCATCACTATGAGTTGTCAATTTGTTGTGCTTCACCGGTATCTCATTAATGTCTATTTGAGTCTCTCGAGCCTCCTCAAGCTCGGCGACACTCCCAGCTTGTTTTCTTGCAAGAGAAACTCTTTCTCTAGAAACACATGCCTTGAAACAAACACCTTTTGTTCCACAGGATGATAGAATTGGTAACCCCTTGTTTCCTTAGGGTATCAACAAATAGACATTTATCAGACTTAGCATCCAATTTGTCTGATACAGTCCGCTTCACATAAGCAGGACAACCCCATATCTTCAAGTAAGATACATGAGGTTTCTTACTATTCCATATCTCATATGGAGTAGTTGAGACTTCCTTGGTAGGCATTCTGTTTAACAAGTAAACAACTGTCTTAAGTGCATAGCCCCAAAAGGACTTGGGAAGAGTTGCATGATTCATCATTGACCTAACCATGTCCAACAAGGTCCGGTTACGCCTCTCAGATACACCATTATGCTGTGGTGTATAGGGCGCAGTCCATTGAGACAATATGCCATTGTCTCTTAGATAATCAAGAAACTCTTGACTTAAGTATTCACCACCTCGATCCGATCGAAGTATTTTAATACTCTTGTCATGTTGTTTCTCTACTTCATTTCTGAATTCTTTGAACCTTTCAAAGGCTTCAGACTTGTGTTTCATCAAGAACACATACCCAAACCGTGAGTGATCATCGGTGAAGGTAATGAAGTAGCTATAGCCTCCTAAAGCTTGAGTTGACATAGGTCCACATACATCAGTATGTATTAGACCTAGTAACTCTCCCACTCGTTCACCTTTTCCAGTAAAAGGTAACTTAGTCATTTTTCCTTTTAAGCATGATTCGCATGTATCGTATGAATCCAATTCAAATGATTCTAGAATTCCACATCGGTGTAATTCGGACATGCGTTTCTTGCTTACATGGCCAAGACGACAATGCCACATATAGAAGTCTAATTGATTACCCTTTCGAGCACACGTGTTGCTCGCTTCGATATTGAAAATGTCCTTTGGATCGTCCAGCGTATAAATGCCATTACTCAAGGTTCGGTTCCATAAAAATCGCCATTTAAAGTTATATAACAACAATTGTTACTAAGCGTTAAATGGAAACCATTTCTATTTAAGCGAAATAGAAACAATGTTCTTTATTAGAGAAGGAACATAATAGCAATTGTCGATTCTAAGACTAGTCCACTAGGGAGCTTGACAAATAAGTTAGATGGCGAGTGCGCAACCTTTGCTCCATTGCCAACTCGCAAATTTGACTCCCCTCTGACAAGTCTTCTTCTATTCCTTAGCCCCTGTATGTCATTACATATATGTGAGCTACACCCAGTATCCAATACCCAAGTGTCCAAGGAAATAGAATGACAATCAATAACGAAGATACCTGAAGAGGATGGGGCATCGGATGCCTTCTTCTTCTTGATGGACTCAAGATAAATCTTGCAGTTTCTTCGCCAGTGGCCTTCCTTGCCACAGTGATGGCAAGTGCCCTTTTGCGCTGGTTCTGCCTTCTTTGCCTTTTTGTTCTTTCCTTTCTTCTGTTCTTTTGCCTTCCTCTTAGAACCCTTCTTTGAGGAATCAACTAACAGAACCACCTTCTCCTCATGCTTCACAGAAGGCTCCACAGTCTTCAGCATATTGAGGAGCTCGGGAATGGTGGATTCAAATTTGTTCATCCGATAGTTCATCACAAATTGCAAGAAACTCTTGGGCAAACAATGCAGAATTAAGTCAATACTTAACTCATGATCCATCACAAAACCGAGGGTAGCTAGCCGCTCGATATACCCATTCATCTTTAGCACAAACTGCACTACAGATGAACCTTCTTGCATCTTCGTGGTGAAGAGGAGCCTAGAGACCTTGAACCTTTCGGATCTCGCTTGCTCATCGAACAACTCATGAAGATGGAAGACCATAGTATTAGCATCCATATGCTCATCTTTGCTTTGCCTCGGTACCATCGCCGCTAGCATGATGCAACTTCGCCCGACTTAGAATCGCCACATGCTTCGATAGACCAACATTTGATGCAGGTTGCATCGTCCTTAGGACGGTCAGGAAGAGGCTCTTCAAGGACATATGCAAGCTTTTCCGCCTTGAGAACAATTCTCAGGTTTCTAAGCCAGTCCAGGAAGTTAGGCCCAGTCAGTTTGTTCGAATCCAAAATAGTGCGCAAATTCAAAGACGTCATGATCAATTTATTGACCTAGAAATACAAAACGAGCATATATGAGAAAATGATTTTAAAAATGCATCAATATACATTTATAAATCCCATTCATTTTTCGAATTTCAAAAACCCCAAAATCACTTCGGGAGATCGTAGGTCCATCTCCGAATGGGCTGATATCCATCATAGTTATGAACAACCTTGGAGAGAGTCCAACAAGCCATTCATAACTACGACGGTAGGTATCTTCTATACCGATTGCATATCACGTATATGCAACTATCACAATGTGCTATCAACTAATTGAATGTTCACACATACATCGGGTTGTTAACACATTAACAAGTATGCATCATATGCATAGCACCCAACTTCACCTCCCTTTACATCGACCTTGGAGAGAGTCCAACAAATCGATGCTCCAGGTTAAAGCCAACCCATTAATCGGGAAATAGTTTTAATATGGTTAGAGCGCATTCAACCAATTAGCCCAGCTTGGAGAGAGTCCAACAACCAAAGCTAACGATTGACCTCTGACTCTTACCATATTAGTATTAAACTATTCCATGGTTTGAACATGTTGGGTTCGAGCCGAGCTTGGAGAGTCTAACAACCCAAACAAGCGGAACTCGGTTCTAACCATATTAATGGAAGGTGTAGGCTTTAATATTGTTTAAGGGTTTTTATGTCTCATCCTCTTTGCATGCAAATAACTATTATCTATATGGCATGGCATACATGGCATACATCTACATGTCACGACACGCATGGCATAATGTTATGCATCTAATGCAATTACATGGCATACAATTATGTCATGTATATATTTCCTTATATGTCATAACTATTTATGGAAATAAAATATGTTTAAGATTTGATTCTCCAAATCAAATCATAATTAAATTAGGAAACAAATTTCCAAATCTAATCACATATTTTATTCATGGAATTATTTGATTAAGGAAAATCTATTTAGGAAACCAATTTCCTAAATCATTAAAACTATTTATGGAAATAAAATATTTTTAAGATTTGATTTCCCAAATCAAATCATGATTAAATTAGGAAACAAATTTCCAGATCTAATCAAATATTTTATTTATGGAAAATATCAATTTCCATAAATACTTCTAGCTTTCCAAAAGTGGAAGATTTCCATAAATACTTCTAGACTTTCCAAAATTGAAAAATTTCCATAAATACTTCTAAATTTCCAAAATTAGAAAATTTCCAGAAATACATTATGACTATCGCAAAACCATTTTTACGATTATGTCGAAACACAACCTGGGCTCTGATACCACTGTTGGGTTTTCGGCACCGCGGCGTGTGTGTGTTCGATCATGTTTCGTAAACATGAACACAGCAGAAGCAATAAAAATAATAAATACTCCTATTTATTACAACACACACAACACACGCATGCATATTACAACAAGTGTAGACATAACCGTAAATTTAAATTTGCAATAAAAGGAAATTTATCTACGTTATACCTTTCGTATGACGTGTAGCGGGAACGGCATCAACCGGAACGATCCTCGCTAGAATCGTCTTTATCCGTATCCACGCCAAGTTCCTCGGGATGACTTCGCTAAGCCACGAGCTTCGTCTTCGTACGGGTTACTAGCCTCGTGTTGAAGATGACGTGATCGAGAGATGATCACGATCCGAATCCAAATTCGGATCCAAAATGAGTCCTCAAAACTCACTTCTCCGGAGAGGTATTCGTCAACCGATTGACGAATCCTTCGTCCTCCACCTCAGAGGATTACCGGAGATCGAATCCCCGGTAAGTTATCCGCTGTCGGAGCTCTAACCGTCGTCCAAACGACGCTCCGACGAGAGGAGAAGAAGCTGTCCAGACAACTGGACAGCTTGGTGGAGGAGTAGGCGCCGGCCAAAACAAGGAAGCCAAGTGCTCACCTTTTCACCGAGGCCTAGGACGATCACCGAGGGTGGCGGAGGATCACCGGCTGACTGAAGCTTGGTCGCCGGGTTGAGGAGCTGGACACGGCACAAGGGTTGGTTTAGGGCTCTTCCAATTAGGGCTTAATTAGCCATTAAGCCCTCTTTTATAGAGAACTAATTCTCTTAATGGTTATTGGATCATAACCATTAGGCCCGTTAACCCGCTCCATTAAGATAAGTTAAAATAAACCAAACCATGATGGTTTATTTTAAGTTAAAACGAACCGAACCAACTTTTGGTTCATTCGTTTAAAATAAACCAAACCCTTTGGTTTATTCTCCTCCATTGGATTAGAACCAAACCATTTTGGTTCATCCATTATGTCTTCATAAGACACGGCCCATCCACGCTTCCATTGCGGTGAAGCGATTTCATGCTCGCTTTATGTTTGGTCCAGACCAAACCTAGTTTCTCTCGATGCGAGAATCCCATTCTCAAGCTCGTTTTAAATCCTTTGGATTACGCTCGTTGTGTCTGTGACCAAATAGGTTCTCGGTTTATGTTGGCCGTCTATAATTAACCATTAATTATAGAACAATCATGAGTGGCACCTAGTAGTACATCATGATCCCCAATTAGCAGAAAAGATCAGCGGTTGATCGAACTATTTACGAAACCCTTGATGGCTCGAATGAATGATTGCCCCATTCCCTTCACTCATCTTATACCCACTTGGTTGGGACATGGTCTATTGTGTATCCCACTAAGTGACTCGTCACCTAGCCCAGTATTATTTCCTCGTCCTCACATTCTAGTTACTCCACATGTATCGAAGAGTACCTTACTCTAAACATGTAATGCTTTGGCAAAGACTTTAGTAACAATCCGACGAGAGGCCATGGGTATACATCTCCTCGCAAGGAGTGGTGAATCCTTTATAGGCTATTCAAACACCTTCGATCACTTCGACTTATACCCAATCATCCGGGTCCACATCTCCTTAGAGATGTTTGCTTAAGATGTCAAAGCATAAGTCTCCATGATCAAGATGACTTGAATCGCCAAGTCGAAGGAACATCGCACTTAAGCCCGCGATAAGAACTTCATTGACATATCTATATATGCAGAGAACCATATGAAGTCTTACGGCTGGTCACTCCAATGAACTAGTTACCATAACTAGCATCCACGATTAACTCCGGACATCACTATGTCTCCAGACAGTGAGAATCAGCTGCTTGGATACACCAAGGAGTATACCTCGTGCTAGTCTTGACAGAATTGATGGTGTCCAAATCCATCAATTCATCGACTAGGGATAATTCTGATACATCACAATTACACATGTACAGATACTCACTAGTTGTGATCCAATCACAAATTCTCTCATGCTGTGAATCGTATCGTGGACATTCAGTAAATGAGTTTAAGATCCAATCAAATACATAAAACATGTATACTCAAATAGTGAATCTTCATTTATCATATAAATGGTTCATACATAAGGCGATTGCCTTAGGACATCTCTCATATATTACTAACAGAATGGATCATCATTAATGGATCAGGTTATATGTGGTTCAGATCCATTGGGTGGCCAAGATCCAACTCCTCCTCATGGTCCCTATTGTAGCCTATTATAAATACCTCATGAAGCCTAGATCTAAAGGTGGTGGACGTGGAGAGGCAAGGGCGGCAAGCAAGGGGTTTAGGATTTTTCCTCCTCTCCATCTCTTGGTCGGCGCCTCCTTCTCCCTTTCCAAGGGCCAGCACCTTCTCTCCCTCTCCTAGGATCGGCGGCAACAAGCAAGGAGGAAGAGGGTTCTCTCTTCCTCAATCTTTTCTCCTCTCCTTAGGGTCGGCGGACACCACACTTGGAGTTTGGTGGTCGGTACAAGCAAGGAGAAGAGGAGAAGGCTTTGTGTTTGGCACAAGAAAGGAGAAGAAGGGAGGGTTTTCTTCCCTTGTTCGGAGCGAGCAAGGAAGAGAAGATACGTGGTCTAGGAGGCTTCAATTCTTGGAAGATCGTCACCCACACGACGTCCAATAAGAGGATAGGAATACAATAGAAGATCAAGAGGTAAAATAAGAGGTATAATCTTTTTTAATTTTAATTCTTGTTCTTTTGTATTTTGCATGTTGTTGATTGACATGGACCCCAATTATAAACACAAAAATTGGCGATCCGTTCATCATCTATTCCGTGGCTAATCGAGGAAAAGGGTTAGATTGCTTGAACAACAAGTTTGTTCAAGAGATCACTCAAATCGAATAGCACGATGATGAATCGGTTGCTTGGGTAATCCATCTCTGTCCGGATTAGTTTTAATTAATAAAATTTTAATCCGAGGATGCGAGATAGGATCACCATGCACAAGCGACCGAAGTGAAGTGAAACACTTCCCTTCAATGTGCCCCTTTGAGACCGAGTTAGGTTATTGGGAAAACACTTATCAATTTCTCTCAATACCAAACATGCCTTTGAGACTTTATGCTAAATCTAGGGACCCTCGCTTTGGGTAGCTTAGTGCCTAAAAGTCAGAGACCTTGGGAAAGCTATAAGATGATGACTTAACTTACTGTGGAACGAGTATCCCTTAAGACGATTCGCTTAGCACGTGCACAAGAAGCTAACTTAGGGAACTTTTAGAACATATCTGTTTTGCTTTGATTGAAAATATCATTTGATAAATTTAGTTAACATGCTAAGTATGGAACCATGCTTTTTAAAATTTCATGGCACTGAGGTTTGCTTGAGGACAAAAAAAGATTTAAGTCTGGGGGAATTGATGTGAGCAAAACATATAGGATTTTAGGAGTAATTTTCGCTCACATCTCGTTGCATTTTATACTTGTTTCATGCATATCTTACTCTGTTTTGCATGCATTTCCTATTTTCTGGTTCGGAGATCTTCTCATTGTGCTTTTGTGTGCAGGACAACATTTTACAAGGAAAACAACACACTTTTGGAGCAAAAGGAAGACATTTAGCAGGAGGAATGGAAGGGGACATGGCCTGGCCGTGTGAATCCACACGGTCGTGTCCAAACCACAGAGTTGGCCACCCCAAGGCCACACACGACCTGGTCATGTGAATCCACATAGTCATGTGGCGCTGGATTATTTCGATGCGATTAGGGTTCTTTCGTGGATTTATGCAGCGCCAGCTTCAAGTCTATAAAAGGAAAGATACGCCCAAACCCTAGGGGGAGGCACAACGGATGGGATGGTACACCAGTGCCCTAAAAGGCATCAGAAACTCGCAACGAGGAGGAAGGAGACGGCAAGAGGATCGTAACCTACGCTCCGATGTCAAAGAGAAGAACTAAGAGTACTACAATTTACTTTCTATTCATCTCCTGCATTGTAATGACTTATTTTATTATGCATTGTGTTCGTTCTTTTTCGTCTATGGAGTAGAATCTTCGACTCTAGGATTAGGGAGTAACTTGTGTACGTAGAACATGATAGATTGAATGTTAATTCTATTTTTTTGAATTTCTATTCGTAGTTAGTGTTTGTTTGATTCGATGAAGATTGTGTTTTGGTTTTCTATCTATTTTGCATAGACGATACAAGGGGTGACAACCCTTGTATCAAAGATCTAGGGGAATTAAGGAGGAACCAAGTGGTTGTCCTCATCTCCGGTAACCGTAGGTAGAAGGGTATGATGGAGTAGGGAACGGGACACGTTCCGACTCTTCATATGGATTGATTCGGCATCCTCGTACCAACCTAATTAGAACCAAACATCGGAAAAGGGTCGGCCTGGTTAAGGATAGGTAGTCCCCGATAGAAGTGAAAGCTCATTGGAAAAGGGTATGATGTCCCTTTCACAAGACCCTAATTAGCAAACAAGACAACATTTAATTGATTAGCATGTTCCATGTTGCACAAGTGAAACCGAAGTCCTAGGATCCCTTTTTGAACCTCAAACCAACCTTCCCTTTCTCCGTGTGACACCGTACTTGAGTTAGAACCACCGTCAACCTCATAACCACAACCCGTAGAACTAAACTCCGAACAACAACGTCCACTGATCAATCGGTACTCGAATCTCAGTCTCTGTGGGATCGATAATCTATTTATTACTTGACGACATCCGTGCACTTACGGGCGTTGAGCGCGAGCATGCGCTTCGAATCCTCGACAGTTCCCGTCGTGAGATTTGAGGTTGCATTTGCATGCATCAGAGTGGTGAATCCTCTTTGGTCTATTCAAACATCTTCGATCACTTTGACTTATACCCAATAAACTGAGAGTTACACCTCCTATGGAGATGACTACAAAGAAGTCAAAGCACAAGTCGTCATGATCAAGATGACTTGAATATCTCAAGTCTAAGGAATCCTGCACTTGAGATGCAATGAGATCTTCAATGACATAAAGAACCATATGAAGTCCCATAACATGTCACTCCGATGAACTAGTTACCCTAACTAGTATCCACAGGTTCACTCTCAGCATCCCTATGCTTCCATTCAATGAGTATCAAATGCTTGGATAAATCAAAGACCATAATATGTGCTAGTCTCACAAAATTAATGATTTTCAATCTCATCAATTCATCGATTAGGGATAGTTTCAATACTTATATATTTACACGTGATGAGATACCCACTAATTGTAATCCAATCACAATTTCTCTCATGCTATGTATCGTATTATGGACTTCAGTAGATGAGTTTAAGATCCAATCAAATACATAGACAATGTACACTCAATTAGTGAATTTTATTAATAACTTCTAAGGTGATTGCCTTAGGACACCTCTCAAATACATCAGAGTGTTCGACACTCAGAAGCTTAGAAAACTTGGACAGATTGGGGTTATGGACCAGTCGACTAGTCGAGTGGTCAGCTCAGCCCGAGCTGGTGCTCAATCGACTACGACTCAGGAAAACTAATTGATGCTTGGGCAGTCGATTGGTGGTTTGGACCAGTCAACTAGCCACTGGCAGTTGACTGTTGATTTAGGCAGTCGACTGATTTTAAGTGGACAGAGTACAGAATATTTCTGAGTCGACTATTGGCTCATGACAGTCGACTGCTGGCCTATGGTAGTCGATTGATGGTTGTGAGCTGTTGATTGATCAGCTAAAATCTGACATTGATTAAGTCATTGTGAGGCAATGATATAGTGAATATTCGACTAGGGGGTAATGTCAGTCGACTGGTACGATGAAAAATTAGCCCAACATAGCTTATAAAAGGACATGAAGGAGTTTTCCAGTTGTTGGTTCTAAGAGTCCTTGAAGGGGAATAGTTGTTTCTTTCCAGATCTTCAAATCCATTCCACAACAACCAACAAGCATTCAAGCAAAAGCTCACTTATAAAGTTGTTTTTGTTTCAGTATTGCATTCTTGTCTTGTGTTTTGGTTTCTTCTCTTGTAAAGCTTCATATTGTAAGAGGTTTCTCCACCTCTAGAAAGTTTCCGAGAAGGAGGAAGAGATAGTGTGATCTATTGCTAGGAGAAGCTTGACCGTGGAGTAGTAATTAGTGTTCCAAACCACATAAAACCCTTGTGTAGTGCTTGTACTTTTGTGTTTTGTATATGTTTCTATTTATTCTTTTATTTCTGCTGCGCACTAACAAATTATAAACAAGTACGATGAAAGAATCAAGCAAACGCTATTCACCCCCCTTTAACGAACATCAAGGCCTCAACACTATTCACTTTAGCAATAACATTAATTGTTTAATCGACTAATCACATCGTAAACCCACTTAAACCCTAATCTCAAGATTTGACTTCATGTGCTTAGTATCTAATCAATCTTAACCAACTAAGACTTCACACTTACCAAATATTTAATCTTCCTTGACTTATTTGGACTTCACTTTTCATGTCAAGCATCTAATTAATCTTGATCTACCGAGACTTCACCATTATCAAATATCTAGTCCTCCTTCACATGTTTGGACTTCACATCTAGTGTCAAGTATCCAGTTAATTTTGACATACTAGAACTTCACCATTGCTAAATATTCGGTTCTTATTAACTTGTTTGGACTTTATGTTTCATATCTAATATTTGGTCTTTCTGACCTATTAGGGTTTTCATCTGCATGCTGAATAATCGGTCCTCCATGACCTGTTAAGAGTTTTGTCACTTTCCAAGTGTCTGATTATCTATGATCCACTTTGACTTTTCTTATCATATTGTGCTAAGTTTTTGGTCATCTATGATCCATTTTAGCTTTACCCTTCTCATGTCAAGTATTGGTTTCCTTTGACCCACTTGGTCTTCACTTTTTATCTCATAATAAATATTTGATCAACTATGACTCACTCAGACTTCGTCATTTCTTAACTAATTATTAAACTTTTGATTGTCAAGTGTCCGATCAACTATGACTCACTTGGAATTTTCGTTTAACTATCAAAATCCTTATCTATCTTACTCAATTTGACTCGAGGTCGATTGCACCAATAATCTCCTTCAATAATTTCTTCTTCTACATTGAGTTTGGTCACACTTGATCAGTAATATCCTTGAGAGAGTATCACTTGACCATCATCACATATTCCTCAAACATTAAAATGCAACTCAAATTCAACTTGAGTTTGATCAATATTATCCAAAAATAAATTACATCAATAATTTTGAATGACTTTAAAATACGTAGTGTTATAAGAAAGTTCAGAAGAAATTCTTTTAGTTGATTATTAATAAAACAAGTAAAAAAAGATGTTAATAAATGTTGGTGCAAGAATGCCCCAAACATTAATGTATTTTGATGTTTGAATAATCATTTAAAGTAAGGCAATATTTGTGATTTAACCATGAATGTTTAAGTGATAGGAAAATCCAAGTATGAAGACTTGGTAAAGAGAAAGTCCAAGTGTGAATCTTGACAAGCGAAGTCCAAGGTAAGGTCTTGACAGCATAAGTCTAAGCATGTACTCTTGGCAACATAAAGTCCAAGCGTACCTTGGCAAGGGAAGTCCAAAGACAAGGTCTTAGCAGCGTAAGTCCAATCATGTAGTCTTGGCAGCGTAAAGTCCAAGCGGACTTTGGAAAAGGAGAAACCCAAAGCATGACGAAATCGAGGGAAGCTTTTGAAGGCAAATGCAAGGATGAAGGAGTCATGGACTCGGAGGGATCCTGGAGACGCAAGACTGATGGAGAAGCTAGAAGGTTAAGTCTAGACATAGGGTATGTTTTCAAGTATGAATTAGTCATACTTGAAGTGTATCAGTCGACTGGTGGCTTATACCAGTCGATTGGTCTCGAGTGTTCAGCATTTGAGGGTCCAGAAGGCTTGAATAGTCAACTAGTCAAGCAGTCAACTGAAGTTGACTATCGTCTATGGCGTTATCAGTCGACTGCCATGAATGGGCAATCAATTGTTCTAAGTGAACATGAGTATAGAAACATTTTAAGTTGACTGATTGCTAGGAGCAATCGACTATTGACAAGCGATCCTGATATGAGCTCGACTAATCAAGTGGACGCTGAGTGGCGATTTATCACAAATTAGGCTTCGTGGGTCATTGATTTGGTCAATAGTAGTAGTGATCATTGTTGGTATATACAGCTTGGTGATGTCAGGCTCAACGGGCAAAAACAACCCCTTCTCTATAAAAAGAGACGTTGGGATACTTTAGAGGGCTAGTGCTCTCATTCAGATCTTTACTCTCAAGCTCACCAAGTCTTCCTCTAAGCTTTCAAGTGTTCTCAACCTCTTCTTCTCAAACTTAACTCCATCATTTGTAAGAAGAAGAGTGTGGTTGTAAAGAAGGCTTCTCCACCTTGGTGTTTTCATCAAAAGGAGGTTCTAGTGATGTTAGTGCATATAAGATCCACATATCTCCACAATGACATGATATTGTCCACTTTGGGCCTAGACCCTCATGGTTTTATTTTTGGGCTTTACCCAAAAGGCCTCATACCAATGGAGATATCTTTTTTTCTTATAAGCACATGATCTTTTCCATGTCTTACCAATGTGGGACTTTGATTGTATTCCCCATACTCCCAACAATCCCCCCCTCAAACGAAGGACCACATTGGGCCCCCCCTCAAGCCTATCCCTCCTCGAAGGATTTTCTCTGCTTGATGTCCGATCTTCAACCCACCAGGACTTCCTGCCAGTTGTTCGGTCCCCCCGACCCAACTAGACTTCCTTCCTGATGTCTGGTTCTCTTGATCCGGACGTGGGAGCTCAACTTCCTTCGTTCGAGGTTCATGGCTTGACATGGACCATGGCTCTGATACCAATTGTTAGTACTTATAATATCCACATATCTCCACAATGGTATGATATTGTCCACTTTGGGCCCAAGCCCTCATGGTTTTATTTTTGAGCTTTACCCAAAAGGCCTCATACCAATGGAGATATCTTTTTTTCTTATAAGCACATGATCTTTTCCATGTCTTACCAATGTGGGACTTTGATTGTATTCCCCATACTCCCAACAAGTGAAAGCCTGGTAGGAGTGATCCACCTTACGGATTGTTATGGAATAGGAGCATCATCTTTGAACCACGTTACATCGACTTTGTTAGCACTGTTTTCTTTGATTTTCATTTTAATTATTGTTTTACTTGTATTTCTTCCGCTAACGAACTTGTAGAAATCAAAGAAGTGTTATTCACCCCCCTCTAGTCATTCCAAAAAATCCTACAATAAAAGTATCAGCAATAATTTTAGGGCAAAAATCAAAAGGGTGAACTTTTTATTAGAATAATCAAAAGGGAACCTTTTTTTCATTATTATCAAACCAACACTTTATTTTTCCTTGACATATTTTTCATTTCCAAAAATACTCTCATTTTTTTATGATGTTATAACCGTTATGATCCTGTAACTGTTATACAATTGTAACAATTAAGATTTTATAGTAGCTACAATATAATACTAACTGTTATTGACAAGAAATAAATTGTTCATATTATAACAACAATTATTCATAATTGCTATAATATAATTGATATTGTTATAACCCAAGTTAGGGAAGAAAGGAAGTAAGAATGAAGGGTTGAGATTTGGAAGGTAAGATCAGATGAATAAGACTATCACTCGAGGTATATCCCCGAGCCAAGTAGGGCTTAGCTTAGAAAGTTAAGCCGGGTTGAGGGGATTGCAACTCAGGGAGCCAAGTTGAGTTATAAGCACATCGTCTTGATGGCCAAAATAGCGTCGGATAACAACTCGGGGAGCCGAGTTGAGTTATAAGCACATCGGCCAGAAAAGCGTCGAATAACAACTCGGGAAAATGAGCTAAACTGGGAAAAGGGTGATTTGGGGAGAAGCATGGAATCGGGGAAATAACAAGAAGGGTTGATTGAAGGAATGTCATATAGGTAAAACGAAGGAAAGGGAGAAACCCACAACACGTAGAAAGTTTGTTATATCTTATAACCACCTGAGGCACCTCGTGAGGCCCCACAGAAGACTCCTGATAATGCATTCTCGCCAACGACATAACAATATGAGTCCTTGAACCTACATGGACCTCCATGTGGATGGTGTACCAAATGGTTTGTTACATGACAGCAGGCCTCAGGAGTAGCAAATATAAAAGAAAGGAAGACGGAAGAAGGGGGGAGGCTGGCTAATTAGTTTTCTCAGTCAAGACTCACTGCTGAAAGGAGGAGAAGAGGGGCGTGCCTCTTCGGGTTTTCTTCTTCTATTTTTCTTCTTCATCTTGGGAGCTCGAGAAGGGGAGGGTCAAAAGGTGGACTGGCATGGAAAAGTAACATCATTGACAGGACGAAGTTGAGAGAGAACTATCTGTACATCATTGTAGGAACGTTGGTGATCACTAGAGGAGTGAATAGTGCGTACGTTGCGTCGATGGAATTTGATCGTGTTCGTCTCTACAAAACTTATTATGCATAGTGGAAATACAAATAATAAAGCAATAACAAAACACAAGCACACAAACACGATGATATAAAGTGGTTTGGAACCTTAAGGTTCCTACTCCACAGGTTAGGCTCGAATGAGCCCTAGTGATGCAAACGCCACCACTAATGAACTCTCCTTCTCGGAAAACACTCCGGAGGCGGAGGAAACCTTTTACAAGCGATTACAACAGTAATACAAAATAATACAAGCAAATACAAAGAAATACAACCAAAATGTAAAGAACACTTTACAAACTAGGGCTTTGAATGCTTTGCTTGTTGGTTGCTTGAATGATCTTGAAGGACCTTGAAATGCGCCTACACTTCGCATTCAAATTGCCTCAAGAAACCTCTATAAGAACCATGGCGAAATCTTCCACGAGCTGCTCCTTTATAACCTACATCGGGTTGATTTCACGCCTGGCAGTCGACAGCCAACAGTGTCATTGTCTCACAATGACTTAATCCGCGTTGGCATCCAAGCCAACGGATACACTGGCAATCGACTGTCATTACTCATTAGTCGACTACCAAGGCTGTAGCCGACTGACCAGTCGGCTATCGAGCGTTCTGCTCCCGTAACCTCAACCAACAGTCGATAGCCATCCGTGGAAGTCAACTACTCAAGCCATCAGTCGACTGCTAGGCCATTTCCTGCAGTCGAACACCAATCGACTCTTAGTAGTTCGATTGGCCATAATCCCAATCGACTTCCAAGAGTTAACTCGGCTGCCAAATGTCAAAACACTTAACCAATTGACTGGTACAAATCCCCAGTCGATTGATAACCATAACCATGAGGTTTAACCCCTAAGTATGATGCCCTCATACTTGCTAGACCACCCTTAGCCTAGACCTAAGCCTTCTAGCCACCTCCGTCAGCCTCACACCTATCGGATCCCTCCAAGTCATCCATGACTTATTCATCCATACGCTTGCCTTCAAGTGCTTCCATCAGCTATTGTCATACTAAGCTGGTCTACATTGCTAAGGCACATTTGGACTTACGTTGCCAAGACTACCACTTGGACTTTACGCCGCCAAACCATTGGACTTATGCTGTCAATACTCCACCCTTGGACTTTACATCGCCAATATCACTACTTAGACTTTCCTTGTCAACCCATGTTGGACTTTCCAATTGCCAAGACTCAAGCTTGGACTTTCCCTTGCCAAGACCCATGCTTGGACTTTCCCTTGCCAAGACTCATGCTTGGACTTTCCATGCCAAGTACCCATGACTTAGACTTTCCCATTGCCAAGTGTCCCACTTGGACTTTCCATTGCCAAGTACTCAAGACTTGGACTTTCCCATTGCCAAGACCCATGCTTGAACTTTCCATTGCCAAGGACTCAAGACTTGGACTTTCCCATGACAATCACATTGTCATACATTTTGTCGAACATCAATGTCAAACATCAAAATACTACTCGAGTCAAACTCGACTCTGATCAATCGTGACCTAGGCCGATTGCACCAACAATCTCTCCCTTTTTGATGTTTGACAAAAACCACAAACACCTTTGAGTTAGGCCACCTAACTCAAATCTCCTTACCAATTCTCCCAAATTGGTAATCTCAAATTCTCCCATTGATTTTCCTATTAATTCTCCCCCTTTTTGACATACATCAAAAAGGTTCTCCCCAAGGGTGTCAATGTCTCATGAGGAAGAACACACCCATCATCCAATGATGGATAATCTCCCCCTAAAGGTTTGCTCCCCCTTGACCACTGTACCAACAATGTCCTTAGAGAGTCCCTAAGCCTATAGGAATAATAAACCATCAAAATTAAGGTTAAAAGTTCAAACTTGAACTTTCACATACTTTAAAATTGATACATACCCAAACAACTTTCATAATCCATATCCAATGGATTTTCACCCTTTCTAAATCTTTCCAAAGTATATCCTAGGGTTAGGAGCAGTTAGGGTAGCCTAACATAGCTAAAATCAAGCTAAACAACCCTTGTTTACCCAAAATCAAGCCTGACATCGACTATCGCTGATCGCTTTGACGATCGACCGCCATAAGTATGGCGATCGTGATTTCTGCAAATGCAGAAATCAGAATTCAAAAACTAAAATTGAGAAATACATAAGTAAAAATATGTATTTTGAAAAATCTTAAAAATTCATACGTATATTACTTATAACAAATACAATAGGTTAAAAATATTTGAAAAATAAAATACTTATAAAAATAGGAGATTGACACAAAGTTCAAACCCATTGAAAATTTTAATGTTTTGACCCTACTTTGTATCAACTCTATCAATGGTGATTGCTATCAAAAGATAGACTTCACCAAGGTTTTCTAAAATGATTTTAAAATATTTTTGAAAATCTATATTAGATCATAATCAATGGGCTCAATGCACATGGCTTGTACATTAGCTTTCCCCATGATCCACCCATGGTTTAAGATGAGTTTGAGTTCATCTAGATGCAAAAACTATGCACCTTGAACTTAACTCATTTCCTAGTATCTCACATGTGTCAAGGGTGTTTGAAAATACACACATGTCAATTTAATGTGAGATGTGGGTTTTATTCATCCTAAACTAAGGTCTCATGCATTTTCTAAGGCAACACTACTTGATTCCCTTATACATGGGACTTCAAGTCATTCCAATTGTCCTTAAATCAATTTTACTTAATGCATGAATGATCATGGAATAAATGATAGCATACATAAGCATTGCCAAAAATCATGATGTCATGGAATTAAATATAAACCTAAGCATAACATGACATAAAAACTAACCCTAAACATAATCATGACATTTTATATGATTAAAAATAAGAAGGATATCATGACATGTTATATGGCAATAAAAGCATGGAAAATAAAATATAAGGCATACGAATACCAAAATTTTAATATTAATTGTCATTTGTTGGGATTAAGTTCATTTTGCCATATAATCAACTTATCTCCCAAGTGTGCCAAAAATCCAAAATGGCACGCTATGACTCTAAGACCTAAATTGTGGCAATTTGATTGATTTTTCATAATTCTCAAAATATATTTGCACATCCTAAAATCCTTTAGGATAGAAATTCAAACTTATTTCTAAGGTACCCATAACCTTGAAAATAACTTAAAGTGCCACCTTTACCAAGGTTAGGTTAACTACCTATCCATTCAAGTTTGGCACATCCTAACCTATCTAGCGTGAGTCGATCACGCTCCTAGGAACCCAAAACCTATTGGAGCTCCTTGGGTTTACTACGTATTCCTTAGGGATAACTTCCCTAGATACCCTCCTAATGACCCTCCTAGGCTTAGAAGCCTTGGTCATTTAGGTCTTGCCTAGGTTAATTCTAGAGGTGACTCCCCTTGTAACCTTATTAGTGGCTTCCCTAGGTTTCTTCAAAACCCTAGCCACTAGCAATATGCCTTGGTTAACCTTAGGGATGACTTCCCTATTAACCTTGGCTTTCCTTGACCTAGGTTTAGTTCCATAATCAAATAGAACATTATAGTAGGTCTCCTTGGGCTTAGGTTTGTTACCCAAACCTTGCCTTCTGGATCCTAGGTTTTGACAATTTGACCCTTTAATTAAATTTTGCATCCTTGCAAGGGTCTTCTCCATCTTCTCAAGTTTTGACCTCAAAACTTGATTTTCAAATTCTAATTGCATAAATTTTGAGTTTTGATTTAGTCCTTGGCCATTATCATTTCTTCTAGGCATATGCCTACCCTTCTTAGGGTTAATGTCTAAATGGTTTTCTATCTTCCTAATACTTTCCTTAGGTAAAATTGTTTTAGGGATATTAGTCCCAAATTTCTCCTTAGTTCTAAGGTTACAACTCTTAGCACCTAAACAATACAATCTATTTCTACTAGCATGCTTTTCATGAGCAATGGAAAGTAAATTAAAAGCACGCTTTTTAATATTAAAACTAGAGGGTGCATTGCTAAAATATACCTTAGGGTTTGCCTTAGAGGCTCCCCCTACATTGTTGACTCCTTGGCCTTTCTTCCTCCCCCTAGGGCATTGACTCCTATAATTCTTCGATTGTTGGCACTTGAAGCACACCACGTGCTCCTTGCTCTTTCCTAGTAGGGACTCTGACATCCTTGGTCTTTTTTTGAACTTTTGGTGTCGGTTGAGTCTTCTTGACCTTCTTAGGGCACTTGCTCTTATAGTGCCCGGCTTCCCTACACTCAAAGCATATGATATGGTTTTTATTTTTAATTGAAATGCTCAAGTTACCTAGGGTGGTGGTGGAATTTTGAGCTTCCTCTTCTTCTTGACCGGAAGTAGAAGCTTCTTCTTGATGCTCCGGCGATCTAATCTCCTCCCCCTCAATCCTAGAGGTGGAGGTTTCCTCCAATTCTTCTTCTATCTTGGACGTTGATGACCTCTCAACCTCCAAATCCTCACTTTCTTGTGAGGAAGATGAACTTGCTTCTTCGACCTCCTCCTCTTCTTAAGCTGATGAACATTCTTCGGCTTCTTGTGATTGTTCTTCACTTGAAGTCGGTGATGGTCCTTCATAGAGCTTTGTCAACTTGCTCCAAAGCTCCTTAGCATCTTGATATTCACCTAGTCTAGACAAAATATCATTAGGTATCAAATCTTCTAAAAGTTTTGTTACCTTAACTTTGGTCTTAAACTTTAGGCGTTGCTCTTGAGTCCACTTCTTTAATTTGAGGACATCTCCCTTCTTATCCCTAGGGGGTTCGAAGCCTTCCATCAATGCGGACCAATCTTCGAAGTCCCTCATCATAATGAAGTCTTCAATCCTTCCCTTCCATTGATTGAAGTCCCTCATCATGATGAAGTCTTCAATCTAAGTCGACTGCCAAGATTATACTCGACTGTCAAGTGTCAAAATACTTGACCAATCGACTGATCCAAAGCCCCAGTTAACTGATAACCTCGACCATGAGATTTAACCCTAAGTTGGTCTACACTACTAGGGCACATTTGGGTTTACGCTGCCAAGACTACCGCTTGGACTTTACGCTACCAAACCACTGAACTTATGCTGCCAAGATTCCACCCTTGGACTTTATGCCGCCAATATCAACCCTTGGACTTTCCTTGCCAACCCATGTTGGACTTTCCAATTTCCAAGAATCAAGCTTGGACTTTCCCTTGCCAAGACCCATGCTTGGACTTTCCCTTGCCAAGACCCATGCTTGGACTTTCCATGCCAAGTACCCATGACTTGGACTTTCCCATTGCCAAGTATCCCACTTGGACTTTCCATTGCCAAGTACTTAAAACTTGGACTTTCCCATTGCCAAGACCCATGCTTGGACTTTCCATTGCCAAGTACTCAATACTTGGACTTTCCCATGATAATCATGTTGTTATACATTTTGTCGAACATCAATGTCAAATATCAAAATACTACTCGACTCCAGTCAATCGTGACCTGGGTCGATTACACCAATAATCATTTTCCTTTATTTTGTATAAACCCTTATCTATAAGAGGTTTCTCCACCTTTAGAAGTACTTTTGAGAATGAGGGATTGTAGTAAAGGTGTCTAGCACCGGAGCTCACTCTCGAGCTCATCCATGGAGTAGGAATTTGAGTTCCGAATCACGTTAAATCTCCTGTCGTCATCTTTCTATTTACTATTGTGGTTGGAGAGAACCCCAATCCTCTTCAACAATTTCATTTAAAAGAGACATAAAATTTGTGTCGTATCAATTAGCGTCGTCCGTGGGGCTGAATAAGACGTTGAGATGCATCTACAAGAAATTCCTCCTCCTGTAGCTTCTTCCGCGGAGGAGACCCTCATCACTTTGTTGTCGTCTCAGTTAAAGATTTTGGTGGACATGGCGGTATCTGAAGCTTTAGTGAGGGAAAGGAAGAGGATGGGATATCTTCATCCCTATTCTGGTGAGCCTTCTCAAAGGGAGCCACCATTTGAAGGACCTTCTCATATTCCTCCACCTGGCCCCCCAAGAAATTGAAATATTGGTTAGAGAAATACCAACCACACTTTCCTTTCCTAGTGGTGCCAGGTAGACGGGAGGACTAGGGGGAGAGTCATTCCACGAGGGCACCAGAACCATATGAACCTTGTCCTTTCATTGAATACATAGTGCTTGAGCGACCACTAACACACTTTCATGCCCCCCAAATGGGGATGTATGACAGCATGTCCGATCTAGAAGAACACCTATCCTAGTTTGAAGGTGTTGCTGCTCTTCATTGTTATACCGATGCCCTTAAGTGTTGGGCCTTCCATATTACCTTGGCATCCTCTGCTCAGCGACGATTTAAGTCTTTACCTCTTGGTCTATTACATGCTTTTCTGATTTGAAGGGAGTTTTTCTGCAATAGTTTTCTAGTTGTAAGACATATAAGCATGATGCCTCCATTCTACTTCATTTGGAACAAGATTCATCTGAATCCTTAAGGCGTTACATCCACTGCTTCACTACCACTGCCTGGGAGATACCCTCGCAATACCTGACTTCTTAAGGGTTGCTATTCCTCATGGGTTGAAGCAGGGACCCTTCCTTAGTTCCTTGCTAAGGAGACCAGCCGCTAGTAATGAAGGGTTACTTGGCCACGCTGAAGAATATATTAATAAGGAGGAAGGGTTAAGGGTGAGAAGGGAAGAGAAGAAGTCTGCTTCCACTCTCGCAGAGAGGAACCCTCCCCCTGCTCAATGAGGGCCCCCTAGAAGGGAATATACCTGACCATTTTTTCCTGAGGTACCTTGTCCTTGATCCCCAACATTGAAAGCTCATCCTCACCCTCCCCTCCGAGTTATGACCACTGATGTCTTACCCCTCCTACGGACATGGAAGGAGTGGGAAATAAAAATATATGATCAATAGGGTGTCCTTCAGTGCCCTACTAGATATAGAGGGATTCCTCGTAATCCCCTAACTCCGTTCTTCTGTCAAAACCACACTGACTATAGGCATACCAGCGACAAGTGTTTCAAGTTATAAAGTGAGTTAGAACATATCAGAGCCAATTACCTGCACCTACAACCACAGTTGGGGGGATGGGCAGGGAGAGGTCACAGACCTAATGTTGTTCATCCTCGCCCTTTTGACAAAATGCCCCAAGCTCTTCCCCCACCGAGGCCAGTGCAACCCAACCTGGAAGGCATCTCTCAAGAAGGATCAACCAATAAGGGGGCATTAGATGCTCTGGGGAATGCCTTCACTAGAGGGGTTATCAATGTTATTGCAGAAGGATGTTGGTGCAGGGGCACTAGATAATCGAACCTAGGTTTTTATTATGGCAAAGGCCCAAGTTAAGGTCATATCATTATCTCATATGCTTTGTTAAGTGTGCAGAAATGATTAAGCTAAGATGAAGGTCGGCGACACCCGGAGAATCTCGAGTCAAGAAATCGTGGTGGTCGGACGACATCGGGAGAACTTCGGTGGGAGTCGAAGAACCCAGGTAAAGACTGGAATCTAAGCGACAAGTCACAAAGGACCAGCGGTAAGCTCGAGTGTGAGTAAAGGTGAGGTCAAGTCCTTCGTACGGGGATGTCCTTAGGCAGCGATCCGACTAAGACTTCCAGTGGAAGGTCTAGGTCGAGATCGGACTGCAAGTGGTCGTCGAATTTACCTTTATTGTTATGTTTTCAAGCTAACTTTGTGTTGCAGCTGAATGACCTAGCCATCAGTCGACTGATGGTTGTTAGCAGTCAACTGATGGCATCAGTCGACTGATGAAGGCCATCAGTCGACTGCCATTCAAACTGTCCACCTCGAGGAAAGTCAAGATATACTCCACTTACCTTGGGGAGATGAGGTTCTTTGACCCTTAGCTGGAACTGAACATTGGAGGGCTTCCAAGGCTATAAAAGAAGGAGAGTTTTACCCCTTTAGGTCATCTCAAGTGCTTACAAAGTGATCCCACAATGTCGAAGGTCTACGACAATGCTACGACGTCGAAACGCTACCGCAATGCCGATGACACGACCTCAACCTTAACTTCTATTAGTCATCGATATTGTTTAGTTGTTGTCATTTCAATTCATTGTATTAAAGTTGTCTTTATCGAGCTTTTGATGGTAATGATGAGAGGTGGGATTGTCCCTCTACCTCGAGTTTTCTTTGGTTTGAAATCATCGTCTCCTTCCTCCAACGAGGAGGAGACTTAGTTAGCGCTTTGCCCTCTGTACGCAATCTAGGATCGCAAGGTCCTTGGATTAGCAACTGTTAGGTTGTGAACAAAGTAAAAATAAATTGTGTCATTTATTTTTCCACTGCATTACTCTTAGTTTTAATCGAACGAACGAAAAGACAAAAATATTTCTCGCTCGCTATTCACCCCCCCCCCTCTAGCGCGCTCTTTCGATCCTATAATTGGTATCAGAGCGAGGGCGCTCAAATTCGGTGCAACCACTGATTGGGCACTTTTTTTTCATATTTATTGTTTCAATTTTTTCCCACACTACTAATCCAAGACCAAGTCTTGGTACATTGTTTTTTTGATTGTGTATTTGCAAGTATCAATCGAACTAATCGCCTCCGGAGTAGCTCACGGTAAAATGGGCATAACTTTTCATACAAGTGGACCCACAAAATGTGCTATCCACCAAATTGAAGCTCTCTCAGAGATCTATATTCTTATTGGGTTTACCCCCATAACAAGCTATTTTCATCTCCAAAAAATGACGTTTAGTATCCTTTTCGGGGACGTCGAAGGCCGTAAGTTCTTAGTTTCTATTTAGCTTTTTATTTTTTCGTTTATTCCTTTTATTTCTTTTCATTTCCTACATTACTAATCCAAGGCAAAGTCATGGAAATTTTTTCGTGTCTTTTTTATTTGTGTGCAAGGTTTTAAATCAATGGCCCACATTGAGGGGTACAACACCACCCAACCTTCGTTCTTTAACGGAGATGATTTTTGTTATTGGAAAGGTCGGATAGAGTGTTTTCTAAAAACACAAGTCAAAACATGGATAATTATCAAAACCGGCTTTGCTTTACCCACCAATGATCAAGGCGAGCCTCTGGACTTCGATAAATGGGCCAACGCAACCAAAAGGCAAATAGAAGTTGATGCAAAAGCAACTCAAATGTTGCAGTGTGGCTTGTCCAAAGAGGAGCGCAACTGCATCGACCCCTTTATCAGCGCGAAGGATCTTTGGAACAAGCTCATCAAGCTTCACGAAAGAACCGACTATGCTAAGGTACGTAAAAGGGACTTATTTTTAAATAAATTGTATAATCTAAAAATGCAGGATCATGAGACCGCCACCCAACTACATGCACAGATCTAGGACATCGTCAATGGTCTCCACTCGATCGGGCAAGCCGTCAACAATCGGGACTTCATAAGGTATGCACTCAATGCATTCCCTAGGACCACCTTGTGGGCATCCATGGTTGATGCCTACAAGGTTTCTAGAGCTCTATCTATGATTAGGTTAGATGAGCTCTTTTTAGAATTTTAACTACATGAACAGACTAACATGGTCTGGGCCGAGAAAGGTGTTGCTTTGCTTGTAGGTCAGAGAAGAAAGGAGAAAACCAAATCACCTCCCAAAGAAGAAGAAGGATTCGAGTTCGAGGGTGAACCTGAGTCTGAATCGAAAGAAGAGGCTGAGATAGTAAACATGGTGCGGAGGATAATCCGAAAAGAAAGGGAGCAGTCGAAAAACAAGAAGAATGGGCACTTCAAATCAAAAATGAAGCCAAAACAAAAAGGATCAAAGAAGGTCTTTCAAGCAACCTGGGACGATGATGAAGAAGGCGTCGGCATGGCATTCATGGCAAGTCCGAGTTAGAGTCCGAAGCTAAATACGAATCCAACTCTGACTCCGACTCAAAGGATGACTTCGAGAAGAGACTCAAAGCCAGGTCAAAAGAAAAAATTAAGATAAGTCGTTCGTTAATTGACAATCTTTACCATGCAATTAAAATATTAAGTAGGAAACTAACTAAGTCCAAGTCTAGAGTTGAGTCGTTGCTTGAGGAGGTTGAAACTCTCAAGCAAGAGGCCACTCTAACCTCTTCAACTAGTCAAGTTCAAGAGGGGAACTCAACTCAAGTCAAACAACTTGAGGAAGAGAATTCTCTCTTGAAAGGATAAGTTCAAGAGCTCAAGGCTAGGTTGGACAAGTTCTCGATGGGATCAAAGAATATTAACCGACTCCTTGGAACTCAGAGAGTCATATACAACAAAGTCAGACTCGGGTTTAGTTCAAAGACTACGACTAGATCTTATATGTCTATCGTAAATCCTAGTCATCAAAGAGTCCAAGTATAGGTCCCCAAAATTCTACTGAATTCACATATAAGGACCAATAAGTATTGGATTCCCCAGGATCAAATCCACTTTGTGGATAAACCATATTGGTTCAATGTGTTAGTGTCAATCATGAGATGAATGACTAGTGATCATATGTATCATATTTCATTAATAACAGACAAGGTTTGCTTATTATATTATTTCTTATATGTGATATACGAATAATATAATAGTGTCCTTGAATAGTAGGTTCAGGTTTACAACATATCAATTGGTTGAATTGATAGTGAGAGTCTGTAGGCATATATATATAACACTACTCTTAACTATTTCTAGTCGAGTATTAATATGCAAGGACAAAATTAATGCGGAGAGACTAGCATGTCGGTCAATTGATGACTTAATCTCACAAGTCATGGATATGTGATATCGAGTTGGCACATGAGTACATATTAGAGACTATGTACTGAATTGACCCACCATGAGAATGTTTCATTGATTGTTATATGAGTGTCATAAATATTCTCATGTGACTATTGGTATGAATAATCCTTAGACCTGAAGTCACTACGGTTCCCTACATAATGAGTTGTATACTTTAGCTTCGTCAATGTCACCCGTAATAGGGTGACTATAAAGGCGATCACTGGGTATGCAATAAGTTATGCGGAGGGATGTGAGTGATGAAGATGGGATCTATCCCTTCTATATATCATAAGTGATATCTATGGGCCCCTTGATAGAGTAGGACTGCTAAAATGCATGGTCATGCTCGAATAAGTCAATATGAGATATTGAGCTTATTTGGTTAAGTAGTCCACTTGGAGATCAAGAAACTCATGATCGATAAGAGGATAACACAGTCTATGCCTCATTGATCAATCTAGATATAAAGGATAGAAGGACTAAGTCATACACGATAGTAGTCACAGAAAGGTTATGTCGGATCTCGACATTCTCGTCACTTGGGTAGCAATGATGTATTGCTAGATGCCGCTCATTGCTTATGTCTCTAAAAGGATTTTAGAAACATTGCCAACGTTACAAGAACCTATTGGGTTACACACTTAGGACATGTGAGTTGGAGATGGCTTATGTGATGAGTCATTGGGCCATCGGGTTAAGTCTAATGTAGATTAGACTCAGTGAGTGGGACTCAAGGTATACCCAATGAATCTGGCTCGAGTTAGACTCAAGTCAAATTCGGATTGAGTAGGACTCAAGGTATACCCAATGAATCTGACTTGAGTTAGACTCAAGTCAAATTCGGATTGAGTAGAACTCAAGGTATACCCAATGAATCTAACTCGAGTTAGACTCAAGTCAGATTCAGATTGAGTGAGACTCACCATTAAGAGGGGTTGAATGATCATTAATATGGAATTAATGAGTTATTAATTCCATGGAAACCAAGAGTCACAAACATTTCGTATTCAATGGTTGAATATAAAAGAGGAAATTCATGGGTGTTGAATTGTGGCTTGATTGTGATCTTCTTCTTCTCCTTCTTCTTCTACCTTCTTGATTGAACCAACTTTGTGGCTAGCACCACAGTTTGGTTCCTCTTCATCTCACGGTTCGTGTGGACACCGTGGAGGTGCGGACATCGTGACTGCACTAAGATCCGGACACCTTGAATGCAAGTGTTGCTGACGGGACTGTGAAGGGCACGCATCGAAGGTAACTACGATTCTCATAGGATAGAATCGATCAAACGAGTATGGTTTTCGCATGGATCTCTAGAGGGATCTTATTTTTCCACTGCTTAGTGCTTGTAAAATGTTTCTGAGCGCACTTAGAATCCCTACACAATGGTCTAGGGGGAGCTAGTACTAAAATAGTATACCCGCTCTCTTAAATGAAATTATTGCATGATTAGTCTTGTGTTTTAATTTTTAGAAAGGCTAGATAGTACAAATAGTTAGTCAACTTTGATAACATAGTATCAGGATGCGGCGAGATGATAGTACGTTAGGGAAATAAAGTCTCATGTATTCGAGCTAGATAAGGCGTATCTAGCTTGGTGCACTTGGCTGAGTTGAACTAGCTGAAGCTACCTCACCGTATCCTAAATTAGTTAGACTAGGAAGTAATCTTAAGTGACTCAAGTAATCAATTTCTTGAATTTGGTTTTTTCTAAGGAACTGGTTGTTGTTCTGATCAAAGAAGGTCTCTGTGCCTCGCCACGACCTAAAAGTTAATTTCTTGAAAAGTTTACTTGACGAACTAAGGGTTAAATCCGAATTTAACCCAAGGTTGACTATCTTTAATCAAGTTCAAATCATCTCACAAAACATATAAGGTGAACACATTCTGAGACACATAGAATGGGTGAGATGTTAAGGATAACTGAAATACACTTAACATAACTTTTTCAAAATACTTCTTATTTTCTCAACTATTGCACTTAACGAATAATTATAACATTTTTAGGATAATACTAAGTATATAACTCTCTAAGCCAAGTTTAACGCCCCCTAAATCTCTTATACCTCATATATTTGACTAAGGGGGAGAGCTAACTAACCCTAAGGATTATATTACAAACCTTTAAAAGTTATTTTTGAAAATAAACTTATAAGTATTTTGGAAATTAAATTATGTTTCAAAAAAAAACTTATTAAATTATTGGTGCAGAGAGACATACCTCGAACTAATCTATCTAACTAATGTTAGACACATGCTTGGACTCGTAGTTGATTTATCCTTAATAATTCTAGATGCATGCTTATAACATGTTGTTTTTAAACCTCTATTTTATATAAACACCCCCACACTTTTTTGATTTATGGCAAAAGGGGGAGAAGAACGAAAGTTAAGGGGGAGTTTTTGAAAAGGCATTTATCATTTACTTCACTTGTTTTAAGCTTTAATTTTCCCTTAACTTTGTGTCGGTTTGTCATTGATAAAAAAAGAGGAGATTGTTGGTGCAGGGGCACCAGATAATCGAACCTATATTTTGATTATGGCAAAGGCCCAAGTTAAGGTGATATCGTTATTTCATATGCTTTGTTAAGTGTGCAGAAATGATTAAGCTGAGCTGAAGGTCAGTGACACCCAGAGAATCTCGAGTCAAGAAATCGTGGTGGTCAGGCGACACTGAAAGAACTTCGGAGGGAGTCGAAGAACCCAGGTGAAGACCGGAAGCTAAGCGACAAGTCATAGAGGACCAAAGGTAAGCTCAAGTGTGAGTAAAGGAGAGGTCGAGTCCTTTGTACGGGGACGTCCTTAGGCGGCGATCCGACTAAGACTTCCAGTGGAAGGTCTAGGTTGAGATCAGACGACAAGTGGTCGTCGAATTTACCTTTACTATTATGTTTTCGAGCTAACTTTGTGTTGCAGCTAAATGACCTAGCCATCAGTCGACTGATGGTTGTTAGCAGTTGACTGATGGTGGCATCAGTCGACTGATGAAGGTCATCCGTCGACTTCCATTCAAACTGCCCACCTCGAGAAGAGTCAAGATAAGCTCCACTTATCTTGGGGAGATGAGGTTCTTTAACCCTTAGTTGGGACTGAATGTTGGGGGGCTTCCAAGGCTATAAAAGAAGGGGGGTTTCACCCCTTTAGGACATCTCAAGTGCTTACAAAGTGATCCCATAACGCTGAAGGTCTACGATAACGCTACGACGTCGAAACGCTACCGCGACGCCGATGACACGACCTCAACCTCAACTTTTATTAGTCATCAGTATTGTTTAGTTGTTGTCATTTCAGTTCATTATATTAAAGTTATCTTTATCGAGCCTTTGATCGTAACGAAGAGAGGTGGGATTGTCCCTCTACCTTGAGTTTTCTTTGGTTTGTAATCATCGTCTTCTTCCTCCAACGAGGAGGAGACTTAGTTAGTACTTTGCCCTCCGTAGGTGATCTAGGATCGCAAGGGCCTTGGATTAGCAACCGTTAGGGTGTGAACTAAGTAAAAATTAATTGTGTCATTTATTTTTCTGCTTTATTACTCTTAGTTTTAATCGAATGAACGAAAAGACGAAAAGATTTCTCACTCACTATTTATGCCCCCCCTCTAGCGCGCTCTTTTGATCCTACAGAGGATCCAGTGATGGAGACTCCAACAAAGCCCGAAAGTCTTACGCTCGCATGATGGAAATCTTGGCTATAGGGAAAGACCGGGCCATCCAGGGCACACCCCGGGTATATTTTGGACCCGAAGATCTTCAAGGTATTCTTCTACCTCACACAGATGCCTTGGTAACTAGGGTCTCACTTGCAAATTATGAGGTGGCTTGAGTCTTAGTGGACTTGGGAAGTTCTGTTAACATTATCTTCCAGGAAGCCTTCGAACAAATGCAACTCGGGAATGCACAGTTGGAAGATGTGGCAACCCCTTTGTTTGGGTTTGCTGGGCACATGGTGAACCCTGTAGGGAAAATCTCTTTACCTCTTACCTTGGGGATAAAGCCTAGCTAGAAAACTAATTGGTTTCCTTCCTTGTGGTGGATGCTCCTTCCACATATAATGCTATCTTGGGTCTCCCTTTTTATCAATCTTTCAGGAAGTGGCTTCTCCCTACCATCAGAAGATTAAGTTTCCTGTAGGTCAGCTCATTGGAGAAGTCTAAGGAGAGCAGAAGGTAGCTCAGAGCTATTATATTCAGATGGTGTGAGATGACAAGAAGAAAGCCCGAGTGGATGATCGCAAAGGGAAGGTCGCCGCTACATCGGGGGTATATGTGTTGAAAGAAGCCTTACTCAAAAAAGAGAAGATAGAAGAAGGCGTGCCTGTAGAGATATCTCCTGGGAAAGTAACTCAGATAGCACAACAGCTAGAGGTGAAGGAAGAGCTCATTGCCTGCTTGCAAAGAAATGAAGATATCTTCACTAAAGACATACATGACCTGACAGGAATCGACCCTCAAATTGTCGAGCACCATCTAAACATTATTCGAGGAATTCGGCCAGTTCAACAGAAGAAGCGGCACTTCGGATCAGAAAAAGACAAGGTTATTGCCAAAGAGGTAGATAAGTTATTACAGGCTAGCCACATTAAAGAAATTCAATTCCTCGAGTGGGTTTCAAATGTAATTTTAGTCTCCAAGCCTTCAGGGCAGTGGAGAATGTGTATTGATTTTCATGATTTAAATAAAGCCAACCCTAAAGACTTCTACCCCTTATCTCGTATTAATCAATTAGTGGATTCTACTGTGGGATATGAAGTGGTATTACTTATGGATGTTTATCAAGGGTATCATCAAATCCCATTAGCACAGGATGATTAAAAGAGGGTTAGCTTTATAACTGTAGGAGGATTATATGCCTACATGGTGATGCCCTTTGGACTGAAGAATGCGGGAGCCACTTACTAGAGGCTCATGGACAAGATATTTGTTGCACAAAAGGGCAAGAATATGGAAGTGTGTGTTGATGCTATCCTAGTGAAGTCAAGGTTTGCTCGGGATCTGGTGTAAGATCTTGAGGAAACGTTTGTTACCCTTATACGGTACAATATGAAGTTGAACCCAAAGAAGTGTTTATTCGAGGTGAAGAGTGGGAAGTTCTTGGAATATATTATAACAAAGAAGGGGTTGCAGGCTAATCTTGAGAAGGTACAGGCACTGTGCTATTGGGAAAATTTCGGATCTGATATTTACAACATTGCGGGTGAATACTTCGCACAACCACAGCTGAAACAATAACTATAAATCGGATCCCATCAGAGATCCATGTAAAACTATATAAGTCGTTTCATACCCTACTTTTCTAGATCTTATCTAGAAGGAGAAGTATACCTTCGGTGCGTGCCCTTCGCAATCTCACTTTTCCAAACGTTGTCGGACAATACGGTAAGGATAACCATATCTCTAAGGTATCCACACTGACACCCACCAGCTTTGGAGTCACGTTGTCCTAGCAACCCCTAGCAAAACGCCAAGAACCCTTTGGAATAAGAAGGAGAGGAATGAGAGAACACATCTCTTGGTCCTTTTTGGCTTGCACGCCCAAAACACAAAAAGCCTCCAATAACCTTACACGTTCAACACCAAAAGGCTATTTAATTCACTAGCAACCATTGCCATCAATTCCTCTTAACTCCTAATGAATATCATGACCCTTGGTATTCTTCTTCATCATGAATACCAAGGCCCTTGGTATTCCCATGCATGATTAATCACATTAATCATGCATGAAGATGATGAATCATCTTCCATGGTTCAACTTGAGTCTAACTCAAGTTTAACTAGTTTGAGTCTAACTCAAGTCTTGGTCATATGCTTAATTGTTCTTTTAGTCTAACCAAAAGAAATTATCTCCAAAATAGAATGTCATTTGTGTGTGACCCTATAGGCTCTTGTAACGTTGGCAATGTATCTAAAATCATTTTAGATACATAGGCAATGAGTGACATCTAGTAATACATCATTGCTACCCAAGTTATAAAATCGATGAGATCCGACAACCTTTCCGTGGCTATTATCATGTATGACGGTGTTCTTCTATCTCTAATATCTTAGATCGATCAATGAGGCATAGACCGTTGCATCCCCTTATCGATCTTTATGTTTCTTGATCCCCAAGTAAACTCACTCAAACAAATGAGCTCAATATCTCATATTGACCCATTTGAGCATGGTCATGCATTTCGTTGTCCTACTCTTTCAAGAGGCCAAAAATATCACTCTCGTCATATGAGAGGGATAGATCTCATCTATATAACTCACATCCCTCCGCATAATTCGTTACATACCCAGTGATCGCTGTTATAGTGCACCCTATTACGGTGTGACATTAGATGATACCAAAGTACATAACTCCTTATGTAGGGAACTGTAGTGACTTCAGGTCTAAGGACTATTCATACCAGTAGTCACATGAGAAAGTATATGATACTCATATAATGATCCATGACACTTTCTCATGGCGGGTCAATTTAGTATATATATTCTCCAATATATATACCCATGTGTCAATGTGATATCACATACCCATGACTTGTGAGATCAAGTCATCCATTGACCTACATGCTAGTCTCAATGTATTAATATTGCCCTTGTCTATTAATACTTGACTAGGAATATTAAGAGTAGTGTTCTCTACAGCTTCTCATAATCAATTCTACCAATTGATATACTATAGATTAGAACCTACTATTCAAGGGCATTATTATATTTATTTTAGCTGGCACATGCATAAAGTAAATATAATAAACAATCTTTCTCTTTTATTAATAAAATATGATACACATGATCCCTAATCAATCATCTCATGATTGACACTAAAGGCTGACACTAACATGTGCAATATGAAATCGCCTACTAATTTATGAGAAATACAAAAATTAGAAGGAAGGATAGTCTCTCTGTCTCAATTCATAGCCAGGTTGGCGGATAAGGAGCTACCTTTCTTTCTAATTCTAAGGAAGACTGCTCGGTTTCAATGGGACGAACAGTGCGAACAAGCTTTTCAGGAATTGAAAAAATATTTGGCTGAACTCCCCTTATTATCCAAGCCCATTTTCGGAGAACCACTATGGGTATATCTAGCTATCTCAGAAGGAGCAATAAGTTCCATTTTATTAAGATAGGAAGGTTCTCAACAACAACCTATTTATTGTTAGTGAAAGCCCTAGAGCCAATCATGTGATGATTGTAGTATGGACTTTATTGTATCATATTCCTATTTATAAAGGCATGGTTATTATATTTACTTGTATTGGTGCCAAATAACTAAGTATAATAACGTCCTTGAGTAGTAGGTTCTTATCTATATCAATCGATTAGTTGAATCGATAAATGAGATGATATAGAGAACACTACTCTTAATCATTCCTAATCGAGTATTAACATTCAGGGACAACGTTAATGCGTAGAGACTAGCATGTATGTCAACATGATGACTTGATCTCACAAGTCATGGATATGAGATATCAAGTTGACACATGGGTATGCATTGGAGAATGAATACTGAATGACCCGCCATGATAAAGTATCATGGATTGTTATATGAGTGTCATATACTTTCTCATGTGGCTATTAGTATGACTATTAGTCCTTAGATCTGAAGTCACCATGGTTCCCTACATAAGGTGTTGCATACTTTGGCTTCGTCAAACGTCACCCGTAAATGGGTGGACTATAAAGGCGATTACTAGGTATGTAATAAATTATGTGGAGGGATGTGAGTGATGTAGATGGGATCTATCCCTCCTATATGACGAGAGTGACATCGATATTCTTGATAGAGTGAGACCACGAAGTGCATGGCCATGCCCAAATGAGTCAATATGAGATATTGAGCTCATTTGATTAGAGTGAGTCTACTTGGAGTTCAAGATTTAGATTGTACCGAGGATGACACGGTCTATGCCTCGATTGGTCAATCTAGATGTCAAGGATAGAGGGACATTGTCACATATTGTGAGAGTCACAATTACTAGTCACAAAGGTGATGTTGGAGCTCAACATTCTTGTAACTTGGGTAGCAATGATGTGTTGCTAGATACCGCTCATTCCTTATGTTCCTAAATCAGTTTAGGGATATTGCCAACGTTACAAGGACCTATAGGGTCACACACAAAGGGCAATTAGATGGAGATTAGGTTCATATGATGAACCATGAGGATTAGGTTCATGTGATGAACCAAATTGGATTAAGAGTAATCCTAATTAGACTAATTGAGTTGGACTCAATTTGATTCAAGTGTTGAATGAGTCTAATTTAGATTTGATTCATCAAATCAATTTAAATTAATGAATAGAGATTCATTAAATTAAAATTAACTTGAATCAAATGGTTGGATTTGATCAACCATGGGAGATAAGAGATCAAGTTTGACTTGACTTGAGAGGGAAGATGAAAGGTCAAGTTTGACTTGACCAAATGCCATGTCATGATGATGACTTGGCATGGGGCCGGCCAATGATGATGTTCCACATCATCATGGACACATCATGGGGTGCCACCTCATGAGGGAGACCAAGAGCCATTGGCTCTTGGGGTTACATGCATGCATGTAACCCCCTTATAGTGGGTTATGGATGATGTGAAGTTAAGTTGTGTAACTTCATCTTCTTCCTCTTCTCTTCCCTCAAGCTCTCTCTTCCTCATCTAGCCATGAACGTCCAAGGGGTGCTAGCACACTCTAAGGTGTTTTGTTTTTAATACATCTTCGCACGGATCCGTGGCCGGGGCTTCCGAGGTTTCCGCAATGCAAAAAGCGGTTTTGTGACTCGGAAAACCCACATTTATTACACCAGCCATATATTTAAGGGGGTCGAATTGCGATGTACCGAATTGGAAAAGCTAGCATACATTCTGGTCCTAACTACTTGTAAGCTGAGGCCTTATTTCTTAGCTCATCCGGTGAATGTGTTAAGAAATAGTGAGCGAGGTCGGGTGGTCACTAAACCTAATTTCTCGGGAAGGTTAGCCAAATGGGCAATGGAGTTGAGTGAATATGATGTACATTATTATCCCTAAACTACAATCAAGGCTCAGTCATTGGCTGATTTTTTAGCTGAGGTGTCGGTGGGTCTAAAAAATAGTTTAGCACGAGAAGGAGAAGGAGGAAGTATGTGGAAAATCTTCCAGGATGGATCTTCGGGGGTTGGTGGGAGTGGAATGGGAGTAGTTCTCTTATCTCTCTTTAAAGAAAAAACCCATTTAGCCATTAGATTGGAGCATAAGGCATCCAATAATAAAGTAGAGTATGAAGTTACTCTAGCTGGATTACAAGTGGCTTGGGTAGTAAGGGCCACCTCAGTTGTAGTATATTCGGATTCCCAGTTAGCAGTGTCATAGCTGTAGGGTATCTTCACTATTCGGGAAGAGAGATTATTGAAATATGTTGAGGGTTTTGAGAAGTTGAAGGCTTACTTTCAAGAAGTACAGTTACAACAGATTCCGAGGAAGCGGAATACAAAGGTGGATGAATTAGCGTGATTGGCGGGTACTCTGATTGAGTGGGGGTCTCAGGATCCTTTGTTCTTGGAAGTCCCTCATTCTCTGGAGATATGTAGTGTAGAGGAGGCGGTGGTAGAAGGCAAGAAGACACTCGACTGGAGGACATATATTATGGTCTATCTACAGCAAGGGAGTGTTCCTTCCAACCCGCGAGAGCATCATCTTTACTGAGACAAGTGAACCGGTTCCTAATTATCGATAGAATTTTATACAAGACATCTTTCGGGGCGACCTCTGTTGAAATGTCTCGGGAAAGAAGATTCGGAATGGGTACTCCGGGAGATACATGAAGGATGTTGTAGCAATCATCTAGGAGGACAAGCTCTGACTCGAAAAGTGTCATTAACCGGTTACTTTTGGTCGACCCTTCATCAAGATGTTGTGCAACTAGTCAAGACCTGCCAAGCCTGCCAAAAGCATAGCAACAGGTCAGACCGACCAGTCGATTTGATGAAAACTGTGATCACTTCATGCCCCTTTGATCAATAGGGAATGGATATAGTAGGTTCGATGTCAATAGCTTCCTCATAGAAGTTCTTATTAGTGACAGTGGATTATTTCTCTAAATGGGTGGGGGCAGAACCTTTATCCAAGATTACAGAAAGAGCGATAATAAAATTTCTATGGAAGAATATTGTGTGTAGATATGGAATCCCAAAGAAGTTAGTTAGCGATAATGGGCGTCAATTTCAGGGTCAAAAAATTCAAGAGTAGTGTCAGAGTCTTAATATTCAACAGGCTTTCACTTCAGTAGCTCACCCCACAAGCTAATGGGCAAGTGGAAGTGGTTAACAAGATTCTTATTCAAGGGTTAAAAAATAAATTAAGAGCTAAGCAAGGAAATTGGATAGACGAGCTACCAGGGATACTGTGGGCTTATCGCACTACACTTAAGACAACAACTAGAGAGATTCCTTTTAGTTTGGTATATGGGACGGAAGCAGTCATCCCTGTGGAGGATATTCTGAACAATGCCCGAGTTGAAGCTTATGAGCTGGAGCAAAACCAAATGTTGAGGGGGCACAGAATTATACTTACTGGAGGAAAGGGAGAACATGCTCATATCCGAGCTGAAGCATACAAGCAAAGAATACAGTAAGTTTTTAATAAGAAGGTGATATGATGGAGATTTCAGGAGGGCAAATTGGTTTTATGGAAAGTCAATCCCACAGGGGATCCTATGAAGCTGACCCCTAATTAGGAAGGACCATACATGGTAGTTCACCGAGTCACTGGGTAGCATACTACCTTCGAGACGCCCAGGGCAAGGAGTTGCCTAGGCCTTGGAATGTAGTGCACTTAAAGTATTTTCATACAATGTAAGCGAGAAACATCAATAAAAAAAAGTTATCTTTTTTATGTTAACCCTAAAAAGGAAGTGTGCAAATTGAATATAGCTTCATATAATTGCAACAAGCAATCGTTTACAATCATAGAGGGGGAAAGCAAAGAAGTTATAGCCTAAAATGTTCAGGGGAATAGCGTTTGAAATTAGTTTCCCAGTTTAAGAAGGGAGCTGGTTGTTGAGCCGAAGGGAATCCTTGGGCAGCATATTGTCTGGCTGCTTCATTAAAACCATCCTTAAATGTGGCTCGTATTAAAGGCTTCAAATGTTCTTGTCGGTGTTTATCAGTAGCATATACATCTTGGCGAAATTTTATACAGCATTCTCGGTGTTCTAGAAAGTCTTATTGAATTCGACGATACTGGTGTGATGTCTGAGCAATAGTGTCAGTAAGGATATGCATGCCCTAAGATTGATAAGTATAGTCTTGTTGAATGATCTTCAACATGTCTACCAAATCTTGTCATATTTAAGCTGAAACTTCTCCAATAGTTGCAGTATGAGCTCTGGTCCAGGAAACTCATACCTCACTTGCTACAAGGAAACTTCATGCTGATGTACTTGAGAAAGGGCCCTATTCCTTTCTGATAGTAAAAATGAATTGTGACAAATCTCCCAACTTACTTGGGCTCGTAAGATGGCTATGGTTTCAATATCTCTCTGTTGTTGCATTTGAGTCTCTGCTAATTGGGTGTGACAAAGGGACAATTCTTGGAGTAAAGAGTTTCCTCTCTATTTGGATTTTTCTTGGGTCGTTGAATTAGTGATGGAGTGTTGCAAGGCTTGCTGGTGAAGTTGCAATTAATAGTGGGAGAAGGAGTGCTTCAACTCTTGATAGTTCGTCATAGCCTGAGCACAACAAGTTAAATGAAAGGGGGACTCTTAAAATTAGATACAAAAATGGCTTATAAAGGCTTACTAACTCTAGAGCATGCTGCAAACTCTCCATCCATGGTATTAGTTCATCTAGATTGAGGACGTAGGAGTCTCTCGCATATGGTGAAGAAGGGAAAGAAGTAATAAGGAGGTCTGCTTCGCTTATTATTGGGGAAGGATAAGATATCGCAGAGGAACTCTTGGCTATCTCAATATAGAGAAGGGTGAAAGTTTCAGAAGAGAAAGGAGGAATGTTAACAAGGGGTGTGGATGAGATAATGTTGGAGGTAAATCCAGAAGGTGGATGGGATGTCCCTAAAAGGCTGGGGTAGGGTACATTCATTATGAACCCTATTTGTATACAAGGAGGGGGCCAAAGGTAGGTGATAACTACCATTTTATCGTATTATTTTGGTCCTTAATATCACTGTTTTTATCCTCTCGAGTGATTTATTATTGATTATTATCATGTTTTATGAGTTGGATATATTTTTGGATCTTATTGTAAATTCTCCTAAATTTTGGACTTATATGCAAATTGTTGGATCGAGAAGCGTCGCTAGAGGGGGGTGAATAGCGATCGTAAAACTTTTGTTTTCGTTCGTTCGATACGCAAAGTAAACGAGTAAACACAGCGGAAAATAAAATGACACGTTTATTTTACTTGGTTCACAACCCAGTGGTTGCTACTCCAAGGCCCTATCGGTCCTTGACCGCGTACGGAGGGCAAAGCACTATAACGTCTCCTCCTCGTTGGAGGTAGGAGACAACGATCACAAAATCCGGAAGTACGAGGATGAGACAACAAGCCTACCTCACCTCGTTACAAAAAAAACAACGAATACAATAATAAAAAGTATTACTAGATGCTGCTGCCGACGAAGAAGATCTGAGGTTGTCGTCGCGTCGGCGTTATGACGGTGTTGAAGCGTTGGCGTTGTAGGAGCACTTGATGAATAATTGATGTGATTTGGAGTGGAATCCTCCCCTCCTTTTATAGACTTTGGCCTCTGAAATTGTCTCCTATTTCTTTGGAACGGATCATGGATTTTTCCAAATTTTATCGCGAAGTGGCCGCGTCAAACGTTATCCGTTTTGACCTAGCGCAAAAGCTGAGTCGTCGCCATCAGTCGACTGATGACTCCCATCAATCGACTGATGGGCATCGATCACGCTATGTGTCCGATGTTGCGGCTGCCACTTCCACTTCCCTGCAATAAGAGGTTAGCTCAGAAAATGATAAATACGACGGTTTCTGACCGTCCGATCTCGACCTAGACCTTCCACGGGAAGTCTTAATCGGATCGCCGCCTATGGTCGTCCCCGTAAAGAGGACACAACCTTACAATCTCTCACTCACGCGAGCTTACCTCGATAGTAGCTCTCGCTTCCGGCCTTCCACTTGATTCCTTCGGCTCCCTCCGAAGTCACTCGAGTGTCGCCCGACCACCGCGGCTTCCTCCGGGTGTCACTAGCCTTTAGCTCCAGCTTTAATACTTTTCTGCACACTTGATAGCTCGTGAGATAACGATGTAAACTTAACTTTGTGTCTTTGCCATAATCAAAACACAGGTTCGATTATCTAGTGCCCCTACACCAACACAAATTTTATTTTGTTTGTAGGAGATCGAGATGAGCCACTGGACTAGACTCAAGTTGGATCAAATATGCCTTCATCTAAGGGTCATAATGGGCATTTTAAGCTGGAGGAATCTTAGCCCTTCATCAAAATCAGAGGCAATTTAATCAAGGGTTCAGATATGTTTAATCCTGACTGTCCGATGAGATCTGATTGATCTGATCCATCCATCTAAATCTGGAGAGATTCGGTCCATACATTTAGATCTGGACATCTTGACCGTTCATCCAGATTCGACGGATCGTGATATCCCTTCAGATGGATTTGATCCATCCATTCAAAGTCAGAGTAATCGGCCATTGGATGGAGCATCTTAATCAAGAAAATATTTATTCATTAAACCCTAGCTTCAAATGGATGGCTGGGATTGAAGGAACTTTGATCGGACAGCCAAGGAAAAGGGGCTTAAAATCCAGCATTTTCCCATTATCGCACAGCCAGCTTCACTTCTCTTCTGCGATTTCCACCCGACGCCGACCACCGCCGCGCTCGCTGCCGCCTTCCTCGCCGGTCACCAGAGAGGAAAGGGGATCCCCTTCAACCTCCGGTGACCGGTGCCCATCCACCTCCTCTACCGCCGGCAACCACAGCCAGCTTCTCCACAGCCGGTTTCGACCATCTCCGCCCGATCCACAGTTCCGGCCAGCTCTGAGTTTCCACCTCCGATCGGAGGTGCCAATTCTAGCTGCAGCCAGCCATTTCCACAGCTCCGACAGCAACTTCGAGCTCTGTCGCCGCCCACAACACTTCCACCTTCACAGCAGCCCAGTTCTACCGTCGGCAATTTTTCCAGCCGACCAGCAGCTCCATTTCCAGCTTCTCAATAGCTTAAATCAGCATTTTTTCTAGCATCTACATGTTTTGATTGTTTGGTTGTTAATTGGGTGAACGTTTGTAATCACATTTCCCTTCCATGTTTAATTTGCATGTAGTTAGTTTATTTTGTTTCATGCCTTGAAGGTGTTCGATGAAATATTTATTAGAGTAATTAGGTTGTAGTTAGTTAGTTTAGATTTAATTTCATGTTATATTTTACTCTTATGTTATTCTGCATATTTAAATTCATGCACTTTCTTGTTTAAATGCTTAGTTTAGATTTCTTTTAATTTCATCGCACTCGTAGTTTAGTTAGAATAGAACTTAATTACCTTGCATTATCTTTCTCTCAGTAGGATTAGCCTTTCAAATTCCAAACCCTCCTTTTACATTAGAAAACCCAAAGCAATAATTAGAAATCCTAAGTTTACTATTTTGTCGATTACACTCGTTGGGAAATGATCCGGGTCATCCACTATGCTATATTAGTGTAGTTAGGGGTTTCGGTAATTAATTTGAAACGGTACCACAACAAATAACTGCTCATCAAATTTTGGCGCCGTTGTCGGGGAGTGTAATGATGCTTGGTAGACTTAGGATTGCTTACCCATTTTTCTGAAAAAAAAAATCAAAAAAATTCAAAAACTTTTGTTTAGGGCTGCATTCTTTTATTTCTTGCATATCCATGTACTTGATCATGTCTAGTTCCTGTGACTTTCGATTGTGGTTGTTAGTTTTTCATGAAAGACTAGGAATCTCTTGCAACATGGATCCATATTATTAGCCATTTGGAGATCTCAGTGATGCTTACTATTCAGGCACTGGACAATTAGAGTATTATCAGTATCAGCCACAATATCATCAGCCTGTTCCTCAGTATCATCAGTCTTATCAGCAGGACAGGTATAATTCAGTTTCTGGTACATCTTTTTGTAATTTTGATTCAGATTTCAGGTATGGGCACACACTATTCTATGTTCCTGAGCAGTCTCAGTGCTATCCACCCCCACCTTTTGCTGATACTTACATGCCCAGTTGGGGTGATCAATCAAGTAACAATTATGGAGAAGCACATCAGGAAGAGGCTCAGAATTTTTCAGCTTATCAGAGTCCATTAGGATTTCAAGATGACATAGTGTGCGATGGACTACAATCATTCCAACAAGCTGAGTCAACTACAGAGACATTAGAAAAGCTTTTACAGCTAGGATCTTTGCAGCAACAGATGCAACAAATATAATAGCAGATGCAGCAACAAATTAGTGATAGACATCAACAACAGCAACAATGGATACATAACATGCAAATCTAGCTGAATCTAATTGCATCATCCATCGGCCAAACACAAGCACAAGATTCCTTTCAATTTTCCTCAGAGATCATTTCTGATGGTAATGATGTGCTTAAGGAGATGGATTACAGAGCTGGTGATATGTATGCTTCTACCACTTCAGCTCTATAGGACTCCTCTACTAATGTGCATGATGCTGATGAACTATCTGATGCTCCAAATATTGATGAAGTTGCTTCTGTGGTCAATGACTTGCAGGATGATACTAGCAGCTTGGATTTACTCTGTGATGCTATTTGTGCCCTAGATTATTCTGAAGAAGAGGAGAAATTTCTAGATACCAGTGCCTAGACTTGTCAACCAGATCAGAAGTTAATTGAGATAGCAGTGGCAAGCAATTGTGATGAGCTGATTCCCATGGAGGTGGTGGATAGCTAGAGGCCCCTAGACTGGACACTTCCATCTCAGCCAGATTCTCCAACACCTTTGCTGATGAAAGCCCCGACAACACATGCAATAATCCAGCCCCAAGGCTGGACACTTTTTCTGAATCGCCTCCGACCGCTAGAGATTACATATGATGAGACGATCATATTAGAGGGAGAAACACAGTACTATCATGATCACACCATGAAGGTGCTCACCCCCATTCAGTCCATCCCACTCCCGGCATGGATGCTTTTGCTGAATCTTCTTCAACCACCGGGATGGGATTTCTTTCGGAGCACTCCACGGCCTGCGTGGCTTCTTCTACTGAACCTTCTTCAACCGCCAGGATCTCAGGGGAGTTTTCTCCATCTCACCTCGTTTCTTTTTCTTTGTATATATATCTCTTTCACTTCATTTGTTTTTATTTTAGTGGTTAGGTTTCATTTTTTGAGTTTTTGTTTTATAGTGTTTTGAAATAAATTTCCTATGCATTCCTTTATATCTTCTTAGAAGTCGTGAAAGCTAGTTAAATTTGATTGTCAAGTTTTGGGGATTTATTGTCATGAATGGATTATTTGATTGCATATGGTTACTACTTGGTGATGGATTATGTGTTGATAGGCTGAGTTGATTATTTTTGTTTACCTAGTGAGAATTGAGCCTATTTTTATTGCTTGTGTGTGGTGCAGTTGTGGTTATTGTAACTCTAGAACTTGCTTTGATTCTTTCGAGACCACACAACAGTAGGTTTGCATGATTATTATGAAGGCAATCACATTTGTTTTCCTTCACTTCTTTTATCATCACATGCTTATTTGAATAACATTCTAATCATTCATCCTTATATTTTTTCTTTCCTTTCATTATTTTCTTCTCCATTTCTATTTCTGGATGTGGAATACTTGGATATCCATGATGAGTGTTTTGCCCAGGATGGATAAAAATTTAAGTGTGGGGGAGAGAGTAGCTCAAGAGAATTTAGTGTAAGCATAGGCAAGTCGTTCTTGATCACCATGAGCTAGCCATGTTTTTTATCTTTTTAGCCGAGCTTGATGTTGGAGCATAGGGAAGTGCACTACATGTCAGAAAAAAAGTTTGAAAAAAAAAAGAAAAAAAGTTGAAAAAAAATAATAAATTGGGTGCCCGTGAAATAAAAAAATTATGAAAATTTTGACATGTGGTGTCATTCATTTTTATTTATGTGTGATAGTATTTTTGTTAACGACATCCCTTGTTACAATTATTGAGAGATTTATTGTATATCATTAGTAGATTTTTATTGAAGAATATGATAAGGGTTGTTTACATGTTTATTGGGTTGGAAGAAAAAAATTTTAGGGCAATACTTTTTTGTACTCATCTATGTAGTATTCCAGTATTTTCATATCTTCTTCTTGTATTTCTTTAGCTATTTCATTTCTTATCTTTCTTTTCTTTCACAGATATTGTCATTTTCATTTTATTTATGTTTCCCTTACATTCTTAATAAGTCTTCAGTGATTGTGCATTCTTATGTGTATATAGTGGTGAAGGTAGAAGAAAAGCAAGCATATGGTAGTTCATAAACCATAAGTAGCTTGAGTGAACTCCACTATTACATGCTTATGAGAGCGAGAGAAACCATCACTTACCTTGTGAGGCTTAGTCATTCTCAGTCTATTCATAATGGATTGAAGTTACCTTGTTTGTTAATCTATGTAAGATTTGAATCCATAATTGCTCGAGTCTTTGAGATTTGACAATTCTAGGTAACTTTCTTTCACGATTTTCTATGTATGATTGAGAATTGCTAGGGAAATATACTTTCAGTTTACTTTTAGTTTTCTTTACTTGCTCGGGACGTACAAGAATAAGTGTGGGGAAATTGATAACTACGATTTTATCGTGTTATTTTGGTCCTTAATATCACTGTTTTTATCCTCTCGAGTGATTTATTATTGATTATTATTATATTTTATGAGTTGGATATATTTTTGGACCTTATTGTAAATTATCCTAAATTTTGGATTTATATGCAAATTTTATCTTTGTTTGTAGGAGATCGAGATGAGCCACTGGACTAGACTCAAGTTGGATCAAATATGCCTTCATCTAAGGGTCATAATGGGCATTTTAAGCTGGAGGAATCTGAGCCCTTCATCAAGATCAGAGGCAATTTAATCAAGGGTTCAGATATGTTTAATCCTGACCATCCGATGAGATCTGATTGATCTGAGTCATCCATCTAAATCTGGAGAGATTCAGTCCGTACATTTAGATCTAGACATCTTGACCGTTCATCCAGATTCGATCGATCGTGATTATCCCTTCAGATGGATCAGATCCATCCATTCAAAGTCGGAGTAATTTCAGCCATTGGATGGAGCAGTTTAATCAAGAAAATATTTATTCATTAAACCCTAGCTTTAAACAGACGCTTGGGATTGAAGGAACTTTGATCGGACGGCCAAGGAAAAGGGGCTTAAAATCTAGCATTTTCCCATTATCGCGCAGCCGGCTTCACTTCTCTTTCGCGATTTCCACCCGACGCCGACCACCATCGCGCTCGCTGCCGCCTTCCTCGCTAGTCGTCGGAGAGGAAAGAGGATCCCCTTCAACCTCCGGTGCCCGGTGCCCATCCACCTTCTCTACCGGCGGCAACCACAGCCAGCTTCTCCACAGCCAGTTTCGACCATCTCCACCCGATCCACAATTCTGGCCAGCTCTGAGTTTCCACCTCTTATCAGAGGTGCCAATTCTAGCTCTAGCCGGCCATTTCCACAGCTCCAGCAGCAACTTCGAGCTCTGTTGCCGCCCACAACACTTCCACCTTCACAGCAGCCCAATTCTACCACCGACAATTTTTCCAGCCGACCAGCAGCTCCATTTCCAGCTTCTCAATAGCTCCAATCAGCATTTTTTTCTAGCATCTACATGTTTTGATTGTTTGGTTGTTAATTGGGTGAACGTTTGTAATCACATTTCCCTTCCATGTTTAATTTGCATGTAGTTAGTTTATTTTGTTTCATGCCTTGAAGGTGTTCGATGAAATGTTTCTTAGAGTAATTAGGTTATAGTTGGTTAGTTTAGATTTAATTTCATGTTATGTTTTACTCTTATGTTATTCTTCATATTTAAATTCATGCACTTTTTTGTTTAAATGCTTAGTTTAGGTTTCTTTTAATTTCATCGCACTCGTAGTTTAGTTAGATTAGAACTTAATTACCTTGCATTGTCTTTCGCTCAGTAGGATTAGCCTTTCAAATTCCAAACCCTCCTTTTACATTACAAAACCCAACGCAATAATTAGAAATCTAAGTTTACTATTCTGTCAATTACACTCGTTGGGAAACGATCCGGGTCATCCACTATGCTATATTAGTGTAGTTAGGGGGTTCGGTAATTAATTTGAAATGGTACAACGACAAATAATCGCTCATCAGTAGGGAGTTAGGGTTTGGGTCGGAAGGAGAGCTTATGGGCTCTAGGGGTAGAAGAAAAGAAGGAAGGGAAAGGAGGGAGGTCAAAGATGGTAGGGAGATAGAAGTGTCAACTGTAAGGGAGGGTGAAGAGGTGTTTGGGAAGAAAGATGCGGCTAAAGATGTTCCTTCGGAGTAGGCAGGGGTTTATGATGAAAAGTGAGAGCTTGGCAATTTAGGAAGGGGCTCAACAGTTGCCAACTAGTTGGCAGGTGGAATAGTCTTCAAAGGTGGGGGCAACGACACCACCTGTTGTAGAAGAATGGAGGCCAGAAGAGGAAAGGAGGAAGAAGGTTCGAAAATAGTCCCTTCAATGAATAGGGAAGGATGGACGGTGGTGATAGTACCTTCTTCCTATATTTTGCGGCATGCAGATCCCCGCACCATAACTTTTATATTCAGACGCGAAAAGGGTGAAAGGGGAAGAGCAGGGAGCAGAGAGGAAGAAGAGGATGGGCTAGGGTTCATCACAGGTGGATTAGCAGAAAGAATGGGAATCAATACAGAGGAGAGAGTAAGGTCGGAAGGCTATATGGCGGGTGGAACCAATGTGGATGATGATGAAGAAGAAGAGGCAGGGATAGAACGGAAGGGGGGTTGGTGATGGTTGGTATTGAGAGGAAGGATGATGAAGTAACAGACCCTCCGGTGGCTTCAGCTTGTTGCTCTCGCAGCCATTAAAGGGTGGAATTTTTTAGGAGAGCCTTTATTTTCTGAGTAAGAAGAAAGTGAAGTGTTGTGACAAAGGAGGAGGAGGAATCCTTGTAGCGACAGGTGGTGACTAGAGAATCTTTAAAGCTGGAGAAGGCGAAGGATCATAGGGGAAAGCTAATAAACCCTATTTGAAGAGTAGCGATGCATTTTTTATCGAAGGAACCAATGGGGTTTCCCATTGATATGATGGGCCCTGAATGAGGCTTGGGGCCTAGCCCAAGAAAAGGAAGGGACCAATCATTATATTTATGGCATGCGTAGTATAAGAGAAAGTCGGGGCAGATCGAAGGAGTTGGGTTTAAGGTAAGTTCACTCTGAAAGATGACGGAAGTAAAAATTCATTCCGATCTAACAAGACAAAGCCCTTGATCAGATCTTCACTATTTTTATAGCTTAGCCTCAGCTGAAGCTATTATCTTCATGCAGTGGCAGATCGGAGGAGTTAGGTTCAAGATAGATGTATTGTTGAAGATGACGGAAGTAAAAAATTCATTGCGATCTGACAAGGCGAAGCTCTGGATCAGATCGTCGCTATTTTTATAGCTTGGCCTTAGCCGAAGCTATTATCCTCGTGTGGTGGTGGATCAGAGGAGTTGGGTTCAAGGTAGATGCACTGTTGAAGATGATGAAAGTAAAAAATTCATTCCGATCTGACAAGGCGAAGTCCTAGATCAGATCGTCACTATTTTTATAGCTCATCCTCAGCCGAAGTTATTATTCACGTGCAGTGGCGAATCGGAGGAGTTGGATTCAAGGTAGATGCACTGTTGAAGATGAAGAAAGTAAAAAAATTCATTCCGATCTAATAAGGTGAAGCCCTGGATCAGATTGACATTGTTTTTATAGGTCGACCTCAGCCGAAGCTATTATCCCTGTGCGGTGATGGATCGAAGAGGCTGAGTTTAAGGTAAATGCACTGTTGAAGATGACATAAGTAAAAAATTCATTCTGATCTGACATGGTGAAGCCCTAGATCAAATCGTCACTATTTTTATAGCTTGGCCTCAGCCGAAGCTATTATCCCTGTGCGGTGGCAGATCGGAGGAGTTGGGTTTAAGGTAAGTTCACTCTGGAAGATAATAGAAGTAAAAAATCATTCTGATATGACAAAGAGAAACCCTGGATCAGATCGTCACTATTTTTACAACTTAGCCTCAACCGAAGCTATTATCCCCGTGCGGTGACAGATCAGAAGAGTTGGGTTCAAGGTAGATGCATTGTTGAAGATGACGGAAGTAAAAAATTCATTCCGATCTGACAAGGCAAAGCCCTGGATCAGATTATTGCTATTTTTACATCTCGCCCTCACCCGAAGCTATTATCCCCGTGCAGTGGTGGATCGGAGAAGCTAGGTTCAAGGTAAGTTCACTCTGGAAGATGACGAAAGTAAAAAATTCATTCCGATATAACAAGGCGAAACCTTGGATCAGCTCGCCACTATTTTTACATCTGGGCCTCAGCCGAAGCTATTATCCCTGTGCGGTGGTGGATCGAAGGAGTTGAGTTCAAGGTAAATGCATTGTTGAAGATGACGAAAGTAAAAAAATCATTCTGATCTGACAAGGCGAAGCCCTGGATCAGATCATCGCTATTTTTATAGCTCGGCCTCAGCCAAAGCTATTATCTCCGTGCGGTGGCAGATCGGAGAAGCTGGGTTTAAGGTAAATTCACTGTTGAAGATGACGGAAGTAAAAAAATTCATTCTGATCTGACAAGGCGAATCCCTAGATCATATTGTCACTATTTTATGACTCGGCGTTAGTCGAAGTTGTTATTCCCCTACGTTGGTGGATGGGAGGAGTCGGGTTAAAATTCATTCAAGGAAGAAGAGGAGTGTTTCTATGGCTGACTGAGGCAGTTCGTAAGTCCTCAGGTCAAGTCCCTATTCCATATTGCTTCCCTATTCTATACTGCTCGACTGCTTGCCGATGTTGCCACTTCCGCCCCCCCCCCTAAGTGAAGGAAGGAAGGAGTTGTGCCCTGGTCAAAAGTCACTTTCGAAAAACAGAGAAGTCAGATGTAAATGAGGAAACCGTTTCGAAGAACAGTGGAGTACACTTTTCCGATTGGCCTGGCAGAACAACAGAGCAAATTGACCCAAACATCGCGACAACCTCCAAACACCCAAGAGGAGTGAGGCGTCAACATGGGACTAATGGTTTCCTGAGGCCCTCGGTCGAAGAACGTGCTGCTTTAACTTGCCTATCACCTATTCCTTCCTTGAGGATGGTGTTATAGAATTTTTTCGTGACGAGTCATAAAGATTGCTTAAGAAAATAAAGAAGGGATCAAGACCCCGGAAAAGGTACACTTTATCATTCCTCAAAAACAAGTTACATTTATGCAGAACAAACTTATCCCTTCTCACTTCCTAAGATATAAAAAGGAAAATACACTGTAGTAGCCAGTTACGTATTACTAAATACCTCCCTGCGGCCTTAAGATTGCACCTTGCAGACTCAAAGGCAATCAATCATCCTTTGTTGCAATTGTTTTGTATTCGGTACTCGACAACTCTATAGTCTCGAGAGGGCTCGTTGAGTTAATGCTAGTTCTTATCATAGAGAATAGGTGCGAGTGGAAGATAATTGCAAACGACCCCTCAGATCTCTCACCAAGCTTTCTAACTCCAGTATGCACTACTGGTCTACCGTAAGAGGTTCAGTGGAGAGGGCTCTATCTTCTTGCTCCGCAGGGTTAGACTTTTAGAAAGTGGAAGGGTAAAGGAATGTGAGAGCAAAAGATCTTACAGGGAGTTTTTATAGAAGAGAAGGGAGCATTAATTCATTCTCTTTGAAAAAGAAGGAAAGTATGCATTGATAAGATAGAGAGATGAAGGGGTAGTGTTGGGAATGGTCAATGCATTGATGGAGAAGTAACTGGTCATATCCCACATAAGAGGTAGATACTTATCGAATATAATTCAACTTTAGCATAGTAAAGTGTGGTAAAAAATTTCAGGAGGAGTGCACCTTCCACAGTTTGGTAGTTATAAATAGGACTCAGGAAAAGTCCTTATGTCTGGTCCTGATTTTTTTTAAATCTCTTACAGCAGGAGGGTGTCAGTCGACTGGTGCTACGAATGTATTGAGTAAGGTTTATTCAATTATGGAGAGGTAAATCACAGTAGAATTAAGGTATAACTAAAAGGACATTATCATTTCAGCAAGTTTAGAAATAAGTTAGATTGTGCATATACATAATTCATGGAAATATTTCTTGTCCTGACATTCCCTTTACATAAGGTAAAGTCGTTTACAAATCAAAGACAAAATCAGGGTAATCGTCTATAGCCATCTCAACACTTAGAAAATCGATGTCTGCTCCTGGGGGAGGATATTCTTGGTTGGCAAATTTCTTGTTTGACCCTTTAAAGCCCAACATGAACAGTTCAACCCCTTTGTCATCAATTTTATTAGTAGCTCTTGCTCCCTCTCTTTCCAACGAGTCTCCTTAGTAGCTATTTGGGTTGCAAGAGCCTTCAGTTCGTCTCTTTCCTTGGCGACGAATAAAGCCTGTTGGGCCAAGGAGGTGATGGCTTGAGTATGCTCTAACTGCAGTGTCTACATTTGAAGGGTTATTGTGAGAGTTTCGCAGGAAGGGCTGATATCTTAGAGGAAAGACGATCCAGTCGGGCTGAAGTTGAGGCACGAGAAGACTCTAAGATCTTGATGGTAGATTGTGTCTATATCAACTCGACAAATGATTCATACCTCTTGTCATGGGTCTCCTGCAGTTGAACTTGGCACGTCGCCAGTTATTGGGCTAAGGCATTGACATTTTCAATTTGAGTAGTTTAGAGGAGTAGTTGCGCGCGTAGGATGTTGGCTTCCCCTATAGCCTTTTCTTTGTCGTGACCCGTGGCCGTCAATTTAGCTTTTAACTCCTCACAATAAGCTTTTAAGCTCTTCTCGGAGGCGGCTAGAGCAGCTTCTCGCTGCTTGACCTTAGCTATTTGCTGGGACATTTGTCTCAATTTAACTTCGGAGGCAGTATGGCGAGTTGTCATAATCGACTGATAATCAGTCAAGTGTTGGGATGCCTCATTATAGCTGGTCGCTAGCTGTGTAAGAGAAAGACACACCTTAGAGATAAATATTAGGAGAGGGTAGAGATAAAGAATAGTACCTCTGATAGTTTTGCCCAGAGGCATTCAAAGGGACCTTGTACTTCCGATTGATTAAATATCTTCACTTCTTGAGGAGTAGGAAGCCTAAGAACCGACCTGAGAGTAGTGGTCGGGGGGCTGAGGGGGAGGATATCCCCCATGAGTAGAGGAGGCTCATCCCTGAGGGAGGGAAGCTCGGGGGGAACAGAGTCAGGAGGTGAGGAAGTGGTAGGTGGTACTTCCAAAGGTGCAGTCTGGGGGGGAGAAGACATAGGGGGGTCAGTCCCCACGCCCGAGGAGGAGGGAATTGGAGAAGAAGGTAGAATTGGAGAATTCTCTTCTGGTACAAGAGGAGAATCGCCGAAAGGATTGAGGTCCTCCTCCTCAATGGGATCATGATTAAGGAGGTATCGGTGTCGTCAAGTTTGGAGAGGAGGAGGGCTAGGGGATTGAGAGGGAGAAACGGGGAGAAGAGTTGCCAAGGTGGTAGGACCCCCTTGCATTGGCGGAGTTTCTTAGGTGGAGAAGAGAGGGAGGCAGGGGATTTTCCCCTTGCGCATTTCCCCTTGTCCTTTTCAGCTACGGTCTTGTCCGCACTCACCATGATCCTCTGTATTAGATCGTCTACAACACAACATATACAAAATAACAAGCCACAGTATAAGGGATTAACAAACATTAAGCAAGCTTAAAAGGATTACATCATTCAAAGAATTCTGGTAATATCTTACCTATTACAATAGGGTAGTCCAAGTTGAAGGAGGATTGTTCATGGTGACTCAAAAGATGAACATCTAGTAAAAGGTCTGAATTATAAAGACGTTCGTTCAACACCCTGTGAACTTCACTAAAAGGGCATTGCAGTCGACAATTCTGGAAAGGGGAAGATCTGGAAGGGTGGTCTTCCAAGTTTCAGAGTGGGGAAGAAGGGTAGGGAGTCGAGCAAAGAAATATAACTCCCTCCAACCTTTATGGGAGGAAGGTTTATTAGTAAGAAATTGACAGTCGGGATGACTAGCAAAGTAAAAAATACCTATTTTTGAGGATTTTAATTGGAAGAGATAGTGAAACATCAGAGGAGATAAAGGGAGTTCTAAGTGCTTGAAAACAATAATGGCGCCCGTCAGCAGTCGGAAAGCATCCGGGGCTAGTTGGTTAATAGCTAATTTATAGAAATCTAAATGCTCAAAGTAGATGGGGGTATGGGAAGTCGAAGGTCATTTTCTAATTGACCTAGAAAGAAACAGTGATGGTTGGGGGGGAGGGGGGAGGGAAGATGTGGGCGGTAAGAAGAGGAAACGAAAATGCACTTCATAGTAAAACAAGTCTTTAACATCAAGGAAGTAGTGGTGACCGTCTATGCGTGAAAGAGTGTCTTCAAACCATGGGGTCGAGCTAGGGTTTGTCAGAGAAGAAGTCATAGCAAGAGAGGCAAGGTGACACTTACTTGCGGTTGAGAAGAAACAGTCGTTGGAAGAAAGAAGACTTCTAGATGCCAAAGGTTTAGGCGTGAAACAGTCGCTGGTGAGAATCACCGGAAGGAAGAGGAAGAGTCAAAGTTAGGGAAGAAGAAGTTATCGTGCAGAAGTAGGGCTTCATTGGATTTCAACTTTTAAACGACCACATAAGACGGGGAAGCGGGGCCCATTAGCCCAACAGGATGATTAATATGCTTAAAATGGGTAATGAAGAGAGATATCCCGACCTAATAAGCTAGGTAAAACCAGTAAGGGGTTAGAGGGTGATTAGGTTGTTGCCAAGGAAGTGCGATGAAGGAAGACTAATAACCTAAAGAGTAAGACCAGAGGATTAGTCTGACTATTTTAGGGGGTGGCTAATGATACTGCTATAACCCAAGTTAGGGGATAAAGGAAGTAAGAATGAAGGGTTGAGATTTGGAAGGTAAGATCAAATGAATAAGACTACCACTCGGGGTATATCCCTGAGCCAAGTAGGGCTTAGCTCAGAAAGTTAAGCCGGGTTGAGGGGATTGCAACTCGGGGGAGCCAAGTTGAGTTATAAGCACATCGACTTGATGGCCAAAATAGCGTCAGATAGCAACTCGGGGAGCCGAGTTGAGTTATAAGTGTTAGCGAAAGCCCTAGAGTCAATCATGTGATGATTATTGTATGGACTTTATTGTATCATATCCCTATTTATAAAGGCATGGTTATTATATTTACTTTTATTGGTGTCAAATAACTAAGTATAATAACGTCCTTGAGTAGAAAGTTCTTATCTATATCAATCGATTGGTTGAATCGATAATGAGATGATATAGAGAACACTACTCTTAATCATTCCTAGTCAAGTATTAACATTCAGAGACAATGTTAATGTGTAGAGACTAACATGTAGGTCAACTCGATGACTTGATCTCACAAGTCATGGATATGAGATATCAAGTTGACACATGGGTATGCATTAGAGAATGTATACTGAATGACCCGCCATGAGAAAGTATCATGGATCATTATATGAGTGTCATATACTTTCTCATGTGACTATTAGTATGACTATTAGTCCTTGAACCTAAAGTCACCATGGTTCCCTACATAAGGAGTTACATACTTTGGCTTCGTCAAACATCACCCATAAATGGGTTGACTATAAAGGCGATTACTGAGTATGTAACAAATTATGCGGAGGGATGTGAGTGATGTAGATGGGATCTATCCCTCCTATATGATGGGAGTGACATCGTTATTCTTGATAGAGTGAGACCACGAAGTGCATGGCCATGCCCAAATGAGTTAATATGAGATATTGAGCTCATTTAATTAGAGTGAGTCTACTTGGAGTTCAAGATATAGATTGTACCGAGGATGACATGGTCTATGCCTCAATTGATCAATCTAGATGTCAAGGATAGAGGGGCATTGTCACATATTGTGAGAGTCACAATTAGTAGTCACAAAGGTGATTTTGGATCTCAACATTCTTGTAACTTGGGTAGCAATGATGTGTTGCTAGATACCGCTCATTGCTTATGTTCCTAAATCGGTTTAGGAGCATTGCCAACGTCACAAGAACCTATAGGGTCACACACAAAGGGCAATTAGATGGATATTAGGTTCATATGATGAACCATGAGGATTAGGTTCATGGGATGAACCAAATTAGATTAAGAGTAATCCAAATTAGACTAATTGAGTTAGACTCAATTTAATTCAAGTGTTGAATGAGTCTAATTTAGATTTGATTCATTGAGTCAATTTAAAATAATGAATAGAGATTCATTAAATCAAATTAACTTGAATCAAGTGGTTAGATTTGATCAACCATGGGAGATAAGAGGTCAAGTTTGACTTGACTTGAGAGGGAAGATGAATGGTCAATTTTGACTTGACCAATTGCCATGTCATGGTGACTTGGCATGGGGGGTGACCAATGATAATGTTCCACATCATCATGGACTTATCATGGGGTGCCACCCCATGAGGGAGACCAACAGCCATTGGCTCTTGGAGTTACATGCATGCATGTAACTCCCCAAAGAAGTGGTCGGCCACTTAAGTTGTGTTTAGTGTGTGAAGTTATTTTGTGTGGTAACTTCATCATTTTCTTCCTTGGTTCTTCCCTCAAGCTCTCTCTTTTCTCTTCCTCATCTTGCCGTGGACTTCAAGGAGTGCTAGCACACTCAAGATTGTCTTTTCTCCACCTATTGCTTGTGTGGATACCAATAGAGGAGTGTACACTTGACACTCTCGAGTTCCGACAATCCGTTTGGACGAGCGGGATAAGCGAAGGGCATCGCTTCATGGGTAAACTCTTATCATGTAGATCTAAAGTAGATCTAAAAGTATTAAACACATACAAGTAGTTTTTATTTACCTTCGCACGGATTCGTGGCCGACTTCCGGGGATTCCGCAACGCAAAAAGCGATTTTTGAGGCTCAGATAGTCCAACAGTGGTATCAGAGCCACGTGCGAAGCATGTATGTGTTTTAATTTTATAATTTTTGTATTAGATATAAAAATTACAGATCTGTAAGTTTCTGTAAATTTCCTATTTTTATAGATTTTTTTGGGTATTTTTCTCGAAGAGTCGAAGCAACAAGTGATGAGACACTTGTAGGCTTCAACCACCGAGAAAAACTCTCCGGAACGGCGAAATCTCGCTTTAGGTTTTTGGGACAGAGACTTAAGTCACTGTAAGATCAAGATGGGACACTCACAAAGTTTATTTTGTGAGTAGGGGTGCTTCCCCTAACCCCGAAAGGGGCATTGTCCCGAGATCGCGCCCGGAAATCGCTTAGCGCGATCATTACAGAGATGTGACTCATAAAATTGAAAAAAATAGGAAAAATTATAGAAATTTTCTGTAAAATACATAATTTAGAATTATGTATAATACTGTGATGGTCATGGCCTAAGAACCCCAATATGATTAGATAAATATGTTGTAATTCATAATACGACTTGCATGCCATTTTTGTGGTTGTGCATGTTGTATAGGGTATGCGACCTACGCATCGTGCCTCTTCTTTAAAATTTCAGTTGTAAATAGTTTTAGACTCGAATGTAACTCGAGTTTCATATTTGTAATGTACAAAATGGAGTGGTGGAAGGTCCACTAGTAGACGGAGTTACGAGGAGGGTGCCGACGACACATGGCGGTCAAAGGAGGCGCTTGGAGAAACTGCTAACCCTAGGTTGACCGTCCGATCTTTTCATTGGCTTGAGAAGATCGTAGTAGGGCCATGACCTCATCACAATTAATTTATATATATATTTGTTTTGCTTGTATGTATGTGATGCATGCTCGTAAATTTTGCTTGTATGTATATGATGCATGCTAGGATATTTTACTCGTATGTATATGATGCATGCTAGTATATTGCTTGTATGTATGTGATGCATGCTAGTGTAGGATAATAAAGGCATTGATGCGTATATGATACACATTCATGATTAGATTAGATCCTAATCGAATCAACTTAAAAAAATGTCTACCAAGTTTTGATACTCATCACTACGTCGATCATTTGTTGTTGTTGAATCTGCCAAAGTAAAGCAACGCATATTATCTTGGTAGGGTGCGGAGGGACAAACTTGGTCCCACCTATCACGGCTTGGGTGAGAGTAACTCAATTAGATTGAGTAAAACTAGTTAACTCAATTGGATCGAGTAGAACTATAGGCATATTCCAACCGTTGGAAAGATAGGATAAGATCATATTTACACTAAATCTTGGGCGATTTAGCCAAAGCTAACTCAAGGTCTTTTGTAAATGTGAGTCTTGATCCTATAAACAAGAGTTACATAAAGATGTAATCGGTAATGTGTTACCTACCGATCATACTAAGTCTTGGGCGATTTAGCCAAAGCTAACTCAAGGCGTAGTATGATGTGGATCTTGTCCCGCGAGAATTATAGCTAGTTTATAAGAATCTAGTAATGTGGTTTGACCACAATCATAACTCGATTCTATAAAAGTCTTATAATTCAGTGGGAGCATCATTTGATTAAAGACATAATTAAATGATAAATGGAATATGATATTAATTTTCTGCATTGTGCATGTTGTAGATTACCATGTCGACAAACACGAACGCTCTCTCCCTGCGTTCTGTCCTTGAGAAGGACAAGCTCAATGGAGCTAATTTTCTGGACTGGTACAGGAACCTGAGAATCGTTCTCACTCAAGAAAGGAAACTGTACATCCTGGAACAACCCATTCTGGAGGCACCTCCTGCCACTGCCTCGCGAACTAACAAAGATGCTTACAAGAAGCATCAAGATGATGCATTAGATGTGTCATGTCTCATGCTCGCAACCATGAACTCTGAGCTTCAGAAGCAACACAAGTTCATGAATGCTTATGATATGGTTGACCATCTTTGTTAACTATATCAAGGACAAGCAAGGCACGAGAGATATGAGATCTCTAAGGCATTGTTTCTGTCCAAGATGCAAGATGGGACTCCTGTAAGTCCATATGTACTCAAGATGATTGGGTACATAGAAAACCTATAGAGGTTGGGATTCCCACTTGGCCAAGAGCTGGCCACTGACTTGATCTTGCAATCTTTTCCACAAAGCTACAATCAATTTGTCATGAATTACAACATGAATGAAATTGATAAGTCACTGCCTGAGATGCTCAGCATGTTGAGAACTGCTAAGCTCAACCTTAAGAAGGGAAAATCTGACTCCATTTTGATGGTGCAAAAGAAGAAAGGCAAGGGCAAGCCTAAAGGTAAGGGAAAGTCCCAAACCAAGGGCAAAAGCAAGGAACTGAAACCGAAAGGAGGGGTGGCCAAAGAAGGGACTTGCTTCCACTGCAAGGAAGCCGACATCGAAGCGTAATCGCAAAGCATACCGAAGATCTTAAGAAGAAGAGAAGTGAGACTTCTACTTGGTATAAATGTTATAGAAGTCAATCTATCTATTTCTTCATCATGGGTATTAGATCGGATGTGCATCTCACATTTGTACCAATGTCAGTATGAGAAATAGCAGGGCATTGACAAAGGCGAGTGGATCTACGAATAGGCAATGGAGCAAAAGTTGATGTTGTTGCTGTAGGAACTTATTATCTATCTCTGCCCTCTGGGCTTGTACTAGAACTAGATGAATGTTATTATGTGTCTGCTTTGACTAAGAACATAATTTTGGTTTCTTGTTTGGACAAGAAAGGATTTTCATTTATAATAAAGAACAAATGTTGTTCAGTTTATTTAAATTATATGTTCTATTGTAGTGCACCTCTAATGAACGGACTCTATATTCTAGACTTAGAGAGCCCCATCTATAACATAATTGTCAAAAGGTTCAAGTCAAATGAGTTGAACCAAACCTATCTCTGGCATTGTCGCTTAGGTCGTATAAATGAGAGTCACTTATCCCAGCTCCTTAAGGATGGGATGCTGGACTCATTTGATTTTGAATCACATGAGACATGCGAGTCTTGCCTTCTAGGTAAGATGACCAAGACTCTCTTTAGTGGGCACAGCGAGAGAGCAATAGATTTGTTAGGACTTATACATAGTGATGTATGCGACCCTTTCAATGTTGCTGCTAGAGGTGGTTACAGGTACTTCATTACATTTACTGATGACTTCAGTAGATATGGTTATGTGTATCTGATGACACATAAATCAGAATCCTTTGAAAAGTTCAAAGAATTCAAGAATGAAGTACAAAACTAACTTGGCAAGAGTATTAAGATACTTCGATCAGATCGAGGTGGTGAATACCTTAGCCATGAGTTTTGTGACTATCTAGCTGAGTGTGAGATTCTATCCCAACACACTCCTCCTGGAATACCACAGTGGAATGGTGTATCCAAAAGGAGGAATCGTACCCTATTAGATATGGTACAATCTATGATGAGTCACACAAATCTTCCTATATCCTTTTGGGGATATACTCTAGACGCAGCAGCCTTCACACTTAATCGTGTACCATCCAAGGCTGTGATAAAGACATCATATACGATATGGACAGGGAGAAATCCCAAGATGTCTTTCATGAGGATTTGGGGTTGTGAGACTTACGTTCGACGTCAAGTCTCAGAAAAATTGGGACCCAAATCCGATAAGTGTTATTTTGTTGGATATCCCAAGGAAACGAAGGGATATTACTTCTATATTCTCAGTCAGCATAAAGTGTTTGTGGCAAAGACTAGGGTATTGCTAGAAAGGGATTTTGTTTTTAGAAAAACTAGTGGGAGTACGTTCGATCTTGAAAAAATTCAAGATAAGGACCATAGCACTGAGGCCTTGATGGAGGTTGAACAGGAACCACAAAGTATTATGGGTGATGAGATTGTTGCACAAAGAGTTGTGGAACAACCACCTGTTCAGGTAAACCTACCTCTTCGTAGGTCTAATAGGGTACGTCGTCAGTCTGAGAGATACTCATTTCTCTTGTCTGACCATGATGACGTTATGCTCATTGAGAATGAGCCTACCTCCTATCAGGAAGCTATGATGAGCCCATATTCTGAGAAATGGCTAGAGGTCATGAGATCTGAGATGGAATCCATGTACACCAACCAAGTATGGACTTTGGTTGATCCACCTGAAGGCGTCAAACCCATTGGGTGTAAGTGGGTCTTTAAGAGAAAGACTGACATTGATGGACTGATGCATACCTATAAGGGCTGATTGGTGGCTAAAGGTTTCAAGCAAATTCATGGTATTAACTATGATGAAATCTTTTCTCCAGTGGCGATGTTTAAGTCCATTCGGATCATGCTTGCTATTGCAGCATACCACGATTATGAGATCTGGCAGATGGATGTCAAAATCATGTTTCTGAATGGAAACTTGCTCGAGGATGTGTACATGACACAACCTGAGGGTTTTATGGATCCACAGCATACTGGAAAAGTATGCAAGCTACAAAGGTCCATTTATGGGCTAAAGCAAGCTTCTTGGAGCTGGAATCTTCGATTCGATGATGCGATCAAACAGTTTGGTTTCATCAAGAATGAAAACGAACCCTGTGTCTACAAGAGGGTTAGTGGAAACACAATTGTCTTCCTTGTATTATATATGGATGACATACTACTCATTAGGAATGACATCCCTTCGCTACAGTCTGTGAAGACTTGGCTGAGGACGTGCTTCTCAATGAAGGATTTAGGTGAAGCAGGCTGTATTCTAGGCATCAAGATCTATAGAGATAGATCTAAGAGATTGTTTGGCCTAAGTCAGAGTACATATATTAAAACGGTATTACTACGGTTTGCCATGCAGAATTCCAAGAAGGGACTTCTGCCGATGTCACATGGTGTGAGTCTTTCGAAGACTCAAAGTCCCTCTTCTAGAGAGGAGAGAGACCGCATGGATAAGATCCCTTATGCATCGGTCATAGGATCTATCATGTACGTCATGCTATGTACTCGTCCTGATGTCTCGTATGCTTTGAGCATGACGAGTAGATACAAGTCAGATCCAGGTGAGCGTCACTGGATAACAGTCAAGAATATTCTTAAGTACTTGAGAAGGACTAAAGAATATTTTTTGATATTTGGAGGCGATGAAGAGCTAGCTGTAAAGGGTTACAGTGATGCCAGCTTCCAAATTAACCAGAATGATTATAGATCATAGTCAGGGTTCGTGTTTTGCTTGAATGGTGGCGCTATGAGCTGAAAGAGTTCGAAGCAAAACACAGTTACTGATTCTATAACAAAGGCCGAGTATATCACTGCATCAAAGGCAGCAAAGGAGGCAATTTGGATCCGCAAGTTTATTACTGAGCTTGGGGTGGTTCCTAGCATAGCAGATCCTATAAAGCTCTATTGGAACAATTGGAGCGTTGCGCAGGCTAAGGAACCTCGCTCACACCAACGGACCAAACACATACTACGGCTCTTCCATCTCATTCGAGAGATTATCGATAGAGGAGATGTAAAGATTTGCAGAGTACCCACAGAGACTAACATAGCAGATCCCTTGACCAAGGCTTTGGCACAGAAAAAGCATGATGGTCACACTAGGTCATTGGGTATTAGATACTACGGTGATTGACACTAGTGCTAGTGGGAGATTGTTAGTGAAAGCCCTAGAGCCAATCATGTGATGATTGTTGTATGGACTTTATTGTATCATATTCCTATTTATAAAGGCATGGTTATTATATTTACTTTTATTGGTGTCAAATAACTAAGTATAATAACATCCTTTAGTAGAAGGTTCTTATCTATATCAATCGATTGGTTGAATCGATAATGAGATGATATAGAGAACACTACTCTTAATCATTCCTAGTCAAGTATTAACATTCAGGGACAATGTTAATGCGTAGAGACTAGCATGTAGGTCAACTCGATGACTTGATCTCGTAAGTCATGGATATGAGATATCAAGTTGACACATGAGTATGCATTGGAGAATGTATACTGAATGACCCACCATGAAAAAGTATCATGGATCGTTATATGAGTGTCATATACTTTCTCATGTGACTATTAGTATGACTATTAGTCCTTGAACCTGAAGTCACCATGGTTTCCTACATAAGGAGTTGCATACTTTGGCTTCGTCAAAAGTCACCCGTAAATGGGTGGACTATAAAAACGATTATTGGGTATGTAACAAATTATGCGGAGGGATGTGAGTGATGTAGATGAGATCTATCCCTCCTATATGACGGGAGTGACATCATTATTCTTGATAGAGTGAGACCACGAAGTACATGACCATGCCCAAATGAGTCAATATGAGATATTGAGCTCATTTGATTAGAGTGAGTCTACTTGGAGTTCAAGATATAGATTGTACCGAGGATGACACAGTCTATGCCTCAATTGGTTAATCTAGATGTCAAGAATAGAGGGATATTGTCAGATATTATGAGAGTCATAATTAGTAGTCACAAAGGTGATGTTGGATCTCAACATTCTTATAACTTGGGCAGCAATGATGTGTTGCTAGATATCGCTCATTGCTTATGTTCGTAAATCGGTTTAGGAGCATTGCCAACGTCACAAGAACCTATAGGGTCACACACAAAGGGCAATTAGATAGAGATTAGGTTCATATGATGAACCATGAGGATTAGGTTCATGGGATGAACCAAATTAGATTAAGAGTAATCCAAATTAGACTAATTGAGTTAGACTCAATTTAATTCAAGTGTTGAATGAGTCTAATTTAGATTTGATTCATTGAGTTAATTTAGAATAATGAATAGAGATTCATTAAATCAAATTGACTTGAATCAAGTGGTTAGATTTGATCAACCATGAGAGATAAGAGGTCAAGTTTGACTTGACTTGAGAGGGAAGATGAATGGTCAATTTTGACTTGACCAATTGTCATGTCATGGTGACTTGGCATGGGGGTCGCCCAATGATAATGTTCCACATCATCATGGACTTATCATGGGGTGTCATTTCATGAGGGAGACCGAGAGCCATTGACTCTTGGAGTTACATGCATGCATGTAACCCCCCAAAGAAGTGGCCGACCACTTAAGTTGTGTTTAGTGTGTGAAGTTATTTTGTGTGATAACTTCATCATCTTCTTCCTTGGTTCTTCCCTCAAGCTCTCTGCTTTCTCTTCCTCATCTTGCCGTGGACTTCAAGAAGTGCTAACACACTCAAGATTGTCTTTTCTCCACCTATTGCTTGTGTGGATACCAATAGAGGAGTGTACACTTGACACTCTCGAGTTCCGACAATCCGTTTGGACGAGCGGGATAAGCGAAGGACATCGCTTCAAGGGTAAACTCTTATCATATAGATCTAAAGGTATTAAACACATACATGTAGTTTTTATTTACCTTCACATGGATCCATGGCCGACTTCCGAGGTTTCTGCAATGCAAAAAATGATTTTTGCGGCTCGGATAGTCCAACAATAAGCACATCGGTCATAATAGTGTCATATAGCGACTAGGGGAAATGAGCCGAATTAGAAAAAGGGTGACTCGGGGAGAAGGACGGAGTCGGGAAAATAGTAAGAAGAGTTGATTGAAGGAATGACATATAGATAAAACATCAATTTACCAAACACAGCTGATAAAGTTTCGAAATGCCCAAACCGCGCACTATACTTTCAGAATTACCAAATCGCGCGCAAAATTCCCAAAATACCCCTCACGCCAAACAGATTGGAATTTAATGCAGAGAGAGATTTGCATCCATCCGAGCCACAACTGGAAATCCCGCGCCATCCAAACGTCACTTCCAGCCGCGTGGGAGTGGCAGGCCCATGCTGTTGATGAGCACCACACGCAGGTTTCCTCCGTAAATCAACTGAGGAACACCATTTTTTATGAAACCCTAATAGTTATCAACGACATCACTGCTCCCACGAATATATCAGCACTTAATCCAGAAGTTGGCGCAGCTCACTCACCAGCCTCTTCACATAGTATTATCATGTATGTATATGTTTTTATTCTTGAGACTACTATGAGGTTAATAAATGCATTGTAGGTGGTTGTATAGCCAAGTTTGCCATACACTCATAAATACGATGTAGGCATATCATACCAAAGTAGACCAATGCACCCATAATTGCGATGCAGGAGATTCATAATCGAGTTTTGTCACCACCTAAATAAATTCCACCTAACTTAAAAGGTGATGCTTCCAATTAAACCCCACGATTACTTAAGTTCCCTGATTTAAATCTCGTCACCACCGTGGTGCTGAGTTTAATACTCCCAGCACCATGGGGAATGAACTTGTCGAGATAAATGGTGGTGCTGGTAATTTATATTCCAGCACCACGATGGTAATGAGATTCAAACTCCCAGCAACACCTTGGTGCTGGGAATCTAATTCACTAGACCAGGGAGATATAAGTGGTGACATAAAGGGTGGTGCTGGGATTTGAAATCTCAGCAACACGATGGTCCTGCGAATAAGACTCCCAGCACCATTGGCATTGGACTGGTGGAGATAAATGGTGGTGCTGGGAATTTATATCCCAGCACCACCGTGGTAATGGGATTAAAACCCCCAGCAACACCATGGTCATGGTGGGAATGTAATTTCCAAAGACCACGTATATAAGTCATTTGTTGTTGGTGTTGGGAACTAAAACCCCAAGAATACAGTGGTTCCGCTTTAATATCCCAAAGACTAGGAGATGGAACTAGTCCAGATAAATGGTGGTCGGGAATTTATATCCCAAAGACCACCGTGGTAATGGGATTAAAACCCGGCCCAAAGAACACCATGTGTCGGAATGAAATTTCCAGCACCATGTACATAAAATTTGCCGAAATTTTTGGTGGTGCTGGGAACTAAAACCCCAGCAACACAGTGGTTCTGCGTTTAAATATCCCAGCACCAGGGAGATGGAACTGGTCGAGATAAATGGTGGTGCTGGGAATTTATATCCCAGCACCACCGCGGGCCTGGGATATAAATTTCCAGCACCATGGAGAGGGAACCTGGCTGAGAAAAAGAGTGGTGCTGTCAATTTATTTTGGAGATAAATAAAGTCGTCTAGGCGGGTCAAGTCCAAGCGTGACCTATACTATCATTCTCCACCTTTCCTTATGCTCCCAAACAGTAGTTATGAAAATTAACGCAACATTCGTGACGAGTGTGCTTGGCATGTCATACAATCGCACGCACCCATAATCGCTCAGTAGGAGTGTGGGAACTAAGTATCCTCTCACGCATAAACCCCGTAAATGTCTTCCTCTTCCATTCCATATAAACCGCTCATAATTTCAACATTGAAAGGTCCATCAACGGTTTGGTAAAACCCATTGATGGCCCTATCTATCAACATCAAATGTTCTAATTAGTTAAGTGCATAATTGGGAAACCTAACCATAAACTCTCATCCTCCACTTGTCTTAACTTCTAAAGCCTAGTTAAAAAATTCAAATTTTACTGCATAGCACACTACATATAATGTGTTGATTTTAAAAACATTCATAGGACGACCCCTTCCCGATGAAGTGTTAACATTTTTGGAAACAATTGAATCAAATTTGAAGGATAGAGAGTTAGATGATCAAGATTCCATAAATCTGCGCTCAAGTAATATTCCATCTTCATCTCGGGCCATCGATGTGGGCAATAGAATTACCAAAGTGATCAACACCTTGATATAAATAGAGACGCTTCTTCCATACTCAAGAAGAGTTTGTCACACCGCTACCACAGAGATCATGAATATTTTGAACAAACTTGGAGTGAAGAGGAGGTAAGTGATATACATGGATAGAAGAGTTAGAATATACAAATTCTTCTAAGAATTCTTCACGATGATATCCAACATGAAGAAGGTGAGTTAAACCCAGATCAAGATAAGACTTAGAGGAAGTGTTCCCAATTGTCGATGATCCCTATGTTTTAAATCCATAAATAAGACTATCGCGATGCCTGCTCATCATATCCAAATGAATTTTTCATGACAAGAGTTTTTCCTCTCGACAAGAGTTTAAAGATGCACTAGTAAGGCATGCGATGCTAAAAAACTTCAGATACAAGCCAGTTGACACCATACTCAATAGAATTAAAGTTATTTGCTTTAGTCAGCCTTGTTCATGGAGTCTAGTTGCAAGTGGAGACGTGGAGTTCACTGTCACAAAATATGTAGCAGATGAATGTGATGTTAGAAACAACAGATCACCATGCTTGACATCCACATTTGTAGCAAACCAGATTGTAGGATGGTTAGCTACCTCTGATGATTACAAACCAAGTTCAATTCGAAGAGAAATGCAAGCTAGGTTTGGTGTTCACATTTCATACAAGAAAGAATACACAGCCAGACAGAAAGCATTAAAAAGAGTGGTAGGTGATTTTGATCAGGCCTATATTGATCTTCCAATGTACTTGCGTGAGTTAAGAGTTAGAGATCCTGATACATATGTTGCAGTACTAAGAAATGGTAAAAATCAATTCCAGCGATGTTTTTGGGCATTTGGTGCTTGTCGAAGAGTATTCAGTTGTATTTAAAAACTAATTGGAATTGATGCTACACATGACTGCAAGTATCCCGTGTTTTGCTAATACTCGCCGCTGATTGTGAATGCAAAAATTATGCGATTGCATTCGAATTGCGAAGTTGAATGTGGATCTGCTTGGGAGTGGTTTTTGGATCATGTAAAGACATTCCTTGATGTCCTGCCTGAGTCGTTAAGCATTGTATCAGATAGACATCGGGGGATTATATCAGCAGTTAACAAAGTGTATCTATCTGCCCATCATGCTTTTTGTTGCTATCACTTGTCTTGTAACATGGTAATAGATACCCGGGATAGATCCTCATTAGGTTTATTTCAAGGAAGAAGAGCCAATACAAAAGTTGACTTTGATCAATTAATGCAATGCATGCGCATAAACACAAGGAAGCATATGGCTACAAAAGATCGATCCAAAAGATGGGTCAATGCACACTTTCTGGCAGAGGTACACAATGTTAACCACTAATTGTTCCGAGAGTTTAAATGCATTATTCAAGGAAACACGTGAACTCCCCATCACCAGTTTAATTGACAACACTAGAAGAAAGCTTGCACAATGGTTCTATAACCGTAGGGAAGAATCTTCAAAAAGGTCAGGTTTTCTAACACCTTATGCCATTAAAGAGATTGATGAAAGGAGAGAAAGAACTCGATTATATTCGGTATTCCCATATTCACAAACGAAATGGAAGTATGCATAATAGCTTCTTCAGATATTGTTGATTCGATAGCGAAGTTGCATCTCATGTGAGTTTCAAATTTCAGAATTCCTTACTCCCATGCTATCAGCCATCATATATCGTAAACATGGATCCATACCGCTATCATGAGCATTATTTTCTAAGGGAAACACAGGAGGCCACTTACATGGATCAGATTTACCCATGTCGAAGTAAGAAATTTTGGCCTAATGGTGACAAAATTTTCTGAGTTCTACCTCCTCGTAGCCTCGGCTCAGGCGAAGAAAAAGGCACGATAGAGTCCAAACATACCGGGAGGGTGAAAATAAATCGCAAGCAGATGCAAACAAATTGGGCATAATAGAGGTCTTGTAGAATGCCACCGCCTACTAATTCCTAAGTATGTTTATTGTGGTTGTGTAAATATTTTTAAAGGAAACAATGTTAATGTTAATGTTAATATATTAATGTTAATGTTAATGTTAAGCTATTTTGTAGAATTGTAATGGAAAAATTTATTCTCGCTATTTTGCAAAATTGTAATCTAAATCTCTCTGTATCGTGTCCAAAATTTACGATTTTCAAGGCGGGATTAGGTTTTACACCAATTTTTAGAAATCAATCCCCGTGCCATGTGGCACGCGGCCAAAACTTGGAGGTAGGAGGATCAGAAGGAAGTTTCCTCGATGCAACAACATGTGAAGTCGTTAGGTCTCTCAGTCGATGTAAAGATTTTGGAATTTGGACTCAGAGGTCCATCAACGGGTTTCGACCAAAACCCATGATGGCCCTACGAGACTCTTGTGTTCTGGGATTAAAATTGCGGCACCACCTTATTTCGGTCATTTGAAAGTGTACGTGTAATCGGGAATTGAAATCTCGGGACCACCGTGTTCTCCGGATTCTAAATCATGCGTGGTCCCGAATTAAAATCCCGGGACCATCGTGTTCCCCGATTCTAAATTGTACGTGGTCCTGGGAATTGAAATCCCAGGACCACCTTATTCCTTAGCCATTTCGAAATTGTACGTGGTGCTGGGAAATAAATTCCCAGGACTACTTTGTTTTTGGAATTATAATTACCAGTACCACCGTATTCTAAATCCGTCCGACCGTACCCAACCCCTTAATATAAAACTCCCCGGTGGAAGTTCAAACATCTCAACACCACATTTCATTTCTCTATCGCTCCTTGCGTTCTGTCTCTGTGGAATTCCGCTTCCGTTCCCCGGCGGCCGTTCAAACTCTCCGGTTAAACATCTCCACACCAGCTCAACACCATCTCAACGCGATTTTCGACCTAAGTAAGTTCTGTAGATTTCTTAAATTCTGTGTCGCTATCGTTTCTTCCGATCTATCTAGGGTTTTTGCCTTTTTCCGTTCACGATCCCATTTAAACTCGGGCCTGATAGGGTTTAGGGTTTTAGGGTTTACCATTTAAGCAGAGGTAACGTTTGTTTGTATCATCACACATGTTTCAATCCATTTCATCTATTAGTTTAAAATCACTGTATAACAATGCATTTGGTTGTTAACCTAAGGAATTTTTTTCAGTTAACGATGACTTCAACTGGTGAATCATCAAGCGATACTTCTGCAAGAACCCATGCGTTGATGCGAGGAAGAACCAAGAGAATGAACTGGAAAAGCAACGTTTCACAGTTTAAAAAATTTATTGCAAGTGTGTCGCCGAGTGTGGAAGAAGAAACGCTTATTCGGAGCTCCCCCTTTGCGTGGGTTTTGGACATTCTAGATATTACCCATGTCAGACCCCTCGTTCAGAATATGTTTGATAATTGGGACTGCACGGAGAAATGTTTTATATTCCAAGACAAGAAATTGCATTTCACAAAGACGGATGTCTCCCTCATCCTTGGTCTACCAGATGATGGACTCGAAGTTCCTATGAATAATGAAGCTCTGGCGAGGCTATATTTTCAATATTTCGTGGAAGCCGATTGCTCTAACAAGCATCCGAGGATTTATTGAAGACTTCGGATCTCCAGATAATTTAGGATCTGCAAAACTTTATTGTCAGTTGTTTATTTTATATTTTTTCTCTTGTGTATTTTTTACTACCACCAGCAGTAAGCCTAGAATAGCTATGCGATCACTTATAGATTGTATAGAGGATTTTGATAACTTAGGTAGGTACAATTGGTGCGAAGCACTTTATACGTACATGGCTCCTCAAATGGAGTCAAGTGGTATGGGAGTCACATTGCGACCAAAAGCAGACGTCGTAGGTGGATCCACGAGACCAATGCTTAAGGGTTTCACACACTTATTGGTTGTGAGTGAATATATTTTATGTCTTCCGCAAATAGTATAGATAAATCTGTCTATTAACAACTAATCTTGTCATTCCAGGTATGGATGTGTGAGCATTTGTGTATCCTACCTTCACACGTCCCTCATGCTTTGCCAAGAATGCTGAGATGGAGGTGGAGTTCCACAAATGTAAGGGTCGTTAAGAAGATGGTAGATGGTCTCGTACCTGACAAAATCATTGTCGATCTAATTCTAGCACAGTCAGAGCTACACCTGGTACATACCGCTTCCCCACCTAAATTTTCTGCATCAACTCCTCAACCCGAACCTCAGGTCGATGCAAGAGGAATGGCCTGTCCAGTATGCCAGGAGAATGCAGAAATTGTATCTACTCTAAGCACCAAACTAGTTGAAGCAAGGTGTGATTTTGAAAGCACCTCCCTACTTAAGGAAGCGACCATCGAACAACAAGAAAAGACAATACAGGAGCTTCTTCAAGAGTTAGAGGAGGTCAGGAACAAGAAGGACAACGAGATAAGTGAAAGGGATGATATAATTGCTGAAAAAGAATCATTAATTGCTGAAAAGGACAGTTTAATACTGGAGCTTCAACTCAATTTACAATCCCGAGATGTAGAGGGGTTACAATCACAGCCTATACAAACTGTACAAACCCAACAGCCTTCTTCTGCATACACTAGGCGGAAGGTTTGTGTGAGGAAGAAGACTCTTGACGGTCTATCACCCCCTAGCCTTAGAAGCCTCCCTCCTGCATGGTTTTCAAACATCCCTAAAAGAAGGAGAGTTGAAACTCAAATTGTCCCCAGCAGGGCTATTGAGTATCCCTCAGTAGACTCTAATATCTCTCCTACAGAGCCAAACATCGAAAGCGAGAGTCGGGCCAGATAAAAGGGAAATCAATTAGGAGGGTGAACCCAAATATCGAGATCTCGGCACACAAGTCTCCACAGACAAACAACCAACACTCGGCGAAGTCAGCAGAGGATATCGAGGTGAGCATAAGTTATCCTGTCCCGATCTATTTTTTTGGACAAAATATTTCAAACAGCTTTATTTTGTATCAACAAGCTTATAAAGAATTCACCAGTAAGATGGATCCAAACGTCAGAGTCTTTATTGAAACTAAAAAAATAGAGTAAAACAGTCTTATATTCTTTGTATATACCTTTCATCTTATGTTTTGAGAGTTGCTAATAACCCCTTCCTTGTGTAGTGTGTGACGATCGTGACCAGTGTGGAAGACCGATGCTATTAACTTATATATGGACTCTTTCCTTACAATATTTGATTGGAATGTTTTGACACATGGGGATTGCATAAGCGCATATTTTTCAGTCTTAGCTGATCAGTGCAAGGTGACTGATAAGGCGTACTATAACTCAATTTTCGTGAAATTTGGATTCGGTAAGTTTTGGCCCTTTGCAAGGAATTGTAGACTTTTGCGGTGTTTTGTGATTTTTTTACGATAGGATATGTTTAATATTATACGCCCAAGCATTCGAGCAAACTTTTTAAAACCCGGGCAATCCAATCGGATACATATTTTGTCCAATAATCATGATTTAGCATCGCCACCTACTAGTGGCCGACTTGGAAAATTCGAGTTCATCCACTACAACTCCTTGTCCGTCAGAAGGCTTACACTACGCATTTAAGAAACAAAGAAGCATTAGATTAGATTTCAGCTAAATAAACCGTTTGTGTATGGAGGATTCATAGCATTTATTTCAGTCCCAGGTTGAATTCTTTAAAAAGATGCACTCTTCGTATTATGATAACTGGCATCCTAGCCTGGCTGAAAAAATTTGTAATGCAAACTTTTCCGTGTGTCGAGTCCAGGGTCCCAGACAAAGCTCTTCGTAAGACATCTAATAATCTTTGTAAATACCATATTTTATAAGCTAGCATTGGACTAATAATTTTAATTTTTACACTATGATTACGCATTTTTATAATATGATACATTGAGAGCCTACTATTTGGGTACCCTAAAAGATTGCATACAGGATACGAGGAGCTTGATTCGTGGTGGGGAATAAAATAATCGCACTCACAATTTTGTTTGCAATTACGACCGTGTCAGATATAGTGGGATATGTTGTAAGACTATACAGAGTTTTAGATATGTAACTACACCAAGGTGCCTGCGTGTAAAAGTCATTAGTCAGCTGCAAAGGTGTTTGCAATCTGTGTAGTATCTGTACAATTATGGAATATATATACTTTGTTAAATATTTCAACAACTTCGACTTTATGATTTTGTGATGGGATTTCTACGTGGTGCTGGGAATTAAATTTCCAGGACCACCGTGTTCCTGGGATTAAGATTCCCAGCACCACCTTATTTCTCGGCCAGTTCGCAAATGGACGTGGTCCTGAGAATTATATTTCCAGGACCACTGTGTTCCTGGGAGTTAAATTCCCAGCACCACCGTATTCCTCGGCCAATTGAATCATGCGTGGTCGAATTCACTTTCAAAGCCGCACCGTGTTCCTGGGATAAAGATTCCCAGCACCGCCTTTTTTCTCGGCCAGTTCGCGAATGGACATGGTGTTGGGAATTAAATTTCCAGGACCACTGTATTCCTGGGATTTAATTCCCAGCACCACATTTTATCTCGTCACGATCATCGCATGCGTGGTCTTGAGAATTCACTTACAAAGACAAGGTGTTCTGGGATTGAGATTCCCAGACCACCTTATTTCTCGGCCAGTCGCGAATGGACGCGTGGTCACACGGGAATTAAATTTCCAGACCACTGTGTTCTGGGATTTAATTCCCAAAGACTACATTTTCAGAATCGTGCCCGTGCGCGGCACGCGGTCGAAACTGGGAGGTAGTAGGATCAGAAGGAAGTATCCTCGACGCAACAACATGGGAAGCCGTTAGGTCTTTCAGACGATGTAAAGAATTCGGAATTTGGACTCCTGTAGGTCCATCAATGGGTTTCGGTCAAAACCCATTGATGGCCCTAGTCACCTCAACTTCGGTCCAAACCAACTCCAGTGGCTTTGAGACTTGCCCCTCTGTGTATCGTGTCCAAAATTTCTGATTTTCAAGGCATGATTAATTCCCAGCACCACATTTTATCTCGTCCAGTTCGATACTGTACGTGGTGTTGGGAATTCATTTACCAGCACCACCTTATTTCTCGGCCAGGTCGCAAATGGACGTGGTCCTGGGAATTAAATTTCTAGGACCACTGTGTTCCTGGGATTTAATTCCCAGCACCACATTTTGAATCGTGCCCCGCTGCGTGGCACGAGGCCGAAACTGGGAGGCAGGAGGATCACAACGAAGTTTGCTCGACTCAACAACATGTGAAGCCGTTAGGTCTTTCAGTCGATGTAAAGAAATAGGAATTTGGACTCCTGTAGGTCCATCAATGGGTTTCGGTCAAAACCCATTGATGGCCCTAGTCACCTCAACTTCGGTCCAAACCAACTCCAGTGGCTTTGGGACTTGTCCCTCTGTGTATCGTGTCCAAAATTTCTGATTTTCAAGGCAGGATTAGGTTTACACCCAATTTTGAATCAGGCCCGTGCGCAGTGGCACGTGGCCAAACCGAGGTAGGAGGATCAGAAGGAAGTTTCCTCGACGCAACACCATGTGAAGCCGTTAGGTCTTTCAGTCGATGCAAAGATTTCAGAATTTGGACTCCTGTAGGTCCATCAATGGGTTTTGGCCAAAATCCATTGATGGCCCTACACAGGACCACTGTGTTCCTGGAATTTAAATTGCCAGGACCGCCTTATTTCTGGCCTGTTTGAAAGTGTACGTGGTACTGAGAATTGAAATCCCAGAACCACTGTGTGTTCCTCGGCCAGTTCTAAATTGTACGTGTTCACTCGAATTGAAATCCGCAGACCACCGTGTGTTCCCCGATTCGATTATGACGTGGTCCTGGGAATTGAAATTCCAGGACCACCTTATTCCTCAGCCACTTCGAAATTGTACGTGATCCTGGGAATTAGAATCCCAGGACCATTGTGTTCCTGGGATTTTAATTCCCAGCACCACCTTATTTCTTGCCTAGTTCGAAACTGTACGTGGTGCTGGGACTTTTTTTCCCAACACATTTGTGTTCCTGGGAGTTAAATTCCCAGCACCACCGTATTCCTGGACCAGTTCGAAATTGTACGTGGTCCTGGGAATTAAAATCCCAAGACCATCGAGTTCCTGGGATTTTAATTCCCAGCACCACCTTATTTCTCGCCCAGTTCGAATTATACTACATGGTCTTTGACTTTAATTCATCGCCACGTGTTCTGGAGTTAAATTCCCAGCACCACCGTAGTTGTCGGTGAGTTCGAAATTGTACGTGGTGTTGTGAATTAAAATCCCAGACCCACTGCGTTGCTGGAAAATTTAATCTCAGGGCCATTGTGTCCCTGGGATTTCATTGTCAGCACCAGCAAAGTATTGAACAATATATTATATAACATTTATTAAAGCTCAAACACAAACAATAAACATATTTAAAGTCACTGTTGATCTATGGGAAGCAGTACCATTTACAAATTAGCAAATTTCATTAATTACAACAATGCATTGTCATACTGCCACCTGAACACTTCTAAAATTACATCAGGAAGAACTCATCCCTTAAAATTGAGACAGAGACATCTATTCTGAATTTGGTCATGTCTGCTTGTTTGAAGTACATCTTCTCACCATAAAGCAAACATCTCATGTATTGCATCACAAAGAAGGCACAATCATTGCTGTAAACATGCAAAGAAAAATTTTATATTTCAATTCAAAAGTATAATTTTCACGTTCAGTATTTTTCTTTTAGTACCTTGCCACTTGTTGGGGACAATCAATGAATGTAAAACCCAAATTCGATGGGGTAATAGGCTTGTAAACATGGATGAATTGCTGCAAGCTCCTTAGGTGAATATCCTTTAAATTGGGATACCTATAATTACACGATGACTAAGTTAACATAACTATTCATTAACATATAACAAAGTTAAATTGATGGAATATCTATATTTAAAATATTTAACTACTCACCATTGCTTCAAAATCAGCCTTTGATCTTCCACCATATGAAATGGAGTTGTAATGATTGAAACTCATTGCTTTTGTGTCGATACACAACAGGTGAAAGTGAGCTTGGTCAGTATTTAGAGGTATAAAAATATATCTAACCTCTCCATCATTCATGTCCGTGGTTCTGAGTTGTGTCAGCAGCCTTCCACGACAATCTTAATGCCGATCAAATTGTGTAGAGGAAAATATTTAAACAGCTTAGTATAACATCAAATGTCGAAAATACAAGATAATTTAACTCTTACAACGAACACTGATGAGCAATACACAGACTTGTTATATGGCCTATACATGAAGAGGAGGCAAAAGAACTGAAAGCAAGCAAAATGTATCGAGCAACCTCCCATCCAGGAAAACAGATCCATTAACTCCAGAGTATAAAGAATTCAGAGTTAATAAAAAGGACCTTCCTCCCAAACATAACTCGTTATCGCCTACAAAAAAATTTTATCGTAAATAAATATTTGCACTTTATAATATTGTAATAGAATTTTTGAATGTAATGGTGGATGTAACTACCATACTTTATTTTTTCTAAACTTTTTAGCAAGTAAGTCACATCAGCATCTTGTTTCTTGTTCTTTGTCGTCTTACAATTTTTCTTGACATACTATGATACAAAAATATTATTAGTTATTTAAATAAAATAACACAAACTATTTTTGGGAAGTATTCTGACTAACCGCAATGGCTTCCATTCTCATTTGGTTGAGTTTATCAATTATTGCTTCATCCCTGTCAAGATCTTTTTCATCTTCTTCCAAAATACAGATAGTACCCCTCGCTTGCAATTCATCCATACCAATTTTTTGTTTGCCTTTCTTGTCAAATACTTCTGCTTCTTTTACAACTTTATTAGGTTGCCCTTCTAATAACTCAACATCAGAAATTTTTGTCTTTTTTCTTTTGCTTTGAGATACCAATTTTGCCCACAGTGGACTATCAACGGGAGTATCCCTGTAATCATAGCGGGTTCTATCTCGCCGTCTTGTTCTGCTGGCAATTGGTTCCGGTTGAGGTTGAGGGTCAACTTCGGGCTTATTTGGTTCAGCCTCCATACCTTCTCTTCATATAATTTCTATTAGTTCTTTTACCCTTTCAGTTAGTGCCATGTTTTCCATTCTTAACTCTTTGAGTTGTCTCTGATAAACTAAATACTCATGGCATTCACTAGCTGGATATTTTTTTTGTATAGTTTATGATGATGATGTCTCTATTGGATGAGGAGTATTTTCAATATAATAGTCAACTTTATCAAGCAATATATTTTCACTACGGGTACATACTAGATCAACAATGACCTATCAAAAAATCAACAATTATTTAGATAACGAAAATGAAAAACTGCTAAGTTGTGGTATTCTATTTACCTGTTCAGGGGAGACTTGCTCCAATAAATTCCTAACCTTGCTAATATGTGAAGGAGTTGCCCTCCACTTATTTATTTATTGTGGGCCTTGATGTGTATGGTCTCTGGATTGGGACATGTTCCAGAAACCAAGCCTGCTCATATCGAAAGTGTTACATACTTACGTAAATATAAAAGAAAAAATAATTTAGTAAGAAAGAACTTACAGCCAAAAGGCCGGCAAACCCCTTTAGATAAGGAATTCGGCTCTTCTGCGCAACTGTATTATTAGATGAGCATATATCTCCAATAGTAGGCAATTGTGGAGTCATAAATTGATGGATGGCTTCGACCCAATTGAAACTACCTATGTTGTCAAAATCATCTACAATATCTACAAGACCTATGGGGACCTTATATGTAGTAGTACAAAACAACACACAAGCAAATATATACAATACATACAACTTACAAAATACCAAAACATCTTCATCTACTTCTACTCTTGTAGAAAAGGTTTTAAGCAAAAACTCTAACCTCGATCTACTTGGTTCTTTTTTGGAGAATTGAGAATTGAAAAGAGCACCTGATGCATTAGTTGAATTCATAGGAACATAAGCCCCTCTATCTGCAATACCGAGCAAAAGGGGCACATCTCTTCTGGTGAAAGCAACCGCACAATAAAACTTAAAGCTTTGACTTGTCGAATCCCAACTTTGAAATATATTGACCAATATTCCACGGATTTGTGGAATGTCTTGTATATTAAAAAAAATAGCAAATGAGGTTTGTTTAATTATCTCTGTGCCTTCATTTGTAAACAAGCGTGGACGTTGCTTCCCTTTAGCACTTGGACCTCCAAAAAATTCAATAAAGTGGCCTAAAACGCTGGTCCATTGCAGTTTCTTCGCACACTCATTATTTCCCTAACAATTTGAAAATACATAATTTATTCCTTCATTTTGTAATTCTAAAAAACAAATTTGAGATTCGATAATTCTTTGCAATAATCCTGTAAAAAAAATTGACAGCACCACTCTTTTTCTCACAGTTCCTCTCCATGGTAGTCTTTGAAATTTATATCCAGCCCACGGTCTTTGGGATATAAATTCCAACACCACCATTTATCTCGACTACCCATCTCCCCCGTCTTTGGGATATTTAAACGCAGAACCACTGTGTTGCTGGGGTTTTAGTTCCCAACACCACCAACATTTCCGGCAACTTTTATGTACATGGTGCTGGAAATTACATTCCCAGCACCATGGTGTTGCTGAGAGTTTTAATTCCATTACCACGGTGGTGCTGAGATATAAATTCCCAGCACCACCATTTTTCTTGACTAGTTCATCTCCCTGGTGCTGAGATTTTTAAACGCAGAACCACTGTTCTTTGGGTTTTAATTTCGGCACCAAAAATCCAAAGAACTTATATATGTACATGGTGTTGGAAATTACATTCCCAGCTGTTAGTAATATATGAGAGATGTCCTAAGTCAATCGCCTTATGTATGAACCATTTATATGATAAATGAAGATTCACTATTTGAGTATACATGTTTTATGTATTTGATTGGATCTTAAACTCATTTACTGAATGTCCACGATACGATTCACAGCATGAGAGAATTTGTGATTGGATCACAACTAGTGAGTATCTCTACATGTGTAATTGTGATGTATCGGAATTATCCCTAGTTGATGAATTGATGGATTTGGACACCATCAATTCTGTCGAGACTAGCACGAGGTATACTCCTTGGTGTATCCAAGCAGCTGATTCTCACTGGCTGGAGACATAGTGATGTCTAGAGTTAATCGTGGATGCTAGTTATGGTAACTAGTTCATTGGAGTGACCATCCGTAAGACTTCATATGGTTCTCTGCATATATAGATATGTCAATGAAGTTCTTACTGTGGCTTAAGTGCGATGTTCCTTAGACTTGCAGTATTCAAGTCATCTTGATCATAGAGACTTATGCTTTGACATCTTAAGCAAGCATCTCTAAGGAGATGTGGACCCGGGATGATTGGGTATAAGTCGAAGTGATCGAAGGTGTTTGAATAGCCTATAAAGGATTCACCACTCCTTGCGAGGAGATGTATACCCATGGTCTCTCGTCGGATTGTTACTAAAGTCTTTGGCCAAAGCATTACATGTTTAGAGTAAGGTACTCTTCGATACATGTAGAGTAACTAGAATCCGTAGGACGAGGAAATGATACTTAGGCTAGGTGTGACGTAGTCAGCCTAGTAGGGACTGACACAATAGACCATGTCCTGAACCAAGTGGGTATAAGATGAGTGAAGGGAATGGGGCACGAATCATTCGAGCTGCTGAAGGGTTTCAGAAATAGTTCTGGATCAACCGTTGATCTTTTCGGTTAATTGGGATCATGATGTACTACTAGGTGCCACTCATGATCGTTCTATAATTAATGGTTAATTATAGACGGCCAACATAAACCGAGAACCTATTTGGTCACACGCACAACGAGCGTAATCCGAAGGATTTAAAACGAGCTTGAGAATGGGATTCTCAGACCGAGAGAAACTATGTTTGGTTGGACCAAACATGGAGCGAGCATGAAATCGTTTCAGGCGCAATGGAAGCGTGGATGAGCCGTGTCTTATGAAGACATAATGGATGGACCAAAAATGGTTTGGTTCTAATCCAATGGAGGATAATAAACCAAAGGGTTTGGTTTATTTTAAACGAATGAACCAAAAGTTGGTTCGGTTCGTTTTAACTTAAAATAAATCATCATGGTTTGGTTTATTTTAACTTATCTTAATGGAGCGGGTTAACGGGCCTAATGGTTATGATCCAATAACCATTAAGAGAATTAGTTCTCTATAAAAGAGGGCTTAAGGGATGGTTTAAGCCCTAATCCACAACCCTAAGTTGCACCTCTCCTTGGAGAAATTCGAGCTAACTCTCCTCCTCCTTGCCGCCGCCCACCTTGAGGCTCCAACCGCATCCGTAAGGCTGCTTCCTTCCCCCTCGCCGGCCGAGCTGCTGTTAGTGCTCGGTGATCTCCTTCAAGTTTGGCATCAAGGTGAGCTCTATCTCCTTGGTTGGCCGGCGCCTATCACCTCCACCAAAGCTGTCCAGTTTTCTGGACAGCTTGTTCTCCTCTCGTCGGAGCGTCGTTTGGACGACGGTTAGTGCTCCGACAGCGGCTAACTTACCGGGGATTTAATCTCCGGTAATCCTCTGAGGTGGAGGACGAAGGATTCGTCAATTGGTTGACGAATACCTCTCCGGATAAGCGAGTTTTGAGAACTCGTATTAGGATCCGAATTTGGATTCGGATCGTGATCATCTCTCGATCACGTCATCTTCAACACGAGGCTAGTAACCCGTATGAAGAAGAAGCTCGTGGCTTAGCGAAGTCATCCCGAGGAACTCGGCGTGGATACGGATAGAGACGATTCTAGCGAGGATCGTTCCGGTTGATGCCGTTCCCGCTACACGTCATACGAAAGGTATAACGTAGATAAATTTCCTTTTATTGCAAATTTAAATTTACGGTTATGTCTACACTTGTTATAATAGCATGCGTGTGTTGTGTGTGTTGTAATAAATATAGATTTATTATTTTTAATTGCTTCCGCTGTGCTCATGTTTACGAAACATGATCGAACACACACACGCCGCGGTGCCGGAAACCCAACAGTGGTATCAGAGCCCAGGTTGTGTTTCGACATAATCGTAAAATTGGTTTTGCGATAGTCATAATGTATTTCTGGAAATTTTCTAAATTTTGGAAATTTAGAAGTATTTATGGAAGTTTTTCAATTTTGGAAAGTCTAGAAGTATTTATGGAAATCTTCCACTTTTGGAAAGTTGGAAGTATTTATGGAAATTGATATTTTCCATAAATAAAATATTTGATTAGATTCTGGAAATTTGTTTTCTAATTTAATCATGATTTGATTTGGGAAATCAAATCTTAAAATATTTTATTTCCATAAGTAGTTTCAATGATTTAGGAAATTGGTTTCCTAAATAGATTTTCCTTAATCAAATAATTCCATGAATAAAATATGTGATTAGATTTGGAAATTTGTTTCCTAATTTAATTATGATTTGATTTGGAGAATCAAATCTTAAACATATTTTATTTCCATAAATAGTTATGACATATAAGGAAATTATATACATGACATAATTGTATGCCATGTAATTGCATTAGATGCATAACATTATGCCATGCGTGTCGTGACATGTAGATGTATGCCATGTATGCCATGCCATGTAGATAATAGTTATTTGCATGCAAAGAGGATGAGACATAAAACCCTAACTCAATATTAAAGCCTACACCTTCCATTAATATGGTTAGAACGAGTTCTTCTTGTTTGGGTTGTTGGACTCACTCAAGCCCGCTCGAACCTGAACATGTTCAAATCATTGGAATAGTTTAACTCTAATATGGTAAGAGTCAGAGGTCAATCGTTAGTTTGGGTTGTTGGACTCACTCCAAGCCTGGCTAATTGGTTGAATGCGCTCTAACCATATTAAAACTATTTCGCGATTAATGGGTCGGTTTTAACTTGGAGCATCGATTTGTTGGACTCACTCCAAGGTCGATGTGAAGAGAGGTGAAGTATGGTGCTAAGACTATGATGCATACTTGTTAATGATTTAACAACCCAATGTATGTGTAAACATTCAATTAGTTGATAGCACATTGTGATAGTTACATATACATGATATGTAATCGGTATACTTGATACCCACCATCATAGCTAAGAATGGCTTGTTGGACTCACTCCAAGGTTGTTCTTATATATGATGGATATCAGCCCATTCGGAGATGGACCTACGATCTCCCGAAGTGATTTTGGGGTTTTTAAAATTCGAAAAATGAATGGGATTTATAAATGTATATTGATGCATTTTTAAAAATCATCTTTCTCATATATGCTCGTTTTGTATTTCTAAGTTAATATATTGATCATGATGTGTTTGAATTTGCGTTCCATTTTGGATTCAAATAAATTGACTGGGCCGAACTTCTTGGACTAGCTTAGAAACTTGAGAATTGTTCTCAAGGTGGAAAAGCTTGTGTATGTCCTCGAAGCGCCTCTTCCCGCCCATCCTAGTGACAATGCAACTCTGGACCAATTGTTGGCCTATCAGAAACATGTGAGTGATTCTGAACAAATGAGTTGCATCATGCTAGCCATGATGGAACCCCAAGCTACGAAAACAGTATGAGCATACAGATGCTCATATCATAGTCCTTCATCTTTATGAGTTGGTTGATGAGCAAGTGAGATTCGAAAGGTTCGAAGTTTTCAAGCTCCTCTTCACCTCTGAGATGTAAGAAGGTTCATCTGTGGTACTGCTCAACATGCTGAAGACTGTGGAGCCTTCTGAGAAGCATGAGCAGGGGACGGTGTTGTTAGTTGATTCCTCGAAGAATGGTTCTAAGAGGAAGTCAAAGGAACAACAGAAGGGGAAGAAGAAAAGGGCTAAAAAGGCAGAACCAGCTCAAAAGGGCACTTGCCATCATCATGGCAAGGAGGGCCATTGGCGAAGAAATTGCAAGATTTATCTTGAGTCCGTGAAGAAGGATAAGGCATCGGATGCCCCATCTTCTTCAGGTATCTTCGTTATTGATTGTCATTCTATTTCCTTAGACACTTGGGTATTGGATACTGGGTGTGGCTCACATATATGTAATGACATACATGTGCTAAGGAATAGAAGAAGACTCGTCAAGGGAGAGTCAAATTTACGTGATGGGAATGGAGCAAAGGTTGCTGCACTTGCCATCAGAACGTATTTGTTGAGACTCCCTACAGGACTTGTCTTAGAACTGGACAATTGCTTTTATGTTCCTTCATTGATAAAGAACATCATTTCTATTTCTTGTCTAAATAGAAATGGGTTCCATTTGACTTTTAGTAACAATTGTTGTTACATAACTTTGAATGGAGTTCTTTATGGGACTGGAACTTTAAGCAATGGTGTTTATACATTGGACGTATCCAGTGACATTTTCAATATCGAAGTGAGCAACAAGCGTGCTCGAAAGGATAATCAAATAGACTCCTATATGTGGCATTGTCGTCTTGGCCATATAAGCAAGAAACGCATGTCCGAATTACACCGATGTGGAATTCTGGAATCGTTTGAATTGGATTCATACGATACATGTGAATCATGCTTAAAAGGCAAAATGACTAAGTTACCTTTTACTGGAAAAGGTGAACGAGTGGGAGAGTTGCTAGGCCTAATACATAGTGATGTATATGGACCTATGTCAACTCAATCTTTAGGAGGCTATAGCTACTTCATTACCTTCACCGATGATTACTCACGGTTTGGGGATGTGTTCTTGATTAAACACAAGTTTGAAGCCTTTGAAAGGTTCAAAGAATTCAGAAATGAAGTAGAGAAACAACATGACAAGAGTATTAAAATACTTCGATCGGATCGAGGTGGTGAATACTTGAGTCAGGAGTTTCTTGATTATCTAAGAGACAATGACATATTGTCTCAATGGACTCCGCCATATACACCACAGCATAATGGTGTATCTGAGAGGCGTAACCGGACCTTGTTGGACATGGTCAGGTCAATGATGAATCATGCAGCTCTTCCCAAGTTCTTTTGGGGCTATGCACTTCAGACAGCTGTTTACTTGTTAAACAGAATGCCTACCAAGGTAGTCTCAACTATTCCATATGAGATATGGAATGGTAAGAAACCTCATGTATCTTACTTGAAGATAAGGGGTTGTCCTGCTTATGTGAAGCGGACTGTATCAGACAAATTGGATGTTAAGTCTGATAAATGTCTATTTGTTGGATACCCTAAGGAAACAAGGGGTTACCAATTCTATCATCCTGTGGAACAAAAGGTGTTTGTTTCGAGGCATGCTGTGTTTCTAGAGAAAGAGTTTCTCTTGCAAGAAAACAGTGGGAGTGTCGTCGAGCTTGAGGAGGCTCGAGAGACTCAAATAGACATTGATAAGATACCTGGTGAAGCACAACAGCCGACAACTCATAGTGATGAGCAATCGACTGGACCTATTGTAACACCACATCTTCGTAGATCTGGTAGAACACGCAATATTCCTGAGAGATATGGATTTCTCGTAAGGGAATCGAATGACGTGTTACTCATTGATGATGAGGAGCCTACCAGTTATGAAGAAGTGCTGACAAGTTCAGAAAGAGATAAGTGGCCTTTGGAACTTGGTTGACCCACCTGAAGGCATAAAGCCTATAGGGTGCAAGTGGGTTTTCAAGAAGAAAACCGACATGGATGGTAATGTGATTACCTATAAGGCTAGATTGGTGGCAAAAGGATATCGTCAAAAGCAAGGCATTGATTATGACGAAACCTATTCGCCTGTAGCTATGCTTAAATCCATTCGGATGTTCCTAGCCATAGCAGCTCATTATGATTATGAGATATGGCAAATGGATGTGAAAACAGCTTTCCTTAATGGAAACCTGCTCGAGGACGTGTATATGATACAACCTGAGGGTTTCACATCGGTTGATATAACCAAGGTATGCAAATTGCGACGGTCCATATATGGATTGAAGCAAGCATCCAGGAGCTGGAATATCCGTTTTGATGGGACAATCAAAAAGTTTGATTTCTCACAAAATCCAGACGAACCTTGTGTGTACAAAAAGGTTAGTGGGAGTGCAATCGTGTTCCTAGTATTGTATGTCGATGACATACTACTTATAGGAAACGATGTTTCAATCTTACAGTCAGTGAAGGTTTGGTTATCCAAGACATTCTCCATGAAAGACCTGGGAGAAGCAACCTACATCCTCTGGATTAAGATCTATAGAGATAGATCGAAACGGTTGCTTGGTCTTTCGTAGTCTACATATATAGACCGAGTGCTAAAGAGGTTTAGCATGTCGGAATCCAATAAAGATTTCTTACCCATCAGGCATGGGGTACACCTTTCGAAGTCTATGTGTCCGCGCACAGAAGACGAGAGAATTTGCATGAGTAAGATTCCCTATGCATCCGCAATAGGATCTATCATGTATGCTATGTTATGTACGAGGCCCGATGTATCGTATGCTCTGAGTGTCACGAGCAGATACCAGTCTGATCCAGGAATGGATCATTGGGTGACTGTTAAGACGATCCTTAAGTACTTAAGAAGAACTAAGGATGCGTTCCTAATATATGGAGAAGGGTACATGGTGATACGTGGGTATATGGATGCCAGATCCAGACAGACAAGGATGATTCCATGTCTTAGTCTGCGTATGTATTCACCTGGAATGGAGGCGCAATAAGTTGGAAAGGTTCCAAGCTTGACGCTATAGCGGATTCTGCCACTAAGGTAGAAAACATTGCAGCTTTGGAAGCAGCAAAGGAAGCGGTTTTGATCAAGAAGTTCATCTCTGAACTTGATGTGGTCTCATCAATGATCCAAACATGTGCTTCGCCGCTATCATCTTATCAGAGAGATCATCAGTAGGAACGAAATACAAATCGAGAAAATTTCCACTGAAAGAAACTTAGCGGATCCCTTGACTAAGGCATTACCTTAAAATAAATTTGAGGGTCATGTTCGAGCTTATGGTATTGGATACTGTAGCGATTGGCATTAGGCCAAGTGGGAGTCTGTTAGTAATATATGAGAGATGTCCTAAGGCAATCGCCTTATGTATGAACCATTTATATGATAAATGAAGATTCACTATTTGAGTATACATGTTTTATGTATTTGATTGGATCTTAAACTCATTTACTGAATGTCCACGATACGATTCACAGCATGAGAGAATTTGTGATTGGATCACAACTAGTGAGTATCTCTACATGTGTAATTGTGATGTATCGGAATTATCCCTAGTTGATGAATTGATGGATTTGGACACCATCAATTCTGTCGAGACTAGCATGAGGTATACTCCTTGGTGTATCCAAGCAGCTGATTCTCACTGGCTGGAGACATAGTGATGTCCAGAGTTAATCGTGGATGCTAGTTATGGTAACTAGTTCATTGGAGTGACCAGCCGTAAGACTTCATATGGTTCTCTGCATATATAGATATGTCAATGAAGTTCTTACTGTGGCTTAAGTGCGATGTTCCTTAGACTTGCAGTATTCAAGTCATCTTGATCATAGAGACTTATGCTTTGACATCTTAAGCAAGCATCTCTAAGGAGATGTGGACCCGGGATGATTGGGTATAAGTCGAAGTGATCGAAGGTGTTTGAATAGCCTATAAAGGATTCACCACTCCTTGCGAGGAGATGTATACCCATGGCCTCTCGTCGAATTGTTACTAAAGTCTTTGGCCAAAGCATTACATGTTTAGAGTAAGGTACTCTTCGATACATGTAGAGTAACTAGAATCCGTAGGACGAGGAAATGATACTTAGGCTAGGTGTGACGTAGTCAGCCTAGTAGGGACTGACACAATAGACCATGTCCTGAACCAAGTGGGTATAAGATGAGTGAAGGGAATGGGGCACGAATCATTCGAGCTGCTGAAGGGTTTCAGAAATAGTTCTGGATCAACCGTTGATCTTTTCGGTTAATTGGGATCATGATGTACTACTAGGTGCCACTCATGATCGTTCTATAATTAATGGTTAATTATAGACGGCCAACATAAACCGAGAACCTATTTGGTCACACGCACAACGAGCGTAATCCGAAGGATTTAAAACGAGCTTGAGAATGAGATTCTCAGACCGAGAGAAACTATGTTTGGTTGGACCAAACATGGAGCGAGCATGAAATCGTTTCAGGCGCAATGGAAGCGTGGATGAGCCGTGTCTTATGAAGACATAATGGATGGACCAAAAATGGTTTGGTTCTAATCCAATGGAGGATAATAAACCAAAGGGTTTGGTTTATTTTAAACGAATGAACCAAAAGTTGGTTCGGTTCGTTTTAACTTAAAATAAATCATCATGGTTTGGTTTATTTTAACTTATCTTAATGGAGCGGGTTAACGGGCCTAATGGTTATGATCCAATAACCATTAAGAGAATTAGTTCTCTATAAAAGAGGGCTTAAGGGATGGTTTAAGCCCTAATCCACAACCCTAAGTTGCCGCCCACCTCTCCTTGGAGAAATTCGGAGCTAACTCTCCTCCTCCTTGCCGCCGCCCACCTTGAGGCTCCAACCGGCGTCCAGAAGGCTGCTTCCTTCCCCCTCGCCGGCGTCGAGCTGCTGCCGGTTAGTGCTCCGGTGATCTCCTTCAAGTTTGGCATCAAGGTGAGCTCTATCTCCCTTGGTTGGCCGGCGCCTATCACCTCCACCAAAGCTGTCCAGTTTTCTGGACAGCTTGTTCTCCTCTCATCGGAGCGTCGTTTGGACGACGGTTAGAGCTTCGACAGCGGCTAACTTACCGGGGATTTGATCTCCGGTAATCCTCTGAGGTGGAGGACGAAGGATTCGTCAATTGGTTGACGAATACCTCTCCGGATAAGCGAGTTTTGAGAACTCGTATTAGGATCCGAATTTGGATTCGGATCGTGATCATCTCTCGATCACGTCATCTTCAACACGAGGCTAGTAACCCGTATGAAGAAGAAGCTCGTGGCTTAGCGAAGTCATCCCGAGGAACTCGGCGTGGATACGGATAGAGACGATTCTAGCGAGGATCGTTCCGGTTGATGCCGTTCCCGCTACACGTCATACGAAAGGTATAACGTAGATAAATTTCCTTATTGCAAATTTAAATTTACGGTTATGTCTACACTTGTTGTAATAGCATGCGTGTGTTGTGTGTGTTGTAATAAATAGGAGTATTTATTATTTTTATTGCTTCCGCTGTGCTCATGTTTACGAAACATGATCGAACACACACACGCCGCTGTCGAACTCCAACACACCAACACATGGTGTTCTTTGGAGTTTTAATCCCATTACCACGAGTCTTTGAATTCTATTTATCTAATTTATATACAGATTGAAGAGATCGTCCATTTGTATTTGAATGTTTGAAACCATTCCAAAACCATAACGGAGAAATCATTTTAAACATATGGCATACTTCATATTGGAAATGTGGCTCGGATGCATGCGGGATCTTTGCATTAAAAACGCTGTTTGGCGGGAGGGGTATTTTGGGAATTTTGCTCGCGATTTGGTAATTCTGAAAGTATAGTGCGCGTTTTGGGCATTTCGAAACTTTATCAGCTGTGTTTGATAAATTACCGTAGATAAAACAAAGGAAAGAGAGGACCCCACAACACGTAGGAAGTTTATTATATCTTATAACCACCCGAGGCACCTCATGAGGCCACACAGAAGGCTCCTGATAGCGCATTCTCGCGCAATGACATAACAATATGATTCCTTGAACCTGCATGACCCTCCATGTGGATGGTGATCCAGACGGTTTGTTACACGACAGTTGACCTCAGGAATAACAAATATAAAAGAAAGGAAGACGAAGAAGGGGGAGATTGGTTGATTAGTTTTCTCAATCAAGACTCGTTGCTGGAAGGAGGAGAAGAGGGGCGTGCTTCTTCGAGTTTTCTTCTTCATCTCGAGAGACTAAGAAGGGGAGGGTCAAAAGGTGGACTCGTAAGGAAAAGTAGCATCATCGACGAGACGAAGTTGAGGGAGAACTATTTTGTACATCATTTCCTTAATTATGTATAAACCCTTATCTGTAAGAGGTTTCTCCATCTTCAGAAGTACTTATGAGGAGGAATTGTAGTAAAAGTATATATCGCCAGAGCTCACTCTCAAGCTCATCCGTGAAGTAAGAATTTGAATTCCGAACCACGTTAAATTTTCTATTGTCATCTTTCTATTTACTATTACGGCTGGAGAGAACTTCAATCCTCTTCAATACTTTCATTTAAAAGAGATAGAAAATCCGTGTCGCATCAATAATATTAACTAGTATTGTCTAGTGTTATTAGAGATGAAATATTCATATTATAATAGTTAAATTATAGTTATTACAATACAATGTTATTACCATTGATTGAAGTGCTACTAAAATTGACCAATAATGATAAAAATGAAGTATAAATAATATTATAGCAGTTATTATCTCGTATCTATTACAATATATTAACCAAAAATAAACTATTTATATTGTAACAATTTATGATTTATAATTACTATAATATAATATAAACTAGTTTTACTAAAATAAATCACTCATATTGTAGTAAGTATGAACCATAACTACTACAATACAGTATTATTAGTATTGATTAAAGTCAAAATGTCCATATAATTGCTATAATAATCTTAAAAATAAAGCTAATTTTGGAAACATAAATATGGAACGAGGCATTGTTCGATAATAGCCTCCACGGGAAGGGCCTAGTGGCTAACATATATAGATATTATATCATAGGACAACGGGTCAATCCCTTGTAAATACGAGGGTATCGTCCCTCCATGCGCTAGTTACTAGTCTCAAGGGTCAAAGGTCTATCGTGATTTACCTCTTTTATCGTGGTCCGGAGACGAATTGATAGGGGCCGCTAAGTTGACGAATTACAACTTTTTATATTATCAGAGACATTGCCCGATAATAAATAAAAAAGAGGAGCTCTTTTAATAATTCTAATAAAAAAAGAATATTTTTTCCCCATAATTTTTGATTGTAAAATGTGATTTTTATCTATATTTTTTGATTTTGGATGAATTAGGTGGAGCAGAAAAATGGTAAGGAGAGAGGTATTTCAGAAAACATTATTTGGCAGTTATCAAAATATTCTGAGAGTTCATGCACCTTTGATAAATTGTTATTTTTTTTCTATCACAATTCAGATAAAATAGGGACTTTATTATTATTTTATTTCGTCGGTTAGAAAGTATTTTTACTTCGATATGTTTCCCAATTAGTTCAAGGCGTTTCATCAACCTTCGTTTCGTCCTACCCCTGACTTAGATCTTGGATCTCATATCTCTCTTCTTCCGAACACTGACCGATCTCGTAGTTTTCTGAAGCTGATTAAGGTTAGTTTGCTCCTGCAGTCTTCGATCCATCAAGGAACCATTTCGCCTTCTTGATGACTTAAGAGGCTTAGGATCCATGGAAAACCCGATTAATCGAGCGAATCGGATGGATCTGTAGATTCCTTCCCCTTTGATCTCTAGGTCCGTGCTTTTTTATTAGCTTTGATTTTTAGATCGAGAAGTTGGGGTTTTGATTGATTTTTAATGCAGATCTAGTTCTGATTGATCTGCATGCAGTTGTTTGATTAAAATGTGGCGTGCGCCTTCCTTTACCTTTGTCGGTGTTTCTTCGATGTGAACAAACTTAAATTTTCTTCTCTACCATAGAGGAGTTTTTATATTTTCCTCTGGAACATGGTTGATCTATTGTGGTTTTCAACTGAGGGCGAGGGTTTGGTTAAATCCTATGAGTGTTATGGTACATACTTTTTCTCTTCTAAGTAGATGGATAGTGTTGGTGTAATCGGTCTTAAGTCAAGATTGACCAAGCTCGATTGAGATTCGAGTTTAGTTTTGATGTTTAACAATATGACAATACGACAATAACTATAGGATGGTATGAGACATCTGAGGTCATATAAAGGAGAGTGTTGGTGTGATGAAAAGTCAAGAAGGTCAAGGTTGACTAGATACTTGACGTAAGAAATCTAGATGGGTCAAAATTGATTGAACACTTGGTGGTTGGAAGTCCAATAGGTAATTGACAAATGGAAAATCTAAGTAGGTCAGGGAGGACCGGATACTTGTGTTGATAAAGTTCTGGCAGTTCACGATTGACTGGATGCTAGGCCAGTGAAGTTCCGATAGGTTAAAGATAACCGGATGCTTGGCAAGTGGAAAGTACAGGTTAAAGTGGACCGAATGTTTGGTGATGGAAGTCTCGACAGGTCAAGGGTGACCAGATGCTTGGCAAGTGGAAATTTCAAACAGGTCAAGGAGGATCGGATGTTTGGCGATGGAAGTTCTGACAGGTCAAGATGATTGGATGCCTTGGCAAAGTAAAATATCGGTAGGTCAAGGTGATCGGATGCTTAGTAAAGTGAAGTCCCGATAGGTCAAGGTGACCGGATGCTTAGTAAAGTGAAGTCCCGATAGGTCAAGGTGACTGGATGCTTGACAAAGAGAGGTTCCGACAGATCAAAGGTGATCAAGTGTTGGATGAGAAAAGTCCTAGTAGGTTGAGGTCAATCGGATATCAGGTGAAGCAAGAGTTGACTTGAAACTATGCTAAGACTGAGGTATCAGTCGATTGGTAGGGTTTACTAGTCGACTGGTAACAGTGCTCGAGCAAGTGTTGAATTTAAAACTAAACTGCTAACTCGACTGGTTGAACAGTCGATGGCAGTCGACTGGTTCAAGCCATAGAATGTTAGTTAGTCGATTGGTCGTGCTGATTAGTCAACTGGTGTTACTATGATTGGGCACAGAAGGTTAGCAGTCGAATTGACCAATCGACTGATGACTTGATAGTTGACTGATGGATCAAAATTCTACCTGGATCATGTCGTTGGAGAGTAACGATTTATTAACCAATCAACTGGGGTAAAACCAGTCGACTGATAGGCAGAAATCAGCTCGATGATAACCTTATAAAAGAGGGTTTCGTGGTGATTTGAAGAGCTGATTCTTGGAGACTTTGAAGGGGATTTGCCACTACATTCCAGACCTTCAAGGAGCTTTTCATAGCAACCAAACAACGATTAAGAAAGAACTCACTTGTATAAAGTGTTTTCATTTGTATTTCGCTTTATATTCTTTATCTTTGTATTTGGTTGCTTGTGTTGTATAAGAACAGGTTGTAAAAGGTTTCTCCACCTCTGGAAGGTTTTTGAGAAGGAGAAAATGATAGTGTATCTATCGCTAAGAGCTAGGCATAGAGTAGGAATTGAGGGTTTCGGACCACATAAAATTTGGTGTGTTATATTTGTGTTTTGTCTTGTCTTTTGTTTATACATTGTTTCCGCTATATTAATGTTTTGTAGACGAGCACATGGACGTAATCGACGATCGAGTTCGAAATGTTATTCACCCCCCTTTAGTGCGTAAAGTCGTAACAAGTGGTATCAGAGCAAGACTGCTCTTTACCAGACTAACCGCCGAGGGAACACAAGACTAGAGGAATAGAGGATCCATCAAGAAAACAGAGTTCAATGATGGATTCAAATACGACATCCGAGTACCACCACTCTATTGAGTATGAGAGTTTGATCAATGGAGAGCAAGAAACGAGATATTCTTTTAAATGATATTCAAGAATGGTTTGCTCTAATGGAAGGGTTCCAAGCTCTAACGGATAAGAAAAGAAGACCCATCAAATGGACCGGGCAACAAGTCCAGAGATCCAATGTAAACAACAAGGTAACCAAATTTTAGTTAATTTAGTATCTAACAATGTTTTGTATAAATTAGGAAAGTTCAAGAATGTATGTGAATTATGGAGCAAGTTAGTCAAGCTCTATGAAGAACCCTCATTGATAGATGAGTTAGAAGAAGAAGACTCATCAGCTCAAGAGCTTGAAGATTCGGAAGTTGATAGATGCTTAACATTCGAATTGGAAGAAGTTGTAGAAGTCTCCACCTCTAGGATTGAGGGGGAGAGTAGACAATCGACACCGGAGCAAGAGGAGACCTCTAAATCTGGAGCCGATGATGAACCTTCAAGTGTCTTCCCCAACACCAAGGAAAGTAATTCAAATTTAATTCATAAAAATAATATCATATCATATGTTTTGAGTGTAGGGAGAAGAGATACTATAAAAGTAGGTGCCCATAATTGACCAAGAAAAAGGTTCAAGTGACACCAAAGACTAAGGAGAAACCTAAGAAGATCAGAACCTTGATACGCAAAGGCAAGAAACACATTGTGTGTGTTTCTTGTGCAATCAAAAGGTACATTATCGAAACCAAGGACAAAGGAGGAAGTTCAAATGTAGGGGGAGCTCCTAAGGCAAGATCTAAGGTATCACTTTATAATGCAATTTCTATATTTCATGATAAAAAACATGCTAGACTATGTTTTATCATTTAGGTGCTCAATATCATGAGTATAAGCCTAAGGACACTTTGAGAACTATTAACTCAAGAACTATCCCACCTAAGGAGAACATTAGAGTTTTTCAAGGTAGACTTATCTTACATAACGATAGAAAGGTAGATAAAAATCTAGGTAATTCCTCTAAAAAAAATAACATATGCCCAGGAAGAAGAATGCCCAAAGATATAATGAAAAATAAAAAATTGAGAAATTGGAAGAAGAAAATCAAGTTTTAAGATTAAGACTTCATAAATTGGAAAAAATCTTTAAAAAGATGAAAATTGTATTCAAAGGGTTTAATGGATAAAATTTAGGATCTAGTAGATAAGAATCATTTAGGGATAAGAAAGGTTTGGAATACAAACCTAAGTCTAAGAAAGATATGCCTTCTTACCAAAATATTTCTTATAGCTATGGAACTAATCTTAGGTCTAGGAATGCCAAGGTTATAAGAGAAGGTATCCCTAGAGTTGATCTTGATGAGACTCAAATGACTAAAGCTTTCGAGAAACTAAGAGAGTCATTAGGAAGGTATCAAGGGAGGTTATCCCTAGTGAATACCTAGAAAATCCAAGGAGTTTCAATAGGTATTGAGTTTCTAGAAGTGCGATCCTTTAACACTAAATGGGTATAGGATGTGCCAACTTAAATAGAAAGGTAGTTAACCTAACCATAGTAGAGTTAATACTTTAAAACACTTTCGAGGTATAGTGATACTTTGAAAATGAATTTAGAAATTGATCCTAAGAGATTTTAGGATGTGCCAATGAAAAAAAAAGATTGAAAGTTAATCATGATTGACACATCAGGCTAGAGTCAATGGTATGTCAAGCAAGGTTTAAAATCTCGACTAAAGATATCGAATTTGATCTCGGCCAAGAGCAATCTGATTTATTTGCATATCGTATACTATTTGATATTTTAAAACATTAATATTAATTATTTGATTTTTTTTAAATTTTAGTTAATTTTTAAAAAAGAATTTAAGATTTAATTTTACCTAAATTATAAATTTGAATTTAGAATTTTAATTAAAATATCTTTTATTTTTTAATTTTTATTTAATATATAAATTAATTAATAATTTATTTAATTAAATTTTACAGTTTAATATATATATATAATTTTAATTATAATTTATATATTTAGAAATTTCACCGCGATCGCGATCGCAGTTTCTCACCGCGATCGCGATCGACTTTGCGATCGCGCTGCGCGATCGGGAAGCGCGATTGCCTTCCCGATCGCGCTGTGTGATCGCCTCGCCGTCGCCTCCTTCTGGTACCCGCCTCTGCGTCGTCGTCGCGGCCTCTTTCCGATATCGGTACGCGTTTCGGTTTCGGTTGTTCGTCGGAACGAAATTTTTCGGCAATTTCGTCCGAAACGGCTCGGCATTTAAAACCTTGATGTCAAGTTTGGGGATTTTGGCACACTTGAGGAAGTTAATATGTTATTATGTTAAGTTTGATATTTGACATAATCTTAGATAATGACAATTAAGCGCAAGACTTAAGTATTTTTTTTTTACCTTACTATATTACATAATTTGCCATGCTTTGTATGCCATACCATATGTCATGACATCATATATCACTTGATTATTTAGAAAACATATTATTTGGATACTTATGGAAATTTTTGTCTTATCATGACATCATGTATCTAGGCATTCTAATTTGATCATCTTACCCTGTATATCAAATAATGTCAATTGTTTTAATTTCAAGTGAATAAATACATGAATATGATTATTGCATATTAATTGTATAATTTTTGACTTGTGTATTTGTATTGAAATATTTTAGACACAAGTGAGATGTTAGGATAATGAGTTAAGTTCAAAATACTTAGTGCATCAAAATGAACTAAAACCTCATTAAATGATATGAATAAATCATGTACACTTAGCCCATTAATCATGATTGGAAATGAGGTTTGAAAATGTTTTTAAAACCACTTTGAAAAACTTTTGTGAAGTTTATCTGTTGATAGGAATCACCATTGATGATATTAATACAAAGTTATGTTAAAGCTTTGATATTTTCAATGGTTTTCAACTTTGTGGCATTATTTGAAAATGATGGGTATTTTCGTAGAAAATTAGGTAGCATTTGGTTCGTAGAAAATTTTTCATTTTCCGTATTCATTTTCTGAGAAAATGTGGGAAATGACGTTTGGTTGGTGTTTTCTATCTTCGTTTTCCAGAAAATAAAGGAGCGTTTTCTGGAAAATTGAAAAACGCAATAAAAAAAAACATTTTCTGTTTTCTAAAAAAGGGAAAATGAAAACGGAAAATGAAAAATTTTCTCCGAACCAAACGCTCCCTTATTTTTCTCTCATAGTATTTGACATAAGTAACGTCTATATGAAATTTCAAGATTGTTCAAAAAATATAGAATTACTTATGCATTTTCAAAGTTCGTATGAAAAATAGATTTCATAATTATCAGTTGACTAGTTTCAGATATCAGTCGACTGAGACTTGACCCAATCGACGGGTGGATTCCTCAGTTGACTACTAGACCTGTTTTTAGCTAAATATGTTTGGTTTAACCATTTAACATTAATCCTAAGAAGGGTGACTACTCCTAATCCTCTGATATGCTTGGAAAAGCATTACAAGGGAGGATTTTCAGTGAAAAATTATTAGGAGAGTTCATTAGTATAAGAATCATTTTCTAAAAGGGATGTTAAAGTTCAAAGTTGAACTTTTGCCCTCATGTTTGGAGTTTAGATCTCTTATAGGCTTAGGTCCTCTTCAAAAACATTGTTGGTGTAATGGTTAAGGGGAGTAAGCTTTTATAAGGAGGTTGTCCATCACGGTATGATGGTTGATTTGAGAACGTGAAGAATGAAGGATTAATGGAGATTGAAGTATGGAGTTTTATGAGACTTTTTGATGTATGTCACAAAGGGAGAATGAAGGGTTTAAATTAGGAAACCTTCATTAGGCTTTGACATAAGAAGTTCAGTTGAACTTATGTGCTAGCCTAACTTAAAAATATTATCAAGCATAAAAAAGGGAGAGTTTATTAGTGCAATCAGCCTCAGATCAAGGTTGATCAAGTTCGAGTGAGGTTCGAGTTGGATTTCGATGTTTGATAATATAACAATACGACAATATGACTATAGGATGGTATGATGCATTCGAGATCATATGAAGAAGAGTGTTGGTGTGATGAGAAGTCAAAAAGGTCAAGATTGACTAGATATTTGACGAGTGAGAAATCCATGTGAGTCAAGATTGACCGAACACTTGGTGGTTGAAAGTCCAACAGATAATTGACAAATGAAAAATCCAAGTAGATCAGGGAAGATCGGATGCTTAGTGTTGTTAAAGTCTTGGCAGGTCACGGTTGACCAGATGCTAGACAAGTGAAGTCCTAGCAGGTCAAGGGTGACCGAATGCTTGACAAGTGGAAAGTCCAAACAGGTCAAGAAGGACCGGATGTTTGGTGATGAAAGTCACGGTAGGTCAAGAGTGACTGGATGCTTGGCAAGTGGAAAGTTTAAATAGGTCAAGGAGGATCGAATGTTTGGTGATGAAAGTCTCGGCAGGTCAAGGTGATCAGATGCTTGGCAAAGTGAAGTCCCGACAGGTCAAGGTGGCTGGATGCTTAGCAAAGTGAAGTCCCGACAGATCGAGGTGACCGAATGCTTGGTAAAGTGAAGTTTCAATAGGTCAAGGTGATTGGATGCTTGACAAAGTGAAGTCTCGATAGGTCAAGGTGATCAAATGCTTGGCAAAGAGAGGTTCTGACAGATCAAAGGTGATCGGGTGTTGAACGAGAAAAGTCTTGGTAGGTTGAGGTCAATCGGATACCAAGTGAAGCGAGAGTTGGTTTGAAACTAGGCCGAGACTGAGGTATCAGTCGACTGGTAAAAGTACTCAAGCAAGTGTTGAGTTCATAACTCAACTGTCAATTTGACTGGTTGAACAATCGATTGATGGGGTCGATTAGTTGACTAGGGCTTGATAATCAACTTGTGACATTGAGTACTGATGTCATTGTAGCAAATCACAAAATATTGGTTAGTCGATTGGTCGTGCTAACTAGTCGACTGGTGTTACTATGGCTGGGCACAGAAGGTTGGCCAGTCAAACTGACGAGTTGAATGGTGGCTTCGTAGTCGACTAATGATAAAGGGCAGTCAACTAATGGACAAAATTCGACGTGGATCATGCCGTTGAAGAGCAACTGTCGATTGACTAGTCGACTGGGGTAAGACCCGTCGATTACTATAAAAGAGGGTTTCATGGTGATTTGAAGAGACCGATTCTTGGAGATTTTGAAGGAGATTTGTTGATGCGTTCTAGACCTTCAAGGAACTTTCCATTGCAACCAAACAACAATCAAGAAAGAGCTCACTTGTGTAAAGTATTTTTCATTTATATTTCACTTTATATTCTTTATCTTTGTATTTGGTTGCTTGTGTTATATAAGAATAGATTGTAAGAGGTTTTTTCACCTCCGGAAGATTTCTGAAGAGAAAGTGATAGTGAATCTATCGCTAGGAGCTAGGCCGTGGAGTAGGAACCGTGGATTCCAAACCATGTAAAATCCGATGTGTTATGTTTGTGTTTTGTCTTGTCTTTTATTTATACATTGTTTCCGCTGCATTAACGTTTTGTAAATGAACATATAAATGCAATCGACGATCAAGTTTGAAATGCTATCCTCCCCCCCTAGCGCGCAAGGTCCTAACAGATAGGATCATCGATTCATAATTGCTTTTTATGCTTTCAGTCTTTGAGTAAAAAACAGACGCCTATTTACGGATGTATACTGTATTGCTAACCTTTTATTGGCATCACCCTTATTCCACTTTAAAATGCATGATCTGTCTCGAGCAGGAATCTTTGGAAAGCCTTGCCTAAACTATTTCTAATTTTTGATTGGAAATAGTTGCTGAAGTGTGTAAGATTAGACTCTATCTAGCTGTGAACGATGGATGCAAAAAGGAAGAAGAACAGGAGAAAGAAGGAGAATCAGCATAAAGTGTCTGATGATGCTATGGCTGATTCTGAAAAGGTGGCTGTCCAGGTGTTTAACAATGGATCAGGCGTGGAGGAAAGTCGCAATATTGGTACTTCCGCCAATGTGGATGTACAGAGTGTTGGCATCTCTGAATCAGACATGGAGCATGATAAACACAGGATCCTTGAGGAGAAATTCGTAAGTCAGATACCATATGGAAATCTATTTGTTCTAGTTACTTGGTTCATTGATTGAATAAATGCAAATATTCTTGCTGTTATTACCTAAAGGTTTTGATTTTTATAGCTGTTTCATGGTACTTACTAGTGTTGTGCAAACCACCCGTTATGTAATGAATTAAGTAAGAATATACAACAACAACAAAGTCTTATCTCACTAGATGGGGTCGGCTATACGAATCCTTCTACGTTTAAGTATATGTCCGTACCACCTTAATTAAGCAAGAACATAATTAAGAATATTTGTGAAGGGATCACAAAATTGCCTCTTTGAATGTTTTCATTATGTTTGCCAGTTGGCACTTTAGCAATGTGTTCTGGTCATATTTCAAAGCTGCCTTCTTGATTAATTCCAAATCAAACAGATTGGAAAAGAATCAGCAGAAAAACAGGCCTAAAATGAGCACTTTCTTCAAATGTTTACACTAATTTGAACACAACTTTAAGATACCTATCTCTGTTTCTAGTATATCTGTTGTTTGACAAACAACTTGGTGTCAGATCTCTAGCAGTTGATCCGATGTACCAAGTAAACACCCCAATCATCCATTATGGCATTATTAGGTTTCTAGAGAAAGAATGCTATTATCATGATTTAAAATTTCGATCGTTGTCGGAGTTTCGGTCCATGATCAGAACGATATGATTTCAGTGTCGTATCGTACTGTATTGATAGAGTTTTGGTATTTTTTTAAATATAAAATATATTAATTAAAAAATATTATTATCAACATTTTGATTGTTATAGATGTTTATTATTAGGTTAAATTAATATTTTAAAATTTAAGATTAGGTAAAAATCAGTTTTTAGATAATTAAATTCTACACATGATGATTAGTATCAAATAGATTCAAATTAAATTGAATTTTTAATTTGTTTTAATCAGTTTAAATTATATTATAATTTAATTTAAATTATAGTAGTATTTAGGAATTATATTATATTTAGTTTTTGTTATTTTTTTGATAATATGTCTCTTTTATTTTTAGTATTTTTAAAAAGATATTTTTTTAAAAAAACTTTTGTAATTGTCCATATGAAAGATAAAAGAGAGAAATTAATGAAGAAAAAGATTTTCAATTTTTTAAAATTTTTTTCTACATGTTTAAGGAAAAAAAGAATAACAAAAGAAATTAATTAAAAGAGAGAGAATGGGAAAAAAAAGAAGAAAAGTAATAAAGGAGAAAGTGAAAAAATTCATGGTATAATTTTTTTTAATATTTTTAAGGAAAAAGAAAAATAATAAAGAGAGAAAGAGAAAGAATTAAGGGGAAAAAAAGAAAAGAATAATAAAAAAAATAAATAAAGGGAGAAAGTGAAAGAATTTATAATTTATTTTAGAAATAAAAAAAGAAATTAATAAAGAGAAAATAAGAAAGAATCAATGACAAATAGAATAATGAAAAAATTAATAAAAGGAGAAAGAGAAAAAATCAAAGAGGAAATTAAGGATTAAGGATTTTGAAATTTATAAAAAATAAAAAAAATCTCACTTGGGCTCGAGGCCTTGTGGTTGATCGTGGGGATTCGCACAAGATCGCCCGTGACTGTGGGGCCTCTCGCGAGGGCTCTAATGGCTGCGGGGCCTCGCGCGAGCTTCTACGGCCACGGGAGATCTTGCGCGAGGCACTGTAGTCGTGTGTCGACGTCCATGCTATGTCAGTCGGTGGATGGAACAAAATTTTTCGCTCGTGTCGACATGTACAACATGGTTTTTAAACCATGATTGTAAATTATCTATTCAAGCATAGCTGTTATTGCCTCTATTCAGTATTGATGGTAACCTAGATCAAACTCTCGTATCTATGCAAACCTTCATGTAGTTTTTGTATGAACCTACATAATGTATTTGTTATCAGGTTCAACTAATGTATTATTGTTCTCAACTTCTAGAGAGATTATCCCTAATGATTCACTAGGCCCTCGTTGACTTATGTTGTTTCTATCATGGTTGGATTCCAATATATTATTCTCCTTAAATTTACGATGTGTATCAACTTTGAATTTTATAACTTCTTTACTCAATACAATCTTGTTTCTGACATTGACATAGATCTCTATAATATACTTAATAAAATTCTCAATTGACTTAGATGAATGAGAAGTGTAAGTAAGAGAATTAGATCAATAAATTGATGAGCTTTAGACCATACGCAACTTTGAATGAACTTCAACCAGTAGAAAAGTCAATTGAATTGTTATAAGCAAATTTGACAAGTAACAAAAGAGAATACCAAATACTAATACCTAGTATTTTGCCTACTAAACACCTATGCAGATTTCCTAAACATATATTACATTGGTTTGCCCATCAGTCTGCCAACAAAAACTTATGTTGGATAAATTTTATAGGATTTTTCAAAAATAATTGACAAAACTTTACTTTCCTGTGTGACACTATTGAAACTCTTGATGTGTGGGAAGCTTATGCTCTGCAGTGTTTTACCAAATAATAATTTTGACTATACATGATGAAGTATGCGATTTTTGAATATTAGTCTATCACAACCAAGATAGAGTCATGTCAAGATAGAGTTGTGTCTTCGATTAGTTCGAGATAAGCTGAAAATGAGTATTTATGGGAAATTAAAAGTGTAAAAAGCTTTATGTTGCCTAATCACCATAATCATTTGAAGCTGTGATGCAATCAGACAATATCTCATTGCAACAAGAGCCAGTAAAATCGATCCAAAGCAATAACAATTGTGTTATTAAGTGTCCAACTAGACTTCCCGTGCACATTTCTTAAATAAGAAAGTTTTTAAGTTAATCTTAGCAATTCAAAAATGTATAACCTTAAATAGGTAACTGTCTTTAATCACAAAATCAACTACATTACAATGGTCCCATCTTCAACATTTTGAAAATTGTTCCAAAGTCTACACGAGGCGTCTTCATCCTTAAGATGATCAAATTCGTCCACACCAGGTTGTCCTTAGTAACCATTATCATATTACAATGTATGTAACATGGCTATAAGTTTTACATCAATTAGTTTGTTGTCCACACCAGGTTGATATTTCATGGCAAAGGTGTATTCCTGAAAAGTATTTAACCCACTTAGCAATAGTGAGTTTGACGTTTAACTTATTTTGGGATTGGAAGGAAATTAGTTTCTTTTTGTTATAATGCAGGATGAATCCATGATGCAGTAGGAAGTAATGCAAATGCCTAAGAGATAGCATAAAAGTTATTATCATAGGTCGAATAACATTGTGGGATATTATTATTATTATTTTTTGATAAAAATGCAATCATATGTCCTAACTTAGAGCTCCTTCTATTCCTACATCAGACACAGGATAGAATAGCTTAAGGTTTGAAGATGTTTGTCTAAGAATGAGGGTTTTAGTTATCTTTTCCATAATCTCCCAAAATGCGATAAGAGGAATAGCGATTTTGGAAGATTAAACCACTGAAAACTCCCTTACCTTTCATATGATAGGTTGTTACAGTAGCTATAATGATATTAAAGTCTTTAATAAAGCACTTATAGAATGTCATATTCATGAAAGTTTCAAACCCTGTGAAGCATATGAGATTTTGAACCAACTCTTTATTACTTTAATTTTCTTCGATCTATTAAAATGTGGTCTATGGAGATGATACACCTGTAGAAGAGAACTTGTGGTTGTAAAAACGAGCCGACAAGGTAGATGTGTTCCAAGTGGGTATCATATGTCTTTGTAGGTTAGGATGTTGTCGAGATAGACTATAAGGAATTTCTCTTTAAAAGTCCAAAAGGTATGATTAGCCACTTATATAATCTATTCTATACCTTAAAAGCAAATTTTCAGTTAATCTCCAATTTTGATTTTAATTTAGTGATATGCATAACACAAGTTAATTTTAGTGAACCATCGTGCTCTTGCCATCTAGTCAAGAATGTTAAGTTTAGGTATGAGAAATCTATACTAGTTATCTTATTAATAACACGACTATCAATGGATATTCTTTAAGAGCCATCCATAATAAGTGTTAGCAAAGTAGAAAAGGAAAAGGGAATGCTATTTTAAGGAGAAGGGGGATTGATTACCTAAAAAGAATCCCCTACTGAGCTACTTTTAAAGGCGTAATGATTTGGGCTTGATTGTCTAGATTGAAAGAGGAAAGTGAAGAAAAAACTAAAAGTCATTTAGAAAATGTGGTTCCTGATAGGTGGCTAAGGCCTATAAAGCTATAAGATAAACATAAAGGACAGTCCGGTGTACGAAGCTCGTATCATTTGGGGTTCTGGAGAAGAGTCTATTATACGCAGTCTTATCCTGTTTTGTAAGAGACTGTTTCTAGAATTCAAACCCGTGACCTCTAGGTCACAAGGTAGCAATTTTATCTTTGCGCTAAGGCTCTCCTTGGAAGCTCTAAGGTGAACATGCGAAAGAAAAATAGTCTACATTTGACTTCTTGAAGCAAATACGTGGACTTATCCCATTAGATCTTGCTTTGGAATATCAACTTTGAAAAGGATCTTGGACTATTTAGTGACTCACCTTTTCATAAAAAATGCTGGGTCATGTCATAGAAATCAACTACTCAAATGAGGACCCAAAGAATGTTGCTGTGATAACCATTTTCTTTAATTTAATTAAATATAATCTGATTGGATCCAAATTTGGGATCCAATTTTGTTGTCTTAATTGTAGAGACTGTTTTATTGTTTTGACTGTAGAGACCAGGTCGTTTCATATGCAAAAGTAGTTGCAATGGAGTTTCCACAGACATTTGTGAGTCTAATAGTAGCCAAGGAATGACATGCATTGAGTGAGTGCTAGAGTGATGGTTGCCGCATGTGAGGATGCCCCAGCTGATGGGACTATTCGAAGGGATTGCTGGCAATGTGGATGGAGGTTGTTGTAAGGTAATGTAACTGAATCAAGCAATGATTCACTTAGGAATCAAGCTTTGGTAGAGTTTGACCAATGTAGGCAATTGGAAGAGACATTAATTGAGAGGTGATTGACTTCGAGGGAAGGACTTTGTGGGAGTCCACTAGTGATGGTCATAGCATTGACGAGGACATAAGGAGCTATAGACGTGATAGGTGGCCCTTTGCTAATGGTTGAAGAATGGTGGCAGAGCAACTCTATTAACAACTAGATTTTGATGTAGATGGAAGCAATGATCCAAAAAATGGTGGAAGGGGTTCACAACATGTTTGTTGATAGTGACGATGCGACAATAGAAGGTTGATAGCAGATGACTCACGAGAGGAAGAATGCAGTTTTGTGTGGTAATGGGATCAAAAGGAAGAAGAAAGCTCATGTCACCCTGAACGAGGGCTTCAACTTCGATACTCTTGACTTAGTATAATGGAAGCCCGAACTTCACACGGAGGAAAAGTAGGGACGTTATCTTCAAAAGTGCATATTGCACAAGATGATGATGTTTATATAGACTCAATCCTAAAAACCAATTAAACAATTATTTCTATTAATTTATTACTAATTCAAAATAACATACTACCAATTAAAAAAATAGCAAATCAAATTGCAATAATTTAACAATTTAAAACTGGAATTTAAAATTCAAATTGTTCTAAATTATTTCCCTTTTCTGCATAATATGCACAATTACACCATCTTTAATGTAACTATTAATTACATCTAATGAATGCAAAGCTGATACGTACCACATGCAACATAATAAAACTACATTATAAATCACATGTAGGAACCTGTTTTATTATGGGAAAATCTATACAATGCTTAATATAGCTAGTAGCTATTGCAACTACAAGGGTACACAACACTTTTCTTGATGTAACTATTGTTAGGACCGTGACATCGCTAGAGGGGGAGTGAATAGTGATTTCAATTAGAACATCAATCGTCATTCATGTACTTGTTTACAAGATATTATATGCAGCGGAAACAAAATATAAACAAAAAACAATACAAAACCATAAGTACGACACATCGGATTTTATGTTGTTCGAAATCCTTGGTTCCTATTTCATGGCCTAGCTCCTAGCGATATCCACTATCCTTTTTCCTTTTTGAAAACCTTTCGGAGGCAAAGAAATCTCTTACAATCTATTCTTTCACAACAAATACAACTAAATATGAATATACAAATGAATTGAAACGAAAATGAAGCAAAAACAACTTTACACAACAAGATCTTGCTTGCTCGTAGTTTAGTTGCATTGGAAAGCTTTTTGAAGATCTGGAATGCAACAACAACTCTCCTTCAAAGTTTTCAAGAACCGACAACTCCTAATCACCACGAAATCCTCTTTTATAGGATGGGCATCGGGTTTATTTCCACTGATCAGTCGACTGGTCTTACCCACCAGTCGATTGGTCCCCTACAAATTTGACTCTTTTTTGACATGTCAGTGAAACGACTTAATCCATGTCGGATTCTGGGTGTACTACAGTGCATCAGTCGACTAGTAACCCTAACAATCTGTACATTGTTATAGTAATCCTAGTCGACTTTTAATATTTTGTGACCTACTACAATAACATAAGTTGACTGGGCAACAACATCAGTTGACTGACCTCTATCAGTCAAGTTGATAATTGAGTTATGAACTTATTGCTTGCTTGAACAGTATTACTAGTTGATTGGTAAACTCTATTAGTCGACTAGTCACATATGAAACTCCACTCAACTTTTCTAAACCTCTGAACTCGGGGTTTAGGGTTCACCAATCGACCGATATACCCTATCAGTCGATTGAGACTTCAGTTTTAGTCCTATTTTGATCAACCTTGACCTATTTAACGTCTCGCTCGATCACTTTCCATCAATGACTCCATGTATCATGGTAAATCTGATCCAATGATGATTACATCAACACTCCTTCAATACTCTTCATCGTACAACTCTGGATGTCCTATACCATCATTCACTTATTATCGACCTACTGTCATATTATCAAACATCGAAACTCAATTCGAGTCCAACTTAAGCTTAGTCAGTCTTGACTTGAGGTCGATTGCACCAACAATCTCTTCCTTTTTGATGTTTGATAATATCTTTAAATTAGACTAGCCCATAAGCTTAACTTACTACTTCTTATGTCAAATTATATGAAGGTTTCCTAACTTAAATCTTTCATTCTCTCTCTTTGTTATACATTAAAAAATTTCTCTTCCTGCTACTTCATTCTCCATTCATTCATCCTTAAACCCTTTAATCTCTCCTTTGATAAAACATTTACCATACTTTGGAATCTAAGGTGGTTGGTAAATAGCTAAATCAGATATGTTTAGCCAAATACAACTTAAACAGTTGACTGATAAAGGACACCAGTCGATTGATACTACTCCTACTCAATTGGTTTTCTGAATCAGTCGATTAATATATGATAATCCTGAAAATTATTTTCGCACCAATTTTAAAAATATATAAGTAATTCTATATTTTTTAAAAAATCTTGAAACTTCATACAAACATTATTTGTCAAAATACTATAGGAGAAAAATATTTTTCTTTGAAAATATCTAATATTTAAAAAAAAATGATATGAAGTTAAAAACAATTGAAAATTTTAATGATTCATCCTAACTTTATATCATTACTATCAATAAATAGACTTTACCAAAGTTTTTCAAAATGATTTAAAAATATATTCAAGATCTATTTTCAATCATGATCTATGTATAAGCACCTTAAACTTGACCCATTATTCTAACATCTCACTTGTGTCTAAAGTATTTCAATACACACATAAGTTATCCTAAGAACTTTGTAAGATATAAATAGTTTTTTTAAAACTAAGAGATTATGCATTTTTGTCTAGGTATTTTTAATTTGATCATTCTGCTTACAATGTCAAATATTGTCATTTGTCCTTAATTGTAATTTAAATAAATCAATGCATGAATGTGATCATGACATAGATTAAATACATAACTCTTACAAGAAAGTCTATCAATTTTAAATGATGTATGATGTAATAACATGACAAGAACATAGATCATCATAAGAAATTAATTTTTGACATGATGTCATGATATGTCATGACATTCAAAGCATGACAAATGTGTAACACAATAATGTATAAGAATACCTAAGTTTTTTTTTTAAAAATCTAATTGTCATTATTTAAAATTATGTCAAATACCGAATTTGACATAAGAACGGACGAACTTTTTCGAGTGTACCAAAACTCCAAACTTTGTATACTATGGACTTTATCCTAATGTGTCAATTTTAATCAATTTAAACTTTGAATTCCATTGACACATCTAAAATCTTTCAGGATAAAATGCTAAATTCATTTTCAAAGTATCACTAGATTTCGAAAATGTCAACTTTACTATGATTAGATTAACTACTTTTCCACCCTGAGTTGACACATCTTATACTCATTTAGTGTGAAAGAATCAAATTCCTAGTAACCTAATACCTATTGGAGCCCCTTGGATTTTCTAGATATTCATTAGGGATAACCTCCCTTGATACCTTCTTAATGGCTCTTTTAGGCTTTTTGAAAGCCTTAGTTATTGTAGTTTCATCAAGGTTAATTCTAGGAATAACCTCCCTTGTAACCGTGATATTCTTAGACCTATGATTAGTTTCATAGTTATATAGAACTCTATGGTATAATGATATGTTTTTCTTGGACTTAGATTTGTATCCTAAGCCATTTTTATCCCTAGATGACTCTTGCACGAAATCCTGAATTTTGTCCATTTGACCTTTTAAGTATATTTTTCATCTTTTTTAGGGTATTTTCTTATTTAATAAGTCTCAACCTTAAGACTTGATTCTCTACTTCTAATTTTTCAATTTTTTATTTTCCATAAGTTCTAGCTTGCATATTTTTCCTTCTTGGCATGTGTCTATTTTTCTTAGGATTTTTACCTAGATAGTTCTCATCCTTCATATCCTTTGGTAAATTAGGTCTATCTTGAAAAGTTCTAACGTTCTCCTTAGGTTATTCATATGTCTCATTTATATGATACTTAGCACTTAAATCATAATATTTAATTATAGCATGCTTTTTATCATGATATATTGAAATTACATTATGAAATGATGCCTTAAGCTTAATCTTAGGGGCTCCTACTAAATTTAAGCTTTCATCTTTGTCCTTCTTTGGATGTCTCCCCCTTGGATATTGATTTCGGTAATATCCCGTTTGATTGCATGAGAAGCACACAATGTGCTTTGTTTCTTTACGTATTAGGGTATCAACTTCCTTTGGCTTCTCCTTAGCCTTTGGTGTCACTTAAATCTTCTTCTTAGTTAATCTTAGACACCTACTCTTATAATGCCCATTCTCCGTACAATCAAAGCATATAATATGATATTTATTTTTATGAATTAATCTTGTGTTACCTTGGATGGTGATAGGGGAAGCATGAACTTGTTCCTTGTCGGCTTCGGATGTCGATGACTCCTCTTATTCCGGTGTTGATGGTACACTTCTATAATCTCTTCCAACTCGGATGTTGAGCACCTCTCAACCTTCGGATCTTCGTGAGCTAATGAGTCTTTTTTCTCAGACTCATCCTCACTTTGTATTGGTGATGGATTCTCATGAAACTTGACTAACTTCCTCCTTAGTTCACATGCATCATTGAATTTTTCTAAGTTATACAAAATGTCATTAGATATCAAATTAATCAAAATTTTGGTTACCTTCTCATTTGCCTCGGATCTTTGGACTTGTTCCTTGGTCAATTTGCTCCTTTTAAGAGGTCTTCTTTTCTTGCCCTTTAGAGCCTCAAAACCTTCCGATAGAGCAAACTAATTTTCAATGTTCATCTGGAAAAACATCTTCGTTCTTGTCTTCCATTGAGTAAACCCGCCTAGTCCTTAAGGAGGTGGAAATTGGATGTCAAGTTCAAATCCATTGTTGAACTCCATTTGTCACTAATCATTTTAATCCTCTAGCTTTGTCTTCCCTCGATGATTAGTCTGGTGAAGAGCGACTTTGCTCTGATACTACTTATTAGGACCGTAGTGTCACTAGAGGGGGGGGGGTGAATAGCGATCTTGACTAGATCGTCAATCATCATCCGTGTGCTCATCTATAAGATGTTATATGCAACGGAAATAAAATATAAATAAAAAACATTGCAAAATCACAAGCATAACACACCAGATTTTATATAGTTTGGAATCTTTGATTCATACTCAACGACCTATCTTTTAGCGATATTTACTATCATTTCTCTTTCTCGGAAACTTTTCGGAGGTGGAGAAACCTCTTACAATATATTCTTTCACAACAAATACAATCAAATACGAATATACAAATGAATTGAGAAGAAAATAAAGCAAAAACAACTTTACATAAGATCTTGCTTGCTCGTAATTTGGTTGCATCAGAAAGCTTCTTGAAGATCTGGAATGTAACAACTCTCCTTCAAAGTCTCTAAGAATCGATAACTCTTAATCACCATGAAACCCTCTTTTATAGGGTAATTATCAAGCTGATTTTTGCTGATCAGTTGATTGATTTTACCTACTAATTGATTGGTTCCCTACAAATTTGACCGTTTCTTTGACTTGTTTTCTAAACGACTTAATCCACATCAGATTTTGTGCGTGCTACAATACATTAGTCGATTGGTAACTCTAACAATCGATTACTAAACAATCTGTATACTCCTAAACATTATGTGATTTGCTACAGTACACACAAGTTGACCAATCAACATCAATTGACTAGCCTCTATCAGTTGAGTTGATAGTTGAGTTCTAAACTCACTGCTTGATCGAACACTATATTACCAATCGATTAGTAATACCTGAAACTCCACTCAACTTTTGTAAACCTCTAAACTCGGGGTTTAGAGTTCACCAGTCGACCGATATACCCTATCAATCTACTGAGACCTTAGTTTTAGTCTTATCTTGACCTGACTTTCACTTTGCCTGGTATCTGATTGACCTCAATCTATTAGAATCTCTCTTGTCCAAGATCTGGTCACCCTTGATCTGTCGGGATTTTGATTGCCTAGCATCCGGTCATGACCTGCTAGGACTTCGCCCGCCTAACATCCGATCATTTTGATATGTCAGGACTTCGTCTGTCTAGCATTCGATTACCTTAACCTGCTAGGACTTTACTGACATTAAACATTTGGTCTTCCTGATCTACTTGGACTTGTCAAGTATCTAGTCAATCTTAATCTACTTGACTTTTCGCTCAACTACTTTCCATCAAAGACTCCATACATCATGGTCAACTAGACTCAATAATGATTACACTAATACTCTCCTTCAATATTTCTCATCGCACAATCTCAAATATCTCATACCATCCTTCACTTATCACCAACCTACTGTGATATTGTTGAACATCAAAACTCAATTTGAACCCAACTCAAACTTGGTCAACCTTGATCTAAGATCGATTGCACCAACAACTATCACATTTAGTCAGTGCTCACAGTGCTAGTTAAAATGCTATATCAATGACACATGTGCACAACACCATGCCTATAATGAAACTACACACATCAATATGTATATAAAAAAGACAGTTTGGTGCATGAAGCTTCTGCCATGCAAAGTCTCGGGGAAGAAGTTATTGTACGCAACCTTATTCTGCTTTGTAAGAGGTTATTTTTAGGACTTGAATCCGTAATCTCTAGGTCATTTGACAATAATTTTACTGTTGAGTCAAGACTCCCCTTTAATATGTATATAAAAGCACTAATTGCCATTTAGCTTACTTATATGCCAATTATTGGGTAGGTGCATATAATTAGATTACTAGATTCCCCAACATTCTCGCTCATGTAAAGTGATACATTAAAATTTTTATTGCATCCTATGCATTTTCTTACAAGCAGTGAGTTTGAAAATAGTTGATTGTTGCATCCAACCTCAATCTATCAGAACCTATCCGATAAATAATAGTTGATTATTTGAAAACGAGTACAAGCATTGAACTATGTGATGGATCAATTGGTGTTGCATCCTAAACAATGTTTGCTTTGTTTACATGAAGAAACAATGCAATTGGAAGTGCTTGTGTAGTGATGTTGCAAATTTGACAAAGGAAGTACAATTTTTTTCATCTTCATAGCCTTCTCTATATCAACACAAAGAAATGTTCATGAAATTTCACACTTTGTTGCCTCTTCTAAGGGGGTGAAGGCAAATCCTAAAAAGGCCAATCTATGTTACTATGATAGATTTGCCAAGTGGCAACCCCAATGATGTTGCATGAAGTATGTAGTTTTTATGGGCTATCTACCTTTTATTGGATGGTTAATAAAAAATTTCAGTATTTATGGAACCAGATATTGGTTATTTAAAGAATGGCCAAATTTCAAAGGTTTTTGAGGGGGTGAAGAAGTACATGACTAATGCTTTCATTTGATAATTACCAAACTTCAATTGGGCTCTTAAAAGTGAATTGTGATGCTTCACATGTTAGGAAATGGTGTTCTTTAAAAGTCAATTCATTACATATAATTTAATAATTAATGCATATTATATATATGTAGTTGGTATATTTTGTAGAATGTTATATGCAATTTTTAAAATATTGCATCCTATGCATTTTCTTACAAGCAGTGAGTTTGAAAATAGTTGATTGTTGCATCCAACCTCAATCTATCAGAACCTATCCGATAAATAATAGTTGATTATTTGAAAACGAGTACAAGCATTGAACTATGTGATGGATCAATTGGTGTTGCATCCTAAACAATGTTTGCTTTGTTTACATGAAGAAACAATGCAATTGGAAGTGCTTGTGTAGTGATGTTGCAAATTTGACAAAGGAAGTACAATTTTTTTCATCTTCATAGCCTTCTCTATATCAACACAAAGAAATGTTCATGAAATTTCACACTTTGTTGCCTCTTCTAAGGGGGTGAAGGCAAATCCTAAAAAGGCCAATCTATGTTACTATGATAGATTTGCCAAGTGGCAACCCCAATGATGTTGCATGAAGTATGTAGTTTTTATGGGCTATCTACCTTTTATTGGATGGTTAATAAAAAATTTCAGTATTTATGGAACCAGATATTGGTTATTTAAAGAATGGCCAAATTTCAAAGGTTTTTGAGGGGGTGAAGAAGTACATGACTAATGCTTTCATTTGATAATTACCAAACTTCAATTGGGCTCTTAAAAGTGAATTGTGATGCTTCACATGTTAGGAAATGGTGTTCTTTAAAAGTCAATTCATTACATATAATTTAATAATTAATGCATATTATATATATGTAGTTGGTATATTTTGTAGAATGTTATATGCAATTTTTAAAATAGTGAGTCGTGCCAGTCGGCACTTGCAAAATATTACCATTTCACCTATCGACCGATATCAACACTAACATTGCATGGTGTTCCGAGGCCTCTCATGGTGGGCTTGCTTGATCGCGAGGCCTTCGCGAGGTAGTGAGGTCTCGTGTGAAGCCACCATGCGGCCCCACGATTGCGTGACGCCTCGCTACTATGCATTTTCTATTTTTCCTTATTTCTATTATTTATTATTATTTTTGAATGGTTAATCTTTTTTTTTTAAAATCGTTAATTCCTTTTCCTCTTATTTTTTTTTTCTTTTTCCCTTTCTTAATTTCTTTTCCTATTCCCATTTCTTTCCCTTTTTAAACACATTAGAATTTTTTTTTTAGAGTTCCTTTCTATCTGTTAATTTGAAAGGGAGCCTGGGCGCAATTGGAAAGTTGTTATGGTGTGATTTGGTAGTCATGAATTTGAATTGCGGAAATAATTTCTTGCAATGTAGGACAAGATTGCATATAATAGATGCTTTTTTGGGACTTCATGTTAGTGAGAGTTTTATACATCTGACTGTCCTTTGTCAATTTCTTTTCCTCCACAATCACAAAGACTAAGGGAGAAAATTTTTTTTAAGGACAGAGAGAAAAATACCTCTTTTTAAAGATAAAGGGGATGAATTGTTAGGAAAGATAGAAAAGAAAATTAAACATAAATACTATTATAATTAAACTAAATTATTCTATATATAAATTTAGTCTAATTTTAAACTAATAAAAATAAATCAAATCAAATCTAAGCCTACTTGATCCTAATCAATAAATTTATATATACACTCAATATATTTGTCAACATCCCTTCATCCTTTTACTATAAAATAGAAAATTTAGCCAATACTTTTATATATTCTTAAAATACAAAAATCACATTAATCCATGAATAATTTGAAGTTTTTTAATAAATATAACAATTAATCTTTAAAATCATCAAAATTTATCTAAAGATGTCAAAATCAAAGATCATTCTTCATTGTTATTATAAATGCAAATTTTTGGATTTGATGCCTTTGTAATAAAATTTAAAATTGAAGAAATCTTCATTACTATTTAAGTATAAATTTTTGGACTAGATGTCTCTGCAATAAAACTTGAAAGTGAAGATCAATATTCATTACCATTGTAAAATACAAGTTCTTAGAGTTATACCTCTGCAATAAAATTGTAATTAATATTATTTAACTATGTACAATAATAATAAAATGTAGATTTTAAATTTATACATTCAATATTTGTTGTAAAAGATTAATAAACATCAAATACCTTGTGAGATAATATCAAAACTTGAACTAAACATTCAACATCTCAAAAATAAAATAATAGTAATCATCTATAACAATCAAATTATTAATATAAAAGTATCAAAATCATATTGATAATACAGTATCGAAACCGTATTATTCTGGTCATAAATTAAAACTCTAGCAAAACTCAAAATTTTAAACCTTGATGCAAGTGTACATTTTTTTGCACTCATTACTAGGATTAACTTATCTAACATTATTGTTGCAGACTGATAATACCTATAAATATTTCTGTAGCCATATATTAAAAATTCAGCATTATATAGTGATTCTTCTACTGTAGAAAATCTAATTACTTAATATTGTTTCAATTATAAAGAATATTTTTAAAATATACATAAATAAGAAACCTAATTACTTATTTCCCTGCAACAAATATGCATCCTTCCCACATGAGTTCTCCCCATAGAGAAGAAAGGCCGTGTATGGTAAGTCTCTACGTCTTCTTTTTTAGTTTTCTTCTTCCCCCATATAATCTCCTTCATTAATTTACAATCTTGGTTCTCATCAAGATCAAATTTTGAATTTCAATCAGGCAAGATAACAGTTGATTTACAAAGTTGTCTCCCGATTCTATTTGAATCTCTCTGATTTTTACAATGCTGTGTTGAATCAAACAATTTCTTTTTTTTTATTTGATATTCATGGGATTATGTTGTTTTATTTGATCTTGAAGAATTTCATAATAGACATGTTCCATCCTGATCCAGATGAGGACTAGTTTTCTTCCAACCATGCAAGGATCACATGATCTCAGTGATAACTATATACTGGAGAGGGTCAATTTGAGTGTTCCACCCATCTTTTATGTTGATTATCAGCTATGTTTATGATTCTGTGTATCGAACATACTTGTAAAAACAAAAAACTTGTGTTATTATAATGCATTTACATTTACCTTTCTTGCTTGAGTTCTTGTTGAGACTCTATTACCAGTTGTACTATCATCCTATTTTTATGCTTTCCATTGGATGAACCTAAGGTATGTGGTAGGGGCATCACATTATTAGGCGTACCATTACTTTTGCTATTCTGAGATATCACTGGTATTGGATTTGGAATATCATGCGCTCTCAAACTTTCCACCATTTTACTGTTCTTTATTTCCTACTCTTCTTGTCATTTTTTTTGATACTAGCTACTTTTTTCTTTTTATAGCTGTTAGACTATATGTGTAGTTGGATTATTTTATCACTATTTCCTTTATAATATATTTTTCTTTGTTATTTGATTTTGTGTTGAGTTATCTTTTCTCTGTGAATGCTTAGCGTTGATGTGTTAGAGCATTGTCTAGCATCTTGGGAGCACAATCCTTTGATTGACCAGAGAAATGCTTAGCGTTGATGTGTTAGAGCATTGTCTAGCATCTTGGGAGCACAATCCTTTGATTGACCAGAGAAATGCTTAGCGTTGATGTGTTAGAGCATTGTCTAGCATCTTGGGAGCACAATCCTTTGATTGACACAAGGCTTGTATGGATAGAATTGTTATGTCTTCGGAGTGAATAGTCCTAGTCATGGCAAGATGGCTTGCTTAGGGCAAGACATTAAAGGGTAAAACCCTTTGAAATTAATCCAGTAAAACTTGAATGTGTCATTGCATGCCAAGTGTTGGCATAATACAACGTTGTAATCCTATTTTCAACAGGGGATGGACATCTTGACATGTAAAGTTACTTTAAACCATGATGTTGAGTTGCATGTATCTTAGTTTTTTAATACCCTACATACTGCATATGCGGAATGGCAGAACCTAAGGAGATACAATACAATAGAAAAGGCTCAAATGATAATGGACATGAAAATAAGAACATTGAGTTCCCATTCCGACACTTGATAGTAGTGGAACAACTAAAGCAAGAAGATGTGCATGATAAAAGCTCGTAGTGGTGACTACAAAAAAGAAGGTAGATAAGAGAGAGGAGCATATGCAAATCAACGGAGAGCATACAAAGTTTTTGTAATATTATTTCCAATCACCTGAACAAAGCTCATTCTTATCACAAGCTTTTTATGATATGGCCATCATCTATCATTATGATCAACCATCTCCACTATAGAAAGAAGGAAAAAAGCATGTGCTAACAACTTGAGCCTAATTTAGCCTGATCTTGATTTTAGTCTATGTGGGGATGGGCTTGACATTTCAACAATCTGAGTTGTGATCCCACTTGTACATGGAATGGTTCATATCCCTGGGCCAAGACAACTCAGCCCATGTGTTTTGGGCCATTCCCCCAATTTTGATAACCTTGATGCCAATACATCAAATTCTGCCTTACATTAGACTGAATTGATCTTCGAAACAATAACTTTTCTTTGATTCTTTCTTTGCACTTCCTATTCTAGGAGAATTTTATCTTTAGTTCCTCATCTTTGACTTCATAGCATGGCTGAATACTTGACTTTGTCTTATCTATCTTTAGTTCTTCAGCTTAATCTTTTGATGTGTATGATCACAGAAGTTTTTCATACATGTCTGCATTTGGATGGGGTTGATCTTTGTTCTTTGAACTGGTGTTGGTTTCACCTTCATGACAGGAAAAAGTACAGGAAGAATTCAGGCATTTGAAAACTGAGAGAACATTATGGCTCCAACGACAGGTAATGTAAGGCTCTAATTGCAATGAATATTGAAAATAAAATCTCATCAGGAAATTTGAGAAGAGATCTAGTCTGTTACTACTTATAGTATTAGCTATACCATTTTATCTGACTTTTGAAAACCTACACTCTTTACTGCAATAATATCCCCCTGTACAGTAACCCTCTTCACAAGGAATGCCACTTATGAAATAAATGTCATTTGATTGTCATTGAATTGTTGAATTGCCATTAAATAAATGGTCTCACTTGCCAATGCGATTTCAGGTTAACCTCGAAGAAAATGTTAAATCATTAAAGGTGGAATTTGATTCATATGTGCAAAAAGAGGTAAATTTTTTGCTTTTTCATACCACATATTGCATTATAGTTCATGCCGGAAATGCTCTTTTGAGTTGTTTCATTGCCTTACAATTTTGTAGGCTATTTTAGAGCACAAACTCCATCATTTCGAGAGAGAAAATGATACTTTGAAACATGCAGAGGTACTTAACTCTAGTGTTTTTTTTTATTCTTAGTTTTTATTTTTAATATTCAATGACTCACAAACAAATGCCTTGGGCCCATAGTAGTGACAATTGCTCAAATAAGGCCTCCTTGTTCATAAATACATAAATTAGACATTAACCGATTATACAAAAATGCTGTTTTTTTGACCAATTACTATTTTCACCAAGCAATTGTTTCACTAAACACTTGATAATGTTTATCATTGTTCCAAAGTTCATTAATAAACTCTTGGGTTTGTTAGTAGTATCTTGGATAATCTTATGATAGTTTTGGTACAATTTTTTGTATTCAGTGTTGAAAGTTCTTTGAGATCGTAAAGAATGGTATACTAGATCTTAAGATTTAGATAGATTGATAGACTAGATGGGTTAAAAATTTGTCAATTTCATTCTTTAACTATTTGTCCTCGTATTTGAGTTATTGATATTGTTGCTCATGCCAAACCATAGTTTGAAATTTCGATCCGTGTCGGGCGATACGAGCGGAATTTATCATTCTGCCCCGTTGCTCGACACCGATACAAGTGGTACCAATGGTCGCGGGGTCTCGCGCGGGGTCACGACGACCTCTAAGAGGCTGCAATGGCGTTGCACGACCTCCGCGTGCCTCGCAGAGGCCACGAGGTGTCGCACGACCTCTGCGTGGCCCGTGGAGGTCGTGACAGCGTTGCGCAACCTCTTCAGAGGCCGCAACGCCGTTGCGCAGCCTCCGCAGGGGCCGCAACATCATCACGCGACCTCCGTGGGGGAGCGCGGCGACTCCGCAGGTGAGCCTGGCATCGACGGCCTTGTCGGAGGCGTTGCCAAGTGCAATTTGAATGATTTTAATAATCAACTCCTTAAACTATAGTTTAAGCTATATAAAAATTAAATTAAATAATTAAAATTTAATATATTTATCTTATTAATTTAAAAATATTTCATAAATTATTTTTATTAATTTGTATATGATGAATAATAATTTTATTATTATTAAATTTTATTTTATTTTTTAATCCTATTTAAATTATTTTTTGATTTTTTTCCATAATTATTTGTTTATTTTTAATATTTAAATTTAAATTTTCATTTTTATATTTAAAAATTATCAAAATTTACCAATACAGCACGATACGATATCGAAATCGTATCGTTCTGATCGTGGACCGAAACCTCGATACGGGTTGAAATTTTAAACCTTGTGCTAAACAACTTGAGTAGTAGCAACTAAGATACAAATATATATATATATATATTTTTGCGTGTTTCAACTTTCTATTTTGTTTGCCGGACACTAGGAGGAGATGAAACATTTAAAAGTGGAGGGAAAGATAAGCACTAGTTGATGGTACTAATTAAGACAAGAATATTATCTTATGATTTTCCCATTTGTTGGTAATTGGTTATGGTGAGGAGGTAAATCCTAAAAAGATTGGGGAGGGGGAAAGAGATACACCTATCAGAGTAACAACAATATAAAGAGGAATGACGCTAGAGTTGGAGAAATCAAGCTATATCGATGCCTCTTTAATTTTAGTTGTGAAGTCACTCCCGGTGGATATCTTAGATATATTTATGTATATGTGGAGAAGTGAATTCCAATATTTGATGTCCTAGGAGTACTCTACAATATGGATCTTAGAAAATTATGAGACTAGTTAGTAGCGTATTAATACAACACTCGTTATGGTTGAGATTTCTTATTATATTTGTATGACTCGTTGCTCTAAATTTTACGATTGCCATAGGTTAATATTTGAAGATAAATAAACAAGTGATAGTGTGATGTAAGATTAATTTGGTTGATCTTGAAACATTTTAGAGCATGTCAAGTGTAGGCACCACAAAATACCAACACCTCACCTTTCGAACCGGAGAACAAAAAATCTAGCATGGAATGGTACCTTATATGGCAGCATCATCTAAGTTAATTTTGAAATTGATAGAAAATATCATTTCTTAGGCTGTATTGGCGAAACAATTTCTTAGCTAGAAAATGATATTTTGGTTTAATGGGTGAGAGGGGGCATGCTTTTAGCATTTTTCATTAAAGAGACCTTATTAGGGTCAAATCTAGGTACATGCTTATTAATCAACTTTGGATAACTTAGTTTATAAATCCATAGTTTAAAATTTTGTACCATGTGGGTGGTACGGATAAAACTTACCATTCCATCCGTTAGCCGACATCGGTACCAACACCAACACCAACACCGTGGGGTACTACGGTAACTCCACAAGGTTGGGAGAGCCCCGTGGAGGCCTTCGTGAGGTTGCAGAGACTGTTGTGATCCCATGACGACCTCTGCGGGGTCGTAGGGGCACTATGATACTCGCGCCGACTCTGCGGGATTGCGACATGACCTCTGTGGGATCGCAGTGCCTTTGCGACCCCGCAGAGGTCGTTGCAGAATCGCGATGTCCCTGCGACCCCGTAGAGGTCGCTATGGGATCACGACATCCTCATAACTCCGCAGAGGTCGCTGCAAGATTGTGGTGCCATTGTAACTCCGAGGAGGTTGCCGTGGATCACGGGGCCCCACGACCTTGCGAAGGTCACCGCGGGATTGCAGCACGACCTCTGTGGGATCGTGGAGGCACCACGTGTTTTTTTTTTAAATTATTTTTTTGTATTTTAATTTTTTAATATTTAAATTAAGATTTTTTATTTTTAATTAATATATTTTATATTTAAAAAGTATCGAAACCGTATCGATACGATACGGTACTGAAACTATATCGTTTCGGTCGCGGATCGAAATCTCGACATGGATTGAGATTTTAAATCATGCATAAATTACATGACATCCAATTTGGTTTCTTTTTTCTTTATCTTTATTAAAGTATCTATGCCATATAGAATCTGTAATAAGGAAGTTTTTTTTTTTTTGGTCCCCATGGTAGGGCCTTGTGGCTAGCGTGGCAGAGAGTTGCACCAATGAGCAAGGGTCAATCTCCGGTGGCTGCAAGCCTTTCGGAGTGTCTGTTCTTCTGCTACGCTAGCCTTGAGTTGGGCAATATGCTTTCCGTGAGTTACCTCCTTCGTGTTGCCTGTGGGACCGATTGGCGGGGACACTGAGGGCGAGCGAATCGCCTTTTGCACCAATGTAATAAGGAAGTTTTTGTAGAATTTAAGCAACTTTATTTTTGTTCAAGTTGAAATGCAGACAAAGGTAATCATATTTATATGATGTGAGGGTATTTTTTACTTCAATTGAAAGTTTTAAAATTGTGTACTTCCTTAAAATAGGAGAGTAAGAGAAAATGGTGGATTTTTTTTCTTCATCTCTATTAAAATTGATTTACATGGGAATTGTGATCCTTTTTTGTAACTTCAACTCAATTTTAATTAGAAATAAACTAAAAACATTTAATGAAATGAAAGATAACACTTTATCCGGTTGTAAGAGGCAAATAGCAGATTTATCCATGTCGACATCTATATGTGCACTTCATAGAGTTGGCAAAATTTTATGAGGGGTAGTTGTACGAAATTATAGTAGACGCTAGATTTTAACACGTTTTGTGAATATTATGCTAGATTTGAAAACAAATAAAATGTTGGGCTAATTTGAGAAATTATTCAAGCTTATACTAATTTGTGCATATAATAATATGCTTTGATTCTATATACTGAACATTTGGACCACTTTCCATTCCTAGGTATAATCTTGATCTGGACTACTTTGGTCTAGGTCATGAAAGAGGAACAACATTAAATGATCCTTGACATATTAATTCCAATTTAACAATATGCCCTCATGTTATATCTAAAGGTGCCCTCCTATCGTTCATTCACTTATATGAGACATTGCAAGGTTTGTCAAGTGATTGCTCCCTTTATCATAACACGATGTTGTAATTCCACTTACAAGGAGATGCCTAGTTAATAACAACACAATAATCGAGAACTATAATAGTAATAATTAGCAAGATTCAAAATCTCAAGTCATGTTGATATTTCGGCCTTTGACTCCATGTTGTGCCGATGTTTTGGTACATGGTGCTGTTAATGGATTCGAGCCGAAGAAGGAAGGAGATGAAACATAAGAAAAAGACATTATGTGTGCTAAATATGATTTTAAATCTTATACTATGCCGGACAAAATGGTCTAAACATATCATTCCGATAAATTATCAAACTTGAATACCACTCAATACAAATAATGTTCCTTTTCTCCTTTATCCTCCAATCTATCACCGACATCATGTATCGGAGCATTAGCACAATACTGAAATTACATCAAAGACCAAAGTTACATCATGGCTTGAGATTTTAAACCTAGATGTCGAGTTGTATTGAGTTTTGATAATTTATTGGAATGATATGTTTCGATCATTCACCTAACATGGTACAACATTTTAAACCATCATAATTGGCTTAAGATATAAAAGAGGTGTTCAATAAAAATATATATTATACACATTTTTATTTCTTTTTGAAAAAGAGAATACAATGTGAATATACAAAAGGAAAATGTCAAACAATTAAAAATGAAAGGTACAAGTAAAAATAGACTCAATTTATTTCATATTGAGGATCTTAAAGCAACTCTGTAGATCGACTGGTACCAAATAAGGCTTTAAACTAGCCGTGGTCTACAAAACTGTTGGCTAAGGAAAATGGAGAGTAAACACAAATTGAGTGGTAGAGATCATGTGCATGTAGAATTTAAGTTTCCACCCATAGAGTTCTAAGTTATAGGTTTTATTTTAATGTATAATCTACTTTTATCTTTATTAACACTTAATTATCACAATTTACTTTTCTTAAGTAGATCTATTTAATTTTCACCATTTATTAAATTCATTTCTAATCATCTCTTTTAGTCGTCATTAATATATTTATTGACTCCACTTAGTGGGATATGGTTGTTACAGTCATCAATAATACATTCACTAATTGAATCATTAGAGGAAGACTATGCAAATAGTATAATGCTCTAACATGTGTCTAAACCGTCATCGGTGATAAACAATAGTATAATGCTCTCATGCAAATAAATGCTATGTCCGACCCAAGCCGCCATATCTCTATGGATAGGTAAGAACTATAATAAAAGAAAAAGTTCACAGTTTCATTTTTTTAGTATTTCTTTTTCAGAATTTATAATAACCATTTTTGTTTTTCACTTTAAATCTTTATACATCAATTATTCTACCTTTGGTTCACGTCCTATAGATTAGTTTAAGGGACTAACTTACAGCACCTTTAGATGATCTCTAGATAATTATAGTATTAAAGAGGTGTACAAGTATCAACTTCCAAATCAATAAGTAGCTTTGAAGATAAGTAGTTTAAAGATATATTTCAATTGAGGAGTAACTAAAGCATTAATTTTTTTCCCTTCAGAGTAATCTCTCCCTATCTTTTAGAATCCATTTTGATAATTTAGGATTATTTTAATTTTAATTTTTTAAAACCATTGTAGCACTATGAATAATATTTTTATATATGCAAAATTCATTCACGAGGACATATAAGTGAATCTAAGAATAAATTTACCAACCTCATAATTATACTTGGTAAAATTTTGAAACTCTACAAGTGTGCACTTCCTCCTGATGCATATCCACAAAAATACAAAAAAAAATATAGGAACGATTTAGAAAGGCTTAAGATAAACTAAATATGATAAAAATAGAAAATCTAAAAATTAACAAACTCCAGGTCAATGAATCCATTCATTCTCTAATTTTCCCAATACAATCTTGTTGCGCACACGTGCTCACCAATCAACAAAAGCGAAGAACGTCGAAGAAAGAAAGAACCAAACGAAAAAGAGAAGAAGAACAAAAATTTTAACGTGGTTGGGCAAAGATCGCTTACTCCACAAAACGGCTAAGAGAAAACTATGAAAGAATCATAGGTTTAGGATTACAATTATCCTATATATACATCTCTAGCCAACCATGGTAAATTTCTTAACTTTTTCGAACTCCCCGCCGCCTCCAGGACATGACACGGCTCGTTCGTGCCTCCTAGCACGACTGTGTCTTAGCCGTGCATTTTCCTCTAGCGCATAACACCTGGGCCTGTCGTGCTTTCCTCGCAATGACCGTGTCTCGCCATGTGTTTTCCTTTCTGCATGCGATAGCACGACCAGACCGCTTTGCAATGACCGTGTTCTCTACCGCATTTTCCCCTCCAAAGGTATAAAGACGACTGAATCAGGCTTCCTAGCACGATTGTGTCTCGATCGTGCGTTGTTTCTACCTCCATATGATCCATCTTCAACAATCTCCACCTCGGCGAATATCCACCCCTTTGGAGAAAATAAGCATATGAAGATAAAACCTCCTGGAACAATTGAGTTCGGGCTTCAATCCCTCTAGCAATTAGAGAAATTGATCAAGTTCAAGCAATTCTTAAACTTCTCCATGGTAACTGGCTTTGGCAATATATCTACAACATTTTTCGTAGTCTGAATCTTTTCAAGTTGAATTTCACCAGAAGAAATCAGCTCTCTGATCTTGTGAAACCTCACATCTATGTGTTTGGTTCTTGCATGATAAACCTAATTCTTCGCTAAATATATAACGCTCTGACTGTCACAAATCAACTTTACTCAACCTTGTTGAACACCCAGTTCCCTGACTAATCCTGTAATCCATAATGCTTTCTTTGTTGCCTTGGCAATCGCCATGTATTCCGACTTAGTAGTGGACAATGCAACTATAGATTGTATCATGGACTTCCAATAAATAGATCCTCCTGCCACAGTAAATACATATCCTGTAGTAGACATCCTGTCATCCAAATATCCTACAACTGAAGGATCATCCTGTTGTCTGCTGAACATGGTGTCATAATCTACAGTACCTCTCAAGTATTGAAAAATCTACTTGACTGCATCCCAATGTTGTCTACCTGTACTAACAACATACGTCAAATCCGATCTTGTGCAAACCATGACATAATCAGACAACCAACTGCACTGGCATATGGAATATTTGATATATCATGAATCTCATCATCAGTCTTTGAGCATTGTGTAATTGATAATTTGAAATGTTGCACTAGAGGTGTATTCACAGATTTCGCATTACCTATGTTGAGTCTGTCCAATACCTTCTCAATGTAACTGTACTAAGATAACCATAATTTCCTAGAGCCTCTGTCTCTATGGATCTCCATCCCAAGAATCTTCTTGGTCGCACCCAAGTCTTTCATGTCAAACTCTTTGCTCAGTAGCTTCTTCAATTTGTTGACTTCAATCACACTTCTCGCAACAATTAGCATATCATCCACATAAACTAACAAGAAGATAAGCAAATCATAATCAAAGCTCTTCACATATATGTAACAATCATACTCACATCTTGTGTACCCATTCTGAACCATATATAAATCAAAATGCTTGTACCATTGTCTTTGAGATTGTTTCAATCCATAAAATGACTTCTTCAATTTACAGATTAAATGCTCCTGTCTGGGTTGCCTAAAACCTTTTGATTGTGACATATAAATCTGCTCTTCTAAGTTGCCATGAAGAAACGCAGTCTTCACATCCAGTTACCCAACTGCAGATCATGATGAGCCACCAAAGTTAACACCGCTCTGATAGATGTATATCTGACCACCGGAGAAAATATCTCATTATAGTTAATCTTCTTTTTCTGTGAATAACCCTTTGCTACTAGTCGAGCCTTGAACTTTCCTTTTACACCTTCTGAAATTGATTATTTCTTCTTGTATACTCATTTGCATCCTACAACCTACCTTCCTTCCTTCAGGAAGTTCCACCAGGTCCCATATTTGATTCTTATGCAAAGACTCTATTTCTTCTGTCATAACCCATCTAGTTGTCCTTTTTAGAGCTATGAACCACCTCCTGAAAAGTAGTAAGATCTTTGCAAGTAGTAATAAGTGCATAAGAAACCAAATCTTCAAAATCATATATGACAGGTGGTTTTATGGTGCGCTTGGGCTTGTTTGTGTCTATAATCCGATGCTCCATGTGCTCCAAACTATCATCCTCAATCCCATGATTTTCTAGCTCTACTTGCACAACATCTTTGCTTTTGTTGCTATCCGATGGTGTTTGTTTCTCATCTCCTTGAGTGCGCTGCTACATAGCCTTCTTATCAAATACTACATCTCGATTGATCACCACCTTGTTTGCCTTAGGATCCTAAAGCTTGAAGCCTTTCACTCCTTTTTGATATCCTAGAAAAATATATTGAACAGATTTTGCATCAAGCTTTGACCTGTCTTCGTTAGAAACATGTGCATAGGTTGGACATCCAAAAACTCTCAGACTAGAGTAATCAATTGGGTTGTCTGTCCATACCTCCTTTGATACTCTCCCATCTAGTGTGGCTCTTGGTGATCGATTTATCATAAAATACGCTATGTTTACTGCCTCGACCCAGAAGGTCTTTATAAGTCCAACATTCAATCTGAGTCATCGAGCTTTCTCGATTAGAGACCTATTCATCCTTTCTGCTATACCATTTTGTTGTGGTGTCTTGCGTACTGTATAATGTCTCTTGATATCATGCTACTCATAAAATTCTTGAAATTGTGAATCTGTGTATTCAGTGCCATTGTCAGATCTAAGACACTTCAATTTTCTCCAGCTTTCCATAATTTGAACTTCGAGAAAGTTTCTGACTTGTGCTGCATGAAATACACCCAGACCTTCCGTGAGTAATCATCGATGAAACTTACAAAATACATATGCCCCCCACGTGATGCTACACTGGCTCGACCCTAGAGATCTGTATGAACATAATCTAGAATCCCTTCTATTTTGTGTGTGATTGTCTTGAACTGCACTCTACTTTGTTTCCCAAGAATACAATTTGCAGAAATTGAGTTTGCATGTCTTGATGCCCTTCAATAAATTCCTTTTATGAAGCTCCAACATCCCACGATCACCTATATGACCCAGCTGCATGTGCCACAATATCATATCATTGGATTTTGATTCTACAACAACAACCCCCACCTACAACCGTCATCCCTAGCAACTTATAAATGTTCCCTACTAGTTTCATGGTTCCATTCACAGACTTATAATTACAACCGTTACCATCCAAAGTCTCCGAGGAGATCAGATTCTTTCTCAGATCCGGTACATGTTTGACATCACATAATGTTTGAACTATACCATTAAACATCTTGATTTTAACATTCCCCATTCTAATGATTCTGTAAGATGCATCATTACTCATTAGAACAGAACCATAATTGACCTGTTTATATGTATCAAATCAATCTTTGTTAGGTGTCATGTGATATGAGCATGTTGAGTTTAGGATCCATGAATCTATCAATTGTTCTGAACTTGATAAGACAGAAAGTATGTCGCCATCGCTGCACTCTGAATTTTCTTCTACTATGTTCGTAGACTTCGATGAAGCATCTTTCTCTGTGTTAGTCTTTTTTCTCTCTAAACAATCTCTCTTGATATGCCCCTTTACTCTGCACTTGTAGCATGTGATCTCCTTTTTCGATTTAGATTGGACCTTATTGTTTCCCGTCCTATGTCGAGTACTGTTCCTTCCATATTCTTGGTTACTTTTCACCACAAGTCCGTCACCTTGTGAAGTCTCATCGCTAACTTTCTTCCGCTGATGAAAACCTAAAAGAGCACTTGTGACCTCTAGATTTAGAGATTTCTTTCCCCATATCAGAGTTGTAACTAGATTTTCATATGTCGGAGATGAAGGTAAAGAATTCAATAACATTAGTGCATTGTCTTTGTTATCGATCTTCACATCAATCCGCTTCAAATCACTGATAATATGATTGAATACGTTGATGTGTTGCGTCAGATTGGTGCTCTCTGCCATCTTAAGCCCAAATAATTTCTGCTTGAGATAAAGCTTGTTTGTCAACGATTTGGACATATATCGACTTTTCAATTTCTGTCAAACTGCCACCGGTGATTCCTCATCCATGACGTGATACATTGCGTCAACCGTTAGATAAAGCCTGATGGTTACTTCCCTTGCCTGCAATTCCTCCCAGTTAATCTTCTCCAAGCGCTTTCACCATGCCTGGCTACACCGATAGATCCTTAACCCTCCTCTGCCACAATCCAAAATTTCCAGTTCCATCGAACTTCACAATGTCGAATTTTGCAGAAGAGATCCCCGCTATGATAAACCTTGGCTTTGATATCACTTGTTACACACATGTGATCATCAGTCAACAAAAGCGAAGAATGTTGAAGAAAGAAAGAACCAAACGAAAAAGAGAAGAACAATAGAAATTTTAACATGGTTGGGCAAAAATCGCCTACTCCATAAAAAGGTTAAGAAACAACTATGAAAGAGCCATAGGTTTAGGGTTACAATTATCCTATATATATATCTCTAACCAAACATGATATTTTAGATCTAAAATACTATAAATTTCTTAACTTTCGCCACGCCTCTCGCACGATCGTGTCTCCGGCACGATCGTGTCTCGCTGCATTTTCCTTCTAAGATATACCACGACCCACCAGGTTTGCTTCGCAAGGCCGTGTCTTAACTGCATTTTCCTCCAGATAAGACGACCAGTCGTGGCTTCGCACGGGCGATCTCTACTGTATTTTCCTCCAAATAAGATAGACGACCCGACCGTGTCTCGGTCGTGCGTTATTTCTACCTCCATATAAGCCAACAACAATAACAACAACAAAGCCTTATCCTACTAGGTGGCGTTGGCTATATGGATTCGTCTACGTCATTGGGCTCTATCCCCTACTATTTCATCATCTATACTTAAATAAATTTTATCTTTTTTTATTGTTGCTAACTAAGTCTTTTTTGGTCTTCCTCTTCCTCGTTTGATATGTATATTTGTCATTGTTTCACATCGCTTAATTGGAGCATTTATTGGTTGTTTAAGTACATGTTCGTACCACCTTAAATGTATCTCTTGGAGCTTTCCTTCAATAGATGCAACTCCAACTTTCTCTCTAATGTTCTCATTTCCTATTTTGTTCATTCTTTTATGTTCGCACATCCACCTTAACATCATCATCTCTGCAACTCTCATCTTTTGCTCATGTACTCGAGTCGTAGCCCAACATTCAGTGCCATGTAACATAGCAGGTCTAACCGCCATTTTGTAGAACTTCTCTTTCAGTTTTAGAGGTGCTTTACGATCACATAAAATACCAGACATTTTCCTCCATTTCAACTATCCTACTTGTATTCTATGTAAAATATCTCTCTTAATCCCTCTATCACTTTGCAAAAATGATTCTAAATATTTAAAGCTCTCAGTTCTAGATAACTCGTCATTTCCTATCTTAATACTTGTCTCATTACATTAATATTGTTAAACTTAAATTCCATATATTTTGTCTTTACTCTACTAAGCCTAAAACCTTTCACTTCTAGTATTTTCCGCCATAATTCTAATTTAGCATTTATTCCTTCACGTATCTCATCTACCAAAACAATATCATCTGCAAACAACATGCACTACGGTACTGTCTTAAATATGTCCAGTGAGTTCGTCCATGATTAGTGTAAAAAGATAGGAACTTAGAGTTGTTCCTTGATGTAACCCTATCTTTATTGGAAATGCTTTAGTTAATCCGTCTGAAGTCTTCACTCTGGTCGTTACATCCTTATACATATCCTTAATTAGTTCAATGTATGTTATGCTAACATCTCTTTTATAGAATTCTCCATATAATTTCTCTTAGGACTTTATTATAAGCTTTTTCTAAGTCAATGAATACCATGTGTATATCCTACTTTTGCTCATGATACTTTTCAATTAGTTGTCTGAGAAGATGTATAGCTTTTATTGTCGGCTTTCCTGCCATAAACCCAAATTGATTTTCGTGGTCTCCTTCTTTAATATTTTTTCTATTACTCTATCCTAAAGTTTCATGGTATAACTCATTAGTTTAATACCCCGATAGTTTGCACAAGTTTTGTATGTCTCCTTTATTCTTATATAAAGGAATTAAAGTACTTACCCTTCATTGATTAGACATCTTTTTTGTTTTCAATATCATGTTAAATAGTTTTGTAAGTCGTTCAATACCTTGTTTCCCTAGGCACTTCCATAACTCTATTGAAATTTCATCTGGTCCAATAAATTTTCCATTTTGTATTCCATTTAAAGTTTATTTTACTTCTGAAATTTAAATTATACAATAAAAATTTAAATTTCTATACTCATTTTACCTACTTAAATTACCTAAATTAAGTTGGTCATCTAAATCTTTATTAAAAAGTTGATAAAAATATCTTTTCCACCACTTTTTTATTTCTTCATCATTTACTAGTACCTTATTGCATTCACATTTAATACATCTTATTTGATTAAGATCTTTTGACTTCCTCTCTCTCACTTTAGCTATTATGTAAATGTCTCTCTTTCACCTTCTTTTGTATATAATTTTCGATATAACCGTTCAAAAGTTTCATTCTTAGCTTCATTCACTGCTTTCTTAGTCTCTTTCTTAGCTATTGTATATTTTTCAAGTTTTCCTCGTTCTTACAAATATATAATTCCTTATAGGCTGTTCGTTTTTCCTTCACTTTCTCTTGTATTTTTTCATTCCACCACTAAGATTCCTTACTTGGTGGTGCATGCCCCTTTGACTCACCGAGTACACTCTTGGCTATTATTTTCAACTTTGATACCATCTTATTCCATGTCGTATTAGGGTCACCGTATATTTCATCTAATACTTGTACTCCTACCTTTTCTTTAAATATGGTTTGTTTCCCATCCTTTAACTTCCACCAGTTAATTTTAGGAGTCGTGTATATTTTCCTTCTATTAATATTATGCTTGAGGCGTATATCCAATACTACTAACCTATGTTGGGTAGTTAAACTTTCTCTAGGGATAACTTTACAATCTTTACAAATATTTTTCTCTCTTTCTAATAATAAAAAAGTCAATTTGCGATTTATTATTTTTACTTTTGAACATGACCAAGTGCTTTTCTCTTTTCTTAAAAAACATATTAGCTAGTATAAGATGATATGCTATTGCAAAATCTAATATAGTTTTACCTTCGTTATTTTTTGTTTCAAACCCAAAACTCTCATGCACTCTCTCATATTCCTCATTTTTCAATCCGATATGCCATTTAAATTGCATCCTATTAAAATCATTTCATTTGACTGAATATTTTGTAATACTTCATCTAGGTCGTCCCAAAATCTTAATTTGACATCTTCATCTAATCCTGCTTGAGGTGCATATACACTAATTATGTTATAGTTTTTTTTCCACTACTATTTTGAGAGTTATAATTTTATCCTCCCTTTCTAACTACTCCTATCACTTCATTCTTTAATGAACTATCTACAATAATACCCATTCCATTTCTTGTTTTACTCTTACATGAATACTATAACTTAAAACCCGAGTTCCCTATCATTTTTGCCTTCTCGCCTACCCATTTTGTTTATTGTACGCACAAAATAGTAATTCTTCTCCTAATCATTGTATCTACTATCTCTATTGCTTTACCAGTGAGAGTTCCTATGTTCCATGTACCAAATCTTAGACTATTAGTTTTCTTATAATATTTATTTTTACCCAACCTATGGTGTGAGAACTCTTGTTTATTTAACACTACACCCAAGTTCTCATGGAGATATAGCAGTCCTTGTCGATATGTTACAATCGGACTCTGCAACGCGATCTCTTGCATATTTATCACTACACCCGAGTTCTGGAGATGTAGCGATCTTTGTCGAGACGTTAAAGTTCTACCCTATAATGCGTTCCTTCTGAGGAACAATCTAGCATTAGCACAATAGTTTGATGGATCAATTCATTGAACAATTGACTTAGTTTAACGCTGACTGGCAACCTAATGCAACCCTCCTGCTTTATCCGAGCTTGGGATCGACCACGATAAAGTTAACTCATCATGGGCGGAGTTTATCTATATATAAGCCATCTTCAACAAATCCAAATTAAGGAATCTAACATCCATTACTAACAATCAACTAGCAATCTTCAAATTTGAACTAAATACGCCAACACAAATAAGATAACAAAACTTCCTAATTTTTAACCAAGCAACTTTCCTTGGTTGACTAAACAAAGTAGGTGATTTGATGATAAAACACTTTAGAAATTGACCTAAATAACAAGCAAGCAATTATTATCTAAAATATGTTTTCCCAATGTCAATAAGGAAATTAGTCACAGAACTTTACCTCTAAAGTGACCATGACCAATGACTAAGATCTTAAATGCCAATCTCAATAAATGATAGTTCAGTCTAGTGTCGAAATAGGGAATTTAGAAGTGAATTTGGTAGTTGGGGTTTGAAGGAGGAGAAGGGTTTGAGGGAGGAGAAGTTAGTTGCCCTGTGATCTCCTTGTGTGGAGAGGGTCATATAGGAGAAGAGAGTAGCAAAAGAGGGGGAAAATAACTAGGTGAAAGGGCAATGATGGTGTCAAGGTGTGTATGGAGCACAAGTGGTTGGTATGATGACTAGATTTAGGTTATCAGATACATTGAATAGGGAAGGGAAAAGAGGGAATAAATAGGAGGGAGAGGGAAAGGGAAATTGAGAGAGGGAGTTGCCAAAGAAGGGGATGCTTATGATTGTTTTAAGGTCGGTGGCACATAGAAAGGGGTGTGAAGGCGGTGGTGGTGTGACAAGGTAGAAGAGAATATGTTTGAAATCTCATAATGTGCCAGGCGAAATAATTGAAATGAATCATTTTGATAAATCACCGAAATTCGATTTCACTCAGCATCAAGGTTCAAAATCTTGAGCCATTTCATAGTTTCGGTCTTTGATCGAAAAAATACTGTTCCAGTATCCTATCGACGCTTCGATGCTTGATGTTGATGGCAGAGTGGAGTTGGAGAACAAAGGAAATGAAGCAAAGGAAGGAGACTGTGTTGAGTAAATATTGAGTTTCGATAATTTAGTGGAATGATTTGTTTTGAATGGTTCACTGAGTAGACAAGATTTAAAACCATACTTGATTCCAATATTTAAAATTTTGATCCGTACTAAGTTTTCAATTCGCGAACAGAATGATACAGTTTTATATCATATTGTATCGTGTCATATGGTTTTGATACATTTTTTTATTTTTTTATTATAAATTCAAAATTTTATTTAAAATATCATTTATTTTTTATTTTTATTTTAATATAAAGTTATATATTATAATTATATTAATTAATTAATTTATTTAATTAAATGATTATATATATACTCATTTAATTAAATAAAATTATTAATTAATTAATATAATTATATCCATTGCAATTTCGATTGCGGCAGAATTGTGATCGCGAACATCGAGAATGGATTACGGTGGAATTGTGATTGCGTACGCCGTAATTGGATTACGGTCATAGACGCTATGAATCGCGACTGCGGACGTCGCAATCCAATCGTTGCGGAATCATGATCGCGAATGCCTGAATCCTATCATGGTAGAATTGCGATCGCAGGCATCGCGATCCAATCGCAATGAAATTGTGATCCAATCGTGATGGAATTGCGATCGTGAATTTGCCACGAATTCACAATCACGATTCCGCCGCTGTTTATGATCTTGAATCCGCCGTCAATCGTCTTCACTGCCGCCTTGCTGCTATGACATTTTTGTATGCTAGTGCCGGTCCCACATCGAAATGGTAAAATTTATCGATTTTGGATGGCAAGGATCGATATTTAAATCCTTGCTTGATACAAATTCCTTTCTATGCTTCATCTCTTTCTTCAACTCCTTCAACTCCAATGCATTATAGGCACCGTGCGTTGAAACATTGGCATGATATTCAAACAAATATTATTTTAGTAAAAAATTGATATCTATTTTAGTTTGAACTCACACGTCAGATCATTATGTCTATTTAGCCTCAATCTAATCCTAAACCAACTTCAATGTGCAAAATCTTAAATGTTCAATTCAACTCAATTAATTCATTATTTAAAAATTAATTTAAAACATGAAAATTTAAATGTGGTAAAATTTCACTATCTAACACACTACAAACATGATAAAAATTAAGATTAACTTAAAAAATAAATTAATTCAAAAATTTTTAGTTGATTAAGTTTTTTTTTAGCAAGTTGTCAATACATAGCTCGGTCCATGACGAGTTAATCCTATCATGGCTGATCCCAAACTTAGGTAGAGGAGGGTTGTATTAGGTTGTCAACGAATGTTAAATTAAGATAAATATTCAATGCATGGATCCATTAAATTATTGTACAAATACTAAGTTGTTTTCGGGAAGGAACGCGTTGCAAGGTCCGACTGTAATGTCTTGGCAAGGGTTACTATATCTTTAGAATTCGAGTGCAGTGATAAATATGCAAGAGTTCATATTAAAGGTCCGATTGTAGTGACATCGACAAGGATTGCTACGTCTCTATGAGAACTTGGATGTAGTATTAAATAGGCAACAATTGTCATAGTATAGGTTGGATAAGAACAAATATAATAGGAAAACTAATAGTCTAAAATTTGAAATATAGAACATAAGAACACTCACTGGTAAAATAATAGAGATAGTAGATATAATGATTAGGAGAAGAATTAGTATTTTGTATGTACAACATAGGGACCGGTATGGTTGCGCTAGAGGGGGGGGTGAATAACGATTCTCGATTTTGCGCTTGATTCGCGTGCTCGTCTACAATAAGATAGTGCACAACGGAACATACAAATAAAATGCACAAACAAAAACACAAGACAAGCATACAAACGCAGCGATTTAATGTGGTTCGGAAATTAGAGATCCTACTCCACGGGCGAGCTCTAGTAAGCTCTAGTGATGCACACCACCACTATCAAATTTCTCCTCGATGACATACCGGAGGTGGAGAAACCTCTTACAAGTCTCTTACAATAATAAGAACAAAATACAACAAGCAAATATAACAATTACAAAAGCAAATGAAAAATAAGTGAACACACTTTACAAGTTAAGGCTTTTGAATCCTTGCTTATTGGTTGCTTTGGGAGAGCTTGAAGGACCTTGAAATACACCAGCACTTCACCTCAAATCGCCCCAAGAACTGCTGTCGAAATCCTCCCCGTTGAGCTCCTTTTATGCCTTCGCGCGATTTGGATTTTCGCTTGACAGTCGACTGTCAAAAGACATCAGTCGACTACCTACAGTGTCGTTGTCTCACAACGGACTTAATCCATGTTGACATTCCAACCAACGGATACACCAACAATCGATCCTATTCGTACGCCGAAGCGGTCGGTAGCCATCGATTAATCGATTGATTGCGAGTAATGGCTTCGAGCAATCGAGCCTTAGTCGACTATACGACTAGTCGATTGGTCATAATCCCAATTGATTACTCTGAGTCAACTCAGCTCTCGAGTGTCAAACACTTGGTCAGTCGACTGTCCAATACCCAAGTCGACTGAAAAACCTCAACAATAAGGTTTAACCCCAAGTATGATCTCCTCATATTTGATAAACACCCTTAGCCTAAACCTAAGTCTTCAACCCACTTCCATCAGCCTCACGTCTATCGGATCCTTCGAGTCCGTGACTCTTTTCATCCTTGTGCTAGCCGTCAAGTGCCTCCATCGGCTATGTCATGCTAACCGGGTTCCTTGCCAAGGTATATTTGGACTTATTCTGCCAATATTCTATGCTTGGACTTTACGTTGCCAAGACTACATGCTTGGACTTTACGCCGCCAATATCACACCCTTGGATTTCCTAATTGTCAAGCATCCATAGTTAGACTTTCACCGCCAAAGTTCACTTAGACTTTACGCCGCTAAGATTACACCCTTGGACTTATGTCGCCAAGACTATACCTTTGGACTTTTCTTGCCAAGTACCCATGACTTGGACTTTCTATTGCCAAGACTCATGCTTGGACTTTTTAATTGCCAAGTACCTATAACTTGGACTTTCACATGCCAAATGTCCATGACTTGGACTTTACCATTGTCAAGTGCCCATAACTTGGACTTTACCATTGCCAAGACCTATGCTTAGACTTTTCATGCTAAGTACCCAAGACTTTGACTTTCCATGCCAAGTACCCAAACTTGGACTTCTCTTGAGTCCTACTCGAGCTAAGTCAACCTTGACCTGAGGTCGATCGCTTCAACAATATCCCCATAAAGCTATCTCCTCGTGTGGTTAAACAGATGTCAACCATATGATCAACCCATTGTCAAACAATGGTCAAATCCATTGTCAAACATCAAAACGTTATTCGACTCCCACTCGAGTCTGGTCAATCGTGACCTGGGCCAATTGTATCAACAATCTTCCCTTTTTTGATGTTTGACAAGACCTTTAAGTTAGGCTAACCAATAAATCCAAACTTAACTCTTTCAATGCCAAGGCATAGTGAAGGTTTACCTAACTTAAACCTCACTTCTCCTCCTTTGGTATACATAAAAAAGACTACCAAAGGTATCCATGTCTCATGTCCCAATAAGATCTTACATTCTCTCTCTTGGTCTATAATCATCTAGGATGTCTTTACTCTTCATAGTGATAAGTCCCGTATCACCAAATGAGAGGCAATTCTCACTTCACAAATTTTCTCCCTTTGGTGAGCACAATGAGGGTTTCTAAACCTTTCATGTCTCCCCCTTTGAGGAATACTCATCCATTATCCCTTGATGGATAACTTCCCCTTAAAGGCTTATTCCTCCTATACCATTACACCAATAATATCCTTGGAGAGTTCCTAAGCCTATAAAAAACTTAAATCATCGAAAATAAGGGTAAAAGTTCAAACTCGAACTTTAACTTCCCTTAGAATTCGATACTCGACCCTAAACACCTCTCATAATCATTTTCAATGATATTTCACCCTTCCCATGCCTTTCAAAGCATATTCTAGGGTTAGGAAACGTTAGGGTAATATAACATAGTTGATACATGGCTAAACAACCCTTGTCCAACCAATATCAGACACATCACCGATCGTTTCAACTAACCGATCGAACACCACCACCGACCGCCCTCGATAAGAGATCGACGATGCAAACGCAGAAAACTATTTTCAGAAATGGTTTTTCGAAATGCATAAGTAAATATACGTATTTTGAAAAATCATAAAAATTCATATGTACATTACTTATTAGGAATACAATGGGTGAAAAACAATTTTAAATTAAAATACCCATTAAATTTTGAGATTGATACAAAGTTTAAAATCATTGATAACTTCAATGTTTTAAGCCTACGTTGTATCAACTTCATCAATGGTGATAACTATCAAAAGGTAGACTTCACCAAAGTTTTTCAAAATAATTTTGAAATATTTTTAAAACCTTATATTCAACCATGGTCTATTGGCTAGATGCACATGACTTATACATTCGGTCTCCTCATGATTCCTCCATGATATATTATGAGTTTGAGTTCATCTAAATGCAAGAGCTATGCACCTTGAACTTAACTCATTTTTCTAACATCTCACATGTATTTAGGGTGTATCAATATACACACATGTCAATTTAATGCCCTTGTGAGATGTGAGTTTGGGGTTTTCCCTAATTTAGGGGTTCATGCATTTATCTAGGCAACTCTATTTGATTCCCTTATCATAAGACTTCAAATCATGTCATTGTCCTTAAATCAATTTTAATTAACCTAAATGCATGAGTGATGATCATGACATAAATGATAGCATAAATTAAAGCATTTGCCAATGATACATGATGTCATGACATAAATATAAACCAAGTACAAACATGATACATTACCCTAGCATTTTCATGACATTTAAATAATCAAATGAAATATGATGTCATGACATGATATATGACAAAAATATAAAATACAAAGGTATGAAATACCTAAATTTTAAAGCAAATTTGTCATTTTCTAGAATTATATCCATTTTACCATAATAACTCAAACTCCCAAGTGTGTCAAAAACCCAAAATGACACACCATAACCTCCAAACTTAATTGTGCCAATTTTGATTGATTTTTCAAACTTCATAAATTCTATTGACACATTCTAAATTTTTTTAGGATAAAAATATCAATATCATTTTCAAGGTATCACATAACTTTGAAAATGACCTAAAGTGCCAACTTTGCTATAGTTAGGTTAACTACCTTACCAATTCAAGTTAACACACCCTAACCCATATAGTGTGAGGGAATCACGCTCCTAGGAACCCAAAACCTATTTGAGCTCTTTGGCTTAACTAGGTATTCACTAGAGAAGACCTCCCTAGATACATTCTTAATGACCCTCCTAGGTTTTGAAGCCTTGGTCATTTGAGTCTCCTTAAGGTTAACTCTAGGGGTAACTCCTCTTGTAACATTGTTAGTGACTTTCCTAGGTTTCTTTGAAACCTTAGCCACTAGACACTTACCATGGTCAACTCTAGAGATGACCTCCCTTGTGACATTGGTTTTTCTAGACCTAGATTTAGTTCCATAGTCAAATGAAACATTATGGTAGGATGACATTACCTTCTTGGATTTAGATTTGTGACCCAAACCTTGTCTCATAGTTGGTTCTTGCTTCTTAGACCCTAAACCTTGCCTATTACACCCTTTAATTGAATTTGCCATTCTTGCAAGGGTTTTCTCTAATTTTCAAGCCTTAACCTCAAAGCTTGATTTTCTACTATTAATGCCTTCAATTTTGAATTTCCATTTGTTCTTTGGGTATTGTTCTTCCTTTTAGGCATATGTCTACCCTTTTTAGGGTCAATGCATAAATTGTTCTCTATCTTCCTAATAGTTTCCTTAGGTAGAATAGTTCTAGGATTATCCTTAGGTGATTTAACATGTTTAGCACCTAAGCAATAAAATCTATTCCTAACATGCTTTTATTCATGAGAAATAACAATAAAATTCTTAGCATACTTGTTCTTATTATGAAAATTAGTAGGTGCATAACTAAATGATACTTTAGAGTTTGCCTTAGTTCCCCCTACATTTGAGCTCCCTACTTTGTCATTCTTTGAGTGACTCCCCCTAAGACATTAGCTCTTATAGTGACCCCTTTGTTGGCACTTGCTCCTTGCTTTTCCTAATTAGGGCTCCCACTTCCTTGGTCTTCTCCTTAGTCTTTGGTGTTGGTTGAGCTTTCTTAACTCTTTTTAGGCATTAGCTCTTATAATGCCCTTGCTCCCTATACTCAAAGCATATAATATGATTTTTATTTTTATGAATTGCATTTGAGTTACCTAGAGAAGAGTCTTGAATTTGCTCTTTATTTTGTCTGGAGGTAGATGTTTCTTCTTGTTCTTGCTCTGGTGTTGAATACCTATGCTCCCCCTCTAGAAGTGGAGACTTCCAATACCTCCACCTTTTCTTCTCCGGATGCTGATTCCCTCTCAACCTTGGAATCCTCAGGCTCTCAGGAGGATGAGCATTCCTCTTCTTCGGGCTCCTCTACTTGAACAGATGATGGATCTTTATGATATTTTGTCAATTTATTCCATAGCTCCTTGTCATCCCTATAATCTCTTAATCTACACAAAATATCATTAGGGATTACATCAACTAAAATTTTTACTACCCTTTCATTTATCTCGAAAGCTTGAACTTGCTCTTCGGTCAATTTCTTCATCTTAAGATATCCTCCCTTCGAACCCTTTGAAAATTCAAATCCGTCAATCAAGATGAACCATTGCTCGATGTCTATCATCAGAAAGGTCTCCATTTTCGCCTTCCAAGTCGGAAAGTCTTCTTGGTCAAATGGTGGAGGAATTCGGGTGTCATAGCCAAATCCATCACTTGACTCCATCTTCCTCTTCTCCTCTAGCGCTTACTCTCTTGGTGGTTAGTCCGTAGAAGAGCTCCTAGCTTTGATACAAATTGTAGGGACTGATATGGTCACGCTAGAGGGGGAGGGGGTGAATAACGTTTCTCGATTTTGTGTTTGATTCGCGTGCTCATCTACAATAAGTTAGTGCGTAGCGGAATATACAAATAAAATGTATAAATGAAAACACAAGACAAGCATATAAACACAGTGATATAATGAGGTTCGGAACCTAGGGTTCCTACTCCACGGGTGAGCTCTAGTGATGTACACCACCACTATCAAACTTGTCCTTCTCGGTGACACACCGGAGGTGGAGAAACCTCTTACAAGTCTCTTACAACAGTAAGAATAAAATACAACAAACAAATACAACAATTACAAAAGCAAATGAAAAACAAGTGAACACATTTTACAAGTTAAGGCTTTTGAATACTTGCTTGTTGGTTGCTTTGGGAGAGCTTGAAAGACCCTAAAATGTACTCAAAGATTTCGCCTTCAAATCGCTCTTAGAACCTCTGCAAATCCTCCCATCGAACTCCTTTATCCGCGGTTGATTTCGCCAAAGGTAACAGTTGACTGTCTAGTGTTGTTGTCTCACAATGGACTTAATCCACGTTGACATTCCATCCTATGGATACACCGACAATTGGTTGCCCTTCCTAGCGATCCGCCGCGATCGAGTCAACGCTCGCTCCGTTCGCTCGCAAACACCAATCGCCGATCCCACAATCGGTAGTCGCCGCAGAGCATAACTTGAGCAGTCGAGCCTCAGTCGACTACACGATTAGTCGACTGATCATAATCTCAGTCGACTGCTCTGAGTTAACTCGGCTTCCAAGTGTCAAACACTCGGCCTGTCAACTGTCCAATACCCCAGTCGACTGATAAACCTCAACAATGAGGTTTAACCCAAAGTATGATTCCCTCATACTTGATAAACACACTTTAGCCTAGATCTAAGCCTTCAACCTCACGTCTCTCAGATCCCTTGAGTTCGTGACTCTTCATCCTTGCGCTAGCCTTTAAGTGCCTCCATCGGCTATGTCATGCTAACCGGGTTCCTTGCTAAGATACATTTGAACTTATGCTGCCAAGACTCTATGCTTGGACTTTACACTGCCAAATATTGGATTTATGCTGCCAATACTATATGCTTGGACTTTACGCCACCAATATCACACTCTTGGACTTCCCAATTGCCAAGCATCCATACTTGGACTTCTACCGCCAAAGTTCACTTAGACTTTATGCCGCCAAGACTATACACTTGGACTCATGCTGTCAAGATTATACCTTTGGACTTTCCTTGCTAAGTACCCATGACTTGGACTTTCCATTGTTAAAACTCATGCTTGGATTTTTTAATTGCCAAGTAGCCATGATTTGGACTTTCACATGCTAAGTGCACATGACTTGGACTTTATCATTGCCAAAACCCATGCTTAAATTTTTCATGTCAAGTACCCAAGACTTGAACTTTCCATGCCAAGCATATAAACTTGGACTTTTCTCGAGTCCTACTCAAGCTAGGTCAACCTTGACCCTTCAACAATCTCCCCATAAAGCTATCTCCTCATATGGTCAAATCCAAATCAACCATATGATCAACCCATTGTCAAACAATGATCAAACCATTGTCAAATATCAAAATATTACTCGAGTCCCACTCGAGTCTAGTCAATCGTGACCTGGACCGATTGCACCTACATATAAGAGATAAAATGGATAGATGAGAAGACAAAGATGATAGAGAATTCGAATTTAAATTATGGTACATAGGAAAAAGTAAAATAAGAATGAAGTTGTAGGAGCAGTTAGAAAGGAGATAGAATTATAACTCTCAAAATAGTAATGAAGAAAGAAATTATGAACGTAATTTGCGTATATACATCTAAAGTAGGATTAGATGAAAATAGAACGACTTAGATAAAATATTATAAAATATTCCATCAAATGAAATGATTTTAATATGAGACGATCTAAATGGATATGCCAGAGTAAAAAATGAGAAATATAAGAGGGTGCACAGGGGGTATAGGTTTGGAACAAGAAATGAAGAAGGTAAACTTTATTGGATTTTACGATAACACATTACCTTATACTAGTTAATACGTTTTTTAAGAAAAGAAAAGAACACCTGTTCACATTCAAAAAGGGGATAATAAATCGCAAATTGACTTTTTTTATAGTTTGGAAGAGGGATAGAAAGATTTATAAAGATTGCAAGGTCATCTCCAGAGATAACTTAACTACTTAATATAGATTAGTAGTGTTGGATATATGTCTCAGGTATAGTATCAACAGAAGAAAAATATATACGACTCTTAGAATTAAGTGGTGGATGTTAAAAGGTGGAAAATAGAATATATTTAAGGAGAAGATAGGAGTATATATATTAAGTGAAATATATGGTGACCCTAATCCGACATGAGATAAGATATATCAAAGTTAAAAATAATAGTCAAGAGTATACTTGGTGAGTCAAAGGGGCATGTGCCACTAAGTAAGGAATCTTGATGGAGGAATGAGAAGGTACAGGAGAAAGTTAAGGAAAAAAAAACAACCTGTAAGGAATTATATATTTGTAAAATGAGAATTTTTTTAAAAAAATATACAATAGTTATAAAAGCGGCTAAGAAAGTAATGAATGAAGCTAAGAATGAAACTTTTAAATAGTTCTATCGAAAATTGAATACCAAAGAAGGGAAAAGAGATATTTATAGAATAACTAAAGAGAGAGAGGAAGACAAAATCTTATTCAAATAAAATGTATTAAAGATTAATGCAATAAGGTACTAGTAAATGATGGAAAAATAAAAGAATAGTGGAAGAGGTATTTTTATTAATTTTGAAATGAAGTTTTAGGTGACCAACTTAACTTATATAATTTAAGTAGGTCAAATGAGTATAAAAATTTAAATTTTTATTATAGAATTCAAATTTTGAAAGTAGAATAAGCTTTAAATGAAATGCAAAATAGAAAAACTGTTGGACCAAATGATATTCCAATAGAGATATATAAGTACTTAGGGAAACAAGGTATTAATTAACTTATAAAATTATTTAACATGATATTGAAAATAAAAAAAAAAGTCTTATCAATAGAGGGTAAGTACTTTAATTCCCTTATATATGAATAAGAGGGACGTACAAAATTGTGCAAACTATAGGGACATTAAACTAATAAGTCATACCATGAAACTTTAGGAAAGAGTAATAGAAAAAAGATTAAGGAAATTACAGTTACTGAAAATCAATTTGGATTCATACCTATAAGGTCGATAATAAAAGCTATACATTTTCTCCGGCAACTAATTGAAAAGTATTGAGAGCAAAAGCAAGATCTACACATGGTATTCATTGACTTAGAAAAAGTTTATAATAGAGTCACAAAAAAATTATATGAAGAATTGTAGAAAAGAGGTGTTAGAGTAGCATATATTGCACTAATTAAGGATATATATGAGGAAGTAACAACCAGAGTAAAAACTTCAGACGAATTAACTGAAACCAAGGTTTTAAATGCCGAGCCGTACCGAACGAAATCGGCGAAAAATTTTGTTCTGATGTGGGATTGATACCGGAACGCGTATCGATACTGGAACGCGCTTACTTGGAAGCAATGGGAGGTGACGACGAGCAGCCGACGACGACGCAGAGCAGGGATGGCGATCATGCAACATGATCGGGAAGGCGATCGCGCTGCGCGATCGGGAAGGCGATCGGGCAGCGTGATCGCGCAACACGATTGGGAAGGCGATCGCGATCGCGATCGGGCATCGGGATCGCAATCGCGATCGGGCAGCCGGATTGCAATCGTGATCGGGCAGCGCGATCGCAATCGCGACCGCGACTGCGGTGAGAAATTTCTAAAATTTCTAAATATATAAATTATAATTAAAGGATATATTATATATATATATATATATAAATTAAACTGTAAAATTTAATTAAATAAATTATTAATTAATTTATATAATTATATAAATTTATATTTATATATTTTTTATTTAAAAATAAAAATTTAAAAAATAAAAGATATTTTAATTAAAATTCTAAATTCGAATTTATAATTTAGGTAAAATTAAATCTTAATTTTTTTTAAAAAAATTAACTAAAATTAAAAAAAATCAAATAATTAATATTAATGTTTTAAAAAAAGAAAAAAAATACTGAAATAGTATCGACACGGACGATATGGTATCGAAACCGTATCGTTCTGGTCGCAGACCAAAAACTCGATACGAGTCGAAATTTTAAACCTTACTGAAACATTTTCAATAAAGATACGATTACATTAAGGATCAGTTCTAAATCCCTATATTTTACACTAATCATGTATAAGCTCACTTGGTACATTTAAGACATAGTACTGTGGTGCATGTTATTTGTAGATATTATTTTAGTAGATGAAACACATGAAGGAGTAAATACTAAACTAGAATTTTGACAGGAAACACTAGAAGTGAAAGATTTTAAACTTAGTAGAGTAAAGATAAAATATATAGAATTTAAGTTTAGTAATATTAGACGTGATAAGACAAATGTTAAGATAAGAGATGATGAGTTATCCGTAACTGAGAGCTTTCAGTATTTAGGATTATTTTTGCAAGATGAGGGAGGGATTGAGAGAGATGTCTTACATATAATACAAACTGTCATATATCGGGAAAAAAAATAAAAATTAATATAATACAACTAATTTGATTAGTTGTGATTTAATTTGGGGTAAAATAAACAAAATAAAACAAAATAATAATAATATATGAATTTTATTATTTAACTTTCATAAATAAAATTTTATTAGAAATTTATGGGATAATTTTATTAGGCTTTGACTAAGTTTAATTATCTTATCCCAACTATTGCGAGGATTTGATATGAATAAATCAACCCAAGCTTTAATTAGAAAAACCTAAGTTTTAATTAGCAACCCAGAGGCTGCTCGCGGCACTCACAGCCGACACGACTCGTAACCCCCATGGCTACCCACGACATCAACCTCCCTTCCAAATCTATTTCAATTATTTCTTTCTCCATGACTCTTCCTCTCCCCTAAAAAATTAGCATCAAACTCGCCTCCTTACCTACAACATCAACATTAATATTGGTCTTCTAGATTTGACTTCACTTTCTTGCTTTTCTCCTTTTGATTCATCACAATGGTATATATTTTTCCTCATTGATTTAAGTTCATAAGTTTTCTTATCGATTTTGTTTTTTCCTCACACTGTTTTTAATGATTTTGTCTCATTCCTCACAAATTTAAATTGTAAATTAGTTTTGAATTTTCATTCCATCGATTTTGATTTTTCTTTATAAATCTCAATCAATTGTGTACAATGTCTTTTTATTACAGATAAAATATCACATAATACTAAGTTATTGTTGTTTAATCGTTTATGGACTACAATTTTGTTAGTAAAATATTTTGGCAAAAATTCCCTATATAGATATTTGAATTATAAAAATTTTATATCCAAGGCGGCTTACTTTAGTAAGGCGTGTGCCTTACTTTGTACCTAGCGCCTCAACCCCACAACACTAATGCATTTTTAGGCGCCTCACGTCTTAAATAACTATGATTGAATTGAAATATTAATCAGTTTGATAACTGGTTAATAGATAGATAATCGATTTACTAATGATTTAATGATTGACTAATTAGAATATAAATCAGTTAGATAACTAATTAATATGTAAATAATCTGATTATTAATTCATTTAATAATTAATTTAATTGGACTATTAATCGATTATCTGGGTGATATGAGATTAATCAATTTAATCGGTGATTTACAAGTTAATGATTAAATTGTTAGTTAGTATGACTAATTACAATGTAATTGAATGAAATTACGAATAATTGATTATTGAGGATCTATTTAGTGAATTGATAGATTTATAAAATTATTTATCGGTTGGATAATTAATTGTTAGGTAATTAATTAACTTTATGGTTAATTGAATTACCAGACACATTGGTAACTGATTAAATATCAAGGTTGAACTTGAGATGGATATTTTGTAGACTATGGCTTGACTTCTAGGTAAGACATCATATCGTAGAGTATGTGGTGAGATGAAAATCACATTAGAGTGAATGAAACCACCAATTAAATTGTTAATTGATCCGTTAATTAAATAATAAATTTGGATCTGAATGATTGATAATTAAGTTATGTATGATCATTTATGTCTTGACCTTTGGGTAAGGTATCATACTATCGTATTTGATTGATAATTCAGTTATCCATTGTCGTTTATGCCTTGACTTTTGGGTAGGGCATTATACCGTGGTATAGTTCAATGTTTACTGCTGGATGAAAATTACTGTCGCTGTGTGTACTTCAAATGTATATAACTTTTCTTATATATATTATCAGTATACGAGATCCATTCGTGGTAGCATATTGTTGCCTGCAAAGAGTGATCATTTATACACCTTGAATAAATTTATTATTCAAGGTTGAACTTGAGATGGATATTTTGTAGACTATGCCTTGACTTCTAGGTAAGACATCGTATCGTAGAGTATGTGGTGAGATGAAAATCACATTAGAGTGAATGAAACCACCAATTAAATTGTTAATTGATCCATTAATTAAATAATAAATTTGGATCTGAATGATTGATAATTAAGTTATGTATGGTCATTTATGTCTTGACCTTTGGGTAAGGTATCATACTATTGTATTTGATTGATAATTTAGTTATCCATTGTCGTTTATGCCTGACCTTTGGGTAGGGCATTATACCGTGGTATAGTTCAATGTTTACTGCTGGATGAAAATTACTGTCGCTGTGTGTACTTCAAATGTATATAACTTTGTTGGATCGAGAAGCGTCGCTAGAGGGGGGGGGGTGAATAGCGATCGTAAATCTTTCGTCGAATTCGTTCGTTGAGACACAAGTAAATAAGTAAGCACAGCGGAAAATAAAATGACACGTTTATTTTACTTGGTTCACAACCCAGCGGTTGCTACTCCAAGGCCCTATCGGTCCTAGACCGCGTACGGAGGGCAAAGCACTATAACGTCTCCTCCTCGTTGGAGGTAGGAGACAACGATCACAAAATCCGGGAATACGAGGATGAGGCAACAAGCCTACCTCACCTCGTTACGAATAAAAGCAATGAATACAATATTAAAATAAATTACTAGATGTTGTTGCCGACGAAGAAGATCTGAGGTTGTCGTCGCGTCGGCGTTATGACGGTGTTGGAGCGTTGGCGTTGTAGGAGCACTTGATGAATAATCTTAATGTGATTTGGAGATGGAATCCTCCCCTCCTTTTATAGATTTTGGCCTCAATCTGATCACGGTTGTCCAAATTTTATCGCTATGGCGGCCAAGACACAAACGTTATCCGCTTTTGACCTAGAAGCGCAAAGGCCGACTGGTCGCCATCACCGCATCACCGATCGATGATACGAATGATCGATGCCTCTCATCACCAATCGATAATGATCGCCTAATGTCCAAAGAATGATCCGCCACCGCCACTTCGCAGAAGAGGTTAGCTCGAAAATGATAAATGCGACGGCTTAATCGTCCGATTCGACCTAGACCTTCCACAGAAGTCTTAGTGATCGCCGCTACGGTCATCCCTGAAAGAGGACACGACCTTACAATCTCTCACTCACACGAGCTTACCTCGATAGTAGCTCTCGCTTCCGGCCTTCCACTCGATTCCTTCGGCTCCCTCCGAAGTCACTCGAGTGTCGCCTGACCACCGGGGCTTCCTCCGGGTGTCGCTAGCCTTCACCCTAGCTTTAGTACTTTTCTCGACACTTGATTTAGCTCGTGAGATAACGATGTAAACTTAACTTTGTGTCTTTCCATAATCAAAACACGTTCGATTATCTAGTGCCCCGCACTAACAATCTCCTTGATCTATGGCAAACCAACACAAAGTTAAGGGAAATTAAAGCATAAAACAAGTATAGTAAATGATGAATGTCATTTTCAAAATCCCCTTAACCAAAACTCCCTTAACCCTAGGTGAGTTTTGAAAGAGATACTTTAGTTCAAAATTAAATAAATTTTGTATTACTCCCCCTTAACTTTTCGCTCTTCTCCCCTTTTGCCATAAATCAAAACAAATGTTGGGGTTTGTTATGTAAAAATGAAGTTTGTTATAAAAATAGGGGTTTAAAGACAATATGGTATATGCATGCATCAAGATAAATCAATATGAGTCAAGCATCGTCTAGCAATAGTTAGATAGATTGGTTGAGGTGTGTCCTCTGCGATAATCTAAGGTTTATAATATAACCCTTAGGGTTAGTTTGCTTTCCCCTTAGTCGAATATATGAAGTATAAGAGATGTAGGGCGCTAAACTGGCCTAAGTTGAAAAGTCGAAAATAAGTAGTATTTTGAAGATTGTTTTAAGTATATTTCAATTATCCTTAACATCTCACCCATTCTATGTGTCTCGAATTTGTTCACCTTATATGTTTTGTGAGATGATTTTAAATTGATTAAAGATAGTCAACCTTAGGTTAGATTTTTAACCTTTAGATCGTTAAGTAACTTTTAGCCCGGCTTCGTGTCGTGCGAGGCGAAACGAGGGCCTTCATTGATCAGAACAACGACCACTTCCTTAGAAAAAGCCAAATTCAAGAAAATATCAATTAAGTCACTTATGGTTAATTCATTGTCTAACTAGTTTAGGATCTGGCGAGGTAGCTTGACTAGTTTCACTTCGGTCAAGTGCACCAAGCTAGATCGCCTTATCTAGCTCGAATACCACGAGACTTTGTTTCCCTAACGTCTATCATCGTCTGCGTCGTCACGATCTATGTTGTCGAGTTGACTAATCATTTACCTATCTAGCCATTCTAAAAATTAAAGTAAAATATCTGATGGTTTTGCTAAGTAGCGGGTATACTATTTTAGTGTTAGCTCTGGACCATTAAACCAATATGGTCTATTCAAATAATGAACTTGATCCTGAGGAATCCAATACTTATTAGTCCTTATATGTGAGTTCAATAAAACCTTTGGGACCCATGCTTGGACTCTTTGATGACTACGATTTACGATAGACATATAAGACCTATTCATAGTCTTTGACTTAAATCCGAGTCGGCTTTGTATACTGCTCTTTGGGTTCCAAGTAGTCGATTAAGGTTCTTAGATCCCAGCGTGAACCTTTCACCTAGCCTCGACCTCTTGAACTTGATCTTTCAAGAGAATTCTCCTCCTTAAGTTTTGATTTGAGTTGAGTTTCCCTCTTGAACTTGACTAGTTGAAGGGGTTAGAGTAGCCTCTTGCTTGGGTTTCAACCTCCTCAAGTAACGACTCAACCCTAGACTCGGACTTAGTTAATTTCTATTAAGCATTTTAATTGTATTGTAAAGCGTACTAATTAAAGAGCGATTAACCTTGACTTTCCCTTTTGGTCCGGCTTTGAGTTTCTCGATTCTCTCGAAATAATCTTGAGTCGAGTCGGAGTTGTAGTTGGACTCGGCGGATTGACTCGGACTCCTCCGTTCTTGCCATGTATAAGCTATGTCTTCTCTGTTGTCCCAAGTTGCATGGAAGGCTTTCCTTGCTCCCTTTTCTTTTGGTTATCATTCTTGATTTCCTTCTTTCTTGTCGAACTATTCTCCACAATGTTGACTATTATGGCCTCCTCTTGGATTCGGATTGGATTCGTCTTTGGGTTCGAGTTAAATCTACTTGCTTAGTAGGTGGCTTCCTTCTTTATCTGAGTAAATGATACCTCTCGGCCGGACCACGTTAGTTTGCTCGTGAAGTTGAGCTCGGAAAATAATTCATCTAACCTAAGCGAAGGTCATAGAGACCTTGTAGACATCGACCATGGATGCCCATAGGTAGTCCTAGGAAAGCATTTAAAGCGTACCTTATAAGGTCCGGTTCTCTGGCTTGCCGTCGAATGAAGACCGTTGGCGATATCTTGGATCATGCGTGTAGTTGGGTGGCGGTCTCGTGATCCTGCGTCTTTAGATTATACAACTTATTTAAAGTAAATCTCTTTTACATACCTTAGCATCGGTAGTCCCTTCGTAAATCAATCAATTTGTTCCAGAGGTCTTTGGCGCTAATGAATGGTCCGTCTGATTGAGTTCCTCCTTGGACAAGCGCATTGTAATATTTGGGTTGCTCTTGCATCGGCTTGATTTGCCTCTTGGTTGCATTTGTCCACTTGTTGAAATCGGCTCTCCTTGATCGTTGGTGGGTAGAGCAAAGCGGTTTGGATTATTATCAAGTCTCGACTTGTGTTTTCAAGAAACACTCCATCCGACCTTTCGATAGCGGAAATCATCTCCGTTAAAGAATGGAGAGTCGGGTGGTGCTATATCCTCAATGTGAGCCATTAAATATCTTGCAAAACACGAATAAAAATCGAAATTCAAGACTTGGTCTTGGATTAGTAGTGGGAAATAAATAGGAAATAAACAGAATTAAATGAGAAAAAAATTAACAAAAACTAACAACTTCTGACCTTGATGCCCCAGAAAGGGTACTAGGCGTTGGATTTTGGGTGGAAATGGCTTATTCACGAGGGTAAACCTTGTAAAAAATGTAGATCTCTCGAGCTTGATTTGATGCGTAGATCGTTATGCGAGTCCACTTGTGCGAAAGTTATGGTCGTTTACTGTCGGCTACTCAGAGAGAAAAACTTGCAAGCACACAAAAGAAACGTGCAAGACTTCTCTTGGATTAGTAGATCTTGGGAGGAAAAGACCTAAAAAATACGAATCGAAAAATACGAGCGGAAAACCAAAGCGTGCTAGATCGGTGGTTTCACGAATCTTAGCGCCCCGCTCTCGATACGATTGTTGGATCGAGAAGCGTCGCTAGAGGGGGGTGAATAAGCGATCGTAAATCTTTACGTCGAATTCGTTCGTTGAGACACAAGTAAATAAGTAAGCAGTGGAAAATAAAATGACACGTTTATTTTACTTGGTTCACAACCGTGATTTGCTACTCGAGGCCCTATCGGTCCTAGACCCGTCTGGGAGCAAGCACTATAACGTCTCCTCCTCGTTGGAGGTAGGAGACAACGATCACAAAATCCGGGAATACGAGGATGAGGCAACAAGCCTACCTCACCTCGTTACGAATAAAAGCAATGAATACAATATTAAAATAAATTACTAGATGTTCTTTAGCGAAGAAGATCACGAGGTAGTCGTCGCGTCGGCGTTATGACGGTGTTGGAGCGTTGGCGTTGTAGGAGCACTTGATGAATAATCTTGATGTGATTTGGAGATGGAATCCTCCTCCTTTTATAGACTTTGGCCTCTGAATTTGTCTCCTCTTTTTGGAGCGGATCACGAAGTTGTCGAAATTTTATCACGGCGAAGTGGCCGTGTCAACGTTATCCGTTTTGACCTAGCTATGGTGATTCGTCACCGTGATCGTGATGCCTCTCATCATCTGATAACGATCGACTACCTAATGTCCGGTGATCGACTATCGGCAGCCACTTCCTGCGATGAAGAGGTTAGCTCGAAAAATGATAAATGTGACGGTTTCCAACCGTCCGATCTCGACCTAGACCTTCCACAGGAAGTCTTAGTCGGATCGTCGCCTAAGGTCATCCCCGTAAAGAGGACACGACCTTACCATCTCTCACACACACGAGCTTACCTCGATACTTAATTTGTAGCTCTTGCTTCCGGCCTTCCACTCGATTCCTTCGACTCCCTCCGAAGTCACTCGAGTGTCGCCCGACTACCGCGACTTCCTCCGGGTGTCGCTAGCCTTCAGCTCTAGCTTTAGTACTTTTCTGCACACTCGATTTAGCTCGTGAGATAACGATGTAAACTTAACTTTGTGTCTTTGCCATAATCAAAACACAGGTTCGATTATCTGGTGCCCCTGCACCAACAAACTTTTCTTATATATCTTATCAGTCTACGAGATCCATTCGTGGTAGCATATTGTTGCCTGCAAAGAGTGATCATTTATACACCTTTATCGCCCTCGAGGATCGTTCGTGGTAACATGTTGTTGCTCACAACCAGTAGCTAGATAACTATATCTTACATTTTGTTTGCATACGAGATCCATTTGTAGTAGTATGTTGTTTTCCGCAGACAGTGATCATCTTTATATCTTGACTGTTCACGAGGTCCACTCGTGATAGCATATTGTTGTTCACATTTAGTACTTGCTATATATAGTGGCCTATTTGATTATGTGTGTTGCTTGATATATCTGGTTGATCAAATTAGTATTTTGTTCATTATCTTGATTGTCCAGGAGATAGATCATGGTAGCTTGGTTCGTAATAGTTAGGATACGATTATACTTGATCAGGTTATGTTTTTATTCATTCTTTCGACTAACCATGAGATAGGTTGTGGTAGCATGGTTTACTAGTTGTCAGCGTATGATTATACTTGACCTTGATTGTATTAAGTATTATGTACTTGTTTGCATTTTAGATTACGTCGAAGTTGATTTGGGGATGACTATAAAGGCGATCCCAAGATCCTTTAACTTATGTTTTACTTTGACAGGTGATGTATTTATTAACTTGATTAGGTCTCCTTCAACCTCTATATCTGTTTTATTTTATGCACCTTTTTTCCTTTTACCCACTGAGTAATTTGTCCTCACCAACTTTCTTGACTCCATGTTAGCATATAGAGGTGATTTATGTCTCTTAGTTAGAGGACGTTCCTAGAGTTGCTCAGTGATTGCTGGTCTTATTTTACTATCGATGTACTCTGGGTCTTGGTTTTCATTTGAGTTTTTGTACTTTCTTATGAATTTGTTCAACCATTTTATAGTTTTATTTTTTATTGTATGGTTTTAAATATTTTATCAGACATGCATGCATGCATTTTTATTTCATATATTTGTTAGTAGTGGCCTAAGTGGCTTAGTTCATCTTTCTTCTGCATTGTCATTAGAGGGTACCTTTTAATTTTGACAGAGACCTATGTAGGGGATCGAACGGCCGACTAGAGGGGGGTGAATAGCCCTCGTACGATGGATGTCGTAATTCGTTCGTTCGTCGTACGTGCTCGTCTACAATTGTCGTTAATACGCAGCGGAATAACAATAGAAATAACAACAATACAAGCACAATCAATACACAAGCATATACGTGGTTCGGAACCGAATGATTCCTACTCCACGGGCGAGCTCACCGAGCTCTAGTTATGCGCACGACACTAACTATAACACTCCTTCTCGACAACACGTCGGAGGTGGAGAAACCTCTCACAAGCAATTACAATGTAATATAGAAATACAAGCAAATATACAAATACAATACAAAAGAAAACTTTCACCGATTGCTTTGATCGCTTTGCTTGTTGCTTGCTTTGATTGGCTCTTGAAGGACTGGAATGCAGCAGCAATTCCCCTCCAATAGCTCCACAAAAGGCTTGGCAAAAACCTTCATCTCGAGCTCCTTTTATAACCTGCGTATTTTTTTTGCGCTAGCGATCGCCAGGCCCGGTCGCGCAGTCGTTGTCTCGCGGCGGATCAGCGTTAGACAAGTTCAGCGGATCACCTACGATCGATTGATGATGCCCGTGATCATTGGTGACCGATCGGCTACGGGCGTTACGTGCTCGCGACACTCCCATCGATCATTGCCGTCCCTCGGCCGATCGGCTGTCGATCGATGCCGATCGATCGGCCGCGCGAAACCCGGTCGAACTCTAGTCGACTTGGACCCGATCGAGCCGGCTTTATGCGGTCGGTGATGTCGGCAAAACCTCGAAACACGAGTTGTTTGGCGTCCGCCGTCGGGTAAACCCTCGAACATCGAGTTTGAGCCTCAGACCTTTCGATCTTAGCCACTTGGCCAAGTCCACCTTATCCTCGTGGAGTTCCCCACAGCTCTCTTCCCTCGGCCTCGTCCCTCGGATCGCCAGCGACGACCGCGCGCCGTCCGCGTCGTACCCTAGAAGTATGCTTCCCCTTCGGCTCACTCCATTCGCTCCGTCCGGCGGTCCTCGGATGCACGCCTTGCGGCGCTGATGCCATCCTTCAGCGACTCGAGGACCGAGCCTAGTGAACTTACGAGTCCTTAAGATTTCCATACGCACCCGCGGCGGCCGCGATGCATTTCTCACGAGCACAGCCTTGGCGGCCGCATGATGCTTTGGATTTCCCGCAGCACCAGCGCCGCGACTTGATAGCTTTGGACTTTCCCACGAACACAGTGCGCGGCCGATGCTTTGGACTTTCCCGTGCGAGGCTTCCCCTTGGACTTCGCACACCAAGCTCCGTGCTTGGATTTTCCATCTGACCACGTATTGGACTTTCCGTGACAATCCCGTATGCATGAGTTTTATCTATCGTGAATACCATCAAGTCTTCTTGAGCCGATTGCACCAACAATCTCCCCTTTTTGATGATTGACAAAACTACCATCTCAATCTACGATTCTCCCATATTGATTCTCATATCCCAATGAGAATTCAATGAACTAATTGGTAACTTGGTAACCTCTCCTTTTGACATTACATCAGGTCCTCCCCGGTATGAATGTCTCATATCCGATGAGATCTTCTGATCTCTCCTTGGAGGAACACATGCCTACAATCTTTCTAGTGATCCCATATCACTTAAAGAGAGGCAACCCAATTTTCCTCCCGTGAGGAAATACACATCCATCTTCCCATGATGGATACCTCCTCCTAGAGGCTTGCTTCCTCCCTTGCCGTTGGATGTCCAGAGTCCTAAGCGATAGGAACATTAAACGAAACAAAATTAAAGCGAAGTTAACAATGAACTCACATCCACCTTAAAATTGATACTCACCCTCAACCCAACTCCTAATCCATATCCAATGGATTTCCACCCTCTCTAATGCTCTCCCAAGCATATCCTAGGGTTAGGAGTGGTTAGGAGACCTTAACCTAGCTGAACATGGGCCTAACCAACAAGATTTACCCGAATCACTGGGCAATGATCAAATCGTAAATCTCACACATTCATCACGACGATCACACCCACGGTAATGATCGATAATCGTGATTCAGCTAGCAAGATTTCGTAAATGGATTTAAATCTATAAGTAAATATACGTAATTTTAAAAATCTTGAAAATGCATACGTATAATACTTATCCTAAACACTATGGGTGAAAAATATTGAAAATTTATTTTACCCATTAAATTAGGAGATTGATACAAAGTTCAAAATTTAAGAAAAACTTCAATAAAGAGCCATCTTTGTATCATCCCATTCAATGGTGATAGCTATCAAAAGATAGGCTTCACCAAGGTTTTTCAAAATGTTTTCAAAATGTTTTTCAAACCTTTATTTTCTTTTTCCTAAACATCTCACCAATATCTAGATGTGTAAAACACATACAAGTCAAATTTTTGTGAGATGTGGGTTTTGTTTTGTTTATGTTTTCATGCATATTTCTAGGCAACATTATTTGATTCCTTTCAAATTATGCCATAGTCCTTAACTCCATTTTAATTCATACATGATATGATTATGGCATAGATATGATATAGATAAAAATATATGCCAATATCATGATGTCATGACATGTGAATGAAACTTAAGCATACATGACATCTAAACATAAACCTAAACATGATCATGACATTTTATAGATAAAAATGAAAATGATGTCATGGCATGGCAAGGCAAATAAAGCATGACAAGTAAAATATACTAAGGTATAGAATACCTAAATGTTAAAATTAAATTGCCATTTCTAGGAATTAAATTCATTTTGCCTTAATGCCATTCATTTCCCTAGTGTGCCAAAAACCCAAAATGGCACACCAATACCTCTAAGACCTAAATGTGCCAATTTAAATCATTTTTAACTTCTCAAGCACATTGGCACACCCTAATGTGTCAACTCTACTATGGTTAGGTTAACTACCCATCCACTTAGGGTTGACACACCCTAACCCATTTAGCGTGAATCGATCACGCTTTTAGGAACCCAATATCTATTGGAGCTCCTTGGGTTAATAAGGTATTCTCTAGGGATAACTTCCCTAGATACCTTCCTAATGACCCTTTTAGGCTTTGAAGCCATAGTCTTTTGGGTCTTTCCTAGGTCAACTCTAGAGGTGATTCCTCCATTGACCTTCTTAGTGGCTACATTTGATTTCTTTGAGGTATTAGCCACTAAACACATACCATGGCTAGACTTAGGGATGACTTCCCTATTAGCCTTGGTTTTCCTAGACCTAGATGTGGTTCCATAATTAAATGGAACATTGTGGTAGGACATAGGTTTGTGACCCAAACCATTCTTGCCCTTAGATATTTCTTGCTTTCTAGGTCTTGACTTTTGGACATTTGACCCCTTAATCGAATTTGATATTATTTCTAGGGTCTTCTCCAATTTTTCTAGCCTTAACCTCAAGGCTTGATTTTCTAGCTCTAATTTCCTCAATTTTGAATTTTCATTAGATTTTTGAGGAATGATTTTCTTTTTAGGCATGTGCCTAGATTTCTTGGGATTAACACCCAAATTTTCTTCTACTCTCCTAATTGACTCCCTAGGCAAGATATTTCTAGAATTATGAGTCCTAGGTTTGTCCTTAGTTATATGAACATGCTTGGCACCTAGACAATACACCTTATTATTTCTCTTAGCATGCTTTTCATTGATAATAACAAGAGAGCTAAAATAATTCTTAACATGCTTTTTAACTCTAGGAATTAAAGGTGCATTAACTAAATGTACCTTAGGGTTAGCTTTAGGAGCTCCCCCTACATGAGTTGCACCTTCTTGCCCTTTCTTCCTCCCCTTAGGGCATTGGCTTCGGTAGTGTCCCTTTTGATTGCATTTGAAGCACACAATGTGCTCTTTGCTCTTGATTTTGGGAACACCGACATCGTTTGACTTTGGGTTGACTTTTGGTGTCGATGCCTTCTTCTTAGCCAATTTAGGATATTTGCTTTTGTAATGCCCTTTCTCCCTATACTCAAAACAAATAATATAATCTTTACGATTAATTATAATACATGAGTCACCTAGGGAGTTGGTGGAAGCCTCTTCCCGATATTCACTTCTCCCGGATGTGGATGCTTCTTGTTCTTGCTCCGGGGTGGAAGATTGCCTCTCCTCCCCCTCAATGCTAGAGGTGGAGGTCTCCACCAAATCATCAACATCTTCAAATGTTGTGGGTTCTTCTTCTAAGATTCTCCTCTACTTGTGCCGATTGGGAATTTTCGAATTTCATTACCTTATTCCATAATTCCTCAGATCCCTATAATCACCCAATCTAGACCAAAATAGTGTTAGGTAACAAATCACTAATCAACTTGATTACCTTGAGATTTGTCTCAAGTCTTTGATTTGGTCTTGGGTCCATTTTGATTTTTCAACGGGCTTGTTGGTTTGTCCCAGGCATCTCAAAATTGTTTTCTATAATAATCATAAAATCAAAATCGGTTTGAGATATACCTCCATCCGCTTTTCCACCAAGCAAAATCTCCATCGAATTTCGTGGATGGATGAAGCCGCCATTCAGAGTGCTCGCGACGGTTAGTCCTCAAGAGCGACTCGGCTCGATACCACTGTAGGATCGAACCCGGCCAGAGGGGGTGAATAGCCCTCGACGACGGATGTCGAATTGCTCGCTCGTCGTGACGCGCTCGCCTACAATCACGCTAATACGCAGCCGAATAACAATAGAAATAACAACAATACAAGCACAATCAATACACAAGATAGATGCGGTTCGGAACCGAATGGTTCCTACTCCACGGGCGAACTCACCGAGCTCTAGTTATGCGCACGACACTAACTATAACACTCCTTCTCGACAACACGTCGGAGGTGGAGAAACCTCTCACAAGCAATTACAATGTAATATAGAAATACAAGCAAATACACAAATACAATACAAAAGAAAACTTTCACCGATCGCTTGATCGCTTTATTGCTTGCTTTGATTGGGTTTCAAGGACTGGAATGCAGCAAGAATTCTCCAATAGCTCCACAAAAGGCTCGCAAAACCTCCATCTCGAGCTCCTTTTATAACCTCGTGATCGAGACAAAGCGCCGACCGCCAAAAGGCCCCCGATCACTCGTAGCCGCTGTCTCACAACGGGATCCACGCTGACAAGTTCCAACGGATCGCCACCGATCACGATGCCCATCACCGATCGGGTGACTCAAGATGACCGCCTCACGGCCACGGAGCGCTTCGCGCTGACACTCCCATCACCGATCACATCCTCTAGCTGATCATTGCCGACTTCGGCCGATCACACCCACGGCAATGATCGCTAAGCACAAAACCCTAGCCTTACACCACCGAACTCTAGTCGACTGACTACCGAATCAAGACTCATGCTACCGATCGATGTCGGCAAAACCTCAAACACCAAGTTGTTGAGCATCCGACCGTCGGCAAAACCTCAAACATCAAGTCGAGCCTCCGACACTCGCCTTAGCCACTGCCAAGTCCACCTTATCCTCGCGGAGTTCCCCACCAAAGCCTCTTCCCGCCTACGCCCCTGACGCGCTAAGCGACGGCCGCAACGCCATCCTTCGCCTCATGCCCTAGAAGTATGCTTCCTTTCGCTCACTCCATTCGCCCCGTCTCGGCCCCTGACGCACTAAGCGCACGGCTTCGCAATGCCATCCTTCACCGACTCAAGGACCCCGAGCCTAGTGAACTTACCAAGTCCTTAAGACTTCCCATATGCACCAAGCGCACGGCTTCGCAATGCATTTCTCACCAAGCACCAAGCGCACGGCTTCGCAATGCTTTGGATTTCCCATGCCAAGCACCAAGCGCACGGCTTCGCAATGCTTTGGACTTTCCCATGCCAAACACCAAGCGCACGGCTTCGCAATGCTTTGGACTTTCCCATGCCAAGGCTTCCCCCTTGGACTTCCACACCAAGCTCCATGCTTGGATTTTCCATGCCAACCCATGTTGGACTTTCCCATGACAATCCCATGTCATAAGTTTTGTCTATCATCAAAATACCATCAAGGTACTGCTGAGCCAATTGCACCAACAACCTACACCCTCAGGGCGTGACACAAGCAGGATGGTAGAAATGGAGGAGAGCGTCGGGTGTTTTATATAATCGTAAAGGATTTCTAAAACTTGAAGTTCTACAAAATGATAGTTAAATTTTCTATATTATATGATGCTGAATATTGGGATATGACTCAAACACATGAGCAGAAGATGAGAGTTACAAAGATGAGGATGTTAAGATGGATGTGTCGACATACGAGGATGAATAAAATAAGAAATGAGAGCATTAGAGAGAAAATTAGAGTTGCATCTATTGAGGGAAAACTTTGATAGACACGTTTAAAGTGGTACGAATATGTATTTAGAAGACCGATAAATGTTTTAGTTAGGCGATGTGAAATTATAATAAATAGTCACATCAAACAAGGAAGAAGAAGATTAAAAAAGAATTGGTTAACTTCAATAAAATAAGATAAAATTTATTTATATATAGATAATGATATAGTAAAGAATAGAGTCCAATAGCGTCGAAGGATCCGTATACTCAACCCCACCTAATGAGATAATGCTTGATTGTTATTGTTGTTATATATATTTGAGATAATTTAGGCAGTTTTAGATGACTTTGTCCTATTATTTGTTCATAACAAATATTTATGATCCCGAATAATTTTAGTATTTCAATTTATGATATTTTTCTTTATTCATGAGTTTGAATGTTTAAGGTAGTTCGATGCTACATAAAGAAATCTATGAAATTGTGGCAAAAGTTTTATAAAGCAGTCTAAGCGTCTCGGTGTCTACCTATCTAGTTTCATCAAAGCTCATTTTGCATGGTTGTTAGGCGGCCTCTGTTAGACAATGCTTTTAGATAATCCATTTAGGCAATTAAGGCAGCCTATACAATCTGCCTAGGCGGTCCAAGTGGGTCAAAGGAAACAAATTATTTTTTTATAACTTGAATTATTTGACATTAATTGTCTTACTCATTCTTTTTAAACTGTTTTTTGATATTTGGATGATTATGAATTTCATTTTTATCTTTTTCTTATGAATTTTATTTTCTTTGTTGCAATATTTCATAAAATTTGTTGTTGTTGTTCTGCATTTAGTGCTTCTTTATTATTTATGTTTATAAAATTGTTTTGATTATACAGTATATAATTGTCATATATTATTAGTATTAGTCATTGTTCATTTAATTTACTTATTTTCTCTATTTTAATAATATTTTTATATTAACTGTGGCTAGGCACCCACCTATCTCCTAGGTGATAGGCAGTTGGTTGACGATTTTATCGCTTGAAATCACTTTTTAATATCCCGGATCATGACACAAATTATCATACTATATCGGTTGAAGTGTTGAACTATTAGGAAGTAACAAGCATAGAAAATTAATAAAGTAGAAATGAAATCCATGAGGTAAAATTATGAAGGTACTATAAATGATAAAATCAAGAAGATTACTAGTATCAAGGTAAATTTGTTGAAGTTTCAACACATGATAAATTGTGAAAATTGGTTAAAATGGTTTGAGCATTATAAATACGAATATTTTTTGCAGTTAGAAGAGGTGAATATTTAATTAATATCAATATTACTAGAGAAGAATGATAATGCTTGATTCACTTTAGTACGCTGAAAATGCTATTTTGAATCTGTGATTACTTAGTGTCAACATGAAAACTTGCATGTCCCCATTATGGATTCATTGTCAGTATTGCTAAATGATTAATCAGACTCAAATGAGTTCAAACATGTCCGGTTGTTTGTGGTTGTAGTTCAATTTCTGTTGGTCCATTATTCTGGTAGTCTAATTGACTAATGATAATTGTTATGCAGGCTCTGTTTGAGTTTGAACTCAAGAATGTTGGGAGCATTAAAGATAGACTCGTCCGTATGGAGGTAATTGTTTGGATTTGTATGCTTTTAGAAGAAGACTAGCATATTATTAAATAATCGCAACTTTATAGTTTAGTATAACTAAAATTTTATTATAATTGAAAAAATCTCTTAAATTTTCTATATATTTCCAAAGTTATTCAAAAAGATATTTCATGAAATTAACTTGGATACATTTTAAATAATTCTAATTCTAATATCAAATTATTTTTTCACAAACTTTACATATCATGAATTTATAATTTATAGCATCTGGTTTTAGAATTCCTTGAAAATATAAATATTTATGAAAAAATAATTGCTAAAAATAAATTCTATAATCAATTCATAAAATAGCAAAATATTAAAAAATTTTAGGGCAATTGCCCTGAAAAAACCACCCATAGATTTAGTTATACTCTGCCAAGATCCTTTTTTCCACAAATCTCCACTAAGGTTCTAAAATAACTTTAGCCCTAAGCACCCTCGATTAAAAGAAAAATCTAAAAAATATTTGAGCTGCAAAAAATAAAAAAATCTAAAAAGGATTCATTTATGATTATTTAGGACCCATGATTTACAGATTTATATTTGTTTTATTATTCACCTATCTTTTAACGGAAAGATAATTGATTGTTGAAATAGAATGAAATGCAAACCTTTAATTGAGACCGCAAATGTATGTTATGACCCCTAAATGGTTATAACACACATATCAAATATAGAAAAATAACACAAAACAAAGCTTTGGTTGAGATTTAGTGCTAAAAAATCTAAAAAGAAAGTTGAATGCTAAAAAAGAGGAAAAACATTAAAATAAGTTATGCATCTTATATGTATTTAGAATTCATTATCTAATTTACAATGATTATATAATTTGTTTTGAAGAAGGGGAGCCTTGACACAATAATAAAGTAGTTGCCTTGTGATCTAGAGGTCATGGATTCGAGTCTTGAAAATAGGCTTTTGCAAAGTAGGATAAGGCTGCATACAATAGATCTTTCCCTGGGATCCCACACGACGAGATCTTCGTGTACCGAATTGTCCTTTTTTATATAATTTGTTTTGACACTCAATCTAGTTTTGATTTATATATTTTTATTTTTATTTTCCTTTGTGAAGATTGTTTCCCTTTTTACTTTAGAATTTTTTTATGGGGGTGCTAGGTTGAAGACTTCAGATGAATTAATTGAAGCATTTTCAATAAAGATAGGGTTACATCAAGGATCGACTTTAAGTCCCTATCTTGTTACATGAATTCACTGGACACATTCAAGACACAGTACCATGGTGCATGTTATTTGTAGATGATATTGTTTTGATAAATGATACATGTGAAGGAGTAAATACTAAACTAGAATCTTGATGGGAAATACTAAAAGTGAAAGGTTTTAGACTTAGTCGAGTAAAGATAGAATATATGGAATTTAAGTTTAGCAATATTAGATGTTTTGAGACAAGTATTAAAATAGGAGATGACGAGTTGTTTAGAACTGAGAGCTTTAAGTATTTAGGTTCATTTTTGTAAAATGATGGAGGGATTGAGAGAAATGTCTTACATATAATACAAGCAGGATAGTTGAAATGAAAAAGAGCATTGTGTATGTTATGTAATCATAAAGTACTCATAAAACTTAAATGGAAGTTCTATAAAATGACGGTTAGACCTGTTATATTTTATAACGTTGAATGTTGGGTTATGACTCGAGCATATAAGCAGAAGATAAGAGTTGCAGAGATCAGGATGTTAAGGTGAATGTGTAGACATATGACGATGGATAGAATAAGAAATGAGAGCATTAGAGAGAAAGTTGGAGTTGCATCTATTGAGGGAAAACTCCGAGAGACGTATTTAAGGTGGTACAAATATGTACTTAGACGACCAATAAATGCTTCTGTTAGGTGATGTGAAACGAGGAAGCGACAAAAAAAAAAGACTTAATTAGCAACAATAAAACAAGATAAAATTTATTTAAGCATAGATGATGATATAGTAGGGGATAGAGCTTAATGACATAGAAGGATCCATATAGTGGACCCCATATAGTGGGATAAGACTTGGTTGTTGTTGTATCAACCGGAGACTATGAGTTAATTTCATGTAAACAAAATGAAAGGATGTAAAATTTTTTGAAGTATAATTATTTTTTTAATAAAAAGGTAGTTTAATTTGATAAAAGAGTTTAAAAATAATGCAATACACTCGACTTAATTTGATAAAAAAGTTTAAAAATATTATGATACAATTGGCACAAATTTCTATTGCCACCAATTACTACATTGTAATTAGTAATCATATTAATATAATACCTTCTACATCACAATGGATCTATTATTATTATATATGTAGTGGATGATGAGTTTTCTTAAAATAAGACTTTTGATATCTTCAGGTCTTTTTTAACATAATAAATATACTCTTAATCGGCAATTATTTCTATAATTATTTTGATCTTTGAAGTAGAATTTTATCGAATAAGGAGTGTACCTTTTTTGCTCATATAATCGTCTTGATTGCATATCTATAGGCCACTATTAGATTAGGAAGATTACCACATTAATTTTCATTTTAGATATTGACTAGCAACTACACATTATTTTTCTATTTCAATTAATGCATTTTCACTAATAGAAGTTATCATGCTTCGCTCGATTTAGGCTTGCCTAGGCAAGCTTCACTTGATGTATGTGACAATAGTGTCAGAACATAGTACAATATTAAATCTAGCTAAATGAATACTCGGAAAAAACATGGAAGGTAGCTTGACTACTCGAACAACAATTGCACTAGGAGACCAAAGAACTCAAAAATTAACTAGAAACTAAGTGAGCACAAATTGCAAAGGGGGTAAATAGGAAAAATTTATATAAATTTAAACTTATTAAGACATCAAGAAAAACTTGATATGTTACAAATTTCATTGCATTTTTAAAGATTTGATTTGAGATATTTCATTTTAATGTATATAGTTAACTATTGTTTTTCATTTCCCTTATTCATCATCAATTAAGTCCAAAGTCATTCTTTTTATTTATCACCATCCTATAACAAAGTAATATAGTTTTAATTTTCATCTTTAGTCATCACTAATAAATATATCACCAACCAATAAAGGATTACTCTATCATATCACTTCAAATCTTTACATCACAATTATTTTACTATGGATTTCACATCTTATTTAGTTTGTTCGAGGGGCTAACCTAATTCTCCATTTTAAGGTTACGCTAATGTAATTGTATAGTTTTTAAGTATGGGGTGTACATCATAAGAAAGTGCACAAGTATCAACATATAAATTAGCAAGTAGCATGGATGCTAAAGAAATCTAATAACCAAATCATATGTATCAATCAAAAACAAATCACGGTATCAATTTTTAACTTTTGAAAACAAGTGATTATCATGTCAATTTCACAAATGATCAGCTAAATATCGATATTATGAAAAGACATCAATTATTCAATCCCTCGGTAGTCTTGTTGTTTCTAAACTCATTTTGCTATCCTAAATGTTACTTTAGTTCGCTTTTTCAAAATAGTTATAGCAGCATACATCAAATCTATTTTTCTAGATTAATTAATGCACAAGGAATGTGTACTAAGTCAAGAGATAATTTGTCCACCTTAAATGTGCACTGGATAAATGTGTACAATCTTTTGCGCTTTTGTGCTCTTGGATGAGTATATACAAATACAAGTAGGTGAACCAATTTGAAAGACTCTAGGTAAACTAAATATGATAATAGCACAACGCTTAGGAATTAATTAAACACAGAGTCAGTGAATGTCTCCCAGGATCTAACTCTCACTACTAACCAACCATTGGTCTCCATTCCTAAACATGATACACCATTATAATCCCTAGAATAAACCCAAAAATAGAAATATAGCAAGACTAAGCTCTTATTATGTAAATTTCTTTGGCAAAGAAATAGAGTATTTGTTTTGATGATGTGATCCATTAGAGTCAATCTAACTTGAATTCCAAATAATAACTAATCCAAAACAAAAAATCATCAAATAACATTGTAAGAAAAACTCACCGAATTCTTCCCCACGATTCAATTATGATCGGTAGTGTTGTGGTTGTACAATGACCAAAAAGGGAGAGAGAGAAGAGGCCAATGGCAGTGGTATCCATTCAGCTCGGCTTTAGGTGGCCAGGTGATGGCTACGGGTACAAGGAGTGGGGGAAGGAGAGAATGAGGGAAAAAGGAAGAGAGAAAGGATAGTTGACAGGTGATCCTTCTTGGCAGTGGTGTTACCCAAGAGAGGAGAGGACGAAGAATCAGGAAGAGAGAGGGTGATGGTGCATGTGAGAAAAAAATTTCCTTAATTTATTCCAACACAATTAAATGAGACTATTCCTGTATAGAAATTTATTTCAGCCCTAAACTTACTAAAATAAAGTCAAATCGCTCTTGGTTTGAAATCATGTGCCCAGATCACTACATCTACAACTTGATGGCCCAAATGTAATTTGTTAGATAGGTTTCAACTCATCTAGCTGTTAATAATAATAATAATAATAATAAAAAATAAAAATGTGAAAGTTTAACACGACAAAAATTCAGAAGCTTTTAATTGTTACTGCATATAGCTATTTTTATAGACTCATTTTGTGAACTATTGAATAGATACTTTAGAAGATGTGAGCTCAAGTGTTTTCCCAACTATCGTGGACAAATATTAAGACATAAGAGTAGGATACTGGCTCATGTCACCTAGCTTTTCTTTGTGTTTAGGCAAATGCTCTTGCTATTTCTTCATGGATATGCTGCATTTTAGTACATTGATATTAATGATATAATCCATATCCATTTTTTCCATGACACCTTAACAAAAATCAAGGATTTAGATACTGGTCTAATAGCCATGTCGTTTAGTTTCTTTATGTGTCAGTAATCTTATTTTTTTATTTTTTTCATTTCATACAATTATATGAAGCATTCATGCGTTAAAATCTAATTGCGAATGCATTTACATTCAAGTTTTGCTCTGGTATGGACTACGTTGGAATTTTTTAGGTTTATGTTTTATGTTTACTCTTGTTTCATACTACATATCTGTGCTACTCCACTAAAGTTCATCATTGGAGCACCCTGAGGCATTAGGCTTTTTTCTAAAGTTGTTGAGTTTTGCAGGAAAGGATTGTTGGTGTAGAGGAAGGCAGTGTTGCGCTTGATATGCAGGTATAGGTCAACCAGCTATGATTCTTGTGATATAAGATCTATGGATGTAGAATACCTATAGTTTATGCCATTGGAACATATATGTTTAAATTATACACTTGATTTCATCATACAGACTTACATTATTTCTAGGAAATATTTTCTACAGAGTATGTTTAAAGATTCAACATGCCATCTTTAGAGTTGAAAACAGTTGTGTGCTTATGAGTATTGTATATTCTATTTGCTATCTTTGTAATGTGTTTATGATCTAGAATTATTTAAACCTACATGGAAAACAAGGGCCACATATGATTACATTCGTTTTAGTATATGTTTATCATAATGATGTAGTTAGGTTTTTTAATTTATAAATTCAGGTTTTTTAATTTATAAATTCGGGTATTTAAAATTTAAATTAAAAAAAAAAAGTTGTTAGGTTTGTTTGGAGTTTTTTGCTTTTTTGGGAGCATTAGAATTTTGATTTTACAAAGAATTGATCACATTCTTGATTTATAAAATGGGTTATGGTGCGACTGAAGAATGCTGAGGTGGTGGTGATGATGTAAAAGGCAGTGGATGTGGTGGCTGTCGAGGTGGGAGTTGTTCAACCAAGGCCAAGAGATTCGACATAAGCACACCAGATCAAGCATTAGATGGTGCCGGAAAAGCCTCTCTGAGTTCAAGTCACTAGAGTTGTAGTGAGCGATGAAAAAATTATGAAATCGAGAGAGAGAGAGAGAGAGAGAGAGGAACCCCATCTATGGTTCATATTCGTGTATTTATAGCCATCAAGGGGAGAGAAATTGTAACCCTATGCATTCCTTTTTTTTTGTTGAGCCTCCCTTAATGTTAGCCATTGGGTAGTTATTGACCATAAATGACAGAGGCGTGGATTGTAGAGGACCCCGTAGTATCGTGGGCCACAACTGATTATGACTTACAACTGCAAGGGCAATTGCAGGGGCAGCTGCAGATGGGCCACAAGTGGAATATGGAGGTCGAGGAATCAAACTTAACATATCTCAGGGAGCTTGGAGGGTAGAGCTTGGGGAGTTCAGATTAGAGAACCTAGGGCTCTTGAACTGAACAGATTGTTGAGCTCGACTAATGATGTCCATTGAGCTCCACAAAGTGTCAATATGTTAACCTGGCTAAAGTGGTTGAGCCTTAAGCTTGATGTCCTTGGTGTGCCATAGGCATGACTTGTTGATCTGGGATGAATGGTCATTACCAGGGGTATTACTTGCTCTCCTTTAAGCCAAGTTGAGGAACTATGGTGTATGAGATTCAAGTCGGGTACAACAAGATGCCATGCCCAAGTGGGTCTCTGAGCAATTTGACTGAGTTAGAGAAGGCCTTTGAAGAGAAGTTAGCCACCGAGGAAGGGCTTTCCTGATGGCAGAATTGGAAGTCAATAAAATTGAGCTAGAGAAGTGGATTTTTTTTTTATAGCAGATTTAGAGTCGATTGTTGAAGACATAGTTTCCCTATTAGCGAAGCCTGAAGGGAACAAGCTGAGATGCTTAGCTTGAAACTTGAAATTGCTCCTACTAAACATGGTTTTCCTTTTTAACCCATATTTATTCATTTTAATCAGTCGCTTTCCTAATCATGTTCCATAGACTGAATCATCTATATTTAATAGGATTACATGCTAAAGTAGCAGACCCTGATTAAAACTTCAAGTAGACTGCTCAATAGTCATTTAGGGAAAATACTGAAATTAACATGTAATCTCAAGGGCTCACATAGTAGAGAAGAAGGGATCCATTCTCCTACTACCCTTATTATCGCTATATCACATGTGGTATGAATCACATATTACGATGTTATTCTCTTTACAAAAAAATGCATGTTTTCCTCATATTAAATCATACAGATTTTGATTTAGACATTCCCAATGGCTAATCTTGAATTCAACTCATGAATTCTCATCTCGCTTCAAACAGATTTAGTAAATGGTGGGTACATTCACTTTGATCATTAATCTACAAATAATCTCATCTTGATGCAAATAACAAGGCGACCCTAGCTTACAGATCTTTCTTTACATATAGCTACACAAGCTATCCTATAAGCAACGGTCTTACCCCTATTCATACTCAATAAATAGAGATGATTGTCTATATAAGAGGATTAATCTTACCTGCCAACATTTTCACTGAGATTTTATATGAATGTAACATGAACTTTTACATTGAATAAATTATGACATTTCTCAATCAAATTATCTCATAATATCTAATTGTTATTACAACTTTGTTACATTCTTCGAAGTCCCAAAGACTTCACATGTCCATAAAATGACTCTTTAGTCATTGACTTAGTAAAAGGATTTGCAAGCATAACACGTAAAAGGATATACTCAAGAACAACTTTTTTCTTAGCAACAATATCCCTTATAGAGTTATACTTTATAACTATATGTTTGTCCTTTCTGTGATATTTGAGATCTTTTGAAAAAGCTATAGCAGCTTGACTGTTACAGTATATAGTAACCGGACTCTCATTGTTCTTAACAATTTTCATATGCTTCAGGAACCTCTTTAACCAGACAACTTCTTGAATAGCCACCGGACATGCCACATATTCAGCTTCCATTGTCGACAAGGCTACACAAGCCTATTTCTTGTTCCAAGAGATGACACCGCTATTCAACAAGAATGTATAGTGTGATGTGGATTTTCTATTATTCAGGTCCCCTGCCCAATCCGTATCTGAATAATCTTTCAGGCTCATATTTGATCCTTGAAAACAAAGACAATAATTTGTTGTCTCTTTCAGATATCTGAATATTCTCTTTACCGCTTTCCAGTGTCTCGATCTTGGATTTGACTGGAACCGGCTGACTAAGCCAACAACGTAGCTGATATCGGGACGTGTACACAATATAGTGTATATTAAACTACCAACAACACTGACATATGATTTTTTCTTCATATTGGCAATTTCTTCAGGAGTTTTGGGACACATACTCTTGCTCATAACAGTACCTTTTGCTATAGGTATCTATTTTACATTGCAATCAAACATGCTGAAATGTTGTAACATCTTATTTATATAAATCTCTTGAGACAAATCCAAAAGTCTTTTTGATTGATCTCTCATGATCTTTACTCCTAAGATGTACTCAGTTTCTCCCATATCAATTATGTCAAAATGTGATGAAAGTCACTTTTTGACTTTTATCACAAATCCTATGTCATTTCCTGCTATCAGCAGATCATCAGCATATAATGATAAAATGACATACTTTCCTTTTTTTTTCTTAGGAAAACACAATGATCCTCATTGATCATTTCGAAACTATAAGATAAATCGATTTCGTTAAATCTTATATTCCATTGTCTTGACGTTTGCTTTAGCCTATATATAGATTTTTTAAGTTTACATACTTTCTCGTCTTGACCTTCAGCAATTCAACCTTCTGGCTGTACCATATAGATTTCCTCGTCAAGCTCACTATTAAGGAAAGTGGTTTTGGCGACATAGAGTCCAAGCATGGGTCTTGACTACATAAGTCCAAATGAACCTTAGCAAAGGACCTGGTTAGCGTGACATAGCTGATGGAAGCACTTGAAGGCTAATACGAAGGATGAAAAGTCGCGGACTCGAGGGATCCGAGAGGCGTGAGGCTAATGGAGGTGGCTAGAAGGCTTAGGTCTAGGCTAAGGGTGGTCAATCAAGTATGAGGGGATTATACTTGGGTTAAACCTCATGTTTAAGGTTTATCAGATGACTGGGATTATAGACCAGTCGACTGGCCGAGTGTTTGACACTTGGGAGCTTAGTTGACTTATGTGATCGTGGTCGTCGGCCCGAGCTTATTTGCTCGACTTGTGTTGAGCGCGATTGACTACCGGATTGTGGGTAGTCGGTGATCCACGGCCGATCGCGCGATGATGGATAGTCGATTGGTGGTGGTGGACACGGGCACAGAATGCCCCGTAGTCGACTGACCAATCAACTATTGGGTTGGCAGTCGATTGCTAAGGTATCCGTTGGGCAAGTCCAACGTGGATTAAGTTCATTGTGAGACAACGATATTGTGAGCAATTGACTGATACCTTTTGGCAGTCGACTGCTAGGTGGAAATCCAGCCCGAGGCGTGCTTTAAAAGGAGCTTGATGGGAGAAGGAGAAGCAGTTAGTTCTTGAGCATTTGGGGGAGGTTTTGCTATTGCATTCCAAATCTTCCAAGGCGTTCAAAACAACCAACAAACAAGTGATCAAAAGCAAGCTTCTCGTAAAGTATTCTTTGCATTTCTTGTATATGTTTTTGTATATTGTTGTATTTGGTTGTTTCCTTATTTATTGTTGTAAACATTTATATTGTATAAGGTTTCTCCATCTCTGGATTGTATTCCGAGAAGGAGACGAGGTTTAGTGGAGTAGACACTAAAGCCTGACTGTGAAGTAGGAACCTTAGTTCCGAACCACGTAAAATCTTATCTTGTGCTTGTGATTGTTTTGTGCATTTTGTTTCTACTTGTATTTTGTATTTCGCAGCGCATTAAAAATCTTTTAGATGAGCACGAACGTGATTGAAATGAAGAAATCGCAAAAATCGCTATTCACCCCCTCTAGCGCGGTCACCGATTCCTCTACAAAAACATGGTAATTGAAGAAGAAGATGATGAAGCAGCCAACGACCCAGTGTATGGTGAAGATAACGATGACGAGATCCTCTATGGAGATGGCTAAGAAACACTAGTTGTTCGTAAGACACTTCTCACCTCCAAAGACAATTGAAGACGGATCGTCATCCTAAACCATACAAGCTATCTTGGCCCAATAAGGAGAATGAGGTAATAGTTGATCAGTGATGTATTGTCTCTTTTTTCCATTGACAACAAGTACTTCGATGAAGCATGGTATGAGGTCGTGTCAATGGATGCAAGCCACATACTATTGGCATGACCTTAACAATACGACTATAGCGTTATCCATGATAGACGGAAGAACACTTACACCTTTCATCTTCGAGGGAAGAAAATCGTGCTAGCCCTACAACGAAAGGATTTTCCACCCATTCCGTTATTCCCTAGCTCTCCTCTCCTCTCCTCTCCATATCCAGATTTCTTGATGTGGTAGCCCAATAAAAGGTTGTCTACAGCTTAGTACCTCGCCCAAGTGATACGATGGACTTCAGACTAGAATTGGCAGTGGAGGTGCATCATTTACTTAAGGAGTTTTCATACCTATTGCCGACAGATCTTCCCCTCAGGTTACCACCCATGAGGGACCTCCAGCACCAGATTGATCTTATCCTAAGATCGAGCCTGCTTAATCGGCCAGCTTATCGCCTTAGTCTTAAGGAGGCCGAAGAATTACAACGATAGGTGGTGGAACTCTTAGAGTGAGGGTACCTCCGTGAAAGCATGAGCCCTTGTGTCGTAACTGCTCTATGGGTGCGTTTGGTTCAAGTAATCATACATAACCTTGGTTATGTGATTACCAGGGAATAAAACATAACCTTGGAATAAAGTATAACCTTAGATAAAAACCTTGTTTGGTTGGAGGTTTTAATATATAACTTAGTTTAACATTTTAAAAATATTAATGAACCAACGACTAACCGGCCGACCGGGCGACGATGGTGGTCAACCGATCGGCGACGACAACGACGGTCGATTAATCGACGGCGACAACGATGGGCGATCGATTGGCGACGACGACAGCGGCGACTGGCCGGGCGACGATTGTCGTTGGCTGCCAATCGACGACGGGCGGCGGTGGAGGCGATCAGAACGCGGCGGTAGCGGCGGCGGCGGGCGACGGCGGCGGCGAACGACGGCAACGATAAGCGGCGGCGTGGCGGCAGCGGTGCGAGACGGTGGTCGGGCGGCACGGCGATGGCACGCGGCGACGCGGCGACGGCGGCGGCGAACGACGGCAGCGCGGCGGCGGCGGCGTGGCGGCGACGCGGCGCGGCGGCGATGGCAGCGGCGATCGACGACGGCGACGGCGGAGCGGCCAGCGGCATCGGCGGCGACGGCGACGGCGGCGATCGATGACGGCAGACGGCGGCGATGACGGCAGCGGCGGCGGCGAGCGGCGACGACAAATCGATTGAGTTTTGACAAATTGAGATTTAATATATTGCTAGGGGTAATATTGGAAAAATGTTTCCTTAACCCCAGGAATCAACAAAAACCTTGGTTCTCTAAGATTTTCCGATTCCCCCTAAAAAGGTTTTTGTTCATAACCAGGTAATGAACAATTACCAGGTAATTGTTTATAACCTAAACCAAACAAGGTTTTTGTTGATAACCTAACAAGGTTATCAACAAAAACCCCCAACCAAACGCACCCTATATGTTCTGAAGGACGGTTCATGGCGTATGTGTGTGGACAGTCGAACCATTAACAAAATTACCATGAAGTACAGATTTTCGATTCCACGATTGGATGATATGTTGGATCAGTTAGCAAGTGCAAAGGTCTTTTCCAAATTGGATCTCAAGAGGGGCTACCATCAGATTCGGATCAAGCCGGGTGATGAATGAAAGACGATGTTCAAAACTCAGCACAAATTATATGAATGGATGGTCATGCCCTTTGGATTATCCAACGCTTCGAGCACTTTCATGAGATTTGTGCATCAGGTACTACAAACTTGTATGGGCAAATTTGTTGTGGTTTACTTCGACGACATCCTTATTTATGACCCAACATGACTAGTACATTTTGATCACCTACGAGTAGTTTTTGAAAAATTAAGGTCAGAGCAATTATTTCTCAGTCGGAAGAAATATTCTTTCTTTTCCACATCAATGACTTTCCTTGGCTTCATTGTCTCTACGGAGGGTATACATGCGGATCCCTCGAAGATTGACATCATTCTAAAGTAGCCAGCACCGCAGGCCTTGCACAATGTTCGAAGCTTCCACGGGCTTGTCTCTTTCTATCGCCGATTTATCTGGGGCTTTAGCACTTTAGCAACTCCTATCACTAAATGCCTCAAAGGGAAAAATTTCAAGTTGATCGAAGCTGCCGAGACCAGCTTTCATATAATCAAGCAAAAGATGACTGAAGCTCCCATCCTCGTACTCTCAGATTTTCGGAAAGTGTTCGAGGTAACTGTGACACATTCGACATCGGCATTGGAGGAGTTCTTAGTCAAGTCGAATGACCCGTAGCTTTCTTTAGTGAGAAGTTGTCCAACTCCAAACGGAATTACTCTACTTACGATGTCGAGTTTTACACAATCGTTCAATCCTTAAAACATTAGCGACACTATCTCATACAACGAGAATTCATTCTCTTCACAGATCATGAGGCTTTGAAGTATATTAATGGACATTCGCGAGCCGACATCAAGCAGGGGTCCTGAATTGCGTAGCGGATGCCTTGAGCCGATGATCTTCCTTACTTACCAACATTCGGGCCAGAGTTATGGGGTTTGAATCTTTTACGGAACTATATGCAACAACCCCATATTTTGGTAAGATCTTTCAAGAAGTTGCAGAATGTCTTTGTCATGACTTCGTGATACACGACGGTTTCTTATTTTGAGGACTACAACTGTGCGTTTCAGATTGTTCTTTGAGGCAACAGATTTTGGGAGAATTATATAATAAGGGACATTTCAACCGAGACAAGACATTGACCCTCGTATTATCTGATTTTTATTGGCTAAAATTAAAGGGTGATTGGCCCATTTTGTGGCAAAATGTTATGTATGTTAGCAAGCTAAAGGGACCCTCATTAATGTCGGTTTATACACCCCCTTACCTATTTTCGAAGCTCCATAGAGGGATGTCAGCATGGATTTCATACTTAGACTGCCCTGCACCCAAAAGAGGGCGTTAGATTCTATCTTGGTGGTCATTAACAAATTCTCTAAGATAGCCCACGTTGTGCAGGAAAACTATGAATGTAGTACGGATTGCACATTTGTATTTCAAGGTGGTTCGGCTACACAACATTCCACATTCTATTACCTCAAATTAAGACAACAAATTTATTAGTCAATTTTGGAAAAGCTTATGGAGTAAAATGGACACTCAATTAAACTTTAGCAGTGCCTACCACCCACAAACTGATGGACAGACTGAGGTTGTCAACAGAAGTTTGGGCAATTTGTTGAGGTGCCTAGTGGGTTCCAAGCCGAAACAGTGGGATTTGGCTCTACCTCAGGTGGATTTTTCTTATAACAGGTCCAAGAACAGAACCACTAGGTTTACCCTTTTTGAGATAGTCTATGGACGGAACCTATTCGGTATACTAGATTTAGCCCCTATACCTTATACTAAGCACAACCCTAAGGCGGAAGAAATGACCAATCATCTTCAAGCCATCCATGATCAAGTCAAGTTGGCTATTGAAAGAAGTAACGCCAAGTACAAAGAGCAAGTTGATAATCATCGTTGTTAGGTACTCTTTGAAGTTGGAGACTCAATATGAGTTGTATTAACCCGTGATCGCTTTCCTATTGGCGAATACAACAAACTGAAGGAGCGAAAGATAGGGCCTTGCGAAATTTTGTAAAAGATTAATGACAACGCCTATCGATTGCGACTCTAGCCATATGAAGACATCAGACGTGTTCAATATAAAGTATTTGAGTCCTTACTCAGGAACAAGTGATGGTATTCCTCTGAACTCCAGGACGAGTTCTTTTCAACCTCGGGCACCTGATGCAGGGGCATCTAACAACATACAAAGTCTTCTCCTCCCTGCATTGAAGCTCTAGATTTTGGCACACCCAGGATATATCACCCGACGCACCTGTGCCAGCAACACACCCGGCTATATCACCTGACATACCCATGTCAAATCATTAGTCACAATTCTAGAACTTAGCACACCTCAACTGTCACTTGACACACGTGTCAGCGAACACACCTCGGTCGTGTCACCCGACACACCCATATCAGACTATCAACCCTAATTCTAGAACTTGACACGCTCCGGTCGTGTCGCTTGGCACACCTTTGTCAGATCGTCATCCCCAATTTCAGAACTTGGCACGCCCTGGCCACATCACCTAACACACTTGTGGTTCGGCGCCACCATGATTGATTAATTAGGATTTTTTTACCTTTTTTATTTCTTTTGAATTTTTTTATTATTTTTGTTAGTTACGATTTTTTCTGTCTTCCTTTTCTATTTAAACCCGGGCTACGACTCATGTTAGGGATTCTTTTTTGATTAACAAAGTTATTTTGGATTCGTTAAATCCTAGAGGCGAGCCCTCTATTTTTCGAGTTTCCTCTTCTTATGTTTTCTCGCCACCTCTCATCAACTACGCACGTGGAAGGAATAACTCATCTGCTACCTTGCTTGCATTAAGAAATAAAAGAGTGATAGAAGAGATATGTTCATCAACTTTTTAATGAAGATTTAGAGGACCAACTTAATTTAGGTAATTTAAGTAGGTCAAATGAGTATAATTCAAATTTTTATCATAGAATTCAAATTTCAAAAGTAGAACAATTTTAAATGTGATAGAAAATAAAAAAGTCATTGGACCATATGGTATTCCGATAGAGGTATGGAAGTGCCTAGGAAAATAAGGTATTGAATGACTTACAAAATTATTTAACATGATATTGAAAAAAAATATCTATTCAATGGAGGGTAAATACTCTAATTTCCTTATATAAGAATAAAGGGGGCGAACAAACTTTTGCAAACTATACGAGTATTAAACTAATAAGTCATAACATGAAATTTTTGGAAAAGGATAATAGAAAAAAGATTAAGAAAGGAGACCATAGTTTTCGAAAATAAATTTGGGTCAATGCATGGAAGGTCGACAATAGAAGTTATATATGTTCTCAGACAACTAATTGAAAAGTATCAAAAGCAAAAGAAGTATCTGCACATTGTATTCATTAATTTAGAAAAAACTTAGAATAGAGTCTCAAAAGAAATTATATGAAGAATTCTAGAAAAGAGAGGTTAGCGTAATATATATTGAACTAATTATGGATATGTATGAGAAAGTAACTATCAGAATGAAGACTTCAGATGGATTAACTGAAGTATTTTCAATAAATATAGGGTTACATCAAGGATTAGCTTTAAGTCCCTCTCTTTTTGGACTAATCATGGACGAACTTATTGGATACATTTAAGACACACTACGGTGATCCATGTTTTTTTTTCAGATGATATTGTTTTGGTAGATGAGACACATGAAGGAGTAAATGTTAAACTAGAATCTTAGCAGGAGACACTAAAACTGAAAGGTTTTAGGCTTAGTAAAGTAAAGATAGAATATATTGAATTTAAATTTAGCAATATTAGACGTAATAAGATAAGTATTAAGATAGGAGATGACGAACTGTCTGGAACTGAGAGTTTTAAGTATTTAAGATCATTTTTACAAGACGATAGAGGGATTGAGAGATATGTCTTACATATAATACAAACAGGATAGTTGAAATGGAGGAGAGCATCGAGTGTTTTATGTGGTCGTAAAGTATCTTTAAAACTTAAAGGGAAGTTCTACAAAATGACGATTAGACCTGCTATGTTACATGACATTGAATATTGGACTACAACTCGAACAAATGAGCAGAAGATTAGAGTTGTAGAAATGAGGATGTTAAGATGGATGTGTGGACATACGAGAATGGACAGAATAAGAAATGAGAGCATTAGAGGGAAAGTCGGAGTTGCATCTATTGAGCAAAAACTCTGTGAGACACGTTTAAGGTGGTACAGATATGTACTTAGACGATCAATAAAAACTTCAGTTATGCAATGTGAAACGATGACAAATACACACATCAAACGAGGAAGAGGAACACAAAAAAGTCTTGGTTAGCAACAATAAAACAAGATAAAATTTATTTAAGTATAGATTATGATATAGTAGGGGATAGAGCCCAATGACATAGAAGGATCCATATAGCCGACTCCACCTAGTAGAATAAGGCTTGGTTGTTGTTGTTGTATATTTTTAAATAAAAGTATAAATTTATATATTATAATTATATTATTTAATTAAATGATTATATATATATATATATATATATATATATATATATATATATATATATATATATATAATCAACGGGTTCATGCGCGATTGTACCCGTCATGGATCGCAATTGTAGTGAAATTGTGATCGCGTTCGATGCGGATCACGATCGAGTTCGCCGCGGATCGAGATCGCTGTGGAATCGCAATCACATCCATCGTGGATCACGATTGCTTCCGCTATGGATTGCGATCGCAATTGTTGCGGGGTCGCAATTCCACCATGGATTCGTGATTGCAATTCCTTTGCTGATTCGCGATCACAATTCCGCTACCGATCGCCCTTGTCGTTCAATTTTTGTGTGCCAATGTCGATCTTGTGTCAGAATAGTAAAAACTATCTGTTTGGAATGCAAGTTCCATTTTATATGCACCACCCTAAGATTGGTTGGCTAAGGGTAGTCAATTTGGAATGCAAGCTTCGTCGTATGTATTTTCTCCTCCTTAACCATTGGTGATGTCTTCGAATGAATCAAGAAGGCAAGTGTTGATGTAGCTGTCAGCAATAAAGAACTCGTAATGCCATCATCTGTTTCGGAAACTCAGTGGCCACCACACTCATCATAGATAAACCCCGAATACAAACCGGAGATAGATGACTCGAAGCAAGCAATTTGGTCTCCCGACAAAGACGTGGTCCTGGCAAAGTCATGGGTCACTATTAGCACCGACATAGTCATTGCTAATAACCAAAAGGATCAAGCTTTTTGAAAATGTATCGCTGATTACTACAATCATCGGTCTGTTGGAACTGTGTTGATAATTTGGAAGTGGTTAAAGTCACATTACTATAAGTTCGCGCCAATATAAATGAATTTTCTATATACTATAATAATTTTTATTCTCATCGTCAAAGTTGTTGGAATGACGAGAATGTGTTGGAGAATGCACTCAATAAGTGGAAAGCCAATAATAATAACAAAGACTTCAAGTATATGCATGTATGGAGGGTTCTTGGAGAGTATGAGAAATATGCTCTATAATCAGTTAGTCACCACTTCAGCAAAAAGGCAAGGACATCCGAATTAGGAGGGCACACTTCCAGTTCAAATCCGAATAAGAGTATTGATGTGGACGACTATGAAGTCCGCATTCGTCTAATGGGGCAAAAGGTAGTGAAGAGGAAGGGCAAATCCAAAGTCAGAGAAAGTGACAAAACGGAACAAAGCATCAACACAGATTAATAAGAAATTAAAGAACATCAAATGCAAAAAATGGCTTTGCGACAAGCTGAAATCCTTCTCAAGGATTATGAAATTCTTATAAAGGATACCAGTAAGATGACATTGAAACAACTTCATATATATGAGAAAATAGTTGAAAAAATTAAGCAGTGACATGATCTAATGTAATTTAAATATTTTAATAGTTTCTATCTTTTATTTACTGTATTGCAGTATTTATGTAATTTACTTTTAAATTATTAATGTCATTTAATGTTAGTAATTATATTGATTTACTAATTAATTGTTAAAAAAATCATTATAAAATAACTGTTATTAATCAACTATTACATTATCTATATATAATGTAAAATATAAATAAAGGTTGGGACCCATAAAGGAGTTGTCGAAAGGTTTTTTTGATAGTGGAGAGATGAGTAGGGTTTTTTATTTTTGATGTGGTATCGATGTGGCATCGTGAGGGCCATAAAAGACCTCTCCAATGGGTTCCACCATTGGAGATGCTCTTATATATCTTCTTAGGCAACTAAAGACTTATATATTGTATTCATCGATTTAGATAAAATTTATGGCAAAGTCCCAAGGAGAATTACATGGAGGATTCTTGAAATGAAAGGTATTACCGTAGTGCATAATGAATTAATTAAAGATGTGTATGAGAATGTAATGACAAGAGTGAAAACTCTAGGTGGATTAATCAAAGTGTTTCCTATAAAAATAGAGTTAGATCAAGAATCAACTCTAAGTTTCTATTTTTTTACACTAATCATGGATGGACTTATTAAACATATCCAAGATATATTACCATGGTACTTATTTGCATGATATTATTTTAGTAGATTAGAAATGTGAAGGAGTAAATGCTAAACTCGAACTTTGATTGGAAACACTAGTAATGAAAGGTTTTAAGTTTAATAAAGTAAAGATAGAATATATAGAATTTAAGTTTAGCAATATTAGACCTAATAAGACAATTATTAAGATAGGAGATGACAAATTAGCTATAACTGAGAGCTTTAAGTATATAGTATTTTTTTTTCAACGAGATGGAGGGGTTGAGAAAGAAGCTTTACATAGAATACAAATAGGATAGTCGAAATGGAAGAGAACGTCGGGTGTTTTTTGTAATCGTAAAATGCTTCTAAAATTTAAAGGGAAATTCTACAAAATAGCGAGTAGACTTTCTATATTATGTGAAGTTAAATGTTGGACTATGACTCGAATATACGAGTAGAAGATAAGAGTCGCAGATATGAGAATGTTAAAGTGAATATATAGACATACGAGGATGAACAGGATAAAAAATGAAAATATTAAAAAAAAAGTCAGAGTTGCACCTATAAAAGAAAAATTTCGGGAGGCACTTTTAAGATGATACGACATGTACTTAGATGACTATGAAATGCTCTAGTTAGGCAATGTGAAGTTTTGACAAATACACATAACAAATGCAAAAAAGACTTTGTTAACAATGATAAAACAAAATAAATTTTATGTAAATATAGATAATGATATAATAAAAGATAAAATTTAATAGAGTAGAAGGATCTCTATGGTCAAATAAAACTCATTCTATAGTTTAGAAAAGCTCCTTAGATGCCTAGTAAGGGAAAAACTAGGGATTTAGGATTCCATCTTACACATTGTCGAATTTACTTATAAGTGTAAAACTCCATTTGGGACCATCTATGGCCTAAAACTCATCCCCTAGTTTATATGGTTTCATTACCATACATTTTCTTACGTACCACATTCTACTTTTCTGAGCTAGAGAGCTATGTGAGAGACATATCCATGTTTGGAAAATACTTGTAATGAGTAATGAATTTTATAAAATTCATCAAAACGCAATGTAGATAAAAGGAATATAATATAGGAGGCTATTCTTATCTTCATTAGTTGTGAACAATTTTCTAAAGGCTTCCACAAAAAATTTCATACTCCATCCTTCCCCCTATTATGAGAAAAATAAGCTCCAGTGTATATATTTCTGATTTACTTAAATTAAACATTAGTCCAATTTTTAATATTTTATTAAGGGCATTTAATCCCTTTTATTGTTGGTTGATTTGTCTATTTGTCCACAAGTAATACTCTCGCCAGTTTAATATTCCTTCATCATAGCCTACACATTTTATTGGGAGAATCATCCATATGCATGCAATGATAGCTCCCATGGAAGCACTAAATGATCTGAGTTCACTAGAATGGACTCTCACATGTAGAACTCCTGTATCTAGAACACACATGGATTAATTAAAAGGGATTCAACATATGACCTTTGACTTATTTGCTGAGATTCAAAAAGAGGCACTATAATCATCTTCCATAGAGGCACCCTTGACCATCCACTCACACTTAGTGAGGCATCGCAGGAATTTGACAAAACGTATGCTCCACTACTTGATGCTCCCTTACTTGCAGGAGTTGAGTTCTTCTTGATGGGGAAGACTGATGTAGTTGGCATTTTTAATTTATAAATTATGTTATTTAAATTTGTTTAGATTTATTTGAAGATTGTTAGAATTTTGGTAACTAAGTCATTTTTATACAGAACCACTTAGATTTTTGGTTTATAAAATGGGTTAGGATCCCTTGTATCAAAGCCTCTTCAAGGTTAATAATATTTTCTCTTTTTGGTGAGTCGATAGTTTGAGTTTTCTTTGGCACGATTGTTCATGCTACATCACAGAAACTTGCTATTTGTTTTATAAATATGATAGGGTTAAAAGTTGAAGTGAAGATGACCTGTGAAGTTGATGCTTCTAGAGCAGTGGAGATGTATAAGGTTCATACTGTTACATTTTACTCAATCCTATCTAGGAAAGGAAATCTTGGTGAAACATCTAGCATAACAAGTCCGTTATGCTTACATTCATGTCATATGTTGTCATAAAGTCACTATTTGTTATATAAATATGATAGGCCTAAAAGTTGCTATAATTTATTTGAACATATCTCTAAAGAAGGTTTCAAGCATGGTGGAAAACTATCAGTAAAAATTAGTGCCAGCTAGATGTTGGATGAAATAACAAAAGCTTAAAACACTAAAGTTAATATTGAAAGTTGATGCTTATTAAACATCGACTGAGACCTCTTCTCGTCTCTTGTAACCCTCCACAAACGACCCAAGGCAATTAGATCCGAACTGTAAAATTAAACTTTAGATTTATGCATTGCTAATATTTCTTAAAGATTTAGGTGCCTAAGATTTTAATGATCTTTGTCACATTCATTTTCAAGCTTGCTTTTGCTCTACAGGTTCTTCAATTTTCGTGTGACAAAAAGTTAAGAATACAAGTTAGTATAACTGGTTTGATTTGGCAGGAAGACTTCATTTTCAGGCTTCTCTAGATATGTGCATATTTTCAAGCGATGGGTTTTAAATTGATGGAATTTCTAATCTATGTATAAAAGAGTGCTAATATCGTACTAGCACTTTGCAAAGATCACTATAATAAATGAGTTATTTAAAACCACATAGAGAAGAAATCATGGTGAAACATTTCGTGTTTTTAAAATCATGTACAATTAAATTCATGTTAATATGTGTTGTCATAAACTCATTGTGTTATATAAATCTAATAAGGTTAAAAGTTGAAGTGATGATATCAACAATTGCTTGGTCAAGTGACAAAGAAGTTAGGTTTGGAGCACTTTCAGCCAATGTGGGTGGGAGGGCTTGGGCTTTATTCCTGTTGAGGAATAGTGTCACATCCAAAGTGGTTGGAGAACACCTCGTGATCAAGACAAAAAAAAAGTTAGTTATGATTATCCATGAAGTTGATAGTGTTGCATTTTACTTAAAACATATTTGCATAAAGAAATCTTTAAAAAAAAATCTAGACTTATAAGACGTCATGCTTAAATTCATGTCAATATATGTTGTTATAAGCTCATTATTCATTGTATAAAGATGATAGGCCTAAAAGTTGGTGTTCTCATGATCCATAAAGTTAATATTGCTAAAAATTTTCTAGACATTTATTGTGGTTTGAAACTACAATAGATGTAGAAATTTACTAGCTGCACCATCTAGCTTGGACCTCAGTTGGGAAGTTGACTAGAGGTGATCAGTTCGAGAGAAATTCAACTAGTTTGAATGGAGTTACTAGTTCAATGTAGTTGTACTACTTGGAGTTTGGACAAGGTTGGTAGAGTTAAGTGGAGTTGACTGGGCTATTTGAGCTTAATCAATGTGGGTTGAGTGGGTGGGAAGGTGAGCAACTTATTTTAGGTGGACAGTTGTTGGATTAGTTTTGGCAGTTTGGGATAAGGAGTAGTTTGGTTGTAGAGCAAGGTAAGGTGTTTTTATGAGCTAAGTGGGTCAAAGTAGATAGGGGTTTAGGCAAACTGAATTGAAGTAGGGTCTATGCATCCATAGTGATGAAAAAATTGTACTGAGCTTCATGGGAAACTATAACTGTTCTTCAAATACTTCCAAGAGAGCCCATTGACCCTTTCACTTGGCCTTTACCCTTCTTTTACAAACCTTGAAATCTATGCTAGTTGAATCAGGAGATACGTGGCAAAATCACCTTGGTGGATCCAACTTGCTCTTATAACAGCATGGATCTGCATCGCCTAGACATCAGTTAGCCTTTGTGCACATGGATTCACTCCACTTCTCACTATGGATCATCTCAAGGTACACATATTATCCAGATTGCTGATGAATAGTGGGCAGTTTTAATAAATCAGCATATCTATTGAAAGAAGGTTCAAACATGGACATTCTTAATAAAAATGGGTGCGAAGGTGTTGGATGAATGATGAAAAGGTAAAAAGCTGAAAATAATAAGGAAAGTTTTCGTTTGTCAACTGACCTCTTCTCCTCTCTAGTAACCTACCGTAAGTAACAACAACAGGAAATCAGGTATAAACTGTAAAACCAAACACCAAAGCTAGATTAATGGGTTGCTAATCTTTCTTGAAGATTTGATGTGTCTGGGACATGATTGAACTTTATCAAAGTTATTTTCAAGCTTGGTTTGGACGCATGTGTTAGTGGTTGTAGAGTTTTCACATGGCAAGGAGTTAAGAATGCAATTTTGCGCAACTTTGATTGCCAAGACCTGTATTTTCAGTCTTGTTTAACTAAATGATGTGCTTATTTCAAGTGATGGGGATCAATAGAAGTATAGCAGTTGTTCTCTGGATAACAAGGCTCATAGGGTTTCAGCAATGATGTTTTGAGGTAGGGATATGCAAAACCAATATACCCTCAAGGGTTCTCCAGTTTTTAAGTTTGCCCTTTGTTAGATGAGGGTATCAGTCTTGAAGGCAAATAAGTGCAAAATGGTATCCATGTCTTTAGGGATAAAAACTATACTACAATTGTGGAAAGATCTTTCCAGAACACCATCATAGACCAGATAGATAAAAATGATTTTCTGAACAAGAGGTGTTAGGGCTTTAGCTAGGGTAATGGTCTCTTCATAAACCGAAGGCCATGAACAAAGAGCTGACAGAATACAACTGAGTGACACTGAGACATGAATGAAGTTCTTTGTGCTATTCATAAACCTAAGGCCATAGTTTTTGAGTTGATTCAATGTAGGACTTGGCTGCACTTGCTAATTAGATTTTTATTGATCAAACTATCTAAAATATCCTTCTGATGTACTTATGGAACCACACTCTTGGTTATTGTTTATCTTGAGCAGTTTATAGAATGATAGGTTTTTTTTACGAGGCATATGACTCTGAGCAACTATTATGATATAGTATTTGATTATAACAAATATAGATTGGGCAAAAGCCTGTCATGGCTGGTCTCAAGCTCGGATAAGGGAGGAGGGTCGCGTTAGGTTGTCAGTAGGGCTGGCCCTGGGCTAGGGCAAATTGGGCGCTCGCCCAGGGCCCAAAAGTTATTCCTTAAAATATCATAAGTAAAAGGGCCTAAATTTTATCAAAAAAAAAAATTCATGTATAAGAGGGCCCAATTTGTATTGGTTCGTCCAGGACCCCTAAACACTTCGGGCCGACTCTGGTTGTCAACCAACATTAAACTAAGACAAATACACAATGAATTGATCCATTAAACTATTGTGCTAATGTTAGATTGTACCCCGGAAGGAATGTGTTGCAGGGTTCGACTGTAATGTCTTGGCAAGGACTGTTACATTTCCAGAACTCAGATGTAGTGATAAATATGTAAGAGTTCGCATTACAAGGTCTGACTATAATGTATCGTAAGGACCACTACATCTCCATGAGAACTTGGGTGTAATGTTAAATAGGCAAGAATTCTCACACTATTAGCTAGGTAAGAACAAATATTATAGGAAAACTAATAGCCTAAGATTTAGAACATAGAAAATATGAACCCTCATTGATAAAATAATGGAGGTGGTAGATGCATTAATTAAGAGAAAAATTAATATTTTATGTAGAAGAGACAAAATGGATAAGTGAGAAGGTAAAGATGATAGAGAACTTGGATTTTAAGTTATGATACACAGGAAAGAGTAAAACAAGAAATGAAGTGGGTATTATTGTAGATAGTTCGTTAAAAGATGAAGTTGTAGAAATAGTTAGAAAGGGGGATAGAATTATAGCTTTCAAAATAGCAGTGGAGAAAAAAACTATGAACATAATTAGCGTATATGTACCTCAAGCATGATTAGACAAAGATACCAAATCAAGGTTTTGGGATGACCTTGATGAAGTATTACAAAATATTCTATTAAATAAAATGATTTTAATAAGAGGCGATCTAAATGAGTATGTCGGAATAAAATATGAGGAACATGTGAAGGCAAGGTTTGAAATACCGACCCGTTTCGGACGAAACAGGTGGTTTTTCTCGTTCCGACGTGCCACCGAAATCGGCACGCCCGCGAGATGCATGAACGACAACGACGAGATAGCGACGGGCCTCCGCTAAACATCGGGGCCTCTCTCGGGCGGCGACGCTGGCGGCCTCAGCGCGGTGCGTTCGTTGCTGCCGTCGGCTGCCGCGGCGGCTCATCGTTGTTTGCTCGGGCGACTATAGTTTAACTTTAGATTAAATAAAATCAATTAAAATTTAATAACATTTATTTTATTAATTTATATATTATAGATAATAATTTATTATTATTAAAATTTATTTTATTTTTTAATCCTATTTAATTGAAATTAATTTTATTATTATAATTAATATTTTAGTATTTTTTTAATCATTTTTTATTTTTAATATTTAAATTAAAATTTTCATTTTAATTTATATATTTTATATTAAAAATTATCGAAATTTATCGATACACTATGATACGATATCGAAGCCGTATCATTCCGGTCATGAACCGAAACCTCGATACGGGTTGAAATTTTAAACCTTGTGTGAGGGTGCATAGGGGTTATGAGTTTAGAATAAAAAATGTAGAAGGTAAAACTTATTAGATTTTGCGATAGAATATGACCTTATACTAAGCTAATGCGTTTTTTAAGAAAAGAGAAGAGCACTTGATCATGTTCAAAAGTGAGAATAATAAAGCACAAATTGACTTTTTTTTATTAGGAAGAGGGATAGAATGATTTTTAAAGATTGCAAGGTCATCCTTGGAGAAGCTTAAGTACCCAACATAGGTTAGTAGTATTGGATATACGTCTCAAACATTGTATCAATAGAAGAAAAATATACACGTCTCCTAGAATTAAGAAGAAGTTTAAGAATAGAAAACAGAATATATTTAAGGAGAAGGTAAAAGTACAAGTATTAGGTGAAATATACGGTGACTCTAATACAACATGGGATAATATGGTATCAAAGTTGAATAGTCAAGAGTGTACTCAATGAGTCAAAGGGGCATGCACTTCTGAATAAAGAATCTTGGTAGTGGAATGAGAAAGTATAAGAGAAAGTGAAGGAAAAATGAACAACCTATAAAGAATTATATATTAAGCTAATGCGTTTTTTAAGAAAAGAGAAGAGCACTTGATCATGTTCAAAAGTGAGAATAATAAAGCACAAATTGACTTTTTTTTATTAGGAAGAGGGATAGAATGATTTTTAAAGATTGCAAGGTCATCCTTGGAGAAGCTTAAGTACCCAACATAGGTTAGTAGTATTGGATATACGTCTCAAACATTGTATCAATAGAAGAAAAATATACACGTCTCCTAAAATTAAGAAGAAGTTTAAGAATAGAAAACAGAACATATTTAAGGAGAAGGTAAGAGTACAAGTATTAGGTGAAATATACGGTGACTCTAATACAACATGGGATAATATGGTATCAAAGTTGAATAGTCAAGAGTGTACTCAATGAGTCAAAGGGGCATGCACTTCTGAATAAAGAATCTTGGTAGTGGAATGAGAAAGTATAAGAGAAAGTGAAGGAAAAATGAACAACCTATAAGGAATTATATATTTGTAAGAACAAGAAAAACTTAAAAATATATACAATGGCCAAGAAAGAGACTAAGAAAGCAGTGAATGAAATTAAGAATGAAACCACTTTGGGGCATGCACCATCGAGTAAAGAATCTTGGTAGTGGAATGAGAAAGTAAAAGAGAAAGTGAAGGAAAAAATGAACAACCTATAAGGAATTATATATTTGTAAGAACGAGAAAAATTTAAAAAAATATACAATACCCAAGAAAGAGGCTAAGAAAGCAGTGAATGAAACCACTTTAATGTTCCAGTTAGGCGAGGTGAAACTGTGGCAATAAATGCTTCAGTTAGGCGATGTATATTTTTTTTCTTAGTAGCTGCTATAACATGAAATCCGTATTCCAATGCTATTGTAGCAGTTACTTAGCAGCTAGGGTTGTAAACGAGCCGAGCCAAGCCAAGCCAAGCTTTATAGTGTTCAGGCTTGTTTGATAAGATAACCAAGTCGAGCCAATCCAAGTCAAATTTTATAGTGTTCAGGCTTGTTTGATAAGATAACCATGCCGAGCCGAGCCGAGCCAAGTCAAGCCTAAAATTAATTAAGCTATTAAAAAACATGTTCAAGCTTGACTTGGTTTCTTTTTTTTTTTTAAGATTGAGCTTGACTTGAGCTTGAATTGAGCTTGGTTTGTTTAATGGGTATCGAGCTTCTAATCAAGCTCGATTCAAGCTTGAATCAAGCTCAATTCAAGCTTGTTTAATTTTGACTTATTTAAATGTTATCAGGTTCTTAAGTCAAACTTGTTTGTTTATTTAAAATTTTAATATTTTAATCCTGGTTTATAAATGAGTATAAATAAGTTTATAAATAATTTTTAAATGAGTCTAATCAAAAACATTATTTACGAACACTGTTCACGAATACTGTTCACGAATATTGTTCACGAACATTAACAAGCCCAACACATATGTGTTCAAGCTTTTCTATTTAGTTTATCAAGTTCAAACTTGTTCATTAATTGACTTTGATGCATATTGAACGAACGTAAACGAGCTCTTATCGAGTCGAACACAAAGCTTGTTCATGAACGCTTGGTTCGTTTACAACCCTATTAGTAGTTGCTACAACGTGAAAAATCAACTATTTTACTTTAATTAAAATTATTAAATCCTAAAACTTTGAACCCTAAATCCTGAGCACTATTATATCAAAATACTCTTTATCAACTTGGTCAAAATTATTTAAACTTCACTAAAATCTTTTTAAATGGTCAAAATCACTTTAAACCAGTTGTAGCAGCTACTAATACTACAATGGTATTGTATTAGCTGTTATACGTTGTAGTAGCTAATCTATAGCTAGCTGCATACATTGTAGTAAGTAGGGATAGCACTAGAAGTCAGGATTATTATAACTGTTGGAGGATCGGTGGCCGGCTAGAGGGGGTGAATAGCCCTTCGTGTACGATGATGGAAATTGCTCGCTTAATCGTCTACAATTAAAGTTAGCGCAGTGGAATATTTGCTAAACAAAAACAATTAAGCTAATGCAAAAGACAAAGAGAAGGCAAACGCAAACACGCGGATGTAACGTGGTTCACGACCCTTACCACTAATCCACGACCCGATTCGTTCTAGGTGAATCACGCCTAAGCCTTCACTATTCTCTCCTTCAAGGTGGAGGTAAACCTTTCTTACAAAATCACTCCCTCTTACAATAACATGTAAATAAAAGCAAGTAAGAGGAGTAAAGATCGTTTGGGCACTTTGGGAGTACTTTAGAGTAGAAGCATTAACCTCTCTAAGTGACCCAAGGCTTCTTCTTATAGGGAAGAAGTCATTCTTCCCGTTGGGCATAGCGATCGGTGATGCTCGTGATCGATTCTTTGCTAGCCGTTGCCTCGCAACGACCTTATCCACGTTGGCTTCCACCAGCGGACTCCCACATCACCGATCGATCATCCCATTAGTGATCGACGAGTTATCAATCGAGCGACCGGGCGATCACTCGACCGAAAACCTTCGTGCCTAACTTTCCCTTGATCGGTTGGATCGTCCCCACACTAGTCGATCGATGGTCGAGCGATCGCGAACCACCGGCAAATGATCGTCTGAATAACTCCGGTCGAACACGGTCGAGTGCCATCGACCAGAGCGATCGATCGCCATCTAAAAACCTCAAACAAATACTTGTTTGAGCATCCGACAGTCGGGTAAAACCTCATCCTACTCGGTTGAGCATCCGACACTTGACTTAGTCATTCGGCTAAGTTCACCTATGAGCTACGTTACATTTCGCTCATTCTCTCATCTCGCTTGAAGTCCCTCGTCGAAGTTCTCTTCGTCCGGCCATGTCTCTCGTATACACCAAACGCACGACTTCGCAATGTCATCCTTCGCGTCTCGCCCTGAAGTCTACTTCATTAGCTTCACTCCAATGTTGCTCGTCCGACGGTCCCTCGGATGCACCAAGCGCACGACTTCACAATATCGTCCTTCATTGACTCAAAGACCCGAGCCATGAGATGGTGAACTCACCAATGCTCTCGTCAAGCCAATCCCATGTGTGAATTACTAAGTCCTGTATGACTTCAACACATATCAAAATAACATATCAACCTAACTTAAACCCTTTGCCACACACATCATACATAGGTGGATTGCCCCAACAATCTCCCCTTTTTTGATGTGTGGTAATCCGTTTAAGTTAGGTAAAATAATATAAAAACACATAAGGAAGATAAGCGTGTAAATCAAACATGGAAATCAAACCTCCCCCTTAATACATGCAAACTCCCCCTTAACACATGCTAATTCCCTCTAGCATGATTGACTTAAATACAATAATTTTCCCCCTTTGACACCATCAAAAACATTAACATATGTTATTTAAGCATGACATCAAGTATAGGGAACGAAAATCACCAAAATCAAGTTTAAAATATGATAAAATAGCTTCATCGTGTCAGATACAAGATATCACGATCGTTTAGACCACAATGATCGGGCACTTAAAATAACCTTTTCTGATTTTTCGAACGAAATTCAGAAATGCATCAGAAATTATAAAAAATTCGAAAAATCATGAAATTTTGAAAACATATTTCTTGTAAATCCCTTTATCAGTGAAAAATGGTTTTTTATGAAAATTCATTCTATTTTTGAAAATTAGGCAAAAACTCAAAAGTTGCAAAAAGTCTCAATTTTGTATCAACTTGAAAGCTAGTTTTGCCTTAGAAACTTTTCAAAGCATGAACTTACAGATTATGAAATAAGAAATGTTTTCAAACATTTGAAATATCCAACCATGATTTTTGGACAATATGTCTATGAATTAAATATATGCTTTCCTCATGATTAGTCTATTATTACTATCATGATACCTATAATGACTTATCAAAATGTTATAATCATAAGTGAGTCATTTGTATCATTCTAACATCTCACCTATGCTATGTTTTCAATCAAGTTAGCCTATAGTGAGTGTGAGATGAACCTAAAGTATTTATACTTAATCATCAATTTTCATGCAATTCTACCATGGTTAAGTATCATCCTAAAAACCTATCATGATAATGAGTCATATATTATGACCATACATCAAACATTACCATCCAAATCATAAATCATGATTATTTATCAAGTATCAAATCAAGCATAAATAATGATTTAAACATTTAATTCATGGGTTACACATTATCATCACCCAACACTAAATTAAAAATTATCACCCACATCATCAAATATCACAAGTCTAAAACTAACATCCTCATCATCCTAAGTCAACCATTTAACATGATATAAACTTAAGTTCACTTATGGTTGACTAACCTAGGTTCTCTTAACCCTTAAGGATGAACTTAGGAACCCAATATAGATTCTTTCCAATAGAGTTCACTAAGTATTCCTTTGGAATCCATTTCCTAGCTATCATTGTAGTTTTAGTTTGACCCCTAGCAATCAAACAATGGTAAGCATTCTCATTCTTGGATCCCTTATATCCTAAGCCTTTCTTGTTAAAACTAGCCCTTTGGCTCCCAATTATCATGTTCAATGTGTTGGAGCCTATTGTGAATTTTTCTAGGGCATTTGTGAGGAATTCTACCTTTTCCCTTAGAGCCTTATTTTCCTCAACTAAGCATACATCATTTACACTAGAAGAATTATCATTGTCATGAGAACATGCAATTTTCAATTTTTCTTCTAGTTCATTAATTTCATTAAGTATGCTTTTATTTTTCTTTTTAGCCTTAAATAGCTCCTTCGTTAAACTAGTAATCATGGAAATAACTTTCTTGGGAGGGAGATTCGTTACCTCACTTATCCAATCTCCTTCTTGTGATTCCGATGAGGATGAAGATGAAGCTCCCCCTTCACTTGAGCTTTCTTCACTTGAGCTTGTTTCTTCTTTTTCGGAGGAGGCGGAGTCCAAGTCTTCTATTGTCATTAAGTGTAAGACTTGTGAATGCTTGTTCTCCCTCCGATGATGATGATGAATCATCCCATGTTGCCTTGTGTGCCTTGGCCTTCCCTTTTTCTTTTGTTTTTCTTTCTTCTTCCTTCTTCTTGCTCCCCTTCTTCTTGTCTTCTTTCTTTCTCCTTTCCTCCTTGCTTTTGTTCAAGAGGGGACAATCATCCCTTATGTGTCCCTCTCCTTGGCAATTGTAGCAAATGATTTTTCTTCTAGGCCTTCTTGCCATATCATGAGATTTATTAAACTTAAAATTCTTTAAAACACGTCTTACTTTCCTTACCATATATGTTTCCTCATTGCTATTTATTGATGAGGAAGATGAATCTTCATCGGATGAGGAGGGTGGCGTATCCTTCTTTTTCTTCTTTCCCTTGTCGGCCATTAATGTTATTCCTATCACGCCCCGAGAGTATGCCGTGCCGAAAAGCAAACGGACGACATCTCCCCTGTACGTGGCAACATATCCTGTTAATACAAGGCCCGCAGGCCCACAACTATAACATAATAAGCAAATATATATCAAAACACAGCGGAAATATAAAACTACATACCCATAACCACATATATACCATACAAAACCGAAACCACTCAGGTGTACACCACCTGACAAGACCACAGTACTAAACCGTACATAAAACATCGAACACAAAATAAAGTCCACAACATAAAACAAAGTCCACAACATAAAAACAAAGTCCACGGGAGGCTCGGAAAAAATGGAGATGGAATGGACCGCTGGCGAAGCTCCAAGCCGTCACGAAGACTTCTACTTGTTACAGGCGACGAAAATCCGGTCCAGGTGTGGTGGTGAGTAAAACTCTCAAATATCACATGTAATTCAATAGAAAAATCTATAGGTACATCAAGTAATACTAGCATGATAAACATATCCATGTATATACCTTCTAACCAAATGACCAACGTAAAATGCAGACATACCTGAAAGTCTGCTACGCTACACCTATCCAATTTGAGCACATATCCACAATATATGTATATAATTGGAAATCTAGTCTAAACCATACAACATCATAAAGACTGGTCAAAGCATGTAATAGTCTAACCAACAAGTATACAAGTATCCGACATAACCATATAACAGATGCGGGTAGCATGTATGAAGATGATGTACAACCAAATGCAACAAGCATAGTACAATCAAATGCAACATCACAATAAACATATATATATAGAATGCATCTATATATATATATATATATATATATACTAGTCACAATCATCCATATATATATATACATGCATATATGTATATATACGACAATATGCAAAAATGCCATAAGTCACAGCAATGCAGCATGCATGGTCATGCCGGCTCACCCTAAAGCTACCACGACCCCAGTGTATCCTTGGTGGCTCGTCATGACAACTGTCCCAACTCAACACCAATCACTACTCTTGAGTGGCCGAGTGGGCAGTATGATCGAGTAGCATATAAGCGTAAAGAGCAAGCTACACGATGGGGGGTCCCTGCTGTTGGCCACTCCGACAGTCACTACCCATGAGTGGTCGAGTGTCACACACGCAGGACATCGGCATGCAAATCTAACTACCACCGTCTATAGTGGTAGAGTGCGACACCACAATGCTCTGCCCTCACATCGGTTACTCCTATGAGAAACTATGGAGGTAGGATGACTGACGACCCTCTCAATCATAAGGGAGATTACGTCGCCAGCATGCATGCAAATGACATGAATGCACAATCACACATATAAACATCCACCACATGCTCTCTATTCTACAGAGAGTCATAACAATCTGATTAACGCACTCTCTATCCTGTAGAGAGTCGTACTCAACTGATCATAACACCCTCTATCCTGTAGAGAGTCATACCAATCTGATCGACTCACTCTCTATCCTGCAGAGAGTCGTACTCAACTGGTCATAACAAGCTAGGACCACCGGTCCATAGCGACACACTAAGCATAATTCACCTGACCATTTACACAATACATGGTCGGTAGTAAATATGAAACCTAAGGGTATTAGAATTAACCCTACATTCAAGACATTACCTATCCACGAATGACCCTTTGCCCAATTTACAATCAGGTCGTCATCCGTACTTCACTATTTGCACTTAACTAAGCAATTCTAGGTTCACTTACATCACATCTGTAACTCCTAATCATGATGAAGTGAAATATGATAACAACAATAGAGCATAATAGGCCAAAGATAAAGTATTAAGCACAAGAGTAAATAAAAGCGGAGTCAAGGTAACATGATCATATAAGATGATCATATATCTAAATCTGTATGCATTAAAAACTACCTGACCAGGGTAGGAAATTATCCATCTGCTAAGAAGCTCGTGTTGATGGTCTTCATATCTAAGATCTCTACCTCGAATCAAATATCTGAAATAGTAGAATCCAATATAACCACATGCTAGCATAATCAAATTTTAGGAATAAGAATCTAACCCAATCTTAATCCTTGATTAATTAACCAAATCCCAGTGGCATAACCTCATTCCATTCCATCATACTAATCAAGCATTCACATTAAATCATATACCGATTCTCTATAAAATGCACAAATTCTTCGACAATTATTTAGCTGTAAATTACTCACCTAGTCCAGCTAAATCACAAAACCTCCTGACCCATAAGGTATCAACTCCAAATCCATAGCCGAACTGGAAGTAGCATCCATCGCGCCGATTAACTAACCTATCGAGCGATAAGCATTTGCAGCTATTGAATATGAACTTACCTCGAGCGTTGATTTGATAGTCTAATTGGATTCACAAGGCTCCTCACAATCTGTAAAGGTAGAAACCATAAACTTCTTAATCCAACTTAGTGTAATAAATCTGCACAACCCAATGGAATAGGAAAAACAACTCTTACATCAGGAGACGAATCAAGGAACAGAAGTTACCAATCGAAATTCACAGATCGCCGGTTGAGGCAGAGAGATCCGTGGATCAACTGCAACTAGTCACTGCTGTTGCCGGAGGCGAGCTGGGCTCGTGACGCTCAACCCAAGCACAAAATCGGAAGGTTGAAGACGTCGGCGTTGTTACTTCCATCGATGGTAGCTGCTGTGATCCAGCTGCCACGGTGGCGCCGCACGATCGGGATTAGAGGAAGAAATCAACTCAAGGGGAAAAGTCACAGAGATCATAAACTCACTGATTTTTCCCTCTCGGACTCGAAATCTCCTCGTGAGATTGCTGATGATGGCTGGAGGTGCTCGCGGTGGTCGATTCCACGACCGACCGACAATCAAAAGGGTCGGCGGCGAGTGGGAAGAGCAAGATCCGACGAAGAGAGGCGACGGTCGAAGGCAAGAGCTCGCGATGGCGACGGCAGAAGGAAGGCTGCAATGGATGAGGCTTGCGTCATCTGGAGGTCGGCCGACAACGGCTGATCAGAGGCGGCGGCGAGTGAAGAGCGGCGGCAGCTGCTGCTAATGGATCGGACGAGGAGAAGATGCGACGGCGAAGAACCGAAATAGGGGAAAAGGAGATCGGGATCGGGGAAAAATTGAAGAATAGGAATCAGGTGGGGAAGAGAAAGGTCGCGGAAAAGAAGGAAAATCGAAGAAACGCCCGAGAGGAGAGGAACGGAAGAAACGCTCAGGTTTAGCCAAACGGGTCGGATCCATTAACGGGTTGGGCTTTAACACCCTATAAGACATTAACCCTAGATCCATTCAATTAATCCATACGATTTAAACTTAGGTTAGGTTTAAATTAATTCCTAACCATCCATCTTAAATTTAATTTACCCCAAACAGGCTTTCCCAAAGCTTATTAAATTTTTCCCCACAACTGTCATAGAAATTTCCATTTAAGTCTAGGAAAATTTCTAAAAATTCCCGGAAAATTCCATAGGGTATTTTTCTAATTAACAAGCATTATTTATTTTTATTTTTATTTTTATTTTTTTTCCCGGTATTTTACAATTCCCCTTGGATTTATGCTTGGTTCTTCAATTATCCCTTCAAGCCTAGTTTCATGTAATTTTATGGTAGAAAAGAATTCTTCTAGAGTACTTACCTCTAGATTCTTAGAGATGTAGAATGAATCTACCATGGAACTCCATTTTGAAGATCGGGGGAAGGCGTCTATGACTTTCATGATCATGTCCCGGTTCGAAAGCTTTTCTCCTACACTTGTTAAACCGGTTATTATTTCCTTAAATCTAGAATGCAAAGAAAGTACCTTTGCTCCCTTTTCGAGTTTGATGTTGCTTAATTGTGATTGGAGGAGGTCCCTTCTTGCAAGCTTTGCCTCGGAGGTGCCTTCAAGAAGTTCTATTAATTTCTCCCACATCTCCTTGGCACTTGCGCATTCTTCGATCCAGTTGATCTCTTGTTGAGGAAACACATTAAATAGGTGATGTTTTGCTTTTGAATTCGCCAAGTGCTCCTCTCTTTGCTTCTTCGTCCACCTTGACTTTTCTATAGGTTTCCCCTCTTCATCCCTAGGTATATCGAAACCGGATTCTATTATTAACATGATATCGAAGTCAATCTCGAAAAAAAACCTCCATTCGCTTTTTCCACCAAGCGAATTCTCCTTCGAATTTAGGCGGATGAATGTTGGAGCCGGCCATCTCTTGTCGTGTTTGTGTTGGCGATGAGTCTGCGACAAGCTCCTTGCTCTGATACCACATGTTGGAGGATCGGTGGTCGGCCAGAGGGGGTGAATAGCCCTTCGTGTACGATGATGGAAATTGCTCGCTTAATTGTCTACAATTAAAGTTAGTGCAGCGGAATATTTGCTAAACAAAAATAATTAAGCTAATGCAAAAGACAAAGAGAAGGTAAACGCAAACACGCAGATGTAACGTGGTTCACAACCCTTGCCGCTAATCCACGACCCGATTTATTCCAGGTGAATCACGCCTAAGCTTTCACTATTCTCTTCTTCAAGGTGGAGATAAACCTTTCTTACAAAATCACTCTCTTTTACAATAAGATGTAAATAAAAGCAAGTAAGAGGAATAAAGATCGTTTGGGCACTTTGGGAGAACTTTAGAGTAGAAGCATTAATCTCCCCAAGTGACCCAAGACCTCTTCTTATAGGGAAGAGGTCATTCTTCCCGTTGGGCACCTAGCGGATCGGGATCGATCATCGATCGACTCTCGCAGAAGATTGCCTCGTAGACATTATCGCGTTGGCTTCCAACGGCTCCACATCGATCGTGATCATCCCATCGGATCGGTGATAGAAGCCATCGATCGGCCCGATCGGCGATCACTCGGTTGGAAAACCTTCGCTACATTTCCCGACTTTCCGATCGGTCGACTCGTAGTCCCTTGGTAGTCAACTGATGGTCGAGCAGTGGACTACCAAACCCTGGCAGTTGACTGTTGTGCCAGAATAGCTCCAGTCGAACACCGGTCGAGTGCCATCGACTCAGAGTAGTCGACTGCCATCTATGGCAGTCGACTGGTGTCGAGTAAAACCTCAAACAAATACTTGTTTGAGTATCCGACAGTCGGGTAAAACCTCAACCTACTCGGTTGAGCATCCGACACTTGACTTAGCCATTCGGCTAAGTTCACCTATGAGCTACGTTATATTTCGCTCATTCTCTCATCTCGCTTGAAGTCCCTCGCCGAAGTTCTCTTCGTCCGGCCATGTCCCTCAGATGCACCAAGCGCACGGCTTCACAATGTCATCCTTCGCGTCTCGCCCTGAAGTCTACTTCATTGGCTTCACTCCAATGCTGCTCGTCCGACGGTCCCTCAGACGCACCAAACGCACGGCTTCGCAATGCCGTCCTTTACCGACTCAAAGTCCCGAGCCATGAGATGGTGAACTCACCAATGCTCTCGTCAAGCCAATCCCATGTTTGAATTACTAAGTCCTGCATGACTTCAACACACATATCAAAACAACATATCAACCTAACTTAAACTCTTTGCCATACACATCAAAACCATATCATACATGAGTTGATTGCCCTAACAATAACGTTGTAGCAACTACTTGTAGCTACAACAACAATGCTAAAAAGTAAAGATATTCTCATAATAAAACATATGATGGGGCGTCCATTTGACAATTTTTACAAAAGGGGTGCCAATTTGACGATTCGTTAAATGTGCAGTGTACTTTTGATTTTTGCCCATGCAGATTTGAATGGTTGTCATTATTTATTTATTAGTCATCTGTGCTTATATGACCTACCAAGTCTACTCATCTTTAAAATATTTCCTTAGATGATATTTTGTGCAAACAATGATTTTCTTGATCTTTTTAGAAGCTACACTTCTGATTTTGACTATTAAATTACAAAGCTTGACAGGTAAAAGGCTTGGAAAGGTCCAGATACATATTGCTTGAAGAAAACCAGCAGTTGAGGGAAAATATTTCTGCACTAGAACACAAGATTCAATTTCTTGAAGGGAAATCTACTTCGCATGAAACTTTGACTGAGAAAATGACCAAGGTAACTTTTATGCCTAAATATTACCACAAAATCAATTCTTGACGATCTGTTTCACAAAAGGACTTATCAAGTTATCTAGCTTTAAAATAGAGTTTTTCCAGGATGGTCTTTATCTTTATGTCTATATGCATTAACCAATCACTCTTCTCAATTGATGCTCAAATTGAATCAGGCTTAGAAAGCTCTACAAAGCTGATGAACTAATTTATTTTTTAGGTAAAAGGGCAAAAAAACTTTAGATGGAGATTTATGTTCTCCATAATTGATAAAATAAGAAACTCCCTGCTATGACACTGTGAACAACACTGAATTTTCTAAGTGATGCAACACTGTGAACAACTCAATTTACCATAGAGAAAAAAAATACTATTAATTGCATCATTTGAAATCTCATCCAATCATCTCATGTCAGGCAACACGTCGAAACATATCATTTCAATAACTTACAAAAATTGGATATAACCTGGTATAGAGAATGTCTCTTATACCGCCGTGTCAATCACATGGACAAGTATATTATTGACCTAAATTCTGCCAACATTCAACACCTCTTGGCATGCTACAACACAAGGAGATAATTTTGTTTTTCTTTTATAGTTTGTGTCCATACAAAATAACTTCAAAACTGTCAAAAACTGTACAATTCTATATGGAATACAAAATCTAAATTTAACTGCCTTATCTTCTTTGTTTCTTTATCTTCTTGCTTCTTCCATCTCAATTCGCCACTGTCATCATACTTTAAAATGTTAACATAGTACCAAAACAGATTTGTTCCAGTCAAAGACCGAAGTTCCAACCTTGAAAGATAACCTAATATATGTGGAACCTTTTATAGACTCATGATATGACTGGTTCTTTATAAAATATGACCTAGTTATCCCAAAAAAACTAACAAATTTTCCAAATAAATCTAACTTTTTAAAAATTAAAACATCTAAAATTTAAATAGAATTTGCTAAATAAAAAATCGTAACTACCTCATCTAGTTATTAGGATAAAACAGGAAATTTGCCTGAATAAGTTTTAGCCTTGCATATTATTTAGATTTGAATTCTTCTTGACAGAATATTGTTGCAGCTCCTTGAAGGTGCTATCCCAGTGCATGAATCTCGCAATGCGCTTGTTAGGGATCAAGTATCTACAAGTGCAGAGATTTCCAGCAAGGTAATAACTGATATGCAAGTTCTTGGTTCAATAATGACTATGCACCTGAAGTTTATATCTTATTTATCAACCCATGTGAGGTGTAGAGGAAATAACGAACTGTCAATCTGAGCTGATGACTCTTCTGTTGTTCTAATTTTTTCTTAACTGATGCGATTTTTCTGTGTGTATCCTCATGGATGAATGAAAGAGAAAAAAATTAATGACAGAGGGCAAATAAAAATTAACAGGAGGAAAAATAATTAACTGAGGGAAAGGAAATGAAATTAATTATGTAAAAAAAATAGAAATAGGAGAAAAAGAAGAAAGGAAAAGAAAAAAAAAATAAAAAAAAAAGGCCAATCATAGTAGCTTGTCGTCGTGAGGCCACAACCATGTTGGCCTTGGAGATGTTACGAAGGCTGCTGTGTAGCCGTCGTTGCCTCTCCAACCTCATGACTCTAAATTTATACTAGTGCTAGTGCTAGTCGGTGGGCGGAATGATAAATTCCTCTCATGCCGATTGATATAGTTCGACATTTTATTACATGTTCTAACATAGTTTTTCAGGATCACTTATAGAGTTGTAGCACATATAATCAACACAAATTTAAGAAAAAAAGGGAGGAAAAAATTGACATAGAATTTATTCCAAGGATGTTTTGCTTGTAAACAAAAGGTCTATATGGGGTGTGGTCAATTAAACGTAGTTTCACTCAACTGAATGTAGGATTTGGGAGACTATAGAAGGTTATAAAATGCTTGGCTCTCTTATCACTCTCTTTGTTATTAGTGTAATTGTTATTTTTACTTGTTCTATGTTCATTGTAAGAAGAGCTCTATGAGAGTTTTCTGTCTTCAAGAAGAATAAAAGATAGTGGGATTTGAGGGATGACTCTCCTTATTAGTTATCAACAATGGAGTAAGAATTTGGGAGTTTGGAAACCAATTAAAATAGGCGTGTTAGCCTTGTTTATTTTTAGTGTTTTCTGTTATGCTTTTGCTGCAAGTAACAACTAACCAAGTTCAATCTTGAGTTCTGTAATTTCAGATTACGATTATTCACCCTCTCTAGCTACTATATCGGTCCTATAATTGGTATCAAAATGGGTTGCTTGGGAAAGACTCACCACTAACCGAGCAACGACTAGAGAAGGAGCTCAATACCATTCCACAGTTGATATCTTCATACTGCCAAAGGAGCATTTACATTGGTGGAGATGGGTATGGGAGTAAGATTTGTTATCTTCATGCTACGATCCTTTGATCAAACAAACTTCTCATATTGGATGTCAAGAATAGAGTATTTGGTGCAAATGGATTTCAAGAGTTGAATTGCCATAAAAAGGGCTTAAAAGCTCTAAAGGATAAGGGAGAAGTGGACAAGAGCAAATTTAAAGATTTGAGGCAAACAAGGTAACCAATCTTTTGGTTGATATTTTTCCTAATGAGATCTTGTAAAGGATTAATGAGTACAAAAAAATACAAAAGATTTGCAAGATAAGGTAGTTAAACCTCCACAAGATTCCCTCACTAGCATAAAAACATACAACATCCAAGGATAGTAGAGGTTCACTTGTACCTGAACATGTAGAATCCTAGGAAAGTCCCCCTACATCTGAAGTTGAAAACAATAAAGTATCTACCTCACGTGAGCACATTGAGGATGAAAGACCTCGATATCAAAACAAATGGAAGGATCTTCATCTACATTTGGAGTTGAAAGCATTAAACCCTCAACCTCATCTGACATCAAAATTCCTATATGTCCCGCAACCTCAACCATGGAAAATATATCAAAATTTTAAAATAAAGATAATATTATATGCTTTTTTTTAGGAGAAAAGGATCAAAGTAGCATCCAAGGGAAGAATCAAAGAGAAACTCAAGGAAACCATTCCCTCAAGCTATATATCCAAAGATCATGTCATACATTATAAGTTATGTTTGTAACAAGAAGGCCATTACAATCTAAAGTGTCCCCAATAGAAAGAAGCAAAAGAAACTAAGAAAGGAAGATCAAGTTAGTAGGGGCTAATATTAGGAAGCCAAAGAGCAACTAAGGACAAAACAATTTGGATTATAAATTGCCATCTAAGGTCAACATCATAGTTTAAAATTTTGACTTGTTCCAAGTAAACCAGGAAATTTATTGTTCCGGCCACGCCCAACACCGCACAAGTGGTACAGTGGTCGCGGTTCACACGGGCTACGACGGCTCATGGGTCGCCACGGCCGCGCACCTCGCGCTGGTCGCGCAACGTGGCGCGACCGCGAGGGCCGTTAGCTGGCGCCGCGCGACTTCATAGAGGACGCCAGCGACGCTGCCTCTTGGGGCCACGACATCGTCGCGTGGCCTTCGCGGGGAGCGCGGCAGCGGAGCAGCAATGGAGCGGAGTTGCACAGTAGTTCAATAATCAACTTCTCAATCTATAGTTCAAACTATATGAAAATTAAATAAAACAATTGAAATTTAATAAATTTATCTTATTAATTTAAAAAAATTTCATAAATTATTTTAAATTTATTTTATTAATTTATATATTATGAATAATAATTTTATTATTATTAAAATCTATTTTATTTTTTAATCCTATTTAAATTAATTTTTTAATATTTTTTTTCCATAATTATTTTATTTATTTTTGATAATTAAACTAAAATTTTCAATTTTATATTTAAAAATTATCGAAATTCCATATGATACAGCACGATACGATATCGAAACCGTATCATTTCGATCGCGGATCGAAACCTCGATACGGGTCAAAATTTTAAACCTCGGTCAATATAACTTCTTATGTAGGGTTTATTTTAATTACAATGTAAATTCATTTCAACCATTTAGGACTAGAAATGATAGATAGGTATTAGGAGAGGTTATCGCTACTGAATACCCAGATAGGACCAATAAGCTTTGGATCCCAAATTGGACTAAGAATAGTAGAAATATGAAGGGAGCTTTTACTTAGAGAATATCTAGTAAACTCGGTTGGGACCCATAGGTTTTAGACCCCAAAGAATGTGATTGTAACATGTTAAATGGTTTCATGGTGTGTCAATGAATTAAGTTAACAAATTTGGAAGAGTAGTTAACTCAATCTTAGTTGGCACATTAAGATGGATAGGTTCATGTATAAAGAAAAATGACTTATTAAATTTTATATTTAAAATGCATGTTGAAACCTTTTAAAATTAGAACTTGATATATATATTAGGTTTCAAACATAGTTAAAGGGAGAGACAACTTGCCTTTATGTGTTAGACAAATTCCAATTTAAATTTTGTTTCTCATCCTACTTTTGGTATTAGGAGCAAATAATATTTTAAGGGATACATGCATAATTTAAGAGAGCATAACTTGAAAAACTTGTGCAAGGGGAAGAAAATTATTTTAGGGAGAAACATCAAACAAAGGGAGTGATGAAGAATTTCATTTAAGACCGTCAATTTTGCTCTAATCAATATTCCTATTTATTGCCTAATCGATTGACACCCAAATAGTACCTAAACAAAAGCATATTATTCTTTTTTGTTTAATGTCGAGTTGACTGATCAAGGCATCATTCAACTAATCAATGTATCAGTTAACTTTTTAGTCAACAATATCAAACATAAACATTTTATTTATTTTTGTTTGATGTTTAGTCAATTGAATAGTTGACTCTTCCACTATTCAATTGAAAACCTTCTATTTTCTACTTCTAGTGGACTGCTTCTTTGACTCTAGCCACTTCTAAGGCCAAGTCCACTCCTAAATCTAGTCTCAACTATCCCATGTTACAAGTGCACTTAACTTTCCCCACGAGAGCTTATAGTCGTGCTATTGAGAGTTCGTCGTGCCAAGAAGCTTTCTTGCTTCTGGGTCTTCTATGCCTGGAGACTTCTTGTCTTTGGGACTTCCTCGCCTAACATTTGCTTTCCATGACTTGTTGGGACTTCATGTTGCAAAGAATCCGGTCATCGACCTTTCCTAAACTTTATTTCCTAGCATTCGACCTCCCTAATCTGCTTAGACTTCATACCCAAAGAATTTGGTTTTTGACCTTCATTGACTTCCTTGTCTATCTTCCAGTCTCCTTGACCTATTAAAAAACTTTAATTTGTCAAGAATTCAGTTTCTAACCTTTTTGAGCTTCCTTGCCTAACATTCAATCTCCTTAATCTATTGAGACTCTCCTTAATCTATGGGGATTGTATCCGACTCTTGTCGACTTACTTTAATTCAACCATTGCATTTGAAACACATTTCAAGTTCCCTACACTTGCATATTTGATATGCACATGAACACAAATAACTTAAACTTAGTCCAAGTAACAAAACTATATGCAATGTTGCATGCTTAGGGAACTATGCTTGAATGTGATAGCTTGCAACATGATGCCGGTCAGCGCTGTCAAAGGAACCAAGGAGGTTCACAGGAGAGACACACTAGGTTGAGATTATAATCACTTACGAGAACATAGGGGATCCCTTCAAGTGATTTTATAGAATTACTCATAGAAATTAAGGAGAAAAACCTCTCTCTAACCAACCCGCTCCCAACTCATTTAGCCCTTAACAACCAAGACCAAAGCAAGTAGTGTCACTTCCAATAAGGAGCACAATCGTGATTCTGATTGCATATAGTAGAATCATGATTCTGTTTGGACATATCTGAGGGCTTAAAGGGCTAATTAAAAAGGGGCACTTTAGCAAGTTTGTCATCTTTGACATGGATAAGGAAAAATAGAAAAGGGCCATTGAAATGACTTCCTCCCTGTCGTCAATTGAAGGCAAGCTTTAGATTTAGGTCACTGTGATGGTTTCTTCCTCTAACTTGCAATTAGCTGAGGGCACATTTCAGAATAGGAACACTAAGATGGTTTTACCCTCCGGACTATTAATAAAGGTAAGTTTCAAAGCGAGGGAATTGAGAAGTGAGAAGGTATCATCCTTTAACCTCTATTAACGTTAGGTAAACTTTTGAACCAAGTCACCTAGATGGTTTCTCCCTTCGACTCTCTATTAACTCAAGGCCAAGGCAAGATTTTGAATTTGAACATTAAGATGATTTCACCCTCTAGCCTCTAGCTTGATAACATATGAAGGCAAGCTCTAATCTGAAACACCAAGAAGGTAATGTCTTTCAGCTTGTAATTAGTCGAGGACAAGCTTCAGAATAGGGTTCAAGAAGGCGATATCATCATTCTGTTAGTGCACATAAGATTCATATATCTCCACAATGGTATAATATTGTCCACTTTGGGCATAAGCCCTCATAGTTTTGTTTTTAGGTTTTACCTAAAAGACCTCATATCAATGGAGATATCTTTTTATCTTATAAGCACATGATCTTTTTCATGTCTTAGCAATGTGGGACTTTGATTGCATTCTCAATACTCCCAACAATCCCCCCCTCCCCCCCCCCTCAAACGAAGGACCACATTGGCCCCCCCTCAAGTCAATCCATCCTCAAAGGACTTTCTTTGCTTGATATCTGATCCTCAACCCACCAAGTCTTCCTGCCAACCGTCTGGTCCTCCTGACCCAATTGGACTTCCTGCCAGTTGTCCTGTTCTCCTGACCCAACTTGTCCGGTCCTCTTGACCCAACTGGACTTCCTAACTGATATCTGGTTCTCTTGATCCGGATATGGGAGCCCCACTTCCTTCTTTCGAGGTGCATTGCTTGACATGGACCATGGTTCTGATACCAATTGTTAGTGCAAATAATATTTACATATCTTCACAATGGTATGATATTGTTCAATTTGGGCCTAAACTCTCATGATTTTGTTTTTGGGTTTTACCCAAAATGTGTCATACCAATAGAGATATCTTTTTATCTTATAAGCACATGATCTTTTCCATATCTTAGCAATGTGGGACTTTGATTGCATTTTCAATACTCCCAACACATTTTGTCACGCCCCGAAGGAGACCCCGCCAGACGAAAATCCGGTAGCATCTCCCCTGTACGGGTGACAATGCCAATTTATATACAAGGCCTACACGACCACTATACATCGGTCAACACGACCGGAATCCAAACACACACGCAGGTAATAAAATAGACCTCTGGCCATCAACCAAAATAAATGAGTAACATCTATCACAACTAGACTTACCCCTTCTGCCATCTGGGCAGGAATACTCAACCAAAACTAATCCAAACCAAAACCGAATAAAGGTCCATAAGGACACAAAAAATCCACGAAGACAAATATCAATCTCCAAACCTAAACATGTCCTCTAATCAAAATGTCCAAACCATAGAAATAAATAACAAATAAAAACATTAACGAGTGGGGTTTGGCAGTTGCACTCTCCTGACAGCTTCATCCTGAAATAGATATAAATTAACGGGGTGAGTTCAAAGAACTCAGCGGGTATAGTAGATATGCAAAGTAAGGTATAGCTAACAATAAAAATCATCTCAGTACAGTCTCACATAAATAGGGTATGCAAGCAAGAAATACAAAAGGATCAGATTTACGAATCTCCTATCCCGATATAGAGTACGTGTCTTGACTAAGTAATAAAGTCCTCACCATATATATAACATGTATCTCAGATGCATGACAAATCATACGCACATCCAAGGCATCAATAAAAATGCAGAAACACAATACAAATGCGATTCGCAAAGTGCATGTCGCGTAACGCGATATACCTCGACGCTACACCGCCACGCGATGGTGAAGCCGAGTGGGTAGTAACAATAATGCACTCGCCATCGCTGCTCTTGAGTGGCCGAGTGGGCAGGGATCTTGCCGGAGTACACCTATCCTCCTACCCCAAACAGAGTGGGAGCTAAGCTCTCATCTCTCTGTCATGATCAGAGGAGGGATCCCCGCTACCACCACGCCTCATCGCTACCCACGAGCGACCGGAGTGACAGAGCAATCGCACACCCTCTGATGTACCACTAACCTACGAGTGGTAGTATGCGCAGAAAGCTATGATGCGGCTCAATAATAATGGAACTCGTCTACAAAGATGCAATCATGCAAGATGATGCATGATACTAAAGCATGTCAATCCTACTCAAAATACCTATCCGAATAATATGTACAATCAATATGTACATATCCATAATCCAAGTAACTATGATCCAAATAAAAACAGGGAAGAATAAAATCATAACCTATCACATGCATGTATCAAGTAGGCACCAACAATATACTAGGCATATAAACATGAAAATTATTGCATGCTATCCTAACTAGCATATCAACAATGACTATATCTAAAAGATAAGTCAAAATACCCACCTGAATATGAATATCCGTAAGAAGGAAAACGTCACGACCGGGGACCTGCCTCGTGACCAAAATCTGCATATAGCATAACTATAGTTAAGCACAAAAATGCAATTCACCGACAAATCGAATACTTAATCGATTTCCTTCATAACCCAATTAACCCAAACTATTTCCAATTGTCACTAATTTTCCAACCATCTTATTAATCTTTTCCTACCACAAATATCCATACAATTAATTTAGCTCACTAAATCAATTGATAAAAATTTTGATTAATTAATGATAAGCTAATTTATCAATTAAACCTGGAATAACCCGCATTTTAACAACCTAAGCCAAATAAATAAAACTTAATGGCTTTTAATATATCCAATAATTGTACCAATCAATTTACCCAATTAATTCCTAATCAATTAACCTAATTCATCACCTACAAAAATCCTCAAGATCAAACAATATCACCCAACCATCCCATATCCACCGAATAACACATTTTGAACCATTCCTCGCTCACTAACATACCAATATGGTCACACCACACCAACCCCAATCACACCAACCAAAACCCCAAAATCACCCAAATCGACTACAACTCCGGCCACACTGCAGTAATCGCCCACTTACAAATGATCTCGCATTTAAATTAGAATCTAACGAACCCTAATTAGAACCCAACGAACCTACGCCATTTCAAAAATTCTTCCCATGTCTCACCACCCGACACCAACCCACATGCTAGATAAAGAAAGGAAAATGAAAACAAAGTAATTATCAGAATTTCCCTTCATCACGATACACTTCCTCCCACCGCTTGCAGACACCGGAGACGAGGACTGCTGATGCTCTAATAGCTCGCCCGATAACCTCCGAGAGACCACAACCCTCAGGTGGTGCTGACGACGCATCAAGGCTGCTGGCCGCTTGATCGCTAACGCGAGGTTTGGCTGGCGGCGCGAGCGGCGAGAAAGAGAAAGCTCGCGGCGGCACAGAGGAGGAGACGGCGGCGCCGGCTGCTGCGGAGAAATCGACGACCGCAAAGCTCGGGAAGAAGGGCGTCGCCGGCGAAGGGGAGCACAGCGCGGCTTCGGGCGGCGAAGGGCTGCCGACCGTAATGAGGAAAGGGGCAACGGCGAGGCTGCAGGCGCGTACGCAGGAAGAGGGGGGGGGGAAAGAAGAGAGCGAGGCGCGACATGGTCAGGGTCATGGTGGCCTCGCTGGTTTACGGAGAAGAGGTCGCCATGAGAAGAAAGGATGGCGTCGGCGACAAGGAACGCTAAGAAACTGCCGAAGGAAAAGGTGTCGCGGCGGGGGAAAAGAAAAAAAAAAGAAATTTAGGTTTTCATCGCGTATTAATCCCCTTAAATAGACTCCATAAAAACCTATTTATTTTATCCCCGTAAAAATCTCGTACGGACTCCGTTTAAATTCCGGAAAAATTCCTAAAATTCCCTAAAAATCTCGAAAAAATTCCAGGATTATTTTCTTAATTCTTTGGCCATTTAATTTAATATTTTAAAATTTTCAGTATTTAACATTCTCCCCCACTAATAAAAATTTGGTCCCCAAATTTCCTACTCAGATGCATAACGAGTAAGAAATACCACAAGTACTGAAAAATATACTTCACGTACCTTTAAGTAAACAAGTGGGGTATCGAGCTCTGATCTTTCCTCGAGCTCCCAAGCAGCCTCCTCGCATGGGTGACTCCACGACCTCGATAAGTCGCACAACCTGCTCCGCAACCGCCGCTCAGAATCCAAAATCTGCATCGAACCTCTGCGTAAGTAGCATCGATTGAATGGAACTCGACACATCCGATATGTAGAGTCCGACACATACTTCCTCAAAGATGTATACATGGAATACATCATGATACTCACAAAGATGGTGGTAGCGTTAGACGATAAGCCACTGCTCCGATCCTCTCCAAAATCTCAAACGGACCAATATATCTAGGAGCTAGCTTACCACGGAGGCCAAATTTCTTCACCCCTTTCGTGGGTGAAACTCGTAGGAATACATATTCACCAATAGAGAACTCCAAAGGTCTCCGCTTCACGACCGTGATAACTCTTCCGCGATCGCGCCTCCGCCATCCTACGCCCGATAAGATGACTAACTCGCTTACGCCGAGCTCGGGTCCTAGCAATCGGGCCTCCCAACCTCCTCCCAGAGGGTGGGTGTACGACATCGCCTACCATACAATGCCTCATACGGGCCATTCGATAGCCAAACGATAATCATATCAGAGGCGAATTCCACTAACGCAAACGATCCTCCCAGCCGCTTCCTCAAATCTATAATACAGACTCAACAAATCCTCTAGTGTCCGAATGGTCCGCCAGATCGCCCATCCGTCTCATGACGAAGGCGATTAAACTAAAGTCAGGCCTAAAGCTCGCTGCAGACTCGCTGTAACCTGGGACGACGAAACGGGATCTCTATCCGATATAATGCTCAAAGGAACACCATGCAATCACGATCTCCGACAATATAATCTCGCCAACCGATCCAGAGAGTCGGTCTTCCGAATCGATAAGAAGTGCGCTGATTCGCTTAGTCGTCACGACTACCCAAATCGCTAAGTACGGCCTCGACGCGGTCCTGTGCAAACCCATCACAAAATCCATAGTAATACGATCCCACTTCCACTCAGAATAGAATCCTCCAAGTAATCCACCGTCTCGTGCTCACTTTACCACCGACAAATCCGACATCTAGCTACAAAATCCGCTGATGTCTTTCTTCATACCGCTCCACCAATACAAACGCTTTAAATCTCGATACACGGGTTCCGCCGGGTGGATCGCAAATCGAGAGCGATGAGCCTCCCGTAGTAACTCCTCCATAATCGAGCGAGGCCGAGGTACGCATAATCGCCTTTGAAATAAATTATACCTTCATCATCGCGGGTGAATTCACCATCATCTGTGGTTATCCGACTACCAATGAACTATAAATGTCGATCATCGCCTAAGCCTCCTGACTCGTGATAGACGATCGAGCAACACATGGTAACCGTAACTCCTCGCTCACGGTCCTCGCCTCAAGGCTCAACTCGTAGAAACCCCGAATCAAATCCGTGACCAAAACTCGGAAGGAAGCTAAAGTCCCTGACTTCCGGCTATGCACTCCAAGAACCACATCGCTTTCCCGGGTAGTCACGGTACAATATAATCCTTCAGAACTCCATCCATCTCCTCTGCCGGAGATCGAGTTCCTTCACAGAATGCAGATACTGAGACTCTTATGATCGAAGAATCTCAAACGTAATACCATATAAATGATGCCTCCAAATCTTCAAGGCAAAGATAATAGCGGCTAACTCTAAATCGCTTAATCGGGTAGTTTTTCTCACGGTCCTTCAATCGACGAGAGAAGCATAAGAGACTACCCCGCTGCGTCATATCAATATCGCGCTTAAACTCGTAGAGACGACGTGATAAAGAACGAAACCGCTGCCCCTCGATGGCAATACCAAAATCGGCCGACACCAATCTCTCTTCAACTCCTAAAACTCGCACGCCTCGTCCATGCAACTTCACGCCTTCCTAGTAAGGCGTGTCAATGGCATAAGAATGCCGAGAAACCTCAACGAACTGCTCGTAATAACCGGCCAAGCCTAGAAATCATGAACCTCCCGAATCGATTTCTACGCCCAATCGGTGACAACCTCGATCTTCGGGGTCAATCAAATACCTCTACCAAACCACATGTCCCGTAAAACCGATCAAGGTAATCGTAACGCGCACTTATCAACTTCGATATAGTCGCCTGCACGAGCCTATCGAGAACAAGACGAAGATGTCGCGTATGTTCCTCCTCTGAACGCGAGAATAGACTGTAATGTCATCGATAAAAACAACGACGAACCGATCTAGGAAATCTATAAATTCACGCTCATCAAATCCATAAATACTGAAGATTGTAAGCCCAAATGGCATTACCAAAAACTCATAGTGTTCATATCCGTACTAACGCCCTCGAATGTCGTAATCTCTAACCCTTAATTGATGATATCCGACCGCAGATCAATCTTAGAATAGATCGATGTACCTCGAGCCGATCAAACAAGTCCTCAATACGTGATGTGGGATATTTATTCTTGATAGTGACTGCTCAATCGCTGTAGTCAAACGCACGCCTCATCGAACCATCTTTCTTCTTCACGAAGAGAACCGGAGAACCCTGTGGTGATACACTGAGCGAATAAAACCTCTCGTCCAAAGTTCCCGAGTCAACCTTTAACTCGGCCCAACTCTCTCGGCCATACGATAAGGAGCTGATGCCCGCGCCGCCCTGTATTAACTCAATCATGAACTCCACTTGCCTCCGGGAGGCAGCCCGTGAACTCCTTCGAAAGACATCTATATACTCTGACAATAGGGATGTCCGCGATCCGAGAGTCACCACCGCCTTCTACATCGATCATAGATAATGTAAAACCTCGCAACCGCAATAAAAGCTTCGAGCCCGAATCGCAAATGGTCGCTATACCGTATCCCGGATGCCGGTGAAATCCTACGAGGGTTGGTTCGAGGTCGAATGCGACCACCCTCGTCTGCAATCAATCGTGGCATGATATACGCGATACCAATCCATGCCAAGGATAATGTCGAACTCGACTACGCCCAGCACTCAATAAATCTACGAAAATGATGTTACCGAAATCTAAGGGACAACCCTGACCTCCCGGGTAACGCCCAATGTATCGCCAGACGGTAGTGGAGACGACTAATCTCGCGATCTACTAGTAGGTAATCTACCAATCTCTCTCATAAAAGTACGAGAAATAAACGAACGCGAACTACCAAGATCAACTAGCATAATAGCCGAATACGATAAAGTGAACGCAAGATCCTCTCCGTAATCGCATGAAGGCGGAGGTGGTATCACCGCCAGGTGGTCGTGTCCGACTCGCGATCGATACGGCGATACATAGCCGAGCATGGCGGTCGTATAACGGGCGATCGCATCAGCGCACGGCAGCCGGCCGATCCCGAACTAGTGGCGGGGCGCCGACATCAGACGTTGGCGCGCGAATGGTATCGATGGGCCGGGGATCGATCCGCATCGCGTCCCCGAAATCAACCTCGCGACACCGTGACGCACCGTGTACTTTCGCCCATGAACGCCATAGCGACTCGGCGGGGAGCTGCCTCTCTCGCGCGCTGCAAGGTCCGCCGCTCGCCCTCTCTCGAGCCTGATCGACGCAACGGTCCTCCTCGATAAAACCCGGCTACGCCGAGCCTTCAACGAACAATCTCCAGTGTTCAGTTGCAATAATAGCAAACCGATCGTCCCAAGGTGCAGGCCGAGAATACGCTTCGATCCACAACGAGTACAGCATGGGTGTCAATGGCGGCCTACCGCTGAGAAGAGGAGGGCCCCAAGATCGCCCGATTTCGAGGTGGCCAGATGCCCCGTAACGACTCGACCCGACCGATTGCGCACTTCACGTGCCAGGTCCGTGGGTCGCTGGTCGACTGGTTCTTTCTTCCGCTTCCTCTTCCCGCCAGACCCTCCGCTGAGCCGACTGATCAATAAAGCTCATCCAATGCCTCTCGGTAGAAGAATCGCCAATCTGCCATCTTTCCCCTCGAGATGCCCATCTAGTCCTGAACAAACCGCATCATCCGCGACTATCCTCAAAGAACAATCGACAAAACCGCCCGATTAAATTCAGATTATACTCCATCATCGAGCGATTATTATTCGCCGTAGACTCATAAAATCCCGACGTCAGATCATCCGATATGCCCGAAACATCGACTCTCAAAAGCCTCTTTAAATCTCGCCAGTAACTCGCTTCGCCGATAATCGAAAGGCCAGATATCCCACCGATCTCACCGCCGTAAACGGAAGGCCGCTAACTCGCCTTTCTCCCACTCGAGCGACTATAGTAGAAGGTACGCCCATCGCCTCAATCCAAGATCGAGCCACGACGGATCGCCTCAATAAAGTGAACCGCTTCATCGACTTTCGCTAATCTCGAATCCGAGCTCGCGGCCGCAGCCTACATCGCAGGATAAGTAAGGGCCGACGCAGAGCCGGGCGAAACAATCAGACGTGCCACCGCTCGAGCAGGGGCAGATATCGAGCGAGGGCCGACCGCTCCACCGACGGGCTGCCGAGTCCGTAGTAGAGAGTCCTACCGGTGGGGGTGTCTCACGCAGTAGCAGCAGGTCTCCTACCGGTACATCGGATACTCCGAAGGGTATCTCGAGGGGGAACCGCCGAGACCGAGGATCCACGACTTCAGCACTACGCGGAACCCGACTCGATCAACATACTCACCTCGCAGATCTCGCAAGTCGGGCCGCCAAAGATCTCAATCGCCCTCCGTCGGGCGTCCCACACCACGTCTCGGCGCAGAAGCACGCCCACCTCGTCTCATATCTGTTAAATGAATACAGATATTACCACAAATAAAAACATATCAAATTAATCATCATACCTATTTCACCGTCAGGAGAGGTCCCGTAGCCGTCAAAACCCCATATTGATCTCATCCAAAAATCCTCGAATTTCCGAAACATAAAAATCATCGGAAATCCATACCGATCCAAAATTTTCCAGATTGCCTTGCAAAACCTGCCAAAATATGGCGAACTCCGAAAATCCAAAAACCCCTAGGAACTCGAAAACCTAGGCGCTCTGATACCAAATAAATTGTCACACCCCGAAGGAGACCCCGCCAGACGAAAATCCGGCAGCATCTCCCCTGTATGGGTGACAATGCCAATTTACATACAAGGCCTACACGACCACTATACATCGGTCAACACGACCGGAATCCAAACACACGCAGGTAATAAAATAGGCCTCTGATTATCAACCAAAATAAATGAGTAACATCTATCACAACTAGACTTGCCCCTTCTGCCATTTGGGCAGGAATACTCAACCAAAACTAATCCAAACTGTTAATTCGTAATTTAGAGATACCTAACTTACATGAAAGAAGCCCTATTTATAGACAAGATTAGGGCTTATTCAAAAGAATAAATCAAACCCTATCCTAGGAATAAATCAAAATTCTATCCTAAGAAATAATTATTCCTAATGATATTTAGGGATAACAATTATCCCTAATCATATCTACAATATTCTAACACTCTCCCTCAAGCGGGAGCATATAAATTATATGCACTCAAATTGCTACATACGTAGTCAATTCGGGACCTCTCAGAGACTTAAGAAACATATCCGCTGATCACGCGAGTTAACAAAACTAGTAGATATTTCTCCGTATACGACTTTCTCTCCGAAAAGCGATAAATGACTTCAATACGCTATTCTCTCTGCTTAAAAATCGGATTCGACACGATATACGCACGGGCTCGGTTATCACATACGAGTGACATTTGTGTAACATCTCCAAACTCGAGCCCCGGCAATTGCTGAGCCATATAAGTTCTCGATCAAGATTATGCCATACCGATACATCGCCTCGACCGGATCTCGCCACAACATTTTCGCTGCTTTTCCAAGAAACAAGGTTACCTCCGATAAATATAAAAACTGAGAGGTGGATCTCCTATCAATCGAGATCCGCCAACTGCGCATCGTAATACCCTATAACTCGAGTACGCCCTTTGCTTAACAAAAGACTTTTTCCGAGCGCCTGATATATCGAACAATGCGAATCACAAAGATCCCAACGTTCTTTACACGGAGAGTCGAGAAACCGACTTACTACACTTACGCAAACGAGATATCCGGACGAGTAATGAAGGTAGCTTAGTCTCCTACTAATCGCCTCAGTATCGTTCGATCCGCAGAGGCTCCCGATTCGGGCAGAGCTTAACATTAGGATCCATAGGGTCACAACCGTCTTTGAGTTTAACATTCTCGCTTTCTTCTAGAATATCCATCGATATTTCCTTTGGGATATAATGATCCATTTTTGATCCGGCTACTTCTATTCCCAAGAAATATTCGAGCTCACGAGATCTTTTGTTCAGAATATTCAAAAGACGTTGTTTCACCCGTGAAATCCCAAGACGATCACTCGCGATAGACAATATCATCAACATAAACCACTAGATAGACGCAACCAAAGAGAGAGTGGCGATAAAGATGAATGGTCACCTCGCCCGAATCACGCCGAATCGTCAATTACAATACTAAATCTACCGAACTACGCTAGCGATCGCTGAGACCATATAAAGATTTTCGCAAGCGCATACAAGACCTAAGACTTCGAGCAACAAAACACGGAGGTCGCTTCCACGTAGACTTCTTCGAGCAGTCACCACGTAAGAACGCATTCTCGATGTCTAATCGATAAAGAGGCCGTTGTCAATCGCAAAGAATGGATACGAATAGACGATCGAAGACATTTTAGCAACAGGGAAAAAGTATCCCCATAATCCAATCCAAAGATTCGAGTATAGCCTTTAGCAACAAGACGAGCCTTAAGTCTTTCAACTGCTCTGCCCTGACCAACCTTCACCGATATACCTATCGATACCAACAACCGATTTTCGTGGTAGAGGGACGAGGTCCCAAGTCTCACAAATTAGAAGACACTCATTTCGGCCCAAAGATAGCCTGCTTCATCCTGGCAATAACGATCTCCCGCAGCTTTCTAAGAGAAATGTATTTACAAGGAGGAAAGACAAGAATAATAGGAAGAAGAAGCGATAACTCAAAGACACATAATGAGGAGAAGGATTACAAGTCAACGATACCAAGGGCGCAAATGGAATATCGACGAAGATCAGACGAGGAAGGGGCGGAGGATCTCGCTCCTACATGATTCCACAAAGAGAATCGTTTGGGCACAATGATAAGAGTCAAGACGACGCCGATAAACTCCGCAACGGAGGAGAAATCAAGCCGGGGTGATAAAGAGTCCTCCGAGGATAAAAAGATCGCGTAGTACGTATGAGGAAACTCTGACGACTCAAGGTCCAAAAAAGGAACCAATCAAAGAATAATGACATCGCAGAGATGAAATACCACGAGAGTAGGAGAATAACACTTGCACTTCTTTTGAGACCGTGTTATCCAAGAAAAACACATTTACGCGATCGAGGAGAGAGTTTATCAATGTCGATCAAGAGTACGAGCAAAACACGTAGAACCAAAGACCTTAGTGGTAAAGGATGAAGGGACCGATTCAATAAAGTATACGATGAGGTATTTAACCTCAGAAATAGGAAGGCATACGCGATCGATAAGATAATACGCAAGAAGTACAACTTCTCCCCAAAAACGAAGAGGAATACGAGAGAGTGATAAGAAGAGTCCGGCGGTCTCGAAGACGTCGATTCAAGGCTCGCAACTCCATTCTCGTTGGGAGCATGAGGACAAGACGCTCAATGTAATACGCCCGAGATGCTAAGAAGGTCCAAACGGAGTAGATAGATACTCACGCATCATTACTTGCAAGGATCAAGAGGGATACCAAATCAGTTTGACTTCATTAAAAAGATCGGAAAATAAAAACAATTCAACGATCCTTCATCGATATAACCAAGTGCAACGGAAAATCGCTCATGAAGGTAATAAAATATCGTGATCCGAACGTAGAAGAAACACGACTTAACCCAAATATCTGAATGAACCAAAGCAAAAGGAGACGAAATGACTTATAATGCGAGGAGAAATGAACTACGAACATGCTCGCTTAATCGATACGACTACAAGATAAAGACTTTAAGTGAGAAAGACTAGGATGTAATTGCTTTTAACTTATCAAGACTAGGATGTCTCAACCGAGCATGAATAACAAGTGGAGACGCCACAATAACCAACAAAAGAGGCCTCGTGAAATCGAGATAGCTACGAGACTATATCCGAGTCAATCATCCTCCTGCATCTGATCCTCAGAATGACACGTAAGATTTAGTAAACGAGACGACGCAATCAAGAGACCGAGTAAGTCGACTTATTGTATGCTTCGTTCCAGTTTATGTATTGCTGATAAAAACGTTATGAATGGAAAGAGATGGAGAAGGATGAGCAATACGATACCTTGAGGTGAATTTGAGAACCATTTGCCGTGGTGACAAATGGTAAATAGGAAGTAGATAGTGAAGAAAAGAGATCTATTACGGTGATATGATCGGTGGCCCAGTCAGTACCCGAGGACTCGCGAGCCGAGATATACGATAAAGGAAATCTGCAGGCTTGTATGCGCGTGAGGAATTAGAGCCCGTGGCGTATTGGAGTTGTCGGAAGCTACTGCGCTGCTGCGGTGAGCCGGGATCGGAGGACTTGCTCTGCGGATCAGCGCTTGCGGGAGGGAGAAAAGAACTTCGCCGTGAAGGGTTGGCCTTCTCCACGAACATCGTCGCCGACAGCGGTGGAGGATCTCGGCATGTCCTTGAGTATCGAAGCTCGAAATAAGCGGGAGGTTGGCGCGAGAATTTTGGATGGTGGCGATGCATCCGCGGTAGCGGAGGAATAAAAACCCTCGCGGTCGGACTTAGGTGCGCGGGCGCCAGGTGGCATGCTAACGAGGCGGTGGCCGCGTCCTTCGCCCGACGGGCCGAAGCCCGGCGGCGATGGCGCCGGAGTCTCGGGAGCGATCTGAAGAAGAAGTCGAGCCGCGGATCGCGGAGGAGAGACAAAAGTGGGGATAGGTTCTCCGTGAGGCCCGTGAGTGGGCCTTGGCCTTGGCGGCGTTGAATCCAGCGTCCGTGGTAGGAACCTGCTCGGACGAGACCTCCGATGGCGCGGCGGAGGGGCGAGGAACGGTGGCGGATCTCGGGCGGTAGGGATTGCGGCGTCGGCGAAAACGAGGCGCCGTTTAAGCGCGAGCTGCGCTCCGTCGGTTATTGGCGCTGTGATCTGCGCAGAAGGCTGGCCTTGCGAAGTAAAGCGGCGCGGACCCGTCTGTGGCCGGTGTGAGAGCCGCGACGGAAAAAGTGTCTGGTGCTCATGGCTGCCGTCGCGAGGAAAGATATCGTGTGAGAAGCGTCTGGCGCTCGGGAGAAAACGCGGCGGCATGAAAAAAATTACGAAGATGGAAAACCTAATGGCTTTGATACCATGTTAATTCGTAATTTAGAGATACCTAACTTACATGAAAGAAACCCTATTTATAGACAAGATTAGGGCTTATTCAAAAGAATAAATCAAACCCTATCCTAGGAATAAATCAAAATTCTATCATAAGAAATAATTATTCCTAATGATATTTAGGGATAACAATTATCCCTAATCATATCTACAATATTCTAACACAAACCAAACCCGAATAAAGGTCCATAAGGACACCAAAAATCCACGAAGACAAATATCAATCTCCAAACCTAAACATGTCCTCTAATCAAAATGTCCAAACCATAGAAACAAATAACAAATAAAAACTTTAACGAGTGGGGTTTGGCAACTGCACTCTCCTGACAGCTTCATCCTGAAATAGATATAAATCAACGGGGTAAGTTCAAAGAACTCAGCGGGTATAGTAGATATGCAAAGTAAGGTATGGCTAACAATAAAAATCATGTCAGTACAGTCTCACATAAATAGGGTATGCAAGCAAGAAATACAAAAGGACTGTACTTACCTGAATCTCCTATCCTGATATAGGAGCATGTGCCTGACTAGAAGTAATAAAGTCCTCACCATATATATAAATATGTATCCTGTATGCATATCAATCATATGCACATCCAAGGCATCAATAAAAATACAGCAAACACAATATAAATGCTGATCCGCAAAGTGTATGCGCGTAATGACATACGGTCACCCCTCGATGAAGTCACCGCCACACGCGATGGTGAAGCCGAGTGGGTAGGGCTATGACAATCACAAGACTCGCCATCATCGCTTCCCGAGCGACCGAGTGGACAAGATGTCGCCGGAGTACACCTATCCTCCCGCCTCAAACAGAGCGGGGAGCTAAGCTCTTATCTCCTGTTATGTATCGAGGAGGGATCCCCGCCGCTACCACGCCGCTCATCGCTACCCATGAGCGGACCAAGAGCTCGACAGAGCAATCAGACACACCTCCCGATGTACCACTAACCCACGAGTGGCAAGAGCTGCAGCATATGTAATCGTCATGCTCAACAATAACGGAACCCCGTCTACCAAAGATGCAATCATGCAAGATGATACATGATACTAAAGCATGTCAATCCTACTCAAAATATCTATCCGAATAATATGTACAATCAATATGTACATATCCATAATCCAAGTAACTATGATCCAAATAAAAACAGGGAAGAATAAAATCATAACCTATCACATGCATGTATCAAGTAGGCACCAACAATATACTAGGCATATAAACATGAAAATTATTGCATGCTATCCTAATTAGCATATCAACAATGACTATATCTAAAAGATAAGTCAAAATACCCGCCTGAATATAAATATCCGCAAGAAGGAAAACGTCACGACCGGGGACCTGCCTCGTGACCCTGCATATAACATAACTATAGTTAAGCACAAAAATGCAATTCACCGACAAATTGAATACTTAATCGATTTCCTTCATAACTCAATTAACCCAAACTATTTCCAATTGTCACTAATTTTCCAACCATCTTATTAATCTTTTCCTACCACAAATATCCATACAATTAATTTAGCTCACTAAATCAATTGATAAAAATTTTGATTAATTAATGATAAACTAATTTATCAATTAAACCTGGAATAACCCGCATTTTAACAACCTAAGCCAAATAAATAAAACTTAATGGCTTTTAATTTATCCAATAATTGTACCAATCAATTTACCCAATTAATTCCTAATCAATTAACCTAATTCATCACCTACAAAAATCCTCAAGATCAAACAATATCACCCAACCATCCCATATCCACCGAATAACACATTTTGAACCATTCCTCGCTCACTAACATACCAATATGGTCGAGACATGTACCGACACCAACCCCAATCACACCAACCAAAACCCCAAAATCAGCCAAATCTACCATAACTCGGCCACAAATGCACGCCCACTTACATGATTCGCACGAAATTAGGAATCTAATGAACCCTAATTGGAACCCAACGTAACCCACAGCCATTTCCAGTCGACCCCTTCCCATGTCTCACCACCCGACACCAACCCACACGCTAGATAGCAAAGGAAAATGAAAACAAAGTAATTATCAGAATTTCCTTCATCACGACACTTCCTCCCACCGCTTCTGCTTCACCGGAGACGAGGACTATGTAATAGCTCGCCCAAGAACCTCCGAGAGACCACATGGCAAGGCCGGTCATGATCGCTAACGCGAGGTCGGCGCAGGCGATCGCGGAGCGGCGAAAGAGAAAGCTCAGCGCGACAGAGGAGGAGATGGCGGCGCCAGCTGCTACGGAGAAATCGGCGACCGCAAAGCTCGGGAAGAAGGGCGTCGCCGGCGAAGGGGAGCACAGCGCAGCGTCGGGCGGCGAAGGGCTGGCGACCGCAACGAGGAAAGGGGCGATGGCGAGGCTGCAGGCGCGTACGCAGGAAGAGGGGGGGGGGAAAGAAGAGAGCGAGGCGCGGACAGTGTTGTGGGTTGCGGTGGCCTCGTTGTCGGCGGAGAAGAGGTCGCCGGCGGAGAAGAAAGGATGGCGTCGGGCGCATGAAGGAACGGGCGGAAGAAACTGCCGAAGGAAAAGGTGTCGTGGCGGGGGAAAAGAAAAAAAAAAGAAATTTAGGTTTTCATCGCGTATTAATCCCCTTAAATAGACTCCATAAAAACCTATTTATTTTATCCCCGTAAAAATCTCGTACGGACTCCGTTTAAATCCGGAAAAATTCCTAAAATTCCCTAAAAATCCCGAAAAAATTTCAGGATTATTTTCTTAATTCTTTGGCCATTTAATTTAATATTTTAAAATTTTCAGTATTTAACACATTTTGCCCCATAACAACCAAAGATTAGCTTTAGATCTAGGACACCTAGAATGTATTGCCTTACCCAATATCAACCAATGTCAAAGGTGCTATGAAGTATAAAGTATTAGGACTCTCATCCCACTCTACATTGGGCAGCAAAGGGGCTGACGGTTTTGATAAAATTGATAAAGGATTTAAGTAGGCTTGTGGTTATTTGACTTGTGTGATAAGTTGTGCACAGTCTAGCAAATATAGAGGTTCACTTGACAAGGCCAAGTGTTATGAGGGCTCAATGGCTCAAGGTACATAAAGTCGAAGAAGGATAGTGCATCTGAGGGACTACAGGATGAGAATCATCGAAGCATAGCAAGTCAAGGAGGAGATCTACATAAGCAAAAGCAAGAAGGATGATTAAGGAGAAGATGTGGGCTCAGAGCATCCGAGGGACACACCTTGATAGTATAAGACCTCAAGGCTTAAAGATACTCCACATAAAATTAATGGAGTGACCTGTGTACATGGGGCGAAGGGTAAATAAGCAACTTAGGTGGATTTTACCTTAGAAGTGGTCGTATTCAACTAATAGTGAGACTCATTCGACTAGTGATCTAAATATTCATGTACCCAAGTTAGGTCTGTTGGTAAACAAACAAAAGGTTGTCCAGTCGACTTAGCAACTAGCCACAACTCGCATTTCACTATGGAGAAATCATACTGTTCCACAGCAATGCAACCTGGTGCAAACTCAATACCTACAAAACTGAAGGGCCTTGAAACAAATCTCAAGACTAAGCCCCAACATTTGAGGGCAAGTTCTATCTGTATGAAAAAGGGCATAACTCCTGCGAGTCAAAGAGAAACAACCTGCCCCTGTATGCTGTAAACTAGGAGTAACAAGTGACCACCCCACTGTGACTAGCTCAGTTCAGTTGAATGCTCCACTAGCAATGAGATGAATGACACATCAAGCTCAACTTGAACTCCGATGGTCAAGGTTTCATGTTGTGGCTTTCCATGGTGATGTATAGGACTTAAGCCTTTTTGAATAGACCAGAGACAAGAAGCTGAAAGAACACACAAGAGGAAGGGCATTTTATAGAGGTGGTGAAAGCCTTGGACATTAATACACCATGCAGACAACCTTAACCTTGAATCGTGCTCAATATGTGATGCTATGCCCAGGGAGGCTTTTTTGCTTGTGTCACGTGAATCAAGCTGAGGGGTAATAATGACATGGAGAAATAACACAAGTATCTTCAAGATTGAGACCATTACAACTTGGATGAACGATAGTGAATGACACTCAATAGGTCCCTACTTGGTGCCACTATGAGGCATCTAGGGATTGGCCAACTCATTTTCCCAGAGCATATTAAGGCAACCTTTCGAAAGTCATCTTGAACTGTGTTTTGTCAGAACTACTGTAGCTTCCAAAGGGCTTTCCACTCCCTCTGCAAAAAGGTTGGAACTGCCAACCTAGCAGCCTCCGGCCCCCCGTCCCAAGGAGGTATTCGCGAAGGGGTTAATCACGGGGCGGCCCACCAGGGACGTTACCCTGCATGGGCTGAGCCTTTGGCCTTTGTGGTGGTACAGCAGGAGGGGGTTCACATCTGGGGGGAGGATTAATCCTGCCACCCCAGGGATCGAACCCTGCCCTCATCTGCAAGCACCCTCTGCCTTAACCAACCCGCCATCCCCGTGGGGACAAGGGCTTTCCACTCCCTGCAGGTATTAGAGAGAGAGAGAGAGAGAGAGAGAGAGAGAGGCAACCTTGCTGTGGAAAAGAAGGAGCCACATGCTCCATATCTTCCAGTCCAAAAAACTTGGGTTGAGTGACATCAATCTTGTACAAACATCTAAGTTCCTGAGTATCTCAGGTTGAACCACAATCCAGTTTTTACACCCCACTAGTGATCCCCACTCTGGGCTGAATTTTCTACAGCCTCGATTAAAGCTAACTAAAAGTCACTGACCTCCCATCGTACTCTTGTATGCATTTGGCAACGTAGTCATGTTGTCGTCTGAGCCTTAGTACTAATAAAATTTGGCAAACTACTATTACATATGTTCCATTACAAGCTTTTTTACCATCAAAATTACTAATTTCATAGTGTGAGTAGGTAGCAGTCATCACTTGATCAGGGCTACTGTACACATTATTTTGGTTAGACAAGAAAATTTGAGTCATTGATGCTATTGTTCTTTGTTGCATTTCTTATTGACAATGGTTGTTCTTCAGTTCCATGAACACTACCTTGTTTCTGAAAATCTTGGTGAACATGCTTCTAGCTCTGAGCTTAACCATACAGAGACTCAGGTTAGAAGTTCATCTCCAAGTCATCTACCGGAAACTGACGAAAAGATAACTGAGTCTGGCAAAACTGTCAAGTTCTTTGTGGTACCTCAGGAGGAATTTGTTGGTAGCGGCGATGTCAACTTTGACTCTGAAACTGTTGGGCAGCCAGGAGCTCAACCACTTCTTGTTGAACCAAGAACCAGTGAAGTTGGAACAGTTGCATTTGATGAAATCCAAATTCACGAGGATAACAAAAGGGGAATGGTGAGTAATGATAATCCAGCACCAGACAAGGAGGTTCCTTTTACAGATGCTCCTTTGATTGGGGCGCCGTTCAGGTTAATTTCTTTTATGGCTAAATATGTTAGCGGTGCTGATCTGGTGAAACGGCAAGATGATTCTCAGTCAGACCTCTGAACTGTCTTTGATTTGTTGAAGAATTTTGATATGCAGACGGCCATGAAGTTATTCTTTTTTTCTTGTTTACTGTATTGGTTAATACATCAACAGATCATGAAATCCGTGATTGTAAAACATTTGCAGAAAGCAATCTTGGGATTCTTACTCCCGATTGGTGTTTTGTTTTAATACTTTAGATTTGCTGTCTAATGGCATTCACCTGAATCAACCGCATATTCAGATTAATTTAAAGGACCTTTTGTTGTAAACTCTCCTACAAATCGTGGCATTTTAGTTACTTCATTTTCCTCTAATTATATTATTTCAAAATTTCCCCTTTTTTAATCCTTCAAGAAAAATATATTTAACGTTGTTCTGCTGCTGGAGGTGTCCATAGTAGGGGTGCAAACGGGTAGAGTAGGGGTGCACAAATAGAATATGTTCGTGCGATTCGTATTTAAAATTATCAAATTTGAATTAAAATTTGAATATGTTCGATAATTTTTTTAGTTAAATTTAAGTTATAATATTTTATTTAATTGTTCACGAATTGTTTACTGGTCAAATTAAAATTATATATATATTTATTTATTTATACTATTCGATTTCATTATGATTATTTGCACTCTTAGTCTAGAAAGCTACGATGTAATCACTTCATTGCCTTGATAAACTCTGCAGCAGCCAGAGCGAGATTGAAGTAAGCAAATATCAGACAAATGATGTGGGGTTGGGATGCATGGACTTGGATGCATAGATTTGGATATGGTATTGGTAATTTGACAAGGACACTTATCTCTCTTGGACGTCATCTTTGAAACACTTTTTTTTTTCTTAGGAAAAAAAACGGTAATTTATCATTTCATATTTTTCAAAATTGAGAAATATCGAAATCGCATACATGATTTTCATAATTACCAAATCGCATATTACTTTTTAAATTTATCCCTTCACTCAATATTTCACTATTTGTTTAATTAATGGAATAGCTCTATCAATCGGTTTTATTTGAAATTGACTAATTGACATAGACCGTTCGGAATCACATAATTAGAAGACCTTTGTGCTCCTCTCACACTCCATAATGCGTATGTGATCTTGGAAAGCATTGTGATATGTCATGTTGGGAGCAATAATTTTTGAAACTTCGAATTTTTTGAATGGAATAACTTCATCAGTCAGTTTCGTCTGAAATTGATTGATGGACTTATACAGCTTGGAATCATGTGATTCAAACACTCATGTACTCCTCTCGCACTTCATAATATGTACGTGACATCGGAAAGTATTGTGATACATCGTATGAGAAGCAACAAATTTTGAAATTTCAAATTTTTTAATAGAATAGCTCCATCAGTCGATTTTATCGGAAACTAGCTGATGGACCTAGACAGTACGAAATCATGTGATTTGAAGATTCATGTGCTCCTCTCGCACTCCATAATATGTACGTGACCTTGGAAAGCATTGCGATAAACCGTATTGAGAGCAGCGATTTTTATCACTCGTACCTCACATGTGAAGTGTGATTGAAAGGACATTTCAAATCTTACGACTACGATACCCATTGGACGAAGCCACCAATGAGTTCCTTGGACTCACTCACTCATGCAAATATGAAACTTTGATTTTTTTTTAATGGAATAGTTTCATCAGTTTGTTAGGTTTCCTCGGCACTGACGTGGGTGTGCGTTCGAACATGTTTCGTAAAAATGCACACAGCGGAAGCAAAAACAACGAGTAATAACTAACTTATTAGAACACAAACATCATACGCTTACAAGGATACATCAAGTGTAGACATAATCGCTATTTCAAATTTTGCAATAAAGGAAAAAACTACTTTAGGTATACGTGACGGATTACGTGAAGCGGGAATGACATCAACCGAGCGACACTTGCAAGTCCCGCCTCTATTCGTATCCACGCCGAGTTGTTAGAAATATATGAAAGATGTCCTAAGGCAATCGCCTTATGAATGAACCATTTATATGATAAATGAAGATTCACTATTTGAGTATACATGTTTTATGTATTTGATTGGATCTTAAACTCATTTACTGAATGTCCACGATACGATTCACACCATGAGAGAATTTGTGATTGGATCACAACTAGTGAGTATCTCTACATGTGTAATTGTGATGTATCGAAATTATCCCTAGTTGATGAATTGATGGATTTGGACACCATCAATTCTGTCGAGACTAGCACGAGGTATACTCCTTGGTGTATCCAAGCAGCTGATTCTCATTGACTGGAGACATTGTGATGTCCGGAGTTGATCGTGGATGCTAGTTATGGTAACTAGTTCATTGGAGTGACCAGCCGTAAGACTTCATATGGTTCTCTGCATATATAGATATGTCAATGAAGTTCTTACTGTAGCTTAAGTGCGATGTTCCTTTGACTTGCGGTATTCAAGTCATCTTGATCATAGAGACTTATGCTTTGACATCTTAAGCAAACATCTCTAAGGATATGTGGACCCGGGATGATTGGGTATAAGTCGAAGTGATCGAAGGTGTTTGAATAGCCTATAAAGGATTCACCACTCCTTGCGAGGAGATGTATACCCATGGCCTCTCGTCGGATTGTTACTAAAGTCTTTGGCCAAAGCATTACATGTTTAGAGTAAGGTACTCTTCGATACATGTGGAGTAACTAGAATCCGTAGGACGAGGAAATGATACTTGGGCTAGGTGTGACGTAGTCAGCCTAGTGGGGACTGACACAATAGACCATGTCCTGAACCAAGTGGGTATAAGATGAGTGAAGGGAATGAGGCACGAATCATTCGAGCTACTGAAAGGTTTCAAAAATAGTTCTGGATCAACCGTTGATCTTTTCGGTTAATTGGGGATCATAATGTACTACTAGGTGCCACTCATGATCGTTCTATAATTAATGGTTAATTATAGACGGCCAACATAAACCGAGAACCTATTTGGTCACACGCACAACGAGAGTAATCCGAAGGATTTAAAACGAGCTTGAGAATGGGATTCTCAGACCGAGAGAAACTAGGTTTGGTTGGACCAAACATAAAGCGAGCATGAAATCGTTTCAGTCGCAATGGAAGCGTGGATGGGCCGAGTCTTATGAAGACATAATGGATGAACCAAAATGGTTTGGTTCTAATCCAATGGAGGAGAATAAACCAAAGGGTTTGGTTTATTTTAAACGAATGAACCAAAAGTTGGTTCGGTTCGTTTTAACTTAAAATAAACCATCATGGTTTGGTTTATTTTAACTTATCTTAATGGAGCGAGGTTAACGGGCCTAATGGTTATGATCCAATAACCATTAAGAGAATTAGTTCTCTATAAAAGAGGGCTTAAGGGATGGTTTAAGCCCTAATCCACAACCCTAAGTTGCCGCCCACCTCTCCTTGGAGAAATTCGGAGCTAACTCTCCTCCTGCTTGCCGTCGCCCACCTTGAGGCTCCAACCGGCGTCCAGAAGGCTGCTTCCTTCCCCCTCGTCGGCGTCGAACTGCTTCCGGTTAGTGCTCCGGTGATCTCCTTCAAGTTTGGCATCAAGGTGAGCTCTATCTCCCTTGGTTGGCCGGCGCCTATCACCTCCACCAAAGCTGTCCAGTTTTCTGGACAGCTTGTTCTCCTCTCGTCGGAGCGTCGTTTGGACGACGGTTAGAGCTCCGACAGCGGCTAACTTACCGGGGATTCGATCTCCGGTAATCCTCTGAGGTGGAGGACGAAGGATTTGTCAATTGGTTGACGAATACCTCTTCGGAGAAGCGAGTTTTGAGAACTCGTATTAGGATCCGAATTTGGATTCGGATCGTGATCATCTCTCGATCACGTCGTCTTCAACACGAGGCTAGTAACCCGTACGAAGACGAAGCTCGTGGCTTAGCGAAGTCATCCCGAGGAACTCGGCGTGGATACGGATAGAGATTCTAGCAAGGATCGCTCGGTTGATGCCGCTTCCGCTACACGCCATACGAAAAGGTATAACGTAGATAAATTTCCTTTTATTACAAATTTAAATTTACGGTTATGTCTACACTTGTTGTAATATGCATGCGTGTGTTGTGTGTGTTGTAATAAATGTAGATTTATTATTTTTATTGCTTCCGCTGTGTTCATGTTTACGAAACGTGATCGAACACACACACGCCGCGGTGCCGGAAACCCAACAGTGGTATCAGAGCCCAGGTTGTGTTTCGACATAATCGTAAAATGGTTTTGCGATAGTCATAATGTTATTTTTGGAAATTTTCTAATTTTGGAAATTTAGAAGTATTTATGGAAATTTTTCAATTTTGGAAAGTCTAGAAGTATTTATGGAAATCTTCCACTTTTGAAAAGTTGGAAGTATTTTATGGAAATTGATATTTTCCATAAATAAAATATTTGATTAGATTCTGGAAATTTATTTCCTAATTTAATCATGATTTGATTTGGAGAATCAAATCTTAAAATATTTTATTTTCATAAGTAGTTTTGATGATTTAGGAAATTGGTTTCCTAAATTGATTTTCCTTAATCAATTATTTTCATAAATAAAATATGTGATTAGATTTGGAAATTTGTTTCCTAATTCAATCATGATTTGATTTGGAGAATCAAATCTTAAACATATTTTATTTCCATAAATAGTTATGACAAATAAGGAAATTATGTACATGACATAATTGTATGCCATGCCATGTAGATAATAGTTATTTGCATGCAAAGAGGATGAGACATAAAACCCTAACTCAATATTAAAGCCTACACCTTCCATTAATATGGTTAGAACCAGAGTTCTGTTTCTTGTTTGGGTTGTTGGACTCACTCCAAGCCCGGCTCGAACCTGAACATGTTCAACTCATTGGAATAGTTTAACTCTAATATGGTAAGAGTCAGAGGTCAATCGTTAGTTTGGGTTGTTGGACTCACTCCAAGCCTGGCTAATTGGTTGAATGCGCTCTAACCATATTAAAACTATTTCGCGATTAATGGGTCGGCTCTAACTTGGAGCATCGATTTGTTGGACTCACTCCAAGGTCGATGTGAAGAGAGGTGAAGTTGGGTGCTATGCATATGATGCATACTTGTTAATGTGTTAACAACCCAATGTATGTGTAAACATTCAATTAGTTGATAGCACATTGTGATAGTTACATATACATAATATGTAATCGGTATACTTGATACCCACCATCATAGCTAAGAATGGCTTGTTGGACTCACTCCAAGGTTGTTCTTATCTATATTGGATATCAACCCATTCGGAGATTGACCTACGATCTCCCGAATTGATTTCAAGGGTTTTTGAATTCGAAAAATGAATGAGATTTATAAATGTATATTGATGCATTTTAAAAATCATCTTTCTCATATATGCTCGTTTTGTATTTCTAAAATTGATCATGTTGTCTTTTAATTTGCGTTCCATTTTGGATTCGAATAAATTGACTGGGCCGAACTTCTTAAACTGGCTTAGAAACTTGAGAATTTTTCTCAAGGTGGAAAAACTTGCATATGTCCTCGAAGCGCCTCTTCCCGCCTGTCCTAGTGACAATGCAACTCTGGACCAATTGTTGGCCTATCAGAAACATGTGAATGATTCTGAAATGGTGAGTTGCATCATGCTAGCCGTGATGGAACCCAAGCTACGAAAGCAGCATGAGCATATGGATGCTCATATCGTAGTCCTTCATCTTTATGAGTTGTTTGATAAGCAAGTGAGATTCGAAAGGTTCGAAGTCTCCAAGCTCCTCTTCACCTCTGAGATGCAAGAAGGTTCATCTGTGGTACTGCTCAACATGCTGAAGACTGTGGAGCCTTCTGAGAAGCATGAGCAGGGGACGGTGTTGTTAGTTGATTCCTCGAAGAAAGGTTCTAAGAGGGAGTCAAAGGAACAACAGAAGGGGAAGAAGAAAAAGGCTAAAAGGCAGAACTAGCTCAAAAGAGCACTTGCCATAATTATGGCAAGGAGGGTCATTGGCGAAGAAATTGCAAGATTTATCTTGAGTACGTGAAGAAGAATAAGGCATAAGATGCTCCATCTTTTTCATATATCTTCGTTATTGATTGTCATTCTATTTCCTCAGACACTTGGGTATTGGATACTGGGTGTGGCTCACATATATGTAATGACATACATGGGCTAAGGAATAGAAGAAGACTCGTCAAGGGAGAGTCAAATTTACGTGTTGGGAATGGAGCAAAGGTTGCTGCACTCGCCATCGGAACATATTTGTTGAAACTCCCTGCAGGACTTGTCTTAGAACTGGACAATTGCTTTTATGTTCCTTCGTTGATAAAGAACATAATTTCTATTTCTTGCTTAAATAGAAATGGTTTCCATTTGACGTTTAGTAACAATTGTTGTTATAAAACTTTGAATGAAGTTCTTTATGGGACTAGAACTTTAAGCAATGATATTTATACGTTGGACGTATCCAGTGACATTTTCAATATCGAAGCGAGCAACTAGCATGCTCGAAAGGATAATCAAATAGACTCCTACATGTGGCATTGTCGTCTTGGCCATGTAAGCAAGAAATGCATGTCCGAATTACACCGATGTGAAATTCTGGAATCGTTTGAATTGGATTCATACGATACATGCGAATCATGCTTAAAAAGGCAAGATGACTAAGTTACCTTTTACAGGAAAAGGTGAACGAGTGGGAGAGTTGCTAGGCCTAATACATAGTGATGTATGTGGACCTATGTCAACTCAAGCTTTAGGAGGCTATAACTACTTCATTACCTTCACCGATGATCACTCACGGTTTGAGTATGTGTTCTTGATGAAACACAAGCCTGAAGCCTTTGAAAGGTTCAAAGAATTCAGAAATGAAGTAGAGAAACAACATGACAAGAGTATTAAAATACTTTGATCGGATCGATGTGGTGAATACTTAAGTCAAGAGTTTCTTGATTATCTAAGAGACAATGGTATATTGTCTCAATGGACTCCGCCATATACACCACAGCATAATGGTATATCGAGGAGGCGTCTTAGGACCTTGTTGGACATGGTCGGTCAATGATGAATCATGCGACTCTTCCCAAGTCCTTTTGGGGCTATGCACTTGACATGTTTACTTGTTAAAGCAGAATGCCCAAGAGTAGTCTCAACTACTCCATATGAGATATGGAATAGTAAGAAACCTCATGTATCTTACTTGAAGATATGGGGTTGTCCTGCTTATGTGAAGCGGACTGTATCAGACAAATTGGATGCTAAGTCTGATAAATGTCTATTTATTGGATACCCTAAGGAAACTAGGGGTTACCAATTCTATCATCCTGTGGAACAAAAGGTGTTTGTTTCAAGGCATGCTGTGTTTCTAGAGAAAGAGTTTCTCTTGCAAGAAAACAGTGGGAGTGTCGTCGAGCTTGAGGAGGCTCGAGATACTCAAATAGACATTAATGAGATACCTGGTGAAGCACAACAGCCGACAACTCATAGTGATGAGCAATCGGCTGGACCTATTATAACACCACATCTTCGTAGATCTGGTAGAACACGCAATATTCCTGAGAGATATGGATTTCTCGTAAGTGAATCGAACGACGTGTTACTCATTGATGATGAGGAGCCTACCAGTTATGAAGAAGTGCTGACAAGTTCAGAAAGGGATAAGTGGCTTGGTGCCATGAAGTCGGAAATGGATTCCATGTATGAAAACCAAGTTTGGAACTTGGTTGACCCACCTAAAGGGATAAAGCCTATAGGGTGCAAGTGGGTTTTCAAGAAGAAAACCGACATGGATGGTAATGTGATTACCTATAAGGCTAGATTGGTGGCGAAAGGATATCGTAAAAAATAAGGTGTTGATTATGATGAAACCTATTCGCCTGTAGCTATGCTTAAATCCATTCGGATGCTCCTGGCCATAGCGGCTCATTATGATTATGAGATATGGCAGATGGATGTGAAAACAACTTTCCTTAATGGAAACCTGCTCGAGGACATGTATATGATACAACCTGAGGATTTCACATCGGTTGATAAAACCAAGGTATGCAAATTGCGACGGTCCATATATGGATTGAAGCAAGCATCCAGGAGCTGGAATATCCGTTTTGATGAGACCATAAAAAAGTTTGATTTCTCACAAAATTGCATTTAACCTTGTGTGTATAAGAAGGTTAGTAGAGTGCGATCGTGTTCCTAGTATTGTATGTCGATGACATACTACTTATAGGAAACGATGTTTCAATCTTACAGTCAGTGAAGGTTTGGTTATCCAAGACATTCTCCATGAAAGACCTGGGAGAAGCAACCTACATCCTCGGGATTAAGATCTATAGAGATAGATCGAAACGGTTGGCTTGGTTTTTCGCAGTCTACATATATAGACCGAGTGCTAAAGAGGTTTAGCATGTCGGAATCCAAGAAAGGTTTCTTACCCATCAGGCATGGGGTACACCTTTCGAAGTCTATGTGTCCGCGCACAGAAGACAAGAGGATTTGCATTAGTAAGATTCCCTATGCATCCACAATAGGATCTATCATGTATGCTATGTTATGTACAAGGCCCGATGTATCGTACGCTCTGAGTGTCACGAGTAGATACCAGTCCGATCCAGGAATGAATCATTGGGCGACTGTTAAGACGATCCTTAAGTACTTGAGAAGAACTAAGGATATGTTCCTAATATATGGAGAAGGGTACATGGTGATACGTGGGTATATGGATGCCAGCTCCAGACAGACAAGGATGATTCCATGTCTTTGTCTGGGTATGTATTCACCTGGAATGGAGGCGCAATAAGTTGGAAAGGTTCCAAGCTTGACACTATAGCGGATTCTGCCACTAAGGCAGAATACATTGCAGCTTTAGGCGAAGCGAGGAAGCGGTTTGGATCAAGAAGTTCATCTCTGAACTTGATGTGGTCTCATCAATGATCCAAACATGTGCTTCGCCGCTATCATCTTGTCAGAGAGATCATCAGTAGGAACAAAATACAAATCGAGAAAATTCCCACTGAAAGGAACTTAGCCGATCCCTTGACTAAGGCATTACCTCAAAATAAGTTTGAGGGTCATGTTCGAGCTTATGGTATTGGATACCGTAGCGATTGGCATTAGGCCAAGTGGGAGTCTGTTAGAAATATATGAGAGATGTCCTAAGGCAATCGCCTTATGAATGAACCATTTATATGATAAATGAAGATTCACTATTTGAGTATACATGTTTTATGTATTTGATTGGATCTTAAACTCATTTACTGAATGTCCACGATACGATTCACACCATGAGAGAATTTGTGATTTGATCACAACTAGTGAGTATCTCTACATGTGTAATTGTGATGTATCGAAATTATCCCTAGTTGATGAATTGATGGATTTGGACACTATCAATTCTGTCGAGACTAGCACGAGGTATACTCCTTGGTGTATCCAAGCAGCTGATTCTCACTGGCTGGAGACATTGTGATGTCCGGAGTTGATCGTGGATGCTAGTTATGGTAACTAGTTCATTGGAGTGACCAGCCGTAAGACTTCATATGGTTCTCTGCATATATAGATATGTCAATGAAGTTCTTACTGTGGCTTAAGTGCGATGTTCCTTTGACTTGCGGTATTCAAGTCATCTTGATCATAGAGACTTATGCTTTGACATCTTAAGCAAACATCTCTAAGGATATGTGGACCCGGGATGATTGGGTATAAGTCGAAGTGATCGAAGGTGTTTGAATAGCCTATAAAGGATTCACCACTCTTTGCGAGGAGATGTATACCCATGGCCTCTCGTCGGATTGTTACTAAAGTCTTTGGCCAAAGCATTACATGTTTAGAGTAAGGTACTCTTCGATACATGTGGAGTAACTAGAATCCGTAGGACGAGGAAATGATACTTGGGCTAGGTGTGACGTAGTCAGCCTAGTGGGGACTGATACAATAGACCATGTCCTGAACCAAGTGGGTATAAGATGAGTGAAGGGAATGGGGCACGAATCATTCGAGCTACTGAAAGGTTTCAAAAATAGTTCTGGATCAACCGTTGATCTTTTCGGTTAATTGGGGATCATGATGTACTACTAGGTGCCACTCATGATCGTTCTATAATTAATGGTTAATTATAGACGGCCAACATAAATCGAGAACCTATTTGGTCACACGCACAACGAGCGTAATCCGAAGAATTTAAAACGAGCTTGAGAATGAGATTCTCAAACCGAGAGAAACTAGGTTTGGTTGGACCAAACATAAAGCGAGCATGAAATCGTTTCAGTCGCAATGGAAGCGTGGATGGGCCGAGTCTTATGAAGACGTAATGGATAAACCAAAATGGTTTGGTTCTAATCCAATGGAGGAGAATAAACCAAAGGGTTTGGTTTATTTTAAACGAATGAACCAAAAGTTGGTTCGGTTCGTTTTAACTTAAAATAAACCATCATGGTTTGGTTTATTTTAACTTATCTTAATGGAGCGGGTTAACGGGCCTAATGGTTATGATCCAATAACCATTAAGAGAATTAGTTCTCTATAAAAGAGGGCTTAAGGGATGGTTTAAGCCCTAATCCACAACCCTAAGTTGCCGCCCACCTCTCCTTGGAGAAATTCGGAGCTAACTCTCCTCCTCCTTGTTGCCGCCCACCTTGAGGCTCCAACCGGCGTCCAGAAGGTTGCTTCCTTCCCCCTCGTCGGCGTCGAGCTGCTTCCGGTTAGTGCTCCGGTGATCTCCTTCAAGTTTGGCATCAAGGTGAGCTCTATCTCCCTTGGTTGGCCGACGCCTATCACCTCCACCAAAGCTGTCCAGTTTTCTGGACAGCTTGTTCTCCTCTCATCGGAGCGTCGTTTGGACGATGGTTAGAGCTCCGACAGCGGCTAACTTACCGGGGATTCGATTTCCGGTAATCCTCTGAGGTGGAGGACGAAGGATTTGTCAATTGGTTGACGAATACCTCTCCGGAGAAGCGAGTTTTGAGAACTTGTATTAGGATCCGAATTTGGATTCGGATCGTGATCATCTCTCGATCACGTCGTCTTCAACATGAGGCTAGTAACCTGTACGAAGACGAAGCTCATGGCTTAGCGAAGTCATCCCGAGGAACTCGGCGTGGATACGGATAGAGACGATTCTAGCGAGGATAGTTCCGGTTGATGCCGTTCCCGCTACACGTCATACGAAAGGTATAACGTAGATAAATTTCCTTTTATTGCAAATTTAAATTTACGGTTATGTCTACACTTGTTGTAATATGCATGCGTGTGTTGTGTGTGTTGTAATAAATGTAGATTTATTATTTTATTGCTTCCGCTGTGTTCATGTTTACGAAATGTGATCGAACACACACACGCCGCGGTGCCGAAAACCCAACACGAGTATCATCGGGATAGCTTCACAAAGCCACGAGCCCCGTCTTCTTATGAGATACTAGTCTCGAATCGAAGTCGTGATCGAGAGATGATCACAATCCGAATCAAATTCGGATCCAAAAATCGAGTTCCACAAACTCACTTCTCGGAAGCGGTTTTCGTTAACCATTGACGAAACTTCGTTCCTCCATTAAAGAGAATTGTCGGGGATCCAATCCTCGGCAAGGAGGTTGCTGTCGGAGTTCCAAACGCTGACTAAACGACGCTCTCATCGCAAAGGACACAAGCTGTCCAAGAGGGCAGCTTGGTGTAGGAAGGTGGTCGACCAATCAAAGAAGGTCGGCTGTAGCCAAGGGGAGCCAACTGACTGGTGGCAGACCAGTGGTGGGGGGGTTGTTGGTCGACGGTTGGGGCTGCTGGCCGGCGGTTGGACCTTGGGCGGCGACAAAGCTTGGGCGGCACACAAGAAAAGGAGAGGGAGAGGGAAGAAAATGACTAGGGTTTCGCAAACCTTGAATCGATTAATTCTCAAAAACCCTTAAGTCGTGTTTTTATAGAGAACATATTCTCCTAACGATTATTGGTTCATAACCAAAATCCGTTAACCCGCTCCAATAACTTAAGTTAAAATAAGCCAAACCGCGGTGGTCTATTTTAAGTTAAAACGAACTGAACCAATTTCGGTTCATTCGTTTAAAACAAACCAAACCCCTTTGGTTTATTTTCCACCATAGGATTAGAACCAAATCGATTTGGCTCATCCATCATATCTTCATAAGACTCGGCCCATCCATGCTTCCGATGCGACTGGAACAATTTCATACTCACTCTTTGTTTGGTCCAACCAAACCATGTCTCTCTTGATCTAAGAATCTTATTCTCAAGCTCATTTTAAATCCTTCGGATTATACTCGTAGTGCGTGTGACCAAATATGTTCCCAATTTATATTGGCCATCTATAATTAACCATTAATTATAGAATGATCATGAGTGACACTTAGTAGACATCATGATCCCCAATTAACCAGAAAATTAATGGTTGATCCCAGAACGCTTCTGAACCCCTTCAGCAGCTACAGTAAATCGTGTCCCGTTCCCTTCACTCATCTTATACCCACTTGGTTCAAGACATGATCTATGTGTCAGTCCCCACTAGGCTGACCATGTCACACCTAGCCCAAATATTACTTCCTTATCCTCCAAATTCTAGTTACTGCACATGTATCCAAGAGTACCATACTCTAAACATGTAATGTTTTGGCCAAAGACTTTAGTAACAATCTGACGAGAGGTCATAGGGTATACATCTCCTCGCAAAGAGTGGTGAATCCTCTATAGGCTATTCAAACACCTTCGGTCACTTCGACTTATACCCAATCATCCTGGGTCCACATCTCCTCGGAGATGCTTGCTTAAGATGTCAATGTATAAGTCTACATGACCAAGATGACTTAAATACCGTAAGTCGAAGGAACATCGCACTTAAGATGTTGTAAGAACTTCATTGACATATCCATATATGCAGAGAACCATATGAAGTCTTATAGCTAGTCCCTCCAATGAATTAGTGACCATTACTAGCATCCACAGTTAACTCCGGACATCCCAATGTCTCCAGCTAGTGAGAAACAGCTGCTTGGATAAACCAAGGAGTATAACTCATGTTAGTCTTAACAGAATTGATGGTGTCCGAATCCATCAATTCATCGACTAGGGAAATTCCAATACATCACAATTACACATGTAGAGATACTCACTAGTTGTGATCCAATCATAAATTTTCTCATGCTGTGAATCGTATTGCAGACATTCAGCAAATGAGTTTAAGATCCAATCAAATACATGAAAATATATATACTCAAATAGTTAGTCTTCATTTATCAAATAAATGGTACAACCATAAGACGATTATCTTAGGACATCTTTCATATATCACTAACAAGCTCCCACTTAGCCTAATGTCAATCGCCACGGTATCCAATACCATAAGCTCTAACATGACCCTCAAACTTACTTTGAGGTAAGGCCTTAGTTAAAGGATCTGCTAAGTTCCTTTCAGTGGGAATCTTCTCGATTTGTATTTCTTTTCTATTGATGATCTCTCTGATAAAATGATAGCGGCGAAGCACATGTTTGGATTGTTGATGAGACTTTGACTCTTTTGCCTGTGCAATCGCTCCATTGTTGTCGCAGTAAATAGGTATCACTTCAACAATGGTTGGAACCACACCAAGTTCAGAGACAAACTTATTGATCCAAATCGTTTCTTTTGCTGCTTTCGAAGCTGCGATGTATTTTACCTCAGTGGTAGAATCCGCTACAGTATCTTGCTGGAAACTTTTCCAACTTATTGTGCCTCCATTCAAGGTGAATATGTGCCCAGTCTGAGACCTGGACTCATCCCTGTCTGTCTGGAAGCTGGAATCCGTAAACCCGCGTATTACCATATCACCCTCTCCTTATGTTAGGAACACATCCTTAGTTCTTCTTAAGTACTTAAGGATTGTCTTAACAGCCATCCAATGATTCATTCTTGGATCAGATTGATATCTACTCATGACACTCAAAGCATACGATACATCGGGCCTCGTACATAACATAACATACATGATAGATCCTATTGCGGTTGCATAGGGAATCTTACTCATGAAAATCCTCTCGTCTTCTGTGCGCGGACACATAAACTTCGAAAGGTGTATCCCATGCCTGATGGGAAGGAAACCTTTCTTGGATTCTGACATGCTAAACCTCTTTAGCACTTGGTCTATATATGTAGACTATGAAAGACCAAGCAACCGTTTCGATCTTTCTCTATAGATCTTGATCGCGAGGATATAGGTCGCTTCTCCCAGGTCTTTCATGGGGAATGTTTTGGATAACTAAATTTTAACTGACTATAAGACAGATATATCGTTTCCTATAAGTAATATGTCATCGACATACAACACTAGGAATATGACTGCACTCCCACTAACCTTCCAATAACTTAAGTTAAAATAAACCAAACAACACTGGTTTATTTTAAGTTAAAACAAACCGAACCAATTTCGGTTCATTTGTTTAAAACAAACCAAACCCCTTTGGTTTATTTTCCACCATAGGATTAGAACCAACCGATTTGGTTCATCCATCATGTCTTCATAAGACTTGGCCTATCCATGCTTCTGATGCGATTGAAACAATTTCATACTCGCTCTTTGTTTGGTCCAACTAAACCATGTCTCTCTTGATATGAGAATCCTATTTTCAAGCTCGTTTTAAATCCTTCGGATTACACTCGTAGTGCGTGTGACCAAATAGGTTCCCGGTTTATGTTGGCCATCTATAATTAACCATTAATTATAGAACGATCATGAGTTGCACCTAGTAGTACATCATGATGCCTAATTAACCAAAAAATCAATGGTTAATCCCAGAATGCTTCTGAAATCCTTCAGTAGCTATAGTAAATCGTGCTCCGTTCCCTTCACTCATCTTATACCTACTTGGTTCAGGACATGGTCTATGTGTCAGTCCCCACTAGGCTAACCGCGTCACACCTAGCCCAAGTATTACTTCCTCGTCCTCCGAATTTTAGTTACTGCACTTGTATCCAAGAGTACCATACTCTAAACATGTAATGCTTTGGCCAAAGACTTTAGTAACAATCCGACGAGAGGCCATAGGGTATACATCTCCTCACAAGGAGTGGTGAATCTTCTATAGGCAATTCAAACACCTTCGTCCACTTCGACTTATACCCAATCATCCCGGGTCCATATCTCCTCGGAGATGCTTGCTTAAGATGTCAATGCATAAGTCTTCATGACCAAGATGACTTGAATACCGCAAGTCGAAGGAACATCGCACTTAAGCTGCAGTAAGAACTTCATTGACATATCCATATATGCAGAGAACCATATGAAGTCTTACAGCTAGTCACTCCAATTAACTAGTTGCCATAACTAGTATCCACAGTTAACTCCGGACATCCCAATGTCTCCAGCTAGTGAGAAACAGCTGCTTGGATAAACCAAGGAGTATAACTCATGTTAGTCTTAATAGAATTGATGGTGTCTGAATCCATCAATTCATCGACTAGGGAAATTCCAATACATCACAATTACACATGTAGAGATACTCACTAGTTGTGATCCAATCACAAATTCTCTCATGTTGTGAATCATATTGTGGACATTCAGTAAATGAGTTTAAGATCCAATCAAATACATGAAAATATGTATACTCAAATAGCGAATCTTCATTTATCAAATAAATGGTACAACCATAAAGCAATTGCCTTAGGACATCTTTCATATATCACTAACACAGTCGATTTTATCTGAAACCGACTGATGGACCTAGACAACTCAGAATCATATGATTCGAAGACCTTTGCACTCCTCTTGCACTACATAATATGTACGTGACCTTGGAAAGCATTACAATACACTGTGTTGGGAGCATCGATTTTTGCCACTCGTGCCCGACATGTGAAGTGTGATCGAAAGAACATTTCAAATGTTACGACGATGATACCCGCTGGCCCAAGCGGCGTGTACGTATTATGGAGTGTGAGAGGAGTACAAAAGTCTTCGAATCATGTAATTTCGAGCTATCTAGATCCATCAATCAATTTATGATGAAATCAGATGATGAAGCTATTCCATTAAAAAAATTCAAAGTTTTATATCTGTATGAGTGAGGAAGTCCCAGGAACTCACTGGTGGCTTTGTCCAGTGGGTATAGTTATTGTATAATTTGAAATGTTCTTTCGACCACACTTCATGTGTTAGGGCATGAGTGACAAAAATCGCTACTCCCAACATTGTTTATTGCGATGCTTTTTGAGGTCACGTGTGTATTATGGAGTGCGAGAGGAGCACATGAGTCTTCGAATCACATGATTTTGAGCTATCTAGGTCCATCAGTCGATTTCGGATGAAACCGACTAATAGAGTTATTCCATAAAAAAAATCAAAGTTTCAAAAATCATTGCTCCCAACATGGTGTATCACAATGCTTTTCGAGATCACATACGTATTATGGAGTGTGAGAGAAGCACATAGGTCATCGAATCACATGATTCTGAGCTGTCTACGTCCATTAGTCGGTTTCGAACAAAATCGACTGATGGAGCTATTCCATTAAAAGATTTGAAATTTCAAAAATCGCTTCTCCCAACACGGTGTATCACAATGCTTTCCAAGATTACACACGTATTATGAAGTGCGAGATGAGCACAAAGATCTTCGAATCATGTGATTATAAGTTGTCTAGGTCCATCAGTTAGTTTCAGACGAAACCGATTGATGGAGCTATTTCATTAAAAAAATTAGAATATTGAGCGGAGGGGTAAATCTAGAAAATGATATGCGATTTGGTAATTATGAAAATTACATATGCGATTTCGATATTTCTCAACTTTGAAAATGTGAAATGGTAAATTGTTGAAAAAAATCCAAAAAGCATTCCAAATTATATAAATAATCATTTTTTTTAAAAAGTCAAAAGTAAACTCATCAAATATTTTATATCAAAAATACCTCTTATTTAAGTGTTATTATAATAACTACTCGGTATCAACTACAACATTATTGGATATTCTATATAGTAGTTATTAACTACTACAATAATGCTAGAATAAAGATATTTTTGAAATAAAACATTTGATGGAATGATAATCGATATTTTTATATATGATTTTATATTTATACTTGACATTTTAATCCTCTCATATATTTAATTAAATACTTTATACCATAAGTTCATTTCAATTTTATTTTATAATTATAGCCTTATTTTTAAAAAATTATAAATGTGATTTCGCAGGGCATCAAAAGGAAGGATCAATAGTATTCCAGTAAGAACTACAGGTTGGTCGTGGTACTTACCATGGTCGTGGTCCTTGCTCTGAAGACTCTATAGTAAGAACCACACTCAAATCATGAAAATTTCTACGATCGTGATTCTTGTTACCACTGGCCAACGACTACCACAACGACCACTATAGTTGTGGCGCATGACAATGCTTTGCTTGGAGACGACTATAAAAGCTAGTCAAGGATTTAATGCAACAATTTCTTCATCTTCCAACCAAGAAGGAGCAACCTCCCTTCCATACATGGTTGGAGGGATTCCTCTTGTCATCTCCATCGTCATTCACCGAAGTGATTGTCGGTGCAATCGGCCTAGGTCACGATTGACCAGGCTCGAGTTTGACTCGAGTAGTATTTTGATGTTTGATAATGGGTTGACTATTGTTTGACAATGGGTTAGCTATATGGTTGACATGGGATTGACCATATGATAGAAAGTCCAAGTCATGGGTACTTGACAATGGAAAGTCCAAGTCATGGGTACTTGGCAAGGAAAGACCAAATCATGAGTACTTGGCAATAGAAAGTCCAAGTCATAGGTACTTGACATGGAAAGTCCAAGCATGGGTCTTAGCATTTGGAAAGTCCAAGCATGAGTCTTGGCATTTGGGAAAGTCTAAGGGTGTGATATTGGCGGCGTAAAGTCCAAGTGTGTGTCTTGACAGCGTAAGTCCAAATGTACCTTGGCAGTGTAGACAATGTTAGCATGACAATAGCCGATGAAAGCACCTAAAAGCTAACATATGGATGAACAAGTCATGGATGACTTGGAAGGATCCGATAGGCATGAGATTGATGGAGGTGGCTAGAAGGCTTAGGTTTAGGCTAAGGGTGTTTAGCAAGTATGAGGGCATCATACTTGGGGTAAAACCTCATGTTTAAGGTATATCAGTCGACTGGGGTTATGGATCAGTCGACTAGTCGAGTATTTTGACACTTGACAACCGAGTCGACACTGATCAGTCGACTGGCAGGAGTCGACTGATGCTCGACTACAGCCAAGTGGCCTTGGCTGTCGACTAATGTGGAGCAGTCAACTTTCATGGATGGCAGTCGAGTGAGGGATGCGACCACAGACGTGAGGCAGGCTCGACGCCTCGACTGCCTATGTATCAGTCGATTGCTAGGGTTTGGCAGCCGACTTATGGGTTAACATTGGAGTTTTTCCAGTATGGATTGAGTCGTTGTGAGACAATGACTACAGGAGAAGTCAATTGATAGGAATGGGCAGTCGACCCTAGATGAAAATTAGCTTGAGTTGCAGCTTTAAAAGGAGCATGAAGGGGAAGATTTTTGCAGCGCTTTCTTAGGCGATTTGAGGTGATTTGCTGGTGCAATTCAGGGTCTTTAAGTGCAACCCAAGCAACCAAATAAGCAAGCATTCAAAAGATCTTTTGTAAAGTTTTCTTTATATTATTTGTTGTATTTCATTTGTAATTGCTTGTATTATCTTATGTTACTATTGTAATCGCTTAGTGGTGTTTTGTATCGCTAGGGCTCATTTGAGCTCAACCCATGGAGTAGGAACCCTAAGGTTATGAACCATGTTATATCTTGTGTTTTGTTTGTGATTGTGTGTTTGTTTTTTGTTCTAGTTTATGCTTTATCATTTCCGCTGTGCAAACTAATGAATTATAGAGACAAGAACAATCGAATTCCATCGAATGAATGAACGTGCCATTCACCCCCCTCTAGTGACGTTCGATCCCCTACAAGTGGTATCAGATCTCGGGGCTCTTCTACGGACTAACCACCGCAGGAGCAAGGCGCTAGAGGGCAAGATAGAACCAAATCTTGGATTGGGGTGTGATATCAACACTCCGGTTCCATATGCATTTTATGGACGAGGAGGCTTCAATCAACGAAAGGCAAGGATTGAGGAGTTCGTGATGATGATGAGCATCGAAGATTGATTCATCTTAATGGAAAGATTTGAATATCCAAGAGGACCGAAGGGAGGATTCCTCAAGATGAAGAAATTGACCGAGGAACAATTCCAAAAATTCGAGAAAAATAAGAAGGTAATAAAATTTTTGGTTGAATTAATCCCTAATGATATTTTGTGTAGATTAGGTGAATATAAGGATGCCAAGGAGCTTTGGAGCGAATTGACAAAATTTCATGAGAACCCTCAACCAACCCAAGAGGATAATCAGGAATTCAAGGAGAAAGAAATATCATCCTTACAAGAGAGTAAGGATTCAGAGGTTGAGAAGAAATCAACATCCAAATCAGTAGAAGAAATAGAAGAAGTTGAGGAAGCCTCCACCTCTAGGTTTGAGGGGGAGGAGAGGCAATCTTCCACTCCGGAGCAAAATCAAGAAGAAGTTTCTACCTCCAGAAGAGAAGAAGAATCCATCCAAGAGCCTCTTAACACCATCCAAGAAGGTAACTCAAATACATGTGTTAATAATAAAGATCACATAATGTATTTTGAGTGTAGAGAAGTAGGGCACTACAAGAGAAAGTGTCCGAAATGGGTCAAGAAAATGATACTATTTGTGCAAAAGCCTAAGGATGTCGGAGCCCTAACAATCAAGAACAAGGAGCATGTAATTTGCTTAAAATTCCAACAAAGGGGACATTATAGAAGTCAATGCCCTAGGGGGAGGAATGTTGGGAATTGGACGTCGCTAGAGGGGGGGGTGAATAGCGTGTTTGACGTTGCGTGATAAAATTCATTCATTCGTCTCTACAATGATCGTTAGCACAAAGGAATATAGAAATACAAATGTAGAAACAAATACAAACATAAATACACATGATATACGTGGTTCGGAACCTTAGAGTTCCTACTCTACGGGACGAGCTCAATGAGCTCTAGTGATGCACTCACCACTCATAAAACTCCTTCTCGACAATAAGTCGGAGGTGGAGAAACCTCGTACAATGATTCTTACAACAATAAGAAACAATAAAAAAGCAAATACAAAATGAATACAACAATCTATGTAAAGAAAACTTTACAAATGCTCTTTTGAATGCTTGCTTGTTGATCGCTTGAACCGTGCTTGAAGACCCTAATTTGCACTAGTAAATCACCTCAAAAATGCCTAAGAAATCGCTTGCCAAATCCCTCTTCACGAGCTACTTTTATAACCTACATTCGGGATGGATTTCGCTTAGCAGTCGACTGATCGCGACCATCAGTGGACTGCTCCTGTAGCCGTTGTCTCACAATAGCCCAAGCCACATTGGATAAGTTCCAACGGATAGACTATCAGTCGACTGATCATGCCCATCAGTCAACTGATCGAGCCATCACTCGACTATCAAACCCTAATAGTCAACTCTGGAACCTTCTATGTCTACGACATCGACCATCAGTCGACTGCTAGCCATAACAGTCGACTACTTAGACCATCGAGATCGCCTAATGTTGGCAATGACGCTAAGGTTTTGCCACAAATAACTCTGGTCGACTCTATCACCGATCGATGATACTACCAATGATCGATAACCTTATCCATAAGGTTTAACACCAAGTATGATGCCCTCATACTTGCTAGACCACCCTTAGTCTAGACCTAAGCCTTCTAGCCACCTCCGTCAGCCTCACACCTATCGGATCCCTCCAAGTCATCCATGACTTGTTCATCTATACGCTAACCTTCAGGTGTTTCCATCAGCTATTGTCATGCTAAGCTGGTCTATACCGCCAAGGCACATTAGGCTTATGCTGCCAAGACTACCGCTTGGACTTTACGTCACTAACCATTGGACTTATGTTGCCAAGACTCCTGCTTGGGCTTTACGCTGCCAATATCACCCCTTGGACTTTCATTGCCAATCCATGTTGGACTTTCCATTTGCCAAGACTCAGGCTTGGACTTTTTCTTGCCAAGACCTATACTTGGACTTTTCAATTGCCAAGACTCAAGCTTGGACTTTCCCTTGCCAAGACCCATGCTTGGACTTTCCATGCCAAGTACACAAGACTTGGACTTTTCCATCATATGGTCAACCCCATGTCAACCATATAGTCAACTCATTGTCAAACAATGGTCAACATCAATGTCAAACATCAAAATACTACTCGAGTCAAACTCGAGTCTGGTCAATCGTGACCTGGGCCGATTGCACCAACAATCTCCCCCTTTTTGATGTTTGATAAAAAACACAAATACCTTTGAGTTAGGCCACCTAACTTAAATCTCCTAACCAATTCTCCCAATTTGGTAATCTCAAATTTTCCCATAACTTCTCACGTTAATTCTCCCCCTTTTTGACATACATCAAAAAGGTTCTCCCCAAGGGTGTCAATGTCTCATATCCCAATGAGATCTTACAATCTCTCCCTTGGTCAAAAAACATCTAGGATGCCTTCACTCTTCCTAGTGATAAGTCCCATATCACTAAAGAGAGGCTTCCTATAAACTCTCTCAATTTCCAAATTGGGCATCTCACATTTCCATTTCTCCCCCTCATAAGGAAGAACACATCCATCATCCCATGATGGATAACCTCCCCCTAAAGGCTTGGTATCCCTTGACTATTGTACCAACAATATCCTTGGAGAGTCCCTAAGCCTATAGAAATACTAAACCATCAAAATTAAGGTTAAAAGTTCAACCTTGAACTTTTACACACCTTAAAATTGATACATACCCTAAATAGCTCTCCTAATCCATATCCAATAGATTTTCACTCTTTCCAATGCTTTTCAAAGCATATCCTAGGGTTAGGAGCAGTTAGGGTAGCCTAACATAGCTGAAATCAGGCTAAACAAATCTTGTTTACCCAAAATCAACCCTGACAGTCGACTCTTACAATCACCAGTCGACTGCCGTTGACGCCAATCGACTACCGTTGACGCTAGTCGACTACCATAAGCTACAGTACCAAATTAGATGGTCTAGAATTCTTTGGATTAAAGCCTAGATGGTCTTCTATTATCCTAATACTTGCCTTAGGTAGCATTTTCCTAGGGACATTAGTCCCAAATTTCTCCTTAGTTGAAATAGGTCTAGAGTCATTATTTCTAGACTTGTCCTTAGACCTAAAATCAACATGTTTAGCTCCTAAGCAATAAAGCATATTTCTAGCATGCTCTTTATGATGAATTGCAAGTGAATTAAAAGAATACTTTTGCCTATTACTTAAAGAAGGTGCATTATTGAATTTTACCTTAGGGTTTGCCTTAGAGGCTCTCCCTACATGTGATGCTCCCTCTTGACCCTTGCTAGGCTTCCTCCCCCTAGGGCATTGACTCCTATAATGCCCTTTTTGGTTGCATTTGAAGCACACCACGTGCTTCTTGTTCTTAATCGTTGGGGCACCGACATCCTTGATCTTTGGCACTGGTGGAGCCTTCTTTACCTTTTTAGGGCACTTGCTTTTATAGTGCCTATATTCCCTACACTCAAAACACATAATATAATTTTTATTATTAACACATATGTTTGAGTTACCTAGGGTGGTGGTAGAGGCCTCTTGAGCTTGTTCATCACTTCTCCCGGAGGTAGAAGCTTCCTCTTTCTCTTTCCCTTGCTCCGGCGATCTAATCTCCTCCCCCTCAATCCTAGAGGTGGAGGCTTCCTCTACTTCTTCCTCTTTCACCGATCCGGAAGTTGACTCCTTCTCAACTTCTGACTCCTCACTTTCTTGTGAGGATAAGCTTGTTTCTTCTGCCTCTTCCGATTGAGCCGATGAGCATTCCTCGGGCTCCTCTATTTCTTGAGTCGTTGAGGGTTCTTCATGATATTTTGCCAATTCGCTCTAAAGCTCCTTGACATCCTTGTATTCCCCTAAGCTATATAAGATATCATTAGGAATCAAATTGACCAAGAATTTAATTACCTTCTTGTTTTTCTCGAATTCTTGGATTTGTTCCCCGATCCACTTCTTCATTTTGAGGAAACCTCCCTTTGACCCTCTCAGATACTTGAATCCTTCCATCAAAGCATACCATTCTTCAAAATCCCTCATCATGATGAAGTCTTCAATCCTTGCCTTCCACTGGTTGAAGCCTTCTCGTCCATAGAGTGCATACGGGACCGGAGTGTTGATGTCCCATCCCAACTTTTCTTCAAATTCCATTTTCTTCTTCACCCTCTAGCGATGCTCTCTTGATAGTTAGTCCAAATAAAGAGCAGCCTCGCTCTGATACCACTTGTTGGGAGTTGGACGTCGCTAGAGGGGGGTGAATAGCATGTTTGACGTTACATGATGGAATTCGTTCGTTCATCTCTACAATCATCGTTAGCACAATGGAATATAGAAATAAAAATATAGAAACAAATACAAACACAAATACACGCGATATATGTGGCTTGGAATCTTAGGGTTTCTCCTCCACGGGGCTAGCTCAACGAGCTCTAGTGATGCATTCACTACTAATAAAACTCCTTCTCGATAACAAGTCGGAGGTGGATAAACCTCGTACAATGATTCTTACAACAATAATAAACAATAAACAAGAAAATACAAAATGAATACAATAATCTATGCAAAGAAAACTTTACAAATACTCTTTTGAATGTTTGCTTGTTGATCGCTTGAACTGTGCTTGAAGACCCTGATTTGCACCAGCAAATCACCTCAAAAATGCCCAAGAAATCGTTTGCCAAATCCCTCTCCATGAGATTCTTTTATAACTTACATTTGGGCTCGATTTTGCCTAGCAGTCGACTGATTGCGACCATCAGTGGACTACTCCTATAGTCATTGTCTCACAACGACTCGAGCAATGTTGGATAAGTTCCAATGGATAGACCATCAGTTGACTGATCATGCCCATCAGTCGACTAATCGAGCCATCACTCGACTGTCAAACCCTAACAGTCAACTCTGGAATCTTTTATATCCGTGACATCGACCATCAGTTGACTGCCAACCATAGCAGTCGACTGCTCAGTCCATCATCGACTCCCCAATGCTAGCAGTCGATTACCAAGGCCTTTTGCCACAGTTGAATGTCAGTCGACTGATAACCTCATCCATGAGGTTTAACACCAAGTATGATGCCCTCATACTTGCTAGATCACCCTTAGCCTAGACCTACGCCTTCTAGCACCTCCGTCAGCCTCACCCATATCGGATCCCTCCAAGTGATCCATGACTTGTTCATCCATATGCTATCCTTTAGGTGCTTCCATCGGCTATTGTCATGCTAAGATGGTCTATACCGCCAAGGCACATTGGGCTTACGCTGCCAAGACTACCGCTTGGATTTTACACCGTCAACCATTGGACTTATGCTACCAAGACTCTCGCTTGGACTTTACGCCGCCAATATCACCCCTTGGACTTTCCTTGTCAACCCATGTCGGACTTTCTATTTGCCAAGACTCAGGCTTGGACTTTCTCTTGACAAGACCCATGCTTGGAATTTCCAATTGGCAAGACTCAAGCTTGGACTTTCCCTTGCCAAGACCCATGCTTGGACTTTCCATGCCAAGTACACAAGACTTGGACTTCTCCATCATATGGTCAACCCCATGTCAACCATATAGTCAATCCATTGCCAAATAATGGTCAACTCCCTTGTCAAACATCATTGTCAAACATCAAAATACTACTCGAGTCAAACTCGAGTTTGGTCAATCGTGACCTGGGTCGATTGCACCAACAAGGAAGTCTAGCAAGGGCGAAGAAGGAGCATCACATGTAGGGAGAGCTTCTAAAGCAAATCCTAAGGTAAATTTAAATAATGCTTGTTCTTTATGTAACAATCAAAAGAATGCTTTTAATTCACTTGCAATTGTGCATAATCATAAGGAGCATGCTCGAAATAATAGATTCTATTGCTTAAGTGCTAAATCTTGTAATTTTAGGGTTAAGGACAAATCTAGAAATAATAGCCCTAAACAATTCTACCTAAGGAAGCAATTAGAAAGGTAAAAAACTATTTAGGCATTAACCCTAAGAAGGGTAGGCATATGCCTAAGAGGAGAAATCATTCCCAAAAGATTAATGAACAATCAAAATTGAGAAAATTAGAATTGAAAAATCAAGTCTTAAGGTCAAGACTTGAGAAATTAGAGAAGACCCTTAGGAAGATGCAAAATCAAATTCAAGGGTCAAATGGTCAAAGTCTAGGGTCTAAAAGTTAAAGCCTAGGGTCTAGAAGACAAGAACCATCTAGGGGTAAGAAAGATTTAAGTCACAAATCTAAGCCCAAAGAGACTTATCATAGTGTTCCATTCGATTATGGAACCATCCATAGGTCTAGGAAGACCAACGTTACTAGGGAATGTTAGTTATATATGAGAGATGTCCTAAGGCAATCGCCTTATGGTTGTATCATTTATTTGATAAATAAAGATTCACTATTTGAGTATACATGTTTTCATGTATTTGATTGGATCTTAAACTCATTTACTGAATATCCACAATACGATTCACAACATGAGAGAATTTGTGATTGGATCGCAACTAGTGAGTATCTTTACATGTGTAATTGTGATGTATTAAAATTATCCTTAGTCAATGAATTGATGTATTTGGACACCATCAATTCTATTGAGACTAGCACGAATTATACTCTTTGGTTTATCCAAGCAGCTGCTTCTCATTGGCTGGAGACATTGGAATGTCCGGAGTTAATCGTGGATGCTAGTTATGGTAAATAGTTTATTGGAGTGACTAGTTGTAAGACTTCATATGATTCTCTGCATATATGGATATGTCAATGAAGTTCTTAGAACAAATTAAGTGGGATGTTCATTCGACTTGCGGTATTCAAGTCATCTTGGTCATGAAGACTTATGCATTGACATCTTAAGCAAGCATCTCCGAGGAGATGTGGACCCGGGATGATTGGGTATAAGTCGAAGTGGACGAAGGTGTTTGAATTGCCTACAGAGGATTCACCACTCCTTGCGAGGAGATGTATACCCTATGACCTCTCGTCGGATTGTTAGTAAAGTCTTTGGCCAAAGCATTACATGTTTAGAGTATGATACTCTTGGATACATGTGCAATAACTAGAATCCGACGGATGAGGAAGTAATACTTGGGCTAGGTGTGACATAGTTAGCCTAGTGGGGACTGACACAATAGACCATGTCATGAACCAAGTGGGTATAAGATGAGTGAAAGGAATGGGGCACGATTCATTGTAGCTGCTGAAGGGTTTCAAAAAAGGTTCTGGGATCAACCGTTGATTTTCTGATTAATTGGGGATCATGATGTACTACTAGGTGTCACTCATGATCATTCTATAATTAATGGTTAATTATAGACGACCAATATAAATCGGGAATCTATTTGGTCATATGCACAACGATCATAATCCGAAGGATTTAAAATGAGCTTGAGAATAGGATTCTCAGATCGAGAGAGACATGGTTTGATTGGACCAAACGAAGAGCGAGCATGAAATTGTTTCAGTCGCAACGGAAGCGTGGATGAGCCGAGTCTTATGAAGACATGATGGATGAACCAAATCAATTTGGTTCTAATCCAATGGTGGAAAATAAACCAAAGTGGTTTGGTTTGTTTTAAACGAATGAACCGAAATTGGTTTGGTTCGTTTTAACTTAAAATAGACCAACACGGTTTGGTTTATTTTAACTTAAGTTATTGGAGCGGGTTAACGAATTTTGGTTATGAACCAATAACCGTTAGGAGAATAGGTTCTCTATAAAAATACGGCTTAAGGGTTTTTGTGAGATGGAGAACAATTGAATCGATTCAAGGTTTTGGAAAACCCTAGCCTCCTCTCCTATTCCTCCTTTTGAGTTGCCACCCAACAATGTTGCCGCCCAACCTTGCTGTCGCTACCCTCCTTGGCAGACTGCCCTAGCTGTTGTCGGCCATCCTCCGGCCATCCTCCGGCCATCCTCCCTTGGCTCCGGTGACCAAGGACCAGAAGGCCACCTCCTTTGGCCGACACCAACTCCTCCACCACAAGCTATCCAGTTTTGGACAACTTGTTGTCCCTTGCATGGAGAGGTCGTTTGTCCATTATTTCGTGCTTCGACAGCGACCTACTTTCCGGGGATTGGATCTCCGGCAATCCTCTTGGTGGAGGACCAAAGGTTTCGTCAATTGGTTGATGATAATCGCTTCCGAGAAGCGAGTTCATGGAACTCGGTTTTGGATCCGAATTTTATTCGGATTGTGATCATCTATCGATCACAACATCTTCGATTTGAGACTAGTATCTCGTGAGAAGATGGGGCTCGTGGCTTTGTGAAGCTATCCTGACGATACTCAGTGTGGATACGGATAAAGACGAGACTTGCAAGTATCGCTCGGTTGATGCCATTCTTGCTTCACATAATTCGTCAGGTATACCTAGAGTAGTTTTCCTTTATTATAAAATTTGAAATATCGATTATGTCTACACATGTTGTATCCCTGCATGCGTGTGGTGTGTGTTGTAATAAATAGTTTATTACTTGTTTTTGCTTCCACTGTGTGCATGTTTACGAAACGTGTTCGAACACAACACCCATGTCGGTGCCATGGGAACCCAACAATGGTATCAGAGCCTGATTGTGTTCCGACATAATCGTAAAATTATTTTGAGATAGTCATAATTGTAATTTTGGAAATTTTCTACTTTTGGAAAGTTTAGAAATAATTATGGAAATTTTAATTAGTAAAGAAATTCAAATTAGAAATTTTCTAATGTGATTAGGAAATTACAATTTAGGAAATTTATTTCCTAAATTAAATTTGAATTTCCTTAATTAATATTTTCCATAAATAAATATGTGATTAGATTTGGAATTTTTTCCCCTAATTTAATCAAGATTTGATTTGAGAAATCAAATCTCAAACATATTTTATTTCTAAAATTAGTTATCACAAATAAGAAAACTATTTGTGCATGCCATAATTGTATGTCATGTAATTGCATTAGATGCATATCATTTTTCCATACATGTTGTGACATGTAGATGTATGTCATGTGTGTCATACTATGTAGATAATAGTTATTTGCATACAAAGAGGATGAGACATTAAAACCCTTACACAATATTAAAGCATACACCTTCCATTAATATGGTTAGAATCGGAGTTTCGTTTCTTGTTTGGGTTGTTGGACTCTCTCCAAGCCCAACTCGAACCTGAACATGTTCAAACCATTGAAATAGTTTATTACTAATATGGTAAGAGTCAGAGGTCAATCGTTAGTTTGGGTTGTTGGACCCTCTCCAAGCTTGTCTAATTGGTTGAATGCGCTCTAACCATATTAAAACTATTTTGCGATTAATGGGTCGGCTTTAACTTGGAGCATCGACTTGTTGGACTCTCTCCAAGGTCGATGCGAAGAGAGGTGAAGTTGGGTGCTATGCATATGATGCATACTTGTTAATGTGTTAACAACCCAATGTATGTGTGAACATTCAATTAGTTGATAACACATTATGATAGTTGCTTACATGTGATATGCAATTGGTATACTTGATACCTACCATCGTAGCTAAGGATGGCTTGTTGGACTCTCTCCAAGGTCATTCTTATCTATGTTGGATATCAATCCATTCGGAGATGAACCTACGATCCCCCAAATTGATTTTGAGGGTTTTGAATTTCAAAAAATGAATGAGATTTATAAATGTATGTTGATGCATTTTAAAATCATCTTTCTCATATATGCTCGATTTGTATATCTAGGTTAATCACTTGATCATAATGTCTTTGAATTTGCGTTCCATTTTGGATTCGAATAAATTGACTGGGCCGAACTTCTTGGATCAGCTTAGAAACTTGAGAATTGTTCTCGAGGTTGAAAATCTTGTGTATGTCCTTGAAGAGCCTCTTCTCGCCCATCCTGGTGATGACGCAACTCCAAACCAATTGTTTGTTGATGCAGTGAGCATCACTCCAAAGTTCTGATGTATGAACCTCAGTTAAAAGTTAGGATTCACTTGTAGTCTAATATAAGTGTTAAGTGTGCAGACTTAACAGGAAGTCCTAGTAGGTTGAGTTGACCAGATACTAGGCATGAATCTTGACATATCAGGAGGACCGAACACCAGGCATGAAGACAAGATGGGTCGCGTGGACCGGATATTTGGCATGAAGACCGGTTGGGTTAGGAGACCGGACAATCGGCAAAAAGTCCAGCTGAGTCAGGCAGATCGGACAGCTGGTGGAAGCCCTGGTGGGTCAGATCAGATGTCAAGAATGGTAAGTCCGACAGGTAGTCGGTAGGTAAGCCTCGAGTGAAGAGGTGAGGCCGAGTCCTCGATAGGGGGACAAAGCTAGGTGTCGATCCGACGAAAAGTCCGCATGGGACTTAGTAGTCGAGTTCGAGCAGTATTACTACTGCTATCATAATTCACATTATCTATTTTGTGCTAATCCTGTTTTGCAGAGACCAGTCGACTGGATGGATTCAATTCGACTGAAGATGTATCAGTCGACTCGATACCTATTTGGCAGGATCAGCTTGTGATCAATCGGAGATCATGCGATGCAGATGGAAAGAGCTTGAGTCGACTGATGAGAGGAATTTCCCGATGCGGAGCCGAGTGACGTGGAGTCGACTGAAGGGGATTCAGTCGACTGGAAGACCGCGACTTCCATATCGATGGGTTGATGTGGAGTCGACTGGAAGGCATTCCAGTTGATTGGAAAGAGTTTATAAAAGTTGTGCTCGATCATATCCATTTATCAAAATTCAATCAACGTCGAAGTGCTGCCAAAATACTTGCTCGTCCACTACACTTTGACTCCACGATAAGACATTCCTTCGACACTCTGTGACTACCTCTACCATTATTAAGTGTCGGTATAAAGTCTTGTAATCTCTTTACTTTATTGTTTCGCTTGTATACTTAATTCTCCGAGTGGGTGGTTTGTCACCTAACTCTATCATTTGTAAAAGCGAAACCCTCCGAAATCGAGAGCACTCGAGTCGGAGCGTATTTAGTGAATTGCCCATCGAGGTAGCTCGTGGTAGAGCTACGGGCCTTGGAGTAGCAACCCAATCTGGGTTGTGAACCAAGTAAAATTGCTTGTGTTATTAATTATCTTTATATTCCACTGCATACATTTATTAGTTTAAAATTATTAAATACCGAGATTCACCCCCTCTCTTGGTTCACTCGATCCTACAATTGGTATCAGAGCGGGGGCAATCCGAATTAGTGCAACCACCATCGTTGAGCATTAGAATAATTTAATTAATTTTTTTCTTGCTTAGAATAATTTAATTAATTTTTTTCTTGCTTAAAATAATTTAATTAATTTTTTTTCCTTGCTTAGACTAATTTATTTAATTTTTATTTCTTAGAATAACTGTATTTAAAAATCATTTTCTGTATTTAAAATAATTTTTTGTTTTTAAAAAAATCATTTCCTGCATTTAAAATAATTATTTGTATTTAAAAATCAATTTCTACATTTAAAAATAATTTTCTGTATTTAAAAATTAATTTTCTCCATTTAAAATAATTTTTTTTATTTAAAAAATCATTTTCTGCATTTAAAAATATTTTTCTGCATTTAAAATAATTTTATGTATTTAAAAAATAAATTTTTTTATTTAAAAATAATTTTTTGCATTTAAAATAATTTTCTATATTTAAAAAATCATTAATTTTCTTCATTTAAAACATAATTTTCTACATTTAAAATAATTTTCTGTATTTAAAAATCATTTTCTTCATTTAAAAATAATTTTTTGCATTTAAAATAATTTTCTATATTTAAAAATAATTTTTTCTATTTAAAAATAATTTTCTACATTTAAAATCATTTTCTGTATATTAAAATAGTTTTCTACATATTAAATTCATTTCCAGCATATTAAATTTCATTAAATTAATTTTCTGCACATTAAATTAATTTTCAACATATTAAATTTCATTAAATTCATTTTCTACATATTAGGATTATTTTCTGCATATTAGATTTATTTTATTTAATTTAATTTTTGTCTTTAGAAAATATTCCATTGATAATGTCACACTTAGAGGGATACAGTACCATTCGTCTTCCTCTCTTTAATGGAGAGGACTTTTTCTACTGGAAAAGGCGAATGTAATGCTATCTGAAGACCAATCTAGAGGTCTGGTTTTCAATTAGGAAAGAATTTATAGCTCCGGTAGATGACTCGGGGGAGTTGTTAGAACCGGAGAAATGGACCTCAGATATTAGGAAGAGAGCTTAAGTCGATTACAAGACACTTAACACCTTGCAATGCGTACTTACTAAAGAAGAGCTAAATAGGGTAGGTCAATTTGAAAATTCTAAAGAATTATAGAAGAAGTTAATTGAATTGCATGAGGGTACAAATGACACTAAGATAGCCAAAAGGGACATGCTTTTAAATAAATTGTTTAATTGTAAAATGAACGAAAATGAAAACGCTAGTCAACTCCATACTAGGATTAAAGATATATTAAATGGATTACATTTAATAGGACACCAAATAGAGAATAGGGACTTAATTAGGTATACTCTTAAGGCATTTTCAAGAAATGCCTTATGGACATTGATTGTCGATGCCTATAAGGTATCTAGGGATCTCTCCACAATTAGGTTAGATGAACTATTTTGTGAACTTGAACTACACAAACAAGCTAACTCGGGTCAAACCGAGAATGGTATAGCTTTGATGGTAGGTTCAACTAAAAAGGAGAGAAAAGTGAAGATTGAGTCCGAAGACGAGTCGGAGTCGGAAACAAACGGAGAAGAGGAGATTGTAAATATGGTAAGAAAAATATTCAATCGAAAGAAGAGGTTTACAAAGAAAGATGCCAGAAAGGTGGCCGACAACAAGCCGAGACCTCGATTGGAAGTGACTTGCTACGAATGCAACGGAAAAGGACATTACAAGTTGGAGTGTGTAAACTTAAAAAATGAAGGAAAGCCGAAAAAGGAAAAGAAGAAGAAGGCTCTTAAGGCAACATGGGATGAGTCATCATCGGAGGAGTCAGACGCGGAAGAGACGAAGAGAAGCTTCGTCGCGTTTATGGCCGAATCAAGATCCGGAGCCAAGTCAAGTTCTGAATATGAGTCCGATTCTGAGTCCAAGAGAAGCCACGGATCCGTATTCGTTTCCGAAGGTTCTAATGATGTAACTTCTCCATTAGAAGATAAGTTATATAGCATCATTGCATGTTTAGGTAGGAAATTAGCTAAGTCCGAGAATCGGGTTGACTCGCTACTTAAGGAAGTCCAAATACTTAAGGAGCAAGTCAACTCGAAGACTTCGACTTGCCAACTTAAGGATAGAGACTCAACTCGAGTTGCAAAGCTTGAGGAAGAGAACTCAGTCATAAAAAGGCAAGTAGAAGAACTAACTGAATCATTGGAAAAGTTCACTTTGGGTTCCAAGTATCTCAACATAATGCTTGGATCTTAGCGAGCTGTTTACAACAGATCCGGACTCGGGTATAAGGCTAAGTTCACCTATAAATCTTGCATGTCATTACTTAGCCGAAATGCTAAGAATCGAGTCCAAGCATGAGTTCCTAAGTCTAGCTTAGTCAACCAAGTTAGACCAAATCATTTTTGGATTCCCAAGAGTCAAGTTTACTTAGTGAACAAAACTGAAACTAGCTACCATTTAGGGGGAGCTAACACTTTGCTTGTTTCCTTGCCTACTTAAACACTTGCATGTTTTAGTTAAACACTTGAATGTCTTAGTTTACTTTACTTGCTTAATGTAGAATGGACTAGATAGGAAACAAAGTAGTTTAAAAACTTGAACAACCTAGTACTAAGATAAGTGAACTGATAGTAAGTTGGGGAAGCTCTTCGAAGTGCATGTCTAGGAAGTGGTCGTTGCTCTGATAATCAAGAAGGCCATGTGCCTCGCCACGACCTGATGCACTAAGTCGAGTGGAACTCACCGAAGCTAACTCACTAAGTCTTTGACTAGTTAGACCAAGGCTTAACCTAAAGTGAATCAAGTACTTGATTCCTTTATTGACTTTGTCTAGGAAGTGGTTGTTGCTCCGATAATCAAGAAGACCATGTGCCTCTCCACGACCTGGAAGTCAATACTGGAAAAACTTACTTGACTAGCTCAAACCAAGCCCTAATCTAACACAAGTTTAAATGCTTTAAAATTGCTCATTAAATTTAATTAAGATAAAATAAATCCTCATCTCACAAAACTCATAAGGAAAAGTGTTTTGAAAACCTAGCTTGGGTGAGATGATTTAGATCTTAATTAAGCTTAATTAGTTTTATGTAATTACTCTAAACCTAATATACTTAAACCAAGATTAATAAATCTTAATAACATACCTTAATTAAACGTAACTTAAGTCTACTCAACTTAATTAAACAGAGTTATTTAAACTCAAGAAAGTAACATGATCTAAACAAATCTAATTTAGCAAGATTAAAACAAATTTAATCATTTGAAAAGCAATATAACTAGCTTAAACGTATAAGAATTTATGTTTAACTTAATAAAAATAAGTAAATCAAATTAAATAACAATAAAATTCAAAAATACTCGGATTCAGTCGACTGAAATATTTTTAGTCGACTCAAAAAGAGTCGACTGAAAGAAACTCAGTTACCTCCGAGTATCGGGAAGTTAAAACGCGACTTCAGTCGACTGGAATGAACTGATAGATAAAGTTTAGTGGCAAAGTAAATGGTAACATTTATTACAGTCGACTAAAATTTGTTGGTGCAATCGGCCCAGGTCACGATTGACCAGACTCGAGTTTGACTCGAGTGATGTTTTGATGTTTGACAAAGTAAGTTGACATTGATGTCGGTTAATATTTTGGGGAGATTGTTTATACAATCGACCCAGGTTATAATTGACCAGACTTGAGTTTGACTCGAGGGAGACTTTGATGGTTGACTAGGGTTGACCATGTGATTATGGGAAAGCCTAAGCATGGGTCTTGGCAAGGTAAAGTCCAAGTCATGGGTACTTGGCATGGAAAGTCCAAGTGGGACACCTGGCAATTTGGGAAAGTCCAAGTCTTGAGTACTTGACACAAGGGAAGTCCAAGCATGGGTCTTGGCATGGAAAGTCCAACATGGGTTGGCAAGGGATAGTCCAAGCTTGAGTCTTGGCATTTGAGAAATCCAAGGGGTTTGATATTGGCGGCGTAAAGTCCAAGGGTGGAGTCTTGGCAGCATAAATCCAATGTTTGGCGGCGTAAAGTCCAAGCGGAGTCTTGGCGGCGTAAGTCCAATGTACCTTGGCGGTGTAGACACCGTTAGCATGACATAGCCGATGGAAGCACCTGAAGGCTAACGCGATGGATGAACAAGTCATGGATGACTTGGAGGGATCCGAGAGGCGTGAGGCTGATGGAGGTGGCTAGAAGGCTTGGGTCTAGGCTAAGGGTGGTCTAGCAAGTATGGGGGCACCATACTTGGGTTAAAACCTCATGTTTGAGGTTGGCAGTCGACTGGCATTATGGCCGGTTCGACTGCCGTCAGTTGACTTGAGTTTGACTGTCGGTTTAGAGTTGAAAATTGCTCAGCTGATCCGCCAAGGGACTGCAATGACCATCGGTTCAGCCACGAGCACGAGTGCGCAGAGCCGATCGGGGCCGATTACGTGGTTGGCAATGATCACAATGTTGGCGCTGATCGCCAAGAGATCCGTTGGAGTTTTTCCAGCATGGATCGACCCATTGTCTCATGACAATAGTGGCATCAGTCGACTGGTGACTTATGGCAGTCGACTGATGAACGAAAATCCAGCCCGATGCAGGATATAAAGGTAGCTCGGAAGGAGGGTTTTTGTAGCAATTTTCTTGGGCGAAATTGAAGGGGAAAGTTGGTGCTTTCCAGTTCTTGAAAGCTAGTTCAAGGCAATCAAAGATCAAGCAATCAAAAGCTCTTGTAAAGTGTTTTTCCTTTACTTGCATTTGTATTTCATTATCGTATTTGCTTGTATCTATTTGTTTATTGTTGTAAACAATTGTAAGAGGTTTCTCCACCTTCGACTTGTGTCGAGAAGGAGTTAGTTTTGATTAGTGAGTGCGTGTGCATCGCTAGAGCTCTTTAGAGGTCGATCCGTGGAGTAGAAACCGTTCGGTTCCGAACTACGTTATATCCTTGTTTTTGTGTGTTTGTATTTTTGTTATTGCTTTATTATCTTTGTTTTTGCTGCGCTAACGAAAATTGTAGACAAGCACGCGAACGATTTCCATCTACGTACGAGCACGCGCTATTCACCCCCCTCTAGCGGGCGCACAGGTCCTAACAAAATTCAGGCAACTGGAATGTTTTCAGTCGACTGAATCATGTCTATAAGATCAATGCCAAGCCACACCAAATTTATTCATAACAGCCACCAATCCACCTCCAAAACTTTAATTTCGGACTTCCAGAGGGCTTAGGTCATCATATTCTCTTAATATCATCTGAAATGCCAAGGTAATAACTCTAAAATCTTAGTTTTTATATGTTCAATAAATATTGAATATTTTGAAATTTAATTAGGGGTAAAAGAAGAGCTGTCGAGGTTGAGTCGTCGACTCCATGCATGGATATTAGGTTTCTCACTGAGGGACATAGGATTAGGTTTGAGAGCATTACTTACATTCCTATGCCCACTAGATGCATTAGTAGATCATACTTTAGTAATGCATGCATACTAAGTATGGAGGTCATCACACACTATGGATTAGAAAAACTAGTGTATTGTAAAAACCCCATTAACATAGACATATGTGCAGAGTTCTTCAATAACTTTACTAAGATTGATGACCTTTCATACTCGACTAGGGTACAGGGTAAGGACTTTGTTTTTACCCCTGACATGTTGAGAGAGCATTTAGGACTATTGCATTCAACATGCCCTATTGCATGTTTTCCATCCACGGAGTTACCGTACGATGACCCCTACTCTCATATTACATTAGATAGGATTCACATGCATCTTTTTGGTGAGGAAAGAACTCCTTCTGTGAGTATCTTTAGTTCTACTAGACTCCGAGTACAAGACTATGCCCTATACCGAGTTATAGTGAACTGCATTTTGCCACTCACTACTAGGGACATCACTATGATGCGCCCCTTTCATTCATTTTTACTTTATGCACTTAGTCATAGGTTAGATTTAGATATTAGCCTACAGATGTTTTATTCTATCATTTATCATTCCAGGTCAGTCACTAGCAGGAAGGCACATTTGCCTTACTGCCATATCATTACATCTCTCTTAGCCGCATTAGGATTTGATGTTACCACAGGTAACATCAAACAACTTACTGAGTATGACATGATAGGTTCTAGGAAGTTTGGTTTAGAAAAAGTAGATTTAGATGACAATAATATCCTTGTATGGAAGAGAGATGGACCTCAGCCTCAGCCCCAGCCTGATCCAGAGCAGGAGCCTGAGCTAGATATGGACCTCGACCACCACTCCGATACCGAGCATAAGGAAGCCCTAGGATTTGATAGCCTATCACCATTTCTTGGGATTCTAGCAGCTCTGACCGTAGCAGAGAGACTATCTAGGTTGGAGGATACGATACAGCGGCAGCATCTTGAGATGATGCAGATTATGCGAGAGCAGAGAGAGGATCATCGACAGATGATGGATCTTCTTAGGTCTTGGGGCATGGGTCCTTCTCATCCCCCATCCGCTGATTAGAATTGTAATAATACTGAATCTTAATAATTTTTTATATATAATCTTGTGTGGTTTATGCTTGGTAGAATAGGATTATTATGCTTATCATTTCGAATTATTTTGAAATATAATTATATATATATATATATATATATATATATATATATATATATATATATATATATATATATATAATGAATCTAGATTAGGTCAATCTAGAATTCATGATCTTATAGAACTAAGTAGCCTTTGCATCTCACAAACACCTAGGATCACCTATTTGTGTATTGAGCCACGTAGATGGGCGTGAGATGTTAGGATTGCACCCCTGGTTCCAAATGTAGATTCAGTGCATCGACATGAACCAACACGGGATTTACACGAGCAAATTGATCACTTCGTGACTAACTCTAAAATAAAGCTTAATGATTTATTCTATATCATTTGAGCTAATAAAGAGTTGGACATTTGCTTTAAGGACAATTTTTAGATGTGTATTTTCAAAATATAATTTTAATTTATTTTAGAACTCATGCTTGGACTCAGTCCCTATCATTTTTGCAATCATTCAGGGGGAGGTCTTAAAAATTTTGAATTTTTTTTTAACTTTTGAAACTTGTGAATTATTTAAGGGAAGTTTCTGAAAACTTTTGCAAATATTTAAACATTTAAATATTCCCTAAGATATTAAGTTAGTCAAGGGGAGTTTTGAAAATGTTTTAATTTTTTTTTTTAAAATTTTTGAATTGTTCAAGGGGAGTTTCTGAAGATTCTTACAAATTGTTAAATATTCCTGAATATATTGAGTTAGTCAGGGGGAGTTTTGAAAATGTTTTGAAAATCTTGAAAATTTTATTTTTTTCAAATGATTCTTGATAAAGTATTATAATAACTCTCCAATATCATTAAATTAACTCTTATTTTGATATATGCCAAAGGGGGAGAGAAGTGATATAAATTATAAACTTAAAAAGAGATATAAACTTTAGAGGATTCAAAAATTTGATAAGGACCTATGCATTTCATACATGGTTAAAATTTATGCATGACAAAAGCTGTTAGTTTATTTCTTATACATTTCAATATATGGAGATTGGTATTTAATTCTCCTAACTTTAACTAATGTGTTGTCATACATCAAAAAGGGGGAGATTATTGATGTAGTGAGCATCACTCCAAAGTTTTGATGTATGAACCTCAGTTAAAAGTTAGGATTCACTTGTAGTCTAATATAAGTGTTAAGTGTGTAGACTTAACAGGAAGTCCTAGTAGGTCGAGTTGACCAAATACTAGGTATGAATCTTGACAGATCAGGAGGACCGGACACCAGGCATGAAGACCAGATGGGTCGCGTGGACCGGACATTTGGCATGAAGACTGGTTGGGTCAGGAGATCGGATAATCGGCAAAAAGTCCAGCTGGGTCAGGCAGACCGGATAGCTGGTGGAAGCCCTGGTGGGTCAGATCGGATGTCAAGAATGGTAAGTCTGACAGGTAGTCGGCAGGTAAGCCTCGAGTGAAGAGGTGAGGCCGAGTCCTCGATAGGGGAACAAAGCTAGGCGTCGATCCGACAAAAAGTCCGCCTGAGACTTAGTAGTCGAGTTTGAGCGGTATTACTACTGCTATCATAATTCACATTATCTATTTTGTGCTAATCCTGTTTTGCAGGGACCAATCGACTGAATGGATTCAAGTCGATTGAAGTCGATCGGGAAGATGTATCGATTGGGATACCTATTTTGGCGTGATCGACGTGATCGATCGGAGATCGTGCGACGCAGATGGAAAGAGCTTGAGACGACTAAAGATGTTGAGTCGACTAATGAGAGGAATTTCCGATCTGCGGGCCGGGTGGCGATCGTCGGTGAAGGGATTGATCATTGGAAGACCAAGACTTCCATATCGACGAGCTGATGTGGAGTCGACTGGAAGGCATTCTAGTCGACTGGAAAGAGTTTATAAAAGTTGTGCTTGATCAGATCCATTTATTGAAATTCAATCAACGTCGAAGTGCTGCCAAAATACTTGCTCGTCCACTACACATTGACTCCACGACAAGACATTCCTCCGACACTCTGTGATTACCTCTACGATTATTAAGTGTTAGTATAAAGTCTTGTAATCTCTTTACTTTATTGTTTCGCTTGTATACTTAATTCTTTGAGTGGGTGGCTTGTCACCTAACTCTATCATTTGTAAAAGCGAAACCCTCCGAAGTCGAGAGCACTCGAGTCAGAGGGTATTTAGTGAATTGTCCATCGAGGTTGCTCGTGGTAGAGCTACGAGCCTTGGAGTAGCAACCTAGTCCGGGTTGTGAACCAAGTAAAATTGCTTGTGTTGTTAATTGTCTTTATATTCCGCTACATACATTTATTAGTTTAAAATTATTAAATACCGAGATTCGCCCCCTCTCTCGGTTCACTCGATCCTACATTGTTGGCCTATCAGAAACATATGAGTGGTTCTGAACTAGTGAGTTGCATCATGCTAGCGGTGATGGTACCCGAAATTCAGAAGTAACATGAGCATATGGATGCTAAAACCATAATCTTTCATCTTCATGAGTTGTTTGAAGAGCAAGTGAGATCCGAAAGGTTTGAAGTCTCCAAGCTCCTCTTTACCTCTAAGATGCAAGAAGATACATCTGTGGTGCAATTTATGCTAAAGTTGAATGGGTACATCGAGCGACTAGCGACACTCGGGTTTGTGATGGATCATGAATTTAAGTATTGACTTAATTCTACATTGTTTGCCGAAGAGTTACTCACAGTTTGTGATGAACTACCGGATGAACAAAATTGAAACCACCATTCCCAAGCTCCTCAACATGCTAAAGACTGTGGAGCCTTCTGTGAAGCATGAGGAGAAGATGATGTTGTTAGTTGATTCCTCAAAGAAAGGTTCTAAGAGGAACTCAAAGTAACAACATAAGGGGAAGAAGAAGGCTAAGAAGGCAGAACCAGCTCAAAAGGACACTTGCCATCATTGTGGTAAGGAGAGCTATTGGCGAAGAAACTGCAAGATTTATCTTGAGTCCGTGAAGAAGAAGAAGGCATCCGATGCCCCATCCTCTTCAGGTATCTTTGTTATTGATTGTCATTCTATTTCCTTAGACACTTGGGTATTGAATACCGGGTGTAGTTCACATATATGTAATAACATACATGGGCTAAGGAAAAGAAGAAGACTCGTCAAGGGAGAGTCAAATCTACATATTGGGAATGGAGCAAAGGTTGCTACACTCGCCATCGGAAAGTATTTGTTGGAACTCCCTACAGGACTTGTCTTAGAACTAGACAATTGCTTTTATGTTCTGTCGTTGATAAAGAATATCATTTCTATTTCTCGTTTAAATAGAAATGGGTACCATTTAACCTTTAGTAACAATTGTTGTTACATAACTTTGAATGACGTTCTTTATGAGACTGGAACTTTAAGCAATGGTATTTATACATTGGACGTATCTAGTAATATTTTCAATATTGAAGTGAGCAACAAGTGTGCTTGAAAAGATAATCAATTAGACTCCTACATGTGGCATTGTCGTCTTGGCCATGTGAGCAAGAAATGCATGTCAGAATTACACCGATGTGGAATTTTGGAATTGTTTGAATTAGATTCATATGATACACGCAAATAATGCTTAAAGGGCAAGGTGACCAAGTTATCTTTTACTGGAAATGGTGAACCGATGGGAGATTTGCTTGGTCTAATACATACTGATGTATGCGGACCTATGTCAACTCATGCTCTAGGAGGCTATAGCTACTTCATTACCTTCAACGATGATCACTCACGGTTTGGGTATGTGTTCTTGATGAAACACAAGTCTGAATCCTTTGAAAAGTTCAACGAATTCAGAAATGAAGTAGAGAAACAACTTGGCAAGAGTATTAAAATACTTCGATCGGATCGAGGTGGTGAATACTTGAGTCAAGAGTTTCTAGATTATCTAAGGGACAATGGTATATTGTCTCAATGGACTCCGCCGTATACACCGCAGCTGAATGGTGTATCTGAGAGTCGAAACCTAACATTGTTGGACATGGTTAGGTCGATGATGAATCATGCGAATCTTCCCAAGTCCTTTTTGTTAGGGCAATCAACCCATGTATGATGTGGTTTTGATGTGTGTGGCAAATGGTTTAAGTTAGGTTATTATGTTGATTTGATATGTGTGTTGAAGTCATGCAGGACTTAGTAATTAACACATGGAATTGGCTTGATGTTAGCATTGGTGAGTTCACCATCTCATGGCTTAGGTCCTTGAGTTGGTGAAGGATGACATTGCGAAGTCGTGCGCTTGGTGCATCTGAGGGACCACCGGACGAGCAACATTGGAGTGAAGCCAAAGAAGTAGACTTCAGGGCAAGACGCGAAGGATGACATTGCAAAGTCGTGCGCTTGGTGCATCCGAGTGATATGGCTGGACGAAGAGAACTTCGGCGAGGGACTTCAAGTGAGATGAGAGAATGAGCGAAATGTAATGTAGCTCATAGGTGGACTTGGTCGAATGGCTAAGTCAAGTGTCGGATGCTCAACCAAGTTGGTTGAGGTTTTACCCTACGTCGGATGCTCAAACATTTGTGTTTGAGGTTTTACTCGACACCAGTCAACTGATATAGATATCAGTCGACTGCTCTAGGTCGATGGCACTCGACTGGTGCTCGATCGGTGTTCAATTGAACATTTTCTAGCCCAACAGTCGATTGCTAGGGTTTGGCAGTTGACTGCTCGACCATCAGTCGACTGCCAAGGGACGACAGTCGACTGATCAAGGTGAATTCGGGCACAAAAGGTTTTCTAGTCGAGTGATCGCTTTAGTCACTCGACTGATCACTGTCGACTAATGTGGGAGCCGTTTGTTGGAAGCCAACGTGGATAAGGTCGTTGCGAGGCAAAGACTATAGCAACAGTCGACTGATGACTGCATCAGTCGACTGCTCGGTGCCCAACGGGAGAATGGCCTCTTCCCTATAAGAAGAGGCCTTGGGTCACTTTGGGAGGTTAATGCTTCATCTCTAAACATACTCCCAAGTGCCTAAACGATCTCTACTCCTCTTCCTTGTGTTTAATTCAATCTTATTGTAAGAGGAGTGATCTTGTAAGAAAGGTTTGCCTCCACCTTGAAGGAGAGATTAGTGAAGTTGGTTGAGGGAGTGATTCACCATGTGAATTGGTCGTGGATTTGCGACAAGGGACATGAACCATGTTACACACTTGCGTTAGCGATTGTTTTTCTTTGCTTCTTGTATTTGTTTTTAATTGTCTAAATTGTTAGTATTTCCATTGCGCTCACCTTTGATTGTAGACGATTAAGCGAACGATCTCCATTGTATGCGAAAAAGGCTATTCACCCCCTCTAGCCGACCACCGATCCTCCAACAAGTGGTATCAGAGCGAGGAGCTTGTCGCGGACTAATCGCCAACACAAGCACAACAAGAGATGGTTGGCTCCAACATTCATCCGCCTAAATTCGAAGGAGAATTCACTTGGTGGAAAAAATGAATGGAGGTATTCTTCGAGACCGACTTTGATATAATGCTTATTATGGAAAACGGTTTCGAGTTGCCTAGGGATGAAGAAGGGGAGCCATTAGAGAATGCAAGATGGACAAAGAAGCAAAGGGAGGAGCACCTTGCAAATTCAAAAGCAAAACACCAACTCTTCAATGTGCTCCCCCAACAAGAGATCAATCGAATTGGAGAGTGCGCAAGTGCCAAGGAGATGTGGGAAAAGCTTGTAGAACTTCATGAGGGCACCTCTGAGGCAAAGCTTGCAAGAAGGGATCTCCTCCACTCTCAATTAAACAACATCAAGCTTGACAAAGGGGAAAAGATATTATCCTTACATTCTCATTTTAAAGAGACAATTAACGACTTGACAAGTGTAGGAGAAAAGCTTTCGAACTGGGACATGGTAATGAAGGCAATAGATGAATTCCCTCGGTCATCAAAATGGAGCTCTATGGTGGACTCCTTTTATATCTCAAAGAATCTAGAGATAAGTACTCTGGATGAATTTTTCTCCACCATGCAATTACATGAGACTAGACTTGAAGGCATAGTTGAAGATCAAATCAAGCCATCAAGGGGAGTAGCACTAGTAGTGGAAAAAGGAAAGAAGAAGAAGAAGGAGACTCCACCCTCTTCCTCCGATGAAGAATCTTCCTCCTCCATGGATAATAATGAAGAAGCCTACATGGTAAGGATGGTGAGACGTGCATTAAAAAGCTTTAAATTTAACAAGTCTCATGATAGGGGAAGAAGGCCGAGGAGAAAAATTATTTTGTACAATTGCCAAGTAGAGGGACACATAAGGGATGATTATCCCCTCTTGAACAAAAGCAAGGAAGAAAAGAGAAAGAAAGAAGACAAGAAGAAGGGGAGCAAGAAGAAGGAAGAAGAAAGAAAAACAAAAGAAAAAGGGAAGGCCAAGCCACACAAGGCAACTTGGGATGATCCATCATCATCATTGGAGGGAGAACAAGCATTCACGAGTCTTGCACTTATGGCAATAGAAGACTTGGACTCCACCTCCTCCGAAAAAGAAGAAACAAGCTCAAGTGAGGAGAGCTCAAGGGAAGGGAGAGCTTCATCTTCATCCTCATCCTCATCGGAATCACAAGAAGGAGATTGGGTAAGTGAGGTAACGAATCTCCCTCCCAAGAAAGTTATTTCCATGATTACTAGTTTAACTAAGGAGCTATTTAGGGCTAAAAAGAAAAACAAAAGCATGCTTAATGAAATCAATGAACTAGAAGAAAAATTGAAAATTGCATGTTCTCATGACAATGATAATTCTTCTAGTGTAAATGATGCATGCTTAGTTGAGAAAAATAAAACTCTAAGGGAAAAGGTAGAATTCCTCACAAAGGCCCTAGAAAAATTCACAATAGGCTCCAACACATTAAACATGATAATTGGGGGCCAAAGGGCAAGATTTAACAAGAAAGGCTTAGGATATAAGGGATCCAAGAATGAGAAGGCCTACCATTGTTTGATTGCTAGAGGACAAGCCAAAACTATAATGGCAGCTAGGAAATGGATCCCAAAGGAATACTTAGTGAACCCTATTGGAAAGAATCTATATTGGGTTCCTAAGTTTATCCTTAAGGGTTAGGAGAACCTAGGAGAGTCAACCATAATTGGGCTTTACTTATATCATGTTGAATGGTTGACTTAGGATGATGTGGGTGATAATTTTTAACTCAGTGTTGGGTGATGATAATGTGTAACCCATGAATTGAATGTTTAAATTATGATTTATGCTTGATTTTATACTTGATAAATGATCATGATTTATGTTTTGGATGGTAATATATGATTTATGATCATAATGTGCAATTAGTGATAATACATGATTTATGATCATAATATGCAATTAGGATCATGTTAGTATTATGATTATGTTGAATGATACTTAACCTTGGTAGAATTGCATGAAAATTTAAGGTTAAGTATAAATACCTTTATGTTCATCTCACACTCACTATAGGCTAACTTGATTGAAAACATAACATGGATGAGATGTTAGGATGATACAAATGACTCACTTATGATTATAACATTTTGATGAGTCATTATAGGTATCATGATAGCAATAATAGACCAATCATGGGGAAAGCATATGTTTAATTCATAGACATATTTCCCAAAGATCATGGTTGGATATTTCAAATGTTTTTAAAACATTTCTTGTTTCATAATCTGTGAGTTCATACTTTGAAAAGTTTCTAAAGCAAAACTAGCTTTCAAGTTGATACAAAATTGAGACTTTTTGTAACTTTTGAGTTTTTACCTAATTTTTGAAAATAGAATGAATTTTCATGAAAAACTATTTTTCACTGATAAAGGGACTTACAAGAAATATGTTTTCAAAATTTCATGATTTTTTTTAATTTTCTATAATTTCTCGTATTTAATTTCATTGAAAAATCAAATTTATTTTACTGTGCTACGATCATTCTTTGCTCTGATTCAGTCGACTGATGTATTGTGCACGAGCATAGTAACCTGTTTTATCAGATTTTGAGTTTGAGTTTGGTATTTTTCATTCCCTAGATTTGATGTCATGCTTTTAAGGGGGAGGTTTTTGATGTTTTTGATGGTGTCAAAGGGGGAGAAATATGTGGGTTTAAGTTAATCATGCTAGAGGGAATTAGCATGTGTTAAGGGAGAGGTTTGATTTCCATGTTTGAATTACATGCTTATCTTCCTTATGTATTTGTTAATGTTTTTATCTAACTTAAACGGATTGCCACACATCAAAAAGGGGGAGATTGTTAGGGCAATCAACCCATGTATGATGTGGTTTTGATGTGTGTGGAAAAGGGTTTAAGTTAGGTTATTATGTCAATTTGATATGTGTGTTGAAGTCATGCAAGACTTAGTAATTCACACATAGGATTGGCTTGATATTAGCATTGGTGAGTTCACCATCTCATGGCACGGGTCCTTGAGTCGGTGAAGGATGACATTGCGAAGCCGTACGCTTGGTGCATCCGAGGGACCGTCGGACGAGCAGCATTGGAGTGAAGCCAAGGAAGTAGACTTCAGGGCAAGACGCGAAGGATGACATTGCGAAGCCGTGTGCTTGGTGCATCCGAGGGACGTGGCCGAACGAAGAGAACTTCGGCGAGGGACTTCAAGCGAGATGAGAGAATGAGCGAAATGTAATGTAGCTCATAGGTGGACTTGGCTGAATGGAAAAGTCAAGTGTCGGATGCTCAACTAAGTTGGTTGAGGTTTTACCCGACGTTGGATGCTCAAACATTTGTGTTTGAGGTTTTACCTGACACTAGTCGACTGATATAGATATCAGTTGATCGCTCTAGGTCGATAGTACTCTACTAGTGCTCAATCGATGTACGACTGAACCTTTTCTGGCCTAACAGTCGACTGCTAGGGTTTGGCAATCGACTGCTCGACCATCAGTCGACTGCCAAGGGACGACAATCGACTGAAGAAGGTGAATTCGAGCACAAAAGGTTTTCTAGTTGAGTGATCGCTTCGGTCACTCGACTGATAGCTCCATCAGTCGACTGATGTGGGAGCCGTTGGCTGGAAGCCAACGTGGATAAGGCCGTTGCGAGGCAATGACTACAGCAACAGTCAACTGATGACTGCATCAGTCAACTACTCGGTGCCCAATGGGAAGAATGGCCTCTTCCCTATAAGAAGAGGCCTTGGGTCACTTTGAGAGGTTAATGCTTCATCTCTAAACATACTCCCAAGTGCCTAAACGATCTCTACTCCTCTTCCTTGTGTTTAATTCAATCTTATTGTAAGAGGAGTGATCTTGTAAGAAAGGTTTACCTCCACCTTGAAGGAGAGATTAGTGAAGTTGGTTGAGGGAGTGATTCGCCATATGAATCGGTCTTGGATTAGCGGCAATGGCCGTGAATCACGTTACACACTTGTGTTAGCGATTGTTCTTTCTTTGCTTCTTGTATTTGTTTTTAATTGTTTAAATTGTTAGTATTTCCGTTGCGCTAACCTTTGATTGTAGACGATTAAGCGAACGATCTCCATTGTACGCAAAAAAGGCTATTCACCCCCTCTAGATGGCCACTGATCCTCCAACACTTTTAGGGCTATGCACTTCAGACTACTATTTATTTGCTAAATAGAGTTCCGACCAAGGTAGTCTCTACTACTCCATATGAGATATGGAATAGTAAGAAACCTCATTTATATTACGAAGATATGAGGTTGTCCTGCTTATGTGAAGCAGACTGTATCAGACAAATCTGATGCTAAGTCTGATAAATGTTTATTTATTGGATACCCTAAGGAAATGAGGGGTTACTAATTCTATCATTCTGTGGAACAAAAAGTGTTTGTTTCAAGGCATGTTGTATTTCTAGAGAAAGAGTTTCTCTTGCAAGAAAATAGTGGGAGTGATGTTGAACTTGAGGAGGTTCAAGAGATTCCAATAGACATTAATGAGATACCTGGTCAAGCACCACAATTGATAACTCATAGTGATGAGCCATCGACTGAACCTATTGTAACACCACATCTTCGTAGATCTAGTAGAACACAAAACATTCCTGAGAGATATGGATTTCTCGTAAGTGAATCAAACGATATGTTACTCATTGATGATGAGGAGCCTACCAGTTTTGAAGAAGTTCTGAAAAGTTCAGAAAGGGACAAATGGCATGAAGCCATAAAGTCAAAAATAGATTCCATGTATGAAAATCAAGTTTGGAACTTGGTGGACCCACCTGAAGGCATTAAGCCTATAGGGTGCAAGTGGGTTTTCAAGAAGAAAACTGACATGGATGGTAATGTGATTACCTATAAGGCTAGATTTGTAGCGAAAGACTATCATCAAAAGTAAGGTGTTGATTATGACGAGATCTATTCACTAGTAGCATGCTTAAATCCATTCGGATGCTCTTGGTCATAGTGGCTCATTATGATTATGAGATATGACATATGGATGTGAAAACGACTTTCCTTAATGGAAACCTCCTCGAGGACATCTATATGACATAGCCTGAGGGTTTCACATTGGTTGATAAAACCAAGGTATGCTAACTTCGACGATCCATTTATGGACTGAAGCAAGAATCCAGGAGCTAGAATATCCATTTTGATGAGACAATCAAAAGGTTTGATTTCTTACAAAATCCGGACAAGCCTTGTGTGTACAAGAAGGTTAGTGGGAGTGCAGTCGTGTTCCTAGTGTTGTATGTCGATGACATATTACTTATAGGAAATGATATATTTGTCTTACAGTTAGTTAAAATTTGGTTATCCAAAATATTCTCTATGAAAGACCTGGGAGAAGCGACCTACATCCTCAGGATTAAGATCTATAGAGATAGATCGAAACGGTTGCTTGGTCTTTCGCAATCTACATATATAGACCGAGTGCTAAAGAGGTTTAGCATGTCGAAATTCAAGAAAGATTTCCTTCCTATCAGGCATGGGATACACCTTTCGAAGTCTATGTGTCCGTGCATAGAAGATGAGAGAATTTGCATGAGTAAGATTCCCTATGCATCCGCAATAAGATCTATCATGTATGCTATGTTTATATGAGGCTCGATGTATCGTATGTTGTGAGTGTCATGAGCAGATACCAATCTGATCCAGGAATGAATCATTGGGCGGCTGTTAAGACAATCCTTAAGTACTTAAGAAGAACTAAGGATGTGCTCCTAATATATTGAGAAGGTGATATGATAATACGTGGGTATACGGATGCCAACTTCTAGACAAACAAGGATGATTCTAGGTCTCATTTTGGTTATGTATTTACCTTGAATGGAGGCGCAATAAGTTGGAAAGGTTCCAAGCAAGACACTATAGCGGATTCTGCCACTGAGGAAGAATACATTGCAACTTCAGAAGCAGCAAAGGAAGCGGTTTGGATCAAGAAGTTCATCTATGAACTTGATGTGGTATCATCAACGATCTAAACATGTGCTTCGATGCTATAATTTGATCAGAGAGATCATAAGTAGGAAGGAAGTATAAATCAAGAAGATTCCCATTAAAAGGCACTTAATGGACCCTTTAACTAAGGCCTTACCTCAAAGTAAGTTTGAGGGTCATGTTAGAGCTTATGGTATTAAATACTGTGGCGATTGACATTAGGCCAAGTAGGAGTTTGTTAGTTATATATGAGAGATGTCCTAAGGCAATCACCTTATGGTTTTCCATTTATTTGATAAATGAAGATTCACTATTTGAGTATACATGTTTTCATGTATTTGATTGGATCTTAAACTCATTTGCTGAATGTCCACAATATGATTCATAGCATGAGAGAATTTGTGATTGGATCACAACTAGTGAGTATCTCTACATGTGTAATTGTTATGTATTGGAATTATTCCTAGTCAATGAATTGATGTATTCGGACACCATCAATTCTGTTGAGACTAACACGAGTTATACTCTTTGGTTTATCCAAGAAGCTATTCCTCACTGACTAGAGACATTGGGATGTCTGGAGTTAATCGTGGATGCTAGTTATAGTAACTAGTTCATTGGAATGACCAGTTGTAAGACTTCATATGGTTCTCTGCATAAATGGATATGTCAATAAAGTTCTTACAGCAGCTTAAGTGTGATGTTCCTTCGACTTGCGGTATTCAAGACATCTTGGTCATGAAGACTTATGCTTTGACATCTTAAGCAAGCATCTCCGAGGAGATGTGGACCCGAGATGATTGGATATAAGTCAAAGTGGCCGAAGGTGTTTGAATAGCCTACAGAGGATTCACCGCTCCTTGCGAGGATATGTATACTCTATGGCCTCTCATCGGATTGTTACTAAAGTATTTGGCCAAAGCATTACATGTTTAGAGTAAGGTACTCTTGGATATATGCAGTAACTAGAATCCGGAGAATGAGGAAGTAATACTTGGACTAGGTGTGATGTAGTCATCCTAGTGGGGATTGACACAATAGACCATGTCCTGAACCAAGTGGGTATAACATGAGTGAAAGGAATGAGGTACGATTTATTGTAGTTGTTGAAGGGTTTCAAAAAAGGTTCTGGGATCAACCATTGATTTTTTGGTTAATTGGGGATCATGATGTACTATTAGGTACCACTCATGATCATTTTATAATTAATGATTAATTGTAGATGACCAACATAAATTGGGAACCTATTTGGTCACATGCACAACGAGCGTAATCCGAAAGATTTAAAACGAGCTTGAGATTATGATTCTTAGATCGAGAGAGACATGGTTTGGTTGGACCAAACGAAGAGCGAGCATTAAATTATTTCAGTCGCAACGGAAGCATGGATGGGCCCAGTCTTATAAAGATATGATGGATGAACCAAATTGATTTGGTTCTAATTCAATGGTGGAAAATAAACCAAAGTGGTTTGGTTTGTTTTAAATGAATGAACCAAAATTGGTTTGGTTTGTTTTAACATAAAATAGACCAACACGGTTTGGTTTATTTTAACTTAAATTATTAGAGCGGGTTAACGGATTTGGGTTATGAACCAATAACCATTAGGAGAATATGTTCTCTATAAAAACACGACTTAAGGGTTTTTGTGAGATGGAGAACAATTGAATTGGTTCAAGGTTTTGGAAAATCCTAGCCTCCTCTCCTCTTCCTCCTTTTGAGTGTTAGTGCCTATAAGAATCATATATCTCCACAATAGCATGATATTTTTGGGCCTAATCTCTCATAGTTTTATTTTTGGGCTCTATCCAAAAGGCCTCATGCCAATGGAGATATCTTTTCATCTTATAAGCACATGATCTTTTCCATATCTTACCAATGTGGGACTTTGATTGTATTCCCAATACTCCAACAATCCCCCCCCTCAAACGAAGGACCACATTTGAAGGTAGAAAACTTCACTTCCCACTTCAACTCGGTCGCTTATTCATGGCGATCCCTTCTACGTCCCTGTATAAAAAAATTTATCCTTGACAAGAGGAATTGCCCAATAAACCTTGTCATCGTCGTGCTATTCGATTAGAGTAGTCACTTGAACAAACTTGTTGTTCAAGCGACCAACCTCTATTCTACGAATAACCGCGGAATAGACGATATACGGATCGCCGACTTTTGTGTTTATGTTCAGGGTCCAAGTATATTTAGCCACAAAATAGAATATATCATGCATATATAATTGAAAACAATTACAAACATATTACATATGAAGATAGATAAGTGTTATACCTCTCGATCTTCTATTGTATGACCTTCCTCCTTTCGGACGTCGTGTGGGTGACGATCTACTAAAAGTTGAAGCTCCTAGATCAGCAATCTTCCTTCCTTGCTCGCTCCGAACAAGAGGAAGAATAGAAACAAGACCCTTTTCCTTCCTTTAGCCAACCAACAAGCACCAAGCAAGTTGTTGCCGCCGGCCAACAAGGAAAGGGATGAGAAGGATGGATGCCGGCCAAAAGCTCCAAGGGAAGACTTAAGCTATGTTTCCACTGACCAAGGAGAAGAGGATCAAGTGGTTTGGACGCCGACCAAGGGCTGGAAAAACTGGTATGGGCGCCGGCTACTAAGGGAAGAAGAGAAGAAAGGAAACTCTTTCCTTGTTTGGTGCCGCCAACCCCAAACCCTAACTCCAAGCTTGCCGCCCAACCCTAATCTCCCTTGCTTCTCATTATTCTTCACACCAACCCTTAAGCCCCTTTTTATAGGTTTAGGGATAAGCCTTGTTTTAATCTCCACCATTGATTCTAGGGATTTAATCTCAACCGTCGGATCTAGAGATTTAATCTCAACCATCGGATCTAGAGATTTAATCTCTACCTTTGGATCTAGAGTTTTGTTTTCATCCATTGGATCTAAGCTTCATGAGGTATTAATAGGCTACAATAGGGACCATGAGGAGGAGTTGGATCTTGACCACCCAATGGATCAAGCCCACATAAAGTCTGATCCATTAATGATAATCCAATCCACTAAAGGATTATCATTGATCTACCTCACCAACCCCCATAAGTTAATATGGGCTCCATATATTATATGTACATTTTCTCCCCGTGTTTAAGATCTCGAATGTCCGTCGATTAATTAATTTACTGACCATTAATTAATCAACATCTAACTCCATGAGTAGTACCACTCAACCTTTTCATCATGCCGGACCAAGTCCACCTGCAGGGTTTACATGATGAACCTTATGAGCTCCTCAAGGGGACATCATCATCCTAATATATAGGACACGGTTTCCTCCTATAATCAACGACACACCATATAAATAATATCATTTCCCAACTTATCGGGCCTATCGATTTAATCTATAAATCTCGCCCATTGGTAAATCAAAGAAATGAATACTAAGTATATGTGCCCGTTATTATATCGGGATTAAGAGTATGTACAATATAATATCTGAGGTCTTATTCGATTATGTAGTCAGCAATAAATCGAATCACCTCTAAGTCGGTCCTGCTCAATACACACAAAGTGTACTAGTGTGATTTTATGGTCAAGACAAACCAATACCAAATCACACTACAACCATATCAATGGTTTGTCCAAAGCCATCTCGGTTGTGAGCCTATACTTATACTTTACAAGGAGCCGATAACATGATCTCTCGTGTGACACCACACACCATGTTATCTACAATATAATGTATTAGACAATATGCATAACCATAAAAATATGCAAACAATGATCATGTGATTCTTATTTCAAAATAAAGATGTTCATACAAAAGATAGACTTTTCAGTATACATCCCAACAATCTCCCACTTATACTAAAAGACTATGCTATCCTCAAACTGCCATACATCTGATTCCCATTCCCTCCACATGCCTATCAAAAGCTCTCGCCGGAAGGGCCTTAGTGAAAGGATCTGCTAGGTTATCCTCCGATGCAATCTTGGCCACAACAAATTCTTCTTTCTTTACGATTTCTCGTATCAGGTGGTACTTGCGCTCTATGTGTTTACTTGCCTTATGGGCTCATGGTTCCTTCGAGTTTGCAACTGCACCACTATTATCACAATAAATTGTGATAGTTCTGGGCAAACCAGGAATCACATCCAAGTCCATCAAGAAGTTGCTGAGCCATACAACTTCTTTGGCCGCCTCAGAGGCTGCCACATACTCAGCTTCCATGGTGGAGTCCCCCACACATTTCTGCTTGACACTCCTCCATACAATGGCTCCACCTCCCAAAGTAAACACAAAACCTGAGGTAGACTTACTGTTATCCCTATCTGATTGGAAGTCGGAATCTGTGTAACCCATAGGGAGTAATTGATCTGCCTGGTAAACTAGCATATAATCCCTAGTCCTTCTCAGGTACTTCAATATATGCTTTACCACAGTCCAATGTCCCTGTCCTAGATTACTCTGATATCTGCTGACCATGCCCACGGCAAAGCAGATATCTGGTCTCGTACATAGCATTGCATACATGAGGCTTCCTACTGCCGAAGCATGAGGAACCGCCTTCATCTCCTCTATCTCCTCAGATGTTCTAGGACACATCTCCTTAGATAAAGGAACTCCATGCCTGAAAGGTAGAAAACCTTTCTTGGAGTTTTGCATGCTAAAATGATCCATAATTGTGTCTATGTATGAAGCTTGAGATAAGCACAACATCCTTTTCCTGCGATCCCTTATAACCTTGATCCCAAGGATGTGTCCCACTTCTCCCAAGTCCTTCATATCAAACTATTTGGACAACCATACCCTTATGTCCGATAACAACTTGACATTGTTGCCAATTAACAAAATGTCATCTACGTATAGTATAAGAAATACCACTACGTTTCCGTCACATCTCTTGTATACACAAGACTCATCCGAACTTTGAATAAATCCATAAGACTAGATTACCTCATCAAAGCGGATGTTCCAAGACCTCGAAGCTTGCTTCAATCCATAAATGGACCGATTAAGCTCACATACAAGATGCTCTTTTCTCTTCACAACGAATCCCTCTGGTTGCTTCATATAGATGTTTTCCTCAAGACTTCCATTAAGGAAAACTGTCTTGACATCCATCTGCCACACCTCATAATCCATATGAGCTGCTATTCATAAGAGAATTCGGATAGACTTAAGCATGGCTACTGGCGAAAAGGTCTCCTCATAATCGATACCCTCTTTCTGAGTATACCCCTTCGCAACAAGCCTCGCTTTGAAGGTCTCAACCTTCCCATCTATTCCTCTCTTTCTTTTGTAGATCCACTTGCATCCAATGGTTTTTACACCATCGGGTGGTTCCACTAGCTCCTAGACCTGATTTGAATCCATAGATTCAATCTCAGTATTCATTGCACTTTGTTAAGATACTGCATCTTTATCTTGGATTGCCTTGTCATATGTCCAGGGATCAGGTTCATGTTCGCCAGGGACCAAATCATAAGATTCTCCCAAGAACATGAATCTATCAGGCTATCTCACAACCCCCCCACTACGACGAGGTATCACCTATGTATCCTCTGTGACACGCGGTGCAGTGAGTTATGGTATATCCTCTTGTACCGGTGGTACTGAAGATGTGACTTCCCCTTTTAATTCCTCCAGAACAATCTTACTCATAAGCTTGTGGTTCATCACATAGTCTTCCTTTAGAAATTTGGCGTTCGTGCTGACGATCACCCTCTGATCTCTAGGACTATAAAACAAACCACCTTTCGTTCCTCTAGGATAGCCAACAAACATTCGTACTTCTGTACGAGGTTCCAACTTACCAGCATCTGCCTTCATCACATGTGCTGGACTCCCCCATATTCGAATATGTCTTAGACTAGGCTTTCATCCAGTCCACAACTCTGTGGGAGTAGAAGGCACTGATTTAGATGGAACCAAGTTCAGAATGTACACCGCCGTATCTAGAGCATATCCCCAGAACGAATCTGGCAACTCAGAATAACTCATCATCGATCTAACCATCTCCATAAAAGTCCTATTCCTTCGCTCTGCTATACCATTCTGCTGGGGTGTGCCAGGTGCAGACAATTGGGATTGAATCCTAGCCTCTGATAAGTAATTCCTAAACTCTCCCAAGAGGTACTCACCATCACGATCATATCGTAGTGTCTTGATACTTTTACCTTGACGTTTCTCCACATCAGCCTTGAATTCTTTGAACTTGTTAAAGCATTCAGACTTGCGGTTCATCAAGTAAATGTATCCATATCTCGAATAATCGTATATAAAAGAGACGAAATACTCAAAACCACCTCTATCCTGGATAGACATAGGACCACACAAATCAGAATGAACCAATTCTAACACATCTTTGACTCTATACCCCTTGGCCTTAAAAGGCCTCTTGGTCATTTTACCCTCCAAGCAAGATTCGCAGGTTGGGAAATCTTCCACCACTAATGAACCCAGAGGTCCATCAGCTATCAACCTTTGAATTTTGCTTAGGTTAATATGACCAAGCCTAAGATGCCAAAGATATGTTTGGTTCATCTTCGAAGGTTCTTTTCTCTTATTGGAATTAGAAGATGAGTTATTAACTTCTATTTGCATCGTGGGAGCTTTTGGTTCAAGTGTGTATAGATTTCCTATCAATGCACCTGAATAGATAGTGTCCCTATTCCTTTTTCTAACAACTCTGTCATTAAAAGAAATAGAATATCCATCCATAAATAATTTAGAAACTGAAATTAAATTCTTTCTAAATAAAGGTACATAAAGGCGATTCTTAAGAACCAAAACTTTATTTTTCTCAAAAGATAAATAAACATCTCCCACTGCAATAGCCGCCACCTTCGTGGCATCGCCCAAGTATATGGTAATCTCCCCCTCAGTCAGTCATCTGGTTTCTTGGAACCCCTGCAAAGTATTGCAGACATGATCAGTGGCTCCCGTATCTACACACTAGGTGCCGGTAGATAACACCACTAAACATCTTTCAACGACTAGACCAAAAGATATACCTTTGTTCTGCTTGCGGTTGGGGCATTCCTTCTTCCAGTGTCCAGTCTGCTTACAAGTGAAGCACTTGACTTTTGGCTTCTTCACTCCTCCCTGAGTTCCTCCCACTTCCTTCGTCCCAGTTTGTTTCTTCTTCTTCTTGCCTTTCGGCTTAGAAGTAGAAAACTTTTGGGTCACCATGGCATGCGCCTGAGCACTCTGATGAAATAGCCCCTCTGCCGCCTGGAGTTCTGTCAGAAGCTCCGCCAATGAATACAACCTTTTGTTCATGTTGTAGTTTAGGCGAAACTGCTCAAAACTCCTAGGTAGAGACTGGAGAATGATATCGACTTGGGTTTCCCCATCGATCTCAGCTCCGAGGACTTCCAACTCATTCAAATGAGCCATCATCTTGAGAACATGATCCCTTATGGGTGTTCCCTCAATCATGGTGGTCGTCATTAAGTTCCTCATGGCTTCCTGCCTTGTATCCCGATTTTGGTATCCGAAAAGCTCTTTGAGATTGAGTATCATGTCATAAGTAGTGGGCATGACTTGATGCTGATGTTGCAATATATTTGACATAGATGCCAAAATGTAACACCGCGCCATCTCATCGGCCTTTATCCACTTCTTATAACTCTCTTTCTCCTTTTCCCCAGAATCATTCGCAGGCTTAGGAGGGCACTCTTCGAGGAGTATATATTTGTATTCCTCAGCAGTCAAGACAATGTCTAGATTCCTCTTCCAATCAACATAGTTCGGTCCAGTAAGTTTATTCTCTTTCAGTATCACAGCAAGCGGGTTGAAAGTCATTTTGAAAGAAAACCTAAGAATCACATAGATCAAAACATTAGATTTCAAAAAATTATTGATTCCTCAAATAATAATATTTTAAAATCAACCAACACCTCAAAACACCGAGAATATCGTATGCCATGATAGTGTGGACGTATATGAATTCTACATTTGTAAGAGGAGGTTTTACCCATTAATTTTACTATCTTATCAACCTAACTTTTTGATAAGTAAAATTAATAGTAGGTTCCTCTTCGACCCTACAAATAAAAGCAGTGACTCCAATGGGGAGGATACTTATATTTGTATCTAAGTGTTCACCATTACTCGGTACCAAGGCAATTATCTCGTGTTATGTGCCTTCCGATGGGGAAGTACACACGCTCCTTACTAATTTCCTATAACCATATTCGACCTTGTGATCTGCAAACAAACTCATCTGATGGGGAGGAAGGCACTTAGAGCCGACGCGCAAGGTTGTTTGCATCACTTATCAAATCGTAATGGAGGCCGTGGGAATTTTTAAAAAAATATCCCTCTCCCACTTAGTAATTTGAAATAGAGGAATTTTCTATCCTACAATATGCATATCAAACAATAAGCAATAAATATGAAAAATAAAATTTTTTCCAACTATTATGGCTTTTGTCTTCAATATGTCTCCCGTCGTATCGCTATCTCGTCCACTCCTCCTACGCCATGTACGAGCCATCCGGAGATCCGAGTCGAGAAAAAAATATTTTAATTTACATCCATCGATCCTATACTCCACGAGGGAGTGTACATGAAATCTAGATTGAAAGTAAACTAAAATAAAAAGAGTGGCTAAACAATGTCGTATCTAATTTACAAAAAATTAATTACTAGCCTCGTCTACCCCGAGGATTTAATAAAATATATATTTACACACATACAATTACATACACACATATGGCCATAATAGTTGGATCCTATGCCTACAACCAAAGAGTTAACCTACGCATATCCTACTATTATCCGACACATATAATATATGAAAAGTGCATAAAAGTAACCGAATCCTAAACACACAAAACCGAAAACCGTGGCTCTGATACCACTTGAAGGTAGGAAACTTCGCTTCCCACTTCAACTCGGTCGTTTGTTCATGGCGATCCCTTCTATGTCCCTGGATAAAAAAATTTATCCTTGACAAGAGGGATTGCCCAAGAAATCTTGTCATCGTTGTGCTATTCGATTAGAGTAGTCACTTGAACAAACTTGTTGTTCAAGCGACCAACCTCTATTCTACGAATAGCCGCGGAATAGACGATGTACGGATCGCCGGATTTTGTGTTTATGTTCGGGGTCCAAGTATATTTAGCCACAAAATAGAATATATCATGCATATATAATTGAAAACAATTACAAACATGTTACATATGAAGATAGATAAGTGTTATACCTCTCGATCTTCTATTGTATGACCTTCCTCCTTTCGGACGTCGTATGGGTGACGGTCTACCAAAAGTTGAAGCTCCTAGATCACCAATCTTCCTTCCTTGCTCGCTCTGAACAAGAGGAAGAATAAAAACAAGACCCTTCTCCTTCCTTTAGCCAACCAACAAGCACCAAGCAAGTTATTGCTGCCGGCCAACAAGGAAAGGGATGAGAAGGATGGATGTCGGCCAAAAGCTCCAAGGGAAGACCTTAAGCTATGTTTCCACCGGCCAAGGAGAAGAGGATCAAGTGGTTTGGATGCCAGCCAAGGGCTGGAAAAACTGGTATGGGTGCCGACCACCAAGGGAAGAAGAGAAGAAAGGAAACTCTTTCCTTGTTTGGTGCCGCCAACCCTAAACCCTAACTCCAAGCTTGCCGCCCAATCCTAATCTCCCTTGCTTCTCATTATTCTTCATGCCAACCCTTAAGCGCCTTTTTATAGGTTTAGGGATAAGCCTTGTTTTAATCTCCACCATTGGTTCTAGGGATTTAATCTCAACCGTCGGATCTAGAGATTTAATCTCAACCGTCAGATCTAGAGATTTAATCTCTACCTTTGGATCTAGAGTTTTGTTTTCATCCATTGGATCTAAGCTTCATGAGGTATTAATAGGCTACAATAGGGACAATGAAGAGGAGTTGGATCTTGGCCACCCAATGGATCAAGCCCACATAAAGTCCAATCCATCAATGATAATCCAATCCACTAAAGGATTATCATTGATCTACCTCACCAACCCCCATAAGTTAATATGAGCTCCATATATTATATGTACATTTTCTCCCCATGTTTAAGATCTTGAATGTCCATCGATTAATTAATTTACTGACCATTAATCAATCAACATCTAACTCCATGAGTAGTACCACTCAACCTTTTCATCATGCCGGACCAAGTCCACCTGCAGGGTTTACATGACGAACCTTATTAGCTCCTCAAGGGGACATCATCATTCTAATATATAGGACACGGTTTCCTCCTATAATCAACGACACACCATATAAATAATATTATTTCCCAACTTACTGAGCCTATCGATTTAATCTATAAATCTTGCCCATTAGTAAATCAAAGAAATGAATACTAAGTATATGTGCCCGTTATTATATCGGGATTAAGAGTATGTACAATATAATATCTGAGGTCTGATTCGATTATGTAGTCAGCAATAAATCGAATCACCTCTAAGTCGGTCCTGCTCAATACACACAAAGTGTACTAGTGTGATTTTATGGTCAAGACAAACCAATACCAAATCACACTACAATCATACCAATGGTTTATCTAAAGCCATCTCGGTTATGAGCCTATACTTATACTTTACAAGGAGCCGATAACATGATCTCCCTTGTGACACCACACACCATGTCATCTACAATGTAATGTATTAGACAATATGCATAACCATAAAAATATGCAAACAATGATCATGTGATTCTTATTTCAAAATAAAGATGTTCATAAAAAGATAGATTTTTCAGTATACATCCCAACAACATTGACCCCCCACTCAAGTCTATCCGTCCTCGAAGGACATCCTCTGCTTGATGTCCGATCCTCAACCTATTAGGACTTCCTACCAACTGCCTGGTCCTCCTGACCCATCTGTGTAGGGGATCGAACGGCCGGCTAGAGGGGGGTGAATAGCCTTCTTACGATGGATGTCGGAATTCTCTCGTTCATTTGCTCGTCTACACAATCGTTAGCGCAAGCGGAAGCATAAACAATAAAGACAAAGCAATGAATGAAAACACAAACGCTAACAAAGAAGATGTAACGTGGTTCACGGCTACGCCGCTAATCCACGGTCCGATTCGTCTAAGGTGAATCACTCCTCCAAAGCCAATGACTATTGGTCTCTCCTTTGCACCAAGCTAGGTGGAGGTAACCTTTACAATCAAGATCACTCTTCTTACAATAAGAATGGAGTAAAAACAAGTAAGAAGAGTTTAGAGCTTGTGGGGCACTAGGAAGATCACTTAGAGCATAAGCATTAGCCTCTCAAAGGCTCACACCCTCTCTTTTTATAGAGAGGGCTGATTTCTTCCGTTGGCCACTGGGCCGATCACGCTCTGCGCGATCGCATTACTACAACGGCCTCCGAACACGTCGGATCGGCGATCGATGGACCTCACCACCGATGCTTTGTAGTCGATTGCCGGCCTACGAGAGCGGTTCTGCTCGCGATATCCTTCCGCGGCGATCGCTATTCCATGGCCGATCACTGGGCATAAACCCATCAGTCGAATACCAGTCGAACCCACTCGACTCAGAGCAGTCGACTGCCATTACATGGAAGTCGACTGGTGCCGTGTGAAACTCAAACTTAACATAACTTTGAGCTTCCGACGGTCGGGTAAACCTTAACCCTTGCGGTCAAGTCTCCGACACTCAGCCATTCGGCCAAGTTCACCTAATGAGCTACTTACATTTCACTCATTCTCTCATCTCACTCAAAGTCTCTCGCCGAAGCTCTCTTCGTTCGCGGCCACGTCCCTCGGCAGCATCAGGCGCATGGCTCTGCAATGCTCCTTCGCGTCTCTTGCCTCCGAAGTCTGCTTCCTTGGCTTCACTTCAAGTCATCTAGTCCAGCGGTCCCTCGGATGCTCCAAGCGCACGACTTCCGCAAAGCTATCCTTCACCGACTCAAGGCACGAGTCATGAGATGTGAAACTCGCCACGGCTCCATGTGCGAATTACTAAGTCCTGCACGACTTCAACGCACATATCAAATCAATATATCAAACTAACTTAAACCCTTTGCCACACCATCAAAACCATATTATGGCAAGAGATTGCCCTAACAATCTCCCCCTTTTTGATGTGTGACAATCCGTTTAAGTTAGGTAAAAACATTTGATATAAATTTTAAAGGAAAGAAAGCATGTAAACATAAACATGATATAGCAACATGCAACTGCCCCTTAATCCATGAAACTCCCCATAAAAATGTTCTCCCCCTATCATAAGCATAATCATTTCTCCCCCTAAATATGTTCCCCTTCACTTAAACATACATTTCTCCCCCTTTGACACCATCAAAAAGATTAATCCTAATTTATAAACTCATGGCATCAAGTATAGTAGAAAGAGAACACCAAAAACTTGATTAAAATCTGAAATCAGAAAATATTGGGCTGTTTATCAGGTCATCGATCAGCTATCAGATGGCAATCGCACAATGGATTCCGAAATTCTGATTTTCTGGGCAAATTTCAGAAATGCATTAAAAATTCCAGAAAATTCGAAAAATCATGAAATTTGAGGAACATATTTCTTTTAAGTATATCTATCAAAGAAAAATAGTTTTTCAAGAAAAATCATTATATTTTTCGAGATTTGCCAAAAATCCAAAGTCTTTAAAAACCACTAGGTTTTTTATCATTTTAGTATCAAGTTAACTACCTAGTTTTGCATCCAATTGTTTCAAAAAATGAATACATAGATTTTAGGGTAAGAAATTGTTTTGAAAACATATGAAATATCCAACCATGATCTTTGGGCAATATGTCTATGAATTAAACATAAGCTTTCCCCATGATTGGTCTATTATTGCTATGTTGATACTTTAAATGACCATCTAAATGCCATAGGCATTAGTGGACATTTGTATCATCCTAACATCTCACCCATGCTAAGTTTGCAATCAAGTTAGCCTATAGTGAGTGTGAGATGCATCCTAGGGGGTATTTGTATATACTTAACCCTTGTATTCATGCAATTCTATCATGGTTAAGTATCAACCTAACAATCATCATGATCATAAAGGCATATGTCAATTAATTTTACATTATGATCATGAAATACATGTATTCATTGAATAATAATTATGCATTAGGTATTATATGATGATAATAAGCAAAGTATCACCTAAAGCATGATTCAACCCTATTTCTCATGATTACGTGCCAAATATTAAAATCATAAATCATGATTTCAAACATACATAGCAATTACATTAATCATCATGATTTAAGCATTATTATCTATTTATGGGAACGTTATCATCACCCAACACTATTCTAAAAATGTTGTCCCGCCATCCTAAGTCAACCAAAATATGATATAGGTCAATTGCATATGGTTGACTACCCTAGGGGTTTTCTAACCCTTAAGGATGGATTTTGGAACCCAAAATAAGTTCTTGCCTATTGGGTTCACTAGATACTCCTTGGGGATCCATTTCCTAGCTATTACCTTCTTTTTATCTTGTCCCCTAGCAATTAGACATTTATAGGCCTTTTCATTTTTCTTTTCTTTATAACCTAGGCCCTTTTTGTTGAAACTAGCTCTTTGGCTCCCTAAGATCATGTTCAATGTGTTGGAGCCAATTGTGAATTTTTCTAGGGCTTTTGTTAAATAATCTACCTTTTCCCTTAAGGCCCTATTTTCATTTATACATGCATCACTAACATCTAATGGCACATAAAGGTCATGTGAGCATGCATCATTTAAGCTAGAAGAAATATTATCATTTAAGCATGCATTTTCTAGCTTATTTTCCAATGCCTTAATTTGATTAAGCATGCTTTTATTTTTCTTTTTCATTCCAAATAAGTCCTTAGTTAAACTAGAAATTATGGAAACTATTTTCTTAGGAGAGGCTTTCGTTACCATAGTTTCCATATCCTCTTCTTCTTCTTCGGATGAGGAGGATGTAGAAGCTCCCCCTTCACTTGAGCTCTCTCCTCTTGAGCTTGATCCTTCATTTTCGTATGAAGAGCAATCCAAGTCATCAAAGGCCATCAAGGCCAAATTGGTGACAAAGGCATTTTCCTCATCCGATGATGATGAGGAGGATGAGGATGGGTCATCCCAAATCCTTGCCTTTAGAGCTTTGGTCTTCCCCTTTTTTTTGTCTTCTTCTCCTCTTCCTTCTTTTTCTTGCTCCCCTTTTTCTTCTTCTTTTCTTCTTTCTTTTTCCTCTCTTCCTTGCTCTTGTTTAGGAGAGGACAATTGTCCCTTATGTGCCCCTCTCCTTGGCAATTGTAGCATATGACCTTCCCCCTTGGTCTCCTATTCCTATCATTTGATTTATGAAAATGAAAACCTTTTAAAGCACGTCTTACCCTCCTTACCATATAGGCTTCTTCGGTGCTATCCATGGAGGAGGAGGAAGACGCTTCGTCATCGGAGGAGGAGGAGATCTCTATCTTCTTCTTCCCCTTATTTGCCAACAATGCTACTCCCCTTGAAGGTTGTATTTTTGGCTCTTCTTGTATTCCTTCAAGCCTAGATTCATGTAATTCCATAGTGGAGAAAAATTCATCTAGAGTACTTACCTCTAGATTCTTTGAAATGTAAAATGAGTCCACCATTGAACTCCACTTGGATGATCGGGGGAAAGCATCTATGACCTTCATTATCATATCGCGATTGGAGAGCCTTTCTCCTACACTTGTTAGTCCATTTAAAATTTCTTTGAATCTAGAATACAAAGAAGTTACCTTTTCTCCCTTTTCTAATTTAATGTTGGATAGTTGGGAGCGGAGGAGATCTCTCCTTGCTAGCTTCGCCTCGGATGTGCCTTCATGAAGCTCAATTAGCTTCTCCCACATCTCCTTGGCGCTTAGGCATTCTCCTATTCGGTTGATTTCTTGTTGGGGGAGCACATTGAAGAGATGATGCTTAGCTTTTGAATTTGCAAGGTGCTCTTCCCTTTGCCTTTTGGTCCACCTAGATTTCTCTATTGGCTTCCCCTCTTCATCCCTAGGCAAAACAAAACCGGATTCCATTGTAATCATAATATCAAAATCCGTTTCGAAAAATACCTCCATTCGCTTCTTCCACCAAGCGAATTCTCCTTCAAACTTCGAAGGATGGATGTTGGAGCCGGCCATTTTGAAAGTTGCTTGTTGTGGCGGTTAGTCCTCGACAAGCTTTCCTCGGCTCTGATACCACTTGTAGGGGATCGAACGGCCGACTAGAGGGGGGTGAATAGCCTTCTTATGATGGATGTCGGAATTCTCTCATTCGTTTGCTCGTCTACACAATCGTTAGCGCAAGCGGAAGCATAAACAATAAAGACAAAGCAATGAATGAAAACACAAATGCTAACAAAGAAGATGTAACGTGGTTCACGGCTACGCCGCTAATCCACGGTCCGATTCGTCCAAGGTGAATCACTCCTCCAAAGCCAATCACTATTGGTCTCTCCTTTGCACCAAGCTAGGTGGAGGTAACCTTTACAATCAATATCACTCTTCTTACAATAAGAATGGAGTAAAAACAAGTAAGAAGAGTTTAGAGCTTGTGGGGCACTAGGAAGATCACTTAGAGCATAAGCATTAGCCTCTCAAAGGCTCACACCCTCTCTTTTTATAGAGAGGGCTGATTTCTTCCCGTTGGCTGCCACCAGTCCACTGCTGCCCTTGGCAGTCGACTGCCGTCACTACAACAGCCTCCGAACACGTCGGATCCCGATCATTGTAGTCCAACGGAACTCTTGGCAGTCGACTGATGGACCTCACCAGTCGACTGCTGCCTCCGTAGTCGACTGCCCAGTCGGCTACGAGCGGTTCTATGCCTGCGATATCCTCTGGCAGTCGACTGCTGGGCATAAACCCATTAGTCGGATACCAGTCGAACCCACTCGACTCAGAGCAGTCAACTGCCATTACATGGCAATCGACTGGTGCCGTGTGAAACTCAAACTTAACATAAGTTTGAGCTTCCGACGGTCGGGTAAACCTGAACCCTTGCGGTCAAGTCTCCGACACTCAGCCATTCGGCCAAGTTCACCTAATGAGCTACTTACATTTCACTCATTCTCTCATCTCACTCAAAGTCCCTCGCCGAAGCTCTCTTCGTTCGCGGCCACGTCCCTCGACAGCATTAGGCGCACGACTCTGCAATGCTCCTTCGTGTCTCTTGCCTCCGAAGTCTTCTTTCTTGGCTTCACTTCAAGTCATCTCATCCGGCGGTCCCTCGGATGCTCCAAGCGCACGGCTTCCGCAAAGCTATCCTTCACCGACTCAAGGCACGAGTCATGAGATGTGAAACTCGCCACGACTCCATGTGCGAATTACTAAGGCCTGCACGACTTCAACGCACATATCAAATCAATATATAAAACTAACTTAAACCCTTTGCCACACCATCAAAACCATATTATGGCAAGAGATTGCCCTAACAATCTGGACTTCCTTCTAGTTGTCCATCTCTTCTGGTCCAATTGGACTTCCTACGAATTGTTCGGTCCTCCTGACCCAACTGGACTTCTTGCCTAGTGTCTAGTTCTCTTGATTCGAACATGGGAGCTCCACTTCCTTCATTCGAGGTTCATGGCTTGACATGGACCATGACTTTGATACCAATTGTTAGTGCCTATAAGAATCATATATCTCCACAATAGGATGATATTGTCCACTTTGGGCCTAAGCCCTCATGGTTTTATTTTTGGGCTCTACCCAAAAGGCCTCATGCCAATGGAGATATCTTTTCATCTTATAAGCACATGATCTTTTCCATGTTTTACTAATGTGGGACTTTGATTGTATTTCAAATACTCCAACACAAGATTGCCACCCAACCTTGCTGCCACCGCCCTCCTTGGATGGACCACCCTAGCTGCCGCCGGCCTTCCACCTACTGCCGATCGTCCTCTGATCGCCCTCCCTTGGCTCCAGTGACCAAGGACCAGCCGACCATCTCCTTTGGTCGGCACCAACTTCTCCACCACAAGATTTCAAGTTTTAGACAACTTATTTTCTTTGCGTGGAGAGGTCGTTTGGCCATTATTTCATGCTCCGACAGTGACCTACTTGCCGGGGATTGGATCTCCGACAATCCTCTTGGTAGAAGACCAAAGGTTTCGTCAATTGGTTGACAATAACCGCTTCCGAGAAGCGAGTTCGTGGAACTCAGTTTTGGATCCGAATTTGATTTGGGTTGTGATAATCTCTCGATCACAATGTCTTCGATTTGAGACTAGTATCTCGTGAGAAGACGAGGCTCGTGGCTTTGTGAAACTATCCCGACGATACTCGGTATGGATATGGATAGAGGCGAGACTTGCAAGTATCGCTCGGTTGATGCCATTCCCGCTTCATGTAATTCATGATGTATACCTAGAGTAGTTTTCTTTTATTGCACAATTTGAAATGTCAATTATGTCTACACATGTTGTATCCTTGCATGCGTGTGGTGTGTGTGTTGTAATAAATAGTTTATTACTTGTTTTTATTTTCGCTGTGTGCATGTTTACGAAACATGTTCGAACATAACACCCACGTCGATGCCATGGGAACCCAATAGGTAAGTCATCCCTAAGGGTAACCATGGTAAGTGCCTAGTGGCCATGGTTTCCATGAAACCTAGGCAGGCCACTAAGAAGGTTACAAGGGAAGTTACCCCTAGAGTTAACCTTGGTAAGACCCAAATGACCAAGGTTTCAAAGCCTAGGAGGGTCATTAGAAGAGTATCTAGGGAAGTTATCCCTAGTGAATACCTAGTAAACCCAAGGATCTCTAATAGGTATTGAGTTCCTAGGAGCATGATTCCTTTACGCTGGATGGGTTAGGTTATGTCAACTTGAATTGATAGGGTAGTTAACCTAACCATAGCAAAGTTGGCATTTTAAGAAATTTTCAAGGTTTTTGGATTCCTTGGAAATGAGGTTGAGATTTTATCCTAAAATATTTTAGGATGTGCCAATATAATTTGAGAAGTATGAAAAATTGATCAAATTGACACGAGTTAGATTTAGAGGTCATAGTGGGTCATTTTAGATTTTTGGCACACTTGGGAGAATTGCTATTATGTCAAAATGGGCTTAATCCTAACAAATGACAATTAACACTGAAACTTAGGTATTCTTATACCTTTATATTTTATTTTCCATAATTTGTTTGTCATTGTCATGTCATGACATCATATTTCATTTTATTATTTAAAATATCATGATAATGCTTAGGTTAAATTTTTATGTCATGTTATACTTAGGTTAGACTTTTATGTCATGACATCATGATTATTGGCACATATTTTAATTATACTATCATTATATGTCATAATCATCATTCATTCATTTATGATTAATAAAAATTAATTTGAGGACAAATGACATGATTCAAAGTCCCATGTATAAGGGAATCAAATAGTGTTACCTATAAAATGCATGAGACCTTAGTATAGGAATAACCAAAACCCACATCTCACATCAAATTGGCATGTGTGTGTATTGATACACCCTAGACACATGTGAGATTCTAGGAAAATGAGGTAAGTTCAAGGTGTATAGTTTTTGCATTTAGATGAACTCAAACTCATCCTATACCATTGATGGATCATGGGGAAAGCTAATGTGCAAGTCATGTGCATTGAGCCCATAGATCATGGTCCAATATAAGGTTGTAAAATCATTTCAAAATCATTTTGAAAAACCTTGGTGTAGTCTATCTTTTTATAGAAGTAACCATTAATGAAGTTGATACAAAGTATGTTCAAAACATTGAAGTTTTTCTTATTTTTGAACTTTGTATCAATCTCACTATTTTATGGTATTTTATTTTTCAAATATTTTTCACCCATAATGATTGACTTAAGTATTATACGTTTGAAGTTTCACTATTTTTCAAATTACGTATAATTACTTATGTATTTCTAAATTTCATTCTCTGAAACTGGATTTTTGCATCTGTAGAAACCAGTCGACTGACGCTATGGGCAGTCGACTGGAGTTAAGAGCAACTGACTTTTGACTGACAGAGTCGACTGTCAAATGCTGATTTTGGGTAAACAAGGTTGTTTATCCCATGCTTCATCTATTTTAGGCTACCTTAACTGCTCCTATCCCTAGTATATGCTTTGGAAAGCATTGGAAGGGTGAAAATCAATTGGATACAGATTAGGAGAGTTGTTTAGGGTGTGTATCAATTTTAAGGCGTGTGAAAGTTCAAGTTTGAATTTTTGCCCTTAATTTTGATGGTTTATTATTCCTATAGGCTTAGGGACTCTCTAAGGACATTGTTGATACAATGGTCAAGGGGGACCAAGCCTTTAGGGGGAGGTTATCTATCATGGGTGTTGGAGATTCCAGGATCATGCACAGTGGAATAAAGTGAATAAAAATAATATTTATTACATCCCAGACATTCCCTGGGGGCCAAAAAAACTTACTTTGGCATATTCACATGAAAACACAAGGAGAAGGAGAAATTATACCTTTGAGATTCTTTTGAATCCGTCGAAACCACAAACAAGACCAACGGGCCTTGCCTCTATCAGTATCCATGCCGAGATCACCTGAGACAACTCCCAGAGCAGCAAGTCTTTGTCTCCGATTGGTGCTAGCCAACCGGTGGAGACAATAGAAGAGGAGAGAGGAAGGACCAAAAGCGGCTACCAAGGGAGAAACCTAAAACCAAAACCTTAGCCAAAGATTATCAAGGGATCCTTTTTATAGATCTCTTGATTAGGTCATCTTATGAGGCTTAAATGGAATATATCTTACCATAATTATCCCATAATTAAGGTAAGAACAACCCAGAAAATTTCCATAAGAGAAAACCTCCAAAATCGGCTGAGACATGACATGGTTGTGTGGATTCACATGGCCTGGCCATGTGGATTCACATGACCTGACCGTGTGTCTTGTTAGTGCTTATAAGCATCATATATCTCCATAATGGTATGATATTTTCCACTTTGGGCCTAAGCCCTCATGGTTTTGTTTTTGGGCTTTACCCAAAAGGCTTCATACCAATGGAGATATCTTTTCATCTTATAAGCACATGATCTTTTCCATGTCTTACCAATGTGGGACTTTGATTGTATTCCAATACTCCAACAATCCCCCCCTCAAACGAAGGACCACATTGATCCCCTCAAGCCTATCCATCCTCGAAGGATATCCTCTGCTTGATGTTGGATTCTCAACCCACCAGGACTTCCTGCCAACTGTCTGGTCCTCCTGACTTAGCTGGACTTCCTGCCAGTTGTTCGGTCCTCCCGACTCAACTGGACTTCCTGCCTAGTGTCTAGTTCTCTTGATCCGGGCATGGGAGCTCAACTTCCTTCGTTCGAGGTTCATGGCTTGACATGGACCATGACTTTGATACCAATTGTTAGTGCTTATAAGAATCACTGGGCGTAGCCTAGACTTTGCCAATTTACGGCCAGAGCTAGGCATGGCCCATGCCAAGTTAGGCACGACCGTGTGAGGCTCTGTATGTTCTGTTTGACTTCGTTTAAGTGCGATATAGTCTTGCTAAGTCCAACAAGGCCATAGGAGGTTACATAGCCTCCGTTTCACACCCCCTTGGTCTGGTCCAACCAGACATATCCTCTCTCAATGAAAATCTCAATCTCAGACTTGTTTTACATCTCAAGATCACCTGTAGTGCATGTGACCCAATAGGTTCTCGGTTATGTTGGTCATTCATAATTAATGTCTTAATTATGAATAGATCATGAGTGACACCTAGCAGTACATCATGACCCCCAATTGATCGAAAAGTCTAAATCGACTTCAAAACATTTTCTGAACCCTTCAATAGCTTCAGTTGTTCATGCCTTGTTCCTTTCACTCATCTTATACCCACTTGGTTCAGGACATGGTCTCTGTGTTCATCCCCACTAGGCTGACTACGTCACACCTAGCCCAAATTAATTTCCTTATCATGTGGATTCAAGTTACTCCTACATGTTCCCAAGAAGACCATCTTCTTAACATGCTTGCTCTAGCCAGAGACTTTCGAGTAACAATCTTGAAAAGAGGCCTAGGGTATATATCTCCTTTATTAGGAGTGGTGAATCCTCTGTAGGTTATTCAAACACCTTCGATCACTTTGGCTTATACCCAATCATCTCGGAGTTACACCTACTATGTAGATGGCTGCGAAGAAGTCAAAGTATAAGGCACCATAATCAAGGTTACTTGAATACCTCAAGTTTAAGGAAGCTCATACTAAAGCCACAATGAGATCTTCAACGACATATAGAACCATATGAAATCTCAAAGCAGACCACTCCAATAAACTAGTTACCATAACTAGCATCCACATGTTCACTCTTAGCAACCCTATGCTTCCATTCAGTGAGTACCGAATGCTTGGATAAACCAAGGAGCATAATGTTGGGATGTATATTGAAAAGTCTATCTTTTGTATGAACATCTTTATTTTGAAATAAGAATCACATGATCATTGTTTGCATATTTTTATGGTTATGCATATTGTCTAATACATTACATTGTAGATGACATGGTGTGTGGTGTCACACGGGATATCATGTTATCGACTCCTTGTAAAGTATAAGTATAGGCTCACAACCGAGATGACTTTGGACAAAACATTGGTATGGTTGTAGTGTGATTTGGTGTTGGTTTATCTTGACCATAGAATCACACTGGTACACTTTGTGTGTATTGAGTAGGACCGACTTAGAGGTGATTCAATTTATTGCTAACTACATAATCAAATCATACCTCAGATATTATATTGTACATACTCTTAATCCCGATATAATAACGGACACATATACTTAGTATTCATTTCTTTGATTTACCAATGGGCAAGATTTATAGATTAAATCGATAGGATCGATAAGTTGGGAAATGATATTATTTATATGGTGTGTCGTTGATTATAGGAGGAAACTGTGTCCTATATATTAGGATGATGATGTCCCCTTGAGGAGCTCATAAGGTTTATCATGTAAACCCTGCAGGTGGACTTGGTCCGACATGATGAAAAGGTTGAGTGGTACTACTCATGGAGTTAGATGTGATTAATTAATGGTCAGTAAATTAATTAATCGATGAACATTCGAGATCTTAAACACGGGGAGAAAATGTACATATAATATATGGAGCCCATATTAACTTATGGGGGTTGGTGAGGTAGATCAATGATAATCTTTTAGTGGATTGGATTATCATTAATGGATCGGACTTTATGTGGGCTTGATCCATTGGGTGGCCAAGATCCAACTTCTCCTCGTGGTCCCTATTGTAGCCTATTAATACCTCATGAAGCCTAGATCCAATGGATAGAAACAAAACTCTAGATCCAATGGTAGAGATTAAATCTCTAGAACCAACGGTTGAGATTTAATCTCTAGATCCGACGATTGAGATTAAATCCCTAGAACCAATGGTGGAGATTAAAACAAGTCTTATCCCTAAACTCTATAAAAGGAGCCTTTAGGGTTGGTGTGGAAAAGGAATAAGGAAGCAAAGGAGTTTGGAGTTGGCGGCAAGGCTTGGAGATTAGGGTTTGGGCTTGGCGGCACCAAATAAGGCAAGTCTTTCCTTGTTTTCTTCTTCTCCATTGGTGGCCGACGCCCATAGAAGCCTTTCCAGCCCTTGGTCGGCATCCAAAGTAGCTCTTCTTCTTCTCCTTGGCCGGTGGAACCAAGGATTAGGGTTCTCCCTTGAAGCTCTTGGCCGGCAACCATCTTTTTCTCCCTTCTCCTTGTTGGCCGACGACAAGCAAGTTGCTTGTTGTTTGTTGGTTGGTTGAGAGAAGGAAAAGAGTCTTGTTTCTATTCTTCCTCTTGCTCGGGACGAGCAAGGAAGGAATATTGGTGATCTAGGAGCTTCAACTTTTGGTAGATCATCGCCCACACGACGTCCGAAAGGAGGAAGGTCATACAATAGAAGATCGAGAGGTATATCGATTCTCTATTTTCATTTGTTACATGGTTATATTTTCTTTTAAATTATATGCATGATATATATTTTGTTTTGTGGCTAAATATACTTGGACCCCGAACATAAACACAAAAGCCGGTGATCCGTACATTGTCTATTCCGTGGCTATTCGTAGAATAGAGGTTGGTCGCTTGAACAACAAGTTTGTTCAAGAGACTACTCTAATCGAATAGCACGACGATGACAAGGTTGCTTGGGCAATCCCTCTTGTCAAGGATAAATTGTTTTATCCGGAGACGTAGAAGGGATCGCCATGAACAAGCGATCGAGTTGAAGTGGGAAGCGAAGTTTCCCCTCCCAACACATAACATGCGCTAGTCTCATAGAGTTGATGATGCCCAATCTCATCAATTCATCGACTAAGGATAGTTTCAATACTTGCATATTTACACATGATGAGATACCCACTAATTGTGATCCAATCACAATTTCTCTCATGCTATGCATCGTATTGTGGACTTCAGTATATGAATTTAAGATTCAATCAAATATATAGATAATGTATACTCAAATAGTGAATTTTATTAATAACTTCTAAGGCGATTGCCTTAGAACACCTCTCAATTACATCAAACTCCCACTTGGCCTACAACCAATCGCCTTGATATCTAATACTATAGACCTCTATATGCCTCTCAAACTTTTCTTGGGGAATAGGCTTTGTCAAGGGATCTGCTAGATTCCTATTTGTGAGAACTTTCTCTATTTGTACGTCTTTTCTACCAATGATCTCTCTGATCAGATGGTAATGGCGTAGTACGTGTTTGGATCGCTGATGAGACCGTGGTTCATTCGCCTATACAATGGTGTCATTGTTGTCACAGTAAATTAGTAATACTTCAACAATGCTCAGAACTACTCCAAGTTCAGTAATGAACTTCTTGATTCAGACCGCCTCCTTTGCTGCTTCAGAAGCTGCAATGTACTCTGCCTCCATAGTAGAATCAGCAACAATATCTTATTTGGAACTCTTCCAACTCACCGTACCCTTCATTCAAGATGAATACATATCCAAACTGAGATTTGGAATCATCCTTATCTGTCTGGAAACTGGCATTAGTATACTCGGTTACTACCATATCACCTCCTCCATATACCAAGAACAAATTCTTAGTCCTTCTCAAGTACATAAGGATTATCTTGATAGCCACCCAATGGTCCATACCAGGATTTGACTAGTATCTACTCGTAACGCTCTTGGCAAAGGAGACCCATTAGCATGACATAGCCGATGGAAGCACTTAAAGGCTAGAGTCAAGGGTGAGGAGTCGTTGACTCGAACCAACGGCTTGAGTTTGATGGAAGTGGCTTGAAGACGTAGGTCTAGGCTAAAGGTACCCGATGGCATGACGAAGCTAATGGAGGCACTTGAAGGCTAGCACAGAGGGTGAAGGAGTCGTAGAGGACTCGGATGGACCCTAAGGGCGTGAGGTTGATGGAGGTGGCTAGAAGGCTTAGGTCTAAGCCTAGGGTAAGTATCAAGTATAAAGGAATCATACTTGGGTTAAACTTCAGTTTTGAGGTTTACTAGTTGACTTATGGCTTTGGCCAGTCGACTGGTCGAGTGCTCGACACTCGGGAGTCTTGGTGGACTCGAGCAGTCGACTGAAACCCAATCGACTAGCAAAGTAGTCGACTGAGGCTCGACTGCCGACTGTGGCTCTGGCAGTCGGCTTCTAGGGTTGAGCAGTCGACTCCCATGGATGGGCAGTCGACTGACCTTAAGTTGGCAGGGCACGGAAGGTCTCGTAGTTGATTGGGCATTCGACTGATGGCTTGGCAGTCAACTGCTCAAGTGTTCATTGGACATAATCCTGCATGGATTAGTCCATTGTGAGACAACATATAGGTGAGCAGTCGATTGGGGCTTTTGGCAGTCGACTGCTAGGTGAAAAATTAGCCCGAGTCAAACCCTTAAATGCATGTTGTAAGAGAAGGAAGGGATGTTCGTTCTTGGAGGGGAATTGCTACTACGTTCCAAACCTCTCAAACATCTCAAAACAACCAAAAGATCAAGCATTCAAAAGCTCACATGTAAAGTGTTGTAATTTCATTTCTTTCATTATCTTGTATTTTTGCTATTGTTTATTGTTGTAAACTTTATTGTAAGAGGTTTTCTCCACCTCCGGTGTGTTACCGAGAATGAGATAAGCTTTAGTGGAGTAGACACTAAAGCTCATCCGTGGAGTAGGAACCGTAAGTTCCAAATCATGTAAAATCTTGTTGTGCCTTGTGTTGCATTTGTCTCTTGTTTATGCTTTATTTTGTTTCCGTTGCGTATTACTAACAATTGTAGACAAGCACGACAATGAACGATTGAAAGAAAACGAGCGAGGCTATTCATCCCCTCTAGCACATAAAAAGGTCCCCAACACTAAGGACAAGTGATCACCTAAGGCAAGCCACACCCTAAACACAAACTATAGTTCACTCATACACTATTTCTCACTTAGAGATTCCTACCCAGATATCGCACCTCTAGGACTTCACCTTACTAAGAGGCCTTGCTTATTGGACTTCCTTTACTAAGAAGCCTCACAACATCACTCCCTTTGCCATGAGGCCTTGCCTTGGGGACTTCATTACTTGTTTGGTATTTAATTAGCCTTAACCTATTAGGACTTTCATTTTTTAATAGACACTATCCATGATATTTCATTTACTAACCTTGATCTATTGAAATGTTTACTTGTTAAGCATCTGATCTACCTTGATCTAACCAAATGTCTATTTGTCAGGCATTTGATTAACCTTTTCATTGAATAGGTAAGTAAGTGTGTATTGAGTCAAAAGAGGATATGCATTCCTGACTAGATATGCATAGGCTAGGTCCTATTATGAACATTTAATCAAGCTTGACCTAGGGCCAACAATGAGTAGATGTTCAAGATTTTGAATACATGCACTTATATCTTTGTAAACATACAATCAATATCAACCTATTTTGTTGGTGTAATTGATCTTTGATCAGAGTTGACCAAGTTCAAATTGAGTTTCAATGTTTGATCAATATATTTGATAGTTGAGTGAGATGTCAAGTAGATCAAGTTTAATTGAATAGTTGATAGTAGAGAAATTTAAGTGGATCACAGTTGACTGAACACTTAGTAATTGAAAGTTCAATAATAAGTTAGAAAAGGTGAAGCCTAAGTAGGTCATAGTTGACTAGACATTTGGAAATGATGGAAATCTTAGTAGGTCATGGTGGATCAAATCTTAGGTATGAGTGTAACGTACTAACAAATCATGGAGGACCGAATGTTATGAATGAAAGGTAAAGTCCTAATAGGTTATAGAGAACCACATATTAGGCATAATAGAGTAAAGGCCTAATAGGTCATGGAGGATTGAAAGGCATGAGGGGTGAGTCCTGACAGGTGATGAAAATTAGATGTTAGGTATGAGAAGTGAAGTCCAAATAGGTCAAGGAGAATCAAATGTTTAAAAATGGTAAAGAATCAACTAGTAAAAATTAGCCAGATGTTAGGCAAAGAAAGTCCTTGTAATTTGAAGCCAACCAGATACTATTGGAAACTCATGGCCTCTTCATGCTCTGTCGAACAATGCTTGACACCATGAGGTGACATCTTACAGGATGCACACATAATGAAAAATAAAAATTTGGAGTACTTCCCATAGATCCCATGCCATGCTCTCTTGTTTTGACCATAGATCATTATTTAAAATACGAGGGTTAGAAGAAAAAGAATCATACCTTCATGACACTTTTAGATCTGTAGAAATCTTTAGAAAAATTGATAAGCTTTGCATCTATCGGTATCCAAGATGGATCTTCACGAGACAACCTCTCAAAGGCCACAAGCCTTCCTCTCCGTTCATCGCTAGCCTAAACTTGGAGAAGAAGAGGAAAAGAGGAAGAGAGATATCACCACAAACCTAGGAACCCGAAGAGTCTCTCTCTCTTTAGGGTTTCATCAAGAACCCTATTTATAGGGATGTGAAATTACTTTCCAAAAATGGAGAAGACGAAGCATCAAGATGCGACACGGTTGGGTCATATCACGCGACACAACCATGTCAAGTGTGGCTTCGCCAAACATGACCGTCACACAGTCGTGCTTGCCAAGCACACCATGGTCATGCCCCTCAGCATGTCCAGGTCATGTTTCTATTTGGACGTGCCCAACAAGGCTTGAAACATGCTTAAGCTATTTCAAGTATCTTTCTTAACAGAGCATAGGACAACCATGCCAACCATTGGCATGCCCATGCACACCTCTTCCACTCCCATTTTGTTCCTTTCTAAGTCTGGTCCAACCATACATCATCTTTCTCTTTGAGAATCTAATTTTCTAACTCATTTTACGTTTCTTGAGAAACCATTATGCATGTGACCCAATAGGTTCCCAACTATGTTGGTCATTCATAACTAAGCATTAGTTATGAATAGATCATGAGTGACATCTAGAAGTACATCATGAGCCCCAATTGATCGAAAAGTCGACATTGACTTTAGAACAATTCTAGACCCTTTAGCAGCTATAGTCATTTGTGGCCTTTGTTCCTTTAACTCATCCTATACCCACTTGGTTCAGGACATGACCTATAGTGCTCGTCCCTACTAGATTGACTACATCACACCTAGCCCAAGTTAGTTTCCTTGTCCTGTGAATTCAAGTTACTCCATACATGTATCCAAGAAGACTATCTTCTTGACATGTGTGCTTTGGCCAAAGACTTCTGAGTAATAATTATAACAAGAGGCCTAGGATATACATCTCCTTTATAGGAGTGGTGAATCCCTTATGGGATATTCAAACATCTTCGATCACTTTGACTTATACTCAATCAACTAGGAATGACACCTCCTATAGAGATGGTTGCGAAGCAGTCAAAATATAAGTCATCATGACCAAGATGATTTGAATACCTCAAGTATAAAGAAGCTTACACTTGAGCTGTAATAAAATTTTATCGACATAAAGAGCTATATGAAGTTTCATAGCAGGTTACTCTAATGAACTAGTTACCCTTAACTAGCATCCACATATTCACTCTTAACATCCTTATGTTTCCATTCAGTGAGTACTAAATGCTTGGATAAACCAAGGAGCATAACATGTGCTAGTCTCACAGAATTGATGACGTCCAATTTCATCAATTTATTAACTAGGGATAATTTCAATACTTACATAATTACACATGATGAGATACTCACTAATTATGATCCAGTCACAATTTCTCTCATGCTATGTATAGTATTGTGGTCTTCAGTAAATGAGTTTAAGAATCAAACAAATACGTAGAGAATGTACACTCAAATAGTGAATTTTATTAATAAACTCTAAGGTGATTGCCTTAGGACATCTCTATATTACAACATACTCCCACTTGGCTAAGAGTCAATCGCCTTGGTATCTAATACCATTGGCTTCTACATGCCTCTCAAATTTCTCCTAGGGAAAAGGCTTTGTTAAGGGATCGGCTAGATTCTTATCAGTGGAAATTTTCTCTATTTGTATATCTTTTCTACCTATGATCTTCCTAATCAAGTGATAACGATGAAGTACATGTTTGATGTTGGTGCAATTGTTCTGGGTCACGATTGACCAGACTCGAATGGGACTCGAGTAGAGTTTTAATTTTTGACAATGATTTGACCATATGTTGATCATATGACTAGTGGATGATTGAGATATTCAAGGTCATATGAGGGAGATTGTCATGGAGGGGATTGTTGGAGCAATCGACCTCAGGTCAAGGTTGACCAAGCTCGCGTGAGATTCGAGTGGAAGTCCAAGATTGGATTCTTGATAATGGAGAAGTTCAAGTCTGGATACTTGGAAAGGAAAAGTTCAAGGGTAAAGTCTTGACAATGGAAAGTCCATCACCCCCCCTCTCTCTCGGAACACTACGATCCTACATATGCGAGATGTTAGGAATATGAGTTAAGTCAATGTGTTTATATGGTACATCAAAATGAACTTAAACTCTTTCAATCATAAGAAGAAATCATGAGAAAAGCTAGTGTACAAGTCATGTATACTTAACCCATATGTTGGATCGAAAGTGTCGCTAGAGGGGGGGGGTGAATAGCGATACGATGTCGTTAAAAAACTTTTGCAATAAGTAAAAAGCAAGTAGAGAGTGCACAGCGGAAATATAAAGTAGACAAGATATTTTTACGTGGTTCACAATCTTTCGATTGCTAATCCACGGCCCTAGTGATCCTTGATCACGTACGGAGGGCAATTCACTAAAACCACTCCTCCTCGTTGGAGGTAGGAGCAACGATTACAAAAAGAAATCAAGGCAAAGGGACACTCCCCCTTTCCTTGTTACGATTAAAGCACAAAGACAATTTAAAGAAGTAGAACTTAAATAAATATACCGACAACTCTTATAAGTAGAAGATGTAGCTTTCGTTGTCGGCGGCACTTCGTCGTAGCAAATGTGAGTAGTAGTAGCGACGTTACGACGGCGTGTTGAGAGCTCTTGAATTCTTGTTATTTGCTTGGCTTGAACATGTCTATTTATGGATATTGATCTATGAATTTAGACATAGGTAGTGTCCAAGGTGAGGTTCTTATCCCCCAAGACTTGTTCATCCACATCCTTTGCGCCAACTCAAGGATGAGGTGTTTCATCCAACCACCTTGTGCCACCTCCAACCTCCTTGTGCGCCAACTCAAGGATGAGGTGTTTCATCCAACCACCTTGTGCCACCTCCAACCTCCTTGGGCGCCAACTTGAGGATGAGGTGTTTCATCCAACCACCTTGTGCCACCTCCAACCTCCTCGGGCGCCAACTTGTTGGAGCCATTCAACTTGTGCCACATCATGGGAGCCAACCATCTTGTGCCAACTCACCTTATTTTGGGCGTCCACCACAAGGAAGCTTGGTGATGGTTTGGATGTCCACCTTGATGCCACATCACCCTTTGTACCAAAACACGAGTCAAGTCCAAATTCACCCCCTTGAAATTCGAGCTCTTCTCGAGGCTGGAACTTGACTAGCAGTTGACTGTAGTCAAAGGGTTTTGGACTGCAGTACAAGTTAGCTTAAAATATAAAGTACGATGGTTCTAACCATCTGATCTCGACCTAGACCTTCCATTGGAGGTATTGGGTCGGATCTACGCTTAACGACCTTGCTTCGCTTTCACACGAGCTTACCTTGTAGCCTCGCTTCCGGTCTTCACCCGAGTACCTCGGCTTCCTCCGAAGTCCCTCTGGCGTTGCCCGACCACCTCGGTTCCCACCGGGTGTCGCAGACCTTCCGCTCAACTTTAGCATTTCTGCACACTTAATTGAGCTCGTAAGATAACAAATATACCCTTAACTATTGAGCCTTTTGCCATAATCAAAATACCGGTTCGACTTTGGTGCCCACTGCTCCAACAATCTCCCCCTTTTTGATTCATGGCAAACCGACACAAAAGTTAAGGAAAAATTAAGCATAACAGTAAGCTAGCATAATGATTAAGCATGAATGAGCTAGCATAAAGATTAAATATGAATGAGCTAGCATAATGATTAAATATGAATGAGCTAGCATAATGATTAAATATGAATGAGCTAGCATAAAGATTAAGCATGAGTGAGCTAGCATAAAGATTAAGCATGAGTGAGAAATATTATTGTTTCAAGTTCTCCCCTTTGAGGTAACCTCCCCCTTGACCGAAGGTGAGTTCTTGAAAAATAATTTTTACTCCCCCTTAATAGTTGCTTAAGTAATCGGAATTACTTAATATAAAAGGTAATAATTTTGTTTACTTTCTTCCCCTTTAATTTTGGTTAATTTTGGTTACTTTTGTGACTTTCTCCCCCTTTTGCCTTAACTCAAAAAGTTTGTAAATATATTTTAGGGTTTGTAAGTCCAAGCAAGTTCCCAATATAAATATATTTTTTTTTTTTTAAATAATAATAAGCTTGAAAATATGTTCATCTAAAATGTACAACTCCGGTTGGACTTGATTGATATAGAATGATCAATAAGTCATGAATCAGTGGATTAATTTTAAATAAATATACTACATGGTTCATGTCGATGCACGAATCTACGTCTGGAACCGTGAGTAAGGTCCTAACATCTCACGCCCGTCTTCGTGGCTAAGTACACAAACACATTAGTCCTATGTGTTGTGAGATGTGTTGGCTCCTTAAATCTATAGGTATATGATTTCTAAGGTAAGACTTAGGCTAATTTCATAAAAAGAAGCAAAAGTAGAGTACATATATAGAAAAATTTAAATCCTACTCTATTACGCACATACCTAACTTTCGTCTTAATAAACTAACTTCTGATTCGGGTAGTGGTTTGCTGAAGATGTCCGCTAGGTTTGATTTGGACTCAACATACTCTCGTTGGATAGTTCCATTAGTTACTTGTTCCCGAATGAATTGTTGTTTAACTTCTATATGTTTTGTCCTAGAATGACATATTGGATTTTTAGTTAAGTTAATTGAACTAATGTTATCTATGTAGGTTTTAATGTTGTTAAAGATTAAGCTAAAGTCTTGGAGAGTGTGCTTCATCCACAGAGCCGAGAGACACACTCACCCATCGCAACGTATTCGGCCGGTGGTAGATAAGGCAACGCAATGTCGCTTCCTCGCACAACTTACTAGACTTCGAGGATTTGACAACAACCACTCGTGCTCTTTCTATCGAGTTTACTACCGCATAGTCGAGTCGGAGTAGCCGATTAGATTAAACTCGGTAGATCTAGGTACCAAATACCTCGCTTAGCGTGCCCTTTAGATATCTAAGGATACGCTTGACTAGGGTTAGGTGAGACTCCTTGGCACAGTTTGTAACCTTACGCACATACTTACCGCGAATAAAATGTCGGGTCGGCTCATGCGGTTAAGTATAGGAGACTTCCTATTGCGCTCTATAGTATTTTAGGTCAACGGGTTTTCCTTCTACATCTTCGTTTATATTAACATTAGTTGCCATAGGTGTATTGATTATTTTAGCATCTTGCATTCCAAATCGATTTATTAAGTCCTTAGTATATTTTTGTTGATGTAAATATATTCCATCTTTAGTTTGTTTAATTTGTAAACCTAAGAAAATACTTAACTCTCCCACTAAATTCATTTCAAATTCACTTTCCATAAGTGAGATGAATTCGTTTAGCAGGATCGAGTTGGTAGTTCCAAAAATTATATCATCTACATAGATTTGGGCTATAAAGATTTCTTTTCCTACGGTTTTAACGAATAAGGTTGGGTCGACTAAACCTTGGTTGAATCCTTTGGACTTAAGATAGATCGAAAGCCTTTGCATCAAGCTCTTGGGGCTTGTTTGAGTCCATATAGGGCTTTCTTAAGTCTAAGGACATGGTCGTTTATCTAGATTTTCAATCCGGAGGTTGGTAGACGTAAACTTCTTCCTTAATGTATCCATTCAAAAATGCTGACTTGACATCCATTTGAAACAATTTAAAACCTCGATGTGCAGCATATGCTAACAACATTCGGATGGACTCTAGTCTGGCTACGGGGGCGTAGGTCTCATCATAATCTAAACCTTCGACTTGACTAAACCCTTTTGCGACTAACCTAGCTTTATTTCTAACTACTTCACCTTTATCATCAAGTTTATTTCGAAATACCCACCTTGTTCCAATAATTGATTTTTCTTTAGGTGGTGGTACTAATTCCCAGACTTCATTTCTAGTGAATTGAGCTAGCTCTTCTTGCATAGCAATAATCCAGTCGGGATCAAGAAGTGCTTGTTCAATAGTTTTGGGTTCGATTTTGGAAATTAACGAGATTTGACTAATGTTTCGGTATGAAGCTCTAGTTCGAACCCCTAAATTTGGATCACCTATAACTTGATTGATAGGATGATTTGTTTGAGTCTTAGTGTGACTCGGGTTAGGGTCATCTATCACTTGGTCGATAGGATGACTTGGGTGAGTTCTAGTTTGACTTGGGTTAGAGTCATCTATCACTTGGTCGATAGGATGACTTGGGTTAGGATGAGATTCAAGTTCAAGATCAGAGTCGGGTTTGCTATAAGTTGATTTGCTAGTTGGTTTTGTTAAGGATTGAACGGGTTCGTGTCCTTCGTCGAAAACTATATTAATGGTTTCTTCGACTCTTATGTGTAGGATCAATGGAATTACTAAAGGGTTGTTTGTAAGTTTTTAAACCTAAATCATCTCACCAATATCTACATGATCAAAACATGTTATTCCTATGTGTTATTGTGAGATGACTTTCAATTTTACTTGATTAATTTTAATGAATTTAAATTAACCAACATTAGGTTAGATTCGGATTTAGTCTAAGCTCATCAAGTAATCTTTTCAAGAGATTAGCTTCCAGGTCGTGGCGAGGCACAGAGGCCTTCTTTGATCGGAACAACGACCACTTCCTTAGACAAAGCTAATTTCAAGAAATTGATAACTCGACTTACTTGAGACTACGTCTTGGTCCAACTAGTTATTTTTGAAAAGAGGCTCCCCGAGGCTCAATCTTTTCGTAGGATTTTAGTTGGTTTATTTTTGAAAAGAGGCTCCCCGAGGCTCAATCTTTTCGCAGGATTTTAGTTGGTTATGAGTCCTATCTAACCATTCTAAAAATAAAGGAAAAACTAAGCATGCAATTTCTAAGACTTAACAAAAATACATTTTGTATTGGCTCCCCCTGGACCATTGAATCGAGTGGGTCTATTCACATAGTGAATTTGGTCCTTGGGAACCCAATACATGTTAGATCCTAAAGTTGAAATCAAAGTGGTCTTAGGGACCCATGCTTGGACATTTTTCTTATGTTGGTTTACTATAGACATATATGACTTATTGGTTGTATTTGAGTTAAACCCGAGTCCGGCCTTGTTGTACACGACCCTTTGTGATCCAAGTAAGAGGTCAAGTCCCTTGGATCCCAAAGTGAACCTTTCCAACGTGTTCCTAAGGTCTTCGACTTGTGTTTTCAAAAGCGAGTTCTCAACTTCAAGCTTTTCAACTTGAGTTGAGTCCTCCTCTTGAATTCGAGTAGTCGAAGAGGTTAGGGAGACCTCATGTTTGAGAAGGTTAACCTCCTCAATTAGGGTCTCGACCTTGGACTCGGACTTAGCTAGTTTCTTATTTAAAAATTTAATTGCACCATACAAAGTATTAAGTAACGACCGACTTACCCTTAATGATTCTTTTGAACCGGATATGGATCCGTGGCTTGTCTTGAATGGAAGCTCATCATCGGATTCGGACTCGGACTCTTCTTCGGTTTCGGAGTCGTGCTCGGTCGGCTTGGCCATTAGAGCTTGGATATCGTCTTCTTCCTCCGAGGGTGGCTTGCTTGGGGGCTTCTTCTTCTTGGAACCTGCAACTAACGCAATACTCTTCTCGGCCTGGACCACGTTAGTTTGCTCATGTAATTCAAGTTCCGAAAACAATTCGTCTAACCTAATCTTAGAAAGGTCCTTGGAGACCTTGTAGGCATCGACCATGGATGACCACAAGGTGGTCCTAGGAAACGAGTTAAGAGAATACCTGATAAGGTCGCGATCCTCGACCTTTTGTCCGATGGCATGGAGTTGGTTGACGATGTCTTGGATACGAGCATGTAGTTGAGTTGCGGTCTCGTTTTACTGCATTTTCAAGTTATACAATTTATTTAAAAGTAAATCTCTTTTACATACCTTCGTGTCGTCTTTGCCTTCGTGTAGTTCCACTAGCTTGGTCCATAAGTCCTTTGCACTAATGAAGGGGCCGACGCGGTTGAGCTCTTCCTTGGACAACCCACATTGCAAGATTTGAGTTGCCTTGGCATCGGCTTCTACTTGTTTTTTCATGGAATTTGACCATTGATCGTAACTCAAAGATTCACCATCTTCATTAATAGGAAGTGTGAAACCGGTTTGGATTACGATCCACATCTCGATTTGGGTTTTAAGAAAGCATTCCATCCGACCCTTCCAATAACGAAAGTCATTACCGTTGTAAAACGGGGGTCGGGCGGTGCTAAACCCTTCGAGATGGGCCATTTAAAAACAAGAAGAAGAACGACGAAAAGAATCTTGCAAAACACACACGGACAGAATATTCCAAGACTTTCGTCTTGGATTAGTAGTGCGGGAAGTCAAAAAAGATATATAAAATGTAACTTGCAAAAAGAAATAAACAATCAAATGCGAATGTCGTTGAAGTTCCGGAGGACAACCTTACTCGGGATCTAACCCGAAGGACAACCTTATCCGGATCCTAAAGCCTCTAATGCAATTCTATATGTAGGAGAAGATAAGCAAGTGAAATGATTATACGAAAACAGAAATAAATAAATAAAAAATCTGTAAAAAAAAAGAAAAACAAAGCTAGATTGGTGGTTTCACCGAATCTTAGCGCCCCCGGCTCTGATCCCAATTGTTGGATCGAAAGTGTCGCTAGAGGGGGGGGGGTGAATAGCGATACGATGTCGTTAAAAAACTTTTGCAATAAGTAAAAAGCAAGTAGAGAGTGCACAGCGGAAATATAAAGTAGACAAGATATTTTTACGTGGTTCACAATCTTTCGATTGCTAATCCACGGCCCTAGTGATCCTTGATCACGTACGGAGGGCAATTCACTAAAACCACTCCTCCTCGTTGGAGGTAGGAGCAACGATTACAAAAAGAAATCAAGGCAAAGGGACACTCCCCCTTTCCTTGTTACGATTAAAGCACAAAGACAATTTAAAGAAGTAGAACTTAAATAAATATACCGACAACTCTTATAAGTAGAAGATGTAGCTTTCGTTGTCGGCGGCACTTCGTCGTAGCAAATGTGAGTAGTAGTAGCGACGTTACGACGGCGTGTTGAGAGCTCTTGAATTCTTGTTATTTTCTTGGCTTGAACATGTCTATTTATGGATATTGATCTATGAATTTAGACATAGGTAGTGTCCAAGGTGAGGTTCTTATCCCCCAAGACTTGTTCATCCACATCCTTTGCGCCAACTCAAGGATGAGGTGTTTCATCCAACCACCTTGTGCCACCTCCAACCTCCTTGTGCGCCAACTCAAGGATGAGGTGTTTCATCCAACCACCTTGTGCCACCTCCAACCTCCTTGGGCGCCAACTTGAGGATGAGGTGTTTCATCCAACCACCTTGTGCCACCTCCAACCTCCTCGGGCGCCAACTTGTTGGAGCCATTCAACTTGTGCCACATCATGGGAGCCAACCATCTTGTGCCAACTCACCTTATTTTGGGCGTCCACCACAAGGAAGCTTGGTGATGGTTTGGATGTCCACCTTGATGCCACATCACCCTTTGTACCAAAACACGAGTCAAGTCCAAATTCACCCCCTTGAAATTCGAGCTCTTCTCGAGGCTGGAACTTGACTAGCAGTTGACTGTAGTCAAAGGGTTTTGGACTGCAATACAAGTTAGCTTAAAATATAAAGTACGATGGTTCTAACCATCTGATCTCGACCTAGACCTTCCATTGGAGGTATTGGGTCGGATCTACGCTTAACGACCTTGCTTCGCTTTCACACGAGCTTACCTTGTAGCCTCGCTTCCGGTCTTCACCCGAGTACCTCGGCTTCCTCCGAAGTCCCTCTGGCGTTGCCCGACCACCTCGGTTCCCACCGGGTGTCGCAGACCTTCCGCTCAACTTTAGCATTTCTGCACACTTAATTGAGCTCGTAAGATAACAAATATACCCTTAACTATTGAGCCTTTTGCCATAATCAAAATACCGGTTCGACTTTGGTGCCCACTGCACCAACACCATAGACTATGATTGAAAATATTTTGAAAACCATTTTAAAATAATTTTAGAAAACTTTGGTGAAGTCTATCTTTTTATAGCAATCACCATTGAGAATGTTAATAAAAGTTGTTGGTGCAATCGGCCCAGGTCACGATTGACCGGACTCGAGTTTGACTCGAGCAATGTTTTGATGTTTGACATGAAGGTTTGACATTGATGTCTGATAATGTTTTGGGGAGATTGTTGGTGCAATCGACCCGGGTCATGATTGACCGAACTCGAGTTTGACTCGAGGGGAATTTTGATGGTTGACTGGAGTTAACCATGTCATGTAAAGTCCAAGCATGGGTCTTGGCAAGGAAAAGTCCAAGCATGGGTCTTGGCATGGAAAGTCCAACATAGGTTGGCAAGGGAAAGTCCAAGTCTTGAGTACTTGGCATGTAAAGTCCAAGCATGGGTCTTGGCAAGGAAAAGTTCAACATGGGTTGGCATTTGGAAAGTCCAAGGGTGTAGTCTTGGCCATGTAAGTCCAAGGGTGTCGTCTTGGCGGTGAAAGTCCAAGTCATGGGTACTTGGCATTTGAGAAGTCCAAGGGATTTGATATTGGTGACGTAAAGTCCAAGTCATGGGTACTTGGCATTTGAGAAGTCCAAGGGATTTGATATTGGCGACGTAAAGTCCAAGGGTGAAGTCTTGGCAGCATAAGTCCAATGGTTAGCGGCGTAAAGTCCAAGCGGAGTCTTGGAAGCGTAAGTCCAATGTGCCTTAGCGGTGTAGACACCATTAGCATAACATAGCCGATGGAAGCACCTGAAGGCTAACATATGGATGAACAAGTCATGGATGACTTGGAGGGATCTGATAGGCGCGAGGCTAACGGAGGTGGCTAGAGGGCTTAGGTCTAGGCTAAGGGTTGTCTAGCAAGTATGGGGGCACCATACTTGAGGTTAAAACCTCACATTTGAGGTTGACAGTCGACTTGCATTATGGTCGGTTCGACTGCCTGAGTCGACTAGAGTTCGACTGTCAATTAAGGGTTGAAAAGGCTCTGGCAGTCGATTGCTCATTGGAGCAGTCGACTGATGGGCTGATCAGTCAACTGCCATGGACGATAGTCGACTGATGGTTCGACCGCAAGCATAGAACACTCCGTAGTCGACTGAGCAGTCGGCTACGGGCGCTGGCAGTCGACTGCCAATGTTGGCAGTTGACTGATGGGAGTATCGTTGGAGTCTTTGCAACGTGGATCGAGTCGTTGTCTCACAACAACAGTGTTGGCAGTCAACTGGGGTCTTATGGTAGTCGACTGCCAAGCGGAAATCCAGCCCGATGTAGGTTAAAAGGAAGTTGTTCGTGGAGATTCCGACATTGATTCTTTGGGAGCTTTGGTGAGGCAATTTGAAGGCGAATTGTAGGTGCATTTCAGGGTCCTTTAAGCTCATCCAAGCAACCAACAAGCAAGCGCTCAAAAACCCTAGTTTGTAAAGTGTTCTCTATATTTCCTTTGTATTTTGCTTGTATTTTTGTGTATTGCATTTGTAATCACTTGTAAGAGGTTTCTCCACCTCCGACTTGTGTCGAGAAGGAGTTATTTGTGATTAGTGATTGCGTGTGCATCACTAGAGCTCTTTAGAGCTCGACTCATAGAGTAGGAACCATTTATTAGTAATATATGAGATATGTCCTAAGGCAATTGCCTTATGTTTGTGTTAGTAATATATATGAGAGATGTCCTAAGGCAATCGCCTTATGTTTGAACTATTTATATGATAAATGAAGATTCACTATTTGAGTATACATATTTTCAAGTATTTGATTAGATCTTAAACTCATTTACTGAATGTCCACGATGCGATTCACAGCATGAGAGAATTTGTGATTGGATCACAACTAATGAGTATCTCTACATGTGTCATTGTGATGTATCGAAATTATCCCTAGTCGATGAATTGATGGATTTGGACACCATCAATTCTGTCGAGACTAGCACGAGGTATACTCCTTGGTGTATCCAAGCAGCTGATTCTCACTGGCTGGAGACATTGTGATGTCTGGAGTTAATTGTGGATGCTAGTTATGGTAACTAGTTCATTGGAGTGACCAACTGTAAGACTTCATATGGTTCTCTGCATATATGGATATGCCAATGAAGTTCTTACTGCAGCTTAAGTGTGATATTCCTTTGACTTGAGGTATTCAAGTCATCTTGGTCATGAAGACTTATGCTTTGACATCTTAAGCAAGCATCTCCAAGGAGATGTGGACCCGAGATGATTGAGTATAAGTTGAAGTGACCGAAGGTGTTTGAATAGCCTATAAAAGATTCACCACTCCTTGCGAGGAGATGTATACCCATGGCCTCTCATCAGATTTTTACTAAAGTCTTTGGCCAAAGCATCACATGTTTAGAGTAAGGTACTCTTGGATACATGTGCAGTAACTAGATTCCGTAGGACGAGAAAATGATACTTGGACTAGGTGTGACGTAGTCAACCTAGTGGGGACTGACACTATAGACTATGTCCTGAACCAAGTGGGTATAAGATGCATGAAGGGGACGGGGCACGATTCATTATAGCTGCTGAAGGGTTTCAGAAATGGTTCTGGATCAACCGTTGATTTTCTTGTTAATTGGGGATCTTGATGTACTACTAGGTGCCACTCATGATTGTTCTATAATTAATGGTTAATTATAGATGACCAACATAAATCGAGAACCTATTTGGTCATACGCACAACGAGCGTAATCCAAAGGATTTAAAACGAGCTTGAGAATGAGATTCTCAGATCGAGAGAAACAAGGTTTGGTTGGACCAAACAAGGATCGAGCATGAAATCGTTTCAGCTGCAATGGAAGAATGGATGGGTCGTGTCTTATGAAGACATGATCGATGAACCAAATTGGTTTGGTTCTAATCCAATGGTGGAGAATAAACTAAAGGGGTTTGGTTTGTTTTAAAGGAATGAACCAAAAGTTGGTTCGGTTCGTTTTAACTTAAAATAGACCAACATAGTTTGGTTTATTTTAACTTAAGTTATTGGAGCGGGTTAACGGGTTTTGGTTATGAACAAATAACCGTTAGGAGAATGTGTTATCTATAAAAACATGGCTTAAGGGTTTTTTCGTGGATAACTTTTGGTGTTGAAAAACCTAGCCACCCTCTCCCTCTCTTCTCCTTGCCGCCGCCCAAGGGTTCCATGCCGCCTAACTTTTTGCCATCGTCCACCCTTGTTGTCGGCGTCCAGCTTCTGTCGGCCACTCCTCCGGCGATCCTATGACGACTCACCTTGGTTCCGGCGACCAAGGGTTGGCCAACCATCCTCTTTGGCCGGCGCAACATCCTCCACCAAGCTATCTAGTTTTCTGGACAGTTTGTTTCCTTCGTGTTGAAGCATCATTTGGACGACATTTGGAGCTCCGACAGCGGCTACCTTGTCGGAGATTCGATCTTCGGTAATCCTCATAGGTGGAGGATGAAGGATTCGTCAAACGGTTAACGAATACCTCTTCGGAGAAGCGAGTTTTGGGGACTCATTTTTGAATCCCAATTTTGATTCGGATTTTGATCTTCTCTCGATCACATCATCTTCGACACGAGTCTAGTGACTCGTACGAAGACGAGGCTCGTGGCTTTATAAAGTCATCCCGACGATACTCGGCATGGATACAGATAGAAGCGATTCTAGCGAGAGTCGCTCCGGTTGATGCCTTTCCCGCTATGTGATACGTCAGATATATGTAGAGTAATTTCCTTTTATTGTAAAATTTCAAATTACAATTATGTCTACACATGTTGTACTATGCATGCGTGTGGTGTGTGTGTTATAATAAATTAGATTTATTGCTTTTTAATTCTTCCGTTGTGCATATGTTTACGAAACATGTTCGAACACACACTCGCCGCGGTGCCGAAAACCCAACAGTGGTACGGAACACATGTTCGAACATAATCGTAAAAATTATTTTGCGATAGTCGTAATTGTATTTATTGAAATTTTCTTCTTTTGTAAAGTTAGAAGTATTTAAGGAAATTTTCTAATTTTGGAAAGTCCAGAAGTATTTTTGGAAATCTTCTATTTTTGGAAAGTTTGAAGTATTTATGGAAAATAATATTTTCCATAAATAAAAATATTTGATTAGATTTAGAAATTTCTTTCCTAATTTAATCATGATTTGATTTGGGAATCAAATCTTAAATATATTTTATTTCCATAAATAGTTTTGACAATTTAGGAAATTTATTTCCTAAATTAAATTTGACTTTCCTTAATCAACACTTTCCATAAATAAAATATGTGATTAGATTTGGAAATTTGTTTCCTAATTTAATCATGATTTGATTTGGAGAATCAAATATCAAAAATATTTTATTTCTATAAATAGTTATGACATATAAGGAAATTTTTGTACATGCCATAATTGTATGTCATGTAATTGCATTAGATGCATATTATTATGCCATGTGTGTCGTGACATGTAAATGTATGTCATGTATGTCATGTCATGTAGATAATAGTTATTTGCATGCAAAGAGGATGAGACATAAAACTCTTACTCAATATTAAAGCCTACATCTTCCATTAATATGGTTAGAACCAGACTTCTATTTCCTGTTTGGATTGTTGGACTCTCTCCAAGCCCGGCTCAAACTTGAACATGTTCAAACCATGGAATAGTTTAATACTAATATGGTAAGAGTCAGAGGTCAATCATTAGCTTTGGTTGTTGGACTCTCTCCAAGTCGGGCTAATTAGTTGAATGCGCTCTAACCATATTAAAACTATTTCTCGATTAATGGGTTGGCTTTAACCTGGAGCATCGTCTTGTTGGACTCTCTCCAAGGTTGATGTGAAGGGAGGTGAAGTTGGGTGCTATGCATATGATGCATACTTGTTAATGAGTTAACAACCTAATGTATGTGTTAACATTCAATTAGTTGATAGCACATTATGATAGTTGCATATATGTGATATGCAATCGGTATATTTGATACCTACCATCGTAGCTATGAATGGCTTGTTGGACTCTCTCCAAGGTTGTTCATGTCTATGTTGGATATTAGCCCATTCGGAGATGGACCTATGATCTCCCAAAATGATTTTGGGGTTTTAAAATTCGAAAAATGAATGAGATTTATAAATGTGTGTTGATGCATTTTAAAATCATTTTCTCATATATGCTTGATTTGTATTTCTACGTTAATTGATTGATCATGATGTCTTTGAATTTGCACTCTATTTTGAATTCAAATAAATTGATTGGGTTGAACTTCTTGGACTGGCTTTTAGATTCAACCTGAGAATTGTTCTCAAGGTTGAAAAGCTTGCGAATGTCCTCGAAACGCCTCTTCCTGCCTGTCCTAGTGACAATGAAACTCCGGACCAATTGTTTGGGTATAGCTACTTCATTACCTTCACCGATGATCACTCATGGTTTGGGTATGTGTTCTTGATGAAACACAAGTCTGAAGCCTTTGAAAGGTTCAAAGAATTCAGAAATGAAGTAGAGAAACAACATGACAAGAGTATTAAAATACTTTGATCGGATCGAGGTGCTGAATATTTAAGTCAAGAGTTTCTAGATTATCTAAGAGACAATGGTATATTGTCTCAATGGACTCTATCATATACACCGCAGCATAATGGTGTATCTAAGAGGCGTAACTGGACCTTGTTGGACATGGTCCAGTTAATAATGAATCATGTGAATCTTCCCAAGTCCTTTTGGGGCTATGCACTTCAGACAGCTGTTTACTTGTTAAACAGAATGCCAACCAAGGTAGTCTTAACTACTCCATATGAGATATGGAATAGTAAGAAACTTCATGTATCTTACTTGAAGATATGGGGTTGTTCTGCTTATGTGAAGCGGACTGTATCAGACAAATTGGATGCTAAGTCTGATAAATGTCTATTTATTGGATACCCTAAGGAAACAAGGGGTTACCAATTCTATCATCATGTGGAACAAAAGGTGTTTGTTTCAAGGCATGCTGTGTTTCTAGAGAAAGAGTTTCTCTTGCAAGAAAACAGTGGGAGTGTCGTTGAGCTTGAGGAGGCTCGAGAGACTCAAATAGACATTGATGAGACACCTGGTGAAGCACCACAGCCAATAACTCATAGTGATGAGCCATCGGCTGGACCTATTGAGACACCACATCTTTGAAGATCTGGTAGAACACGCAATATTCCTGAGAGATGTGGATTTCTCGTAAGTGAATCGAATGACGTGTTACTCATTGATGATGAGGAGCCTACCAGTTATGAAAAGTTCTGAAAAGTTCAGAAAGGGATAAGTGGCTTGACGCCATGAAGTCGAAAATGGATTCCATGTATGAAAACCAAGTTTGGAACTTGGTTGACCCACCTGAAGGCATAAAGCCTATAGGGTGCAAGTGGGTTTTTAAGAAGAAAATCGACATGAATGGTAATGTGATTACCTATAAGGCTAGATTGGTGGCGAAAGGATATCGTCAAAAGCAAGGTGTTGATTATGACGAAATCTATTCGCCTATTGCTATGCTTAAATTCATTCGGATGCTCCTGGCCATAGCGGCTCATTATGATTATGAGATATGACAGATGGATGTGAAAACAACTTTCCTTAATGGAAACCTACTCGAGGACGTGTATATGATACAACCTGAGGGTTTCACATCGGTTGATAAAATCAAAGTATGCAAATTGTGACGGTCCATATATGGATTGAAGCAAACATCCAGGAGCTGGAATATCCGTTTTGATGAGACAATCAAAAGGTTTGATTTCTCACAAAATCTGGACGAACCTTGTATGTACAAGAAGGTTAGTGGGAGTGCAGTCGTGTTCCTAGTATTGTATGTCAATGACATATTACTTATAGGAAACGATATTTCTGTCTTACAGTCAGTTAAAATTTGGTTGTCCAAGACATTCTCCATGAAAGGCCTGGGATAAGCAACCTACATCCTCGGGATTAAGATCTATAGGGATAGATCGAAACGGTTGCTTAGTCTTTCGTAGTCTATATATATAGACCGAGTGCTAAAGAGGTTTAGCATGTCAGAATCCAAGAAAGGTTACCTTCCTATCAGGCATGGGATACACCTTTCGAAGTCTATGTGTCCACGCACAGAAGACGAGAGGATTTGCATGAGTAAGATTCCCTATGCATACACAATAGGATCTATCATGTATGCTATGTTATGTACGAGGTCCGATGAATCATATGCTCTGAGTGTCACGAGAAGATACCAGTCTGATTCAGGAATGGATTAATGGGCGGCTGTTAAGACGATCCTTAAGTACTTAAGAAGTGTTAGTAAAAGCCCTAGAGTCAATCATGTGATGATTGTTGTATGAACTTTATTGTATCATATTCTTATTTATAAAGGAATGGTTATTATATTTACTTGTATTGGTGCCAAATAACTAAATGTAATAATGTCCTTGAGTAGAAGGTTCTTATCTATATCAATCGATTGGTTGAATCGATAATGAGATGATATAGAGAACACTACTCTTAATCATTCCTAGTCAAGTATTAACATTCAGGGACAATGTTAATGTGTAGAGACTAGCATGTAGGTCAACTCGATGACTTGATCTCACAAGTCATGGATATGAGATATCAAGTTGACACATGGGTATGCATTAGAGAATGTATACTGAATGACCCCCCATGAGAAAGTTTCATGGATCGTTATATGAGTGTCATATACTTTCTCGTGTGACTATTAGTACGACTATTAGTCATTCGACTTGAAGTCACCATGGTTCCTTACATAAGGAGTTGCATACTTTGGCTTCGTCAAACGTCACCCGTAAATGGGTGGACTATAAAGGTGATTACTGGGTATGTAACAAATTATGCGGAGGGATGTGAGTGATGTAAATGGGATTTATCCCTCCTATATGACGGGAGTGACATTGTTATTCTTGATAGAGTGAGACCACGAAGTGCATGGTCATGCCCAAGTGAGTCAATATGAGATATTGAGCTCATTTGATTAGAGTGAGTCTACTTGGAGTTCAAGATATAGATTGTTCCGAGGATGACATGGTCTATGCCTCAATTGGTCAATCTAGATGTCAAGGATAGAGGGACATTGTCACACATTGTGAGAGTCACAATTAGTAGTCACAAAGGTGATGTTGGATCTCAACATTCTTGTAACTTGGGTAGCAATGATGTGTTACTAGATACCGCTCATTGCTTATGTTTCTAAATCAGTTTAGGAGCATTGCCAACGTTACAAGAACCTATAGGGTCACACACAAAGGACAATTAGATGAAGATTAGGTTCATATGATGAACTATGAGGATTAGGTTCATGGGATGAACCAAATTGGATTAAGAGTAATCCAAATTAGACTAATTGAGTTAGACTCAATTTAATTCAAGTGTTGAATGAGTTTAATATAGATTTGATTCATTGAGTCACTTTAAAATAATGAATAGAGATTAATTAAATCAAATTGACTTGAATCAAGTGGTTAGATTTGATCAACCATGGGAGATAAGAGGTCAAGTTTGACTTGACTTGAGAGGGAAGATGAATGGTCAATTTTGACTTGACCAATTGTCATGTGATGGTGACTTGGCATGGGGGCCGGCCAATGATAATGTTCCACATCATCATGGACTTATCATGGGATGCCACCTCATGACCTCATGAGGGAGACCAAGAGCCATTGGCTCTTGGAGTTACATGCATGCATGTAACCCCCCAAAGAAGTGGTCGGCCACTTTAGGAGGAGGAATTGTGGGAAGTTAATTTGTGTGGTAACTTCATCTTCTTCCTTGGTTCTTCCCTCAAGCTCTCTCCTTTTCTCTTCCTCATCTTGCCGTGGACTTCAAGGAGTGCTAGAACACTCAATATTGTCTTTTCTCCACCTATTTCTTGTGTGGATACCAATAGAGGAGTGTACACTTGACACTCTCGAGTTCCGACAATCCATTTGGACGAGCGGGATAAGCGAAGGGCATCGCTTCAAGGGTAAAATCTTATCATGTAGATCTAGAGTAGATCTAAAGGTATTAAACACATACATGTAGTTTTATTTACCTTCGCACGGATCCGTGGCCGACTTCCGAGGTTTTTGCAACGCAAAAAGCAATTTTTGTGGCTCGGATAGTCCAACAGTGGTATCAGAACCACGTGCGAAACATGTATGTGTTTTCTTTTTGTAGTTTTTGTATTAGATATAAAAATTATAGATCTATAAGTTTCTGTAAATTTCCTATTTCTATAGAATTTTTGGGTATTTTTCTCGAAGAGTCGAAGCAACAAGTGTTGGGACACTTGTAGGCTTCAACCACCGAGAAAAACTCTCCGGAACGGCGAAATCTCGCTTTAGGTTTTTGAGACAGCAACTTAAGTTGCTATAAGATCAAGATGGGACACACGCAAAGTTCATTTTGTGAGTAGGGGCACTGCCCTAACCCCGAAAGGGGCATTGTCCCGCAATCGCACCCGAAAACCGCTTAGTGGGACCGTTACGGAGAGGTGACTCATAAAATTGAAAAAAAATAGGAAAAATTATAGAAATTTCTGTAAAATACATAATTTAGAATTATGTATAATTCTGTGATGGTCATGGCCCAAGAACCCCAATATGATTGGATGATAAATGTGTTGTAATTCATAATACGGCTTGCGTGCCGTTTTTGTGGTTGTGCATGTTGTATTGGGTATGCGACCTGCGTGTCATGCCTCTTCTTTTAAAATTCTAGTTGTAAATAGTTTTAGACTCGAATGTAACTCGAGTTTCATGTTTGTAATGTACAAAATAGAGCGGTGGAAGGTCCACTAGTAGACGGAGTTATGAGGAGGGTGCCAACGACACATGGCGGTCAAAGGAGGCGCTTGGAGAAGCTGCTAACCCTAGGTTAACCATTCGATCTTCTCATTGGCTTGAGAAGATCATAGTCGGGCCATGACCACATCACAATTAATATATATATATTTTTTTTTTGCTTGTATGTATGTGATGCATGCTAGTAAATTTTGCTTGTATGTATATGATGCATGCTAGAATATTTTGCTTGTATGTATATGATGCATGCTAGTATATTGCTTGTATGTATGTGATGCATGCTAGTGTAGGGTAATAAAGGCCTTGATGCGTATATGATACACATTCACGATTAGATTAGATCTTAATCGAATCAACTCAAAAATGCCTACCAAGTTTTGATACCCATCACTACCTCGATCATTTGTTGTTGTTGAATCTGCCAAAGAAGAGCAACGCATATTTTCTTGGTAGGGTGCGGAGGGACAATCTTGGTCCCGCCTATCATAGCTTGGGTGAGAGTAAGCTCAATTAGATTGAGTAAAACTAGTTAACTCAATTGGATCGAGTAAAACTATAGGCATATTCCAACCGTTGGAAAGGTAGGATAAGATTGCATTTACACTAAATCTTGGGTGATTTAGCCAAAGCTAACTCAAGGTCTTTTGTAAATGTGGATCTTGATCCTATAAATAAGAGTTGCATAGAGATGTAATTGGTAATGTGTTACCTACCGATCATACTAAGTCTTGGGCAATTTAGCCAAAGCTAACTCAAGGCGTAGTATGATGTGGATCTTGTCCTGCAAGAATTATAGCTAGTTTGTATGAATCTAGTAGTGTGGTTTGACCACATTCATAACTCGATTCTACAAAATTCATATAATTTAGTGGGAGCATCATTTGATTAAAGGCCTAATTGAATGATAAATGGAATATTATATTAATTTTCTACATTGTGTATGTTGTAGATTACCATGTCGATAAACACGAACACTCTCTCCCTGCGTTCTGTCCTTGAGAAGGACAAGCTCAATGGAGCTAATTTCCTGGACTGGTACAGGAACCTGAGAATCGTTCTCACCCAAGAAAGGAAATTGTATGTCCTAGATCAGCCCATTCCAGAGGCACCTCCTGCCACTGCCTCGTGAACTGACCGTGATGCTTACAAGAAGCATCAAGATGATGCATTAGATGTGTCATGTCTCATGCTCGCGACCATGAACTCTGAGCTTCATAAGCAACACGAGTTCATGAATGCTTATGATATGGTTGAACATCTTCGTCAACTATATCAAGGACAAGCTCAATGGAGCTAATTTCTTAGACTGGTACAGGAACCTGAGAATCGTTCTCACCCAAGAAAGGAAACTGTACATCCTAGAGCAGCCCATTCTGGAGGCACCTCCTACCACTGCCTCGCGAACTGACCGTGATGCTTACAAGAAGCATCAAGATGATGCATTAGATGTGTCATGTCTCATGCTATCGACCATGAACTCTGAGCTTCAGAAGCAACACGAGTTCATGAATGCTTATGATATGGTTGAACATCTTCATCAACTATATCAAGGACAAGCAAGGCACGAGAGATATGAGATCTCTAAGGCATTGTTTCAGTCCAAGATGCAAGATGGGACTACCGTAGGTCCATATGTACTCAAGATGATTGGGTACATAGAAAACCTACAGAGGTTGGGATTCCCACTTGGCCAAGAGCTGGCCACTGACTTGATCTTGCAATCTTTGTCACAAAGCTACAATCAATTTGTCATGAATTACAACATGAATGAAATTGATAAGCCAATGCCTGAGATGCTCAACATGTTGAGAACTGCTGAGCTCAACCTTAAGAAGGGAAAATCTGACTCCATTTTGATGGTGCAAAAGAAGAAAGGCAAGGGCAAGCCTAAAGGTAAGGGAAAGTCCCAAACCAAGGGCAAAGGCAAGGAACTGAAACCGAAAGGAGGGGTGGCCAAAGAAGGGACTTACTTCCACTGCAAGGAAGCTAGACACTGGAAGCGTAACTGCAAAGCATACCTGGAAGATCTTAAGAAGAAGAGAAGTGAGACTTCTACTTTAGGTATAAATGTTATAGAAGTCAATCTATCTATTTCTTCATCATGGGTATTAGATATCAGATGTGTATCTCACATTTGTACCAATGTGCAGGCACTGAAAAATAGCAGGGCATTGACAATGTAATGCTCGCACTTCCTGTCCTCCTAACACACATCCTATAGACGGGCGGCGGCACTACGCAATCATACATTCATGCATATAACAGCGGAAGCATTTAAAAACTTTACAACTTTTAACTCTAATTACATTAACTCAATCAACCTAACAATTTAATCATGGCAAAAGTGTCTTAGCAATTTATTTAACTAAACATGTATTAACCATTTCAAGGTTCATAAAAATAAACATGAGTAACCACCATAGAAAGCATTAACGTCTCCTAATAGTTTACACATAAACTGAAAATCATGCATAAGTCCGTATATGAAAATGATCTCGTCCACCATGCCACTGCCACACACATCTTTTCCCCTCCTGCTGCTCCCTTTAATTTATCCATTCCTTGCCCTTTTCTGCAGTACAAAGAAAGTAAACTGTAAGCACATAGGCTTAGTAAGGTCCTTTCCTACTCACAAAAATATACATCATGAATTAAACGTAAAGTAATGACATGTTCGTTTAAACAACATATGATCACAACATTTATTTAAAGTAGAGACATGATCAATTTAGGAAAAGAACATAAACTTAGCATTTTCATCGCAACAGTACATTGTCTCTAAACATGATAATTCGATGAACATAAAATGGTATATGCAGGATGCTCTTTGAAAACATATAGTTTATATACTTAAACATAATCTCAACATATTGGGCCCGACATTGTACCACATACATCATTCGCGCGCATCCTAAATAAATCCGAGGTAGCTAATCCCGAACCTACTAGGTTACTAGGTCCGTACTATGTTCGTCGACCTAGGGGCAACCTTGGAGCTCATCCCGTGGACCTTGTTAGGATCCGGTACAAGCCATGCATAAAGTAAAATAACATACATGTTCTTTGTCCTAAAGAGTGTTCTTGTCCCCACTCTTAGGGAAACATTTCTTAGACATTTCATATACGTGAGTCATCCCTAACATGGGTGAAAACATAAGCATGTAGCATAGCATAAATCGACATGAGTAAAATTTAACATGGCATAAGGTAGTGACATAAGGAAAATTAAGCTAACATAAATAGAAATCATCATCTAACATGCATAACGTGGAAGAATTTCAACAAGAATAATTTCTCTAATCCTATTAGCCGAACCTTCTACACATAGTTCTAGATTCTTTCGTTCAAAATCAAGCATACAACATTACATTGTAAATACTTATACTGCAGGTGAGGGGATACTTACCTATAAATCTAAACACACCTATATAATCTGATCAAAACATATTCTTTATCATTTATCAAACATTTAACATGATCATACTCTCAAAACTCATATAGGAAGCCTTTCAAGACATGCAATCATGCTCTTTGTCCCCAAAACTTATAGGGGAAGCATCTTTGCGATCTTATGTCTTGCTTCAACATGAAATATACTTAAAATACCTAAAAATCTAAACAAACATAATCTGGATAGAACATATAAATTCGAATAAAACATGGTGATAGAAGTTAAATGGGCATATCAAAGAGTTACTTATGCTATAGGTGAAAGATAGCATCTTTGTGATCTTAGATCTTGCTTAAAAAGACATATACCTTAACTGTAAATCTGATCACACACATATATCATCTGATCCAAACATATAATCTTTAAAACATAGAAAAATAAGCTATATAAAACAATCAAAGAGCTACTTGTACTGCAGGTGAGAGATACTTACAACGAATCGGATCAAAAACCCGAGATAAAGAAGCCTAAAAATTACTCCTTTCCAATCAACGAGTTATGCCACCCCTCATACCAGTCTGGAGCCTATCAGCTCCAGCACAAGAAAGCATTTTGTTATACGAAGGACATGGAATGGGTGGACCCTCACTCTTAGATGGAAAGCATCCTTTCCCGCAAATTTTGTCATGTACTTATTGCATGCAATGCGAGCAGCCTCAAGAGCTTCACTGGTAACATTTTCCTTCTCCCAACTCACCAGGTGCACACAGAAAGGGAACTCATCAACCCCTTTTTTTCTTCATTCCAACATCATAAATCCTAATCTTCGGATCAGGAACACCACGACAGTACCGTGATTTAGGATATGGTTTATTCTTAATTTGACGATAACAACATGCAGGTCTCCTGCCCATCTTTCCAACGAAGCCGGAGGACGAGATCCGCGCCGAAAACCAGAGAGGTGTGGGCGTCGGCATTGGATAGAGGAGAGAGAGAGGCGGTGTGGGAATTTTGGAGAAAAGAGAGAAGAGATGATATATATATAAATTAGGATTTTTCTTAACCTAATTATCCCCTTAAATGATCAGCTAGATTAATCAACTTCTTTTTTTTCTACCAATAGATATATTCTGTTATATCCTACTCATTGGTAATCTTATGACTTAGTGGTGGGAAGCCTATTCCCCCAAATCAACGATTCATGGTTCAAGCCTCGACTACGAACTATTTATTTATTTTTTTCTTTTTTTTTATTTCTTGTTAATCTTTTTTATTTGTCGAGTCAATCTGCTTTTTCTCATGTGATCAATTAGAACTAATTGTTCTTCTTAAACTTTTATTACATTTGTCATCCTATTTTATTTTTAATTTTACATTATATTGCCAGTTTGATTATTATTATATATATATATATATATATATATATTTAAATAAAAATATAGTAACTAAAATTTGGGATGTTACAGACAAAGGGCGAGGTGGACCTACGAGTAGACAATAGAGTAAGAGTTGTTGTTGTTGTTGTAGGAACTTATGATCTATCTCTGCCCTCTGAGCTTGTACTAGAACTAGATGAATGTTGTTATGTGCCTGCTTTGACTAAGAACATAATTTCAGTTTCTTGTTTGGACAAGAAAGGATTTTCATTTATAATAAAGAACAAATGTTGTTCAGTTAATCTAAATGATATGTTCTATTGTAGTGTACCTCTAATGAACGAACTCTACATTCTAGACTTAGGGAGCCTCATCTATAACATAAGTACCAAAAGGTTCAAGTCAAATGAGTTGAACTAAACATATCTCTAGCATTGTCGCTTAGGTCACATAAATGAGAGTCGCTTATCCCAGCTCCATAAGGATGGGTTGCTGGACTCATTTGATTTTGAATCATATGAGATATGCGAGTCTTGCCTTCTAGGAAAGATGACCAAGACTCCCTTTAGTGGACATAGCAAAAAAGCAACAGACTTGTTAGGACTTATACATAGTGATGTATGTGGCCCTTTCAATGTTGCTGCTAGAGGTGGTTACAGGTATTTCATTACATTTACTGATGACTTCAATAGATATGGTTATGTGTATCTGATGACATATAAATCAAAATCCTTTGAAAAGTTCAAATAATTCAAGAATGAAGTACAAAACCAACTTGGCAAGAGTATTAAGATACTCCGATCAGATCAAGGTGGTGAATACCTTAGCCATGAGTTTCGTGACTATCTAGCTGAATGTGAGATTTTATCCCAACTCACTCCTCCTGGAACATCACAATGGAATGGTGTATCCAAAAGGAGGAATCGTACCCTATTATATATGGTACGATCTATGATGAGTCACACAGATCTTCCTATATCCTTTTGGGGATATGCTCTAGACACAACAACCTTTACATTTAACCGTGTACCATCCAAGGCTGTGATAAATACACTATATACAATATGGCCAGGGAGAAATCCCAAGATGTCTTTCATGAGGATTTAGGGTTGTGAGGCTTACGTTCGACATCAAGTCTCAGACAAACTGGGACCCAAATCTGATAAGTGCTATTTTGTTGGATATCCCAAGGAAACGAAGGGATATTACTTCTACATTCCCAGTCAGCACAAAGTGTTTGTGACAAAGACTGGGGTATTTCTAGAAAGGGATTTTGTTTCAAGAAAAACTAGTGGGAGTACGTTCGATCTTGAAGAAATTCAAGATAAGGACCATAGCACTGAGGCCTTTATGGAGGTTGAATAGGAACCACAAAGTGTTGTGGGTGATGAGATTGTTGCACAAAGAGTTGTGGAACAACTACCTGTTCAGGTAGACCTACCTCTTCGCGGGTCTGATAGGGTACGTCGTCAGCCTGAGAGATACTCATTTCTTTTGTCTGACCATGATGACGTTATGCTTATTGAGAATGAGCCTACCTCCTATCAGGGAGCTGTGATGAGCCCTGATTCTGAGAAATGACTAGAGGCCATGAGATCCGAGATGGAATCCATGTACACCAACCAAGTATGGACTTTGGTTGATCCACCTGAAGGCGTCAAACCCATTGGGTGTAAGTGGGTCTTTAAGAGAAATACTGACATTGATGGACTTATGCATACCTATAAGGGTCGATTGGTGGCTAAAGGTTTCAAGCAAATTCATGGTATTGACTATGATGAAACCTTTTCTCCAGTGGCGATATTTAAGTCCATTCGGCTCATGCTTGCTATTGTAGCGTACCACGATTATGAGATCTGGCAGATGGATGTCAAAACCACGTTTCTAAATGGAAACTTGCTCGAGGATGTGTACATAACACAACCTGAGGGTTTTATAGATCCACAGCATACTGGGAAGGTATGCAAGCTGTAAAGATCCATTTATGGGCTGAAGCAAGCTTCTCGGAGGTGGAATCTTCGATTTGATGATACGATCAAACAGTTTGGTTTCATCAAGAATGAAGATGAACCCTGTGTCTATAAGAGGGTTAATGGAAACACAGTTGTCTTCCTTGTATTGTATGTAGATGACATACTACTCATTGGGAATGACATCCCTTCGCTACAGTCTGTGAAGATTTGGCTGGGGACGTGTTTCTCAATTAAGGACTTAGGTGAAGCAGCCTGTATTCTAGGCATCAAGATCTATAGAGATAGATCTAAGAGATTTCTTGGCCTAAGTTAGAGTACATATATTGACAAGGTATTACTACGGTTTTCCATGTAGAATTCCAAGAAGGGACTTTTGCCAATGTCATATGGTGTGAGTCTTTCGAAGACTCAAAGTCCCTTTTCTAGAGAGGAGAGAGACCGCATGGATAAGATCCCTTATGTATCGGCCATAGGATCTATCATGTACGTCATGCTATGTACTCATCCTGATGTCTCGTATGCTTTGAGCATGACGAGTAGATACCAGTCAGATTCAGGTGAGCGTCACTGGATAGCAATCAAGAATATTCTTAAGTACTTGAGAAGGACTAAAGAACATTTCTTGATATTTGGAGGCGATGAGGAGCTAGTTGTAAAGGGTAACAGCGATGCTAACTTCCAAACTGACTAGGATGATTATAGATCGTAGTTAGGGTTCGTGTTTTACTTGAATGGTGGCGCTGTGAGCTGGAAGAGTTCGAAGAAGAACACAGTTGCTGATTCTACAACAGAGGCAGAATATATCGCTGCATCAGAGGCAGCAAAGGAGGCAGTTTGGATCCGCAAGTTCATTACTGAGCTTGGGGTGGTTCCTAGCATAGTAGATCCTATAGAGCTCTATTGTGACAACAATTGAGCGATTGTGCAGGCTAAGGAACCTCACTCACACCAGCGGACCAAACACATACTACGACGCTTCCATCTCATTCGAGAGATTATCGATAGAGGAGATGTGAAGATTTATAGAGTACCCACAGAGGCTAACATCGCAGATCCCTTGACCAAGGCTTTGGCACAGAAAAAGCATGATGGTCACACTAGGTCATTGGGTATTAGATACTACGGTGATTGACACTAGTGCTAGTGGAAGATTATTAGTGAAAGCCCTAGAGTCAATCATGTGATGATTGTTGTATAGACTTTATTGTATCATATTCCTATTTATAAAGGCATGGTTATTATAATTACTTGTATTGGTGCCAAATAACTAAATGTAATAACGTCCTTGAGTAGAAGGTTCTTATCTATATCAATCGATTGGTTGAATCGATAATGAGATGATATAGAGAACACTACTCTTAATCATTCCTAGTCAAGTATTAACATTCAGGGATAATGTTAATGCGTAGATACTAGCATGTAGGTCAACTCGATGACTTGATCTCACAAGTCATGGATATGAGATATCAAGTTGACACATGGGTATGCATTGGAGAATGTATACTGAATGACCCGCCATGAGAAAGTATCATGGATCATTATATGAGTGTCATATACTTTCTCGTGTGACTATTAGTACGACTATTAGTCCTTTGACATGAAGTCACCATGGTTCCCTACATAAGGAGTTGCATACTTTGGCTTCATCAAACGTCACCTGTAAATGGGTAGACTATAAAGGTGATTACTTGGTATGTAACAAATTATGCGGAGGGATGTGAGTGATGTAGATGGGATCTATCCCTCCTATATGACGGGAGTGACTTCGTTATTCTTGATAGAGTGAGACCACGAAGTGCATGGCTATGCCCAAATGAGTCAATATGAGATATTGAGCTCATTTGATTAGAGTGAGTCTACTTGGTGTTCAAGATATAGATTGTATCGAGGATGACACGATCTATGCCTCAATTAGTCAATCTAGATGTCAAGGATAGAGGGACATTGTCACATATTGTGAGAGTCACAATTAGTAGTCACAAAGGTGATGTTGGATTTCAACATTCTTGTAACTTGGGTAGCAATGATGTGTTGCTAGATACTGCTCATTGCTTATGTTCCTAAATCGATTTAGGAGCATTGCCAACGTTACAAGAACCTATAGGGTCACACACAAAGGGCAATTAGATGGATATTAGGTTCATATGATGAACCATGAGAATTAGGTTCATGGGATGAACCAAATTGGATTAAGAGTAATCCAAATTAGACTAATTGAGTTAGACTCAATTTGATTCAAGTGTTGAATGAGTCTAATTTAGATTTGATTCATTGAGTCAATTTAAAATAATGAATAGAGATTCATTAAATCAAATTGACTTGAATCAAGTGGTTAGATTTGATCAACCATGGGAGATAAGAGGTCAAGTTTGACTTGACTTGAGAGGGAAGATGAATGGTCAATTTTGACTTGACCAATTTCATGTCATAGTGACTTAGCATGGGGGCCGGCCAATGATAATGTTCCACATCATCATGGACTTATCATGGGGTGCCACCTCATGAGGGAGACCAAGAGTCATTGGCTCTTGGAGTTACATGCATGCATGTAACCCCCCAAAGAAGTGGCCGACCACTTTAGGAGGAGGAATTGTGGGAAGTTAATTTGTGTGGTAACTTCATCTTCTTCCTTGGTTCTTCCCTCAAGCTCTCTTCTTTTCTCTTCCTCATCTTGGCGTGGACTTCAAGGAGTGCTAGCACACTCAAGATTATCTTTTCTCCACCTATTGCTTGTGTGGATACCAATAGAGGAGTGTACACTTGATACTCTTGAGTACCGACAATCTATTTGGACGAGCGGGATAAGCGAAGGGCATTGCTTCAAGGGTAAACTCTTATCATGTAGATCTAGAGTAGATCTAAAGGTATTAAACATATACATGTAATTTTATTTACTTTGCATGGATCCGTGGTTGATTTTCGGGGTTTCCGCAATGCAAAAAATGGTTTTTTGGCTCGGATAGTCCAACAAGAAGAACTAAGGATGTGTTCCTAATATATGGAGAAGGGTACATGGTGATACGTGGGTTTACGGATGCCAGCTTCCAGACATATAAGGATGATTCCAAGTCTCAGTCTGGGTATGTATTAACCTAGAATGGAGGCGCAATAAGTTGGAAAGGTTGCAAGCTTGACACTATAGCGGATTCTTCCTCTAAGGTAGAATACATTGCAGCTTCGGAAGCAGCAAAGGAAGCGGTTTGGATCAAGAAGTTCATCTCTGAACTTGATGTGGTCTCATCAATGATGCAAACATGTGCTTCGCCGCTATCATCTGATCAGAGATATCATTAGTAGGAAGGAAATACAAATCGAGCAGATTCCCACTGAAAGGAACTTAGCGGATCCTTTAACTAAGGCATTACCTCAAAGTAAGTTTGAGGGTCATGTTAGAGCTTATGGTATTGGATACCGTAGCGATTGACATTAGGCCATGTGGGAGTTTGTTAGTAATATATATGAGAGGTGTCTTAAGGCAATCGCCTTATGGTTGTACCATTTATTTGATAAATGAAGATTTACTATTTGAGTATACATGTTTTTATGTATTTGATAAGATCTTAAACTCATTTACTGAATATCTAGAATACGACTCACAGCATAAGAGAATTTGTGATTGGATCATAACTAGTGAGTATCTCTACATGTGTAAATATGATGTATTAGAATTATACCTAGTCGATGAATTGATAGATTTGGACACCATCAATTCTGTCGAGACTAGCACAAGGTTGCCCCCAGGGCAACGGCGTGACGCTAAGCTATGAAGACCCCCTCTGCACAGCCAGGGTTCGATTCTGGCCTGGCACCGCACGCTGCGAGAATAGCGATGCTCGTTGTCCTTTCTGTGCAGCGTGGTCGGCCCATTGGCGTAGCATGGGCTCTAACATAGCGGGCCACGCGTCTCCTGATTTACCCTCGTTGACTGGTGGGGACTCTCGTTGAAGGCCTTGGGGCGGGGCCGGTCAGCCATCAGGATTAGTAGGGAAGAGAAATCGTACTTGACACCTGATGTAAATCAAAAAAAAAAAAAGAGACTAGCACAAGGTATACTCCTTGGTATATCAAAGCAGCTGATTCTCACTGGCTGGAGACATTGTGATATCTGGAGTTAATTGTGGATGCTAGTTATGGTAACTAGTTCATTGGAGTGACCAACTGTAAGACTTCATATGGTTCTTTGCATATATGGATATGTCAATGAAGTTCTTACTGCAGCTTAAGTGCGATATTCGTTTGACTTGAGGTATTCAAGTCATCTTGGTCATGAAAACTTATGCTTTGACATCTTAAGCAAGCATCTCCAAGGAGATGTGGACCCGGGATGATTGGGTATAAGTCGAAGTGACCGAAGGTGTTTGAATAGCCTATAAAAGATTCACCACTCCTTACGAGGAGATGTATACCCATGGCCTCTCGTCAGATTGTTACTAAAGTCTTTGGCCAAAGCATTACATGTTTAGAGTAAGGTACACTTGGATACATGTGCAGTAACTAGAATCCGTAGGACGAGGAAATGATATTTGGGCTAGGTGTGACGTAGTCAACCTAATGGGGACTGACACTATAGACCATGTCCTGAACCAAGTGGGTATAAGATGCGTGAAGGGAACGGGGCACGATTCATTAGAGCTGCTGAAGGGTTTCAGAAATGGTTCTGGATCAACCATTGATTTTCTAGTTAATTGGGGATCTTGATGTACTACTAGGTGTCACTCATGATCGTTCTATAATTAATGGTTAATTATAGACGACCAACATAAATCGGGAACCTATTTGGTCACACACACAACAAGCATAATCCGAAGGATTTAAAACGAGTTTGAGAATGAGATTCTTAGATCGAGAGAAACAAGGTTTGGTTGGACCAAACAAGGATCGAGCATGAAATCATTTCATTCGCAATGGAAGCATGGATGGGCCGTGTCTTATGAAGACATGATGGATGAACCAAATTGGTTTGGTTTGTTTTAAACGAATGAACCAAAAGTTGGTTCGGTTCGTTTTAACTTAAAATAGACCAACACGGTTTGGTTTATTTTAACTTAAGTTATTGGAGCGGGTTAACGGGTTTTGGTTATGAACCAATAACCGTTAGGAGAATGTGTTCTCTATAAAAACATGGCTTAAGGATTTTTCGTGGATAACTTTTGGTGTTGGAAAACCTAGCCACCCTCTCCCTCTCTTCTCCTTATCGCCGCCCAAGGATTCCACGCTGCCCAACTTTTTGCCACCGTCCACCCTTCCTGTCGGCGTCCAACTACTGTCGGCCACTCCACCGGCGACCTACCTTAGTTCCGACAACCAAGGGTTGGCAGGCCATCCTCTTTGGCTGGCGCAACATCCTCTACCAAACTGTCCAGTTTTCTGGACAGCTTGTTTCTTTCGTGTCGGAGCGTCGTTTAAACGACGTTTGGAGCTCTGACAGCGGCTACCTTGCCGGAGATTCAATCTCCGGTAATCTTCATAGATGGAAAAAAAAGAATTCGTCATATGGTTGACGAATACCTTTCCCGAGAAGCGAGTTTTAGGTACTCATTTTTTAATCCGAATTTTGATTCGGATTGTTATCTTCTCTCGCTCACATCGTCTTCGACATGAGGCTAGTGACTCGTATGAAGACGAAGCTCGTGGCTTTGTGAAGTCATCCCGAAGATACTCGGTGTGGATACGGATAGAGGCGATTCTAGTGAGAGTCGCTCCGGTTGATGTCTTTCCCGCTACACGTGATACATCAGGTATACGTAGAGTAATTTCCTTTTATTGCAAAATTTGAAACTATGATTATGTCTACACATGTTGTACTATGTATGCGTGTGGTGTGTGTGTTGTAATAAATTAGATTTATTGTTTTTTAATTCTTCAACTTTGCACATATTTACGAAACATATTCGAACACACACTCGCCGCGGTGCCGAAAACCCAACAGTTTGAAGCATTTATATGATAAATGAAGATTCACTATTTGAGTATATATGTTTTCATGTATTTGATTAGATCTTAAACACATTTACTGAATGTCCACGATGTGATTCACAGCATGAGAGAATTTGTGATTGGATCACAACTAGTGAGTATCTCTACATGTGTCATTGTGATGTATCGAAATTATCCCTAGTCGATGAATTGATGGATTTGGTCACAATCAATTCTGTCGAGACTAGCACTAGGTATAATCCTTGGTGTATCCAAGTAGCTGATTCTCACTAACTGGAGACATTGTGATGTCCGGAGTTAATCGTGGATGCTAGTTATTGTAACTAGTTCATTGGAGTGACCAGCCATAAGACTTTATATGGTTCTCTGCATATATAGATATGTCAATGAAGTTCTTACTACAGCTTAAGTGCGATGTTCCTTTGACTTGCGGTATTCAAGTCATCTTGGTCATGAAGACTTATCCTTTGATATCTTAAGCAAGCATCTCTAAGGAAATGTGGACCCGGGATGATTGGATATAAGTCGAAGTGATCGAAGGTCTTTGAATAGCCTATAAAGGATTCACCACTCCTTGCGAGGAGATGTATACCCATGGCCTCTCGTCGGATTGTTACTAATGTCTTTGGCCAAAGCATTACATGTTTAGAGTAAGGTACTCTTGGATACATGTGCAGTAACTAGAATCCGTAGGACAAGGAAATGATACTTGAGTTAGGTGTGACGTAGTCAACCTAGTGGGGACTGACACTATAGACCATGTCCTGAACCAAGTGGGTATAAGATGCGTGAAGGGAAAGGAGTACGATTCAATATAGCTGCTGAAGGGTTTCAAAAATAGTTCTGGATCATCTGTTGATATTTTCGGTTAATTGGGGATCATGATGTACTACTAGGTGCCACTCATGATTATTTTATAATTAATGGTTAATTATAGATGGCGAACATAAACCGATAACCTATTTGGTCTCACGCACAATGAGTGTAATCCGAAGGATTTAAAATGAGCTTGAGAATGAGATTCTTAGTCGCAATGGAAGTATGGATGGGCCGTGTCTTATGAAGACATGATGGATGAACCAAATTGGTTTGGTTCTAATCCAATGGTGAAGAATAAACCAAAGGGGTTTGGTTTGTTTTAAATGAATGAACTAAAGTTGGTTCGGTTTGTTTTAACTTAAAATAGACCAACTCGGTTCGATTTATTTTAACTTAAGTTATTGGAGCGGGTTAACGGATTTTAGTTATGAACCAATAACCGTTAGGAGAATATGTTCTCTATAAAAACAAGGCTTAAGGGTTTTCCGTGGAGAACTTTTGGTTGTTGGAAAAACCTAGCGGCCCAACCCTCTCCCCCTCTTCTCCTTGCCGCCGGACAAGGGTTACACGCTGCCCAGCATTTTGCCGCCGTCTACCCTTGCTTCTAGTGTCCGACTGCTCCCAGCCACTCCTCCGGCAACCCTCCGGTGAGTCACCTTGGTTCCGGCGACCAAGGGTTGGCCGGCCATCCTCTTTGGCCGGCGCAACATCCTCCACCAAGCTGTCCAGTTTTCTGGATAGCTTGTTTCCTTCGTGTTGGAGCATCATTTGGATGACGTTTGGAGCTCCGACAGCGGCTACCTTGCCGGGGATTCAATCTCCGATAATCCTCATAGGTGGAGGATGAAGGATTCGTCAAACAGTTGACGAATACCTCTCTAGAGAAGAGAGTTTTGGGGACTTGTTTTTGAATCCGAATTTTGATTCGGATTGTGATCTTCTCTCGATCACATCGTCTTCGACACGAGGCTAGTGACTCGTACGAAGACGAGGCTCGTGACTTTGTGAAGTCATCCCGACGATACTTGGCGTGGATACGGATAGAGGCGATTCTAGCGAGAGTCGCTCCAGTTGATGTCTTTCCCGCTACACGTGATACGTCAGGTATACATAGAGTAATTTCCTTTTATTGCAAAATTTGAAACTACGATTATGTCCACACATATTTTACTATGCATGCGTGTGGTGTGTGTGTTGTAATAAATTAGATTTATTATTTTTAATTCTTCTGTTGTGCACATGTTTACGAAACATGTTCGAACACACACACTCGTCGCGGTGCCAGAAATCCAATAGTGGTATCAGAGCTCAGGTTGTGTTTCGACATAATCGTAAAATTATTTTGCGATAGACTTAATTTTATTTTTGGAAATTCTTTACTTTTAGAAAGTTAGAAGTATTTATGGAAATTTTCTAATTTTGCAAAGTCTAAAAGTATTTATGGAAATCTTCTACTTTTGGAAAGTTAGAAGTATTTATGGAAATTAACATTTTCCATAAATAAAATATTTGATTAGATTTGAAAATTTATTTCCTAATTTAATCATGAATTTATTTGGGAATTAAATCTTAAATATATTTTATTTCCATAAATAGTTTTGACAATTTAGGAAATTTATTTCCTAAATTAAATTTGACTTTCCTTAATCAACACTTTCCATAAATAAAATATGTGATTAGATTTGGAAATTTGTTTCCTAATTTAATCATGATTTGATTTGGAGAATCAAATCTCAAACATATTTTATTTCCATAAATAGTTATGACATATAAGGAAATTTTTATATATGCCATAATTGTATTTCATGTAATTACATTAGATGCATATCATTATGTCATATGTGTCGTGACATATAGATGTATGTCATGTATGTCATGACATGTAGATATTAGTTATTTGCATGCAAAGAGGATGAGACATAAAACCCTTACTCAATATTAAAGCCTATATCTTCCATTAATATGGTTAGAACTAGAGTTCTATTTCCTGTTTGGGTTGTTGGACTCTCTCCAAGCCCGGCTCGAACCTGAACATGTTCAAACCATGGAATAGTTTAATACTAATATGGTAAGAGTTAGAGGTCAATTGTTAGCTTTGGTTGTTGGACTTTCTCCAAGCCGAGCTAATTGGTTGAATGCGCTCTAACCATATTAAAACTATTTCTCGATTAATGGGTTGGCTTTAACCTGGAGCATCGGCTTGTTGGACTCTCTCTAAGGTCAATGTGAAGGGAGGTGAAGTTGGGTGTTATGCATATGATGCATACTTGTTAATGAGTTAACAACCCGATGTATGTGTGATCATTCAATTAGTTGATAGTACATTGTGATAGTTGCATATATGTGATATGCAATCAGTATATTTGATACCTACCATCATAGCTATGAATGACTTGTTGGACTCTCTCCAAGGTTGTTCATATCTATGCTGGATATCAGCCCATTCAGAGATGGACCTACGATCTCCCGAAGTGATTTTGGGGTTTTTGAAATTCAAAAAATGAATGGGATTTATAAATGTATGGTGATGCATTTTAAATCATATTTCACATATATGCTCGATTTGTATTTCTAGGATAATTGATTGATCATGATGTCTTTGAATTTGCACTTTATCTTTGATTCAAATAAATTGACTAGGACGAACTTCTTGGACTGGCTTTTGGATTTAACCTGAGAATTGTTCTCAAAGTTGAAAAGCTTGTGAATGTCCTCAAAGTGCCTCTTCCCGCCCGTCCTAGTGACAATGCAACTCTGGACCAATTGTTAGCCTATCAGAAACATGTGACTGATTATGAAATGGCGAGTTGCATCATGCTAGTCGTGATGGTACCTAAGCTGCAGAAGCAGCATGAGCATATGGATGCTCATACCATAGTCTTTCATCTTTATGAGTTGGTTGATGAGCAAGTGAGATTCGAAAGGTTTGAAGTCTCCAAGCTCCTCTTCACCTCTGAGATGCAAGAAGATTCATCTGTGGTACTACTCAACATGCTGAAGACTGTGGAGCCTTCTGTGAAGCATGAGCATGGGACGATGCTGTAAGTTGATTCCTCGAAGAAAGGTTCTAAGAGGAAGTCAAAGGAACAGTAGAAGGGGAAGAAAAATACTAAGAAGGCAGAACCAGCTCAAAAGGGCATTTGCCATCATTATGGCAAGGAGGGCATTGGCGAAGAAACTGCAAGATTTATCTTGAGTCCGTGAAGAAGAATAAGGCATCAGATGGCCCGTCTTCTTCAGATATCTTTGTTATTGATTGTCATTCTATTTTCTCAGACACTTGGGTATTGGATACTGGGTGTGGCTCACATATATGTAATGACATACAGGGGTTAAGGAATAGAAGAAGACTCGTCAGAGGGGAGTCAAATTTGTGAGTTGGCAATGGAGCAAAGGTTGCTGCGGTCGCCATCGAAACTTATTTGCTGAAGCTCCCTAGTGGACTAGTCTTAGAACTGAACAATTGCTATTATGTTCCTTCTCTAATAAAGAACATTGTTTCTATTTCCTTCTTAAATAGAAATGGTTACCATTTGACATTTAGTAACAATTTTTGTTATATAACTTTGAATGGCGTATTTATGGGACTGGAACTTTGAGCAATGGTATTTATACGTTGTGTTGGTGCAGGGGCACTAGATAATTGAACCTGTGTTTTGATTATGGCAAAGACACAAAGTTAAGTTTACATCGTTATCTCACGAGCTAAATCAAGTGTGCAGAAAAGTGCTAAAGCTGGAGCTGAAGGCTAGTGACACCCAGAGGAAGCCGCGGTGGTCGGGCGACACTCGAGTGACTTCGGAGGGAGCCGAAGGAATCCAGTGGAAGGCCGGAAGCGAGAGCTACTATCGAGGTAAGCTCGTGTGAGTGAGAGATTGTAAGGTCGTGTCCTCTTTACGGGGATGACTGTAGGCGACGATCTGATTAAGACTTCCCGTGGAAGGTCTAGGTCGAGATCGGACGGTCAGAAACCGTCGCATTTATCATTTTCTGAGCTAACCTCTTACTGCAGGGAAGTGGCCAGGCTGGCAATCGACTGCTGGACATTGGGCAGTCGATTGATGCTCATCAGTCGACTGATGGGAGGCATCAGTCGACTGATGGTGAAGAATCAGCCTTTGCGCTAGGTCAAAATGGATAACGTTTGACGCGGCCACTTCGCGATAAAATTTGGACAACTTCGTGATCTGTTCCGAAAAAAGAGGAGACATATTCAGAGGCCAAAATCTATAAAAGGAGGGGAGGATTCCAACTCCAAGCATCATCAAGTGCTCCTACAACACCAACGCTCCAACGCCGTCATAACGCTGATGCGACGACAAGTTCAAATCTCCTTCGTCGGCAGCAGTAGCAAGTAATTATTTTTATTGTATTATTTATTTTAATCGTAACGAGGTGAGGTAGGCTTGTTGCCTCATCCTCGTACATTCGGTTTTTGTGATCGTTGTCTCCTACCTCCAACGAGGAGGAGACGTTATAGTGCTTTGCCCTCCGTATGCGGTCTAGGACCGATAGGGCCTTGGAGTAGCAACCGCTGGGTTGTAAACCAAGTAAAAATAGGCGTGTTCATTTATTTTCCACTGCTCTTACTCATTTAATTGTCTACTCGAACGAAACATCAAAAAGATTTACGATCGCTATTCACCCCCCCCCCCTCTAGCGACGCTTCTCAATCCAACACGTTGAACGTATCCAGTGACATTTTCAATATCAAAGCGAGCAACAAGCGTGCTTGAAAGGATAATAAATTAGACTCTTATATGTGACATTATTGTCTTGGCCATGCAAGCAAGAAACGCATGTCCGAATTACACCGATGTGGAATTCGGGAATCTTTTGAATTGGATTCATACGATACATGTGAATCATGCTTAAAAGGCAAGATGACTAAGTTACCTTTTACTGGAAAAGGTGAACGGGTGGAAGAGTTGCTAGGTCTAATACATACTGATGTATGTGGACCCATGTCAACTCAAGCTTTAGGAGGCTATAGCTACTTCATTACCTTCACCGATGATCACTCAAGGTTTGGGTATGTGTTCTTGATGAAACACAAGTCTAAAGCCTTTGAAAGGTTCAAAGAATTCAGAAGTAAAGTAGAGAAACAACATGACAAGAGTATTAAAATACTTCGATCGGATCGAGGTGGTGAATACTTAAGTCAAGAGTTTCTAGATTATCTAAGGGACAATGGTATATTGTCTCAATGGACTCCGTCGTATACACCACAGCATAATGGTGTATCTAAGAGGTATAACCGGACCTTGTTGGACATGGTCAGGTCAATGATGAATCATGCGAATCTTCCCAAATCCTTTTGGGGTTTTGCACTTCAGACAACTGTTTACTTGTTAAATAGAATGCCAACCAAGGTAGTCTCTACTACTCCATATGAGATATGGAATAGTAAGAAACCTCCTATCTTACTTGAAGATATGGGATTGTCCTGCTTATGTGAAGCGGACTGCATCAGGCAAATTGGATGCTAAGTCTGATAAATGTCTATTTATTGGATACCCTAAGGAAACAAGGGGTTACCAATTCTATCATCCTGTGGAAGAAAAGTGTTTGTTTCAAGGCATGTTGTGTTTCTAGAGAAAGAGTTTCTCTTGCAAGAAAAGAGAGACTCAAATAGACATTGATGAGATACTTGGTGAAGCACCACAGCCAATAACTCATAGTGATGAACCATCGGTTGGACCTATTGAGACACCACATCTTCGTAGATCTTGTAGAACACGCAATATTCCTGAGAGATATGGATTTCTCATAAGTGAATCGAACGACGTGTTACTCATTGATGATGAGGAGCCTACCAGTTATGAAGAAGTTCTGTAAAGTTCAAAAAGGGATAAGTTGCTTGATGCCATGAAGTCAAAAATGGATTCCATGTATGAAAACCAAGTTTGGAACTTGGTTGACCCACCTGAAGGCATAAAGCCTATAGGGTGCAAGTGGGTTTTCAAGAAGAAAACCGACATGGATGGTAATGTGATTACCTACAAGGCCAGATTGGTGGCGAAAGGGTATCGTCAAAAGCAAGGTGTTGATTATGACGATACCTATTCACCTGTTGCTATGCTTAAATCTATTCAGATGCTCCTGGCCATTGTGGCTCATTATGATTATGAGATATGGCAAATGGATATGAAAACAACTTTCCTTAATGGAAACCTACTCGAGGATGTGTATATGATATAGCCTGAGGGTTTCACATCGGTTGATAAAACCAAGGTATGCAAATTGCGACGGTCCATATATAGACTGAAGCAAGCATCTTGGAGCTAGAATATCCATTTTGATGAGACAATCAAAAAGTTTGATTTCTCTCAAAATCCGAACAAACCTTGTGTGTACAAGAAGGTTAGTGGGAGTGCAGTCGTGTTCCTAGTATTGTATGTTGATGACATATTACTTATAGGAAACAATGTTTCTGTCTTACAGTCGGTTAAGATTTGGTTGTCCAAGACATTCTCCATGAAAGACCTGGGAGAAGCAACCTACATCCTCGGGATTAAGATCTATAGAGATTGATCGAAACAATTGCTTGGTCTTTCATAGTCTACATATATAGACCAAGTGCTAAAGAGGTTTAGCAAGTCGGAATCCAAGAAAGGTTTCCTACCCATCAGGCATGGGATACACCTTTCGAAGTCTATGTGTCCGCGCACAGAAGACGAGAGGATTTGCAAGAGATCTATCATGTATGCTAGTTATGTACGAGGCCCGATGTATCGTATGCTCTAAGTGCCACGAGTAGATACCAGTCTGATCTAGGAATGGATCATTGGGTGGCTGTTAAGACAATCCTTAAGTACTTAAGAAGAACTAAGGATGTGTTCCTAATATATGGAGAAGGGGACATGGTGATACGCGGGTATACGGATGCTAACTTCCAGACAGACAAGGATGATTTCATGTCTCAGTCTGGGTATGTGTTCACCTTGAATGGGGGCGCAGTGAGTTGGAAAAGTTCCAAACAAGACACTGTAGCGGATTCTACCACTGAGGCAGAATACATTGCAGCTTCAGAAGCAGCAAAGGAAGCAGTTTGGATCAAGAAGTTCATTTATGAACTTGGTGTGGTTCCATCCATTATTGAAGCAATACCAGTTTACTGAGACAACAATGGAGCAATTGCACAAGCGAAAGAACCAAGATCTCATCAACGATCCAAACATGTGCTTCGCCGCTATCATTTGATCAGAGAGACCATAAGTAGGAAGGAAATACAAATCGAGAAGATCCCCACTGAAAGGAACTTAGCAGATCCTTTAACTAAGACATTACCTCAAAGTAAGTTTGAGGGTCATGTTAGAGCTTCTGGTATTGGATACCATAGCGATTGACATTAGGCCAAGTGAGAGTTTATTAGTAATATATAAGAGATGTCCTAAGGCAATCGCCTTATGTTTGAACCATTTATATGATAAATGAAGATTCACTATTTGAGTATACATGTTTTTGTAGGGTCGATATGTTGGCCGGCTAGAGGGGGGTGAATAGCCCTCAATCGTTCGATGATGGAATTCGCTTGTCTACAAAGAATATTAGCGCAACGGAAACAAAACAAGACAAGCAAATAAAAATAAGAATACCAAACAATGCTAACACCAAAATGTAACATGGTTCACGGTTGCGCCGCTAATCCACGGTCCCGATTCGTCCAAGGTGAATCACTCCTTTGCCAAATCTACTAGATCTCTCCTTTGCACCAAGCTAGGTGGAGGTAACCTCTTTACAATCCCTCTTCTTACAATAGAATGGAATAATAGCAAGTAAGAAGAGTGGGAATTCTTTAGGGCACTTTGGGAGAAGATTAGAGCATGAACAATAGGCTCCCAAAGTCCCACACTCTTCCTCTTTATAAGGAAGAGGGTTTCTTGCCGTTGACACAGGATCAGTCGATTGATGTCCCTATCAGTCGACTAGTCCTATAGTTGTTGCCCAATAACGGCTGCTTTCCACGTTGGCTTTCACCCAACGTCACCATCATCAGTCGACTGATCTACCTATCAGTCGAGTGCTCGCGAGCTCGACTCGCTTCTGTGCCTGAAACCCTTGCGACCAATCGACTGATTCCTTTATCAATCGACTGGTGGTCTCGCAGTCGACTGCCAATCCATGGCAGTCGACTGTTGGCACTTGAACCGGACTCAAACACTAGTTGAGTCACAGTCGACTTAGAGTAGTCGACTACCATAACATGGTAGTCGACTGATGTCGGGAAATCCCATCCGACACTTAGCATAATGGCTAAGTTTCACCTAAGAGCACTACCCCTTCCCGGATTACATTCGCTCACTCTCATCCCTCGGAGTCCCTCACCTTTGAAGTTATCTTCGTCCAGCCACGTCCCTCGGATGTGCCAAGCGCATGGCTCTGCAGCGCCATCCTTCGCGTCTCGCCCTGAAGTCTACTTCCTCCGGCTTCACTCTAAGCTTCTCGTCCAGCGGTCCCTCGGATGCTCCAAGCACACGGCTTCCACAAAGCCATCCTTCACCGAATCAAGTACCGAGTCATGAGATGTGAAACTCGCCAAGGCTCCATGTGTGAATTACTAAGTCCTGCAAGACTCCAACGCACATATCAAATCCATATATCCTAACTTAAACCCTTTTCCACACACATCAAAACCATATCATGGGTTGATTGCACTAACAATCTCTCCCTTTTTGATGTGTGACAATCCGTTTATGTTAGGTAAAATATTTGATAAAACTATTAAGGTAAGAAAGCATGTAAATGACATGATTAGCAACTCTCACCCTTAATACATGAAACTCCCCCTAAATATAATTCTCCCTTACTTAAACAAATATATTTCTCCCCCTTTGACACCATCAAAAATGTTAAACAAAGTTTATCTAAGCATGACATCAAATTTAGAGGGAAAAAAAACCAAAATATGCCTTAAAATTGGATAAAAGAAGTTCAGCTGTTATCGGACATTATCGACCGATCAGTGACTACTCGGTTCTGATCATTTAGATTTGTTTTAATGCATTAGAAAATCTATAAAATTCAAAAAATCATGAAATTTGGGGATCTTATTTCTTGTAAGTATATTTATCAATGAAAAATAGTTGTCCATAAAAAATTATTATATTTTTAAGTATTTACCAAAAATCCAAAAGTTTCAAAAGTAACTCGGTTTTTGATCAAGTTAATATCAAGTTTAACACCTAGTTTTGCTTTAAATTGTTTCAAAACATGAATGTACAGATTTTAAAGTAAGAAATTGTTTTGAAAACATATGAAATATCCAACCATGATCTTTGGGCAATATGTCTATGAATTAAACATAAGTCTTCCCCATGATTGGTCTATTATTGCTATTTTGATACCTTAAATGACCATCTAAATGCCATAGGCACTAGTGGACGTTTGTATCATCCTAACATCTCACCCATGCTAAGTTCTCAATCAAGGTAGCCTATGGTGAGTGTGAGATGTATCCTAAAGGTATTTATATATACTTAACCATTATTTTCATGCAATTCTATACAAGGTTAAGTATCATCCTAACAACCCACATGATCATAGAGACATATATGAATTTATTTCACATTATGATCATGAAACACATGTATTCATCAATTAATAATCATGAATTAGGTATGATTTATGATAATAGGTCAAATATCACCTAAAGCATGATCTAAACCCTAGTGCCCATGATTATATGTCAAACATTAAGATCATAAATCATGATTGCAAACATTATGATTAATCATCATGATTTAAACATTATTATCAATTTATGGGCACATTATCATCACCCAACACTATGCTAAAAATGAAGTCCCACCATCCTAAGTCAACCAAAAATATGATATAGGTAAATTGCATATGGTTGACTACCCTAGGGTTTTCCTAACCCTTAAGGATGGATTTAGGAACCCAAAATAAGTTCTTTCCTATGGGGTTCACTAAATACTCCTTAGGGATCCATTTTCTAGCAATTGTCTTCTTTTTGTCTTGACCCTTAGCAATCAAGTATTTATAGGACTTTTCATTTTTATTTTCTTTATATCCTAGGCCTTTCTTGTTGAAGCTTTCCCTTTGGCTCCCTATGATCATGTTAAGGGTGTTGGAGCCTATAGTGAATTTTTCTAGGGCTTAGGTCAAGTGATCTACTTTCTCTCTTAAAGCTCTATTTTCCTCTATGCATGCATCATTTACATCAAATGGCATATAAAGATCATGTGAGCATGCATCATCAAAACTAGAAGAAGTATTATCATTTACATTTAAGCATGATTTTTCTAATTTTTCTTCTAAGTCCTTAATTTGATCCAGCATGCATTTGTTCTTTTTCTTTGCCCTAAACAAGTCCTTAGTGAGGCTAGAAATAATTGACATAACTTTCTTGGGGGAAAGATTTGTTACCTCACTTACCAAATCCTCTTCTGATGATGAGGATGTAGAAGAAGCTCCCCCTTCACTCGAGCTCTCCTCACTTGAGCTTGCTTCTTCATTTTCAGAGGAGGAGGAGTCTAGATCGTCAAAGGCCATCAAAGCTAGGTTGGTGAAAAAAGCATTCTCCTCTTCCGATGATGATGAAGAGGGGGCATCCCATGTCCTTGCTTTTATTGCCTTGGCCTTCCCTTTTTCTTTGGCCTTCTTCTCTTCTTCTTTCTTCTTGCTCCCCTTCTTCTTCTTCTTTTCTTCTTTCTTTTTCCTCTCCTCTTTGCTCTTGTTCAAGAGGGGACAATTTTCTCTTATATGTCCCTCTCCTTGGCAATTATAACAAATCACCTTCCCCCTTGGTCTTCTTCTCCTATCATTAGATTTATTAAATTTAAAACCTTTTAATGCACGCCTTACCCTCCTTACCATATAAGCTTCTTCCGTGCTATCCATGGAGGAGGAGGAGGAAGCTTCGTCGGAGGAGGAGGGAGTCTTCATCTTCTTCTTCCCTTTGTAGGCCATCAAGGCTACTCCTCTTGAAGGTTGAATTCTAGGCTCTTCTACTATTCCTTCAAGCCTTGTTTTGTGGAGCTCCATGGTTGAGAAGAATTCCTCCAAGGTGCTAACTTCTAGGTTCTTGGAGATGTAAAAAGAGTTCACCATTGAGCTCCATCTTGAGGACCGGGGAAAGGCATCTATAGCCTTCATGAGCATGTCCATATTTGAAAGCTTCTCTCATATGTTGGATCGAGCGGATCGCTAGAGGGGGGTGAATAGCGATAGAAATTTTTCGTTAAAACGCGAGTAGACACAGCGGAAGATAAAAACAAAAATAGAGACAATAGACACAAAGGTTTTACTTGGTTCGTAGCCGAAGGCTACTACTCCAAGGCCCTAGTGGTCCTTGACCACGTACGGAGGGAAAACTACTAGAAAGCTCCTCCTCGTTGGAGGTAGGAGTTAGACGGATACACAAGATGATAAAAGCTCAAGGTAGAGGGACACTCCCCCTCTCCTTGATATGATTTAAAGCTCGAAATAAGAACAACTTATAAACTGAAATATGATTCAAACTTTCATTACCGATGACTTCAAAGGATGGAGGTTGAAGCTCTAGTCATCGTCTCGGCAGCACTTCGTCGTAGGGATGTCGGAGAGTCGGAGCGTATCGGAAGCACTTGGAAGCTTTTTTAATTGATGAAAAACCCTAAGACAAGCCCTCCTTTTATAGCCTTTGAGCCCCTCATCGAATGGGTCTTCAACCAATCACAAATGGACACAAAACCTCCTTGAAATGGGGTGATAAGCCTTGACTCCTCGAAGCTGATCATTGACCATCAGTCGACTGATGGCCATCATCAGTCGACTGATGGTAGCATCAGTAGATCACGAGTCGATGATAATACGATCGACCGATGAAGGGCAATGAGTCCTCCGTCGGGCAATGACTAATGCTAGCTGCAAGGCAAAGTTAGCTCAAAGAAAACATTATTTCGACGGCCTTCGACCGTCCGATCTCGACCTAGACCATCGATGGGATGTCTTTGGTCGGATCTACGCTTAAGACCATCCCCGTAAAGAGGATACGACCTCACTTATGCTCACACACACGAGCTTACCTCGATACTTACTGCGTCGCTTTCACTTTTGGCCTTCCACTCGATTCCTTCGGCTCCCTCCGAAGTCACTCGAGTGTCGCCCGACCACCACGGCTTCCTCCGGGTGTCGCTAGCCTTCAGCTTCAGCTTTAGCACTTTTCTGCACACTCGATTCAGCTCGTGAGATAATGATATATCCTTGACTTTGCGTCTTTTGCCATAATCAAAATACAGGTTCGACTTAGGTGCCCCTGCACCAACATCATACACTAGATAAACCGGTTATTATCTCTTTAAATCTAGAGTGTAGTGAGGTTACCTTTTCTTCCTTTTCTAATTTGATGTTTGATAGTTGGGAGCGGAGGAGGTCTCTCCTTGCAAGCTTGGCCTCCGAGGTACCTTCATGAAGCTCTACTAGCATCTCCCACATCTCCTTGGCGCTAGCACACTCCCCTATCCTATTCACTTCTTGTTGGGGGAGTATGTTGTAGAGATGATGTTTGGCTTTTGAGTTTGCCAAGTATTCTTCCCTTTGCCTCTTGCTCCACCTTGATTTTTCCAATGGCTCCCCTTCTTCATCCCTAGGCATTTCGAAACCGTTTTCCATAATTAAAAGAATATCGAAATCGGTTTCGAAAAATACCTCCATTATCTTTTTCCACCAAGAGAATTCTCCTTCAAACTTTGGCAGATGAATGTTCGAGCCGGCCATCCTTGATTGTGCTTGTAGCGGCGGTTAGTCCATTGACAAGCTTCCTTGGCTCTGATACCGCTTGTAGGGTCGATATGTTGGCCGACTAGAGGGGGGTGAATAGCCCTCAATCGTTCGATGATGGAATTCGCTTGTCTACAAAGAATATTAGCGCAACAGAAACAAAACAAGACAAGCAAATAGAAATAAGAATACCAAACAATGCTAACACCGAAATGTAACGTGGTTCACGGCTGCGTCGCTAATCTACAGTCCTGATTCGTCCAAGGTGAATCACTCCTTTGCCAAATCCGCTAGATCTCTCCTTTGCACCAAGCTAGGTGGAGGTAATCTCTTTACAATCCCTCTTCTTACAATAGAATGGAATAATAGCAAGTAAGAAGAGTGGGAATTCTTTAGGGCACTTTGGGAGAAGATTAGAGCATGAACATTAGGCTCCCAAAGCCCCACACCCTTCCTCTTTATAGAGAAAGAGGGTTTCTTCCCGTTGACACAGGATCAGTCGATTGATGTCCCTATCAGTCGACTGGTCCTGTAGCCGTTGTCCAATAACGGCTGCTTTCCACATTGTCTTTCACCCAACGACACCATCATCAGTCGACTGATCTTACCATCAGTCGACTGATCTACCTATCAGTCGAGTGCTCATGAGCTTGACTCGCTTTTGTGCCCGAAACCCTTGCGACCAGTCGACTGATTCCTTCATCAGTCGACTGGTGGTCTCACAGTCGACTGTCAATCCATGGCAGTCGACTGTTGGCACTTGAACCAGACTCAAACACTAGTCGAGTCACAGTCGACTTAGAGTAGTCGACTACCATAACATGGTAGTCGACTGATGTCGGGAAATCTCATCCGACACTTAGCCAAATAGCCAAGTTTCACCTAAGAGCACTACCCCTTCCCGAGTTACATTTGCTCACTCTCATCCCTCGGATTCCCTCGCCTTCAAAGTTATCTTCGTCCGACCACGTCCCTCGGATGCGCCAAGCGCACGGCTCTGCAACGCCATCCTTCGCGTCTCGCCCTGAAGTCTACTTCCTCTGGCTTCACTCAAAGCTCCTCGTTCGACGGTCCCTCGGATGCTCCAAGCGCACGACTTCCACAAAGCCATCCTTCACTGACTCAAGGACCGAGTCATGAGATGTGAAACTCGCCAAGGCTCCATATGCGAATTACTAAGTCCTGCAAGACTCCAACGCACATATCAAATCCACACATCCTAACTTAAACCCTTTGTCACATACATCAAAATCATATCAAGGGTTGATTACACTAATAGTTTTCATGTATTTGATTAGATATTAAACTCATTTACTGAATGTCCATGATGCGATTCACAGCATGAGAGAATTTGTGATTGAATTACAACTAGTAAGTATCTCTACATGTGTCATTGTGATGTATCGGAATTATCCCTAGTCGATGAATTGATGGATTTGGACACCATCAATTCTGTCGAGACTAGCATGAGGTATACTCCTTGGTGTATCCAAGCAGCTGATTCTCACTGGCTACAGACATTGTGATGTCCAGAGTTAATCGTGGATGTTAGTTATGGTAACTAGTTCATTGGAGTTACCAGCTGTAAAACTTCATATGGTTTTCTGCATATATAGATATGTCAACGAAGTTCTTACTGTAGCTTAATTGCGATGTTCCTTTGACTTGCGGTATTCAAGTCATCTTGGTCATGAAGACTTATGCTTTGACATCTTAAGCAAGCATTTATGAGGAGATGTGGACCCGAGATGATTGGGTATAAGTCAAAGTGATCGAAGGTGTTTGAATAGCCTATAAAGGATTCACCACTCCTTGCGAGGAGATGTATACCCATGGCCTCTCTTCAGATTGTTACTAAAGTCTTTGGCCAAAGTATTACATGTTTAGAGTAAGATACTCTTGGATACATGTGCAGTAACTAGAATCCGTAGGATGAGAAAATGATACTTGGGCTAGGTGTGATGTAGTCAACCTAGTGGGGACTGACACTATAGAACATGTCCTGAACCAAGTGGGTATAAGATGTGTGAAGGGAACGGGGCTCGATTCATTGTAGCTGCTGAAGGGTTTCAGAAATAGTTTTGGATCAACCGTTGATCTTTTCGGTTAATTGAGGATCATGATGTACTACTAGGTGCCACTCATGATCGTTTTATAATTAATGGTTAATTATAGATCGCTAACATAAATCGAGAACCTATTTGGTCACACGCACAATGAGCGTAATCCGAAAGATTTAAAATGAGCTTGAGAATGAGATTCTCAGACCGAGAGAAACTAGGTTTGGTTGGACCAAACAAGGATCGAGCATGAAATTGTTTCAGTTGCAATGGAAGTGTGGATGGGTCGTGTCTTATGAAGACATGATGGATGAACCAAATTGGTTTGGTTCTAATCCAATGGTGAAGAATAAACCAAAGGGGTTTGGTTTGTTTTAAGCGAATGAACCAAAGTTGGTTCGGTTCATTTTAACTTAAAATAGACCAACTCGGTTCGGTTTATTTTAACTTAAGTTATTGGAGCAGGTTAACGGGTTTTGGTTATGAACCAATAACCGTTAGGAGAATGTGTTCTCTATAAAAACAAGGGTTAAGGGTTTTTCGTGGAGAACTTTTGGTTGTTGGAAAAACCTAGCCGCTCAACCCTCTCCCTCTCTTCTCCTTGCCGCCGCCCAAGGGTTCCACGCCGCCCAACTTTTTGCTGCTATCCACCCTTGCTGTCGATGTCCAACTGCTGCCGGCCACTCCTCCGACAACCCTCCGGCGACTCACCTTGGTTCCAGCGACCAAGGGTTGGCCGGCCATCCTCTTTGGTCGGCGCAACATCCTCCACCAAGCTGTCCAGTTTTCTGGACAGCTTGTTTCCTTCGTGTCGGAGCATCGTTTGGACGATGTTTGGAGCTCCGACAGTGGCTACCTTGCCGGGGATTCGATCTCCGGTAATCCTCATAGGTGGAGGACAATGGATTCGTCAAACGATTGACAAATACCTCTCCAGAGAAGCGAGTTTTGGGGACTCATTTTTGAATCCGAATTTTGATTCGGATTGTGATCTTCTCTCGATCACATAATCTTCAACACGAGGCTAGTGACTCGTATGAAGATGAGGCTCGTGGTTTTGTGAAGTCATCCCAACGATACTCGGCGTGGATACGAATAGAGACGATTCTAGTGAGAGTCGCTCCGGTTGATGTCTTTCCCGCTACACGTGATACGTCAGGTATACATAGAGTAATTTCCTTTTATTGTAAAATTTGAAACTACGATTATGTCTACACATGTTGTAATATGCATGCGTGTAGTGTGTGTGTTGTAATAAGTTAGATTTATTATTTTTTAATTCTTCCGCTGTGCACATGTTTACGAAATATGTTCGAACACACACTTGATGCGGTGCCGGAAACCCAACACCATTCAGTTCCGAACAACATTACATACTTGTGTATTGGTGTATTTGTGTTTGCCTTCACTTTCGTTATTGCTATTATTTTTATTTCCGCTGCGCTAATGAGATTTGTAGACGAACACGAAACGAATTCCATCGAGCTTCAAAACGCTATTCACCCCCCCCCTCTAGCGGTCAACGAATCCTCTATAATTGGTATCAGAGCTAGGAGCTCTTCTACAGACTAACCGCCGAGAGCAAACCGCTAGAGGAAGAAGATGGAAGTTGAAGAACAACTTAGATTGGACATCAACACACCGGTCTTGTACGCATTATATGGACGAGAAGGCTTCAATTCTTGGAAGAGAAGAATTGAAGATTTTATCATGATGAGAGATTTTGTGGAGTGGTCCATTTTAATGGAAGGATTCGAATATCCAAGAGGACTAAAGGGAGGATTCCTCAAGAAGAAAAGATGGACCGAAGAGCAAGTCCAAGCCTTCGAAAAAAATGATAAGGTAATGAAATTTTTTATTGATTTAATACCTAACAATATCTTGTGTATGTTAGGTAATTATATAGATTCCAAGGAGCTATGGAGCCAAGTGGCTAAGCTCCATGAAGACCCATCACCGGCTCAAGAAGAGGAGGCCGAAGATGAATCCTCATCCTCACAAGTGAGTGAGGATTCGGAAGTTGATAGAGAATCAACCTCCGAATCGGTGGAAGAAGAGGAAGAATTGGAGGAGACCTCCACCTCTAGGATTGAGAGGGAGGAGATTAGGGCATCCTCAACACCGGAACAACAAGAAGAAGCATCTACATCCGATCGAGAGGAAGAGCAAGCTCAAGAGATCCTCACCACCACCCTAGGTAACTCAAACATATGTGTTAATAATAAAATGCATATAATATGTTTTGAATGTAGGGAATGTGGGCATTACAAGAGTAAGTGCCCAAAGAAGGTCAAGAAGCCTCCACCGGCACCAAAGATCAAGGATGTCAGTCCCCCAACAATCAAAAGCAAGGAGCAAGTGATTTGCTTGAAATGCCGACTACCGGGTCATTACCGGAGTCAATGCCCAAAGGGGGAGAAAAAGGCTAGAAAGGGAGCATCACATGTAAGGGGAGCTAAGGCTAACCCTAAGGTACTTTTTAGTAATGCTCCTTCTAATTTAAATGTCAAAAAGCATGCTAGGAATTTTAATTCTCTTACCATTTATCATGAAAAGCATGCTAGGAATAACAAATACTTTTGTTTAGGAGCAAAAAATGTCCACATTTCAAATAAGAATAAATTTGGGACTAATGTCCCTAGGAAAACCTTACCTAGGGAATCTATTAGAAAAATTGAAGACCACCTAGGTTTCAACCCCAAATGGACTAGGCATATGCCTAGGAAAAACAATGTCCAAAGAATAGATGAAAAATCAAAAATTGGACAATTAGAATTAGAAAATCAAGTCTTGAGGTCAAGACTTGAAAAATTAGAGAAGACCCTTAGGATTATGCAAAATCAATTTAAGGGGTCAAATGGTCAAAGTCAAGGGTCTAGATCTAAAAGTCAACACCTAGGGGTTAGAAAGCAAGGTCCCACCAAGGGAAAGAAAGGTTTGGGTCACAAACCTAAGCCTAAGGAGGCCTATCACAATGTTCCATTTGACTATGGAACTAAACCTAGGTCTAGGAAGACAAAGGTCAATAGGGAAGTCATCCCTAAGATTGACCAAGGAATGTGCCTAGTGGTTAGGGTTTCAAGGAAACCTAGGAAAGCCACTAAGAAGGTTGCAAGGGGAGTTACCCCTAGAGTCAACCTAGGTAAGACCCAAATGACCAAGGCTTCTAAGCCTAGGAGGGTCATTAGGAAGGTATCTAGGGAGGTCATCCCTAAGGAATACCTAATAAACCCTAGGAGCTCAAATATATTTTGGGTTCCTAAGAGCGTAATCGATTCACGCTAGATGGGTTTAGGTGTGTCAACCTTGATTGGAAGGGTAGCTAACCCAACCATAGCAAAGTTGGCACTTTAGGATATTTTCAAGGTTATGGATACCTTGGAAATAGATTTGAATCCTAAAAGATTTTAGGATGTGCCAATATATTTTTGAAATTATGAAAAATCAATCAAATTGGCACAATTTAGGATTAGAGGTCATAGTGTGCCATTTTGGGTTTTTGGCACACTTGGGAGAAGAGTGATAATATGGCAAAATATACTCAATTATATCAAATGGCAATTAATATTAAATTTTGGGTATTATTATACCTATACATTTTATGTGTCATGCTTTGGTTGCCATATAACATGTCATGACATCATGTTTATTTTTATCATTTATATGTCATGATTATGTGTTAGGATTAAGGTTTAATGTCATATGTTTTTAGATTCCATCTTATGCTATGACATCATGATTATGAGCATGTATTTATTTATATCATCATTAATGCCATAATTATTCATGCATTTAAATTTGATTAAAATTGATTTAAAGACAATGGAATGACTTGAAGTCCCATTTATAAGGGAATCAAGTAGGGTTGCTTTAGAAAAATGCATGAAACCCTAGATTAGGATGAACAAAACTCACATCTCACATCACATTGACATGTATATGTTTTCATACACCCTAGATATATGTGAGATGCTAGGATATGAGTTAAGTTCAAGGTGCATAATTTTTGCATCTAGATGAACTAAAAGTCATCTTATTTTAATGGTGGATCATTGGGAAAGCTAGTGTATAAGTCATGTACATTAAGCCCAAGGAACATGATCCAATATAGGTTTTCAAAAACATTTTAAAATCATTTTAGAAAACCTTGGTGAAGTTTATCTTTTGATAGCAATCACCATTGATAAAATTGATACAAAGTGAGCTAAAACATTAAAGTTTTTCTTCACTTTTGAACTTTGTATCAATTTCGATATTTTATGGGTAAAATATTTTTCTAACATTTTTCACCCATTGTATTGGTCATAAGTATTATACGTATGAAGTTTCATGATTTTTTGAATTATGTATAATTATTTATGAATTTTTAAATTTCATTTCTGATAACTGAAATTCTGATATTTCAGTTATCAGTCGACTTCCCTTGGTGGCAGTCGACTGATGGACACGATAGTCGGCTGATCTCTGATAGAGTCGACTACCAGGTTGATTTCGTGAAAAATAAGGTTGTTTAGCTCGTTTTCAGCTACGGTAAAGTTTCATAATCACTCCTAATCCTAGAATATGCTTTGGGAAGCATTATAAAGGGTGAAAATCCATTGGATATGGATTAGGAGAGTTGTTAGGGTGATGTATCAAATTTAAGGGGTTGGAAAGTTCAATGTTGAACTTTGAACCTTATTTTTAATGGTTTAGAGTTCCTATTTGCTTAGGGACTTCCCAAGGACATTCTTGGTGCAATGGTCAAGGGGGAGCAAGCCTTTAGGGGGAGGTATCCATCATGGGATGATGGATGATATTTTTCCTCATGAAAGGGGAAATGAGAATTTTGAGATACCCAATTTGGAAATTGGGAGAGTGTATAGGATTGTCTCTCTTGAGTGATATGGGACTTATCACTATGAAGATTGTAGGCATCCCAGGTATTCTTGGATCAAGGGGGAGATTGTAAGATCTCATTAGGACATGAGACATTGACCTCTTTGGAGAAGACCTTTTTGATGCTAGTCAAAAAGGGGCAGAATGTTTGGGAGAGAATGTTGAGAATGTTTGGAGAATTTATGGGATTACCAATTTGGGATAATTGGTAAGAAGATTTGAGTTAGTTTTCTAACTCAAAGGTATGTGTTTTTGTCAAATATTAAAAAGGGGAAGATTATTGGTGCAATCGGCTCAGGTCACGATTGATCGGACTCGAGTTTGACTCGAACAATGTTTTGATGTTTGACATTGATGTTTGATAATATTTTGGAAAGATTGTTGGTGCAATCGGCCCAGGTTGACTCGAGTTTGACTCGAGCAGTGCCTTGATAGTATTTTGATGATAGACAAAACTCATGACATGGGATTGTCATGGGAAAGTCCAACATGGTATTGGCATGGAAAATCCAAGCATGGAGCTTGGTGTGGGAAAGTCCAACATGGGGTTGGCATGGAAAATCCAAGCATGGAGCTTGGTGTGGAAAAGTCCAAAGCATTGCGAAGCTGTGCGCTTGGTGCTTGGTGAGAAATGCAATGCGAAGCCATGCGCTTGGTGCATGTGGGAAGTCGTAAGGACTTGGTAAGTTCACTAGGCTCGGGGTCCTTGAGTCGATGAACGATGCATTGCGAAGCCGTGCGCTTGGTGCATCCAAGGGACCGCCGGACGGGGAGCGAATGGAGTGAGCCCAAAGGGAAGCATACTTCGAGGGCATGAGACGCGAAGGATGGCGTTGCGAAGTCGTGCGCTTGGTGCATCCGAGGGACGTAGGCCGAGGGAAGAGAGCTTCGGTGGGGAACGCCATGAGGGATAAGGTGGACTTGGCCAAGTGGCTAAGACTGAGTGTCGGAGACTCAAACTTGATGTTTGAGGGTTTACCCGACGGTCGGATGCTCAAACAACTTGGTGTTTGAGGTTTTTCCCGACAACAGTCGACTGGCATAGGTGTCAGTTCGACTGGTCCAAGTCGACTAGATTTCAACTGGTGTTAGACTTGCGGTTGGCAGCGGCGATCCATGGATCGGCAATGATCGATGCGATGTGCAATGACTTCCGAGAAGTGGCAGTCGACTGATGGGAGTGTCGCGAGCACAGAACGCTCCGTAGCCGACTGGGCAGTTAGCTACTAGGTCACCAGTCGACTGCCATGGACTGGCAGTTGATTGGTAGGTGATCCATTGGAACTTATCCGACGTGGATCTGGCCATTGTGAGATAATGGCTATAGGGGCAGTCGACTGGGGCCTTATGGCAGTCGACTGATGGGCGCGAAAATAGCTTGATGCAGGTTATAAATGGAGCTCAAGTGGGAGGATTTCGCCAAGACTTTTGTGAAGCTATTGGAGGGGAATTGCTGCTGCATTCCAGACCTTTAAGCGCCATCTAAAGCAAGCTACAAGCAAAGGGTTCAAAGCAAGCGTTGTAAAGTGTTCTTTATGTGTATTTCATATTTGTCTTTGTATTGCTTGTATTTCATATATTACTTGTTGTAATAGCTTGTGAGAGGTTTCTCCACCTCCAACGTGTAGTCGAGAAGGAGTTTAGTTAGTGTCGTGCGCATAACTAGAGCTCGGTGAGCTCGCCCGTGGAGTAGGAACCATTCGTAATTGTTATGTGTTGTTATATTACTTGTCTTTGTAATTGCTTGTGATTGTTATGTGTTGTTATTATCATTGTTATTCCGCTGCGCTAACAACAATCGTAGACAAGCAACGCAACGAGAACGAGCGAATTCCACCATCGAACGATTGAGGGCTATTCGCCCCTCTCTAGCCGGCCAACACACACCGATCGATCCCCTACAATATCAGAGCCAACGCACTTGTCAAGGACTAACCGCCGGCACAAGCACTACAAAATGGCCGGCTACAACATCCATCCACCGAAATTCGATGGAGATTTTGATTGGTGGAAGAAACGGATGGAGGTATATTTCGAAACCGATTTCGATTTCATGTTAATCATTGAAAATGGTTTTGAAGTGCCTAGGGACAAAGAAAATAAGCCACTAGAAAAATCAAGGTGGACCCAAGACCAAATGAAGGATTTCAAGACAAATCTCGAGGTAATTAAATTACTTAGTGATTTGATTCCTAACCATATTTGGTCTAGGCTAGGAAATTTTAGGGATGCAAAGGATTTGTGGAATAAGGTGGTTGAATTCCACAAGAATCCTGAATCGGCACAAGTGGAGAAGAATGCCGTGGAAGAATTGGCATCCACATTCGAAGATGTGGATGATTTAGTTGAGACCTCCACCTCTAGCATTGAGGGGGAGGAAAGGATTTCCATTCCGGAGCAAGATCAAAATGAAGCTTCTACCTCCGAAAGAAGTGAAGAGGCCTCCACCACCTCCCTAGGTAACTCAAGTGTTATTATTTTAAATAAAAATCACATAATATGCTTTGAGTGTAGGGAGAAAGGGCATTACAAGAGCAAATGCCCTAAATTGGCTAAGGAAAAGGCATCGACACCAAAAGTCAACTCAAAGTCAAAGGATGCCAGAGTTCCCTCAATTAAGAGCAAAGAGCACATTGTGTGCTTCAAATGCAACCAAAGGGGGGCACTACTGAAGCCAATGCCCTAGGGGGAGGAAGAAAGGGCAAGAAGGTGTATCTCATGTAGGGGGAGCTTCAAAAGCTAACCCTAAGGTACATTTAGTTAATGCACCTTCAATTCCTAAAGTCAAAAAGCATGCCAAAAATTATTTTAGTTCTCTTGCTATTATCAATGAAAAGCATGCTAGGAGAAACAATAAGGTTTATTGCTTAGGTGCTAAGCATGTTAGTTTCTCTAAGGACAAACCTAAGACTCAAAACACTAGACCTATTTTACTTAAAGAGACCATTAGGAGAATTGAAAACCACCTAGGTGTCAACCCCAAGAAATCTAGGCATATGCCTAGAAAGAGTCCTTCCAAAGAAAGAATGAAAATTCAAAATTGGGAAGATTAGAGGTGGAAAACCAAGACTTGAGGTCAAGGCTAGAAAAATTGGAGAAGACCCTAGCAATCATCTCAAATTCGGTTAAGGGACAAAAGTCAAGACCTAGGAAACAAGAAATGTCTAAGGGCAAGAAAGGTTTGGGTCACAAACCTATGTCCTACCATAATGTTCCATTTAATTACGGAACCACATCTAGGTCTCGAAAAACCAAGGCTAATAGGAAAGTTATCCCTAAGACTAGCCATGGTGTGTGCTTAATGGCTAAGGACTTAAGGAAAACCAAGAAAGCCACTAAGAAGGTCAAAGGAGGAGTCACCTCTAGAGTTGACCTAGGAAAGACCCAAAAGACTATGGCTTTAAAGCCTAAAAGGGTCATTAGAAAGGTATCTAGGGAAGTTATCCCTAGTGAATACCTTATTAACCCAAGGAGCTCCAATAGGTATTGGGTTCCTAGGAGCGTGATCGATTCACAATAGATGGGTTAGGGTGTGTCAACCCTAAGTGGATGGGTAGTTAACCTAGCCATTGTAAGTTGACACATTAGGATGTGCCAAAGTACTTGAGAAGTTAAAAATGATTAAATTGGCACAAATAGGTCTTAGAGGTATTGGTGTGTCATTTTGGGTTTATGGCACACTTGGGAGATAATGGAATTAAGGCAAAATGGAATTAACCCTAGAAATGGCAATTTGGATTTAACACTTAGGTATTTTATACCTTAGTATATTTTACCTGCCATGATTTATTTTCCTTGCCATGTCATGACATCATTTTCATTTTTATCTATAAAAATGTCATGATCATTTTTTAGACTTGTCTTTATATGTCATGTATGCTAAATGTCATTCACATGCCATGACATCATGATTTTGGCACATGTTTAGTTAAATTATATTTATGCCATAATCATCATCATGCATATAATTAAAAATGAATTAAGGACTATGGCATGATTTGATGGGAATAAAATAATATTGCTTAGAAATATGCATGAAACCATTAAAAGATCAAAACCCCACATCTCGCTAAAAACTTGCCTTGTATGTGTTTTACACATCTAGATATAAGTGAGATGTTTAGGAAAAAGAAATTAAAGGTTTCAAAAACATTTTGAAAAACCTTGGTGAAGCCTATCTTTTGATAGTTATCACCATTGAATGGGACGATACAAAGAGGGATCTTTATTGAAACTTTTCTTAACTTTTGGACTTTGTGTCAATCTCTTAATTTAGTGGGTAAAATATTTTCAAATATTTTTCACCCATAGTGTTTATGATAAGTAATATACATACCAAATTTCAAGATTTTTAAACTTATGTATATTTACTTATGGATTTCGGAATTCCATTTAAAATGTTGCTATAAATCTGATTATCGATCATTGCCGGGAGGCGATCAGCGATGGGTGTGGCAGCTGATTGATTTCTGAATTCAATCCACTGCCCAAGCTGATTTCGAGTAAATCTTGTTGGTTAGGCCCATGTTCAGCTAGGTTAAGGTCCCCTAACCACTCCTAACCCTAGGATATGCTTGGGAGAGCATTAGAAAGGGTGGAAATCCATTGGACATAGATTAGGAGAAGGGTTTAGGGAGAGTATCAATTTTAAGATGGATGAGAGTTCATTGTTGAACTTTGCCTTAATTTTGATTGTTTTGATGTTCATATTGGCTTAGGGACTCTCCAAGGACATTGTTGGTGCAATGGTCAAGGGGAAGCAAGCCTCTAGGGGGAGGTATCCATCATGGGAAGATGGATACGTATTTCCTCATGGGAGAAAAATTGGGTTGCCTCTCTTAAGTGATATGGGATCACTAGAAAGATTGTAGGCATGTGTTTCCTCCAAGGGAGAGATTGTAAGATCTCATTGGGATATGAGACATTCATACCCTTGGGGAGGACCTTTTTGATGTAATGTCAAAAAGGGGGAGAAGTTACCAAGTTACCAATTAGGTTTGGAATTCTCATTTGGGATGTGAGAATTGCCAATATGAAAGAATTGGTAGACTTGAGATGGTAGTTTTATCAATCATCAAAAAGGGGGAGATTGTTGGTGCAATCGACCCAGGTTGACTCGAGTTTGACTCAAGCAGTACCTTGATAGTATTTTGATGATAGACAAAACTCATAACATGGGATTGTCATGGGAAAGTCCAACATGGTGTTGGCATGGAAAATCCAAGCATGGAGCTTGGTGTGGGAAAGTCCAACATGGAGTTGTCATGGAAAATCCAAGCATGGAGCTTGGTGTGGAAAAGTCCAAAGCATTGCGAAGCTGTGCGCTTGGTGCTTGGTGAGAAATGCATTGCAAAGTCATGAGCTTGGTGCATGTGGGAAGTCTTGAGGACTTGGTAAGTTCACTAGGCTCGGGATCCTTGATGTAGGATCAAAATGAGCGCTAGAGGGGGGGGGTGAATAGTGCAAAACGGTTTTTCTTTTCTTTTGTTGTAAAAATGATAAGTGAGAGATAAGCGCAGCGAAAAAGAGATGGACACAAGGAGTTTTACTTGGTTCACAGCTAACCGGCTGCTAATCCAAGGCCCTAATGGTCCTAGACCACGTACAGAGGGCAATCACTAAAACACTCCTCCTCGTTGGAGGTAGGAGTTACGATTACAAAACTTTCGACAAAAACACAAGGATGGGAGACAAGCCCCTCTCTCCTTTTTGATATAAAAGCTCAAAAAACACAACTTAAATTAATCGACTAAAACGATTACCAACACTTTAACGGTGAAGCTTCGTGTTGGCAGCACTTCGTTGTAGTGGCGTCGTCGTAGAAGAGCAGCGTTGTGGAGGCGTTTGAGAGCTTTGTAATAATTGTTGTATCTAAGATGTGAAGCACCCCCCTCTATTTGAAGCCTTGTCCGCCCACTTGAGATCCGACCACCTCACCACCAATTGAGGGATAAGTTTCCACCTTGCTTTTGACCGGCCACCTCACCAAGATTTGGGGGATAAGTTGCCACCTTGCTTTTAGTTCCTTTTGCCCATTTTCAGGATACTTTAGTTATTTAATTTTATTTCAATTCGAGTTCTAATTTTAATTCGAATTCTAATTTTAATTCGAATTAGAGTAACTTCGAATTCAAACAAGGGTTAGCTCAAAGCAATATGTAGAAATATTAAATGTGATGGATTTAGATGGTTTCTAACCATCCGATCTCGACTTAGACTTTCATGGAAAGTTTTGGGTCGGATTGTCGCCTAAGATCAACTCCTAAACGGAGGATCCGACCTCACTTACGCTCGTCGGACACGAGTCTTACCTTGCACTTACTGTGTCGCAGATCTCCAACTCAAGCTTAACCTGTTTCTGCACACTCAAGTAGACTCATGAGATAACAAAATAGACTTAACCTTGTGTCTTTGCTATAATCAAAACACAGGTTCGATTTCGGTGCCTCACTGCACCAACAATCTCCCCCTTTTTGATCTATGGCAAAAACACACAAAGTTAAGGAAATTAAGTGCATGAAACAGTAAAGACATGAAGCAAAAGTAGGAGTAGTAAAAATATTTCTCAAGTTCTCCCCTTAGAGGAACCCTCCCCCTTGACCGAGGGTGAGTACTTGAAAAAGACTTTTAGTTCTCCAAACACAAAAGATAACGAGTTAAGTAAATGGCATTACTTAACTTAGGCTCTTTAGAGTCAAAAATAAGTGCAAGTTAAGTAATCAAAAGTTAAGTCAAAAGGTTAATTATTCAAAAGGTTTAACTTTTGATTTCTTAACTTGGGCCTTTAAAGTTTTCAATTCCGAAGAGTTGAAACCTAAACCTTACTCCCCCTTAACTTAGGCCAGAATCAAAGTTTTAAGTTAAGTTATCAAATTCAAAAATTTGAATTTATTGAACCTTAACTTTGGCCTTTTCTCCCCCTTTTGACATAAATCAAGAAAAAAAGTAGGGGGATTTTTAAGAAAACCCTAAGTCCAAGCATGATGATTTTGAAAATAATATGTGAAAATAATTCATCTAAATGTTCAACTCTAGTTTGACTTGATTGAAATGATATTATCAACAAGTCCTTATTAGAGTTGGTTAATATTAGTTGCATATTTATACTCCGAGGTTCATATTGATGCACTTGATCTACATCTTGGAACACAGGTAGGGTCCTAACATCTCACGCCGTTCTAGGTGGCTTAATACACAAACACATTAACCCTATGTGTTGTGAGATGTGTTGGCTCCTTAAATCTATAGGATCATGATATCTAGGGGAAGTCCTAAACTAGTTCCATTTGCATAAAGAAAAAAATAAGAAAAATAAAATTTTTGAAAATAGCATTTGAAAACTTTTGCTAACCTATTCTATTACGCACAAGCTCAATTTTCGTCTCAAGAGACTAAATTCGGCTTCGGGTAGTGGTTTAGTAAATAGGTCTGCTAGGTTAGACTTCGAGTCAACATATTCGAGTTGTATGGAGCCGTTGGCTACATGTTCTCGAATGAAATGGTGTTTTACCTCTATATGCTTTGTCCTTGAATGGCATATAGGGTTCTTAGTTAGATTTATCGAACTTATGTTGTCTACAAAAATTTTAGTTTTGGTGAAGTCCAACCTAAAGTCTCGGAGAGTGTGCTTCATCCAAAGAAGCTGAGTTACACACTCACCCATCGCAACGTATTCGGCTTCGGTGGTAGATAAGGCAACACAATGTTGCTTCCTACTGCACCAACTCACTAGACTCGAGCCGAGTAGTTGACAATAACCACTCGTGCTCTTTCTATCGAGTTTACTACCGGCATAATCCGAATCGGAGTAGCCGATTAGTTCGAACTCCGTAGATCTAGGGTACCAAATACCAACGTTAAGTGTACCCTTAAGATATCTAAGGATACGCTTAACTAGGGTTAGGTGAGACTCCTTAGCATAGGTTTGAAACTTGGCGCACATACTTACTGTGAATAGGATGTCGGGTCGACTCGTAGTTAAGTATAGGAGACTTCCTATCGTGCTCCTATAGTACTTTAAGTCAATGGACTTACTTTCTAGGTCTTCTCCTATGTTAATATTAATCGCCATTGGGGTGTTTATTATCTTAGCGTCTTGCAGTCCAAATCTTTTAATTAACTCCTTAGTGTATTTTTGTTGATATAGGTATATATCATCCTTAGTTTGTTTAATTTGTAGACCTAAAAAGAAACTTAACTCGCCTACCAAGTTCATTTCGAACTCACTTTCCATGAGTGAAACGAACTCGTTTAGTAAGGCTGAGTTAGAGGTTCCAAAAATTATATCGTCTACGTAAATTTGAGCTATGAATATTTCTTTACCTAAGGTTTTTAAGAAGAGAGTTGGGTCAACTAAGCCTTGGTTAAACCCTTTTGACTTAAGATGGATTGAAAGTCTCTCGTACCAAGCTCGAGGAGCTTGTTTAAGTCCATAGAGAGCTTTCTTAAGTTTTAGAACATGGTCGGGTTTATCTAGATTTTCGAATCCGGGGGGTTGGCTAACATAAACTTCTTCTTTAATGTATCCATTTAGGAATGCCGACTTAACATCCATTTGAAACAGCTTAAATCCTCGATGTGCGGCATAAGCTAGCAACATTCGAATGGATTCGAGTCTAGCTACTGGGGCATAGGTTTAGTCGTAATCTAAGCCTTCGACTTGACTAAACCCTTTGGCGACTAACCTAGCCTTGTTTCTAACTACTTCACCTTTATCATCAAGCTTATTTCGAAACACCCACCTTGTTCCAATTATCGTTTTGTCTTTAGGTGGTGGTACTAATTCCCACACTTCATTCCTATTAAATTGAGCTAGCTCTTCTTGCATTGCAATAATCCAATCGGGATCAAGAAGAGCTTGTTCAATTGATTTGGGTTCTATCTTTGAAATTAAGGAAATTTGACTAAGGTTCCTATAGGATGCTCTAGTTGAACTCCTAGATTAGGATCTCCTATCACTTGATCGATAGGGTGGTTAGTCTGAATCCTAGATTGGGTTGGGTTTGTGTCACCTAATGCTTGATCAATGGGGTGACTTGGTTGAACACTAGTTTGACTCGGATCACTTGTCACTTGGTCGACAAGAGAAGTTGGTTGATGTGGATTAGACTCGATCTCAGGGTCGGAGATGAGTTTGGTATCAGTGGGCTCAACACTTGGGGTCATTAAGGGTTTTGTAGGTTCGGGTACTTCGCCAGACACTACATTAATAGTCTCTTCGACTTTAAGGGTATCGTGGTTATATACCCTATAGGCCCTACGTGGTTGAGTATCCTAAGAAGATTAGGTGGAGGTTTTGGATTTGAATTTCCTAGGTGGTTCTTAGTGTTTAAGATATGTACTTTACATCCAAATACCCTAAAGTACTTGATGTTGGATACTTTATTGTGATAAATCTCGTCGAGGTCTTAAGGTGCCTCTTTACCATAAGGATCCTATTGCGGACATAGCAAGCCCGTGCTAAGCGTACGCTAAAACCTATCGGTAGGTCGTATTCGTTCAACATGGTCCTAGCGGCTTCTTGTAGAGTTCGGTTTTCCGCTCCACTAGGCCATTTTGTTGAGGGTCCTAGGGCAAGAGAATTCATGGTGGTATCCGTTTGATTCTGAAGTCGGTGAACCTTTGATTTTGAATTCACCACCATGATGCTTCTAAGTCTTTTAACCTTAAGGTTTTTTGATTCTCGATTAATTTGAATAGATTGATTAATTGATCTAGGGTATCATTTTATGTTTGATGAACCTAACCGAGTAAACACAGTAGTAAATCAATTATGACTAAGCAATATTGACTTCTATTGAGTGACTTGGCTCCATGTGAATCGAATAGATCCATATCACGAGCTCAAGTACACTTGAGGTTCGTTCTTAGTTAGTTAACTTGTGTTGTGTCCTAGGTTGTTTTCCTTGTTGACAAGCATTACATTTTATTAACCAAATTGTTGAGGTTGGGTAAGCCTCGACTAAGCCACTCGACTCATCTTGTGGGCGATTCTTGGAGTGCAGTGGCCAGTCATCGGTGCCACAACCATGATTCCTCTTCTGTGTCATAAGACATTTGGATGAGGATTTGATTAAGTTAATTGTATAAATGTTATTTGTCCTAGTTCCTTTGAGTATTGTTTTAGCTGTTTTATTTGTTTTAATTACACATTCATTTTCTAAAAATACGACCTTATAGTTATTGTCACATAATTGGCTTACGCTAAGCAGGTTATATTCAAAATTCTCTACAAGTAATACATTTTTAATAACAAAATTCGAGTTAAGCTCGATATCACCTGATTCGATGATTTTGAGCTTGTCGTTATTCCCAAAGGCTACGATCCTTGTCGTTTGAATCGAAGCCGTGAATTTGAGTTGATCCCGGTCATGTATGGGAGCAACCGCTATCCAACATCCATTGATCCTACACACAAGGTGGTTGGATTGGATGTTAGATTTTTAAAAAAAATTGGTTGTGAGTTGTTAAACCTAGGTCATCTCACCTGTGTCTATATGATCAAGCATGTTATACTTATGTGTTTTTTGTGAGATGACTTCCAATTAAGTTGATTAAGTGCATTTAGGTTCAAGTAATTTTATGTTAGATTTGGATTTGACCCTAGGCTTGTCAAGTTTACCTTTTCAAGATCATGGCTTCCAGGTCGTGGCGAGGCACAGGGGCCTTCTTTTATCTGATCATCGACCACTTCCTTAGACAAAGCCATTTTCAAGAAAATGATGACTTGACTCACCTAAGACTATTTCCTAGTCTAACTGGTTATTTTTGAAAAGAGGCTCCCCGAGGCTCAATCTTTTCGAAGGATTTTAGTTGGTTATGTACGTGTTCTAAGTGAGTTCACAAGTTAAAAAAAAAAAGCATGCAATTTCTAAGTTAAAGCACAAACATGTTTTGTACTGGCTCCCCCTAGACCGTTGAATTGGTTCGGTCTATCCACATAGTGGATTTGGTCCTTGGGAACCCAGTACGGGTTGGATCCTAGAGTTGAAATCAAAAAGTTCTTAGGGACCCATGCTTGGACATGTTTCCTATGTCGACTTACAATCGACATATACGACCTATTAGTTGTGTTTGAGTTAAACCCTAGTCCAGCCTTATTGTACATGACCCTTTGAGATCCAAGTAGGAGGTCAAGTCCTTTGGATCCCGAAGTGAACCTTTCCAACGTGTTCCTAAGATCTTCAACTTGACTTTTCAAGAGAGAGTTCTCAACTTCGAGCTTTTCAGCTCGAGTTGGGTCCTCTTCTCGAACTTGACTAGTCGAAGAGGTTAGGGAGACCTTGTGTTTGAGAGTTTGACCTCCTCAACCAGGGTCTCGACCTTGGACTCGGACTTAACTAATTTCCTAGACAAAAACCTAACCGTATTATGTAAAGTATTAAATAAAGTTCGACTCACTTTAAGGGTATCTTTTGAACCGGATGCGTATCCGTGGCTTGACTTGAAGGTAGCTTCGTAGTCCGAGTCATCCTCAGGTTCTGACTCAAGTTCAGGTTCGGTCTCCGTGTTTGACTCAATCGATTTCGCCATGAAGGCGTGGTCTTCGTCTTCTTCGGATGACGCTTCTTCCCATGTCGCGTTGAGGGCCTTCTTGTGCTTAGGTGCTTGGTGGTTGAGCTTGGGGCACTCGGACTTGATATGTCCAAACCTGTTACACTCATAACACCTAATATTAGAACTTTTAGGCTTACCTTGGTTGGGTCGAGTCGTGGTTCGCTTTCGTCCCTTGACTATCCTTCGAGCTAGGTTCATTAGTTCGGTAGTCAACTCCGGGTCAACTTCTTCTTCGGACTCGTCTTCCTCCTCGGTTGGTGGTGGCTTGCTTGCGATTTTCTTCTTCTTTGAACCTGCAAACAAGGCTATACCCCTCTCAGGTTCCAAGTTGGACTGCTCATGTAATTCGAAATCTGAGAATAATTCATCTATTCTAACTTTAGCTAGGTCCTTAGATACCTTGTAGGCATCGGCCATGGATGCCCACAAGATGGTCCTAGGGAAAGAATTTAGAACATACCTGATTAGATCTCGGTTTTCGACTTTCTGTCCTATTGAATGCAGCTGGTTAACTATGTCCTGGACGCGGGCATGCAATTGTGTTGCCGTCTCGTGTTCCTGCATTTTTAGTGTGTACAATTTATTGAACAACAAATCGCGTTTGCAAACCTTAGCTTGATCTGATCCTTCGTGTAACTCGATCAACCTCGTCCAGAGATCTCTTGCGCTGATGAAGGGTCCGACTCGGTTCAGCTCCTCCTTGGATAGCCCGCACTGCAGGATTTGAGTCGCCTTTGCATCTGCCTCGACTTGTCGTTTAGTGGTAATGGACCACTGATTGTAATCCAAGGATTCACTGTTGGGTTTCCGGCACCGCGGCGTGTGTGTGTTCGATCATGTTTCGTAAACATGAGCACAGCGGAAGCAATTAAAAATAATAAATACTCCTATTTATTACAACACACACAACACACGCATGCTATTACAACAAGTGTAGACATAACCGTAAATTAAAATTGCAATAAAAGGAAATTAAACTACGTTATACCTTTCGTATGACGTGTAGCGGGAACGGCATCAACCGGAACGATCCTTGTAAGAATCGTCTCTATCCGTATCCACGCCGAGCTCCTCGGGATGACTTCGCCAAGCCATGAGCTTCGTCTTCGTACGGGTTACTAGCCTCGTGTTGAAGACGACGTGATCGAGAGATGATCACGATCCGAATCCAAATTCGGACCTAAAACAAGTCCTCAAGACTTGCTTCTCCGGAGAGGTATTCGTCAACCGATTGACGAATCCTTCGTCCTCCACCTCAGAGGATTACCGGAGATCAAATCCCCGGTATGTTAGCGCTGTCGGAGCACTAACCGTCGTCCAAACGACGCTCCGGCGGAAGGAAAAAGCTGTCCAGAAAACTGGACAGCTTGGTGGAAGAGATAAGCGCCCGGCCAAAACAAGGAGACAAAAGCTCACCTTGATGCCGAACCTTTTAGGGGATCACCGGAGGGTCGCCGGAGGTTCACCGGCTGGAGCTTTGACGCCGGCAAGGGTCTTGACGGCAGCACAATCAAGGCTGGGCAAGGAGCTTGGGCGGCACAACCAGGTTGGGCGGCAACTCCTTGGAGGCTAGGGTTTTGATTTTGGATTATTAGGGTTTAACAATCCCTTAAGCCCTCTTTTATAGAGAACTAATTCTCTTAATGGTTAATGGATCATATCCATAAAGCCCGTTAACCCGCTCCATTAGGATAAGTTAAAATAAACCAAACCATGATGGTTTATTTTAAGTTAAAACGAACCGAACCAACCTTTGGTTCATTCGTTTAATATAAACCAAACCCTTTGGTTTATTCTCATCCATTGGATTAGAACCAAACCATTTTGGTCCATCCATTATGTCTTCATAAGACACTGTCCATCCATGCTTCCATTGCGACTGAAACAATTTCATGCTCGCTTTATGTTTGGTCAAACCAAACATAGTTTCTCTCGGTCTGAGAATCCCATTCTCAAGCTCGTTTTAAATCCTTTGGATTACACTCGTTGTGCGTGTGACCAAATAGGTTCTCGGTTTATGTTGGCCGTCTATAATTAACCATTAATTATAGAGCGATCATGAGTGGCACCTAGTAGTACATCATGATCCCCAATTAACCGAAAAGATCAACGGTTGATCGAACTATTTACGAAACCCTTGATGCTCGAATGAATCGTGCCCCATTCCCTTCACTCATCTTATACCCACTTGGTTCGGGACATGGTCTATTGTGTCGATCCCACTAGGCTGACTACGTCACACCTAGCCCAAGTATCATTTCCTCGTCCTACGGATTCTAGTTACTCCACATGTATCGAAGAGTACTTTACTCTAAACATGTAATGCTTTGGCCAAAGACTTTAGTAACAATCCGACGAGAGGCCATGGGTATACATCTCCTCGCAAGGAGTGGTGAATCCTTTATAGGCTATTCAAACACCTTCGATCACCCGACTTATACCCAATCATCCGGGTCCACATCTCCTCGGAGATGTTTGCTTAAGATGTCAAAGCATAAGTCTCCATGATCAAGATGACTTGAATACATGCAAGTCAAAGGAACATCGCACATAAGCCACGGTAAGAACTTCATTGACATATCTATATATGCAGAGAACCATATGAAGTCTTACGGCTGGTCACTCCAATGAACTAGTTACCATAACTAGCATCCACGATTAACTCCAGACATCCCTATGTCTCCCGGCCCGGTGAGAATCACCGCTTGGATACACCAAGGAGTATACCTCGTGCTAGTCTCACTCGGGTCCAAATCCATCAATTCATCGACTAGGATAATTCCGATACATCACAATTACACATGTAGAGATACTCACTAGTTGTGATCCAATCACAAATTCTCTCATGCTGTGAATCGTATCGTGGACATTCAGTAAATGAGTTTAAGATCCAATCAAATACATTAAACATGTATACTCGAATAGTGAATCTTCATTTATCATATAAATGGTTCATACATAAGGCGATTGCCTTAGGACATCTCTCATATATTACTAACGGACTCCCACTTGGCCTAATGCCAATCGCTACGGTATCCAATACCATAAGCTCTAACATGACCCTCAAACTTACTTTGAGGTAATGCTTTAGTCAAAGGATCCGCTAAGTTCCTTTCAGTGGGAATTTTCTCGATTTGTATTTCGTTCCTACTTATGATCTCTCTGATAAAATGATAGCGGCGAAGCACATGTTTGGATCATTGATGAGACCACATCAAGTTCATAGATGAACTACTTGATCCAAACCGCTTCCTTTGCTGCTTCCAAAGCTGCAACGTATTCTGCCTTAGTGGCAGAATCCGCTATAGTGTCAAGCTTGGAACCTTTCCAACTTATTGCCCCTCCATTCTAGGTGATTACATATCGGTGAGACACGGAATCATCCTTATGCATCGGAAGGCGCATCTGTATACCCGCGTATCACCATGTCCCCTTCTCCATATATTAGGAACACATCCTTAGTTCTTCTCAAGTACTTAAGGATCGTCTTAACAGCCGCCTAATGATCCATTCCTGGATCAGACTGGTATCTGCTCGTGACACTCAGAGCATACGATACATCGGGCCTCGTACATAACATAGCATACATGATAGATCCTATTGCGGATGCATAGGGAATCTTACTCATGCAAATCCTCTCGTCTTCTGTGCGCGGACACATAGACTTCGAAAGGTGTACCCCATGCCTGATGGGCAGATAACCTTTCTTGGATTCCGACATGCTAAACCTCTTTAGCACTCGGTCTATATATGTAGACTGCGATAGACCAAGCAACCGTTTCGATCTATCTCTATAGATCTTAATCCCAAGGATGTAGGTTGCTTCTCCCAGGTCTTTCATGGAGAATGTCTTGGATAACCAAACCTTAATCGCGTAAGATTGACACATCGTTTCCTATAAGTAATATGTCATCGACATACAATACTAGGAACACGACTGCACTCCCACTAACCTTCTTGTACACACAAGGTTCGTCTGGATTTTGTGAGAAATCAAACTTTTGATTGTCTCATCAAAACGGATATTCCAGCTCCTGGATGCTTGCTTCAATCCATAAATGGACCGTCGCAATTTGCATACCTTGGTTTTATCAACCGATGTGAAACCCTCAGGCTGTATCATATACACGTCCTCGATCAGGTTTCCATTAAAGAAAGCTGTTTTCACATCCATCTGCCATATCTCATAATCATAATGAGCCGCTATGGCCAGGAGCATCCGAATGGATTTAAGCATAGCTACAGGCGAATAGGTTTCGTCATAATCAACACCTTGCTTTTGACGATATCCTTTCGCCACCAATCTAGCCTTATAGGTAATCACATTACCATCCATGTCGGTTTTCTTCTTGAAAACCCACTTGCACCCTATAGGCTTTATGCCTTGGTGGGTCGACAAGTTCCAAACTTGGTTTTCGTACATGGAATCCATTTCCGACTTCATGGCACCAAGCCACTTATCCCTTTACGAACTTGGCACTTCTTCATAAGCGGTAGGCTCCTCATCATCAATGAGTAACACGTCGTTCGATTCACTTACGAAATCCATATCTCTCGGGAATATTGCGTGTTCTACGGATCTACGAAGATGTGGTGTTACAATAGTCAGTAGATTGCTCATCACTATGAGTTGTCAGTTGTGCTCATTATCTCATCAATGTCTATTTGAGTCTCGAGCCTCCTCAAGCTCGGCGACACTCCCACTTGTTTTCTTGCAAGAAACTCTTTCTCTAGAAACACGGCATTCCTTGAAACAAACACCTTTTGTTCCAAGGATGATAGAATTAGTAACCCCTTGTTTCCTTAGGGTATCAATAAATAGACATTTATCGGACTTAGCATCCAATTTATCGTCTGATCCGCTTCACATAGCGAGGACAACCCCATATCTTCAAGTAAGATACATGAGGTTTCTTACTATTCCATATCTCATATGGAGTAGTAGAGACTACCTTAGTAGGCATTCTATTTAACAAGTAAGCAATTTATGCAAGTCCCCAAAAGGACTTGGGAAGAGTCGCATGATTCATCATTGACCTGACCATGTCCAACAAGGTCCGGTTACGCCTCTCAGATACACCATTATGCTGTGGTGTATATGGCGGAGTCCATTGAGACAATATGCCATTGTCTCTTAGATAATCAAGAAACTCTTGACTTAAATATTCACCACCTCGATCCGATCGAAGTATTTTAATACTCTTGTCATGTTGTTTCTCTACTTCATTTCTGAATTCTTTGAACCTTTCAAAGGCTTCAGACTTGTGTTTCATCAAGAACACATACCCAAACCGTGAGTGATCATCGGTGAAGGTAATGAAGTAGCTATAGCCTCCTAATGCTTGAGTTGACATAGGTCCACATTCATCAGTATGTACTAAACCTAGTAACTCTCCCACTCGTTCACCTTTTCCAGTAAAAGGTAACTTAGTCATCTTGCCTTTTAAGCATGATTCACATGTATCGTATGAATCCAATTCAAACGATTCCAGAATTCCACATCGGTGTAATTCGGACATGCGTTTCTTGCTTACATGGCCAAGACGACAATGCCACATGTAGGAGTCTATTTGATTATCCCTTTCGAGCACTGTTGTTGCTCGCTTCGATATTGCAAATGTCACTGGATACGTCCAACGTATAAACACCATTGCTTAAAGTTCCAGTCCCATAAAGAACCCCATTCAAAGTTATGTAACAACAATTGTTACTAAACGTCAAATGGAAACCATTTCTATTTAAACAAGAAATAGAAATGATGTTCTTTATCAAAAAAGGAATATAAAAGCAATTGTCCAGTTCTAAGACAAGTCCTGCAGGGAGTTTCAACAAATACATTCCGATGGCGAGTGCAGCAACCTTTGCTTCATTCCCAACACGTAAATTTGACTCTCCCTTGACGAGTCTTCTTCTATTCCTTAGCCCATGTATGTCATTACATATATGTGAGCCACACCCAGTATCCAATACCCAAGTGTCTAAGAAAATAGAATGACAATCAATAAAGAAGATTTCTGAAGAAGATGGGGCATCCGATGCCTTATCCTTCTTCACGGACTCTTGATAAACCTTGCAATTTCTTACTTGATGACCCTCCTTGCCATAATGATGGCAAGTGCCCTTTATAGTTACGCCTTTTAGCCTTTTTCTTCTTCCCTTACATTTGTTCCTTTGACTCCCTCTTAGAACCTTTCTTGAGGAATCAACTAACAACACCGTCCCTACTCATGCTTCTCGAAGGCTCCACAGTCTTCAGCATGTTGAGCAGTACCACAGATGAACCTCCTTGCATCTCAGAGGTGAAGAGGAGCTTGGAGACTTCGAACCTTTCGAATCTCACTTGCTCATCAACCAACTCACAGTGATGAAGGACTACGATATGAGCATCCATATGCTCATGCTGCTTTCGTAGCTTGGGTTCCATCGCGGCTAGCATGATGCAACTCATTTGTTCAGAATCACTCACATGTTTCTGATAGGCCAACAATTTGTCCAAAGTTGCATCGTCACTAGGACAGGCGGGAAGAGGCGCTTCGAGGACATACACAAGTTTTTCACCTTGAGAACAATTCTCAAGTTTCTAAGTCAGTCCAAGAAGTTTGGCCCAATCAATTTATTTGAATCCAAAATGGAACGCAAATTCAAACACATCATGATCAATATATTAACTTAGAAATACAAAACGAGCATATATGAGAAAGATGATTTTAAAAATGCATCAATATACATTTATAAATCCCATTCATTTTTCGAATTCAAAAACCCCAAAATCACTTCGGGAGATCATAGGTCCATCTCCGAATGGGCTGATATCCATCATAGATAAGAACAACCTTGGAGTGAGTCCAACAAGCCATTCTTAGCTATGATGGTGGGTATCAAGTATACCGATTACATATCATGTATATGTAACTATCACAATGTGCTATCAACTAATTGAATGTTTACACATACATTGGGTTGTTAACACATTAACAAGTATGCATCATATGCATAGCACCCAACTTCACCTCTCTTCACATCGACCTTGGAGTGAGTCCAACAAATCGATGCTCCAAGTTAAAGCCGACCCATTAATCGCGAAATAGTTTTAATATGGTTAGAGCACATTCAACCAATTAGCCAGCTTGGAGTGAGTCCAACAACCCAAACTAACGATTGACCTCGACTCTTACCATATTAGAGTTAAACTATTCCAATGATTTGAACATGTTCGAGTTCGAGCGGGCTTGGAGTGAGTCCAACAACCCAAACAAGAAACAGAACTCTGGTTCTAACCATATTAATGGAAGGTGTAGGCTTTAATATTGAGTTAGGGTTTTATGTCTCATCCTCTTTGCATGCAAATAACTATTATCTACATGGCATGGCATGGCATACATGGCATACATCTACATGTCACGACACGCATGGCATAATGTTATGCATCTAATGCAATTACATGGCATACAATTATGTCATGTACATAATTTCCTTATTTGTCATAACTATTTATGGAAATAAAATATGTTTAAGATTTGATTCTTCAAATCAAATCATAATTAAATTAGGAAACAAATTTCCAAATCTAATCACATATTTTATTCATGGAATTATTTGATTAAGGAAAATCTATTTAGGAAACCAATTTCCTAAATCTTTAAAACTACTTATGGAAATAAAATATTTTAAGATTTGATTTCCCAAATCAAATCATGATTAAATTAGGAAACAAATTTCCAGAATCTAATAAAATATTTTATTTATGGAAAATATAAATTTCCATAAATACTTCCAACTTTCCAAAAGTGGAAGATTTCCATAAATACTTCTAGACTTTCCAAAATTGAAAAATTTACATAAATACTTCTAAATTTCCAAAATTTAGAAAATTTCCAGAAATACATTATGACTATCGCAAAACCATTTTACGATTATGTCGAAACACAACCTGGGCTCTGATACCACTGTTGGGTTTCCGGCACCGCGGCGTGTGTGTGTTCGATCATGTTTCGTAAACATGAGCACAGCGGACGCAATTAAAAATAATAAATACTCCTATTTATTACAACACACACAACACATGCATGCTATTACAACAAGTGTAGACATAACCGTAAATTAAAATTGCAATAAAAGGAAATTAAACTACGTTATACCTTTCGTATGACGTGTAGCGGGAACGGCATCAACCGGAACGATCCTTGTAAGAATCGTCTCTATCCGTATCCACGCCGAGCTCCTCGGGATGACTTCGCCAAGCCACGAGCTTCGTCTTCGTACGGGTTACTAGCCTCGTGTTGAAGACGACGTGATCGAGAGATGATCACGATCCGAATCCAAATTCGGACCTAAAACAAGTCCTCAAGACTTGCTTCTCCGGAGAGGTATTCGTCAACCGATTGACGAATCCTTCGTCCTCCACCTCAGAGGATTACCGGAGATCAAATCCCCGGTATGTTAGCCGCTGTCGGAGCACTAACCGTCGTCCAAACGACGCTCCGACGAGAGGAGAAGAAGCTGTCCAGAAAACTGGACAGCTTGGTGGAGGAGATAGGCGCCGGCCAAAACAAGGAGACAAAAGCTCACCTTGATGCCGAACCTTTTAGGGGATCACCGGAGGGTCGCCGGAGGTTCACCGGCTGGAGCTTGGACGCCGGCAAGGGTCTTGACGGCAGCACAATCAAGCTGGGCGGCAAGGAGCTTGGGCGGCACAACCAGGTTGGGCGGCAACTCCTTGGAGGCTAGGGTTTTGATTTTGGATTATTAGGGTTTAACAATCCCTTAAGCCCTCTTTTATAGAGAACTAATTCTCTTAATGGTTAATGGATCATATCCATAAAGCCCGTTAACCCGCTCCATTAGGATAAGTTAAAATAAACCAAACCATGATGGTTTATTTTAAGTTAAAACGAACCGAACCAACCTTTGGTTCATTCGTTTAATATAAACCAAACCCTTTGGTTTATTCTCATCCATTGGATTAGAACCAAACCATTTTGGTCCATCCATTATGTCTTCATAAGACACTGTCCATCCACGCTTCCATTGCGACTGAAACAATTTCATGCTCGCTTTATGTTTGGTCCAACCAAACATAGTTTCTCTCGGTCTGAGAATCCCATTCTCAAGCTCGTTTTAAATCCTTTGGATTACACTCGTTGTGCGTGTGACCAAATAGGTTCTAGGTTTATGTTGGCCGTCTATAATTAACCATTAATTATAGAACGATCATGAGTGGCACCTAGTAGTACATCATGATCCCCAATTAACCGAAAAGATCAACGGTTGATCCAGAACTATTTCTGAAACCCTTCAGTAGCTCGAATGAATCGTGCCCCATTCCTTCACTCATCTTATACCCACTTGGTTCAGGACATGGTCTATTGTGTCAGTCCCCACTAGGCTGACTACGTCACACCTAGCCCAAGTATCATTTCCTCGTCCTACGGATTCTAGTTACTCCACATGTATCGAAGAGTACTTTACTCTAAACATGTAATGCTTTGGCCAAAGACTTTAGTAACAATCCGACGAGAGGCCATGGGTATACATCTCCTCGCAAGGAGTGGTGAATCCTTTATAGGCTATTCAAACACCTTCGATCACTTCGACTTATACCCAATCATCCCGGGTCCACATCTCCTCGGAGATGTTTGCTTAAGATGTCAAAGCATAAGTCTCCATGATCAAGATGACTTGAATACCTCAAGTCAAAGGAACATCGCACTTAAGCCACAGTAAGAACTTCATTGACATATCTATATATGCAGAGAACCATATGAAGTCTTACGGCTGGTCACTCCAATGAACTAGTTACCATAACTAGCATCCACGATTAACTCCGGACATCACAATGTCTCCAGCCGGTGAGAATCACCGCTTGGATACACCAAGGAGTATACCTCGTGCTAGTCTCGGCGAATTGATGGTGTCCAAATCCATCAATTCATCGACTAGGGATAATTCCGATACATCACAATTACACATGTAGAGATACTCACTAGTTGTGATCCAATCACAAATTCTCTCATGATGTGAATCGTATCGTGGACATTCAGTAAATGAGTTTAAGATCCAATCAAATACATTAAACATGTATACTCAAATAGTGAATCTTCATTTATCATATAAATGGTTCATACATAAGGCGATTGCCTTAGGACATCTCTCATATATTACTAACATTCACCTTCTTCATTAGTAGGAAGGGTGAACCCGGTTTGGATCACAATCTACATCTCTATTTGGGTTTTTAGGAAGCACTCCATCCGACCTTTCCAGTAACGAAAATCATCACCATTGTAAAACGGTGATCGGACGGTGCTAAAACCCTCGAGATGGGTCATTAACACGAAACGGTAAGAAGAGAAAAAAAACACACAGACAACAAAGGTCCCAAGACTTGCGTCTTGGATTAGTAGTGCGGGAAGAAGAAAAGATAAATAAATCAATCAATAGATTAACTAATTAGAAAATTAATTTTAATTCTGTAAAAAAAATAATTAATTAATTAATTTCAAAAATTAATTAAAAACTATTTTGTAGAAAAAAAATCTAATGTTGAAATTAAGTAAAAAATATTGAAAAACCAAACTTATATTCTAGACAAGATTTAAAAATTAAAATAAGTTTTTAATTGATTTTTAATTGATTAAATTTTGTAAATTGATTGAAAATCTATTTTAGTGGAAATAAGATTTAATTCAATGTTAAGATTAACGAGAAAACTTTATAAAACGAAATATAAAGATTTTAGGGTTTGAAAAATTCAAGTGTTTAAAAAAAATGAAAGAATTTTTAATTCTGGGAAAAACTAATTTTAATCAGTAATAGAATTAAAAAATCGTAATTAAGAGTTTTTTTTGTTAGGATGATCAATAGAAAGATTAAAAGCGATAAAATTAAATTAAAGAAAAGTCTGGAAAAAAAATTTTACAAAAATTAAAAAAAACACAAAAATTAACATAGATAGAAACAAAGGAAACAAAAGAAATAAAAATTACTCAAATTGGTGGTTTCACTAAATTTGAGTGCCCCCAGCTCTGATACTAGTTGTAGGATCGAAATGAGCGCTAGAGGGGGGGTGAATAGCGCAAAACGGTTTTTCTTTTCTTTTGTTGTAAAAACGATAAGTGAGAGATAAATGCAGCGAAAAAGAGATGGATACAAGGAGTTTTACTTGGTTCACAGCCAACCGGTTGCTAATCCAAGGCCCTAATGGTCCTAGACCACGTACGGAGGGCAATCACTAAAACACTCCTCCTCGTTGGAGGTAGGAGTTACGATTACAAAACTTTCGACAAAAACACAAGGATGGGAGACAAGCCCCTCTCTCCTTTTTTATATAAAAGCTCGAAAAACACAACTTAAATTAATTGACTAAAACGATTACCAACACTTTAACGGTGAAGCTTCGTGTTGGCAGCACTTCGTTGTAGTGGCGTCGTCGTAGAAGAGCGGCGTTGTGGAGGCATTTGAGAGCTTTGTAATAATTGTTGTATCTAAGATGTGAAGCACCCCCCTCTATTTGAAGCCTTGTCCGCCCACTTGAGATCCAGCCACCTCACCACCAATTGAGGGATAAGTTTCAACCTTGCTTTTGACTAGCCACCTCACCAAGATTTGGGGGATAAGTTGCCACCTTGCTTTTAGTTCCTTTTGCCCATTTTCAGGATACTTTAGTTATTTAGTTTTATTTCAATTCGAGTTCTAATTTTAATTAGAATTCGAATAAATTCTAATTCTAATTTTAATTCGAATTAGAGTAACTTCGAATTCAAACAAGGGTTAGCTCAAAGAAATATGTAGAAATATTAAATGTGATGGATTTAGATGGTTTCTAACCATCCGATCTCGACTTAGACTTTCATGGAAAGTTTTGGATCGGATTGTCGCCTAAGATCAACTCCTAAATGGAGGATCCGACCTCACTTACGCTCGTCGGACACGAGTCTTACCTTGCACTTACTGTGTCGCAGATCTCCAACTCAAGCTTAACCTGTTTCTGCACACTCAAGTAGACTCATGAGATAACAAAATAGACTTAACCTTGTGTCTTTGCTATAATCAAAACATAGGTTCGATTTCGGTGCCTCACTGCACCAACACTTGAGTCGGTGAAGGATGGCATTGTGAAGTCGTGCTCTTGGTGCATCCAAGGGACCATCGGACGGGGAGCGAATGGAGTGATCCCAAAGGGAAGCATACTTCGAGGGCATGAGACGCGAAGGATGGCGTTGCGAAGCCGTGCGCTTGGCGCATCCGAGGGACGTAGGCCGAGGGAAGAGAGCTTCAGTGGGGAACTCCATGAGGGATAAAGTGGACTTGGCCAAGTGGCTAAGACTGAGTGTCGGAGGCTCAAACTTGATGTTTGAGGGTTTACCCGACGGTCGGATGCTCAAACAACTTGGTGTTTGAGGTTTTGCCCGACAGAAGTCGACTGGCATAGGTGCCGGTTCGACTGGTCCAAGTCGACTAGGGTTCGACTGGTGTTAGACTTACAGTTTTGTGCTTAGCAATCGACTGCCATGGATTGGCGATCGATGTCGGCAATGATCGTGATGGGATGTCACGAGCCGCAATGCTCGTGAGCCATTGGGCAATTAGCTACTAGGTCACCAGTCGACTGCCATGGACTGGCAGTCGATTGGTAGGTGATCCATTGGAACTTATCCAACGTGGATCTGGCCATTGTAAAGTGTTCTTTACGTGTATTTCGTATTTGTCTTTGTATTGCTTGTATTTCATATATTACTTGTTGTAATATCTTGTGATAGGTTTCTCCACCTCCAACGTGTAGTCGAGAAGGAGTTTAGTTAGTGTCGTGCGCATAACGTGAGCTCGGTGAGCTCGCCCGTGGAGTAGGAACCATTCGGTTCCGAACCACGTATATGCTTGTGATTATTATGTGTTGTTATTATCATTGTTATTCCGCTGCGCTAACAACAATCGTAGACAAGCAATGCAACGAGAACGAGCGAATTCCACCATCGAACGATTGAGGGCTATTCACCTCCCTCTAGCCGGCCAACACACACCGATCGATCCCCTACACAATCGACCCGGGTCATGATTGACTGAACTCGAGTTTGACTCGAGGGGGATTTTGATGGTTGACTGGAGTTGTCCATGTCATGTAAAGTCCAAGAATGGGTCTTGGCAAGGAAAAGTCCAAGCATGGGTCTTGGCATGGAAAGTCCAACATGGGTTGGCAAGGGAAAGTCCAAGTCTTGAGTACTTTCCATGTAAAGTCCAAGCATGGGTCTTGGCAAGGAAAAGTCCAACATGGGTTGGCATTTGAAAAGTTCAAGGGTGTAGTCTTGGCCACGTAAGTCCAAGGGTATAGTCATGGTGGTGAAAGTCCAAGTCATGGGTACTTGGCATTTGAGAAGTCCAAGGGGTTTGATATTGGCGGCGTAAAGTCCAAGGGTGAAGTCTTGGAAGCATAAGTCCAATGGTTAGCGGCGTAAAGTCCAAGCAGAGTCTTGGCAACGTAAGTCCAATGTGCCTTGGCGGTATAGACACCATTAGAATGACATAGCCGATGGAAGTACCTGAAGGCTAGTGTATGGATGAACAAGTCATGGATGACTTGGAGGGATCCGATAGGCACGAGGCTGATGGAGGTGGCTAGAAGGCTTAGGTCTAGGCTAAGGGTTGTCTAGCAAGTATGGGGGCACCATACTTGAGGTTAAAACCTCACATTTGAGGTTGGCAGTCGATTGGCATTATGGTCGGTTCGACGGCCTGAGTCGACTAGAGTTCAACTGCCATTTAAGGGTTGAAAAGGCTCTGGCAGTTGACTGCTCATTGGAGCCGTCGACTGATGGGCTGATAAGTCGACTGCCATGGACGACAGTCAACTGATAGTTCGACCGCGAGCACAGAACGCTCCGTAGCCGACTGAGCAGTCGGCTACGAGCGTTGGCAGTTGACTGCCAATGTTGGCAGTCGACTGATGGGAGTACCGTTGGAGTCTTTCTACCGTGGATCGAGCTATTGTCTCACAACAAGGTGTTAGCGATCAGGGCCTTATGGCGATCAACGCCAAAGCGAAAATCGGCCGTCGAGTTAAAAAAGTTGTTCGTGGAAATTCCGACATTGATTCTTTAGGAGCTTTGGTGAGGCGATTTGAAGGCAAATTGCAAGTGCATTTCAGGGTCCTTCAAGCTCATCCAAGCAACCAACAAGCAAGCACTCAAAAACCCTAGTTTGTAAAGTGTTCTTTACATTTCCTTTGTATTTTGCTTGTATTTTTGTGTATTGCTTTTGTAAACACTTTTAAGAGGTTTCTCCACCTCCGACTTGTGTCGAGAAGGAGTTATTTGTGATTAATGGTTGCGTGTGCATCACTAGAGCTCTTTAGAGCTCGATCCGTGGAGTAGGAACCATTCGGTTCCGAACCACATTACATACTTGTGTATTGGTGTATTTGTGTTTGCCTTCGCTTTTGTTATTGCTATTATTTCTATTTCCATTGCGCTAATGATATTTTTACACGAACACAAAACGAATTCCATCGAGCTTCAAAACGCTATTCACCCTCTCCCCTCTAGCGGTCAACGAATCCTCTACACAAGTTAGGTAAAACATTGAAGTTTTCAAAGATTTTGAACTTTGTATAAATCTTTTAAATTAATGGGTATTTTAATATAAAACTATTTTTCATTCATTGTACTTGATATAAGTAATGTACGTATGTAATTTCAAGATTTTTCGAATAACATATAATTGCTTATGATTTTTTAAAATCCAAACTGAAAGTCTGGTTTCTAAAAAATCATACTCTAGTCGACTGCTCCATGGAGTCGACTAGTGAGAGTTGCAGTTGATTGGTCACTAACAGAGTCAACTGTTGTGTATGATTTTGGTTGAACAAAGATTGCTTAGCCATTTTTCAGCATCGCTATGTACCCTAACTGCTCCTAACTCTATGATATGCTTAGAGAAACATTGGAAAGGTGAAATGTTCATTGAAAATAAATTAGAGAGTTGATTAGGGTGGAGATTAAATTTTAAGGAAGGTTAAAGTTCAAGTTTGTGCTTTTACCCTTATTTTTTATGGTGCAAATTTCCTATAGGCTTAGGAACTCTCTAAGGACATTATTGGTGTAATAGTCAAGAGGGAGCAAGCCTTTAGGGGGAGTTTATCCATCAAGGGATGATGGATGTTAAAAAGGGGGAGAATGAAAGATTGTCCCTTATTTAGTGATAAATGTTTTGCCACTAAGAAGAGTGAAGACATCTAAGATGATTTTGGACCAAGGGGGAGAATGAATGATCTCATTGGAAGATGAGACATGAAAACCTTAGTAGACTTTTTAATGTATGCCAAAGGGGGAGAAATGAAGGGTTTAAGTTAGGTAAACCTTCATTATGCCTTGGCATAAGAAGAGTCAAGTTGGGCTTATGGGATATCCTAACTTAAAGGTATTGTCAAACATAAAAAAGGGAGAGATTATTGGTGCAACCGACCCAGGTCACGATTGACTAGACTCGAGTGGGACTCGAGTAGGATTTTGATGTTTGACAATGGTTTGACAATATGGTTTGACCAAATGTTGATCATATAACTAGTGGATTATTGGGATATCCAAGGCCATATGAGGGAGATTGTCATGGAGGAGATTGTTGGAGCAATCGGCCTCAGGTCAAGGTTGACCAAGCTCGAGTGAGACTCGAGTGGAATTCCAAGATTGGATTCTTGGCAATAGAGAAGTCCAAGTATGGATACTTGGTAAGGAAAAGTCCAAGGATGGAGTCTTGCCAATGAAAGGTCCAAATATAGATATTTGGCAAAGGAAAAGCCCAAGGGTGGAGTCTTGGTAATGAAAAGTCTAAATATGAATATCTGGCAAAGGAAAAAGTCCAATTGTGTAGTCTTGGTCGTGTAATTCCAAGGATGTAGTCTTGGCAGTGAAAGTCTAAGTTTGGAGACTTGGCAATGGAGAAGTCCTAGAGGCACAACATCTTGGCAAAGGAGACCCATTAGCATGACAAAGTCGATAGAAGCACTTTAAGGCTAGGGTCAAGGGTGAGGAGTCGTAGACTCGAAATAAAGGCTTGAGGCTGATGGAAGTGGCTTGAAGGCTTAGGTCTAGGCTAAGGGTACCTAATGACATGACGTAGCTAATGGGAGCACCTGAAGGCTAGTGCGAAGGGTGAAAAAGTCATGGAGGACTCGGATTGACCCTGAGGGTGTGAGGCTGATGGAGGTGGCTTGAAGGCTTAGGTCTAGACCTAGGGTGAGTATCAAGTATAAGGGGGTTATACTTGGGTTAAATCACATGTTTGAGGTGTACCAGTCAACTTATGGCATTGGCCAGTTAAGGAAGCTCAGTTTGACTCAAGCAGTCAACTGGGATTATGACCCAGTCAACTGGTCGAGTAGTCGACTAAGGCTCAACTGTTGACTTGTGGCTCTGGCAATTAACTGGTGGGTTAGATCAATCGACTGACCATTGGCAGTCGACTGCTAGGGTTGAGTAGTCAATTGGCCTTAAGTGGACGAGGCACAGAAGGTTTTGTTGTTGACTACTAGCTTATGGCAATCGACTAATGGCTATGGCAGTCGACTGCTAGGCTAGGGCAATTGACTGGATGGTCAAAATCTAACACGGATTAGTCCGTTGTGAGACAAAGGTACTGTGGGTAGTCGACTATTGGGTAAGGATAGTCGACTGCTAGGCGAAAACTTAGCCCAAGTGGAGGCTTTAAAAGGAGATCACAATGGGGGATTTCGGCAGCGGTTCTTGGGCGATTTTGAGGCGAAGTGTTGCTGCATTTCAGGTCTTCAAAAGCTATCCAAAGCAACCAAAAGAATGCTCAAGAAAAGCTTTGTTATGTAAAGTGTTTTTTACTTGTATTTGCTTTTGTATTTCACTTTTGGTTGAATTACTGTATAAAATTCATTGTAAGAGGTTTCTCAACCTCCGAATTATTTCGGAGAAGGAGAAAAGTTAGTGTGTATGGATCACTAAGCTCGCCAGTGGAGTAAGAACCATAGGTTCCGAACCATATAAAATCTGATATTGTGCATGTGTGATTGTCTTGTTTATTTTTTTTGTGGTTTATTGTATTTTCACTGCGTATTAATAACAATTGTAGACAAGCATGACAACGAACGAATCGAAGAAATCGATTGATGCTATTCACCCCCCCCCCCCTCAAGCACACCAAACGGTCCCCAACATTTGAATCACTGATGAGACCAGATTTTCTTTGCCTATGAAATGGTGCCATTCTTGTCGTAGTATACTGGTAATGCCTCAACAATACTCAGAACAACTCTAAGTTTAGAAATGAACTTCTTGATCCAAACTACTTCTTTAGTTGCTTCCGAAGCCGCAATGTACTCTACCTCTGTGGTAGAATCAACAATGATCTCTTGTTTGAAACTTTTCTAATTGACCTCTGATAAATAGGTATTTGTCGTGGTACCATTACAAATTAATTACCAAACCCTCTCTACACTAATATAGCATAGTAAATGGCCCGGATCGTTTCCCAACGAGTGTAATTGGTAGAATAGTAAACTTAGGATTTCTAATTATTGCTTTGGATTTTCTACTAAAGATGGGGGGTTTGGATTTTAAAAGACTAATCCTACTATTGCAAGGTAATTAAAACTCTAAACTAACATGCAACAACTAAATCAAACAATGCAGGAATTAAATCAACAAAAATTGGAAGAGGAAATAAATGATCTAATCAACTCAAGATAGGCTCGGCAAATGAACAAGTTCCTCTAGCTAAGTCCAACGAAGCTCGATCGAGACTCCGTAAATGGCAGTAGATGAGGGATGGTGTAAACTCCTGAATCCAGTAGTTTGATGGATGCTCCGAACTCTCGAGGATCAGGTTGAGCTCAAAGAAGTGTCGTCGGGGCGGACTCCTCGTCGAATCCGAAAGAGAAGGTGGATGGGTTGTAGAGATGGAGGACATCGCCGAAATCTCTCGATGAAGTGGTTCCTCCTCGAATCCGTGGAGGAAAATGGATGGAAGCAAGGTGGAGGCAGCTGCTAGGGCTCAAGGGAAGAAGAGATTTAACTAACAACATAATGAAATAATCAATGCATCAACGAAATCTAATGCATGAACATGATTAAACGAAAGCAACTACTTAACTACAATTGCAATGAAATTAAAGGAACCATAAATTAAGCATCCTAATCTACATGCATCTAATTAAAGCACATAAACTCTAACATTCAACCTAATTAAGATTCACAAGACATTAAACTCACTCATTCAAGCATTTCATCCAACACTTCATGAGCAGGAAACAACCTAAACCAAATGCGTGCAATTCAAAACATGGAATCTGAATTTGACTACAAGCATTCAACACAAACTAAATGACCAAACAATCAAAACGAAGGTTGTAGAGTTGCTGATGGTGATCGTCGAAATTGAAATAGAAGCTATTAGAGGTGTAACAGGGCTGGCGGAGCTGATGGCTATCGGCGATGTTGTGGAGCGGTTGACGAGATGTAATCGGAGGGGAATCCCAACTCCAGTGGATCCTGACGGTTCATAGGGGAATCCCCACTCCTCTCCGATGGTTGTAGGCGGCGAGGAAGGCGGAGATGCCTGCTGGCGGCTGGAAGAGGTGATAAAATGGCAGTGGAGAAGGGATGTTGCAGCGGCGATCTGACGGAGATGGCTAGAGTGGCACCGGTCACCGGAGAAGGAGGGAATCCCCTTTCCTCTCAGGCAACAGACGGGGAAGGGGAGAGCACGGCGGCGGTGAAGAACGGCTGAGGCCTCGGGCGAGAATCGCCAAGGAAGAAGATGTGTCAGTTGTGCAATTTGGGAGATTGTTGGATTTTTAAGCTTCATTTTGGTAGCCGTCCGATCAAAGCAAGATCTAATCCCAGTCGTCAAATTAAAGCTAGGTTAATTGCCTTGATTAATCGATTTAAGGGGTGTGCATCCAACGACTGAGAATTCTCCGGCTTTGAATGGATGGATCTAATCAATCTGAATGGATAATCATGATCAGTCAAATCTTTTGGAGGACGGGCTCAGATGTCTAGATCTAAATGTATGGACTGGATCTCTCCAGATTTGGATAAATGGCTCATAATCAACCACTTTCTTCGGACAGTCCATATTGCTCAGATCTGGTCCCTTGATTGAATTGCCTCTGATCTGAATGAAGGGTCAAGATTAGTCCAGTTTGAAATTATCCTTCTAGCCCTAGATGAAGACATATTTGATCAAATTGAGTCTAGTCTAGTGGCCCATCTCGATCTCTTACTGTTAGTGATATATGAGAGATGTCCTAAGATAATCGCCTTATGTTTGAACCATTTATATGATAAATGAAGATTCACTATTTGAGTATACATGTTTTCATGTATTTGATTAGATCTTAAACTCATTTACTGAATGTCCATGATACGATTCACAGCATGAGAGAATTTGTGATTGGATCACAACTAGTGAGTATCTCTACATGTGTAATTGTGATGTATCGGAATTATCCCTAATCAATGAATTGATGGATTTGGACACCATTGATTCTTTCAAGACTAGCACGAGGTATACTCCTTGGTGTATCCAAGCAGCTAATGCTCACTAGCTGGAGACATTGTGATGTTCGGAGTTAATCGTGGATGCTAGTTATGGTAACTAGTTCATTGGAGTGACCAACCGTAAGACTTCATATGGTTCTCTGCATATATAGATATGTCAATGAAGTTCTTACTGTAGCTTAAGTGCGATGTTCCTTTGACTTGCGATATTCAAGTCATCTTGATCATGAAGACTTATGCTTTGACATCTTAAGCAAGCATCTCTAAGGAAATGTGGACCCGGGATGATTGGGTATAAGTCGAATTGATCGAAGGTGTTTGAATAGCCTATAAAAGATTCACCACTCCTTGCGAGGGGATGTATACCCATGGCCTCTCGTCAGATTGTTACTAAAGTCTTTGGCCAAAGCATTACATGTTTAGAGTAAGGTACTCTTCGATACATATGCAGTAACTAGAATCCGTAGGACGAGGAAATGATACTTGGGCTAGGTGTGACATAGTCAGCCTAGTGGGGACTGACACCATACACCATGTCCTGAACCAAGTGGGTATAAGATGAGTGAAGGGAATGAGGCACGATTCATTCTTGCTGCTGAAGGGTTTCAGAAATAGTTCTGGATCAACCGTTGATCTTTTCGGTTAATTGAGGGTCATGATGTACTACTAGGTGTCACTCATAATCGTTCTATAATTAATGGTTAATTATAGATGGCTAACATAAACCGAGAACGTATTTGGTCACACGCACAATGAGCGTAATCCGAAGGATTTAAAACGAGCTTGAGAATGAGATTCTCAGACCGAGAGAAACTAGGTTTTGTTGGACCAAACATGGAGCGAGCATGAAATATTTTCAGTCGCAATGGAAGTGTGGATGGGGCGTGTCTTATGAAGACATGATGGATGAACAAAATTGGTTTGGTTCTAATCCAATGGAGGAGAATAAACCAAAGGGTTTGGTTTGTTTTAAACGAATGAACCAAAGTTGGTTCAGTTCATTTTAACTTAAAATAAACCATCATGGTTTGGTTTATTTTAACTTAAATTAATGGAGCGGGTTAATGGGCCTTTGGTTATGATCCGATAACCATTAAGAGAATTTGTTCTCTATAAAATAGGGCTTAAGGGTTTTTGTTAAGCCCTAATCCAAAGTCTTGCAACCCTAATAGTTGCCGCCCCTTCCTCTCCTTGGTGAAGTTAGCGCAAACCCTAGTGTCGCCGCCCACCACCACCTAGCTCCCTTGCCGGTGTCCAGAAGGTACTGTCCTTCCCTCTTGCCGGCGTCGAGCTACTGCCGGAGGAGCTCCGGTGATCTCCTTTGGGTTTGGCAATAAGGTGAGCTTCAACCTTCCCTTTTGGCCAGCCCCTATTCCTCCACCAAAGCTGTCTAGTTTTCTGGACAGCTTGTTTCCTTCTTGTCGGAGCATTGTTTGGATGACGTTTGGAGCTCCAACAGCGGTAGACTTGCTGGGGATTCGATCTCCGGTAATCCTCATAGGTGGAGGACGAAGGATTCGTCAAACGGTTGACGAATACCTCTCCGGAGAAGCGAGTTTTTGAGGACTCATTTTGGATCCGAATTTTGATTCGGACCGTGATCTTCTCTCGATCACATCGTCTTCAACACGAGGCTAGTAACCCATACGAAGACGAGGCTCATGAATTTGTGAAGTCACCCCGAAGATACTCGGCGTGGATACGGATAGAGACGATTCTAGCGAGAATCGTTCCGGTTGATGTCTTTCCCGCTACACGTGATACGTCAGGTATACGTAGTATAAATGTCTTTTTATTGTAAAATTTGAATTTACGGTTATATCTACACATGTTGTACTATGCATGCGTGTGATGTGTGTGTTGTAATAAATTAAATTTATTATTTTATTTCTTTCGCTGTGCACATGTTTGCGAAACATGTTCGAACACACACTCACCGCGGTGCCGGAAACCCAACACTTACAAAGAAAGACAAATTTTGTATATAAATCCATAATTTAGGAGAATTTACAATCATGTCCAAAAATAGATCCAACTCATAAAACATACAAATAATCGATAATTAATCACTAGAGAGGATAAAAATAGTGATATTAAGGACCAAAATAACACGATAAAATGGTAGTTATCAATTCCCCCACACTTATTCTTACACGTCCCGAGCAAGGAAAGAAAACTAAAAGTAAACTGAAAGTATATATCCCTAGCAATTTCCAATCATACATAGAAAATCGTGAAAGAAAGTTACCTAGGATTGTCAATTCTCGGAGACTCAAGCAATCATGGATTCAAATATTACACAAGTTAACAAACTTGGTAACTTCAATCCATTATGAATAGACTGAGAATGATTAATCCTTACAAGGTAAGTGGTGGTTTCTCTCGCTCTCATAAGCATATAATAGTGGAGTTCACTCAAGCTACTCATGGTTTATGAACTACCATATGCTTGCTTTTCTTCAACCTTCAACACTATATACACATAAGAATGCACAATCACTGAAGGCTTATTAAGAATGTAAGGGAAACATAAATACAAGAAAAATGACAATATGTTCGAAAGAAAAGAAAGATAAGAAATGAAATAGCTAAAGAAATGCAAGGAAAAGATATGAAAATACTAGAATGCTACATAGATGAGTACAAGAAAGCATTGCCCTAAAATTTTTCTTCCAACTCAATAAACATGTAAACAACCCTTATCACATTCTTCAATACAAATCTACTCATGATATACAATAAATCTCTCAATGATTGTAACAAGAGATGTTGTTAATAAAAATACTATCACACATAAATAAAAATGGCACAACATGTCAAAATTTTTACAATACTTTTTTTTTTATTTCATGGGCACCCAAATGTTTATTCTTTTTTTTTTCAACTTGTTTTTTTTCATTTTTTTTTCAAACTTTTTTTATGACATGTAGTGCACTTCCCTATGCTCCAAGAAAGAAAACATCAAGCTCAGCTAAAAAGATAAAGAGCACGGCTAGCTCATTGTGATCAAGCACTACTTGTCTATGCTTATACTGAATTTCCCTGAGCTACTCCTCTCCCCCACACTTAAATTTTTGTCCATCCGAAGAAAAACACTCATCTTGGAACATCCAAGTATTCCACATCTAGAAATAGAAATGGACAAGAAAGTAATGGAAGGAAAGAAGAATAGAAATGATGAACGACTAGAATATTATTCAATAAGCATGTCGCGATAAAAGAAGTGAAAGAAAACAAATGCGATTGCCTTCATAATAATCATGCAAACCTATTGTTGTGTGGTCTCGAAAGAATCAAAGCAAGTTCTAGAGTTACAATAACCACAAGTGCACCACACACAAGCAATAAAAATAAGCTCAATCCTCACTAGGTAAAAAAAAATGATCAACTTAGTCTATTAACATAGAATCTATCACCGAGTAGTAACCACATGCAATCAAATAATCTATTCATGACAATAAATCCCTGAAACTCGACAATCAAATTTAACTAGCTTTCACGACTTCTAAGAAGATATAAAGGAATGCATAGGAAATTTATTTCAAAACACAAAAAAGCAAAAACTCAACACTAAAAACTTGTCAACCAAAATAACTAGCTAAAATAAGAACAACAAAAGCAAGGAAATATATATATACAAAGAAAAAGAAAAGAGATGGGAAAAGGAATGAACTCCCCTAGGGTCTTGGTGGTTGGAGGCGGTTCAGGAGTAGTAGCCAGGCTGGGAGTGGAGTGGATCAAGTGGAAGTGAGCGTCTTCTTCATGTGGTCTATGTTGTAAAGTCTAGCTCCCTCCATCATCATCTTCATGAAGGTTATTCTAGGTGGATGAGAATAATTCCAGTGTAAAATCCAACCCATAAGTAGAATAATAAGAGCTAAGATGAACTCCACTCCTTTCACTATCATCTTCTCAAAGGCTATCTCGGCGGTCAGAGACGATTTATTTGGAGCAACCAGTCTGGAAGCTGGACTGCTATATTTGGTGTTGGGGCCTTGTTAAGCAGAAATATTGGAGGCTTAGGCTGTAATAGGAGTGTCCAGTCTGGGGTTCTCCAGCTATCCATCACTCCTATGGAAATCATCTTGATATCTTCAGAGCAATTCTAGTCAGGCTTATCAGGTAGTTGCACAGCTGAACATAACAATTCTGCAGATACTATCTCCTTTACAACATCATCAACCTCAATATAAGTAACAATATCTGCTACATCTGAAATATCATGTGCAACATTAACAATATCACAAGTAGGAGTAACAGTATCATCTACAATAATAGCTACACTCTTATCAACAATAACATCCACATCATCCACAGCTTCATTATCATAGCACATAGAAATGTTAGAGTCCTGTAGAGTCGCAGGATCATAAACTTTGCTATCACATACTCCACAATCCATCTCCTCTAGCACGTCAATATCCACAGAAATGGTCTCTGATGAAGGCTGAATGAATCCTTGTGCTTGCATTTGTTGGGACTGCTGTGGCCTATTAAACACTGGATTAATCTGGAACTCAGGCGACAACCTCTGAAATGCTGGTGGAGGCTAATAAGAATGTTGTGAATTCACAGCCATGACCTCAATAATCTCTCTAGCCTGAGCAAGAGTCTTGTTGACTAGGGCCCCTCCACTAGCTACATCAAGCATACACCTATCCATAGGAAATAATCCATCATAGAAGTGCAGGATGAGTAGGTGATCGCTAATTTGGTGATGGGGGAAACTAGCACACAATCGTTTGAATCTCTCCCAAGACTCATATAGAGTCTTTCCTATCATTTGCTCAATACCACAAATGCTCTTTCGAATTTCTTTGGTCTTGGATGCAGGGAACATTTTTTCCAAAAAGGCTTTCTTCATTTAACTCCTACATGTAATGGAGCCAGGAGGAAGATAATAGATCCAATCCTTTGCCCTGTATGATAAAGAGAATAGAAATACTCTGAGTATAATGTCCTCCTATGATATACCTCGTGGCTTCATTGCTGAGCATACCATATAAAATTCTTGCAAGTGCCTAATTGGATCTTCGCTAGCATAACCATGGAATTTCGGAAGCAAATGTAAAATTTCAAAGAGTTCAACATTCACATTTAATTCAAGAAACTGAATGCAAAAGGATTGGCAAGTAACATCTGGTGTGGTGAGTTCCCTAACAGTTCTATTAATCCCTGAATCATAAGTCTAATGAAAGTCTCCTAATCTCTGATAATAGGGATCCATGTTTAAAGAAATTTCTTGTTCTTTCCTAAAACACTAACAAACAATATCAAAAGGCACAGGAAGTATACATGATAAAATACATGGATATATAAGAGAATAAAAGAATGAAGCCCTGAACAAAATTTTTGGATTTTTTTTATTTTTTTTTCAGAAAAATGAGTAAACAATCCTAAGTCTACCAAGCATCATTACACTCCCCGGCAACAGCGCCAAAATTTGATAAACAGGTATTTATCGTGGTACCATTACAAATTAATTATCAACGAGTGTAATTGATAGAATAGTAAACTTAGGATTTCTAATTATTGCTTTGGATTTTCTACTGAAGATGGGGGGTTTGGATTTTAAAAGACTAATCCTACTATTGCAAGGTAATTAAAACTCTAAACTAACATGCAACAACTAAATCAAATAATGTAGGAATTAAATCAACAAAAATTAGAAGAGGAAATAAATGATCTAATCAACCCAAGATAGGCTCGGTAAATGAACAAGTTCCTCTAGCTAAGTCCAACGAAGCTTGATCGAGACTCCGCAAACGGCAGTGGATGTGGGATGGTGCAAACTCCTAAATCCAGTAGTTTGATAGATGCTCCGAACTCTCACGGATCCAGTTGAGCTCGAAGAAGTGTCGTCGGGGCAGACTCCTCCTCAAATCCGAAAGAGAAGGTGGATGGGTTGTAGAGATGGAGGACGTCGCCGAAATCTCTCGATGAAGCGGTTCCTCCTCGAATCCGTGGAGGAAAATGGATGGAAGCAAGGTGGAGGCGGCTGCTAGGGCTCAAGGGAAGAAGAGATTTAACTAACAACCTAATGAAATAATCAATGCATCAACGAAATCTAATGCATGAACATGATTAAACGAAAGCAACTACTTAACTACAATTGCAATGAAATTAAAGGAACCGTAAATTAAGCATCCTAATCTACATCATCTAATTAAAGCACATAAACTCTAACATTCAACCTAATTAAGATTCACAAGACATTAAACTCACTCATTCAAGCATTTCATCAAACACTTCATGAGCAGGAAACAACCTAAACCAAATGCATGCAATTCAAAACATGGAATTTGAATTTGACTACAAGCATTCAACACAAAATAAACGACCAAACAATCAAAACGAAGGTTGTAGAGCTGCTGATGGTGATCGCCGAAATTGAAATAGAAGCTGTCGGAGGTGTAACAAGGCTGGCGGAGCTGATGGTTGTCGGTGGTGTTGTGGAGCGGTTGAGTGAGATGTAATCGGAGGGGAATCCCCACTCCGGTGGTTGCTGACGGTTCAGAGGGGAATCCCCACTCCTCTCCGGTGGTTGTAGGCGGTGGGGAAGGTGGAGATGACTGTCGGCGGCTGGAAGAGGTGATGAAATGGCAGTGGAGAAGGGTTGTCGCAGCGACGATCAGGCAGAGATGGTTGGAGTGGCACCGGTCACTAGAGAAGGAGGGAATCCCCTTTCCTCTCTGGCAACCGGCGAGGAAGGGAAGAGCGCGGCAGCGGTGAAGAACGGTTGAGGCCTCGGGCGAGAATCGCGGAGGAAGAAGATGTGTCGGCTGCACGATTTGGGAGATTGTTGGATTTTTAAGCTTCATTTTGGTAGCCATCCGATCAAAGCAAGATCTAATCCCATCCGTCCAATTGAAGCTAGGTTAATTGCCTTGATTAATCGATTTAAGGGGTGTGCATCCAACGGCTGAGAATTCTCCGACTTTGAATGGATGGATCTAATCAATTTGAATGGATAATCACAATCAGTCGAATATTTTGGAGGATGGGCTCAGATGTCTAGATCTAAATGTACGGACTGGATCTCTCTAGATTTGGATAAATGGCTCATAATCAACCGCTTTCTTCGGACGATCCATATTGCTCAGGTCTGGTCCCTTGATTGAATTGCCTCTGATCTGAATGAAGGGTCAAGATTAGTCTAGTTTGAAATAATCCTTCTAGCCCTAGATGAAGTCAGATTTGATCCAACTTGAGTCTAGTCCAGTGGCCCATCTCGATCTCCTACAAAGAAAGATAAATTTTCCATATAAGTCCAGGATTTAGGAGAATTTACAATCAGGTCCAAAAATAGATCCAACTCATAAAACATGCAAATAATCAATAATTAATCACTAGAGAGGATAAAAACAGTGATATTAAGGACCAAAATAACATGACAAAATGGTAGTTATCAACCTCACCACCATTCAAGGTGAATAAGTATCAAGACTGGGATTTAGAATCATCCTTATCCGTCTTAAAGATGGCATTAGTATACCTGCGTATCACCATATCACCTCCTCCATAAACCAAGAACAAATCCTTAGTTCTTCATAAGTACTTAAGGATTGATTTGACAGCCACCCAATGGTCCATATTAGGATCCGATTGGTATCTTCTCGTAACACTCAAAGTGTGTGATACATCGGGCCTTGTACATAACATAACATACATGAATGATCCTATAGCTAACGCATATGAGATCTATCTCATGTGAAACCTCTCATCTTCAATGAGCGAGCACATAGACTTTGAAAGGTGAATCCAATGTCTCATGGGAATGAAACCTTTCTTGGATTCATTCATGCTAAACCTTTTTAGCACTCTATCTATGTATATAGACTGTAAAAGACCAAGTAACCAATTCGATACATCTCTATATAACTTTATCCCCAAGATATAGGTTGCTTCTCCCATATCTTTCATGGAGAATATTTTAGATAACCAACCTTTGACTATTTGTAAGATAGGAATATTGTTTCCTATAAGCAAAATGTCATCTACATATAACACTAGGAATACGATCGCACTCTCACTAACACTTCTTTATACACAGAGTGTTAGACTATACGAGCCACAAAAATCGCTTTTTGCGTTGCGAAAACCTCGGAAGTTAGCCACGGATCCATCGAAGATAAATTAAAATATATAATACATGTATATGTTTAGAAACACTAGATCTACCTTAGATCTATATGGTAAGAGCGTTACCCTTGTAGCGACGCCCTTCGCTTATCCCGCTTGTCCGAACGGTTTGTCGGATATCATAGAGTATCAAGCGTACACTCCTCTACACGTATCCACACGGACAAAAGGTGGAGAGAATAACTTAGAGTGTGCTAGCACACATAGAAGCTCATGGTAATGGAGGAGAGGGAGAGAGCAAGAGAGGAGAAGAGAAGAGGAAGAAGATGAAAATCAATTCACCACACTTCCTCCTTCATTAGTTTGGTCGGCCACTTAATGGGGATTAAGAAACCTCCATCTAATACCAAGAGCCATGGCTCTTGGTCTTCCTCATGAGGTGGCACACCATGATGTGTCCATGATGATGTGGAACATCATCATTGGCTGGCCCCATTCCAAGTCACCATGACGTGGCATTTGGTCAAGTCAAACTTGACCCTTCATCTTCCCTCTCAAGTCAAGTCAAACTTGACATCTTATCTCCCATGGTTGATCAAATCCAACCTTTGATTCAAGTCAATTTAATTTAATGAATCTCTATTCATTAGTTTAAATTGACTCAATGAATCAAATCTAAATTAGACTCATTCAACACTTGAATCAAATTGAGTCTAACTCAATTAGTCTAATTTGGATTACTCTTAATCCAATTTGGTTCATCACATGAACCTAATCCTCTTGGTCCATCATATGAACCTAATCTCCATCTAATTGCCCTTTGTGTGTGACCCTATAGGTTCTTGTAACATTGGCAATGCTCCTAAACCGATTTAGAAACATAAGCAATGAGCGGTATCTAGCAACACATCATTGCTGCCCAAGTTACAAGAATGTTGAGATCCAACATCACCTTTATGACTACTAATTGTGACTCTCACAATATGTGACAATGTCCCTCTATCCTTGACATCTAGATTGAACAATTGAGGCATAGACCGTGTCATCCTTTGTACAATCTATATCTTGAACTCCAAGTAGACTCACTCTAATCAAATGAGCTCAATATCTCATATTGACTCATTTGGGCATGGTCATGCACTTAGTGGTCTCACTCTATCAAGAATCATGATATCACTCCCGTCATATAGGAGGGATAGATCCCATCTACATCACTCACATCCCTCCGCATAATTTGTTACATATCCAGTAATCGCCTTTATAGTCCACCCATTTACGGGTGACGTTTGACAAAGCTAAAATATGCAACTCCTTATGTAGGGAACCATGGTGACTTCCGGTCCAAGGACTAATAGTCATACTAATAGTCACATGAGAAAGTATATGACACTCATATAACGATTCATGATACTTTCTCATAGCGGGTCATTCAGTATATATTCTCCAATGCATACCCATGTGTCAACTTGATATCTCATATCCATGACTTTTGAGATCAAGTCATCGAGTTGACCTACATGCTAGTCTCTTCGCATTAACATTGTCCCTGAATATTAATACTTAACTAGGAATGATTAAGAGTAGTATTCTCTATATCATCTCATTATCGATTCAACCAATCGATTGATATAGATACCTTCTATTCAAGGACGCTATTATACTTAGTTATTTGGCACCAATACAAGTGACTATAATAACCATAAAGAAATGCCTTTATAAATATATAGAATAATCACATAATTGGCTCTAGGGCTTTCACTAACAATCTCCCACTAGCACTAGTGTCAATCACTGTAGTATCTAATACCCAATAACCTAGTGTGACCATCATGCTTTTTCTGTGCCAAAGCCTTGGTCAAGGGATCTGCGATGTTAGCCTCTGTGGGTACTCTGCAAATCTTCACATCTCCTCTATCGATAATTTCTCGAATGAGATGGAAGCATCGTAGTATGTGTTTGGTCCGCTGGTGTGAGAGAGGTTTCTTAGCCTACGCAATCGCTCCATTGTTGTCACAATAGAGCTCTATGGGATCTGATATGCTAGGAACCACCCCAAGCTCGATAATGAACTTGCAGATCCAAACTGCCTCCTTTGCTACCTCTGATGCAATAATATACTCAACCTCTATTATAGAATCAACAACTGTGTTCTGCTTCGAACTCTTCCAGCTCACAACACCACCATTCAAGCAAAACACGAACCCTGACTGCGATCTATAATCATCCTTATTAGTTTGGAAGTTGGCATCACTGTAACCCTTTACAACTAGTTCCCCATCGCCTCCAAATATCAAGAAATATTATTTAGTCCTTCTCAAGTACTTAAGAATATTCTTGACCGCTATCCAGTGACTCTCACCTGGATCTGACTAGTATCTGCTCGTCATGCTCAAAGCATACGAGACATCAGAATGAGTACATAGCATGTCGTACATGATAGATCCTATGGTAGATGCATAAGAGATCTTATCCATGCGGTCTCTCTTCTCTCTAGAAGAGGGACTTTGAGTCTTCGAAAGACTCACACCATGTGACATCGACAGAAGTCCCTTCTTGGAATTCTACATGGCAGACTGTAGTAATACCGTGTCAATATATGTACTCTGACTTAGTCCAAGCAATCTCTTAGATCTATCTCTATAGATCTTGATGTATAGAATACAAGCTGCTTCACCTAAGTCCTTCATTGAGAAACACTTCCCCACCCAAGTCTTCACAGACTGTAGCAAAGGGATGTCATTCCCAATGATTAGTATGTCATCCACATATAATACAAGGAAGACAACTGTGTTCCCATTAACCCTCTTGTAGACACAGGGTTCATCTTCATTCTTGATGAAACCAAACTGTTTGATCGCATCATTGAATCGAAGATTTCAGTTCTAAGAATCTTTCTTTAGCCCATAAATGGACCTTTGCAGCTTGCATACTTTGCCAATATATTGTGGATCTTCAAAACCCTCAGGTTTTGTCATGTACATATCCTCGAGCAAGTTTCCATTCATAAACGTGATTTTTACATCCATCTGCCAGATCTCATAATCGTGGTACGCTGCAATAGCAAGCATGATCCGAATGGACTTAAACATCGCAATTGGAAAAAAGGTTTCATCATAGTCAATACCATGAATTTGCTTGAAACCTTTAGCTATCAATCGACCCTTATAGGTATGCGTAAGTCCATCCATGTCAGTCTTTCTCTTAAACACCCACTTACACCCAATGGGTTTGACGCCTTCAAGTGGATCAACTAAAGTCCATACTTGGTTGGTGTACATAGATTCCATCTTGGATCTCATGGCCTCTAGCCATTTCTCAGAATCTGGGCTCATCACAGCTTCTTGATAAGAGGTAGGCTCATTCTCAATAAGCATAACGTCATCATGGTCAGACAAGAGAAATGAGTATCTCTCAGGCTGACGACGTACCCAATCAGACTTGCGAAGAGGTAGGTCTACCTGAACAAGTTGTTGTTCCACAACTCTTTGTGCAACAATCTCATCACCCACAACACTTTGTGGTTTCTGTTCAACCTCCATCAAGGCCTCAGTGTTATGGTCCTTATCTTGAATTTCTTCGAGATTGAATGTACTCCCACTAATTTTTCTAGAAACAAAGTCCTTTCTTGAAATACCTTAGTCTTTGTCACAAACACTTTGCGCTGACTGGGAATGTAGAAGTAATATCCCTTCCTTTCCTTGGGATATCCAACAAAATAGCACTTATTGGATTTAGGTCCCAGTTTATCTGAGACTTGACGTCGAACGTAAGCCTCACAACCCCAAATCCTCATGAAAGACATCTGGAATTTTTTCCTGTCCATATCGTATATGGTGTCTTTATCACAATTTTGGATGGAACACGGTTAAGTGTGAAGGCTTCTGTGTCTAGAGCATATCCCCAAAAGGATATAGGAAGATCTGTGTGACTCATCATAGATCGTACCATATCTAAGAGGGTACGATTCCTCCTTTCGGATACACCATTCCACTGTGGTGTTCCAGGAGGAGTGAGTTGGGATAGAATCCCACACTCAGCTAGATAGTCACGAAACTCATGGCTAAGGTATTCACCACCTCAATCTGATCGAAGTATCTTAATACTCTTGCCAAGCTGGTTTTGTACTTCATTCTTGAATTCTTTGAACTTTTCAAAGGATTCTGACTTATGTGTCATCAGATACACATAACCATATCTACTGAAGTCATCAGTAAATATAATTAAGTACCTATAACCACCTCTAGCAGCAACATTGAAAAGGCCACACACATCACTATGTATAAGTCCTAACAAGTCTATTTCTCTTTCGCTGTGTCCACTAAAGGAAGTCTTGGTCATCTTGCCTAGAAGGCAAGACTCGCATGTCTCATATGATTCAAAATCAAATGAATCCATCAACCCATCCTTATGGATCTGGGATAAGCGACTCTCATTTATGTGACCTAAGCGACAATGCCAGAGATAGGTTTGGTTCAACTCATTTGACTTGAACCTTTTGGTACTTATGTTATAGATGGGATTCTCTAAGTCTAGAATGTAGATTCCGTTCATCAGAGGTGCACTATAATTGAACATATCATTTAAATAAACTAAACAATATTTGTTCTTTATTATAAATGAAAATCCTTTCTTGTCTAAACAAGAAACTGAAATTATGTTCATCGTAAGAGCAGACACATAACAACATTCATCTAATTCTAGTACAAGCCCAGAGGGCAGAGATAGAAAATAAGTTCCTACAATAACAGCAGCAACCCTTGCTCCATTGCCTACTCGTAGGTCCACCTCACCCTTCGTCAATGCCATGCTATTTTTCAGCGCTTGCACATTAGTACAAATGTGAGATGCACATCCGGTATCAAATACCCACAATGAAGAAATGAATAGATTGACTTCTATAACATATATACCTGAAGTAAAAGTCTCACTTCTCTTATTCTTAAGATCTTCTAGGTATGCTTTTCAGTTCTGCTTCAGTGTCCAACTTCCTTACAGTGGAAGCAAGTCTCTTCCTTGGCCACCCCTCCTTTCGGTTTCAGTGCCTTGCCTTTGCCCTTGGCTTGGGACTTTCCCTTACCTTTAGGCTTGCCCTTGCCTTTCTTCTTTTGCACCATCAAAATGGAGTCGGGCTTTGCCTTCTTAAGGTTGAGCTCAACAGTTCTCAACATGCTAAGCATCTCAGGCAGTGGCTTATCAATTTCATTCATGTTGTAATTCATGACAAATTAATAATAACTTTCTGGCAAGGATTGCAAGATCAAGTTAGTGGCTAGTTCTTGGCCAAGTGGATATCTCAACCTCTGTAGGTTTTCTATGTACCCAATCATCTTGAGTACATATGGACCTACGAGAGTCCCATCTTGCATCTTGGACTGAAATAGTGTCTTAGAGATCTCGTATCTCTCGTGTCTTGCTTGTCCTTGATACAGTTGACGAAGATGTTCAACCATATCAAAAGCATTCATGAACTTGTGTTGCTTCTGAAGCTCAGAGTTCATGGTTGCGAGCATGAGGCATGACACATCTAATGCATCATCTTGATGCTTCTTGTAAGCATCACGGTCAGCTCGTGAGGCAGTGGCAGAAGGTGCTTCTGGAATGGGCTGCTCCAGGACGTACAATTTTCTTTCTTTTGTGAGAACAATTCTCAGATTTCTATACCAGTCCAGGAAATAAATGACGCTCCCACTAAATTATAGGATTTTTTTAGAATCGAGTCATGGATGTGGTCAAACCACACTACTAGATTCATACAAACTAGCTATAATTCTCGCGGGACAAGATCCACATCATACTACGCCTTGAGTTAGCTTTGGCTAAATCGCCTAAGACTTAGTATGATCAGTAGGTAACAAAATACCAATTACATCTCTATGCAACTCTTGTTTATAGGATCAAGATCCACATTTACAAAAAAACTTGAGTTAGCATTGGCTAAATCGCCCAAAATTTAGTGTAGATGTGATCTTAACCTATCTTTCCAACCGTTGGAATATGCCTATAGTTTTACCCGATCCAATTGAGTTAACTAGTTTCACTCAATCTAATTGAGCTTATTCTCACCCAAGCTTTGATAGGCAGGACCAAGATTGTCCCTCTGCACCCTACCAAGATAATATGCGTTGCTCTGCTTTGGCAGATTCAACAACAACAAATGATCGAGGTAGTGATGGGTATCAAAACTTGGTAGGCATTTCATGTTGACTTGATTAAGATCTAATCTAATCGTGAATGTGTATCATATACGAATTAAGGCATTAATTATCCTATACTAGCATGCATCACATACATACAAGCAAAAACAAATAAGGCATTAATTACCCGATACTAGCATGCATCACATACATACAAGCAAAAACAAATATATATATATATATATATATATATATATATATATATATATATATATATATATATATATATATATATATATATATATATATATATATATATATATATATATATATATATATATATATATATACTAATTAATTAATTTGTGATGAGGTCATGGCCCTACTACGATCTTCTCAAGCCAATGAGAAGATCGAACGGTCAACCTAGGGTTAGCAGCTTCTCCAAGAGCCTCCTTTGACTGCCATGTGTTGTCGGCACCCTCCTTGTAACTCCGTCTACAAGTGGACCTTCCACCGCTTCATTTTGTACATTACAAACATGAAACTCAAGTTACATTCGAGTCTAAAATCTATTTACAACAGGAATATAAAAAAGAGAGGCACGACGCACAGGTCGCATATCATATACAAAATGCACAACACAAAAACGACGTGCAAGCCATATTACGAATTACAACATAATTTTCTCCAATCACATTGGGGTTCTTGGGCCATGACCATCACAGTATCATACATAATTCTAAATTATGTATTTTACATAAATTTCTATAATTTTCCCTTTTTTTCAATTTTATGAGTCATATCTCCGCAACGGTCCCACTAAGTGATTTTCGGGCGCGATCGCAGGACAATGATCCTTGCGGGGTTAGGGGCAGTGTCCCTTCTCGCAAAATGAATCTTGTGAGTGTCCCATCTTGATCTTACAGTGTCTTAAGTCACTGTCCCAAAGGACTAAAGCGAGACTTCGCTGTTTCGGAGAGTTTTTCTCGGTGGTTGAAGCTTATAAGTGTCCAAACACTTGTTGCTTCGACTCTAGGAGAAAAATACTCACAAAATCTATAAAATTAGGAAAATTACAGAAACTTACATATCTGTAATTTTATGTACCTAATACAAAAATTACAAAACAAACACGTACATGCTTCGCACGTGGCTCTGATACCACTGTTGGACTATCCGAGCAGCAAAAACCATTTTTTGCGTTGCGGAATCCTCGGAAGTCGGCCACGGATCCGTGTGAAGATAAATTAAAATATATAATACATGTATATGTTTAGAAACACTAGATCTACCTTAGATATACATGGTAAGAGCATTATCCTTGTAGCGACGCCCTTCGCTTATCCCGCTTGTCCAAACGGTTTGCTGGATCTCGTAGAGTGTCAAGTGTACACTCCTCTACACGTATCCACACGGACAAAAGGTGGAGGGAAAAACTTAGAGTGTGCTAGCACTCATAGAAGCTAATGGCAATGGAGGAGAGGGAGAGAGCAAGAAAGGAGAAGAGAAGAGGAAGAAGATGAAAATCAATTCACCACACTTACTCCTTCATTAGTTTGGCTGACCACTTAATGGGGATTAAAAAACCTCCATGTAATACCAAGAGTCATGGCTCTTGGTCTTCCTCATGAGGTGGCATATCATGATGTGTCCATGATAATGTGGAACATCATCATTGGTCGACACCATGCCAAGTCACCATGATGTGGCATTTGGTCAAGTCAAACTTGACCCTTCATCTTCCCTCTCAAGTCAAGTCAAGTCAAACTTGACCTCTTATCTCCCATGGTTGATCAAATCCAACCTTTGATTCAAATCAATTTAATTTAATGAATCTCTATTCATTATTTAAAATTGACTCAATGAATCAAATCTAAATTAGACTCATTCAACACTTGAATCAAATTGAGTCCAACTCAATTAGTCTAATTTGGATTACTCTTAATCCAATTTGGTTCATCACATGAACCTAATCCTCTTGGTCCATCATATGAACCTAATCTCCATCTAATTTCCATTTGTGTGTGACCCTATAGGTTCTTGTAACGTTGGCAATGCTCCTAAACCTATTTAAAAACATAAGCAATGAGCGGTATCTAGCAACACATCATTGCTATCCAAGTTACAAGAATGTTGAGATCCAACATCACCTTTGCGACTACTAATTATGACTCTCACAATATGTGACAATGTCCCTCTATCCTTGACATCTAGATTGAACAATTGAGGCATAGCCGTGTCATCCTCTATATAATCTATATCTTGAACTCCAAGTAGACTCACTCTAATCAAATGAGCTCAATATCTCATATTGACTCATTTGGGTATGGCCATGAACTTTGTGGTCTCACTCTATCAAGAATCATGATATCACTCTCGTCATATAGGAGGGATATATTCCATCTACATCACTCACATCTCTCTGCATAATTTGGTACATACCCAGTAATCGCCTTTATAGTCCACCCACTTACGGGTGACGTTTGACGAAGCCAAAGTATGCAACTCCTTATGTAGGGAACCATGGTGACTTCAGGTCCAAGGAATAATAGTCACATGAGAAAGTATATGACATTCATATAACGATCCATGATACTTTCTCATGGCGAGTCATTCAGTATACGTTCTCTAATGCATACCCATGTGTCATCTTGATATCTCATATCCATGACTTGTGAGATCAAGTCATCGAGTTGATCTACATGCTAGTCTCTTCGCATTAACATTGTCCCTGAATATTAATACTTGACTAGGAATGATTAAAAGTAGTATTCTCTATATCATCTCATTATTGATTCAACCAATCGATTGATATAGATAAGAACCTTCTACTCAAGGATGCTATTATACTTAGTTATTTGACACCAATACAAATAAGTATAATAACCATAAAGCAATGCCTTTATAAATATATATATATAGGAATATGATACAATAAGTCCATACAACAATCATCACATAATTGGCTCTAGGTCTTTCACTAACACAGAGTTCATCTGGATTTTGTGAGAAATCAAACTGTTTGATTGTCTCATCAAAATGGATGTTCTAACTCCTAAACGCTTGCTTCAATCCATAAATAGATCTTTGAAGCTTGCATACTTTGTCTTTCTCGACAGATGTGAAACCCTCAGGTTGTATCATATGTACATCCTCAGACAAGTTTCCATTCAGAAAAGCTATTTTCACATTCATTTGTCATATCTCATAATCATAATGAGCTGCTATGACTAGGAGTATCTGAATGAATTTAAGCATAGCTTCTGGTGAAAAAGTTTTGTCATAATCAATACCTTATCTTTAACGATATCCTTTCGCTACTAATCTAGCTTTATAGGTAATTACATTACCATCCATATCTGTTTTCTTCTTGAAAACCCACTTGCACCTTATTGGCTTTATGCCTTCGAGTGGATCTTCCAAGTTCCAAACTTGGTTTTCATACATGAAATTCATTTTCGACTTCATTACTATAAGCCACTTTTCCCTATCAGAACTTTTCAAATCTTCTTTATAACTAGTAGGCTTATCAACTTCTATGAGTAATATGACATTTGTTTCACTTATAAGAAATCCATATCTCTTAAGAATATGATGAATCCTACTAGATCTACGAAGATGTTGTGTCCCTAAAGGTTTAGCCAATACTTCATCACTATGAGTAATAGGCTATGGTTATTGACTAGGCATCTCATCAGTGTCTATTGGAGTCTCTTGAACCACACTTAGGTCAACCTCACTACCACTATTTTCTTGTAAGAATACAACATGTCTTCAAATAACCACATTTTGTTCCAAAGGATGAAAGAATTGGTTACAGAGAAACTTCTGCATATTGTCCTCTTCATATGAGTTGGACAACCCTTTGTCTTCAAATAAGATAGATGAGATTTCTTACCATTCCATTTCTCATCTAGAGTAGTAGAGATTACCTTAGTTGGGATTCTATATAGCAAGTAAAAAGTGGTCTTGAGTGCATAATCCCAAAAATACTTAGGAAGACTTGCAAGTTGCATCGACCTAACCATGTCTAACAATGTTCGATTTCGTCTTTCAGCCACACCATTGTGTTGTGGTATGTAAGGTGAAGTCCTTTGAGATAATATTCCATTGTCTTTTAGATAATCTTTAAACTCTTGACTTAAGTATTCTCCACCTCGATCTGATCAAAGTACTTTAATACTTTCCTCAAATTATTTCTCTTCTTTATTTCTGAATTCTTTGAACTTTTCAAAGGCTTCAGATTTGTGCCTCAATAGGTACACATATCCATATTGTGAACAATCATCAATAAAAGTAATGAAGTAATTATAACCTCCTCATGAAAGAGTTGCCATTGGTCGACATACATCAGTATGTATTAGACCTAAAACATCAACTACTCGATCAACTTTTCCTTTAAAAGGTAACTTTGTCATTTTTCCTTTTAAGCATGAGGCATCTGTATCTGTTGAGGATCTTGTGATGCGCTAGAGGGGGTTGAATAGTGATCATTCAATTGTGATCGTTGTCATGCTTATCTACAATTAGTTAGTACAACGGAAAAAATAGCAAACTAAATAAACAAATGCAATCACAAACACTACACATGATTTTACGTGGTTTGGAACCCTAGTTCCTACTCCATGGCTGAGCTCTAGCAATGCCACCACCACTATAACTTCTCCTTCTTGGAAACACTTTGGAGGTGGAGAAACTTCTTACAATGAGCTTATATAAAAATACAATGATTAAAATATGAAATATAAAAGCAAATGAAAGAACAAGTGAAAACACTTTTATAAGATTGAGCTTTTGATTGAATGCTTGTTGGTTGCTGTGGAATGGATTTAAAGGTCTGGAATGAAACAACAAATCCCCTTTAAGAACTCCAAGAACTGTCTTATTGAAGTCTCCTCCGCGTCCTCATTTTAAAGCTCCCTTTGGGATGATTTTTCGTCGATCAGTCAATTGGCCTTACCCACCATTCGACTGTCCACTTGACCGTTGTCTCACAATGGACTAATCCACATTGAAAATAGTGGATTGGTCGACTGCTCATAGCCATCAGTCGACTTCCTAAGCCATCAGTCGACTGGCATAAGATAACAGTTGACTCAAAAATATTCTATGCTCTTGTCCACTGAAACCAGTCGACTGCTCAACCCTAGCATTCGACTACTAGTGACCAGTCGACTGGTCCAATCCACCAGTTGACTATCAAAGACACAATTAGTTTTCCTGAGTCGACTAGTCGATCAGTCGATTGGTCCAAACCCCTAGTCGACTGTCCGAGTCAAACTGAGCTCCTGAGTGTCGAGCACTGGACCAATCAACTGGTTCAAAGCTTTAATTGACTGCCAAATAATCTGTTCGATTGTTTTAACCCACCAGTCGACTGGACCAAATCTCAGTCAACTGGTAAATCTCAAAACTAAGGTTTAACACCCAAGTATGATCTCCTCATACTTGACACTTACCCTTAGCCTAGACCTAAGCCTTCAAGTCACTTCCATCAGCCTCACCCCTTTGGTTTGAGTCCACGACTCCTCACCCTTGCGCTAGCCTTCAAGTGCTTCCATCGGCTTCATCATGCCATTGGGTGCCCTTAGCCTAGCCCTAAGCATTTAATCCACTTCCATCAGTCTCACACCTTTTGTTTGAGTCCACTACTCCTCACCCTTGTGCTAGCCTTCAAGTTCTTCCATCAGCTTTGTCATGCTACTCGGTCTTCCTTTGCTAAGAGGTTGTGCCTTCGGGACTTCCATTGCCAAGTCTACTCACTTGGACTTTCCCTTTGCCAAGTCTCCATACTTGGACTTTCACCACCAAGACTATACATTTGGACTTTTCCATTGCTAAGTATCCATACTTAGACTTTCCCTTGCCAAGAATCCATTCTTAGACTTCTCCATTGCCAAGTATCCATACTTAGACTTTCCCTTGCCAAGTCTCTAAACTTGGACTTTTACTCAAGTTTTACTTGATCTTGGTCAACCTTGACCTGAGGTTGATTGCTCCAACAATCTCCCCCTAACAATCATCCTAATATGACCTTATATGTCCCAAACCATCCACTAGTCATACGATCATACATATTGTCAAACGCCAAAATACAACTTGAGTCCCACTCAAGCATGGTCAACATTGACTTGAGATTGATTGCACCAATAATCCCTCCTTTTTGATGTTTGACACTACCTTTAAGTTAGGCTAACCATAAGCCCAACTTGACTCTTCTTATGCAAATGCATAATGAAGGTTTCCTAACTTAAACTCTTCATTTCTCCCCCTTTGGCATAAATAAAAAAGTCTCTCATCTTCCAATGAGATCCTTCATTCTCTCCCTTTGGCATAAATAAAAAAGTCTCTCATCTTCCAATGAGATCCTTCATTCTCTCCCTTTATCCAAAGTCATTTTGATGCCTTCATTTTTGTTGTGTGCAAATTATATAGGGTTTTAGTTGTTATTTTGGCACACATTTTATTGCATGTAGTTGTTATTTATTGCATATTTGCTTGACTTTGTTATTTTGGCACAAAATTTAATATGTAGTTACTTTCTTGTTCGGAGATCTACTTTTGTTGTTTTTCTCTTTACATGATGGAATTTTAAAGCATACTGAAGATTCTCGCAAAGCATGGAAGAAAAGGGAGCATGCTCTAGCAGTGTTTCCAAGACATGGGAATGTTTCGGGGCCAAAAAAAAATGAAGATCGAGCATTTTTTCTAGCAAGATATATGGCAGACTGTGTGTTTTACACATGACCATGCCTCAATCTGTTTCAAAAGTTGTTGGACCATGTGTTTTCGACACGATGAAGTTATTTTTCTCGAGAGACACATGATCGGTCATGTGAATTTCACACAGCTATGCCTTTTTCGAATAAACTTCCAGCACGACACAAGGCCTAGCCATGTGAAATTCACACAGTCGTGTTGCCTGCTGTTAAATCTGAGGCGATAGATTTTCTGTGTATTTATGGAAAGTCGGGGATGCCTCTATTAAAAGGAAGGATCACAAAGAGAAGAGGAGGACAGTAGGTGCCCTAAAAAGCACCAAAAACAGGAGAATTGGAGGAGGAGAGCAAGGAGATTCAAGTCCGATGGCAAGAGCCTGCCCATAGAGGAGCAACTAGGAGGCTACTTTAACCAAAGTGGAATGTTCTTCTTGCAAATTTAGATAACTTTGGTTGTATTAATTTAATTTCAATGTCTTGTGTTTCTTTTTTTTTCTTATGGAGTAGATCTTTAGATTCTAGGATTAGGGAGTAACCTATGTAGGTTAAACTTTATCTTGCAAAGAATTCTGAATTCTTCTGATTTCTTTTGCAACTTATGATTCTTAGTTTGATGAAGATGTTTGGTTTTTCTCTTAATCTACCATACAAAGTCGATGTAGGTGTCAAAAGCATTCTTATCTAAATCTAGGGGAATATAAGAAAGAACCGAAAGTTGACTTTTCCTCTGAAATCATAGAATCTAAGATGCAAAAGAGTAAAACATGAAAGAAGGTACATCTTTCGTGGGGAGAACATAGGACATCCTAGAGCTCCATGAATCTATTCCATCTAGAGGTCATGAAGTAGGAGATAACAACTTGGAGGGGTTGTTGGACCATGTGCAAGGGTAACTCATTGGTAGCAACTCTCGGAGCTCTGTCGATCGGAAAGGGAATCTCTAGGTTGGGGTAGGTAATTCCTGAGCAATTCCAAAAGTTCATCGGGATTAAACGAGAAGACCCAACTGCAAAATCAACCATAGAGAACTTAAGAACATGTTGGATTTCCCCCGCACTGACGTAGATGTGCGTTCGAACATATTTCGTAAACATGCACACAACGAAAGCAAAAAAAAGAAATAAACTAATTTTATTACAACACACACACCACACGCATGGAGGATACAACAAGTGTAGAAATAATCACTATTTTAAATTTTGCAATAAAAGGAAATTTATTCTAGTTATACCTGACGTATCACGTGTAGCGAGAATGACATCAACCGTAGCGACCCTCGCTAGAATTGCCTCTATCCGTATCCACGCTGAGTATCTTCGGGATAGCTTCACAAAGCCACGAGCCCCATCTTCGCAAGAGTTACTAGCCTTGTGTCGAAGACGTTGTGATCCAAGATACGATCACAATCCAAATCAAAATTCGGATCTAAAAACGAGCTCCACGAACTCGCTTCTCGGAAGTGGTTTAAGTCAACCAATTGATGAAAACTTAACCCTCCACCTATGAGGATTGTTGGAGATCCAATCCCCGGCAAGTAGGTCGCTGTCGGAGTGCAAAACGCCAACCAAACGACCTCTCTACGAAGAGAGAAACAAGCTGCCCAAAACTGGACAGCTTGTATTGGTGGAGAAGATGGCCGGACAATCAATGGTCGGTTGCTCCTTGGTCGCCGGCGGCTAAGGGAGGATGGCCGGAGGAGTCGCCGATGGCTGGTGGGTGGCCGACAGCGAGGAGGAGGAGCTGCAACAAGCTTGGGCAGCGGCACAAGATATGAGCGGCAACACCTTGGGCGGCAAGAGCAAGGGCTCCTCTCCTAGGGTTGGGCGGCAACTCTTCATTGATGATTAGGGTTTCACAAAACCCTTAAGCCATGTTTTTATAGAGAATACATTCTCCTTGTTAGTGAAAGCCTTAGAGTCAATCATGTGATGATTGTTGTATGGACTTTGTTGTATCATATTCCTATTTATAAAGGCATAGTCATTATACTTACTTGTATTGGTATCAAATAACTAAGTATAATAACGTCCTTGAGTAGAAGGTTCTTATCTATATCAATCGATTGGTTGAATCGATAATGAGATGATATAGAGAATACTACTCTTAATCATTCCTAGTCAAGTATTAACATTCAGGGACAATGTTAATGCGAAGAGACTAGCATGTAGATTAACTCGATAACTTGATCTCACAAGTCATGGATATGTGATATCAAGTTGACACATGAGTATGCATTGGAGAATGTATACTGAATGACCCGCCATGAGAAAGTATCATGGATCATTATATAAGTGTCATATACTTTCTCATGTGACTATTAGTATGACTATTAGTCCTTGAACCTGAATTCACCATGGTTCCCTACATAAGGAGTTGCATACTTTGGCTTCGTCAAACGTCACTCGTAAATGGGTGGACTATAAAGGCGATTACTAGGTATGTAACAAATTATGTAGAGGGATGTGAGTGATGTATATGAGATTTATCCCTCTTATATGACAGGAGTGATATCATTATTCTTGATAGAGTGAGACTACGAAGTGCATGGCCATGCCCAGATGAGTCAATATGAGATATTGAGCTCATTTGATTAGAGTGAGTCTACTTGGAGTTCAAGATATAGATTGTACCGAGGATGACACGGTCTATGGCTCAATTGGTCAATCTAGTTGTCAAGGATAGAGGGACATTGTCACATATTGTGAGAGTCACAATTAGTAGTCACAAAGGTGATGTTGGATCTCAATATTCTTGTAACTTGGGTAGCAATGATGTATTGCTAGATACCGCTCATTACTTATGTTTCTAAATCGGTTTAGGAGCATTACCAACGTTACAAGAATCTATAGGGTCACACACAAAGGGAAATTAGATGGAGATTAGGTTCATATAATGAACCATGAGGATTAGGTTCATGGGATGAACCAAATTGGATTAAGAGTAATCCAAATTAGACTAATTGAGTTAGACTCAATTTGATTCAAGTGTTGAATGAGTCTAATTTAGATTTGATTCATTGAGTCAATTTAAAATTATGAATAGAGATTCATTAAATCAAATTAACTTGAATCAAATGGTTGTATTTGATCAACCATGGGAGATAAGAGGTCAAGTTTGACTTGACTTGAGAGGGAAGATGAATGGTCAATTTTGACTTGACCAATTGTCATGTCATGGTGACTTGGCATGGGGGTCGGCCAATGATGATGTTCCACATCATCGTGGACTCATCATGGGGTGCCACCTCATGAGGGAGACCAAGAGCCATTGGCTCTTGGAGTTTACATGCCTGCATGTAATCCCCCCAAATAATGGTTGACCACTTTAGTGGTGATTAGTGAAAAGTTAAGTGAGTAACTTCATCATCTTCTTCCTTGGCTCTTCCCTCAAGCTGTCTCCCCCTCTCCTTTTCCGTGAGCTTCTAAAGGTGCTAGCACACTCTAGGTTGCTTTTCTCTACCTATTGCTCGTGTGAATACCGATAGAGGAGTGTACACTTGACACTCTTGAGTTCCAGCAAGCCGTTTGGACGAGCGGGATAAGCGAAGGGCGTCGCATCAAGGGTAAAACTCTTAACATGTAGATCTAGAGTAGATCTAAGGTTTTTAAACACGTACATGTATTTTTTTTTTACCTTCGCACGGATCCGTGGCCGACTTTCGAGGTTTCCACAATGAAAAAGGTGGTTTTTGCGACTCGGATAGTCTAACACTCCTAACGGTTATTGGTTCATAACCAAAACCCGTTAACCTGCTACAATAACTTATGTGACCAAATAGGTTCCCGATTTATATTGGTCATCTATAATTAACCATTAATTATAGAATGATCATGAGTGGCACCTAGTAGTACATCATGATCCCCAATTAATCGAAGAATCAACAGTTGATCCCAGAACCTTTTTTGAAACCCTTCAGCAGCTACAATGAATCGTGCTCCATTCCTTTCACTCATCTTATACCCACTTGGTTCAGGACATGGTCTATAGTGTCAGTCCCCACTAGGTTGACTACATCACACTTAGCCCAAGTATCATTTCCTCATCCTGCGGATTCTAGTTACTGCACTTGTATCCAAGAGTACCATACTCTAAACATGTAATGCTTTGGCCAAATACTTTAGTAACAATCTGACGAGAGGTCATAGGGTATACATCTCCTTGCAAGGAGTAGTGAATCCTCTGTAGGCTAATCAAACACCTTCGGCCACTTCAACTTATACCCAATCATCCCGGGTCCACATCTCCTCGGAGATGCTTGCTTAAGATGTCAAAGCATAAGTTTTCATGACCAAGATGACTTGAATACCGCAAGTCGAAGGAACATCGCACTTAAGTTGCAATAAGAACTTCATTGACATATACATATATGCAGAGAACCATATGAAGTCTTACAACTAGTCACTCCAATAAACTAGTTACCATAACTAGCATCCACGATCAACTCCGGATATCCCAATGTCTCCATCCAGTGAGAAATAGCTGCTTGGATAAATCAAAGAGTATACCTCGTGCTAGTCTCAACAGAATCGATGGCATCCGAATGCATCAATTCATCGACTAGGGATAATTCCAATACAACACAATTACACATGTAGAGATACTCACTAGTTGTGATCCAATCATAAATTCTCTCATGTTGTAAATTGTATTGCGGACATTCAGTAAATGAGTTTAAGATCCAATCAAATACATGAAAACATGTATACTCAAATAGTGAATCTTCATTTATCAAATAAATGGTTCAACCATAAAGCGATTGCCTTAGGACACCTCTCATATATTACTAACAGAACATACGTAGATGACATGTTCAACATAATATAGGTGAAACTGAAGTCCTGGAATCTCCTTCGAACTTGAGTTAAACCTTTTTTCTTTCTCCATGTGACACCAACCCTCGAGCTTTGTCCATCACAATACTAGGATAGAGTAGTTTCCCACACCAAGATCAAGTATGGACAATCATAATGGCTGAGTAGATGGGTAATCGAGTATCCACCCGTGTGGGATCGATATTATGTTATTACATGACGACAATCGTGTACTTGTAGATGCGCGCGCAATCAAGACTTTGGATCCATAACTGAGGGTTCGATTTGTGCATCATCAAGTTTTTGTCACCGTTGTCGTGGAATGTTTAATTCGATATTTGTCGAAAAGTGTATCGATTGAATTAGACTTATTTATTCCCAGTTTTTAGCATTAGTATTCTAGAAATTTCTTTTCTCTTTGCTTTTAGTTTTTCTTAGTACGTGTTTGCATTCATCAATTTTCTAGTTATTTTAGATTGTTTTCCAATTTTGTTGTATGCACAAGCATATGATGTCTGAGAATTTGCATCTGCTTGACCCAAAGATTGACCAAATCTTCCATCACAGGCGTTCTGAATAGAGAGAGATGGAAGTGAATAGAGGTCCTCTGAATAATGACTTGGTGAATGTTGGGAATAGACCTCTGCTAGATTATGCGACACCAAACATGAGAAGATTGTGTTCTAGCATAGTTAGCCCAACCATAGAAGTGAACAACATTGAACTCAAGCCGACACTCATACATATGGTCCAACAAAACCAATTTGGTGAACTACTATGGAGGATCTGAACTTGCACTTAGAGATCTTTATGGATATTTGCTCAACAATGAAATTCAATGGAGTTCCTGTCGATGCTATCAGATTGAGATTGTTTTCTTTTTCATTGAAAAACAAGGTGAAGACCATGCCTACATTCTTTACCTATAGAAAGCATAACCTCATGGGTGCAATGCAAGCAATAATTTCTAAATATAGACTTCCCACCAAGCAAGACTGCTCACATGTAACATTTAATTACGAGCTTCCAACAGAAGGAAGAGGAGTCTTTATTTGAAGCCTAGGACAGATTTAAGAATATGCTTCATCAGTGCCCTCACCATGGACTTGAGCATTGGCTAGTGATTCACACTTTCTACAATGGGATCACATAAGCTACAAATGTATCCCTGGATTCTGCTGTAGGGGGAGCTTTAATGAACAAGACTATCGAGGAAGCAGAAGAGATGATTGAGGAGGTGAAACAAAATCACCACCCATGGGCTTCCAAATGTAGTCATCCCGCGCAAGCTATAAGGAAATACACCGTCAACTCCATAAACCACCTAGCAGCTGATGTGTGTAAATCATATAGGGTTTTTGGAGTAGTTTTTGTTGGATCGAAGCGGATCGCTAGAGGGGGGTGAATAGCGATAGAAATTTTTCGTTCGAAATCGTTCGTTGAGGCACGAGTAAATGCAGCGGAAAAACACAATAAAAATAAAGACACAATAATATTTTTTACTTGGTTTGTAGCTTTCGGCTACTACTCCAAGGCCCTAGTGGTCCTTGACCACGCACGGAGGGAAAATCACTAAAGAACTCCTCGTTAGAGGTAGGAGTTAATCGATACAAGAACACACCAAAAGCTTGAGGTAGAAGGACACTCCCCCTCTCCTCGTTACGATAAAAACTCCGAGAAAGTAAAGCAATAAACTGAAATAAAGCTTATACCGATGTAACAAAATAAAAACAATTTAAACCTAGACGTCGGAGAGGAAGCACTTCATTGTTGGAGAGTTGTAGCTTTGCGGAGGCTTTTGGAAGCTTAGAATTGATGATGAAACCCTAGGATAGGCCCTCCTTTTATAGCCTTTGAGCCCCTTTTTGAGAGGAACTTCAGCTAATCAAAATTGAGCACCACTCCCCTTGAAATTGTTGGGAGTATGGGGAATACAATCAAAGTCCCACATTGGTAAGACATGGAAAAGATCATGTGCTTATAAGAAAAAAGATATCTCCATTGGAATGAGGCCTTTTGGGTAAAGCCCAAAAATAAAACCATGAGGGCTTGGGCCCAAAGTGGACAATATCATACCATTGTGGAGATATGTGGATCTTATATGCACTAACAATTGGTATCAGAGCCATGGTCCATGTCAAGCCATGAACCTCGAACGAAGGAAGTTGAGCTCCCACGTCCGGATCAAGAGAACCAGACATCAGGAAGGAAGTCTAGTTGGGTCGGGGGGACCGAACAACTGGCAGGAAGTCCTGGTGGGTTGAAGATCGGACATCAAGCAGAGAAAATCCTTCGAGGAGGGATAGGCTTGAGGGGGGGCCCAATGTGGTCCTTCGTTTGAGGGGGGGATTGTTGGGAGTATGGGGAATACAATCAAAGTCCCACATTGGTAAGACATGGAAAAGATCATGTGCTTATAAGAAAAAAGATATCTCCATTGGAATGAGGCCTTTTGGGTAAAGCCCAAAAACAAAACCATGAGGGCTTGGGCCCAAAGTGGACAATATCATACCATTGTGGAGATATGTGGATCTTATATGCACTAACAGAAATGAGGTGATAAGCCTTGACTCCTCGAAGATGATCCTTGACCATCAGTCGACTGATAGCCATCATCGGATCGTGATGGCGGCATCGATCGGATCTTGGCCGTAAGCGATCGGCGATTGGCGTGATCGAGTCCTCAGCTGGCGGTCGGTGATTCTAGCTGAAATGACAAGTTAGCTAAACAAAAACATTATTTCGATGGCCTCCGACCATCCGATCTCGACCTAGACCACCGATGGGATATCTTGGGTCGGATCTACGCTTAAGTCTATCTTCGTAAGGAGGATATGACCTCACTTACACTCGCACACACACGAGCTTACCTCGATACTTACTATGTCGCTTTCGCTTCCTGCCTTCCACCCGATTCCTTCGGCTCCCTCCGAAGTCACTCGAGTGTCGCTCGACCACCGCGGCTTCCTCTGGGTGTCGCTAGCCTTTAGCTCCAGCTATAGCACTTTTCTGCACACTCGATTCATCTCGTGAGATAACGATATGAGCTTAACTTTGTATCGTTTGCTATAATCAAAACTCAGGTTCGACTTAGGTGCCTACTGCACCAAAAATCTCCCCCTTTTTGATTTATGGCAAACCCACATACAAAGTTAAGAAAGCATGCATGAAGAATAATAATGTCCATGAGAAACAAAAGTAAAGATTAAGTTGGAGTAGTAAGGATTTTCTTCAAGTACTCCCCCTTGAGGAAACCTCCCCCTTGACCGAGGGTGAATCTTGAAAGAAGACCTTAATCCTTCCCCTTGAGGGTTGCTATTTAGAAAGAGTTTAAGTAATTAACATTAATTAAAGTTGGCCTTAGTAAAACGTTTAAGTTAAGAGGACTTCTTAACTTGGTCCTTTCTCCCCCTTTAAGTAAAACATTAACGTTTGGCCATAGTGTTTAAAAATAAGTTTAAGTTAAGAATTCTCTTAACTTGGCCTTTACTTCCTTTTAACAAAAACAAGTTAACTTAAAGTTAAGTAAACATTTACTTAACCTTTGGCCATGTGAATAAATATGAAGTGAGTTAAGTAAGTTTAAGTTAAGAATTTTCTTAACTTGGCCTTTAAGTTAAGTAACGTATGGCCATGTGAATAAATATGAAGTGAGTTAAGTTATCAAAATTTTTGATTCCTTAACTTTGGCCTTTTTCTCCCCCTTTTGCCATATATCGAAAAGAGTGGGGGTGTGTGAAAAACAAATATAGGTATTAAATTTAAAGTCCAAGCATGTTCCATATTATTTTGAAAATAATATACTGAAAATAAACTCATCTATAAAATGTTCGACTCATGTTTGGCTTGATTGATATGAAAGATCAACCAGTCCTGGTCAGAGTCAGTTAGTATGTATGATTATACTCCGTGGTTCATGGCGATGCACTAGCTCTACATCTGGAACCAGGAGTAAGGTCCTAGCATCTCACGCCCATCTACGTGGCTAAGTACACAAACACATTAGTCATATGTGTTGTGAGATGTATTGGCTCCTTAAATCTATAGGTGCATGATATCTATGGTATGTCCTATGCTAGTTCCATGAAAATGAAAAGTAAGAAATAGTAGTAAGAAAATATAATTTGTAAGTTTCTATTCTACTATGCACATGCCCAATTTTCATCTTAATAGACTAAATTCGGCTTCAAGTAGGGGTTTAGTAAATAGGTCTACCAAGTTAGACTTTGATTCGACGTATTCGAGTTGTATGGCTCCGTTGGCCACATGTTCTCGAATGAAATGGTGTTTGACCTCTATATGTTTTGTCCTAGAGTGACATATTGGATTCTTAGTAAGGTTAATTAAACTAATGTTATCTACGTGAAGTTTAGTGTGTGTAAAGCCTAACTTAAAATCTCAGAGAGTGTGCTTCATCCAAAGAAGCTGAGTGATACACTCACCCATCGCGATGTATTTGGCTTTGGTGGTAGATAAGGCAACATAGTGTTGCTTTCTACTACACCAACTCACTAGACTCGAGCCGAGAAGTTGACAACAATCACTCGTACTCTTTCTATCGAGCTTACTACCAACATAGTCTGAATCGGAGTAGCCGATTAGTTCGAACTCGGTAGATCTAGGGTACCAAATATCGACATTAAGTGTACCCTTTAGATATCTAAGGATACGCTTGACTAGAGTTAGGTAAGACTCCTTGGCACAAGTTTGGAACCTTGCGCACATACTGCAAATAAGATATCAAGTCGGCTTGCAGTTAAGTAAAGGAGACTCCCTATTACACTCCTATAGTATTTTAAATCAATTGAGTTTCCGATTAAATCTTCTTCTATATTCACATTAGTTGCCATTGGGGTATTAATAATTTTAGCATCTTGCATTCCAAAGCATTTAATTGATTCCCTAGTATATTTGCGTTGATGTAGGTATATTCCATCTTTAGTTTGTTTGATTTGTAGACCTAAGAAGAAACTCAACTCGCCTACTAAATTCATTTCAAATTCACTTTCCATAAGTGAAATGAACTCATTCAGTAGGATCGAGTTGGTGGTTTCAAAAATAATATCATCTATGTAGATTTGGGCTATGAATATGTCTTTACCTAAGGTTTTTACGAAAAGAGTTGGGTCAACTACACCCTGGTTAAATCCTTTGGACTTAAGATACACCGAAAGTCTCTCGTACCAAGCTCGAGGAGCTTGTTTAAGTCCATAGAGGACTTTCTTTAACCTAAGGACATGGTCGGGTTTATCTAAACTTTCTAAACCGGGGGGTTGACTAACATAAACCTCTTCTTTAATTTATCCATTTAAGAGCGCTGATTTCACATCCATTTGAAACAACTTAAATCCTCGATGAGCAGCATACGCTAATAGCATTCGAATGGACTCTAATCTAGCTACTGGGGCATAGGTCTCATCATAATCTAAACCTTCGACTTGACTAAACCCTTTAGCAACTAGTCTAGCTTTATTTCTAACTACTTCACCTTTGTCATCAAGTTTATTTCTAAACACCCACCTTGTTCCAACGATTGTTTTATCTTTAGGTGGTGGTACTAATTCCCATACTTCGTTCCTAGTGAATTGAGCCAGCTCTTCTTGCATTGCAATAATCCAATCGGGATCAAGAAGAGCTTGGTCAATAGTCTTGGGTTCAATTTTGAAAATCAAGGAGATTTGACTAAGGTTTCTGTATGAGGCTCTAGTTCGAACTCCTAGACTTGGATCACCTATCACTTGGTCGATAGGATGATTCGTTTGAGTCCTAGTTGGATTTCGGTTTGAGTCTACCACTTGATCAATAGGATGACCCGTTTGAGTCCTAGTTTGATTAGAGTCATCTACCACTTGGTCGATAGACTGACTTGGTTGACTTAGGTTAGGATTAATACTAGACTTGATCTCCGGATCGGAGTTGAGTCTGGTATGAATCGGCTCGCTAATTGGGGTTGCTAGGGGTTTTGTAGGTTCGTGTCCTTTATCAAATACTACATTGATAGTCTCCTCGACTCTAAAGGTGTCATGGTTATATACTCTATAAGCTCTACTTGTAGTCGAGTATCCTAGAAAGATTCCGGTCATGGTTTTGGATGTAAATTTCCCTAGGTAATCCTTAGTGTTTAGGATATGTACCTTACACCCAAATACCCTAAAGTACTTGATGTTAGGTATTTTATCGTGATAAATCTTGTATGAGGTCTTAAGGTGCCTTTTTACCATAAGGATCCTATTTTGGACATAACATGACGTACTCACGGCTTCCGCCCAAAACCTATCGGGTAGGTTATACTCGTTTAACATTGTCCTAGCTGCTTCTTGTAGGGTTCTATTTTTGCGTTCTACTAGGCCATTTTGTTGTGGAGTTCTAGGGCAAGAGAACTCATGGTGGTATCCATTTAGATTACAGAATTCTGTAAACCTATGGTTCTCAAATTCACCACCATGATCAGTCCTAAGTCTCTTGATTTTAATGCTTTGTTGATTTTCTATTAACTTAAATAGGTTGATTAATTGATCTAGGGTATCACTTTTGTGTTTGATGAACCTAACCCAAGTAAATCTAGAATAGTCATCAATTATGACTAAGAAGAATTTACTCCCATTAAGTGACTTAGCTCCGTGTGAATCAAATAGATCCATGTGTAGGATCTCAAGAACACTTTTGGTTCATTCTTGATTAGTTAGTTGATGTTGTGTCCTAGATTGTTTACCTTGTTGACAAGCATTACATATTTTATTATCCAAGTTATTGAGGTTAGGCAAACCTCTGACTAAGTCACTCTGACTCATCTTGTGGATGAGTCTTGGGTGTGAGTGACCGAGTCGTCGGTGTCACAACCATGATTCCTCTTGCCGTGTCATAAGACACTTAGTTGAGGAGTTAGTTAAGTTAATAGTGTAAATATTGTTATTTCTAGTTCCCTTAAGGATTGTTTTAGAGGTTTCATTTGTATTAATTACGCATTCATTTTCTAGAAATATGACCTTATAGTTATTATCACACAATTAGCTTACACTAAGTAAATTATATTGAAAATTTTCTACCAATAAGACATTTTGAATGATAAAGTTAGAGTTGAGCTCAATATCACCTGATCTGATGATTTTGAGCTTGTCGTTGTTTCCGAAGGCTATCGATCCTTGTCGTTTGAATCGAAGCTTCGAAAACTTGAGTTGATCCTCGGTCATGTGTCGGGAGCAACCACTGTCCAACATCCATTGATCCTACATGCAAGGTAGTTGGATTGGATATTGGATTTATTAAAGATTGGTTGAAGTTTATTAACCTAAATCATCTCACCCATGACTACATGATCAAACATGTTAACCCTATATGTTCTTATGAGATGACTCCCAATTTTACTTGATTTAAATTTAATGAATTGAACACTTGTCAACCTTGTTAGTAATATATGAGAGATGTCCTAAGGCAATCGCCTTATGTATGAACCATTTATATGATAAATGAAGATTCACTATTTGAGTATACATGTTTAATGTATTTGATTGGATCTTAAACTCATTTACTGAATGTCCACGATACGATTCACGGCATGAGAGAATTTGTGATTGGATCACAACTAGTGAGTATCTCTACATGTGTAATTGTGATGTATCGAATTATCCTAGTCGATGAATTGATGGATTTGGACACCATCAATTTGCCGAGACTAGCACGAGGTATACTCCTTGGTGTATCCAAGCGGTGATTCTCACGGTGGAGACATTGTGATGTCGGAGTTAATCGTGGATGCTAGTTATGGTAACTAGTTCATTGGAGTGACCCGGTAGTAAGACTTCATATGGTTCTCTGCATATATAGATATGTCAATGAAGTTCTTCTGTGGCTTAAGTGCGATGTTCCTTTGACTTGCGGTATTCAAGTCATCTTGATCATGGAGACTTATGCTTTGACATCTTAAGCAAACATCTCTAAGGAGATGTGGACCCGGATGATTGGGTATAAGTGAAGTGATCGAAGGTGTTTGAATAGCCTATAAAGGATTCACCACTCCTTGCGAGGAGATGTATACCCATGGCCTCTCGTCGGATTGTTACTAAAGTCTTTGGCCAAAGCATTACATGTTTAGAGTAAAGTACTCTTCGATACATGTGGAGTAACTAGAATCCGTAGGACGAGGAAATGATACTTGGGCTAGGTGTGACGTAGTCAGCCTAGTTGCGACTGAAACAATTTCATGCTCGCTTTAGGTTTGGTCCAACCAAACATAGTTTCTCTCGGTCTGAGAATCCCATTCTCAAGCTCGTTTTAAATCCTTTGGATTACACTTGTTGTGCGTGTGACCAAATAGGTTCTCGGTTTATGTTGGCCGTCTATAATTAACCATTAATTATAGAACGATCATGAGTGGCACCTAATAGTATATCATGATCCCCAATTAACCGAAAAGATCAACGGTTGATCCAGAACTATTTCTGAAACCCTTCAGTAGCTCGAATGAATCGTGCCCCATTCCCTTCACTCATCTTATACCCACTTGGTTCAGGACATGGTTTATTGTGTCAGTCCCCACTAGGCTGACTACGTCACACCTAGCCCAAGTATCATTTCCTCGTCCCCATTCTAGTTACTCCACATGTATCGAAGAGTACCTTACTCTAAACATGTAATGCTTTGGCCAAAGACTTTAGTAACAATCCGACGAGAGGCCATGGGTATACATCTCCTCGCAAGGAGTGGTGAATCCTTTATAGGCTATTCAAACACCTTCGATCACTTGACTTATACCCAATCATCCGGGTCCACATCTCCTTAGAGATGTTTGCTTAAGATGTCAAAGCATAAGTCTCCATGATCAAGATGACTTGAATACCGCAAGTCAAAGGAACATCGCACTTAAGCCCGCGAAGAACTTCATTGACATATCTATATATGCAGAGAACCATATGAAGTCTTACTACCGGTCACTCCAATGAACTAGTTACCATAACTAGCATCCACGATTAACTCGGACATCACAATGTCTCCATCAAGGAGAATCACCGCTTGGATACACCAAGGAGTATACCTCGTTAGTCTCGGCCGAATTGATGGTGTCCAAATCCATCAATTCATCGACTAGGATAATTCCGATACATCACAATTACACATGTAGAGATACTCACTAGTTGTGATCCAATCACAAATTCTCTCATGTGAATCGTATCGTGACATTCAAGAAATGAGTTTAAGATCCAATCAAATACATTAAACATGTATACTCAAATAGTGAATCTTCATTTATCATATAAATGGTTCATACATAAGGCGATTGCCTTAGGACATCTCTCATATATTACTAACAGACTCCCACTTGGCCTAATGCCAATCGCTACGGTATCCAATACCACAAGCTCTAACATGACCCTCAAACTTACTTTGAGGTAATGCTTTAGTCAAAGGATCCGCTAAGTTCCTTTCAGTGGGAATTTTTTCGATTTGTATTTCGTTCCTACTGATGATCTCTCTGATAAGATGATAGCGGCGAAGCACATGTTTGGATCGTTGATGAGACCTTGGCTCTTTTGCCTGTGCAATTGCTCCATTGTTGTCGCAGTAGACCGGTATTGCTTCAACAATGGCCGGAATCACACCAAGTTCATGAACGAACTTCTTGATCCAATCCGCTTCCTTTGCTGCTTCCGAAGCTGCAATATATTCTTCCTCAGTGGTAGAATCCGCTACAGTCTCTTGTTTGAAACTTTTCCAACTCACTGCGCCCCCATTCAAGGTGAACACGTATCCAGACTGAGACCTGGAATCATCCTTGTCTGTCTGGAAGCTGGCATCCGTATACCCGCGTATCACCATGTCCCCTTCTCCATATATTAGGAACACATCCTTAGTTCTTCTCAAGTACTTAAGGATCGTCTTAACAGCCGCCCAATGATCCATTCCTGGATCGGATTGGTATCTGCTCGTGACACTCAAAGCGTACGATACATCGGGCCTCGTACATAACATAGCATACATGATAGATCCTATTGCGGATGCATAGGGAATCTTACTCATGCAAATCCTCTCGTCTTCTGTGCGCGGACACATAGACTTCGAAAGGTGTACCCCATGCCTGATGGGCAGATAACCTTTCTTGGATTCCGACATGCTAAACCTCTTTAGTACTCGGTCTATATATGTAGACTGCGAAAGACCAAGCAACCGTTTCGATCTATCTCTATAGATCTTAATCCCAAGGATGTAGGTTGCTTCTCCCAGGTCTTTCATGGAGAATGTCTTGGATAACCAAACCTTAATTGACTGTAAGATTGACACATCGTTTCCTATAAGTAATATGTCATCGACATACAATACTAGGAACACGACTGCACTCCCACTAACCTTCTTGTACACACAAGGTTCGTCTGGATTTTGTGAGAAATCAAACCTTTTGATCGTCTCATCAAAACGGATATTCCAGCTCCTGGATGCTTGCTTCAATCCATAAATGGATCATCGCAATTTGCATACCTTGGTTTTATCAACCGATGTGAAACACTCAGGCTGTATCATATACACGTCCTCGAGTAGGTTTCCATTAAGGAAAGCTATTTTCACATCCATCTGCCATATCTCATAATCATAATGAGCCGCTATGGCCAGGAGCATCCGAATGGATTTAAGCATAGCTACAGGCGAATAGGTTTCGTCATAATCAACACCTTGTTTTTGACGATATCCTTTCGCCACCAATCTAGCCTTATAGGTAATCACATTACCATCCATGTCGGTTTTCTTCTTGAAAACCCACTTGCACCCTATAGGCTTTATGCCTTCAGGTGGGTCAACCAAGTTCCAAACTTGGTTTTCGTACATGGAATCCATTTCCGACTTCATGGCACCAAGCCACTTATCCCTTTCTGAACTTGTCAGCACTTCTTCATAACTGGTAGGCTCCTCATCATCAATGAGTAACACGTCGTTCGATTCACTTACAAGAAATCCATATCTCTCAGGAATATTGCGTGTTCTACCAGATCTACGAAGATGTGGTGTTACAATAGGTCCAGCCGATTGCTCATCACTATGAGTTGTCGGCTGTTGTGCTTCACCAGGTATCTCATCAATGTCTATTTGAGTCTCTCGAGCCTCCTCAAGCTCGACGACACTCCCATTGTTTTCTTGCAAGAGAAACTCTTTCTCTAGAAAAACAGCATGCCTTGAAACAAACACCTTTTGTTCCACAGGATGATAGAATTGGTAACCCCTTGTTTCCTTAGGGTATCCAATAAATAGACATTTATCAGACTTAGCATCCAGTTTGTCTGATACAGTCCGCTTCACATAAGCAGGACAACCCCATATCTTCAAGTAAGATACATGAGGTTTCTTACCATTCCATATCTCATATGGAGTAGTTGAGACTACCTTGGTAGGCATTCTGTTTAACAAGTAAACAGCTGTCTGAAGTGCATAACCCCAAAAGGACTTGGGAAGAGTCGCATGATTCATCATTGACCTGACCATGTCCAACAAGGTCCGGTTACGCCTCTCAGATACACCATTATGCTGTGGTGTATAGGGCGGAGTCCATTGAGACAATATGTCATTGTCTCTCAGATAATCAAGAAACTCTTGACTTAAGTATTCACCACCTCGATCCGATCGAAGTATTTTAATACTTTTGTCATGTTGTTTCTCTACTTCATTTCTGAATTCTTTGAACCTTTCAAAGGCTTCAGACTTGTGTTTCATCAAGAACACATACCCAAATCGTGAGTGATCATCGGTGAAGGTAATGAAGTAGCTATAGCCTCCTAAAGCTTGAGTTGACATAGGTCCACATACATCAGTATGTACTAGACCTAGTAACTCTCCCACTCGTTCACCTTTTCCAGTAAAAGGTAACTTAGTCATCTTAACTTTTAAGCATGATTCGCATGTATCGTATGAATCCAATTCAAACGATTCCAGAATTCCACATCGGTGTAATTCGGACATGCGTTTCTTGCTTATATGACCAAGACGACAATGCCACATATAGGAGTCTATGTGATTATCCTTTCGAGCACGCGTGTTGCTCGCTTCGATATTGAAAATGTCACTGGATACGTCCAACGTATAAATGTCATTACTCAAAGTTCCAGTTCCATAAAGTACGCCATTCAAAGTTATATAACAACAATTGTTACTAAACGTTAAATGGAAACCATTTCTATTTAAGCAGGAAATAGAAACAATGTTCTTTATTAGAGAAGGAACATAATAGCAATTGTCCAGTTCCAAGACTAGTCCACTAGGGAGCTTCAGCAAATAAGTTCCGATGGCGACCGCAGCAACCTTTGCTCCATTGCCAACTCATAAATTTGACTCCCCTCTGACAAGTCTTCTTCTATTCCTTAGCCCCTGTATGTCATTACATATATGTGAGCTACACCCAGTATCCAATACCCAAGTGTCTAAGGAAATAGAATGACAATCAATAACGAAGATACCTGAAGAGGATGGGGCCTCGGATGCCTTCTTCTTCTTCATGGACTCAAGATAAATCTTGCAGTTTCTTCGCCAGTGGCCTTCCTTGCCACAGTGATGGCAAGTGCCCTTTTGCGCTGGTTCCGCCTTCTTTGCCTTTTTCTTTCCTTTCTTCTGTTCTTTTGCCTTTCTCTTAGAACCTTTCTTTGAGGAATCAACTAACAGAACCGCCTTCTCCTCATGCTTCACAGAAGGCTCCACAGTCTTCAGCATATTGAGGAGCTCGGGAATGGTGGATTCCAATTTGTTCATCCGATAGTTCATCACAAATTACGAGAAACTCTTGGGCAAACAATGCAGAATTAAGTCAATACTTAACTCATGATCCATCACAAAACCGAGGGTAGCTAGCCGCTCGATGTACCCGTTCATCTTTAGCACAAAGCATTACTCTGGGGCGAACCTTCTTGCATCTTCGTGGTGAAGAGGAGCCTAGAGACCTCGAACCTTTCGGATCTCGCTTGCTCATCGAACAACTCATGAAGATGGAAGACCATAGTGTTAGCATCCATATGCTCATGCTGCTTTTGCAGCTCAGGTACCATCGCCGCTAGCATGATGCAACTCGCTCGAGACCGCCACATGTTTTACGATAGACCAACATTTAGTGCAGAGTTGCATCATCCTTAGATGATCGGAAGAGGCTCTTCAAGGACATATGCAAGCTTTTCCGCCTTGAGAACAATTCTCGTGTTTCTAAGCGATCGAGAAGTTAGGCCCAGTCAGTTTGTTCGAATCCAAAATAGTGCGCAAATTCAAAGACGTCATGATCAATTTATTGACCTAGAAATACAAAACGAGCATATATGAGAAAATAATTTTAAAATGCATCAATATACATTTATAAATCCCATTCATTTTTCGAATTTCAAAAAACCCCAAAATCACTTCGGGAGATCGTAGGTCCATCTCCGAATGGGCTGATATCCATCATAGTTATGAACAACCTTGGAGAGAGTCCAACAAGCCATTCATAACTACGACGGTAGGTATCATCTATACCGATTGCATATCCCGTATATGCAACTATCACAATGTGCTATCAACTAATTGAATGTTCACACATACATCGGGTTGTTAACACATTAACAAGTATGCATCATATGCATAGCACCCAACTTCACCTCCCTTTACATCGACCTTGGAGAGAGTCCAACAAGCCGATGCTCCAGGTTAAAGCCAACCCATTAATCAGGACATAGTTTTAATATGGTTAGAGCGCATTCAACCAATTAGCCTAGCTTGGAGAGAGTCCAACAACCAAAGCTAACGATTGACCTCTGACTCTTACCATATTAGTATTAAACTATTCCATGGTTTGAACATATTCAGGTTCGAGCCGGGCTTGGAGAGAGTCCAACAACCCAAACAAGAAACAGAACTCTGGTTCTAACCATATTAATGGAAGGTGTAGGCTTTAATATTGATTAAGGGTTTTATGTCTCATCCTCTTTGCATGCAAATAACTATTATCTACATGGCATGGCATACATGGCATACATCTACATGTCACGACACGCATGGCATAATGTTATGCATCTAATGCAATTACATGGCATACAATTATGTCATGTTTATAATTTCCTTATATGTCATAACTATTTATGGAAATAAAATATGTTTAAGATTTGATTCTCCAAATCAAATCATAATTAAATTAGGAAACAAATTTCCAAATCTAATCACATATTTTATTCATGGAATTATTTGATTAAGGAAAATCTATTTAGAAACCAATTTCCTAAATCATTAAAACTACTTATGGAAATAAAATATTTTAAGATTTGATTTCCCAAATCAAATCATGATTAAATTAGGAAACAAATTTCCAGAATCTAATCAAATATTTTATTTATGGAAAATATCAATTTCCATAAATACTTCCAACTTTCCAAAAGTGGAAGATTTCCATAAATACTTCTAGACTTTCCAAAATTGAAAAATTTCCATAAATACTTCTAAATTTCCAAAATTTAGAAAATTTTCAGAAATACATTATGACTATCGCAAAACCATTTTTACGATTATGTCGAAACACAACCTGGGCTCTGATACCCTTTGTTGGGTTTAAGAGCACTGGCGTGTGTGTGTTCGATCATGTAGAAACATGAGCACAGTGAAGCAATTAAAAATAATAAATCTATATTTATTACAACACGATGCTATTACAACAAGTGTAGACATAACCGTAAATTAAAATTTGCAATAAAAGAAATTATCTACGTTATACCTTTCGTATGACGTGTAGCGGGAACGACATCAACCGAAACGATCCTCGTAAGAATCGTCTCTATCCGTATCCACGCCGAGCTCCTCGGGATGACTTCGCTAAGTCACGAGCCGTCTTAAATGCGGGTTACTATCCTCGTTGTTGAAGAGCGTAACGGATCAGATGATCACGACCAATCCAAATTCGGATCAAAATGAGTCCTCAAAACTCGATTTCCGAGGTATTCGCCAACCGCTTTAAATCCCCACCTCAGAGGATTACCGGAGATCAAATCCCCGGTAAGTTAGCCGCTGTCGGAGCACTAACCGTCGTCCAAACGACGCTCCGACGAGAGGAGAAGAAGCTGTCCAGAAAACTGGACAGCTTGGTGGAGGAGTAGGCGCCGGCCAAAAAACAAGGAAGCCAATTGCTCACCTTGATGCCAAACCTAAGGAGGATCGCCGGAACTCTTCCGGCAGCAGCTCGACGCCGGCGAGGAGGAAGGAAGCAACCTTCTAGACGCCGGTTGGAGGAGCTTTGGGAAGGGCAGCTAGGGTTGGCGCCAATTCACCAAGGGTGAGGTGGGCGGCAACTACCATTAGGGTTTTTGGATTAGGGTTTAAGCCCTATTTTATAGAGAACTAATTCTCTTAATGGTTAATGGATCATATCCATAAAGCCCGTTAACCCGTGGTATCAGAGCAATGTCTTATGAAGCGTGGATGGGCCGTGTCTTATGAAGACATAATGGATGGACCAAAATGGTTTGGTTCTAATCCAATGGATGAGAATAAACCAAAGGGTTTGGTTTATATTAAACGAATGAACCAAAGGTTGGTTCGGTTCGTTTTAACTTAAAATAAACCATCATGGTTTGGTTTATTTTAACTTATCTTAATGGAGCGGGTTAACGGGCTTTATGGATATGATCCATTAACCATTAAGAGAATTAGTTCTCTATAAAATATGGCTTAAACCCTAATCCAAAAACCCTAATGGTAGTTGCCGCCCACCTCACCCTTGGTGAATTCGGCGCCCAACCCTAAGCTGCCGCCGCCCAGCCCAAAGCTCCTCCAACCGGCGTCTAGAAGGCTGCTTCCTTCCTCCTCGCCGGCGTCGAGCTGCTGCCGGAAGAGTTCCGGCGATCCTCCTTAGGTTTGGCATCAAGGTGAGCAATTGGCTTCCTTGTTTTTTGGCCGGCGCCTACTCCACCAAGCTGTCCAGTTTTCTGGACAGCTTCTTCTCCTCTCGTCGGAGCGTCGTTTGGACGATGGTTAGTGCTCCGACAGCGGCTAACTTACCGGGGATTTGATCTCCGGTAATCCTCTGAGGTGGGGGATGAAGGATTCGTCAAACGGTTGACGAATACCTCTCCGGAGAATCGAGTTTTGAGGACTCAGTTTTGGATCCGAATTTGGATTCGGATCGTGATCATCTCTCGATCACGTTGTCTTCAACACGAGGCTAGTAACCCGTACGAAGACGAAGCTCGTGGCTTAGCGAAGTCATCCCGAGGAGCTCGGCGTGGATACGGATAGAGACGATTCTTACGAGGATCGTTCCGGTTGATGTCGTTCCCACTACACGTCATACGAAAGGTATAACGTAGATAATTTCTTTTATTGCAAATTTTAATTTACGGTTATGTCTACACTTGTTGTAATAGCATGCGTGTGTTGTGTGTGTTGTAATAAATATAGATTTATTATTTTTTAATTACTTCCGCTGTGCTCATGTTTGCGAAACATGATCGAACACACACACGCCGCGGTGCCGAAAACCCAACAAACCTTGCGTTAGATTCGGATTTAACCTTAGGCTCATCAAGTCACCTTTTCAAGATCATGGCTTCCAGGTCGTGGCGAGGCACAGAGGCCTTCTTTGATCGGAACAACGACCACTTCCTTAGACAAAGCCATTTTCAAGAAAATAGAGACTTAACTTACCTAAGACCACTTCCTGGTCTAACTAGTCTAGGATATGGCGAGGTAGCTTCAGCTAGTTCCATTCGGTCAAGTGCATCGAACTAGATACGCCTTATCTAGCCTGAATACACAAGACTCCGCTTTTCTAGCGTACTATCATCTCGCCGCATCCTGGTACTATGTTATCAAGTATTGACGAGTTATAGTCCTATCTAGCCATTCTAAAAAGAAAATTCAAACTAAATAAAGAACCTAAGCATGTAATTTCTAAGTTAAAATACAAACAAGTTTCGTACTAGCTTCCCCTGGACCGTTGAATCGGTTCGGTCTCTCCACATAGTGGATTTGGTCCTTGGGAACCCGGTACTGGTTCGATCCTAAGTTTGAAATCAAGGCGGTCTTAGAGACCCATGCTTGGACATGTTTTTTATGTCGACTTACAATCGACATATACGACTTGTTGGTCGTATTTGAGCTAAACCCTAGCCCGACCTTATTGTACATGGCCCTTTGCGATCCAAGTAGGAGGTCAAGTCCTTTGGATCCCAAAGTAAACCTTTTCAACGTGTTCCTAAGATCTTCGACTTGACTCTTCAAGAGTGAGTTCTCAACTTCGAGCTTTTCAACCCGAGTTGAGTCCTCCTCTCAAACTCGACTAGTCAAAGAGGTTAGGGAAACCTCGTGTTTGAGGAGTTTAACTTCCTCAATCAGGGTCTCGACCTTGGACTCGGACTTAGCTAATTTCCTAGTTTAAAACTTAATTGCACTATAAAGTGTACTAATAAGGGATCGACTTACCATGAGTGTATCTTTTGAACCGGATGTGTATTCGTGGCTTGTCTTGAATAGTGCTTCGCCGTCCGACTCATCTTCAGTTTCTGATTCATGTTCCGGTTCCGACTTCGTCTCCGATTCAATCAGTTTAGCCATGAGGACACGATCATCGTCTTCTTCCTCGGATGCTTCTTCCCATGTAGCGTTGAGTGCCTTTTTGTGTTTTGGTGCTTTGCTCTTGAGTTTTAGGCACTCGGACTTGATGTGTCCAAACCTGTTGCATTCGTAACATCTAATATTCAAACTTTTAGGCTTACCTTCATTGGGTCGAGTGATGGTTCATTTTTGGCCCTTGACTATCCTCCGAACTAGGTTGACTAGTTCGGCCTCCATTTCTGGGTCGACCTCCGAATCAGACTCATCCTCTTCTTCCTTTGGGGGTGACTTGTGTTGGGGGATCGAAATGGCCGGCTAGAGGGGGTGAATAGCCCTCGTTTGTTGGTTTACGGATTTTGCTCGTCTACACAAAGATTAGCGCAAGCGGAATATGCAAATACAAATAAATAAAGACAAGCAAATAAACAATGAGAACAAACAATACAAACACCGAGATGTAACGTGGTTCACGGCTACGCCGCTAATCCACGGTCAGATTCGTCCACGGTGAATCACTCCGCAATCTATCCACTAGATCTCTCCTTTGCACAAAGCTAGGTGGAGGTAACCTCTTTACACAAAAACACTCCTCTTACAAATATAATGGAAATAAGCTCAAGTAAGAGGATGGAAAGCTTTAGAAAACTTTGGGAGAGTATTAGAGCATAAGCATTAGCCTCCCAAAGCCCCATCCCCTTCCTTTTTATAGAGGAAGAGGGTTTCTTCCTGTTGACACAGGATCAGTCGACTGATGGCACCCATCAGTCGACTGGTCCTGTTGTCGTTTCCCAATAACGGCTGCTTTCCATGTTGGATTCCATCCAACGGTATTGGCATCAGTCGACTGATGGCACCCATCAGTCGACTGATGTCAATCAGTCGAGTGCTCTGCTAGATCGACTCCATTACGTGCGTGTCACGGTGTCCTCGATCATTGTCGTCCCTTAGCGGTCGGCCGACGATCGCTCATCGATCATGCCCGTATCGGTGGTCGGTCGATCAACTTGATTCAGCTGACTTAAACCAGTCGATCCAACCATCGACTCAGAGCAGTCGACTGCCATGACATAGCAGTCGACTGGTGTCGGGAAATCCCATCCGACACTTAGCCAAATGGCCAAGTTTCACCTAAGAGCTACCCCTTCCCGGGTTACATTCGCTCACTCTCATCTCGCGGAGTCCCTCGCCTTCGAAGTTCTCTTCGTTCGCGGCCACGTCCCTCGGCGGCATCTGGCGCACGGCTCTGCAATGCTCCTTCGCGTCTCTTGCCTCGAAGTCTACTTCCTCCGGCTTCACTCCAAGCTCCTCGTCCGGCGGTCCCTCGGATGCTCCAAGCGCACGGCTTTAGCAAAGCTATCCTTCACCGACTCAGGGCCCGAGTCATGAGATGTGAAACTTGCCACGGCTCCATGTGCGAATTACTAAGTCCTGCACGACTTTAACGCACATATCAAATCAACATAACAAACTAACTTAAACCCTTTGCCACACACATCAAAACCTAATCATGGCAAGAGATTGCCCTAACAATCTCCCCCTTTTTGATGTGTGGCAATCCGTTTAAGTTAGGTAAAAATATTTGATAAAAATTTTAAAGGAAAGAAAGCATGTAAACATAAACATGATATAGCAACATGCAACTCCCCCTTAATCCATGAAACTCTCTCTACAAATTCTCCCCCTATCATAATTAACTTAAACATAATATGTTCTCCCCCTTTGACACCATCAAAAAGATTAACACTAAGTTATAAACTCATGGCATCAAGTCTAATAGAAGAAAAATACCAAAAATTATTCTAAAACCTGAATTCGGCCTTTACTGTTCTGATTTTGGGCCATCGATCGGTTGGACTACCGATCGTAGGCATCTGATTTCAGAACTTTCTGATTTTCGGACCGAAATTCAGAAATGCATTAAAAATTCCAAAAAATTCGAAAAATCATGAAATTTGGGGAACATATTTCTGATAAGATTCTTTATCAGTGAAAAATAGGTCGTCATGAAAAATCATTATATTTTCACGTATTTGCCAAAAATCCAAAAGGTTTAAAAACCACTAGGTTTTTGATCATGTGAGTATGAAGTTTAACACCTAGTTTTGGTTCCAATTGTTTCAAAACATGAATACAAAGATTTTAGATTAAGAAATTGTTTTGAAAACATATGAAATATCCAACCATGATCTTTGGGCAATATGTCTATGAATTAAACATAAGTCTTCCCCATGATTGATCTATTATTGCTATTTTGATACTTTAAATGACCATCTAAATGCCATAGGCATTAGTGGACATTTGTATCATCCTAACATCTCACCCATGCTAAGTTTTCAATCAAAGTAGCCTATGGTGAGTGTGAGATGCATCCTAGGGGGTATATGTATATACTTAACCATTATATTCATACAATTCTATCAAGGTTAAGTATCAACCTAGCACTCCTCATGATCATTAAGGCATATATCAATTAATTCTACATTATGATCATGAAATGCATGTATTCATCAAATTGTAATCATGCATTAGGTATTATATCATGATAATAAGCAAAATATCACCTAAGGCATGATTTAAACCCTATTTCTCATGATGATGTGCCAAATTTCAAAATCATAAATCATGATTGCAAACATACATAGCAATTACATTAATCATCATGATTTAAGCATTATTAACTATTTATAGGCACGTTATCATCACCTAACACTATTTAAAAATGTTGTCCCGCCATCCTAAGTCAACCAAAATATGATATAGGTCAATTGCATATGGTTGACTACCCTAGGGGTTTTCTAACCCTTAAGGATGGATTTTGGAACCCAATACAAATTCTTTCCTATGGGGTTCACTAGATGCTCCTTGGGGATCCATTTTCTAGCAATTACCTTCTTCTTATCTTGTCCCCTAGCAATTAGGCATTTGTAGGCCTTTTCATTTTTCTTTTCTTTATAACCTAGGCCCTTTTTGTTGAAGCTAGCTCTTTGGCTCCCTATGATCATATTCAAGGTGTTGGAGCCTATAGTGAATTTTTCTAGGGCTTTTGTCAAGTAATCTACCTTTTCCCTTAGAGCCCTATTTTCATCCATGCATGCATCACTAACATTAAATGGCATATATTCATGTGATCATGCATCATCATGGCAAGAAGAAATACTTTCATTTTCATTTAAGCATGCTTTTTCTAACTTATTTTCTAAGTCCTTAATTTGATCTAGCATGCTTTTGTTCTTCTTCTTAGCTCTAAATAAATTCCTAGTTAAGCTAGAAACCATGGAAACTATTTTCTTAGGAGTTAGATTCGTTACCATAGTTTCCATGTCCTCTTCTTCTTCTTCGGATGAGGAGGATGTAGAGGCTCCCCCTTCACTTGAGCTCTCTCCACTTGAGCTTGATTCTTCATTTTCGGTGGAGGAGCAATCCAAGTCATCGAAAGCCATCAATGCAAGGTTGGAGTAGACATGCTCTTCTTCATCGGATGAGGATGAGGAAGAAGGGTCATCCCATGTCTTGGCCTTGAATGCTTTGGCCTTCCCCTTTTCCTTTGCCTTCTTTTCTTCTTCCTTTTTCTTGTTCCCCTTCTTCTTCCTCTTTTCTTCTTTCTTTTTCTTCTCTTCCTTGCTCTTGTTTAGGAGGGGACAATTGTCCCATATGTGTCCCTCTCCTTGGCAATTGTAGCATATGACCTTCCCCCTTGGTCTTCTATTCCTATCATTAGACTTATTAAATCTAAAACCTTTTAATGCACGCCTTACCCTCCTTACCATATACGCTTCTTCCGTGCTATTCATGGAGGAGGAGGAAGAGGCTTCATCATCGGAGGAGGAGAGGATCTCTATCTTCTTCTTCCCCTTGTTTGCTATCAAAGCTACTCCTCTTGAAGGTTGGATTCTTGGCTCTTCTTGTATTCCTTCAAGCCTCGTTTCGTGGAGCTTCATTGTTGAGAAAAACTCCTCCAAGGTACTTACTTCCAAGTTCTTGGAGATGTAAAACGAATCCACCATGGAGCTCCATCTTGAGGACCGGGGAAAGGCATCTATGGCCTTCATGACCATATCCCGGTTTGATAGCTTCTCTCCTACACTTGTTAGCCCAATTAATATTTCCTTAAACCTAGAATGTAATGATGTTACCTTTTCTCCCTTTTCCAATTTGATATTTGATAGTTGGGAGCGGAGGAGGTCTCTCCTTGCAAGTTTGGCTTCCGAAGTGCCTTCATTAAGTTCAACCAATCTCTCCCACATCTCCTTGGCACTTGAGCATTCCCCAATTCGGTTGATCTCTTGTTGGGGGAGCACATTGAAGAGATGGTGCTTGGCTTTTGAATTTGCAAGGTGCTCTTCCCTTTGCTTTTTGGTCCACCTAGATTTCTTTATTGGCTTCCCTTCTTCATCCCTAGGCAAAACGAAACCGGATTCCATTGTAATCATGATATCAAAATCTGTTTCGAAAAATACTCCATTCGCTTCTTCCACCAAGCGAATTCTCCTTCAAACTTCGGTGGATGGATGTTAGAGCCGGCCATTTTGAAAGTTGCTTGTTATGGCGGTTAGTCCTCGACAAGCTTTCCTTGGCTCTGATACCACTTGTTGAGGGATCGAAACGGCCGACTAGAGGGGGTGAATAGCCCTCGTTCATTGGTTTACGGATTTTGCTCGTCTACACAAAGATTAGCGCAAGCGGAATATGCAAATACAAATAAATAAAGACAAGCAAATAAACAATGAGAACAAACAATACAAACACCGAGATGTAACATGGTTCACGGCTACGCCGCTAATCCACGGTCCGATTCGTCCACGGTGAATCACTCCGCAATCTATCCACTAGATCTCTCCTTTGCACAAAGCTAGGTGGAGGTAACCTCTTTACACAAAAACACTCCTCTTACAAATATAATGGAAATAAGCTCAAGTAAGAGGATGGAAAGCTTTAGAAAAACTTTGGGAGAGTATTAGAGCATAAGCATTAGCCTCCCAAAGCCCCATCCCCTTCCTTTTTATAGAGGAAGAGGGTTTCTTCCCGTTGACACAAGATCAGTCGACTGATGGCACCCATCAGTCGACTGGTCCTGTAGTCGTTGCCCAATAACGGCTGCTTTCCACGTTGGATTCCATCCAACGGTATTGGCATCAGTCGACTGATGGTACCCATTAGTCGACTGATGGCACCCATCAGTCGACTGATGTCAATCAGTCGAGTGCTCCGCTAGATCGACTCCATTCTGTGCCCGTGCACAGTGTCCTCAGTCGACTGTCGTCCCTTGGAAGTCGACTGATCAAGCCATCAGTCGACTGCCCATGTTGGTAGTCGACTGATCAACTTGATTCAGCTGACTTAAACCAGTCGATCGAACCATCGACTCAGAGCAGTCGACTGCCATGACATGGCAGTCGACTGGTGTCGGGAAATCCCATCCGACACTTAGCCAAATGGCCAAGTTTCACCTAAGAGCTACCCCTTCCCGGGTTACATTCGCTCACTCTCATCTCTCGGAGTCCCTCGCCTTCGAAGTTCTCTTCGTTCGCGGCCACGTCCCTCGGCGGCATCTGGCGCACGGCTCTGCAATGCTCCTTTGCGTCTCTTGCCTCGAAGTCTACTTCCTCCGGCTTCACTCCAAGCTCCTCGTCCGGTGGTCCCTCGGATGCTCCAAGTGCACGGCTTCCGCAAAACTATCCTTCACCGACTCAAGGCCCAAGTCATGAGATGTGAAACTCGCCACGGCTCCATGTGCGAATTACTAAGTCCTGCACGACTTCAACGCACATATCAAATCAACATAACAAACTAACTTAAACCCTTTGCCACACACATCAAAACCTAATCATGGCAAGAGATTGCCCTAACAACTTGCTTGCGGTTTTCTTCCTCGAACCTGCAAAAAGTCCTATACCCTTCTCGAGTTCCGAGTTAGACTGCTCATGAAGTTCAAAATCGGAAAATAACTCATCTAACCTAAGTTTCGAAAGATCCTTGGAGACCTTGTAGGCATCGACTATGGATGCCCACAAGGTAGTCCTCGGAAAAAAGTTAAGAACATACCTTATAAGGTCGCGGTTTTCGACCTTTTGCCCGATCGCGTGTAGATTATTGACTATGTCTTGAACGCAGGCGTGAAGTTGCATCGTCGTTTCGTGTTCCTGAATTTTCAGATTATATAATTTATTAAATAAAATGTCGCGCTTACATACCTTGGCTTCGTCAGTTCCTTCGTGTAGCTCCACTAGCTTTGTCCAAAGGTCCTTTGCACTGATGAAGGGGCCGACGCAATTAAGCTCCTCCTTGGACAAGCTGCATTGGAGGATTTGAGTTGCCTTGGTGTCGGCTTCGACTTGTCTTTTTGTCGCAATGGTCCATTGGTCATAATCCAAGGATTCACCCACTTCGTTAGTCGGAAGTGTGAATCCCGTTTGGATTATGATCCACATCTCGATTTGAGTTTTAAGAAAGCATTCCATCCGACCCTTCCAATAACGGAAGTCATCTCCATTGTAAAACGGAGGTCGGACGGTGCTAAAACCCTCGAGATGGGCCATTGATACAAAAGAAACAAGAAAATGAAGACGAGAAACCTAACAACGACATAAACACACGAAATGTACCAAGACTCGCATCTTGGATTAGTAGTGCGGGAGAAAAAAAACTAACCAAATGAAATAAATTCGAAATAAACAGAATAAAAAGGAAAAAAATCTGTAAAAAGCTAGATCGGTGGTTTCACCAAATCTTAGCACCCCCGGCTCTGATACCAATTGTTGGATCGAAGCGGATCGCTAGAGGGGGGGTGAATAGCGATAGAAATTTTTCGTTCGAAATCGTTCATTGAGGCATGAGTAAATGCAGCAAAAAAACATAATAAAAATAAAGACACAATAATATTTTTTTACTTGGTTCATAGCCTTCGGCTACTACTCCAAGGCCCTAGTGGTCCTTGACCACGCACGGAGGGCAAATCACTAAAGAACTCCTCCTCGTTAGAGGTAGGAGTTAATAAATACAATACAAGAATACACCAAAATCTTGAGATAGAGGGACACTCCCCCTCTCCTCATTACGATAAAAACTCCGAGAAAGTAAAGCGATAAACTGAAATAAAGCTTATACCGACGTAACAAAATAAAAACAATTTAAACCTAGACTTCGGAGAGGAAGCACTTCGTTATCGGAGAGTTGTAGCTTTGCAGAGGCTTTTGGAAGCTTAGAATTGATGATGAAACCCTAGGATAGGCCCTCCTTTTATAGCCTTTGAGCCCCTTTTCGAGAGGAACTTCAGCCAATCAAAATTGAGCACCACTCCCCTTAAAATGAGGTGATAAGCCTTGACTCCTCGAAGCTAATCCTTGACCATCAGTCGACTGACAAACATCATCAGTCGATGACAAAGATCACCAAATGTCGATCCGTAGACAATGATCGATTGATGAGCTTGAGTCCTTCAAGTCGGGCAATGATCGATGCTAGAAATGACAAGTTAGCTAAACAAAAATATTATTTCGATGGCCTCCGACCATCCGATCTCGACCTAGACCACCGATGGGATGTCTTGGGTCGGATCTACGCTTAAGCCTATCCCCGTAAGGAGGATACGACCTCACTTACACTCGCACACACACGAGCTTACCTCGATACTTACTGTGTCACTTTCGCTTCCGGCCTTCCACCCGATTCCTTCAGCTCCCTCCGAAGTCACTCGAGTGTCGCCCGACCACCGCAGCTTCATCTGGGTGTCGCTAGCCTTCAGCTCCAGCTATAGCACTTTTCTACACACTCGATTCAGATCGTGAGATAACGATATGAGCTTAACTTTGTATTATTTGCTATAATCAAAACTCAGGTTCGACTTAGGTGCCTACTGCACCAACAATTTTAGCATACATCACATTGCATTTCATATTTGTTTCATGCATATTTCCTTTAGTTTTCACCTATTTTCTTTTTTTTTTGTTCGGAGATTTGCATTTTCTATTTTTACGCATAGGATGGCATTTTAGAGGTAAAATGGCGCTACAAAAGGAGCTCAAGAAGGGCAAGCGTGCTCTAGTTGTGTTCCCAAGACACGAGCACGCTTTGGACGAGAAGGATAGCATCAAAATAGAGTTCTAGAGGAAGACAAGGTCCCTCATGTGAAATTTACACGGTCATGCCTATTCCCGATGCCAGATTCAGAGTTTGATTTCCAGCCTTCTGTTGGTGTAGAAAGCACCACTCCTTAGTTTTGATGTATGAACGATAGTTAAAGTTAGGAATTACCTTTTGTTTGATATATGTATTAAGTGTGCAGGATAATAGAAAAACCCTAGTAGGTCAGGCAGATCGGATACTAGGCAATGAGTATTGAAAGTTCTAGTAAGTCGCATTGACCGGATACTAGGCACAAGCCTTGACAAATCAGAAGGATTGGATAATCGACATGAAGACCAGCTGGGTTAGAAAGATCGGATAGCTGGAAGAAGTCCTGGTGGGTCAGATACGATGCCAAGCATGGTAAGTCCAGTAGGGCAGTCAGCAAGTAAGCCTCGAGTGAAGAGGTGAGGCCAAGTCCTCTATAAGGGGACAAAGCTAGGCGTCGATCTGACAGATAGTCTTCATGGGATTAAGAAGTCGAGATCGGGAAGTATTACTACTACCATTGCATTTCATACTGTGTGTTTTTATTAATCTTGTTTTGCAGAAAATCAGTTGACTGAAAGGTTTCCAATCGACTCAGGTCTAGTCACTGGATATCTACTTGGCAAGATAAGCTGACGATCGATCAAAGATCTGGCAACCAAGATGGCAAGAGCTCCGATCCATCGGGAGGTCCATCATTGGAAAGACAAATTTTTCGACACGAGGGTGACCTAGAGTCGATCGAACTGGTCTACCAATCGAAAGGCTGATGTACCAAATCAACTATTCCGACGGAGTCGATCGAAAAGGCTTATAAAAGAAATGCATGCCCATATTTGAAGAACATCTCTCTACCACGTCCAAGTGTTGTTATAAGTGTTCTTCATCCGCAGAAGCTTCATGTAACGCCCGTGAAATTCTAGCAATTTTACGAGAATTTTTGGCTTTATGAGGATGGGCTTTATGTAGGCCTTTTTGGAGAAATAAAAGAAAATAAGCCAAAAAGAGATGCAAAGCCTAGGAATTGAACCCCCCACCTCTAGAGATAGCCAAGCCTTATAGATGCACCCACTAACCATAAGCCCAATAGAATCATATCATTAGAGGAAAGGGGGAACCTATAGATAAATGGGAGGAGGGTAAATGAAGAGGCTTGACAAGGAGAAGAGAAACTTCTCTTCCTCCCCTTTATAAAGAAGAGAGAAGTTCCACTTGGCCACTTCTTCCTTCCTTCTTCCTCTTCTCTTCATTCTCACCGAAACCCCAAGCTCTTCTTCCTCCTTTGGCCGAGAGCTCCTTGCAAGCTAGGAGAGAGCTAGGTGACCTCCATTAGGTCATCTCCCCAAGCAAAGCGAAGGATGTAAGTTTTCCCCTCACCTGCAGTATATTAGTTTGATAGGGTTGGTTGCTTGAAAGAAATATGAAATTGTAGCCTTATAAGTTTCGGCCAACTAAGTTGGTGGGCTAGGATTCATGAAAATGCTACTAAGGGAGGTTTTTATGGGTGATATGTTTCAAGTAGATACCTTTAGGAGACCAAAGTGCAAAGGTGATGACCCTATATGGTTCGGCCACCCCCAAGATTTTAGGGTTAGGGTTGCATGAACTTGATCCTAAAGTGATATTCTTGGTTGGTATGTTTCAAGTAAGACCCTTGGGTATCCACCATCCAAGATGAGGCCCTTGTAGGTTTCGGCCACCCTAGGTAATTAGGGTTAGGGTTGCATGAAAATATCCCTAATGATGCTATGCTAGATGATAATGCTCATGAATAAATATTAGGTGGCAAGAACCCTAGTTGAGCCCCTTGTAGGTTTAGGCCACCCTAGGTAATTAGGGTTAGGGTTGTATGAAAATATCCCTAATGATGCTATGCTAGATGATAATGCTCATGAATGAATATTAGGTGGCAAGAACCCTAGTTGAGCCCCTTGTAGGTTTCGGCCACCCTAGGTAATTAGGGTTAGGGTTGCATGAAAATATCCCTCATGATGCTAAGCTAGGTTATAATGCTTTATGGATGAATTTTTGGGGACCAAACCTAAGCTTGAGCCCCCTTACAAGTTTCGGCCAACCCATGGTTTTAGGGTTAGGGTTTCATGAAAACACCCTATATGTAATTGTGCTATGTGTATAGTTTTTAATATGACATGAACTTTGCTTGGGTGATGAATATGTTATGATTCAATGCAACATGAAATTAGGCTATGTGATGAGCATGTTTTACGATTTAATATGCCATGAATAAGCTTAGGAAATATACTTCCTGTTATGATGTAATATGCCATGATGAACATGTTGTGTGAAGTAATATGCCATGTATATGCTTCGGGAATGTGCTTCAAGTTATGGAGTATTGTGCCATGAAATATACCTAGGTGAAGAATATGTTTTGTGATTTAATATGTCATGAATATGCTTAGGAAATATGCTTCATGTTTACGATGCAATATGTCATGAAACATGCTTATGTGATGAACCCGTTTATGCTTTAGGACCCCTTTAGGGTACTCTTATGTTATGAATGCATGTGTCCTTATAAAATGACTAAGATGGAGATGCTTCCCTTTCAAGTAGGGATCAAGAGCTCTCCTTATGATAAAATAAGATGGAGATGCTTCCCTTTCAAGTAGGGATCAAGAGCTCTCCTTATGATAAGATAAGATGGAGATGCTTCCCTTTCAAGTAGGGATCAAGAGCTCTCCTTATGTCAAGATAAGATCAAGATGCTTCCCTTCTTATGATGGGGATCAAGAGCATTCTTTATATTATGTCGAAAAGAAAAGAATTAAGTATTTTACTTTGCAAGAGGTTAAGTACCCGACCGTCGGTGGTCGTTAATCAAATCCATAGGGACACAAGAAGACGTAAGAGGTCTTGCCTGGTAAGGCGTAAGAGGTCTTGCTCTAATAGGTGGTGGCTCGCTACTGACCTATTAGGGAAGCGCATTATGTGGTACTTAACACAGGGGCCCCCAAACAAGTTATGATGATATTGAAGTATTTATAAGTATATGTTTTGAAAAGAAAAGACTTCTATGATATTGTGTATGTTAAATGCTCAAGATGCTTACGAACTAGGTTCTTTATGCATGCTAGATGTTATGAAGTTATGATAATATTGAAGTATTTATAAGTATATGTTTTGAAAAGAAAAGACTTCTATGATATTGTGTATGTCATTGTTAAATGCTCAATGCTTACGAACCAGGTTCTTTATGCATGCTAGATGAAGTTATGATAATATTGAAGTATTTATAAGTATATGTTTTGAAAAGAAAAGACTTCTATGATACAAAGGTATGCCTATGTTAAATGCTCTGAATGCTTACGAACTAGGTTCTTTATGCATGCTAGATGTTATGAAGTTATGATGATATTGAAGTATTTATAAGTATATGTTTTGAAAAGAAAAGACTTTGATGATACTGTGTATGCCTATGTTAAATGCTCTGAATGCTTACGAACTAGGTTCTTTATGCATGCTAGATGTTATGAAGTTATGATGATATTGAAGTATTTATAAGTATATGTTTTGAAAAGAAAAGACTTCTATGATATTGTGTATGCTTCTGTTAAATGCTCTGAATGCTTACGAACTAGGTTCTTTATGCATGCTAGATGTTATGAAGTTATGATGTTTAGAGTTAAGTCTAAGTATGTGGTGACTATGTACTTTATGCTAGTTTAGAATTTATGATGTGGTGAAGGTTAAGGGTAAGGTTAAGAATACTTGCGACTATGTTCCTTCTGCATGATTAGGGTTTATGTTATTACAAATGTTTATGCTCAAGTTAACCAAATGCTTAGGATTACGTTCTTTCATGCACGCTTAGTTTATGCAGTTATAACGCTCATGTTCAAAGTATGCCCTGCTTAGATTAATTATGCTTAACCTGCTTATGAACAATTCTATGCCATGCTTAGTTCTTTTGTACTATTACCTGGATATGTTGTTGATTAGTGTTGCTATGAAATGCTTAGGTCATTTTCTATGCCAACATGCTCATGTTATAATAGTTTGATGAAATCGTGGTTTTTGTGAGTAGGCAAGGATCTTACTAAGCTATATGCTTATAGTTTATGTTGTCCATATACTGCAGATAAAGGAAAGCACTAGAGGGAGTGGCGGAGGGGCCTATGCGTGTGTGATAGTGGCATGGTGGAAGAAGACCCTTCACTATCTGCTTATATTTATATGCTCTAAGAACAATTTAAGACATTGCTTCCGCTTATAAGACTTGTGTTTAATGAGTATCCCTTAATTTAAGAGGTTCGACCTGTTAGAACTCATGAACGAATCCTTTCGTTATGCATGTTATGAAATAAGATAAGATATGTGGTCATGCTAATGATGAATAAGATAGGTGATGCATGTGCCAAAGAAGGTTTCAGTTATGATAACCTGTTTAAGCATGTAGACTTTGAACGGATCCATATGTAGTATGCTAATAAAAAAAAAAATATAGAGACACAAGTAGCGCCGCCCTGAGAGCAGATAAGGGCGGGCGCTACACTTCATCCCATTGCAACAATGCAACTCCGACACTCCGTGCTCTACTTTCATAGCTACTAAGTGTCGCTACATTTTTATTTGTTCTTGTTTTCACTTTATTTAATTCAAAAAGAAGGTAGCGTGTTACCTTTCTCTTAATCTTTGTAAAAAAAGTGAATCCCTCCAAAGTCGAGAGTTCTCGAGTCGGAGGGCCTTTTAGTGGATTGTCCATCGAGGTAGCTCTCGGAGAGCTACGCGCCTTAGAGTAGCAACCCGACTAGGGTTGTGAACCAAGTAAATTATTTGTCTCTTTATTATTATTGCTTATTTATTTAATTCCACTGCATACTCTTTTATTTTGAAAGAAAAAGAAAATAAGTTTTAATATCAAAAAGAAAATTTTTATAACTTCCGAGATTCACCCCCTCTCTCAGAACACTACGATCCTACAATTGGTATCAGAGTAGGGGTGCTCCGAGTTTGGTGCAACCACTAATAAAAGCATTAAAAATTTTCTTTAATTTTAATATTTTTGTCTTAGAATAATTTTTTCATTAGTTTTAATATTTTCTTTTGCACTAGAATAAAGTTTTTAATACTTGTCTATCTTGCTTTAGTATAAGTTCATTTTTTTGGTACAAGTATAATATTGTTTCATTTGTGTAACTCTAGGAATATTTCTAAAATAAAATTAAAAATAATAATAATAATAATAATTAAAAAAAATCAATTTTTATAAAATTAATTATGTCACACTTAGAAGGGTATAGCACCATTCACCCTTCTCTCTTTAACGGAGATGACTTTTCTTATTGGAAGAGGCAAATGGAGTGCTTCCTGAAAATCGACCTTGAGATATGGTTTTTAATTAGGAAAGGTTTCATTTCTTTGGTAGACATCTCGGGAGATTTTTTAGATCCAGAGAAATTGACTGTAGACGTAAGGAAACGAGCTCAAGTCGATTACAAGACTCTTAACACCTTGCAATGCGGACTTACCAAAGAAGAGCTCAATAGAGTCGGACCCTTCGAAAATTCTATGGAACTATGAGATAAGTTAATTAAATTACACGAAGGCACTAATGACACTAGAATAGCTAAAAGAGATATGTTACTTAATAAACTATTTAATTGTAAAATGCTTGAAAATGAAAGTGCTAGTCAATTTCACACTAGAATAAAGGACATAGTAAATGGACTTCATCTAATAGGTCATCAAATTGAAAATAGGGATGTAATTAGGTATACACTTAAGGTATTTCCGAGGAACGCCTTATGGACATCCATTGTTAATGCCTATAAGGTCTCTAGGGACCTCTCCTTAATTAGACTAGACGAACTATTTTCCGAACTTGAATTACATGAACATGCTAACTCGAGTCAAATTGAGAATGATATTGCTTTAGTGGCAGGTTCAAATAAAAAGGAAAGGTAAAAACACGACTCCAGTCGACTGGAACTAATCCAGTTGACTGGAATACAATCGTAGATAAGTGATAAGACTAACCCAGTCGACTCAAGCCTATACAGTCGACTGGGTAGCGAACGCAGTAAATGGTAAACCTATAACAGTCGACTGGACTAGGTCTAGTCGACTGAAATATTTCCAGTCGATTGGATTTTGTTTATAAAACCAATTCTAGGGCAGCTCCAAGTCGACTTACACCAACCCCAAACAACCGAAAAACACCCTTTTTCAACCCTTTGAAGTGCTTAGGTCATCAAATCTCTTCTATAATATCATCCATAATGTCGAGGTAACAATACTAAACCTTGTTTTCAATTATTTTTCCATAAATATTAAATTATCGTAATTTAATTAAGGGTAAAAGAAGAGAAGTTGAGGCTGAGTCATCCTCTGCTCACAGTATAGACATTAGGTTTCCCACTGAGGGACATAGGATTAGGTTTGATAGCACCCATTATACTCCCATGCCTACTAGATATATTAGTAGATCATTTTTTAGTAGATCATGCATACCTAGTATTGAAGTCATAGCACATTATTGTAGATAAACTAGTTTATTATAAAAACTCTATTAACATAGATCTATGTGTTGCATTTTTCAATAACTTTACTAGAATTGATGATCTTCATTATTCTACTAGAGTAAAGGGTAAAGATTTTATCTTTACCCCCTCCTTATTGAGAGATCATTTAGGACTTATGCATTCATCATGTCCAGTTGTATGTTTTCCCTCTATAGAATTATCGTATGGTGATCCCTACTCTCAAATCACATTAGATAGGATACATTTTCATCTCTTTGGTGAGGAGAGGACTCCATCTGTGAGTATCTTTAATTCCACTAGACTTAGAGTACAGGACTATGCCTTGTACAGAATCATAGTAAACTGTATTTTGCCACTCACCACTAGGGACATCACTATGATGCATCCCTATCATTCATTTTTACTTTATGTACCCACTCATATATTAGACTTGGATATTAGTTTACAAATGTTTCATTCTATCATCCATCACTCTAGGGTAGTTACTAGTAGGAAGGCACATCTGCCTTATTGCCATGTCATCACATCTTTATTAGCTACATTAGAGTTTGATGTTACCATAGGTAACATCAAACAACTCTTTGAGTATGACATGATAGGTTCTAGATAGTTTGCATTAGCTAAAATAGGTTTAGATGAAAATAACATCCTGATATGGTGGAGAGATGACCCTCAGCCTCAGCCCCAGCACTAGCCTGAGCCTGAGATTGACCTAGAGCATCATTTCGACCTCAGTCTGAGCATCAGGAAGCACCAGGATTTGATAGTCTATCTCCTTTTCTTGGGCTTCCTACACCTCCCATAGTAGCAAAGAGATTATCCAAATTGGAGGATGCGATGCAGCGTCAAGAGCAGCAACATCAAGCATGTCATCTTTAGATAATGCAGATGCTTCAAACGCAGAGAGAGGATCATATAGAGTTGATGTAAGTGCTCCAGACATAGACAGATAATCATCAAGAGATGATGGAGCTTTTTCGATCTTGGACCATGAGTCATCCACCTCCTCCACCTCCATCAGATTAGAACTGTATTAGATACACTAGTTGTTATAGTTTGAACTTATGTAGTTAATTTGGTAACTTTTAAATTTTGGTTATTCTTAAACATGACTTGGGTTATGCTTAGTAGACTAGGATGCTTTAATATTTCATTATTCAAAATCTATTTTGTTTTACTAAGTAATCTTATTTTCTTAAAGGAAAATTAAAAATTGATCTAGCCTAGGTCAAATTTAGATTTCATGATCCTATAGACCTAGGTAAGCCTTCGCATCTCATAAACACCTATGACTACCTGTTTGTATAATGAGCCACGAAGATGGGTGTGAGATGCTAAAACTGCACCCCAGGTTCCTAATGTAGATTCGGTGCATTGATAAAAAGTAAATCAATCACTTTGGTGACTAACTCTAATTTAAAGCTTGATAATAATTCTATATTACTTGAGCTACTAAAGAGTTAGAAATTTACTTTAAGGATAATTTTTAGATGTGTATTTTCAGTATATTAATTATGTATAGGAATTAATGCTTGGACATTTCTTATTTCATTTGCATTATTTTATTTAGGGGAGAGTTTTTTAAAATTTAATAGTTTTATTTAAGGGGGAGATTTTTAAAATTTAATAGTTTTATTTGAGAAGGAGTTTTGAAAATTTAGTAGCTTTATCTGAAGGGGAGTTTTGACAATTTAATAGCTTTATTTGAGGTGGAGTTTTAAAAATTCAATAGCTTTATTTAAAAGGGAGTTTTGAAAATTTAAAATATTAAAGGGGAGAAAATTTTATACTTTGACTTTTGGGTACTTTCAAAAATCTTTCAAACTTTGAAAATTTTGAAAATCTGATTTAAAGCTCACTTTAAATCTAAATATTCATTTTTGAATTTTTTTTAAGAGCCTAAGTATTTTTTATCAGAAGTAACTTTCATATATTCTTGTGTTGAAAAGCTATTTACTTTGAACTCGTCTTTGAATTTTGGTATTTGGTGAATAATGATATTTTTGATGTATGCCAAAGGGTGAGAGAAGAGAGGTTTAAAGTTAGATAAGTTCAAAGTAAAGGAAGCATTTCATGCATATGAGCATTTCATGTATTTAAATGTTATACATTTTTAGCTTAATGCATTGCTAATATATATTGAACTTGAATATTGCAAATTAATTCTCCTAACTTTAACTGATGTGTTATCATGCATCAAAAAGGAGAAGATTGTTGGTGCAGAAAGCATCACTCCTTAGTTTTGATGTATGAATTTTTACCTATGGTTTGATATATGTATTAAGTGTGTAGGCTAACAAGAAAACCCTAGTTGGTCAGACAGACCGGATACTAGGAAATGAGTATTGAAATTCCTAGTAGGTCGCATTGATCAGATACTAGGTAGAAGCCTTGACAAATCAAGAGGACCGGACAATCGGCATGAAGACCAACTGGGTTAGAAAGATCGGACAGCTAGCAGAAGTCCTGGTGGGTCAGATCGGATGTCAAGCATGGTATGTCCGATAGGGTAGCCGACAGGTAAGCCTCGAGTGAAAAGGTGAAGTCAAGTCCTCTGTAGGAGGATAAAGCTAGGCATTGATCCGACGGATAGTCCACGTGGGAGTAAGAAGTCAAGATCGAGCAGTATTAATATTGCCATTGCATTTCATACTCTATGTTTTTTGATAATCTCATTTTGCAGGGAATTAGTCGACTGAAAGGTATCCGGTCGACTGAGGTCTAGTCGACTGAGTATGGTCCAGTCGATTGTATACCTAGTTGGCAAGATAAGTTGGTGATCGATCGAAGATCTTGTAGAAGATTTGACGCCGCTAGAGGGGGGGTGAATAGCGGTTGACCGTTCGTAGATGGAATTCGTTCGCGTTGCTTGTCTACAATATTGTTAGTACGCAGCGGAATAAACAATAACAAATACAAACACAAGATAAAATCACAACACACACGATATAACGTGGTTCGGAACCGTAATGGTTCCTACTCCACAGATTGGGTTCGTACGAACCCTAGCAATGCCACAAATACCACTAAGAACTAAAGCTCCTTCTCGACAACAAGTCGGAGGTGGAGAAACCTCATACAATGAATTACAACAAGTAATACAAAGTAAACAAGCAAATACAAGTGAAAATGTAAAGAACACTTTACAAACTAGGGTTTTGAGCGCTTGCTTGTCGGTTGCTTGGATGAGCTTGAAGGACCCTGAAATTCACCTGCAAATCGCCTTCAAATCACCTCACCAAAGTCCCCAAATAACTGATGCTTGAGCCTTCCACGAACAGCTACTTTTTGTTGGGAATCGGTTGGCCGGCTAGAGGGGGGGGTGAATAGCCCTCTTACGATGGATGTCGTATTTTGCTCGTCTACAAAACATTAGCGCAAGCGGAATATGCAAATATAAATAAAGACAAGAAAAATATAAACAAGCAATACAAACACGAGATGTAACGTGGTTCACGGCTACGTCGCTAATCCATGGTCCGATTCGTCCAAGGTGAATCACTCCTCCAAATCTATCCACTAGATCTCTCCTTTGCACAAAGCTAGGTGGAGGTAACCTCTTTACACAAAAACACTCCTCTTACAAATATAATGGAAATAAGCTTGAGTAAGAAGATGGAAAGCTTTAGAGAACTTGGGAGAGTATTAGAGCATAAGCATTTTTTTTCCAAACCCCCACCCCCTTCCTTTTTATAGAGGAAGAGGGTTTCTTCCCGTTGACACAGGATCAGTCAAATGATGCCCTCGATCAGTCGACTGATCCCGTAGCCGTTGCCCAATAACGACCGCTTTCCACGTTGGATTCCATCCAACGGTATTGGCATCAGTCGACTGATCCTACCATCAGTCGACTGATGCTCGATCAGTCGAGTGCTCAATGGAGTCGACTCTATTCTGTGCCTGCAGACGTTATCACCGATCACATTCCTCGGCAATGATTGCCGATCCATAGCTGATCGCTGCCAAGCACTAAACTAGTTTTATACAAGTCGATCGACCCATCGACTCAGATCAGTCGGCTGCCATGACATGGCAGTCGACTGGTGTCGGGAAAAACTCATCCGACACTTGGCCAAATGGCCAAGTTTCACCTAAGAGCTACCCCTTCCCGGGTTACATTCGCTCACTCTCATCTCTCGGAGTCCTCGCTTCTCTTCGTTCGCTGGCCACGCCCCTGCGATCAGGCGCACGGCTCTGCAATGCTCCTTCGCGTTTCTTGCCTCGAAGTCTACTTCCTCCGGCTTCACTCCAAGCTTCTCGTCCGGCGGTCCCTCGGATGCTCCAAGTGCACGGCTTCCGTAAAGCTATCCTTCACCGACTCAAGGCACGAGTCATGAGATGTGAAACTTGCCACGGCTCCATGTGCGAATTACTAAGTCCTGCACAACTTCAACGCATATATCAAATCAACATAACAGACTAACTTAAACCCTTTGCCACACCATCAAAACCATATTACGGCAAGAGATTGCCCTAACACTTTTATCCTCCATCGGGCTGGATTTCCGCCTAGCAGTCGACTGCCATAAGTCCCCAGTCGACTGCCAGTACTGTAGCTGTGAGACAACGACTCAATCCATGTTGAACAAGTTCCAACGGGACTCTTGGCAGTCGACTGCCAACATTGGCAATCGACTGCCAACGCCCGTAGTCGACTGGTCAGTCGGCTACGAAGCATTCTGTGCTCGACACAGAACTAGCGATCGCACGACTTAGCGATCGTACCCGTCAGACATCGATCATGCTCCAATGAGCAGTCGACTACCAGAGCAATTCCAGCTCTAAATTGGCAGTCGAACTCAAGTCGACTCACGGCAGTCGAACCGGCCATATTTCCAGTCGACTGCCAACCTCAAACATGAGGTTTTAACCCAAATATGGTGCCCCCATACTTTCTAGACCACCCTTAGCCTAGACCTAAGCCTTCTAGTCACCTCCATCAGCCTCACGCCTCTCGGATCCCTCCAAGTCATCCATGACTCGTTCATCCATCGCGCTAGCCTCCAGGTACTTCCCTCGGCTATATCATGCTAACGGTGTCTACACCGCCAAGGCACATTGGACTTACGCCGCCAAGACTCCGCTTGGACTTTACGCTGCCAAAATCAATCCCCTTGGACTTCCCAAATGCCAAGACTCAAGCTTGGACTTTCCCTTGCCAACCCATGTTGGACTTTCCATGCCAAGACCCATGCTTGGACTTTCCATTTGCCAAGACCCATGCTTGGACTTCTCATTCGCCAAGACCCATGCTTGGACTTCTCATGCCAAGTACTCAAGACTTGGACTTTCCCAAATGCCAAGTACCCATGACTTGGACTTTCCATGCCAAGTACCCATGACTTGGACTTTACCTTGCCAAGACCCATGCTTGGACTTCTCATTCGCCAAGACCCATGCTTGGACTTCTCATGCCAAGTACTCAAGACTTGGACTTTCCCAAATGTCAAGTACCCATGACTTGGACTTTCCATGCCAAGTACCCATGACTTGAACTTTACCTTGCCAAGACTCATGCTTGGACTTTCCCACAATCACATGGTCAACCCTGGTCAACCATCAAAGTCAATTATAACCTGGATCGATTGTATAAACAATCTCCCCAACACACTAACCGACATCAATGTCAAACATCAATGTCAAACCACTTTGTCAAACATCAAAACATCACTCGAGTCAAACTCGAGTCTGGTCAATCGTGACCTGGGCCGATTTGCACCAATAATCTCCCCCTTTTTGATGTTTGACAAAACACACCTTGAGTTAGGCCACTAACTCAAATTTCCTTACCAATTATCCCAAATTGGTAATCCCAAATACTCTCCCCCTTTTTGACTAACATCAAAAAGGTTATCTCTCCAAGGAGGTCAATGTCTCATTGTCCCAATGAGATCTTACAATCTCCCCCTTGATCCAAAAATACCTAGGATGCCTACCATCTTCCTAGTGATAATTCACTTATCACTCAAGAGAGGCACTCCTATACTCTCTCCCAATTTCCAAATCGAGTTTCTCAAAATCTCATCAATTTTCCCAATTGATGATACTCTCCCAATAACTTCTCCCCCTTTCAAGAAGAGAAACACATCCATCATCCCAAGATGGATAACTCCCCCTAAAGGCTTGCTCCCCTTTGACCATTGCACCAACAATGTCCTTGGGAAGTCCCTAAGCCAATAGAAACTCTAAACCATCAAAAATAAGGTTCAAAGTTCAAACTTGACCTTTCCACACCCTAAATTTGATACTTTGACCTAACACCTCTCCTAATCCATATCCAATGGATTTTCACCCTTTATAATGCTTCCCAAAGCATATCCTAGGGTTAGAAGTGGTTAGGTACCTTTACCATGGTTGAAAATGGGCTAAACCAACCTTGTTAACCCGAAATCAGACCTGGCAATGACTCGACAAGAATCAGTCAATCACACCATATCACGATCGCCACTCAGTAGCTGATCGATAGCTGAAATTTCCGAATTTCAGCTATCAGAATCGAGATTTGGAAAAGCATAAGTAATTCTACGTAATTTGAAAAATCATAAAATTTGATACGTATATTACTTATAGTCAATACAATGGGTGAAAAATATTTGAAAATTATTTTACCCATAAACTAGTGAGTTTGATACAAAACTCAAAACCATTGAAATTTTCAATGTTTTGGCCCTATTTTGTATCAACTCTATCAATGGTGATTGCTATCAAAAGATAGACTTCACCAAGGTTTTTCAAAATGATTTTAAAATGTTTTCAAAACCTTATTTTGGATCATATTCCTTGGGCTCTATGTACATGACTTGTACACATGCTCTCCCAATGATCCACAAATGAAACAAGATGAGTTTTAGTTCATCTAGATGCAAAAACTATGCACCTTGAACTCAACTCATATCCTAGTATCTCACATGTATCTAAGGTGTATAAAATACACATACATGTCAATTTAATGTGAGATGTGGGTTTTGTTCATCCTAATCTAGGGTTTCATGCATTCTCTAAGGCAACCCTACTTGATTCCCTTATAAATGGGACTTCAAGTCATGTCATAGTCCTTAATTCAATTTCAACCAAATTGTCTTAAATGCATGAATGATTATGGCAATAGAAATGATATAAATAAGCATATGCTCATAATCATGATGTCATGGCATAAGATGAAATCTAAAAACACATGACATTTGAAACCTTAATCCTAAACATGAACATGACATATAAAATGATTAAAATAAACATGATATCATGGCATGCTATATGGCAAACAAAGCATGACATATAAAATATATAGGTATAGTAATACCTAAATTTTAATATTAATTGTCATTTGATATAATTAGGTTTATTTTGCCATATTAATCTAAATTTTCCCAAATGTGCCAAAAACTCAAATTGACACATTAAAACCTCTAAAACTAAATTGTGTCAATTTGATCAAATTATCAAACTTCTTAATTAATATTGGCACATCCTAAAAACCTTTAGGATTCAAATCAAACCACATTCCCAAGGTAACCATAACCTTGAAAAAGACCTAAAATGCCACCTTTATCATGGTTGAGTTAACTACCCATCCAATCAAGGTTGGCACACCCTAAACCCATCTAGCGTGAATCAATCACGCTCTTAGGAACCCAAAACCGATTTGAGCTCCTAGGGTTAATTAGGTATTCCTTAGGGATAGCTTTCCTAGATACCTTCCTAATGACCCTCCTAGGCTTGTTAGCCTTGGTCATTTGGGTCTTACCTAGGTTGACTCTAGGGGTAACTCCCCTTGCAACCTTCTTAGCGGCCACCCTAGGTTTCCTAGAAACCCTAGCCACTAGGCACAACCTTTGTTCAACCTTAGGGATGACTTCCCTATTGACCTTGGTCTTCCTAGACCTAGTTTGTGTCCCATAATCAAATGGAACACTATGATAGCTACTTTAGGCTTAGGTTTGTGACCCAAACCTTGCTTGCCTTTGGTTGACTTTTGACTCTTAGGTCCTTGGTGTTGACTTTGACTTTTGGACCTTTGACTTTGACCATTAGACCCTTTAAATTGGTTTTGTATATTCCTAAGGGTCTTTTCTAGTTTCTCAAGCCTTGACCTCAAGGCTTGGTTTTCTAATTCTAATTGCCCAATTGATTTTTGATTAAATTCTTGGGCATGGGACTTTCTAGGCATATGCCTGTAGGGGATCGAACGGCCGGCTAGAGGGGGGTGAATAGCCCTCTTATGATGGATGTCGGAATTCTCTCTTTCGTTTGCTCGTCTACACAATCGTTAGCGCAGGCGGAAGCATAAACAATAAAGACAAAGCAATAAATGAAAATACAAACGCTAACAAAGAAGATGTAACGTGGTTCACGGCTACGCCGCTAATCCACGGTCTGATTCGTCCAAGGTGAATCACTCCTCCAAAGCCAATCACTATTGGTCTCTCCTTTGCACCAAGCTAGGTGGAGGTAACCTTTACAATCAAGATCACTCTTCTTACAATAAGAATGGAGTAAAAACAAGTAAGAAGAGTTTAGAGCTTGTGGGGCACTAGGAAGATTACTTAGAGCATAAGCATTAGCCTCTCAAAGGCTCACACCCTCTCTTTTTATAGAGAGGGCTGATTTCTTCCCGTTAGCCGCCACCAGTCGACTGCTGCCCATGGCAGTCGACTGCTGTCACTACAACGGCCTCCGAACACGTCGGATCCCGACCGTTGTAGTCCAACGGAACTCTTGGCAGTCGACTGATGGACCTCACCAGTCGACTGCTACCTCCGTAGTCGACTGCCCAGTCGGCTACGAGCAGTTCTGTGCCCGCGATATCCTCTGGCAGTCGACTTCCATTCCATGGCAGTCGACTACTGGGCATAAACCCATCAGTCGGATACCAGTCGAACCCACTCGACTCAGAGCAGTCGACTGCCATTACATGGCAGTCGACTGGTGCCGTGTGAAACTCAAACTTAACATAAGTTTGAGCTTCTGGCGGTCGGGTAAACCTTAACCCTTGCGGTCAAGTCTCCGACACTCAGCCATTCGGCCAAGTTCACCTAATGAGCTACTTACATTTCACTCATTCTCTCATCTCACTCGAAGTCCCTCGCCGAAGCTCTCTTCGTTCGCGGCCACGTCCCTCGGCAGCATCAGGCGCACGGCTCTGCAATGCTCCTTCGCGTCTCTTGCCTCCGAAGTCTGCTTCCTTGGCTTCACTTCAAGTTATCTCGTCCGGCGGTCCCTCGGATGCTCCAAGTGCACGGCTTCCGCAAAGTCATCCTTCACCGACTCAAGGACCGAGGTTGTGAGGGTGAACCCGCCAAGGCTCCATGTGCGAATTACTAAGTCCTGCAAGACTCCAACGCACATATCAAATAACAATATCATCCTAACTTAAACTCTTTGCCACACACATCAAAACCTTATCATGGCAAGAGATTGCCCTAACAATCTCCCCCTTTTTGATGTGTGGCAATCCGTTTAAGTTAGGTAAAAACATTTGATATAAATTTCTAAGGTAAGAAAGCATGTAAACATAAACATGATATAGCAACATGCAACTCCCCCTTAATCCATGAAACTCCCCATACAAATTTTTAAATTTTCTCCCCCTATCATAATTTACTTAAACATAATTACTTCTCCCCCTTTGACACCATCAAAAAGATTAACACTAAGTTATAAATCCATGGCATCAAGTTAAATAGAAGGAAAATACCAAAAACATGATTAAAATCTAAAATCAGAAAATATTGGGTGATTTTGATCGGTATCAATGATCGGGCACAATGGATTCCGAAATTCTGATTTTCTGGGTGAATTTCAGAAATGCATTAAAAATTTCAGAAAATTCAAAAAATCATGAAATTTGAGGAACATATTTCTTTTAAGTATATATATCAATGAAAAATAGTTTTTCAAGAAAAATCATTATATTTTCCGAGATTTGCTAAAAATCCAAAGGCTTTAAAAACCATTAGTTTTTGAGCATTCTAGTATCAAGTTAACTACCTATTTTTGCATCCAATTGTTTCAAAACATGAATACATAGATTTTAGGGTAAGAAATTTATTTTGAAAACATATGAAATATCCCAACCATGATCTTTGGGCAATATGTCTATGAATTAAACATAAGTCTTCCCCATGATTGGTCTATTATTGCTATTTTGATACTTTAAATGACCATCTAAATGCCATAGGAATTAGTGGACATTTGTATCATCCTAACATCTCACTCATGCTAAGTTTTCAATCAAGGTAGCCTATGGTGAGTGTGAGATGCATCCTAGGGGGTATTTGTATATACTTAACCAATATATTCATGCAATTCTATCAAGGTTAAGTATCACCCTAACAATCCTCATGATCATAAAGGCATATATCAATTAATTCTACATTATGATCATGAGACACAAGTATTCATCAATTAATAATAATGCATTAGGTATTATATGATAATAAACAAAATATCACCTAAAGCATGATTTAAGCCTATTTCTTATGATAATGTGTCAAATTTCAAAATCATAAATCATGATTGCAACCATACATAGAAATTACATTAATCATCATGATTTAAGCATTATTATCTATTTATGGGCACGTTATCATCACCCAACACTATTTAAAAAATGTTGTCCCGCCATCCTGTCAACCAAAATATGATATAGGTCAATTGCATATGGTTGACTACCCTAGGGGTTTTCTAACCCTTAAGGATGGATTTTGGAACCCAAAATAAGTTCTTGCCTATTGGGTTCACTAGATACTCCTTGGGGATCCATTTCCTAGCTATTACCTTTTTTTTATCTTGTCCCCTAGCAATTAGACATTTATAGGCCTTTTCATTTTTCTTTTCTTTATAACCTAGGCCCTTTTTGTTGAAGCTAGCTCTTTGGCTCCCTAAGATCATGTTCAATGTATTGGAGCCAATTGTGAATTTTTCTAGGGCTTTTGTTAAATAATCTACCTTTTCCCTTAAGGCCCTATTTTCATTTATACATGCATCACTAACATCTAATGTCACATAAAGATCATGTGAGCATGCATCATTTAAGCTAGAAGAAATATTATCATTTAAGCATGCATTTTCTAGATTATTTTCCAATGCCTTAATTTGATTAAGCATGCTTTTATTTTTCTTTTTCATTCCAAATAAGTCCTTAGTTAAACTAGAAATTATGGAAACTATTTTCTTAGGAGAGGCATTCGTTACCATAGTTTCCATATCCTCTTCTTCTTCTTCGGATGAGGAGGATGTAGAAGCTCCCCCTTCACTTGAGCTCTCTCCTCTTGAGCTTGATCCTTCATTTTCGGAGGAAGAGCAATCCAAGTCATCAAAGACCATCAAGGCCAAATTGGTGACAAAGGCATTCTCCTCATCCGATGATGATGAGGAGGATGAGGATGGGTCATCCCAAGTCCTTGCCTTTAGAGCTTTGGTCTTCCCTTTTTCTTTTGTCTTCTTCTCCTCTTCCTTCTTTTTCTTGCTCCCCTTTTTCTTCTTCTTTTCTTCTTTATTTCTCTTCTCCTCCTTGCTTTTGTTCAAGAGGGGACAATTATCCCTTATGTGTCCCTCTCCTTGGCAATTGTAGCAAATGATTTTCCCCCTTGGTCTTCTATTCCTATCATTTGATTTATGAAAATGAAAACCTTTTAAAGCACGTCTTACCCTCCTTACCATATACGTTTCTTCCGAGCTATCCATGGAGGAGGAGGAAGACGCTTCGTCATCGGAGGAGGAGGATATCTCTATCTTCTTTTTCCCCTTATTTGCCAACAATGCTACTCCCCTTGAAGGTTGTATTTTTGGCTCTTCTTGTATTCCTTCAAGCCTAGATTCATGTAATTCCATAGTGGAGAAAAATTCATCTAGAGTACTTACCTCTAGATTCTTTGAAATGTAAAATGAGTCCACCATTGAACTCCACTTGGATGATCGGGGGAAAGCATCTATGGCCTTCATTATCATATCGCGATTGGAGAGCCTTTCTCCTACACTTGTTAGTCCAATTAAAATTTCTTTGAATCTAGAATGCAAAGAAGTTACCTTTTCTCCCTTTTCTAATTTAATGTTGGATAGTTGGGAGCGGAGGAGATCTCTCCTTGCTAGCTTCGCCTCGGATGCGCCTTCATGAAGCTCAATTAGCTTCTCCCACATCTCCTTGGTGCTTAGGCATTCTCCTATTCGGTTGATTTCTTGTTGGGGGAGCACATTGAAGAGATGATGCTTGGCTTTTGAATTTGCAAGGTGCTCTTCCCTTTGCTTTTTGGTCCACCTAGATTTCTCTATTGGCTTCCCCTCTTCATCCCTAGGCAAAACGAAATCGGATTCCATTGTAATCATAATATCAAAATCCGTTTCGAAAAATACCTCCATTCGCTTCTTCCACCAAGCGAATTCTCCTTCAAACTTCGGAGGATGGATGTTGGAGCCGGCCATTTTGAAAGTTGCTTGTTGTGGCGGTTAGTCCTCGACAAGCTTTCCTTGGCTCTGATACCACTTGTAGGGGATCTAACGGCCGGCTAGAGCGGGGTGAATAGCCCTCTTATGATGGATGTCGGAATTCTCTCTTTCGTTTGCTCGTCTACACAATCGTTAGCGCAAGCAAAAGCATAAACAATAAAGACAAAGCAATAAATGAAAATACAAACGCTAACAAAGAAGATGTAACGTGGTTCACGGCTACACCGCTAATCCACGGTCCGATTCGTCCAAGGTGAATCACTCCTCCAAAGCCAATCACTATTGGTCTCTCCTTTGCACCAAGCTAGGTGGAGGTAACCTTTACAATCAAGATCACTCTTCTTACAATAAGAATGGAGTAAAAACAAGTAAGAAGAGTTTAGAGCTTGTGGGGCACTAGGAATATCACTTAGAGCATAAGCATTAGCCTCTCAAAGGCTCACACCCTCTCTTTTTATAGAGAGGGCTGATTTCTTCCCGTTAGCCTCCACCAGTCGACTGCTGCCCATGGCAGTCGACTGCCGGCACTACAACGGCCTCCAAACACGTCGGATCCCGACCGTTGTAGTCCAACGGAACTCTTGGCAGTCGACTGATGGACCTCACCCGATCGTCGCCTCGTAGTCGACTCGCCATCACCACGGCGTTCGCGCCGCGATATCCTCCGGCCGTCATTGTCATTCCATAGTAATGATCACCGGGCATAAACCTATCATCGGATACGGTCGAACCCACTCGATTATCATATGACCGCCATTACATGGCGATCGGTGTGCTGTGTGAAACTCAAACTTAACATAAGTTTGAGCTTCCGGCGGTCGGGTAAACCTTAACCCTTGTGGTCAAGTCTCCGACACTCAGCCATTCGGCCAAGTTCACCTAATGAGCTACTTACATTTCACTCATTCTCTCATCTCACTCGAAGTCCCTCGTCGAAGCTCTCTTCGTTCGCGGCCACATCTCTCGGCAGCATCAGGCGCACGGCTCTGCAATGCTCCTTCGCGTCTCTTGCCTCCGAAGTCTGCTTCCTTGGCTTCACTTCAAGTCATCTCGTTCGGCGGTCCCTCGGATGCTCCAAGCGCACGGCTTTCGCAAAGTCATCCTTCACCGACTCAAGGACCGAGGTTGTGAGAGTGAACCCGCCAAGGCTCCATGTGCGAATTACTAAGTCCTGCAAGACTCCAACGCACATATCAAATAACAATATCATCCTAACTTAAACCCTTTGCCACACACATCAAAACCTTATCATGGCAAGAGATTGCCCTAACAATGCCTAGTCCATTTAGAGTTTAGACCTAGATGTTCTTGTACCTTCCTAATTGTCTCCCTAGGTAGGATTGGTCTTGAGTTATTTGACCTAGGTTTATCCTTACATAAATTGTTTTTAGGGACATTAGTCCCAAATTTCTCCTTACTTTTGAAGTTAACACTTTTAGCTCCTAAACAAATATATTTATCTCTAGCATGCTTTTCATGGTGAATTGCAAGAGAATTAAAATTTCTAGCATGCTTTTGACTTTTAAATTTAGAAGGTGCATTATTTAAATATACCTTAGGGTTAGCTATAGAAGCTCCCCCTACGTGTAATGCTCCTCCTTGCCCCTTCTTCTTCCCCCTAGGGCATTGGCTTCTATAGTGCCCCTTTGAGTTGCACTTGAAGCATATGATATGCTCCTTGCTCTTGATATTTGGGGAACCGGCATCCTTGATCTTTGGTGTCGGTGGAGCTTTTCTTACTCTCTTTGGGCATTTGCTTTTGTAATGCCCACTTTCCCTACACTCAAAGCAAATTATATGATTTTTATTTAAACCTAAATTGCTTGAGTTACCTAGTTCGGTGGTAGGTGTCGGAGTCGAAACTTCTGCATCTTGACCGGAGGTTGAGGCATCTTCTTTATTTTGTTCCGGCTCCGGTGTAGATGGTCTCTCCCCCTCAATCATAGAAGTGGATGCTTCTTCCACCTCTTCTACTTCCTTCTCCGATCCGGAAGTGGATGCTTCTTCCACTTCTTTCGATCCGGATATTGATTCCCTATCAACCTCCGAATCCTCAAGCTCTTGGGATGACGGTGTACTTTCTTGAGCTTGAGAGGGTGAGCACTCCTCTTCTTCTTCTTCTTCTTGGACCGATGATGAGTTTTCATGGAGCTTTGCCACTTGGCTCCATAACTCTTTAGCATCTACATAATTACCTAACATACACAAGATATTGTTAGGCATTAAATCAATTAAAATTTTTATCACCTTATCATTTTTCTCGGATGCTTGAACTTGCTCTTCGATCCATCTCTTCTTTTTGAGGAATCCACCTCTTGGTCCTCTTGGATATTCAAATCCATCCATCAAAATGGACCATTCCTCAAAGTCTCTCATCATAATAAAATCCTCAATTCTTCCCTTCCAAGAATTGAATCCTTCTCGTCCGTATAGGGTGTAGGGCACCGGTGTGTTGATGTCCCAACCTAATTGATCTTGGACTTCCATCTTTTACCCTCTAGCGTCTTGATCCCGGTTGTTAATCCATTGAAGAGCCCCTGGCTCTGATACCAATTGTAGAAGATTTGACGCCGCTAAAGGGGGGGGTGAATAGCGGTTGACCGTTCGTAGATGGAATTCGTTCGCGTTGCTTGTCTACAATCTTGTTAGTACACAGCGGAATAAACAATAACAAATACAAACACAAGATACAATCACAACACGCACGATATAATGTGGTTCGGAACCGTAACGGTTCCTACTCCACGAATTGGGTTCGTACGAACCCTAGCGATGCCACAAACACCACTAAACACTAAAGCTCCTTCTCGACAACAAGTCGGAGGTGGAGAAACCTCGTACAATGAATTACAACAAGTAATACAAAGTAAACAAGCAAATACAAGTGAAAATGTAAAGAACACTTTACAAACTAGGGTTTTGAGCGCTTTCTTGTCGGTTGCTTGGATGAGCTTGAAGGACCCTGAAATGCACCTGCAAATCGCCTTCAAATCGCCTCACCAAAGCCCCCAAAGAACTGATGCTTGAGCCTTCCACGAATAGCTGCTTTTATCCTCCATCGGGGATTCCTAGCGATGATCGCTATAAGTCCCGGCCGATCGCAAGATCAAGTTGTGAGACAACGACTAATCCACGTTGAACAAGTTCCAGCGGACTCTTGGCGAGCCGATCGCCAACATTGGCGCCGATCAATGCTCAGCGTCGATCGACCGGCTACGGCGTCCGCTCGACAGAACTAGCATGATCAGGCCCTTGGCGATCATTGCCGTCGACATCATCGATCGCTCCAATGAGATCGACTACCGTGAGTAATTCGGCTTTAAATTGGCAGTCGAACTCAAGTCGACTTACGGCAGTCGAACCGGCCATATTTCCAGTCGACTGTCAACCTCAAACATGAGGTTTTAACCCAAATATGGTGCCCCCATACTTGCTAGACCACCCTTAGCCTAGACCTAAGCCTTCTAGCCACCTCCATCAGCCTCACGCCTCTCGGATCCCTCCAAGTCATCCATGACTCGTTCATCCATCGCGCTAGCCTCCAGATGCTTCCCTCGGCTATGTCATGCTAACGGTGTCTATACCGCCAAGGCACATTGGACTTACGCCGCCAAGACTTCGCTTGGACTTTACGCTGCCAAAATCAATCCCCTTGGACTTCCCAAATGCCAAGACTCAAGCTTGGACTTTCCCTTGTCAACCCATGTTGGACTTTCCATGCCAAGACCCATGCTTGGACTTTTCATTTGCCAAGACCCATGCTTGGACTTCTCATTCGCCAAGACCCATGCTTGGACTTCTCATGCCAAGTACTCAAGACTTGGACTTTCCCAAATGCCAAGTACCCATGACTTGGACTTTCCATGTCAAGTACCCATGACTTGGACTTTACCTTGCCAAGACCCATGCTTGGACTTCTCATTCGCCAAGACCCATGCTTGGACTTCTCATGCCAAGTACTCAAGACTTGGACTTTCCCAAATGTCAAGTACCCATGACTTGGACTTTCCATGCCAAGTACCCATGACTTGGACTTTACCTTGCCAAGACCCATGCTTGGACTTTCCCACAATCACATGGTCAACCCTGGTCAACCATCAAAGTCAATTATAACCTGGATCGATTGTATAAACAATCTCCCCAACACACTAACCGACATCAATGTCAAACATCAACGTTAAACCACTTTGTCAAACCACTTTGTCAAACATCAAAACATCACTCGAGTCAAACTCGAGTCTGGTCAATCGTGACCTGGGCCGATTGTACCAACAGATCTGTCAACCAAGATGGCAAGAGCTCTAGTCGACTGGGAAGGTCCAGTCGACTGGAAAGGCAAATTTTTCGATGCAGAGTCAAGTTACCTAGAGTCGACTGGAAAGGTCGATGTACCAAATCGACGGGTTGATTTAGAGTCGACTGGAGGGTGTTCCAGTCGACTAGAAAAAGCTTATAAAAGATATGCATGTCCAGCTTCGAAGAACATCTCTCTACCATGTCCAAGTTCTATTACAAGTGTTCTTCATCCGCAGAAGCTTCATCCCATTGCAACGACGCAACTCCGACACTCCGTGCTCTACTTTCATAGCTACTAAGTGTCGATACATTTTTATTTGTTCTTGTTTTCACTTTATGTACTTTAATTCAAAGAGAAGGTAGCGTACTACCTTTCTCTTAATCTTTGTAAAAAAAAGTGAATCCCTCCGAAGTTGAGAGTTCTCGAGTCGGAGAATCATTTAGTGGATTTCCCATCAAGGTAGCTCTAGGAGAGCTACGAGCCTTGGAGTGGAAACCCAACTAGGGTTGTGAACCAAGTAAATTATTTGTCTCTTTGTTTTTATTTCTTATTTATTTAATTTCGTTGAATACTCTTTTATTTCGAAAGAAAAAGAAAATAAGTTTTAATATCAAAAAGAAAATTTTTATAACTTCCGAGATTCAACCCCCCCCCCTCTCGGAACACGACAATCCTACACCTTCCACACAATCGACCTTGTGGATTCCACACAGTCGTGTGGCGTTAGTGCGACTTATGCAAATCAGGGTTCGTGGACAATTAAGGAAAGCTGGGGTGCACCCCTATATAAAGAAAGGCACACTAAATATGTACAAAATTAAAATCATTTAAAATTTAAAAAATCAAAGTCATTCAAAATTTAAATCAAAATCATGCACAACAATCAACATGCACAATGATCAAAATTATTCAAAATTCAAATTTTATATTGATGTGTCACAATCACAATAAATAAATATACACAAAAATTAAAGTCATTCAAAATTTAAAACAATCATGCACAATAATCAATATGGACAATGATCAAAATTATTCAAAATTAAAATTTTTCAATGATGTGTCATAGTTACAATAATAAATATGCAAAAAAATTAAAATTGTTTAAAATTCAAAATTTTCATTATTGTGTCACAAAAATCAATATGCATAATGATCAAAGTTATTTAAAAATTCAAAATTTTCATTGTTGTGCATAATCAGGATAATGAATAGTATCATTGTGTCATAAAATTTAAATTATTCATAATTATTTTTATATCCTTCATGAAATAATCTCTATAAATGCTACTTCAAGTTCATTTCTCCTCACAAATTAATTCTCACTTCTTATTTCTTAATGTCAATATATCTCTCAATTTTCTCATATTTAATTGCTCATTTTCTTTAAATATCTAATTTTATTTATCAATTATATTGAGTGATTGAGGCAAGAATCTCCCCAACATGATTAATTTATTCCGAGAATTTTTTGACACAAGAATCACATCAATACGTCAACTTTGAAGCTGAAAATGAGGATCAAGCAAAGATGCATTCAGAAAAAGAAAAAAATATTGAGATCCAATATTTTTAAGATATATTTAAAAAAAATTACTAAATGATTCGATACAAGTTATTTATAGTTATGGACAACAATTCAAATTCAAAAAAGGTGGAGGATATGAGATATTTAAAAATCATTTGAATAATAAACATTCAATTGAAGTTGTTATTGAAAAAATACAAATTCAAATATCTGTATTTGCATCTTCAAGTCCTTTTCCTCTTTTTGTTTATTCTGATTATAAAATAGAGAATAATTAGCTAACATGATTACTATTGAATATTTATCTTTTAGTTTTAGTAAAAAAAATTAATATTTACTAATTATTGTCAAAATGCTTTAAATCCTTATGCAAAATGTATCCTTAGAACTACTACTACTTGTAAATTCATAAACTTTATAAAAGAGAGAAAAATAATTTACAAAAGTTTTTCAAAAATTTTAATGGTAATTTTTTTTTATATGTCGTGATACTTGGAGTAATCATTGGCAAAGACATTCATATATGGTTATTATTTATCATTGAATTTATAATAATTAGAATATCCAAAAATGTATTAATGCATTTAGAGTTTTTGATGAAAGATGTACGGTCGAAAATATTTATAAGATTATTAGTTCAATTTTACAAGAATATTATTTAGTAAATAATTTTTTTCTATTAGTTTTGATAATGTTTCAGCTAATACTACTTCTATTAGAGATTTAGAAAATATTTATAAACCTAATTTTGATGGTAAATTGATGTTCATGTTATGTATTAAATTTTAGTGTTCAAGATGGATTAAAATCTTTTGAAATTTATTTTATCCCTATTAAAAAAATAATTTTTTTATTATAGAATCATATCCAAATAATAAAAGATTAGACTAGATTTTGTTAAGAAAATGAGAAAACATCTAAAAGATTCCCTAAAAATATTTCACCACATTTCAATTGAACTTATGAATTATTAAATGAATCATTTTCTTATAAACAATTGCTATATTTCTTTTATAAATAGTATTAATTTTATTCTGTTATATCCACAACAATAAATTATTTGTGAAAAAAATAAAAAGTATTTAATGATACTACATATATATACTGTATGGTGTTTATTATCCTGTATCTTCATTATTTTTATTAGAAAGTATTAATATTGTAAATGGTATACAAGAATATGAAAATGATGAAGATTTAAAAGGTATCATTTATATAACAAAAATAAAATGGTACAACTATTTTTATGAAATTTTTGATATTTATTTTGTTGCTATTGGTTTTTATTCTAGATGTAAATTAAATTATTTATTTGATTATATAACATTTTATATTGAAAATTTAGAAATAAATAATTATGATGTTGTGCAAAAAAATAAATTATATTAGAAAATTTAATTTTTAATATATATATTGAATTTAATATGATATTTGATAATTCTATTTAATAATTTTCTCAATCTATAAACATTGAAGAATTTTTGTTTAAACGAGTAAAGTAGAACAATTATTATTTCAAAGAAAAAAGAAATTAATAGATTCAAATTCTGTATCTAAAATTGATTCATATCTAACAAATTCTTTTGAATTTAGTATCTATTTATCTATAAAATATTTTTCAATTCTTGATTGATAGAAAGAACATGTAAATAATTTTTCTATATTATCACAAATTACTAAATAAATTTTAGCAACTCTTATCCCATCTGTGGCGCTTGAATAAGCATATAGTGCGGAAAGAAATATTTTGGATGATACAAAATCATATATTATTCTAGAATCACTTTAGGCACAAATCTAAAGAATTAGTGTAGAACAAATCTTAGATAATAATAGATAATGAAGAATAATAATAAAGACTTATATAACTTTACAATTAAAAATAGATCAACCGCTACCACTATCTCTGATAACATTTCAAATTAAATTAAAATAAGAAAGTCATATTTAGATGGTAAGTGAACTAAAAGAGTTTTGATTCCTTTAGATCTCAAAAAGATAAATAGACAACTTAATTTATATAAATTAATAGTTAAATCACCTATCAAAGAGATGAAAGACTTAAAAATTAAATAATTTCAATTTTAAACCGTTCAAATCGAAATAGAACCATAAGAAATCAAAATCATCAATAAACAATTCGGCTTTGATTCGAATGAATGATAAATCAAAATCGATGATTCCGAAATTAAAATTAAATCGTAAAGACTCGAAATCAGCAATTTCAAAACCGAAATCAAAATCGTTAGTGAGCAATTCAATTTCAATTTCATTGGATGATGAATTATAATCGATAATTTTAAAATCAGAATCGACAATTTCGAAACCGTGATACTCTACCAACTAAGCCGGCTCGACCAATTCACTACACTTGTAAGATCCGCTTGGCTCGCTCTGCCTACTTCACTCAATTTAATTGGACAGACCTGATCTAATTCGTCCTTTAGTGCAATCGTCCCGCCAAGCCAATTCCACTGGAGTCGCTCGGCTTATCTGGCTTGACTAACTTGAGAAGATTAAAAAAAAAAAAGCCCAATGTAGTTTGAATCACATCTAATGCTGCTGGGACCATAAATCAACTTTGAGAAAGTTACAATAGCTTAAGACTAAGCTACCATAGTGGGAGGGCAACTAATGCAAGCATAAAATATCAGATTGCCAATAATATCACACATCAATTAGCTAGAGGACCAAAGCCTCACTATTTTACAGTCCAGGACGAAACAATAAAAATAAAACTCTTTTATAGATAAAAAAAATTATTTTTAAATAAAAATTAGACTCCTTTCCTTAACAAGTTAAATTAAAATTTTCAATCAACTGAGCAATTAAAAAAGCAAAAAATCCTGAGAAGAGAAGTCTGAAAATAGTAAACACTCCTGGTTATTTAAGTTTTGACTAACAGGGAACCAAACGCATATTACAGCCTTCAACAACACTAGGAAAGAATTGTATCTGGAAAACGGGCCTGATGACTACCTAACAGTCTAACGTCCTTGTATAAGGCATACCATCATCACAAGCTGGATTGATGCGAATTGATCTTTCATCCTTAATCTGAAGATGGGGGAGCAGCAGCAGCAGGTGGTGCAGCAGCAGCTGGTTTATTCACAAGAAGAGGAGAGAGAGCCTTCACCACAATGCTCATATTGGGTCGAAATTCAGATTCGTATTGCACACATAGTGCAGCCACTGCAGCCAACTGGATGAGCAAAGTAAAATTATTGATGAAGGCTATCCAAATTGTCCAAGAACAAGTACATCGTAAACATGCAGAAGAAAGAAACCTTTGCAACTCCTTTTGGTGGATACTCTCCCTTCAGTCTTGGATCTATGCATTGCTTTACTTTGTCTTCACTCAATCTTGGAGTGGCCTGTAAAGTAGAAGGGAACACTATTAAGGATGGAACTAGTTATTGACTGATTAGGAACTAGGATGGAACTAGTTATTGGAGTGGTCTGTATAAAATAATGCAACTTCGGTCTTGTTCCTTTATTATCCTTGCTAACTGAGTGAATAAAACAGGCTAACTATTCACAAGCCTCTAAAAAAAATACAAAAATCTCCAGCTATCAAGAATGACTGAAAATTATTGATGTTAGACATGACTCTAGATCAAACTGCTATCAAAAATTTATCTGGATTAAACGCTCCAAGACCACAGCTGAAAAAAGATGACGACACAATAGCTAAACTTAGATGGGTTTGCAATAATCATGTAAAAAATTTAATCCACATCCTAGCGCTCGCAATATATAGGGCAAGAAATGCAATACAATACAATGTATTTATATAGGGGTCCTAATAGGAACCTGTGTCTCTCGTAGGAAATCAGAGAAAAGGGGAAGGGAAATGATGACTTCGAGGGGTTCGACCTCTAGTTGCCTAAAAACTCTTAATTGATTTATTGGTTGCCTCCTTGCTAAAAGATTAACAATTATTTATAAAAAGACTAATTTTAATAAAAGTACAATAATGTACTTATTCTAATTAAATGACTTATTCTAAAGAAAATAAAGAATAATAATTATAGTGTGAATGAGAAATTTGAATAATTCTCTTTTGGGATGGTATCTTTCTGCCATCCCTTGAAACAAGGTTGTCCTCGAGCATCCTTTTTCTTCTTTACTTTTTCTTTCGATGACTCATCTAAGATGTCTTCTTATTGTGGACTAATTGAGACCTCCTTTTGATAAAATTTTGATAGACAAGTACCATTCTATGATTCTTCCTTGTCTCGTGACTAAAATTCCTTAGATGATGAAATGTATAGTGTTGTATCTAACACTACCATCACAACACAATACATTTCATCATCTAAGCATGCCAATATTTTCTTTTGTAAAAGCAACTTTTACATTGAGTCTTCCTTTTGCTTGTCCTCATTGAGTTATAAAAAAAAAAAGAATATCATACCTGATGTCTTCATTTGGCAATAAGTGCACCGAGACATCTTGTGACATTTTTTTTTTAGTAGAAGCGAGTTCGATAGTGTCACTCCAAGGGAATTACTTGATGATGTTGACGATGGCAAAATATCTTTGCTTTATTCTCTTAAATGATGAAAGTAAATATTGTTGTAAATGATAAAGACTCTAAAAAGGTGACTTAAAATATAGGTATTGTGATGGTAGTGTTAGATAAATTTCTTTTTACCATTATCAATGTTAAGATCCTCATATGAATTACTTTTGTAAAAGAGAGAGAATCTTCATATGTTATTCTCGTAATTTACTTACATGTAGCTATTTATATACATAAAAAGGGAAGGAGAATCCTATAATTATGATATGTCTATCAATGATTAATTACAATCAAACTTATCTAAATTAATCGTGATCCCTACAATTAAGGATCATATTCAGCTTGTCACAAAATTCTGAAAATCGATTTCCTCCTAATGCTTTAATAAAGACATCGGCAATTTAATTAGATGATGATGTGAATGGAGTGGTAATTTTCTGACTCATTACACACTCGCGAATAAAGTGACTATCAACCTCAATATGCTTGGTTCTTTCATGAAAAATTGAGTTACTGGCAATGTGAATAGATGCTTGGTTATCACACAGTACATTGGCAGTAGTTCATTGCAGCTGTAACCGAATCCAAATAGTACAGGCCATCACTCTCATGTCCTCCTCCAATCATCCTCTTCGTGTGCAAGTCCTGAAAAATACAATGGGATGGATAAAAAGATATAGAACAATCGTGAGTTTTTGTTAGTCAGGCTTATGGGCAGTAAACTAACAAGAAATTTAAGTGCAAAGAGAACATTATCAAAAGTGATATTTTCAGTGGGTCTGACAACACCTCTTCCCGTAATCGGAGAATAGGTGTCATTGGTTAGACGGACAAGAGATAAAGACGAGGAAATAAAAGAGGAAGAGAAAACATACTTGTTGCCAGTAATATAAGGAGACACACTGGAATCCAACATCTAAGACTTATCACAAGACACAACAAACGCACCTGGAGAGGAGGCAGCAGTGGCAGAGGAAATGCTATTAGAAGAGTAAAGCAATTTCTCATAATCAGTACGAGAAATAGAGATCATATCATCATGATTGCCAGGGTCAGGGGACGGATTCGATAGTCCGATAGATGCATTATTAGCCCAGTCAAGTTTACCAAACTTCGCCCAACACTTCTCGGAGGCATGGTTGGAACGACCCTAGTGAATACACAAATAGCTACTCCTGATGGCATTAGTTTCACGACCACGACCACGACTACTCCTACGACCTTGAAAGAACCCACGACCACGAACAGCCATAGCCGAAGTGTCGAACGATGAGGAAAAAGTGATGTCAAGACGGCCCGTGGCCATACTAAGAACTCGAGACAGAGCATTCGATAGCGCGGGAATGTAATCACTTGCAAGCAGATTATCCCGAACCAATCGTAGAGTGGAATCCAAACCGGATAAAAACTTTGCAATCAAGAATTCTTCCCACTGATTCTTTCGAGTCTGAGTGTCATAAGAAAGAGGATGGTATAATAGAATTTCATCGGCAACCCCCTTAAGAGTAGCAAAATAATTACTAACAGACTGACCATCCTAGCGAAGAGCGAAGAGTTTTTCATATAATTCAAAAGCACGAGAAATGTTCTTGTCATTCGAATACATGCCTAGTAAGGCATCCCATATCTCCTTGCCAGTTTCCATGAACATAACAATGTGCTCACAGACTCCTCCATGCTATTGAGAAGCCAAGCCATAACAAAACAGTCATCTGAAACCCAATCTAAATATTTCAGATCTTTAGAGTCAGAAGGGTTGGACAGAATATGTTCCTTCTTCTTGTGAGACCCCAGAAATAGTTCAAACGAACATGACCACAAGAGATAGTTGGTCCCATTCAATTTAATAGTGATAGACAAATTGGGTTTAGAATCTGAAGATGTCATCGTAGGAGGAGATCAGAGACAAACCCTAAGTAGTAGAAGCAGAATCTGATCCTGGGACTTGTTGGTTATGGGAGACCAGAAACAATTGTCGGTTGATCTTGCAGTAGGTAGTGGCGGCAATAGTAGAAGGCAGCATCAACAACAATAGCAGCAGTAGGCGACAATAGTAACAGGAAATGGTGGCAACAGTAGAAGGCGACTGCAGCAACAATAGCAACAGTAGGTCAGCAAGGTTAACCTTGCTCCGATACCAAGTAAAAGTAAAAGAGAAAGAGATAATCTTCGTATGTTATTCTCATAATCTGCTCACATATAAGTATTTATATACATAAAAAGGGAAAGAGGTTGGAGATTCTAGGATACAAAAGCAGCGGAAAAGCAATAGAATAAAATTTTATTTCATCCCAGACATTTCCGAGGGCGGGCCAGAATTTCATGCATTGACATGGACAATATGTAAATTCTTTTTGTTAGAATATTGTAGATATGACTAGGGATAATTTATTATCCCTAAATATCATTAGGAATAATTATTTCCTAGGATAGAATTTGATTTATTCCTAGGATAGGATTTGATTTATTCTTTTGAATAGTCCTAATCTTGTATATAAATAGGGTTTCTTTCCTGTAGTATCAGAGCCATTAGGAGAGCATTAGGGTTCCGCACCGTATCCCCTTCGCGACTTCGTTCTCGATGGCGCGTTGGATGTTACTAACGCTGAACAGGCAGTGGGCATTTTGGAACTTGGCGGCGTCCTTCGCCAAGGTTCCTCGAGCGATTCTTCGTGGTCGGCCATCCTCGAGACGGGATCTCGGCTCCCGTCTCTCTCTCTTGTTTCTTTCGGTGGCGAAGATCCCGTTTCTTTCGGCGTCAATAATCTCCAGCGCCTCGAGCGCCGCCTCCAGCAACAAGGTTCCCCGCCGTCTCCAGCGCTCCTCCAGCGCGTTCTCAAATCTGAATCGTCTTCTTCGATTCTCCTCGATCGGTCTATCTCCATCCATGAGCTGCGTTGCGCTGACCCCTCAGACTCTCCCTCACGCTTCCTCCGCTCTCCTGAGGAAGATCTCGTCACGCCGCTGCCTCCGATCAAATTCCCACTCCTGTACAGCCAGCGCCGCTGCAGAGAGACTCCCGCGCCTTGTGCTCCACGACTCCATCGATGAAGCCGGCATCTTCTGGATCAGAAGCTTGGAACGCCTTCCTCATCGCGAGATCTCTGCCCTCAAGACTCTCCGTCCACCGGAGAGGATGGCCGACTCTAACATTGACGATCAGGCTCCGGCGAAGAAGGTCATCTTTGGCATTTACGAGCTTGGACACCTCCTCGGCCGCGGTTCCTCCGCCAAGGTCTACCACGCCCGCCACCTTTCCAAAACCCGCAGCACTGCTGGGTCTCCTTCCGCTTCTGTCGACCCCTTTATCTACGAGCTAGGGCACAAGTCGGACGACGAGACCATCCGGTGGCTCCTGCAGTACGCGGAGTCAGCCATCATTGCCGCCATGGGGACTGGGACAGTCCCCGCCATCGCCACCGTAGTCGACGGTGCGATCAATATCCCTGCGCCTCGGACCCTCCCTCCGCCTTTGGCACAACCCGCCCCGCCTTTGGTCGTCTTGTCATCGATCAGGCTGCCCGCTCCGTCAGCTCTCCCGACGACGCCGTTTATAGGTCCACCTGCATCTCAGCCGTTTGGAAGGCCGCATACCTCTCAATCACCCTTTTCCGGACCTCCACCTCGTCAGAGTGGCAAAAGATGTCCTTGGTGTGATCATTGTCACCGACCAGGACACACGATTGATAAATGTTGGAGTCTCCATGGTCGACCTCCTCGTGCTGCTCAGATCGCCCAGAGTTCGGTCGCTTCTTCAGCTTCCACTTCACAGTTGATGTCGGATCTGACTCCATCGCCTTCCGATGATGACTTTCTGAAATGGTATGAGGATCGACGAGATTCTAATTCCCCTGCTGCTATTACACAAGCTGGTAATTCCTTTGCTAGCATATCTCATTCTTCCAGTCCTTGGGTACTTGACTCTGGGGCCACCGATCATATCACTGGTAATAAATCTCTTTTTTCTTCACTATCTACTCCCGATTATTTACCTTTTGTCACCATGGCAAATGGTTCTCAAATTCAGTCCCAAGGTATTGGTGTTGTTCATCCTTCTCTATCTCTTTCCATTCATAATGTTCTTTATGTTCCCGGAGCTCCCTTTAATTTGTTATCAATAAATCAGCTTATTCGATCTCTTGATTGTGTAATCTCGTTTACTAAATTTTCTGTGTCATTACAGGACTGGAGTACGGGAAGATTATTGGCTTCGGATGTGAGTCTCATGGCCTATATCGACTTCACCAAGCCTTTCTTGTTGGTTCGGCGGCAGCATCTCCTCTTGTTATTCATGCTCAGTTGGGATATCCTGGTCTTGATAAGTTAAAACAATTACATCCTAGTCTTTCTCACTTAGAGTCTTTATCTTGTGAGTCGTGTCAGTTAGGTAAGCATATTCGTAGTTCGTTTTCTCCTCGCATTATAAATTGGGCTACGTCTCCCTTTGCTTTAGTTCATTCCGATGTTTGGGGATCGAGTCGTATTTCTTCTACATTTTGGTCACGATATTTTGTTACCTTTATAGACGATTTTTTCCGGTGTACTTGGTTATATCTGATGAAGGATCGTTCGGAATTATTTTCTATTTTCCAATCTTTTTCAACGGTCAAACACACCTTTGCATCACTCTTCGATCCTTGCAGAGTGATAATGCACGTGAGTATCTATCTACTCCATTTCGGACCTTCTTGGCATCTCACGGCGTGTTACATCGGACGTCTTGTCCTCATACCCCCCAACAGAATGGAGTTGCAGAACGCAAGAATCACCATCTTCTCATCAATCGCATGCCTTCCTCTACTTTACAAGGTCAAATACCTCATCATATACTTTATCCAAATCGGTCCCTTCATCCTTTACCACCTAGGATCTTCGGTTCTACATGTTTTGCTCATGCTCTTGATCCTGGTATTGATAAACTCTCTCCTCGGTCACATAAATGTGTTTTTCTTGGGTACCCACGGTCTCAGAAAGGATACAAGTGTTATTCTCCTACTCTCCATCGGTATTTCATCTCTGCTGATGTCACGTTCTTTGATTCAGTTTCTTTCTTTGGGCCTTTAGAGTCGTCGTCCGAGTTTCCTCCTTCTATGCCTGCGCCCGTCTTTTATCCTCCGGAGGTTTCTCTATCACCCCAGCCCCAATTTCTCCTCCGTTGCAGGTTTATCAGCGTCGTTCTCAGCGTGCTTTGTCGCCGCCCAACACTAACTCTACCATGGAATCATCTCTGGAGCCAGGTCCTCCGCCCCTTCCTCCTGCATGATCTTCAACTGATATTCTATCAGACTTCGAAAAGATATATGTTCCACTCATAATCCTTCTCCTCATTATGTGTCTTTGAGTTACCATCGTCTTTCTCCTTCCTATTATTTTTGTCTTTCCTCCTTGTCATCTGTTTCTCTTCCGAAAACTGCAGGAGATGCATTTACCCATCTAGGATGGAAACAGACTATGTTGGACGAAATGAGTGTCTTACGGAGTTGTGGGACTTGGGACCTCGTTCCTCTACCACCAGGAAAGTCAGTTGTTGGCTGTCGATGGGTATATACGGTGAAGGTTGGTCCAGACGAAATGGTTGATCGGCTTAAGGCTCATCTTGTTGCTAAAGGTTATACTCAGATCTTTGGATTTGATTATGGGGATACATTTTCTCCTATTGTCAAGATGTCCTCTATACGCCTATTCATGTCCATTGCTGCAATTCAACACTGGCATCTTTATCAGTTGGACATCAAGAATGCGTTTTTCCATGGTGACCTGCTCGAAGAAGTCTACATGGAGCAACCTCCGTGTTTTGTTGCTCAGGGGGAGTCTTCTGGTCTTGTGTGCCGCTTGCGAAAATCTTTATATGGTCTCAAGCAGTCACCCAGAGCATGGTTCGGTAGATTCAGTATTGTAATTCAACAATTCGACATGACTCGGAGTGAGGCTGACCATTCTGTCTTTTATCGCCACTCATCTACTAGTTACATCTACCTAGTGGTTTATGTTGATGATAGTCATCACAGGTAGTGATCATCTCGGGATCTCACAGGTGAAACAATATCTTTTCAAACATTTTCAGACGAAGGATCTCGGCAGACTCAAATATTTCTTGGGGATAGAAATAGCACAGTCTAGAAATGGGATCATTATATCTCAAAAGAAGTATGCAATGGATATTCTAGAAGAAACATGAATGTTAAACTCAAAGACAGTTGACAACCCTATGGATCCTAATGTCAAGCTCTTGCCAAATCAAGGGGAGCCTCTACCAGATCCCGAATGATACAGGCGGTTAGTAGGGAGACTAAACTATCTTACTGTTACTCGTCCAAATATCTCATTTGCAGTAAGTGTAGTAAATCAATTTCTCAACTCTCCATGTAAAGAACATTGGGATACTGTAATTCGCATTGTTCGATATATCAGAGGCGCTCCAGGAAAGGGTCTTTTGTATGAAGACAAAGGACATACTTGAGTCATAGGATATTCTGATGCAGACTGGGCAGGATCTCCCATTGATAGGATATCTACTTCTGGTTTTTGTATATTTGTCGGAGATAACCTTATTTCTTGGAAAAGCAAAAAACAGAATGTTGTGGAAAGATATAGTGCAGAGGCAGAGTATCGAGCTATGACCATAGCCAGTCAAGAACTTATATAGCTCAAACAGTTGCTTCAAGAGCTAAGGTTTGGAAACATTACACAAATGTCACTTATATGTGATAACCAAGCTGTCATGCATATCGCCTCAAATCCAGTTTTTCATGAGAGGATAAAGCATATTGAAGTCGACTGTCACTTTGTCAGAGAGAAAATCATATCTGGAGAAATATCTACTAGTTTTGTTAACTCATATGATCAGCTAGTAGATATATTTACTAAGTCACTGAGAGGTCCCCGAATTGACTACATATGTAACAAGCTGGGTGCATATAATTTATATTCTTCAGCTTGAGGGGGAGTGTTAGAATATTGTAGATATGACTAGGGATAATTTATTATCCCTAAATATCATTAGGAATAATTATTTCCTATGATAGAATTTGATTTATTCCTATGATAGGATTTGATTTATTCTTTTAAATAGGCCCTAATCTTGTATATAAATAGAGCTTCTTTCCTGTAATAATGGGTATCCTTTGTTACGAAATAACACTTTTCATAAAATGATTTAGAGCTTATACCTTCGAGATTCTTTTTGAATCCGTAGAAACAAAGAGCAAAGCTAACAGCTTTGCCTCTACGGATATCCACGCCGAGATCTCTAAGGATAACTCCACAAGCACAAGTTTTTGCCTCCGATTGATGCTAGCCAATCGGCAGAGGAGAGATGGAGAGAGATGAGGAAGATGACTACCAAGAGAAAAAGTTAACATCAAGGTTACGAGATCTATTTATATATCTCTTGATTAAGATCTCATAGAAGTATTAAACGAAGCCTTTTTACCTAAATTAACATATAATTATAGTAAGAAAAGTCAGGAACAAACGAAACGCTCGAAACGGCAGCCCAAACCACGATCGTGGTGTGATCCATAGCATGGCCGTGGAGTTTTGGCCACGGTCGTGGAGGGCTCCACGACCAAGCCGTTGAGCCCTCTGTCGTGGCCAAAACTTGGTCGTGTTGGCCACAATCGTGGAGGGTTCCACGGTCAGGCTGTGGAGCCCTCTGTCGCGGCCATCCCGGTAGAGGTAAAGCCTGGCACAGTCGTGCCAGCCCCAACACAGTCGCGTTGGGCCTTGTATGCTCTGTTTGGAATCGATATTACGTGACACGACCATGCCAAGTCCTAGCACGATCGTGGAAGGTTCTGTAACCCCCCATTTCATGTCCTTTTGGTCTGGTCAAACCAAGTATAATCTCTCTTTGAGAATCTCATTCTTAAAATTATTTCACATCTCTAGATCACCCATATTGTGTGTGACCCAATAGGTTTCCGATTATCTTGATTATTCATAATTAACCTATTAATTATGAATAGATCATGAGTGACACCTAACAGCACATCATGACCCTCAATTGATCGAAAAGTCCAATATTAACTTCAGAACATTTTTGAACCCCTCAACAGCTTCAGTTATTCGTACCCTTGTTCCTTTCACTCATCCTATACTCACTTGGTTAAAGACATGATTTATGTACTCATCTCCATTAGACTGACTACGTCACACCTAGCCCAAGTTAGTCTATTGTCCGGTGGATTCAAATTACTCCTATATGTTTCCAAGAAAATTATCTTCTTAACATGTTTGCTCTGGCTAAAGATTTCTAAGTAACAATCCTAACAAGAGACCTAGGGTATACATCTCTTTTATAAGGAGTGATGAATCTTCTATGGGCTATTCAAATCGATCACTTTGACTTGGGTATAAGTCGCTATAATCAAGATGACTTGAATACCTTATGTCTAAGGAAGCCCACACCCGAACTGCAATGAAACTTCATTGACATGAATAATCATGTGAAGTCTCATAACAGGTCACTACAATGAACTAGTTACCCTAACTAGCATCCACATGTTCACTTTCAACATCCTTACGCTTTCATTCAGTGAGTAGTAAATGCTTGGATAAACCAAGGAGAATAACATATGTTAGTCTCAAAGAACGATGATGTCCAATCTCATTAATTCATCGACTAGGGATCGTTTCAATACTTACATAATTACACATGATGAGATACCCACTAATTATGAACCAATCACAATTTCTCTTATGATATATATCATATTGTGGATTTCAATAGTTGAGTTTAAGACTCAATCATATATATAGAAAATGTACGCTCAAATAGTGAATTTTATTAATAACATCTAAGGTGATTGTCATAAGACACCTCTTAATTACACCATACTCTCACTTGGCCTACAGTCAATCGCCTTAGTATCTAATACCATAGGCCTCTATATGCCTCTCAAAATTTTCTTGGAGAAGAGACTTTGTCAAGAGATCTGCCAGATTCCTATCGGTGGAAACTTTCTCTATTTGTACGTCTCTTTTACCTATGATCTTTCTAATTAGATGGTAACAACAAAGTACATAGTTGAACTGCTGATGAGATTGTGATTCCTTTGCCTGTGCAATGACACCATTGTTGTCGCAGTAGATTGGTAATGCTTCAACAATGCTCGGAACAACTTCAAGTTCAGTGATAAACTTCTTGATCCAAACCACCTTCTTTGCTGCTTTAAAAATCGCAATGCACTCTTCCTCTGTGATAGAATCAGCAACAGTGTCTAGTTTGGAATTTTTCTAACTCACCGCACCTCCATTCAAGATGAATATGTATCCAGATTGAGATTTGGAGTCATCCTTATCCATCTGGAAGCTGGCATCACCTAAGTGTACGACACATCGAGCCTAGTACATAACATAGCACACGTGATTGATCCTATAGCTGACGTATACGGGATCAGAGTCATGCAAATCCTCTCGTGGCCTTGAAAGGTGAATCTCATGGCTCTTGGGAATGAAATTTTTCTTGAATTCATCCATGATAAACCATTTTAAAACTTTGTCTAGTGGTGAAAAGGTTTCGTCATAGTCAACACCTTGCCTTTGACGATATCCCTTAACCACTAACCTTACTTTATAGGTAATTACATTACCATCCATATCGATTTTCTTCTTGAAAATCTACTTGCACCCAATAGACGTTATGCCTTCGGATGGATCCACCAAGTTCCCAACTTGGTTTTCGTACATGGATTTCATTTCTGACTTTATGGCATCTAACCATTTATCCTTGTCTGAACTTTTCAAAAACTTCTTCATAACTAGTAGGTTCCTCATCCTGTATGAGTAATATGTCATTTGATTCACTTATGAGAAATTCATCTCTTAGAAAATCTGACGTATCCTACTACATATACGAAGAGGTGGTGTATTATCAGGTTCAACCATTATTTCATCCCTATGAATAATTGATCGTGGTTCTTGACTAGGCATCTCTTTAGTGTATATTGGAATCTCTTGAACTACACTTAGTTTAACATCACTCCCACTATTTTCCTGTAAGAGAGATTCCTTCTCTAGGAATACATGCCTTGAAATAAACATCTTTTGTTCCAAGGGATGATAGAATTTGTAACATCTGGTTTCCTTAGGGTAACCAATAAATAAACACCCATCAAACACTTAGCCTCCAGCTTGTATGATACTGTCCTTTTCACATAAGCAAGACAACCCTATATCTTTAAATAAGATAAATAAGGTTTCTTACTATTCCATACCTCATATGGAGTAGTTGAGCCAACCTTAGTCGGGACTCTGTTTAGAAAGCAAACAACAGTCTCAAGTGCGTAACCCCAAAAAGATTTGGGAAGACATGCATGAAGCATCATTGACCTAATCATGTCAAACAAGGTTCGGTTTCGCCTTTCAGCTACACCATTATGTTGTAGTGTATAAGGCGGAGTGCTTTGGGACAAGATGTCATTGTCCTTGAGATAATCCTGAAACTCTTGGCTTAAGTATTCTCCACCTCAATCTAATCGAAGGACTTTGATACTTTTACTAAGTTGTTTCTCTACTTCATGTCTAGATTCTTTGAACTTTTCAAAGGCCTCAAACTCGTATCTCAATAAATACACATACCCAAATTGCGAACAATCATCTATGAAAGTAATGAAGTAGCTATATAACCTCCTCGTGCTTGAGTTGACATTAGTCCACATATATCGGTATGCACAAGGGCCAAAACATCAAGCTCTAGTTCACCTTTTCGCTTAAAAGGTAACTTTGTTATCTTGTCTTTTAAGCATGAATCGCATATGTCAAATGAATCCAATTCAAAAGACCTCGAAATGTCAAGCTTGTATAATTTGGTCATGTGATACTAATATGGTCAAGACAACAATACCACATATAGGAGGTTAATCGATTATCTATTTTAGCACGTTTGCTACTTGATTCGATATTCGTGTAGATTCCATTGTTTAACATTCCAGTTCCAAAAAGAACATCATTCAACATAATGTAACAATAATTGTTACTAAAAGTCAAATACTTTTCTATTCTAACAAAAAATAGAAACAATGTCCTCTATTAACAAAAGAACATAAAAATAAATTTTCAACTCTAAAACTAGTCCATTAGATAATTGCAGAAAGTAAGTCTATAGCTACGGCAATAACCTTTGCTCCATTGTCAACCCTCAAATCTACTTCCCTTTTGAACAGTCTTCTACTGTCCTTTAGCCCCTGTATATCATTACCTATGTGTGAGGCACATCCGATATCCAATACCCATGTGTTTGTATAAATAGTATGACATTCAATAATAAATATACCTGAAATAGATTAAGTATCAGATATCTTTTTTCTGCTTTAGTGACTCCAGATAATGTTGCAGTTTCTTTTCCAATGTCCCTCCTTGCCACAGTGATGACAAGTGCCTTTTGGAGCAGGTTCATCCTTCCTAGCCTTTTTCTTCCCCTTGGCTCCTTTATTTGACTTTCTCTTAGAATCTTTCTTTAAGGAGTCAACCAACATCATAGCCTTCTATTTCTTCTTAATAGATGACTCAACTATTTTGAGCTTGTTGATCAATTCAGGTATTATGGACTCAATTTTGTTCATCTGATAGTCATTGCAAACTGATAATAGCAATCAATCAAACTATAGATAATTAAGTCAATACTTAATTCATGGTCCATGATAAACCTTGATGATCCCAACCGCTCAATATAGTTATTCATCTTTAGTACATACTGCACCGCAGATAAACCCTCATATATCTTTGAGCGAAAAAGAATCTTTGTGATCTCGAACCTTTCAGATTTAGCTTGCTCATAGAATAACTCTCAAAATTGATAGACAATGGTATAAGCATCCATATGCTCAGGAGTCATAGAAGATAACATAATGCATCTTATCATATCTGAGTCAGCAATGTTGGTGAAGGGGCACCAGATAATCGAACCTAGATTTTGATTATGGCAAAGGTTCAAAGTTAAACTCTTATTAATATCTCATGAGCTGTGTTAAGTATGTAGGAAGTGCTTAAGCTAAGCCTAAGGTCGAGCGACACCCGGAGAACCTCCGGACAAGAAACCATAGTGGTCGGACGACACCAGGAGAACCTCGTGGAGTCGAGGAACCTCGATGGAGACCGGAAGTTAAATGACAGGTCAGAAGGACCGGAGGTAAGCACTGAGTGAAGAGTAATGGTGAGGCCGTGTCCTCTGTATGGGGACGAACTTAGGCGGCGATCCGACCGAGACTTCCAGAGGAAGGTCTAGGTCGAGATCTGACGGTAAGGAACTGTCGTTACTTGGTAATTTTGTGCTAACTCTTTATTGCAGAGGAGTGACCAAGCTGGCAATCGACTGTTGGCTATTGGCAGCCGACTGCTCCTACCATTAGTCGACTGCTATTCAAACTGATCAGCTCGAAGAAAGTCAAGATAAGCTCCTCTTATCTTGGGGAGATAAGGAGCTTTGACTCAGATCCAAATCTCAACGAGCTAGGGTTTGAAGGGCTATAAAAGAAGGGTCATTTCACCTCTTTTCATCATCAATCATTGCTCTCAAAGTGCTCCCACAACGCCGCAACTTCAACGACAATGCTACGCCACCGTAACGCCGACGACGAGCCGAGATTCCAAGTCCATTCGTCGGTAGTCTTATTTTAGTTGTCATATTTTACTTTAATTGTCTTACTTTACTTGTACTCGAGGCTTTTATTGTAACGAGGAGAGGTGGGCTTGTTGCCTCATCCTCGAGCTTTTGTTTTTCTTGTAACCGTCGTCTCCTACCTCCAACGAGGAGACTTTTAGTGGATTGCCCCTTCGTACGCGGTCTAGAATCGCAGGGCCTTGGAGTAGCAACCTTTTGGTTGTGAACCAGGTAAAAAGAAATTGTGTTCATTTTCATTTATTGTCTGTTACTTTCCGCTGCAATACTCGTGCTTTCATACGACGAAACGAAAAGATTTCCGATTGCTATTCACCCCCCCCCCCCCCCTCTAACGATTCTCTCCGATCCAATAAGCAACATATTTCTGATATGCTAACTTTTGGTCACCAAAAGCATTGTCCGTAGGAGATTGGGGATCTTCAAGGACATAAGCTATTTTTTCAGCCTTGAGTTCCGAAACCAATCCAAGAAATTTAACCTGATCAGTTTGTTAGCATCCAAAATCGAACGTAAGTTAATGAAGGTCGACATACTATTCTATTAAAAAAACCTAGGCATATAAAAAGAATGTATAAAAGAGATGAATTTATAACGTAAACAATTTACATTAATTAGAACTCCCACTATTTTATTCGAATTCAAGAGCCTTAACTTTGAATTCGAGAGATGGTAAGTCCTCTCTTAGTGGGTTGATATCCATTATAGCTAAGATTAACCTTGGAGAGAGTCCGACAAGTCAATCTTAGTTCTAATGGTAGGTATCAACAGTACCAATTATATAACATTTATATAACTATCACTTGATGCTATCAACTAATTGAATGTTCACATATACATGAGATTGTTAACTCATCAACATATATGCATCATATACATATCACATAATTGCACCTCTGTTTACATTGACCTTGGAGAGAGGCCAACAAATCAATCTTTTAGTTAGGGTCACCCAATAATCATGAGATTGAAATTAAATGGTCCGAACCCATCTAATTTTCTAGTCAGGCTTGGAGAGAGTCCAATAACCCAAACTAGAAACCATTTAATGGAACTTTGAATCTCAATGGTCTGAACATATCCAATGTCATGTCAGGCTTGGAGAAAGTCCAACAACCTAAATATGAAATTGAACTCTATTTCATACCATATTAATAGAAGGTGTAAGCCCTATATTTTCAGTAGAGATTTTTTTATTATTCTAGATCTCATCTATGACTTGAAAATTAAGTCTAAAGGGGAAAAAGATAAGGTCGTATTAGAAAACAATTTCCCTATACGAATGTAAACGAGCACTTGACGCAATTGTCGTTATTAGGAATTAGATACACGAAATGCACAACCTCTTCCAATGCATGGATAGTCAATGCTACAACTTTTAATGATGCGGCCAACACCTTCGGTGTTTCTAAGTGCATCTTTGGTATTTTCCTCTTTGTTACTAACATACGCATCCACGCACACATAATAAAAACATTACACATGCATGAACAATCTGAATATACACCTATGCCAAAACACAGTGGCTCTAATACCATTTGTTGGAGATTCTAGGATACAGAAGCCGCGAAAGAGCAATAAAATAAAATTTTATTCCATTCTAAACATACCCGAGGGTCAGGATTTCATGCATTGACATAGACAATATGTAAATCCTTTTTATAAAATGATTTAGAGTTTATACCTTCGAGATTCTTTTCGAATATGTAGAAATAAAGAACAAAGCTAACGAGCTTTGCCTCTACCAATATCGACACCGAGATCTCTAGGGACAACTCCGCGAGCATAAGTTTTCGCCTCCAGTTAGGCCAGACGGAGAGAGATGAGGAAGATAGCTACCAAGAGAAAAAGTTCTCATCAAGGTTATCAAGAGATCTATTTATATATCTCTTGATTAGGGTCTCATAGGAGTATTAAATAAAGCCTTTCTTACCTAAATTAATATGTAATTATGGTAAGAAAATCCAAGAAATATAAACCCTCAAACGACGACTAACCGGCTCCATGACTGTGCCACGAAGCTTGGCTACATACGGAGAGGCAAGCTGAGCCCTCTGTCGCAGCCAAAACTTGGTCGTGTTGGCCACGACCGTGGAGGGTTCCATGGTTAGGTCGTAGAGCCCTCTGTCACGGCCATCCCAATAAAGGTAGAGCCTGACATGGTCGGCCAACCCCAGCACGGCTGTGTTGGGCCTTGTATGCTCCGTTTGGAATCGATATTGCGTGGCACGACCGTGCTAAGTCCTAGCACGACCGTGGGAGGTTCTGTAACCCCCGTTTCATGCCTTTTTGGCCTAGTATAATCACTCTTTGAGAATCTCATTCATAAATTGTTTCACGTCTCTAAATCATCTATATTGTGTATGACTCAATAGGTTCCCGGCTATGTTGATCATTCATAATTAATCCATTAATTATGAATAGATCATGAGTGACACCTTGCAGTACATCATGACCTACAATTGACCGGAAAGTTCAATGTTGACTTCAGAACGTTTTTGAACCCTTCAACAGCTTCAATTATTCATGCCCTTATTCCTTTCACTTATCTTATACCCACTTGGTTTAAGACATGGCCTATGTGACTCGTCTTTACTAGGCTGACTACGTCACACCTAGTCCAAGTCAATTTCTTGTCCTGTAGATTCAAGTTACTCCTATATGTTTCCAAGAAGACTGTCTTCTCAATATGCTTGCTCTGGCTAGAGATTTCTGAGTAACAATCCTGACAAGAGACCTAGGGTATACATCTCCTTTATAAGGAGTGATGAATTCTCTGTAGGGTTATTCAAACATCTTCGATCACTTTGACTTATACCCAATCAACTTGGAGTAACATCGCCTATGGAGATGGTTGCTAAGAAATCAAAGTATAACTCGCCATGATCAAAATAACTTGAATACCTCAAGTCTAAGGAAACTCATACTCATGCTGCAATGAAACTTCATCGATATGAATAATCATATAAAGTCCCATAGCAGGTTACTCCAATGAACTAGTTACCTTAACTAGCATTCACAGGTTCACTCTCAGCATCTCTATACTTCCATTAAGTGAGTACTGAATGCTTGGATAAATCAAGGAGCATAACATGTGCTAGTCTCACAGAATTGATGATGTTCAATCTCATCAATTCATCAACTATGGATCATTTCAATACATAATTATACATGATAAGATACCCACTAATTGTGATCCAATCACAATTTTTCTCATGTTATGTATCGTATTGTGAACTTCAGTAAATGAGTTTAAGATCCAATCACATACATAGAAAATGTAAATTCAAATAATGAATTTTATTAATAACATCTAAGACGATTGCTTTAGGACACCTCTCAATTTAATAAGACAATCCTATAATTATGGTATGTCTATCAATGATTAATTACAATCAAGCTTATCTAAATTAATCGTGATCCCTACAATTAAGGATTAAGCTTATCTAAATCAATCATGATCCCTATAATTAAGGAAATCCGTTGGAAATATTCAACAACTTTTATAGCTATTTTGTTCTTGTATTCTCTTGCTCTCTCTTTCATTTGAACTCTCATACTATGTCAGGTAAAAATGTCGAACGATATTGTTTCGATAAATGACCAAAACTCATACCACTTCGATAAATGACTGAAACTCATACCACTCAATACCAAAATTTCAAATCTCGAGTCATGTCATAGTTCCGATCTTTGACTAGAAAGATATTGTTCTAGTGTCATGCCGATGCGCCAATGTATGGTACTAGTGACAGATTAAAGGTTGAAGAAGGAAATGAAGCAAAAGAAGAAAATATTATCTGGACTAAGTGGTATTGAGTTTTAATAATTTATCGGAATGATATAATTCAACCATTTTGCTCGACATGATATAAATTTAAAACCATGTTCAACATAAACAATATCTCTTTCCTATATTTTACCTGCTTTCTTAAACTCCAATCCATCATCAGTACCATACTTCAAAATATCGGCACATACGAAAATAGTATTGTTCTAGCCAAAGATTAAACTTCGACACACCTCGAGATTTTGAACCTTGGTTCCACTCATATTTTTTTTCAATTGTACTCTAAACTTATATTATCACAAATTATCTCAGATAATGAATAACTCATAACTTCATTATTTCTTCTTCAAAGATTTTTTCTTCCTATAGTCTTGCAAAGGACAATGCAACTTTTAGGGTGTGAGGATGATATATCTTAACCATTTTTTTAGACATCAAAATAAAATCCTCCGATAAAAGTGTAACAATTTTTGCTCTGACCAACCACTAGTTTAATTTGGTTAAACAATTAAAGAAAATGATTATGGTACTCTGGTACTATTTTAATTTATCAAATTTTGAATAACTCCTCAACTGTCATACTATGACTCAAATAATTGATATCCCCGTTAAAGAGCTTCCTTTTTGAGATGCAAAGAAGTATCTTTGTTGGTACAAGGAACATCATTCCTATATTTTGATGTATGAGCCAAGATTTAAAATTAGGAAGTACTTGTGATATGATGCGATTGTAAAGTGTACAGGCTTAATAGAAAAGTTCTAGTAGATTAGGATGGCCAGATACTAGGCAAAGTGGTGAAAGTCCTAGTAGGTCAGGTTGAGCAGATACTAGGCAAAAGATTTGACGGATCAAAAGGACCAGACATCGAACAGAAGTTTAGTTGAGTCAGGAGGACTAGACAACTAGCAGGAAATCCAGATGGGTCTGGAAAACTAGACATCTAGTGGGAAAACCAATTGGGTCAGGAAGACCGGACAACTGACATAAAATCCTGATAGATCAAGATCGGATGTCAAACAAGGAAAGTCCAAATAGGTCAGAAACTAGACGTTTGATAAGTAAGCTCTCGAGTGGAGATGTGAGATCGAGTCCTCGATTGAGGACAAAGAAAGGCGTTGATCTAACGAAGGGTGACTCCGGAGTCGAGATCAGACAATATTACTACTATCAATATGATTCATATATTTGCCTATGCTAATTCTGTTTTGCAGGTTTCTAGGTGACTAGACAAGGTATAGGTGTCTCGACGGTCCAAGCGAATGAACCTAGTCCAGACGCCTGGGATGTCAAGTTAGCAAAGCTAGATGGAGATCGTGTGTCTTGGATGACAAGTATAACAGGCGACTGGACCAAGTCTAGGCGCTTTGAACTAGAAAATTCCCAAACAGCATCAGAATAAATAAGGCTAACTTAGAGTCGTCTGGACCGGGTCCAGATGCTTAGGAAGGCTGAGTTGTCAATTCAACAATCTAATGTGGAGGCGACTGAGAGGTGATCCAGGCGCTTGGAAGAGGCCTATAAAAGAAGGGTTGAGCACCTAAAAACATCTCATCTATTCATCCCCCTTGTGCTACATCTTCGTTTGTAAGTTTTGTCGTGTCATTCTGTCGCTCCGCCAACAACCAAGCCTCATTTCGTATCCAAAATTGTACTTTTATTTTAGAGGGAAGGTAGGATGCTATCTTTTTGAAGATGGCATATATAGAGGAAGAAATGGCACGACCAGGCCGTGCTGCACTTTGGAAGGAACAACACGACCGTGCCAGATAGTGTTTGTGCAGAGAGCACCACTCCTGAGTTTTGATGTATGAACCATGGTTAAAGTTAGGATATGCTTGTGACCTAATGTGCATGTTGAGTATGAAATTTTAACAAGTCCTAATAGATTGTGTTGACCGTATACTAAGCAAGAGTCTTGACAAATTAGGAGGACCGAACACCGTACGAAGTCCATGAGTCAGTGGACGACATCCGCGTAAGACCGCTAGGTCGTGGAGATCGGACAATGATGTGAAGCCCAACCGGCCGTGGAGACTAGACTACCGTACGTAAGCCCTGGTGGGTTAGATCGAATGTCAAGCAAGGTAAGTCCGACTGGACAACCGACAAGTAAGTCTCGAGTGAAGAGGTGAGGTCGAGTCCTCAGGTGGCGATAAAGCTAGGCGGTCAAATGATATTATACTTTGCTTGGCTAATCTAGTTTTCAAGTCTCAAACGATCGACAGAGTCCAGCGCTTAACTCCGATCGAACAGTCCAGCGATTAGATGCCGAGATGGCAAGAGGAGTTGCCGATCGAGAGATCGTGGCAACCAAGATGGCGGTGGATTCCACCAATCGATAGGATCCGTGCAACTAGGATAGAAAATATCAAATCGCAAGGAGCGGAGCTACCGATGGATGGTCGATCGACCAAGTCCAATGATCGAAAAGCCCAAAATACCAAATCGATGGACTGATTTGAAGTCAACTAGAGGGTGTTCCAGTTGATTAGAAAAGTCTTATAAAAGAAATAGAGGATCAACTCCAAATCATTCATTCCTACTACTCCGAAGTGTTAGTCGCCGTCATCCATTGTCTACAAGAGCTTCTTCACGTCAAAGCTTCCACATCTCACCAACACCTCGAGCATCAACTTCGCACCTTTAAGTGTCGGTATAGATTTGCTTTTTATTTTCGCTTGTGTACTTAATATTCAAGGGAAAAGGTAATATGTTACCTTTCTCTTATTCTTATAAAAGCGAACACCCTCCGAGTTCGAGAGTTCTGGAGTCGAAGGGCTTTTAGTGATTGCCCGACGAAGTAGCCCTAGGAAGAGTTACAGGCCTTCGAGTAGCAACCCGACTCAGGTTATGAACCAAGTAAAAAGACTTGTCTACTTGTTTTATTTTGTCTTTAATTCCGCTGCATATTACTCTCGATTTTGAAAAGAAAAGTAAAGTTTTAAAAAGAAAATTTTATAAACACTGAGATTCACTCCCCTCTCTTGATAGTAACGATCCTACAATTGGTATCAGAGCACAAGGGCGCTCTCATTTTAGTGCAACCACCCAAGTGAGCATACAAAGTTTTCTTTATATTTATCTTTCTTACTCTAATTTTAATTTTTTGCACTAGATTAAATTTTCCTTACATTTGTCAATCTTGCTCTAGTATTGTTTAATTTAAATCTTGCACTGGTGTAAATTTTCTCATTAAAGTTTTGCATTAGATAAATTTTTCTACAAATTTTAGTAAAATTAGAAAATGTCACATTTATTGAGATATGACACAGTTCACCCTCCTCTCTTTAACGAAGAGGACTTTAGTTATTGGAAGAGGCGAATGGAGTGATATTTGGAAACCGACCTCGAGGTTTGGTTTTCTATTAAGAAAGGTTTCATTGCAATGGTAGACGACTCGGGAGAGTTGTTAGATCCAGAGAAATTAATCATAGACATAAGAAAAAGAGCTTAAATCAATTATAAGACCCTTAACACCTTGCAATGCGGACTTACGAAAGAATAGCTCAAAAGGTTGGACCATTCGAAAACTCTAAAGAACTTTGGGATAAATTGATAGAATTACATGAAGGAACAAATGACACTAGGATAGCAAAACGTGACATGTTATTAAATAAGCTTTTTAATTGTAAAATGTTAGATGGTAAAAGTGCGAGTCAATTGCAAACTAAGATCAAAGATATTCTAAATGGACTTCACTTAATAGGACATCAAATAGAAAATCATGATTTGATTCGATATACTCTTAAAGCGTTTCCCCGGAACACTTTATGGACATCCATTGTCGATGCCTATAAAGTCTCTAGGGACCTTTCCTTAATTAGGTTAGACGAGTTATTCTGCGAACTTGAATTGCATGAACAAGCTAACTCAGGTCAAGTCGAGAATGATATAGCTTTAATGGCAGATTCGACTAGGAGTAAAGAAGGAAAGAAAGTCAAGCATGAATTCGAAGACAAATCGGAATCGGATATTAACAAAGAGGAGGAGATAGTGAATATGGTCCGGAAGATGTTGAACCGGAAGAAGAGGCTAACAAAAAGAGATGCTAAAAAAGTAGTCGACAACAAACCTAGACCAAGATCGGAGGTAACATGCTACGAGTGCAATGGAAAGAGACATTACAAGTCCGAGTATGTGAATCTAAAAAAGGAAGAAAAGCCGAAAAAGAAAAAGAAGAAGAAGACACTCAAAGCGACTTGGGACGAGTCGTCATCGAAAGAATCAAACGCAGAAGAACTAAAGAAAAGCTTCGTCGCATTCATGGCAGCCAATGAGTCCGAAGCCGAATCAAGTTCCGAGTCCGAGTCCAAGACAAGCCAAGGATCTGCATTCGTTTCCGAAGGACTAGACGAGGTAAACTCTCCTTTAGAAGATAAGTTGTACAATATCATAGCACGCCTAGGTAGGAGAGTAGCTAAGTCCGAGAATCGAGTCAATTTACTTCTTAAGAAAATACAAGTACTTAACGAGCAAGAACTCGAAGACTTCGACTTGCCAAGTTCAAGATAGAGACTCAACTCAAGTTGCAAAGCTTGAGGAAGAGAACTCCGTCCTGAAAAGGCAAGTAGAAGATCTCACCAGAACGTTAGAAAGGTTCACTTCGAGCTCCAAGTATCTCAACATGATGCTTAGATCTCAACGAGCCGTGTACAACAAATCCGGACTCAGATATAAAGCTAAGTCATCATACATGTCTTTACTTAGCCGAAATGCTAAGAGTCGAGTCCAAGCATGAGTCCCTAAGACTAACTTAGTCAACCAAGTTGGACCGAACCAATTTTAGATCTCCAAATGTCCAATTCACTTTGTGAATAAGACTCATTTAAGCTATCACTCAGGGGGAGCCAATACTTTACTGGATTCTATACTTAATTAAACTCTTGCATGTTTAGTTTACTTGCTTAATTTAGAATAGATTAGATAAGAAATAAAGTAGTTAAACTTCCAAACATAGTATTAGGATAAAGTGAACTGATAATAAGTTAGAGAAGCTCTTCGAAGTGCATGTCTAGGTTGGATACGTCCTACCTGGTGCACTAAGTCGAGTAGAACTAACCGAAGCTAACTCACTAAGTCCTAAACTAGTTAGACCAACGCTTAATCCAAAGTGAGTCAAGTACTTGATTCCTTGATCGACTTTGTCTTAAGAAGTGATCCACCTGATATCCAAGAAAGTCATATACCTAGCCACTACCTGGAAGTCGATTTTGGAAAACATACTTGATTAGCTCAAGCTAAACTTTAATCTAACACAAGTTTAAAAACTTTAATATTCATTAAAATTAATCAAGAAAAAAATGAACAATCAACTCACAAAACTCATAGGATTAACGTGTATTAAAAACCTACACTTGGTGAGATACAACAACAACAACAACAACAACAAAGCCTTATCCCACTAGGTGGGGTCGGCTATATGGATCCTTCTACGCCATTGGACTCTATCCCCTACTATATCATCATCTATATTTAAATAAATTTTATCTTGTTTTATTGTTGCTAACCAAGTCTTTTTTGGTCTTCCTCTTCCTCGTTTGATGTGTATATTTGGTATCATTTCACATCGCCTAACTGGAGCATTTATTGGTCGTCTAAGTACATATCCGTACCACCTTAAACGTGTCTCTCGGAGCTTTCCTTCAATAGATGCAACACCAACTTTTTCTTTAATGCTCTCATTTCTTATTCTGTCCATCCTCGTATGTCCGCACATCCACCTTAACATCCTCATCTCTGCAACCCTCATCTCGCTTCATACGCCGAGTCAGAAATTTCACATTCACCCATATAACATAAAGAGTCTAATCGCCGCTTATAGAACTTCCTTTAAGTTTTAGAGGCACTTTACGATCACATAAAATACCCACGCTTTCTCCATTTCAACCATCCCGCCAGATTCTACGTAAGACATCTCTCTCAATCCCTCCATCATCTTGCAAAATGATCCTAAATATTTAAAGCTCTCAATTCCGCATAACTCATCATCTCTTATCTTATCTGCCTTGTCTCATTCGTACAATATTGCTAAATTTAAATTCCATTATATTACTGTCTTTCCTCTCTTAAAAGCTTAAAACCTTTCATACAGTGTTTCATGAATTCTAGTTTAACATTTACTCCTTCACGTGTCTCATCTACTAAAACAATATCATACATGAACAACATGCACCACGGTAATGTGTCTTGAATGTGTCGATGAGTTAAATCGTCCGTGATTAGTGTAAAAGATAGGGACTTAAAATGATCCTTGATGTAACCCTATCTTTATTGGAAATGCTTGATTAATCACTGAAGTCTTGGCTCTGATCGTTACTTCTTATCATATCCTTAATTAGTTGATATATATTACACTAACACCTCTTTTTCTAAAATTCTCCGTATTATTTCTCTTGGAACTCTATCATAGCTTTTTCTAAATCGATGATATCATGTGTAGATCACTGCTTTTGCTCTCTATACTTTTGATTAGTTATGCGAGAAGATGTATAAACCATTGTATCGACCTCTGGCATGAATCTAAATTGATTTTTTAGAACCATGGTCTCCTTCCTTAATCTTTTCTATTATTTTTTCCCAGTTTATGGTATGACTTATAGTTTAATACCCTATAGTTTTCACAAGTTTGTATGTCTCACTTATTCTTATATAAGGGAATTAGGATCTACCCTCCGTTGATCAGGCGTCCTTTTTGTTTTGATATCGTATTAAATAATTTTGTAAGCCGTTCGATACCTTGTTTCCCTAGACACTTCATACTCTATCGGAATATCATACAGTCAGCGGCTTTTCCGTTTGCATTCCATTTAAAACATTACCTTACGAAATTTGAATTCTCTGATAAAAATTTAAATTTCTATACTCATTTGACCTACTTAAATTACCTAAATTAAGTTGGTCTCCTAAACTTCGTTAAAAGTTGATAAAAATATCTCTTCAGCTCTTTTATTTCTTAATCATTTCTTAGTACCTATTGCATTAAATCTTTAATACATCTTATTTGATTAAGATCTTTTGTCTTTCTCTCTCTCGCTTCTATTACATAAATGTCTCTTTCCCCTTCTTTTGTATCTAATTTTCGATATAACCGTTCAAAGTTTGATCTTAACCGTTCATTTGCTTTCTTAGCTTCTTTCTTGTATTGTATATTTTTAATTTTCCTCATTTTACAAATATTTAATTTCTTATATCTTTATTCGTTTTCCTTGACTTTCTCTTGCACTTTTTAGTTTCCACACGAGATTCTTTACTTGGTGGTGCGTATCACTGACTCATAGTACACTCTTAGCCTCTTATTTTGATTTTGATACCATTTTATCATCGTATTATTAGGGTCATTTGTATATGTCATCTAATACTTGTACTCTACCTTCTCTTTGAATATATTTAGTTTCTCATCCTTTAACTTTACAGAATTACAGGGGTCGTGTATATTTTCCTTATTAATACTATATTTGAGGTGTATATCGATATCTTACTAACCTTTATGTTGAGTAGTTAAACTTTCTCAGGGAATAACCTTACAATCTTTCTGAAATCTTTACATCTCTCTTCTAGCCAAAGAAAGTCGATTTGTGATTTATTATTTCCACTTTTGAGCGTGACTAAGTGTTCTTCTCTTTTCTTAAAAATGTATTAGCTAGTATAAGATCATATGCTTTTGAAATCGATATAGTTTTACCTTCTTCTTCTTCAAACCCATAACCCCATGCCCTCTCGTATTCGTCATTTTCACTCCAACATTTAAATCACCTCTATTAAAATCATCTCGTTTGTGGAATATTTTGTAATACTTCATCCAGTCCTCCCAAAACCTTAATTTGATATTTTTAATCTACTGTTTGAGGTGCGTATATATCTTAATTCGTTTATAGTTTCTTTCTCCACTCTTATTTTGAGAGCTATAATTACATCCCCTTTACAATTACTCCTACAACCGTCCTTTGAACTATCAATGATAATACCACTCCGTTTCTTGTTTTACTCTTCCTGTATACCGTAACTTAAAACCGAGTTCTCTATCGTCTTTGCCTTCTCATCGTTTGTCTCTTGTCATCTGATATTAATTTTCTTCTAATCTCATCTCTTATCTCCGTTGTTTTACGGTGAGGGTTCACATGTTCGTGTACGAATCTTAGACTCTTAGTTTTTACATAATATTTGTTCTTACCCGACCTATGGTGTGAGAACTCTTGCTTATTAACACTATACCCAGTTCTCGTGGAGATGTAGCGGTCCTTCTTGGACGTTGCGGTCGGACCTGCAGCGTGAACTCTAAGCGTATTTTACCACTGCAGGGTTACGAAAATGTGGCGGTCGCTGCAGGGAACATTCTGATCGGACCTATGTAGCGTTCCTTAGAAACGACCTAGCGTTAACCATGATAGTTTGATTGATCCATTCATTGAACATTTGCCTTAGTTTACTTATTGTGTGACCCTACTTGACCCTCCTCCTTTATCGGGCTTGGGGCCGTACAGCAGAGTTAACTTATCATGGGCTTCCGGGGACCTACACTTGGTGAGATAAATAAGGATAAACTCAATGGTTTTGTTTCCGGTAACATTCTAGGGGGAGTGTAAGAAAAATTATTTTGAAAACCGTTACACTATAAGTTCAAAATATTTTTGATCAAAAACTATTTACTAGCTGCTTTCAAAATTAAAGTTTAAAAATAAAATTCAAAATCTTACGCTAGGATCACAATTAAAAGGATCTATTACAATTTGCTTTAAAATTATACTTATTATTTTCAAAAAATTAAAGTTTAAATCAAAACCTAAAATTCGTCTAATCCAGTCGACTGGGGTGGTCAAAATTACTACGACGGTGAAACACTAATCAAGTTGACTGGACCATACCCAGTCGACTGAAATCCCCACCCCCTCCCCCATAATCAAGTGATAAGACTATCGCAATTGACTAGGCGAAACCCAATCGCCTTGCGTGTATGAATAAAGAACGGTAAACCATTCCAGCGATCGACCCATCGACCAGTCCAATGACCGATTCACTTTATAAAAACAATGGCAAGGCAAAACAAATTTTTTCGCTAAAAACTCCAATTTTTTGGCTGTTACACATGGTTGGGTCGTCAAATCCTATATATATCCATCCACAATGCCTAGGTAACGCCCCTAAACATTTTTTTTACTATTTGAATTTATATTAGTAGTTGTAATTCAATTAGGGGAAAAAGAAAAACACATGAGGCTAAGACATCCTCTGACCCTAGTATGGATATTAGGTTCCCTATCGAGGGTCATAGGCTTAGGTTTCATAGCACGACATACATGTCTATGCCTACTAGATATTTGAGTAGGTCATTTTTTAGTAGATCATGCATACCTAGTATACAAGTTATTGAGCATTATGGTCTAGAAAAATTAGTTTATTGTACCAGCTCAGTAAATATAGATCTATATGCCGAGTTCTATAATAATTTCATTAGGATTGATGATCTCACATACTCGACTAGAGTACGTGGAAGGGCTCTATTTACTCCCTCCATATTGAGAGATCACTTAGGCCTCATGCATTCATCTTGTCCTAGTGTTTGTTTTCCACTCAGGGAATTACCTTTTGGTGATCCCGACTTATACATCACTTTAGATAGGATGCATTTCCAATTTTTTTTGGAAAGGAGAGGACTCCATCTGTGAGTCAGTTCAGTTCTACTAGACTTGGAGTACAGGACTATATTCTGCACAGGGTCATAGTGAACTATGGCTTGCCTCTTATCACTAGGGACATCGCTATGATGCGTCCCTTTCATTTATTTCTACTTTATGCATTCATTCATAGATTAGATGTAGACATTTGTCTACATATGTTTCATTCCATCATTTATCACTCTAGGGTCATCACTAGTGGCAGGATACATATGTCATACTGCCACATTTTGACATCTCTATTAGCTACACTAGAGTTTGATGTTACCACAGGTAATGTCAAACAGCTGACAGAGTATGACATGATAGGACATAGACAATTTGCATTAGCTAAGATAGATTTAGATGAAAACAATGTCCTTACGTAGAGGAAAGATGAAAACAATGTCCTTACGTAGAGGAAAGATGGACCTTAGCCTCAGCCTGACCTAGATCGGATCGAGCAGGCAAACGACTATGACATCCCAGGCCTATCACCATATATTGCACTTCCTCCACCACCGATCGCTCCTACAATAGAGGATAGATTATCCAGACTGGAGGAAGGTTTTCATCACATGAGGAGTGATGAAGAGACGATCATCTAGAGTTGATGATTGCAGAGATCAAGACAAGGAGACGGAGCGCCCGCATTCGGGACACGAGCCATCCACCTCCCTCTCATCCGACAGACTTTCAGATTCGATAATGTATTTAACATTTTAACATTTAGCAACTTATGACATATTCAGTATTGATCTTTGCTTTACAAAATCTATCTTGATTAAACAATTAAGTTTGTACTTGGTAGAATAGGTTTCATTATTACTTTCACATTCGAAATCTATTTTGATATTTAAGTATTATTATTTCTTAAAGAAAATTAAAATTGAGCTAGCCTAGATTTAATCTAGAATTCATGAACCTATAGATCTAGGTAAGCCTTCGCATCTCACAAACACCTAGAATTACCTGTTTATATATTAAACCACGAAGATGAGCGTGAGATATTAGAACTGCACCTCATGTTCCAAATATAGACTTGGTGCATCGACATGAACCGAATCGGGGTTTTTTATTCAAATGAATCACTTCGGTGTCAACTCTTACCTAAACTTGGTGATAATCTCATATCATTCGAGTTATTTCAAGAGTTAGATATTTGCTTTAAGGATAAAATTTAGATGTGTATTTTCAATGTAAAACTTTTATTTTCAAGTCAAGACCCATGCTAGCTTCAAAATACTTGAATTATTTCAAGTACAAATCTTACTCTATTTTTTTATTTTAAATTTGAACTTATAGGTTATTAAGGATTTTTCAAATCCTTAGAAATTTTCAAATATTTGTGAATTCAAACAAAAACCTTAAAATTTGATGTACTACATGAGTTCATTTTTGAAAGCTTGGACATAATTAAGGGTTTTTAAGATTTAAGTTTCAAAACTAGAAAAAGTTATTTTGGCATATAAAATATATTTTATATTGTTTTGACATATGTCAAAAAGGGAGAAAATGTAAAGTTTAAAGTTATATACAAATGCATTTCATTGATATGAAACTTACATTTCACTATATGTGAACTTGATGAATTGCATATGAACTTGATATATTCCTTCTAACTTCAACTAATGTATTGTCATACATCAAAAAGGGGGAGATTATTGGTGCAGAAAGCACCACTCCTGAGTTTTGATGTATGATCCATGGTTAAAATTAGGATATGCTTGTGACCTAATGTGCACATTGAGTATGCATATTTAACAGGAAAGTCCTAGTAGGTTGTGTTTACCATATACTAGACAAGAGTCTTGACAGATCAGGAGGATCGAACACCAAGTATGAAGTCCAGATGGGTCGAGTGGATCGGGCATCTGGCAGAAGATCGACTGGGTCAGGGAGACCGGACAATCGACAGGAAGCCCAACTGAGTCAGGGAGACCGAACAGCTAGCATGAAGCCCTGGTGGATCAGATCGAATGTCAAGCAAGGTAAGTCCGACTAGACAACCGATAGATAAGCCTCGAGTGAAGAGGTGAGACCGAGTCCTCAGGTGAGGACAAAGCTAGGCATCGATCCGACGGAGGGTCCGTGTTGGACTCAGAAGTCAAGATCAGACAGTATTACTACTGTCAAATGATATTATATTTTATTTTGTGCTAATCTGGATTTGAAGGTCTTCAGGCGACTGGACAGAGTCCAAGCGCCTCCGACCCAATTGACTGGAATAGGTCCAGGCGACTGGATGCTGAGATGGCAAGAGGAGTTGTCGATCGACTGGAGATCGTGCAATCGAGATAGCAGGTATTCCAATCGACTGAATAGGATCCAAGCAACTGGGATAGGAAAATAGCGAAATTGCGGAGGAGCAGAGCCAGCTGACATGGAGTCGACTGGAAAACCCAGAATACCAAATCAACACGTTGATTTGGAGTCAACTGAAGGGTTTTCTAGTCGACTAGAAAAGGCTTATAAAAGAAATGGAGGGTCAGCTCCAAATCATTCATTCCTATTACTCCGAAGTATTATCGTCGTCATCTATTGTCTACAAGAGCTTCATCACGTCAAAGCTTCCACATCTCACCGACACCTCGATCATCAACTTCGCACCTTTAAGTGTCGATATAGATTTGCTTTTTATTTTTGCTTGTACTTAATATTCAAGGGAAAAAGTAGTATGTTACCTTTCTCTTATTCTTGTAAAAGCGAACACCCTCTAAGTTCGAGAGTTCTGGAGTTGGAGGGCTTTAAGTGATTGTCCGACGAAGTAGCCCTAGGAAGGGTTACAAGTCTTGGAGTAGTAACCCGGCTCGGGTTATGAACCAAGTAAAAAGACTTGTCTACTTGTTTTATTTTGTTTTTAATTCCGCTGCATATTACTTTCGATTTTGAAAAGAGAAGAAAGGTTTTGAAAAGAAAATTTTATGAACACCGAGTGTTGTATGCTGGAGGAAATGACACGACCACGACACGATCATGCTAGGCAGCACGTCCAGGCCATGCTACACTCTGGAAGGAACAACACGGTCGTGCCAGGCAGCACGGCCAGGCAATGCCGAATGCTGGAAGGAATGGCATAGCCTCGACACGGTTGTTCCAAGCAGCACAGCCAAGCCGTCGCATCCTGGAGGCAGTGGAAAATTAAAAAAAAATTATGGTATTTTAGCCCTAAAATACCATATTTGGCTAGAGATGTATATATATGATAATTGTAACCCTAAACCTATGATATTTCATAGTTTTTCTCTTAGTCACTTTGTGGAGTAGACAATCTTTACTCAACCACGTTAAATTCCTGTTGTTCTTCTCTCTCTTGTTTGGTTATTTCTTTTCTTCGATGTTCTTCGCTCTTGTTGTTTGGTGATCTCCTGCACGCAACAAGTGGTATCAGAGCACAAGTTCACTATGACAGAAATCTCTTTTGTGAAATTTGACCTAGTGAAGCTCTATGAAACTGAAAACTTTGGTTTGTGGCAGATGATGGTTAAGGACCTACTGGTGCAACAAGGCATGGTGAAGGCGCTTGGAGAAAAAAAGTCGGAGAGCATGGAGAAGGTTGACTGGGAGGAATTACCGGCAAAGACAGTGGTAACTATCAGGCTTTGTCTAACCGATGACGTAATATATCACGGCATGGACGAGGAATCACCAGTGGCAGTTTGACAAAAACTGGAAAGCCGATATATATCCAAGTCATTGACAAATAAGTTATATCTCAAGCAGAAAATATTTAGGCTTAAGATGAGATAGAGCACCGATTTGACGCAACACATCAACGTATTCAATTAAATTATCAGTAATTTAAAGCGGATTAATGTGAAGATCGATGATGAAGATAAGGTACTAATGTTATTGAACTCTTTACCTTCATCTCCGATGTACGAAAATCTAGTTACAACTCTGATATAGGGAAAGGAATCTCTAAATCTGGAGAAGGTCACAAGTGCTCTTTTGGATTTTATCAGCAGAAGAAAGCCAACAATAAGACTTCACAAGGTGAAGAACTTGTGGTGAAAAGTAATCATGAACGTGGAAGGAACAGTACTCGACATGGGTCGGGAAACAATAAGGCCCGATCTAAATCGAGAAAGAAGAAGATCACGTGCTATAAGTGCAAAGTAAAAGGTCATATCAAAAGAGATTGTCTAAAGAGAAAGATAATTCATCGAAGTCTGCAAACATAGTAGAAGATAATTCAGAGAGTGACGATGGCGACATGCTTTCTGTCTTATCAAGCTTAGAGCAAGTAACAGATTCTTGGACCTAGATTCAGTGTGTTCATATCATATGACACCCAACAAAGATTGGTTCGACACCTATAGACAGGTTAATTCTGGTTCGATTCTAATGGGAAACGATGCATCCTGCAGAATCATCGGAATAGGAATCATCAGAATCAAGATGTTTGATAGTGTGGTTAGAACATTAGGTGATGTCGGACATGCATCGTATTTAAGAAAGAATCTGATCTCCTTGGGCACTTTGAATGGTAACGACTGCAGTTATAAGTTTGTGAGTGGAACCATGAAAGCTAGCAAGGGCGCTTTAACAATAATGAAAGAACAGAAACTAGAAGGGAACATTTATAAGCGGCTAGGGATGACGGTTGTAGATAGAGTTGTCACTGTAAAATCAGAATCCAATGATACGATATTATGGTACATGCAACTGGGTCATATGCGTGGGAAGCTGGAGCTTCATAAAAGAAATTTATTAAAGGGCATCAAGACATGCAAACTCGACTTCTGCAAGTTTTGTGTTCTTAAAAAACAAAGCAGAGTGCAATTTAAAATAGTCACACACAAGACAGAAGGGATTTTGGATTATGTTCATAAAGATCTCTAGGGGTCAGCCAATGTAGCATCACGTAATGGACATATGTACTCACGGAAGGTCTGGGTGTATTTCATGCGACACAAGTCAAATACTTTCTCGAAGTTTAAGTTGTGGAAAGTTGAAGTAGAAAATGAGACCAGGAGAAAATTAAAGTGTCTTAGGTTGGACAATGGTACTGAGTACACGGATTCACAATTCCAGGAATTTTGTGAGCAGTATGGTGTCAAGAGACATTATATAGTACGTAAGACACCACAGTAAAACGGTGTGGCGGAAAGGATGAACAGGCCTTTAATCGAGAAAGTTTGATGTCTCATATTAAATGTTGGACTTGCAAAAAAACTTTTGAACAGAGACAATAAACATGGTGTGTTTTTTGATAAATAGATCGCCAAGAACAACACTAGATGGGAAAGTATCAGATGAGATATGGGCAGGCAACCCAACTGATTTCTCTAACCTGAGAGTATTTGGATGTCCAGCCTATGCTCACGTTTCTAGTGAAGATAGGTCAAAAGCTTGATGCAAAGTCTATTCAGTGTATTTTTCTAGGATATCAGGAAGGAGTGAAAAGTTTCAAGCTCTGGGACCCTAAGACAAACAAGGTGGTGATAAATGGGAATGTGGTATTTGACGAAAAGGTTATGTTACAGAGTACTCAGGAAAATGAGAAACATATACCATTGGATAGCAGCAAAAGCAAGGATATTGTGCAGGAGGAGCTAGAGACCCGTGGGGTTGATGATGATAGTTTATAGCACATGGAATATTGGACTATAGCCACAGATAGGTCCAGGCGCATCATAAAATCACCTGTTAGATATGGTTATGAGGATTTAGTTTCTTATGCACTTATTACTACTAGCGAAGATCCTACTAATTTTCAGGAGGCGATTCATAGTGTTGAAAAGGACAAATGGATGAGTGTTATGGCAAAGGAGATAGAATTATTGCATAAGAATTAAACATGGGATTCGATGGAACTTCCTAAAAGAAAGAAGTTATAGGATGTAAATGGGTACAAGAAGAAGCAATTTCAAAAGGTGTAGAAGGAAAGTTAAAGGCTCGACTAGTAGCAAAGGGTTACTCACAGAGGAAGGGGATCGACTATGATGAGATATTTTCTCCGGTGGTCAGACATACATCTATCAGAGCAGTGTTAGCTTTGGTGGCTCATCATGATCTGCAGTTGGAGCAACTAGATATGAAGATTGCATTTCTTTATGGTAATTTGGAAGAACAAATTTATATGTCACAACAAGGTTTTAATCAACCCGGACAGGAGCATTTAGTCTGTAAATTAAAGAAGTCAAACAATCTCCAAGATAATGGTACAAGCATTTTGATTCATATATGATTTAGAATGGGTACATAAGATGTGATATGATTGCTGCATATATGTGAAGAGCCTTGATAATGATTCTCTTATCTTCTTGTTACTTTATATGGATGATATACTAATTGACGCGAGAAGTGTGATTGAAGTCAACAAATTGAAGAAGTTACTGAGCAAGGAGTTTGATATGAAAGATTTGGATGCGACCAAAAAGATTCTTGGGATGGAGATACATAGAGACAAAGGCTCTAGGAGATTATAGTTATCTCAGCGCAGTTATATTGAGAAGGTGTTAGACAAATTCAATATGAGTAGTGAGAAATCTATAAGTACACCGCTGGCGCAACACTACAAATATCCATTGCACAGTATCCAAACACTGATGATGAGATTCATAATATTTCAAGTATTTCATATGTCAATCAGTTGGTTGTCTGATGTATGACATGGTTTGTACAAGGTCGGATTTGGCATATGTTGTTAGTACGGTAAGTAAGTTTCTTTCAAATCCAGTTAGACAACATTGGGATGCAGTCAAGTGGATTTTTTGATACTTAAGAGGTACTACAGAATATGGCATCATGTTCAACAGACAATAGGATGATCCTTCAGTTGTAAGATATGTAGATGCAGACTATGCAAGAGATTTGGATGACAAGATCTACTACAGGATATATGTTTACTGTAGCAGGAGGTCATATTTGTTAAGCGTCCATGATACAAGTTATAGCTTCATTATCCACTACTGAGTCGGAATACATGGCGGTTGCCGAGGCAGTAAAGAAAGCATTGTGGGTTAGAGGATTGGTCAGGGAACTAGGTATTCAACAAGGTGGAATCAAGTTGTATTGCAATAGTAAGAACGCTATCTATTTAGCAAAGAATCAGATTTATCATGCGAAAACCAAACACATAGATGTTAGGTTTCACAAGATCAGATAGTTGATTTCTTCCAGTGACATTCAACTTGAAAAGGTTCACACTATGAAAAATATTACAGATATATTTACAAAACCGATAGGCAACATAGTCAGGTTGTGCTGCACTCTTGAAGGAACGATAGCCTCGACATGGTCAGGTTGTGCTAGGCAGCACGGCTAAGCCATGTTGCACACTGGAAGGAATGGCACAGCCTCGACATGGCTGTGCCAGGCAGCACGGCCAGGCCGTGTCACATCTTAGAGACGGCGGGAAGTTCAGGAAAGTTGAGAAATTTATGGTATTTTAGGTTTAAAATACATATTTGGCTAGAGATGTATATATAGGATAATTGTAACCCTAAACTTATAGTTTTTCATAGTTTCTCTTAGTCGTTTCGTGGAGTAGGCAATCTTTGCCCAACTACGTTAAATTCCAGCTGTTCTTCTCTCTCTCGTTTGATTATTTCTTTTCTTCGACGTTCTTTGCTCTTATTGTTTGATGATCTCCTGCATGCAACATACCTTACCCTCAAATCTTATAAATGTGCAATCTCTAAAGTCGAAAGTTTTCAAATTCGGAGAGATTCTAAGTGATTGCCCGATGAAGTAACCTTAGAAAGGTTACAGGCCTTAGAGTAACAATCCGGCTCGGATTGCGAAGTAAAAAATAATTTCTCATTTATATCTCCATTGTACATTTTATTTTAAGAAAAGTAAAGGAAAGTTTTTAAAAGCAATAAAGAACTTTTAATTTTGAGGTTCACCCCCTCTCTCGGATATTATTCGATCCTACAATTAGTATCAGAGCCGGGGTACTCTAGATTTGATGCAACGACCAACTTAAGCAAAAATTAAAATAATTTTTTTTCTGCAATATTTTTTTTGCAATTTTATTTTTACATTATTTTGTGTAACACTTACCCATGACTAAAGTCATTGGAATCTCTTGATTTGTGTTTTGTCTAAAATTTTTAAAAAAATCATGTCTATATCCCATCAAGAGGGTTATAGCCCTCCCATCCACTCTCCGCTCTTTAGTAGAGAGGACTTCCATTATTGGAAATGGAGGATGAAATGCTTCCTTAAGACAGACTTAGACATACGGTTTAGCATTAAACAAGGATATATAGCTCCAGTAGACGACCTCAGAGGCCTATTGGAACTGGAGAAATGGACTACCGACATGAAGAAGAAAGCCCAATAGACTACAAGGCGCTCAATACCTTATAGTGTGGGTTTACAAAAAAGGAGTTTAATCGGGTTAGACACTTCAACAACTCAAAGCAATTTTGGGACAAATTGATCGAGTTACATGAAGGATCAAACAACTGGATGGTAACAAAAAGGGATATATTGTTAAACAAATTATACAATTATAAGATGCAGGATGGAGAAACCACAAGCCATCTCCACATCAGGATTAAAGATATCCTGAATAGACTCCACCTTATCGGTCACTAAATTGAAAACATAGATCTAATCAAAGCTTTTCCTAGAAATACCTTATAGGCTTCGATTGTGGATGCTTATAAGGTATCTAGAGATCTTTCCGTAATTAAATTAGATGAGCTTTTTTGTGAATTGGAACTACACGAATAAGCTAACTCGAGTCAAATCGCGAACGATATAGCTTTGATTGCGGGTTCAAATAAGAAGAGAGAAGGAAAGAAAGCGAAGCACGAATCCAAAGATAAGTCGGACTTTCAGGGAAGAAAAAATAGTAAATATGGTACGAAAAATGTTTAATAAAAGGAAGAAATTTTCAAAGAAAGATGCCAAAAAAATAGTGGAGAAAAAGCCAAGTAGACCTAAGTCTGAAGTTACCTGCTACGAATGCAATGGCAAAGGACATTACAAGTCCGAATGTGCCAACCTATAAAAGGGAAGAAAAGCCAAAGAAGGAAAACAAGAAAAATGCACTAAAGGCAACATGGGACGAATCGTCTTCGAAAGAATCGGACGAGGAAATATCGAAGACGAGTTTTGTAGCTGTTATGTCAACCAACGAATCCGATACTGAATCAAGCCGAGGGTCCGAATCTGAGTCTGAGTCTGAGTCTGAGCCAAGTCACGGATCCATATCCGATTCAGAAGATCCAAATAAGGTAACTTCTCCCGTAAATGATAGAATGTATAAAATTATAGCATGCTTAAGTAGGAAGTTAGTTAAATCTGAAGATCAAGTTGACTTGCTTCTTAAGGAAGTCCAAGTACTCAAGGAGCAAGTCAACTCAAAGTCTTCAACTTGTTTTTTTTTAAGATAGAAACTCAACTCAAGTTGCGAAGCTTAAGGAAGAGAACTCTACCTTGAAAAGTCAAGTAAAAAATCTTAAAGGATTGTTAGAAAAGTTCACCTCGGGCTCTAAGTATCTAAACATAATGCTTGGGTCCCAATGAGCCATGTACAACAAATCCAGACTCGGATACAAGGTTAAGTCAACGAATAGATTTTATATGTCTTTATTTAGCCGAAATGCTAAGAGTCGAGTCCAAACATGGGTCCCTAAAATTTGTCTAACTAATCAAATTGGACCAAATAAATATTGGATCCCCAAAGGTCAAATTCATTTTATGAATAAGACCTATCAAAACTATCATTCAGAGGGAGCTAATATGTTGAATGTATTAGTATTAGCCCTTAGTGTCAATCAATTATTAGATGATTGATAAGAGAAACTCATATTTCATGATAAAGGTAAAGTTTATGGTTATTATATTTACTTCATTGATGTGTTATTTAAATAAATATAATAATATCCTAGGATAGTTGGTTCTAGTCTACGGCATATCAAGTTGGTGACTTGATAGTGGGATATATATATATATATAACACTACTCGTAACTGTTCCTAGTCAAGTATTAATATACCAGGATAATATTAATACGTTGAGATTAGCGTGTAGGTCAACTGATGACTTAATCTCACAAGTCATGGATATAGGATATTAAGTTGGCACATGAATATGTATTAGAGAATATGTACCGAACTGACCCGCCATAAGAATGTTTCATGGATCGTCATATGAGTGTCATAAACATTCTCATAGTGACTATTGGTATGAATAGTCTTTAGACCTGAAATCACTACGGTTCTCTACATAAGGAATTGTATACTTTGGTATCGACAAACGTCACCTGTAACAAAGTGGACTATAAAGTCAATCACTGGGTATGCAATGAATTATACGGAGAGATGTGAGTGATGGAGATACAATCTATCCCTTTCATATGACGAAAGTGATATCTGTGGGCCCCTTGATAAAGTAGGACTACTAAAATGCATGGGCATGTCCAATAAGTCAATATGAGATATTGAGCTCATTTGATTAAGGTAGTCAATTTGGAGATCAAGAAACACAAAGATTGATAAGAGAATGACACGGTCTATGCCTCATTGATCAATCTAGATATCAATGATAGAAAAATTGAGTCATACAATATAATGTTAGTGTCAGCCCTTAGTGTCAATTATGAGATGATTGATTAGGGATCATATGTATCATATTTCATTAATAACAGACAAGGTTTACTTATTATATTATTTCTTATCTGTGCTATATGAATAATATAATAGTGTCCTTGAATAGTAGATTCAGATTTACAGCATATCAATTGGTTGAATTGATAGTGAGAGTCTGTAAACATATATATATATATATATAAAACACTACTCTTAACTATTCCTAGTCGAGTATTAATATGCAAGGACAATATTAATGCATAGAGACTAGCATGTAGGTCAATTGATAACTTAATCTCATAAGTCATAGATATGTGATATTAAGTTGACACATGAGTACATATTAGAGACTATATACTGAATTGACCCGTCATGAGAATGTTTCATTGATCGTTATATGAGTGTCATAAACATTCTCATGTGACTATTGGTATGAATAATCCTTAGACCTGAAGTCACTACGGTTCCCTACATAATGAGTTGCATACTTTGGCTTCATCAAACATCACCCGTAACAGGATGACTACAAAGGCGATCACTGGGTATGCAATAAGTTATGCGGAGGGATGTGAGTGATATAGATGGGATCTATCCCTTCCATATAATGGAAGTGATATCTCGATAGAGTAGACCGCTAAAATGCATGGTCATTGCTCAAATAAGTCAATATGAGATATCGAGCTTATTCGTCGAGTCTACTTGGATATCGAAACTCTGATCGATAAGAGGATGACGCCTACGCCTCGTATCGATCAATCTAGATATCAAGGATAGAAGAATTGAGTCATACAAGATAGTAGTCACTGAAAGATTATGTTGGATCTCAACATTCTCGTCACTTGGGTAGCAATGATGTATTGCTAGATGTCAAGGTATGCTCAAGTCAAATTCGGATTGAGTAAGACTCAAGGTATACTCAATGAATTTGACCCGAGTTAGACTCAAATCAAATTCGGATTGAGTGAGACTCACCATTAAGAAAGGTTGCATGATCATTAAGATAAGATTAATGAATTATTAATTCCAGGGAAACCAAGAGTCACAAACCCTTCATATTCAATGGTTGAATATAAAAGGGTTTAGATGAGACTTAGTGTTTTCGGTGGTTGTTTTTTTATACTCTTGAGTGTGATCTTCTCCTTGTTCTACCTCCTTGGCCGAACCAACATCTTGTGGCTAGCACCACAGTTTGGTTCCTCTTCATCTCACAGTTCGTGTGGATACCGTGGAGGCGCTGACATCCTAACTGCGTTGAGATTCGGACACCTTGCACGCAAGTGTTGCTGACGGGATTATAAAGGGCTCCGCATCGAAGGTAACTACGAATCTTATAGGATAAAATCGATCAAACGAGTATGGTTTCTGCATGGATCTCTGGAGGGATCCTACTTTTCCGCTGCTTATGTGCTTGTAAAATGTTTCCGAGTGCGCATGGATTCCCTACATATAATAGCCACAGAAAGGTTATATCGGATCTCGACATTCTTGTCACTTGGGTAGCAATGATGCATTGCTAGATGTCACTTATTTCTTATGTTTTTAAAAGGGGTTTTAGAAACATTGTCAATGTTATGAGAACATATTGGGTTACACACAAAGAACATGTTGTTTTGGAGATAGGTTCATTTTAGTTCGACTAAAGAAACTATTAGGCTATTGAAATGGAATCATTGAGTTAGACTCATTGAAAGGGTTGAATTTGAGTTAGACTCAAATAGATTGGCCCAATTTACTCAAATTGGTTTAATTTGAGTTGAACTCAAATTAATTTGAAGAAGATAAATGAATTCATCATGATTAATTAGATTAATTATGCATTAAAGGTGGCATACAAAAGGATGCAAAAACCTTTGATATTCATAGGATGAATATAAAAGATTTTTGGATGATGATTTGGATTTGGCTTTTTGGTTCTTCTTCTTCGTTGTGGTCGGACCTTATCTTTAATCAAGACACCTTGTGTGGTGTTGCTAGCAAAACTTTGATTCTCCAAAGTGTGTGTTCGTGTGGATACCATAGAAGCGCGACCATCCTGATCGCGCTAAGACCCATCGAAGAGAAGTTACTGCCAGGATTGCGAAGGATTACACATCAAGGGTAATCTCTCAACTAGATGTAGTGGTAAGAACGATCAGTGTTTATGTATACACAAGAATCTCTGGAGGAATTCAATTTCCGCTGCATTTTTGTGATGAGTTTTTCGCATTAGATCCCTACAGAGGTATCAGAGCCACTTGTGTATACATAAACATCGTTGTACTGTTGTTTTATATGTGATATAAAATCTTAATGATATGTTTATTATGAGTGCACGATTATATGGATAATTTTGTGTGACAAAACATGCCCGACGATAATACTAACTGCCATCCGGACAGCATGTGTGTTGTCCGATCAGCAAGCATGCTGATTGTTGATGGACAGTTCTGATTATTACTGATATGTCAACAACGGCTATAAGGTTTTTGGGTTCATAATATGGATTAAGGGGCAGCAACTCATCCAATGAGTTGTTAAAATAAATTTTGCTTCAGAGGTGTTGCCCCTTGACCCCGGCCGCTAACCGGCTAGCGGGCCCGCCATGGTGTTGCGGTTCATAAATCGTGTTTTAAACTCAAACTAAATTTTATGTCATAGATCTTTGTGAATGATATATGTCATGGTGCATGGTTATGGTCTCTTACTCCAATGTGATTGGATACATGTGTGTGTGCATGTTGTAATTCATAAAACAACCTACGTGTCGTGCCTTCCACTAATATATTTCCGGTTGTACAATTAGTTTATCCTCGAATGTAACTCAAGATTTCTCCATTGTAATGTACATGTAAACTAGTACAAACCTACTAGATGAAGATGAGAAAGGAAGAAGTCAACAACACACGACAACCAAAGAACACACTTAGAGAAGATGTTATCCCTAGGTTGACCCATCGATCTTCTCATTGGCTTGAAAAGATCGTAGATTATGGGTCATAACCATATCACGTTTCTTTTCAACATATATATGATATGTGTCATAATAATAATTGTATGCGATGCATGCATAATTAGTTATCATAATTAGGTCAATAATATATGTCTACCAAAGTTTAGTACTCACGACTACCTCAATCAATTGTAGTCATGTTTGTCAAAGCAAAGTGACTCGATTTATCTTGGTAGAGTGCAACTGGACAATTGTGATGTCCGACTATTGAACTTTGGGTGTAACTTAACTGAATTATCTCAATTAGATTGAAAAGACTTAGAAACATTTCTCATACGATGGGTAAAAGAACAAATAGTGTTATTCTATGCAAGAGTTATATGGCGTAATTAGTACATAGTACCTACATAAATTATAGAATTTTTGGGTGATTAGCCAAAGCTAACTCAAGATGAAGTATAATATGGATCTTGCTCCACTTGTTCAGTGGAAAACTCGTTTAATTAAAGACCTAATTAAATGATAGAAATATGATACAAATTTCTGCATCATTCTTTGTAGATCATCATGTCATCAAATACGTCGAATACTCTCTCTCTACGATCTATCCTGGATAAGGACAAGCTCAATGGAGCTAATTTTCTGGACTGGTACAGAAACTTGAGAATTATTCTCAAGCAAGAACGAAAACTGTATGTCCTAGAACAACCCATTCTTGAACCACCCGCCACTATTTCCACTCATGCTGATAAAGATACTTATAAAAAGTATCAAGATGATGCATTAGATGTGTCATGCCTTATGCTTGCTACTATGAACTCTGAGTTTCAGAAGCAACATGAGAACATGGATGATTTTGATATGGTTGCACATCTTAAACAGCTATATTAAGGGGAGGCAAGGCACAAGAGATCTGAGGTATCAGAAGCATTATTTCAATGCAAAATGCAAGAAGGAATGCCTGTAGGAACTCATGTACTCAAAATGATTGGATACGTTGAGAACCTTGAAAGATTAGGATTTCCATTGGGTCATGAATTGGTCACTGACCTTGTTCTACAATCATTACCTGAAGGCTATAGTAAATTTGTCATGAACTATAACATGAATGAAATTGATAAATCTTTGTCTGACTTGCTAAGCATGTTGAGAACTGCTGAAAGCAATCTTAAGAATATCCAACCTAGTACTGTACTCATGGTTAAAAAGGGCAAAGGCTACTGTACTCATGGTTAAAAGGGGCAAAGGCAAAAAGAAGCCCAAAGGAAAGGGTAAAACCCAAGATAAAGGCAAGGCTAAAGCATTGAAACCTAAAGGTGGGGTGCCTAAGGAAGGAACCTGCTTCCATTGTAATGAGATCGGACATTGGAAGAAGAACTGCAAGTTGTACCTAGAGGAAGTTAAGAAGAGGTGTGAGACTTCTGCCTCAAGTATATATGTTATAGAAGTTAATCTATCTATTTCTTCTTCATGGGTATTAGATATCGATTGTGCTTCTCACATTTGGGGCCTGAGAAATAGTAGATCATTGTCAAAAAGAGAAGTGGACCTACACGTAGGTAATGACGCAAGAGTTGCTGCTATAGCTGTAGAAATATATTCCTTATCTTTGCCCAATGGCTTTATCTTGGAACTAAAAGAGTGCTATTATATACCTGTTATAACTAAGAACATTATCTCTATTTCTTGTTTGGATAAGAGTGGTTTCTCATTTATAATAAAGGGTAAATATTGTTCTGTTTATTTAAATGAAATGTCCTATTACAAAGCACATCTTTTGAATAAACTCTATGTTCTAGATTTTGAAAACCCAATCTATAACATACATACCAAACAGTTCAAATCTAATGACATGAATCAAACATATCTCTGACATTGTCGCTTAGGTCACATAAATTAGAGTCACATATCACAACTCCATAAAAATGAACTTTTGGACTCATTTGATTTTGAATCATGAGGTATGTGAATCTTGTCTATTAGGCAAGATGACAAAGACTCCTTTTAGTGGACATAGCGAAAGAGCTAATGATTTATTAAGACTCATACATACTAATGTTTGTGGCCCTTACAAAGTAGCCGCTAGAGGAGGCTATCAGTACTTCATTATTTTTACTGATGATTTCAGTAGACATGGCTATTTGTATCTTATGAAACACAAATCTGAATCCTTTGAAAAGTTTAAAGAATTCAAAAATGAAATACAAAACCAACTTGGTAAGAGTATTAAGATGCTTCGATCAGATCGATGTGGGGAATACCTTAGTCAAGAGTTTCATGACCATCTAGTTGAGTTTGGATAATATTTCAACTCACTCCACCTGGAACACCACAGTGGAATGACATATTAAAAAGGAGAAATCGTACATTATTAGATATGGTACGATCAATGATGAGTCAGACAGATCTTCCTTCTTCCTTCTGGGGATATGCTCTAGAGACAGCTGCTTTCTCTTAACCGTGTTCCGTCTAAGGCAATCATAAAGACATCATATACGATATGGACTGGGAAGAGTCTTAAGATGTCTTTTCTAAAGATTTGGGGTTGTGAGGATTACATTCGACGTCAAGTTTCAAGTAAATTAAGACTCAAATCAAATAAATGCTATTTTGTCGGATATCCCAAAAAAACTAAGGGGATTACTTTTATAATCCCACGCGAGGCAAAGTGTTTGTTGCCAGAAATGATATTTTTCTTGAAAGAGAATTTATTTCTAAAAGTGTTAGTGGGAGTAAAGTTGATCTTGAAGAAACTCGAGATACACAAGATAGCCCTGAAGTCTTGATGGAAATCGAATAGGCACCACAAGGTGATGAAAATTATGAATCTATAACACCGCATGAAGACGTGGCATAACCTGTTCGAGTCGACCAAGCTCTGTACAGATTTGATAGGATATGTCGTCAACCTAGGAGATATTATTTTCTCTTGTGTGACCATGGTGATGTAATGCTTGTTGATTTCAATGAGCCTACATCCTATCAAGAAGCTGTAATAAGTCCAGATTCTAAGAAATTGCTAGAGGTCATGAGGTCTGAAATGGAATCCATGTACACTAACTAAGTATGGACTTTGGTTGATCTACCTGAAAGGGTCAAACTCATTGAGTGTAAGTGGGTCTTTAAAAGAAAGACTGACATGGATGGTCATATGCATACCAATAAAGGGCGATTAGTAGCAAAAGGATTCAATCAGATTCATGGTATAGATTATGATGAAACATTTTCACCAGTTGCGATGCTTAAATTTATTCGGATCATGCTTGCTATTGCAGCTTACCATAATTATGAGATCTGGCAGATGGATGTCAAAACTGTATTTCTTAATGGAAATCTATTTGAGAATGTATAAATGACACAGCCTGAGGGTTTTGTAGATCCAAAGGATACTGGAAAGGTATGTAAGTTGTAAAGGTTCATTTATGGTTTAAAGTAAACTTCTAGAAGCTGGAATCTTCGATTTGATGATGCGATCCAAATGTCTGGTTTCATCAAAAACGAAGATGTACCTTGTGTCCACAAGGGGGTTAGTGGGAGCACAGTCGTTTTTCTCATCTTATATGTAGATGACATACTACTCATTGGAAATGATATATCTATGCTACAGTCTGTAAAAACTTGGCTTGGGAATTATTTCTCAATGAAAGACTTAGGAGAAGCAGTTTATATATTGGACATCAAGATCTATAGAGATAGATCTAAGAGACTGTTTGGCCTAAGTCAAAGTACATATATTGACAAGATGCTTAATCGTTTTACCATACAGAATTCCAAGAAGGAATTCCTGTCGATGTCACATAGTGTGAGTCTTTCGAAGGCTCAATGTCCTTCTTCTAAGAAAGAAAGGAATCACATGGATCTTTAAATTAAAAACATTTGCAATGAAGATTTTGATCCTCACATACTCTTCTTCAGGCTGTGAACGTAATTGGAGTGTTTTTGAGCAGGTAAGTTGGAGTTTTTTCATACACATTAAAATTTATATTATGGACTTAACTTCTTACTTTTAAATTTTTTGGCAGATACATTCTAAGAAAAGAAATAGATTGTCTTAATAACGATTGAATGATTTGGTATATATCAAGTACAATAGAGCTTTAAGGTGAGGATATAACATGCGAGATAAGATCGATCCTATTACTTTGTCAGAGATAGATGATAGGAATGAATGGTTGATGGTAAAATTGGATGACAGTGATAAAGACGATGATAATGATTTTGTCTATGAAGGTGAAGATTTGTATTGGAGTGATGTAGTACAAGCGTTTGGGGTTGGTGAAAGTGCATATGACTTTCGATCTCAAAATACATCTACTTCAAAAGGAACATCATCATTTGTTTTAGCAAAAAGAAAGCAATCTTCAGCTCAAACTAGTCTTGCAGATGAAGAAGAGATCAACCTTGATGGTGAAATTGATAAAGAAGATACCGATGGATACAAATCAAGCGATGGAGCTGATGACGTAGATTTGGACAATGAAGATGATGATTATTTTGATATTTGATAATTTGATACTTGATATTTTGATATTTGCATACTTACTACTTAGTTTCTTGATATTTTGATATTTAGATACTTAGTTTGTTCATTTTCTTTATATCTTTATTGGATGTTGATATCTACTTTGATACTTTGATAAAATATTTTGTTTATTGCATTTTTTTTCCATAAAGCGTGCGCTTCGCTTTACGCTTTAAGCCCCAAGACCCTTGAGCGCTTTTTTTAGCCTTGCGCTTTTGACAACTATGGTGTATACACATGGATCTCTGGAGGGATCCAATTTCCACTGTGTTTTACGATAGGTTTTTCGCATATCCCTACGAAATGTTTTATTTATTAAATACGATTCTTTCATGTTTAGTTATTTACTTAATTTAGAATGACTTAGATAAGAAAGTAAATAGTTTAATCTTGAAAACATAGTATTCCTATCTAAGTTAGGGAAACTCATCAAGGTGCATGTCTAGACTGGATGAGGTGCATCCTACTTATTGCACTGAGATGAGTAAAACTAATCGAAGCTAACTCACTTAGTTTTAAACTAGTTAGACCAAAGTTTAGTTCTAAAGTTAATTAAGTACTAGTTTCCTAAATCAGTTTTGTCTTAAGAAGTGGTCCACCTAATATCCAAGAAAGACCTCTGTGTCTCGCCACAACCTGGAAGTTGTTTTAGAAAATGTTTATTTGACTAGCCCAAAGCTACACTTGAATCTAACCCAAGATTAAAAACTTTTTATCGATCATTAAATCTAATCAAGTAAAATTTGAAAATTCATCTCAAAAAATATAAAGTTAACTTGTATTGAGAATCTAAATAAAGTGAGATAAATCAAATTAACTCAATCAAATCACCTTATTTTCTAGCATCATTTTAGGGGGATCCTAGGAAAATTTATACTGCAAAACTATTACATTTCAATATCATAAGTTTAAAATATTTTGTTCAAAATTATTTTATTTATAAAGTATTTATGTTCGAAAGATTTTCAAAATTAAATTTAAGAGTTCAAAAATACAAAGTTTAAATACATTTTGGAGTTCAAAAACTTATCTTAAGTTTATAAAATATTTTTCAAAACTTAAAAATAAAGTTTTTTTTTCAAAACATAAAATTTGAGTTTAAAAGTTTTTTTAGACCGTGCCTGATCCAGGCACCTCGAACACCCTAGGCAGTTGCCTCGGGGTGCGACGCAATCAATTACAGCGGTAATTCTCGTGATTCCAGACGCCTCGAGTGTGTTGGGAATTCTAGGATACAAGCACAGCGGAAGAGCGATAAAATAAAATTTTATTCCATCCTAGACATCTCCGAGGGTAAGGATCTCATACTTTGACAAAGGCAATATCACAAGTATTCATAATACAGTTAGAGTTTATACCTACGAGATTCTCTTCGAATTTGTAAAAATCAAGAGCAAGACTAATGAGCCTTGCTTCTATCAGTATCCACGCCGGAATCCTTCGAGATAATTTTCAAAAGCCAACAAGTCTTCTTCTCTGATAAGTGCTAGCCGAGCGTGAAGAAGAAGAGTAAAGAAGAGGAAGAGAAGATGACCCTCAGAAACAAAAGTCACCACATCATTATCTCGGGTATCATGGAGAGATCTATTTATCTCTCTTCCATTTAGGGCATCCTAGGAGGAATTAAACGAGTTAATATTATCTTAATTATCTCATAAATATAGTAAGAAGATCTAGGGAAAATTTTAACGCGTAAAACCTCGAAGCGGCGACCCCGAACCACAACCGTGGTGTGCTCCATGGCCTAGCCATAGAGCTTGCCAAGGTCATGGAGGGCTCGACGGCCAGGCCGTGGAGCTCTTTGCCACAGTCGATTTTTGGCCACGTTGGCCAGGCATGACTATGCCAGAAGGCAAGGTCGCACGGCCATGCCAACTCGACGACTGTTGGACCTCAGACGACCATTTCGACTGATATCAGAGATGGCACAACCGCGCAAGCTCTAGCACGGTCTCTCTTTAAGAATTTTATTCTCATACCTATTTTACGTCTCTTGAGACATCGTATTGCATTTAACCCAATAAGTTCCCGGCTATATTGGTCATTCATAATTAACCCATTAATTATGAATAGATCATAAGTGGCACCTAATAATACATCATGACGCCCAATTGATCGAAAAGTCCAAGTCGACTTCAGAATGTTTCTGAACCTTTCAGTGGCTTCAGATATTTGTGTCTTATTCATTTCACTCATCCTATACCCATTTGGTTCAGGACATGACCTATGTGCTCGTCTCCACTAGGCTAACTCCGTTACATCTAGTTTAAGTTAATTTCCTTATCCTGTGGATTCAATTTACTCTCTGCATGTCTCCAAGAAAACCATTCTTCTTGCCATGTGTGTTTTGGCCAAAGACTTCTAAGTAACAATCATGACAAAAGACTTAAGGTATACATCTCTTTCACAGGAGTGGTGAATCCTCTGGGTTATTCAAACATCTTCGATCACTTTGACTTATACCCAATCAGTCCAGAATGACACCTCCTATGAAGATGAATGCAAAACAATCAAAGTATAAGTTGTCATGAACAAGATGACTTGAATACCTTGAGTCTAAAAAAGCTTGTACTCGAGCTGCAAATAAATCTTCATTAACATAAAGAACCATATGAAGTTTCATAGCAAGTCACTCTAATAAACTAGTTACCCTACTAGGATCCATATGTCCACTCTCAACATCCCTATATTTCCATTCAGTGAGTACCGAATATTTAGATAAACCAAAAAGCATAACATGTACTAGTCTTACAAAATTGATGACATCAAATCTCATCAATTCATCAACTATAGATAGTTTAAATACTTACATAATTATACATGATGAGATACTCACTAATCGTGATCCAATCATAATTTCTCTCATAATATGTATCGTGTTATAGACTTCAGTAAATGAATTTAAGATCCAATCAAATACATATCTAATGTATGCTCAAATAATGAATTTTATTAATAACATCTAAGATGATTGTCTTAGGACACCTCTCAATTACATCAAAGTGTGCCAGGAGTTAATTGATAAGACCAACCAAGGCGACCAGACCTGGTCCAGTCGCCTCAAAAGTGATCTGTAGTAAATGGATAAAACCAATGCAGGCGACTGGACCAAGTCCAGGCATCTCTACCCTAGGCGATTGGACTAGGTGCGCTTCGATCGCATCTATAAAACAGATGCCGAGAGCACAGCTCCCAGACGCCTTTGACTACTTTCTCTCCACAAATTTATCTTCTGACCTCCAGTGTAGACTTGATAAGCCTAGGTCATCAATTCTCTTATTACGCATCGATCATGCCTAGGTAACGACCTAATCTTTATCCTTCAAACATAAGTTTTTTAATTAGTTATTTATTACCTTTATTAATCTTTTAGGGCTAAGAAAAGGGTTCCTGAAGTTGGTTCCTCCTCCACCCCAAGTTTGGATATTAGGTTCCTACTGAGGCTCTTAGGCTTAGATTTTTTAGTACCACTTTTGTTCCCATGTCCACTAGTTATCTTAGTATTTCTTTCTTTTCAAAGTCATGCATACCAAGTGTTAAAATAATTGAACATTATGAATTAAATAAACTAGTTTATTGTAGACATTGGGTTAACATAGATTTATGTACTGAATTCTACAATAATCTACTTACGATAAATAATCTTACATACTCTACCAGAGTATGTGGTAGAGATATTATTCTCACTCCTGCCTTACTGAGAGATCACTTAGGACTTCTACATTCAGCATGTATATTTGTTTGCTTTCCTCCTAGAGAGTTACCATTTAGTAATCCCTATAGTCATACCACCTTGGATACGATGTACTTGTATTTTTTTTTTAGAGGAGCAGACTCCCTTTGTGAGTCAATTCAACTCCACTAGTCTTAAGGTACAGGATTATGTCCTGCATAGGGTTATAGTTAACTACATATTACCACTTAACATCAAGAATGTCTCTATGATGTAACCATTTCATTCATTTCTTCTTTATGCATTCTCTAGACTGGATATAGATATCAGCCTTTTTATGTTTCATTCCATCACATATTTTTCTAGGATTATTACTAGTGGTAGGATTCACATGTCATATTGTCATATCTTGACATCCCTATATATTAACTGTACTAGAGTTTAATGTTATCTCAAGTAATGTCAAACAATTTATCGAGTATGACATGAAAGGGCATAGGCAGTTTCCATTAGCTAAGATAGAGTTAGACTATAATGATGTCCTATCTTAGAAGAGGAGGGTCCAGCCTTAGCCAACTAGGGATGAGGAGATGTTGGACTTGGATGTCATAGATTTATCCCCATATCTTGCACTTCCACCACCTACTGTAGCTCCAACTTTAGAAAAGAGTCTCTAGACTAGAGGAGACACTGATCTCTAAATTTCAACGTCAAGAGGAGCAGCAGCAGATGCATCAGTTAGAGATGATAAGATAGTCATCGAGAGATAATGCGATTGCAGCAGGATCAACATAGAGAGATGATGGAGTTGCTCCGATCCTGGGGCATGAGCCATCCACATTCTCCACTTCCTCCTTCGTCAGATTAGGACATTAGTAAATGGACTTACGTATCTTAACTTATAATATTTAATATTTTTAAAATATTTTTAGTCTTACTACTTAATTTTAATTAGGCTGAGATGAGAGTTGCAGAGATGAGAATGTTAAGGTGGATGTGCATACATACGAAGATGGACAGAATAAATGAGAGCATTAGAGAAAAAATCGATGTTGCATCTATTGAAGGAAAGCTCCGAGAGACACGTTAAAGGTGGTATGGATATGTACTTAGACGGCCAATAAATACTCCAGTTAGGCGATGTGAAACGATGACAAATATACACATCGAACGAGGAAAACCAAAAAAGACTTGGTTAGCAACAATAAAACAAGATAAAATTTATTTAAATATAGATGATAATATAGTAGAGAATAGAGTCCAATGGCATAGAAGGATCCATATAGCCGACCACACCTAGTGGGATAAGGCTTTGTTATTATTGTTGTACTTAATTTTAATTAGGCTTGCGTTTTGTAGAATAAAGTTTCATTATTACTATCACATGCAAATCTACTTTGCTACTAATTATTCTTATTTTTTAAAGAAAATTGAAAATGGATCTAGCCTAGATCAAACATAGACTTCATGAACCTATAGATCTAGGAAGCCTTTGCATCTCACAAATACCTAGAATTATCTGTTTGAGCCACGAAGATGGGCGTGAAATATTAGGATTATACCCCAGGTTCCAGATATAGATTCAGTGCATCGACATAAATCGGAAAGGAGTTTAAATCAAAAATGAATCACTTCGGTGACTAACTCTTAATTGGGTTTGATGATGTATTCATATCATTCGAATTTTCAAAAACAAGAGCTAGATATTTGTTTTAAGGACTATTTTTCAATAAAATTTTCAAAATATTTTTTACAAGTCAAGATTTATACTTGGAAAGTCGTTATCTTTTATCATTGATAAGTGACATAGGGGGAGAAATTTAGAATATATAAAGTTTATTCTTGAAAATTTATCTTCCAAACAAATAAGGGTATGTTATGGAACAGTTTTGAAAATTTACATAGCTTTTTTTCTTCTTAAAAAATTATTGTAAGCATAAGTTAAGAGGGAGATTGTATTTTCTTTAATATTTTTGGAAAGAGTTCAAAAAGGGTTTAAGTTTTGAGCTTAAAAAAATATGTTTTCATTAAGGGAAAGAGTATGAGTGTGAAAATAAAAGTATGATTTTTTTTTAAAAAATATATATTTAAAAATAATTTTTTTTCAAGTTTGAAAAAGGGTTAAAATTTTTCAAAAGGCGAATTTGGGTTTTTAAATATTTTACTCTGAAATCTTAAAGTTGGAACAAATTTTATGGGTTGAAAAGTTATCTTTTGAAAATAAGTGTTCAAACACTTAAATGAATGGTTTCAACTTTGGAAATTTTTGCTTAAATATTTACATTGTGATTACTTTTTTTCAGTTGATCTTTAGCATATCTATCTTTTTGTTTTGATGTATATCAAAGGGAAAGAGAAAGTAGGTTTAAATTTAGAAGTAAGTTTGAAAGAATGCATTCAAGGAGAGAGTGAATTTCATGTGAATTTAATCTTTACTTATTTTGGTATATTTTTCTTAACTTTAAACGATTGTGTTTTCATACATAAAAAAGAAGGAGATTGTTAATGCAGAGAGTATCACTCATATGTTTTGATGTATGAGCCATGATTTAAAGCTAGGAGTATTTATGACTTGATGTGATTGTTAAGTGTGCAGGTTTAACAAGTCAGTCCTAGCAGATCAGATTGACTAGATACTAGGCAAAGTGTTAGAAGTCATAATAGGTCAAGCTAACCAGGAACTAGGCAAAAGACTTAATATATCAGAAGGGTTGTACATCAGACAGAAGTCCAGTTGGATCAGGAGGACCGAGCAATTAGTAGGAAAATCAAATGGGTCAAAAAGATCGGACAACTGCATTAGGAGGAGATTGTCGGTACAATCAACCTCAGGTCAAAGTTGACCAAACTCGAGTGAGACTCGAGTTGAAATTGAGTTTCGATGTTTGACAATATAACAATATGATTGAGGATATAACTATAGGATGGTATGGGACATCCGTAGGCATATGAACGAGAGTGTTGGTGTAATCATCATTAGGTCAGGATGATCACGATGAGAGTGTTGGTGTGACAAGAAATCAAGTAGGTCAAGATTAACAAGAAACTTGATGAGTGAAACCCAACTAGAGTTAGCGAGTGAAAAATCCAAGTCGGTCAAGGAAGACCGGACACTTAGTGGTTGAAAGTCCAACTGGGAGCTAACGAGTGAGAAATCCAAGTCAGTCAAGGAAGACCAGACACTTAGTAATTGGAAGTCCAACTGGGAGTTGACGAGTGAGAAATCCAAATAGGTCAAGGAAGACCGGACACTTGGTTGTTGAAAGTCCAACTAAGAGTTAGCGAGTAGGAAACCCAAGTGGTCATGATTAACCAGACAGTTGGTGGTCGGAAGTCCAATAGAACATTGACAAGATAGAAATCCAAGTGGGTCATAGAGGACCGAACACTTGGTGATAGGAAGTTCAACTAAGAGTTGGCAAGTGTGAAGTCCAGGTAAGTCAAGATTGACCAGACACTTGGCACAGAGAGGAAAGTCTAAGCAGGTCAAACAAGATCGGATGTCTGGTGTCGAAAAGCCCTTGCAAGTTTGGAGATCGAATGCAAAGCAAGAAAAGTCTAAACAGGTTAAGAAGGACTGGATGTTTAGAGATAGGAAGTCCTGGCAGGTCAAGGAGGTGACCGAATGACTAGGAAAGTGAAGTCCCGACAGGTCAAGGTGACCGGATGACTAGGCAAGTGAAGTGTCAACAAGTCAAGATGACCATGTTTGGCAGGCAAAGTTCTGACAGGTCAGGATGATCGTGCTTAGCAAGTAAAGACCCGGCCAATCAAGGTGACCATGTTTGGAAAGAGAAGTCCTAGTAGGTCACGGTTGACCGAATGCTAGGCAAGGGAGGTCCCAACAGATCAAAAGTGATCGGATGTTGGACAAGAAAAATTCTGATAGGTTGAGGTCAACCGGATACCAGGTGAAGTGAGAATTAGCTTAGGATAAGCTAAGACTGAAGTATCAGTTGACTGGTGGGAGTTCAGCAGTCGACTGGTGGGAGTTCAGCAGTCGATTGGGCACTCGAGAGTTGGCGCTCACGAGTTAGGTACTCGGGAAGCTCGGATGAGTACTCGGCTAGTCAACTAGTAGTCTTGACTAGTCAACTAGTGGTCTTGACCAGTTAACTGGTCCGATGTTCGGCTGATGAGAAGTGGCCCTCGGTGATGTGTTCGAGCGATGAGTAGTGGTGCTCGAGCAGCCACACTCGGGCGCTGAGGAAACGGCTCTAGAAGAAGTGCTCGGGCAGTCGCTGCTCAAGCAAGCGCCGAGGAAGAGTCGTGCGAGAGCAGGTCTTCAGGACGAGTGGTGCTCGGGCGACAAGGAACTCAATGCTCAGGCGATTGCGGTGCTCGGGAAAATGGGAAACTGGATACTCGGGTGGTTCACGACACAGTAGTCGACCGCTGTAGTGAAGTTGTCGACTGACTGAAGGGAAGAGTCGGGGACTCGCCACGGAGCTCGGGATGGAAAAGTTGGTGCTCGGGAAAGCTACGATGCAGCAGCCAACTGGTTTAGCGGTCAGGCGAATAGAAACCTTCAGAATCAACTGACCAAGTCGACTGTTGGACAAGCAATCAGTCTGGCATAGAGTAGTCGACTGATCGATTGAAATCCGATGTGGAAGGAGTCATTGTGAGTAAACAGTCGAATGACCAATCGACTGGTCTAAGGGGAAGAGTTGCTGCTATCTAGACCTTCAAAGTCGTTCCAAAGCAACTTCCGTGTAAAGTGTTTTGTTTCTTTATTTTCATTTGCATCTTTACACTTATATTTGGTTGTATTGTAAAAGCTCAGGTTGTAAGAGGTATCTTCGCCTTCGGAAGTTTCCAAGAAGAAAAAATATAATGGTGATCCGTAGAGCTATGTCATAGAGTAGGCATCAGGGATTCCAAACCATATAAAATCTTAGTGTAGTGTTCTGAGCTTGTTGTGCTTGTTTTTTTTATGTTTTTATTTCCGTTGTGTACTAATAATCTGTAGAGACAAGCACTAGAACATAAAGAATCAACAAGAGCGAAGATAGAGTCGCGAACGCTATTCAACCCCCCCCCCCCCCCGCCACCGCCGCCCACAGTGAGTTCTAACAAGTGGTCAGAGCGAGACTACTCTTCTATGGATTGATCGTTGAGGGAGCACAGAAGATAGAGGATATGAAATTTCAAGATGGTTTCGGACTCGACACTATATTTCCACCTCCTTATAGACTAGGAGTGTTCAATCAATGGAGGGTGAGAACAGAGATGTCCTTTCAAATGAACATCGAAAAGTGGTTCGCCCTAACAGAGGGTTTCTAAGCTCAAAATGATGAGAATGGAAGAACTCTCTAAAGGAGCAAGCAGACTGAGGATCAAATCTTGAGATCCAATGCAAATGAAAAGGTAACCAAAGTTTTAATTAATTTGGTGCCTAATAAAATTGTTCAAGCTAGGTAATTATAAGGATGCAAGTGAGCTATAGAACAAATCGGTCAAGCTCCACGAGAATCCCTCCCTGGGACAAGATGATAATGACTCAGAGGAAGAAGGTGCATCATCTTAAAACCTTGAAGATTCGGACGTTGAGAGGTGCTCAACATCCAAAGTCGAAGAGGTCATAGAAGCCTCCACCTCTATGATTAAGAGGGAGATTAGATCATCAACACTCGAGTAAGAGGAGCCCTCTACATCCAGAAATGATGAAGAACTCGACCACGTTTTCCCTAATACGAAGGAAGGTAACTCGATATCAATTCATAAGATAAAGTTCACATTATTTGCTTTGAGTGTAGGGAAAAAAGGCATTACAAGAGTAAGTGCCCAAAACGAATCAAAAAGAATGCTCAAGTGGTACAAAAGGCTAAGGAGAAGCCCAAGGAGATCGAAGCCCCAATATGCAAAGGAAAGAACATATAGTGTGCTTCTTGTGCAATAAAAAGGGTCACTGTCGGAACTAATATCCAAGAGGGAGGCACCTTAGAAGGACAAGGTAAAGAGCTCAAGTATAGGGGAGTTCTTAAAGCAAAGCCTGAGGTATCTTTCCTTCACACAATTTCAATTTTTCATGATAAAAAAGCATGCTAGAATAGATTTTATCATCTTGATGCTTAACATCATGAAAATAAGACTACGGACAATTCTAGATCAATTAGCTTAAGAATTACCCTACCTAAGGAAAATATTAGTGCCTTTAGAGGTAGACCTAGTTTACATAAAGATAAGAAAAATTTAGGCAATAATCCAAAGAAGACTAAACATATGCTTAGGAGAAAGAATGTCCAAAGAAATGGACAAACAAAAATTGAACAACTAGAGGAAAAAAATCAGTCTTGAGGTCAAGACTTGATAAATTAGAAAAACCCCTTAAAAAGATAAAGAATATGATTAAAGGGTCTAATGGACAAAATCTAGAATTTAGCAAAAAATATCTACCTAAGGGTAAGAAGAGTTTGGGTTACAAATCTAAGTCCAAGAGGAACATGTCATCCTACTATAGTGTTCCATATAATTATGGAACTAATCCTAGGTCTAGAAAAGTTAAGATTACAAGGGAAGTTATCCCCAAAGTTAACCTTGAAGAGACTACAATGACAAAGACTTCCAAGAAACCAAGGAGAGTTATTAGGAAGGTAGAAAAGAAGGTTATCCCTAGTGAATACCTAGAATACCTAAGGAGCTCCAATAGGTATTGGGTTCCTGGGAGTGTGATACTTTTACACTAGATGGGTATAAGATGTGTCAACTTATAATAGAATGGTACATAACCTAACCATAGTAGAATTGACACTTTACAGTATTTTCGAAGTATAATGATGCTTTGAAAATGAATTTAGAATTATAATCTAAAAGATTTTAGGATGTGTCAATGGAAATAAAAGTTTGAAAATTAATCATGATTGACACATTAGGTTAGAGTCAATGGTGTGTCAAGGTTAGAATTTTGGTACACTTGAAGGAATTAGTTCGTCATTGTGTCGAATTGAGTATTTGATTTAATTATAGCAAATGACGAATAGATTGAAGAATTAGGTATCGTTATGTTTTATTTTCCATATTTGTCATGTTTTATTTGTCATACCCCCATGACATCATACATCATTGACAATTCTTTTAACTTATGCACATCTAATATGTCATGATCATATTCATCCATTGTTTATTAAATTGAAATTAAGGATAAATGACATTATTTGATATCCTAGGTAAGATGATCAAATTAGAATGCCTAGATAGCAATACATTATCCCTTAGTTTAAGGAAGAACCAATCACATCTCATATAGACTATAGGATAATATGTGTGTATTGAAATGTTCACACATGTGAGATGATAGGAAAATGAGTTAAGTTCAAGGTGTTCATATGTTGCATCAAAATGAACTCAAACTCTTCAAATCATATGGAAAAATCATGAGGAAAGCTAATGTACAAGTCATGTATATTTGACCCATAGATCATGATTGAAAATAAATTTTGAAAACACTTTTAAAATCATTTTGAAAAACCTTAGTGAAATCTAGCTTTTGATAAGAATCACCATTGATGATATTGTGACAAAGTTGCTTAAAACATTAGTTTTCAATGATTTTCAACTTTGTATCATTCTTTGAAAATAATAGATATTTTTTTAGAAAATTATTTTTCTTTCATAGTATTTGGCATAAATAATATGTGTAGGAAGCTGCATGATTTTTCCAAAAATGTAGAATTACTTGTATATTTCCAAAATCTGATTGAAAAATTGATTTCTGACAATTCAAAAACCAGTCGACTATTTCATAGAACAATCGATTAGTATTGGGTTCAGTTGACTGATTACTGAAATCAGTCGACTGTTAGAGAGGTTTTTGGCTGATAAGTTCAGATTGACCATTTAACCATAACCCTAGGTACTTTAACTACTCCTAACCCTCTAATATACTTAGACGAGCATTAAAAGAGTGTGATTTTCAGTGAAAATGAATAAGAGAGTTAAGTAGGGTAAGAATCGAATTTCAAGGGATGTTAAAGTTTAAGGTTAAACTTTTGCCCTCATTTTTGAAAGTTTAGGCTGCGTTTGATTTAAATCTTCTCTGTTTTCCTTTTCTCGTTTTCCGTCTTTTCCCATTTTCCGGAAAACGATTTTTTCGTGTTTTCTAATTTTCCGAAAAACACTCTCATTTTTTAGAAAACGAAAATGGAAAACACAAACCAAACACGTTTTCTTGTTTTTCCAAAAGATGAAAATGGAAAATGCTCCATTTTCTACATACCAAATGCACTCTTAGATTTCCAATAAGTTTAGGATCTCTCTAAAGACATTGTTGGTGGAATAGTTCAGGGAGAGCAAGCCTTTAGGGGAAGATTATCCATCAAAGTATAATAGATAATTTTTGAAAAGGGGGAGAATGAAAAATTATGAAGAGGTTGTCTTTCATTGTGTGATAAGGGTTTTATTACTAAGGAAAATGAAGGGGTTGAAGATTAAGAATTTGAAAAAGGAGAGAATGAAGAAATTCATTGGAGAATGAGATATGAAGTTTTGAGAGATTTTTTATGTGTGTCAAACGGGAAGAATGAAGTAGTGAGTTTAATGAGAAACTTTTTGATGTATGTCAAAGAGGGAGAATGAGAGATTTAAGTTAGGAAACATTCATTATATTTTGGCATAGGAAGAAGCAAGTTGGGCTTATGGGTTAGTCTAACTTAAAGATATTATCAAACATCAAAAAGAGAGAAATTGTTAGGAGGAGATTGTTAGTGCAATCAATCTCAGGTCAAGATTAACCAAGCTCGAGTGAGACTCGAGTTAAAGTTGAGTTTCGATGTTTGACAATATGATTGAGCATATGACTATAGGATGGTATGGGGCATCCGTAGTCATATGAACGAGAGTGTTGGTATAATCATCATTGGATCAAGATGACTATGATTGGAGTGTTGGTATGACGAGAAGTCAAGTAGGTCAAAATCGACCAGAGACTTGACGAGTAAAGCCCAACAGGAGTTGACGAGTGAGAAATCCAAGTCGATCAAAGAAGACCGAACAATTAGTGGTTAGAAGTCTAATTGGGAGTTGGCGAGTAAGAAATCCAAGTCGGTCAAGGAAGACCGGACACTTGATGGTTGGGAGTCTAACTGAGAGTTGACAAGTGAGAAATTCAAGTCGGTCAAGAAAGATCGGAGACTTAGTGGTTAGAATTCCAACTGGGAGTTGGCGAATGGAAAATCCAAGTGGATCACGATTGACTAGACACTTGATGGTCGGAAGTCTAACAGAACATTAGCAAGGAAGAAATTCAAGTGGGTCATGGAGCACCGGACACTTGGTAATAGAAAGTCCAACTAGGAGTTGACAAGTGCGAAGTTCAAGTAGGTCAAGGTTGACCAGACACTTGGCACAGAGAGAAAAATCCAAGCAGGTCAAACAAAACCGAATGTTTGGTGTCGAAAAGCCCTTGTAGGTCTAGAGACAAAATGCAAGGCAAGAAAAGTCTAAACAGGTCAAGGAGGACTGGATGCTTGGTGATAGAAAGTCCTAGCAAGTCAAGGTGATCGGATGAATAGGCAAGTGAAGTCCTGGCAAGTCAAGATGACCGGATGACTAGGCAAGTGAAATCCCGACAGATCAAGATGACCGTGCTTGGCAGGTGAAGTCTTGGCAGGTCAAGATGATCGTGCTTGGCCAGTGAAGACCTAGCCGGTCAAGATGGTTGTGCTTGGCAAGAGAAGTCCTAATAAGTCACGATTGACCAGATGTTAGGCAAGGGAGGGTCCGACAGATCAAGAGTGATAGGATGTTGGACAAAAAAAGTCCTAGTAGGTCGAGGTCAATCGGATACCAGGTGAAGCGAAAGTTAGCTTAGGATAAGCTAAGACTGAAGTATTAGTCAACTAGGCACTCGGGAGTCAGCGTTCACGAGTTGGGTACTCAAGAAGCTTAGATGAGCACTCAGTCAGTCGACTGATGGTCTTGACCAGTCGACTGGTCCGGTGCTCGGGCGATGAGAAACACCCCTCAGTGAGGTGCTTGGGCGATGAGTAACGGTGCTCGAGCAACCTCACTTGAGCACTGAGGAAGCGGCTTGGGAAGAAGTGCTCGGGCAAGTGTCGAGGAAGCGGCGCTTGAGCATGGGTGCCCAGGACGAGTGATGCTCGGGCGATGAGGAACTCGATGCTCGGGCAACTACGGTGCTCGAGAAAATAGGAAACTGGTGCTCGGGAGGTTCGCGACACAGCAGTCGACTGCTACAGTGAAACAGTCGACTGGCTAAAGAGAAGAGTCGAGGACTTGGGTGCTCAGGCAGTCACGGAGCTCAGGATGGGACACTTGGTGCTCGGGAAAGCTATAACACAACAATTGACTTATGTGGTGAAGCAATCGATCGCTTAGCGATGTAATCGAACAAAAAACCTTCAATCGACTTGCGGTTTGGTATTCGGCAAGCGATCGACTAATATCATAGCAAGCGATTGGTGATCGAAATCCGACGTAGAATGAGTCGTTGTGAGTAAACGGTCAAGTGATCAGTCAACTGATAGGTGGAGATCAACCGATGTCGAGCTTATAAAAGGACTAACCTTCCAAGTCGTTCCAAGGCAACCAAATCAAACAACGATCAAAAGCTTCTGTGTAAAGTGTTTTGTTTCTATATTTTCATTTGCATATTTATACTTGCATTTGGTTGTATTGTAAAAACTCAGGTTGTAAGAGGTTTTTCCACCTCCGGAAGTTTCCGAGAAGGAGAAAGATAGTGGTGATCCGAAGCTAGGTCATGGAGTAAGAATCGAGGATTCTGAACCACTTAAAATTCTAGTGTCGTGTTCTGTGCTTGTTTTTGTTTATGTTTTTATTTTTGTTGTGCACTAACAATCTGTAAAGACAAGCACTCAAACGTAAAGAATCAATGAGAGCAAAGATAGAGTCGCGAACACTATTCACACCATGACCTAGCTCACAACCGATCCTAACAATCTGGTGGGAAGACTAGTTGGGTCAGGAAGACCGAATAACTGGCAAGAAGACCGAGTGGGTCAAGATCGGATGTCAAGCAAGGAAAGTACAAACAGGTCAAATAGACCAGATCTTTAGTAGGTAATCTCTCGATTGGAGAGGTGAGACCGAGTCCTCGATTGAGGACAAAGGTAGGCGTCGATTCTACGAAGGGTCAGGCTTGGACTCCGGAGTCGAGATCGGACAATATTACTATTGCCAATATGATTCATATATTTATCTGTGCTAATTCTATTTTGCAGGTTTTCAAGCGACTGGACAGAGTACAAGCGCCTCGGCGTTCCAACCGACTGGACCTAGTCCAAGCGCTTGAGATGTTGAGTTGGTAAGGCTAACTGGAGACCACATGACTTGGATGGCAAGTATAGCAGGCAACTGGACCAGGTCCAGACACCTGGAATCGAAAAATTCCTGAACAACGTCGGAACGGATAAGGTTGACTTGGAGTCGCCTAGACCGGATTCAGATGCTTGGGAATGTTAAGTTGTCAATTCGACAAACCGATGTGGAGGCGATTGGAAGGTGATCCAGGCGCCTGGAAGAGACTTATACAAGAAGGGTTGATGCAGCTCCGAAAAACATCTCATCTATTCATCCCTCTTGTGCTACATCTTCGTTTACAAGCTCTGTCGCATCATTCCGCCGCTCCGCCGACAACCAAGCCTTATTTCGCATCCAAAATTGTCATTATAAAGTTTATATTATTATTGCACTTGTACTTTCATTTTAAAGGGAAGGTAGGGTGTTACCTTACCCTCAAATCCTGTAAACGTGCAATCTCCGAAGTCGAAAGTTTTTGAATTCGGAGAGATTCTTAGTGATTGCCTGACGAGGTAACACTAGATGGGTTACTAGCCTTGGAGTAGCAAACCAACTCGAATTGTGAGCCAAATACACAATAACTTATCTCATTTATATTTCCATTGTGCACTTTGTTTAAAAAAAAAAGTAAAGAAAAGTTTTTAAAAGTAATAAAGAATTTTTAATTTTGAAATTCAGCCTCCCTCCTCTCTCGAATACTATTTGATCCTACAAACTCTGCCTTGGAGCCATTTGGCATGCTCTATAATAGTAAAAAACCTTTAGCCCTTAAAATTAATTCAGTAAGAGAATTTATCTTCTATCTTGTACGTTCGTCCGCATGATATAAACTTGCGATCATAGTAGAATGGAACAAATATATATTTTTAATAATATTGTTTTGTTCTCGTAATAGAAATAAACAAATAAGAAAATTATAAGGAAGCTTCTTTAAATAAAATCATAATCATGTTGGAGATATCTAGGCTCAAGCTACCAATGACTCTAAAGCTAGCAATAGATATAACCAATGTTATAGATGATAATGATTGCATTAGAGCTGACAGTAGTGATGGTTTTGGAGGGCTTATGATATAGGGGTAATTGATGGCAGCAAGAAATCTTGCTCTGATACTATGGTGATAAGTGTTGGTGCAGTGAGCACCAAATCGAACCTAGAATTTTGATGTTAACAAAGATTTAAAGTTAAGCATTTGTGAACTGTGCAAACTTAACAGGAAGCTCTAATAGGTCAGGTGGACAAGATATTACGTAAAAAGTCTTGTCGAATCAGAGGATCAAACACCAGACAAAAAGTTCATGAGGATCAAAAGAACCAAACATCTGATAGAAAAATTCGATGGGTCAGCAAGGATCGACATTAAAGAAGAAAATCCTAGTGGGTCAAGTGATCGGACGTCAAGCAGTAGAAGCCCAAACAGGTCAGATAGACCACAAGTTTGACAGGTATGCTCTCAAAGTGGAGTGGTGATGTCGAGTTCTCGTTTGAGGAATAAAGATAGGCGATGATCCAACTAAGGGTCCGACTTAGATTCAGAATTAAAATTGGGCAGTAATACTATCGTGCAATATTGATTTATTTTTCTTGCATTAATTCTATGTTATAAGGTTTCAGGCGACCTGATAAGGTCCAAGCAACTGGACTTGGTTCAAGCGCCTTGAATGCATATATGGTCAGGACAAACTCGGGAAGCCTGAGACAAAGTCAGGCGAATTGAGGCACAAATAGCAGGTGGAACCAAGCGACTACATCAATCCATGCGACTGTGCAGAAAATTACCAAAAAAGTGTCAGAGCAGATAAGGCTGAGCTGGAGGCATCTAAACCTAGTCTAGGCAACTTGGAGGGTTGAATTGTCTATTCAACAATAAGAGCTAGAGGCGCCTGGAGGGCGTTCTAGGCGCTTAGAAAAGTCCTATAAAAGAAGGGTTTATGTAGCCTTGAAAATTAACTCATTTGATCATATCTTGCTGTGCTACACTTTATTTCCGCATTCCAAGAACTTTTTCCTACCGCTTCAATGAGTATCAACAACCAAGCAAGATCGTGCATCACTTACTATTGTCGATATAATTTCAATTATTTTATTGCACTTGTAATTTTATTGTACAAGGAAGGTAGGATGTTACTTTGCCTCATTTTATTTTTGTAATTGTGTACTCACTGAATTCGAAAGTTTTCAAATCAGAGAGTTTTTAGTTGATTGTCCATCGAGGTGACTCTGGAGGGCTTGCGGATCTTGAAGTAACAATCCGACTAAGATTACTGATAACTCACATTTTTTACATGATATTTATATTTATTCCTCGATATTTTGATCCATTCGTATGGTTAATTCGATGTATTTATCACGTTTTACGAATATGAATTGTTTTAGCGTCTTAATGCAAATACATACTAATTTGATGTCTTTAGCACTAATTTGATGTATATTTTATTTTGTAGGGCATTTGAAGAGCAAATCAAGGAATTTCATAGCAAGGTCCACCACAGGAGGGAACACGGCCCGACCGTGGAATGAGCCACAGTTGTAGTCCGCGCTACCAGAAGCCCGGAGATCACTCCAAAAGCCACCATAGCATGGAGGCCGTGGTGTGGGGCAGAGGCACCTTTAGGCACGGGTATAAAAGGTCTATCAAGGGTTTTTGTTGGCTATCTCTTCTCTCCCATCTCTTTATCCTCCGACCCTAAGTATGCCTCCACCCTCCTCCACAAGATATAGCCGCCGTCCCCACCTCCATCTTCCTCCTTGGATTCGAGAGAGAAGCTCCGCTCCACCATCAACGACATCCGTCCACGACGACCACTCCACCATTCCACCAAGGAGAGATCACCATTTATCTTATTTTACCCTAGATTAGCTTTAATTTTTTCATGTCAAATGTTTGATGCAATGCCCCTTACATCTAGTTAGCTTATTCTAGCTTACTTTATTTGTGCACGCCACATGTTTGTCTTAATATTTCTTACCATTTTATTTCTTCATTTATTGCATGTTTTGTGTTGATTTAATTTCTGCATTAGATTAAAATGTCTTTCATTTATTAGTCTGAGAATTTCAAGACCAAAAATCCCCAATTATATCTGAAAATCCAAAGCAATAACGAAGCAATCCTAGAACAACCACTCTACTGATTACACTCATTGAGAGATAACCCGAGTCATCTCTATGCCATATCTGTCAAGTCTCAAAAAAAAAAAAAATAATAATAATAATAATAATAATAATAATAACCATGATAAAATGGTAAAAATACACGGGCGAATGTCATCGGAAAGGTGGATAAATGTCGGGGTCTAGTACACCCTAAATAATCACCGTTTGGGGGCATGAAAAGGGAAAAACCCTAAACCACCCTATTTAACCGGCCAAACCCTATTTATTTCTTTTTCTTATTTTCTTCTTTTTCCCTTCGCCTCCGTTCGCGCGACCCTCTTTCTTCCGCGAGCCGCCGCAGCCGACGAAAGGCGATCGCCGAATCCCTGCCGCCGGAGTCGACGCCACTGCCGGAGCTACAGGACCTTCCTCCTCCCTCTTCACGGTGAGTAGTCTTTGGCTAGAGCGTGAGCGAGAGTTTAGCCGTTTTTGCCGGGTGGCGGCGGAATGGAGTAGGAGATCGGGATTCGACGAGGTTTGAGCTTGTGGTTCTGAGATAGGAGTTCTAGCGGGGTTCATGGGGGGAATTTCGTAGGTTTGGAAGGGATGGAGCTAGAGGAAGCCGGTGGAGCTTGGATCCCGCTTACCAATGGAGGTGAGGAGCAGGGCCTGTTCTCATCTGTCCTGGGTATTCGCCTCCTGTGGTGTTCTAGCGGTCGTGGGGAGGAATTTTCTAGTGAGTCGGAAGAGACGGAGCTATGGAAACCTGGGGGCTTGGTTCCGTCGGCTAGAAGAAGGGGAGGAGCAGAGAGATTGTGAGAGGTGGTTAGGATTTAAACCTTTGGGTTTGAATTGGGAATTCTAGATGGAGGTGATCGGACCCGGTGGTTTAGGGTGCTCGTAGGTGAGGCGAGGAAATGGAATGGGAAAATAGTTTCTTTGGGTTCTTATGATAGAAGGGGGTCGGATTATGATCTTAGGATCACTGTTGTTGAACGGATGCGTGGATATAGAAAAATTATATGTACATGAGTATTATGTATGTAGATGATTCCTGCTTATTTGTTCTCGGTCAGCATGTTTAGTTAACCCTTTTTAAATTGTTCTTAATGCTGTAAATGATATATAATATGTGTTAAATATCGTCTACCACATGTATGATGCTATATATATATATATGAGTAATTACTATCTACCTGTGTATGAGGTTAGATGCTATATGTATGTGTGTGTAACTACCATCTACCTGTGTATGAGGTTAGATGCTATATATAGATATATATATACGTTTGTTCACCTATGATGTTTAATGTTCTTATTTTCTTTAGCTAAAATGTTCATCCGATCCTTCTTATGCTTCGATGTTATGTGAATAGGTTATGTTAACATCTACCTGTGTATGAGGTTAGATGTTATATATAGATATACATAGATATATATATATATACGTCCATTCACGATGTTCTATGTTATCCTTACGTAAAGTATGATAGATAATGTCGAAATTCTTAGTCACCTGAACGTAGGTACATGAGCATTAGTGGTGCACGACGGGTTGGGCTTCCGGGTTGAGCTCGGGAGGCCCACCAAATCGGTAGTGATGATCGATGGATCGATTCCCTTAGTTTCTTCCTAGAGGTACCTCGAGATTCGCAAGAAATTAAGATATTTGATCGCTCAAGATTTTAAATGCATAATGTGAGGCACCACGAGGGTTTATGTTTAGTACGATTAGCATAACAGAAAAGACATGATTGGGTTATTGTACTTGTTATAAGGGTATGATGTTAAAAGTATTAGTTATGTTTCATGTTGACTTACCAAAGTGTAATCGAAAATGTATGTGGAGCTACTGATAATTTACATTCTGATTGTAGAGATATATGTTTTCTTTTGAAATTTTCCTCCTCCCCGCTGATATCCCCGCTATCGATCTACTTCTTATGCAACTCACGATGTCACATAACAATTTCGTAGGGAACAGGATACCCCCGATCGAGACGCGCGTGAAGCGGAGGTGGTGTAATCGAGGAGATGATGATGGCATGGCACACATTGTCGGGGCATCTATGGATCGTGGTTTCAGATTGAGGAGATGATTTGATGTTTTATTTTCTTGAGTTTTGAGGGTTAAGTGTGTAGTTGAGGCTGCTAAACTGGATGGAATAAAATAAATTGTTACTGGCGTTACGACCTTGTGTATAATGGATAATATTTACGTGTGACTAGGATTTTGTATACGACATCTTGGGTTAGGTCTTTTGGTTGGTATCGAGCCAACGATCCTAAAGGATAGTGTGTGCAGCAATCTCATCAAGGACTCGAATACATCCATCTCGCGTTTGTAAGCTTTAAATTTACTTTTCAAGTAGTAGTCTTAATGTAATCATGTTTAGGTTTATGTCAAATCGAGATAACGATACGGTATTGGGTTTTATAGAGAACGACGGCCAAGAAACAATGGTGAAGCGAATAATAGTCGATTCTGCCGATCTTGCATGATTACGCAGAACAGAGTCGGAGGGAACAGATCCAACACAACAGAGCCAGGAGCAGGAAACACCCACGGTGGTCCCACGGCCAAGTGAACCCAATTTATGCGATTCAAGGACCTTGACCGACGGAGTTTAAGGGAAGCTCGGACCCGATTGTGGCGTAAGGATGGATTCGATCATCGAGACGATATATGACTTCTGCGCATCGACGCGATCTTGGCGAGGTGCGCCGTATTATTCATTTGCGAGCGATGCTCGGATACGGTGGGAGGGGGCATGCGTTGGTGGATTTAGCTACAACTACTGGGTTGAATTCAAGGAGGTATTTTATGGTAAATACTTTATCACGACAGTAACCCGAATGGCCGAGAATTCCTAGAGCTTCGCCAAGGGGCCGAAACGATGGTGAGTATGTCGGAATTTGAGAAGGCGGATTATTTTGTACCTATGATTGCGACCGACAGAGGAGCTAAAACATTTCACCGAGGGATCGAGGCGGCCGTTCGCCATGCGTCGGTGAGTCGAGTTACCACCTTCGGAGGTCATGGATCGCTCACGCGAAGAGGGACAGAATGACATGATAAAGGAAGCAGACTAAGAGGTCTAGTTACGGGGAGGGAACCTCTGCGTCGAGTCGAAGAGGTTTATGCAAGGCAGGCAACAAACGACCCGCTTGACGCAGACAACAATGACCCCCAGAGCCCGACCGATCGACCATACGGTTCTCAAGGGTGAAAGCAAAACTCGGTGTCCCAAGTGCGATAAGACTCATGCAGTCGGTGTTTGGTACAGTACAGATGTGCTCTGAAGTGCAAGAAGTCTGGCACTGCTATGAATCGCCTCACCAAGGAGCCAACTAGAGGCGGTGTATGCATGACACAGAGCAGTGGATCCAGATCTGGCCATTATCACGTAGAATTTCTATTGTCAACCTACCCGCTCATGCCTTAATAGATTCGAGCTACACTCTTTCATATCGGTGGCCTACGTTGCAAAACTAGGTATTTCATGTGATCTCGATGGCTACCGGCTATACGGTCCTTCGCCTTGGGAAGAATCGACCAAAGAATAAGTGAGGAACCTGTCCGATAAGGATGCAGAACTATACAAAGATAATGAACTTATTGTATTAGAGATGGTGGACTTTGATGTAATTCGGTATGGATTAGTTGACCGACGAGGCCATTATCGATCGTAAACAAAGGGACGGTTAAAGCAAACTACAAAATGATGGATTTGTCATCTTCAACGCAACCTCCACAGCTGAGTCATCTACCTATTATATCGGCATGTAAAGCTCAAAATGTTAAGTAAGGTGTAACGGAATTCTAGTCAACATAATGGGAAGTTCTGAGACTTTTAAACCAAGTATGGAGAAAGTAGAGGTAGTCCGGGATTTCTCCGATGTATTTCCAGAGAATATTGCAGGATTACCCCCTGTCAGGGAGGTTGAGTTTGGGATAGAATTAATATCGGGAACCACCCCGTCTAAAGCACCGCATCACCGCACCCACCGAAATGAAGGAATCAAGGAGCAACTACAAGAACTATCGATAAAGGTTTCATCCGACCAGTGTGTCACCCCGGGAGCGCCGTTGTTTCGTCCGTAGAAGGACGGTTCAACGCGGTTGTGCATCGACTACCGAGAGTCAACCGGGTTACAATCCAAGAATAAGTACCTGCCTAGAATCGATGATCTGTTCGATCAACTACAGGGAGCAACGATATTCTCAAAAATTGACTTGAGGTCGGGGTACTACCAATTGAGGGTGAAAGGAGAAGATGTTCATAAAATTGCCTTCAGAACTCGATATGGTCTTTATGAGTTTCTAGTTATGCCATTCGACTCACTAATGCCCCGCACCTTTATGGATTTGATGAACCGGATTTTCCGACCATACCGGATCGCGGTGATTATCTTCATCGATGATATACTAATTTACTCTCGTAGTCGCTAAGAGCAAACCGGCAACATCCGACACGCCTGCACCGCAGACTACAAGGATAAGCGGTTCTACGTTAAATTCAGCAAATGCAATTTCTGGCTGAGACAAATAGCATTTTTAGGACATATAGTCTCGAGAGGGAATAGAGGTGGATCCAAACAAAGTGGAGGCAATCCGAGTTGGACTACCCGAGGAATGTTACGAAATTCAAGTTTCGACTACGGGTATTATCGCAGATTTATTCGTAATTTTTCACGAATCGCTACCCCGACTTCGCTGACAAGAAAGGAGGTACGAATGGACTACTCAGCGAGAAGAGTTTTATGGAGCTAAAGGAAAGGTCGATGATAAGACACGTGTGCAGCCTGCATACACTTCGGGCACTCATGTGTACTCGATGCCTCCAAACCGCCCAGGGCCGATTGATGCAGACGGGGAGGTCATCACTACGATCACGCGTCGATTGAAGGTGTACGAAAGCGAATTATCCTACACACGACTGAACTAGAAATTGCCGTCTTCGCTTTGAAGATCCGCGACACTATCTTTACGGAGAACGATGCGAGATCTACATGCATCATAAAAGTTTGAAATATTTCTTTACTCAAAAGGAACTAATACGCGGCAGACGATGGTTAGAGTTGGTAAAAGATTATGGCGCAATATTAACTATCACCCGGGTAAGGCTAATGTGGTGGCGGATGAGTCGCAAGACGCGACGCTATTGATTGACCACCCAAAGAAAGATTGATATCGAATTTCAACAGATAAGAGTGGAGGTGATAGCACCGGTGAAAGTTAGGTTAGGCAGACGGTTACATCGAACTTACGGGATCGGATCCGCGAATAAGCCTCGGATCAACAGTTAATGAAATGGAAACGCAAAGACAAGCAAAGGGGGCACCATCTACTCGGTGATTGATGGGATAGTGCGATACAAGGGCGCGTATGGGTGCTGAGGTGAATCACGAGGAGAATCTCACGAGAAGCTCACACTACCCCGTACTCTATCCACCACCGGCAAAGACAAAGATGTATAAGGATATGATACGCGACTATTATATTGGTGGTGAAGAGAGACATAAGCAAGATGGTCCATGAGTGCCTTACCTCGTCATCAGTGAAAGCAGAGCACCAAAGGCCGGCGGATCGCCAACCGCTTCCGATACTGGAAGTGGGAAAATGTTGCCATGGATTTTGTGGTAGGATTACCGATCTACTAAGGGATCAAATGCGGTGTGGGTTATCATGTGGATCGATTGGACGGTCACCCACTTTTGCGGTGAAAACCACTTTCACACTGATATACAATGCAGAGTCAGATGCATACGGGAAATAGTAAGGTTACATGGAATTCGGATCAGATTGTTCGATAGGGATCCAAAATTTACATCGTGGTTCGAAGAGTTTGCGTCGGGATCGGGTACAAAACTTGCTTTCAAAGATCGCTTTCCATCCCCAGACCGACGGTCAATCTGAGCGAGTAATTCAGATTTTAGAAGATATGCTACGAGCTTGCATTATAGATTTCAAAAGGAGTTGGGAGTCCAAACTGCCTATGGTAGAGTTCACCTATAATAATAGTTATCAATCCACCATCGTATGGCTCCTATGAAGCGCTATACTAAGAAGGTGTAGAACCCCACTACACCGGGAAGAGGTAGGAGAAAGGGCAGTTACGGGTCCAGAGATGGTGACACAAACCTATGGAACTAGTAGCAAAGATCCGGACACGATGCACGCAGTCGCCAAAAGAGTTATCTTGATTGTCGAAGGAGGGACCTAGAGTTCACGTGGGAGACCATGTATTTCTCAAGGTGTCACCCACGAAGAGTATCTGGTTGGAAGGAAGGGCAAACTTAGTCCGAGGTATATTGGGCCTTTTGAGATCCTCGATCGGATTGGAACACGAGCATACCGAGTTGCGCTACCACCAAACCTGGCGGGAGTTCATAATGTGTTTCATGTATCCATGCTCAGGAGGTACCTTTCCAATCCTGCACATGTGATTGGGTATGAAGCCATACAAATGGACACCGGATCTATCCTACGAGGTAATACCGAACGAATATTGGATCGCTGGCGCGGCCGAGGAATAAAGAAATTAGGATGGTGAATGTTTTATGGGGAAATCAACAAATAGAGGAAGCTACCTGGGAGACCGAGCAAGATATGCGTGACCGTTACCCTGAACTATTTGGTAAGTCAAATTTCGAGGACGAAATTCTTTGTTTTAGGGGGAAAGAGTTGTCAAGTCTCAAAAAAAAAAAAAAAAAAAAAAAATAATAATAATAATAATAATAATAATAATAATAATAATAACCATGATAAAATGGTAAAAATACACGGGTGAATGTCATCGGAAAGGTGGATAAATGTCGGGGTCTAGTACACCCTAAATAATCACCGTTTGGGGGCATGAAAAGGGAAAAACCCTAAACCACCCTATTTAATTAGAAACCCTATTTATTTCTTTTCTTATTTTCTTCTTTCCCTTCGCCTCCGTTACGACCCTCTTTCTTCCGCGAGCCAGCATGACGAGGCGATCGCCGAATCCTCCCGCCGAGTCGACGCCCGCTGCCGAGCTACACCGACCTTCCTCCTCCTCTTCACGGTGAGTAGTCTTTGGCTAGGGCCAGGCGAAGAGTTTAGAGTTTTTGTCAGGTCATGGCATGCGGAATGGAGTAGGGAGATCGGGATTGACAAGGTTTGAGCTTGTGGTTCAGATAGGAGTTCTAGCGGGGTTCACGGGGGAATTTCGTAGGTTTGGAAGGGATGGAGCTAGAGGAAGCCGGTGGAGCTTGGATCCCGTCGGTGATGGAGGTGAGCGAGTCGGGTTCTCGTCAGATGCAGGTATTTGGCCTCCGGTGGTGTTCTAAGCAGTCGTGGGGAGGAATTTCCGTGAATTGGAAGAGATGGAGCTATGGAAACCGGTGGGGGCTTAGTTCCGTCGACTAGAAGAAGGGAGGCAGAGAGAGATTTGTGAGAGGTGGTTAGAGATTTAAACCTTTGGGTTTGAATTGGGAATTCTAGATGGAGGTGATCGGACCCGTGGTTTAGGGTGCCTTGTGAGTGAGGTGGCGGGAAATGGAATGGGGAAATAGTTTCTTTGGGTTCTTATGATAGAAGGGGGTTGGATTATGATCTTAGGATCACTGTTGTTGAACGGATGCGTGGATATAGAAAAATTATATGTACATGAGTATTATGTATGTAGATGATTCCTGCTTATTTGTTCTCGGTCAGCATGTTTAGTTAACCCTTTTTAAATTGTTCTTAATGCTGTAAATGATATATAATATGTGTTAAATATCGTCTACCTGTGTATGAGGTTAGATGCTATATATATATATATGAGTAATTACCATCTACCTGTGTATGAGGTTAGATGCTATATGTATGTGTGTGTAACTACCATCTACCTGTGTATGAGGTTAGATGCTATATATAGATATATATATACGTTTGTTCACCTATGATGTTTAATGTTCTTATTTTCTTTAGCTAAAATGTTCATCCGATCCTTCTTATGCTTCGATGTTATGTGAATAGGTTATGTTAACATCTACCTGTGTATGAGGTTAGATGCTATATATAGATATACATAGATATATATATATATATACGTCCATTCACGATGTTCTATGTTATCCTTCTGTGACCGAGTATGATAGATAATGTCAGAAATTCTTAGTCAGCTAACTGTAGGTACATGAGCATTAGTGGTGCCTGGACGGGTTGGGCTTCCCGGGTTGAGCTCCGGGGAGGGCCCACCCAAATTGACAGATTGACTGATGACTGATGACTGATTCCCTTAGTTTCTTCCTAGAGGTACCTCAGGATTGCACAAGAAATTAAGATATTTCTTCGCTCAGCATTTTAAATGCATAATGTGAGGCACCACGAGGGTTTATGTTTAGGTACAGTTAGCATAACAGAAAGACATGATTGGGTTCGCTGTACTTGTTATAAGGGTATGATGTTAAAAGTATTAGTTATGTTTCATGTTGACTTACCGAAAGTGTAATCGAAAATGTATGTGGAGCTACAGTAATTTACATTTACAGTTATAGAGATATATGTTTTCTTTTGAAATTTTCCTCCTCCCTGTGTGATATCCCTGTCATTGATCTACTTACTGGGCTGTGAACTCATGATGTCACATAACAATTTCAGGTAGGGAACAGGATACCCCGATCGAGATGCGTGAAGCGGAGGTGGTGTAACTGAGGAGATGATGATGAGCATGGCACACATTGTCCGGGGCATCTATGGATCAGGGTTTCCAGATTGAGGGGAGATGATTTGATGTTTTATTTTCTTCAGGTTTTGAGGGTTAAATGTGTAGTTGAGACTGCTAAACTGGATGGAATAAAATAAATTGTTGCCTGGCGTTACGACCTTGTGTATAATGGATAATATTTACGTGTGACTAGGGATTTTGTATATGCATACTGGGTTAGGTCTTTTCAATATCAGTTTAGAGGGGTTTGATTAATTATAAATCTTGTTTTGATATATCGCATCGCGACAATGCAACTATCAATTGCGAATCAAATAAATTCTCTCGCGCACTTTTATTTTATTTAATTTCTGCTACATAGTTTGATTTGAAAAAGAAACGAAAAGTTTTCAAAGAAGATTAATTTACCGAGATTCATCCTCCCTTCTCTCTATCTTTGCGATCCAACAATTAGGTGGCATTTGGTTTAAGGGTTTAGGGATGAGGGAATGGAATGATTCTTAATTATAGTGTTTGGTTAATGGATTTGGGAATTGAGGGAATGGAATGATTCCTAATTATTTAGGAATGGGCAAAACCCAAGGGGCATGGTAGATTTAGGATTCATTCCCATCGCTACGTCGCTCTTTAATTGCGTCCATCACCGTCGCTGCACGCCACCGATCACCACCGCCGCCACAGTCGTGGCCATTAGCCGCCATTAGCATCATACCTAATCCCAGCTTAAGCCCATTCTCATTCCAGTCTACTATCAAACTCATTCTCATTCCTATTCCCTCACTCAAACCAAACGCCACCTTAGTATTAGAGCGGGGACGCTATAAATTTGGTGCAACCACCAAATTGAGCAAAATAAAATTTTTCTTTTTTTTAAATATTTTTCTCATTTACTTTTGTTAATTAATTTTTACCGCACTACTTACCCAAGACTTAGTCTTAGAAATCTTGAGTTTTCTTTTCTTAGAAGAAAATATCTATGCCACATCAAGAGGGATACAACACTATCTACCCTCCTCTCTTTAATGGAGAGGATTTCAATTACTGAAAATGACGGATGAAATGCTTCCTCAAGACAAATAAAGAAATGTTGTTTAGTATAAAGAAAGGGTATGTAGCTCCGGTGGATGACTCCAAAGGACTATTAGAATCGAAAAAAGTGGACGTCCGAAATGAAGAAGACCCAGGTTGACTACAAGGCACTCAACACCTTGCAATGCGGGCTTACAAAAGAAGAGCCTAATAGGGTGAGGTCATTCGACAACTCCAAAGAGCTTTGGAAAAAACTGATCAAGCTTCGCGAAGGAACAAGCGATTCTAAGGTAACAAAAAGAGACCTTTCAAATCAGTTGTTTAATTGTAAGAAGCAAGACGGAGAAATCGCTAGCCAGCTCCACACTAGACCTGGCAAATCGGATAATGGATCGGATTCGTGTCTTGATACGATCTAGACACGATCTGAAAATGTTAATCCATATCCAATCCGTTTAATTTTTCGTGTCAATGGGTTCAATCCGAACACGAACCGCTTAATTTCGGATAGACACGATACGATCCATTAGACACGAAAAAATATGTGTAAAACGGATTGCAAGATACGATCTAAATCAATAGACACAAAATAACCCATAATTATACGAAAATGCAATAACTTAAAAAAGTATAAAATAGATTATTAGACATGATCTATACTAATAGACGCAAAAGGATTCATAAGTACACGATAATGTAATAAATTAAACCAATGAGCTTTCAAAAAATTAACAATCCCCACAATCCACGCTACCCAATTATGATTATAAGTGAATGACTATAAAATATACATCATAAAATTATCATAAAAATATAAAATGAATTTCAAAGATTGCAACTTGTAGAAATTATGCAAATGTCATTCATTCTTTCCTTTTCATGTCTAGATTTTTTTAAGTAAAAAAAAAAGTAAACGGGTCAAACGGATCTAACAGATCCAGAAGATAAGACACTAATCCGACACGAAATTTTTACGTATCTGACGGATAGACACGAAATAGACACGAATCCGAAAATGCACGATCCATACACGAAAAAAGCGGATCGTATTCGTGTCGTATTTTCGTGTCGTGTCCAAATTTGCCAGGTCTACTCCACACCATGATCAAGGACATCTTAAATGGACTTCACCTTATTTATTGGCCATTAAATGGAAAATAGGGATGTCATTAAATACGCATTAAAGGTTTTTCCCCATAATACTTTGTTGGCATCTATGGTAGATGCATACAAAGTATCCATGGACCTTTCCTTAATTAGATTAGATGAATTATTTTGTGAATTAGAACTGCACGGACAGGTTGATTCAGGTCAAACCAAGAAAGGAATAGCTTTGATTGCAGGTTTGAATAGGAGCGAGGAAGGCAAGAACAAATCCAAGTCAAAGCACTAGTCAGACTCAAAAGGTGAAGATGAAACTATCAATATGGTCCGGAAATTATTCAACAAAAAGAAGAGGTTTACAAAAAAGGACATTAAAAGGATGGTGCAAAATAAGTCAAGCAAACCTAAGTCGAAAGTCACCTGCTATGAATGCAATGAAAAATAATACTATAAGAGTGAATGCCTAAGCTAAAAGAAGAAAAGTCCAAGAAGTCAAGGAAAAAGAAAGCCCTAAAGGTCACTTGGGACGAATCGTCTTCAGAAAAATCAGACATGGAAGAATCAAAACAAACCAACTTCATTGCATTAATGGCAAAGGAAGACTTACCCGAATCCGAGTCCGAGTATGAGTCCGAATCAAAGGCTAGCCAAGGAATTGAGTTCGAATCGAGGCACAAATCCGTATCCGATTCAAAAGATCTAAGTAAGGTAAATTCTATTTTTGAAAATACAATGTACAAAATAATTGCATGCCTAACTAAGAAATTAGCAAAATTTGAGGATCAAGTTGAGTTGCTCCTTAAGAAAGTCAAAATACTTAATGAACAAGTCAACTCGAAGTCCTCAACTTACCATATTCAACTTGGAAACTCAAGGATACATTAGAAAAGTTCACTTCAGATTCCAAGTATCTAAAATGATGCTTGGGTCTAAGCGAGTGGTGTACAATAAATCCAAACTTGAATATAAAGCTAACCAAGGTTTTAAATGTCGAGCAGACGAGGTTTGATCGATGACCACATAACGATCATTTGGTATGATCGATCGTCGTGCGACATCGTTCGATACTTTTTTATATATTTTTAAATATTAATATTTAATTATTTTAAAGGTCATTATTCATTTAATTTCAAATATTTATTGTTAAGTATATTTCGATTTTTTTTCTTGAAATAATTGATATCAAAGGGATAAAAGTAAATAAATATATTTTTCTTTAAAGAAAATTGATACATCAATAACTTAAATTAAAATTGATACATCATAACATGTTATTTTACTAATACCAAAAAGAGTGTCGTGAATCGATGAAAACATCGGTTCTCGCGATTCTCGCTAGATCAATCCCATAATTTCTAATGCCCAAATCAAATAATTATCCTACGACATGGAATATCGATATCGATTTCTCCACATATCCATCAATGTGTTTCGATTCATCACCGGAAGTTGGATCGAACACGCCGCATCGAATCGAATCGAGTACAGATAAGGATAAACATACGCCCCCGATGTCCGGATATGATTGATCACCATATAATGCATCGAGCTATAATAAGGCCGAGAGTATGATTTAACTCCGATCGTAATCAATCTCAACTAAACTCTCTCGCATATCTCGATAATCATGTTCTTTTGTCTATCACCCTTATATCGACGCTTGATCGACTTTTAATAGTTCTAGCACTACGATCTTCATCTCGAGTCGCATGTGTGAAATTTTGCTCACATGTCCAAGGCTCGATGTCAAGTTGATGGAATATAAGTTTCACCACCACCGGGTGCACCATCACTATCATTACTTCCATGAGTACTCAGACCGCTATTAACATCACTATCATCATTTCAACTTCGTCGGATCATATCGAAGGTGATGATATTTCATTACTATCATCATGTTCTTGCTCATCAATCGATCGAGTGGATTTTCATTAATTCTCGACCTTCCTTTAAAAGTAGGAATTATGCCCTTTCTTTTCTCTTTAATAAAAGTTGTCAGAGCTTTGCCTTTGCCTTTGTCTTTGCCTTTATCTACAGATGTTTGTTGGATTTTGGATTGAGATGCTTGAGAACGTCTAGGTCGAGATCCAGAAAATCGAAATTCTTGATCAAAAGCTTCATCGTCATCATTTTTCTCAATGATACCTCTTTTAGCTTGTATTATTTCAATTTGCTGAGTAAGAAACTGAGATGGTTGTAATGGATCTCCTGCTTCATCAAGTAAAGGATTTTCTACCAATATAGACTCCACCAATCCATCATCGATCGTTATCACTTTGGGCAAATCCAATATCAAATGGGTCTACATTATCAGATTCTTGTTCTTCCTGCTCTTCTGTTATTGCTCTTAGTTGAAGATGCATATTATAATAAACATAGACCATTTTTTCCAAGCGACGATAAGAAAGACGATTTGGTACTTTGGTATGAATGAGGGAGAAAGTTGACCAATTTCTTTCACAACCACTTGAAGACCTTGTTTGTGAGAGAATTCGTACTGCAATCTTTTTCAAATTTGGGGTTGATCCTCCATAATCAGTTCACCACTCAAATTGAAAGACAAATAAAATCAAACTTAACATAATATTTTCATTCAGAATAATAATAAGTCATAATTTATACTACATTTACTGATCCATTTTATATCCGCATGATATCGCAAAAGGATCAAAGAAAAGAACCATATCCTCTCAAATAATCGACTTTCATTAATAGCCTAATTCTCTATTCTTGTAGTCTTAATATTACATTTCGAGGCTACTAACAAATTATCATTTGTGGCAAGATTATAACGATATTGATATCTTTGGATCGAGATAATAACTGAAATGATTAAAGATATATAATTATTAATAGCAATATTAAAAATTATTATTAAAAATACGCACTGCCAAAATGAATATACTTTCCCATTTGATTGTCCACACTTGAAGTGATTATATCAATATAATATTGATATTTAGTTGATGATCAGACGCCTTTTAATTTCCTCTTCGCTTAATCGTGGTAAATATCGCCCATCTGTGGCTTTTTATCCATGTCGACTTTACGTAAACAACATACAAAGGCTCTATCATTGTAAGAATCTGTGAACGCGATCTCAAAATCTAGTAGATATGAATTCACTCGCGCCTCCTTACCTTCAATCGTGTAGAGTATCGAGAGGTTTCCCAATCCTCAAGAGTGAACATGGTCTTCAATCCTTTTTTTTTTTAAACAACGACTTTAATAAGAGAAAGTGAGTTGCAAACCTAGTTGCTCCTGGTCGAAGAATCTCTCCATCAATAAATCTCCTCATTAATCCATGAACCCAATGATGATTAATGAATTTCGTTAACAATCGACCTTTTTACTACCTTCTTCATCAGACGAGTTTACCGATATCTACCATCATCAAATCAATACAGTGTGCTGCGCATGGTGTCCAAAATAATGTTTGATACTCTTGTTCCAGTAATTCTCCGGCTCTTTTAAAGTTAGCACCATTATCTGTAATCACCTGTATTATATGCTCTACACCTATCTCAGACTACACTATCCATCAAATGATATATATAAGATGATCGTGATATTCTGCAGATTGATCAACGGATTTATGAAATATCACCTTTCTATTGCAATATAGTAGAAAGTTGATAATGCTCATCCGCCAGAGGTCCCGTCTCGACCATCACACATCAATGTAACCTCATATAAGTTCCATCGCTTCGTGATAGAATCCAAGTCTTAATTTCCTCCACTTGCTCATCTAAATACGGACTAAAGAATTTCACGCAATGGAGGTCAATACCGTGACCACATTTTTGGATGTTATATACCGCGTAGTACGATGCTATTTGCCACGCTGAAGGAATTCGATTAAAATGAAAAAATTTAGCAATACTTTGGCGATTGATTTCTTCTTCTCTTCAGATAAGCATCATCAATCCTAGTTTGTTACTAGCTCGGTCCGAGAATGCAAATGGATCAAGCAATATCAATCGCACGCCGTGATGTAGGAAAGAAACCACAATACCAGCTTTTGAAGCAACGCGAGCATCATAGTTCTCTCAGTGTCACGCACTACAGCCACTTCCACTAGCACCAAATGAGCCACTACCACTAGCGCCAATTATTTTGCCACCATATCGCATATGTTCATCATATGCATATTGAGTTCTGTAAGCGAAAGAGTCGAAAATTCTTCTTCATTTACATCTTCACCTTCAAATTCATCATAAACCTGTTTCAAGCTCGCCTATCAAAATTTTCTGCTGATTGTTGTCGCTTATACTTCAATTCTTTTTTCTCATCAAGTTCCTGTTTCATTGCACGACGAATTCCATCGGGAACTTGTGAACATCTAGAAACATCCGGATATCCACCAGCAAGATGTTGTTTTATGCGTGTAGCTCCACCGCCACGTCCAATCATATCGCAATATAAACATTGCCAATGAAATCGATTTTCGAATCGACGTGCATGTCTCCAAGCTGGATTATAAGAATGTTGTTTTGGTGTCATTTGCCTACCTATGCATTATAAAAATTTAAAAAAAATACTAAAAAAATAATTCACAATGAATATTCATAATTACAATATTAAAAAATTTAAAATAAAAATTATATAATTTATCGTTTTAGTCTCGGTCTCATTCTCAATCAATTATTACATCTTCAATTAAATTATTCAAAAAAATATCATCTAAATAAAAATATATATGGTTAGATATTTTTAATAATTAAATATTTTTTATTTTTATTATAATTTATATTTATTTTGTTTTTAATATAAAATAATAAAAACATTAATTTATATAAAATAATTATATAAATTAGCTATTAATTTTTTAAAATTATACTGATATATTTATATATTAAAATTTATAAAATATAATAATTATATTAAATACTGTAATTTATATATATTATTAATATATAATTTATATTATATTTTAAAATTATATATACCAGTAAAAATTTTAAATTTTCCAAAATATAAATATTTTAATTTTTTTTATAAAATTCTAAAATTATTTCATTTTTTTTTAAATTTTTTTAATTTTTAAAAATAATTAAAGATGTAATTTTAAATAAATTATAAATTGAATTTATAATTTAATTAAAATATTTTTTATTTGTTTAATTTTTATAATTTTAAATAAAAATAAAAATTAATTAATAATTAATTTAATTAAATTTTACCGTTTAATTATTTTAGAATATATATAAAATTTTAATTAATAATTTATTTAATTATAATTATATTATAATTTTTATATTAATTATTTATATATTAATATAATATATATTGATCGCGGCGATCGATCCGCTGCGTCGCGATCACCGATCGCGATCGCGATTCCGATCGCAATCCCGCTCGCGATTCCGATCGCGCTCGACTGCTCCGCCGTGATCACCGATCCCCGAGATCGATCATTGCGGCCGCGATCACCGATCCGATCGCGATCGCGATCCCGAGCGCGATCGCGATCCCGAGCGCGATCGCGATCCCGAGCGCGATCGCGATCCCGAGCGCGATCGCGATCCCGAGCGCGATCGCGATCCTGTAAACGCACGCCGCCGGGATCGCGATCGCGCTTCGCGATCGCGCGATCGGCAAAGATAATCGCACTGAGTCGCCGCCGCTACGCGCCGCTCGCCGCTGTTCGCTACGCCGCCGCCACACGCCACGCCGCAGCTGAGTCGCCGCCGCTGCCGCCGCCGCTGAGCTCGCCATTGCCGCTCTCGCTGCGAAACAGGTTTTTATAAACTCTCGCGATCTTTAATCGATCGCGCGTGAACGAATTTTAATCGATCGCACGTGAACGATTAAAGATCGCGCGCGTGAACGCTTCTGTCGCGCGAGATTTCGCTCCGCTGTGTTTCGGTCCCACCACGGAACGGTACGTTTCGTCCGTTTCGGACGAAACGACTCGATTTTTAAAACCATGAAGCTAACACAACCAACAAATCTTATATATCTTTACTTAATTGAAATACTAAAAGTCAAGTCCAAGTATGGATCTCTATAACTTAATTAATCAAGTCATGCATAATCCATCCATAATAGTTCCCCAAAAGTCATGTTCATTATGTGAACAAGACTTATCAAGGATACAATTTAGGGGAGCTAGTAACTTGTGTGTTTCTTTAATTAGGAAAGTCATTGCATGCTTAGTTACTTTCTTACTTAGGTTAGAATGACTAGATAAGAAAGAAAGTAGTTCGATCTTGAAAACAACAACAACCAAGCTTTATCCCACTAGATGGAGTCAACTATATAGATCCTTCTACGTCATTGGGCTTTATCCTCTACTATATCATCATCTATACTAAAATAAATTTTATCTTGTTTTATTATTGTTAACCAAGTCTTTTTTGGTCTTCCTCTTCCTCGTTTAATGTGTGTATTTGTCATCGTTTCACACCGCCTAACTGGAGTATTTATTGGTCGTCTAAGTATATGTTCGTACCACCTTAAACGTCTCTCGGAGTTTTCCCTCAATAGACTCGAGAAATCTGGGATAAAGTCAAGCGACTTAGAGGCACAGATGGCAAGTGGAACCAAGCAACTAGACCAATTCAGGCAATTGGGAGGAAAATACCAGAAAAGCGTCGGAGAGGCTGAGCTGGAGGTGGTTGGATCTGGTCCAGACGACTTGAAGGGTTGAATTGCCTATTCGTCAGTCTGAGTTGGAGGCGTCTAAAAAAGTCCTATAAAAGAAGGGTTTGTGCAACCTCGAAAATCAACTCATTTAATCATCTCTCACTGTGTTACGCTTTCTTTTTGCATTCCAAGAACCTCTTCCTATCACTCCAATGAGTATCAACAACCGAGCAACGTGCATCACTTACTATTGTTGGTATAATTTCAATTATTTTATTGCACTTGTAATTTTATTGTAGAGGGAAGGTAGGGTATTATCTTGCCTCATTTTTTGTAATTGTGCACTCTCCGAATTGGAAAGTTTTTGAATTGGAGAGCTTTTAATTGATTACCCATCGAGGTGACCTCAGAGAGATTGCGGACCTTGGAGTAGCTATTGGATGAAGATTATGAACCAAATAAATTCCACTATGATTTGAAAAAGAAAAAAAATCAAAGGAAAATAATTTACCGAGATTCACCTCCCCCCCTCGATTTTTGCGATTCAACAATAAGAAGTTGCATCTTAATTCGTACAAAATTAGAGGAAAAAATAAGGGGATGCTCACTTCCATGGGATTGACCTCCAATTACCAAAAACACTCTTAATTCATAAAGAATTAATTCATTGATTTTTTTCTTTATTATTAGTCAAAGGGGTCCATGTTTATTTATAGGCATCCATAAAGTGCTTGTCAATAATAAAAATAGATTATAATAACTATCTCTTATTCTAAACAAAATAAAGTAATTGATGAAAGGATAATAAGGTTAATATTTATAAGTTGAAAGAGTAATTTGAATAACTTTCTTTTGGGATTGTATCAGGTCCATGAATTCTATGTTATTTCTTGCCTTATACAGACAATTAATAACTTTTGTTGAAGGAAAAGGCATCCTTATTGTTTTTCAAGTTGCAAAATCAGGCTTAAAACAACCATCATTTCTTTTTTTTTCTTTTGCTATCAATATGTTCTTGTATTCATCACGAATATTAAGTTAATCATTGATCCTAAGACTATGTAGATTGAAACAAAATTGATATAATCAAGTGATATAAAATAGTAAGAGTGAAGTTTTACCCAAGTGACTAGACTTTGCTGCCCTTTAGGCATTGTATGATCCACAGGTTTCCTACCAGTCAACAATTCCAAAAGAACAACACCAAAACTATACACATCACTCTTCTGTGTCAATTGGCCTGTCATGGCATACCTGCATATAATTGGAAAGACAGTTATAATTAAAAGGCATAAAATGTAATGTGTTATCATTCTGATCAGTCTCATAAAGTTAGATCTCATTGGAATGGTTCGTAAGCAAGTTAAATTCTACTAGCGTTACCCTTTCAACTATGTTTTCAGCTACTCCATATAGAATCCATGATTAGCCAACAATTATATACACCTTGGTCAAGAACAAACAGCTACAACAATGATTCCTCATCCATTAATTTCATTAAGCTTTATAGTAGCACCTCTGTCAAAATTAAAGCTCGATAGCACACAAATTTCAGTGACTTCATGCCACAATAAATATTCTGAGCAATCTAATTTTCTGAATGTAGAAAAGGTAAGAAACCTAAAAATACAAGACTATTCCAGTTCACGTACACAATTCAACTGGCCTATGTTGGCTATCCATGACTGTTAATTTAGAAATAGATGATTTACATTTTTTAAAGAAATGTTTTCACAATCTGATCACCTAATGATCATACCAAAAATTAGGTAATCATCCAGCGAATAAATCTCAAGAGGCCTTTTTCCAAAGACCGATACAGTTTTGTAATTTATAAATAGAGAACTTCATAATTTACACAATTAATAAAGTATCATCCAAGCATGTTCGCATAAAGACATTCTCTGTTTTTTGATGATTATGCTCATTAGGGGGTAATTAAATATGGCAGACAAGGTAGATACTTCTCAAATAACTGGTTATCAAAAATTCTAGCTGTAAAAAGAAATACAAAAAGAGTAGCAAAAGTAAATGCTTCTCGAATAGCACATCAGCACATGTCTTGAAGTGCAACTTAAAGATTAACCAGCTATAAAAAGATTCATTGTACTTGAGAGGACAAGCATTATCCTAAGAATCTAGTCAAAGGATCATGCTGATCGAGTCTGCCTTGAAGCAGGGCAAGGTTAGATGAAAGAAAAACTTTAGTGGGCTGTGTTCGCAGCCACCAGGTAGTTCTATACGTGCACCACATTTTTCTAGGCATGCAGTTAAGAACACTAAGCATCATTTCTGGACAAGCATAAATAGTTATACAACCATGCAGTAAAGAAATATTCAGGTCAAGTAATTACTCTGGTGCATGGTAACCAAAGGTTCCTAACACTCGAGTAGAGTGAAGACGAGCAGCCATGTCAGGCGCCTGATTTGAAAGGTTAAAATCTGCGATTTTGGCTCTGAAGTCCTCAAATAGAAGAACATTACTTGATCTGATATCACGATGTATTACAGAAGGTTGAACCTTCTCATGTAGATACTCAAGTCCCTTCGCAGCATCAACAGCTATTCTAACTCGTTGCATCCAATCTAGTATTGGACCAGGTTGTGCACCTTGGACTCCCTTTCTGCCTGAATTTAGTGCATAGATGAAATTGTAATCATTTTTATGTATAATACCTGCCTGATAGTCAAGGATTCAGATACCAGTCTTATATTAGCTTAGGCACATGGTCAGGCTACTACAGTCAAGTAAATGCAAGCTGTACAAAGCAATACCATTTGGTAAAAGTGCGATAGAGCTCATTCTATCTCAATATGACTAGACATTTAGCAGAAGATTAATACTTAGCAAGCACATAGTGACCACTACATTTGTCCATGTTGGACTATATGTCTGGAGCACCAAGTCTTCAGAAAATCTTGAATCAAAAACAGTACCTACTGCTATGGTTCTTTGAGGAGACTGGTATCTGAATCCATCTAAAGAAGTAACTGAAAAAGAACAGCAAAGTTGACAAAATAGCAGACAAATGCCATAGCCATACCATGCAAAACGTCATGTAAAGAACCCATAGTTGCAAATTCATAGGCCAACAGATGCATATTTCCTTCCACACAGTACCCCAGCATCTCAACAAAATTTTCATGGTTTAATCTGGATACAGTAGCAATCTGAAAACACAAATAAATACATAAAATTATTGGATTAGACAATAATGTTGAATTGGCATCCAGGTGTCAACATGCCAAATCCAGCTTCCTAAAAACATGAGCAAAATTAAACATTCATCGTGTGGAAAAGATAACCTGAGACAAAAATTCATTTGAGTCATCTTCAGAAGCATCAAGCTTCTTCACAGCAACATGCTTCCCATTGTCTAGAATTGCAAAGTACACCCTTCCATATGACCCTTCCCCTACCAAACACTTTGAGCCAAAATTATCAGTCTTCTGTTTCAGTTCCTCTAATGATAATGCAGACAACTGAATAAGTGGTGGTCCCTTTGGTATGACATTTTTAACAGGAGAAGAATACTTTGAGCCTGTCGGTGGTCCTGGAATATTAGGAAACAGTGTTGCATTATACAACAACAGATACAAAATCCTCTCCACTAGATAAAAAATTAAAGAGTCCATGTTTAGTGTTAAAGGAACATTATGGTGTTGCATTTCAATTAAATCAACAAAAAAAATCAAATGGAAGAATACAAGAAAATGAGAAGACAAATAAAGACATAAAAAATTAAGGGTTATTGAAGTTGGCTATCAAAAAATACAACGGCAAGAGGTTAATCATCAAAGAGGAAATTCTTATCCCCCTCAGCACAAGAACTGTAAATAAAACAACTATTTAGGGTCTGCTACAAGGATCTAACACTGCCATTGCATTCTTGTCAGGCTATATTCCTAATAATATCTGTTAACATTGATTAACCACTTAGTTCAATAGCTTTATCTACTAGGGAAGAGACCAATTTATATATTATATTCTTAACACTACCCCTTCACGGTTGGGTTGGTGAAGACATTTGATTGGCCAATAATATTAAAGGCAACTAAGTGTAGCTCAAATAATGATTAAATAAAAAAATAGGTTGGTGATTAATATATCCTATATTTGGAAAGGTTAAATTGATTAGAGTAACAAAGTGCAAACTAGAGAGACAAAAGAAAAAAATAATAAAAAAAAAATATATTAATGATATAACTGTTATATTTAAGAAAAATATTTGCCATCAAAAATCAAATTATTAATCAAATTGATTAATAGAGACCAAATCAATTTGATGTTTGATTAAAATTCCATTTAGAATAAATTTATTAACTAAATTATTCGATTTAAATTCCCTTTAGAATAAATTTATTAATCAAATTAATTTATTATTTGGTAGGATGATCAAATTGATTAATGGGACCAAATCAATATGATATTTGGTTAAAATTCCATTTAGAATAAATTTGTTAACCAAATTAATTTATTATTTGGTAGGATGATCAAATTGATTAATGGGGACCATATCAATTTGATGTTTGGGCAAGATTCCATTTAGAATAAATTTATTAACCATATCAATTTATTATTTGATAGGATGATTAAATTGATTTATGAGACCAAATTAATTTAATATAATAATAATAATAATTAATTTTTGGATTAGAAATTAGTCGATTAAATTAAATTAGAGGAAAAGAACTTTATCCATATCCCTTACTTTTTTAAAAGCCCTCTCAATTATATATATATATATATATATATATATATATATATATATATATAAGGTTTTGATCGGCTGAGCGGCGAAATCATGCGCGCTCCTGCGCAAATTACTACTGTGAACAGTGATTTCACTGTTCACAGCAACTAAGTGAACAGTGAAATCACTGTTCACTCAGGTTTCCGTGCACAGGCGCTCACCGATCCAACGCCCACCTGATCTGAGCTCTCTCTCTCTATATATATATATATATATAGGGGAGCCTTAGCACAACGGTAAGATTGTTGTCTTGTGACCAAGAGGTCACAGGTTCAAATCATGGAAACAGCCTATTGCAAAAAGTAAGATAAGGCTGCGTACAATGGATCCTTCTCCGGGACCCCACATGGTGGGACCTTCGTGCACCGGATTGCTTTTGTTGTTTGTTTTGTGTATATATATATATATATATATACACGCGTTCCCTTGGAATCCTCTGTGCCCATCTCATCGTCATCTCTCACCCTAATCTCATACCCATCACTTCACCACTGCCTTCCCCGTGTCATGTTTGCCTCCACGTCGTCGCTCCTCTATGCCCACCACTGCACCAATACTGATCTCCGATGCCTCGATTTGGACCCTCGTGGCATCCCTCCTTCGACTTCCCGTCGTCTTTCCCTTTCCTCATCACAAGCAACCAGCGACCATTGGCTGCCACTCTTGTTCCCTGCTTCACCGAGCCCATCTGCCTCCCCACCCATGAGCAACCTCCTGTTTCCCCACCACGGGTGACTAGCATTCTGCACACCTATCTCTCTGTTCACCACTACGAACCACCACTTGATACCCCTTAAAGAAGAGGATAATAAATTCAAGCATGAGTCAAGCCTTCTGATTGAAAGACATCAAATGTTTTCTATAATTAAATATGTGTAATTCTATCCTTTGACATCTCACAATTATCTTTAGTGTATGAATGCTTATTTAACCGAGTTATATAGGTTATAATATCATTTTGCTACTTTATACTACTCTTTTTGATTGATACTTATTACTTATCATTTTTATGTTGATTGATATCTAGGTATCCTTATTTTTATTCATGTTTCATGCTCTTTCTACATGTCGTGTGATATCATATTTGATTTAATTGAGTTATGACATTGGTTGGTTTATATTATGAATTCTTATGGATAAATTATCTTGCTCTGACATTTAATTTAGCGTTTATATTGATTGTTGATTCGCTCACTAATGTCTTAGTATGAATTGTAGTAGTTAATAAGGAAAACTCTGATTTTAACTTCAGAGTAGCCATCTTCCCACAAGTGTTGTCATGGTAACGTATTGTTGCCCATATATGGTATTTTACTTTTGCACTCTAACTGCCCATGAGACTATTGTGGTAGTGTGGTTTGCCCACAGTTAATACTTACCTACGCATTCTGATTGGCCACAAGATTGTTGTGATAGCTTGGTTCGCCCGCAATCAATACTCACCTACATGCCCTGATTGCCCACAAGACTATCATAATAGCATGGTTTGCTCGCAGTCAGTATTTTATTTTTGCACCCTGACTGCCCACAAGATTGTCATAGTATATGATTCACTCGCAATCAGCACTTACCTACGCATCCTGACTGCCCATGAGACTGTTTTAGTTGCGTGGTTCGCTCTCAATTAGAATTTATTTAGGCACCCTGACTGCCCACAAGATTATCGTGGCAGCGTAATTTGCTCGCAGTTAGTACTTACCTAATGATACATGTGATTCGTGTTTATATTTCCAAGATTGTTTTGCAACTACCGTAGGTATTTTGTTACCATATTTGCATTTTATTAAGTTGCTTTCGTGCATTTTCATCTTTTTAGTTTGAGAGACCACTCTTGTGTATTATTTGTTGACAAAGCACGAAGATCTTGGCTTTTGGATGCATTCGTAGGCAAAGCACAACTGCTAGCACGAGATACCCATGGTCCACACCATAGTCATATACATTACACAGAGAAAACACACAACGGAGCAGAATTCAAATTTCCATGGGCTGACACTAGCTGGTCGTGCCCCCTGACATGGTCGTGTCAGCTTCTGCCCACTCCGGAATTAGGTTTCTGGAGCCAACACAATCGTGGCACACCGACATGACTTAGCCCCTATTTTTTCGAAACCGTTAAAGAATGGATCGCGTCCAGAAGCTATAAATAAGATTCAAAGCCCCCAACTAAGGAGGCATCAAAGGAAGGAGTCGAAGAGGAGGGTTCGTGATAGAAACCCTAGGAGAGCCGCCAAGGAAAGGAAACTTCTCTGCTGCCGTGAGAAGTCGAAGATTTAGAACATGGGTTACATTGGGTTCCTTCTAAACTTTATTTCGATGTCTTTATTGTGTAACTCTATCATGGAGTAGTCTCCCTAATTCTAAAATTAGAGAGTAACTTGGTATATTGTTTGACGATTTTAATACATTGATCCTCGTTTTTGTTTATAACGTGTATCGTTTGTGATTGGTTTTAGCATACTATTTCCACTCTATCTGACCCTATGTTGTTGGACTCGACTTAGTTGCTATTTTTCTCCAAATTAGACCGAGAGAAAAATTATAATCGAGTCAATGCATAGAAACACACAATCGGAACATATCTGAGAGAGTGGATCATACTTATTGATGAACCTCGATCTTCGACCTCCAAAATCAACTTAAGAACTCGATCTATAAGTAGTTGGTAGTCTCCCGAGTGACAGACAAGATCAAGTCTAGATCTCTAAAGTGACAAAAGAAGGTCAACAAGGACCGCCTACTAAAGTAAATTGAGTATCACAAAGTAGGGTGATCTCTACATATTTATAGAGCTCACGTGATAGGAGTCATCCCTAAAAGCAATTTTCGTATTATTTCAAGTTGATTTCCTCCCTCAAGACTTTCATGATTCGTCACGAAACTTAAAGGATCTACCTTAATCCACTTTCTAAGTTGTGTTAGGGTAGACACATCGATGTTTTCATTCTTTTTTATACTCCATTGACATATTGACTACCTTAGGACGAGTCCTTTCACATTCGTACGTCAAGACAAAAGGATCTGCATTTATCGACATCACTAAGTGAAACCGAAATCCTAAAATTTCTCTCCTGAATAGTTTTTCAAATCTTCTCTCTTCGATCGACCTCGCTTTCAATTATGCACATCCCTTTTAACGATTTTTTTAGATATTTACTTTGCAGATAAAATGGTACTCAACAACGCAATCCTAGTGGTTGATATTTCATTACTTCAATGAGACATGCACTTGCAAATGCACATCACTAAGTGCCTTGACTGCTCATGAGACTGTTGTGGTACCATGATTTGCTCGCAGTCACTACTTACCTAAGCGCCTTGACTACCCATGAGACTATCATAGTAGTGCGATTTGTTAGCAATCAGTATTTATCTAAATACCTTAACTACCCACAAACTATCGTGGTAGTGTAATTCGCCATTAGTCAGTATATACTTAGCATATGGTTTAATTGTTCAATTATATTATGTTTCTTATCTTGTCATACCTATGTTGACATTATCGAGCTGAATTAGTGGATGACTATATGAATGCTCTTAGGTTAATATTATCCAGTTACTTGATATGATTTTCCAAATATGTGATGTAAATTAATAATTGGTCGTAAGTCTTGATTATCTTAAATTTTCTTTTGACCTCCGTAAATTCTTTAGTTCATGCACTTCTTTTCTGATATATCCACTAAGTAAATTAGTAGTCACGATCTGTTTTCTTTAACCTCCAAGTTAACAGATAAAGGAGTGTTATTTTCTTTACAGACAAATGGTGATTTTCTAAAGATACTCAAAGATCAAGACTTGCCAATCTTGTTTGATGCCGTACTATTTTATTTCTCTTTTTGCTGTTAGATTTTTTTTTCTTTTTATCATTTGATGTTGATTAAAGGCATTTATTTCAGTTTGGTTTTTGGATGTACTCATGAACACACATGCATACATTAATATTAGTAGCTTGTTAAGTCAATGTTTTCATTGATGTTTGTTGTTGGTATAATTGGTTCTGATTTTTCATTTCTTACTATATTGCCATTAAAGGGTACCCTCGGAGTGTGACAATAACTACGCATAAAGCTTAATGAAGGAGTAATATTCATATCAGATACATCAAATAGTGAGACAAATATGACTCGAAGATAGATGATACATGATTATCATCATTATCTGAGATTACCTTTTTTACAAGATCATAAATTATTAAACTATATTTACTTAGAAAACATGTTGAATAGTATTTCTTTAAGGCGTATGCTAAGAAGAATTATAATAGTAGTATTAATATCATCTGAGTTCTTCCCATGGATTGAACGTGATCTGCATATAGTTGAAATATGAAAATAAAAATGTTAGTACTAGTAGCAAAGATGATCTAAAGGTTCTGCCAACATTGGCAACAAGCAATTATCTAATTTGATTACTTTGGTTGTACACAGGTTAGATTATTTCTTTTATAAATGAGAGTGAAAACTAGCACCATTAATCTAATGGAAATACATGAGTAAATAGTTTGGTTGGTTAATAGTATTTGCTTGAACTCACATCAGGATCATGCAAAGGTGATATTTTCTTGAATGTGTTGTAACTCATATCCTCATATTCTATCCCATGCCATAATAAACATCTAGTACAAATCTATTTGAGATACAAGCAAGAAAAGAATAAGTAACTAATCCCTCAAGTTCAGAAAAGTACAGGTTAGGAATTCATCCCAAATGCAATTTCATTGTGATATTGCACATAACAGAAAACAATAAATAAAAGAGGTAAAATTGAATAGGACTATTATTTCTATGCAATAGAATCTTATGTCTTCATCAACACTATGATTTTCTCTCTTTTCCTTATTTATCATTGTTTGCAACAGCTGCTCTTTTCTGCTGGATCTATTAGAACTCCAGAATATTTTATAAAACTTTTAGAAAAGAGGCACAACTCCCATGCAAAACCTAAATGGCTACTTCAATCATAATTCACAAATTTTATTTTGTTTTAATGCAGTTATAACTAACACCATGTGAAAAAAAAAAATAGTAATTGTAGATCCAAGGCAAGTTGTAAAACTCGGCAACGATCAATATTGTTTAAGAGAAAATACAAATGTAGTGGAAGGGGGGAAATGAAGAAGAGATTTTGTTGGATAATTATGATATTACTTTTACATAAGCCAGGCTTCATAAAGAGTGACTGATTATTTTATAAGTTTACAAATGTTGCAAATTGTGGTCTTCTATAACAACCATTTTGACAACCTCATGTTGTCAGCTTCAAGGCTTATGCAACAGCCATTGTGGAGTCATCGAGCATGGTTGTAGTAGGGTATCTAAAACCTTATATTGGTTCTACTAATCCTTATTTCTTCCCATTGACTGCAACAACCCTTCCCTTGAGTACTCTATGAGCTCCTTCGATGACCCTTCCTGAGAACTTAGGTAACAACTCTTCCACCTCTCCAGGCACAACCTACTTCTTCATTTGTGATAATTCCACTGTCTTCTTCCTCCTGCTAGCATCATATGCATAGCTCACCTCCTCTTCCAAGCTTGTTGCCTAGCCTCCTTTGTGCTTGCTGCTAGTGTTGCACCTAGATCTGTTGTCCATTGCCCCTTCTAGCCAACAGCTCTCTTTCCTTCATCTATCCCTCCATGTTCATTATATCTCCTCTAGCTCCTCTAAAGCACGTGTTTTTTTTCATAGATTTGTTGATAGTTTCATAACAATATTATCTCCACTCATATGGGGTGATGACATATGCAGAAGACCAAGATATTTTGGAGGTTTTGGGACAGTTTACTAGCGCTGTAAAAGTTGGCGCATTATATCTTTACCAATCTCTGTCGATACAATTCACATTGATGTAATCTTATTGCAATATTTTATGCAATCAAACCTTCTGCTAAGTTATTCAGAAGACAACATTTTGGAATATCAACTTGATGAATTACTGAAGTAGAATGAAAAAAAAATACACTGAGACTGAAAAGAAAGACAGGGTTTGATTATCTCCATCTATTGCTTCTTTATGTCCTAGATATCTGTGCCCAGTGGGTCAAGATATCAGCTATCATCAGTGGCTCTTTTGTCTGATATTGAAAAAAGGATAGTAACTAGAGCTGTTAAACGGGCCAACCCATGGCGGGGCGGGCCAACCCGTCGCAAATCCAATATTTAGCGGAGAGGGGCGGGCCGACCCGCCATCTCGGCGGGTTGAGAAATTTCCAACCCAACCTAACCCAACCCAAGACGGGTTGCTGGTTAGGCGAGCCAACCCGCGGGTCACACAAATTTAAAAAATATATCTAAAATTACTGAGGTATTGAGGGCTTAAGATAATGACCTGTAAGACAGATAGAGTACCATGATTAAAAAAAAAATATTTAAAGTAACTAAAATCTTATAATTGAGATTCAATTATCGACTTACAAAATTGAGTACCGATATTTTTTATTCCTTTCCAATGTTCTAAAATATTCAAATCTTGACAATATGTAAATGTAAATTTTTGCTCTTTCAAATAGAGATTCAATTGAGATTTTTTAGCCTGGGTAATTATTTGATTTTGATATGTTATTATTTCCTATATTGATTAGAATAGTAGTGATAAGATAATAAAAAACAATTAGAGTATAAAAAATATTCTTTTGTTCTTTACTCTTAACTTCTTTTATACTTTGTTGAGGTGTATGTGTGATAGAAGAAGATTGTAACAGTGAAAAACTTGTCTTTTGACATTTCTCAACCCGCGGGTCAACCCGTCCCACGGCGGGCCAACCCGTCTAGACCCGCAACCCACGCGGGTTGCTCCATTTAGGCCCGCCAAAATGGCGGGTTAATAAAAGTTCAACCCAACCCGCTTAAATTATTTAGCAGGGCGGGCCAACCCGGCGGGCCTAACCCAACTTGACAGCTCTAATAGTAACAGACATTAACTCCAGGTCAACTACTCTTTTTTCAGTTTCTTCTTGCTATCTATCATAAGAGTTGAGCTATTGACCCAAACCATCTAAGTTATCTCTAGTATGCAATGATAGGATGGATGGTAATTAGCCAACAAGTATTATAAGATTTTTCAATGTCACAGGAAACATTTAGCTGAGAAATAGAATAACTGCAAAATTGCAGAGAGAAGAATAATTTCAATAATCTAAACATGTTCCAATTGAACTATGTTTTGATGTTTGACAATATTTAAATTAAGGTAAGGGTGCAGGAAATATCCTTATAGGTTTGGAGACCGGATACAAGCCAGAAAAGTCCAAGGAGACTGAAGGTTGGATTTTTGACAAGAAGAAGTCCTTGCAAGTCGAGGAACTAGATGCGAAGTTAGAGATTGGATTCTTGGCAAGAAGAAGTCCGAGGAAATTAAAAGATTGGATGCATGACAAATAAAGTCCTGGAGATAAGAATTCAGGCATAAAAGTCCAATGAACAAAAAATTCATTTGGCATGAGATATATTTTGATCGAGGGTAAAGAAAATAGATGAATTTCAACGGTTAGAGTGGCTGAAAACAATATAATAGTTGACTAATAGGGTGTATCAGTCTACTAGCACACGACGGAAGAATAGGATTGTGGATTTTGAGGGTTTATGCACAGTGACCCTAATAGTCTAGTTGATAAGTCGACTGGCCAGAAATAAAATTCACAAAAAAAATTTCAATCGAGTGATGAACTCAACTGGTTGAATTTCGAAGTCCACATAATGTTTACCAATCGACTGGGAAACTCAACTGATGCATATCAGTCGATTGAATAGCATAAAATGCTTTCAACCCGACTGCCTAACTCGACTGATGGATATCAATCGACTGATGCTTATGATGAATCGACTAGTGTTCAAAAATCAAATCAATTTCAATCTTTCATCATATGTCAGTTATCGTTCAACATTTGAGTCAATAATCAATCTCAACAACAATCGACTACTATGCAAGACCAATCCACTGATGACGGCAAAAAGATACAAAAACTAGCTCGACTGAAAACTATTTATAAAGGAGATTTAGGCTCTTTTCTCATATACAACTGCTCTTGAATTCCTCATCACTTCATCTGCTCAAATGCTTCATTCTCAACAATCTTAGAGTGATAAAAAGAAGAATGTTTGTACTTAAGGTGTTCTAAATTGTTTTCTATTTTCTCTTTTTCTTTGAAGTTGTAATCAATGTTTAAAATTTCGATTCGTATCGAGGTTTCAATTCGCGATCGGAACGATATGGTTTCGATATCGTATCGTGTTATATCAGTAAATTTCGATAATTTTTAAATATAAAAATGAAAATTTTAATTTAATTATTAAAAATAAACAAAATAATTATGGAAAGAAAATTATCAAAAAATTAATTTAAATAGGATTAATAAAATAAAATAAAATTTAATAATAATAAAATTATTATTCATAATATATAAATTAATAAAATAAATTTTAAAATAATTTATGAATATTTTTAAATTAATTAGACAAATTTATTAAATTTTAATTGTTTTATTTATTTTTCCATATAGTTGATTATAGTTTGGGAAGTTAATTATTAAAATTACTGTGAAACTCCGCTGCCATGCTCCTCGCGCTCCCCCGCGGAGCCGACCGTGCTCCCCCACAAAGCCACTGCACCCGCACGACACTGGCGCGACCCCCGTAGAGGCCACGACAATTTTGCGTAGCCAACGCGGAGGTCGCGCAACTCTACCACGGCCAACGCGAAGGCCGCGCGATGCTGCCGCGGCCAATGTGGAGGTCGCGCGACGCCGCGGCAGCCCCCGCAGAGCGCACAAGGCCACGGCGACCGCACGAGTCCCTACGGCCATCGATACAGGCCCGCGGCCACCGGTGTCGAGCAGCGGGCGGAACGATAAATTCCATCCGTTTTGCCCGGAACGGGTCGAGATGTTAAACTATGGTTGTAAACTATAAAGTGTTTTTCTGTAAGAGGTTTCTCCACCTCCAAATTTGATCCGAGAATGTGAAAGATTGATAGTGGTGGTAGAATGATAGGCATAGGCCTTGGATTAGCAGTCTTGAGAGGTTGTGAACCAATTAAATCTTTGGTGTTGTGTTGTAGCATATTCATTTTGTATCAAAAAAGTTCAACTAATGTATTCTTCAAATCGACAGGGAAACGAGCTATTCACCCCTCCTCTTCTAGCTCGCCATGGTCCTAACAAATGGTATTAGAGCAAGGTTGCCCTGGAGGACTAACACCAAAGGAGCAAAGATTCAACTACAAAGATGGCGACACAAGAGGGTTACAACACTACTCGTCCACCCTTCTTTAATGGAAACAACTTCCAATATTGAAGAAGTCGCATGGAGTACTATCTAATGACAAACATAGACATATGGTTCGTCATGACTAAAGGATTTGCAATTTCCATAACGGATGATAGAAAAGTTCTGAAGTCGAGAAGATGGACTGCAGAACAAAAGAAGAAGGCGCAGTCAAAGGCAAAGGTAACAGTAACTCTTCAATATGAGTTGGCACCGGAACAACTGAACAAAGTTGGTCCATTTAAGAGTGCCAAGGAGCTGTGGGATAAGTTCAATGAACTGAATAAAAGCACAAAAAACATCAAGATCACCAAAAGAGACCTCATCAACCAAATGCAGAATTTTGCAATGAATGAGGTAGAAATGGTAAGTCAACTTTACGAAAGGTTCAAGGAACTCCTCAACAAATTCCATTCAGTTGAAGAAAGTATGGAGAATCGAGACTTTATTAGGTATGCTCTCAAATCATTCCCAAGAAACTCCTTGTGGTCATCTATAGTGGATGCCTACAAAGTTTCAAGGGATTTGTCAATTGTCAAACTAGATGAATTATTTTGTGAATTAGAACTGCATGAACAAGCTAACCCAAGTCAAAAGGAGAAAGATATGGCTTTAGTTGCAGATGAAAGAAGCAAGAAAGAAAAAGAGAAGAAGAAAAAAAAAAAGAAAGAATCTTCTTCCGACTCCCAACAAGAAAGTGATATTGAAGAAGAGTTCTCATCTAGTGAGATGACGAACTTTGTTCGAAAAATGATGTGTCATAGTCGAAGATACAACAAGAAGGACGTCAAAAAGATTTTCAATGAAAATAAGAGAAGAGGTAAGTCTCCAATAAAATCAAAATCAAAATATGATATGGTTTGTTTTGAATGCAACAAGGGCACTACAAAACTAGTTGTCCTGAGCTGAAAAAACAAGAGGATAAGCTGAAAAAGAAGAAGGCATTAAAGGTCATATGGGATGAGACTTCCTCCAACTTATCGGAGGAGGAAAACGATGGAAAAACAACAAGACACTTGGCACTAATGGCCTTGAATGATAGCAAGAGCAGTGCTAATGAAGAAGCAAGCCAAGAAGAGGATGGACAGTCCTCGAGTAAGTATCATCATCTAGTGATGACGAGGTAACTTCTTTAAAGTTAAATAAATTATATACTACCATTGCATGCTTGACAAATGTCTATTTAAGAAGCACATTAGAAAAGTTTTCATCAAGTTCAAAATACTTAGACATGATTCTAGGAGCCCAAAGGGTTGTTTATAACAAAGTTGGACAAGGATATAAACAAACGCAAAAGGAAATAAAGTATATGTCCTTGATCAATAGAAACACAATCTTTATAACCAAAATTACTAAAGCATGGGTTCCTAAATCATTCATAGTCAACACTGTTGAACCCAAAATTTAGGTAAAAAATATTTTATTTTTCGTATTTGAGTAGGCACATGCCAAGAGGGAGCATCCAATAACTTAGTTTATAGATAGTTGGTGCTCCAAGTGTTGGTACAATCGGCCCAGGTCACGATTGACCGGACTCGAGTTTGACTCGAGTAGTATTTTGATGTTTGACATTGATGTTTGACAAAGGAGTTGACCATTGTTTGACAATGGGTTGACTATATGGTTGACATGGGGTTAACCATATGATGGAGAAGTCTAAGTCTTGTGTACTTGGCATGAAAAGTCCAAGTGGGACACTTGGCAATGAGAAAGTCCAAGTCATGGGTACTTGACATGGAAAGTCCGAGCATGGGTCTTGGCAAGGGAAAGTCCAAACTTGAGTCTTGGCAATTGGAAAATCCAACATGGGTTGGCAAATGGAAAGTCCAACATGGGTTGGCAAGGAAAGTCCAAGGGTTGATATTGGCAGCGTAAAGTCCAAGCGGGAGCCTTAGCAGCATAAGTCCAATGGTTTGTGGCGTAAAGTCCAAGCGGTAGTCTTGGCAGCGTAAGCCCAATATGCCTTGGCGGTATAGACCAGCTTAGCATGACAATAGCCGATGGAAGCCCCTGAAGGCTAGCGTATGGATGAACAAGTCATGGATGATTTAGAGGGATCCGATAGGCGTGAGGCTGACGGAGGTGGCTAGAAGGCTTAAGTCTAGGCTAAGAGTGGTCTAGCAAATATGAGAGCATCATGCTTATATTTTTGTTATTACTTTATTTTCTTTGTTTCCGCTGCGCTAATAACAATTGTAGATACAAGCACGATCGATTTCCATCTTCGACGAACTACACGGTATTCACCCCCCCCCCCCTCTAGTGGTCACCAACGGTCCCTACAATTGGTATCAGAGCGATGCCGCTCTTCATTTGGACTAACCGCCAAGAGAGCACCGCTAGAGGGTGAAGAAGAAAATGGAGTTTGAAGAAAGACTAGGATGGGACATCAACACTCCGGTCTCGTATGCACTCTATGGACGAGAAGGCTTCAATCAGTGGAAGGCAAGGATTGAAGACTTCATCATGATGAGGGATTTTGAAGAATGGTCCGCCTTGATGGAAGGATTCGAGTATCCGAGAGGGCCAAAGGGAGGTTTCCTCAAAATGAAGAAGTGGATCGGGGAACAAATCCAAGAATTCGAGAAAAACAAAAAGGTAATAAAATTCTTAGTTGATTTGATTCCTAATGATATCTTGTGTAGCTTAGGTGAATACAAGGATGCCAAGGAGCTTTGGAGCGAGTTGGCAAAATATCATGAAGATCCATCACCGACTTAAGAAGAGGAGGAGGTCGAAGAAGTAAGTTCATCATCCTCACAAAAAAGTGAGGAGTCGGAAGTTGAGGAGTCAACTTCCGGATCGGTGGAAGAGGAAGAAGCAGAGGAAGCCTCCACCTCTAGGATTGAGGGGGAGGAGATTAGATCATCTACATCGGAGCAACCTCAAGAGGAACCATCAACCCCCTGTCGAGAAGATGAGCAAGCTCAAGAGGCTTCCACCACCGACTTAGGTAACTCAAGTACATTAATAAATAATAAAAATCATATAATTTGCTTTGAGTGTAGGGAAAATGGACACTACAAGAGCAAGTGTCCTAAGAAGGTCAAGAAGGCTCCGCCGACACCAAAAATCAACAAAAATTCAAAGGATGTCGGAGTTCCAACTAGTAAGAGCAAGGAGCATGTGGTGTGCTTCAAGTGTCATCAAAGGGGACCCTACCGAAATCAATGCCCTAGAGGGAGAAAGCAAACCAAAGGGCAAGGAGGAGCTACACATGTAGGGGGAGCCTCTAAGGCAAACCCTAAGGTATATTTTAGCAATGCACCTTCTAGTTTTAATATTAAAAAGCATGCTTTTAATTCACTTGTCATTGACATGAAAAGCATGCTAGTAGAAATAAATTGTATTGTTTAGGTACTAAAAGTTGTAGCTTCAGAAATAAGGAGAAATTTAGGACTAATAACCCTAAGAAAATCCTACCTAGAGAAACAATTAAGAAGATAGAGAGTCATTTAGGCATTAACCCTAAGAAGGGTAGGCATATGCCTAAGAAATGGGACAATGCCCAAAGAATAAATGAGAATTCAAAAATTGGACAATTAGAGCTAGAAAATTAAGTTTTGAGATCAAAACTTGAGAAATTAGAAAAGACCCTTAGGGTCTAGGAAGACCAAGGTCACTAGGGTAGTCATTTCTAAGATTAACCATGACAAATGCCTAGTGGCTAAGGTTTCTAGGAAATCTAGGAAAGCCACTAAAAAGGTTACAAGGGGAGTCACCCCTAGAGTTAACCTAGACAAGGCCAAAATAACTAAGGCTTCAAAGCCTAGAAGGGTCATTAGGAGGGTATCTAGGGAAGTTATCCCTAAAGAATACCTAGTAAACCCAAGGAGCTCCAATAGGTTTTGGGTTCCTAGGAGCATGATCGATTCACGCTAAATGGGTTAGATTGTGTTAACTTTAAATGGATAGGTAGTTAACCTAACTATGGTAAATGTGGCACTTTAGGTCATTTTCAAGGTTATGGATACCTTGGAAATAGGTTTGAATTTAAACCCTAAAAGTTTTTAGGATGTGCCAATATTATTTAAGAAGTTTGATAAATTGATCAAATTGGCACAAATTAGATTTAGAGATCATAGTGTGTCATTTTGGATTTTTGATACACTTGGGGAATTAGTGATTATATGGCAAAATGAACTTAATAATAAATGGCAATTAACACTAAAATTTAGGTATTGTTATACCTTTATATTTTATTTGTCATGATTGATTTGTCATATGTCATGTCATGACATCATTCTATATGTCATGATAATGTTTAGGTTTAAGGTTTTATGTCATGTGTATTTAGATTTAATCATATGTCATGACATCATGATTATTGGCATTTGCTTTATTTATGCTATCATTTATGTCATGATCATATTTCATGCATTAATAAAATTGAGTTAAGAACTATGGCATGACTTGAAGTCTCATGTATAAGAGAGTCAAGTAGTGTTGCTTAAGAAAATGCATGAAACCCTACTATAGATATAACCAAAACCCACATCTCACATTACATTGACATGTGTATGTTTTCAAACACCCTAGACACATGTGAGATGCTAGGAAATGAGTTAAGTTCAAGATGGATAGTTTTTTGCATCTAGATGAACTCAAACTCACCTTATATCATTGGTGGATCATGAGAAAAGCTAATGTGCAAGTCATGTGCATTGAGTCTATTGATCATGATCCAATATAGGTTTTCAAAAACATTTTAAAATCATTTTAGAAAATCTTGGTGAAGTCTATCTTTTGATAGCAATCAACATTGATAGAGTTGATACAAAATAGGGCCAAAACATTGAATTTTTCAACGGTTTTGAACTTTGTGTCAATCTCACTATTTAATGGGTAATTTAATTTTCAAATATTTTTCACGCATAATGATTGACTTAAGTATTATACGTATGAAGTTTCAAAAATTTTCAAACTACGTATAATTACTTATGTATTTCGAAAATCCATTTCTAATTTCTGAAATTCTGCATTTGCAGAAATCAGTCGACTGCCGTTTATGGCAGTCAGTCATCGATAGCAATGATCGTGGTAGTCGTAAAGTCATTGTCGATCTTGATTTCGGATAAACAAGGTTTGTTTAGCTTGATTTCAGCTATATTAGGCTACCCTAACTACTCCTAATCCTAGGATATACTTTGGAAAGCATTGGATGGGTGAAAATCCATTTGATATGGATTAGAAGAGTTGTTTTGGGTATGTATCAATTTTAAGGTGTGTGACTTTTTACCTTAATTTTGATGGTTTAGTGTTCTTATAGGCTTAGGGACTCTCCGATAACATTGTTGGTGCAATGGTCAAGGGGGAGCAAGTCTTTAGAGGGAGGTTATCCATCATGGGATGATGGATGTGTTTTTCTTCATGAGGGGGAGAATTAGAAAATGGGAGAATGTGAGATGCCCAATTTGAAAATTGGGAGAGTTTGTAGGATTGCCTCTTTTGAGTGATATGGGACTTATCACTAGGAAGAGTGAAGGCATCCTAGGTGTTTTTGGACCAAGGGGGAGATTATAAGATCTTATTGGGATATGAGACATTGACACCTTTGGGGAGAATCTTTTTTATGTATGTCAAAAAGGGGGAGAATTAACGGGAGAAGTTATGGGAAAATTGATTTGAGATTACCAATTTGGGAGAATTGGTAAAGAGATTTTAGTTAGGTGGTATAACTCAAAGGTGTTTGTGGTTTTTATCAAACATCAAAAAGGAGAGATTGTTGGTGCAATCAGTCCAGGTCACGATTGACCAGACTCGAGTTTGACTCAAGTAGTGTTTTGATGTTTGACAAGGGAGTTAATTATTGTTTGACAATGGGTTGACTATATGGTTGACATGGGGTTGACCATATGATGGAGAAGTCCAAGTCTTGTGTACTTAGCATGGAAAGTCCAAGTGGGACACTTGGCAATGGGAAAGTCCAAGCATAGGTTTTGGCAAGGGAAAGTCCAAGCTTGAGTTTTGGCAATTGGAAAGTCCAACATGAGTTGGTAAATGGAAAGTCTAACATGGGTTGGCAAGGAAAGTCCAAGGGTTGATATTGGCGGCGTAAAGTCCAAGCAAGAGTCTTGGCAGCATAAGTCCAATGGTTGGCGGCGTAAAGTCCAAGTAGTAGTTTTGGCAGCGTAAGTCCAATGTGTCTTAGCGGTATAGACCAGTTTAGCATTACAATAGCCGATGGAAGCACCTGAAGGCTAGCGTATGAATGAACAAGTCATGGATGACTTAGAGGGATTCAATAGGCGTGAGGCTGACGGAAGTGGTTAGAAGGCTTAGGTCTAGGCTAAGGGTGGTCTAGCAAGTATGAGGGCATCATACTTGAGATTAAACCTTATGTTTGAGGTTATCAGTCGGGGCGGACGGTCGATTAGTCAATCTTGACACTGACCGTAAATCGACTCTTGACAATCGATTGGTATTATGGTAAGTCGAATCGATCGAGTCGTCGTGTTCGACTACGAAATTATCTGTCAATCGACGATGATCGATCTAATGGCTTTAGCAATGATCGTATCGTGGATGGTAGTCGATTCTTTGGTCGAGTTGCGAGAGCAGAATACTCGATAAGCCGTGGTCGATCGGCTCTGACCCTAGCATGATCTTTGGGTAATGTAGTCATTGCGTCTGCTGTATTGAATGCCGACATGAATTAAGTCGTTGTCTCACAACTTTATTAGCGATCTGAGGTCTTATGGCGTTAGCGCCGGTAGCGAATCCCCGATCTGAGCGTAAAGGAACAGCTCGTAGAGGATTTGGACAGTGATTTCTTGGGCGTTTTTGAGGTGATTTGCTGGTGCAAATCAAAGTCTTCAAGTACGATTCAAGCAATCAACAAATAAGCTTCCAAAAGATCGTTTGTAAAGTGTTCTTTACATTCTTTTGTGTATTTCACTTGTATTTTCTTGTTTATTGTTTCTTATTGATGTAAGAATCATTGTACGAGGTTTCTCCGCCTTCGACTTGTTGTCGAGGAGTATTTGATTATTAGTGGTGTTTGACATCGCTAGGGCTCATGCGAGCCCAACCCGTGGAGTAGGAACCTTGAGGTTCCGAACCACGTTATATTGTTGTGTTTGTGTGTTTGTATTTTTGTTATTAATTTATTTTCTTTGTTTCCACTGTGCTAATAACAATTGTAGACGCAAGCACGATCGATTTCCATCTTCGACGAACTACACGCTATACACCTCCCTCTAGCAATCACCAACGGTCCCTACACCAAGCATATGACAAGGGATCCATCAAAGTTTTCATCATTTAGGAACAAAAAAAAAGATACTATTTCTTTTGATAATAGTGGAAAACTCAAGGTAATAAGTATAAGTGATATTGAAATTTCTAAACAATTTAAGATCAAAAATATTTTGCTAGCCAAGGGTATGACTTTTAACCTCTTAAGTGTTAGTCAAGTATGTGATTCTAGATCTCAATGTCTAATTAAGCATAGTGAAACTAAATATGAAAGAAAATATCTATCAAGTTGATTTGCATTGCAATACTAACCTATTCGCTAAGTGTTTCATGGCTAAAGAAGAGGAGACTTGCCTTTGACACTGAAGACTAGCTCACACAAACATGAGGAACATCAAGAGATTGTTTAAGAAAAAGTTAGTGCATGGATTATCAAAGTTAAAGTTTCAAAAGGGTAAGTCATGTGATGTATGTCAAAAGGGTAAACAAATTAAAGTTACTCAGAAAGCTAAAAATCTTGTTCATCTATTGCTTTACAACTTTTATACATGGATTTATTTGATAGCAATAGATATGCATCATTGAATGGTAGTATATATTGCTTTGTTATAGTTGATGATTATACTAGATATACTTAGGTATTTTTCTTGAAACATAAAGATCAAACCTCAAAAACTTTGATTGCTTTTTTGTAGAAGGGTAGAAAATGAAAAAAAATCACAAAATTAACTGGATTAGAAATGATCATGAAGGCAAATTTGAAAATGATAGATTTTCTGAATTTTGTTTAATGAAAGGATACAAACATAAATTTTCAAACCCTAGGACAGCACAACAAAATGGAGTTATGGAAAAGAACAATAGGATCTTGCAAGAGTCGACTAGGAGTATGCTAAATGAATACTCATTTCCTAGTCATCTATGGGTAGAGGCCATACATACCACATGCTACATATAAAATCAAACTTTGATACACAGATTTTTATATAAAATTCTATATGAACTCGGGTTTAGAAAACCTCCAACAATTAAATATCTTAGGGTTTTTTATTGTAAGGTGTATATTCTGAATAACTAAGGATCAATTAGGAGAGTTTAAGACTAGGGTTGATAAGGGTATTCTAGTTGGATACTCCAACTCTAGCAAAGCATATAGAATTTACAACAAAAGAACATGTTTAATAAAAGAATCCTTAAACAAAAAACGAAGATATATTAGTTGAACTTAAGAATTGATTTTAGACGAGGGCAATGATCAAGGAGTTAAGGATAAATCTGAAAATGAAAAAAAAAAGTGAAATAGAAAGGCAATTGCTTAAGGGTGTGTTAACACAACTCAAGCACCAAGATCCATTAGGACGAATCCAATTCATCCATTAGATCAAGTTGTAGGATATATCGCTCAAGAGGTGAGAACTCGTTTATATTTTAGAAATGAACGAAGTCAAGTACCTTTGATTTTCCAAGTTTAGCCTAAATCAATTAATGATGTTTTACTTGATCTGGATTGGATATTAGCTATGCAAGATGAATTGACTCAATTTGAAAGGAGTCAAGTGTGGAATTTATCCCTAGACCCTATGAAAATTCAATTATTGATACAAAATAAATTTTAGGAATAAACTTGATGATAAAGGTGTTATGGTGAAAAATAAGACTAGACTAGTTGTTAATGGCTTTAATCAAGTACAGGGATTAGATTATGATGAAATATATACACCTATGGCTCAATTAGAGTCTATTAGAATGATGTTGGCATTTGTTGCTCATAAGGGGTTTAAACTATATCAAATAGATGTGAAGTCAGTCTTTTAAAATGGTTTTATTAAAGAAGAGATTTATATTGAACAACCATTGGGGTTTGAAAGTGCTGAATTTTCAAACCACGTGTTTAGACTGAAAAAGGTCTTATATGGGCTAAAACAAGCACCTCATATCCGGTATGAAAGGTTGTCAACATTTTTAATTTCTAAGGGATTTCATAGAAGTCAAATTGATCCAACTCTATTTCTAAAAACTAATTGAGAAGACTTTTTTTTAGCCTGAGTATATGTGGATGACATTATTTGTGGATCAACAAATAAGGATATTATCTAAATGAGTTTATAAATCATAGAGAGTGAATTTGAGATGAGTTTGGTTGATGAATTGACATTTTTCTTAGGATTACAAATTAAGCAAATTAAAAAGGGATATATATTCATCAATCAAAATCTACAAATGAAATCCTAAAAAGTTTGGAATGAAAAATGCAAAAGAAATAACTACTCCAATAGCTACAAATACAAAGTTAGATAATGATCCTAAGGGAAAAAATATAGACTTAAAATTGTATCATAGTGTTATAAGTAGCCTCCTATATCTCCAAGCTAGTAAATCCGATATATTATTTGTTGTGGGAATGTGTGCATGATATCAATTTTATGCTAAGGAGTCACATTTGACTGCTGTTAAAAAATTTCTACTATACCTAAAGGGAACACAAAATATAGGATTATGGTATCCTGGAACTGAAATATTTGATCTTATAGGATATTCTGATTCTGATTATGTTGGATGTAAATTGGATCGAAAAAGTACTAATGAGGGTTGTCAATTTCTTAGTTCATCCCTAGTTAGTAGGTCGAGTCTAAGCAATATTATGTCGCACTCTCAACAACCGAAGTTGAATGTATTAAAATGGGGGAGTATATATCACAATTGTTATGAATGACCTACACCTTAGAAGACTATAGACTTATATACAAAAATATGTAAGTTTTGTGTGATAATGTGAGTACTATAAACTTAACAAAAAAATCATTTCACCACTCTAGGACAAAACACATAAAACTCAAACATCATTTTATTAGAGATCATGTAGCTAGATGAGACATTACGTTCAACTATGTTAAGCCCAAATCTAATCTAATTGATATTTTCACAAAATCACTCTTCGAAGTTGAATTTAGTCATTTACAATAGGAGTTAGGAATGTATATTGTAGGATGAATTGCCTCTTTGATCCCTTACACATTTAACAGGAAAGAAACGCTAAAAATCACATTAAAATTGATTTTTACATTTTTACTATAACTCATAAAAACATAAGACATACTTTAGTTGTGTATTGAGACATTTAGATGAAAGTGAGATACTGGGAAAAAAAAATTTAATTCAAAATGCTTGTTATGATGTATTACTTTGGACCAAAATTTGAAAGTTTTTCATGAATCATTTATTTGATCAATCATGGGGAAGACCAATACATAATTTGTGTATTTGGTAAAATATCATGATTGGACATTTCTAATATAAGAAAATCAAACAAAATGTCAAAACATAGTAAGAAATATACAAATATAAGCAAGACACTTCTACCATGTGTATATATGTGATAAATACACAAAATGATACAAGATTGAAGTTAAACAAATTAATTTTCAATAATACAATCGAATGTTCAGTTACCAGCTGACGACTGGGATTACTGTAGCAACGTACAAAAAGTTTCTAAGTCGATTGGGTAGTCGACTGGCTCCTGTAGGAGGAATTATCACGAATATTAATCGACTGATGGAAAACCACTAGTCGGCTGATGTTACTGTATTAGGCCACAGAAAATTTCAGAGTCGATTGCGTGACTCGACCAGAGGTACCAATCGACTGGTGAACCCTACCAATCAACTGTCAATCGTAATTTTAAAATCCTAACCCTAGCACTCGATTGATCTATCATGATTTTTCTCTGCCGAAACCACCTCCCGTCATTTCTCCTTGCTTTTACGGCGATCTTTCTCTCCAATCAGCCCTAGAAACTAGCTCTAAGTATCTTTAATTGTCCGCTTCCGTTTCCTCCCTTCCAAGAGCTAAACCTGGTTTCTTCCTCCTTGTTTCTACCCCCTACTCGCTCTGACCAAATCTCAAACTCCGACCTCTCCTTCTCTGGCGATCTTTTGTTGTGTTTGCTTCAGTGTCAAATCTTGAGCAACTCTCCACCAAAAAATGATCCCAAAGTAATGATTTCGAAACCCTAAACCTAGTTATTCTTTGTATTATCATGATTCTCGTTGTATAACTAAATTATTAGTGCATTCATGAATTTTACATTCATTTTAGACAAAAACGTAGTGCAGTTAATTTTTGTGAAGGATCCTCAAGGAATCGATCGTCCTCGGATCTTAGGTTCCAGAGTGATATGGATATGACCTGACCTATGGGACCCAAGTAATCATTAAAGGGATGGAATAAGGCCCCGGCCGGGGACTCTGTATCGAGTTAGAGGGTAGCGCAACTCGAGGGAGGTCGAGTAGGCCGAGTCGGGGGCGAAGACAACTCGGGAAGGGTCGAAGACCGGAGTAAGCCGAGTCAAGGGCGAAGACGACTCGGGAAGGGTCTAAGATCGGAGTAGGTCGAGTCGGAGCGAAGACGACTCGGGAAGGGTCTAAGATCGGAGTAGGTCAAGTTGAGGGTGAAGACGACTCGGGAAAGGTCTAAGACCAGAGGGGGCAAAGGCAACTTGAGAAGAGTCTAAGACCGGAGTAAACCGAGTTGGGAGCGAAGACGACTTTAGAAAGATCCAATAGCAGAGATAGAGTGAGTCGAGTGTAGAAACACTCGGAAGGTGAGGACCATTCAAAATATTTCATTCTTATACAGAGTATGAACGATCCCCCAACAGCCTGTCCGCACGATGATTCTTATCCACTCGTGGTCCACCACATGGAGATTCCTAACAGAGATTGTCCCCTAACCGCTCAACAGGCGGTGGCCAGAGGACAACCCTAACATGCAAAGAACCCTTCAAAAGTGCTATATAAGAGAAGGTTAATGAAAAGGTTCTCTCTCTGGACTCTCTGGACTTTTCAATCTATATTCTTTTTCATCTTCATCTTCCCTGTCTAACTTAAGCATCGGAGGACCAAATCCAGGAACCCCGGTGATGGTCTCTTAATGCGTGTTAATATTAGCAGGGATACTTTTACGGCCATGAGAACTCTACCTCTCCCGAAGGTTCGGCGAAAGGTACCCTAAAAAGCAATCGCATCACCAGGTGATGATCATTGTCATTCGTTTCAATCTTGTACCTTTCAACTCATACTAGTCTACTATCTGGATGAGCCTTTCTTTAGGGATTGTTGCTATAATGTTGTTGAAATAATACATCATTATCATTTAGAGGAGTTAGTATATTGAACGTATCCTATTAACACTGACCTCCTCTCCGAATTCTATAATAATCTTAGAAAAATCAGAGATGGACCGACATATCAAACTCGCGTAGCTAAATGCGATTTAGATTTTACTCCAAAAATCCTACAGGATTTCTTAAAGCGTCGACCATCAACCGATACATTTGTTTTCTATCCATTATTAGATGTGTCACTTCCTACCCCATTTAAGCATATCAATGTAAATCATATGCATGAACATTTCTTTCAACAACACGGTCGCGAAGGCCGAAATTTATTTTTGGCCAATGACTTATTCGCTCTCGACAATGTACTCTATAAGGTCATTGTTGGGTGTATCATACCTATTGTCACTCGAGGTATGGTCATGGTCCGATCTCCTCATTTGTTTATGATGTATACATTTTGTCACTATCTAGATGTCAATGTTGCACTAAACATTTTCCATTGCATCTTTCATTTCATTGCTCCTGTCCAAGGCAAAATTCATATGTCTTTGGGCAATGTGCTCATTGCATGGGTTGCATCCATGGGCATAAATATTTTGAGCATTCTTCCTTTACTTAGATGGATTCTCACTTTCAGACATTCGAGCAGCGTCTGCTCAAAATGTATGAAATGATACGCACTTGGACTTAGGGTCAACAACCTCCACCTCCTCCACCACCACCGGTCGACGATGTTGATGATTGGTAGCCTAGTTTTTAGTTGTGTGTTTTTGTTTCACTGCTTATTTATTGTAAGAAATGTTATGTTATTTTGCTACAACTTGTATGGGAAATTTTTGAAGACTTAAGTGTGTTACTTTTTGGATATATTATTTATCATTACAATTGAGTGATTGATATATTATTGTTATGTATGTTATCTAATATATTGTTGTTATGTGTGTCACATATATTTTGTTGCATCTAGTGTGGATGACTTTTGATGAATAAATGAAATGCATTGATTTTTGGTTAAATTGTTTATTCAATTATATAATTATGTGTGATATATTGTTGTTATATATGTATTGGCATGTCTCTCTTGTGTTTTTTAGCATGGCTATAAGGGAAGTCTTTGTGTTTGTTCCTCTTTTTGATATTTGCTAAAGGGGAGATGTCAATAATTTAAGTTTGCAAAATAAAGTTGTTAGAAGAGCCTAAACTTAAATAGGTTGTCAAACATCAAAAAAGGAAAAGATTGTTGGTGTAATCATAACCTACACAAGGTATTTTGATGTTTAACAATATTTAAGTTTAGACTTTTTTAACAACTTTATTATGCAAACTTAAATTATTGACAAATTACATATGTAAACCACCTACTTTCTTTGTTGCTAATGGTAAATTTAGTCAAATATGAAGCTGAAAATAGCAAGAGAACGATTCTGCTCCATTAAGATTTAAATGGGTAATAAATCAAGGGAATGAATTCTCTTTGACATTAAATCTGCACTATTAGACAATTGACAATGATGTTGCAACTTGAAGAGAAGAAAAGTAACCATAACAGCATAGAGGGACAAAGAAAAAAAAAAAGACATTCCGGTGCACGAAGCTTCCGTCATGCGGGGTCCCAGAGAATGATCCATTGTACGCAGTCTTACCTTTCTTTGCAAAAGGCTATTTCCAGGATTCGAACCCATGACCCACTAGGTCACAAGACAACAACTTTACTGTTGCGTCAAGGCTCCCCTTCAGGGAGCAAAGAAAACATTTTAAAAAAATGCATGAAACAAACAAAGGTACAGTCCATAGGACAGAGAGAAACAAAAAGAAAATCATGCTCAGGGGAAACAATCATTAGGTACAGAAAGATCAAGCAGGCTGCTCTTTGTTTAACTTATACTATCCATTTGGCATTTCCTATTGTAGAACTCAATAAGAAACTATCAAAATTTAAGAAAATGGTACCTTTGTTGGATTATTTATATCCCACTTTTCTATCTCATTAAGAGGTGTGAAGCAAATATCTGAAGCACATTTATGTTCAATAACTTATTTTTTTTCTAAAAGAACAATGTATTTAAAACTAAGGAATGGATAAGCACACAAGAAGAAAATATTCCAAATTGCCCGTTCAGACATAATCAAAGCATCCAGACATTTAGATATACAATTACATTTAAAAGATACAGAATTTTTAAAAACAATTATAAAGGTGCAAGTCACCACAAGCAACCTACCACTTGTGTTATTAGTCGGGTACTTCTTGTATTCATCCTCATGGATAGCATGAGACTCCTCCACCTGAAAAGAACAACAAAACCAATGCCGAACTTTACTCATTTTCTGCTATCTCTTCTATGTTACACGCGTGCCCTGATGCAACAAACAGATCAACAGGTAAAGATAATAGTATAGTACCACATATTCCAGAAGAAATCACATATTTGCCCTTCTGACAAACTCACAATGAGAAGTTAATAAAATGGCAAGTGCATCTCAATCTGATGGGGAAAACTAGAAAATTAAGAAATGCATCACAATTTGATGAATAAAAATCTAAGAGATCTTAGGTTAATTACAGGAAAGGTAAGACCTCTAGGCAATTAAGATAGTTTTTTAAAAAGGACATCATAGTTTATTGTGGAGATAATTGACACAAGCCATCCTGCCAGATCCCCCAAACACGGTCGTTGCCTAATAGAGCTAACACTAAAAGGAATTTTATATGGTAACAAAGCTTCGTCTTTTTCTTTGTGAATCTCGACATGTACCTCCATCATGCAGAAGAACTTCAACAGCTGATGAAACACAAAAAATCGAAATAGTATGTTCTATAACAATGACTTCCAAGGTACTTATAAGTTATACCCCATGACGCCCTCTACCGAAGTCTAGCAACCAACAGAAGAATCTCTACCGCATTCTCCAGCCAAAGGCAAGAACACTAACCAATAGAACAAAACAAGATCAGACCAAAAAGGAAATGAAAAAGCTAAAACTTCCTCGCTGAGAGCAAAGAAACCTCGAAAAGGGCAAAGAAAAAGCTAACCTTGACAGGGAGTCAAGGCACGAAATATCGTTAAAAGCTCGCATCGGCAGAAAAGCGTAAAATACTCAACAAAAAAAATGCTTAAAACAAGTTATATAATCTAGAGCGGATCCGCATCAACCGCAGAGATTTGATGCTTCCGATCAATTGAGAATTATATCGACATATCTAGTGAAGGATAGGAGAAACCGTACCTGGGATCGGAGACCTTGCAGCAAGAAGTAGGATTACGATTTAATTTCTCCGGAGCGTGAAGATATGTAGGAAACGAGGAGGACGGCAGGAGGACGAGAGCGTGGAGGATGGTGGAAGGACGACCGAAGAAAGAACACACAGGAACGGTGGAGTCGAGCATATGAATACCGCGTTAAAAAGAAAGAGGAGACGCGTGGGGATGTTGGGTGGGATGCATTCTCCGGTCATGTGGTGTAATTTGGAACGCAAGAAAGAAACGGAAAGAAAAAGAAGCGGCGTGATGTTTCCGTTTTTTTTTTTTATGGGATCTTGTATTCGAGCGATCCGCTCGGTGACCAATCTGATCCATATATGGATCTCAAGAGTTCAAAATATTTTTAAACGAAGTCTTTATATTGATTATCAAAATAAATTTAAAAGTATTGGTCCGTCTTAAATTATTTTTTATTATTATTTCTTTTGCTTCACCATATTCTTATTATCTCTTTCCCTTTTGTAGATTTCGTGTGGAAACTTTCAAATTTATAAATATTAATTTACAATTTAAAAATTTAGGATTCAAAAGAACAAGTGAAATCAATTTAAAATTTAAGATTCATTCTACGTTATGATTGATTTATAGTGAGTTTGGAAGATTTTATTGTAAATTCAATTGTGTTTATAAATTGTTCCACGTCCACCACATTATAGACTGATTTATAATGAGTTTGTAACATTTCATTGTGTTCAATGGATTATAAGGAGATGTAAGATTCGATAATTTATCAAACAGTGCACGTGAAGTTTAGAATTATCTAAACAACGTCCAAACTTTCATATTTATCTAATGGCGCACTTAATTTCGTTTTTACCCCTCCCGCCAAACAGAACTTTTAATGCTGAAATTTTGCAGGCATCCGAGCCACAACTGAAAATCCCGAGTCATCCAAACGTCCCATCCAAACGAGCCAACATTAGCATCTTTCTCTCTTTAGCTTTCGAGAAAATCTTCCAGACTCGAGGCACAAATCTTTTAAACTTCTTGCACTCCATTTTTCGTCCAACATGATTTCTCGAGCGAGCTTCCGAGTTTTAGGATTTTCGACGAGACGCTTCAAAATAATCTGTGTAGTTCTCTCATTTAGCTATATGTGTTACCCATTTCTTACTCGATTTTAGGGTTTCCGTTGAAAGTCGTAAATCTCAAAAGCTTTCTGTCTATCATTCATGATTGCAGAATGAGTCAAGAATCTGATTCAATCTCTCCTTCACCGGCCAAAATATGTCTCGCATTTCTTGCTTTAGTCGAATATGAAGGACGCCATTTATTTTAAATGTTTTTTCGATTATGGTTTTGGAATGATTCCAAATATTCAAATGGACAATTTTTTTAATCTGTATCTGAATTAGATAAATAGATCCCTGAGATTTTTTTCACAGGATTATTGCAAAGCATTGCGAATTCTCTAATTTGTTATATACAATTACAAAATGAAGGAATAAATTAAATCAGGTTTTTAAAATTTTGTATTTCCAAATTTTTAAGGAAAAAATGAGTGTACGAAGAAACTCCAATGGACCAACATTTTAGGTCACTTTATTGAATTTTTTAGAGGTCTAAGAGCTAAAGGAAAGCAATATCTGTTTGTTTGTTTATATGAAAGGTACAGAGAAATCATTAAACAAACCACATTTGCTATTTTTTTGAATATACAAGACATTCCACAAATTCGTGGCATATTGGTCAATATATTTCAAAGTTGGGATGCGCCAAGTCAAAACTTTAAGTTTTCAATTGTGCCAGTTGCTTTCACCAGAAGAGATGTTGGGTTTTCGGCACCGCGGCGTGTGTGTGTTCGATCATGTTTCGTAAACATGAGCACAGCGGAAGCAATTAAAAATAATAAATTTATATTTATTACAACACACACAACACACGCATGCTATTACAACAAGTGTAGACATAACCATAAATTAAAATTTGCAATAAAAGAAAATTATCTACGTTATACCTTTCGTATGACGTGTAGCGGGAACGACATCAACCGGAACGATCCTCGTAAGAATCGTCTCTATCTGTATCCACGCCGAGCTCCTCGGGATGACTTCGCTAAGCCACGAGCTTCGTCTTCGTATGGGTTACTAGCCTCGTGTTGAAGACAACGTGATCGAGAGATGATCACGATCCGAATCCAAATTCGGATCCAAAACCGAGTCCTCAAAACTCGATTCTCCGGAGAGGTATTCGTCAACCGTTTGACGAATCCTTCGTCCCCCACCTCAGAGGATTACCGGAGATCAAATCCCCGGTAAGTTAGCCGCTGTCAGAGCACTAACCGTCGTCCAAACGACGCTCCGACGAGAGGAGGAGAAGCTGTCCAGAAAACTGGACAGCTTGGTGGAGGATATAGGCGCCGACCAACCAAGGAAAGAAAAGGCTCACCTTGATGCCAAACCTATAGGAGATCACCGGAGGGTCGCCGGAGGATAGTCGGCTGAAGCTTGGACGCCGGCAACAAGTTGGACGGCGGCACAAGGGGTTGGGCGGCGACACACTAGGGTTGGCGCCGAAAACTCCTTCAAGGGGTGGGCGGCAACTCCAAGGGCTAGACTTTTGGATTAGGGTTTAAGCCCTATTTTATAGAGAACTAATTCTCTTAATGGTTAATGGATCATATCCATAAAGCTCGTTAACCCGCTCCATTAAGATAAGTTAAAATAAACCAAACCATGATGGCTTATTTTAAGTTAAAACGAACCGAACCAACTTTTGGTTCATTCGTTAAAAATAAACCAAACCCTTTGGTTTATTCTCATCCATTGGATTAGAACCAAACCATTTTGGTCCATCCATTATGTCTTTATAAGACACGGCCCATCCACGCTTCCATTGCGACTGAAACAATTTCATGCTCGCTTTATGTTTGGTCCAACCAAACATAGTTTCTCTCGGTCTGAGAATCCCATTCTCAAGCTCGTTTTAAATCCTTTGGATTACGCTCGTTGTGCGTGTGACCAAATAGGTTCTCGGTTTATGTTGGCCGTCTATAATTAACCATTAATTATAGAACGATCATGAGTGGCACCTAGTAGTACATCATGATCCCCAATTAACCGAAAAGATCAACGGTTGATCCGAACTATTTTCAAACTCTTCAAGATGGCTCGAATGATTCGTGCCCCATTCCCTTCACTCATCTTATACCCACTTGGTTCAGGACATGGTCTATAGTGTCAGTACCCACTAGGCTGACTACGTCACACCTAGCCCAAGTATCATTTCCTCGTCCTACGGATTCTAGTTACTCCACATGTATAGAAGAGTACCTTACTCTAAACATGTAATGCTTTGGCCAAAGACTTTAGTAACAATCCGACGAGAGGCCATGGGTATACATCTCCTCGCAAGGAGTGGTGAATCCTTTATAGGCTATTCAAACACCTTGATCACTTCAACTTATACCCAATCATCCGGGTCCACATCTCCTTAGAGATGTTTGCTTAAGATGTCAAAGCATAAGTCTCCATGATCAAGATGACTTGAATCTGCAAGTCGAAGGATTCGTTCGGTTACGTATTGCTTAGAACTTCATTGACAGTCATCCCGGTATATATCAGAGAACCATATGAATCTTCATGATCAAGATGGTCCTCCAATGAACTAGATTACCATAGCCCACTAGAACCATCGCACGATCTATATATCCCGGACATCACTATGAAGTCTCGACCCGGTGAAGTCATTCCAACTTGCCTTGGCCCAGCTTACACCACAGGGTATACCTCGTGCTAGTCTCGGCCCAGAATATGTTTGGTGTCCCAAGATCCATCGATTCATCGACTAGGGATAATTCGATACATCACAATTACACATGTAGAGATACTCACTAGTTGTGATCCAATCACAAATTCTCTCATCTTTGTGAATAAATATCGTGGACATTGATAAATGAGTTTAAGATCAATCAAATACATAAAACATGTATACTCAAATAGTGAATCTTCATTTATCATATAAATGGTTCATACATAAAGCGATTGCCTTAGGACATCTCTCATATATTTATTGCTAACGGACTCCCGCGGCCTAATGCGATCGCTCGGTATCGATACCATAAGCTCGAACATGACCCTCGAGCTTACTTTGAGGTAATGCTTAGTCGAAGGATCCGCTAAGTTCCTTTCGGTGGGAATTTTCTCGATTTGTATTTCGTTCCTCTTGATGATCTCTCGATAAGATGATAGCGTGGCACATGTTTGGATCGTTGATGAGACCTTGGCTCTTTCGCTGTCTGCAATTGCTCCGTTGTTGTCGCGATGGGCCGGTATTGCTTGACAATGGCGGAATCACACCAAGTTCATGAGCGAACTTCTTGATCCAAACGCTTCCTTGCTGCTTAGGCTGCAATATATTACGCCTCGGTGGTAGAATCGCTCTGATCTCTTGTTTGGAACTTTTCCAACTCACTGCGCCCCATTCAAGGTGAACACGTATCGGTGAGACACAGAATCATCCTTGTATGCATGAAGTTGGCATCCGTATACCGCGTATCACCATGTCCCCTTCTCCATATATTAGAAACACATCCTTAGTTCTTCTCAAGTACTTAAGGATCGTCTTATGACCCCCAATGATCCATTCTGGATCGGTTGAGTATCTGCTCGTGACACTCGGGCGTCACGATACATCGGGCCTCGTACGTAACATAGCATACATGATAGATCCTATTGCGGATGCATAGGGAATCTTACTCATGCAAATCCTCTCGTCTTACGTGCGCGGACACATAGACTTGAAAGGTGTACCCCATGCTTGATGGGAGATAACCTTTCTTGGATTAAACGTACTAAACCTCTTTGCTTTTCGGTCTATATATGTAGGCTGCGAAAGACCAAGCAAGTTTGATCTATCTCTATAGATCTTAATCCCAGGATGTAGGTTGCTTCTCCGTCTTTCATGGAGAATGTCTTGGATAACCAAACCTTAGCGTGTAAGATTGACACATACGTTTCCTATAAGTAATATGTCATCGACATACAATACTATGAACACATTGCACTCCACTAACCTTCTTGTACACACAAGGTTAAATGCGGATTTTGTGAGAAATCAAACTTTTGATCATCTCATCAAAAGCGGATATTCTAGCTCTGGATGCTTGCTTGATCCATAAATGGATCGTCGCAATTTGCATACCTTGGTTTTATCAGCGATGTGAAACCCTCGGTGTATCATATACACGTCCTCGGCGAGTTTCCATTAAGGAAAAATTTATTTTCACATCCATCTGCCATATCTCATAATCATAATGAGCCGCTATGGCGGGAGCATCGAATGGATTTAAGCATAGCTCTGATGAATAGGTTTCGTCATAATCAACACCTTGTTTTTGGCGATATCCTTTCGCCACCAATCTAAGCCTTATAGGTAATCACATTACCATCCATGTCGGTTTTCTTCTTGAAAACCCACTTGCACCCTATAGGCTTTATGCCTTGGTGGGTCGACGAGTTCGAACTTGGTTTTCGTACATGGAATCCATTTGACTTCATGGCACCAAGCCACTTATCCCTTCTACGAACTTATCGGCACTTCTTCATAAGGGGTAGGCTCCTCATCATCAATGAGTAACACATCGTTCGATTCACTTACGAAATCCATATCTCTCGGGAATATTGCGTGTTCTACGGATCTCTGAAGATGTGGTGTTACAATAAGTCGTAGGATTGCTCATCACTATGAGTTGTGGTGTTGTGCTCACCGGTATCTCATCAATGTCTATTTGAGTCTCTCGAGCCTCCTCAAGCTCGGCGATACTCCCACTATTTTCTTGCAAGAGAAACTCTTTCTCTAGAAACACGGCATGCCTTGAAACAAACACCTTTTGTTCCACGGGATGATAGAATTGGTAACCCCTTGTTTCCTTAGGGTATCGATAAATAGACATTTATCGGACTTAGCATCTAGTTTATGCGTCTGATCCAGCTTCACATAAGCGGGACAACCCCATATCTTCAAGTAAGATACATGAGGTTTCTTACCATTCCATATCTCATATGGAGTAGTTGAGACTACCTTAGTAGGCATTACATTTTAACAAGTAAGCGGTATGCGAAGTGCATAACCCCAAAGGACTTGGGAAGAGTCGCATGATTCATCATTGACTGACCATGTCCAACAAGGTCGATTCTCTCGGATACACCATTATCTTTGTGGTGTATAGGCGGAGTCCATTGAGACAATATACCATTGTCTCTTAGGATAATCAGAAACTCTTGACTTAAGTATTCACCACCTCGATCCGATCAGTATTTTAATACTCTTGTCATGTTGTTTCTCTACTTCATTTCTGAATTCTTTGAACCTTTCAAAGGCTTGGACTTGTGTTTCATCAAGAACACATACCCAAACCATGAGTGATCATCGGTGAAGGTAATGAAGTAGCTATAGCCTCCTAAAGATTGAGTTGACATAGGTCCACATACATCACTATGTATTAGGCCTAGTAACTCTCCCACTCGTTCACCTTTTCGTAAAGGTATCTTAGTCATCTTGCCTTTTAAGCATGATTACATGTATCGTATGAATCAATTCAAGCGATTCCGAATTCCACATCGGTGTAATTCGGACATGCGTTTCTTGCTTATATGGCCAAGGCGACAATGCCACATATAGGAGTCTATTTGATTATCCTTTCGAGCACGCAGCGTGTTGCTCGCCCGATATTGAAAATGTCCTTTGGAATCGTCCAGCGTATAAATGCCATTACTCAAGTTTGAGTTCCGTAAAATCGCCCATTTAAAGTTATATAACAACAATTGTTACTAAGCGTCGAATGGAAACCATTTCTATTTAAGCGAAATAGAAACAATGTTCTTTATTAGAGAAGGAACATAATAGCAATTGTCGATTCTAAGACTAGTCCACTAGGGAGCTTGACAAATAAGTTCGATGGCGTGCGCGGCAACCTTTGCTCCATTGCGACTCATGAATTTGACTCCCCTCGACAAGTCTTCTTACATTCCTTAGCCCCAATGTCATTACATATATGTGAGCTACACCCAGTATCCAATACCCAAGTGTCCAAGGAAATAGAATGACAATCAATAATGAAGATACTTGAAGAGGATGGGGCATCGGATGCCTTCTTCTTCTTCATGGACTCAAGATAAATCTTGCAGTTTCTTCGCTAGTGGCCTTCCTTGCCACAGTGATGGCAAGTGCCCTTTTGCGCTGGTTCCACCTTCTTTGCCTTTTTGTTCTTTCCTTTCTTCTGTTCTTTTGCCTTCCTCTTAGAACCTTTCTTTGAGGAATCAACTAACAGAACCGCCTTCTCCTCATGCTTCACAGAAGGCTCCACAGTCTTGACATATTGAGGAGCCGGGAATGGTGGATTCAATTTGTTCATCCAGATAGTTCATCACAAATTGCGAGAAACTCTTGGGCAAACAATGCGAATTAAGTCAATACTTAACTCATGATCCATCACAAAACCGAGGGTAGCTAGCGCTCGATGTACCCGTTCATCTTTAGCCTGGCGCACTCTGGGATGAACCTTCTTGCATCTTCGTGGTGAAGAAGAGCCTAGAGACCTCGAACCTTTCGGATCTCGCTTGCTCATCGAACAACTCATGAAGATGGAAGACCATAGTATTAGCATCCATATGCTCATGCTGCTTTTGCAGCTCAGGTACCATCGTCGCTAGCATGATGCAACTCGCCCATCGAGAATCGCCGCATGTTTACGATAGACGACATTTGATGCAGGTTACATCGTCCTTAGGGCCCGGTCGGGAAGAGGCTCTTCAAGGACATATGCAAGCTTTTTTCGTCTTGAGAACAATTCTCGAGTTTCTAAGCGATCCGAGGAAGTTAAGCCCGATCGGTTTGTTCGAATCCAAAATAGTCTGCGAAATTCAAAGGCGTCGTGATCAATTTATTGACCTAGAAATACAAAACGAGCATATATGAAAATGATTTTAAAATGCATCAATATACATTTATAAATCTCATTCATTTTTAATTTCAAAAACCCAAAATCACTTGGAGATTGTAGGTCCATCTCGAATGGTGATATCCATCGTAGTTATGAACAACCTTGGAGAGTCCAACAAGTCATTCATAACTACGATGGTGAGTATCATCTATACCGATTGCATATCCGTATATGCAACTATCACAATGTGCTATCAACTAATTGAATGTTCACACATACATCGGGTTGTTAACACATTAACAAGTATGCATCATATGCATAGCACCCAACTTCACCTCCTTTACGCCGACCTTGGAGAGAGTCGACAAGCCGATGCTCGGGTTAAAGCCAACCCATTAATCGGGACATAGTTTTAATATGGTTAGGCGCATTCAACCAATTAGCCCACTTGGAGAGAGTCCAACAACCAAAGCTAACGATTGACCTCGACTCTTACCATATTAGTATTAAACTATTCCATGGTTTGAACATGTTAGGGTTGGCCAGGGCTTGGAGAGAGTCCAACAACCCAAACAAGAAACAGAACTCTGGTTCTAACCATATTAATGGAAGGTGTAGGCTTTAATATTGATTAAGGGTTTTTATGTCTCATCCTCTTTGCATGCAAATAACTATTATCTACATGGCATGACATACATGACATACATCTACATGTCACGACATGCATGGCATAATGTTATGCATCTAATGTAATTACATGGCATACAATTATGTCATGTATATAATTTCCTTATATGTCATAACTATTTATGGAAATAAAATATGTTTAAGATTTGATTCTCCAAATCAAATCATAATTAAATTAGGAAACAAATTTCCAAATCTAATCACATATTTTATTCATGGAATTATTTGATTAAGGAAAATCTATTTAGGAAACCAATTTCCTAAATCATTGAAACTACTTATGGAAATAAAATATTTTTAAGATTTGATTTCCCAAATCAAATCATGATTAAATTAGAAAACAAATTTCCCGAATCTAATCAAATATTTTATTTATGGAAAATATCAATTTCCATAAATACTTCCAACTTTTCAAAAGTGGAAGATTTCCATAAATACTTCTAGACTTTCCAAAATTGAAAAATTTCCATAAATACTTCTAAATTTCCAAAATTTAGAAAATTTCCAGAAATACATTATGACTATCGCAAAACTAATTTTACGATTATGTCGAAACACAACCTGGGCTCTGATACCACTGTTGGGTTTTCGGCACCGCGGCGTGTGTGTGTTCGATCATGTTTCGTAAACATGAGCACAGCGGAAGCAATTAAAAATAATAAATCTATATTTATTACGACACACACAACACACGCATGCTATTACAACAAGTGTAGATATAACCGTAAATTAAAATTTGCAATAAAAGAAAATTATCTATGTTATACCTTTCGTATGACGTGTAGCGGGAACGACATCAACCGGAACGATCCTCGTAAGAATCGTCTCTATCCGTATCCACGCCGAGCTCCTCGGGATTACTTTGCTAAGCCACGAGCTTCGTCTTCGTACGGGTTACTAGCCTCGTGTTGAAGACAACGTGATCGAGAGATGATCACGATCCGAATCCAAATTCGGATCCAAAACCGAGTCCTCAAAACTCGATTCTCCGGAGAGGTATTCGTCAACCGTTTGACGAATCCTTCATCTCCCACCTCAAAGGATTACCGGAGATCAAATCCCCGGTAAGTTAGCCGCTGTCGGAGCACTAACCGTCGTCCAAACGACGCTCCGACGAGAGGAGGAGAAGCTGTCCAGAAAACTGGACAGCTTGGTGGAGGATATAGGCGCCGGCCAACCAAGGAAAGAAAAGGCTCACCTTGATGCCAAACCTATAGGAGATCATCGGAGGGTCGCCGGAGGATAGCCGGCTGAAGCTTGGACGCCGGCAACAAGTTGGACGGCGACACAAGGGGTTGGGCGGCGACACACTAGGGTTGGCGCCGAAAACTCCTTCAAGGGGTGGGCGGCAACTCCAAGGGCTAGACTTTTGGATTAGGGTTTAAGCCTTATTTTATAGAGAACTAATTCTCTTAATGGTTAATGGATCATATCCATAAAGCCCGTTAACCCGCTCCATTAAGATAAGTTAAAATAAACCAAACCATGATGGTTTATTTTAAGTTAAAACGAACCGAACCAACTTTTGGTTCATTCGTTTAAAATAAACCAAACCCTTTGGTTTATTCTCATCCATTGGATTAGAACCAAACCATTTTGGTCCATCCATTATGTCTTCATAAGACACGGCCCATCCACGCTTCCATTACGACTGAAACAATTTCATGCTCGCTTTATGTTTGGTCCAACCAAACATAGTTTCTCTCGGTCTGAGAATCTCATTCTCAAGCTCGTTTTAAATCCTTTGGATTACGCTCATTGTGCGTGTGACCAAATAGGTTCTCGGTTTATGTTGGCCGTCTATAATTAACCATTAATTATAGAACGATCATGAGTGGCACCTAGTAGTACATCATGATCCCCAATTAACCGAAAAGATCAACGGTTGATCGAACTATTTACGAAACCCTTGATGCTCGAATGAATCGTGCCCCATTCCCTTCACTCATCTTATACCCACTTGGTTCAGGACATGGTCTATAGTGTCAGTCCCCACTAGGCTGACTACGTCACACCTAGCCCAAGTATCATTTCCTCGTCCTGCGGATTCTAGTTACTCCACATGTATCGAAGAGTACTTTACTCTAAACATGTAATGCTTTGGCCAGACTTTAGTAACAATCGGCGAGAGGCCATGGGTATACATCTCCTCGCAAGGAGTGGTGAATCCTTTATAGGCTATTCAAACACCTTCGATCACTTCGACTTATACCCAATCATCCCGGGTCCACATCTCCTCGGAGATGTTTGCTTAAGATGTCAAAGCATAAGTCTCCATGATCGAGATGACTTGAATCTGCAAGTCGAAGGAACATCGCACTTAAGCCCACGATAAGAACTTCATTGACATATCTATATATGCGAGAACCATATGAAGTCTTACGGTTGGTCACTCGATGAACTAGTTACCATAACTAGCATCCACGATTAACTCGGACATCACGATGTCTCGGCCCGGTGAGAATCGGTGCTTGGATACACCGAGTATACCTCGTGCTAGTCTCGGCGAATTGATGGTGTCGAATCCATCGATTCATCGACTAGGATAATTAGATACATCACAATTACACATGTAGAGATACTCACTAGTTGTGATCAATCACAAATTCTCTCATCTTTGTGAATATCGTGGACATTCAGTAAATGAGTTTAAGATCCAATCAAATACATAAAACATGTATACTCAAATAGTGAATCTTCATTTATCATATAAATGGTTCATACATAAGGCGATTGCCTTAGGACATCTCTCATATATTACTAACAAGAGATATGTCCCTTTTGCTCAGTATTGCAGATAGAGGGGCTTCTGTTCCCATGAATTCAACTAATATATCAGGTGTTCTTTTCATTTCTCAATTCTCCAAAAAAGAACCAACTAGATCAAAATTAGAGTATTTTCTTAAAACTTATTCTGCTAGAGTAGAATTAGAAGAAGATGTTTTGGTGTTTTGTAAGTTGTATGTTTTGTATATATTTGCTTGTGTGTTGTTCTGTACTACTACATATAAGGTCCCCATAGGTCTTGTAGATATTGTAGATGATTTTGACAACATAGGTAGTTTCAATTGGGTTAAAGCCATCCATCAATTTATGGCTCCACAATTACCCACTATTGGAGATCTATGTTCATCTACTAATACAGTTGCACAAAACAACTGAATTCCTTACCTAAAGGGATTTGTCGGGCTTTTGGTTGTAAGTTACTTCTTACTAATTTATTTTGTCTTTTATATTCACATAAGTATGTAACACCTTGGATATGAGCAGACATGGTTTCTAGAACATGTCCCAATCCAGAGACCATCCAATACCGAATGGTCACAAATAAATAAGTGGAGGGCAACTCCTTCACATACTAGCAAGGCGAGAAATTTATTGGAGCAAGTCTCACCTGAACAAGTAAATAGAAGACCACAACTTAACATTTTTTCATTTTCGTTATCTAAATAATTGTTAATTTTTTGATAGATTATTGTTGATCTAGTTTGTACCCGTAGTGAAATTATACTGCTTGATAAGGTTGACTATTATATTGAAAATACTCCCCATCCAATAGAGACATCGTCATCACAAATTATACAAGAAAAATACTCTACTACTCAACGCCATGAGTGTTTAGTTTATCAGAGACAACTCAAAGAGTTAAGAATGGAAAACATGACACTAACTGAAAGGGTAAAAGAACTAATTGAAATTATAGGAAGAGAAGGTATAGAGGCGGAATCAAATAACCCTGAAGTTGATCATCAACCTCAACCAGAACCAATTGCCACTAGAACAAGACAATGAGAAAGAACCCGCTATGATTACAGGGATACTCCCATTGATAGTTCACTATGGGCAAAATTGGTACCTGAAAGGAAAAGAAAAAAGATAGAAATTTATGATGTTGAGGTATTAGAAGGGCAACCTGAGAAAGATGTAAATGAAGCAGAAGTTTTGGGGAAAAAGGGAAAACAAATAATTGGTATGGATGAATTGCAAGCGAGGGATACTATCTCTATTGTGGAAGAAGAAGATGAAAAAGATCTTGAGAGGGAGGAAGCAAGAATTGATAAACTTAACCAAATGAGAATGGAAGCCATTGCGGTAAGTCAGAATACAAAGAAAATTAGTTTTTGTTAATTTTTTTAAATTACTAATCTAATTTTTTTATTATAGTATGTCAAGAAAAAATGTAAGACATCAAAGAAGCAAAAACAAGATGTTGATGTGACCTACTTGCTAAAAAGTTTAGAAAAAAATAAAGTATGGTAGTTACATCCACCATTACATTTGAAATTTTTGTTACAATAATATAGAAAGTGCAAATATTTATTTACCATTAAATTTTTTTGTAGGCCTATTACAGGTTATGTTCGGGAGGAAGGTCCTTTTTCATTAACTCTGAATTCTTTATGCTCTGGAGTTAATGGATCTGTTTTCACAGTTAGGGAGGTTATCGATATATTTTGTTAAATTCTTTTTAGAGGGGCCTCCTCCTCATGTAGATCATATAACAAGTCTGTGTATTGCTCATCCGGGTTCATTGTAAGGAATTTAAATTATCTTGTAGTCTGACGATTTAAAATGTTATACTAAATTTTTAAATATTTTCTTCTATACACAATTGCAGTCAGCATTAAGAATGTTGTGGAAGACTGCCACGATACAAATCATAAACATGGACATAAATGTTGGAGAGGTTAGATATATTTTTATATCTCTAAATATTGACCAAACTCACTTTCACCTGTTGTGTATTGACACAAAAGCAATGACTTTCAATCATTACAACTCCCTTTCATATAGAGGAAGATCAAAAGCTGATTTTGAAGCAGTTGTGAGTAGATAATTTTTTAAAATATGGCATTGTATCTATAAATGAATAGTTATGTTAACTTAATCATTGTGTAATAATAGATATCCCAATTTAAAGGATATTCATCTAAGAACCTTGCAACAATTCATCCATGTTTACAAGCTTATTACCCCATCGACAACTGGGTTTCTGTTACAACTGATTATCCCCAACAAGTAGCAAGGTACTAAAAGAAAAATACTAAACGTGAAATTTTACTTTTGAATTGAAATATAAAATTTGTCATGGTATTTTTATAGCAATGATTGTGCCTTCTTTATGATGCAATACATGAGATGTCTACTGTATGGTGAGAAGATGGACTTCAAACAAGAAGACATGACAAAATTCAGAATAGATGTCTCAGTGTCAATTTTAAGGGATGAGTTCTTCATAATGTAATTTAAGAAAACCTTAGGTGGGAGTATGATAATGCATTTTTGTATTTGAGTTAATTATGATTTTTGTTAATTTGTAAATGATACTGCATTCCATAGATCAACAGTGACTGTAATTTTGATATATTGTTAAATATATTCTTGAATCTAACAATACAATGGTTTGGTTTTGATGTTGTGAAATTGAATGGAATGGAAGGGGACCTTTTTTATATTTGGTAGGTTTATATTCCCTATTGTTGAATTTTGTTTAAATTTTCAGCACCACCTTATTCAAAATACAGGACCATGGTGTTGATGCGATTTAAATTCCCAGCACCACCTATCTCTGCCAGGTTAAATGTCCATGTTGGAAATTTGAGTCTCAGGACCACGGGGGTACTGGGATTTTAATCCCAGGACTTCGATGGTGCTGAGATTGAAATCCCAGGAATACAGTGGTCATGAGATTTAGATTTCCAATAACACGTCCAATTTCAAACTGGTTCTAATCTAAAAAGTGGTGCTGGGTACTATATTCCCAGGAACACAGTGGTCCTGAGATTTAAATTCCCAGTACCATGTACAATATCAAGCTAGCCGAAAAAGGTGGTGCTAGAAATTATATTCCCAGGAACACAGTGATGTTGAGATTTAAATTTTCAGCATCACGTACAATTTCAAGCTAACGGAGACAAAATGTGGTGCTGGGATTTATATTCCCAGGAACATAGTGGGTCTGAGATTTAAATTCCCAACACAGTGGTGGTGCTGGGATTACAACTGAGATAAGGGGATCCGAGCCGAGATAAACTATTTTAATTTACATTCATCGATGCTATACTCTACGAAGGAGTGTACAACATATCTAGATCGAAAGTAAATTAAAATGAGCGGCTAAACAATATCGTATTTAATTATAAAAATTAAATACTAATTAGCCTCATCAACCCCGAGGATTCAAATAAATAATTGCAATCATACATACACAATCACATACACCCACATAGACATAATAGTTAGATCTTATGTCTGCAAACAAAAAGTTAGCATACACACATCCTACTATTATCCGGCATAAGCAATATATGATAAATGCATGAAAGTAACCGAATCCAAAACACACAAAACCAGAAACCATGCCTCTAATACCAGTTGACGAGGAATTGCTTCCCCTTTTGGTCGCTTGTGCATGACGATCCTATCACATGTCCCCAGATTAAAAAAATTAATCCAGACGAAGATAGATTACCCAAGCAACCGATCCATCATCGTGCTATTCAATTTGAGTGGTCGCTTGAACACACTTGTTGTTCAAGCAACCTAACTCTTTTCCTCGATTAGCCACGGAATAGATGATAAATGGATCGTCGATTTTTGTGTTTATCATCGAGGTCCATGTTAATCAATAACATACAAAATACAAAAGAACTAAAATCAAAATTAAACAAGATTATACCTCTTGTTTTACCTCTTGATCTTCTATTGTATTCCTATCCTCTTCTTGGACGTCGTGTGGGCAACGATCTTTCAAGAATTGAAGCCTCCTAGATCTCGTATCTTCCCTTCCTTGCTTGCTCTGAACAAAAGGAAGACAATCCTCCCTTCTTCTCATATCTAGCGTCGACCACCAAGCCTCCTTGCTTGGTTGTTGCCGTCGGCCAAGGAGAGGGAGAGGAAGAGGTGCGCCGGCCCTAGGGGAAGCCAAAGCAAAACCCTAACCGACCCTAGATGATGGAAGGAGGCGCCGACCAAGAGATGAGCTCTTGTTGCCGCCGACCCTTGGAGATGGGGAGGTGGCGCCGCCCAAGGAGAAGGGAAGGAGAAGAGAAGCCCTAGGTTATCGCCGCCAACAAGGAGAAGCCAAACCCTAGCCACCACTTATTGCCGCCTAAGCCTCCCACGCCAACTCCAAAACCCTAGCACAACCTCAAAAATGTTCTTGCCGCCCAAACCTCTCCCCCTTATTTATAGATCTAAGCTTCATGAGGTATTTATAATATGCTACAATAGGGACCATGAGGAGGAGTTGAATCTTGGCCACCCAATAGATCCAAACCACACAAAACCCGATCCATTAATAATGATCCATTCCACTAGAGGATTATCATTGATCTACCTCACCAACCCCCATAAATAAATATGGGCTTCATATATTATTTGTACAAAATATCTCCCCGTGTTTAAGATATTGAATGTCCATTAATTAATTAAATTGCTGATAATTTAATTAATTAATATCTAACTCCATGAGTAGCACCACTCATCCTTATCATCATGTTGGACCAAGTCCACCTGCAGGATTTACATGATGAACCTTATGAGCTCCTCAAGGGGACATCATCATCCTAGTATATAGGATACAGTTTCCTCCTATAATCAACGACACACCATGTAAATAATATTATTTACCAACTTACCAGGCTTATCGATTTAACACATAAATCTCGCTCATTGGTAAATCAAAGAAATAAATACTAAGTATATGTTCCCATTATTATATCGGGATTAAGAGCATATACACCATAATATCTGAGGTCCGATTTAATTATACAGTTAGTATAAATTGAATCACCTCTAAATCGGTTCTGCTCAATACACACAAAGTGTACTAGTGTAATTCTATGATCAAGATAAATTAATACCAAATTACACTACAACCATGCCAATGCATGGTTTGTCCAAAACCATCTTGGTTGTGAGCCTCTACTTATACTCTATAAGAAACTGATAACATGATCTGTGCGACACCACACATCATGTTATCTACAATGTAAAGCATCAGACAATATGCATAAATATAAAATGCAAACAATGATCATATGATTCTTATTTCAAAATGAAGATGTTCATACAAAGGCTAGGCTTTCAGTATACATCCCAATAGATGTATCGTATGCTCTGAGTGTCACGAGCAGATATCAGTCTGATCCAGGAATGGATCATTGGGCGACTGTTAAGACAATCCTTAAGTACTTAAGAAGAACTAAGGATGTGTTCCTAATATATAGAGAAGATGATATGGTAATACGCGGGTATACGGATGTCAGCTTCCAGACATACAAGGATGATTTCAGGTCTCAGTCTAGGTATGTATTTACCATAAATGGAGGTGCAATAAGTTGAAAAAGTTCCAAGCAAGACACTGTAGCGGATTCTACCACTGAGGCAAAATACATTGCAGCTTCAAAAGAAACAAAGGAAGTGGTTTGGATCAAGAAGTTTGTCTCTGAACTTGGTGTGGTTCCAACCATTATTGAAGCAATACTAGTCTACTGCGACAACAATGGAGTGATTGCATAAGCAAAATATCCAAGGTCTCATCAACAATCCAAACATATGCTTCGCTGCTATCATCTGATCAGGTAGATCATCAGTAGGAAGGAAATACAAATCGAGAAGATTCCCACTAAAAGGAACTTAGCGGACCCTTTAACTAAGGTTTTACCTCAGAGTAAGTTTGAGGGTCATGTTAGAGCTTATGGTATTGGATACCGTGGCGATTGGCATTAGACCAAGTGGGAGTTTATTAGTAATATATGAGAGGTGTCCTAAGGCAATCGCCTTATGGTTGTACCAATTATTTGATAAATGAAGATTCACTATTTGAGTATACATGTTTTCATATATTTGATTGGATCTTAAACTCATTTATTGAATATCTGTAATATGATTCACAACTTTAGAGAATTTGTGATTGGATCACAACTAGTGAGTATCGCTACATGTGCAATTGTGATGTATTAGAATTATCCCTAGTTGATGAATTGATGCATACGGATGTCATCGATTCCGTTGAGACTAGCACGAGGTAAACTCTTTGGTTTATCCAAGCAGCTGTTCCTCACTGGCTGGAGACATTGGGATGTCTGGAGTTAATCGTGGATGCTAGTTATGGTAACTAGTTCATTGAAGTGACCAGCTGTAAGACTTCATATGATTCTTTGCATATATGGACATGTCAATGAAGTTCTTACAGTAGCTTAAGTGCGATGTTCCTTCGACTTACGATATTCAAGTCATCTTGGTCATGAAGACTTATGCTTTGATATCTTAAGCAAACATCTCTGAGGAGATGTGGACCCAGGATGATTGGGTATAAATCGAAGTGGACGAAGGTATTTGAATAGCCTACAAAGGATTCACCGCTCCTTGCGAGGAGATGTATATCCTATGGCCTCTCGTCGGATTGTTACTAAAGTCTTTGGCCAAAGTATTACATGTTTAGAGTATGGTACTCTTGGATGCATGTGCAGTAACTAGAATCTGGAGAATGAGGAAGTAATACTTGGGCTAGGTGTGACATAGTCAGCCTAGTGGGGACTGACACAATAGACCATGTCCTGAACCAAGTGGGTATAAGATGAGTGAAAGGAATGAGACACGATTCATTGTAGCTGCTGAAGGGTTTCAGAAATGGTTTTGGGATCAACCGTTGATTTTCTGATTAATTGGGGATCATGATATACTACTAGGTGCCACTCATGATCATTCTATAATTAATAGTTAATTATAGACGACTAACATAAACTGAGAACCTATTTGGTCACATGCACAACGAGTGTAATCCAAAGGATTTAAAACGAGTTTGAGAATAGGATTCTTAGATCGAGAGAGACTTGGTTTGGTTGGACCAAACAAAGAGTGAGTATAAAATTGTTTCAGTCGCATCGAAAGCATGGATGGGCCGAGTCTTATGAAGACATGATGGATGAACCAAATTGATTTGGTTCTAATCCAATGGTGGAAAATAAACCAAAGTGGTTTGGTTTGTTTTAAACGAATGAACCAAAGTTGGTTCGGTTCGTTTTAACTTAAAATAAACCAACGCCGTTTGGTTTATTTTAACTTAAGTTATTGGAGCGGGTTAATGGGTTTTGGTTATGAACTAATAACCGTTAGGAGAATGTGTTCTCTATAAAAATACAACTTAAGGGTTTTTCGATGAGAATTAATTGGTTCAAGGGTTTTGGAAACCCTAGCCTCCTTTCCTCCTTCTTGCCGCCCAAGCTAAGGTGGATGTCGCCCACCTTTGTGTCGCCGCCGCCCATTGGAGTTGCTGCCTCTCCTCGCCGCCAGCCATCCACCAGCCGCTAGCATCCCTTGGGCCACCCTCAACCACCGACCAACCTCCCTTGGCCGCCGGCGACCAAGGAGTAACCGGCCAAGCCTTTGGTCGGCCCCTTCTTCCTCCACAACAAGCTGTCCAGTTTTGGACAACTTTATCTCCTTCACGTGGAGAGGTCGTTTGGTCGGTGTTTTGTGCTCCGACAGCGGTCTACTTGTCGGGAATTGGATCTCTGGCAATCTTCATAAGTGGAGGGTTAAGTTTTCGTCAAAGGGTTGACGAAAACTGCTTCCGACAAGCGAGTTTGTGAAGCTCATTTTGGGATCCGAATTTATTTCAGATTGTGATCATCTCTCGGATCACATCGTCTTCGACTTGAGGCTAGTGACTTTTGCAAAGATGAGGCTCATGGCTTTGTGAAGCTATCCCGATGATACTTAGCGTGGATATGGATAGAAGCGATTCTAGCGAGGGTCGCTACGGTTGATGTCATTCCCGTTACACGTGATCCGTCAGGTATACCTAGATAAGTTTCCTTTTATTGCAAAATTTAAATAGCGATTATGTCTACACATGTTGTATCCTGCATGCGTGTGATGTGTGTTGTAATAAATTAGATTTATTGCTTTTATTGCTTCCGCTGTATGCATGTTTACGAAACGTGTTTGAACAAACACTCACCGTGGTGCCGAAGAAACCCAACATTGCCAAGGGACGACAGTCGACTGATAAAGGTGGTCGCGGGCATAGAGGGTTTGAGAGTCGACTAATCGCTTGATCACTCGACTGATGGCTCTATTAGTCGACTGATGAGGGAGTCGTTGGTTGGACGCCAACATGGATAAAGCCATTGTTAGGCAATGGCTACAACATCAATCGACTGATGACATGCATCAGTCGACTGCTCGATGCCCAACGGGAAGAATGGCTTCCTCCCTATAAGAGGAGGCCTTGGGGAGGAAAATGTTTCTACTCTAAAGTTCTCCCAAGTGCTCCATATGATTTTCCACTCCTCTTCTTGTGTTTATTTCAATTCTATTGTAAGAGGGAGTGGATTTTGTAAGAAAGGTTTACCTCCACCTTGAAGGAGAGATTAGTGATTGTTGAGGGAGTGATTCGCCGAACGAATAATCCGTGGATTAGCAGTAAGGGCCATGAAACATGTTACATCGGTTTGTTAGCATTTGTTTCTTTACATTTGCATTTGCTTAATTGTCTTTATTATTAGTATTTCCGCTGCACTAATCTTAAGTGTAAATGATTAAGAAGTGATTGATATCCATCATACACATCGAGCGCTATTCACCCCCTCTAGCCGGGCCACGATCCTCCAACAAGTGGTTTCAGAGCGAGGAGCTTATCGACGGACTCATCGCCAAAACAAGCATGACAAGAAATGACCGGCTTCAACATTCATCCACCCAAGTTCGAAGGCGATTTCTCTTGGTGGAAAAAGAGAATAGAGGTATTCTTCGAAATGGACTTTGATATAATGCTAATCATGGATAGTGGTTTCGAGATACCGAGGGACAAAGAAGGGAAAATGCTCGAAAAATCAAGGTGGACCAAGAAGCAAAGAGAGGAGCACATTGTGAATTTGAAAGCCAAGCATCACCTCTACAACGTGCTCCCTCAACAAGAAATCAATAGGACTGGAGAGTGCGTTAGTGCCAAGGAGATGTGGGAAAAGCTAGTGGAGTTTCATGAAGGCATATCCGAAGCCAAGCTAGCAAGAAGGGACCTCCTCCGCTCTCAACTAAATAACATCAAATTAGATAAAGGGGAGAAGGTATTATCTCTTCCTTCTCAATTTAAAGAAATAGTCAATGGGTTATCTAGTGTAGGGGAGAAGCTCTCCAACTGGGACATGATCATGAAGGCAATAGATGCTTTTTCCCCGGTCATCAAAGTGGAGCTCAATGGTGGACTCCTTCTACATATCAAAGAATCTAGAGGTAAGTACTCTAGAAGAATTTTTCTCTACTATGAAGCTTCACGAAACTAGACTTGAAGGTATAGTAGAAGAAACAAGGAGTCAACCAAGGGGAGTGGCACTAGTAGCAAACAAAGGAAAGAAGAAGATGTCCTCACCCTCCTCATCTGATGCTTTCTCCTCATCAATGAATAGCAATGAAGAAGCTTATATGGTAAGGAAGGTAAGACGTGCTTTAAAGAATTTTAAATTTAACAAGTCTCATGATAGGAGAAGGCCGAGAAGAAAAATCATATGCTATAATTGCCAAGGAGAGGGACACATGAGAGATGATTGTCCTCTCTTGAACAAAAGCAAGGAAGAAAGGAGAAAGAAAGAAGACAAGAAGAAGGGAAGCAAGAAGAAGGATGAAGAAAAGAAGTCCAAGGAAGAGAAAAAGTCAAAGCCTCGCAACCTTAAAGCGACATGGGACGATCCATCCTCATCGGAGGAAGAACAAGCATTCACAAGCATTGCACTAATGGTGATAGAAGACTTGGACTCCACCTCATCCAAACAAGAAGAAAGAAGCACAAGTGAGGAGGAGAGCTCAAGTGTAGGGGGAGCATCCTCATCGGAATAGGAAGAAGGAGATTGGATAAGTGAGGTAACGAATTTCTCTCCTAAGAAAGTTATTTCAATGATTACTAATTTAACTAAGGACTTATTTAGAGCTAAAAAGAAAAACAAATGCATGCTTGATGATATTAGGAAATTAGAAGAAAAACATGAAAAAGCATGTTGACATGATGATTGTATTTCTTCTAGTATTAATAATGCATGTGTAGAAGAGAATAAGGCCTTAAGAGAAAAGGTAAATTATTTAACTAAGGCCCTAGAAAAATTTACAATTGATTTCAATGCCCTAAATATGATCATTGGGAGCAAAAGGGCTAGTTTTAACAAGAATGACCTAGGTTATAAGGGATACAAAAATGAGAAAACCTATCATTGTTTAATAGCTAGGGGACAATCAAAGACAATAATGGTAGCTAGGAAATGGATCCCAAAGGAGCACTTGGTGAACCCCATTGGAAAGAATTTATATTGGGTTCCCAAGTCCATCCTTAGATGTTAGAAAAACCTAGGATAGTCAACCATAAGTGGAATTATTTTATATCATGCTATTTGGTTGACTTATGTTAGTGTTGGGTGAAATTTTTGATTTATGATCATGATTGAAAAATGTTTGACTTATGATATTGAGTGATAATGTTTAAATCATGATGGATAATATGTGTTTTATGATCATGGTATGCAATTCTGAATAATCCTTCATTTTTTTATCATGATGGGTTTTAGAATGATACTTAACCTTGATAGAATTGCATGAAATTTATGGTTAAGTATAAATACCTTTAGGCACATCTCACATTCACCATAAGGCTAACTTGATTGAAAACATAGCATGGGTGAGATGTTAGGATGATATAAATGACTCACTTATGCTTGTAACATTTTGATGGGTTATTAGGTGTATCATAATAGAGCAATCATAGACCAATCATGGGGAAAACATATGTTTAATTCATAGACATATAGTCCAAAGAGCATGGTTGGATATTTCAAATGTTTTAAAACCATTTTATGTTTTATAAACTGTGAGTTCATGATTTGAAACATTCTAAGGCAAAACTAGACTTTAAAGTTGATATAAAATTGAGACTTTTTGAAACTTTTGAGAATTTGCCTAATCTTCTAAAATAGAATTAATTTTCATAAAAAATCATTTTTCATTGATAAAGGGACTTATCAGAAATATGTTCCCCAAATTTCATGATTTTTCAAATTTTCTATAATTTTTTAATGCATTTCTGAACTTGGGTTCGGAAATTAGAAAGTCTGGTTTTTCGGTGCCAGTCGACTTGTAGTCTGAACCAGTCGACTGATGGAATTGTGCACGAGCACAGCAGCCTGATTTCTGGGTTTCAGGTAGTTTTTGGTATTTTTCGTCCATTAGACTTTGATGCTATGTTTTATAACATACATTGGATGTTTTTGATGGTGTCAAAGGGGGAGAAATGTGAGAGTTTAAGTTAGTCATGCTAGGGGGAGAATTAGCATGTGTTAAGGGGGAGTTGCATGTATTAAGGGGGAGTGTTTGATACCCATATTTGTTTTACATGCTTTCTTGCCTTATGTATTTTGTTAATGTTTTACCTAACTTAAATGGATTGCCACACATCAAAAAGGGGGAGATTGTTAGAGCAATCAACTCATGTATGATGTGGTTTTGATGTGTGTGACAAAGGGTTTAAGTTAGAATTGTTATGGATTTGATATGTGTGTTTAAGTTGTGCAGGACTTAGTAAATCGCACATGGTTAGCTTGATGAAAGCATTGGTGAGTTCACCATCTCATGGCTCGGGTCCTTGTGTCGGTGAAGGATAACATTGCAGAAGCTATGTGCTTGGTGCATTCGAGGGACCGCCGGACGAGGAGCATTGGAGTGAAGCCAAAGGAAGCAGACTTCAGGACGAGATGCGAAGGATGACATTGTGAAGCCGTGCGCTTGGTGCATCCGAGGGGCGTGGCCGGACGAAGAGAGCTTCGGTGAGGGACTCCAAGGGAGTGAGAGATTGAGCGAATTGTAATGGTAGCTCATAGGTGAACTTGGCCGAATGACTAAGTCAAGAGTTGGATGCTCAAACATGTATTTGAGGGTTTACCCGATGTTTGGATAAGTCGGATGCTCAAACATGAGTTTGAGGTTTCTACCTGACTAATGAAAGTGTCGGATGCTCAAACAAGTGGTTTGAGGTTTACCCGACCGTCGGATGCTCAAACAAGTATTTTGTTTGAGATTTTACCCGACATCAGTCGACTGATATAGATATCAGTCGACTGCTCTGAGTCGATGGCACTCGACTGGTGCTCGATCGGTGTTCGACTGATGGCTTTCTGGCCCAGCAGTCGACTGTTATACCATTAGTCGACTACCAAGGGACGACAGAGGGTTTGAGAGTCGACTGATCGCCTGATCACTCGACTGATGACTCTATCAGTTGATTGATAGGGTTGATCAGTCGACTAATGAGGGAGTTGTTGGCTGGACGCCAACGTGGATAAAGTCGTTGTGAGGCAACGACTACAACATCAGTTGACTGATGACATGCATCAATTGACTGCTTAATGCCCAACGAGACGAATGGCTTCCTCCCTATAAGAGGAGGCCTTGGGTGACTTGGGGAGGAAAATACTTCTACTCTAAAGTTCTCCCAAGTACTCCATACGATTTTCCACTCCTCTTCTTGTGTTTATTTCAATTCTATTATAAGAGGGAATGGATTTTGTAAGAAAGGTTTACCTCCACCTTGAAGGAGAGATTAGTGATTGTTGAGGGAGTGATTCGCCATACGAATCATCCGTGGATTAGCGGCAAGGGCTATGAACCACGTTACATCGATTTGTTAGCATTTGTTTCTTTACATTTGTATTTGCTTAATTGTCTTTTTTATTAGTATTTTCGCTGTGCTAATCTTAAGTGTAGACGATTAAGAAGCGATCGATTTCCATCGTACACATCGAGGGCTATTCACCCCCTCTAGCCGGGCCACGATCCTCTAACAATCTTTTCTGATTCGATCTGTGATCAAGGGATATGGAGACAACAACATATTCACAGCCAAACTCTTTCAATTGGCTGAGCACAAATAAGGTATTCTTCAATGTGTCGAGTTGGTCAGATCGGCCTTCTTTAGAGTTTGATTCGATTGGACCAATATCTAATTTTCGAGAGGTCGGATGTACATAGGTCAGTGGTCGAAAGGAGAAGTACTTCAAACCTACATGGACTCAAAAGCGAGTGAGAAGGGGGTCGAGGAGTATCTCGGCGAAACCTCTCCGATACTTAAGTCAGAAAGTGGAGAAAACATAGAGAATAAAAAGCGAGAGTAGAAAGTTTCGAGATTACCCCCTTTCCCCTTCCTCGCTTTATATAGGAAAAGAAGAACATGGGAGAAATGTGATTTAGAGATGTGGCTTCCGGGAGAAGTTTATGGAGACGTGACTTTCTGGAGAAGATCACGGAGACATGGAAATTTGAGACGTGACTTTCTGAAGGGGATCGTGGAGTCGTGGATTCTTGGAAGGGATCATGGAGATGTGGCTTCGCGGAGATGTGACTTTCTAAAGGGGATCGTGGAGTCATGGTTTCCTGGAGGAGATCGTGGAGAAGTGACTGCCAAACTGAGCTAGGGTGGTTGTTCGCCGAACAGAGTTAGGGTGGTTGTCTCCCAAACTTGTTGGTGCAATAGGCCTTAAATAAATATTGACCAAGCTCAAGTAGGACTCGAATAGTATTTTGACGTTTGACAATACGCTTGACAAGTATGGTTGATCGTATAACTAATGGATGGTTTGGGACATCCAAGGTCATATGAGGGAGATTGTTAGGAGGAGATTGTTAGAGTAATCAACCTTAGGTCAAGGTTGACCAAACTTGAGTAAAACTCGAGTGAAAGTTCAAGTTTAGAGATTTGGCAAGGGAAGTCCAAGTTTGGAGACTTGGCAAGGGAAAGTTTAAGTATGGATACTTAGCAATGGAGAAGTCCAAGAATAAATTCTTGGCAAGGGAAAAGTCTAAGTGTCTAGTCTTAGTTGTGTAAGTCCAAGTGTGTAGTTTTGACAACGAAAATCCAAGTTGTTAGTGAAAGTCCTAGAGTCAATTATGTGATGATTGTTGTATGGACTTGTTGTATCATATTCCTATTTATAAAGGCATTTCTTTATGGTTATTATACTTACTTGTATTGGTGCCAAATAACTAAGTATAATAACGTTCTTGAGTAGACGGTTCTTATTTATATCAATCTATTAGTTGAATCGATAATGAGATGATATAGAGAACACTACACTTAATCATTCCTAGTCAAGTATTAACATTCAGGGACAATGTTAATATGAAGAGACTAGCATGTAGGTCAACTCGATGACTTGATCTCACAAGTCATGGATATGAGATATCAAGTTGACACATGAGTATGCATTGGAGAATGTATACTGAATGACCCGCCATGAGAAAGTATCATGGATCGTTATATGAGTGTCATATACTTTCTCATGTGACTATTAGTATGACTATTAGTCCTTGGACTTGAAGTCACCATGGTTCCATGTAGATGGGATCTATCCCTCCTATATGACAGGAGTGACATCGTTATTTTTGATAGAGTGAGACCACTAAGTGCATGACCATGCCCAAATGAGTCAATATGAGATATTGAGCTCATTTGATTCGAATGAGTCTACTTGGAGTTCAAGATATAGTTTGTACCGATGATGACACGGTCTATGTCTCAGTTGGTCAATCTAGATGTCGAGGATAGAAGGACATTGTCACATATTGTGAGAGTCACAGTTAGTAGTCACAAAGGTGATGTTGGATCTCAACATTCTTGTAACTTGGGTAGCAATGATGTGTTGCTAGATACCGCTCATTGCTTATGTTCCTAAATCGATTTAGAAGCATTGACAACATTACAAGAACCTCTAGGGTCACACACAAAGGGCAATTAGATGGAGATTAGGTTCATATGATGAACCATGAGGATTAGGTTTATGGGATGAACCAAATTGGATTAAGAGTAATCCAAATTAGATTAATTGAGTTGGACTCAAGTTGATTCAAGTGTTGAATGAGTCTAATTTAGATTTGATTCATCGAGTCAATTTAAACTAATGAATTGAGATTCATTAAATCAAATTGACTTGAATCAAATGGTTGGATTTGATCAACCATGGGAGATAAGAGGTCAAGTTTGACTTGACTTGAGAGGGAAGATGAATGGTCAATTTTGACTTGAACAATTGCCATGTCATGGTGACTTGGCATGGGGCTGGCCAATGATGATGCTCCACATCATCATGGACACATCATGGGGTGCCACCTCATGAGGGAGACCAAGAGCCATTGGTTCTTGGAGTTACATGCATGCATGTAACCCCCTTATAGTGGGTTATGAAAGTGTGAAGTTAAGTAGTGTAACTTCATCTTCTTCCTCCTCTCTTCCCTCAAGCTCTCTATTCCTCATCTTGTCGTGAGCTTCCAAAGGGTGCTAGCACATTCTAGGTTGCTTTTCTCCACCTATTGCTTGTGTGGATACTAATAGAGGAGTGTACACTTGACACTCTCGAGTTCCGGCAAGCCATTTGGACGAGCAGGATAAGCGAAGGGCGTTGCATCAAGGGTAAAACTCTTAACATTTAGATCTAGAGTAAATCTAAGATTTTTAAACACGTACATGTAGTTTTGTATATCTTCGAACGGATCCGTGGCCGACTTCCGGGTTTCCGCAATGCAAAAAGTGATTTTTACGGCTAGGATAGTCAAACAGTGGTATCAGAGCCACGTGTGAAGCATGCATGTGGTTTAGTTTTGTAGTTTTTGTATTAGATATAAAAATTATAGATTTGTAAGTTTCTATAAATTTCCTATTTTTATAGATTTTTTGGGTATTTTTTTCGAAGAGTCGAAGCAACAAGTGTTGGGACACTTGTAGGCTTCAACCACCGAGAAAAACTCTCCGGAACGGCGAATTCTCGCTTTAGGATTTTGGGACAGTGACTTAAGTTACTGTAAGATTAAGATGGGACACTTGCAAGGTTGATTTTGTGAGTAGGGGTGCTTCCCCTAACTCCGAAAGGGGCATTGTCCTGCGATCGCGCCCGAAAATCGCTTAGCGGGATTGTTATAGAGATGTGACTCATAAAATTAAAAAAATAGAAAAAATTATAGAAATTGTTGGTGCAATCGGCCCAGGTCACGATTGACCAGACTCGAGTTTGACTTGAGTGATGTTTTGATGTTTGACATAGTATGTTTGACTTTGATGTTTGACATTGATGTCAGTTAATGTTTTGGGGAGATTGTTTATATAATCGACCCAGGTTATAATTGACCAGACTCGAGTTTGACTTGAGGGAGACTTTGATGGTTGACTGGAGTTGACCACGTTATTGGAAAGTCGAAGTCTTGAGCACTTGGCATAGAAAGTCCAAGCATGGGTCTTGGCAAGGAAAAAGTCCAAGCATGGGTCTTGGCAAGGAAAAGTCCAAGCATGGGTCTTGGCAAGGGAAAAGTCCAAGCATGGGTCTTGGCAAGGAAAAGTCCAAGCATGGGTCTTGGCATGGAAAGTCCAACATGGGTTGACAAGGGTAAGTCCAAGCTTGAGTCTTGGCATTTGGAAAGTCTAAGGGTGTAGTCTTGGTCATGTAAGTCCAAGGGTATAGTCTTGGCGGTGTAAGTCCAGGTTATGGGTACTTGGCATTTGAGAAGTCCAAGGGATTTGATATTGGTGGTGTAAAGTCCAAGAGTGAAGTCTTGGCAGCATAAGTCCAATGGTTGGCGGCGTAAAGTCCAAGCGGAGTCTTGGCGGCGTAAGTCCAATGTGCCTTGGCGGTGTAGGCACCGTTAGCATGACATAGTCGATGGAAGCACCTAAAGACTAGCGCGATGGATGAACAAGTCATGGATGACTTGGAGGGATCCGAGAGGCGTGAGGCTGATGGAGGTGGCTAGAAGGCTTAGGTCTAGGCTAAGGGTGGTCTAGCAAGTATGGGGGCACCATACTTGGGTTAAAACCTCATGTTTAAGGTTGGCAGTCGACTGGCATTATGGCCGGTTCGACTGCCGTGAGTCGACTAGAGTTCGACTGCTGTTTAAGAGCTAAAATTGCTCTGGTAGTCGATCGCCATGAGCGATTGGATCGATGATGACGGCAGCGATCGCCAAGGAATGATCATTGCTAGTTTAGTCGCGAGCACAGAATACTCCGTAGTCGACTGGGCAATCGACTACGGGCTGGCAGTCGACTGCCAATATTGGCAGTCGACTGGTGAGAGTCCCGTTGGAACTTTTCCAACGTGGATTGAGTCGTTGTCTCACAGCTACAGTGTTGGCAGTCGACTGGAGCCTTATGGCAGTCGACTGCCAGGCGAAAATCCAGCCCGATGCAGGATATAAAGGCAGCTCGGATGGAGGGTTTTTACAGCGATTTTTCTTGGGCAAATTGAAGGGGATAGTTGGTGCTTTCCAGTCATTCAAGGCTAGTCCAAGGCAATCAAAGATCAAGCAATTAAAGTGCTCTTGTAAAGTGATTTTTCTTTACTTACATCATATTTCATACTTGTATTAGTTTGTATCTTTTGTATTACTTAGTGTAATCATTGTACGAGGTTTCTCCACCTCCGGATTGTTCCGAGAAGGAGTTATTTGTGATTAGTGGTTCCATGTGCATCACTATAGCTCTTTAGAGCTCGATCCGTGGAGTAGGAACCATTCGGTTCCGAACCATGTTATATCCTTGTGTTTGTGTGTTTGTGTTTTCGTTATTGCTTTATTATCTTTGTTTCCATTGCGCTAATGAAAATTGTAGACAAGCACGCGCTATTCACCCCCCCTCTAGTGTTCTAATCTATCCCCTACAAGTGGTATCAGAGCGAGGCCGCTCTTGAAGTTTAACAACTAAGGGAGCACGCTAGAGGGTGAAGATGGAGTTGGAAGAACGACTAGGTTGGGACATCAACACACCGATGCCCTACACCCTATACGGACGAGAAGACTTCAATTCTTGGAAGAGAAAAATTGAAGATTTTATTATGATGAGAGATTTTGAGGAGTGGTAAATTTTGATGGATGGATTTGTATATCCAAAAAGACCAAAGGGTGGTTTCCTCAAGAAGAAGAAATGGAGTGAAGATCAAATCCAAGCCTTCGAGAAAAACATGAAGGTAGTAAAATTTATTTTTGATTTGATCCCTAACGATATTGTGTGTATGTTAGGGGATTATATGGATGCTAAGGAGTTATGGAGCCAAGTGGCAAAGCTCCATGAAAACTCATCATCGGTCCAAGAAGAAGAAGAAGAAGAAGAGTGCTCACCCTCTCAAGCTCAAAAGAAAGCAAGTACATCGTCATCTAAAGAGCTTGAGGATTCGAAAGTTGATAGGGAATCAACCTTCGAATCGGTGGAAGAAGAGGAGACCTCCACCTCTAGGATTGAGGGGGAGGAGATTAGGGCATCCTCAATACCGGAGCAACAAGAAGAACCATCTACATTCGGTAGAGAGGAAGAGCAAGCTCAAGAATCCACTCCGACCACCACAACCACCCTAGGTAACTCAAACACGGTAGTTCAAAATAAAAATAATATTATATGTTTTGAGTGTAGAAAATTTGAGCATTATAAGAGTAAGTGCCTAAAGAAAGTCAAGAAGACTCCTCCGACACCAAAACCTCAAGAAAGATCAAAAGATGCCGGTGCCCCCACTAGAAGAAGCAAAGAGCACGTCATTTGCTTCAAATGCCGACAACCGGGACATTACCGGAATCAATGCCCGAAGGGGGAAAAGAAGAGGCAAAATGGAGCATCACAAGTAGGGGGAGCCACTAAGGAAAACCCTAAGGTATATCATGTTAATAATGCTATTTCTTTAGTTAAAAATCAAAAGCATGCTAGAAATTTTAATTCTCTTGCAATTCATCATGAAAAGCATGCTAGAGATAAATACTTTTGCTTAGGAGCTAAAAGTGTCCACTTAGGAAATAAGGAGAAATTTGGGACTAATATCCCTAGAAAAACCATACCTAGGGAATCTATTAGGAAGATACAAGAGCATCTTGGTTTCAACTCTAAATGGACTAGGCATATGCCTAGAAAAAACCATGCCCAAGGATTAAATCAAAATTCTAAAATTGAGCAATTAGAATTAGAAAATCAAACCTTGAGGTCAAGGCTTGAGAAATTAGAGACCCTCAAGAAGATGCAAAATCAATTTCAAGGGTCAAATACTCAAAGTCAACACCTAGGGCCTAAGGAACAAAAGTCAACTAAGGGCAAGAAGGGTTTGGGTCACAAACCTAAGCCTAAGTTGGTTTATCATAGTGTTCCATTTGATTATGGAACACAAGTTAGGTCTAGGAAAGCCAAGGTCACAAGGAAGCCATCCCTAGAGTTGACCATGGTGTGTGCCTAGTGGCTAGGGTTTCAAGGAAACCTAGGGTGGCCACTAAGAAGGTTGCAAGGGGAGTTAACCCTAGAGTCAACCTAGGTAAGACCACAATGACCAAGACTACCAAGCCTAGGAAGGTCATTAGGAAGGTATCTAGGGAGGTTATCCCTATGGAATACCTAATTAATCCTAGGAGCTCAAATAGATTTTGGATTCCTAAGAGCGTGATTGATTCACGCTAGATGGGTTTAGTGTTGGGTTTCCGGCACCGCGGCGTGTGTGTGTTCGATCATGTTTCGAAAACATGAACACAACGGAAGCAATAAAAATAATAAATACTCCTATTTATTACAACACACACAACACACGCATGCATATTACAACCAGTGTAGATATAACCGTAAATTTAAATTTACAATAAAAGGAAATTTATCTACGTTATACCTTTCGTATGACGTGTAGCGGGAACGGCATCAATCGGAACGATCCTCGCTAGAATCGTCTCTATCCGTATCCACGCCGAGTTCCTCGGGATGACTTCGCTAAGCCACGAGCTTCGTCTTCGTACAGGTTACTAGCCTCGTGTTGAAGACGACGTGATCGAGAGATGATCACGATCCTAATCCAAATTCGGATCCTAAGACGAGTCCTCAAAACTCGCTTCTCCGGAGAGGTATTCGTCAACCGATTGACGAATCCTTCGTCCTCCACCTCAAAGGATTACCGGAGATTGAATCCTCGGTAAGTTAGCCGCTATCGGAGCTCTAACCGTCGTCCAAACGACGCTCCGACGAGAGGAGAAGAAGCTGTCCAGAAAACTGGACAGCTTGGTGGAGGAGATAGGCGTCGGCCAACAAAGGAAGCCAAGTGCTCACCTTTTCACCGAAGCCTAGGAAGATCACCGGAGGGTCGCCGGAGGATCACCGGCTGAAGCTTGGACGCCGGCAAGGACTTGGACGACAGCACACAAGCTGGGCGGCAGCAGCCTTTTGGTTGGCGCCGAAAAACTCCAAGGGTGGAGGTGGGCGGCAACTCAAGAGGCTAGGGTTTTGGATTAGGTTAGGGCTTAACAATCCCTTAAGCCCTCTTTTATAGATAACTAATTCTCATAATGGTTAATGGATCATATCCATAAAGCCCGTTAACCCGCTCCATTAAGATAAGTTAAAATAAACCAAACCATGATGGTTTATTTTAAGTTAAAATGAACCGAACCAACTTTTGGTTCATTCGTTTAAAATAAACCAAACCCCTTTGGTTTATTCTCATCCATTGGATTAGAACCAAACCATTTTGGTTCATCCATTACGTCTTCATAAGACGCGGCCCATCCACGCTTCCATTGCGACTGAAACGATTCCATGCTCGCTTTATGTTTGGTCCAACCAAACCTAGTTTTTCTCGGTCTGAGAATCCCATTCTCAAGCTCGTTTTAAATCCTTTGGATTACGCTCGTTGTGCGTGTGACCAAATAGGTTCTCGGTTTATGTTGGCCGTCAATAATTAACCATTAATTATAGAACGATCATGAGTGGCACCTAGTAGTACATCATGATCCCCAATTAACCGAAAAGATCAACGGTTGATCCAGAACTATTTCTGAAACCCTTCAGTAGCTCGAATGATTCGTGCCCCATTCCCTTCACTCATCTTATACCCACTTGGTTCAGGACATGGTCTATTGTGTCAGTCCCCACTAGGCTGACTACGTCACACCTAGCCCAAGTATCATTTCCTCGTCCTACGGATTCTAGTTACTCCACATGTATGGAAGAGTACCTTACTCTAAACATGTAATGCTTTGGCCAAAGACTTTAGTAACAATCCGACGAGAGGCCATGGGTATACATCTCCTCGCAAGGAGTGGTGAATCCTTTATAGGCTATTCAAACACCTTCGATCACTTGACTTATACCCAATCATCCGGGTCCACATCTCCTTAGAGATGTTTGCTTAAGATGTCAAAGCATAAGTCTCCATGATCAAGATGACTTGAATACCGCAAGTCGAAGGAACATCGCACTTAAGCCACAGTAAGAACTTCATTGACATATCTATATATGCAGAGAACCATATGAAGTCTTACGGCTGGTCACTCCAATGAACTAGTTACCATAACTAGCATCCACGATTAACTCAGGACATCACTATGTCTCCAGCCAGTGAGAATCAGCTGCTTGGATACACCAAGGAGTATACCTCGTGCTAGTCTCGACAGAATTGATGGTGTCCAAATCCATCAATTCATCGACTAGGGATAATTCCGATACATCACAATTACACATGTAGAGATACTCACTAGTTGTTATCCAATCACAAATTCTCTCATGCTGTGAATCGTATCGTGGACATTCAGTAAATGAGTTTAAGATCCAATCAAATACATAAAACATGTATACTCAAATAGTGAATCTTCATTTATCATATAAATGGTTCATACATACGGCGATTGCCTTAGGACATCTCTCATATATTACTAACAGACTCCCACTTGGCCTAATGCCAATCGCTACGGTATCCAATACCATAAGCTCTAACATGACCCTCAAACTTACTTTGAGGTAATGCTTTAGTCAACGGATCCGCTAAGTTCCTTTCAGTGGGAATTTTCTCGATTTGTATTTCGTTCCTACTGATGATCTCTCTGATAAGATGATAGCGGCGAAGCACATGTTTGGATCATTGATGAGACAACAATGGCCGGAATCACACCAAGTTCATGAACGAACTTCTTGATCCAAACCGCTTCCTTTGCTGCTTCCGAAGCTGCAATATATTCTGCCTCAGTGGTAGAATCCGCTACAGTCTCTTGTTTGGAACTTTTCCAACTCACTGCGCCCCCATTCAAGGTGAACACGTATCGGTGAGACACAGAATCATCCTTGGAAGGCGCATCCGTATACGCGTATCACCATGTCCCTTCTCCATATATTAGGAACACATCCTTAGTTCTTCTCAAGTACTTAAGGATCGTCTTAACAACCCAATGATCCATTCTGGATCGGTGGTATCTGCCGTGACACTCGAGCATACGATACATCGGGCCTCGTACATAACATAGCATACATGATAGATCCTATTGCGGATGCATAGGGAATCTTACTCATGCAAATCCTCTCATCTTACGTGCGCGGACACATAGACTTGAAAGGTGTACCCCATGCACGATGGGCGAGATAACCTTTCTTGGATTCCGACATGCTAAACCTCTTTGCACTTTTCGGTCTATATATGTAAGCTGCGAAAGACCAAGCAACCGTTTGATCTATCTCTATAGATCTTAATCCGAGGATGTAGGTTGCTTTCTCAGTCTTTCATGGAGAATGTCTTGGATAACCAAACCTTCACCGATGTAAGATTGAAACATCGTTTCTATAAGTAGTATGTCATCGACATCTGATACTAGGAATCTGTTGCCTCCCACTAACCTTCTTGTACACACAAGGTTAAATGCGGATATTGTGAGAAATCAAACTTTTTATTGTCTCATCAAAGCGGATATTCCGACTCTGGATGCTTGCTTCAATCCATAAATGGACGTCATAATTTGCATACCTTGGTTTTATCAGCCGATGTGAAACCCTCGGTGTATCATATACACGTCCTCGAGCGAGGTTTCCATTAAGGAAAGGTTTTCACATCCATCGCCATATCTCATAATCATAATGAGCGCTATGGCCGGGAGCATCGAATGGATTTAAGCATAGCTCTGAGCGAATAGGTTTCGTCATAATCAACACCTTGTTTTTGGCGATATCCTTTCGCCACCAATCTAAGCCTTATAGGTAATCACATTACCATCCATGTCGGTTTTCTTCTTGAAAACCCACTTGCACCCTATAGGCTTTATCCTTGGTGGGTCAACCAAGTTCCAAACTTGGTTTTCATACATGGAATCCATTTCCGACTTCATGGCACCAAGCCACTTATCCCTTTCTGAACTTGTCAGCACTTCTTCATAACTGGTAGGCTCCTCATCATCAATGAGTAACACATCATTCGATTCGCTTACGAGAAATCTATATCTCTCAGGAATATTGCGTGTTCTACCAGATATACGAAGATGTGGTGTTACAATAGGTCCAGCCGATTGCTCATCACTATGAGTTGTCGGCTGTTGTGCTTCACTAGGTATCTCATTATTGTCTATTTGAGTCTCTCGAGCCTCCTCAAGCTCGACGACACTCCCACTGTTTTCTTGCAAGAGAAACTCTTTCTCTAGAAACACAGCATGCCTTGAAACAAACACCTTTTGTTCCATGGGATGATAGAATTGGTAACCCCTTGTTTCCTTAGGGTATCCAACAAATAGATATTTATCAGACTTAGCATCCAATTTGTCTGATACAGTCCGCTTCACATAAGCAGGACAACCCCATATCTTCAAGTAAGATACATGAGGTTTCTTACCATTCCATATCTCATATGGAGTAGTTGAGACTACCTTGGTAGGCATTCTGTTTAACAAGTAAACAGCTGTCTGAAGTGCATAGCCCCAAAAGGACTTGGGAAGAGTTCCATGATTCATCATTGACCTGACCATGTCCAACAAGGTCCGGTTACGCCTCTCAGATACACCATTATGCTGTGGTGTATAGGGCGGAGTCCATTGAGACAATATGTCATTGTCTCTTAGATAATCAAGAAACTCTTGACTTAAGTATTCACCACCTCGATCCGATCGAAGTATTTTAATACTCTTGTCATGTTGTTTCTCTACTTCATTTCTAAATTCTTTGAACCTTTCAAAGGCTTCAGACTTGTGTTTCATCAAGAACACATACCCAAACCGTGAGTGATCATCGGTGAAGGTAATGAAGTAGCTATAGCCTCCTAATGCTTGAGTTGACATAGGTCCACATACATCAGTATGTATTAGACCTAGTAACTCTCCTACTCGTTCACCTTTTCCAGTAAAAGGTAACTTAGTCATCTTGCCTTTTAAGCATGATTCACATGTATCGTATGAATCTAATTCAAACGATTCCAGAATTCCACATCGGTGTAATTCGGACATGCGTTTCTTGCTTATATGGCCAAGACGACAATGCCACATATAGGAGTCTATTTGATTATCCTTTCGAGCACGCGTGTTGCTCGCTTCGATATTGAAAATGTCACCTTTGGATCGTCCTATAAATGCCATTACTCAAGGTTCCGGTTCCATAAAGTCGCCATTTAAAGTTATATAACAACAATTGTTACTAAGCGTCAAATGGAAACCATTTCTATTTAAGCGAAATAGAAACAATGTTCTTTATTAGAGAAGGAACATAATAGCAATTGTCGATTCTAAGACTAGTCCACTAGAGCTTGACAAATAAGTTCGATGGCGTGCGGCAACCTTTGCTCCATTGCCAACTCGCAAATTTGACTCCCCTCTGACAAGTCTTCTTCTATTCCTTAGCCCCTGTATGTCATTACATATATGTGAGCTACACCCAGTATCCAATACCCAAGTGTCCAAGGAAATAGAATGACAATCAATAACGAAGATACCTGAAGAGGATGGGGCATCGGATGCCTTCTTCTTCTTCGTGGACTCAAGATAAATCTTGCAGTTTCTTCGCCAGTGGCCTTCCTTGCCACAGTGATGGCAAGTGCCCTTTTGCGCTGGTTCCGCCTTCTTTGCCTTTTTGTTATTTCCTTTCTTCTATTCTTTTGCCTTCCTCTTAGAACCTTTCTTTGAGGAATCAACTAACAGAACTGCCTTCTCCTCATGCTTCACAGAAGGCTCCACAGTCTTCATCATATTGAGGAGCTCGGGAATGGTGGATTCCAATTTGTTCATCCGATAGTTCATCACAAATTGCGAGAAACTCTTGGGCAAACAATGCAGAATTAAGTCAATACTTAACTCATGATCCATCACAAAACCGAGGGTAGCTAGCCGCTCGATGTACCCGTTCATCTTTAGCATAAACTGCACTACAGATGAACCTTCTTGCATCTTCGTGGTGAAGAGGAGCCTAGAGACCTCGAACCTTTCGGATCTCGCTTGCTCATCGAACAACTCATGAAGATGGAAGACCATAGTATTAGCATCCATATGCTCATGCTGCTTTTGCAGCTCAGGTACCATCGTCGCTAGCATGATGCAACTCGCCAGCTCAGAATCTGCCACATGCTTCTGATAGACCAACATTTGGTCTGGAGTTGCATTGTCCTTAGGACGGTCAGGAAGAGGCTCTTCAAGGACATATGCAAGCTTTTCCACCTTGAGAACAATTCTCAGGTTTCTAAGCCAGTCCAGGAAGTTAGGCCCAGTCAGTTTGTTCGAATCCAAAATAGTGCGCAAATTCAAAGACGTCATGATCAATTTATTGACCTAGAAATACAAAACGAGCATATATAAGAAAATGATTTTAAAATGCATCAATATACATTTATAAATCCCATTCATTTTTCGAATTTCAAAAACCCCAAAATCACTTCGGGAGATCGTAGGTCCATCTCCGAATGGGCTGATATCCATCATAGTTATGAACAACCTTGGAGAGAGTCCAACAAGCCATTCATAACTACGACGGTAGGTATCAACTATACCGATTGCATATCACGTATATGCAACTATCACAATGTGCTATCAACTAATTGAATGTTCACACATACATCGGGTTGTTAACACATTAACAAGTATGCATCATATGCATAGCACCCAACTTCACCTCCCTTTACATCGACCTTGGAGAGAGTCCAACAAGCCGATGCTCCAGGTTAAAGCCAACCCATTAATTGGGACATAGTTTTAATATGGTTAGAGCACATTCAACCAATTAGCCTAGCTTGGAGAGAGTCCAACAACCAAAGCTAACGATTGACCTCTGACTCTTACCATATTAGTATTAAACTATTCCATGGTTTGAACATGTTAGGGTTCGAGCCGGGCTTGGAGAGAGTCCAACAACCCAAACAAGAAACGGAACTCTGGTTCTAACCATATTAATGGAAGGTGTAGGCTTTAATATTGTTTAAGGGTTTTTATGTCTCATCCTCTTTGCATGCAAATAACTATTATCTACATGGCATGGCATACATGGCATACATCTACATGTCACGACACGCATGACATTATGTTATGCATCTAATGCAATTACATGGCATACAATTATGTCATGTATATGTTTCCTTATATGTCATAACTATTTATGGAAATAAAATATGTTTAAGATTTGATTCTCCAAATCAAATCATAATTAAATTAGGGAACATATTTCCAAATCTAATCACATATTTTATTCATGGAATTATTTGATTAAGGAAAATCTATTTAGGAAACCAATTTCCTAAATCATTAAAACTACTTATGGAAATCAAATATTTAAAGATTTGATTTCCCAAATAAAATCATAATTAAATTAGGAAACAAATTTCCAGAATCTAATCAAATATTTTATTTATGGAAAATATCAATTTCCATAAATACTTCCAACTTTCCAAAAGTGGAAGACTTCCATAAATACTTCTAGACTTTTCCAAAATTAAAAAATTTCCATAAATACTTCTAAATTTCCAAAATTAGAAAATTTTCAGAAATACATTATGACTATCGCAAAACCATTTTTACGATTATGTCGAAACATAACCTGGGCTCTGATACCACTGTTGGGTTTCCGGCACCGCGGCGTGTGTGTGTTCGATCATGTTTCGTAAACATGAACACAGCGGAAGCAATAAAAATAATAAATACTCCTATTTATTACAACACACACAACACACGCATGCATATTACAACCAGTGTAGACATAACCGTAAATTTAAATTTGCAATAAAAGGAAATTTATCTACGTTATACCTTTCGTATGACGTGTAGCGGGAACGGCATCAACCGGAACGATCCTCGCTAGAATCGTCTCTATCCGTATCCACGCCGAGTTCCTCGAGATGACTTCGCTAAGCCACGAGCTTCGTCTTCGTACGGGTTACTAGCCTCGTGTTGAAGACGACGTGATCGAGAGATGATCACGATCCGAATCCAAATTCGGATCCTAAGACGAGTCCTCAAAACTCGCTTTTCCAGAGAGGTATTCGTCAACCGATTGACGAATCCTTCGTCCTCCACCTCAGAGGATTACCGGAGATCGAATCCCCGGTAAGTTAGCCGCTGTCGGAGCTCTAACCGTCGTCCAAACGACGCTCCGACGAGAGGAGAAGAAGCTGTCCAGAAAACTGGACAGCTTGGTGGAGGAGATAGGCGCCGGCCAACAAAGGAAGCCAAGTGCTCACCTTTTCACCGAAGCCTAGGAAGATCACCGGAGGGTCGCCGGAGGATCACCGGCTAAAGCTTGGACGCCGGCAAGGACTTGGACGGCAGCACACAAGCTGGGCGGCAACAACCTTTTGGTTGGCGCCAAAAAACTCCAAGGGTGGAGGTGGGCGGCAACTCAAGAGGCTAGGGTTTTGGATTAGGTTAGGGCTTAACAATCCCTTAAGCCCTCTTTTATAGAGAACTAATTCTCATAATGGTTAATGGATCATATCCATAAAGCCCGTTAACCCGTTCCATTAAGATAAGTTAAAATAAACCTAACCATGATGGTTTATTTTAAGTTAAAACGAACCGAACCAACTTTTGGTTCATTCGTTTAAAATAAACCAAACCCCTTTGGTTTATTCTCATCCATTGGATTAGAACCAAACCATTTTGGTTCATCCATTACGTCTTCATAAGACGCGGCCCATCCACGCTTCCATTGCGACTGAAACGATTCCATGCTCGCTTTATGTTTGGTCCAACCAAACCTAGTTTCTCTCGGTCTGAGAATCCCATTCTCAAGCTCGTTTTAAATCCTTTGGGTTACGCTCGTTGTGCGTGTGACCAAATAGGTTCTCGGTTTATGTTGGCCGTCTATAATTAACCATTAATTATAGAACGATCATGAGTGACACCTAGTAGTACATCATGATCCCCAATTAACCGAAAAGATCAACGGTTGATCCAGAACTATTTCTGAAACCCTTCAGTAGCTCGACTGATTCGTGCCCCATTCCCTTCACTCATCTTATACCCACTTGGTTCAGGACATGGTCTATAGTGTCAGTCCCCACTAGGCTGACTACGTCACACCTAGCCCAAGTATCATTTCCTCGTCCTACGGATTCTAGTTACTCCACATGTATCGAAGAGTACCTTACTCTAAACATGTAATGCTTTGGCTAAAGACTTTAGTAACAATCCGACGAGAGGCCATGGGTATACATCTCCTCGCAAGGAGTGGTGAATCCTTTATAGGCTATTCAAACACCTTCGATCACTTCGACTTATACCCAATCATCCCGGGTCCACATCTCCTTAGAGATGTTTGCTTAAGATGTCAAAGCATAAGTCTCCATGATCAAGATGACTTGAATCCGCAAGTCAAAGGAACATCGCACTTAAGCCCAGATAAGAACTTCATTGACATATCTATATATGCAGAGAACCATATGAAGTCTTACGGTGGTCACTCGATGAACTAGTTACCATAACTAGCATCCACGATTAACTCGGACATCACTATGTCTCCAGCCAGTGAGAATCAGCTGCTTGGATACACCAAGGAGTATACCTCGTGCTAGTCTCGACAGAATTGATGGTGTCCAAATCCATCAATTCATCGACTAGGGATAATTTTGATACATCACAATTACACATGTAGAGATACTCACTAGTTGTGATCCAATCACAAATTCTCTCATGCTGTGAATCGTATCGTGGACATTCAGTAAATGAGTTTAAGATCCAATCAAATACATAAAACATGTATACTCAAATAGTGAATCTTCATTTATCATATAAATGGTTCATACATAAGGCGATTGCCTTAGGATATCTCTCATATATAACTAACATTTAGGGTGTGCCAACCTTGATTGGATGGGTAGTTAACTCAACCATAGCAAAGGTGACACTTTAGGATTATTTTCAAGGTTATGGATACCTTGGAAATAGATTTGATTTTTGATCCTAAAAGATTTTAGGATGTGCCAATATATTTTGAAGTTTATGAAAAATCAATCAAATTGACACAATTTAGGATTAGAGGTCATAGTGTGTCATTTTGGATTTTTGGCACACTTGGGAGATTAGTGATAATATGATAAAATATATTTAATTATATCAAATGACAATTAATATTAAAATTTAGGTATTATTATACCTATATATTTTATTTTCCATATAACATGCCATGACATCATGCTTATTTTTAATCATTTTATATGTCATGTTCATGTTTAAGATTAAAGTTTTTAAATGTCATATGTTTTTAGATTTCATTTTATGCCATGACATCATGATTATGAGCATATGCTTATTTATATCATCATTAGTGCCATAATCATTCATGCATTTGATTAAAATTGAGTTAAGGACTTTGGTATGACTTGGAGTCCCATTTATAAGGGAATCAAGTAGAGTTGCCTTAGAAAAATGCATGAAACCCTAGATTAGGGAGAACAAAACCCACATCTCACATTACATTAATATGTATGTGTATTTATACACCCTAGATACATGTGAGATGCTAGGATATGAGTTGAGTTCAAGGTGCATAGTTTTTGCATCTAGATGGACTATAACTCATATAATTTCATTAGTGGATCATTGGAAAAGCTTGTGTACAAGTCATGTACATTAAGTCCAAGGAATATGATCCAATATAGGTTTTCAAAATCATTTTAAAATCCATTTAGAAAACCTTAGTGAAGTCTATCTTTTGATAGCAATCACCATTGATGAAATTGATACAAAGTGAGCTAAAACATTGAAGTTTTTCTTCACTTTTGAACTTTGTGTCAATTTCTCTATTTTATGGGTAAAATATTTTTCTAACATTTTTCACCCATTGTATTGCTTATAAGTATTATACATATGAAGTTTCACGATTTTTCAAAATATGTATAATTATTTATGTATTATCAAAGTTCATTTTCTGAATATGAAAAATGCATTTTACAGTTATTAGTCGACTACCAACTTATGGCACTCGACTGATGATGGACAGTTCGACTAATAACTATAAGTAGTCGATTGTCAAGGCTAATTTCAGGAAAACTAGATTTGTTTAGCCCGTGTTCAGCTGCGGTTAAGGTCCCTAACCACTCCTACCCCTAGGATATGCTTTGGGAAGCATTATAAAGGGTGAAAATCCATTGGATATGGATTTGGAGAGGTGTTAGGTCAAAGTATCAAATTTAAGGGTGGAAGAGTTCATGTTTGAACTTTGAACCTTAATTTTGATGGTTTAGAGCTCCTATTGGCTTAGGGACTTCCCAAGGATATTGTTGGTGCAATGGTCAAGGGGGAGCAAGCCTTTAGGGGGAGTTATCCATCTTGGGAATGGATGTGTTTTTCTTTTTGAAGGGGAGAAGTTATGGGGAGAATGTTATCGATTGAGAAAATTGATGGGATTTTAAGATACCCAATTTGGAAATTGGGAGAGTGTATAGGATTACCTCTCTTGGGTGATATGGGACTTATCACTAGAAAGATTGTAAGCATCCTAGATATTAGTCGACCAAGGGGGAGATTGTAAAATCTCATTGGGACATGAGACATTGACCTCCTTGGAGAGAAGATCTTTTTGATGTATGTCAAAAAGGGGGAGAAGGTTAAATTACCAATTTGAAAAATTGATAAGGGAATTTGAGTTATGGGCCTAACTCAAGGTTTATTTTGTCAAACATCAAAAAGGGAGAGATTGTTGGTGCAATCGCCCAGGTCATGATTGACCAGACTCGAGTTTGACTCGAGTGATGTTTTGATGTTTGACATTGATGTCGGTTAATGTTTTGGGGAGATTGTTTATACTATCGACTCAGGTTATAATTGACTAGACTCGAGTTTGACTCGAGGTAGACTTTGATGGTTGACTGGAGTTGACCACGTTATTGGAAAGTCCAAGTCTTGAGTTGGCATAGAAAGTCCAAGCAAGGGTCTTGGCAAGGGAAAAGTCCAAGCATGGGTCTTGGCAAGGAAAAGTCCAAGCATGGGTCTTGGCATGGAAAGTCCAACATGGGTTGGCAAGGGTAAGTCTAAGCTTGAGTCTTGGCATTTGGAAAGTCCAAGGGTGTAGTCTTGGCCACGTAAGTCCAAGGGGTGTAGTCTTGGCGGTGTAAGTCCAGGTCATGGGTACTTGGCATTTGAGAAGTCCAAGGGGTTTGATATTGGAGGCGTAAAGTCCAAGGGTGAAGTCTTGGCAGCATAAGTCCAATGGTTGGCGGCGTAAAGTCTAAGCGGAGTCTTGGCGGCGTAAGTCCAATGTGCTTTGGCGGTGTAGACACTGTTAACATGACATAGCCGATGGAAGCACCTGAAGGCTAACGCGATGGATGAACAAGTCATGGATGACTTGGAGGGATTCGAGAGGCGTGAGGTTGATGGTGGTGGCTAAAAGGCTTAAGTCTAGGCTAAGGGTAGTCTAGCAAGTATAGGGGCACCATACTTGGGTTAAAACCTCATGTTTGAGGTTGGCAGTCGACTGACATTATGGCCGGTTCGACTGCCATGAGTCGACTAGAGTTTTATTCGTTTAAGAGCTAAATTTCTCGCGATCAGCCAAGGATATTGTCATTCTTGGTTTTATCGCATAAGCTGAGAATGCTCGTAGCCGTGGCGATCGACTACGGAGTTAGCGATCGGCGCCAATATTGGCGTGGTGGTGAGAGTCCCGTTGGAACTTTTCCAACGTGGATTGAGCCATTGTCTCACGATTCTGATGTTGGCGATCGGAGCCTTATGGCGATTGGTGCGGTAAATCGGCCCGAAACCGCGAGGATATAAAGGTAGATCGGATGGAGGGTTTTTGTAGTGATTTTTCTTGGGCGAATTGAAGGGGATAGTTGGTGCTTTCCAGTCCTTCAAGGCTAGTCTAAGGCAATCAAAGATCAAGCAATCAAAGTGCTCTTGTAAAGTGATTTTTCTTTACTTGCATCATATTTCATACTTGTATTAGCTTGTATCTTTTGTATTACTTAGTGTAATCATTGTACGAGGTTTCTCTACCTCCGGATTGTTCCGAGAAGGAGTTATTTGTGATTAATGGTTGCGTGTGCATCACTAGAGCTCTTTAGAGTTCGATCCATGGAGTAGGAACCGTTCAATTCCGAACCACGTTATATCCTTGTGTTTGTGTGTTTGTGTTTTCGTTATTGCTTTATAATCTTTGTTTCCGCTGCGCTAACGAAAATTATACACAAGCACGCGCTATTCACCCCCCTCTAGCGTTCCAATCGATCCACTATAGAAATTTCTATAAAATATATAATTTAGAATTATGTATAGTATTGTGATGGTCATGGCCCAAGAACCCTAATGTGATTGGATAAATGTGTTGTAATTCTTAATACGGCTTGCGTGTCGTTTTTATGGTTATGCATGTTGTATAATGTATGCGACCTACGCATCGTGCCTCTTCTTTTAATATTCTAGTTGTAAATAGTTTTAGACTCGAATGTAACTCGAGTTTCATGATTGTAATGTACAAAAATGGAGCGGTGGAAGGTCCACTATTAGATGGAGTTACGAGAAGGGTGTCGACGACACATGACGGTTAAAGGAGGCGCTTGGAGAAGCCGCTAACCCTAGGTTGACCGTCTGATCTTCTCATTGGCTTGAGAAGATCGTAGTAGGGCCATGACCTCATCACAATTATTTATTTATATATATATATATATATTTGTTTTTGCTTGTATATATGTGATGCATGCTAGTAAATTTTGCTTGTATGTATATGATGCATGCTAGTAAATTTTGCTTGTATGTATGTGATGCATGCTAGTGTAGGGTAATAAAGGCCTTAATGCATATATGATACACATTTTATGATTAGATTAGATCTTAATCGAATCAACTCGAAAATGCCTTCCAAGTTTTGATACCCATCACTACCTCAATCATTTGTTGTTGTTGAATCTGGCAAAGCAGAGCAACGTATATTATCTTGGTAGGGTGCGGAGGGACAATCTTGGTCCCGCCTATCATGGCTTGGGTGAGAATAAGCTCAATTAGATTGAGTAAAACTAGTTAACTCAATTGGATCGAGTAAAACTATAGACATATTCCAACCGTTGGAAAGATAGGATAAGATCACATTTACACTAAATCTTAGGCGATTTAGCCAAAGCTAACTCAAGGTCTTTTGTAAATGTGGATATTGATCCTATAAACAAGAGTTGCATAGAGATGTAATTGGTAATTTGTTTCCTACCGATCATACTAAGTCTTGGGTGATTTAGCCAAAGCTAACTCAAGGCGTAGTATGATGTGGATCTTGTCCCACGAGAATTATAGCTAGTTTGTATGAATCTAGTAATGTGGTTTGACCACATCTATGACTCGATTCTACAAAAGTCCTATAATTCAGTGGGAGCATCATTTGATTAAAGGCCTAATTAAATGATAAATGGAATATGATATTAATTTTCTACATTGTGTATGTTGTATATTACCATGTCGACAAACACGAACACTCTCTCCCTGCGTTCTGTCCTTGAGAAGGACAAGCTCAATGGAGCTAATTTCCTGGACTGGTACAGGAATATGAGAATCGTTCTCACCCAAGAAAGAAAACTGTACGTCTTGGAGGAGCCCATTCCGGAGGCACCTCCTGCCACTGCCTCGCGAGCTGACCGAGATGCTTATAAGAAGCATCAAGATGATGCATTAGATGTGTCATGCCTCATGCTCGCGACCTTGAACTCTGAGCTTCAAAAGCAACACGAGTTCATGAATTCTTTTGATATGGTTGAACATCTTCGTCAATTGTATCAAGGACAAGCAAGGCACAAGAGATATGAGATCTCTAAGGCACTGTTTCAATCCAAGATGCAAGATGGGACTCCCGTAGGTTCATATGTACTCAAGATGATTGGATACATAGAGAACCTACAGAGGTTGGGATTCCCACTTGGCCAAGAGTTGGCCACTGACTTGATCTTACAATCTTTGCCACAAAGCTACAATCAATTTGTCATGAATTACAACATGAATGAAATTGATAAGCCACTGCCTGAGATGCTTAGCATGTTGAGAACTGCTGAGCTCAACCTTAAGAAGGAAAAACCTGACTCCATTTTGATGGTGCAAAAGAAGAAAGGCAAGGGAAAGCCTAAAGGTAAGGGAAAGTCTCAAGCCAAGGGCAAAGGCAAGACACTGAAATCGAAAGGAGGGGTAGCCAATGAAGGGACTTGCTTCCACTATAAGGAAGCTGGACACTGGAAGCGTAACTGCAAAGCATACCTGGAAGATCTTAAGAAGAAGAGAAGTGAGACTTCTACTTCATGTATAAATGTTATATAAGTCAATCTATCTATTTCTTCATCATGGGTATTAGATACCAGATGTGCATATCACATTTGTACCAGTGTGCAGGTGCTGAAAAATAGCAGGACATTGATGAAGGGCAAGATGGACCTACGAGTAGGCAATGGAGCAAGGGTTGCTGCTGTTGCTGTAGGAACTTATTTTCTCTCTCTTCCCTTTGGGCTTGTACTAGAACTAGATGAATGTTGTTATGTGCCTGCTTTGACTAAGAACATAATTTCAGTTTCTTGTTTGGACAAGAAAGGCTTTTAATTTATAATAAAGAACAAATGTTGTTCAGTTTATTTAAATGATATGGTCTATTATAGTGCACCTCTAATAAACAGACTCTACATTCTAGACTTAGAGAGCCCCATCTATTACATAAGTACCAAAAGGTTCAAGTCAAATGAGTTGAACCAAACCTATCTCTTGCACTGTCGCTTAGGTCACATAAATGAGAGTCGCTTATCCCAGCTCCATAAGGTTGGGCTGCTGGACTCATTTGATTTTGAATCATATGTGACATGCGAGTCTTGCCTTTTAGGCAAGATGACCAAGACTCCCTTTAGTGGACACAGCGAGAGAGCAACATGTTGGGTTTCCGGCACCGCGGTGTGTGTGTGTTCGATCATGTTTCGTAAACATGAGCACAGCGGAAGCAATAAAAATAATAAATACTCCTATTTATTACAACACACACAACACACGCATGCTATTACAACAAGTGTAGACATAACCGTAAATTAAAATTTGCAATAAAAGAAAATTATCTACGTTATACCTTCCGTATGACGTGTAGCGGGAATGACATCAACCGGAACGATCCTCGTAAGAATCGTCTCTATCCGTATCCACGCCGAGCTCCTCGGGATGACTTCGCTAAGTCACGAGCTTCGTCTTCGTACGGGTTACAAGCCTCGTGTTGAAGACGACGTGATCGAGAGATGATCACGATCCGAATCCAAATTCGGATCCTAAAACGAGTTCTCAAAACTCGCTTCTCCGGAGAGGTATTCGTCAACCAATTGACGAATCCTTCGTCCTCCACCTCAGAGGATTACCGGAGATCAAATCCCCGGTAAGTTAGCCGCTGTCGGAGCACTAACCGTCATCCAAACGACGCTCCGACAACAAAGAAACAAGCTGTCCAGAAAAACTGGACAGCTTTGCCTTTGGTGGAGGTGATAGGCGCCAACCAAGGGAAGATGTAGCTCACCTTGATGCCAAACCTAAGGAGGATCACCGAACTCTTCCGCAGCAGCTCGACGCCGCGAGGAGGAAGGAAGCCGCCTTCTGACGCCGGTTGAGGAGCTATGGGCGGCAACACAAGGTTGGCGCCAATTCACCAATGTTGAGGCGGGCTGCAACTTTGATTAGGGTTTAGGATTAGGCTTTAATCCCTGCCCTATTTTATAGAGAACTAATTCTCTTAATGGTTAATGGATCATATCCATAAAGCCCGTTAACCCGCTCCATTAAGATAAGTTAAAATAAACCAAACCATGATGGTTTATTTTAAGTTAAAACGAACCAACCAACTTTTGGTTCATTCGCTTAAAATAAACCAAACCCTTTGGTTTATTCTCATCCATTGATTAGAACCAAACCATTTTGGTCCATCCATTATGTCTTCATAAGACACGCCCATCCACGCCCATTGCGATCAAACAATTTCATGCTCGCTTATGTTTGGTCCAACCAAACATAGTTTCTCTGGCCGAGAATCCCATTCTCAAGCTCGCTTTAAATCCTTTGGATTACACTCGCTGCGGTGACCAAATAGGTTCTCGCTTATGTTGGCCGCCTATAATTAACCATTAATTATAGAACGATCATGAGTGGCACCTAGTAGTACATCATGATCCCCAATTAACCAAAAGATCAACGGTTGATCCGTAACTATTTCTCAAACCCTTCAAGAGCTCGAATGAATCGTGCCCCATTCCTTCACTCATCTTATACCCACTTGGTTCGTGACATGGTCTATTGTGTCGGGCCCTCACTAGGTCGACTACGCCACACCTAGCCCAAGTATCATTTCTCGCCCTACTGGATTCTAGTTACTCCACATGTATCAAGAGTACCTTACTCTAAACATGTAATGCTTTGGCCAAAGACTTTAGTAACAATCCGACGAGAGGCCATGGGTATACATCTCTCGCAAGGAGTGGTGAATCTTTATAGGCTATTCAAACACCTTCGATCACTCGACTTATACCCAATCATCTCGGTCCACATCTCCTTAGAGATGTTTCGCTTAAGATGTCAAAGCATAAGTCTCCATGATCAAGATGACTTGAATACCGCAAGTCAAAGGAACATCGACTTAAGCCACGAAGAACTTCATTGACATATCTATATATGCAGAGAACCATATGAAGTCTTACTACCGGGTCACTCCAATGAACTAGTTACCATAACTAGCATCCACGATTAACTCCGACATCACAATGTCTCCACCAAAGGAGAATCACCGCTTGGATACACCAAGGAGTATACCTCGGTTAGTCTCGATGTAATTGATGGTGTCCAAATCCATCAATTCATCGACTAGGATAATTCCGATACATCACAATTACACATGTAGAGATACTCACTAGTTGTGATCCAATCACAAATTCTCTCATGCCGTGAATCGATCGTGACATTCAAGAAATGAGTTTAAGATCCAATCAAATACATTAAACATGTATACTCAAATAGTGAATCTTCATTTATCATATAAATGGTTCATACATAAGGCGATTGCCTTAGGACATCTCTCATATATTACTAATAGACTCCCACTTGGCCTAATGCCAATCGCTACGGTATCCAATACCATAAGCTCTAACATGACCCTCAAACTTATTTTGAGGTAATGCCTTAGTTAAAGGATCCGCTAAGTTCCTTTCAGTGGGAATTTTCTCGATTTGTATTTCGCTTCCTACCGATGATCTCTCTCGATAAGATGATAGCGGCGGCTACATGTTTGGATCATCGATGAGACCACATCAAGTTCATAGATGAACTACTTGATCCAAACCGCTCTTTGTCGCCTAAAGTCGCAACGTATTCTGCCTTAGTGGCAGAATCCGCTATAGTGTCAAGCTTGGAACCTTTCCAACTTATTGCGCCTCCATTCTAGGTGAATACATACCCAGACTAAGACATGGAATCATCCTTGTCTGTCTGGATCTGGCATCCGTATACCCACGTATCACCATGTACCCTTCTCCATATATTAGGAACACATCCTTAGTTCTTCTCAAGTACTTAAGGATCGTCTTAACAGTCACCCAATGATCCATTCCTCGATCGGATCGTATCCGCCGTGACACTCAGTGCATACGATACTTCGGGCCTCGTACATAACATAGCATACATGATAGATCCTATTGCGGATGCATAGGGAATCTTACTCATGCAAATCCTCTCGTCTTCTGTGCGCGGACACATAGACTTCGAAAGGTGTACCCTATGCCTGATGGGTAAGAAACCTTTCTTGGATTCCGACATGCTAAACCTCTTTAGCACTCGGTCTATATATGTAGACTGCGAAAGACCAAGCAACCGTTTCGATCTATCTCTATAGATCTTAATCCCGAGGATGTAGGTTGCTTCTCCCAGGTCTTTCATGGAGAATATCTTGGATAACCAAACCTTCACTGACTGTAAGATTGAAACATCGTTTCCTATAAGTAGTATGTCATCGACATACAATACTAGGAACACGACTGCACTCCCACTAACCTTCTTGTACACACAAGGTTCGTCTGGATTTTGTGAGAAATCAAACCTTTTGATCGTCTCATCAAAACGGATATTCCAGCTCCTGGATGCTTGCTTCAATCCATAAATGGATCGTCGCAATTTGCATACCTTGGTTTTATCAACCGATGTGAAACCCTCAGGATGTATCATATACATGTCCTCGAGCAGGTTTCCATTAAGGAAAGCTGTTTTCACATCCATCTGCCATATCTCATAATCATAATGAGCTACTATGGCCAGGAGCATCCGAATGTATTTAAGCATAGCTACAGGCGAATAGGTTTTGTCATAATCAACACCTTGTTTTTGACGATATCCTTTCGCCACCAATCTAGCCTTATAGGTAATCACATTACCATCCATGTCGGTTTTCTTCTTGAAAACCCACTTGCACCCTATAGGCTTTATCCCTTCAGGTGGGTCAACCAAGTTCCAAACTTGGTTTTCATACATGGAATCCATTTCCGACTTCATGGCACCAAGCCACTTATCCCTTTCTGAACTTGTCAGCACTTCTTCATAACTGGTAGGCTCCTCATCATCAATGAGTAACACGTGCTCGATTCACTTACGAAATCCATATCTCTCGTGAATATTGCGGTTCTACCGTGATCTACGAAGATGTGGTGTTACAATAGGTCCAGCCGATTGCTCATCACTATGAGTTGTCGGCTGTTGTGCTTCACCAGGTATCTCATCAATGTCTATTTGAGTCTCTCGAGCCTCCTCAAGCTCGACGACACCCCCACTGTTTTCTTGCAAGAGAAACTCTTTCTCTAGAAACATAGCATGCCTTGAAACAAACACCTTTTGTTCCATAGGATGATAGAATTGGTAACCCCTAGTTTCCTTAGGGTATCCAATAAATAGACATTTATCAGACTTAGCATCCAATTTGTCTGATACAGTCCGCTTCACATAAGCAGGACAACCCCATATCTTCATGTAAGATACAGGAGGTTTCTTACTATTCCATATCTCATATGGAGTAGTTGAGACTACCTTGGTAGGCATTCTGTTTAACAAGTAAACAGCTGTCTGAAGTGCATAGCCCCAAAAGGACTTGGGAAGAGTCGCATGATTCATCATTGCCCTGACCATGTCCAACAAGGTCCGGTTACGCCTCTCAGATACACCATTATGCCTTGGTGTATATGGCGGAGTCCATTGAGACAATATACCATTGTCTCTTAGATAATCAAGAAACTCTTGACTTAAGTATTCACCACCTCGATCCGATCGAAGTATTTTAATACTCTTGTCATGTTGTTTCTCTACTTCATTTCTGAATTCTTTGAACCTTTCAAAGGCTTGGACTTGTGTTTCATCAAGAACACATACCCAAATCGTGAGTGATCATCGGTGAAGGTAATGAAGTAGCTATAGCCTCCTAATGCTTGAGTTGACATAGGTCCACATACATCAGTATGTATTAGACCTAGTAACTCTCCCACTCGTTCACCCTTTCCAGTAAAAGGTAACTTAGTCATCTTGCCTTTTAAGCATGATTCGCATGTATCGTATGAATCCAATTCAAACGATTCCAGAATTCCACATCGGTGTAATTCGGACATGCGTTTCTTGCTTATATGGCCAAGACGATAATGCCACATATAGGAGTCTATTTGATTATCCTTTTGAGCACGCGTGTTGCTCGCTTCGATATTGAAATCGTCACTGGATACGTCCAACGTATAAACACCATTGCTTAAAGTTCCAATCCCATAAAGAACTCCATTCAAAGTTATGTAACAACAATTGTTACTAAAAGTCAAATGGAACCCATTTCTATTTAGACAAGAAATAGAAATGATGTTCTTTATTAACGAAGGAACATAAAAGCAATTGTCCAGTTCTAAGACAAGTCCTACAGGGAGTTCCAACAAATACGTTTCGATGGCGAGTGCAGCAACCGTTGCTCCATTCCCAACACGTAAATTTGACTCTCCCCTTGACGTGTCTTCTTCTATTCCTTAGCCCATGTATGTCATTACATATATGTGAGCCACACCCAGTATCAAATACCCAAGTGTCCAAGGAAATAGAATGACAATCAATAAAGAAGATTTCTGAAGAAGATGGGGCATCCGATGCCTTATCCTTCTTCACAGACTCAAGATAAATTTTGCACTTTCTTCGCAAATGTCTCTCCTTGCCATAATGATGGCAAGTTTCCTTTTGTGCTAGTTCTACCTTCTTAGCCCTTCTCTTCTTTCCCTTCTGATGTTTTTTTGACCTCCTCTTAGAACCTTTCTTCGAGGAATCAACTAACAGCACTGTCCCCTGCTCATGCTTCTCAGAAGACTCCACACCTTGATGTTGAGCAGTACCACAGATGAACCTTCTTGCATCTCAGAGGTGAAGAGGAGCTTGGAGACTTCGAACCTTTCGAATCTCACTTGCTCATCAACCAACTCATAAAGAAGAAGAACTACGATATGAGCATCCATATGCTCATGATGCTTTCGTAGCTTGGGTTCCATCATGGCTAGCATGATGCAACTCATTTGTTCAGAATCACTCACATGTTTCTGATAGGCCAACAATTAGTCCAGAGTTGCATTGTCACTAGGACGGGCGGGAAGAGGCGCTTCGAGGACATTTGCAAGCTTTTCAACCTTGAGAACAATTCTCAAGTTTCTAAGCCAGTCCAAGAAGTTCGGCCCAGTCAATTTATTTGAATCCAAAATGGAACACAAATTCAAACACATCATGATCAATATATTAACTTAGAAATACAAAACGAGCATATATGAGAAAGATGATTTTAAAATGCATCAATATACATTTATAAATCCCATTCATTTTTCGAATTTCAAAAACCCCAAAATCACTTCGGGAGATTGTAGGTCCATCTACGAATGGGCTGATATCCATCATAGTTATGAACAACCTTGGAGAGAGTCCAACAAGCCATTCATAACTACGACGGTAGGTATCATCTATACCGATTGCATATCCCGTATATGCAACTATCACAATGTGCTATCAACTAATTGAATGTTCACACATACATCGGGTGGTTAACACATTAACAAGTATGCATCATATGCATAGCACCCAACTTCACCTCCCTTTACATCGACCTTGGAGAGAGTCCAACAAGCCGATGCTCCAGGTTAAAGCCAACCCATTAATCAGGACATAGTTTTAATATGGTTAGAGCGCATTCAACCAATTAGCCCAGCTTGGAGAGAGTCCAACAAACAAAGCTAACGATTGACCTCTGACTCTTACCATATTAGTATTAAACTATTCCATGGTTTGAACATATTCAGGTTCGAGCCGGGCTTGGAGAGAGTCCAACAACCCAAACAAGAAACAGAACTCTGGTTCTAACCATATTAATGGAAGGTGTAGGCTTTAATATTGATTAAGGGTTTTTATGTCTCATCCTCTTTGCATGCAAATAACTATTATCTACATGGCATGGCATACATGGCATACATCTACATGTCACGACACGCATGGCATAATGTTATGCATCTAATGCAATTACATGGCATACAATTATGTCATGTATATAATTTCCTTATATGTCATAACTATTTATGGAAATAAAATATGTTTAAGATTTGATTCTCCAAATCAAATCATAATTAAATTAGGAAACAAATTTCCAAATCTAATCACATATTTTATTCATGGAATTATTTGATTAAGGAAAATCTATTTAGGAAACCAATTTTCTAAATCATTGAAACTACTTATGTAAATAAAATATTTTTAAGATTTGATTTCCCAAATCAAATCATGATTAAATTAGGAAACAAATTTCCAGAATCTAATCAAATATTTTATTTATGGAAAATATCAATTTCCATAAATACTTCCAACTTTCCAAAAGTGGAAGATTTTCATAAATACTTCTAGACTTTCCAAAATTGAAAAATTTCCATAAATACTTCTAAATTTCCAAAATTAGAAAATTTCCAGAAATACATTATGACTATCGCAAAACCATTTTTACGATTATGTCGAAACACAACCTGGGCTCTGATACCACTGTTGGGTTTCCGGCACCGCGGCGTGTGTGTGTTCGATCATGTTTCGTAAATATGAGCACAGCGGAAGCAATAAAAATAATAAATACTCCTATTTATTACAACACACACAACACACGCATGCTATTACAACAAGTGTAGACATAACCGTAAATTAAAATTTGCAATAAAAGAAAATTATCTACGTTATACCGTCCGTATGACGTGTAGCAGGAACGACATCAACCGGAACGATCCTCGTAAGAATCGTCTCTATCCGTATCCACGCTGAGCTCCTCGGGATGACTTCGCTAAGTCACGAGCTTCGTCTTCGTACGGGTTACTAGCCTCGTGTTGAAGACGACGTGATCGAGAGATGATCACGATCCGAATCCAAATTCGGATCCTAAAATGAGTTCTCAAAACTCGCTTCTCCGGAGAGGTATTCGTCAACCAATTGACGAATCCTTCGTCCTCCACCTCAGAGGATTACCGGAGATCAAATCCTCGGTAAGTTAGCCGCTGTCGGAGCACTAACCGTCGTCCAAACGACGCTCCGACAACAAAGAAACAAGCTGTCCAGAAAAACTGGACAGCTTTTGGTGGAGGAATAGAGGCCGGCCAAGGACAAGGAAGCCAAGTGCTCACCTTGATGCCAAACCTAAGGAGGATCGCCGGAACTCTTCCGGCAGCAGCTCGACGCCGGCGAGGAGGAAGGAAGCAGCCTTCTAGATGCCGGTTAGAGGAGCTTTGGGCTGGGCGGCGGCAGCTTAGGGTTGGGCGCCGAAATCACCAAGGGTGAGGTGGGCGGCAACTACCATTAGGGTTTTTGGATTAGGGTTTAAGCCCTATTTTATAGAGAACTAATTCTCTTAATGGTTAATGGATCATATCCATAAAGCCCGTTAACCTGCTCCATTAAGATAAGTTAAAATAAACCAAACCATGATGGTTTATTTTAAGTTAAAACGAACCGAACCAACTTTTGGTTCATTCGTTTAAAATAAACCAAACCCTTTGGTTTATTCTCATCCCTTGGATTAGAACCAAACCATTTTGGTCCATCCATTATGTCTTCATAAGACACGGCCCATCCACGCTTCCATTGCGACTGAAACAATTTCATGCTCGCTTTATGTTTGGTCCAACCAAACATAGTTTCTCTCGATGCGAGAATCCCATTCTCAAGCTCGTTTTAAATCCTTTGGATTACACTCGTTGTGCGTGTGACCAAATAGGTTCTCGGTTTATGTTGGCCGTCTATAATTAACCATTAATTATAGAACGATCATGAGTGGCACCTAGTAGTACATCATGATCCCCAATTAACTAAAAAGATCAACGGTTGATCCAGAACTATTTCTGAAACCCTTCAGTAGCTCGAATGAATCGTGCCCCATTCCCTTCACTCATCTTATACCCACTTGGTTCAGGACATGGTCTATTGTGTCAGTCCCCACTAGGCTGACTACGTCACACCTAGCCAAAGTATTATTTCCTCGTCCTACGGATTCTAGTTACTCCACATGTATCGAAGAGTACCTTACTCTAAACATGTAATGCTTTGGCCAAAGACTTTAGTAACAATCCGAAGAGAGGCCATGGGTATACATCTCCTCGCAAGGAGTGGTGAATCCTTTATAGGCTATTCAAACACCTTCGATCACTTCGACTTATACCCAATCATCCCGGGTCCACATCTCCTCAGAGATGTTTGCTTAAGATGTCAAAGCATAAGTCTCCATGATCAAGATGACTTGAATACCGCAAGTCAAAGGAACATCGCACTTAAGCCACAGTAAGAACTTCATTGACATATCTATATATGCAGAGAACCATATGAAGTCTTACTGGTCACTCCAATGAACTAGTTACCATAACTAGCATCCACGATCAACTCCGACATCATGTCTCGGCCCGGTGAGAATCGTTGCTTGGATACACCAAGGAGTATACCTCGTGCTAGTCTCGACAGAATTGATGGTGTCCAAATCCATCAATTCATCGACTAGGGATAATTCCGATACATCACAAATACACATGTAGAGATACTCACTAGTTGTGATCCAATCACAAATTCTCTCATGCTGTGAATCGTATCGTGGACATTCAGTAAATGAGTTTAAGATCCAATCAAATACATTAAACATGTATACTCAAATAGTGAATCTTCATTTATCATATAAATGGTTCATGCATAAGGGGATTGCCTTAGGACATCTCTCATATATTACTAACACAACAGACTTGTTAAGACTTATACATAGTGATGTATGCGACCCTTTCAATGTTGCTGCTAGAGGTAGTTACATGTACTTCATTACATTTACTGATTACTTCAGTAGATATGGTTATGTGTGTCTGATGACACATAAGTCAGAATCCTTTGAAAAGTTCAAAGAATTCAAGAATGAAGTACAAAATCAGCTTGCCAAGAGTATTAAGATATTTCGATCAGATCGAGGTTGTGAATGCCTTAGCCATGAGTTTCATGACTATTTAGCTGAGTGTGGGATTCTATCCCAACTCACTCCTCTTAGAACACCACAGTGGAATGGTGTATCCAAAAGGAGGAATCGTACCCTATTAGATATGGTATGATCTATGATGAGTCACACAAATCTTCCTATATCCTTTTGGGGATATGCTCTAGACACAACAACCTTCACATTTAACCGTGTTCCATCCAAGGCTGTGATAAAGACATTATATACGATATAGACAGGGAAAAATCCCAAGATGTCTTTCATAAGGATTTGTGGTTGTGAGGCTTACATTCGACATCAAGTCTCAGACAAACTAGGACCCAAATTCAATAAGTGCTATTTTGTTGGATATCCAAAGGAAACGAAGGGATTTTACTTCTATATTCCCAGTCAGCACAAAGTGTTTGTGGCAAAGATTGGGGTATTTCTAGAAAGGGACTTTGTTTCTAGAAAAACTAGTGGGAGTACGTTCGATCTTGAAGAAATTCAAGATAAGGACCATAGCACTGAGGCCTTGATGGAGGTTGAACATGAACCACAAATAGTTGTGGGTGATGAGATTGTTGCACAAAGAATTGTGGAACAACAACCTGTTCACGTAGACCTACCTCTTCGTAGGTTTGATAGGGTACGTCGTCAACCTGAGAGATACTCATTTCTCTTGTCTGACCATGATGACATTATGCTCATTGAGAATGAGCCTACCTCATATCAGGAAGCTGTGATGAGCCCAGATTATGAGAAATGGCTAGAGGCCATGAGATCCGAGATGGAATCCATGTACATCAACCAAGTATGGACTTTGGTTGATCCACCTGAAGGCGTCAAACCCATTGGGTGTAAGTGGGTCTTTAAAAGAAAGACTGACATGGATGGACTTATGCATACCTATAAGGGCCGATTGGTTGCTAAAGGTTTCAAGCAAATTCATGGTATTGACTATGATGAAACCTTTTCTCCAGTGGTGATGTTTAAGTCCATCCGGATCATGCTTGCTATTGTAGCATACCACGATTATGAGATCTGGCAGATGGATGTCAAAACCGCATTTCTGAATGGAAACTTGCTCGAGGATGTGTACATAACACAACCTGAGGGTTTTATATATACACAACATACTGGGAAAGTATGCAAGTTACAAAGGTCTATTTATGGGCTAAAGCAAGCTTCTCAGAGCTGGAATCTTCGATTCGATGATGTGATCAAACAGTTTGGTTTCATCAAGAATTAAGATGAACCCTGTGTCTACAAGAGGGTTAATGGAAATACAGTTGTCTTCCTTGTATTGTATGTGGATGACATACTACTCATTAGGAATGACATCCCTTCACTATAGTCTGTAAAAACTTGGCTGGGGATGTGCTTCTCAATAAAGGACTTAGGTGAAGCAGCCTGTATTCTAGGCATCAAGATCTATAGAGATAGATCTAAGAGATTGCTTGACCTAAGTTAGAGTACTTTATTGACACGACATTACTACGGTTTACCATGCAGAATTCCAAGAAGGGACTTCTGCCGATGTCACATGGTGTGAGTCTTTCGAAGACTCAAAGTCTCTCTTCTAGAGAGGAGAGAGACCACATGGATAAGATCCCTTATGCATCGGCCATAGGATCTATCATGTACGCCATGCTATGTACTCGTCCTGATGTCTCGTATGCTTTGAGCATGATGAGTAGATACCAGTCAGATCCAGGTGAGCGTCACTGGATAGCAGTCAAGAATATTCTTAAGTACTTGAGAAGGACTAAAAAATATTTCTTGATATTTGGAGGTGATGAGGAGCTAGCTGTAAAGGGTTACAGCAATGTCAGCTTCCAAACTGACCAGGATGATTATAGATCATAGTCAGGGTTCGTGTTTTGCTTGAATGGTGGCACTGTGAGCCTGGAAGAGTTTGAAGCAGGACACAATTGCTGATTCTACAACAGAGGCCGAGTATATCGTTGCATCAGAGGTAGCAAAGGAGGTAGTTTGGATCCGCAAGTTCATTACTGAGCTTGGGGTGGTTCCTAACATAGCAGATCCTATAGAGCTCTATTGTGACAACAATAGAGCGATTGCGTAGGCTAAGGAACCTCGCTCACACCAGTGGACCAAACACATACTACGGTGCTTCCATCTCATTCGAGTTATCGATAGAGGAGATGTGAAGATTTGTAGAGTACCCACAGAGGCTAACATCGCAGATCCCTTGACCAAGGCTTTGGCACAAAAAAATCATGATGGTTACACTAGGTCATTGGGTATTAGATACTACAGTGATTGACACTAGTGTTAGTGGGAGATTGTTAGTGAAAGCCCTAGAGCCAATCATGTGATGATTTTTGTATGGAATTGTTGTATCATATTCCTATTTATAAAGGCATTTCTTTATGGTTATTATACTTACTTGTATTGGGGCCAAATAACTAAGTATAATAACATCCTTGAGTAGAAGGTTCTTATCTATATTAATCGATTGGTTGAATCGATAATGAGATGATATAGAAAACACTATTCTTAATCATTCCTAGTCAAGTATTAACATTCAGGGACAATGTTAATATGAAGAGACTAGCATGTAGGTCAACTCGATGACTTGATCTCACAAGTCATAGATATGAGATATCAAGTTGACACATGAGTATGCATTGGAGAATGTATACTGAATGACCCGCCATGAGAAAGTATCATGGATCATTATATGAGTGTCATATACTTTCTCATGTGAATATTAGTATGAAAATTAGTTCTTGGACCTGAAGTCACTATGGTTCCCTACATAAGGAGTTGCATACTTTGGCTTCGTCAAACGTCACCCGTAAATGGGTGGACTATAAAGGCGATTACTGGGTATTTAACAAATTATGGGGAGGAATGTGAGTGATGTAGATGAGATCTATCCCTCCTATATGACGGGAGTGACATTGTTATTCTTGATAGAGTGAGACCACTAAGTGCATGACTATGCCCAAATGAGTTAATATGACATATTGAGCTCATTTGATTAGAGTGAGTCTACTTGGAATTCAAGATATAGATTGTACCGAGGATGGCATGGTCTATGCCTCAGTTGGTCAATCTAGATGTCAAGGATAGAGGGACATTGTCACATATTATGAGAGTCACAGTTAGTAGTCACAAAGGTGATGCTGGATCTCAACATTCTTGTAACTTAGGTAGCAATGATGTGTTGCTAGATACCGCTCATTGCTTATGTTCCTAAATCGATTTAGGAGCATTGACAACGTTACAAGAACCTATAGGGTCACACACAAAGGACAATTAGATGGAGATTAGGTTCATATGATGAACCATGAGGATTAGGTTTATGGGATGAACCAAATTGGATTAAGAGTAATCCAAATTAGACTAATTGAGTTGGACTCAAGTTGATTCAAGTGTTGAATGAGTCTAATTTAGATTTGATTCATCAAGTCAATTTAAACTAATGAATTGAGATTCATTAAATCAAATTGACTTGAATCAAATGGTTGGATTTGATCAACCATGGGAGATAAGAGGTCAAGTTTGACTTGACTTGAGAGGGAAGATGAATGGTCAATTTTGACTTGACCAATTGCCATGTCATGGTGACTTGGCTTTGGGCCGGCCAATGATGATGCTCCACATCATCATGGATACATCATGGGGTGACACCTCATGAGGGAGACCAAGAGCCATTGGCTCTTGGAGTTACATGCATGCATGTAACCCCGTTATAGTGGGTTATGAAAGTGTGAAGTTAAGTAGTGTAACTTCATCTTCTTCCTCCTCTCTTTCCTCAAGCTCTCTCTTCCTCATCTTGCTGTGAGATTCCAAAGGGTGCTAGCACATTCTAGGTTTCTTTTCTCCACCTATTGCTTGTGTGGATACCAATAGAGGAGTGTACACTTGACACTCTCGAGTTCCGGCAAGCTGTTTGGACAAGCGGGAAAAGAGAAGGGCGTCACATCAAGGGTAAAACTCTTAACATTTAGATCTAGAGTAGATCTAAGGTTTTTAAACACGTACATATAGTTTTGTTTATCTTCGCACAGATTCGTGGCCGACTTCTAGGGTTTTTGCAATGCAAAAAGCGGTTTTTACGGCTCGGATAGTCCAACACAAGTATTGATACATGGCAAAGGAAAGTCCAAGGGTATAGTCTTGGTCATGTAAGCCCAAGAGTGTAGTCTTGATAGGGGCGACCTCTTGACAAAGGTAGACCCGTAGCATGACAAAGTCAATGAAAGCACTTGAAGGCTAGCGTAAGGGTGAGAAGTCATGGACTCAAACCAAAGGCGTGAGGCTGATAGAAGTGGCTTGAAGGCTTAAGTCTAAGCTAAAAGTATCCGATGGCATGACGAAGCCGATATAAGCACTTGAAGGCTAGCATAAAGGGTGAAGGAGTCGTGGAGGACTCGGATGAACCCTGAGGGTGTGAGACTGATGGAAGTGGCTTGAAAGTTTAGATATAGGCTAAGGGTGAGTGTCAAGTATAAGGGGATCATACTTGAGGTTAAACCTCAATTTTGAAATTTACTAGTTGACTAATGGTATTGACCAATCGGCTAGTGGTATTGGTCAGTCGACTGGTCGAGTGCTCGACACTCGGAGGGCTCAGAAGACTCGAGCAGTCGACTGGTCGAGAAGTCGACTACAACTCGACTACTGACTGGTGCTATGATAGTTGACTAGTGGCTTGTACCAGACGACTAGTCACTAGCAGTCCACTGTTAGAGTTGAGCAGTCGATTAACATTAAGTGGACAGGGCACAAAATGTTTCGTAGTCGACTGATGACTATGACAGTCAACTGGTGACTATGAGCAATCGACTAATCGACTATTTTTGATGTAGATTAATCAGTTGTGAGAAAATGGTCAAATAGACAGTGGACTAATGGGTAAGGTCAGTCAACTGCTAGGCAGAAAATTAGCTTGAGCGGAGGCATTAAAAGGAGATCCTGGTGGAGAAAGAAGAAGTCGATTCTTGAACACTTTGAAGGGGAGTTGTTGTTGTTGGAGATTTCGAGATAATGCGCAGTGGAATAAAGTGAATAAATTTTTGTTTTATTTCATCCCAGACATCCCCTGGGGGCTAGGAATACTTGCTTTGACATAATCACATGTAAAACCGAGAAGGAGAAAGGCTATACCTTCGAGATTCTTATTGAATCTGTCAAAACTATGAGAAAGACCAACGAGCCTTGCCTCTATCTATTGGGTTACGATCGACACATATATATTCTTTTATCGTTTCACAAACGAACACAACGAAAGAAAAACATAATAATTTCCTAAATTATTAAAACACTCATACCCACGCATGCACAATTACAACACGTGTAGACATATCCGCCAAATAAAATTTTACATACAACAAGAATAAAAACTTTTTTACTCTAGGTATACCTTTCGGATGATGATGAGCCGGGAGGGGATCAACCGTACGATGCTCATGGAGCTTCGTCTCTACTCGTATCCACACTGAATCTTCGGAGGGATGACTTTTTAAAGCCACGAGTTTGACCTTCTCTTCGCTACTAAACGAAGCAAGAATGTCGGGTGATCGGAGAGCAATCATCGACTCATTTTGCGACACAAAAAAAATCCTCGAACAACCTTCGTAAGGTTGTCAATTCGTGTCAGAATTAGCTGCTATTTTTGAAGTTTCAATAAGCGATAATAACATCCCTAAAACCTAGATGGCCGACCTCTAAAAAGGTGGAAACAACCCTTGTTTCCTTGATGGTCGGCGGAACACCAAACCCTAATTCTCCTAGGTTCGACCACGGGCATAAAGGAAGAAACCTTTGTTCCAAGCCTTGGCCTAATAGTCAATCCATCTTGAGGAAGACTTGACCGGAGTTCACAACTTCCTTGGGGAGGAGTTGGCCGGACCTAAACAAGAGGGAGCATTTTTAGGGCCGGCGACAAAGAAGAAGGAAGAGGGTAGAGAGTTCGGCTAGGTTGAGGAAGAGGGTCTTAAGGACTTCTATTCATTAGGGTTAGCCTTTATAACCCTTTATATAGGTGCAAATCCTAATGGGTTATAGGTTAGTGAATCAAATCTCTAAGCCCATAATAATTATGGCTTAATCTAATCCATTAAGCCCTAATTTGGCCCTTAACCAAAAGAGGACCCTTTTAATTAAAACCAAATGGGTTTGGTTTATAATTAAACCTTTTAAGGCCCAACTCGTCTTCTTTGTTGGTGCAATCGGCCTAGGTCACGATTGACCAGGACTCGAGCTTGGCTCGAGATATGTTTTGATGTTAGACAAAAACATATGACAATGTAATTGTCATGGTAAAGTCCAAGTCATGGGTACTTGGCATGGAAAGTCCAAGTGGGACACTTGGCATTTGGGAAAGTCCAAGCATGAGTCTTGGCAAGGTAAAGTCCAAGTCATGGGTACTTGGCATGGAAAGTACAAGTGGGACACTTGGAACAAGGGAAGTCCAAGTATGTGTCTTGGCATGGAAAGTCCAACATGGGTTGGCAAGGGAAAGTCCAAGCTTGAGTCTTGGCATTTGAGAAGTCCAAGGGGTTTGATATTGGCGGCGAAGTCCAAGCGGAGTCTTGGCGGCGTAAGTCCAATGTGCCTTGGCGGTGTAGACACCGTTAGTATGACATAGCTGATGGAAGCACCTGAAGGTTAGCGCGATAAATGAACAAGTCATGGATGACTTGGAGGGATCCGAGAGGCGTGAGGCTGATGGAGGTGGCTAGAAGGCTTAGGTCTAGGCTAAGGGTGGTCTAGCAAGTATGGGGGAACCATACTTAGGCTAAAACCTCATGGTTGAGGTGTGCATGGTGCCATGTGGCGGTCCGAAATCAACTAGGGTTTGATGTGAGAATGCTCTAGCAATGATCGTCATTGGTGGGCGGTCGGTGATAGGCTTCGGCCGATCGTGATCTTGTGATCAGTCGACTGGTGCTCGTGAAATCGGGCACAGAATGAGTCGAGACTCGACTGGTCGAGTAAGGCTCCATCAGTCGACTAATGGGTTTCATCAGTCGACTAATGATGGATCCGTTGGACTTATCGAATGTGGATCTAGCCGTTGTCTCACGACAGCGGTGGCATCGATCGTGATGGTCCCGATCGATCGGTGATCGACTTTCAACAAAAGTCAAGCTTTATAAGAGCTCGTGATGGAGGAAAATGGTATGGTTTCGAGGGTTTTCTATTTGCTACTACAAATCAGGGTCTCCAAGTTGATATCAAGCAACCAAGCGATCAAGCATTCAAGAGCATTTGTAAAGTGTTTTCTTTACTTGTGTTGCTTTGTATTTCATTGTATTTGCTTGTATCATTTTGATTATTGTTGTAATCATATTGTACGAGGTTTCTCCGCCTCCGGATTATTCCGAGAAGGAGTGTTTATTAGTGGTTGTGTGTGCATCACTAGAGCTTGTAGAGCTCGATCCGTGGAGTAGGAACCTTGAGATTCCGAACCACGTTAAACAATTGTATTTGCGTGTTTGTCTTGCTTTTCGTTATTACTATTATTATTCCGCTGCGCATAACGAGTTTTGTAGAGACGAACGCGAATGAATTCCATCATCGAACAAGCGCGACGCTATTCACCCCCCCCTCTAGTGGCCTCAAATATCCTACAATTGGTATCAGAGCCCAGGGCTCTTCTACGGACTAACCGCCGGGAGCTAAGACAAAGAAGCTAGAGGGTGAAGATGGAGTTGGGAGAACAACTCGGTTGGGACATCAACACACTGGTCCCATACTCATTATATGGACGAGAAGGCTTCAATTCTTGGAAGAGAAGAATTGAAGATTTTTTGATGATGAGGGATTTAGAGGAATGGTCCTTATTAATGGAAGGATTTGAGTATCCAAGAGAATCAAAAGGTGGATTCCTAAAAAAGAAGAGATGGAGTGAAGATCAACTCCAAAGATTCGAGAAAAACAAGAAGGTAATCAAATTCATTTTCGATTTAATTCCTAATGACTTCTTGTGTAGCCTAGGTGAGTGCATGGATGCCAAAGAGCTTTGGAGCAATTTGGCCAAGCTCCATGAAGGTCCATCACCGGTCCAAGAGGAAGGGACCGAAGAGGCAAGCCCATCATCCTCACAAGGAAGTGAGGACTTGGAGGTTGAGAGACCATCTACATCCAAGGAGGAAGAGGAAGTAGAATTGGAGGAGATTAGACCATCCTCAACACCGAAGCAAGAGCAAGAAGTCACTTCAACCTCCGGGAGGAATGAAGAATCCACTCCAATCACCATAACCACCCTAGGTAACTCAAACACCGTAATTCAAAATAAAAATAATGTTATGTGTTTTGAGTGTAGGGAATTTGGGCACTATAAGAGCAAGTGTCCAAAGAAGATTAGGAAAGCTCCACCGGCACCAAAAGTCAAGGATGTCGGTTCCCCAACACCTAAAGGCAAGGAGCACATTATATGCTTCAAGTGCAATTCAAAAGGACATTATAGGAATCAATATCCTAGGGGGAGCAAAAAGACCCAAGAAGGAGCATCACAAGTAGGGGGAGCTACTAAGGCAAACCCTAAGGTATATCATGTTAATAATGCTTTTTCTTTAGTTAAAAGTCAAAAGCATGCTAGGAAATTTAATTCTCTTGCAATTCACCATGAAAAGCATGCTAAAAATAAATATTTGTGTTTAGGAGCTAGAAGTGTCCACTTAGGAAATAAGGAGAAATTTGAGACTAATGTCCCTAAAAATACCTTACCTAGGGAATCTATCAAGAAATTACAAGAGCACCTAGGTTTGAATCCCAAGTGGACTAGGCATATGCCTAGGAAGTCCCATGCCCAAAGACTAAATCAAAATTCTAAAATTAGGCAATTAGAATTAGAGAACCAAGCCATGAGATCAAGGCTTGAAAAACTAGAAAAGACCCTCAAGATTATGCAAAAACAAATGCAAGGGTCTAATGGTCAAAGTCAAGGGTCAAAACCTCAAAGTCAACATCTAGGACCCAAGAAACAAAAGTCAACCAAGGGCAAGAATGGTTTGGGTCACAAACCTAAGCCTAAGGTGGCTTACCATAGTGTTCCATTTGATTATGAAACACAAACTAGGTCTAGGAAGACCATGGTCAATAGGGAAGTCATCCCTAAGGTTGACCAAAGGTTGTGCCTAGTGGCTAGGGTTTCTAGGAAACCTAGGGTGGCCACTAAGAAGGTTGCAAGGGGAGTTACCCCTAGAGTCAACCTAGGTAAGACCCAAATGACCAAGACTAACAAGCCTAGGAGGGTCATTAAGAGGGTATCTAGGGAGGTTATCCCTAAGGAATACCTAATTAACCCTAGGAGCTCAAATAAGTTTTGGGTTCCTAAGAGCGTGATTGACTCACACTAGATGGGTTAGGGTGTGCCAACCTTGATTGGATGGGTAGTTAACTCAACCATGGTAAAGGTGGCACTTTAGGTTATTTTCAAGGTTATGGTTACCTTAGAAATACATTTGAGCTTTAATCCTAAAAGATTTTAGGATGTGCCAATATTATTTGAGAAGTTTGATAAAATGATCAAATTGACACATTTTAGGTTTAGAGGTCATATTGTGCCATTTTGGGTTTTTGGCACACTAGAGAGATTAGTGATAATATGGCAAAATATACTTAATTATATGAAATGACAACTAATATTAAAATCTAGGTATTATTATACCTATGTATTTTATTTGCCATGTTTTGTTTGCCATATAACATGCCATGACATCATGTTTATTTTTATCATTTATATGTCATGATTATGTTTAGGAATTAGGATTGAATGTCATGAGTTTAAGTTTTATATCATATGTCATGACATCATGATCATTGGCCATGTTTTTATTTTGCTATCATTATTCCATGATCATTTCATGCATTTAAATTAATGAAAATTGATTTAAGGACTTTGGCATGACTTGGAGTCCCATTCATAAGGGAATCAAGTAGGGTTGCCTTAGAAAATGCATGAAATCATAGATTAAATGAACCAAAACCCGCATCTCACATCACATTGACATGTATGTGTATTTCTACACTCTAGATACATGTGAGATGCTAGAATATGAGTTAAGTTCAAGGTGCATAGTTTTTGTATCTAGATGAACTAAAACTCATCTAAAATCATTGGTGGATCATTGGAAAAGCTTGTGTACAAGTCATGTACATTAAGCCCAAGGAACATGATCCAAGATAGGTTTTCAAAATCATTTTAAAATCCATTTAGAAAACCTTGGTGAAGTCTATCTTTTGATAGCAATCACCATTGATGAGATTGATACAAAGTGAGCCAAAACTTAAAAGTTTTCTTCACTTTTAAATTTTGTATCAATTTCAATATTTTATGGGCAAAATAATTTTCAAATATTTTTCACCCATTGTATTGCTTATAAGTAATATACGTATCAAATTTTGTGTTTTTTCGATATACGTAGAATTACTTATGATTTTTTGAAATTGACTCGATAATCAAATTCGAAATTAGTTATCACGATCGCCTACAGGTGGCGATCGATGTAGGTGGCAAATGATCGTAGCCGATAAAGTCGATGCCACCAATGCTGATTTCGAGAAAACTAGGTTTGTTTAGCCCGTGTTCAGCTGCGGTTAAGGTCCCTAACCACTCCTAACCCTAGGATATGTTTTGGGAAGCATTATAAAGGGTGAAAATCCATTGGATATGGATTAGGAGAGTTTTTAGGGTTTGTATCAATCTTAAGGTGAGTGAAAGTTCTTTGTTGAACTTTGAACCTTAATTTTGATGGTTTAGAGTTCCTATAGGCTTAGAGACTTCCCAAGGATATTGTTGGTGCAATGGTCAAGGGGGAGCAAGCCTTTAGGGGGAGTTATCCATCTTGGGATGATGGATATGTCTTCTCTTCTTGAAGGGGGAGAAGTTATTGAGAGAGTATCATCAATTGGGAAAATTGATGGGATTTTGAGAAACCCAATTTGGAAATTGGGAGAGAGTAAAGGATTGCATCTCTTGAGTGATATGGGACTTATCACTAGGAAGATGGTAGGCATCCTAGGTATTGTTGGATCAAGGGGGAGATTGTAAGATCTCATTGGGACATGAGACATTGACCTCCTTGGAGAGATAACCTTTTTGATGTTAGTCAAAAAGGGGGAGAATATTTGGGGAAGAATATTTTGGAAAAGGTTAAATTACCAATTTGGGATAATTGGTAAGGAGTTTTTGAGTTAGATGGTCTAACTCAAATGGTTTGAAATGTTTTGTTTGGTTTTTGTCAAACATCAAAAAGGTAGAGATTGTTGGTGCAATCGGCCTAGGTCACGATTGACCAGAACTCGAGCTTGGCTTGAGAGATGTTTTGATGTTAGACAAAAACATATGACAATGTAATTGTCATGGTAAAGTCCAAGTCATGGGTACTTGGCATGGAAAGTCCAAGTGGGACACTTGGCATTTGGGAAAGTCCAAGCATGAGTCTTGCTAAGGTAAAGTCCAAGTCATGGGTATTTGGCATGGAAAGTCCAAGTGGGACACTTGGAACAAGGGAAGTCCAAGTATGTGTCTTGGCATGGAAAGTCCAACATGGGTTGGCAAGGGAAAGTCCAAGCTTGAGTCTTGGCATTTGAGAAGTTCAAGGGGTTTGATATTGGTGGCGTAAAGTCCAAGCGGAGTCTTGGCGACGTAAGTCCAATGTGCCTTGGCGGTGTAGACACCGTTAGTATTGTTGGGTTTCCGGCACCGCGGCGTGTGTGTGTTCGATCATGTTTCGTAAACATGAGCACAGCGGAAGCAATTAAAAATAATAAATCTATATTTATTACAACACACACAACACACGCATGCATTTACAACAAGTGTAGACATAACCGTAAATTAAAATTTGCAATAAAAGGAAATTAAACTACGTTATACCTTCCGTATGACGTGTAGCGGGAACGGCATCAACCGGAACGATCCTCGTAAGAATCGTCTCTATCCGTATCCACGCCGAGCTCCTCGGGATGACTTCGCTATGTCACGAGCTTCGTCTTCGTACGGGTTACTAGCCTCGTGTTGAAGACGACGTGATCGAGAGATGATCACGATCCGAATCCAAATTCGGATCCAAAACGAGTTCTCAAAACTCGCTTCTCCGGAGAGGTGTTCGTCTACCGTTTGACGAATCCTTCGTCCTCCACCTCAGAGGATTACCGGAGGTCAAATCCCCGGTAAGTTAGCCGCTGTCGGAGCACTAACCGTCGTCCAAACGACGCTCCGACGAGAGGAGGAGAAGCTGTCCAGAAAACTGGACAGCTTGGTGGAGGAGTAGGCGCCGACCAACCAAGGAAAGAAAAGCCTCACCTTGATGCCAAACCTATAGGAGATCACCGGAGGGTCGCCGGAGGTTCACCGGCTGAAGGTTGGTCGCCGGCAACAAGTTGGAAGGCTGCACCACAAGCTGGGCGGCAACAAGATGTTGGGCGCCGAATAGGAGAGGGAGGGGGTTTGGGCGGCCAAGGTTGATTCGCCTTAGGGTTAGGGTTTAAGCCCTATTTTATAGAGAACTAATTCTCTTAATGGTTAATGGATCATATCCATAAAGCCCGTTAACCCGCTCCATTAAGATAAGTTAAAATAAACCAAACCATGATGGTTTATTTTAAGTTAAAACGAACCAAACCAACCTTTGGTTCATTCGTTTAATATAAACCAAACCCTTTGGTTTATTCTCATCCATTGGATTAGAACCAAACCATTTTGGTCCATCCATTATGTCTTCATAAGACACTGCCCATCCACGCTTCCATTGCGACTGAAACAATTTCATGCTCATTTTATGTTTGGTCCAACCAAACATAGTTTCTCTCGGTCTGAGAATCCCATTCTCAAGCTCGTTTTAAATCCTTTGGATTACACTCGTTGTGTGTGTGACCAAATAGGTTCTCGGTTTATGTTGGCCGTCTATAATTAACCATTAATTATAGAACGATCATGAGTGGCACCTAGTAGTACATCATGATCCCCAATTAACCAAAAAGATCAACGGTTGATCCAGAACTATTTCTGAAACCCTTCAGTAGCTCGAATGAATTGTGCCCCATTCCCTTCACTCATCTTATACCCACTTGGTTCAGGACATGGTCTATTGTGTCAGTCCCCACTAGGCTGACTACGTCACACCTAGCCCAAGTATCATTTCCTCATCCTACGGATTCTAGTTACTCCACATGTATCGAAGAGTACTTTACTCTAAACATGTAATGCTTTGGCCAAAGACTTTAGTAACAATCCGACGAGAGGCCATGGGTATACATCTCCTCGCAAGGAGTGGTGAATCCTTTATAGGCTATTCAAACACCTTCGATCACTTCGACTTATACCCAATCATCCCGGGTCCACATCTCCTCGGAGAGGTTTGCTTAAGATGTCAAAGCATAAGTCTCCATGATCAAGATGACTTGAATACCGCAAGTCAAAGGAACATCGCACTTAAGCCACAGTAAGAACTTCATTGACATATCTATATATGCAGAGAACCATATGAAGTCTTACGGCTGGTCACTCCAATGAACTAGTTACCATGACTAGCATCCACGATTAACTCCAGACATCACAATGTCTCCAGCCAGTGAGAATCAGCTGCTTGGATACACCAAGGAGTATACCTCGTGCTAGTCTCGACAGAATTGATGGTGTCCAAATCCATCAATTCATCAACTAGGGATAATTCCGATACATCACAATTACACATGTAGAGATACTCACTAGTTGTGATCCAATCACAAATTCTCTCATGCTGTGAATCGTATCGTGGACATTCAGTAAATGAGTTTAAGATCCAATCAAATACATTAAACATGTATACTCAAATAGTGAATCTTCATTTATCATATAAATGGTTCATACATAAGGCGATTGCCTTAGGACATCTCTCATATATTACTAACAGACTCCCACTTGGCCTAATGCCAATCGCTACGGTATCCAATACCATAAGCTCTAACATGACCCTCAAACTTACTTTGAGGTAATGCTTTAGTCAAAGGATCCGCTAAGTTCCTTTCAGTGGGAATTTTCTCAATTTGTATTTCGTTACTACTTATGATCTCTCTGATAAGATGATAGCGGCGAAACACATGTTTGGATCATTGATGAGACCACATCAAGTTCATAGATGAACTTATTGATCCAAACCACTTCCTTTGCTGCTTCCAAAGCTGCAACGTATTCTGCCTTAGTGGCAGAATCCGCTATAGTGTCAAGCTTGGAACCTTTCCAACTTATTGCGCCTCCATTCTAGGTGAATACATACCCAGACTAAGACATGGAATCATCCTTGTCTGTCTGGAGTTGGCATCCGTATACCCACGTATCACCATGTACCCTTCTCCATATATTAGGAACACATCCTTAGTTCTTCTCAAGTACTTAAGGATCGTCTTAACAGCCACCCAATGATCCATTCCTGGATCAGACTGGTATCTGCTCGTGACACTCAGATCATACGATACATCGGGCCTCGTACATAACATAGCATACATGATAGATCCTATTGCGGATGCATAGGGAATCTTACTCATGCAAATCCTCTCGTCTTCTGTGCGTGGACACATAGACTTCGAAAGGTGTACCCCATGCCTGATGGGTAAGAAACCTTTCTTGGATTCCGACATGCTAAACCTCTTTAGCACTCGGTCTATATATGTAGACTGCGAAAGACCAAGCAACCATTTCGATCTATCTCTATAGATCTTAATCCCGAGGATGTAGGTTGCTTCTCCCAGGTCTTTCATGGAGAATGTCTTGGATAACCAAACCTTCACTGACTGTAGGATTGAAACATCGTTTCCTATAAGTAGTATGTCATCGACATACAATACTAGGAATACGACTGCACTCCCACTAACCTTCTTGTACACATAAGGTTCGTCTGGATTTTGTGAAAAATCAAACTTTTGATTGTCTCATCAAAACGGATATTCCAGCTCCTGGATGCTTGCTTCAATCCATAAATAGACCGTCGCAATTTGCATACCTTGGTTTTATCAACCGATGTAAAACCCGCAGGCTGTATCATATACACGTCCTCGAGCAGGTTTCCATTAAGGAAAACTGTTTTCACATCCATCTGCCATATCTCATAATCATAATGAGCCGCTATGGCCAGGAGCATCCGAATAGATTTAAGCATAGCTACAGGCGAATAGGTTTCGTCATAATCAACACCTTGTTTTTGACGATATCCTTTCGCCACCATTCTAGCCTTATAGGTAATCACATTACCATCCATGTCGGTTTTCTTCTTGAAAACCCACTTGCACCCTATAGGCTTTATGCCTTCAGATGGGTTAACCAAGTTCCAAACTTGGTTTTTGTACATGGAATCCATTTCCGACTTCATGGCACCAAGCCACTTATCCCTTTCTGAACTTGTCAGCACTTCTTCATAACTGGTAGGCTCCTCATCATCAATGAGTAACACGTCGTTCGATTCACTTACGAGAAATCCATATCTCTCAGGACTATTGCGTGTTCTACCAGATCTACGAAGATGTGGTGTTACAATAGGTCCAGCCGATTGCTCATCACTATGAGTTGTCGGCTGTTGTGCTTCACCAGGTATCTCATCAATGTCTATTTGAGTCTCTCGAGCCTCCTCAAGCTCGACGACACTCCCACTGTTTTCTTGCAAGAGAAACTCTTTCTCTAGAAACACAGCATGCCTTGAAACAAACACCTTTTGTTCCACAGGATGATAGAATTGGTAACCCCTTATTTCCTTAGGGTATCCAATAAATAGACATTTATCAGACTTAGCATCCAGTTTGTCTGATACAGTCCGCTTCACATAAGCAGGACAACCCCATATCTTCAAGTAAGATACATGAGGTTTCTTACTAGCCCATATCTCATATGGAGTAGTAGAGACTACCTTGGTAGGCATTCTGTTTAACAAGTAAACAGCTGTCTGAAGTGCATAACCCCAAAAGGACTTGGGAAGAGTCGCATGATTCATCATTGACCTGACCATGTCCAACAAGGTCCTAAGACGCCTCGATACACCATTATCTTATGTGGTGTATAGGGCGGAGTCCATTGAGACAATATGCCATTGTCTCTTAGATAATCAAGAAACTCTTGACTTAAGTATTCACCACCTCGATCCGATCGAAGTATTTTAAAACTCTTGTCATGTTGTTTCTCTACTTCATTTCTGAATTCTTTGAACCTTTCAAAGGCTTCATACTTGTGTTTCATCTAGAACACATACCCAAACCGTGAGTGATCATCGATGAAGGTAATGAAGTAGCTATAGCCTCCTAAAGATTGAGTTGACATAGGTCCATATACATCACTATGTATTAGGCCTAGCAACTCTCCCACTCGTTCACCTTTTCCCGTAAAAGGTAACTTAGTCATCTTGCCTTTTAAGCATGATTCACATGTATCGTATGAATCCAATTCAAACGATTCCAGAATTCCACATCGGTGTAATTCGGACATGCATTTCTTACTTACATGGCCAAGATGACAATGCCACATGTAGGAGTCTATTTGATTATCCTTTCGAGCACGCTTGTTGCTCGCTTCGATATTGCAAATGTCACTGGATACATCCAACGTATATACACCATTGCTTAAAGTTCCAGTCCCATAAAGAACCCCATTCAAAGTTATGTAACAACAATTGTTACTAAAAGTCAAATGGAACCCATTTCTATTTAGACAAGAAATAGAAATGATGTTCTTTATCAACGAAGGAACATACAAGCAATTGTCCAGTTCTAAGACAAGTCCTACAGGGAGTTCCAACAAATACATTCCGATGGCGAGTGCAGCAACCGTTGCTCCATTCCCAACACGTAAATTTGACTCTCCCCTTTGACGAGTCTTCTTCTATTCCTTAGCCCCTGTATGTCATTACATATATGTGAGCTACACCCAGTATCCAATACCCAAGTGTCTAAGGAAATAGAATGACAATCAATAACGAAGATACCTGAAGAGGATGGGGCATCAGATGCCTTCTTCTTCTTCATGGACTCAAGATAAGTCTTGCAGTTTCTTCGCCAGTGGCCTTCCTTGCCACAGTGATGGCAAGTGCCCTTTTGCGCTGGTTCCGCCTTCTTTGACTTTTTCTTTCCTTTCTTCTGTTCTTTTGCCTTCCTCTTAGAACCTTTCTTTGAGGAATCAATTCAATGTAACCGCTTTCTCTCATGCTTACGTAAGGCTCCACAGCTTTCAAAGATATCGAGGAGCTCTGAATGGTGGATTCCAATTTGTTCATCCGATAGTTCATCACAAATTGCGAAAGCTCTTGGGCAAACAATGCAGAATTAAGTCAATACTTAACTCATGATCCATCACAAAACCGAGGGTAGCTAGCCTGATGTACCCGCTTCATCTTTAGCACAGACGAACCTTCTTGCATCTTCGTAGTGAAGAGGAGCCTAGAGACCTCGAACCTTTCGGATCTCGCTTGCTCATCGAACAACTCATGAAGATGGAAGACCATAGTGTTAGCATCCATATGCTCATGCTGCTTTTGCAGCTCAGGTACCATCGCCGCTAGCATGATGCAACTCGCCAGCTCAGAATCTGCCACATGCTTCTGATAGACCAACAGTTGGTCTGGAGTTGCATCGTCCTTAGGACGGTCAGGAAGAGGCTCTTCAAGGACATATGCAAGCTTTTCCGCCTTGAGAACAATTCTCAGGTTTCTAAGCCAGTCCAGGAAGTTAGGCCCAGTCAGTTTGTTCGAATCCAAAATAGTGCACAAATTCAAAGACGTCATGATCAATTTATTGACCTAGAAATACAAAACGAGCATATATGAGAAAATGATTTTAAAATGCATCAATATACATTTATAAATCCCATTCATTTTTCAATTTCAAAACCCTTAAAATCACTTCGAGATCGTAGGTCCATCTCCGAATGGGTCGATATCCATCATAGATAAGAACAACCTTGGAGTGAGTCCAACAAGCCATTCTTAGCTATGATAGTAGGTATCATCTATACCGATTGCATATCACGTATATGCAACTATCACAATGTGCTATCAACTAATTGAATGTTCACACATACATCGGGTTGTTAACACATTAACAAGTATGCATCATATGCATAGCACCCAACTTCACCTCTCTTCACATCGACCTTGGAGAGAGTCCAACAAATCGATGCTCCAAGTTAAAGCCAACCCATTAATCGCGAAATAGTTTTAATATGGTTAGAGCGATTCAACCAATTAGCCAGCTTGGAGTGAGTCCAACAACCCAAACTAACGATTCCTCCGACTCTTACCATATTAGAGTTAAACTATTCCAATGATTTGAACATGTTCGTGTTCGAGCTGGCTTGGAGAGAGTCCAAGAACCCAAACAAGAAACAGAACTCTGGTTCTAACCATATTAATGGAAGGTGTAGGCTTTAATATTGAGTTAGGGTTTTTATGTCTCATCCTCTTTGCATGCAAATAACTATTATCTACATGGCATGGCATACATGGCATACATCTACATGTCACGACACGCATGGCATAATGTTATGCATCTAATGCAATTACATGGCATACAATTATGTCATGTATATATTTCCTTATATGTCATAACTATTTATGGAAATAAAATATGTTTAAGATTTGATTCTCCAAATCAAATCATAATTAAATTAGGAAATAAATTTCCAAATCTAATCACATATTTTATTCATGGAATTATTTGATTAAGGAAAATCTATTTAGGAAACCAATTTCCTAAATCATTAAAACTACTTATGGAAATAAAATATTTTAAGATTTGATTTCCCAAATCAAATCATGATTAAATTAGGAAACAAATTTCCAAAATCTAATCAAATATTTTATTTATGGAAAATATCAATTTCCATAAATACTTCCAACTTTCCAAAAGTGGAAGATTTCCATAAATACTTCTAGACTTTCCAAAATTGAAAAATTTCCATAAATACTTCTAAATTTCCAAAATTAGAAAATTTCCAGAAATACATTATGACTATCGAAAAACCATTTTACGATTATGTCGAAACACAACCTGGGCTCGATACCATCAAGGTTTCCTGCATCACAAGGCAGTGTGTGTTCGATCATGTTTCGTAAACATGAGCACAGCGGAAGCAATTAAAAATAATAAATCTATATTTATTACAACACACACAACACACGCATGCATTTACAACAAGTGTAGACATAACCGTAAATTAAAATTTGCAATAAAAGGAAATTAAACTACGTTATACCTTCCGTATGACGTGTAGCGGGAACGGCATCAACCGGAACGATCCTCGTAAGAATCGTCTCTATCCGTATCCACGCCGAGCTCCTCGGGATGACTTCGCTAAGTCACGAGCTTCGTCTTCGTACGGGTTACTAGCCTCGTGTTGAAGACGACGTGATCGAGAGATGATCACGATCCGAATCCAAATTCGGATCCAAAACGAGTTCTCAAAACTCGCTTCTCCGAGAGGTATTCACAACCGCTTGACGAATCCTTCGCCCTCCACTAGAGGATTACCGGAGATCAAATCCTCGTAGTTAGCCGCTGTCGGAGCACCAACCGCCGCCCAAACGACGCCCGACGAGAGGAGAGAAGCTGTCCAGAAAACTGGACAGCTTGGTGGAGGAGAGGCGCCGCCAACCAAAGAAAGAAAAGCCTCACCTTGATGCCAAACCTATAGGAGGGTCTCGGAGGTTCACCGGCTGAAGGTTGGTCGCCGCAACAAGTTGGAAGGTCGCACCACAAGCCGGGCGGCAACAAGATGTTGGGCGCCAATAGGAGAGGAGGGGGTTTGGGCCAAGGTTGATTCGCTTAGGGGTTAGGTTTAAGCCCTATTTTATAGAGAACTAATTCTCTTAATGGTTAATGGATCATATCCATAAAGCCCGTTAACCCGCTCCATTAAGATAAGTTAAAATAAACCAAACCATGATGGTTTATTTTAAGTTAAAACGAACCAACCAACCTTTGGTTCATTCGCTTAATATAAACCAAACCCTTTGGTTTATTCTCATCCATTGGATTAGAACCAAACCATTTTGGTCCATCCATTATGTCTTCATAAGACACGCCCATCCACTCTTCCATTGCGATCAAACAATTTCATGCTCGCTTATGTTTGGTCCAACCAAACATAGTTTCTCTCATCGAGAATCCCATTCTCAAGCTCGCTTTAAATCCTTTGGATTACACTCGCGCGCGGTGACCAAATAGGTTCTCGGTTTATGTTGGCCGCCTATAATTAACCATTAATTATAGAACGATCATGAGTGGCACCTAGTAGTACATCATGATCCCCAATTAACCTAAAAAGATCAACTCTGATCCGTAACTATTTCAAACCCTTCAAGAGCTCGAATGAATCGTGCCCCATTCCCTTCACTCATCTTATACCCACTTGGTTCAGGACATGGTCTATTGTGTCAGTCCCCACTAGGCTGACTACGTCACACCTAGCCCAAGTATCATTTCCTCGTCCTACGGATTCTAGTTACTCCACATGTATCGAAGAGTACCTTACACTAAACATGTAATGCTTTGGCCAAAGACTTTAGTAACAATCCGACGAGAGGCCATGGGTATACATCTCCTCGCAAGGAGTGGTGAATCCTTTATAGGCTATTCAAACACCTTCGATCACTTCGACTTATACCCAATCATCCCGGGTCCACATCTCCTCTGAGATGTTTGCTTAAGATGTCAAAGCATAAGTCTCCATGATCAAGATGACTTGAATACCGCAAGTCAAAGGAACATCGCACTTAAGCCAAAGAAGAACTTCATTGACATATCTATATATGCAGAGAACCATATGAAGTCTTACTACCGGTCACTCCAATGAACTAGTTACCATAACTAGCATCCACGATTAACTCCGGACATCACAATGTCTCCAGCCAGTGAGAATCAGCTGCTTGGATACACCAAGGAGTATACCTCGTGCTAGTCTCGACAGAATTGATGGTGTCCAAATCCATCAATTCATCAACTAGGGATAATTCCGATACATCACAATTACACATGTAGAGATACTCACTAGTTGTGATCCAATCACAAATTCTCTCATGCTGTGAATTGTATCGTGGACATTCAGTAAATGAGTTTAAGATCCAATCAAATACATTAAACTTGTATACTCAAATAGTGAATCTTCATTTATCATATAAATGGTTCATACATAAGGCGATTGCCTTAGGACATCTCTCATATATTACTAACAAGTATGACATAGCTGATGGAAGCTCCTGAAGATTAGCGCGATAGATGAACAAGTCATGGATGACTTGGAGGGATCCGAGAGGCGTGAGGCTGATGGAGGTGGCTAGAAGGCTTAGGTCTAGGCTAAGGGTGGTCTAGCAAGTATGGGGGAACCATACTTAGGCTAAAACCTCATGGGTGAGGTGTGCTAGTCGACTGGTGCCATGTGGCAGTCGACTGGACTGAGTCAACTAGGGTTTGACTGTGAGAATTGCTCTAGCTGATCACATTGGTGGGCGGATGATGGCTCACAATGATCGATCTTGTGATCAGTCGACTGGTGCTCGTGAAATCGGGCACAGAATAAAGTCGAGACTCGACTGGTCGAGTAAGGCTCCATCAGTCGACTGATGGGTATCATCAGTCGACTGATGATGGATCCGTTGGACTTATCCAGCGTGGATCTAGCCGTTGTCTCACGACAACAGTGGCATCAGTTGACTGATGGTCCTAATCAGTCGACTGATCGACTTTTTCCAGTACAGGTTGAAGCTTTATAAGGAGCTCGTGATGGAGGAAAATGGTATGGTTTCTTGAGGGCTTTTGGGGTGATTTGCTACTACAAATCAGGGTCTCCAAGTTGATATCAAGCAACCAAGCGATCAAGCATTCAAGAGCATTTGTAAAGTGTTTTCTTTACTTGTATTGCTTTGTATTTTTTTGTATTTGCTTGTATCATTTTGATTATTATTGTAATCATATTGTACGAGGTTTCTCCGCCTCCGGATTATTCCGAGAAGGAGTGTTTATTAGTGGTTGCGTGTGCATCACTAGAGCTCGATCCGTGGAGGGGGAACCTCGAGATTCCGAACCACGTTAAACAATTGTATTTGCGTGTTTGTCTTGCTTTTCGTTATTACTATTATTATTCCGCTGCGCATAACGAGTTTTGTAGAGACGAACGCGAACAAATTCCGTCATCGAACAAGCACGACGCTATTCACCCCTCTAGCGGCCTCAAATATCCTACAATTGGTATCAGAGCCCGGGGCTCTTCTACGGACTAACCACCGGGAGCTAAGACAAAGAAGCTAGAGGGTGAAGATGGAGTTGGGAGAACAACTCGGTTGGGACATCAACACACTGGTCCCATACTCATTATATGGACGAGAAGGCTTCAATTCTTGGAAGAGAAGAATTGAAGATTTTTTGATGATGAGGGATTTAGAGGAATGGTCCTTATTAATGGAAGGATTTGAGTATCCAAGAGGATCAAAAGGTGGATTCCTAAAAAAGAAGAGATGGAGTGAGGATCAACTCCAAAGATTCGAGAAAAATAAGAAGGTAATCAAATTCATTTTCGATTTAATTCCTAATGACTTCTTGTGTAGCCTAGGTGAGTGCATGGATGCCAAAGAGCTTTGGAGCAATTTGGCCAAGCTCCATGAAGGTCCATCACCGGTCCAAGAGGAAGGGACCGAAGAGGCTAGCCCATCATCCTCACAAGGAAGTGAGGACTTGGAGGTTGAGAGACCATCAACATCCAAAGAGGAAGAGGAAGTAGAATTGGAGGAGATTAGACCATCCTCAACACCGGAGCAAGAGCAAGAAGTCACTTCAACCTCCGGGAGGAATGAAGAATCCACTCCAATAACCATAACCACCCTAGGTAACTCAAACACCATAATTCAAAATAAAAATAATGTTATGTGTTTTTAGTGTAGGGAATTTGGGCACTATAAGAGCAAGTGCCCAAAGAAGATTAGGAAAGCTCCACCGGCACCAAAAGTCAAGGATGTCGGTTCCCCAACACCTAAAGGCAAGGAGCACATTATATGCTTCAAGTGCAATTCAAAAGGATATTATAGGAATCAATGTCCTAGGGGGAGCAAAAAGACCCAAGAAGGAGCATCACAAGTAGGGGGAGCTACTAAGGCAAACCCTAAGGTATATCATGTTAATAATGCTTTTTCTTTAGTTAAAAGTCAAAAGCATGCCAGGAAATTTAATTCTCTTGCAATTCACCATGAAAAGCATGCTAAAAATAAATATTTGTGTTTAGGAGCTAAAAGTGTCCACTTAGGAAATAAGGAGAAATTTGGGACTAATGTCCCTAAAAATACCTTACCTAGGGAATCTATCAAGAAATTACAAGAGCACCTAGGTTTGAATCCCAAGTGGACTAGGCATATGCCTAGGAAGTCCCATGCCCAAAGACTAAATCAAAATTCTAAAATTAGGCAATTAGAATTAGAGAACCAAGCCATGAGATCAAGGCTTGAAAAACTAGAAAAGACCCTCAAGATTATGCAAAAACAAATGCAAGGGTCTAATGGTCAATGTCAAGGGTCAAAACCTCAAAGTCAACATCTAGGACCCAAGAAACAAAAGTCAACCAAGGGCAAGAATGGTTTGGGTCACAAACCTAAGCCTAAGGTGGATTACCATAGTGTTCCATTTGATTATGGACACAAACTAGGTCTAGGAAGACCATGGTCAATAGGGAAGTCATCCCTAAGGTTGACCAAAGGTTGTGCCTAGTGGCTAGGGTTTCTAGGAAACCTAGGGTGGCCACTAAGAAGGTTGCAAGGGGAGTTACCCCTAGAGTCAACCTAGGTAAGACCCAAATGACCAAGGCTAACAAGCCTAGGAGGGTCATTAAGAGGGTATCTAGGGAGGTTATACCTAAGGAATACCTAATTAACCCTAGGAGCTCAAATAAGTTTTGGGTTCCTAAGAGCGTGATTGACTCACACTAGATGGGTTAGGGTGTGCCAACCTTGATTGGATGGGTAGTTAACTCAACCATGGTAAAGGTGGCACTTTAGGTTATTTTCAAGGTTATGGTTACCTTAGAAATACATTTGAGCTTTAATCCTAAAAGATTTTAGGATGTGCCAATATTATTTGAGAAGTTTGATAAAATGATCAAATTGACACATTTTAGGTTTAGAGGTCATATTGTGCCATTTTGGGTTTTTGGCACACTAGGGAGATTAGTGATAATATGGCAAAATATACTTAATTATATGAAATGACAACTAATATTAAAATCTAGGTATTATTATACCTATGTATTTTATTTGCCATATTTTGTTTGCCATATAACATGCCATGACATCATGTTTATTTTTATCATTTATATGTCATGATTATGTTTAGGAATTAGGATTGAATGTCATGAGTTTAAGTTTTATATCATATGCCATGACATCATGATCATTGGCCATGTTTTTATTTTGCTATCATTATTCCATGATCATTTCATGCATTTAAATTAATGAAAATTGATTTAAGGACTTTGGCATGACTTGGAGTCCCATTCATAAGGGAATCAAGTAGGGTTGCCTTAGAAAATGCATGAAATCATAGATTAAATGAACCAAAACCTGCATCTCACATCACATTGACATGTATGTGTATTTCTACACTCTAGATACATGTGAGATGCTAGAATATGAGTTAAGTTCAAGGTGCATAGTTTTTGTATCTAGATGAACTAAAACTCATCTAAAATCATTAGTGGATCATTGGAAAAGCTTGTGTACAAGTCATGTACATTAAGCCCAAGGAACATGATCCAAGATAGGTTTTCAAAATCATTTTAAAATCCATTTAGAAAACCTTGGTGAAGTCTATCTTTTGATAGCAATCACCATTGATGAGATTGATACAAAGTGAGCCAAAACTTAGAAGTTTTCTTCACTTTTAAATTTTGTATCAATTTCAATATTTTATGGGCAAAATAATTTTCAAATATTTTTCACCCATTGTATTGCCTATAAGTAATATACGTATCAAATTTTGTGTTTTTTCGATATACGTAGAATTACTTATGATTTTTGAAGTTTCGATTACGATAAGCGAAATTCGGAAATTTCGTTATCATCGATCGCTACAGTGGCTGATCGGTAGTGATGAGTCAGTCGACTGCCAATGCTGATTTCGAGAAAACAAGGTTTGTTTAGCCCGTGTTCAGCTGCGGTTAAGGTCCCTAACCACTCCTAACCCTAGGATATGTTTTGGGAAGTATTATAAAGGGTGAAAATCCATTGGATATGGATTAGGAGAGTTTTTAGGGTTTGTATCAATCTTAAGGTGAGTGAAAGTTCTTTGTTGAACTTTGAACCTTAATTTTGATGGTTTAGAGTTCCTATAGGCTTAGAGACTTCCCAAGGATATTGTTGGTGCAATGGTCAAGGGAGAGCAAGCCTTTAGGGGGAGTTATCCATCTTGGGATGATGGATGTGTCTTCTCTTCTTGAAGGGGGAGAAGTTATTGAGAGAGTATCATCAATTGGGAAAATAGAAGGGATTTTGAGAAACCCAATTTGGAAATTGGGAGAGAGTAAAGGATTGCCTCTCTTGAGTGATATGGGACTTATCACTAGGAAGATGGTAGGCATCCTAGGTATTGTTGGATCAAGGGGGAGATTGTAAGATCTCATTGGGACATGAGACATTGACCTCCTTGGAGAGATAACCTTTTTGATGTTAGTCAAAAAGGGGGAGAATATTTGGTGAAGAATATTTTGGAAAAGGTTAAATTACCAATTTGGGATAATTGGTAAGGAGTTTTTGAGTTAGATGGTCTAACTCAAATGGTTTGAAATGTTTTGTTTGGTTTTTTTCAAACATCAAAAAGGGAGAGATTGTTGGTGCAATCGGCCTAGGTCACGATTGACCAGGACTCGAGCTTGGCTCGAGAGATGTTTTGATGTTAGACAAAAACATATGATAATGTAATTGTCATGGTAAAGTCAAGTCATGGGTACTTGTCATGGAAAGTCCAAGTGGGACACTTGGCATTTGGGAAAGTCCAAGCATGAGTCTTGGCAAGGTAAAGTCCAAGTGGGACACTTGGCACAAGGGAAGTCCAAGCATGTGTCTTGGCATGGAAAGTCCAACATGGGTTGGCAAGGGAAAGTCCAAGCTTGAGTCTTGGCATTTGAGAAGTCCAAGGGGTTTGATATTGGCGGTGTAAAGTCCAAGCGGAGTCTTGGCGACGTAAGTCCAATGTGCCTTGGTGGTGTAGACACCGTTAGTATGACATAGCCGATGGAAGTACTTGAAGGCTAGCACGATGGATGAACAAGTCATGGATGACTTGGAGGGATCCAAGAGGCGTGAGGCTGATGGAGGTGGCTAGAAGACTTAGGTCTAGGATAAGGGTGGTCTAGCAAGTATGGGGGAACCATACTTGGGCTAAAACCTCATGGTTGAGGTGTGCCAGTCGACTGGTGCCATGTGGCAATCCGGATCGAGTCCAACTAGGGTTTGATCGAGAATTGTTTCTAGCGATCGCCATAGGTGGGCCATCGATGGGCTAAGATCGATTTTGTGATTAGTCGACTGGTGCTCGTGAAATCGGGCACAGAATGGAGTCGAGACTCGATTGGTCGAGTAAGGCTCCATTAGTCGACTGATGGGTATCATCAGTCGACTGATGATGGATCCGTTGGACTTATCCAGCGTGGATCTAGCCGTTGTCTCACGACAATAGTGGCATCAGTCGACTGATGGTCCCGATCAGTCGACTGATCGACTTTTTCCAGCACAGGTTGAAGCTTTATAAGGAGCTCGTGATGGAAGAAAATGGTATGGTTTCTTGAGGGCTTTTGGGGCGATTTGCTGTTGCAAATCAGGGTCTCTAAGTTGATATCAAGCAACCAAGCGATCAAGCATTCAAGAGCATTTGTAAAGTGTTTTCTTTACTTGTATTGCTTTGTATTTTATTGTATTTGCTTGTAGCTTTTTGATTATTGTTGTAATCATATTGTACGAGGTTTCTCCGCCTCCAGATTGTTCCGAGAAGGAGTGTTTATTAGTGGTTGCGTGTGCATCACTAGAGCTCGTAGAGCTCGATCCGTGGAGTAGGAACCTTGAGGTTCCAAACCACGTTAAACAATTGTGTTTGCGTGTTTGTCTTGCTTTTCATTATTACTATTATTATTCCGCTGCGCATAACGAGTTTTGTAGAGACGAACGCGAACGAATTCCATCATCGAACAAGCGCGACGCTATTCACCCCCCTTCTAGCGGCCTCAAATATCCTACATTCTTAAGATATGCTCCTTTCGCATTCTTGACTTGACAAATATTTCCATATTTGTCATGTGTTTGGTCCAACGAAACTTGATCTCTCTCGATCTTGAGAATCCAATTCTCAAACTCGTTTTAAGTCTCTTCGAAGGATTCGTAGTGCATGTGACCTAATAGGTTCTCGGTTTATGTTGGTCGTCCATAATTAACCATTTTTTATGGTACGATCATGAGTGACACCTAGTAGTACATCATGATCCCCAATTAATCGAATAATCAACGGTTGATCTCGGAACTATTTTTGAACCCTTCAACTGCTATAGTGAATCATGTCTCGTTCCTTTCACTTATCTTATACCCACTTAGTTCAAGACATGGTCTTTGTGTCAGTCCCCACTATGCTGGCTACGTCACACATAGCTCAAGTCTTACTTCCTCATCCATTGAATTTTAATTACTTCGACATGTATCCAAGAGTATCATAATCTTGACATGCAATGCTTTGGCTAAAGACTTTGAGTAACAATCTTGACGAGTGGCCATAGGGTATACATCTTCTTGCAAGGAGTGGTGAATCCTTTATTGGCTATTTAATCACCTTCGGGCACTTTGACTTATACCCAATCATCTCATACCCACACCTCCGTAGAGATGTATCGACTAAGATGTCTAAGTATAAGTCTCCATGACAAGATGACTTGAATACCTCAAGTCAAAGGAAACTTGCACTCGAGATACAATAAGAGCTTCACTGACATATCTTATATTTAGAGAACCATGTGAAGTCTTACAGCAGGTCACTCCAATGAACTAATTACCATAACTTGCATCCATGTTTAACTCTAGACATCTCAATATCTTCAGCCAGCGAGGAGCAACTGCTTGGATAAACCAAGGAGTATAACCCGTGTTAGTCTCCCAGAATCGATGATGTTCGAACTCATCAGTTCATCGACTAGGAATTATTGTAATACATTCATAATTACACATGCATAGATACTCACTAGTTGTGATCCAATCACAAGTTCTCTCATGCTATGACTCGTATCGTAGACATTCAGTAAATGAGTTTAAGATCCAATCAAACACATATGACATGTGCACTTAAATAGTGAATCATTATTTATCAAATAAATAGTACAACCATAAGGCTATTGCCTTAGGACACCTCCCAAACATAACAGACTCCCACTTGGCCTAAAGTCAATCGCCATGGTATCCAATACCATAGTTCTTGACGTGACTCCCAAACTTACTTTGTGATAGAGCCTTTGTCAAAGGATCCGCTAGGTTCCTTTCTGTGGGAATCTTCTCGATTTGTATTTCTTTCTGCTGATGATTTCTTTGATCATATGATATCGTCGAAGCACGTGTTTGGATAGTTGGTGATACATGGGTTCCTTTGCCTGTGCATAGCTCCAATGTTGTCGTAGTAAATTGATAATGCTTTAATAATGGACGGAACCACCCCAAGTTTAGAGATAAACTTCTTGATCCAAACTACCTCCTTTGCTACTTCAGAAGCTGCAATATATGCTGCCTCCGTGGTAGAATCTGTAACTGTATCTTGTTTAGAACTTTTTCAACTCACTGCACTACCATTCAGTGTGAATATGTACCCAGACTGTGACTTGGAGTCATCCTTGTCGGTCTGGAAGCTGGCATCCGTATACCCACATGTAACCATATCACCTTCTCCATTCTCCATATACCAAGAATATCTCCTTAGTTATTCTCAAGTACTTAAGGATTGCCTTGATAGTAACCCAATGATCCATTCCTGGATCAGACTGGTATTTGCTTGTGACACTCAGAGCATATGATACATCAGGCCTTGTACATAACATAGTATACATAATAGATCCTATTGTAGAAGCATAAGGAATCTTATTCATGCAAATCCTCTCGTCTTCTATGCGAGGACACATAGACTTTGAAAGGTGAATCCCATGTCACATGGGTAGATAACCTTTCTTGGATTCAGACATGCTAAACCGCTTTAGCACTCTGTATATATATGTAGACTGCGAAAGACCAAGCAACATTTTTGATCTATCTCTATAGATCTTAATCCCGAGGATGTAGATTGCTTCTCCTATGTCTTTCATGGAGAATATTTTGGATAACCAACCTTTGACTGACTGTAAGACAGGTATATAGTTTCATATGAGTAGTATGCCATTGACATATAATACTAGGAATATGATCGTACTCCCATTAACCCTCTTGTACACACAAGGTTCGTTAGGATTTTGTGAGAAATCAAACTCTTTGATTGCCTCATCAAAATAGATTTTCCAACTCCTAGATGCTTGCTTCAGTTCATAAATAGACCGTTGAAGTTTGCATATTTTGGTTTTGTCAACCGATGTGAAACCCTCGGGTTGTATCATATACATATCCTCATGCAGGTTTCCATTAAGGAAACCTGTTTTCACATCCATCTGCCATATTTCATAATCATAATGAGCTCTATGTCCAGGAGTATCTGAATGGATTTAAGCATGGCAACTAGTGAGAAGGTCTAATCATAGTCAACACCTTGCTTTTGATGATAACCTTTTGCCACCAATCTAGCTTTATAGGTAATCACATTACTATCCATGTTAGTTTTCTTCTTGAAAACCCACTTGTACCCAATAGGCGTGATGCCTTCAGGTGGATCCACCAAGTTCCAAACTTGGTTTTCATACATAGAATCCATTTCCGACTTCATGGCTACTAGCCATTTATCCCTTTCTGAACTTTTCAGAACTTCTTTATAACTAGTAGGTTCCTCATCCTCAATGAGTAGCACATCATTAGATTCACTTACAAGAAATCCATATCTCTCTAAAATCTTATGTGACCTACCAGATCTGTAAAGAGATGATGTAACGATAGGTTCAGTCACTATCTCATCATCATGAATAATTGACTATGGTTCTGGTATAGACGTCTCTTTAGTGTCTATTGGAGTTTCTTGAACTTCCTCAAGTTTAACATAACTCCCACTGTTTTTTTGCAAGAGAAACTCTTTCTCTAGAAATACAACATTCATTGAAACAAACACCTTTTGTTTCAAGGGATGATAGAATTGGTAACCCTTCGTTTCCTTAAGGTATCAAATAAATAGACACTTATCAGACTTAGCATCCAGCTTGTCTGATGTAGTCCTCTTCACGTAAGCAGGTGTTGGGTTTCCGGCACCGCGGCATGTGTGTGTTCGATCATGTTTCGTAAACATGAGCACAGCGGAAGCAATTAAAAATAATAAATCTATATTTATTACAACACACACAACACACGCATGCTATTACAACAAGTGTAGACATAACCGTAAATTAAAATTTGCAATAAAAGAAATTATCTATGTTATACCTTTCGTATGACGTGTAGCGGGAACGACATCAACCGGAACGATCCTCGTAAGAATCGTCTCTATCCGTATCCACGCCGAGCTCCTCGGGATGACTTCGCTAAGTCACGAGCTTCGTCTTCGTACGGGTTACTAGCCTCGTGTTGAAGACGACGTGATCGAGAGATGATCACGATCCGAATCCAAATTCGGATCCTAAAATGAGTTCTCAAAACTCGCTTCTCCGGAGAGGTATTCGTCAACCAATTGACGAATCCTTCATCCTCCACCTCAGAGGATTACCGGAGATCAAATCCCCGGTAAGTTAGGCGCTATTGGAGCACTAACCGTCATCCAAACGACGCTCCGACAACAAAGAAACAAGCTGTCCAGAAAAACTGGACAGCTTTTGGTGGAGGAATAGAGGCCGGCCAAGGAGAGATGGAAGCTCACCTTATCACCGAACCTAGAGGAGATCACCGGAGGGTCGCCGGAGCATCGCCGGCTGAAGCTTGGATGCCGGCGGCAAGGAGGTGGCAGCAGCTCCATGAAGTTGGCGGCAACACCATGTTGGGCGGCAACAACATGTTGGGCGGCAACAATTTCATTAGGGTTAGGGTTAGGGTTTAAGCCCTATTTTATAGAGAACTAATTCTCTTAATGGTTAATGGATCATATCCATAAAGCCCGTTAACCCGCTCCATTAGGATAAGTTAAAATAAACCAAACCATGATGGTTTATTTTAAGTTAAAACGAACCGAACCAACCTTTGGTTCATTCGTTTAATATAAACCAAACCCTTTGGTTTATTCTCATCCATTGGATTAGAACCAAACCATTTTGGTCCATCCATTATGTCTTCATAAGACACGGCCCATCCACGCTTCCATTGCATCAAACAATTTCATGCTCGCTTTATGTTTGGTCCAACCAAACATAGTTTCTCGATGCGAGAATCCCATTCTCAAGCTCGTTTTAAATCCTTTGGATTACACTCGTTGTGCGTGTGACCAAATAGGTTCTCGGTTTATGTTGGCCGTCTATAATTAACCATTAATTATAGAACGATCATGGGTGGCACCTAGTAGTACATCATGATCCCCAATTAACCGAAAAGATCAACAGTTGATCCAGAACTATTTCTGAAACCCTTCAGTAGCTCGAATGAATCGTGCCCCATTCCCTTCACTCATCTTATACCCACTTGGTTCAGGACATGGTCTATAGTGTCAGTCCCCACTAGGCTGACTACGTCACACCTAGCCCAAGTATCATTTCCTCGTCCTATGGATTCTAGTTACTCCACATGTATCGAAGAGTACCTTACTCTAAACATGTAATGCTTTGGCCAAAGACTTTAGTAACAATCCGACGAGAGGCCATGGGTATACATCTCCTCGCAAGGAGTGGTGAATCCTTTATAGGCTATTCAAACACCTTCGATCACTTCGACTTATACCCAATCATCCGGGTCTACATCTCCTCGAGATGTTTGCTTAAGATGTCAAAGCATAAGTCTCCATGATCAAGATGACTTGAATACCGCAAGTCAAAGGAACATCGCACTTAAGCCACAGTAAGAACTTCATTGACATATCTATATATGCAGAGAACCATATGAAGTCTTACGGTTGGTCACTCTAATGAACTAGTTACCATAACTAGCATCCACGATCAACTCCGGACATCACTATGTCTCTAGCCAGTGAGAATCAGCTGCTTGGATACACCAAGGAGTATACCTCGTGCTAGTCTCGACAGAATTGATGGTGTCCAAATCCATCAATTCATCGACTAGGGATAATTCCGATACATCACAATTACACATGTAGAGATACTCACTAGTTGTGATCCAATCACAAATTCTCTCATCTTTGTGAATCGTATCGTGGATATTGATAAATGAGTTTAAGATCCAATCAAATACATTAAACATGTATACTCAAATAGTGAATCTTCATTTATCATATAAATGGTTCATACATAAGGCGATTGCCTTAGGACATCTCTCATATATTACTAACAGACTCCCACTTGGCCTAATGCCAATCGCTACGGTATCCAATACCATAAGCTCTAACATGACCCTCAAACTTCCTTTGAGGTAATGCTTTAGTCAAAGGATCCGCTAAGTTCCTTTCAGTGGGAATTTTCTCGATTTGTATTTCGTTCCTACTGATGATCTCTCTGATAAGATGATAGCGGCGAAGCACATGTTTGGATCATTGATGAGACCACATCAAGTTCAGAGATGAACTTCTTGATCCAAACCGCTTCCTTTGCTACTTCCAAAGCTGCAACGTATTCTGCCTTAGTGGCAGAATCCGCTATAGTGTCAAGCTTGGAACCTTTCCAACTTATTGCGCCTCCATTCCAGGTGAATACATACCCAGACTGAGACATGGAATTATCCTTGTCTGTCTGGAGCTGGCATCCGTATACCCACGTATCACCATGTACCTTTCTCCATATATTAGGAACACATCCTTAGTTCTTCTTAAGTACTTAAGGATCGTCTTGACAGCCACCCAATGATCCATTCTGGATCGGTGGTATCTGCTCGTGACACTCAGAGCATACGATACATTGGGCCTCGTACATAACATAGCATACATGATAGATCCTATTGCGGATGCATAGGGAATCTTACTCATGCAAATCCTCTCGTCTTCTGTGCGCGGATACATAGACTTCGAAAGGTGTACCCCATGCCTGATGGGTAGGAAACCTTTCTTGGATTCCGACATGCTAAACCTCTTTAGCACTCGGTCTATATATGTAGACTGCGAAAGACCAAGCAACCGTTTCGATCTATCTCTATAGATCTTAATCCGAGGATGTAGGTTGCTTCTCCCAGTCTTTCATGGAGAATGTCTTGGATAACCAAACCTTCACGTAAGATTGAAACATCGTTTCCTATAAGTAGTATGTCATCGACATACAATACTAGGAATCTGTTTGCACTCCCACTAACCTTCTTGTACACACAAGGTTCGTCTGGATTTTGTGAGAAATCAAACTTTTTGATTGTCTCATCAAAACGGATATTCCAGCTCCTGGATGCTTGCTTCAATCCATAAATGGATCGTCGCAATTTGCATACCTTGGTTTTATCAACCGATGTGAAACCCTCAGGCTGTATCATATACACGTCCTCGAGCAGGTTTCCATTAAGGAAAGCTGTTTTCACATCCATCTGCCATATCTCATAATCATAATGAGCCGCTATGGCCGGGAGCATCCGAATGGATTTAAGCATAGCTACAGGTTAATAGGTTTCGTCATAATCAACACCTTGTTTTTGACGATATCCTTTCGCCACCAATCTAGCCTTATAGGTAATCACATTACCATCCATGTCGGTTTTCTTCTTGAAAACCCACTTGCACCCTATAGGCTTTATCCCTTCAGGTGGGTCAACCAAGTTCCAAACTCGGTTTTTCATACATGGAATCCATTTCCGACTTCATGGCACCAAGCCACTTATCCCTTTCTGAACTTGTCAGCACTTCTTCATAATTGGTAGGCTCCTCATCATCAATGAGTAACACGTCATTCGATTCACTTATGAGAAATCCATATCTCTCAGGAATATTACGTGTTCTACCAGATCTACGAAGATGTGGTGTTACAATAGGTCCAGCCGATTGCTCATCACTATGAGTTATCGGCTATTGTGCTTCACCAGGTATCTCATCAATGTCTATTTGAGTCTCTCGAGCCTCCTCAAGCTCGACGACACTCCCACTGTTTTCTTGCAAGAGAAACTCTTTCTCTAAAAACACAGCATGCCTTGAAACAAACACCTTTTGTTCCACAGGATGATAGAATTGGTAACCCCTTGTTTCCTTAGGGTATCCAATAAATAGACATTTATCAGACTTAGCATCCAATTTGTCTGATCGCTTCACATAAGCAGGACAACCCCATATCTTCAAGTAAGATACATGAGGTTTCTTACTATTCCATATCTCATATGGAGTAGTTGAGACTACCTTGGTAGGCATTCTGTTTAACAAGTAAACAGCTGTCTGAAGTGCATAGCCCCAAAAAAACTTGGGAAGAGTTGCATGATTCATCATTGACCTGACCATGTCCAACAAGGTCCGATTACGCCTCTCAGATACACCATTATGCTGTGGTGTATAGGGCGGAGTCCATTGAGACAATATACCATTGTCTCTTAGATAATCAAGAAACTCTTGACTTAAGTATTCACCACCTCGATCCGATCGAAGTATTTTAATACTCTTGTCATGTTGTTTCTCTACTTCATTTCTGAATTCTTTGAACCTTTCAAAGGCTTCAGACTTGTGTTTCATCAAGAACACATACCCAAACCATGAGTGATCATCGGTGAAGGTAATGAAGTAGCTATAGCCTCCTAAAGCTTGAGTTGACATAGGTCCACATACATCAGTATGTATTAGACCTAGTAACTCTCCCACTCGTTCACCTTTTCCAGTAAAAGGTAACTTAGTCATCTTGCCTTTTAAGCATGATTCGCATGTATCGTATGAATCCAATTCAAACGATTCCAGAATTCCACATCGGTGTAATTCGGACATGCGTTTCTTGCTTATATGGCCAAGACGACAATGCCACATATAGGAGTCTATTTGATTATCCTTTCGAGCACGCATGTTGCTCGCTTCGATATTGAAATCGTCACTGGATACGTCCAACGTATAAACACCATTGCTTAAAGTTCCAATCCCATAAAGAACTCCATTCAAAGTTATGTAACAACAATTGTTACTAAAAGTCAAATGGAACCCATTTCTATTTAGACAAGAAATAGAAATGATGTTCTTTATCAACGAAGGAACATAAAAGCAATTGTCCAATTCTAAGACAAGTCCTACAGGGAGTTCCAACAAATACGTTCCGATGGCGAGTGCAGCAACCGTTGCTCCATTCCCAACACATAAATTTGACTCCCCCTTTGACGAGTCTTCTTCTATTCCTTAGCCCATGTATGTCATTACATATATGTGAGCCACACCCAGTATCAAATACCCAAGTGTCTGAGGAAATAGAATGACAATCAATAAAGAAGATTTCTGAAGAAGATGGGGCATCCGATGCCTTATCCTTCTTCACGGACTCAAGATAAATCTTGCACTTTCTTCGCAAATGGCTCTCCTTGCCATAATGATGGCAAGTTTCCTTTTGTGCTAGTTCTACCTTCTTAGCCCTTCTCTTCTTTCCCTTCTGCTGTTCCTTTGACTTCCTCTTAGAACCTTTCTTCGAGGAATCAACTAACAGCACCGTCCCCTGCTCATGGTTCTCAGAAGACTCCACAGTCTTCAGCATATTGAGCAGTACCACAGATGAACCTCCTAGCATCTCAGAGGTGAAGAGGAGCTTTGAGACTTCAAACCTTTCGAATCTCACTTGCTCATCAACCAACTCACAAAGATGAAGGACTACGATATGAGCATCCATATGCTCATGCTGCTTTCGTAGCTTGGGTTCCATCGTGGCTAGCATGATGCAACTCACCATTTCAGAATCATTCACATGTTTCTGATAGGCCAACAATTGGTCCAGAGTTGCATCGTCACTAGGACGGGCGGGAAGAGGCGCTTCGAGGTCATTTACAAGCTTTTCACCTTGAGAATAATTCTCAAGTTTCTAAGCCAGTCCAAGAAGTTCGGCCTAGTCAATTTATTCGAATCCAAAATGGAACGCAAATTCAAACACATCATGATCAATATATTAACTTAGAAATACAAAACGAGCATATATGAGAAAGATGATTTTAAAATGCATCAATATACATTTATAAATCCCATTCATTTTTCGAATTCCAAAAACCCCAAAATCACTTCGGGAGATCGTAGGTCCATCTCCGAATGGGCTGATATCCATCATAGTTATGAACAACCTTGGAGAGAGTCCAACAAGCCATTCATAACTACGACGGTAGGTATCATCTATACCGATTGCATATCCCGTATATGCAACTATCACAATGTGCTATCAACTAATTGAATGTTCACACATACATCGGGTTGTTAACACATTAACAAGTATGCATCATATGCATAGCACCCAACTTCACCTCCCTTTACATCGACCTTGGAGAGAGTCCAACAAGCCGATGCTCGGGTTAAAGCCAACCCATTAATCGGGACATAGTTTTAATATGGTTAGGCGCATTCAACCAATTAGCCCGCTTGGAGAGTCCAACAACCAAAGCTAACGATTGACCTCGACTCTTACCATATTAGTATTAAACTATTCCATGGTTTGAACATATTCGAGGTTCGAGCCGGGCTTGGAGAGAGTCCAACAACTCCAAACAAGAAATGTAACTCGTTCTAACCATATTAATGGAAGGTGTAGGCTTTAATATTGATTAAGGGTTTTTATGTCTCATCCTCTTGCATGCAAATAACTATTATCTACATGGCATGGCATACATGGTACATACATCTACATGTCACGACACGCATGGCATAATGTTATGCATCTAATGCAATTACATGGCATACAATTATGTCATGTATATAATTTCCTTATATGTCATAACTATTTATGGAAATAAAATATGTTTAAGATTTGATTCTCCAAATCAAATCATAATTAAATTAGGAAACAAATTTCCAAATCTAATCACATATTTTATTCATGGAATTATTTGATTAAGGAAAATCTATTTAGGAAACCAATTTACTAAATCATTAAAACTACTTATGGAAATAAAATATTTTAAGATTTGATTTCCCAAATCAAATCATGATTAAATTAGGAAACAAATTTCCAGAATCTAATCAAATATTTTATTTATGGAAAATATCAATTTCCATAAATACTTCCAACTTTCCAAAAGTGGTAGATTTCCATAAATACTTCTAGACTTTCCAAAATTGAAAAATTTCCATAAATACTTCTAAATTTCCAAAATTTAGAAAATTTCCAGAAATACATTATGACTATCGCAAAACCATTTTACGATTATGTCGAAAACACAACCCGGGCTCGATACCATCGGGTTTCGCATCACGCAGGTGTGTGTTCGATCATGTTTCAGAAACATGAACACAGCGGAAGCAATTAAAAATAATAAATCTATATTTATTACAACACACACAACACACGCATGCATATTACAACAAGTGTAGACATAACCGTAAATTAAAATTTGCAATAAAAGAAATTATCTACGTTATACCTTTCGTATGACGTAGCGGAACGACATCAACCGAACGATCCTCGTAAGAATCGCTCTATCCAGATCCACGCTGAGCTCCTCGATGACTTCGCTAAGTCACGAGCTTCGCTCTTCGTGACGGGTTACTAGCCTCGTGTTGAAGACGACGTGATCGAGAGATGATCACGATCCGAATCCAAATTCGATCCTAAAACGAGTTCTCAAACTCGCTTCTCCGAGAGGTATTCGCCAACCAATTGACGAATCCTTCGCCCCTCCACTAGAGGATTACCGGAGATCAAATCCCCGTAAGTTAGCCGCTGTCGAGCACTAACCGCTGCCCAAACGACGCCCGACAACAAAAGAAACAAGCTGTCCAGAAAACTGGACAGCTTTGGTGGAGGAATAGAGGCCGCCAAGGAGAGATGGAAGCTCACCTTATCACCGAACCTAGAGGAGATCACCGGAGGGTCGCCGAGCATCGGGCTGAAGCTTGGATGCCGCGGCAAGGAGGTGGCAGACTCCATGAAGTTGGCGGCAACACCATGTTGGGTTACGGCACAACATGTTGGGCGGCAACAATTTCATTAGGGTTAGGGTTAGGGTTTAAGCCCTATTTTATAGAGAACTAATTCTCTTAATGGTTAATGGATCATATCCATAAAGCCCGTTAACCCGCTCCCTTAGGATAAGTTAAAATAAACCAAACCATGATGGTTTATTTTAAGTTAAAACGAACTGAACCAACCTTTGGTTCATTCGTTTAATATAAACCAAACCCTTTGGTTTATTCTCATCCATTGGATTAGAACCAAACCATTTTGGTCCATCCATTATGTCTTCATAAGACACGCCCATCCACGCTTCCATTGCGACTGAAACGATTTCATGCTCGCTTTATGTTTGGTCCAACCAAACCTAGTTTCTCTCGGTCTGAGAATCCCATTCTCAAGCTCGTTTTAAATCCTTTGGATTACACTCACAGCGTGTGACCAAATAGGTTCTCGGTTTATGTTGGCCGCCTATAATTAACCATTAATTATAGAACGATCATGAGTGGCACCTAGTAGTACATCATGATCCCCAATTAACCAAAAGATCAACTGCTGATCCGTAACTATTTCAAACCCTTCAAGAGCTCGAATGAATCGTGCCCCATTCCTTCACTCATCTTATACCCACTTGGTTCAGTGACATGGTCTATAGTGTCACCCCACTAGGCCGACTACGCCACACCTAGCCCAAGTATCATTTCCTCGCCCCATGGATTCTAGTTACTCCACATGTATCAAGAGTACCTTACTCTAAACATGTAATGCTTTGGCCAAAGACTTTAGTAACAATCCGACGAGAGGCCATGGGTATACATCTCCTCGCAAGGAGTGGTGAATCTTTATAGGCTATTCAAACACCTTCGATCACTTCGACTTATACCCAATCATCCGGTCCACATCTCCTCGAGATGTTTGCTTAAGATGTCAAAGCATAAGTCTCCATGATCAAGATGACTTGAATACCGCAAGTCAAAGGAACATCGCACTTAAGCCACAAGAAGAACTTCATTGACATATCTATATATGCAGAGAACCATATGAAGTCTTACTAGGTCACTCCAATGAACTAGTTACCATAACTAGCATCCACGATTAACTCCGACATCACAATGTCTCCAAAGGAGAATCACCGCTTGGATACACCAAGGAGTATATACCTCGTGCTAGTCTCGGAATTGATGGTGTCCAAATCCATCAATTCATCGACTAGGATAATTCCGATACATCACAATTACACATGTAGAGATACTCACTAGTTGTGATCCAATCACAAATTCTCTCATGCCGTGAATCGATCGTGGATATTCAAGAAATGAGTTTAAGATCCAATCAAATACATAAAACATGTATACTCAAATAGTGAATCTTCATTTATCATATAAATGGTTCATACATAAGGCGATTGCCTTAGGACATCTCTCATATATTACTAACAGACTCCCACTTGGCCTAATGCCAATCGCTACGGTATCCAATACCATAAGCTCTAACATAACCCTCAAACTTACTTTGAGGTAATGCTTTAGTCAAAGGATCCGCTAAGTTCCTTTCAGTGGGAATTTTCTCGATTTGTATTTCGTTCCTACTGATGATCTCTCTGATAAGATGATAGCGGCGAAGCACATGTTTGGATCATTGATGAGACCACATCAAGTTCAGAGATGAACTTCTTGATCCAAACCGCTTCCTTTGCTACTTCCAAAGCTGCAACGTATTCTGCCTTAGTGGCAGAATCCGCTATAGTGTCAAGCTTGGAACCTTTCCAACTTATTGCGCCTCCATTCCAGGTGAATACATACCCAGACTGAGACATGGAATTATCCTTGTCTGTCTGGAGCTGGCATCCGTATACCCACGTATCACCATGTACCTTTCTCCATATATTAGGAACACATCCTTAGTTCTTCTTAAGTACTTAAGGATCGTCTTGACAGCCACCCAATGATCCATTCTCGATCGATCGTATCCGCCGTGACACTCGTGAGCATACGATACATCGGGCCTCGTACATAACATAGCATACATGATAGATCCTATTGCGGATGCATAGGGAATCTTACTCATGCAAATCCTCTCGCCTTCGCGGCGGATACATAGACTTGAAAGGTGTACCCCATGCCCGATGGGTAGAAACCTTTCTTGGATTCCGACATGCTAAACCTCTTAGCACTCGGCCTATATGTAGACTGCGAAAGACCAAGCAACCGCTTCGATCTATCTCTATAGATCTTAATCCCGAGGATGTAGGTTGCTTCTCCTGTGTCTTTCATGGAGAATGTGTCTGACAACCAAACCTTCACTGATCGTAAGATCAAACATCGCTTCCTATAAGTAGTATGTCATCGACATACAATACTAGGAATACGATCGCACTTCTACTAACCTTCTTGTACACACAAGGTTCCTCGATTTTGTGAGAAATCAAACTTTTTGATTGTCTCATCAAAACGGATATTCCAAATTCTCGGATGCTTGCTTCAATCCATAAATGGACCGTCGCAATTTGCATACCTTGGTTTTATCAACCGATGTGAAACCTCAGTCGTATCATATACACGCCCTCGAGCAAGGTTTCCATTAAGGAAAGTTGTTTTCACATCCATCCGCCATATCTCATAATCATAATGAGCCGCTATGGCCAGAGCATCCGAATGGATTTAAGATAGCTACAAAGTAATAGGTTTCCCATAATCAACACCTTGTTTTTGACGATATCCTTTCGCCACCAATCTAGCCTTATAGGTAATCACATTACATCCATGTCGGTTTTCTTCTTGAAAACCCACTTGCACCCTATAGGCTTTATCCTTCAGTGGGTCAACCAAGTTCCAAACTTGGTTTTCATACATGGAATCCATTTCCACTTCATGGCACCAAGCCACTTATCCCTTTCTCAACTTGTCAAGACTTCTTCATTGTAGGCTCTCATCATCAATGAGTAACACTTATGAGAAATCCATATCTCTCAGAATATTACGTGTTCTACCAGATCTACGAAGATGTGGTGTTACAATAGGTCCAAATTGATTGCTCATCACTATGAGTTGCCTACCGCTGTGCTTCACTGTATCTCATCAATGTCTATTTGAGTCTCTCGAGCCTCCTCAAGCTCGATTTACACTCCCAATCTGCTTTCTTGCAAGAGAAACTCTTTCTCTAGAAACACAAAGATGCCTCAAACAAACACCTTTGTTCCACAGATGATAGAATTGGTAACCCCTTGTTTTAGGGTATCCAACAAATAGACATTTATCAGACTTAGCATCCAATTTGTCTGATACAGTCCGCTTCACATAAGCAGGACAACCCCATATCTTCAAGTAAGATACATGAGGTTTCTTACTAGTCCATATCTCATATGGAGTAGTTGAGACTACCTTGGTAGGCATTCTGTTTAACAAGTAAACAGCTGTCTGAAGTGCATAGCCCCAAAAGGACTTGGGAAGAGTTGCATGATTCATCATTGACCTGACCATGTCCAACAAGGTCCGACACGCCTCGATACACCATTATGTGTGGTGTATAGGGCGGAGTCCATTGAGACAATATACCATTGTCTCTTAGATAATCAAGAAACTCTTGACTTAAGTATTCACCACCTCGATCCGATCAAAGTATTTTAATACTCTTGTCATGTTGTTTCTCTACTTCATTTCTGAATTCTTTGAACCTTTCAAAGGCTTCAGACTTGTGTTTCATCAAGAACACATACCCAAACCATGAGTGATCATCGGTGAAGGTAATGAAGTAGCTATAGCCTCCTAAAGCTTGAGTTGACATAGGTCCACATACATCGCATGTATTAGACCTAGTAACTCTCCCACTGCTCACCTTTTCCAGAAAAGGTAACTTAGTCATCTTGCCTTTTAAGCATGATTCGCATGTATCGTATGAATCCAATTCAAACGATTCCGCAATTCCACATCGTGTAATTCGACATGCGCTTCTTGCTTATATGGCCAAGACGACAATGCCACATATAGAGTCTATTTGATTATCCTTCGAGCACGCATGTTGCTCGCTCGATATTGAAATCGCCATCGGATACGCCCAACGATAAACACCATTGCTTAAAGTTCCAATCCATAAAGAACTCCATTCAAAGTTATGTAACAACAATTGTTACTAAAAGTCAAATGGAACCCATTTCTATTTAGACAAGAAATAGAAATGATGTTCTTTATCAACGAAGGAACATAAAAGCAATTGTCCAATTCTAAGACAAGTCCTACAGGGAGTTCCAACAAATACGTTCCGATGGCGAGTGCAGCAACCGTTGCTCCATTCCCAACACGTAAATTTGACTCTCCCCTTGACGAGTCTTCTTCTATTCCTTAGCCCATGTATGTCATTACATATATGTGAGCCACACCCAGTATCAAATACCCAAGTGTCTGAGGAAATAGAATGACAATCAATAAAGAAGATTTCTGAAGAAGATGGGGCATCCGATGCCTTATCCTTCTTCACGGACTCAAGATAAATCTTGCACTTTCTTCGCAAATGACTCTCCTTTCCATAATGATGGCAAGTTTCCTTTTGTGCTAGTTCTACCTTCTTAGCCCTTCTCTTCTTTCCCTTCTGCTGTTCCTTTGACTTCCTCTTAGAACCTTTCTTCGAGGAATCAACTAACAGCACCGTCCCCTGCTCATGGTTCTCAGAAGATTCCACAGTCTTCAGCATATTGAGCATTACCACAGATGAACCTCCTAGCATCTCAGAGGTGAAGAGGAGCTTTGAGACTTCAAACCTTTTGAATCTCACTTGCTCATCAACCAACTCAAAAAGATGAAGGACTACGATATGAGCATCCATATGCTCATGCTGCTTTCGTAGCTTGGGTTCCATCGTGGCTAGCATGATGCAACTCACCATTTCAGAATCATTCACATGTTTCTGATAGGCCAACAATTGGTCCAGAGTTGCATCGTCACTAGGACGGGCGGGAAGAGGCGCTTCGAGGTCATTTACAAGCTTTTCACCTTGAGAATAATTCTCAAGTTTCTAAGCCAGTCCAAGAAGTTCGGCCTAGTCAATTTATTCGAATCCAAAATGGAACGCAAATTCAAACACATCATGATCAATATATTAACTTAGAAATACAAAACGAGCATATATGAGAAAGATGATTTTAAAAATGCATCAATATACATTTATAAATCCCATTCATTTTTCGAATTTCAAAAACCCCAAAATCACTTCGGGAGATCGTAGGTCCATCTCCGAATGGGCTGATATCCATCATAGTTATGAACAACCTTGGAGAGAGTCCAACAAGCCATTCATAACTACGACGGTAGGTATCATCTATACCGATTGCATATCCCGTATATGCAACTATCACAATGTGCTATCAACTAATTGAATGTTCACACATACATCGGGTTGTTAACACATTAACAAGTATGCATCATATGCATAGCACCCAACTTCACCTCCCTTTACATCGACCTTGGAGAGTCCAACAAGCCGATGCTCCGAGTTAAAGCCAACCCATTAATCGGGACATAGTTTTAATATGGTTAGGCGCATTCAACCAATTAGCCCAGCTTGGAAGAGTCCAACAACCAAAGCTAACGATTGACCTCGACTCTTACCATATTAGTATTAAACTATTCCATGGTTTGAACATATTGAGTTGGTAGGGCTTGGAAGAGTCAACAACCCAAACAAAGCGGAACTCTGGTTCTAACCATATTAATGGAAGGTGTAGGCTTTAATATTGATTAAGGGTTTTATGTCTCATCCTCTTTGCATGCAAATAACTATTATCTACATGGCATGGCATACATGGCATACATCTACATGTCACGACACGCATGGCATAATGTTATGCATCTAATGCAATTACATGGCATACAATTATGTCATGTATATAATTTCCTTATATGTCATAACTATTTATGGAAATAAAATATATTTAAGATTTGATTCTCCAAATCAAATCATAATTAAATTAGGAAACAAATTTCCAAATCTAATCACATATTTTATTCATGGAATTATTTGATTAAGGAAAATCTATTTAGGAAACCAATTTCCTAAATCATTAAAACTACTTATGGAAATTAAAATATTTTAAGATTTGATTTCCCAAATCAAATCATGATTAAATTAGGAAACAAATTTCCAGAATCTAATCAAATATTTTATTTATGGAAAATATCAATTTCCATAAATACTTCCAACTTTCCAAAAGTGGAAGATTTCCATAAATACTTCTAGACTTTCCAAAATTGAAAAATTTCCATAAATACTTCTAAATTTCCAAAATTTAGAAAATTTCCAGAAATACATTATGACTATCGCAAAACCATTTTACGATTATGTCGAAACACAACCTGGGCTCTGATACCACTGTTGGGTTTCCGGCACCGCGGCGTGTGTGTGTTCGATCATGTTTCGTAAACATGAGCAGCACAAAAATAATAAATCTATATTTATTACAACACACACAACACACGCATGCTATTACAACAAGTGTAGACATAACCGTAAATTAAAATTTGCAATAAAAGAAATTATCTACGTTATACCTTTCGTATGACGTGTAGCGGGAACGACATCAACCGGAACGATCCTCGTAAGAATCGTCTCTATCCGTATCCACGCTGAGCTCCTCGGGATGACTTCGCTAAGTCACGAGCTTCGTCTTCGTACGGGTTACTAGCCTCGTGTTGAAGACGACGTGATCGAGAGATGATCACGATCCGAATCCAAATTCGGATCCTAAAACGAGTTCTCAAAACTCGCTTCTCCGGAGAGGTATTCGTCAACCAATTGACGAATCCTTCGTCCTCCACCTCAGAGGATTACCGGAGATCAAATCCCCGGTAAGTTAGGCACTATCGGAGCACTAACCGTCGTCCAAACGATGCTCCGACAACAAAGAAACAAGCTGTCCAGAAAAACTGGACAGCTTTTGGTGGAGGAATAGAGGCCGGCCAAGGAGAGATGGAAGCTCACCTTATCACCGAACCTAGAGGAGATCACCGGAGGGTCGCCGGAGCATCGCCGGCTGAAGCTTGGATGCCGGCGGCAAGGAGGTGGCAGCAGCTCCATGAAGTTGGCGGCAACACCATGTTGGGCGGCAACAACATGTTGGGCGGCAACAATTTCATTAGGGTTAGGGTTAGGGTTTATGCCCTATTTTATAGAGAACTAATTCTCTTAATGGTTAATGGATCATATCCATAAAGCCCGTTAACCCGCTCCATTAGGATAAGTTAAAATAAACCAAACCATGATGGTTTATTTTAAGTTAAAATGAACCGAACCAACCTTTGGTTCATTCGTTTAATATAAACCAAACCCTTTGGTTTATTCTCATCCATTGGATTAGAACCAAACCATTTTGGTCCATCCATTATGTCTTCATAAGACACGGCCCATCCACGCTTCCATTGCGACTGAAACAATTTCATGCTCGCTTTATGTTTGGTCCAACCAAACATAGTTTCTCTCGGTCTGAGAATCCCATTCTCAAGCTCGTTTTAAATCCTTTGGATTACACTCGTTGTGAGTGTGACCAAATAGGTTCTCGGTTTATGTTGGCCGTCTATAATTAACCATTAATTATAGAACGATCATGAGTGGCACCTAGTAGTACATCATGATCCCCAATTAACCGAAAAGATCAACGGTTGATCCAGAACTATTTACGAAACCCTTGATGGCTCGAATGAATCGTGCCCCATTCCCTTCACTCATCTTATACCCACTTGGTTCAGGACATGGTCTATAGTGTCAGTCCCCACTAGGCTGACTACGTCACACCTAGCCCAAGTATCATTTCCTCGTTCTACGGATTCTAGTTACTCCACATGTATCGAAGAGTACCTTACTCTAAACATGTAATGCTTTGGCCAAAGACTTTAGTAACAATCCGACGAGAGGCCATGGGTATACATCTCCTCGCAAGGAGTGGTGAATCCTTTATAGGCTATTCAAACACCTTCGATCACTTCGACTTATACCCAATCATCCCGGGTCCACATCTCCTCGGAGATGTTTGCTTAAGATGTCAAAGCATAAGTCTCCATGATCAAGATGACTTGAATACCGCAAGTCAAAGGAACATCGCACTTAAGCCACAGTAAGAACTTCATTGACATATCTATATATGCAGAGAACCATATGAAGTCTTACGGTGGTCACTCCAATGAACTAGTTACCATAACTAGCATCCACGATTAACTCGGACATCACAATGTCTCGGCCGGTGAGAATCGGTGCTTGGATACACCAAGGAGTATACCTCGTGCTAGTCTCGGCGAATTGATGGTGTCCAAATCCATCAATTCATCGACTAGGATAATTCCGATACATCACAATTACACATGTAGAGATACTCACTAGTTGTGATCCAATCACAAATTCTCTCATCTTTGTGAATCATATCGTGGACATTCAGTAAATGAGTTTAAGATCCAATCAAATACATTAAACATGTATACTCAAATAGTGAATCTTCATTTATCATATAAATGGTTCATACATAAGGCGATTGCCTTAGGACATCTCTCATATATTACTAACAGTAGGACATTCCCATGTCTTCAAATAAGACAACTGGGGTTTCTTACTAGTCTATATTCGATATGGAGTAACAGAGACTGCCTTGATCGGGACTCTATTCAGCAAGTGAATATTTGTCTCAAGTGCATAAACCCAAAAGGATTTGGGAAGGCTTGCATGATTCATCATCGATCTCACCATGTCCAGCAAGGTTCAATTTCTCCTTTCAGATACACCATTATGTTGCGGTGTATAAGGCGGAGTCTATTGAGACAATATACCATTGTCTCTTAGATAATCTTGAAACTCTTGGCTTAAGTATTCGCCATCTCGATTAGATCGAAGTATCTTAATACTTTTACCAAGTTATTGCTCTACTTCATTTCTGAATTCTTTGAACTTTTTGAAGGCTTTAGACTTATATCTCATAAGATATACATACCCAAATCATGAGTTATCATCGATAAAGGTAATGTAATAGTTGTAACCTTCTTGAGCATGAATTGACATTGGCCTACATACATTAGTATGTATGAGACCAAGTAACTCTTCCACTGGTTATCCTTTCCAGAAAAGGGCAACTTTATCATCTTGCCTTGTAAGCATGATTCACATATATCAAATGAATCCAATTCAAATGCTTCTAGAATTCCACTCTTGTGTAACTCTGACATGTGCTTCTTGCTTATATGGTCATAGTGACAATGCCATGTGTAGGAGGTTAACTGATCATCCTTTCGAGCATGCTTGTTGCTCGCTTCAATATTGAATGCTTCACTGGATGTATCTAACACGTAGATGTCATTGCATAAAGTTCCGATGCCATAAAGAACGCCATTCAAGGTTATATAACAACAATTGCTACTAAATGTCAAATTGAGACCCTTTCTATTTAAACAATAAATAGAGACAATGTTCTTTATTAATGCTGGAACAAAATAACAATTGTCCAATTCTAAGACAAGTCCACTAGGAAGCTTCAACGAATATGTTTCGACGGAGACAGTTGAAACCTTTGCTCCATTGTCGACTCGCAGATTCACTTCTCCCTTGACAAGTCTTCTGCTATCCTTTAGCCCCTGTATGTCATTACATATATGTGAGCCACACCCGGTATCCAATATCCAAGCATCAAAGGAAATAACATGATAGTCAATAACGAAGATATCTGAAGATGATGGGGCATCAGATGTCGGCTTCTTCTTCATAGACTCAAGATAGATCTTGCAATTCCTTCGCCAATGGCCCATCTTGCCACAGTGATGGCATGTGCCCTTTGGAGCTGACTCTCCAGTCTTGGCCTTCTTATTCCCCTTTGGTTGTTGCTTTGACTTCCTCTTAGAATCTTTCTTTGAGGAGTCAACCAACATCACCATCTTTTGTTCTTTAGTCATAGAAGGTTCTATAGTCTTGAGCATATTGATCAGCTTAGGAATGGTGGATTCAAGATTGTTCATCTGATAGTTCATCATAAATATTGAATAACTCTTGGATAAACTATGCAGAATTAAGTTAATACTTAATTCGTGATCTATCACAACCCTAGTGATCCTATTTGCTCCATGTACCCATTCATCTTCAGTACAAACTATACTACAGATGAACCCTCCTTCATCTTCGAACTAAAGAGAAGCTTCGAAACTTCGAACCTTTCGGATCTCGACTGCTCATCGAAGAGTTCACAAAGATGGTAAATGATTGTGTAAGAATCCATATGCTCGTGCTGCTTTTGCAGCTCAGGAGTCATCATCGCTAGCATGATGTAACTGGCAAGCTCAGAATCAGTCGTATGCTTCTGATGGGCCAACATTTGGTCCAGAGTTGCTGTAGGGTCGATGGTGGCCGGCTAGAGGGGGTGAATAGCCCTCAATCATCGTATGATGGAATTTGTTCGTTCTTGCGTTACTTGTCTACAATAGTCGTTAATATACGCAGAGGAATAACAATAGACATAACAACAATAAACAATCACACACAAGACACGATAATATACGTGGTTCGAAACCGAATGGTTCCTAATCCACGGGTGAGCTCACCGAGCTCTAGTTATGCGCACGACACAAACTAAACCACTCCTTCTCGACAACACGTCGGAGGTGGAGAAACCTCGTACAAGCTATTACAACAAGTAATATGAAATACAAACAAGAATACAAATACAATACAAAGAACACTTTTCACCGATTGCTTTTGATCGCTTGTTTGTTTCTTGCTTTGGTTGGCTCTTGAAGGTCAGGAATGCAACAACAATTCCCCTCCAATGTCACCCTTAAAGTCTTGGCAAAATCCTCCCTCTTGAGCTCCATTTATAACATGTATCAAGATGATTTCGTGCCCATCAGTCGACTGATCGTGACCATCAGTCGACTGGTCCTATAGCCGTTGTCTCACAATGGATCATACATCAGTCGACTGATGATACCCATCAGTCAACTGATCATCCCATTAGTCGAGTGCTGGCATGAGCACTCGACTAGAAACCCTTCTGTGGCTGAAATCGCCCCGATCAGTCGACTGATGCCCATCATCAGTCGACTGATGGCATCGACAGTCGACTGCCCTCCCTCGGCAGTCGACTGGTCAGCCAGATCCTAGTCAGTCGAACACTGGTCGAACCATTCGACCTAGAGCAGTCGACTGACACCTATGCTAGTCGACTGATGTCAGGTAAAACCTCAAACATCAAGTTGTTTGAGCGTCCGACACTCAGTCTTAGCCACTTTGTCAAGTCCACCTCATTCCTCATGGAGTTCCCCACCAAAGCTCTCTTCCCTCAGCCTACGTCCCTCGGATGCACTAAGCACACGACTTCGCAATGCCATCCTTCGCGTCTTATGCCCTCGAAGTATGCTTCCCTTTGGTCTTACTCCATTCACTACCCGTCCGACGGTCCCTCGGATGCACAAAGCGCACGACTTCGCAATGCCATCCTTCACCATCTCAAGGACCCCGAGCCTAGTAAACTTGCCAAGTCCTGAAGACTTCCCACATGCACCAAGCGCACGGCTTTGCAATGCATTTCTCACCAAGCATACGACTTCGCAATGCTTTGGACTTTTCCACACCAAGCTCCATGCTTGGATTTTCCATGCCAACTCCATGTCATGAGTTTTGTCTATCATCAAAATACTGCTCGAGTTAAACTCGAGTCAACCTGGGCCGATTGCACCAACAATCTCCCCCTTTTTGATGATTGACAAAACTACCATCTCAAGTCTGTCAATTCTCCCATATTGGCAATTCTCATATCCCAATGAGAATTTCAACGAACCCTAATTGGTAACTTGGTAACTTCTTCCCCTTTTTGACATTACATCAAAAAGGTCCTCAAGGGTGTCAATGTCTCATATCCCAATGAGATCTAACAATCTTCCCCTTGGCATGCCCTCAATCTTTCTAGTGATAATCCCATATCACTTAAGAGAGGTGCAATCCCTCAATTTTCCTTCCATGAGGAAAAAATATACATCCATCTTCCTATGATGGATACCTCCCCCTAGAGGCTTTCTCCCCCTTGACCATTGCACCAACAATGTCCTTGGAGAGTCCCTAAGCCAATAGGAATATTAACCAAATCAAAATTAAGGCAAAGTTCAACAATGAACTCTCATCTACCTTAAAATTGATACTCTCCCTAAATACTTCTCCTAATCCATATCCAATGGATTTCCACCCTTTCTAATGTTTTCCCATGAAAGTCCTAGGGTTAGGAGTGGTTAGGCGACAAAAACATAGCTGAACATGGGCCTAACCATCAAGGTTTACCCGAAATCAGCCTGTGCCAATCGACTCTCTCAGATACCAGTCGACTGGACTTGGCATCAGTCAACTGCCCTCCATGGCAGTCGACTGATAACTATATTATGCAGTTTTCAATTTCAAAATTTGGATTTTCGAAATCCATAAGTAAATATACGTAATTTTAAAAATCTTGAAAATTCATACATATAATACTTATCACAGATATTATGGGTGAAAAATATTGGAAAATTATTTTACCCACAAATTAGTGAGATTGATACAAAGTTCAAAAGTTAAGAAAAGCTTCAATATTGAACCCTCTTTGTATCATCCCATTCAATGGTGATAGCTATCAAAAGATAGACTTCACCAAGGTTTTTTAAAATGTTTTTGAAATATTTTCAAAACCTTTAATTTCATTTTCCTAAACATCTCACTTGTATCTAGATGTGTAAAACACATTCAAGTCAAATATTCTAGTGAGATGTGGATTTTTTGTTCTTTAATGGTCTCATGCATATTCTAAGGCAACTCTACTTGATTTCCTTATGCATGGGACTTCAAATCATGCCATTGTCCTTAATTCCATTTTAATTTATTGCATGATGATGATTATGACATAGATATGATATAAATGAAAGCATATGCCAAAATCATGATGTCATGACATGTGAATGAGAACTAAGGATACATGACATCTAAAAATAAGTCTAAACATGATCATGACATTTTTAGAGACAAAAATGAAAATGATGTCATGACATGGCAAGACAAATAAATCATGACAAGTAAAATATACTAAGGGATAAAATACCTAAGTGTTAAATCCAAATTGCCATTTCTAGGAATTCATTCTATTTTGCCTTAATACCATTATCTCTCAAATGTGCCATAAACCCAAAATGGCACAACCATACCTCCAAGACCTATTTGTGCCAATTTAATCATTTTTCAACTTCTCAAGCACATTGGCACATCCTAATGTGTCAACTCACCATGGCTAGGTTAACTACCCATCCACTTAGGGTTGACACACCCTATCCCATCTAGCGTGAATCGATCACGCTCCTAGGAACCCAATACCTATTGGAGCTCCTTGGGTTAACAAGGTATTCTCTAGGGATAACTTCCCTAGATACCTTCCTAATGACCCTTTTAGGCTTTAAAGCCATAGTGTTTTGGGTCTTTCCTAAGTCAACTCTAGGGGTAACTCCCCCTTTGACCTTTTAGTGGCTTTCTTGGTTTTTCTTAAGTCCTTAGCCACTAAGCAAACACCATGGCTAGTCTTAGGGATAGCTTCCCTATTAGCCCTGGTTTTCTTAGACCTAGACATTGTTCCATAATCAAATGGAACATTATGATAAGTCTTCTTGGGTTTAGGTTTGTGACCCAAACCTTCCTTGCCCTTAGACCGTTTTGAACCCTAGGCAAGATAGTCTAGTGTTATTGGTCCTATGTTTGTCCTTAGATATATGAACATGCTTGGCACCTAGACAAACATATTTCTTCCTACTAGCATGCTTTTCATTAATAATTGCAAGAGAGCTAAAATAATTCTTAGCATGCTTATAAACCATAGGAATTGAAGGTGCATTAATTAAATTTACCTTAGGGTTAGCTTGGGAAGCTCCCCCTACATGAGATACACCTTCTTGCCCTTTCTTCCTCCCCCTAGGGTATTAGCTTCGGTAGTGCCCCTTTTGATTGCATTTAAAGCACACAATGTGCTCTTTGCTCTTAATTGAGGGGACTTCGGCATCCTTTGACTTTGAGTTGACTTTTGGTGCCGATGCCTTTTCCTTAGCCAATTTAGGGCATTTGCTCTTGTAATGCCCTTTCTCCCTACACTCAAAGCATATTATGTGATTTTTATTTAAAATAACAACATTTGAGTTACCTAGGGAGGTGGAGGATTCTTCTTGATCACATCTTCCGGAGGTAGATGCTTCGTTTTGACTTTGCTCCGAAATAGAAACCCTTTCCTCCCCCTCAATGCTAGAGGTGGAGGTCTCCACCAAATCATCAACATCTTCAAATGTTGTGGGTGCTTCTTCCTCGGCATTCTCCTCTACTTGTGTCGGTTGGGAGTTTTCTTGGAATTTTATTATCTTATTCCATAGCTCCCTTGCATCCCTATAGTCACCCAATCTAGACCAAATATGATTAGGTAATAAATCACTAAATAATTTTATTACCTCGAGATTTGTCTTGAAGTCCTTAATTTGGTCTTGGGTCCACCTTGACTTCTCAATTGGCTTGTTGTATTTGTCCCTAGGCATCTCAAAACCATTTTCTATAATAATCATAAAATCAAAGTCGTTTTCGAGATATACCTCCATCCATTTCTTCCACCAAGAAAAATCTCCATCGAATTTCGATGGATGGATGGTGTAGCCGGCCATTTTGTAGTGCTTGTGTCGGCGGTTAGTCCTCGACAAGAAACCTGGCTCTGATACCACTTGTAGGGGATTGATCAGTGTGTATGTGGCCGACTAGAGGGGGGTGAATAGCCCTCAATTGTTCGATGGTGGAATTCGTTCGTTCTTGTTGCGTTGCTTTCCTACGATTGTTGTTAGCGCAGCGGAAACAATGGAAACAATAATAATACTAACAACAAATAAGCATACACAAACACACATGATATACGTGGTTCGGAACTGAATGGTTTATACTCCACGGGCGAGCTCTCCGAGCTCTAGTTATGCTATGACACTAACTAAACTCCTTCTCGACTACACGTCGGAGGTGGAGAAACCTCTCACAAGCTATTACAACAAGTAATATATGAAATACAAGCAATGCAAAGACAAATACGAAATACATGTAAAGAACACTTTACAATGCTTACTTTGAACCCTTTGCTTGTAGCTTGCTTTAGATGGCTCTTGAAGGTCTGGAATGCAGCAACAATTCTCCTCCAATAGCTTTACAAAAGTCTTGGCGAAATCCTCCCACTTGAGCTTTATTTATAACCTGCATCAAGCTATTTTCGCGCCCAACAATCGACTGCCAAAAAGCCCCAGTCGACTGCCCCTGTAGTCGTTGTCTCACAATAGCCAGATCCACGTTGGATAAGTTCCAACGAATCACCTACCAGTTGATTGATTATGCCCATCAATCGACTGGTGACCTAGTAGTTGACTGCCCAGTTGGCTACGGAGCGTTTTGTGTTCGCGACACTCATCACCGATCGTCATCATCCTCGCCGATCATTGCCGACATCAATCGATCGCTAGTCCATGGCTGATCGTCAAGCACAAAACCGCAATCTAACACCAGTCGAACCCTAGTCGACTTGGATCAGTCGACTGACACCTATGCCAGTTGACTGCTATCGGGAAAAACCTCAAACACCAAGTTGTTTGAGCATCTGACCGTCGGGTAAACCCTCAAACATCAAGTTTGAGCCTCCGACACTCAGTCTTAGCCACTTGGCCAAGTCCACATCATCCCTCATGGAGTTCCCCACCGAAGCTCTCTTCCCTCGGCCTACGTCCCTCGGATGCACCAAGCGCACGACTTCGCAATGCCATCCTTCGCATCTCATGCCCTCGAAGTATGCTTCCCTTGGGCCTCACTCCATTCGCTCCCCGTTCGGCGGTCCCTCGGATGCACCAAGCGTATGGCTTCGTAATACCATCCTTCACCGACTCAAGGACCCCGAGCCTAGTGAACTTACCAAGTCCTCAAGACTTCCCACATGCACCAAGCTCCATGCCAACACCATGTTGGACTTTCCCAAGACAATCTCACGTCATGAGTTTTGTCTATCATCAAAATACTATCCAGGTACTGCTCGAGTCAAACTCGAGTCAACCTGGGCCAATTGCACCAACATAGATGCATTTTGTCATGCTTGTGTTGTGACATGTCATCATATATTTCATGCGTGCATGAGAATGATACCTAAAACCCTTTTACTAATTTTAAAGCTCACATCTACCCTTAATATGGTAAGAACCAGAGTCTAATTCTTTGTTTGAGTTATTGGCCCAAGTCAAGCTCGACCTGAAATTAGATATGTTAGAACCATAGAGATACGATCTCATGATTAACGGGTTGGCTTTAACTTGAAGCATTAGATTGTTGACCTAACGCCAAGGTCAATGTGGATAGAGGTGAAGTCGGGTGATATACATTTGATATATACTTGTTAATGTGTTAACAACCCGATGTTTATGCGAACATTTAAATAGTTGATAGAATAATGTGATAGTTACATATACGCGATATGTAATTGGTATACTTGATATCAACCACAATAGCTAAGAATAGCTTGTTGGCCTAATGTCAAGGTTGTTCTTATCTACAGTGGATATCAACCCACTCGAAGAAAAACCTACGATCTCCCAAATTCAAAATAAGGGCTCTTAAATTCAAAAAGTGAGTGGGAGCCTAATATGTAAATTATTTACATATCAAATCATCTCTCTAACATTCTCGATTTTGTATTTCTAGGTTAATCATTTGATAATGTCGTCTGTTAATCTGTGTTTGATTTTGGAATCGAACAAACTGACTGGGTCTAACTTCTTGGACTGGCTTCGAAACTTGAGAATCATTCTTAAAGCTGAGAAACTTGCTTAAGTCCTTGAAGAGCCTCTTCCCACCAGTCTTGACCATGATGCAACTGTTGGTGCAATCGGCCCAGGTTGACTCGAGTTTGACTCGAGCAGTATTTTGATGATAGAAAAAACTCATGACATGGGATTGTCATGGGAAAGTCCAACATAGAGTTGGCATGGAAAATCCATGCATGGAGCTTGGTGTGGAAAAGTCCAAAGTATTGCGAATCCGTGCACTTGGTGCTTAGTGAGAAATGCATTGCGAAGTCATGCACTTGGTGCATGTGGGAAGTCTTGAGGACTTGGCAAGTTCACTTGGCTCGGGGTCCTTGAGTCGGTGAAGGATGGCATTGCGAAGCCGTAAGCTTGGTGCATCCGAGGGACCGCCGGACGGGTAGCGAATGGAGTGAGACCAAAGGGAAGCATACTTCAAGGGCATGAGACGCGAAGGATGGCGTTGCGAATTCGTGCGCTTGGCGCATCCGAGGGACGTAGGCTGAGGGAAGAGAGCTTCAGTGGGGAACTCCATGAGGGATGAGGTGGACTTGGCCAAGTGGCTAAGACTGAGTGTCGGACGCTCCAATAGCTTGATGTTTGAGGTTTTACCCAACATCAGTAGACTAGCATAGGTGCCAGTCGACTGCTCTAGGTCGAATGGTTCAACCACTACCGAGGGAGGGCGATATCGATTTCATCGGGCCGACCGATGATGGGCATCACCGATCGATCGGCGATTTCACCATGAAGGGTTTCTAGTCGAGTGCCCACGCCAGCACTCGACTGATGGGATGATCAGTCGACTGATGGGTATCATCAGTCGACTGATGTGTGATCTGTTGGAACTTAACCAACGTGGATCTGGCCGTTGTGAGATAACGGCTACAGGACAAGTCGACTGATGGTCACGATCAGTCGACTGATGGGTGCAAAATCATCTTGATGCAGGTTATAAATGGAGCTTAAGAGGGAGGATTTCGCCAAGACTTTAAGGGTGACATTGGAGGGGAATTGTTGTTGCATTTCAGACCTTCAAGTGTCAACCAAAGCAAGCAACAAACAAACGATCAAAAGCAATCGGTGAAAAGTGTTCTTTGTACTGTATTTGTATTCTTGTTTGTATTTCATATTACTTGTTATAATAGCTTGTACGAGGTTTCTCCACCTCCGACGTGTTGTCGAGAAGGAGTGGTTTAGTTTGTGTCGTGCGCATAACTAGAGCTCGGTGAGCTCGCCCGTGGAGTAGGAACCATTCGGTTTCGAACCACGTATATTATTGTGTGTTGTGTGTGATTGTTTATTATTGTTATTTCTATTGTTATTCCGTTGCGTATATTAATGACTATTATAGACAAGCAATGCAAGAACGAACGAGTTCCACCATACGACGATTGAGGGCTATTCACCCCCCTCTAGCCGACCACCATCGACCCTACAAGTGGTATCAGAGCTAGGAACTTGTCGAGGACTAACCGCCGACACAAGTACCGCAAAATGGTTGACTACAACCTCCAACCACCAAAATTCGAAGGAGATTTTCAATGGTGGAAAAGAAAATTGGAGGTATATCTCGAAACCGATTTCGATTTCATGTTAATTCTAGAAAATGGTTTCGAATTGCCTAGGGATGAAAGAAATAGGCAAATTGAAAAGTCAAGGTGGACCCAAGACCAAATCAAGAACTTCAAGACAAATCTCAAGGTAATAAAATTACTTAGTGATTTGATCCCTAACACTATTTGGTCTAGATTGGGTGACTATAGGGATGCGAAGGAATTATGGAATAAGGTAATGAAATTCCAAGAAAATTCCCAACCGGCACAAATAGAGGAGAATGTCAAGAAAGAAGCACCATCCACATTCGAAGATGTGGATGACTTGGAGGAAACCTCCACCTCTAGCATTGAGGGGGAGGAAAGGATTTCCATTCCGGAGCAAGATCAAAATGAAGCTTTTACCTCCGGAAGAACTGAAGAGGCCTCCACCACCTCCCTAGGTAACTCAAGTATTATAATTTTAAATAAAGATCATATAATTTGTTTTGAGTGTAGGGAGAAAGGGCATTACAAGAGTAAATGCCCAAAATTGGCTAAGGAAAAGGCATCAACACCAAAAGTCAACCAAAAGTCAAAGGATATCGGAGTCCCCATAACTAGAAGCAAAGAGCACATTGTGTGCTTTAAAATTTGTAAAAGGGTTTTAGGTATCATTCTCATGCACGCATGAAATATATGATGACATGTCACAACACAAGCATGACAAAATGCATCTATGTTGGTGCAATTGGCCTAGGTTGACTCGAGTTTGACTCGAGCAGTACTTGGATAGTATTTTGATGATAGACAAAACTCATGACGTGAGATTGTCTTGAGAAAGTCCAACATGGTGTTGGCATGGAGCTTGGTGCATGTGGGAAGTCTTGAGGACTTGGTAAGTTCACTAGGCTTGGGGTCCTTGAGTCGGTGAAGGATGGCATTACGAAGCCATACGCTTGGTGCATCCGATGGACCGCCGAACGGGGAGCGAATGGAGTGAGGCCCAAGGGAAGCATACTTCGAGGGCATGAGATGCGAAGGATGGCGTTGCGAAGCCGTGCACTTGGTGCATCCGAGGGACGTAGGCCGAGGGAAGAGAGCTTCGGTGGGGAACTCCATGAGGGATGATGTGGACTTGGCCAAGTGGCTAAGACTGAGTGTCGGAGGCTCAAACTTGATGTTTGAGGGTTTACCCGACGGTCGGATGCTCAAACAACTTGGTGTTTGAGGTTTTTCCCGATAACAGTCGACTGGCATAGGTGTCAGCCGACTAGGGTTCGACTGGTGTTAGATTGTGGTTTTGTGCTTGATCGCCATGGACTAGCGACTGATCGAACAGCAATGATCGGAGGATGACAATGGATGAGAGTGTCGCGAGCACGACGTTCGTGATCGGGCGCGACTACTAGGTCACCAGTCTATTGATGGGAATAATCAATCGACTGGTAGGTGATCCGTTGGAACTTATCCAACGTGGATCTGGCTGTTGTGAGACAACGACTACAGGGGCAGTCGATTGGGGCTTTTTGGCAATCGATTGCTGGGCGCGAAAATAGCTTGATGCAGGTTATAAATGGAGCTCAAGTGGGAGGATTTAGCCAAGACTTTTGTAAAGCTATTGGAGGAGAATTGCTGTTGCATTCCAGACCTTCAAGAGCCATCTAAAGCAAGCTACAAGCAAAGGGTTCAAAGTAAGCATTGTAAAGTGTTCTTTACATGTATTTCGTATTTGTCTTTGCATTGCTTGTATTTCATATATTACTTGTTGTAATAGCTTGTGAGAGGTTTCTCCACTTTCGACGTGTAGTCGAGAAGGAGTTTAGTTAGTGTCGTAGCATAACTAGAGCTCGGAGAGCTCGCCCGTGGAGTATAAATCATTCAGTTCCATACCACGTATATCATGTGTGTTTGTGTATGCTTATTTTTTGTTAGTATTATTATTGTTTCCATTGTTTCCGCTGCGTTAACAACAATCGTAGGAAAGCAACGCAACGAGAATGAACGAATTCCACCATCGAACGATTGAGGGCTATTCACCCCCTCTAGTTGGCCACATACACACTGATCAATCCCCTACAAGTGGTATCAGAGCTAGGTTTCTTGTCGAGGACTAACCATCGACACAAGCACTACAAGATGGCCGGCTACACCATCCATCCACCGAAATTCGATGGAGATTTTGCTTGGTGGAAGAAACGGATGGAGGTATATCTCGAAACCGACTTTGATTTTACGATTATTGTAGAAAATGGTTTTGAGATGCCTAGGGACAAATACAACAAGCCAATTGAGAAGTCAAGGTGGACCCAAGACCAAATTAAGGACTTCAAGATAAATCTCGAGGTAATAAAATTATTTAGTGATTTATTACCTAATCATATTTGATCTAGATTGGGTGACTATAGGGATGCAAGGGAGCTATGGAATAAGATAATAAAATTCCAAGAAAACTCCCAACCGACACAAGTAGAGGAGAATGCCGAGGAAGAAGCACCCACAACATTTGAAGATGTTGATGATTTGGTGGAGACCTCCACCTCTAGCATTGAGGGGGAGGAAAGGGTTTCTATTTCGGAGCAAAGTCAAAATGAAGCATCTACCTCCGGAAGATGTGATCAAGAAGAATCCTCCACCTCCCTAGGTAACTCAAGTGTTGTTATTTTAAATAAAAATCACATAATATGCTTTGAGTGTAGGGAGAAAGGGCATTACAAGAGCAAATGCCCTAAATTGGCTAAGGAAAAGGCATCGGCACCAAAAGTCAACTCAAAGTCAAAGGATGCCGGAGTCCCCTCAATTAAGAGCAAAGAGCACATTGTGTGCTTTAAATGCAATCAAAAGGGGCACTATCGAAGCCAATACCCTAGGGGGAGGAAGAAAGGGCAAGAAGGTGTATCTCATGTAGGGGGAGCTTCCCAAGCTTATGTTAGGGCAATCTCTTGCCGTAATATGGTTTTGATGGTGTGGCAAAGGGTTTAAGTTAGTTTGATATGTTGATGTGATATGTGCGTTGAAGTCGTGCAGGACTTAGTAATTCGCACATGGAGCCGTGGCGAGTTTCACATCTCATGACTCGTGCCTTGAGTCGGTGAAGGATAGCTTTGCGGAAGCCGTGCGCTTGGAGCATCCGAGGGACCGCCGGACGAGAAGCTTGGAGTGAAGCCGGAGGAAGTAGACTTCGAGGCAAGAGACGCGAAGGAGCATTGCAGAGCCGCGCGCGCATGATCGCCGAGGGACGTGGCCGAACGAAGAGAGAACTTCAAGGCGAGGACTCAGAAATGAGAGGAGCGATTGTAACCCAGGAAGGGTAGCTCTTAGGTGAAACTTGGCCAAGTGTCGGATGGGTTTTCGACACCGCCGATCGCCATGTCATCGCGAGTGAGTTCGACCGGTATACGGTGACTAGATTATGGCGATGTCGATTGCCATACGCGGCCGATCAAGAAGATGATCATCGATCGGCAAAGCGCAATGATCGTCAATAAGGGTTGACCAGGCCCGTTCGTAGCCGATCGGGCCGACTACGGAGAGCGTGATCGTGATGAGGTCCATCAGTCGACTGCCAAGAGTTCCGTTGGACTACAATGGTCGGGATCCGACGTGTTCGGAGGCCGTTGTAGTGACGGCAGTCGACTGCCAAGGGCGGCAGTCGACTGATGGCGGCAAACGGGAAGAAGTTAGCCCACTCTATAAAAAGAGAGGGTGTGAGCCTTTGAGAGGCTAATGCTCATACTCCAAACAATCTTCCTAGTGCCCCACAAGCTCTAAACTCTTCTTACCTGTTCTTACTCCATTTTATTTGTAAGAAGAGTGTGCTTGATTTGTAAAGGTTACCTCCACCTAGCTTGGTGCAAAGGAGAGACCATTTAGTGGATTGGTTTAACGGAGTGATTCACCGAGGACGAATCAGGGACCGTGGATTAGCGGCGTAGCCGTGAACCACGTTATACCATCGTGTTAGCGTTTGTTTTATTGTTTGTCTTTTGCTTTGTATTTGTATATTCTGCTTGCGCTAATCTTTTGTAGACGAGCAATTTACGACGTCCAACGTACGAGGGCTATTCACCCCCCTCTAGCCGGCCATATCGATCCCCTACAGCTTACCCTAAGGTAAATTTAAATTATGCACCTTCAATTCCTAAAGTTAAAAAGCATGCTAAGAATTATTTTAGCTCTCTTGCAATTATCAATGAAAAGCATGCTAGTAGGAAGAAATATGTTTGTCTAGGTGCTAAGCATGTTAGTTTCTCTAAGGACAAACCTAGGACTCAAAACACTAGACCTATTTTACCTAAAGAGTCCATTAGAAGAGTTGAAAACCATCTAGGCATTAACCCTAAGAAGGGTAGACACATGCCTAAGAAGAAGAATATTTCCCAAAAGATTAATGAAAAATCAAAATTGGAAAAATTAGAGCTAGAAAACCAATCTTTGAGATCAAGGCTAGAAAAACTTGAGAAGACCCTAGCAATAATCACAAATTCGGTTAAGGGGTCTAATGTACAAAAGTCAAGGCCTAGGAAACAAGAACAGTCTAAGGGCAAGAAAGGTTTGGGTCACAAACCTATGTCCTATCATAATGTTCCATTTAATTATGGAACAACATCTAGGTCTAGAAAAACTAAGGCTAATAGGGAAGTTATCCCTAAGTCTAGCCATGGTGTTTGCTTAGTGGCTAAGACCTCAAAGAAATCAAATGTAGCCACTAGGAAGGTCAAAGGAGGAGTCACCTCTAGAGTTGACCTAGGAAAGACCCAAAAGACTATGGCTTTAAAGCCTAAAAGGGTCATTAGAAAGGTATATAGGAAAGTTATCCCTAGTGAATACCTTGTTAACCCAAGGAGCTCCAATAGGTATTGGGTTCCTAAGAGCGTGATCGATTCACGCTAAATGGGTTAGGGTGTGTCAACCCTAAGTAGATGGGTAGTTAACCTAGCCATTGTGAGTTGACACATTAGGATGTGCCAATATGCTTTGAGAAGTTGAAAAATGATTAAATTGGCACAATTAGGTCTTAGAGGTATTGGTGTGCCATTTTGGGTTTTTGGCACACTAGGGGGATAAGTGGCATTAAGTCAAAAATGGACTTAACCCTAGAAATGACAATTTGGATTTAACACTTAGGCATCTTATACCTTAGTATATTTTACTTGCCATGATTTGTTTGTCTTGCCATGTCATGACATCATTTTTATTTTTATCTATAAAAATATCATGATCATGTTTAGAATTATTTTTAGATGTCATGTATGCTTAGATTTCTCTCACATGCCATGACATCATGATTTTGGCATATGCTTTTATCTATATCATATTTATGCCATAATCATCATCATGCATATAACTAAAATGAAATTAAGGACTATGACATGATTTGATGGGAATCAATAATGTTGCCTAGAAATATGCATGAAACCATTAAAAGAATAAAAACCCATATCTCACTAAAAACTTGACTTGTATGTGTTTTACACATCTAGATACAAGTGAGATGTTTAGGAAAAAGGAATTAAAGGTTTCAAAAACATTCTGAAAATATTTTGAAAAACTTTGGTGAAGCCTATCTTTTGATAGCTATCACCATTGAATGGGATGATACAAAGAGGGCTCTTTATTGAAGCTTTTCTCAACTTTTGGACTTTGTATCAATCTCCTAATTTGGTGGGTAAAATAATTTTTAAATATTTTTTACCCATAGTGTTTATGATAAGTATTATACGTATGAATTTTCAAGATTTTTAAAACTACGTATATTTACTTATGGATTTTAGAAATCCATTTCTGAAATGTCAAAATCAGAATGTTATCGATGACTTCCAGGAGGGCAATGATCGATAGAGGCAACCGATCGATTTCTGAATTTCAATGACCGCTAAGCTAATTTCGGGTAAACCTTGTTGGTTAGGCCCATGTTCAGCTAGGTTAAGGTCCCCTAACCACTCCTAACCCTAGGATATGCTTGGGAGAGCATTAGAAAGGGTGGAAATCCATTGGACATGGATTAGGAGAAGGGTTTAGGGAGAGTATCAATTTTAAGGTGGATGAGATTTCATTGTTGAACTTTGCCTTAATTTTGATTGGTTAAATGTTCCTATTGGCTTAGGGAATCTCCAAGGACATTGTTGGTGCAATGGTCAAGGGGGAGCAAGCCTCTAGGGGGAGGTATCCATCATGGGAAGATGGATGTGTATTTCCTCATGGGAGGAAAATTGGGTTGCCTCTCTTAAGTGATATGGGATCGCTAGAAAGATTGTAGGCATGTGTTCCTCTAAGGGAGAGATTGTAAAATCTCATTGGGATATGAGACATTCATACCCTTGGGGAGGACCTTTTTGATGTAATGTCAAAAGGGGGAGAAGTTACCAAGTTACCAATTAGGGTTCGTTGGAATTCTCATTGGGATATGAGAGTTGCCAATATGGGAGAATTGGTAGACTTGAGATGGTAGTTTTGTCAATCATCAAAAAGGGGGAGATTGTTGGTGCAATCGACCTAGGTTGACTCGAGTTTGACTCGAGCAGTACCTGGATAGTATTTTGATGATAGATAAAACTCATGACATGGGATTGTCATGGGAAAGTTCAACATGGTGTTGGCATGGAGCTTGGTGCATGTGGGAAGTCTTGAGGACTTGGTAAGTTCACTAGGCTCGGGGTCCTTGAGTCGGTGAAGGATGACATTGCGAAGCCGTGCCCTTGTGTACATCCGAGGGACCGCCGGACGGGGAGCGAATGGAGTGAAGCCCAAGGGAAGCATACCTCGAGGGCATGAGACGCGAAGGATGGCGTTGCGAAGCCGTGCGCTTGGCGCATCCGAGGGACGTAGGCCGAGGGAAGAGAGCTTCGGTGGGGAACTCCATGAGGGATGATATGGACTTGGCCAAGTGGCTAAGACTGAGTGTCGGAGGCTCAAACTTGATGTTTGAGGGTTTACCCGATGGTCGGATGCTCAAACAACTTGGTGTTTGAGGTTTTGCCCAACAGCAGTCGACTGACATAGGTGTCAATCGACTGATCCAAGTCGACTAGGGTTCGACTGGTGTTAGACTGCGGTTTTGTGCTTGGCAGTCGACTGATGTCGACAACAGTCGACTGCTGAGAGATGGCAGTCGATTGATGGGGGTGTCGCGAGCACAGAACGCTCCGTAGCCGACTGGGCAATCGACTACTAGGTCACTAGTCGACTGATGGGCATGATCAGTCGATTGCTAGGTGATCCGTTGGAACTTATCCAACGTGGATCTGGCCATTGTGAGACAACGGCTCTGAGGCGTCGATCGGGCTTTTTGGCGATCATTGGCGCCAAACGTTGATGCAGGTTATAAATGGAGCTCAAGTGGGAGGATTTCGCCAAGACTTTTGTGAAGCTATTGGAGGGAAATTGCTGCTGCATTCCAGACCTTCAAGAGTCATCTAAAGCAAGCTACAAGCAAAGGGTTCAAAGCAAGCATTGTAAAGTGTTCTTTACGTGTATTTCTTATTTGTCTTTGTATTGCTTGTATTTCATATATTACTTGTTGTAATAGCTTGTGAGAGGTTTATCCACCTCCGACGTGTAGTCGAGAAGAAGTTTAGTTAGTGCCGTGCGCATAACTAGAGCTCGGAGAGCTCGCCCGTGGAGTAGGAACCATTCGGTTCCGAACCACATATATCGTGTGTGTTTGCGTATGCTTATTTGTTGTTAGTATTATTATTGTTTCCATTGTTTCCGCTGCGCTAACAACAATCGTAGGAAAGCAACACAATGAGAATGAACGAATTCCACCATCGAACGATTGAGGGCTATTCACCCCCCTCTAGCCGGCCACATACACACCGATCGATCCCCTACAATCTAATCATGACATATGATATGACATGATTATGTCATAGTTGTCATTATATTATTTTGGAATTAAAATATGTTTAGGAATTTGATTTCCATAAATCAACATTCCTTTGATTAAATTAGGAAAGAATTTCCAAATTTAATCTCATATTTTTGTTTGGGAAATATATTAGAAATAAAATATAATTTTGAATCTTGATTTTCATAAATCATGATTCTCTAATTAAATAAGAAATTAATTTCGAATTTAATTTCATATTTTATTTGGTAAATATTTTTCAGAAATAAAATATGTTATAAAATATTGATTTCCATAAGTCAAAATTCCATAATTAAATTAGGAAACAATTTCCAATTTAATCACACACTTTATTTAAGGAAATAAATACCTATCAAGAAAATATAATTAATTAGGAAACATTTTCCATATTAATATTTCTTGATCAAATATTTCCAAAAATATAATTTTCTAAATTATTTTTGAATTTGCCAAATCTAGATTTTTTTCTAACAAATTAGAAAACTTTTCAAAAATGAAAATTTTTCCAAAATAATTCTACAATCACAGTGCTCGATACGAATACCAAGTTACGTTAATAGACCGACGGCCAGATGTGCTTTTATCATTTCACAAACGAACGCAGTGGTAGAAAAACGTAATAATTTCCTAAATTATTACAACACTCACACCCACGCATGTAGGATTACAATATGTGCGGACATATCTGCCAAATAAAATTTTACATACAACAAGAATAAAATAAATTTTACTCTAGGTATATCTTACGAATGATGGAAAGCCGGAAGGGCATCAACCATACAATGCTTGCGGAGCTTCATCTCTACTCGTATCCATGCCGATTCTTCGGAGGGACAACTTCTCAAAGCCATGAGTTTGACCTTCTCTTCGCTACTAGACGAAGCAATAAGGTCGGGTTATCAGAGAGCGATCACCGACTCATTTTGCGACACAAATGAGTCCTCGAACAACCTTCGTAAGGTTATCGATTTGTGTCGAAATTAGCTGCTATTTTTGAAACTTCAATAAGCGACAATAACAACCCTAAAACCTAGAGTGGTCAGCCTCTAAAGAGGTGGAAACAACCCTTGTTTTCTTGATGGTTGACATAACACCAAACCCTAATTCTCCTAGGTTCGACCAAGGGCACAAAGGAAGAAACCTTTGTTCTAAGCCTTGGTCGAATGGTCAATCCACCTTGAGGAAGACTTGGCCAGAGTTCACCACTTCCTTGGGGAGGAGTTGGCCGGACCTAAACAAGAGGGAGCCTTTCTAGGGCCGACGACAAAGAAGAAGGAAGAGGGTAGAGAGTTCGGCTAGGTTGAGGAAGAGGGTCTTAAGGATTTCTATTCATTAGGTTTAGCCTTTATAACCCTTTATATAGGCACTAATCCTAATGGGTTATAGGTTAGTGGATCAAATTTCTAAGCTCATAATCATTAAGGCTTAATCTAATCCATTAGACCCTAATTTGGCCCTTAACCAAAAGAGGGCCCTTTTAATTAAAACCAAATGGGTTTGGTTTATAATTAAATCATTTAAGGCCCAACCCGTCTTCTTAAGACGTGCTCCTTTCGCATTTTCGACTTGACAAATATTTCCATATTTGTCATGTGTTTGGTCCAACCAAACTTGATCTCTCTCGATCTTGAGAATCCAATTCTCAAACTCGTTTTAAGTCTCTTTGAAGGATTCGTAGTGCGTGTAACCTAATAGTTTCTCGATTTATATTGGTCGTCCATAATTAACCATTAATTATGGAACGATCATGAGTGACACCTAGTAGTATATCATGATCCCTAATTAATCAAAAAATCAACAGTTGATCTTAGAACCATTTCCGAACCCTTCAGCAGTAATAGTGAATCGTGCCTCGTTCCATTCACTCATCTTATATCCACTTGGTTAAGGACATGATCTATGTGTTAGTCTCTACTAGGCTATCTATGTCACACCTCGCTCAAGTCTTACTTCCTCATCTAGTGGATTCTAATTACTTTGACATGTATCCAAGAGTACCATACTCTTGACATGCAATGCTTTGGCCAAAGACTTTGAGTAACAATCCTGACGAGTGACCATAGGGTATAAATCTCCTCGCAAGGAGTGGTGAATCCTTTGTTAGCTATTCAATCACCTTCGGGTACTTTGACTTATACCCAATCATCCTGTACCCACACCTCCGTAGAGATGTAATGACTAAGATGTTAAAGTATAAGTCTCCATGACCAAGATGACTTGAATACCTCAAGTTGAAGGAAACTTGCACTCGAGCTGCAGTAAGATCTTCACTGACATATCTTATATGCAGAGAACCATATGAAGTTTTACAGAAGGTCACTCCAATGAACTAGTTACCATAACTTGCATCCACATTTAACTCTCGACATCTCAATGTCTCTAACCAGTGAGGAGCAGTTGCTTGGATAAACCAAGAAGTATAACCCGTGCTAGTCTCCCAGAATCGATGATGTCCGAACTCATCAATTCATCGACTAGAGATTATTTCAATATATTCATAATCACACATTTAGAGATACTCACTAGTTGTGATTCAATCACAAGTTCTCTCATGCTATGAATCATATCGTGGACATTCAGTAAATGAGTTTAAGATCCAATCAAACACATATGACATGTGCACTCAAATAATGAATCTTTATTTATCAAATAAATAGTACAACCATAAGGTGATTTCCTTAGGACACCTCTCAAACATAACACTATCAGTATCCACGCTGGGATCACTTGAGACAACTCCTCGAGCAACAAGTCTTTGTCTCCGATTGGTGCTAGCCAACTAGCGAAGACAAGAGAGGGAAAGAGAGAGAGAGGATAGACAGCTACCAAGGAAGAAAACCTAAGATTTAAATCACACCTCCAAAGATTATCAAGGGATCTATTTATAGATCTCATGATTAGGTCATCTTTGGAGGCTTAAATGGAACCTATCTTGTTAGGACTTGTGCGCCCGCTAGAGGGGGGGGGGGTGAATAGCGTCGTGCTATACTTCGATGGAATTTGATCGCATTCGCTTGCCTATGATTGTTAGTACGCAGCGGAATATAGAAATGACACAACAATCACAATAACAAGCATACAAACACAAGGATATAACGTGGTTCGGAACCGAATAGTTCCTACTCCACGGATCGAGCTCTAAAGAGCTCTTGTGATGCACATGCAATCACTAATCACAAATAACTCCTTCTCGACACAAGTCGGAGGTGGAGAAACCTCGTACAAGGATTACACTAAGTAATACAAAAGATACAAGCTAATACAATTAAGAAATACAATGCAAGTAAAGAAAAACACTTTACAAGAGCACTTTGGTTGCTTGATCTTTGATTGCCTTGGACTAGCCTTGAAGGACTGGAAAAGCACCAACTCTTCCCCTTCAAATCACCCAAGAAAATGTTGGGATGTATACTGAAAAGTCTATCTTTTGTATGAACATCTTTATTTTGAAATAAGAATCACATGATCATTGTTTGCATATTTTTATGGCTATGCATATTGTCTAATACATTACATTGTAGATATCATGGTGTGTGGTGTCACACGGGAGATCATGTTATCGGTTCCTTGTAAAGTATAAGTAAAGGCTCACAACCGAGATGACTTTGGAAAAACCATTGGAATGGTTGTAGTGTGATTTGGGATTGGTTTTTCTTGACCATAGAATCACACTAGTGCACTTTGTGTGTATTGAGCAGGACCGACTTAGAGGTGATTTGATTTATTGCTGACTACATAATCGAATCGGACCTCAGATATTGTATTGTACATACTCTTAATCCTGATATAATAACGGGCACATATACTTAGTATTCGTTTCTTTGATTTACTAATGGGTGAGATTTATAGATTAAATCGATAGGCTCGGTAAGTTGGGAGAAGATATTGTTGGTAATCATGCTAGCTCGGAGGCTCATTGGCTCCCATGTCTCCGGATTAAAATTTTCACTAATGAAAACTAATCCGGATGGGATGAGTTTCCTAAGCACAACCAATTCGTCATCGTGCTAACAACTTGAGCGATCGCTTGAACAAACTAGTTGTTCAAGCAACACAACTCTTCTAGTTGGTTAGCCGCGGAAGAGACGACGGACGGATCGCCGGTTTTTGTGTTTGTCTTCGGGGTCCATGATTATACAAATACATACAAATGCAAACTAGTATAATCAACACATACTAATCAAAATAATAAGAACATGCAAAGATCAATAATAAAAGTTATAAAACTTTTATACCTCTTGATCTTCTATCGTATGTCCTAACCTCCTTGTAGACTTCGTGTGGGCGAAGATCCTCCACAAGTTGAAGCTTCCTAGATCTTCTTCAATCCAAGAAAGAAGAACTCTCCTTCCCTTCTTGCTTGAGCCAACCACCAATCCACAAAGGATTGATGCCGCCGACCCCAAGAATAGAGAGAACTAAATGGAAACCATCAAGGAACCAAACTAGGGACAAACCCTAGCTTCTAGTGCCGCTGGCCAAGATGGAGTGAAGAGGAGAAGAGGAATACGTTGGGCGCCGATCAAGGTGGAGGGAATAGAGGAAGGAGCCGGCCACACCCTAGGAAGAAGAAGAGCTCCTCTTCTATAGTTGCCGCCCACCTTCTTGTAAACCCTAGCCGCCCAACCATAGGAGCCAAACCCTAATTAGGGTTTCCTCCTTAGGCTTTCTTGCCGCCCAACCAAGGTGGAAGGAAGAGATCTAGGAACCGGCCACCTTCCCTAGGAAGAAGAAGAAGATCTCTTCTCCTATAGTTGCCGCCCCTCTCCTTCCAAACCTTGCCGCCCAACCAAAGGAGCCAAACCCTAATCTAATTAGAGTTTCCTCCTTAGGGTTTCTTGCCGCCCAAGCCATTGATGAGCAAAACCCTAATCTCCAAAACATCCAACTCCATCAACCAAACTTGCCGCCCACCTTAAGCCCATATATATAGAGTTAGGTTTAGGCCTTGGTTTAATCTCCACCATTGGTTCTAGAGATTTAATCTCAACCGTCGGATCTAGAGATTTAATCTCAACCGTCGGTTCTAGAGATTTAATTTCAACCGTCGGTTCTAGAGATTTAATCTCAACCGTCGGATCTAGAGATTTAATCTCAACCGTCGGTTCTAGAGATTTAATCTCAACCGTCGGATCTAGAGATTTAATCTCAACCGTCGGATCTAGAGATTTAATCTCAACCGTCGGATCTAGAGATTTGTTTTCCATCATTTGATCTAGACTTCATGAGGTTTATATTAGGCTACGATAGGGACCATGAGGAGGAGTTGGATCTTGGCCACCTGATGGATCGGAACCACACAAACTTGATCCATCAATGATGTTCCATTCCACTAGAGGATCATCATTGAATTACCTCACCAACCCCCATAAATTAATATGGGCTCCATATATTATTTGTACATCCATCTCCCCGTGTTTAAGATATTGAATGTCTGTCAATTGATTGATTTACTAACCATCAATCAATTAACATCTAACTCCTCGAGTAGTACCACTCAACCTTATCATCATGTTGACTAAGTCAACCTGCAGGGTTTACATGATGAACCTTATGAGCTCCTCAAGGGGACATCATCAACCTAATATATAGGACACAATTTCCTCCTATAATCAACGGCACACCATGTAAATAATATCATTTCCCAACTTACCGGGCATATTGATTTAATCCATAGAAATCTCACCCTTTGGTAAATCAAAGAAATAAATACTAAGTACATGTGCCCGTTATTATATCGGGATTAAGAGCATGTACAACATAATATCCAAGGTCCGATTCAATTATGTAGTCAGCAATAAATTGAATCACCTCTATGTCGGTCCTGCTCAATACACCTATGTGTACTAGTGTAACTCTATGTTCAAGACAAAACAATACCAAATCTACACTACAACCATCCCAATGGTTTGTCCAAAACCATCTTGGTTGTGAGCCTCTACTTATACTCTATAAGGGACTGATAACATGATCTTCTGTGCCACACCCAAGCACCATGTTATCTACAATGTAAAGTATTAGACAATATGCACACATATAATAAATATAAAGTGCAAACAATGATCATGTGATTCTTATTTCAAAATAAAAATGTTCATACAAAAGAGCTAGGCTTTCAGTATACATCCCAACAGATATTATTTATATGGTGTGCCATTGATTATATGAGGAAACCGTGTTCTATATATTAGGATGATGATGTCCCCTTGAGGAGCTCATAAGGTTCATCATGTAAACCCTGTAGGTGGACTTGGTCTGGCATGATGAAAAGGTTGAGTGGTACTACTCATGTGGAGTTAGATGTTGATTAATTAATGGTCAGTAAATTAATTAATCGACAGACATTCGAGATCTTAAACATGGGGAGAAAATGTACATATAATATATGGAGCCCATATTAACTTATGGGGGTTGGTGAGGTAGATCAATGATATTCCTTTAGTGGATTGGATTATCATTAATGGATCGGACTTTATGTGGGCTTGATCCATGGGTGGCCAAGATCCAACTCCTCCTCATGGTCCCTATTGTAGCCTATTAAAACCTCATGAAGCTTAGATCCAATGGATAGAAACAAAGCTCTAGATCCAAAGGTAGAGATTAAATCTCTAAGATCCGACGGTTGAGATTAAATCTCTAGATCCGATGGTTGAAATTAAATCCCTAGAACCAATGGTGGAGATTAAAACAAGGCTTATCCCTAAACTCTATAAAAGGAGTCTTAGGGTTGGCATGGAGAGTAATTGGAAGAAAAGGGCATTGGAGTTGGAGGCAAGAAGTAAGGGGCTAGGGTTTTGGAGCTAGGCGGCACCAAATAAGAAAATAGTTTCCTTATCTTCTTCTTCCTCAAGCTTGCCGGCGCCCATTGAAGCCCTTCCCGCCCTTGGCCGACATCTAAACTCCCTCCTCTCCTTCTCCTTGGCCGGTGGAACCAAGGCTTAGGGTCCTCCCTTGAAGCTTTTGGTCGGCAACCACTCTTCTCCCTTCTCCTTGTTGGCCGGCGGCAAGCAATCTCCTTGTTGCTTATTGGTTGGCTATAGGAAGGAGAAGAGTATTGTTTCTATTCTTCCTCTTGCTCGGAATGAGCAAGGAAGGAAGATTGGTGATCTAGGAGCTTCAACTTTTGGTAGATCATCGCCCACACGACGTCCGAAAGGAGGAAGGTCATACATTAGAAGATCGAGAGGTATATCGATTCTCTATTCTCTTTTATAACATGTTTGTATTTGATTTTCAATTATGAGCATGATATATTCTGTTTGTGGCTAAATAATACTTGGATCTCGAACATAAACACAAAAATCGACGATCCGTACATCGTCTATTCCGCAGCTACTCGTAGAATAGAGGTTGGTTGCTTGAACAACAAGTTTGTTCAAGTGACCTCTCTAAACGAATAGCACGACGATGACATGGTTGCTTGGGCAATCCCTTTTGTCTAAGATTAAATTTTTTAATCTGGGGACATCGATGGGATTGCCATGAACAAGCGACCGAGTTGAAGTGGGAAGCGAAGTTTCCCCTCACAGATCAAACCCAACAGAAAAACCTTGCTTGAAACCCTCCACGAACAGCTGCTTTTAACCTGATCGGGCTGGATTTCCGCCGATCAGTCGACTGCCATAAGTCACCAGTCGACTGATGCCACTATTATCGTGAGACAATGGGTCGATCCACACTGGAAAAACTCCAACGGATCTCTTGGTAGTCGACTGCCAACATTGGCAGTCGATTGCCAACCGCGTAATCGGCGCCGATCGACTACGAGCATTCTTTCGCGTTGAACTAGCAATGATCGCCATCCCTTGGCAAGCGATCGACGATCGACTGCTCCAATGAGCAGTCGACTTCCAGAGCAATTTCAGCTCTAAAATGGCAGTCAAACTCTAGTCGACTCACGACAGTCGAACCGACCATAATGCCAGTCGACTGCCAACCTCAAAAATGAGGTTTTAACCCAAGTATGGTTTTCCCATACTTGCTAGACCACCCTTAGCCTAGACCTAAGCCTTCTAGCCACTTCCATCAGCCTCACACCTCTCGGATCCCTCCAAGTCATCCATGACTTGTTCATCCATTGCGCTAGCCTTCAGGTGCTTCCATCAGCTATATTTTGCCATATTACTACTAATCTCCCTAGTGTGCCAAAAAACTCAAAATGACACACTAAGACTCTAAACCCTAAATTGTGCCAATTCAATTGATTTTTCATAATCCCAAAAATACATTGGCACATCCTAAAATCTTTTAGGATTATAATCAAAATCTATTTCCAAGGTATCCATAATCTTGAAAATAATCTAAAATGTTAACTTTGCTATGGTTGAGTTAACTACCCATCCAATCAAAGTTGGCACATCCTAACCCATTTAGTGCGAGTCAATCACGCTTTTAGGAACCCAAAACCTATTTGAGCTCCTAGGGTCAATTAGGTATTCCTTAGGGATAACCTCCCTAGATACCTTTCTAATGACCCTCCTAGGCTTAGAAGCCTTGGTCATTTGGGTCTTGCCATGGTTAACTCTAGGGGTGACTCCCCTTGTAACCTTCTTAGTGGCTTCCCTAGGTTTCCTAGAAACCCTAGCCACTAGGCACAAACCTTGGTTACTCTTAGGGATAACTTCCCTAGTAACCTTAGTCTTCCTAGACCTAGATTGTGTTCCATAATCTAATGGAACATTATGATAAGTCATCTTAGGCTTAGGTTTGTGACCCAAACCCTTCTTGCCCTTAGTTGACTTTTGTTTCTTGGGTCCTAGATGTTGACTTTGAGATATTGACCCTTTCATTTGATTTTGCATAATCTTGAGGGTCTTTTCTAATTTCTCAAGCCTTGATCTCAAGGCTTGGTTCTCTAATTCTAATTGCCCAATTTTAGAATTTTGATTTGGTCTTTGGGCATGGGACTTCCTAGGCATGTGTCTAGTTCATTTAGGATTAAGGTCTAAGTGTTCTCCTATTTTCCTAATAGACTCTCTAGGAAGGACGTTTCTAGCGACATTAGTCTCAAATTTCTCCTTCTTTGAAAGGTAGACATTTTTGGCTCCTAAACACAATTCCCAATGTCTAGCATGCTCTTTATGATAAATAGCAAGATTATTAAAATTATTCCTAGCATGATTTTGACTATAAGAATTAGAAAGAGCATTACTAAAATATACCTTAGGGTTAGCCTTAGCTCCCCCTACATGTGATGCTCCATTTTGAGCCTTTTTCTCCCCCTTCTTGCATTGACTCCGGTAGTGTCCTGGTTGTCAGCACTTGAAGCATATGACATGCTTCTTGCTCTTTTGACTTTGAGCACCGACATCTTTGACCTTTGTGTTGACTTTTGGTGCCGGAGGAGTTTTCCTAATCTGTTTTGGACACTTGCTTTTGTAGTGCCCGGTTTCCCTACACTCAAAACATATTATATGCATTTTATTATTAACACATATGTTTGAGTTACCTAGGGTGGTTGTGGTGGTTGGAGTGAATTCTTGAGCTTGCTCTTCCTCTCTACCAGATGTAGATGATTCTTCTTGTTTCTCTGGTATTGAGGATGGTCTCTCCTCCTCAATCCTAGAAGTGGATGCTTCGTCCACTTCTTCCACCTTTTCCAATTCGGATGTTGATTCCCTATCAATCTCCGAATCCTCAAGCTCTTTAGATGATGATGTACTTGCTTGAGCTTGAGAGGGTGAGCACTCTTCTTCTTCTTCTTCTTCTTCTTCTTGGATTGATGATGAATTTTCATGAAGCTTGGCCAAATCTCTCCATAGCTCCTTGGCATCCATGCACTCACCTAGGCTACACAAGAAGTCATTAGGAATTAAATCAAAAATGAAATTGATTACCTTCTTGTTTTTCTCAAATCTTTGGAGTTGATCTTTACTCATTTCTTCTTCTTGAGGAAACCACCCTTTGGTCCTTTTGGATATTCGAATCCTTCCATTAATATGGACCATTCCTCAAAATCCTTCATCATCAAAAAATCTTCAATTCTTCTCTTCCAAGAATTGAAACCTTCTCGTCCATAGAAAGCATATGGGACCGACGTGTTGATATCCCATCCTAGTTGTTCTTGGACTTCCATCTTCACCCTCTAGCGTGCTCCCTTAGTTGTTAAACTTCAAGAGTGGCCTCGTTCTGATACCACTTGTTAGGACCTGTGCGCCCGCTAGAGGGGGGGGGGTGAATAGCGTCGTGCTATACGTCGATGGAATTTGATAGCGTTCGCTTGCCTATGATTGTTAGTACGCAGCGGAATATAGAAATGACACAACAATCACAATAACAAGCATACAAACACAAGGATATAACATAGTTTGGAACCGAACGGTTCCTACTCCACGGATCGAGCTCTAAAGAGCTCTAGTGATGCACACGCAATCACTAATCACAAATAACTCCTTCTTGACACAAGTCGGAGGTGGAGAAACCTCGTACAAGGATTATACTAAGTAATACAAAAGATACAAGCTAATACAAGTAAGAAATACAATGCAAGTAAAGAAAAACACTTTACAAGAGCACTTTGGTTGCTTGATCTTTCATTGCCTTCGACTAGCCTTGAAGGGCTGGAAAAGCACCAACTCTTCCCCTTCAAATCGCCCAAGAAAAACCTTGCTTGAAACTCTCCATGAACAGCTGATTTTAACCTGCATCGGGCTGGATTTCCATCGATCAGTCGACTGCCATAAGTCACCAGACGACTGATACCACTGTTGTCGTGAGACAACGGGTTGATCCACACTGGAAAAACTCCAATGGATCTCTTGGCAGTCGACTGCCAACATTGGCAGTCCACTGCCACCCGCGTAGTCGACTGCCCAGTCGGCTATGGAGCATTCTATGCTCGATCGAACAATGATCGCCATCCCTTGGCGATCGCTGGCTATCATCGATCGGCTCGATATCGATCGCTTCTAATGAGCGATCGCGAGCAATTTCAGCTCTAAAATGGTAGTCAAACTCTAGTCGACTCACGACAGTCGAACCGGCCATAATGCCAGTCGACTGCCAACCTAAAAAATGAGGTTTTAACCCAAGTATGGTTCCCCCATACTTGCTAGACCACCCTTAGCCTAGACCTAAGCCTTCTAGCCACCTCCATCAGCCTCACGCCTCTCGGATCCCTTCAAGTCATCCATGACTTGTTCATCCATCGCGCTAGCTTTCAGGTGCTTCCATCGGCTATGTCATGCTAACGGTGTCTACACCGCCAAGGCACATTGGACTTACACCGCCAAGATTCCGCTTGAACTTTACGCCACCAACCATTGAACTTATGCTGTCAAGACTCCACCCTTAGACTTTACGCCGCCAATATCAAACCCCTTGGACTTCTCAAATGCCAAGACTCAAGCATAGACTTTCCCTTGCCAACCCATGTTGGACTTTCCATGCCAAGACCCATGCTTGGACTTTTCATGCCAAGTACCCATGACTTGGACTTTACCTTGCCAAGACCCATGCTTGGACTTTCCCATAATCACATGGTCAACCCTAGTCAACTATCAAAGTCTCCCTCGAGTCAAACTCGAGTCTGATCAATTTTAACCTGGGTCGATTGTATAAACAATCTCCCCAAAATATTAACCGACATCAATGTCAAACATACTATGTCAAACCACTTTGTCAAACATCAAAACATCACTCGAGTCAAACTCAAGTCTGGTCAATCATGACCTGGGCCGATTGCACCAACATATCTTACTATAACTTATTAGTGCAGGGGCATCAAATAATCGAACCTAGGTTTTGATAATGACAAATGTTCAAAGTTAAGTTATTATGGTTATCTCACATACTGTGTTGAGTGTGCTGGAAATGTATTAAGCTATGCTAAATGTCAACGACACCAGGAGAATCTTGGGATGAGAAACCGTGGTGGTCGGGTGGCACCAGGAGAACTTCTGGGAGTCGAGGAACCTCGGTGGAGACCGAAAGCTAAGCGACATGTCAGAAGGACCAGAGGTAAGCACCGGGCGTGGAGTGATGGTAATGTCATGTTCTCCGTATGGGGACAACCATAGGCAACGATCCGACTAAGACTTTTGGAGGAAGGTCTAGGTCGAGGTCAGATGGTAAGGAGCCGCCATAATTACCATCATTGAAGTATTCTGTGCTAACTCTGTGTTGAAGGTGAGTGATCAAGCTGACAATCAACTGGAGGCTAGTGTCAGTCGACTGAGCCTACCATCAGTCGACTTCTGAGGGGCATCAGTTGACTGTTAGTCAAGCTGATCACTTCGAAGATATTCAAGATAAGAACCATAAAATGAGGGGTGATGTGGAGCTTGATGGATCGAGTGAATACGCTAGGGGGGGGGGGGTGAATAGCCTGCGAGAAATCTTTCTTTTCGTTTCATCGAAAACACGAGTATTGCAGCGAAAATAAACGTAAAGCAAAAGTAAAGGGACACCTTTTATTTTTTACTTGGTTCACAACCAAAAGGTTTCTAATCCAAGGCCTCGCGATCCTAGACCGCGTTCGATGGAACAATCCACTAAAAGTCTCCTCCTCGTTGGAGGTAGGAGACGACGGTTATAAAAAACAAGATAGAGGAAGAGGCAACAAGCCTACCTCTCCTCTTAGCAATGGAAAGCTCGAATACAAGAAAATAAAACAACAACTTGAAATGAAACTCCGACTTAGAAGATGGAAGCTCGGTGTGAAGTCGGCATTATGACGGCGTAGCGTTGTCGTTGAAGCTTGGCATTGTTGGAGCACTTTGGGAGCACAATTAGATGATGCAAAGAGGTGGAAAGCCTCTTCTTTTATAGCCATTCAAACCCTAGCTCGTTGAGATCCAGATCTAGGTCAAACTCTCAGCTGTCGACTGATGGTAGGATCAGTCGTCTGTTAGCTTGATCACTTACCTATAGCATAGATTTAGCACAGAAATGTTTAGTAATGGAAATTATGATGGTTTCTTACCGTCCGACCTCGACCTAGACCTTCCTCCGGAAGTCTTAGTTGGATTGCCGCCTATGGTCATCCCCGTATGAATGACACAACCTTACCATCACTCCGCACTCGGTGCTTACCTCTAGTCCTCTTGACATGTCGCTTAGCTTCCGGTCACCACCGAGGTTCCTCGACTCCCCGAGGTTCTCTTGGTGTCACCCAACCACCACAGTGTCTCATCCCAAGATTCTCTGGGTGTCGTTGACCTTTAGCCTAGCTTAAATCATTTCCTACACACTCAACCCAACACATGAGATAACAATAATAGCTTAACTTTGAACCTTTGCCATAATCAAAACCTAGGTTCAATTATCTGGTACCCCTGTACCAACAATCTCTCCCTTTTTGATCTATGGAAAATCGATTCAAAGTTAAGGAAAAGTTGAGCATGAGTAAGCATGAGTAGTAAGCATGTAGTAGACATGTAGTAAACATTTAGTCAGCATGTAGTAGACATGTAGTCAGCATGTAGTAGACATGTAGTAAGCATGTAGTAAACATGTAGTCAGCATTTAGTAGACATGTAGTAAACATGTAGTCAGCATGTAGTAGACATGTAGTGATCATGTAGTAAACATATAGTAAGCATGTAGTAATAAGCATGAGTAAGTTGGTATGAGTAAGTTCGCATGAGTAAGTTGTTATGAGTAAGTTCTTTTTCAAACCCTCCCCCTCAAGATTACCTCCCTCCCCCTTGACCTTAGGTGAGTTTTGAAAAAGTAACTTATTTATCCCCCTTAACATTTGACCACTTCTAAAAAAAAAAGAAGCTTTCTCCCCTTAACTTTGGCCTCTCTTCTCCCCCTTTTGTCATATATCAAAATAGTATGTAATGAAAACCCATTTTAGGATTAACATATGTTTGTAAGTCCAAGCATGACCCTTTTTATTTTGAAAATAATAGTTTCAATATAAATTCATCTAATAGTATGTTCAACTCTTTTTGACTTAATTGATATAAAATGATCAATAAGTCTTGATTAGAGTTGGTTATTTTAAATAATTATACTCCATGATTCATATCGATGCGCTTGATCTACATATGAAATCAAGAGTAAGGTTCTAACATCTTACGCCCATCTACGTGGCTCAGTACACAAGCATATTGAACCTATGTGTTATGAGATGTGTTGGCTCCTTAAATCTATAGGTGCATGATTTCTATGGTAAACCCTAAGCTTTTTCCATGTAACATAAAAAAAAAGGATAGAGTAAGAGTTAAGTCCTACTCTACTACGCACATTTCTAATCTTCGTCTAAGCAGACTAAATTCTTCTTCAGGTAAGGGTTTCGTGAAAATGTCTGCTAGGTTCGATTTTGACTTAACATACTCGAGTTTTATAGTTCTATTTGCTACATGTTCTCGTATAAAGTGATGTTTAACTTCTATGTGTTTACTTCTAGAGTGACAAATCAGGTTCTTAGTTAGGTTAATAGAACTAATGTTGTCAATTAAAATTTTGGTATTACTAAAGTTTAATTGAAATTCTTAGAGAGTGCTTCATCCAAAGAAGTTGAGCTACACACTCCCCATTGCAACGTATTCGGCTTCGGTGGTAGACAAGGCAACATAATGTTACTTTCTACTACACCTGCTGACTAAACTCGAGCCTAGGAGTTGGCAACATCCACTTGTGCTCTTTCTATCGAGTTTACTACCGGCATAATCCGAATCAGAGTAACCGATTAGTTCGAACTTGCTTGACCTAGGGTACCAAATTCCTACATTCAGTGTTCCTTTCAAGTATCTAAAAATTTGTTTGACTAGCATTAGGTGTGATTCCTTAGCGCAAGATTGAAATCTTGCACACATACTTACTACGAAGAGTATATTAGGTTGACTCGCAGTTAAGTATAGAAAACTACCTATCGCGCTCCTATAGTATTTTAGATCTATTGGTTTTCTAGGTTATTTAGGTTAGGTAGACCTCTAACTAAGCCACTCTGACTCATTTTGTGTATGAGTCTTGGATGGGAGTGGCCGAGTCGTCGGTGCCACAACGATGATTCCTCTTGCTGTGTCATTAGACACTTAGTTGAGGAGTTAGGTAAGTTGATTGTATAAATGCTACTATTTCTATTCCCCTTAAGTATAGTATTTGAAGAATCACTATTTTTAATTAAGCATTCATTTGGTAGGAAAATGACCTTATAATTATTTTTCACACAATTGACTGACACTAAGGAGATTAAATTCAAAATGTTCAACTAAAAGTACTTGATGAATTATGAAGTTGGAGTTTAGCTCAAAATCACCTGATCCGATGATTTTGAGCTTCCCGTTGTTTCCGAAGGCTACCGATCTTTACTTTTTGAATCTGAGCTTCAAAAACTTTGTTGGATCGAAAAGCGCTAGAGGGGGGGGGGTGAATAGCGCGCATAAAACTTCATGTCTTTTCTTTTGTTCGATTAAAATAAAGAGATGCACAGTGGAAAAGTAAATGAGACAAATTTATTTTTACTTGGTTCACAATCCAGCTATTGCTACTCCAAGGCCCCGCACTCCTTAACTACGTACGAAGGGGCAATCCACTATAGAGTCTTCTCCTCGTTAGAGGTAGAAGACAATGATCACCAAAATGAAAGCTTGAGGATGAGGCAACAAACCTACCTCACCTCGTTACGATTAAAACCACGAATACAATAAATAAAACAAACTTGCTACTGTCGACGAAGAGGTTGTAAGCTTGGTGTTGCGTCAGCGTTATGACGACATTACGACGTTAGAGCTTTAACGTTGTGGGAGCACTTTGAGAGCAATCTTGATGATGCTCACTTCTAGTCCTTTATGACCTGCCGCTTTGCTTCCAGTCTTCACCTGAGTTCTTTGACTCTACGAAGTTCTCCCAGTGTCACCTGACCACCATGATTTCTCGACTCGAGATTCTCCGGGTGTCGTTGACCTTCAGCTTAGCTTAACCATTTCCTGTACACTTAATTTAGCTCATGAGATAACAATAAGACCTTACTTTGAGTCTTTGCCATAATCAAAACTTAGGTTCGATTATCTGGTCCCCCTGCACCAAAAATCTCTCCTTTTTTGATCTATGGTAAATCGACACAAAGTTATGGGAAATTTAAAGCATAAAACAAGTAGAGTAAATGATAAACGCCTTTCAAAAACTCCCCCTTGACCCTAGGTGAGTTTTGAAAGAGATACTTTAATTTTTTAAAATTAAATTTTGTGTTACTCCCCCTTAACTTTCGCTCTTCTCCTCCTTTTTCCATAAATCAAAAAAGTGTCGGGGTGTTTATATAAAATAGGGTTTTAAAAATAACATTGTATTAGGATAAATCAACTATAAGTCCAAGCATGCGTCTAGCATTAGATAGATTAGTTCGAGGTATATCCCTCTGTACCAACAATTTAATAAGTTTTTGAAACATAATTTTGATTTTCAAAATACTTATAAGTTTATTTTCAAAAAGAACTTCAAAGGTTTGTAATATAACCCTTAGGGTTAGTTTGCTCTTCCCCTTAGTCAGATATATGAGGTATAAGAGATTTAGGGGGTGCTAAACTTTGGCCTAGAGAGTTGTATACTTTGTATTGGCCAATCGAAGTTATAATTATTCATTAAGTGCAATAGTTGAGAAAATAGATAGCATTTTGAAAAGGTTATGTTTTGTGTATATTATAATTATTCCTTAACATCTCACTCATTCTATGTGTCTCAAAAATGCGTCCGCCTTATATGTTTTGTGAGATGATTTTAACTTGATTAAAGTTAGTCAACCTTGGGTTAGATTTGGATTTAACCCTTAGTTCGTCAAGTAAACTTTTCAAGAAATTGGCTTCTAGGTCGTGGCGAGGCACAGGGGCCTTCTTTGATCGGAATAACAACCACTTCCTCAGACAAAGCCAAATTCAAGAAATTGTTTACTTGAGTTACTTAAGATTACTTCCTGGTCTAACTAGTTTAGGATACGATGAGGTAGCTTCAGCTAGTTCAACACAGCCAAGTGCACCAAGCTAGATATGCCTTATCTAGCTCGAATACACAAGATGTTATTTCCCTAACGTACTATCATCTCGCCGCATCCTGATATTATGTTGTCAAAGTTGACTAACTATTTGTCCTATCTAGCTGTTCTAAAAAATAAAACAAAATAACTAATCTTGCAATGATTTTGCTAGGAAGCGGGTATACTATTTCAGTGTTAGCTCCCCTTGGACCATTGAACCAATATGGTCTATCCACAAAGTGGACTTGATCTTGGGAATCCAATACTTATTGGTCCTTATATGTGAGTTTAATAAAACCTTTGGGACCCATGCTTGGACTTGTTGATGACTATGATTTATGATAGAAATATAAGATCTATTCGTAGTCCTTGAACTAAATCCGAGTTTGGCTTTGTTGTACATGACTCTTTGGGTTCCAAGAAGTCGGTTAAGATTCGTAGATTCCAACGTGAATCTTTCCAACCTAGCCTTGAGCCCTTAAACTCATCCTTTCAAGAGAGAATTCTCCTCCTCAAGCTTTTCAACTTGAGTTGAGTTTTCCTCTTGAACTTGACTAGTTGAAGAGGTTAGATTAGCCTCTTGCTTGAGGATTTCAACCTCCTCGAGCAATGACTCGATTCTAGATTCGGACTTAGTTAATTTCCTATTTAACATTTTAATTGCATGGTAAAGATTGCCAATTAATGAATGACTTACCTTAATTTTTTCTTTTTACCTGGCTTTGAGTCTCTTCTCGAAGTCATCCTCGGAGTCGGAGTCGGAGTCGGAGTTGGATTCGTATTCAGCTTTGGACTCTGACTCAAACTCCACCGGTCTTGCCATGAATCCTACGCCAACGCCTTCTTCTTCGTCATCCCAAGTTGCTTGAATGGCCTTCTTTGATCCCTTTTTCTTTGGCTTCATTTTTGATTTGAAGTGCCCATTCTTCTTGGTTTTCGATTGCTCTCTTTCTTTTCAGATTATCCTCCACACCATGTTTACTATCTCGGTCTCTTTTTTTGATTCGGACTCAGATTCACCCTCGGGTTTGGATCCTTCTTCTTGCTCAGGAGGTGACTTACTCTTCTCCTTTCTTCTTTGACCTGCTAGTAAGGCAATACCTCTCTTGGTCCAGACCGCGTTAGTTTGTTCATGAAGTTCAAATTTAGAGAAAAACTCATCTAACCTAATTTTTGAAAGATCCTTAGAAACCTTTTAGGCATTGACCATGGATGCCCACAAGGTGGTCCTAGGGAACGAGTTTAGTGCATACCTGATTACGTCCCGATTTTTGACCTTTTGTCCGATCGAATGTAGCCCATGTAGGGTCGCGGTTGGCCGGCTAGAGGGGGGGGGGGGGGTGAATAGCCATCTTTCATCGTACGGTGGAATACGATCGTTCCTCTTGTGTGCTCGTCTATGATTATCGTTAGCGCAGTAAAATACTAATACAAATATGAATACTAACAACAAATACAATCACACAAAAGACAACACAATATACGTGGTTCGAAACCGAATGGTTCTTACTCTACGGGCGAGCTCACCAAGCTCTAGTTATGAGCACGGTTTCGCAATGCTTTGGATTTTCCCAGTGAACTTACCAAGTCCTCAAGACTTCCCACATGCACCAAGCGCACGGCTTCGCAATGCTTTGGATTTTCCCACACCAAGCTCCATGCTTGGATTTTCCATGACAACTCCATGTTGGACTTTCTCATGACAATCCTATGTCATGAGTTTTGTCTATCATCAAAATACTGCTCGAGTCAAACTCGAGTCAACCTGGGCTGATTGCACCAACAATCTCCCCCTTTTTGATGATTGATAAAACTACCATCTCAAGTCTACCAATTCTCCCATATTGGCAATTCTCATATCCGAATGAGAATTCCAACGAACCCTAATTGGTAACTTCTCCCTCTTTTTGACATTACATCAAAAAGGTTCTCCCCAAGGGTATGAATGTCTCATATCCCAATGAGATCTTACAATCTCTCCCTTGGAGGAAACACACGCCTACAATCTTTCTAGTGATAAGTCCCATATCACTTAAAGAGAGGCAACCCAATTTTCCTCCCATGAGGAAATACACATCCATCTTCCCATGATGGATACCACCCCCTAGAGGCTTGCTCCCCCTTGACCATTGCACCAACAATGTCCTTGGAGAGTCCCTAAGCCAATAGGAACATTAACCAAATCAAAATTAAGGCAAAGTTCAAACAATGGACTCTCATCCACCTTAAAATTGATACTCTCCCTAAACATTTCTCTTAATCCATATCCAATGGATTTCCACCCTTTCTAATGCTCTCCCAAGCATGTCCTAGGGTTAGGAGTGGTTAGGGGACCAAAACACAGCTGAACATGGGCCTAACCATCAAGGTTTACCCGAAATCAGCTTAGTCGGTGAGTCGAGAAACAATCGATCGACACCTTCATCGATCGTGGCCTCCTGTCGATCATTGATTTTCTGAATTTCAAAAATGAATTTCCAAAATTCGTAAGTAAATATACATATGTTGAAAAATCATGAAATTTGGTATGTATATTACTTATGACAATCATAATTGGTGAAAAATATTGGAAAATTATTTTACCCATAAATTAGTGAGATTGACACAAAGTTCAAAAGTTTAGAAAAGCTTCAATATTGAGCCCTCTTTGTATCATCCCATTCAATGGTGATAGCTATCAAAAGATAGACTTCACCAAGGTTTATCAAAATATTTTTGAAACCTTTAATTCATTTTCCCTAAACATCTCACTTGTATATAGATGTGTAAAAACACATTCAAGGCAAATAATCTAGTGAGATGTGAGTTTTTGTTCTTTAATAGTCCCATGCATATTTCTAGGCAATATTATTTGATTCCCTTCAAATTATGCCATGGTCCTTAAATCCATTTTAATTATATGCATGAAGATGATTATGGTATAGATATGATATAAATAAAAGCATATGTCAAAATCATGATGTCATGACATGTGAAAGAAATCTAAGGATAAATGTCATCTAAAAATAATTCTAAACATGATCATGACATTTTTATAGATAAAAATGAAAATGATGTCATGACATGGCAAGACAAATGAATCATGGCAAGTAAAATATACTAAGGTATAAAATACCTAAGTGTTAAATCCAAATTGCCATTTCTAAAATTAAAACCATTTTTGCCTTAATACCATTATTCCCCCTAGTGTGCCATAAACCCAAAATGGCACACCAATACCTCTAAGATCTAATTGTGTCAATTTAATCATTTTTCAACTTCTCAAGAATATTGGCACATCCTAATGTGTCAACTCACCATGACTAGGTTAACTACCCATCCACTTAGGGTTGAGACACCCTAACCCATTTAGCATGACTCGATCACGCTACTAGGAACCCAATACCTATTGGAGATCCTTGAGTTAACAAGGTATTCACTAGGGATAATTTCCCTAGATACCTTCCTAATGACCCTTTTTGGCTTTGAAGCCATAGTCTTTTGGGTCTTTCCTAAGTCAACCCTAGGGGTAACTCCCCCTTTGACCTTCTTAGTGGCTTTCTTGGTTTTTCTTGAGTCCTTAGCCACTAAGCAAACACCATGGCTAATCTTAGGGATAGCTTCCCTATTAGCCTTGGTTTTCCTAGACCTAGAAATTGTTCCATAATCAAATGGAACTTTATGATAAGTCTTCTTGGGCTTAGGTTTGTGACCCAAACCTTCCTTGCCCTTAGACCATTTTTGAACCCTAGGTCTTGACTTTTGGGCATTTGACCCTAGAATTGAATTTTCAATGATTCTAAGGGTTTTCTCCATTTTCTCAAGTCTTGACCTCAAGACTTGGTTTTCTAGCTCTAATTTTCCCAATTTTGAGTTTTCATTAGATTTTTGAGAATTGTTTTTTCCTTTTAGGCATATGCCTAGATTTCTTGGGGTTAATGACCAAGTTTTCTTCAATTCTCCTAATTGACTCCCTAGGCGAGATTGATCTAGTGTTATTGGTCCTAGGTTTGTCCTTAGATAAACTAACATGCTTGGCACCTAAATAATAAACCTTATTGTTTCTACTAGCATGCTTTTCATTAATAATTGCAAGAGAACTAAAATAATTTTTAGCATGCTTTTTATTCCTATAAATTGAAGGTGCATTATTTAAATGTACCTTAGGGTTTGCTTTGGAAGCTCCCCCTACATGAGATACACCTTCTTGCCCTTTCTTCTTCCCCCTAGGGCATTGGTTTCGGTAATGTCCCCTTTGATTGCATTTAAAGCACACAATGTGCTCTTTGCTTCTAGTTGTGGGGACTCCAGCATCCTTTGACTTTTGGTTGACTTTTGGCGTCGATGCCTTTTCCTAGTCAATTTTGGGCATTTACTCTTGTAATGCCCTTTCTCTCTACACTCAAAGCAAATTATATGATCTTTATTTAAAATTATAACACTTGAGTTACCTAAGGAGGTGGTGGAGGCCTCTTCACTTCTTCTGGAGGTAGAAGCTTCATTTTGATCTTGCTCCGGAATGGAAATCCTTTCCTCCCCCTCAATGCTAAAGGTGGAGGTTTCCTCTAAGTCATCCACATCTTCAAATGTGGTGGGTGCTTCTTCCTCGGCATTCTTCTCTACTTGTGCCGGTTGGGAATTTTCTTGGAATTTTCTTATCTTATTCCATAGGTCCCTTGCATCCCTATAGTCACCCAATCTAGACCATATATGGTTAGGTAATAAATCACTAAGTAATTTTATTACCTCGAGGTTTATCTTGAAGTCTTTGATTTGGTCTTGGGTCCACCTTGACTTCTCAATTGGCTTGTTGTCTTTGTCACTAGGCATCTCAAAACCATTTTCTACAATAATCATAACATCAAAGTCGGTTTCGAGATATACCTCCATCTGTTTCTACCACCAAGCAAAGTTTCCATCATATTTCGGTGGATGGATGTTGCCGGCCATTTTGTAGTGCTTGTGTCGGCGGTTAGTCCTTGACAAGCGCCTTGGCTCTGATACCACTTGTAGAGTCACGGTTGGCCGACTAGAGGGGGGGGGTGAATAGCCCTCTTTTGTCGTACGGTGGAATATAATCGTTCTTCTTGCGTGCTCGTCTACGATTGTCGTTAGCACAACGAAATACTAATACAAATATGATACTAACAACAAATACAATCACACAAAAGACAACACGATATACGTGATTCGGAACCGAATAGTTCCTACTCCACGGGCGAGCTCACCGAGCTCTAGTTATGCGTACGACACTAACTATAACACTCCTTCTCGACAACACGTCGAAGGTGGAGAAACCTCTCACAAGCAATTACAATGTAATATAAAAATACAAGCAAATACACAAATACAATACACAAGAAAACTTTCACCGATTGCTTTGATCGCTTTGCTTGTTGCTTGCTTTAGATGGCTCTTGAAGGTCTGGAATGCAGCAACAATTCCCCTCTAATAGCTTCCCAAAAGGCTTTGCAAAAACCTCCATCTCGAGCTCCATTTATAACCTGCATCGAGCTATTTTCGCGCCTAGCAGTCGACTGCTCCTGTAGCCGTTGCCTCACAACGACCAGATCCACATTGGATAAGTTCCAACTGATCACCCATCAGTCGACTGATGATGACCATCAGTCGACTGCTGACCTCGTAGTCGACTGCCCAGTCGGCTATGGAGAGTTCTATGCCTGCGACACTTCCATCAGTCGACTGCCATCCCTCGGCAGTCAACTACTGTCGACATCTGTCTACTGCCATCCCTTGGCAGTCGACTACCAGGCCACAAAATACAGTCTAACACCAGTCGAACCCTAGTCGACTTGGATCAGTCGACTGACACCTATACCACTCGACTGATGTCGGGTAAAACCTCAAACACCAAGTTGTTTAAGCATCCGACACTCAGTCTTAGCCACTTGGCCAAGTCCACCTCATCCCTCATGGAGTTCCCCACCGAAGCTCTCTCCCTCTGTCCTACGTCCCTCGGATGCACTAAGCGCATGGCTTCGCAATGCCATCCTTCTCATTTTGCCCTCGAAGTCTGCTTCCCCTTTGGTCCTCACTCCATTCGCTCCCCGTCCGGCGGTCCCTCGGATGCACCAAGCGCACAACTTCACAATGCCATCCTTCACCGACTCAAGGACCCCGAGCCTAGTGAACTTACCAAGTCCTCAAGACTTTCCACATGCACCAAGCGCATGACTTCGCAATGCTTTGTATTTTCCCACACCAAGCTCCATGCTTGGATTTTCCATGCCAACTCCATGTTGGAATTTCCCATGACAATCCTATGTCATGAGTTTTGTCTATCATCAAAATACTGCTCGAGTCAAACTCGAGTCAACCTGGGCCGATTGCACCAACAATCCATTCATGATGTCTTGTATGTGAGCGTGGAATTGAGTGGCCGACTCATGTTCCTGCATTTTTAAGTTAAATAATTTATTTAAAAGAATATCCCTCTTACATACCTTGGTGTCGGCGGTTCCTTCGTGAAGCTCAATGAGCTTGTTCCACAAGTCCTTTGTGCTTATGAATGAGACGATGCAGTTGAGCCCCTCTTTAGATAGCCTACATTGTAGGATTTGTGTGACTTTTGCATCGGCTTTGATTTGTTTTTTAGTTGCGTTGGTCCACTTATTGAAGTCCAGGGGTTCACCTCGATCATTGGTGGGTAGAATAAAGCCGATTTGGATGATTATCCAAGTCTCGACTTGTGTTTTTAGAAAACATTCCATCCGACCTTTCCAGTAATAGTAATTATCTCTGTTAAAGAACGAAGTTCGGGTGGTGCTATACCCCTCAATGTGGGTCATTTAAGAAGAGAAATCCTTGCACACAAAAATGTTGGTGCAATCGGCCTAGGTCACGATTGACCAGACTCGAGTAGTGTTTTGATGTTTGACATTGATGTCTGACATTGGTGTCTGATAATGTATTGGGGAGATTGTTGGAGCAATCAACCTAGGTCTTGATTTTGATGTTTGACGATGGTTTGACCATTGTCGTGGGAGAAGTCCAAGTCTTGTGTAATTGGCAAGGAAAGTCCAAGCAAGGGTCTTGGCAAAGGAAAGTCCAAGCATGGGTCTTGGCATGGAATGTCCAACATGGGTTGGCAAGGGAAAGTCTAAGCTTGAGTCTTGGCAATTGAGAAGTCCAAGGGGAATATTTGCGGCGTAAAGTCCAAGGGTGGAGTCTTGGTAGCATATGTCCAATGGTTGGCGGCGTAAAATCCAAGCGGAGTCTTGGCAGCATAAGTCCAATGTGCCTTGGCAGTGTAGACCACATTAGCATGACAATAGCTGATGGAAGAACTTGAAGGCTAGCGTATGGATGAACAAGTCATGGATGACTTAGAGGGATCCGATAGGCGTGAGGCTGATGGAGGTGGCTAGAAGGCTTAGGTCTAGGCTAAGGGTGGTCTAGCAAGTATGGGGGCACCATACTTGGGGTTAAAACCTTATGGATGAGGTTATAAGTCGACTGATATTATGGTCAATCGACTGATGTGAGTCGATTGATGCTCGACTGTAGGAATTGGCCTAGCACGGCCGATCGATGGTTCGAGCAATCGCCATGGATGGCAAATGCGCCGGTCGAAGTTTTCAGGGATAGAATGTTTCTGAGTCGACTGTTAGGGTTTGACAGTTGAGTGAAGGCTTGATCAGTCGATTGATGGGCATTATCAGTCACTGATGGTCTATCCATTGGACTTATCCGACGTGGTTAATGCCATTGTGAGATAACGGCTACAGGGGCAATCAACTGATGGTCCCGATTAGTCAACTGTTAGGCAAAAATCAGCCCAAATGCAGGTTATAAAAGCAGTTCGTGGGGAGAATTTTTGGCAAGGTTTCTTGAGCATCTTTGGGGTGATTTGCTACTGCAATTCGGGGTCTTTAAGTCAACTCAAGAAATCACAAAACAAGCATCCAAGTTCACAATTGTAAAGTGTTTCTTTACTTGTATTTGTGTAGTTTACTTATATTAGCTTGTATTTGTCTTTATTATTGTTGTAATACATTGTACGAGGTTTCTCTATCTCCGACTTGTTGTCGAGAAGGATTTTATTTGATTAGTGGTGTTGTACGCATCGCTAGAGCTTGTTTGAGCTCAATCCGTGGAGTAGGAACTATTCAGTTCTGAACCACGTTATATCGCATGTCATGTGCATTATATTTGTGTTCGTTGTGTATTTCTATTATTTTCTCTATGCTAAAAAACATCATAGAAAATCAAGCATGCGAGAACGATCAAATTTCGTGAAGCGGCGAACGATGCTATTCACCCCCCTCTAGCGGGTGCATAGGTCCTTACAATTAGTATCAGAGCTAGGAGCTCTTCAACGGATTAACAATCGGGAGCAATCACACTGGAGGGAAAGATGGAATTTGAAGAACAATTAGGATGGGACATCAACATACCGGTGCCTTATAATTTCTATGGACAAGAAGGATTCAACCAATGGAAGGCAAGAATCGAAGACTTCTTGATGATGAGGGACCTTGAGGAGTGATCCACCTTAATGGAAGGATTCAAATATCCAAGAGGGCCAAAGGGAGGATATCTCAAGAAGAAGAGATGGACTCAAGATCAACTACAAAAATCCGAAACAAATGATAAGTTAATCGATATGGTAGTTGATTTAGTTCCTAATGAATTATTGTCCAAAATAGGTGAATTTCAAGATGCCAAGGATCTATGGAGAAAATTGGAAATGCTTCATGAAAAATCCAAACCAACACAAGAAGAAGAAAGCTCTTCCTCACAAGAAAGTGAGGAGTCGGAAGTTGTCGAGGAATGTTCGACATCCGAGGAGGAAGAGAAGGTAGAAGAAGTAGAGGAACCTTCCACCTCTAGGATTGAGGGGGAGGAGAGATCACCTTCCATGCTGGAGCAAGAAGAAGAGCCTTCAACATCCGGTCAAGATGAAGAAGCTCAAAATCCGGCCGCCATTGACCTAGGTAACTCAAGCAATTTTGGTAAAATTAAAAATCACATAATTTTCTTTGAGTGTAGGGAACAAGGACATTATAAGAGTAAGTGCCCAAAGAATGTCAAGAAGACTCCACCGGCGCCTAAAAGTCAAGAGAAAACTAAGGATGCCAGTGCCCCCACTAGAAAAAGCAAGGAGCATATTATTTGCTTCAAATGTCAACAACCGGGACACTATCGGAGTCAATGCCCTAGGAGGAAGAAGAAGAGTCAAGAAGAAGCATCACAAGTAGGGGGAGATTCTAAAGCAATCCCTAAGGTAAAATTTAATAATGCACCTTCTAAATTTTATAGTAAAAAGCATGCTAAAGATAATCTTAATACACTTGCTATTCATCATGAAAAGCATGCTAGTAGAAATAATAGGTTTTATTGTTTAGGTACTAAGAGTGACAACCTTAGGAATAAGGAGAAATTTGGGACTAATGTCCCTAAAAATATTCTACCTAAGGCAAGTATTAGAAAAATTGAAGATCATCTAGACATTACTCCAAAGAAATCTAGACATATGCCTAGAATGAACAAATCAAGTCAAAGAAATAATGGGCCCACCAAAATTGAAAAATTAGAGTTGGAAAACCAAGTCTTGAGGTCAAGGTTTGAGGAAATGGAGAAGACCCTTAGGATTATGCCAAATCAAATGCAAGGGTCAAATGATCAAAAATCTAGGTCAAGGAGTCAAAACCTAGGTTTTAGGAAGTAAGGTCCAACTAAGGGCGAGAAAGATTTGGGTCACAAACCTAAGCCCAAGGAGACTTATCATAATGTTCCATTCAATTATGGAACTAAAGTTAGGTCTAGGAAAACCAAGGTCAATAGGGAAGTCATCCCTAAAGTTGACCAAGGTAGATGCCTAGTGGCTAGGGTTTCAAGGAAACTTAGGGAAGCCACTAAGAAGGTCAAAGGGGGAGTTACCTCTAGGGTTGACCTAGGTAAGACCAAAATGACCAAGGCTTCTAAGCCTAGGAGGGTCATTAGGAGGGTATCTAAGGAAGTTATCCCTAGCGACTACCTAGTAAACCCAAGGAGCTCCAATAGGTATTGGATTCCTAGGAGCATGATCGATTCACGCTAAATGGGTTTAGGTGTGCCAACCTTGAATGGATAGGTAGTTAACCTAACCATGGTGAAGGTGACACTCTAGGTCATTTCCAAGGTAATGGGGGGTACTTTGGAAATAAGGATGATTATAATCCTAAAGGTTTTTAGGATGTGCCAATATAATTTATGAAAGTTGAAAAATCAATCAAATTGGCACAATTAGGGTTAAAGGTCATAGTGTACCATTTTGGGTTTTTGGCACACTTGGGAGAAAAGTGATAATTTGGAAAAATAGATTTAACCTTCACAAATGGCAATTAATATTAAAATTTAGGTATTATATACCTTTACTTTTTATTTTCCATGCTTGATTTGCCATATAACAAACATGTCATGACATCATATCTACTTTTAATTATATAATATGTCATGATCATGCTTAGGATTAAGGTTATAATGTCATGTATATTTAGATTATATCATATGTCATGACATCATGATCATTGGCCATGTTTATTTATATCATCATTTATGCCATGATCATTCATGCATTAATAAAGTTGAGTTAAGGACAATTGGGATGACTTGAAGTCCCATGTATAAGGGAATCAAGTAGTGTTGCCTCAGAAAAATGCATGAAACCCTAGATTAGGATGAACAAAACCCACATCTCACATTACATTGACATGTATGTGTATTGATACACCCTAGATACATGTGAGATGCTAGGATATGAGTTAAGTTCAAGGTGCATAGTTTTTGCATCTAGATGAACTCAAACTCATCTTATATTATTTATGAATCATTGGGAAAGCTTATGTTCAAGTCATGTACATTGAGCCCAAAGAACATGATCCAATATAAGGTTTTAAAAATATTTTAAAATCATTTTGAAAAACCTAGGTGCAATCTATCTTTTGATAGAAGTCACCATTAATGATGTTGATATAAAGTGAGCTCAAACATTGAAGTTTTTCTTCACTTTTGAACTTTGTATCAATTTCACTATTTTGTGGGTAAATTATTTATTCAATATTTTCACCCATTGTATTGCTTATAAGTAATGTACATATGAATTTTCATGATTTTTCGATATACATAGAATTACTTATGTTTTTTTAAAATTCATTTTTGATAATTGAAATTTGAAATTATCATCATTGCCATGACTTGATGGCAATGATGATATATAGGTAGTGGATCGACATCGCCGAGTCATTGCCAGAGCTGATTTCGAGTAAACAAGGATGTTTAGCCCATGTTTCAGCTATGTTAGGGTTCCCTTGTTGGTGCAGTAGGCACCTAAGTCGAACCTGAGTTTTGATTATAGCAAACGATACAAAGTTAAGCTCATGTCGTTATCTCACGAGCTGAATCGAGTGTGTAGAAAATTGCTATAGCTGGAGATGAAGGCTAGTGACACCCGGAGGAAGCCGCGGTGATCGGACGACACTCGAGTGACTTCGGAGGGACCCGAAGGAATCGAGTGGAAGGCCAGAAGCGAAAGTGATACAGTAAGTATCGAGGTAAGCTCGTGTGTGTGCGAGAGTAAGTGAGGTCGTATCCTCTTTACGGGGATGATCTTAAGCGTAGATCCAACCAAAGACATCCTATAGGTGGTCTAAGTCGAGATCGGATGGTCGGAGGCTGTCAAAATAATGTTTTTATTAAGCTAACTTTGCCTTGCAGCTAGCATCAGTCGACTGCCAACTTGGAGGACTCGACTGTCGTCCAACAGTCGACTGCCGGAGGTTAGCATTCGACTGATGCTACCATTAGTCGACTGATGATGGCCATCAGTCGACTGATGGTCAAGGATCAACCTCGAGGAGTCAAGGCTTATCACCATTTTTCAAGGAGCCATGTGCCAAAACTCTATTGGGTGAAGTTCCTCTCGAAAAGGGGCTCAAAGGCTATAAAAGGAAGGCCAATCCTAGGGTTTCTTCATCAATTCTAAGCTTCCAAAAGCCTCCGCCAAGCTGCAACTTTCCGACAATGAAGTGCTTCCTCTCCGACGTCTAGGTCTTGATTGCTTTCTTTTTGTAACATCGGTTTAATCTTTTATTTCAGTTCATTACTGTAATTTCTCGGAGCTTTTATCGTAACGAGGAGAGGAGGAGTGTCCCGCTACCTCAAGCTTTGTTTTTATTTGTATCGATCAACTCCTACCTCTAACGAGGAGGAGTTCTTTAGTGTTTTTGCCCTCCGTACGTGGTCAAGGACAACTAGGGCCTTGGAGTAGTAGCCGAAGGCTACGAACCAAGTAAAAATATTTGTCTCCTTTATTTATTGCTTATCTTTTCACTGCAATTACTTATCTACTCGGGTTTTAACGAACGAACAAAAAAAAAGGGTTTTATCGCTATTCACCCCCCTCTAGCGATCCGCTTCGATCCAACAATTGGTATCAGAGCCGGGGGTGCTTAGATTTGGTGAAACCACCAATCTAGCATTTTTTACAGATTTTTTTTTCATTCGTTTAAATTTTTCTCCTGCACTACTAATCCAAGACGAAGTCTTGGTACTCTTCGTTTGGTTTTGTTTTGCAAGTATTCGCTTTTGGAGTAGCCGACGGTAAAACGGGCATAACTTTTCGTACAAGTTGACCCACGAAACGGTCTACCTACCAAAATGAAGATCTCGGAGAGATCTACACTCCTTACCAGGGTAAACCCTCGTAACAAGATGTCTTCATCCCTAAAAACCATCGTTTAGTACCATTTCTGGGACATCGAAGGTTGTAAGTGCTCATCTTTTATTTTAGTTGGTTATTTCTCGTTTATTACTTTTGTTTCTTTTCATTTCCTACATTACTAATCCAAGGTGAAGTCTTGGAACCTTTTTTGTGTTTTTTTTGGTATTTTTTTTGTGCAAGGTTTCCCTTCCAAATGACCCATCTCGAGGGTTTTAGCACCGTCCGACCTCCGTTTTACAACGGAGATGATTTCCGTTACTGGAAAGGTCGGATGGAGTGCTTTCTTAAAACCCAAATCGAGATGTGGATCATAATCCAAACGGGATTCACACTTCCGACTAACGAAGTTGGTGAATCCTTGGATTATGACCAATGGACCATTGCGACAAAACGACAAGTCGAAGCCGACGCCAAGGCAACTCAAATCCTTCAATGCGGCTTGTCTAAGGAGGAATTAAATCGCGTCGGCCCCTTCATAAGTGCAAAGAACCTTTGGACAAATCTAGTGGAGCTACATGAAGGGACTGATGAAGCCAAGGTATGTAAGCGTGATCTTTTATTTAATAAACTATATAATCTAAAAATGCAGGAACACGAGTCCGCGACGCAACTTCACACCCGAGTCCAAGACATAGTCAAAAATCTACACGCGATCGGGCAAAAGGTCAAAAACTGCGAACTTATAAGGTATTCCCTAAACTCCTTTCCGAGGACTACCTTGTGGGCATCCATGGTCGATGCCTACAAGGTCTCCAAGGATCTTTCGAAACTTAGGTTAGATGAGCTATTTTTTGATTTTGAACTTCATGAGCAGTCTAACTCGGAACCCGAGAAGGGTATAGCACTTTTTGCAGGTTCAAGGAAGAAAACCGCAAGCAAGCCACCCCCGAAGGAAGAAGAGGATGAGCCTGATTCGGAGGTCGACTTGGAAATGGAGGCCGAACTAGTCAACCTAGTTCGGAGGATAGTCAAGGGCCGAAAATGAACCGTCACTCGACCCAATGAAGGTAAGCCTAAAAGTTCAAATATTAGATGTTATGAATGCAACAGGTTTGGACATATCAAGTCCGAATGCCCAAAACTCAAGAGCAAAGCACCAAAACACAAAAAGGCACTCAACGCTACATGGGAAGAAGCATCCGAGGAAGAAGATAATGATCGTGTTCTCATGGCTAAACGATGGAATCGGAGACAAAGTCGGAATCGGAACCTGAATCGAAAATCGAAGACGAGTCGGACTGCGAAGCACTATTCAAGACAAGCCACGGATACACATCCGGTTCAAAAGATACACTCAAGGTAAGTCGGTCTCTCATTAGTACACTTTATAGTGAAATTAAGTTTTTAACTAGAAAGTTAGCTAAGTCCGAGTCCAAGGTCGAGACCCTGGTTGAGGAAGTTAAACTCCTCAAACACGAGGTCTCCCTTGTTGGGATGTATACTGAAAGCCTAGCTCTTTTGTATGAACATCTTTATTTTGAAATAAGAATCACATGATCATTGTTTGCATATTTTTATGATTATGCAAAATTGTCTAATATTTTATATTGTAGATAACATGGTGCTTGGGTGTGGCACAGAAGATCATGTTATTAGTCCCTTGTAGAATATAAGTAGAGGCTCACAACCAAGATGGTTTTGGACAAACCATTGGCATGGTTGTAGTGTAGCTTGGTATTGTTTTGTCTTGAACATAAAGTTACACTAGTACACTTAGGTGTATTGAGCAGGACAGACATAGAGGTGATTCAATTAGTTGCTGACTACATAATTGAATCGGACCTCGGATATTATGTTGTACAAGCTCTTAATTCCGATATAATAACGGGCACATGTACTTAATATTTATTTCTTTGATTTATCAGAGGGTGAGATTTCTATGGATTAAATCAATATGCCCGGTAAGTTGGGAAATGATATTATTTACATGGTGTGTCGTTGATTATAGGAGGAAACCGTGTCCTATATATTAGGTTGATGATGTCCCCTTGAGGAGCTCATAAGGTTCATCATGTAAACCCTGCAGGTTGACTTAGTCAACATGATGATAAGGTTGAGTGGTACTACTCGAGGAGTTAGATGTTAATTAATTGATGGTTAGTAAATTAATTAATTGACGGACATTCGATATCTTAAACACGGGGAGATGAATGTACAAATAATATATGAAGCCCATATTAATTTATGGGGGTTGGTGAGGTAGTTCGATGATGATCCTCTAGTGGAATGGAACATCATTGATGGATCAAGTTTGTGTGGTTCCGATCCATCGGGTGGCCAAGACCCAACTCCTCCTCATGGTCCCTATCGTAGCCTAATATAAACCTCATAAAGTCTAGATCAAATGATGGAAAACAAATCTCTAGATCCGACGGTTGGGATTAAAACCCTAGAACCGACGGTTGAGATTAAATCTCTAGATCCGATGGTTAGGATTAAAACCCTAGAACCGACGGTTGAGATTAAATCTCTAGATCCGACGGTTGGGATTAAAACCCTAGAACTGATGGTGGAGATTAAACCAAGGCCTAAACCTAACTCTATATATATGGGAGATTGGGTTGGGCGGCAAAAAAAAGAAGTTTTTTTTGATTGATGATGGATGGTTTAGGGGATTAGGGTTTGCTTCCTTTGGAGGCTAGGAACCCTAGTTGGTTTAGAATCTTTTGGGTGGCTAGTTTTTGGGAGAAAGGCATGGGGCGGCAACAAGTGGAAGAAGAGTTTCTTCTTCTTCCTAAGGCATGGCCGGTCCCTTCCTTCTACCCTTCTACCTTGGTTGGTCCACATTCTATTCTTCTATCCCCTCTTCCATGGCCGGCGCATAGTTGATGGAGTTAGAAAGGCATGGGGTGGCAACAAGTGGAAGAAGAGTTTCTTCTTCTTCCTAAGGCATGGCCGGTCCCTTTCTTCTGCCCTTCTACCTTGGTTGGTCCACATTCTATTCTTCTATCCCCTCTTCCATGGCCGACGCATAGTTGATGGAGTTGGATGGCTTGGGGGGTAAGAAACCCTAAGGAGGAAACCCTAATTAGGGTTTGGCTCCTTTTGAGTTGGGCGGCCAAGGTTTGGAAGGAGGGTAGGAGGCATCTTTTGGAAGAGTTCTTCTTCTTCCTAGGAAAGGTGGCCGGTTTAGATCTCCTCCTTCCACCTTGGTTGGGCGGCAAGAAGACCTAAGAAGGAAACTGTTGGTGCAATCGGCCCAACAGTACCTTGATGGTATTTTGATGATAGACAAAACTCATGACATGGGATTGTCATGGGAAAGTCCAACATGGGTTGGCATGGAAAATCCAAGCATGAAGCTTGGTGTGGAAGTCCAAGGGGGAAGCCTTGGCATGGGAAAGTCCAAAGCATTGCGAAGCCGTGCGCTTGGTGTTTGGCATGGGAAAGTCCAAAGCATTGCGAAGCCGTGCACTTGGTGTTTGGCATGGGAAAGTCCTAAGCATTGCGAAGCCGTGCGCTTGGTGTTTGGCATGGGAAAGTCCAAAGCATTGCGAAGCCGTGCGCTTGGTGTTTGGCATGGGAAAGTCCAAAGCATTGCGAAGCCGTGCGCTTGGTGCTTGGCATGGGAAATCCAAAGCATTGCGAAGCCGTGCGCTTGGTGCTTGGTGAGAAATGCATTGCGAAGCCGTGCGCTTGGTGCATTTGGGAAGTCTTGAGGACTTGGTAAGTTCACTAGGCTCGGGGTCCTTGAGTCGGTGAAGGATGGCATTGCGAAGCCGTGTGCTTGGTGCATCCGAGGGACCGCCGGACGGGGAGCAAATGGAGTGAGCCCAAAGGGAAGCATACTTCTAGGGCATGAGACGCGAAGGATGGCGTTGTGAAGCCGTGCGCTTGGTGCATCCGAGGGACGTAGGCCGAGGGAAGAGAGCTTTGGTGGGGAACTCCATGAGGGATAAGGTGGACTTGGCCAAGTGGCTAACACTGAGTGTCGGAGGCTCAAACTTGATGTTTGAGGGTTTACCCGACGGTCGGATGCTCAAACAACTTGGTGTTTGAGGTTTTGCCCGACATCAGTCGACTGGCATAGGTGCCGGTTCGACTGATCCAAGTCGACTAGAGTTCGACTGGTGTATGGCTAGGGTTTTGTGCTTGTTTGATCGGCGATGGCAATGATCGGTGATGGGAGTGTCGCGAGCACGAACGCTCCGTAGCCGATCGGGCCGATACCGACTATTGGGGTCACCGATCGTGATGGGCATCACCACGATCGTAGGTGATCCGTTGGAACTTGTCCGATGGATCCGCCGCCAGAGACAACGGTGCAATGATGATCGGGCCTTTTGGCCGGATCGCTAGGCGCGAAAATAGCTTGATGCAGGTTATAAATGGAGTACGAGTTGGAGGATTTCGCCAAGCCTTTTGTGGAGCTATTGGAGGAGAATTTCTGCTGCATTCTAGTCCTTCAAGAGCCAATCAAAGCAAGCAACAAGCAAAGCGATCAAAGCAATCGGTGAAAGTTTTCTTTTGTATTGTATTTATGTATTTGCTTGTATTTCTATATTACATTGTAATTGCTTGTGAGAGGTTTCTCCACCTCCGACGTGTTGTCGAGAAGGAGTGTTATAGTTAGTGCCGTGCGCATAACTAGAGCTCGGTGAGCTCGCCCGTGGAGTAGGAACCATTCGGTTCCGAACCACGTATATCTTGTGTTGTGTGATTGTGTATTATTGTTAGCTTCATTATTATTGTTATTCCTCTGTGCTAACGACAATCGTAGACAAGCAACGCAAGAAGAACGAACGAATTATGACATCCATCGTAAGAGGGCTATTCACCCCCCTCTAGCCGGCCGTATCGATCCCCTACAGAAACCCTAATTAGGGTTTGGCTCCTATGGTTGGGCGGCTAGGGTATTCAAGGAAGGTGGGCGGCAACTATAGGAGAGGAGCTCTTCCTCTTCCTAGGTTGTGGCCGGCTCCTTCCTCTATTCCCTCCACCGTGGCCGGCGCCCAACATATTCCCTTTCTCCTCTTCATTCCATCTTGGCCGGCGACACTAGAAGCTAGGGTTTGTCCCTAGTTCGGTTCCTTGGTTGTTTTCATATTATTCTCTCTATTCTTGGGGCCGGCGGGATCAATCCTTTGTGGATTGGTGGTTGGCTCAAGCAAGAAGGGAAAGAGAGTTCTTCATTCTTTGGATTGAAGAAAATCTAGGAAGCTTCAACTTGTGGAGGATCTTCGCCCACACGAAGTCTACAAGGAGGTTAGGACATACGATAGAAGATCAATAGGTATAAAAGTTTTATAACTTTTATTATTGTTCTTTGCATGTTCTTATTGATATGCTAGCTTATGTTCTTTATGTTACTATATGTTGATTATACTAGTTTACATTTGCATGTATTTGTATAATCATGGACCCCGAATAAGAAACACAAAAACCGACAATCCGTCCGTCGTCTCTTCCGCGGCTAATCGACTAGAAGAGTTTGGTTGCTTGAACAACAAGTTTGTTCAAGCGATCGCTCGAGTCGTTGGCACGACGACAAATAAATTGTGCTTAGGAAACTCATCCCATCCGGATTAGTTTTCATTAGTGAAAATTTTAATCCGGGGACATGGGAGCCGATGAGCATTCCGAGGAATAGCAAGATGCCAACAATTGGTATCAGAGCCACGGTTTCCGGTTTTGTGTGTTTTGGATTCGGTTACTTTCACGCACTTATCATATATTGTGTATGCCGAATAATAGTAGGATGTGCGTAGGCTAACTTTTTGGTTGCAGGCATAAGATCCAACTATTATGGCTATATATGTGTGTATGTGATTGCATGTGTGTGTGATTGTATATTATTTGAATCCTCGGGGTTGACGAGGCTAAATTAGTATTTAATTTTTGTAATTGAATACGGCATTGTTTAGCTACTCTTTATTTTATTTTACTTTCGATCTAGATTTCATGTACACTCCCTTGTGGAGTATAGGATCGATGGATGTAAAATAAAATAGGTTTTATTCTCGGCTCGGATCTCCGGTTGGCTCGTACATGGCGTAGGAGGAGCGGACGAGGTGGCGACACGACGGGACGCATATTGGAGAACAATGCCATAATAGTTGGAAAAATTCTGATTTTTCCATATTTATTGCTGATTTGTTTTATATGCATGTTGTGTGTGCTTGAAAATTCCTCATTTTCAATTTACTAAGTGGGAGAGGGATATTTTAATTAATTCCCGCGGCCTCCATTACAATTTGACGTGTGATGCAACAAACTTACGTGTCGGCTCTGAGTGACTTCCTCCCTGAGGATGGGTTTGTTTGCGGATCACTAGGTCAAATAATGGTTATAGGAAATTATCTAGGAGCATGTGTACTTCCACAGAGGTAAGGCACATAATCCAAAATAATTCCCTTAGTATCGTGTAATGGTGCACACTTAGATGCAAATAAAAGTATCCTCCCCATAGGAGTCACTGCTTTTATTTGTAGGGCCAAAGAGGAACCGACTATTAATTTTATTTGTCAAAAAGTAAGGTTGACAAGATAATAAAATTAATGGGTAAAACCTCCTCTTACAAATGTAGAATTCGTATACGTCCACACAGAGTGACATACGATATTCTCGGTGATTTGAGGTGTTGGTTGATTTCGGAATTTTATTGTTTTGAGGAACCAATAATATTTGAAATCTAATATAATGATCTATGTGATTCTTAGGATTTTCAAAATTGACTTTTAGTCCACTTACTGTGATACTAAAGGAAATAAACTCACTGTACCTAAATAATATTGATTGGAAAAGATTCTAGATATTGTCTTATCTGCTAAGGAGTACAAGTATGCACTCTTCAAAGAGTGTCCTCAAGCCATCATTTCTCAAAAGGGTTTCCACTTCTAAGCCGAAAGGCAAGAAGAAGAAGAAACAAGGTGAAGCAAAGATGGTGGGAGGATCTCAGGGAAGAGTGAAGAAGCCGAAAGGCAAGTACTTCACTTGCAAGCAGGATGGACATTGGAAGAAGGACTGTCCCAATCCAAAACAGAACATAGGTATATCTTTTGGACTAGTCATTAAAACATGATTAGCGGTGATATCTACCGGCACCTGGTGAGTAGATACGGGAGCCACTAATCATGTCTGCAATAATTTACAGGGGTTCCAGGAAACCCGATGACTAGCTAAAGGGGAGATTACCATTTACTTGGGCAATGCCATGATGGTGGCGGCTATTGCAGTGGGAGAAGTTTTATTTATCTCTTGAAAATAATAAAACTTTGGTTCTGGAAAATTCCCTTTATGTACCTTTATTTAGAAAGAATTTAGTTTCAGTTTCTAAATTATTATGGATGGATATTCTATTTCTTTTAATGACAGAGTTGTTATAAAAAGGAATAGGGAGAATATCTATTCAGGTACATTGAAAGAAAATTTGAACCAAAACCTCCCACGATGCAAATTGAAGTTAATAACTCATCTTCTAATTCCAATAAGAGAAAAGAACCTTCGAAGATGAACCAAACATATCTTTGGCTTCTTAGGCTTGGTCACATTAACCTAAGCAGAATTCAAAGGTTGAAAGCTGATGGACCTTTGGGTTCATTAGTGGTGGAGGATCTCCCAACCTACGAATCTTGCTTGGAGGGTAAGATGACCAAGAGGCCTTTTTCAAGGCCAAGGGGTATAGATCCAAAGATGTGTTGGAATTGGTTCATTCTGATTCGTATGGTCCAATGTCTATCCAGACAAGAGGTAGTTTTGAACATTTCATCTTTTTCATAGATGATTGTTCAAGATACGCATGACACTACGATCTGATCGTGGTGATGAGTACCTCTTGGGAGAGTTTAGGAACTACTTATCAGAGGCTGGGATTCAATCCCAATTGACTGCGCCTGGCACACCCCAGCAGAACGGTGTAGCAGAGCGAAGGAAAAGGACTCTTATGGAGATGATTAGATCGATGATGAGTTATTCTGACTTATCAGATTCGTTCTAGGGATATGCTCTAGATACGACGGTATACATTCTGAACCTGGTTCCATCTAAATCAGTGCCTTCTACTCCCACAGAATTGTGGACTGGGCGAAAGCCTAGTCTAAGACATATTTAGATATGGGAGTACAGCACATTGGCTGAAGGCAGATACTGGTAAGATGGAACCTCGTACAGAAGTACGCATGTTCGTTGACTATCCTAGGGGAACGAAGGGTGGATTGTTTTATAGTCCTAGAGATCAGAGGGTGATCGTTAACACGAACGCCAGATTTCTAGAGGAAGACTATGTGATTAGCCACAAGCCCAAGGGTAAAATTGTTCTGGAGGAGTTAAAAAGGGAAGTCACTTCTTTAGTACCACCGGTACAAGAGGACATACCACTGTTGGAATGTATACTGAAAGCCTAGCTCTTTTTGTATGAACATTTTATTTTGAAATAAGAATCACATGATCATTATTTGCATTTTATATATTCATTATATATGTTTTCATATTGTCTAATATTTTACATTGTAGATAACATGGTGCTTGGTGTGGCACAGAAGATCATGTTATCAGTACCTTGTAAAATATAAGTAAAGGCTCACAACCAAGATGGTTTTGGACAAACCATTGGCATGGTTGTAGTGTAGCTTGGTATTGTTTTATCTTGGACATAGAGTTACACTAGTACACTTAGGTGTATTGAGTAGGACCGACATAGAGGTGATTCAATTTAGTACTGACTACATAATTGAATCGGACCTCGGATATTATGTTGTACATGCTCTTAATCCCGATATAATAACGGGCACATGTACTTAGTATTTATTTCTTTGATTTACCAGTGGGTGAGATTTAGATGGATTAAATCAATATGTCCGGTAAGTTGGGAAATAATATTATTTACATGGTGTGCCGTTGATTATAGGAGGAAACCGTGTTATATATATTAGGTTGATGATGTCCCCTTGAGGAGCTCATAAGGTTCATCATGTAAACCCAGCTGGTTGACTTAGTCAACATGATGATAAGGTTGAGTGGTACTACTCGAGGAATTAGATGTTAATTAATTGATGGTCAGTAAATCAATTAATTGACGGATATTCGATATCTTAAACACGGGGAGATTAATGTACAAATAATATATGGAACCCATATTGATTTATGGGGGTTGGTGAGGTAGTTCAATGATGATCCTCTAGTGGAATGGAACATCATTGATGGATCAAGTTTGTGTGGTTCCGATCCATCGGGTGGCCAAGACCCAACTCCTCCTTATGGTCCCTATCGTAGCCTAATATAATCCTTGTGAAGTCTAGGATCCAAGAATGTAAAACAAAACCTAGAACCAACGGTTGGGATTAAATCCCTAGATCCGATGGTTAGGATGAAATCCTAGAATCGACGGTTGGTATTAAATCCCTAGATCCGACGGTTGGGATAAAACCCTAGATCCGATGGTTGGGATGAAACCTTAGATGCGACGGTTGGGATGAAATCCTAGATCCGACGGTTGGGATTAAACCTTAGATCCGACGGTTGGGATAAAACCCTAGATTCGACGATGGAGATTAAATCCCTAGATCCGACGGTGGAGATTAAAGGAGGCTTAAGCCCTATTCTATAAATAGATGCTTAGGGTTGGGCGGCGAGAATATGATCGAGTATCAAGGAATTGGAGTTAGGGTTTGGTTCATCCACAAGTGGGCGGCTAGGGTTCATTGGGCGGCTAGGGTTTTGGAGCAAAGCTTGGGCGGCAAGCTTCTTCCTTCAAGTTGATTGCCGGCGCCCATCCTCCTCTATCATTCCTTGGCCGGCGCCCATCATAGAGCCCTCTACCTTCTTCCTTGGCCGGCGGTTCTCCTCCCATTGGTGGCCGGTTCTCTTCCTCCTCCCCATTCTCCAAAGTGGCCGGCGGCAACACTTCTTGAAGTTGGCCGGCGCATCATCCAATAGTTCCTTGGCCGGCGGTTACACCAAGTTCCATAATTTGGTGGCCGGTTCTAGATAGGAAGGTATTTGTGGTTTCTTCTCTTTGTTCGCAGCGGACAAGGTAGAGAAGAAAGTGATCTAGAAGGCTTCTACTCGTGGAGGATCTTCGTCCACACGTCGTCCACGAGAAGGATAGGACATACGGTAGAAGATCGTAAGGTATAAAGTTATTTTAACTTTATGTACAGATCTGAGCATGTTCTTATTTGTTTTGATTATGCATGTGTGTGTATGAATATATATTGTATAATCATGGACCCCGAAGACAAACACAAAAACCGGCGATCCGTCCGTCGTCTCTTCCGCGGCTAACCAACTAGAAGAGTTGTGTTGCTTAAACAACTAGTTTGTTCAAGCGACCACTCAAGTTGTTAGCATGACGACGAAAAGGTTGTTCTAAGGAAGCTCATCCCATCCGGATTAATTCTTTCATTAGTGAAAATTTTAATCCGGGGACATGGGAGCCAATGAGCCTCCGAAGCATCCAACCGATAATTGGTATCACAGCCACAGTTTCCGATTTTGTGTGTTTTGGATTCGATTAATTTTTTATGCACTTTTTCATATATTATATGTGCCGGATAATAGTAGGATATGCGTAATTTAACTCTTTGGTTGCAGGCATAAGATCCGACTATTATGGCCATGTGTGTGCATGTGAATGGATGTGTAAAAATTTATTATTTGAATCCTCGGGGTTGACGAGGCTAGATTAGTATTTAATTTTTGTAATTAAATACGGCATTGTTTAGCCGCTCATTTTAGTTTACTTTCGATCTAGATGATTTGTACACTCCTTCGTGGAGTATAGGATCGATGGATGTAAATTAAAATGTTTTATCTCGGCTCGGAACTCTTTGGTGACTTGCGCACGGGAAAAGATGGAGCGGACGAGGTGGCGACACGACGGGATGCATATTGGAGGACAATGCCATAATAGTTGGAAAAATTCTATTTTTTCCATATTTATTGCTTATTTGTTTTATATGCATGTTGTGTATGTTTAAAATTTCTCAATTGCAATTTACTAAGTGGGAGAGGGATATTTTAATTAATTCCCGCGGCCTCCATTACAATTTGACGTGTGATGCAACAAACTTGTGCGTTGGCTTTGAGTGCCTTCCTCCCCATCGGATGGGTTTGTTTGCGGATCACTAGGTCAAATAATGGTTATAGGAAATTATTTAGGAGCGTGTGTACTTCCCCATCGGTAAGACACATAATCCGAAATAATTCCCTTAGTATCGTGTAATGGTGCACACTTAGATGCAAATAAAAGTATCCTCCCCATCGGAGTCACTGCTTTTATTTGTAGGGCTAAAGAGGAACCAACTATTAATTTTATTTGTCAAAAAGTAAGGTTGACAAGATAATAAAATTAATGGGTAAAACCTCCTCTTACAAATGTGGAATTCGTATACGTCCACACTATTGTGGCATGCGATATTCTCGGTGTTTTGAGGTGTTGGTTAATTTCGGGATTTTATTGTTTTGAGGAATCAATAATATTTGAAATCTAATATTTTTTTTGATCATTGTGATTTTTAGGATTTTCAAATGGCTTTCAACCCACTTGCTGTGATTTTAAAAGAAAACAAACTTACCGGTTTGTACTCTTCGAGGTCTGTCCTCCTAAGCCCACCGATGACTCTGATGAAAAGGAGAAAGAACGTTATAAGAAATGGGTTAAGACAAATGAGATGGCGTGGTGTTACATTTTGGCATCTATGTCAAATGTGCTGCAACATCAGCATCAGGCCATAGCCACTGCTTATGACATGATGTTCAATCTCAGGGAACTTTTCGGATATCAGAGTAGGGCGGCTAGGCAGGAGGCAATGAGAAACTTGATGACGACCACCATGGTCGAGGGAACACCCGTTAGGGATCATGTTCTCAAGATGATGGCTCATCTTAATGAGATGGATGTCCTCGGAGCTGAGATCGATGGGGAAACCCAGGTCGATATCATTCTCCAATCTCTGCCTAGGAGTTTTGAGCAGTTCCGCCTCAACTACAACATGAACAAGAGGTTGTATTCATTGGCGGAGCTTGATGTAACTCCAAAGCAGAGGGGGCTTTTTGCCGAGTTCTCAAGCCATGGTCGCTCAGAAGGTTTCTTCCTCTAAACCGAAAGGTAAGAAGAAGAAGAAGCAAGGTGGAGCGAAGAAGGTAGCAACAGGACCTCAGGCAGGAGTGAAGAAGCCGAAAGGCAAGTGCTTGACTTGCAAGCAGACTATACATTGGAAGGTGGACTGTCCTCGCCGAAAGAACAAAGGTATATCTTCTTGTTTAGTTGTTGAAACATGTTTAGCGGTGTTATCTACCAGTGCCTGGTGTGTAGATACAGGAGCCACTGATCATGTCTGCAATACCTTGCAGGGGTTCCAGGAAACCCGACGACTAGCTGAGGGAGAGATTACCGTCTTCATGGGCAATGCTTCAAAGGTGGCGGCTATTTCAGTGGGAGACGTTTATTTATCTTTTGATAGGAATAAATTTTTGGTTTTAAGAAATTGTCTTTATGTACCTACTTTTAGAAAGAATTTAATTTCAGTTTCTAAATTGTTTATGGATGGATATTCTGTTTCTTTTAATGACAAGGTGGTTATAAAAAGGAATAGGGAGATTATCTGTTCTGGTACATTGGTTGGCAATTTATATACTCTTGAACCAAAAACTCCCACGATGCAAATAGAAGTAAATAGCTCATCTTCTAAATCTAATAAGAGAAAAGAACCTTCGCAAATGAACCAAACATATCTTTGGCACCTAAGGCTTGGTCATATTAACCTAAGTAGAATTCAAAGGTTGATAGCTGATGGACCTTTGGGTTCATTAGTGGTGGAGGATCTCCCAACCTGCTAATCTTGCTTGGAAGGTAAAATGACCAAGAGGCCTTTCAAGGCCAAGGGGTATAGAGCCAAAGATGTGTTAGAATTGGTTCATTCTGATTTGTGCGGTCCTATGTCTATCCGGGCAAGAGGTGGTTTTGAATATTTTGTCTCTTTTATAGACGATTATTCAAGATATGGATACATTTACTTGATGCGCCACAAGTCTGAATGCTTTGACAGGTTCAAAGAATTCAAGGCTGATGTGGAGAACCGTCAAGGTAAAAGTATCAAGACATTACGATCTGATCGTGGTGGCGAGTAGCTCTTGGGAGAGTTTAGGAGTTACTTATCAGAGGCTGGGATTCAATCCCAATTGTCCGCACCTGGCACACCCCAGCAGAATGGTGTGGTGGAGCGAAGGAACAGGACCCTTATGGAGATGGTCAGATCTATGATGAGTTATTCTGAGTTACCTGATTCGTTCTGGGGGTTTGCTCTGGAAACAGCAGCACACATTCTGAACTTGGTTCCATCTAAGTCAGTACCCTCTACTCCCACAGAGTTGTGGACTGGGCGAAAGCCTAGTCTAAGACATATTCGAATTTGGGGCAGTCCAGCACATGTGCTGAAGAGAGATGCTGGTAAGTTGGAATCTCGTACAGAAGTGCGCTTGTTTGTTGGTTACCCTAAGGGAATGAAGGGTGGTTTATTCTATAGTCCTAGAGATCAGAAAGTGATCATGAGTACGAATGCCAGATTTCTAGAGGAGGACTATGTGATGAACCACAAGCCCACGAGTAGGATTGTTCTTGAGGAGATGACAGGGGAAGTCCCGACTTCAGTACCATCGGTACAAGAGGAGACACCACAAGTCACTGCACCGCGTGTCACAGAGCATACACAGGAGGCACCTCGTCGTAGTGGGGGCGTTGTTAGACAACCCGACAGATTCATGTTTTTGGGAGAGTCTTCGGACTTAGTCCCTGGTGAACATGAACCTGATCCCTGGACATATGACGAGGCAATCCAAGATAGAGATGCAGTATCTTGGCAAAGAGCGATGAATTCAGAGATAGAATCTATGGATTCTAATCAGGTCTGGGAGCTAGTAGAGCCACCCGATGGTGTAAAAACCATTGGATGCAAGTGGATGTACAAGAGAAAGAGAGGAGTAGACGGGAAGGTTGAGACCTTCAAAGCTAGGCTTGTTGCGAAAGGGTATACTCAGAAAGAGGGTATCGATTATGAGGAGACCTTTTCGCCGGTAGCTATGCTTAAGTCTATCCGGATTCTCTTATCTATAGCAGCTCATATGGATTATGAGATATGGCAGATGGATGTCAAGACAGCTTTCCTTAACGGAAGTCTTGAGGAGAACATCTATATGCGGCAACCAGAGGGATTCATTGCTAAAGGCAAAGAGCATCTTGTATGTAAGCTTAATCGGTCCATTTATGGATTGAAGCAAGCTTCTAGATCTTGGAACATCCGCTTTGATGAGGTAATCCAATCATATGGATTTATTCAAAGTCCGGATGAGCCTTGTGTATACAAGAGATGTGACGGAAACGTAGTGGTGTTTCTTGTACTATACGTAGATGACATTTTGTTAGTTGGCAACAATATCAAAGTGTTATCAGACGTAAGGGTATGGTTGTCCAAAAAGTTTGACATGAAGGACTTGGGAGAAGTGGGACACATCCTTGGGATCAAAGTTATAAGGGATCGCAAGAAAAGGATGTTGTGCTTATCTCAAGCTTCATACATTGACACTATCCTTGCTCGTTTTAGCATGCAGAACTTCAAGAAAGGTTTTCTACCTTTTAGGCAAGGAGTTCCTTTATCTAAAGAGATGTGTCCCAAAACATCAAAGGAGATAGAGGACATGAAGGCGGTTCCTTATGCTTCGGCAGTAGGAAGCCTTATGTATGCTATGCTATGTACGAGATCGGATATCTGCTTTGCCGTGGGCATGGTTAGCAGATATCAGAGTAATCCTGGACAGAGACATTGGACTGCGGTAAAGCATATATTGAAGTACCTGAGAAGGACTAGGGATTATATGCTAGTTTACCGAGCAAATCAATTAGTCCCTGTGGGTTACACGGATTCAGATTTCCAATCAGATAGGGACAAGAGTAAGTCTACCTCGGGGTTTGTGTTTACTTTTGGAGGTGGAGCCATAGTATGGAGGAGTGTCAAGCAAAAATGCGTGGCGGACTCTACCATGGAAGCTGAGTATGTGGCAGCCTCTGAGGCAGCTAAGGAAGCTGTATGGCTCAGGAACTTCTTGATGGACTTGGATGTGATTCCTGGTTTGCCCAGAACTATCACAATTTATTGTGATAACAGTGGTGCAGTTGCAAACTCGAAGGAACCACGAGCCCATAAGGCGAGTAAACACATAGAGCGCAAGTACCACCTCATACGAGAGATCGTAAAGCGAGGAGAAGTTGCTGTCGCCAAGATTGCATCAGAGGATAACCTGGCGGATCCATTCACAAAGGCCCTTCCAGCGAAAGCGTTTGATAGGCATGTGGAGGACATGGGGATCAGATGTATGGCAGAGTGATGACAGCATAGTCTTTTAGTATAAGTGGGAGATTGTTGGAATGTATACTGAAAGCCTAGCTCTTTTTGTATGAACATTTTATTTTGAAATAAGAATCACATGATCATTATCTGCATTTTATATATTCATTATATATGTGTGCATATTGTCTAATATTTTACATTGTAGATAACATGGTGCTTGGTGTGGCACAGAAGATCATGTTATCAGTACCTTGTAAAATATAAGTAAAGGCTCACAACCAAGATGGTTTTGGACAAACCATTGGCATGGTTGTAGTGTAGCTTGGTATTGTTTTATCTTGGACATAGAGTTACACTAGTACACTTAGGTGTATTGAGTAGGACCGACATAGAGGTGATTCAATTTAGTACTGACTACATAATTGAATCGGACCTCGGATATTATGTTGTACATGCTCTTAATCCCGATATAATAACGGGCACATGTACTTAGTATTTATTTCTTTGATTTACCAGTGGATGAGATTTAGATGGATTAAATCAATATGCCCGGTAAGTTGGGAAATAATATTATTTACATGGTGTGCCGTTGATTATAGGAGGAAACCGTGTTATATATATTAGGTTGATGATGTCCCCTTGAGGAGCTCATAAGGTTCATCATGTAAACCCAGCTGGTTGACTTAGTCAACATGATGATAAGGTTGAGTGATACTACTCAAGGAATTAGATGTTAATTAATTGATGGTCAATAAATCAATTAATTGACAGATATTCGATATCTTAAACACGGGGAGATTAATGTACAAATAATATATGGAGCCCATATTGATTTATGGGGGTTGGTGAGGTAGTTCAATGATGATCCTCTAGTGGAATGGAACATCATTGATGGATCAAGTTTGTGTGGTTCCGATCCATCGGGTGGCCAAGACCCAACTCCTCCTTATGGTCCCTATCGTAGCCTAATATAATCCTTGTGAAGTCTAGATCCAAGAATGTAAAACAAAACCTAGAACCAACGGTTGGGATTAAATCCCTAGATCCGATGGTTAGGATGAAATCATAGAATCGACGGTTGGGATTAAATCCCTAGATCTGACGGTCGGGATAAAACCCTAGATCCGACGGTTGGGATGAATCCTTAGATGCGACGGTTGGGATGAAATCCTAGATCCGACGGTTGGGATTAAACCCTAGATCCGACGGTTGGGATAAAACCCTAGATCCGACGGTGGAGATTAAATCCCTAGATCCGATGGTGGAGATTAAAGGAGGCTTAAGCCCTATTCTATAAATAGATGCTTAGGGTTGGACGGCGAGAATATGATCGAGTATCAAGGAATTGGAGTTAGGGTTTGGTTCATCCACAAGTGGGCGGCTAGGGTTCATTGGGCGGCTAGGGTTTTGGAGCAAAGCTTGGGCGGCAAGCTTCTTCCTTCAAGTTGATTGCCGGCGCCCATCCTCCTCTATCATTCCTTGGCCGGCGCCCATCATAGAGCCCTCTACCTTCTTCCTTGGCCGGCGGTTCTCCTCCCATTGGTGGCCGGTTCTCTTCCTCCTCCCCATTCTCCAAAGTGGCCGGCGGCAACACTTCTTGAAGTTGGCCGGCGCATCATCCAATAGTTCCTTGGCCGGCGGTTACACCAAGTTCCATAATTTGGTGGCCGGTTCTAGATAGGAAGGTATTTGTGGTTTCTTCTCTTTGTTCGCAGCGGACAAGGTAGAGAAGAAAGTGATCTAGAAGGCTTCTACTCGTGGAGGATCTTCGTCCACACGTCGTCCACGAGAAGGATAGGACATACGGTAGAAGATCGTAAGGTATAAAGTTATTTTGACTTTATGTACAGATCTGAGCATGTTCTTATTTGTTTTGATTATGCATGTGTGTGTATGAATATATATTATATAATCATGGACCCCGAAGACAAACACAAAAACCGGCGATCCGTCCGTCGTCTCTTCCGCGGCTAACCAACTAGAAGAGTTGTGTTGCTTAAACAACTAGTTTGTTCAAGCGACCACTCAAGTTGTTAGCACGACGACGAAAAGATTGTGCTAAGGAAGCTCATCCCATCCGGATTAATTCTTTCATTAGTGAAAATTTTAATCTGGGGACATGGGAGCCAATGAGCCTCCGAAGCATCCAACCGACAACCACATGTCACTGCACCGCGTGTCACAGAGGATACACAGGTGATACCTCATCGTAGTGGGAGGGTTGTTAGACAGCCTGAGAGATTCATGTTCTTGGGAGAATCTTTTGATTTGGTCCCTAGCAAACATGCTGATCCCTAGACATACGACGAGGCAATCCAAGATATAAATACAACATCTTTGCAAAGTGCAATGAATACTGAGATTGAATCTATGGATTCAAGTCAGGTCTGGGAGCTCTTGTGCACTGCAGCTCATATGAATTATGAGTTGTGGCAGATGGATGTCAAGACAGCTTTCTATAATGGAAGTCTTGAGGAAAACATCTATATGAAGCAACCAGAGGGATTCATTTCTAAGGGCAAAGAGCATATTGTATGCAAGCTTAATCGGTCCGTTTATGGACTGAAGCAAGCTTTGATGTCTTGGAACATCCGCTTTGATGAGGTAAATCCAGACTTATGGATTTATTCAAAGTCCGGATGAGTCTTGTGTATACAAGAGATGTGACAGAAACGTAGTGGTATTTCTTGTACTATACGTAGATAATATTTTGGTAGTTGGCAACAATATCAGAGTGTTATCAGACGTAAGGGTATGGTTGTCCAAACAGTTTTGAAGGACTTGGGAGAAGTGGGTCACAACCTTGGGATCAAGGTTGTTGTGCTTATCCCAAGCTTCATACATAGACATGATTTTGGATCGTTTTAGCATGCAGAACTCCAAGAAGGGTTTTCTACCTTTCAGGTATGGAGTTCCTTTATCTAAGGAGATGTGTCCTAGATCATATGAGGTGATAAAGGAGCTGAAGGCGGTTCCTTATGCTTTGGCAGTAGGAAGCCTCATGTATGCTATGTACGAGACAAGATATCTGCTTTGCCGTGGGCATGGTTAGCAGATATCAGAGTAATCTCGACAGGACATTGATCGCAGTAAAGCATATATTGTAGTGCCTGAGAAGGACTAGGGATTATATGCTAGTTTACCGGGCAGACCAATTACTCCCTGTGGGTTGCATGGATTGCGATTTCCAATCAAATAGGGATAACAGTAAGTCTACCTCAGGGTTTGTGTTTACTTTAGGAGGTGGAGCCATTGTATGGAGGAGTGCCCAGCATAAATGCGTGGCGGACTCCACCATGGAAGCTGAGTATGTGGCAGCCTATGAGGCAGCCAAAGAAGCTGTGTGGCTCAGGAACTTCCTGATGGACTTGGATGTGATTCCTGGTTTGCCCAAAACTATCACAATTTATTGTGATAATAATGGTGCAGTTGCAAACTCGAAGGAACCACGAGCCCATAAGGCTAGTAAACACACAGAGTGCAAGTACCACCTGATACGAGAAATCGTAAAGGAGGTAGAAGTTGCTATCGCCTAGATTGCATCAGAGGATGACCTGGTAGACCCTTTCACTAAGGCCCTTCTAGCGAGAGCTTTGATAGGCATGTGGAGGGAAGAGGAATCAGATGTATGGCAGTATGATGACAGCATAGTCTTTTAGTATAAGTGGGAGATTGTTGGGATGTATACTGAAAGCCTAGCTCTTTTGTATGAACATCTTTATTTTGAAATAAGAATCACATGATCATTGTTTTTATATTTTTATGATTATGCAAAATTGTCTAATATTTTACATTGTAGATAACATGGTGCTTGGGTGTGGCACAGAAGATCATGTTATCAGTCCCTTGTAGAATATAAGTAGAGGCTCACAACCAAGATGATTTTGGACAAACCATTGGCATGGTTGTAGTGTAGCTTGGTATTGTTTTGTCTTGAACATAAAGTTACACTAGTACACTTAGGTGTATTGAGCAGGACCGACATAGAGGTGATTCAATTAGTCGCTGACTACATAATTGAATCGGACCTCGGATATTATGTTGTACATGCTCTTAATCCCGATATAATAACGGGCACATGTACTTAATATTTATTTCTTTGATTTATCAGAGGGTGAGATTTCTATGGATTAAATCAATATGCCCGGTAAGTTGGGAAATGATATTATTTACATGGTGTGTCGTTGATTATAGGAGGAAACCGTGTCCTATATATTAGGTTGATGATGTCCCCTTGAGGAGCTCATAAGGTTCATCATGTAAACCCTGCAGGTTTACTTAGTCAACATGATGATAAGGTTGAGTGGTACTACTCGAGGAGTTAGATGTTAATTAATTGATGGTCAGTAAATCAATTAATTGACGGACATTCGATATCTTAAACACGGGGAGATGAATGTACAAATAATATATGGAGCCCATATTAATTTATGGGGGTTGGTGAGGTAGTTCGATGATGATCCTCTAGTGGAATGGAACATCATTGATGGATCAAGTTTGTGTGGTTCCGATCCATCGGGTGGCCAAGACCCAACTCCTCCTCATGGTCCCTATCGTAGCCTAATATAAACCTCATAAAGTCTAGATCAAATGATGGAAAACAAATCTCTAGATCCGACGGTTGGGATTAAAACCCTAGAACCGACGGTTAAGATTAAATCTCTAGATCCGATGTTTAGGATTAAAACCCTAGAACCGACGATTGAGATTAAATCTCTAGATCCGACGGTTGGGATTAAAACCCTAGAACCGACGGTGGAGATTAAACCAAGGCCTAAACCTAACTCTATATATATGGGAGATTGGGTTGGGCGGCAAAAAAAAAAGTTTTTTTTGATTGATGATGGATGGTTTAGGGGATTAGGGTTTGCTTCCTTTGGAGGCTAGGAACCCTAGTTGGTTTAGAATCTTTTGGGCGGCTAGTTTTTGGGAGAAAGGCATGGGGCGGCAACAAGTGGAAGAAGAGTTTCTTCTTCTTCCTAAGGCATGGCCGGTCCCTTCCTTCTACCCTTCTACCTTGGTTGGTCCACATTCTATTCTTCTATCCCCTCTTCCATGGCCGGCGCATAGTTGATGGAGTTAGAAAGGCATGGGGTGGCAACAAGTGGAAGAAGAGTTTCTTCTTCTTCCTAAGGCATGGCCGGTCCCTTCCTTCTACCCTTCTACCTTGGTTGGTCCACATTCTATTCTTCTATCCCCTCTTCCATGGCCGGCGCATAGTTGATGGAGTTGGATGGCTTGGGCGGTAAGAAACCCTAAGGAGGAAACCCTAATTAGGGTTTGGCTCCTTTTGGGTTGGGCGGCCAAGGTTTGGAAGGAGGGTAGGAGGCATCTTTTGGAAGAGTTCTTCTTCTTCCTAGGAAAGGTGGCCGGTTTAGATCTCCTCCTTCCACCTTGGTTGGGCAGCAAGAAGACCTAAGGAGGAAACCCTAATTAGGGTTTGGCTCCTATGGTTGGGCGGCTAGGGTATGCAAGGAAGGTGGGCGGCAACTATAGGAGAGGAGCTCTTCCTCTTCCTAGGTTGTGGCCGGCTCCTTCCTCTATTCCCTCCACCGTGGCCGGCGCCCAACATATTCCCTTTCTCCTCTTCACTCCATCTTGGCCGGCGGTACTAGAAGCTAGGGTTTGTCCCTAGTTCGGTTCCTTGGTTGTTTTCATATTATTCTCTCTATTCTTGGGGCCGGCGGGATCAATCCTTTGTGGATTGGTGGTTGGCTCAAGCAAGAAGGGAAAGAGAGTTCTTCATTCTTTGGATTGAAGAAGATCTAGGAAGCTTCAACTTGTGGAGGATCTTCGCCCACACGAAGTCTACAAGGAGGTTAGGACATATGATAGAAGATCAAAAGGTATAAAAGTTTTATAACTTTTATTATTGTTCTTTGCATGTTCTTATTGATATGCTAGCTTATGTTCTTTATGTTACTATATGTTGATTATACTAGTTTACATTTGCATGTATTTGTATAATCATGGACCCCGAATAAGAAACACAAAAACCGGCAATCCGTCCGTCGTCTCTTCCGCGGCTAATCGACTAGAAGAGTTTGGTTGCTTGAACAACAAGTTTGTTCAAGTGATCGCTCGAGTCGTTGGCACGATGACAAATAAATTGTGCTTAGGAAACTCATCCCATCCGGATTAGTTTTCATTAGTGAAAATTTTAATCCGGGGGCATGGGAGCCGATGAGCATTCCGAGGAATAGCACGATGCCAACATCCCTAACCTCTTCGACTAGTCGAGTTCAAGAGGAGGACTCAACTCGGGTTGAAAAACTCGAAGTTGAGAACTCACTCTTGAAGAGTCAAGTCGAAGATCTTAGGAATACGTTGGAAAGGTTTACTTTGGGATCCAAAGGACTTGACCTCCTACTTGGATCGCAAATGGCCGTGTACAACAAGGCCGGACTAGGGTTTAGCTCAAATACGACCAACAAGTCATATATGTCGATTGTAAGTAGACATAAAAAATGTGTCCAAGCATGGGTCCCTAAGACCACCTTAATTTCAAACTTAGGATCGAACCGGTACTGGGTTCCCAAGGGCCAAATCCACTATGTGGAGAGACCAAATCGATTCAACGGTCCAGGGGGAGCTAGTACGAAACTTGTTTGTGTTTTAACCTAGAAATTGCATGCTTAGGTTTTTATTTAGTTTGATTTTCCTTTTTAGAATTGTTAGATAGGACTATAACTCGTTAATACTTGATAACATAGTACCAGGACGCGGCTAGATGATAGTACGCTAGGAAAGCGGAGTCTTGTGTATTCGGGCTAGATAAGGCGTATCTAGTTCGGTGCACTTGATCGAGCGGAACTAGCTGAAGCTACCTCGCCGTATCCTAGACTAGTTAGACCAGGAAGTGGTCTTAGGTAAGTCAAGTCTCTATTTTCTTGAAAATGGCTTTGTCTAAGGAAGTGGTCATTGTTCCGATCAAAGAAGGCCTTTGTGCCTCGCCACGACCTAGAAGCCATGATCTTGAAAAGGTGACTTGATGAGCCTAAGGTCAAATCCGAATCTAACGCAAGGTTGACAGGTGTTTAAGTCATTAAATTTAAATCAAGTAAAATTGGAAGTCATCTCACAAGAACATATAGGGTTAACGTGTTTGATCATGTAGACATGGGTGAGATGATTTAGGTTAATAATTTTCAATCAATCTTTAATAAATCCAATATCCGATCCAACTACCTTGCGTGTAGGATCAATGGATGTTGGACAGTGGTTGCTCCCGACACATGACCGAGGATCAACTCAAGTTTTCGAAGCTTCGATTCAAACGACAAGGATCGGTAGCCTTCGGAAATAACGGCAAGCTCAAAATCATCGGATCAGGTGATATTGAGCTTAACTCAAATTTTGTTATTCAAAATGTTTTATTAGTAGAAAAATTTCAATATAATTTACTTAGTGTAAGCCAATTGTGTGATAATAACTATAAGGTCATATTTCTAGAAAATGAATGCGTAATTAATACAAATGAAACTTCTAAAACAATTCTTAAGGGAACTAGAAATAACAATATTTACACTATTAACTTAACTAACTCCTCAACTAAGTGTCTTATGACACGGCAAGAGGAATCATGGTTGTGGCACCGACGACTCGGTCACTCACACCCAATACTCATCCACAAGATGAGTCAGAGTGACTTAGTCAGAGGTTTGCCTAACCTCAATAACTTGGATAATAAAATATGTAATGCTTGTCAACAAGGTAAACAATCTAGGACACAACATCAACTAACTAATCAAGAACGAACCAAAAGTGTGCTTGAGCTCCTACACATGGATCTATTTGATTCACACGGAGCTAAGTCACTTAATGGAAGTAAATTCTGCTTAGTCATAATTGATGACTATTCTAGATTTACTTGGGTTAGGTTCATCAAACACAAAAGTGATACCCTAGATCTATTAATCAATCTATTTAAATTAATAGAAAATCAACAAAGCATTAAAATCAAAAGACTTAGGACTGATCATGGTGGTGTATTCGAGAACCATAGGTTTACAAAATTCTGTAACCTAAATGGATACCACCATGAGTTCTCTTGCCCTAGAACTCCACGACAAAATGGCTTAGTAGAATGCAAAAATAGAACCCTACAAGAAGCCGCTACGACAATGTTAAATGAGTATAACCTACCCGATAGGTTTTGGGCGGAAGCTGTGAGTATGGCGTGCTATGTCCAAAATAGGATCCTTATGGTAAAGAGACACCTTAATACCTCATATGAGATTTATCACGATAAAATACCTAACATCAAGTACTTTAGGGTATTTGGGTGTAAGGTACATATCCTAAACACTAAGGATTACCTAGGGAAATTTACATCCAAAACCACGACCGGAATCTTTCTAGGATACTAGACTACAAGTAGAGCTTATAGAGTATATAACCATGACACCCTTAGAGTTGAAGAGATTATCAATGTAGTATTTGATGAAGGACACGAACCTACAAAACCCCCGGCAACCCCAATTTGCGAGCCGATTCATACTAGACCTAACTCTGATCTGGAGATTAGGTCTAGTGTTAATCCTAATCTAAGTCAACCAAGTCACTCTAATGACCAAGTGATAGATGACTCTAACCAAACTAGAACTCAAACGAGTCATCCTATTGATCAAGTTGTAGACTTAAACCCAAATCCAACTAGGACTCAAACGAATCATCCTATTGACCAAGTGATAAGTGATCCAAGTCTAGGAGTTCGAACTAGAGCCTCATACAGAAACCTTAGTCAAATCTCCTTAATTTCCAAAATTGAACCCAAGACTATTGACCAAGCTCTTCTTGATCCCGATTGGATTATTGCAATGCAAGAAGAGTTGGCTCAATTCACTAGGAACGAAGTATGGGAATTAGTACCACCACCTAAAGATAAAACAATCGTTGGAACAAGGTGGGTGTTTAGAAATAAACTTGATGATAAAGGTGAAGTAGTTAGAAATAAAGCCAGACTAGTCGCTAAAGGGTTTAATCAAGTTGAAGGTTTAGATTACGACGAAACCTATGCCCCAGTAGCTAGATTAGAGTCCATTCGAATGCTATTAGCGTATGTAGCACATCGAGGATTTAAGTTGTTTCAAATGGATGTAAAATCTGAGTTCTTAAATGGATACATTAAAGAAGAAGTTTATGTTAGTCAACCCCCCGGTTTCGAAAGTTTAGACAAACCCGACCATGTCCTTAGGTTAAAGAAAGCTCTCTATGGACTTAAACAAGCTCCTCGAGCTTGGTACGAGAGACTTTCGATTTATCTTAAGTCCAAAGGTTTTAACCAAGGTGTAGTTGACCCAACTCTTTTCGTAAAAACCTTAGGTAAAGACATATTCATAGCCCAAATCTACGTAGATGATATTATTTTCGGAACCACCAACTCAATCCTACTAAATGAGTTCATTTTACTTATGGAAAGTGAATTTGAAATGAATTTAGTAGGCGAGTTAAGCTTCTTTTTAGGTCTACAAATTAAACAAACTAAAAATGGAATATACCTACATCAACGCAAATATACTAAGGAATTAATTAAACGCTTTGGAATGCAAGACGCTAAAATTATTAATACCCCAATGACAACTAATGTGAATATAGAAGAAGATGTAATCGGAAATTCAATTGATTTAAAATACTATAGGAGCGTAATAGGGAGTCTCCTTTACTTAACTGCAAGCTGACCCGATATCTTATTTGCAGTAAGTATGTGCGCAAGATTCCAAACCTGTGCCAAGGAGTCTCACCTAACTCTAGTCAAGCGTATCCTTAGATATCTAAAGGGTACACTTAATGTCGGTATTTGGTACCCTAGATCTACCAAGTTCGAACTAACTGGCTACTCCGATTCGGACTATGCCAGTAGTAAGCTCGATAGAAAGAGTACGAGTGGTTGTTGTCAACTTCTCGGCTCGAGTCTAGTAAGTTGGTGCAGTCGGAAGCAACACTGTGTTGCCTTATCTACCACTGAAGCCGAATACATCGCGATGGGTGAGTGTGTCACTCAGCTTCTTTGGATGAAGCACACTCTCCGCGACTTTAAGTTAGACTTTACAAATACTAAACTTCACGTCGATAACATTAGTTCAATTAATCTTACTAAGAATCCGATATGTCACTCTAGGACCAAACATATAGAGGTCAAACACCATTTCATTCGAGAACATGTGGCCAACGGAGCCATACAACTCGAATACGTCGAATCGAAGTCTAACTTGGCAGACCTATTTACTAAACCCTTATCCGAAGCCGAATTTAGTTTATTAAGACGAAAATTAGGCATGTGCGTAGTAGAATAAAACTTTGCAAATTATATTACTACTATTTCTTACTTTTCATTTTTCATGGAACTTGTATAGGACTTACCTTAGATATCATGCACCTATAAATTTAAGGAGTCAATACATCTCACAACACATATGACTAATGTGTTTGTGTACTTAGCCACGTAGATGGGCGTGAGATGTTAGGACCTTACTCCTGGTTCCAGATGTAGAGCTAGTGCATCGCTATGAACCACGGAGTATAATCATACATACTAACCGACTCTGACCAGGACTGGTTGATCTTTCATATCAATCAAGCCAAATATGAGTCAAACATTTTATAGATGAACTTATTTTCAGTATATTATTTTCAAAATAATGTGGAACATGCTTGGACTTTAAAATTAATACTTATTTTTTTATTCCACACACACCCTCACTCTTTTCGATATATGGCAAAAGGGGGAGAAAAAGGCCAAAGTTAAGGGATCAATTTTTTTATATATCAACTTTTTTTATGGCCAAGGCTTGCTTTACTTTAAGTTAACAAAACAAGTTAAGAGAATTCTTAACTTAAACACATTTAGTTAACTTGTTTTTATTAACAAAACGGAAGTAATTTACTTAACTTTAAGTTAACTTGTTTTTGTTAACAAAACGAAGGTAAAGGCCAAGGTTAAAAAATCAATTTTTTGATTTCTTAGCTTAAAACTTATTTTAAACACTATGGACAATATTAAGTAATTTCGGTTACTTAATTCTTTTTTAGTAGCAAACATCAAGGGGGAGAGTTAAAACTCTTTCTCAAGTACTCACCCTCGGTCAAGGGGGAGCACTTGAAAAAGAGTTTTTATATACTCCTGCTCATTCATGCATATCTCATACTCATTTTGCTTAAATGCACTTAATTTATTTTTCTTAAATTTGTATGTGAGTTTGCCATAAATCAAAAAGGGGGGAGATTGTTGGTGCAGTAGGCACCTAAGTCAAACCTGAGTTTTGATTATAGAAAACGATACAAAGTTAAGCTCATGTCGTTATCTCACGAGCTGAATCGAGTGTGCAGAAAATTGCTATAGCTGGAGCTGAAGGCTAGCGACACCCGGAGGAAGCCGCGGTGGTCGGATGACACTCGAGTGACTTCGGAGGGAGCCAAAGAAATCGAGTGGAAGGCCGGAAGCGAAAGCGATACAGTAAGTATCGAGGTAAGCTCGTGTGTGTACGAGAGTAAGTGAGGTCGTATCCTCTTTACGGGGATGATCTTAAGCGTAGATCTGACCAAAGACATCCTATAGGTGGTCTAGGTCGAGATCGGATGGTTGGAGGCCGTCAAAATAATGTTTTTGTTAAGCTAACTTTGCCTTGCAGCTAGCATCAGTCGACTGCCAGCTTGGAGGACTCGACTGCCATCCAACATTCGACTGCCGGAGGTTAGCATTCGACTGATGCTACCATCAGTCGACTGATGGTCAAGGATCAACCTCGAGGAGTCAAGCCTTATCACCATTTTTCAAGGAGCCATGTGCCAAAACTCTATTGGGTGAAGTTCCTCTCGAAAAGGGGCTCAAAGGCTATAAAAGGAGGGCCAATCCTAGGGTTTCTTCATCAATTCTAAGCTTACAAAAGCCTCCGCCAAGCTGCAACTTTTCGACAATGAAGTGCTTCCTCTCTGACGTCTAGGTCTTGATTGCTTTCTTTTTGTAACGTCGATTTAATCTTTTATTTCAGTTCATTACTGCAATTTCTCGGAGGTTTTATCGTAACGAGGAGAGGGGGAGTGTCCCTCTACCTCAAGCTTTGTTTTTATTTGTATCGATCAACTCCTACCTCTAACGAGGAGGAGTTCTTTAGTGTTTTTTTCCCTCCATACGTGGTCAAGGACCACTAGGGCCTTGGAGTAGTAGCCGAAGGCTACGAACCAAGTAAAAATATTTGTCTCCTTTATTTATTTCTTATCTTTCCGCTGCAATTACTTATCTACTCGGGTTTTAACGAACGAACAAAAAAAAAGGGGTTTATCGCTATTCACCCCCCCTCTAGCGATCCGCTTTGATCCAACATCCCTAACCACTCCTAACCCTAGAATATGCTTTGGAAAGCATTAGAAAGGGTGAAAATCCATTGGATATGGATTAGGAGAGTTGTTAGGGTGTGTATAAATTTTAAGGTGTGTGAAGTTCAATGTTGAATTTTTAACCTTAATTTTGATGGTTTAGAGTTCCTATAGGCTTAGGGACTTCCCAAGGACATTGTTGGTGCAATGGTCAAGGAGGAACAAGCCTTTAGGGGGAGGTATCCATCATGGGATGATGGGTGTATTTTTTCTCATGAGGGGGAGAATTGGAAATTTGAGATGCCCAATTTGGAAATTGAGAGAGTTTGTAGGATTGCCTCTCTTAAGTGATATGAGACTTATCACTAGGAAGAGTAAAGACATTCTAGGTATTTTGGACCAAGGGGGAGATTGTAAGATCTCATTGGGATATGAGACATTGACTTCCTTGGGAGAACCTTTTTAATGTATGTCAAAAAGGGAGAGAATAATAGAATTACCAATTTGGGAAAATTGGTAAGGGAATTTGAGTTAGGGGCCTAACTCAAAGGTGTTTGGTTTTTTGTCAAACATCAAAAAGGGGGAGATTGTTGGTGCAATCGACCCAGGTCACAATTGACTAGACTCGAGTTTGACTCGAGTAGTATTTTGATATTTGACATTGATGTCTGACATTGGTGTCTGACAATGTATTGAGGAGATTGTTGGAGCAATCAACCTAGGTCATGATTTTGATGCTTGACGATGGTTTGACCATTGTCATGGGAGAAGTCCAAGTCTTGTGTACTTGGCAAGGAAAGTCCAAGCATGGGTCTTGGCAAAGGAAAGTCCAAGCATGGGTCTTGGCATGGAATGTCCAACATGGGTTGGCAAGGGAAAGTCCAAGCTTGAGTCTTGGCAATTGAGAAGTCCAAGGGGAATATTGGCGGCGTAAAGTCCAAGGGTGGAGTCTTGGCAGCATAAGTCCAATGGTTGGCGGTGTAAAGTCCAATCGGAGTCTTGGCAGTGTAAGTCCAATGTGCCTTGGCGGTGTAGACCACATTAGCATGACAATAGCTGATGGAAGCACCTGAAGGCTAGCGTATGGATGAACAAGTCATGGATGACTTGGAGGGATCCCATAGACGTGAGGCTGATGGAGGTGGCTAGAAGGCTTAGGCCTAGGCTAAGGGTGGTCTAACAAGTATGGGGGCACCATACTTGGGGTTAAAACCTCATGGATGAGGTTATCAGTCGACTGATATTATGGTCAGTTGACTGATGTGAGTCGATTGATGTTTGACTGTAGGAATTGTCCTAGCAGTCGACTGCCAGCTTTGCGCAGTCGACTGCCATGGATGGCAATCAACTACTGGTCAGGTTTTCGGGGATAGAATGTTTTTGAGTCAACTGTTAAGGTTTGACACTCAAGTGAAGGCTCGATCAGTCGACTAATGAGCATGATCAGTCGACTGATGGTCTATCCGTTGGACTTATCCGACGTAGTTCATGCCGTTGTGAGACAACGACTACAGGGGTAGTCGACTGATAGTCCCGATCAGTCGACTATTAGGAAAAAATCAGCTCGAATGCAGGTTATAAAAGTAGTTCGTGGGGAGGATTTTTGGCAAGGTTTCTTGAGCATCTTTGGGGCAATTTACTGCTGCAATTCAAGGTCTCCAAGTGCAACTCAAGTAATCACAAAGCAAGCATCCAAGTTCACAATTGTAAAGTGTTTCTTTACTTGTATTTGTGTAGTTTACTTGTATTAGCTTGTATTTGTCTTTATTACTATTGTAATACATTGTATGAGGTTTCTCCACCTCCAACTTATTATCGAGAAGGAGTTTATTTGATTAGTGGTGTTGTACGCATCGCTAGAGCTCTTTTGAGCTCAATCCGTGGAGTAGAAACCATTCGGTTCCGAACCACGTTATATCGCATGTCTTGTGCATTGTATTTATGTTTGTTGTGTATTGTTATTATTTCTGCTGCGCTAACAAACATCGTAGAAAATAAAGCATGCGAGAACGATCAAATTCCGTGAAGCGGCGAACGTCGCTATTCACCCCCCTCTAGCAGGCGCACAGGTCTTTACAAAAAGGACGACAAGCAAAAAAGTTGCAAAGACTTTCGTCTTGGATTAGTAGTGCGGGAGAAAAGAGAACTTAACGAAAAGCTTAAAACTTACAAATCAAAAAACTAAAACAAAATGAAACTTAAAATAAAATGCTAGATTGGTGGTTTCTCCAAATCGCAGCACCCCCGCTCTGATACCAATTGTTGGATCAAAAAGCGCTAGAGGGGGGGGAGGGTGAATAGCGTGCATAAAACTTCGTCTCTTTTCATTCGTTCGATTAAAACAAAGAGTTGCACAACAGAAAAGTAAATGAGACAAATTTATTTTTACTTGATTCACAACCCAGCAGTTGCTACTTCAAGGCTCCGCGATCCTTGACCGCATATGAAGTGGCAATCCACTATAGAGTCTTCTCTTCATTAGAGGTAGGAGACAATGATCACAAAAATGAAAGCTCAAGAATGAGGCAACAAACCTACCTCACCTCGTTACGATTAAAACCATGAATACAATAAATAAATCAAACTTGCTATTGCCGATGAAGAGGTTGTAAGCTTGGTGCTGTGTCGACGTTATGACGATGTTACGGTGCTAGAGCTTTAATGTTGTGGGATCACTTTGAGAGCAATCTTGATGATGCTAGGGTTCGAGTCCTCCCCTCCTTTTATAAACTTGTGCCTTGGAATAAGTCTAGATCCAGATCCTCAACTTGTGGATCTTATCACGAGGTGGCACCATATCTTATCGCGAAGTGACGACGTCAAATGTTATCCTTTTTGACCTTGTGTATTTGGCTGATTTGTCACCATTTGTCGACTGATGACCTTCATCAGTCGACTGCTGGAGCATCAATCGACTGCCAATAGCCAGTAGTCGACTGCCAGCTTGGTCACTCCCTACAATAAGAGGTTAGCACGAAATATGATAAATATGATGGTTCCTTACCGTTCGATCTCGACCTAGACCTTCCACTAGAAGTCTTAGTCAGATCGCCGCCTACGGTCGTCCCCGTATAGAGGACATGACCATACCATCTCTCTTCACACTCGTGCTTACCTCTGGTCCTTTATGACCTGTCGGTTTGCTTCCGATCTTCACCTGGGTTGTTCGACTCCATGAAGTTCTCCCAGTGTCATCCGACCACCATGGTTTCTCTACTCGAGATTCTCCGGATGTCGCTGACCTTCGGCTTAGCTTAACCATTTCCTGCACACTTAATTCTGCTCATGAGATAACAATAAGACCTTAACTTTGGGTCTTTTCCATAATCAAAACCTAGGTTCAATTATCTATTGCCCCTGCACCAACAAACTTTAGTCGGTCTCCGATCATATGTCGGGAGCACCCACTGTCCAACATCCATTGATCCTACACATATAGTAGTTGGATCGGATATTGGAATTTTAAAGTTGTTTGAAAATTTTAACCTAGGAATCATCTCACCCTTTCTACATGATCAAACATGTTAACTTTATATTTTTTGTGAGATGACTTCAATTTTACTTGGTTAAATTTAGTGATTTGAAGATAATCAACCTTGGTTAGATTTGAATCTAACCTTTAGATCGTTATGTAAATTTTTTGAGAAAATGACTTCCAGGTCATGGTGAGACACAGAGGCCTTCTTTGTTTGGAACAACGACTACTTTCTTAGACAAAGCCAAATTCAAGAAAATGTTCACTTAAGTTACTTAGGGTCACTTCTTGGTCTAACTAGTTTAGGATGTGGCGAGGTAGCTTCAACTAGTTCAACTTAGCCGAGTGCACCAAGCTAGATATGCCTTATCTAGCTCGGATACATAAGACCTCATTTCCCTAACATACTATCATCTTGCCATGTCCTGATACTATGTTATCAAGGTTGACTAACTATTAATCCTATCTAGCCATTCTAAAAATTAAAACAAAAGGAAACTAAGCATGCAAAGCTAGATTAAGAAGTAGAGCATACAAGTTTAGTATTGGCTCCCCCTGGACCATTAAACAGATGCGGTCTTTCCACATAGTGGATTTGATCCTTGGGGACCCAATACTTGGTTGATCCTATTTGTATAATCAGAAAGATCTTAGGGACCCATGCTTGGATTTTTTTTTATTTCGATTAACAATTGACATATACGATTTGTTTGTTGTGGTTGTTTTAAATCCATGTCTGGCCTTATTGTACACGACCCTTTGTGATCCAAATAGTAGGTCTAGACCCTTGGACCCCAAAGTAAACCTTTCTAATGACTTCCTAAGCTCTTGAACTTGTCTTTTCAAGAGAGAATTCTCTTCCTCAAGTTTTTTAACTTGAGTTGAGTTTCCCTCTTGAACTTGACTAGTTGAAGAGGTTAGGGTAGCCTCTTGCTTAAGAAGTTTAACCTCCTTAACCAAGGACTCGACCTGGACTCAGACTTAGCTAACTTCTTAGTTAAATATTTAATTGCACTATATAAAGTATCAATCAGGGACTGACTTACCTTGATAGAATCTTTTAAACCGGATGCGGATATGTGGCTTGTCTTGAATTGAAGCTCATTGTCGGATCCGGAGTCGGACTCAGTCTTGGACTCGTAGTTTGTCTTGGGTTTAGATTCGGTCTCGGACTCGGTTGGCTTGGCCATGAATGCTAGGTTGTTGAGTTCGTCATCTTCCTCTGAGGACTCCCCTCAAGTTGCGTTGAGAGCCTTCTTGGTTTGTGATTGTTTGTTCTTTAGCCTCGGGCACTCGGATTTGATGTGACCCCTCTTGTTGCATTCGTAGCACTTGTAATTTGAGCTATGCTCAGTTCTCTTCTCCTTAGATTGCTTGATAGGTCATCTTCTACTCTTGATCATCTTCCAAACTAAGTTGACTAGCTCGGTCTCCATTTCATCGTCGACCTCCGATTCGTACTCTTCTTCTTCGGGAGGTGGCTGACTTTTTCCCTTCCTCCTTTGACTTGCAATCAATACAACACTTTTCTCGACCGGGGCCGAGTTAGACTACTCATTCAACTCAAATTCTGAAAATAATTCATCTAATCTAATTTTTGATAAGTCTCTAGATATTTTGTAGGCATCAACCATAGATGTCCACAAAGTGGTCCTAGGAAATGCATTTAATGCGTACCTTATTACATGCCAATTCTCCACCTTTTTCCCAATTGAATGGAGGCCATTTATTACGTCTTGGATCCTCGCGTGGAGTTGCATCGTTGTTTCATTGTCCTACATTTTTAGATTAAATAATTTATTTAAAAGGAGGTCCCATTTGCATACCTTTGTGTCGGTCGTCCCTTCGTGTAGCTCGATGAGCTTATTCCATAAGTCTTTTGCACTGATGAAGGGGCCAACGTGGTTGAGTTCTTCCTTGGAGAGGCCACACTGCAGGATTTGCGTAGCTTTCCCATTGGCCTCCACTTGTTGTTTCATAGCGTTCATCCACTTGTCGCAGTCCAAGAACTCACCATCTTCATTGGTTGGTAGAGTGAAGCTGATTTGGATGACTATCCACATCTCGACTTAGGTCTTGAGGTAGCACTCCATCCGACCCTTCCAATATCGGAAGTCATCTCCGTTGAAAAACGGAGGTCAGGCGGTGCTATACCCCTCAAGATGGACCATTGAATAATCTTGCACACAAAACAAGAAAAAACATGCGAATTGCCAAGACTTGGTCTTGGATTAGTAGTGTGGGATAAAAAAACTTGAATTAAATTACGAAATGAAAAAACATGAAAAAAAACTTGCTGGATCGGAGGTTGCACCGAAATTAAGCACCCCCGCTTTGATACCAATTGTCGGATCGAGTGAATACGCTAGAGAGGGGGTGAATAGCATACAACAAATCTTTCTTTTTGTTTCGTCGAAAACACGAGTATTGCAGCGGAAATAAAAGTAAAGGGACACCTTTTTTTCTACTTGGTTCACAACCAAAAGGTTGCTAATCTAAGGCCCCGCGATCCTAGACCGCATTCGATGGGGCAATCCACTAAAAGTCTCCTCCTCGTTGGAGGTAGGAGATGACGGTTACAAAAAATAAGATAGAGGAAGAGGCAACAAGCCTACCTCTCCTCTTAGCAATGGAAAGCTTGAATACAAGAAAGTAAAACAACAACTTGAAATGAAACTACCAACTTAGAAGATGGAAGCTTGACATGAAGTCGGTGTTACGCTGACGTAGCATTGTCGTTGAAGCTTGGCATTGTTGGAGCACTTTGGGAGCACAATTAGATGATGCAAAGAGGTGAAAAACCTCTTCTTTTATAGCCACTCAAACCCTGGCTCATTGAGATCCAGATCTGGGTCAAAGCTCCTCATTCCCCCATTTTTAGTGGGGCTTATCATGACTTTCTTCGAGATGATCAGCTTGACCATCAATCGACTAATACCCTTCAACACTCGACTGATGGTAGGATTAGTCGTCTGCTACTAGCCTTCAGTCGATCGTTAGCTTGATCACTTACCTACAACATAGAGTTAGCATAGAAATGTTGAGTAATGGAAATTCCGACGGTTCCTTACCGTCCAACCTCGACCTAGACCTTCCTCCAGAAGTCTTCGTCGGATCTCCGCCTATGGTCGTCCCCGTACGGAGGACATGACCTTACCATCACTTTGCACTCAGTGCTTACCTCTGGTCCTCCTGACCTGTCTCTTAGCTTCCGGTCGCCATCGAGGTTCCTCGACTCCCCGAAGTTCTCGTGGTATCACCCAACCACCACGGTTTCTCGTCCCGAGATTCTTGTTGGTGTAGGGGCACCAGATAATCGAACCTAGATTTTGATTATGGAAAAGATTCAAAGTTAAGGTCATATTGTTATCTCATGAGCTGAATTAAGTGTGCAGGAAATGGTTAAGCTAAGCCGAAGGTCAGCGACACCTGGAGAATCCCGAGTCGAGAAACCGTAGTGGTCGGGCGACACCAGGAGAACTTCATGGGAGTCGAAGAAGAAAAGCAACAGGTCATAAAGGACCAGAGGTAAGCACGAGTGCGAAGAGAGATGATAAGGGCGTGTCCTCTATATGGGGACGACTGTAGGTGGCGTTCCGACTAAGACTTCTAGTGGAAGGTCTAGGTCAAGATCGAACGGTAAGGAACCGTCATATTTACCATTTTCCATGCTAACCTCTTACTGCAGGGAAGTGGCCAAGTTGGCAGTTGACTGCTAATTATTGGCAGTCGACTACTGCACATCAGTCGATTGATGGCGACGAATCAACCTTTTGCGCTAGGTCAAATAGGATAATGTTTGACGCAACCACTTCATGATAAGATAAGGTGCCACCTCGTGATAAGTTCCAAAAGTTGAGGATCTACATCTAGACTTATTCTAAGGCACAAATCTATAAAAGGAGGGGAGGACTCCAACCCAAAGACCATCCATCTTACTCTCAAAGTACTCCCGCAACGCCAAAGCTCTAATGCTATCATAACACCGATGCAACGCCAACTTCAGAATCTCTTTGTCGGCAACAACAAGTATTAGTCTTTATTTATTGTACTCGTGGTTTTAATCGTAATGAGGTGAGGTAGGTTTGTTACCTCATCCTCATGTTTTTGGTTTTTGTGATCGTTGTCTCCTACCTCCAACGAGGAGGATACTTTATAGTGGATTGCCCTTCGTACACGGTCAAGGATCGCGGGGCCTTGGATTAGCAACCGTTGGGTTGTGAAATAAATAAAAACAAACTTGTGTTATTTATTTTTCCGTCATACATCTATGTGTTTTAATTGAACGAATGAAAGAACAAAAAGATTTTATGCTCGCTATTCACCCCCATGCCCTCTAGTGACGCTTTCGATCCAACAATTGGTATCAGAGCGGGGGCACTAAGATTTGGCGAAACCACCAATCTAGCACTTTTTTGGCTTTATTTTCATATTTTTCGATTCATGAATTACTCCTATTATTTCTCCCGCAGTACTAATCCAAGACGAAGTCTTGGTACTCTTTTTTTGTGGTGTATTTGCAAGTATCGATCGAACTATTCTCTTTTGAAGTAGCTAGCGGTAAAACGGGCATAACTTTTCATACAAGTGGACCCACAAAACGTGCTACCCACCGAATCGAAGCTCTTTCAGAGATCTACATTCTTACGAGGGTTTACCCTCATAAAAAGCTGTCTTCGTCCTCAAAAACCAATGTTTATTACCCTTTTGGGGACATCAAAGGTCGTAAGTTTCATGTTTTTGTTTAGTTTTTTGTTTTTTCGTATATTTCTATTTATTTCTTATTATTTCCTGCACTACTGATCCAAGACCAAGTCTTGGAATTCCTTTTGGTTTTCATTTGTGTTTTGTAAGATAATTAATGACTCACATTGAGGGGTATAGCACCATCCGACCTCCGTTCTTTAACGGAAATGATTTCCATTATTGGAAAGGTTGGATGGAGTATTTCTTCAAAACACAAGTCAAGACTTGGATAATAATCCAAACCGGCTTTGCTCTACCCACCAATGATCAAGGGAAGCCTTTGGATTTCGACAAATGGACCAACGCAACAAAGAGGCAAATTGAAGCCGATGCAAAAACAACCCAAGTGTTGCAATGCAGCTTGTCCAAGGAGGAGCTCAACCTAATTGGACTATTCATTAGCACCAAAGACCTCTGGACCAAGTTAATTGAGCTACACAAAGGGACATCCGATGCCAAGGTATGCAAAAGAGATTAACTATTCAGTAAATTATATAATCTAAAGATGAAGGATCATGAGACCGCTTCGCAATTCCATGCACAGATCCAAGACATCTTGAACGGTCTACATGCCATCGGACAAAAGGTAGACAATCAAGATTTAATAAGGTACGCTCTTAATGCTTTTCCTAAGACCACCTTGTGGGCATCCATGGTTAATTTCTACAAGGTATCTAAAGATCTATCTAAGGTTAGGTTAGATGAACTTTTTTCAGAATTTGAGTTACATGAACAAACTAATGCGGTCTCGGTCAAGAAAGATGTAGCGTTGTTTGCAGGACGAAGACAAAAAGCAAAGAGCAAGATACCTCCTGAAGAAGAAGAATCCGAATCGGAAGGTGAATCCGAATTGGAATCCGAAGAGGAGATGGAGGCCAAACTAGTCAATCTAGTTCGGAGAATCATCAAAAAGAAAAGGGAGCAATTGAAGAGCAAGAAACCCCCACAAACATATGTTGGGTTTCCGGCACCGCGGCGTGTGTGTGTTCGATCATGTTTCGTAAACATGAACACAGCGGAAGCAATTAAAATTAATAAATCTATATTTATTACAACACACACAACACACGCATGCTATTACAACAAGTGTAGACATAACCGTAAATTAAAATTTGCAATAAAAGGAAATTAAACTACGTTATACCTTCCGTATGACGTGTAGCGGGAACGGCATCAACCGGAACGATCCTCGTAAGAATCGTCTCTATCCGTATCCACGCCGAGCTCCTCGGGATGACTTCGCTAAGTCACGAGCTTCGTCTTCGTACGGGTTACTAGCCTCGTGTTGAAGACGACGTGATCAAGAGATGATCACGATCCGAATCCAAATTCGGATCCAAAACGAGTTCTCAAAACTCGCTTCTCCGGAGAGGTGTTCGTCAACCGTTTGACGAATCCTTCGTCCTCCACCTCATAGGATTACCGGAGATCAAATCCCCGGTAAGTTAGCCGCTGTCGGAGCACTAACCGTCGTCCAAACGACGCTCCGACGAGAGGAGGAGAAGCTGTCCAGAAAACTGGACAGCTTGGTGGAGGAGTAGGCGCCGGCCAAAACAAGGAGAGAAAAAGCTCACCTTGATGCCGAACCTATAGGAGATCACCGGAGGGTCGCCGGAGGTTCACCGGCTGGAGCTTGGACGCCGGCAAGGGTCTTGGACGGCGCACAAAGTCAAGGGCGAACTAGTAGTTGGGCGCCAAAATCACCAAGGAGGTGGGCGGCAACTATGTTGGGCGGCCACTAGGTTTAGGGTTTTGGATGATTAGCGCTAACAATCCCTTAAGCCCTCTTTGTAGATAACTAATTCTCTTAATGGTTAATTGATCATATCCATAAAGCCCTTTAACCCTCTCAATTAAGATAAGTCAAAATAAACCAAACCATGATGGTTTATTTTAAGTTAAAACGAACCGAACAAACTTTTGGTTCATTCGTTTAAAATAAACCAAACCCTTTGGTTTATTCTCATCCATTTGATTAGAACCAAACCATTTTGGTCCATCCATTATGTCTTCATAAGACACGGCCCATCCACGCTTCCATTGCGACTGAAACAATTTCATGCTCGCTTTATGTTTGGTCCAACCAAACATAGTTTCTATCGGTCTGAGAATCCCATTCTCAAGCTCGTTTTAAATCCTTTGGATTACACTCGTTGTGCGTGTGATCAAATAGGTTCTCGGTTTATGTTGGCCGTCTATAATTAACCATTAATTATAGAACGATCATGAGTGGCACCTAGTAGTACATCATGATCCCCAATTAACCGAAAAGATCAACGGTTGATCCAGAACTATTTCTGAAACCCTTCAGTAGCTCGAATGAATCGTGCCCCATTCCCTTCACACATCTTATACCCACTTGGTTCAGGACATGGTCTATTGTGTCAGCCCCCACTAGGCTGACTACGTCACACCTAGCCCAAGTATCATTTCCTCGTCCTACGGATTCTAGTTACTCCACATGTATCGAAGAGTACCTTACTCTAAACATGTAATGCTTTGGCCAAAGACTTTAGTAACAATATGAGAGGCCATGGGTATACATCTCCTCGCAAGGAGTGGTGAATCCTTTATAGGCTATTCAAACACCTTCGATCACTGACTTATACCCAATCATCCGGTCCACATCTCCTTAGAGATGTTTGCTTAAGATGTCAAAGCATAAGTCTCCATGATCAAGATGACTTGAATACCGCAAGTCAAAGGAACATCGTCTTAAGCCACAAGAAGAACTTCATTGACATATCTATATATGCAGAGAACCATATGAAGTCTTACTACCGGTCACTCCAATGAACTAGTTACCATAACTAGCATCCACGATTAACTCGACATCACTATGTCTCCACCAAAGGAGAATCACCGCTTGGATACACCAAGGAGTATACCTCGGCTAGTCTCGGCTGTAATTGATGGTGTCCAAATCCATCAATTCATCGACTAGGGATAATTCTGATACATCACAATTACACATGTAGAGATACTCACTAGTTGTGATCCAATCACAAATTCTCTCATGCTGTGAATCGTATCGTGGGCATTCAGTAAATGAGTTTAAGATCCAATCAAATACATAAAACATGTATACTTAAATAGTGAATCTTCATTTATCATATAAATGGTTCATACATAAGGCGATTGCCTTAGGACATCTCTCATATATTACTAACAGACTCCCACTTGGCCTAATGCCAATCGCTACGGTATCCAATACCATAAGCTCTAACATGACCCTCAAACTTACTTTGAGGTAATGCTTTAGTCAAAGGATCCGCTAAGTTCCTTTCAGTGGGAATTTTCTCGATTTGTATTTCGTTCCTACTGATGATCTCTCTGATAAGATGATAGCGGCGAAGCACATGTTTGGACCATTGATGAGACCACATCAAGTTCATAGATGAACTACTTGATCCAAACCACTTCCTTTGCTGCTTCCAAAGCTGCAACGTATTCTGCCTTAGTGGCAGAATCCGCTATAGTGTCAAGCTTGGAACCTTTCCAACTTATTGCGCCTCCATTCTAGGTGAATACATACCCAGACTAAGACATGGAATCATCCTTGTCTGTCTGGATCTGGCATCCGTATACCCACGTCTCACCATGTACCCTTCTCCATATATTAGGAACACATCCTTAGTTCTTCTCAAGTACTTAAGGATTGTCTTAACAGCCACCCAATGATCCATTCCTGGATCGGATTGGTATCTGCTCGTGACACTCAGAGCGTACGATACATCGGGCCTCGTACATAACATAGCATACATGATAGATCCTATTGCGGATGCATAGGGAATCTTACTCATGCAAATCCTCTCGTCTTCTGTGCGCAGACACATAGACTTCGAAAGGTGTACCCCATGCCTGATGGGTAGGAAACCTTTCTTGGATTCCGACATGCTAAACCTCTTTAGCACTCGGTCTATATATGTAGACTGCGAAAGACCAAGCAACCGTTTCGATCTATCTCTATAGATCTTAATCCCAAGGATGTAGGTTGCTTCTCCCAGGTCTTTCATGGAGAATGTCTTGGATAACCAAGCCTTAACTGACTGTAAGATTGACACATTGTTTCCTATAAGTAATATGTCATCGACATACAATACTAGGAACACGACTGCACTCCCACTAACCTTCTTGTACACACAAGGTTCGTCTGGATTTTGTGAGAAATCAAACTTTTTGATTGTCTCATCAAAATGGATATTCCAGCTCCTGGATGCTTGCTTCAATCCATAAATGGATCGTCGCAATTTGCATACCTTGGTTTTGTCAACTGATGTGAAACCCTCAGGCTGTATCATATACACGTCCTCGAGCAGGTTTCCATTAAGGAAAGCTGTTTTCACATCCATCTGCCATATCTCATAATCATAATGAGCCGCTATGGCCAGGAGCATCCGAATGGATTTAAGCATAGCTACAGGCGAATAGGTTTCGTCATAATCAACACCTTGTTTTTAACGATATCCTTTCGCCACCAATCTAGCCTTATAGGTAATCACATTACCATCCATGTCGATTTTCTTCTTGAAAACCCACTTGCACCCTATAGGCTTTATGCCTTCAGATGGGTCAACCAAGTTCCAAACTTGGTTTTCGTACATGGAATCCATTTCCGACTTCATGGCACCAAGCCACTTATCCCTTTCTGAACTTGTCAGCACTTCTTCATAACTGGTAGGCTCCTCATCATCAATGAGTAACACGTCGTTCGATTCACTTACGAAATCCATATCTCTCAGAATATTGCGTGTTCTACCGTGATCTACGAAGATGTGGTGTTACAATAGGTCCAAATTGATTGCTCATCACTATGAGTTGCCTACAGTGCTTCACCAGGTATCTCATCAATGTCTATTTGAGTCTCTCGAGCCTCCTCAAGCTCGACGACACTCCCACTGTTTTCTTACAAGAGAAACTCTTTCTCTAGAAACACAGCATGCCTTGAAACAAACACCTTTTGTTCCACAGGATGATAGAATTGGTAACCCCTTGTTTCCTTAGGGTATCCAATAAATAGACATTTATCAGACTTAGCATCCAGTTTATGTCCGATACACCGCTTCACATAAGCAGGACAACCCCATATCTTCAAGTAAGATACATGAGGTTTCTTACTAGCCCATATCTCATATGGAGTAGTAGAGACTACCTTGGTAGGCATTCTGTTTAACAAGTAAACAGCTGTCTGAAGTGCATAACCCCAAAAGGACTTGGGAAGAGTCGCATGATTCATCATTGACCTGACCATGTCCAACAAGGTCCGGTTACGCCTCTCAGATACACCATTATGCTGTGGTATATAGGGCGGAGTCCATTGAGACAATATGCCATTGTCTCTTAGATAATCAAGAAACTCTTGACTTAAGTATTCACCACCTCGATCCGATCGAAGTATTTTAATACTCTTGTCATGTTGTTTCTCTACTTCATTTCTGAATTCTTTGAACCTTTCAAAGGCTTCATACTTGTGTTTCATCAAGAACACATACCCAAACCGTGAGTGATCATCGGTGAAGGTAATGAAGTAGCTATAGCCTCCTAAAGATTGAGTTGACATAGGTCCATATACATCACTATGTATTAGGCCTAGCAACTCTCCCACTCGTTCACCTTTTCCCATAAAAGGTAACTTAGTCATCTTGCCTTTTAAGCATGATTCGCATGTATCGTATGAATCCAATTCAAACGATTCCAGAATTCCACATCGGTGTAATTCGGACATGCGTTTCTTACTTACATGGCCAAGATGACAATGCCACATGTAGGAGTCTATTTGATTATCCTTTCGAGCACGCTTGTTGCTCGCTTCGATATTGCAAATGTCACTGGATACGTCCAACGTATACACCATTGCTTAAAGTTCCAAATTCCATAAAGAACCCCATTCAAAGTTATGTAACAACAATTGTTACTAAAAGTCAAATGGAACCCATTTCTATTTAGACAAGAAATAGAAATGATGTTCTTTATCAACGAAGGAACATACAAGCAATTGTCCAGTTCTAAGACAAGTCCTACAGGGAGTTCCAACAAATACATTCCGATGGCGAGTGCAGCAACCGTTGCTCCATTCCCAACACGTAAATTTGACTCTCCCTCGAGTCTTCCAGTCTTCTATTCCTTAGCCCATGTATGTCATTACATATATGTGAGCCACACCCAGTATCAAATACCCAAGTGTCTGAGGAAATAGAATGACAATCAATAAAGAAGATTTCTGAAGAAGATGGGGCATCCGATGCCTTATCCTTCTTCACGAACTCAAGATAAATCTTGCACTTTCTTCACAAATGGCTCTCCTTGCCATAATGATGGCAAGTTTCCTTTTGTGCTAGTTCTACCTTCTTAGCCTTTCTCTTCTTTCCCTTCTGCTGTTCCTTTGACTTCCTCTTAGAACCTTTCTTCGAGGAATCAACTAACAACACCGTCCCCTGCTCATGCTTCTCAGAAGACTCCACAGTCTTCAGCATATTGAGCAGTACCACAGATGTGTTGGGAGTATGGGGAATACAATCAAAGTCCCACATTGGTAAGACATGGAAAAGATCATGTGCTTATAAGAAAAAAGATATCTCCATTGGTATGAGGCCTTTTGGGTAAAGCCCAAAAACAAAACCATGAGGGCTTGGGCCCAAAGTGGACAATATCATACCATTGTGGAGATATGTGGATCTTATAGGCACTAACAATTGGTATCAGAGCCATGGTCCATGTCAAGCCATGAACCTCGAACGAAGGAAGTTGAGCTCCCACGTCCGGATCAAGAGAACCAGACATCAGGAAGGAAGTCTAGTTGGGTCGGGGGGACCGAACAACTGACAGGAAGTCCTGGTGGGTTGAAGATCGGACATCAAGCAGAGAAAATCCTTCGAGGAGGGATAGGCTTGAGGGGGGGCCCAATGTGGTCCTTCGTTTGAGGGGGGGATTGTTGGGAGTATGGGGAATACAATCAAAGTCCCACATTGGTAAGACATGGAAAAGATCATGTGCTTATAAGAAAAAAGATATCTCCATTGGTATGAGGCCTTTTGGGTAAAGCCCAAAAACAAAACCATGAGGGCTTGGGCCCAAAGTGGACAATATCATACCATTGTGGAGATATGTGGATCTTATAGGCACTAACAAGATGAACTTCCTAGCATCTCAGAGGTGAAGAGGAGCTTTGAGACTTCGAACCTTTCGAATCTCAATTGCTCATCAACCAACTCACAGAGATGAAGGACTACGATATGAGCATCCATATGCTCATGCTGCTTTCGTAGCTTGGGTTCCATCGCGGCTAGCATGATGCAACTCATTTGTTCAGAATCACTCACATGTTTCTGATAGACCAACAATTGGTCCAGAGTTGCATCATCACTATGACGGGCGGGAAGAGGCGCTTCGAGGACATTTGCAAGCTTTTCAACCTTGAGAACAATTCTCAAGCTTCTAAGCTAGTCCATGAAGCTCGGCCCAGTCAATTTATTTGAATCCAAAATGGAACGCAAATTCAAACACATCATGATCAATATATTAACTTAGAAATACAAAACGAGCATATATGAGAAAGATGATTTTTAAAAATGCATCAATATACATTTATAAATCCCATTCATTTTTCGAATTTGAAAAACCCCAAAATCACTTCGGGAGATCGTAGGTTCATCTCCGAATGGGCTGATATCCATCATAGATAAGAACAACCTTGGAGTGAGTCCAACAAGCCATTCTTAGCTATGATGGTGGGTATCAAGTATACCGATTACATATCATGTATATGTAACTATCACAATGTGCTATCAACTAATTGAATTTTTACACATACATTGGGTTGTTAACACATTAACAAGTATGCATCATATGCATAGCACCCAACTTCACCTCTCTTCACATTGACCTTGGAGTGAGTCCAACAAATCGATGCTCCAAGTTAAAGCCGACCCATTAATCGCGAAATAGTTTTAATATGGTTAGAGCGCATTCAACCAATTAGCAAGGCTTGGAGTGAGTCCAACAACCCAAACTAACGATTGACCTCTGACTCTTATCATATTAGAGTTAAACTATTCCAATGATTTGAACATGTTCAGGTTCGAGCCGGGCTTGGAGTGAGTCCAACAACCCAAACAAGAAATAGAACTCTGGTTCTAACCATATTAATGGAAGGTGTAGGCTTTAATATTGAGTTAGGGTTTTTATGTCTCATCCTCTTTGCATGCAAATAACTATTATCTACATGGCATGACATACATGGCATACATCTACATGTCACGACACGCATGGCATAATGTTATGCATCTAATGCAATTACATGGCATACAATTATGTCATGTACATAATTTCCTTATTTGTCATAACTATTTATGGAAATAAAATATGTTTGAGATTTGATTCTCCAAATCAAATCATAATTAAATTAGGAAACAAATTTCCAAATCTAATCACATATTTTATTCATGGAATTATTTGATTAAGGAAAATCTATTTAGGAAACCAATTTCCTAAATCATTAATACTACTTATGGAAATAAAATATTTTAAGATTTGATTTCCCAAATCAAATCATGATTAAATTAGGAAACAAATTTCCAGAATCTAATCAAATATTTTATTTATGGAAAATATCAATTTCCATAAATACTTCCAACTTTCCAAAAGTGGAAGATTTATAAATACTTAGACTTTCCAAAATTGAAAATTTCCATAAATACTTCTAAATTTCCAAAATTAGAAAATTTCCAGAAATACATTATGACTATCGCAAACCATTTTATGATTATGTCTAAACACAACCTGGGCCATCAAGGTTTCCAGACCGCAAGGCAGTGTGTGTTCGATCATGTTTCAGAAACATGAGCACAAATGAAGCAATTAAAATAATAAATCTATATTTATTACAACACACACAACACACGCATGCTATTACAACAAGTGTAGACATAACCGTAAATTAAAATTTGCAATAAAAGGAAATTAAACTACGTTATACCTTCAGATGACGTGTAGCGGAACGACATCAACCGAACGATCCTCGTAAGAATCGCTCTATCCGTGATCCACGCCGAGCTCCTCGGGATGACTTCGCAAGTCACGAGCTTCGCCTTCGTATGGGTTACTAGCCTCGTGTTGAAGACGACGTGATCGAGAGATGATCACGATCCGAATCCAAATTCGATCCAAAACGAAGTTCTCAAAACTCGCTTCTCCGAGAGGTGTTCACAACCGCTTGACGAATCCTTCGCCTCCACCAGAGGATTACCGGAGATCAAATCCCCGTAAAGTTAGCCGCTGTCGGAGCACTAACCGCCGCCCAAACGACGCCCGACGAGAGAGAAGCTGTCCAGAAAACTGACAGCTTGGTGGAGGAGTAGGCGCCGCCAAAACAAGGAGAGAAAAAGCTCACCTTGATGCCGAACCTATAGGAGATCGAGGGTCGCCGGAGGTTCACCGCTGGAGCTTGACGCCGCAAGGGTCTTGGATGGCGCACAAAGCTGGGCGGCAGCTAGTAGTTGGGCGCTAAAATCACCAAGGAGGTGGGCGGCAACTATGTTGGGCGCCACTAGGTTTAGGGTTTTGATGATTAGCGCTAACAATCCCTTAAGCCCTCTTTATAGAGAACTAATTCTCTTAATGGTTAATGGATCATATCCATAAAGCCCGCTAACCCGCTCCATTAGGATAAGTTAAAATAAACCAAACCATGATGGTTTATTTTAAGTTAAAACGAACCAACCAACCTTTGGTTCATTCGCTTAATATAAACCAAACCCTTTGGTTTATTCTCATCCATTGGATTAGAACCAAACCATTTTGGTCCATCCATTATGTCTTCATAAGACACGCCCATCCATGCTTCCATTGCGATCAAACAATTTCATGCTCGCTTATGTTTGGTCCAACCAAACATAGTTTCTCTTCGAGAATCCCATTCTCAAGCTCGCTTTAAATCCTTTGGATTACACTCGTGCGCGTGTGACCAAATAGGTTCTCGGTTTATGTTGGCCGCCTATAATTAACCATTAATTATAGAACGATCATGAGTGGCACCTAGTAGTACATCATGATCCCCAATTAACCGAAAAGATCAACGGTTGATCCGTAACTATTTCAAACCCTTCAAGATCTCGAATGAATCGTGCCCCATTCCCTTCACTCATCTTATACCCACTTGGTTCAGACATGGTCTATTGTGTTAGCCTCACTAGGTGACTACGCCACACCTAGCCCAAGTATCATTTCCTCATCCTACTGATTCTAGTTACTCCACATGTATCAAGAGTACCTTACTCTAAACATGTAATGCTTTGGCCAAAGACTTTAGTAACAATCCGACGAGAGGCCATGGGTATACATCTCCTCGCAAGGAGTGGTGAATCTTTATAGGCTATTCAAACACCTTCGATCACTCGACTTATACCCAATCATCCCGGGTCCACATCTCCTTAGAGATGTTTGCTTAAGATGTCAAAGCATAAGTCTCCATGATCAAGATGACTTGAATACCGCAAGTCAAAGGAACATCGCACTTAAGCCACAGAAGAACTTCATTGACATATCTATATATGCAGAGAACCATATGAAGTCTTACTACCGGTCACTCCAATGAACTAGTTACCATAACTAGCATCCACGATTAACTCCGACATCACTATGTCTCCACCAAAGGAGAATCACCGCTTGATACACCAAGGAGTATACTGCTAGTCTCGGCTGTAATCTGATGGTGTCCAAATCCATCAATTCATCGACTAGGATAATTCGATACATCACAATTACACATGTAGAGATACTCACTAGTTGTGATCCAATCACAAATTCTCTCATGCCGTGAATCGACGTGAGCATTCAGTAAATGAGTTTAAGATCCAATCAAATACATAAAACATGTATACTCAAATAGTGAATCTTCATTTATCATATAAATGGTTCATACATAAGGCGATTGCCTTAGGACATCTCTCATATATTACTAACAACATACACATGCTATGGGTGCAACAAGAAAGGGCATTACAAGTTAGACTACCCAAAAATGAAGCTAAAACACAAGCAACTCAAGAAAGATTTTCATGCAATGTGGGAGGAGGGAGAATATCAAGATAACAACTTGGCGTTCATGGCGAAACCAGTAGAGTCCGAGTCCGAGTCCAAAGCTGACTACGAATCCAACTCTGACTCCGAGGATGAATTCGAGTCAAGACTCAAAGTCGGATCAAAAGAAAAGATTAAGGTAAGTTGTTCATTAATTGTAAACTTATATCATGCAATTAAGTTGCTAAATAGTAAATTGACTAAGTTTGAGTCTAGAGTTGAGTCGTTACTCGAGGAGGTTGAAACCCTCAAGCAAGAGGCTACTCTAACCTCTTCAACTAGTCCAGTTCAAGAGGGAAACTCAACTCAAGTTGAAAAACTTGAGGAGGAGAATTCTCTCTTGAAAGGACGAGTTCAAGAGGTCAAGACTAGGTTGGAAAGGTTCATGTTGGGATCCAAGAATCTTAACCGACTACTTGGAACTCAAAGAGCCATGTACAACAAAGACAGACTCGGATTTAGGTCAAGGACTATGAATAGATCTTATATGTCTATCGTAAATTGTAGTCATCAACGAGTCCAAGCATGGGTCCCAAAGGTTTTATTGAACTCACATATAAGGACCAATAAGTTTTGGATTCCCTAGGATCAAGTCCACTTTGTGGATAGACCATATTAGTTCAATGGTCCAGGGGGAGCTAACACTAAAATAATATACCCACTTTCTTAGCAAAATCATTGCATGCTTAGTTATTAGAACGGCTTGATAGGACAAATAGTTAGTCAACTTTAACAACATAGTATCAAGACACGGCGAGATGATAGTACGTTAGGGAAACAATGTCTCGTGTATTTGAGCTAGATAAGGCGTATCTAGCTTGGTGCACTTGGCTAAGTTGAACTAGATGAAGCTATCTCGCCGTATCCTAAACTAGTTAGACCAGGAAGTAACCCTAAGTGACTTGAGTAATATTTTCTTGAATTTGGCTTTGTCTAAGGAAGTGATCGTTGTTCCGATCAAAGAAGGCCCCTGTGCCTCGCCACGACCTGGAAGCCAGTTTCTTGAAAAGTTACTTAACGATCTAAAGGTTAAATCCGAATCTAACCCAAGGTTGACTATCTTTAATCAAGTTCAAATCATCTCACAAAACATATAAGGTGAACACATTATAAGGCATATAGAATGGGTGAGATGTTAAGGATAATTTATATACACTTAACATAACCTTTTCAAAATGCTACCTATTTTCTCAACTATTGTACTTAACGAATATTTACAACTCTCTAGGACAAAGTTTAGCACCCCCTACATCTCTTATACTTCATATATTTGACTAAGGGGGAGAGAAAACTAACCCTAAGGGTTATATTACAAACCTTTAAATTATTGGTGCAGAGGGACATCTCGAACCAATCTATCTAACTACTGCTAGACACATGCTTGGGCTCATAGTTGATTTATCTTTAATAATTCTAGACACATGTTGTTTTTAAACCCCTATTTTATATAAAAACCTCGACAACTTTTTTGATTTATGACAAAAGGGGGAGAAGAGCGAAAGTTAAGGGGGAGTAATAAAAAAATAATTTTTAAAAAAAATCAAAGTATCTCTTTCAAAACTCACCTAGGGTTAAGGGGGAGTTTTTGAAAGGACGTTTATCATTTACTCTACTTGTTTTATGCTTTAATTTTTCCCCTTAACTTTGTGTCGGTTTGTTATAGATAAAAAAGGGAGAGATTGTTGGTACAAGGGCACCAGATAATCGAACGTAGGTTTTGATTATGGAAAAGATCCAAAGTTAAGGTCATATTTGTTGGGTTTCCGGCACCGCGGCGTGTGTGTGTTCGATCATGTTTCGTAAACATGAACACAACGGAAGCAATAAAAATAATAAATACTCCTATTTATTACAACACACACAACACATGCATGCATATTACAACAAGTGTAGACATAACCGTAAATTTAAATTTGCAATAAAAGGAAAATTTATCTACGTTATACCTTTCGTATGACGTGTAGCGGGAACGACATCAACCGGAACGATCCTCACTAGAATCGTCTCTATCCGTATCCACGCCGAATTCCTCGGGATGACTTCGCTAAGCCACGAGCTTCGTCTTAGTATGGGTTACTAGCCTCGTGTTGAAGACGACGTGATCGAGAGATGATCACGATCCGAATCCAAATTCGGATCCAAAACGAGTCCTCAAAACTCGCTTCTCCGGAGAGGTATTCGTCAACCGATTGACGAATCCTTCGTCCTCCACCTCAGAAGATTACCGGAGATTGAATCCCCGGTAAGTTATCCACTGTCGGAGCTCTAACCGTCGTCCAAACGATGCTCCAACGAGAGGAGAAGAAGCTGTCTAGAAAACTGGACAGATTGGTGGAGGAGTAGGCGCCGGCGAAAACAAGGAAGCCAAGTGCTCACCTTTTCACCGAGGCCTAGGAAGATCACCGGAGGGTCGCCGGAGGGTTCACCGGCTGAAGCTTGGACGCCGACAAGTAGATGACGGCGGCACAACAAGCTGGGCGGCAGCCTAGGGTTGGCGCCGAGCAACTCCAAGGGTGGGCGGCAACTCAAAGGCTAGGGTTTTTGGATTAGGGCTTAATTATCCATTGCCGCCTTTATAGAGAACTAATTCTCTTAATGGTTATTGGATCATAACCATAAGGCCCGCTAACCCGCTCCATTAATATAAGTTAAAATAAACCAAACCATGATGGTTTATTTTAAGTTAAAACGAACCGAACCAACTTTTGGTTCATTCGTTTAAAATAAATCAAACCCTTTGGTTTATTCTCATCCATTGGATTAGAACCAAACCATTTTGGTTCATCCATTACGCCTTCATAAGACTCGCCCATCCACGCCCATTGCATCTAAACGATTTTATGCTCGCTTATGTTTGGTCCAACCAAACCTAGTTTCTCTCGGCCCGAGAATCCCATTCTCAAGCTCGCTTTAAATCCTTTGGATTACGCCATGCAGGCGTGTGACCAAATAGGTTCTCGGTTTATGTTGGCCGCCTATAATTAACCATTAATTATAGAACGCGATCATGAATGGCACCTAGTAGTACATCATGATCCCCAATTAACCAAAAGATCAACGCTTGATCCGTAACTATTTCTCAAACCCTTCAAGAGCTTCGAATGATTCGTGCCCCATTCCTTCACTCATCTTATACCCACTTGGTTCAGGACATGGTCTATTGTGTCAGTCCCCACTAGGCTGACTACGTCACACCTAGCCCAAGTATTATTTCCTCGTCCCACGGATTCTAGTTACTCCACATGTATCGAAGAGTACCTTACTCTAAACATGTAATGCTTTGGCCAAAGACTTTAGTAACAATCCGACGAGAGGCCATGGGTATACATCTCTCGCAAGGAGTGGTGAATCCTTTATAGGCTATTCAAACACCTTCGATCACTCGACTTATACCCAATCATCCCGGTCCACATCTCCTTAGAGATGTTTGCTTAAGATGTCAAAGCATAAGTCTCCATGATCAAGATGACTTGAATACCGCAAGTCAAAGGAACATCGCACTTAAGCCACAGTAAGAACTTCATTGACATATCTATATATGCAGAGAACCATATGAAGTCTTATGGATGGTCACTCCAATGAACTAGTTACCATAACTAGCATCCACGATTAACTCCGGACATCACTATGTCTCCAGCCAGTGAGAATCAGCTGCTTGGATACACCAAGGAGTATACCTCGTGGTTAATCTATGTAATCGATGGTATCCAAATCCATCAATTCATCGACTAGGGATAATTCCGATACATCACAATTACACATGTAGAGATACTCACTAGTTGTGATCCAATCACAAATTCTCTCATGCTGTGAATCGTATCGTGGACATTCAAGAAATGAGTTTAAGATCCAATCAAATACATAAAACATGTATACTCAAATAGTGAATCTTCATTTATCATATAAATGGTTCATACATAAGGCGATTGCCTTAGGACATCTCTCATATATTACTAACAATATTGTTATCTCATGAGATGAATTAAGTGTGCATGAAATGGTTAAGCTAAGCCGAAGGTCAGCGACACCCGGAGAATCCTGAGTAGAAAGACGTGGTGGTCGGGTGACACTAGGAGAACTTCGTGGGAGTCGAAGAAGTTAGGTGGAAGACTAGAATCAAAGCATCAGGTCATAAAGGACTAGAGGTAAGTGTTGGATTAAGCGGATCGCTAGAGGGGGGGAGGTGAATAGCGATAAAACCTTTTTTTTGTTCATTCGTTAAAACCCGAGTAGACAATTAATTGAAGCGGAAAGATAAATGATAAATAAAAGGAGACAAATGTTTTTTTACTTGGTTCGTAGCCTTCGGCTACTACTCCAAGGCCCTAACAGTCCTAGACCGTGTACGGAGGGCAATTCACTAAAACACTCCTCCTCGTTGGAGGTAGGAGTTAGACGATTACAAAAACCTTCGAAAGAAAAAGATAGAGAGACACACCCTCTATTCTATTAATGTAAAATTCAATGATAGAAAACCTCAATCAAAAAGAATTGCAGTATAAAAGAGATGAAAAAATAAGATTATACCAACAACTAGGAAATATAAATTAAGCTAGGGTTGTTGGCAGCACTTCGTCGTTGTAAAGTCGTCGGAGAGTCGTAGCGTTGCAGAGGCTTTTGAGCACTTAGAGATTGATGAAAAACCCTAGGAGAGGCCCTCCTTTTATATCCCTTGAGCCCCTTTTCAAGAGGATATTCAACCAATAGGAATTGGGCACAAAACTCCTTGAAAAATGGTGATAAAGCTTGACAACTCGAGGCTGATTATTGACCATCGGTTGACCTAATTCCTTGGCCGGTTGAACTGATGGCTTAGCAGTTGAACTGATCCTTGGCCGATTGAATTGATGGATCATCAGTTGAACTAATCCTTGGCCGGTTGAACTGATTGCTAGACTTTTCAACTGTAATAAAGAGTTAGCTCGAAATATAAGTGAATTCGACGGCCACTTGCCATCCGATCTCAACATAGACCTTCCATGGGAAGTCTTGGTCGGATCGTCGCCTAAGGATGTCCTCGTATGGAGGACTCGACCTTACTTATGCTCACTCACACGAGCTTACCTCAACATTTACCTTTGAAGCCTTGCTTTCGGTCTCCACCTGATTCCTTTAGCTCCCTCTGAAGTCCTCCCGGTGTCGCCCGACCACTATGGTTCTCTCCGAGTGTCGCTGACCTTCGGCTTAGCTTAACATTTCTGCATACTTGACTCAGCTCGTGAGATAATGATGTAATCTTAACTTTGCATCTTTGCCATAATCAAAACACAGGTTCGATCATCTAGTGCCTCTGCACCAACAGTAAGCACGAGTGTAAAGAGAGATGGTAAGGTCGTGTCCTCTGTATGGGGACGACCGTAGGCGATGATCCGACTAAGACTTCCAGTGGAAGGTCTAGGTTGAGATCGGACGGTAAGAAACTGTCATATTTATCATTTTCCGTGCTAACCTCTTACTGCAGAGAAGTGGCTGTCGATGATCGCTAGCTATTGGCCGATTCGCACATCGATCGATCGATGAAGGGCATCACCGATCGGTGATGGCGATGAATCAACCTTTTGCGCTAGGTCAAACAGGATAATATTTGACGTGGCCACTTCGTGATAAAATAAGATGCCACCTCGTGATAAGTTCCAAAAGATGAGGATCTGCATCTAGACTTATTCCAAGGCACAAATCTATAAAAGGAGGGGAGGACTCCAACCCAAAGATCATCAATCTTACTCTCAAAGTGCTCCCACAACGCCAAAGCTCTAACGCCGTCATAACGCCGATGCAACGCCAAGTTCAGAATCTCTTCGTCGGCAGCAACAAGTATTAGTCTTTATTTATTGTACTCGTGGTTTTAATTGTAACGAGGTGAGGTAGGCTTGTTGCCTCATCCTCGTGTTTTCGATTTTTGTGATCGTTGTCTCCTACCTCCAACGAGGAGGAGACTTTATAGTGGATTGCCTCTTCGTACGTGGTCAAGGATCACGGGGCCTTGGATTAGCAATCGTTGGGTTGTCAACCAAGTAAAAACAAACTTGTGTTATTTATTTTTCCACTATGCATATCTGTATTTTAATCGAACTAATGAAAAAACGAAAAGATTTTACGCTCACTATTCACCCCTCCTCTAGCGATGCTTTCGATCCAACAATTCTCTGGGCGTCGTTGACCATTAGCCTAGCTTAAATCATTTCCTGCACACTCAACCCAACACAAGAGATAACAATAATAGCTTAACTTTGAACCTTTGGCATAATCAAAACCTAGGTTCGATTATCTCGTGCCCCTACACCAACAGAGCTTTGACCCAGATCCGCATCTCAATGAACTAAGGCTCAAAGGGATATAAAAGAAGAAGGGTTTCACCCCTTTCCATCATCTAAGTTTGCTCCCAAAGTGCTCCGACAACGCTGAGACTTCTTCGACAATGCTACGCCATCATAACGCCGACATCGCGCCTAACTTCGAATCTTCTAGTCGGTAGCATTTCTTTAGTTGCATCTTTTACTTGTACTTTTCATTGCTAAGAGGAGAGGTAGGCTTGTTGCCTCTTCCTCTACTTTGGATTTGTAATCGTCATCTATTACCTCCAACGCGGAAGAGACTCCCATCGAACGCGATCTGGGATCGCTGGGCCTTGGATTAGCAACCTTTTGGTTGTGAACCAAGTAAAAAGAGAAAGTGTCATTTTCTTTTATTGCTTTTATTTCCACTGTACTACTCGGGTTTTCAATCGATGAAGAGAAAGAGTTTCTCGTACGCTATTCACCTCCTCTAGTGTGTCTCTTCGATCCAACAATTGATATCAGAGTGGGGGCGCTCAGATTCGGTGCAACCACTGGTCTAGTAAATTTTTGTTCTTTTCGTATCTTTCGGTTCTTAAATTAATTTAAGATTTTTTTTCTTTCCCACACTACTAATCCAAGATGAGGTCTTGGGATTTTTCGTTGTTTGAATTTTTGTGCAAGGTTCTTTTTTGATGGCCCATCTTGAGGGATTTAGCACCGCCCGACCTCCATTCTATAACGGAGATGACTTCCATTATTGGAAGGGTCAGATGGAATGCTACCTTAAAACTCAAGTCGAAATGTGGATCATCATCCAGACGGGCTTTAATTTACCAACCCCGTTCCGGTTACGTATTTCTTGGTTACGACCGTGGACAAATGTCGTTTGAAGCAACAAGTAGAAGTCGATGCAAAAGCCACGCAAATTCTACAGTGCGGTCTCTCCAAGGAAGAACTCAACCGCGTCGGCCCCTTCATCAGTGCTAAGGATCTCTGGAACATGCTCATCGAATTGCATGAGGGGACGATCGACACAAAGGTATACAAATGAGATTTTTTATTAAATAAATTATTTAATCTAAAGATGCAGGACCATGAAACGACAAAGCAACTCCACGCTGTTGGGTTTCCGGCACCGTGTCGTGTGTGTGTTCGATCATGTTTCGTAAACATGAGCACAGCGGAAGCAATTAAAAATAATAAATCTATATTTATTACAACACACACAACACACGCATGCTATTACAACAAGTGTAGACATAACCGTAAATTAAAATTTGCAATAAAAGAAAATTATCTACGTTATACCTTCCGTATGACGTGTAGCAGGAACGACATCAACCGGAACGATCCTCGTAAGAATCGTCTCTATCCGTATCCACACCGAGCTCCTCGGGATGACTTCGCTAAGACACGAGCTTCGTCTTCGTACGGGTTACTAGCCTCGTGTTGAAGACAACGTGATCGAGAGATGATCACGATCCGAATCCAAATTCGGATCCAAAACCGAGTCCTCAAAACTCGATTCTCCGGAGAGGTATTCTCGCCATTTGGCGAATCGCCCGTCCCCCCACCTCAGAGGATTACCGGAGATCAAATCCCGATAAGTTAGCGCTGTCGGAGCACTAACCGTCGTCAAAGCGGCGCTCCGACAACAAGAAACAAGCTGTCCGAAAACTGGACAGCTTTGGTGGAGGAATAGAGGTTGGCCAGGACAAGGAAGCCAAGTGCTCACCTTGATGCCAAACCTAAGGAGGATCGCGAACTCTTCCGGCAGCAGCTCGACGCGAGGAGGAAGGAAGCAGCCTTCTAGATGCGGTTGGAGGAGCTTTGGCAACAACTACCATTAGGGTTTTTGGATTAGGGTTTAAGCCCTATTTTATAGAGAACTAATTCTCTTAATGGTTAATGTATCATATCCATAAAACCCGTTAACCCGCTCCATTAAGATAAGTTAAAATAAACCAAACCATGATGGTTTATTTTAAGTTAAAATGAACCGAACCAACTTTTGGTTCATTCGTTTAAAATAAACCAAACCCTTTGGTTTATTCTCATCCATTGGATTAGAACCAAACCATTTTGGTCCATCCATTATGTCTTCATAAGACACGGCCCATCCACGCTTCCATTGCGACTGAAACAATTTCATGCTCGATTTATGTTTGGTCCAACCAAACATAGTTTCTCTCGGTCTGAGAATCCCATTCTCAAGCTCGTTTTAAATCCTTTGAATTACACTCGTTGTGCGTGTGACCAAATAGGTTCTCGGTTTATGTTGGCCGTCTATAATTAACCATTAATTATAGAACGATCATGAGTGGCACCTAGTAGTACATCATGATCCCCAATTAACCGAAAAGATCAACGGTTGATCGAGAACTATTTACGAAACCCTTGATGCTTCGAATGATAAATTGCCCCATTCCCTTCACTCATCTTATACCCACTTGGTTCAGGACATGGTCTATTGTGTCAGTCCCCACTAGGCTGACTACGTCACACCTAGCCCAAGTATTATTTCCTCGTCCTACGGATTCTAGTTACTCCACATGTATCGAAGAGTACCTTACTCTAAACATGTAATGCTTTGGCCAAAGACTTTAGTAACAATCCGACGATAGGCCATGGGTATACATCTCCTCGCAAGGAGTGGTGAATCCTTTATAGGCTATTCAAACACCTTCGATCACTTCGACTTATACCCAATCATCCCGGGTCCACATCTCCTTAGAGATGTTTGCTTAAGATGTCAAAGCATAAGTCTCCATGATCAAGATGATTTGAATACCGCAAGTCAAAGGAACATCGCACTTAAGCCACAGTAAGAACTTCATTGACATATCTATATATGCAGAGAACCATATGAAGTCTTACGGCTGGTCACTCCAATGAACTAGTGACCATAACTAGCATCCACGATTAACTCCGGACATCACTATGTCTCCAGCCAGTGAGAATCAGCTGCTTGGATACACCAAGGAGTATACCTCGTGCTAGTCTCGACAGAATTGATGGTGTCCAAATCCATCAATTCATCGACTAGGGATAATTCCGATACATCACAATTACACATGTAGAGATACTCACTAGTTGTGATCCAATCACAAATTCTCTCATGCTGTGAATCGTATCGTGGACATTCAGTAAATGAGTTTAAGATCCAATCAAATACATTAAACATGTATACTCAAATAGTGAATCTTCATTTATCATATAAATGGTTCATGCATAAGGCGATTGCCTTAGGACATCTCTCATATATTACTAACAGACTCCCACTTGGCATAATGCCAATCACTACGGTATCAAATACCATAAGCTCTAACATGACCCTCAAACTTATTTTGAGGTAAAGCCTTAGTTAAAGGATCCGCTAAGTTCCTTTCAGTGGGAATTTTCTCGATTTGTATTTCATTCCTACTGATGATCTCTCTGATAAGATGATAGTGGTGAAGCACATGTTTGGATCATTGATGAGACCACATCAAGTTCATAGATGAACTACTTGATCCAAACCGCTTCCTTTGCTGCTTCCAAAGATGCAACGTATTCTGCATTAGTGGCAGAATCCGCTATAGTGTCAAGCTTGGAACCTTTCCAACTTATTGCGCCTCCATTCTAGGTGAATACATACCCAGATTAAGACATGGAATCATCTTTGTTTGTCTGGATCTGGCATCCGTATACCCACGTATCACCATGTACCCTTCTCCATATATTAGGAACGTATCCTTAGTTCTTCTTAAGTACTTAAGGATCGTCTTAACAGTCACCCAATGATCCATTCCTGGATCAGACTGGTATCTGCTCGTGACACTCAGAGCATACGATACATTGGGCCTTGTACATAACATAGCATACATGATAGATCCTATTGCGGATGCATAGGGAATCTTACTCATGCAAATCCTCTCGTCTTCTGTGTGCGGACACATAGACTTCGAAAGGTGTACCCCATGCCTGATGGGTAAGAAACCTTTCTTGGATTCCGACATGCTAAACCTCTTTAGCACTCGGTCTATATATGTAGACTGCGAAAGACCAAGCAACTGTTTCGATCTATCTCTATAGATCTTAATCCCGAGGATGTAGGTTGCTTCTCCCAGGTCTTTCATGGAGAATGTCTTGGATAACAAAACCTTCACTGACTGTAAGATTGAAACATCGTTTCCTATAAGTAGTATGTCATCGACATACAATACTAGGAACTGTTGCCTCCCACTAACCTTCTTGTACACACAAGGTTCATGCGGATTTTGTGAAATCAAACCTTTTGATCGTCTCATCAAAGCGGATATTCCGACTCTGGATGCTTGCTTCAATCCATAAATGGATAAATACGCAATTTGCATACCTTGGTTTTATCAACGATGTGAAACCCTCAAGTTGTATCATATACACGTCCTCGAGCAGGTTTCCATTAAGGAAAGCTGTTTTCACATCCATCTGCCATATCTCATAATCATAATGAGCCGCTATGGCCAGGAGCATCCGAATGGATTTAAGCATAGCTACAGGCGAATAGGTTTCGTCATAATCAACACCTTGTTTTTGACAATATTCTTTCGCCACCAATCTAGCCTTATAGGTAATCACATTACCATCCATGTCGGTTTTCTTCTTGAAAACCCACTTGCACCCTATAGGCTTTATGCCTTCAGGTGGGTCAACCAAGTTCCAAACTTGGTTTTCGTGGAATCCATTTCCGACTTCATGACACCAACCCACTTATCCCTTTCTGAACTTGTCAGCACTTCTTCATAACTGGTAGGCTCCTCATCATCAATGAGTAACACGTCGTTCGATTCACTTACGAGAAATCCATATCTCTCAGGAATATTGCGTGTTCTACGGATCTGAAGATGTGGTGTTACAATAAGGTCCAGTAGATTGCTCATCACTATGAGTTGTCATTTGTTGTGCTTCACCAGTATCTCATCAATGTCTATTTGAGTCTCTCGAGCCTCCTCAAGCTCGGCGACACTCCCCTTGTTTTCTTGCAAGAGAAACTCTTTCTCTAGAAACACGGCATGCCTTGAAACAAACACCTTTTGTTCCACGGGATGATAGAATTGGTAACCCCTTGTTTCCTTAGGGTATCAATAAATAGACATTTATCGGACTTAGCATCCGATTTATGCGATGTGATCCGCTTCACATAAGGGACAACCCCATATCTTCAAGTAAGATACATGAGGTTTCTTACCATTCCATATCTCATATGGAGTAGTTGAGACTACCTTGGTAGGCATTACATTTAACAAGTAAACAATGCAAGTGCATAAAAAGGACTTGGGAAGAGTTGCATGATTCATCATTGACCTGACCATGTCCAACAAGGTCCGGTTACGCCTCTCAGATACACCATTATTCTGTGGTGTATAGGGCGGAGTCCATTGAGACAATATGTCATTGTCTCTTAGATAATCAAGAAACTCTTGACTTAAGTATTCACCACCTCGATCCGATCGAAGTATTTTAATACTCTTGTCATGTTGTTTCTCTACTTCATTTCTGAATTCTTTGAACCTTTCAAAGGCTTCAGACTTGTGTTTCATCAAGAACACATACCCAAACCGTGAGTGATCATCGGTGAAGGTAATGAAGTAGCTATAGCCTCCTAATGCTTGAGTTGACATAGGTCCATATACATCAGTATGTACTAGACCTAGTAACTCTCCCACTCGTTCACCTTTTCCAGTAAAAGGTAACTTAGTCATCTTGCCTTTTAAGAATGATTCGCATGTATCGTATGAATCCAATTCAAACGATTCCAGAATTCCACATCGGTGTAATTCGGACATGCGTTTCTTGCTTATATGGACAAGACGACAATGCCACATATAGGAGTCTATTTGATTATCCTTTCGAGCACGTGTGTTGCTTGCTTCGATATTGAAAATGTCACTGGATACGTCCAACGTATAAACACCATTGCTTAAAGTTCCAGTCCCATAAAGAACTCCATTCAAAGTTATGTAACAACAATTGTTACTAAAAGTAAAATGGTACCCATTTCTATTTAAACACGAACTAGAAATGATGTTCTTTATCAACGAAGGAACATAAAAGCAATTGTCCAGTTCTAAGACAAGTCCTACAGGGAGTTCCAACAAATACGTTCCGATGGCGAGTGCAGCAACCGTTGCTCCATTCCCAACACGTAAATTTGACTCTCCCCTTGACGAGTCTTCTTCTATTCCTTAGCCCATGTATGTCATTACATATATGTGAGCCACACCCAGTATCGAATACCCAAGTGTCTGAGGAAATAGAATGACAATCAATAAAGAAGATTTCTGAAGAAGATGGGGCATCCGATGCCTTATCCTTCTTCACAGACTCAAGATAAATCTTGTACTTTCTTCGCAAATGGCTCTCCTTGCCATAATGATGGCAAGTTTCCTTTTGTGCTAGTTTTACCTTCTTAGCCCTTCTCTTCTTTCCCTTCTGCTGTTCCTTTGACTTCCTCTTAGAACCTTTCTTCGAGGAATCAACTAACAGCACCGTCCCCTGCTCATGCTTCTCAGAAGACTCTACAGTCTTCAGCATATTGAGCAGTACCACAGATGAACCTCCTAGCATCTCAGAGGTGAAGAGGAGCTTTGAGACTTCGAACCTTTCGAATCTCACTTGCTCATCAACCAACTCACAAAGATGAAGGACTACGATATGAGCATCCATATGCTCATGCTTCTTTCGTAGCTTGGGTTCCATCGTGGCTAGCATGATGCAACTCATTTGTTCAGAATCACTCACATGTTTCTGATAGGCCAACAATTGGTCCAGAGTTGCATCGTCACTAGGCGGGAAGAAGACGCGAGAGACATTTGCAAGCTTTTCAACCTTGAGAACAATTCTCAAGCTTCTAAGCCATCCATGAAGCTCGGCCCAGTCAATTTATTCGAATCCAAAATGGAACGCAAATTCAAACACATCATGATCAATATATTAACTTAGAAATACAAAACGAGCATATATGAGAAAGATGATTTTAAAATGCATCAATATACATTTATAAATCCCATTCATTTTTCGAATTTCAAAAACCCCAAAATCACTTCGGGAGATCGTAGGTCCATCTCCGAATGGGCTGATATCCATCATAGTTATGAACAACCTTGGAGAGAGTCCAACAAGCCATTCATAACTACGACGGTAGGTATCATCTATACCGATTGCATATCACGTATATGCAACTATCACAATGTGCTATCAACTATTTGAATGTTCACACATACATTGGGTTGTTAACACATTAACAAGTATGCATCATATGCATAGCACCCAACTTCACCTCCCTTTACATCGACCTTGGAGAGAGTCCAACAAGCCGATGCTCCAGGTTAAAGCCAACCCATTAATCAAGACATAGTTTTAATATGGTTAGAGCGCATTCAACCAATTAGCCTAGCTTGGAGAGAGTCCAACAACCAAAGCTAACGATTGACCTCTGACTCTTACCATATTAGTATTAAACTATTCCATGGTTTGAACATATTCAGGTTCGAGCCGGGCTTGGAGAGAGTCCAACAACCCAAACAAGAAACAGAACTCTGGTTCTAACCATATTAATGGAAGGTGTAGACTTTAATATTGATTAAGGGTTTTTATGTCTCATCCTCTTTGCAAGCAAATAACTATTATCTACATGGCATGGCATACATGGCATACATCTACATGTCACGACACGCATGGCATAATGTTATGCATCTAATGCAATTACATGGCATACAATTATGTCATGTATATAATTTCCTTATATGTCATAACTATTTATGGAAATAAAATATGTTTAAGATTTGATTCTCCAAATCAAATCATAATTAAATTAGGAAACAAATTTCCAAATCTAATCACATATTTTATTCATGGAATTATTTGATTAAGGAAAATCTATTTAGGAAACTAATTTCCTAAATCATTAAAACTACTTATGGAAATAAAATATTTTAAGATTTGATTTCCCAAATCAAATCATGATTAAATTAGGAAACAAATTTCCAGAATCTCATCAAATATTTTATTTATGGAAAATATCAATTTCCATAAATACTTCCAACTTTCCAAAAGTGGAAGATTTCCATAAATACTTCTAGAATTTCCAAAATTGAAAAATTTCCATAAATACTTCTAAATTTCCAAAATTTAGAAAATTTCCAGAAATACATTATGACTATCGCAAAACCATTTTTACGATTATGTCGAAACACAACCTGGGCTCTGATACCACTGTTGGGTTTCCGGCACCGCGGCGTGTGTGTGTTCGATCATGTTTCGTAAACATGAGCACAGCGGAAGCAATTAAAATTAATAAATCTATATTTATTACAACACACACAACACACGCATGCTATTACAACAAGTGTAGACATAACCGTAAATTAAAATTTGCAATAAAAGAAAATTATCTACGTTATACCTTCCGTATGACGTGTAGCGGGAACGGCATCAACCGGAACGATCCTCGTAAGAATCGTCTCTATCCGTATCCATGCCGAGCTCCTCGGGATGACTTCGCTAAGCCACGAGCTTCATCTTCGTACGGGTTACTAGCCTCGTGTTGAAGACAACATGATCGAGAGATGATCACGATCCGAATCCAAATTCGGATCCAAAACCGAGTCCTCAAAACTCGATTCTCCGGAGAGGTATTCGTCAACCGTTTGACGAATCCTTCGTCCCCCACCTCAGAGGATTACCGGAGATCAAATCCCCGGTAAGTTAGCCGCTGTCGGAGCACTAACCGTCGTCCAAACGACGCTCCGACAACAAAGAAACAAGCTGTCCAGAAAAACTGGACAGCTTTTGGTGGAGGAATAGAGGCCGGACAAGGACAAGGAAGCCAAGTGCTCACCTTGATGCCAAACCTAAGGAGGATCGCCGGAACTCTTCCGGCAGAAGCTCGACGCCGGCGAGGAGGAAGGAAGCAGCCTTCTAGACGCCGATTGGGAGCAATGGGCAAGCGACTTAGGGTTGGGCGCCGAATTCACCAAGGGTGAGGTGGGCGGCAACTACCATTAGGGTTTTTGGATTAGGGTTTAAGCCCGATTTTATAGAGAACTAATTCTCTTAATGGTTAATGGATCATATCCATAAAGCCCGTTAACCCGCTCCATTAAGATAAGTTAAAATAAACCAAACCATGATGGTTTATTTTAAGTTAAAACGAACCGAACCAACTTTTGGTTCATTCGTTTAAAATAAACCAAACCCTTTGGTTTATTCTCATCCATTGGATTAGAACCAAACCATTTTGGTCCATCCATTATGTCTTCATAAGACACGGCCCATCCACGCTTCCATTGCGACTGAAACAATTTCATGATCGCTTTATGTTTGGTCCAACCAAACATAGTTTCTCTCGGTCTGAGAATCCCATTCTCAAGCTCGTTTTAAATCCTTTGGATTACACTCGTTGTGCGTGTGACCAAATTGGTTCTCGGTTTATGTTGGCCGTCTATAATTAACCATTAATTATAGAACGATCATGAGTGGCACCTAGTAGTACATCATGATCCCCAATTAACCGAAAAGATCAACGGTTGATCCAGAACTATTTCTGAAACCCTTCAGTAGCTCAAATGAATCGTGCCCCATTCCCTTCACTCATCTTATACCCACTTGGTTCAGGACATGGTCTATTGTGTCAGTCCCCACTAGGCTGACAACGTCACACCTAGCCCAAGTATTATTTCCTCGTCTTACGGATTCTAGTTACTCCACATGTATCGAAGAGTACCTTACTCTAAACATGTAATGCTTTGGCCAAAGACTTTAGTAACAATCCGACGATAGGCCATGGGTATACATCTCCTCGCAAGGAGTGGTGAATCCTTTATAGGCTATTCAAACACCTTCGATCACTTCGACTTATACCCAATCATCCCGGGTCCACATCTCCTCAGAGATGTTTGCTTAAGATGTCAATGTTAGTAATATATGAGAGATGTCCTAAGGCAATCGCCTTATGTATGAACCATTTATATGATAAATGAAGATTCACTATTTGAGTATACATGTTTTATGTATTTGATTGGATCTTAAACTCATTTACTGAATGTCCACGATACGATTCACAGCATGAGAGAATTTATGATTGGATCACAACTAGTGAGTATCTCTACATGTGTAATTGTGATGTATCGGAATTATCCCTAGTCGATGAATTGATGGATCTGGACACCATCAATTCTGTTGAGACTAGCACGAGGTATACTCCTTGGTGTATCCAAGCAGCTGATTCTCACTGGCTGGAGACATAGTGATGTCCGGAGTTAATCGTGGATGCTAGTTATGGTAACTAGTTCATTGGAGTGACCAGTCGTAAGACTTCATATGGTTCTCTGCATATATAGATATGTCAATGAAGTTCTTATTGTGGCTTAAGTGCGATGTTCCTTTGACTTGCGGTATTCAAGTCATCTTGATCATGGAGACTTATGCTTTGACATCTTAAGCAAACATCTCTAAGGAGATGTGGACCCCGGATGATTGGGTATAAGTCGAAGTGATCGAAGGTGTTTGAATAGCCTATAAAGGATTCACCACTCCTTGCGAGGAGATGTATACCCATGGCCTCTCGTCGGATTGTTACTAAAGTCTTTGGCCAAAGCATTACATGTTTAGAGTAAGGTACTCTTCGATACATGTGGAGTAACTAGAATCCGTAGGACGAGGAAATGATACTTGGGCTAGGTGTGACGTAGTCAGCCTAGTGGGGACTAACACAATAGACCATGTCCTGAACCAAGTGGGTATAAGATGAGTGAAGGGAATGGGGCACGATTCATTCGAGCTACTGAAGGGTTTCAGAAATAGTTCTGGATCAACTGTTGATCTTTTCGGTTAATTGGGGATCATGATGTACTACTAGGTGCCACTCATGATCGTTCTATAATTAATGGTTAATTATAGACGGCCAACATAAACCGAGAACCTATTTGGTCACACACACAACAAGTGTAATCCAAAGGATTTAAAACGAGCTTGAGAATGGGATTCTCAGACCGAGAGAAACTATGTTTGGTTGGACCAAACATAAAGCGAGCATGAAATTGTTTCAGTCGCAATGGAAGCGTGGATGGGCCGTGTCTTATGAAGACATAATGGATGGACCAAAATGGTTTGGTTCTAATCCAATGGATGAGAATAAACCAAAGGGTTTGGTTTATATTAAACGAATGAACCAAAGCTTGGTTCGGTTCGTTTTAACTTAAAATAAACCATCATGGTTTGGTTTATTTTAACTTATCTTAATGGAGCGGGTTAACGGGCTTTATGGATATGATCCATTAACCATTAAGAGAATTAGTTCTCTATAAAATAGGGCTTAAACCCTAACCCTAACCCCACCCCTTGTTGGTGATTTCGGCGCCTAACTATTGCCGCCGCCCAGCTTTGTGCCGCCGTCCAAGACCCTTGCCGGCATCCAAGCTCCAGCCGGTGAACCTCCGGCGACCCTCCGGTGATCTCCTATAGGTTCGGCATCAAGGTGGGTTTTTCCTTTCCTTGTTTTGGCCGGCGCCTACTCCTCCACCAAGCTGTCCAGTTTTCTGGACAGCTTCTCCTCCTCTCGTCGGAGCGTCGTTTGGACGACGGTTAGTGCTCCGACAGCGACTAACTTACCGGGGATTTGATCTCCGGTAATCCTCTGAGGTGGAGGACGAAGGATTCGTCAAACGGTTGACTAATACCTCTCCGGAGAAGCGAGTTTTGAGAACTCGTTTTAGGATCCGAATTTGGATTCGGATCGTGATCATCTCTCGATCACGTCGTCTTCAACACGAGGCTAGTAACCCATACGAAGACGAAGCTCGTGACTTAACGAAGTCATCCCGAGGAGCTCGGCGTGGATACGGATAGAGACGATTCTTACGAGGATCGTTCCGGTTGATGCCGTTCCCGCTACACGTCATACGGAAGGTATAACGTAGATAATTTTCTTTTATTGCAAATTTTAATTTATGGTTATGTCTACACTTGTTGTAATAGCATGCGTGTGTTGTGTGTGTTGTAATAAATATAGATTTATTATTTTTAATTACTTCCGCTGTGCTCATGTTTACGAAACATGATCGAACACACACACGCCGCGGTGCCGGAAACCCAACAGTGGTATCAGAGCCCAGGTTGTGTTTCGACATAATCGTAAAAATGGTTTTGCGATAGTCATAATGTATTTCTGGAAGTTTTCTAAATTTTGTAAATTTAGAAGTATTTATGGAAATTTTTCAATTTTGGAAAGTCTAGAAGTATTTATGGAAATCTTCCACTTTTGGAAAGTTGGAAGTATTTATGGAAATTTATATTTTCCATAAATAAAATATTTGATTAGATTCTGGAAATTTGTTTCCTAATTTAATCATGATTTGATTTGGGAAATCAAATCTTAAAATATTTAATTTCCATAAGTAGTTTTAAAGATTTAGGAAATTGGTTTCCTAAATAGATTTTCCTTAATCAAATAATTCCATGAATAAAATATGTGATTAGATTTGGAAATTTGTTTCCTAATTTAATTATGATTTGATTTGGAGAATCAAATCTTAAACATATTTTATTTCCATAAATAGTTATGACATATAAGGAAATTATATACATGACATAATTGTATGTCATGTAATTGCATTAGATGCATAATATTATGCCATGCGTGTCGTGACATGTAGATGTATGCCATGCCATGTAGATAATAGTTATTTGCATGCAAAGAGGATGAGACATAAAAACCCTTAATCAATATTAAAGCCTACACCTTCCATTAATATGGTTAGAACCGTAGTTCCGCTTCTTGTTTGGGTTGTTGACTCTCTCCAAGCCCTACTAACTCAATATGTTCAAACCATGGAATAGTTTAATACTAATATGGTAAGAGTCGAGGTCAATCGTTAGCTTTGGTTGTTGGACTCTCTCCAAGCTGGGCTAATTGGTTGAATGCGCCTAACCATATTAAAACTATGTCCCGATTAATGGGTTGGCTTTAACTCGAGCATCGGTTTGTTGGACTCTCCAAGGTCGATGTAAAGGGAGGTGAAGTTGGGTGCTATGCATATGATGCATACTTGTTAATGTGTTAACAACCCGATGTATGTGTGAACATTCAATTAGTTGATAGCATTGTGATAGTTGCATATACGGGATATGCAATCGTATAGATGATACCTACCGTCGAGTTATGAATGGCTTGTTGGACTCTTCCAAGGTTGTTCATAACTATGATGGATATCACCATTCGAGATGGACCTACAATCTCCTCAAGTGATTTTGGGGTTTTTGAAATTAAAATGAATGGGATTTATAAATGTATATTGATGCATTTTAAAATCATTTTCATATATGCTCGCTTTGTATTTCTAGGTCAATAAATTGATCATGACGCTTTGAATTTGCACTATTTTGGATTCGAACAAACCGATCCGGGCCTAACTTCCGGATCGCTTAGAAACCTAAGAATTGTTCTCAACGGCGGAAAAGCTTGCATATGTCCTTGAAGAGCCTCTTCTGACCGTCCTAAGGGCGATGCAACTCCGGACCAAATGTTGGTCTATCGAAGCATGTGGCGGTCTGGTGGCGAGTTGCATCATGCTAGCGGCGATGGTACACAGTGCGAAGCGGCATGAGCATATGGATGCTAACACTATGGTCTTCCATCTTCATGAGTTGTTCGATGAGCAAGCGAGATCCAGAAAGGTTCGAGGTCTCTAGGCTCCTCTTCACCACGAAGATGCAAGAAGGTTAAATACGTAGTGCGGTTTGTGCTAAAGATGAGCGGGTACATCGGCTGACTAGCTACCCTCGGTTTTGTGATGGATCATGAGTTAAGTATTGACTTAATTCTGCATTGTTTGCCCAAGAGTTTCTCGCAATTTGTGATGAACTATCGGATGAACAAATTGGAATCCACCATTCGAGCTCCTCAATATCTGAAGATGGAGCCTTACATGAAGCATGAGGAGAAGGCGGTTCTGATAGTTGATTCCTCAAAGAAAGGTTCTAAGAGGAAGGCAAAAGAACAGAAGAAAGGAAAGAAAAGGCAAAGAAGGCGGAACCCGGTAGCAAAGGGCACTTGCCATCACTTTGTGGCAAGGAAGGCCATCTTGTGAAAGCTGCAAGATTTATCTTGAGTCCATGAAGAAGAAGAAGGCATCCGATGCCCCATCCTCTTCGTATCTTCGTTATTGATTGTCATTCTATTTCCTTAGACACTTGGGTATTGGATCTTGGGTGTAGCTCACATATATGTAATGACATCTGAGGGCTAAGGAATAGAAGAAGACTTGTCGGAGGAGTCAAATTTGCGAGTTGGCAATGGAGCAAAGGTTCTTTGCGGTCGCCATCGGAACTTATTTCTTTGAAGCTCCTAGTGGACTAGTCTTGGGCTGGACAATTGCTATTATGTTCCTTCTCTAATAAAGAACATTGTTTCTATTTCTGCTTAAATAGAAATGGTTTCCATTTTTTAACGCTTAGTAACAATTGTTATATAACTTCAATGGCGACTTTTATGGAACCGAACTTTGAGTAATGGCATTTATACGCTGGACGATCCAAAGGACATTTTCAATATCGGCGAGCAACACGCTGCGGCTCGGAAAGGATAATCACATAGACTCCTATATGTGGCATTGTCGTCTTGGCCATATAAGCAAGAAACGCATGTCCGAATTACACCGATGTGGAATTCTGGAATCGTTTGAATTGGATTCATACGATACATGCAAATCATGCTTAAAAGGCAAGATGACTAAGTTACCTTTTACTGGAAAAGGTGAACGAGTGGGAGAGTTACTAGGTCTAGTACATACTAATGTATGTGGACCTATGTCAACTCAAGCATTAGGAGGCTATAGCTACTTCATTACCTTCACCGATGATCACTCACGGTTTGGGTATGTGTTCTTGATGAAACACAAGTCTGAAGCCTTTGAAAGGTTCAAAGAATTCAGAAATGAAGTAGAGAAACAACATGACAAGAGTATTAAAATACTTCGATCGGATCGAGGTGGTGAATACTTAAGTCAAGAGTTTCTTGATTATCTAAGAGACAATGGCATATTGTCTCAATGGACTCCGCCCTATACACCACAGAATAATGGTGTATCTGAGAGGCGTAACCGGACCTTGTTGGACATGGTCAATTCAATGATGAATCATGCAACTCTTCCCAAGTCCTTTGGGGTTATGCACTTCGCATACTATTTACTTGTTAAATGTAATGCCTACCAAGGTAGTCTCAACTACTCCATATGAGATATGGAATGGTAAGAAACCTCATGTATCTTACTTGAAGATATGGGGTTGTCCGCTTATGTGAAGCGGATCAGACGCATAAATTGATGCTAAGTCTGATAAATGTCTATTTATTGGATACCCTAAGGAAACAAGGGGTTACTAATTCTATCATCCTGTGGAACAAAAGGTGTTTGTTTCAAGGCATGCTGTGTTTCTGTAGAAAGAGTTTCTCTTGCAAGAAAACAGTGGGAGTGTCGTCGAGCTTGAGGAGGCTCGAGAGACTCAAATAGACATTGATGAGATACCTGGTGAAGCACAACAGCCGACAACTCATAGTGATGGACTTATTGTAACACCACATCTTCAGAGATCCGTAGAACATGCAATATTCCTGAGAGATATGGATTTCTCGTAAGTGAATCGAACGACGTGTTACTCATTGATGATGAGGAGCCTACCAGTTATGAAGAAGTGCTGACAAGTTCAGAAAGGGATAAGTGGCTTGGTGCCATGAAGTCGAAATGGATTCCATGTACGAAACCAAGTTTCGAACTTGGTTGACTCCACCAAGGCATAAAGCCTATAGGGTGCAAGTGGGTTTTCAAGAAGAAAACCGACATGGATGGTAATGTGATTACCTATAAGGTTAGATTGGTGGCGAAAGGATATCGCCAAAAATAAGGTGTTGATTATGACGAAACCTATTCGCCTCAGAGCTATGCTTAAATCCATTCGATGCTCCCGCCATAGCGGCTCATTATGATTATGAGATATGGCGATGGATGTGAAAACAGCTTTCCTTAATGGAAACTCGCCGAGGACGGTATATGATACCGAGGGTTTCACATCGGCTGATAAAACCAAGGTATGCAAATTATGCGACGATCCATTTATGGATCAAGCAAGCATCCAAGAGTCGAATATCCGCTTTGATGAGACGATCAAAAGGTTTGATTTCTCACAAAATCCGCATTTAACCTTGTGTGTACAAGAAGGTTAGTGGGAGGCAAATGTGTTCCTAGTATTGTATGTCGATGACATATTACTTATAGAAACGAAATGATGTGTCAATCTTACAGTCAGTTAAGGTTTGGTTATCCAAGACATTATCCATGAAAGACCTGGGAGAAGCAACCTACATCCTTGGGATTAAGATCTATAGAGATAGATCGAAACGGTTGCTTGGTCTTTCGCAGCTATATATAGACCGAAAAGCAAAGAGGTTTAGCATGTCAATCCAAGAAAGGTTATCCGCCCATCGTGCATGGGGTACACCTTTCAAGTCTATGTGTCCGCGCACGTAAGACGAGAGGATTTGCATGAGTAAGATTCCCTATGCATCCGCAATAGGATCTATCATGTATGCTATGTTATGTACGAGGCCCGATGTATCGTATGCCCGAAAGTGTCACGAGCAGATACTACCGATCCAGAATGGATCATTGGGCAGCTGTTAAGACAATCCTTAAGTACTTGAGAAGAACTAAGGATGTGTTCCTAATATATGGAGAAGGGGACATGGTGATACGCGGGTATACTGATGCTAGCTTCCAGATGACAAGGATGATTCCAGTGTCTCACCGATAATGTTCACCTTGAATGGGGCGCAGTGAGTTGGAAAAGTTCCAAACAAGAGATCAGAGGATTCTACCACCGAGGCGTAATATATTGCAGCCTTGGAAGCAAAGCAGGAAGCGGTTTGGATCAAGAAGTTCGCTCATGAACTTGGTGTGATTCCGCCATTGTTGAAGCAATACCGGCTCATCGCGACAACAATGGAGCAATAGCAAAGGCGAAAGAGCCAAGGTCTCATCAATGATCCAAACAAGTGCTTCGCCGCTATCATCTTATCAGAGAGATCATCAGTAAGAATGAAATACAAATCGAGAAAATTCCCACTGAAAGGAACTTAGCGGATCCTTTGACTAAAGCATTACCTCAAAGTAAGTTTGAGGGTCATGTTGGTGCTTATGGTATTGGATACCGTAGCGATTGGCATTAGGCCAAGTGGGAGTCTGTTAGTAATATATGAGAGATGTCCTAAGGCAATCGCCTTATGTATGAACCATTTATATGATAAATGAAGATTCACTATTCGAGTATACATGTTTTATGTATTTGATTGGATCTTAAACTCATTTACTGAATGTCCACGATACGATTCACAGCATGAGAGAATTTGTGATTGGATCACAACTAGTGAGTATCTCTACATGTGTAATTGTGATGTATCGGAATTATCCCTAGTCGATGAATTGATGGATCTGGACACCATCAATTCTGTTGAGACTAGCACGAGGTATACTCCTTGGTGTATCCAAGCAGCTGATTCTCACTGGCTGGAGACATAGTGATGTCCGGAGTTAATCGTGGATGCTAGTTATGGTAACTAGTGTTAGTTATAGCCCTAAGAACCAATCATGTGATGGTTGAATAGGGAACATTTTGTATCATATTCTATAAAGGCAAAGGATTGGTTATTATATTTAAGTCTTGCTTGTGCCAGCTAAATTAAATATAGTAATGCCCTAGAAAAGTAGGATCTTATCTACAAAGACATCAATCGCGTAATTGATTATGAGAGGTCAGAGAGAACACTTTCTAAATGTTCCTAGTCAAGTATTAATATGCAAGGGCAATATTAATACATAAAGACTAGCATGTAGGTCAATTGATGACTTGATCTCACAAGTCATGGATATATGATATCAAGTTGACACATGGGTATATATTAGAGAATATATACTGAACTGACCCGCCATGAGAAAGTTTCATGGATCGTTATATGAGTGTCATAAACTTTCTCATGTGACTATTGGTATGAATAGTCCTCAGACCTGAAGTCACTACGGTTCCCTACATAAGGAGTTATGTACTTTGGTATCGTCAAACGTCACCCGTAACAGGGTGGACCATAAAGGCGATTATTGGGTATATAACAAATTATGCGGAGGGATGTGAGTGATGTAGATGGGATCTATCCCTCTCATATGACGAGAGTGATATCGGTGGGCCCCTTGATTGAGTAGAACTACTAAAATGCATGGCCATGCTCGAATGAGTCAATATGAGATATTGAGCTCATTTGTTTGAGTTAGTTTACTCAGGGATCAAGAAACACATAGATTGATCGAGGATGACACGGTCTATGCCTCATTGATCAATCTGATATCAAGGATAGAAGGACACGGTCATATATTATAGTAGTCACGAAAGGTTAGTCGGATCTTGACTTATCTCAGAACTTGGGTAGCAATGATGTATTGCTAGATGCCGCCATCATTGCTTGTGTATCTAAAAGAGTTTAGGTCCACCGCCAACGCTATGAGAGCCTATAGGGTCACACACAAAGAGCATGATTTAATGAGATTAATTCAATATGTTACCTTATTGATTTAATAAGATTAATTCAATATGATAACATAAGCTTAATTGAATTAATAAGATTAATTCAATATGATTGAATTAATAAGATTAATTCAACATGATAACATAAGCTTAATTGAATTAATAAGATTAATTCAACATGCATGAATGCCACATAAGAATGCCACATAAGCATGCCACATAAGCATGCCACATAAGCATGCCACCTAAGCATCCACCTAAGCTAGATAAGGTGGAAGGAAACAAAATGGTTTTGTCTCCTTAAGTGGCCGGCCAAACTTGTGTCCCAATGCAATGGATTGCATTGAATGTGTGGAGGTGAAAGGGTTTTTCCAACCCTATAAAAGACCCCATGAAGTGGCCGGCCAAAGCAAGTGTTGTTGTGGTTGTGAGAGAGCTTGGTGGAAGCTTTGGTTGTGTGGGTTTGTGAGTGTAGGCTAGCAAGAAGAGGAGTCTTCTTCTTCCTTTCTCCTTTTCCCTTTCTTCCTCTCCTTTAGGGACTTCTCTAGCAAGAAGTAAAGGAGAGCTCCTCTAGTTTTTCTTTTGTGAGACAAGAGCTTGCTCGTGTGGATACATATAGAGGCACGGACACTTGAACGTGCTAAAGATCCAACAAACAAAAGGAAGAAGCGGGATTAACAAGGGCACGCAACAAAGGTAATCCTCTCCTATAAGATAGGTTTGGTTTAGAGAAATTTATTTTATACGAGTTTGCTTTCGCATGGATCACTTGGAAGGGATCCTAATTTTTCGTTGCGCATATGCCATTTGGCATAAAGAATTCCCTACAGTGGTATCAGAGCCACTTGCGAAAGATCGTATAAAATAGGTTTTCTCTATTTTATATGTGATATAGAAGTAGGATAAATTTTATTATGAGTTGATAATTGCATTAGCAATTGTCAAACATAATAAAATATCCAATGTCTTTTAAAAGTTAAAATGACATGGTGCATGGTTATGGCCTAGTCCCAAAAGGTTTGTGAATGTGTGTGTTGTAATTCTTAAATACGGCCTGCGTGTGTGCCTTCCTCCTAAAATTCTTGTTGTAAAATTAGTTTTAGACTCAATGTAACTCAGTATTTCTCCTTTTGTAATGTACAAAACAAAGATGGAGGGTCCATTGGAAGATGAGGTTACAAGGAGGAAGTCAACACACAAGACAACCAAAGGAAGCACTTAGGAGAAGATGCTATCCCTAGGTTGACCAATCAATCTTTTCATTGGCTTGAGAAGATTGTAGAATAAGGGCCATAACCATGACACGCTTAGTTTAATATGTATGTGATGCATGTTAGTTTAGCTTGTATGTGATGCATGATTAGCTTATATGTGATGTATGCTAATATGTATATGATACATGTTTATTTCTTAATAAGTCAAAAACGATATGCCTACCAAAGCTTGGTACTCACTACTTCCTCGATCATTTGTTATTGGGTTTGCCAAAGCAAAGCAATGCATTTTATCTTGGAAGAGTGCGAGTGGACAATCGTGATGTCCCGCTATCAAACTTGGTTAAGACTTAATTAAGTTTTCTTAATTAGTTAAGAAAGTAGAGGCATATATTAGCTTTGAACATAAGTTTTAAAATTAGTTTTATGTGATTTCCGAACATCAGCTTTGTCTTAGAAGTGGTCGTTGCTCCGATATCCAAGAAGGCCCCTGTGCCTCGCCACAACCTGGAAGCTGGTTTAGGAATGAACACTAAACTAATCTAAAACTTAACCAAAGCTATTAAAGAGTTACATCAGATGTAATTGGCAAAAGATTGCCTACCTAATTATACTACGTCTTGGGCGATTAGCCAAAGCTAACTCAAGACGAATTATAATGTGGATCTTTATCCCATATAAATTTATAGCTAAATAGTAGCTATGAGAATTTAGTGGGAGCCTTATTTAATTAAAGGCCTAATTAAATGATTTAGGTATGATACTTAACTTTGCATTTTAATGTTGTAGATCACCATGACATCTAACACGACACACCCCCTCAACTTGCGATCTGTCCTTGAGAAGGACAAGCTTAATGGAGCGAACTTTCTTGACTGGTATAGGAACTTGAGGATTATCCTCAAGCAAGAACGCAAACTGTATGTCCTAGAGCAGTCTACCCCTGAAACACCCGCCCATGCGGCCACTCGTGCTGAAAAGGATGCTTATAAGAAGCATCAAGATGACGCATTAGATGTGTCATGTCTTATGCTTGCCACCATGAACTCTGAACTTCAGAAGCAACATGAGAACATGGATGCCTATGATATGGTTGAGCATTTGAAACAACTATATCAAGGACAAGCTAGGCACGAGCGTTTTGAAGTGTCTAAGGCTCTTTTTGCATGCAAGATGCAAGAAGGAACACCTGTAGGAACTCACGTACTCAAAATGATTGGGTACGTTGAGAACCTTGAAAGACTAGGTTTTCCACTGAGCCAAGAATTGGCAACCGATGTTATCCTGCAATCGTTGCCGGAAGCATATAATCAATTCGTCATGAATTATAACATGAATGAAATTGATAAACCTTTGCCTAAGATTCTCAGCATGTTAAGAACTGCTGAACCGAATCTCAAAAAGAAAGTTAGCAACGTACTAATGGTCAAGAAGGGCAAAGGTAAGCGCAAAGGCAAGGGTAAGACCCAAGCCAAAGGCAAGGCCAATTCATCCACTTCAAAGGGTAAAGGTAAAGTACCTAAGGAAGGGGACTGCTTCCATTGCGGTGAGATCGACACCTTTGGAAGCGGAAAAGCAAAGTCTACCTAGTGGAAGTAAAGAATAAAAGAAGTGGGACTTCTGCCTCAGGTATAAACCTTATAGAAGTTAATCTATCTATTTCGTCTAAATGGGTAATAGCTACCGGATGAGCAACTCACATTTGGAATAATGTGCGAGGAGAGAAATAGTAGACAAATGGCAAAGGCGAAGTAGACCTACAGTAGGCAATGGCGCAAAAGTTCTTTGCCGCCAGTAGGAACATATTCTTTGCCCAGGGCTTATCTTAGAACTAGAGGAGTGCTTATATGTACTGCATTGACAAAGAACATAATTTACGTATCTTGTTTAGACAAGAAAAACTTTTCTTTTATAATAAAGGACAAATGTTGTTCCATTTATTTGAATGAAATGTTCTATTGTAATGCACCACTTATGAATGGTCTCTATGTTCTAGATTTAGAAAACCCAATTTATAACGTAAATACCAAGCGGTTCAAATCGAATGATTCGAACCAAACATATCTCTGGCACTGTCGCCTAGGTCACATAAATGAAAAATGCATATCCCAACTCCATAAAGATGGATTATTGGACTCATTTGATTTTGAATCATATGAGGTATGTGAATCTTGCCTTTTAGGAAAGATGACTAAAACTCCATTTAGTGGACATGGAGAGAGCGGCGGACTTGTTAGGACTCATACATCGATGTATGTGGGCCTTTCAATGTCGAAGCCAGAGGAGGCTATAAGTACTTTATTACTTTCACTGATGATATGAGTAGATTTGGCTACTTATATTTGATGAGACATAAGTCAGAATCCTTTGAAAAGTTCAAAGCATTCAAAAATGAAGTACAAAACCAACTTGGTAAGCGTATCAAGCTACTTCGATCAGATCGAGGTGGTGAATACCTTAGTCAAGAGTTTGATCACTGGATGAGTGTGGGATAATATCCCAACTCACTCCCCCTGGAACACCACAATGGAATGGTGTATCTGAGAGGAGAAATCGTACTCTATTAGATATGGTACGATCAATGATGAGCCAGACTGATCTACCTACTTCCTTTTGGGGACTAGGTCTAGAGACAGCCGCTTTCACACTTAGTCGCGTCCCATCAAAAGCCGTAGAAAAGACACCATATACGATATGGACTGGGAAGAGTCCCAAAATGTCTTTTATAAAGATTTGGGGTTGTGAAGCTTATGTAAGACGTCAAGTCTCAGATAAACTAGGACCCAAATCAGATAAGTGTTATTTTGTCGGATATCCCAAGGAAACTAAGGGATATTACTTTTACAATCCCACACTTGGCAAGGTGTTTGTTGCCAGAAATGCTGTCTTTCTAGAAAGAGAATTTATTTCTAGAAAAACTAGTGGGAGTAAAATTCATCTTGAAGAAGTTCAAGATGACGATAACACTAAGGCTTCGATGGAAAATGAACAGGAACCACAAAGTGTTGTGGATGAGGAAATTGTTGCCCAAAGAGTTGTAGAACAAACACCTGTTCAAGTAGACCAACCTCTTCGTAGATCTGACAGGATCCGTCGTCAACCCGAGAGATATTCTTTTCTCTTGACTGACAATGGTGATGTATTGCTTGTCAATCTTGACGAGCCTACATCCTATCAAGAAGCTATGATGAGCCCAGATTCCGAGAAATGGCTAGAGGCCATGAGATCCGAAATGGAATTCATGTACACTAACCAAGTATGGACCTTGGTTGATCCACCGGAAGGGGTAAAACCCATTGGGTGTAAGTGGGTCTTTAAAGTAAAGACTGACATGGATGGTAATAAGCATACCTATAAAGGTAGATTGGTGGCTAAAGGATTCAAACAAATTCATGGTATTGACTATGATGAAACCTTTTCACCAATTGCGATGCTTAAATCCATTCGGATCATACTTGCTATTGCAGCCTACCACGATTATGAGATCTGGCAGATGGATGTCAAAACTGCTTTTACGAATGGAAAGCTACGAGGATGTGTACATGACACACCGAGGGTTTTGAAGATCCAAAGCATCTGGAAAGGTATGCAAACCGCAAAGGTCCATTTATGGACTAAAGCAAGCCTCTCGAAGTGGAATCTTGATTCGATGATGCAATCAAAGAGTTTGGTTTCATCAAGAATGAAGATGAACCTTGTGTCTACAAGAGAAATAGTAGAACACAGTTGTATTTCTTGTCTTGTATGTAGATGACATACTTCTCATGAAATGATATTCCCTCACTCCGGTCTGTGAAGATGTGGTTAGGAATTGTTTCTCGATGAAAGACTTAGGTAAGTGCCTATATTCTAGGCATCAAGATCTATAGAGATAGATCTAAAAGATTACTTGGCCTAAGTCAGAGTACATACATTGATAAAGTGCTAGATCGTTTTGCTATGCAAAATTCCAAGAAAGGATTTCTGCCTTTATCACATGGTGTGAGTCTTTCGAAGACTCAATGTCCCTCTTCTAAGGAGGAGAGAGATCGCATGGATAAGATCCCTTATGCGTCTGCCATAGGGTCTATCATGTACGCCATGCTTTGTACTCGTCCTGACGTCTCGTATGCTTTGAGCATGACGAGTAGATACCAGTCGGATCCAGGTGAAAGTCACTAGATAGCAGTCAAAAATATTCTTAAATACTTACGAAGAACGAAAGAATATTTCCTGATATTTGGAGGCAATGAGGAGCTAGCTGTAAAGGGTTACAGTGATGCAAGCTTCCAAACAGACAAGGATGACTATAGATCGCAATCGGGGTACGTGTTTTGCCTGAATGGTGGAGCTGTGAGCTGGAAGAGTTCAAAGCAGGACACAGTTGCTGATTCTACAACAGAAGCCGAGTATATTGCTGCATCTGATGCAGCAAAGGAGGCTGTTTGGCTCCGTAAGTTCATCAGTGAACTTGGGGTAGTTCCTAGCATTGCAGATCCAATAGACCTCTATTGTGACAACAATGGGGCTATTGCACAGGCTAAGGAACCTCGATCACATCAGCGGACCAAACACATACTGCGGCGCTTCCATCTCATTCGAGAGATCATCGATAGAGGAGATGTGAGGATATGCAGAGTACCGACAGAAGCTAACATCGCAGATCCATTGACCAAGGCTTTGGCACAGAGGAAGCATGATGGTCACACTAGGTCACTAGGTATTAGATATCATAGTGATTGGTACTAGTGCTAGTGGGAGATTGTTAGTTATAGCCCTAAGAACCAATCATGTGATGGTTGAATAGGGAACATTTTGTATCATATTCTATAAAGGCAAAGGATTGGTTATTATATTTAAGTCTTGCTTGTGCCAGCTAAATTAAATATAGTAATGCCCTAGAAAAGTAGGTTCTTATCTACAGCACATCAATTGGCAGAATTGATTATGAGAGGCTGTAGAGAACACTTTCTAAATGTTCATAGTCAAGTATTAATATGCAAGGGCAATATTAATACATAAAGACTAGCATGTAGGTCAATTGATGACTTGATCTCACAAGTCATGGATATATGATATCAAGTTGACACATGGGTATATATTAGAGAATATATACTGAACTGACCCGCCATGAGAAAGTTTCATGGATCGTTATATGAGTGTCATAAACTTTCTCATGTGACTATTGGTATGAATAGTCCTCGGACACAAGTCACTACGGTTCCCTACATAAGGAGTTATGTACTTTGGTATCAGTCAACGTCACCCGTAAGGGTGGACCATAAAGCGACATCGGGTATATAACAAATTATGCGGAGGGATGTGAGTGATGTAGATGGGATCTATCCCTCTCATATGACGAGAGTGATATCGGTGGGCCCCTTGATTGAGTAGAACTACTAAAATGCATGACCATGCTCGAATGAGTCAATATGAGATATTGAGCTCATTTGTTTGAGTTAGTTTACTCAGGGATCAAGAAACACATAGATTGATCGAGGATGACACAGTCTATGCCTCATTGATCAATCTGATATCAAGGATAGAAGGACACGGTCATATATTATAGTAGTCACGGAAAGGTTAGTCGGATCTTGACTTATCTCGTAACTTGGGTAGCAATGATGTATTGCTAGATGCCGCTCATTGCTTGTGTATCTAAAAGAGTTTAGGTCCACTTTTAGCGTTATGAGAGCCTATAGTCACACAAAGAGCATGATAATTAGAGGAATTAGAGTATTCTAGTTTGACTAGAATAATTTGGGAATAAGCTTAAGTACAAAATGGTTTTTGGACTTTAAGCTTAATGAGAATTTTAGCTAATTGATTTAATGAGATTAATTCAATATGTTACCTTATTGATTTAATAAGATTAATTCAATATGATAACATAAGCTTAATTGAATTAATAAGATTAATTCAATATGATTGAATTAATAAGATTAATTCAACATGATAACATAAGCTTAATTGAATTAATAAGATTAATTCAACATGCATGAATGCCACATAAGAATGCCACATAAGCATGCCACATAAGCATGCCACCTAAGCATCCACCTAAGCTAGATAAGGTGGAAGGAAACAAAATGGTTTTGTCTCCTTAAGTGGCCGGCCAAACTTGTGTCCCAATGCAATGGATTGCATTGAATGTGTGGAGGTGAAAGGGTTTTTCCAACCCTATAAAAGACCCCATGAAGTGGCCGGCCAAAGCAAGTGTTGTTGTGGTTGTGAGAGAGCTTGGTGGAAGCTTTGGTTGTGTGGGTTTGTGAGTGTAGGCTAGCAAGAAGAGGAGTCTTCTTCTTCCTTTCTCCTTTTCCCTCTCTTCCTCTCCTTTAGGGACTTCTCTAGCAAGAAGTAAAGGAGAGCTCCTCTAGTTTTCTTTTGTGAGACAAGAGCTTGCTCGTGTGGATACATATAGAGACACGGACACTTGAACGTGCTAAAGATCCAACAAACAAAAGGAAGAAGCGGGATTAACAAGGGCACGCAACAAAGGTAATCCTCTCCTATAAGATAGGTTTGGTTTAGAGAAATTTATTTTATACGAGTTTGCTTTCGCATGGATCACTTGGAAGGGATCCTAATTTTTCCGTTGCGCATATGCCATTTGGCATAAAGAATTCCCTACAACTAGTTCATTGGAGTGACCAGCCGTAAGACTTCATATGGTTCTCTGCATATATAGATATGTCAATGAAGTTCTTACTGTGGCTTAAGTGCGATGTTCCTTTGACTTGCGGTATTCAAGTCATCTTGATCATGGAGACTTATGCTTTGACATCTTAAGCAAACATCTCTAAGGAGATGTGGACCCGGATGATTGGGTATAAGTCGAAGTGATCGAAGGTGTTTGAATAGCCTATAAAGGATTCACCACTCCTTGCGAGGAGATGTATACCCATGGCCTCTCGTCGGATTGTTACTAAAGTCTTTGGCCAAAGCATTACATGTTTAGAGTAAGGTACTCTTCGATACATGTGGAGTAACTAGAATCCGTAGGACGAGGAAATGATACTTGGGCTAGGTGTGATGGAGTCAGCCTAGTGGGGACTGACACAATAGACCATGTCCTGAACCAAGTGGGTATAAGATGAGTGAAGGGAATGGGGCACGATTCATTCGAGCTACTGAAGGGTTTCAGAAATAGTTCTGGATCAACTGTTGATCTTTTCGGTTAATTGGGGATCATGATGTACTACTAGGTGCCACTCATGATCGTTCTATAATTAATGGTTAATTATAGACGGCCAACATAAACCGAGAACCTATTTGGTCACACGCACAACGAGTGTAATCCAAAGGATTTAAACGAGCTTGAGAATGAGATTCTCGCAGGAGAAACTATGTTTGGTTGGACCAAACATAAAGCGAGCATGAAATTGTTTCAGTCGCAATGGAAGCGTGGATGGGCCGTGTCTTATGAAGACATAATGGATGGACCAAAATGGTTTGGTTCTAATCCAATGGATGAGAATAAATCAAAGGGTTTGGTTTATATTAAAAGAATGAACCAAAGGTTGGTTCGGTTCGTTTTAACTTAAAATAAACCATCATGGTTTGGTTTATTTTAACTTATCTTAATGGAGCGGGTTAACGGGCTTTATGGATATGATCCATTAACCATTAAGAGAATTAGTTCTCTATAAAATAGGGCTTAAACCCTAACCCTAACCCTAATCTATTTTGGCCGCCCAACCTAGTTGCCGCCCACCCCTTGTTGGTGATTTCGGCGCCCAACTACAAGCTGCCACCGCCCAGCTTTGTGCCGCCGTCCAAGACCCTTGCCGGCGTCCAAGCTCCAGCCGGTGAACCTCCGGCGACCCTCCGGTGATCTCCTATAGGTTCGGCATCAAGGTGGGTTTTTCCTCTCCTTGTTTTGGCCGGCGCCTACTCCTCCACCAAGCTGTCCAGTTTTCTGGACAGCTTCTCCTCCTCTCGTCGGAGCGTCGTTTGGACGACGGTTAGTGCTCCGACAGCGACTAACTTACCGTGGATTTAATCTCCGGTAATCCTCTGAGGTGGAGGACGAAGGATTCGTCAAACGGTTGACGAATACCTCTCCGGAGAAGCGAGTTTTGAGAACTCGTTTTAGGATCCGAATTTGGATTCGGATCGTGATCATCTTTCGATCACGTCGTCTTCAACACGAGGCTAGTAACCCGTACGAAGACGAAGCTCGTGACTTAGCGAAGTCATCCCGAGGAGCTCGGCGTGGATACGGATAGAGACGATTCTTACGAGGATCGTTCCGGTTGATGCCGTTCCCGCTACACGTCATACGGAAGGTATAACGTAGATAATTTTCTTTTATTACAAATTTTAATTTACGGTTATGTCTTCACTTGTTGTAATAGCATGCGTGTGTTGTGTGTGTTGTAATAAATATAAATTTATTATTTTTAATTACTTCCGCTGTGCTCATGTTTACGAAACATGATCGAACACACACACGCCGCGGTGCCGGAAACCCAACAGTCAAAGCATAAGTCTCCATGATCAAGATGACTTGAATACCGCAAGTCAAAGGAACATCACACTTAAGCCACAGTAAGAACTTCATTGACATATCTATATATGCAGAGAACCATATGAAGTCTTATGGCTGGTCACTCCAATGAACTAGTTACCATAACCGTTTCAGTTGCGTATTGCTACCATGCGTGACAACACATCGCGATGTCTCGACCTAGGTAGTTGTGGATACATACCTCGTGCTAGTCTCGACAGAATTGATGGTGTCCAAATCCATCATTTCATCGACTAGGGATAATTTCGATACATCACAATTACACATGTAGAGATACTCACTAGTTGTGATCCAATCACAAATTCTCTCATGTTGTGAATCGTATCGTGGACATTCAGTAAATGAGTTTAAGATCCAATCAAATACATTAAACATGTATACTCAAATAGTGAATCTTCATTTATCATATAAATGGTTCATGCATAAGGCGATTGCCTTAGGACATCTCTCATATATTACTAACACACGCATGAATTCATGACATAATGAACGGATTCCATTCCATTGGACAAAAGGTGGAGAACCACGATGTAATAAGGTATGCATTAAATGCTTTCCCTAGGACCACTTTGTGGGCATCTATGGTTGATGCCTACAAAGTATCTAGAGACCTTTCAAAAATTAGATTAGATAAGTTATTTTCAAAATTTGAGTTGCATGAACAATCTAACTCGACTCTGATCGAGAAAAGTGTTGCTTTGGTTGCAGGTCAAAGAAGGAAGGGAAAAAGCAAGCCACCTCTCGAAGAAGAAGAGTACGAATCGGAGGTAGACGATGAAATGGAGACCGAGCTAGTCAACTTAGTTCGGAAGATGATCAAGAGTAGAAGGTGACCCATCAAGCAATCTAAGGAGAATAGACCCAATCAAAGCTCAAATTATAAGTGCTACGAATGCAACAAGAGGGGTCACATCAAATCCGAGTGTCCGAGGCTAAAGAACAAGCAACCACAAACCAAGAAAGCCCTCAACGCAACTTGGGAAGAGTCCTCAGGGGAAGAAGATGAACTCAACAACTTGGTGTTCATGGTGAAACCAACTGAGTTCGAGTCCGAATTCAAACCCGAGACCAACTATGAGTCCGAGACTGAGTCCGACTCCGGATCCGCCACCTAGCTTCAATTTAAGACAAGCCATAGATTCGCATTCGGTTCAAAAGATTTGATCATGGTAAGTTGATCCCTAATTGATACTTTATATAATGTGATTAAGTGCTTAACTAGGAAGCTAGCTAAGTCCGAGTCTAAGGTCGAGTCCTTAGTTACAGAGGTTAAACTCCTTAAGCATGAGGCCACCCTAACCTCTTTGACTAGTCAAGTTCGAGAGTGAAACTCAACTCAAGTTGAAAAACATGAGAAAGAGAATTCTCTCTTGAAAGGACAAGTTCAAGATCTTAGGAAATCATTGGAAAGGTTTAGTTGGGGTCCAAGGGTTTAAGAGCCATGTACAACAAGACCGGACTCGGGTTTAAGACAACAACTATGAATAAATCATATATGTCAATTGCCAATCGAAATAATCAAAAAGTCCAAGCTTGGGTCCCTAAGACCTTTTTGAATTCACAAATAGGATTAAACAAGTATTGGGTTCCCAAGGATCAAATCCATATGTAGAGAGACCGCATCGGTTCAATGATCCATGGGGAGCTCCTACACTTAGGCCTTTTTGACTCTCATAGAGCCAAGTCACTAAACGGAAGCCAATACTGCCTAGTCATAATTAATGACTGCTCTAGGTTCACATGGGTTAGGGCTAAAAAGAAAAACAAATGCATGCAAAATGAATGATGCAGATACGCGGATTTTCTCACCTCCATTTAATGCAAAAAACGTCCAAGAAGGTTAGGGTTCTCTCAAGCCGCAACAGTAATAGAGAATGAATAGATGATAAGAACAACACAAAGAACAAAGGCACAAGGTTTTATGTGGTTTGGAATCCTGATTCATACTCCACGGAGTGAGCTCTATATCGAGCTGTGGTGCCAAAGCATTGTAGGGTCGCGGTTGGCCGGCTAGAGGGGGGTGAATAGCCTTTGTCGTAGACGGTAGAATACGATCGTTCTTCTTGCGTGCTCATCTACGATTATCGTTAGCGCAGCGAAATACTAATACAAATATGAATACTAACAAAAAATACAATCACACAAAAGACAACACGATATACGTTGTTCGGAATAGAATGGTTCCTACTCCACGGGCGAGCTCACCGAGATCTAGTTATGCGCACGACACTAACTAAACTCTTTCTCGACTACACGTCAGAGGTGGAGAAACCTCTCACAAGCTATTACAACAAGTAATATGAAATACAACAAGAAATACAAAGACAATACAAAAGAGAACTTTTACATAATTATTTTGATCGCTTTCTTGTTGCTTGCTCTTGAAGATCTGGAATGCAACAACAATTCCCCACCAAAGTCACCTCAAAAGCCTTGGCGAAATCCTCCCTCTTGAGCTCCTTTTATAACCTGCATCAAGCTGATTTTGTGCCCATCAGTCGACTGATTATGACCATCAGTCGACTGGTCCTGTAGCCGTTGTCTCACAATGGCCAGATCCACATTGGTTAAGTTTCAACGGATCACACATCAGTCGACTGATCGCACCCATCAGTAGACTGGTACCCATCAGTCGAGTGCTGGCGAACTCGACTAGCTTCTGTGCCCGTGCACAGTGCGATCAATCGACTGCTTCCCTTAAGCAGTCGACTGATGTTGTCAACAGTCGACTTCCCTCCCTTGGTAGTCGAATGATCAGCCAGACTCTGTTCAGTCGAACATTGGTCGAACCCATACGACCTAGAGCAGTCGACTGGCACCTATGCCAGTCGACTGATGTCGGGTAAAACCTCAAACATCAAGCCGTTTGAGCATCCGACACTCAGTCTTAACCACTTGGCCAAGTCCACCTCATCCCTTATGGAGTTTCCCACTGAAGCTCTCTTCCCTCGGTCTACGTCCCTCGGATGCATCAAGCGCACGACTTCGCAATGCTTTGGATTTTCCCACACTAAGCCCCATGCTTGGATTTTCCATGCCAACTCCATGTTGGACTTTCCTATGACAATCCCATGTCATAAGTTTTGTCTATCATCAAAATACTGCTCGAGTCAAACTCGAGTCAACCTGGGCCGATTACACCAACAATCTCCCCCTTTTTGATGATTGACAAAACTACCATCTCAAGTCTACCAATTCTCCCATATTGGCAATTCTCATATCCCAATGAGAATTCTAACGAACCCTAATTGGTAACTTGGTAACTTCTCCCTTTTTTTGACATTACATCAAAAAGGTCCTCCCCAAGTGTATGAATGTCTTATATCACAATGAGATCTTACAATCTCTCCCTTTGAGGAACACATGCCTACAATCTTTCTAGTGATCCCATATCACTTAAGAGAGGCAACCCAATTTTCCTCCCATGAGGAAATACAGATCCATCTTCCCATGATGGATACCTCCCCCTAGAGGCTTGCTCCCCCTTGACCATTGCACCAACAATGTCCTTGGAGAGTCCCTAAGCCAATAGGAAGATTAACCAATTTAAAATTAAGGCAAAGTTCAACAATGAACTCTCATCCACCTTAAAATTGATACTCTCCCTAAACACTTCTCCTAATCCATATCCAATGGATTTCCACCCTTTCTAATGCTCTCCCAAGCATGTCCTAGGGTTAGGAGTAGTTAGGGGACCAAAACACAGCTGAACATGGGCCTAACCACCATTAGTCGACTGGTTGATCACCGACCGCCATCCATGGCGTATGCCGATCGATAATCGATTTAGTTTCAGAATTTGGATTTTCGAAATCCATAAGTAAATATATGTAATTTTAAAAACCTTGAAAATTCATGCGTATAATACTTATCACAGATATTATTGGTGAAAAATATTGGAAAATTATTTTACCCACTAAAATAGGAGATTGATATAAAGTTCAAAAGTGTAGAGAAGCTTCAATAATGAGCCCTCTTTGTATCATCCCATTCAATGCCGATAGCTATCAAAAGATAGACTTCACCAAGGTTTTTCAAAATGTTTTCAAAATGTTTTTGAAACCCTTAATTCCTTTTTCCTAAACATCTCACTTGTATCTAGATGTGTAAAACACATTCAAGGCAATTAATCTAGTGAGATGTGGGGTTTTGTTCTTTAATGGTCTCATGCATATTTCTAGGCAATATTATTTGATTCCCATCAAATCATGTCATAGTCCTTAATTTCATTTTAGTTTATACATGATATGATTATGGCATAGATATGATATAGATTAAGCATGTGCCAAAATCATGATGTCATGACATGTGAAAGAAATCTAAGCATACATGACATCTAAAAATAATTCTAAACATGATCATGATATTTTTATAGATAAAAATGAAAATGATGTCATGACATGGAAAGACAAATAAATCATGGCAAGTAAAATCGAAATTGCCATTTCTAGGAATTAATTCTATTTTGCCTTAAAACCATTATCTCCCAAGTGTGCCATAAACCCAAAATGGCACACCCATACCTCTAAGACCTATTTGTGCCAATTTAATCATTTTTCAACTTCTCAAGCACATTGACACATCCTAATGTGTCAACTCACCATGGCTAGGTTTAAATACCCATCCATTTAGAGTTGACACACCCTAACCCATCTAGCGTGAATCGATCACGCTCCTAGGAACCCAATACCTATTGGAGCTCCTTGGCTTAACAAGGTATTCACTAGGGATAACGTCCCTAGATACCTTCCTAATGACCCCTTTTTGGCTTTGATGCCATAGTCTTTTGGGTCTTTCCTAGGTCAACTCTAGAGGTGACTCCTCCAATGACCTTCTTAGTGGCCTTCTTGGTTTTTCTTAAGTCCTTAGCCACTAAGCACATCCCATGGCTAGACTTAGGAATGACTTCCCTATTAGCCTTGGTTTTTCTAGACCAAGATGTTGTCCCATAATTATAGGACATAGGTTTGTGACCCAAACCCTTCTTGCCCTTAGACCGTTCTTGAATCCTAGGTCCTGACTTTTGGACATTAGACCCCTTAACCGAATTTGTAATTATTTTGAGGGTCTTCTCAAGTTTTTCTAGCCTTGACCTCAAGACTTGGTTTTCTAATTCTAATTTTCCCAATTTTGATTTATCATTGGATTTTTGGGAAGGCCTCTTCTTCTTAGGCATGTGCCTAGACTTTTTGGGATCAATACCCAAATTTTCTTTTATTTTCCTAATTGATTCCCTAGGCAAGATAGTTCTAGTGTTATTGGTCCTAGGTTTGTTCTTAGATATATGAACATGCTTGTCACCTAAACAATAAACCTTATTATTTCTACTAGCATGCTTTTCATTAATAATTGCAAGAGAACTAAAATAATTTTTAGCATGCTTTTTGTCCCTATAAAATTGAAGGTGCATTATTTAAATGTACCTTAGGGTTAGCTTTGGAAGCTCCCCCTACATGAGATACACCTTCATGACCTTTCTTCCTCCCCCTAGGGCATTGGCTTCGGTAGTGCCCCTTTTGATTGCATTTAAAACACACAATGTGCTCTTTGCTTCTAGTTGTGGGGATTCCGGCATCCTTTGACTTTGGGTTGACTTTTAGTGTTGGTGTTTTCTTCTTAGCCAATTTTGGGCATTTACTCTTGTAATGCCGTTTCTCCCTACACTCAAAGCATATTATGTGATTTTTATTTAAAATAACAACACTTGAGTTACCTAGGGAGGTGGAGGATTCTTCTTGATCACATCTTCCGGAGGTAGATGCTTCGTTTTGACTTTGCTCTGGAATAGAAACTCTTTCCTCCCCCTCAATGCTAGAGGTGGAGGTCTCCACCAAATCATCAACATCTTCAAATGTGGATGGGCTTTCTTCCACAGCATCTTCCTCTACTTGTGTCAGTTGGGAATTTTCTTGGAATTTCATTACCTTATCCCATAATTCCTTTGCATCCCTAAAATTACCCAACCTAGACCAAATGTTGTTAGGAATCAAATCACTAAGTAATTTGATTACCTTGAGATTTGTCTCGAAGTCCTTGATTTGGTCTTGGGTCCACCTTGACTTCTCAATTGGCTTGTTGTCTTTGTCCCTAGGCATCTCAAAATCGTTTTCTACAATAATCATAACATCAAAGTTGGTTTCGAGATATACCTCCATCCGTTTCTTCCACCAAGCAAAATCTCCATCGAATTTCGATGGATGGATGTTATAGTCGGCCATCTTGTAGTGCTTGTGTCAGTGGTTAGTCCTCAACAAGCTCCTTGGCTCTGATACCACTTGTAGGGTCACGGTTGGCCGGCTAGAGGGGGGTGAATAGCCTTTGTCGTAGACGGTGGAATACGATCGTTCTTCTTGCATGATCGTCTACGATTGTCATTAGCGCAGCAGAATACTAATACAAATATGAATACTAACAACAAATACAATCACACAAAAGACAACATGATATACGTGGTTCGGAACCGAATGGTTCCTACTCCACGGGCAAGCTCACCAATCTCTAGTTATGCGCACGACACTAACTAAACTTCTTCTCGACTACACGTCGGAGGTGGAGAAACCTCTCACAAGCTATTACAACAAGTAATATGAAATACAACAAGAAATACAAAGACAATACAAAAGAGAACTTTTACACAATTGTTTTGATCGCTTTCTTGTTGCTTGCTTTTGCTTGCTCTTGAAGGTCTGGAATGCAACAACAATTCCCCTCCAAAGTAACCTCAAAAGCCTTGGCGAAATCCTCCCTCTTGAGCTCCTTTTATAACCTGCATCAAGATGATTTCGCGCCCATCAGTCGACTGATCGTGACCATCAGTCGACTAGTCTTGTAGCCGTTGTCTCACAACGGCCAGATCCACATTGGTTAAGTTCCAACGGATCACACATCAGTCGACTGATGTCACCCATCAGTCGACTGGTACCCATCGATCCGAGCTAAACTCGACTAGCTTCGCGTTGCGTGCGGTCACGATCGATCACCGCTTCCTTAAGCGATCGACTAATGTCAACGATCGCCCTCCCTTGGCGGTCAATGATCAGACTTCTGTTCGGTTGAACACCGGGTCGAACCCATACCAGAGCGATCGACACCTATGTCAATCGACTGATGTCGGGTAAAACCTCAAACATCAAGCTGTTTGAGCATCCGACACTCATTCTTAGCCACTTGGCCAAGTCCACCTCATCCCTTATGGAGTTCCCCACCGAAGCTCTCTTCCCTCGGCCTACGTCCCTCAGATGCGTCAAGCGCACGACTTCGCAATGCTTTGGATTTTCCCACACCAAGCCCCATGCTTGGATTTTCCATGCCAACTCCATGTTATACTTTCCTATGACAATCCCATGTCATAAGTTTTGTCTATCATCAAAATACTGCTCGAGTCAAACTCGAGTCAACCTGGTCCGATTGTACCAACAAGCACTTCCGCTATAAAACTTCTCCTTCTTGGAAATATTTCCAGAGGTGGAGAGAAACCTCTCACAGTTCTTACAGTGAACAAAAATAAAGAGATAGAGCTGGCTCTCAACAATCGTCTTCTCTGGCTTCCTCTCCCTTTTTCCGGCAACTTTTCCTCCCCCCTTTTTGATAGGATGGTCTCCTCTTGAAGTTGAAGTCTAATCAGGATCCGAATCCCCCTCTTATCTCCTTCTGCTTTTGCTTTTATCTCCTTCTCTCCATGCCAGCTGTGATGTAATGAATTATTCCCATCGCCGTCTGATTCACGTGAATACGGCCTCAAATCTCGTGATGGAGACCGTCGAGGACTCGAAGCACACGCTCGCGCTCAACTCCCGAAAGTGGATGGATGTCGTCAAGTAATAAAAAGATTATCGATCCCACAAGGACTGAGATTCGAGTACCGATTTGTTAAGTTGACATTATTGTTCGGAATTCAGTTCTAATGGTTGTGATTATGAGGGTTGTTGGCAGTCCTAACTCAATACGGTGTAACACGGAAGAAGAAAAGGCTTGTTACGAGTCTTTGGAAGGAATTCTAGGATTTCGATTTCGTTTGTGTCGCAAAACATGCTATCAATTGGGTGTTGTCTAAACATCTAACTATGGCTTTATGGAAGGAACATCATACACTCTCCCGATGAGCCTTCGCATCTATCGAGAGCTATCTCTGCCATTTCTAGGTCGACCCTTGGTGTTAGGATGGGATAGGCGGTATGAGGATGCCAAATCAATACCTGCGATGAATCGTTTCCAATTCTATCGCACCCTTCTATCCAGAGTTATAGGAAAAGAGGCCAACCCCTAGGTTCCTCCTTAATTCTCCTAGATCTTAGATACGAGGGTTGTCACCCCTTGTATCGGCTAGCACAGTAGATAGAAAACCAAAACACATATATATCGGTCTAAACTAATACCAATTGCAAATACAAGCTCAAGAACATAATTTAATTTGGAATAACATGCTCTACGCACACAAACTACTCCCTAATCCTAGAATCGAAGAATCTACTCCATAAATATGAGAGGAGAAACACAAAGAACGATCATATTCGTATAAACAATCGATATTATGCAAAGAACAGAAATTACAATGCAATGTGGCTCTTCTCTCCCGCATTGAAGTGCATAACTTGGATCATCGGCGGCTTCCTTCCTCCCCGTTGTGAGTTTCTGAAGCTTTTTAGAGCGTCGAAGTGTCGTCCCAGCCATCGTGCCTCCCTCCTAGGGTTTAGGCGTAGCCTCCTTTATATAGACATCAGCCTGGATGTCCCTGAAACCTGGAAAATAATCGACTCACATCGGAATCGTACAGTGCCACATGACCGTGTGGATCCACACAGCCAGGCCATGTGTGGCGCTGCGGCACAAGCCGTGTGTTTTCACAGGGCCAGGGTGTGTGTCATTCTGCTCTAGCTTCCAAATATCTTCTTTTCGCTTCAAAAGTATGCCATTTTCTCCGTATAATGCTGTCCTGCACAAAAGTACAACGAGCATATCTCCGAACCAGAAAATTGGAAATGCATGCAAAATAAAGTAAACTATGCATGAAACAAACATAAAATGAAATGAGATGTGAGCAAAAACTACTCCTAAAATCCTATATGTTTTGCTCACATCAATTCTCCCAAACTTAAATCATTGTTTGTCCTCAAGCAAACCTCAGTGCCATGAAATTTTAAAAAGGTATTGTCCCATACTTGGCATGTTAACTAGATTTATCAAGTGATATTTGCAATCAAAGAAAAATAGATATGTTCTAGAAATTCACTAAGTTAGCTCCTCGTGCTCGTGTTAAGCGAATCTTCTTAGGGGATACCCATTCCATGGTAAGTTAAGTCATCATCCTATAGCTTTCCTGTTAGGGCAATCTCTTGCCGTAATATGGTTTTGATGGTGTGGCAAAGGGTTTAAGTTAGTTTGATATGTTGATGTGATATGTGCGTTAAAGTCGTGCAGGACTTAGTAATTCTCACATGGAGCCGTGGCGAGTTTCACATCTCATGACTCGTTCCTTGAGTCGGTGAAGGATAGCTTTGCGGAAGCCGTGCGCTTGGAGCATCCGAGGGACCGCCGGACGAGAAGCTTGGAGTAAAAGCGAGTAAGAAGAGTTTAGAGCTTGTGGGGCACTAGGAAGATCACTTGGAGCATAAGCATTAGCCTCTCAAAGGCTTACACCCTCCCTTTTTATAGAGAGGGCTATTTTCTTCCCGTTGGCCGCCACGATCGCTTGCCTTGGCGATCGCCATGTTACTACTGCGGCCTCGAACACATCGGATCCCGGCCGTGTAGTCCAGCGGAACTCTTAGCGATCGTGATGGACCTCATCGATCGATCGCGCTCCGTAATCGCGACGATCGGCTACGAGCGGTTCTGCGGGCTAAAACCCTATTGACTACCGATCATGCGCCGAATGATCGATGGTCTTAGCGTCCGCCCATGTATGGCGGCGATCGCCAATCGATCGATCGTATACCAGTCGAACTCACTCGACTCAGAGCAGTCGACTACCATGACATGGCAGTCGACTGGTGTCGGGAAAACCCATCCGACACTTGGCCAAATGGCCAAGTTTCACCTAAGAGCTATCCTTCCCTGGGTTACAATCGCTCACTCTCATCTCTCGGAGTCCCTCGCCTTCGAAGTTCTCTTCGTTCTCGGCCACGTCCCTCGGCAGCATCAGGCGCACGGCTCTGCAATGCTCCTTCGCGTCTCTTGCCTCGAAGTCTACTTCCTCCGGCTTCACTCCAAGCTTCTCGTCCGGCGGTCCCTCGGATGCTCCAAGCGCACGGCTTTCGCAAAGCTATCCTTCACCGACTCAAGGCACGAGTCATGAGATGTGAAACTCGCCACGGCTCCATGTGCGAATTACTAAGTCCTGCACGACTTCAACGCACATATCACATCAACATATCAAACTAACTTAAACCCTTTGCCACACCATCAAAACCATATTACGGCAAGAGATTTCCCTAACAATCTCCCCCTTTTTGATGTGTGGCAATCCGTTTAAGTTAGGTAAAAACATTTGATATAAATTCTAAGGTAAGAAAGCATGTAAAGATAAACATGATATAACAACATGCAACTCCCCCTTAATCCATGAAACTCTCTATGCAAATTTTCTCCCCATATCATATATTTCTCCCCCCCTAAAATAATTAACTTAATCATAATTATTTCTCCCCCTTTGACACCATCAAAAAGATTAACACTAAGTTATAAGCTCATGGCATCAAGTATAATGGAGGGAAAATACCAAAAACATGAATAAAATCTGAAATCAGAAAATTGCAGGCTGATTGGTGAGCGATCGCTATCGATGGCAATGATCGGGCACAATTTATTCCGAAATTCTGATTTTCTGGGCGAATTTCAGAAATGCATTAAAAATTCCAGAAAATTCGAAAAATCATGAAATTTGAGGAACATATTTCTATTAAGTATATCTATCAAGGAAAAATAGTTTTTCATGAAAAATCATTATATTTTCCGAGATTTGCCAAAAATCCAAACACTTGAAAAACCACTAGTTTTTGAGCATGTTAGTATCCAATTTAGCACCTAGTCTTGCTTCGAGTTGTTCCAAAACATGAATACATAGATTTTAAATTAAGGAATTGTTTTGAAAACATATGAAATATCCAACCATGATCTTTGGGCAATATGTCTATGAATTAGACATAAGCCTTCCCCATGATTGGTCTATTATTGCTATGTTGATACTTTAAATGACCATCTAAATGCCATAGACATTAGTGGACATTTGTATCATCCTAACATCTCACCCATGCTATGTTTGCAATCAAGTTAGCCTATAGTGAGTGTGAGATGCATCCTAGGGGGTATTTGTATATACTTAACCAATATATTCATGCAATTCTATCATGGTTAAGTATCAACCTAACAACCTACATGATCATAATGACATATATGATTTAATTTCACATTATGATCATGAAACTCATGTATCCATCAAATAATAGTCATGCATTAGGTATTATACGATGATAATAAACAAATTATCACTTAAAGCATGATTTAAACCTATTTCTCATGATGATGTGCCCAATATCATAAATCATAAATCATGATTGTACATATGTGTAACAAATACATTAATCATTATAATTTAAGCATTATTACCTATTTATGGGCACGTTATCATCACCCAACACTATCTAAAAAATGTTGTCCCGTCATCCTAAGTCAACCAAAATATGATATAGGTCAAGTTCATATGGTTGACTACCCTAAGGGTTTTCTAACCCTTAAGGATGGATTTTGGAACCCAAAATAAATTCTTTCCTATTGGGTTCACTAAATACTCCTTGGGGATCCATTTCCTAGCAATTACTTTCTTTTTATCTTGTCCCCTAGCTATAAGGCATTTGTAGGCCTTTTCATTTTTCTTTTCCTTGTAGCCTAGACCCTTTTTGTTGAAACTAGCTCTTTGGCTTCCTAAGATCATATTTAAGGTGTTGGAGCCAATTGTGAATTTCTCTAGGGCTTTGGTTAAATAATCTACCTTTTCCCTTAATGCCCTATTTTCCTCTATGCATGCATCATTAACATTCAAAGACATATAGTCATGTGAGCATGCATCATCTAAGCTAGAAGAAATATTTTCATTTAAGCATGCATTTTCTAGTTTATTTTCTAGGTCCTTAATTTGATCTAGCATGCTTTTGTTTTTCTTCTTAGCTCTAAATAACTCTCTAGTTAAGCTAGAAACCATGGAAACTATTTTCTTAGGAGTTAGATTTGTTACCATAGTTTCCATGTCCTCTTCTTCTTCGAATGAGGAGGATGTAGAAGCTCCCCCTTCACTTGAGCTCTCCCCACTTGAGCTTGATCTTTCATTTTCGGATGAAGAGCAATCCAAGTCATCAAAGGCCATCAAGGCCAAATTGGTGACAAAAGCATTCTCCTCTTCCGATGATGAGGAGGAGGATGAGAAAGGATCATCCCATGTCTTGGCCTTGAATGCTTTGGCCTTCCCCTTTTCTTTTGCCTTCTTTTCTTCTTCCTTTCTCTTGCTCCCCTTCTTCTTCTTCCTCTTCTCTTCTATCTTTTTCTTCTCTTCTTTGCTTTTGTTTAGGAGGGGACAATTGTCCCTTATGTGTCCCTCTCCTTGGCAATTATAGCATATGACCTTCCCCCTTGGTTTTCTATTCCTATCATTAGATTTATCAAATCTAAAATTCTTAAATGCACGTCTTACCCTCCTTACCATATAGGCTTCGGTGCTATCCATGGAGGAGGAGGAGGCTTCATCGGATGAGGAGGAGGGGACTTCCATCTTCTTCTTCCCCTTGTTTGCCATCAAAGCCACTCCTCTTGAGGGTTGAATTCTAGGCTCCTCTAGTATTCCTTCAAGCCTAGTTTCGTGGAGTTCCATTGTTGAGAAGAACTCCTCCAAGGTGCTCACTTCTAAATTCTTTGAGATATAGAATGAGTCCACCATGGAGCTCCACTTTGAGGACCGGGGAAAAGCATCTATGGCCTTCATGAGCATGTCCCGGTTTGATAGCTTCTCACCTACACTTGTTAGCCCAATTAAAATTTCTTTAAACCTAGAGTGTAGTGAGGTTACCTTTTCTCCCTTTTCTAGTTTTATATTGGATAGTTGGGAGCGGAGGAGATCTCTCCTTGCTAGCTTTGCCTCGGATGTGCCTTCATGAAGCTCAATTAGCTTTTCCCACATCTCCTTGGCGCTTAGGCATTCTCCTATTCGGTTGATTTCTTGTTGGGGGAGCACATTGAAGAGATGATGTTTGGCTTTTGAATTTGCAAGGTGCTCTTCCCTTTGCCTTTTGGTCCACCTAGATTTCTCTATTGGCTTCCCTTCTTCATCCCTAGGCAAAACAAAACCGGATTCCATTGTAATCATTATATCAAAATCCGTTTACCTTTACAATCAAGATCACTCTTCTTACAAATAGAATGAGAGACCATTTAGTGGATTGGTTTAGCGGAGTGATTCACTGAGGACGAATCGGGGACCGTGGATTAGCGGCGTAGCCGTGAACCACGTTACATTCTTTGTTAGCGGTTGTTTTCTTGTATTTCTATTTGCTTGTCTTTATTAGTCTTCCGCTTGCACTAATTAGTTTTGTAGACGAGCAAATACCGGCATCCAAACGAAAAGGGCTATTCACCCCCCTCTAGCCGGCCGTACCGATCCCCTACATTTCCTAAGGTCTCCGACTCTTAGGCACTTACCTGCCCAAAGCGAGGATTGTTCCCTAGATCTAACATAAAGTCTCAAAGGCGTGCTCGGTATTGAGAGAAATTGGTAGGTGTTTTCCCAGTAACTTAACTCGGTCTCAAAGGGGCACCAAACCATTTCCACCCACGACAAATATTTTTATCCCTCATAATCTTTTTCAATCAAATTAATTATTTTTTTATTATTCCATTTTTTTTCTCTTCTCTCTCTTGGGATTTTGATTTTTCCGAATGAGCTTCCACAATCCGAGCATCTCCAATAACTAAAATGCTAAATCTAGAGTCACTTATGAATTCCAAAGTACTAGCCTACTGAGATGAATCATAAATAGGTACGTACTAGATTTTCCCTTTAAGAATATTCGTCATGTGTAGGTGTAAAAATAAAAGCTAACCAGTGTAAGACTAGAACATTCATTAGAGCAAATAAAATAAAATACCACGAGGTAAATGAAGTTAAGCTGCCCATGGAAACAACTCATGAAGAAAACTTTAGCAATACTACTGAGGTAGCTTAAAGATAGCAAAAATTAAGTACTCTATGTATGTACATGTGGTCGATCTGAGAGCTGGTGGATGCAACGGTTGCTCGGTGGTCCTCCTCCCTAGCCCACTGTGCCTGCTGGGCATGCATGTGCTGCCGCATCTCCTGGCGATAGGTAGCCTCCTCCTGGCGACGGGCAGCCTCCTCCTGGAAGTAGACGCGGGCCTTGTCATAGAACTCCTCGGCCCACTGGAAGTGCTCTCGGAAGCCTTGAAACTCTATCTGCGTGTAGGCGCTCTGCTCCTCCCATCGCTGCCTCTACATCTGCTGCTTAGTATATATGTCGTCGAGGCATGATCGGAACTCCAAAAAATCATAGGTAGATGTACCTGCTCAAAAGTAGAAAAAGGTGGTGGTGTAGGTGCAGGCTCATGTCAACATGGACTAGGTGGGCTCCTATTCATGCATGGACTGGAGGGAGAGTGATGTAAAGGGGGAGAGATGGGTGCCGATGTGGATGGTCCCTCATACGGAGGGACTCCACTACCAGGTCTAAGCGCCAGTTGGCGTGTGTGGTGATGGTGGTATGATCGGGGTCGGGGAGCCTAAGGGATGATAGGTTTTTCCTTATAAAGCACAAGGAGTGTCCCTCTCTCACTATCATCTTTATGGCCATACACACTCCTAAGTCGATCATAGGGCTCCCCTCTATACTATCTAGCGCAGTGTAGTCGTACCCCATCCTATGGCAAATATGGGTAAGTAGGCCCCCCACAATAATCTCTCCTCTCATCGCATTGCCCATTTTCACTAAGTGCCTAATGAAATGGGATCTTACATCAATGCTACTCCTTTCTTGTAGCATGTCCCATAAGCAAAGCAGCTCACTTGCTCTCACTACACCATCACTCTCCCTACGACCAAAAATAGTACTTGCCATAATTTGGTGTAGGTACCGAAAAATGGGGTTTTGGAGGTGCAATGATTTGGCCCTAGAAGGGTCGTAAGCATGTTCTCCTGTCAATTCGGTCCAAAAGATCCGAGAGTTAAACCCAATAGGGGTTCTTCTCTCTCCCCCGCTAGGCAAGCCAAAATATGTGTTCCATTATTTAGTTGGTGTCCACTGTACACAGACAGATACACCAAGGTGCGAGAGTGGGTGAACTTTGCGAGAGTGCTTGTGGAAGTAGACATATCTGTGCCTTTGCCTACAACTATTGCTGTTATCCTCCCAGATGGCACAGATACTGACCTGGAGATAAGGTTCGAAACCAACCTGAAACTATGCAATGGATGTAAGCAATTGGGACATTATCAGAAGGGCTGCACATTGACGACTGGGGTGGATCAAATGCAAAAACAGTTAGCAGTAAACATGGAGCAGTCAGACCAACAGATGGTACCATATATAATTAATGCAGAAAGTGGGGAAAATGCTGTTGTGGAAACTGGCACGCAAATTGGCACGTCAGGGCGCAACACTGAAATGCTACAGAATGCGGAAGGAAATGTTCTGACTGAACTCCAGACAACACAAGAAAAAGGAAATCAGCAGCAAAGTGTGAAGGCGAGCACTACACCAGTCCCAACAATGCAAAAAGGAAAGGGGAAACAAAATGGTGAGATGAGCAAGTGGCAGCAGCAGCAGGAACAAATGCATCAAGGACAGGAAAATTCAGATACGCTTAATGGGAAGGAGGTATGCACCCTGAGACAAACAAGTATACTGGGACAGTACCGGGCAGGCAGTACATTGAGTGCTGGGGTCGATCAGGTGCAAAAACAACCATTAGTAACTAAGGGTTAGTCAGATCAACAGAAGGTATCATATAAAATTATTACAGATAATGGGGGAAATACTACAGTGAAAACTGGCACGCAAATTGGCACACCAGGGCACATCACTGAAATCACTGGAATACTGCATTGCATGAAAGAAAATGGTCAGAATGGAACTCAGAAGATAATGGTACATGGAAATCAGCAGCAAGGGAGGAAACCGGGTGCTAAACCAGTCCAAACACTGCAAAAGGGAAAAGGGAAACAAAGTGGAGAGAAGAGCAAGCAGATGCAACAGGAGCAAACACTACGAGGGTCGGAAATTACAGTCACACTAAATGGCTAGGAGTGGAAGACAGTAGGAAAAAGGGATCAGTTGGGTCAATAGATGGTAGCACAGATAGCAGACATGAGCAATGCAAGCACAAGTAATAGAGAGAACGATGCAGATGGACCTGGCATGGGAAATGGAACGTAAAGGCACATAACTGAAATGCCTAAAATAACTGAAGTAACTGAAAGAGCTGAAATGCTGGACAACACTAGAGAAAGCATGGGGACAGGACCTCAGGAAGTAATGGCACAAGAGACACAAAACACAATCATGAATAAAAAGGAAAGGCAACCACAGTAACGAGGAAAGCAAATGGCAGCAACAGGGACAAACACATCAAGAATCAGAGAATACAGATATTCTAGGTATCCAGGGAAGTTATACTCTAAACCAGTCTGATATACTGTATAACAATGATAATCAAGGAAGTCTCAGACGGAGCACTAGAAGGATGGACCAGAATAAAAATGGTCAAAAAGAAACTCACCAGGGCAAACATATAATCACAACCGCAGTTGGCAGGGCAGTGACAGCAGGCCAAACAATAGTGTTGCAGATATAGGTTCAACTAGTGATGAGTCCATGTACAGGGATGCAGGATAATGGGGAAATAGATATGAATGGCAACAAGGCAACTATGCCACACCAACCCACTAAAGGAATGCAGGAGCATGAATTGGCACACCAGGAAGTAAATCAGAATCTAGACACACTGACAAGGAAGACGCAAGGACATAAAAGAAAGACTAGTAAATGGGTAAATAGTGGGAATACAACACATAAGAGATGACTGTGGACACCATTCCACCAATCATCCTAGCCCTACCAGCTGCTCGATGGTACAATGAGAGGATACTGACAAAAACAGATGCAGCCAGACCAGTAGAGATAGAATGTTAGGGAAACTGTCCAAGACAGCAGGATGGAGATGGTACTCTGGACAATTCAGCGAGGCAGTCTGATAAGGGAATGGATTCAGGCAAGGGGCAGTCACATAAAAGGCAAGGAAAACACATCACAACTAGATGGCAAAAGCCGACTGCATAATCATGAAGATTGGAGCATGGAACATTTGGGCCTAAACAAGGGCCTCAAATAGAAGGTGGTGGTAGACCTCTTTCTGAAAAAGAAGTTGAGCATTTTATGTGTATTGAAGATGAAACTGACCCAGCGACATTACCAAACCCTGAAAAGCAAGAAGTTTACGCGATGGGAAGAAGAATAAAGATTAGGCAATTCCTCTAGAAGCAGAATGCTGCTCATATAGGACCCCCAACTCATTGCACTTGGCATCGACTCCTAGGAAGAACAGTTGATACACACCACAATCAAATGCAAGGGCACAGGAGCAACCTATACAGTGACATTTGTGTATGGCCAGCTTTCTATCGTGAGCAGGAAAACCATGTGGGCTTCCCTACAACAAAAAGCTACTACTATGGATATGCCATGGATGATTATAGGAGATTTTAACTCCTATCTATCCCCAGCTGATAAATAGGGAGGGATGTCGGTCACAACGTATGCCACAGCTGATTTTCAGGATTTTGTACTCTCGGCAGGGATTGAGGACCTACGCTTGATTGGATGTCAATACACATGGAAAAATGGACACATAGTGAGCAAGCTAGATAGGGCAATGGTGAACAAAGCATGGATGGAGCAGGATAAAAGTAGCTTCGCAGAATTCAGAACACCTAGAACACCCTCGGATCACGCGTCATGTGATGGCATTGTGCTCGGAGGCTCATTGGCTCCCATGTCCCCGGATTAAAATTTTCACTAATGAAAACTAATCCAGATGGGATGAGTTTCCTAAGCTCAACCAATTTGTCGTCGTGCTAACGACTTGAGAAATCGCTTGAACAAACTAGTTGTTCAAGCAACCAAACTCTTCTAGTCAGTTAGCCGCAGAAGAGACGACGGACGGATCGTCGATTTTTGTGTTTATCTTCGGGGTCCATGATTATACAAATACATATGGATGTAGACATGTATAATCAATACATACAATCATATTAATAAGAACATGCAAAGATCAATAATAAAACTTATAAAACTTTTACACCTCTCGATCTTCTATCGTATGTCCTAACCTCCTTGTAGACTTCGTGTGGGCGAAGATCCTCCACAAGTTGAAGCTTCCTAGATCTTCTTCAATCGAAAGAAAGAAGAACTCTCCTTCCCTTCTTGTTTGAGCAAACCACCAATCCACAAAGGATTGATGCCGCCGGCCCCAAGAATAGAGAGAACAAGATGGCCAACCAAGGAACCGAACAAGGGAACAATCCCTAGCTCCCTTGTGCCGTCGGCCAAGAGGAAAAGAAGAGGAGAAGAGGAATAGGTTGAGTGCCGACCAAGGTAGAGGGAAGAAGAGGAAGGAGCCGGCCACACCCTAGGAAGAAGAAGAGCTCCACTCCTATAGTTTCCGCCCACCTTCTTGCAAACCCTAGCCGCCCAACCAAAGAGCCAAACCCTAATCTAATTAGGGTTTCCTCCTTAGGGTTTCTTGCCGCCCAAGCTATTGATAGGAAAAACCCTAATTTCCAAAACCAACCAACTTCAACAACCTTCTTGCCGCCCAACCTTAAGCCCCCTTATATAGAGTTGGGCTTAAGCCTTGTTTTAATCTCCACCGTCGGTTCTAGGGTTTTAATCTCAACCGTCGGATCTAGAGATTTAATCTCAACCATCGGATCTAGAGATTTAATCTCCACAGTCAGATCTAGGGATTTAATCTCAACCGTCGGATCTAGAGATTTAACCTCAACTGTCGGATTTATAGATTTAATCTCCACCGTCGGATCTAGGGATTTAATCTCAACCGTCGGATCTAGAGATTTAATCTCAACCGTCGGATCTAGAGATTTAATCTCCACCGTCGGATCTAGGGATTTGTTTTACATCATTGGATCTAGGCTTCATGAGGATTATATTAGGCTACGATAGGGACCATGAGGAGGAGTTAGATCTTGGCCACCCGATGGATTGGAACCACACAAACTTGATCCATCAATGATGTTCCATTCCACTAGAGGATCATCATTGAATTACCTCACCAACCCCCATAAATTAATATGAGCTCCATACATTATTTGTACATCCATCTCCCCGTGTTTAAGATATCGAATGTTCATTAATTAATTGATTTACTGACCATCAATCAATTAACATCTAACTCCTCGAGTAGTACCACTCAACCTTATCATCATGTTGACTAAGTCAACCTACAGGGTTTACATGATGAACCTTATGAGCTCCTCAAGGGGACATCATCAACCTAATATATAGGACACGGTTTCCTCCTATAATTAACGGCACACCATGTAAATAATATCATTTCCCAACTTACCGGGCATATTGATTTAATCCATATAAATCTCACCCTTTGATAAATCAAAGAAATAAATACTAAGTACATGTGCCCGTTATTATATCGGGATTAAGAGCATGTACAACATAATATCCGAGGTCCGATTCAATTATGTAGTCAGCAATAAATTGAATCACCTCTATGTCGGTCCTGCTCAATACACCTAAGTGTACTAGTGTAACTCTATGTTCAAGATAAAACAATACCAAGCTACACTACAACCATGCCAATGGTTTGTCCAAACCATCTTGGTTGTGAGCCTTTACTTATATTCTACAAGGGACTGATAACATGATCTTCTGTGCCACACCAAGCACCATGTTATCTACAATGTAAAGTATTAGACAATATCCACACATATAATAAATATAAAGTGCAAACAATGATAATGTGATTCTTATTTCAAATAAAAATGTTCATACGAAAGAGCTAGGCTTTCAGTATACATCCCAATAATCTCCCACTTATACTAAAAGACTATGCTGTCCTCATACTGCCATACATCTGATTCCCCTTCCCTCCACATGCCTATCAAAGCTCTCGCTAGAAGGGCCTTAGTGAAAGGGTCTACCAGGTCATCCTCTGATGCAATCTAGGCGACAGCAACTTCTACCTCCTTTACGATTTCTCGTATCAGGTGGTACTTGCTCTCTATGTGTTTACTAGCCTTATGGGCTCGTGGTTCCTTCGAGTTTGCAACTGCACCATTATTATCACAATAAATTGTGATAGTTCTGGGATAACCAGGAATCACATCCAAGTCCATCAAGAAGTTCCTGAGCCATACAACTTCCTTGGCTGCCTCAGAGGCTGCCACATACTCAGCTTCCATGGTAGAGTCCGCCACGCATTTCTGCTTGACACTCCTCCATACTATGGCTCCACCTCCAAAAGAAAACATAAACCCCAAGGTAGACTTACTGTTGTCCCTATCTAATTGGAAATCAGAATCCGTGTAACCCACAGGGACTAATTGAGCCGCCCGGTAAACCAGCATATAATCCCTAGTCCTTCTCAGGTAATTCAATATATGCTTTACTGCAGTCCAATGTCCCTATCCAGGATTACTCTGATATCTGCTAACCATGCCCATGGCAAAACAGATATCTGGTCTCGTACATAGCATAGCATACATGAGGCTTCCTACTGCCGAAGTATAAGGAACCGCCTTCATCTCCTCTATTTCCTTTGATGTTTTGGGACACATCTCTTTAGATAAAGGTACTCCATGCCTAAAAGGTAGAAAACCTTTCTTGGAGTCCTGCATGCTAAAACGAGCAAGGATAGTGTCAATGTATGAAGCTTGAGATAAGCACAACATCCTTTTCTTGCGATCCTTTATCACCTTGATCCCAAGGATGTGCCCCACTTCTCCCAAGTCCTTAATGTCAAACTGTTTGGACAACCATACCCTTACGTCTGATAACACTTTGATATTGTTGCCAACTAACAAAATTTCATCTACGTATAGTACAAGAAATACCACTACGTTTCTGTCACATCTTTTGTATACACATGGCTCATCCGGACTTTGGATAAATCCATATGACTGGATTACCTCATCAAAATGGATGTTCCAAGATCTCAAAGCTTGCTTCAATCCATAAATGAACCGATTAAGCTTACACACTAGATGCTCTTTGCCTTTAGCAATGAATCCCTCTGGTTGCTGCATATAGATGTTCTCCTCAAGACTTCCGTTAAGGAAAGCTGTCTTGACATCCATCTGCCAAATCTCATAATCCATATGAGTAGTTATAGATAAGAGAATCTGGATAGACTTAAGCATAGCTACCGGCGAAAAGGTCTCCTCATAATCGATACCCTCTTTCTGAGTATACCCTTTCGCAACAAGCCTAGCTTTGAAGGTCTCAACCTTCCCGTCTACTTCTCTCTTTCTTTTGTAGATCCACTTGCATCCAATGGCTTTTACACCATCGGTTGGCTCTACTAGCTCCCAGACCTGATTAGAATCCATAGATTCTATCTCAGAATTCATCGCTCTTTGCCAAGATACCGCATCTTCATCTTGGAGTGCCTCGTCATATGTCCAGGGATCAGGTTCATGTTCGCCAGGGACCAAGTCCGAAGACTCCCAAGAACATGAATCTATCAGGCTGTCCCACAATCCTCCCACTACAACGAGGTATAACCTGTGTATCCTCTGTGACATGCAGTGCAGTGACTTGTGGTATATCCTCTTGTACCGGTGGTACTGAAGTAGCGACTTCCCCTCTTAATTCCTCCAGAACAATCCTGTTGGATCGATGCGGTTCGCTAGAGGGGGGGGGGGTGAATAGCGAAAAACCTTTTCTTTTTCTTTCGTTAAAACTCGAGAGATAATTAATTAATTGCAGCGGAAATGTAAAAATAAAAAAGACAATCAACACAAGGGTTTTACTTGGTTCGTAGCCGAAGGCTACTACTCCAAGGCCCTAGTGGTCCTTGACCACGTACGGAGGGCAAATTACTAAACAAACTCCTCCTCGTTGGAGGTAGGAGTTAATCGATACAAAAAGAACTTGAGGTAGAGGGACACTCCCCCTCTCCTCGTTACGATAAAAAAGCTTCGAAGAATGTAAATGAGCAACGACACTAAAATTAAAGCCGACGTACAAAAATAAAGGAAATGAAACCTAGACGTCGGAGAAGAAGAAGCACGTTGTTGTCGGTAGCTTTGCGGAGACTTTTTGGAAGCTTAGAATTTTTTTTCAAACCCTAGGTTTGGCCCTCCTTTTATAGCCTTTGAGCCCCTTTTCGAGTGGGTCTTCAACCAATCACAAATGGACACCAAACCGCTTTGAGGTGGAGTGATAAGCCTTGACTCCTCGAATCTGATCATTGACCATCGATCGGTGATGGCCATCATCGATCGTGATGGTAGCATCGATCGATTGATGACCTTCGGCCGATCGGCGATACATGGCGGTCGAGTCCTCCAAGCCGGGCAATGATCGATGCTTGCTGCAAGTCAAAGTTAGCTCAACAAAAACATACTTCCGACGGTCTTCGACCGTCCGATCTCGACCTAGATCACCTATGAGATGTCTTGGGTCAGATCTACGCTTAAGATCATCCCCGTAAAGAGGATACGACCTCACTTACGCTCACACACACGAGCTTACCTCGATACTTACGTGTTGCTTTTGCTTCCGGCCTTCCACTCGATTCCATCGGCTCCCTCCGAAATCACTCGAGTGTCGCTCGACCACCGCGGCTTCCTCCGGGTGTCGCTAGCCTTCAGCTCCAGCTATAGCAATCTTCTGCACACTTGATTCAGCTCGTGAGATAACGACATGAGCTTAACTTTGTATCGTTTGCTATAATCAAAACTCAGGTTCGACTTAGGTGCCTACTGCACCAACAAATCCTACTCTTGGGCTTGTGGTTCATCACATAGTCTTCCTCTAGAAATCGGGCATTCGTGCTAACGATCACCCTCTGATCTCTAGGATTATAAAACAAACCACCTTTCGTTCCCTTAGGGTAGCCAACAAACAGGCATACTTCTGTACGAGATTCCAACTTACCAGCATCTCCCTTCAGCACATGTGCTGGACTACCCCAAAACCGAATATGTCTTAGACTAGGCTTTCGCCCAGTCCACAATTCTATGGGAGTAGAGGGTACTGACTTAGATGGAACCAAGTGCCTGCTTCAGAGCAAACCCCGTAACGAATCGTGTAACCTGTAATAACTCATCATCGATCTGACCATCTCCATAAGAGTCCTATTCCTTCGCTCTGCCACACCATTCTGCTGGGGTGTGCTAGGTGTGGACAATTGGGATTGAATCCCAACCTCTGATAAGTAACTCCTAAACTCTCCCAAGAGGTACTCGCCACCATGATCAGATCATAGTGTCTTGATACTTTTACCTTGACGGTTCTCCACATCAGCCTTGAATTCTTTGAACCTATCAAAGCATTCAGACTTGCGGCGCATCAAGTAAATGTATCCATACCTTGAATAATCATCTATAAAAGAGACTAAGTATTCAAAGCCACCTCTAGCCTGGGTAGACATAGGACCGCACAAATCAGAATGAACCAATTCCAATACATCTTTGGCTCTATACCCCTTAGCCTTAAAAGGCCTCTTGGTCATCTTACCTTCCAAGCAAGACTCGCAGGTTGGGAGATCTTCCACCACTAATGAACCCAAGGGTCCATCAGCTATCAACCTTTGAATTCTACTCAGGTTAATATGACCAAGTCTTAGGTGCCAAAGATATGTCTGGTTCATTTTCGAAGGTTCTTTTCTCTTATTAGACTTAGAAGATGAGTTATTCACTTCTATATGCATCGTGGGAGTTTTCGGTTCAAGAGTGTACAAATTGCCAACCAATGTACCAGAACAGATAATCTCCCTATTCCTTTTTATAACAACTTTGTTATTAAAAGAAACAGAATATCCATCCATAAACAATTTAGAAACTGAAATTAGATTCTTTCTAAAAGTAGGTACATAAAGACAATTTCTCAAAACCAAAACTTTATTCCTATCAAAAGATAAATAAACGTCTCCCACTGCAATAACCGCCACCTTTGAAGCATGGCCCATGAAGACGGTAATCTCTCCCTCAGCTAGTCGTCGGGTTTCCTGGAACCCCTACAAAGTATTGCAGACATGATTAGTGGCTCCCGTATCTATACACCAGGTGCCGGTAGATAACACCACTAATCATGTTTCAATGACTAGTCCAAAGGATATATCTTTCTTCTTCTCTGGATTGGGACAATCCTTCTTCCAATGTCCATCCTGCTTGTAAGAGAAGTACTTGCCTTTCGGCTTCTTCACTCCTCCCTGAGATCCTCCCACCACCTTTGCTCCACCTTGTTTCTCCTTCTTCTTGCCTTTCGGCTTAGAAGTAGAAACCTTTTTGAGCAACCATGGCTTGAGGACACTCTTTAGCAGTTAAGACAATATCAGGATTCCTTTTCCAATCATCATAATTATGTACAGTAAGTTTATTTTCCTTTAGTATCATAGTAAGTGGACTGAAAGTCATTTTTGAAAATCCTAAGAATCACATAGATCATTACTGTAGATTTCAAAAAATTATTGATTTCTCAAACAATAAAATTTTGAAATCAACCAACACATCAAAACACCGAGAATATCGCATGCCACGATAGTGTGGACGTATACGAATTCTACATTTGTAAGAGGAGGTTTAACCCATTAATTTTATTATCTTGTCAACCTTACTTTTTGACAAATAAAATTAATAGTTGGTTCCTCTTTGGCCCTACAAATAAAAGCAGTGACTTCGATGGGGAGGATACTTTTTATTTGCATCTAAGTGTGCACCATTACACGATACTAAGGGAATTATCTCGGATTATATGCCTTACCGATGGAGAAGTACACACGCTCCTAAATAATTTCCTATAACCATTATTTGACCTAGTGATCCACAAACAAACTCATCCGATGGGGAGGAAGGCACTCAGAGCCGACACGCAAGTTTGTTGCATCACACGTCAAATTGTAATGGAGGCCGCGGGAATTAATTAAAATGTCCCTCTCCCACTTAGTAAATTGACAGTGAGGAATTTTCAAGCACACACAATATGCATATAAAACAAATCAGCAATAAATATGGAAAAAATTAGAATTTTCCCATCTATTATGGCATTGTTCTCCAATATGCATCCCGTCGTGTTGCCACCTTGTCTGCTCCATCTTTTCTCGTGCGCAAGTCACCAAAGAGATCCGAGCCAAGATGAACTATTTTAATTTACATCCATCAATCCTATACTCCACGAAGGAGTGTACAAATAATCTAGATCGAAAGTAAACTAAAATGAGTGGCTAAACAATGCCGTATTCAATTACAAAAATTAAATACTAATTTTGCCTCGTCAACCCCGAGGATTCAAATAATATACAATCACACACACATCTAATCACATACACACATATATAGCCATAATAGTTAGAACTTATGCCTGCAACCAAAAGGTTATCCTACGCACATCCTACTATCATCCGACATATACAATATATGATAAGTGCATGAAAGTAACCGAATCCAAAACACATAAAATCGGAAACCGTGGCTCTGATACCAGTTTGATGGCATTGTGCTCGGAGACTCATTGGCTCCCATGTCCCCGGATTAAAATTTTCAATAATGAAAACTAATCCGGATGGGATGAGTTTCCTAAGCTCAACCAATTCGTCGTCGTGCTAATGACTTGAGCGATCGCTTGAACAAACTAGTTGTTCAAGCAACCAAACTCTTCTAGTCGGTTAGCCGCGGAAGAGACGACGGACGAATCGCCGGTTTTTGTGTTTATCTTCGGGGTCCATGATTATACAAATACATATGGATGTAGACATGTATAATCAATACATACAAACATATTAATAAGAACATGCAAAGATCAATAATAAAACATGTAAAACTTTTATACCTCTCGATCTTCTATCGTATGTCCTAACCTCCTTGTAGACTTCGTGTGGGCGAAGATCCTCCACAAGTTGAAGCTTCCTAGATCTTCTTCAATCGAAAGAAAGAAGAACTCTCCTTCCCTTCTTGCTTGAGCAAACCACCAATCCACAAAGGATTGATGCCGCCGGGCCCAAGAATAGAGAGAACAAGATGGCCAACCAAGGAACCGAACAAGGGAACAATCCCTAGCTCCCTTGTGCCGCCGACCAAGAGGAAAAGAATAGGAGAAGAGGAATAGATTGAGCGCCGACCAAGGTAGAGGGAAGAAGAGGAAGGAGCCGGCCACACCCTAGGAAGAAGAAGAGCTCCTCTCCTATAGTTGCCGCCCACCTTCTTGCAAACCCTAGCCGCCCAACCAAAGAGCCAAACCCTAATCTAATTAGGGTTTCTTGCCGCCCAAGCTATTGATAGGCAAAACCCTAATTTCCAAAACCAACCAACTTCAACAACCTTCTTGCCGCCCAACCTTAAGCCCCCTTATATAGAGTTGGGCTTAAGCCTTGTTTTAATCTCCACCGTCGGTTCTAGGGTTTTAATCTCAACCGTCGGATCTAGAGATTTAATCTCAACCGTCGGATCTAGAGATTTAATCTCCACCGTCGGATCTAGGGATTTAATCTCAACCGTCGGATCTAGAGATTTAATCTCAACCGTCGGATCTATAGATTTAATCTCCACCGTCGGATCTAGGGATTTAATCTCAACCGTCGGATCTAGAGATTTAATCTCAACCGTCGGATCTAGAGATTTAATCTCCACCGTCGGATCTAGGGATTTGTTTTCCATCATTGGATCTAGGCTTCATGAGGATTATATTAGGCTACGATAGGGACCATGAGGAGGAGTTGGATCTTGGCCACTCGATGGATCGGAACCACACAAACTTGATCCATCAATGATGTTCCATTCCACTAGAGGATCATCATTGAATTACCTCACCAACCCCCATAAATTAATATGGGCTCCATACATTATTTGTACATCCATCTCCCCGTGTTTAAGATATCGAATGTTCGTTAATTAATTAATTTATTGACCATCAATCAATTAACATCTAACTCCTCGAGTAGTACCACTCAACCTTATCATCATGTTGACTAAGTCAACCTGCAGGGTTTACATGATGAACCTTATGAGCTCCTCAAGGGGACATCATCAACCTAATATATAAGACACGATTTCCTCCTATAATTAACGACACACCATATAAATAATATTATTTCCCAACTTACCAGGCATATTGATTTAATCCATATAAATCTCACCCTTTGGTAAATCAAAGAAATAAATACTAAGTACATGTGCCCGTTATTATATCGGGATTAAGAGCATGTACAACATAATATCTGAGGTCCAATTCAATTATGTAGTCAGCAATAAATTGAATCACCTCTATGTCGGTCCTGCTCAATACACCTAAGTGTACTAGTGTAACTCTATGTTCAAGATAAAACAATACCAAGCTACACTACAACCATACCAATGGTTTGTCCAAAACCATCTTGGTTGTGAGCCTTTACTTATATTCTACAAGGGACTGATAACATGATCTTCTGTGCCACACCAAGCACCATATTATCTACAATGTAAAGTATTAGACAATATGCACACATATAATAAATATAAAGTGCAAACAATGATCATGTGATTCTTATTTCAAATAAAAATGTTCATACGAAAGAGCTAGGCTTTCAGTATACATCCCAACATCATGCATAGTCTCAGTCCTGGAAAATGGGAGGAAGCAAGTCAAACCTTTTAAATTTTTCAACATGTGGACATCACACCCCAGTTACGAATAGCTTGTTGAGGATACATGGAACAACAATAATTTCAGAAATGTTGAAGGAACAACACAATATAAACTTAGGCACAAACTCACCCTCCTTAAAATGACCTCAAGCAGCTTAATCGGCTACACTATCAGCACATCCAGGAAAGAGTCAAACTATCCTAACAACAACTGTAGGAAATGCAACAACGAGGGCTGGAACAGGGTCAAATGGAAAACAATTATCAAGCCACAAGGAAAAAGGTAGAACTGCTTGAAAGGGCAGAGTACCTCTTTTACTTACAACGAGCCAAACATGAGTACTTTTGTGGAGTAGATAAGAACACCTCCTTTTTTCACGCAATGGTGAAACAGAACAACAAAAGAAGAGAGGTAGTAGCGATTGAAAAGAACAACGGGGAGTTCACTAACTCAGTAGAGGAGGTAGTGCAAGAAATTCTGACATATTTTTAGGGCCAATTAGGAGAGCAGGGGTCCCGGTCTCAGTTCCAAGGAGATAATATGCTTTTCGGTAGAATGCTCACTGAGGCACAATAGTTACAACTAGTCAGGCTCCCAACCGAGGATGAAATCAAAGATGCCCTGTTCGACATTGGAGACCTCAAAGCTCCGGGTCCAGATGGTTACAACTCAAAATTCTTTAAACACTCTTGGAGTACAGTCAAGCAGGATGTTATAGCTGCAGCCAAGGAATTCTTTGTAAGTGGGCATCTCCTTAAATCATGGAACCATACCCTTATTTCTCTAGTCCCGAAGACCTCCCATGCTAGCAAGGTGCAAGACTACAGACCCATCTCCTGTTGCATAGTGATTTATAAGATCATAGGCAAGATTCTAGCCAACAAATTGGCAGCAGTTACATACCACCTCTTCCACCCTGCACAGACTGCTTTTGTGAAGGGACACACCATAACAGATAGCATCCATCTTTCTCAGGAAATCATGTGCAGCTACACCAAGAAAAGGCTCTCTCCGAGATGTATCTTGAAAGTGGACTTACAAAAGGCATTTGATTTGGTAAATTGGGAGTTTCTTCAGAATGTCCTTGCAGCTTTGCATTTTCCCAGCAGATTCATCAACTGGATTAAAGAAAGTATCACTACCACAACTTATTCTGTGGTAATCAATGGCAACATGCATGGGTTCTTCAGAGGAGGTAGAGGTCTTAGACAAGGGGACACTCTATCCCCATACCTATTCGGAATATGCATGGAATACCTCTCCAGACTCCTAGCCAGGTGCACCAGCCGATCAGATTTTCACTTTCACCCTAAGTGTGTGCAACTGAGAATAGCTCACCTAGTTTATGCGGATGACCTTCTACTCCTAGGGCATGGAGATGCATCAACGGTCAAGGTGTTAATGGACTTCTTATCACAGTTTGTGGGAATGGTAGGATTAACTGCGAACATGGCTAAATCCAGCATCTACATGGCAGGAATCGATATGGCACCAAAGAAAGACTCTTAGCCATCATTGGATTTCAAGAAGGGGAAATGCCATTCAGATATCTAGGGGTCCCCATAGCATCAAAGAAGCTAAAAATTGCTGATTACAGTGTACTCACGGATGCTCTGGGTAAACGGATTAGTTATTGGCCCAAAAACACACTATCATATGCTGGAAAAAGCTAGCTTATAGCCTCTATACTGCAGGGAGTTGAATGTTATTGGATGTTGATTTTTCTCCTTCCACTGGGAGTGATTGACAGAATATACAACACCTGTCGTGCATTTTTGTGGACAACAAAGCACCCGCCGACTGAGATGTGCAAACCTAAAGAAGAAGGAGGGATGGGTCTGCGAGATTTGAAGGCATGGAACTTAGCACTGCTAGCAAAAGTTCTATGGAGAATACAAGATAAGCAGGACACATTATGGATTAGATGGGTGCACCACACATACATACGTCAAGGAGGAATCTGGGAGTGGAAAAGCAAGCACACTGATTCACCACTAATCAAGAAGTTGATCTTCATAAAAAATAATATCCTATCCTTTGCAGGCACCTCGGAAAGAGCAGAGCTACTGCTTGCTGCATGGTTTAGTCAATGTAAGGGTGGAGTCAGGAGAGCATATGATCATTTTAGAGAGGTCAGGGACAAAAGGCCGTGGGCAGTGATGGTGTGGCAAAAAGATATACAACCAAGCCATGCATTCACATTATGGATGTTAGCTCAAGGGAAGCTGCCGGTGAGAGCTAGACAAGAGTATTTGGAGGATAGGAGATGTTCCTTTTGCAAGCAGAAGGAGGAAACTCTGAATCATGTTTTCTTCAGCTATGAGCCAATTAGACAGATTTGGGGAAGAGTTAGAGGATGGCTCCGAATGAGGGCAGAGATGGGAACATATCGACACTTGTTGAGGATCTTCAGAACTCAGTACAGGAGGAACACTGGGCTGAATCATGCCCAACACCTTGCTATGTCAGCCCTGGTTCACTTCACTTGGAGGATGAGAAATGCGTGCAGATTTAACGGAGCAAGATTTGAAGGAGACCTGCTCTTCCGCAAAATACAAGTCCATGTATTCATGGCAAAGGAGGATTATAACTTCTATTTCTCACCAGGAATCACATGAAGTCAAGGCAGTGGCAACCCCCCTCTCTCCTTTTAATTACTTCCCTTGTTTTTCTATGTCTTTCCAAGGCACATCTCTCTTCCAGTATTCACCTCTTCTGTCATCTCTTCTAGTCTACCCTCCCTAGGTTAGTTATCCATCTCTTCAGAGCAATTCCTTATTCCAGGGCAGTAGGGCCCCACATTCTCAAAGGTGTTTCCATAGTCCTTGGCCTGGGTCCCCTCTACCTCTTCCAGGCCAGTCTCCATAGTCCTTGGTCCCTCTCCCTCTGTCCCGACTAGTTCTTCACCCTCCCAAGGCAGTCCCCTGGCCCCAGGACCGTTTCCCTTGAGTTCACGGTAACCCCCCTAGTTCTAGGGTAGTCTCTTTTATCCCCCTCCCCCCCAGGCTAGTACTCCACCTTTCCAGAGTAGTCCCATGTCCCACAGAAGAAGGGCAACATTTCCAGGGTAGTTCCCGAAATCCCTGACCACTTCCCCTTGCTCCAGGGTAGTTTTCCCATATGTGTCTCCATATTCTTTATCCCTAGCCCTCCCCCCAGTCAGTCCTTCACCTTCCCAGGGCAGTTCTCCATCTTCCCAGAGCAGTCACCCTATTTTCAGGGCAGTCCTCCTTGGTCCCAGTGTAAGTGTCTCTATTCTCTTCACCCATGGTCCTCTCTACTTCTCTACCTTCCCTCTCCCGGACAGCTCTGGAACTTCCTAGGGAAGCTCTACAACTCCCCAGTGCAGCTTTCCTATTCCAGGGCAGTTCCCTCCCGACAGGATTGCACACTGTCCAGGGCAGCTAAAAAAAAGCTTCAGGGTGGTTTTACATCTGGTTAGGGTAGTTTCTTCAGCTTTAGGGTGGTTTTCCCTTGGGCAGGGCAGTCTTCCTCGATCCTCAGGGTGGTTTTATATCTGGTCAGGGTAGTTTCTTCAGCTTCAGGGTGGTTTTTCCTCGGGCAGGTCAGTCTTCCTCGATCCTAAGCAGTATATCCTTATCCCGGTTGGTTCACCTTGAATAGAGAGGGTGGATTATGGTGGACCCGTGCTCTTCTAGTCACCTTTGCCAGGGTGGTTCAGGGCGGTTCAGCGACTCGGCGCGACAGGAAGCGCTAACTCCACTGTGGTGGTTCGAAGGCTTCAATGGTTCTGTGGTTGATTGCTCAGGGGTGACTTGTATGTTCAGTGGCTCTTTTAGTCGCCTTCGCCAGGACGGTTTGGGCAAGCTCAGTGGCTCCAGGGCAGCATAGGGAAGCTTCCAGCTCCAGGGGGGATCGCCTTGTCCAGGGTAGTTTATATTGGAAAAAAATAATCTTTGGCGTTGTTGTTAGGATAAGGGATGGTTAATAGGCCCACCTATAATGGCCTATCTAGTCCGTAGCAAACGACTACGGTAAAGACGTTGTAAATCCATTTATGGCTGAGGCTTGGCCAAAAAGCCTAACATAGGTGAATAGGCCCACCTAAATGGCCTATCTAGTCCATAGCAAACGACTATGGTAAAGACACGCCAAGTCCGTTATCAGCTGATCACTTGCTAAAAGTGACAATCATTAGAGGACACGCAACTAGGTGGACATTGGAGGACAAACATTGTGCTGGATGACACAAGGAAGGACATACACAGGAGGATTTGAGTATACATGGATGATATGCAGGAGTGTCATGAGACATGGATGGTACACATGCGCTGGTGGCAGGTTTTGGATGTGAGAAGGAGAGAAATGAAGGTATCAAGAGAGAGTGTCAGTTCCCATGAGAGCACATGTACGCCGCACCTTGGATACATCTCAGATCCGACACTTCGTCAGGCATGACATGAGCATGAATCCTAGGCTATTGTATGATTGTGCTTTTCTTTGATGATATATATTTACCTTTCATAAAAAAAAACATGTGTTCCATTGGTGTAATGTCCATTCATGCTCAGTGTTAAATAACCTAAAGGTAATCCTACCCTCTTCGCTCTCTCTGCCCGTTAAAACCTCAGCTTCTAAAGAACTTAAAAACTCTAAAACTATCCTAGGGTAGGTTGGGTGTCTTATCCCCATTATCTCTCCCCACCCCATTTTTTACAAATAGGGATCGAATATCACCTAGCAAACCTAGGGATTCTAATAAATCTTCATCAAGATACCTAGTTGCAGTGATTCTTCTAGTAGCAAACATGTCATATCTATCCCTATGCTCATTATTTTGAAAAAGAAGGGTTGGAAGAGTGTTACCTTCCTCTGGAGCTTGAGGGGCGTCCATTCTCCTTGTTCTTCGCTCCAAAGCACCAGATCGAGATGCCACTTGCTTGGTCCTCCTCATCCTTACTTTTTTTGGGCTTCCTTGAAGGTTGGAAAGGTTTCTAGGTGGTGGGGAAAAGGGATTCACATGGCTAGGGCAAGAGGAATCAAAGCACATGGTGCATTTGGGGCGAAAACACACGGTGCATTCTATTTAACCCCTGCGCGACACGACTGTGTGAAAACACATGGACATGCCAGGTGCACCACTGGAAGGTGGGACACGACCGTGTGAAAATACACATCCAGGCCGTGTGCCCCCTGTTTCCTTCTCATGGTACACAACGGTTGACTTCTCCTTACTCGCTCAGTCGTGTAGGTTGAAAGTGATTTTTATTTTTACCTAGCAGGTTCTTTCTAGTCCTAATTCATGTTAAAAATGCTAAATGAATGGAATAAAAAGTTCAAATTAAACAAACAAAAGAAAATATAAAAACTAAACTTGGGTTGCCTCCCAAGGAGCGCTTTGTTTAAGGTCTTTTAGCTCGACCCTACTCCATTGTCTCAACTTGGCTCCGAAGGTCTTGTAAACCTCCATTCATCCATCTCGGAGTTAACATCTGGTGGGTTCGACTTTACCCTACTGAAAGTGTAGCCATCTAGGAAGGGCGCTCTACACTCTAACAGATTGAAGAGGATGATCTCCCCATCTACCTCTAAGGAGATCTTGTGCGCCTTTATGTCTATAAATGCTCCCGCAGTCGCCAAAAAGGGTCTTCCCAAAATGATGGGATTCTGGAGATTTGGTCTTGTGTCGAGTATAATAAAATCCGTGTGTATCACGAAATTCTCAATGACCACAGGCACATATGCTAGCATGCCGACGGGTTCCTTGACTGAGTTGTCTCCCATTCGAATTCCAAGGTTCGTTGGATGGATCCCATTCAATCCCATCTTCAAATAGTATGCGTAGGACATCACACTTACTGATGACCCTAAGTCGTACAACACTTCATCAAAGCTTTCCCCATAAATCGAGCAGGAGATAACAAATTCACTAGAGTCCTCAAGCTGGGGTGAAATTTTATCTTCAATTTCGGCTTGGTCGGGTAGGGTGGAAATCATGCCTGCACACCCCTTGGCGAATCTGTTTCTCTATGCTACTCTTTCGCTGCACACTCCCTACTCCTTGACTTGACTCGGCTCGGGTAATTATGGAGAACTATCCATAGGTTGCGACACAGTTTGGGCTATCTGAGCCACTTGTGTTTCCAACATCCTCGTGTGACTTGAAAGACCGTCAACAGTGGCCTTCAAATGTTGGCATCGAAACTTTTCATTGGCCTTTGTTTGGGTAGCAATGAAGTCTTCCATCATCAATTCTAGGCTAGACTTCTTTGTGTAATGCCCGTAAAATTCCTAGCAAATTTTATAAGAATTGTTGCATGATTATAATGGGCTTTTATGTGAGCTCTTTCAAAAATAAAAGAGAATATAGCCAAAAAGGATGCATGGCCCAGGGTCTGAACCCTGAACCTCCAAGCAAGTAACAAAACCTTAAGATGCATGTGATAACCAGAAGCCCAGCAGGGGTGTGCTATTAGAAGGGTAAGAGAAAGGATAGATAAGGGTAGGGGAGGTAAAGGGACACCTTCACTTAGAATAAATAGGAGTAAGTGAGGAGGCAAGAGAACAACAAATCATTCTCTCCTTCCTTCTTCTTCTTCCTCCACCGAAACCCATCCTCTCCTTCTCCCATTTCCGAAAGCTCAAGAAGAAACAAAAGATGCCTTGTCTTGACACCAAGGGTATAGTTCTTATAGTAAACCAAGAGAAAGGATGTAAGTAATCCCCTCACCTGCAGTACAAGTTGTTTTGGGTGGTTGAATTCTTAACCTTCCTTGGATGTTTCGGCCATGACAAGTTTGTGCTTACTAATGATCCTCCATGCCATGATATATATATATATATATATATACACGATGTTAACATGTTGATAGTTAGACTTTGTACAAGTTGTTTTGAGTGATTGATTTCCTAAGACCTTCCCTTGGAAGTTTCGGCCAAGACATGTTCATGCTCACTAATGATCTTCCATGCCATGATATCTATATATATGATGTTAACATGTTGATAGTTAGACTTTGTACAAGTTGTTTTGAGTGATTGATTTCCTAAGACCTTCCCTTGGATGTTTTGTCCAAGACATGTTCATGCTCACTAATGATCTTCCATGCCATGATATCTATATATATGATGTTAACATGTTGATAGTTAGACTTTGTACAAGTTGTTTTGAGTGATTGATTTCCTAAGACCTTCCCTTGGAAGTTTCGGCCAAGACATGGTCATGCTCACTAATGATCTTTCATGCCATGATATCTATATATATGATGTTAACATGTTGATAGTTAGACTTTGTACAAGTTGTTTTGAGTGAATGATTTCCTAAGACCTTCCCTTGGAAGTTTCGGCCAAGACATGTTCATGCTCACTAATGATCTTCCATGCCATGCTATATGTATATATGATGTTAACATGATGTTAATTAGGCCTTGTGTTAGTATGTTTGAGTGTTTGTTTTCTTAAAACCTCCATTAGGGGTTTCGGCCAAGACCAAGAATTAGGGTTAGGAAGAGATTCCAAGCCCCTCTATGGTTACTAAAAATCCCCCATGTTAGGTAGTATGTGATGGTATTGGTTATCATCCTTAAAACATGCTTATGCTTACTAATGATCTTCTATGCCATGATGTATATATATATATATATATATGATGTTGACATGATGATAGTTAGACTTTATGATATCATGATTTGTTTATGCCACTACCTCATGTCCATGTTAATTGTATTAATGTATGCTTATGTTATGCTCATTGCGTCATGATGTACAAGTATGTATGATGAAATGCCAAAGAGACGCTTCCCTATGAATGGGGACTAAGAGCACTCTTTATGATATGATACGGAACATGATATACTATTTTACTTATGTATGACTTGTACCGGACCCTAGCAAGGCCCATGGGATGGGATCCTATGTGCCCCTAGGTCGACGGTCATAGTACGGACCTAGTACGGGATGGGCTCCTACGTTGCCCCTAGGTCGACGATCGTCGTACGAGTCTAGTACCCTAGTAGGTTCGGGATTAGCTATCTCGGATCTATTTAGGGATGCGCACAAAATGATGTATGTGTTACAATGTCGGACCCTCATGTTGAGATTTATGTTTAAGTACCTATAAAATATATGTTTTCAAAGAACATCTTGCATATACCCATTTAATGTCTATGTGATTATCATGTTTTTATGAATTCTAGTCTTATGTTCCTAAATGATCATGTCAAGACTTTTGTATGAATGCTATGCCTATATGTGTCTAGATGAACATGTCAATGTTTTTATAAATTCTAGTCTTATGTTCCTAAATGATCATGTCAAGACTTTTGTATGAATGCTATGCCTATATGTGTCTAGATGAACATGTCAATGTTTTTATGAATTCTAGTCTTATGTTCCTAAATGATCATGTCAAGACTTTTATATGAATGCTATGCCTATATGTTGTCTAGATGAACATGTCACTACTCTATGTCTAATACCTGATGTATGGCTTTTGTGAGTAGGAAAGGATCTTACTAAGCCTATGTGCTTATAGTTTCATGTTTCCCTTGTACTGCAGAAAAGGGTAAAGAATGGATAAACTAAAGGGAGCAGCAGGAGGGACAAAGTGTGTGTGGCAGTGGCATGGTGGAAGCGATCTGTTTTATGTTTCAAGACTTATGCATGTTTTAAAGTTTTGCATGTTAGTTGTTAAGAGTTGATCACTACTTGATGTTTTGATGGTTGCTACTTGGTGTTAACTTAGACTTGTTTTGAGGGTTATACTTGATGTGCAACTATACTCGTTATGTTTTATGAAACCTTGGCATGTTAAGCACTTGATTTAGTTAAAGAATTGCTAAGAACCTTCTTATCCTGATTGAATTGTTAAGTGATAGAGAACTATGTACCTAGATGATACTTTGAATGCCTCATTTATGTCCATGTACTCTATACCTATATTTAGGCTCCCATAACTCCATTATGTTGATTATCATGAACTTGAACCAAGTAGTGTCCTTATGAAATGATTATGCATGCTTAGAAAATGTTCATCCATGTTTTATGTTTTTTTCTAAAGTTTAAATTCTTCCGCTTATATATGCATGTATATTCGCATTCGCGTCACCCTTCCTCCTCTAGAGTACGAGAAGGGCGGGCGTGACAGGTTGGTATCAGAGCAGGTCTACCTTTCCACTACACACACATCAAGCTCCTATCCTGCTGCTCCAAGTAAGAAATTCTATGCCTACTTTGTTTCTTTTATGTATGATAAGGAATGCTTAGTTTAAATATGCATGAATATATGTATGATAATCTTATGCTAGCCTTATTATAATATATGAAGATAAGCCTGATAGAGAAATTGAATTTGAGATCAAATTGATTCCTGGTACTAGCCCGATCTCTAAAGCACCTTACCGTATGGCGCGGGCTGAATTGAAGGAACTTCAGGGACAACTACAGGAGTTAATCGACAAGGGACTTATACGCCCAAGTCGCTCTCCATGGGGAGCTCCAGTACTGTTGGTAAAGAAGAAAGATGGGTCTATGCAAATGTGCATAGACTACCGAGCACTAAATAATATGACGATCAAGAACAGGTACCCTTTACCATGGATTGACGACCTGTTCGACCAGTTAAAGGGTGCCACCGTCTTCTCTAAGATTGATATGAGGTCTGGCTATCATCAAGTGAAGGTAAAACCAGATGATATACCGAAGACGACTTTCCGAACAAGATACAGACATTATGAGTTCGTAGTTATGCCTTTCGGAGTGACGAATGCACCTGCTATGTTCATGGATCTGATGAATCGGGTATTCTCAGCATTCCTCGACAAATTTGTGATAGTTTTCATCGACGATATCCTGATATATTTGAGAACCCAAGAAGAGAACGCCGAACATCTGAATATGGTATTGAAGATTCTTCGAGAAAAGCAGTTGTATGGAAAGTTCCCCAAATGCGAGTTCTAGCTCGATCAAGTATCATTTTTGGGTCACGTTATATCTAAGCACGGAGTGATGCTAGACCCAATAAAGATTAAAGTTGTGAGTAACTAGAACAGGCCAAGGAATGCCAGCAAAATCAGAAGCTTCCTCAGGCTAGCAAGCTACTACAGGAAGTTTGTAGAGGACTTCTCTAGAATTGCAGCCCCTATGACAGTTCTCACCAGAAAGAACAAAAAGTATGAATGGACAGATGCCTGCGAGAAGAGTTTCACGGAATTGAAAAGGAGACTGACCAGTGCTCTAATCCTTACTCTTCCGAATAGTAACGAAGGCTTCGACATGTACAGACACGCTTCCAAGTTGGGACTCGGAGCTGTACTCATGCAGAATGGCAAGGTCATTGCCTACGCCTCTAGGCAACTCAAGGAACATGAAAGGAATTATCCCACTCACGATCTAGAGCTAGCGGCCGTGGTCTTTGCTATCAAAACATGGAGGCATTATCTATATGGAGCTCAGTGTAGGATTTATACAGATCACCAGAGTCTGAAATATTTCTTCACACAGAAAGACCTAAACATGAGATAACGCAGATGGCTCGAGCTAGTCAAGGACTATGACTGCGAGATCTTCTACCATCCAGGAAAAGCCAATAAAGTGGCCGATGTACTCAGCAGGAAGTCCTGTGCCACCTTGATGTCTCTATCGGTATTATCTCGGCCCCTAGAAAGGGAAATAATGTGTTACGGGGTTGAAATCATTTTCGGACAGCTTTCTACCATGATGATAGCACCGATGCTATTCGACGATATATTAGAAAAGCAAGCCCGTGACCCAAGCTTCCAAAGGATCAAGCAAGAGGTCCTAGAAGGGAAGGATGATGGATTTCATATCGCTGACAGTGGAGTACTATACCTCAGGGATCACTTATGTATTCCCGACGACCCAGAGTTATGGAAGAGGATATTTGAGGAAGCTCACGGAACACCCTATGTGATGCATCCTGGATCCACAAAGATGTACCAAGATCTGAAAGGGAAATTCTAGTGGTTCGGTATGAAAAGAGATGTGGCTCAGTATGTCAGTACCTGCCTAACCTGCCAGAGGGTTAAAACAGAACACCAGACACCTGGAGGAGCACTGTAGCCAATCCAAATTCCAGAATCGAAATGGAAAGATATTTCTATGGATTTTATCTCAGGGCTACCCAAGACGACGAATGGATATGATGCTATATGGGTAATCGTGGACAGATTGATGAAGTCAGCCCACTTCCTAGCAATCAAGATGACCTACTCGACTAAGCAACTGGCTCAATTATATGCTAGGGAAATTATCAGACTACATGGGATTCCTAAGACCATCATTTTTAATAGAGATGGTCCCTTTATTTCCCATTTCTGGGAATGTGTTCAGAAGGCCCTTGGCACGAAGCTATTATTCAGTACTGCCTTTCATCCTCGCATCAATGGATGCATGAGAAAGGGTGAACCATGTCGGAAGATATGTTACAAGCTTGCGCTTGGATTTCAAAGGAGCTAGTGTTACTTATGCTTGGCACCGCCTACAATAATAGCTACGCTGCTACTATTAGAATAGCCCCACGAGGCTCTATCTGGGAGGAGATGTAGATCTCCTATATCTTTGTCTGAGGGTGGTGAAAAGAAGGGGATGAGACTCCAAACAGATTTCATTGACGACACCGCCCAAGCTATACAGAACATTCGCCAAAGAATTGAAACTGCTTAGAGTCCGCAAAAGAGCTATGCGGATATGCGGCATAGACCGTTAGAATTCGAAGTCGGGGATTCGGTATTCCTCAAAGTATCCCCTATGAAGGGATTGATAAGATTCGGAAGGAAGGGTAAGCTGAGTCCACGCTATGTGGGACCATATCCGATACTAAAGAGTGTCGGCAAGGTACTTAGCTAGAGCTGCCTCAAGAGATGTCGGCTATTCACAACGTGTTCCACGTTTCGATGCTCAAGAAGTACATTTTCAGTACAGACCAAATGATTGAGCCACAAATAGTTCAAGTTCAAGGGGACCTAAGTTATGAAAGTCGGCCTATCCAGATACTAGACCAAGGAGTCAAAAGACTAAGGAATAAAGAGGTGCCCTTAGTGAAGGTTTTGTGGTAAATTCAACGGTACGAAGAAGCCACATGGGACCGCGAGGAGGACATGAAGCGAAGTATCCAGAGTTGTTCTAAGTTTCGAGGACAAAACTTTTAAAAGGTATGAAGGACTGTAACACCCGTAAAATTCCTAGCAAATTTGATAAGAATTGTTGCATGATTATAATGGGCTTTTGTGTGGGCTCTTTCAAAAATAAAAGAGAATAAAGCCAAAAAGGATGCATGACCCAGGGTTTGAACCCTGAACCTCAAAGTAGGTAACTAAACCTTAAGATGCATGTGATAACCAAAAGCCCAGCAGGGGTGTGCTGTTAGAAGGGTAAGAGAAAGGATAGATAAGGGTAGGGGAGGCAAAGGGACATCTTCACTTAGAATAAATAAGAGAAAGTGAGGAGGCAAGAGAACAACAAATCATTCTCTCCTTCCTTCTTCTTCTTCCTCCACCGAAACCCATCCTCTCCTTCTCCCATTTCTGAAAGCTCAAGAAGAAACAAAAGAGGCCTTGTCTTGACACCAAGGGTATAGTTCTTATAGTAAACCAAGCGAAAGGATGTAAGTAATCCCCTCACCTGCAGTACAAGTTATTTTGGGTGGTTGAATTCTTAACCTTCCTTGGATGTTTCGGCCATGACAAGTTTGTGCTTACTAATGATCCTCCATGCCATGATATATATATATATATATATATATATATATACACGATGTTAACATGTTGATAGTTAGACTTTGTACAAGTTGTTTTGAGTGATTGATTTCCTAAGACCTTCCCTTGGAAGTTTCGGCCAAGACATGTTCATGCTCACTAATGATCTTCCATGCCATGATATCTATATATATGATGTTAACATGTTGATAGTTAGACTTTGTACAAGTTGTTTTGAGTGATTGATTTCCTAAGACCTTCCCTTGGAAGTTTCGGCCAAGACATGTTCATGCTCACTAATGATCTTCCATGCCATGCTATATGTATATATGATGTTAACATGATGTTAATTAGGCCTTGTGTTAGTATGTTTGAGTGTTTGTTTTCTTAAAACCTCCATTAGGGGTTTCGGCCAAGACCAAGAATTAGGGTTAGGAAGAGATTCCAAGCCCCTCTATGGTTACTAAAAATCCCCCATGTTAGGTAGTATGTGATGGTATTGGTTATCATCCTTAAAACATGCTTATGCTTACTAATGATCTTCTATGCCATGATGTATATATATATATATATATATATGATGTTGACATGATGATAGTTAGACTTTATGATATCATGATTTGTTTATGCCACTACCTCATGTCCATGTTAATTGTATTAATGTATGCTTATGTTATGCTCATTGCGTCATGATGTACAAGTATGTATGATGAAATGCCAAAGAGACGCTTCCCTATGAATGGGGACTAAGAGCACTCTTTATGATATGATACGGAACATGATATACTATTTTACTTTTGTATGACTTGTACCGGACCCTAGCAAGGCCCATGGGATGGGATCCTATGTGCCCCTAGGTCGACGGTCATAGTACGGACCTAGTACGGGATGGGCTCCTACATTGCCCCTAGGTCGACGATCGTCGTACGAGTCTAGTACCCTAGTAGGTTCGGGATTAGCTATCTCGGATCTATTTAGGGATGCGCACAAAATGATGTATGTGTTACAATGTCGGACCCTCATGTTGAGATTTATGTTTAAGTACCTATAAAATATATGTTTTCAAAGAACATCTTGCATATACCCATTTAATGTCTATGTGATTATCATGTTTTTATGAATTCTAGTCTTATGTTCCTAAATGATCATGTCAAGACTTTTGTATGAATGCTATGCCTATATGTGTCTAGATGAACATGTCAATGTTTTTATAAATTCTAGTCTTATGTTCCTAAATGATCATGTCAAGACTTTTGTATGAATGCTATGCCTATATGTGTCTAGATGAACATGTCAATGTTTTTATGAATTCTAGTCTTATGTTCCTAAATGATCATGTCAAGACTTTTATATGAATGCTATGCCTATATGTTGTCTAGATGAACATGTCACTACTCTATGTCTAATACCTGATGTATGGCTTTTGTGAGTAGGAAAGGATCTTACTAAGCCTATGTGCTTATAGTTTCATGTTTCCCTTGTACTGCAGAAAAGGGTAAAGAATGGATAAACTAAAGGGAGCAGCAGGAGGGACAAAGTGTGTGTGGCAGTGGCATGGTGGAAGCGATCTGTTTTATGTTTCAAGACTTATGCATGTTTTAAAGTTTTGCATGTTAGTTGTTAAGAGTTGATCACTACTTGATGTTTTGATGGTTGCTACTTGGTGTTAACTTAGACTTGTTTTGAGGGTTATACTTGATGTGCAACTATACTCGTTATGTTTTATGAAACCTTGGCATGTTAAGCACTTGATTTAGTTAAAGAATTGCTAAGAACCTTCTTATCCTGATTGAATTGTTAAGTGATAGAGAACTATGTACCTAGATGATACTTTGAATGCCTCATTTATGTCCATGTACTCTATACCTATATTTAGGCTCCCATAACTCCATTATGTTGATTATCATGAACTTGAACCAAGTAGTGTCCTTATGAAATGATTATGCATGCTTAGAAAATGTTCACCTGTTACATGGTTAAGAATGTTGAGTTATTTGCATGGTTGAAGGTAAATGCATGTTCCATGTTTTATGTTTTTTTTCTAAAGTTTAAATTCTTCTGCTATATATGCATGCATGTATATTCGCGTCGCGTCACCCTTCCTCCCCCTCTAGAGTACGAGAAGGGCGGGCATGACAGTTGGTATCGAGCAGCTCTACCTTTCCACTACACACACATCAAGCTCCTATCCTGCCGTTCCAAGTAAGAAATTCTATGCCTACTTTGTTTCTTTTATGTATGATAAGGAATGCTTAGTTTAAATATGCATGAATATATGTATGATAATCTTATGCTAGCCTTATTATAATATATGAAGATAAGCCTGATAGAGAAATTGAATTTGAGATCAAATTGATTCCTGGTACTAGCCCGATCTCTAAAGCACCTTACCGTATGACGCGGGCTGAATTGAAGGAACTTCAGGGACAACTACAGGAGTTACTCGACAAGGGACTTATACGCCCAAGTCGCTCTCCATGGGAGCTCGATCTTGTTGGTAAAGAAGAAAGATGGGTCTATGCAAATGTGCATAGACTACCGAGCACTAAATAATATGACGATCAAGAACAGGTACCCTTTACCATGGATTGACGACCTGTTCGACCAGTTAAAGGGTGCCACCGTCTTCTCTAAGATTGATATGAGGTCTGGCTATCATCAAGTGAAGGTAAAACCAGATGATATACCGAAGACGACTTTCCGAACAAGATACAGACATTATGAGTTCGTAGTTATGCCTTTCGGAGTGACGAATGCACCTGCTATGTTCATGGATCTGATGAATCGGGTATTCTCAGCATTCCTCGACAAATTTGTGATAGTTTTCATCGACGATATCCTGATATATTTGAGAACCCAAGAAGAGAACGCCGAACATCTGAATATGGTATTGAAGATTCTTCGAGAAAAGCAGTTGTATGGAAAGTTCCCCAAATGCGAGTTCTAGCTCGATCAAGTATCATTTTTGGGTCACGTTATATCTAAGCACGGAGTGATGCTAGACCCAATAAAGATTAAAGTTGTGAGTAACTAGAACAGGCCAAGGAATGCCAGCAAAATCAGAAGCTTCCTCAGGCTAGCAAGCTACTACAGGAAGTTTGTAGAGGACTTCTCTAGAATTGCAGCCCCTATGACAGTTCTCACCAGAAAGAACAAAAAGTATGAATGGACAGATGCCTGCGAGAAGAGTTTCACGGAATTGAAAAGGAGACTGACCAGTGCTCTAATCCTTACTCTTCCGAATAGTAACGAAGGCTTCGACATGTACAGACACGCTTCCAAGTTGGGACTCGGAGCTGTACTCATGCAGAATGGCAAGGTCATTGCCTACGCCTCTAGGCAACTCAAGGAACATGAAAGGAATTATCCCACTCACGATCTAGAGCTAGCGGCCGTGGTCTTTGCTATCAAAACATGGAGGCATTATCTATATGGAGCTCAGTGTAGGATTTATACAGATCACCAGAGTCTGAAATATTTCTTCACACAGAAAGACCTAAACATGAGATAACGCAGATGGCTCGAGCTAGTCAAGGACTATGACTGCGAGATCTTCTACCATCCAGGAAAAGCCAATAAAGTGGCCGATGTACTCAGCAGGAAGTCCTGTGCCACCTTGATGTCTCTATCGGTATTATCTCGGCCCCTAGAAAGGGAAATAATGTGTTACGGGGTTGAAATCATTTTCGGACAGCTTTCTACCATGATGATAGCACCGATGCTATTCGACGATATATTAGAAAAGCAAGCCCGTGACCCAAGCTTCCAAAGGATCAAGCAAGAGGTCCTAGAAGGGAAGGATGATGGATTTCATATCGCTGACAGTGGAGTACTATACCTCAGGGATCACTTATGTATTCCCGACGACCCAGAGTTATGGAAGAGGATATTTGAGGAAGCTCACGGAACACCCTATGTGATGCATCCTGGATCCACAAAGATGTACCAAGATCTGAAAGGGAAATTCTAGTGGTTCGGTATGAAAAGAGATGTGGCTCAGTATGTCAGTACCTGCCTAACCTGCCAGAGGGTTAAAACAGAACACCAGACACCTGGAGGAGCACTGTAGCCAATCCAAATTCCAGAATCGAAATGGAAAGATATTTCTATGGATTTTATCTCAGGGCTACCCAAGACGACGAATGGATATGATGCTATATGGGTAATCGTGGACAGATTGATGAAGTCAGCCCACTTCCTAGCAATCAAGATGACCTACTCGACTAAGCAACTGGCTCAATTATATGCTAGGGAAATTATCAGACTACATGGGATTCCTAAGACCATCATTTTTAATAGAGATGGTCCCTTTATTTCCCATTTCTGGGAATGTGTTCAGAAGGCCCTTGGCACGAAGCTATTATTCAGTACTGCCTTTCATCCTCAGACCGACGGACAGACAGAAAGGGTGAACCATGTACTGGAAGATATGTTACAAGCTTGCGCCTTGGATTTCAAAGGGAGCTAGTGTCGATACTTATGCTTGGCAGAATTCGCCTACAATAATAGCTACCAAGCTACTATTAGAATGGTGCCCTACGAGGCTCTATACGGGAGGAGATGTAGATCTCCTATATGCTGGTACGAGGGTGGTGAAAAGAAGGGGATGAGACTCCAAACAGATTTCATTGACGACACCGCCCAAGCTATACAGAACATTCGCCAAAGAATTGAAACTGCTTAGAGTCCGCAAAAGAGCTATGCGGATATGCGCGAGACCGTTAGGAATTCAAGTCGGGATCTGATTCTCAAAGTATCCCCTATGAAGGGATTGATAAGATTCGGAAGGAAGGGTAAGCTGAGTCCACGCTATGTGGGACCATATCCGATACTAAAGAGTGTCAGCAAGGTAGCTTACGAGCTAGAGCTGCCTCAAGAGATGTCGGCTATTCACAACGTGTTCCACGTTTCGATGCTCAAGAAGTACATTTTCAGTACAGACCAAATGATTGAGCCACAAATAGTTCAAGTTCAAGGGGACCTAAGTTATGAAAGTCGGCCTATCCAGATACTAGACCAAGGAGTCAAAAGACTAAGGAATAAAGAGGTGCCCTTAGTGAAGGTTTTGTGGTAAATTCAACGGTACGAAAAAGCCACATGGGAACGCGAGGAGGACATGAAACAGAAGTATCCAGAGTTGTTCTAAGTTTCGAGGACAAAACTTTTAAAAGGTATGAAGGACTGTAACACCCGTAAAATTCCTAGCAAATTTGATAAGAATTGTTGCATGATTATAATGGGCTTTTGTGTGGGCTCTTTCAAAAATAAAAGAGAATAAAGCCAAAAAGGATGCATGACCCAGGGTTTGAACCCTGAACCTCAAAGTAGGTAACTAAACCTTAAGATGCATGTGATAACCAAAAGCCCAGCAGGGGTGTGCTGTTAGAAGGGTAAGAGAAAGGATAGATAAGGGTAGGGGAGGCAAAGGGACATCTTCAATTAGAATAAATAGGAGAAAGTGAGGAGGCAAGAGAACAACAAATCATTCTCTCCTTCCTTCTTCTTCTTCCTCCACCGAAACCCATCCTCTCCTTCTCCCATTTCTGAAAGCTCAAGAAGAAACAAAAGAGGCCTTGTCTTGACACCAAGGGTATAGTTCTTATAGTAAACCAAGCGAAAGGATGTAAGTAATCCCCTCACCTGCAGTACAAGTTATTTTGGGTGGTTGAATTCTTAACCTTCCTTGGATGTTTCGGCCATGACAAGTTTGTGCTTACTAATGATCCTCCATGCCATGATATATATATATATATATATATATATATATATACACGATGTTAACATGTTGATAGTTAGACTTTGTACAAGTTGTTTTGAGTGATTGATTTCCTAAGACCTTCCCTTGGAAGTTTCGGCCAAGACATGTTCATGCTCACTAATGATCTTCCATGCCATGATATCTATATATATGATGTTAACATGTTGATAGTTAGACTTTGTACAAGTTGTTTTGAGTGATTGATTTCCTAAGACCTTCCCTTGGAAGTTTCGGCCAAGACATGTTCATGCTCACTAATGATCTTCCATGCCATGCTATATGTATATATGATGTTAACATGATGTTAATTAGGCCTTGTGTTAGTATGTTTGAGTGTTTGTTTTCTTAAAACCTCCATTAGGGGTTTCGGCCAAGACCAAGAATTAGGGTTAGGAAGAGATTCCAAGCCCCTCTATGGTTACTAAAAATCCCCCATGTTAGGTAGTATGTGATGGTATTGGTTATCATCCTTAAAACATGCTTATGCTTACTAATGATCTTCTATGCCATGATGTATATATATATATATATATATGATGTTGACATGATGATAGTTAGACTTTATGATATCATGATTTGTTTATGCCACTACCTCATGTCCATGTTAATTGTATTAATGTATGCTTATGTTATGCTCATTCGTCATGATGTACAAGTATGTATGATGAAATGCCAAAGAGACGCTTCCCTATGAATGGGGACTAAGAGCACTCTTTATGATATGATACGGAACATGATATACTATTTTACTTATGTATGACTTGTACCGGACCCTAGCAAGGCCCATGGGATGGGATCCTATGTGCCCCTAGGTCGACGGTCATAGTACGGACCTAGTACGGATGGGCTCCTACATTGCCCCTAGGTCGAGCGATCGTCGCAGTCTAGTACCCTAGTAGGTTGGGATTAGCTATCTCGGATCTATTTAGGGATGCACAAACTGATGTATGTGTTACAATGTCGGACCCTCATGTTGAGATTTATGTTTAAGTACCTATAAAATTTATGTTTTCAAAGAACATCTTGCATATACCCATTTAATGTCTATGTGATTATCATGTTTTTATGAATTCTAGTCTTATGTTCCTAAATGATCATGTCAAGACTTTTGTATGAATGCTATGCCTATATGTGTCTAGATGAACATGTCAATGTTTTTATAAATTCTAGTCTTATGTTCCTAAATGATCATGTCAAGACTTTTGTATGAATGCTATGCCTATATGTGTCTAGATGAACATGTCAATGTTTTTATGAATTCTAGTCTTATGTTCCTAAATGATCATGTCAAGACTTTTATATGAATGCTATGCCTATATGTTGTCTAGATGAACATGTCACTACTCTATGTCTAATACCTGATGTATGGCTTTTGTGAGTAGGAAAGGATCTTACTAAGCCTATGTGCTTATAGTTTCATGTTTCCCTTGTACTGCAGAAAAGGGTAAAGAATGGATAAACTAAAGGGAGCAGCAGGAGGGACAAAGTGTGTGTGGCAGTGGCATGGTGGAAGCGATCTGTTTTATGTTTCAAGACTTATGCATGTTTTAAAGTTTTGCATGTTAGTTGTTAAGAGTTGATCACTACTTGATGTTTTGATGGTTGCTACTTGGTGTTAACTTAGACTTGTTTTGAGGGTTATACTTGATGTGCAACTATACTCGTTATGTTTTATGAAACCTTGGCATGTTAAGCACTTGATTTAGTTAAAGAATTGCTAAGAACCTTCTTATCCTGATTGAATTGTTAAGTGATAGAGAACTATGTACCTAGATGATACTTTGAATGCCTCATTTATGTCCATGTACTCTATACCTATATTTAGGCTCCCATAACTCCATTATGTTGATTATCATGAACTTGAACCAAGTAGTGTCCTTATGAAATGATTATGCATGCTTAGAAAATGTTCACCTGTTACATGGTTAAGAATGTTGAGTTATTTGCATGGTTGAAGGTAAATGCATGTTCCATGTTTTATGTTTTTTTTCTAAAGTTTAAATTCTTCTGCTATATATGCATGCATGTATATTCGCGTCGCGTCACCCTTCCTCCCCCTCTAGAGTACGAGAAGGGCGGGCATGACAGGTTGGTATCAGAGCAGCTCTACCTTTCCACTACACACACATCAAGCTCCTATCCTGCCGTTCCAAGTAAGAAATTCTATGCCTACTTTGTTTCTTTTATGTATGATAAGGAATGCTTAGTTTAAATATGCATGAATATATGTATGATAATCTTATGCTAGCCTTATTATAATATATGAAGATAAGCCTGATAGAGAAATTGAATTTGAGATCAAATTGATTCCTGGTACTAGCCCGATCTCTAAAGCACCTTACCGTATGGCGCGGGCTGAATTGAAGGAACTTCAGGGACAACTACAGGAGTTACTCGACAAGGGACTTATACGCCCAAGTCGCTCTCCATGGGGAGCTCCAGTACTGTTGGTAAAGAAGAAAGATGGGTCTATGCAAATGTGCATAGACTACCGAGCACTAAATAATATGACGATCAAGAACAGGTACCCTTTACCATGGATTGACGACCTGTTCGACCAGTTAAAGGGTGCCACCGTCTTCTCTAAGATTGATATGAGGTCTGGCTATCATCAAGTGAAGGTAAAACCAGATGATATACCGAAGACGACTTTCCGAACAAGATACAGACATTATGAGTTCGTAGTTATGCCTTTCGGAGTGACGAATGCACCTGCTATGTTCATGGATCTGATGAATCGGGTATTCTCAGCATTCCTCGACAAATTTGTGATAGTTTTCATCGATTTATATCCTGATATATTTGAGAACCCAAGAAGAGAACGCCGAACATCTGAATATGGTATTGAAGATTCTTCGAGAAAAGCAGTTGTATGGAAAGTTCCCCAAATGTGAGTTCTAGCTCGATCAAGTATCATTTTTGGGTCACGTTATATCTAAGCACGGAGTGATGCTAGACCCAATAAAGATTAAAGTTGTGAGTAACTAGAACAGGCCAAGGAATGCCAGCAAAATCAGAAGCTTCCTCAGGCTAGCAAGCTACTACAGGAAGTTTGTAGAGGACTTCTCTAGAATTGCAGCCCCTATGACAGTTCTCACCAGAAAGAACAAAAAGTATGAATGGACAGATGCCTGCGAGAAGAGTTTCACGGAATTGAAAAGGAGACTGACCAGTGCTCTAATCCTTACTCTTAGAATAGTAAGAAGCTTCGACATGTACAGACACGCTTCCAAGTTGGGACTCGGAGCTGTACTCATGCAGAATGGCAAGGTCATTGCCTACGCCTCTAGGCAACTCAAGGAACATGAAAGGAATTATCCCACTCACGATCTAGAGCTAGCGGCCGTGGTCTTTGCTATCAAAACATGGAGGCATTATCTATATGGAGCTCAGTGTAGGATTTATACAGATCACCAGAGTCTGAAATATTTCTTCACACAGAAAGACCTAAACATGAGATAACGCAGATGGCTCGAGCTAGTCAAGGACTATGACTGCGAGATCTTCTACCATCCAGGAAAAGCCAATAAAGTGGCCGATGTACTCAGCAGGAAGTCCTGTGCCACCTTGATGTCTCTATCGGTATTATCTCGGCCCCTAGAAAGGGAAATAATGTGTTACGGGGTTGAAATCATTTTCGGACAGCTTTCTACCATGATGATAGCACCGATGCTATTCGACGATATATTATAAAAGCAAGCCCGTGACCCAAGCTTCCAAAGGATCAAGCAAGAGGTCCTAGAAGGGAAGGATGATGGATTTCATATCGCTGACAGTGGAGTACTATACCTCAGGGATCACTTATGTATTCCCGACGACCCAGAGTTATGGAAGAGGATATTTGAGGAAGCTCACGGAACACCCTATGTGATGCATCCTGGATCCACAAAGATGTACCAAGATCTGAAAGGGAAATTCTAGTGGTTCGGTATGAAAAGAGATGTGGCTCAGTATGTCAGTACCTGCCTAACCTGCCAGAGGGTTAAAACAGAACACCAGACACCTGGAGGAGCACTGTAGCCAATCCAAATTCCAGAATCGAAATGGAAAGATATTTCTATGGATTTTATCTCAGGGCTACCCAAGACGACGAATGGATATGATGCTATATGGGTAATCGTGAATTGATGAAGTCGACCACTTCCTAGCAATCAAGCTACTCATTTGAGCAACTGGCTCAATTATATGCTAGGGAAATTATCAGACTACATGGGATTCCTAAGACCATCATTTTTGATAGAGATGGTCCCTTTATTTCCCATTTCTGGGAATGTGTTCAGAAGGCCCTTGGCACGAAGCTATTATTCAGTACTGCCTTTCATCCTCAGACCGATGGACAGACAGAAAGGGTGAACCATGTACTGGAAGATATGTTACAAGCTTGCGCCTTGGATTTCAAAGGGAGCTAGTGTCGATACTTATGCTTGGCAGAATTCGCCTACAATAATAGCTACCAAGCTACTATTAGAATGGTGCCCTACGAGGCTCTATACGGGAGGAGATGTAGATCTCCTATATGCTGGTACGAGGGTGGTGAAAAGAAGGGGATGAGACTCCAAACAGATTTCATTGACGACACCGCCCAAGCTATACAGAACATCCGCCAAAGAATTGAAACTGCTTAGAGTCCGCAAAAGAGCTATGCGGATATGCGGCGTAGACCGTTAGAATTCGAAGTCGGGGATTCGGTATTCCTCAAAGTATCCCCTATGAAGGGATTGATAAGATTCGGAAGGAAGGGTAAGCTGAGTCCACGCTATGTGGGACCATATCCGATACTAAAGAGTGTCAGCAAGGTAGCTTACGAGCTAGAGCTGCCTCAAGAGATGTCGGCTATTCACAACGTGTTCCACGTTTCGATGCTCAAGAAGTGCATTTTCAGTACAGACCAAATGATTGAGCCACAAATAGTGCAAGTTCAAGGGGACCTAAGTTATGAAAGTCGGCCTATCCAGATACTAGACCAAGGAGTCAAAAGACTAAGGAATAAAGAGGTGCCCTTAGTGAAGGTTTTGTGGTAAATTCAACGGTACGAAGAAGCCACATGGGAACGCGAGGAGGACATGAAACAGAAGTATCCAGAGTTGTTCTAAGTTTCGAGGACAAAACTTTTAAAAGGTATGAAGGACTGTAACACCCGTAAAATTCCTAGCAAATTTGATAAGAATTGTTGCATGATTATAATGGGCTTTTGTGTGGGCTCTTTCAAAAATAAAAGAGAATAAAGCCAAAAAGGATGCATGACCCAGGGTTTGAACCCTGAACCTCAAAGTAGGTAACTAAACCTTAAGATGCATGTGATAACCAAAAGCCCAGCAGGGGTGTGCTGTTAGAAGGGTAAGAGAAAGGATAGATAAGGGTAGGGGAGACAAAGGGACATCTTCACTTAGAATAAATAGGAGAAAGTGAGGAGGCAAGAGAACAACAAATCATTCTCTCCTTCCTTCTTCTTCTTCCTCCACCGAAACCCATCCTCTCCTTCTCCCATTTCTGAAAGCTCAAGAAGAAACAAAAGAGGCCTTGTCTTGACACCAAGGGTATAGTTCTTATAGTAAACCAAGCGAAAGGATGTAAGTAATCCCCTCACCTGCAGTACAAGTTATTTTGGGTGGTTGAATTCTTAACCTTCCTTGGATGTTTCGGCCATGACAAGTTTGTGCTTACTAATGATCCTCCATGCCATGATATATATATATATATATATATATATATATATACACGATGTTAACATGTTGATAGTTAGACTTTGTACAAGTTGTTTTGAGTGATTGATTTCCTAAGACCTTCCCTTGGAAGTTTCGGCCAAGACATGTTCATGCTCACTAATGATCTTCCATGCCATGATATCTATATATATGATGTTAACATGTTGATAGTTAGACTTTGTACAAGTTGTTTTGAGTGATTGATTTCCTAAGACCTTCCCTTGGAAGTTTCGGCCAAGACATGTTCATGCTCACTAATGATCTTCCATGCCATGATATCTATATATATGATGTTAACATATTGATAGTTAGACTTTGTACAAGTTGTTTTGAGTGATTGATTTCCTAAGACCTTCCCTTGGAAGTTTCAGCCAAGACATGTTCATGCTCACTAATGATCTTCCAAGCCATGATATCTATATATATGATGTTAACATGTTGATAGTTAGACTTTGTACAAGTTGTTTTGAGTGATTGATTTCCTAAGACCTTCCCTTGGAAGTTTCAGCCAAGACATGTTCCTGCTCACTAATAATCTTCCATGCCATGCTATATGTATATATGATGTTAACATGATGTTAGTTAGGCCTTGTGTTAGTATGTTTGAGTGTTTTTTTTCTTAAAACCTCCATTAGGGGTTTCGGCCAAGACCAAGAATTAGGTTTAGGAAGAGATTCCAAGCCCCTTTATGGTTGTTAAAAAACCCCCATGTTAGGTAGTATGTGATGGTATTGGTTATCATCCTTAAAACATGCTTATGCTTACTAATGATCTTCTATGTCATTATGTGTGTGTGTGTGTGTGTGTGTGTGTGTGTGTGTATATATATATATATATATATATATATATATATATATATATATATATATATATATATATATATATATATATGATGTTGACATGATGATAGTTAGATTTTATGATATCATGATTTGTTTATGCCACTACCTCATGTCCATGTTAATTGTATTAATGTATGCTTATGTTATGCTCATTGCATCATAATGTACAAGTATGTATGATGAAATACCTAAGATACTTTTCCCAATGAATGGGGACTAAGAGCACTCTTTATGATATGATAAGGAACATGATATGCTATTTTACTTTTGTATGGCTTGTATCGGACCCTAGCGAGGTCCATGGGATGGGCTCCTACGTGCCCCTAGGTCGATGGTCTGTTGGGTTTCCAGCACCGCGGCGAGTGTATGTTCGAACATGTTTCGTAAACATGTGCACAGTGGATGGAATAAAATAATAAATCTAATTTATTACAACACACACATCACACGCATGCATAGTACAACATGTGTAGACATAACTATAAATTCAAATTTTGCAATAAAAGGAAATTTATACTACGTATACCTTATGTATTACGTGTAGCGGGAAAGACATCAACCGGAACGATTCTCGCTAGAATCGTCTCTATCCGTATCCACGCCGAGTATCTTCGGGATGACTTCACAAAGTCACGAGCCTCGTCTTCGTACGGGTTACTAGTGTAGGCGGATGCTTCGGAGGCTCATTGGCTCCCATGTCCCCGGATTAAAATTTTCACTAATGAAAGAATTAATCCGGATGGGATGAGTTTCCTTAGCACAACCAATTCGTCGTCGTGCTAACAACTTGAGTGGTCGCTTGAACAAACTAGTTGTTCAAGCAACTCAACTCTTCTAGTTGGTTAGCCGCGGAAGAGACGACGGACGGATCGCCGGTTTTTGTGTTTGTCTTCGAGGTCCAAGATTATACAAAATATATACATATGCATAATTGTATAATCAACAATTAAAACAACATGCTCAGATCTCAAAATAAAGTTGTACCACTTTATACCTTACGATCTTCTACCGTATGTCCTATCCTCCTCGTGGACGACGTGTGGGCGAAGATCCTCCACGAGTAGAAGCCTTCTAGATCGCGTTCTTCTCTTCCTTGTCCGCTGCGAACAAAGAGAAGAACCAACAAAACCTTTCCTTTCTAGAATCGGCCACCAAGCAAAGGAGTTTGATGCAACCGTCGGCCAAGGAACGAGTGGATGAAGCACCGGCCACCAATGGAAGGAGAACCGCCGGCCACCTTAGAGAGATTGGAGGAGTGAACGCCGACCACCAATGGAAGGAGAACCACCGGCCAAGGAATAAGAGAGTGGCCTAGAGGATGGGCGCTGGCCAAGTCTTGATGGAGGAAGATGGGTGCCGACAACAATTTGATGGAAGAAGATTGCCGCCCAAGCCCTAGCTCCCAAACCCTAGCCGCCCACCTTTAGAAGAGCCAAACCCTAACTCCAATTGAATTATCTTGCCACCCAAGCCTAAGCCCTCTATTTATAGAATTGGGCTTAAGCCTCCTTTAATCTCCACCGTCGGATCTAGGGATTTAATCTTCACCGTCGGATCTAGGGTTTTATCCCAACCGTCGGATCTAGGGTTTCATCCCAACCGTCGGATCTAGTATTTCATCCCAACCGTCGGATCTAGGGTTTCATCCCAACCGTCGATTCTAGGGTTTCATCCTAACCATCGGATCTAGGAATTTAATCCCAACCGTTGGTTCTAGGGTTTCATCCTAACCATCGAATCTAGGGATTTAATCCCAACCGTTGGTTCTAGGGTTTTGTTTTACATTCTTGGATCTAGACTTCACAAGGATTATATTAGGCTACGATAGGGACCATAAGGATGAGTTGGATCTTGGCCACCCGATGGATCGGAACCACACTCACTTGATCCATCAATGATGTTCCATTCCACTAGAGGATCATCATTGAACTACATCACCAACCCCCATAAATTAATATGGGCTCCATATATTATTTGTACATTCATCTCCCCGTGTTTAAGTTATCGAATGTCCGTCAATTAATTGATTTACTCACCACCAATTAATTAACATCTAATTCCTCGAGTAGTACCACTCAACCTTATCATCATGTTGACTAAGTCAACCAGCTGGGTTTACATGATGAACCTTATGAGCTCCTCAAGGGGACATCATCAACCTAATATATAGGACACGGTTTCCTCCTATAATCAACGACACACCATGTAAATAATATTATTTCCCAACTTACCGGGCATTTTTATTTAATCCATCTAAATCTCACCCTCTGGTAAATCAAAGAAATAAATACTAAGTACATGTGCCCGTTATTATATCGGGATTAAGAGCATGTACAACATAATATCCGAGGTCCGATTCAATTATGTAGTCATCAATTAATTGAATCACCTCTATGTCGGTCCTGCTCAATACACCTAAGTGTACTAGTGTAACTCTATGTTCAAGATAAAACAATACCAAGCTACACTACAACCATGCCAATGGTTTGTCCAAAACCATCTTGGTCGTGAGCCTCTACTTATATTTTACAAGGGACTGATAACATGATATTATGTGCCACACCAAGCACCATGTTATCTATAATGTAAAATATTAGACAATATGCACACATATATAATAAATATATAAAGTGCAAACAATGATCATGTGATTCTTATTTCAAAATAAAATGTTCATACAAAAAGAGCTAGGCTTTCAGTATACATTCCAACAATCTCCCACTTATATTAAAAGACTATGCCGTCATCACACTGCCATACATCTGATCCCCATGTGATCCACATGCCTATCAAACGCTTTCGCTGGAAGGGCCTTAGTGAATGGATCCGCCAGGTTATCCTCTGATGCAATCTTGGCGACAGCAACTTCTCCTCGCTTTACGATCTCTCGTATAAGGTGGTACTTGCGCTCTATGTGTTTACTCGCCTTGAGGGCTCGTGGTTCCTTCGAGTTTGCAACTGCACCACTGTTATCACAATAAATTGTGATAGTTCTGGGCAAACCAGGAATCACATCCAAGTCCATCAAGAAGTTCCTGAGCCATACAACTTCCTTGGCTACCTCAGAGGCTGCCACATACTCAGCTTCCATGGTGGAGTCCGCCACGCATTTCTGCTTGACACTCCTCCATACTATGGCTCCACCTCCCAAAGTAAACACAAACCCCGAGGTAGACTTACTCTTGTCCCTATCTGATTGGAAATCCGAATCTGTGTAACCTACAGGGACTAATTGATCTGCCTGATAAACCATCATATAATCCCTAGTCCTTCTCAGGTACTTCAATATATGCTTTACCGCAGTCCAATGTCCCTGTCCAGGATTACTCTGATATCTGCTAACCATGCTCACGACAAAGCAGATATCTGGTCTCGTACATAGCATAGCATACATGAGGCTTCCTACTGCCAAAGCATAAGGAACCGCCTTCATGTCCTCTATCTCCTTTGATAAAGGAACTCCATGCCTAAAAGGTAGAAAACCTTTCTTAGAGTTCTACATGCTAAAACGAGCAAGGATAGTGTCAATGTATGAAGCTTGAGACAAGCACAACATCCTTTTCTTGCAATCCCTTATAGCTTTGATCCCAAGGATGTGTCCCACTTCTCCCAAGTCCTTCATATCAAATTGTTTGGACAACCATACCCTTACGTCTGATAACACTTTGATATTGTTGCCAACTAACAAAATGTCATCTACGTATAGTACAAGAAACACCACTACGTTTCCGTCACATCTCTTGTATACACAAGGCTCATCCAGACTTTGAATAAATCCATTTGACTGGATTTATTCAAAGTGGATGTTCCAAGATCTAGAAGCTTGCTTCAATCCATAAATGGACCGATTAAGCTTACATACAAGATGCTCTTTGCCTTTAGCAATGAATCCCTCTGGTTGCCGCATATAGATGTTCTCCTCAAGACTTCCGTTAAGGAAAGCTGTCTTGACATCCATCTGCCAAATCTCATAATCCATATGAGCAGCTATAGATAAGAGAATCCGGATAGACTTAAGCATAGCTACCGGCAAAAAGGTCTCCTCATAATCAATACCCTCTTTCTGAGTATACCCTTTCGCAACAAGCCTAGCTTTGAAGGTCTCAACCTTCCCGTCTACTCCTCTCTTTCTCTTGTAGATCCACTTGCATCCAATGGCTTTTACACCATCGGGTGGTTCTACTAGCTCCCAGACCTGATTAGAATCCATAGATTCTATCTCTGAATTCATCGCACTTTGCCAAGATACCGCAACTCTATCTTGGAGTGCCTCGTCATATGTCCAGGGATCCGGTTCATGTTCACCAGGGACTAAGTCCGAAGACTCTCCCAAAAACATGAATCTCTCGGGTTATCTAACAACCCTCCCACTATGACGAGGTGCCTCCTGTGTATGCTCTGTGACACGCGGTGCAGTAACTTGTGGTGTCTCCTCTTGTACCGGTGGTACTGAAGTCGGGACTTCCCCTGTCAACTCCTCAAGAACAATCTTGCTCGTGGGCTTGTGGTTCATCACATAGTCCTCCTCTAGAAATCTGGCATTCGTACTCACGATCACCTTTTGATCTCTAGGACTATAGAATAAACCACCCTTCGTTCCCTTAGGGTAGCCAACAAACAAGCGTACTTCTGTACGAGATTCCAACTTACCAGCATCTCCCTTCAGCACATATGCTGGACTACCCCAAATCCGAATATGTCTTAGACTAGGCTTTCGCCCAGTCGACAACTCTGTGGGAGTAGAGGGTACTGACTCAGATGGAACCAAGTTCAGAATGTGTGCTGCTGTTTCCAGAGCAAACCCTAGAACGAATCAGGTAACTCAAAATAACTCATCATCGATCTGACCATCTCCATAAGAGTCCTATTCCTTTGCTCCGCCACACCATTCTGTTGGGGTGTGCCAGGTGCGAACAATTGGGATTGAATCCCAGCCTCTGATAAGTAACTCCTAAACTCTCCCAAGAGGTACTCGCCACCATGATCAGATCGTAATGTCTTGATACTTTTACCTTGACGGTTCTCCACATCAGCCTTGAATTCTTTGAACCTGTCAAAGCATTCAGACTTGCGGCGCATCAAGCAAATGTATCCATATCTTGAATAATCTTCTATAAAAGAGACGAAATATTCAAAACCACCTCTTGCCTGGATAGACATAGGACCGCACAAATCAGAATGAACCAATTCTAACACATCTTTGGCTCTATACCCCTTGGCCTTGAAAGGCCTCTTGGTCATTTTACCTTCCAAGCAAGATTCGTAGGTTGGGAGATCCTCCACCACTAATGAACCCAAAGGTCCATCAGCTATCAACCTTTGAATTCTGCTTAGGTTAATATGACCAAGCCTTAGATGCCAAAGATATGTCTGGTTCATTTGCGAAGGTTCTTTTCTCTTATTAGACTTAGAAGATGAGTTATTGATTTCTATATGCATCGTGGGAGTTTTCGGTTCAAGAGTATATAAATTGCCAACCAATGTACCAGAACAGATAATCTCCCTATTCCTTTTTATAACCACTTTGTCATTAAAAGAAACAGAATATCCATCCATAAACAATTTAGAAACTGAAATTAAATTCTTTCTAAAAGTAGGTACATAAAGACAATTTCTCAAAACCAAAACTTTATTCCTATCAAAAGATAAATAAACGTCTCCCACTGCAATAGCCGCCACCTTTGAAGCATTGCCCATGAAGACGGTAATCTCTCCTCGGCTAGTCGTCGTTTCTGGAACCCTCGCAAAGTATTGCAGACATGATCGATGGCTCGTATTCACACACCGCAATCGTAGATAACACCGCTAAACATGTTTCAACAACTAAACAAGAAGATATACCTTTGTTCTTTGGCGAGACAGTCCGCCTTTGATATCGATGCTTGCAAGTGAAGCACTTGCCTTTCGGCTTCTTCACTCCTGCCTGAGGTCCCACTGCCACCTTCTTCGCCCCACCTTGCTTCTTCTTCTTCTTACCTTTCGGTTTAGAGGAAGAAACCTTCTGAGCGACCATGGCTTGAGCACTTTGACGAAAAAGCCCCTCTGCCGCCTGGAGTTCTGTCAGAAGCTCCGCCAACGAATACAACCTCTTATTCATGTTGTAGTTGAGGTGGAACTGCTCAAAACTCCTAGGTAGAGACTGGAGAATGATATCGACCTGGGTTTCCCCATCGATCTCAGCTCCGAGGACTTCCATCTCATTAAGATGAGCCATCATCTTGAGAACATGATCCCTAATGGGTGTTCCCTCGATCATGGTGGTCGTCATCAAGTTTCTCATCGCCTCCTATCTAGCCGCCCTACTCTAATGTCCGAAAAGTTCCTTGAGATTGAACATCAGTGGCTATGGCACGATGTCGATGTTGGCAAAGACATTTGACATAGATGCCAAAATGTAACACTGCGCCATCTCATCTGCCTTGACCCATTTCTTATAACGTTCTTTCTCCTTTTCATCAGAGTCATCGGAGGGCTTAGGAGGACAGACCTCGAAGAGTATAAATTTGTACTCCTCCGCAGTTAAGACAATATCCAGATTTCTTTTCCAATCAATGTAGTTTGGTCCAGTAAGCTTATTTTCTTTTAAAATCACAGGAAGTGGGTTGAAAGCCATTTGAAAATCCTAAAAATCACAATGATCAAAATATTAGATTTCAAATATTATTGATTCCTCAAAAACAATAAAATTCCGAAATCAACCAACACCTCAAAACACCGAGAATATCACATGCCACAATAGTGTGGACGTATACGAATTCTACATTTGTAAGAGGAGGTTTTACCCATTAATTTTAATATCTTGTCAACCTTACTTTTTGACAAATAAAATTAATAGTTGGTTCCTCTTTGACCCTACAAATAAAAGCAGTGACTCCGATGGGGAGGATACTTTTTATTTGCATCTAAGTGTGCACCATTACACGATACTAAGGGAATTATTTCGGATTATGTGCCTTACCGATGGGGAAGTACACACGCTCCTAAATAATTTCCTATAACCATTATTTGACCTAGTGATCCGCAAACAAACCCATCCGAAGGGGAGGAAGGCACTCAGAGCCAACGTGCAAGTTTGTTGCATCACACGTCAAATTGTAATGGAGGCCGCGAGAATTAATTAAAATATCCCTCTCCCACTTAGTAAATTGCAATTGAGGAATTTTAAAGCATATACAACATGCATATAAAACAAATCAGCAATAAATATGAAAAAAACAGAATTTTTCCAACTATTATGGCATTGTCCTCCAATACGCATCCCGTCGTGTCGCCACCTCGTCCGCTCCATCTTTTCCCGTGCGCAAGTCACCAAAGAGATCCGAGCCGAGATAAACTATTTTAATTTACATCCATCGATCCTATACTCCACGAAGGAGTGTACAAATAATCTTACGATCGAAAGTAAACTAAAATGAGCGGCTAAACAATGCCATATTTAATTATAAAAATTAAATACTAATCTAGCCTCGTCAACCCCGAGGATTCAAATAATATACATACAATCACACACAAAACAATCACATACAACCAAATAGCCATAATAGTCGGATCTTATGCCTGCAACCAAAAAGTTAGCCTACGCACATCCTACTATTATCCGGCATACTCAATATATGATATGTGCATGAAAGTAACCGAATCCAAAACACACAAAACCGGAAACCTATGGCTCTGATACCACTTGTAGGCGGATGCTTCGGAGGTTCATTGGCTCCCATGTCCCCGGATTAAAATTTTCACTAATGAAAGAATTAATCCGGATGGGATGAGTTTCCTTAGCACAACCAATTCATCGTCGTGCTAACAACTTGAGTGGTCGCTTGAACAAACTAGTTGTTCAAACAACTCAACTCTTCTAGTTGGTTAGCCGCGGAAGAGACGACGGACGGATCGCCGGTTTTTGTGTTTGTCTTCGAGGTCCAAGATTATACAAAATATATACATATGCATAATTGTATAATCAACAATTAAAACAACATGCTTAGATCTTAAAATAAAGTTGTACCACTTTATACCTTACGATCTTCTACCGTATGTCCTATCCTCCTCGTGGACGACGTGTGAGCGAAGATCCTCCACGAGTAGAAGCCTTCTAGATCGCGTTCTTCTCTTCCTTGTCCACTGCGAACAAAGAGAAGAACCAACAAAACCTTTCCTTTCTAGAACCGGCCACCAAGCAAAGGAGTTTGATGCAACCGCCGGCCAAGGAACGAGTGGATGAAGCACCGGCCACCAATGGAAGGAGAACCGCCGGCCACCTTGGAGAGATTGGAGGAGTGAACGCCGACCACCAATGGAAGGAGAACCACCGGCCAAGGAATAAGAGATTAGCCTAGAGGATGGGTGCCGGCCAAGTCTTGATGGAGGAAGATGGGCGCCGGCAACAATTTGATGGAAGAAGATTGCCGCCCAAGCCCTAGCTCCCAAAACCTAGCCGCCCACATTTAAAAGAGCCAAACCCTAACTCGAATTGAATTATCTTGCCACCCAAGCCTAAGCCCTCTATTTATAGAATTGGGCTTAAGCCTCCTTTAATCTCCACCGTCAGATCTAGGGATTTAATCTCCACCGTCGGATCTAGGGTTTTATCCCAACCGTCGGATCTAGGGTTTCATCCCAACCGTCGGATCTAGGATTTCATCCCAACCGTCGGATCTAGGGTTTCATCCAAACCGTCGATTCTAGGGTTTCATCCTAACCATCGGATCTAGGGATTTAATCCCAACCGTTGGTTCTAGGGTTTCATCCTAACCATCGGATCAAGGGATTTAATCCCAACCATTGGTTCTAGGGTTTTGTTTTACATTCTTGGATCTAGACTTCACAAGGATTATATTAGACTACGATAGGGACCATAAGGAGGAGTTGGATCTTGGCCACCCGATGGATCGGAACCACACTCACTTGATCCATCAATGATGTTCCATTCCACTAGAGGATCATCATTGAACTACCTCACCAACCCCCATAAATTAATATGGGCTCCATATATTATTTGTACATTCATCTCCCCGTGTTTAAGATATCGAATGTCCATCAATTAATTGATTTACTCACCATCAATTAATTAACATCTAATTCCTCGAGTAGTACCACTCAACCTTATCATCATGTTGACTAAGTCAACCAGCTGGGTTTACATGATGAATCTTATGAGCTCCTCAAGGGGACATCATCAACCTAATATATAGGACACGGTTTCCTCCTATAATCAACGACACACCATGTAAATAATATTATTTCCCAACTTACTAGGCATATTGATTTAATCCATCTAAATCTCACCCTCTGGTAAATCAAAGAAATAAATACTAATTACATGTGCCCGTTATTATATCGGGATTAAGAGCATGTACAACATAATATCCGAGGTCCGATTCAATTATGTAGTCAGCAATAAATTGAATCACCTCTATGTCGGTCCTACTCAATACACCTAAGTGTACTAGTGTAACTCTATGTTCAAGACAAAACAATACCAAGCTACACTACAACCATGCCAATGGTTTATCCAAAACCATCTTGGTCGTGAGCCTCTACTTATATTTTAACAGGGACTGATAACATGATCTTCTGTGCCACACCAAGCACCATGTTATCTACAATGTAAAATATTTGACAATATGCATACATATATAATAAATATATAAAGTGCAAACAATGATCATGTGATTCTTATTTCAAAATAAAATGTTCATACAAAAAGAGCTAGGCTTTCAGTATACATTCCAACAACTAGCCTCGTGTTGAAGATGATGTGATCGAGAGAAGATCACGATCCGAATCAAAATTCGGATCCAAAACGAGTCCTCAAAAACTCGCTTCTCCGGAGAGGTATTCGTCAATCGTTTGACGAATCCTTCGTCCTCCACCTATGAGGATTACTGGAGATCGAATCCCCGACAAGGCTACCGCTGTCGAAGCTCCAAACGTCGTCCAAATGATGCTCCAACAAGAAGGAAACAAGCTGTCCAGAAAACTGGATAGCTTTGGTGGAGACCTTGCGCCGGCCAAAGGGAAGAGGACCGGCTAGTCCTTGGTCACCGGAGCCAAGGAGGGTCGCCGGAGGATCACCGGCAGCAGCAAGTGGCCGGCGGCAGCAGGTGGTTGTCCAGTGGCAAGGAGGTGGCAGCAGCTCCATGAAGTTGGCGGCAACACAATGTTCGGCGGCAACAACAAAAGAGGAGCTAGGGTTTTGGGCAGCAACTCAATGGCTTATTCCCTTTTTTTTCTTTGGAAAAACCCTTAAGCCGTGTTTTTATAGAGCACACATTCTCCTAACGGTTATTGGTTCATAACCAAAATCCATTAACCCGCTCCAATAACTTAAGTTAAAATAAACCAAACCATGTTGGTCTATTTTAAGTTAAAACGAACCGAACCAACTTTTGGTTCATTCGTTTAAAACAAACCAAACCATTTTGGTTTATTCTCCTCCATTGGATTAGAACCAAACCAATTTGGTTCATCCATCATGTCTTCATAAGACACAGCCCATCCACGCTTCCATTGCGACTGAAACGATTTCATGCTTGCTTCGTTGTTTGGTCCAACCAAACCTAGTTTCTCTCGGTCTGAGAATCTCATTCTCAAGCTCGTTTTAAATCCTTCGGATTACGCTCGTTGTGCATGTGACCAAATAGATTTTCAGTTTATGCTGGTCGTCTATAATTAACCATTAATTATAGAACGATCATGAGTGGAACCTAGTAGTACATCATTATCCCCAATTAACCGAAAAGATCAACGATTGATCCAAAACTATTTCTGAAACCCTTCAGCAACTCGAATGAATCATGCCCCATTCCTTTTACTCATCTTATGCCCACTTGGTTTAGGACATGGTCTATAGTGTCAGTCCCCACTAGGCTGACTGCGTCACACCTAGCCCAAGTATCATTTCCTCGTCCTACAGATTCTAGTTACTACACATGTATCGAAGAGTACCTTACTCTAAACATGTAATGCTTTGGCCAAAGACTTTAGTAACAATCCGACGAGAGGCCATGGGTATACATCTCCTCGCAAGGAGTGGTGAATCCTTTATAGGCTATTCAAACACCTTCGATCACTTTGACTTATACCCAATAATTCCGGGTCCACATCTCCTCAGAGATGCTTGCTTAAGATGTCAAAGCATAAGTCTTCATGATCAAGATGACTTGAATACCGCAAGTCAAAGGAACATCGCACTTAAGCTGCAGTAAGAACTTCATTGACATATCTATATATGTAGAGAACCATATGAAGTCTTATGGCTGGTCACTCCAATGAACTAGTTACCATAACTAGCATCCACAATTAACTCCGGACATCACAATGTCTCCAGCTAGTGAGAATCAGCTGCTTGGATACACCATGGAGTATACCTCGTGCTAGTCTCGACAGAATTGATGGTGTCCAAATCCATCAATTCATCGACTAGGGATAATTCCGATACATCACAATTACACATGTAGAGATACTCACTAGTTGTGATCCAATCAAAAATTCTCTCATGCTGTTAATCGTATCATGGACATTCAGTAAATGAGTTTAAGATCTAATCAAATACATGAAAACATGTATACTCAAATAGTGAATCTTCATTTATCATATAAATGGTTCAAACATAAGGTGATTGCCTTAGGATATCTCTCATATATTACTAACAAACTCCCACTTGGCCTAATGCCAATCGCTACGGTATCCAATACCATAGGCTCTAAGATGACCCTCAAACTTACTTTGAGGTAATTCCATAGTCAAAGGATCCGCTAAGTTCCTTTTAGTGGGGATTTTCTCGATTTGTATTTCCTTCCTACTAATGATCTCTCTGATCAGATGATTGCGGCGAAGCACTTGTTTGGATCATTGATGAGACCACATCAAGTTCAGAGATGAACTTCTTGATCCAAACCGCTTCCTTTGCTGCTTCAAAAGCTGCAATGTATTCTGCCTTAGTGGCAGAATCCACTATAGTGTCAAGCTTGGAACCTTTCCAACTTATTGCGCCTCCATTCCAGGTGAATACATACCCAGACTGAGACATGGAATCATCCTTGTTTGTCTGGAGCTGGCATCCGTATACCCACGTATCACCATGTACCCTTCTCCATATATTAGGAACACATCCTTAGTTCTTCTCAAGTACTTAAGGATTGTCTTAACAGCCACCCAATGATCCATTCCTGGATCAGACTGGTATCTACTCGTGACACTCAGAGCATACGATACATCGGGCCTCGTACATAACATAACATACATGATAGATCCTATTGCGGATGCATAGGGAATCTTACTCATGCAAATCCTCTCGTCTTCTGTACACGGACACATAGACTTCGAAAGGTGTATCCCATGCCTGATGGGTAGGAAACCTTTCTTGGATTCCGACATGCTAAACCTCTTTAGCACTCGGTCTATATATGTAGACTGCGAAAGACCAAGCAACCGTTTTGATCTATCTCTATAGATCTTAATTCCGAGGATGTAGGTTGCTTCTCCCAGGTCTTTCATGGAGAATGTCTTGAATAACCAAATCTTAACTGATTGTAAGACTGAAACATCGTCTCCTATAAGTAATATGTCATCGACATACAATACTAGGAATACGACTGCACTCCCACTAACCTTTTTGTACACACAAGGTTCGTTTGGATTTTGTGAGAAATCAAACCTTTTGATTGTCTCATCAAAACGGATATTCCAGCTCCTGGATGCTTTCTTCAATCCATATATGGACTGTCGTAATTTGCATACCTTGGTTTTATCAATCAATGTGAAACCCTCAGGCTGTATCATATACACGTCCTCGAGCAGGTTTCCATTAAGGAAAGCTATTTTCACATCCATCTGTCATATCTCATAATCATAATGAGTCGCTATGGCCAGGAGTATCCGAATGGATTTAAGCATAGCTACAGGCGATAGGTTTCGTCATAATCAACACCTTGTTTTTGACGATATCCTTTCGCCACTAATCTAGCTTTATAGGTAATCACATTACCATCCATGTCGGTTTTCTTCTTGAAAACCCACTTGCACCCTATAGGCTTGATGCCTTCAGGTGGGTCAACCAAGTTCCAAACTTGGTTTTCATACATGGAATCCATTTCCGACTTCATGGCATCAAGCCACTTATCCCTTTCTGAACTTGTCAACACTTCTTCATAACTAGTAGGCTCCTCATCATCAATGAGTAACACGTCATTCGATTCACTTACGAGAAATCCATATCTCTAGGAATGTTGCGTGTTCTACCAGATCTACGAAGATGTGGTGTTTCAATAGGTCCAGCCGATTGCTCATCACTATGAGTTATCGACTGTTGTGCTTCACCAGGTATCTCATCAATGTCTATTTGAGTCTCTCGAGCCTCCTCAAGCTCGACGACACTCCCACTGTTTTCTTACAAGAGAAACTCTTTCTCTAAAAACACAGCATGCCTTGAAACAAACACCTTTTGTTCCACAGGATGATAGAATTGGTAACCCCTTGTTTCCTTAGGGTATCCAATAAATAGACATTTATCAGACTTAGCATCCAATTTGTCTGATACAGTCTGCTTCACATAAGCAAGACAACCCCATATCTTCAAGTAAGATACATGAGGTTTCATACTATTCCATATCTCATATGGAGTAGTGGAGACTACCTTGGTGTGTATTCTGTTTAACAAGTAAACAAATATCTGAAGTGCATAGCCCCAAAATGACTTGGAAAGATTCGCATGATTCATCATTGACCTGACCATGTCCAATAAGGTCACGTTATGCCTCTCAGATAAACCATTATGCTGTGGTGTATATGGCGGAGTCCATTGAGACAATATACCATTGTCTCTTAGATAATCAAGAAACTCTTGACTTAAGTATTCACCACCTCGATCCGATCAAAGTATTTTAATACTCTTGTCATGTTGTTTCTCTACTTCATTTCTGAATTCTTTGAACCTTTCAAAGGCTTCAGACTTGTGTTTCATCAAGAACACATACCCAAACCATGAGTGATCATCGGTGAAGGTAATGAAGAAGCTATAGCCTCCTAAAGCTTGAGTTGACATAGGTCTACATACATCAGTATGTATTAGACCTAGCAACTCTCCCACTCGTTCACCTTTTCCTATAAAAGGTAACTTATTCATCTTGTCTTTTAAGCATGATTCGCATGTATCGTATAAATCCAATTCAAACGATTCCAGAATTCCACATCGGTGTAATTCGGACATGCGTTTCTTGCTTACATGGCCAATACGACAATGCCACATGTAGGAGTCTAATTGATCATCCTTTCGAGCACGCTTGTTGCTCGCTTCAATATTGAAAACGTCACTGGACACGTCCAACGTATAAACACCATTGCTTAAAGTTCCAGTCCCATAAAGAACTCCATTCAAAGTTATGTAACAAAAATTGTTACTAAAAGTTAAATGATACCCATTTCTATTTAAACAAGAAATAGAAATGATGTTCTTTATCAACGAAGGAACATAAAAGCAATTGTCCAGTTCTAAGACAAGTCCTGTAGGGAGTTTCAACAAATACGTTCCGATGGCGAGTGCAACAACCTTTGCTCCATTCCCAACACGTAAATTTGACTCTCCCTTGACGAGTCTTCTTCTATTCCTTAGCCTATGTATGTCATTACATATATGTGAGCCACACCCAGTATCCAATACCCAAGTGTTTGAGGAAATAGAATGACAATCAATAATGAAGATATCTGAAGAAGATGGGGCATCCGATGCCTTATTCTTCTTCACGGACTCAAGATAAATCTTGCAATTTCTTCGCACATTGCCCTCCTTGCCATAATGATGGCAAGTGCCCTTTCGAGCTGGTTCTGCCTTTTTAGCCTTTTTCTTCCCCTTCTACTATTCCTTTGACTTCCTCTTAGAACCTTTCTTCGAGGAATCAACTAATAGCACCATCCCCTACTCATGCTTCTCAGAAGGCTCCACAGTCTTCAACATGTTGAGCAGTACCATAGATGAACCCTCTTCCATCTCAAAGGTGAAGAGGAGCTTGGAGACTTCGAACCTTTCGAATCTCACTTACTCATTAAACAACTCATAAAGATGAAAAACTATGGTATGAGCATCCATATGCTCATGCTGCTTCCACAACTCAGGTACCATCGTGGCTAGCATGATGCAACTCGCCATTTTAGAATCAGTCACATGTTTCTGATAGGCCAACAATTGGTCCAGAGTTGCATTGTCACTAGGACGGGCGAGAAGAGGCGCTTCGAGGACATATGCAAGCTTTTCCACCTTGAGAACAATTCTCAAGTTTCTAAGCCAGTCCAAGAAGTTCAGCCCAGTCAATTTATTCGAATCCAAAATGGAACGCAAATTCAAAGACATCATGATCAATAGATTAACTTAGAAATACAAAACGAGTATATATGAGAAAATGATTTTAAAATGCATCAATATACATTTATAAATCCCATTCATTTTTCGAATTTCAAAAACCCCAAAATCACTTCGGGAGATCGTAGGTCCATCTCCGAATGGGCTGATATCCATCATAGATATGAACAACCTTGGAGAGAGTCCAACAAGCCATTCATAACTACGATGGTAGGTATCAAATATACCAATTGCATATCACGTATATGCAACTATCACAATGTGCTATCAACTAATTGAATGTTCACACATACATCGGGTTGTTAACACATTAACAAGTATGCATCATATGCATAGCACCCAACTTCACCTCCCTTAACATTGACCTTGGAGAGAGTCCAACAAGACGATGCTCCAGGTTAAAGCCAACCCATTAATCGAGAAATAGTTTTAATATGGTTAGAGCGCATTCAACCAATTAGCTCGGCTTGGAGAGAGTCCAACAACCAAAGATAACGATTGACCTCTGACTCTTACCATATTAGTATTAAACTATTCCATGGTTTGAACATGTTCGGGTTCGAGCCGGGCTTGGAGAGAGTCCAACAACCTAAATAAGAAACGAAACTCTGGTTCTAACCATATTAATGGAAGGTGTAGGCTTTAATATTGAGTAAGGGTTTTTATGTCTCATCCTCTTTGCATGCAAATAACTATTATCTACATGGCATGTCATACATGACATACATCTACATGTCACGGCACGCATGGCATAATGATATGCATCTAATGCAATTACATGACATACAATTATGTCATGTACAAAATTTCCTTATATGTCATAACTATTTATGAAAATAAAATATATTTAAGATTTGATTCTTCAAATCAAATCATGATTAAATTAGGAAACAAATTTCCAAATCTAATCCCATATTTTATTTGTGGAAATAGTTGATTAAGGAAAGTCAATTTAGGAAACCAATTTCCTAAATCATCAAAACTACTTATGGAAATAAAATATTTTTAAGATTTGATTTCCCAAATCAAATCAAGATTAAATTAGGAAACAAATTTTCAAATCTAATCAAATATTTTATTTATGGAAAATATCAATTTCCATAAATACTTCCAACTTTCCAAAAGTAGAAGATTTCCATAAATACTTCTAGACTTTCCAAAATTAAAAATTTCCATAAATACTTCTAACTTTCCAAAAGTAGAACATTTCTAGAAATACCATTATGACTATCGCAAAACAATTTTACGATTATGTAAAAACACAACCTGGGCTCTGATACCACTGTTGGGTTTCCGGTACCGCGGCGAGTGTGTGTTCGAACATGTTTCGTAAACATGTGCACAGTGGAAGGAATAAAATAATAAATCTAATTTATTACAACACACACATCACACGCATGCATAGTATAACATGTGTAGACATAACCGTAAATTCAAATTTTGCAATAAAAGGAAATTTATACTACGTATACCTTACGTATTACGTGTTGGAGATCGATTGGCCGGCTAGAGGGGGGTGAATAGCCCTCTTACGATGGATGGCGTAATTTGCTCTACAAAGAGATTAGTGCAACGGAAACAACAAAGACAAGCAAATTAAACAAAGAGAAATACAAACAATACAAACACCGAGATTTAACGTGGTTCACGGCTACGCCGCTAATCCACGACCTGATTCGTCCTCGGTGAATCACTCCGCCAAAACAAATCCACTATTGGTCTCTCCTTTGCACCAAGCTAGGTGGAGGTAACCTTTACAATCAAGATCACTCTTCTTACAATAAGAATGAAGTAAAAGCAAGTAAGAAGAGTGGGAAGATGTTTGTAGCACTTTGGGAGAAGATTAGAGTTGAAGCATTAACCTCCCAAAGCTGTTAGTAATATATGAGAGATGTCCTAAGGCAATCGCCTTATGTATGAACCATTTATATGATAAATGAAGATTCACTATTTGAGTATACATGTTTAATGTATTTGATTGGATCTTAAACTCATTTATCTTGAATGTCCACGATACGATTCACAAAGATGAGAGAATTTGTGATTGGATCACAACTAGTGAGTATCTCTACATGTGTAATTGTGATGTATCGGAATTATCCTAGTCGATGAATTGATGGATTTGGACACCATCAATTCATCGAGACTAGCACGAGGTATACTCCTTGGTGTATCCAAGCTGATTCTCACCGGGGAGACATTGTGATGTCCGAGTTAATCGTGGATGCTAGTTATGGTAACTAGTTCATTGGAGTGACCACCGTAAGACTTCATATGGTTCTCTGCATATATAGATATGTCAATGAAGTTCTTACTGCTTGTGGCTTAAGTGCGATGTTCCTTTGACTTGCGGTATTCAAGTCATCTTGATCATGGAGACTTATGCTTTGACATCTTAAGCAAACATCTCCGAGGAGATGTGGACCCGGATGATTGGGTATAAGTCGAAGTGATCAAGGTGTTTGAATAGCCTATAAAGGATTCACCACTCCTTGCGAGGAGATGTATACCCATGGCCTCTCGGGATTGTTACTAAAGTCTTTGGCCAAAGCATTACATGTTTAGAGTAAAGTACTCTTCGATACATGTGGAGTAACTAGAATCAGAGGACGAGGAAATGATACTTGGGCTAGGTGTGGCGTAGTCACCTAGTGGGATGACACAATAGACCATGTCCTGAACCAAGTGGGTATAAGATGAGTGAAGGGAATGGGGCACGATTCATTCGAATCAAGGGTTTCGTAAATAGTTCGGATCAACCGTTGATCTTTTCTAATTGGGGATCATGATGTACTACTAGGTGCCACTCATGATCGTTCTATAATTAATGGTTAATTATAGACGGCCAACATAAACCGAGAACCTATTTGGTCACACGACAACGAGTGTAATCCAAAGGATTTAAAACGAGCTTGAGAATGAGATTCTGCATCGAGAGAAACTATGTTTGGTTGGACCAAACATAAAGCGAGCATGAAATTGTTTCACATGCAATGGAAGCGTGGAGCAAAAGGTCTTATGAAGACATAATGGATGGACCAAAATGGTTTGGTTCTAACTAATGGATGAGAATAAACCAAAGGGTTTGGTTTATATTAAACGAATGAACCAAAGGTTGGTTCGTTCGCTTTAACTTAAAATAAACCATCATGGTTTGGTTTATTTTAACTTATCTTAATGGAGCGGTTAACGGGCTTTATGGATATGATCCATTAACCATTAAGAGAATTAGTTCTCTATAAAAGAGGGCTTAAGGGATTGTTAAACCCTAATCATCCAAAACCCTAGCTTGAGTTGCCGCCACCTCCACCCTTGAGGAATTTCGGCGCTAACCAACTACAAGCTGGCCGCCAGCTTTGTGCCGCCCAAGACCCTTGCCGGGCGCCCAAGCTTCAGCCGTGAACCTCCGGCGACTCCTCCGTGATCTCCTAGGTTCGGCATCAAGGTGAGCCTTTTCTCCTTGTTTTGGCCGGCGCTTACTCTTTCCACCAAGCTGTCCAGTTTTCTGACAGCTTCTCCTTCGCCGGAGCGCCGCTTGGACGACGGTTAGTGCCCGACAGCGCTAACTTATCGGGATTTGATCTCCGTAATCCTCTGAGGTGGAGGACGGCGATCTGCCAATCGCTGACGAATACCTCTCCGGAGAAGCGAGTCTTGAGGACTTGTTTTTAGGATCCGAATTTGGATTCGATCGCGTGATCATCTCTCGATCACGCCGCCTTCAACACGAGGCTAGTAACCCGCACGAAGACGGCTCGTGACTTAGCGAAGTCATCCCGAGGAGCTCGGCGTGGATACGGATAGAGACGATTCTTACGAGGATCGCTCCGCTGATGCCGCTTTCGCCACACGCCATACGAAAGGTATAACGAGATAATTTCTTTTATTGCAAATTTTAATTTACGGTTATGTCTACACTTGTTGTAATATGCATGCGTGTGTTGTGTGTGTTGTAATAAATATAGATTTATTATTTTTAATTGCTTCCGCTGTGCTCATGTTTACGAAACATGATCGAACACACACACGCCGCGATGCCGGAAACCCAACAGTGGTATCAGAGCAAGGTTGTGTTTCGACATAATCGTAAAAAATGGTTTTGCGATAGTCATAATGTATTTCTGGAAATTTTCTAATTTTGGAAATTTAGAAGTATTTATGGAAATTTTTCAATTTTGGAAAGTCTAGAAGTATTTATGGAAATCTTCCACTTTTGGAAAGTTGGAAGTATTTATGGAAATTGATATTTTCCATAAATAAAATATTTGATTAGATTCTGTAAATTTGTTTCCTAATTTAATCATGATTTGATTTGGGAAATCAAATCTTAAAATATTTAATTTCCATAAGTAGTTTTAATGATTTAGGAAATTGGTTTCCTAAATAGATTTTCCTTAATCAAATAATTCCATGAATAAAATATGTGATTAGATTTGGAAATTTGTTTCCTAATTTAATTATGATTTGATTTGGAGAATCAAATCTTAAACATATTTTATTTCCATAAATAGTTATGACATATAAGGAAATTATATACATGACATAATTGTATGTCATGTAATTGCATTAGATGCATAACATTATGCCATGCGTGTCGTGACATGTAGATGTATGCCATGTATGTCATGCCATGTAGATAATAGTTATTTGCATGCAAAGAGGATGAGACATAAAAACCCTAACCCAATATTAAAGCCTACACCTTCCATTAATATGGTTAGAACCAGAGTTCTGTTTCCTGTTTGGGTTGTTGGACTCACTCCAAGCCCGGCTCGAACCTGAACATGTTCAAATAATTGGAATAGTTTAACTCTAATATGGTAAGAGTCAGAGGTCAATCGTTAGTTTGGGTTGTTGGACTCACTCCAAGCCTGGATAATTGGTTGAATGCGCTCTAACCATATTAAAACTATTTCGCGATTAATGGGTCGGCTTTAACTTGGAGCATCGATTTGTTGGACTCACTCCAAGGTCGATGTGAAGAGAGGTGAAGTTGGGTGCTATGCATATGATGCATACTTGTTAATGTGTTAACAACCCAATGTATGTGTAACATTCAATTAGTTGATAGCACATTGTGATAGTTACATATACATGATATGTAATCGGTATACTTGATACCCACCATCATAGCTAAGATTGGCTTGTTGGACTCACTCCAAGGTTGTTCTTATCTATGATGGATATCAGCCCATTCGGAGATGGACCTACGATCTCCCGAAGTGATTTTGGGGTTTTTGAAATTCGAAAAATGAATGGGATTTATAAATGTATATTGATGCATTTTAAAATCATCTTTCTCATATATGCTCGGTTTGTATTTCTAAGTTAATATATTGATCATGATGTGTTTGAATTTGCGTTCCATTTTGGATTCAAATAAATTGACTGGGCCGAACTTCTTGGACTGGCTTAGAAACTTGAGAATTGTTCTCAAGGTGAAAAGCTTGTGTATGTCCTCGAAGCGCCTCTTCCCGCCTGTCCTAGTGACGATGCAACTTTGGACCAATTGTTGGCCTATCAGAAACATGTGAGTGATTCTGAACAAATGAGTTGCATCATGATAGCCGCGATGGAACCCAAGCTACGAAAGTAGCATGAGCATATGGATGCTCATATCGTAGTCCTTCATCTCTGTGAGTTGGTTGATGAGCAAGTGAGATTCGAAAGGTTCGAAGTCTCCAAGCTCCTCTTCACCTCTGAGATGCAAGGAGGTTCATCTGTGGTACTGCTCAACATGCTGAAGACTGTGGAGCCTTCTGAGAAGCATGAGTAGGGGACAGTGTTGTTAGTTGATTCCTCGAAGAAAGGTTCTAAGAGGGAGTCAAAGGAACAACAGAAGGGGAAGAAGAAAAAGGCTAAAAGGCAGAACCAGCTCAAAAGGGCACTTGCCATCATTATGGCAAGGAGGGTCATTGGCGAAGAAATTGCAAGGTTTATCAAGAGTCCGTGAAGAAGGATAAGGCATCGGATGCCCCATCTTCTTCAGAAATCTTCTTTATTGATTGTCATTCTATTTCCTTAGACACTTGGGTATTGGATACTGGGTGTGGCTCACATATATGTAATGACATACATGGGCTAAGGAATAGAAGAAGACTCGTCAAGGGAGAGTCAAATTTACGTGTTGGGAATGAAGCAAAGGTTGCTGCACTCGCCATCGGAACGTATTTGTTGAAACTCCCTACAGGACTTGTATTAGAACTGGACAATTTCTTTTATGTTCCTTCGTTGATAAAGAACATCATTTCTATTTCTTGTTTAAATAGAAATGGGTACCATTTGACTTTTAGTAACAATTGTTGTTACATAACTTTGAATGGAGTTCTTTATGGGACTGGAACTTTAAGCAATGGTGTTTATACGTTGACGATCCAAAGGATATTTTCAATATCGAAGCGAGCAACACGCGTGCTCGAAAGGATAATCAAATAGACTCCTATATGTGGCATTGTCGTCTTGGCCATATAAGCAAGAAACGCAGGTCCGAATTACACCGATGTGGAATTATGGAATCGTTTGAATTGGATTCATACGATACATGCGAATCATGCTTAAAAGGCAAGATGACTAAGTTACCTTTTACTGGAAAAGGTGAACGAGTGGGAGAGTTACTAGGTCTAATACATACTGATGTATGTGGACCTATGTCAACTCAAGCATTAGGAGGCTATAGCTACTTCATTACCTTCACCGATGATCACTCACGGTTTGGGTATGTGTTCTTGATGAAACACAAGTCTGAAGCCTTTGAAAGGTTCAAAAAATTCAAAAATGAAGTAGAGAAACAACATGACAAGAGTATTAAAATACTTCGATCGGATCGAGGTGGTGAATACTTAAGTCAAGAGTTTCTTGATTATCTAAGAGACAATGGCATATTGTCTCAATGGACTCCGCCATATACACCACAAAGATAATGGTGTATCCGAGAGGCGAATCGACCTTGTTGGACATGGTCAGTCAATGATGAATCATGCGACTCTTCCCAAGTCCTTTTGGGGTTATGCACTTGCATACAAGCTTTACTTGTTAAATGTAATGCCTACCAAGGTAGTCTCAACTACTCCATATGAGATATGGAATAGTAAGAAACCTCATGTATCTTACTTGAAGATATGGGGTTGTCCTGCTTATGTGAAGTGGACAATATCAGACAAATTGGATGCTAAGTCTGATAAATGTCTATTTATTGGATACCCTAAGGAAACAAGGGGTTACCAATTCTATCATCCTGTGGAACAAAAGGTGTTTGTTTCAAGGCATGTTGTGTTTCTAGAGAAAGAGTTTCTCTTGCAAGAAAAACAGTGGGAGTGTCGTTGAGCTTGAGGAGGCTCGAGAGACTCAAATAGACATTGATGAGATACCTGGTGAAGCACAACAGCCGACAACTCATAGTGATGAGCAATCGGCTGGACCTATTGTAACACCACATCTTCGTAGATCTGGCAGAACACGCAATATTCCTGAGAGATGTGGATTTCTCATAAGTGAATCGAACGACGTGTTACTCATTGATGATGAGGAGCCTACCAGTTATGAAGAAGTGCTGACAAGTTCAGAAAGGGATAAGTGGCTTGGTGCCATAAAGTCGGAAATGGATTCCATGTATGAAAAACCAAGTTTGGAACTTGGTTGACCCACCTGAAGGGATAAAGCCTATAGGGTGCAAGTGGGTTTTCAAGAAGAAAACCGACATGGATGGTAATGTGATTACCTATAAGGCTAGATTGGTGGCGAAAGGATATCGTCAAAAACAAGGTGTTGATTATGACGAAACCTATTCGCCTGTAGCTATGCTTAAATCCATTCGGATGCTCCTGGCCATAGCGGCTCATTATGATTATGAGATATGGCGGATGGATGTGAAAACAGCTTTCCTTAATGGAAACCTGCTCGAGGACGTGTATATGATACAGCCTGAGGGTTTCACATCGGTTGATAAAACCAAGGTATGCAAATTGCGACGGTCCATTTATGGATTGAAGCAAGCATCCAGGAGCTGGAATATCTGTTTTGATGAGACAATCAAAAAGTTTGATTTCTCATAAAATCCAGACGAACCTTGTGTGTACAAGAAGGTTAGTGGGAGTGCAGTCGTATTCCTAGTATTGTATGTCGATGACATACTACTTATAGGAAACGATGTTTCAATCTTACGGTCAGTGAAGGTTTGGTTATCCAAGACATTCTCCATGAAAGACCTGGGAGAAGCAACCTACATCCTCGGGATTAAGATCTATAGAGATAGATCGAAACGGTTGCTTGGTCTTTCGCAGTCTACATATATAGACCGAGTGCTAAAGAGGTTTAGCATGTCGGAATCCAAGAAAGGTTTCTTACCCATCAGGCATGGGGTACACCTTTCGAAGTCTATGTGTCCGCGCACAGAAGACGAGAGGATTTGCATGAGTAAGATTCCCTATGCATCCGCAGTAGGATCTATCATGTATGCTATGTTATGTACGAGGCCCGATGTATCGTATGCTCTGAGTGTCACGAGCAGATACCAGTCCGATCCAGGAATGGATCATTGGGCGGCTGTTAAGACGATCCTTAAGTACTTGAGAAGAACTAAGGATGTGTTCCTAATATATGGAGAAGGGTACATGGTGATACGTGGGTATACGGATGCCAGCTCCAGACAGACAAGGATGATTCCATGTTTTTGTCTGGGTATGTATTCACCTGGAATGGAGGCGCAATAAGTTGGAAAGGTTCCAAGCTTGACACTATAGCGGATTCTGCCACTAAGGCAGAATACATTCACTTTGGCGACAAAGGAAGCGGTTTGGATCAAGAAGTTCATCTACGAACTTGGTGTGATTCCGCCATTGTTGAAGCAATACCGGTCATCGCGACAACAATGGAGCAATTGCACAGGCGAAAGAGCCAAGGTCTCATCAACGATCCAAACATGTGCTTCGCCGCTATCATCTTATCAGAGAGATCATAAGTAGGAACGAAATACAAATCGAGAAAATTCCCACTGAAAGGAACTTAGCGGATGCTTTGACTAAAGCATTACCTCAAAGTAAGTTTGAGGGTCATGATCGAGCTCATGGTATTGGATACCATAGCGATTGGCATTAGGCCAAGTGGGAGTCTGTTAGTAATATATGAGAGATGTCCTAAGGCAATCGCCTTATGTATGAACCATTTATATGATAAATGAAGATTCACTATTTGAGTATACATGTTTAATGTATTTGATTGGATCTTAAACTCATTTATCAAGGTCCACGATACGATTCACAAGATGAGAGAATTTGTGATTGGATCACAACTAGTGAGTATCTCTACATGTGTAATTGTGATGTATCGGAATTATCCTAGTCGATGAATTGATGGATTTGGACACCATCAATTGCCGAGACTAGCACGAGGTATACTCCTTGGTGTATCCAAGCGGTGATTCTCACCGGCCGAGACATTGTGATGTCCGAGTTAATCGTGGATGCTAGTTATGGTAACTAGTTCATTGGAGTGACCTAGTAAGACTTCATATGGTTCTCTGCATATATAGATATGTCAATGAAGTTCTTACTGTGGCTTAAGTGCGATGTTCCTTTGACTTGCGGTATTCAAGTCATCTTGATCATGGAGACTTATGCTTTGACATCTTAAGCAAACATCTCCGAGGAGATGTGGACCCGGGATGATTGGGTATAAGTCGAAGTGATCGAAGGTGTTTGAATAGCCTATAAAGGATTCACCACTCCTTGCGAGGAGATGTATACCCATGGCCTCTCGTCGGTTTGTTACTAAAGTCTTTGGCCAAAGCATTACATGTTTAGAGTAAGGTACTCTTCGATACATGTGGAGTAACTAGAATCCGTAGGACGAGGAAATGATACTTGGTCTAGGTGTGACGTAGTCAGCCTAGTGGGGACTGACACAATAGACCATGTCCTGAACCAAGTGGGTATAAGATGAGTGAAGGGAATGGGGCACGATTCATTCGAGCCATCAAGGGTTTCGTAAATAGTTCTCGGATCAACCGCTGATCTTTTCGGTTAATTGGGGATCATGATGTACTACTAGGTGCCACTCATGATCGCTCTATAATTAATGGTTAATTATAGACGGCCAACATAAACCGAGAACCTATTTGGTCACACGACAACGAGTGTAATCCAAAGGATTTAAAACGAGCTTGAGAATGAGATTCTCAGACCGAGAGAAACTATGTTTGGTTGGACCAAACATAAAGCGAGCATGAAATTGTTTCAGTCGCAATGGAAGCGTGGATGGGCAGTGTCTTATGAAGACATAATGGATGGACCAAAATGGTTTGGTTCTAATCCAATGGATGAGAATAAACCAAAGGGTTTGGTTTATATTAAATGAATGAACCAAAGCTTGGTTCGGTTCGTTTTAACTTAAAATAAACCATCATGGTTTGGTTTATTTTAACTTATCCTAATGGAGCGGATTAACGGGCTTTATGGATATGATCCATTAACCATTAAGAGAATTAGTTCTCTATAAAAGAGGGCTTAAGGGATTGTTAAACCCTAATCATCCAAAACCCTAGCTTAAAGTTGCCGCCCACCCCTTGGAGGAATTTTCGGCGCCCAACTACAAGCTGCTGCCGCCCAGCTTTGTGCCGCCGTCCAAGACCCTTGCCGGCGTCCAAGCTCCAGCCGGTGAACCTCCGGCGACCCTCCGGTGATCTCCTATAGGTTCGGCATCAAGGTGAGCCTTTTCTCTCCTTGTTTTGGCCGGCGCCTACTCCTCCACCAAGCTGTCCAGTTTTCTGGACAGCTTCTTCTCCTCTCGTCGGAGCGTCGTTTGGACGACGGTTAGTGATCCGACAGCGACTAACATACCGGGGATTTGATCTCCGGTAATCCTCTGAGGTGGAGGACGAAGGATTCGTCAATCGGTTGACGAATACCTCTCCGGGGAAGCGAGTCTTGAGGACTTGTTTTAGATCCGAATTTGGATTCGGATCGTGATCATCTCTCGATCACGTCGTCTTCAACACGAGGCTAGTAACCCGTACGAAGACGAAGCTCGTGACTTAGCTAAGTCATCCCGAGGAGCTTGGCGTGGATACGGATAGAGACGATTTTTACGAGGATCGTTCCGGTTGATGCCGTTCCCGCTATACGTCATACGAAAGGTATAACGTAGATAATTTTCTTTTATTGCAAATTTTAATTTACGGTTATGTCTACACTTGTTGTAATATGCATGCGTGTGTTGTGTGTGTTGTAATAAATATAGATTTATTATTTTTAATTGCTTCCGCTGTGCTCATGTTTACGAAACATGATCGAACACACACACGCCGCGGTGCCGGAAACCCAACAAAAGCCCCATCCCCTTCCTTTTTATAGAGGAAGAGGGTTTCTTCCCATTGACACAGGAGCAGTCGACTGATGTCCCAATCAGTCGACTGGTCCTGTAGCCGTTGCCCAATAACGATCGCTTTCCATGTTGGATTTTATCCAACGGTACTGGCATCAGTCGACTGATGCTCGATTAGTCGAGTGCTTCGCGAAGTCGACTACATTTTGTGCCCGTGCAGTCTTGTCGACGCCATTCCATTCTCGGCAAATAACGACGTCCGATATCGATTATCGACACCATAGTAGTCGACTTCCAAGCACTAAACCCTAGTCTTAAACTAGTCGAACCGAGTTCGACTCAGAGCAGTCGACTGCCAGTCTATGGAAGTAGACTAGTGTTGAGAAAACTCATCTGACACTTAGCCAAATAGCCAAGTTTCACCTAAGAGCTACCCCTTCTCGGGTTACATTCGCTCACTCTCATCCCTCGGAGTCCCTCACCTTCGAAGTTCTCTTCGTTCGTGGCCACGTCCCTCGGTAGCATCAGGCGCACGACTCTGCAATGCTCCTTCGCATCTCTTGCCTCGAAGTCTACTTCCTCCGGCTTCACTCCAAGCTTCTCGTCCGACGGTCCCTCGGATGCTCCAAGCGCACGGCTTCCGCACAGCAATCCTTCACCAACTCAAGGACAGAGTCATGAGATGTGAAACTCGCCATGGCTCCATGTGCGAATTACTAAGCCCTGCAAGACTCCAACGCACATATCAAATCACAATAACAACCTAACTTAAACCCTTTGCCACACACATCAAAACCTTATCATGGAAAGAGATTACCCTAACATTACGTGTAGCGGGAAAGGCATCAACCGAAATGATTCTCGCTAGAATCGTCTCTATCCATATCCACGCCGAGTATCTTCGGGATGACTTCACAAAGTCACGAGCCTCGTCTTCGTACGGGTTACTAGCCTCGTGTTGAAGACGATGTGATCGAGAGAAGATCAAAATTCGGATCCAAAATGAGTCCTCAAAAACTCACTTCTCCGGAGAGGTATTCGTCAACCGTTTGACGAATCCTTTGTCCTCCACCTATGAGGATTACCGGAGATTGAATCCCCGGCAAGGCTACCGCTGTCGGAGCTCCAAACATCGTCCAAATGATGCTCTGACGAGAAGGAAACAAGCTGTCCAGAAAACTGGACAACTTTGGTGGAGACCTTGCGCCGGCCAAAGGGAAGAGGACCGGCTAGTCCTTGGTCACCGGAGCCAAGGAGGGTCGCCGAAGGATCACCGACAGCAGCAAGTGGCTGGTGGCAGCAGGTGGTTGTCTGACGGCAAGGAGGTGGCAGCAGCTCCATGAAGTTGGCGACAACACAATGTTGGGCGGCAACAACAAAAGAGGAGCTAGGGTTTTGGGCGGCAACTCAATGGCTTATTCCCTTTTTTTTTCTTTGGAAAAATTCTTAAGACGTGTTTTTATAGAGAACACATTCTCCTAACGGTTATTGGTTCATAACCAAAACCCGTTAACCCGCTCCAATAACTTAAGTTAAAATAAACCAAACCATGTTGGTCTATTTTAAGTTAAAACGAACCAAACCAACTTTTGGTTCATTTGTTTAAAACAAACCAAACCCCTTTGGTTTATTCTCCTCCATTGGATTAGAACCAAACCAATTTGGTTCATCCATCATGTCTTCATAAGACACGGCCCATCCACGCTTCCATTGTGACTGAAACGATTTCATGCTCGCTTCATTGTTTGGTCCAACCAAACCTAGTTTCTCTCGGTCTGAGAATCTCATTCTCAAGCTCGTTTTAAATCCTTCGGATTACGCTCATTGTGCGTGTGACCAAATAGGTTCTCGGTTTATGTTGGCCGTCTATAATTAACCATTAATTATATAATGATCATGAGTGGCACCTAGTAGTACATCATGATCCCCAATTAATCGAAAAGATCAACGGTTGATCCAGAACTATTTCTGAAACCCTTCAGCAGCTCGAATGAATCATGCCCCATTCCCTTCACTCATCTTATACCCACATGGTTCAGGACATGGTCTATAGTGTCAGTCCCCACTAGGCTGACTACATCACACCTAGCCCAAGTATCATTTCCTCGTCCTACGGATTCTAGTTACTGCACATGTAACAAAGAGTACCTTACTCTAAACATGTAATGCTTTGGCCAAAGACTTTAGTAACAATCTGACGAGAGGCCATGGGTATACATCTCCTCGCAAGGAGTGGTGAATCCTTTATAGGCTATTCAAACACCTTCGATCACTTCGACTTATACCTAATCATCCCGGGTCCACATCTCCTCTGAGATGCTTGCTTAAGATGTCAAAGCATAAGTCTTCATGATCAAGATGACTTGAATACTGCAAGTCAAAGGAAAATCGCACTTAAGCTGCAGTAAGAACTTCATTGACATATCTATATATGTAGAGAACCATATGAAGTCTTACGACTGGTCACTCCAATGAACTAGTTACCATAACTAGCATCCACGATTAACTCCGGACATCACAATGTCTCCAGATAGTGAGAATCAACTGCTTGAATACACCAAGGAGTATACCTCGTGCTAGTCTCGACAGAATTGATGGTGTCCAAATCCATCAATTTATCGACTAGGGATAATTCTGATACATCACAATTACACATGTAGAGATACTCACTAGTTGTGATCCAATCACAAATTCTCTCATGTTGTGAATCGTATCATGGACATTCAGTAAATGAGTTTAAGATCTAATCAAATACATGAAAACATGTATACTCAAATAGTGAGTCTTCATTTATCATATAAATGGTTCAAACATAAGGCGATTGCCTTAGAACATCTCTCATATATTACTAACATGGTCATAGTACGGACCTAGTACGGGATGGGCTCCTACATTGCCCCTAGGTCGACAGTTATCGTACGGGCCAAGTACCCTAGTAGGTTCAGGATTAGCTACCTCGGATCTATTTAGGGATGCGCACAAAATGATGTATGTGGTACAATACCGGGCCCTCATGTTGAGATTTATGTTTAAGTACCTATAAAATATATGTTTTCAAAGAACATCTTGCATATACCCATTTCATGTCTGTAATTATCATGTTTTTAGGAATTCTAGTCTTATGTTCCTAAATGATCATGTCAAGACTTTTGTATGGATGCTATGCCTATATGTGTCTAGATGAACATGTCAATGTTTTTATAAATTCTAGTCTTATGTTACTAAATGATCATGTCAAGACTTTTGTATGAATGCTATGCTTATATGTGTCTAGATGAACATGTCAATGTTTTTATAAATTCTAGTCTTATGTTCCTAAATGATCATGTCAAGACTTTTATATGAATGTTATGCCTTTATGTTGTCTAGATGAACATGTCACTACTCTATGTCTAATACCTGATGTATGGCTTTTGTGAGTAGGAAAGGATCTTACTAAGCCTATGTGCTTATAGTTTCATATTTCCCTTGTACTGTAGAAAAGGGTAAAGAATGGATAAACTAAAGGGAGCAGCAGGAGGGGCAAAGTGTGTGTGGCAGTGGCATGGTGGAAGCAATCTGTTTTATGTTCCAAGACTTATGAATGTTTTAAAGTTTTGCATGTTAGTTGTTAAGAGTTGATCACTACTTGATGTTTTGATGGTTTCTACTTGGTGTTAACTTAGACTTGTTTTGAGGGTTGTACTTGATATGAAACTATACTCGTTATGTTTTATGAAACCTTGGCATGTTAAGCACTTGATTTAGTTAAAGAATTGCTAAGAACCTTCTTATCCTGATTGAATTGTTAAGTGATGGAGAACCATGTACCTAGGTGATACTTTGAATGCCTCGTTGATGTCCATGTACTCTATACATGTATTTAGGCTCCCATAACTCCATTATGTTGATTATCATGAACTTGAACCAAGTAGTGTCTTGACGAAATGATTATGCATGCTTAGTAAATGTTCATCTGTTACATGGTTAAGAATGTTGAGTTATTTGCATGGTTGAAGGTAAATGCATGTTCCATGTTTTATATTTTTTTTCTAAAGTTTAAATTCTTCCCCTGTGTATGCATGTATATATGATCGCGTCGCGCTGCCCTTCCTCCCCTCTAGATTACGGGAAGGGCAAGCGTGACACTTTGGTTATTGCTGCCCATTGCCCTGTTGTTGACCATACCCTCCTGATGGTTGGAAGTTCCCTGAGTTATTCTGATAGGAAAAATTCAGGTGGTTCCTCCATCCGGGATTGTAAGTACTGGAGTATGGGTTATTGGGCCTTTGATTATAATCCCCAACCGCATCGACGTGCTCAATCTACTCTTCTGAGCTGCCCTGCCTTTCATAGTAGTCCTCCCGATACACTGCTGCTCCTCCAAAGTCATTGGGTGCACATGCAGAAATAGGATCGAAAGAGTCGAACCGTCTACTAAGTGCGTCCAACCTCGCTGCCATGTGGTCCACGGAGTTGACAACATATCGTCTCACGACAGGAGCTGGGTGACTACGTTCGGAAGCCCATTGATGGTGGTTATGGGCCACCTCTTCTATCAGCTCCTCTGCTTCCTCGATAGTCTTGTTCATAAGTGCTCCTCCTGAGCAGAATTGAGGGACATCTTTGTGGCGTACGTGATCCCATTATAGAAGATGTGGATCACCAGCCACCTTTTCAGTCCATGATGGAGGCATTGGTAGAGTAGCCCCTTGTAGCGATCGCAGGCTTCAAATTGGGACTCCCCTTCCTTCTGATGGAAGCTCATTATTAGATGGTGCATGTGAGCAATCTTACTTGGTGGGAAGTATTTATTCAAGAACTATTGCTCACATTGCTCCCATATAGTAATGCTTCCCGAAGGCAGGGAGTGAACTCATGCCTTAGCCTTATCCCGAAATGAGAACGGGAATAGGCTTAGGCGGATCGCGTCTGCAGGGACTCCATTGATCTTCATTGTCAAGCAGATTTCCAAAAATATCTCTAGGTGCCGGTTCGGGTCTTCAGTCGCAGCTCCCCTGAATTGACTCTGTTAGACCATGTGTACAAGTGTCGGTTTCAGCTCAAAGTTGTTTGCCGAAATGTATGGTCTAGATGTACTGGGTCTAAATCCTCTAGCACTAGGGGCTGCATAATCCCGCAAAGGTCGACTACCTATATTCACCTCGGATGCAGCTTGATCCTCCATCCTCTTCTGTTCAGCTCTCCGGCGATGATAGGTTCATTCGATTTCTAAATCGATAAGAATCAGGCCTCCCGATCTTAGGCGTCTAAGCATATGAAGAACCGAGCCACAAAATTAGGAGTATTACCTAATACTTAATTAAAACAGAAAATAAACTGAACTAAATACTGAATCAAATTAAGAAAATCTAATTATAAAATAAAACATAAAACTACTGCTAAAATAAAAATAAAAAAACTAAATCTAGATATGGAAAATTTAAGACTAAAGTAAATAAAGTAAAATAAAAATAAAAGTAAAGCAAGTAAATAAATCTAATCCTAAGTTTGATCAAATTATCCACTTCTTGATTCGAAATCGAATCAATCATTCCCCGATAACGGCGCTAAAAACTTGATGCACGCGAATGTAACCTCAAATCTCGCGACGGAGACCGTCGAGGATTCGAAGCGCGCGCTCGCGCTCAACGCCCGCAAGTGCACGAATGTCGTCAACTAATAAAAAGATTATCGATCCTACAAGGACTGAGATTCGAGTATGGATTTGTTAAGTGGACGTTATTGTTTGGAATTCAGTTCTAATGGTTGTGATTGTGAGGGTTGTAGGCAGTCCTAACTTAATACGGTGTCACATGGAAGAAGAAAAGGCTTGCTGCGAGTCTTTGGAAGGAATTCTAGGATTTCAGTTTCGCTTGTGTGTCGCAAAACATGCTATCAATTGGGTGTTGTCTAAACGTCCAACAATGTCCTTGTGGAAGGGACATCATACACTCCTCCGATAAGCCTTCTCATCTATCGGGAGCTATCTCTACCATTACCAGGTCGACCCCTAGCATTAGGATGGGATAGGCGGTATGAGGATGCCAAATCAATCCCTACAACAAATCGTTTCCAATTCTATCGCACCCTTCTATCCACAGTTACAGGAGATGAGGCTAACCCCTAGGTTCCTCCTTAATTTTCCTAGATCTTAAATACGAGGGTTGTCACCCCTCGTATTGACTAGCACAGTAGATATAAAACCAAAACACATATATATCGGTCTAAACTAATACCAATTGCAAATACAAACTCAAGAACAGAATTTAATTTGGAATAACATGTTCTACGCACACAAATTACTCCATAATCCTAGAATCGAAGAATCTACTCCATAAATATGAGAGGAGAAACACAAAGCACGATCATATTCGTATAAACAATGGATATTATGCAAAGAACAGAAATTACAATGCAATGTGGCTCTTCTCTCCCACGTTGAAGTGCATAACTTGGATCATTGGCGGCTTCCTTCCTCCCCATTGCGAGTTTCTGAAGCTTTTTAGAGCGTCGAAGTGCCGTCCCAGTTGTCGTGCCTCCCTCCTAGGGTTTAGGCGTAGCCTCCTTTATATAAACATCAGCCTAGATGTCCTCGAAACCTAGAAAATAATCGACTCACATCGGAATCGTACAGTGCCACATGACAGTGTGGATCCACACAGTCAGACCATGCGTGGCGCTGCGGCACAAGCCATGTGTTTTCACAGGGCCAGGGTGTGTGTCATTCTGCTCTAGCTTCCAAATGTCTTATTTTCGCTTCAAAAGTATGCCATTTTCCCTGTATAATGCTGTCCTGCACAAAAGTACAACGAGCAGATCTCCAAACTAGAAAACAAGAAATGCATGCAAAATAAAGTAAAATATGCATGAAACAAACATAAAATGAAATGAGATGTGAGCAAAAACTACTCCTAAAATCCTATATGTTTTGCTCACATCAATTCCCCCAAACTTAAATCATTGTTTGTCCTCAAGCAAACCTCAGTGCCATGAAATTTTAAAAAGGTATTGTCCCATACTTAGCATGTTAACTAGATTTATCAAGTGATATTTGCAATCAAAGAAAAATAGATATGTTCTAGAAATTCACTAAGTTAGCTCCTCGTGCTCGTGTTAAGCGAATCTTCTTAGGGGATACCCATTCCATGGTAAGTTAAGTCATCATCCTATAGCTTTCCTAAGGTCTCCGACTCTTAGGCACTTACCTACCCAAAGCGAGGATTGTTCTCTAGATTTAAATGTTGTGACTACTCTACTCTTAGGAACTTAGCATGATGGTACATGAAGATAGTATGTTGATAGCTAAACTAAATTTAAATGTTTGATCTTAAAGGCTTCATAAAACTCTCGGCCAAGTCCCCCTTTGGACCCCTAATGGTTTTCTATGCTATGCTCTATATGTGGTCATGTTATGTTTTGATTGTAGATGAAGATAGTATGTTGATAGCTAAACTAAATTTAAATGTTTGATCTTAAAGGTTTCATAAAACTCTCGGCCAAGCCCCCCTTTTGGACCCCTAATGGTTTTCTATGCTATGCTCTAGATGTGGTCATGGTATGTTTTGATTTTAGATGAAGATAACATGTTGTTAGCTAAACTAAATTTAAGTGGTTGATCTTTAAAGCTCCTTGAAACATTCGGCCAAGACCCATTTAGGCTCCTAATGGTCTATCATGCTAGGACCTATAAGTTGTCATGCTATGTTTTGATTGTAGATGAAGATAACATGTTGTTAGCTAAACTAAATTTAAGTGGTTGATCTTTAAAGCTCCTTGAAACATTCGGCCAAGACCCATTTAGGCTCCTAATGGTCTATCATGCTATGATCTATAAGTTGTCATGCTATGTTTTGAATGTAGATGAAGGTAACATGTTGATAGCTAAGCTAGATTTAAGAAATGGATCTTAAGGTTCCTTGAAGCTCTCGGCCAAGACCCATTTAAACTCCTAAGGGCCTTCCATGCCATGATTTATATGTGATAGAATTAATATGTGGTTGGTTAGACCATGTACAAGTTGTTTAGGGTTTAAAATTTTTGGTAGAACCCCATGAATTTTAGATCACACCATGTTATGCTTGTTCATGATGTTTATGCCATACCCTATATGTGTGTGATGTTAGTATGATGTTAAGTAGATCTTGCACAAGTTGTTTAGCATGTAAACTCCTAAGAACCCTCCGTTAGGGTTTCAGCCAGCCCATGTACATGCCCTCTACTAAGTCCTCCATGCCATGCTACATGTAGAAAAAGATGCAAATATGATGTTAGTTAGATTTTATGATAGCATGATTGGTTGATGTCACTACCTTATGTCCATGTTAATTGTATGAATGTATGATTATGTTATGCTCATTGCCATGTTAATTGTATGAATGTATGATTATGTTATGCTCATTGTCATGTTAATTGTATGAGTCTATGATATGTTATGAAGAAGGAAAGATGATATGTTATAAAGAAAGAACATGATATGTTATGAAAAGAAATATGATATGCTATGAAGAAGGAACATGATATGCTATGAAGAAGAAACATGATATGCCATGATAAGGAACATGATATGTTTATGGAAAGAAGTATGATATGTTATGATAAGAAGCATGATATGCTATTTTACTTTCTGCATGGCTTGTACCGGACTCTAACAAGGTTCAAGGGATGGGCTCCTACGTGCCCCTGGGTCGACGGTCGTAGTACGAACTTAGTATGGGATGGGCTCCCAGATGCCCTAGGCCGACGATCATAAGTTCGGGCTTAGGATGGGCTTCTATGTTATGTTGCCCCTAGGCCGACGGACATAGTACGGGCCTAGTATTCTAGTGGGTTTGGGATTAGCTACCTCAGGTCTATTAGGGATGCGCACTATGATGATGATGTATGTGGTACAATGCCGGGCCCAAATATGTTGAGATTATGTTTAAGTACCTATAATATATATTTTTTCAAAGAGCATCTTGCATATGATGTTTACATCAATGTTATGCTTATATGTTCTTGTATGTTTATATGCACACTATGCTTATATGTTCTTGCATGTTTATATGCACGCTATGCTTATATGTTCTTGTATGTTTATATGCATGCTATGCTTATATGTTCTTAAATGATCATGTCACTACTCTATGTCTAATTCTCGATGTATGGCTTTTGTGAGTAGGAAAGGATCTTACTAAGCCTATGTGCTTATAGTTTTATGTTCCCTTGTACTGTAGATAAGGGTAAAGAATGGCTAAACTAAAGGGAGCAGCAGGAGGGGCAAAGTGTGTGTGGTAGTAGCATGGTGGAGGAGATCTGTTTATGTTTCCCATACTTATGCATGTTTTCCTTTATGTTTTGCATGTTAGTTGTTAAGAGTCGAACTTTACTTGATGATGAATGGTCGCTACTTGGTGTCCTTTAAGTTGAATGTCATGAACTTGAACTAAGTACTTATGAAATGATGATGCATGCTTTATGTTTAAAAGAAAGAAAGAAAAAAAAGAAGTTTAAAGTCTTCCGCTGTAAGAAGAATATGTAGTCTTCCGCTGTAAATGCATGTATGTATGATCGCGTCACGCCGCCCCTCCAACCCCTGAAAAGGGCGGGCGTGACATGAATAGCTCTCTTTCATCGTATGAATGGAATTGCTTGTCTACAAATATAATTAGTGCAATAGAAACAAAACTAAACAAGCAATAATGATAAGCAAAAACAAAATCAATGCTAACACACGATATAACGTGGTTCACGGCCTCGCCGCTAATCCATGGTCCGATTCATCTCCGGTGAATCACTCCGAAACCAATCCACTATTGGTCTCTCCTTTTAGCCCAAGCAAGGTGGAGGTAAACCTTTACACCAATGAGAACACTCCTTCTTTTACAATAGATATGAAAGAAAACTAGGAGAAGGAGTTTCAGCTTTGTGGGGCACTTAGTAGGATGTTTAGAGCATGAACATTAACCATCTAAAAGCCCCCACCCTCTCTTTTTATAGAGAGGAAGCAAATCTTCCTGTTGGACACTATCAGTCGACTGATGCTTTCATCAGTCGACTGATGTCGACTCCAACGGCTTCTAACCAGGCTAGATTCGCGGGATCCACGACCGCCTTCTCCAATAGTTGGATGATCAGTCGACTGCTGATATCATCAGTCGACTGATGTTGACTTCCAATCAAGTGACGACTAGCTTCTGTGCCCGTGCATAGTGCGATCAGTTGACTGCTTCCCTTAAGTAGTCGACTGATGTCGACTTGATTCATCAGCCATACACCAGTCGATTGACGATCGACTTGGAGCAGTTGACTGTCATGACATGGCAGTCGACTGGTGCTTGATAAACCTCAAACTTAATATCTGTTTGAGCATCCGGCGGTCGGGTAAACCTCAACCCTTATGGTTGAGCCTCCGAAACTTAGCCATTCGGCCAAGTTCACCTAATGAGCTACTTACATTTCACTCATTCTCTCATCTCACTTGAAGTCCCTCGTCAAAGCTCTCTTTGTTCGCGACCACGTCCCTCGGCAGCATCAAGTGCACAACTCTGCAATGCTCCTTCGCGTCTCTTGCCCTCGAAGTCTGCTTCCTTGGCTTCACTTTAAGTCATCTCGTCCAGCGGTCCCTCGGATACATCAAGCGCACAACTCTGCAATGCTCCTTCGCCGACTCAAGCACGAGGTTGTGAGTGGTGACACTTGTCAAAGCTCCATGTGCGAATTACTAAGTCCTGCAAGACTCCAACGTACATATCAAATCCAATCATCCTAACTTAAACCCTTTGCCACACACATCAAAACCATATCACATGGGTTGATTGCCCTAACAATCTCCCACTTTTTGATGTGTGACAATCCGTTTAAGTTAGGTAAACAAATAACAATATCATAAGCAAGGAAAACATGTAAATAAAAACATGAGTATAACAACTCCCCCTTAAACATGCAACTTCCCCTTAAGACATGCTAAATTTTCCCTTTTAGCATGATTAACTTAAACTTCCCTATTTCTCCCCCTTTGATACCATCAAAAACATTTTCTAAATGTTATACACACATGACATCATCTCTAAGAAGGAAAAATGCCAAAAACCAAACAAAACCTGATAAAATCAAGTTACTGTGCTCATGTACAGTATATCAGTCGACTGGTTCAGATTACCAGTCGACTGGCACATAGATTACAGGTTTTCTGATTTTCTGGATGAAATTCAGAAATGCACTAAAAATTTCAAAAAATTCAAAAAATCATGAAATTTTGAAAACACATTTCTTTTAAAGTTCTTTATTAGTGAAAAATGAGTTTTCATGAAAATTACTTATATTTTCAATGATTTGCCAAAAATCCAAAAACTTCAAAAATAACTAGTATTTTGATCAAGTTTGTATCAATTTTAACATCTAGTTTTGCTTTAGATTGTTTCAAAACATGAAAACACAGATTGTAAAGTAAGAAATTGTTTTGAAAACATTTGAAATATCCAACCATGATCTTTGGGCAATATGTCTATGAATTAAATATAAGTCTTCCCCATGATTGGTCTATTATTACTATTTTGATACTTAAAATGACCATCTAAATGCCATAGGCATTAGTTGACCATTAGTATCATCCTATCATTTCACCTATGCTAAGTTTTCAATCAAGATTATCCTTATGGTGAGTGTGAGATGTTCCTAAAGGTATTTATATACTTAACCTTCAAATTCATGCAATTCTACCAATGGTTAAGTATCACTCTAACATACCACATGATCATAAAGACATATATGCATTGATTTCATATTATGATCATGAAACAAATGTATCCATCAATTTATAATCATTCATTAGATGTAAAAACATGATAATAAGTCAAGTATCACCCAAAGCATGATTTAAACTATTTATGGGTGCATTATCATCACCCAACACTATTTCAAAAATTTGTCCTGATCATCCTAAGTCAACCAAATAATATGATATAAGTAAAATCCTTTTGGTTGACTAACCTAGGGTTTTCCTAACCCTTAAGGATGGATTTAAAAACCCAAAACAAGTTCTTTCCTATAGGGTTCACTAAATATTCTTTAGGGATCCATTTTCTAGCAATTATCTTGTTCTTGGCTTGACCCCTAGCAATCAAACATTTATAGGCCTTTTCATTTGTCTTTCCCTTATAACCTAGGCCTTTTCTATTGAAGCTTTCCCTTTGGCTCCCTATAATCATATTAAGGGTGTTGGAGCCAATTGTGAATTTTTCTAGAGCCTTGGTTAAATGGTCTACCTTTTCCCTTAAGACCCTATTTTCTTTAATGCATGCATCATTAACATCAAAAGACATATAGTTATCATGTGAGCATGCATCATCATCATTAACATTTAAACATGCTTGTTCTAATTTATTTTCTAAGGCTTTAATTTGATCTAGCATGCTCTTATTTTTCTTTTTAACCCTAAATAAGTCCCTAGTTAAGCTAGAAATCATGGAAACTATTTTCTTAGGAGTTAGATTCGTTACCATAGTTTCCATGTCTTCTTATTCGGATTCAGATGAGGATGATGATGAGCCTCCCCCTTCACTAGAGCTCTCCTCACTTGTGCTTGATTTTTCACCTTCGGAGGAGGTAGAGTCTAGATCATCAAACGCCATCAATGCAAGGTTTGTGACAAAAGAATTTTCCTCTTCCGATGATGATGATGAAGAGGGATCATCCCATGTCCTTGCTTTTAGTGCCTTGACCTTTCCTTTTTCTTTGGCCTTCTTCTCTTCTTCCTTCTTCTTGCTCCCCTTCTTCTTTTCTTCTTTTCTCCTCCTTTCTTCCTTGCTCTTGTTCAAGAGGGGACAATCATCTCTTATATGTCTCTCTTGTTGGCAATTGTAGCATATGATCTTTTCTCTTATGCCTTCTCCTATCATAAGATTTGTTAAATTTTAAATTTTTTAAGGTATGCCTTACCTTCCTTACCATATAAGCATCTTCATTGCTATTCATGCAAGATGATGAGGATGCTTCATCAGATGAGGAGGGAGTCTCTATCTTCTTCTTCTTCCCCTTGTTGGCTACTAAGGCTACTCCTCTTGATGGCTTGATACTTGATTCTTCACTTATTCCTTCAAGCCTTGTTTCATGGAGCTCCATGGTTGAGAAGAACTCCTCCAAGGTGCTCACTTTTAGGTTCTTTGATATGTAGAAGGAGTCTACCATTGAGCTCCATTTTGATGATTAGGGAAAGACATCTATAGCCTTCATTACCATATCCCGGTTCGAAAGTTTTTCTCCTACACTTGTTAGTCCAATTAAAATTTCTTTAAACCTAGTATGTAAATAATTTACCTTCTCTCCCTTTTCGAGTTTGATATTTGTTAGTTGGGAGCGAAGAAGGTCTCTCCTTGCAAGCTTGGCCTCGGAAGTGCCTTCATGGAGTTCTATGAGTTTCTCCCACATTTCCTTGGCGCTTGCACATTCCCCTATCCGATTGATCTCTTGTTGAGGGAGTACGTTGTAGAGATGGTGCTTTGCCTTTGAGTTCGCCAAGTACTCCTCCCTTTTCCTTTTAGTCCATCTTGTCTTCTCTATTTGCTCTCCATTTTCATCCCTAGGTATCTCGAAACTATTTTCCATTATTAATAAAATTTTGAAATTGGTTTCGAAAAATACCTCCATTCTCTTCTTCCACCAAGAGAATTCTCCTTCAAACTTTGGTGGGTGAATGTTGGAGCCGGCCATCCTTGATGTAGTTCTTGTTGCAGTGGTTAGTCCGTTGACAAGTGCCTTGGCTTTGATACCACTTGTAGGAACGTTGGTGGCTGGCTAGAGGGGGGGTGAATTGCACTCTTTCGTCGTATGAACGGAATTGCTTGTCTACAAATATAATTAGCGTAACGGAAACAAAACTAAACAAGCAATAACGATAAGCAAAAACAAAATCAATGCTAACACACGATATAACGTGGTTCATGGCCTCGCCGCTAATCCACGGTCCGATTCGTCTCCGGTGAATCACTCCGAAACCAATCCACTATTGGTCTCTCCCTTTAGCCCAAGCAAGGCGGAGGTAAACCTTTACACCAATGAGAACACTACTTCTTTTACAATAGATATGAAAGAAAATTAGGAGGAGTTTCAGCTTTATGGGGCACTTAGTAGGATGTTTAGAGCATGAACATTAATCATCTAAAAGCCCCCACCCTCTCTTTTTATAGAGAGGAAGCAAATCTTCCCATTGGACACTATCAGTCGACTGATGTCGACTCCAACGACTTTTGACCAGGCCAGATTCGCGGGATCCACAGTCGCCTTCTCCAACAGTCAGATGATCAATTGACTGATGATATCATCAGTCGACTGATGTTGACTTCCAGTTGAGTGACGACTTGCTTCTGTGTCCGTGCACAGTGCGATCAGTTGACTGCTTCCCTTAAGCAGTCGACAAATGTCGACTTGATTCATCAGCCATACACTAGTCGATTGACGATCGACTTGGAGCAGTCGACTGTCATGACATGGCAGTCGACTGGTGCCGGGTAAACCTCAAACTTAACATCCGTTTGAGCATCTGGCGGTCGGGTAAACCTCAACCCTTGCGGTCGAGCTTCTGACACTTAGCCATTCGGGCAAGTTCAACTAATGAGCTACTTACATTTCACTCATTCTCTCATCTCACTTGAAGTCCCTCGCCGAAGCTCTCTTCGTTCACGGCCACGTCCCTTGGTAGCATCAAGCGCACAACTCTGCAATTCTCCTTCGCGTCTCTTGCCCTCGAAGTCTGCTTCCTTGGCTTCGCTTCAAGTCATCTCGTTCAGTGGTCCCTCGGATACATCAAGCGCATGACTCTGCAATGCTCCTTCACCGACTCAAGCACGAAGTTGTGAGTGGTGACACTTGCCAAAGCTCCATGTGAGAATTACTAAGTTCTGCAAGACTCCAACGCACATATCAAATTCAATTATCCTAACTTAAACCCTTTGCCACACACATCAAAACCATATCACATGGGTTGATTTCCCTAACAATATCTTCTTACTCTCACTCTTCTCCTCCTCCTCCCCCCCTAAAATTGAATAGGCCTCGACGCCTAATTATCTTTGAACCCATAGAGAAGGAGGATGCTCCTTTAACTCCTACTTCATCCCTTCAGGAAGAGCTTTCTCCTTCCCCTTCTCGTCATTCATCCCCATTCCAACCTAGCCAGAAAATTAACTCCCCCCTCAACTCTCCTATTCTGCCTGTCCATACAGACTTACCTCCTTCTCCCCTTCCTGCTCTGATTGTGGATTCTTCTGTGCCTCATACATCCATAGAAGAACTCTTTTTGATTGGGGGGGGGGGGGATATTTCCCTCTTAAACCCCCCATCCACTTCTTTAGGATCCTCTCTTAGGATCCGCAGCACAGAAGAGGTACGCCTCTTTAATCAATCCCGTCTATAAGGCCCTTATGAATGCCTATGCAAGCTGGTGTCGGAGGTATGCTCTTTTTTTCTTCGCAAATTGATACATACCAATATTTATTCATGTAACACCCCATCTTCCTCCCCAAGTAGTTATCGTTTGCAATGAGACAACTCCTAACATTGTAAACTATCAGTCGACCATGGCCATGTTGGGTTTCCCCGGCACTGCGGCGAGTGTGTGTTCAAACACGTTTCGTAAACATGTGCACAGTGGAAGAATTAAAAGCAATAAATCTAATTTATTACAACACACACACCACACACATGCAAGATACAATATGTGTAGACATAATCAAAGTTTCAAATTTTTCAATAAAGGAAATTATGCTAGTTATACCTGACGTATCACGTGCAGTGGGAATGACATCAACTGGAGCAACTAACACTAGAATTGCCTCTATCCAAATCCACGTCAAGTATCATCGGGATAGCTTCACCAAGCTATGAGCCTCGTCTTCATAGGAGTCACTAGCCTCGTGTCGAAGATGATGTGATCGAGAGGAGATCACAATCCGAATCAAAATTCGGATGCAAAACGAGTTCCCAAAAACTCGCTTCTCCGGAGAGGTATTCGTCAACCGATTGACAAATACTTGGTCCTCCACTTATGAGGATTACCGGAGATCCAATCTCCAGCAAGGAAGTCACTGTCGGAGCTCCAAACGCCGTCCAAATGACGCTTCGACAAGAAGGAAACAAGCTGTCCAAAAACTGGACAGCTTGGTGGAGGACTTGGCTCCGGCCAAAGGAGGTGGCCGGCTAATCCTTGGTCATTGAAGCCAAGGTGGATCACCGGAGGGGTGGCCGACAGCAGCTGGACGCCAGCGGCACAAAGGGGCGGTGGCTCAAGAGGTGGGCACGGATTCTCTTGGGTAGCGGCAAGGAGAAGAGAGGGAGAGGAGAGGAAGAGAAGTTTCCAAAAATAAACTTAGGGCTCTCCAAACCTCTAGCCACGCTTTTATAGAGCACATGTTTCTTAACCATCAAGAAATCTTCTCCTTAGAGTTATTGGTTCATAACCAAAACCTGTTAACCCGCTCTAATAACTTAAGTTAAAATAAACCGAATCGAGTTGGTCTATTTTAAGTTAAAACGAACTGAACCAACTTTAGTTCATTCGTTTAAAACAAACCAAACTACTTTGGTTTATTTTCCACCATTGGATTAGAACCAGACCAATTTGGTTTATCTATCATGTCTTCATAAGACTCGACCCATCCATGCTTCCATTGCGACTGAAACAATTTCATGCTCACTCCTTGTTTTGTCCAACCAAACCTTGTTTCTCTCGATCTGAGAATCTCATTCTCAAGCTCATTTTAAATCCTTCAGATTATACTCGTTGTGCGTGTGACCAAATAGGTTCCCGATTTATGTTGGTCGTCTTTAATTAACCATTAATTATAGAATGATCATGAGTGGTACCTAGTAGTACATTATAATCCCCAATTAATCAGAAAATCAACGGTTGATTCCAGAACCATTTTTGAATCCTTTTAGCAGTTACAATGAATCGTGCCCCGTTCACTTCACTCATCTTATACCCACTTGGTTCAGGACATGTTCTATAGTGTCAATCCCCACTAGGCTAACTATGTCACACCTAACCCAAGTATCATTTCCTCATCTTATGGATTCTAGTTACTACACATGTATCCAAGAGTACCTTACTCTAAACATGTAATGCTTTGCCCAAAGACTTTAGTAACAATCCAACGAGAGGCCATGGGTATACATCTCCTCGCAAGGAGTGGTGAATCCTTTATAGGCTATTCAAATACCTTCGGCCACTTCAACTTATACCCAATCATCCTGGGTCCACATCTCCTCAGAGATGCTTGCTTAAGATGTCAAAGCATAAGTCTTCATGACCAAGATGACTTGAATATCGCAAGTCAAAGGAACATCACACTTAAGCTATAGTAAGAACTTCATTGACATATCCATATATGTAGAGAACCATATGAAGTCTTACAGCTGGTCACTCCAATGAACTAGTTACCATAACTAGCATCCACGATTAACTTCGGACATCACAATGTCTCCAGTCAATGAGAATCAGCTGCTTGGATATACCAAAGAGTATACCTCGTGCTAGTCTCGACAGAATTGATGGTGTCCAAATCCATCAATTCATCGACTAGGGATAATTCCAATACATCATAATTACACATATAGAGATACTCACTAGTTGTGATCCAATCACAAATTCTCTCATGCTGTGAATCGTATTGTGAACATTCAGTAAATGAGTTTAAGATTTAATCAAATACATGAAAACATGTATACTCAAATAGTGAATCTTCATTTATCATATAAATGGTTTAAACATAAGGCGATTACCTTAGGACACCTCTCATATATAAATAACAAACTCTCACTTGGCCTAATGCCAATCGCCACAGTATCCAATACCATAAGCCCTAACATGACCTTCAAACTTACTTTGAGGTAAGGCCTCAGTTAAAGGATCTGCTAAGTTCTTTTCAGTGGGAATTTTCTCGATTTGAATTTCGTTCCTACTTATGATCTCTTTGATTAAATGATAGCGACGAAGGACATGTTTGGATCATTGATGAGACCATATCAAATTCAGAGATGAACTTCTTGATCCAAACCACTTCCTTTGCTACTTCCAAAGCTGCAATGTATTCTGCCTCAGTGGCAGAATCCGCTATAGTATCTTGCTTACAACATTTCCAACTTATTGTGACTCCATTCAAGGTGAACATGTACCCAGACTGAGACCTGGAATCATCATTGTCTGTCTTGAAGCTGGCATCCGTATACTCGCGTATCACTATGTCTCCTTCTCCATATATTAGGAACACATCCTTAGTTCTTCTCAAGTACTTAAGGATTGCCTTAATAGCCACCCAATGATCCATTCCTGGATCAGACTGGTATTTGCTCGTGACACTCAGAGCATATGATACATCGGGCCTCGTACATAACATAACATACATGATAGATCCTATTGCGGATGCATAGGGAATCTTACTCATGCAAATCCTCTCGTCTTCTATGCACGGACACATAGACTTCGAAAGGTGTATCCCATGCCTGATGGGAAGGAAACCTTTCTTGGATTCTGACATGCTAAACCTCTTTGGCACTCGGTCTATATATGTAGACTGCGAAAGACCAAGCAACTGATTTGATCTATCCCTATAGATCTTAATCCCGAGGATGTAGGTTGCTTCTCCTATGACTTTCATGGAGAACATCTTGGACAACCAAATTTTAATCGACTGTAAGACAGAAACATCATTTCCTATAAGTAAAATGTCATCGACATACAATACTAGGAACACGAATGCACTCCCACTAACCTTGTACACACAAGGGTTGTCCGAATTTTGTGAGAAATCGAACTTTTTGATTGTCTCATAAAAATAGATATTCTAGCTCCTGGATGCTTGCTTCAGTCCATATATAGACTATCACAGTTTGCATACCTTGTTTTTATCAACCGATGTGAAACCCTCATGCTGTATCATATACACGTCCTCGAGTAGGTTTCCATTAAGGAAAGTTGTTTTCACATCCATCTTCCATATTTTATAATCATAATGAGCCGCTATGGCCAGGAGCATTCGAATGGATTTAAGCATAGCAATAGGTGAATAGGTCTCGTCATAATCAACACCTTACTTTTGACGATATCCTTTCACCACCAGTCTAGCCTTATAGGTAATCACATTACCATCCATGTCAATTTTCTTCTTGAAAACCCACTTGCACCCTATAGGCTTTATGCCTTCAAGTGGGTCAACCAAGTTCCAAACTTGATTTTAATACATGGAATCCATTTTCGACTTCATGGCGTTAAGCCATTTATCCCTTTCTGAACTTTTCAGAACTTCTTCATAACTGGCAGGTTCCTCATCATCAATGAGTAACATGTCGTTCGATTCACTTATGAGAAATCCATATCTCTCAGGAATATTGCGTGTTCTACCAGATCTACGAAGATGTGGTGTCACAATAGGTCCAGCCGATGGCTCATCACTATAAGTTATCGATTGTGGTGCTTCACCAGGTATCTCATCAATGTCTATTGGAGTCTCTCGAGCCTTCTTGTAAGAGAAACTCTTTCTCTAGAAACACAACATGCCTTGAAACAAACACCTTTTGTTCCACAGGATGATAGAATTGGTAACCCCTTGTTTCCTTAGGGTATCCAATAAATAGATATTTATCAGACTTAGCATCCAATTTGTCTGATACAGTCCGCTTCACATAAGCAGGACAACCCTATATCTTCAAGTAAGATAAATGAGGTTTCTTACTATTCCATATCTCATATGGAGTAGTTGAGACTACCTTGGTTGGCATTCTGTTTAGTAAGTAAACAGTTGTCTGAAGTGCATAGCCCCAAAAGGACTTGGGAAGATTCGCATGATTCATCATCGACCTGACTATGTCCAACTCCAGTTATGCCTCTCAGATACACCATTATGCTACAGTGTATATGGCGGAGTCCATTGAGATAATATACCATTGTCCCTTAGATAATCTAGAAACTCTTGACTCAAGTATTCACCACCTTGATCTGATCGAAGTATTTTAATACTCTTGCCAAGTTGTTTCTCTACTTTATTTTTGAATTCTTTGAACCTTTCAAAGGCTTCAGACTTGTGTTTCATCAACAAACACATACCCAAACCGTGAGTGATCATCAGTGAAGGTAATGAAGTAGCTATAGCCTCCTAGAGCATGAGTTGTCATAGGTCCACATACATCCATATGTATTAGACCAAGTAACACTCCCACCGGTTCACCTTTTCTAGTAAAAGGTAACTTGGTCATCTTGCCTTTTAAGCATGATTCGCATGTATCGAATGAATTAGATTCAAACGATTCCAGAATTCCACATCGGTGTAATTCAGACATGCATTTCTTGCTTGCATGGCCAAGATGACAATGCCACATGTAGGAGTCTAATTGATTATCCTTTCGAGCATGCTTGTTGCTCGCTTCGATATTGAAAATGTCACTAGATACGTCCAACGTATAAATACCATTGCTCAAAGTTCCAGTCCCATAAAGGACACCATTCAAAGTTATATAACAACAATTATTACTAAATATCAAATGGTAACCATTTTTATTTAAGAAGTAAATAGAAACAATGTTCTTTATTAGAGAAGGAACATAATAGCAATTGTGCAGTTCTAATATTAGTCCACTAGGGAGCTTCAGCAAATAAGTTCGGATGGCGACCGCTGATAAACAAGTATTTATTGTGGTACCATTACAAATTAATTACCAAACCCTCTATACACTAATATAGCATAGGGAACGATCCGGATCGTTTCCCAATGAGTGTAATCGATAGAATAGTAAACTTAAGATTTCTAATTATTGCTTTGAGTTTTCTATTGAAGATGGGGGTTTGGATTTTAAAAGACTAATCCTACTATTGCAAAGTAATTAAAACCCTAAACTAACATGCAATAACTAAATCAAACAATGAGGAAGTAAATCAACAAAAATTGGAAGAGGAAATAAATGATCTAATCAACCCAAGATAGGCCTGGTGAATGAACAAGTTCCTCCGACTAAATCCAACGAAGCATGATCGAGACTCCGCAAATGGCAGTGGATGTGGGATGGTGCAAACTCTTGAATCCAGTAGTTTGATGGAAGCTCCGAACTCTCGTGGATTTGATTGAACTCGAAGAAGTGTCATTGGGACAGAACTCCTCCTCGAATCCGAAGGAGAAGGTGGATGAGCTGTGGAGATGGAGGGCATCGCCGAAATCTCTCGATGAAGCGGTTCCTCCTCGAATTCGTGGAGAAAAATGGATGAACAATCCTAAATCTACTAAGCATCATTACACTCCCTGGCAACGGCGCCAAAATTTGATGAATAGGTATTTATTGTGGTACCATTACAAATTAATTACCAAACCCTCTCTACACTAATATAGCATAGTGAACGACCCGGATCGTTTTCCAACGAGTGTAATCAATAGAATAGTAAACTTAGGATTTCTAATTATTGCTTTGGGTTTTCTATTGAAGATGGGGGTTTGGATTTTAAAAGACTAATCCTACTGTTGAAAAGTAATTAAAACCCTAAACTAACATGCAACAACTAAATCAAACAATGCAGGAAGTAAATCAACAAAATCTGGAAGAGGAAATAAATGATCTAATCAACCCAAGATAGGCCCGATGAATGAACAAGTTCCTCCGGCTAAGTCCAACGAAGCTTGATCGAGACTCCGCAAATGACAGTGGATGTGGGATGGTGCAAACTCCTGAATCCAGTAGTTTGATGGATGCTCCGAACTCTCGCGGATCCGATTGAGCTCGAAGAAGTATCATCGGGGGGGACTCCTTGAATTCGAAAGAGAAGGTGGATGAACTTTGGAGATGGAGGACGTCACCGAAATATCTCGATGAAGCAGTTCCTCCTTGAATCCGTGGAAAAAAAATGGATGGAAGCAAGGTGGAGGTGTCTGCTAGGGCTCGAGGGAAGAAAATATTTAACTAACAACCAAATGAAATAAGCAATGCATCAACGAAATCTAATGCATGAAGATGATGTAAAGTAAAGCACGAAACTAAATCTAATCTAATGAACTACAACCTAATTACTCTAAGAAGCATTTCATCAAACACTATGTAAGCGTGAAAGAATTTAAACTTAGTGCGTGCAATTCTAAACATGGAATCTGAATTTGACTACAAGCATTCAACACAAACTAAACCAAGGAACAATCAAACAAAGAGAGTTGAAAAATAGGTGCTGGAAGATGCAATCAGCATTGCCGTGAAGGAACTAGCCACAAAAGTGGAGCGCTGCTGAAGTTGTGGATCGGCTGCTAGTGGTCGGAGCGATAATGGAGGGGAATCCCCACTCCGGTGGTTGTGGTAGTGGCTAGCCAGATCGATCGGAGGGGAATCCCCACTCCGATTGGTCGGCGGTGGATGAAGCTGTTGGAGGTGTTGATCGAACTATGGAGGTGGCTGTTAGAGTTGCTAGTCAGATGGAGAGTGGACTGCCGGTGGTGGATGGCACCCCCGATCAGAGGTGGAACAGATGACCGACGATGGAGAAGCGACTGTGCGTCGGCTGCTCGCGCGTGAAAGGGGAGATGGAAGTCGGTTGTGGATGTTGACGGTAGAGGAGGTGATGGAGGAGACCACCGGTCACCGGAGATTGGAGGGAATTCTCTTCCCTCTCCGGTGACCGGCGAGGAAGTGGAGAGCACGGCGGGCGATCGACGTTGCGTGAAGATTGCGGAGGGGGTTGGAAATGTCGGCTGCCCTTTCTGCTTGCTCGAAGAAGCATTAAGTGGATTATCTCCACCATCCGATCGAAGCAAGATCTAATACTAGCCGTCCATTGAAGCTAGGTTAATTGAATCTGATTAATCCATGAAGGGATGTGCATCCAACGGCTGAAATTATTTCGACTTTGAATGAATGGATCTGATCACTCTGAATGGATAATCACAATCAGCTGAAGTTGGATGAAGGCCTAAGATGTCCAGATCTAAATGTATGGACCGGATCGCTCCAGATTCATATGGATGGCTCAGATCAATCAGATCTCATCGGACAGTCAGGATTAAACAGATCTGAACCCTTGATTAAATTGCCTCTGATCTTGATGAAGGGCTTAGATTCTTCCAGCTTAAAATGCCTATTATGATCCTTAGATGAAGCCATATTTGATCCAACTCGAGTCTAGTCTAGTGGATCATCTCAATCTCCTACAAAAAAAGATAAAATTCGCATATAAGTCCAAAATTTAGGAGAATTTACAATAAGGTCCAAAAATATATCCAACTCATAAAACATGATAATAATCAATAATAAATCACTCGGGAGGATAAAAACAGTGATATTAAGGACCAAAATAATATGACAAAATGGTAGTTATCAATCGCAGTAACTTTTGCTCCATTGCCAACTCGCAAATTTGACTCCCCTTTGATGAGTCTTCTTCTATTCCTTAGTCCTTGTATGTCATTACATATATGTGAGCCACACCCAGTATCCAATACCCAAGTGTCTAAGAAAATAGAATGATAATCAATAATGAAGATACCTGAAGAGGATGGGGCATCAGATGCCTTCTTCTTCTTCACGGACTCAAGATAAATCTTGCAGTTTCCCCTCCTTGCCATAATGATGGCAAGTGTCCTTTTGTGCTGGTTCTGCCTTCTTAGCCTTTTTCTTCTTCCCTTTGGTATGTTCCTTTAACTTCCTCTTAAAACCTTTCTTTGAGGAATTAACTAATAGAATCGCCTTCTCCTCATTCTTTATAGAAGGCTCCACAGTCTTCAGCATATTGAGGAGCTCAGGAATAGTGGATTCAAGTTTGTTCATCTGGTAGTTCATCATAAATTGTGAGAAACTCTTGGGTAAACAATGCAGAATTAAGTCAATACTTAATTCATGATCCATCACAAACCAAGCCAGCCGCTCGATGTACCCATTCATCTTTAGCACAAACTACACTACAGATGAATCTTCTTGCATCTTAGAGGTGAAGAGGAGCTTGGAGACTTCGAACCTTTCGGATCTCGCTTGCTCATCAAACAACTCATGAAGATGGAAGACTATGGTATTAGCATCCATATGCTCATGCTGCTTTTGCGCTTGGGTACTATCGCTGCTTAAGATGATGCAAACTCGCTAATTCAAAATCACCATACATGTTTCTGATAGGCCAACAATTGGTCTGGAGTTGCATCGTCCCTAGGACAGTTGGGAAGAGGCTCTTCAAGAACATACGCGAGCTTTTCAGCCTTGAGAACAATTCTCAAGTTTCTAATCCAGTCCAAGAAGTTAGGCCCAGTCAATTTGTTCGAATCCAAAATAGTGCACAAATTCAAAGACGTCATGATCAATCGATTAACATAGAAATACAAAATCGAGCATATATGAGAAAGATGGAAAAATGCATCAACATACATTTACAAATCCCATTCATTTTTCGAATTTTAAAAACCCCAAAATCACTTTGGGAGATCGTAGGTCCATCTCTGAATGGGTTGATATCCAACATAGATATGAACAACCTTGGAGAGAGTCCAACAAGCCATTCAAAGCTATGATGGTAGGTATCAAGTATACCGATTGCATATTACATATATGCAACTATCACAATGTACTATCAAATAATTGAATGTTCACACATACATCGGGTTGTTAACTCATTAACAAGTATGCATCATATGCATAGCACCCAACTTTACTTCCCTTCACATCGACCTTGGAGAGAGTCCAACAAGCCGATGCTCCAGCTTAAAGCCAACCCATTAATCGAGAAATAGTTTTAATATGGTTAGAGCACATTCAACCAATTAGCTCGGCTTGGAGAGAGTCCAACAACCAAAGCTAACGATTGACCTATGACTCTTACCATATTAGTATTAAACTATTCCATGGTTTGAACATGTTCAGGTTCGAGCCGGGCTTGGAGAGAGTCCAACAACCCAAACAAGAAACAGAACTCTGGTTCCAACCATATTAATGGAAGGTGTAGGCTTTAATATTGTGTAAGGGTTTTAATGTCTCATCCTCTTTGCATGCAAATAACTATTATCTACATGGCATGACATACATGACATACATCTACATGTCACGACACACATGACATAATGATATGCATCTAATGTAATTACATGACATACAATTATGGCATGTACAAAATTTCCTTTTATGTCATAACTATTTATGGAAATAAAATATGTTTGAGATTTGATTCTCCAAATCAAATCATGATTAAATTAGAAAACAAATTTCTAAATTTAATCACATATTTTATTTATGAATGGTCTCAATTAAGGAAAGTCAAATTTAATTTAGGAAATAAATTTTTTAAATTGTCAAAACTATTTATGGAAATAAAATATATTTTAGATTTGATTCCCCAAATCAAATCATGATTAAATTAGGAAATAAATTTATAAATCTAATCACATATTTTATTTATGGAAAGTGTTAATTTTCATAAATACTTCTAAACTTTCCAAAAGTAGAAGATTTCCATAAATACTTCTAAACTTTCCAAAATTAGAAAATTTCAATAAATACTTTTAAATTTTCCAAGAGTAGAAAATTTCCATAAATACTATTATGAATATCACAAAATAATTTTATGATTATATCGAAACACAACCTGGGCTCTGATACCACAATTGGGTTTCCCGGGCACCGCGACAAGTGTGTGTTCGAACACGTTTCGTAAACATGTGCACAGCGGAAGAATTAAAAGCAATAAATCTAATTTATTACAATACACACACCACACGCATGCAAGATACAATATGTGTAGACATAATCACAGTTTCAAATTTTGCAATAAAAGGAAATTATGCTAGTTATACCTGACGTATCACATGCAGCGGGAATGACATCAACCAGAGCAACTCACACTAGAATTGCCTCTATCCATATCCACGCCGAGTACCGTCGGGATAGCTTCACCAAGCTATGAGCCTCGTCTTCGTAGGAGTCACTAGCTTCGTGTCGAAGACGATGTGATTGAGAGGAGATCACAATCTGAATCAAAATTCGGATGCAAAACGAGTCCCTAAAAACTCGCTTCTTCGGAGAGGTATTCGTCAACCGATTGACAAATCCTTGGTCCTCCACTTATGAGGATTACAAGAGATCCAATCCCCGGCAAGGAAGTCGCTGTTGGAGCTCCAAACGCTGTCCAAATGACACTCCGACAAGAAGGGAACAAGCTGTCCAAAAACTGGACAACTTGGTGGAGGACTTGGCACTGGCCAAAGGAGGTGGCTGGCTAATCCTTGGTCACCGGACCCAAGATGGATCACCAGAGGGTCGCCGGAGGGGTGGCTAGCAGCAGCTGGACGTCGGTGGCACAAAGGGGTGCCCGCTCAAGAGCTGGGCGTGGATCCTCTTGTGCGGCGGCAAGGAGAAGAGAGGGAGAGGAGAGGAAGAGAAGTTTCCAAAAATAAACTTAGGGCTCTCCAAACCTCTAGCTGCGCTTTTATAGAGCACATGTTTCTTAACCATCAAGAAACCTTCTCCTTAGAGTTATTGGTTCATAAACAAAACCCATTAACCCGCTCCAATAACTTAAGTTAAAATAAACCGAACCGAGTTGGTCTATTTTAAGTTAAAATGAACCGAACCAACTTTGGTTCATTCGTTTAAAACAAACCAAACCACTTTGGTTTATTTTCCACCATTGGATTAGAACCAAAACAATTTGGTTTATCCATCATGTCTTCATAAGACTCGACCCATCCATGCTTCCGTTCCGACTGAAATGATTTCATGCTCGCTCCTTGTTTGGTCCAACCAAACCTTGTTTCTCTCGATATGAGAATCTCATTCTCAAGCTCGTTTTAAATCCTTCGGATTACGCTCGTTGTGCGTATGACTAAATCAATTCCCGATTTATGTTGACCGCCTATAATTAACCATTAATTATAGAATGATCATGAGTGGTACCTAGTAGTACATCATAATCCCCAATTAATCAGAAAATCAACGGTTGATTCCAGAACCATTTCTGAAACCCTTCAGCAGTTATAATGAATTGTTCCCCGTTCCCTTCACTCATCTTATACCCACTTGGTTCAGGACATGGTCTATAGTGTCAATCCCCACTAGGCTGACTATGTCACACCTAACCCAAGTATCATTTCCTCATCTATGGATTCTATTTACTACACATGTATCCAAGAGTACCTTATTCTAAACATGTAATGCTTTGGCCAAAGACTTTAGTAACAATCCAACGAGAGGCTATGGGTATACATTTCCTCGCAAGGAGTAGTGAATCCTTTTTAAGCTATTCAAGCACCTTTGGCCACTTCGACTTATACCCAATCATCCCGGGTCTACATCTCCTCAGAGATACTTGCTTAAAATGTCAAAGCATAAGTCTTCATGACCAAGATGACTTGAATACTGCAAGTCAAAGGAACATCGCACTTAAGCTATAGTAAGAACTTCATTGACATATCCATATATGTAGAGAACCATATAAAGTCTTAACTGGTCACTCCAATGAACTAGTTACCATAACTAGCATCCACGATTAACTCCGGACACCACAATGTCTCCAGCTAGTGAGAATCAGCTGCTTGGATACACCAAAGAGTATATCTCGTGCTAGTCTCGACAGAATTGATGGTGTCCAAATCCATCAATTCATCGACTAGGGATAATTCCAATACATCACAATTACACATGTAAAGATACTCACTAGTTGTGATCCAATCACAAATTCTCTCATACTGTGAATCGTATTGTGGACATTCAGTAAATGAGTTTAAGATCTAATCAAATATATGAAAACATGTATACTCAAATAGTGAATCTTCATTTATCATATAAATGGTTTAAACATAAGGCGATTGCCTTAGGACACCTCTCATATATAAATAATAGGCTGCACGCAACACTGCCTCCCTTTCTCAGCAAAAGAAGCTGACCCAACAGTTGGCTGAGAGTAAACAGAAGGAGGTCACTCTGACCACTCAATGCGAAGATTTTATGATGCAATTGGCGATGACTCAGAGTGAGAAAAAAGAACTTTCAAAAAAGGATGTTGACTTCCACCAACAACTATTTCTGCAATCCAGTCAGCTCCAATAGGTTGACATCCTTACTCAGGATCTAGTGGGTTAGAAGATGCAACTAGAAAAGGCAGAGACCCAGGCTTCTCAATTGTTCGGTTGCTCTCCTTCAACTTCAGAACAAGAATCAACCATTGGAGGCCACTTTGACATCCTTCCAGCAACAATTGGAGAACTTTTTTTTCCGACTATCTCCACTTTTTCTGGGATGCTAGCTGAGGTTGCAGAACAACATTAGGAACTCCAGAGGGAGAATCCGAGGCCATGGCTTCCCTGGGCCAGCAAGCTGTAGCAGCGACTAAAGGCAGAGACATCCTGGCTGCTCAACTAGCTGATCATCAAGGCCAGTGGAAAGAGCGGGAAGAGGACCTGAAGATGCAATACGCCCGAAAAGGAGTGCATCTATTCATCTCGGGCTTTGAAGGGTCCTCCACTCTGAATGCTGCCGAGGGATATCCTCCACCAGGTGCAGATACAAGCCATTTAGATCCTGAGGTTGCCCTGACCAACTACCCCTAGAGATCTTCGAATTGTAATTGCCATACTTTCCGTGATGAATTAACCAACTGTTATTAACGAGAATCTTCAAGTTGTAATGTTTAACACTCTCTATGATGTATAAACCATTGTTATCAATGAAAAATATTCAGGGGCCACTCTTGCGTTCTTCCCTTTTCCTTGAAATGAATTAAATTTATTCTTTCCATCACTCAAGATCACCCCTCCCCCATGGTGTCAGTCGACTACCACTGTCTTTCCCTCGGGGATTCATTCGGGCTATCGTAGCCACTATTCCTCACACTCCAGAGTCACTTCCCGGGTGGTGAAACACACTACAAACTATTAAGTCAAATCAATTCTCCTTACCTAGATGAGGATGTAATCGCCCATTTCGGGATTAATACCTTGATTATTTTTCATACCAACGCCATTACTTCCTTCGACCTTTCACCTTCTCTTCCCCTTCCCAAGGAAGAATGTGAACCTTCCTTCATTTCTATAAATTACTACTACAAGTCTGGGCTATTCTTATTCTACCTTCATGGCTTCTGCAGGACACCCCATCAACGTAAGCTCGAGCTCCGACTCATTTGATTTAGATCATTTTGACATGAGCTTCTTTGACGACTCTGATACTCAGTCCACGACCACTTCTACGTACTGACCTCTTCCTCCTCAGACTCCAACCGATACTCTGACCCCCAGTGTGAGAAGGTCCTTTCGGGCTCCCTTCCCCTCCTTTGGCAATTGGGTCTGGAACCCTCCAATGACCTGGGAGTACACTATGAGAAATCCCCTGGCTTCAATTGAAGTTCCTCCTCTTCCTCTAGTCCTTGCCTTTCTTCCAATCCTTCCAAATGAGGTTCCTCCCTCCCCCCTGGCTGAAGCTCTGCCTCCTGCACCTCCAGCATAGGGTAACTTCCTTAGGGTTATTTTGGCGCCTCCTCTTGTAGAGGAGCCCTCTGTTGGCTCTAATAAACTTGGTTTATTTTGATTTTTCTTGTGTCGGGTACTCTGATCGGGACCCCTGGGATCCCACTTGATCCGCTCCATAGGGTTGACCCCACATAATAGCATTAACGAATGTTTCCATAGGATAATCAGATCCGGATCAAATAAGATCTGCTTTGCATCCGCTTTCTCTACGGAATATGACTAGTTTCTTCAGAATTACTGCATTCAACTACCCCAACTACTACCCCTACATCTTCCCATCTAATATACATTTACTACTTCTTTTTCCCAAGAGAATTGATTGATACCTCTCTTTTTATCTATAAAATCCCTCGACATTACCTTTACCCAACACATCCTTTGGTTCTTCTGCTTCTGTTGGTGTACTTTCCTCCCTTCTCCTACTTGCACCATGGAATACATATTAGAGCAGGATAGCAACTCTCCTTCTCCGGAGAGGCAGACTGAAGAGCAACGTCGTATCATGAAATTGGAAGAACAAGTCCAGGATCTGAAGCGACGCTTGAGGCTGGCCTCTACTCACAAATATTCCCTATGCCAAGAGCTAGTGGTGGCCCAGAGGAACCTGTCCAAGCATATATTCATATAGTAGTCTTATCTCAGACAACTGCTCAGCCGCCCGCATATACATAAAGAAACTCCATCGGTACTCCCAGGGAAAAACCTTAACCCCCCTTGTGGGAGCCCTACTCGTTATTTTGCTTTTCCAGAAAGCTGTGTTATGTATTCTTCCCCTATCAATGAAATCTTCTTCACAAAAGATTGCGTGTGTCTCTTCTCTACCAAATACACATTACATAAAAATGAATAAAATATTTCAATGCCAATGACAAACAAAACTTACCAACTTTATGCCAATGCTCCCTTCAACTTGTCCATCCATCTAGCCCTCATCCTTCTTGTGCATAATCTCAAATGGGTACAGTTTGATGGAACTACTCAAGCCTCATTCCTTTGATCTGCCTTAGCGGGATAATAGTGATAACGCACTCGAGCGAAGACCCAGTTTTTCCTCACTATACAGGGGTAATGGTAGTACAGTTAAGTGAAAACGCAACTCTTCCAATCCACCACCACACGGGGCTAGTAATAATACAGTTGAGCGAAGACTCAACTCTTCTGATCCACCAACACACGGGCATAATAATAATACAGCTGAGCGAAGACTCAACTCTTTCGATCCACCACCACACGGGGATAATAATAATACACTGAGCGAAGACTCAACTCTTCCGATCCACCACCATACGGGGATAGTAATAGTATAGCTGAGTGAAGACTCAACTCTTCCGATCCACCACCACATGGGGATAATAATAGTATAGCTAAGTGAAGACTCAACTCTTCCGATCCACCACCACACGGGGATAATAATAATACAGTTGAGTGAAGACTTAACTATTCCGATCCACCACCACATGGGGATAGTAATAGTATAGTTGAGTGAAGACTCAACTCTTCTGATCCACCACCACACGGGGATAATAATAGTATAGCTGAGCGAATACTCAACTCTTCCGATCCACCACCACACGGGGATAATAATAATACAACTGAGCAAAGACTCAACTCTTCTGATCCACCACCATACGGGGATAGTAATAGTATAGCTGAGTGAAGACTCAACTCTTCTGATCCACCACCACACAGGGATAGTGGTAGTATAGCTGAGTAAAGACTCAATTCTTTTGATCCACCACCACACGGGGATAATTGCTTACCTTGAAGACAAGCAGAAAGAATAGCGACGACTTGACTTAGGGCTTCTCCTGGTCAGGTCAGAAATTTTTTACTCCGCTATTGTATTTCTTTAGTGCATCTACCTTGAACCCAACTCCTCCGTTCCACCACCATATGGGGATAGTTACTTACCTTGAAGACAAGCAAAAAGAATAGTGACGACCTGACTTAGGGCTTCGCCTGGTCGGGTCAGAAATTTTTTACTCCGACGTTGTATTTCTTCAGTGCATCTACCTTGAACCCAACTCCTCCGTTCCACCACCATATGGGGATAGTTGCTTATCTTTAAGACAAGCAAAAAGAATAGTGACGACTTGACTTAGGGCTTCACCTGGTCGGGTCAGAAATTTTTTTACTCCAACGTTGTATTTCTTCAGTGCATCTACCTTGAACCCAACTCCTCCATTCCACCACCATATGGGGATAGTTGCTTATCTTGAAGACAAGCAGAAAGAATAGTGACGACTTGACTTAGGGCTTCACCTGGTCGGGTCGAAAATTTTTTACTCCGCCGTTGTATTTCTTCAGTGCATCTAACTTGAACCCAACTCCTCCGTTCCACCACCATACAAGGATAGTTGCTTACCTTGAAGACAAGTAGAAAGAATAGTGACGACCTGACTTTGGGCTTCGCTTGGTCTGGTCAAAAATTTTTTACTCCGCCGTTGTATTTCTTCAGTGCATCTACCTTGAACCCAACTCCTCCATTCAACCACCATACGGGGATAGTTGCTTACCTTGAAGACAAGCAGAAAGAATAGTGACGACCTGACTTAGGGCTTCGCCTGGTTGGGTCAGAATTTTTTTACTCTGCCGTTTATCATTAGTGCATTAGCTTTGAACCCCAACTCCTTCGTTCTGCCACCGCACGGGGATGATAGCTTCGGTTAATACCGATCCATAAGAAGTGTGATGACCCGATCTAGGGAATTACCCACTCAGGTCGGAACAATTTTTTACTTCGTCATTCTTCACAGGTGTCTTTACCTTAAACTCTATTCCTCCGTTCTGCCACTGTAAGAGTATGATGGCTTCGATTAATACCGAGTCGTAAGAAGAGTGATGACCCGATCTAGGGCGTTTCCCACTCAGGTCGGAATAATTTTTTACTCCTCCATTCTTCACAAGTGTCTTTACCTTAAACCCTACTCTTCTGTTCCACCACCGCACGGGGATGATGGCTCTGGGATAAGACCAGGTCATAAGAAATGTGATGACCCGATCTAGGGCATTGCCTAATCAGGTTGGAATAATTTTTTACTCCGTCATTCTTCACAGGTGTCTTTAGCTTAAACCCTACTCCTCTGTTTCGCCACCGCACGGGGATGATGTCTCTGGGGTAAGACCAGGCCATAAGAAATGTGATGACCCAATTTAGGGCGTTGCCCAATCAGGTCGGAATAAATATTTTACTCCATCGCTCTTCATAGGTGTCTTTACCTTAAACCCTACTCCTCCGTTCAGCCACCGCACGGGGATGATGGCTCTGGGGTAAGATCAGGCCATAAGAAATGTGACGATCTGATCTAGGGTGTTTCCCAATTAGGTTGGAATAAATATTTTACTTTGTCGCTCTTCACAGGTGTATTTACATTAAACCCTACTCCTCCGTTCTTCCACCACACGGGGATGATGGCTCTGGCGTAAGATCAGACCATAAGAAATGTGACGACCTGATCTAGGGCGTTTCCCAATTAGGTCGGAATAAATATTTTACTCCGCCGCTCTTCACAGGTGTCTTTACCTTAAATCCTACTCCTCCGCTCTACCACCGCACGGGGATGATGGCTCTGGGGTAAGATCAGGCCATAAGAAATGTGATGACCTGATATAGGGCATTGCCTAACCAGGTCGGAATAAATATTTTACTCCGTCACTCTTCACAGGTGTCTTTACCTTAAACCCTACTCCTTCATTCCTCCACTGCATGAGGATGGTGGCTCTGTCTGATAATGGGTCGTGGAAAAGACAATTTCTGATTCTGAATTTTTCTGGGGACCACATCTCTGCTCTGAAGCCCATTTAGCACCATAAGCATACCCTGAACCATATAAAACTCTTCACCTTCCCCCTTCTTCATCTTTGCCCCCCTTTAACTTCCAACCCTTCTCCTCCTTTCTCCCCTTGCCAAAAATTCTCTTGCTTCCTTCAGATGACTTCCTTTTGTCCCTTGCTTTCTGAAGGCCAAGATGAAATCTCTTCTTCAATGACTGATGGCGGAGTACCGTCAGGGGCTTAAATAGAGCGGAGACTAGCCATTTGATACCACTACATTTTCGCTCCTTGTTTAATCTTCTTAGGTATCCCCCACCCTTGCTTCAACATCTACTTCTTCTCCTTGTTCCTCCATGCCTTCATCTCCCGTTGTCTCACCTTCGCCCAATGTAAACACCCAGTCCTTATAGTCTTCTTCCCTTCCTTCTTCGCCATTATTGCCAAACCCTAGCCCACCTGCCTCTTCACCTTCAATTTTAGGTGGCAAGAGGTCACCCCCTCTTTTTTTATAGAGCCAAGCGGAATTGAGGGGAGCTACACGCCAACGGCTACAGGGAGAAAGTATTACTTCCCTTGATTCTTCTTCTTCTTCGGAGCTTCCCCCATCATTAGAACTAGTTTCCAATACCTCTCCTCCATCTTCTCCATCACAAATTCTGACCATGTACCCATCATCTTCCCCATCGACCCCTAACGCGAAAAGACTTTCTCCACATCCTAGTTTAGAACTTGTCTCTAACACTTTCCCCTCTACCAATGAAGAACCACTAATCTTCCTTCAACTTCCTCTCCTCTACCTGTGCCCATATCCTCAAAAGCATTTATCCCCCCCTGTCTTCCCCTCCTTTCCTTCTCCTGGTGGTTCACCTTCCTCCATCATCCATCAAGTTGTTTCTGACATTCTGCCACCACCATCAACCTCCACCTCTTCCTCTCCTGCTTCCCTTAGCCTTCTGGCGATGACTCTTTTTGCTGCCCCTCCGACATCTCCCCTCTCCTCAGGAGCCCCTTCCATTTTCCAGAGCATCATCTTTCCTCCTCTGGGATTATTAGAACAATCCTCCAGGCTGCCTCCCTTCATACCAGTCATGAGTGAGTCCACTCCTCTGGTGGCCTCCACTCCTTCTTCCTCTGACAGGAATATCCAAATCCTCAACTTAGAGGAGCTCACTCCGCAGATGGAGAGTCTGTGCCATAGCTTGGAGCTGGTAGGTTTTCTTGGCTACCTTTGTATATGTTTTCAGTAATAACTTCACTATACACCTTCTATTTTCAAGTGACGACAAATTACAAGGAGCTAGACCGCTCCTTCTCTTACTACCGAGCCCAACTCCAATAGTAGACCCACCAATAGCAGGAGGATCAAACTGCCTTCCAAGATAGGGAGCAACACCAACTACAAGAACTGTCCCGCTACCAAGACCAACTAGCTAAAGCCCACCGTCAAAGGAAAGAAGATGCTGAGACCATAGCAACCCTTCAAAATCAATGACAGAGGGATGCCGAGATCATATTCGCTCTTCAAAGTACCCAACAAAGAGATGATCATGCCACTACATCTAGAGAAAATTCCTTGTCACAAGAACTAATTGATTGGCAGAATCGAATGGATGAAATCCAACGGCAGAGACAGGAGGATGCCAAAACTATAACAGCCTTGCAAGCTTAGCAGTTGAAGGATTCGGAGAAAATATCCAGCCTCCGCACTTGATTGAGCAAGGAGGTACAAGAGAATTCATCTTTAATAACAGCTAGAGCTCATGCTCATGCTTGCCTACATAGGCAAGAAACTTCCCTTCAGCAACTGAGTAGTGAAATTGCTCGTACTAGGGCTTATACCGAGGTGGTGGAAGGAATTTCGGCTTCCATGCGCGAAGACATGATGGAGATGTCGAGGGTCGTGCAGCAAGGCCATACTTCCCGGTCCGATGATATATCCACTCTTATCGACGCTATCACTCAGGTATCCCAACGATACTGTCAAATTCGTCAAGCTCTTCAGGAGCACCGGGAGTACTATGACAAGTTTCATCAGGATACACACACGATTGACCCGAACCAACAAGAGCGTCTGCTATCTTTAATGCGAGCTACATATCAGGACGGATTCAATGAAGTGGTTCAGCAGTATGCTGACCAGGGATTCCCTCCGGCCGATCGTCCTGCTCTTTTTCTACATTGGGAGACTGGCTTTAGGCGCTATCCCTCGGATCATTTTATATTGTAATTTTCATGTCATTTTAGAACTGTTGTTACTCATTGATAATTGCATCAATGAATTATTTATCCTTGATCCTGCTATTAACTTTCTTTATTCTACAAATGAGAAGCTATATTTCAATGATTTATATCTTTCAACCCTGCTCATATCCATTACTCATGCTGTTGCATAATGGGGGTCACATAAAACCCATAGGAAAGAGGCCAAATTTCTTCTTTCAACAACCTTCTTCTACATGGTATGAAAATATTTTAAGTGCACAGCATTCCAGGGCCGAGGCAATTCCTTGCCCTTATCGTCTTTTAGTAATAAGCTGACCCAGCCACTCGGCGAACAATAGTGTAAGGTCCTTCCCAATTAGGAGCTAGCTTCTCCGGGTCTCCTGTAGGGTTGACTAGATCACCTTCTTGAAACCTCCTGGGCACCACCCTCTTGTTAAAGTCTTGCTGTATTCTTTGCTTGTAAAATTCTGTTCGCCTTCGAGCTTGCTCCTATCTTTCTTCCAGCAAATCCAGCTCAGTTCTTCTAATGATTTGATTTTGTTCTGGCTCATAAGCTTCGACTCGGGCATTGCTTAGAATGGCTTCCATCGAAATAACGGCTTCAGTCCCGTACACCAAGCTAAATGGGGTTTTTCTCGTTGCCGTCTTAGGAGTAGTTCGGTAGGCCCATAGAATCTCAGGCAATTCATCTATCCAATTTCCTCTCTAAGCGCCCAATTTAGTCTTTAACCCCTGAATAAGGATTCTATTAGTTACTTTCATCTATCCATTAGCCTGAGGGTGAGCTACCGAAGTGAAAGCTTGCTGAATATTAAGGCTTTGACACAATTCTCTAATCTTCTTACCTTGAAATTGCCGCCCATTATCACTTACTAACCTTCATGGGATTTCGTACCGGCATATGATGTTTTTCAACAGAAACTGTATTACCACATTTTCTGTTATTTTAGCTAAAGGTTCAGCCTCTACCCATTTAGAAAAGTAATCCACCGCTTCCAATAGAAACTTCTTCTGTAAAGGTGCAGCAGGCATGGGACCCACTATATCCATCCCCCACTGGTCAAAGGGGTAGGAAGCAACTACAACCCTTATCAACTCGGCTAGTTTCTCAAATCGATTGTTGTGTTTTTGATAAGCTGAACAAGCTTGCACCAAGCGGGTTTCATCTTGATGAAGAGTGGGCCAGAAATACCCAGCCATCAATATTTTCCTGGCTAAGGCCCTTCCTCCCAAATGGTTACTGCAACATCCTTTGTGTATTTCTCGAAGCACCCATTCGGCATCTTCCTTTCCCAAGCATTTCAATAGGGGGTGCCCAAAAGACGTCTTATATAGAAACCTATCCACAATTGTGAACTGTTTCGCTCTAGTCAACAAGATAGATGTCGCTCCTCTTTCCTCAGGAACCTTTCCTTGCTGCAAATATGCCATAATATTAGTTCTCCAATCAGAGATTGGATCACTTTCCGATATCACCTCTTCCACATTACATATTGCTAGAGAATTGGGAACTTCCATGCAAATAGAACCTTGCTACCTTATCCCTTCTAAGGCGCTAGCTAGCTGAGCCAATTCATCCGCCATTCAATTGTTCTCTTTGGGAATCTGCTGTAGGATGACCTCCTAAAAATGAGCTTTTTCCTTTTCAAAAGCTATCAAATATTTTTGTAGCCTCTCTTCCCGAACAACAAAAGCACCCTGGAGTTGTGATACTACTAACTGAGAATTTGGATGCATAGTGATAGAAGTTGCCCCAACAACTTTGGCTGCCTACAATCTGGCCAGAATGGCCTTATACTCTACCTCATTATTAGATGCTTGATATCCTAGGTGAATGGCTACATGGGTTTCTTCTTCTTTGGGAGATACCAACAGTACCCCCACTTCGTTGCCTATAGATCCAGAAGATCCATCCAAAAACATTCCATACCTTCTTCCCTTCTTCTTTTTCGGTCAAACAGTTTCCCAACCCTGCAGGTACTTCTGCTAGGAAATCAACTAGCGATTGAGCCTTGACAATAGTTCAGGGATGATAGTGGATGTCATATTCACTTAGCTCCACAACCCACTTAGCTAATCTTCTTGAGGAATTAGGTTTAGTGACCACTCTACCCAATTAGCTGTGTGTCAAGATGTTGATTGGATGGGCTAAGAAATATGGTTATAATTTACGAACTGTCAGAACTAGGATGTATGCCAATTTCTCTAACTAAGTGTACCGTGACTCTGCTCCTTTCAAGATATGACTGGTATAATAAAATGGGTTGCTATTGAGAACCTTCCTACTTTAACAACACTGAACTGATAGCTCTCTCTGAAATAGCTAAATACATCCACAATGACTCTCCTAATACTGGTTTGGCTAACAGAGGTAGTTCAACTAAATATTGCTTTAGTTCTTGAAAGGCTTGCTCACATTGATCATCCCACTGGAATGGAGCGACATTGCATAGAATCTAAAAGAAGGGTAACCCTTTGTTCGCCGACCTGGCTATAAAACGAGACAAGGAAACTATTCTTCCTACTAACTTTTGAGTCTCTCCCACAGATTAGTAGGTGATTTCATGTTACACAATGCTTGCACTTTCTATGGGTTGGCTTGCAATCCTTTTTCTGTTACAATATATCCCAGAAATTTCCCACTCTTCACCCCGAATAAACACTTCTTGGGATTCAACTTCATGTTGTACCGCCTAAGGGTGGCAAAAGTTTCCTCCAGATCTGTAACCAGATCTCGAGTGGTTTTGGAATTGACAAGGATGTCATCAACATATACTTCTACATTCTTGCCTTTTTGTTATGCAAAAATTTTATCCATGAGTCATTGATAAGTAGCTCTTGTGTTCTTTAGGACAAAAGGCATCACTACATAAGCATACAACCCTCCTGCCATCACAAAATTGACACGCTTCTGGTCATCTTTCGCTAGTTGTATTTGATGATACCCTTGGTAGGCATCCATGAGAGATACAACTTCATATCCGATGGTAGAGTCAACTAGCTGATCAATATGAGGCAAGGGGTAGCAGTCTTTAGGGCAGACTTTATTCAAATCATGAAAGTTGATACACATCCTCCACTACCTCGAGGGTTGGGGACCAGAACTACATTAGATACTCACTCATGGAATTGAATTTCTTTAACATGGCCATCTTGCAGTAATTTATCTACTTCTTCAACAATGAATTTATCCTTCTCGGGCCCGACGTGTCACCTCTTCTGCTGGACGGGCCGGATTCCCCGAGTGATGTTAAGATGATGCTCAGCGACTTGAGGGTCTATCCCTGTGAGGTCATGCATATCCTTGGTGAAGATATCTTCATTCTTGCGTAGGCAGTTCACCAGTTCTTCCTTTGTCTCCAGTTGTTGGGCCACCTGAATGACCTTTCCAGGAGTTATCTCCACAGATTCGCCTTCTTCTATCTTTTCAACTCTGGGTGGGGATTCTTCCAGTACGTAGACATCAGAAGTGATGACAGTTTTTCCCTTAGGGTCTTCCACCCTTGCCTTCTTCTTATCGTCCCTTACCATTTGTACATAACAAATTTGAGCTGCTTTCTGCGCTCCTCGTGCTTCCCCAATCAATTGTCCGACTGGGATTTTCACCTTTTGATGGTAAGGGGAGGCCACCGCCTGAAAAATGGATAGAAAAGGATGACCCAAAATAGCATTATAAGTGGATGGAGCATCCACTATGAGAAAAGGAGTAATATTAGTTTTTTGGTTGGGTTTGGCACCCAGAGTGAGAGGTAAGGAGATCTGCCCCACAGGATGCGCCATGTGTCCCGTGAATCCAAATAAAGGAGTAGCCACATCCTCCAGTTGCACATTTCCCAGCTGCATCTACCCAGATGCTTCCTAGAAAAGGATATTGACTGAACTCCCCGAGTCAACTAGGACTCAGGCTACCTCATAGTTAGCTAAAGAAATCTGGATTACCAAAGCGTCAGTATGAGATAGTAGAATACCCCATATATCTTCAGGTTCAAAGTATATTTATGGCTCACTCTGAATGGCTTGCCCTGTTCCAATGGCTAAACTCTCCATGAGGCAGGCATATGACTTCCGAGCCCTATTAGAGTCCCCATCAGTAGGTCCTCCTGCAATGACGTGAATAACTCCCCGTGTGGGGATGCCATTCAGGGCAACTGAAGGGCCTTCACTTGCTGATCCTCCTTGCGAAGTGCCCTCTTGAGCAAGTATTTGCTGACTCTGCTCGGGGCGAGTTTGAGGTCTTCCGTTATTGGTTCCCTGGCCTGCGACATTAGGCCATTGACCTCTTATTACCGGTCCTCCCATATGAGCTTGCAAATGTGGATATATGGCTCAGATGCGCTCCAACTCCTCCTGTAACTTAAAACAATGACCACTGGTATGACCATACTCCATATGGTACTGATAGAAGAAAGGAGCTGAGGGATTACGGGGAACTCCCCTATATCCCACCGGACACTGGAGAAGACCCTGTTGGTCATAAGATTCTATTTCTCACTCCTTCCAAATCCTTGAGAGAGGTAAGGCCTCAGCGGCCATCACTCATTGAGGATGGGCTGGATGAATTTTTGGGGCCAACATTCGTGGTTTGGGTGCTGTGAGTACAAGAGGTCTAGCATATTCACGCCTAGGAAGTCCTTGTTGCACAGGGGGAGGGTTCCTCTCTGCTGGAACAGGGGTTTGAGTGTTTTCTGCCCGTCTTACCCTTAGTCCCTCTTCTTCATTGATATACTCCTACACATGACTCAACCGTTCTTCATAACCGATCGCGGGCTTTCTCAGTAAAGAGCTGAGAAAAGGTCCTTCCCTTAACCCATGAGCGATAGCCACCCTCAGAATATCCGACCCCATGGAGGGAATGTTCCTAGCAGTAGCAGTGAAATGATGAAGATATCCCCTCAAAGACTCTATAGGTTCCTACCTTATATACAGTAGTATAGAAGCGTCATGCTTGTAGGTCTTACAACTAGCGAATTCTTGCCAAAAAACTCCCTTCAGATCGGCAAAACAAGTGATAGAACCGAGGGGTAAAGCTCCGAACTACCTCTGTGCTGATCTGGCTAGAGTGATGTGGAAAGATCTGTACTTAAGGGCATCTATATAGCAATGCAGAGAAGCGGATCCCTCGAATTGTGATAGACGCTCCTCCGGGTCGGAGGTGCCATCATACATCCCCACTTGAGGATTTCGGAAATGTGGGGGTGGTAACTCTAACATGATGTCCACGGTGAATGGACTAGGCACATAAACTTCAAGGGATCTGGTGGATTGGCTTTCTCCTTGGTCCTTTTGCCTGGTTTGCATCACCAGTATGGTATTTTGATACACTCTCCCCACCGGTCCATCACCTAGTAATATTTCGGCGTATAGCGTTGTCATTGGTCGGACTGGAGGAGGCCTCTCATGAAGCTGCTCTCGAGGAGAGGGTGAAGGGAGGAAACTTCGCTTCCCACTTCAACTCGGTTGCTTGTTCATGGCGATCCTGTCTTCGTCCCCGGATTAAAAAAATTAATACATGACAATTAGGGATTACCCAAGCTACCATTCCATCATCGTGCTATCCGATTAGAGTGGTCACTTGAACAAACTTATTGTTCAAGCAACCTACCTCTATTCTTCGAATAGCTGCGAAATAGATGATGTATGGATCGCCAATTTTTGTGTTTGTATTCAGGGTCCAAGTAATTAGCCACATAACAAAAACATACAACATACAAAGAAATAAAAGGAAAGCAAAACAAGATTTATACCTCTTGTTTACCTCAAGGTCTTCTATCGTATGTCCTATCCTCCTCTTGGACGTTGTGTAGGCAACGATCCTCCAAGAGATGAAGCCTCCTAGATTATGATCTTCCTTTCCTTGCTCGCTCTGAACAAGAGGAAGTATAGAAACAAAACTCTTCTCCTATCTAGGACCGGCCACCAAGTCAATGGACTTGGTGTTGCCGCCGGCCAAGGAGGAGATGTGGGGCGCCGGCCAACCTTTAAGAAAGGTTACTGCCGGCCAACCTAGAGAGAGAGAGAGAATGGGAAGATTTGCCGCCTATCTAGAGAGGGAGATGGTGGTTGTGTTGCCGCCGACCAAGAGGATCACCAAAAACCCTAATGTTGTTGCCTCCACCCACAAGGAAGAGGAAACCCTAGGGTTGCCGCCGCCCAACTCTCCTCTCAAGCCAAGCTCCAAAACCCTAATCTCTCAAGTTCATCTCCATGCCAAAGCCTTGGCCTCCTTTTATAGAGTTAGGCTTAAGCCTCCTTTTAATATCTATCATCAGATCTAGGGATTTAATCTCAACCGTCGGATCTAGAGATTTAATCTCAACCGTCGAATCTAGAGATTTAATCTCCACCGTCGGATCTAGAGTTTTATTTTCCATCATAGGATCTAGACTTTATAAGGGTTTTAATAGGCTACGATAGGGACCATGAGGAGGAGTTGGATCTTGGCCACCCAATGGATCAAGCCCACATAAAGTTCGATCCATTAATGATAATCCATTCCACTAGAGGATTATCATTGATCTACCTCACCAACCCCCATAAGTTAATATGGGCTCCATATATTATTTGTACATATATCTCTCCGTGTTTAAGATCTTGAATATCCGTCGATTAATTAATTTACTAACAATTAATTAATCCACATCTAACTCCATGAGTAGTACCACTCAACCTTATCATCATGCCGGACCAAGTCCACCTGCAGGGTTTACATGATGAACCTTATGATCTCCTCAAGGGGACATCATCATCCTAATATATAGGACACGGTTTCCTCCTATAATCAACAACACACCATATAAATAATATCATTTCCCAACTTACCGAGCCATTCGATTTACTCTATAAATCTCGCCCATTGGTAAATCAAAGAAATGAATGCTAAGTATATGTGCCCGTTATTATATCGGGATTAAGAGCATATACAACATAATATCTGAGGTCCGATTCAATTATGTAGTCAGCAATAAATCGAATCACCTCTCAGTCGGTCCTGCTCAATACACACAAAGTGTACTAGTGTAATTCTATGGTCAAGACAAACCAATACCAAATTACACTACAACCATACCAATGGTTTGTCCATAACCATCTAGGTTGTGAGCTCTTACTTATACTTTACATGGAACTGATAACATAATCTCCCGTGTGACACTACGCACCATGTTATCTACAATGTAATGTATTAGACAATATGCATAATCATAAATATGCAAACAATGATCATGTGATTCTTATTTCAAAAACAAAGATGTTCATACAAAAGATAGACTTTTTAGTATACATCCCAACAATCTCCCACTTATACGAAAAGACTATGTTGTCCTCGTACTGCCATACATTTTATTTCCATTCCCTCCACATGCCTATCAAAAGCTATTGCTGGAAGGGCCTTAGTGAAAGGATCTGCCAGGTTATCCTTTGATGCAATCTTGGCCACAACAACTTCAACTCGCTTTACGATTTCTCGTATCAGGTGGTACTTGCGCTCTATGTGTTTACTTGCCTTATGGGCTCGTGGTTCCTTCGAGTTTGCATCTGCACCACTATTATCACAATAAATTGTGGTAGTTCTCGGCAAACCAAGAATCACATCCAAGTCCATCAAGAAGTTCTTTAGCCACACAACTTCTTTGTCCGTCTCAGAGGACACCACATACTCAGCTTCCATTGTAGAGTCCGCCATGCATTTCTACTTGACACTCCTCCATACAATGGCTCCACCTCCCAAAGTAAACACAAAACCTAAGGTAGACTTACTGTTATCCCTATCTGATTGGAAGTCAGAATCTGTGTAACCCACAGGGAGTAATTAGTCTGCCTGGTAAACTAGCATATAATCCCTAGTCCTTCTCAGATACTTCAATATATGCTTTACCGCAGTCCAATGTCTTTGTCCTGGATTACTCTGATATCTGCTAACCATGCCCACGACAAAGTAGATATCCGATCTCGTACATAGCATAGCATATATGAGGGTTCCTACTGCCGAAGCATAAGGAACCGCCTTCATCTCCTCTATCTCCTCAGATGTTCTAGGACACATCTTGTTAGATAAAGGAACTCCATGCCTGAAAGGTAGAAAACCTTTCTTGGAGTTATGCATGCTAAAACAATCCATAATGGTGTCTATGTATGAAGCTTGAGATAAGCACAACATCCTTTTCCTGCGATTCCTTATAACCTTGATCCCAAGGATGTGTCCCACTTCTCCCAAGTCCTTCATATCAAACTGTTTGGACAACCATACTCTTACGTCCGATAACACCTTGACATTGTTGCCAATTAATAAAATGTCATCTACGTATAGTACAATAAATATCACTACGTTTTCGTCACATCTCTTGTATACACAAGACTCATCCAGACTTTGAATGAATCCATAAGACTGGATTACCTCATCAAAGCGGATGTTCCAAGATCTCGAAGCTTGCTTCAATCCATAAATGGATCAATTAAGCTTGCACACAAGATGCTCTTTTCCCTTTGCAATGAATCCCTCTGGTTGCTTCATATAGATGTTTTCCTCAAGACTTCCATTAAGGAAAGCTGTCTTGACATACATCTGCTATACCTCATAATCCATATGAGCAACAATACATAAGAGAATCCGGATAGACTTAAGCATGGCTACCGGCGAAAAGGTCTTCTCATAATCGATACCCTCTTTCTGAGTTTACCCCTTCACAACAAGCCTCGCTTTGAAGGTCTCAACCTTCCCATCTATTCCTCTCTTTCTTTTGTAGATCCACTTGCATCCAATGGCTTTTACACCATTGGGTGGTTCTACTAGCTCCCAGACCTGATTTGAATCCATAGATTCTATCTCAGAATTCATCGCACTTTTCCAAGATACTGCATCTTTATCTTGGATCGCCTCGTCATATGTCCAGGGATTAGGTTTATTTTCACCAGGGACCAAATCAGAAGATTCTCCCAAAAACATGAATCTGTCAGGATGTCTAACAACCCTCCCACTACGACAAGGTATCACCTATGTATCCTCTGTGACACACAGTGTAGTGACTTGTCGTATATCCTCTTGTACCGGTGGTACTGAAGCAGTGACTTCCCCTCTTAATTCCTCCAGAACAATCTTACTCATGGGTTTGTGGTTCATCACATAACCTTCTTGGGAAATCTGGCGTTCGTGCTAACGATCACCCTCTGATCTCTAGGACTATAAAACAAATCACCTTTCATTCCTCTAGGATAGCCAACGAACATGTGCACTTCTGTACGAGGTTCCAACTTACCAGCATCTGCCTTTAGCACATGTGTTGGACTCCCCCATATCCGAATATGTCTCAGACTAGGCTTTCGCCCAGTCCACAATTCTGTAGGAGTAGAAGGCACTAATTTAGATGGTACCAAGTTCAGAATATACACTGCCGTATCTAGAGCATATCCCCAAAACGAATCTGGAAACTCAGAATAACTCATCATTGATCTAACCATCTCCATAAGAGTTCTATTCCTTCACTCTGCTACACCATTCTGCTGGGGTGTGCTAGGTGCAGACAATTGGGATTGAATCCCAACCTCTGATAAGCAATTCCTAAACTCTCCCAAGAGGTACTCACCACCACGATCAGATCATAGTGTCTTGATACTTTTACCATGATGTTTCTCCACATAAGCCTTGAGTTCTTTGAACTTGTCAAAACATTTAGAATTACGGTGCATCAAGTAAATGTATCCATATCTTGAATAATCGTCTATGAAAGAGACGAAATACTCAAAACCACCTCTTGCCCAGATAGACATAGGACCACACAAATCAAAATGAACCAATTCCAACACATCTTTGGCTCTATACCCCTTGGCCTTAAAAGGACTCTTGGTCAATTTACCCTCCAAGCAAGATTCGCGGGTTGGGAAATCTTCCACCACTAATGAACCCAGAGGTCCATCAGCCATCAACCTTTGAATTCTGCTTAGGTTAATATGACCTAGCCTTAGATGTCAAAGATATGTTTGGTTCATCTTCGAAAGTTCTTTTCTCTTTTGGGAATTAGAAGTTGAGTTATTCACTTCTATTTGCATCATGGGAGCTTTTGGTTCAAGTGTATATAAATTTCCTATCAATGCACCAAAATAGATAATCTCCCTATTCTTTTTTATAACAACTTTGTCATTAAAAGAAATAGAATATCCATCCATAAACAATTTAGAAACTGAAATCAAATTCTTTCTAAATAAAGGTACATAAACGCAATTCTTAAGAACCAAAACTTTATTCCTCTTAAAATACAAATAAACATCTCCCATTGCAACAACTGCTACCTTCGTAGCATCACCCAAGTAGACGGTAATCTCCCCTTTAGCCAGTCGTCTTGTTTCCTGGAACCCCTTTAAAGTATTGCAGACATGATCAGTGGCTCCCACATCTACACACCAGGTGCTGGTAGATAACATCTCTATGTTGGGATGTATACTGAAAAGTCTATATTTTGTATGAACATCTTTATTTTTTGAAATACGAATCACATGATCATTATTTGCATATTTATAGTTATGCATATCATCTAATACATTACATTGTAGATAACATGGTGTGTGGTGTCACATGGGAGATCATGTTATCAGTTCCTTGTAAAGTATAAGTAAAGGCTCACAACCTAGATGGTTATGGACAAACCATTGGAATGGTTGTAGTGTGATTTGGTATTGGTTTGTCTTGACCATAGAATTACACTAGTACACTTTGTGTGTATTGAGTAGGACCGACATAGAGGTGATTCGATTTATTGCTGACTACATAATCGAATCGGACCTCAGATATTATATTGTACATGCTATTAATGCCGATATAATAACGGGCACATATACTTAGTATTCATTTCTTTGATTTACCAATGGGCGAGATTTATAGAGTAAATCGATAAGCTCGGTAAGTTGGGAAATGATATTACTTATATGGTGTGTCGTTGATTATAGGAGGAAACCATGTCCTATATATTAGGATGATGGTGTCCCCTTGAGGAGCTCATAAGGTTCATCATGTAAACCCTGCAGGTGGACTTGGTCCGGCATGATGATAAGGTTGAGTGGTACTACTCATGTAGTTAGATGTTGAATAATTAATTGTCAGTAAATTAATTAATCGACGGACATTCGAGATCTTAAACACGGGGATATATATGTACAAATAATATATGAAGCTCATATTAACTTATGGGGGTTGGTGAGGTAGATCAATGCTAATCCTCTAGTGGAATGGATTATAATTAATGGATCGGACTTTATGTGGGCTTGATCCATTAGGTGGCCAAGATCCAACTCCTCCTCATGGTCCCTAATGTATCCTATTAAAACCTCATGGAGCCTAGATCCAATGATGGAAAATAAAACTCTAGATCCGACGGTGGAGATTAAATCTCTAGATCCGACGGTTGAGATTAAATCTCTAGATCTGACAGTTGAGATTAAATCCCTAGAACCGACGGTGGAGATTAAAAGGAGGCTTAAGACTAACTCTATAAATAAGGGTTTATGGCTTGGGTGGCAAAATAACTTGAGATTAGGGTTTTTGTTTCTTTTGGCTTGGGCGGCAAGAAACAAAAGGGAGGCTAGGGTTTTGGAGAAGGGATTGGGCGGCCACACTTTTGGAAGTTTTTTCCTTCTTCCTAAGTCTTTGGCCAGCATCCATCTTGTCTTCTTCTCTCTTTAGCTGGCATCCACAATCCTTATTCTCTCATCCTTGGCTGGTAGCGAAGGCTAGGGTCTCTTCCCTTGGAGTTTTTGGCCGGCGTCCACAATCCTTATTCTCTTCTTGGCCGGCGGCAAGCATCAAGCTTGTGTTGGTGCAGTGGGCACCAAAGTCGAACCGGTATTTTGATTATGGCAAAAGGCTCAATAGTTAAGGGTATATTTGTTATCTTACGAGCTCAATTAAGTGTGCAGAAATGCTAAAGTTGAGCGGAAGGTCTGCGACACCCGGTGGGAACCGAGGTGGTCGGGCAACGCCAGAGGGACTTCGGAGGAAGCCGAGGTACTCGGGTGAAGACCGGAAGCAAGGCTACAAGGTAAGCTCGTGTGAAAGCGAAGCAAGGTCGTTAAGCGTAGATCCGACCCAATACCTCCAATGGAAGGTCTAGGTCGAGATCAGATGGTTAGAACCATCGTACTTTATATTTTAAGCTTGTATCAGCCCCAAAACCCTTTGACTACATTCAATCGCTAGTCAAGTTCCAAATCGAGAAGAGCTCAATTTCAAGGTTGAATTTGGACTTGACTGTGTTTTGGTACAAAGGGTGATGTGGCATCAAGGTGGACATCCAAACCATCACCAAGCTTCCTTGTGGTGGACGCCCAAAATAAGGTGAGTTGGCACAAGATGGTTGGCTCCCATGATGTGGCACCAGTTGAATGGCTCCAACAAGTTGGCGCCCAAGGAGGTTGGAGGTGGCACAAGGTGGTTGGATGAAACACCTCATCCTCAAGTTGGCGCCCAAGGAGGTTGGAGGTGGCACAAGGTGGTTGGATGAAACACCTCATCCTTGAGTTGGCGAACAAGAAGGTTGGAGGTGGCACAAGGTGGTTGGATGAAACACCTCATCCTTGAGTTGGCGCACAAGAAGGTTGGAGGTGGCACAAGGTGGTTGGATGAAACACCTCATCCTTGAGTTGGGATAAGAACCTCACCTTGGACACTACCTATGTCTAAATTCATAGATCAATATCCATAAATAGACATGTTCAAGCCAAGCAAATTACAAGAATTCAAGAGCTCTCAACACGCCATCGTAACGCCGCTACTACTACTCACATTTGCTACGACGAAGTGCCGCCGACAACGAAAGCTACATCTTCTACTTATAAGAGTTGTCGGTATATTTATTTAAGTTCTACTTCTTTAAATTGTCTTTGTGCTTTAATCGTAACAAGGAAAGGGGGAGTGTCCCCTTGCCTTGATTTCTTTTTGTAATCGTTGCTCCTACCTCCAACGAGGAGGAGTGGTTTTAGTGAATTGCCCTCCGTACGTGATCAAGGATCACTAGGGCCGTGGATTAGCAATCGAAAGATTGTGAACCACGTAAAAATATCTTGTCTACTTTATATTTCCGCTGTGCACTCTCTACTTGCTTTTTACTTATTGCAAAAGTTTTTTAACGACATCGTATCGCTATTCACCCCCCCCCTCTAGCGACACTTTCGATCCAACAGCTTGGAGCTTGGTGGTCGGTTAAAGGAAGGAGAAGAGTTTTGTTTTATTCTTCCTTTTGTTCGGAGTGAACAAAGAGTGGAAGATTGGTGATCTAGGAGGCTTTGACTTTTGGAAGATCATCGCCCACACGACGTCCAAAAGGTGGAAGGACATACAATAGAAGATCGAGAGGTATAATGCTTGTTTATATTCTTTTGTATTATGTCTATAATTGTTTTCAATTATAAGCATGTTGTATGTTTTGTTATGTGCTAAATTTACTTGGATCCCAAATACAAACACAAAAAACCGGCGATCCGTACATCGTCTATTCCGCGGCTAATCATAGAATAGAAGTTGGTTGCTTGAACAACAAGTTTGTTCAAGTGACCACTCTAATCGAATAGCACGATGATGAAACGGTAGCTTGGGTAATCACTAATTGTCAAGGATTAATTTTTTTAATCCGGGGACGACGACGGGATCACCATGAATAAGCAACCATTTTGAAGTGAGAAGCGAAGTTTCCTACCTTCAAGTGGTATTAGAGACATGGTTTCCGATTTTGTGTGTTTAGGATTCAGTTACTTTTATGCACTTTTCATATATTATATGTGCCAGATAATAGTAGGATGTGCATAGGTTAACTTTTTGGTTGCAGCATAGGATCCAACTATTATGGCCATATGTGTGTATGTGATTGTATGTGTGTAATTGTATATTTTTTGAATCCTCGGGATTGACGAGGCTAGTATTTAATTTTTGAATTATGACATTGTTTAGCCACTGATTTATTTTAGTTTACTTTCGATCTAGATTTCATGTACACTCCTTCGAGGAGATTAGGATCGATGGATGTAAATTAAAATAGTTAGTCTCGTCTCGGATCTCCGGATGACTTTTACATGGCGTAGGGAGGAGCGGACGAGATCGTGATACGACAGGAGGCATATTGGAGATAAAAGCCATAATAGTTGGAAAATATTTCTTTTTCATATTTATTGCTTATTGTTTGATATGCATGTCGTAGGTCAGAAAATTCCTTAATTTTAAATTACTAAGTGGGAGAGGGATATTTTTATAAATTCCCACGACCTCTATTACGATTTGACATGTGATGCAAACAAACTTGTGCGTCGGCTCTGAGTGCCTTCCTCCACATCGGATGAGTTTATTTGCATATCACAAGATCGAATATGGTTATAGGAAATTATTAAGGAGCATGTGTACTTCCGCATCGGAAGGCACATAACTCGATATATTTACCATGGTACCGAGTAATGGTGAACACTTAGATGCAAATAGTGTTGGATCGAAAGTGTCGCTAGAGGGGGGGTGAATAGCGATACGGTGTCGTTAAAAAAAAACTTTTGCAATAAGTAAAAAGCAAGTAGAGAGTGCACAGCGGAAATATAAAGTAGACAAGATATTTTTACGTGGTTCACAATCTTTCGATTGCTAATCCACGGCCCTAGTGATCCTTGATCACGTACGGAGGGCAATTCACTAAAACCACTCCTCCTCGTTGGAAGTAGGAGCAACGATCACAAAAAGAAATCAAGGCAAAGGGACACTCCCCCTTTCCTTGTTACGATTAAAGCACAAAGACAATTTAAAGAAGTAGAACTTAAATAAATATACCGACAACTCTTATAAGTAGAAGATGTAGCTTTCGTTGTCGGCGGCACTTCGTCGTAGCAAATGTGAGTAGTAGTAGCGACGTTACGACGGCGTGTTGAGAGCTCTTGAATTCTTGTAATTTGCTTGGCTTGAACATGTCTATTTATGGATATTGATCTATGAATTTAGACATAGGTAGTGTCCAAGGTGAGGTTCTTATCCCCCAAGACTTGTTCATCCACATCCTTTGCGCCAACTCAAGGATGAGGTGTTTCATCCAACCACCTTGTGCCACCTCCAACCTCCTTGTGCGCCAACTCAAGGATGAGGTGTTTCATCCAACCACCTTGTGCCACCTCCAACCTCCTTGGGCGCCAACTTGAGGATGAGGTGTTTCATCCAACCACCTTGTGCCACCTCCAACCTCCTTGGGCGCCAACTTGTTGGAGCCATTCAACTTGTGCCACATCATGGGAGCCAACCATCTTGTGCCAACTCACCTTATTTTGGGCGTCCACCACAAGGAAGCTTGGTGATGGTTTGGATGTCCACCTTGATGCCACATCACCCTTTGTACCAAAACACGAGTCAAGTCCAAATTCACCCCCTTGAAATTCGAGCTCTTCTCGAGGCTGGAACTTGACTAGCAGTTGACTGTAGTCAAAGGGTTTTGGACTTGTAGTACAAGTTAGCTTAAAATATAAAGTACGATGGTTCTAACCATTTGATCTCGACCTAGACCTTCCATTGGAGGTATTGGGTCGGATCTACGCTTAACGACCTTGCTTCGCTTTCACACGAGCTTACCTTGTAGCCTCGCTTCCGGTCTTCACCCGAGTACCTCGGCTTCCTCCAAGTCCTCAAGGTTCGACCACCTCGGTTCCCACCGGTGTCGCAGACCTTCCGCTCAACTTTAGCATTTCTGCACACTTAATTGAGCTCGTAAGATAACAAATATACCCTTAACTATTGAGCTTTTTGCCATAATCAAAATACCGGTTCGACTTTGGTGCCCACTGCACCAACAATCTCCCCCTTTTTGATTCATGGCAAACCGACACAAAAGTTAAGGAAAAATTAAGCATAACAGTAAGCTAGCATAATGATTAAGCATGAATGAGCTAGCATAAAGATTAAATATGAATGAGCTAGCATAATGATTAAGCATGAATGAGCTAGCATAAAGATTAAATATGAATGAGCTAGCATAAAGATTAAATATGAATGAGCTAGCATAATGATTAAATATGAATGAGCTAGCATAATGATTAAGCATGAATGAGCTAGCATAAAGATTAAATATGAATGAGCTAGCATAAAGATTAAATATGAATGAGCTAGCATAATGATTAAATATGAATGAGCTAGCATAATGATTAAATATGAATGAGCTATGAATGAGCTAGCATAAAGATTAAATATGAATGAGCTAGCATAATGATTAAATATGAATGAGCTAGCATAATGATTAAGTATGAATGAGCTAGCATAAAGATTAAGCATGAGTGAGAAATATTATTGTTTCAAGTTCTCCCCTTTGAGGTAACCTCCCCCTTGACCGAAGGTGAGTTCTTGAAAAATAATTTTTACTCCCCCTTAATAGTTGCTTAAGTAAACGGAATTATTTAATATAAAAGGTAATAATTTTGTTTACTTTCTTCCTTACTTTTGTGACTTTCTCCCCCTTTTGCCTTAACTCAAAAAGTTTGTAAATATATTTTAGGGTTTGTAAGTCCAAGCAAGTTCCCAATATAAATATATATATTTTTTTAAAATAATAATAAGCTTGAAAATATGTTCATCTAAAATGTACAACTCCGGTTGGACTTGATTGATATAGAATGATCAATAAGTCTTGAAGGAGTTGATTAATTTTAAATAATTATACTCCATGGTTCATGTCGATGCAATCAATCTACGCTCGAACTGTGAGTAAGGTCCTAACATCTCACGCCTGCTCACGTGGCTAAGTACACAAACACATTAGTCCTATGTGTTGTGAGATGTGTTGGCTCCTTAAATCTATAGGTATATGATTTCTAAGGTAAGACTTAGGCTAATTTCATAAAAGAAGCAAAAGTAGAGTACATATATAGAAAAATTTAAATCCTACTCTATTACGCACATACCTAACTTTCGCCTTAATAAACTAAATTCGGCTTCGGGTAGTGGTTTGGTGAAGATGTCCGCTAGGTTTGATTTGGACTCAACATACTCTAGTTGTATAGTTCCATTAGTTACATGTTCCCTAATGAAGTGGTGTTTAACTTCTATATGTTTTGTCCTAGAATGACATATTGGATTTTTAGTTAAGTTAATTGAACTAATGTTATCTATGTAGGTTTTAATGTTGTTAAAGATTAAGCTAAAGTCTTGGAGAGTGTGCTTCATCCCGGGGTGAGAGACACACTCACCCATCATAGCGTATTCGGCCGGTGGTAGATAAGGCAACGCAATCTTTGCTTCCTCTCCAACTTGCTGACTTGACTACAACCACTCGTGCTCTTTCTATCGAGTTTACTACGGCATAGTCGGTCAGATGGCGATTAGATTAAACTCGGTAGATCTAGGGTACCAAATACCTCGTTTAGCGTGCCCTTTAGATATCTAAGGATACGCTTGACTAGGGTTAGGTGAGACTCCTTGGCAGGTTTGTAACCTTGCGCACATACTTACCGAATAAAATGTCGGGTCGGCTCGCGGTTAAGTATAGGAGACTTCCTATTGCGCTCCTATAGTATTTTAGGTCAGCGGGTTTTCCTTCTACATCTTCGTTTATATTAACATTAGTTGCCATAGGTGTATTGATTATTTTAGCATCTTGCATTCCAAATCGATTTATTAAGTCCTTAGTATATTTTTGTTGATGTAAATATATTCCATCTTTAGTTTGTTTAATTTGTAAACCTAAGAAGAAACTTAACTCTCCCACTAAATTCATTTCAAATTCACTTTCCATAAGTGAGATGAATTAGTTTAGCGAGGATCGAGTTGGTAGTTCCAAAAATTATATCATCTACATAGATTTGGGCTATAAAGATTTCTTTTCCTACGGTTTTAACGAATAAGGTTGGGTCGACTAAACCTTGGTTGAATCCTTTGGACTTAAGATAGACCGAAAGCCTTTCGCATCAAGCTCTTGGGGCTTGTTTGAGTCCATATAGGGCTTTCTTAAGTCTAAGGACATGGTCGGGTTTATCTAGATTTTCGAATCCAGGAGGTTGGTAGCGTAAACTTCTTCCTTAATGTATCCATTCAAAAATGCTGACTTGACATCCATTTGAAACAATTTAAAACCTCGATGTGCAGATATGCTAACAACATTCGGATGGACTCTAGTCGCTCACGGGGCGTAGGTCTCATCGTAATCTAAACCTTCGACTTGACTAAACCCTTTTGCGACTAACCTAGCTTTATTTCTAACTACTTCACCTTTATCATCAAGTTTATTTCGAAATACCCACCTTGTTCCAATAATTGATTTTTCTTTAGGTGGTGGTACTAATTCCCAGACTTCATTTCTAGTGAATTGAGCTAGCTCTTCTTGCATAGCAATAATCCAGTCGGGATCAAGAAGTGCTTGTTCAATAGTTTTGGGTTCGATTTTAGAAATTAACGAGATTTGACTAAGGTTTCGATATGAAGCTCTAGTTCGAACCCCTAAATTTGGATCACCTATAACTTGATTGATAGGATGATTTGTTTGAGTCTTAGTGTGACTCGGGTTAGGGTCATCTATCACTTGGTCGATAGGATGACTTGGGTGAGTTCTAGTTTGACTTGGGTTAGAGTCATCTATCACTTGGTCGATAGGATGACTTGGGTTAGGACGAGATTCAAGTTAAAGATCAGAGTCGGGTTCGCTATAAGTTGATTTGCTAGTTGGTTTTGTTAAGGATTGAACGGGTTCGTGTCCTTCTTCGAAAACTATATTAATGGTTTCTTCGACTCTAAGAGTGTCGTGATTGTATACCCTATAAGCTCTACTGGTGGTTGAGTATCCTAGAAAGGTTCCAGTAGAGGTTTTGGATTTGAATTTCCCTAGGTAATCCTTAGTGTTTAAGATATGTACCTTGCATCCAAATACCCTAAAGTACTTGATGTTCGGTATTTTATCGTGATAAATCTCGTACGAGGTCTTTTGGTGCCTCTTTACCATAAGGATCCTATGTGTTATTGTGAGATGACTATCAATTTTACTTGATTAATTTTAATGAATTTAAATTAACCAACATTAGGTTAGATTCGGATTTAGTCTAAGCTCATCAAGTAATCTTTTCAAGAGATTAGCTTCCAGGTCGTGGCGAGGCACAGAGGCCTTCTTTGATCGGAACAACGACCACTTCCTTAGACAAAGCTAATTTCAAGAAATTGATAACTCGACTTACTTGAGACTACGTCTTGGTCTAACTAGTTATTTTTGAAAAGAGGCTCCCCGAGGCTCAATCTTTTCGTTGGATTTTAGTTGGTTTATTTTTGAAAAGAGGCTCCCCGAGGCTCAATCTTTTCGCAGGATTTTAGTTGGTTATGAGTCCTATCTAACCATTCTAAAAATAAAGGAAAAACTAAGCATGCAATTTCTAAGACTTAACAAAAATACATTTTGTATTGGCTCCCCCTGGACCATTGAATCGAGTGGGTCTATTCACATAGTGAATTTGGTCCTTGGGAACCCAATACATGTTAGATCCTAAAGTTGAAATCAAAGTGGTCTTAGGGACCCATGCTTGGACATTTTTCTTATGTTGGTTTACTATAGACATATATGACTTATTGGTTGTATTTGAGTTAAACCCGAGTCCGACCTTGTTGTACACGGCCCTTTGTGATCCAAGTAAGAGGTCAAGTCCCTTGGATCCCAAAGTGAACCTTTCCAACGTGTTCCTAAGGTCTTCGACTTGTGTTTTCAAAAGCGAGTTCTCAACTTCAAGCTTTTCAACTTGAGTTGAGTCCTCCTCTTGAATACGAGTAGTCGAAGAGGTTAGGAGACCTCATGTTTGAGAAGGTTAACCTCCTCAATTAGGGTCTCGACCTTGGACTCGGACTTAGCTAGTTTCTTATTTAAAAATTTAATTGCACCATACAAAGTATTAAGTAACGACCGACTTACCCTTAATGATTCTTTTGAACCGGATACGGATCCGTGGCTTGTCTTGAATGGAAGCTCATCATCGGATTCGACTCGGACTCTTCTTCGTTTCGAGTCGTGCTCGGTCGGCTTGGCCATTAGAGCTTGATATCGCCTTCTTCCTCCGACAACTCCTCCCAAGTAGCGCGAGCGCTTTCTTGGTCTTTGATGCGTTATTCTTTAGCTTTGGGCACTCGGACTTGATGTGACCGAACTCGTTGCACTCATAGCATCTAAAATTAGAAGTATTTGAATTAGGTTTAGGCTTACCTTGAGTTGTTGGTCGCTTTGTCTCTTGATCATCTTCCAACTAGATTGACTAGTTCGATTCTATTTCGAGTCTACTTCCGATTCGGACTCGCCTTCTTCCTTCGGGGTGGCTTGCTTATGGCTTCTTCTTCTTGGAACCTGCAACTAACGCAATACTTTCTCTACTCGACCACGTTAGTTTGCTCATGTAATTCAAGTTCAAAACAATTCGCCTAACCTAATTTTAGAAAGGTCCTTGGAGACCTTGTAGGCATCGACCATGGATGCCTGCACAAGGTGGTCCTAGGAAACGAGTTAAGAGAATACCGATAAGGTCGCGATTCTCGACCTTTGTCCGATGGCATGGAGTTGGTTGACGATGTCTTGGATACGAGCATGTAGTTGAGTTGCGGTCTCGTTTTCAAGTTATACAATTTATTTAAAAGTAAATCTCTTTTACATACCTTCGTGTCGTCGGTGCCTTCGTGTAGTTCCACTAGCTTGGTCCATAAGTCCTTTGCACTAATGAAGGGCCGACGCGGTTGAGCTCTTCCTTGACAACCCACATTGCAAGATTTGAGTTGCCTTGGCATCGGCTTCTACTTGTTTTTCATGGAATTTGACCATTGATCGTAACCCAAAGATTCACCATCTTCATTAATAGGAAGTGTGAAACCGGTTTGATTACGATCCACATCTCGATTTGGGTTTTAAGAAAGCATTCCATCCGACCCTTCCAATAACGAAAGTCATTACCGTTGTAAAACGGGGTCGGGCGGTGCTAAACCCCTTGAGATGGGCCATTTAAAAACAAGAAGAAGAGCGGAAAAGAATCTTGCAAAACACACCTGGAAAGAATATTCCAAGACTTTCGTCTTGGATTAGTAATCTTGAGAAGTAAAAAGATATATAAAATGTAACTTGCAAAAAGAAATAAACAATCAAATGCGAATGTCGTTGAAGTTCCGGAGGACAACCTTACTCGGGATCTAACCCGAAGGACAACCTTATCCGGATCCTAAAGCCTCTAATGCAATTCTATATGTAGGAGAAGATAAGCAAGTGAAATAATTATACGAAAACAGAAATAAATAAATAAAAAAACTGTAAAAAAAAAGAAAAACAAAGCTAGATTGGTGGTTTCACCGAATCTTAGCGCCCCCGGCTCTGATACCAATTGTTGGATCGAAAGTGTCGCTAGAGGGGGGGGGTGAATAGCGATACGATGTCGTTAAAAAAACTTTTGCAATAAGTAAAAAGCAAGTAGAGAGTGCACAGCGAAAATATAAAGTAGACAAGATATTTTTACGTGGTTCACAATCTTTCGATTGCTAATCCACGGCCCTAGTGATCCTTGATCACGTACGGAGGGCAATTCACTAAAACCACTCCTCCTCGTTGGAAGTAGAGCAACGATCACAAAAGAAATCAAGGCAAAGGGACACTCCCCCTTTCCTTGTTACGATTAAAGCACAAAGACAATTTAAAGAAGTAGAACTTAAATAAATATACCGACAACTCTTATAAGTAGAAGATGTAGCTTTCGTTGTCGGCGGCACTTCGTCGTAGCAAATGTGAGTAGTAGTAGCGGAGTTACGACGGCGTGTTGAGAGCTCTTGAATTCTTGTAATTTGCTTGGCTTGAACATGTCTATTTATGGATATTGATCTATGAATTTAGACATAGGTAGTGTCCAAGGTGAGGTTCTTATCCCCCAAGACTTGTTCATCCACATCCTTTGCGCCAACTCAAGGATGAGGTGTTTCATCCAACCACCTTGTGCCACCTCCAACCTCCTTGTGTGCCAACTCAAGGATGAGGTGTTTCATCCAACCACCTTGTGCCACCTCCAACCTCCTTGGGCGCCAACTTGAGGATGAGGTGTTTCATCCAACCACCTTGTGCCACCTCCAACCTCCTTGGGCGCCAACTTGTTGGAGCCATTCAACTTGTGCCACATCATGGGAGCCAACCATCTTGTGCCAACTCACCTTATTTTGGGCGTCCACCACAAGGAAGCTTGGTGATGGTTTGGATGTCCACCTTGATGCCACATCACCCTTTGTACCAAAACACGAGTCAAGTCCAAATTCACCCCCTTGAAATTCGAGCTCTTCTCGAGGCTGGAACTTGACTAGCAGTTGACTGTAGTCAAAGGGTTTTGGACTTGTAGTACAAGTTAGCTTAAAATATAAAGTACGATGGTTCTAACCATTTGATCTCGACCTAGACCTTCCATTGGAGGTATTGGGTCGGATCTACGCTTAACGACCTTGCTTCGCTTTCACACGAGCTTACCTTGTAGCCTCGCTTCCGGTCTTCACCCGAGTACCTCGGCTTCCTCCGAAGTCCCTCTGGCGTTGCCCGACCACCTCGGTTCCCACCGGGTGTCGCAGACCTTCCGCTCAACTTTAGCATTTCTGCACACTTAATTGAGCTCGTAAGATAACAAATATACCCTTAACTATTGAGCCTTTTGCCATAATCAAAATACCGGTTCGACTTTGGTGCCCACTGCACCAACAAATAGGAGTATCCTCCCCATCGGAGTCACTTCTTTTATTTGTAGAGCCGAAGAGGAACCAACTATTAATTTTATTTGTTAAAAAGTTTGGTTGACAAGATAGTAAAATTAATGGGTAAAACCTCCTCTTACAAATGTAGAATTCGTATATGTCCACACTATCGTGGCATACGATATTCTCGGTGTTTTGAGGTGTTGGTTGATTTTAAAATTTTATTGTTTGAGAAATCAATAATTTTTTTAAATCTAATGTTTTGATCTATGTGATTCTTAGGTTTTTTCAAAATGAATTTCAACCCGCTTGCTGTGATACTGAAAGAAAATAAACTTACTGGACCTAATTATATTGATTGGAAGAGGAATCTTGACATTGTCTTGACCGCTGAGGAATACAAATATATACCCCTTGAAGAGTGCCCTCTTAAGCCTGCGGATGATTCTGGGGAAAAGGAGAAGGAGAGCTATAAGAAGTGGATAAAGGCCGATGAGATGGCGCGATATTACATTTTGGCATCTATGTCAAATGTACTGCAACATCAGCATCAAGTCATGCTCACTGCTTATGACATGATGCTCAATCTCAAAGAACTTTTCAGACACCAGAATCGGGCTGCTAGGCAGGAAGCCATGAGGAACTTGATGACGACCACCATGATCGAGGGAACACCCGTGAGAGATCATGTTCTCAAGATGATGACTCATTTGAATGAGTTGGAAGTCCTCGGAGCAGAGATCGATGGGGAAACCCAGGTCGATATCATTCTCTAGTCTCTACCTAGGAGTTTTGAGAAGTTTCGCCTGAACTACAACATTAACAAGAGGTTGTATTCATTGGCGGAGCTTCTGACAGAACTCCAGGCGACAGAGGGGCTTTTTCGTCAGAGTGCTCAGGCGCAGGCCATGGTTACCCAAAAGGTTTCTTCTTCTAAGACAAAAGGCAAGAAGAAGAAAAAACAAGTTGGGGCAAAGGTGGCGGGAGGAACTAAGGGAGGAGTGAAGAAGCCGAAAGGCAAGTGCTTCACTTGCAAGCAGACTGGACACTGGAAGAAGGACTACCCCAATCGGAAGTAAAACAAAGGTATATCTTTTTGTCTAGTCGTTGAAACATGTTTAGCGGTGTTATTTACCGACACCTGGTGTGTAGATACGGGAGCCACTGATCATGTCTGTAATACTTTGTAGGGATTCCAGGAAACTAGATGACTGGCTGAAGGGGAGATTACCGTCTACTTAGGTGATGCCATAAAGGTGGCGGCTGTTGCAGTGGGAGATGTTTATTTGTATTTTAGAGGAATAAAATTTTGGTTCTTAAAAATTGCCTTTATGTACCTTTATTTAGAAAGAATTTGATTTCGATTTCTAAATTATTTATGGATGGATATTCTATTTCTTTTAATGATAGAGTTGTTATAAAAAAGAATAGGGAGATTATCTGTTCTGGTGCATTCATAGGAAATTTATATACACTTGAAGCAAAAGCTCCCATGATGCAAATAGAAGTTAATAACTCATCCTCTAAATCCAATAAGAGAAAAGAACCTTCGAAGATGAACCAAACATATCTTTGGCATCTAAGGTTAGGTCATATTAACCTAAGCAGAATTCAAAGGTTGATAGCTGATGGACCTCTGGGTTCATTAGTGGTGGAAGATTTCCCAACCTGTGAATCTTGCTTGGAGGGAAAAATGACGAAGAGGCCTTTTAAGGCCAAGGGGTATAGAGCCAAAGATGTGATGGAATTAGTTCATTCTGATTTGTGTGGTCCTATGTCTATCTAGGCTAGAGGTGGTTTTGAGTATTTCGTCTCTTTCATAGATGATTATTCAATATATGGATACATTTACTTGATGCACCGCAAGTCTGAATGCTTTGACAAGTTCAAAGAATTCAAGGCTGATGTGGAGAAATGTCAAGGTAAAAGTATCAAGACACTACGATCTGATCGTGGTGGTAAGTACCTCTTGGGAGAGTTTAGGAATTACTTATCAGAGGCTGAGATTCAATCCCAATTATCTGCACCTGAAACACCCCAGCAGAATGGTGTAGCTGAGCGAAGGAATAGGACTCTTATAGAGATGGTTAGATCGATGATGAGTTATTCTGAGTTGCCAGATTTGTTCTGGGGGTATGCTCTGGATACGACAATGTATATTCTGAACTTGGTACCATCTAAATCAGTGCCTTCTACTCCCACAGAATTGTGGACTGGGCGAAAGCCTAGTCTAAGACATATTCGGATGTGGGGGAGTCCAGCACATGTGCTGAAGGCAGATGCTGGTAAGTTGGAACCTCATACAGAAGTGCACATGTTTGTTTACTATCCTAGAGGAACAAAAGGTGGTTTGTTTTATAGTCCTAGAGATCAGAGGGTGATTGTTAGCACGAATGCCAGATTTCTAGTGGAAGACTATGTGATGAACCACAAGCCCATGAGTAAGATTGTTCTATCGGAATTGAAAGTGGAAGTCACTACTTCAGTACCATCGGTACAAGAGGATATACCACAATTCACTGCACCGTATGTCACAGAGGATACACAAGTAATACCTTATCGTAGTGGGAGGGTTATGAGACAGCCTGATAGATTCATGTTCTTGGGAGAATCTTCTGATTTGGTCCTTGGCGAACATGAACCTGATCCCTTGACATATGATGAGGCAATCCAAGATAAAGATGCGGTATCTTGGCAAAGTGCAATGAATGCTGAGATAGAATTTATGGATTCAAATTAGGTCTGGGAGCTAGTAGAACCACCCAATGATGTAAAAACCATTGGATGCAAGTGGATCTACAAAAGAAAGAGAGGAATAGACAGAAAGGTTGAGACCTTTAAAGCAAGGCTTATTGCGAAGGAGTATACTCAGAAAGAGCATCGATTATGAGGAGACATTTTCGCTGGTAGCCATGCTTAAGTCTATCCGGATTCTCTTATGTATTGCTGCTCATATGAATTATGAGGTATGACAGATGGATGTCAAGACATCTTTCCTTAATGGAAGTCTTGAGGAAAACATCTATATGAAGCAACCAGAGGGATTCATTGCAAAGGGCAAAGAGCATCTTGTGTACAAGCTTAATCGGTCTATTTATGGATTGAAGCAAACTTTGAGGTCTTGGAACATCCGCTTTGATGAGGTAATCCAGTCTTATGGATTTATTCAAAGTCCGGATGAGTCTTGTGTATACAAGAGATGTGATGGAAATGTAGTGGTATTTCTTATACTATACGTAGATGACATTTTGTTAATTGGCAACAATATCAAGGTGTTATCGGATGTTAGGGTATGGTTGTCCAAACAGTTTGATATGAAGGACTTGGGAGAAGTGGGACACATCCTTGGGATCAAGGTTATAAGGGATCACAGGAAAAGGATGTTGTGCTTATCTCAAGCTTCATACATAGAAACCATTTTGGCTCATTTTAGCATGCAGAACTCCAAGAAGGGTTTTCTACCTTTCAGGCATAGAGTTCCTTTATCTAAGGATATATGTCCTAGAACATCTGAGGAGATAGAGGAGATGAAGGTGGTTCCTTATGCTTCGGCAGTAGGAAGCCTCATGTATGCTATGCTGTGTATGAGACCAGATATCTGCTTTGCCGTTAGCATGTTTAGCAGATATTAGAGTAATCCAGGATAGAGACATTGGACTACGGTAAAGCATATATTGAAGTACCTGAGAAGGACTAGGGATTATATGCTAGTTTACCAGGCAGACCAATTACTCCCTGTGGGTTACACAGATTCTGACTTCCAATCAGACAGGGATACAGTAAGTCTACCTCAGGTTTTGTGTTTACTTTGGGGGGTGGAGCCATTGTATGGAGGAGTGTCAAGCAGAAATGCGTGGCGGACTCCACCATGGAAGCTGAGTATGTGGCAGCCTCTGAGGCGGCCAAAGAAGCTATGTGGCTTAGGAACTTCTTGATGGACTTGGATGTGATTCCTGATTTGCCTAGAACTATCACAATTTATTGTGATAATAGTGGTTCAGTTGCAAACTCGAAGGAACCACGAGCCCATAAGGCAAGTAAACACATAGAGCGCAAGTACCACATGATACGAGAGATCGTAAAGCGAGGAGAAGTTGTTGTGGCCAAGATTGCATCGGAGAATAACCTGGTAGATCCTTTCACTAAGGCCCTTTCGGCGAGAGCTTTTGATAGGCATGTGAAGGGAATAGGAATAAGATGTATGGCAGTTTAAGGATAGCATAGTCTTTTAGTATAAGTGAGAGATTATTGGGATGTATACTGAAAAGTCTATCTTTTGTATGAACATCTTTATTTTTTGAAATAAGAATCACATTATCATTATTTGCATATTTATGGTTATGAATATCATCTAATACATTACATTGTAGATTGTAGGGTCGATGGTGGCCGGCTAGAGGGGGGGGGGGGAATAGCCTAATACGCGTATGGTGGAATTTTCTCTTTGATTGCTAGTCTACAAATTCATTAGCGCAAGCGAAAGCATAAACAATAAAGACAAAACAATAACAAGAATACAAACGCTAACAAGGGATGTAACGTGGTTCACGACCTCACCGCTAATCCACGGTCCGATTCGTCCAAGGTGAATCACGCCTCAATCTATCCACTAGATCTCTCCTTTGCACCAAGCTAGGTGGAGGTAACCTCTTTTACACAAGAACACTCCTCTTACAAATATAATGTAAATAAACTCAAGTAAGAGGATGGAAAAACTTTAGGGCACTTTGGGAGAGTTTAGAGCATGAACATTAGGCCCCCAAAGCCCCTCACCCTTCCTCTTTATAGAGGAAGAGGGTTTCTTCCCATTGACATAGGACTAGTCGACTGATGCCCTCGATCAGTCAACTGATCCCGTAGCCGTTGCCCAATAACGGCTTCTTTCACATTGGATTCTATCCAATTGCACCATCATCAGTCGACTGATCTTACCATCAGTCGACTGATGGACCTATTAGTCAAGTGCTCGTGAGCTCGACTCCATTCTGTGCCGGAAACCCTTGTGACTACCGATCGATGCCTTCATCACGATCGGGATCTCGCAATGATCGCCATTCCATGGCAATGATCGCTGGCACTTGAACCGGACTCAAACACTAGTCGAGTCACAGTCGACTTAGAGTAGTCGACTACCATAACATGGAAGTCGACTAATGTCGGGAAATCCCATCCGACACTTAGCCAATTGGTCAAGTTTCACCTAAGAGCACTACCCCTTCCCGGGTTACATTCGCTCACTCTCATCCCTCGGAGTCCCTCACCTTTGAAGTTATCTTCGTCCGGCCACATCCCTCGGATGCGCCAAGCGCACGACTCTACAGCGCCATCCTTCGCATCTCGCCCTAAAGTCTACTTCCTCCGGCTTCACTCTAAGCTCCTCGTCCAGCGGTCCCTCGGATGCTCTGAGCGCACGGCTTCCGCAAAGCCATCCTTCACCGACTCAAAGACCGGGTCATGAGATGTGAAACTCGCCAAGGCTCCATGTGAGTATTACTAAGTCCTGCAAGACTCCAACACACATATCAAATCCAAACATCCTAACTTAAACCCTTTGGCACACACATCAAAACCATATCACGGGTTGATTGCACTAACAATCTCCCCCTTTTTGATGTGTGACAATCCGTTTAAGTTAGGTAAAACATTTGATAAAAATATTAAGGTAAGAAAGCATGTAAATAACATGATTAGCAACTCTCTCCCTTAATACATGAAGCTCCCCCTAAATACAATTTCCCCTTATTTAAACAAATATATTTCTCCCCTTTTGACACCATCAAAAATATTAAACAAGATTTATATAAGCATGACATCAATTCTAGGAAAAAAAAACCAAAACATGCCTTAAAATCGGATAAAAGAAGTTACTGGGCATGTTATCAGGCGAGCAGTCGACTGGTTCAGACTACCAGTCGATTGACACTCAGATTTCGGATTTTTCAGATTTTCAGGGTGGATTTCAGAAATGCATTAAAAATTCTACAAAATTTGAAAAATTATGAAATTTGGAGAACATATTTCTTGTAAGTGGATTTATCAATGAAAAATAGTTTTCCATGAAAAATCATTATATTTTCGAAAATTAGCCAAAAATCCAAAAGCTTCAAAAACAACTAGGTTTTTGTTCAAGTTTGTATCAATTTTAACACCTAGTTTTGCTTTGGATTGTTTCAAAACATGAACACACATATTTTAAAGTAAGAAATTGTTTTGACAACATATGAAATATCCAACCATGATCTTTGGGCAATATGTCTATGAATTAAACATAAGCCTTCTCCATGATTGGTCTATTATTGCTATTTGATACCTCAAATGACCATCTAAATGCCATAGGCATTAGTGGACCATTAGTATCATCCTATCATCTCACCTATGCTAAATTTTCAATCAAGGTAGCCTATGGTGAGTGTGAGATGTATCCTAAAGGTATTTATATATACTTAACCATTAATTTCATGAAATTCTATACAAGGTTAAGTATCATCCTAACATTCCACATGATCATAAAGACATATATGTATTGAGTCCACATTATGATCATGAAACAAAGTATCTATCAATCATGCATTAGATATAAAATGATAATAAGTCAAGTATTACCCAAAGCATGATTTAAACTCTATTTCCCATGATTATGTGCCAAATATCAAGATGATAAATCATGATTGCAAACATGTATAACAATTACATTAATCATCATGATTTAAGCATTATTATCAATTTATGGGCACATTATCATCACCCAACACTATGCTAAAAATGAAGTCCCACCATCCTAAGTCAACCAAATAATATGATATAGGTAAAGTCCACATGGTTGACTCTCCTAGGGTTTTCCTAACCCTTAAGAATGGATTTAGGAACCCAAAACAAATTCTTTCCTATGGGGATCACTAAAAATTTCTTAGGGATCCATTTTCTAGCTATTGTTTTTTTTATCTTGACCCCTAGAAATTAAGCATTTATAGGCCTTTTCATTTTTATTTTCCTTATATCCTAGGCCTTTCTTATTGAAACATGCCCTTTGGCTCCCTATGATCATGTTAAGGGTGTTGGAGCCTATGGTGAATTTTTCTAGGGCCTTGGTTAAATGATCTACTTTCTCTCTTAAAGCCCTATTTTCATCCATACATGCATCATTAACATCAAAAGACATATAGTCATTTGAACATGAATTATCATGACTAGAAGAAGTATCATCATTAATATTTAAGCATGCTTTTTCTAGTTTATTTTCTAAATCCTTAATTTGATCTAGCATGCATTTATTTTTCTTTTTAGCCCTAAATAATTCCTTATTATGGCTATAAATCATTGACATAATTTTCTTGGGAGGTAGATTCGTTACCTCACTTACCAAATCCTCTTCCGATGATGAGGATGTAAAAGAAGCTCCCCCTTCACTAGAGCTCTCCTCACTTGAGCTTGCTTCTTCATTTTCGGAGGAGGAGTCTAGGTCGTCAAATGCCATTAGGGCAAGGTTTGAGTAGACATGTTCTTCCTCTTTTTCGGATGAGGATGAAGAAGAGGGATCATCCCATGTCTTTGCCTTTAGTGCTTTGGCCTTTCCCTTTTCCTTGGCCTTCTTCTCTTCTTCCTTTTTCTTCTTGCTCCCCTTCTTCTTCTTTTCTTCCTTCTTCCTCCTCTCTTATTTGCTCTTGTTTAGGAGAGGACAATTATCCCTTATGTGTCCCTCTCCTTGGCAATTGTAGCAAATAACCTTCCCCCTTGGTCTTCTCCTCCTATCATTAGATTTATTAAATTTAAAATTTTTCAAAGCACGTCTTACCTTCCTTACCATGTAAGCTTCTTCCGTGCTATCCATGGAGGAGGAGGAGGATGCTTCATCGGAGGAGGAGGGAGTCTCCATCTTCTTCTTCCCCTTGTTTGCTAACAAGGCTACTCCTCTTGATGGTTGAATTCTAGGCTCTTCTACTACTCCTTCGAGCCTTGTTTCATGGATCTCCATGGTTGAGAAAAATTCCTCCAAGGTGATAACTTCTAGGTTCTTGGAGATGTAGAAGGAATCCACCATAGAGCTCCATCTTGAGGACTGGGGAAAGGCATATATAGCCTTCATTACCATATCCCGGTTGGAGAGCTTTTCCCCTACACTTGTCAAACTGGTTAGAATTTCCTTAAACCTAGAGTGTAGGGATTTTACCTTCTCTCCCTTTTCGAGTTTGATATTGGATAATTGGGAGCAAAGGACATCTCTCCTTGCTAGCTTGGCCTCGGATGTGCCTTCATGAATCTCTAGGAGTTTCTCCCACATCTCCTTGGCACTAGCACACTCTCCTATCCGGTTGACTTCTTGTTGGGGGAGTACGTTGTAGAGATGATGTTTGGCTTTTGAGTTTGCCAAGTACTCTTCCCTTTGCCTCGTGCTCCACCTTGATTTTTCCAATGGATCCCCTTCTTCATCCCTAGGCATTTCGAAACCGTTTTCCATAATTAAAAGAATTTCGAAATCGGTTTCAAAAAATACCTCCATTCTCTTTTTGCAGCAAGAGAATTCTCCTTCAAACTTCGGTGGATGAATGTTCGAGCTGGCCATCTCTTGATATAGTGCTTGTATTGGTGGTTAGTCCTCAACAAGCGCCATGGCTCTGATACCACTTGTAGGGTCGATGGTGGCCGACTAGAGGGGGGGGGGGGGGAATAGCCTAATACATGTATGGTGAAATTTTCTCTTCGATTGCTAGTCTACAAATTTGTTAGCGCAAGCGGAAGCATAAACAATAAAGACAAAACAATAACAAGAATACAAACATTAACAAGGGATGTAACGTGGTTCACGACCTCACCGCTAATCCACGGTCCGATTCGTCCAAGGTGAATCACGCCTCAATCTATCCACTAGATCTCTCCTTTGCACCAAGCTAGGTTGAGGTAACCTCTTTTACACAAGAACACTCCTCTTACAAATATAATATAAATAAACTCAAGTAAGAGGATGGAAAAACTTTAGGGCACTTTGGGAGAGTTTAGAGCATGAACATTAGGCCCTCAAAGCCCCTCACCCTTCCTCTTTATAGAGGAAGAGTGTTTCTTCCCGTTGACATAAGACCAGTCGACTGATGCCCTCGATCAGTCGACTGATCCCATAGTCATTGCCCAATAACAGCTTCTTCCATGTTGGATTCTATCCAACGGTACCATCATCAGTCGACTGATCTTACCATCAGTCGACTGATGGACCTATCAGTCGAATGCTCGCGAGCTTGACTCCATTCTGTGCATGAAACCCTTGCGACCAGTCGACTGATGAATTCATTAGTCGACTGGTGGTCTCGCAGTAGACTGCCATTCCATGGAAGTCGCCTGTTGGCACTTGAATCGGACTCGAACACTAGTCGAGTCACAATCGACTTAGGAGTAGTCGACTACCATAACATGGCAGTCGACTGATGTCGGGAAATCCCATCTGACACTTAGCCAATTGGCCAAATTTCATCTAAGAGCACTACCCCTTCCCGGGTTACATTCGCTCACTCTCATCCCTCGGAGTCCCTCGCCTTTGAAGTTATATTCATCCGGCCACATCCCTCGGATGCGCCAAGCGCATGGCTCTGAAGCGCCATCCTTTGCATCTCGCCCTGAAGTCTACTTCCTCCAGCTTCACTCCAAGCTCCTCGTCCGGCGGTCCCTCGGATGCTCCAAGCGCACGACTTTCGCAAAGCCATCCTTCACCGACTCAAAGACTGAGTCATGAGATGTGAAACTCGCCAAGGCTCCATGTGCGAATTACTAAGTCCTACAAGACTCCAACGCACATATCAAATCCAAACATCCTAACTTAAACCCTTTGCCCACACATCAAAACAATATCATGGGTTGATTGCACTAACATAGATAACATGGTGTGTGGTGTCACACGGGAGATCATGTTATCAGTTTCTTGTAAAGTATAAGTAAAGGCTCACAACCAAGATGGTTATGAACAAACCATTGGAATGGTTGTAGTGTGATTTTGTATTGGTTTGTCTTGACCATAGAATTACACTAGTACACTTTGTGTGTATTGAGCAGGACCGACTTAGAGGTGATTCAATTTATTGCTCACTACATAATCGAATCAGACCTCATATATTATATTGTAAATGCTCTTAATCCCGATATAATAATGGGCACATATACTTAGTATTCATTTCTTTGATTTACCAATGGGCGAGATTTATAGAGTAAATCGATAGGCTCGGTAAGTTGGGAAATGATATTACTTATATGGTGTACCGTTGATTATAGGAGGAAACCGTGTCCTATATATTAGGATGATTATGTCCCCTTGAGGAGCTCATAAGGTTCATCATGTATACCCTGCAGGTAGACTTGGTCCGGCATGATGATAAGGTTGAGTGTACTACTCATGGAGTTAGATGTTGATTAATTAATTGTTAGTAAATTAATTAATCGACGGACATTCGAGATCTTAAACACGGGGAGATATATGTACAAATAATATATGGAGCCCATATTAACTTATGGGGGTTGGTGAGGTAGATCAATGATAATCCTCTAGTGGAATGGATTATCATTAATGGATCGGACTTTATGTGGGCTTGATCCATTAGGTGGCCAAGATCCAACTCCTCCTCATGGTCCCTATTGTAGCCTATTAAAACCTCTTGGAGCCTATATGCGATGATGGAAAATAAAACTATAAATCCGACAGTGGAGATTAAATCTCTAGATCCGATGGTTGAGATTAAATCTCTAGATCCGACCGTTGAGATTAAATCCCTAGAACCGACGGTGGAGATTAAAAGGAGGCTTAAGCCTAACTCTATAAATAAGGGCTTATGGCTTGGGCGGTGAAACAACTTGAGAGATTAGGGTTTTTGTTTCTTTTGGCTTGGGTGGAAAGAAACAAAAGGGAGGCTAGGGTTTTGGAGAAGGGATTGGGCAGCCACACTTTAGTAAGTTTTTTCCTTCTTCCTAGGGCTTTGTCCGACACCCATCTTCTCTTCTTCTCTCCTTGGCCGGCATCCACAATTCTTATTCTCTCATCCTTGGCCGGCGGCAAAGGCTAGGGTCTCTTCCCTTGGAGTTTTTGGCCAGCGTCCAGAATTTTTATTCTCTTTTTGGCCGGCGGTAAGCATCAAGCTTGGAGCTTGGTGGTTGGTTAAAGGAAGGAGAAGAGTTTTGTTTTATTCTTCCTTTTGTTCGGAGTGAACAAATAGAGGAAGATTGATGATCTAGGAGGCTTTGACTTTTGGAAGATCGTCACCCACACGACGTCCAAAAGGAGGAAAGACATACAATAGAAGATCGAGAGCTATAATGCTTGTTTATATTCTTTTGTATTATGTATATAATTGTATTCAATTATATACATGTTGTGTGTTTTTTTATGTGGCTAAATTTACATGGATCCCAAATATAAATGCAAAAACCGACGATCCGTACATCGTCTATTCCGCGGCTAATCGTAGAATAGAAGTTGGTTGGTTGAACCACAAGTTTGTGTAGGGAGTTGCTTCGGAGGCTCATTGGCTCCCATATCCCCGGATTAAAATTTTCACTAATGAAAGAACTAATCCGGATGGGATGAGTTTCCTTAGCACAACCAATTCGTCGTCGTGCTAACAACTTGAGTGATCGCTTGAACAAACTAGTTGTTCAAGCAACACAACTCTTCTAGTTGGTTAGCCACGGAAAAGACGACGGACGGATCGCCGGTTTTTGTGTTTGTCTTCGGGGTCCATGATTATACAAAATATATACAAATGCACACTTGTATAATCAACACATAAAAGAACATGCTAAGATCAGAAAATAAAGTTGTAAAACTTTTATACCTCACGATCTTCTGCCGTATGTCCTATCCTCCTCGTGGACGACGTGTGGGCGAAGATCCACCATGAGTAGAAGCCTTCTAGATCACGTTCTTCCCTTCCTTGTTCGCTGCGAACAAAGAGAAGAACAAAACAAAACTCTTCCTTTCTAGAGCCGGCCACCAATCAAAAGAGCTCGATGTAACCGCTGGCCAAGGAATGAATGGATGAAGCGCCGGCCACCAATGAATGGAGAACCGCCGGCCACCTTGGAGAGAATGGAGGAATGAACGCCGGCCAACCTTGAAGAGAGGTTGCGCCGGCCAAGGAATAAGAGAGGGAACAATGAAGATGGGCGCCGGCCACAACTTGTTTGAAGAAGATGGACACCGGCCACAACTTGTTGGAAGAAGATGGGCGCCGGCCACTTTCCAAGAATTGCCGCCCAAGCCTTAGCTTCCAAACCCTAGCCGCCCAACCTAAAACCCTAACTCCAAGAGCACTTCCTTGCCGCCCAACCTAAGCCCTCTATTTATAGAATTGAGCTTAAGCCTCCTTTAATCTCCACCGTCGGATCTAGGGATTTAATCTCCACCGTCGGATCTAGGGTTTTATCCCAACCGTCAGATCTAGGGTTTCATCCCAACCGTCGGATCTAGGATTTCATCCCAACTGTCGGATGTAGGGTTTCATCCCAACCATCGGATCTAGGGTTTCATCAACCCTAAACCCTAAACCCTAAACCCAACCATTGGTTCTAGAGTTTTGTTTTACATCATTGGATCTAGATTTCATGAGGATTATATTAGGCTACGATAGGGATCATAAGGAGGAGTTGGATCTTGGCCACCCGATGGATCGGAACCACACAAACTTGATCCATCAATGATGTTCCATTCCACTAGAGGATCATCATTGAACTACCTCACCAACCCCGATAAATTAATATGGGCTCCATATATTATTTGTACATTCATCTCCCCGTGTTTAAGATATCGAATGTCCGTCAATTAATTGATTTACTGACCATCAATTAATTAACATCTAACTCCTCGAGTAGTACCACTCAACCTTATCATCATTTTGACTAAGTCAACCAGCTGGGTTTATATGATGAACCTTATGAGCTCCTCAAGGGGACATCATCAACCTAGTATATAGGACACGGTTTCCTCCTATAATGAACGACACACCATGTAAATAATATCATTTTCCAACTTACCGGACATATTAATTTAATCCATCTAAATCTCACCCTCTGGTAAATCAAAGAAATAAATACTAAGTACATGTTCCCGTTATTATATCGGGATTAAGAGCATGTACAACATAATATCCGAGGTCCGATTCAATTATGTAGTCAGCAATTAATTGAATCACCTCTATGTCGGTCATGCTCAATACACCTAAGTGTACTAGTGTAACTCTATGTTCAAGACAAAACAATACCAAGCTACACTGCAACCATGCCAATGGTTTGTCAAAAACCATCTTGGTTGTGAGCCTCTACTTATATTTTACAAGGGACTGATAACATGATCTTCTGTGCCACACCAAGCACCATGTTATCTACAATGTAAAATATTAAACAATATGCACACACATATAATAAATATATAAAGTGCAAACAATGATCATGTGATTCTCATTCCAAAATAAAATGTTCATACAAAAAGAGCTAGGCTTTCAGTATACATTCCAACAATCTCCCACTTATACTAAAAGACTATGTCGTCATCACACTGCCATACATCCGATCCCCATGTCCTCCACATGCCTATCAAACACTTTCGATGGAAGGGCCTTAGTGAATGGATCCGCCAGGTTATTCTCTAATGCAATCTTGGCGACAGCTACTTCTCCTCGCTTTACGATCTCTCGTATAAGGTGGTACTTGCGCTCTATGTGTTTACTCGCCTTATGGGCTCGTGGTTCCTTCGAGTTTGCAACTGCACCACTGTTATCACAATAAATTGTGATAGTTCTGGGCAAACCAGGAATCACATCCAAGTCCATCAAGAAGTTTCTGAGCCATACAGCTTCCTTGGCTGCCTCAGAGGCTGCCACATACTCAGCTTCCATGGTAGAGTCCGCCACGCATTTCTGCTTGACACTCCTCCATACTATGGCTCCACCTCCAAAAGTAAACACAAACCCCGAGGTAGACTTACTCTTGTCCCTATTCGATTGCGAATCTGAATCCGTGTAACCCATAGGGACTAATTGATCTGCCCGGTAAACCAGCATATAATCCCTAGTCCTTCTCAGGTACTTCAATATATGCTTTACCGCAGTCCAATGTCCCTGTCCAGGATTACTTTGATATCTGATAACCATGCGCATGGCAAAGCAAATATCCGGTCTCGTACATAGCATAGCATACATAAGGCTTCCTTCTGCCGAAGCATAAGGAACCGCCTTCATGTCCTCTATCTCCTTTGATGTTTTGGGACACATCTCTTTAGATATAGGAACTCCATGCCTAAAAGGTAGAAAACCTTTCTTGGAGTTCTGCATGCTAAAACGAGTAAGGATAGTGTCAATGAATGAAGCTTGAGATAAGCACAACATCCTTTTCTTGCGATCCCTTATAACCTTGATCCCAAGGATGTGTCCCACTTCTCCCAAGTCCTTCATGTCAAACTGTTTGGACAACCATACCCTTACGTCTGATAACACTTTGATATTGTTGCCAACTAACAAAATGTCATCTACGTATAGTACAAGAAATACCACTACATTTCCATCACATCTCTTGTATACACAAGGCTCATCCGGACTTTGAATAAATCTATATGACTGGATTACCTCATCAAAGCGGATGTTCCAAGATCTAGAAGCTTGCTTCAATCCATAAATGGACTGATTAAGCTTACATACAAGATGCTCTTTGCCTTTAGCAATGAATCCCTCTGGTTGCCGCATATAGATGTTCTCCTCAAGACCTCCGTTAAGGAAAGCTGTCTTGACATCCATCTGCCAAATCTCATAATCCTTATGAGCAGCAATAGATAAGAGAATCCGGATAGACTTAAGCATAGCTACCGGCGAAAAGGTCTCCTCATAATCGATACCCTCTTTCTGAGTATACCCTTTCGCAACAAGCCTAGCTTTGAAGGTCTCAACCTTCCCGTCTACTCCTCTCTTTCTCTTGTAGATCCACTTGCATCCAATGGCTTTTACACCATCGGGTGGCTCTACTAGCTCCCAGACCTGATTAGAATCCATAGATTCTATCTCTGAATTCATCGTTCTTTGTCAAGATATCGCATCTCTATCTTGGAGTGCCTCATCTTATGTCCAGGGACCAGGTTCATGTTCACCAGGGACTAAGTCCGAAGACTCTCCCAAAAACATGAATCTCTCGGGTTGTCTAACAACCCTCCCACTACGACGAGGTGCCTCCTGTGTATACTCTGTGACACGCGGTGCAGTGACTTGTGGCATCTTGGTCTGCTCGGGACTTCCGCCAACTCCTCAAGAACAATCCTACTCGTGGGCCTGTGGTTCATTACATAGTCCTCCTCTAGAAATCTAGCATTCGTACTCACGATCACCTTCTGATCTCTAGGACTATAGAATAAACCACCCTTCGTTCCCTTAGGGTAGCCAACAAACAAGTGTACTTCTGTACGAAATTCCAACTTACCAGCTTCTCCCTTCAGCACATGTGATGGACTACCCCAAATCCGAATATGTCTTAGACTAGGCTTCCGCCCAGTCCACAACTCTGTGGGAGTAGAGGCTACTGACTTAGATGGAACCAAGTTCAGAATGTGTGCTGCTGTTTCCAGAGCAAACCCCCAGAACGAATCAGGTAACTCAAAATAACTCATCGTCGATCTGACCATCTCCATAAGAGTCCAATTCCTTCGCTCTGCCACACCATTCTGCTGGGGTGTGCAAGGTGCAGACAATTGGGATTGAATCCCAGCCTCTGATAAGTAACTCCTAAACTCTCCCAAGAGGTACTCGCCACCACGATCAGATCGCAATGTCTTGATACTTTTACCTTGACGGTTCTCCACATCAGCCTTGAATTCTTTGAACCTGTCAAAGCATTCATACTTGCGGCACATCAAGTAAATGTATCCATATCTTGAATAATCATCTATAAAAGAGACGAAATATTCAAAACCACCTCTTGCCTGGATAGACATAGGACCGCACAAATCAGAATGAACCAATTCTAACACATCTTTGGCTCTATACCCCTTGGACTTGAAAGGCCTCTTGGTCATTTTACCTTCCAAGCAAGATTCGCAGGTTGGGAGATCCTCCACCACTAATGAACCCAAAGGTCCATCAGCTATCAACCTTTGAATTCTGCTTAGGTTAATATGACCAAGCCTTAGATGCCAAAGATATGTCTGGTTCATTTGCGAAGGTTCTTTTCTCTTATTAGACTTAGAAGATGAGTTATTGACTTCTATATGCATCGTGGGAGTTTTCGGTTCAAGAGTATATTGTAGGGGATCGAACGGCCGGCTAGAGGGGGGTGAATAGCCCTCGTACGATGGATGTCATAATTCGTTCATTCTTCTTGCGTTGCTTGTCTAAGATTGTCGTTAGCGCAGCGGAATAACAATAATAATGAAACTAACAACAATACACAATCACACAACACAAGATATATGTGGTTCGGAACCGAATGGTTCCTACTCCATGGGCGAGCTCACCGAGCTCTAGTTATGCGCACGACACTAACTATAACACTCCTTCTCGACAACACGTCGGAGGTGGAGAAACCTCTCACAAGCAATTACAATGTAATATAGAAATACAAGCAAATACACAAATACAATACAAAAGAAAACTTTCACCGATTGCTTTGATCGCTTTGCTTGTTGCTTGCTTTGATTGGCTCTTGAAGGACTGGAATGCAGCAGCAATTCCCCTCCAATAGCTCCACAAAAACCATTGCAAAAACCTCCATCTCGAGCTCCTTTTATAACCTGCATCGAGCTATTTTCGCGCCTAGCAGTCGACTGCCAAAAGGCCCCAGTCGACTGCCCCTGTAGCCGTTGTCTCACAACGGCCAGATCCACGTCGGACAAGTTCCAACGGATCACCTACCAGTCGACTGATGATGCCCATCACCGATCGTGAACCAGAGTAGATCGCCACGGCCACGGCGTTACGTGCTCGCGACACTCCCATCATCGAATGCCATCCTCTAGCCGATCGGCCGGCCGACTTCGGGCCGATCGCGATCCATGGCTGATCGCCAAGCATAAAACCCTAGCCTTACACCATTCGAACTCTAGTCGACTTGGATCAGTTGAACAGGCACCTATGCCAGTCGACTGATGTCGGGCAAAACCTCAAACACCAAGTTGTTTGAGCATCCGACCGTCGGGTAAACCCTCAAACATCAAGTTTGAGCCTCCGACACTTAGTCTTAGCCACTTGGCCAAGTCCACCTTATCCCTCATGGAGTTCCCCACCAACGCTCTCTTCCCTCGGCCTACGTCCCTCGGATGCGCCAAGCGCACGGCTTCGCAACGCCATCCTTTGCGTCTAATGCCCTAGAAGTATGCTTCCCTTTGGGCTCACTCCATTCGCTCCCCGTCCGACTGTCCCTCGGATGCACCAAGCGCACGGCTTCGCAATGCCATCCTTCACCGACTCAAGGACCCCGAGCCTAGTGAACTTACCAAGTCCTTAAGACTTCCCATATGCACCAAGCGCATGGCTTCGCAATGCATTTCTCACCAAGCACCAAGCGCACGGCTTCGCAATGCTTTGGATTTCCCATGCCAAGCACCAAGCGCACGGCTTCGCAATGCTTTGGACTTTCCCATGCCAAACACCAAGCGCATGACTTCGCAATGCTTTGGACTTTCCCATGCCAAACACCAAGCGCACGACTTCGCAATGCTTTGGACTTTCCCATGCCAAGGCTTCCCCCTTGGACTTCCACACCAAGCTCCATGCTTGGATTTTCCATGCCAACCCATGTTGGACTTTCCCATGACAATCCCATGTCATGAGTTTTGTCTATCATCAAAATACCATCAAGGTACTGTTGGGCCGATTGCACCAACATATATAAATTTCCAACCAATGTACCAGAACAGATAATATCCCTATTCCTTTTTATAACCACTTTGTCATTAAAAGAAACAGAATATCCATCCATAAACAATTTAGAAACTGAAATTAAATTCTTTCTAAAAGTAGGTACATAAAGACAATTTCTCAAAACCAAAACTTTATTCCTATCAAAAGATAAATAAATGTCTCCCACTGCAATAGCCGCCACCTTTGAAGCATTGCCCATGAAGACGGTAATCTCTCCTTCAGCTAGTCGTCGGGTTTCCTGGAACCCCTGCAAAGTATTGCAGACATGATCAGTGGCTCCTGTATCTACAAACCAGGCACTGGTAGATAACACCGCTAAACATGTTTCAACAACTAAACAAGAAGATATACCTTTGTTCTTTCGGCGAGGACAGTCCGCCTTCTAATGTCTAGTCTGCTTGCAAGTGAAGCACTTGCCTTTCAGCTTCTTCACTCCAGCCTGAGGTCCCACTGCCACTTTCTTCGCTCCACCTTGCTTCTTCTTCTTCTTACCATTCGGTTTAGAAGAAGAAACCTTCTGAGCAACCATGGCTTGAGTGCTTTGAGAAAAAAGCCCCTCTACCGCCTGGAGTTCTGTCAGAAGCTCCACCAACCAATACAACCTCTTGTTCATGTTGTAGTTGAGGCAGAACTGCTCAAAACTCATAGGCAGAGACTGGAGAATGATATCAACCTGGGTTTCCCCATCGATCTCAGCTCCGAGGACTTCCATCTCATTAAGATGAGCCATCATCTTGAGAACATGATCCCTAACGAGTGTTCCCTAGATCATGGTGGTCGTCATCAAGTTTCTCATCGCCTCCTGTCTAGCCGCCCTACTCTGATGTCCGAAAAGTTCCTTGAGATTGAACATCATGTCATAAGCTGTGGCCATGGCCTGATGATGATGTTGCAGCACATTTGACATAGATGCCAAAATGTAACACCGCGCCATCTCATCTGCCTTGATCCATTTCTTATAACTTTCTTTCTCCTTTTCATCAGAGTCATTGGTGGGCTTAGGAGGATAGACCTCGAAGAGTATAAATTTGTACTCCTCCGTAGTTAAGACAATATCCAAGTTTCTTTTCCAATCAATATAGTTTGGTCCAGTAAGTTTATTTTCTTTTAATATCACAGCAAGTGGGTTGAAAGCCATTTGAAAAACCTAAGAATCACAATGATCAAAACATTAGATTTCAAATATTATTGATTCCTCAAAACAATAAAATTCCAAAATCTTTCAACACCTCAAAACACCGAGAATATCGCATGCCATGATAGTGTGGACGTATACGAATTCTACATTTGTAAGAGGAGGTTTTACCCATTAATTTTATTATCTTGTCAACCTTACTTTTTGACAAATAAAATTAATAGTTGGTTCCTCTTTAGCCCTACAAATAAAAGCAGTGACTCCGATGGGGAGGATACTTTTTATTTGCATCTAAGTGTGCACCATTACACGATACTAAGGGAATTATTTCGGATTATGTGCCTTACCGATGGGGAAGTACACACGCTCCTAAATAATTTCCTATAACCATTATTTGACCTAGTGATCCGCAAACAAACCCATCCGATGGGGAGGAAGGCACTTAGAGCCAACGCGCAAGTTTGTTGCATCACACGTCAAATTGTAATGGAGCCCACGGGAATTAATTAAAATGTCCCTCTCCCACTTAGTAAATTGACAATGAGGAATTTTCAAGCATACACAACATGCATATAAAACAAATAAGCAATAAATATGGAAAAAAATAGAATTTTTTCAACTATTATGGCATTGTTCTCCAATACGCATCCCGTCGTGTCGCCACCTCGTCCGCTCCACATTTTCCCGTGCGCAAGTCACCAAAGAGATCCAAGCCGAGATATATCATTTTAATTTACATCCATCGATCCTATACTCCACGAAGGAGTGTACAAATAATCTAGATCGAAAGTAAACTAAAATGAGCGGCTAAAAAATGCCGTATTTAATTACAAAAATTAAATACTAATCTAGCCTCGTCAACCCCGAGGATTCAAATAATATACATACAATCACACACAAAACAATCACATACAACCAAATAGCCATAATAGTCGGATCTTATGCCTACAACCAAACTGTTAGCCTACGCACATCCTACTATTATCCGGCATACTCAATATATGATATGTGTATGAAAGTAACCGAATCCAAAACACACAAAATCGGAAACCGTGGCTCTGATACCACTTCGGAGTTGCTTCGGAGGCTCATTGGCTCCCATATCCCCGGATTAAAATTTTCACTAATGAAAGAACTAATCCGGATGGGATGAGTTTTCTTAGCACAACCAATTCGTCGTCGTGCTAACAACTTGAGTGATCGCTTGAACAAACTAGTTGTTCAAGCAACACAACTCTTCTAGTTGGTTAGCCGCGGAAAAGACGACGGACGGATCGCCGGTTTTTGTGTTTGTCTTCGGGGTCCATGATTATACAAAATATATACAAATGCACACTTGTATAATCAACACATAAAAGAACATGCTAAGATCAGAAAATAAAGTTGTAAAACTTTTAAACCTCATGATCTTCTACCGTATGTCCTATCTGTTAGTGCTTATAATATCCACATATCTCCACAATGGTATGATATTGTCCACTTTGGGCCCAAGCCCTCATGGTTTTGTTTTTGGGCTTTACCCAAAAGGCCTCATACCAATGGAGATATCTTTTTTCTTATAAGCACATGATCTTTTCCATGTCTTACCAATGTGGGACTTTGATTGTATTCCCCATACTCCCAACAATCCCCCCCTCAAACGAAGGACCACATTGGGCCCCCCCCCTCAAGCCTATCCCTCCTCGAAGGATTTTCTCTGCTTGATGTCCGATCTTCAACCCACCAGGACTTCCTGCCAGTTGTTCGGTCCCCCCGACCCAACTAGACTTCCTTCCTGATGTCTGGTTCTCTTGATCCGGACGTGGGAGCTCAACTTCCTTCGTTCGAGGTTCATGGCTTGACATGGACCATGGCTCTGATACCAATTGTTAGTGCTTATAATATCCACATATCTCCACAATGGTATGATATTGTCCACTTTGGGCCCAAGCCCTCATGGTTTTGTTTTTGGGCTTTACCCAAAAGGCCTCATACCAATGGAGATATCTTTTTTCTTATAAGCACATGATCTTTTCCATGTCTTACCAATGTGGGACTTTGATTGTATTCCCCATACTCCCAACACTATCCTCCTCGTGGACGACATGTGGGCGAAGATCCTCCACGAGTAGAAGCCTTCTAGATCACGTTCTTCCCTTCCTTGTTCGTTGCGAACAAAGAGAAGAACAAAACAAAACTCTTCCTTTCTAGAACCGGCCACCAATCAAAAGAGCTCGATGTAACCGCCGGCCAAGGAATGAATGGATAAAGCGCTGGCCACCAATGAATGGGGAACCGCCGGCCACCTTGGAGAGAATGGAGGAATGAACGCCGGCCAACCTTGAAGAGAGGTTGCCGCCGGCCATGGAATAAGAGAGGGAACAATGAGGATGGGCGCCGGCCACAACTTGTTTGAAGAAGATGGACGCCGGCCACAACTTGTTGGAAGAAGATGGGCACCGGCCACTTTCCAAGAATTGTCGCCCAAGCCTTAGCTTCCGAACCCTAGCCGCCCAACCTAAAACCCTAACTCCAAGAGAACTTCCTTGCCGCCCAACCTAAGCCCTCTATTTATAGAATTGGGCTTAAGCCTCCTTTAATCTCCACCATCGGATCTAGGGTTTTATCCCAACCGTCGGATCTAGGATTTCATCCCAACCGTCGGATCTAGGATTTCATCCCAACCGTCGGATCTATGGTTTCATCCCAACCGTCGGATCTAGGGTTTCATCAACCCTAAACCCTAAACCCAACCGTTGGTTCTAGAGTTTTGTTTTACATCCTTGGATCTAGATTTCATGAGAATTATATTAGGCTACGATAGGGACCATAAGGAGGAGTTGGATCTTGGCCACCCGATGGATTGGAACCACACAAACTTGATCCATCAATGATGTTCCATTCCACTAGAGGATCATCATTGAACTACCTCACCAACCCCCATAAATTAATATGGGCTCCATATATTATTTGTACATTCATCTCCCCGTGTTTAAGATATCGAATGTCCGTCAATTAATTGATTTAATGACCATCAATTAATTAACATCTAACTCCTCGAGTAGTACCACTCAACCTTATCATCATGTTGACTAAGTCAACCAGTTGGGTTTACATGATGAACCTTATGAGCTCCTCAAGGGGACATCATCAACCTAGTATATAGGACACGGTTTCCTCCTATAATGAACGACACACCATGTAAATAATATCATTTCCCAACTTACCGGGCATATTGATTTAATCCATCTAAATCTCACCCTCAGGTAAATCAAAGAAATAAATACTAAGTACATGTGCCCGTTATTATATCGAGATTAAGAGCATGTACAACATAATATCCGAGGTCCGATTCAATTATGTAGTCAGCAATTAATTGAATCACCTCTATGTCGGTCCTGCTCAATACACCTAAGTGTACTAGTGTAACTCTATGTTCAAGAAAAAATAATACCAAGCTACACTACAACCATGCCAATGGTTTGTCAAAAACCATCTTGGTTGTGAGCTTCTACTTATATTTTACAAGGGACTGATAACATGATCTTCTGTGCCACACCAAGCACCATGTTATCTACCAATGTAAAATATTAGACAATATGCACACACATATAATAAATATATAAAGTGCAAACAATGATCATGTGATTCTTATTCCAAAATAAAATGTCCATACAAAAAGAGATAGGCTTTCAGTATACATTCCAACAATCTCCCACTTATACTAAAAGACTATACCGTCATCACACTGCCATACATCCGATCCCCATGTCCTCCACATGCCTATCAAACGCTTTCGATGGAAGGGCCTTAGTGAATGGATCCGCCAGGTTATTGTCTAATGCAATCTTGGCGACAGCTACTTCTCCTCGCTTTACGATCTCTCGTATAAGGTGGTACTTGCGCTCTATGTGTTTACTCGCCTTATGGGCTCATGGTTCCTTCGAGTTTGCAACTGCACCACTGTTATCACAATAAATTGTGATAATTCTGGGCAAACCTGGAATCACATCCAAGTCCATCAAGAAGTTCCTGAGCCATACAGCTTCCTTGGCTGCCTCAGAGGCTGCCACATACTCAGCTTCCATGGTAGAGTCCGCCACACATTTCTACTTGACACTCCTCCATACTATGGCTCCACCTCCAAAAGTAAACACAAACCCCGAGGTAGACTTACTCTTGTCCCTATTTGATTGGGAATCCTAATCCGTGTAACCCATAGGGACTAATTGATCTGCCCTGTAAACCAGCATATAATCCCTAGTCCTTCTCAGGTACTTCAATATATGCTTTACCGCAGTCCAATGTCCATGTCCAGGATTACTTTGATATCTGATAACCATGCCCACGGCAAAGCAGATATCCGGTCTCATACATAGCATAGCATACATAAGGCTTCCTACTGCCGAAGCATAAGGAACCGCCTTCATGTCCTCTATCTCCTTTGATGTTTTGGGACACATCTCTTTAGATATAGGAACTCCATGCCTAAAAGGTAGAAAACCTTTCTTGGAGTTCTGCATGCTAAAACGAGCAAGGATAGTGTCAATGTATGAAGCTTGAGATAAGCACAACATCCTTTTCTTGTGATCCCTTATAACCTTGATCCCAAGGATGTGTCCCACTTCTCCCAAGTCCTTCATGACAAACGTTTTGGACAACCATACCCTAACGTCTGATAACACTTTGATATTGTTGCCAACTAACAAAATGTCATCTATGTTGGTGCAGTGGGCACCAAAGTCGAACCGGTATTTTGATTATGGCAAAAGGCTCAATAGTTAAGGGTATATTTGTTATCTTACGAGCTCAATTAAGTGTGCAGAAATGCTAAAGTTGAGCGGAAGGTCTGCGACACCCGGTGGGAACCGAGGTGGTCGGGCAACGCCAGAGGGACTTCGGAGGAAGCCGAGGTACTCGGGTGAAGACCGGAAGCGAGGCTACAAGGTAAGCTCGTGTGAAAGCGAAGCAAGGTCGTTAAGCGTAGATCCGACCCAATACCTCCAATGGAAGGTCTAGGTCGAGATCAGATGGTTAGAACCATCGTACTTTATATTTTGAGCTAACTTGTACTGCAGTCCAAAACCCTTTGACTACAGTCAACTGCTAGTCAAGTTCCAGCCTCGAGAAGAGCTCGAATTTCAAGGGGGTGAATTTGGACTTGACTCGTGTTTTGGTACAAAGGGTGATGTGGCATCAAGGTGGACATCCAAACCATCACCAAGCTTCCTTGTGGTGGACGCCCAAACTAAGGTGAGTTGGCACAAGATGGTTGGCTCCCATGATGTGGCACAAGTTGAATGGCTCCAACAAGTTGGCGCCCAAGGAGGTTGGAGGTGGCACAAGGTGGTTGGATGAAACACCTCATCCTCAAGTTGTGGCACAAGGTGGTTGGATGAAACACCTCATCCTCAAGTTGGCGCCCAAGGAGGTTGGAGGTGGCACAAGGTGGTTGGATGAAACACCTCATCCTTGAGTTGGCGCACAAGGAGGTTGGAGGTGGCACAAGGTGGTTGGATGAAACACCTCATCCTTGAGTTGGCGCAAAGGATGTGGATGAACAAGTCTTGGGGGATAAGAACCTCACCTTGGACACTACCTATGTCTAAATTCATAGATCAATATCCATAAATAGACATGTTCAAGCCAAGCAAATGACAAGAATTCAAGAGCTCTCAACACGTCAGTAACGCCGCTACTACTACTCACATTTGCTACGATGAAGTGCCCGACAACTAAAGCTACATCTTCTACTTATAAGAGCGGTATATTTATTTAAGTTCTACTTTAAATTGTCTTTGTGCTTTAATCGTAACAAGGAAAGGGGAGTGTCCTTTGCCTTGATTTCTTTTGTAATCGTTGCTTCTACCTCCAACGAGGAGGAGTGGTTTTAGTGAATTGCCCTCCGTACGTGATCAAGGATCACTAGGGCCGTGGATTAGCAATCGAAAGATTGTGAACCACGTAAAAATATCTTGTCTACTTTATATTTTCGCTGTGCACTCTCTACTTGCTTTTTACTTATTGCAAAAGTTTTTTAACGACATCGTATCGCTATTCACCCCCCCCTCTAGCGACACTTTCGATCCAACAATTGGTATCAGAGCCGGGGGCGCTAAGATTCGGTGAAACCACCAATCTAGCTTTGTTTTTCTTTTTTTTACAGATTTTTTATTTATTTATTTCTGTTTTCGTATAATTATTTCACTTGCTTATCTTCTCCTACATATAGAATTGCATTAGAGGCTTTAGGATCCGGATAAGGTTGTCCTTCGGGTTAGATCCCGAGTAAGGTTGTCCTCCGGAACTTCAACGACATTCGCATTTGATTGTTTATTTCTTTTTGCAAGTTACATTTTATATATCTTTTTTTACTTCCCGCACTACTAATCCAAGACGAAAGTCTTGGAATATTCTTTCCGTGTGTGTTTTGCAAGATTCTTTTCGTCGTTCTTCTTCTTGTTTTTAAATGGCCCATCTCGAAGGGTTTAGCACCACCCGACCCCCGTTTTACAACGGTAATGACTTTCGTTATTGGAAGGGTCGGATGGAATGCTTTCTTAAAACCCAAATCGAGATGTGGATCGTAATCCAAACCGGTTTCACACTTCCTATTAATGAAGATAGTGAATCTTTGGGTTACGATCAATGGTCAAATTCCATGAAAAAACAAGTAGAAGCCGATGCCAAGGCAACTCAAATCTTGCAATGTGGGTTGTCCAAGGAAGAGCTCAACCGCGTCGGCCCCTTCATTAGTGCAAAGGACTTATGGACCAAGCTAGTGGAACTACACGAAGGCACCGACACGAAGGTATGTAAAAGAGATTTACTTTTAAATAAATTGTATAACTTGAAAATGCAGGAAAACGAGACCGCAACTCAACTACATGCTCGTATCCAAGACATCGTCAACCAACTCCATGCCATCGGACAAAAGGTCGAGGATCGCGACCTTATCAGGTATTCTCTTAACTCGTTTCCTAGAACCACCTTGTGGGCATCCATGGTCGATGCCTACAAGGTCTCCAAGACCTTTCTAAGATTAGGTTAGACGAATTGTTTTCGAACTTGAATTACATGAGCAAACTAACGTGGTCGTGCCGAGAAGAGTATTGCGTTAGTTGCGTGTTCCAAGAAGAAGAAGCCCCAAGCAAGCCACCCTGAGGAAGAAGACGATATCCAAGCTCTAATGGCCAAGCCGACCGAGCACGACCAAATCAAGAAGAGTCCGAGTCCGAATCCGATGATGAGCTTCCATTCAAGACAAGCCACGGATCCGTATCCGGTTCAAAAGAATCATTAAGGGTAAGTCGGTCGTTACTTAATACTTTGTATGGTGCAATCAAATTTTTAAATAAGAAACTAGCTAAGTCCGAGTCCAAGGTCGAGACCCTAATTGAGGAGGTTAACCTTCTCAAACATGAGGTCTCCCTAACCTCTTCGACTACTCGTATTCAAGAGGAGGACTCAACCTGCTGAAAAGCTTGAAGTTGAGAACTCGCTTGAAAACACAAGTCAAGACCTTAGGAACACGTTGGAAAGGTTCACTTTGGGATCCAAGGGACTTGACCTCTTACTTGGATCACAAAGGGCCGTGTACAACAAGGCCGACTCGGGTTTAACTCAAATACAACCAATAAGTCATATATGTCTATAGTAAACCAACATAAGAAAAATGTCCAAGCATGGGTCCCTAAGACCACTTTGATTTCAACTTTAGGATCTAACATGTATTGGGTTCCCAAGGACCAAATTCACTATGTGAATAGACCCACTCGATTCAATGGTCCAGGGGGAGCCAATACAAAATGTATTTTTGTTAAGTCTTAGAAATTGCATGCTTAGTTTTTCTTTTATTTTTAGAATGGTTAGATAGGACTCATAACCAACTAAAATCCTGCGAAAAGATTGAGCCTCGGGGAGCCTCTTTTCAAAAATAAACCAACTAAAATCCTACGAAAAGATTGAGCCTCGGGGAGCCTCTTTTCAAAAATAACTAGTTAGACCAAGACGTAGTCTCGAGTAAGTCGAGTTATCAATTTCTTGAAATTAGCTTTGTCTAAGGAAGTGGTCGTTGTTCCGATCAAAGAAGGCCTCTGTGCCTCGCCACGACCTGGAAGCTAATCTCTTGAAAAGATTACTTGATGAGCTTAGACTAAATCCGAATCTAACCTAATGTTGGTTAATTTAAATTCATTAAAATTAATCAAGTAAAATTGATAGTCATCTCACAATAACACATAGGAATAACATGTTTTGATCATGTAGATATTGGTGAGATGATTTAGGTTTAAAAACTTACAAACAACCCTTTAGTAATTCCATTGATCCTACACATAAGAGTCGAAGAAACCATTAATATAGTTTTCGACGAAGGACACGAACCCGTTCAATCCTTAACAAAACCAACTAGCAAATCAACTTATAGCAAACCCGACTCTGATCTTGAACTTGAATCTCGTCCTAACCCAAGTCATCCTATCGACCAAGTGATAGATGACTCTAACCCGAGTCACACTAAGACTCAAACAAATCATCCTATCAATCAAGTTATAGGTGATCCAAATTTAGGGGTTCGAACTAGAGCTTCATATCGAAACCTTAGTCAAATCTCGTTAATTTCCAAAATCGAACCCAAAACTATTGAACAAGCACTTCTTGATCCCGACTGGATTATTGCTATGCAAGAAGAGCTAGCTCAATTCACTAGAAATGAAGTCTGGGAATTAGTACCACCACCTAAAGAAAAATCAATTATTGGAACAAGGTGGGTATTTCGAAATAAACTTGATGATAAAGGTGAAGTAGTTAGAAATAAAGCTAGGTTAGTCGCAAAAGGGTTTAGTCAAGTCGAAGGTTTAGATTACGATGAGACCCACGCCTCGTGAGCACAGAGTCCATCCAATGTTGTTAGCATATGCCGCACATCGAGGTTTTAAATTGTTTCAAATGGATGTCAAGTCAGCATTTTTGAATGGATACATTAAGGAAGAAGTTTACGCTACCAACCTCCTGATTCAAAATCTAGATAAACTCGACCATGTCCTTAGACTTAAGAAAGCCCTATATGGACTCAAACAAGCCCCAAGAGCTTGGTACGAAAGGCTTTCGATCTATCTTAAGTCCAAAGGATTCAACCAAGGTTTAGTCGACCCAACCTTATTCTAAAACCGTAGGAAAAGAAATCTTTATAGCCCAAATCTATGTAGATGATATAATTTTGGAACTACTAACTCGATCCTCGCTAAACGAATTCATCTCACTTATGGAAAGTGAATTTGAAATGAATTTAGTGGGAGAGTTAAGTTTCTTCTTAGGTTTACAAATTAAACAAACTAAAGATGGAATATATTTACATCAACAAAAATATACTAAGGACTTAATAAATCGATTTGGAATGCAAGATGCTAAAATAATCAATACACCTATGGCAACTAATGTTAATATAAACGAAGATGTAGAAGGAAAACCCGCTGACCTAAAAATACTATAGAGCGCAATAGAAGTCTCCTATACTTAACCGCGAAATGACCCGACATTTTATTCATGTAAGTATGTGCGCAAGGTTACAAACTCGCAAGGAGTCTCACCTAACCCTAGTCAAGCGTATCCTTAGATATCTAAAGGGCACGCTAAACGAGGTATTTGGTACCCTAGATCTACCGAAGTTTAATCTAATCGGCTACTCCGACGACTATGCCTGTAGTAAACTCAATAGAAAGAGCACGAGTGGTTGTTGTCAAATCCTACCGAGTCTAGTAAGTTGGTGCAAGAGGAAGCAAAGATTAGCTGCCTTTATCTACCACCGGGAATACGCTATGATGGGTGAGTGTGTCTCTCACCTGTGGATGAAGCACACTCTCCAAGACTTTAGCTTAATCTTTAACAACATTAAAACCTACATAGATAACATTAGTTCAATTAACTTAACTAAAAATCCAATATGTCATTCTAGGACAAAACATATAGAAGTTAAACACCACTTCATTAGGGAACATGTAACTAATGGAACTATACAACTAGAGTATGTTGAGTCCAAATCAAACCTAGCGGACATCTTCACCAAACCACTACCCGGTTTAATTTAGTTTATTAAGACGAAAGTTAGGTATGTGCGTAATAGAGTAGGATTTAAATTTTTCTATATATGTACTCTACTTTTGCTTCTTTTATGAAATTAGCCTAAGTCTTACCTTAGAAATCATATACCTATAGATTTAAGGAGCTAACACATCTCACAACACATAGGACTAATGTGTTTGTGTACTTAGCCACGAGACTGAGATGTTATGACCTTACTCCTGGTTCAAGACGTAGATTCAGTGCATCGACATGAACCATGGAGTATAATTATTTAAAATTAATCAACTCCTTCAAGACTTATTGATCATTCTATATCAATCAAGTCCAACCGGAGTTGTACATTTTAGATGAACATATTTTCAAGCTTATTATTATTTTAAAAAAAATATATATTTATATTGGGAACTTGCTTGGACTTACAAACCCTAAAATATATTTACAAACTTTTTGAGTTAAGGCAAAAGGGGGAGAAAGTCACAAAAGTAAGGAAGAAAGTAAACAAAATTATTACCTTTTATATTAAGTAATTCCGATTACTTAAGCAACTATTAAGGGGGAGTAAAAATTATTTTTCAAGAACTCACCTTCGGTCAAGGGGGAGGTTACCTCAAAGGGGAGAACTTGAAACAATAATATTTCTCACTCATGCTTAATCTTTATGCTAGCTCATTCATACTTAATCATTATGCTAGCTCATTCATATTTAATCATTATGCTAGCTCATTCATGCTTAATCATTATGCTAGCTCATTCATATTTAATCTTTATGCTAGCTCATTCATATTTAATCTTTATGCTAGCTCATTCATGCTTAATCATTATGCTAGCTCATTCATATTTAATCTTTATGCTAGCTCATTCATGCTTAATCATTATGCTAGCTTACTGTTATGCTTAATTTTTCCTTAACTTTTGTGTCGGTTTGCCATGAATCAAAAAGGGGGAGATTGTTGTGCAAAGTGGGCACCAAAGTCGAACCGGTATTTTGATTATGGCAAAAGGCTCAATAGTTAAGGGTATATTTGTTATCTTACGAGCTCAATTAAGTGTGCAGAAATGCTAAAGTTGAGCGGAAGGTCTGCGACACCCGGTGGGAACCGAGGTGGTCGGGCAACGCCAGAGGGACTTCTGAGGAAGCCGAGGTACTCGGGTGAAGACCGAAGCGAGGCTACAAGGTAAGCTCGTGAAAGCGGGCAAGGTCGTTAGCGTAGATCCGACCCAATACCTCCAATGGAAGGTCTAGGTCGAGATCGATGGTTAGAACCATCGCATTTTATATTTTAAGCTAACTTGTATCAGCCCAAAACCCTTTGACTACATCAACTGCTAGTCAAGTTCCAAATTTCGAGAAGAGCTCGAATTTCAAGGGGGTGAATTTGGACTTGACTCGTGTTTTGGTACAAAGGGTGATGTGGCATCAAGGTGGACATCCAAACCATCACCAAGCGTCCTTGTGGTGGACGCCCAAACTAAGGTGAGTTGGCACAAGATGGTTGGCTCCCATGATGTGGCACAAGTTGAATGGCTCCAACAAGTTGGCGCCCAAGGAGGTTGGAGGTGGCACAAGGTGGTTGGATGAAACACCTCATCCTCAAGTTGGCGCCAAGGAGGTTGGAGGTGGCACAAGGTGGTTGGATGAAACACCTCATCCTCAAGTTGGCGCCCAAGGAGGTTGGAGGTGGCACAAGGTGGTTGGATGAAACACCTCATCCTTGAGTAGGCACACAAGGAGGTTGGAGGTGGCACAAGGTGGTTGGATGAAACACCTCATCCTTGAGTTGGCGCAAAGGATGTGGATGAACAAGTCTTGGGGGATAAGAACCTCACCTTGGACACTACCTATGTCTAAATTCATAGATCAATATCCATAAATAGACATGTTCAAGCCAAGCAAATGACAAGAATTCAAGAGCTCTCAACACGCCGTCAGAATGCCGCTTACTACTACTCACATTTGCTACGACGGATGCCACGACAACTAAAGCTACATCTTCTACTTATAAGAGTTGTCGGTATATTTATTTAAGTTCTACTTCTTTAAATTGTCTTTGTGCTTTAATCGTAACAAGGAAAGGGGGAGTGTCCCTTTGCCTTGATTTCTTTTTGTAATCGTTGCTCCTACCTCCAACGAGGAGGAGTGGTTTTAGTGAATTGCCCTCCGTACGTGATCAAGGATCACTAGGGCCGTGGATTAGCAATCGAAAGATTGTGAACCACGTAAAAATATCTTGTCTACTTTATATTTCCGCTGTGCACTCTCTACTTGCTTTTTACTTATTGCAAAAGTTTTTTAACGACATCGTATCGCTATTCACCCCCCCCTCTAGCGACACTTTCGATCCAACAATCTACGTATAGTACAAGAAATACCACTATATTTCCATCACATCTCTTGTATACACAAGGCTCATCCGGACTTTGAATAAATCCATATGACTGGATTACCTCATCAAAGCGGATGTTCCAAGATCTAGAAGCTTGCTTCAATCCATAAATGGACCGATTAAGCTTACATACAAGATGCTCTTTGCCTTTAGCAATGAATCCCTCTGGTTGCCGCATATAGATGTTCTCCTCAAGACCTCCGTTAAGGAAAGCTGTCTTGACATCCATCTGTCAAATCTCATAATCCTTATGAGCAGCTATAGATAAGAGAATCCGGATAGACTTAAGCATAGCTACCGGCGAAAAGGTCTCCTCATAATCGATACCCTCTTTCTGAGTATACCCTTTCGCAACAAGCCTAGCTTTGAAGGTCTCAACCTTCCCGTCTACTCCTCTCTTTCTCTTGTAGATCCACTTGCATCCAATGGTTTTTACACCATCAGGTGGCTCTACTAGCTCCCAGACTTGATTAGAATCCATAGATTCTATCTCTGAATTCGTTGCTCTTTGCCAAGATATCGCATCTCTATCTTGGAGTGCCTAATCTTATGTCCACGGTTCAGGTTCATGTTCACCAGGGACTAAGTCCGAAGACTCTCTCAAAAACATGAATCTCTCGGGTTGTCTAACAACCCTCCCACTACGACGAGGTGCCTCATGTGTATACTCTGTGACACGTGGTGCAGTGACTTGTGGCATCTCCTCTTGTACCGGTGGTACTGAAGTCGGGACTTCCCCTGTCAACTCCTCAAGAACAATCCTACTCGTGGCCTGTGGTTCATTACATAGTCCTCCTCTAGAAATCTAGCATTCGTACTCACGATCACCTTCTGATCTCTAGGACTATAGAATAATAACTTACCAAAGATCTCACTTCAAAGACATGTGCCGACTACCCCAAATCCGAATATGTCTTAGACTAGGCTTCCGCCCAGTCCACAACTCTGTGGGAGTAGATGGTACTGACTTAGATGGAACCAAGTTCAGAATGTGTGCTGCTGTTTCCAGAGCAAACCCCCAGAACGAATCAGGTAAGTCAGAATAACTCATCATCGATCTGACCATCTCCATAAGAGTCCTATTCCTTCGCTCCGCCACACCATTCTGCTGGGGTGTGCAAGGTGCAGACAATTGGGATTGAATCCCAGCCTCTGATAAGTAACTCCTAAACTCTCCCAAGAGGTACTCGCCACCACGATCAGATCGCAATGTCTTGATACTTTTACCTTGACGGTTCTCCACATCAGCCTTGAATTCTTTGAACCTGTCAAAGCATTCATACTTGCAGCGCATCAAGTAAATTTATCCATATCTTGAATAATCGTCTATAAAAGAGACAAAATATTCAAAACCACCTCTTTCCAGGATAGACATAGGATCGCACAAATCAGAATGAACCAATTCTAACACATCATTGGCTCTATACCCCTTGGCCTTGAAAGGCCTCTTGGTCATTTTACCTTCCAAGCAAGATTCGCAGGTTGGGAGATCCTCCACCACTAATGAACCCAAAGGTCCATCAGCTATCAACCTTTGAATTCTGCTTAGGTTAATATGACCAAGCCTTAGATGCCAAAGATATGTCTGGTTCATTTGCGAAGGTTCTTTTCTCTTATTAGACTTAGAAGATGAGTTATTGACTTCTATATGCATCGTGGGAGTTTTCGGTTCAAGAGTATATAAATTGCCACCAAAGTACCAGAACAGATAATCTCCCTATTCCTTTTTATAACCACTTTGTCATTAAAAGAAACAGAATATCCATCCATAAACAATTTAGAAACTGAAATTAAATTCTTTCTAAAAGTAGGTACATAAAGACAATTTCTCAAAACCCAAACTTTATTCCTATCAAAAGATAAATAAACGTCTCCCACTGCAATAGCCGCCACCTTTGAAGCATTGCTCATGAAGACGATAATCTCTCCTTTAGCTAGTCGTCGGGTTTCCTGGAACCCCTACAAAGTATTGCAGACATGATCAGTGGCTCCTGTATCTACACACCAGGCACTGGTAGATAACACCGCTAAACATGTTTCAACAACTAAACAAGAAGATATACCTTTGTTTTTTCGGCGAGGACAGTCCGCCTTCCAATGTCTAGTCTGCTTGCAAGTGAAGCACTTGCCTTTCGGATTCTTCACTCCTGCCTGAGGTCCCACTGCCACTTTCTTCGCTCCACCTTGCTTCTTCTTCTTCTTACCTTTCGGTTTAGAAGAAGAAACCTTCTGAGCAACCATGGCTTGAGTGCTTTGACGAAAAAGCCCCTCTGCCACCTGGAGTTCTGTCAGAAGCTCCGCCAACGAATACAACCTCTTGTTCATGTTGTAGTTGAGGCGGAACTGCTCAAAACTCATAGGCAGAGACTGGAGAATGATATCGACCTGGGTTTCCCCATCGATCTCAGCTCTGAGGACTTCCATCTCATTAAGATGAGCCATCATCTTGAGAACATGATCCCTAACGAGTGTTCCCTCGATCATGGTGGTCGTTATCAAGTTTCTCATCGCCTCTCCTAGCCGCCTACTCGATGTCCTAAAAGTTCCTTGAGATTGAACATCATGTCATAGTGGCCATGGCACGATCATGCGATGTTGCAAAGACATTTGACATAGATGCCAAAATGTAACACCGCGTCATCTCATCTGCCTTGATTCATTTCTTATAACTTTCTTTCTCCTTTTCATCAGAGTCATTGGTGGGCTTAGGAGGATAGACCTCGAAGAGTACAAATTTGTACTCCTCCGTAGTTAAGACAATATCCAAGTTTCTTTTCCAATCAATATAGTTTGGTCCAGTAAGTTTATTTTCTTTTAATATCACAGCAAGTGGGTTGAAAGCCATTTGAAAAACCTAAGAATCACAATGATCAAAACATTAGATTTCAAATATTATTGATTCCTCAAAACAATAAAATTCCGAAATCAACCAACACCTCAAAACACCGAGAATATCGCATGCCATGATAGTGTGGACGTATACGAATTCTACATTTGTAAGAGGAGGTTTTACCCATTAATTTTATTATCTTGTCAACCTTACTTTTTGACAAATAAAATTAATAGTTGGTTCCTCTTTAGCCCTACAAATAAAAGCAGTGACTCCGATGGGGAGGATACTTTTTATTTGCATCTAAGTGTGCACCATTACACGATACTAAGGGAATTATTTCGGATTATGTGCCTTACCGATGGGGAAGTACACACGCTCCTAAATAATTTCCTATAACCATTATTTGACCTAGTGATCCGCAAACAAACCCATCCGATGGGGAGGAAGGCACTCAGAGCCAACGCGCAAGTTTGTTGCATCACACGTCAAATTGTAATGGAACCCGCGGGAATTAATTAAAATGTCCCTCTCCCACTTAGTAAATTGACAATGAGGAATTTTCAAGCATACACAACATGCATATAAAACAAATAAGCAATAAATATGGAAAAAAATAGAATTTTTCCAACTATTATGGCATTGTTCTCCAATACGCATCCCGTCGTGTTGCCACCTCGTCCGCTCCACCTTTTCCCGTGCGCAAGTCACCAAAGAGATCCAAGCCGAGATATATCATTTTAATTTACATCCATCGATCCTATACTCCACGAAGGAGTGTACAAATAATCTAGATCGAAAGTAAACTAAAATGAGCGGCTAAACAATGCCGTATTTAATTACAAAAATTAAATACTAATCTAGCCTCGTCAACCCCGAGGATTCAAATAATATACATACAATCACACACAAAACAATCACATACAACCAAAAAGCCATAATAGTCGGATCTTATGCCTGCAACCAAAAAGTTAGCCTACGCACATCCTACTATTATCCGGCATACTCAATATATGATATGTGCATGAAAGTAACCGAATCCAAAACACACAAAATCAGAAACCGTGGCTCTGATACCACTTTGTAGGGAGTTGCTTCGGAGGCTCAGTGGCTCCCATATCCCTGGATTAAAATTTTCACTAATGAAAGAACTAATCCGGATGGGATGAGTTTTCTTAGCACAATTAATTCGTCGTCATGCTAACAACTTGAGTGATCGCTTGAACAAACTAGTTGTTCAAGCAACACAACTCTTCTAGTTGGTTAGCCGCGGAAAAGACGACGGACGGATCGCCAGTTTTTGTGTTTGTCTTCGGGGTCCATGATTATACAAAATATATACAAATGTACACTTGTATAATCAACACATAAAATAACATGCTAAGATCAGAAAATAAAGTTGTAAAACTTTTATACCTCATGATTTTCTACCGTATGCCCTATCCTCCTCGTGGACGACGTGTGGGCGAAGATCCTCCACGAGTAGAAGCCTTCTAGATCACGTTCTTCCCTTCCTTGTTCGTTGCGAACAAAGAGAAGAACAAAACAAAACTCTTCCTTTCTAGAACCGGCCACCAATCAAAAGAGCTCGATGTAACCGCCATCCAAGGAATGAATGGATGAAGCGCTGGCCACCAATGAATGGGGAACCGCCGGCCACCTTGGAGAGAATGGAGGAATGAACGCCGGCCAACCTTGAAGAGAGGTTGCCGCCGGCCAAGGAATAAGAGAGGGAACAATGACGATGGGCGCCGGCCACAACTTGTTTGAAGAAGATGGACGCCGGCCACTTTCCAAGAATTGTTGCCCAAGCCTTAGCTTCCAAACCCTAGCCTCCCAACCTAAAACCCTAACTCCAAGAGCACTTCCTTGCCGCCCAACCTAAGCCCTCTATTTATAGAATTGGGCTTAAGCCTCCTTTAATCTCCACCGTCGGATCTAGGGTTTTATCCCAACCGTCGGATCTAGGGTTTCATCCCAACCGTCGGATCTAGGATTTCATCCCAACTGTCGGATCTAGGGTTTCATCCCAACCGTCGGATCTAGGGTTTCATCAACCCTAAACCCTAAACCCAACCGTTGGTTCTAGAGTTTTGTTTTACATCCTTGGATCTAGATTTCATGAGGATTATATTAGGCTACGATAGGGACCATAAGGAGGAGTTGGATCTTGGCCACCCGATGGATCGGAACCACACAAACTTGATCCATCAATGATGTTCCATTCCACTAGAGGATCATCATTGAACTACCTCACCAACCCCCATAAATTAATATGGGCTTCATATATTATTTGTACATTCATCTCCCCGTGTTTAAGATATCGAATGTCCGTCAATTAATTGATTTACTGACCATCAATTAATTAACATATAACTCCTCGAGTAGTACCAATCAACCTTATCATCTTGTTGACTAAGTCAACCAGCTGGGTTTACATGATTAACCTTATGAGCTCCTCAAGGGGACATCATCAACCTAGTATATAGGACACGGTTTCCTCCTATAATCAACGACACACCATGTAAATAATATCATTTCCCAACTTACCGGGCATATCTTCATTCTTGCGTAGGCAGTTCACCAGTTCTTCCTTTGTCTCCAGTTGTTAGGCCACCTGAATGACCTTTCCAGGAGTTATCTCCATAGATTCGCCTTCTTCTATCTTTTCAGCTCTGGGTGGGGATTCTTCCAGTACGTAAACATCAGAAGTGATGACAGTTTTTCCCTTAGGGTCTTCCACCCTTGCCTTCTTCTTATCGTCCCTTACCATTTGTACATAACAAATTTGAGCTACTTTCTGCTCTCCTCGTGCTTCCCCAATCAGTTGTCCGATTGGGATTTTCACCTTTTGATGGTAAGGGGAGGCCACCGCCTAAAAAATGGATAGAAAAGGATGACCCAAAATAGCATTATAAGTGGATGGAGCATCCACTATGAGAGAAGGAGTAATATTAGTTTTTTGGTTGGGTTTGGCACCCAGAGTGAGAGGTAAGGAGATCTGCCCCACAGGATGCACCATGTGTCCTGCGAATCTAAATAAAGGAGTAGTCACATCCTCCAGTTGCACATTTCCCAACTGCATCTGCCCAGATGCTTCCTAGAAAAGGATATTGACTGAACTCCCCGAGTCAACTAGGACTCAGGCTACCTCATAGTTAGCTAAAGAAATCTGGATTACCAAAGTGTCAGTATGAGATAGTAGAATACCCCATATATCTTCAGGTTCAAAGTATATTTATGGCTCACTCTAAATGGCTTGCCCTGTTCCAATGGCTAAACTCTCCATGAGGCGGGCATATGACTTCCGAGCCCTATTAGAGTCCCCATCAGTAGGTCCTCCTGCAATGACGTGAATAATTCCCCGTGTGGGGATGCCATTCAGGGCAACTGAAGGGCCTTCACTTGCTGATCCTCCTTGCGAAGTGCCCTCTTGAGCAAGTATTTGCTGACTCTGCTTGGGGTGAGTTTGAGGTCTTCCGTTATAGGTTCCCTAGCCTGCGACATTAGGCCTTTGACCTCTTATTACCGGTCCTCCCATATGAGCTTGTAAATGTGGATATATGGCTCAGATGCGCTCCAACTCCTCCTGTAACTTAAAACAATGACCACTGGTATGACCATACTCCATATGGTACTGATAGAAGAAAGGAGCTGAGGGATTACGGGGAACTCCCCTATATCCCACCGGACACTGGAGAAGACCCTGTTGGTCATAAGATTCTATTTCTCGCTCCTTCCAAATCCTTGAGAGAGGTAAGGCCTCAGCGGCCATCACTCGTTGAGGAAGGGCTGGATGAATTTTTGGGGCCAACATTCGTGGTCTGGGTGCTGTGAGTACAAGAGGTCTAGCATATTCACGCCTAGGAAGTCCTTGTTGCACAAGGGGAGGGTTCCTCTCTGCTGGAACAGGGGTTTGAGTGTTTTCTGCCCGTCTTACCCTCAGTCCCTCTTCTTCATTGATATACTCCTACACATGACTCAATAGTTCTTCATAACTGATCGCGGGCTTTCTCAGTAAAGAGCTGAGAAAAGGTCCTTCCCTTAACCCATGAGCGATAGCCACCCTCAGAATATCCGACCCCACGGAGGGAATGTTCCTAGCAGTAGTAGTGAAATGATGAAGATATCCCCTCAAAAACTCTGTAGGTTCCTACCTTATATACAGTAGTATAGAAGCGTCATGCTTGTAGGTCTTACAACTAGCGAATTCTTGCCAAAAAACTCCCTTCAGATCAACAAAACAAGTGATAGAACCGAGGGGTAAAGCTCCGAACTACCTCTGTGCTGATCTGGCTAGAGTGATGTGGAAAGATCTGCACTTAAGGGCATCTATATAGCAATGCAGAGAAGCGGATCCCTCGAATTTTTATAGACGCTCCTCCGGGTCGGAGGTGCCATCATACATCCCCACTTGAGGATTTCGGAAATGTGGGGGTGGTAACTCTAACATGATGTCCACGGTGAATGGACTAGGCACATAAACTTCAGGGGCTCTGGTGGATTGGCTTTCTCCTTGGTCCTTTTGACTGGTTTGCATCACCAGTATGGTATTTTGATACACTCTCCCCACCGGTCCATCACCTAGTAATATTTTGGCGTATAGCGTTGTCATTGGTCAGACTGGAGGAGGCCTCTCATGAAGTTGCTCTCGAGGAGAGGGTGAAGAGAGGAAACTTCGCTTCTCACTTCAACTCAGTTGCTTGTTCATGGAGATCCTGTCTTCGTCCCCGGATTAAAAAAATTAATACAAGACAATTAGGGATTACCCAAGCTACCATTCCATCATCGTGCTATCCGATTAGAGTGGTCACTTGAACAAACTTATTGTTCAAGCAACCTACCTCTATTCTTTGAATAGCTGCGGAATAGACGATGTACGGATCGCCGGTTTTTGTGTTTGTATTCGGGGTCCAAGTAATTAGCCACATAACAAAAACATACAACATACAAAGAAATAAAAGGAAAGCAAAACAAGATTTATACCTCTTGTTTACCTCAAGGTCTTCTACCGTATGTCCTATCCTCCTCTTGGACGTTGTGTAGGCAACGATCCTCCAAGAGATGAAGCCTCCTAGATATGATCTTCCTTTCCTTGCTCGCTCCAAACAAGAGGAAGTATAGAAACAAAACTCTTCTCTTATCTAGGACCGGCCACCAAGTCAATGGACTTGGTGTTGCCGCCGGCCAAGGAGGAGATGTGGGGCGCCGGCCAACCTTTAAGAAAGGTTACTGCCGGCCAACCTAGAGAGAGAGAGAGAATGGGAAGATTTTCCGCCTATCTAGAGAGGGAGATGGTGGTTGTGTTGCCGCCGACCAAGAGGATCACCAAAAACCCTAATGTTGTTGCCTCCGCCCACAAGGAAGAGGAAACCCTAGGGTTGCCGCCGCCCAACTCTCCTCTCAAGCCAAGCTCCAAAACCCTAATCTCTCAAGTTCATCTCCATGCCAAAGCCTTGGCCTCCTTTTATAGAGTTAGGCTTAAGCCTCCTTTTAATATCTATCGTCGGATCTAGGGATTTAATCTCAACCGTCGGATCTAGAGATTTAATCTCAACCGTTGAATCTAGAGATTTAATCTCCACCGTCGGATCTAGAGTTTTATTTTCCATCATAGGATCTAGACTTTATAAGGGTTTTAATAGGCTACGATAGGGACCATGAGGAGGAGTTGGATCTTGGCCACCCAATGGATCAAGCCCACATAAAGTTCGATCCATTAATGATAATCCATTCCACTAGAGGATTATCATTGATCTACCTCACCAACCCCCATAAGTTAATATGGGATCCATATATTATTTGTACATATATCTCTCCGTGTTTAAGATCTTGAATATCCATCGATTAATTAATTTACTAACAATTAATTAATCCACATCTAACTCCATGAGTAGTACCACTCAACCTTATCATCATGCCGGACCAAGTCCACCTGCAGGGTTTACATGATGAACCTTATGATCTCCTCAAGGGGACATCATCATCCTAATATATAGGACACGGTTTCCTCCTATAATCAACAACACACCATATAAATAATATCATTTCCCAACTTACCGAGCCATTCGATTTACTCTATAAATCTCGCCCATTGGTAAATCAAAGAAATGAATGCTAAGTATATGTGCCCGTTATTATATCGGGATTAAGAGCATATACAACATAATATCTGAGGTCCGATTCAATTATGTAGTCAGCAATAAATCGAATCACCTCTCAGTCAGTCCTGCTCAATACACAAAAAGTGTACTAGTGTAATTCTATGGTCAAGACAAACCAATACCAAATTACACTACAACCATACCAATGGTTTGTCCATAACCATCTAGGTTGTGAGCTCTTACTTATACTTTATAAGGAACTGATAACATAATCTCCCGTGTGACACTACGCACCATGTTATCTACAATGTAATATATTAGACAATATGCATAATCATAAATATGCAAACAATGATCATGTGATTCTTATTTCAAAAACAAAGATGTTCATACAAAAGATAGACTTTTTAGTATACATCCCAACAATCTCCCACTTATACGAAAAGACTATGCTGTCCTCGTACTGCCATACATTTTATTTCCATTCCCTCCACATGCCTATCAAAAGCTCTTGCTAGAAGGGCCTTAGTGAAAGGATCTGCTAGGTTATCCTTTGATGCAATCTTGGCCACAACAACTTCTCCTCGCTTTACGATTTCTCGTATTAGGTGGTACTTGCGCTCTATGTGTTTACTTACCTTATGGGTTCGTGGTTCCTTCGAGTTTGCATCTGCACCACTATTATCACAATAAATTGTGGTAGTTCTCGGCAAACCAAGAATCACATCCAAGTCCATCAAGAAGTTCCTTAGCCACACAACTTCTTTGTCCGTCTCAGAGGACGCCACATACTCAGCTTCCATGGTAGAGTCCGCCATGCATTTCAACTTGACACTCCTCCATACAATGGCTCCACCTCCCAAAGTAAACACAAAACCTGAGGTAGACTTACTGTTATCCCTATCTGATTGGAAGTCAGAATCTGTGTAACCCACAGGGAGTAATTGGTCTGCCTGGTAAACTAGCATATAATCCCTAGTCCTTCTCAGATACTTCAATATATGCTTTACCGCAGTCCAATGTCTTTGTCCTGGATTACTCTGATATCTGCTAACCATGCCCACGGCAAAGCAGATATCCGATCTCGTACATAGCATAACATATATGAGGCTTCCTACTGCTGAAGCATAAGAAATCGCCTTCATCTCCTCTATCTCCTCAGATGTTCTAGGACACATCTTGTTAGATAAAGGAACTCCATGCCTGAAAGGTAGAAAACCTTTCTTGGAGTTATGCATGCTAAAACAATCCATAATGGTGTCTATGTATGAAGCTTGAGATAAGCACAACATCCTTTTCCTGCGATTCCTTATAACCTTGATCCCAAGGATGTGTCCCACTTCTCCCAAGTCCTTCATATCAAACTGTTTGGACAACCATACTCTTACGTCCGATAACACCTTGACATTGTTGCCAATTAATAAAATGTCATCTACGTATAGTACAAGAAATACCACTACGTTTTCGTCACATCTCTTGTATACACAAGACTCATCCAGACTTTGAATAAATCCATAAGACTGGATTACCTCATCAAAGCGGATGTTCCAAGATCTCGAAGCTTGCTTCAATCCATAAATGGATCAATTAAGCTTGCACACAAGATGCTCTTTTCCCTTTGCAATGAATCCCTCTGGTTGCTTCATATAGATGTTTTCCTCAAGACTTCCATTAAGGAAAGCTGTCTTGACATACATCTGCTATACTTCATAATCCATATGAGCAACAATACATAAGAGAATCCGGATAGACTTAAGCATGGCTACCGGCGAAAAGGTCTTCTCTTAATCGATACCCTCTTTCTGAGTTTACCCCTTCACAACAAGCCTCGCTTTGAAGGTCTCAACCTTCCCATCTATTCCTCTCTTTCTTTTGTAGATCCACTTGCATCCAATGGCTTTTACACCATTGGGTGGTTCTACTAGCTCCCAGACCTGATTTGAATCCATAGATTCTATCTCAGAATTCATCGCACTTTTCCAAGATACTGCATCTTTATCTTGGATCGCCTCGTCATATGTCCAGGGATTAGGTTTATGTTCACCAGAGACCAAATCAGAAGATTCTCCCAAAAACATGAATCTGTCAGGCTGTCTAACAACCCTCCCACTACGACGAGGTATCACCTGTGTATCCTCTGTGACACACAGTGCAGTGACTTGTCGTATATCCTCTTGTATGGTGACCGCTAGCGATGACTTCCCCTCTTAATTCCTCCAGAACAATCTTACTCATGGGTTTGTGGTTCATCACATAGCCTTCTCGGGAAATCTGGCGTACGTGCTAACGATCACCCTCTGATCTCTAGGACTATAAAACAAATCACCTTTCATTCCTCTAGGATAGCCAACGAACATGTGCACTTCTGTACGAGGTTCCAACTTACCAGCATCTGCCTTTAACACATGTGTTGGACTCCCCCATATCCGAATATGTCTCAGACTAGGCTTTCGCCCAGTCCACAATTCTGTAGGAGTAGAAGGCACTAATTTAGATGGTACCAAGTTCAGAATCTACACTGCCGTATCTAGAGCATATCCCCAAAACGAATCTGGCAACTCAGAATAACTCATCATTGATCTAACCATCTCCATAAGAGTCCAATTCCTTCACTCTGCTACACCATTCTGCTGGGGTGTGCTAGGTGCAGACAATTGGGATTGAATCCCAACCTCTAATAAGCAATTCCTAAACTCTCCCAAGAGGTACTCACCACCACGATCAGATCATAGTGTCTTGATACTTTTACCATGATGTTTCTCCACATAAGCCTTGAGTTCTTTGAACTTGTCAAAACATTCAGACTTACGGCGCATCAAGTAAATGTATCCATATCTTGAATAATCGTCTATGAAAGAGACGAAATACTCAAAACCACCTCTTGCCTGGATAGACATAGGACCACACAAATCAAAATGAACCAATTCCAACACATCTTTGGCTCTATACCCCTTGGCCTTAAAAGGCCTCTTGGTCAATTTACCCTCCAAGCAAGATTCACGGGTTGGGAAATCTTCCACGACTAATGAACCCAGAGGTCCATCAGCCATCAACCTTTGAATTCTGCTTAGGTTAATATGACCTAGCCTTAGATGTCAAAGATATGTTTGGTTCATCTTCGAAAGTTCTTTTCTCTTTTGGGAATTAGAAGTTGAGTTATTCACTTCTATTTGCATCATGGGAGCTTTTGGTTCAAGTGTATATAAATTTCCTATCAATGCACCAAAATAGATAATCTCCCTATTCTTTTTTATAACAACTCTGTCATTAAATGAAATAGAATATCCATCCATAAACAATTTAGAAACTGAAATCAAATTCTTTCTAAATAAAGGTACATAAACGCAATTCTTAAGAACCAAAACTTTATTCCTCTTAAAAGACAAATAAACATCTCCCATTGCAACAACTGCTACCTTCGTAGCATCACCCAAGTAGACGGTAATCTCCCCTTCAGCCAGTCGTCTAGTTTCCTGGAACCCCTTTAAAGTATTGCAGACATGATCAGTGGCTCCCATATCTACACACCAGGTGCTGGTAGATAACATCGCTATGTTGGGATGTATACTGAAAAGTCTATATTTTGTATGAACATCTTTATTTTTTGAAATATGAATCACATGATCATTATTTGCATATTTATAGTTATGCATATCATCTAATACATTACATTGTAGATAACATGGTGTGTGGTGTCACATGGGAGATCATGTTATCAGTTCCTTGTAAAGTATAAGTAAAGGCTCACAACCAAGATGGTTATGGACAAACCATTGGAATGGTTGTAGTGTGATTTGGTATTGGTTTGTCTTGACCATAGAATTACACTAGTACACTTTGTGTGTATTGAGTAGGACCGACATAGAGGTGATTCGATTTATTGCTGACTACATAATCGAATCAGACCTCAGATATTATATTGTACATGCTATTAATGCCGATATAATAACGGGCACATATACTTAGTATTCATTTCTTTGATTTACCAATGGGCGAGATTTATAGAGTAAATCGATAAGCTCGGTAAGTTGGGAAATGATATTACTTATATGGTGTGCCGTTGATTATAGGAGGAAATCATGTCCTATATATTAGGATGATGGTGTCCCCTTGAGGAGCTCATAAGGTTCATCATGTAAACCTTGCAGGTGGACTTGGTCCGGCATGATGATAAGGTTGAGTGGTACTACTCATGTAGTTAGATGTCGATTAATTAATTGTCAGTAAATTAATTAATCGACGGACATTCGAGATCTTAAACACGGGGAGATATATGTACAAATAATATATGAAGCTCATATTAACTTATGGGGGTTGGTGAGGTAGATCAATGCTAATCCTCTAGTGGAATGGATTATAATTAATGGATCGGACTTTATGTGGGCTTGATCCATTAGGCGGCCAAGATCCAACTCCTCCTCATGGTTCCTAATGTATCCTATTAAAACCTCATGGAGCCTAGATCTAATGATGGAAAATAAAACTCTAGATCCGACAGTGGAGATTAAATCTCTAGATTCAACGGTTGAGATTAAATCTCTAGATCTGACGGTTGAGATTAAATCCCTAGAACCGATGGTGGAGATTAAAAGGAGTCTTAAGACTAACTCTATAAATAAGGGTTTATGGCTTGGGTGGAAAAATAACTTGAGAGATTAGGGTTTTTGTTTCTTTTGGCTTGGGCGGCAAGAAACAAAAGGGAGGCTAGGGTTTTGGAGAAGGGATTGGGCGGCCACACTTTTGGAAGTTTTTTCCTTCTTCCTAAGGCTTTGGCCAGCATCTATCTTGTCTTCTTCTCTCTTTGGCTGGCATCCACAATCCTTATTCTCTCATCCTTGGCCGGCGGCGAAGGCTAGGGTCTCTTCCCTTAGAGTTTTTGGCCGGCGTCCACAATCCTTATTCTCTTCTCGGCCGGCGGCAAGCATCAATCTTGGAGCTTGGTGGTCGGTTAAAGGAAGGAGAAGAGTTTTGTTTTATTCTTCCTTTTGTTCGGAGTGAACAAAGAGTGGAAGATTGGTGATCTAGGAGGCTTTGACTTTTGGAAGATCATCGCCCACACGACGTCCAAAAGGTGGAAGGACATACAATAGAAGATCGAGAGGTATAATGCTTGTTTATATTCTTTTGTATTATGTCTATAATTGTTTTCAATTATATGCATGTTGTATGTTTTGTTATGTGGCTAAATTTACTTGGATCCCGAATACAAACACAAAAACCGGCGATCCGTACATCGTCTATTCCGCGGCTAATCATAGAATAGAAGTTGGTTGCTTGAACAACAAGTTTGTTCAAATGACCACTCTAATCGAATAGCACGATGATGAAACGGTAGCTTGGGTAATCACTAATTGTCAAGGATTAATTTTTTTAATCCGGGGATGACGACGGGATCACCATGAATAAGCAACCATTTTGAAGTGAGAAGCGAAGTTTCCTACCTTCAAGTGGTATTAGAGCCACGATTTTCGATTTTGTGTGTTTAGGATTCGGTTACTTTTATGCACTTTTCATATATTATATGTGCCAGATAATAGTAGGATGTGCATAGGTTAACTTTTTGGTTGCAGCATAGGATCCAACTATTATGGCCATATGTGTGTATGTGATTGTATGTGTGTAATTGTATATTTTTTGAATCCTCGGGATTGACGAGGCCAGTGTTTAATTTTTGAATTATGACATTGTTTAGCCACTCATTTATTTTAGTTTACTTTCGATCTAGATTTTATGTACACTCCTTCGAGGAGATTAGGATCGATGGATGTAAATTAAAATAGTTAGTCTCATCTCGGATCTCCGGATGACTTTTACATGGCGTAGGGAGGAGCGGACGAGATCGTGATACGACAGGAGGCATATTGGAGATAAAAGCCATAATAGTTGGAAAATATTTCTCTTTCATATTTATTGCTTATTGTTTGATATGCATGTCGTAGGCTAGAAAATTCCTTAATTTTAAATTACAAAGTGGGAGAGGGATATTTTTATAAATTCCCACGACCTCTAATACGATTTGACATGTGATGCAAACAAACTTGTGCGTCGGCTCTGAGTGCCTTCCTCCACATCGGATGAGTTTATTTGCATATCACAAGATCGAATATGGTTATAGGAAATTATTAAGGAGCGTGTGTACTTCCCCATCGGAAGGCACATAACCCGAGATAATTACCATGGTACCGAGTAATGGTGAACACTTAGATGCAAATAGGAGTATCCTCCCCATCAGAGTCACTTCTTTTATTTGTAGAGCCGAAGAGGAACCAACTATTAATTTTATTTGTTAAAAAGTTAGGTTGACAAGATAGTAAAATTAATGGGTAAAACCTCCTCTTACAAATGTAGAATTCGTATATGTCCACACTATCGTGGCATACGATATTCTCGGTGTTTTGAGGTGTTGGTTGATTTTAAAATTTTATTGTTTGAGAAATCAATAATTTTTTGAAATCTAATGTTTTGATCTATGTGATTCTTAGGTTTTTTCAAAATGAATTTCAACCCGCTTGCTGTGATACTGAAAGAAAATAAACTTACTGGACCTAATTATATTGATTGGAAGAGGAATCTTGACATTGTCTTGACCGCTGAGGAATACAAATATATACCCCTCAAAGAGTGCCCTCCTAAGCCTGCGGATGATTCTGGGGAAAAGGAGAAGGAGAGCTATAAGAAGTGGATAAAGGCAGATGAGATGGCACGATATTATATTTTGGCATCTATGTCAAATGTACTGCAACATCAGCATCAAGCCATGCTCACTGCTTATGACATGATGCTCAATCTCAAAGAACTTTTCAGACACCAGAATCGGGCTGCTAGGCAGGAAGCCATGAGGAACTTGATGACGACCACCATGATCAAGGGAACACCCGTGAGGGATCATGTTCTCAAGATGATGACTCATTTGAATGAGCTGGAAGTCCTCGAAGCTGAGATCGATGGGGAAACCCAGGTCGATATCATTCTCTAGTCTCTACCTAGGAGTTTTGAGAAGTTTCGTCTGAACTACAACATGAACAAGAGGTTGTATTCATTGGCGGAGCTTCTGACAGAACTCCCGGTGACAGAGGGGCTTTTTCGTCAGAGTGCTCAGGCGCAGGCCATGGTTACCCAAAAGGTTTCTTCTTCTAAGACAAAAGGCAAGAAGAAGAAGAAACAAGTTGGGGCAAAGGTGGCGGGAGGAACTAAGAAAGGAGTGAAGAAGCCGAAAGGCAAGTGCTTCACTTGCAAGCAGACTGGACACTGGAAGAAGGACTGCCCCAATCGGAACTAAAACAAAGGTATATCTTTTTGTCTAGTAGTTGAAACATGTTTAGCGGTGTTATTTATCGGCACCTGGTGTGTAGATACGGGAGCCACTGATCATGTCTGTAATACTTTGTAGGGATTCTAGGAAACTAGACGACTGGCTGAAGGGGAGATTACCGTCTACTTAGGTGATGCCACAAAGGTGGCGGCTGTTGCAGTGGGAGATGTTTATTTGTATTTTGAGAGGAATAAAATTTTGGTTATTAAAAATTGCCTTTATGTACCTTTATTTAGAAAGAATTTGATTTCGATTTCTAAATTATTTATGGATGGATATTCTATTTCTTTTAATGATAGAGTTGTTATAAAAAGGAATAGGGAGATTATCTGTTCTGGTGCATTGATAGGAAATTTATATACACTTGAAGCAAAAGCTCCCATGATGCAAATAGAAGTTAATAACTCATCCTCTAAATCCAATAAGAGAAAAGAACCTTCGAAGATGAACCAAACATATCTTTGGCATCTAAGGTTAGGTCATATTAACCTAAGCAGAATTCAAAGGTTGATAGCTGATGGACCTCTGGGTTCATTAGTGGTGGAAGATTTCCCAACCTGTGAATTTTGCTTGGAGGGAAAAATGACGAAGAGGCCTTTTAAGGCGAAGGGGTATAGAGCCAAAGATGTGATGGAATTGGTTCATTCTGATTTGTGTGGTCCTATGTCTATCTAAGCTAGAGGTGGTTTTGAGTATTTCGTCTCTTTCATAGATGATTATTCAATATATGGATACATTTACTTGATGCACCGCAAGTCTGAATGCTTTGACAAGTTCAAAGAATTCAAGGTTGATGTGGAGAAACGTCAAGGTAAAAGTATCAAGACACTACGATCTGATCGTGGTGGTGATTACCTCTTGGGAGAGTTTAGGAATTACTTATCAGAGGCTGGGATTCAATCCCAATTATCTACACCTGAAACACCCCAGCAGAATGATGTAGCTGAGCGAAGGAATAGGACTCTTATAGAGATGGTTAGATCGATGATGAGTTATTCTGAGTTGCCAGATTTGTTCTGGGGGTATGCTCTAGATACGACAGTGTATATTCTGAACTAGGTACCATCTAAATCAGTGTCTTCTACTCCCACAGAATTGTGGACTGGGCGAAAGCCTAGTCTAAGACATATTCGGATGTGGGGGAGTCTAGCACATGTGCTGAAGGCAGATGCTGGTAAGTTGGAACCTCGTACAGAAGTGCACATGTTCGTTTGCTATCCTAGAGGAACAAAAGGTGGTTTGTTTTATAGTCCTAGAGATCAGAGGGTGATTGTTAGCACGAATGCCAAATTTCTAGTGGAAGACTATGTGATGAACCACAAGCCCATGAGTAAGATTGTTCTATCGGAATTGAAAGAGGAAGTCACTACTTTAGTACCATCGGTACAAGAGGATATACCACAATTCACTACACCGTATGTCACAGAGGATACACAAGTAATACCTTGTCGTAGTGGGAGGGTTGTGAGACAGCCTGATAGATTCATGTTCTTGGGAGAATCTTCTGATTTGGTCCTTGGCGAACATGAACCTGATCCCTTGACATATGATGAGGCAATCCAAGATAAAGATGCGGTATCTTGGCAAAGTGCAATGAATGCTGAGATAGAATCTATGGATTCAAATCAGGTATGGGAGCTAGTAGAACCACCCAATGATGTAAAAACCATTGGATGTAAGTCGATCTACAAAAGAAAGAGAGGAATAGACGGAAAGGTTGAGACCTTCAAAGCAAGGCTTGTTGCGAAGGGGTATACTCAGAAAGAGCATTGATTATGAGGAGACTTTTTCGCTGGTAGCCATGCTTAAGTCTATCCGGATTCTCTTATGCATTGCTGCTCATATGAATTATGAGGTATGACAGATGGATGTCAAGACATCTTTCCTTAATGGAAGTCTTGAGGAAAACATCTATATGAAGCAACCAGAGGGATTAATTGCAAAGGGCAAAGAGCATCTTGTGTACAAGCTTATTCGGTCCATTTATGGATTGAAGCAAACTTCGAGGTCTTGGAACATCCGCTTTGATGAGGTAATCCAGTCTTATGGATTTATTCAAAGTCCGGATGAGTCTTGTGTATACAAGAGATGTGATGGAAATGTAGTGGTATTTCTTATACTATACGTAGATGACATTTTGTTAATTGGCAACAATATCAAGGTGTTATCGGATGTTAGGGTATGGTTGTCCAAACAGTTTGATATGAAGGACTTGGGAGAAGTGGGACACATCCTTGGGATCAAGGTTATAAGGGATCACAGGAAAAGGATGTTGTGCTTATCTCAAGCTTCATACATAGAAACCATTTTGGCTCATTTTAGCATGCAGAACTCCAAGAAGAGTTTTCTACCTTTCAGGCATAGAGTTCCTTTATCTAAGGATATGTGTCCTAGAACATCTGAGGAGATAGAGGAGATGAAGGTGGTTCCTTATGCTTCGGCAGTAGGAAGCCTCATGTATGCTATGCTGTGTATGAGACCAGATATCTGCTTTGCCGTTAGCATGTTTAGCAGATATTACAGTAATCCATGACAGAGACATTGGACTACGGTAAAGCATATATTGAAGTACCTGAGAAGGACTAGGGATTATATGCTAGTTTACCAGGCAGACCAATTACTCCCTGTGGGTTACACAGATTCTGACTTCCAATCAGACAGGGATATAGTAAGTCTACCTCAGGTTTTGTGTTTACTTTGGGGGGTGGAGCCATTGTATGGAGGAGTGTCAAGCAGAAATGCGTGGCGGACTCCACCATGGAAGCTGAGTATGTGGCAGCCTCTGAGGCGGCCAAAGAAGCTGTGTGGCTTAGGAATTTCTTGATGGACTTGGATGTGATTCCTGATTTTCCTAGAACTATCACAATTTATTGTGATAATAGTGGTTCAGTTGCAAACTCGAAGGAACCACGAGCCCATAAGGCAAGTAAACACATAGAGCGCAAGTACCACATGATACGAGAGATCGTAAAGCGAGGAGAAGTTGTTGTGGCCAATATTGCATCGGAGAATAACCTGGTAGATCCTTTCACTAAGGCCCTTTCGGCGAGAGCTTTTGATAGGCATGTGGAGGGAATAGGAATCAGATGTATGGCAGTTTAAGGATAGCATAGTCTTTTAGTATAAGTGAGAGATTATTGGGATGTATACTGAAAAGTCTATCTTTTGTATGAACATCTTTATTTTTTGAAATAAGAATCACATTATCATTATTTGCATATTTATGGTTATGAATATCATCTAATACATTACATTGTAGATTGTAGGGTCGATGGTGGCCGGCTAGAGGGGGGCGGGGGAATAGCCTAATACGCGTATGGTGGAATTTTCTCTTCGATTGCTAGTCTACAAATTCATTAGTGCAAGCGAAAGCATAAACAATAAAGATAACCATGCCCATGGCAAAGCAAATATCCGGTCTCATACATAGCATAGCATACATAAGGATTCCTTCTGCCGAAGCATAAAGAACCGCCTTCATGTCCTCTATCTCCTTTGATGTTTTGGGACACATCTCTTTAGATTAAGAACTCCATGCCTAAAAGGTAGAAAACCTTTCTTGGAGTTCTGCATGCTAAAATGAGCAAGGTTAGTGTCAATGTATGAAGCTTGAGATAAGCACAACATCCTTTTCTTGCGATCCCTTATAACCTTGATCCCAAGGATGTGTCCCACTTCTCCCAAGTCCTTCATGTCAAACTGTTTGGACAACCATACCCTTACGTCTGATAACACTTTGATATTGTTGCCAACTAACAAAATGTCATCTACGTATAGTACAAGAAATACCACTACATTTCCATCACATCTCTTGTATACACAAGGCTCATCCGGACTTTGAATAAATCCATATGACTGGATTACCTCATCAAAGCGGATGCTCCAAGATCTAGAAGCTTGCTTCAATCCATAAATGGACCGATTAAGCTTACATACAAGATGCTCTTTGCCTTTAGCAATGAATCCCTCTGGTTGCCGCATATAGATGTTCTCCTCAAGACCTCCGTTAAGGAAAGTTGTCTTGACATCCATCTGCCAAATCTCATAATCCTTATGAGCAGCTATAGATAAGAGAATCCGGATAGACTTAAGCATAGCTACAGGCGAAAAGGTCTCCTCATAATCGATACTCTCTTTCTGAGTATACCCTTTCGCAACAAGCCTAGCTTTGAAGGTCTCAACCTTCCCGTCTACTCCTCTCTTTCTCTTGTAGATCCACTTGCATCCAATGGCTTTTACACCATCGGGTGGCTCTACTAGCTCCCAGACTTGATTAGAATCCATAGATTCTATCTCTGAATTCATCGTTCTTTGCCAAGATATCGCATCTCTTTCTTGGAGTGCCTCATCTTATGTCCAAGGATCAGGTTCATGTTCACCAGGGACTAAGTCCGAAGACTCTCCCAAAAACATGAATCTCTCGGGTTGTCTAACAACCCTCCCACTACGACGAGGTGCCTCCTGTGTATACTCTATGACACGCGGTGCAGTGACTTATGGCATCTCCTCTTGTACCGGTGGTACTGAAGTCGGGACTTCCCCTGTCAACTCCTCAAGAACAATCCTACTCATGGGCCTGTGGTTCATTACATAGTCCTCCTCTAGAAATCTGGCATTCGTACTCACGATCACCTTCTGATCTCTAGGACTATAGAATAAACTACCCTTCGTTCCCTTAGGGTAGCCAACAAACAAGTGTACTTCTGTACGAAATTCCAACTTACTAGCATCTCCCTTCAGCACATGTGCTGGACTACCCCAAATCCGAATATGTCTTAGACTAGGCTTCCGCCCAGTCCACAACTCTGTGGGAGTAGAGGCTACTGACTTAGATGGAACCAAGTTCAGAATGTGTGTCTTTCTTTGTTTCAGAGCAAACCCCCGATAACTCATCATCGATCTGACCATCTCCATAAGAGTCCTATTCCTTCGCTCCGCCACACCATTCTGCTAGGGTGTGCAAGGTGCAGACAATTGGGATTGAATCCCAGCCTCTGATAAGTAACTCCTAAACTCTCCTAAGAGGTACTCGCCACCACGATCAGATCGCAATGTCTTGATACTTTTACCTTGACGGTTTTCCACATCAGCCTTGAATTCTTTGAACCTGTCAAAGCATTCATACTTGCGGCGCATCAAGTAAATGTATCCATATCTTGAATAATCGTCTATAAAAGAGACGAAATATTCAAAACCACCTCTTGCCTGGATAGACATAGGACCGCACAAATCAGAATGAACCAATTCTAACACATCTTTGGCTCTATACCCCTTGGCCTTGAAAGGCCTCTTGGTCATTTTACCTTCCAAGCAAGATTCACAGGTTGGGAGATCCTCCACCACTAATGAACCCAAAGGTCCATCAGCTATCAACCTTTGAATTCTGCTTAGGTTAATATGACCAAGCCTTAGATGCCAAAGATATGTCTGGTTCATTTGCGAAGGTTCTTTTCTCTTATTAGACTTAGAAGATGAGTTATTGACTTCTATATGAATCGTGGGAGTTTTCGGTTCAAAAGTATATTGTAGGGGATCGAACGGCCGACTAGAGGGGGGTGAATAGCCCTCGTACGATGGATGTCGTAATTCGTTCGTTCTTCTTGCGTTGCTTGTCTACGATTATCGTTAGCGCAGCAGAATAACAATAATAATCAAACTCACAACAATACACAATCACACAACACAAGATATACGTGGTTCAGAACCGAATGGTTCCTACTCCACGGGCGAGCTCACCGAGCTCTAGTTATGCGCACGACACTAACTATAACACTCCTTCTCGACAACACGTCGGAGGTGGAGAAACCTCTCACAAGCAATTACAATGTAATATTGAAATACAAGCAAATACACAAATACAATACAAAAGAAAACTTTCACCGATTGCTTTGATCGCTTTGCTTGTTGCTTGCTTTGATTGGCTCTTGAAGGACTGGAATGCAGCAGCAATTCCCCTCCAATAGCTCCACAAAAACCATTGCAAAAACCTCCATCTCGAGCTCCTTTTATAACCTGCATCGAGCTGTTTTTGCGCCTAGCAGTCGACTGCCCCTGTAGCCGTTGTCTCACAACGGCCAGATCCACGTCAGACAAGTTCCAACGGATCACCTACGGTCGATCGATGATGCCCATCGATCGGGTGACCTAGTCGACTTTTCCGCCGCCCGGAGCGCCTCGTGCTCGCGACACTCCCATCATCATCGCCATCCCTCGGCGATCGACGATCGGCTTGATCGATCCATGGCAAATGATCGCTAAGCACAAAACCCTAGCCTTACACCAGTCGAACTCTAGTCGACTTGGATCGATCGCAAGCACCTATGCGATCAAACACCAAGTTGTTTGAGCATCCGACCGTCGGATAAACCCTCAAACATCAAGTTTGAGCCTCCGACACTCAGTCTTAGCCACTTGGCCAAGTCCACCTTATCCCTCATGGAGTTCCCCACCAAAGCTCTCTTCCCTCGGCCTACGTCCCTCGGATCGCCAGCGCACGGCCGCAATGCCATCCTTCACGTCTCATGCCCTAAGTATGCTTCCCTTTGGGCTCACTCCATTCGCTCCCCGTCCGTGGTCCCTGATGCACCAAGCGCCGCGGCCGCAATGCCATCCTTCACCGACTCAAGGACCCCGAGCCTAGTGAACTTACCAAGTCCTTAAGACTTCCCATATGCACCAAGCGCACGGCTTCGCAATGCATTTCTCACCAAGCACCAAGCGCACGGCTTCGCAATGCTTTGGATTTCCCATGCCAAGCACCAAGCGCATGGCTTCGTAATGCTTTGGACTTTCCCATGCCAAACACCAAGCGCACGACTTCGCAATGCTTTGGACTTTCCCATGCCAAACACCAAGCGCACGGCTTCGCAATGCTTTGGACTTTCCCATGCCAAGGCTTCCCCCTTGGACTTCCACACCAAGCTCCATGCTTGGATTTTCCATGCCAACCCATGTTGGACTTTCCCATGACAATCCCATGTCATGAGTTTTGTCTATCATCAAAATACCATCAAGGTACTGCTGGGCCGATTGCACCAACATATATAAATTTCCAACCAATGTACCAGAACAGATAATCTCCCTATTCCTTTTTATAACCACTTTGTCATTAAAAGAAACAGAATATCCATCCATAAACAATTTAGAAACTGAAATTAAATTCTTTCTAAAAGTAGGTACATAAAGACAATTTCTCAAAACCAAAACTTTATTCCTATCAAAAGATAAATAAACGTCTCCCACTGCAATAGCCGCCACCTTTGAAGCATTGCTCATGAAGACGGTAATCTCTCCTTCAGCTAGTCGTCGGGTTTCCTAGAACCCCTGCAAAGTATTGCAGACATGATCAGTGGCTCCTGTATCAACACACCTGGCACTGGTAGATAACACTGCTAAACATGTTTCAACAACTAAACAAGAAGATATACCTTTGTTCTTTTGGCGAGGACAGTCCGCCTTCCAATGTCTAGTCTGCTTGCAAGTGAAGCACTTGCCTTTCGGCTTCTTCACTCCTGCCTGAGGTCCCACTGCCACTTTCTTCGCTCCACCTTGCTTCTTCTTCTTCTTACCTTTCGGTTTAGAAAAAGAAACCTTCTGAGCAACCATGGCTTGAGTGCTTTGACGAAAAAGCCCCTCTGCCGCCTGGAGTTTTGTCAGAAGCTCCGCCAACGAATACAACCTCTTGTTCATGTTGTAGTTGAGGCGGAACTGCTCAAAACTCATAGGCAGAGACTGGAGAATGATATCGACCTGGGTTTCCCCATCGATCTCAGCTCCGAGGACTTCCATCTCATTAAGATGAGCCATCATCTTGAGAACATGATCCCTAACGAGTGTTCCCTCGATCATGGTGGTCGTCATCAAGTTTCTCATCGCCTCCTGTCTAACCGCCCTACTCTGATGTCCAAAAAGTTCCTTGAGATTGAACATCATGTCATAAGCTGTGGCCATGGCCTGATGCTGATGTTGCAGCACATTTGACATAGATGCCAAAATGTAACACCGCGCCATCTCATCTGCCTTGATTCATTTCTTATAACTTTCTTTCTCCTTTTCATCAGAGTCATTGGTGGGCTTAGGAGGACAGACCTCGAAGAGTACAAATTTGTACTCCTCCGTAGTTAAGACAATATCCAAGTTTCTTTTCCAATCAATATAGTTTGGTCCAGTAAGTTTATTTTCTTTTAATATCACAGCAAGTGGGTTGAAAGCCATTTGAAAAACCTAAGAATCACAATGATCAAAACATTAGATTTCAAATATTATTGATTCCTCAAAACAATAAAATTCTGAAATCAACCAACACCTCAAAACACCGAGAATATCGCATGCCATGATAGTGTGGATGTATACGAATTCTACATTTGTAAGAGGAGGTTTTACCCATTAATTTTATTATCTTGTCAACCTTACTTTTTGACAAATAAAATTAATAGTTGGTTCCTCTTTAGCCCTACAAATAAAAGCAGTGACTCCGATGGGAAGGATACTTTTTATTTGCATCTAAGTGTGCATCATTACATGATACTAAGGGAATTATTTCGGATTATGTGCCTTACTGATGGGGAAGTACACACACTCCTAAATAATTTCCTATAACCATTATTTGACCTAGTGATCCGCAAACAAACCCATCCGATGGGGAGGAAGGCACTCAGAGCCAATGCGCAAGTTTGTTGCATCACACGTCAAATTGTAATGGAGCCCGCGAGAATTATTTAAAATGTCTCTCTCCCACTTAGTAAATTGACAATGAGGAATTTTCAAGCATACACAACATGCATATAAAACAAATAAGCAATAAATATGGAAAAAATAGAATTTTTCCAACTATTATGGCATTGTTCTCCAATACGCATCCCGTTGTATCGCCACCTCGTCCGCTCCACCTTTTCCCGTGCGCAAGTCACCAAAGAGATCCAAGCCGAGATATATCATTTTAATTTACATCCATCGATCCTATACTCCACGAAGGAGTGTACAAATAATCTAGATCGAAAGTAAACTAAAATGAGCGGCTAAACAATGTCATATTTAATTACAAAAATTAAATACTAATCTAGCCTCGTCAACCCCGAGGATTCAAATAATATACATACAATCACACACAAAACAATCACATACAACCAAATAGCCATAATAGTCAGATCTTATGCCTGCAACCAAAAAGTTAGCCTACGCACATCCTACTATTATCCGACATACTCAATATATGATATGTGCATGAAAGTAACCGAATCCAAAACACACAAAATCGGAAACCGTGGCTCTGATACCACTTTGTAGGGAGTTGCTTCGGAGGCTCATTGGCTCCCATATCCCCGGATTAAAATTTTCACTAATGAAAGAACTAATCCGAATGGGATGAGTTTCCTTAGCACAACCAATTCGTCGTCGTGCTAACAACTTGAGTGATCGCTTGAACAAACTAGTTGTTCAAGCAACACAACTCTTCTAGTTGGTTAGCCGCGGAAAAGATGATGGACGGATCGCCGGTTTTTGTGTTTGTCTTCGGGGTCCATGATTATACAAAATATATACAAATGCACACTTATATAATCAACATATAAAAGAACATGCTAAGATCAGAAAATAAAGTTGTAAAACTTTTATACCTCATGATCTTCTACCGTATGTCCTATCCTCCTCATGGACGACGTGTGGGCGAAGATCCTCCACGAGTAGAAGCCTTCTAGGTCACGTTCTTCCCTTCCTTGTTTGTTGCGAACAAAGAGAAGAACAAAACAAAACACTTCCTTTCTAGAATCGGCCACCAATCAAAAGAGCTCCATGTAACCGCCGGCCAAGGAATGAATGGATGAAGCGCCGACCACCAATGAATGGAGAACCGCCGGCCACCTTGGAGAGAATGGAGGAATGAACGCCGGCCAACCTTGAAGAGAGGTTGCCGCCGGCCAAGGAATAAGAGAGGAAACAATGAGGATGGGTGCCGGCCACAACTTGTTTGAAGAAGATGGACGCCGGCCACAACTTGTTGGAAGAAGATGGGCGCCGACCACTTTCCAAGAATTGCCGCCCAAGCCTTAGCTTCCAAACCCTAGCCGCCCAACCTAAAACCCTAACTCCAAGAGCACTTCCTTGCCGCCCAACCTAAGCCCTCTATTTATAGAATTGGGCTTAAGCCTCCTTTAATCTCCACCGTCGGATCTAGGGTTTTATCCCAACCGTCGGATCTAGGGTTTCATCCCAACCGTCGGATCTAGGATTTCATCCCAACTGTCGGATCTAGGGTTTCATCCCAACCGTCGGATCTAGGGTTTCATCAACCCTAAACCCAACCGTTGGTTCTAAAGTTTTGTTTTACATCCTTGGATCTAGATTTCATGAGGATTATATTAGGCTATGATAGGGACCATAAGGAGGAGTTGGATCTTGGCCACCCGATGGATTGGAACCACACAAACTTGATCCATCAATGATGTTCCATTCCACTAGAGGATCATCATTGAACTACCTCACCAACCCCCATAAATTAATATGGGCTCCATATATTATTTGTACATTCATCTCCCCGTGTTTAAGATATCGAATGTACGTCAATTAATTGATTTACTGACCATCAATTAATTAACATCTAACTCCTCAAGTAGTACCAATCAACCTTATCATCATGTTGACTAAGTGAACCAGCTGGGTTTACATGATGAACCTTATGAGCTCCTCAAGGGGACATCATCAACCTAGTATATAGGACACAGTTTCCTCCTATAATCAACGATACACCATGTAAATAATATCATTTCCCAACTTACCGGGCATATTGATTTAATCCATCTAAATCTCACCCTCTGGTAAATCAAAGAAAAAAATACTAAGTACATGTGCCCGTTATTATATCGGGATTAAGAGCATGTACAACATAATATCCGAGGTCCGATTCAATTATGTAGTCAGCAATTAATTGAATCACCTCTATGTCGGTCCTGCTCAATACACCTAAGTGTACTAGTGTAACTCTATGTTCAAGACAAAACAATACCAAGCTACACTACAACCATGCCAATGGTTTGTCAAAAACCATCTTTGTTGTGAGCCTCTACTTATATTTTACAAGGGACTGATAACATGATCTTCTGTGCCACACCAAGCACCATGTTATCTACCAATGTAAAATATTAGACAATATGCACACACATATAATAAATAAATAAAGTGCAAACAATGATCATGTGATTCTTATTCCAAAATAAAATGTCCATACAAAAAGAGCTAGGCTTTCAGTATACATTCCAACAGTTTGTTCAAGTGACCACTCTAATCGAATAACACGACGATGAAACGGTAGCTTGGGTAATCCCTAATTGTCATGGATTAATTTTTTTAATCCGGGGACGACGACGGGATTGCCATGAATAAGCAACCGTCTTCAAGTGGCTCTCGTATCTACACACCTGGTGCCGGTAGGTAACATCGCTAAACATGTTTCAACGACTAGACCAAAAGATATACCTTTGTTCTGCTTCCAGTTGGGGCAGTCCTTCTGCCAGTGTCCAGTCTGCTTGCAAGTGAAGCACTTGCCTTTTGGCTTCTTCACTCATCACTGAGATCCTCCCACCACCTTTTCCCCAGCTTGTTTCTTCTTCTTCTTGCCTTTCGGCTTAGAAGTAGAAACCTTTTGGGCAACCATGGCCTCCGCCTGAGCACTTTGATGAAATAGTCCCTCTATCACCTGGAGTTCTGTCAGAAGATCCGCAGATGAATACAACCTTTTATTCATGTTGTAGTTCAGGCGAAACTGCTCAAAACTCCTAGGTAGAGACTGGAGTATGATATCGACCTGGGTTTCCCCATTGATCTCAGCTCCAAGGACTTCCAGCTCATTCAAATGAGCCATCATCTTGAGAACATGATCCCTCACGGGTGTTCCCTCGATCATGGTGGTCATCATCAAGTTCTTCATGGATTCCTTCCTCGCAGCCCGATTATGGTGTCTGAAAAGCTCTTTGAGATTGAGCATCATGTCATAAGCAGTGGGCATGACTTGATGCTGATGTTGCAGTACATTTGACATAGATGCCAAAATGTAATATCGTGCCATCTCATCATCCTTAATCCACTTCTTATAACTCTACTTCTCCTTTTCCCCAGAATCATCTGCAGGCTTAGGAGGACACTCTTCGAAGAGTACATATTTGTACTCCTCAGCAGTCAAGACAATGTCAAGATTCCTCTTCCAATCAACATAATTGAGTTCAGTAAGTTTATTTTCTTTCAGTATCACAACAAGTGGGTTGAAAGTCATTTTGAAAAACCTAAGAATCACATAGATCAAAACATTAGATTTCAAAAACTTATTGATTCCTCAAACAATAAAATTTTAAAATCAACCAACACCTTAAAACACCGAGAATATTGTATGCCACGATAGTGTGGACGTATACGAATTCTACATTTGTAAGAGGAGGTTTTACCCATTAATTTTACTATCTTGTCAACATAACCTTTTGACAAATAAAATTAATAGTTGGTTCCTCTTCGACCCTACAAATAAAAGCAGTGACTCCAATGGGTAGGATACTCCTATTTGCATCTAAGTGTTCACCATTACTTGGCACCAAGGTAATTATCTCGGGTTATGTGCCATACGATGGGGAAGTACACATGCTCCTTAATAATTTCCTATAACCATATTCGACCCTGTGATCCGTAAACAAACTCATCCGATGGGGAGGAAGACACTCAGAGACGACACGCAAGTTTGTTTGCATCACATGTCAAATCGTAATGGAGGTCATGAGAATTTATAAAAATATCCCTCTCCCACTTAGTAATTTAAAATTGAGGAATTTTCCTATCCTACGACATGCATTCAAAAAAAAAGAAATAAATATGAAAAAATATTTTCCAACTATTATGAGTTTTGTCTCCAATATGCCTCCCGTCGTATCGCCATCTCGTCCGCTCCTCCCTACACCATGTACAAGCCTTCCGGAGATCCGAGCCGAGAAAAACTATTTTAATTTACATCCATCGATCTTGTACTCCACGAAGGAGTGTACATGAAATCTAGATCAAAAGTAAACTAAAATAAAAAGAGTGGCTAAACAATACCGTACTTAATTATAAAAATTAAATACTTGCCTCGTCAACTCCGAGGATTCAAATAATATACAATTACACACCTACAATCACATACACACATATGACCATAATAGTTGGATCCTATGCTTGCAATCAAAAAGTTAACCTATGCACATCCTACTATTATCCAACACATATAATATATGAAAAGTGCATAAAAGTAACTGAATCCTAAACACACAAAATCGGAAAACGTGGCTCTGATACCACTTAAAGGGAGGAAACTTCACTTCCCACTTCAACTCTGTTGCTTGTTCATGGCGATCCCGTCTTCATCCCCGGATTAAAAAATTTAATCCATGACAATTAGGGATTACCCAAGCTACCATTCCATCATCGTGCTATCCGATTCGAGTGGTCACTTGAACAAACTTATTGTTCAAGCAACCTACCTCTATTCTTCGAATAGCCGCGGAATAGACGATGTACGGATTGCTGGTTTTTATATTTGTATTCAGGGTCCAAGTAAATTAGCCACATAACAAAAACATACAACATACAAAGAAACAAAAGGAAAGCAAAACAAGATTTATACCTCTTGTTTACCTCAAGGTCTTCTATCGTATGTCCTATCCTCCTCTTGGACGTTGTGTGGGCAATGATCCTCCAAGAGATGAAGCCTCCTAGATCACGATCTTTCTTTCCTTGCTTGCTCCGAACAAGAGGATGTATAGAAACAAAACTCTTCTCCTATCTAGGACCGACCACCAAGTCAATGGACTTGGTGTTGCCGCCAGCCAAGGAGGAGATGTGGGGTGCCGGCCAACCTTGAAGAAAGGTTATCGCCAGCCAACCTAGAGAGAGAGAGAGAGAATGGGAGGAGTTGCCACCTATCTAGAGAGGGATATGGTGGTTGTGTTGCCTCCGACCAAGAGGATCACCAAAAACCCTAATGTTGTTGCCACCGCCCACAAGGAAGAGGAAACCCTAGGGTTGCCGCCACCCACCTCTCCTCTCAAGCCAAGCTCCAAAACCCTAATCTCTCAAGTTCTTCTCCACACCCAAGCCTTGTACTCCTTTTATAGATTTAGGCTTAAGCCTCCTTTTAATCTCTACCGTCTGATCTAGGGATGTAATCTCAACCGTCGGATCTAGAGATTTAATCTCAACCGTCGGATCTAGAGATTTAATCTCCACCGTCGAATCTAGAGTTTTATTTTCCATCATCGGATCTAGACTTCATGGGGGTTTTAATAGGCTACGATAGGGACCATGAGGAGGAGTTGGATCTTGGCCACCCAATGGATCAAGCCCACATAAAGTCCGATCCATTAATGATAATCCATTCCACTAGAGGATTATCATTGATCTACCTCACCATCCCTCATAAGTTAATATGAGCTCCATATATTATTTGTACATATATCTCTCCGTGTTTAAGATCTTGAATATCCATCGATTAATTAATTTACTAACAATTAATTAATCCACATCTAACTCCATGAGTAGTACCACTCAACCTTATCATCATGCCGGACCAAGTCCACCTGCAGGGTTTACATGATGAACCTTATGATCTCCTCAAGGGGACATCATCATCCTAATATATAGGACACGGTTTCCTCCTATAATCAATGGCACACCATATAAATAATATCATTTCCCAACTTACCGAGCTTATCGATTTACTCTATAAATCTCGCCCATTGGTAAATCAAAGAAATGAATACTAAGTATATGTGCCCGTTATTATATCAGGATTAAGAGCATGTACAACATAATATCTGAGGTCCGATTCGATTATGTAGTCAGAAATAAATCGAATCACCTCTCAGTCAGTCCTGCTCAATACACACAAAGTGTACTAGTGTAATTCTATGGTCAAGACAAACCAATACCAAATTACACTACAACCATACCAATGGTTTGTCCATAACCATCTAGGTTGTGAGCCCTTACTTATACTTTACAAGGAACTGATAACATGATCTACCGTGTGACGCTACACACTATGTTATCTACAATGTAATGTATTAGACAATATGCATAACCATAAATATGCAAACAATGATCATGTGATTCTTATTTCAAAAATAAAGATGTTCATACAAAAGATAAACATTTTAGTATACATCCCAACAGAGGGTTCCTCAGAATGGGGATGAAGATATCCCGTCCTCATCCTTTCTTTAGCCAGGGCGTCAGCTACAGTTATGTCCACCATGGCCCTCAGTTGTGATGGTAATAAGGTAATGGGATTCTCTGTCACAGAAGAGGTTGACGGATGTTGTATCTCCTCTGGCTGCTTCTCGACATCTTGCTCAATAATTGTTTCCCACTAAAGGCGCCAACTGATGCAGATACGTAGATTTTCTCACCTCCGTTTAACGTAAAAAATGCCCAAGAGACTTAGGGTTCTCTCTGGCCGCAACAGTAATAGAGAATGAATAGATGATAAGAAGAACAACACAAAGAACAAACGCACAAGGTTTTACATGGCTCGGAATCCTGATTCCTACTCCACGGAGTGAGCTCTATATCGAGCTGCGGTGCCAAAGCACTTCCATTATAAAACTTCTCCTTCTTGGAAATATTTCCAGAGGTGGAGAGAAACCTCTCACAGTTCTTACAATGTATAAAAATAAAGAGATAGAGTTGGCTCCCAACAACTGTCTTCTCTGGCTTCCTCTCCCTTTTTTCGACAACTTTTCCTCCCCTCTTTTTTGATAGGATGGTCTCCTCTTGAAGTTGAAGTCTGATCAAGATCTGAATCCCCATCTTCTCTCCTTCTCTCCATGCTAGCTGTGATGTAATGAACTATTCCCATCGCCGTCCACATGGAGGGCTCCATTTCCGGGAGAATCATTCTGTTAAGAAGATAAGGAGTGGAGGCTCCTTCAAATATTGTGTGGGGTCCTAGTTTGTTATATAACACACTCTCATAAATAAACACCTCGGGAAACATTCTTCCCTTCTTCTTCACCGTCTCTTCCTTCGCTAGGTAAACTATTGACTCGGTCTTTCTCTCGACAAGATTCTCCTAATGTATTGCCACCAAGGCATACATACCTAGGCTTACTCTAGTTTGAGACTTAGTACCCCATGCTTTTTGTAACTACCTGAGTCAATCCCTGATGTGAGAAAAACATATAGGATTTTAGGAGTAGTTTTCGCTCACATCTCATTACATTTTATGTTTGTTTCATGCATATTTCACTTTGTTTTGCATGCATTCCCTATTTTCTAGTTCGGAGATCTTCTCTTTGTACTTTTGTGTGCAGGATAGCATTTCATTGGGAAAAGGTGCACTTTTAGAGTAAAAGAAGGGCATTTTGTAGCTGGACATAGAAGGGGACACGACTAGGGCATGTGGCTACACACGGTCGTGTCCAAGGGGTGAAATTTGCCACCCCAACGCCACACACGACCCGACCATGTGGAAACACATGGCCATGTGGCGCTGCGCGATTCCGATGCGAGTCGATTATTTTCCAAGTTTTAGAGATCTAGGTTGATGTCTATATAAAGAAGGCTACGCCCAAACCCTAGGGGAGAGGCACGATGACCAGGATGACACTCCGACCCCTAAAAAGCTTCGGGAACTCGCATCGGGGAGGAAGAAAATCGCCGGAGATCCAAATTCTGCACTTCAATGCCAGAGAGAAGAGTCACATTGCATTGTAATTTCTGTTCCTTGCTTAATTTCTATTGTTTATACGAACATAATCGTGTTTTGTGTTTCTCCTCTCCTATCTATGGAGTAGACTTTCCGATTCTAGGATTAGGGAGTTGTTTATGTGCGTAGAACATGTTATTCCAAATTTGAATTCTGTTCTTGAATTTCTATTTGCAATTTGTGTTTGGTTTTAGAGCTATAGTTATTGTTTTGATTTTCTATCTACTGTGTAGTCGATACGAGGGGTGATAGCCCTTGTATCTAAGATTTAGGAGAACCAGGGAGGAACCTAAGGATTGACCTCATCTCCTTTAACCGTGGGTAGAAGGATGCAATAGAGTAGGAAACGTGCCCCGTTTTTTACCCATTGCAGGGATCAATTCGGCATCCTCACACCGACTATTACGTCCTAAGTCCAGGGGTCAACCTGGTAATGGCAGAGGTAGCTTTTGATAGATGCAAAGGCTCATCGGGGGAGTGTATGATATCCTTTCCACAAAATCGTAGCTAGAACCCTAGACGAAACCCAATTGACAACGTGTTCTGCGACACACAAATGAAACCGAAATCCTAGAATCCCTTCCAAAATCTCCTAATATAGTTTCTTTCTTCTTCCGTGTGACACCGTATTGAGTTGGGACCACCGTCAACCCTCGCATCTAGAACCCTTAAATATGAATTCCGAATAATAACCTCCACTTACCAAATCGGTACTCGAATCTCAGTCCCAGTGGGATCGATAATCTTTTTATTACTTGACGACATCCATGCACTTGCGGGTGTTGAGCGCGAGCATGCGCTTTGAGTCCTCGACGGTCTCCATCATGAGATTTGAGGTCGCGTTCGTGTGCATCGAGTTTTTAGCACCGTTGTCGGGGACTGATTAATTCGATATCGAATCAAGAAGAGGATAATTGGATCGGACTTAGGATAGATTTATTTACTTTCTTAACTTTTATTTCTTTCATTTATTTTTATTTTTTTATTTTTTATTATTTTACATCAGTTTTAGATTTTTAATTTCTAGTGTAAGTTTAGATTTATTTCAGTAATTACGTTGCATTAACTTTTAGTTAAATTTTCTGTAATTGATTTAGTATTAGTTTAGGCTATTTTCTATTTTTTAAATTAAGTATTAGGTAATACTCCTAATTTTGTGGCTTGGTTCCTCGTATGCATAGACGCTTAGGTTCGGAAGACCTGATTTCGATCAATCTAGAAATCGAACAAACCTATCATTGTCGGAGAGTTGAACAGAAGAGGATGGAGGACCAAGCAGCATCTAAGGTGCATATAGGTAGCCGACCTTTGCGGGATTAAACAGTCCCTAGTGTTAGGGCATTTAGGCCGAGTATAGCTGGACCGTCTATTTCAATAAACAACTTTGAGCTAAAATCGCACTCATTCACATGGTCTAGTAGAGTCAATTCGGGGGAGCTGCGACTGAAGACCCGAATCGGCACCTGGAGACATTCTTGGAAATCTGCTCAACAATGAAGATTAATGGAGTCTTTGCAGACGTGATTCGCCTGAGCCTATTCCCATTCTCATTGCGGGATAAGGCTAAGACATGACTTCACTCCCTACCTTTAGGAAGCATTACCACCTAGGAGCAATGTGAGCAACAGTTCTTGAATAAATACTTCCCACCTAGCAAGACTGCTCACATGCACCATCTAATAACGAGCTTCCGTCAGAAGGAAGGGGAGTCCATATTTGAAGCTTGGGATCACTATAAGGGGCTACTCTACCAATGCCCCCATCATGGACTTGAAAGGTGGCTGGTGATCCATATCTTCTATAATGGGATCACATATGCCACAAAGATGTCCCTTGATTCTGCTGCAGAAGGAGCGCTTATGAACAAGACTATCAAGGAAGCGAAAGAGCTAATAGAAGAGGTGGCCTAGAACCACCATCAATGGGCTTCCAAACGTAGTCACCTAGCTCCTGCCGCGAGACGATATGTTGTCAACTTCATGGACCACATGGCAGCGAGGTTGGACGCACTTAGCAAACGGTTTGACTCTTTCAATCCTGTTTCTGCATGTGCAACCAATGACTTTGGAGAAGGAGTAGTAGCGTATCAGGAGAACTACTATGAAAGGTAGGGTGGCTTAAAAGAGCAGATTGAGCATATAGATGTGGTTGGTGATTACAATCAAAGGCCCAACAACCCATACTCCAGTAGTTACAACCCCGGATTGAAGAACCACCCGAACTTCTCCTATCGGAATAACTCGGGGAATTTCCAACCATCAGGAGGGTATGGGAAACAACAGGGGAATGGGCAGCAACAACCACAGAAGTCTAGGCTAGAATTGATGATGGAAGACTTCATTGCTACCTAAACAAAGGCCAATGAAGAATTTTGATGCCAACATTAGAAAACAGAAGAGTCACTTAGGGATTTGAAGGCCACTGTTGACGGTGTTCAAGTCGCATGAGGATGTTGGAAACACAAGTGGCCTAGATAGCCCAAACCGTGTCACAATCTATGGATAGTTCTCCAACACTACCCGAGCCGAGTCAAGTCAAAGAGGAGGGAATATTCGGCGAAAGAGTAGGTTAGAAGAACATATCCGCCAAGGGGTGTGCAGCCATGATATCAACACTACCAGACCAAGCCAAAATTGAAGATAAAATTCCACCACAACATGAGGACCCTGGTGAATTTGTTATTCCCTGCTTGATTTATGGGGAAAGCTTCGATGCAGTGCTGTGCGACTTAGGGTCATCAGTAAGTGTGATGCCCTACGCATACTATTTAAAGATGGGACTAAATGGGATCCAACCAACAAATCTTGGTATTTGCATGGTAGATGACTCAGTCAAGGAGCCTGTTGGCATGATAGAACATGTGCCTGTGGTCATTGAGAATTACATGATACACACAGATTTTATTATATTGGATACAGGACCAAATCCCCAGAACACCATCATTTTGAGAAGACCTTTTATGGCAACTGCAGGAACATTAATAGACGTAAAGGCACATAAGATCTCCTTGGAGGTAGACGGGGAGATCATCATTTTCAATCTGTTAAAATGTAGAGCTCCCTTCCTGGATGGCTACACTTTCAGTAGGGTAGAGTCGTACCCACCGGATTGAAGGTAGGAAACTTCGCTTCCCACTTCAACTCGGTCGCTTGTTCATGGCGATCCCGTCTACGCCCCCGGATAAAAAAAATTAAACCTAGACAAAAAGGGATTACCCAAGCAACCGTTTCATTGTTGTGCTATTCGATTAGAGTGGTCACTTGAAAAACTTGTTGTTTAAGCAACCAACTTCTATTCTACGATTAGCCGCGGAATAGACGATGTACGGATCGCCGGTTTTTGTGTTTGTATTCGGGGTCCAAGTAAATTAACCACATAATAAAAAACATACATCATGCATATAATTGAAAAACAATTATAGACATAATACAAAAGAATATAAACAAGCATTATACCTCTCGATCTTCTATTGTATGTCCTTCCTCTTTTTGGACGTCGTGTGGGCAACTATCTTCCAAAAGTCGAAGCCTCCTAGATCACCAATTTTCCTTTCCTTGTTCACTCTAAACAAAGGAAGATCATAAAACAAAATTCTTCTCCTTCCTTTAACCGACCACCAAGCTGCAACCTTGATGCATGCCGCCGGCCAAAAAGAGAATAGAGGAGGAAGTGGGCACCGACCAAGAGCTCCAAGGAATCACCCTAACCCTTGTTTCCACCGGCCAAGGAGAAGAGAGGAAGAGTGGGACGCCAGCCAAGGAGAGAAAAGGAGAGGAAGGGCGCCGGCCAAAACCCTAGGAAAATCTTCCAAAAGTGTGGCCGCCCAAGCCTCCTCCAAAACCCTAGCCTCCCTTTTGTTTCTTGCCTCCCAAGCCAAAAGAAACAAAAACCCTAATCTCTCAAATTCTATTCCACACCCAAGACTTGGCATCCTTTTATAGAGTTAAGCTTAATCCTCCTTTTAATCTCCATCATCGGATCTATGGATTTAATCTCAACCGTCGGATCTAGAGATTTAATCTCAACCGTCGGATCTAGAGATTTAATCTCCACCATCGGATCTAGAGTTTTATTTTCCATCATCGGATCTAGGCTCCATGAGGGTTTAATAGGCTACAATAGGGACCATGAGGAGGAGTTGGATCTTGGCCATCCAATGGATCAAGCTCACATAAAGTCCGATCCATTAATGACAATCCATTCCACTAGAGGATTATCATTGATCTACCTCACCAACCCCCATAAGTTAAAATGGGCTCTATATATTATTTGTTCATATATCTCCCCGTGTTTAAGATCTCGAATGTCCGTCGATTAATTAATTTACTAACAATTAATTAATCAACATCTAACTCCATGAGTAGTACCACTCAACCTTATCATCATGCCGGACCAAGTCCACCTGCAGGGGATTACATTATAAACCTTATGAGCTCCTCAAGGGTACATAATCATCCTAATCATCATCCTAATATATAGGACATGGTTTCCTCCTATAATCAATGACACACCATATAAATAATATCATTTCCCAACTTACCGAGCCTATCGATTTACTCTATAAATCTCGCCCATTGGTAAATCAAAGAAATGAGTACTAAGTATATGTGTCCGTTATTATATCAGGATTAAGAGCAAGTACAATATAATATCTGAGGTCCGATTCGATTATGTAATCAGCAATAAATCGAATCACCTCTAAGTCGGTCCTGCTCAGTACACACAAAGTGTACTAGTGTAATTCTTTGGTCAAGACAAACCAATACCAAATCACACTACAACCATTCCAATGGTTTGTCCATAACCATCTCGGTTGTGAGCCTTTACTTATACTTTACAAGGAACTGATAACATGATCTTCCGTGTGACACCACACACCATGTTATCTACAATGTAATATATTAGATGATATGTATAACCATAAATTTGAAAATAATGATCATGTGATTCTTATTTCAAAAAATAAAGATGTTCATACAAAAGATAGACTTTTCAGTATACATCCCAACTATCTCCCACTTATACTAAAAGACTATGCTATCCTTAAACTGTCATACATCTGATTCCCATTCCCTCCACATGCCTATCAAAAGCTCTAGCCGGAAGGTCCTTAGTGAAAGGAACTACCAGGTTATCCTCCGATGCAATCTTGGCCACAACAACTTCTCCTCGCTTTACGATCTCTCGTATCAGGTGGTACTTGCGCTCTATGTGTTTACTTGCCTTATGGGTTCGTGGTTCCTTCGAGTTTGCAACAGCATCACTATTATCACAATAAATTGTGATAGTGTTGGGCAAACCAGGAATCACATCCAAGTCCATCAAGAAGTTCCTGAGTCATACAGCTTCTTTGGCTGCCTCAGAGGCTGCCACATACTTAGCTTCCATGGTGGAGTCCGCCACACATTTCTGCTTGACACTCCTCCATACAATGTCTCCACCTCCCAAAGTAAACACAAAACCTGAGGTAGACTTACTGTTATCCCTATCTGATTGGAAGTCGAAATCTGTGTAACCCACAGGGAGTAATTGGTCTGTCTGGTAAACTAGCATAAAATCCCTAGTCCTTCTCAGGTACTTCAATATATGCTTTACCGCAGTCTAATGTCCCTGTCCAAGATTACTCTGATATCTGCTAACCATGCCCACGGTAAAGATGAAATCCGGTCTCGTACATAGCATAGCATACATGAGGCTTCCTACTGCCGAAGCATAAGGAATCACCTTCATCTCCTCTATCTCCTTAGATGTTCTAGGAAACATCTCCTTAGATAAAGGAACTCCATGCCACAAAAGTAGAAAACCTTTCTTGGAGTTCTGCATGCTAAAATGATCCATAATGGTGTCTATGTATGAAGCTTGAGATAAGCACAACATCCTTTTCCTGCGATCCCTTATAACCTTGATCCCAAGGATGTGTCCCACTTCTCCCAAGTTCTTCATATCAAACTGTTTGGACAACCATACTCTTATGTCTGATAACACCTTGACATTGTTGCCAATTAACAAAATGTCATCTACGTATAGTACAAGAAATACCACTATGTTTCCATTACATCTATTGTATACACAAGACTCATCCGGACTTTGAATAAATCCATAAGACTGGATTACCTCATCAAAGCGGATGTTCCAAGATCTCGAAGATTGCTTCAATCCATAAATGGATCGATTAAGCTTGCACACAAGATGCTCTTTTCCCTTTGCAATGAATCCCTCTGGTTGCTTCATATAGACGTTTCCCTCAAGACTTCAATTAAGGAAAGCTGTCTTGACATCCATCTGTCATACCTCATAATCCATATGAGCAGCAATACATAAGAGAATCCGGATAGACTTAAGCATGGCTACCGGCGAAAAGGTCTCCTCATAATCGATACCTTCTTTCTGAGTATACCCCTTCGCAACAAGCCTTGCTTTGAAGGTCTCAACCTTCCCGTCTATTCCTCTCTTTCTTTTGTAGATCCACTTGCATCTAATGACTTTTACACCATTGGGTGGTTCTACTAGCTCCCAGACCTGATTTGAATCCATAGATTCAATCTCAGCATTCATTGCACTTTGCCAAGATATCGCATCTTTATCTTGGATTGCCTCATCATATGTCTAGGGATCAGGTTCATATTCGTCAGGGACCAAATTAGAAGATTCTCCCAAGAACATAAATCTATCAGGTTGTCTCACAACCCTCCCACTACGACGACGTATCACCTGTGTATCCTCTGTGACATGCGGTGCAGTAACTTGTGGTATATCTTCTTGTACCGGTGGTACTAAAGTAGTGACTTCCCCTTTCAATTCCTCCAGAACAATCTTACTCATGGGCTTGTGGTTCAATACATAGTCTTCCTCTAGAAATCTGGCATTTGTGCTAACGATCACCCTATGATCTCTAGGACTATAAAACAAACCTCCTTTCGTTCCTCTAGGATAGCCAACGAACATGCGTACTTCTTACGAGGTTCAAACTTACCAGCATCTGTCTTCAGCACATGTGCTGGACTTCCCCAAATCTGAATATGTCTCAGACTAGGCTTTTGCCCAAACCACAATTCTGTGGGAGTAGAAGGCACTGATTTAGATGGTACCAAGTTCAGAATATACACTGTCGTATCTAGAGCATATCCCCACAACGAATCTGACAACTCAGAATAATTCATCATCGATCTAACCATCTCCATAAGAGTCTTATTCCTTCGCTTTGCCACACCATTCTGCTGGGGTGTGCCAGGTGCAGACAATTGAGATTGAATCCCAGCCTTTGATAAGTAATTCCTAAACTCTCCCAAGAGGTACTCACCACTACGATCAGATCGTAGTGTCTTGATACTTTTACCTTGACGTTTCTCCACATCAGCCTTGAATTCTTTGAACTTGTCAAAGCATTCAGACTTGTGGTGCATCAAGTAAATGTATCCAAATCTTGAATAATCATCTATGAAAGAGACGAAATACTCAAAACCACCTCTAGCCTGGATAGACATAGGACCACACAAATCAGAATGAACCAATTCCAACACATCTTTGGCTCTATACCCCTTGGCCTTAGAGGCCTCTTGGTCATTTTACCCTCCAATCAAGATTCGCTGGTTGGGAAATCTTCCACCACTAATGAACCCAGAGGTCCATCAGCTATCAACCTTTGAATTCTGCTTAGGTTAATATGACCTAGCCTTAGATGCCAAAGATATGTTTGGTTCATCTTCGAAGGTTCTTTTCTCTTATTGGAAATAGAGGATGAGTTATTCACTTCTATTTGCATTGTGGGAGCTTTTGATTCAAGTGTATATAAATTTCCTATTAATGCACTAGAACAGATAATCTCCCTATTTCTTTTTATAACAACTCTGTCATTAAAAGAAATAGAATATCCATCCATAAACAATTTAGAAACCAAAATCAAATTCTTTCTAAATAAAGATACATAAAAGCAATTTTTAAGAACCAAAATTTTATTCCACTCAAAAGACAAATAAACATCTCCCACTGCAACAGGCGCCACCTTTGTGGCATCACCCAAGTAGATGGTAATCTCCCCTTCAACCAGTCGTCTAGTTTCCTGGAACCCCTGTAAAGTATTGCAGACATGATCAATGGCTCCCGTATCTACACACCAGGTGCCAGTAGATAACACCGTTAAACATGTTTTAACGACTAGACCAAAAGATATACCTTTGTTCTACTTCCGGTTGGGGCAGTTCTTCTTCTAGTGTCCTGTCTGCTTGCAAGTGAAGCACTTGCCTTTCGGCTTCTTCACTCCTCCCTAAGTCCCTCCCGTCACCTTTGCTCCAGCTTGTTTCTTCTTCTTCTTTCCTTTTGGCTTAGAAGCAGAAACCTTTTGGGCAACCATGGCCTGTGCCTGAGCACTCTGACGAAAAAGCCCCTTTGCCGCCTGGAGTTCTGTCAGAAGCTCTGCTAATGAATACAACCTTTTATTCATGTTGTAGTTCAGAAGAAACTGCTTAAAACTCTTAGGTAGAGACTGGAGTATGATATCGACCTAGGTTTCCCCATTGATCTCAGCTCCAAGGACTTCCAGCTCATTCAAATGAGCCATCATCTTGAGAACATGATCCCTCACGGGTGTTCCCTTGATCATGGTGGTCATCATCAAGTTCCTCATGGCTTCCTGTCTAGCAACCCGATTCTGGTGTCCGAAAAGTTCTTTGAGATTGAGCATCATGTTATAAGCAGTGGGCATGGCTTGATGCTGATGTTGCAGTACATTTGACATAGATGCAAAAATGTAACACCGCGCCATCTCATCGACCTTTATCCACTTCTTATAGCTCTCCTTCTCCTTTTCCCCATATTCATCCGCAGGCTTAGGAGGGCACTCTTCGAGGAGTACATATTTGTATTCCTCAGCAGTCAAGACAATGTCAAGATTCCTCTTCCAATCAACATAATTGGGTCCAATAAGTTTATTTTCTTTCAGTATCACAGTAAGCAGGTTGAAAGTCATTTTGAAAAACCCTAAGAATCACATAGATCAAAACATTAGATTTTAAAAAATTATTGATTCCTCAAACAATAAAATTTTAAAATCAACCAACACCTCAAAACATCGAGAAAATCGTATGCCATGATAGTGTGGACGTATACGAATTCTACATTTGTAAGTGGAGATTTTACCCATTAATTTTATTATCTTGTCAACCTAACTTTTTGACAAATAAAATTAATAGTTGGTTCCTCTTCGGCCCTACAAATAAAAGCAGTGACTCTGATGGGGAGGATACTCCTATTTGCATCTAAGTGTTCACCATTACTCAGTACTAAGTTAATTATCTCGGGTTATGTGCCTTCCGATGGAGAAGTACACACGCTTCTTAATAATTTCCCATAACCATATTCAACCTTGTGATCCATAAACAAACTCATCCGATGTCGAGGAAGGCACTCAGAGCCGACGCGCAAGTTATAGGAGATTTGAGGCCATTAGAGGGGGGTGAATAGCATCGATAATGGAATTCGTTGCATTTGTCTCTACAATTTCGTTAGCACAGCGGAAATAGAAGTAATACAATAATGAAATATGACAAACACAACAAGAACACAAGTATGTAACGTGGTTCGGAACCGCACGATTCCTACTCCACGGATCGGGCTCTAAAAGCCCTAGCAATTCAAACACGCACTATTAATCACAATAACTCCTTCTCGACACAAGTCGGAGGTGGAGAAACCTCATACAAACAATCTTACGACAGCAAGAATGAAATACAAGCAATATACAATGCAAATATGAAAGACAAGTAAAGAAAGAACTTTACAACACTTGTTTTTGATTGCTTGAATGCTTGGTTGCTTGCTTGCACTTGGAGACCTGATTTGCAGCAACAAATCGCCCCAATAGCTCTCAAGAACCAGATGCATTTTTCTCCATCATGAGCTCATTTTATAGCTTCAACCTGTGCTGAAAAATGTCGATCAGTCGACTGATCACACTATTGCTGTGAGACAACAGTGTAATCCACGCTGAAAAAATCCAACGGCTAGGACATCAGTCGACTGATCATGAGCATCAGTCGACTGTTCAAGCATCACTCGACTGCTCGTCCCAGCGGTCGAATGAGACTCCATTCTTTGCCCCAAAATCCGAGCATCAGTCGACTGATCACAAGATCAGTCGACTGCTCATCCAATCAGTCGACTGTCCATTTATGGTAGTCGACTGCTAGGGCAATTCCCGTGGTCAAACCCTAGTTGACTACGCCAGTCGACTGCTAAATGGCACCAGTCGACTGACACACCTCAAATATGGTTTTAGCCCAAGTATGGTGCCCCCATACTTGTCAGACCACCCTTAGCCTAGACCTAAGCCTTCTAGCCACCTCCATCAGCCTTACGCCTCTCGGATCCCTCTAAGTCATCCATGACTTGTTCATCCATTGTGCTAGCCTTCAGGTGCTTCCATCGGCTATGTCATGCTAACGGTGTCTACACCGCCAAGGCACATTGGACTTACGCCGCCAAGACTCCGCTTGGACTTTATGCCGCCAACCATTGGACTTATGCTGCCAAGACTCCCGCTTGGACTTTACGCCGCCAAGATCAAACCCCTTGGACTTCTCAAATGCCAAGACTCAAGCTTGGACTTTCCCCTGCCAACCCATATTGGACTTTCCATGCCAAGACCCATGCTTGGACTTTCCATAATCACATGGTCAACCCTAGTCAACCATCAAAGTCTCCCTCGAGTCAAACTCGAGTCCAGTTTAACATAACCCGGGTTGATTGTATAAACAATCTTCCCAAAACATCAACATACATTAATGTCAAACATCAATGTCAAATTACTTTGTCAAACATCAAAATATCTCTCGAGTCAAACTCGAGTCTGGTCAATCGTGACCTGGGCCGATTGCACCAACAATCTCCCCCTTTTTTATGTTTGACAAAATAAACCTTGAGTTAGGCCCCTAACTCAAATTCCCTTACCAATTTTCCAAATTGGTAATTTAATGTTCTCCCCCTTTTTGACATACATCAAAAAGGTTATCTCTCCAAGGAGGTCAATGTCTCATGTCCCAATGAGATCTTACAATCTCCCCCTTGGTCCAAAGATACCTAGGATGCCTACCATCGTCCTAGTGATAAGTCTCATATCACTCAAGAGAGGAAATCCTATACTTTCCCCCAATTTCCAAATTGGGTATGTGAAAATCTCATTTTTCCTTCCCATGAGGAAAAATACCATCCATCATCCCATGATGGATACCTCCCCATAAAGGCTTGCTCCCCCTTGAGCATTGCACCAACAATGTCTTTGGGAAGTCCCTAAGCCAATAGGAACTCTAAACCATCAAAGATAAGGTTAAAATTCAACATTGAACTTTCCAATAACTTAAATTTGATACAAACCCTAAACTCCTCTCCAAATCTATATCCAATGGATTTTCACCCTTTATAATGCTTCCCAAAACATATCCTAGGGTTAGGAGTGATTAGGGACCTTAACTGTAGCTGAAATCGGGCTAAACAAACCTAGTTTTCCCGAAATCAGCATTGGCAGTTGACTCCGTCAGCTACCAGTCGACTGACACTCACATCAGTCGACTGCCACCAAGGGCAGTCGACTGATAACTGAAATTTCTGAATTTCAGTTATCAGAATCGAATTTCAGAAAATCATAAGTAATTCTACGTATATCGAAAAATCACGAAATTTGATACGTATAATACTTAGCACACATACAATCGGTAAAAAATCTTGGAAAAATATTTTAACCAATAAAATAGGAGATTCTTACAAAGTTCAAAAACTGTTAAAACTTTAAGGTTTTTGATCTACTTTGTATCAAATTCTACAATGATGATGGCTACCAAAAGATAGACTTCACCAAGGTTTTCTAAAGTGATTTTAAAACGTTTTTGAAAACCTATTTTGAACCATGATTTATTGGCTAAATATACATAACTTATATATTAGCTTTCCTCATAATTCTTTGTGATGATTGAAATAAGTTTAAGTTCATCTAGATGCACTACCTATGCACCTTGAACCTAACTTATTATCCTAACATCTCACATATTATCTAAGATGTAAACACACACATACATGTCAATTTAGATGTGAGATGTGGAGTTAGGATTATTATGGCCTCATGCATTTTCTAGGCAACCCTACTTGATTCCCTTATAAATGGGACTCCAAGTCATGCCATTTTTCCTTAAATCAATTTTAATCAAAATACATGCATGAATGATCATGGCATAAATGATATCAATAATAACGCATGGCCAATGATCATGATGTCATGGCATATGATATAATCTAAAAACAAACATGACATCTAAAATAATCCTAAACAATGACATGACATGTTATATGATAAGATGAAATTTCATGTCATGATATGACAATTTTCCATAAACCAATACATTAATACAAGCACATAATCAGACACAAATGATTTTCATAAACAAAATATTTCATTCAATTTAAGAAAACTTCAGTTTTTACATCCAAAAAAGAGATTTGAGACGCTCAATCTCACTACAAAAACTAAAAACAAAAATCCTAACATCCTCTAGCTCTAATCATCTATAGAAGGTGGAGATGGAGAAGGCTACTGGCTCAAGGTCCAGGCTCGCATCATCTCGTATATGTCGAGCTAGCGCTGCTCAATGCGGTCGGCCTTGCCCCGCCAGAATCTCATCTAGTCTAGAGTCCACTGTCTGCTGGTACTCCTGAAATCTGACCTCTAGGTCTGCAATCCTATCTGAAGGACCTGCTGTTGATGCATCTGCAGGTATCTGATCATCCTCATCAGTAGCATCAGGGTCCTCATATCCCTCTGCAGCCTCTCTAGGCACTAGAGGTGGCTCCCCACGTGCCCTGGGCGGAGGTCGAGGTGCCAGCTCCATCTGCCCATGTCCCATCCGCAGCTTCGCCAATGAGAAGTTACGAACTGATATACAGTCGTAAACTTCAGATAGCGCCCTCAGCGATCCCCTGTTAATGTTAATGCCTAAAGACTCTAACCATGCAGTGATGATGTGGCCAAAAGGCATATGCACTTTCCCTTGCACAGGGGATATGAAATGTACAATGCAATGAAACATGTTCAATGCAATGTTTATATCTAGTCTATGACGCATGGCGTACAGGAGAAAGAGATGGGGAGGCCGAATCTTGGCCAGACCCCGAGTCACAATCGGGAGAAGGCACCCAACAATGACTTTGTAGAGTACATTGTCGGGCGCAGATAGCTCATTGATGGGAAATAAGTTCTGAGCTGGTGGGCGAGGATGGCGAAAGACATGCTCATGCATGGAGTCCAAGGAGATATGATCAAAGGGCTCAGGTAGAGGGGCATCGAAGGTGGGGTAAAATATGAAAGTATCAGCCGATGGCTTACACTCAAGAAACTCCTGCAATATTGCAGGAGTGAACTCTAAGTCACGTTTTGCAATGCGAGTAGTGTAGGTAGGACCATCGTCTACCTTCTTTAAGTTTTGATAGAACTCCTTAAGGAGATCATCATTTATGGCATGAGTGCATAATACTATCTTCATGAGATGATAATATGATAAAATTTCCATGATGTCACCGCAGTAACGAGTAACGAAATCCCTATCAATGTACCTAACCAACATGGTTTGGTACAACCATGATTCAACCTCAGTCGGGTCATTTCTATGGGATCGCCTATATGAATGCAATGTAGTGACATGAAATGCAAAGACACAAATGCACGATTAGATCATAATGAGTTATAATGAAAAAATTAGGGTTTTAGAGGAGTAAAAAGTTCTACTTTGGCGCCATTGAGGATGATGAGGAGAGGGTACTCAAACACCATTGAAGATGGCGCCGGAGAGTTCGCCGGAGCAATGGTTTCACCGGAACCCTAATCGAAGAAGAAAACATCGCCGGAGATGAGTAGATTAGGGTTGTGAGATGCTAAAAATGTGAGTGGAGGAGTTTGGCTGTCAAACCTAGGACTTAGGTGGCCAGCGCGGTCGGAAGAGCTGGTCGGAGAAGGAGGCGATGATCGGAGAGGAGGAAGAAGGCGAGAGATCGAGCATGAAGACACCGAACCCTAGCGGTTCGGCGTTATAAAATCGCAACTCCAGTTGATTGATGTGAAACATCACGATCGACAGGCCAGATGAGCGGTTTTATCGAATCCGGCAATGATCATACGGCCAAAGACTCGATCACGAGCATTCAGATCGCGGCTATAGAATAATAATGATCGATAAATCAGACACGATCGATCCTTGATTTCCAGTTCTAAAATTGAGTGAATTTTGATTTCTTCACTCAATTTGTTTCATTTTATCATGTTTACTCTTGTATGTCGAATATATTAATGTTATGCTTATATTCATGCATTTGTTAATGTATTTTGGTATTTTATTTCATTTTAACGAACATTAACATCCAATGGTTTCAAAATCCTAACATCTCACCCTTTCTAAGTGTTGAAATACACAATCAAGGTAAAAGACTTGTTTTGTGAGATGCAATCTACCCTAGACATTCCTTCCATGCAAACACATGGTGAAACACATGAAGCATGGTAAGTGCAAGACATCAAGGTGTGTGACACTTGAGTATCACTCTTGATGTAACTTCTACACCTTAAAAACACTTCTCTTGATACATTAATTCCTAAAGTGTGCCAAAGATCAAAATGACACACTATGACCTCTAAATCTAGATTGTGCCAATTTTATTGATTTTTCATGATTTCAAAAATATATTGGCACATCCTAAAATCTTTTAGGATAGAATATCAACCTATTTCCAAGGTATCCATAACCTTGAAAATAACCTAACATATCAACTTTGATATGGTTGAGTTAACTACCCATCCAATCAAAGTTGGCACATCCTAACCCATTTAACGTGAATCAATCACGCTCTTTGGAACCCAAAATCTATTTGAGCTCATTGGATTAATTAGGTATTCCTTAGGGATAACCTCCCTAGATACCTTCCTAATGACCCTTCTAGGCTTATTAGCCTTGGTCATTATGGTCTTGCCATGGTTAGTCTTAGGGATTGCCTCCCTAATAACCTTCTTAATGGCTTCCTTAGGTTTCTTAGAAACCCTAGCCACTAAGCACACACTATGGTTGGCCTTAGGAATAATTTCCCTAGAGACCTTGGTTTTCTTAGATCTAGGTTTAGTTCCATAATCAAATGGAACATTGTGATAAGTAGGCATTACTTTCTTAGACATAGGTTTGTGACCCAAACCTTGTCTCCTAGATGATTCTTGCCTCTTACACCCTTTTTTGTTGACTTCTAGATCCTAGAGTTTGACACTTTGACCCTTTAAATTGATATTGCATATTTGCAAGAGTCTTTTCCAATTTCTCAAGCCTTGACCTCAGGGCTTGATTTTCTAACTCTAATTGCCCAAATGATTTTTGATTAGGTTTTTGGGCATTACCATTCACTTTAGGCATATGTCTACCCTTATTGAGATTGATGCCTAAATGGTTTTCGATTTTCTTAATTGTTTTCTTAGGAAGGACATTTCTAGGGACATTAGTCCCAAATTTTTTCTTCTTTGAAATAGACCTAGAGTTATCATTTCTAGATTTCTCCTTAGTCCTAAAACCAACATGTTTAGCTTCTAGACAACCATAATTATTATTTCTAGCATGCTTTGATTCATGAGTAATAGCAAAATTATTTGAATTAATTCTATCATGCTTTTGCTTAAAATTTAAAGAATGAGCATTATGAAAATATACCTTAGGGTTAGTCTTAGAGACTCCCCCTACTTGTGAAGCTCCCTCCTTTCTTCTAGGACATTGGCTCCTATAGTGTCCCGGTTGTCGGCATTTGAAGCACACCACGTGCTCCTTGCTCTTCTTGGTGGGGACACCGACATCCTTGACTTTTTCATTAACTTTTGGTGTCGGAGGAGCTTTCTTAACCCTTTTTGGACACTTACTCTTATAGTGTCCGGATTCCCTACACTCAAAGCATATTATATGAATTTTGTTATTAATTGACATGCTTGAGTTACCTATGGTGGTGGTGAGGTTCTCTTGAGCTTGCTCTTCTTCTCTACCGGATGTAGATAATTCTTCTTGAGATTATTCTGGTGTAGATGCTCTAATCTCCTCCCCCTCAATCCTAGAGGTGGAGGTCTCCTCATCTTCCACTAATCCGGAAGTTGATTCCTTCTCAACTTCCGAGTCCTCACTCGATTGTGAAGATGATGATGATTCTTCCTCGACTTCTTCCTCTTCTTGAGCCGATGAAGATTCTTCTTCTTCTACTTGTGCCAAGTGAGGCTTCTCATGGAACTTGGCCAATTTGTCCCATAGCTCCTTGGCGTCTTGAAATTCACCTAAACTAGACAAAATGTCATTAGGTATCAAATCTTCTAAAAGCTTTGTTACCTTGACTTCGGTCTTGAACTTGAGACGTTGCTCTTGTATCCACTTCTTCAATTTCAAGACGTTTCCGTTCTTATCCTGAGGAGGTTCAAAGCCTTCTACGAGGATGAACCAATCCTCTATATCCATCATCAAGAATGTCTCCATTCTTGTTCTCCACGCTGAAAAGTCTTCTCGATCATATGGCGGTGGAGTGTTGATGTCCCATCCAAGCTTGTCTTGGAATTCCATCTTCCCTCTAGCTTCTTTAGCTCCCGGCGGTTAATCCGTAGAAGAGCCCCGGGCTCTGATACCAATTGTAGGAGATTGGAGGCCGCTAGAGGGGGGGGTGAATAGCGTCGATAATGGAATTCATTGTGTTTGTCTCTACAATTTCGTTAGTGCAGCGGAAATAGAAGTAATACAATAATGAAATATGACAAACACAACAAGAACACAAGTATGTAACGTGGTTTGGAACCGCACGGTTCCTACTCCACGGATCTGGCTCTAAAAGCCTTAGCAATGCAAACACGCACTACTAATCACAATAACTCCTTCTCGACACAAGTCGGAGGTGGAGAAACCTCGTACAAACGATCTTACAATAGCAAGAACGAAATACAAGCAATATACAATGCAAATACGAAAGACAAGCAAAGAAAGAACTTTACAACACTTGTTTTTGATTGCTTGAATGCTTGGTTGCTTGCTTGCACTTGGAGATCTGATTTGCAGCAACAAATTGCCCCAATAGCTCTCAAGAACCGGATGCATTTTTCTCCATCACGAGCTCCTTTTATAGCTTCAACCTGTGCTAGAAAATGTCGATCAGTCGACTGCTCGGGACCATCAGTCGACTGATCACACTGTTGCTGTGAGACAACAGTGTAATCCACGCTGAAAAAATCCAACGGCTAGGATATTAGTCGACAGATCATGAGCATCAGTCGACTGTTCAAGCATCACTCGACTGCTTGTCCTAGCGGTCGAGTGAGACTCCATTCTTTGCCCCAAAATCCGAGCATCAGTCGACTGATCACAAGATCAGTCGACTGCTCGTCCAATCAGTCGACTGTCCTCTATGGCAGTCGATTGCTAGGGAAATTCTTGCAGTCAAACCCTAGTTGACTACGCCAATTGACTGTCATATGGCACCAGTCGACTGGCACACCTCAAACATGAGGTTTTAGCCCAAGTATGGTGCCCCCATACTTGCTAGACCACCCTTAGCCTAGATCTAAGCCTTCTAGCCACCTCCATCAGCCTTACGCCTCTCGGATCCCTCCAAGTCATCCATGATTTGTTCATCCATCGTGCTAGCCTTTAGGTGCTTCCATCGGCTATGTCATGCTAACGGTGTCTACACCGCCAAGGCACATTGGAATTACGCCGCCAAGACTCCGCTTGGACTTTACGCCGCCAACCATTGGACTTATGCTGCCAAGAATCCCGCTTGGACTTTATGCCGCCAAGATCAAACCCCTTGGACTTCTCAAATGCCAAGACTCAAGCTTGGACTTTCCCCTGCCAACCCATGTTGGACTTTCCATGCCAAGACCCATGCTTGGACTTTCCATAATCACATGGTCAACCCTAGTCAACCATCAAAGTCTCCCTTGAGTCAAACTCGAGTCCAGTTAAACATAACTCGAATTGATTGTATAAATAATCTCTCCAAAATATCAACAGACATTAATGTCAAACATCAATGTCAACTTACTTTGTCAAACATCAAAACATCTCTCGAGTCAAACTCGAGTCTGGTCAATCGTGACCTGGGCCGATTGCACCAACACAAGTTTGTTTGCATCACATGTCAAATCGTAATTGAGGCCGTGGGAATTTACAAAAATATCCCTCTTCCACTTAGTAATTTATAATTGAGGAATTTTCTAGCCTACGACATGCATATCAAACAATAAGCAATAAATATGAAAAAGAAATATTTTCCAACTATTATGGCTTTTGTCTCCAATATGCCTCCCATCGTATCGCCATCTCGTCCACTCCTCCCTACGCCATATACAAGCCATCCAGAGATCCGAGCTGAGAAAAACTATTTTAATTTACATCCATCGATCCTATACTCCACGAAGGAGTGTACATGAAATCTAGATCAAAAGTAAACTAAAATAAAAGGAGTGGCTAAACAATGCCTTAATTAAAAAATTAAATACTAGCCTCATCAACCCCGAGGATTCAACAAAATATACAATTACACACATACAATCACATACACACATATGGCCATAATAGTTGGATCCTATGTCTGCAACCAAAAAGTTAACCTATGCACATCCTACTATTATTCGGCACATATAATATATGAAAAGTGCATAAAGGTAACCGAATCCTAAACACATAAAATCGGAAACCGTGGCTCTGATACCACTTAAAGGTAGGAAACTTCGCTTCCCACTTCAACTCGATCGCTTGTTCATGGCGATCCCGTCTATGTCTTCGGATAAAAAAAATTAATCCTAGACAAAAAAGGATTACCCAAGCAACCATTTCATCGTCGTGCTATTCGATTAGAGTGGTTACATGAACAAACTTATTGTTCAAGCAACCAACTTCCATTCTACGATTAGCTGCGGAATAGACGATGTACGGATCACCGGTTTTTGTGTTTGTATTCGGGGTCCAAGTAAATTAACCATATAATAAAAAACATACAACATGCATATAATTGAAAAACAATTATAGACATAATACAAAAGAATATAAACAAGCATTATACCACTCGATCTTCTATTGTATGTCCTTCCTCCTTTTGGACATCGTGTGGGCGACTATCTTCCAAAAGCCGAAGCCTCCTAGATCACCAATCTTCCTTTCCTTGTTCACTCCGAACAAAGGAAGATCATAAAACAAAATTCTTCTCCTTCCTTTAACCAACCACCAAGCTTCAACCTTGATGCTTGCCGCCGGCCAAAAAGAGAATAGAGGAGGAAGTGGGCGCTGGCCAAGAGCTCCAAGGAATCACACTAAGCCTTGTTTCCACCGGCCAAGGAGAAGAGAGGAAGAGTGGGACGCCAACCAAGGAGAGAAAAGGAGAGGAAGGGTGCCGGCCAAAACCCTAGGAAAAACTTCCAAAAGTGTGGCCGCCCAAGCCTCCTCCAAAACCCTAGCCTCCCTTTTGTTTCTTGCCTCCCAAGCCAAAAGAAACAAAAACCCTAATCTCTCAAATTCTATTCCACGCCCAAGCCTTGGCCTCCTTTTATAGAGTTAGGCTTAAGCCTCCTTTTAATCTCCACCGTCGGATCTATAGATTTAATCTCAACCATTGGATCTAGAGATTTAATCTCAACCGTCGGATCTAGAGATTTAATCTCCACCGTCAGATCTAGAGTTTTATTTTCCATCATCGGATCTAGGCTCCATGAGGGTTTAATAGGCTACAATAGGGACCATGAGGAGGAGTTGGATCTTGGCCACCCAATGGATCAAGCCCACATAAAGTCTGATTCATTAATGATAATTCATTCCACTAGAGGATTATCATTGATCTACCTCACCAACCCCCATATGTTAATATGGGCTCCATATATTATTTGTACATATATCTCCCCGTGTTTAAGATCTCGAATGTTCGTCGATTAATTAATTTACTGACAATTAATTAATCAACATCTAACTCCATGAGTAGTACCACTCAACGTTATCATCATGCCAGACCAAGTCCACCTGCAGGGTTTACATGATGAACCTTATGAGCTCATCAAGGGTACATCATCATCCTAATATATAGACATGTTTTCCTCCTATAATCAATGGCACACCATATAGGTAATATAATTTCCCAACTTACCGAGCCTATCGATTTACTCTATAAATCTCGCCCATTGGTAAATCAAAGAAATGAGTACTAAGTATATGTACCCGTTATTATATCGGGATTAAGAGCATGTATAATATAATATTTGAGGTCTGATTCGATTATGTAGTCAGCAATAAATCGAATCACCTCTAAGTCGGTCCTGCACAATATACACAAAGTGTACTAGTGTAATTCTATGGTCAAGACAAACCAATACCAAATCACACTATAACAATTTCAATGGTTTGTCCATAACCATCTCGGTTGTGAGCCTTTACTTATACTTTACAAGGAACTGATAACATGATCTCCCGTGTGACACCACACACCATGTTATCTACAATGTAATGTATTAGACGATATGCATAACCATAAATATGCAAATAATGATTATGTGATTCTTATTTCAAAAAATAAAGATGTTCATACAAAAGATAGACTTTTCAGTATACATCCTAACATGGATGTCAACTCTGACACGGATGAATGGAGGTTCACCGAATCTCCAGAGCCAAATTAAGACCATGGAGTAGAGTCGAGCTAAAAGACCTTAAAAAAAGTGCTTCTTGGGAGGCAACCCAAGTTTAGTTTTTAGGTGTTCTTTTCATTGTATTGCATTTATTTGTTTAATTCGAACTTTGGATTCCATTCATTTAGCATTTTTTAACATGAATTAGGACTAGAAAGAACTTGCTAGGTAAAAGTAAAATCACTTTGAACCCACATGACTGAGCAAGTAAGAAAAATTCGGACCGTTGTGCATCGTGAGAAGGAAATGGGGGACACATGGCCTGGCCGTGTGTTTTCACACAGTCGTGTCCCTTCTTCCAGCGGCGCTCATGGCCTGGCCGTGTGTATTCACTCGGCCGTATCGCGCAAGGGTTAAATTGCCAAGCCATATATTTTCACCCCAAATGTGTCGTGTGCTTTGGTTCCTCTTGCCCTAGTCGTGTGAATCCTTCTTCCCCACAACCTAGAAGCCTTTCCAACCTTTAAGGAAGCTCAAAAGAAGTAAGGATGAGGAGAACCAAGCAAGTGACATCTCGATCTAGTGCTTTGGAGCGAAGGACAAGGAGAATGGACGCCCCTCAAGTTCCGGAGGAAGGTAATGTTCTTCCAACCCTCCTTTTTCAAAATAATGAGCATAGGGATAGATATAACATGCTTGCTACTAGAAGAATCACCGCAACTAGATATCTTGATGAAGATTTACTAGAATCCCTAGGTTTATTTGGTGATATTCAAGCCCTATTTGTAAAAATGGGGTGGGGAGAGATAATGGGGATAAGACACCGAACCTACCCTAGGATTGTTTTAGAGTTTTTAAGTTCTTTAGAAGCTGAGGTTTTAACGGGTAGAGAGAGCGAAGAGGGTAGGATTACCTTTAGGTTATTTAACATTGAGCATGAATAGACACTACACCAATGGAACACATGCTTTAGCTTGCCTAGTGGGCCTGGGAGGGGGGAGAAGAACCCCTATTGGGTTCAACACTCATATCTTTTGGACTAAATTGATAGGAGAGCACGCGTACGACCCTTTTAGGGCAAAAGCATTGCACCTCCAAAACTCCATTTTTCGATACCTACATCGAATCATGGCAAATACTATTTTTGGTCATGGGGAGAGTGATGGTGTAGTGCGAGCTAATGAGCTGCTTTGCTTATGGGACATGCTACAAGAAAGGAGTAGCATTGATGTAGGGTCCCATTTCATTAGACACCAAGTGAAAATGGGCAAAGCAACGAATGGAGAGATCATTGTGGGGGGCCTACTTACCCACATTTGCCATAGGATGGGGTACGACTACACTGCACTAGATAGCATAGAGGGGAGCCCTAGGATCGACCTAGGAGTGTGTATGACCATGAAGATGATAGTGAGAGAGGGACACTCCTTGTGCTTTGTAAGGAAAAACCTATCATCCCTTAGGCTCCCCGACCGTGACCGTACCACCATCACCACACGCGCCAACTCACGCCATATAAGGGACCATCCACATCGACACCCATCTCTCCCCCTTTACATCACTCTCCCTCCAGTCCATGCATTCATAGGAGCCCACCTAGTCCATGTAGACATGAGCCTACACCTACACCGCCACCTTTTTCTACTTTTGAGTAGGATGCAGGTACATCTGCCTATGATTTTTCGAAGTTCCGATCGCGCCTCGACGACATATATGCCGAGAAGTAGACACAGAGGCAGCGATGGGAGGAGCAGAGCGCTTTAACGCAGGCAGAGTTTTAGGGCTTTCGGGAGCACTTCCAGTGGGCTGAGGAGTTCTACGACAAAGCCCGCATCTACTTCCAGGAGGAGGCTACCCGTTGCTAGGATGAGGCCACCTACTGCCAGGAGATGCGACATCACATGCATGCTCACAGGCATAGTGGGCCAGGGAGGAGTACAGAGCGGCCGCTACATCCATCTGCTCTCAGATCGACCACATGTACATGTGGCATCAGTGGCTGAGCACCAGGTTTTCCCAGGAGCCTGACATGCCAAGACTGCCGGACTTCCCACCTCGGCTGCCATATTAGCGGTACGGTCTCATATAAGTCTGAGGGGGCCCCATGTTTTGATTTATTTTGTTTCTAGAAGTAGTTTCTTTCTTGTCATTTGCATTTGTTTTAGTTAGAATTCATTTGTTCATACATAGAGTTTTTAGTTTCGTCAGTACTTAATTTTTGCTATCTTTAAGCTAACTCAGTAGTATTTTTAGAGTTTTCTTTTATGAGTTGTTTCCATGGGTAGCTTAACTTCATTTATCTCGTGGTATTTTATTTTATTTTCTCTAATGAATGTTCTAGTCTTACACTGGTTAGCTTTTAAATTTACACCTACACATGATGAACATTCTGAAAGGGAGAGTCTAGTACGTACCTAGTTATGATTCATCTCAATAGTCTAGTACTTAGAAACCCATAGGTGACTCTAGAATTAGCATTTTAGTTACTGGAGATGCTCGGATTGTGGAAGCCCATTCAGAAAAATCAAAATCCCAAGATTTTTTTTTGAGGGATAAAAAAATAGTTTTCATGGGTGGAAATGGTTAGGTGCCGCTTTGAGACCGAGTTAGGTTACTGGGGAAACACCTACCAATTTCTCTCAATACCGAGCACGCCTTTGAGACTTTGTGCTAGATCTAGGGAACGACCCTCGCTTTGGGCAGGTAAGTGCCTAAGAGTTGGAGACCTTAGGAAAGCTATAGGATGACAACTTAACTTAACATGGAATGAGTTTCCCCTAAGAAGATTCGCTTAGCATGAGCACAATAAGCTAACTTAGTGATTTTCTAGAACATATATATTTTGCTTTGATTGCAAATACCACTTGATAAATCTAGTTAACATGTTAAGTATAAAACAATAATTTTTAAAATTTCATGGCACTGAGGTTTGCTTTAGGACAAGCAAAGATTTAAGTCTGGGGGAATTGATGCGAGCAAAACATATAGGATTTTAGGAGTAGTTTTCGCTCACATCTCATTACATTTTATATTTGTTTCATGCATATTTTACTTTGTTTTGCATGCATTTCCTATTTTCTAGTTCGGAGATATGCTCTTTGTACTTTTATGTGCAGGATAGCGTTTCATGGGGAAAAGACACACTTTCGGAGCAAAAGAAGGGCATTTTACAGCTGGATGCAGAAGGGGACTGGAACATTATGCAATGGAATATATACGTAACTTTAAATTGCATAATGTTCTAGTCCCATAAATAACGCCATTTAAAGTTATGTAACAACAATTGTTACTAAAAGTAAAATGATATCCATTTCTATTTAAACTGGAAATAGAAACAATGTTCTTTATTAACGAAGGTACATAATAGCAATAGTCCAGTTCTAAGACAAGTCCTCTAGTGAGTTTTAACAAATACGTTCTGATGGCGAGTGCAGCAACCTTTGCTCCATTCCAACATGTAAATTTGACTCTCTTTTGACGAGTCTTCTTTTATTCCTTAGCCCATGTATGTTATTATATATATGTGAACCACACCCGATACCCAATACCCAAGTGTCTAAGGAAATAGAATGAAAATTAATAACGAAGATATATGAAGAAGATGAGGCATCAGATGCCTTCTTCTTCACGGACTCAAGATAAATCTTGCAGTTTCTTGGCCAATGGCCCTCCTTGCCACAATGATGGCAAGTGCCCTTTTGAGCTGGTTCTGCCTTTTTAGCCTTTTTTCTTTCCCTTCTACTGTTCTTTTGACTTCCTCTTAGAACCTTTCTTTGAGGAATCAACTAACAGCACCGTCCCCTGCTCATGCTTCACAGAAGGCTCCATAGTCTTCAGCATGTTGAGCAGTACCACAGATGAACCTTCTTGCATCTCAAAGGTGAAGAGGAGCTTTGAGACTTCAAAACTTTCAGATCTCACTTGCTCATCAAACAACTCATAAACATAAAAGACTATGGTATGAGCATCCATATGCTCATACTGCTTCCGCAGCTCGGGTACCATCACGGCTAGCATAATACAACTCACTAGTTCAAAATCATTCACATGTTTCTGATAGGCCAATAATTGGTCCGGAGTTGCATCATCTTTAGGGCAAGTGGGAAGAAGCACTTCGAGGACATACACAAGCTTTTTCGCCTTGAGAAAAAATTTTGGTTTCTAAGCCAGTCCAAGAAGTTTGGCCCTATCAATTTATTGAATCCAAAATCGATCGCAAATTCAAAGACATCATGGTTAAGCGATTAACCTAGAAATACAAATTGAGCATATATGAGAAAATGATTTTAAAATGCATCAACATACATTTATAAATCCCATTCATTTTTCGAAATCAAAACCCTCAAATTCAATTTAGGAGATCATAGGTACATCTCTGAATGGGTTGATATCCAACATAGATAAGAACGACCTTGGAGAGAGTCTAACAAGCCATTCTTAGCTACGATGGTAGGTATCAATTATACCAATTGCATATCACATATATGCATCTATCACAATGTGCTATCAACTAATTGAATGTTCATACATACATTGGGTTGTTAACACATTAACAAGTATGCATCCTATGCATAGCACACAACTTCACCTCCCTTCACATCGACCTTGGAGAGAGTCCAACAAGCCGATGCTCCAAGTTAAAGTCGACCCATTAATCGTGAAATAGTTTTAATATGGTTAAAGGCATTCAACCAATTAGCCAAGCTTGGAGAGAGTCCAACAACCCAAACTAACGATTGACCTCTGACTCTTACCATATTAGTAATAAACTATTCCAATGGTTTGAACATGTTCAGGTTCGAGCCGGGCTTGGAGAGAGTCCAACAACCCAAACAAAAAATGGAACTTTGGTTCTAACCATATTAATGGAAGGTGTAGGCTTTAATATTGTGTAAGGGCTTTGAAGTCTCATCCTCTTTTCATGCAAATAACTATTATCTACATGACATGACACACATGACATACATCTACATGTCACGACACGCATGACATAATGTTATGCATCTAATGCAATTACATGACATACAATTATGACATGTACAAATAGTTTCCATATTTGTCATAACTAATTTTGGAAATAAAATATGTTCAAGATTCGATTTTTTAAATCAAATCTTGATTAAATTAGGAAACAAATTTCCAAATCTAATCACATATTTTATTTATGGAAAATATTAATTAAGGAAACAAATTTCCTAAATTGTAATTTCCTAATCACATTAGAAAATTTCCATAATTATATCTAAACTTTCCAAAAGTAGAAAATTTCCAAAAATATAATTATGACTATCGCAAAACAATTTTATGATTATGTTGAAATACAGTCGGGCTCTGATACCACTGTTGGGTTCCCTCAGCACCGACGTGGGTGTGTGTTCGAACATGTTTCGTAAACATGCACACAGCGGAAGCAAAAACAACGAATAATAACTAACTTATTAAAACACACACACCACATGCATGCAAGAATACATCAAGTGTAGACATAATCACTATTTCAAATTTTGCAATAAAGGAAAAACTACTCTAGGTATACCTGACGGATTACGTGAAGCGGGAATGACATCAACCGAGCGACACTTACAAATCTCGCCTCTATCCGTTTCCACCCTGAGTATTATCGGGATAGCTTAACAAAGCCACGAGCCCCATCTTCTAACGAGATACTAGTCTCAAATCGAAGTCGTTGTGATCGAGAGATGATCACAATCTGAATCAAATTCGGATCCAAAAACCTAGTTCCACAAACTCGCTTCTCGGAAGCAGTTTTCGTCAACCGATTGACGAAACTTCGTTCCTCCACTAAAGAGAATTGTCGGGGATCCAATCCTCGGCAAGGAGGTCACTGTCGAAGTTCTAAATGCCAGCTAAATGATGCTCTTGTCACAAAGGACACAAGATGTCCAAGAGGGTAGCTTGGTGGAGGAAGGTGGTCGGCGATAGCCAAGGGGAGCCGACAGCTGGTGGCAGACCGACGGTGGGGCTGCTGGACGGCGGTGGTGGCCGGCCGGCGGTTGGAGCTTGGGCGGTGGCAAATCTTGGGCAACACACAAGAAAAGGAGAGGGAGAGGGGAGAAAACGACTAGGGTTTCACAAACCTTGAACCGATTAATTCCGGGATATCTCTCAACCCCATTATTTATAGATAACGTATCTCTTATCCATTAAGAGACTTTTTCTCAAGACCTCTTTTCTAAAACCTTTTCTCAAGAAACCTTTTCTCAAATGGTTATTGGTTCACAACCAAAACCCGTTAACCCGCTCCATTAACTTAAGTTAAAATAAACCAAACCGCATTGGTCTATTTTAAGTTAAAACAAATCGAACCAATTTTGGTTCATTTGTTTAAAACAAACCAAACCCCTTTGATTTATCCACCATAGGATTAGAACAAAACTGATTTGGTTCATCCATCATGTCATCATAAGACTCGGCCCATCCACGCTTCCGTTGCGACTGAAACAATTTCATGCTCGCTCTTCATTTGGTCCAACCAAATGATGTCTCTCTTGATATGAGAATCCTATTCTCAATCTCATTTTAAATCCTTCGGATTACACTCGTAGTGCGTGTGACCAAATAGGTTCCTGATTTATGTCGGTCGTCTATAATTAACCATTGATTATAGAATGATCATGAGTGACACCTAGTAGTACATCATGATCCCTAATTAATCAAAAAATCAACGGTTGATCCCAGAACGCTTTTGAAACCCTTCAACAGCTATAGTAAAATGCGCCCTGTTCCTTTCACTCATCTTATACCCACTTGGTTCAGGACATGGTCTATGTGTCAGTCTCCACTAGGCTAACCACGTCACACCTAGCCCAAGTATTACTTCCTCATCCTACGGATTCTAGTTACTTCACATGTAACCAAGAGTACCATACTCTAAAAATGTAATGCTTGTTGGATCGTAAAAAGAGCACTAGAGGGGGGGGGGGGGTGAATAGCGCACGTGAATTCTTTTCGTCGATACGATTAAAACACAAGCAAGAGTAAAATGCACAGTGGAAAGTAAATGAACAAGGCTTGGTTTTACTTGGTTCACAGCCTACCGACTGCTAATCCAAGGCCCTAGCGATCTGAGATCACGTACGGAGGGCAATTCACTAAACTAGTCTTCTCCTCATTGGAGGTAGGAGACAACGATTACAAAACTTTGAAAATGTCGAGGTAGAGAGACAAACCCCCTCCTCGTTACTATAAAAGCTCGGTAAAGAATTGAAATACAATGTTTAAAGATTACGACAAAATGAATTGATACTGACGACTAGGGAAATGGAGGTTAAGCTCGTGTCGTCGACATTTCGGTAGTACTTCAGCATCATAGAGTCGTAGTTGAAGAGTGGCATTGCGGGAGTGTTTTGAAGGCTTGGAATGATTGAAAATAGTGTGAAACACTCCTCATTTTATTGCCCTTCAACCTAGTGGAAGTTGAGCTTCAGATTCTATCAAGAAGGCTACCTCACCCCAAGATAAGGGGATGAGGTTTGACTCTCATCGAAGCTAAAATTTGAATGACAGTCGACTGATGAACCCTATCCGTCGACTGATGCCACCAGCAGTCGACTGCCAATAGCCAACAGTCGACTGATGAACCCTATCCATCGACTGATGCCACCAGCAGTCGACTGCCAATAGCCAACAGTTGACTGTTGGCTAGGGTATCCAGCTGCAATAATAAGTTAGCTCAAAATGAAAGTAATGAAGGTAAATTTGACGACCACTTACCGTCTAATATTGACCTAGACCTTCCATGTGAAGTCTTAGTCCAACAATTACCTAAGTCTTTTAATTTTAAGGTTCTTTTGATTTTCGATTAGTTTAAACAAGTTGATGAGTTGATCTAGGGTAGCACTTTTATGTTTGATGAACCTAACCCAGGTAAACCTAGAATAGTTGTCAATTATGACTAAGCAGAATTGACTACCATTAAGTGACTTAGCTCCATGTGAATCGAATAGATCCATATGTAGGAGCTCAAGAACACTTTTGGTTCATTCTTGATTAGTTAGTTGATGTTGTGTCTTAGATTGTTTACCTTGTTGACAAACATTACAAATTTTATTGTCTAAGTTGTTAAGGTTGGGCAAACCTCTAACTAAGCCACTCTGACTCATCTTGTGGACGAGTCTTGGGTGCGAGTGACCGAGTCATCGGTGTCATAACCAAGATTCCTCTTTCTGTGTCATAAGACACTTGGTTGAGGAGTTAGGTAGATTAATAGTATAGATGTTGCTATTCCTACTTCCTTTAAGGATTGTTTTAGAGGTTTCATTTGTTTTAATTACGCATTCATTTTCTAGAAATATGACCTTATAGTTATTATCACACAACTGACTTTCACTAAGTAAATTATTTTTGAAATTTTCAACTAGTAGAACATTTTGAATGATAAAGTTTGAGATGAGCTCAATATTACCTGATCCGATGATTTTGAGCTTGTTGTTGTTTCCAAAGGCTACCGATCCTTGTCGTTTGAATCAAAACTTTGAAAACTTAAGTTGATCCCTGGTCATGTGTCGGGAGCAACCACTATCCAACATCCATTGATCCTACACGCAAGGTAGTTGGATCGAATATTGGATTTTTTTTAAAAAAAAATTTGGTTGTAAATTATTAGACCTAGATCATCTCACCCATTTCTACATGATCAAACATGTTATCCTTATGTGTTCTTGTGAGATGACTTCAAATTTACTTGATTAATTTAAATGAATCGAAACTAGTCAACCTTTCATTAGATTCGGATTTGACCCTAAGCTCATCAAGTCACCTCTTCAAGATCTTGGTTTCTAGGTTGTGGCGAGGCACAGGGGCCTTCTTTGATCGGAAAAATGACCACTTCCTTAGACAAAGCCAATTTCGAGAAAATAGTAACTTGACTCACTTAAGATCACTTCCTAGTCTAACTAGTCTAGGATATGGTGAGGTAGCTTCAGCTAGTTCCACTCGGTCAAGTGAACCGAACTAGATACACCTTATCTAGCTCGAGTACCCAAGACTTTGCTTTCCTAGCATACTATCATCTCGTCGCGTCCTAGTACTATGTTATCAAGTATTGATGAGTTATAATCCCTATCTAACCATTGTAAAAGGAAAAGGAAAAAAGGCTAAGCATGCAATTTCTAAGTAATAGCACGAACAAGTTTTGTACTAGCTCCCCCAGGGCCATTGAATCAGTATGGTTTATTCCACATAGTAGATTTGGTCCTTGGGAACCTAGTACTGGTTAGATCCTAATTGAGAAATCAAAGTGGTCTTAGGGACCCATGCTTGGACATGTATTCTATTTCGACTTACAATTGACATATACGACTTGTTAGTCATATTTGAGCTAAACCCAAGTCCGGCCTTGTTGTACACGAACCTTTGTGATCCAAGTAAGAGGTCAAGTCCCTTGGATCCCAAAGTGAACCTTTCCAACGTGTTCCTAAGATCTTCGACTTGACTTTTCAAAAGTGTGTTCTCAACTTCGAGCTTTTTAACTCGAGTTAAGTCCTCCTCTTGAACTTGACTAGTTGAAGAGGTTAGGGAGATCTCGTGTTTAAGGAGTTTAACCTCCTTGAACAGGGTCTCAACCTTGGACTCAGACTTAGCTAACTTCCTAGTTAGAAACATAATTGCATTGTATAAAGTACTAATGAGGGACCAACTTACCTTGAGAGTATCTCTTGAACCGGATGTGTATCCGTGGCTTGTCTTGAATAGAGATTCGTAGTCTGACTCGTCCTTGGGTTCATATTCTTGCTCAGATTCAGACTCCGACTCCAATTTGGTTGGTTTATCCATGAAGATGAGGTCATCGTCTTCTTCCTTCGATGCCTCTTCCCACGTAGCATTGAGCTCCTTCTTGAACTTCGGTGCTTTGTTTTTGAGTTTCGGACATTCCGACTTGACATGTCCGAACCTGTTGCATTCATAACACCTAATGTTAGAACTAGCTTTAGATTTACCTTCCTTGGGTTGAGTGATGGGTCATTTTTGGCTCTTAATCATCCTCTGAACTAGGTTGACTAGTTCAGTCTCCATATCCAGATCGACCTTTGACTCGTACTCATCTTCTTCTTCCTTCAAGGGTGGCTTACTTGCAGGCTTCTTCTTTTGACCTACAATAAGAGCTATATCTTTCTCGGGCACCGAATTAGACTGTTCATGGAGTTCAAATTCTAAAAATAATTCATCTAACCTAATTTTTGATAAGTCGTTAGAGACCTTGTAGGCATCGACCATGGATGCCCACAAGGTAGTCCTAGGAAATGAATTCAACACATACCTTATTAGGTCGCGGTTTTCGACCTTTTGTCCGATGGCGTGCAAATTATTGATGATGTCTTGTACCCAGGAATGTAGTTGAGTCATGGTCTCATGTTCCTGCATTTTTAAATTTTATAATTTATTAAAAAGAAGGTCTCGTTTGCATACCTTTGCTTCGTCGGTTTTTTCGTGCAGTTCCACTAATTTGGTCCACAAGGACTTTGCACTGATGAAGGGGCCGACGCAATTAAGCTCCTCCTTGGACAAACCACATTGGAGGATTTGAGTCACCTTGGCATCGACTTCAACTTGTCTTTTTGTAGCATTGGTCCATTGGTCATAATCCAAAGATTCACCCACTTCATTAGTCAGAAGTGTGAATCCCGTTTAGATTATGATCCACATCTCGATTTGGGTCTTAAGGAAGCACTCCATCCGACCCTTCCAATAACAGAAGTCATCTCTGTTGTAAAACGGAGGTCGAATGGTGCTAAAACCCTCGAGATGGGCCATTGACACAAAAAGAGAAAAAAATAAGAAATCTAGCAACGACTAAAACAAGAGAAATGTACCAAGACTTGCATCTTGGATTAGTAGTGCGGGAGAGAATTTAAATGAACGAAAGAGCTTGTAAAAAATTCAAAATAAATAGAAATAAAAACGAAAATAAATCTATAAAAAGAAACTAGATTGGTGGTTTCACCAAATCTTAGCACCCTCGGCTCTGATACCAATTGTTGGATCGATTTGAGTGCTAGAGGGGGGGGTGAATAGAGCAAAACACTTTTCGTTCATTTATAAAAATGTGAGTAAGATTAAATGCAGTGGAAAGAAAATATTACTCGTTTATTTCTACATGGTTCACAGCCTTCGGCTGCTAGTCCAAGGCCCTAATGGTCCTAGACAGCATACGAAGGGAAAAACACTAAAAACACTCCTCCTCGTTAGAGGTAAGAGTAAGCGAATACAATCGATATGAAAAAGCTCAAGGTAGAGGGACACTCCCCCTCTCCTTGTTATTATAAAACACGATAAATATGTTAGGGAAATCTCTTGCCATGATAAGGTTTTGATGTGTGTGGCAAAGGGTTTAAGTTAGTTTATAAGTGTGATTTGATATGTGCGTTGAAGTCTTGCAGGGCTTAGTAATTCGCACATGGAGCCTAGGCGAGTTTCACAACTCATGACTCGGTCCTTGAGTCAGTGAAGGATGACTTTGTGGAAGTCGTACACTTGGGGCATCCGAGGGACCGCTGGATGAGGAGTTTGAGTGAAGCCGGAGGAAGTAGACTTCAGAGCAAGATGCGAAAGATGCAGCTGCAGAGTCGTGCGCTTGGCGCATCCGATGGACGTGGCCAGATGAAGATAACTTCGAAGGCAAGGGACTCCGAGAGATGAGAGTGAGCGAATGTAACCTGGGAAGGGGTAGTAGCTCTTAGGTGAAACTTGGCCATTGGCTAAGTGTCAGATGGAATTTTCCGACACCAGTCGACTACCATGGAATGGCAGTTGACTGCTCTGAGTCAAATGGGTTTGACTGGTATCTGACTATTGGGCATTAGGCGCGATCGCCATGGATTGGCAGCGATCGCTTGCCGATCGACATCGACCGCCAAGGGATGGCAATGATCGGGTAGCACCGCACGGGCACAGAATGGAGTCGAGCTCGCGAAGCACTCGACTGATGGTCCATCAGTCGACTGATGGTAAGATCAGTCGACTGATGATGTTGCCGTTGGATGAAATCCAACGTGGAAAGCGGCCGTTATTGAGCAACGACTACATGACCAGTCGACTGATAGGGACATCAGTCGACTGCTCCTGTGTCAACGGGAAGAAACTCTCTTCCTCTATAAAGAAGAAGGGTATGGGGCTTTGGGCGGCTAATGCTTCAACTCTAATCTTCTCCCAAAGTGCCCTAAAGTATTCCTACACTTCTTACTTGCTATTATTCTCATTCTATTGTAAGAAGAGGGATTGAAAAAATGTTACCTCCACCTAGCTTGGTGGAAAGGAGAGACTTAGTGATTTGGTTGCGGAGTGATTCACCGGGGATGAATCGGACCGTGGATTAGCGGCGTAGCTTTGAACCACGTTACATATTGTGTTAGCGTTTGTTTTCTTGTCGTTTTTATTTGCTTGTCTTGTTTTGTTTTTCCACTTGCGCTAATCTTGTGTGTAGATGAGCAAATTCGGTTACTCACCGATCGAGGGCTATTCACCCCCCTCTAGCCGGCCGTTCGATCCCCTACAAGTGGTATCAGAGCCAAGGAAAGCTTGTCAAGGACTAACCGTCACAACAAGCAAATTCAAGAATGGCCGACTCCAATATTTACCCACCGAAATTCGAAGGCGAATTCTCTTGGTGGAAAAAGAGAATGGAGGTATTCTTCGAGACCGATTTTGAAATTTTATTAATCATGGAAAACGGTTTTGAGTTGCCTAGGAATGAAGAAGGGGAGCTATTAGAAAAATCAAGATGGAGCAAAAGACAAAGAGAGGAGTATTTGGCGAATTCAAAAGCCAAGCACCACCTCTACAATGTACTCCCCCAACAAGAAATTAACTGGATTGGGGAATGCTCTCATGCCAAGGAGATGTGGGAGAAGCTAGTAGAGCTTCATGAAGGTACATCGGAGGCTAAACTTGCAAGAAAAGACCTCCTCCGCTCCCAACTATCAAATATCAAGCTTGAAAAGGGAGAAAAGGTAACATCTTTACATTCTAGGTTTAAGGAAATTTTGATTGGACTAACAAGTGTAGGAGAAAGACTTTCGAACCGGGACATGCTCATGAAAGCAATTGATGCCTTTCCCCGGTCATCAAAATGGAGTTGAATGGTGGACTCCTTCTACATGTCAAAGAACTTAGAAGTGAGCACCTTGGAGGAGTTTTTTTCAACAATGGAGCTCCATGAAACAAGACTTGAAGGAATAGTTGAAGAGCCTAGAATCCAACCTTCAAGAGGAGTAGCACTTTTGGCCAACAAGGGGAAGAAGAAGATGGAGTGTAACGCCCGTAAAAAGTCTCCAGCAATTTTACGAGGATTTTTGGCTTTACGATAATGGGCTTTATGGGGGTTTTCCGAAAATAAAAGGAAATGGCCAAAAAGAGATGCAAGGCCTAGGAATTGAACCCCAAACCTCTAGAGATAGCCAAGCCCTATAGATGTACCCCCTAACCATAAGCCCAATAGGATTACATCATTAAGAGAAGAGGGGAATTATAGATAAGGGTGATGAGGGTAAATGAAGGGGCATGGAAAAGAAAAGAGGAACTTCCCTTCCTCCCTTTATAAAGAAGAAGGAAGTTCCCATTTGGCCACTTCTTCCTCTCCTCTTCATCCTCACCGAAGCCACCTTGCTCCCCCTCTCCATTTGCACCTTTGGCCGAAATCCCTCCAAGCAAGAAGAAGGCTAGGGTTGGCTTCCATTAGGTCATCTTCCAACTAAAAAGCAAAGCGAAGGATGTAAGATTTCCTCACCTGCAGTATATTAGTTTTGTAGGATGAATTAAATGAAAGAATATGAGTTTGGAGCTTCATATGTTTCGGCCAACTAATGTCTTGGGCTAGGATTCATGGAATATGCTATTAGGGAAACCTTTTATATGTTGTATGCTCCAAGTAGGGATCCTTAGGTAACAAAAGTCCAAGGGTTTTAACCCTATATGTTTCGACCACCAAGGGTTTAGGGTTAGTGTTTCATGAAGAGCTCCCCCTTATGAAGTTAGGTTATGATATATGCCTACATGAATAGATTTAGGTGATAAAAATCCAAATTCGGCCAAACCATGAAATCAGGGTTAGGGTTGCATGAAAATATTTCTAAGGATACTATGATAGGTTATAAGGCTTCATGAATGAATTTTAGGGGACAAACCCAAGCTTGAGCCCCTCACAAGTTTCGGCCAACCCATGAAATTAGGGTTAGGGTTGTATGAAAATATTTCTAAGGATACTATGATAGGTTATAAGGCTTCATGAATGAATTTTAGGGGGCAAACCCAAGCTTGAGCCCTTCACAAGTTTCGGCCAACCAAGGAAACTAGGGTTAGGGTTGCAAGAAAAAGGCTTCTAAGGGAACTAGGGGATGTTGTATGCCTCATGTAGGAGTTTTAGGTGATGAACATGCTTTATGATTTAATATGCCTTGAATATGCCTAGGAACCATGCTACATGTTATGATGTAATGTGCCATGAAATATGCTTATGTGATGAACATGTTTTCATGATTTAATATGCTTAGGTGATGAACATGTTTTCATGATTTAATATGCCTTGAATATGCCTAGGAAACATGCTACATGTTATGATGTAATGTGCCATGAAATATGCTTAGGTGATGAACATATTTTTATGATTTAATATGCCTTGAATATGCCTAGGAACCATGCTACATGTTATGATGTAATGTGCCATGAAATATGCTTAGGTGATGAACATGTTTTCATGATTTAATATGCCTTGAATATGCCTAGGAAACATGCTACATGTTATGATGTAATGTGCCATGAAATATGCTTAGGTGATGAACATGTTTTTATGATTTAATATGCCTTGAATATGCCTAAGAAACATGCTACATGATAAGATGGAGATGCTTCCCTTTCAAGTAGGGATCAAGAGCTCTCCTTATGATAAGATGGAGATACTTCCCTTTCAAGTAGGGATCAAGAGCTCTCCTTAAGATAAGATAAAGTGGAGATGCTTCCCTTTCAAGTAGGGATCAAGAGCTCTCCTTATGACAAGATAAGATTAAGATGCTTCCCTTTTTATGTTGGGGATCAAGAGCATTCTTTATACTATGACAAGAAAAGAAAGGAATTAAGTATTTTACTTTGTAAGAGATTAAGTACCCGACCCGTCAGGTGGTTGTTAATCAAATCCATAAGGACATAAGAAGACGTAAGAGGTCTTGCCCTGGTAAGACGTAAGAGGTCTTGCTCTGGTAGGTCTGGTGGCTCGCTACCCCAGCCTATTAGGGAACGTGCATTATGTGGTACTTAACCTGGGGCCCCCCAAACAAGTTATGATGATATTGAAGTATCTATATGTATATGTTTTGAAAAGAAAAGACTTTTATGAAATTGTGTATGCTTATGTTAAAGATTATGAATGCTTACGAACTCGTCCTCTATGCATTTTAGATGCTATGAAGTTATGATGCTTGCAGTAGTTTAAGAATACTTGTGATTTTGTGCCTTATGCAAGTTTAGGATTTATGCCATTATAAATGTCTATGCTCAAGTTAAAAAAAAATGCTTATGAGTATGTCCTTTATGCATTTTAGATGCTATGAAGTTATGATGCTTACAGTAGTTTAAGAATGCTTGTGATTATGTACCTTATGCATGTTTAGGATTTATATCATTATAAATGTTTATGCTCAAGTTAAAAATGCTTATGATTATGTCCTTTATGCATGTTAGACTCTATGAAGTTATGATGCTTGCAGTAGTTTAAGAATACTTGTGATTTTGTGCCTTATGCATGTCTAGGATTTATGTCATTATAAATGTTTATGCTCAAGTTAAAAATGCTTATGATTATGTTCTTGAAGCATGTTAGATTTTACTAAGTTATAATGCTTATAGTAAGAACATTTGGGGTTTATGTACTTCTTGCATGTCTAAGATTTATATCATGATTGCTTATGTTTAGATTATGCCCTGCTTGGTGTTAATTATGCTTAGCATGCTGATGTAAACTCTATGCCATGCTTAGGTTTCATTACATGGTATGTTGTTGATTAGTGTTACTATGGAATACTTAGGCCATTTATGCTAGCATGCTTATGTTTCTAATTGCTTGATGAAGTTCGTGTTTTTTGTGAGTAGGCAAGAATCTTACTAAGCTTTATGCTTATAGTTTATGTTGTCCATATACTGCAGATCAAGGAAACCTGAACTAGAGGAGGTAGCAGGAAGGGCCCAGTGTGTGTGATAGTGGCATGGTGGAGAAAGACCCTACTACTATCTGCTTATATTTATATGCTCAATTAACAACTTAAGTCCTTGCTTCCGCTTATAAGACTTGTGAATTATTAGTACCATGTTGGATATTGCTTAGTTATGTTATTGTTCAATTACTTAAGAAAGTTGATATGATAGAACTCACGAATGGATCCTTATGATGGGCATGTTATGAAATGAGATAAGATATGGTAACATGCTAACTATGAATAAGATAGGTGATGCATGTAGAAAAGAAGGTTTATGCCATGATAACATGCTTAAGTAAATGGTGAAATGATCCATGTGTATTATGTTTTAAAAGAAAAAAAAAAAGAAAGGGGTAAAAGTAGCGCCGCCCTGAGAGCAGATAAGGGCGGGCGTTACATGGAGATCCCCTCCTCCTCCGACGATGAAGCATCTTCCTTCTCCTCCATGGATAGCACGGAAGAAGCCTATATGGTAAGGAGGGTAAGGCATGCATTAAAAGGTTTTAGATTTAATAAATCTAATGATAGGAGTAGAAGACCAAGGGGGAAGATTATTTGTTACAATTGCCAAGGAGAGGGGCACATAAGGGATAATTGTCCTCTCCTAAACAAGAGCAAGGAAGAAAGGAAAAAGATGGAAGAAAAGAAGAAGAAAAAGGGGAGCAAGAAGAAAAAAAAAGAGGAGAAGAAGGCAAAGGAAAAGGGGAAGGCCAAAGCATTAAAAGCAAGGACTTGGGATGACCCCTCCTCATCATCTTCATCATCATCAGAAGAGGAGAATGCCTTTGTCACCAACTTAGCCCTAATGGCCTTTGATGACTTGGATTGCTCCTCCTTCGAAAATGAAGGATCAAGCTCAAGTGGAGAGAGCTCAAGTGAAGGAGGAGCCTCCTCTACATCCTCATCATCGGAAGAGGATTTGGTAAGTGAGGTAACGAATCTACCCCTTAAGCAAATAATGTCTATGATTTCTAGCCTCACTAAGGATTTATTTAAAGCCAAGAAAAATAACAAAACCATGCTTGAGCAAATTAATGATTTAGAACAAAAATTAGAAAAAGCATGCTTAAATATAAATGAAAATATTTCTTCTAATAATAATGAGGCATGCTCACATGAATATATGCCATTTGATGTTAATGATGCATGCATAGAGGAAAATAGGGCTTTAAGGGAAAAGGTAGATTATTTGACCAAAGCCCTAGAAAAATTCACTATAGACTCCAACACTTTGAACATGATCATAGGGAGCCAAAGGGCAAACTTTAACAAAAAAAGCCTAGGATATAAAGAAAAGAAAAATGAAAAGGCCTATAAATGCCTAATTGCTAGGGGACCAGATAAAAAGAAGGTAATAGCTAGAAAATGGATCCCCAAGGAGTATTCAGTGAACCCAATAGGCAAGAACTTATTTTGGGTTCCAAAATCCATCCTTAAGGGTTAGGAAAACCCTAGGATAGTTAACCATATGGACTTGATCTATATCATATTTTGGTTGACTTAGGATGGCGGGACAACATTTTTGAAATAGTGTTAGGTGATGATAATGTGCCTATAAATTGATAATAATGCTTAAATCATAATAATTAATGAAATTCCTATGTATGTTTGATATCATGATTTATGATTTTGATATTTGGCACATAATCATGAGAAATAGGATTTAAATCATGCTCTAGGTAATATTTTCTTATTATCATGATATAATACCTAATGCATGATTATAAACTGATGAATTCATTTGTTACATGATCATAATGTGAAATTAATTCATATATGTCTTAATGATCATGAGGATTGTTAGGATGATACTTAACTTTGATAGAATTGCATGAATATAATGGTTAAGTATATACAAATACCTCTAGGATACATCTCACACTCATCATAGGCTACCTTGATTGAAAACTTAGCATGATTGAGATGTTAGGATGATACAAATGTCCACTAATGCCTATGGCATTTAGATGGTCATTTAAGTATCAAAATAGCAATAATAGACTAATCATGGGGAAGACTTATGTTTAATTCATAGACATATTGCCCAAAGATCATGGTTGGATATTTCATATGTTTTCAAAACAATTTCTTACCTTAAAATCTATGTGTTCATGTTTTGAAACAATTGGATGCAAAACTAGGTGGTAAACTTGATACTAGAATGATCAAAAACCTAGTGTTTTTTTAAAGCTTTTGGATTTTTGGCAAAAATAAGAAAATCTAATGATTTTTCATGGAAAACTATTTTTCATTGATAGATATACTTAAAAGAAATGTGTTCCCCAAGTTTCATGATTTTTCCATTTTTATATATTTTCTAGTCCATTTCTGAAATTCACCTCGGAAAATCAGAAATCACGAAATCTGCGATGCAGGTCGGTAGTAGAACAGATCATTATCCAATTTTAAGGCATGTTTTGGCTTGTGTTTTTCTCTAAACTTGATGCCATGCTATATAAACTTTGTTAATTATTTTTTATGGTGTCAAAGGGGGAGAAATGTATATGTTTAAGTAAGGGGGAATATATGTAGGGGAGTTTCATGTATTAAGGGGGAGAGTTGCTAATCATGTTTATTTACATGCTTTCTTTCCTTAATGTTTTATCAAATGTTTTACCTAACTTAAACAGATTGCCACACATAAAAACGGGGGAGATTGTTAGGTCAATCTCTTACCTTGATAAGGTTTTGATGTGTGTGGCAAAGGGTTTAAGTTAGTTTATAAGTGTGATTTGATATGTGCGTTGAATTCTTGCAGGGCTTAGTAATTCGCACATGGAGCCTAGACAAGTTTCACAACTCATGACCCGGTCCTTGAGTCGGTGAAGGATGGCTTTGCGGAAGCCGTGCGCTTGGAGCATCCGAGGAACCGCTGGACGAGGAGCTTGGAGTGAAGCCGGAGGAAGTAGACTTCAGGGTGAGACGCGAAGGATGGCGCTGCAGAGTCGTGCGCTTGGCGCATCCGAGGGACGTGGCCGGACGAAGATAACTTCGAAGGCGAGGGACTCCGAGAGATGAGAGTGAGCAAATGTAACCCGGGAAGGGGTAGTAGCTCTTAGGTGAAACTTGGCCATTTGGCTAAGTGTCGGATGGGATTTTCCGACACCAGTTTGTTGGATCGATATGAGCGCTAGAGGGGGGGTGAATAACGCTCATAAAAACTTTTCTTTTTCGACGATTAAAACCAACTACACAGTGGAAAACTAAAAGACAAATACAAGAAAGACACAAAGCTTTTTTACTCAGTTCACAGCCCACCGGCTGCTAATCCAAGGCCTTGCGATCCTTGATCGCTTCCGAAGGGCAATCACTAAAAGTCTCTTCCTCTTTGGAGGTAAGAGACAAGACGATTACAATGATTATAAGGCCAGTAACAACATTATCGGTCCTTATACAAATTAAGTACAGAAAGATAATAATAATACCGACAATTAATTAGAAGATGATGCACGGTCGAAGTAGCATTATAGAGAGCACGAGCACTTGGGAGATTCTTGAATTTGACTTTGAGTCCTCCCCTCCTTTTATGGATTTGCGCCTTGGAATTTGTCCCGATCCAGATCCAAAACTCGTGGATCTTATCTTGAGGCGGCGGCTTATCTTATCCTGAGGTGGCGGCTTATCTTATCCCGAGGTGGTGGCATCAATCTCTATCTCTTTGACCTTGTGCACTGGGTTGATTCTTCGACATCAGTCGACTGATCCTCTTAGCAGTCGACTGCTGACATCTCTAGTTGACTGCTGCACTTGAGAATTCCTACAATACAAGATTATCACAATAGATGCATAATGCCATGTAGTGTGACAGTCCTTTGACTGTCTGATCTCGACTTCGGCATTCCTCCGGAAGCCTTAGTCGGATCGACGCCTAGGATTGTTCTCTAACCGAGGACGCATCCTTACCACTGCTCCACACACAGAGCTTACCTTTGGTCCTCTTGACCTGTCGCTTAGCTTTCGGTCACCACCGAGGTTCCTCGACTCCCTGAGGTTCTCCTGGTGTCGCCCGACCACCACGGTTTCTCAACTTGAGATTCTCCGAATGTCGCTCGACCTTTGGCTTAGCTTAAACACTTCCTGCACACTTAACATATCACATGAGATAATAAAATATCTTAACTTTGAATTTTGCCATCATCAAAACCAAGGTTCGATTATCTAGTGCCCCTGCACCAACAATCTCCCCCTTTTTGATCTATGACAAACCAATTCAAAGTTAAGAGAAAATAAATAGTAAGCATTGAACAATCATTTTTCAAAACCTCCCCATTAAGGGTACCTCCCCCTTAACCCTAGGTGAGTTTTTAAAAACAATTACTTTTTGGGAAAGAAAAAGTAAGTAACCTCTTAACTTTATTCTCTCTCCCCCTTTGACATATATCAAAAATAACTTTATATTTGGTACATTGCCAAGAAATAGAATTTTTAAACATGCTAATCAAGTTGATTTAATATGTTCAACTCCCTTTAATACTTAAGAGTTTAGGAGTTTAGGTTTCTAGATCCTGCACCAACAATGTATATCCTAGGTTAGAATGTGACCCCCTAACCTTTAACATTGTTATAAAATTTTGAGAAAGAATTAAAAAAAACATTTTAAAGGCTCATGTCTATTGGTTTTTATGCCAAACTAGAGGTAGCTAGATACTAAGTTTGTCCAACTTAAGTCTTCTCTCCCCCTTGGCATATTATCAAAAGAAGGATTTAAATTTAGAAAGTATTGGTGATTTTTTTTAAAAAAAATATTTTTTAACAACTTCTATGATGATTATCCAATTAGAACCTCCCCCTTAACCTAACATCCTTGTTAGCCACAAGGAAGGCATATCTAGAGGGTCTCCCCTTTTGTCTGACAAACTCTTAGGACATCCTTGTTGGCCATAAGGAAGGCTCACCTAAGTGTCCAGAGGGTCTAGGTATCTAAAGTTGACCTAAGGATTTAGACGTTCAGTATTGGTCAACTAACCATCATTTTAAGAAGCATAGTTGTTTTGAAAACTACGTATAACTACACACAATAATCATGACAACCAATAAAAATAGTTTTAAGAACCTATTTATGTGTATATAAATTTTGAAATCGTTTTCAAAATCATTTTTAATTTGTTGCCCTTACCATCTCACCCATTCTACATGATCAACCAAGTTATTCTTATAGGTATTGTGAGATGAATTTAATTTAATGCCTTAGAAATAAATGAATCTTGGGTTAGATTCGGATTTCACCTTTAGTTAGTTAAGAGAACATTTCAAAAGAGGGCTTCCAGGTCATGGCGAGGCACAGGGGCCTTCTTTGATCGGAACAATGACCACATTCTAAGACAAAGCCAACTTAGGAAATTACACACTTAATTCACTTAGGATTACGTCCTGGTCTAACTAGTTTAGGATGTGGTGAGATAGCTTCAGTTAGTTCCACTTAGTTAAATGCACCAAGCTAGATACTCCTTGTCCAACTCGGATACACTTGACTTCGTTTTCTTAACGTACTATCATCTCACCGCGTCCTAATACTATGTTGTCAAGATTAACTAATTATTTCCTATCTAACCATTCTATGAGAGTGAATTTAAAACTAGTATGTATGACATGACAAAATAAGGATGATAATGATATGTATGCATGATCAAGCTACATTCAATCAATTTAAAGAAATGATTATTTTCTTGGGTAGACTTTTATTTGTTCTATAGTTATAAGATACTTTATTATAATTAGGTTTATAAATTTTAGTGTCTTGATTTTTGGTTAGATTAGACTTGTAACCCAAGTCTACATATTTATTAGTTGAATTTTTAAAAGTTGAAGGTTTAATTACTAGATTATTAATTTGTGTATAATCAAATGGTACTCTATTATAATTAATTTTATTGGTTTGATTATCTAATTTTGAATTTTTAATTAAGTTAGATTGTGAATTATTTAAAATAGGATTATTAGAATTTTTCAAAATAATATTATTAGACTTTTTCAAGATAAGATTATTAGACTTTTTAAAAGTAGAATTATTAGAATTTTTTAAGATAAGATTATTAGACTTTTTAAAAATATAATTATTAAAATTATTAGAATTTTTTAAGGTAGAATTATTAGAATTATTCAAAATAAGATTATTAAAATTTTTAAAGGTAGAATTATTATTAGAATTATTTAAGATAAGATTGTTAGAGTTTTTAAAGGTAGAATTATTATTAGAATTATTTAAGATAAAATTGTTAGAGTTTTTAAAGGTAGAATTATTATTAGAATTATTTAGATTATCTTTGGAATTTTTTAAAGTTAATTTCGATTTTTTTATGGTTGAATTTTTCAAAACAGAATTTTTTAATTCGGAATTATCTAAATTAATCAGATCTAGGATTTGATGATTTTGTCCTATGGTTTGATTATTCTGATCAAGTGTTTGATTATTCTGATTAAGTCTTAGGTTGGTTTTATCTTTGACTTGATCTAGATCTATGTTGATTAAACTAAATATTTGATTAATCTCTTTGTTAATTTTATCAAATGTTAGATTAATTTGATCATTTTCTTCCATGATATTATTATTATTATTATTTAAACTAATTAAATCTGAAATAATTAATTTTTTATTAGTTGAATTATTAATTTTATTAATTAATTGACAACAATTACACAATTTATCTAAATTATCAACTATTCTAAGACTCAACTTTTAAAAATTATTAACTTTACTAACCTTTTTTTCTGGACACCGATTCTTGTAATGACCAAATCTTCCGCACCCGAAGCACTTGATGTACTCCTTGTTCTTTCGGATTCCTGGCAATGGTGTCTCCTTTACCGTCGATTACGTCGTTCGAATCTTACGAGTAGGACACATATTTTTATAGTGTCCTCTCTCCCTGCACTTAAAGCAAATAATATGAAATTTAAAATTTAAATTGACATTGTTATCTTTATGCCTTGTGGGAGACTCTTCCATGGTTGGCTCGATCAACGATTTTCTAAAACTCGCAAAAAAAACACAAACCAAAAAGTCCCAAGAATTGGTCTTGGATTAGTAGTGTAGGAGATATTTAAAAATAAAAATAAAAATAAAGAAAAGAAAATGCTCGACTGGTGGTTGCATCGAATATGAGCGCCCCCGCTCTGATACCAATTGATGGATCGATATGAGCGCTAGAGGGGGGGTGAATAGTGTTCATAAAAACTTTTCTTTTTCGACGATTAAAACCAAGTACACAGCGGAAAAATAAAAGACAAACACAAGAAAGACAGAAAACTTTTTTACTTGGTTCACAGCCCACCGACTACTAATCCAAGGCTCTGCGATCCTTGATCGCTTCCGAAGGGCAATCACTAAAAGTCTCTTCCTCGTTGGAGGTAAGAGACAAGACGATTACAATGATTATTGTTGGAATGTATACTGAAAGCCTAGCTCTTTTGTCTGAACATTTTTATTTTGAAATAAGAATCACATGATCATTGTTTGCACTTTATATTTATTATATGTGTGCATATTGTCTAATACTTTACATTGTAGATAACATGGTGCTTGGTGTGGCACAGAAGATCATGTTATCAGTCCCTTGTAGAATATAAGTAGAGGCTCACAACCAAGATGGTTTTGGACAAACCATTGACATGGTTGTAGTGTAGCTTGGTATTATTTTGTCTTGAACATAGAGTTACACTAGTACACTTAGGTGTATTGAGCAGGACCGACGTAGAAGTGATTCAATTTATTGCTGACTACAAAATTGAATCGGACCTCGGATATTATGTTATACATGCTCTTAATCCCGATATAATAACGGGCACATGTACTTAGTATTTATTTCTTTGATTTACCAAAGGGTGAGATTTATATGGATTAAATCAATATGTCCGGTAAGTTGGGAAATGATATTATTTACATGGTGTGTCGTTAATTATAAGAGGAAACCGTGTCCTACATATTAGGTTGATGATGTCCCCTTGAGGAGGCTCATAAGGTTCATTATATAAACCCTGCATGTTGACTTAGTCAACATGATGATAAGGTTGAGTGGTACTACTCGAGGAATTAGATGTTAATTGATTGATGGTCAGTAAATCAATTAATTGACGGACATTCAATATCTTAAACACGGGGAGATGGATGTACAAATAATGTATGAAGCCCATATTAATTTATGGGGATTGGTGAGGTAATTCAATGATGATCCTCTAGTGGAATGGAATATCATTGATGGATCAAGTTTGTGTGGTTCTGATCCATCGGGTGGCCAAGATTCAACTCCTCCTCATGGTCCCTATCGTAGCCTAATATAAACCTCATGGAGCGTAGATCCAATGATGGAAAACAAATCTCTAGATCCGATGGTTGAGATTAAATCCCTAGATCCGACGGTGGAGATTAAATCTCTAGATCCGATGGTTGAGATTAAATCTCTAGATCCGACGGTTGAGATTAAATCTCTAGATCCGATGGTGGAGATTAAATCTCTAGATCCGACGGTTGAGATTAATTCTCTAGATCCGACGGTTGAGATTAAATCCCTAGATCCGAAGGTGGAGATTAAATCTCTAGATCCGACGGTTGAGATTAATTCTCTAGATCCGATGGTTGAGATTAAATCCCTAGATCCGATGGTGGAGAATAAAAGGAGTCTTAAGCCTAACTCTATAAATAAGGCTTCTTGGCTTGGGCGGCAAGGCTAATGCTAAGAAGATTAGGGTTTTGGGGGAGACTTTGGGCGGCAAGATTAGGGTTTAGAACCCTAATGGTTTGGCGGCAAGATTAGGGTTTAGAACCCTAATGGTTGGGCGGCGCCCATTGCCCATGGGGTGTGGCCAGCGGCAAGAAGGTAAGGGATTTGTTGGAGATTTGACGCCGCTAGAGGGGTGGGGGGGGGGTGAATAGCGTTTGACCGTGCGTGGATGGAAATCGTTCGCGATCGTCTCTACAAAACTTATTATGCGCAGCAGAATAGAAATAATAAAAGCAATAACGAAAATATACAATCACGAACACAAGGATATAACGTGGTTCGGAACCGAAACGGTTCCTACTCCACGGATTGGGTTCGTACGAACCCTAGCGATGCCAATCACACACCACTATGATAAATACTCCTTCTCGACAAAAGTCGGAGGTGGAGAACCCTCTTACAATAAGATTACAACAATAATCTAAATACAACAAGCAAATATAAGAAGAAATACAACAAGAGAAGTAAAGAACACTTTACAAAAACTCTTTAGAAGCTTGCTTGTTGATTGCCTTGGACTAGCACTTGAAAGCCCTGATTTGCAGCAGCAAATCGCTTCAAAACGTCCAAGAAAATCGGTTGCAAAAACCCTCCCGTCGAGCTCCTTTTATCCTTGCGCGACCGGATTTCCATCACGACCGCCATAAGTCACGGTCGATCGATGCCATCGTCGTGAGACAACGGCTCGATCCACGGAAAAACTCCAACGGATCTCTTGGCGATCGCTAATATTGGCCGATCGCCACGTAGAGTGGATCGCCCGATCGGCTACACGGAGCATTCTATGCTCGCGGCTGAACTAGCGCGATCCATCCCTACAATGATCGTTGTCGACACTACGATCGCTGCTCGAATGAGCAATGACCGCGCAGAGCAGTTTTCAGCTCCAAACTGTCAGTCGACTCACGACAGTCGAACCAGCCATAATTCCAATCGACTGCTAACCTCAAACATGAGGTTTAAACCCAAATATGGTGCCCCCATACTTGCTAGACCACCCTTAGCCTAGACCTAAGCCTTTTAGCCACCTCCATCAGCCTCACGCCTCTCGGATCCCTCCAAGTCATCCATGACTTGTTCATCTATCGCGCTAGCCTCCAGGTGCTTCCCTTGGCTATGTCATGCTAACGGTGTGTACACCGCCAAGGCACATTGGACTTACGCCGCCAAGACTCCGCTTGGACTTTACGCTGCCAAAATCAATCCCCTTGGACTTCCAAATGCCAAGACTCAAGCTTGGACTTTCCCTTGCCAACCCATGCTGGACTTTCCATGCCAAGACCCATGCTTAGACTTTCCATTTGCCAAGACCCATGATTGGACTTCTCATGCCAAGTACACAAGACTTGGACCTTCCCAATTTCCAAGTGTCCCACTTGGACTTTCCATGTCAAGTACCCATGACTTGGACTTTACCTTGCCAAGACCCATGCTTGGACTTTTCCATAATCACATGGTCAACCCCAGTCAACCATCAAAGTCTACCTCGAGTCAAACTCGAGTCTAGTCAATTATTACCTGGATCGATTGTATAAACAATCTCCCCAACATATTAACCGACATCAATGTCAAACCACTTTGTCAAATATCAAAACATCACTCGAGTCAAACTCGAGTTCTGGTCAATCGTGACCTGGGCCGATTGCACCAACAATCTCCCCCTTTTTGATGTTTGACAAAAACCAAACAAATCATTTGAGTTAGACCACTAACTCAAATCCCTTACCAATTATCCCAAATTGGTAAACACTCTCCAAATGTTCTCCCCCAAACATTCTCCCCCTTTTTGACTAACATCAAAAAGGTTTTCTCTCCAAGGAGGTCAATGTCTCATGTCCCAATGAGATCTTACAATCTCCCCCTTGATCCAAAAATAAATACCTAGGATGCCTACCATCTTCCTAGTAATAATTCACATATCACTCAAGTGAGGCAATCCTATACTCTCTCCCAATTTCCAAATTGGGTATCAAAAACCCATCAATTTTCCCAATTGATGATACTCTCCCAATAACTTCTCCTCTTCAAGGAGAAAAACACATCCATCATCCCAAGATGGATACCTCCCCCTAAAGGCTTGCTCCCCCTTGACCATTGCACCAACAATGTCCTTGGGAAGCCCCTAAGCCAATAGGAACTCTAAACCATCAAAATTAAGGTTCTAAGTTCAACATAGAACTTTCACTCACCCTAAATTTGATACTTTGACCTAACACAGCTCTTAATCCATATCCAATGGATTTTCACCTTTTATAATGCTTCCTAAAGCATATCCTAGGGTTAGGAGTGATTAGGAACCTTTTACATAGCTGAACACGGGCTAAACAAACCTTGTTAACCCGAAATCAGACTGATAAAGTCGACTCGACAATAATCGATCATTGCCACTCACCGATCGCCACACAAGGCCGATCGATAACTGAAAATCTCGATTTTCAACTATCAGAAATGAATTTTGGAAATTCATAAATAATTATACGTAATTCGAAAAATCATGAAAATTCATACGTATAATACTTATGACACACACAATGGGTGAAAAATATTTGAAAATTATTTTACCCATAAAATAGTGAGTTTGATACAAAACTCAAAACAATTGAAATTTTCAATGTTTTGGCCCTATTTTGTATCAACTCTATCAATGGTGATTGTTATCAAAAGATAGACTTCACCAAGGTTTTTCAAAATGATTTTAAAATGTTTTCAAAACCTTATTTTGGATCATATTCCTTGGGCTCTATGTACATGACTTGTACACATGCTCTCCCAATGATCCACATTGAAACTAGATGAGTTTTAGTTCATCTAGATGCAAAAACTATGCACCTTGAACTTAACTCATATCCTAGCATCTCACATGTATCTAGGGTGTATAAATACACATACATGTCAATTCGATGTGAGATGTGGATTTTGGTTCATTTAAAACTAGGGTTTCATGCATCTTCTAAGGCAACCCTACTTGATTCCCTTATAAATGGGACTTCAAGTCATGCCATAGTTCTTAATTCAATTTCAACCAAATTGTCTTAAATGCATGAATGATTATGGCATTAGAAATGATATAAATAAGCATATGCTCATAATTATGATGTCATGGCATATGATATAAAACTAAGCATACATGACATTAACCTAAAACCTAAGCATACTCATGACATATAAAATCATAGAAATAGGCATGATGTCATGACATGGCATATGGCAATCAAAGCATGGCATATAAAAAAAAATAGGTATAGTAATACCTAAATTTTAATATTAATTGCCATTTGATATAATTAGATATATTTTTCCATATTGACCTAATCTCCCTAGTGTGCCAAGAACTCAAAATGTCACACTAACCTCTAAACCCAACTTGTGCCAATTTGATCATTTTATCAAAACTTCTCAATTAATATTGGCACATCCTAAAATCCTTTAGAATTCAAATCTAACCACATCCCAAGGTAACCAAAACCATGAAAATGACCTAACATGCCACCTTTGCCATGGTTGAGTTAACTACCCATCCAATCAAGGTTGGCACACCCTAAACCCATCTTAGCATGAATCAATCACGCTCTTAGGAACCCAAAACCGATTTGAGCTCCTAGGGTTAATTAGGTATTTCTTAGGGATAACCTCCCTAGATACCTTCCTAATGACCCTCCTAGGCTTGTTAGCCTTGGTCATTTGGGTCTTACCTAGGTTGACTCTAGGGGTAACTCCCCTTGCAACCTTCTTAGTGGCCACCCTAGGTTTCCTAGAAACCCTAGCCACTAGGCACACCCTTTGGTCAACTCTAGGGATGACTTCCCTATTGACCTTGGTCTTCCTAAACCTAGTTTGTGTTCCAAAGTCAAATGGAACACTATGATAAGCCACTTTAGGCTTAGGTTTGTGACCCAAACCTTGCTTGCCCTTGGTTGACTTTTGACTCTTAGGTCCTTGGTGTTGACTTTGACTTTTGGACCTTGACTTTTGATCATTTGACCCTTTAAATTGATTTTGTATAATTTTAAGGGTCTTCTCAAGTTTTTCAAGCCTTGACCTCAAGACTTGATTCTCTAATTCTAATTGCCCAATTTTAGAATTTTGATTTAAACCATGGGCATGAGACTTTCTAGGCATATGCCTAGTCCATTTAGGATTTAGATCTAGATGTTCTCCTATTTTCCTAATTGATTCCTTAGGTAAAATATTTTTAGGGACATTAGTCCCAAATTTCTCCTTACTCCTAAGGTAAACATTTTTAGCACCTAAACAAAATTCCTTACTTCTAGCATGCTCTTTATGAATTGCAAGGGAATTAAAATTCATAGCATGCTTTTGACTATTAAATCTAGAAGGTGCATTATTGAAATATACCTTAGAGTTTGCCTTGGAGGCTCCCCCTACATTTATAGCTCCCTCTTTGACTTTCTTGCTCCCCCTAGGGCATGAATTCCTAAAAAGCCCCGGTTGTTAACACTTGAAGCAAATGACATGCTCTTTGCTTCTTCTAGTGGTGGCACCGGCATCTTTTGATCTTTCTTGAGGTTTTGGTGCCGGAGGAGCTTTTCTGATCTTCTTTGGGCACTTGCTCTTGTAGTGCCCGGTTTCCCTACACTCAAAGCAAATTATATGATTTTTATTTAAACTTAAATTGCTTGAGTTACCTAGGTTAATGAGGACCGGAATTGGACTTTGGGCTTCTTCATCTTGACAGGATGTCGAAGCTTCTTCTTGATGTTCCGGTGTGGAGGTTCTCTCCTCCCCCTCAATCCTTGAGGTGGATGCTTCTTCCACTTCCTCCACCTCTTCCGATCCGGATGTTGATTCCCTATCAACCTCCGAATCCTCACTTCCTTGTGAGGATGATCTCTCTTCTTCACCCTCCTTATCTTCTTGAATTGATGGTGAACTTTCTTGAGCTTGAGAGGGTGAGCACTCCTCTTCTTCTTCTTCTTCTTGGACCGATGATGAGTTTTCATGGAGCTTTGCCACTTGGCTTCATAACTCTTTAGCTTCTACATAATTACCTAACATACACAAGATATTGTTAGGCATTAAATCAATTAAAAATTTTATCACCTTATCATTTTTCTCGGATGCTTGAACTTGCTCTTCGGTCCATCTCTTCTTTTTGAGGAATCCACCTCTTGGTCCTCTTGGATATTCAAATTCATCCATCAAAATGGACCATTCCTCAAAGTCTCTCATCATAATAAAATCCTCAATTCTTCCCTTCCAAGAATTGAATCCTTCTCGTCCGTATAGGGTGTAGGGCACCGGTGTGTTGATGTCCCAACCTAATTGATCTTGGACTTCCATCTTTTACCCTCTAGCGTCTTGCTCCCGGTTGTTAATCCGTTGAAGAGCAACCTTGCTCTGATACCACTTGTTGGAGATTTGACGCCACTAGAGGGGGGTGAATAGCGTTTGACCGTCCGTGGATGGAAATCGTTTGCAATCGTCTCTACAAAACTTGTTATGCGCAGCGGAATAGAAATAATAAAAGTAATAATGAAAAGATACAATCACGATCACAAGGATATAACGTGGTTCGGAACTGAAACGGTTCCTACTCCACGGATAGGGTTCGTACGAACTCTAGCGATGCCAATCACACACCACTTTGATAAATACTCCTTCTCGACACAAGTCGGAGGTGGAGAACCCTCTTACAATAAGATTACAACAATAATCTAAATACAACAAGCAAATATAAGAAGAAATACAACAAGAGAAGTAAAGAACACTTTACAAAAACTCTTTATAAGCTTGCTTGTTGATTGCCTTGGACTAGCAATTGAAAGCCCTGATTTGCAGTAGCAAATCGCTTCAAAACGTCCAAGAAAATCAGTTGCAAAAACCCTCCCGTCGAGCTCCTTTTATCCTTGCGCGTGACCTGGATTTCCGCCCATCAGTCGACTGCCATAAGTCACCAGTCGACTGATGCCACTGTTGTCATGAGACAACGGCTCGATCCACGCTGGAAAAACTCCAACGGATCTCTTGGCAGTCGACTGCCAATATTGGCGATCGCCACCGCGTAGTCGACCGCCTGCCCGGCCACGAGCATTCGTGCTCGCGATGAGACTAGCAATGATCGCCGTTGGCGATCCCGCTGTCATCGATACCGATCATTGCTCCAATGATCATTGCGAGCCAGAGCGGCTCCAAACTATCAGTCGAACTCAAGTCGACTCACGGCAGTCGAACCGGCCATAATTCCAGTCGACTGCCAACCTCAAACATGAGGTTTAAACCCAAATATGGTGCCCCCATACTTGCTAGACCACCCTTAGCCTAGACCTAAGCCTTCTAGCCACCTCCATCAGCCTCACGCCTCTCGGATCCCTCCAAGTCATCCATGACTTGTTCATCCATCGCGCTAGCCTCCAGGTGCTTCCCTCGGCTATGTCATGCTAACGGTGTCTACACCGCCAAGGCACATTGGACTTACGCCGCCAAGACTCCGCTTGGACTTTACGCTGCCAATATCAATCCCCTTGGACTTCCAAATGCCAAGACTCAAGCTTGGACTTTCCCTTGCCAACCCATGTTGGACTTTCCATGCCAAGACCCATGCTTGGACTTTCCATTTGCCAAGACCCATGCTTGGACTTCTCATGCCAAGTACACAAGACTTGGACCTTCCCAATTGCCAAGTGTCCCACTTGGACTTTCCATGCCAAGTACCCATGACTTGGACTTTACCTTGCCAAGACCCATGCTTGGACTTTCCCATAATCACATGGTCAACCCCAGTCAACCATCAAAGTCTCCCTCGAGTCAAACTCGAGTCTAGTCAATTATAACCTGGATCGATTGTATAAACAATCTCCCCAACATATTAACCCACATCAATGTCAAACATCAATGTCAAACCACTTTGTCAAACATCAAAACATCACTCGAGTCCTGGTCAATCGTGACCTGGGCTGATTGCACCAACAGGATTAGCTTCTCATCTTCCTCTCTTGGCCGGAGCATCCTCTCCTCTTCTCTATCAAGGTTGGCCGGCGGCAACCTTCTTCAAGGTTGGTCGGCAATCCTTTTATTCTCTTTGGGCCGGCGGAAAACATCATGCTTGGAGCTTGATGGTTGGTCCTAGATAAGAGATGAGTTTTGTTTCCACACTTCCTCTTATTCGGGGCGAGCAAGGAAGGAAGAGCGTGTTCTAGGAAGCTTCAACTTGTGGAGGATCTTCGCCCACATGAAGTCTACAAGGAGGTTAGGACATACGATAGAAGATCGAGAGGTATAAAAGTTTTACTAGTTTTATTATTGATCTTTGCATGTTCTTATTAATATGTTTGTATGTGTTGATTATACATGTCTACATCCATATGTATTTGTATAATCATGGACCCCGAAGATAAACACAAAAATTGGCGATCCGTCCGTCGTCTCTTCCGTAGCTAACCGACTAGAAGAGCTTAGTTTCTTGAACAACTAGTTTGTTCAAGCGAACGCTCAAGTCGTTATCACGATGACGAATTGGTTGAGCTTAGGAAACTCATCCCATTCGGATTAGTTTTCATTAGTGAAAATTTTAATCCGGGGACATGGGATCCAATGAGCCTCCTAGCCTGCCATCAAATTGGTATCAGAGCCACGGTTTCCGGTTTTGTGTGTTTTGGATTTGGTTACTTTCATGCACTTATCATATATTGTGTATGCCGGATGATAGTAGGATGTGCATAGGATAACTTTTTGGTTCCAGGCATAAGATCCAACTATTATGGCTATATATGTGTGTATGTGATTGCATGTGTGTGTGATTGTATATTATTTGAATCCTCGGGGTTGACGAGGCTAAATTAGTATTTAATTTTTGTAATTAAATACGACATTTTTTAGCCACTCATTTTAGTTTACTTTCGATCTAGATTATTTGTACACTCCTTCGTGGAGTATAGGATCGATGGATGTAAATTAAAATAGTTTATCTTGGCTCGGATCTCTTTGGTGACTTGCGCACAGGAAAAGGTGGAGCGGACGAGGTGGCGACACGACGGGACGCATATTGGAGAACAATGCCATAATAGTTGGGAAAATTCTGATTTTTTCCATATTTATTGCTGATTTGTTTTATATGCATGTTGTGTGTGCTTGAAAATTCCTCACTGCCAATTTACTAAGTGGGAGAGGGACATTTTAATTAATTCCCGCGACCTCCATTACAATTTGACGTGTGATGCAACAAACTTGTGCATCGGCTCTGAGTGCCTTCCTCCCCATCGGATGAGTTTGTTTGCGGATCACTAGGTCAAATAATGGTTATAGGAAATTATTTAGGAGCGTGTGTACTTCCCCATCAGTAAGGCACATAATCTGAGATAATTCCCTTAGTATCGTGTAATGGTGCACACATAGATGCAAATAAAAAGTATCCTCCCCATCGGAGTCACTGCTTTTATTTGTAGGGACAAAGAGGAACCAACTATTAATTTTATTTGTCAAAAAGTAAGGTTGACAAGATAATAAAATTAATGGGTTAAACCTCCTCTTACAAATGAAGAATTCGTATACGTCCACACTATCGTGGCATGCGATATTCTCGATGTTTTGAGGTGTTGGTTGATTTCGAAATTTTATTGTTTGAGGAATCAATAATTTTTTGAAATCTAAAGTAATGATCTATGTGATTTTTAGGATTTTCAAAATGACTTTCAGTCCACTTACTGTAATACTAAAGGAAAATAAGTTTATTGTACCCAAATTATGTTGATTGGAAAAGAATCTAGATATTGTCTTAACTGCTGAGGAGTACAAGTATGCACTCTTCGAAGAGTGTCCTCAAGCCATGGTTGCTCAAAAAGGTTTCTACTTCTAAGACGAAAGGCAAGAAGAAGGAGAAACAAGGTGGAGCAAAGGTGGTGGGAGGATCTCAGGGAGGAGTGAAGAAGCCGAAAGGCAAGTACTTCACTTACAAGCAGGATGGACATTGGAAGAAGGACTGTCCCAATCCAGAGAAGAACAAAGATATATCCTTTGGACTAGTCGTTGAAACATGATTAGCGGTGTTATCTACCAACACCTGGTGTGTAGATACGGGAGCCACTAATCATGTCTGTAATACTTTGCAGAGGTTCTAGGAAACCCGATAACTAGCTGAGGGAGAGATTATCGTCTTCATGGGCAATGCTTCAAAGGTGGCGGCTATTGCAGTGGGAGACGTTTATTTATCTTTTGATAGGAATAAAGTTTTGGTTTTGAGAAATTGTCTTTATGTACCTACTTTTAGAAAGAATCTAATTTTAGTTTCTAAATTGTTTCTGGATGGATATTCTATTTTTTTTAATGACAAAGTTGCTATAAAAAGGAATAGGGAGATTATCTGTTCTGGTACATTGGTTGACAATTTGTACACTCTTGAACCGAAAACTCCCACGATGCATATAGAAGTGAATAACTCATCTTCTAAGTCTAATAAGAGAAAAGAACCTTTGAAAATGAACCAGACATATCTTTGGCACCTAAGACTTGGTCATATTAACCTGAGTAGAATTCAAAGGTTGATAGCTGATGGACCCTTGGGTTTATTAGTGGTGGAAGATCTCCCAACCTGCGAGTCTTGCTTAGAAGGTAAGATGAACAAGAGGCCTTTCAAGGCTAAGGGGTATAGAGCCAAAGATGTATTGGAATTCGTTCATTTTGATTTGTGCGGTCCTATGTCTATCTAGGCTAGAGGTGGCTTTGAATACTTTGTCTCTTTTATAGACAATTATTCAAGGTATGGATACATTTACTTGATGCGCCGCAAGTCTGAATGCTTTGACAGGTTCAAAGAATTCAAGGCTGATGTGGAGAACCGTCAAGGTAAAAGTATCAAGACACTACGATCTGATCGTGGTGGCGAGTACCTCTTGGGAGAGTTTGGGAGTTACTTATCAGAGGCTGGGATTCAATCCCAATTGTCTGCACCTGTGACACCCCAGCAGAATGGTGTGGCGGAGCGAAGGAATAGGACTCTTATGGAGATGGTCAGATCAATGATGAGTTATTCTGATTCGTTCTGGGGGTTTGCTCTGGAAACGGTAGCACACATTCTGAATTTGGTTCTATCTAAGTCAGTACCCTCTACTCTCACAGAATTATGGACTGGGCGAAAGCCTAGTCTAAGACATATTCGGATTTGGGGTAGTCCAGCACATGTGCTGAAGGGAGATGCTGGTAAGTTGGAATCTAGTAGAGAAGTACGCTTGTTTGTTGGCTACCCTAAGGGAACGAAGGGTGGTTTATTCTATAGTCCTAGAGATCAGAAGGTGATCGTGAGTACGAATGCCAGATTTCTAGAGGAGGACTATGTGATGAACCACAAGTCCACGAGTAGGATTGTTCTTGAGGAGTTGACAGGGGAAGTCCCGACTTCAGTACCACCAGTACAAGAGGAAATACCATAAGTCACTGCACCGCGTGTCACAGAGCATACACAGGAGGCACCTCGTCGTAGTGGGAGGGTTGTTAGACAACCCGAGAGATTCATGTTCTTGGGAGAGTCTTCGGACTTAGTCCCTGGTAAACATGAACTTGATCCCTGGACATATGACGAGGCACTCCAAGATAGAGATGCAGTATCTTGGCAAAGAGTGATGAATTCAGAGATAGAATCTATGGATTCTAATCATATCTGAGAACTAGTAGAACCACCCGATGGTGTGAAAGCCATTGGATGCAAGTGGATCTACAAGAGAAAGAGAGGAGTAGACGGGAAGGTTGAGACCTTCAAATCTAGGCTTGTTGCGAAAGGGTATACTCAGAAAGAGGGTATCGATTATGAGGAGACCTTTTCATTGGTAGCTATGCTTAAGTCTATCCGGATTCTCTTATCTATTGCTGCTCATGAGGATTATGAGATTTGGCAGATGGATGTCAAGACAGCTTTCCTTAACGGAAGTCTTGAGGAAAACATCTATATGAAGCAACCAGAGGGATTCATTGCAAAGGGCAAAGAGCATCTTGTGTGTAAGCTTAATCGGTCCATTTATGGATTGAAGCAAGCTTCTAGATCTTGGAACATCTGCTTTGATGAGGTAATCCAGTCATATGGATTTATTCAAAGTCCGGATGAGCCTTGTGTATACAAGAGATGTGATGGAAACGTAGTGGTATTTCTTGTACTATACGTAGATGACATTTTGTTAGTTGGCAACAATATCAGAGTGTTATCAGACGTAAGGGTAAGGTTGTCTAAACAGTTTGATATGAAGGACTTGGGAGAAGTGAGACACATCCTTGGGATCAAGGTGATAAGGGATCGCAAGAAAAGGATATTGTGCTTATCTCAAGCTTTATACATTGACACTATCCTTGCTCGTTTTAGCATACAGAACTCCAAGAAAGGTTTTCTACCTTTTAGGCATGGAGTACCTTTATCTAAAGAGATGTCTCCCAAAACATCAAAGGAGATAGAGGAGATGAAGGCGGTTCCTTATGCTTCAGCAGTAGGAAGCCTCATGTATGCTATGGTATGTACGAGACTAGATATCTGCTTTGTCATGTGCATGGTTATCAGATATTAGAGTAATCCTGGACAGGGACATTGGACTACGGTAAAGCATATATTGAAGTACTTGAGAAGGACTAGGGATTATATGTTGGTTTACTGGGAAGATCAATTAGTCCCTGTGGGTTACACGGATTCTGATTTCCAATCAGATAGGGACAACAGTAAGTCTACCTCGGGGTTTGTGTTTACTTTTGGAGGTGGAGCCATAGTATGGAGGAGTGTCAAGCAGAAATGCGTGGCAGACTCTACCATGGAAGCTGAGTATGTGGCAGCCTCTGAGGCAGCCAAGGAAGCTGTATGGCTTAGGAACTTCTTGATGAACTTGGATGTGATTCCTGGTTTGCTCAGAACTATCACAATTTATTGTGATAACAGTGGTGCAGTTGCAAACTCGAAGGAACCACGAGCCCATAAGGCGAGTAAACACATAGAGCGCAAGTACCACTTGATAAGAGAAATCGTAAAGTGAGGAGAAGTAGCTGTCGCCAAGATTGCATCAGAGGATAACCTGGCGGATCCATTCACTAAGGCCCTTCTAGCGAAAGCGTTTGATAGGCATGTGGAGGACATGGGGATCAGATGTATGACAGTGTGATGACAACATAGTCTTTTAGTATAAGTGGGAGATTGTTGGAATGTATACTGAAAGCCTAGCTCTTTTGTATGGACATTTTTATTTTGAAATAAGAATCACATGATCATTGTTTGCACTTTATATTTATTATATGTGTGCATATTGTCTAATACTTTACATTGTAGATAACATGGTGCTTGGTGTGGCACAAAAGATCATGTTATCAGTCCCTTGTAGAATATAAGTAGAGGCTCACAACCAAGATGGTTTTGGACAAACCATTGGCATGGTTGTAGTGTAGCTTGGTATTGTTTTGTCTTGAACATAGAGTTACACTAGTACACTTAGGTGTATTGAGCAGGACCGATGTAGAGGTGATTCAATTTATTGCTGACTACATAATTGAATCGGGCCTCGGATATTATGTTGTACATGCTCTTAATCCCGATATAATAATGGGCACATGTACTTAGTATTTATTTCTTTGATTTACCAAAGGGTGAGATTTATATGGATTAAATCAATATGCCCGGTAAGTTGAGAAATGATATTATTTACATGGTGTGTCGTTAATTATAAGAGGAAACCGTGTCCTATATATTAGGTTGATGATGTCCCCTTGAGGAGCTCATAAGGTTCATCATGTAAACCCTGCAGGTTGACTTAGTCAACATGATGATAAGGTTGAGTGGTACTACTCGAGGAGTTAGATGTTAATTGATTGATGGTCAGTAAATCAATTAATTGACGAACATTCGATATCTTAAACACGGGGAGATGGATGTACAAATAATGTATGGAGCCCATATTAATTTATGGGGGTTGGTGAGGTAATTCAATGATGATCCTCTAGTGGAATGGAATATCATTGATGGATTATGTTTGTGTGGTTCCGATCCATCGGGTGGCCAAGATCCAACTCCTCCTCATGGTCCCTATCGTAGCCTAATATAAACCTCATGGAGCCTAGATCCAATGATGGAAAACAAATCTCTAGATCCGACGGTTGAGATTAAATCCCTAAGTCCAACAATGGAGATTAAATCTCTAGATTCGACGGTTGAGATTAATTCTCTAGATCCGACGGTTGAGATTAAATCTCTAGATCCAATGGTGGAGATTAAATCTCTAGATCCGACGGTTGAGATTAATTCTCTAGATCCGACGGTTGAGATTAAATCCCTAGATCCAAAGGTGGAGATTAAATCTCTAGATCCGACGGTTGAGATTAATTCTCTAGATCCGACAGTTGAGATTAAATCCCTAGATCCGACGGTGGAGAATAAAAGGAGGCTTAAGCCTAACTCTATAAATAAGTCTTCTTGGCTTGGGCGGCAAGGCTAATGCTAAGAAGATTAGGGTTTTGGGGGAGACTTTGGGCGGCAAGATTAGGGTTTAGAACCCTAATGGTTGGGCGGCGCCCATTGCCCATGGGGTGTGGCCGCCGGCAAGAAGGTAAGGGATTAGCTTCTCATCTTCCTCTCTTGGCCGGAGCATCCTCTCCTCTTCTCTATCAAGGTTGGCCAGCGGCAACCTTCTTCAAGGTTGGTCGGCAATCCTTTTATTCTCTTTGGGCCGACGGCAAACATCATGCTTTGAGCTTGATGGTTGGTCCTAGATAAGAGATGAGTTTTGTTTCCACACTTCCTCTTCTTCGGGGCGAGCAAGGAAGGAAGAGCGTGTTCTAGGAAGCTTCAACTTGTGGAGGATCTTCGCCCACACGAAGTCTACAAGGAGGTTACGACATACGATAGAAGATCGAGAGGTATAAAAGTTTTACAAGTTTTATTATTGATCTTTGCATGTTCTTATTAATATGTTTGTATGTGTTGATTATACATGTCTACATCCATATGTATTTGTATAATCATTGACCCCGAAGATAAACACAAAAATTGGCGATCCGTCCGTCGTCTCTTCCACGGCGAACCGACTAGAAGAGCTTGGTTACTTGAACAACTAGTTTGTTCAAGCGATCGCTCAAGTCGTTAGCACGACGACGAATTGGTTGAGCTTAGGAAACTCATCCCATCCGGATTAGTTTTCATTAGTAAAAATTTTAATCCGGGGACATGGGAGCGAATGAGCCTCCTAGCCTACCATCAATTATAAGGCCGGTAACAACCTTATCGGTCCTTATACAAATTAAGTACAGAAAGATAATAGTAATACCGACAATTAATTAGAAGATGATGCACGGTCAGAGTAGCATTGTAGAGAGTACGAGCACTTGGGAGATTCTTGAATTTGGGTTTGAGTACTCCCCTCCTTTTATAGATTTGTGCCTTGGAATTTGTCCCGATCCAGATCCAAAACTCATGGATCTTATCTTGAGGTGGCGGCTTATCTTATCCTGAGGTGGCGGCTTATCTTATCCTGAGGTGGTGGCATCAATCTCTATCACTTTGACCTTGTGCACTGGGTTGATTCGTCGACATCAGTCGACTGATCCTCTTAGCAGTTGACTGCCTCAGTCGACTGTTGACATCTCCAGTTGACTGCTATACTTGAGAATTCCTACAATACAAGATTAGCACAATAGATGCATAATGCCATGTAGTGTGACAGTCCTTTGACTGTCCGATCTCGACTTCGGCATTCCTCCGGAAGCCTTAGTCAGATCGACGCCTAGGATTGTCCTCTAACCGAGGACATGTCCTTACCACTGCTCCACACATGGAGCTTACCTTTGGTCTTCTTGACCTGTCGCTTAGCTTTCGGTCACCACCGAGGTTCCTCGACTCCCCGAGGTTCTCCTGGTGTCGCCCGACCACCACGGTTTCTCAACATGAGATTCTCCGGATGTCGCTCGACCTTTGGCTTAGCTTAAACACTTCCTGCACACTTAGCATATCACATGTGATAACAAAATAGTTTAACTTTGAATCTTTGCCATCATCAAAACCAAGGTTCGATTATCTAGTGCCCCTGCACCAACACAGTCGACTGCCATGGAATGACTGATTACTACTAATCGAGCAGGTTCGATTGGTATCTATTGTTGGGCTTTTGGCCCAAGCGATCGTCCATGGATGGAAGTCATTGCTATCGACATCGATCGACTACCAAGGGATGGCGGTCATTGGTAGCAGCTGCACGCACGCGAGATGGAGTCGTGCTCGCGAAGCACTCGACTGATGGTCCATCATTCGACTGATGGTAAGATCAGTCGACTGATGATGTTATCGTTGGATGAAATACAACGTGGAAAGCGGCCATTATTGAGCAACGGCTACAGGACCAGTCGACTGATAGGGACATCAGTCAACTGCTCCTGTGTCAATGGGAAGAAACCCTCTTCCTCTATAAAGAGGAAGGGTATAGGGCTTTGGGGGGCTAATGCTTCAACTCTAATCTTCTCCCAAAGTACCCTAAAGTATTCCTACTCTTCTTACTTGCTATTATTCTCATTCTATTGTAAGAAGAGGGATTGAAAAAAGGTTACCTCCACCTAGCTTGGTGAAAAGGAGAGACTTAGTGATTTGGTTGCAGAGTGATTCACCGGGGACGAATCGGACCGTGGATTAGCGGCGTAGCCGTGAACCACGTTACATATTGTGTTAGCGTATGTTTTCTTATCGTTTCTATTTGCTTGTTTTGTTTTGTTTTTCCACTTGCGCTAATCTTGTGTGTAGACGAGCAAATTTGGTTACTCACCGATCGAGGGCTATTCACCCCCCTCTACTCGGCCATTCGATCCCCTACAAAATACAGATTTAAAGACAACAATAAAGAAAATACCAACGACTATTAAAGTAATGGAAGTTAGGCGCTTGTTGTCGGAGATGCAGTAGCTCTTCGTCGTCGTAAGGTCGTCATAGAAGAGTATCATAGTGGAGGCTTTTTGGAGAACTTTTGATGATGAAAATGGGGTGGAGAACCCCTACTTTTATAGCCTTGGAAACCCTAGACATTTAGATCTTCAACCAATGAGACCAAGCCTCCTATCCCTTCAAAAATGAAGATAAGCTTTGACTCTCCTTGAAGATGATCCTTGACCAACAGTCGACTGCTACCCTTACTAGTCGACTGCTAGATGGATAATTCGACTGATACAATCCCTCAGTCGACTGATGGTAGGTTTTCCAGCTGCAACGAAGATTTAGCTCAAAAATACAGTTAATATAAGTAAATTAAATGGCCATATACCATCTGATCTTGACTTAGACCTTCCATGGGAGGTCTTGGTCGGATCATCACCTAAGAATGTCCCCGTACAGAGGACACAACCTTCCTTGTGCTCACTCACACAAGCTTACCTCAACATTTACCTTGTAGCTTCTGCTTTCAGTCTTCCATCTGATTCCTTCGGCTCCCTCCGAAGTCATCTCGGTGTCGCCCGACCACCACGACTCCCTCTGAGTGTCGCTGACCTTCAGCTCTAGCTTTAGCACTTTTCTGCACACTTGATTTAGCTCGTGAGATAACAAAATGAGCTTAACTTTGTATCGTTTGCTATAATCAAAACTCAGGTTCAACTTAGGTGCCTACTGCACCAACATATTTTACATTATGTTGCATGCATTTCCTATTTTCTGATTTGGAGATCTGCTCTGTTTACTTTTGTGTGCAGAATAGCATTTTATAGGGAAAACAGTGCAATTTCGGAGCAAAAGAAGATATTTGGCAGCTGTACGCAGAAGGGAACATGGCCAGGGCATGTACCCACACACGACCATGTTTGGAGGTCAAAAACAGTCGCCACAGCCTGACACACAGCCAGGTTGTGTGTTTTCACATGGTCGTGTAGCAACCCAATAAATTAACACGACTAGGGTTTTTTCCAGATTTCGCCGTGATCCAGCATGATGTCTATATAAGGAAAGCTCTGCCCAAACCCTTGGGAGAGGCACGATGACTAGGATGACACTCCGAAGCCCTGAAAAGCTTCGGGAACTCGCAACGGGGAGGAAGAACACCGCCGGAGGTCAAGATTCTGCACTTCAATGTTGAGGAGAAGACCTACATTGCATTGTAAATCCTATTCTTTGCATAAATTCTATTATTTATACTGATATGATCATGCCTTGTGTTTCTTCTCTTGTATCTATGGAGTAGACTCTCTGATTCTAGGATTAGGGAGTAGACTCTCTAATTCTAGGATTAGGGAGTAGTTTGTGTTGAGTTGGAACATGTTAATTCAAATATCTTTTTGTTCTTGAATTTATATTTGTAATTGGTGTTTTGGTTTAGATCTATAGTTATCGTTTTGGTTTTCTAGTCACTGTGCTTAGCCGATACGAGGGGTGATAACCCTCGTATCAAAGATTTAGGGGAATTAAAGAGGGACCTAAGGGTTGGCCTCATCGCCGATAATTGTGGGTAGAAGGATGTGATAGAGTAGGAAATGTGCCTCATTTTCGACTCATTGTAGGGATCGATTCGGCATCCTCGTACTGACTATCCCTTCCTAAATCTAGGGGTTGACCTGGTATGGAAGAGGTAGCTTCCGATAGATGCAAAGGCTCATCGGGGGAGTGTATGATGTCCTTTCAACAAAACCATAACTAGAAACCTAAGCAAAACCCAATTGAAAACATTTTCCGCGACACACAAACGAAATCGAAATCCTAGAATCCATCTAAAGACCCGTAGCGACCCTTCTTTTTCTCCATGTGACACCGTATTAGAGTTAGGACTGCCGACAACCCTCCTAATTTCAACCTTTAGAGTCTAGTCCTGAATAATAACATCCACTGAACAAATCGGTACTCGAATCTCAGTCCCTGTGGGATCGATAATCTTTTTATTACTTAATGACATCCGTGAACTTGCGGGCATTGAGCTTGAGTGCGCACTTCGAGTCCTCGACGGTCTCCGTCATGAGATTTGAGGTCGCATTCGCATGCATCAAGTTTTTGGCGACGTTGCCGGGGACTGATTAATTCAATATTGAATTAAGAAAGTGGATAGTTGGATCAGACTTAGGTTAGATTTATTTACTTGCTTATTTTTATATTTTTTATCTTTATTCTATTTTATCTAAATTTCTAGATTTTCCATATATAGATTTAGTTTTATTTTATTTTAGCAGTAGTTCTCTATTTTCTTATTGACTTTTTAATTTTGGTAACTAGATTAGTTTATTTCTAGTTTCTAAGCATTAGGTAAATACTCCTAACTTTTCTTCTTGATTCAAGCTTTGGTTCAACCCTCAAAATTATTCATTGTAAATGATTTATTACTCCTCTCTCATCAAAGGACATTGAAATGTTAACATAGCCCGCTCGACCCTTGAGAGATTACATAGTGCCTAGACGAAAACCATGGAACTCCTGCATAGTTATTCCTCGAATTCAGGGTGGTAGTTGGGAGATAAACCCTGCATTAATTGCTCTTATTCAAGAAAAGCAATTTGTAGGGGCTCAGATTGAGGAACCCTATCTACACCTTGAAGAATTTCTAGCATACTGTGGCACAATGCAATATGAAGGAGTCCCAGCAGATGCCATTAAGTTCATCATGTTCCCATTTTTACTGAAAGGGGAGGCTAAGCAATGGATATGCACACTACCAGGAGGGAGTATAATGACATGGGAACAAGTGGAAGACACTTTCCTAAGTAAATTCTTCCCTCCCCACAAAACAGCCTACCTTAGGGATAAAATCCTTTCATTTGAGCAAGGGCAAGAAGAGACTCTGGCTGAGGCATGGAAGAGACTACAAGGACTGGTTATTCGTTGCCCACACCATGGATTATAGGATTGGTTACTCCTCCATGTTTTTTATTCCGGGATAACTAGTTCATCAAAAGAACTCTTGGACACAGCCGCGGGGGGTGTGCTGATGAAAAAGAGCACATATGACGCATATCACATTATAGAGATAATGGTGGGGACTCTTGAAATATGGGCAAATAGTGAGCAACATTTTCAGGATGCTTTCCCCATAACGGGGATAGACAACACTGAAGTAGCCTGCCAAGTATAGGGTGAGGACAAGGAGAGAGAGTACTGGATGGAAGAAGCTTCCTTATCTTCAGGATAAGAAGAAGAGGAAGAGTTGGGGCAGGTGGCAGAAGAGAAACACACAGGGCCTGAGATGAAGCCACTTCCCCCTAATCTCAAGTGTGAATTTTTAGGACCAACTGCAACCCATCCAGTGATTATAAACGACAATTTGAGTGAGGTAGAGACAAGGAAGTTGTTGGAGGTGCTAAGGACATATAAAAAAGTGCTGGGCTATACCATCGATGACATAAAAGGGATAAGCCCGTCTCTATGCATGCATAGGATAATACTTGAGAACGGGTGTAAATCAACCATGGAGTGCCAAAGGAGACTTAACCCTCATTTGTAGGAGGTAGTGAAAAAGAAAGTGCTTAAACTCTTGGATGCCGGAATAATTTTCCCGATTTTAGATAGTGAGTGGGTAAGTCCAGTTCCAAAGAAAGGTGGCACTACAGTAGTCAAAAATGAGGAGAATGAGATGATCCCTGTTCGAACGGTAACGGGGTAGAGAATGTGCATAGATTACCGTAAACTAAACAAAGCAACAAGAAAGGATCATTTTCCACTTCTGTTTATCAATTAGATGCTGGAGCGCCTCACTAGACATTCCTATTTTTGCTACCTTGATGGGTACTCAGGGTTTTTCCAAATCCCAATCCACCCTAATGACCAAGAGAAGACCACCTTCACCTGCCCGTATGGAACCTTCGCATACAGAGGAATTCCCTTTGGCCTATGTAATGCCCCAGCCACCTTCTAGCATTGTATGACAACTATCTTTTCAGACATGATTGAACAGATTATGGAGGTATTCATGGATGATTTTTCAGTCTATAGAACAAGTTTCGATGCATTTCTAAAGAATTTAGAAAGGGTTCTGCAAAGGTGTGAGGAGAATAGCTTGATTCTAAATTGAGAAAATGTCACTTCATGGTAACTGAAGGGATAGTTCTAGGACATAAGATATCAGGGAATGGTATCGAAGTAGACAAGGCGAAGGTCGAAGTAATTGAAAAATTGCTGCCACCCAAGGATGTAAAGGGGGTCCAGAGCTTTCTTGGGCATGCAAGTTTTTATCGAAGGTTCATAAAGAATTTTTCTCAGATAACTAGACCTCTGACAAATCTACTAGCTAAGGACACAGAGTTTATTTTCGATCGACAATGTTTAGTAGCGTTTGAAGAAATAAAGAGAGCCTTAGTAACATCCCCAATAATACAACCGCTTGACTGGAGCCTACCATTCGAGGTCATGTGTGATGCTAGTGATTATGTAGTGGGGGCAGTGTTAGGGCAACGGAAGGAGAAAAAGCTACGTGGCATTCACTACGCCAGTAAGACGTTGGACGGAGCAAAAATCAATTATGCCATGACCGAGAAGGAATTACTGGTAGTCGTGTTCGCATTCAACAAGTTCAGACAATACTTAGTGGGTTCAAAGGTAGTGGTTTACCCCGACCATACTGCAGTTCGTTACTTGCTAAGTAAGAAGGATGTTAAACCCCGCCTTATTCGCTGGATTCTATTACTTCAAGAATTTGATATAGAAATCAGGGATAAAAAGGGATCGGACAACGTCGTTGCGGACCACTTATTGTGCATGCCCATAGATAGCAGGATAGAAGAAAGAGACATTGCCCAAATAGACGATTCTCTGTGGAATGATACCCTCATGGCTATTACTAAGGTTACCACCCCCTGGTATGCAGATTTGGTGAATTTTCTTGCAGGAAGAGTGATACCGCTAGAATTCATGACCCAACAAAGGAAAAGATTCTTTTTAGAAGTTCGACAATATGTATGGGATGATCCCTTCCTATTTAAGAAGTGTGAAGATAGCGTATATCGAAGGTGCGTACCAGAAGAGGAAGTGGAGAGCATCCTCTTTCACTGTCATTCCTCAGTATATGGGGGGCATGTCGGAATTACAAAAATAGCCGCGAAGGTATTTCAGGTAGGATTCTACTGGCCTAGCCTATTTAGGGACATGCACAACTATGTAGTCTTCTGCGATCGGTGCAGCGAACAGGAAATATAGGTAGGAGACATGAGATGCCGGCAAGCACCATATTAGAGGTGGAGCTCTTCGACGTATGGGGGATAGATTTCATGGGACACTTTCTCGCTTCCGACATAAATAGATATATCCTGGTCATTGTAGACTACGTCTCCAAATGGGTGGAGGTCATAACATCACCCCATTGCGACGCTAGGACCATAATAAAAATGTTCAAAAGAAACATATTCCCTAGATTCGGAGTTCCTCGAGTCGTAATCAGTGATGGAGGATCCCACTTCATCGAAAAACAATTTGAAAAATTGCTACATAAATATGGGGTGATCAACAAAGTTTCGACAACATACCACCCACAAACAAGTGGACAAGTGGAAATTTTAAATCGGGTGATTAAAAGTATTTAAAAAAATAGTAGTGGCATCAAGGAAAGATTGGTCACAAAAACTAGACGATGCTCATTGGGCTTACCGAACATCTTATAAGACCCCGATAGGCATGACCCCGTTCCACTTAGTCTATGGGAAGCCTTGCCACCTACCTGTTGAATTAGAACACAAGGCTTTCTTGGCCATCAAGAAGCTCAACTTGGACTGCTGCGTGGCAGGAGAGAAAAGGAAACTGCAGTTAAGCGAGCTGGACGAAATTCGAAGAGATGCATATGAACATGCCAAGGTGTATAAGGAAAGAACTAGGAAATGGCATGACCAACATATCTTGAGAAGGGAGTTTAATGAAGGAGACTTAGTTCTCCTGTATAATTATAGGTTAAAACTTTTTTCAGGGAAGCTAAAATCAAGGTGGTCAGGACCGTTTCGGGTGAAGAGGGTATACCCATATGGCACAGTGGATATATGGAGTAAGGAATCAGGGGAGATCAAGGTAAATGGGAAACGATTAAAGAAGTATCTAGGGGAGTCTCCAGAATTCGAGATGGATGAATGGAGGTTCACAGAACCTCCATAGCCATGTTGATAATGGAGTGTGGTCGAGCTAAACGACATTAAACAAAGTGCTTCTTAGGAGGCAACCCAAGTTTAGTTTTTAGGGTTTCTTTTGATTGTATTGCATTCATTTGGTTAATTTGAACTTTGATTTCCATTTCGTTTAGCATTAGAACCAAAAAGAACTTGCTAGGTAAAAATAAAATCAATTTTTAGCTTACACGGCGAAGCGTGTGAGAAAATTCAGACCGTTGTACACAAAAGGAGAGAAATAGGGGACACACGGCCTGGCCGTGTGTTTTCCCATGGTCGTGCCCGACTAACCCAAGGCGCACATGGCCTGGCCGTGTGTTTTCACACGGCCGTGTCGTGCTAGGTTAAAAAGGGTACGCCGTGCATTTTTGCCCCAAACGCACCGTGTGTTTCAATTTTTCTTGCCCTAGCCATGTGAATCCTTAATCCCCACCACCTAGAAGTTTTAGAAATGCACCCAACCTTCAATAGGATAGTTTTAGAAATTTTGAGTTCCATAAAAGCGGAAATTTTAACGGGCAGAGAGAGTGAAGAGGGTAGGATTACTTTTAGGATATTTAACATTGAGCATGAATGGCCACTTCACTAATGGAATTCATGCTTTGGCTTGCCGAGTGGGGGAGATAGAAGAACCCCTATTGGGTTTAACTCTCGAATCTTTTGAACTGAATTGACGGGAGAGAACGCTTACGACCCTTCTAGGGCCAAAGCATCATGCCTCCAAAACCCCATTTTTCGATACCTCCACCGAATCATGGAAAGCAGTATTTTTGGTCGTGGGAAGAGTGACAGTGTAGTGAGAGCTAGCGAGCTGCTTTGCCTATAGGACATGCTACAAGAAAGGAGTAGAATCGATGTAGGGGCCCATTTCGTTTGACACTTAGTGAAGATGGGAAAAACGGAAAGAGGAGAGATTAATGTGGGAGGCCTACTTACCCACATTTGCCATAGGATGGGGTATGACTACACTGTGCTAGATAGTATAGAGGGGAGCCCTAGGATCGACCTAGGAGTGTGTATGGCCATGAAGATGATTGTAAGAGAAGGACACTTCTTATGCGTTGTAAGGAAAAACCTGACGGCCCTTAGGCTCTGATGTGAGCGAAACATATAGGGTTTTAGGAGTAGTTTTCGCTCACATCTCATTACATTTTATGTTAATTTCATGCATATGTTACTCTGTTTTACACACATTTCCTATTTTCTTGTTCGGAGGTCAACTCTTTGTACTTTTGTGTGCAGGACAACATTTCGGGGGAAAAAGGCGCACTTTCGGATCAAAAGAAGGATATTTTGCAGTTAGACGCAGAGTGGGACACGACCAGGGTGTGTGGCTACACACGACTATGTCCAATGGGTGAGATCAGCCACCCCAGGGCCGCACACGGCCTGGTCGTGTGGAAACACATGGCTGTGTGGTGGCCCGCTAGATTTGCACGACTAGGGCTTTTTCTGGATTTTTCAGTGGTCCGAGGTGATGTCTATATAAGGATGGCTCCGCCCAAACCCTAGGAGGGAGGCACGATGGCTAGGACGGCACACCGAAGCCCTAAAAATCTTTGGGAACTCGCAATGTGGACGAAGAACGCCGCTGGAGGTCCACGCTTGCACTTCAACGTCAGAGAGAAGACTACGAAGGCATTGTAATCCCTTGTTCCTGCGCTTTATTTCTGATGTATTCGAACATGTACATGCCTTGTGATTCCTCCCTTATATACATGGAGTAGTTCCTTCGATTCTAGGATTAGGGAATAGCTTGTGTGAACATTACATGTTGGTTCACATTAAATTCTGTCTTTGAGTTTAATTTGGAAATTGGAAGTTGTTTATAATATATCTATGCGTGTTTGGTTTTCTACCTACTGTGCTTAGGCGACACGAGGGGTGACAACCCTCGTATCAAAGATTTAGGGGATTTTATACAAGGAACCTAGGAGTAAACCTGATCTTCAGTAACTGTGGGTAGAAGGATGCGATGGAACCTGAAACGGTTATCGTAGGGATTGATTCGGCATCCTCGTACCGTCTATCTCATCCTTTTAAGGCGGAGATAGCTCCCAGTAGATGCGATGTCTCATCGGGATAGTGTATGATGTCCTTTCCATAAAACCATAGCTAAACGTCTAGACAACAGCAGTTGATAACATTGTTTTGTAACACACAAGCGAAACCGAAGTCCTAGAATCACCTTTGAAGACCTCGGGACACTCCCTTCTTCCTCAGTGTGACACCTTATAGAGTATAATCCACTGACAGTCCTTACAAATCAAAACCTCTTAGAGTTTACTTCCGAACAATTTCAACCACTGAACATATCAATATTCGAATCCTAGTCCCTGTGGGATCGATAATCTTTTATTACTTGACAACATCCGTGCACTTTCAGGCATTGAGCGCGAGCACGCACTTCGAGTCCTTGACGACCTCCATCACGAGATTTGAGGTCGTGTTCACGTGCATCAAGTTTTTGGCGTCGTTGCCGGGGACTGATCGATTCGATATCGAACCGAACAGTGAAAAATCGGATCGGACTTAGGATTAGATTTATTTACTTGCTTTATTTTCTTTCTAGTTTGCTTTATTTACTTTAATTTTAAAATTTCCATATTTAGATTTATTTTTTAATTTTTTATTTTTAGCAGTAGTTTTCCATTTCCTTATTGCATCTTAGGTTTTATTAGCTAGATTGTTTTATTTTCTGCCTCCTAGGATTAGGTAGCACTCCTAATTTTTTTGGCTCGGTTCGTCGTATGCTTAGATGCTTAGGATCGGAAGGCTTGATTCCTATCGACTTAGAAATCGAACGAACCTTTCATCGCCGGAAACCAGAGCAGGGAAGGATGGAGGATCAAGCAGCATCCGAAGTGAACATAGGTAGACGACCTCTGTGGGACTACGCTGCTCCTAGCGCTAGAGGATTTAGGCTGAGTATAGTTGGACCATCTATTTCGGCAAATAACTTTGAGTTGAAACCGAGACTCATACATATGGTCCAGCAAAGTCAATTCGGGGGAGCTGTGACTGAAGACCCGAATCGGCACCTTAAGCCATTTCTAGAAATCTGCTCGACAATGAAAATGAACGGAGTCCCTACTAACACGATCCGCCTGAGCCTATTCCCATTCTCATTGCGGGATAAGGCTAAGGCATGGCTTCACTCCCTACCTTTGGGGAGCATCACTACATGGGAGCAATGTGAGCAGCAGTTTCTGAACAAATACTTCCCACCAAGCAAAACTGCTCACATGTGCCATCTCATCACAAGCTTCTGTTAGAAGGAGGGGGAGTCCTTATTCAAAGCTTGGGATCACTACAAGGGGCTACTCTACTAATGCCCCCACCATGGACTGGAGAGGTGGCTGGTGATCCACATCTTCTACAATGGGATCACGTACGCCATGAAGATGTCCCTGGATTCTACTGCAAGAGGAGCATTGATGAACAAGACCATAGAGGAAGCAGAGGAGCTGATAGAAGAGGTGGCCCAGAACCACCATCAATGGGCTTCCGAACGTGGTCAACCTACGCCTGCAGCGGGATGATACACTGAAAACTCCATGGACCACCTGGCAGCAAGGATGGACGCACTCAGTAGACGGTTCAATTCTTTGAATCCTTCATCTGTATGCACGCCCATTGACTTTGGAGAGGGAGCGACAGCGTATCGAGAGGACCACTATGGAGGGCAGGGAACCTCAGAGGAGCAGATTGAGTATATTGACGCGGTTGGGGACTACGACCAAAGGCCCAACAACCCATACTCCAATACCTACAATCCCAGATGAAGAAATCACCCGAATTTCTCCTATAAGAATAATTCGGGAAACTCACAACCATCAGGGGGGTATGGGCAGCAGCAGAGCAATGGCCAACAACCACAGAAGTCCATATTGGATCTGATGATGGAGGACTTCATTGCTACCCAAACTAAGGCCAATGAAGAATTTTGTCGCCAACATCAGAAGTCTGAAGAATCACTCAGAGACTTGAAGGCCACCGTTGACGGTCTTGTAAGTCACACCAGGATGTTGGAGATGCAAGTGGCCCAGATAGCCCAAACCGTGTCGCAACCTGTGAAGCCATTCTCCATGGATGCACAAAATGTTGGAGCTCTTCGGTGAGTCAAGCTAAAGAGGAAGGAGTGGGGAAGAGTAGCAAATTCACTAAGGGGTGTGCAACCATGATTACCACCCTACCTGACCAAGCTGAAATTGAAGATAAGACTCCACGACAGCTTGAGGACCTCGGTGAATTTGTTATCCCCTACTCAATTTATGGGGAGAGTTTCGATGAAGCTCTATGCGACTTGGGGTCATCAGTCAGTGTGATGCCCTACGCATACTATCTGAAGATAGGACTGAATGGGCTCCAACCAGCGAATCTTGGTATTCATATGGGGGATGACTCAGTCAAGGAACCCGTCGGCTTGCTGGCACATGTGCCTGTGGTGATTGAGGATTTTGTTATACCCACGGACTTCATCATAGTGGACACAGGACCAGATCCCCAAAATTCTATCATTTTGGGAAGGCCTTTTCTAGTGACTGCAGGGCCGTGCATAGACGTAAAGGCACACTAGATCTCCCTGAAGGTAGATGGGGAGATCATCCTTTTCAGCCTTTCGGAGCACAGAGCCCCCTACCTCGATGGCTTCACGTTTAGCAGAATGAAGCCGGAACCTCCAGATGAAGCTTCCAAGACAGATGAATGGAGGGTCACTGAACCTTTAGAGCCAAGTTGATAGTGAAGTATGGTCGAGCTAAACGACCTTAAACAAAGCTCTTCTTGTGAGGCAACCCAAGTTTAGTTTTAGATTTCCCTTTGATTGTATTGCCTACATTTATTTAATTTTAATTTTGATTTCCATCCCATTTAGAATTAGGACTAGAAAAGAACGTTGCTAGGAAAAAATAAAATCCATATTAGCTTACACGGAGAAGTGTATGAGGAAATTTAGACTGTGGTGCATAAATGGGTGAAAAAATGGGGACACACGGCCTGACCATGTGTTTTCCCACGGTCGTGCCTGACTGACCCGAGGCACACACGGCCTTGCCGTGTGTTTTCACACGGCCGTGTTATTCAAGGTTAAAAGGGGCGAGCCGTGTGTTTTCACCCCATTTGCACCGTGTGCTTCGAGTGCTCTTGCCCTAGCCATGTGGTTTCATCTTCCCCGCCACCTAGAATCACTTATAACCTCAAAGGAAGCCAAAAGAAGCAAGGATGAGGAGGACCAAGCATGTAGCACCTCGATTCGATGCTTCGAAGCGACGAACAAGGAGAGCCGACGCCCCTCAAGGTCTGGATGAGGGAAACTCCCTACCCACTCTTCTTTTTCGCAATAATGAACATAGAGATAGATATAATATGCTTTCTACTCATAAACTCACTGCTACTAGGTACTTAGATGAAGATTTGCTAGAGTCTTTAGGGTTGTTGGGTGATATTCAAGCCCTATTTGCAAAAATGGGGTGGGAAGAGATGATGGGAATAAGGCACCCAACCTACCCTAGGATAGTTCTAGAATTTTTGAGTTCCTTAGAAGAGAAAATTTTAACGGGTAGAGAGAGCGAGGAGGTTAGGATAACTTTTAGGCTTTTTAACGTTGAGCATGAATGGACCCTTCACCAGTGGAATACATGCTTTGGCTTGCCGAGTGGGGGAAGAGAAGAATCCCTATTGGGTTCAACTCTCGAGTATTTTGGACCGAGTGACGAGGGAGCACACTTATGACCCTTCTAGGGCCAAAGCGTCGCGCCTCCAAAATCCCGTCTTCCGATACCTCCACCGCATCATGGCCAATACTATATTTGGTCATGAGGAGAGTGACGGTGTAGTTAGAGCTAGCGAGCTACTTTGCCTCTGGGACATGCTACAAGAAAGGAGTAGCATCAATGTAGGGTCCCACTTCATCAGACACTTAGTGAAGATGGGCAAAGTAGCACGAGGAGAGATTAATGTGGGGGGCCTACTTACCCAGATTTGCCATTGGATAGGGTACGATTACACTACATTAGAGACTATAGAGGGGAGCCCTAGGATTGAATTAAGAGTGTGCATGGCCATGAAGATGATTGTGAGAGAAGGACACTCCTTATGCTTTGTAAGGAAAAATCTGACGACCCTTAGGCTCCCCGACCCTGATTGTACAACCATCACTAAATGTGCCAACTAGCGCTTGAACCTGATAGTGGAGTCCCCTCCACATGAGGGAGCACCCACATCGACGCCCATCTCTCCCACTTTACAGCACTCTCCCTCCAGTCCACACATGCATAGGAGCCCACCTAGTCCACGCCGACATGAGTCTGCACCTGTACCACCACATTTTTCCACCTTTGAGCAGGATGAAGGTACATCGGCCTATGATTTCTCGAAGTTTCGATCATGCCTCGACAACATATACACCGAGCAGCAGATGCAGAGGTAGCAATGGGAGGAGCAGAGCGCCTACACATAGGCGGAGTTCCAGGGCTTCCGGGAGCACTTCCAGTGGGCTAAGGAATTCTATGACAAGGCCCCCATATACTTCCAGGAGGAGGCTGCTCATCGGCAGGATGAGGCCACCTACCGCTGGGAGATGCGACAACACATGCATGCCCAATAGGCATAGTGGGCCAGGGAGGAGGAGCACCGAGCAGCCGCTGCATCCACCAGCTCCCAGTTCGACCACATGTACATGTGGCATCAGTGGCTCAGCAGTAGGTTCTCTCAGGATCCCGAGATGCCGAGGCTCCCAGACTTTCCACCTCGTCCACCATACTAGAGGTATATTTTCATTTAAGTCTTGGGGGGATCCCAAACTTTATTTTGTTTGTTTCCTAGAAGTAGTTTCTTTTCTGGTATTTTCATTCATTTATTCATGCATGGGTTGTTGAGTTTCTTTCAATACTTAGTTTTTGTTATCTGTAAAGCTGCCTCAGTTGTATTTTTTTTTAAAAAAAAAGTTACTTACACGAGTTATTCCCATAGGTAGCTTAACTTCATTTATCTCGTGGTTTTTTATTTTATTCGCTCTAATAAATATTCTAGACTTACACTGGTTAGCTTTTCTTTTTACACCTACACATGTCGAACATTCTGAAAGGGAGAATCTAGTACATACTTCGTTATGATTCATCTCAATAGTCTAGTACTTTGGAATCCATAGGTGACTCTAGGTTTAGTATTTTAGTTACTGGAGATGCTCGGATTGTGTAAGCCCATTTGGAAAATTCAAAATTCCAGTGAGAAAAAAAAAAAGAAAAATAAAAGAGAAAGAGAAAAAGATGAAAAAGAAAACAAAGAAGAGTGAGAGAGAGAGAGAGAGAGAGAGAAGATTATGAGGGATAAAAAATAGTTATCATGGGTGAAAATGACTAGGTGCCCTTTTGAGACCGAGTTAGGTTACTGGGGAAACACCTATCAATTTCTCTCAATACCGAGCACGCCTTTGAGACTTTATACTAGATCTAGGGAACGACCCTCGCTTTGGGCAGGTAAGTACTTAAGAGTCGGAGACCTTAAGAAAGCTATGAGATGACGACTTAACTCACCATGGAATGGGCATCCCCTAACAATGATTCACTTAGCACGAGCACGAGGAGCTAACTTAGTGAAATTCTAGAACATATTTATTTTTCTTTGATTGTAAATACCACTTGATAAATTTAGTTAACATGCTAAGTATGGAACAATATCTTTTTAAATTTCATGGCAATAAGGTTTGCTTTGTTGGGTTAGTTTCGTTGATCCATGAGGGGAAACTTCGCTTCCCACTTCAACTCGGTCGCTTGTTCATGGCGATCTCATCCGTGTCCCCGGATTAAAAATTTAATCCTAGACAAAAGGGAACCCCCAAGCAACCATGTCATCGTCGTGTTATTCATTTAGAGTAGTCACTTGAACAAACTTGTTGTTCAAGTGACCAACCTCTATTCCATAAATAGCCACGAAATAGACGATGTACAGATCACTGACTATTGTGTTTATGTTCGGGGTCCAAGTATATTTAGCCACACACATAAAGTAAACAACCACATACAACATGCATATAATTGAAAAGCAATTATAAACATAATACAAAAGAACACTAATAAAAATAAACAAGATTATACCTCTTGTTATATCTCTTGATCTTCTATTGTATGTCCCTCCTCCTTTTGGATGTCGTATGGGCGATGATCTTCCAAAAGTTGAAGCTCCTAGATCGTCAATCTTCCTTCCTTGTTCGCTCCGAACAAAGGAAGATCATAAAACAAAACTCATCTTCCTATCTAGAACCGGCCACCAAGTCAATAAACTCGATGTTGTTGCCGGCCAAGGAAGAGAACATGGAGTATGGGAGCCGTCCAAAGGAGAATCAATGAAGGCATGGGCGCCGGCCAACACTTGGAGAAGAGAAAGCAAAGAAATCCTTCTCCTTGTTCCCGCCCAAACCCTAAACCTAGCTCTCTTAATTTCCGGCCAAGGATGAGGGGAAGAAGAATAGGTTGAGCACCGGCCAAGGTAGAGGGAGGAAGTATACGTTGCCGGCCATACCTTGGAAGAAGAAGAAAAGGCCTTCTCTTCATGTTGCCGCCCACAACCAACTCCCAAGCCCTAACCCTAGCCGCCCACTCCTAATCCTAACCAAACTAGGATTATTTGCCACCCAAGGGAAGCAAACCCTAAACCTCATCCATCTTGCCTTGTCGCCCACCTTAATGCTCTATTATAGAGTTGGGCTCAAGCCTTGTTTCAATCTCCTCCATTGGTTCTAGGGATTTAATCTCAACCATCGGATCTAGAGATTTAATCTCAACCGTCGGATCTAGAGATTTAATCTCTGCCTTTGGATCTATAGTTTTGTTTTCATCCATTGGATCTAAGCTTCATGAGGTGTTAATAGGCTACAATAGGGAGCATGAGGAGGAGTTGGATCTTGGCCACCCATGGATCAAGCTAACATAAAGTCTGATCCATTAATGATAATGCAATCCACTAAAAGATTATCATTGATCTACCTCACCAACCCCCATAAGTTAATATGGGCTCCATATATTACATGTACATTTCTCCCTGTATTTAAGATCACGAATGTCCGTCGATTAATTAATTTACTGACCATTAATTAATCAACATCTAACTCCATGAGTAGTACCACTCAACCTTTTCATCATGTCAGACCAAGTCCACCTGTAGGGTTTACATGATGAACCTTATGAGCTCCTCAAGGGGACATCATCATCCTAATATATAGGACACGGTTTCCTCTTATAATCAACGACACACCATATAAATAATATCATCTCCCAACTTACTGAGCATATCAATTTAATCTATAAATCTCGCCCATTGGTAAATCAAAGAGATGAATACTAAGTATATGTGCCCATTATTATATCGGGATTAAGAGTATGTAAAATATAATATCTGAGGTTCGATTTGATTATGTAGTCAGTAATAAATCGCATCACCTCTAAGTCGGTCCTACTCAATACACACAAAGTGCACTAGTGTGATTCTATGGTCAAGACAAACCAATACCAAATCACACTACAACCATTCCAATGGTTTGTCCAAAGCCATCTCGGTTGTGAGCTTTTACTTATACTTTACAAGGAGCTGATAACATGATCTCCCATGTGATACCACACACCATGTTATCTACAATGTAATATATTAGACGATATGCATAACCATAAAAAATGCAAACAATGATCATGTGATTCTTATTTCAAAATAAAGATCTTCATACAAAAGATAGACTTTTCAGTATACATCCCAACAATCTCCCACTTATACTAAAAGACTATGATGTCCTCAAACTACCATACATCTGATGGTTTTTACACCATCGGGTGGTTCTACTAGCTCCCAGACCTGATTTGAATCTATAGATTCAATCTCAGCATTCATTGCACTTTGCCAAGATACTGCATCTTTATCTTGGATTGCCTCATCATATGTCCAGGGATTAGGTTCATGTTCGCCAAGGATCAAATCAGAAGATTCTCCCAAGAAGATGAATCTATCAGGCTGTCTCACAACCCTCCCACTACGATGAGGTATCACCTGTGTATCCTCTCTGAAACGCGGTGCAGTGACTTGTGGTATATCCTCTTGTACCTGTGGTACACAAGGGAGTAGCTTGTGTGCACATTACATTTTGGTTCACGATAAATTCTGTCTTTGAGTTTAATTTGGCAATTGGAAGTTGTTTATACTATATCAATACGTGTTTGGTTTTCTACCTGTTGTGCTTAGGCGATACGAGGGGTGACAACCCTCATATCTAAGATTTAGGGGATTTTATACAAGGAACCTAGGGGTAAACCTGATCTTCTGTAACCGTGGGTAGAAGGATGCGATGGAACCAGAAACAGTTCATCGTAGTGTAGGGTTTGATCCGTGAGGGGAAACTTCGCTTCCCACTTCAACTCGGTCACTTGTTCATGGCGAACCCATCGATGTCCCCGGATTAAAAATTTAATCCTAGACAAAAGGGAACAACCAAGCAACCTTGTCATCGTCGTGCTATTCGTTTAGAGTAGTCATTTGAACAAACTTGTTGTTTAAGCTACCAACCTCTATTCCACGAATAGCCGCGGAATAGATGATGTACGAATCGTCGGTTTTTGGACTTATGTTCTGGGTCTAAGTATATTTAGCCACAAAATAGAATATATATCATGCACATAATTGAAAAACAAAAACAAACATGTAACATATGAAAATAGAGAATCGATATACCTCTCGATCTTCTATTGTATGACCTTCCTCCTTTCGGACGTCGTGTGGGCGACAATTTAACAAAAGTTGAAGCTCTTAGATCACCAATCTTCCTTCCTTGCTCGTTCTGAGCAAGAGGAAGAATAGAAACAAGATCATTCTCCTTCCTTTAGCCAACCAACAAGCAACAAGCACCTTGCTTGCCGCCGGCCAACAAGGAGAAGGGAAACAATGCTTGCCGGCCAAGAGCTATATGGGAGGACCCTAAGCCTTGGTTTCACTGGCCAAGGAGAAGAGGAGAGCTAGGTTTGAATGCCATCCAAGGGAGATGAGGAGCTGTTGGATGCTGGCCACCAAAGGAGAAGAAGAAGACAAGGAAATAATTTCCTTATTTGGTGCCGCCTAGCTCCAAACCCTAATCCTCTTACTTCTTGCCGCCAACTCCAATACCCTATGCTTCCAATTTCTCTCCACGCCAACCCTAAGGCTCCTTTTATAGAGTTTAAGGATAAGCCTTGTTTTAATCTCCACCATTGGTTCTAGGGATTTAATCTCAACCGTCGGATCTAGAGATTTATTCTCAACCGTCGGATCTTAGAGATTTAATCTCTACCTTTAGATATAGAGTTTTGTTTCTATCCATTGGATCTAAGCTTCATGAGGTTTTAATAGGCTACAATAGGGACCATGAGGAGGAGTTGGATCTTGGCCACCCATGGATCAAACCCATATAAAGTCCGATCCATTAATGATAATCCAATCCACTAAAGGATTATCATTGATCTACCTCACCAACCCCCATATGTTAATATGGGCTCCATATATTATTTGTACATTTTCTCCCCGTGTTTAAGATCTTGAATTGCTGTCGATTAATTAATTTACTAACCATTAATTAATCAGCATCTAACTGTTGGTGCAGTAGGCACCTAAGTCGAACCTGGGTTTTGATTATAGCAAACGATACAAAGTTAAGCTCATATCGTTATCTCACGAGCTGAATCGAGTGTGCAGAAGATTGATATAGCTGGAGCTGAAGGCTAGCGACACCCGGAGGAAGCCGCGGTGGTCGAGCGACACTCGAGTGACTTCGGAGGGAGCCGAAGGAATCGAGTGGAAGGCCGGAAGCAAAAGCAACACGTAAGTATCGAGATAAGCTCGTGTGTGCGAGCGTAAGTGAGGTCATATCCTCCTTACGGGGATGATCTTAAGCGTAGATCTGACCAGAGACATCCCATCGATGGTCCAGGTCGAGATCGGACGGTCGAAGGCCGTCGAAATAATGTTTTCTTTGAGCTAACTTTGCCCTGCAGCTAGCATCGATCATTGCCGGAGGACTCCCGTCAAGCCAACATTTGCCAAGGTCGACACTCGACGATCGCCATCACCAACTGATGGTCAATGATCAGATTCGAGGAGTCAAGGCTTATCACTCCATTTCAAGGAGATTGGTGCTCAATTTTGATTGGCTAGGGTTCCTCTCGAAAAGGGGCTCAAAGGTTATAAAAGGAGGGCTTGTCTTAGGGTTTTGCAATCAATTAAAAAAGCTTCCCATCTAAGAAGCTGAGACGACGACTAGAGCTTCAACCTCCAACCTTTGAAGTCGCTTAGAAAAAGTTTGAATTATAATTCAGTTTATAAGTTGTTCTTCTTTTCAAGCTTTAAATCATATCAAGGAGAGGGGAAGTGTCCCTCTACCTTGAGCTTTTTCCATTTTGTGGATCCGTCTAACTCCTACCTCCAACGAGGAGGAGTTTTTTAGTAGATTGCCCTCCGTACGTGGTCAAGGACCACTAGGGCCTTGGAGTAGTAGCCTTCGGCTACGAACCAAGTAAAACCTTTGTGTCTATTGTCTTTTATTTTTGTTTATTTTTCCGCTGCGTATATTTTTCTTGAAACGAATTCGAAAGAAAAATTTCTATCGCTATTCACCCCCCCTCTAGCGATCCGATCGATCCAACAATTGGTATCAGAGCCAGGGGTTGCTAAGATTTGGTGAAACCACCAATCTAGCCATTTTTACAGATTTATTTTTTTTTCTTTTAATTCTGTTTTTTTTTATTTTATTCCTCTTTGTTAAGTTTTTCTCCCGCACTACTAATCCAAGATGCGAGTCTTGGTACATGTTTTTGTGTTTTTGTCGTTGCTAGTTTCTTCGTCTTCGTCTCTTTGTGTCTTTTGTTCTAATGGCCCATCTCGAGGGTTTTAGCACCGTCCGACCTCCGTTTTACAATGGAGATGACTTCCGTTATTGGAAGGGTCGGATGGAATGCTTTCTCAAAACCCAAATCGATATGTGGATCATAATCCAAACGGGTTTCACACTTTCAACTAATGAAGTGGGTGACTCCTTGGATAATGATCAATGGACCATTGCGACAAAACGACAAGTCGAAGCCGACGCCAAGGCAACACAAATCCTCCAATGCGGCCTATCCAAGGAGGAGCTAAATCGCGTTGGCCCCTTCATAAGCGCAAAAGATCTTTGGACGAAACTAGTGGAGCTACATGAAGGGACCGATGAAGCCAAGGTATGTAAGCGTGATCTTCTTTTCAATAAACTATATAACCTAAAAATGCAGGAACACGAGTCCGTGACGCAACTCCACGCCCGTGTCCAAGACATAGTCAACAACCTACACGCAATCGGGCAAAAGGTCGAAAACCGTGACCTTATAAGGTATGTTCTAAACTCTTTTCCAAGGACTACCTTGTGGGCATCCATGGTCGATGCCTACAAAGTCTCCAAGGATCTTTCTAAAATTAGGTTAGATGAACTCTTTTCTGATTTCGAATTACATGAGCAGTCCAACTCGGAACCCGAGAGGGGTATAGCCTTGTTTACAGGTTCAAAGAAGAAGAAAATCGCAAGCAAGCCACCACCAACAGAGGAGGAAGACGAGTCCGAAGAAGAAGTTGACCCGGAGTTGACTGCCGAACTAATGAACCTAGCTCGAAGGATAGCCAAGGGACGAAAGCGAACCACGGCTCAACCCAACCAAGGTAAGCCTAAAAGTTCTAATATTAGGTGTTATGAGTGTAACAGGTTTGGACATATCAAGTCCGAGTGCCCCAAGCTCAACCACCAAGCACCTAAGCACAAGAAGGCCCTCAACGCGACATGGGAAGAAGCGTCATCCGAAGAAGACGAAGACCACGTCTTCATGGCGAAATCGATTGAGTCAGACACGGAGACCGAACCTGAACTTGAGTCAGAACCTAAGGATGACTCGAACTACGAAGCTACCTTCAAGTTAAGCCACGGATACGCATCTGGTTCAAAAGATACCCTTAAAGTGAGTCGAACTTTATTTAATACTTTACATAATACGGTTAGGTTTTTGTCTAGGAAATTAGCTAAGTCCGAGTCCAAGGTCGAGACCCTTGTTGAGGAGGTTAAACTCCTCAAACACGAGGTCTCTCTATCCTCTTCGACTAGTCGAGTTCAAGAGAAGGACTCAACTCGAGTTGAAAAGCTCGAAGTTGAGAACTCTCTCTTTAAAAGTCAAGTTGAAGAACTTAGGAACACGTTGGAAAGGTTCACTTCGGGATCCAAAGGACTTGACCTCCTACTTGGATCTCAAAGAGCCGTGTACAACAAGGCTGGACTAGGGTTTAACTCAAACACGACTAATAGGTCGTATATGTCGATTGTAAGTCGACATAGGAAACATGTCCAAGCATGGGTCCCTAAGAACTTTTTTATTTCAACTCTAGGATCCAACCCGTACTGGGTTCCCAAGGACCAAATCCACTATGTGGATAAACCGAACCGATTCAACGGTCTAGGGGGAGCCAATACAAAACATGTTTGTGCTTTAACTTAGAAATTGCATGCTTAGATTTTTTTTTGTTTTGTTTTTGTGAACTCACTTAGAACACTACATAACCAACTAAAATCCTTCGAAAAGATTGAGCCTCGGGGAGCCTCTTTTCAAAAATAACCAGTTAGACTAGGAAATAGTCTTAGGTGAGTCAAGTCATCATTTTCTTGAAAATGGCTTTGTCTAAGGAAGTGGTCGATGATCCGATAAAAGAAGGCCCCTGTGCCTCGCCACGTCCTGGAATCCATGATCTTGAAAAGGTAAACTTGACAAGCCTAGGGTCAAATCGAAATCTAACATAAAATTACTTGAACCTAAATGCACTTAATCAACTTAATTGGAAATCATCTCACAAAAAACACATAAGTATAACATGCTTGATCATATAGACACATGTGAGATGACCTAGGTTTGACAACTTACAACCAATTTTTTTTTTTAAAAAAAATAATAAATTCTAACATCCAATCCAACCACCTTGTGTGTAGGATCAATGGATGTTGGACAACGGTTGCTTCCGACAGATGACCGGGGATCAACTCAAATTCATAAAGCTTCGATTCAAACGACAAGGATCGGTAGCCTTTGGGAATAACGGCAAGCTCAAAATCATCGGATCAGGTGATATCGAGCTTAACTCGAATTTTGTTATTAAAAATGTATTACTTGTAGAAAATTTTGAATATAACTTGCTTAGCGTAAGCCAATTATGTGACAATAACTATAAGGTCGTATTTTTAGAAAATGAATGTGTAATTAAAACAAATAAAACAGCTAAAACAATACTCAAAAGAACTAGGACAAATAACATTTATACAATTAACTTAATCAAATCCTCAACCAAATGTCTTATGACACAGGAAGAGGAATCATGGTTGTGGCACCGACGACTCGGTCACTCGCACCCAAGACTCGTCCACAAGATGAGTCAGAGTGGCTTAGTCAGAGGCTTACCCAACCTCAACAATTTGGTTAATAAAATCTGTAATGCTTGTCAACAAGGAAAACAACATAGGACACAACACAAGTTAACTAACCAAGAACGAACCTCAAGTGTACTTGAGCTCCCGCATACGGATCTATTCGATTCACATGGAGCCAAGTCACTCAATAGAAGTCAATATTGCTTAGTCAAAATTGACGACTACTCCAGGTTTACCTGGGTTAGGTTCATCAAATATAAAAATGATACCCTAGATCAATTAATCAATCTATTCAAATTAATCAAGAATCAAAAAAACCTTAAGGTTAAAAGACTTAGAAGCGATCATGGTGGTGAATTCGAAAATCAAAGGTTCACCGACTTCTGTAACCTAAACGGATATCACCATGAATTCTCTTGCCCTAGGACCCCTCAACAAAATGGCCTAGTGGAGCGGAAAAACCGAACTCTACAAGAAGCCGCTAGGACCATGTTGAATGAATACGACCTACCTGATAGGTTTTGGGCAGAAGCCGTTAGCACGGCTTGCTATGTCCAGAATAGGATCCTTATGGTAAAGAGGCACCTTAAGACCTCGTACGAGATTTATCACAATAAAGTACCCAACATCAAGTACTTTAGGGTATTTGGATGTAAAGTACATATCTTAAACACTAAGAACCACCTAGGGAAATTCAAATCCAAAACCTCCACCGGAATCTTCTTAGGATACTCAACCACGAGTAGGGCCTATAGGGTATATAACCACGATACCCTTAAAGTCGAAGAGACTATTAATGTAGTGTTCGATGAAGTACCCGAACCTACAAAACCCTTAATGACCCCAAGTGTTGAGCCCACTGATACCAAACTCGTCTCCGACCCTGAGATCGAGTCTAATCCACATCAACCAACTTCTCTTGTCGACCAAGTGACAAGTGATCCGAGTCAAACTAGTGTTCAACCAAGTCACTCAATTGATCAAGCATTAGGTGACACAAACCCAACCCAATCTAGGATTCAGACTAACCACCCTATCGATCAAGTGATAGGAGATCCTAATCAAGGAGTTCGAACTAGAGCATCCTATAGGAACCTTAGTCAAATTTCCTTAATTTCAAAGATAGAACCCAAATCAATTGAAAAAGCTCTTCTTGATCCCGATTGGATTATTGCAATGCAAGAAGAGCTAGCTCAATTCACTAGGAATGAAGTGTGGGAACTAGTACCACCACCTAAAGACAAAACGATAATTGGAACAAGGTGGGTGTTTCGAAATAAGCTTGATGATAAAGGTGAAGTAGTTAGAAACAAGGCTAGGTTATTCGCCAAAGGGTTTAGTCAAGTCGAAGGCTTAGATTACGACGAAACCTATGCCCCAGTAGCTAGACTCGAATCCATTCGAATGTTGCTAGCTAATGCCGCACATCGAGGATTTAAGCTGTTTCAAATGGATGTTAAGTCGGCATTCCTAAATGGATACATTAAAGAAGTTTATGTTAGCCAACCCCCCGGATTCGAAAATCTAGATAAACCCGACCATGTTCTAAAACTTAAGAAAGCTCTCTATGGACTTAAACAAGCTCCTCGAGCTTGGTACGAGAGACTTTCAATCCATCTTAAGTCAAAAGGGTTTAACCAAGGCTTAGTTGACCCAACTCTCTTCGTAAAAACCTTAGGTAAAGAAATATTCATAGCTCAAATTTACGTAGACGATATAATTTTTGGAACCTCTAACTCAGCCTTACTAAATGAGTTCGTTTCACTCATGGAAAGTGAGTTCGAAATGAACTTGGTAAGCGAGTTAAGTTTCTTTTTAGGTCTACAAATTAAACAAACTAAGGATGATATATACCTATATCAACAAAAATACACTAAGGAGTTAATTAAAAGATTTGGAATGCAAGACGCTAAGATAATAAACACCCCAATGGCGATTAATGTTAACATAGGAGAAGACCTAGAAAGTAAGTCCATTGACTTAAAGTACTATAAGAGCGCAATAGGAAGTCTCCTATACTTAATCATGAATTCGACATTCTATTCGCAATATGTGCTACTGTGTTTCAAACCTGTGCTAAGGAGTCTCACCTAACCCTAGTTAAGCGTATCCTTAGATATCTAAAGGGTACACTTAATGTCGGTATTTGGTATCCTAGATCTACTGAGTTCGAACTAATCGCCACTCCGATTCGGACTATGCCGGTAGTAAGCTCGATAGAAAGAGTATGAGTGGTTGTTGTCAACTTCTCAGCTCGAGTCTAGTGAGTTGGTGCAGTAGGAAGCAACACTGTGTTGCTTTATCTACCACCGAAGCCGAATACATCGCGATGGGTGAGTGTGTCACGCAACTTCTTTGGATGAAGCACACTCTCCGCGACTTTAAGTTAGACTTTACGAATACTAAACTTCACGTAGATGACATTAGTTCAATTAATCTTACAAAGAATCCGATATGTCACTCTAGGACCAAACATATAGAGGTCAAACACCATTTCATTCGAGAACATGTGGCCAACGGAGCCATACAACTCGAATACGTCGAATCGAAGTCTAACTTGGCAGACCTATTTACTAAACCCCTACCCGAAGCCGAATTTAGTCTATTAAGATGAAAATTGGGCATGTGCGTAATAGAATAGGTACTTGCAAATTATATGTTCTTACTACTATTTCTTTAATTTCATTTCTATGGAACTAGTATAGGACATACCTTAGATATCATGCACCTATAGATTTAAGGAGCCAATACATCTCACAACACATAGGACTAATGTGTTTGTGTACTTAGCCACGTAGATGAGCGTGATATGTTAGGACCTTACTCCTGGTTGCAGATGTAGAGCTAGTGCATCGCTATGAACCACGGAGTATAATCATACATACTAACCGACTCTGACCAGGACTGGTTGATCTTTCATATCAATCAAGCCAAATATGAGTCGAACATTTTATAGATGAAATTATTTTCAGTATATTATTTTCGAAATAATGTGGAACATGCTTGGACTTTAAAATTAAAACTTATTTTTTTTCCACACACACCCTCACTCTTTTTGATATATGGCAAAAGGGGGAGAAAAAGGCCAAAGTTAAGGGATCATTTTTTTATGGCCAAGGCTTACTTACTTAACTTTAAGTTAACAAAACAAGTTAAGGGAATTCTTAATTTAAACACATTTAGTTAACTTGTTTTCGTTAACAATACAAAAAGTAATTTACTTAACTCTTAGTTAATTTGTTAACAAAATGAAAGTAAAGGCCAAGGTTAAGAAATCATTTATTTTTATTTATTAACATAGAATTTATTTTAAACCCTATGGCCAATATTAAGTGATTTCAGTTACTTAATTTTTTTTAGTATCAAATATCAAGGGGGAGAGTTAAAACTCTTTCTCAAGTACTCACCCTCGGTCAAGGGGGAGGATTCCTCAAGGGGGAGCACTTGAAAAAGAGTTTTTATATACTCCTGCACATTCATGCATATCTCTTACTCAGTTTACTTAATGCACTTAATTTGTCTTTCTTAACTTTGTATGTGGGTTTGCCATAAATCAAAAAGGGGGAGATTGTTGGTGCAGTAGGCACCTAAGTTGAACCTGGGTTTTTTATTATAGCAAATGATACAAAGTTAAGCTCATATCGTTATCTCACGAGCTGAATCGAGTGTGCAGAAGATTGATATAGCTAGAGCTGAAGGCTAGCGACACCCGGAGGAAGCCGCGGTGGTCGGGCGACACTCAAGTGACTTCGGAGGGAGCCGAAGGAATCAAGTGGAAGGCCGGAAGCAAAAGCAACACGTAAGTATCGAGGTAAGCTCGTGTGTGCGAGCGTAAGTGAGGTCGTATCCTCCTTACGGGGATGATCTTAAGCGTAGATCCGACAAGAGACATCCCATCGATGGTCCAGGTCGAGATCGGACGGCCAAGGTCGAAATAATGTTTTCTTTGAGCTAACTTTGCCTCGCAGCCTAGCATCACGCCGCCAATTTGAAGACTCGATCGCCAAACAATGATCGCCAAAGGTCGCGACTCGATTAATGTCGCCATCACGATCGATGATGGCCATCAGTCGACTGATGGTCAATGATCAGATTCGAGGAGTCAAGGCTTATCACCCCATTTCAAGGAGATTGGTGCTCAATTTTGATTGGCTAGGGTTCCTCTTGAAAAGGGGCTCAAAGGCTATAAAAGGAGGGCTTGTCTTAGGGTTTTGCAATCAATTAAAAAAGCTTCCAAGTACTTCCGATACGCTCCGACTCTCCGACATCCCTACGACGAAGCGCTGCCGAGACGACGACTAGAGCTTCAACCTCCAACCTTTAAAGTCGTCGGTAACGAAAAGTTTGAATTATAATTCAGTTTATAAGTTGTTCTTCTTTTCAAGCTTTAAATCATATCAAGGAGAGGGGAAGTGTCCCTCTACCTTGAGCTTTTTCCATTTTGTGTATCCGTCTAACTCCTACCTCCAATGAGGAGGAGTTTTTTAGTAGATTGCCCTCCGTACGTGGTCAAGGACCACTAGGGCCTTGGAGTAGTAGCCTTCGGCTACGAACCAAGTAAAACCTTTGTGTCTAATGTCTTTTATTTTTGTTTATTTTTCCGCTGCGTATATTTGTCTTGAAACGAATTCGAAAGAAAAATTTCTATCGCTATTCACCCCCCCCTCTAGCGATCCGATCGATCCAACACTAACTCCATGAGTAGTACCACTCAACCTTTTCATCATGCCGAACCAAGTCCACCTGCAAGGTTTACATGAAGAACCTTATGAGCTCCTCAAGGGGACATCATCATCCTAATATATAGGACACGGTTTCCTCCTATAATCAATGACACACCATATAAATAATATCATTTCCCAACTTACCGAGCCTATCGATTTAATCTATAAATCTCGCCCATTGGTAAATCAAAGAGATGAATACTAAGTATATGTGCCCGTTATTATATCGGGATTAAGAGTATGTACAATATAATATCTAAGGTCCGATTCGATTATGTAGTCAGCAATAAATTGAATCACCTCTAAGTCGATCCTGCTCAATACACACAAAGTGCACTAGTGTAATTTTATGGTCAAGACACACCAATATCAAATCACACTACAACCATTCCAATGGTTTGTCCAAAGCCATCTCGGTTGTGAGCTTTTACTTATACTTTACAAGGAGCTGATAACATGATCTCCCGTGTGACACCACACACCATGTTATCTACAATGTAATGTATTAGACGATATGCATAACCATAATATATGCAAACAATGATCATGTGATTCTTATTTCAAAATAAAGATCTTCATACAAAAGATAGACTTTTCAGTATACATCCCAACAATCTCCCACTTATACTAAAAGACTATGCTGTCCTCAAACTGCCATACATCTGATCCCCATTCCCTCCACATGCCTATCAAAAGCTCTCACCGGAAGGGCCTTAGTGAAAGGATCTGCAAGGTTATCCTCCAATGCAATCTTGGCCGCAGCAACTTCTCCTCTCTTTACGATTTCTCGTATCAGGTGGTACTTGCGCTCTATGTGCTTACTTGCCTTATGGGCTCGTGGTTCCTTCGAGTTTGCAACTGCACCACTATTATCACAATAAATTATGATAGTTCTTGGCAAACCAGGAATCACATCCAAGGTCATCAGGAAGTTCCTGAGCCATACAACTTCTTTGGCCACCTCAGAGGCCGCCACATACTCAGCTTCCATGGTAGAGTCTGCCACGCATTTCTGCTTGACACTCCTCCATACAATGGCTCCACCTCCCAAAGTAAACACAAAACCTGAGGTAGACTTACTGTTATCCCTATCAGATTGGAAGTCGGAATCCGTGTAACCCACAGGGAGTAATTGGTCTGCCTGGTAAACTAACATATAATCCCTAGTCCTTCTCAGGTACTTCAATATATGCTTTACCGCAGTCCAATGTCCATGTCCTGGATTACTCTAATATCTGCTGACCATGCCCACAACATAGCAGATATCTGGTCTCGTACATAGCATCGCATACATGAGGCTTCCTATTGCCGAAGCATAAGGAACCGCCTTCATCTCCTCTATCTCCTCAGATGATCTAGAACACATCTCCTTAGATAAAAGAACTCCATGCCTAAAAGGTAGAAAACCCTTCTTGGAGTTCTGCATGCTAAAACGCTCCATAATCGTGTCTATGTATGAAGCTTGGGATAAGCACAACATCCTTTTCCTGTGATCCCTTATAACCTTGATCCCAAGGATGTGTCCCACCTCTCCCAAGTCCTTCATATCAAACTGTTTGGACAACCATACCCTTACGTCCGATAACACCTTGATATTGTTCCCAATCAACAAAATGTCATCTACGTATAGTACAAGAAATACCACTACGTTTTCGTCACATCTCTTGTATACACAAGACTCATCCGGACTTTGAATAAATCCATAAGACTGGATCACCTCATCAAAGCGGATGTTCCAAGACCTCGAAGCTTGTTCAATCCATAAATGGACCGATTAAGCTTACATACAAGATGCTCTTTGCCCTTCGCAATGAATCCCTCTGGTTGCTTCATATAAATGTTTTCCTCAAGACTTCCATTAAGGAAAGCTATCTTGACATCCATCTGCCACACCTCATAATCCATATGAGCTGCAATTCATAAGAAAATCTAGATAGACTTAAGCATGACTACCGACGAAAAGGTCTCCTCATAATCGATACCCTCTTTCTGAGTATACCCCTTCACAACAAGCCTCACTTTGAAGGTCTCAACCTTCCCATCTATTCCTCCCTTTATTTTGTAGATCCACTTACATCCAATGGTTTTTACACCATCGGGTTGTTCTACTAGCTCCCAGACCTAATTTGAATCCATAGATTCAATCTCAACATTCATTGCACTTCGCCAAGATACTACATCTTTATCTTGGATTGCCTCGTCATATGTCTAGGGATCAAGTTCATGTTCGACAGGGACCAAATAAGAAGATTCTCCCAAGAACATGAATCTATCAGGCTGTCTCACAACCCTCCCACTACGATGAGGTATCACCTGTGTATCCTCTGTGACACGCGGTGCAGTGACTTGTGGTATATCCTCTTATACCGGTGGTACTGAAGAAGTGACTTCCCCTTTTAATTCCTCCAAAACAATTTTACTCTTGGACTTATGGCTCATCACATAGTCTTCCTCTAGAAATCTTGCATTCGTGCTAACGATCACCCTCTGATCTCTAGGACTATAAAACAAACCACCCTTCGTTCCTCTAGGATAGCCAACGAACATGCGTACTTCTGTACGAGGTTCCAACTTACCAGCATCTGCCTTTAGCACATGTGCTGGACTCCCCCATATCCGAATATGTCTTAGACTAGGCTTTCGCCCAATCCACAATTCTGTGGGGGTAGAAGACACTGATTTAGATGGAACCAAGTTCAGAATGTACACCGTCGTATCTAGAGCATATCCCAAGAATGAATCTGGCAACTCAGAATAACTCATGATCGATCTAACCATCTTTATAAGAGTCATATTCCTTCGCTCTGCTACACCATTCTGCTGGGGTGTGCCAGGTGCAGACAATTGGGATTGAATCCCAGCCTCTGATAAGTAATTCCAAAACACTCCTAAGAGGTACTCGCCACCGCGATCATATTGTAGTTTCTTGATACTTTTACCTTGACGTTTCTCCACATCAGCCTTGAATTCTTTGAACTTGTCAAAGCATTCGGACTTATGGTGCATCAGGTAAATGTATCCATATCTTGAGTAATCATCTATAAAAGAGACGAAATACTCAAAACCTCCTCTAGCATGGATAGACATAGGACCACACAAATCAGAATGAACCAATTCTAACACATCTTTGGCTCTATACCCCTTGGCCTTAAAAGGCCTCTTGGTCATTTTACCCTCCAAGCAAGATTCACAGGTTGAGAAATCCTCCACCACTAATGAACCCAAAGGTCCATCAGCTATCAACCTTTGAATTCTGCTTAGGTTAATATGACCAAGCCTAAGATGCCAACGACATGTTTGGTTAATCTTCGAAGGTTCTTTTCTCTTATTGTAATTAGAAGATGAGTTATTAACTTCAATTTGCATCGTGGGAGGTTTTGGTTCAAGTGTGTATAGATTTCCTATCAATGCACCTGAACAGATAATGTCCCTATTCCTTTTTATAACAACTCTGTCATTAAAAGAAATAGAATATCCATCCATAAACAATTTAGAAACCGAAATTAAATTCTTTCTAAATAAAGGTACATAAAGGGAATTTTTCAGAACCAAAATTTTATTTTTCTCAAAAGATAAATAAAACATCTCCCACTGCAATAGCCGCCACCATCATGGCATTTCCCAAGTAAATGGTAATCTCTCCCTCAGATTGTCGTCGGGTTTCTTGGAACCCTTGCAAAGTATTGCAGACAAGATCAGAGGCTCCCGTATCTACACACCAAGTGCCGGTAGATAACACCTCTAACCATGTTTCAACGACTAGACGAAAGGATATACCTTTGTTCTGTTTCGGATTGGGATAATCCTTCTTCCAATACCCATCCTTCTTACAAGTGAAGTACTTGCCTTCCGGCTTCTTCTCTCCTCCCTGAGATCCTCCCACCACCTTTGCTCCACCTTGTTTCTTCTTCTTCTTGTCTTTCGGCTTAGAAGTAGAAACCTTTTGGGTCACCATGGCATGTGCCTGAGCACTCTGACGAAATAGCCCCTCTGCCGCCTGGAGTTCTGTCAGAAGCTCCGTCAATGAATACAACCTCTTGTTCATGTTGTAGTTCAGGCGAAACTGCTCAAAACTCCTAGGTAGAGACTGGAGTATGATATCAACCTAGGTTTCCCCATCGATCTCAGCTCCAAGGACCTCCAGCTCATTCAAATGAGCCATCATCTTGAGAACATGATCCCCAATGGGTGTTCCTTCGATCATGGTGGTCGTCATCAAGTTTCTCATGGCTTCTTGCTGCGCAGCCCGATTCTGGAGTCCGAAAAGCTCTTTGAGACTGAACATCATGTCTTAAGCAGTGGGCATGGCTTGATGCTGATGTTGTAGTACATTTGACATAGATGCCAAAATGTAACACCGTGCCATCTCATCGGCCTTGATCCACTTCTTATAACTCTCTCTCTCCTTTTCCCCAGAATCATCTGCAGGCTTAGGAGGGCACTCTTCGAGGAGTACATATTTGTATTCCTCAGCAGTCAAGACAATGGCAAGATTCCTCTTCCAATCAACGTAGTTGGGTCCAGTAAGTTTATTCTCTTTTAGTATCACAGCAAGCGGGTTGAAAGTCATTTTGAAAGAAAACCTAAGAATCACATATATCAAAATATTAGATTTCAAAAAAATTATTAATTCCTCAAACAATAAAATTTTAAAACCAACCAACACCTCAAAATACCGAGAATATCGTATGCCACGATAGTGTGGACGTATACAAATTCTACATTTGTAAGAGGAGGTTTTACTCATTAATTTTACTATCTTGTCAACCTAACTTTTTGACAAGTAAAATTAATAGTTGGTTCCTCTTTGGCCCTACAAATAAAAGTAGTGACTCCGATGGGGAGGATACTTATATTTGTATCTAAGTGTTCACCATTACTCGGTACCAAGGTAATTATCCCGGGTTATCTGCCTTCCGATGGGGAAGTACATACGTTCCTTAATAATTCCCTATAATCATATTCGACCTTGTGATCCGCAAACAAACTCATCCGATGGGGAGGAAGGCACTCAGAGCCGACGTGCAAGTTTGTTTGCATCACTTGTCAAATCGTAATGGAGGCCGTGGGAATTTATAAAAATATCCCTCTCCCACTTAGTAATTTGAAAATGAGGAATTTTCTAGCCTACGACATGCATATCAAACAATAAGCAATAAATATGAAAAATAAATTATTTTCCAACTATTATGGCTTTTGTCTTCAATATGTCTCCCATCGCATCGCCTTCTCATCCGCTCCTGCTACGCCATGTACGAGCCATCAGGAGATCCGAGCCGAGACTAAAATCTATTTTAATTTATATCCATCGATCCTATACTCCACAAGGGAGTGTACATGAAATCTAGATCGAAAGTAAACTAAAATAAAAAGAGTGGCTAAATAATGTCGTATCTAATTTACAAAAAAATAAATACTAGCCTCGTCAACCCTGAGAATTCAACAAAATATACACATACAATCACATACACACATATGGCCATAATAGTCGGATCTTATGCCAACACCCAAAGAGTTAACCTACGCATATCCTACTATTATCCGACACATATAATATATGAAAAATGCATAAGAGTAACCGAATCCTAAACACACAAAATCGGAAACCTTGGCTCTGATACCAATTGAAGGTAGGGTTTGATCCGTGAGGGGAAACTTCGCTTCCGACTTCAACTCGGTCACTTGTTCATGGCGATCCCATTGATGTCCCCGGATTAAAAATTTAATCCTAGACAAAAGGGAACAACAAAGCAACCTTGTCATCGTCGTGCTATTCGTTTATAGTAGTCACTTGAACAAACTTGTTGTTCAAGTGACCAACCTCTATTCCACGAATAGCTGCGGAATAGACGATGTACGGATCATCAGTTTTTGTGTTTATGTTCGGGGTCCAAGTATATTTAGCCACAAAATATAATATATATCATGCACATAATTGAAAAACAAAAACAAACATGTAACATATGAAAATAGAGAATCGATATACCTCTCGATCTTCTATTGTATGACCTTCCTCCTTTCGGACGTCGTGTGGGCAACAATCTACCAAAACTTGAAGCTCCTAGATCACCAATCTTCCTTCCTTGATCATTCCGAGCAAGAGGAAGAATAGAAACAAGATCCATCTTCTTCCTTTAGCCAACCAACAAGCAACAAGCACCTTACTTGCCGGCGGCCAACAAGGAGAAGGGAAACAATGGTTGCCGGCCAAGAGCTATATGGAAGGACCCTAAGCCTTGGTTTCACCGGCCAAGGAGAAGAGGAGATCTAGGTTTGGACACCATCCAAGGGAGAAGAGGAGCTGTTGGACGCCGGCCACCAATGGAGAAGAAGAAGACAAGGAAATAACTTCCTTATTTGGTGCCGCCTAGCTCCAAACCATAATCTGTTGGATCGATTTGAAACGCTAGAGGGGGGGGGGGTGAATAGGGTTAGAAACTTTTTAGTACGAATTCATTTTAAAGAAAAAAACTTATATGCAGCGGAAAGATAAACAAAACAAAAAGTAAAGGAGACAATAGACACAAGAGATTTACTTGGTTCGTAGCCGAAGGCTACTACTCCAAGGCCCTAGTGGTCCTTGACCACGTACGGAGGGAAAACTACTAAAGAACTCCCCCTCGTTGGAGGTAGGAGTTAGACGGATACAAAAAGCCCGAGATAGAAGGACACTCCCCCTCTCCTCGTTATAATGAAAGCTTTACTAAAATGAATAAACTGAAATACAATTTAGAACTTTCGTTACCGACGACTTTAAAGGTTGGAGGTTGAAGCTCTAGTCGTCGTCTCGGCAGCGCTTCGTCGTAGGGATGTCGGAGAGTCGGAGCGTATCGGAAGCACTTGGAAGCTTTTGAATTGATTGAAAACCCTAGGATTGGCCCTCCTTTTATAGCCTTTGAGCCCCTCATCGAATGAGTCTTTAGCCAATCACAAATGGGCACAAAACCCCTTGAAAAATGGTGATAACTCTTGACTACTCGAGGCGATGGCCATCATCGATCCGACCGATCGATGGCCAATCACCAATTCGACCGACACGATCTGTTTGACTAGTCGAGTCCTCCAAGCCGTGGCAATCGTGATGCTAGCTGCAAGGCAAGGTTAGCTCAACAAAAACATAATTTCGATGGTCGTCGACCATCCGATCTCGACCTAGACCATCTATAAGAAGTCTTTGGTCGGATCTACGCTTAAGATCATCCCCGTAAAGAGGATACGACCTTACTTACGCTCGCACACACGAGCTTATCTCAGTACTTACGTGTTGCTTTTGCTTCCGGCCTTCCACTCAATTCCTTCGGCTCCCTCCGAAGTCTCTTGAGTGTCGCCTGACCACCATGGCTTCCTCCGGGTGTCGCTAGCCTTCAGCTCCATTGTTGAGACTTTTCTGCACACTTGATTTAGCTCATGAGATAACAATATATGCTTAACTTTGTATCGTTTGCTATAATCAAAACTTAGGTTCGACTTAGGTGCCTACTGCACCAACAATCTCCCCCTTTTTGATTTATGGAAAACCCACATACAAAGTTAAGTAAACAGCAAGCATGAAGAGTAATAATGTGCATGAGAAACAAAAAAATATGAAGATTAAGTTGGAGTAGTAAGGATTTTCTTCAAGTACTCCCCGTTGAGGAAACCTCCCCCTTGACCGAGGGTGAGTCTTGAAGAAAGACCTTAATCCTCCCCCTTGAGGGTTGCTTTAAGTAATTAACATTACTTAAAGTTGGCCTTAGTAAAACGTTTTAGTTAAGCCCTTTCTCCCCCTTAAGTAAAACATTAACGACATAAAGTTTAAAAAATAAGTTTAAGTAAAACGTAGACGACACAAATAAGTTTAAGTTAAGAATTCTTTGGCTTTTTGGTAAAAGTTAACTATGTTTTAACTTTTGCTTTAAATATGAAGTAAGAGTTAAGTTAAAAAAAATTTTGACCCCTTAACTTTGGCCTTTTTCTCCCCCTTTTGCCGTATATCGAAAAGAGTAAGGGGTGTGTGGAAAACAAAATAAGTGTTAAATTTAAAGTCCAAACATGTTCCCCATTTAAAAAAAATAATATACTGAAAATAAGCTCATCTATAAAATGTTTGACTCATATTTGGCTTGATTGATATGTAAGATCAACCAGTCCTGGTCAGAGTCGGTTAGTATGTATGATTATACTCCGTGATTCATAGCGAAGCACTAGCTCTACATCTGGAACCAGGAGTAAGGTCCTAACATCTCACACCCATCTACGTGGCTAAGTACACAAACACATTAGTCCTATGTGTTGTGAGATGTACTGGCTCCTTAAATCTATAGGTGCATGATATCTAAGGTATGTCCTATGCTAGTTCCATAAAAATGAAATTAAAGAAATAGTAGTAAGAACATATAATTTGCATGTACCAATTCTATTATGCACATGCCCAATTTTCATCTTAATAGACTAAATTCGGCTTCGAGTAGGGGTTTAGTAAATAGATCTGCCAAGTTAGACTTCGATTCGACGTATTCGAGGTGTATGGCTCCGTTGGCCACATGTTCTCGAATGAAATGGTGTTTGACCTCTATATGTTTGGTCCTAGAGTGACATATCGGATTCTTTGTAAGATTAATTGAACTAATGTTATCTACATGAAGTTTAGTATTCGTAAAGTCTAACTTAAAGTCGCGGAGGGTGTGCTTCATCCAAAGAAGCTGCGTGACACACTCACCCATCGCGATGTATTCGGCTTCGGTGGTAGATAAAGCAACACAGTGTTGCTTCCTACTGCACCAACTCACTAAACTCGAGCCGAGAAGTTGACAACAACCACTCGTACTTTTTCTATCGAGCTTACTACTGGCATAATCCGAATCGGAGTAGCCGATTAGTTTGAACTTCGTAGATCTAGGGTACCAAATACCAACGTTAAGTGTACCCTTAAGATATCTAAGGATACACTTAACTAGGGTTAGGTGAGACTCCTTAGCACAGGTTTGAAACCTGGCGCACATACTTACTGCGAATAGGATGTTGGGTCGACTCGCAGTTAAGTATAGGAGACTTCCTATCGTGCTCCTATAGTACTTTAAGTCAATGGACTTACTTTCAGGGTCTTCTCCTATGTTAACATTAATCGCCATTGGGGTGTTTATTATCTTAGCGTCTTGCATTCCAAATCTTTTAATTAACTCCTTAGTGTATTTCTGTTGATATAGGTATATACCATCCTTAGTTTGTTTAATTTGTAGACCTAAAAAGAAACTTAACTCGCCTACCAAGTTCATTTCGAACTCACTTTCCATGAGTGAAACGAACTCGTTTAGTAAGGCTGAGTTAGAGGATCCAAAAATTATATCATCTACGTAAATTTGAGCTATGAATATTTCTTTACCTAAGGTTTTTACGAAGAGAGTTAGGTCAACTAAGCCTTGGTTAAACCCTTTTGACTTAAGATGGATTGAAAGTCTCTCGTACCAAGCTCGAGGAGCTTGTTTAAGTCCATAGAGAGCTTTCTTAAGTTTTAGAACATGGTCGGGTTTATCTAGATTTTCGAATCCGGGGGGTTGGCTAACATAAACTTCTTCTTTAATGTATCCATTTAGGAATGCCGACTTAACATCCATTTGAAACAGCTTAAATCCTCGATGTGCGGCATAAGCTAGCAACATTCGAATGGATTCGAGTCTAGCTACTGGGGCATAGGTTTCGTCGTAATCTAAGCCTTCGACTTGGCTAATCCCTTTGGCAACTAACCTAGCCTTGTTTCTAACTACTTCACCTTTATCATCAAGCTTATTTCGAAACACCCACCTTGTTCCAATTATCGTTTTGTCTTTAGGTGGTGGTACTAATTCCCACACTTCATTCCTAGTAAATTGAACTAGCTCTTCTTGCATTGCAATAATCCAATCGGGATAGAGAAGAGCTTGTTCAATTGATTTGGGTTCTATCTTTGAAATTAAGGAAATTTGACTAAGGTTCCTATAGGATGCTCTAGTTCAAACTCCTAGATTAGGATCTCCTATCACTTGATCGATAGGGTGGTTAGTCTGAATCCTAGATTGGGTTGGGTTTGTATCACCTAATGCTTGATCAATGGGGTGACTTGGTTGAACACTAGTTTGACTCGGATCACTTGTCACTTGGTCGACAAGAGAAGTTGGTTGATGTGGATTAGACTCGATCTCAGGGTCGGAGACGAGTTTGGTATCAGTGGGCTCAACACTTGGGGTCAATAAGGGTTTTGTAGGTTCGGGTACTTCATCAAATACTACATTGACAGTCTCCTCGACTCTAAGGGTGTCGTGGTTATATACTCTATAAGCTCGACTTGTAGTCGAGTATCCTAGAAAGATTCCGGTCGTGGTTTTGGATGTAAATTTCCCTAGGTAATCCTTAGTGTTTAGGATATGTACCTTACACCCAAATACCCTAAAGTACTTGATGTTAGGTATTTTATCGTGATAAATCTCGTACGAGGTCTTAAGGTGCCTTTTTACCATAAGGATCCTATTTTGGACATAGCATGCCGTACTCACGGCTTCTGCCCAAAACCTATCAGGTAGGTCGTATTCGTTCAACATGGTCCTAGCGGCTTCTTGTAGAGTTTGGTTTTTCCGTTCCACTAGGCCATTTTGCTGAGGGGTCCTAGGGCAAGAGAATTCATGGTGGTATCCGTTTAGGTTACAGAAGTCGGTGAACCTTTGATTTTCGAATTCACCACCATGATCGCTTCTAAGTCTTTTAACCTTAAGGTCTTTTTGATTCTCGATTAATTTGAATAGATTGATTAATTGATCTAGGGTATCATTTTTATGTTTGATGAACCTAACCCAGGTAAACTTGGAGTAGTCGTCAATTATGACTAAGCAATATTGACTTCTATTGAGTGGCTTGGCTCCATGTGAATCTGTTAGTAATATATGAGAGATGTCCTAAGGCAATCGCCTTATGTATGTACCATTTATATGATAAATGAAGATTCACTATTTGAGTATACATGTTTTATGTATTTGATTGGATCTTAAACTCATTTACTGAATGTCCATGATACGATTCACAGCATGAGAAAATTTGTGATTGGATCACAACTAGTGAGTATCTCTACATGTGTAATTGTGATGTATCGGAATTATCCCTAGTCGATGAATTGATGGATTTGGACACCATAAATTCTGTCGAGACTAGCACGAGGTATACTCCTTGGTGTATCCAAGCAGCTGATTCTCACTGGCTGGAGACATTGTGATGTCCGAAGTTAATCGTGAATGCTAGTTAGGGTAACTAGTTCATTGGAGTGACCAGCCGTAAGACTTCATATGGTTCTCTGCATATATAGATATGTCAATGAAGTTCTTACTGTAGCTTAAGTGCGATGTTCCTTTGACTTGCGGTATTCAAGTCATCTTGATCATGGAGACTTATGCTTTGACAACTTAAGCAAACATCTCTGAGGAGATGTGGACCCGGGATGATTGGGTATAAGTCGAAGTGATCGAAGGTGTTTGAATAGCCTATAAAGGATTCACCACTCCTTGCGAGGAGATGTATACCCATGGCCTCTCGTCGGATTGTTACTAAAGTCTTTGGCCAAAGCATTACATGTTTAGAGTAAGGTACTCTTCGATACATGTGGAGTAACTAGAATCCATAGGACGAGGAAATGATACTTGGGCTAGGTGTGACGTAGTCAGCCTAGTGGGGACTGACACAATAGACCATGTCCTGAACCAAGTGGGTATAAGATGAGTGAAGGGAATGGGGCACGATTCATTCGAGCATCAAGGGTTTCGTAAATAGTTCTCGATGAACCGCTGACCTTTCGGTTAATTGGGGATCATGATGTACTACTAGGTGCCACTCATGATCGTTCTATAATTAATGGTTAATTATAGACGGCCAACATAAACCGAGAACCTATTTGGTCACACGACAATGAGTGTAATCCAAAGGATTTAAAACGAGCTTGAGAATGGGATTCTCAGACCGAGAGAAACTATGTTTGGTTGGACCAAACATAAAGCGAGCATGAAATTGTTTCAGTTGCAATGGAAGCGTGGATGGGCCGTGTCTTATGAAGACATAATGGATGGACCAAAATGGTTTGGTTCTAATCCAATGGATGAGAATAAACCAAAGGGTTTGGTTTATTTTAAACGAATGAACCAAAAGTTGGTTCGGTTCGTTTTAACTTAAAATAAACCATCATGGTTTGGTTTATTTTAACTTATCTTAATGGAGCGGGTTAACGGGCTTTATGGATATGATCCATTAACCATTAAGAGAATTAGTTCTCTATAAAATAGGGCTTAAACCCTAACCCTAAAGCTAATCAAGTTTTGGCCGCCCAACCCTAGCCTCCTTTTGTTGTTGCCGCCCAACATGGTGTTGCCGCCAACTTCATGGAGCTGCTGCCACCTCCTTGCCGCCGGCATCCAAGCTTCAGCCGGCGATGCTCCGGCGACCCTCCGGTGATCTCTTGTGGGTTCGGTGATAAGGTGAGCTCCACATCTCCTTTGGCCGGCCTCTATTCCTCCACCAAAAGCTGTCCAGTTTTTCTGGACAGCTTGTTTCTTTGTTGTCGGAGCGTCGTTTGGACGACGGTTAGTGCTCCGACAGTGGCTAACTTACCGGGGATTTGATCTCCGGTAATCCTCTGAGGTGGAGGACGAAGGATTCGTCAAACGGTTGACGAATACCTCTCCGGAGAATCGAGTTTTGAGGACTCGGTTTTGGATCCGAATTTGGATTCGGATTGTGATCATCTCTCGATCACGTCGTCTTCAACACGAGGCTAGTAACCCGTACGAAGACGAAGCTCGTGGCTTAGCGAAGTCATCCCGAGGAGCTCGGCGTGGATACGGATAGAGACGATTCTTACGAGGATCGTTCCGGTTGATGTCGTTCCCGCTATACGTCATACGAAAGGTATAACGTAGATAAATTTCTTTTATTGCAAATTTTAATTTACGGTTATGTCTACACTTATTGTAATATGCATGCGTGTGTGTTGTAATAAATATAGATTTATTATTTTAATTGCTTCCGCTGTGTTCATGTTTACGAAACATGATCGAACACACACACGCCGCGGTGCCGGAAACCCAACAGTGGTATCAGAGCCCAGGTTGTGTTTCGACAAAATCGTAAAATGGTTTTGCGATAGTCATAATGTATTTCTGGAAATTTTCTAAATTTTGGAAATTTAGAAGTATTTATGGAAATTTTTCAATTTTGGAAAGTCTAGAAGTATTTATGGAAATCTTCCACTTTTGGAAAGTTGGAAGTATTTATGGAAATTTATATTTTCCATAAATAAAATATTTGATTAGATTCTGGAAATTTGTTTCCTAATTTAATCATGATTTGATTTGGGAAATCAAATCTTAAAATATTTTATTTCCATAAGTAGTTTTAAAGATTTAGGAAATTGGTTTCCTAAATAGATTTTCCTTAATCAAATAATTCCATGAATAAAATATGTGATTAGATTTGGAAATTTGTTTCCTAATTTAATTATGATTTGATTTGGAGAATCAAATCTTAAACATATTTTATTTCCATAAATAGTTATGACATATAAGGAAATTATATACATGACATAATTGTATGCCATGTAATTGCATTAGATGCATAACATTATGCCATGCGTGTCGTGACATGTAGATGTATGCCATGTATGTCATGCCATGTAGATAATAGTTATTTGCATGCAAAGAGGATGAGACATAAAAACCCTTAATCAATATTAAAGCCTACACCTTCCATTAATATGGTTAGAACCAGAGTTCTGTTTCTTGTTTGGGTTGTTGGACTCTCTCCAAGCCCTACTCGAACTGAATATGTTCAAACCATGGAATAGTTTAATACTAATATGGTAAGAGTCAGAGGTCAATCGTTAGCTTTGGTTGTTGGACTCTCTCCAAGCTGGGCTAATTGGTTGAATGCGCTCTAACCATATTAAAACTATGTCCTGATTAATGGGTTGGCTTTAACCTGGAGCATCGGCTTGTTGGACTCTCCAAGGTCGATGTAAAGGGAGGTGAAGTTGGGTGCTATGCATATGATGCATACTTGTTAATGTGTTAACAACCCGATGTATGTGTGAACATTCAATTAGTTGATAGCACATTGTGATAGTTGCATATACGTGATATGCAATCGGTATAGTTGATACCTACCGTCGTAGTTATGAATGGCTTGTTGGACTCTCTCCAAGGTTGTTCATAACTATGATGGATATCAGCCCATTCGGAGATGGACCTACGATCTCCCGAAGTGATTTTGGGGTTTTTGAAATTCGAAAAAATGAATGGGATTTATAAATGTATATTGATGCATTTTAAAATCATCTTTATCATATATGCTCGTTTTGTATTTCTAAGTTAATATATCTGATCATGATGTGTTTGAATTTGCGTTCCATTTTGGATTCAAATAAATTGACTGGGCCGAACTTCTTGGACTAGCTTAGAAACTTGAGAATTGTTCTCAAGGTGGAAAAGCTTGCGTATGTCCTCGAAGCGCCTCTTCCCGCCCATCCTAGTGACAATGCAACTCTGGACCAATTGTTGGCCTATCAGAAATATATAAGTGATTCTGAACAAATGAGTTGCATCATGCTAGCCACGATGGAACCCAAGCTACGAAAGCAGCATGAGCATATGGATGCTCATATCGTAGTCCTTCATCTTTGTGAGTTGGTTGATGAGCAAGTGAGATTCGAAAGGTTCGAAGTCTCAAAGCTCCTCTTCACCTCTGAGATGCTAGGAGGTTCATCTGTGGTACTGCTCAATATGCTGAAGACTGTGGAGTCTTCTGAGAAGCATGAGCAGGGGACAGTGCTGTTAGTTGATTCCTCGAAGAAAGGTTCTAAGAGGAGGTCAAAAGAACAGCAGAAGGGAAAGAAGAGAAGGGCTAAGAAGGTAGAACTAGCACAAAAGGAAACTTGCCATCATTATGGCAAGGAGAGCCATTTGCGAAGAAAGTGCAAGATTTATCTTGAGTCCGTGAAGAAGAATAAGGCATCGGATGCCCCATCTTCTTCAGATATCTTCGTTATTGATTGTCATTCTATTTCCTCAAACACTTGGGTATTGGATACTGGGTGTGGCTCACATATATGTAATGACATACATGGGCTAAGGAATAGAAGAAGACTCGTCAAGGGAGAGTCAAATTTGCATGTTGGGAATGGAGCAAAGGTTGCTGCACTCGCCATCGGAACGTATTTGTTGAAACTCCCTGCAAGACTTGTCTTAGAACTGGACAATTGCTTTTATATTCCTTCGTTGATAAAGAACATCATTTCTATTTCTTGTTTAAATAGAAATGGTTTCCATTTGACGTTTAGTGACAATTGTTGTTACATAACTTTGAATGGGGTTCTTTATGGGACTGGAACATTAAGCAATGGTGTTTATACGTTGGACGTATCCAGTGACATTTGCAATATCGAAGCGAGCAACAAGCGTGCTCGAAAGGATAATCAAATAGACTCCTACATGTGGCATTGTCATCTTGGCCATGTAAGCAAGAAACGCATGTCCGAATTACACCGATGTGGAATTCTGGAATCGTTTGAATTGGATTCATACGATACATGCGAATCATGCTTAAAAGGCAAGATGACTAAGTTACCTTTTACGGGAAAAGATGAATGAGTGGGAGAGTTGCTAGGCCTAATACATAGTGATGTATATGGACCTATGTCAACTCAAACTTTAGGAGCCTATAGCTACTTCATTACCTTCACCGATGATCACTCACGGTTTGGGTATGTGTTCTTGATGAAACACAAGTCTGAAGCCTTTGAAAGGTTCAAAGAATTCAGAAATGAAGTAGAGAAACAACATGACAAAAGTATTAAAATACTTCGATCGGATCGAGGTGGTGAATACTTAAGTCAAGAGTTTCTTGATTATCTAAGAGACAATGGCATATTGTCTCAATGGACTCCGCCATATACACCACAGCATAATGGTGTATCTGAGAGGCGTAACCGGACCTTGTTGGACATGGTGAGATCAATGATGAATCATGCGACTCTTCCCAAGTCCTTTGGGGCTATGCACTTGACATTTGTTACTTGTTAAACAGAATGTCTACCAAGGTAGTCTCAACTACTCCATATGAGATATGGAATAGTAAGAAACCTCATGTATCTTACTTGAAGATATGGGGTTGTCCTGCTTATGTGAAGCGGACAGTATCAGACAAATTGGATGCTAAGTCTGATAAATGTCTATTTATTGGATACCCTAAGGAAACAAGGGGTTACCAAATCTATCATCCTGTGGAACAAAAGGTGTTTGTTTCAAGGCATGCTGTGTTTCTAGAGAAAGAGTTTCTCTTGCAAGAAAACAGTGGGAGTGTCATCGAGCTTGAGGAGGCTCGAGAGACTCAAATAGACATTGATGAGATACCTGGTGAAGCACAACAGCCGACAACTCATAGTGATGAGCAATCGGCTGGACCTATTGTAACACCACATATTCGTAGATCTGGTAGAACACGTAATATTCCTGAGAGATATGGATTTCTCGTAAGCGAATCAAACGACGTATTACTCATTGACGATGAGGAGCCTACCAGTTATGAAGAAGTGCTGACAAGTTCAGAAAGGGATAAGTGGCATGGTGCCATGAAGTCAGAAATGGATTCCATGTATGAAAACCAAAGTTTGGAACTTGGTTGACCCACCTGAAGGGATAAAGCCTATAGGGTGCAAGTGGGTTTTCAAGAAGAAAACCGACATGGATGGTAATGTGATTACCTATAAGGCTAGATTGGTGGCAAAAGGATATCGTCAAAAACAAGGTGTTGATTATGACGAAACCTATTCGCCTGTAGCTATGCTTAAATCCATTCGGATGCTCCTGGCCATAGCGGCTCATTATGATTATGAGATATGGCAGATGGATGTGAAAATAGCTTTCCTTAATGGAAACCTGCTCGAGGACGTGTATATGATACAGCCTGAGGGTTTCACATCGGTTGATAAAACCAAGGTATGCAAATTGCAACGGTCCATTTATGGACTGAAGCAAGCATCCAGGAGCTGGAATATCCGTTTTGATGAGACAATCAAAAGGTTTGATTTCTCACAAAATCCAGACGAACCTTGTGTGTACAAGAAGGTTAGTGGGAGGCAAATCGTATTCTAGTATTGTATGTCGATGACATACTACTTATAGGAAACGATGTTTCAATCTTACAACTGAAGGTTTGGTTATCCAAGACATTCTCCATGAAAGACTCGGGAGAAGCAACCTACATCCTCGGATTAAGATCTATAGAGATAGATCAAAGCAGTTGCTTGGTCTTTCGCAGTCTACATATATAGACCGAGTGCTAAAGAGGTTTAGCATGTCGGAATCCAAGAAAGGTTATCTGCCCATCAGGCATGGGGTACACCTTTCTAAGTCTATGTGTCCGCGCATAGAAAACGAGAGGATTTGCATGAGTAAGATTCCCTATGCATCCGCAATAGGATCTATCATGTATGCTATGTTATGTACGAGGCTCGATGTATCGTATGCTCTGAGTGTCACGGCAGATACGGTCGATCCAGAATGGATCATTGGATGATCATTAAGACGATCCTTAAGTACTTGAGAAGAACTAAGGATGTGTTCCTAATATATGGAGAAGGGTACATGGTGATACGTGGGTATACGGATGCCAGCTCCAGACAGACAAGGATGATTCCATGTCTCAGTCTGGGTATGTATTCACCTAGAATGGAGGTGCAATAAGTTGGAAAGGTTCCAAGCTTGACACTATAGCGGATTCTGCCACTAAGGCAGAATACGTTGCAGCTTTGGAAGCAGCAAAGGAAGCGGTTTGGATCAAGTAGTTCATCTATGAACTTGATGTGGTCTCATAAATGATCAAAACATGTGCTTCGCCGCTATCATCTTATCAGAGAGATCATCAGTAGGAACGAAATACAAATCGAGAAAATTCCCCGAAAGGAACTTAGCGGATCCCTTGACTAAGGCATTACCTCAAAATAAGTTTGAGGGTCATGTTCGAGCTTATGGTATTGGATACCGTAGCGATTGGCATTAGGCCAAGTGGGAGTCTGTTAGTAATATATGAGAGATGTCCTAAGGCAATCGCCTTATGTATGAACCATTTATATGATAAATGAAGATTCACTATTTGAGTGTATATGTTTTATGTATTTGATTGGATCATAAACTCATTTACTGAATGTCCACGATACGATTCACAGCATGAGAGAATTTGTGATTGGATCACAACTAGTGAGTATCTCTACATGTGTAATTGTGATGTATCAGAATTATCCCTAGTCGATGAATTGATGGATTTGGACACCATAAATTCTATCGAGACTAGCACGAGGTATACTCCTTGGTGTATCCAAGCAGCTGATTCTCACTGGCTGGAGACATTGTGATGTCCGGAGTTAATCGTGGATGCTACTTATGGTAACTAGTTCATTGGAGTGACCAGCCGTAAGACTTTATATGGTTCTCTGCATATATAGATATGTCAATGAAGTTCTTACTATAGCTTAAGTGCGATGTTCCTTTGACTTGCGGTATTCAAGTCATCTTGATCATGGAGACTTATGCTTTGACATCTTAAGCAAACATCTCTGAGGAGATGTGGACCCGGGATGATTGGGTATAAGTCGAAGTGATCGAAGGTGTTTGAATAGCCTATAAAGAATTCACCACTCCTTGCGAGGAGATGTATACCCATGGCCTCTCGTCGGATTGTTACTAAAGTCTTTGGCCAAAGCATTACATGTTTAAAGTAAGGTACTCTTCGATACATGTGGAGTAACTAGAATCCGTAGGACGAGGAAATGATACTTGGGCTAGGTGTGATGTAGTCAGCTTAGTGGGGACTGACACAATAGACCATGTCCTGAACCAAGTGGGTATAAGATGAGTGAAGGGAATGGGGCAAGATTCATTCGAGCTACTGAAGGGTTTCAGAAATAGTTCTGGATCAACCGTTGATCTTTTCGGTTAATTGGGGATCATGATGTACTACTAGGTGCCACTCATGATCGTTCTATAATTAATGGTTAATTATAGACGGCCAACATAAACCGAGAACTTATTTGGTCACACGCACAACGAGTGTAATCCAAAGGATTTAAAACGAGCTTGAGAATGGGATTCTCAGACCGAGAGAAACTATGTTTGGTTGGACCAAACATAAAGCGAGCATGAAATTGTTTCAGTCACAATGGAAGCGTGGATGGGCCGTGTCTTATGAAGACATAATGGATGGACCAAAATGGTTTGGTTCTAATCCAATGGATGAGAATAAACCAAAGGGTTTGGTTTATTTTAAACGAATGAACCAAAAGTTGGTTCGGTTCGTTTTAACTTAAAATAAACCATCATGGTTTGGTTTATTTTAACTTATCTTAATGGAGTGGGTTAACGGGCTTTATGGATATGATCCATTAACCATTAAGAGAATTAGTTCTCTATAAAATAGGGCTTAAACCCTAACCCTAAAGCTAATGAAGTTTTGTTGTTGCCGCCCAACATGGTGTTGCCGCCAACTTCATGGAGCTGCTGCCACCTCCTTGCCGCCGGCATCCAAGCTTCAGCCGGCGATGCTCCGGCGACCCTCCGGTGATCTCTTGTGGGTTCGGTGATAAGGTGAGCTCCACATCTCCTTTGGCCGGCCTCTATTCCTCCACCAAAAGCTGTCCAGTTTTTCTGGACAGCTTGTTTCTTTGTTGTCGGAGCGTCGTTTGGACGACGGTTAGTGCTCCGACAGCGGCTAACTTATCGGGGATTTGATCTCCGGTAATCCTCTGAGGTGGAGGACGAAGGATTCGTCAAACGGTTGACGAATACCTCTCCGGAGAATCGAGTTTTGAGGACTCGGTTTTGGATCCGAATTTGGATTCGGATTGTGATCATCTCTCGATCACGTCGTCTTCAACACGAGGCTAGTAACCCGTACGAAGACGAAGCTCGTGGCTTAGCGAAGTCATCCCGAGGAGCTCGGCGTGGATACGGATAGAGACGATTCTTACGAGGATCGTTCCGGTTGATGTCGTTCCCGCTATACGTCATACGAAAGGTATAACGTAGATAAATTTCTTTTATTGCAAATTTTAATTTACGGTTATGTCTACACTTGTTGTAATAAATATAGATTTATTATTTTAATTGCTTCCGCTGTGTTCATGTTTACAAAACATGATCGAACACACACACGCCGCGGTGCCGGAAACCCAACAGAATCGAATAGATCCATATGCAGGAGCTCAAGTACACTTGAGGTTCGTTCTTGGTTAGTTAACTTGTGTTGTGTCCTAGGTTGTTTTCCTTGTTGACAAGCATTACAGATTTTATTAACCAAGTTGTTGAGGTTGGGTCAGCCTCTAACTAAGCCACTCTGACTCATCTTGTGGACGAGTCTTGGGTGCGAGTGACCGAGTCGTCGGTGCCACAACCATGATTCCTCTTCCTGTGTCATAAGACATTTGGCTGAGGATTTGATTAAGTTAATTGTGTAAATGTTATTTGCCCTAGTTCCTTTGAGTATTGTTTTAGCTATTTTATTTGTTTTAATTACACATTCATTTTCTAAAAATACGACCTTATAGTTATTGTCACATAATTGGCTTATGCTAAGCAGGTTATATTCAAAATTCTCTACATGTAATATATTTTTAATAACAAAATTCGAGTTAAGCTCGATATCACTTGATCCGATGATTTTGAGCTTGCCGTTATTCCCAAAGGCTACCGATCCTTGTCGTTTGAATCGAAGCTTTGTGAATTTGAGTTGATCCCCGGTCATGTGTCGGGAGCAACCGCTGTCCAACATCCATTGATCCTACACACAAGGTGGTTGGATTGGATGTTAGATTTTTTATAATTTTTTTTTAAAAAAAGGTTGTAAGTTTTTAAACCTAGGTCATCACACCTGTGTCTATATGATCAAGCATGTTATACTTATGTGGTTTTTGTGAGATGACTTCCAATTAAGTTGATTAAGTGGATTTAGGTTCAAGTAATTTTATGTTAGATTTGGATTTAACCCTAGGCTTGTCAAGTTTACCTTTTCAAGATCATGGCTTTCAAGTCGTGCCGAGGCACAGGGGTCTTCTTTTATCGGATCATCGACCACTTCCTTAGACAAAGCCATTTTCAAGAAAAAGATGACTTGATTCACCTAAGACTATTCCTAGTCTAACTGGTTATTTTTGAAAAGAGGCTCCCCGAGGCTCAATCTTTTCGAAGTTGGTTATGTTTTCGAAAAGAGGCTCCCCGAGGCTCAATCTTTTCGAAGAATTTTAGTTGGTTATGTTTTTGAAAAGAGGCTCCCCGAGGCTCAATCTTTTCGAAGAATTTTAGTTGGTTATGTTCGTGTTCTAAGTGAGTTCACAAGTTTTAAAGCACAAACTTTCTAAGTTAAAGCACAAACTTTCTAAGTTAAAACATGCAATTTCTAATTTAAAGCACAAACTTTCTAAGTTAAAACATGCAATTTCTAAGTTAAAGCACAAACTTGTTTTGTACTGGCTCCCCCTAGACCGTTGAATCGGTTCGGTCTATCCACATAGTGGATTTGGTCCTTGGGAATCCAGTACGGGTTGGATCCTAGAGTTGAAATCAAAAGGTTCTTAGGGACCCATGCTTGGACATGTTTCCTATGTCGACTTACAATCGACATATACGACCTATTAGTCGTGTTTGAGTTAAACCCTAGTCCAGCCTTGTTGTACACGACCCTTTGAGATCCAAGTAGGAGGTCAAGTCCTTTGGATCCCAAAGTGATCCTTTCCAACGTGTTCCTAAGATCTTCGACTTGACTTTTCAAGAGTGAGTTCTCAACTTCGAGTTTTTCAACTCAAGTTGAGTCCTTCTCTTGAACTCGACTAGTCGAAGAGGTTAGGGAGACCTTGTGTTTGAGGAGTTTGACCTCCTCAACCAAGGTCTCGACCTTGGACTCGGACTTAGCTAACTTCCTAGACAAAAACCTAACCGTACTATGTAAAGTATTAAATAAAGTTCGACTTACTTTAAGGGTATCTTTTGAACCGGATGCGTATCCGTGGCTAGACTTGAAGGTAGCTTCGTAGTCCGAGTCATCCTCAGGTTCCGACTCAAGTTCAGGTTCGGTCTCCGTGTCTGACTCAATTGATCTTGCCATGAAGACGTGGTCTTCGTCTTCTTCGGATGATGCTTCTTCCCATGTCACGTTGAGCGCCTTCTTGTGCTTAGGTGCTCGGTGGTTGAGCTTGGGGCACTCGGACTTGATATGTCAAATCCTGTTACACTCATAACACCTAATATTAGAACTTTTAGGCTTACCTTGGTTGAGTCGAGTTGTGGTTCTCTTTCTTCCCTTGGCTATCCTTCGAGCTAGATTCATTAGTTCGGCAGTCAATTCTGGGTCAACTTCTTCTTCGGACTCGTCTTCCTCCTCGGTTGGTGGTGGCTTGCTTGCGATTTTCTTCTTCTTTGAACCTGCAAACAAGGCTATACCCCTCTCGGGTTCCGAGTTGGACTGCTCATGTAATTCGAAATCGGAAAAGAGTTCATCTAACCTAATTTTAGAAAGATCCTTGGAGACCTTGTAGGCATCGACCATGGATGCCCACAAGGTAGTCCTCGGAAACGAGTTTAGAACATACCTTATAAGGTCGCGGTTTTCGACCTTTTGCCCGATTGCGTGTAGGTTGTTGACTATATCTTGGACACGGGCATGGAGTTGCGTCGCGGACTCGTGTTCCTGCATTTTTAGTGTGTACAATTTATTGAACAACAAATCACGTTTGCAAACCTTAGCTTGATCCGATCCTTCGTGTAACTCGATTAGCTTCGTCCAAAGATCCTTTGCGCTTATGAAGGGGCCGACGCGATTTAGCTCCTCTTTGGATAGGCCGCATTGGAGGATTTGTGTTGCCTTGGCGTCGGCTTCGACTTGTCGTTTTGTTGCAATGGTCCATTGATCATAATCCAAGGAGTCACCCACTTCATTGGTCGGAAGTGTGAAACCCGTTTGGATTATGATCCACATCTCGATTTGGGTTTTGAGAAAGCATTCCATCCGACCCTTCCAATAACGGAAGTCATCTCCGTTGTAAAACGGAGGTCGGACGGTGCTAAAACCCTCGAGATGGGCCATTAGAACAAAAGACCGAAGGAGACGAAGATGAAGAAACTAGCAATGACAAAAACACGAAAGCAAGTACCAAGACTCGCGTCTTGGATTAGTAGTGCGGGAAAAAACTTAACAAAGCGAAATAAATAAAAAAAACAGAATTAAAAGAAAAATAAATCTGTAAAAAGGCTAGATTGGTGGTTTCACCAAATCTTTGCAACCCCCGGCTCTAATACCAATTGTTGGATCGATTTGAAACGCTAGAGGGGGGGTGAATAGCGATAGAAACTTTTTAGTACGAATTCGTTTTTAAAAAAAAACTTATATGCAGCGGAAAAATAAACAAAACAAAAAGTAAAGGAGACAATAGACACAAGAGATTTACTTGGTTCGTAGCCAAAGGCTACTACTCCAAGGCCCTAGTGGTCCTTGACCACGTACGGAGGGCAAACTACTAAAGAACTCCCCCTCGTTGGAGGTAGGAGTTAGACGGATACAAAAAGCCCGAGGTAGAAGGACACTCCCCCTCTCCTCGTTATAATGAAAGCTTTACTAAAAGGAATAAACAGAAATACAATTTAGAACTTTTGTTACCGATGACTTTAAAGGTTGGAGGTTGAAGCTCTAGTCGTCGTCTCGGCAGCGCTTCATCGTAGGGATGTCGGAGAGTCGGAGCATATCGGAAGCACTTGGAAGCTTTTGAATTGATTGAAAACCCTAGGTTTGGCCCTCCTTTTATAGCTTTGAGCCCCTCATCGAATGGGTCTTTAGCCAATCACAAATGGGCACAAAACCCCTTGAAAAATGGTGATAACTCTTGACTACTCGAGTCGATGGCAAGATCGGCCGATCGATGGCAAGATCGATCGGGCCGACATTATCGACCTTCGGCAGCCGATTGCTTGACGGGCAAATGAGTCCTCCGGCAATGTGATGCTAGCTGCAATGCAAGGTTTGCTCAATAAAAACATAATTTCGATGGTCGTCGACCATCCGATCTCGACCTAGACCATCTATAAGAAGTCTTTGGTCAGATCTACGCTTAAGATCATCCCTATAAAGAGGATACGACCTTACTTACGCTCGCATACACGAGCTTACCTCAGTACTTACATGTTGCTTTTGCTTTCGGCCTTCCACTCAATTCCTTCGGCTCCCTCCGAAGTCTCTTGAGTGTCGCCCGACCACCGCGGCTTCCTCCGGGTGTCGCTAGCCTTCAGCTCCAGCGTTGAGACTTTTTTGCACACTTGATTTAGCTCATGAGATAACAATATATGCTTAACTTTGTATCGTTTGCTATAATCAAAACTTAGGTTCGACTTAGGTGCCTACTGCACCAACATAATCCTCTTGCTTCTTGCCGCCAACTCCAATATCTTTTGCTTCCAATTTCTCTCCACGCCAACTCTAAGGCTCCTTTTATAGAGTTTAGGGATAAGCCTTGTTTTAATCTCCACCATTGGTTCAAGGGATTTAATCTCAACCGTCGGATCTAGAGATTTAATCTCAACCGTCGGATCTTAGGGATTTAATCTCTACCTTTGGAACTAGAGTTTTGTTTCTATCCATTGGATCTAAGCTTCATGAGGTTTTAAAAGGCTACAATAGGAACCATGAGGAGGAGTTGGATCTTGGCCACCCATGGATCAAGCCCACATAAAGTCCGATCAATTAATGATAATCCAATCCACTAAAGGATTATCATTGATCTATCTCACCAACCCCCATAAGTTAATATGGGCTCCATATATTATTTATAAATTTTCTCCCCGTGTTTACGATCTCGAATGTCCGTCAATTAATTAATTTACTGCCCATTAATTAATCAACATCTAACTCTATGAGTAGTACCACTCAACCTTTTCATCATGCCGGACCAAGTCCACTTGTAGGGTTTACATGATGAACCTTATGAACTCCTCAAGGGGACATCATCATCCTAATATATAGGACACGGTTTCCTCCTATAATCAATGACACACCATATAAATAATATCATTTCCCAACTTACCGAGCCTATCGATTTAATCTATAAATCTCGCCCATTGGTAAATCAAAGAGATGAATACTAAGTATATGTGCCCGTTATTATATCGAGATTAAGAGTATGTAAAATATAATATCTGAGGTCCGATTCGATTATGTAGTCAACAATAAATCGAATCACCTCTAAGTCGGTCCTATTTAATACACACAAAGTGCACTAGTGTGATTCTATGGTCAAGACAAACCAATACTAAATCACACTACAACCATTCCAATGGTTTGTCCAAAGCCATCTCGGTTGTGAGCCTTTACTAATACTTTACAAGGAGCTGATAACATGATCTTCCGTGTGACACCACACACCATGTTATCTACAATGTAATGTATTAGACGATATGCATAACCATAAAATATGCAAACAATGATCATGTGATTCTTATTTCAAAATAAAGATGTTCATAAAAAAGATAGACTTTTTAGTATACATCCCAACACATAGGGATTGATTCGACATCCTCGTATAGTCTATTCCGTCCTTTTATGGTGGAGATAGCTCCCGGTAGATGCGGTGGCTCATCGAGAGAGTGTATGATGTCCCTTCCACAAAACCATAGCTAAATGTCTAGACAACGCCAGTTGATAGCATTGTTTTGCGACACACAAGTGAAACCGAAGTCCTAGAATCACCTTTGAAGACCTCGGGACGCTCCCTTCTTCCTCCGTGTGACACTGTATAGAGTATAGTCCACCGACAGTCCTCACAAATCGAAACCTCTTAGAGTTTACTTCTGAACAATTTCAACCACTAAACATATCGATATTCGAATCTTAGTCCCTATGGGATCGATAATCTTTTATTACTTGACGACATTCGTGCACTTACGGGCGTTGAGTGCCAGCGGGCGTTTCAAGTCCTCGATGGCCTCCGTCGTGAGATTTGAGGTAGCGTTCGGGTGCATCAGGCTCCCTGACCCCGATCGTACCACCATCACCACATGCGCCAACTAGCGCTTAGATCTGATAGTGGAGTCCCCACCATATGAGGGACCATCCACATCGGCGCCCATCTCTCCCCATTTGCATCACTCTCTCTCCAGTCCACACATGCATAGGAGCCCACCTAGTCCACGTCGACATGAGCCTGCACCTGCACCACCACCTTTTTCTACTTTTGAATAGGATGTAGGTACATCTACCTACAATTTTTTGGAGTTTCGATCATGCCTCGACGACATATATGACAAGAAGAAGACACAGAGGTAGCAATGGGAGGAGCAGAGTGCCTATACACAGGTGGAGTTTCAGGGCTTTCGGGAGCACTTCCAGCGCACCGAGAAGTTTTACGACGAGGCCCTCATCTACTTCCAAGAGGAGGCTACCTGTCGCTAGGCGGAGGCTGCCTACCACCAGAAGATGCAGCAGAATATACGAGCCCAGCAAGCATAGTGGGCTAGGGAGGAGGAGCACCGTGCAGCCGCTGCATCCACCAACTCTCAGATCGACCACATGTACAAGTGGCATCAGCGGCTTAGTAGCAGGTTCTCCCAGAACCCCGAGATGTCGAGACTACCAGACTTTCTACCTCATCCACCATACTAGAGGTATGGTTCATGGTGCACGCGATCACGACCTCAAATCTCACGACAGAGGCCGTTGAAGACTCTAAGCGCACGCTCATGCTCAATGCCCGCAAGTGCATGGATGTCGTCAAGTAATAAAAGATTATCGATTCCATAGGGACTGGGATTCTAATATCGGTATGTTCAGTGGTTGAAATTGTTCAGACATAAACTCTAAGAGGTTTCGACTTGTGAGGGATGTCGGTGGACTATACTTTATACGGCGTCACACAGAGATGGAAGGGAGCGTGCCGAGGTCTTCAAAAGTGATTCTAGGACTTCGGTTTCTCTTGTGTGTCACAAAACAATGCTGTCAATTGGCGTTGTCTAAACATTTAGCTATGGTTTTGTGGAAGGGACATCATACACTCTCCCGATGAGCCACCGCATCTACCAGGAGCTATCTCCGCCTAAAAGGACGAGATAGACAGTATGAGGATGCCGAAACAATCCTTACAATGAACCGTGTCCGGTTCCATCGCATCGTTCTACCCACAGTTACAAGAGATCAGGTTTACCCCTAGGTTCCTTGTATAAAATCCCCTAAATCTTAGATACGAGGGCTGTCACCCCTCATATCGCCTAAGCAAAGCAGGTAGAAAACTAAACACACATAGATATAGTAAAAGCAGCTACCAATTGTCAAATTAAACTCAAAGACAGAATTTAACATGAACCAACATTGTAATGTGCACACAAGCTACTTCCTAATCCTAGAATCGAAAGAACTACTCCATGTACATGAAGGAGGAATCACAAAGCATGTACATGTTCAAATATATCAGAGATAAAATGCAGGAACAAAAGATTACAATGCTTTCGTGGTCTTCTCTCCGGCGTTGAAGTGCAAGGCATGGATCTCCGATGGTATTCCTCCTCCCCATTGCGAGTTCCTGAAGCTTTTTAGGGCTTCAGTGTGCCGTCCTAACCGTCGTGCCTCCTCCCTAGGATTTGGGTGGAGCCATCCTTATATAGACACCACCTCTGACCGCTGTAAAATCTAGAAAAAGTCCTAGTCGCACAAATCTGGCAAGCCGTCACAAGGTCATGTGTTTCCACACGGCCAGCCCATGTGCGATCCCGTGTGTTTCCACACGGCCAGGCCATGTGCGGCCTCGAGGTAGCTGATCTCGCCCATTGGACACGGCCATGTGTAGCCACACACCCTGGCCGTGTCCCACTTTGGGTCTAGGTGCAAAATGTCCTTCTTTTGCTCGAAAGTGCGCCTTTTCACCCAAAATGCTAACCTGCACATAAAAGTACAAAGAGCATACCTCCGAACCAGAAAATAGGAAATACGTACAAAATAGAGTAACATATGCATGAAACTAACATAAAATGTAGTGAGATGTGAGCGAAAACTACTCTTAAAACCCTATGTGTTTCGCTCATATCACTTCCCCCAGACTTAAATCTTTGCTTATCCTCAAGCAAACCTCAGTGCCATGAAATTTAAAAAAGATATTATTCCATACTTAACATGTTAACTAAATTTATCAAGTGGTATTTACAATCAAAGAAAAACAAATATTTTCTAGAAATTCACTAAGTTAGCTCCTCGTGCTCGTGCTAAGCAAATCATTCTTAGGGGATGCCCATTCCATGGTGAGTTAAGTCGTCACCCCATATCTTTCCTAAGGTTTCCAGCTCTTAGGCACTTACCTGCCCAAAGCGAGGGTCGTTCCCTAGATCTATCATAAAGTCTCAAAGGCGTGCTCGGTATTGAGAGAAATTGATAGGTGTTTCCCCAGTAACCTAACTCGGTCTCAAAGGGGCACCTAGCCATTTCTACTCACGACAACTGTTTTTTATCCCTCATAATCTTCTCTCTCTCTGTCCCTTTTTTTCTTTTTTTTTCCTTTGTTTTCTTTTTCATTTTTTTCTTTTTCTCTCCTTTTTTTTCTTCTCACTGGGATTTTGATTTTTCCAAATGGGCTTACACAATATGAGCATCTCCAGTAATTAAAATGCTAAACCTAAAGTCACCTATGGATTCCAAAGTACTAGACTACTGAGATGAATCATAACTAGGTATATACTAGATTATCCCTTTCAGAATGTTCGACATGTGTAAGTGTAAAAATAAAGCTAACCAGTGTAAGTCTAGAACATTCAGTAGAGCGAATAAAATAAAATACCACGAGATAAATGAAGTTAAGCTACCTATGGGAACAACTCATGCAAGCAAATTTTTATAAATACTACTGAGGCAGAACTAAGTACTGCAGGAAACTCAAAAACCCATGCATGAATAAATGAATGAAAATACCGGAAAAGAAACTACTGCTAGGAAACAAACAAAATAAACTTTGGGGTCCTCCCCCCCAGACTTAAACGAAAATATACCTCTAGTATGGTTGATGAGGTGGAAAGTCTGGGAGCCTTGGCATATCGGGATCCTGAGAAAACCTGTTGTTGAGCCGCTGATGCCACATGTACATGTGGTTGATCTGGGAGCTGGTGGATGCAGCGGCTGCTCGATACTCTTCCTCCCTGGCCCATTGTGCCTGCTGGGCATGCATGTGTTGCCGCTTCTCCTGGCGGTAGGCGGCCTCATCCTGGTGACGAGTAGCCTCCTCCTGGAAGTATATACGGGCCTCGTCATAGAACTCCTCAGCCCACTGGAAGTGCTCCCGGAAGCCCTGGAACTCCGCCTGCGTGTAGGCGCTCTACTCCTCCCATCGCTGCCTCTGTGTCTGTTGCTCGATGTATATGTCGTCGAGGCATGATCAGAACTCCGAGAAATCATAGGCAGACGTACCTACATCCTGCTCAAAGGTGGAAAAATGTGGTGGTGCAGGTGCAGACTCATCTCAGCTTGGACCAGGTGGGCTCCTATGCATGTGTGGACTGAAGGAAGAGTGATTTAAAATGGGGAGAGATGGGCGCCGATGTGGGTGGTCCCTCATGTGGAGGGGACTCCACTATCAGGTCCAAGCGCCAGTTGGCGCGTGTAGTGATGGTGGTATGATCAGGGTCGGGGAGCCTAATGGTCGTCAGATTTTTCCTTACAGAGCATAAGGAGGGTCCTTCTCTCACAATCATCTTCATGGCCATGCACACTCCTAGGTTGATCCGAGGGCTCCCCTCTATACTCTCTAATGCAGTGTAATCGTACCCCATCCTATGGTAAATGTGGATAAGTAGGTCCCCCACATTAATCTCTCCTCGTGTTGCTTTGCCCATCTTCACTAAGTGTCTGATGAAGTGGGACCCTACATCAATGCTACTCCTTTCTTGTAGCATGTCCCAGAGGCAAATCAGCTTGCTAGCTCTAACTACACTGTCACACTCCCTACGACCAAATATAGTACTGGCCATGATGCGGTGGAGGTATCGGGAGACAGGGTTTTAGAGGCATGACGCTTTGGCCCTAGAAGGGTCATAAGCATGCTCTCCTGTCAACTCGGTCCAAAATACATGAGAGTTGAACCCAATAGGGATTCTTCTCTCTCCCCCACTCGGCATGCCAAAGCATGAGTTCCATTGGTGAAGGGTCCATTCATGCTCAATGTTCAAAAGCCAAAAAGTTATCCTACCCTCCTCGCTCTCTCTACCCGTTAAAATTTCCGCCTCTAAGGAATTCAAAAATTCTAGAACTATCCTAGGGTAGGTTGGGTGCCTTATTCCCATTATCTCTTCCCACCTCATTTTTGCAAATAGGGCTTGAATATCACCCAACAACCCTAATGACTATAGCAAATCTTCATCTAAGTACCTAGTAGCAGTGAGTTTAAGAGTAGAAGAGTGGGTAGGGCATTACCCTCCTCCAGAGCTTGAGGGGCGTCGGCTGTCCTTGTTCATCACTCCGAAGCATAGGATCGAGGTGCTACCTGCTTTGTCCTCCTCATTCTTGCTTCTTCTGGCTTCCTTTGAGGTTAAAAGTGCTTCTAGATGGCGGGGAAGACGAAACTACATGGCTAGGGCAAGAGCACTCGAAGCACATGGTGCAAATGGGGTGAAAACACACTGATCACCCCTTTTAACCTTGCGCAACATGACCATGTGAAAACTCATAGCCAGGCCGTGTGTGCCTAGGGTCAGTCAGGCACGACCGTGGGAAAACACATGGCCAGGCCGTGTATCCCCATTTTTCTTCCCGTTTTGCGTTAGGGTTAGAATTTTCTCATACACTTCATCGTGTAGGTTAATATGGATTTTATTTTTTCCTAGCAAAGTGTAACACTCCAAAATTTTTCTCCAAAATTTTTGGTATAGAATTTAATTTTTTTGTCTAGTAGATTATATATGGGATCCTGGAAAATGATGATAAAAGAAAAAAAAAAGTGGAGAGGTGGGGTTTGAACCTTAAGCCTCTTGGTGAGAGTTAATTCTTACCATGCATGTGATGACCAAGTGCTCAGCAGTAGCTTACTGTTGGAGAAAGGGGAAAAATTGTAGATGAGTGTGAGGAGGGTAAAATGAAGAGGCATGAAAAGAGAAGAGACACTTCTCTTCCTCCCTTTATAAATAGGAGTGGAAGTTCCATTTGGCCACTTCTTCCTCCCTCTTCTCTTCTTCTTCCTCACCGAAACTCACCTTCTCCATTTCCATTTTCCGAAATTCATCCAAGCAAGAAGAAGGCTAGGGTTGGCTTCCATTAGGTCATCTTCAAACTAAAAGCCAAGCGAAGGAAGTAAGATTCCCTCACCTGCAGTATTTTTGTTCTTGTAGGACATGATACATGAAAGAAATATGATGCTAGATACCTTATAAGTTTCGGCCAACCAAGGTTTTGGGCTAGGGTTGCATCAAAATGCTTCTAAGGAAATTTTTTATAGGTTGTATGCTTCATGTAGCTTCGTGCCCCTACATGTTTCGGCCAACCAAGGTTTTGGGGCTAGGGTTGCATGAAAATGCTTCTAAGGAAATTTTTATAGGTTGTATGCTTCATATAGGAATTTTTAGGTGCCAAAAACCCAAGCTTTGTGCCCCTACAAGTTTCGGCCAACATTGGTTTTAGGGCTAGGGTTTCATGAAAACACCCCTTATGAAGTTATGTTATGTTGTATGCCTTCATGTATGAATTTATGTAACAAAAAAATGAAATTTTGGTACCCGACAAATTTCGGCCAACATTGGTTTTAGGGCTAGGGTTTCATGAAAACACCCCTTATGAAGTTATGTTATGTTGTATGCCAACATGTATGAATTTATGTAACCAAAAATAAAATTTTGGTACCCTCCAAGTTTCGGCCAACAATGGTTTTAGGGCTAGGGTTGCATGAAAACACCCCTTAGGAAATTAGGATATGTTGTATGCCTATGTGATGAACATGTTTATGATTTTCATATGTCATGAAATATGCCTATGTGAAGAACGTGTTTATGATTTTAATATGCCATGAATTATGCCTATGTGATGACCATGTTTCTAATTTTAATATGCCTATGTGATGAACATGTCTATGATTTTCATATGTCATGAAATATGCCTATGTGAAGAACGTGTTTATGATTTTAATATGCCATGAATTATGCCTATGTGATGACCATGTTTCTGATTTTAATATGCCTATGTGATGAACATGTCTATGATTTTAATATGTCATGAAATATGCCTATGTGATGAACATGTTTATGATTTTAATATGCCATGAATTATCCCTATGTGATGACCATGTCTCTGATTTTAATATGCCTATGTGATGAACATGTCTATGATTTTAATATGTCATGAATTATGCCTATGTGATGAATATGTTTATGATTTAATATGCCATGAAATATGCCTATGTGATGAACAAGTTGATGATTTTAATATGCCATGAAATATGCTTATGTGATGAACATGATTATGCTTTAAGACCCCTTTAAGGTATTCTTAAGTTATGAATGCATATATGCTATGATATGTCTAAAAAGATGCTTCCCCTTTTTATGTTGGGATTAAGAGCTCTCCTTATGATAAGATAAGACGGAGATGCTTCCCTTTTTAAGTAGGGATTAAGAGCTCTCCTTATGATAAGATAAGACGGAGATGTTTCCCTTTTTATGTCGGGGGATTAAGAGCATTCTTTATGATATGACAAGAAAGAAAGGAATTAAGTATTTTACTTTGTAAGAGGTTAAGTACCCGACCCGTTAGGTGGTCGTTAATCAAATCCAAAGGGACATAAGAAGACGTAAGAGGTCTTGCTCTGGTAAGACGTAAGAGGTCTTGCTCTAGTAGGTCTGGTGGCTCGCTACCCCAACCTATTAGGGAACGCGCATTATGTGGTACTTAACCTGGGGCCCCCCATTCAAGTTATGATTATGTTGAAGTACCTATATGTATATGTTTTGAAAAGAAAGGACTTGTATGAAATTAAGAATGCTTATGATTATGTCCTTGATGCATGTTTAGGATTTATGAAATTATGAATGTTTATTTTCAAGTTTAAGAATGCTTATGATTATGTCCTTGATGCATGTTTAGGATTTATGAAATTATGAATGCTTATGTTCAAGTTTAAGAATGCTTATGATTATGTCCTTTATGCATGTTTAGGATTGATGATGTCATGAATGCTTATGTTTAATTTATGCCATGCTTAGATTTAATTATGTTTAACATGCTTATGTAAATCTCATGTCATGCTTATGTTTTATTACGTGGGTATGTTGATGATTAGTGTTGTTATGAAATTCTTATGCTATTTATGCTAGTATGCTCATGTCTTCTAATTGTTTGATGAAGTTGTGGCTTTTGTGAGTAGGCAAGAATCTTATTAAGCTATATGCTTATAGTTTATGTTGTCCATATACTGCAGATACAGGAAACATGAACTAGAGGAAGTAGCAGGAGGGGCCAAGTGTGTGTGATAGTGGCATGGTGGAAAAAGACCCTTTTACTATCTGCTTATATTTATATGCTCAATGAATAACTTAAGACATTGCTTCCGCTTATAAGACTTGTGATTTATTAGTACCATGTTGGATGTTGCTTAGTTATGATACTGTTCAATTACTTAAGAAAGTTTGATATGTTAGAACTCATGAATGAATCTTTATGTTATGCATGTTATAAAATGAGATAAGATATGTTAACATGCTAATTATGAATATGATATGGGATGCATGTATAAAAGAAGGTTTAAGCCATGATAACATGTTTAAGTATGTAAATGGTGAAATGATCCATATATGTTATGTTATAAAAAAAAAAAAAAAAGTAGCGCCGCCCTGAGGGCAGATAAGGGCGGGCGTTACAGGTTGGTATCAGAGCGGGGTTCACCTTTCCACTATCACACATCAAGCCTCCATCCTGCTATTTCCAAGTAAGTAACTTTATGCATACCTAAGTTTCTTTTATAATGAAGAATGTCTTCTATTTAGATAGAAATAATACCTCATCATGTTTTAGTAGAATGGGATCACACTTGTGACTTAGATAGAAATAATACCTCGTCATGTTTTAGTAGAATGGAACCCTACTTGTGACTTAGATAGTAATGATACCTTACCAAGCTTTATATGATGGAAACATGTTTCTAACCTAGAAATGCAACTAGGAAGGATACCTTACCTTGTTTATGATAAGGAATGTTTAGATGCATGTATATGAGTAGAAATTATAATAATACCTTAATTATTTATTTATCACTTAGATAACATGAATGGGAGACGTAGTAATAGAGGGAATGAATCGGCACCCCCACCTAATTTGGTGCATGTCGTTACCGAGCTACATCGTCAGGTCGCAGAACAACAGCTGGTTATCAATGCTCTCATGAACCAACAAGGGAACCCTAGCACCACACCAGAGACGCAGAACGTGACGCCAAACACGACCACTATGGTGCAAGCACCACTAGTCAATGCTGCCACCGGGGTCCGGCCCGAAACTTATCTGATTTAGTGGCAGAGGCTGAAACCAGAAAATTTCTCAGGTGCCTGTGAACCATGGGATGCCCAAGCCTGGTTTAAAACAGTTGAGAGCATCGTGGAGCTGCTGGATTGGCCCGAGTACGAAAAGATAAAATGTGCCTCCTTCTGTCTTTCCGGAGATGCAAGGATGTGGTGGGAGAGAGTCAAGGCAAAGAGACAAGTAAATCAAATGAGGTGGACAGACTTTGAATCTGAGTTCTTCGAGGAGTTCTTTCAGAGACGGATCACAAATAAGCACTACGATGAGTTCCTCGAGTTCCGACAAGGCGATCTATCAGTCATTGAAGTTATGAAAAGGTTCAACCGACTGGCACGTCTCTGCCCCGAATTAGTCAGTACAGAAAGGGAAAGGAACAGACTAATGCTTAAAATGTTACGACCAGAGATAGCTCTGAATGTGACTGGTAAAGTCAATGGACCCCAGACTGCCGAAGAGCTATTCAGTAGCGCCCTGATCACCGAGCACTACCTGAACAACATCGGTCAGCGGAATAAGGCACGGACCGGAGATCAGAAATCTCCGAATACTAGCTGGAAGAGGGACCGCAGTGGCAAGAAGAAACAGTGGAATGGCCCAAAAGGGGGCCCAGGAAACAGCCAAACTGGGTATCCTGACTGTCCTACATGTGGGAAGAAGCATCCGGGGGAATGTCGTCAGGGCACGAGGAAGTGTTACAACTGTGGACTGGAGGGGTACATAGCCTGGAACTGTCCTACTCGAGTTCAGGCACCTCCTCCTCAGTAGTATGTCCAGTATCCGGGAGCTCCTCCACAGCTTCACCAGATGCAGGCTACGATAGAGGGTCCTCAGGTAAGCCAAGGGAGACTGGAAGCCCCACCCGTTGGGACAAATGCCAGGGTGTTCTCCCTCACCAGAGAGGACGTAGCGAGTGCCTCGACGGTTGTCACAGGTCAGATATTTATTTTCAGTCAGTATGCTACTGTATTGTTTGACACTGGGGAAACCCATTCGTTCATCTCTACGCCTTTCACAAGAAAGATAGATAGGCATCCCCAAGTTTTGAACTATAAATTCTTAACAACGTTACCTTCGAGAGAAGTGATGCCATCCACCCATATTCTGCGCGCCGCACCAATTAGACTCGCAGACAAGGAGCTCTATTGTGACCTGATAGTTCTAGATATGCGGGACTATGATGTTATATTGGGCATGGATTTCCTGCACAAGTACGGTGCTTCAATTGAGTGCCGTAAACGAAAGGTGATCTTCCGACCCGAAGCAGAGGTCTCATTTGAGTGTATCGGGGAGCCAAAGAAAGGAACAAGGAAATTCTTATCAGCGCTGAAAGCCCGAAAAATGTTAGAAAATGGATGCACCGAATTTGTAGCACACGTGGTTGATATCGTATCAACAAGGAACTAGAAGCTAGAAGATGTCAGAGTGGTATGCGACCATCCGGAGGTATTCCCTGATGACCTATCTAGATTACCACCTGATAGAGAAATTGAGTTCGAGATCGAATTGATTCCCGGAACTAACCCGATCTCCAAGGCACCTTACCGTATGGCACCGACTGAGTTGAAAGAACTTCAAAAACAGCTACAAGAGTTACTTGACCAGGGATTTATCCACCCTAGTCACTCACCATGGGGATATCCTGTGTTGTTCATAAAGAAAAAAGATGGGTCTATGCGAATGTGTATAGACTACCGGGCACTGAACAACGTGACCATCAAGAATAGGTACCCCCTTCCCAGGATTTACGACTTGTTCGACCAACTGAAGGGAGCTACTGTCTTTTCAAAGATCGATCTCAGGTCTGGCTATCATCAAGTAAAAGTAAAGCCAGACGATATTCTGAAGACGACCTTCCGGACAAGATACGGACATTATGAGTTCGTAGTTATGCCCTTCGGAGTAACCAATGCTCCTGCGATGTTCATGGACCTGATGAATCGAGTATTCTCGGCCTTCCTCGACAAATTTGTAATCGTCTTCATCGACGATATTCTTATCTACTCAAGAGACCGAGAAGAGCATGCCGACATCCAAGACAAGATTACATGATTCTCGCAGAAGAGCAACTATATGCGAGTTCTCCAAATGTGAGTTACTGATCGCTTGAGTCCTTCTTGGGTCATGTCATCTCTAAAGAAGGAATCATGGTAGACCCAATAAAGGTTGAAGCTGTGAGGAACTGGAATAGGCCAAGGAATGTGAGTGAAATCAGGAGTTTTCTCGGGCTAGCAGGCTATTACAAAAAGTTTGTAGAGGACTTCTCTAGAATTGCAGCCCCTAAGACAGCCCTCACCAGAAAGGACAAGCAATACAAATGGACTGAGGACTGTGAGAGGAGTTTTACAGAATCAGAGAGGAGATCGACTCCCATTCTGACTCTCCCTGAAGATAATGAAAGCTTCGATATGTATAGTGGCGCTTCTAAACTGGGGCTCGAAGTTGTACTTATGCAAAATGGCAAGGTTATCGCTTACACCTCTAGACAGCTCAAGGAGCACAAAATAAATTATCCTACCCATGACTTAGAACTGGCAGTCGTGGTATTCGCTCTGAAAATATGGAGACACTACTTATATGGAGCTCGGTGCAGGATTTATACAGACCACCAGAGTCTGAGATATTTCTTCACTCAGAAAGACCTAAACATGAGACAATGCAGATGGCTCGAGCTAGTCAAAGATTATGATTGTGAGATATTCTATCATCCAGGGAAGGCCAACAAGGTGGCAGATGCACTTAGCAGAAAGTCCTGTGCCGCTTTGATGTCCTTATCGATGCTATCTCAGCCCCTAAAAAGGGAAATAATGAATTACGGAATAGAGATTATTTCTGGGCAAATTTCCACCATGACGATAGCGCCGACGTTGTTCGACGATATATTGGGAAAGCAAGATGGTGATTCAGACATCCAGAAGATCAAACAGGAAGTCCGGGAAGGAAGGGATAATGGATTCCGCATTTCCGACAGCGGATTATTATACCTTCGGGATCGACTATGTATTCCGGACGATCCAGAATTACGAAAGAAGATACTCGAGGAATCCCATGGAACCCCTTATACCCCGCATCCTGGATCTACAAAAATGTATCAGGACTTAAGAGATAAATTTTGGTGGTCTGGCATGAAAAGGGATGTGGCTCAGTACGTCAGCACCTGTCTGACCTGCCAGAGGGTTAAGGCAGAACACCAGAAACCTGGAGGATTACTGCAGCCGATACAGATTCCAGAGTGGAAATGGGAAGAAATTTCTATGGATTTTATCTCGGGATTACCCAGAACAACCAGTTACGTATTACTCTATATAGTGTCATGGGCAGTTGACAAAACGCCCATTTCCTGGCAATTAAGATGACCTATCCGGTTGAGCAACTAGCTTAATTATATGCCAAGGAAATTATCAGATTACATGGAGTGCCTAAGGCTATTATTTCTGATCGTGATGGCCATTTTACCTCCCATTTCTGGGAATATGTTCAGAAGGCTCTTAGCACTAAGTTGAGATTCAGCACTGCGTTTCATCCTCAGATCGACGGTCAGACAGAAAGAGTGAACCAGGTGTTAGAAGATATGTTGCGGGCTTTTGCCTTAGACTTTAAGGGGAGTTGGTGTCGATATTTATGCTTGGCAGAGTTTGCTTACAACAACAGTTACCAGGCCACTATTGGAATGGCACCATATGAAGCTCTATACGGGAGAAGATGCAAGTCTCCTATCTGCTGGTACGAGGGTGGTGAAAGGAGGGAAATGGGTCTTCAGGCCGATATTATTGACGATACCACCCGAGCGAAGGACAGATTATTCGTCGAGGATAGAGACCGCTGCTCGAGCAAAGGAGTTATGCGGATAAGAGACGCCGACCACTGGAATTCGAAGTTGGGGATTTTGTGTTCCTCAAGGTTGCCCCTATGAGAGTAATGAGATTTGGAAGAAAGGGAAAGCTGAGTCTACGTTATGTAGGACCGTATCAGATCCTAAAAAGAATCGGCAAGGTGGCCTATGAGCTGGAGCTACCTCAGGAGATGTCGGCAATCCACAATGTCTTTCATGTAACAATGCTCAAGAGATGCGTTCCCAATGCAGACCAGGTGATCGAACCCATGGCAGTACAAATTCAAGGGGACCTAAGTTATGAAAGCCGACCTGTTCAGATAACAGATCGGGAGGTCAAGAAGCTAAGGAGCAAAGAGGTACCCTTAGTGAAGGTCCTATGGCGAAGTCAAGGGTTCGAAGAGTTCACGTGGGAATGAGAAGACGAGATGCGACAAAAGTATCTGGAACTGTTTTAAGTTCGGGATGAACTTTTCATAAGGTATGGGGGATTGTAACACCCCAAAATTTTTCTCCAAAATTTTTGGTATAGAATTTAATTTTTTTGTCTAGTAGATTATATATGGGATCCTGGAAAATGATGATAAAAGAACAAAAAAAGTGGAGAGGTGGGGTTTGAACCTTAAACCTCTTGGTGAGAGTTAACTCTTACCATGCATGTGATGACCAAGTGCTCAGCAGTAGCTTACTGTTGGAGAAAGAGGAGAAATTGTAGATGAGTGTGAGGAGGGTAAAATGAAGAGGCATGAAAAGAGAAGAGGCACTTCTCTTCCTCCCTTTATAAATAGGAGTGGAAGTTCCATTTGGCCACTTCTTCCTCCCTCACCTCTTCTTCTTCCTCACCGAAACTCACCTTCTCCCTTTCCATTTTCCGAAATTCATCCAAGCAAGAAGAAGGCTAGGGTTGGCTTCCATTAGGTCATCTTCAAACTAAAAGCCAAGCGAAGGAAGTAAGATTCCCTCACCTGTGTTGGGAGTATGGGGAATACAATCAAAGTCCCACATTGGTAAGACATGGAAAAGATCATGTGCTTATAAGATTACTTCGTTCGGTTACGTATTGCTCCTTTCTTGTTTGCTTGTTTCTAATTGATCGCTCTTGAAGTGCGGAAACCCTTTGGTTTATTCTCCTCCATTAGTTGAGGAGCTCAAAGTCACCCAAAAGCCTTGGTTGAAATCATCGTCGACACTTAAATGAATAACGTACCCAAGGAAGTTGAGCTCCCACGTCCGGATCAAGAGAACCAGACATCAGGAAGGAAGTCTAGTTGGGTCGGGGGGACCGAACAACTGACAGGAAGTCCTGGTGGGTTGAAGATCGGACATCAAGCAGAGAAAATCCTTCGAGGAGGGATAGGCTTGGGGGGGGGCCCAATGTGGTCCTTCGTTTGAGGGGGGGATTGTTGGGAGTATGGGGAATACAATCAAAGTCCCACATTGGTAAGACATGGAAAAGATCATGTGCTTATAAGAAAAAAGATATCTCCATTGGTATGAGGCCTTTTGGGTAAAGCCCAAAAACAAAACCATGAGGGCTTGGGCCCAAAGTGGACAATATCATGCCATTGTGGAGATATGTGGATCTTATATGCACTAACAACCTGCAGTATATTTGTTCTTGTAGGACATGATACATGAAAGAAATATGATGCTAGATACCTTATAAGTTTCGGTCAACCAAGGTTTTGGGCTAGGGTTGCATGAAAATGCTTCTAAGAAATTTTTTTATAGGTTGTATGTTTCATGTAGCTTCGTGCCCCTACATGTTTCGTCCAACCAAGGTTTTGGGGCTAGGGTTGCATGAAAATGCTTCTAAGGAAATTTTTATAGGTTGTATGCTTCATATAGGAATTTTTAGGTGCCAAAAACCAAAGCTTTATGCCCCTACAAGTTTCGGCCAACATTGGTTTTAGGGCTAGGGTTTCATGAAAACACCCCTTATGAAGTTATGTTATGTTGTATGCCTTCATGTATGAATTTATGTAAATAAAAAATGAAATTTTGGTACGCTACAAGTTTCGGCCAACATTGGTTTTAGGGCTAGGGTTTCATGAAAACACCCCTTATGAAGTTATGTTATGTTGTATGCCTTCATGTATGAATTTATGTAACCAAAAATAAAATTTTGGTACCCTCCAAGTTTCGGCCAACAATGGTTTTAGGGCTAGGGTTGCATGAAAACACCCCTTAGGAAATTAGGATATGTTGTATGCCTATGTGATGAACATGTTTATGATTTTCATATGTCATGAAATATGCCTATGTGAAGAACGTGTTTATGATTTTAATATGCCATGAATTATGCCTATGTGATGACCATGTTTCTGATTTTAATATGCCTATGTGATGAACATGTCTATGATTTTCATATGTCATGAAATATGCCTATGTGAAGAATGTGTTTATGATTTTAATATGCCATGAATTATGCCTATGTGATGACCATGTTTCTGATTTTAATATGCCTATGTGATGAACATGTCTATGATTTTCATATGTCATGAAATATGCCTATGTGATGAACATATTTATGATTTTAATATGCCATGAATTATGCCTATGTGATGACCATGTTTCTGATTTTAATATGCCTATGTGATGAACATGTCTATGATTTTAACATGTCATGAATTATGCCTATGTGATGAATATGTTTATGATTTAATATGCCATGAAATATGCCTATGTGATGAACAAGTTTATGATTTTAATATGCCATGAAATATGCTTATGTGATGAACATGATTATGCTTTAAGACCCCTTTAGGGTATTCTTAAGTTATGAATGCATATATGCTATGACATGTCTAAAAAGATGCTTCCCCTTTTTATGTTGGGATTAAGAGCTCTCCGTATGATAAGATAAGACGGAGATGCTTCCCTTTTTAAGTAGGGATTAAGATCTCTCCTTATGATAAGATAAGACGGAGATGCTTCCCTTTTTATGTTGGGGGATTAAGAACATTCTTTATGATATGACAAGAAAGAAAGGAATTAAGTATTTTACTTTGTAAGAGGTTAAGTACCCGACCCGTTAGGTGGTCGTTAATCAAATCCAAAGGGACATAAGAAGACGTAAGAGGTCTTGCCCTGGTAAGACATAAGAGGTCTTGCTCTAGTAGGTCTGGTGGCTCGCTTCCCCAACCTATTAGGGAACGCGCATTATGTGGTACTTAACCTGGGGCCCCCCATTGAAGTTATGATTATGTTGAAATACCTATATGTATATGTTTTGAAAAGAAAGGACTTGTATGAAATTAAGAATGCTTATGATTATGTCCTTGATGCATGTTTAGGATTTATGAAATTAGGAATGCTTATGTTCAAGTTTAAGAATGCTTATGATTATGTCCTTGATCCATGTTTAGGATTTATGAAATTATGAATGCTTATGTTCAAGTTTAAGAATGCTTATGATTATGTCCTTTATGCATGTTTAGGATTGATGATGTCATGAATGCTTATGTTTAATTTATTCCATGCTTAGATTTAATTATGTTTAGCATGCTTATATAAATCTCATGTCATGCTTATGTTTTATTACGTGGGTATGTTGATGATTAGTGTTGTTATGAAATACTTATGCTATTTATGCTAGTATGCTCATGTCTTCTAATTGTTTGATGAAGTTGTGGCTTTTGTGAGTAGGCAAGAATCTTACTAAGCTATATGCTTATAGTTTATGTTGTCCATATACTGCAGATACAGGAAACATGAACTAGAGGAAGTAGCAGGAGGGGCCAAGTGTTTGTGATAGTGGCATGGTGGAAAAAGACCCTATTACTATCTGCTTATATTTATATGCTTAATGAATAACTTAAAACATTGCTTCCGCTTATAAGACTTGTGATTTATTAGTACCATGTTGGATGTTGCTTAGTTATGATACTGTTCAATTACTTAAGAAAGTTTGATATGTTAGAACTCATGAATGAATCTTTATGTTATGCATGTTATAAAATGAGATAAGATATGTTAACATGCTAATTATGAATATGATATGGGATGCATGTATAAAAGAAGGTTTAAGCCATGATAACATGTTTAAGTATGTAAATGGTGAAATGATCCATATATGTTATGTTATAAAAAAAAAAAAAAAGCAGCGCCGCCCTGAGAGCGGATAAGGGCGGGTGTTACACAAAGTTCTTTTCTAGTCCTAACTCTAAATGGGATAGAAATCAAAACTAAAATTAAATGAATACATGCAATACAATCAATGGGAAATCTAAAACTAAACTTGGGTTGCATCCCTTGAAGCGCTTTGTTTAAGGTCGTTTAGCTCGACCACACTCTACTATCAACTCGGCTCTGGAGGTTCAGTGAACCTCCATTCATCCGTCTCGGGATCTTCATACATGGCTTCCTTCTTAGCTCTCGATGGAATGACATACTTCCCCGACATGGGTTCTTGACTTCCCGTTCCAGCAGGCTCAAATTCCATCTTATCCTCTCCCACTTTTAGGGTCAGCATGTGATTCTTTACATCAATGGCCATTCCTGCAGTCGCTAAAAATGGTCGCCCTAAAATAACAGGTATTTTTGGATCCTCTTCCATCTCCATGACCACAAAGTCAGTTGGCAATTTGAAGTTTCCCACTTTAACAGGAACATCTTCTAAAATCCCCTATGGGTAGCAGTATGTGTGATCAGCTAGTTGTAGTGTCATAGTAGTGAATTTTAAATTTCCTAACCCTAGCTTTTTGCATAAGGTGTAGGGAATTAGACTCACACTTGCTCCCAAGTCACAGAAGGCTCTGCTAATCAGTGTCGTCCCTATATAACATGGAATATAGAAGCTCCCCGGATCTTTCAGTTTCTGTATAGTCTCATTTCGGAGATAAGCGCTTGATTCCTCTGTGAGGGCCATTGTTTTCGATTTTGCACCTTCCTACGATGTGCCAGAATATCATTCATGAATCTAGCAAACTGGGGAATTTGGTGCAGTGCTTCGAGTATCGGTACCTCTATTAAGATCGACTTTAGCATGTCCAAAAATTTACCAAACTCAGCATCTTTCTTTGAATTCATCAACCGCTGTGGGAATGGTACAGTAAGGGGTGGTTGAGCCCTTGCGACAAGCTCCCGGTTTGTTTCTCCGGATTTTTCCTTCTCGGTCTCCCCCAGGGGTTCTAGTGTTTCAAGTTCCAAGTCCCCCTTAGCAGTCGATTGACCTGCCATCTCTTTCAGAACCCTCCTGCTTCACAACGTTACTGCCTTGCACTTCTCTACCTCATTGACCTCTGCTTTCTTGGTAGCTTCCCTGGTATCCTGGAGATCTAGTTTGCAATCTGAGCCACTTGAATCTCTAGCGACTTTTGCCTGGTGGCAAGATCCCTTACAGATGACCCTAATCCTTCGATCATTGTATCTGTCTGCGAATGTCATCATTGAAATTTAGTATTCGCCTCCCGTTGCGTTCGAATGAAGTTCTCTAGCATATTCTCCAGACTAGTGTTGGAGTGTGGTGGCTGACCATTTTCTCCTGGTTGTTGGAACCTCCCCAAGTTATTTTTATAGGGAAAATTTTGGTGGTTCCTCCATCTCGGATGAAAAATCCTAGAGTATGAGTTATTGGGCCTTAGGTCGTAGTCCCCAATCGCATCGCAGTGCTCGATCTGCTCTTCCGAGGTTCCCTTCCCTCCATAGTGGTCCTCTCGATACGCTGCCGCTCTTTCTCCAAAGTCAATGGTCGTGCATGCAGATGAAGGATTCAAAGATTCAAACTGTCTGCTGAGCGCATCCATCCTTGCTGCCAGATTATCCATGGAGTTGATAGTGTATCGTCCCGCTGCAGGTGTAGGTTGACCACGTTCGAAAGCCCATTGATGGTGGTTCTGGGCCACCTCTTCTATCAGCTCCTCTGCCTCCTCTATGGTCTTGTTCATCAGTGCTTCTCCTGTAACAGAATCCAGGGACATCTTCGTGGCGTACGCGATCCCATTATAGAAGATGTGGATCACCAGCCACCTCTCCAGTCCGTGGTGGGGGCATTGGTAGAGTAGCCCCTTGTAGCGCTCCCAAGCTTCGAATAAGGACTCCCCCTCCTTCTAGCGGAAGCTCGTGATGAGATGGCGCATGTGAGCAGTCTTGCTTGGTGGGAAGTATTTGTTTAGAAACTGCTGCTCACAATGCTCCCATGTAGTGATGCTTCCTGAAGGTTAGGAGTGAAGTCATACCTTAGCCTTATCCCGCAGTGAGAATGGGAATAGGCTCAGGCAGATCACGTCAGTAAGGACTCCGTTCATTTTCATTGTCGAGCAGATTTCTAAAAATACCTCAAGGTGCCGATTTGGGTCTTCAATCACAGCTCCCCTGAATTGACTCTGCTGGACCATATGTATAAGTGTCAGTTTCAGCTCAAAGTTATTTGATGAAATAGATGGTCCAGCTATACTCGGCCTAAATCCTCTAGCGCTAGGAGCTACGTAGTCCCGCAGATGTCGGCTACCTATGTTCACTTTGGATGCATCTTGATCCTCCATCCTTCGTTGCTATGCTTTCCGGCGATGAAAGGTTCGTTCAATCTCTAAGTCATCAGAATTAGGCCTTCCGATCCTAAGCGTCTAAGCATACGACGAACCAAGCCAAAAAAAAAAAAGATTTGGAGGGCAACCTAATCCTAAGAGGCAAAAAATAAAACAATCTAGCTAATAAAATCCAAGATGCAAAAAGGAAATAAAAACAACTACTACTAGAATAAATTTAAAAACTAAATCTAAATATGGAAAATATAAAACTAAAGTAACTAAAGCAAACTAGAACGAAAATAAAACAAGTAAATAAATCTAATCCTAAGTCCGATCTAATTCTCGACTGTCCGGTTCAATATTGAATCGATCAATCCCCGGTAACGGTGCCAAAAACATGATGCACACGATCGCGACCTCAAATCTCGCGACGAAGGCCATCGAGGACTCGAAGCGCGCGCTCGCACTCCATGCCCACAAGTGCACGGATGTTGTCAAGTAATAAAAGATTATAGATCTCACAGGGACTGGGATTCGAATATCGGTATGTTCAGTGGTTGAAATTGTTCGAACGTAAGATCTAAGAGGTTTCGACTTGTGAGGGCTGTCGGTGGACTATACTCTATAAGGTGTCACACGGAGGAGGAAGGGAGCGTGCCGAGGTATTCAAAAGTGATTCTAGGACTTCAGTTTCACTTGTGTGTCACAAAACAATGTTGTCAATTGGCATTGTCTAGACGTTTAGCTATGGTTTTGTGGAAGGGACATCATACACTCTCCCGATGAGCCACCGCATCTACCGGGAGCTATCTCCACCTAAAAGGACGGGATAGATGGTACGAGGATGCCGAATCATTCCCTACGATGAACCGTGTCTGGTTCCATTGCATCCTTCCACCCACGGTTATAGGAGATCATATTTACCCCTAGGTTCCTTGTATAAAATCTCCTAAATCTTAGATACGAGGGTTGTCACCCCTCGTATCGCCTAAGCACAGCAGGTAGAAAACCAAACACGCATAGATATAGTAAAAACAACTACCAATTGCTAAATTAAACTCAAAGATAGAATTTAACATGAACCAACATTGTAATGTGCACACAAGCTACTCCCTAATCCTAGAATCGAAAGAACTACTCCATGTATATGAAGGAGGAATCACAAAGCATGTACATGTTCAAATATATCAGAGATAAAACGCAGGAACAAAGGATTACAATGCTTTTATGGTCTTCTCTCCGGCGTTGAAGTGCAAGGCATGGACCTCCGGTGGTGTTCCTCCTTTCCGTTGCGAGTTCCCAAAGCTTTTTAGGGATTCGGTGTGTCATCCTTGTCATCGTGCCTCCTCCCTAGGGTTTGGGTGAAGCCATCCTTTGTAACGCCCGTAAAATTTCTAGCAAATTTTACAAGAATTTTTGGCTTGATGATCATGGGCTTTATGTGGGCCTTTTCAAAAATAAAAGAAAATAAGCCAAAAAGGGGTGCAAGGCCTAGGAATTGAACCCCAAACCTCTAGAGATAGCCAAGCCTTATAGATGCTCCCACTAACCAGAAGCCCAATAGGATTATATGATTAAGGAAGAGTGGAAACTATAGATAAGTGGGACTAAGGGTAAATGAAAAGGCATAGAAAAGAAAAGAGGAACTTCTCTTCCTCCCCTTTATAAAGAAGAGGGAAGATTGAATTTGGTCACTTCCTCTCTTCTTTCCTTCTTCTCACCGAAATCCTAGAGCTCTCCCTCTCCCTTCCACCCCTTGGCCGAACCTCATCCAAGCAAGAGAAGGCTAGGTGTTGGTCTTCCTTAGGTCATCTTCCCCACCCAAAGCAAAGCGAAGGATGTAAGTATCCCTCACCTGCATACGAGTAGTTTCGATTGAATGTTTGAACAACCTATATGTTAGATCCGGCCAAGCATGTTTTGGTTTATCAATGAAGTGGTAATCTATGTTTGTAATCTATGTTAGGAAGTATATGATGATGCTAAGATGGGAAAAGAGGTTTGGTTAAAAAGCTAGCCCTAATGGCCACCAAGACCTATTCGGCCAAGCTAGGATTGGGGTTTTACATGAAGTTACATGCTATGTTTTATTCACTATATGATGTAGTTAAGATTTAAAAATGGATTAGGACCAAAAGCTAACCCTAGTTGAGCCCTTATGTGTTTCGGCCACCCTAGGGAATTAGGGTTAGGGTTGCATGAAAATGTCCCTAATGATGCTATGCTAGGTTATAAGGCTCATGAATGAATGTTGGGTAACAAGAACCCTAGTTGAGCCCCTTATGTGTTTCGGCCACCCTAGGGAATTAGGGTTAGGGTTGCATGAAAATGTCCCTAATAATGCTATGCTAGGTTATAATGCTCATGAATGAATGTTGGGTGACAAGAACCCTAAGAAGCCTAAAAGGGCCATTCGGCCACCCTTGGTTGTTTCTTTTCTTTGTGTGTTTCAATGAAGTTTACACCATGAAGTGTATGCATATGTATGTTAATTGAATTAGTTAAAAGTCTAATCCCTAAAAAAAAGCCTATAAGGGCCATTTGGCCACCCTTGGTTATTATGTTCAATGAAGTTTCATACCATGATTGGTATGCATATAATGTTGTTTAGTATGTAGATAAATTTAGGTTAAAGATTAACCCTAAAAACCCTACATGGACCATTCGGCCAACCTATGTTTTGGGGAATAGATGAAGTTTAATTCAAACTCTATGTGCTTATGAAGTTGTAGCCATGCTAAATGAATTAGGTTCACATGTGCCTTGTGTTTGAGTGAATTCATGATGACTTGTGGTCTTAAATAATGCTGCTTATGAAGTTGTAGCCATGCTAAATGATTTAGGTTTACATGTGCTTTTTGTTTGAGTGAATTTATGATGACATGTGATCTTAAATAATGCTAGGTGAAGATACCATGCCTTAGTTAGTATTTACTTACTCTTGATGCCATGTCTCATGCCATGCCTTTGTGTATGTGATATCTAATATTACGAAATGGAATACGATAAGACTATGGAATGAAACAAAAGGATATGTTCACAAAAATGAATATGATATGATGATGAAACGAAGTATGATATGTTATGAAATGAAGTATGCTATGTTATGAAATGAAAGAAGATATGTTCATGAAATGCAGCATGATGTGTTATGAAATGAAGTATGCTATGCTATGTTTGTCAAGAAATGAAATAAGCTATGTTATATATTAAGCATATAAGTATTTTACCTTCTGCATGGCTTGTACCAAGACCTTAACAAGGTCCAAGAAGGGATGGGCTCCTAAGATGCCCTAGGTCGATGGAATAAGACTCGGGCCTAGGATGGGCTTCTATGTATGATTGCCCCTAGGTCGATGGAATAAGACTCGGGCCTAGTACGGGATGGGCTCCAAGATGCCTTAGGTCGATGGAGTAAGACTCGGGCCTAGGATGGGCTTCTACGCTATGACGATTGCCCCTAGGTCGATGGAATAAGACTCGGGCCTAGAAACCTATTAGGTTCGAGACTTGCTACCTCCTGCCTATTTAGGGATGCGCGCTATGATAATGAAGAAGTGGTACAATGCCGGGCCCAAATATGTTGAGATTTATATTTACGTACCTAACATATATGTTTTCAAAAGCATCCTGCATAGGTTTACACGTTATGTTTGATGATATGCCATATGTTTACATGTTATGTTTGATGATATGCCGTGATGTTTACATGTTATGTTTGATGATATGCCATGATGTTTAAATGTTTGTTTGATAATATGCCATAATGTTTAAGTTACATGTTATGTTGAATGATATGTCATGATGTATACGTTACATGTTATGTTCGATGGTACGCTATGATGTCTATGTTACTAAGTTACATATGATGCATATTATGCTGATTAAGTATATATTCATGTTATGCTACTAAGTTAGGGATGATCCATGCTATATTCACTTATGTTACTTATGCTACATGATGAGTTGATGACACCATGTAAGTTACATGTTATATTGATTTTACGTTATAAATGCTACAAGCCATGATTAATAACGATGTATGGTTTTTGTGAGTAGGACAGGATCTTACTAAGCCTATGAGCTTATAGTTTATCTTTCCTCGTCATCTGCAGATAAGGGTAAGGGATGGGTAAACTAAAGGGAGCAGGAGGGGCCAATGTGTGTGGTAGTGGCACGCAGTGAGAAGATCCGTTAAGTCTATTTATACATGTTACCTATGATGATGATGTCTATGGATGTCTTTACTTATGTCTCCCTATGACGATGATGTTATGAACCTACTAAGCACTAAGTATCTATATATATATGATGCATGCTTTATGTTGATAAGAAGAAGTAAAGAAGAAGTAAGAAGAAGTATCCATCCATGCATGGTATGAAACATACTCTATGTTAAGAAGAAGCGTTAATGCATGTTTATGTTTAAAAGAAAAAAAAAGAGAAAAGAAAAGTATTTAGGTCTAAAGTCTTCTGCTGTAAGAACTAAGAAGTACATATATAAAGTCTTCCACTGTATGAAATGTATGTACGGTCGCGTCACGCGCCGCCTCTCCGGACATTTAGGGTCCCGAAAAAGGGCGGGTGTGACATCCTTATATAGACACCACCTCGAACCACCGCAAAATTCGGAAAAACCCCTAGTCGCGTAAATTTGGTGAGCCACCACACGATCGTGTGCGGCCCCGGGGTGGCTGATCTCGCCCATTGGACACAGTCGTGTGTAGCCACATGCCCTGATCATGTCCCACTCTGCGTCTAGCTGCAAAATGTCCTTCTTTTGCTCCGAAAGTGCGCCTTTTTCACCCGAAATGAAAACCTGCACACAAAAGTACAAAGAGCAGACCTCCGAACCAAAAAATAGGAAATGCGTACAAAATAGAGTAACATATGCATGAAACTAACATAAAATGTAGTGAAATGTGAGCGAAAACTACTCCTAAAACCCTATATGTTTTGCTCACATCACTTCACTTAAGTTTGGGGGGGGGGGGAGCCCAAGTTTTGTTTTGTTTCTAGCAGTAGTTTCTTTCCTAATATTTGTATTTTGGTTAGCATTCATTTATTCATGCATTAGTTGTTTAGTTTCTTTCAGCACTTAGTTTTTTCTACCTATAAGCTGCCTCAGTGGAATTTTTAAAAGTCTTCTTCATGAGTTGTTTCCATGAGTAGTGTAAATTCATTTATATCATGGTATTTTATTTTATTGGCTTTGAATGAATATTCTAGACTAACACTGGTTAGCTTTTATTTAACACATACACATGACAAACTTTCTGAAAGGGAGAGTCTAGTACATACCTAGTTATGATTCATCTCAATAGTCTAGTACTTTGGAATCCACAGGTGAACCTGAGTTTAGCATTTTAGTTACCGGAGATGCTCGAATTGTGTAAGCCCATTGGGAAAAATCAAAATACCAGTGAGTCGAAAAATAAAAGAAAAAAAAGAGAGAGAGAAAAAGAAATGAAAAATAAAAGAAAGAAAAAAAATTATGAGGGATAAAAAATAGTTGTCGTGGGTGGAAATGGTTAGGTGCCCCTTTGAGATCGAGTTAGGTTACTGGGAAAATACCTACCAATTATTGGAATGTCGGTGGTCGGCTAGGGGGGGGTGAATAGGCCTAAGTCATCGTAAAATGGAATTCGATCGTTCGTTCGTCTACACATTAGGGTTAGCACAACGGAAATACAACTAAACAACAATAAAGATAAACAAGATAAAAACAATGCTAACAAAGAGATATAACGTGGTTCACGACCCTATGTCGCTAATCAATGGTCTGATTTGTCTTTGGTGAATCACTCCGAAACCAATCCAACATGGTCTCTCCCTTTAGCCAAAGCAAGGTGGAGGTAAACATTCTTACAACACAAAAACACTCTTTCATAGAATGGATTTGAAATAAGAAAAAGAGAAAGAGTTTAAATCTTGTGGGGCACTTGGATGATCAATTGGAGCATAAGCATTAGCCATCCAAAAGCCCACACCCTCTCTTTTTATAGAGAGGGCTGATTTCTTCCCGTTGGTCGCCCATCAGTCGACTGCCACTATTACAACGGCTTCTGAACACGTCAAATCCCGACCATTGTAGTCCAATGGGAGACTTGGCAGTCAACTGATGTATCCATCACGATCGATGCCGTCCGATCGATCACGCTACGGAGGTTATATGCCCGCGACGCTTTCATCAACGATTGTCGCCCCGCAATGATCGATGGTCCGCAATTGACTTCCATTCTTGCGCATGATCACGGGCGAAACCCACCCGATCGAACACCGGTCGAACCTATTTGACTTGGAGCGGCGATCGCCCATTCACGAATGATCGATGCTCGTAAACCTCAAACTTCACATCCGTTTGAGCGTCCAGCAGTCGGGTAAAACCTCAACCCTTCGATTGAGCATCCGACTTGTCGATTAAAACCCCAACAAAGTTGGTTGAGCATCTGACTTAACTAACATGTCGGGTATAACCTCAACTAACTCGGTCGAGCCTCCGACACTTAGCCATTTCAGCCAAGTTCAACTAATGAGCTACTTACATTTCACTCATTCTCTCATCTCACTTGAAGTCCCTCACCAAAGCTCTCTTCGTTCGTGGCCACGTCCCTCGGCAACACCAAGCGAACGACTTAGCAATGCTCTTTAACGTCTCTTGCCCTCGAAGTCTGCTTCCTTGGCTTCGCTTCAAGTCATCTCGTCTGACGGTCCCTCAGATGCATTAAGCGTACAACTTCGCAATGCTCCTTTGCCAACTCAAGTACGAGGTTATGAGTTGGTGATCTTACCAATGATATTCATCATATGTGCAAATTACTAAGTCCTGCATGACTTCAACACACATATTAAATCCACAATAATATCCTAACTTAAACCTTTGCCACACACATCAAAACCATAATCCAAACCATAACTTGGGTCGATTGCCCTAACAATCTCCCCCTTTTTGATGTGTGGCAACTATGTTTTAGTTAGGTAAATTATAAACAAAATAACATAAGAAAGGAAAACATGTAAACAAATCATGAGCATCAAACTCCCCCTAGATACATGCAACTCCCCCTTAACCCATGCTAACATAAGCAAGGAAAGCATGTAAACAAATCATGAGCATCAAACTTCCCCTAGATACATGCAACTCCCCCTTAACCCATGTTAATCTCCTCCCTAGCATGATTAAACTTAAACATCCCTATTTCTCCCCCTTTGACACCATCAAAAACATTAACATAATGTCATACACGTATGACATCAAGTCAAATGGAAGAAAATACCAAAATCAGACTTAAAACCTGTCAAAATAGGTTACTGTGCTTATGCACAGTCCAGCAGTCGACTGTTATCAGCATGGCAGTCCACTGGCACAAGTAAAATCAATTTTTCTGATTTTCTGGACGAAATTCAAAAATGCACTAGAAATTTTAGAAAATTAAAAAAATTGTGAAATTTTGAAAACACATCCTTTTAAAGACCTTTATTAGTGAAAAATGAGTTTTAATGAAAATTACTTATATTTTCAATGATTTGCCAAAAATCCAAAAGTTTCAAAAACAACTAGTATTTGATCAAGTTTGTATCAATTTTAACACCTAGTTTTGCTTTAGATTGTTTCAAAACATGAAAACATAGATTTTAAAGGAATGGTTTTGAAAACATATGAAATATCCAACCATGATCTTTGGGCAATATGTCTATGAATTAAACATAAGTCTTCCCCATGATTGGTCTATTATTACTACTTTGATACTTTAAATGACCATCCAAATGCCATAGGCATTAGTGGACCATTAGTATCATCCTAACATCTCACCCATTCTAAGTTTTCAATCAAGGTTATCCTTATGGTGAGTGTGAGATGTTCCTAAAACTATTTATATACTTAACCTTCAAATTCTTGCAATTCTACATAAGGCTAAGTATCACACTAACATACCACATGATCATAAAGACACATATGCATTGATTTTATATTATGTCATGAAAAAAATGTATCAATCAATTTGTAATCATGCATTAGGTATAAAATCATGATAATATGTCAAGTATCACCCAAAGCATGATTTAAGCTATTTATGAGTGCATTATCATCACCCAACACTATTTAAAAAAATAAGTCCCGCTCATTCTAAGTCATAAGCATGTATCATTATTCAAATCAAGTATATGATTCTAACATTATAATCACTTCATCCATCATGCTTATAAATTAAATTTCACTACCCACATCATCCTAAGTCAACCATATAATATGATATAAGTGAATTCCACTTATGGTTGACTATCCTAGGGTTTTCTTAACCCTTAAGAATAGATTTAGGACAACAACAACAACAATAACAACAACAACAACAACAAAATCTTATCCCACTAGGTGGGGTCGGCTATATGGATCTTTCTAGGCCATTGGACTCTATCCCTTACTATATCATCATCTATATTTAAATAAATTTTATCTTGTTTTATTTTTGCTAACCAAGTCTTTTTTGGTCTTCCTCTTCCTCGTTTGATGTGTATATTTGGTATCATTTCACATCGCCTAACTGGAGCATTTATTGGTCGTCTAAGTACATATCCGTACCACCTTAAACGTGTCTCTCGGAGCTTTCCTTCAATAGATGCAACACCAACTTTTTCTTTAATGCTCTCATTTCTTATTCTGTCCATCCTCGTATGTCCGCACATCCACCTTAACATCCTCATCTCTGCAACCCTCATCTTTTGCTCATATGCTCGAGTCGTAGCCCCACATTCAGCTCCATATAACATAGCAGGTCTAATCGCCGTTTTGTAGAACTTCCCTTTAAGTTTTAGAGGCACTTTACGATCACATAAAATACCCGATGCTTTCCTCCATTTCAACCATCCTTCTTGTATTCTATGTAAGACATCTCTCTCAATCCCTCCATCATCTTGCAAAAATGATCCTAAATATTTAAAGCTCTCAATTCCAGATAACTCATTATCTCCTATCTTAACACTTGTTTCATTATGTCTAATATTGCTAAATTTAAATTCCATATATTCTGTCTTTACTCTACTAAGTTTAAAACCTTTCACTTCTAGTGTTTCCCGCCAAGATTATAGTTTAGCATTTACTCTTACACGTGTCTCATCTACTAAAACAATATCATCTGCAAACAACATGCACCACGGTAATGTGTCTTGAATGTGTCCAGTGAGTTCGTCCATTATTAGTGTAAAAAGATATGGACTTAAAGTTGATCCTTGATGTAAGCCTATCTTTATTGGAAATGCTTCAGTTAATCCACCTAAAGTCATCACTCTGGTCGTTACTTCCTTATACATATCCTTAATTAGTTCAATATATGTTACACTAACACCTCTTTTTTCTAAAATTCTCCATATTATTTCTCTTGGAACTCTATCATAATCTTTTTCTAAATCAATGAATACCATGTGTAGATCCTACTTTTGCTCTCTATACTTTTCAATTAGTTGTATGAGAAGATGTATAGCTTCTATTGTTGACCTTTCTGGCATGAATCCAAATTAATTTTCGAGAACCATAGTCTCCTTCCTTAATCTTTTTTCTATTACTCATTCCCAAAGTTTCATGGTATGACTCATTAGTTTAATACCCCTATAGTTTTCACAAGTTTGTATGACTTCCTTATTCTTATATAAGGGAATTAGGATACTTACCCTCCATTGATCAGGAATCCTTTTTGTTTTCAATATCATGTTAAATAATTTTGTGTAAAATATCACAGAAAATAAAATAAAATAAAATGTTGGATAATTGGGAAAATACCCTATGGAAATTTTTGGGTATTTTTAGAAATTTTCTGGAATTTAATAGAGTTCATATGATCGAATCGGAGGAAGATTGAGACTTAAATAGGTGATTGGATTAGACTTGGGCTAGCTAGACCAACTCAAATAGCCTATCGTCGCTTTTATTTCTTCGGTTTCTTTCCCGTTCGCCCGATCTGCTTCTTCCCATTTCTTCCCGAACGCTTCTTCCTCCTCTCCGAAGCGACAGAGGCGATCTAACTCATCGCCGCCGCACCACTCGCCGCTCCACTCGCCGTCGCCGCCCTTCGCCGCCTGTTGAAGCAGCTCGCCGTCCACGATGCACGCGCTTTTCTTCCGATCGAGCATCGTCGCAACTCCTGATCGCCGTCGATCGGACCTTCTGTCGTCTGAGACCTCTACCAGAGCATACGACGACTGGGAAGGAAGTCGGTGCCCTTTTGCTTCTCCGCGATCCAGAGACTGTCGATGCGCTTCTTCGATCTCGCGAGCGGAGGGCTTGACCCTTTTTCCTTGACCTCGTGTGAGATCCATCTTAGATCGTAGTTTCTCCGATTGTAACCCAGAGCTTCGTGTTTGGGACTACGGCAGCGATGGTTCTGTTGGTTTCCGATGGACTGTGGATATTGGGCAGGGACGTTGACTGGTGAATTGGGGATGGAAGGAGGAGATTTACTGCCGGTGGAGATTTAGGGCTGGTAAGCATGAACGATCCTTTGACTTTTAGCTGTAATTGCTAGGTTCTGTGGTTCATACAGTGGATTTGTGATTTTTCACAGCAAGGTTTAGTGTGGATCCGGTGTTGGCAAGTGGATTGATTGTGAGAGGTAAGTCCTGATTTGGATGTTGTGAAGGTATATCACTAATTAATTGATCAATTGATGTGTTGATTATGTTGTTGATTTGGAGATTTGTAGATCAGATCATAATTGTGTATCAAAAGAACTTGTGGCCAGAGATTGTGATCCATTCCTACGTGCTTGGGTAAGTTTTCATGGGTTTATCTGATGCTTGGATTGTGATTATGTAATGAGATAGAGCTAGAATGGAATTGGAAATATTTGTGGTATATTTCACTGATTAGGGGTGCAAATGAACAAGTATGGATTATGGTTGAATCAATCTAATCACCATAGATTGATACTTAAATGGTGAATCCAGAAGCTATGCAATTGAGGATAAGCAAGGTGAGTTAATCTGGATGTTTGTGGCCAGAGATTAGGTTAAGTGGATAACTAGATCAATCTAGTTGATCGGGATACGAAGTCATGTAGCATTCGATTCGATCACTTGTTGTAAAATAGAACTTAATATTTGTTCATGTTGTTTTGCAGGACTTAGATTAGTGACAGATGCTGGTACGCTTGGATAGCGAGTGGAGCTATTTAACAGGTAGGTAATTTTCCTACTGGTCGGGTAGATGTAATGATTTCCAGATTTAGATATAGATATGAACATGTTAGGTGTTCATATTACCTTGATCATGCTCTGTTTATCGTATGCTTGAACTTACCGTTGATATATATGTGTGCTCGATTATTGATAACACATATTCCCTAGCATGATCTAGAACTTACAGATGTGATGTAAGTAGTTCTAACGGTTTAGTAGGGTGTAGATGTTAGAGTACGGAGGATGACCTAAATTGTAAATTTGGCAAAATGATCCTCTGTGGATAAGTATGGCCCTAGATGTAGGACTTATTCCATACCTGTATGTGGCACATTTATTCACCAACCACGAGTTGTGTGAATGGTCATGTGAGTCGTGGGCGATTTCGCTATGGTCTTAGCTTGTCATGATCAGATGAGTGACTCTCTACAGGGTAGAGAGTGTACTGATCAATTGAGTGTGACTCTTGGTTGGACAGAGAGTCTAGGGTAGATGTTATGTATGTGAGGCAGTACCCTCATTTCATTGCATGCATACTGACGACATCGTCTCCCCTTGGGGTTGAGAGAGAGTCGTCAGTCATCCTGCCTCCCAGGTTACTTCGGAGAGTGGCGGTGTGAGAACATAGCATTTGTTGTGCGCACTCTACCATTATTGGCGATGGTAGTTGGAGTTGCGTCGATTGTCACAGGTGCGTGGTACTCGACCACTCATTAGTAGTGTTAGTCGAGTGACCCGGTGGCGGGGACCCCGTTACGTAGCGAGCTACTTTACGCTCATATGCTACTTGATCATACTACCACTTTCGGTCACTCGAGTGGTGGCGGTGAGTCGGGATAGTTGTCATGTCGTGCCACCTAGGCCTGCAGAGTCGTGGTAGCGAGTAGGGGTGGCGAGCATGACCATGCATCTTTGCATTCGTATCATACGTGTTTTGCATATGGTTATATATATATACATACTTGTATATATATATATATGGATGATGGTGATTAGTATACATCTGAATCTGATCTATATGTATACTCACTTTGATGATGATGCATTTGTATGTACTATACATTGCATTTGTTTGTACATATTCATACATGCTATTGCATATTCCTGTATGGTAGTAGGTTGATATTTGTATACCTATCGGATATTCACAGTGATACCCTTGACTCAGGATAGGATATTGTGTTAGTACTATACTATTATACCCTATGATGTGATTATATGCCCAGGTTGGATCAGGATAGAGTAGCCGATTTGCCGGGTATGTCATCGTTGATGTTCAGTTTATTTAGTATATGCATGCATATCTATTGTTATGCTGATGTATACTTATTGTATGAGTAGATTAAACTGTTGAATGACATGTAATATTGATACATATATTTACATGTTTTCTCTGATTACCTGCTGAGTTTTACTCACCACCTCGACCACAGGTTTTTACGTCGCCAGTAGCAGTGGTAGAGGTCTTCGTGACGACTTGGAGCTGCACCGACCGATCCATCCCATCTCCATTTTTCCGATGTCTCCCGAGGAGTTTATTTTGTTTTACTCTCTTATGGTTTGGACCTGTTTATGAGTTATGGATTTTGGTCCTATGTCATGGACCTTTGTTTTATATTGGACTTGTCGTGATGTCGTTGTGTTATTTACGGTTTTGACTGTGGACTTGTCAGGTGGTCTACACCTGTATATTTTTATTATGTATGTTGTGGGTATGCGCTCTTTATTTCCGCTGCTATTATTTGTTATATATATATTGTTGTTGTTGTGGGCCTACGGGCCTTGTATTAACCCGAAATGTTGCCACGTACAGGGGAGATGCCGTTCGTTTGATTTTTGGCTTGGCATGCTCTCGGGGCGTGACAACTTTAGTGGTATCAGAGCCCAAGGTTCTGCGATGCCATACAATTTGTTTTTGTGTCGAGTCTTGGATTCTCGGGAGTCAATTTATTCGGTTTCGGTTTTTTGAGATGAGATGGACAGCGGCCTGAGCTCCAAGCAGCACGAGGTAAGAATTCCTGAAAAACTTATGGTTTAGTAGATATTTATCTAAACTTGATCAGTAGGTGTATACAATAGAGTTATGACACCTGTGTAGACTTTTAGTAGGGGTCGTCCACCGAGACGACCAACTGAAGTTACCTTAGTGTTTATACTCCCAGTTTTATTGCCTATGCATTTAGATGCTTATAACAGGGAATAACCTGTAGTTTGTTGGTTATTGTTCGTAACCGTGGTATGTATTGACCCCGGAAACGACCTGTTAAGTTTGTGAGTCTTGAACCTGTGTCGAAAAGGTGATTTACCTTTGAGGGCCGACTGATACCGAGTCGGAAAATAGGGGCCAAGTCGTCACATTTATTATGGAAATCAGAGACTACAGTCTTAGAGATTTCCACTAACTGTGCTAGTCGGATCATTACCTGTGGGTAATGAACAGACTTGTAGACTATTATTGATGCAGATAGCGGAAGGCTAGGTTATGGAGTTTCATAGGGATTTTATCCCTGAGTTGTTCGTACTGAGTTGTATAACTTTGAGAGTACTTTTAAGTACTTACTCATGTTATACCGAGAAAGTAGAGTTATTTGCATACCATTATCGGGGTTAAGCCGGTATTTGGTGATAAATGCAGAAAATAATCTTCGGGAAATAATATATCACTTGATCATGGATTAGTGATGTTGAAAGAGTGTATTTCCCCGTGTCACTTTTAGTGACACATTGTAAGGAATTATTGAGCTTCAAGAAAGGGTGATCGGTTAGTAACAGTGTACTGTGCGGAGTTGTGAGACTTGCAGAGGTTACGACCATCTAATAGCTCAAGAAGATGAATGAATGATTTAAGCCACCCAGAGTTATTGGCTTATAGTTGGATAAGGATGTCGAGATCCTACCTGAAGATGTTGGATTGAGACAGGAATTTAGAAATGACTCCATACAAGGGTTTAAGAGTCGGAGACCGATAAGCAAATAATGCAGGTCAACTTAATAGAGTTAGAAGTCTCCAACTGTTGGATAAAAGGAGTAAGATCAAGGTCATAGGCCTTGGGCTACTTTCTGATTATAGAAGACCAACCGCAGATCATCAAGATGTTCTCGTGGATATCAGCACAATCAGAACAAAGACTTTGAAGGGATTATGTGCGTGCAGTGCGGATCACGAAGACACGCGAAGTCAGATAATCCATTGGATCAGGTCATCTGTTGCTATTGTGAGCAACCAGTATCGTGGAGAAGATGTACTTTGAAGATTCAGTTGAAGACTATCGATGGTGTTCCGAGAGGAAGATGCATTGTCTCGACAGCAGAGATCAGCACAGAAGATGTGGGTTACCTTATCAGCATCAACCTACTAACTCAGGCGTGGTTGAAGTTCCGTGATACTACCCTTCAGTAGAGATCAGCACAGAAGCAGCATTAGCAGAAGACATTGTTGAAGACTCAGCAAACAACAACAAACAGTTACCTCCAGATGTGTTTTGCTTAGTGCAGAGGAGAGAGTATATGACGATGGTCGTATTTATTCAGTATTCTACAGTTGCAGCTCGTAGGATTAAGTGATGAGATCAAATGATCTAGAAAAAATCCTCGGATCATTCATTGTAGAAATGCGACCGCTTTGTCGCGAACTGTTGGATCTGATCTTATTCTTTTCGGAGAAAGGTCGAGACTTGAGTAGAGCCTTTGGATCGGATCGACAGATAATGGATCGTTCAGGGTATTACTCTAGTTTTACCCTCTGGGTTAATATATTGGGAGATACTTGTAGTTTACAGGTATCTTTGTCTAGAACATTCTCAGCTGAAGTAGAAGGGTCCTTTACATCGACTTGGGGGGGTCGATGGTATCTCTACCCTCAGGTGAGATGAGGATCAACAATTAAGAAGTCAAGGGATGCCCTTAGACTTGGATAGATATTTCTTTTACTGTGGACATATCCTTACGGATGGTCGAATTGTTGGAAGTATGGTACGATATGTCTCTCGGATGTGTGTATAATCTGAGAGCCTTCGGATGTAATTTCGGATGAACTCCAAGGCTTGTCGTTGCTTAGGCAAGTGGAGTAGGAGATCGAAATGATTACGGAAATAGTTCCGGTATCGAAGATCCTATACCGGGTGATAAATTGACTAGTATAAGTGTTACTAAACACTATAGAAATTGGAATAACGTGAGTTACGATTATAGGAGTTGTTGGAGGGGATATTTATCTATCTCAGTATTCCTCCTTGAGAAGATCCGGAACTCTTTGTTGAAAGAGAAATGAACCTTTGAAAGTATGCATCAATTATCGATGATAAAATACAGTAGTTATTGTGATGAATATCCTTTGTTATGGATAAATGATCTGTTTAGATCAGCAAAGGACACCTGTGTATACTCTAAGGTTGGTTTACGACTGGAGTACTGATATTGTAGTGACATGATGTCATACAATTATCATTGTCGTTGTGATGATTTATATATATCATCAGCGTAGAGTAAAGGGGATGCAGGTGTGCAGAGACGACAATTTCATACTTGGTATGAATTGTATGAATTTTTATTAAGTTGTTAGACTAATTAACGATTTGGTCGTCACTGGATTGGAGAATCGTGTATCCTGAACACGATTGGATCCTTTTGTAGTTGTTGGAGTTGCGTAATTTGGCCACTGTTGATTGTGGTAGTTGGAGTTGCGCACTCGACCACCGTAGATGGTGGTTTGCCTTGTATGTTTTGGTTAATTCCGTTGATGTGGATAGAATGCTTGACATTACTATACCACGGACTTGTTTGATAAAGGTGATGATGGAAATCATTTAGTCGAAAGCTGGTGAAACCAGTTATAAGACCTAGATGGCAGTTAACTTTTACACGAGTATTAGTTAATCCTTCCAGAGTGGATAAAAGGATGATGTACGCAGATGCGTCGTTTCAGGGATCGGAATGATTCTGATGCAGATGAATGAGGCATATCTTATGCCTACGACAGTTAAGAAACTACGAGATAGTCTGTCATATACATGACGTGACTTTAGTAGTTATTTTCTAGATGTGTAGTTGTATGGAGCAGAAGTGCTCATTGAATTTGACTAGCTACTGGGTAGCTACTATAGAGTTCTGGAACGCGAATGGTTGCAACAAGTGAGATTAGTTGCTTTAGTCTTCCATGCACTTACAGAGTGTGTGGTAGAGTGAATTTTAAATGGTTGATGGATTTCTCTTTTGAGAAAATAATTCCCCGTATCTGATAAGGATAGTGGGTTCCGGAGTTGCTACAGGAAGCGCATCATCCGAGATGGGCTATGTACCTTGGTGGTACTTGGAGGTACTGAGATTGGAAACGTTTATACTGGTGAAATGGTATAAAGAGAGTTATAGCAGATTTTGCTGCTCGATGTTTAGTATGCCAGTAGGTGAAGGCTGAACATCAAGAACTTGCTGGATTACTTTAGACAAATCCGATTCCAGAATGGAAGTGGGAGCATATCACGATTGATTGCGTTACGGGATTGCCTAGGACCCGTAAAGGACATGATACGATTTGGGTGAGTGTGGATCGACTCACCAAGTCAGCTCACCTTCTGCCTATGCGTAGAATGTACTCGTTGGATCATCCGACAGAGTTGTATTATGGAAAGATTATCAGATGACGTGGGCTACTTTTAAGTACCATATCGAATAGAGATTCGTGATTTACCTCGCAATTTTGGCAGAGTCAGCACCAGACTATGAGCACAGAGCTTCGGCTTAGTGCAACATTTCATCCGCGGACTGATGGACTGTCTGAGCATGACCTCCAAATGTTGGAGGATCTATTCAGATCTTGTGTCATGGATTATGGAGGTGTAGCTTATCGGTTGACTTTACCTCCGACATTTGTGGGTGTTCATAACGTATTTCATGTTTATATGCTGAGGAAATACGTGTCGCAATCTGATCATGTTCTGTAAGAGGTTCCGATACTACCTCAGTCTAATGCAACTTATGAGGTGATTCCAGGGTGGAGCCTGGGTCGCAAGGAGCGACAGTAGTGGGATGAAAATCATCCGACTCGTAAGGGTTGGATGCCAGCATCATATCGATGAGGAGCCTATGTGGGAGCGGGAAGATACTATCCGAGCTCGATAGTCTCATGTGGTCACATGAGGAAGGTATGTGGTCCCTTCGGAAACTTACTTGAAGTAAATTTTTGCATGTTAGTACGAAATTTGGGGACCAAATTTTTATAAGTGGGGGAGAATGTAAAATATCGCAGAAAATAAAATAAAATAAAATGTTGGATAATTGGGAAAATACCCTATGGAAATTTTTGGGTATTTTTAGAAATTTTCTGGAATTTAATTGAGTTCATATGATCGAATCGGAGGAAGATTGAGACTTAAATAGGTGATTGGATTAGACTTGGGCTAGCTAGACCAACACAAATAGTCGATCGTCGCTTTTATTTCTTCGGTTTCTTTCCCGTTAGCCCGATCGGCTTCTTCCCATTTCTTCTCGAACGCTTCTTCCTCCTCTCCGAAGCGACAGAGGCGATCTAACTCATCGCCGCCGCACCACTCGCCGTCGCCGCCCTTCGCCGCCTGTTGGAGCAGCTCGCCGTCCACAGTCGCCGCTGTCGCCAAGCTGCGCGAGCACCACAGTCGCCTTTCTTTCTTCCGATCGAGCATCGTCGCAACTTCTGATCGTCGTCGATCGGACCTTCTGTCGTCTGAGACCTCTACCGGAGCATACGACGACTGGGAAGGAAGTCGGTGCCCTTTTGCTTCTCCGCGATCCAGAGACTGTCGATGCACTTCTTCGATCTCGCGAGCGGCGAGTTCTGCCGGCACAAGGTGAGGCTTGACCCTTTTTCCTTGACCTCGTGTGAGATCCATCTTAGATCGTAGTTTCTCCGATTGTAACCCAGAGCTTCGTGTTTGGGACTACGGCAGCGATGGTTCTGTTGGTTTCCGATGGACTGTGGATATTGGGCAGGGACGTTAACTGGTGAATTGGGGATGGAAGGAGGAGATTTACTGCCGGTGGAGATTTAGGGCTGGTAAGCTTGAACGATCCTTTGACTTTTAGCTGTAATTGCTAGGTTCTGTGGTTCATACAGTGGATTTGTGATTTTTCACAGCAAGGTTTAGTGTGGATCCGGTGTTGGCAAGTGGATTGATTGTGAGAGGTAAGTCCTAATTTGGATGTTGTGAAGGTATATCACTAATTAATTGATCAATTGATGTGTTGATTATGTTGTTGATTTGGAGATTTGTAGATCAGATCATAATTGTGTATCAAAAGAAGTTATGGCCAGAGATTGTGATCCATTCCTACGTGCTTGGGTAAGTTTTCATGGGTTTATCTGATGCTTGGATTGTGATTATGTAATGAGATAGAGCTAGAATGGAATTGGTAATATTTGTGGTATATTTCACTGATTAGGGGTGCAAATGAACAAGTATGGATTATGGTTGAATCAATCTAATCACCATAGATTGATACTTAAATGGTGAATCAAGAAGCTATGCAATTGAGGATAAGCAAGGTGAGTTAATCTGGATGTTTGTGTTGGGAGATTGTTGGTGCAATCGTCCCAGGAAGCAGTACCCTGATAGTATTTTGATGACAGACAAAACTCATGACATGGGATTGTCATGGGAAAGTCCAACATGGGGTTGGCATGGTAAATCCAAAGCATTGCGAAGCCGTGCGCTTGGTGCTTGGTGAGAAATGCATTGCGAAGCCGTGCGCTTGGTGCATATGGGAAGTCTTGAGGACTTGGTAAGTTCACTAGGCTCGGGGTCCTTGAGTCGGTGAAGGATGACATTGCGAAGCCGTGCACTTGGTGCATCCGAGGGACCGCTGGACGGGGAGCGAATGGAGTGAGCCCAAAGGGAAGCATACTTCTAGGGCATGAGACGCCAAGGATGGCGTTGCGAAGCCGTGCGCTTGGCGCATCCAAGGGACGTAGGCCGAGGGAAGAGAGCTTCGGTGGGGAACTCCATGAGGGATAAGGTGGACTTGGCCAAGTGGCTAAGACTGAGTGTCGGAGGCTTAAACATCGTTATGATTGAGGTTTTAGCCAACATCAGTCGACTGGCATAGGTGCCAGTCGACTGCTCTAGGTCGTTGGGTTCGACCAGTGTTCGACTGAACCAAGATTGGTTGGATCAGTCGACTGCCATGGGAGGGCAGTCGACTGTTGGGAGCATCAGTCGACTGCCAAGGGACGACAGTCGACTGATGACACTGTGCACGGGCACAGAATGGAGTCGACTCGACTGGGCACTCGACTGATGGATGATCAGTCGACTGATGGGTGCCATCAGTCGACTGATGTGTGATCCGTTGGAACTTAACTAACGTGGATCCGGCCGTTGTGAGACAACGGCTACGATACCAGTCGACTGATGGTCATGATCAGTCGACTGATGGGCGCGAAAACAGCTTGATGCAGGTTATAAATGGAGCTCGAGTTGGAGGATTTCGCCAAGGCCTTTTGGGTGACTTTGGAGGGGAATTGCTGTTGCATTCCAGACCTTCAAGAGCAAGCAAAAGCAAGCAACAAGAAAGCGATCAAAAGCAATCGGTGTAAAAGTTCTCTTTTGTATTGTCTTTGTATTTCTTGTTGTATTTCATTACTTAGTGTAATAGCTTGTGAGAGGTTTCTCCACCTCCGACGTGTTGTCGAAAAGGAGTGTTATAGTTAGTGTCGTGAGCATAACTAGAGCTCGAGGAGCTCACCCGTGGAGTAGGAACCTTTCGTTCGAACCACGATATCGTTGTGTTTTGTTTGTGTGTATTTGTGTTTCTTGTTAGTATTATTATTGTTATTCCGCTGCGCTAACAAGAATTGTAGAGCGAACGAACAAAATCTGACGACAACAACAACAGCGCTATTCACCCCCTCTAGCCACCAATCGATCCCCAACAAGTTGTATCAGGCCAGGTCGCTCTTGAGGACTAACTAAGCTGAGAGCACTATAAGATGGCGGCTACAACATCCATCCACGAAATTCGATGGAAAATTTGATTGGTGGAAGAAACGGATGGAGGTATATTTCAAAACCGATTTCGATTTCATGTTAATCATTGAAAATGGTTTTGAAGTGCCTAGGGACAAGGAAAATAAGCCACTAGAAAAATCAAGGTGGACCCAAGACCAAATGAAGGATTTCAAGACAAATCTCGAGGTAACTAAATTACTTTGTGATTTGATTCCTAACCATATTTGGTCTAGGATAGGAAATTTTAGGGATGCAAAAGATTTGTGGAATAAGGTGGTTGAATTCCACAAGAATCCCAACCAAAGACAATTAGAGGAGAATCTTGGGAAGAAGCACCCACATTTGAAGAGGTTGATGATTTGGTGGAGACCTCCACCTCTAGCATTGAGGGGGAGGAAAGGATTCCCACTCCAGAGAAAGATCAAGATGAAGCTTCTACCTCCGGAAGAAGTGAAGAGGCCTCCACCACCTCCCTAGGTAACTCAAGCGTTATCATTTTAAATAAAAATCACATAATATGCTTTAAGTGTAGGGAGAAAGGGCATTACAAGAGCAAATGCCCTAAATTGGCTAAGGAAAAGGCATCAAGACCAAAAGTCAACCCAAAGTCAAAGGATGCCGGTGTTCCCAAAATGAAGAGCAAAGAGCACATTGTGTGCTTCAAATGCAATCAAAAGGGACACTACCGAAGCCAATGCCCTAGGGGGAGGAAGAAAGGGCAAGAAGGTGCAACTCATGTAGGGGGAGCTTTTAAAGCTAACCGTAAGGTACATTTAGTTAATGCACCTTTAATTCCTAGAGTCAAAAAGCATGCCAAAAATTATTTTAGCTCTCTTGCAATTATAAATGAAAAGCATGCTAGGAGAAATGATAAGATTTATTGCTTAGGTGCCAAGCATGTTAGTTTCTCTAAGGACAAACCTAGGACTCAAAACACTAGATCTATTTTACCTAGAGAGCCCATTAGTAAATTTCAAGAAAACTTGGGTGTTGATCCCAAGAAATCTAGGCACATGCCTAAAAAGAAAATCATTTCTCAAAAATCTAATGAAAATTTAAAATTGAGGAAATTACAGCTAGAGAACCAAGCCTTGAGGTCAAGGCTAGAAAAATTGGAGAAGACCCTAAAAATAATATCAAACTCGGTTAAGGGGTCTAATGCACAAAAATCAAGGCTTAGAAAACAAGAATTATCTAAGGGCAAGAAGGGTTTGGGTCACAAACCTATGTCTTACCATAATGTTCCATTTAATTATGGGACAACATCTAGGTCTAGAAAAACCAAGGCTAATAGGGAAGTTATCCCTAAGTCTAGCTATGGTGTTTGTTTAGTGGCCAAGGACTTAAGGAAAACCAAGAAAGCCACTAAGAAGGTCAATGGAGGAGTCACCTCTAGAGTTGACCCGAGTAAGACCCAAAAGACTATGATTTTAAAACCTAAAAGGGTCATTAGGAAGGTATCTAGGGAAGTTATCCCTAGGGAATACCTTGTTAACCCAAGGAGCTCCAATAGGTATTGGGTTCCTAAAAGCGTGATCGATTCACGCTAAATGGGTTAGGGTGTGTCAACCCTAAGTAGATGGGTAGTTAACCTAACCATAGTAGAGTTGACACATTAGGATGTGCCAATATGCTTGAGAAGTTTAAAATGATTTAAATTGGCACAATTAGGTCTTAGAGGTATTTGTGTGCCATTTTGGGTTTTTGGCACACTAAGGAAATGAATGGCATTAAGGCAAAATGAATTTAATCCCTAGAAATGACAAATTGATTTTAACACTTAGGTATTTTATACCTTAGTATATTTTTTCTTGCCATGCTCTATTTGCCTTGCCATGTCATGACATCATTTTCATTTTTAATTATAAAAATGTCATGATCATGTTTAGATTTATGTTTGTATGTCATGTATGCTTAATTTTTATTCACATGCCATGACATCATGATTTTGGCATATGCCTTTGTCTATGTCATAATTATGCCATAATCATCATCATGCATAAATTAAAATGAAATTAAGGACTATGGCATAATTTGATGGGAATCAAATAATATTGCCTTAGAAATATGCATGAGAATTTAAAAGAACAAAAACCCACATCTCACTAGATTAATTGCCTTGAATGTGTTTTACACATCTAGATATTGGTGAGATGTTTAGGAAAAAGAAAACAAAGGTTTGAAAAACATTTTGAAAAAATTTTGAAAAACCTTGGTGAAGCCTATCTTTTGATAGCTATCACCATTGAATGGGATGATACAAAGATGGCTCTTTATTGAAGCTTTTCTAAAATTTTGAACTTTGTATCAATCTCCTAATTTAATGGGTAAAATAATTTTCCAACATTTTTCACCCATAGTGTTTAGGATAAGTAATATGCATATGAAATTTCACGATTTTTAAACGTATGTATATTTACTTATGGATTTCGAAAATCCACTTTTCAAGCTCAAAATGAGAATCGATTATCGATCGGCCCGCCTATAATGGCAGTCGACTGATGGTAAGTCCAGTCGACTGGTATCTGATGGAGTCGACTGGCACAGGCTGATTTCGGGTAAACTTGATAGTTAGGCCCATGTTTAGCCATGTTTTGGTCCCCTAACCACTCCTAACCCTAGGATATGCTTGGGAGAGCATTAGAGAGGGTGAAAATCCATTGGATATGGATTAGGAGTTGGGTTGAGGGTGAGTATCAATTTTAAGGTGGAAGAGAGTTCATTGTTGAACTTTGCCTTAATTTTGATTTGGTTAATGTTCCTATTGGCTTAGGGACTCTCCAAGGACATTGTTGGTGCAATGGTCAAGGGGGAGCAAGCCTCTAGGGGGAGGTATCCATCATGGGAAGATGGATGTGTATTTCCTCATGGGAGGAAAATTGGGTTGCCTCTCTTTAAGTGATATGGGATCACTAGAAAGATGGTAGGCATGTGTTCCTCCAAGGGAGAGATTGTAAGATCTCATTGGGATATGAGACATTCATACCCTTGGGGAGGACCTTTTTGATGTAATGTCAAAAAGGGGGAGAAGTTACCAAGTTACCAATTAGGGTTCGTTGGAATTCTCATTGGGATATGAGAATTGCCAATATGGGAGAATTGGTAGACTTGAGATGGTAGTTTTGTCAATCATCAAAAAGGGGGAGATTGTTGGGAGATTGTTGGTGCAATCGTCCCAGGAAGCAGTACCCTGATAGTATTTTGATGACAGACAAAACTCATGACATGGGATTGTCATGGGAAAGTCCAACATGGGGTTGGCATGGTAAATCCAAAGCATTGCGAAGCCGTGCGCTTGGTGCTTGGTGAGAAATGCATTGCGAAGCCGTGCGCTTGGTGCATATGGGAAGTCTTGAGGACTTGGTAGACTTGAGATGGTAGTTTTGTCAATTATCAAAAAGAGGGAGATTGTTGGGAGATTGTTGGTGCAATCATCCCAGGAAGCAGTACCCTGATAGTATTTTGATGACAGACAAAACTCATGACATGGGATTGTCATGGGAAAGTCCAACATGGGGTTGGCATGGTAAATCCAAAGCATTGCGAAGCCGTGCGCTTGATGCTTGGTGAGAAATGCATTGCGAAGCCATGCGCTTGGTGCATATGGGAAGTCTTGAGGACTTGGTAAGTTCACTAGGCTCGGGGTCCTTGAGTCGGTGAAGGATGGCATTGCGAAGCCGTGCGCTTGGTGCATCCGAGGGACCGCCGGACGGGGAGCGAATGGAGTGAGCCCAAAGGGAAGCATACTTCTAGGGCATGAGACGCCAAGGATGGCGTTGCGAAGCCGTGCGCTTGGCGCATCCGAGGGACGTAGGCCGAGGGAAAAGAGCTTCGGTGGGGAACTCCATGAGGGATAAGGTGGACTTGGCCAAGTGGCTAAGACTGAGTGTCGGAGGCTTAAACATCGTTATGATTGAGGTTTTAGCCGACATCGATCGGAGCATAGGTGCCCGATCGGCTCTATCGTAGGTTCGACCCGGTGTTGGTGAACCAAGATTGGTGATCGGTCATTTGCCAGGAGAAGCGATCATTGTTGAATCGATCAAGAGGGCTAGGATCGGTGATGACCTTGTCTGCAGACGCAGAATGGAGTCGACTTCGCCGGCACTCGGTGATGGATGATCGGTCGTGATGGGTGCCATCGATCGGTGATGTGTGATCCGTTGGAACTTAACCAGCGTGGATCCGTTGTGAGACAAGCGGCTACGATACCGATCGTGTGATGGTCACGATCGGTCATTGATGGGCAAATGGAGCTCGAGTTGGAGGATTTCGCCAAGGCCTTTTGGGTGACTTTGGAGGGGAATTGTTGTTGCATTCCAGACCTTCAAGAGCAAGCAAAAGCAAGCAACAAGAAAGCGATCAAAAGCAATCGGTGTAAAAGTTCTCTTTTGTATTGTCTTTGTATTTCTTGTTGTATTTCATTACTTAGTATAATAGCTTGTGAGAGGTTTCTCCACCTCCGACGTGTTGTCGAAAAGGAGTGTTATAGTTAGTGCCGTGAGCATAACTAGAGCTCGAGGAGCTCACCCGTGGAGTAGGAACCTTTCGGTTCCGAACCACGTATATCGTTGTCTTTTGTTTGTGTGTATTTGTGTTTCTTGTTAGTATTATTATTGTTATTCCGCTGCGCTAACAAGAATTGTAGACGAGAACGAACAAAATACGACGAACAACGAACGAGCGCTATTCACCCCCCTCTAGCCAGCCAATCGATCCCCAACAGTTTGTGGCCAGAGATTAGGTTAAGTGGATAACTAGATCAATCTAGTTGATCGGGATACGAAGTCATGTAGCATTCGATTCGATCACTTGTTGTAAAATAGAACTTAATATTTGTTCATGTTGTTTTGCAGGACTTTGATTAGTGACAGATGCTGGTACGCTTGGATAGCGAGTGGAGCTATTTAACAGGTAGGTAATTTTCCTACTGGTTGGGTAGATGTAATGATTTCCAGATTTAGATATAGATATGAACATGTTAGGTGTTCATATTACCTTTATCATGCTCTGTTTATCGTATGCTTGAACTTACCGTTGATATATATGTGTGCTCGATTATTGATAACACATATTCCCTAGCATGATCTAGAACTTACAGATGTGATGTAAGTAGTTCTAACGGTTTAGTAGGGTGTAGATGTTAGAGTACGGAGGATGACCTAAATTGTAAATTTGGCAAAATGATCCTCTGTGGATAAGTATGGCCCTAGATGTAGGACTTATTCCATACCTGTATGTGGCACATTTATTCTCCAACCACGGGTTGTGTGAATGGTCATGTGAGTCGTGGACAGTGTGTCGCTACGGACAGATGGTCCTAGCTTGTCATGATCAGATGAGTGACTCTCTACAGGGTATAGAGTGTACTGATCAATTGAGTGTGACTCTTGGTTGGACAGAGAGTCTAGGGTAGATGTTCTGTATGTGAGACAAGACTTCATTTCATTGCATGCATCTTGGCGACATCGTCTCCCCTTGGGGTTGAGAGAGTCGTCATCATCCTCGCCCCCGAGGTTACTTCGGAGTAATGGCGGTGTGAGGGCATAACATTTGTTGTGCCGCACTCTACCATTATTGACGATGGTAGTTGGAGTTGCGTGCAGTTGTCCTGGGTGCGTGGTACTCGACCACTCATTAGTAGTGTTAGTCGGAGTGACCAGCAGCAGGGACCCCCGTTGCGTAGCGAGCTACTTACGCTCATATGCTACTTGATCATACTACCCAACTCGGTCACTCGAGAGTGGTGGCGGCTGGAGTCGGGATAGTTGTCATGTCGTGCCACCTAGGCCACACTGGGGTCGTGGTAGCGAGTAGGGGTGAGCAGGCATGACCATGCATCTTTGCATTCTTAGTATCATACGGTGTTTTGCATATGGTTATATATATATACATAACTGCTTGTATATATATATATATGGATGATGGTGATTGGTATACATACAGATACAGTCTATATGTATACTCACTTTGATGATGATGCATTTGTATGTACTATGCCTGTTGCATTTGTTTGTACATATTCATACATGCTATTGCATATTCCTGTATGGTAGTAGGTTGATATTTGTATACCTATCGGATATTCACAGTGATACCCTTGACTCAGGATAGGATATTGTGTTAGTACTATACTGTTATACCCTATGATGTGATTATATGCCCAGGTTGGATCAGGATAGAATAGCTGACTGTCAGGTATGTCAGCATCGTTGATGTTCAGTTTATTTAGTATATGCATGCATATCTATTGTTATGCTGATGTATACTTATTGTACGAGTAGATTAAACTGTTGAATGACATGTAATATTGATACATATATTTACATGTTTTCTCGACACGAGTTTTACTCACCACCTCCGACTCGGTTTTTTGCCTGCAATGTAGAGGTCTTCGTGACGACTTAGTGCTGCGTCGACCGATCCATCCCATCTCCATTTTTCCGATGTCTCCCGAGGAGTTTATTTTGTTTTTCTCTCTTATGGTTTGGACCTGTTTATGAGTTATGGATTTTGGTCCTATGTCATGGACCTTTGTTTTGTATTGGACTTGTCGTGATGTCGTTGTGTTATTTACGGTTTTGACTATGGACTTGTCAGGTGGTGTACACCAGTATATTTTTGTTATGTATGTTGTGGGTATGCGCTCTTTATTTCCGCTGCTATTATTTGTTATATATATATTGTTGTTGTTGTGGGCCTACGGGCCTTGTATTAACCCGAAATGTTGCCACGTACAGGGTAGATGTCGTCCGTTTGATTTTCGGTTCGGCATGCTCTCGGGGCGTGACAACTTTATTGATCACTTGGTTACCAGGATTCATAAACTTTAGTACTTAGCCTGGAGGTCTAGAGTTCGAATCCTGGGGAAGGCAAAAACCCACTTCCAGGGGTGGGAAGTTCAGGTGAGTAACGACGGCCATCAGGATTTACTACGTCGACCAATAGGGGGTCGTTACATTTGTACAATAAGCCATTCAATACCTTATTTCCCTAGATACTTCCATACCTCTATCGGAATATCATCTGGTACAACGACTTTTCCATTTTGCATTCCATTTAATGCTTGTTCTACTTCTGAAATTTGAATCATATGATAAAAATTTAAATTTCTATACTCATTTGACCTACTTAAATTACCTAAATTAAGTTGGTCTCCTAAATATTCATTAAAATGTTGATGAAAAAATCTCTTCCACCGCTCTTTTATTTCTTCATCATTTACTAGTACCCTATTGCATTCATCTTTAATACATCTTATTTGATTAAGATCTTTTGTCTTCATCTCTCTCACTTTAGCTATTTTATAAATGTCTCTTTCCCCTTCTTTTGAATCTAATTTTCAGTATAACTGTTCAAAAGTTTCAATCTTAGCTTCATTCACTGCTTTCTTAGCTATTGTATATTTTTTCAAATTTTCCTCATTTTTACAAATATTTAATTTCTTATATGCTATTCATTTTTTCTTGACTTTCTCTTGCACTTTTTCATTCCACCACCAAGATTCTTTACTTAGTGGTGCATGTCGCTTTGACTCGCCGAGTACACTCTTGGCTACTATTTTTAATTTTGATATCATCTTATCCCACGTTGTATTAGGGTCACTGTATATGTCATCTAATACTTGTACTCCTACCTTCTCTTTGAATATATTTAGTTTCTCATCCTTTAACTTCCACCACTTAATTCTAGGGGTCGTGTATATTTTCCTTCTATTAATACTATGTTTGAGGCGTATATCCAATACTACTAACCTATGTTGAGTAGTTAAACTTTCTCCAGGGATAACCTTACAATCTTTACAAATCTTTCTATCTCTCTTCCTAACCATAAGAAAGTCAATTTATGATTTATTATTTCCACTTTTGAATGTGACTAAGTATTCTTCTCTTTTCTTAAAAAATATATTAGCTAGTATAATATCATATGCTATTGCAAAATCCAATATAGTTTTACCTTCTTCATTTCTTGTTCTAAACCAATAAACCCCATGCACCCTCTCATATTCATCATTTTTCCCTCCGACATGACCATTTAAATCACCTCCTATTAAAATCATCTCATTTGACGAAATATTTTGTAATATTTCATCCAAGTCCTCCCAAAACCTTAATTTGGTATTTTTCATCTAATCCTATTTGAGGTGTATATACACTAATTACGTTTATAGTTTCTTTCTCCACTACTATTTTGAGAGCTATAATTCTATCCCCCTTTCTAATTACTCCTACAACTTCATCCTTTAACGAACTATCAACAATAATACCCACTCAATTTATTGTTTTACTCTTTCTTGTATACCATAACTTAAAACCTGAATTCTCAATCATCTTTGCCTTCTCACCAACCCATTTTGTCTCTTGTACACATACAATATTAATTTTTCTCCTAATCATCGTATCTATTATCTCCATTGTTTTACCAGTGAAGGTTCCTATGTTCCATGTACCAAATCTTAGACTACTAGTTTTTCTATAATATTTGTTCTTACCCAACCTATGGTGTGAGAACTCTTGCTTATTTAACACTACACCCAAGTTCTCATGGAGATATAGCGGTCCTTGCCGATACGTTACAGTCGGACCCTGCAACGCGAAATCTAGCATATTTTTCACTACACCCAAGTTCTGAAAATGTAGCGGTCCTTGCTGAGACGTTACAGTCAGACCTTGTAATGCGTTCCTTCCAGGGAACAACCTAGCATTAACATAGTAGTTTGATTGATCCATTCATTGAACATTTGCCTTAGTTTAACGCTGGCTGGCAACCTAACGCAACCCTCCTCCTTTATTCGGGCTTGGGACCGGCCACGACAATAGATTTAGGAACCCAATACAAATTCTTTCCTATAGGGTTTACTAAATATTCCTTAGGGATCCATTTTCTAGCAATTGTTTTTTTTTTTTGGCTTGACCCCTAGCAATTAGGCAATTATAGGTCTTTTCATTTTTATTCCCTTTGTAACTTAGGCCTTTCTTATTAAAGCTTGCCCTTTGGCTCCCAATTATCATGTTCAAGGTATTGGAGCATATTGTGAATTTTTCTAAGGCTTTAGTTAGGTGATCTACCTTTTCCCTTAACGCCTTATTTTCATCCATACATGCATCACTAACATTTAGAGGCATATAATCATTATGTGAGCATGTATTATCATTAACATTTAAGCATGTTTTTTTTAGTTTTTATTCTAGGACCTTAATTTGATCAAGCATACTCTTATTTTTATTTTTAGCCCTAAACAAGTCCTTAGAAAGGCTAGAAATCATGGCAACTACTTCTTGAGTAGGAAGATGTTTTACCATAGATATCATGTCTTCTTCTTCGGATGATGAGGATGATGAAGAGCCTCCCCCTTCACTTGAGCTTGTTTCTTTTTTTTCGGAGGATGTGGTGTCCACATCTTCTATTGCCATTAGAGCTAGATTTGAGACAAAGACATTTTCTTCCTCCGATGATGATGATGAAGGATCATCCCATGTCCTTGCTTTGAGTGCTTTGGTCTTCTTCTCCTTTTCTTTTTCTTTAGACTTCTTCTCTTCTTCATTTTTCTTGATCCCCTTCTTATTTTCTTCTTTTCTTCTTCTTTGTTCCTTGGTCTTGTTCAAGAGGGGACAATCATCCCTCATGTGTCCCTCTTGTTGACAATTATAGCAAATGAACTTCCTCTTGTGCCTTCTCCTATCATAAGATTTGTTAAATTTTAAATTTCTTAAAACACGCCTTACCTTCCTTACCATATAAGCATCTTCATTGCTATTCATGGAGGATGAGAAGGATGCTTCATCGGAGGAGGAAGGTGGTGTCTCCTTTTTCTTCTTCTTCCCCTTTTCGACTATCAAGGCTACTCCTCTTGATGGATGAATTCTTGGCTCTTCTACTACTCCTTCAAGCCTTGTTTTGTGAAGCTAAATGGTTGAGAAGAACTCCTCTAAGGTGCTAACTTCTAGGTTCTTTGAGATGTAGAAGGAGTCTACCATTGAGCTCCATTTTGATGACCGGGGAAAGGCGTCGATTGCTTTCATAATCATATCCCGGTTTGAAAGTTTTTCTCCTACACTCGTTAGTCCATTTAAAATTTCTTTAAAATGAGAGTGTAATGCGGTTACCTTTTCTCCCTTTTCAAGTTTGATATTAGTTAGTTGGGAGCGGAGGAGGTCTCTTCTTGCAAGCTTGGCCTCCGAGGTGCCTTCATGAAGCTCTACTAGCTTCTCCCACATCTCTTTAGCACTTGAGCACTCCCCAATCCGGTTGATCTCTTGTTGGGGGAGTACATTGTATAAGTGATGCTTGACCTTTGAATTCGCCAAGTACTCCTCTCTTTGTCTCTTTGTCCATCTTGTCATCTCTATTTGCTCCCCATCTTCATCCCTAGGTATCTCGAAACCATTTTCCATTATCAATAAAATTTCGAAGTCGGTTTCAAAAAATACCTCTATTCGCTTTTTCCACCAAGCGAATTCCCCCTCAAACTTTGGTGGATGAATATTTGAGCTGACCATCCTTGATGTAGTGCTTGTTGCGGCGGTGAGTCCATTGACAAGCGACCTTGCTCTGATACCACTTGTTGGAACGTCGGTGGCTGGCTGGGGGGGGGGGTGAATAGCCCTAAGTCATCGTAGAATGGAATTCGATCGTTCGTTCATCTACACGTTAGTGTTAGCACAACGGAAATAAAACTAAACAACAATAAAGATAAACAAGATAAAAACAATGCTATCAAAGAGATATAACGTGGTTCACGGTCCTATACCGCTAATCCACGGTCTGATTCATCTCCGATGAATCACTCCGAAACCAATCCAATATGGTCTCTCTCTTTTGCCAAAGCAAGGTGAAGGTAAACCTTCTTACAACACAAAAACAATCTTTCTTAGAATGGATTTGAAATAAGAACAAGAGAAAGAGTTTAAAGCTTGTGGGCCACTTGGATGATCAATTGGAGTATAAGCATTAGCCATCCAAAAGCCCACACCCTTTCTTTTTATAGAGAGGGCTGATTTATTCCCGTTGCTCGCCCATCAGTGGACTGCTGCCTTTGGCAGTCAATTGCCATTGTTACAACGACTTCTAAACACGTCAGATCTCGACCATTGTAGTCCAATGGGAGACTTGGTAGTTGATTGATGTATCCATCAGTCGACAGATGCCTTCGTAGTCGACTGATCAATTGACTACGGGAGGTTCTGTGCCCGCGACTTCCTTCATCAGTCGAACCTGATGGTCTGGCAGTCGACTGCTGGACTAAAACCCCACCAGTCAAACATCAGTCGAACCTATTCGACTTGGAGCAGTTGACTGCCCATTCACAACAGTCGACTGATGCCGGGTAAACCTCAAACTTCACATCCATTTGAGTGTCCGACGGTCGGGTAAAACATCAACCCTTCAGTTGAGCATCTAACTTGTCGGGTAAAACCCCAACAAACTTGGTTGAGCATCTGACTTAACGAACATGTCGGGTATAACCTCAACAAACTCGGTCGAGCCTTCGACACTTAGCCATTTCGACCAAGCTCACCTAATGAGCTACTTACATTTCACTCATTCTCTCATCTCAATTGAAGTCCCTCACTGAAGCTCTCTTCGTTCGCGGCCACGTCCCTCGGCAACACCAAGCGCACGACTTTGTAATGCTCCTTCACGTCTCTTGCCCTCGAAGTCTACTTCCTTGGCTTCGCTTCAAGTCATCTCGTCCTGTGGTCCCTCGGATGCATCAAGCACATGGCTTCGCAATGCTCCTTCGCCGACTCAAGCACGAGGTTGTGAGTTGGTGATCTTACCAATGCAATTTATCATATGTGCGAATTCTTGCATGACTTCAATGTTAGTGAAAGCCCTAGAGCCAATCATGTGATGATTGTTGTATGGACTTTATTGTATCATATTCCTATTTATAAAGGCATGGTTATTATATTTACTTGTATTGGTGTCAAATAACTAAATATAATAATGTCCTTGAGTAGTAGGTTCTCATCTATATCAATCGATTGGTTGAATCGATAATGAGATGATATAGAGAACACTACTCTTAATCATTCCTAGTCAAGTATTAACATTCAGGGACAATGTTAATGCATAGAGACTAGCATGTAGGTCAACACGATGACTTGATCTCACAAGTCATGGATATGAGATATCAAGTTGACACATGGGTATGAATTGAAGAATGTATACTGAATTACCCACCATGAGAAAGTATCATGGATCGTTATATGAGTGTCATATACTTTCTCATGTGGCTATTAGTATGACTATTATTCCTTAGACCTGAAGTCACCATGGTTCCCTACATAAGGAGTTGCATACTTTGGCTTCATCAAATGTCACCCGTAAATGGGTGGACTATAAAGGCGATTATTGGGTATGTGACAAATTATGCAGAGGGATGTGAGTGATGTAGATGAGATCTATCCCTCTTATATGACGGAAGAGACATCGTTATTCTTGATAGAGTGAGACCACGAAGTGCATGGTGTTAGTAATATATGAGAGATGTCCTAAGGCAATAGCCTTATGTATGAACCATTTATATGATAAATAAAGATTCACTATTTGAGTATACATGTTTTGATGTATTTGATTGGATCTTAAACTCATTTACTGAATGTCCACGATACGATTCATATCATGAGAGAATTTGTGATTGGATCACAACTAGTGAGTATCTCTACATGTGTAATTATGATGTATCGGAATTATCCCTAGTCGATGAATTGATGGATTTGGACACCATCGATTCTGTCGAGATTAGCACGAGGTATACTCCTTGGTGTATCCAAGCAGCTGATTCTCACTGGCTGGAGACATTGTGATGTCCGGAGTTAATCGTGGATGCTAGTTATGGTAACTAGTTCATTGGAGTGACCAGCCGTAAGACTTCATATGGTTCTCTGCATATATAGATATGTCAATGAAGTTCTTACTGTAGCTTAAGTGCGATGTTCCTTTGACTTGCGGTATTCAAGTCATCTTGATCATGGAGACTTATGCTTTGACATCTTAAGCAAACATCTCTAAGGAGATGTGGACCGGGGATGATTGGGTTTAAGTCGAAATGATCGAAGCTTTTTGAATAGCCTATAAAGGATTCACCACTCCTTGTGAGGAGATGTATACCCATGGCCTCTCGTCGGATTGTTACTAAAGTCATTGGTCAAAGTGTTACATGTTTAGAGTAAGGTACTCTTCGATACATGTGGAGTAACTAGAATCCGTAGGACGAGGAAATGATACTTGGGCTAGGTGTGACGTAGTCAGCCTAGTGGGGACTGACACTATAGACCATGTCTTGAACCAAGTGGGTATAAGATGAGTGAAGGGAATGGGGCACGAATCATTCGAGCTGCTGAAGGGTTTCAAAAATAGTTCTGGATCAACCGTTAATCTTTTCGGTTAATTGGGGATCATGATGTACTACTAGGTGCCACTCATGATCGTTCTATAATTAATGATTAATTATAGACGGCCAACATAAACCGAGAACCTATTTGGTCACATGCACAACGCGCGTAATCCGAAGGATTTAAAACGAGCTTGAGAATGGGATTCTCAGACAGAGTGAAACAAGGTTTGGTTGGACCAAACAAGAAGCGAGCATGAAATCGTTTCAGTCGCAATGGAAGCGTGGATGGGCCGTGTCTTATGAAGACATAATGGATGAACCAAAATGGTTTGGTTCTAATCCAATGGAGGAGAATAAACCAAAGAGTTTGGTTTATTTTAAACGAATGAACCAAAAGTTTGTTCGGTTCGTTTTAACTTAAAATAAACCATCATGGTTTGGTTTATTTTAACTTATATTAATGGAGCGGGTTAACGGGCCTCATGGTTATGATCCAATAACCATTAAGAGAATTAGTTCTCTATAAAAGAGGGCTTAAGGGATAGTTAAGCCCTAATCCAAAACCCTAGCTTGTGGTTGCCGCCCACCTCTCCACCCTCTCCTTGGATTTTCGGCCCCAACCCTAGGATTGCCGCCCAGCCCCTTGTGCCGCCGTCCAACTCCTTGCCGGAGTCCAAGCTTCAGCCGGTCATCCTCCGGCGACACTCCGGTGATCTTCCTAGGCTTCGGCGATAAGGTGAGCACTTGGCTTCCCTTGGTTGGCCGGCGCCTACTCCTCCACCAAAGCTGTCCAGTTTTTCTGGACAGCTTGTTCTTCTCTCGTCGGAGCGTTGTTTGGACGACGGTTAGAGCTCCGACAGCACCTAACTTACCGGGGATTCGATCTCCGGTAATCCTCTGAGGTGGAGGACGAAGGATTCGTCAAACGGTTGACGAATACCTCTCCGGAGAAGCGAGTTTTGAGGACTCGGTTTTGGATCCGAATTTGGATTCGGATCGTGATCATCTCTCGATCACATCGTCTTCAACACGAGGCTAGTAACCCGTACGAAGACGAAGCTCGTGACTTAGCGAAGTCATCCCGAGGATACTCGGCGTGGATACGGATAGAGGCGATTCTAGCGAGGATCATTCCGGTTGATGCCGTTCCCGCTACACGTGATACGAAAGGTATAACGTAGTTAAATTTCCTTTTATTGCAAATTTAAATTTACGGTTATGTCTACACATGTTGTACTATGCATGCGTGTGATGTGTGTGTTGTAATAAATATAGATTTATTATTTTTATTGCTTCCGCTGTGCACATGTTTATGAAACATGATCGAACACACACTCGCCGCGGTGCCGGAAACCCAACACATGGCCATGCCCAAATGAGTCAATATGAGATATTGAGCTCATTTGATTAGAGTGAGTCTACTTGGAGTTCAAGATATAGATTGTACCGAGGATGACACGGTCTATGCCTCAATTGGTCAATCTAGATGTCAAGGATAGAGGGACATTTTCACATATTGTGAGAGTCACAATTAGTAGTCACAAAGGTGATGTTGGAGCTCAACATTCTTGTAACTTGGGTAGCAATGATGTGTTACTAGATACCGCTCATTGCTTGTGTTCCTAAATCGGTTTAGGAACATTGCCAACATTACAAGAACCTATAGGGTCACACACAAAGGGCAATTAGATGGAGATTAGGTTCATATGATGAACCATGAGGATTAGGTTCATGGGATGAACCAAATTGGATTAAGAGTAATCCAAATTAGACTAACTGAGTTGGACTCAATTTGATTCAAGTGTTGAATTAGTCTAATTTAGATTTGATTCATCAAATCAATTTAAATTAATGAATAGAGATTCATTAAATTAAATTGACTTGAATCAAATGGTTGGATTTGATCAACAATGGGAGATAAGAGGTCAAGTTTGACTTGACTTTAGAGGGAAGATGAAAGGTCAAGTTTGAATTGACCAAATGCCATGTCATGATGATGACTTGGCATGGCTGGCCAATGATGATGCTCCACATCATCATTGACTTATCAATTGGTGCCGCCTCATGAGGGAGACCAAGAGCCATTGACTCTTGGAGTTACATGCATGCATGTAACCCTCCAAGAGATGGTGGTCGGCCACTTATTCCATTAGATGGAATTGATTTTGTGAGTTAATCCAACTTCATCTTCTTCCTTGGATCATCCTCTCAATCTCCCCTCTCCTCCTTGGCCGAACCATACTAAGGGTCCTAGCACACTCAAGGTTGTGTTTTCTCCACTTATTGTTTGTTTGGATACCAATAGAGGAGTGTACACTTGACACTCTAGAGTTCCGGCGAGCTATTTGGACGAGCAGGATTTGCGAAGGGCATCGCATCGAGGGTAACACTCTCACCTTCTAGATCTAAGGTAGATCTAGGTTTACTTAGCACATACATGTTTTTATTTTAATATATCTTCGCACGGATCCGTGGTCGGACTTTCGGGGTTTCTGCAACGCAAAAAGTGGTTTTTGTGGCTCGGAAAGTCCAACATTCAACACACATATTAAATCCACAATAATATTCTAACTTAAACGTTTGCCACACACATCAAAACCATAATCCAAACCATAACGTGGGTCGATTGCCCTAACACCAATTTCTCTCAATATCGAGCACGCCTTTGAGACTTTGTGCTAGATATAGGGAATGCCCCTCGCTTTGGGCAGGTAAGTGCCTAAGAGCCGGAGACCTTAGGAAAGCTATAGGATGACGACTTAACTCACCATGGAACGATTATCCCCTAAGATGATTCGCTTAGCACGATCATGTGGAGCTAACTTAGTGAATTTCTAGAACATATCTATTTTTCTTTGATTGCAAATACCACTTGATAAATCAAGTTAACATGCTATGCATGGAACAATAACTTTTAAAAAATTTTATGGCACTGAGGTTTGCTTGAGGACAATCAAAGATTTAAGTCTGGGGGAATTGATGTGAGCAAAACATATAGAGTTTTAGGAGTAGTTTTCGCTCACATCTCATAGCATTTTATGTTTGTTTACTTTTGTTGCATGCATTTCCTATTTTCTAGTTCGGAGATCTGCTCTGTTTACTTTTGTGTGCAGGATAACATTTTATAGGGAAAAAGGTGCAATTTCGGAGTAAAAGAAGACATTTGGCAGCTGGACGCAGAAGGGAACATGGCCAGGGCGTGTGCCCACACATGGCCATGTTCGGAGGGAAAAAATGGCCGCCACAGCCTAACACACGGCCAGACCATGTGTTTTCACATTGCCAGACCATGTGTTTTCACATGGCCGTGTGGCGGCCCAGCAAATTGACATGACTAAGGTTTTTTCTAGATTTCGCAGCGATCCGGCATGATGTCTATATAAGGAAAGCTCTGTCTAAACCCTAGGGAGAGGCACGACAAATGGGATGACACTCCGAAGCCCTGAAAAGCTTCAGGAACTCGCAACGGGGAGGAAGAATGTCGTTGGAGGTCAATATTCTACACTTCAATGCCAAGGAGAAGACCTACATTGCATTGTAAATCCTATTCTTTACATAAATTCTATTGTTTGTACGGATATGATCATGCCTAGTGTTTCTTCTCTCGTATCTATGGAGTAGACTCTCTGATTCTAGGATTAGGGAGTAGTTTGTGTTGAGTTGGAACATGTCAATTCAAATATCTCTTTGTTCTTGAATTTATATTTGCAATTGGTGTTTTGGTTTAGATCTATAGTTATCATTTTAGTTTTCTAGTCACTATGCTTAGCCGATACGAGGGGTGACAACCCTCGTATCAAAGGTTTAGGGGAATTAAAGAGGGACCTAAGGGTTGGCCTCATCGTCGATAATTGTGGGTAGAAGGATGCAATAGAGTAGGAAACGCGCCTCGTTTTTGCCTCGTCGCAGGGATCGATTCGGCATCCTCGTACTGACTATCCCATCCTAAGGTCAGGGGTTGACCTGGTTTGGCAGAGGTAGCTTCCAATAGACGTGAAGGATCATCGGGGGAGTGTATGATGTCCTTTCCACAAAACCATAACTAGAAACCTAAGCAAAACCCAATTGAAAATGTGTTCCGTGACACACAAACAAAATCGAAATCCTAGAATCCATCTAAAGACCCGTAGCGACCCTTCTTTTCCTCCGTGTTACATCGTATTAGAGTTAGGACCGCCGACAACCATCCTAATTGCAACCTTTAGAGTCTAGTCCCGAACAATAACATCCACTAAACAAATCAGTACTCGAATCTCAGTCCCTATGGGATCGATAATCTTTTTATTACTTGACGACATACGTGCACTTGCGGGCATTCAGCGCAAGCGCGCACTTCGAGTCCTCGACTGTTTCCATCGCGAGATTTGAGGTCACGTTCGCGTGCATCAGTATCTGACCGATCTTTTAGTAAAATCTTTCAAGAAGTAATGAAAGAACTTCATCATGATTACATAATACTCTATGGCTTCCTATTTCAAGGACTACAACTATGCATTACGGATTGTTCACTAAGATGGAAAATTTTGGAAGAATTACATAATGAGGGGCATTTCGATCAAGATAAGACATTAGCCCTCATATCATAAGATTTTTATCGGCCAAATTTGAGAAGTGATGTAACACATTTTTTGGCACGATGTTATACATGCCAACGAGCTAAGGGAACTCACACTAACGCTGGTTTATATATTCCCCTACCTATTCCCGAAGCTTCATGGATTTTATACTTGAACTTCACCACATTCAGAGGGCATCAGATTCTATTTTGGTAGTGGTTGATAGGTTCTCCAAGATGACACACTTTTTGGCTTGTAGGAAAACTATGGATGCAACACGAATTGCTCACCTATATTTTAGAGATATGGTTCGACAACACGACATTCCACATTCTATTACCTCAGATCGAGACACCAAGTTCATCTGTCAATTTTAGAAGTACTTATGGAGTAAAATGGGGACTAAGCTTAATTTTAGTAGCGCCTATGACCCACAGACAGATAGACAGACAGAGGTCGTCAATCGAAGTCTAGGCAACCTATTGAGGTGCCTAGTGGGGTCTAAGACAAAACAGTGGGATATGACACTACCTCAAGCAGAGTTTGCCTGTAACCGATCAAAGAACAGAACTATTGGATTTACCCCTTTCGAGATAGTTTATGGGCAGAATCCATCTGGCATCTTAGACTTAGCTCCCATCCCTCACATCAAACAACATAACCATAAAGCAGAAGAGATGACTAAGCACCTTCAAAATATCCAAGAACAAGTAAAGCAAGCCCTAAAAAAAAGTAATGCTAAATATAAGGAGCAAGTCGATCATCATTGTCGTCAGGTACTTTTCAATGTTGGAGATTTGGTTTGGGTTGTATTAACTCGTGATCGCTTCTCTATTGGAGAATACAACAAGCTAAAAGAGCGAAAGGTGGGTCCTTGTGAAATCCTACAAAAAATCAATGACAATGCTTACCGATTACGTCTCCCTAGCCACATGAAGACATCAGATGTATTCAATGTCAAATATTAAGCCCTTATGTAAAAGAAGGAGAAAAGTTCACTTTGAACTCGAGGTCGAGTTCTTCTCAACTCGGGGCATCTGATGTAGGTGTTGGACTTTCTTAGCCACAAAAACCGCTTTTTGCATTGCGGAAACCCCGGAAGTCCGACCACGGATCCGTGCGAAGATATATTAAAATAAAAACATGTATGTGCTAAGTAAACCTAGATCTACCTTAGATCTAGAAGTTGAGAGTATTACCCTCGTAGCAATGCCCTTCGCTTATCCCGCTCATCCAAACGTTTCGCCAGAACTCAAGAGTGTCAAGTGAACACTCCTCTATTGGTATCCACACGAACAAATGGTGGAGAAAAATACCTTAGAGTGTGCTAGCACCCTTTAGGAATTTCAGCAAGATGAGGGATAGGAGAGCTTGAGAAGTTGATCCAAGGAAGAAGATGAAGTTAGAGAGTAACTCACAAAATGAATTCACCCATGATGAATAGTGGCCAGCCACTTCAAGTTGGGGGGTTATATGCATGCATGTAACTCCAAAAGCCAAAGGCTCTTGGTCTCTCTCATGAGGTGGCACCATAAGTCCAAGATGATGTGGAGCATCATCATTTGCCGGCCATGCCAAGTCATCATCATGACATGGCATTTGGTCAAGTCAAACTTGACCTCTTATCTCCCATAGTTGATCAAATCCAACCATTTGATTCAAGTCAATTTAATTTAATGAATCTCTATTCATTAATTTAAATTGATTTTATGAATCAAATCTAAATTAGACTCATTCAACACTTGAATCAACTTGAGTCTAACTCAATTAGTCTAATTTGGATTACTCTTAATCCAATTTGGTTCATACCATGAACCTAATCGTCAAGGTTCATCATATGAACCTAATCTCCATCTAATTGCCCTTTGTGTGTGACCCTATAGGTTCTTGTAATGTTGGCAATGCCCCTAAATCGATTTAGGAACATAAGCAATGAGCAGTATCTAGCAACACATCATTGCTACCCAAGTTATAAGAATGTTGAGCTCCAACATCACCTTTGTGAATACTAATTGTGACTCTCACAATATGTTACAATGTCCCTCTATCCTTGACATCTAGATTGACCAATCAAGGCATAGACCGTGTCATCCTCGGTACAATCTATATCTTGAACTCGAAGTAGACTCACTCTAATCAAATGAGCTCAATATCTCATATTGACTCATTTGGGCATGGCCATGCACTTCGTGGTCTCACTCTATCAAGAATAACGATGTCACTCCAGTCATATAGGAGGGATAGATCCCATCTACATCACTCACATCCCTTCGCATAATTTGTTACATACCTAGTAATCGCCTTTATAGTCCACCCATTTACGGGTGACGTTTGACGAAGCCAAAGTATGCAACTCCTTATGTAGGGAACCATGGTGACTTCAGGTCTAAGGACTAATAGTCATACTAATAGCCACATGAGAAAGTATATGACACTCATATAACGATCCATGATACTTTCTCATAGCGGGTCATTCAGTATACATTCTCCAATGCGTACCCATGTGTCAACTTGATATCTCATATCCATGACTTGTGAGATCAAGTCATCATGTTGATCTACATGCTAGTCTCTACGCATTAACATTGTCCCTGAATGTTAATACTTGACTAGGAATGATTAAGAGTAGTGTTCTCTATATCATCTCATTATCGATTCAACCAATCGATTGATATAGATAAGAACCTATTACTCAAGGACATTATTATATTTAGTTATTTGGCACCAATACAAGTAAATATAATAACCATGACTTTATAAATAGGAATATGATACAATAATGTCCATACAACAATTATCACATGATTGGCTTTAGGGCTTTTACTAACAATCTCCCACTAGCACTAGTGCCAATCACCGTAGTATCTAATACCCAATGATCTAGTGTGACCGTCATGTTTTTTCTGTGCGAAAGCCTTGGTCAAGGGATCTGCGATGTTAGCCTCTGTGGGTACTCTGCAAATATTCACATCTCCTCTATCGATAATGTCTCGAATGAGATGGAAGCGCCATAGTATGTGTTTGGTCTACTGGTGTGAGCGAGGTTCCTTAGCCTGTGCAATCGCTCCATTATTGTCACAATAGAGCTCTATGGGATCTGCTATGCTAGGAACCACCCCCAAGCTCAGTAATGAACTTGCGGATCCAAACTGCCTCCTTTGCTGCCTCAGATGCAGGAATATACTCGGCTTCTGTTGTAGAATCAGCAACTGTGTCCTGCTTCGAACTCTTCCAGCTCACAACGCCACCATTCAAGAAAAACACGAGCCTTGACTGCAATCTATAATCATCCTGGTCAGTTTGGAAGCTGACATCGCTGTAACCCTTTACAGCTAGCTCCTCATCGCCTCCAAATATCAAAAAATATTCTTTAGTTCTTCTCAAGTACTTAAGAATATTCTTGACTACTATCCAGTGACGCTCACCTGGATCTGACTGGTATCTACTCGTCATGCTCAAAGCATACAAGACATCAGGACGAGTACACAGCATGGCGTACATGATAGATCCTATAGTTGATGCGTAAGGGATCTTATCCATGTGGTCTCTCTCCTCTGTAGAAGAGGGACTTTGAGTCTTCGAAAGACTCACACCATGTGACATCGGCAGAAGTCCCTTCTTAGAATTCTACATGGCAAACCATAGTAATACCATGTCAATGTATGTAATCTAACTTAGGCCAAGCAATCTCTTAGATCTATCTCTATAGATCTTGATGCCTAGAATACAGGCTGCTTCACCTAAGTCCTTCATTGAGAAGCACGTCCCCAGCCAAGTCTTTACAGACTGCACCGAAGGGATGTCATTCCCAATGAGTAGTATGTCATCCACATACAATATAAGGAAGACATCTGTGTTCCCATTAACCCTCTTGTAGACATAGGGTTCATCTTCATTCTTGATGAAACCAAACTGTTTGATTGCATCATCGAATCGAAGATTCCAGCTCCGAGAAGCTTGCTTTAGCCCATAAATGGACCTTTGTAGCTTGCATACTCTCCCAGTATGCTATGGATCTACAAAACCCTCAGGTTGTGTCAGGTACACATCCTCGAGTAAGTTTCCATTCCGAAATGAGGTTTTGACATCCATCTGCCAGATCTCATAATCGTGGTATGCTGCAATAGCAAGCAAAATCCGAATGGACTTAAACATCGCCACTGGAGAAAAGGTTTCATCATAGTCAATACCATGAATTTGCTTGAAACCTTTAGCCACCAATCAACCCTTATAGGTATGCATAAGTCCATCCATGTCAGTCTTTCTCCTAAAGACCCACTTACACTCAATGGGTTTGACCCCTTCAGGTGGATCAACCAAAGTCCATACTTGGTTGGTGTACATGGATTCCATCTCGGATCTCATGGCCTCTAGCCATTTCTCAGAATCTGGGCTCATCATAGCTTCCTGATAGGAGGTAGGCTCATTCTCAATAAGCATAACATCATCATGGTTAGACAAGAGAAATGAGTATCTCTCAGGCTGACAATATACCCTATCAGACCTGCGAAGAGGTAGGTCTACCTGAACAAGTGGTTGTTCCACAACTCTTTGTGCAACAATCTCATCACTCACAACACTTTGTGGTTCCTATTCAACCTCCATCAAGGCCTCAGTGCTATGGTCCTTATCTTGAATTTCTTCAAGATCGAACGTACTCCCACTAGTTTTTCTAGAAACAAAATTCCTTTCTAGAAAAACCCCAGTCTTTGCCATAAACACTTTGTGCTGACTGGGAATGTAGAAGTAATATCCCTTTGTGTCTTTGGGATATCCAACAAAATAGCACCTATCAGATTTGGGTCCCAGTTTGTCTGAGACTTGACGTCGAACATAAGCCTCACAACCCCAAATCCTCATGAAAGACATCTTGGGATTTCTCCCTATCCATATCGTATATGGTGTCTTTATCATAGCCTTGGATGGTACACGATTAAGGGTAAAGGCTACTGTGTCTAGAGCATATCCCCAAAAGGATATAGGAAAATCTGTGTGACTCATCATAGATCGTACCATTCTAATAGGGTACGATTCCTCCTTTCGGATACACCATTCCACTGTGGTGTTCCAGAAGGAGTGAGTTGGGATAGAATCCCACACTCAGCTAGATAGTCACGAAACTCATGGCTAAGGTATTCACCACTTTGATCTGATCGAAGTATCTTAATACTCTTGCCAAGCTGGTTTTGTACTTCATTCTTAAATTCTTTGAACTTTTCAAAGGATTCTAATTTATGTGTCATGAGATACACATAATCATATTTACTGAAGTCATCAGTAAATGTAATGATGTACCTATAATCGCCTCTAACAACAACATTGAAAGGGCCACATACATCACTATGTATAAGTCCTAACAAGTCCGTTGCTCTTTCGATGTGTCCACTAAAGGGAGTCTTGGTCATCTTGCCTAAAAGGCAAGACTCGCATGTCTCATATGATTCAAAATCAAATGAGTCTAGCAGCCCATCCTTATGGAGCTGAGATAAGCGACTCTCATTTATGTGACCTAAGCGACAATGCCAGAGATAGGTTTGGTTCAACTCATTTGACTTGAACCTTTTGGTACTTATGTTATAGATAGGGCTCTCTAAGTCTAGAAAGTAGAGTCCGTTCATTAGAGGTGCACTACAATAGAACATATCATTTAAATAAACTGAACAACATTTGTTCTTTATTATGAATGTAAATCCTTTCTTGTCCAAACAAGAAACCAAAATTATGTTCTTAGTTAAAGCAGGCACATAACAACATTGATCTAATTCTAGTACAAGCCTAGAGAGCAGAGATAGATCATAAGTTCCTACAGCAACAGCAGCAACTCTTGCTCCATTGCCTACTCGTAGGTCCACCTCGCCCTTTATCAATGCCCTGCTATTTCTCAGCGCCTGCACATTGGTACAAATGTGAGATGCACATCCGATATCTAATACCCATGATGAAGAAATAGATTGACTTCTATAACATTTATACCTGAAGTAGAAGTCTCACTTCTCTTCTTCTTAAGATCTTCCAGGTATGTCTTGCAGTTATGCTTCCAGTGTCTAGCTTTTTTGCAGTGGAAGCAAGCCCCTTCCTTGGCCACCCCTCCTTTGGGTTTCAGTTCCTTTCCTTTGCCCTTGGCTTGGGACTTTCCCTTACCTTTATGCTTGCCCTTGCCTTTCTTCTTTTGCACCATGAAAATAGCATCAGATTTTCCCTTCTTAAGGTTAAGCTCAACAGTTCTCAACATGCTGAGCATCTCAGGCAGTGGCTTATCAATTTCATTCATGTTGTAATTGATTGTAGCTTTGTGGCAAAGACTGCAAGATCAAGTCAGTGGCCAACTCTTGGCCAAGGGGGAATCCCAATCTCTGTAGATTTTCTACGTACCCAATCATTTTGAGTACATATGGACCTACGGGAGTCCCATCTTGCATTTTGGACCCAAACAATGCCTTAGAGACTTCATATCTCTCGTGCCTTGCTTGTCCTTGATATAGTTGATGAAGATGTTCAACCATATCATAAGCATTCATGAACTCATGTTGCTTCTGAAGCTCAGAGTTCATGGTCGTGAGCATTAGACATGACACATCTAATGCATCATCTTGATGCTTCTTGTAAGCATCTTTGTCAGCTCGCGAGGCAGTGGGAGAAGGTGCCTCCGGAATGTGCTGCTCCAGGACGTACAGTTTCCTTTCTTAAGTCAGAATAATTCTCAGGTTCCTGTACCAGTCCAGGAAATTTGCTCCATTGAGCTTGTCCTTCTCAAGGACAGAATGTAGAGAGAGAGTGTTCGTGTTTGTCGACGTAGTAATCTACAACATACAATGCAGAGAATTAATATCATATTCCTTTTATCATTTAATTAGGCCTTTAATCAAATGATGCTCCCACTGAATTATAGGAATTTTGTAGAATCGAGTTATGGATGTGGTCAAACCACATTACTAGATTCATACAAACTAGCTATAATTCTTGCGGGACAAGATCCACATCATACTAAGCCTTGAGTTAGCTTTGTCTAAATAACCCAAGACTTAGTACAATCGGTGGGTAACACATTACCGATTACATCTCTATGCAACTCTTGTTTATAGAATCAAGACCCACATTTATAAAATACCTTGAGTTAGCTTTGGCTAAATCACCCAAGATTTAGTGTAAATTCAATCTTATCCTATCTTTCCAACGGTTGGAATAAGCCTATAGTTCTACTCGATCCAATTGAGTTAACTAGTTTTACTCAATCTAATTGAGCTTACTCTAACCCAAGCCGTGATAGGCGAGACCAAGATTGTCCCTCCGCACCCTACCAAGATAATATGCATTGCTCTGCTTTGGCAGATTCAACAACTACAAATGATCGAGGTAGTGATGGGTATCAAGGACTTGGTAGGCATTTATGAGTTGATTCGATTAAGATCTAATCTAATCGTAATGTATATCATATACATATTGAGGCCTTTATTATCCTACACTAGCATGCATCACATACATACAAGCATTATTCTAGCATGCATCATATACATATATGCATTATTCTACTAGCATGCATCACATACATACAAGCAAAATCAAATATATATATATATATATATATATATATATATATATATATATATATATATATATATATATACACTGTGATGTGGTCATGACCCTACTACGATCTTCTCAAGCCAATGAGAAGATCGGATGGTCAACCTAGGGCTAGCGACTTCTCCAAGAGCTTCCTTTGACCGCCATGTGTCGTCGGCACCGTTCTCGTAACTTCGTCTACAAGTGGACTTTCCACCACTCCATTTTGTACATTACAAATATGAAACTCGAGTTACATTCGAGTCTAAAACTATTTACAACTAGAATTTCAAAAAGAAGGTACGACGCGCAGGTCGCATACACTATATAACATGCACAACCACAAAAATGACACGCAGGTCGTATTATGAATTACAACACATCATCATCCAATCATATTGAGGTTATTGGGCCATGATAATTACATAATTCTAAATTATGTATTTTTACATAAAATTTCTATAATTTTTCCTATTTTTTTCAATTTTATGAGTCACCTCTCCATAACGGTCCCGCTAAGCGGTTTCCCGACGCGATCGTGGGACAAGGCCCCTTTCGGGGATAGGGGCAGCGCCCCTACTCGCAAAATAAACTTTGCAAGTGTCCCTACTATGATCTTACAGCGACTTAAGTTGCTGTCCCAAAAACCTAAAGCGAGAACTCCCAGTTTCGGAGAGTTTTTCTCGATGGTTGAAGCCTACAAGTGTCCCAACACTCGTTGCTTCGACTCTTCGAGAAAAATACCCAAAAATTTGATAAAAATAGGAAATTTAGAGAAACATAAAAATCTATAATTTTTATATCTAATACAAAAACTACAAAAATGAAACACACACATGCTTCGCTCAGATACCACTGTTGGACTTTTCGAGCCGTAAAAACCGCTTTTTGCATTGCAGAAACCCCGGAAGTCCGGCCACGGATCCATGCGAAGATATATTAAAATAAATACATGTATGTGATAAGTAAACCTAGATCTAACTTAGATCTAGAAGTTGAGAGTATTACCCTCGTAGCGATGCCCTTCGCTTATCCCGCTCGTCCAAACGTTTTGCCAGAACTCAAGAGTGTCAAGTGAACACTCCTCTATTGGTATCCACATGGAAAACTGGTGGAGAAAAATACCTTAGAGTGTGCTAGCACCCTTTAGGAATTTCGTCAAGATGAGGGATAGGAGAGCTTGAGAAGTTGATCCAAGGAAGAAGATGAAGTTAGAGAGTAACTCACAAAATGAATTCACCCATGATGAATAGTGGCCGACCACTTCAAGTTGGGGGGTTACATGCATGCATGTAACTCCAAGAGCCAATGGATCTTGGTCTCTCTCATGAGGTGGCACCACATGATAAGTCCATGATGATGTGGAGCATCATCATTGGCCGACCATGCCAAGTCATCATCATGACATGGCATTTGGTCAAGTCAAACTTGACCTTTCATCTTCCCTCTCAAGTCAAGTCAAACTTGATCTCTTATCTCCCATGGTTGATCAAATCCAACCATTTGATTCAAGTCGATTTAATTTAATGAATCTCTATTCAATAATTTAAATTGATTTGATGATTCAAATCTAAATTAGACTCATTCAACACTTGAATCAACTTGAGTCTAACTCAATTAGTTTAATTTGGATTACTATTAATCCAATTTAGTTCATCCCTTGAACCTAATCCTCATGGTTCATCATATGAACCTAATATTCATCTAATTTCCCTTTGTGTGTGACCCTATAGGTTCTTGTAACATTGACAATGTCCTTAAACCGATTTAAGAACATAAGCAATGAGCGGTATTTAGCAACACATCATTGCTACCCAAGTTACAAGAATGTTGAGCTCCAACATCACCTTTGTAACTACTAATTGTGACTCTCACAATATGTGACAATGCCCCTCTATCCTTAACATCTAGATTGACCAATCGAGGCATAGACCATGTCATCCTCGGTATAATCTATATCTTGAACTCCAAGTAGACTCACTCTAATCAAATGAGCTCAATATCTCATATTAACTAATTTGGGCATGGCCATGCACTTCGTGGTCTCACTCTATCAAGAATAACGATGTAACTCCCGTCATATAGGAGGGAAAGATCTCATCTACATCACTTACATCCCTCCGCATAATTTATTACATACCCAGTAATCGCCTTTATAGTCCACCCATTTACGGCTGACGTTTGACGAAGCCAAAGTATGCAACTCCTTATGTAGGGAACCATGGTGACTTCAGGTCTAAGGACTAATAGTCATACTAATAGCCACATGAGAAAGTATATGACACTCATATAATGATCCATGATACTTTCTCATGGCGGGTCATTCAGTATACATTCTCCAATGCATACCCATGTGTCAACTTGATATCTCATATCCATGACTTGTGAGATCAAGTCATCATGTTGACCTACATGCTAGTCTCTACGCATTAACATTGTCCCTGAATGTTAATACTCGACTAGGAATGATTAAGAGTAGTGTTCTCTATATCATCTCATTATCGATTCAACCAATCGATTGATATAGATAAGAACCTACTACTCAAGGACATTATTATATTTAGTTATTTGGCACCAATACAAGTAAATATAATAACCAAGCCTTTATAAATAGGAATATGATACAATAAAGTCCATACAACAATCATCACATGATTGGCTCAAGGGATTTTACTAACAGTAGGGGCATCTAATAGTAAACGCGATCTAGATGCCTTAAATAGGGTTTTGACTTTTTCTATTAAAGTTTGTTTATTTTTTGATCTAGATAGGGGTTTGAATTTTTCTATTAAAGTATGTTTATTTTTTTTATTATTCGATCTAGATAGGTTTTTGACTTTTTTTATTAAAGTTTATTTAATTTTTTTATTATTTGATTTAGATAGGATTTTGACTTTTTCTATTAAAGATTATTTATTTCTTTATTTTTTATTATTAAGAAACTTTCTCTTTATCTATGCCTATTTAAACATAGGTTTAGGCTCTTGTAAGATATTCAATTTTTGATTAATAATATTTCTTTTCGTTTAAACTAAGAGCTGCCCCTCTTTGTTAGCGAAACTCCTCCTCCTATGACTCTTTCGCTCTCCCTCTTTTCTAATTACGCACAATTAGCACCCATTCCACTGTCGTCCTGCATCATCAATGCTTTTGAACTTTGAATCAATACTTCAATTTAATGGATATTTTATTATAAAAATATTTTTCACCCATTGTATTTGATGTAACTAATATACTTATTGATGGTCCCAGGATTATTAGTAAAAGCATATTAGAGGTGATGCGGTGCAGCACCTTGTGTATTTGCTGGGCAGTTTATGTATTTCCCGAGTGGTATGGGTGTTGGGATGTATATTGAAAAAGTCTATCTTTTGTACGAACATCTTTATTTTTGAAATAGGAATCACATGATCATTGTTTGTATATTTATGGTTATGCATATTGTCTAATACATTACATTGTAGATAACATGGTGTGTAGTGTCACACGGGAGATCATGTTATCAGTTCCTTGTAAAGTATAAGTAAAGGCTCACAACCTAGATGGTTATGGACAAACCATTGGAATGGTTGTAGTGTGATTTGGTATTGGTTTGTCTTGACCATTGAATTACACTAGTATGCTTTGTGTGTATTGAGCAGGACCGACTTAGAGGTGATTCGATTTATTGCTGACTACATAATTGAATCGAACCTCAGATATTATGTTGTACATGCTCTTAATCCCGATATAATAACGGGCACATATACTTAGTATTTATTTCTTTAATTTACCAATGGAGGAGATTTATAGAGTAAATCGATAGGCTCGGTAAGTTGGGAAATGATATTATTTATATGGTGTGTCGTTGATTATAGGAGGAAACTGTGTCCTATATATTAGGATGATGATGTCCCCTTGAGGAGCTCATAAGGATCATCATGTAAACCCTGCAGGTGTACTTGGTCCGGCATGATGATAAAGTTGAGTGGTACTACTCATGGAGTTAGATGTTGATTAATTAATTACCAGTAAATTAATTAATCGACGGACATTTGAGATCTTAAACATGGGGAGATATATGTACAAATAATATATGGAGCTCATATTAACTTATGGGGGTTGGTGAGGTAGATCAATGATAATTCTCTAGTGGAATGAATTATCATTAATGGATCGGACTTTATGTGGGCTTGATCCATTGGGTTGCCAAGATTCAACTCCTCCTCATGGTCCCTTTTGTAGCCTATTAAAACCTTCATGGAGCCTAGATCCGATGATGGAAAATGAAACTCTAGATCCGACGATAGAGATTAAATCTCTAGATCTGACGGTTGAGATTAAATCTCTAGATCCGACGGTTGAGATTATATCCCTATATCCGACGGTGGAGATTAAAAGGAGGCTTAAGATTAGCTCTATAAAAGGATGGCCAAGGCTTGGGCATGGAACACAACTTGGGAGATTAGGGTTTTAGAGTTGGCTTGAGAGGAGAGGTGGGCGGCGGCAACCCTAGGGTTTCTTCATCCTTGTGGTCGGCGGCAAACAAGATTAGGGCTTTGGTGCTCCTCTTGGCATGTGGAAACACAACCACCCACTCTCTCTCTAGATCAGTGGCAACTCCTCCCATTCTCTCTCTCTCTCTAGGCTGGCCGGTGGCAACCTTTCTTCAAGGTTGGTCGGCGCCCTACATCCTCTCCTTGGCCGACAGCAATATCTTGCTTTGAGCTTGGTGGCTGGTTCTAGATAGGAGGAAGAGTTTCGTTTCATTCTTCCCTTTGTTCGGAGCGAGCAAGGAAGCGAAGAACGTGTTCTAGGAGGCTTTGACTTTTGGAAGATCGTCGCCCACACGACGTCCAAAAGGAGGAAGGACAAACAATAGAAGATCAAGAGATATAACAAGAGGTATAAACCTTGTTTATGAATCTTTTCTTATTCTATGCATGTTGTATATTTTGTTTGTGGCTAATTTACTTGGACCACGAATATAAACACAAAAATTGGCGATCCGTACATCGTCTATTCCACGGCTAATCGAAGAATAGAGGTAGGTTACTTGAACAACAAGTTTGTTCAAGTGACCACTCTAATCGAATAGCATGACGATGGAACGGTAGCTTATGTAATCCCTATTTGTCAAAGATTATTTTTTTTAATCTGGGGACATAGACATGATCGCCATGAACAAGTGACCGAGTTGAAGTGGGAAGCGAAGTTTCCACCTTCAAGATGGTATCAGAGCCATGGTTTCTGGTTTTGTGTGTTTAGGATTCGGTTACTTTTATGCACTTTTCATATATTATATGTGTCGGATAATAGTAGGATGTGCGTAAGTTAACTTTTTAGTTGCAGGCATAGGATCCAACTATTATGGCCATATGTGTGTATTTGATTATATGTGTGTAATTTTATGTTATTTGAATCCTCGGGGTTGACGAGGCTAGTATTTAATTTTTGTAATTATGTACGACATTGTTTAGCCACTCCTTTTATTTTAGTTTACTTTTGATCTAGATTTCATGTACACTCCTTCGTGGAGTATAGGATCGATGGATGTAAATTAAAATAGTTTTTCTCGGCTCGGATCTCCAGATGGCTTGTACATGGCGTAGGGAGGAGCGGACAAGATGGTGATACGACGAGAGGCATATTGGAGAACAAAAGCCATAATAGTTGGAAAATATTTTTTTCATATTTATTGCTTCTTGCTTGATATGCATGTCGTAGGCTAGGAAAATTCCTCAAATTTTAAATTACTAAGTGGGAGAGGGATATTTTTATAAATTCTCGCGGCCTCCATTACGATTTGACATGTGATGCAAACAAATTTGCGCATCGGCTCTAAGTGTCTTCCTCCATATTGGATGAGTTTGTTTACGGATCACAGGGTTGAATATGGTTATAGGAAATTATTAAGAAGCGTGTGTACTTCCCCATCGGAAGGCACATAACCCGAGATAATTGCCTTGGTATCGAGTAATGGTGAACACTTCGATGCAAATAGGAGTATCCTCCCCATCGGAGTCACTGCTTTTATTTGTAGGGCCGAAGAGGAACTAACTATTAATTTATTTTTCAAAAAGTTAGGTTGACAAGATAGTAAAATTAATGGGTAAAACCTCCTCTTACAAATGTAGAATTCGTATACGTCCACACTATCGTAGCATACGATATTCTCGGTGTTTTGAGGTGTTGGTTGATTTTAAAATTTTACTGTTTGAGGAATCAATAATTTTTTTAAATCTAATATTTTGATCTATGTGATTCTTAGGTTTTTCAAAAATGACTTTTAATCCACTTGCTGTGATACTGAAAGAAAATAAACTTACTGTACCCAATTATGTTGATTGGAAGAGGAATCTTGACATTGTCTTGACTGCTGAGGAGTACAAATATGTACTCTTAGAAGAGTGTCCTCCTAAGCCTACGGATGATTTTGGGGAAAAGGAGAAGGAGAGTTATAAGAAGTGGATTAAGGCTGATGAGATGGCGCGGTGTTTCATTTTGGCTTCTATGTCAAATGTATTGCAACATTAGCATCATGCCATGCCCACTGCTTATGACATGATGCTCAATCTCAAAGAGCTTTTCGGACACCAGATTCGGGCTGCTAGGCAGGAAGCCATGAGCAACTTGATGACGACCACCATGATCGAGGGAACACCCGTGAGAGATCATGTTCTCAAGATGATGGCTTATTTGAATGAGCTGGAAGTACTCGGAGCTGAGATCGATGGGGAAACCCAGGTTGATATCATTCTCCAGTCTCTACCTAGGAGTTTTGAGAAGTTTTGCCTAAACTACAACATGAATAAAAGGTTGTATTTGTTGGCGGAGCTTCTGACACAACTCTAGGTGGCAGAGGGGCTTTTTCGTTAGAGTGCTCAGGCTCATGCCATGGTTACCCAAAAGGTTTATGCTTCTAAGCCGAAAGGCAAGAAGAAGAAGAAACAAGCTGGGGCAAAGGTGGTGGGAGGATCTCAGGGAGGAGTGAAGAAGCCGAAAGGCAAGTGCTTCACTTGCAAGCAGAATGGACACTAGAAGAAGGACTGCCTCAACCGGAAGTAGAACAAAGGTATATCTTTTGGTCTAGTCATTGAAACATGTTTAGCAGTGTTATTTACCGGCACGTGGTGTGTATATACGGGAGCCACTGATCATATCTGTAATACTTTGCAAGGATTCCAGGAAACTAGACAACTGGCTAAAGGAGAGATTACCGTCTACTTGGGTGATGCTACGAAGTTAGCGGCTGTTGCAGTGGGAGATGTTTATTTGTATTTTGAGAGGAATAAAGTTTTGGTTCTAAAAAATTGCCTTTATGTACCTTTATTTAGAAAGAATTTGATTTCGGTTTCTAAATTGTTTATGGATGGATATTCTATTTCTTTTAAAGATAGAGTTATTATAAAAAGGAATAGGGAGATTATCTGTTCTGGTGCATTGATAGGAAATTTATATACACTTGAACCAAAAGCTCCCACGATGCAAATAGAAGTAAATAAATCATCTTCTAATTCCAATAAGAGAAAAGAACCTTCGAAGAGGAACCAAACATATCTTTGGCATCTAAGGCTAGATCATATTAATCTAAGCAGAATTCAAAGGTTGATAGCTGATGGACCTCTGGGTTCATTAGTGGTGGAAGATTTCCCAACCTACGAATCTTGCTTGGAAGGTAAAATGACCAAGAGGCCTTTTAAGGCCAAGGGGTATAGAGCCAAAAATGTATTGGAATTGGTTCATTCTGATTTGTGTGGTTCTATGTCTATCCAGGCTAGAGGTGATTTTGAATATTTCGTCTCTTTTATAGAGGATTATTCAAGATATGGATACATTTACTTGATGAGCCGCAAGTCTGAATGCTTTGACAAGGTCAAAGAATTCAAGGCTGATTTGGAGAAACGTCAAGGTAAAAGTATCAAGACACTACGATCTGATCGTGGTGGTGAGTGTAGGGATGTATACTGAAAAGTCTACCTTTTGTATGAACATCTTTATTTTGAAATAAGAATTACATGATCATTGTTTGCATATTTTTATGATTATGCATATTGTCTAATACTTTACATTGTAGATAACATGGTGTGTGGTGTCACACGGGAGATCATGTTATTGGCTCCTTGAAAAGTATAAGTAAAGGCTCACAACCGAGATGACTTTGGACAAACCATCGGAATGGTTGTAGTGTGATTTGGTATTGGTTTGTCTTGACCATAAAATCACACTAGTGCACTTTGAGTGTATTGAGCAGGACCGACTTAGAGGTGATTCGATTTATTGCTGACTACATAATCGAATCACACCTCAGATATTATTATGTACATGCTCTTAATCCCGATATAATAACGGGCACATATATTTAGTATTCACCTCTTTGATTTACCAATGGGCGAGATTTATAGATTAAATCAATAGGCTCGGTAAGTTGGGAGATGATATTATTTATATGGTGTGTCGTTGATTATAGGAGGAAACTGTGTCCTATATATTAGGATGATGATGTCCCCTTGAGGAGCTCATAAGGTTCATCATGTAAACCCTGCAGGTGGATTTGGTCCGGCATGATGAAAAGGTTGAGTGGTACTACTCATGGAGTTAGATGTTGATTAATTAATGATCAGTAAATTAATTAATCGACGAACATTCGAGATATTAAATACGGGAAGAAAATGTACAAATAATATATGGAGCCCATATTATCATATGGAGGTTGGTGAGGTAGATCGATGATGATCCTTTTGTTGATTGGATTATCATTAGTGGATTGGACTTTATGTGGGCTAAATCCATGGGTGGCCAAGACCCAACTCCTCCTCATGGTCCCTAATGTAGCCTATTAACACCTCATGAAGTTTAGATCCAATGGATAGAAACAAAACTCTAGATCCAAAGGTAGAGATTAAATCTCTAGATCCGACGATTGAGATTAAATCTCTAGATCCGACGGTTGAGATTAAATCCCTAGAACCAATGGTGGAGATTATTTGGAGGCTTATCCCTAACTCTATAAAAGGGCTTGATGGGTTGGTGTGAAAAAAAAAATCCAAGGACACCTAGGTTTTGGGCGGCAAGAGAGGAATCCTAGTTGAGATAAGATTAGGGTTTGGAGGCTTAGGGTTTTAGAGGCTTGGGCGGCACCAATTAAAGAAGTTTTTCCTTTATTCTTCCTTCTCCATTGGCCGGCATCCAGTTCCTTTTCCAGCCCCTTTCTAGCCCTTGGCCGGTGCCCAAAGGCTCTCTTTTCTTCTCCTTGAGTGGTGGAAACAAGACTTAGGGGTCTCCCTTGGTGTCTTGGTTGGTTTCCATCATCATCTCCCACTCTTTATTGGTTGGCGGCAAGGATTATTTTTGTTCCTTGTTGGTTGTTTTTAGGGAGGAGAAAAACCTTGTTTCTATTCTTCCTTTTGCTTTGGAAGAGCAAGGAAGGAAGATTTGCTATCTAGGAGCTTCGACTTTTGGTAGATCGTCGCCCACACGACGTCCGAAAGGAGGAAGGTCATATATTAGAAGATCGAGAGGTATATCTGTAGGGATGTATACTGAAAAGTCTATCTTTTGTATGAACATCTTTATTTTGAAATAAGAATCACATGATCATTGTTTGCATATTTTTATGGTTATGCAATATTGTCTAATACGTTACATTGTAGATAACATGGTGTGTGGTGTCACACGGGAGATCTTGTTATCGGTTCCTTGTAAAGTATAAGTAAAGGCTCACAACCGAGATGGCTTTGGACAAACCATCGGAATGGTTGTAGTGTGATTTGGTATTGGTTTGTCTTGACCATAGAATCACACTAGTGCACTTTGTGTGTATTGAGCAGGACCGACACAGAGGTGATTCGATTTATTGCTGACTACATAATCGAATCGGACCTCAGATATTATTTAGTACATGCTCTTAATCCCGATATAATAACGGGCACATATACTTGGTACTCATCTCTTTGATTTACCAATGGGCGAGATTTATAGATTAAATCGATAGACTCGGTAAGTTGGGAGATGATATTATTTATATGGTGTGCCGTTGATTATAGGAGGAAACCGTGTCCTATATATTAGGATGATGATGTCCCCTTGAGGAGCTCATAAGGTTCATCATGTAAACCCTGCAGGTGGACTAGGTCCGGCATGATGAAAAGGTTGAGTGGTACTACTCAAGGAGTTAGATGTTGATTAATTAATGGTTAGTAAATTAATTAATCGACGGACATTCAAGATCTTAAACACGGGGAGAAAATGTACAAATAATATATGGAGCCCATATTATCATATGGGGGTTGGTGAGGTAGATCAATGATGGACCTTTAGTGGATTGGATCATCATTAGTGGATCGGACTTTATGTGGGCTTGATCCATGGGTGGCCAAGACCCAACTCCTCCTCATGGTCCCTAATGTAGCCTATTAACACCTCATGATGCTTAGATCCAATGGATAGAAACAAAACTCTAAGATCCATTGGTAGAGATTAAATCTCTAAGATCCGACGGTTGAGATTAAATCTCTAGATCCGACGGTTGAGATTAAATCCCTTGAACCAATGGTGGAGATTAAACCAAGACTTATCCCTAAACTCTATATAAGGGTGGCTTAGGGATTGTTGGCGTGGAGAACACAAGGGATGAGGGGATTAGGGTTTGCTTCCTTTGGTGGCTAGGAATCCTAGTTGGTTTAGGATTGGGTTTGGTGGCTAGGGTTTTGGAGCAAGGGTGGGCAGCAACTAATGGAGGTTGTTCTTCTTCTTCCTTGGGTTGGCCGGCCACTATGCTGCTCCTATCTACCTTATCTTGAACTTATCCTATTCTTCTTCCCCTCTTCCATGGCCGGATATAAGGTAAGTTAGGATTAGGGTTTGGGTGGCTAGGTTTTAGGGAGAAAAGGGTGGGCGGCAACAATAGGAGATGTTCTTCTTCTTCCTAAGGGTTGGGCGGCCACTATGGTTCTCCTCTTTACCTTGGCTTGAGCTCATCCTAATCTTCTTCCTCACTTCCATGGCCGGCCACAAGGTGAGCTTGGATTAGGGTTTAGGAGGTTTGGGGGGCACCAAATAAGGAAAGTTTCTTCCTTTCTTCTTCATGGTTTGGTGGCCGGCTCCCATATCACCTTCTCCAACCCTTGGACAACATCTAAAGACCCCTTCTCCCTCTCCTTGGGTGGTGGAAACAAGACTAAGGGGTTTCCCTTGATGTCTTGGTCAGTTTCCACCATTATCTCCTTCTCCTTGTTGGCCAGCGGCAAGCATTTCTTTTGTTGCTTGTTGGTTGGCCATAGGAAGGAGATGAGTCTTGTTTCTATTCTTCCTCTTGCTTTGGATGAGCAAGGAAGGAAGATGTGTGATCTAGGAGCTTCGACTTTTGGTAGAGCGTCGCCCACACGACGTCCGAAAGGAGGAAGGACATACATTAGAAGATCGAGAGGTATATCGATTCTCTAATTTTATATGTTACATGTTTGTATTTGTTTTTCATTTATGAGCATGATATATTTCTGTGAATGGATAAATAATATTTGGATCCCGAGCATAAACACAAAAACCGGCGATCCGGACATCGTCTATTCCGCGGCTACTCGTAGAATAGAGAATGGTCGCTTGAACAACTAGTTTGTTCAAGTGACCTCTCTAAACGAATAGCACGATGATGACTTGGTTGCTTTGGGAATCCCTTTTGTCTAGGATTAAATTTTTTTAATCCGGGGACATCGAAGGGATCACCATGGTCAAGCAACCGAGGTGAAGGGAAAGCGAAGTTTCCCCTCACGGACTCGACAAGGGAAATCCCTTAAATTGGTATCAGAGCTCACGGATCAACCCCAAGAATTGGTATCAGAGCCAAGGTTTCCGGTTTTGTGTGTTTAGGATTCGGTTAATTTTTATGCACTTTTTCATATATTAAATGTGTCGGATAATAGTAGGATATGCGTAGCTTAACTCTTTGGTTGCAGGCATAAGATTCCACTATTATGGCATGTGTGTGTATGTGATTGTATGTGTGTAAATGTTTATTTTGTTGAATCCTCGGGGTTGACGAGGCTAGTATTTAGTTTTTGTAAATTAAATACGGCATTGTTTAGCCGCTCTTTATTTTATTTTACTTTCGATCTAGATTTCATGTACACTCCCTCGTGGAGTATAGGATCGATGGATGTAAATTAAAATAGAATTTAGTCTCGGCTCGGATCTCCGGATGGCTCGTACATGGCGTAGGAGGAGCGGACGAGATGGCGATGCGACGGGAGTCATATTGAAGACAAAAGCCATAATAGTTGGAAAATAATTTATTTTTCATATTTATTGCTTTTTGTTTGATATGCATGTCGTAGCCTAGAAAATTCCTCATTTTCAAATCACTAAGTGGGAGAGGGATATTTTTATAAATTCCCATGGCCTCCATTACGATTTGACATGTGATGCAAGCAAACTTGCACGTCGGCTCTGAGTGCCTTCCTCCCCATCGGATGAGTTTGTTTGTGGATCACAGGGTCGAATATGGTTATAGGTAATTATTAAGGAGCGTGTGTACTTGCCCATCATAAGGCACATAACCCGAGATAATTACCTTAGTACTAAGTAATGGTGAACACTTAGATGCAAATATAAGTATCCTCCCCATCGGAGTCACTGCTTTTATTTGTAGGGCCGAAGAGAAACCAACTATTAATTTTACTTGTCAAAAAGTTAGGTTGACAAGATAGTAAAATTAATGGGTAAAACCTCCTCTTACAAATGTAGAATTCGTATACGTCCACACTATCGTGGCATGCGATATTCTCGGTGGTTAGAGGTGTTGGTTGATTTTAAAATTTTATTGTTTGAGGAATCAATAATTTTTTGAAATCTATGTGATTCTTAGGATTTTCAAAAAGACTTTTTCCACTTACTATGATACTAAAGGAAATAAACTTACTGTACCCAAATAATATTGATTGGAAAATAATCTAGATATTGTCTTATCTGCTAAGGAGTACAAGTATACACTCTTCGAAGAGTGTCCTCAAGCCATGGTTGCTCAAAAAGTTTTCTACTTCTAAAGTCGAAAGGCAAGAAGAAGGAGAAACAAGGTGGAGCAAAGGTGGTGGGAGGATCTCAGGGAGGAGTGAAGAAGCCGAAAGGCAAGTACTTTAAGCAGGATGGACATTGGAAGAAGGACTGTCCCAGTCCAAAACAGAACAAAGGTATATCCTTTGGACTAGTCGTTGAAACATGATTAGCGGTGTTATCTACCGGCACCTGGTGTAGATATGAGAGCCACTAATCATGTCTGCAACACTTTGCAAGGGTTTCAGGAAACCCAACGACTAGCTAAAGGGGAGATTACCATTTTGGGCAATGCCATGAAGGTGGCGGCTATTGTAGTGGGAGAAGTTTTATTTATCTCTTGAGAAAAATAAAACTTAGGTTCTGGAAAATTCCCTTTATGTATCTTTATTTAGAAAGAATTTAGTTTCAGTTTCTAAATTATTATGGATGGATATTCTATTTCTTTTAATGACAGAGATGTTATAAAAAGGAATAGGGAGAATATCTGTTCAGGTACATTGAAAGGAAATTTGTATACAAAACCTCCCACGATGCAAATTGAAATTAATAACTCATATTCTAATTCCAAAAGGAGAAAAGAACCTTCGAAGATGAACCAAACATATCTTTGGCTTCTTAGGCTTGGTCACATTAACCTAAGTAGAATTCAAAGGTTGATAGCTGATGGACCTTTGGGTTCATTAGTAGTGGAGGATCTCCCAACCTGCGAATCTTGCTTGGAGGGTAAGATGACCAAGAGGCCGTTCAAGGCCAAGGGGTATAGATCCAAAGATGTGTTGGAATTGGTTCATTCTGATTCGTATGGTCCTATGTCTATCCAGGCAAGAGGTAGTTTTGAATATTTTGTCTTTTTCATAGACAATTATTCAAGATGACACTACGATCTGATCATAGTGGTGAATACCTCTTGGGAGAGTTTAGGAATTACTTATCAGAGGTTGGGATTCAATCCCAATTGGATACTGGCACACCCGTGAGAACGGTGTAGCGAGCGAAGGAATAAGACTCTTATGGAGATGGTTAGATCGATGATGAGTTATTCGACTTGTTTTATAGTCCTAGAGATCGAGAGTGATCGTTAACATGAACGCCTTGATTTCTAGAGGAAGACTATGTGATAAGCCACAAGCCCAAGAGTAAAATTGTTAGGAGGAGTTAAAAGGAAGTCACTTCTTTAGTACCACGTACAAGAGGATATACCACATGTCATCGCACCGTGTCACAAAGGATACACAGATGATACCTCGTCGTAGTGGGAGGGTTGTTAGACAGCCTCTTAGATTCATGTTTTTAGACGAATCTTCGGATTTGGTCCCTAGCAAACATGAACCTGATCCCTAGACATACGATGAGGCAATCCAAGATATAAATACAACATCTTGGCAAAGTGCAATGAATACTGAGATTGAATCTATGGATTCAAGTCAGGTCAGGGAGCTCTTATGTACTGCAGCTCATATGGATTATGAGTTGTGGCAGATGGATGTCAAGACAACTTTCCTTAATGGAAGTCTTGAGGAAAACATCTATATGAAGCAACCAGAGGAATTCATTGCTAAGGGCAAAGGGCGTATTGTATATAAGCTTAATCAGTCCGTTAATGGACTGAAGCAAGCTTTGAAGTCTTGGGACATCCGCTTTGAGGAAGTAAATCCAGTCTTATGGATTTATTCAAAGTTCGGATGGGTCTTGTGTATATCAGAGATGTGACGGAAACATAGTGGTATTTTTATACTATACGTAGATGACATTTTGGTGGTTGGCGACAACATCGAAATGTTATCAGACGTAAGGGTATGGTCGTCCAAATAGTATGATATGAAGGACTTGGGAGAAGTGGGTCACAACCTTGGGATAAAAGGATGTTGTGCTTATCCCAAGCTTCATACATAGACATGGTTTTGGATCGTTTTAGCATACAAAACTCCAAGAAGGGTTTTCTACCCTTCAGGCATGGAGTTCCTTTATCTAAGCAGATGTGTCCTAGATCATCTGAAGAGATAGAGGAGATATAGGCAGTTCCTTATGCTTCGGCGGTAGGAAGCCTAATGTATGCTATGTACGAGACCAGATATCTACTTTGTCGTAGGCATGGTCAGCAGATATCAGAGTAATCCAGGAAAGGGACATTGAACTGCGGTAAAGCATTTATTGTAGTGCCTGAGAAGGACTAGGGATTATATACTAGTTTACCGGGCAGACCAATTACTCCCTGTGGGTTACACGGATTCTGATTTCCAATCTGATAGGGATAATAGTAAGTCTACCTCAGAGTTTGTGTTTACTTTGGGAGGTGGAGCCATTGTATGGAGGAGTGCCCAGCAGAAATGCGTGGCGGACTTCACCATGGAAGCTGAGTATGTGGCAGCCTATGAGGCAGCCAAAGAAGTTGTGTGGCTCAGGAACTTCCTGATGGACTTGGATGTGATTCCTGGTTTGCCCAGAACTATCACAATTAATTGTGATAATAATGGTGCAGTTGCAAACTCGAAGGAACCACGAGCCCATAAGGCTAGTAAACACATAGAGTGCAAGTACCACCTGATACGAGAAATCGTAAAGGAGGTAGAAGTTGCTGTCGCCTAGATTGCATCAGAGGATAACCTGGTAGACCCTTTCACTAAGGCCCTTCTAGCGAGAGCTTTGATAGGCATGTGGAGGGAAGGGGAATCAGATGTATGGCAGTATGAGGACAGCATAGTCTTTTAGTATAAGTGGGAGATTGTAGGGATGTATACTGAAAAGTCTATCTTTTGTATGAACATCTTTATTTTGAAATAAGAATCACATGATCATTGTTTGCATATTTTTATGGTTATGCAATATTGTCTAATACGTTACATTGTAGATAACATGGTGTGTGGTATCACATGGGAGATCTTGTTATCGGCTCCATGTAAAGTATAAGTAAAGGCTCACAACCGAGATGGCTTTGGACAAACCATCGGAATGGTTGTAGTGTGATTTGGTATTGGTTTGTCTTGACCATAGAATCACACTAGTGCACTTTGTGTGTATTGAGCAGGACCGACACAGAGGTGATTCGATTTATTGCTGACTACATAATTGAATCGGACCTCAGATATTATTTAGTACATGCTCTTAATCCCGATATAATAACGGGCACATATACTTGGTACTCATCTCTTTGATTTACCAATGGGCGAGATTTATAGATTAAATCGATAGACTCGGTAAGTTGGGAGATGATATTATTTATATGGTGTGCCGTTGATTATAGGAGGAAACCGTGTCCTATATATTAGGATGATGATGTCCCCTTGAGGAGCTCATAAGGTTCATCATGTAAACCCTGCAGGTGGACTAGGTCCGGCATGATGAAAAGGTTGAGTGGTACTACTCAAGGAGTTAGATGTTGATTAATTAATGGTTAGTAAATTAATTAATCGACGGACATTCGAGATCTTAAACACGGGGAGAAAATGTACAAATAATATATGGAGCCCATATTATCATATGGGGGTTGGTGAGGTAGATCAATGATGGACCTTTAGTGGATTGGATCATCATTAGTGGATCGGACTTTATGTGGGCTTGATCCATGGGTGGCCAAGACCCAACTCCTCCTCATGGTCCCTAATGTAGCCTATTAACACCTCATGATGCTTAGATCCAATGGATAGAAACAAAACTCTAAGATCCATTGGTAGAGATTAAATCTCTAAGATCCGACGGTTGAGATTAAATCTCTAGATCCGACGATTGAGATTAAATCCCTTGAACCAATGGTGGAGATTAAACCAAGACTTATCCCTAAACACTATATAAGGGTGGCTTAGCGATTGTAGGCGTGGAGAACAAAAGGGATGATGGGAATAGGGTTTGCTTCATTTGGTGTCTAGGAATCCTATTTGGTTTAGGATTGGGTTAGGTGGCTAGGGTTTTGGAGCAAGGGTGGCGACAACTAATGGAGGTTGTTCTTCTTCTTCCTTGGGTTGGCGGCCACTATGCTGCTCCTATCTACCTTAGCTTGAACTTATCCTATTCTTTTTCCCTCATCCATGGCGGATATAAGGTAAGATAGGATTAGGGTTTTGTTGTCTAGGTTTTTGGTTGAAAAGTGTGGGCGGCAACTATAGGAGATGTTCTTCTTCTTCCTAAGGGTTGGCCGGCCACTATGGTTCTCCTCTTTACCTTGGCTTGAGCTCATCCTAATCTTCTTCCTCACATCCATGGCCGGCCACAAGGTGAGCTTGGATTAGGGTTTGGAAGCTTAGGGTTTAGGAGGTTTGGGTGGCACCAAATAAGGAAAGTTTCTTCCTTTCTTCTTCATGGTTTGGTGGCCGGCGCCCATATCACCTTCTCCAACCCTTGGACAGCATCTAAAGACCCCTTCTCCCTCTCCTTGGGTGGTGGAAACAAGACTAAGGGGTTTCCCTTGATGTCTTGGTCGGTTTCCACCATTATCTCCTTCTCCTTGTTGGCCAGCAGCAAGCATTTCTTTTGTTGCTTGTTAGTTGGCTATAGGAAGGAGATGAGCCTTGTTTCTATTCTTCCTCTTGCTTTGGATGAGCAAGGAAGGAAGATGTGTGATCTAGGAGCTTCGACTTTTGGTAGAGCGTCGCCCACACGACGTCCGAAAGGAGGAAGGACATACATTAGAAGATCGAGAGGTATATCGATTCTCTAATTTTATATGTTACATGTTTGTATTTGTTTTTCATTTATGAGCATGATATATTTCTGTGAATGGCTAAATAATATTTGGATCCCGAGCATAAACACAAAAACCGGCGATCCGGACATCGTCTATTCCGCGGCTACTCGTAGAATAGAGAATGGTCGCTTGAACAACTAGTTTGTTCAAGTGACCTCTCTAAACGAATAGCATGACGATGACTTAGTTGCTTTGGGAATCCCTTTTGTCTAGGATTAAATTTTTTTAATCCGGGGACATCGAAGGGATCACCATGGTCAAGCAACCGAGGTGAAGGGGAAGCGAAGTTTCCCCTCACGGACTCGACAAGGGAAATCCCTTAAATTGGTATCAGAGCTCACGGATCAACCCCAAGAATATCGATTCTCTAATTTTTATATGTTACATGTTTGTATTTGTTTTTCAATTATGAGCAAGATATAAATCTATATATGGCTAAATAATACTTGGATCCCGAACATAAACATAAAAACCGGCGATCCGAACATCGTCTATTCCGCGGCTACTCGTAGAATAGAGGATGGTTGCTTGAACAACGAGTTTGTTCAAGTGACCTCTCTAAACGAATAACACGACGATGACTTGGTTGTTTGAGCAATACCTTTTGTCTAGGATTAAATTTTTTAATCCGGGGACATCGATGGGATCACCATGAACAAACAATCAAGGTGTAGTGGGAAGCGAAGTTTCCCCTCACGGACTCGATAAGCAAAACCCTTCAATTGGTATTAGATCCTAGGTTTTTGGTTTTGTGTGTTTAGGATTCGATTAATTTTTATGCACTTTTCATATATTATATGTGTTGGATAATAGTAGGATATGCATAGTTTAACTCTTTGGTTGCAGGCATAAGATCCGACTATTATGGCCATATGTGTGTATGTGATTGTATGTGTATATTTTGTTGAATCCTCGGGGTTGACGAGGCTATTATTTGATTTTTATAAATTAGATACGACATTATTTAGCCACTCTTTATTTTATTTTACTTTCGATCTTGATTTCATGTACACTCCTTCGTGGAGTATAGGATCGATGGATGTAAATTAAAATAGGTTTTAGTCTCAGCTCGGATCTCCGGATGGCTTGTACATGGCATAGGAGGAGCAAACGAGAAGGCGTTGCGACGGGAGACATATTGAAGACAAAAGCCATAATAGTTGGAAAATAATTTATTTTTCATATTTATTGCTTTTTGTTTGATATGCATGTCGTAGGCTAGAAAAATTCCTCAATTTCAAATTACTAAGTGGGAGAGGAAATTTTTTAAAATTCCCACGCCCTCCATTACGATTTGACAAGTTATGCAAACAAACTTGCGCGTCGGCTCTGAGTGCCTTCCTCCATATTGGATGGGTTTGTTTGCAGATCACAAGGTCAAATATGGTTATAGGGAATTATCAAGGAGCTTGTGTACTTCCCCATCGGAAGGCACATAACCCGAGATAATTACCTTGGTACCGAGTAATGGTGAACACTTAGATATAAATATAAGTATCCTCTCCATCGGAGTTACTACTTTTATTTGTAGGGCCAAAGAGGAACCAACTATTAATTTTACTTGTCAAAAAGTTTGGTTGACAAGATAGTAAAATTAATAGGTAAAACCTCCTCTTACAAATGTAGAATTCGTATACGTCCACACTATAATGGCATACGATATTCTCGGTGTTTTGAGGTGTTGGTTCATTTTAAAATTTTATTATTTGAGGAATCAATAATTTTTTGAAATCTAATGTTTTGATTTATGTGATTCTTAGGTTTTCTTTCAAAATGAATTTCAACCCACTTGCTGTGATACTGAAAGAGACCAACTTACTGGACTCAATTATGTTGATTGGAAGAGGAATCTAGACATTGTCTTGACTGCCGAGGAATACAAATATGTACTCCTCGAAGAGTGTCCTCCCAAGCTTGTAGATGATTCTGGGGAAAAGGAGAGAAAGAGCTATAAGAAGTGGATCAAGGCCGATGAGATGGCACGGTGTTATATTTTGGCATCTATGTCAAATGTACTGCAACATCAGCATCAAGCCATGTCCACTGCTTATGATATGATGCTCAATCTCAAGGAGCTTTTCGGACACCAGAATCGGGCTACGAGGAAAGAAGCCATGAGAAACTTGATGACGACCACCATGATCGAGGAAACACCCATGAGGGATCATGTTCTCAAGATGATGACTCATTTGAATGAGCTGGAGGTCCTTGGAGCTGAGATCGATGGGGAAACCCAAGTCGATATCATAATCTAGTCTCTACCTTGAAGTTTTGAGCAGTTTTGCCTGAACTACAACATGAACAAGAGGTTGTATTCGTTGGCGGAACTTATGACAGAACTCCAGGCGGTAGAGGGGCTATTTCGTCAGAGTGCTCAGGGGCATGCCATTGTGACCAAAAAGGTTTCTACTTCTAAGTCAAAAGGCAAGAAGAAGAAGAAACAAACTGGGGCGAAGGCGGTGGGAGGTACTCAGGGAGGAGTGAAGAAGCCGAAAGGCAAGTGCTTCACTTGTAAGCAGACTGGACACTGGAAGAAGGACTGCCCCAACCACAAGAACAAAGGTATATCTTTTTGTCTTGTCGTTGAAACATGTTTAGCTGTGTTATCTAGCGGCACCTGGTGTGTAGATACGGGAGCCACTGATCATGTCTGCAATACTTTGCAGGGGATCTAGGAAACCAGATGACAGGCTGAGGGGGAGATTACCGTGTACTTAGGCGATGCCACGAAGGTGGCGGCTATTGCAGTGGGAGATGTTCTTTTATCTTTTGAGAAAAAAAAACTTTTGGTTCTTAAGAATTGCCTTTATGTACCCTTATTTAGAAAGAATTTAATTTCGGTTTCTAAATTATTTATGGATGAATATTCTATTTCTTTTAATGACAGAGTTGTTATAAAAAGGGATAGGGACATTATCTGTTCGGGTACATTGATAGGAAATTTATACACACTTGAACCAAAACCTCCCACGATGCATATTGAAATTAATAACTTATCTTCTAATTCTAATAAGAGCAAAGAACCTTCGAAGATGAACCAAACATATCTTTAGCATCTTAGGCTTGGTCACATTAACCTAAGAAGAATTCAAAGGTTGATAGCTGATGGACCTTTGGGTTCATTAGTGGTGGAGGATCTCCCAACCTGCGAATCTTGCTTGGAAGGTAAAATGACCAAGAGGCCTTTTAAGGCCAAGGGGTATAGAGCCAAAGATATGTTAGAATTGGTTCATTCTGATTTGTGTGGTCCTATGCCTATCCAGGCTAGAGGTGGTTTTGAGTATTTCGTCTCTTTTATAGACGATTCCTCAAGATATGGATACATTTACCTGATGCGCCGCAAGTCTGAATGCTTTGACAAGTTCAAAGAATTCAAGGCTAATGTGGAGAAATGACAAGGTAAAAGTATCAAGTCACCACGATCTGATCGTGGTGGTGAGTACCTGTTGGGAGAGTTTAGGAACTACTTATCAGAGGCTGAGATTCAATCCCAATTGACTGCACCTGACACACCCCAGCAGAACGGTGTAGCAGAGCGAAGGAATAAGACTCTTATGGAGATGGTTAGATCGATGATGAGTTATTCTGAGTTGCCATATTTGTTCTAGGGATATGCTCTGGATATGGTAGTGTACATTCTGAACTTGGTTCCATCTAAATCAGTGCCTTCTACTCCCATAGAATTATGGACTGGGCGAAAGCCTAGTCTAAGACATATTCGGATATGGGGGAGTCCAACACATGTGCTGAAGGCAAATGCTGGTAATTTGGAACCTCGTACAGAAGTACGCATGTTTGTTGGCTATCCCAGGGGAACGAAGGGTGGATTGTTTTATAGTCCTAGAGATCAGAGGGTGATCGTTAGCACGAATGCCAGATTTCTAGAGGAAGACTATGTGATGAGCCACAAGCCCAAGAGTAAAATTGTTCTGGAGGAGTTAAAAGGGGAAGTCACTTCTTTAGTACCACCGGTATAAGAGGATATACCACATGTCACTGCACCGCGTGTCACAGAGGATACACAGGTGATACCTCATCGTAGTGGGAGGGTTGTGAGACAGCCTGATATATTCATGTTCTTGGGAGAATCTTCTGATTCGGTCCCTGGCAAACATGAACCTGATCCCTGGACATATGACGAGGCAATCCAAGATAAAGATGCAGTATCTTGGCAAAGTGCAATGAATGCTGAGATTAAATCTATGGATTCAAATTAGGTTTGGGAGCTAGTAGAACCACACGATGGTGTAAAAAGCATTGGATGCAAGTGGATCTACAAGAGAAAGAGAGGAATAGATGGGAATGTTGAGACCTTCAAAGCAAGGCTTGTTGTGAAGGGGTATACTCAGAAAGAGGGTATCGATTATGAGGTGTGGCAGATGGATGTCAAGACAACTTTCCTTAATGGAAGTCTTGAGGAAAACATCTATATGAAGCAACCAGAGGGATTCATTGCTAAAGGAAAAGAGCATCTTGTACGTAACCTTAATCGATCCATTTATGGATTGAAGCAAGCTTCGAGGTCTTGGAACATCCGCTTTGATGAGGTAATCCAGTCCTATGGATTTATTCAAAGTTCGGATAAGTCTTGTGTATAGAAGAGATGTGACGGAAATGTAGTGGTATTTCTTGTACTTTATGTAGATGACATTTTGTTGATTGGTAACAATATCAAGGTGTTATTGGACGTAAGGGTATGGTTGTCCAAACAGTTCGATATGAAGGACTTGGGAGAGGTGGGACGCATCCTTGGGATCAAGGTTATAAGGGATCGCAGGAAAAGGATGTTGTGCTTATCCCAAGCTTCATACATAGACACTATTATGGATTGTTTTAGCATGCAGAACTACAAGAAGGGTTTTCTACCTTTCAGGCATGGAGTTCCTTTACCTAAGGAGATGTGTCCTAGATCATCTGAGGAGATAGAGGAGATGAAGGCGGTTCCTTATGCTTCGGCAGTAGGAAGCCTCATGTATACGATGCTATGTACAAGACCAGATATATGCTTTGCCATGGGAATGGTCAGCAGATATCAAAGTAATCCAGGACAGGGACATTGGACTGCGGTAAAGCATATATTAAAGTACATAAGAAGGACTAGGGATTATACTGGGCAGACCAATTACTCCCTGTGGGTTACATGGATTCCGGCTTCTAATCTGATAGGGATAACAGTAAGTCTACCTCAGGTTTTGTGTTTACTTTGGGAGGTGGAGCCATTGTATGGAGGAGTGTCAAGCAGAAATGCGTGGTGGCTCCACCGTGGAAGCTGAGTATGTGGCAGCCTCTGAGGCGGCTAAAGAAGCTGTGTGGCTTAGGAACTTCCTGATGGACTTGGATGTGATTCCTGGTTTGCCTAGAACTATCACAATTTATTATGATAATAGTGGTGTAGTTGCAAACTCGAAGGAACCACGAGCCCATAAGGCTAGTAAACACATAGAGCGCAAGTACCACCTGATACGAGAAATCGTAAAGAGAGGAGAAGTTGTTGTGGCAAAGATTGCATTAGAGGATAACCTGACATATCCTTTCACTAAGGCCCTTCCGGCGAGAGCTTTTGATAGGCATGTGGAGGGAATGAGCATTAGATGTATGGCAGTTTGAGGAAAGTATAGTCTTTTAGTATAAGTGGGAGATTGTAGGGATGTATACTGAAAGTTTACCTTTTGTATGAACATCTTTATTTTGAAATAAGAATCACATGATCATTGTTTGCATATTTTTATGATTATGCATATTGTCTAATACTTTATATTGTAGATAACATGGTGTGTGGTGTCACACGGGAGATCATGTTATCGGCTCCTTAAAAGTATAAGTAAAGGCTCGCAACCAAGATGGCTTTGGACAAACCATCGGAATGGTTGTAGTGTGATTGTGTATTGGTTTGTCTTGACCATAGAATCACACTAGTGCACTTTGAGTGTATTAAGCAGGACCGACTTAGAGGTGATTCGATTTATTGCTGACTACATAATCAAATCGGACTTCAGATATTATTATGTACATGCTCTTAATCCCGATATAATAACGGGCACATATACTTAGTATTCATCTCTTTGATTTACCAATGCGCGAGATTTATAGATTAAATCAATAGGCTCGGTAAGTTGGGAGATGATATTATTTATATGGTGTGTCGTTGATTATAGGAGGAAATCGTGTCCTATATATTAGGATGATGATGTCCCCTTGAGGAGCTCATAAGGTTCATCATGTAAACCCTGCTGGTGGACTTGGTCCGGCATAATGAAAAGGTTGAGTGGTATTACTCATGGAGTTAGATGTGGATTAATTAATGGTCAGTAAATTAATTAATCGATGGACATTCGAGATCTTAAACACGGGGAGAAAATGTACAAATAATATATGGAGCCCATATTATCATATGGGGGTTGGTGAGGTAGATCATTGATGATCCTTTAGTGGATTGGATTATCATTAGTGGATCGGACTTTATGTGGGCTTGATCCATGGGTGGCCAAGACCCAACTACTCCTCATGGTCCCTAATGTTGCCTATTAACACCTCATAAAGTTTAGATCCAATGGATAGAAACAAAACTCTAGATCCAAAGGTAGAGATTAAATCTCTAGATCCGACGGTTGAGATTAAATCTCTAGATTTGACGGTTGAGATTAAATCCCTAGAACCAATGGTCGAGATTTTTTGGAGGCTTATCCCTAACTCTATAAATGGGCTTGATGGGTTGGCGTGAAAAAAAAATCCAAGGAGAGCTAGGGTTTGGGTGGCAAGAGAGGAATCCTAGTTGAGAAAGGATTAGGGTTTGGAGGCTTAGGGTTTTGGAGGCTTGGGCGGCACCAATTAAGGAAGTTTTTCCTTTGTTCTTCCTTCTCCATTGGCCGGCATCCAGCACTTTTTCCAGCCCCTTTCCATCCCTTGGCCGGCGCCCAAAAGTTCTCTTCTCTTCTCCTTGAGTGGTGGAAACAAGACTTAGGGGTCTCCTTTAGTGTCTTGGTTGGTTTCCATCATCATCTCCCTCTCTTTGTTGGCCGGCAGCAAGGATTATTTTTGTTCCTTGTTGGTTGGTTTTAGGGAGGAGAAAAACCTTGTTTCTATTCTTTCTTTTGCTTTGGAAGAGCAAGGAAGGAAGATTTGTGATCTAGGAGCTTCGACTTTTTGTAGAGCGTCGCCCACACGACGTCCGAAAGGAGGAAGGTCATACATTAGAAGATCGAGAGGTATATCGATTCTCTAATTTTTATATGTTACATGTTTGTATTTATTTTTTAATTATGAGCATGATATAAATCTGTATATGGCTAAATAATACTTGGATCCCGAACATAAACACAAAAACCGGCGATTCGGACATCGTTTATTCCGCGACTACTTGTAGAATAGAGGGTGGTCGCTTGAACAACGAGTTTGTTCAAGTGACCTCTCTAAACGAATAACACGATGATGACTTGGTTGTTTGAGCAATCCCTTTTGTCTAGGATTAAATTTTTTAATCCGGGGACATCGATGTGATCGCCATGAACAAACAATCAAGGTGTAGTGGGAAGCGAAGTTTCCCCTCACGGACTCGATAAGAAAAACCCTTCAGTGAGTACCTCTTGGGAGAGTTTAGGAATTACTTATCAGAGGCTGGGATTCAATTTCAATTGTCTGCACCTTGCACACCGCAGTAGAATGGTGTAGCAGAGCGAAGGAATAGGACTCTTATGGAGATGGTTAGATCGATGATGAGTTATTCTGAGTTGCCAAATTCGTTATGGGGATATGCTCTAGATATGATAGTGTATATTCTGCACTTTGGTACCATCTAAATCAGTGCCTTCTACTCTTACAGAATTGTGGAGTGGGTAAAAGCCTAGTCTGAGACATATTCGGATTTGGGGGAATTCAGCACGTGTGTTGAAGGCAGATGCTGGTTAGTTGGAACCTCATACAGAAGTACATATGTTCGTTGTCTATCCTAGAGGAACGAAAGTTGGTTTGTTTTATAGTCCTAGAGATCAGAGGGTGATCATTAGCACGAACGCCAGATTTCTAGAGTAAGACTATGTGATGAACCACAAGCCCATAAGTAATATTGTTCTGGAGGAATTGAGAGAAAGTCACTTCTTCAGTACCACTGGTACAAGAGGATATACCAAAAGATACTTTACCCCGTATCACAGAGGATACACTAGTGATACCTCGTCGTAGTGGGAGGGTTGTTAGACAACTTGACAGATTTTTGTTCTTGGGAGAATCTTCTGATTTGGTCCCTGGCGAACATGAACCTGACCCCTGGACATATGACGAGGCAATCCAAGATAAAGATGTGGTATCTTGGCAAAGTGCGATGAATTTTGAGATAGAATCTATGGATTCAAATCAGGTCTGGGAGCTAGTAGAACCACCCAATGGTGTAAAAGTCATTGGATGCAAGTAGATCTACAAAAGAAAGAGAGGAATAGACAGGAAGGTTGAGACCTTCAAAGTGAGGCTTGTTGCGAAGGGGTATACTCAGAAAGAGGGCATCGATTATGAGGTGACCTTTTCGCCGGTAGCCATGCTTAAGTCTATCCAAATTCTCTTATGTATTAATGCTCATATGGATTATGAGGTGTGGCAGATGGATGTCAAGACAGCTTTCCTTAATGGAAGTCTTGAGGAGAATATCTATATGAAGCAACCAGAGGGATTCATTGTAAATGGCAAAGAGAATCTTGTGTGCAAGCTTAATCGATCCATTTATGGATTGAAGCAAGCTTCGAGATCTTGGAACATCCGCTTTGATGAGGTAATCCAGTCTTATGGATTTATTCAAAGTCCGGATGAGTCTTGTGTATACAAGAGATGTGATAGAAACGTAGTGGTATTTCTTATACTATACGTAGATGACATTTTGTTAATTTGCAACAATGTCAAGGTGTAATCGGATGTAAGGGTATGATTGTCCAAACAGTTTGATATGAAGGACTTGGGAGAAGTGGGACACATCCTTGGGATCAAGGTTATAAGGGATCGCAGGAAAAGGATGTTGTGCTTATCTCAAGCTTCATACATAGACACCATTATGGATTGTTTTAGCATGCAGAACACCAAGAAAGGTTTTCTACCATTCAGGCATGGAGTTCTTTTATCTAAGGAGATGTGTCGTAGAACATCTAAGGAGATAGAGGAGATGAAGGTGGTTCCTTATGCTTCGACAGTAGGAAGCCTCATGTATGTCATGCTATGTATGAGACCGGATATCTGCTTTGCCGTGGGCATGTTCAATAGATATCAGAGTAAACCAGGACAGGGACATTGGACTGCGGTAAAACACATATAAAAGTACCTGAGAATGACTAAGGATTATATGCTAGTTTACTAGGCAGACAATTACTCTCTGTGAGTTATACAGATTCCAACTTCCAATCAGATAGGGATAACAGTAAGTCTACCTCAGGTTTTGTGTTTACTTTGGGAGGTGGAGCCATTGTATGGAGGAGTGTCAAGCAGAAATGCGTGGCGGACTCTACCATGGAAGCTGAGTATGTGGCAGCCTCTGAGGCAGCCAAAGAAGCTGTGTGGCTCAGAAACTTCTTGATGGACTTGGATGTGATTCTTGGTTTGCCCAGAACTATCACAATTTATTGTGATAATAGTGGTGTAGTTGCAAACTCGAAGGAACCACGAGCCCATAAGGCTAGTAAACACATAGAGCGCAAGTACCACCTGATATGAGAAATAGTAAAGCGAGGAGAAGTTGTCGTGGCCAAGATTGCATCAGAGGATAACCTGGCAGATCCTTTCACTAAGGCCCTTCCAGCGAGAGCTTTTGATAGGCATATGGAGGGAATGAGAATCAGATGTATCGTAGTATGAGGACAACATAGTCTTTTAGTATAATTGGGAGATTGTTGGGATGTATACTGAAAAGCCTATCTTTTGTATGAACATCTTTATTTTTGAAATAGGAATCACATGATCATTGTTTGCATATTTATGGTTATGCATATTGTCTAATACATTAAATTTTAGATAACATGGTGTGTAGTGTCCCATGGGAGATCATGTTATCAATTCCTTGTAAAGTATAAGTAAAAGCTCACAACTTAGATGGTTATGGACAACCCATTGGAATGTTTGTAGTGTGATTTGGTATTGGTTTGTCTTGACCATTGAATTACACTAGTATTCTTTGTGTGTATTGAGCAGGACCGACTTACAGGTGATTTGATTTATTGCTGACTACATAATTAAATCGGACATCGGATATTATGTTGTACATGCTCTTAATCCCGATATAATAATGGGCACATATACTTAGTATTTATTTCTTTGATTTATCAATGGGCGAGATTTATAGAGTAAATTGATAGGCTCGGTAAGTTTGGAAATGATATTATTTATATGGTGTGCAATTGATTATAGGAGGAAACCGTGTCCTATAAATTAGGATGATGATGTCCCCTTGAGGAGCTCATAAGGTTCATCATGTAAACCCTGCAGGTGGACTTGGTCCGGCATGATGATAAGGTTGAGTGGTACTACTCATGGAGTTAGATGTTGATTAATTAATTATCAGTAAATTAATTAATCAACGAACATTCATGATCTTAAACACGGGGAGATATATGTACAAATAATATATGGAGCCCATATTAACTTATGGGGGTTGGTGAGGTAGATCAATGATAATCCTCTAGTGGAATGGATTATCATTAATAGATCAGACTTTATGTGGGCTTGATCGATTGGGTGGCCAAGATCCGACTCCTCCTCATGGAACCCTCATGGAGCCTAGATCCGATGATGGAAAATGAAACTCTAGATCCGACAGTGGAGATTAAATCTCTAGATATGATGGTTGAGATTAAATCTCTAGATCTGACTGTTGAGATTAAATCTTTAGATCTGACGGTGTAGATTAAAAGGAGGCTTAAGCCAAGATCTATAAAAGGATGGCTAAGGCTTGGGAGTGGAACACAACTTGGGAGATTAGAGTTTTGGAGTTGGCTTGAGAGGAGAGGTGGGCGGCGGCAACCCTAGGGTTTCTTCATCCTTGTGGGCAGCGACAAACAAGATTAGGGCTTTGGTGCTCCTCTTGGCCGGCGGCAACACAACCACCCTCTCTCTCTCTAGATCGGCAAAAACTCCTCCCATTCTCTCTCTCTCTCTCTAGGCTGGCCGGCGGCAACCTTTCTTCAAGCTTGGTCGGCGCCTTACATCCTCTCCTTGGCCGGCGGCAATATCTAGCTTTGAGCTTGGTGGCTGGTTCTAGATAGGAGGAAGAGTTTCATTTCATTCTTCCCTTTGTTCAAAGCGAGCAAGGAAGGGAAGAACGTGTTCTAGGAGGCTTCGACTTTTGGAAGATCGTCGCCCACACGACGTCCAAAAGGAGGAAGGACATACAATAGAAGATCAAGAGGTATAACAAGAGGTATAAATCTTGTTTATGAATCTTTTCTTATTCTATGCATGTTGTATATTTTGTTTGTGGCTAATTTACTTGGACCTCGAATACAAACATAAAAACCGGCGATCCGTACATCGTCTTTTCCGCGACTAATCGAAGAATAGAGGTAGGTTACTTGAACAACAAGTTTGTTAAGTGACCACTTTAATCAAATAGCACGATGATGGAACGGTAGCTTGGGTAATCCCTATTTGTCAAGGATTAATTTTTTTAATCCGGGGACGTAGACGGGATCGCCATGAACAAGCGACCGAGTTGAAGTGGAAAGCGAAGTTTCCACCTTCAATTGGTATTTCTCGAGTTCGATAGAGATGGGAAGTATAGTTGACTTAGAGCTCTGTTTTGTGAAGTGTCAATTCTGAAACACCTTATAGGTTCCCCGAGCAGCCTATGTATTTCCCGAGTGGTATGGGTATTTCCTGAGTTCTATAGAGTTGGGAAGTATAGTGGACTCAGAGCTCAGTGTTGTGAAATGTCAGTGTTGAACATCTTATAGATTTCCGAGGAGCATGTGTATTTCTCAAGCAGCATATATGTTTCTCGACCAACATGTGTATTTTCTGAACTCAGTAGAAATAAGATAGTATGTGTTGGATCGAGAAGCATCGCTAGAGGGGGGGGGGGTGAATAGCGAGCGTAAATCTTTTTGTTTGTTCGTTCGATACACAAGTAAGCACAACGGAAAATAAAGAGTCACATTTATTTTTACTTGGTTCACAATCCAGCGGTTGCTACTCCAAGGCTCTAACGGTCCTAGACCACGTACGGAGGGCAAAGCACTATAACGTCTCCTCCTCGTTGGAGGTAAGAGACAACAAGCCTACCTCACCTCGTTAAGAATAAAAACAAAGAATACAATAGAATATATTTACTTATTGCTGCTGCCGACGAAGAGGATGAGAACTTGTCGTCGCGTCGGCGTTATGACGGTGTTGGAGTTTTAGCATTGTAGGAGCAGTTGAGAATAGACTTGATTACGTTTGGAGTTGGAATAATCCCCTCCTTTTATAGATTTTAGCCTCTGAATTTGTCTCCTCATCTTTCGGAACAGATCACGAAGTTGTACAAATTTTATCGTGAAGTGGCCGCATCAAACCTTATCCATTTTGACCTAGCGCAAAGGCTGATTCGTCGCCATCAGTCGACTGATGCCTCCCATCAGTCGATTGATGAGCATCAGTCAACTGCCCAATGTCCAACAGTCGACTGCCAGCCTAGCCACTTCCCTACAGTAAAAGGTTAGCTTGGAAAATGATAAATGCGACGGTTTCTAACCGTCCGATCTCAACCTAGACCTTCCAAAGGAAGTCTTAGTCAGATCGCCGCCTACGGTCGTCCCCGTACAAAGGACACGACCTTACCATCTCTCACTCACATGAGCTTACCTCGATACTTACTGTGTCGCTTTCACTTCCGGCCTTCCACTCGATTCCTTCGGCTCCCTCCGAAGTCACTCGAGTGTCGCCCGACCACCATGGCTTCCTCCAGGTGTCGCTAGCCTTCAGCTCCAGCTTTAGTACTTTTCTGCACACTCGATTTAGCTCGTGAGATAACGATGTAAACTTAACTTTGTGTCTTTGCCATAATCAAAATACAGGTTTGATTATCTGGTGCCCCTGCACCAACAGTATAGTCTATTCAGAGTTTAGTTTTGTGAAATATCAGAGTTAAACACTTATAGGTTTCCCGAGTAGCATGTATGTTTCCTGAGCAACTGTTGGTAGTTGCTTCGGAGTCTCATTGGCTCCCATGTCCCCGGATTAAAATTTTCACTAATGAAAAAAATAATCCGGATGGGATGAGTTTCCTTAGCACAACCAGTTCGTCATCGTGCTAACAACTTGAGCGATCGCTTGAACAAACTTGTTGTTCAAGCAACACAACTCTTCTAGTTGATTAGCCGCGGAAGAGACGATGGACGGATCGCCGGTTTTTGTATTTGTCTTCGGGGTCCATGATTATACAAAATACATACAAATGCAAACTAGTATAATTGACACATAAAGAACATGCTAAGATAAGAAAAAGAAAGTTGTAAAACTTTTATACCTCTTGATCTTCTACCGTATGTCCTATCCTCCTCGTGGACGTCGTGTGGGCGAAGATCCTTCACGAGTAGAAGCCTTCTAGATCACGTTCTTCTCTTCCTTGCTCGCTCTGAACAAAGAGAAGAACCAAACAAAACTCCTTCTCCTTTCTAGAACCGGCCACCAAGCCAAGGAGCTTGATATAACCGCCGGCCAAGGATTAGATGGTTGAGCGCCGGCCAACCTTTGTAACAATGTTGCCGCCGGCCACCAAGGAATGGGAGAAGCGCCGACCACCAATGGATTGGAGAACCGTCGGCCACCAAGGAGAAAAGGAGGAGGAAGAGGGCCAGCCAAAGCAAGGAGGAAGATGGAGTGAGCGCCGGCCACCAAGGAGAAAAGGAGGAAACCCTAATCTCCTACCTTGTTGCCGCCCAAACCACTAACCAAACCCTAGCCGCCTAAACCCTTGAGAGGCAAAACCCTAATGCAAAAAACCATCCTTGCCACCCAAGCCTTAGCCCTCTATTTATAGAATTGGGCTTAATCCTCCTTTAATCTCCACCGTCAGATCTAGGGATTTAATCTCCACCGTCGGATCTAGGGTTTTATCCCAACCGTCGGATCTAGGGTTTCATCCCAACCGTCGGATCTAGGGTTTCATCCCAACCGTCAGATCTAGGGATTTAATCTCAATCGTCGGTTCTAGGGATTTAATCCCAACCGTCGGATCTAGGGATTTAATCTCAACCGTCGATTCTAGGGTTTCATCCCAACCGTCGGATCTAAAGATTTAATCTCAACCGTCAGTTCTAGGGATTTAATCCCAACCGTTGGTTTTAGAGTTTTGTTTTACATCCTTGGATCTAGGCTTATCAATTAACCGTTTTGTTTTACTGACCATCAATCAATTAACATCTAACTCCTCGAGTAGTACCACTCAACCTTATCATCATGTTGACTAAGTCAACCAGCTGGGTTTACATGATGAACCTTATGAGCTCCTCAAGGGGACATCATCAACCTAATATATAGGACACGGTTTCCTCCTATAATCAACGGCACACCATGTAAATAATATCATTTCCCAACTTACCGGGCATATTGATTTAATCCATCTAAATCTCACCCTTTGGTAAATCAAAAAAAATAAATACTAAGTACATATGCCCGTTATTATATCGGGATTAAGAGCATGTACAACATAATATCCGAGGTCCGATTCAATTATGTAGTCAGCAATAAATTGAATCACCTCTATGTCGGTCCTGCTCAATACACCTAAGTGTACTAGTGTAACTCTATGTTCAAGATAAAACAATACCAAGCTACACTATAACCATGCCAATGGTTTGTCCAAAACCATCTTGGTCGTGAGCCTCTACTTATATTCTACAAGGGACTGATAACATGATCTTCTGTGCCACACCAAGCACCATGTTATCTACAATGTAAAATATTATACAATATGCACACATATAATAAATATAAAGTGCAAACAATGATCATGTGATTCTTATTTCAAAATAAAAATGTTCATACAAAAAGAGCTAGGCTTTCAGTATACATTCCAACAACAACATGTGTATTTTTTTAGCAGTATGTGTATTTCTTGAGCAACATATGTGTTTCTTGACAAGAATGTGTATTTATCGAGCTCAGTAGGAATAAGATAGTATAGTCTATTCAAAGCTCAGTTTTGTGAAATATAAGAGTTAAACATCTTATAGGTTTCCCGAGTAGCATGTATGTTTCCTGAGCAGCATGTGTAATTTTCGAGCAACATGTGTATTTTTCAAGCAACATGTGTTTCTTGACCAACATATGTATTTCTCGAGCTCAGTAGGGATAATCCAGTATAGTTGATTGAGAGCTCAGTTTTGTGAAATATAAGAGTTAAACATCTTATGGGTTTATCGAGTAGCATGTGTATCTCCTGAGTAGCATGTGTATTTTCCGAGTAGCATATGTGTTTCCCGACCAAAATATGTATTTCCTGAGCTCGATAGGAATAAGATAGTATAGTCAATTCAAAGCTTAGTTTTGTGAAATATTAGAGTTAAACATCTTATAGGTTTCCTGAGTAGCATGTATGCTTCCTGAGCAGCATGTGTATTTCCCGAACAGCATGAGTATTTCTTGAGCAACATATGTGTTTCTCAACTAGCATGTGTATTTCCTAAGCTCAGTAGGAATAAGGCAGTATAGTTGATTCAGAGCTCAATTTTATAAAATATCAGAGTTAAACATCTTATAGGTTTCCCAAGGAGCATGTATGTTTCCTGAGCAGCATGTGTATTTCTCGAGACGCATGTGTATTTCTCAAGTAGCATATGTGTTTCCCAACCAACATGTGTATTTTCCGAGCTCAGTAGGAATAAGGCAGTATAGTTAATTCAGAGCTCAGTTTTGTGAAATGTCAGAGTTAAACATCTTATGGATTTTTCAAGTAGCATGTGTATCTCCTGAGTAGCATATGTGTTTCCCAAGCAGCTTGTTGATTTTTTGAGTTTTATGAGGATTTCCCGAATTCAGTAGGGTGAATGATGTGGGTATGATGGAGTACAATAAGATGGGATGTCAAGGGATCTTTTGAGTAAGAAATATTTTTATTATTATTTATTGGAAATTTTTATTTGGTTTATTTTTTAGGTAATTGATAAGGAAGAAGGAGGGACACGTGGAAGGCATGGAAGAAATCATTTTGAAAGGAAGCGAGAAAAATGGTTACATCTCAACGAGCTGGTAAGGGCATTAAAATAAATTCATCTTGGAGTAAGGCAGTGCAAATTTCCTATAAATGGGACTGAGATGGGAGGAAGAGGGGGATGATTCTTTCTTCTTTATTCGATACTCAAGGATCTCTTCTTATTTCTTCTTCATTCTACCATTCTACTCTTCTAATTCTGACTTAAGGGCCAGAGGGGTTGTGCCAGCAATACTGGCCCACCTCTAACAATTCTCTTTGAGTGATAGATCTAGCATTTGACCAGAAGATTCCAAGTTTTAGCAGGGGCCCTTAAGAAAGAAGAAGGGGATTTGAGTGAGGCGAAGAAGAGGACACCATCAAATTGGCGCAGTCTGTGGGAACTTAAACAAAAACCTACGATGGTGGATAATAGGAGAATGATGAAGGAGCTAGTGGAAGAGGAGAAATCTATGTATAGTACATCTCGAGGGGTACTAGTAGATGGAGGCAAGGATCTATGCAGAAGGAAGATCTTATACAAATAGTGTTGGTGCAGGGGCACTAGATAATCGAACCTGTGTTTTGATTATGGAAAAGACACAAAGTTAAGTTTACATCGTTATCTCACGAGCTATCGAGTGTGTAGAAAAGTATTAAAGCTGGAGCTGAAGGCTAGCGACACCCGGAGGAAGCCGCGGTGGTCGGGCGACACTCGAGTGACTTCGGAGGGAGCCGAAGGAATCGAGTGGAAGGCCGGAAGTGAGAGCTACTATCGAGGTAAGCTCGTGTGAGTGAGAGATTGTAAGGTCGTGTCCTCTTTACGGGGACGACCATAGGCGGCGATCCGACTAAGACTTCCTGTGGAAGGTCTAGGTCGAGATCGGACGGTTAGAAACCGTCGCATTTACCATTTTCCGAGCTAACCTCTTACTGCAGGGAAGTGGCGGTGTGATCATTCGGACATTAGGCGATCGGATTATCGATGGGTGATGAGAGGCATCGATCGACTATCATCGATCGGTGATGAGAGGCATCGATCGGTGATGGCGGCGACTCAACCTTTGCACTAGGTCAAAAGCGGATAACGTTTGTGCGGCCACGCCAGCGATAAAATTTGGAAAACTTCGTGATCCATTCCAAATAAAAGGGAGACATATTCAGATCCCAAAGTCTATAAAAGGAGGAGGAATCCAACTCCAAAGAACATCAAGTTTATTCATCAAGTGCTCCTACAACGCCAACGCTCTAACACCGTCATAACGCCAACGCGACAACAAGTTCCGATCTTCTTCGTCGGCAGCAGTAGCAAGTAATATTTTGATATTGTATTCTTTATTTTTATTCGTAACGAGGTGAGGTAGGCTTGTTGCCTCATCCTCGTAATTTCGTTTTTGTGATCGTTGTCTCCTACCTCCAACGAGGAGGAGACGTTATAGTGCTTTGCCCTCCGTACGCGGTCTAGGACCGATAGGGCCTTGGAGTAGCAACCGCTGGGTTGTGAACCAAGTAAAATAAATGTGTCACTTTATTTTCCACTGTGTTTACTCATTTAATTGTCTACTCAAACGAAACGCCGAAAAGTTTTACGATCGCTATTCACCCCCCCCTCTAGCGACGCTTCTCGATCCAACAAATAGTTAGCGCTGTAATGGATCAGATCTCACAATGAGCTACACCTAGAAAAGTGAAGGAGGATGACACATCTGGTGATGATTCTAAAGGAATTCCAGCTAAGATATCTAAGTGGAGGGGTAGATCTTCTCATTGTTGTGAGCGCTCAAAAGGGAAGGAGGAATATATAGCTCCTCAAATGAAGGAGCAGTTTGGTGGGGGATGTCTTTTTGTGGGAGACAATACTTCATGAGGAGAGGAGGAGCAGACACCTTTTACAGAAAGCATTTTGAATGAAGAACTGCCATGACATTTTCAGGTTCCTTATATTCCTGAGTATAATGGCTCTTCAGACCCTAAAGATCATCTGGGTATATCTAAAAATGCAGTGTTGTTACATCGTTATACTGAAGGAGTTAAATACCGAGTTTTCCTTATTGCTTTAGTGGGACCTGCACAACAATGGTTTAACACTTTAAAATTTTGATGTATTACTTCATTTAGGGATTTTACCGCATTATTTTTAAGGGATTTTTCTAGTTCCAAGCAGTATTCTCCTCCACCGTTGAGTCTTTTCAATCTTATGCAAAGAAGTCAAGAGACTTTACTGTAGTATGTGCACTGATTTACGTAGGCTACACGGGGAATTCCAACAATAGAACTTAGAATGGTAGTAGGAGCATTTACTCAGGGGTTAAAGGAAAGTGATTTTTTTTATCTCTTGCCAAGAAGCCCCTGCCGATTTTGATGTTTTATTGTCTAGAGCTAAAAAGTTTATTAATATGGAGGAGGCTAAAAAAGCTAGGTAGAAGTCTAAAGAATATACGACGTTGGATATGCTGAGCACCGAGTTGAATGGGTAAGACCTGCTTGCCCATTGGAAGAAAGACCTTCATATGCCCCGTAAGAAACTCGCAATTGCGGGTTTCTAAAGAGCAGGCTATGAACATTTGTGAAGAACAACAATTGTTGAGAAGACCAGTGGGAGCTACTCGAGGACCTCGAAGGCCACCTACTCCTTTTTTATGTTCTTATCATCAGGAATATAGACACAGTACTCAGGATTGTCAACAGTTATATTCTGAGTTGTGGAGGATCATGGGAGTCCATCCAAGGGATAAAAGCTATGGTCATGAATCAGGCTTCATATCAACAAAGGCCATGGGTTAGAAATTATTTTGAAGGAAATCCATTAGGACCTCCTATGAATCAACCTCTTTAATCTTCTCAGCCAAGGGAGGTACCTCTTGCAGGAATAGTCCCTGTAGATCAATCCCCTTTAAGAGGTGTCATCAATATGATCTCTGAATGTTCCACTGATGGGGATTCTAATAGAGCTCAAAAAAGGCATAGTAGAGAAGAATGTTTAGCAGTGACAGCCCTGCCTGGGGCAGGAGGACCTATTTTAAGTTTTGGTCCTAGTGATTTAGAGGGAGTGATGACTCCCCATATGGATGCCTTAGTGATTCAGGCTCTTATTACTAACTTTGATGTGGGAAGAGTATTTGTGGATTCGAGCAATTCAACTGATATTTTATATTGGTCCACTTTGGAGCAAATGAGAGTAGGAGTAAAGGATTTGCAACATGTTGTTACTTCTTTGATTGGATTTTTTGGGCATGAAGTACAACCAATGGGGCACATAAAGCTATCTCTATCACTAGGAGAAGAGCTAAGAAGAAAAACAATACTTATGAATTTTATGGTAGTAGATATGCTTTCTTCTTATAATGCTATTCTGGGTCGGCTAGCCTTGGGGAGTTTACAAGCAGTTGCCTCCCCTTATCATCAAAAGATTAAATTCTCTATCAAAAATGAAGCAAGAGAGTTTAAAGGAGATCAACAGCTTTCTAGAAAGTGTTATGTGGATGCTATTCGGATAGGGCAAAAAGGGAAAACTCTAAATAGATCTTTGCAGAAATTTAGCCAGTATAGGGACACAGTGTGTGTTATTCATAAGGGAGGCTCTGATGATATAGGAGAATCTAATAAAGAAGCAGTTAGGATTGATTCTAAGTGTATTAAGTGAAGGTTTTGTGGAACCGAAGCTCTGATACCACTTGAAGGGAGGAAACTTCGCTTTCCACTTCAACTCGGTCACTTGTTCAGGGCGATCCCATCTACGTCCCCAGATATAAAAAATTTATCCTTGACAAAGATGGATTACCCAAGCGACCGTTCCATCGTCGTGCTATTCGATTAGAGTTGTCACTTGAACAAACTTGTTGTTCAAGCAACCAACCTCTATTCTATGATTAGCCGTGGAATAGACAATGTATGGATCGCCAATTTTTGTGTTTGTATTCGGGGTCCAAGTAAATTAGCTACATACCATACATACAATATACAAAGAAACAAAAGGAAAGCAAAACAAGAATTATACCTCTTTTTTACCTCAAGGTCTTCTATCGTATGTCCTATCCTCCTCTTGGACGTTGTGTGGGCAACAATCTTCCAAGAGTTGAAGCCTCCTAGATCACGTTCTTCCCTTCTTTGCTCACTCCGAACAAAAGAAAGAATAGAACAAAGCTCTTCTTCTTTTCTAGAACCGGCCACCAAGTCAATGGACTTGATGTTGCCGCTGGCCAAGGAGGAGAAAAGGATCACCGACCAACCTTGAAGAGAGGTTGCCGCCGACCAAAGGAGAGGAGAATGCACTTGCCAAAGCTTGAGGGAGAGAGTCACCGACCAAGGAAAGGAGGAGAAGAAGAAAACCTAAGCCTCCCTTCTTGTTGCTGCCAGCCCTAGGAACCGAAAACCTTAGCAAGCTTGCCGCCCCAAACCCTAACCCTAGAAGCCCTGCCGCCCAAGCCAAAACCTAATCTCCCTTCGTTCTTTCACGCCCAAGCCTTGGACATGCTTTTATAGAGCTAGGCTTAAGCCTCCTTTCAATATCCACTGTTAGATCTAGTGATTTAATCTCAACCGTCGGATCTAGAGATTTAATCTCCACCGTCAGATCTAGAGATTTAATCTCCACCGTCGGATCTAGAGTTTCATTTTCCATCATTGGATCTAGGCTCCATGAGGGTTTTAATAGTCTACAATAGGGACCATGAGGAGGAGTTGGATCTTGGCCACCCAATGGATCAAGCCCACATAAAAGTCCGATCCATTAATGATTATCCATTCCACAAGAGGATTATCATTGATCTACCTTACCAACCCCCATAAATAAATATGGGCTCCATATATTAATTGTATAAATATCTCCCCGTGTTTAAGATCTCGAATGTCCATCAATTAATTAATTTACTAACAATTAATTAATCAACATCTAACTCCAAGAGTAGTACCACTCAACCTTATCATCATGCCGGACCAAGTCCACCTGCAGGGTTTACATGATGAACCTTATGAACTCCTCAAGGGGACATCATCATCCTAATATATAGGACTCGGTTTCCTCCTATAATTAACGACACACCATGTAAATAATATCATTTCCCAACTTACCGAGCCTATCGATTTACTCTATAAATCTCGCCCATTGCTAAATCAAAGAAATAAATATTAAGTACATGTGCCCATTATTATAACGAGATTAAGAGCATGTACACCATAATATCTGAGGTCCGATTCAATTATGTAGTCAGCAATAAATCGAATCACCTCTAAGTCGGTCATGCTCAATACACACAAAGTGTACTAGTGTAATTTTACGGTCAAGATAAGCCAACACCAAATCATACTTCAACCATACCAATGGTTTGTCCAAAAACCATCTCGGTTGTGAGCCTTTACTTATACTTTACAAGGAACTGATAACATGATCTCCCGTGTGACACTACACACCATGTTATCTACAATGTAATGTACTAGACAATATGCATAACCATAAATATGTAAACAATGATCATGTGATTCTTATTTCAAAAATAAAGATGTTAATACAAAAGATAGACTTTTTAGTATACATCCCAACATTGAGCATATTACATTTATAGCTAAAGAGTTTTGGTACAGCTTAAAGCTTCTTTGATAGAATGCCTTATTAAAAATGTTGATGTTTTTGCATGGTCACCTCAGGACTTGGTAGGAATTGATCCTACTATCATGGAGCATAAATTCTATATCCTGCTTATAGTAACGCTTGTAAAATATAAGCGTCATCATTTTGGGGCTTGGAAAGATGTGATCATTAAGGAAGAGGTGCACAAATTATTAAAGTAGGGCATATTAGGGAAGTGCACTATCCATCCTGATTGTCAAATGTAGTGTTAGTACCTAAGCCATCGGGAAAATGAAGAATGTGTGCAGATTTCAGGGATTTAAATAAGGCATGCCCTAAGGATTGTTATCCCTTGCCCCGAATAGATCAATTGGTAGATTCTACAGCGGGACATCAGTTTATTTCCATGATGGATGCCTATCAGGGATATCATCAGATACCATTAGCCTTAGAAGATCATAATAAAGTTAGTTTTATTACAGCTAAAGAAACTTTCTGTTATGTTGTTATGTCATTTGGATTAAAAAATATTGGGGCAATTTATCAGAGATTAATGGATAAGATTTTTAAGATGCAGTTAGGAAGGAATGTTGAGGTGTATGTCGATGATATTGTTGTTAAGACTTTGCAAGTCGTGCAATTGGTGTCTGATTTAGAGTAAACTTTTGGCACTTTGCGTAAATTTAGAATGAAACATAACCCTAAGAAATGTGTGTTTGGGGTCACACAGGGACGTTTTCTTGGATATGTGGTTACTAAGCAAGGGATAAAAGGTAATCCTAATAAGGTTAATGTTATTCAGCAGATGCAACCTCCAAAAAATTTGAGGGAAGTTCAGAGATTGTTAGGAAGAATTATTGCTTTATCTCGATTTATTTCTCGGTTGATAGATAGAAGCCTTCCCTTTTTCAAGATATTAAAAAGTGCGGCTCGGTTTCAGTTGGATGAACATTGTGATAAATCTTTCTAGTCCTTAAACGAATATTTGTCTAAGCCACAAGTTGGGGAGGTATTATGGATATATTTAGCTCTTTCTGAAGTTGCTGTAAGTTTCGTTTGTTGGAGGATCGGTGGACGGCTAGAGGGGACGTGAAAAGCCCTTCGTATACGATGATGGAAATTGCTCACTTAATCATCTACAATTAGAGTTAGCGCAGTGGAAATATAATGCAAAAGTAAAACAATTAAGACAATGCAAAGAGAAAGAATGCAAACGCTAACAAGGCATGTAACGTGGTTCACAACCCTTGCCGCTAGTCCACGACCTGATTCGTTCAAGGTGAATCACGCCTAACCAAATCCACTAGATCTCTCCTTTGCAATAAGCAAGGTAGAGGTAAACCTTTCTTTACAAGAATCACTCCTCTTACAATACGATTGAAATAAACTCAAGGAAGAGGAGTAGAAATCGTATTGGGCACTTGGGATACGTTTAGAGGTTAAGCATTAACCATCCCAAGTGACCCAAGGCCTCTTCTTATAGGGAAGAGGCCATTCTTCATTAGCTCGATGCAACCATTGCCTCGCAACGACCTTATCCACATTGGCTTCTAGCCAACGGCTCCCACATAAGTCGACTGATCATCCCCATCAGTTGACTAATGGATCCATCAGTCTAGTGGTCGACGAGATCACTCGACTAGCAAACCTTTTGTGCCAGAACTTGCCTTGATCAGTCGACTGTCGTCCCTTGGCAGTCGATTGATGGTCGAGCAGTCGACTGCCAAACCCTAGCAATCGACTGTTAGGCCAGAAAGAGTTCAGTCGAACACCGATCGAGTCTATCGACCTAGAGCAGTCAACTAGTGTCGAGTAAAACTTCAAACCAACCTTTGGTTGAGCATCCAACACTTGACTTAATTAGTCATTCGGCCAAGTTCACCTATGAACTACCCCATCTCGAGTTACAATCGCTCACTCTCATCTCCCTTGTAGTCCTTCGCTCTGAAGCTCTCTTCGTCCGACCACGCCCCTCGGATGCACCAAGCGCACGGCTTCGCAATGCCATCCTTCGCGCCTCGCCCTAAAGTCTACTTCCTTGGCTTCACTCCAATGCTCCTCGTCCGACGGTCCCTCGAATGCACCAAGCGCACGACTTCGCAATGTCGTCCTTCACCGACTCAAGGACCGAGTCATGAGATGGTGATCTTGCCAATGCTTTGTCAAGCTAACCATGTGTGAATTACTAAATCCTGCACGACTTCAACACACATATCAAAACCACAAACAACCTAACTTAAACCTTTGCCACACACATCAAAACACATCATTCATGGGTTGATTGCCTTAACAATCTCCCCCTTTTTGATGTGTGGCAATCCGTTTAAGTTAGGTAAAATATTAACATAAAAACATAAAGAAGGAAAGCATGTAAAACATGGATATCAAACATGAATATCAACTCCCCCTTAATACATGCAACTCCCCCTTAACACATGCTAATTCTCTCTAGCATGATTAACTTAGACTTGACCATTTCTCCCCCTTTGACACCATCAAAAACATCTAACATAAGTTATATAAGCATGACATCAAGTCTAAGGAAGAAAATCACAAAAAACAGCCTTAAAACCTAATAAACTTTATGGTGCAGACATCGATCACGATCAATCGAGAGCATCGATCGGCACATATATTTCAAAATTTCTGATTTCTGAAGTCCAACTTTAGAAATGCATTAAAAATTCTAAAAAATTTAAAAAATCGTGAAATATGGGGAACATATTTCTTGTAAGTCCCTTTATCAATGAAAAATAGTTTTTCATGAAAATTAAATTAATTTTTAAACATTTTTCAAAAACTCAAAAGTTGTAAAAACCTTGAATTTGTATCAAATTGAAAGCTAGTTTTGCCTTAGAATCTTTTCAAAGCATGAACTCACAGATTATCAAACATAAAATGATTTTCAAATATTTGAAATATCCAACCATGATCTTTGGGCAATATGTCCATTGATTAAACATTTGCTTTCCCCATAGTTGGTCTATGATTACTATCATGATACTTGTAAATGACCATCTAAATGTCATAAGCATTAGTGGATCATTTGTATCAACCTAACATCTCACTCATGCTATGTTTTTCAATCAAGTTAGCCTATAGTGAGTGTGAGATGTACCTAAAGGTATTTATACTTAACCAAAATTTCATGCAATTCTACCCAAGGTTAAGTATCATGCATAAACCCCCATTATGATCATAACACAATATTATCATTTAATTTGCATATTATGATCATACACCAAATATTATCATCCAAATTATAAATCATGATTATTTATCAAGTATAAAATCAATCATAAATCATGATTTAAGCATTTAATTCATGGGTTACACATTATCATCACCCAACACTAAGTTAGAAATTATCACCCACATCATCCTAAGTCAACCATATAATATGATATAAATAAAGTCCAATTATGGTTGACTATCCTAGGTCTCTCTAACCCTTAAGGATTGACTTGGGAACCCAATATAAGTTCTTTCCAATAGGGTTCACCAAGTCCTCCTTTGGGATCTATTTCCTAGCTACCATTATTGTTTTAGTTTGACCCCTAGCAATCAAACAATGAAAGGCATTCTCATTTTTGAATCCCTTCTATCCTAACCCCTTCTTGTTAAAGCTAGCCCTTTTATAAAATATGGGAAAAGAAATATAAATAAAAAAAATATTCCTTGTTAATTAATAAATTATCTTGTGGAATTTTTCAGGAATTTTTAAAAATTTTCTGAAATTAAATGGAGTATCTACGGTATTTTTAGGGAAAGATTTAATAGACTTTGGGAAAGCCTGTTTGGGTTATCTGCTTATAGGGTCTAAAAATCCTACCTGTTATCCCCAAAAACCCGACCCTCTTCCCTTCTACCGTTTTCTCTTCGCTGCGGTTTCCTCTTTACTTCCGTTTCACAATTTCTCTCCTTCCCATTTGCGCTAGCCGATCCACTTCATTTCCTTTCGATTTCTCCGATTGGCATCCCTCCCGAGCCTCTCTCTCGCGATTCCTCACCGCGGCTGCATCTCCGCCGCTGCCTTCTCCCTCGTGCACGTTGTCCACGACAGTCGCTGTCGCCATACCGCTGCCCCAGGGCTGCCTCCACAAGCCCCTCACTGTGCGCCCGTCGAACCACCCATCGCCGAGCCCACTTATTGTGAACTAATGCGTCACTGCCGTGAGTTTGAAGAGGCTGGCATCACAGCTCCTCTGGCCCTCTGTTTTGTAGAGCAACAAGTGTCGCCGCACAAATCACGATCTTTCCCTCCCTTCACCGTCGTGGATTTGGGTTCTTTCCTCCACACCAGCAACGCCGACACCTCTTCCTCAGCCACCAACATCTCCTCTTCCTTCGTTGCAGCCACAGCTTCATGGTCATCATTGATTGAAGTCGATGACGCCCTATTCCACAATGTTGTTGCCGGTTGACAATCACATGATCGGCTAGCCACCACTTTCCCCCACATGTGGTAGGGTTGGGGATCGAGACAATAGTACCTTTGCGACCTTGATTTGGATGCGAGCAGCATGGTGGTTGGATTACCTTCATTGTGGTCGGTGGTCTTCTCTGTTATGGAGCTAGTTTTCTTCATCGTGGTTAATTTGGGATTAGGTTGTTGTTGTCGTTGGAGAAGGGACGTAAGACTGTTGAAATTTTTATGCGGCTGTGAATAGGGGAGACGAGAACGTGGTTGTCGGTTCAATAGATGGTGCTGCCGGTGGTCGCCGGAGATAGTGGTTTTGTGCGGTAAACAAGGGGGAAGGAAAGGTTGTTATTGAGGGATTTTTCTAGTGTCGGTAAGCAGTGATTAATGTTGGGTTTTCGGCACCGCGGCGTGTGTATGTTCGATCATGTTTCGTAAACATGAACACAGTGGAAGCAATAAAAATAATAAATCTATATTTATTACAACACACACAACACACGCATGCATATTACAACAAGTGTAGACATAACCGTAAATTTAAATTTGCAATAAAAGGAAATTTATCTACGTTATACCTTTCGTATGACGTGTAGCGGGAACGGCATCAACCGGAACGATCCTCGCTAGAATCGTCTTTATCCGTATCCACGCCAAGTTCCTCGGGATGACTTCGCTAAGCCACGAGCTTCGTCTTCGTACGGGTTACTAGCCTCGTGTTGAAGACGACGTGATTGAGAGATGATCACGATCCGAATCCAAATTCGGATCCTAATACGAGTTCTCAAAACTCGCTTCTCCGGAGAGGTATTCGTCAACCAATTGACGAATCCTTCATCCTCCACCTCAGAGGATTACCGGAGATCGAATCCCCGGTAAGTTAGCCGCTGTCGGAGCTCTAACCGCCGTCCAAACGACGCTCCGACGAGAGGAGAAGAAGCTGTCCAGAAAACTGGACAGCTTGGTGGAGGAGTAGGCGCCGGCCAAAACAAGGAAGCCAAGTGCTCACCTTATCGCCACACCCAAGGAAGATCACCGGAGCACCAACCCGCAACAGCTCGATGCCGGCGAGGGGGAAGGAAGGCTCCTTCTGGACGCTGGTTGGAGGAGGAGAGGGGCGGCAGCCTAGGGTTGGCGCCGAATCCTTCAAGGGGTGGGCGGCAACTCTTGAGGCTAGGGTTTTTGGATTAGGGCTTAATTATCCATTAAGCCCTCTTTTATAGAGAACTAATTCTCTTAATGGTTATTGGATCATAACCATTAGGCCCGTTAACCCGCTCCATTAAGATAAGTTAAAATAAACCAAACCATGATGGTTTATTTTAAGTTAAAACGAACCGAACCAACTTTTGGTTCATTCGTTTAAAATAAACCAAACCCTTTGGTTTATTCTCCTCCATTGGATTAGAACCAAACCATTTTTGGTTCATCCATTATGTCTTCATAAGACACGGCGCATCCACACTTCTATTGCGACAGAAACGATTTCATGCTCGCTTTATGTTTGGTCCAACCAAACCTAGTTTCTCTCGGTCTGAGAATCCCATTCTCAAGCTCGTTTTAAATCTTTTGGATTACGCTCGTTGTCCGTGTGACCAAATAGGTTCTCAGTTTATGTTGGCCATCTATAATTAACCATTAATTATAGAACGATCATGAGTGGCACCTAGTAGTACATCATGATCCCCAATTAACCGAAAAGATCAACGGTTGATCCAGAACTATTTCTGAAACCCTTCAAGAAATCTCGAATGAATCGTGCCCCATTCCCTTCACTCATCTTATACCCACTTGGTCTGTGACATGGTCTATTGTGTCCCCCACTAGGGTCGACTACGCCACACCTAGCCCAAGTATCATTTCTCGCCCCACGGATTCTAGTTACTCCACATGTATCAAGAGTACCTTACTCTAAACATGTAATGCTTTGGCCAAAGACTTTAGTAACAATCCGACGAGAGGCCATGGGTATACATCTCCTCGCAAGGAGTGGTGAACTTTATAGGCTATTCAAACACCTTCGATCACTCGACTTATACCCAATCATCCCGGTCCACATCTCCTTAGAGATGCTTGCTTAAGATGTCAAAGCATAAGTCTCCATGATCAAGATGACTTGAATACCGCAAGTCAAAGGAACATCGTGACTTAAGCCACAAGAAGAACTTCATTGACATATCTATATATGCAGAGAACCATATGAAGTCTTACTACCGGGTCACTCCAATGAACTAGTTACCATAACTAGCATCCACGATTAACTCCGACATCACTATGTCTCCACCAAAGGAGAATCACCGCTTGATACACCAAGGAGTATACTGTGCTAGTCTCGATGTAATCGATGGTGTCCAAATCCATCAATTCATCGACTAGGATAATTCCGATACATCACAATTACACATGTAGAGATACTCACTAGTTGTGATCCAATCACAAATTCTCTCATGCTGTGAATCGTATCGTGGACATTCAGTAAATGAGTTTAAGATCCAATCAAATACATTAAACATGTATACTAAAATAGTGAATCTTCATTTATCATATAAATGGTTCATACATAAGGCGATTGCCTTAGGACATCTCTCATATATTACTAACAGACTCCCACTTGGCCTAATGCCAATCGCTACGGTATCCAATACAATAAGCTCGAACATGACCCTCAAACTTATTTTGAGGTAATGCCTTAGTCAAGGGATCCGCTAAGTTCCTTTCAGTGGGAATTTTCTCGATTTGTATTTCGTTCCTACTGATGATCTCTCTGATAAGATCATAGCGGCGAAGCACATGTTTGGATCATTGATGAGACCACATCAAGTTCAAAGATGAACTTCTTGATCCAAACCGCTTCCTTTGCTGCTTCCAAAGATGCAATGTATTCTGCCTTAGTGGCAGAATCCGCTATAGTGTCAAGCTTGGAACCTTTCCAACTTATTGCGCCTCCATTCCCGGTGAATACATACTCAGACTAAGACATGGAATTATCCTTGTCTGTCTAGAGCTAGCATCCGTATACCCACGTATCACCATGTACCCTTCTCCATATATTAGGAACACATCCTTAGTTCTTCTTAAGTACTTAAGGATCATCTTAACAGCCACCCAATGATCCATTCCTAGATCAGACTGGTATCTGCTCGTGACACTCAGAGCATACGATACATCGGGCCTCGTACATAACATAGCATACATGATAGATCCTATTGCGGATGCATAGGGAATCTTACTCATGCAAATCCTCTCGCCTCTCGCAGGCGCTGACATAGACTTCAAAGGTGTACCCATGCCCGATGGGTAGGAAACCTTTCTTGGATTCCGACATGCTAAACCTCTTAGCACTCGGCCTATATATGTAGATCATGAAAAGACCAAGCAACCGCTTCGATCTATCTCTATAGATCTTAATCCCGAGGATGTAGGTTGCTTCTCCCAGGTCTTTCATGGAGAATGTCTTGGATAACCAAATCTTCACTGACTGTAAGATTGAAACATCATTTCCTATAAGTAGTATGTCATCGACATACAATACTAGGAATACGACTGCACTCCCACTAACCTTCTTGTACACACAAGGTTCGTCTGGATTTTGTGAGAAATCAAACTTTTTGATTGTCTCATCAAAACGGATATTCCAGCTCCTGGATGCTTGCTTCAATCCATAAATGGATCGTCGCAATTTGCATACCTTGGTTTTATCAACCGATGTGAAACCCTCAGGCTGTATCATATACACGTCCTCGAGCAGGTTTCCATTAAGGAAAGTTGTTTTCACATCCATCTGCCATATCTCATAATCATAATGAGCCGCTATGGCCAGGAGCATCCGAATGGATTTAAGCATAGCTACAGGCGAATAGGTTTCGTCATAATCAACACCTTGCTTTTCACGATATCCTTTCGCCACCAATCTAGCCTTATAGGTAATCACATTACCATCCATGTCAGTTTTCTTCTTGAAAACCCACTTGCACCCTATAGGCTTTATGCCTTCAGGTGGGTCAACCAAGTTCCAAACTTGGTTTTCATACATGGAATCCATTTCTGACTTCATGGCACCAAGCCACTTATCCCTTTCTGAACTTGTCAGCACTTCTTCATAACTGGTAGGCTCCTCATCATCAATGAGTAACACATCGTTTGATTCGCTTACGAGAATTCCATATCTCTCAGGAATATTGCGTGTTCTACTAGATCTACGAAGATGTGGTGTTACAATAGGTCCAGCCGATTGCTCATCACTATGAGTTGTCGGCTGTTGTGCTTCACCAGGTATCTCAACAATGTCTATTTGAGTCTCTCGAGCCTCCTCAAGCTCGACGACACTCCCACTATTTTCTTGCAAGAGAAACTCTTTCTCTAGAAACACAGCATGCCTTGAAACAAACACCTTTTGTTCCACAGGATGATAGAATTGGTAACCCCTTGTTTCCTTAGGGTATCCAATAAATAGACATTTATCGACTTAGCATCCAATTTTCGCTTCACATAAGCAGTGACAACCCCATATCTTCAAGTAAGATACATGAGGTTTCTTACTATTCCATATCTCATATGGAGTAGTTGAGACTACTGTAGACATTCCGCTTAACAAGTAAACAAATGTCAAGTGCATAGCCCCAAAAGGACTTGGGAAGAGTCGCATGATTCATCATTGACCTGACCATGTCCAACAAGGTCCGATTACGCCTCTCAGATACACCATTATGCTGTGGTGTATATGGCGGAGTCCATTGAGACAATATGCCATTGTCTCTTAGATAATCAAGAAACTCTTAACTTAAGTATTCTCCACCTCGATCTGATCGAAGTATTTTAATACTCTTGTCATGTGGTTTCTCTACTTCATTTCTGAATTCTTTGAACCTTTCAAAGGCTTCAGACTTGTGTTTCATCAAGAACACATACCCAAACCGTGAGTGATCATCGGTGAAGGTAATGAAGTAGCTATAGCCTCCTAAAGATTGAGTTGACATAGGTCCACATACATCACTATGTATTAGGCCTAGAAACTCTCCCACTCGTTCACCTTTTCCTGTAAAAGGTAACTTAGTCATCTTGCCTTTTAAGCATGATTCGCATGTATCGTATGAATCCAATTCAAACGATTCCAGAATTCCACATCGGTGTAATTCGGACATGCGTTTCTTGCTTACATGGCCAAGACGACAATGCCACATGTAGGAGTCTATTTGATTATCCTTTCGAGCACGCTTGTTGCTCGTTTCGATATTGCAAATGTCACTGGATACGTCCAATGTATAAACACCATTGCTTAAAGTTCCAGTCCCATAAAGAACTCCATTCAAAGTTATGTAACAACAATTGTTACTAAAAGTCAAATGGTACCCATTTCTATTTAAACAAGAAATAGAAATGATGTTCTTTATCAACAAAAAAACATAAAAGCAATTGTCCAGTTCTAAGACAAGTCCTGCAGAGAGTTTCAACAAATACGTTCCGATGGCGAGTGCAGCAACCTTTGCTCCATTCCCAACACGTAAATTTGACTCTCCCTTGACGAGTCTTCTTCTATTCCTTAGCCCATGTATGTCATTACATATATGTGAGCCACACCCAGTATCCAATACCCAAGTGTTTGAGGAAATAGAATGACAATCAATAACGAAGATATCTGAAGAAGATGGGGCATCTGATGCCTTATTCTTCTTCACGGACTCAAGATAAATCTTGCACTTTCTTCACAAATGGCTCTCCTTGCCATAATGATGGCAAGTTTCCTTTTGTGTTAGTTCTACCTTCTTAGCCCTTCTCTTCTTTCCCTTCTGTTGTTCCTTTGACTTCCTCTTAGAACCTTTCTTCGAGGAATCAACTAACAGAATTGCCTTCTCCTTATGCTTCACAGAAGGTTCCACAGTCTTCAGCATATTGAGGAGCTCGGGAATGGTGGATTCCAATTTGTTCATCCGATAGTTCATCACAAATTGCAAGAAACTCTTGAGCAAACAATGCAGAATTAAGTCAATACTTAACTCATGATCCATCACAAAGCTGAGGGTAGCTAGCCGCTCGATGTACCCGTTCATCTTTAGCACAAACTGCACTACAAACGAACCTTCTTGCATCTTCGTGGTGAAGAGGAGCCTAGAGACCTCGAACCTTTCGGATCTCGCTTGCTCATCGAACAACTCATGAAGATGGAAGACCATAGTATTAGCATCCATATGCTCATGCTGCTTTTGCAGCTCAGGTACAATCGCCGCTAGCATGATGCAACTCGCCAGCTCAGAATTTGCCACATGCTTCTGATAGACCAACATTTGGTCTGGAGTTGCATCGTCCTTAGGACGGTCAGGAAGAGGCTCTTCAAGGACATATGCAAGCTTTTCTGCCTTGAGAACAATTCTCAGGTTTCTAAGCCAGTCCAGGAAGTTAGGCCCAGTCAGTTTGTTCGAATCCAAAATAGTGCGCAAATTCAAAGACGTCATGATCAATTTATTGACCTAGAAATACAAAACGAGCATATATGAGAAAATGATTTTAAAATGCATCAATATACATTTATAAATCCCATTCATTTTTTGAATTTCAAAAACCCCAAAATCACTTCGGGAGATCGTAGGTTCATCTTCGAATGGGCTGATATCCATCATAGTTATGAATAACCTTGGAGAGAGTCCAACAAGCCATTCATAACTACGACGGTAGGTATCAACTATACCGATTGCATATCACGTATATGCAACTATCACAATGTGCTATCAACTAATTGAATGTTCACACATACATCGGGTTGTTAACACATTAACAAGTATGCATCATATGCATAGCACCCAACTTCACCTCCCTTTACATCGACCTTGGAGAGAGTCCAACAAGCCGATGCTCCAGGTTAAAGCCAACCCATTAATCGGGAAATAGTTTTAATATGGTTAGAGCGCATTCAACCAATTAGCCCAGCTTGGAGAGAGTCCAACAACCAAAGCTAACGATTGACCTCTGACTCTTACCATATTAGTATTAAACTATTCCATGGTTTGAACATGTTCGGGTTCGAGCCGGGCTTGGAGAGAGTCCAACAACCCAAACAAGAAACGGAACTTTGGTTCTAACCATATTAATGGAAGGTGTAGGCTTTAATATTGTTTAAGGGTTTTTATGTCTCATCCTCTTTGCATGCAAATAACTATTATCTACATGGCATGGCATACATGGCATACATCTACATGTCACGACATGCATGGCATAATGTTATGCATCTAATGCAATTACATGACATACAATTATGTCATGTATATAATTTCCTTATATGTCATAACTATTTATGGAAATAAAATATGTTTAAGATTTGATTCTCCAAATCAAATCATAATTAAATTAGGAAACAAATTTCCAAATCTAATCACATATTTTATTCATGGAATTATTTGATTAAGGAAAATCTATTTAGGAAACCAATTTCCTAAATCATTGAAACTACTTATGGAAATTAAATATTTTAAGATTTTATTTCCCAAATCAAATCATGATTAAATTAGGAAATAAATTTCCAAAATCTAATCAAATTTTTTATTTATGGAAAATATCAATTTCCATAAATACTTCCAACTTTCCAAAAGTGGAAGATTTCCATAAATACTTCTAGACTTTCCAAAATTGAAAAATTTCCATAAATACTTCTAAATTTCCAAAATTAGAAAATTTCCAGAAATACATTATGACTATCGCAAAACGATTTTTACGATTATGTCGAAACACAACCTGGGCTCTGATACCACTGTTGGGTTTCCGGCACCGCGGCGTGTGTGTGTTCGATCATGTTTCGTAAACATGAACACAACGGAAGCAATAAAAATAATAAATCTACATTTATTACAACACACACAACACACGCATGCATATTACAACAAGTGTAGACATAACCGTAAATTTAAATTTGCAATAAAAGGAAATTTATCTACGTTATACCTTTCGTATGACGTGTAGCGGGAACGGCATCAACCAGAACGATCCTCGCTAGAATCGTCTCTATCCGTATCCACGCCGAGTTCCTCGGGATGACTTCGCTAAGCCACGAGCTTCGTCTTCGTACGGGTTACTAGCCTCGTGTTGAAGACGACGTGATCGAGAGATGATCACGATCCGAATCCAAATTCGGATCCTAATACGAGTTCTCAAAACTCGCTTCTCCGGAGAGGTATTTGTCAACCAATTGACGAATCCTTCGTCCTCCACCTCAGAGGATTACCGGAGATCGAATCCCCGGTAAGTTAGCCACTGTCGGAGCTCTAACCGCCGTCCAAACGACGCTCCGACGAGAGGAGAAGAAGCTGTCCAGAAAACTGGACAGCTTGGTGGAGGAGTAGGCGCCGGCCAAAACAAGGAAGCCAAGTGCTCACCTTATCGCCACACCCACACCAATCGACGCCAGGGGGAAGGAAGGCTCCTTCTAGATGCCGGTTGGAGGAGGAGAGGGGCGGCAGCCTAGGGTTGGCGCCGAATCCTTCAAGGGGTGGGCGGCAACTCTTGAGGCTAGGGTTTTTGGATTAGGGCTTAATTATCCATTAAGCCCTCTTTTATAGAGAACTAATTCTCTTAATGGTTATTGGATCATAACCATTAGGCCTGTTAACCCGCTCCATTAAGATAAGTTAAAATAAACCAAACCATGATGGTTTATTTTAAGTTAAAACGAACCGAACCAACTTTTGGTTCATTCGTTTAAAATAAACCAAACCCTTTGGTTTATTCTCCTCCATTGGATTAGAACCAAACCATTTTTGGTTCATCCATTATGTCTTCATAAGACACGGCCCATCCACGCTTCCATTGCGACTGAAACGATTTCATGCTCGCTTTATGTTTGGTCCAACCAAACCTAGTTTCTCTCGGTCTGAGAATCCCATTCTCAAGCTCGTTTTAAATCCTTTGGATTACGCTCGTTGTGCATGTGACCAAATAGGTTCTCAGTTTATGTTGGCCATCTATAATTAACCATTAATTATAGAACGATCATGAGTAGCACCTAGTAGTACATCATGATCCCCAATTAACCGAAAAGATCAACGGTTGATCCAGAACTATTTCTGAAACCCTTCAGCAGCTCGAATGATTTGTGCCCCATTCCCTTCACTCATCTTATACCCACTTGGTTCAGGACATGGTCTATAGTGTCAGTCCCCACTAGGCTGACTACGTCACACCTAGCCCAAGTATCAATTCCTCGTCCTACGGATTCAAGTTACTCCACATGTATCGAAGAGTACCTTACTCTAAACATGTAATGCTTTGGCCAAAGACTTTAGTAACAATCCGACGAGAGGCCATGGGTATACATCTCCTCGCAAGGAGTGGTGAATCCTTTATAGGCTATTCAAACACCTTCGATCACTTCGACTTATACCCAATCATCCCGGGTCCACATCTCCTTAGAGATGCTTGCTTAAGATTGTTAGTAATATATGAGAGATGTCCTAAGGCAATCGCCTTATGTATGAACCATTTATATGATAAATGAAGATTCACTATTTGAGTATACACGTTTCATGTATTTGATTGGATCTTAAACTCATTTATCAATGTCCATTTATACGTATTCACAAGCATGAGAGAATTTGTGATTGATCACAACTAGTGAGTATCTCTACATGTGTAATTGTGATGTATCGTAATTATCCCTAGTCGATGAATCGATGGACTGGACACCATCAATTCCGCCGAGACTAGCACGAGGTATACTCCTTGGTGTATCCAAGCAAATGATTCTCACCGGTCGAGATATAGTGATGTCCGAGTTAATCGTGGATGCTAGTTATGGTAACTAGTTCATTGGAGTGACCAATGTAAGACTTCATATGGTTCTCTCGCATATAGATATGTCAATGAAGTTCTTATCGCGGGCTTAAGTGCGATGTTCTTCGACTTGCGGTATTCAAGTCATCTTGATCATGGAGAGACTTATGCTTGACATCTAAGCAAACATCTCATGATTGGGTATAAGTCGGCGATCGGGTGTGCTCAATAGCCTATAAAGGATTCACCACCTCTGCAGGAGATGTATACCCATGGCCTCTCGCCGATTGTTACTAAAGTCTTTGCCAAAGCATTACATGTTTAGAGTAAGGTACTCTTCGATACATGTAGAGTAACTAGAACTGTAGGACGAGGAAATGATACTTGGGCTAGTGTGACGAGTCACTTAGTGGGGATCGACACTATAGACCATGTCCTCAACCAAGTGGGTATAAGATGAGTGAAGGGAATGGGGCACGATTCATTCGAAGCATCAAGGGTTTCGTAAATAGTTCGATCAACCGCTGATCTTTTCGCTTAATCGGGGATCATGATGTACTACTAGGTGCCACTCATGATCGCTCTATAATTAATGGTTAATTATAGACGGCCAACATAAACCGAGAACCTATTTGGTCACACGACAACGAGTGTAATCCAAAGGATTTAAAACGAGCTTGAGAATGAGATTCTCGCATCGAGAGAAACTATGTTTGGTTGGACCAAACATAAAGCGAGCATGAAATTGTTTCAGTCGCAATGGAAGCGTGGATGGGCCGTGTCTTATGAAGACATAATGGATGGACCAAAATGGTTTGGTTCTAATCCAATGGATGAGAATAAACCAAAGGGTTTGGTTTATTTTAAATGAATGAACCAAAAGTTGGTTCGGTTCGTTTTAACTTAAAATAAACCATCATGGTTTGGTTTATTTTAACTTATCTTAATGGAGCGGGTTAACGGGCCTAATGGTTATGATCCAATAACCATTAAGAGAATTAGTTCTATAAACAGGGCTTAATGGATAATTAAGCCCTAATCCAAGCCCTAGCAAAAGCTGCCGCCAACCCCTATCAAGGAGTTGCGCCAAGCTCCTTGGCCCCAGCCACAAGCATCGCTGCTCAAGTTGTTGCCGCGTCCAAGCTTCAGCCGGTGAACCCTCCGGCGACCCTCCGGTGATCTTCCTAGGCCTCGGTGAAAAGGTGAGCACTTGGCTTCCTTGTTTTGGCCGGCGCCTACTCCTCCACCAAGCTGTCCAGTTTTCTGGACAGCTTCTTCTCCTCTCGTCGGAGCGTCGTTTGGACGACGGTTAGAGCTCCGACAGTGGATAACTTATCGGGGATTCGATCTCCGGTAATTCTCTGAGGTGGAGGACGAAGGATTCATCAATCGGTTGACGAATACCTCTCCGGAGAAGCGAGTTTTGAGGACTCGTTTTGGATCCGAATTTGGATTCAGATCGTGATCATCTCTCTATCACGTCGTCTTCAACACGAGGCTAGTAACCCTTACGAAGACGAAGCTCGTGGCTTAGCGAAGTCATCCCGAGGAACTCGGCGTGGATACGGATAGAGACGATTCTAGCAAGGATCGTTCCGGTTGATGCCGTTCCCGCTACACGTCATACGAAAGGTATAACGTAGATAAATTTCCATTTATTGCAAATTTAAATTTACGGTTATGTCTACACTTGTTGTAATATGCATGCGTGTGTTGTGTGTGTTGTAATAAATAGGAGTATTTATTATTTTTATTGCTTCCGCTGTGTTCATGTTTACGAAACATGATCGAACACACACACGCCGCAGTGCCGGAAACCCAACAAAGATGTCAAAGCATAAGTCTCTATGATCAAGATGACTTGAATACCGCAAGTCAAAGGAACATCGCACTTAAGCCACAGTAAGAACTTCATTGACATATCTATATATGCAGAGAACCATATGAAGTCTTACGGCTGGTCACTTCAATGAACTAGTTACCATAACTAGCATCCACGATTAACTCCGGACATCACAATGTCTCCAGCTAGTGAGAATCAGCTGCTTGGATACACCAAGGAGTATACCTCGTGCTAGTCTCGACAGAATTGATGGTGTCCAAATCCATCAATTCATCGACTAGGGATAATTCCGATACATCACAATTACACATGTAGAGATACTCACTAGTTGTGATCCAATCACAAATTCTCTCAGCCGTGAATCGCATCGTGACATTCAGTAAATGAGTTTAAGATCCAATCAAATACATGAAACATGTATACTCAAATAGTGAATCTTCATTTATCATATAAATGGTTCATACATAAGGCGATTGCCTTAGGACATCTCTCATATATTACTAACAATTTATTCCTTTTTCGTTTCATCTGAAATTTGATGTATGTTGATCACAGCAAGATTAGGTGTGTGAATTTTATTTTGCAATTGGGCTAGGAGCTGAAATCTTCGCTCTGCCGCTCTGTTTGGGGTGGTAGCCGATTTGTGAGTGAGACGAGAAGGTGAGCTGCATTTACAACGTTGATTTAGGTGATGTTCAATTTTCTGTTATTGTTTCAGTTGATTTGGATTGGCTATTCGGATGCAGATCTGATACTTTGAATTGAAGTAGGAAGTTGTGCAAAAGAAGTTAAGGATTGGTAAATCAGAGTTGGAATTGATTTCCAATTTAATTGTTGGATTCATATCTGATGAGGATTAAGAAGTTGAGCAGATGAAAACAAGGCTTGGTAAGTATAGATTTGGTTGTTCATAGTTGTGTATCCATTCTATTTAGTAAACTGATTTGGATATGCTATAATTATGTAGTGGTGATAGTACCTGTTCATTACATGATGATGTTTGATTTATTTAGACTAAATTGAGACCAAACTCTTTAAACAGATTAAGAAGTGGTTGAGATGAAAACAACGTGAGGACTTTGATATGAGGCAGGTTCACGGATGTGAAGACTGTTGGGTTTCCGGCACCGCGGCGTGTGTCTGTTCGATCATGTTTCGTAAACATGAGAACAGCGGAAGCAATTAAAAATAATAAATCTATATTTATTACAACACACACAACACACGCATGCATATTACAACAAGTGTAGACATAACCGTAAATTAAAATTTGCGATAAAAGAAAATTATCTACGTTATACCTTCCGTATGACGTGTAGCGGGAACGACATCAACCGGAACGATCCTCGTAAGAATCGTCTCTATCCGTATCCACGCCGAGCTCCTCGGGATGACTTCGCTAAGTCACGAGCTTCGTCTTCGTACGGGTTACTAGCCTCGTGTTGAAAACGACGTGATCGAGAGATGATCACGATCCGAATCCAAATTCGGATCCTAAAACGAGTTCTCAAAACTCGCTTCTCCGGAGAGGTATTCGTCAACCGTTTGACGAATCCTTCGTCCCCCACCTCAGAGGATTACCGGAGATCAAATCCCCGGTAAGTTAGCCGCTGTCGGAGCACTAACCGTCGTCCAAACGACGCTCCGACGAGAGGAGGAAAAGCTGTCCAGAAAACTGGACAGCTTGGTGGAGGATATAGGCGCCGGCAAACCAAGGAAAGAAAAGCCTCACCTTGATGCCAAACCTATAGGGGATCACCGGAGGGTCGCCGGAGTGTTCACCGGCTGAAGCTTGGTCTCCGGCAATGACTTGGACGGCGGCACAAAGGCTGGGCGGCGGCACTTAGGGTTGGGCGCCGAATTAGATGAGATGATGGAGGGGGCGGCACAACAAGGTTGGGCGGCCACTCCCATTAGGGTTTTTGGATTAGGGTTTAAGCCCTATTTTATAGAGAACTAATTCTCTTAATGGTTAATGGATCATATCCATAAAGCCCGTTAACCCGCTCCATTAAGATAAGTTAAAATAAACCAAACCATGATGGTTTATTTTAAGTTAAAACGAACCGAACCAACCTTTGGTTCATTCGCTTAATATAAACCAAACCCTTTTGGTTTTATTCTCATCCATTGGATTAGAACCAAACCATTTTGGTCCATCCATTATGTCTTCATAAGACCACGGCCCATCACGCTTCCATTGCGGTGAAACAATTTCATGCTCGCTTTATGTTTGGTCGACCAAACATAGTTTCTCTCGATGCGAGAATCCCATTCTCAAGCTCGTTTTAAATCCTTTGGATTACACTCGTTGTCGTGTGACCAAATAGGTTCTCGGTTTATGTTGGCGTCTATAATTAACCATTAATTATAGAGCGATCATGAGTGGCACCTAGTAGTACATCATGATCCCCAATTAAGAAAAGATCAGCGGTTGATCGAACTATTTACGAAACCCTTGATAGCTTCGAATGAATCGTGCCCCATTCCCTTCACTCATCTTATACCCACTTGGTTGAGGACATGGTCTATTGTGCCGATCCCCACTAAGTGACTACGTCACACCTAGCCCAGTATCATTTCCTCGTCCTCTACAGTTCTAGTTACTCCACATGTATCGAAGAGTACCTTACTCTAAACATGTAATGCTTTGGCCAAAGAGTAACAATCCCGACGAGAGGCCATGGGTATACATCTCCTCAAGAAGGAGTGGTGAATCTTTATAGGCTATTCAAACACCTTCGATCACTTCGACTTATACCCAATCATCTGTCCACATCTCCTTAGAGATGTTTGCTTAAGATGTCAAAGCATAAGTCTCCATGATCAAGATGACTTGAATACCGCAAGTCAAAGGAACATCGCACTTAAGCCACAAGAAGAACTTCATTGACATATCTATATATGCAGAGAACCATATGAAGTCTTACTACCGGTCACTCCAATGAACTAGTTACCATAACTAGCATCCACGATTAACTCCGACATCACTAATGTCTCCAAACCAAGGAGAATCACCGCTGATACACCAAGGAGTATACTGCGGTTAGTCTCGATGTAATCGATGGTGTCCAAATCCATCAATTCATCGACTAGGATAATTCCGATACATCACAATTACACATGTAGAGATACTCACTAGTTGTGATCCAATCACAAATTCTCTCATGCCGTGAATCGTATCGTGACATTCAAGAAATGAGTTTAAGATCCAATCAAATACATAAAACATGTATACTCAAATAGTGAATCTTCATTTATCATATAAATGGTTCATACATAAGGCGATTGCCTTAGACATCTCTCATATATTTACTAACAGACTCCCACTTGGCCTAATGCCAATCGCTACAGATCCAATACCATAAGCTCTAACATGACCCTCAAACTTACTTTGAGGTAATGCTTTAGTCAAAGGATCCGCTAAGTTCCTTTCAAAGGGAATTTTCTCGATTTGTATTTCGTTCCTACTGATGATCTCTCTGATAAGATGATAGCGCGGCTACATATGTTTGGATCGCTGATGAGACCTTGGCTCTTTCGCTTATGCAATTGCTCCATTGTTGTCGCAGAGACCCAGTATTGCTTCAACAATGGCCAAATCACACCAAGTTCATGAACGAACTTCGATCCATACCGCCTTTGCCGCTCGGCCGCAATATATTCGCCTCAGAATAGAATACATGCCTCTTGTTTGGAACTTTTCCAACTCATCGCGCCCATTCAAGGTGAACACGATCCTGCATCGAGACATGGAATCATCCTTGTCCGTTCGAAGCCGCATCCGTATACCCGCGTATCACCATGTCTCCTTCTCAATATATTAGGAACACATCCTTAGTTCTTCTCAAGTACTTAAGGATCGTCTTAACAGCCGCCCAATGATCCATTCCTGGATCGGATTGGTATCTGCTCGTGACACTCAGAGCGTACGATACATCGGGCCTCGTACATAACATAGCATACATGATAGATCCTATTGCGGATGCATAGGGAATCTTACTCATGCAAATCCTCTCGTCTTCTGTGCGCGGACACATAGACTTCGAAAAGTGTACCCCATGCCTGATGGGCAGATAACCTTTCTTGGATTCCGACATGCTAAACCTCTTTAGCACTCGGTCTATATATGTAGACTGCGAAAGACCAAGCAACTGTTTCGATCTATCTCTATAGATCTTAATCCCAAGGATGTAGGTTGCTTCTCCTGTGTCTTTCATGGAGAATGTCTGATAACCAAACCTTAACTTATCAGAAGATTGACACATCGCTTCCTATAAGTAATATGTCATCGACATACAATACTAGGAACACGATCGCACTCTACTAACCTTCTTGTACACAAGGTTCGCTCGATTTTGTGAGAAATCAAACTTTTGATCGTCTCATCAAAACGGATATTCCACTCGGATGTTGCTTCAATCCATAAATAGATCGCGTAATTTGCATACCTTGGTTTTATCAACCGATGTGAAACCTCAGTCAGTATCATATACACATCCTCGAAAGGTGTTTCCATTAAGGAAAGCTGTTTTCACATCCATCTGCCATATCTCATAATCATAATGAGCCGCTATGGCCAGGAGCATCCGAATGGATTTAAGCATAGCTACAGGCGAATAGGTTTCGTCATAATCAACACCTTATTTTTGACGATATCCTTTCGCCACCAATCTAGCCTTATAGGTAATCACATTACCATCCATGTTGGTTTTCTTCTTGAAAACCCACTTGCACCCTATAGGCTTTATGCCTTCAGGTGGGTCAACCAAGTTCCAAACTTGGTTTTCATACATGGAATCCATTTCCGACTTCATGGCATCAAGCCACTTATCCCTTTCTGAACTTGTCAGCACTTCTTCATAACTGGTAGGCTCCTCATCATCAATGAGTAACACGTCGTTCGATTCACTTACGAGAAATCCATATCTCTCAGGAATATTGCGTGTTTTACCAGATCTACGAAGATGTGGTGTTACAATAGGTCCAGCCGATTGCTCATCACTATGAGTTGTCGGCTGTTGTGCTTCACCAGGTATCTCATCAATGTCTATTTGAGTCTCTCGAGCCTCCTCAAGCTCGACGATACTCCCACTGTTTTCTTGCAAGAGAAACTCTTTCTCTAGAAACAAAGCATGCCTTGAAACAAACACCTTTTGTTCCACAGGATGATAGAATTGATAACCCCTTGTTTCCTTAGGGTATCCAATAAATAGACATTTATCAGACTTAGCATCCAGTTTGTCTGATACAGTCCGCTTCACATAAGCAGGACAACCCCATATCTTCAAGTAAGATACATGAGGTTTCTTACCATTCCATATCTCATATGGAGTAGTTGAGACTACCTTGGTAGGCATTCTGTTTAACAAGTAAATAGCTGTCTGAAGTGTATAACCCCAAAAGGACTTGGGAAGAGTTGCATGATTCATCATTGACCTGACCATGTCCAACAAGGTCCGGTTACGCCTCTCAGATACACCATTATGCTGTGGTGTATAGGGCGGAGTCCATTGAGACAATATGCCATTGTCTCTTAGATAATCAAGAAACTCTTGACTTAAGTATTCACCACCTCGATCCGATCGAAGTATTTTAATACTCTTGTCATGTTGTTTCTCTACTTCATTTCTGAATTCTTTGAACCTTTCAAAGGCTTCAGACTTGTGTTTCATCAAGAACACATACCCAAACCGTGAGTGATCATCGGTGAAGGTAATGAAGTAGCTATAGCCTCCTAATGCTTGAGTTGACATAGGTCCACATACATCAGTATGTACTAGACCTAGTAACTCTCCCACTGCTCACCTTTCCAAAGAAAAGGTAACTTAGTCATCTTGCCTTTTAAGCATGATTCGCATGTATCGTATGAATCCAATTCAAACGATTCCAGAATTCCACATCGGTGTAATTCGGACATGCGTTTCTTGCTTATATGGCCAAGACGACAATGCCACATATAGGAGTCTATTTGATTATCCTTTCGAGCATGCTTGTTGCTTGCTTCGATATTGAAAATGTCACTGGATACATCCAACGTATAAATGCCATTACTCAAAGTTCCAGTTCCATAAAGTATGCCATTCAAAGTTATGTAACAACAATTGTTACTAAAAGTCAAATGGTACCCATTTCTATTTAAACAAGAAATAGAAATGATGTTCTTTATCAACTAAGGAAAATAAAAGCAATTGTCCAGTTCTAAGACAAGTCCTACAGGGAGTTCCAACAAATACGTTCCGATGGCAAGTGCAGCAACCGTTGCTCCATTCCCAACACGTAAATTTGACTCTCCCTTGACGAGTCTTCTTCTATTCCTTAGCCCATGTATGTCATTACATATATGTGAGCCACACCCAGTATCAAATACTCAAGTGTCTGAGGAAATAGAATGACAATCAATAAAGAAGATTTCTGAAGAAGATGGGGCATCCGATGCCTTATCCTTCTTCACGGACTCAAGATAAATCTTGCACTTTCTTCGCAAATGGCTCTCCTTGCCATAATGATGGCAAGTTTCCTTTTGTGCTAGTTCTACCTTCTTAGCCCTTCTCTTCTTTCCCTTCTGTTGTTCCTCTGACTTCCTCTTAGAACCTTTCTTCGAGGAATCAACTAACAGCACCGTCCCCTGCTCATGCTTCTCAGAAGACTCCACAGTCTTCAGCATATTGAGCAGTACCACAAATGAACCTTCTAGCATCTCAGAGGTGAAGAGGAGCTTTGAGACTTCGAACCTTTCGAATCTCACTTGCTCATCAACCAACTCACAAAGATGAAGGACTACGATATGAGCATCCATATGCTCATGCTGCTTTCGTAGCTTGGGTTCCATCGCGGCTAGCATGATGCAACTCATTTGTTCAGAATCACTCACATGTTTCTGATAGGCCAACAATTGGTCCAGAGTTGCATCGTCACTAGGACGAGCGGGAAGAGGCGCTTTGAGGACATTTGCAAGCTTTTCAACCTTGAGAACAATTCTCAAGATTCTAAGCCAGTCTAAGAAGCTCGGCCCAGTCAATTTATTTGAATCCAAAATGGAATGCAAATTAAAAGACAACATGATCAATTTTAGAAATACAAAACGAGCATATATGAGAAAGATGATTTTTAAAATGCATCAATATACATTTATAAATCCCATTCATTTTTTGAATTTCAAAAACCCCAAAATCACTTCGGGAGATCGTAGGTCCATCTCCGAATGGGCTGATATCCATCATAGTTATGAACAACCTTGGAGAGAGTCCAACAAGTCATTCATAACTACGACGGTAGGTATCGTCTATACCGATTGCATATCACGTATATGCAACTATCACAATGTGCTATCAACTAATTGAATGTTCACACATACATCGGGTTGTTAACACATTAACAAGTATGCATCATATGCATAGCACCCAACTTCACCTCCCTTTACATCGACCTTGGAGAGAGTCCAACAAGCCGATGCTCCAGGTTAAAGCCAACCCATTAATCGGGAAATAGTTTTAATATGGTTAGAGCGCATTCAACCAATTAGCCCAGCTTGGAGAGAGTCCAACAACCAAAGCTAACGATTGACCTCTGACTCTTACCATATTAGTATTAAACTATTCCATGGTTTGAACATATTCAGGTTCGAGCCGGGCTTGGAGAGAGTCCAACAACCCAAACAAGAAACAGAACTCTGGTTCTAACCATATTAATGGAAGGTGTAGGCTTTAATATTGATTAAGGTTTTTTTTATGTCTCATCCTCTTTGCATGCAAATAACTATTATCTACATGGCATGGCATACATGGCATACATCTACATGTCACGACACGCATGGCATAATGTTATGCATCTAATGCAATTACATGGCATACATTTATGTCATGTATATAATTTCCTTATATGTCATAACTATTTATGGAAATAAAATATGTTTAAGATTTGATTCTCCAAATAAAATCATAATTAAATTAGGAAACAAATTTCCAAATCTAATCACATATTTTATTCATGGAATTATTTGATTAAGGAAAATCTATTTAGGAAACCAATTTCCTAAATCATTAAAACTACTTATGGAAATAAAATATTTTAAGATTTGATTTCCCAAATCAAATCATGATTAAATTAGGAAACATATTTCCAGAATCTAATCAAATATTTTATTTATGGAAAATATCAATTTCCATAAATACTTCCAACTTTCCAAAAGTGGAAGATTTCCATAAATACTTCTAGACTTTCCAAAATTAAAAAATTTCCATAAATACTTCTAAATTTCCAAAATTTAGAAAATTTCCAGAAATACATTATGACTATCGCAAAACCATTTTTACGATTATGTCGAAACACAACCTGGGCTCTGATACCACTGTTGGGTTTCCGGCACCGCGGCGTGTGTGTGTTCGATCATGTTTCGTAAACATGAGCACAACGGAAGCAATTAAAAATAATAAATCTATATTTATTACAACACACACATGCATATTACAACAAGTGTAGACATAACCATAAATTAAAATTTGCGATAAAAGAAAATTATCTACGTTATACCTTCCGTATGACGTGTAGTGGGAACGGCATCAACCGGAACGATCCTCGTAAGAATCGTCTATATCCGTATCCACGCCGAGCTCCTCGGGATGACTTCGCTAAGTCACGAGCTTCTTCTTCGTACGGGTTACTAGCCTCGTGTTGAAGACGACGTGATCGAGAGATGATCACGATCCGAATCCAAATTCGGATCCTAAAACGAGTTCTCAAAACTCGCTTCTCCAGAGAGGTATTCGTCAACCGTTTGACGAATCCTTCATCCCCCACCTCAGAGGATTACCGGAGATCAAATCCCCGGTAAGTTAGCCGCTGTCGGAGCACTAACCGTCGTCCAAACGACGCTCCGACGAGAGGAGGAAAAGCTGTCCAGAAAACTGGACAGCTTGGTGGAGGATATAGGCGCCGGCCAACCAAGGAAAGAAAAGCCTCACCTTGATGCCAAACCTATAGGGGATCACCGGAGGGTCGCTGGAGTGTTCACCAGCTGAAGCTTGGTCGCCGGCAATGACTTGGACGTCGGCACAAAGGCTGGGCGGCGGCACTTAGGGTTGGGCGCCGAATTAGATGAGATGATGGAGGGGGCGGTACAACAAGGTTGGGCGGCAACTCCCATTAGGATTTTTGGATTAGGGTTTAAGCCCTATTTTATAGAGAACTAATTCTCTTAATGGTTAATGGATCATATCCATAAAGCCCGTTAACCCGTTCCATTAAGATAAGTTAAAATAAACCAAACCATGATGGTTTATTTTAAGTTAAAACGAACCGAACCAACCTTTGGTTCATTCGTTTAATATAAACCAAACCCTTTGGTTTATTCTCATCCATTGGATTAGAACCAAACCATTTTGGTTCATCCATTACGTCTTCATAAGACACGGCCCATCCACGCTTCCATTGCAACTGAAACAATTTCATGCTCGCTTTATGTTTGGTCCAACCAAACATAGTTTCTCTCGGTCTGAGAATCCCATTCTCAAGCTCGTTTTAAATCCTTTGGATTACACTCGTTGTGCGTGTGACCAAATAGGTTCTCGGTTTATGTTGGCCGCCTATAATTAACCATTAATTATAGAACGATCATGAGTGGCACCTAGTAGTACATCATGATCCCCAATTAACCAAAAAGATCAACGGTTGATCTGAACTATTTCAAACCCTTCAGAGCTCTCGAATGAATCGTGCCCCATTCCCTTCACTCATCTTATACCCACTTGGTTCGACATGGTCTATTGTGTCATCCCCACTACTAGGACTACGCCACACCTAGCCCAAGTATCATTTCCTCGTCCCACGGATTCTAGTTACTCCACATGTATCAAGAGTACCTTACTCTAAACATGTAATGCTTTGGCCAAAGACTTTAGTAACAATCCGACGAGAGGCCATGGGTATACATCTCCTCGCAAGGAGTGGTGAATCCTTTATAGGCTATTCAAACACCTTCGATCACTTCGACTTATACCAAATCATCCCGGGTACACTTCTCCTTAGAGATGTTTGCTTAAGATGTCAAAGCATATGTCTCCATCATCAAGATGACTTGAATACCGCAAGTCAAAGGAACATCGCACTTAAGCCACAGTAAGAACTTCATTGACATATCTATATATGCAGAGAACCATATGAAGTCTTACGGCTGGTCACTCCAATGAACTAGTTACCATAACTAGCATCCACGATTAACTCCGGACATCACAATGTCTCCGGCCCGGTGAGAATCACCGCTTGGATACACCAAGGAGTATACCTCGTGCTAGTCTCGACAGAATTGATGGTGTCCAAATCCATCAATTCATCGACTAGGGATAATTCCGATACATCACAATTACACATGTAGAGATACTCACTAGTTGTGATCCAATCACAATTTCTCTCATGTTGTGAATCGTATCGTGGACATTCAGTAAATGAGTTTAAGATCCAATCAAATACATTAAACATGTATACTCAAATAGTGAATCTTCATTTATCATATAAATGGTTCATACATAAGGCGATTGCCTTAGGACATCTCTCATATATATTACTAACAAAGACAACTTGGATTCTTAGACAAGTCATAAAAATAGGTGGGTAATTCCTACCCTGGTCAGGTAGTTTTAATGCATACAGATTTAGATGGATGATCATCTTATATGATTATGTTACCTTGACTCTGTTCTTATTTACTCTTGTGCTTCATACTTTACCTTTGGCTGTTAACTCCATTGCTGCTATCATGTTTGATTTTATCATGATTAAGTGTTATATATATAGGTGATGTAAGTAACCTATAATTTGTTTAGTTAAGTGCAAATAGTAAAGTCCGGATGACAACCTGATTGTAAATTGGGCAAAAAGATCATCCGTAGGTAGAAAATGTCTTGAACCTAGGGTTAATTCTAGTACCCTTAGGTTGCATGTTTACCACCGACCATGTATTGTGTAAATGGTTAGGTAAATGATATTTAGTGTGTCGCTATGGACCGGTGGTCCTAGCTTGTTATAATCAGTTGAGTATGACTCTCTTCAGGATAGAGAGTGCGTCGATCAGTAAGTATGACTCTCTACAGGATAGAGAGTGTTGTGATCAGTTGAGTATGACTCTCTGCAGGATAGAGAGTGCGTTGATCTGATTAGTATGACTCTCTGTAGAATAGAGAGTCTATGGTGGATGTCTGTATGTGGGACATTGCATTCATGTCATTTGCATGCACGCTGACGACGTGGTCTCCCTTGTGGTTGAGAGGGTCGCCAGTCATCCTGCCTCCACGGTTACTCATAGGAGGAGTAACCGGTGTGAGGGAAGAGCATAGTGGTGCCGCACTCTACCACTATAGACGGTGGTAGTGGTATTTGCGTGCTGTAGTCCTATGTGTGTGGCACTCGACCACTCATGGGTAGTGACTGTCGGAGTTGCCAACAGTAGGGACCCCCATCGTGTAGCTTGCTCTTCACGCTTATATGCTACTCGATCATACTGCCCACTCGACCACTCGAGAGTAGTGGTTGGTGTTGAGTTGAAACAGTTGTCATGCTCGAGCCACTGAGGCCACACTGGGGTCGTGGTAGCTTTAGGGTGAGCCGACATGACCATGCATGCTGCATTGCCGACTTATGACATTTTTGCATATTGCCATATATATACATATATGTATGTGTGTGTATATATATATATGGTTGATTGTGATTAGTATACATATATAGATGCAGTCTATATATATGTGCTTATTGTGATGCTGCATTTGATTGTACTATGCTTGTTGCATTTGGTTGTACATCATCTTCATAATGCTACCCGCATCGCTTATACGGTCGTGTAGGATACCTGTATAGTTGTTGGATTGTCTATTGCATTCTTTGACCTGTATTTATGTCGTTATATGGTTTAGAGCAGACTTCCTGTATATGTATATATTGTGGATATGTGCTCAGGTTGGATAGGTGTAGCGTAGCAGACGTTCAGGTATGTCTGCATTTTATATTGACTTTTGGTTAGAAGATATATATACATGGATATGTTTTCATGTTAGTGTTACCTGATATACCTATAGATTTTTCTATCGAATTACATGTGATATGGATATATACATGTTTTCCTATTACCTGCTGAGTTTTACTCACCACCACGGACCTTGGGTTTTTTCTGCCACCTAGGTAACAGGTAGGCGACTTCGTGATGGACTTGGAGCACCGTTGGCTAGCATCGTCTCATCTCAACTCCGAGAGTCCGGGTTTTTGGGTTATCGTTGGTGTTTCGATATGTCTTTGGTTTTTGTGTGATGATTGTAGTCTGTGACTATTGTTGTTGTATCTTTCTTTTTTGGTTTTGTTATGGTGGTGCTTAGTTTTGGTGTTAATCATACCGGTATGCATGTGTGTGGTATTGTTGTTGTGTTGTTTTTACTGTGTTTTTATGTGTTATTATGGTTACATTATTATATGTTATGTTATTGTGGGCCCAAGGGCCTTGTATTAGCACGAGATGTTGCCACGTACAGGGGAGATGTCGTCCGTTTGCTTTTTAGCATGACATACTCTCGGGGCATGACAACTTTAGTGGTATCAGAGCCCTAGGTTCTGTTGGGTTTCCGGCACCGCGGCGTGTGTGTGTTCGATCATGTTTCACAAACATGAGCACAGCGAAAGCAATTAAAAATAATAAATCTATATTTATTACAACACAAACAACACACGCATGCTATTACAACAAGTGTAGACATAACCGTAAATTAAAATTTGCAATAAAAGAAATTATCTACGTTATACCTTTCGTATGACGTGTAGCGGGAACGGCATCAACCAGAACGATCCTCGTAAGAATCGTCTCTATCCGTATCCACGCCGAGCTCCTCGGGATGACTTCGCTAAGCCACGAGCTTCGTCTTCATACGGGTTACTAGCCTCGTGTTGAAGACAACTTGATCGAGAGATGATCACGATCCGAATCCAAATTTGGATCCAAAACCGAGTCCTCAAAACTCGATTCTCCGGAGAGGTATTCGTCAACCGTTTGACGAATCCTTCGTCCCCCACCTCAGAGGATTACCGGAGATCAAATCCCCGGTAAGTTAGCCGCTGTTGGAGCACTAACCGTCGTCCAAACGACGCTCCGACGAGAGGAGAAGAAGCTGTCCAGAAAACTGGACAGCTTGGTGGAGGAGTAGGCGCAGGCCAAAAAACAAGGAAGCCAATTGCTCACCTTGATGCCAAACCTAAAGAGGATCGCCGGAACTCTTCCGGTAGCAGCTCGACGCCGGCGAGGAGGAAGGAAGCAGCCTTCTAGACGCCGGTTGGAGGAGCTTTGGGTTGGGCGGCGGCAGCTTAGGGTTGGGCGCCGAATTCACCAAGGGTGAGGTGGGCGGCAACTACCATTAGTCTTTTTTTGGATTAGGGTTTAAGCCCTATTTTATAGAGAACTAATTCTCTTAATGGTTAATGGATCATATCCATAAAGCCCGTTAACCCGCTCCATTAAGATAAGTTAAAATAAACCAAACCATGATGGTTTATTTTAAGTTAAAACGAACCGAACCAACCTTTGGTTCATTAGTTTAATATAAACCAAACCCTTTGGTTTATTCTCATCCATTGGATTAGAACCAAACCATTTTGGTCTATCCATTATGTCTTCATAAGACACGGCCCATCCACGCTTCCATTGCGACTGAAAAAATTTCATGCTCGCTTTATGTTTGGTCCAACCAAACATAGTTTCTCTCGGTCTGAGAATCCCATTCTCAAGCTCGTTTTAAATCCTTTGGATTACACTCGTTGTGCGTGTGACCAAATAGGTTCTCGGTTTATGTTGGCCGTCTATAATTAACCATTAATTATAGAACGATCATGAGTGGCACCTAGTAGTACATCATGATCCCCAATTAACCAAAAGATCAACTCTGATCCGTAACTATTTCTCAAACCCTTCAAGAGCTCGAATGAATCGTGCCCCATTCCCTTCACTCATCTTATACCCACTTGGTTCGTGACATGGTCTATTGTGTCACCCTCACTAGGTCGACTACGCCACACCTAGCCCAAGTATCATTTCCTCGCCCTACGGATTCTAGTTACTCCACATGTATCAAGAGTACCTTACTCTAAACATGTAATGCTTGCCAAAGACTTTAGTAACAATCCGACGAGGCCATGGGTATACATCTCCTCGCAAGGAGTGGTGAATCTTTATAGGCTATTCAAACACCTTCGATCACTTTCGACTTATACCCAATCATCTCGTCCACATCTCCTTAGAGATGTTTGCTTAAGATGTCAAAGCATAAGTCTCCATGATCAAGATGACTTGAATACCGCAAGTCAAAGGAACATCGCACTTAAGCCACAAGAAGAACTTCATTGACATATCTATATATGCAGAGAACCATATGAAGTCTTACTACCGGTCACTCCAATGAACTAGTTACCATAACTAGCATCCACGATTAACTCCGGACATCACAATGTCTCCAGCCAGTGAGAATCAGCTGCTTGGATACACCAAGGAGTATACCTCGTGCTAGTCTCGACAGAATTGATGGTGTCCAAATCCATCAATTCATCGACTAGGGATAATTCCGATACATAACAATTACACATGTAGAGATACTCACTAGTTGTGATCCAATCACAAATTCTCTCATGCTGTGAATCGTATCGTGGACATTCAGTAAATGAGTTTAAGATCCAATGAAATACATTAAACATGTATACTCAAATAGTGAATCTTCATTTATCATATAAATGGTTCATACATAAGGCGATTGCCTTAGGACATCTCTCATATATTACTAACAGGTTCTACGATGTCATACAATGTTTTTGTGTCGAGTCTTGGAATCTCTGGAGTCGATTTGTTTCGGTTTTGGTTGGTTTTCTGAGATGAGGTATGACAGCGACCTAAGCTCTAAGCAGCACAAAGTAAGTATTCCTGATGACTTATTTTCTAGTTTGATACTTATCTAGACTTGATTAACAAGTATATACAGTTAGAGTTATTATACCTGTACAGACTCGTAGTAGAAGTCACCTACCGTGGCGACTAACCGGAGTTGCCGTTAGGGTTTATACTCTCGGTTTTGTTGGTTATGTATTTAATGTTTAAACATGGAATAACCTATAGTGTGTTGGTTATTATTCGTAATCGTGGTTTGAGTTGACCACGGGAATGACTTGTTGAGTCTGTGAGTCTTGAACCTGTGTCGAAAAGGTGATTTACCTTTGAGAGCCGATTGATACCGAGTCGGAAAACAGGGGTCAAGTCGTCACATTTCTTGTAGAAATTAGAGACAACAGTCTTAGGAATTTCCACTAATTATGCTAGTCAGATCATTACCTGTTGGGTAATGGACAAGACAAGTAGGGTAGTTTATGGTGTTTCATAGGGATTTTTATCCCAGAGTTGTTAGTACTGGGTTGTATAACTTTGAAAGTACTTTTGAGTACTTAACTCGTATTATACAGAGAATGTAGAGTTATTTGCATACCATTATCGGGATCAAGCCGATATTTGGTGGAAAATGCATAAAATGACCTTCGAGAAATAAAACATCACTTGATCATGGTTTAGTGATGTTGAAAGAGAGTATTTCCCCACATCACTTTCAGTGACACATTGTAAGGAATTCTTGAGCTTTAAGTAGGGTGATCGTTGATAACAGGAATATCATGCAGAGTCATTTGACTTGCAAAGTTACGCTCACCTAATAGCTCAGGAATGCGAATGAATGTTATAAGCCACCCAGAGTTATTGGCTTATAGTTGGATTAGGATGTCGGGATCTTCTACCAGATCCTGTCGGAAGACATTGGATTGAGACAGGAGTTTAGAAATGACTCCGTACAAGGGTTTAAGAGTTGGAGACTGGTAAACAGATATTGCAGGTCAACTTATTAGTGTCAGAAGATTCCAAATGTTGGACAAAAGGAGCAAGTTCAGAAGTCATTTGCCATGAGCCACTATTGGAGAGTGTTTCTGATTATAGAAGACCAATCGCAGATCGTCAGAACTATCTGATGTTATCGGCAAAATCAGAACAAAGATTCCAAAGGGATTATGTGCCTGCAGTGTGAATCACGAAGACACGCGAAGTCAGATTATTTGTTGGATCAGTTCATCTGTTGCTATTGTAAGCAACCTGTACATTTAAGGAGGTGTACTTTAAAGACTTAGTTGAAGACTACCTGTTGGTGCAATTGGCCCAGGTCACGATTGACCAGAAACGAGTTTGACTCGAGAGATGTTTTGATGTTTGACAAAGTAAGTTGACATTGATGTTTGACATTAATGTCTGTTGATGTTTTGGGGAGATTGTTTATACAATCAACCCGGGTTATGTTTAACTGGACTCGAGTTTGACTCGAGGGAGACTTTGATGGTTGACTAGGGTTGACCATGTGGTTACGGAAAGTCTAAGTCATGGGTACTTGGCATGGAAAGTCCAAGTGGGACACTTGGCATTTGGGAAAGTCCAAGCATGGGTTTTGGCATGGAAAGTCCAACATGGGTTGGCAAGGGAAAGTCCAAGCTTGAGTCTTGGCATTTGAGAAGTCCAAGGGGTTTGATATTGGCGGCGTAAAGTACAAGCGAAGTCTTGGCGGCGTAAGTACAATGTGCCTTGGCGGTGTAGACACCATTAGCATGACATAGCCGATGGAAGCACCTGAAGGCTAGCGCGATGGATGAACAAGTAATGGATGACTTGGAGGGATCTGAGAGGCGTAAGGTTGATGGAGGTGGCTAGAAGGCTTAGGTCTAGGCTAAGGGTAGTCTAGCAAGTATGGGGGCACCATACTTGGGCTAAAACCTCATGTTTGAGGTGTGCCAGTCGACTGGGCCATGTGGAAATCGACTGGCATAGTCAACTAGGGTTTGACTGCGGGAATTGCAATGAACGCCATAGATGAGCGATCGATTGATGAATGTCGATCGATCTTGTGATCACCGATCGATGCTGATTTTAGGGAACATAATGGAGTCTCACTCGACCGCTGGGACGAGCAGTCGAGTGATGCTTGATCAGTCGATTGATACGGATAATCAGTCGACTGATGTCCTAGCCATTGGATTTTTCCAGCGTGGATTACACCGTTGTCTCACAGCAACAGTGTAATCAGTCGACTAATGGTCCCGAGCAGTCGACTGATCGACATTTTCCAGCACAGGTTGAAGCTATAAAAGGAGCTCATGATGGAGAAAAATGCATCTGGTTTTTGAGAGCTTTATGGGCGATTTGTTGCTGCAAATCAGGTCTCCAAGTGCTAATCAAACAAACAAGCATTCAAGCAATCAAAAGCAAGTGTTGTAAAGTTTTTCTTTACTAGTCTTTCACATTAATTGTTGTAATTGCTTGTTTTTGTTTCTTATTGTTGTAAGATCACTTGTAAGGGGTTTCTCCGCCTCCGACTTCTGTCGAGAAGGAGTGTTTATCATAGTGGTGTGTGATTAGCATCGCTAGGGTTCGTACAAACCCAATCCGTGGAGTAGGAACCATTCGGTTCCGAACCACATTAAATATTTGTGTTTGCGTATTGTATATTTTGTTATCATTATTATTTTTGCGTATTGTATTTCCGCTGTGCTAACGAAATTGTAGAGACAAATGCAACGAATTCCATTATCGAACGAGCGCGACACTATTCACCCCCCCCTCTAGCGGCCTCAAATATCCTACAATTGGTATCAGAGTCTGGGGCTCTTCTACGGATTAACCGTCCGGAGCTAAAGAAGCTAGAGGGAAGATGGAATTCCAAGACAAGCTTGGATGGGACATCAACACTCGACCGCCATATGATCAAGAAGACTTTTCGGCATGGAGAACAAGAATGGAGACATTCTTTATGATGGATATAGAGGATTGGTTCATCCTCATAGAAGGTTTTGAACCTCCTTGGGATAGGAAGGGACAAGTCCTCAAGTTGAAGAAATGGACCCAAGAGCAACAACAAAAATTCAAAACCAAAGCCAAGGTAACAAAACTTTTAGAAGATTTGATACCTAATGATGTTTTGTCTAGGCTAGGTGAATATCTTGATGCCAAGAAGCTATGAGACAAATTAGCCAAGTTCAATGAGAAGCCCCACTTGGCACAAGTAGAAGAAGATAAGGAAGAGGATGAAGAGAGTTCATCATCCTCACGAGCAAGTGAGGAATCGGAAGTTGAAGAGGAGTCAACCTCCGGATCGGTGGAAGAGGAGGTGGAAGAAGTAGAAGACACCTCCACCTCTAGGATTGAGGGGGAGGAAAGAATTTCCACTCCGGAGCAACAAGAGAAAGGCTCGACATCCAGTCAAGATGAAGAAGCTCCAATTCCGGCACCTACCACCACTATAGGTAACTCAAGCATGTCAATTGTAAATAAAAATTATATAATATGCTTTGAGTGTAGGGAATCCGGACACTACAAGAGTAAGTGTCCGAAAAGAGTTAAGAAGTCTCCTCCGGTATCAAAAGTCAATGAAAAAGTCAAGGATGTCGGTGTCCCCACCAAGAAGAGCAAGGAGCACGTGGTGTGCTTCAAATGCCGACAACCGGGACTCTATAGGAGCCAATGTCCTAGAAGAAAGGAGGGAGCTTCACAAGTAGGGGGAGTCTCCAAGACTAACCCTAAGGTATATTTTCATAATGCTCATTCTTTAAATTCTAAGCAAAAGTATGCTAGAATTAATTCAAATAATTTTGCTATTACTCATGAATCAAAGCATGCTAGAAATGTTAACTCTAGGTCTATTTCAAAGAAGGAGAAATTTGAGACTAATGTCCCTAGAAATGTCCTTCCTAAGAAAACAATTAAGAAAATCGAAAACCATTTAGGCATCAATCCCAATAAGAGTAGACATATGCCTAAAGTGAATGGTAATGCCCAAAAACCTAATCAAAAAACATTTGGGCAATTAGAGTTAGAAAATCAAGCCTTGAGATCAAGGATTGAGAAATTGGAAAAGACCCTTGCAAATATGCAAAATCAATTTAAAGGGTCAAAGTGTCAAACTCTAGGATCTAGAAGTCAACAAAAAGTGTGTAAGAGGCAAGAATCATCTAGGAGACAAGGTTTGGGTCACAAACCTATGTCTAAGAAAGTAATGCCTACTTATCACAATGTTCCATTTGATTATGGAACTAAACCTAGATCTAAGAAAACCAAGGTCTCTAGGGAAATTATTCCTAAGGCCAACCATAGTGTGTGCTTAGTGGCTAGGGTTTCTAAGAAACCTAAGGAACCCATTAAGAAGGTTATTAGGGAGGCAATCCCTAAGACTAACCATGGCAAGACCATAATGACCAAGGCTAATAAGCCTAGAAGGGTCATTAGGAAGGTATCTAGGGAGGTTATCCCTAAGGAATACCTAATTAATCCAATGAGCTCAAATAGATTTTGGGTTCCAAAGAGCGTGATTGATTCACGTTAAATGGGTTAGGATGTGTCAACTTTGATTGGATGGGTAGTTAACTCAACCATAGCAAAGTTGATATGTTAGGTTATTTTCAAGGTTATGGATACCTTGAAAATAGATTTGATATTCTATCCTAAAAAATTTTAGGATGTGCCAATATATTTTTGAAATCATGAAAAATCAATAAAATTGGCAAAATCTAGATTTAGAGGTCATAGTGTGTCATTTTGATCTTTGGCACACTTTAGGAATTAATGTATCAAGAGAAGTGTTTTTAAGGTGTAGAAGTTACATCAAGAGTGATACTCAAGTGCCACACACCATGATGTCTTGCACTTACCATGCTTCATGTGTTTCACCATGTGTTTGCATGGAAGGAATGTCTAAGGTGGATTACATCTCACAAAACAAGTCTTTTACCTTGTTTGTGTATTTCAACACTTAGAAAGGGTAAGATGTTAGGATTTTGAAACCATTGGATGTTAATGTTTGCTAAAATGAAATAAAATACCAAAATACATTAACAAATGCATGAATATAAGAATAACATTAATATATTCGATATACAAGATTAAACATGAGAAAATGAAACAAGTTGGGTAAAGAAATCGAGATTTTCTGAAACTTAGATCTGGAAATCAGATATCGATCGTGATACGATCTATCGATCATTGTTCCTCTTAGCACGATACGATCGCGTCAGCGGTCGAGTGATGTTTCAGACTCGACTATTTTGTACATCGATTGATGCTAGGTTACATCGATCGTGATAGTGCATTCATCGAGGCGAGAGGATCATCGATCAGTGCTCGCCGCGATCAGTGGTGATCGCATCGATCGTGATGAGCAACATCGATCATTGTTATTCCAGTAGAGCACGATCTGAATGATCGTGATCGATTGCTAAGCCGGCGCGATCACGGTTGATAAAACTGCTCATAAACCGTAATTAGTCGACCGATGTTGCACATCAGTCGACTAGAGGCGCGATTATATAACGCCGAATCGCTAGGGTTCGACGTCTTCACGCGTCGATCTCTCGCTTCTTTCTTCTCTCCGATCGTCGTTTCCTTCTCCGACCCACTTTTCCGACCGCGTCGGCCACCTAAGCCCTAGGTTTGATAGACAAACTTCTCTACTCACGTTTTTAGCATCTCTTAGCCCTAATCTACTCTTCTCCGGCGATCTTTCTTCTTCAATTAGGGTTCCAGCGATCCACTGCTCCGGTGAACTTTCCGGCGCTCTCTTCGACAGTGTTTGAGCACCTTCTCCTCACCATCCTAAATGGCACCAAAGTATAACCTTCTTACCCCTCTAAAACCCTAAAAAAAAAATTTATAACTCACTATGATCTAATCGTGCATTTGTGTATTTGAATTTCATGTCATTGCATTGCATTCATATAGGCAATCCCGTAGAAATGACTCGATTGAGGTTGAATCACGGTTGTACCAACCCATGTTGGTTAGGTACATTGATAGGGATTTCTTTAATTGTTACTGAGGTGACGTTATGGAAATTCTATCATACTATCATCTCATGAAGATAGTTTTATGCACTCATGCCATAAATGATGATCTCCTTAAGGAGTTCTATCAGAATTTAAAGAAGGTAGACGATGGCCCTGCCTACACTACCCGCGTTGTAAAACACGACTTAGAGTTCACTCCTGCGATATTGCAGGAGTTTCTCGTGTGTAAGCCATCGGCTGATACCTTCATTTTCTACCCTACCTTCGATGCCCCTTTACCTGAGCCCTTTGATCATATCTCCTTGGACTCCATGCATGAGCATGTCTTTCACCATCCTCGCCCACTAGCTCAAAACCTATTTCCTATCACTAGCTATCTGCACCTAACAATGTACTCTACAAAGTTATTGTTGGGTGTTTTCTTCCAATTGTGACTCGGGGTCTGGCCAAGATTCGGCCTCCCCATCTCTTTCTCCTATACGCCATGCGTCATAGACTAGACATAAACATTTCATTGAACATGTTTCATTGCATTGTACATTCCATATCCCCTATGCAGGGGAAAGTGCATATGCCTTTTGGCCACATCATCAATACATGGTTGGAGTCTATAGGCATTAACATCAACAGGGGGTCTCTGAGGGCGCTATCTGAGGTGTACGACTGCATATCAGTTCGTAACTTCTCGTTGGCAAAGCTGCGGATGGGACGTGGGCAGATGGAGTTGGCACCTCGACCTCCGCCCAGGGCATGTGAGGAGCCACCTCTAGTGCCTAGAGAGGCTGCAGAGGACTATGAGGATCCAAATGCTGCTAATGAGGAGGACCAGATGCCAGCAGATGCATCAGCAACAGGTCCATCAGATCGGTTTGGACAGCTGGAGGCCAGATTCCAGGACTACCAGCAAACAGTCAACTCTCGGCTGTCAGAGCTTATAGTGGGGCAATCCTCCATGGGCGATCATCTTAGTCGGATGGAGGAGCGCTACATTCAGATTCAGGAGTCCCAGAGCCGCATCGAGCAGCGTCAGCTCGATATGTATGAGATGATGCGAGCCTAGACCTTGAGCCAGCAGCCTCCTCCACCTCCACCTTCTGCAGATGATTAGATCTAGAGGATGTTAGGATTTTTGTTTTTAGTTTGTGTAGTGAGATTGAGCGTCTCAAATCTCCATTTTGGTTGTAAAAAACTGGAGCTTTCTTAAATTGAATGAAATTTCTGTTTATGAAAATCGTTTGTGTTTGCTTATGTGCTTGTATTAATGTATTGGTTTATGAAAAATTACCACATCATGACATGAAATTTCATCTTATCATATAACATGTCATGCCATGATTTAGGATTATTTTAGATGTCATGTTTGTTTTAAAATTATATCACATGTCATGACATCATGATCTTTGGCCATGCGTTATTATTGATATCATTTATGCCATGATCATTCATGCATTGTATTTTGATTAAAATTGATTTAAGAAAAATGGCATGACTTGGAGTCCCATTTATAAGGGAATCAAGTAGGGTTGCCTAGAAAATGCATGAGGCCATAATAATCCTAATTCTACATCTCACATCTAAATTGACATGTATGTGTGTGTTTATATCTTACATAACATGTGAGATGTTAGGATAATAAGTTAGGTTCAAGGTGCATAGATAGTGCATCTAGATGAACTTAACTTATTTCAATCATCACTAAGAATTATGAGGAAAGCTAATATACAAGTTATGTATATTTAGCCAATAAATCATGGTTCAAAATTGGTTTTCAAAAATGTTTTAAAATCACTTTAGAAAACCTTGGTGAAGCCTATCTCTTGATAGCCATCATCATTGTATAAGTTGATACAAAGTAGATCAAAAACTTTAAAGTTTTAACAGTTTTTGAACTTTATACTATTTTAATGGTTAAAATATTTTTCTAAAAATTTTCACCGATTGTATGTGTGATAAGTAATATACGTATCAAATTTCGTGATTTTTCAATATCCATAGAATTACTTATGAATTTCCAAAAGTCGAGTCTGATAACTGAAAATTAGGTTTTGATTATCGACGAATGCCTCTGAGGCGATTGGTGATGGGCGGCGGAGGACTCGACTTAACATTTGTATCACTCAATTGCTTCTCAGTGCTAGTCGACTGATGGAAAACCACCAAGACACCAAGGGAAGCCCTATATCTTGTTCCCACCATCTAAGGAGAAGAAAGTACAACCTTTTGGGCACCGGGCAAGGGTTGGAAGGGGCTAGAAAGAATGCTGGACGCCGGCCACAAGTTGAGGAAGAAGAAAGAAACCTTCCTTATTTGGTGCCGCCCAAGCTTCCAAACCCTAACCCTAATCCTAACTCAACTAGGATTCCCTCTCTTGGCGCCCAAACCCTAGCTCTCCTTTCATGTAGTTCACGCCAACCCCTTTGACCTCCTTTTATAGAGTTAAGGATAATTCATGAATTAATCTCCTCCATTGGTTCTAGGGATTTAATCTCAACTGTCGGATCTAGAGATTTAATCTCAACCGTTGGATCTTAGAGATTTAATCTCTACCTATGGATCTTAGAGTTTTATTTCTATCCATTGGATCTAAGTTTCATGAGGTGTTAATAGGCTACATTAGGGACCATGAGGAGGAGTTGGATCTTGGCCACCCATGGATCAAGCTCACATAAAGTCTGATCCACTAATGATGATCCAATCCACTAAATGATCATCATTGATCTACCTCACCAACCCCCATATGATAATATGAGCTCCATATATTATTTGTACATTTTCTCCCCGTGTTTAAGATCTCGAATGTCCATCGATTAATTAATTTACTGACCATTAATTAATGAACATCTAACTCCTTGAGTAGTACCACTCAACCTTTTCATCATGCCGGACCAAGTCCACCTACAGGGTTTACATGATAAACCTTATGAGCTTTTCAAGGAGACATCATCATCCTAATATATAGGACACGGTTTCCTCCTATAATCAATGGCACACCATATAAATAATATCATCTCCCAACTTAGCGAGCCTATCGATTTAATCTATAAATCTCGCCCATTGGTAAATCAAAGAGATGAGTACTAAGTATATGTGCCCGTTATTATATCTGGATTAAGAGCATGTACTAAATAATATCTGAGGTCCGATTCGATTATGTAGTCAGCAATAAATCGAATCGGCTCTAAGTCGGTCCTGCTCAATATACACAAAGTGCACTAGTGTGATTCTATGGTCAAGACAAACCAATACCAAATCACACTACAACCATTCCGATGGTTTGTCCAAAGTCATCTCGGTTGTGAGCCTTTACTTAAACTTTTCAAGGAGCCGATAACATGATCTCCCGTGTGACACCACACACCATGTTATCTACAATGTAAAGTATTAGACAATATTGCATAACTAGAAAAATATGCAAACAATGATCATGTGATTCTTATTTCAAAATAAAGATGTTCATACAAAAGATAAACTTTTAAGTATACATCCCTACAATCTCCCACTTATACTAAAAGACTATGCTGTCTTCAAACTGCCATACATCTGATCCCCATTCCCTCCACATGCCTATCAAAAGCTCTCAACGGAAGGGCCTTAGTGAAAGGATCTGCCAGGTTATCCTCTGATGCAATCTTGGCCACAGCAACTTCTCCTCTCTTTATGATTTCTCGTATCAGGTGGTACTTGCGCTCTATGTGTTTACTAGCCTTATGGGCTCGTGGTTCCTTCGAGTTTTCAACTGCACCACTATTATCATAATAAATTGTGATAGTTCTGGGCAAACCAGGAATCACATCCAAGTCCATCAGAATGTTCCTGAGCCATACAACATCTTTGGCCACCTCAGAGGTCGCCACATACTCAGCTTCCATGGTGGAGTCCGCCACGCATTTCTGCTTGACACTCCTCTATACAATGCCTCCACCTCCCAAAGTAAACACAAAACCTGAGGTAGACTTACTGTTATCCCTATCAGATTGGAAGTCAGAATCCGTTTAACCCACAGGGAGTAATTGGTCTGCCCGGTAAACCAGCATATAATCCCTAGTCCTTCTTAGGTACTTCAATATATGCTTTATCGCAGTCCAATGTCCCTGTCCTGGATTACTCTGATATCTACTGACCATGCCCATGGCAAAGCAGATATCTGGTCTCGCACAGAGCATCGCATACATTACTGCCGAAGCATAAGGACCACCTTCAGCTCCTCTATCTCCTCAGATGATCTAGGACACATCTCCTTAGATAAAGGAACTCCATGCCTGAAAGGTAGAAAACCCTTCTTGGAGTTCTGCATGCTAAAACACTCCATAATCGTGTCTATGTATGAAGCTTAGGATAAGTACAACATCCTTTTCTTGCGATCCCTTATAACCTTGATCCCAAGGATGTGTCCTACCTCTCCCAAGTCCTTCATATCAAACTATTTGGACAACCATACCCTTACGTCCGATAACACCTTGATATTGTTGCCAATCAACAAAATGTCATCTATGTATATTACAAGAAATACCACTACGTTTCCGTCACATCTCTTGTATACACAAGACTCATCCAAACTTTGAATAAATCCATAAGACTGGATCAACTGATTAAAGTGGATGTTCCAAGACCTCGAAGCTTGTTTCAATCCATAAATGGACTGATTAAGCTTACATACAAGTTGATCTTTGCCCTTAGCAATGAATCCCTCTGGTTGCTTCATGTAGATATTTTCCTCAAGACTTCCATTAAGGAAAGCTGTCTTGACATCCATCTGCCACACCTCATAATCCATATGAGCTGCTATGCATAAGAGAATCCGGATAGACTTAAGCATGACTACTGACGAAAAGGTCTCCTCATAATCGATACCTTCTTTATGAGTATACCCCTTCGCAACAAGCCTCGCTTTGAAGGTCTCAACCTTCCCATCTATTCCTCTCTTTCTCTTGTAGATCCACTTGCATCAAATGGTTTTTACACCATCAGGTGGTTCTACTAGCTTCCAGACCTGATTTGAATCCATAGATTCAATCTCAGCATTAATTGCACTTTGCCAAGATACTGCATCTTTATCTTGGATTGCCTCGTCATATGTCCAGGGATCAGGTTCATGTTCCCCAGGGACCAAATCAGAAGATTCTACCAAGAACATGAATCTATCAGGCTGTCTCACAACCCTCCCACTACGATGAGGTATCACCTGTGTATCCTCTGTGACACGCGGTGCAGTGACATGTGGTATATCCTCCTGTACCGGTGGTACTAAAGAAGTGACTTCCCCTTTTAACTCCTCCAGAACAATTTTACTCTTGGGCTTGTGGCTCATCACATTAGTCTTCCTCTAGAAATCTGGCATTCGTGCTAACGATCACCCTTTGATATCTAGGACTATAAAACGATCCACCCTTCGTTTTCCTGGGATAGCCAACGAACAAGCATACTTTTGTACGGGGTTCCAACTTACCAGCACATGCCTTCAGCACATGTGCTGGACTCCCCCATATCCGAATATGTCTTAGACTAGGCTTTCGCCCAGTCCATAACACTGTGGGAGTAGAAGGCACTGATTTAGATGGAACCAAGTTTAGAATGTACACCGCCGTATCTAGAGCATATCCCCAGAACGAATATGGCAAGTCAGAATAACTCATCATTGATCTAACCATCTCCATAAGAGTCATATTCCTTCGCTCTGCTACACCGTTCTTCTGGGGTGTGCCAGGTGCAGTCAATTGGGATTGAATCCCAGCCTCTGATAAGTATTTCCTAAACTCTCCCAAGAGGTACTCACCACCACGATCAGATCGTAGTGTCTTGATATTTTTACCTTGACGTTTCTCCACATCAGCCTTGAATTCTTTGAACTTGTCAAAGCATTCAGACTTGCGGCGCATCAGGTAAATATATCCATATCTTGAGTAATCGTCTATAAAAGAGACAAAATCCTCAAAACCACCTCTAGCCTAGATAGACATAGGACCACACAAATCAGAATGAACCAATTCTAACAAATCTTTGGCTCTATACCCCTTGGCCTTCAAAGGCCTCTTGGTCATCTTACCCTCCAAGCAAGATTCACAGGTTGGGAGATCCTCCACCACTAATGAACCCAAAGGTCCATCAGCTAATAACCTTTAAAATCTTCTTAGGTTAATGTGACCAAGCCTAAGAAGCCAAAGATATGTTTGGTTCATCTTCGAAGGTTCTTTTCTCTTATTGGAATTAGAAGATGAGTTATTAACTTCAATTTGCATCGTGGGAGGTTTTGGTTCAAGTGTATACAAATTTCCTATCAATGCACCCGAACAGATAATGTCCCTATTTCTTCTTATAACAACTCTGTCATTAAAAGAAATAGAATATCCATCCATAAACAATTTAGAAACCGAAATTAAATTCTTTCTAAATAAGGGTAAATGAAGGCAATTCTTAAGAACCAAAAGTTTATTTTTCTCAAAAGATAAATGAACATCTCCCACTGCAACTGCCGCCACCTTCGTGGCATCGCCCAAGTACACGGTAATCTCCCCCTCAGCCAGTCGTCTAGTTTCCTGGAACCACTGTAAAGTATTACAGACATGATCAGTGGCTCCCGTATCTACACACCAGGTGCCGGTAGATAACACCGCTAAACATGTTTCAACGACTAGACCAAAAGATATACCTTTGTTCTTGTGGTTGGGGCAGTCCTTCTTCCAGTGTCCAGTCTTCTTACAAGTGAAGCACTTGCCTTTCGGCTTCTTCACTCCTCCCTGAGTTCCTCCCACCGCCTTTGCCCCAGTTTGTTTCTTCTTATTCTTGCCTTTCGGCTTAGAAGTAGAAACCTTCTGGGTCACCACGGCATGCGCCTGAGCACTCTGACGAAATAGTCTCTCTGCCGCCTAGAGTTCTGTCAGAAGTTTCGCCAACGAATACAACCCCTTGTTCATGTTGTAGTTCAGGCGAAACTGCTCAAAACTCCTAGGTAGAGACTGGAGTATGATATCGACTTGGGTTTCCCCATCGATCTCAGCTCCTAGGACCTCCAACTCATTCAAATGAGCCATCATCTTGAGAACATGATCCCTCACGAGTGTTCCCTCGATCATGGTGGTCATCATCAAGTTTCTCATGGCCTTTTGGTTCGCAGCACGATTCTGGTGTCTGAAAATCTCCTTGAGATTGAGCATCATATCATAAGCAGTGGACGTGACTTGATGCTGATGTTGCAGTACATTTGACATAGATGCCAAAATGTAACACCGCGCCATCTCATCGACCATGATCCACTTCTTATAGCTCTCTCTCTCCTTTTCCCCAAAATTATCTGCAGGCTTGGGAGGGCACTCTCCGAGGAGTACATATTTGTATTCCTCAGCAGTCAAGACAATGTCTAGATTCCTCTTCCAATCTACATAGTTGGGTTCAGTAAGTTTGTTCTCTTTCAGTATCACAGCAAGTGGGTTAAAAGTCATTTTGAAAGAAAACCTAAGAATCACATAAATCAAAATATTAGATTTCAAAAAATTATTGATTCCTCAAACAATAAAATTTTAAAATCAACCAACACCTCAAAACACCGAGAATATTGTATGCCACGATTATGTGGACGTATACGAATTCTACATTTGTAAGAGGAGGTTTTACCAATTAATTTTACTATCTTGTCAACCTAACTTTTTGACAAGTAAAATTAATAGTTGGTTCCTCTTTAGACCTACAAATAAAAGCAGTGACTCCGATGGGGAGGATACTTATATTTGTATCTAAGTGTTCACCATTACTCGGTACCAAGGTAATTATCTCGGGTTATGTGCCTTACGATGGGCAAGTACACACGCTCCTTAATAATTTCCTATAATCATATTCGACCTTGTGATCCGCAAACAAACCCATTCGATATGGAGGAAGGCACTCAGAGTCGATACGTAAGTTTGTTTGCATCACTTGTCAAATCGTAATGGAGGCCGTGGGAATTTTAAAAAATTCCCTCTCCCACTTAGTAATTTGAAATTGAGGAATTTTCCTAGCCTACGACATGCATATCAAACAAAAAGCAATAAATATGAAAAATAAATTATTTTCCAACTATTATGGCTTTTGTCTTCAATATGACTCCCGTCGCATCGCCATCTCGTCTGCTCCTCCTACGCCATGTACGAGCCATCCGGAGATCCGAGCCAAGACTAAAACCTATTTTAATTTACATCCTTCGATCCAATACTCCATGAGGGAGTGTACATGAAATCTATATCGAAAGTAAAATAAAATAAAGAGTGGCTAAACAATGCCGTATTTAATTTACAAAAACTAAATACTAGCCTTGTCAACCCCGAGGATTCAACAAAATAGATATTTACACACATACAATCACATACACACATATGGCCATAATAGTCGGATCATATGCCTACAACCAAAGAGTTAAACTACAAATATCCTACTATTATTCGACACATATAATATATGAAAAAGTGTATAAAAATTAACCGAATCCTAATCACACAAAACAAAAAACCTTGCCTCTGATACCAATTGAAGGTTTTGCCCGGAAGCTCTGATACCAATTGAAGGGTTTTACTTATCGAGTCCGTGAGGGGAAACTTCGCTTCCCACTTCACCTCGGTAGTTTGTCCATGGCGATCCCTTCGATATCCCCGGATTAAAAAAAATTTAATCCTAGACAAAAGGGATTGCCCAAATCATCGCCATGCTAGTCATTTAGAGAGGTCACTTGAACAAACTAGTTGTTCAAGCGACCATCCTCTATTCTACGAGTAGCCGTGGAATAGACGATGTTCGGATCGCCGATTTTTGTGTTTATGCTCAGGATCCAAGTATTATTTAGCCATTTACAGATTTATAACATGCTTATAATTGAAAAACAAAAACAAGCAACAAACAAAAGAGAAAAGAGATTAGATATACCTCTTGATCTTCTAATGTATGTCCTTCCTCCTTTTGGACGTCGTGTGGGCGACGATCTACCAAAATTCGAAGCTCCAAGATCGCAAATCTTCCTTCCTTGTTCTTCCAAAGCAAGAGGAAGAGTAGAAACAAGGTTTTTCTCCTACCTAAAACCAACCAACAAGGAGCACACAAACTCCTTGCTGCCGGCAAACTAGAAGGAGGAGAAGATGATGGAAAACCACCAAGACACCAAGAGAAGCCCTATATCTTGTTCCCACCAGCTAAGGAGAAGAAAGTAGTGTAGGAGATCGAACGGTCGGCTAGAGGGGGGTGAATAGCCCTCTTCCGATGGATGTCGGAATTCTCTCATTCGTTTGCTCATCTACACAATCGTTAGCACAAGCGGAAGTATAGACAATAAAGACAAAGCAATAAACGAAAATACAAATGCTAACAAAGAAGATGTAACGTGGTTCACGGCTACGCCGCTAATCCACGGTCCGATTCGTCCAAGGTGAATCACTCCTCCAAAGCCAATCACTATTGGTCTCTCCTTTGCACCAAGCTAGGTGGAGGTAACCTTTACAATAAAGATCACTCTTCTTACAATAAGAATGGAGTAAAAACAAGTAAGAAGAGTTTAGATCTTGTGGGGTACTAGGAAGATCACTTAGAGCATAAGCATTAGCCTCTCAAAGGTTCACACCCTATCTTTTTATAGAGAGGACTGGCCATCACTGATGGACCTCACCGATCGCGCCTCCGTAGTCGACCGCCATCGGCTACGAGTGGTTCCTGCTCGATATCCTTTGACCGCTCATTCCATTCCATGCGATCGTTGGGAATAAACTCATCAGTCGGATACCAGTCGAACCCACTCGACTCAGAGTAGTCGACTGCCATTACATGGCAGTCGACTGGTGCCGTGTGAAACTCAAACTTAACATAAGTTTGAGCTTCCGGCGGTTGGGTAAACCTTAACCCTTGCGGTCAAGTCTCCGACACTCAGCCATTCGGCCAAGTTCACCTAATGAGCTACTTACATTTCACTCATTCTCTCATCTCACCAAGTCCTCGAAGCTCTCTTCGTGGCCACGCCCTGGCAAAGATCAGGCGCATGGCTCTGCAATGCTCCTTCGCGTCTCTTGCCTCTTAAGTCTGCTTCCTTGCCTTCACTTCAAGTCATCTCATCCGGCGGTCCCTCGGATGCTCCAAGCGCACGGCTCTGCAAAGTCATCCTTCACCGACTCAAAGACCGAGGTTGTGAGGGTGAACCCGCCAAGGCTCCATGTGTGAATTACTAAGTCCTGCAAGACTCCAACGCACATATCAAATAACAATATCATCCTAACTTAAACCCTTTGCCACACACATCAAAACCTTATCATGGCAAGAGATTGCCCTAACAATCTCCCCCTTTTTGATGTGTGGCAATCCGTTTAAGTTAGGTAAAAACATTTGATGAAAATTCTAAGGTAAGAAAGCATGTAAACATAAACATGATATAGTAACATGCAACTCCCCCTTAATCCATGAAACTCCCCATACAAATTTTCAAATTTTCTCCCCCTATCATAATTTACTTAAACATAATTACTTCTCCCCCTTTGACACCATCAAAAAGATTAACACTAAGTTATAAATCCATGTCATCAAGTTAAATAAAAGGAAAATACCAAAAACATGATTAAAATCTGAAATCAGAAAATATTGGGCTATTTTTCAAGTGAGCGATTGATCGCTATCGATGGCAATGATCGCACAATGGATTCAAATTCGATTTTGTAATTTCAGAAATGCATTAAAAATTCCAAAAAATTCGAAAAATCATGAAATTTGAGGAACATATTTATTTTAAGTATATCTATCAATAAAAAATAGTATTTCAAGAAAATTCATTATATTTTCCGAGATTTTCCAAAAATCCAAAGGCTTTAAAAACCACTAGTTTTTGAGCATGTTAGTATCCATTTTAACACCTAGTTTCAGTTTGAATTGTTTCAAAACATGAATACACATATTTTAAGGTAAGAAATTGTTTTGCAAACATATGAAATATCCAACCATGATCTTTGGGCAATATGTCTATGAATTAAACATAAGCCTTCACCATAATTGGTCTATTATTGCTATTTTGATACCTTAAATGACCATCTAAATGTCATAGCCATTAGTGGACATTTGTATCATCCTAACATCTCACCAATGCTATGTTTTCAATCAAAGTAGCCTATGGTGAGTGTGAGATGCATCCTAGGGGGTATTTGTATATACTTAACCATTATATTCATACAATTCTATCAAGGTTAAGTATCAACCTAACAATCCTCATGATCATAAAGGCATATATCAATTAATTCTACATTATGATCATGAAATATATGTATTCATTGAATTGTTCTCATGCATTAGGTATTATATCATGATAATAAACAAATTATCACCTAAGGCATGATTTAAACCCTATTTCTTATGATGATGTGCCAAATATCAAAATCATAAATCATGATTTCAAACATGTGTATCAATTACATTAATCATCATGATTTATGCATTATTATCTATTTATGGGCATGTTATCATCACCCAACACTATTTAAAAATGGTGTCCCACCATCCTAAGTCAACCAAAATATGATATAGGTCAATTGCATATGGTTGACTACCCTAGGGGTTTTCTAACCCTTAAGGATGAATTTTGGAACCCAAAATAAGTTCTTGCCTATTGGGTTCACTAGATACTCCTTGGGGATCCATTTCTTAGCTATTACCTTCTTTTTATCTTGTCCCCTAGCAATTAGGCATTTATAGGCCTTTTCATTTTTCTTTTCTTTATAACCTAGGCCCTTTTTGTTGAAGCTATCTCTTTGGCTCCCTAAGATCATGTTCAATGTGTTGGAGCCAATTGTGAATTTTTCTAGGGCTTTTGTTAAATAATCTACCTTTTCCCTTAAGGCCCTATTTTAATTTATACATGCATCACTAACATCTAATGGCACATAAAGATCATGTGAGCATGCATCATTTAAGCTAGAAGAAATATTATCATTTAAGCATGCATTTTCTAGCTTATTTTCCAATGCCTTAATTTGATTAAGCATGCTTTTATTTTTCTTTTTCATTCCAAATAAGTCCTTAGCTAAACTAGAAATTATGGAAACTATTTTCTTAGGAGAGGCATTCGTTACCATAGTTTCCATATCCTCTTCTTCTTCTTCGGATGAGGAGGATGTAGAAGCTCCCCCTTCACTTGAACTCTCTCCTCTTGAGCTTGATCCTTCATTTTTGGAGGAAGAGCAATCCAAGTCATCAAAGGCCATCAAGGCCAAATTGGTGACAAAGGCATTCTCCTCATCCGATGATGAGGAGGATGAGGATGGGTCATCCTAAGTCCTTGCCTTTAGAGCTTTGGCCTTCCCCTTTTCTTTTGTCTTCTTCTCCTCTTCCTTCTTTTTCATGCTCCCCTTTTTCTTCTTCTTTTCTTCTTTCTTTTTCTTCTCTTCCTTGCTCTTGTTTAGGAGGGGACAATTATCCCTTATGTGCCCCTCTCCTTGGCAATTGTAGCATATGACCTTCCCCCTTGGTCTTCTATTCCTATCATTTGATTTATGAAAATGAAAACCTTTTAAAGCACGTCTTACCCTCCTTACCATATAGGCTTCTTCGGTGCTATCCATGGAGGAGGAGGAAGATGCTTCATCATCGGAGGAGGAGGGGATCTCTATCTTCTTCTTCCCCTTGTTTGCCATCAAAGCTACTCCTCTTGAAGGTTGGATTTTTGGCTCTTCTTGTATTCCTTCAAGCCTTGATTCATGTAATTCCATAGTGGAGAAAAATTCATCTAGAGTACTTACCTCTAGATTCTTTGAAATGTAAAATGAGTCCACCATTGAACTCCACTTGGATGATCGGGGGAAAGCATCTATGGCCTTCATTATCATATCGCGATTGGAGAGCCTTTCTCCTATACTTGTTAGTCCATTTAAAATTTCTTTGAATCTAGAATGCAAAGAAGTTACCTTTTCTCCCTTTTCTAATTTAATGTTGGATAGTTGGGAGCGGAGGAGATCTCTCCTTGCTAGCTTCGCCTCGGATGTGCCTTCATGAAGCTCAATTAGCTTCTCCCACATCTCCTTGGCGCTTAGGCATTCTCCTATTCAGTTGATTTCTTGTTGGGGGAGCACATTGAAGAGATGATGCTTGGCTTTTGAATTTGCAAGGTGCTCTTCCCTTTGCCTTTTGGTCCACCTAGATTTCTCTATTGGCTTCCCCTCTTCATCCCTAGGCAAAACGAAACCGGATTCCATTGTAATCATAATATCAAAATCCGTTTCGAAAAATACCTCCATTCGCTTCTTCCACCAAGCGAATTCTCCTTCAAACTTTGGAGGATGGATGTTGGAGCCGGCCATTTTAAAAGTTGCTTGTTGTGGTGGTTAGTCCTCGACAAGCTTTCCTTGGCTCTGATACCACTTGTAGGAGATCGAACGGCCGGCTAGAGGGGGGTGAATAGCCCTCTTCCGATGGATGTCAGAATTCTCTCGTTCGTTTGCTCGTCTACACAATCGTTAGCGCAAGCGGAAGTATAAACAATAAAGACAAAGCAATAAATGAAAATACAAACGCTAACAAAGAAGATGTAACGTGGTTCACGGCTACGCCGATAATCCACGGTCCGATTCGTCCAAGGTGAATCACTCCTCCAAAGCCAATCACTATTGGTCTCTCCTTTGCACCAAGCTAGGTGGAGGTAACCTTTACAATCAAGATCACTCTTCTTACAATAAGAATGGAGTAAAAACAAGTAAGAAGAGTTTAGAGCTTGTGGGGCACTAGGAAGATCACTTAGAGCATAAGCATTAGCCTCTCAAAGGCTCACACCCTCTCTTTTTATAGAGAGGAATGATTTCTTCCCGTTGGCCGCCACCAGTCAACTGCTGCCCTTGGCAGTCGACTGCCGTCACTACAATGGCCTCCGAACACGTCGGATCCCGACCGTTGTAGTCCAACGGAACTCTTGGCAGTCGACTAATGGACCTCACCCGATCGATGCCGCCTCCGTCGATCGGCCGCTACACTACGAGTGGTTCGTGCTCGCGATATCCTCCGGCGCATCATTGCCATTCCATAAACCCATCAGTCGGATACCAGTCGAACCCACTTGACTTAGAGCAGTCGACTGGTGCCGTGTGAAACTCAAACTTAACATAAGTTTGAGCTTCCGGCGGTCGGGTAAACCTTAACCCTTGCGGTCAAGTCTCCGACACTCAGCCATTCGGCCAAGTTCACCTAATGAGCTACTTACATTTCACTCATTCTCTCATCTCACTCGAAGTCCCTCGCCGAAGCTCTCTTTGTTCGCGGCCACGTCCCTCGGCAGCATCAGGCGCACGACTCTTCAATGCTCCTTCGCGTCTCTTGCCTCCGAAGTCTGCTTCCTTGGCTTCACTTCAAGTCATCTCGTCCGGTGGTCCCTCAGATGCTCCAAGCGCACGACTCTACAAAGTCATCCTTCACCGACTCAAAGACCGAGGTTGTGAGGGTGAACCCGCCAAGGCTCCATGTGCGAATTACTAAGTCCTGCAAGACTCCAACGCACATATCAAATAACAATATCATCCTACCTTAAACCATTTGCCACACACATCAAAACCTTATAATGGCAAGAGATTGCCCTAACAAGTAGGGCCTTTTGGGCACTGGCTAAGGGATGAAAGGGGATGGAAAGGATGTTGGACGCCGACCACAAGAGGAGGAAGAAGAAAGAAACCATCCTTATTTGGTGCCGCCCAATCTTCCAAACCCTAACCCTAATCCTATCTCAACTAGGATTCCGTCTCTTGCCGCCCAAACCCTAGCTCTCCTTTCATGTAGTTCACCCCAACCCCTTTGACCTCCTTTTATAGAGTTAGGGATAAGTCATGAATTTATCTCCTCCATTGGTTCTTTGAATTTAATCTCAACCGTCGAATCTAGAGATTTAATCTCAACCGTCGAATCTTAGAGATTTAATCTCTACATATGGATCTTAGAGTTTTTTTTCTATCCATTGGATCTAAGCTTCATGAGGTGTTAATAGGCTACATTAGGGACCATGAGGAAGAGTTGGATCATGGGCACCCATGGATCAAGCCCACATAAAGTCCGATCCACTAATGATGATCCAATCCACTAAAGGTTCATCATTGATCAACCTATCCACTAAAGGTTCATCATTGATCAACCTCACCAACCCCCATATGATAATATGGGCTCCATATATTATTTGTACATTTTCTCCTCATGTTTAAGATCTCGAATGTCCATCGATTAATTAATTTACTGACCATTAATTAATCAACATCTAACTCCTTAAGTAGTACCACTCAACATTTTCATCATGACGGACCAAGTCCACCTGCAGGGTTTACATGATGAACCTTATGAGCTCCTTAAGGGGACATCATCATCCTAATATATAGGACATGGTTTCCTCCTATAATCAACGACACACCATATAAATAATATCATCTCCCAACTTAGCGAGCCTATCGATTTAATCTATAAATCTTGCCCATTGGTAAATCAAAGAGATGAGTACTAAGTATATGTGCTCGTTATTATATCGGAATTAAGAGCATGTACTAAATAATATCTGAGGTCCGATTCGATTATGTAGTCAGCAATAAATCGAATCATTTCTAAGTCGGTCCTGCTCAATACACACAAAGTGCACTAGTGTGATTCTATGGTCAAGACAAACCAATACCAAATCACACTACAACCATTCCAATGGTTTGTCCAAAGTCATCTCGGTTGTGAGCCTTTACTTATACTTTTCAAGGAGCCGATAACATGATCTCTTGTGTGACACCACACACCATGTTATCTACAATGTAAAGTATTAGACAATATTGCATAACCATAAAAATATGCAAACAATGATCATGTGATTCTTATTTCAAAATAAAGATGTTCATACAAAAGATAAACTTTTCAGTATACATCCCTACATTGCGCAATTTGGCCACTATTGATGGTGGTAGTTGGAGTTGCGCACTCGGCCACTGTAGATGGTGGTTTCCTTGTATGAATTTGGGTTAATACTGTAGTTATGGATAGAATGTTTGGCATTACTATACCATGGACTTGTTTGACCAAGAGTTTGATGGAATTCACTTAGTTTGAAGCTGGTGAAACCAATTTACAAGACCTAGATGGTGGTTAATTTGTGCACGAGTATTAGTTTATCCTTTCGAGGTAGATGAAAGGATGTTATACGCAGATGCATCATTTTAGGGATCGGGGCGATTCCGATGCAGTTAAATAAGGCGTATCTTTTGCTTACGACAGTTAAGAAACTATGAGATAGGCTGTCATATACATGATGTGGCTTTAGTAGTTATTATCTAGATTTATGGATGTATGGAATGTAAGTGCTGATGGAGTTTTGACTACCTACTGTGTAGCTACTATAGAGTTGCTGGAACACGAAAAATTGCAACGAGTGAGATTCGTCGCTATAGTCTCCCAGCACTTACAGAGTGTGTGGTGGAGCGAATTTTTAATGGTAGATGGACTTCTCTTTTGAGAAGATAATTTTCCCTCTCTAATATGGATAGGTGTTCTGGACACACATCCAGTTAAGGAAGAGTGGTTACAGGAAGCACTTCATTAAAGATTTGTTGTTCATTCTGATAGTACTCGGATGTACCGAGTGTTGAAATGATTATACTGGTGGGAATGGTATGAAGAGAGATACCGCAGACTTTGTTACTGGGTATTTAGTATACTAGTAGGTGAAGGTTGAACATCAGAAACTCACTGGATTGCTCCAAGAAATTTTGATTCTGGAATGGAAGTGAGAGCATATTACTATTGATTACGTTACGGGATTCCCTAGAACCCATAAAGGACATGATGCGATTTGGGTGATCATGGATCGATTAACCAAATCCGTCCATTTCTTTCCTATTGATGGGACGGACTCATTGGATCATCTGGCAAAGTTGTACTATCGAGAGATTATCAGATTGCACGGAGTGCCTTTGGGTATTATATATGATAGAGACCCGCAATTTACCTCGCAATTTTGGTAGAGTCTGCATCAGACCATGGGAATAGAGCTTCGACTCAGTACAATGTTTCATCTGCAGATGGATAGATAGTCTGAGCGTATCATTTAGACATTGAGAATCTATTGAGATCCTGTGTCATGGATTATGGAGGTAGTTGGGTGAATCACATTCCTTTAGTGGAATTTAACTATAGGAACAGTTATCACTTCTCCATTCAGATGACTCCTTTTGAGGCCCTATATGAAAGACCATGTAGATCTCCCGTGTTGTGGGAGGAAGTCAGGGAATGACAGCTATTTGGGGCCACAGAGTATCAAACATGATGCGGAGTTAGTGCGCGTCATTGGATGATGGTTGTCCGAGGCACAGGATCAACAGAAGAGTTACATAGACCAGAGGCGAAGGCCTTTGGAGTTATCAGTTGGGGAACAAGTATTTCTGCGTGTTTCACCTATGGAAAAGGAGTGAAATGATTTAGGCTAAAAGGAAAGTTATCTCTACACTACATTGATCCAGTTGAGATATTGGCATGGATTGGAGGTGTAACTTACCGATTAGCTTTACCTCCGACACTAGCGGGTGTTCATAACGTATTTCATGTTTATATGCTGAGGAAATACGTTCCACATTTAGATCATGTTCTGAAAGAGGTTCCGATTCTACCTCCATCTAATGCGACCTATGAGAAGATTCCAGTGTGAATTCTTGGTCACAAGGAGCGACAGTTGCGGAGCAAAACCATCCGACTCGTAAAGGTTGGATGGCATTATCATACGAATGAGGAGGCTATGTTGGAGCTAGAATATACTATTCGAGCTCGATACCCTCATCTATTTACTAGAGGTATGTGGTCATTTCAGAAATTTTTGGTATTGGTTCTTACATTTAAGTACGAATTTTGTGGACCAAATTTTTATTAGTGGAGGAGAATGTAAAATACCAGAAAAAAAAATATAAATAAAATAAAAATATTCCTTATTAATTAATAAATTATCTTGTGGAATTTTTCAGAAATTTTTAGAAATTTTTTTGAAATTAAATGGAGTTTCTACGATATTTTTAGGGAAAGATTTAATAGACATTAGGAAAGCCTGTTTGGGTTATCTGCTTATAGGGACTAAAAATCCTACCCGTTATCCCCAAAAACCCGACCCTCTTCCTTTCTACCATTTTCTCTTCGCTGTGGTTTCCTCTTTACTTTCGTTTCACAATTTCTCTCCTTCCCATTTGCGTCGGCCGATCCACTTCATTTCCTTTCGATTTCTCCGGTTGCCATCCCTCCTGAGGCTCTCTCTCGTGATTCCTCACCGTGGCTGCGTCTTCTCCGCCACCTTCTCTTCTCTCGCGCTTGGAAATGAGATTGTCACCATACCACTTGCCCTGGTACGCCTCCAAAGCACCTCATTTGCGCGAATCGCCGTGCCGAGCCCGCTTATTGTGCCCTAATGCATCGCCACCGTGAGTTTGAAGAGGCTGGCATCACAGCTCCTATGGCCCTCTATTCTGTCGAGCAGCAAGTGTCGCCGCCCAAATCGCGATCTTCCCCTCCCTTCACCGTCGTGGATTGGTGTTCTTTCCTCCACGCCAGCAATGCCGACGCCTCTGCCTGAGCCGCCAACATGTCCTCTTCCTCCGTTGCAGCCACATCTTCGTGGTCAACATTGATTGAGGTCGATGACGCCCTATTCCGCAATGTTGCTGCCGTTCGACGATCACTTGATCAACTAGCCACCACTTTCCCCCACATGTGGCAGGGTTGGGGATCGAGACCAATAGTACCTTTGCGACCTTGATTTGGATGCGAGCAGCATGGTGGTTGGATTACCTTCATTGTGGTCGGCGGTCTTCTCTGTTATGGAGCCAGTTTTCTTCATTGTGGTTAATTTGGGATTAGGTTGCTGTTGCCGTTGGAGAAGGGAGGTAAGACTGTTGAAATTTTTATGCAGCTATGAATAGGGGAGATGAGAACGTGGTTTCCGGTTCTGTGGATGGTGCTGCCGGTGGTCGCCGGAGATAGTGGTTTTGTGCGGTGAATAAGGGAGAAGGAAAGGTTGTTGTTGAGGGATTTTTCTAGTGTAAGTAAGCAGTGATTTATTCCTTTTTTGTTTCATCTGAAATTTGATGTATGTTGATCACAACAAGATTAGGTGTGCGGATTTTATTTTGCAACAGGGCTAGGAGCTGAAATCTTCGCTCTGGCGCTCTATTTTGGGTGGTGGCCGATTTGTGAGTGAGACGAGAAGGTGAGCTACATTTACAATGTTTATTTAGGTGCTGTTCAGTTTTTTGTTATTGTTTAGTTGATTTGGATTGGCTATTCGGACGCAGATCTGATACATTTAAATGAAGCAGGAAGCTGTGCAAAAGAAGTTAAGGATTGGTAAATCAGAGTTGGAATTGATTTCTAATTTGATTGTTGGATTCAGATCTGATGAGGATTAAGAAGATGAGCAGATGAAAACAAGGCTTGGTAAGTATAGATTTGGTTGTTCATAGTTGTGTATCCGTTATGTTTAGTAAACTGATCTAGATATGCTATAATTATATAGTGGTGATAGTACCTGTTCATTACATGATGATGTTTGATTTATTTAGATTAAATTGAGACCAGATTCTTTAAACAGATTAAGAAGTGGTTGAGATGAAAACTGCATGAGGACTTTGATATGAGGCAGGTTCACGGATGTGAAGACAACTTGGATTCTCAGACAAGGTGTCAAGACAGGTGGGTAATTCCTACCATGGTCAGGTAGTTTTAATGCATACAGATTTAAATGTATGATCATCTTATATGATCATGTTACCTTGACTCTCTTCTTATTTACACTTGCGCTTAGTACTTTACCTTTGGCTGTTAACTCTATTGCTGCTATCATGTTTGATTTTATCATGATTAGGAGTTATATATATAGGTGATGTAAGTAACTTATAATTTGTTTAGTTAAGTGCAAATAGTAAAGTCTGGATGACAACCTAACTATAAAATGGGAAAAAAGATCATCCGTAGGTAGATAATGTCTTGAACCTAGGGTTAATTCTAGTACCTTTAGGTTGCATGTTTATCACCGACCATGTATTGTGTAAATGGTCAGGTGAATGGTATTTAGTGTGTCACTACGGACTGGTGGTCATAGCTTGTTATAATCAGTTGAGTATGACTTTCTTCAAAATAGAGAGTGCATCGATCAGTAAGTATGACTCTCTACAGGATAGAGAGTGTTATGATCAGTTGAGTATGACTCTCTGCAGGATAGAGAGTGTATTGATCTGATTAGTACGACTCTCTGTAGAATAGAGAGTCTATGGTGGATGTTTGTATGTGGGACATTCCATTCATGTCATTTGCATGCACGCTGGCGACGTGGTCTCCCTTGTGGTTGAGAGGATCGCCAATCATTCTGCCTCCACGGTTACTCATAGGAGGAGTATCCGGTTTGAGGGCAGAGCATAGTGGTGCCGCACTCTACCACTATTGATGGTGGTAGTGGGATTTGTGTGTCGTAGTCCTATTGGTGAGTGGAAACTTCGTCTCCCACTTCAACTCGATCACTTGTTCATGGCGATCCCTTCTACGTCCCCGGATAAAAAAATTTATCCTTCACAAGAAGGATTGCCCAAGCAACCTTGTCATCGTCGTGCTATTCATTTAGAGTAGTCACTTGAACAAACTTGTTGTTCAAGCGACCAACCTCTATTCCATGAATAGCCGCGGAATAGACGATGTACGGATCACCGAATTTTGTGTTTATGTTCGGGATCCAAGTATTATTTAGCCACAAAACATAATATATATCATGCATATAGTTGAAAAGCAAATATAAACATGTAACAAATGAAAATAGAGAATCGATATACCTGTCGATCTTCTATTGTATGACCTTCCTCCTTTCGGACGTCGTGTGGGCGACGATCTACCAAAAGTTGAAGCTCCAAGATCACCAATCTTCCTTCCTTGCTCGTTCTGAGCAAGAGGAAGAATAGAAACAAGACTCTTCTCCTTCCTTTAGCCAACCAACAAGCAACAAGCAATTTTCTTGCCGTCGGCCAACAAGGAGAAGGGAGAAAAGGTGAATGCCGACCAAAGCTCCAAAGGAGAACACTAAGCCTAGGTTTTACCGGCCAAAGAGAGGGAGAGGGGCTGCTTTGGACGCCGGCCAAGGGATGGAAAGGGATGCTAGGTCACCGGCCACCTTGAGGAAGAAGAAGATAAGGAAAATATTTACTTAATAGGTGTCGGCAACTCCAAACCCTAGCCTCCATGCCTTGCCACCCAAAACCCTAATCCTATCTCTTGTTGGATTCAAGTTGCCGCCCACCCCTTGCCCTCCTTTTATATAGTTAGGGATAAGCCTTGTTTTAATCTCCACCATTGGTTCTAGGGAATTAATCTCAACCGTCGGATCTAGAGATTTAATCTCTACCTTTGGATCTAGAGTTTTGTTTCTATCCATTGGATCTAAGCTTCATGAGGTATTAATAGGCTACAATAGGGACCATGAGGAGGATTTGAATCTTAGCCACCCAATGGATTAAGCCAACATAAAGTTTGATCCATAAGTGATAATACAATCCACTAAAGGATTATCATTGATCTACCTCACCAACCCCCATAAGTTAATATGGGATCCATATATTATTTGTATATTTTTCTCCCCGTATTTAAGATCTCGTATGTCCGTCGATTAATTAATTTACTGACCATTAATCAATCAACATCTAACTCCATGAGTAGTACCACTCAACCTTTTCATCATGTCGGACCAAGTCCACCTGCAGGGTTTACATGATGAACCTTATGAGCTCCTCAAGGGGACATCATCATCCTAATATATAGGACACGGTTTCCTCCTATAATCAACAACACACCATATAAATAATATCATCTACCAACTTACCGAGCCTATTGATTTAATATATAAATCTTGCCCATTGGTAAATTAAAGAGATGAATACTAAGTATATGTGCCCGTTATTATATCGGGATTAAGAGTATGTACAATATAATATCTGAGGTCTAATTCGATTAAGTTGTCAGCAATAAATCGAATAACATCTAAGTCGATCCTGTTCAATACACACAAAGTGCATTAGTGAGATTGTATGGTAAAGACAAACCAATCCAAAATCACACTACAACCATTCAAATGGTTTGTCCAAAGCCATCTCGGTTGTGAGCCTTTACTTATACTTTATAAGGAACTGATAACATGATCTCCCGTTTGACACCACACACCATGTTATCTACAATGTAATGTATTAGACAATATGCATAGCTATTAAAATATGCAAATAATGATCATGTGATTCTTATTTCAAAATAAAGATGTTCATACAAAAGATAGACTTTTCAGTATAAATCACAACAATCTCCCACTTATACTAAAAGACTATGTTGTCCTCAAACTGCCATACATCTGATCCCCATTCCCTCCACATTCCTATCAAAAGCTCTCACCGGAAGGGCCTTAGTGAAAGGATCTGCCAGGTTATCCTCCGATGCAATCTTGGCCACAACAACTTCTCCTCTCTTTACGATTTCTCATATCAGGTGGTACTTGCACTCTATGTGCTTACTTGCCTTATGGCCTCGTGGTTCCTTCGAGTTTGCAACTACACCACTATTATCACAATAAATTGTGATAGTTCTGGGCAAACCTGGAATCACATCCAAGTCTATCAGGAAGTTCCTGAGCCACACATCTTCTTTGGCCACCTCAGAGGCTGCCACATACTCAGCTTCCATGGTAGAGTCCGCCACGCATTTTTGCTTGACACTCCTCCATACAATGGCTCCACCTCCCAAAGTAAACACAAAACCTGAGGTAGACTTACTGTTATCCCTATCTGATTGGAAGTCAGAATCCGTGTAACCCACAGGGAGTAATTGGTCTGCCTGGTAAACTAGCATATAATCCCTAGTCTTTCTCAGGTACTTCAATATATGTTTTACCGTAGTCCAATGTCCCTATCCTGGATTACTTTGATATCTGCTGACCATGCCCACGACATAGCAGATATCTGGTCTCGTACATAGCATCACATACATGAGGCTTCCTACTGCCGAGGCATAAGGAACTGCCTTCATCTCCTCTATCTCCTCAGATGTTCTAGGACACATCTCCTTAGATAAAGCAACTCCATGCCTGAAAGGTAGAAAACCGTTCTTAGAGTTCTGCATGCTAAAACGATCCATAATCGTGTCTATGTATGAAGCTTGGGATAAGCACAACATCCTTTTCCTGTGATCCCTTATAACCTTGATCCCAAGGATGTGTCCCACTTCTCCCAAGTCCTTCATATCAAACTGTTTGGACAACCATACCCTTACGTACGATAACACCTTGATATTGTTGCCAATCAACAAAATGTCATCTATGTATAGTACAAGAAATACCACAAAATTTCCGTCACATCTCTTGTATACACAAGACTCATCCGGACTTTAAATAAATCTATAAGACTAGATTACCTCATCAAAGGGGATGTTCCAAGACCTCGAAGCTTGCTTCAATCCATAAATGGACCGATTAAGCTTACATACAAGATGCTCTTTGCCCTTCGTAATGAATCCCTCTGGTTGCTTCATATAGATGTTTTCCTCAAGACTTCCATTAAGGAAAGCTGTCTTGACATCCATCTGCCATACCTCATAATCCATATGAGCTGCTATGCATAAAAGAATCCGGATATACTTAAGCATGGCTATCGGTGAAAAGGTATCCTCATAATCGATACCCTCTTTCTGAGTATACCCCTTCGCAACAAGCCTCGCATTGAAGGTCTCAACCTTCCCATCTATTCATCTCTTTCTTTTGTAGATCCACTTGCATCCAATGGTTTTTACACCATCGAGTTGTTCTACTAGCTCCCAGACCTGATTCGAATCCATAGATTCAATCTCAGCATTCATTGCACTTCACCAAGATACTGCATCTTTATCTTGGATTGCCTCGTCATATGTCCAGGGATCAGGTTTTTGTTTGCCAGGGACCAAATCAGAAGATTCTACTAAGAACATGAATCTATCAGGCTATCTCACAACCCCCCACTACGACGAGGTATTTCTTGTGTATCCTCTGTGACACGCGGTGCAGTGACTTGTGGTATATCCTCTTGTACTGGTGGTACTGAAGAAGTGACTTCCCCTTTTAATTCCTCCAGAACAATTTTACTCTAGGGCTTGTGGCTCATCACATAGTCTTCTCTAGAAATTTGGTGTTCATGCTAATGATCACCCTTTGATCTCTAGGACTATAAAACAAACCACCCTTCGTTCCTCTAGGATAGCCAACGAACATGCATACTTATGTACGAGGTTCCAACTTACCAGCATCTGCCTTCAGCACATGTGCTGGACTCCCCCAAATCCGAATATATCTTAGACTAGGCTTTTGCCCAGTCCACAATTCTGTGGGAGTAGAAGACACTGATTTAGATGGAACCAAGTTTAGAATGTAAACCGCCGTTTCTAGAGCATATCCCCAGAACAAATCTGGCAACTCAGAATAACTCATCATCGATCTAACCATCTCCATAAGAGTTCTATTCCTTCGCTCTGCTACACCATTCAGTTGGGGTGTGCCAGGTGCAGACAATTGCGATTGAATCCCAGCCTCTGATAAGTAATTCCTAAACTCTCCCAAGAGGTACTCTCCACCACGATCAGATCGTAGTGTCTTGATACTTTTACCTTGACATTTCTCCACATTAGCCTTGAATTCTTTGAACTTGTCAAAGCATTCAGACTTGTGGCACATTAAGTAAATGTATCCATTTCTTGAATAATCGCCTATAAAGGAGACGAAATACTCAAAACCAACTCTAGCCTGGATAGACATAGGACCACACAAATCAGAGTGAACCAACTCCAACACATCTTTGGCTCTATACCCCTTAGCCTTAAGAGGTCTCTTGGTCATTTTACCCTCCAAGAAAGATTCACAGGTTGGGAAATCCTCCACCACTAATGAACCCAGAAGTCCATCAGCTATCAACCTTTGAATTCTGCTTAGGTTAATATGACCAAGCCTAAGATGCCAAAGATATGTTTGGTTCATCTTCGAAGGTTCTTTTCTCTTCTTGGAATTAGAAGACGAGTTATTAACTTCAATTTGCATCGTGGGAGGTTTTGGCTCAAGTGTGTATAGATTTTCTATCAATGCACCTGAACAGATAATGTCCCTATTCCTTTTTATAACAACTCTGTCATTAAAAGAAATAGAATATCCATCCATAAACAATTTAGAAACCGAAATTAAATTTTTTCTAAATAAAGGTACATAAAGACAATTCTTAAGAACCAAAACTTTATTTTTCTCAAAAGATAAATGAACCTCTCCCACTACAACAACCGCCACCTTCGTGGCATTGCCCAAGTACACGGTAATCTCTCCCTCAGCCAGTCATCTGGTTTCCTGGAACCCCTGCAAAGTATTGCAGACATGATCAGTGGCTCTCGTATCTACACACCAGGTGCTGGTAGATAACACCGCTAAACATGTTTCAACGACTAGACCAAAAGATATACCTTTGTTCTGCTTGCGGTTGGGGCAGTTTTTCTTCCAGTGTCCAATCTGCTTACAAGTGAAGCACTTGCCTTTCAGCTTCTTCACTCCTCCCTGAGTTCCTCCCACCGCCTTTGTCCCAGTTTGTTTCTTCTTCTTCTTGCCTTTCGGCTTAGAAGTAGAAACCTTTTGGGTCACCATGGCATGCGCCTGAGCACTCTGACGAAATAGCCCCTCTGCCGCCTGGAGTTCTGTCAGTAGCTCCACCAATGAATACAACCTTTTGTTCATGTTGTAGTTTAGGCGAAACTGCTCAAAACTTTTAGGTAGAGACTGGAGAATGATATCGACCTGGGTTTCCCCATCGATCTCAGCTCCGAGGACTTCCAACTCATTCAAATGAGCCATTATCTTGAGAACATGATCCCTTACGGGTGTTCCCTCGATCATGGTGGTCGTTATCAAGTTTCTCATGGCTTCTTGCCTCGCAGCCCGATTCTAGTGTCTGAAAAGCTCTTTGAGATTGAGCATCATGTCATAAGCAGTGGGTATGGCTTGATGCTGATGTTGTAGTACATTTGACATAGATGCCAAAATGTAACACCGTGCCATCTCATCGTCCTTTATCCACTTCTTATAACTCTCTTTCTCCTTTTCCCTAGAATCATCTACAGGCTTAGGAAGGCACTCTTCGAGGAGTACATATTTGTATTCCTCAGCAGTCAAGACAATGTCAAGATTCCTCTTCCAATCAACATAGTTGGGTCCAGTAAGTTTATTCTCTTTCAGTATCACAGCAAGCGGGTTGAAAGTCATTTTGAAAGAAAACCTAAGAATCACATAAATCAATACATTAGATTTCAAAAAATTATTGATTCCTCAAACAATAAAATTTTAAAATCAACCAACACCTCAAAACACCGAGAATATCATATGCCACGATAGTGTGGACGTATATGAATTCTACATTTGTAAGAGGAGATTTTACCCATTAATTTTACTATCTTGTCAACCTACCTTTTTGACAAGTAAAATTAATAGTTGGTTCCTTTTTAAAAGCAGTGACTCCGATGGGGAGGATACTTATATTTGTATCTAAGTGTTCACCATTACTCAGTACCAAGGTAATTATCTCGGGTTATGTGCCTTCCGATGGGGAAGTACACACGCTCCTTAATAATTCCCTATAACCATATTCGTCCTTGTGATCTGCAAACAAACTCATCCGATGGGGAGGAAGGCACTCAGAGCCGACACACAAGTTTGTTTGCATCACATGTCAAATTGAAATGGAGGTCGTGGGAATTTATAAAAATATCCCTCTCCCACTTAGTAATTTGAAAATGAGGAATTTTCTAGCCTACGACATGCATATTAAACAATAAGCAATAAATATGAAAAATAAATTATTTTCCAACTATTATGGCTTTTGTCTTCAATATGTGTCCCGTCGCATCGCCATCTCGTTCGCTCCTCCTACGCCACGTACGATCCATCCGGAGATCTGAGCCGAGAGTAAAAACTATTTTAATTTACATCCATCGATCCTATACTCCACGAGGGAGTGTACATGAAATCTAGATCGAAAGTAAAATAAAATAGAAAGAGTGGCTAAAGAATGTCGTATCTAATTTGCAAAAAATTAAATACTAGCCTCGTCAACCCCGAGGATTCAACAAAATATACTATTACACACATACAATCGCATACACACATATGACCATAATAGTCGGATCTTATGCCTGCAACCAAAGAGTTAACCTACGCATATCCTACTATTATCCGGCATATATAATATATGAAAAATGCATAAGAGTAACCGAATCCATAAACACACAAAACCGAAAACCGTGGCTCTGATACCAATTGTTGGTCAGGGGAAACTTCGCTTCCCACTTCAACTCGGTCACTTATTCATGGCGATCCCTTCTACGTCCTCGGATAAAAAAATTTATCCTTGACAAGAGGGATTGCCCAAGCAACCTTGTCATCGTCGTGCTATTCGTTTAGAGTAGTCACTTGAATAAACTTGTTGTTCAAGCGACCAACCTCTGTTCCACGAATAGCCGCGGAATAGACGATGTACGGATCGCCAGTTTTTGTGTTTATGTTCGGGATCCAAGTATTATTTAGCCACAAAACATAATATATATCATGCATATAATTGAAAAGCAAATATAAACATGTAACAAATGAAAATAGAGAATCGATATACCTCTCGATCTTCTATTGTATGACCTTCCTCCTTTCGGACGTCGTGTGGGTGACGTTCTACCAAAAGTTGAAGCTCCTAGATCACCAATCTTCCTTCCTTGCTCGTTCCGAGCAAGAGGAAGAATAGAAACAAGACTCTTCTCTTTCCTTTAGCCAATCAACAAGCAACAAGCAATTTGCTTGCCGCCGGCCAACAAGGAGAAGGGAGAAAAGGTGAATGCCGACCAAAGCTCCAAGGGAGAACTCTAAGCCTAGGTTTTACCGGCCAAAGAGAGGGAGAGGAGCTGCTTTGGACACCGACCATGGGCTGGAAAGGGATTCTAGGTCACCGGCCACCTTGAGGAAGAAGAAGATAAGGAAAATATTTCCTTAATAGGTGCCGCCAACTCCAAACCCTAGCCTCCAAGCCTTGCCGCCCAAAACCCTAATCCTATCTCTTGTTGGATTCAAGTTTCCGCCAACCCCTTGCCCTCCTTTTATAGAGTTAGGGATAAGCCTTGTTTTAATCTCAACCATTAGTTCTAGGGATTTAATCTCAACCGTCGAATCTAGACATTTAATCTCAACCGTCAGATCTAGAGATTTAATCTCTACCTTTGGATCTAGAGTTTTGTTTCTATCAATTGGATCTAAGCTTCATGAGGTATTAATAGGCTACAATAGGGACCATGAGGAGGAGTTGGATCTTGGTCACCCAATGGATCAAGCCCACATAAAGTCCGATCCATTAATGATAATCCAATCCACTAAAGGATTATCATTGATCTACCTCACCAACCCCCATAAGTTAATATTGGCCCTATATATTATTTGTACATTTTTCTCCCCGTGTTTAAGATCTCAAATGTCCATCGATTAATTAATTTACTGACAATTAATTAATCAACATCTAACTCCATGAGAAGTACCACTCAACCTTTTCATCATGCCGGACCAAGTCCACCTACAGGGTTTACATGATGAACCTTATGAGCTCCTCAAGGGGACATCATCATCCTAATATATAGGACACGATTTCCTCCTATAATCAACGACACACCGAATAAATAATATTATCTCCTAACTTACCGAGCCTATCGATTTAATCTATAAATCTCGCCCATTGGTAAATCAAAGAGATGAATACTAAGTATATGTGCCCATTATTATATCATGATTAAGATTATGTACAATATAATATCTGAGGTCTGATTCGATTATGTAGTCAGTAATAAATCGAATCACCTCTAAGTCGGTCCTGCTCAATACATACAAAGTGCACTAGTGAGATTCTATGGTCAAGATAAATCAATCCCAAATCACACTACAACCATTCCAATGGTTTGTCCAAAGCCATCTCGGTTGTGAGCCTTTACTTATACTTTACAAGGAACCGATAACATGATCTCCCGTGTGGCACCACACACCATGTTATCTACAATGTAATGTATTAGACAATATGCATAGCCCTAAAAATATGCAAACAATGATCATGTGATTCTTATTTCAAAATAAAGATGTTCATACAAAAGATAGACTTTTCAGTATACATCCCAACAAGTCCTGCGTGTGTGGCACTCGACCACTCATGGGTAGTGACTGTCGGAGTGACCAACAGCAGGGACCCCCATCGTGTTGCTTGCTCTTCACGCTTATATGCTACTCAATCATACTGCCTACTCGACCACTCGAGAGTAGTGGTTGGTGTTGAGTTGGGACAGTTGTCATGCTCGAGCCACTGAGGCCACACTAGGATCGTGGTAGCTTTTGGGTGAGCCGACATGACCATGCATGCTGCATTGTCAACTTATGACATTTTTGCATATTGCCATATATATACATATATGCATGTATATATATATATATATATGGATGATTGTGATTAGTATACATATATAGATGCAGTCTATATATATATATGCTTAATGTGATGCTGCATTTGATTGTACTATGCTTGTTGCATTTGGTTGTACACCATCTTCATACATGCTACTCGCATGGCTTATATGGTCGTGTAGGATACCTGTATAGTTGTTGGATTGTCTATTGCATTTTTTGACCTGTATTTATGTCGTTATATCATTTAGAGCAAACTTCCTGTATACATATATATTGTGGATATGTGCTCAGGTTGGATAGGTGTATCGTAGCAGACATTCAGGTATGTCTGCATTTTATATTGGCTTTTGGTTAGAAGATATATATACATGGATATGTTATCATGTTAGTGTTACCAGATATACCTGTAGATTTTTCTATCGAATTACATGTGATATGGATATATACATGTTTTCCTATTACCTGCTGAGTTTTACTCACCACCACGAACCTTGGGTTTTTCTATCGCCTAGGTAACAGGTAATCGACTTCGTAATAGACTTGGAGCACCACTGGCTGGCATCGTCTCATCTCAACTCCGAGAGTCTGGGTTTTTGGGTTTTCGTTGGTGTTTCGATATGTCTTTGTTTTTTGTGTGATGATTGTAGTATGTGACTATTGTTGTTGTATCTTTCTTTTTTGGTTTTGTTATGGTGGTGATTAGTTTTGGTGTTAGTCATAACGGTATGCATGTGTGTGGTATTATTGTTGTGTTGTTTGTTGGGGATCGATACGGCCGGCTAGAGGGGGGTGAATAGCCCTCGTTCGTTGGATGTCGTATTTTGCTCGTCTACAAAACGTTAGCACAAGCAGAATATGCAAATATAAATAAAGACAAAGCAAAAGATAAACAAACTATACAAACATCGAGATGTAACGTGGTTCACGGCTACGCCGCTAATCCACGGTCCGATTCGTCCACGGTGAATCACTCCGCCAAAGCCAATCACTATTGGTCTCTCCTTTGCACCAAGCTAGGTGGAGGTAACCTTTACAAACAAGATCACTCTTCTTACAATAAGAATGGAGTAAAAGCAAGTAAGAAGAGTTTAGAGCTTGTGGGGCACTTGGATGGTCGTTTGAAGTAAGAGCATTAACCCCCCAAAGCTCAACACCCTCTCTTTTTATAGAGAGGAGGCTTTTCTTCCTGTTGGCCGCCACCAGTCGACTGCTGACCTTGGCAGTCGACTGTCGCCACTACAATGGTCTCCGAACACGTTGGATCCCGACCGTTGCAGTCCAACGGAACACTTGGCAGTCGACTGATGGACCTCATCACCGATCACGCCGCCTCCGTAGTCGATCGCCTAATCGGCTACGAGCGGTTCGTGGCAAACCCTTTCGGTCATCACCGCTTGCAATCGATTGATGGTCTTAGCGATTGATCGCCACATATGGCGATCGACTCGGCCTCAAACACACTCAGTTGAATACCAGTCGAACCACGTTCGACTAAGAGCATTCGACTGTCATTCCATGGCAGTCGACTGGTGTCGGGAAATCCCATCTGACACTTAGCCAAATGACCAAGTTTCACCTAAGAGTTACCCCCTTCCCGGGTTACATTCGCTCACTCTCATCTCTCGGAGTCCCTCGCCTTCGAAGTTCTCTTCGTCAAGCACGTCCTCGACAAAGATCGCGACGCGGCTCTGCAATGCTCCTTCGCGTCTCTTGCCTCGAAGTCTACTTCCTCCAGCTTCACTCCAAGCTTCTCGTTCGACGGTCCCTCGGATGCTCCAAGAGCACGACTTCCGCAAAGCTATCCTTCACCGACTCAAGGACTGAGTCATGAGATGTGAAACTCGCCACGGCTCCATGTGCGAATTACGAAGTCCTGCACGACTTCAACGCACATATCAAATCAACATAACAAACTAACTTAAACCCTTTGCCACACACATCAAAACCTAATCATGGCAAGAGATTGCCCTAACAATCTCCCCCTTTTTGATGTGTGGCAATCCGTTTAAGTTAGGTAAAAACATTTGATAAAAATTTCTAAGGTAAGAAAGCATGTAAACATAAACATGATATAACAACATGCTACTCCCCCTTAATCCATGAAACTCCCCATACATATTTCTCCCCCTATCATAATTAACTTAAACATAATATTTTCTCCTCCTTTGACACCATAAAAAAGATTAGTACTAAGTTATAAGCCCATGGCATCAAGTCTAATAGAAGGAAAATACCAAAAACATGTTTAAAATTTGAAATCAGAAAATATTGGACTGTTTTTCAGGTGAGCAGTCGACTGGCACAATGGTTTTCGAAATTTTGATTTTCTGGGAGAATATTAGAAATACATTAAAAATTCTAGAAATTTCTAAAAATCAAGAGATTTGGGGAACACATTTCTTGTAAGGTTCTTTATCAGTGAAAAATAATTTTTCATGAAAGATCATTATATTTTCACGTATTTGCCAAAAATCCAAAAGTTTTAAAAACCACTAGGTTTTTTACCATTCTAGTATCAAGTTTAACACCTAGTTTTGCATCCAATTGTTTCAAAACATGAATACATGTATTTTAAGGTAATAAATTGTTTTGAAAACATATGAAATATCCAACCATGATCTTTGGGCAATATGTCTATGAATTAAACATAAGTCTTCCCCATGATTGGTCTATTATTGCTATTTTGATACTTTAAATGACCATCTAAATGCCATAGGCATTAGTGGACATTTGTATCATCCTAACATCTCACTCATGCTAAGTTTTCAATCATGGTAGCCTATAGTGAGTGTGAGATGTATCCTAGAGGTATTTTTATATACTTAACCATTATATTCATGCAATTCTATCAAGGTTAAGTATCACCCTAACAATCCTCATGATCATAAAGACATATGTGTGTGAATTTCACATTATGATCATGAAATACATGTATTCATCAATTTTTAATCATGCATTAGGTATTATATCATGATAATAAGCAAATATTATCTAAAGCATGATTTAACCCTATTTCTCATGATGATGTGCCAAATTTCAAGATCATAAATCATGATTGCGAACATACATAGCAATTACATTAATCATCATGATTTAAGCATTATTAACTATTTATAGTCACGTTATAATCACTTAACACTATTTAAAAATATTGTCCCGCCATCCTAAGTCAACCAAAAATATGATATAGGTCAAGTCCATATGGTTGACTATCCTAGGGTTTTCCTAACCCTTAAGGATGGATTTTGGAACCCAAAATAGATTCTTGCCTATGGGGTTCACTAGAAATTCCTTAGGAATCCATTTCCTAGCAATTACTTTCTTCTTATCTTGTCCCCTAGCAATTAGACATTTGTAGGCCTTTTCATTTTTCTTTTCTTTATAACCTAGGCCTTTCTTATTGAAGCTAGCTCTTTGGCTCCCTATAATCATGTTCAAGGTGTTTGAGCCAATTGTAAACTTTTCTAGGGCTTTGGTTAAATAATCTACTTTCTCTCTTAAAGCCCTATTTTCCTCTATGCATGCATCATTAACATCAAAAGGCATATAGTTATCATGTGAGCATGCATCATTTAAGCTAGAAGAAATATTATCATTTAAGCATGCTTTTTCTAGCTTATTTTCTAAATCCTTAATTTGATCTAACATGCTCTTATTTTTCTTCTTTATAAATAAATCCTTAGTTAAGCTAGAAATCATAGAAACTATTTTACTAGGTGAAATATTGGTTACCATAGTTTCCATGTCCTCTTCTTCTTCGGATGAGGAGGTGGAGGCTCCCCCTTCACTAGAGCTCCCTCCACTTGAGCTTGATTCTTCATTTTCGGTGGAGGAGCAATCCAAGTCGTCAAATGCCATCAATGCTAGGTTGGTGACAAATGCATTTTCTTCCTCGGATGATGATGAAGATGAGGAGGAAGGGTCATCCCAAGTCTTTGCTTTGAATGCCTTGGCCTTTCCCTTTTCCTTTGCTTTCTTCTCCTCTTCCTTTTTCTTCTTGCTCCCCTTTTTCTTCTTCTTTTCTTCTTTCTTCTTCCTCTCTTCCTTGCTCTTGTTTAGGAGGGGACAATTGTCCCTTATGTGGCCCTCTCCTTGGCAATTGTAGCATATGATCTTTCCTCTTTGTCTCCTATTCCTATCATTTGATTTGTTAAATCTAAAACCTTTTAATGCACGTCTTACCCTCCTTACCATATACGCTTCTTCCGTGCTATCCATGGAGGAGGAGGAAGAGGCTTCATCATTGGAGGAGGAGGGGATCTCCATCTTCTTCTTCCCCTTATTTGCCATCAATGCTACTCCCCTTGAAGGTTGGATTCTTGGCTCTTCTTGTATTCCTTCAAGCCTCGTTTCGTGGAGTTCCATTGTTGAGAAGAACTCCTCCAAGGTGCTTACTTCTAAATTCTTCGAGATATAGAAGGAGTCCACCATGGAGCTCCACTTTGAGGACTGGGGAAAGGCATCTATGGCCTTCATTACCATATCCCGGTTGGAGAGCTTTTCACCTACACTTGTCAAACCGGTTAGAACTTCCTTAAATCTAGAGTGTAGAGATTTTACCTTCTCTCCCTTTTCGAGTTTGATATTGGACAATTGGGAGCGAAGGACATCTCTCCTTGATAGCTTTGCCTCGGATGTGCCTTCATGGATCTCTATTAATTTCTCCCACATTTCCTTGGCGCTAGCACACTCTCCTATCCGGTTGACTTCTTGTTGGGGGAGGACATTGTATAGATGATGCTTGGCCTTTGAATTTGCCAAGTATTCTTCTCTTTGCCTCTTGCTCCACCTTGATTTTTCAAATGGCTCCCCATCTTCGTTCCTAGGCAACTCGAAACCGTTTTCCATTATTAAAAGGATTTCAAAGTCGATTTCGAAGAATTCCTCCATTCGCTTCTTCCACCAAGAGAATTCGCCGTCGAACTTCGGTGGGTGGATGTTGGAGCCGGCCATTTTGAATGTTGCTTATTGTGGCGATTAGTCCTCGACAAGCTTTCCTTGGCTCTAATACCACTTGTTGGGGATCGATACGGCCGGCTAGAGGGGGGTGAATAGCCCTCATTCGTTGGATGTCGTATTTTGCTCGTCTACAAAACGTTAGCGAAAGCAGAATATGCAAATATAAATAAAGACAAAGCAAAAGATAAACAAACAATACAAACACTGAGATGTAACATGGTTCACGGCTAAGCCGCTAATCCACGGTCCGATTCGTCCACGGTGAATCACTCCGCCAAAGCCAATCACTATTGGTCTCTCCTTTGCACCAAGCTAGGTGGAGGTAACCTTTACAAACAAGATCACTCTTCTTACAATAAGAATGGAGTAAAAGCAAGTAAGAAGAGTTTAGAGCTTGTGGGGCACTTGGATGGTCGTTTGGAGTAAGAGCATTAACCCCCCAAAGCTCCACACCCTCTCTTTTTATAAAGAGGAGGCTTTTCTTCCCGTTGGCCACACGATTTGGCGATCAATCTTCTCCTCGAACCGTCGGATCCGGCGTTGTAGTCCAGAACACTTAGATCGTGATGGACCTCATCGATTGCTGCTCTCATCAGCCCGGTGATCGGCGGTCTGTGACCCTTTCGACGATCATTGCTACCTTGCGATCGGCGCGATCGACTTCCCATATGGCGATCAGCGCCTCACCTCTCGATCAAATACCAATCGAACCACGTTCGACTAAGCGATCATTGCCATTCCATAGTCGTGTCGAAATCCCATCCGACACTTAGCCAAATGGCCAAGTTTCACCTAAGAGCTACCCCCTTCCCAGGTTACATTCGCTCACTCTCATCTCTCGGAGTCCCTCGCCTTCGAAGTTCTCTTCGTTCGCGGCCACGTCCCTCGACAGCATCAGGCGCACGACTCTGCAATGCTTCTTCGCGTCTCTTGCCTCGAAGTCTACTTCCTCCGGCTTCACTCCAAGCTTCTCGTCTGGCGGTCCCTCGAATGCTCCAAGCGCACGACTTCCGCAAAGCTATCCTTCACCGACTCAAGGACCGAGTCATGAGATGTGAAACTCGCCATGGCTCCATGTGCGAATTACTAAGTCCTGCACGACTTCAATGCACATATCAAATCAACATAACAAACTAACTTAAACCCTTTTCCACACACATCAAAACCTAATCATGGCAAGAGATTGCCCAAACATTGTTTCCGCTGTGTTTTGATATGTTATTATGGTTACATTGTTATATGTTATGTTATTGTGGGCCCAAGGGCCTTGTACCATGTACAGGGTAGATGTCGTCCGTTTGGTTTTCAGTACGACATACTCTCGGGGCGTGACACCTTTGGCTCCCAATGATCATGTTCAATGTGTTGGAGCCAATGGTGAATTTTTCTAGGGCCTTAGTTAGAGAATCTACCCTTTCCTTCAAAACCCTATTTTCTTCTAAGCATGCATCATTTACACTAGAAGAAATACAATCATCATGTGAGCATGCATTTGCTAGTTTTTCTTCTAGGGATTTAATTTCATTTTGCATGCATTTGTTTTTCTTTTTAGCCATGAATAGTTGCTTAGTTAAACTAGAAATCATAGACATAATCTTTTTGGGAGGGAGATTTGTTACCTCACTTACCCAATCTCCTTCTTGTGATGAGGATGAAGATGACGCTCCCCCTTCACTTGAGCTCTCCTCACTTGAGTTTGTTTCTTCTTTTTCGGAGGAGGTGGAGTCCAAATCATTTATTGCCATTAATGCAAGGCTTGTGAAGGCTTGTTCTCCTTCCGATGAGGATGATGGATCATCCCACGTGGCTTTGTGTGCCTTGGCCTTTCCTTTTTCTTTTGATTTCTTCTCTTCATCCTTCTTATTGCTCCCTTTCTTCTTGTCTTCTTTCTTTCTCCTCTCTTCCTTGCTTTTGTTCAAGAGGAGACAATCATCCCTTATGTGTCCCTCTCCTTGGCAATTGTAGCAAATGATCTTTCTCCTTGGCCTTCTTCCCCTATCATGAGATTTATTAAATTTAAAGCTTTTAATGCACGTCTCACCTTCCTTACCATATAGGCTTCCTCATTGCTATCCATTGATGAGGAAGAGGATTCTTCATCGGAGGAAGAGGGTGGAGTCTCCTTCTTCTTCTTCTTTCCTTTTTCTGCCACCAATGCTACTCCCCTTGGCTTTGTGCTTGATTCTTCTACTATGCCTTCAAGTCTAGTTTCATGGAGTTCCATAGTTGAAAAGAATTCTTCTAGAGTACTCACCTCTAGATTCTTGGAGATGTAGAATGAATCTACCATGGATCTCCATCTTGAAGATCGGGGGAAGGCATCTATGGCTTTCATGATCATGTTCCGGTTCGAAAGCTTTTCCCCTACACTTGTTAAACCGGTTATAATTCCCTTGAATCGAGAATGTAAAGAAAGTACCTTTTCTCCTTTTTCTAATTTGATGTTGCTTAATTGTGATCGGAGGAGGTCCCTTCTTACAAGCTTTGCCTCGGAGGTGCCTTCATGAAGTTCTATTAATTTCTCCCACATCTCCTTGGCGCTTGCGCATTCTCCAATCTGGTTGATCTCTTGTTGAGGAAGCACATTGAATAGGTGATGTTTTGCTTTTGAATTTGTCAAGTGCTCCTCTCTTTGCTTCTTGGTCCACCTTGACTTTTCTATAGGCTTCCCCTCTTCATCCCTAGGTATATCGAAATCGGATTCTATTATTAACATGATATTGAAGTCGGTCTTGAAAAATACCTCCATGCGCTTCTTCCACCAAGCGAATTCTCTCTCGAACTTGGGTGGATGAATATTGGAGCCGAGCATCTTGTCGTGCTTGTGTTGGCAATTATTCCGCGACAAGCTCCTCGCTATGATACCACTTGTTGGAGGATCGGTAGCCGGCTAGAGGGGGGGGGTGAATAGCCCTTTGTATATGATGATGGAAATTGCTCGCTTAATCGTCTACAATTAGAGTTAACGCAGTGGAAATGTAATGCTAAAGTCAAACAATTAAGATAATGCAAAGAGACAAAGAATGCAAATGCTAACAAGGCATGTAACGTGGTTCATGACCCTTGTCGCTAATCCATGACCCGATTCGTTCCAGGTGAATCACGCCTAACCAAATCCACTAGATCTCTCCTTTGCACTAAGAAAGGTGAAGGTAAACATTTCTTTACAAGAATCACTCCTCTTACAATATGATTGAAATAAACTCAAGGAAGATGAGTAGAAATCGTATTGGGCACTTGGGAGACATTTAGAGGTTAAGCATTAACCATCCCAAGTGACCCAAGGCCTCTTCTTATAGGGAAGAGGCTATTCTTCCCGTTGGGCACCGAGTAGTCGACTAATGCAGCCATCAGTCGACTCCTGATGTAGCCTTTGCCTCACAACAGCTTTATCCACGTTGGTTTCCAGCCAACGACTCCCACATCAGTCGACTGATCATCCCCATTAGTCAACTAATGGAGCCATCAGTCAAGTGGTCGACGAGATCACTCGACTGCCAAACCTTGTGTGCTCAAACTTGCCTCGATCAGTTGATCTCCATTCCCTTGGCAGTTGACTGATGGTTGAGCAGTTGACTATTGGGCCAGAAATGGTTCAGTCGAACACCGGTCGAGTCTATCGACCCAGAGCAGTCGACTGCCATCTATGGCAGTCGACTGGTGTCGTGCAAAACCTCAAACCAACCTTTGGTTGAGCATCTGACACTTGACTTAATTAGCCATTCGACCAAGTTCACCTATGAGCTACCCCGTCCCCGATTACAATCGCTCAGTCTCATCTCCCTTGGAGTCCTTCGACCTGAAACTCTCTTCGTCCGACCATGTCCCTCAGATGCACCAAGCGCATAGCTTCGCAATGCCATCCTTCGCATCTCACCTTGAAATTTTCTTCCTTAGCTTCACTTCAATACTCCTCGTCTGGCGGTCCCTCGGATGCACCAAACGTATGGCTTCACAATGTCATCCTTCACCGACTCAAGGACCGAGTCATGAGATGGTGATCTTGCCAATGCTTTGTCAAGCTAACCATGTGTGAATTACTAAGTCCTGCACGACTTCAATATACATATCAAATCCACAAACAACCTAACTTAAACCTTTGCCACACACATCAAAACACATCATTCATGGGTTGATTGCCCTAACACCGTTTTGGTACGACAAGAACAAGATCAACAACACCTGATATACTACATTAGTTATCTGTTAAAGGGACTAGAAGTTTGTTATACCAATTTGGAAAAAATAATTTGGGGTTTAGTTTTAACTGCTCGGCAGTTGTGTCCTTATTTTTTATCGCATCCATTGGTAGTATTTACTGATACTCCTTTAGGTTGAATACTCACTCATCTGGAGGCTATTGGGAAGCTTATTTAGTGGGCTATTGAGCTTAGTGAATATGATATTATATACCAGCCTCATACTTCTATTAAGGTGCAAACTTTAGCTGATTTTTTAGTGGAAACTGTGCATAGAGAAGAATAAGATCTGTGGATTATGTATGCAGATAGGTCCTCTAGGAAAGAGGGTTGTGGAGTAGGAGTTATTTTGATTTCACCATAGGGAAAGGAAGTTAAGTTGGTGGTTCAGTTGCATTTTAGAGCTTCCAATAATAAAGCTAAGAATAAAGCTTTGCTTATAGCTCTCCAAGCAGCTAAGAATGTAGAGGTCGAGCGGGTGGTAATACATATGAATTCTTAATTAGTAGTGCAGCAAACGAGTGGAGGATTTGAAGTAAGAGATGGTAAATGTCAAAATTATTGTGAGTTGGTAGAGAAGGCTAAAGGGCATTTTTCATAAATATTGTTAAAAAAGATTATCCGATTAGAAAACCAATAAGTAGATGAGCTTGTTCAATTAGCTAGTTCTTTGGGCAATTGGAGTACTCAAGAAGTAATTGCGCATATTGAGTTGTGCCTTAGGGTGAGAGGTCGGAGGAAGTAGTAGAGGATGATTGGATAGAGAAATTGTTAGCATTTTTTTCAAGATAACAAGGTGCCTGAGGATCCTATACGTGCTCTACAGTTTAAACAAGTTACTCATTTTTGTGTGTTGAAAGGAGTTTTATAAAAAAGAACCAGTGTTGGACCCTTATTGTGATGTTTAGGAAAGACAGAGACAAATTATGTACTACGAGAAATACATGAAGGAGCTTGTGGAAGTCATATTGGCAGTCGGTCGTTGGCTCGGAAGGTGTTACTGGCTAGTTATTTTTGGCCTACCATAATGAAGGATGTTGTGCAGCTAGTACAATAGTGTGAAAGTTATCAATGAAGGGTGGTTCCGAAGCTTCACTTCCCACTTCACCTCGGTCGCTTGTGCATGGCGATCCCATCTACGTCTCTAGATTAAAAAAATTAATCCTTGACGAAGAGGAATTACCCAAGCAACCGATCCATCGTCGTGCTATACGATTAGAGTGGTCACTTGAACAAACCTATTGTTCAAGCAACCTACCTCTTTTCTTCGATTAGCCACGGAATAGACGATGTACGGATCGTCGGTTTTTAAGTTTGTCTTTGGGGTCCAAGTAAATTAACCACATGCAATTACATACATCATATAAAGAAACAAAAGGAAACCAAAACAAGAATTATACCTCTTGTTTACCTCTTTGTCTTCTATCGTATGTCCTATCCTCCTCTTGGACGTTGTGTGGGCAACGATCCTCCAAGAGATGAAGCCTCCTAGATCACGTATCTTCCTTTCCTTGCTCGCTCCGAACAAAGGAAGATAATAAGCTCCCTTCTTCTCCTATCTACTTCCGGACACAATCCCTTTGGAGAAAGATCAAGCCACCTTTTCCTCTTTGTTAATACCGCCGACCACCAAGGAGAGGGAGATGGAATTGCCGGCCAAGATTGATATCTTGTCGCCAGCCAAAGGAGAAGAATAGGAGGAGGTATGGGCGCCGACCAAAGCAAGGAGGAAGAAGATGGGCGCCGGCAACCAATTAGGAAGAGAAGGAAACAAACCCTAATCCTTCCAAAGATTGGTGCCCAAGCCTAATCCCAAACCCTAGCCGGCCAAGCCAAAAACCCTAATCTCCAAGGTTGTCTTGCCGCCCACTCCTAAGCCTTATTTATAGAGTTAGGCTTAAGCCTCCATTCAATCTCCACCGTCGAATCTAGTGATTTAATCTCAACCATCAGATCTAGAGATTTAACCTCCACCGTCGGATCTAGACTTCCATTTTCCACCATCGGATCTAGGCTTCATGAGGGTTTTAATAGGCTACAAAAGGGACCATGAGGAGGAGTTGGATCTTGGCCACCCAATAGATCAAGCCCACATAAAGTCCGATCCATTAATGATAATCCATTCCACTAGAGGATTATCATTGATCTACCTCACCAACCCCATAAATAAATATGGGCTCCACATATTAATTGTACAATTATCTTCTCGTGTTTAAGATCTCGAATGTCTATCAATTAATTAATTTACTGACAATTAATTAATCAACATCTAACTCCATGAGTAGTACCACTCAACCTTATCATCATGCCTGACCAAGTGCACCTGCAAGGTTTACATGATGAACCTTATGAGCTCCTCAAGGTGACATCATCATCCTAATATATAGGACACGGTTTCCTCCTATAATCAACGACATACAATGTAAATAATATCATTTCTCAACTTACCGAGCCTATCGATTTAATCTATAAATCTCGCCCATTGGTAAATCAAAGAAATAAATACTAAGTACATATGTCCGTTATTATATCTGGATTAAGACCATGTACACCATAATATCCGAGGTCCGATTCAATTATGTAGTCAACAATAAATCGAATCACCTCTACGTCGGTCCTACTCAATACACACAAAGTGTACTAGTGTAATTCTATGGTCAAGACAAACCATTACCAAATCACACTCCAACCATACCAATGGTTTATCCAAAACCATCTCGGTTGTGAGCCTTTACTTATACTCTACAAGGAACTGATAACATGATCTCCCGTGTGACACTACACATCATGTTATCTACAATGTAATGTATTAGATAATATGCATAACCATAAATATGCAAACAATGATCATGTGATTCTTATTTCAAAAATAAAGATGTTCATACAAAAGATAGACTTTTCAGTATACATCCCAACAATCTCCCACTTATACTAAAAGACTATGTTGTCCTCATACTGCCATACATCTGATTCTCATTCCCTCCACATGCCTATAAAAAGATCTCACTAGAAGGGCCATAGTGAAAGGATCTGCCAGGTTATCCTCTGATGCAATCTTGGCCACAACAACTTCTCCTCGCTTTACGATTTCTTGTATCAGGTGGTACTTGCGCTCTATGTGTTTACTTGCCTTATAGGTTCATGGTTCCTTCAAGTTTGCAACTGCACCACTGTTATCACAATAAATTATGATAGTTCTGGGCAAACTAGGAATCACATCCAAGTCCATCAAGAAGTTCCTGAGCCATACAACTTCTTTGGCCGCCTCAGAGGCTGCCACATACTCAGCTTCCATGGTAGAGTCCGCCATGCATTTCTGCTTGACACTCCTCCATACAATGGCTCCACCTCCCAAAGTAAACACAAAACCTGAGGTAGACTTACTGTTATCCATATCTGATTGGAAGTCGGAATCGGTGTAACCCACAGGGAGTAATTGATCTGCCTGGTATACCAGCATATAATCCCTAGTCCTTCTCAGGTACTTCAATATATACTTTACCGCAGTCCAATGTCCCTGTCCTCAATTACTCTGATATCTGCTAACCATGTCCATGGAAAAGCAGATATCTGGTCTTGTACATAGCATAACATACATCAGCTTCCTACTGCCGAAGCATAAGGAACCGCCTTCATCTCCTCTATCTCCTTTGATGTTCTAGGACACATCTCTTTAGATAAAGGTACTCCATGCCTAAAAGGTAGAAAACCTTTCTTGGAGTTATGCATACTAAAACGAGCCAAAATGGTGTCTATGTATGAAGCTTGAGATAAGCACAACATCCTTTTTCTGTGATCCCTTATAACCTTGATCCCAAGTGTTGGAATGTATACTGAAAGCCTAGCTCTTTTTGGATGTAAAAATAAAAATGTTCATTCAAAAAGAGCTAGGCTTTCAGTATACATTCCAACAATCTCCCACTTATACTAAAAGACTATGCTGTCATCACACTGCCATACATCTGATCCCCATGTCCTCCACATGCCTATCAAACGCTTTCGTTGGAAGGGCCTTAGTGAATGGATCCGCCAGGTTATCCTTTTATGCAATCTTGGCGACAGCTACTTCTCCTCGCTTTACAATCTCTCATATCAGGTGGTACTTGCGCTCTATGTGTTTACTCGCCTTATGGGCTTGTGGTTCCTTCGAGTTTGCAACTGCACCACTGTTATCACAATAAATTGTGATAGTTCTGGGTAAATCAAGAATCACATCCAAGTCCATCAAGAAGTTCCTGAGCCATACAGCTTCCTTGGCTGCCTCAGAGGCTGCCACATACTCAGCTTCCATGGTAGAGTCCGCCACGCATTTCTGCTTGACACTCCTCCATACTATGGCTCCACCTCCAAAAGTAAACACAAACCCCGAGGTAGACTTACTGTTATCCCTATCTGATTGGAAATCCGAATCCGTGTAACCCACAGGCACTAATTGATCTGCCTGGTAAACCAGCATATAATCCCTAGTCCTTCTCAGGTACTTCAATATATGTTGTACCGCAGTCCAATGTCCCTGTTCAGGATTACTCTGATATCTGCTAACCATGCCCACGACAAAGTAGATATCTGGTCTCGTACATAGCATAGCATACATGAGGCTTCCTACTGCCGAAGCATAAGGAATCACCTTCATCTCGTCTATCTCCTTTGATGTTTTGGGACACATCTCTTTAGATAAAGGAACTCCATGCCTGAAAGGTAGAAAACCCTTCTTGGAGTTCTGCATGCTAAAATGAGCTAGGACCGTGTCTATGTATGAAGCTTGAGATAAGCACAACATCCTTTTCTTGCGATCCCTTATAACTTTGATCCCAAGGATGTGTCCAACTTCTCCCAAGTCCTTCATGTCAAATTGTTTGGACAACCATACTCTTACGTCTGATAACACTTTGATATTGTTTCCAACTAACAAAATGTCATCTACGTATAGTACAAGAAATACCACTACGTTTTCGTCACATCTTTTGTATACACATGGCTCATCCGGACTTTGAATAAATCCATATGACTGGATTACCTCATCAAAACGGATGTTCCAAGATCTGGAATCTTGCTTCAATCCATAAATGGACCGATTAAGCTTACACACTAGATGCTCTTTGCCTTTAGCAATGAATCCCTCTGGTTGTCGCATATAGATGTTCTCCTCAAGACTTCCGTTAAGGAAAGCTGTCTTGACATCCATCTGCCAAATCTCATAATCCATATGAGCAGCTATAGATAAGAGAATCTGGATAGACTTAAGCATAGCTACTGGCGAAAAAGTCTCCTCATAATCGATACCCTCTTTCTGAGTATACCCTTTCGCAACAAGCCTAGCTTTGAAGGTCTCAACCTTCCCGTCTACTCCTCTCTTTCTCTTGTAGATCCACTTGCATCCAATGGCTTTCACACCATCGGGTGGTTCTACTAGCTCCCAGACCTGATTAGAATCCATAGATTCTATCTCTGAATTCATCGCTATTTGCCAAGATACCGCATCTCTATCTTGGAGTGCCTCGTCATATGTCCAGGGATCAGGTTGATGTTCGCCAAGGACCAAATCAGAAGATTCTCCCAAGAACATGAATCTCTCGGGTTGTCTAACAACCCTCCCACTACGATGAGGTGCCTCCTATGTATGCTCTGTGACACGCGGTTCAGTGACTTGTGGTATCTCCTCTTGTACCGGTGGTACTGAAGTCTGGACTTCCCCTGTCAACTCCTCAAGAACAATCCTACTCGTGGGCTTGTGGTTCATCACATAGTCCTCCTCTAGAAATCTACCATTCGTACTCACGATCACCTTCTGATCTCTAGGACTATAGAACAAACCACCCTTCGTTCCCTTAGGGTAGCCAACAAACAAGCGTACTTCTATACGAGATTCCAACTTACCAGCATCTCCCTTCAGCACATGTGTTGGACTACCCTAAATCCGAATATGTCTTAGACTAGGCTTTCGCCCAGTCCACAATTCTGTGGGAGTAGAGGGTACTGACTTAGATGGAACCAAGTTCAGAATGTGTGCTACCGTTTCCAGAGCAAACCCCAGAACGAATAAGGTAACTCAGAATAACTCATCATCGATCTAACCATCTCCATAAGAGTCCTATTCCTTCGCTCCGCCACACCATTCTGCTGGGGTGTGCCAGGTGTGGATAATTGGGATTGAATCCCAGCCTCTGATAAGTAACTCCTAAACTCTCCCAAGAGGTACTCGCCACCACGATCAGATCGTAGTGTCTTGATACTTTTACCTTGACGGTTCTCCACATCAACCTTGAATTCTTTGAACCTGTCAAAGCATTCAGACTTGCGGCGCATCAAGTAAATGTATCCATATCTTGAATAATCATCAATAAAGGAGACGAAATATTCAAAACCACCTCTAGCCTGGATAGACATAGGACCGCACAAATCAGAATGAACCAATTCCAACACATCTTTGGCTCTATACCCCTTGGCCTTGAAAGGCCTCTTGGTCATTTTACCTTCCAAGCATGATTCGCAGGTTGGGAGATCCTCCACCGCTAATGAGCCCAAAGGTCCATCAGCTATCAACCTTTGAATTCTACTCAGGTTAATATGACCAAGCCTTAGATGCCAAAGATATGCCTGGTTCATTTTTCGAAGGTTCTTTTCTCTTATTAGACTTAGAAGATGAGTTATTTACTTCTATATGCATCGTGGGAGCTTTCGGTTCAAGAGTGTACAAATTGCCAACCAATGTACCAGAACAGATAATCTCCCTATTCCTTTTTATAACCACTTTGTTATTAAAAGAAACAGAATATCCATCCATAAACAATTTAGAAACTGAAATTAGATTCTTTCTAAAAGTAGGTACATAAAGACAATTTCTCAAAACCAAAACTTTATTCCTATCAAAAGATAAATAAATGTCTCCCACTGCAATAGCTGCCACCTTTGAAGCATTGCCCATGAAGACGGTAATCTCTCCCTCAGCTAGTCGTCGGGTTTCCTGGAACCCCTACAAAGTATTGCAGACATGATCAGTGGCTCCTGTATCTACACACCAGGCACTGGTAGATAACACCGCTAAACATGTTTCAACAACTAAATAAGAAGATATACCTTTGTTCTTTCGGCGAGGACAGTCTGCCTTCCAATTTCCAGTCTGCTTGCAAGTGAAGCACTTGCCTTTCGGCTTCTTCACTCCTGCCTGAGGTCCTACTGCCACTTTCTTTGCTCCACCTTGCTTCTTCTTCTTCTTACCTTTCGGTTTAGAAGAAGAAACCTTTTAAGCAACCATGGCTTGAGCGCTTTGAAGAAAAAGCCCCTCTGCCGCCTGGAGTTCTGTCAGAAGATCCGCCAATGAATATAACCTCTTGTTCATGTTGTAGTTGAGGCGGAACTGCTCAAAACTCCTAGGCAGAGACTGGAGAATGATATCGACCTGGGTTTCCCCATCGATCTCAGCTCCGAGGACTTCCATCTCATTAAGATGAGCCATCATCTTGAGAACATGATCCTTGACGGGTGTTCCCTCGATCATGGTGGTCATCATCAAGTTTCTCATAGCCTCCTATCTAGCCGCCCTACTCTGATGTCCAAAAATTCCTTGAGATTGAACATCATGTCATAAGCTATGGCCATGGCCTGATGCTGATGTTGCAGCACATTTGACATAGATGCCAAAATGTAACACCGCGCCATCTCATCTGCCTTGATCCATTTCTTATAACTTTCTTTCTCCTTTTCATCAGATTCATCGGTGGGCTTAGGAGGACAGACCTCGAAGAGTACAAATTTGTACTCTTCTGCAGTTAAGACAATATCCAAATTTCTTTTCCAATCAATATAATTTGTTCCAGTAAGTTTATTTTATTTTAATATCACAGTAAGTGGGTTGAAAGCCATTTGAAAAACCTAAGAATCACAATGATCAAAATATTATATTTTAAATATTATTGATTCCTCAAAACAATAAAATTCTGAAATCAACCAACACCTCAAAACACCGAGAATATCGCATGCCACGATAGTGTGGACGTATACGAATTCAATATTTGTAAGAGGAGGTTTTACCCATTAATTTTATTATCTTGTCAACCTTACTTTTTGACAAATAAAATTAATAATTGGTTCCTCTTTGGCCCTACAAATAAAAACAGTGACTCCGATGGGGAGGATACTTTTTATTTGTATCTAAGTGTGCACCATTACATGATACTAAGGGAATTATTTCGGATTATGTGTCTTACCGATGGGGAAGTACACACGCTCCTAAATAATTTTTTATATCCATTATTTGACCTAGTGATCCGCAAACAAACCCATCCGATGGGGAGGAAGGCACTCAGAGCCGACGCGCAAATTTGTTGCATCACACGTCAAATTGTAATGGAGGCCGCGGGAATTAATTAAAATTTCCCTCTCCCATTTAGTAAATTGACAATGAGGAATTTTCAAGCACACACAACATGCATATAAAACAAATCAGCAATAAATATAAAAAAAAAACAGAATTTTCCCAACTATTATGGCATTGTTCTTCAATATGCATCCCGTCGTGTCGCCATCTCGTCCGCTCAACCTTTTCTCGTGCACAAGTCACCAAAGAGATCCGAGCCGAGATAAAATATTTTAATTTACATCCATCGATCCTATACTCCACGAAGAAGTGTACAAATAATCTAGATCGAAAGTAAACTAAAATGAGTGGCTAAACAATGCCGTATTTAATTACAAAAATTAAATACTAATCTAGCCTCGTCAACCCAAGGATTCAAATAATATACATACAATCACACACAAACAATCACATACACACATATAGCCATAATAGTCGGATCTTATGCCTGCAACCAAAAAGTTAGCCTACGCACATCCTACTATTATCTGGCATACTCAATATATGATATGTGCATGAAAGTAACCGAATCCAAAACACACAAAATCGGAAACCGTGGCTCTGATACCATTTGTAGAAATTGCTTCGGAGGCTCATTTGCTCCCATGTCCCCGGATTAAAATTTTCACTAATGAAAAAACTAATCCGGATGGGATGAGTTTCCTAAGAACAACCATTTCATCGTCGTGCTAACAACTTGAGTGATCGCTTGAACAAACTAGTTGTTCAAGCAACCCAACTCTTCTAGTTGGTTAGCCGCGGAAGAGACGACGGACGGATCGCCGGTTTTTGTGTTTGTCTTCAGGGTCCATGATTATACAAATACATACAAATGCAAACTAGTATAATCAACACATACTAACATAAAGATAAGAACATGCAAAGATCAATAAAAGTTGTAAAACTTTTATACCTCTCGATCTTCTATCGTATGTCCTATCCTCCTCATGGACGTCGTGTGGGCGAGGATCCTCCACGAGTAGAAATCTCCTAGATCACGTTCTTCCTTTCCTTCCTCTATCCGAACAAAGAGAAGAACAAAACAAAAACTCCTCCTTTCTAGAACCGGCCACCAAGCCAAGGAGCTTGATATAACCGCCGAGCAAGGAGTAGTTTCTTGAGCGCCGACCAACCTTGAAGCAAAGTTGCCGCCGGCCACCAAAAGAGAAAAGAAGGGGGCGCCGGCCAAGAGCTCCAAGGATAAAACCTAGCCGTTGTTTCCACCAGCCAAGGAGATGAGGAAGAAGGGAAGAGCACCGGCAAAGGGTTGAGAGGAGGATGAGGGGTGCCGGCCAAAACCCTAGGAAGAAGAAAGCCTTGCCTCCCACTTCTAGCCACCCAATCTTCTCCAAAAACTCTAGCCGCCCAAAACCCTAATTCCCTTAGGGTTTCTTGCCGCCCAAGCTTAGGTAGACAAAACCCTAATCTCTAAAAAAAAAAAATCTTCTTTGCCGCCCACTTAAGTCTCCCTTTTATAGAGTTAGCCTTAAGCCTTGATTTAATCTCAACCGTTGGTTCTAGGGTTTCATCCCAACAGTCGGATCTAAGGTTTTATCCCAACTGTCGGATCTAGGGTTTAATCACAACCGTCAGATCTAGGGTTTCATCCCAACCGTCGGATATAGGGTTTAATCCCAACCATTGGTTTTAGAGATTTAATCTTAACCGTCGGTTCTAGGGATTTAATCTCAACCGTCGGTTCTAGAGATTTAATCTCCACCGTCGGATCTAGAGATTTAATCTCAACCGTTGGTTCTAGAGTTTTGTTTTCCATCCTTGGATCTAGACTTCATGAGGATTATATTAGGCTATGATAGGGACCGTGAGGAGGAGTTGGATCTTGGCCACCCGATGGATCGGAACCACACAAACTTGATTCATCAATGATGTTCCTTCCACTAGAGGATCATCATTGAATTACCTCACCAACCCCCATAAATTAATATGGGCTCCACATATTATTTGTACATCCATCTCCCCGTGTTTAAGATATCGAATGTCCGTTAATTAATTGATTTATTTACCATCAATCAATTAACATCTAACTCCTCGAGTAGTACCACTCAACCTTATCATCATGTTGACTAAGTCAACCAGCTGGGTTTACATGATGAACCTTATGAGCTCCTGAAGAGGACATCATCAACCTAATATATAGGACACGGTTTCCTCCTATAATCAACAGCACACCATGTAAATAATATCATTTTCCAACTTACCGGGCATATTGATTTAATCCATCTAAATCTCACCCTTTGGTAAATCAAAGAAATAAATACTAAGTACATGTGCCTGTTATTATATCGGGATTAAGAGCATGTACAATATAATATCCGAGGTCCGATTCAATTATGTAGTCAGCAATAAATTGAATCACCTCTATGTCAGTCCTGCTCAATACACCTAAGTGTACTAGTGTAACTCTATGTTCAAGACAAAACAATACCAAGCTACACTACAACCATGCCAATGGTTTGTCCAAAACCATCTTGGTTGTGAGCCTCTACTTATATTCTACAAGGGACTGATAACATGATCTTCTGTGCCACACCAAGCACCATGTTATCTACAATGTAAAATATTAGACATTATGCACACATATAAAGTGCAAACAATGATCATGTGATTCTTATTTCAAAATAAAAATGTTCATACAAAAAGAGTTAGACTTTCAGTATACATTCCAACACCAAGGATGTGTCCCACTTCTCCCATGTTTTTCATATCAAACTGTTTGGACAACCATACCCTTACGTCCGATAACACCTTGACATTGTTTCCAATTAACAAAATGTCATCTACGTATAGTACAAGAAATACCACTACATTTCCATCACATCTCTTGTATACACAAGACTCATCCAGACATTGAATAAATCAATAAGACTGGATTACCTAATCAAAGCTAGACCTGGCTACGGTCCGGGTCCGGTCCGGGTCTGGGTCGGAACCTTTGAGTCCGGGTTGGCAAAATACCGACCCTTAATCGGCCCGCTCATGGTCGATTACGGTCCGGGTTATGGAATCGCCGGTTCCGATCTGGGTCTGGGTCCGGGTTCGGGTCCGATCCGGTTAATCACCGTCTTAGTTAAATAAATAAAAAATTAATGAATGATGTAAATAATTAAAATAAAAAAATTGCACAATTAAACTTATAAAAACTCTATCAAATATTTCATTATCTCAATAAAAAATATATTACATCTCAAATTTCAACATCTTGGACTAAAATAAAAAAACCTATTACAATAAAAAAATCAACTACATTTCAATTTTCATTATATTCAATCAATTTTAGTCGTATTCGGTATTTCCTTCCGTCGTCGTAGTTCCAGATGTTCCCTCTGTTTCGTCTTGGTCTTCTTCATCACTTTTAATATGTTGGGTTCGACTTGCAGCTTTTGACCAATCATTGAGTAAACATTGCGCTTCCAAATTTTCCGGCCTTAAGCTAGAACGTCTCTCGTCCAATGTATTTCCTCCGATACTAAAAGCTTGTTCCACTGCAACCGTTGAAACTGGACAAGCTAGAATTTCTTTTGCCATTATAGATAAGATTGGAAATATTTGAGTTCTTTGCAACCACCATTTTAGAATGTCGAAGCTTTCTTCATCTGCATCACTAAAATCAAAAGAAGTGGTAAAATAATTCTCAAGTTCCTGACTGGAACTTGAGGATCCTCGTGGACGTTTAGTCCGTTCCCTTAATAACAATTGTGCTTTAGTGAGTTTAGAAGTAATAATACTAGTTGTAGTGGATTGATGTATTTCATGTCCAATAGTTTGTTCACCATATTTAATGTTATATTCATTATAAATATCATGTAAATGAGTTTTAATATTAAACAAAATCAAAGAAATATTAGGAACAGTTTCGGTAATAGGGCTTAAAGATTCATAATATAATGCTAACATATCTTGCAAACCATCTAATTTAAGTCTAGGATCTAAAACAAAAGCATATAAAAATATTTCAGGAATGTTTAAGAAATATTTTTCCCATTTTTCTTTCATTATATAAATAAATTGAGATAAATAAGTATCATTTGATTGAATATGTTCATTAAAAATACATGTAATATTACAACAATGTGTTAAAACTAAATGTGAAGTTGGATAATAAACACCTGATAATTGGTTACTAGCATCACTAAAGACTTTTAAAATTTCACAAATACTAGTGCATATATTCCATTGATTTGAAAACAAATAAATATCACGTGATTGAACATGTTGATGAAAAAACATACATAATAAATCTTTGTATTCAAAAGTAGATAACAACAATTTATAAGTAGAATTCCAACGAGTTGGAACGTCACGTGCAAACCATTTAGGCTTCATACCATTTATTTTGCAAAATTTTCTCCATTCTTTCATAACTTGAGGATGTGTCCATAAATAATGAATTGCACTCCTAATTGGTTGAATATGTGATCCTAAATTTTTAAGTCCATCTTGAACACACAAATTTAAAATGTGACATGTACACCTAATATGAAAAAATCTTCCACCTATTGATGGTTTACATATATCGATAAGCTCACTAATACTAGATGTATTTGCACTAACATTATCAAAAGAAATTGAAAAAACTTTAGAAGTTAGACCATATTCTTCTAAAATAACAAAAATAAGTTGTGAAATATTTTGTGTCGTGTGTGTTTCGTTAAAACATCTATATGCTAGCAATCTTTTTTGAATGTCCCAATTATTATCAATCCAAAGATAAGTAATACCCATATATGAACAACTTTGCCAATGATCACTCCAAATATCGGAACACAAAGAAACTTTACTGTTTAAACTAGAAAATTCTTTAATCAATTCTTTTTTTTGTTCTAAGACTAATTTTAAAAGTGTGCATTTTAGAGTATTTCTTGGGATACGTTTAATCGAAGGATTTGCACTTGTAGAAAGCCAATTTTCAAAAGATAATTTATCACTAAAACTAAAAGAAAGTTGTTCAATCGCACAAAATTTAGCAGTTTCTTCTCTAAATCTAGATTCATCAAATTTAAAAAGTTTAGATTCATTACCTCAACCCGATTGAGAAGAGAATGTCGGAATTTGAGTTTGAGAACGATCGATACCAATTTCCATTGGATGATTTCTCTCCACATGTCGAGTAAGGGTTCTGTAACCTCCTCCTTGTTGAAATTTGTAGCATTTCGAACAATATTTGCATTTAGCTTGCATATCACCAGAAGGAAGCGTTACTTTTTCGAAATATTTGGTGAAGATATAAGTTGTGAGGTGAGGCACTCGAGTTGGTCTTGTAGCCGTAGAACCTACCATCATACTGGATGTATTGCTCCTACTTTCTTGACTTTGATGATGATAACATATTTGATATTCATCACTGGAAATATCAAGATCATAGTCACCGATATCGAATTGAGGTGAATCACCGCCTTGCTCGAACTCGAACTCGGGCGGTGGTGGCATTATGCTCTTTCCCTTTCTGGCACTGGCCGCATCCTTACGACTTGATCCGACTCCAGACATTTGTAAAAATATGACTTGAGACTTAAAAGCAAATGAGGGAATGAGAATTAGAGAAGGGAAGTTGTGATTTGTGAAAAAATGAAAGGGAGTGGAGGAGTATCTATAAGAAAAATAAACATAAAAAAAAAATCCAACGGCCGACCCGCCGGGTCGGCCGTTGCACAACGGCCACGATTTCGTGGTCGTTGATGTTCAACGACCACGAAATCGTGCTCGTCGATTTTTTTTAAAAAAATAAATAAAACGGTCGACCTGCTGGGTTCGGTTCGGGCCGACCTGGCGGGTCACCCATTGCACCACAACGACCACGAAATTATGGTCGTTGATCATCAATTGCCACGAAATCGTGGCCCTTCATTTTTTTTAAAAAAAAAACTGTCAGTTCAGTTTTTTAAAAAACCGCCGATTCGGTTTTTTAAAAAACCATGACCGGACTGCCTAATAGGCGATCCGGTCATGGGTCCGGGTCAAACCCGTTGACTTGGTTAATTGGACCGTTGACCACGGTCCAGTTTCGGGTCGGGTCCGGGTATGACTCGGACCTTGGCCGGGTCTAATCAAAGCATATGTTCTAAGATCTCGAAGATTGCTTCAATCCATAAATGAACTGATTAAGCTTGCACATAAGATGCTCTTTGCCCCTTGGAATGAATCCCTCTTGATGCTTCATATAGATGTTCTCCTCAAGACTTCCATTAAGGAAAGCTATCTTGACATCCATTTGTCATACCTCATAATCCATATGAGTAGCAATACATAAGAGAATTTGGATAGACTTAAGCATGGCTACCGGCGAAAAGGTCACCTCATAATCGATACCCTCTTTCTGAGTATACCCTTTCACAATAAGCCTTGCTTTGAAGGTCTCAAACTTCCCATCTATTCCTCTCTTTCTTTTATATATCCACTTGCATCCAATGGTTTTTACACCATTGGGTGGTTCTACTAGCTTCCAGACCTAATTTGAATCCATAGATTCTATGTCAGAATTCATTGCACTTTGCCAAGATACCGCATCTTTATCTTGGATTTACTCGTCATATGTCCAGGAATCAGATTCATGTTCGCCAGGGACCAAATCATAAGATTCTCCCAAGAACATAAATCTATCAGGCTATCTAACAACCCTCCCACTACGATGAGGTATCACCTGTGTATCCTCTGTGACACGCGGTGCAGTCTCTTGTGGTATATCCTCTTATATCGGTGGTACTGAAGTAGTGAGTTCCCCTCTCAATTCCTCCAGAACAATCTTACTCATGGGCTTGTGGTTCATCACATAGTCTTCCTCTAGAAATCTGGCGTTCGTGCTAATGATCACTCTCTGATCTCTAGGACTATAAAACAAACCACCTTTCCTTCCTCTAGGATAGGCAACGAACATGCGCACTTCTGTATGAGGTTCCAACTTACCATCATCTGCCTTCAGCACATGTGCTGGACTCCCCCACATCCGAATATGTCTCAGACTAGGCTTTTGCCTAGTCCACAATTATGTGGGAGTAGAAGGCACTAATTTAGATGGTACCAAGTTCAGAATATACATTGTCGTATCCAAAGCATACCCCCAGAATGAATCTGGCAACTCAGAATAACTCATCATCAATCTAACCATCTCCATAAGAGTCCTATTTCTTCGCTCCGCTACACAATTCTGCTGGGGTGTGCTAGGTGCAGACAATTGGGATTGAATCCCAGCCTCTGATAAATAATTCCTAAACTCTCCCAAGAGGTACTCACCACCACGATCATATCATAATGTCTTGATACTTTTATCTTGACGTTTCTCCACATCAGCTTTGAATTCTTTGAACCTGTCAAAGCATTCAGACTTGCGGCGCATCAAGTAAATGTATCCATATCTTGAATAATCGTCTATAAAAGAGATGAAATATTCAAAACCACCTCTTGCCTAGATATACATAGGATCACACAAATCAGAATGAACTAATTTCAACACATCATTGCTCTATACCCCTTGGCCTTAAAAGGCCTCTTGGTCATTTTACCTTCCAAGCAAGATTCGCAGGTTGGGAAATCTTCCACCACTAACTGCAGGGAGTTGCTTCGGAGGCTCATTGGCTCCCATGTCCCCGGATTAAAATTTTCACAAATGAAAGAATTAATCCGGATGGGATGAGCTTCCTTAGCACAACCATTTCGTCGTCGTGCTAACAACTTGAGTGGTCGCTTGAACAAACTAGTTGTTCAAGCAACACAACTCTTCTAGTTGGTTAGCCGCGGAAGAGACAACGGACGGATCGCCGGTTTTTGTGTTTGTCTTCGGGGTCCATGATTATACAATATATTTACTAATTTACACATGCATAATCAAAACATAAAAGAACAAGCTCAGATTTGTAAATAAAGTTAAAATAACTTTATACCTCACGATCTTCTACCGTATGTCCTATCCTTCTCGTGGACGACGTGTGGACGAAGATCCTCCACGAGTAGAAGCCTTCTAGATCGCTTTCTTCTCTACCTTGTCCGCTGCGAACAAAGAGATGAACTTACAAATACCTATCCTTTTCTAGAGCCGCCCACCAAATTAGGAAATTTGGTGTAACCGCCGGCCAAGGATCAAATGGATGATGCGCCGACCACCAAATGAAGGAGAACCGCCGGCCACCTTGGAGAATAGGGAGGAGGATGAGAACAGGCCACCAATGGGAGGAGAACCGCCGGCCAAGGAAGAAGGGAGAGGCCTCTAGGATGGGCGCCGGCCAAGGAATGATCAAAGGAGATGGGCGCCGACAATCAACAAGAAGGATGAAGGTTGCCGCCCACTTTGCTTCAAACCCTAGCCGCCAAAAAAACCCTAGCCACCCAAAAACCCTAACTCCAATTCGAAATCAATTATTACCGCCCAAGCCTAAGCCCCCTATTTATAGAATTGGGCTTAAGCCTCCTTTAATATCCACCGTCGGTTCTAGAGATTTAATCTCCACTGTCGGATCTAGGGTTTTATCCCAACCGTCGGATCTAGGGTTTCATCCCAACCGTCGGATCTAGGATTTCATCCCAACTGTCGGATCTAGGGTTTCATCCCAACCATCGGATCTAGGGTTTTATCCCAACCGTCGGATCTAGGGATTTAATCCTAACCGTCGATTCTAGGGTTTTATCCTAACCATCGGATCTTAGGGATTTAATCCCAACCGTTGGTTCTAGGGTTTCATCCTAACCATCGGATCTTAGGGATTTAATCCCAACCGTTGGTTCTAGGTTTTGTTTTATATTCTTGGATCTAGACTTCACAAGGATTATATTAGGCCATGATAGGGACCATAAGGAGGAGTTGGGTCTTGGCCACCCGATGGATCGGAACCACACTAACTTGATCCATCAATGATGTTCCATTCCACTAGAGGATCATCATTGAACTACCTCACCAACCCCCATAAATTAATATGGGCTCCATATATTATTCGTACATTAATCTCCCCGTGTTTAAGATATCGAATGTTCGTCAATTAATTGATTTACTGACCATCAATTAATTAACATCTAATTCCTCGAGTAGTAGCACTCAACCTTATCATCATGTTGACTAAGTCAACCAGCTGGGTTTACATGATGAACTTTATGAGCTCCTCAAGGAGACATCATCAACCTAATATATAGGACACGGTTTCCTCCTATAATCAACGGCACACCATGTAAATAATATTATTTCCCAACTTACCGGGCATATTGATTTAATCCATCTAAATCTCACCCACTGGTAAATCAAAGAAATAAATACTAAGTACATGTGCCCGTTATTATATCGGGATTAAGAGCATGTACAACATAATATCTGAGGTCCGATTCAATTATGTAGTCAGTACTAAATTGAATCACCTTTATGTCGGTCCTGCTCAATACACCTAAGTGTACCAGTGTAACTCTATGTTCAAGACAAAACAATACCAAGCTACACTACAACCATGCCAATGGTTTGTCCAAAACCATCTTGGTTGTGAGCCTCTACTTATATTTTACAAGGAACTGATAACATGATCTTCTGTGCCACACCAAGCACCATGTTATCTACAATGTAAAATATTAGACAATATGCACACATATAATAAATATATAAAGTGCAAACAATGATCATGTGATTCTTATTTCAAAATAAAATATTCATACAAAAAGAGCTAGGCTTTCAGTATACATTCCAACACTAACGAACCCAGAGGTCCATCAGCAATCAACCTTTGAATTTTTCTTAGGTTAATATGACCTAACCTTAGATGCCAAAGATATTTTTGGTTCATTTTCGAAGGTTCTTTTCTCTTATTAGAATTAGAAGATGAGTTATTTACTTCTATTTGCATCGTGGGAGCTTTTGGTTCAAGGGTATATAAATTTCCTATCAATGTACCATAACAGATAATCTCCCTATTCCTTTTTATAACAACTCTGTCATTAAAAGAAATAGAATATCCATCCATATACAATTTAGAAACCGAAATCAAATACTTTCTAAATAAAGGTACATAAAGGCAATTTTTCATAACCAAAATTTTATTCCTCTCAAAATACAAATAAATATCTCCCACTGCAACAACCGCCACCTTCGTAGCATCACCCAAGTAAACGGTAATCTCTCCCTCGGCTAGTCATCTGGTATTCTGGAACCCCTGCAAAGTATTGCAGACATGATCAGTGGCTCCCATATCTACACACCAGGTGTCGGTAGATAACACCGCTAAACATGTTTCAACGACTAGACCAAAAGATATACCTTTGTTCTGCTTCCGGTTGGGGCAGTCCTTCTTCCAATGTCCAGTCTGCTTGTAAGTGAAGCGCTTGCCTTTCGTCTTCTTCACTCCTCCTTGAGATCCTCCCACCACCTTTTCCCCACTTTGTTTCTTCTTCTTCTTGCCTTTCAGCTTAGAAATAGAAACCTTTTGGGGAACCATGGCCTGAGCCTGAGAAGTTTGATGAAAAAGCCCCTCTACCGCCTGAAGTTCTGTTAGGAGCTCTGCCAACGAATATAACCTCTTATTCATGTTGTAGTTTAGGCAAAACTGCTCAAAACTCCTAGGTAGAGACTGGAGAATGATATCGACCTGGGTTTTCCCATCGATCTCAGCTCCAAGGACTTCCAACTCATTCAAATGAGCCATCATCTTGAGAACATGATCCCTCATGGGTGTTCCCTCAATCATGGTGGTCGTCATCAAGATTCTCATGGCTTCTTGGCTAGCAGCCCGATTCTGGTGTCCGAAAAGCTCCTTGAGATTGAACATCATGTCATAAGCAGTGGGCATGGCTTGATGCTGATGTTGCAATACATTTGACATAGAAGCCAAAATGTAACACCGCGTCATCTCATCAGCCTTTATCCACTTCTTATAACTCTCCTTCTCTTTTTCTCCAGAATCATCTACAGGCTTAAGAGGACACTCTTCGAAGAGTACATATTTGTACTCCTCAGTAGTCAAGACAATATCAAGATTCCTCTTCCAATCAATATAATTGAGTCCAGTAAATTTATTCTCTTTTAGTATCACAGCAAGCGGGTTGAAAGTCATTTTTGAAAAACCTAAGAATCACATAGATCAAAGCATTAGATTTCAAAAAATTATTGATTCCTCAAACATTAAATTTTTAAAATCAACCAACACCTCAAAATACCGAGAATATCGTATGCTACGATCGTGTGGACGTATACGAATTCTACATTTGTAAGAGGAGGTTTTACCCATTAATTTAACTATCTTGTTAACCGAACTTTTTGACAAATAAAATTAATAGTTGGTTCATCTTCGGAACTACAAATAAAAGCAGTGACTCCGATGGGGAGGATACTCCTATTTGCATCTAAGTGTTCGCCATTACTTGGTACCAAGGCAATTATCTTGGGTTATGTGCCTTCCGATGGGGAAGTACACACGCTCTTAAATAATTTCCTATAACCATATTCGACCCTGTGATCCGTAAAACAAACTCATCCGATGGGAAGGAAGGAACTCAGAGCCGACACACAAGTTGTTTGCATCACATGTGAAATCGTAATGGAGGCTGTGGGAATTTTGAAAAATATCCTTCTAGCACTTAGTAATTTAAAATTGAGGTATTTTCCTAGCACACGTAATGCATATCAAACATGAAGCAATTGTTGGGATGTCTCGCTTCGGAGGCTCATTGGCTCCCATGTCCCCAGATTAAAATTTTCACTAATGAAAGACTTAATCCGGATGGGATGAGCTTCCTTGGCACAACCTATTCATCGTCGTGCTAACAACTTGAGTGGTCGCTTGAACAAACTAGTTGTTCAAGCAACACAACTCTTCTAGTTGGTTAGCCGCGGAAAAGACGACGGATGGATCGCCGGTTTTTGTGTTTGTCTTCGGGGTCCATGATTATACAATATATATCCATTCATACACATGCATAATCAAAATATTAAAGAACATATTCAGATCTGTAAATAAAGTTAAAAACAACTTTATACCTTACGATCTTCTATCGTATGTCCTATCCTTCTCGTGGACGACGTGTGGACGAAGATCCTCCACGAGTTGAAGCCTTCTTGATCACTTTCTTCTCTACCTTGTCCGCTGCGAACAAAGAGAAGCAATCACAAATACCTTTCCTATCTATAACCGACCACCAAATTAGGGAATTTGGTGCAATCACAAGGAGCAAGTGGATGATCATGACCACCAAATGAATGGAAACTAGGCCACCTTGGAGAGATTGGAGGAAGATGATTGCCGGCCACCAATGGATGGAGAACCGCCGACCAAGGAGCAAGGAAAAGGGAAGAGTGCCGCCCAAAACCAAGGAGGAGAAGAGAGGGATGACCGGCCAAACCCTAGCTTGCCGCCCAAGCTTGTAGCAGCCCAAACCCTAACCGCCCAATGGAAGATGAGCCAAACCCTAACCCTAGTTCGAAAACCAATCTCCTTATTTTTTTCTTGCCTCCCCACCCTAAGCACCTATTTATAAAATAGGGCTTAAGCCTCCTTTAATCTCATCCGTCGGATCTAGGGATTTAACCTCCACCGTCGGATCTAGGGTTTTATCCCAACCGTCGGATCTAGGGTTTCATCTCAACCGTCGGATCTAGGATTTCATCCTAATCGTCGGATCTAGGATTTCATCCCAACCGTCGGATCTAGGGTTTTATCCCAACCGTCGGATCTAGGGATTTGATCTCAACCGTCGATTCTAGGGTTTCATCCTAACCATCGGATCTTAGGGATTTAATCCCAACCGTTGGTTCTAGGGTTTCATCCTAACCATCGGATCTTAGGGATTTAATCCTAACCGTTGGTTCTAGGTTTTGTTTTACATTCTTGGATCTAGACTTCACAAGGATTATATTAGGCTACGATAGGGACCATAAGGAGGAGTTGGGTCTTGGCCACCCGATGGATCGGAACCACACATACTTGATCCATCAATGATGTTCCATTCCACTAGAGGATCATCATTGAACTACCTCACCAACCCCCATAAATTAATATGGGCTCCATATATTATTTGTACATTAATCTCCCCGTGTTTAAGATATCGAATGTCCGTCAATTAATTGATTTACTGACCATCAATTAATTAACATCTAATTCCTCGAGTAGTACCACTCAACCTTATCATCATGTTGACTAAGTCAACCAGCTGGGTTTACATGATGAACCTTATGAGCTCCTCAGGGGACATCATCAACCTAATATATAGGACACGGTTTCCTCCTATAATCAACGACACACCATGTAAATAATATTATTTCCCAACTTACCGGGCATATTGATTTAATCCATCTAAATCTCACCCACTGGTAAATTAAAGAAATAAATACTAAGTACATGTGCCCGTTATTATATCGGGATTAAGAGCATGTACAACATAATATCCGAGGTCCGATTCAATTATGTAGTCAGTACTAAATTGAATCAACTCTATGTCGGTCCTACTCAATACACCTAAGTGTACTAGTGTAACTCTATATTCAAGATCAAACAATACCAAGCTACACTACAACCATGCCAATGGTTTGTCCAAAACCATCTTGGTTGTGAGCCTCTACTTATATTTTACAAGGGACTGATAACATGATCTTCTGTGCCACACCAAGCACCATGTTATCTACAATGTAGAATATTAGACAATATGCACACATATGTAATGAATATATAAAATGCAAACAATGATCATGTGATTCTTATTTCAAAATAAAATGTTCATACAGAAAAGAGCTAGGCTTTCAGTATACATTCTAACAACAATAAATATGAAAAAAATATTTTCCAACTATTATGGCTTTTGTTCTCCAATATGCCTCCGGTCGTATCGCCATCTTGTCCGCTCCTCCCTACACCATGTACAAGTCATCCGGAGATCCGAGCCGAGAATAATTATTTTAATTTATATCCATCGATCATATACTCCATGAAGGAGTGTACATGAAATCTAGATCGAAAGTAAACTAAAATAAAAGAGTGGCTAAACAATGTCGTACTTAATTATAAAAATTAAATACTAGCCTCGTCAACCCCAAGGATTCAAATAATATTACACACATACAATCACATACACACACATATGGCCATAATAGTTGGATCTTATGCCTGCAACCAAAAAGTTAGCCTACGCATATCCTACTTTCATCCGACACATACAATATATGACAAGTGCATAAAATTAACCGAATCCAAAACACATAAAATCAGAAACTGTGGCTCTGATACCACTTTAAGGGTGGATCCGAAGCTTCGCTTTCTACTTCACCTCGGTCGCTTGTGCATGACGATCCCATCTACATCTACGGATTAAAAAAATTAATCCTTGACGAAGTGGAATTACCCAAGCAACTGATCCATCATCGTGCTATTCGATTAGAGTGGTCACTTGAACAAACTTGTTGTTCAAGCAACCTACCTTTTTTCTTCGATAGCCATGAAATAGATGATGTACGGATCGTCGGTTTTTATGTTTGTCTTCGGGGTCCAAGTAAATTAACCACATGAAATTACATACATCATATAAATAAACAAAAGGAAACCAAAACAAGAATTATACCGCTTGTTTACCTCTTGGTCTTCTATCGTATGTCCTATCCTCCTCTTGGACATTGTGTGGGCAATGATCCTCCAAGAGATGAAGCCTCCTAGATCACATATCTTCCTTTCCTTTCTTGCTCCGAACAAAGGAAGATAATAAGCTCCCTTCTTCTCCTATCTAGTTCTGGACACAATCCCTTTGGAGAAAGATCAAGCCACCTTCTCCTCTTTGTTGTTGTCGACGGCCACCAATGAGAGGGAGATGGAATTGCCGGCCAAGATTGATATCTTACCGCCGACCAAAGGAGAAGAATAGGAGGAGGTATGGGCACCGGCTAAAACAAGGAGGAAGAAGATGGGCGTCGGCAACCAATTAGGAAGAGAAGGAAACAAACCCTAATCCTTCCAAAGATTGCCACCCAAGCCTAATCCCAAACCATCGCCGCCCAAGCCAAAAACCCTGATCTCCAAGGTTGTCTTGCCGCCCACTCCTAAGCCTTATTTATAGAGTAAGGCTTAAGCCTCCTTTCAATCTCCACCATCGGATATAGAGATTTAATCTCCACCGTTGGATCTAGAGATTTAATCTCAACTGTCGGATCTAAAGATTTAACTTCCACCGTCGGATCTAGACTTCCATTTTCCACCATCGGATCTAGGATTCATGAGGGTTTTAATAGGCTACAATAGGGACCATGAGGAGGAGTTGGATCTTAGCCACCCAATGAATCAAGCCCACATAAAGTCCGATCCATTAATGATAATCCATTCCACTAGAGGATTATCATTGATCTACCTCACCAACCCCATAAATAAATATGGGATCCATATATTAATTGTACAAATATCACCCCATGTTTAAGATCTCGAATGTCCGTCAATTAATTAATTTACTGATAATTAATTAATCAACTTCTAACTCCATGAGTAGTACCACTCAACCTTATCATCATGATGAACCTTATGAGCTCCTCAAGGGGACATTTGTTGGTGTAGGGGCACCTAAGTCGAACCTATATTTTGATTATGGAAAAAGACACAAAGTCAAGGATATATCATTATCTCACAAGATGAATCGAGTATGCAGAAAAGTGATAAAGCTGGAGCTGAAGGCTAGCGACACCCAGAGGGAGCCGCGGTGGTCAGGCGACACTCGAGTGATTTCGGAGGAAGGCGAAGGAATCGAGTGGAAGGCCGGAAGTGAAGTGACACATTAAGTATCGAGGTAAAGCTCGTGTGTGTGAGAGTAAGAGAGGTCCTATCCTCCTTACGGGGATGATCTTAAGCGTAGATCCGACCAAAGACATCCTATAGATAGTCTAGGTCGAGATCAGACGGTCGGTGACCATCAAAATAATGTTTTTGTTAAGTTAACTTTGCCCTGCAGCTAGCATCAGTTGATTGCCAGCTTGGAGGACTCGACTGCCATCAATCAGTCGACTGTTTACGGTCAGTATTCGACTGATGCTGCCATCAGTTGACTGATGATGGGAATCAGTCGACTGATGGTCAAGGATCTGCTTCGAGGAGTCAAGCCTTATCACCTCATTCCAAGGAGCTTTGTGCCCATTTGTGATTGGTTGAATACCCATTCGATGAGGGGCTCAAAGGCTATAAAAGGAGGGCTTGTCCTAGGGTTTTTCATCAATTAAAAAGCTTCTAAGTGCTTTCGGTACGCTACGAGTCTCCGACATTCCTACGACGAAGCGCTGCAGACACGACGACTAGGGATCCATCTTTTCATCTACGAGTCAACGGTATAAGTTTAGTTTAATTCCATTATGTACTTTGAGTTCTTTTTATTGTGGTTTTATCATAACGAGAAGAGGGGGAGTGCCCCTCTATCTCGAGCCTCTTTTATGGTTTTTGTATCCGATTAATTCCTACCTCCAACGAGGAGGAGTTCATTAGTGATTTGCCCTCCGTGCATGATCAAGGATCACTAGGGCCTTGGAGTAGTAGCCGAAGGCTACAAACCAAGTAAAAAATCTACTTATCTCTTTTATTTTTTTCATTTATCTTTCCACTGTGCTTAATTGTTTTGAAACGAATTCGAACGAAAGAAAAAAAAGAAGTTTTATCGCTATTCACCCCTCCCCCCCTCTAGCGATCTGCTCGATCCAACAATTGGTATTGTTAGTGCCTTTAAGATTCACATATCTCAACAATGGTATGATTTTATCCACTTTGGGCCTAAGCCCTCATGGTTTTGTTTTTGGGCTTTTACCCAAAAGGCCTCATACCAATGGAGATATCTTTTCATCTTATAAGCACATGATCTTTTCCATGTCTTACCAATATGGGACTTTGTGTCACGCCCGCCCTTCCGGGACCCTCAATGTCCGGAGAGGCGGCGCGTGACGCGACCGTACATACATTTCATACAGCGGAAGACTTTATATATATACTTCTTATTTCTTACAGCGGAAGACTTAAGACCTAAATACTTTTTTTTTTCAAACATAAATATGCATTAACACTTCTTCTTAACATAGAGTATGTTTCATAGCATAGCATGCATAGATACTTCTTCTTACTTCTTCTTTACTTCTTATCAACATAAAGCATGCATCATATATATATATAGATACTTAGGGCTTAGTAGGTTCATAACATCATCGTCATAGGGAGACATAAGTAAAGACATCCATAGACATCATCATCATAGGTAATACATGTATAAGTAGACTTAACGGATCTTCTCCACCATGCCACTACCACACACATTGACCCCTCCTGCTGCTCCCTTTAGTTTATCCATCCCTTACCCTTATCTGCAGTACGAGGGAAAATAAACTATAAGCACATAGGCTTAGTAAGATCCAGTCCTACTCACAAAAAAACCATACATCATCATTAATCATGACTTGTAGCATTTATAACATATAATCAATATATCATGTAACATACATGGCATCATCAACTTAACTTGTAGCTTAAGTAACATGAGATAATATAGCATGGATCATCCCTAACTTAGCAGCATAACATGAAATATATATATATACTTAATCAGCATAATATGCATCATATGTAACTTAGTAACCTTACATCATAGCGTACCATCGAACATAACATGTAACTTATACATCATGACATATCATCTAACATAACAGGTAACTTAAACATTATGGCATATCATCTAACATAACACGTAACTTAACATCATGGCATATCATCTAACATAACATGTAACTTAAACATTATGGCATATCATCTAACATAACATGTAACTTAACATTATGGCATATCATCTAACATAACAGGTAAATAAACATTTTGGCATATCATCTAACATAACATGTAACTTAAACAATCATGGCATATCATCTAACATAACATGTAACTTAAACATTATGGCATATCATCTAACATAACATGTAACTTAAACATTATGGCATATCATCTAACATAACATGTAACTTAAACATTATGGCATATCATCTAACATAACATGTAACTTAACATTATGGCATATCATCTAACATAACATGTAACTTAAACATTATGGCATATCATCTAACATAACACGTAACTTAACATCATGGCATATCATCTAACATAACATGTAACTTAAACATTATGGCATATCATCTAACATAACATGTAACTTAACATTATGGCATATCATCTAACATAACAGGTAACTTAAACATTTTGGCATATCATCTAACATAACAGGTAACTTAAACTTTATGGCATATCATCTAACATAACATGTAACTTAACATTATGGCATATCATCTAACATAACAGGTAACTAAAACATTTTGGCATATCATCTAACATAACAAGTAACTTAAACATTATGGCATATCATCTAACATAACATGTAACTTAACATTATGGCATATCATCTAACATAACAGGTAACTAAAACATTTTGGCATATCATCTAACATAACATGTAACTTAAACATTATGGCATATCATCTAACATAACACGTAACTTAACATCATGGCATATCATCTAACATAACATGTAACTTAAACATTATCAGGTAAACATATGCAAGATGCTTTTGAAAACATATATGTTAGGTACGTAAATATAAATCTCAACATATTTGGGCCCGGCATTGTACCACTTCTTCATTATCATAGCGCGCATCCCTAAATAGGCCCGAGGTAGCAAGTCTCGAACCTAATAGGTTTCTAGGCCCGAGTCTTATTCCATCGACCTAGGGGCAATCGTCATAGCGAGCGTAGAAGCCCATCCTAGGCCCGAGTCTTACTCCATCGACCTAAGGCATCTTGGAGCCCATCCGCATTACTAGGCCCGAATCTTATTCCATCGCCTAGGGGCAATCATACATAGAAGCCCGTCCTAGGCCCGAGTCTTATTCCATCGACCTAGGCATCTTAGGAGCCCATCCCTTCTTGGACCTTGTTAAGGTCTTGGTACAAGCCATGCATGTAAAATACTTATATGCTTATTTTACTACATATCTTATTTCATTAACATAGCATAGCATACTTCATTTCATACACATCATGCTTCATTTCATTAACATAGCATAGCATACTTCATTTCATACACATCATGCTTCATTTCATTAACATAGCATAGCATACTTCATTTCATACACCTCATGCTTCATTTCATTAACATAGCATAGCATACTTCATTTCATACACATCATGCTTCATTTCATTAACATAGCATAGCATACTTCATTTCATACACCTCATGCTTCATTTCATTAACATAGCATAGCATACTTTATTTCATAACAACATAACCTATTTCATTAGCATAGTATACAATTCATGGTATGAACTTCATTGTAACCTAAAAGACCAAAGGTGGCCGAATGGCCCTTATAGGCTTTTTAGGGTTTAGACTTTTAACCTAATTCAAGTAACATACAAATGCATATAATTCCATAAAATTCATGGTATGAACTTCATTGTAACCTAGAAGCCAAAGGTGGCCGAATGGGTCTTTGGTGGCTGTTAGGGTTAGCTTTTGTCCTAATCCACCTTAACCCCTAACATCATCATCTAGTTACAAAAACATGGCATGGAACTTCATTGAAACCCTAAAAGTAGGGTTTGGCCGAATAGGTCTTTAGGGTTCATTAGGGTTAGCTTTTGTCCTAATCCACTTTAACCCCTAACATCATCATCTAGTTATAAACAACATAGCATAGAGCTTCATTGAACCCTAAATCATGGCTTGGCCGAATGGGCTTTAGTGGGTATTAGGGTTAGCTTTTGTCCTAATCCCTTTAACATGCTTATAACATCATATGTATACCAACATGGATTAAACTTCATTAGGACATAAATATTAGGGTTGGTGGCCGTATGTCCTATGTAGACTTTTAGGGTTAGATCTTTATCCTAAACCCCCTAACATGTTAACATCATTATTTACAAGTAAAACAAGCTATAAAACTTCAATAAAACACCAAAGTCCATATTGGCCGAATGGTTCTTAGGGTTTCCTAGGGTTAACTTTTGACCTAATCCATTTTTAACCCTAACATCATCATATAGTTTCAAAGCATGGCATATAACTTCATGGAGACCCTAAATCATAGTTTTGGCCGAATATAACAATATAGGTTTTTTTTCAAAAATAGAAATCGGAACTACTCGTATGCAGTGAGGGATACTTACATCCTTCGCTTTGTAGTGTGAAGAAGATGACCTAACACAAACCCTAGCCCTTGCTTCTTGCTTGGAGGAGTTTCGGCCAAAGGTGGAGAAGGGCTAGAATTTTGGTGAGGAGAAGAAGAAAAGGAGTGGAAGTGACCAAATCCAACCTTCCCTCTTCTTTATAAAGGGGGGAGGAAGAGAAGTTCCTCTTTCTTTCCATGCCTCTTCATTTACTCTTAGTCCCACTTATCTATAGTTTCCCTCTTCCTTAATCATATAATCCTATTGGGCTTCGTTAGTGGGTGCATCTATAAGGCTTGGTGTCTCTAGAGGTTTGGGGTTCAATTCCTAGGCCTTGCACCCTTTTGGCTTATTTCCTTTTATTTTTGAAAAGGCCCACATAAAGCCCATGATCATCAAGCCAAAATTCCTGTAAAAAATTGCTAGGAATTTTATGGGCGCATAATCCTTCATACCTTTAAAAAGTTTCATCCTCGAAACTTAGAACAATTGTGGGTACTTCTGCTTCATGTCCTCCTCGCGTTCCCAGGTAGCTTCCTCGTACCGTTGATTCTGCCACAGGACCTTTACTAAGGGCACCTCTTTGTTCCTTAGCCTCTTGATTTCTCGGTCTAGTATTTGGATAGGCCGGCTTTCAATACTCAGGTCCTCTTGAACTTGTACTGTTTGTGGCTCGATCACTTGGTCCGTACTGGAAATGCATTTCTTGAGCACAGAGACATGGAACACGTTGTGAATAGCCGACATCTCTTGAGGCAGCTCTAGCTTGTAAGCTACATTGCCGATCCTCTGCGATATCGGATACGGTCCCACGTAACGTGGACTCAGTTTACCCTTCCTTCCGAACCTCATTACTCCCTTCATGGGAGCCACTTTGAGGAATACTAGGTCCCCAACCTCGAATTCTAATGGTCTACGCCTCTTATCCGCATAGCTCTTTTGTCGGCTTTGGGCAGTTTCAATCCTTTGGCGGATGTTCCGTATAGCTCTGGTGGTGTCATCGATGAAATCCATAGAAATGTCCTCCCATTTCCATTCTGGAATCTGGATCGGCTGCAGTGTTCCTCCAGGTCTTTGGTGCTCTGCCTTAACCCTTTGGCAGGTCAGGCAAGTACTGACATACTGAGCCACATCTCTTTTCATTCCGAACCACCAGAACTTTCGTTTAAGGTCTTGGTACATCTTGGTGGTTCCAGGATGCATCGCATAGGGAGTTTTGTGAGCTTCCTCAAATATCTCCTCCCGCAATTCTGGATTGTCGGGAATACACAAGCGATCCCTGAGGTAGAGTACTCCACTATCAGAGATCCGGAACCCATCCTCCTTTCCCTCTAGGACCTCTTGCTTGATCCTCTGAAGGCTTGGGTCACGTGCTTGCTTTTCCAGTATATCATCGAACAATGTCGGCGCTATCGCCGTCGGGAGAGTTGTCCGAGATGATTTCCACCCGTAACGCATAATCTCTTTTCTAAGGGTCGAGATAGCATCGAGAGGGACATCAAGGTGGCGCAGACTTCTGCGAGTGCATCACCACCTTGTTAGCTTTCCCGGATGGTAAAGAATCTCGCAGCCATAATCCTTGAGCTCGAGCCATCTGCTACTGCCTCATGTTCAGTCCTTCTCGTGAAGAAATATTTTACTGTGGTCTCAGATAGATCCTACACTGAGCTCCATAGAGATAATGCCTCCATGTTTTGAGAGCAAAGACCACGGCCGCTAGCTCTAAATCGTGGGTGGGATAATTCCTTTCGTGTTCCTTGAGTTGCCTAGAGGCGTAGGCAATGACCTTGCCATTCTGCATAAGTACAGCTCCGAGTCCCAACTTGGAAGCGCATCGTACATGTCGGCCTTCATCGTCCAAGAGCAAGAATTGGAGCGCTGGTCATTCTCCTTTTCAACTCTGTGAAACTCCTCTCGCAGTGTCCGTCCACTCATCATTTGTATGTCCCAATCTAACCGACGTTGATCCACTATACCACATACATCCCATGCAATGGACTAATCACCAATTCAAAGGAAATGAGCTCATCATTTCAGAAAGGAAAAATGCTAACATATAACATTCCTTATTTCTAATCGAAACAAAACTACTTGAGAAGATAGTTTATTACGACTCCCACTAGGACGAACCCTAGTGCAGTTGTAATCATTTTTAGTCCTATCTTCCTTGGCCTCATTAGGGTAGTCTCAGGCTGGCCGATAAGTTGACTATTTGTAGAACTCTCTACATTCTTCTCGAGGCTAGCTACCACAGAATTCTCTTGAACCTTGTGCTCCCGTAGTTCCCAGCACAACTCGGCATAGGTTATCCGCCCTTCGTAACGGCCCCACACGTGGTGTGCAACTACCATGAACTCATTTGGCAGGGAGCGGACCAAGGCCCATATCTTATAATTGTCTAGTAACGGAAACTCCTGCCGTTCGAGTCTCCTAAAAAGACCATCGAGCCTTCTCATGTGTCTGATGACCCCACCGTCTGGTTTATAGACTATCTCTTCAATAGCTTCCCTTAATCGGTTTCGTGACACATCACGACGGGTCATGGTAGTCATTGTCCGTGCCATCTGAGATTGAAATAAATGAAGTCAGTACAAAACCGACCATCCCGTACGAAACCGGCTTAATTCAATTCAGATGAACATAGACCTTACAATTAATTACGAAAATCAAATTTTCGTAACAAGAAATTATTTTATTTATTTATATATATATATATATATATATATATATTTTTTTGTGTAATTAAACTAAGGCTAGCATAAGGTCGTTTTAAGCTTAAGGCATCGTTCATGTTCTCATGCATAATTTAAACTTAAGGTATTTTACATCATACAAGAACAAGCATAAGGATACCATACATATTCTCATGCATTTTTAAGCTAGAAGCATTTCCTATCATTCATGAACAAGCATAAGGTAAAGGCATTTTATAATTAAACTAGAGGCATTTTATATCATACATGAACTAAATAATCTAAAGATATTTCATATCATGCATGATCAAAATTAACATAATTTAGAGTATAGACATAGAATTCTTACTTGGAGCAGCAGGATTTGGAGGTTGATGTGTGTGTAGTGGAAAGGCAGATCCGCTCTGATACCAACCTGTCACGCCCGCCCTTCCGGGACCCTCAATGTCCGGAGAGGCGGCGCGTGACGCGACCGTACATACATTTCATACAGCGGAAGACTTTATATATATACTTCTTATTTCTTACAGCGGAAGACTTAAGACCTAAATACTTTTTTTTTTCAAACATAAATATGCATTAACACTTCTTCTTAACATAGAGTATGTTTCATAGCATAGCATGCATAGATACTTCTTCTTACTTCTTCTTATCAACATAAAGCATGCATCATATATATATATAGATACTTAGGGCTTAGTAGGTTCATAACATCATCGTCATAGGGAGACATAAGTAAAGACATCCATAGACATCATCATCATAGGTAATACATGTATAAGTAGACTTAACGGATCTTCTCCACCATGCCACTACCACACACATTGACCCCTCCTGCTGCTCCCTTTAGTTTATCCATCCCTTACCCTTATCTCGATTTAGGAAAATAAACTATAAGCACATAGGCTTAGTAAGATCCTGTCCTACTCACAAAAAACCATACATCATCATTAATCATGACTTGTAGCATTTATAACATATAATCAATATATCATGTAACATACATGGCATCATCAACTTAACTTGTAGCTTAAGTAACATGAGATAATATAGCATGGATCATCCCTAACTTAGCAGCATAACATGAAATATATATAAATACTTAATCAACATAATATGCATCATATGTAACTTAGTAACCTAACATCATAGCGTACCATCGAACATAACATGTAACTTATACATCATGACATATCATCTAACATAACAGGTAACTTAAACATTATGGCATATCATCTAACATAACACGTAACTTAACATCATGGCATATCATCTAACATAACATGTAACTTAAACATTATGGCATATCATCTAACATAACATGTAACTTAACATTATGGCATATCATCTAACATAACAGGTAACTAAAACATTTTGGCATATCATCTAACATAACATGTAACTTAAACAATCATGGCATATCATCTAACATAACATGTAACTTAAACATTATGGCATATCATCTAACATAACATGTAACTTAAACATTATGGCATATCATCTAACATAACATGTAACTTAAACATTATGGCATATCATCTAACATAACATGTAACTTAACATTATGGCATATCATCTAACATAACATGTAACTTAAACATTATGGCATATCATCTAACATAACATGTAACTTAAACATTATGGCATATCATCTAACATAACATGTAACTTAAACATTATGGCATATCATCTAACATAACATGTAACTTAACATTATGGCATATCATCTAACATAACAGGTAACTTAAACATTTTGGCATATCATCTAACATAACAGGTAACTTAAACATTATGGCATATCATCTAACATAACATGTAACTTAACATTATGGCATATCATCTAACATAACAGGTAACTAAAACATTTTGGCATATCATCTAACATAACAGGTAACTTAAACATTATGGCATATCATCTAACATAACATGTAACTTAACATTATGGCATATCATCTAACATAACAGGTAACTAAAACATTTTGGCATATCATCTAACATAACATGTAACTTAAACATTATGGCATATCATCTAACATAACACGTAACTTAACATCATGGCATATCATCTAACATAACATGTAACTTAAACATTATCAGGTAAACATATGCAAGATGCTTTTGAAAACATATATGTTAGGTACGTAAATATAAATCTCAACATATTTGGGCCCGGCATTGTACCACTTCTTCATTATCATAGCGCGCATCCCTAAATAGGCCCGAGGTAGCAAGTCTCGAACCTAATAGGTTTCTAGGCCCGAGTCTTATTCCATCGACCTAGGGGCAATCGTCATAGCGTAGAAGCCCATCCTAGGCCCGAGTCTTACTCCATCGACCTAAGGCATCTTGGAGCCCATCCCGTACTAGGCCCGAATCTTATTCCATCGACCTAGGGGCAATCATACATAGAAGCCCGTCCTAGGCCCGAGTCTTATTCCATCGACCTAGGGCATCTTAGGAGCCCATCCCTTCTTGGACCTTGTTAAGGTCTTGGTACAAGCCATGCAGAAGGTAAAATACTTATATGCTTATTTTACTACATATCTTATTTCATTAACATAGCATAGCATACTTCGTTTTGTAACACATCATGCTTCATTTCATTAACATAGCATAGCATACTTCATTTCATACACATCATGCTTCATTTCATTAACATAGCATAGCATACTTCATTTCATACACCTCATGCTTCATTTCATTAACATAGCATAGCATACTTCATTTCATACACATCATGCTTCATTTCATTAACATAGCATAGCATACTTCATTTCATACACCTCATGCTTCATTTCATTAACATAGCATAGCATACTTTATTTCATAACAACATAACCTATTTCATTAGCATAGTATACAATTCATGGTATGAACTTCATTGTAACCCAAAGGTAATGGCCCTTATAGGCTTTTAGGGTTTAGACTTTTAACCTAATTCAAGTAACATACAAATGCATATAATTCCATAAAATTCATGGTATGAACTTCATTGTAACCTAGAAGCCAAAGGTGAATGGGTCTTTGGTGGTATTAGGGTTAGCTTTTGTCCTAATCCACCTTAACCCCTAACATCATCATCTAGTTACAAAAACATGGCATGGAACTTCATTGAAACCCTAAAAGTAGGGTTTGAATAGGTCTTTAGGGTTCATTAGGGTTAGCTTTTGTCCTAATCCACTTTAACCCCTAACATCATCATCTAGTCATAAACAACATAGCATAGAGCTTCATTGAACCCTAAATCATGGCTTGGCCGAATGGGCTTTAGTGGGTATTAGGGTTAGCTTTTGTCCTAATCCCCTTTTAACATGCTTATAACATCATATGTATACCAACATGGATTAAACTTCATTAGGACATCAATATAAGGGGGGGTGGCCGAATGGCCTATGTAGACTTTTAGGGTTAGATCTTTATCCTAAACCCCCTAACATGTTAACATCATTATTTACAAGTAAAACAAGCTATAAAACTTCAATAAAACACCAAAGTCCATATTGGCCGAATGGTTCTTAGGGTTTCCTAGGGTTAACTTTTGACCTAATCCATTTTTAACCCTAACATCATCATATAGTTTCAAAGCATGGCATATAACTTCATGGAGACCCTAAATCATAGTTTTGGCCGAATATAACAATATAGGTTTCTTTTTTTTTTCAAAAATAGAAATCGGAACTACTAAATATGCAGGTGAGGGATACTTACATCCTTCGCTTTGCTTGTAGTGTGAAGAAGATGACCTAACACAAACCCTAGCCCTTGCTTCTTGCTTGGAGGAGTTTCGGCCAAAGGTGGAGAAGGGCTAGAATTTTGGTGAGGAGAAGAAGAAAAAGAGTGGAAGTGACCAAATCCAACCTTCCCTCTTCTTTATAAAGGGGAGGGGAGGAAGAGAAGTTCCTCTTTTCTTTTCCATGCCTCTTCATTTACTCTTAGTCCCACTTATCTATAGTTTCCCCCTCTTCCTTAATCATATAATCCTATTGGGCTTCTGGTTAGTGGGTGCATCTATAAGGCTTGGCTGTCTCTAGAGGTTTGGGGTTCAATTCCTAGGCCTTGCACCCCTTTTCGGCTTATTTCCTTTTATTTTTGAAAAGGCCCACATAAAGCCCATGATCATCAAGCCAAAAATTCCTGTAAAAATTGCTAGGAATTTTATGGGCGTTACACTTTGATTGTATTCTCAATACTCCAACAATCCCCCACTCAAATGAAGGACCACATTGACCCCCCTCAAGCCTATCCGTCCTCGAAGGACATCCTCTGCTTGACGTCCGATCCTTAACCCACTAGGACTTCCTGCCAACTATCTGGTCCTCCTGACCCAGTTGGACTTCCTGCTAGTTGTCCAACCCTTACGCCCAATGGACTTCTGCGATTGTTCGATCCTTCGACTCATTGGACTTCTGCGGTTGTTGATCCTTCCGACTCAACTGGACTTCCTGCCTAGTGTATAGTTCTCTTGATCCGGACATGAGAGCTCAACTTCCTTTGTTCGAGGTTCATGGCTTCACATGGACCATGGCTCTGATACCAATTGTTAGTGCCTATAAGATTCACATATCTCCACAATGGTATGATATTATCCACTTTGGGCCTAAGCCCTCATGGTTTTGTTTTTCGACTTTTACCCAAAAGGCCTCATACTAATGGAGATATCTTTTCATATGATAACCACATGATCTTTTCCATGTCTTACCAATGTGGGACTTTGATTATATTCTCAATACTCTAACAACATTATCATCCTAATATATAAGACATGGTTTCCTCCTATAATCAACAGCACACCATGTAAATAATATCATTTCCCAACTTACCGAGCCTATCGACTTAATCTATAAATCTCGCTCATTGGTAAATCAAAGAAATAAATACTAAGTACATGTGCCCATTATTATATTAGGATTAAGAGCATGTACACCATAATATCTGAGGTCCGATTCAATTATGTAGTCAGCAATAAATCGAATCATCTCTAAGTCGGTCCTGATCAATACACACAAAGTGTACTAGTGTAATTCTCTGGTCAAGACAAACCAATACCAAATCACACTACAACTATACCAATGGTTTGTCCAAAACCATCTTGGTTGTGAGCCTTTACTTATACTCTACAAGGAACTGATAACATGATCTCCCGTGTGACACTACACACCATGTTATCTACAATGTAATGTATTAGATAATATGCATAACCATAAATATGCAAACAATGATCATGTGATTCCTATTTTAAAAATAAAGATGTAGATACAAAAGATAGACTTTTCAGTATACATCCTAACAATCAAAAGCATCAAAATTGGAAGCATCAGCTAGCCAAATATATGAAGTCAGTTATATCCTCTTGTCCTTTTGATCAGTGGGATATGGATATAGTGGGGTCATTTCTTGTCGGGATAGCTCAGAAAAATTTTTATTGGTAGCTATTGACTGTTTTTCTAAGTGGGTAGAGGTGGAGCCTTTAGCTCGCATTACAGAGTAGATGGTATTAAAATATTTATGGAAAAATATAGTATGTTGATTTGTTATACCTCGACGATTGGTATCAGATAATGGGTGGTAATTTTTGAGTAAAAAAATGGTGAAGTGGTGTCAAGATTTTAAAATTGAGCAAGTGTTTACATCATTAGCTTATCCTTAGGGTAATGGACAGACTGAAGTCACTAATATAGAGTTGGTACATGGATTAAAGACTAAATTGAAGCATGTGGGGGGGGGGGGGGGGGGGTTGATAACTGTCATTTTATCGTATTATTTTGGTCCTTAATATGAATGGTTACATCATTAGCGAGTGATTTTTTATCGATTATTTGCATGTTTTATGAGTTGGATTCATATTGGATCTTATTGTAAATTCTCCTAAATTTTAGACTTATATGCAAATTTTATCTTTGTTTGTAGGAGATTGAGATGAGCCAATGGACTAGACTTAAGTTGGATTAAATATGGCTTCATCTAGGGTCATAATGAGCGTTTTAAGTTGATTTAATCTAAGCCCTTCATCAAGATCGAAGGCAATTCAATCAAGAGATCAGATCTGAGCGATATGGACCGTCCGATGAAAACGACTAATTCTGAACCATCTATCTAGATCCGGAGAGATCCATTCCATACATTTAGATCTGGACATCCGAGCCCTTCATCCATATTCAACCGATCATGATTGTCCCTTAAGATTGATCAGATCTGGCCATCCAGAGTTGGATCGATCACCACCGTTGGATGCATTTCCTAGTTCAAAGATTAATCAGATTAATTAAACCCTAGCTCTAATCGATGACTGAGATTGAAGGGGCTTCGATCAGATGCCCAAGGAAAATCACCTTAAAATTCCAACATCTTCCCAATCGGTAGAATCACACAGAACAGAACTTCTCCTCACTCGTGCGAACAACTGGCGCCACCTTCCTCCTCACTCATGAGCGGCGGCCTCCCTCCAGGAGAGGCAACAACAAATCCAGCATCCTATCTCTGGCGGCATTCCCTTCCATCCCCCGGCATTGATCTCCTCCCATCCGATCGGCAGAGCAAGATGCGGTGGTTCGACAACTTGATTTGCAGCGACCGGAGGCAGGAATTATGGCAATCCATCTTCACCAGAAGTCCTTCTTCATTGGTGATCCTTCCCTTCCATCCTCTGGCATTGATCCCTTCCAATCCACCGATAGATCGAGATGAGGTGTTTCGGCAGTTCGGTCGACAGCGAGCAGATGCAGGGATTTCAATTCTACTCCTTTCCGCGGTCATGGTTCGACCGCTCCACCTTCTAGTTCCATCAATTGGCTGCACTGATTGGGCAACTCCACCATCCACAACCAGATAAGTAGGCTTCATCCTTCCCGTTCAACACTTGCTAGATGATTTTTGGCAAGAAATCCAGCCATCCCATCCGCCGAAAGGGGTTGTTCGAGCCATCGTCACTGCCGGAGAGGGAGGTTCCTTCTTCGGGTGTTGAGGATTGTCGGTTTATCATTTTTGGAATTGAATTGGATAGTTTGTTTATGTTATGTTTGGATTAGTGAATTAAGTTTGTTATCATCCCCCAATTATTGTTGTTGTAGGTTCAATCATACCTTAAGTTATTGACTTGTAGTTTAATTTGTAGTTAGTTTGTAGTTTGACATGTAGTTTAATTTGTAGTTAGTTTGTCGTTTAATTTGTAGTTAGATTATAGCTTGCCTTGAAGTTTATATTGTAGTTAATTCGTAGTTTGTCTTAGAGTTTAATTAGTAGTTTCATTTGGATGTTAGTTTGTAGTTTAATTAGGATGTTTAATTTAGTGTATAATTTGTAGTTAATGAGTTTGCATGGTTAATTGCAAGTCTTAGCTTAATTGTTTGTTAGTTTGATTACTTGCCTATTTAAGTGTTATTTCTATTAGTTAGTAGTGTTTAATACTAGGGTAGATTTATTTCATGTTTTCCTTTACACTCATGTTATTTTGCACTTGAATTGTTGTTTAATTTCCTATACTGTCTTTATATTTTGAATGCTTTTCTTTGAATGCTTAGTTTATATCTTCTTTAATTTCATTACCATCATAGTTTAGTTAGATTAATGCTTTAATTACTTGCATTGCCTTTCATTCAGTAGGATTAATCTTTTAAATTCCAAACCCCATTTTTGATAGAAAACACAAAGCAGTAATTAATAATCCTAAGACTACTGTTCTATCAATTACACTCGTTAGAAAATGATCTGGGCTATTCACTATGCTATATTAGTGTAGAGAGGGTTTGGTAATTAATTTGGAACGATGCCATGACACAATTCACCGTACATTCAAATTTTGGCACCGTTGCCAGGGAGTGTAATGTTGCTTAGTAGACTTAGGATTGTTTACCCATTTTTCTAAAAAAAAAATTAGGGTTTCATTCTTTCATTTTCTGTATATCCATGTATTTTGTCATGTCTACTTCCTGTGTCTTTTGATTTGTTTGTTGGTGTTTCAGAAAAGACCAGGAATTATCTTTTCTGAGAAACATGGATCCGTATTATCAGCAGTATGGAGACTACAGTGGATCAAATTGCAAAATCCATCAGCTAGATGCAAGCACAAGAGTTCATTCAGCCTCCATCAGAGACCATTTCTATGGATATCGACATGCTTAGGGAGATAGATTGTGGAGTGAGTGATGGGCATGTATATGATTCAGCTACTCCACAGGACTCCTATGAACCATTGTGTTGTGATGTGATTTCGGACACTGATGGATGTGAATTCATTGATGAAGTTGTTGTTGTGTCGGATGTTGAGGATGATGACATGGGAGTGGTGGATAGATGGACACCACCAGAATGGAGACTCCCACCTGAGATCGAGTCTCCAAGAGTGTTGCTGATGAAGGCCCTGACAGATAATGCAATGATCCAGCCTCTAAGCTGGAAACTTCTGCTGAATCACCTACGACCTACAGAGATTACATATGATGAGGCGATGATCATTTCAGAGGGAGCAACATGGAACTACCCTGATCACATCAAGAGAGCACTCACCTCCATGTAGGGATGTATACTGAAAAGTCTATCTTTTGTATGAACATCTTTATTTTGGAATAAGAATCACATGATTATTGTTTGCATATTTTTTATGGTTATGCAATATTGTCTAATACTTTACATTGTAGATAACATGGTGTGTCGTGTCACACAGGATACCATGTTATCGGCCCCTTGAAAAGTATAAGCAAAGGCTCAAAACCGAGATGGCTTTGGACAAACCATCGGAATGGTTGCAGTGTGATTTGGTATTGGTTTGTCTTGACCATAGAATCACACTAGTGCACTTTGTGTGTATTGAGCAGGACCGACTTAGAGGTGATTCAATTTATTACAGACTACATAATCGAATCAGACCTTAGATATTATTTAGTACATGCTCTTAATCTCGATATAATAACGGGCACATATACTTAGTACTCATCTCTTTGATTTACCAATGGACGAGATTTATAGATTAAATCGATAGGCTCGGTAAGTTGGGAGATGATATTATTTATATGGCGTGCCGTTGATTATAGGAGGAAACCGTGTCCTATATATTAGGATGATGATGTCCCCTTGAGGAGCTCATAAGGCTGATCATGTAAACCCTGCAGGTGGACTTGGTCCGGCATGATGAAAAGGTTGAGTGGTACTACTCAAGGAGTTAGATGTTGATTAATTAATGGTCGGTAAATTAATTAATGAACAGACATTCGAGATCTTAAATACAGGGAGAAAATGTACAAATAATATATGGAGCCCATATTATCATATGGGGGTTGGTGAGGTAGATCAATGATGAACCTATAGTGTATTGGATCATCATTAGTGGATCGGACTTTATGTGGGCTTGATCCATGGGTGGCCAAGACCCAACTCCTCCTCATGGTCCCTAATGTATCCTATTAACACCTCATGATGCTTAGATCCAATGTATAGAAACAAAAGTCTAAGATCCATTGGTAGAGATTAAATCTCTAAGATCCGACGGTTGAGATTAAATCTCTAGATCCGATGGTTGAGATTAAATCCTTAGAACCAATGGAGGAGATTAATCCCTAACTCTATAAAAGGGTGTCAAGGTGTTGGCGTGAACAATAATTGAAGGAGTGCAAGGCTTGGGCGGCAAGAGAAGGGAATCCTAGTTGAGATAGGATTAGGATTAGGGTTAGGGTTTGGAGGCTAGGGCGGCACCAAATAAGGCAAGGTTTCCTTTCTTCTTCCTTGTCTTGTGGCCAACGTCCAGCAGGTTTCCAGGCCCTTCCCAGCCCTTGGCCGGTGCCCAAAAGCTCCCTTCTCCCTCTCCTTAGGTGGTGGAAAGAAGATATAGGGTTTCCCTTGGTGTCTTGGTTGTTTTCCACCATCTTCTCCTTCATCTAGTTGGCAGGTAGCAAGGAAAGCTTTGGTTCCTTGTTGGTTGTTTCTAGTGAGGAGAAAAACCTTGTTTCTATTCTTCCTCTTGCTTTGGAAGAGCAAGGAAGGAAGATTTGCGATCTAGGAGCTTCGACTTTTGGTGGATCGTCGCCCACACGACGTCCAAAAGGAGGAAGGTCATACATTAGAAGATTGAGAGGTATACCTATTCTACTTTCTTCTTTTGTTTGTTGCTTGTTTTTGTTTTTCAATTATAAGCATGTTATAAATGTTGGGTTTCCGGCACCGCGGCATGTGTGTGTTCGATCATGTTTCGTAAACATGAGCACAGCGGAAGCAATAAAAATAATAAATACTCCTATTTATTACAACACACACAACACACGCATGCTATTACAACAGATGTAGACATAACCGTAAATTAAAATTGCAATAAAAAGGAAATTAAACTACGTTATACCTTCCATATGACGTGTAGCGGGAACGGCATCAACCGGAACGATCCTCGTAAGAATCGTCTCTATCCGTATCCACGCCGAGCTCCTCGGGATGACTTCGCTAAGTCACGAGCTTCGTCTTCGTACGGGTTACTAGCCTCGTGTTGAAGACGACATGATCGAGAGATGATCACGATCCGAATCCAAATTCGGATCCAAAACGAGTTCTCAAAACTCGCTTCTCCGGAGAGGTATTCGTCAACCGTTTGACGAATCCTTCGTCCTCCACCTCAGAGGATTACCGGAGAACAAATCCCCGGTATGTTAGCCGCTGTCGGAGCACTAACCGTCGTCCAAACGACGCTCCGACGAGAGGAGGAGAAGCTGTCCAGAAAACTGGACAGCTTGGTGGAGGAGTAGGCGCCGGCCAAAACAAGGAGAGAAAAGCCTCACCTTGATGCCAAACCTATAGGAGATCACCGGAGGGTCGCCGGAGGTTCACCGGCTGGAGCTTGGACGCCGGCAAGGGTCTTGGACGGCGGCACAAGGCTGGGCGGCGGCTACTCTTGGATTGGCGCCGAAAACTCCTCCAAGGAGTGGGCGGCAACTCAAGGGGGGGCTAGGGTTTGGATTAGTTAGAGTTTAACAATCCCTTAAGCCCACTTTTATAGAGAACTAATTCTCTTAATGGTTAATGGATCATGTCCATAAAGCCCGTTAACCCGCTCCATTAAGATAAGTTAAAATAAACCAAACCATGATGGTTTATTTTAAGTTAAAACGAACCGAACCAACTTTTGGTTCATTCGTTTAAAATAAACCAAACCCTTTGGTTTATTCTTATCCATTGGATTAGAACCAAACCATTTTGGTCCATCCATTACGCCTTCATAAGACGCAGCCCATCCACGCTTCCATTGCGACTGAAACAATTTCATGCTCGCTTTATGTTTGGTCCAACCAAACATAGTTTCTCTCGGTCTGAGAATCCCATTCTCAAGCTCGTTTTAAATCCTTTGGATTACACTCGTTGTCGCGTGTGACCAAATAGGTTCTCGGTTTATGTTGGCCGTCTATAATTAACCATTAATTATAGAACGATCATGAGTGGCACCTAGTAGTACATCATGATCCCCAATTAACCGAAAAGATCAACGGTTGATCCCGAACTATTTCTGAAACCCTTCAGTAGCTCGAATGAATCGTGCCCCATTCCCTTCACTCATCTTATACCCACTTGGTTCAGGACATGGTCTATTGTGTCAGTCCTCACTAGGCTGACTACGTCACACCTAGCCCAAGTATCATTTCCTCGTCCTACGGATTCTAGTTACTCCACATGTATCGAAGAGTACTTTACTCTAAACATGTAATGCTTTGGCCAAAGACTTTAGTAACAATCCGACGAGAGGCCATGGGTATACATCTCCTCGCAAGGAGTGGTGAATCCTTTATAGGCTATTCAAACACCTTCGATCACTTCGACTTATACCCAATCATCCCGGGTCCACATCTCCTCGGAGATGTTTGCTTAAGATGTCAAAGCATAAGTCTCCATGATCAGGATGACTTGAATACCGCAAGTCAAAGTAACATCGCACTTAAGCCACAGTAAGAACTTCATTGACATATCTATATATGCAGAGAACCATATGAAGTCTTACGGCTGGTCACTCCAATGAACTAGTTACCATAACTAGCATCCACGATTAACTCCGGACATCACTATGTCACCAGCCAGTGAGAATCAGCTGCTTGGATACACCAAGGAGTATACCTCGTGCTAGTCTCAACAGAATTGATGGTGTCAAGATTCATCAATTCATCGACTAGGGATAATTCCGATACATCACAATTACACATGTAGAGATACTCACTAGTTGTGATCCAATCACAAATTCTCTCATGCTGTGAATCGTATCGTGGACATTCAGTAAATGAGTTTAAGATCCAATCAAATACATAAAACATGTATACTCAAATAGTGAATCTTCATTTATCATATAAATGGTTCAAACATAAGGCGATTGCCTTAGGACATCTCTCATATATTACTAACAGACTCCCACTTGGCCTAATGCCAATCGCTACGGTATCCAATACCATAAGCACCAACATGACCCTCAAACTTACTTTGAGGTAATGCTTTAGTCAAAGGATCCGCTAAGTTCCTTTCAGTGGGAATTTTCTCGATTTGTATTTCGTTCCTACTTATGATCTCTCTGATAAGATGATAGCGGCGAAGCACATGTTTGGATCATTGATGAGACCACATCAAATTCATAGATGAACTACTTGATCCAAACCGCTTCCTTTGCTGCTTCCAAAGCTGCAACGTATTCTGCCTTAGTGGCAGAATCCGCTATAGTGTCAAGCTTGGAACCTTTCCAACTTATTGCGCCTCCATTCTAGGTGAATACATACCCAGACTAAGACATGGAATCATCCTTGTCTGTCTGGATCTGGCATCCGTATACCCACGTATCACCATGTACCCTTCTCCATATATTAGAAATACATCCTTAGTTCTTCTCAAGTACTTAAGGATCGTCTTAACAGCCACCCAATGATCCATTCCTGGATCGGACTGGTATCTGCTCGTGACACTCAGAGCATACGATACATCGGGCCTCGTACATAACATAGCATACATGATAGATCCTATTGCGGATGCAAAGGGAATCTTACTCATGCAAATCCTCTCGTCTTCTGTGCGCGGTCGCATAGACTTTGAAAGGTGTACCCCATGCCTGATGGGCAGATAACCTTTCTTGGATTCCGACATGCTAAACCTCTTTAGCACTCGGTCTATATATGTAGACTGTGAAAGACCAAGCAACCGTTTCGATCTATCTCTATAGATCTTAATCCCAAGGATGTAGGTTGCTTCTCCCAGGTCTTTCATGGAGAATGTCTTGGATAACCAAACCTTAATCGATCAGAAGATTGACACATCGTTTCCTATAAGTAATATGTCATCGACATACAATACTAGGAACACGACTGCACTCCCACTAACCTTCTTGTACACACAAGGTTCGTCTGGATTTTGTGAGAAATCAAACTTTTTGATCGTCTCATCAAAAACGGATATTCCAGCTCCTGGATGCTTGCTTCAATCCATAAATGGATCGTCGCAATTTGCATACCTTGGTTTTGTCAACCGATGTGAAACCCTCAGGCTGTATCATATATACGTCCTCGAGCAGGTTTCCATTAAGGAAAGCTGTTTTCACATCCATCTGCCATATCTCATAATCATAATGAGCCGCTATGGCCAGGAGCATCCGAATGGATTTAAGCATAGCTACAGGCGAATAGGTTTCATCATAATCAACGCCTTATTTTTGACGATATCCTTTCGCCACCAATCTAGCCTTATAGGTAATCACATTACCATCCATGTCGATTTTCTTCTTGAAAACCCACTTGCACCCTATAGGCTTTATGCCTTCAGGTGGGTCAACCAAGTTCCAAACTTGGTTTTCATACATGGAATCCATTTCCGACTTCATGGCATCAAGCCACTTATCCCTTTCTGAACTTGTCAGCACTTCTTCATAACTGGTAGGCTCCTCATCATCAATGAGTAACACGTCGTTCGATTCACTTACGAGAAATCCATATCTCTCAGGAATATTGCGTGTTCTACCAGATCTACGAAGATGTGGTGTTACAATAGGTCCAGCCGATTGCTCATCACTATGAGTTGTCGGCTGTTGTGCTTCACCAGGTATCTCATCAATGTCTATTTGAGTCTCTCGAGCCTCCTCAAGCTCGACGACACTCCCACTGTTTTTCTTGCAAGAGAAACTCTTTCTCTAGAAACACAGCATGCCTTGAAACAAACACCTTTTGTTCCACAGGATGATAGAATTGGTAACCCCTTGTTTCCTTAGGGTATCCAATAAATAGACATTTATCAGACTTAGCATCCAGTTTGTCTGATACAGTCCGCTTCACATAAGCAGGACAACCCCATATCTTCAAGTAAGATACATGAGGTTTCTTACTAGCCCATATCTCATATGGAGTAGTAGAGACTACCTTGGTAGGCATTCTGTTTAACAAGTAAACAGCTGTCTGAAGTGCATAACCCCAAAAGGACTTGGGAAGAGTCGCATGATTCATCATTGACCTGACCATGTCCAACAAGGTCCGGTTACGCCTCTCAGATACACCATTATGTTGTGGTGTATATGGCGGAGTCCATTGAGACAATATGCCATTGTCTCTTAGATAATCAAGAAACTCTTGACTTAAGTATTCACCACCTCGATCCGATCGAAGTATTTTAATACTTTTGTCATGTTGTTTCTCTACTTCATTTCTGAATTCTTTGAACCTTTCAAAGGCTTCATACTTGTGTTTCATCAAGAACACATACCCAAACCGTGAGTGATCATCGGTGAAGGTAATGAAGTAGCTATAGCCTCCTAATGCTTGAGTTGACATAGGTCCACATACATCAGTATGTACTAGACCTAGTAACTCTCCCACTCGTTCACATTTTCCAGTAAAAGGTAACTTAGTCATCTTGCCTTTTAAGCATGATTCGCATGTATCGTATGAATCCAATTCAAACGATTCCAGAATTCCACATCGGTGTAATTCGGACATGCGTTTCTTGCTTATATGGCCAAGACGACAATGCCACATATAGGAGTCTATGTGATTATCCTTTCGAGCACGCGTGTTGCTCACTTCGATATTGAAAATGTCACTGGATACGTCCAACGTATAAATGCCATTACTCAAAGTTCCAGTTCCATAAAGTACGCCATTCAAAGTTATATAACAACAATTGTTACTAAACGTTAAATGGAAACCATTTCTATTTAAGCAGGAAATAGAAACAATGTTCTTTATTAGAGAAGGAACATAATAGCAATTGTCGATTCCAAGACTAGTCCACTAGGAGCTTCAAAGAAATAAGTTCGATGGCGGCCGCGCAACCTTTGCTCCATTGCCAACTCGCAAATTTGACTCCCCTCGACAAGTCTTCTTCTATTCCTTAGCCCCTGTATGTCATTACATATATGTGAGCTACACCGATCCAATACCCAAGTGTCTAAGGAAATAGAATGACAATCAATAACGAAGATACCTGAAGAGGATGGGGCATCGGATGCCTTCTTCTTCTTCATGGACTCAAGATAAATCTTGCTGTTTCTTCGCCAGTGGCCTTCCTTGCACTGATGATGGCAAGTGCCCTTTTCTAGTTCCGCCTTCTTTGCCTTTTCTTTCCTTTCTTCTCGTTCTTTTGCCTTACTATTAGAACCTTTCTTTGAGGAATCAACTTACATAACCGAATTCTCCTCATGCTTCACAGAAGGCTCCACAGTCTTCAGCATATTGAGGAGCTCGGGAATGGTGGATTCCAATTTGTTCATCCGATAGTTCATCACAAATTGCGAGAAACTCTTGGGCAAACAATGCAGAATTAAGTCAATACTTAACTCATGATCCATCACAAAACCGAGGGTAGCTAGCCGCTCGATGTACCCGTTCATCTTTAGCACAAACTGCACTACAGACGAACCTTCTTGCATCTTCGTGGTGAAGAGGAGCCTAGAGACCTCGAACCTTTCGGATCTCGCTTGCTCATCGAACAACTCATGAAGATGGAATACCATAGTGTTAGCATCCATATGCTCATGCTGCTTCTGCAGCTCAGGTACCATCGCCGCTAGCATGATGCAACTCGCCAGCTCAGAATCTGCCACATGCTTCTGATAGACCAACATTTGGTCTGGAGTTGCATCGTCCTTAGGACGGTCAGGAAGAGGCTCTTCAAGGACATATGCAAGCTTTTCCGCCTTGAGAACAATTCTCAGGTTTCTAAGCCAGTCCAGGAAGTTAGGCCCAGTCAGTTTGTTCGAATCCAAAATAGTGCGCAAATTCAAAGACGTCATGATCAATTTATTGACCTAGAAATACAAAACGAGCATATATGAGAAAATGATTTTAAAATGCATCAATATACATTTATAAATCTCATTCATTTTTTGAATTCAAAAACCCCAAAATCACTTCGGGAGATCGTAGGTCCATCTCCGAATGGGCTGATATCCATCATAGTTATGAATAACCTTGGAGAGAGTCCAACAAGCCATTCATAACTACGACGGTAGGTATCATCTATACCGATTGCATATCCCGTATATGCAACTATCACAATGTGCTATCAACTAATTGAATGTTCACACATACATCGGGTTGTTAACACATTAACAAGTATGCATCATATGCATAGCACCCAACTTCACCTCCCTTTACATCGACCTTGGAGAGAGTCCAACAAACCGATGCTCCAGGTTAAAGCCAACCCATTAATCAGGACATAGTTTTAATATGGTTAGAGCGCATTCAACCAATTAGCCCAGCTTGGAGAGAGTCCAACAACCAAAGCTAACGATTGACCTCTGACTCTTACCATATTAGTATTAAACTATTCCATGGTTTGAACATATTCAGGTTCGAGCCGGGCTTGGAGAGAGTCCAACAACCCAAACAAGAAACAGAACTCTGGTTCTAACCATATTAATGGAAGGTGTAGGCTTTAATATTGATTAAGGGTTTTTATGTCTCATCCTCTTTGCATGCAAATAACTATTATCTACATGGCATGGCATACATGGCATACATCTACATGTCACGACACGCATGGCATAATGTTATGCATCTAATGCAATTACATGGCATACAATTATGTCATGTATGTAATTTCCTTATATGTCATAACTATTTATGGAAATAAAATATGTTTAAGATTTGATTCTCCAAATCAAATCATAATTAAATTAGGAAACAAATTTCCAAATCTAATCACATTTTTTATTCATGGAATTATTTGATTAAGGAAAATCTATTTAGGAAACCAATTTCCTAAATCTTTAAAACTACTTATGGAAATTAAATATTTTAAGATTTGATTTCCCAAATCAAATCATGATTAAATTAGGAAACAAATTTCCAGAATCTAATCAAATATTTTATTTATGGAAAATATAAATTTCCATAAATACTTCCAACTTTCCAAAAGTGGAAGATTTCCATAAATACTTCTAGACTTTCCAAAATTGAAAAATTTCCATAAATACTTCTAAATTTCCAAAATTTAGAAAACTTCCAGAAATACATTATGACTATCGCAAAACCATTTTTACGATTATGTCGAAACACAACCTGGGCTCTGATACCACTGTTGGGTTTCCGGCACCGCGGCGTGTGTGTGTTCGATCATGTTTCGTAAACATGAGCACAGCGGAAGCAATAAAAATAATAAATACTCCTATTTATTACAACACACACAACACACGCATGCTATTACAACAAGTGTAGACATAACCGTAAATTAAAATTGCAATAAAAGGAAATTAAACTACGTTATACCTTCCGTATGACGTGTAGCGGGAACGGCATCAACCGGAACGATCCTCGTAAGAATCATCTCTATCCGTATCCACGCCGAGCTCCTCGGGATGACTTCGCTAAGTCACGAGCTTCGTCTTCGTACGGGTTACTAGCCTCGTGTTGAAGACGACGTGATCGAGAGATGATCACGATCCGAATCCAAATTCGGATCCAAAACGAGTTCTCAAAACTCGCTTCTCCGGAGAGGTATTCGTCAACCGTTTGACGAATCCTTCGTCCTCCACCTCAGAGGATTACCGGAGATCAAATCCTCGGTATGTTAGCCGCTGTCGGAGCACTAACCATCGTCCAAACGACGCTCCGACGAGAGGAGGGGAAGCTGTCCAGAAAACTGGACAGCTTGGTGGAGGAGTAGGCGCCGGCCAAAACAAGGAGAGAAAAGCCTCACCTTGATGCCAAACCTATAGGAGATCACCGGAGGGTCGCCGGAGGTTCACCGGCTGGAGCTTGGACGCCGGCAAGGGTCTTGGACGGCGGCACAAGGCTGGGCGGCGGCTGCTCTTGGATTGGCGCCGAAAACTCCTCCAAGGAGTGGGCGGCAACTCAAGGGGGGGCTAGGGTTTGGATTAGTTAGAGTTTAACAATCCCTTAAGCCCACTTTTATAGAGAACTAATTCTCTTAATGGTTAATGGATCATGTCCATAAAGCCCGTTAACCCGCTCCATTAAGATAAGTTAAAATAAACCAAACCATGATGGTTTATTTTAAGTTAAAACGAACCGAACCAACTTTTGGTTCATTCGTTTAAAATAAACCAAACCCTTTGGTTTATTCTTATCCATTGGATTAGAACCAAACCATTTTGGTCCATCCATTACGTCTTCATAAGACGCAGCCCATCCACGCTTCCATTGCGACTGAAACGATTTCATGCTCGCTTTATGTTTGGTCCAACCAAACCTAGTTTCTCTCGGTCTGAGAATCCAATTCTCAAGCTCGTTTTAAATCCTTTGGATTACACTCGTTGTGCGTGTGACCAAATAGGTTCTCGGTTTATGTTGGCCGTCTATAATTAACCATTAATTATAGAACGATCATAAGTGGCACCTAGTAGTACATCATGATCCCCAATTAACCGAAAAGATCAACGGTTAATCCCGAACTATTTCTGAAACCCTTCAGTAGCTCGAATGAATCGTGCCCCATTCTCTTCACTCATCTTATACCCACTTGGTTCAGGACATGGTCTATTGTGTCAGTCCCCACTAGGCTGACTACGTCACACCTAGCCCAAGTATCATTTCCTCGTCCTACGGATTCTAGTTACTCCACATGTATCGAAGAGTACTTTACTCTAAACATGTAATGCTTTGGCCAAAGACTTTAGTAACAATCCGACGAGAGGCCATGGGTATACATCTCCTCGCAAGGAGTGGTGAATCCTTTATAGGCTATTCAAACACCTTCGATCACTTCGACTTATACCCAATCATCCCGGGTCCACATCTCCTCGGAGATGTTTGCTTAAGATGTCAAAGCATAAGTCTCCATGATCAAGATGACTTGAATACCGCAAGTCAAAGGAACATCGCACTTAAGCCACAGTAAGAACTTCATTGACATATCTATATATGCAGAGAACCATATGAAGTCTTACGGCTGGTCACTCCAATGAACTAGTTACCATAACTAGCATCCACGATTAACTCCGGACATCACTATGTCTCCAGCCAGTGAGAATCAGCTGCTTGGATACACCAAGGAGTATACCTCGTGCTAGTCTCAACAGAATTGATGGTGTCCAGATTCATCAATTCATCGACTAGGGATAATTCCGATACATCACAATTACACATGTAGAGATACTCACTAGTTGTGATCCAATCACAAATTCTCTCATGCTGTGAATCGTATCGTGGACATTCAGTAAATGAGTTTAAGATCCAATCAAATACATAAAACATGTATACTCAAATAGTGAATCTTCATTTATCATATAAATGGTTCAAACATAAGGCGATTGCCTTAGGACATCTCTCATATATTACTAACAATAAATCTGTAAATGGCTAAATAATACTTGGATCCCGAGTATAAACATGAAAACCGGCGATCCGTACATCGTCTATTCCGCAGCTACTCGTAGAATAGAGGATGGTCGCTTGAACAACTAGTTTGTTCAAGTGAATTCTCTAAACGAATAGCATGACGATGACTTGGTTGCTTTGACAATTCCTTTTGTCTAGGATTAAATTTTTTTTAATCTAGGGACATAGAAGGGATCTCCATGAAGGAAGCTACCGAGGTGAAGTGGGAAGCGATGCTTCCCCTCATGGACTCGATAAGCAAAACCATTAAATTGGTGTGAGATCTTCCGGGCACAAAAAACCTTTCAATTGGTATCAGAGCCAAGGTTTCCGGTTTTGTGTGTTTAGGATTCGGTAAATTTTTATGCCCTTTTTCATATATTATATGTGTCGAATAATAGTAAGATATGCGTAGTTTAACTCTTTGGTTGCAGGCATAAGATCCGACTATTATGGCCATATGTGTGTATGTGATTGTATGTGTGTAAATATTTATTTTGTTGAATCCTCAAGGTTGACAAGGCTAGTATTTAGTTTTTGGTAAATTAAATACGACATTGTTTAGCCGCTCTTTATTTTATTTTACTTTCGATCTAGATTTCATGTACACTCCCTAATGGAGTATAGGATCGATGGATATAAATTAAAATAGGTTTTAGTCTCGGCTCGGATCTCCGGATGGCTCGTACATGGCGTAGGAGGAGCGGACGAGAAGGCGATGCAATGGGAGACATATTGAAGACAAAAGCCATAATAGTTGGAAAATAAATTATTTTTCATATTTATTGCTTATTGTTTGATATGCATGTCGTAGCCTAGAAAATTCCTCATTTTCAAATTACTAAGTGGGAGAGGGATATTTTTATAAATTCCCGTGGCCTCCATTACAATTTGACAAGTGATACAAACAAACTTGAGCGTCGGCTCTGAGTGCCTTCCTCCCCATCGGATGGGTTTGTTTGCAGATCACAAGGTCGAATATGGTTATAGGAAATTATTAAGGAGCGTGTGTACTTGCCCATCATAAGGCACATAACCCGAGATAATTACCTTGGTACCGAGTAATGGTGAACACTTAGATACAAATATAAGTATCCTCCCCATCGGAGTCACTGCTTTTATTTGTAGGGCCAAAGAGGAACCAACTATTAATTTTACTTGTCAAAAAGTTAGGTTGACAAGATAGTAAAATTAATGCGTAAAACCTCCTCTTACAAATGTAGAATTCGTATACGTCCACACTATCGTGGCATACGATATTCTCGATGTTTTGAGGTGTTGGTTGATTTTAAAATTTTATTGTTTGAGGAATCAATAATTTTTTGAAATCTAATGTTTTGATTTATGTGATTCTTAGGTTTTCTTTCAAAATGACTTTCAACCCACTTGCTGTGATACTGAAAGAGAACAAACTTACTGGACCCAACTATGTAGATTGGAAGAGGAATCTAGACATTGTCTTGACTGCTGAGGAATACAAATATGTACTCCTCGAAGAGTGCCCTCCCAATCCTGCAAATAATTCTGGGGAAAAGGAGAAAGAGAGCTATAAGAAGTGGATCAAGGCCGATGAGATGATGCGGTGTTACATTTTGGCATCTATGTCAAATGTACTGCAACATCAGCATCAAGTCATGTCCACTGCTTATGATATGATGCTCAATATCAAGGAGATTTTCGGACACCCGAATCGGGCTGCGAGGCAAGAGGCCATGAGAAACTTAATGACGACCACCATGGTCGAGGGAACACCCGTGAGGGATTATGTTCTCAAGATGATGGCTCATTTGAATGAGTTGGAGGTCCTAGGAGCTGAGATCGATGGGGAAACCCAGGTCGATATCATACTCCAGTCTCTACCTAGGAGTTTTGAGTAGTTTCACCTCAACTACAACATGAACAAGAGGTTGTATTCGTTGGTGAAACTTCTGACAGAACTCCAGGCGGTAGAGGGACTATTTCGTCAGAGTGCTTAGGCGCATGCCGTGGTGACCCAGAAGGTTTCTACTTCTAATCTTAAAGGCAAGAAGAAGAAGAAACAAACTAGGGCGAAGCCGATGGGAGGTACTCAGGGAGGAGTGATGAAGCCGAAAGGCAAGTGCTTCACTTGTAAGCAGACTGGACACTGGAAGAAGGACTGCCCCAACCGCAAGAACAAAGGTATATCTTTTGGTTTAGTCGTTGAAACATGTTTAGCGGTGTTATCTACCGGCACCTGGTGTGTAGATACGGGAGTCACTGATCATGTCTGCAATACTTTGCAGGGGTTCCAGGAAACCAGACGACTGACTGAGGGGGAGATTATCGTGTACTTGGGCGATGCCACGAAGGTGGTGACTGTTGCAGTGGGAGATGTTCATTTATCTTTTGAGAAAAATAAACTTTTGGTTCTTAAGAATTGCCTTTATGTACCCTTATTTAGAAAGAATTTAATTTCGGTTTCTAAATTGTTTATGGATGGATATTCTATTTCTTTTAATGACAGAGTTGTTATAAGAAGGAATAGGGACAATATCTGTTCGGGTGCATTGATAGGAAATTTGTACACACTTGAACCAAAACCTCCCACGATGCATATTGAAGTTAATAACTCATCTTCTAATTCTAATAAGAGAAAAGAACCTTCGAAGATGAACCAAACATATCTTTGGCATCTTAGGCTTGGTCACATTAACCTAAGCAAAATTCAAAGGTTGATAGTTGATGGACCTTTGGGTTCATTAGTGGTGGAGGATCTCCCAACCTATGAACCTTGCTTGGAGGGTAAGATGACCAAGAGGCCTTTTAAGGCCAAGGGGTATAGAGCTAAAGATGTGTTAGAATTGGTTCATTCTGATTTGTGTGGTCCTATGTCTATCCAGGATAGTGGTGGTTTTGAGTATTTCGTCTCTTTTATAGATGATTACTCAAGATATGGATACATTTACCTGATGCGCCGCAAGTCTGAATGCTTTGACAAGTTCAAAGAATTCAAGGCTGATGTGGAGAAATGTCAAGGTAAAAGTATCAAGACACTACGATCTGATCGTGGTGGTGAGTACCTCTTGGGAGAGTTTAGGAACTACTTATCAGAGGCTGGGATTCAATCCCAATTGACTGCACCTGGCACACCCCAGCAGAACGGTGTAGCAGAGCGAAGGAATAGGACTCTTATGAAGATGGTTAGATTGATGATGAGTTATTCTGACTTGCCAGATTTGTTCTGGGGATATGCTCTAGATACGGCGATGTACATTCTGAACTTGGTTCCATCTAAATCAGTGCCTTCTACTCCCATAGAGTTGTGGACTGAGCGAAAGCCTAGTCTAAGACATATTCGGATATGGGGGAGTCCAGCACATGTGCTGAAGGCAGATGCTGGTAAGTTGGAACCTTGTACAGAAGTATGCATGTTCGTTGGCTATCCCAGGGGAACGAAGGGTGGATTGTTTTATAGTCCTAGAGATTCGAGGGTGATGGTTAGCACGAACACTAGATTTCTAGAGAAAGACTATGTGATGAGCCACAAGCCCAAGAGTAAAATTGTTCTGGAGGAGTTAAAAGAGGAAGTCACTTCTTTAGTACCACCGATACAAGAGGAAATACCACATATCACTGCACCGAATGTCACAGAGGATGCACAGGTGATACCTCATCGTAGTGGGATGGTTGTGAGATAGCCTGAGAGATTCATGTTCTTGGGAGAATCTTTTGATTTGGTGCCTGGCGAACATGAACCTGATCCCTGGACATATGACGAGGCAATCCAAGATAAAGATGCAGTATCTTGGCAAAGGTCAATGAATGCTGAGATTGAATCTATGCATTCAAATCAGGTCTGAGAGCTAGTAGAACCACCCGATGGTGTAAAAACCATTGGTTGCAAGTGGATATACAAGAGAAAGAGTGGAATAGATGGGAAGGTTGAGACCTTCAAAGTGAGGCTTTTTGTGAAGGGGTATACTCAGAAAGAGGGTATCGATTATGAGGAGACCTTTTCGCCGGTAGCCATGCTTAAGTCTATCCGGATTTCTCTTATGCATAACAACTCATATGGATTATGAGGTGTGGCAGATGGATGTCAAGACCGCTTTCCTTAATGGAAGTCTTGGGGAAAACATCTACATGAAGCAACCAGAGGGATTCATTGCTAAGGGCAAAGAGCATCTTGTATGTAAGCTTAATCGGTCCATTTATGGATTGAAGCAAGCTTCGAGGTCTTGGAACATTCGCTTTGATGAGATGATCCAGTCTTATGGATTTATTCAAAGTTCGGATGAGTCTTGTGTATACAAGAGATGTGACACAAACGTAGTGGTATTTCTTGTACTATACGTAGATGACATTTTGTTGATTAGCAACAATATCAAGGTGTTATTGGACGTAAGGGTATGGTTGTCCAAACAGTTTGATATGAAGGACTTGGGAGAGGTGGGACACATCCTTGGGATCAAGGTTATAAGGGATCACAGGAAAAGGATGTTGTGCTTACCCTAAGCTTCATACATAGACACGATTATGGAGTGTTTTAGCATGCAGAACTCTAAGAAGAGTTTTCTACCTTTCAGGCATGGAGTTCCTTTATCTAAGGAGATGTGTCCCAGATCATCTGAGGAGATAGAAGAGATGAAGGTGGTTCCTTATGCTTCGGTAGTAGGAAGCCTCATGTATGCGATGCTCTGTACGAGACTAGATATCTGCTTTGCCGTGGGCATGGTCAGCAGATATCAGAGTAATCCAGGACAGGGACATTGGACTACGGTAAAGCATATATTGAAGTACCTAAAAAGGACTAGGGATTATATGCTGGTTTATCGGGCAGACCAATTACTCCCTATGGGTTACACGAATTCTGACTTCCAATCTGATAGGGATAACAGTAAGTCTACCTCAGGTTTTGTGTTTACTTTGGGAGGTGGAGCCATTGTATGGAGGAGTGTCAAGCAGAAATGCGTGGCAGACTCCACCATGGAAGCTGAGTATGTGGCAGCCTCTGAGGCGACCAAAGAAGCTGTATGGCTCAGGAACTTCCTGATGGACTTAGATGTGATTCCTGGTTTGCTCAGAACTATCACAATTTATTGTGATAATAGTGGTGCAGTTGCAAACTTGAAGGAACCACGAGCCCATAAGGCTAATAAACACATAGAGCGCAAGTACCACCTGATATGAGAAATCGTAAAGAGAGGAGAAGTTGTTGTGGCCAAGATTGCATCGGAGGATAACCGGGCAGATCCTTTCACTAAGGCCCTTCCGGCGAGAGCTTTTGATAGGCATGTGGAGGGAATGAGGATCAGATGTATGGCACTTTGAGGACAACATAGTCTTTTAGTATAAGTGGGAGATTGTAGGGATGTATACTGAAAAGTCTATCTTTTGTATGGACATCTTTATTTTGGAATAAAAATCACATGATCATTGTTTGAATATTTTTTATGGTTATGCAATATTGTCTAATACTTTACATTGTAGATAACATGGTGTGTGGTGTCACATAGGAGACCATGTTATCGGCCCCTTAAAAAGTATAAGCAAAGGCTCACAACCGAGATGGCTTTGGACAAACCATCGGAATTGTTGTAGTGTGATTTGGTATTGGTTTGTCTTGACCATAGAATCACACTAGTGCACTTTGTGTGTATTGAGCAGGACTGACTTAGAGGTGATTCAATTTATTGCTGACTACATAATCGAATTGGACCTCAGATATTATTTAGTACATGCTCTTAATCCCGATATAATAACGGGCACATATACTTAGTACTCATCTCTTTGATTTACCAATGGGCGAGATTTATAGATTAAATCGATAGGCTCGGTAAGTTGGGAGATGATATTATTTATACGGTGTGCCGTTGATTATAGGAGGAAATCGTGTCCTATATATTAGGATGATGATGTCCCCTTGAATAGCTCATAAGGTTCATCATGTAAACCTTGCAGGTGGACTTGGTCCGACATGATGAAAAGGTTGAGTGGTACTACTCATGGAGTTAGATGTTGATTAATTAATGGTCGGTAAATTAATTAATCGATGGACATTCAAGATCTTAAACACGGGGAGAAAATGTACAAATAATATATGGAGCCCATATTATCATATGGGGGTTGGTGAGGTAGATCAATGATGAACCTTTAGTGGATTGGATCATCATTAGTGGATAGGACTTTATGTGGGCTTGATCCTGTTGGAATGTATACTGAAAGTCTAGCTCTTTTGTATGAACATTTTTATTTTGAAATAAGAATCACATTATCATTGTTTGCACTTTATATTTATTATATGTGTGCATATTGTCTAATACTTTACATTGTAGATAACATGGTGCTTGGTGTGGCACAGAAGATCATGTTATCAGTCCCTTGTAAAATATAAGTAGAGGCTCACAACTAAGATGGTTTTGGACAAACCATTGGCATGGTTGTAATGTAGCTTGGTATTGTTTTGTCTTGAACATAGAGTTACACTAGTACACTTAGGTGTATTGAGCAGGACCGACAAAGAGGTTATTCAATTTATTGCTGACTACATAATTGAATCGGACCTCTGATATTATGTTGTACATGCTCTTAATCCCGATATAATAACGGGCACATGTACTTAGTATTTATTTCTTTGATTTACCAAAGAGTGAGATTTATATGGATTAAATTAATATGCCCGGTAAGTTGGGAAATGATATTATTTACATGGTGTGCCGTTGATTATAGGAGGAAACCGTGTCCTATATATTAGGTTGATGATGTCCCCTTGAGGAGCTCATAAGGTTCATCATGTAAACCCTGCAGGTTGACTTAGTTAACATGATGATAAGGTTGAGTGGTACTACTCGAGGAGTTAGATGTTAATTGATTGATGGACAGTAAATCAATTAATTGACAGACATTCGATATCTTAAACACGGGGAGATGGATGTACAAATAATGTATGGAGCCCATATTAATTTATGGGGGTTGGTGAGGTAATTCAATAATGATCCTCTAGTGGAATGGAACATCATTGATGGATCAAGTTTGTGTGGTTCCGATCCATCGGGTGGCCAAGATCCAACTCCTCCTCATGGTCCCTATCGTAGCTTAATATAAACCTCATGAAGTCTAGATCCAACGATGGAAAACAAATCCCTAGATCCGACGGTGGAGATTAAATCTCTAGATCCGACGGTTGAGATTAAATCTCTAGATCTGACAGTTGAGATTAAATCCCTAGATCCGACGGTGGAGATTAAATCTCTAGATCCGACGGATGAGATTAAATCTCTAGATCCGACGGTTGAAATTAAATCCCTAGATCCGACGGTGGAGATTAAATCTCTAGTTCCGACGGTTGAGATTAAATCTCTAGATCCGACGGTTGAGATTAAAACCCTAGATCCGACGGTGGAGATTAAATCTCTAGATCCGACGGTTGAGATTAAATCTCTAGATCCGACGGTTGAGATTAAATCCCTAGATCCGACGGTGGAGATTAAATCTCTAGTTCCGACGGTTGAGATTAAATCTCTAGATCCGACGGTTGAGATTAAAACCCTAGAACCAACGGTGGAGATTAAAACAAGGCTTAATCCCAACTCTATAAAAGGGGGGGCTTATGGTTGGGCGGCAAGGAGGTTGGATGTTTTTGGAGATTAGGGTTTTGCCTTTCATTGGCTTGGGCGGCAAGAAACCCTAGGGAGATTAGGGATTGGTTGGGTGGCTAGGTTTTTGGGTGCTAGGGGTGGGCGGCAACATTGGGAGGAGATTTTCTTCTTCTTCCTAAGGTGTGGCCGGTTCCTCCATCTTCCCTCTACCTTGGCTTGAGCTCATCCTAATCTTCTTCCTCACTTCCATGGCCGGCCATAAGGAGAGCTTGGATTAGGGTTTGGAAGCATAGGGTTTAGGAGGTTTGGGTGGCACCAAATAAGGAAGGTTTCTTCCTTTCTTCTTCATGCTTTGGTGGTCGGCGCCCATATCACTCTTTCAAGCCCTTGGGCAGCATCCAAAGACTCCTTCTCCTTCTCCTTCTCCTTGGGTGGTGGAAACAAGACTTAGGGGTTTCCCTTGATGTCTTGGACGGTTTCCACCATTATCTCCTTATCCTTGTTAGTCGGCGGCAAGCATTTCTTTTGTTGCTTGTTGGTTGGCCATAGGAAGGAGATGAGCCTTGTTTCTATTCTTCCTCTTGCTTTGGATGAGCAAAGAAGGAAGATGTGTGATCTAAGAGCTTAAACTTGTGGAGGATCTTCTCCCACACAAAGTCTACAAGGAGGTTAGGACATACGATAGAAGATCGAGAGGTATAAAAGTTTTACAAGTTTTATTATTGATCTTTGCATGTTCTTATTAATATGATTGTATATGTTGATTATACATGTCTACATCCATATGTATTTGTATAATCATGGACCCCGAAGATAAACACAAAAACCGGCGATCCGTTCGCCGTCTCTTCCGTGGCTAACCGACTAGAAGAGCTTGGTGGCTTGAACAACTAGTCTGTTCAAGCGATCGCTCGAGTCATTAGCACGACGACAAATTGGTTGAGCTTAGGAAACTCTTCCCATCCATATTAGTTTTCATTAGTGAAAATTTTAATCCGGGGACATGGGAGCCAATGAGCCTCCGAGCACAATGTCATCAGATCCATGGGTGGCCAAGACCCAACTCCTCCTCATGGTCCCTAATGTAGCCTATTAACACCTCATGATGCTTAGATCCAATGGATAGAAACAAAAGTCTAAGATCCATTGGTAGAGATTAAATCTCTAAGATCCGACGGTTGAGATTAAATCTCTAGATCCGACGGTTGAGATTAAATCCCTAGAACCAATGGAAGAGATTAATTCATGACATATCCCTAACTCTATAAAAGGGTGTCAAGGGGTTGGCATGAACAATAATTGAAAGAGAGCAAGGCTTGGGCGGCAAGAGAAGGGAATCCTAGTTGAGATAGGATTAGGATTAGGGTTAGGGTTTGGAGGCTAGGGCGGCACCAAATAAGGCAAGGTTTCCTTTCATCTTCCTTGTCTTGTGGCCAATGTCCAGCAGGTTTCCAGACCCTTCCCATCCCTTGGCCGGTGCCCAAAAGCTCCCTTCTCCCTCTCCTTAGGTGGTGGAATGAAGATATAGGGTTTCCCTTGGTGTCTTGGTTGTTTTCCACCATCTTCTCCTTCATCTAGTTGGCTGGCGGCAAGGAAAGGTTTGGTTCCTTGTTGGTTGTTTCTAGTGAGGAGAAAAACCTTGTTTCTATTCTTTCTCTTGCTTTGGAAGAGAAAGGAAGGAAGATTTGCGATCTACGAGCTTCGACTTTTGGTGGATCGTCGCCCACACGACGTCCAAAAGGAGGAAGGTCATACATTAGAAGATCGAGAGGTATACCTATTCTACTTTCTTCTTTTGTTTGTTGCTTGTTTTTGTTTTTCAATTATAAGCATGTTATAAATCTGTAAATGGATAAATAATACTTGGATCCTGAGTATAAATATGAAAACCGGCGATCCGGACATCGTCTATTCCGTGGCTACTCGTAGAATATAGGATGGTCGCTTGAACAACTAGTTTGTTCAAGTGACCTCTATAAACGAATAGCACGACGATGACTTGGTTGCTTTGGCAATCCCTTTTGTATAGGATTAAATCTTTTTAATCCGTGGACATAGAAGGGATCGCCATGAAGGAAGATATCGAGGTGAAGTGGGAAGCGAAGCTTCCCCTCACGGACTCGATAAGCAAAACCATTAAATTGGTGTGAGATCTTCCGAACACAAAAAACCCTTCACTCCATTCAATCCATCCCACTCCCAGCTTGGATATTATTACTGAAGCGCCTCCAACTGCCAGGACCTCAGGGGAGTTTCCTCCATCTTTTCTTCTTTTCTATTCAGTGTATATACATTTCTTTTACTTTATTTGTTTTTGTTTTACGCATTATGTTTCATTTGTTGAGTTTTTGTTTTGTCAGTGTTTTGAAATAAATTTCCTATGCATTCCTTTATATCATCTTAGAAGTCATGAAAGCTAGTTAAATTTGATTGTCGAATTTTGGGATTTGTTGTCATGAATGGATTATTTTATTGCATATGGTTACTACTTGGTGATGGATTATGTGTTGATAGATTTAGATGTTTTTTTTTCATTCTTAGTGAGGATTGTGCCTATTTTTATTGTTTGTGTGTGGTGCACTTGTGATCATTATAACTCTAGAACTTGCTTTGATTCTTTCGAGACCACATAACCATAAGTTTGCATGATTATTATGAAGGCATTCTCACATATTTCCCTTTACTTCTTTTATCGCCACATGCTTATTGAATAATATTGTAGCTGTTCATTATGTCATTTTTCTTTCCTTCCATTACTTTCTTCTTTTTACTCTTCGGGATGTGGAATACTTGAATGTTCTATGATGAGTATTTTGCCCGGGACAGACAAAAGTTTAAGTGTGGGGGAGAGAGTAGCTTAGGGAGAATTCAATGTAAGCATAGGCATGTCGTGCTTGATCACCATGGATAAGCCGTGTTTTTATTTTTATAGCTGAACTTGATGCATTTTTTTTAGAGCATAGGGAAGAGCACTGCATGTCAAAAAAAAAGTTGAAAAAAAACAAACATTTGGCCAAAATAATAAAGGCAATAAAGAAAAATTTTTGACATGTTGTGCAGTTTTTTATGTGTGTGATAGTATTTTTGTGATAGACATCCCTTATTGCCACTATTGAGAGATTTATTGTATATCATATATGAATTTGTATTGTTAAAGTGATAGGGGTTGTTTACATGTTTAGTGAATTGTGTAAAGCTAGCTTGGATGAAAACTTTTGGGGCATTGCTTTCTTGTACTCATCTATATAGCATTCCAGTATTTCCATATCTTCTTGTATTTCTATAGCTATTTCATTTTTTACCTTTCTTTCCTTTCACACATATTGTCATTTTTCTTGTATTCATGTTTCCCTTACATTCCTAATAAGCCTTCAATAATTGTGCATTCTTATGTGTATATAGTGGTGAAGGTAGAAGAAAAGCAAGCATATGGTACTGCATAAACCATGAATAGCTTGAGTGAACTCCACTATTATATGCTTATGAGAGCGAGAGAGACCACCACTTATCTTGCGAGGCTTAATCATTCATAGTCTATTCAGGATGGATTGAAGTCGCCATGTTTGTTAACCTGTGTAAGATTTGAGTCGATGATTGCTTGAGTCTTCGAGATTTGACAATCCTAGGTAACTTTCTTTTACGATTTTCTATGTATGATTGGGAATTGCTAGGGAAATATACCTTCAGTTTGCTTTTAATTTTCTTTGCTTGCTCGAGACAAGTGTGGGGGAATTGATAACTGTCATTTTATCGTTTTATTTTTGTCCTCAATATGAATGTTTTTATCCTCTCGAGTGATTTATTGTCCATTATTTGCAAGTTTTAAAGACTAAATTGTAGCAGGGGGGGGGGGGGGGGTAGTTGGGTAGAAGAATTAGCTAACATATTATGGTCCTTTCGCACTACTCCTAGGAGGGCTACAAGAGCAACTCCTTTCAGTATGGTGTATGACATGGAGGCGGTATTCCCTGTAGAGTTGAGGATATAATCTACTGGGAATTGGACTTGATTTAGGAAAAAGAGGGATCAAGCTTTTAATCTTGTAGAGAAGTATAGATCACAGGTGATGAGAGCATATAAGAAAAAGGTGGTACCCCGTTCTTTTCAAGTAGGAGACTTGGTGCTGAGAAAGGTATTGATAGAAGGATGTAAAGGTAAGTTAGGGCCTACATGGGAGGGTCTTTTCCAGGTAGAAAGCCGAGCAGGGATAGGAGCTTTTTACTTGAGGAATACACAAGGAAGACTTTTAGCTCGGTCATGGAATGTGAATAATTTGTGTTCTTATTTTAGTGAGTAATTTTGTAAAAATGGTGTTGTTATTTATTCTAGAAGTAAAATGTAAGTGAAAGAATTGATAATTGTTCTGTAATAAAATGCATGTAATGTGACAAATACAAAGTTTACATTTTTCAGTATTTGCTTGAAAAGGGAAAGATAGCAGATCGAGGGGAGTACAATCCATAGTCTTATCTAAGTCTAATAAAGAAGTGGAGTGCCCCGAGGGGAGATATCCTGTTGCTCGAAATTGATTTACACAGTCTTGAAAGCCCCATTGGAGAAAAGCAAAGCCTCGGGAAACATGTCGTTGATTTTAGTGGAAGTCTAAAAGGGTTCTTCTTGTATTTTGTTTGTTTCTTCTTTGGATGATGGTTGCATTTGTATAGTGTCCAAGGTATTCTATAAGTAGCCTATTTGAAATCGAAGGGTTGAAAGTTTTGCTCAGTCAGCTTGTGCTTTTATGTAGGAAGCTTGTAGTTCTCTCACAAGTTGTTGATAAGCATATTGTAAAGATATTTCACGAGCATGACATTCTTGCAATTCATTTTTTAGAGCAGCCGTGTATTGAGCCCAATGAGTGTTTAGGAGAGTCATGCTTGTAAAAACCTGAAAAGTTAAATATAAATATTGATTGGAAATTGATGGGGTCGGGGTTTTATCTGATCAGGGTGAGCTTTTTCTTGAGCAGTATGTTCATTTCGTGGGTAGTTTGGGTGATTGTCGAGTAGTATATGGGATCCCTGGTCTCAGAAAGGAATAACAGTGCAGCATTGTTTAGCGACTAAGTATGGCATTGGCAGAGTGGTCTATGTGTTTTCTCGGGAAGTTTGGGTGATTATTGAGCAGTGTATGGGATCCCCGGTCTCAGAAAGGAAGAACATTGCAACATTGTTCAGCGACTAAGTATGGCATTGGCAGAGTGGTCTATGTATTTTCCCGAGCAGTTAGTGTATTTCGCGAGCAGTGTATGTGATTCTCGATCTCAGAAAGGAAGAGCAGTGTAGAGTTGTTTAAGTATCAGCATTGGCAGAGCAGTCTATTTGTTTCTTGGGCAGTTAGTGTATTTCCCGAGCAGTGTATGTGATTCTTGATCTCAGAAAGGAAGAGCAGTGTAGAGTTGTTTAAGTATCAGCATTGGCAAAGCAGTCTATTTATTTCCTGGTCAATTAGTGTATTTCCCGAGCATTGTATGTGATTCTCGATCTCATAAAGGAAGAGCAGTGCAGAGTTGTTTAAGTATCAACATTGGTAGAGCAGTCTATGTGTTTCCCGGGCAGTCAGAGTATTTTTTGAGCAGTATGTATTATTTTCGAGCACAATAGGGGTGAGTAGGGCAATATAGTTCAGTGACTAAGTATAATGCTAATAGAGCAGCCCTTATGAAGTCCCGAACGGTTAAGGCATTTCTCGAGCAGTGTATTCATTTCCTGAGCAATGTGTTCATTTCCCGAGCAATGTATTCATTTTTCGAGCAGTATGTTCATTTCCCAAGCAGTATATTCATTTCTCGAGAGGTATGTTCATTTCCTGAGCCACTTATGGATTTCGGGGTTTCTTTCTGAATATGGCGAAAAAGGAGGAAGTGGGTTTGCCGGAGGATAGGAAGTAGTAGGGGGAAGTTGAGGATGTTTAGTTTAATATAGCTACATTTATTTTTGTATTAATATGTGGCAGTGAAATATAAAGAGATATTTTTAATTAAAGCGGGAAAAATTGTTACAAGGATAGCTTGGCAAAGGGCATTAAAGTAAATTCATCTCAAAGAGGAGGCGGTTGATCCATCTATAAATGGGGCAGAGGAAGACAAAGTAGGGGATGATTGTTTCTTCGCTATTCGGTACCTCAAAGATCTCCTTCTCACTTCTTCTTCGCCATTCCATTCATGTTGTTATTTTCTTCATAGTCTTACTGACTTGAGCATTGGAGTGGCCATGCTAGAATGTCATCCTATATCTAACGTTCCTTCTCCAAGTGGCAGATCTAACTCTACTTCCAAGATCCAAGGTGATTCTCGGGGCAGATCTCTCTTTATCTCATCTCTAACCTTCTTTGGTAACATATCTGACAATCCACAAGAAGGGGGAGGGAGATCTCAGTAGGCCGAAGAAGTGAACACCATAAAATTGGCACCGTCTGTGGGAACTTGAACAAAAAGTCATGATGGTGAACACTAGAAGGATGAAGAAAGAGCCGATGGGTTAGGATAAATTTGTCTCCAGTACTTCTAAAGGGGTACCAGTCGAAGGCCTCATGAGCCCATCTATAGGGAGGATCTTATGCAAGTAGTGGCTACTATGATGGATCAAATCTCACAATAAAGGGTTGTTGGTGCAAGGGCACTAGATAATTGAACCTAGATTTTGATTATAGAAAAGGTTCAAAATTAAACTCTTATTGTTATCTCACGATCTATGTTAAGTGTGCAGGAAGTGTTTAAGCTAAGCTAAAAGTCAGGGATACCTGAAGAATCTTGGGACGAGAAACCGTGGTGGTTGGGCAACGCCGGGAGAACCTTGTGGAGTCGATCGGGAAGGACCGGAGGTAAGCACGAGTGCGGAGTAATGGTGATGCAGTGTCCTTTGTACGGGGACGAACTTAGGCGGCGATCTGACTAAGACTTCGCAAGGAAGGTCTAGGTCGAGATCGGACGGTAAGGAATCATCAAAATATTCATTACTTGTGTATTCTATGCTAACTCTTTGTTGCAGAGGAGTGACCATGCTAGCAGTCGACTGTTGACTATTGGTAGTCGACTGATGCTACCATTAGTTGACTGATGAAGATCATCAGTCGACTGATATTCAAACTGATCAGCTCAAAGAAAGTCAAGATAAGCTCCACTTATCTTGGGGAGATGAGGCTCTTTGACCTAGATCCAGATCTCAACGAGCTAGGGTTTGAAGGGCTATAAAAGAAGGGGTGTTTCCACCCTTTTGGATCATCTATCTTGCTCCCAAAGTGCTCCAACAATGCCAAGCTTCGACAACAACGCTATGCCACCACTATGTCGACTTCACGCCGAGCTTCAACCTTCTATGTTGGTAGTTGATTTTAACGTTGTCATTTGCATTGTTTTATTTCTTGTAAATTGAACTTTTATCGAAAGAAGGAGAGGTAGGCTTATTGCCTCTTCCTCCATCTTGTTTTTATTGTAATCGTTGTCTCCTACCTTCAACGAGGAGGAGATCTTTAGTGGATTGCCCCTTCGTACGCGGTCTAGGATCAAGAGGCCTTGGAGTAGCAACCTTTCGGTTGCAAACAAAGTAAAAAGAAAATGTGTTTATTTCTTTTAATATTTTTACTTTTCACTATGCATCACTCGAGTTTTAGACAAAAAGAAAAGAAGTTTTTATGATCGCTATTCACCCCCCTCTAGCGATTCACTTAATCCAACAATTGGTATCAGAGTGGGGGCGCTCAGATTTAGTGCAACCACCGATTGGGCACTTTTCTTTTCGTATTTATTATTTTAATTTTTTTTTCACACTACTAATCCAAGACCAAGTCTTGGTACATTATTTTTTTTGTTTGTCTATTTGCAAGTATAAATCGAACTAATTGCTTCTGGAGTAGCTCATGGTAAAATAGGCATAACTTTTCATACAATTGGACCCACAAAACTTGCTACCCACCAAATCGAAGCTCTCTCAGAGATTTCTTACAAGGGTTAAACCCCATAACAAGCTATTTTCGTCCCCAAAAAATGATGTTTAATATCCATTCGAGGACATCGAAGGTTGTAAGTGCTAAGTTTTTTATTTTAGTTGTTTATTTCTCGTTTATTTCTTATTATTCCTGAATTACTAATCCAAGACCAAGTCTTGGAATTTTTTTTGGTTTGTATTTTTGTTTTGCAAGATTTTTGATGGCCCATCTTGAGGGGTATAGCACCACACGACCTCCGTTCTTTAACGGAGATGACTTCCGTTATTGGAAGGGTCAAATGGAGTGTTTCTTGAAAACACAAGTCGAGACTTGGATAATAATTCAAACCGATTTTTCTCTACCCACTAACGATCAAGGGGAGCCATTGGACTTCGACAAATGGAACAATGTAACCAAGAGGCAAATCAAAGCTGATGCAAAAGCGACCCAAATTTTGCAGTGCAACTTGTCGAAGGAGGAGCTCAACCGAATTGGGCTGTTCATTAGTGCCAAAGACCTCTGGAACATGTTAATCGAGCTACACGAAGGGACATCCAATGCAAAGGTATGCAAAAGAGACTTACTAGTGAATAAGTTGTATAATCTAAAGATGCAGGATCACGAGACCGCTACGCAACTCCATGCCCAGATACAAGGCATTCTGAACAGCCTACATGCCATCGGACAAAAGGTGGAGAATCGGGACATAATAAGGTACGCATTAAACGTATTTCTTAGAACCACCTTGTGGGCATCTATGGTTGATGCCTACAAAGCGTCTAGAGACTTAACTAAGATTAGATTAGATGAATTATTTTTAGAATTTGAATTTCATGAATAATCTAATGTGGTCCCGGTCGAGAAAGGTGTAGCATTGTTTGCAGGTTAAAGAAGAAATGCGAAAGGCAAGCCACCTCCCGAAGAAGACAACTACCAATCGGAGAAATAGATGGAGACCGAACTAGTCAACCTAGTTCGGAGGATGATTTAAAAGGAAAGGAATGTGAGACAATAAAAGAGAGCATTCCAAGCAACTTGGGAGAAATAAGATCAAAATGATGGCTTAGCATTCATGGTGAGACCGGTAGAGTCTGAGTCCGAGTCCAAAGCAAACTACGAGTCCAACTCTGACTCCGACTCCGAGGATGATTTTGAGAAAAGACTCAAATCTGGCTCAAAAGAAAAGATCAAGGTAAGTCATTCTTTAATTGGTAATTTATATCATGCAATTAAGTTATTAGATAAGAAGTTAGCTAAGGCTGAGTCTAAGGTTGAATCCTTGCTTGAGGAGGTTAAACTCCTTAAGCATGGGGCCACCCTAACCTCTTCGACTGGTCAAGTTCAAGAGAAAAACTCAACTCAAGTCAAGAAACTTGAGAAAGAGAATTCTCTCTTGAAAGGGCAAGTCCAAGAGCTCGAGGCTAGGTTGGAAAAGTTTACTTTGGGATCCAAGGGTCTTAACCGACTCCTTGGAACTCAAAGAGCCGTGTACAACAAAGCCGGACTCGGGTTTAGGTCAATGACTACGAACAAATTGTACATGTCAATTGTGAATCGTAGTCATCAAAGAGTCCAGACATGGGTCTCTAAAATTTTATTAAATTCACATATAAGGACAAATAAGTATTAGATTCCCCCAAGATCAAGTCCACTATGTGGATAGACTATATTGGTTCAATGGTCTAGGGGGAGCTAGTACTAAATTTGTGTACCCAATCTCTTAATGCGTAGTCTTTTCTTTTAATTTCTAGAATGGTTAGATAGGTTAATCAAACTTGATAACATAGTATTAGGACGTGGCAAGATGATAGTACGTTAGGAAAATGAGGTCCTGTGTATCTAAGTTGAATAAGGCATATCTAGCTTGGTGCACTCGACTAAGTTGAACTAGCTGAAGCTACCTCGCCACATGCTAAACTAGTTAGACCAAGAAGTTACCCTAAGTGACTTAAGTGAATATTTTATTTAAATTGGCTTTGTCTAAGGAAGTGGTCGTTGTTCTGATCAAAAAAGGCCCCCGTGCTTCGCCACGACCTGGAAGCCATTTTCTCGAAAAGTTTCCTTAACGATCTAAAGGTTAAATCCGAATCTAACCCAAGGTTGATTAACTTCAAATCACTATATTTAATCACGTTAAAATTGAATTCATCTCACAAGAACATATAAGGTTAACATGCCTTGAGACACATAGAATGGGTGAGATGTTAAGGACAATTTAAATGAGAATAACCTAATATTCGAAATACCTTCAAAACTTATATGAATACTTATCTTCTTGATTGATGCATTTACTAGTTATTTATATTTTGAAAACATACTTATTGTTATAATATTCAAGTATTTTTGAAATCAAATACTATGTTTGTAAGTAGATTCAAAAACTCACTTTACCAAAACTAGCTATTATACACTTTCTCTCAAAACAAAAAAAAACTAGTTTAATATTGTTGGTATAGAGGAATAAAAACTTAAAATTTTCTTACACCTTTTCACGATCCCTAGGACTTAATAAGTCAATAGTTGACTTCAAAAGGGACACATGCTTGGATTAATTTTTCTATCTTTTCAATAATTTTACAAACACATATAACATTTCTTCTTCTATTAATCTTTTAAATACACCCCTATATATTTTTCGATATATGGAAAAAGGGGGAGAAGAGGGAAAAGTTAAGGAGGAGTAAAAGTTTTTTAAACTTTATCTAAATAACTTTAAGTGTCCTTTTTCAAAACTTACCTAAGGTCAAGGGGGAGGTAGCCTTGAGGGGGAGGTTTTGAAAAAGAGCTTAATCATTCACACTTATGTTCACACTCACTTTTTCACTACTTGTTTACTACAAGCTTCAAACTTATTTCATACTTACTTAGTACGACATGTTTACTGCTTATGTTATTACTACTTCATTTCATGCTTAATTTCCCTTAACTTTGAATCAGTTTGCCATAGATCAAAAAGGGAGAGATTGTTGGTGCAGGGGCACCAGATAATTGAACCTAGATTTTAATTATGGCAAAGGTTCAAAGTTATGCTCTTATTGTTATCTCACAAGGTATGTTAAGTGTGAAGTAAGTGTTTAAGTTAAGCTCAAGGTCATTGACACCCGGAGAATCTCGGGATGAGAAACCGTGGTGGTTGGGCGACGCCGGGAGAACCTCGTGGAGTCGAGGAACCTAGGTGGAAGATCAGAAGCTAAGTAATAGGTCAGGAAGAACTAGAAGTAAGCACGAGTGCAGAGTAATGGTGAGGTCGTGACCTTTGTACGGGGACAAACTTAGGCAGCGCTCCGACTATGACTTCTCGGGGAAGGTCTAGGTCGAGATCGGATGGTAAGGAACCATCGAAATATCCATTACTTGTGTATTCTGTGCTAACTCTTTGTTGTAGGGGAGTGACCATGCTAGCAGTCGACTGTTGGCTATTGACAGTCGACTGATGCTACCATAACTCGACTGATATTCAAATTGGTCAACTCGAAGAAAGTCAAGATAAACTCCACTTATCTTTGGGAGATGAGGCTCTTTGACATAGATCTAGATATCAATGAGCTAGGGTTTGAAGGGCTATAAAAGAAGTGGGGTTTCACCCTTTTGGATCATCTATCTTGCTCCCAAAGTCCTCCCATGATGCTAAGCTTCAACGACAATGCTACGCCACCACTATGTTGACTTCACGCTGAGCTTCAACCCTCTAAGTCGGTAGTTCATTTTAAAGTTGTCATTTGCATTATTTTATTTCTTATAAATAGAGCTTTTATCGAAAGGAGGAGAGGTAGGTTTGTTGCCTCTTCCTCCATCTTATTTTTATTGTAATCAATGTCTCCTACCTCCAACGAGGAGGAGATCTTTAGTGGATTGCCCTTTCGTATGCAATCTAGAATCACAGGGCCTTGGAGTAGCAACCTTTCGATTACGAACCAAGTAAAAAATAAATTATGTTTATTTGTTTTAGTATTTTACTTTCTGCTGTGCATCACTCGTGTTTTAGACGAAAAGAAAATAAGTTTTTACGATCACTATTCACCTCCCCTCTAGAGATTCACTCGATCAAACAAGGGCCACCCCCGAGGAAGGTAAAAGAAGATGGTGTGTCTGAAGATGATTCTAAAGAAGAGGTGGTCTGAGTTTCTCAGCCGAAGAAAGGTTCCTCTCATGTTGACAAGCAAGCAAAGGGAAAAGAGAGGTGTGTTACTCCTCCTGAGAGAGAACAGCCTGAAGGGGATGTTCCCATCGTAAGTTCTATTGGAAAAATAGAGGTGTCAAGTCCCTTTACTTGGGATATATTGAATGAGGAGTTGTCTCGGCATTTCTGAATACCTCAGATGCCTGAATATGTTGGTTCCTCTGATCATAAGGACCATCTAAATATATTTGAGAAGTCTGCCTTGTTATATAGTTATACTGATGGGGTTAAGTGTCGAGTGTTCCTTACTACCTTAGTAGGATCGACACAATAGTGGTTTAGTGATTTGAATCCGCATAGTATTACATCATTCAAGGATTTTTCAACATTATTTTTAAGGCATTTTTCTAGTTCTAAAAAATATTTGCCTCAACCATTAAGTCTTTTTTTATCTTAAGCAGAGAGAACAGGAATGTTTGCGACAATATGTGTAGAGATTTACACAGTCTGCCCAGGAAATTTTGCCATGGAGTCTGGTATGATGGTGGGAGCTTTTACTTAGGGGCTTAGAGAAGGAGATTTCTTTAAATCTTTAGCTGAGAGGTCGCCTACAAATTTTGATGATCTGTTATCTCGGGCAGAAAAGTTTATTAATCTTAAAGATGCTCAGAAGTCTCGGCAAAATTCTCGGGATTATAAAATAGCACAGTTGCCAGAAAAAAGAATTGATTGGCTAAGACTCACTCGACCTGTAGAGGACATCATATGTTTCCCAATTTCAGTTTTCTAAGGAAAGGGCTATGAATATTTGTATAGAGCAACAATTATTGAGAAGACTATTCGGAGCTGATAGAGGGCCTCGGAGATTGTTGGCTCCCACTTTCTGTGCTTATCATTAGGAGTACAGGGATAATACTCAGAATTGTCAGCAGTTAGACTTTGAACTGCAGAGAGTTATGGAGGCTCATCCTCGTGTGCATAATTTGATTATAAATCCAGCTCCTTATTAGCAAAGATTTGGAGGAAGTGTAGGATCAAATTCTTCAAGAGAGGGGGGTGAATCTCGAAGGTTACAAAATTTTATTTAGATTTTAAAAACTTATTTTAAAACACAAGTATGCAGCAAAATAAATAAGATAGAGAGAATCATTTTTATTTGGTTGACAACCCTAGCCGACTTGTTACTCCAAGGCCTGTAACTCGTCCGAGAGCTACCTCGATGGGCAATCACTATAAGACCCTCCGACTCGAGAACTCTCGACTTCGGAGGGGTTCACTTTTTTCAAAAATGAGAGATAGATAACACTCTACCGTCTCTTTTGAAATTAAGTACACAAAGCGAAAATGAATACAAGCAAGTAAGAACTAAAGTATTCCGACACTTTTAGGAATATCGAAGTAGGCTCGGAGTGTCAGAATTTCGTCTTCGAGAAGATATGGAGCTCTTGTGGACGACAACGAATAGTAGCAGCACATGGACGTAGTAGATCAGTTATGTTCAGAGTTGGTCGTACATTTCTTTTATAAAGCTTTTCCTGTCGACTCCACATCAGCCCGTCGATATGGTACTTCTAGTCTTCCAGTTAACTAAACAAGCCCCAGTCGACTCCAGGTCACCCGGCTCCACATCGAGAAGTTTGCCTCTCCAGTGGACTGAAAATCTTTCCATTTGTGTTGCCAGATCTTGGATTGATCACCAACTAATCCTGCCAACTAGGTATCCATTCGACTAACTTGTACCCAGTCGACTGAACTTCAGTCCACTGGGATCCATTCAGTCGACTGATCCCTGCAAAACGAGATTAGCATAAGAAAACAATATAAAACATGATAACAGTAGTAAAACTACTCGATCTCAAGTTCTAAGTACCACGCGAACTATTCATCGGATCGACGCCTAGCTTTATCCCCCTATAGAGGACTCGACCTCACATCTCCACTCAAGGCTTACCTGCTGGATGCCCTGCATGACTTACCATTCTTGACATCCGATCTTACCCATAGGGCTTCCATCAGTTGTCCAGTCTTCCTGACCCAACTGGACTTTTTACCGATTATCTGGTCTCCTGACCCAACCGATCTTCATGCCAAATGTCCAGTCCACTCGACCCATCTAGATTTCATGCCTAGTGTTCGATCCTTCTGATCTGTCAAGACATATGCCTAGTATCTGGTCAACTCGACCTACTAGGACTTTCCTGTTAAGCCTGCACACTTTCATATCAGAACACAAGTAAGTCCTAACTTTAACTATGGTGCATATATCAAAACTAAGGAGTGGTGCTCTCTGCACCAACAATCTCTCCCTTTTTGATGTATGCCAACACATCAGTTAAAGTTAGGATAATCAATTTGCAATATTCAAGTTTAGCATATATCAGGACTGCATTTGAGCTAAAAATGTATATGGATAAGATGCTCATATGTAAGAAAAGTTTTACTTTAAATTTTTTAGCTTTAACCCTTTTCTCTCTCGAATTTCTCTAACTGTAACCCTTTTCTCACTCTCCCCCTTTGGCATACATCAAAAGCATTATTTAACAACAAATGCCATAATTTAAAGATGAGGATTAAAGTTTTTCAAACATAATAACTAAAGATTATAAACTTGCTTGACAAGTTCACCAAAAACGGCTAAATTTCAAAACACTTAATATATTAAAAGACTTAGGTTTTTCAGAATCAACTACTGTTTGAAAACCATTTATAGAAGTGTTTTCTAAAAACTCTATTTTTATCAATGCTCCCCCTAAATTCATGCAATAAATTTTCTTTTAAAAATAGTATCTCCCCTATAATCTTTTGGGTTCAAAATTTCAAAAGTATTTAAGCTTTAAATTTCTAAAATTTTCAAAATTTGAACAAATTTATGAAAATATCCAAAATTCAAAGTTTTCAAAACTTTCAATTTTCAAAACCCCTCTTAAAAAATATTTTTGAAATTCTCAAAATTTTCAAAATTTTTGAAACTCTCCCTTAAAAAATATTTTTGAAATCCTCTAAATTTTCAAAACCTTTGAAAGTCTCCCTTAAAAAATATTTTTGAAATCCTCAAAAATTTCAAAGTTTTCAAAACCTTTGAAACTCTCCCTTAATATTTTTGAAAAATTCACATTATTTTAATTTTTAAAACTCCCCCTCAAAATTCTAAATTTTGAAAGCTTTACAAGACTCCCCCTCAATTAAAATATTTTTAAAATTCAAAATTTTCAATATTTGTTCTAAGAATAAATTAAGATGATGCAAATGAGATAGAAAAATTTCCAAGCATGAATTCCTAAATATTATTTTTTATACATAAAAATACACATCTAAAAATCATCCTTAAATCAAATATCCAACTCTTTATTAGCTCAAGTGATATAGAATTATCATCAAGCTTTGAATTATGGTTAAAGAAGAAATGCGAAAGGCAAGCCACCTCCCGAAGAAGACAACTACCAATCGGAGAAATAGATGGAGACCGAACTAGTCAACCTAGTTCGGAGGATGATCAAAAAGGAAAGGAATGTGAGACAATAAAAGAGAGCATTCCAAGCAACTTGGGAGAAATAAGATCAAAATGATGGCTTAGCATTCATGGTGAGACCGGTAGAGTCTGAGTCCGAGTCCAAAGCAAACTACGAGTCCAACTCTGACTCCGACTCCGAGGATGATTTTGAGAAAAGACTCAAAGCTGGCTCAAAAGAAAAGATCAAGGTAAGTCATTCTTTAATTGGTAATTTATATCATGCAATTAAGTTATTAGATAAGAAGTTAGCTAAGGCTGAGTCTAAGGTTGAATCCTTTTTTGAGGAGGTTAAACTCCTTAAGCATGGGGCCACCCTAACCTCTTCGACTGGTCAAGTTCAAGAGAAAAACTCAACTCAAGTCAAGAAACTTGAGAAAGAGAATTCTCTCTTGAAAGGGCAAGTCCAAGAGCTCGAGGCTAGGTTGGAAAAGTTTACTTTGGGATCCAAGGGTCTTAACCGACTCCTTGGAACTCAAAGAGCCGTGTACAACAAAGCCGGACTCGGGTTTAGGTCAATGACTACGAACAAATTGTACATGTCAATTGTGAATCGTAGTCATCAAAGAGTCCAGACATGGGTCTCTAAAATTTTATTAAATTCACATATAAGGACAAATAAGTATTGGATTCCCTCAAGATCAAGTCCACTATGTGGATAGACTATATTGGTTCAATGGTCTAGGGGGAGCTAGTACTAAAATTGTGTACCCAATCTCTTAATGCGTAGTCTTTTCTTTTAATTTCTAGAATGGTTAGATAGGTTAATCAAACTTGATAACATAGTATTAGGACGTGGCAAGATGATAGTACGTTAGGAAAATGAGGTCCTGTGTATCTAAGTTGAATAAGGCATATCTAGCTTGGTGCACTCGACTAAGTTGAACTAGCTGAAGCTACCTCGCCACATGCTAAACTAGTTAGACCAAGAAGTTACCCTAAGTGACTTAAGTGAATATTTTATTTAAATTGGCTTTGTCTAAGGAAGTGGTCGTTGTTCTGATCAAAAAAGGCCCCCGTGCTTCGCCACGACCTGGAAGCCATTTTCTCGAAAAGTTTACTTAACGATCTAAAGGTTAAATCCGAATCTAACCCAAGGTTGATTAACTTCAAATCACTATATTTAATCACGTTAAAATTGAATTCATCTCACAAGAACATATAAGGTTAACATGCCTTGAGACACATAGAATGGGTGAGATGTTAAGGACAATTTAAATGAGAATAACCTAATATTCGAAATACCTTCAAAACTTATATGAATACTTATCTTCTTGATTGATGCATTTACTAGTTATTTATATTTTGAAAACATACTTATTGTTATAATATTCAAGTATTTTTGAAATCAAATACTATGTTTGTAAGTAGATTCAAAAACTCACTTTTCCAAAACTACCTATTATACACTTTCTCTCAAAACAAAAAAAAAACTAGTTTAATATTGTTGGTATAGAGGAATAAAAACTTAAATTTTTCTTACACCTTTTCACGATCCCTAGGACTTAATAAGTCAAGAGTTGACTTCAAAAGGGACACATGCTTGGATTAATTTTTCTATCTTTTCAATAATTTTAAAAACACATATAACATTTCTTCTTCTATTAATCTTTTAAATACACCCCTATATATTTTTCGATATATGGAAAAAGGGGGAGAAGAGGGAAAAGTTAAGGAGGAGTAAAAGTTTTTTAAACTCTATCTAAATAACTTTAAGTGTCCTTTTTCAAAACTTACCTAAGGTCAAGGGGGAGGTAGCCTTGAGGGGGAGGTTTTGAAAAAGAGCTTAATCATTCACACTTATGTTCACACTCACTTTTTCACTACTTGTTTACTACAAGCTTCAAACTTATTTCATACTTACTTAGTACGACATGTTTACTGCTTATGTTATTACTACTTCATTTCATGCTTAATTTCCCTTAACTTTGAATCAGTTTGCCATAGATCAAAAAGGGAGAGATTGTTGGTGCAGGGGCACCAGATAATTGAACCTAGATTTTAATTATGGCAAAGGTTCAAAGTTATGCTCGTCGTGTTATCTCACCCGGTATGTTAAGTGTGAAGTAAGTGTTTAAGTTAAGCTCAAGGTCATTGACACGAGAATCTCGGGATGAGAAACCGTGGTGGTTGGGCGACGCCGGGAGAACCTCGTGGAGTCGAGGAACCTAGGTGGAAGATCAGAAGCTAAGTAATAGGTCAGGAAGAACTAGAAGTAAGCACGAGTGCAGAGTAATGGTGAGGTCGTGACCTTTGTACGGGGACAAACTTAGGCAGCGCTCCGACTATGACTTCTCGGGGAAGGTCTAAGTCGAGATCGGATGGTAAGGAACCATCGAAATATCCATTACTTGTGTATTCTGTGCTAACTCTTTGTTGTAGGGGAGTGACCATGCTAGCAGTCGACTGTTGGCTATTGACAGTCGACTGATGCTACCATAACTCGACTGATATTCAAATTGGTCAACTCGAAGAAAGTCAAGATAAACTCCACTTATCTTTGGGAGATGAGGCTCTTTGACATAGATCTAGATATCAATGAGCTAGGGTTTGAAGGGCTATAAAAGAAGTGGGGTTTCACCCTTTTGGATCATCTATCTTGCTCCCAAAGTCCTCCCATGATGCTAAGCTTCAACGACAATGCTACGCCACCACTATGTCGACTTCACGCTGAGCTTCAACCTTCTAAGTCGGTAGTTCATTTTAAAGTTGTCATTTGCATTATTTTATTTCTTATAAATAGAGCTTTTATCGAAAGGAGGAGAGGTAGGTTTGTTGCCTCTTCCTCCATCTTATTTTTATTGTAATCAATGTCTCCTACCTCCAACGAGGAGGAGATCTTTAGTGGATTGCCCCTTCGTATGCAATCTAGAATCACAGGGCCTTGGAGTAGCAACCTTTCGATTACGAACCAAGTAAAAAATAAATTATGTTTATTTGTTTTAGTATTTTACTTTCTGCTGTGCATCACTCGTGTTTTAGACGAAAAGAAAATAAGTTTTTACGATCACTATTCACCTCCCCTCTAGAGATTCACTCGATCAAACAAGGGCCACCCCCGAGGAAGGTAAAAGAAGATGGTGTGTCTGAAGATGATTCTAAAGAAGAGGTGGTCCGAGTTTCTCAGCCGAAGAAAGGTTCCTCTCATGTTGACAAGCAAGCAAAGGGAAAAGAGAGGTGTGTTACTCCTCCTGAGAGAGAAGAGCCTGAAGGGGATGTTCCCATCATAAGTTCTATTGGAAAAATAGAGGTGTCAAGTCCCTTTACTTGGGATATATTGAATGAGGAGTTGTCTCGGCATTTCTAAATACCTCAGATGCCTGAATATGTTGGTTCCTCTGATCATAAGGACCATCTAAATATATTTGAGAAGTCTGCCTTGTTATATAGTTATACTAATGGGGTTAAGTGTCGAGTGTTCCTTACTACCTTAGTAGGATCGACACAATAGTGGTTTAGTGATTTGAATCCGCATAGTATTACATCATTCAAGGATTTTTCAACATTATTTTTAAGGCATTTTTCTAGTTCTAAAAAATATTTGCCTCAACCATTAAGTCTTTTTTTATCTTAAGTAGAGAGAACAGGAATGTTTGCGACAATATGTGTAGAGATTTACACAGTCTGCCCAGGAAATTTTGCCATGGAGTCTGGTATGATGGTGGGAGCTTTTACTTAGGGGCTTAGAGAAGGAGATTTCTTTAAATCTTTAGCTGAGAGGTCGCCTACAAATTTTGATGATCTGTTATCTCGGGTAGAAAAGTTTATTAATCTTGAAGATGCTCAGAAGTCTCGGTAAAATTCTCGGGATTATAAAATAGCACAGTTGCCAGAAAAAAGAATTGATTGGCTAAGACTCACTCGGCCTGTAGAGGACATCATATGTTTCCCAATTTCAGTTTTATAAGGAAAGGGCTATGAATATTTGTATAGAGCAACAATTATTGAGAAGACTATTCGGAGCTGATAGAGGGCCTCGGAGATTGTTGGCTCCCACTTTCTGTGCTTATCATTAGGAGTACAGGGATAATACTCAGAATTGTCAGCAGTTAGACTTTGAACTGCAGAGAGTTATGGAGGCTCATCCTCGTGTGCATAATTTGATTATAAATCCAGCTCCTTATCAGCAAAGATTTGGAGGAAGTGTAGGATCAAATTCTTCAAGAGAGGGGGGTGAATCTCGAAGGTTACAAAATTTTATTTAGATTTTAAAAACTTATTTTAAAACACAAGTATGCAGCAAAATAAATAAGATAGAGAGAATCATTTTTATTTGGTTGACAACCCTAGCCGACTTGTTACTCCAAGGCCTGTAACTCGTCCGAGAGCTACCTTGATGGGCAATCACTATAAGACCCTCCGACTCGAGAACTCTCGACTTCGGAGGGGTTCACTTTTTTCAAAAATGAGAGATAGATAACACTCTACTGTCTCTTTTGAAATTAAGTACACAAAGCGAAAATGAATACAAGCAAGTAAGAACTAAAGTATTCCGACACTTTTAGGAATATCGAAGTAGGCTCGGAGTGTCAGAATTTCGTCTTCGAGAAGATATGGAGCTCTTGTGGACGACAACGAATAGTAGCAGCACATGGATGTAGTAGATCAGTTATGTTCAGAGTTGGTCGTACATTTCTTTTATAAAGCTTTTCCTGTCGACTCCACATCAGCCCGTCGATATGGTACTTCTAGTCTTCCAGTTAACTAAACAAGCCCCAGTCGACTCCAGGTCACCCGGCTCCACATCGAGAAGTTTGCCTCTCCAGTGGACTGAAAATCTTTCCATTTGTGTTGCCAGATCTTGGATTGATCACCAACTAATCCTGCCAACTAGGTATCCATTCGACTAACTTGTACCCAGTCGACTGAACTTCAGTCAACTGGGATCCATTCAGTCGACTGATCCCTGCAAAACGAGATTAGCATAAGAAAACAATATAAAACATGATAACAGTAGTAAAACTGCTCGATCTCAAGTTCTAAGTACCACGCGAACTATTCATCGGATCGACGCCTAGCTTTATCCCCCTATAGAGGACTCGACCTCACATCTCCACTCAAGGCTTACCTGCTGGATGCCCTGCATGACTTACCATTCTTGACATCCGATCTGACCCATAGGGCTTCCATCAGCTGTCCGGTCTTCCTGACCCAACTGGACTTTTTACCGATTATCTGGTCTCCTGACCCAACCGATCTTCATGCCAAATGTCCAGTCCACTCGACCCATCTAGATTTCATGCCTAGTGTTCGATCCTTCTGATCTGTCAAGACATATGCCTAGTATCTGGTCAACTCGACCTACTAGGACTTTCCTGTTAAGCCTGCACACTTTCATATCAGAACACAAGTAAGTCCTAACTTTAACTATGGTGCATATATCAAAACTAAGGAGTGGTGCTCTCTGCACCAACAATCTCTCCCTTTTTGATGTATGCCAACACATCAGTTAAAGTTAGGATAATCAATTTGCAATATTCAAGTTTAGCATATATCAGGAATGCATTTGAGCTAAAAATGTATATGGATAAGATGCTCATATGTAAGAAAAGTTTTACTTTAAATTTTTTAGCTTTAACCCTTTTCTCTCTCGAATTTCTCTAACTGTAACCCTTTTCTCACTCTCCCCCTTTGGCATACATCAAAAGCATTATTTAACAACAAATGCCATAATTTAAAGATGAGGATTAAAGTTTTTCAAACATAATAACTAAAGATTATAAACTTGCTTGACAAGTTCACCAAAAACGGCTAAATTTCAAAACACTTAATATTTTAAAAGACTTAGGTTTTTCAGAATCAACTACTGTTTGAAAACCATTTATAGAAGTGTTTTCTAAAAACTCTATTTTTATCAATGCTCCCCCTAAATTCATGCAATAAATTTTCTTTTAAAAATAGTATCTCCCCTATAATCTTTTGGGTTCAAAATTTCAAAAGTATTTAACCTTTAAATTTCTAAAATTTTCAAAATTTGAACAAATTTATGAAAATATCCAAAATTCAAAGTTTTCAAAACTTTCAATTTTCAAAACCCCTCTTAAAAAATATTTTTGAAATTCTCAAAATTTTCAAAATTTTTGAAACTCTCCCTTAAAAAATATTTTTGAAATCCTCTAAATTTTCAAAACCTTTGAAAGTCTCCCTTAAAAAATATTTTTGAAATCCTCAAAAATTTCAAAGTTTTCAAAACCTTTGAAACTCTCCCTTAATATTTTTGAAAAATTCACATTATTTTAATTTTTAAAACTCCCCCTCAAAATTCTAAATTTTGAAATCTTTACAAGACTCCCCCTCAATTAAAATATTTTTAAAATTCAAAATTTTCAATATTTGTTCTAAGAATAAATTAAGATGATGCAAATGAGATAGAAAAATTTCCAAGCATGAATTCCTAAATATTATTTTTTATACTTAAAAATACACATCTAAAAATCATCCTTAAATCAAATATCCAACTCTTTATTAGCTCAAGTGATATAGAATTATCATCAAGCTTTGAATTATGGTTAGTCACCGAAGTGATTGATTTGCTCTTGTAAACTCGGTATTGGTTCATGTCGATGCACTGAATCTACATCTTGAACCTGGGGTGCACTCCTAACATCTCACGCCCATCTTCGTGGCTCAATATACAAACAAGTAATCCTAGGTGTTTGTGAGATGTGAAGGCTTACCTAAATCTATAGGATCATGAAATCTAAATTGACCTAGGCCAGATTGATTTTTAATTTTCCTTTAAGAAAATAATATAATATTACTTAACAAAATAGATTTTGAGTAATGAACATGAAATTGTTGGTGCAGGGGCACTAGATAATCGAACCTGTGTTTTGATTATGGCAAAGACACAAAGTTAAGTCTACATTGTTATCTCACGAGCTAAATCAAGTATGCAGAAAAGTGTTAAAGCTGGAGCTGAAGGCTAGCGACACCCGGAGGAAGCCACGGTGGTCGGGCGACACTTGAGTGACTTCGGAGGTAGCCGAAGGAATCGAGTGGAAGGCCGGAAGCGAGAGCTACTATCGAGGTAAGCTCGTGTGAGTGAGAGGTTGTAAGGTCGTGTCCTCTTTACGGGGATGACCGTAGGCGGCGATCCGACTAAGACCTCCTGTGGAAGGTCTAGGTCGAGATCGGATGGTTAGAAACCGTCGTATTTATCATTTTCCGAGCTAACCTCTTATTGCAGGGAAGTGGCCAAGTGGCGGTCATTCTGGAAAATGGAAGCGATCGATTGATGCCCATCACCGATCGGTGATGGGAGGCAACAATGATCGATGGCGAATTCATTTTTGTGCTAGGTCAAAACGGATAACGTTTGACGCGACCACTTCGCGATAAAATTTGGACAACTTCATGATCCATTCTGAAATAAGAGGAGACAAATTCAGAGGCCAAAGTCTATAAAAGGAGGGGAGGATTCCATCTCCAAATCACATCAAGTTTATTCATCAAGTGCTCCTACAATGCCAACGCTCCAACATCGTCATAACGCCGACGCGACGTCAAGTTTCGATCTTCTTCGTCGGCAGCAGAATCAAGTAATATTTTTGATATTGTATTCTTTGTTTTTCTTCATAACGAGGTGAGGCAGGCTTGTTGCCTCATCCTCGTATATTCAGTTTTGTGATCGTTGTCTCCTACCTCCAACGAGGAGGAGATGTTATAGTGCTTTGCCCTCCGTACGCGGTCTAGGACCGATAGGGCCTTGGAGTAGCAACCGTTGGGTTGTGAACCAAGTAAAATAAACATGTCATTTTATTTTCCGCTGTGTTTACTCATTTATTTGTGTTTCGACGAACGAATTCGAACGAAAGATTTTCGATCGCTATTCACCTCCCCCTCTAGCGACACTTCTCGATCCAACAGAAATCATCCTAGTCTACTAAACATAATCCATGTTATCTTCTAAGCATACTAAATTCAGCCTTTGGAAGTGGTTTAGTGAATATGTCAGCAAGGTTAGATTTGGACTCAACATAGTTGAGTTCAATATTACCCTTTGTCACATGATCTCTTACAAAATGATGTTTAACATCAATGTGTTTAGTAAGTGAGTGATGGATTAGATTTTTAGTTAAGTTTATTGAACTTATGTTATCAACTAATGTTTTGACCTTTTTGTAATCTAATTCAAAATCTTTAAGTGTGTGCATCATCCATAATACTTGTGCCACACACTCTTCTAATGCTATGTATTCGACTTCAGTTGTGAAAAGATAATTACAATGTTGCTTCCTACTTAACCAGCTTACTAAGCATGATCCTAATAGTTGACATCCTCCACTAGTCCTCTTTCTATCTAGTTTGCACTCCGCATAGTTTGAGTCAGAATATCCTACTAACTCAAAGTTATTAGATCTTGGGTACCACATACCTACATTAATTGTTCCTTTAATGTATCTTAGGATTCTTTTGACAGGTGTTAAATGTGATTCCTTAGCACAAGTTTGATATCTAGCACACATACTTACTATAAATAGTATGTCAGATCTACTTGCAGTTAAGTATAGTAAACTACATATGGCACTTCTATAGTACTTTAGATCTACAAATTTTCCTTGTTTGTCTTCATTTAATATAACATTTGTTGTCATGGGTGTTTTAATGTATTTTTCATTTTCCATTCCAAAGTTTTTAATCAATTCTCTTGCATATTTGTTTTGATATATATAATTACCGTCTCTTGTGTTGGTGCAGGGGCACTAGATAATCGAACCTGTGTTTTGATTATGGCAAAGACACAAAGTTAAGTTTATATTGTTATCTCACGAGCTAAATCAAGTGTGCAGAAAAGTACTAAAGCTGGAGCTGAAGGCTAGCGACACCCGGAGGAAGCCGTGGTGGTCGGGCGACACTTGAGTGAATTCGGAGGGAGCCAAAGGAATCGAGTGGAAGGCCGGAAGCGAGAGCTACTATCGAGGTAAGCTCGTGTGAGTGAGAGATTGTAAGGTCGTGTCCTCTTTACGGGGACGACCGTAGGCGACGATTCGACTAAGACTTCCTGTGGAAGGTCTAGGTCGAGATCGGACGGTTAGAAACCGTCGTATTTATCATTTTCCGAGCTAATCTCTTCGCAGGAAGTGGCGGGGCGATCATTCTTGGACATTGGGCGATCGATTATCGGTGGGTGATGAGATGCATCGATCATTGTCATCATCGATCGATGATGAGGCATCATCGATCGTGATGGCGGCGATCGGCTTTGCGCTAGGTCAAGCGGATAACGTTTGTAGCGCGCCGCCAGCGATAAAAATTTGGAAAAATTCATGATCCGTTCCAAAGAAATAGGAGACAAATTCAGAGGCTAAAGTCTATAAAAGGAGGAGGATTCATCTCCAAATCACATCAATTATTCATCAAGTGCTCCTACAACGCGTAGCGCTTCAACACCGTCATAACGCCGACGCGACGCCAAGTTTTGATCTTCTTCGTCGGCAGCAGATTCAAGTAATATTTTTGATATTATATTCTGTATTTTTATCTTCATAACGAGGTGAGGTAGGCTTGTTGCCTCATCCTCGTATATTCGGTTTTTGTAATCGTTGTCTCCTACCTCCAACGAGGAGGAGACGTTTTAGTGCTTTGCCCTCCGTACGCGGTCTAGGACCGATAGGGCCTTGGAGTAGCAACCGCTGGGTTGTGAACCAAGTAAAATAAACGTGTTCATTTATTTTCCGCTGTGCTTACTTTGCGTATCGAACGAACGAGAAAGAAAAGATTTACGATCGCTATTCACCCCCCCTCTAGCGACGCTTCTCGATCCAACAATTGGTATCAGAGCGGGGGCGCTAAGATTTGGTGAAACCACCAATCTAGCACGTTTTGGTTTTATTTTCGTATTTTTTGATTCGTATATTTCTTAGGTTTTTGTTTCCCGCACTACTAATCCAAGACCAAGTCTTGGAATTCTCTTTGGTTTTTATTTGTGTTTTGCAAGATACTTAATGGCTCACATTGAGGGATATAGCACCACCCGACCTCCGTTCTTTAACGGAGATGATTTCCGTTATTGGAAAGGTCGGATGGAGTGTTTCTTGAAAACACAAGTCGAGACTTGGATAATAATCCAAACCGGCTTTGCTTTACCCACCAATGATCAAGGAGAGCCATTGGATTTCAACAAGTGGACAAATGCAACCAAGAGGCAAATCGAAGCCGATGCAAGAGCAACCCAAATATTGCAATGCGGCTTGTCCAAGGAGGAACTCAACCGCATCGGACCATTCATTAGCGCCAAGGACCTATGGAATAAATTAATTGAGCTACGAAGGAGGCGTCGATGCTAAGGTATGTAAGCGTGACCTTCTTTTCAATAAGTTGTATAACCTCATGATGAGAACACGAGACGGCAACGCAACTACACGCCCGCGTCCAGGACATTATCAATGGCCTACACACCATCGGACACAAGGTCGAAAACCGTGACCTACTAAGGTACGTTCTTAATTCATTTCCTAGGACTACCTTGTGGGCATCCATGGTCGATGCCTACAAGGTCTCTAAGGACCTATCGAAGCTTAGGTTAGATGAATTATTTTCCGAGTTTGAACTTCACGAGCAAACTAACGTGATCCGGGCCGAGAGAGGTATTGCTCTACTTGCAGGACAAAGAAGCAAGCCACCTACTAGGCAAGTAGATGAACTCGAACCCGAAGACGAATCCGAATCCGAAGAGGAGGCCATAATAGTCAATATTGTGCGGAGAATAGTTCGACAAGAAAGAAGGAAATTGAAGAATGAGAACCAAAAGAAAAAGGGAGCAAGGAAAGCCTTCCATGCAACTTGGGACAACAGAGAAGACATAGCTTACATGGCAAGAACGGAGGAGTCCGAGTCAGAATCCGAAGCCGAGTCCAACTACAACTCCGACTCCGACCCCGAAGATTATTTCGAGAGAAAACTCAAAGCCGGACCAAAAGGGAAAGTTAAGGTTGATTTCTCTTTAATTAGTACACTTTACTGTACAATTAAACTACTTAATAGGAAATTAACTAAGTCCGAGTCTAGGGTTGAGTCGTTACTTGAGGAGGTTGAAACCCTCAAGCAAGAGGCTACTCTAATCTCTTCAACTAGTCAAGTTCAAGAGAGAAACTCAACCCAAATTGAAAAACTTGAGAAGGAGAATTCTCTCTTGAAAGACCAAGTTCAAGAGGTCGAGGCTAGGTTGGAAAAGTTCACGTTGGGATCTAAGAACCTTAACCGACTACTTGGAACCCAAAGAGCCGTGTACAACAAAGCGGACTCTTTAAGTCAAAAACTACGAATAGGTCTTATATGTCTATCATAAATCGTAGTCATCAAAGAGTCCAAGCATGGGTCCCAAAGGGTTTATTAAATTCACATATTAGGACTAATAAGTATTGGATTCCTCAGGATCAAGTTCATTATTTGAATAGACCTTATTGGTTCAATGGTCTAGGGGGAGCTAACACTAAAATAGTATACCCGCTTACTTAGCAAAACCATTGCATGCTTAGAATTTCTGTTAACTTGTGAACTTACTTAGAATACGTACATAACCAACTAAAATCCTTCGAAAAGATTGAGCCTCGGGGAGCCTCTTTTCATAAATAACTAGTTAGTCAACTCTTGATAATATAGTATCAGGACGCGGCGAGATGATAGTACGTTAGGGAGACAAAGTCTCGTGTATTCGAGCTAGATAAGGCGTATCTAGCTTGGTGGACTTGACCGAGTGGAACTAGCTGAAGCTACCTCGCCGTATCCTAAACTAGTTAGACCAGGAAGTAACCCTAAGTGACTTAAGTGATATTTTCTTGAATTTGGCTTTGTCTAAGGAAGTGGTCGTTGTTCCGATCAAAGAAGGCCCACTGCCTCGCCCGACACTGAAGCGTTTCTCGAAAAGTTACTTAACGATCTAAAGGTTAAATCTGAATCTAACCCAAGGTTGACTATCTTTAATCAATTTAAAATCATCTCACAAAACATATAAGGTGAACAAATTATGAGACACATAGAATGGGTGAGATGTTAAGGATAATTGAAATATACTTGAAACAATCCCTTCAAAATACTACTTATTTTCTCAACTATTGTACTTAACAACTCTGAGGCCAAAGTTTAGCGCCCCCTACATCTCTTATACTTCATATATTTGACTAAGGGGGAGAGCAAACTAATCTTAAGGGTTATATTATAAATCTTTAGATTATTGGTGCAGAGGGACACACCTCGAACCAATCTATCTAACTATTGCTAGGCACGCTTGCTTGGACTTATATTTGATTTATCTAGATGCATTCATAAACGACATTGTTTTAAACCCCTATTTTATACAAAAACCCCAACACTCTTTTTTGATTTATGGCAAAAGGGGGAGAAGAGCGAAAGTTAAGGGGGAGTAACACAAAATTTCCATTTTGAAACACAAAATTTGTTTTTGAAAACTAAAGTATCTCTTTCAAAACTCACCTAGGGTTAAGGGGGAGTTTTGGTTAAGGGAGAGTTTTTGGGAATGGCATTCATCATCTACTATATGTGTTTTATGCTTTAATTTCCCTTAACTTTGTGTTGGTTTGCCATAGATCAAGGGGAGATTGTTGGTGCAGGGGCACTAGATAATCGAACCTGTGTTTTGATTATGGCAAAGACACAAAGTTAAGTTTATATTGTTATCTCACGAGCTAAATCAAGTGTGCAGAAAAGTACTAAAGCTGGAGCTGAAGGCTAGCGACACCCGGAGGAAGCCGTGGTGGTCGGGCGACACTTGAGTGAATTCGGAGGAGCCGAAGGAATCGAGTGGAAGGCCAGCGAGCTACTATCGAGGTAAGCTCGTGTGAGTGAGAGATTGTAAGGTCATGTCCTCTTTACGGGGGATCAGAGGCGACGATTCGACTAAGACTTCTGTGGAAGGTCTAGGTCGAGATCGGACGATTAAGAAACCGTCGTATTTATCATTTTCCGAGCTAATCTCTTACTGCAGGGAAGTGGCCGGTGGGATGATCACTTGGACATTGGGCACGATCGTTATCGCGGATCGATGAGATGCATCGATCGTATCATCGGTCGATGATGAGAGGCATCACGATCGATGGCGACGATTCACTTTGCGCTAGGTCAAAACGGATAACGTTTGACGCGGCCACTTCGCGATAAAAATTTGGAAAAATTCATGATCCGTTCCAAAGAAATAGGAGACAAATTCAAAGGCTAAAGTCTATAAAAGGAGGGGAGGATTCATCTCCAAATCACATCAATTATTCATCAAGTGCTCCTACAACGCCAACGCTTCAACACCGTCATAACGCCGACGCGACGCCAAGTTTTGATCTTCTTCGTCGGCAGCAGATTCAAGTAATATTTTTGATATTATATTCTGTATTTTTATCTTCATAACGAGGTGAGGTAGGCTTGTTGCCTCATCCTCGTATATTCGGTTTTTGTAATCGTTGTCTCCTACCTCCAACGAGGAGGAGACGTTTTAGTGCTTTGCCCTCCGTACGCGGTCTAGGACCGATAGGGCCTTGGAGTAGCAACCGCTGGGTTGTGAACCAAGTAAAATAAACGTGTTCATTTATTTTCCGCTGTGCTTACTTTGCGTATCGAACGAACGAGAAAGAAAAGATTTACGATCGCTATTCACCCCCCCTCTAGCGACGCTTCTCGATCCAACATCTTGTTTGTTATATTTGTAAACCTAAGAAGAAATTTAATTCTCCTACTAGACTAATTTTAAATTCTTGTTTCATTAGGTTTATAAATTCTTTCAAGGAATTCAAATTTGTTGATCTAAATACTATATCATCTACATATATTTGAGCAATAAAAATATCTTGGTTCAATGTTTTTACGAATTTTACCTTGTCTATGTTGGGATGTATACTGAAAAGTCTATCTTTTGTATGAACATCTTTATTTTTGAAATAAGAATAACATGATCATTGTTTGCATATTTATAGTTATGCATATTTTGTGATACATTACATTGTAGATAACATGGTATGTGGTGTCACACAGAAGATTATGTTATCAGTTCCTTGTAGAGAATAAGTGGAGGCTCACAACCGAGATGGTTTTGGACAAATCATTGGTATGGTTGTAGTGTAATTTGGTATTGGTTTCTCTTGACCATAGAATTACACTAGTACACTTTGTGTGTATTGAGCAGGACCGACTTTGAGGTGATTCAATTTATTACTGACTACATAATTGAATCGGACCTTGGATATTATGGTGTACATGCTCTTAATCCCAATATAATAACGGGCACATATACTTAGTATTTATTTCTTTGATTTACCAATGGGTGAGATTTATAGATTAAATCGATAGGCTCGGTAAGTTTGGAAATGATATTATTTACATGGTGTGTTGTTGATTATAGGAGGAAACCATGTCCTATGTATTAGGATGATGATGTCCCCTTGATAAGCTCATAAGGATCATCATGTAAACCCTACAGGTGGACTTGGTCCGGCATGATGATAAGGTTGAGTGGTACTACTCATGGAGTTAGATGTTGATTTATTAATCGTCAGTAAATTAATTAATTGACGGACATTCAAGATCTTAAACATGGGAAGATATTTGTACAATTAATATATGGAGCCCATATTTATTTATGGGGGTTGGTGAGGTAGATCAATGATAATCCTCTAGTGGAATGGATTATCATTAATGGATCGGATTTTATATGGGCTAGATCCATTGGGTGGCCAAGATCCAACTTCTCCTCATGGTCCCTATTGTAGCATATTAAAACCCTCATGAAACCTAGATCCAACGGACACGATTAAAAGGAGTTTTGGGCAAAATCTATAAATAGAAGGCAAATGCTTGGGTAGCATGATAGAATTGGGAATTCTAGGGTTTGCTCCTTGGCTTGGGCAGCAACTAATCCTTTTGGCGATTAGGGGTTGCTTCAAGACTTGGGCGGCTAGGGTTTGGAGAGGTCTTGGGTGTTGGGGATCGGTACGGCCGGCTAGAGGGGGGTGAATAGCCCTCTTACGATGGATGTCGTATTTTGCTCGTCTACGAAAATGTTAGCAAAAGCGGAAGCAATAAACTAAGACAAGCAAATAGAAATAAAACAAAGACAATACAAACACGGAGATGTAACGTGGTTCACGGCTACGCCTCTAATCCACGGTCCGATTCGTCCACGGTGATTCACTCCGCAATCTATCCACTAGATCTCTCCTTTGCACAAAGCTAGGTGGAGGTAACCGCTTTACAACAACACTCCTCTTACAAATATAATGAAAATAAGCTTGGGTAAGAGGATGGAAAGCTTTAGGGAACTTTGGGAGAGTGTTAGATTATAAGCATTTTTCTCCCAAAGCCTTACCACCTTCCTTTTTATAGAGGAAGAGGGTTTCTTCCCGTTGACACAGGATTAGTCGACTGATGGCACCCATCAGTCGACTGGTGATGTAGCTGTTGCCCAATAACGGCCGCTTTCCACGTTGGATACTATCCAGCGATCGCATCGATCGGTGATGGCACCCATCGATCGGCCCGATGTCAACCGGTCGAGTCCTCAACAGGTCGACTCCATTCTTTGCGTGCCGCGGTGACATCGCGATCATTGCCGTCCCTTAGCGATCGATCAGCCATCGATCGATCACCCATCTTTGGCGATCGGGATCACTGATCGACCACATTAGACGGTCGATCGACCCATCGACCGATCGGAAGCGATCATTGCCATGACATGGCGGTGATCGTGTCGAAAAACTCATCCGACACTTGGCCAAATGGCCAAGTTTCACCTAAGAGCTACCCTTCCCGGGTTACAATCGCTCACTCTCATCCCTCGGAGTCCCTCGCCTTTGAAGTTCTCTTCGTTTGTGGCCACGTCCCTCGGCAGCATCAGGCGCACGACTCTGCAATGCTTCTTCGCGTCTCTTGCCTCGAAGTGTACTTCCTCCGGCTTCACTCCAAGCTCCTCGTCCAGCGGTCCCTCGGATGCTCCAAGCACACGACTTCCGCAAAGCTATCCTTCACCGACTCAAGGCACGAGTCATGAGATGTGAAACTCGCCATGGCTCCATGTGCGAATTACTAAGTCCTGCACGACTTTAACGCACATATCAAATCAACATCTCAAACTAACTTAAACCCTTTGCTATACCATCAAAACCATATTACAGCAAGAGATTGCCCTAACAATCTCCCCCTTTTTGATGTGTGACAATCCGTTTAAGTTAGGTAAAAGCATTTGATATAAATTCTAAAGGAAAGAAAACATGTAAACATAATCATGATATAACAACATGCAACTCCCCCTTAATCCATGAAACTCTCTATGTAATTTCTCCCTCTATCATAAATTTCTCCCCCTATTATAATTAACTTAAACATAATATTTTCTCCCCATTTGACACCATCAAAAAGATTATCACTAAGTTAAAAACACATGGCATCAAGTCTAAAAGAAAGAAAATACCACAAATTGAGTTAAAATTCAGAATTCACCTTTCTTGATGCGATATTGAGGCCATCGATCATTGGTTCGGATACGGTCGGTCCGCACGTGAATTTCGGGATTTTTTGATTTTCAGACCGAATTTCAGAAATGCATTAAAAATTCCAAAAAATTCAAAAAACCATGAAATTTAGGGAACACATTTCTTTTAAGTATATCTATCAGTGAAAAATATGTTTTCATGAAAAATCATTATATTTCCACGTATTTGCCAAAAATCCAAAAGCTTTAAAAACCAATAGGTTTTAGATCATAAGAGTATCCATTTTAACACCTAGTCTTGCATCCAATTGTTTCAAAACACAAATACATGTATTTTAAAGTAAGAAATTGTTTTGAAAACATATGAAATATCCAACCATGATCTTTGGGCAATATGTCTATGAATTAAACATAAGCCTTCCCCATGATTGGTCTATTATTTCTATTTGATACTTTAAATGACCATCTAAATGCCATAGGCATTAGTAGACATTTGTTTCATCCTAACATCTCACTCATGCTAAGTTTTCAATCAAGGTAGCCTATGGTGAGTGTGAGATGCATCCTAGGGGGTATTTGTGTATACTTAACCAATATGTTCATGCAATTCTATCATGGTTAAGTGTCAACCTAACATCCTACATGATCATAATGACATATATGAATTAATTTCACATTATGATCATGAAACTCATGTATTCATTAAATAATAGTCATGCATTAGGTATTATATGATGATAATAAACAAAGTATCACCTAAAGCATGATTCAAACCTATTTCTTATGATAACGTGCCAAATTTCAAAAACATAAATCATGATTGCAAATATACATAGGAATTACATCAATCATCATGATTTAAGCATTATTATCTATTTATGGGTACGTTATCATCACCCAACACTATCTAAAAAATGTTGTCCCGTCATCCTAAGTCAACCAAAATATGATATGGGTTAGGTCCATGTGGTTGACTACCCTAGGGGTTTTCTAACCCTTAAGGATGGATTTTGGAACCCAAAATAAGTTCTTTCCTATTGGGTTCACTAAGTATTCCTTGGGGATCCATTTTCTAGCAATTACTTTCTTTTTATCTTGTCCCCTAGCTATTAGGCATTTGTAGGCCTTTTCATTTTTCTTTTCCTTATATCCTAGGCCTTTTTTGTTAAAACTTGCCCTTTGGCTCCCTATGATCATATTTAATGTGTTAGAGCCAATTGTGAATTTCTCTAGGGCTTTGGTTAAATAATCTACCTTTTCCCTTAATGCCCTATTTTCCTCTATGCATGCATCATTAACATCCAAAGGCATATAGTCATGTGAGCATGCATCATCATGGCAAGAAGAAACATTATCATTTAAGCATGCATTTTCTAGCTTTTGTTCTAATTCCTTAATTTGACTAAGCATGCTTTTATTTTTCTTTTTCATGCCAAATAATTCCTTAGTTAAACTAGAAATTATGGAAACTATTTTCTTAGGAGAAGCATTCGTTACCATAGTTTCCATATCCTCTTCTTCTTCGGATGAGGAGGATGTAGAAGCTCCCCCTACATTGGAGCTCTCCCCACTTGAGCTTGATTCTTCATTTGAGGAGGAGGAGGAGCAATCCGAGTCATGAAGAGCCATTAGTGCTAGGTTGGAGTAGACGTGCTCTTCTTCTTCGGATGAGGATGAGGAGGCAAGGTCATCCCATGTCTTGGCTTTGAGTGCCATGACCTTCCCTTTTCCTTTTGCCTTCTTTTCTTCTTCCTTTTTCTTACTTCCCTTCTTCTTCTTCTTTTCTTCTTTCTTCTTCCTTTCTTCCTTGCTCTTGTTTAGGAGGGGACAATTATCCCTTATATGTCCCTCTCCTTGGCAATTATAGCATATGACCTTCCCCCTTAGTCTTCTATTCCTATCATGAGATTTATCAAATCTAAAATTCTTAAATGCACGCCTTACCTTTCTTACCATGTAGGCTTCTTCCGTGCTATCCATGGAAGAGGTAGAGGCTTCATCGGATGAGGAGGAGGGGATCTCTATCTTCTTCTTCCCCTTATTTGCCATCAAGGCTACTCCTCTTGAGGGTTGAATTCTAGACTCTTCTTGTATTCCTTCAAGCCTAGTTTCGTGAAGCTCCATTGTTGAGAAAAATTCCTCCAAGGTACTTACTTCCAAGTTCTTGGAGATGTAAAATGAGTCCACCATGGAGCTCCATTTTGAGGACCGGGGAAAAGCATCTATGGCCTTCATTACCATATCCCGGTTTGATAGCTTCTCACCTACACTTGTTAGCCCAATTAATATTTCTTTAAATCTAGAATGTAGGGAAGTTACCTTTTCTCCCTTTTCTAATTTGATGTTCGAGAGTTGGGAGCGGAGGAGGTCTCTTCTTGCTAGCTTAGCCTCCGAGGTACCTTCATGAAGCTCCACTAGCTTCTCCCACATCTCTTTGGCACTTGAGCACTCCCCTATTCTATTTACTTCTTGTTGAGGGAGCACATTGTAGAGGTGGTGCTTGGCCTTTGAATTTGCCAAATACTCCTCTCTTTGTCTTTTGCTCCATCTCGATTTCTCCAATGGCTCCCCATCCTCGTTCCTAGGCAACTCGAAACCGTTTTCCATTATTAATAGAATTTCAAAGTCGGTTTCGAAGAATACCTCCATTCGCTTCTTCCACCAAGCGAATTCGCCATCGAACTTCGGTGGATGGATGTTTGAGCCGGCCATTTTGAAAATTGCTTGTTGTGGCGGTTAGTCCTCGACAAGCTTTCCTTGGCTCTGATACCACTTGTTGGGGATCGGTACGGCCGGCTAGAGGGGGGTGAATAGCCCTCTTACGATGGATGTCGTATTTTGCTCGTCTACGAAAACGTTAGCGCAAGCGGAAGCAATAAACTAAGACAAGCAAATAGAAATAAAACAAAGACAATACAAACACGGAGATGTAATGTGGTTCACGGCTACGCCGCTAATCCACGGTCCGATTCGTCCACGGTGAATCACTCCGCAATCTATCCACTAGATCTCTCCTTTGCACAAAGCTAGGTGGAGGTAACCTCTTTACAACAACACTCCTCTTACAAATATAATGAAAATAAGCTTGGGTAAGAGGATGGAAAGCTTTAGGGAACTTTGGGAGAGTGTTAGAGTATAAGCATTTTTCTCCCAAAGCCTTACCACCTTCCTTTTTATAGAGGAAGAGGGTTTCTTCCTGTTGACACAGGATCAGTCGACTGATGGCACCCATCAGTCGACTGGTGCTGTATGTAGGGGATCGGTACGGCCGGCTAGAGGGGGGTGAATAGCCCTTTTTGTTTGGATGCCGGTATTTGCTCGTCTACAAAACTAATTAGCGCAAGCGGAAGACTAATAAAGACAAGCAAATAGAAATACAAGAAAACAAACGCTAACAAAGAATGTAACGTGGTTCACGGCTACGCCGCTAATCCACGGTCCCCGATTCGTCCTCGGTGAATCACTCCGCTTAACCAATCCACTAAATGGTCTCTCCTTTGCACCAAGCTAGGTGGAGGTAACCTTTACAATCAAGATCACTCTTCTTACAAATAGAATGGAGTAAAAGCGAGTAAGAAGAGTTTAGAGCTTGTGGGGCACTAGGAAGATTACTTAGAGCATAAGCATTAGCCTCTCAAAGGCTTACACCCTCTCTTTTTATAGAGAGGGCTATTTTCTTCCGTTGGCGCCATCGATCATTGCCGCCCTTGGCGATCGCCGTTACTACAACGGCCTCCGAACACGTCGGATCCGGCCGTTGTAGTCAGCGGAACTCTTGGCGCCGATCGATGGACCTCATCGATCCGATCGCCTCCGTAATCGGCGCCGATCGGCTACGAGCGGTCTATGGCGAAACCCTATTGATCGATCATTGCGCCTTGGTAGTCGATGTCTTGGCATTCGGCGCCCACGTATGGCGATCATCGCGCCACAATCCGATCGATCGTATACGGTCGAACTCACTCGACTCGGAAGCGAGCCGCCATGACATGGCGATCCGGTGTCGAAAACCCATCCGACACTTGGCCAAATGGCCAAGTTTCACCTAAGAGCTACCCTTCCCCGGGTTACAATTGCTCACTCTCATTTCTCGGAGTCCCTCGCCTTCGAAGTTCTCTTCGTTCTCGGCCTCGTCCCTCGGCAGCATCAGGCGCACGGCTCTGCAATGCTCCTTCGCGTCTCTTGCCTCGAAGTCTACTTCCTCCGGCTTCACTCCAAGCTTCTCGTCCGGCGGTCCCTCGGATGCTCCAAGCGCACCATGAGCTATCCTTCACCGACTCAAGGCACGAGTCATGAGATGTGAAACTCGCCACGGCTCCATGTGCGAATTACTAAGTCCTGCACGACTTCAACGCACATATCACATCAACATATCAAACTAACTTAAACCCTTTGCCACACCATCAAAACCATATTACGGCAAGAGATTGCCCTAACACTGTAGTCGTTGCCCAATAACGGCCGCTTTCCACGTTGGATACTATCCAACGGTACTGGCATCAGTCGACTGATGGCACCCATCAGTCGACTGATGTCAACCAGTCGAGTCCTCAACGAGGTTGACTCCATTCTGTACCCGTGCAAAGTGACATCGAGGCCGTCCCTTAGCGATCGGTGATCACTCATCGATCCGCCCATGCTTTGATCGGTGATCCACTGATTCAGCCACATTAGACGGTCGATCGACCCATCGACTCGGAAGCGATCATTGCCATGACATGGCGATCGGTGATGTCGAAAAACTCATCCGACACTTGGCCAAATGGCCAAGTTTCACCTAAGAGCTACCTTTCCCGGGTTACAATCGCTCACTCTCATCCCTCGGAGTCCCTCGCCTTTGAAGTTCTCTTCGTTCGCGGCCACGTCCCTCGGCAGCATTAGGCGTACGACTCTGCAATGCTCCTTCGCGTCTCTTGCCTCGAAGTCTACTTCCTCCAGCTTCACTCCAAGCTCCTCGTCCGGCGGTCCCTCGGATGCTCCAAGCGCACGGCTTCCGCAAAGCTATCCTTCACCGACTCAAGGCACGAGTCATGAGATGTGAAACTCGCCATGGCTCCATGTGCGAATTACTAAGTCCTGCACGACTTCAACGCACATATCAAATCAACATCTCAAACTAACTTAAACCCTTTGCCATACCATCAAAACCATATTACGACAAGAGATTGCCCTAACATTGGGCGGCATCAAGTGGAAGGTTTTCCTATCTTCCTAAGGTTTAGCCGATGCCCCTCTTCTCCTTTCTCTTCTTGGCCGGCACCCATATCTCTTCTTCTTCTCCTTGGCCGACAGCAACAAGTGTTAGGGTTTCTTCCCATGGATCTCTTGGCCGGTGCCCACACCATCTTCTTCTTCCTCTCCTTGGCCGGCGGTAACAACCAAGTTGGTTGCTTGGTGGTCGGCTCTAGATAGGAGAAGAATTGTTTGCTTTTCTTCCCTTTGTTCAGAGTGAGCTAGGAAGGAAAGAACGCAATCTAGGAAGTTTCAACTCTTGGAGGATCGTTGCCCACACAATGTTCAAGAGAAGGATAGGATATACAATAGAAGATCAAGAGGTATACAAGAGGTATAATCTTGTTTATTTTGATTTAGTTCTTTTGTATAATGCATGTGGCTAATTTACTTGGACCCTGAAGACAAACACAAAAACCGACGATCCATACATCATCTATTCCGTGGCTAATCGAGGAAAAGAGTTATGTTGCTTGAACAATAAGTTTGTTCAAAAGACCACTCGAATCGAATAGCATGATGATGGTTCGATTGCTTGGGTAATACGTCTTCGTCAAGGATTAATTTATTTATAATCCGAGGACGTAGATGTTAGTGATATATGAGAGATGTCCTAAGGCAATCGCCTTATGTTTAAACCATTTATATGATAAATGAAGATTCACTATTTGAGTATACATGTTTTCATGTATTTGATTAGATCTTAAACTCATTTACTGAATGTCCACGATACAATTCACAGCATGAGAGAATTTGTGATTGGATCACAACTAGTGAGTATCTCTACATGTGTAATTGTGATGTATCAAAATTATCCCTAGTCGATGAATTGATGGATTTGGACACCATTGATTCTGTCGAGCCTAGCATGAGGTATACTCCTTGGTGTATCCAAGCAGCTGATTCTCACTGGCTAGAGACATTGTGATGTCCGGAGTTAATCGTGGATGCTAGTTATGGTAACTAGTTCATTGGAGTGACCAGTCGTAAGACTTCATATGGTTCTCTGCATATATAGATATGTCAATGAAGATCTTATTGCATCTTAAGTCCGATGTTCCTTTGACTTGCGGTATTCAAGTCATCTTGATCATAAAGACTTATGCTTTGACATCTTAAGCAAGCATCTCTAAGGAGATGTGGACCCGGGATGATTGGGTATAAGTCAAAGTGATTGAAGGGGTTTGAATAGCCTATAAAGGATTCACCACTCCTTGCAAGGAGATGTATACCCATGGCCTCTCATCGGATTGTTACTAAAGTCTTTGGCCAAAGCATTACATGTTTAGAGTAAAATACTCTTTGATACATGTGTAGTAACTAGAATCCGTAGGACGAGGAAATGATACTTGGGCTAGGTGTGACGTAGTCAGCCTAGTGGGGACTGACACTATAGACCATGTCCTGAACCAAGTGGGTATAAGATGAGTGAAGGGAATGGGGCACAATTCATTCGAGCTGCTGAAGGGTTTCAGTAATAGTTCTGGATCAACCGTTAATCTTTTCGATTAATTGGGGATCATGATGTACTACTAGGTGCCACTCATGATCGTTCTATAATTAATGATTAATTATAGACGACCAACATAAACCGAGAACCTATTTGGTCACAATCAAAATGAGTGTAATCCAAAGGATTTAAAACGAGCTTGAGAATGAGATTCTCAGACTGAGAGAAACTAGGTTTGGTTGGACCAAATATGGAGCGAGCATGAAATCGTTTCAGTCACAATGGAAGCGTGGATGGGCCGTGTCTTATGAAGACATGATGGATGAACCAAATTGGTTTGGTTCTAATCCAATGGAGGAGAATAAACCAAAGGGGTTTAGTTTGTTTTAAACGAATGAATCAAAGTTGGTTCAGTTCGTTTTAACTAAAAATAGACCATCATAGTTTGGTTTATTTTAACTTAAATTAATTGAGCGGGTTAACGGGCTTTTGGTTATGATCCAATAACCATTAAGAGAATTTGTTCTCTATAAAATAGGGCTTAAGGGTTTTGTTAAGCCCTAATCCAAGTCCAAGCAACCCTAAGTTGCCGCCCCCTCCCTCTCCTTGTGAAGTCGGCGCCAACTCTCCTTGCCGCCGCCCACCACCACCCAAGCTCGCTTGTCGGCATCCAGCAGCTGCCATCCTCTCCCCTTGCCGGCGTCGAGCTACTACCGGAGGAGCTCCGGTGATCTCCTTTGGGTTCGACAACAAGGTGAGCTTCAACCTTCCCTTTTGGCCAACTCCTATTCCTCCACCAAAAGCTGTCCAGTTTTCTGGACAGCTTGTTTCCTTCTCGTCGGAGCATCGTTTGGATGAAGTTTGAGCTCCAACAGCGGTATCCTTGCCGGGGATTCTATCTCCGGTAATCTTCATAAGTGGAAGATGAAGGATTCGTCAAACGGTTGACGAATACCTCTCCGGATAAGCGAGTTTTTGAGGAGTCGTTTTGGATCCAAATTTTGATTCAGATCGTGATCTTCTCTCGATCACATCGTCTTCAACACGAGGCTAGTAACCCGTACGAAGATGAGGCTCGTGACTTTGTGAAGTCATCCCTAAGATACTCGGTGTGGATACGGATAGAGACGATTCTAGCGAGAATTGTTCCAGTTGATGCCTTTCCCGCTACACGTGATACGTCTGGTATACGTAGTATAAATTTCCTTTTATTGCAAAATTTGAATTTATGGTTATGTCTACACATGTTGTACTATGCATGCGTGTGATGTGAGTGTTGTAATAAATTAGATTTATTATTTTATTCCTTCCACTGTGCACATGTTCGAACACACACTCACCGCGGTTCCGAAAACCCAACAGTGGTATTAGAACCCAGGTTGTGTTTCGACATAATCGTAAAATTATTTTGTGATAGTCATAATGATATTTCTGGAAATTTTCTACTTTTGGAAAGTTAGAAGTATTTATTGTAGAATACGAAAAAAAAAAATTATTAATTAACTCGTTAATTAATTAGGATTAATCAGGAGATTAATTAGGCTTAAATAGTGGGCCGAAATTGGGTTGGAATTGGGCTGTAATGGATTGGGCCAAAATTGGGCTGGCTGAACTGGGCCTGGGCTGAACCCAATCGGATTGGGTTAAAGTTGAGTTGGGTTAACCGAATCAGTCGAACGGCGTTTATAAGGGCCGTCGAACGAACAGAACCCCATTTCATCGCGATTTCCATTCTCTGCCGTCTCGCTGTTCCGCTCCGCGCGATCACGCCTTCCTCTTCGGTTCGGCGGCGATCAGGGAAGAATAGCTCGACAACAACGCTGCCCTAACTGATCTCTGGCCGGAGGTCAGTAGGTCTCGGCTTTAGGGTTCTTAAGCGATTGCTGTGCTTGTTAGATCATCGGTGTAGTCGTCGCGGTGGTGAGCTACCGTCGAAGGTTAGTGATCTTCTTTCTCTTTTGGAATGGGAGTTTAGATCTAGCTGGGAATGTTGTTTTAGCTCAGATCGGTTTTTGGCAGTAATCGGGAGTTGGATTGATTCGGCGAGCAGTCGGGATTTGGAAAAACATCGCCGCCGGTGAAGGTTGGACTCGGTAAGTGGATCTAACCTAACATTCCATCTGTGGTGTTGTGATTTTGATGTTCTGTTATTGCAATGTTGTTGATGTATGCAATGAATTGGGAAGTTAATCGGAGGTGTGCTCAGATGGTTAAGAATCGATAATGGATGGGGTGAGTTAAATTGTGTTCCTTCGTTTCTGTGTTGAGGAAGTCTCTGTGTGGGTATGGTTGTCGATGTGCTTGATCAGGATTTTTCCTCCGGTGAGCAGAGTTTGAACAAGAGTGGACTGCCGGAAGAGATCGGAGATTGGTAAGTGGTGCATACTCTTATGGTATCATTTGTGATGGGTTGTCATCGGGAATTTTTGTTGCTTGTGATGGATTTCAATTTGGATCTAGGCGGTGATTGGAGTGGTAGGATTTTGATTCGGAGTTGATTTAGAATTTACCTGTGATTGGAGTAGTATTGTCGATTGTAAGTGTAGGTTATGTCAATGGCTTGGTTGAGTGTATGGATATGTCGGTGGAGCCAGTGGATGAGTTGTTTGGTAAGATTGTGGGTTGTGATCAGGAGGTGGAATTGGTGTTTGCCGATTGTCTTGTTTGATGTCCATAGTATTTTCGGTTAATATTAGTGGATGACTGATATGCTTAGATTTGGGAGTTTGTAGTGTGTTGGATCGTATTGGGTATACTCTGATAAGAGAGATGACAATTGGGTTAAGCAAGGGCAAGATGCGAATATAGAACGAATAAGTATTTTATTCGCATTATTATTGGAGTGTTATGCTAAATCCTAATTTGTGATTATGTGCAGGTTTGGGAAACGAAGCAGGCCCGCGGCCGTGAGGATTATACGAGCTTCGTATCAGGTGGGTAATATCTACCTGGTCCGGTAGTTTGATCAATTCTAGTGCATGATATTGTATGTATGTTTATACCTGTTTATCTTAAATCCACTCTTATTAAATCATATGCTTGTCCTGTCTTTGACCTTGAGATATATACTCTGTTATGTCATTGATTATCTAGCATGGATAGAAACTGTAAAACCCTATTATATGTTAGCTAATAGAGGTTGAGAAATACCGTGGTTAGGGTTATCTTTATGACCTCAAATCAGGTTCTTGGGTTGCATCACTAGGTTAGGTGATGAGTCCAAATTATGAGGTCGGACGTTGTATCGTATACATATCAGGGTGTTAGTTTGACGGATCTATTTATCTGTACATAAGTAAATAGGTTGTGATTACGGATGTGTCGTCCTTACATGGTTGACATTTGGTTGACTAGGTCTCCCCGTGAGTTAGGGAGTGTTGCGAGGATTTGTGTGAGTTATGCATCATTTCATTTCATGCGCCGAGTCTGCCTTGTGGTTGAGATTTGTCGTCATCATCCTGCCTCCTACCACTCAGGCGATGGCTGCGAGGTTGAGGGCGAGCATTGTGAGCGTGCCGTTCTCGGCCACTAGGGATGGTGGTAGGCTGGAGATGCGCGCCACCGTATGCGGAGTGGTAGTTAGCGCACTCACCCACTATAGATGGTGGTCGTGTGATGTGCGAGTCTGGTGCGCGTTGCTCGTCTACTCATGGGTAGGGACGGGCGCCAGCGAGGACCCGTGTGAGTAGCATATAGCTCTATGGTGGCTAGCTACTGTTTCATACTACCCAACTCGGTCACTCGAGAGTGGTGACGGTTGGAGTCGGGATAGTTGTCATGTCGTGTCACCTAGGCCACACTGGGGTCGTGGTAGCGAGTTGGGTGCACAAGCGTGACCATGCACATGCATTGCTGATATATATATATATGTATGCATGTATTCGATATATGTTTTACATATGCTTGTGAGATGTTGCATTTGGTTGCTGCATATGATTGTATACCATGCTACATGTCATTTGCATTTTATATACTGCTGTGTGTTGAGTATGAGTATGTTAGACAGTCGCATGTTATTTGGATTATGCTATGATATACATTGCTCGTGATGTTATAGGTCAGGTGGATAGCAGACCGTCAGGTATGTATATTATTTTATGTCAGTTTATTGGTATAGTGTATGCTATGAGTATGACCGTATCTGTAGTTTCTGGTTATTATGTTGAATACTGTATGTATGATGGACGCATGCTGTATACCTGTAGATCTTCACATGTATATCTGTAGATCTCTTTACCCTGTATGTTGTTCATGCACTTCTATATATTACCCCTGAGTTTTATACTCACCACCCTGGACCCTGGGTTTCCTGTCACCCAGGTAGTAGATAGAAGACTTCGGCTTGGACTCGGAGCATTGCCACCTGATCCCATCTCGCCGTTTTCCGAGGGTTTCGTTCCCATCGCATGTACCTTTATATGGACTTTTATTGTTTTGGAGATCATCTTGTATGTTCTCTTTTGATATTCGATGGATTTTATTATAGTATGGACGGATATACCATGTACTTATGTTGTGAGTTGTATTTCCATGTGTTGGCTTCCACTATTGATGTTATGCGTGTTCTTTGTGTTGTTTTACATTTTTCGATATGTGTTATACTGGCTGCGACTTTGTACCGTATTGGAATTGTCATAAGGGGGTGCCGTCCGTGGGCCGGACAGAGTCTACCTCGGGGCGTGACAATTTTATTGGTATCAGAGCTCTAGGTTGCGATGCCATGCAATAATGCTTTTGTCGGATTTTGGGACCTCGGAAATCGTTTTGATTTGATTTGATTTCGATTTTCGGTAAGATGGGATTGACAGAGGCATGAGCTCCAAGTTGTCCGAAGTAAGAAATCTTAACACTTAATATTTTCTGGTTAAATATTTATGGAAGTCGTTCAACAGGTGTGAACAGTCGATATTATGGCACCTGTTCAGACTCGTAAGAGAGGTCGACCCTCTAAACAGCCTACTACCGGAGGACCGGTTGATCAGGAGGAGCCACGACAGTCTCCTACCAGAGGTTCGGAACCTCAAGAGCCTGATGTACCCTTGACTACGCCGACTGCTACGGATTCTAGTTGGATCAGAGTCAAGGCACGGATACCGGTGCTAGCACGGTCAGCCAAGGACCGATTTACACTCTTCCGAGGCGAGTCTGATCCTTGGATTGCACGGACTTGGTTAGATAATTTGGAGGATACGTTTGAGTTCATGAGTTGCACCGATGAGGAGAAGGTGGGTCTAGCAGCTTACCATCTTCGAGATCAGGCGACTACGTGGTGGAAAATGCAGAAGACATTGATGGGAGAGCAGCACATCACTTGGGCAGTTTTCCGAGATATATTCTGGAGGCAGTATTTTCCTTCTGCGTTCTCTACAGCACGCCGTCAGGAGTTCTTAACCCTTAAGCAGGGCAATCGGTCAGTCATGGAGTATAATGCGGAGTTCACTCGACTCGCGAATTTTGTCCACACTTGGTAGCAGGGATGGGACGGGAATGTTTCCAATTTATCGAGGTTTTGGCTGCGTATATTCGGGCCAAACTATCGGGATCTTAGTGAGGCCTTGGATAGAGGCTCATCTGTATTGAGATGACTTCTCAGCAAATAGCCAAGGAGAGAGAGTTGGAAAAACAGATGAACCAGGGAAAGCAGCGGAAATCTGATGCGACTCCTGGGACTCAGAGAAAGCAAGATCAGAGAGGGGCTTCTCATGGTACTTCAGAGGGATCATCTAGGGCACGAAGGGAAGCGACCAGCACGGGCGATCTGGGGTTCTCAGAAGAACCGTAAGAGCGGAGACATGGCTAGATGCTATAGATGCGGGTCAGGAACCCACCATATTTCAGAGTGTCCCTTGGATCGGAGTGTTTGTTATTACTGTAAGCAGCCAGGGCACACTAGTCGAGAGTGTACTCGAACCAATGGAAGGTTCAGAAATTCCAAAGAAGGGAAAGAGATCCGATCACATCATCGAGTCGGCACCTGGGGAGACGCAGATGCATGGTCAGAGACAGCCACCCCCTCCTACAGCTCAGATATATCATATACATGGGAGTGATTCTTCCGGGATGCCAGCGGCGATTCATTACACACCACTCGGAGAGTTATTATTAGGACCACCTACTCGTGATATCTACCGGGTCGGCTCTCGGGGATATATTATACTGCCTTGTGAGTGACCTCAAAGAAAGATCATTACAGACCCAGATCCATCCGGAGTGGAGGCATTCTACTATTATATCTGGAGCGCGCCGCATGGAGACTGGACGAGTTTATGCCATTACCCGGGAGGATGCTCAGCGGGCCGAGGGATCGGTCATTCGGGGTATGATTCTGGTTTATTCTATACCTGCTGATACATTGATTGATACTGGTAGCTCGCATTCCTTTATTTCTAGTATATTTCTGAGAAAAATTGGGAGAATCCCTATGATTCGTTCTTGTGGATTAGCGGTATCATTACCATCGGGCGAGGTTTTGACTAGTCATCAAGTAATCAAGGGTTGTCCGTTGGATTTCGAGGGACATATACTTACGGTGGACCTTCAGGTGCTAGAGATGGTAGAGTTCGATATCATACTCGGAATGGATTGGTTGGCTACATATTGTGCTACAGTGGATTGTAGAGCGAGAGTAGTGACCTTCCGACCACCAGATCAGCCTGCATGGGAATTCGTGGGTACCCGGGATGATGGAGTGTCCGTTATATCTGCACTTCAGGCTCGGAGATTATTGTCGCATGGTTGTCAGGGTTACTTATTCTCATTGGTCAAAGTGGAGAGTGAGGAGATACCACCTCTTTCCAGCGTACGGGTAGTTCGTGAGTATCGGATATATTTCGGATGAACTTAGGGCTTGCCACCTCCGAGGCAAGTGGAATTCGCGATAGAGGTGATTCGGGAAGCACTGACCGTGTCAAAGCTCCATCTTAGGATGGCACCGAAAGAGTTAAGTGAGCTAAAGATACAACTGCAAGGGTTATTGGATAGGGGTTTTGTGCGTCCTAGTGTTTCACCTTGGGGAGCTCCGGTGCTGTTCGTTAAAAAGAAAGATGGATCTCTACGGTTATGTATTGATTACCGACAACTTAATGCAGTGACCGTTAAGAACAAATATCCACGAGAGGATAGAGGATTTGTTTGATCAACTCAAGGATACTTGCGTGTATTCCAAGATTGATCTGCGATCAGGTTATCATCAGCTGAGGGTAAGAGACGAGGATGTCCAGAAGACAGCGTTCCGCACGCGTTATGGACATTATGAGTTTCTAGTGATGCCATTTGGCCTTACTAATGCTCCAGCTGCATTTATGGATTTAATGAACTGGGTATTCTTGAGGTACTTGGATCAGTTTGTCATTGTATTCATAGATGATATCTTGATATATTCTCGTTCTGAGGAGGAGCATGAGCACCATCTTCGGATTGTATTAGAGACGTTGCGACGAGAGCATTTATATGCCAAATTCAGTAAGTGCGCTTCGTTGTCTTCGTGGATTTCTTGGACATGTGGTATCTAGTGAGGTATTTGATTGATCCCGAGAAAATCAAGCGATTACAGTTGGGAGCGACAAAGTCGATTCAGGAAGTCCGTAGTTTTCTTGGATTGGCCGGGTATTACCGTAGATTTGTGGAGGGATTTTCCCGTATAGCCACACCACTTACGCGCTTGACCCGGAAAGGAGTCAAGTTTGCTTGGTCAGAGGCGTGTGAGTCCAGTTTTCAGGAGCTTAAGCAGCGTCTAGTTTCTGCACCGATACTGGTAATTCCTTCTTCTTGCGATGGGATGGTCCTATATACTGATGCTTCTTTCCAAGGATTTGGAGCAGTTTTGATGCAGTTCGACCGTGTAGTATCTTATGCCTCCCGTCAGCTTAAGGATCATGAGAGGAATTATCCGGTACACGATCTGGAGTTAGCAGCCATTATCTTTGCGCTAAAGATATGGAGACATTATCTGTATGGGATTACTTTTGAGATCTATACGGACCATAAGAGTTTGAAATATCTTTTCACTCAGAAAGAATTGAATCTTAGACAGAGACGATGGATGGAATACCTAAAGGATTATGATTGCACCATTGGTATCATCCGTAAAGCTAACGTTGTAGCGGATGCGGCGGGAAGTCCGTGGGATTCGGCTAGTCATTTGACCGCCGTGGATCGATCTTGTTCGGAGCAGTTCTGAGTTGGGGTTATGCGAAATAGGTCAAACATCCCGGGGGATATTAGTATCTATGGTTGCCCAGTCTGATATTATTGAGAGGATCAAGGAGGCACAAGCTAGTGATCAGCATCTGCAGTTCTTATGCGGCACTCTGGACTCAGGACGACAGACAGATTTCTCGTGTGACGCGACTGGAGTCCTCCGATTCAGAGGGAGATTATGTGTTCCCGACACACATCCGATTAAGGAGGAGTTATTACGAGAGGCACATCACTCGAGATTTGCTATACATCCTGGCGGTACCCGGATGTATCAGGATTTGAGGCGTTCATACTGGTGGGACGGTATGAAGAGAGATATTGCGGATTTCGTCGCTCGATGTTTGGTCTGCCAGCAGGTAAAGGCTGAACATCAGAAACCCGCCGGATTGCTACAGAGAATCCCAATTCCGGAATGGAAGTGGGAACATATTACGATGGATTTTGTTACGGGGTTGCCTAGAACCCGTAAAGGACATGATGCGATTTGGGTGATTGTGGATAGGTTAACCAAATCCGCTCATTTCCTTCCGATTCGTGAGACACATCCTTTGGATCGACTAGCTGAGCTATACTGCAGAGAGATTGTCAGACTACACGGAGTACCTTTGAGTATCATATCTGACAGAGATCCGCGTTTTACTTCCCGATTCTGGCAGAGTCTTCAGCATGCTATGGGCACCGAGCTTCGTCTCAGTACTGCATTTCACCCGCAGACGGATGGACAGTCGGAGCGTACTATTCAGACTCTGGAGGACTTATTGAGATCTTGCGTCATGGATTTCGGAGGCAGCTGGGAGGATCACGTTCACTTGGTGGAGTTCGCGTATAATAATAGCTATCACTCTTCCATTCAGATGGCTCCCTTTGAGGCTTTGTACGGCCGACCCTGCAGATCTCCAGTATTGTGGGAGGATGTTGGGGAGCGACAGTTATTGGGCCCTCAGAGTATTCAGCACGATGCAGAGTTAGTTCGTGTTATCAGACGACGATTGTCAGAGGCTCAGGACAGACAGAAAAGTTATGCGGATCGGAGACGAAGACCTCTGGAGTTTTCTATAGGGGATCATGTGTTCCTACGTGTATCGCCTACGAAAGGAGTCAAGAGATTCGGAATTAAAGGAAAATTAGCACCACGCTACATTGGACCATTCGAGATATTGGAGCGGATTGGAGGTGTAGCATACCGGCTGGCTCTACCTCCGACGCTTTCGAGCGTCCATAACGTATTCCATGTGTCTATGCTGAGGAAATACGTACCGCATCCGGATCATGTTCTGATAGAAGTGCCGGTTCCACTCCAGCCTAACGCGACATATGAGGAGGTTCCTGTACGGATTCTTGATCGCAAAGAGCGTCAGTTACGGAACAAAACCATCCGCCTGGTAAAGGTTGGATGGCAGCATCACACTGATGAGGAGGCTACATGGGAGCTGGAGGATATCATACGAGTTCGATACCCTCACCTGTTCACGTGAGGTATGTAGAAATTTAAGAAATTTCTTGCGTTAAGTACTGCATATAAGTATGGAAATTTGGGGACCAAATTTTATTAAGTGGGGGAGAATGTAGAATATGAAAAAAAAAAAATTATTAATTAACTCGTTAATTAATTAGGATTAATTAGGAGATTAATTAGGGAAATGGGTCAAATTGGTGAAATGGGTTTTGAACCCAATCGGATTGGGTTAAGGTTGAGTTGGGTTAACCGAATCAGTCGAACGGCGTTTATAAGGGCTGTCGAACGAACAGAACCCCATTTCATCGCGATTTCCCTTCTCCGCCGTCTCGCTGTTCCGCTCCGCGCGATCACGCCTTCCTCTTTGGTTCGGCGATGATCAGGGAAGAATAGCTCGACAACAACGCTGCCCTAACTGATCTCTGGCCGGAGGTCAGTAGGTCTCGGCTTTAGGGTTCTTAAGCGATTGCTGTGCTTGTCGGATCATCGGTGTAGTCGTCGCGGTGGTGAGCTACCGTCGAAGGTTAGTGATCTTCTTTCTCTTTTGGAATGGGAGTTTAGATCTAGCTTGGAATGTTGTTTTAGCTCAGATCGGTTTTTGGCAGTAATCGGGAGTTGGATTGATTCGGCGAGCAGTCGGGATTTGGAAAAACATCGCCGCCGGTGAAGGTTGGACTCGGTAAGTGGATCTAACCTAACATTCCATCTGTGGTGTTGTGATTTTGATGTTCTGTTATTGCAATGTTGTTGATGTATGCAATGAATTGGGAAGTTAATCGGAGGTGTGCTCAGATGGTTAAGAATCGATAATGGATGGGGTGAGTTAAATTGTGTTCCTTCGTTTCTGTGTTGAGGAAGTCTCTGTGTGGGTATGGTTGTCGATGTGCTTGATCTGGATTTTTCCTCCGGTGAGCAGAGTTTGAACAAGAGTGGACTGCCGGAAGATATCGGAGATTGGTAAGTGGTGCATACTCTTATGGTATCATTTGTGATGGGTTGTCATCGGGAATTTTTGTTGCTTGTGATGGATTTCAATTTGGATCTAGGCGGTGATTGGAGTGGTAGGATTTTGATTCGGAGTTGATTTAGAATTTACCTGTGATTGGAGTAGTATTGTCGATTGTAAGTGTAGGTTATGTCAATGGCTTGGTTGAGTGTATGGATATGTCGGTGGAGCCAGTGGATGAGTTGTTTGGTAAGATTGTGGGTTGTGATCAGGAGGTGGAATTTGTTGGTGCAGTGGGCACCAAAGTCGAACCGGTATTTTGATTATGGCAAAAGGCTCAATAGTTAAGGGTATATTTGTTATCTTACGAGCTCAATTAAGTGTGCAGAAATGCTAAAGTTGAGCGGAAGGTCTGCGACACCCGGTGGGAACCGAGGTGGTCGGGCAACGCCAGAGGGACTTCGGAGGAAGCCGAGGTACTCGGGTGAAGACCGGAAGCGAGGCTACAAGGTAAGCTCGTGTGAAAGCGAAGCAAGGTCGTTAAGCGTAGATCCGACCCAATACCTCCAATGGAAGGTCTAGGTCGAGATCAGATGGTTAGAACCATCGTACTTTATATTTTAAGCTAACTTGTACTGCAGTCCAAAACCCTTTGACTACAGTCAACTGCTAGTCAAGTTCCAGCCTCGAGAAGAGCTCGAATTTCAAGGGGGTGAATTTGGACTTGACTCGTGTTTTGGTACAAAGGGTGATGTGGCATCAAGGTGGACATCCAAACCATCACCAAGCTTCCTTGTGGTGGACGCCCAAGATAAGGTGAGTTGGCACAAGATGGTTGGCTCCCATGATGTGGCACAAGTTGAATGGCTCCAACAAGTTGGCGCCCAAGGAGGTTGGAGGTGGCACAAGGTGGTTGGATGAAACACCTCATCCTCAAGTTGGCGCCCAAGGAGGTTGGAGGTGGCACAAGGTGGTTGGATGAAACACCTCATCCGTGAGTTGGCGCACAAGGAGGTTGGAGGTGGCACAAGGTGGTTGGATGAAACACCTCATCCTTGAGTTGGCGCAAAGGATGTGGATGAACAAGTCTTGGGGGATAAGAACCTCACCTTGGACACTACCTATGTCTAAATTCATAGATCAATATCCATAAATAGACATGTTCACTCCAAGCAAACACAAGAATTCAAGAGCTCTCAACACGCCGTCGTAACGCCGCTACTACTACTCACATTTGCTACGACGAAGTGCCGCCGACAACGAAAGCTACATCTTCTACTTATAAGAGTTGTCGGTATATTTATTTAAGTTCTACTTCTTTAAATTGTCTTTGTGCTTTAATCGTAACAAGGAAAGGGGGAGTGTCCCTTTGCCTTGATTTCTTTTTGTAATCGTTGCTCCTACCTCCAACGAGGAGGAGTGGTTTTAGTGAATTGCCCTCCGTACGTGATCAAGGATCACTAGGGTCGTGGATTAGCAATCGAAAGATTGTGAACCACGTAAAAATATCTTGTCTACTTTATATTTCCGCTGTGCACTCTCTACTTGCTTTTTACTTATTGCAAAAGTTTTTTAACGACATCGTATCGCTATTCACCCCCCCCCTCTAGCGACACTTTCGATCCAACAATTGGTATCAGAGCCGGGGGCGCTAAGATTCGGTGAAACCACCAATCTAGCTTTGTTTTTCTTTTTTTTTACAGATTTTTTATTTATTTATTTCTGTTTTCGTATAATCATTTCACTTGCTTATCTTCTCCTACATATAGAATTGCATTAGAGGCTTTAGGATCCGGATAAGGTTGTCCTTCGGGTTAGATCCCGAGTAAGGTTGTCCTCCGGAACTTCAACGACATTCGCATTTGATTGTTTATTTCTTAAAAGTTGGCATTTTAGTATATCTTTTTACTCAAGATTACTAATCCAAGACTAAAGTCTTGGAATATTCTTTCCGTGTGAGTTTTTCAAGATTCTTTTTCGCTGCTCTTCTTCTTGTTTTAAATGGCCCATCTCAAGGGTTTAGCACCGCACTCGACCCCGCTTTACAACGGTAATGACTTTCGTTATTGGAAGGGTCGGATGGAATGCTTTCTTAAAACCCAAATCGAGATGTGGATCGTAATCCAAACCGGTTTCACACGTCCTATTAATGAAGATGGTGAATCTTTGGGTTACGATCAATGGTCAAATTCCATGAAAAAACAAGTAGAAGCCGATGCCAAGGCAACTCAAATCTTGCAATGTGGGTTGTCCAAGGAAGAGCTCAACCGCGTCGGCCCCTTCATTAGTGCAAAGGACTTATGGACCCAGCTAGTGGAACTACACGAAGGCACCGACGACACGAAGGTATGTAAAAGAGATTTACTTTTAAATAAATTGTATAACTTGAAAATGCAGGAAAACGAGACCGCAACTCAACTACATGCTCGTATCCAAGACATCGTCAACCAACTCCATGCCATCGGACAAAAGGTCGAGAATCGCGACCTTATCGTATTCTCTTAACTCGCTTCCTAGGACCACCTTGTGGGCATCCATGGTCGATGCCTACAAGGTCTCCAAGGACCTTTCTAAAATTAGGTTAGACGAATTGTTGAACTTGAATTACATGAGCAAACTAACGTGGTCCAGCCGAGAAGAGTATTGCGTTAGTTGCAGGTTCCAAGAAGAAGAAGCCCGCAAGCAAGCCACCCTCAAGGAAGAAGACGATTTAGTCCGAATCCTAAGTAGACTCCGAATAGAATCCGAACTAGTCAATCTAGTTCTAAGATGATCAAGAGACGAAACGACCAACAACTCAAGGTAAGCCTAAACCTAATTCAAATACTTCTAATTTTAGATGCTATGAGTGTAATGTGTCTGGTCACATCAAGTCCGAGTGCCCAAAGCTAAAGAATAACGATCAAAGACTAAGAAAGCGCTAAACGCTACTTGGGAGGAGTTGTCGGAGGAAGAAGATATCCAAGCTCTAATGGCTAAGCCGATCGAGCACGACCAAACCAAGAAGAGTCCGAGTCCGAATCCGGCGATGAGCTTCCATTCAAGACAAGCCACGGATCCGTATCCGGTTCAAAAGAATCATTAAGGGTAAGTCGGTCGTAACTTAATACTTTGTATGGTGCAATTAAATTTTTAAATAAGAAACTAGCTAAGTCCGAGTCCAAGGTCGAGACCCTAAATGAGGAGGTTAACCTTCTCAAAAATGAGGTCTCCTAACCTCTTCGACTACTCAGATTCAAGAGGAGGACTCAACTCAAGTGCTGAAAAGCTTGAAGTTGAGAACTCGCTTTGAAAACACAAGTCAAGACCTTAGGAACACGTTGAAAGGTTCACTTTGGGATCCAAGGACTTGACCTCTTACTTGATCACAAAGGGCCGTGTACAACAAGGTCGGACTCGGGTTTAACTCAAATACAACCAATAAGTCATATATGTCTATAGTAAACCAACATAAGAAAAATGTCCAAGCATGGGTCCCTAAGACCACTTTGATTTCAACTTTAGGATCTAACATGTATTGGGTTCCCAAGGACCAAATTCACTATGTGAATAGACCCACTCGATTCAATGGTCCAGGGGGAGCCAATACAAAATGTATTTTTGTTAAGTCTTAGAAATTGCATGCTTAGTTTTTCCTTTATTTTTAGAATGGTTAGATAGGACTCATAACCAACTAAAATCCTACGAAAAGATTGAGCCTTGGGGAGCCTCTTTCAAAAATAAACCAACTAAAATCCTTTAAAAGATTGAGCCTCGGGAGCCTCTTTTCAAAAATAACTAGTTAGACCAAGACGTAGTCTCAAGTAAGTCGAGTTATCAATTTCTTGAAATTAGCTTTGTCTAAGGAAGTGGTCGTTGTTCCGATCAAAGAAGGCCTCGTGCCTCGCCACGACACGGAAGCTAATCTCTTGAAAAGATTACTTGATGAGCTTAGACTAAATCGAATCTAACCTAATGTTGGTTAATTTAAATTCATTAAAATTAATCAAGTAAATTGAAAGTCATCTCACAATAACACATAGGAATAACATGTTTTGATCATGTAGATATTGGTGAGATGATTTAGGTTTAAAAACTTACAAACAACCCTTTAGTAATTCCAATATCCGATCCAACTACCTTATGTGTAGGATCAATGGATGTTGGACAGTGGTTGCTCCCGACACACATGACCGGGATCAACTCAAATTTTCGGTTACGATTCAAACGCATAAGGATCGTAGCCTTCGAAATAACGGCAAACTCAAAATCATCGGATCGTGATATTGAGCTCAACTCTAACTTTACAATTCAAAATGTCTTATTAGTAGAAAACTTTCAATATAATTTACTTAGTGTAAGCCAATTGTGTGATAACAATTATAAGGTCATATTTCTAGAAAATGAATCGTAATCAAAATAAATGCAACATCTAAAATAATACTTAAAGGAACTAGGAGTAGCAACATCTACACAATAAATTTACCCAACTCCTCAACCAAGTGTCTTATGACACAAAGAAGAGGAATCTTGGTTATGGCAATCAAGACTGGACACTCGCACTCCAAGACTCGGCCCACAAGATGAGTCGAGTGGCTTGGTTATAGGTTTGCCTAAACTAAACAACTTGGATAATAAAATATGTAATGCTTGTCAACAAGGTAAACAATCTAGGACACAACATCAATTAACTAATCAAGAACGAACCAAAAGTGTTCTTGAGCTCCTACACATGGATCTATTTGATTCACATGGAGCTAAGTCACTCAATGGTAGTCAATTTTGCTTAGTCATAATTGACGACTATTCTAGATTTACTTGGGTTAGGTTTATCAAACATAAAAATGATACCCTAGACCAACTAATCAATCTTTGTAGGTTAATCGAAAATCAAAAGAACCTTAAGATTAAAAAGACTTAGAAGTTTATCATGGTGGTGAATTGAAAACCACAGTTTACGATCAGAATCTAAACGGATACCACCATGAGTTTTCATGTCCTAGAACCCCACAACAAAATGGGTTAGTCGAACGGAAAAATAGAACCCTACAAGAAACCGCTAGGACAATGTTAAACGAGTATAACTCTACCCGATAGATTTTCGGGAGGCCGTTAGTACGGCTTGCTATGTCCAAAATAGGATCCTTATGGTAAAGAGGCACCAAAAGACCTCAGACGAGATTTATCACGATAAAATACCGAACATCAAGTACTTTAGGTATTTGGATGCAAGGTACATATCTTAAACACTAAGGATTACCTAGGAAATTCAAATCCAAAACCTCATCGAACCTTTCTAGGATACTCAACCACCAAGAGAGCTTATAGGGTATACAATCACGACACTCTTAGAGTCGAAGAAACCATTAATATAGTTTTCGATTTAAGGACACGAACCCGCTCAATCCTTAACAAAACCAACTAGCAAATCAACTTATAGCTAACCCGACTGATCTTGAACTTGAATCTCGCCTAACCCAAGTCATCCTATCGACCAAGTGATAGATGACTCTAACCCAAGTCAAACTAGAACTCACCCAAGTCATCCTATCGACCAAGTGATAGATGACCCTAACCCGAGTCACACTAAGACTCAAACAAATCATCCTATCAATCAAGTTATAGGTGATCCAAATTTAGGGGTTCGAACTAGAGCTTCATATCGAAACCTTAGTCAAATCTCGTTAATTTCCAAAATCGAACCCAAAACTATTGAACAAGCACTTCTTGATCCCGACTGGATTATTGCTATGCAAGAAGAGCTAGCTCAATTCACTAGAAATGAAGTCTTGGAATTAGTACCACCACCTAAAGAAAAATCAATTATTGGAACAAGGTGGGTATTTCGAAATAAACTTGATGATAAAGGTGAAGTAGTTAGAAATAAAGCTAGGTTAGTCGCAAAGGGTTTAGTCAAGTCGAAGGTTTAGATTACGATGAGACCTACGCCTCGTGAGCTTACTAGAGTCCATCCGAATGTTGTTAGCATATGCTGCACATCGAGGTTTTAAATTGTTTCAAATGGATGTCAAGTCAGCATTTTTGAATGGATACATTAAGGAAGAAGTTTACGTCAGTCAACCTCCCGGATTCGAAAATCTAGATAAACCTGACCATGTCCTTAGACTTAAGAAAGCCCTATATGGACTCAAACAAGCCCCAAGAGCTTGGTACGAAAGGCTTTCGATCTATCTTAAGTCCAAAGGATTCAACCAAGGTTTAGTCGACCCAACCTTATTCGTTAAAACCGTAGGAAAAGAAATCTTTATAGCCCAAATCTATGTAGATGATATAATTTTTGGAACTACCAACTCGATCCTGCTAAACGAATTCATCTCACTTATGTAAAGTGAATTTGAAATGAATTTAGTGGGAGAGTTAAGTTTCTTCTTAGGTTTACAAATTAAACAAACTAAAGATGGAATATATTTACATCAACAAAAATATACTAAGGACTTAATAAATCGATTTGGAATGCAAGATGCTAAAATAATCAATACACCTATGGCAACTAATGTTAATATAAACGAAGATGTAGAAGGAAAACCCGTTGACCTAAAATACTATAGAGCGCAATAGAAGTCTCCTATACTTAACCGCTGAGCCGACCCGACATTTTATTCACAGAAGTATGTGCGCAAGGTTACAAACCTGCGCTAAGGAGTCTCACCTAACCCTAGTCAAGCGTATCCTTAGATATCTAAAGGGCACGCTAAACGAGGTATTTGGTACCCTAGATCTACCGAGTTTAATCTAATCGGCTACTCCGACCGACTATGCCGGTAGTAAACTCGATAGAAAGAGCACGAGTGGTTGTTGTCAAATCCTCCCGAGTCTAGTAAGTTGGTGCAGAGGAAGCAAAGATTGCGTTGCCTTATCTACCACCGAAGCCGAATACGTTGCGATGGGTGAGTGTGTCTCTCAGCTCCTGTGGATGAAGCACACTCTCCAAGACTTTAGCTTAATCTTTAACAACATTAAAACCTATATAGATAACATTAGTTCAATTAACTTAACTAAAAATCCAATATGTCATTCTAGGACAAAACATATAGAAGTTAAACACCACTTCATTAGGGAACATGTAACTAATGGAACTATACAACTAGAGTATGTTGAGTCCAAATCAAACCTAGCGGACATCTTCACCAAACCACTACCCGAAGCCGAATTTAGTTTATTAAGACGAAAGTTAGGTATGTGCGTAATAGAGTAGGATTTAAATTTTTCTATATATGTACTCTACTTTTGCTTCTTTTTATGAAATTAGCCTAAGTCTTACCTTAGAAATCATATACCTATAGATTTAAGGAGCCAACACATCTCACAACACATAGGACTAATGTGTTTGTGTACTTAGCCACGTAGACGGGCGTGAGATGTTAGGACCTTACTCCTGGTTCCAGATGTAGATTCAGTGCATCGACATGAACCATGGAGTATAATTATTTAAAATTAATCAACTCCTTCAAGACTTATTGATCATTCTATATCAATCAAGTCCAACCGGAGTTGTACATTTTAGATGAACATATTTTCAAGCTTATTATTATTTTAAAAAAATATATATATATTTATATTGGGAACTTGCTTGGACTTACAAACCTTAAAATATATTTACAAACTTTTTGAGTTAAGGCAAAAGGGGGAGAAAGTCACAAAAGTAAGGAAGAAAGTAAACAAAATTATTACCTTTTATATTAAGTAATTCCGTTTACTTAAGCAACTATTAAGGGGGAGTAAAAATTATTTTTCAAGAACTCACCTTCGGTCAAGGGGGAGGTTACCTCAAAGGGGAGAACTTGAAACAATAATATTTCTCACTCATGCTTAATCTTTATGCTAGCTCACTCATGCTTAATCTTTATGCTAGCTCATTCATACTTAATCATTATGCTAGCTCATTCATATTTAATCATTATGCTAGCTCATTCATATTTAATCTTTATGCTAGCTCATTCATATTTAATCTTTATGCTAGCTCATTCATGCTTAATCATTATGCTAGCTTACTGTTATGCTTAATTTTTCCTTAACTTTTGTGTCGGTTTGCCATGAATCAAAAAGGGGGAGATTGTTGGTGCAGTGGGCACCAAAGTCGAACCGGTATTTTGATTATGGCAAAAGGCTCAATAGTTAAGGGTATATTTGTTATCTTACGAGCTCAATTAAGTGTGCAGAAATGCTAAAGTTGAGCGGAAGGTCTGCGACACCCGGTGGGAACCGAGGTGGTCGGGCAACGCCAGAGGGACTTCGAAGGAAGCCGAGGTACTCGGGTGAAGACCGGAAGCGAGGCTACAAGGTAAGCTCGTGTGAAAGCCGGGGTCGTTAAGCGAGATCCGACCCAATACCTCCAATGGAAGGTCTAGGTCGAGATCGATGGTTAGAACCATCGACTTTATATTTTAAGCTAACTTGTATCGGTCCCAAAACCCTTTGACTACAGCCAATCGCTAGTCAAGTTCCAGCCTCGAGAAGAGCTCGAATTTCAAGGGGGTGAATTTGGACTTGACTCGTGTTTTGGTACAAAGGGTGATGTGGCATCAAGGTGGACATCCAAACCATCACCAAGCTTCCTTGTGGTGGACGCCCAAGATAAGGTGAGTTGGCACAAGATGGTTGGCTCCCATGATGTGGCACAAGTTGAATGGCTCCAACAAGTTGGCGCCCAAGGAGGTTGGAGGTGGCACAAGGTGGTTGGATGAAACACCTCATCCTCAAGTTGGCGCCCAAGGAGGTTGGAGGTGGCACAAGGTGGTTGGATGAAACACCTCATCCTTGAGTTGGCTCACAAGGAGGTTGGAGGTGGCACAAGGTGGTTGGATGAAACACCTCATCCTTGAGTTGGCGCAAAGGATGTGGATGAACAAGTCTTGGGGGATAAGAACCTCACCTTGGACACTACCTATGTCTAAATTCATAGATCAATATCCATAAATAGACATGTTCACGCCAAGCAAAAAACACAAGAATTCAAGAGCTCTCAACACGCCATCGTAACGTCGCTACTACTACTCACATTTGCTACGACGAAGTGCCGCCGACAACGAAAGCTACATCTTCTACTTATAAGAGTTGTCGGTATATTTATTTAAGTTCTACTTCTTTAAATTGTCTTTGTGCTTTAATCGTAACAAGGAAAGGGGGAGTGTCCCTTTGCCTTGATTTCTTTTTGTAATCGTTGCTCCTACCTCCAACGAGGAGGAGTGGTTTTAGTGAATTGCCCTCCGTACGTGATCAAGGATCACTAGGGCCGTGGATTAGCAATCGAAAGATTGTGAACCACGTAAAAATATCTTGTCTACTTTATATTTCCGCTGTGCACTCTCTACTTGCTTTTTACTTATTGCAAAAGTTTTTTAACGACATCGTATCGCTATTCACCCCCCCCCCTCTAGCGACACTTTCGATCCAACAGAATTGGTGTTTGCCGATTGTCTTGTTTGATGTCCATAGTATTTTCGGTTAATATTAGTGGATGACTGATATGCTTAGATTTGGGAGTTTGTAGTGTGTTGGATCGTATTGGGTATACTCTGATAAGAGAGATGACAATTGGGTTAAGCAAGGGCAAGATGCGAATATAGAACGAATAAGTATTTTATTCGCATTATTATTGGAGTGTTATGCTAAATCCTAATTTGTGATTATGTGCAGGTTTGGGAAACGAAGCAGGCCCGCGGCCGTGAGGATTATACGAGCTTCGTATCAGGTGGGTAATATCTACCTGGTCCGGTAGTTTGATCAATTCTAGTGCATGATATTGTATGTATGTTTATACCTGTTTATCTTAAATCCACTCTTATTAAATCATATGCTTGTCCTGTCTTTGACCTTGAGATATATACTCTGTTATGTCATTGATTATCTAGCATGGATAGAAACTGTAAAACCCTATTATATGTTAGCTAATAGAGGTTCAGTAAATACCTGTGGTTAGGGTTATCTTTATGACCTCAAATCTGGGTTACTGGGTTGCATCACTAGGTTAGGTGATGAGTCCAAATTATGAGGTCGGACGTTGTATCGTATACATATCAGGGTGTTAGTTTGACGGATCTATTTATCCGCATACAAGTAAATAGGTTGTGATTACGGATGTGTCGCCCTTACATGGTTGACATTTGGTTGACTAGGTCTCCCGTGAGTTAGGAGTGTTGCGAGGATTTGTGTGGGTTATGCATCATTTCATTTCATGCATCGCGACGAGAGTCCGCCTTTGTGGTTGAGATTTGTCGTCACCATCCCGCTTCCTCGGCCACTGCGTCGCAGGTTGAGGGCGAGCATTGTGAGCGTGCGTTCGGCCACTAGGGATGGTGGTAGTGGAGATGCGCACATGGCCACCGCGGAGTGGTAGTTAGCGCACTCACCCACTATAGATGGTGGTCGTGTGATGTGCGATTGTCCGGTGCGTTGCTCGCCTACTCATGGGTAGGGACGGAGGCTAGCGTGAGGACCCCCGTGTGAGTAGCATATAGCTCTATGGTGGCTAGCCATCGTTTACTACCACCAACTCGGTCACTCGAGAGTGGTGACGGTTGGAGTCGGGATAGTTGTCATGTCGTGTCACCTAGGCCACACTGGGGTCGTGGTAGCGAGTTGGGTGCACAAGCGTGACCATGCACATGCATTGCTGATATATATATATATGTATGCATGTATTCGATATATATTTTACATATGCTTGTGAGATGTTGCATTTGGTTGCTGCATATGATTGTATACCATGCTACATGTCATTTGCATTTTATATACTGCTGTGTGTTGAGTATGAGTATGTTAGACAGTCGCATGTTATTTGGATTATGCTATGATATACCTGTTCAGGATGTTATAGGTCAGGTGGATAGCAGACCGTCAGGTATGTATATTATTTTATGTCAGTTTATTGGTATAGTGTATGCTATGAGTATGACCGTATCTGTAGTTTCTGGTTATTATGTTGAATACTGTATGTATGATGGACGCATGCTGTATACCTGTAGATCTTCACATGTATATCTGTAGATCTCTTTACCCTGTATGTTGTTCATGCACTTCTATATATTACCCCTGAGTTTTATACTCACCACCCTGGACCCTGGGTTTCCTGTCACCCAGGTAGTAGATAGAAGACTTCGGCTTGGACTCGGAGCATTGCCACCTGATCCCATCTCGCCGTTTTTCCGAGGGTTTTCGTTTCCCATCGCATGTACCTTTATATGGACTTTTATTGTTTTGGAGATCATGCTGTATGTTCTCTTTTGATATTCAGTATGGATTTTATTATAGTATGGACGGATATACCGATGTACTTATGTTGACGAGTTGTATTTCCATGTGTTGGCTTCCGCTATTGATGTTGTACGTGTTGCTGTGTTGTTTTACATTTTTCGATATGTGTTATACTGGCTGCGACTTTGTACCGTATTGGAATTGTCATAAGGGGGTGCCGTCCGTGGGCCGGACAGAGTCTACCTCGGGGCGTGACATTTATAGAAATGTTTCAATTTTGGAAAGTCTAGAAGTATTTATGAAAATCTTTTACTTTTGGAAAGTTAGAAGTATTTATAGAAATTTTTTAATTTTGGAAAGTCTCGAAGTATTTATGGAAATCTTCTACTTTTGGAAAGTTAGAAGTATTTATAGAAATTGATATTTTCCATAAATAAAATATTTGATTAGATTTTGGAAATTTTTTTCCTAATTTAATGATGATTTGATTTGGAAAATCAAATCTTAAAATATTTTATTTCCATAAGTAGTTTTGATGATTTAGGAAATTGGTTTCCTAAATTGACTTTCCTTAATCAACTATTTCCACAAATAAAATATGTGATTAGATTTGGAAATTTGTTTCCTAATTTAATCATGATTTGATTTGGAGAATCAAATCTTAAACATATTTTATTTCCATAAATAGTTATGACATATAAGGAAATTTTGTATATGACATAATTGTATGTCATGTAATTGCATTAGATGCATATCATTATGTCATGCGTGTCGTGACATGTAGATGTATGTCATGTAGATAATAGTTATTTGCATGCAAAGAGGATGAGACATAAAAACCCTAACTCAATATTAAAGCCTACACCTTCCATTAATATGGTTAGAACCAGAGTTCCGTTTCTTGTTCGGGTTGTTGGATGATGCGACGGGGAAAATCTATTCACTCCTTTTCAATGCAGTGAAGCACTGAGGGAGATCTCAGAGGGTTCTCACAGGCCGCAATCAGTAGAGAATAAGAAGATGAAGTAGATGAAATGCAAAAACCAGCACCAGCAATCGAAACTCAGACACAAGATGTAAAGTGGTTCGGAATAAGGATTCTTACTCCACGGAGGTGAGCCTTCTCACCGGGGGCAGTGCCCACGCACTTTCACTATGAAGGTCCTCCTTTACAGAAAAGAAATTTCTGGAGGTGGAGGAAAAGAACCTCTTACAATGATATCACCAGACGAGAAAAAACACAAAAGATGTAACAACAACAAATCACTGCCCTTCTTCTCCGGCGAGATGGTTGTCCCCTTTTTTCCTCTCGCGTCTTCTTCCCTCTTGCTGGGTTGGAATAATTGCAGATCCCCTCCCTCCTCCTTGCTTCCTCCCTTTTATCCTCCTTTCTTTCCCCATCATAGCATCGTGGGCTATCTCCATCGTACACGTGGCCACCACCTCCACCTGGAGAATAATTCTGTTGCAGATATGAGGAACGAAGGCTCCTCGGAATATTGTGTGGGGGCCTCCCAAGCCATTGCATAACGCCTCTTCTCTACTTTCCAGGTAACTAGCTTAGACTGTCTCCCTCAACCATCCACTTTAGGTGAAGCTAGCTTAGGTCTATGGCCCACGGGTGACCTAGCCTTAGGGCTCCTCATCAACCCGAACCAATTCCTCTTTTTCCCGTGCCAAACTTCCTTCGGATCGATCAGGTTGAGCTGACCCCTTAGCGAAGTGTCTTCCGTCTCTTCTTTGCCATGTCAATTACTTCTGCTAACTCTCCTGTGCCAATTGCTTCTTCTAACTCTCCCGTGCCAATTGCTTCTGCTAACTCTCCCGTGCCAATTGCTTCTGCTTTTCGCGTCCGAATCATTCTTCCTTTTTTCCCTTCACCGAGCTGAATATTTTGGATCGGATCCGGGGTTACACGTTAACCCTTTTATCTGGATTTATATGAAAAAGTTGCCAGTAGTATCATTAGTCAACCCCGAAAAATAGTCAAGCGAAGTTATAAGCTTGACTTTCCAAATGTATATAAAGTTTCTGCCCTATTCTTTATTTCTTAACTTGAATTTGCTCCTTCCCTTATAGCTCCCCTATGTATACCCGAGGCGGCCCGACGGGCCCATGGGCCCCGCTTCTCCTTCTCCTTTCGCACAGTCGAATCGTCACTAAAAACCCTATATAAACCCCCACCTTCTCCTTTTAGGTATCATTTAAGTGTGTTTAACAATCCAGTCTGTTCTTCTTCTTCCGTGATCTTCACCGGCGGCGTTTCGGTGACTCAGTCCTTCTTTTCCCACATGATTCTTCCTTAACCTCCGAGTAAGTGCTCTGCTTTGTTCACACCCATGGCTCCTAGGACCATCCCTTCACCCGCCTGGTATGAACATACCATAACTCAGTTAGATTGCAACCATTATTTCTTTAATATTAAGAACGACTACATAGACCCTTCCATAAAGTGTTGTTTCACTACTAAACTACATCGGCCTAATAATCCTCTTCCCGGTTCGACGTGTTTTTTCTCTGAAAAATTTCTTAATGGTCTATGTCTACCAGCGCCTTCCAGTTACCTAGATATCTTGCATTTTTACAAACTTCCTTTAAACCAATTCACCCCTAATTCCTTCCGCATCTTATCAGGAGCTTCCATGGTGTTTCGACACTTAAACCTTCCCCTAACCCCTGAAATATTCCACTGCTTTTTCCAATTGAAATCTTCCAAGGCAGGTCTCTTCTATTTATCTAGCCATTCAGATTGCCAATTTTTAGTGAACCTGCCTACTTCCCACAAGGGATGGGAAGAATTCTACTTTTTTGTACAACTTCCAGAATCTCTACCCTATTCTGATACTTGGAAGGTAGATCTTCCCGAATTTCCTCCCTTCCGAGAAATGAGGACCAAATGCCCATTCCTGGAGGTTTATAGAGTATTAGGAGAGTTACATTACTGCTCAAACCACCTAATAGAAATTCCCCTTTTGAGCCACTTTGGATTGTCTCCTCTACCTTTGACGACTTTGGTTGCTGTAGGTAGGGTGATACTTACCCTGTAATATGATTTCCTTTCTATATTATTCATCTTTCTTACCAGTATACTTTGCAGATAATCTAATGCAGAAGGCTTTGGTGGAAGAAGAGGAAATTGAGGCTGCCAAAAAGAAGAAACCCTCGACTAAAAGAGGTAAATCAATAGCCGTGTCGTCCTCCCCTCGGAAAAAACTTCGGCTCACTAAGAAAGGAGCCTCAAGTTCATCGTATTTTCTCCCCTCATCTTCCGACCAGCCAGGGTCTCAATCCCTAGCCATTTATGAGCCAAGAAGAGGAGGCAATACCTCCCCTGTCCCTTCTCCATCTCCTCAAGGAGGGGATTCTCCCTCCTATTTTCTTCATTCCTCCCCATCTGCACAAAATTCACCCCCACCTTCTCATACGGAGTCCCTCCAAGCTCCTATACCTTTCGACTCAAGAGCTGCTCCTACCCCCCTTCATCATATCAGACCCCCATCTTCCTCTGAAGGGGAGGATCCTTCCCTTCCCGTTCCTCTGAGGGCCACATTGGGATCCTCACAAGATCTGCACCTCGGAGGTTAAATTTTTCAATCAGTCGGGCGTACAAGGCCCCTGCGAGCAAGTGGGCAAGCTATTGGAGGAGGTATCTCTTATCCCTTTCTTATCTCTAACATACATCTTTATACATCGACATATACTAACATTGATTTCCTTCTTCTAGGCTTCATCCCAACACCACAACATGGTGGTCCAGCTGGCTCGGTTCCAATCCAGCGTGGAGACTCGCCACTTCACCGCCGTAACGCAACAAAAAGAGCTCGTTCGGCGGTTAAGAGAGCAAGAGGCCAAGGATGCAGACCTAAGCGGCCAGTGTGAAGATGCAATGATGCAATTGGCTCTTGTCCGAAGCGAGAAGGAAGAGCTGCAGCGAAAAAATGAAGAACTTGAATAGCGCCTCTTCTTACAATCTAGTGAGCTGCAACAGGTAGACGTCCTGACCCGTGAACTGAAGGAGTATAAGGGGTATCTTGGGGACGCCATGATCAAGGGGTATAAGAGATGCTTTGGCGGCTAAATTGCCGGAAAGTCAAGCTCAGGTGGTTCAATATCAAGACCAACTGAAGGAGCAAGAAGCTGACCTTAAAGGACGCTATGTCAAGAAGGGGGTGGATTTATTTATACTAGGTTTTGAGGTGTCCTCGGCTCAAAATGCTGAACAAGGATACCAGCCTCCTGGCACATACACTAGCTATTTAGATCCCACGGAGGTGCTAGCTAAGTGTCCGCCCGAACTCTTTGAGTTGTAATTTCTACTATTCTCTTCTTTAGTAATTTTGTCCATAGCTTCTTTTTTGCTTCTGAATGATGAATTTGTCCATATGTTTAGTTGTCATCATCTTGTCATGTTTCTTGACGGGTCGGGAATTCTGGACCAATTTTAAACTACTCCCTTTTTATACCGTTATCTCTTTTCCCGTGTCGTATGGCGCAATCACCTTGTTAGTTTGGGGGACTTATTGGGGAGGTTTTGAACGACATTATTCATATCCGACCCGATTTTGGTTCGGGGATTTGCTTGAAGGGTCTGGCCCGATATCATTCACATTCGTCCCGATTTCGGCCTGGGGATTTGCTTAAAATGACTCTTGCCTATTGGTTTTCCCCATTCCTTTTACTGCTTCAGAAACTATATCAATCTCTTCATCTTCTTCCCCTTCCCAAGAACTTCTGTCGTCGCTTCCCTTTCATTATAAATCATTGTCGTCCATGTCTTCGTCCTCCTATCTCACTATCATGGCTTCAGCGGGGCACCCCATCGAAATTTCTTCAAAATCAAAATCTTTCGAGCTACAAGACTGGGTTTTTGAAGATATCGAAGATTCAGAGACCCGCACGACCGCCACTTCAGCCTTCCGCCCCCTTCCGTTTCTGCCTCCCAGTCCAGCTCCACCTCCTCCTTCAGGGAGGTCCTTTCGTGCTCCCTTCCCCTCCTTCCGCAATAGGGCGTGGAATCCTCCCTTTAGATGGGAGTATACAGTGGGAGACCCTCGCGCTGCTGCCCAACTTCCCCCACTTCCACCAGTGCTGACTTTCATCGCAGTCCCCCCGGCAAGGGCTCCTTCTCCTTCTTTTGATGAAGGTCCATCAGCCCTTCCTCCATCTCAAGGCGAATGCTTCAGAGTCATATTAGCACCTTCTCCCCCCAATGAAACCTCTCCTGCTTCATCTGTTAGAAGTAATCAGAGAAGGTCTTCATAGATTAAACTAATGTAACTATTTCAAATATATCAATAAAAATGAGGGAGGGAACTAATGTTTGCTTTTGTCTTTTTCTCGTAGAAGTAAGGTTTTTGTCTTCAAAAGGACTGTAATCTGGTCCGAACATACCTTCTTCTATCATCGCCTGGGGATTCGGACCCTCTTAATTACAGTTATAGTCCCGTCGACCTTCCCCCTACTGCCCCTAAGTTTCCTCTTCTTTACTGGCATTTATTGTCCCTATTTCTTCTACCAATAAATGCACTCTTCCCCTTCATCGCTATAAAAACCTCCGCCCCTTACCTGATAGCTTCCATCCTTTCCCTTTCCTTTTATTTGCCATGGACAGAATATCTGAACAGGGCAGCAGTTCCTCTCCTGCTGAAGAACAGATAAACGAACACCGCTACATATCTAGCCTGGAGGAGCAAGTGAAGTATTTACAACAACGGCTGAAGGAAACTTCCGCCAGTAATCGCTCCCTGCGTCAACAACTGGTCGGGTCCCAAAAGGAACTGGCCAAGCAAATCTTCCTGCAGCAGTCTTACCGCCGACAATTACTGTGCCAACCTCGACCGCACAAAGGAGCTCCATCCGTTCCTCCCAACAAAGAACTGTAATACCCTAGATGTATAAGGGTTTCTTTTTGTTATTTCCCTCTTGTAAATGACTTGAAATATGTAATTTTTCCGCATCAATGAACTTTTCCCTGTTTATCTTCTTCTTCCCGTATCTTTTGAGTTGTGTCGTGCTTTACTTCTTTTCGTACTGACATATAGTTGAGGCATATTTCGGTTCTCCTGCCTTTTCACCCTACCGGGAATATAGAACCATTAAATGAATCGACTCTACTATTTTACACGAATAAAACAATATAGAGTTAAACAAGGACTTCAACTTCTTCCACTTTACGGGGACAAAAAGAGATATATAACTGAGGAGATCTTAGTTCTTCCGTTCCGCCACCACACAGGGATATCTTCCGCTTCGCGGGGATAAATTTTTTGAGTATAATCGAATGAATTTCGGTTCTTCCGTTCCACCACCACACGGGGATATCTTCCGACTCGCGGGGATAAAAAATTTAAGTATAACATACAACCGAGGTATTTCAGTTCTTCCGTTCCACCACCACACGGGGATATCTTCCGCTTTACGGGGATAAAAATTTAAGTATAACCAAATGAATTTCGGTTCTTCCGTTCCACCACCACACGGGGATATCTTCCGCTTCGCGGGGATAAAAATTCAAGTATAACATACTATCGAGGTATTTCGGTTCTTCCGTTCCACCACCACACGGGGATATCTTCCGCTTCGCGGGGATAAAAATTTAAGTATAACCGAATGAATTTTGGTTCTTCCGTTCCACCACCACACGGGGATATCTTCCGCTTCGCGGGGATAACAGTATACTTCGTTCAGTTACGTATTGCTAGACCATTCGCTTTAGCTGCTAAACCTAGTGATAAATGCTACTTTCCTCGTCCTGGATTCTATATATGGCTCAAAGACCATCAGCATAAAGGAGACAAGGCCTTCATATCATTCCTATTTTGTCTTTCCTCCTGAAGGGGAACACCTATACCCGCCTTTTCCCAAGCAAATGAGGGCTTTAGTACATAATGGGCCATTTACAAAAATAAACCCTTTTTTTCCCTTTCACTTAGGGCCTTCTTTACCACAGATGAGGGGACCAATAATGGTTATAGGCCCATTCTTCCTTCCTTTTATAGGGGATCCTTTGTCTTCGTTTCTCTTGCTATCTTCATCCCTTCGCCTTTTCGTCTCCCTTTTCTTTGCTTGTTCGTTCCTCCGCCGCCACGCTCCTTGGCTTCGATCCCTTTTTCCAGCCCTTCTTCTTTATTCTCAGACCCTCAAAATGCATTCTTCCTTCTTCCAGGAGATAGCGGGCCGTTATCCCCACCACAAGAGGAGTGCCGGTCAGCCGTCAGCTCCGTCTTCCTCTTCACCTCCTCCAATCACCACCACACCTGCTTCACCTAGTTTTTCTTCTCCTCCTCTTCCTCCAACCCTTGTTATCTCCTCCTCAGAGGAAACCGGGATGATTATTCCTTCCTCACTTCCTCCGGCATTCACAAACCCTAGCTCTCCTACTCTTTCTCCTTCTGCCCCCGCTGCTCAGAAGTCGCCTTCCCCTTCCCCCAACGAGGGGAACACAGGGAGGATGTACCTCCATGTCAGCCAATGACAGAGGCTGGCTCATCCCTGCCTTCTCTTACCCCTGAATACAATTCTTCTTCCGAACCCATGGCAGTTGATATCCCCTTCCTGCCAACTTTCCCCTCACCTCATCGCTTGAAGAGCCCTTCTCCTCGCATAGATATCACCCCCACTCTCCCCATTATAAGCGATCTTCCCACCTCAGTATCATCCGTCCCATCTTCTTCCCTTTCTCCTAGGAGTCTTCGGATCTTGAACATAGAGGAAGTGGTTCCTCGCATGGAAGGCCTACGCCATGCTCTGGATTTGGTATGTTTCCTCAATTAGCCTCCTTATCTTTGTCTTATTTGTTGGGATGTATACTGAAAGCCTAGCTCTTTTGTATGAACATTTTTATTTTGAAATAAGAATCACATGATCATTGTTTGCACTTTATATTTATTATATGTGTGCATATTGTCTAATACTTTACATTGTAGACAACATGGTGCTTGGGTGTGGCACAGAAGATCATGTTATCAGTCCCTTTTAGAGTATAAGTAGAGGCTCACAACCAAGATGGTTTTGGACAAACCATTGGGATGGTTGTAGTGTAGCTTGGTATTGTTTTGTCTTGAACATAGAGTTACACTAGTACACTTAGGTGTATTGAGCAGGACCGACATAGAGGTGATTCAATTTATTGCTGACTACATAATTGAATTAGACCTCGGATATTCAGTTGTACATGCTCTTAATCCCGATATAATAACGGGAACATGTACTTAGTATTTATTTCTTTGATTTACCAAAGGGTGAGATTTAGATGGATTAAATCAATATGCCAGGTAAGTTGGGAAATGATATTATTTACATGGTGTGCTGTTGATTATAGGAGGAAACCGTGTCCTATATATAGGTTGATGATGTCCCCTTAAGGAGCTCATAAGGTTCATCATGTAAACCCTGCAGGTTGACTTAGTCAACATGATGATAAGGTTGAGTGGTACTATTCGAGGAGTTAGATGTTAATTAATTGATGATAAGTAAATCAATTAATTGACGGACATTCGATATCTTAAACACGGGGAGATGGATTTACAAATAATATATGGAGCCCATATTAATTTATGGGGGTTGGTGAGGTAATTCAATGATGATCCTCTAGTGGAATGGAACATCATTGATGGATCAAGTTTGTATGGTTCTGATCCATCGGGTGGCCAAGATCCAACTCCTCCTCATGGTCCCTATTGTAGCCTATTAACAGTTCATGAAGTCTAGATCCAATGATGGAAAATGATCCGATCTGGGATTAAATCTCTAGAACCGACTGCTGAGATCAAATTCTAGAATCGACGCTGAGATCAAATCTCTAGATCCGACGGTTGAGATTAAATCTCTAGATCCGACGGTTGAGATTAAATCTCTTGATCCGACGGTTGGGATTAAATCTCTAGATTCGATGGTTGAGATTAAATCTCTTGATCCGACGGTTGGGATTAAATCTCTAGAACTGACGGTGGAGATTAAATCTCTAGAACCGACGGTTGAGATTAAAACCCTAGATCCAATGGAGGAGATTAAACCAAGGCCTAAACCTAACTCTATATATATGGGCTTAGGCTTTGGCGGCAAAAAAATGGAAAAACCTAATTGAGATAAGGTGGCTTGGGCGGCAAGAAATAGGAGGAGGCTAGGGTTATGGTTTGGTTCACAATGCTGGGCGGCAACCCTTCTTCCTCCTTCCTCCTTGGTTTGGCCGGCGCCCAAGCTTCTCCCTTCCTTTTATGGCTTAGATTGGATGGCATTAGGATAGCTTCCCTTGGGCGACAATCAAATCCTAGTTGGGATAGGATTGGGGTTGGGCGGCTAGGGTTAGGGTTTTGGGATTAGGGTGGGCGGCAACAAGAAGATGAAGATCCTTTTCTTCTTCCTTCTAAGTGTTGGCCGACCACTATCCTTGTTCCCTCTACCTTGGCCGGAGCTCAACCTATTCTCCTTCCCTTCATCCATGGCTGGAAATTGGGAGAGCTTTGTCTAGGGTTTGGGCGACAACAAGGAGGAGGATTGTTTTCCTTTCCTTTCTCCAAGTGTTGGCCGGCGCCCATGCCCTTGTTGTTTCTCTTTTGGTTGGTTTCCATACTCCATTTGATCTTCCTTGGCCGGCGGCAACATCGAGTTTATTGACTTGGTGGCCGGTTCTAGAAAGGAAGATGAGTTTTGTTTTAGGATCTTCCTTTGTTCCTAGTGAACAAGGAAAGGAAGATTGGTGATCTAGGAGGCTTCAACTTTTGGTAGATCGTCGCCCACACGACGTCCAAAAGGAGGGAGGACATACAATAGAAGATCAAGAGGTATAACAAGAGGTATAATCTTGTTTATTTTGATTAATGTTCTTTTGTATTATGTTTATAATTGCTTTTCAATTATATGCATGTTTTGTGTGGATGCTTACTTTATGTATGTGTTGATTATACTAGTTTACATTTGTATGTACTTGTATAATCATGGACCCCGATAAGAAACACAAAAACCGGCGATCCGTCCGTCGTCTCTTCCGTGGCTAACCAACTAGAAGAGTTGTGTTGCTTGAACAACTAGTTTGTTCAAGTGATCGCTCAAGTTGTTAGCACGATGACGAATTGGTTGTGCTTAGGAAACTCATCCCATCCGGATTAGTTTTCATTAGTGAAAATTTTAATCCGGGGACATGTGAGCCAATGAGCCTCCGAGCGAGCATTAGTTACCAACAATTGGTATCAGAGCCACGATTTCCAATTTTGTGTGTTTTGGATTCGGTTACTTTCATGCACATATCATATATTGAGTATGTCGGATAATAGTAGGATGTGCGTAGGCTAACTTTTTGGTTGCAGGCATAAGATCCGACTATTATGGCTATTTGTGTGTATGTGATTGTTTTGTGTGTGATTGTATGTATATCATTTGAATCCTCGGGGTTGACGAGGCTAGATTAGTATTTAATTTTTGTAATTAAATACGGCATTGTTTAGCCGCTCATTTTAGTTTACTTTCGATCTAGATTATTTGTACACTCCTTCGTGGAGTATAGGATCGATGGATGTAAATTAAAATGATATGTCTCAGCTCGGATCTCTTATGTGGCTTGTGCACGGAAAAGGTGGAGCGGACGAGGCGGCGACACGGCGGGACGCATATTGGAGAACAAAGCCATAATAGTTGGAAAAATTCTCATTTTTCCATATTTATTGCTAATTTGTTTTATATGCATGTTGTGTGTGATTGAAAATTCCTCATTTTCAATTTACTAAGTGGGAGAGGGATATTTTCATTAATTCCCATGGCCTCCATTACAATTTGACGTGTGATGCAACAACCTTGCATGTCGGCTCTGAGTGCCTTCCTCCCTGCGGATGAGTTTGTTTACGGATCACTAGGTCAAATAATGGTTATAGGAAATTATCTAGGAGCGTGTGTACTTCCATAGCGATAAGGCACATAATCCGAAATAATTCCCTTAGTATCGTGTAATGGTGCACACTTAGATGCAAATAAAGGTATCCTCCCCATCGGAGTCACTGCTTTTATTTGTAGGGCCAAAAAGGAACCAACTATTAATTTTATTTGTCAAAAAGTAAGGTTGACAAGATAATAAAATTAATGGGTAAAACCTCCTCTTACAAATGTAGAATTCGTATACGTCCACACAGTGTGGCATGCGATATTCTCGGTATTTTGAGGTGTTGGTTGATTTTGGAATTTTATTGTTTTGAGGAATCAATAATATTTGAAATCTAAAGTAATGATCTATGTGATTCTTAGGATTTTCAAAATGACTTTCAGTCCACTTGTTGTGATACTAAAAGAAATAAACTTACTATGATACTAAAGGAAATAAACTTATTGTACCCAAATAATGTTTATTGGAAAAGAATCTAGATATTGTCTTATCTGCTAAGGAGTACAAGTATGCACTCTTCGAAGAATGTCCTCAAGCCATGGTTGCTCAAAAAGGTTTCTACTTCTAAGCCGAAAGGTAAGAAGAAGGAGAAACAAGGTGGAGCAAATGTGGTGGGAGGTTCTCAGGGAGGAGTGAAGAAGCCGAAAGGCAAGTACTTCACTTACTAGCAGGATGGACATTGGAAAAAAGACTGTCCCAATCCAAAGAAGAACAAAGATATATTCTTTGAACTAGTCGTTGAAACATGATTAGCGGTCTTATCTACCGGCACCTGGTGAGTAGGAATGGGAGCCACTAATCATGTCTGCAATACTTTGCAGGGGTTCCAGGAAACCCGACGACTAGCTAAAGGGGATATTACCATTTACTTGGGCAATGCCATGAAGATGGCGACTATTGCAGTGGGAGATGTTTTATTTATCTTTTGATAAAAATAAAGTTTTTGGTTCTTAGAAATTTTCTTTATGTACCTTTATTTAGAAAGAATTGATTTCGGTTTCTAAATTATGGATGGATAATCTATTTCTTTTGATGACAGATATGTTATAAAAGGAATAGGGACATTATCTATTCAGGTACATAGATAGGAAATTTATAACTTGAACCACGAACTCCCACGATGCAAATAGAAGTTATTAACTCATCTTCTAAGTCTAATAAGATAAAAGAACCTTCAAAGATGAACCAAACATATCTTTGGGATCTTAGGCTTTGTCATATTAACCTAAGTAGAATTCAAAGGTTGATAGCTGATGGACCTTTGGGTTCATAAGTGGTGGAGCATCTCCCAACCTGCGAATCTTGCTTGGAGGGTAAGATGACCAAGAGGCCTTTAAAGGCCAAGGGGTATAGATCCAAAGATGTGTTAGAAATGGTTCATTCTGATTTGTGGGTCCTATGGCTATCCAGGCAAGAGGTGGTCTTGAATATTTCATCTCTTTTATAGATGATTATTCAAGATATGGATTACACTACGATTTGATCGTGGTGATGAGAACCTCTTGGGACAGTTTAGGAACTACTTATCAGAGGTAGGGATTCAATCCCAATTGACTGCACTTGGCACACCCCAGCAGAACGATGTAGCAGAGCGGAGGAAAAGGACTCTTATGGAGATGGTTAGATCGATGATGAGTCATTCTGACTTGCCAGATTCGTTCTGGGGATATGCTCTAGATACGGCGGTGTACATTCTAAACTTGGTTCCATCTAAATCAGTACCTTCTACTCCCATAAAGTTGTGGACCGGGCGAAAGCCTAGTCTAAGACATATTCGGATATGGGGAGTCCAGCACATGTGCTGAAGGCAGATACTGGTAAGTTGGAACCTCGTACAGAAGTGCGTTTGTTTGTTGGCTATCCTAAGGGAACGAAGGGTGGTTTGTTTTATAGTCCTAGAGATCAGAGAGTGATCGTTAGTACGAATGCCAGATTTCTAGAGGAAGACTATGTGATGAACCACAAGCCCATGAGTAGGATTGTTCTTGAGGAGTTGACAGGGGAAGTCCCGACTTCAGTACCACCGGTACAAGAGGATATACCACATGTCACTGCACCGCGTGTCACAGAGGATACACAGGTGATACCTCGTCGTAGTGGGAGGGTTGTGAGTCATCCTGATAGATTCATGTTCTTGGAAGAATCTTCTGATTTGGTCCCTGGCGAACATGAACCTGATCTCTGAAAATACAACAAGGCAATCCAAGATATAGATGCAGCATCTTGGCAAAGTGCAATGAATACTGAGATTGAATCTATGAATTCAAGTCAAGTCTGAGAGCTCTTATTCATAACAGCTCATATGGACTATAAGGTGTGGCATATGGATGTCAAGACAACTTTCCATTGATGGAAGTCTTGAGGAAAACATCTACATGAAGCGACAAGAGGGATTCATTGCTAAGGGCAAAGAGCATCTTGTGTGAAAGCTTAATCGGTACATTTATGGATTGAAGCAAGCTTCAAGACCTTGGAACATTTGCTTTGATGAGGTAATCCAGTCTTATGGATTTATTCAAAGTCCGGATGAGTCTTGTGTATACAAGAGATGTGACAGAAACGTAGTGGTATTTCTTGTACTATACGTAGATGACATTTTGGTGGTTGGCGACAACATCGAAGTGTTATCGGACGTAAGGGTATGGTTGTCCAAACAATTTGATATGGAGGACTTGGGAGAGGTGAGACACATCCTTAGGATCAAGGGATCGCTGGAAAAGGATGTTGTGCTCATCCCAAGCTTCATACAAAGACAAGATTATGGAGCATTTTATCATGCAAAACTCCAAGAAGGGTTTTTCTACCTTTCAGGCATGGAGTTCCTTTATCTAAGGAGATGTGTCCTAGATCATCTGAGGTGATAGAGGAGATGAAGGCGGTTCTTTATGCTTTGGCAGTAGGAAGCCTCATGTATGCGATGCTCTGTACGAGACAAGATATCTGATTTGCCGTGGGCATGGTCAGCAGATATCAGAGTAATCCATGATAGAGATATTGGACTGCGGTAAAGCATATATTGTAGTGCCTGAGAAGGACTAGGGATTATATGCTAGTTTACCGGGCAGACCAATTACTCCCTGTGGGTTACATGGATTCCGATTTCCAATCTAATAGGGATAACAGTAAGTCTACCTCGGGGTTTTGTATTTACTTTGGGAGGTGGAGCCATTGTATCGAGGAGTGTCCAGCAGAAATGCGTGGCGGACTCCACCATGGAAGCTAAGTATGTGGCAGCCTATGAGGCGACCAAAGAAGCTGGGTGGCTCAGGAACTTCCTGATGGACTTGGATGTGATTTTTGGTTTGCCCAGAAATATCACAATTTATTGTGATAATAATGGTGCAGTTGCAAACTCGAAGGAACCACGAGCCCATAAGGTAAGTAAATGCATAGAGCGCAAGTACCACCTGATACGAGAAATCGTAAAGGAGGTAGAAGTTGTTGTCGCCAAGATTGCATCAGAGGATGACCTGGTAGACCCTTTCACTAAGGCCCTTCTGGCGAGAGCTATAATAGGCATGTGGAGGGAAGGGGAATCAGATGTATGGCAGTATGATGACAGCATAGTCTTTTAGTATAAGTGGGAGATTGTTGGGATGTATACTGAAAGTCTAGCTCTTTTGTATGAACATTTTTATTTTGAAATAAGAATCACATGATCATTGTTTGCACTTTATATTTATTATATGCGTGCATATTGTCTAATACTTTACATTGTAGATAACATGGTGCTTGGGTGTGGCACAAAAGATCATGTTTGTTGGAATGTATACTAAAAGCCTAGCTCTTTTTGTATGAACATTTTATTTTGAAATAAGAATCACATGATCATTGTTTGCACTTTATATATGTGTGCATATTGTCTAATAGTTTACATTGTAGATAACATGGTGCTTGGTGTGGCACAGAAGATCATGTTATCAGTACCTTGTAAAATATAAGTAGAGGCTCACAACCAAGATGGTTTTGGATAAACCATTGGCATGGTTGTAGTGTAGCTTGGTATTGTTTTGTCTTGAACATAGAGTTACACTAGTACACTTAGGTGTATTGAGCAGGACCGACATAGAGGTGATTCAATTTAGTACTGACTACATGATTGAATCGGACCTCGGATATTAAGTTGTACATGCTCTTAATCCCGATATAATAACGGGCACATGTACTTAGTATTTATTTCTTTGATTTACCAGTGGGTGAGATTTAGATGGATTAAATCAATATGCCTGGTAAGTTGGGAAATAATATTATTTACATGGTGTGCCATTGATTATAGGATGAAACCGTGTCCTATATATTAGGTTGATGATGTCCCCTTGAGGAGATCATAAAGTTCATCACGTAAACCCAGCTGGTTGACTTAGTCAACGTGATGATAAGGTTGAGTGGTACTACTCGAGGAATTAGATGTTAACTAATTGATGGTCAGTAAATCAATTAATTGATGGACATTCGATATCTTAAACACGGGGAGATTAATGTACGAATAATATATGGAGCCCATATTAATTTATAGGGGTTGGTGAGGTAGTTCAATGATGATCCTCTAGTGGAATGGAACATCATTGATGGATCAAGTTTGTGTGGTTCCGATCCATCGAGTGGCCAAGACCCAACTCCTCCTTATGGTCCCTATCGTAGCCTAATATAATCCTTGTGAAGTCTAGATCCAAGAATGTAAAACAAAACCTAGAACCAACGGTTGGGATTAAATCCCTAGATCCGATGGTTGGATGAAACCCTAGAACCAACGGTTGGGATTAAATCCCTAGATCCGATGGTTAGGATGAAATCCTAGAATCGACGGTTGGGATTAAATCCCTAGATCCGACGGTTGGGATAAAACCCTAGATCCGACGGTTGGGATGAAACCTTAGATCCGACGGTTGGGATGAAATCCTAGATCCGACGGTTGGGATTAAACCCTAGATCCGACGGTTGGGATAAAACCCTAGATCCGACGGTGGAGATTAAATCCTTAGATCCGATGGTGGAGATTAAAGGAGGCTGAAGCCCTATTCTATAAATAGATGCTTAGGGTTGGGCGGCAAGAATATGATCAAGAATCAAGGAATTGGAGTTAGGGTTTGGTTCATCCACAAGTGGGCGGCTAGGGTTCATTGGGCGGCTAGGGTTTTGGAGCAAAGCTTGGGCGGCAAGCTTCTTCCTTCAAGTTGATTGCCGGCGCCCATCCTCCTCTATCATTCCTTGGCTGGCGCCCATCATAGAGCCCTCTACCTTCTTCCTTGGCCGGCGGTTCTCCTCCCATTGGTGGCCGGTTCTCTTCCTCCTCCCCATTCTCCAAAGTGGCCAGCGGCAACACTTCTTGAAGTTGGCCGGTGCATCATCCAATAGTTCCTTGGCCAGCGGTTACACCAAGTTCCATAATTTGGTGGCCGGTTCTAGATAGGAAGGTATTTGTGGTTTCTTCTCTTTGTTCACAGCGGACAAGGTAGAGAGGAAAGTGATCTAGAAGGCTTCTACTCGTGGAGGATCTTCGTCCACACGTCGTCCACGAGAAGGATAGGACATACGGTAGAAGATCGTAAGGTATAAAGTTATTTTAACTTTATGTACAGATCTGAGCATGTTCTTATTTGTTTTGATTATGCATGTGTGTGTATGAATATATATTGTATAATCATGGACCCGGAAGACAAACACAAAAACCGGCGATCCGTCCGTCGTCTTTTCCGCGGCTAACCAACTAGAAGAGTTGTGTCGCTTGAACAACTAGTTTGTTCAAGCGACCACTCAAGTTGTTAGCACGACGACGAAAAGGTTGTGCTAAGGAAGCTCATCCCATCCGGATTAATTCTTTCATTAGTGAAAATTTTAATCCGGGGACATGGGAGCCAATGAGCCTCCGAAGCATCCAACCGACAATTGGTATCAGAGCCACAGTTTCCGGTTTTGTGTGTTTTGGATTCGGTTAATTTTTTATGCACTTTTTCATATATTATATGTGTCGGATAATAGTAGGATATGCGTAGTTTAACTCTTTGGTTGCAGGCATAAGATCCGACTATTATGGCCATGTGTGTGTATGTGAATGGATGTGTGTAAAAATTTATTATTTGAATCCTCGGGGTTGACGAGGCTAGATTAGTATTTAATTTTTGTAATTAAATACGACATTGTTTAGCCGCTCATTTTAGTTTACTTTCGATCTAGATGATTTGTACACTCCTTCGTGGAGTATAGGATTGATGGATGTAAATTAAAATGTTTTATCTCGGCTCAGAACTCTTTGGTGACTTGCGCACAGGAAAAGATGGAGCGGACGAGGTGGCGACATGACGGGATGCATATTGGAGGACAATGCCATAATAGTTGGAAAAATTCTGTTTTTTTCCATATTTATTGCTTATTTGTTTTATATGCATGTTGTGTATGTTTAAAATTCCTCGATTGCAATTTACTAAGTGGGAGAGGGATATTTTAATTAATTCCCACATCCTCCATTACAATTTGACGTGTGATGCAACAAACTTGCGCGTTGGCTTTGAGTGCCTTCTTCCCCATCGGATGGGTTTGTTTGCGGATCACTAGGTCAAATAAAGGTTATAGGAAATTATTTAGGAGCGTGTGTACTTCCCCATCGGTAAGGCACATAATCTAAAATAATTCCCTTAGTATCGTGTAATGGTGCACACTTAGATGCAAATAAAAGTATCCTCCCCATCGGAGTCACTGCTTTTATTTGTAGGGCTAAAGAGGAACCAACTATTAATTTTATTTGTCAAAAAGTAAGGTTGACAAGATAATAAAATTAATGGGTAAAACCTCCTCTTACAAATGTAGAATTCGTATACGTCCACACTATCGTGGCATGCAATATTCTCGGTGTTTTGAGGTGTTGGTTGATTTCGGGATTTTATTGTTTTGAGGAATCAATAATATTTGAAATCTAATATTTTTTTTATCATTGTGATTTTTAGGATTTTCAAATGGCTTTCAACCCACTTGCTGTGATTTTAAAAGAAAACAAACTTACTGGTCCAAACTACATTGATTGGAAAAGAAACCTGAATATTGTCTTAACTGTGGAAGAGTACAAATTTGTACTCTTCGAGGTCTATCCTCCTAAGCCCATCGATGACTCTGATGAAAAGGAGAAAGAACGTTATAAGAAATGGGTTAAGGCAGATGAGATGGCGCGGTGTTACATTTTGGCATCTATGTCAAATGTGCTACAACATCAGCATCAGGCCATAGCCACTGCTTATGACATGATGTCCAATCTCAAGGAACTTTTCGGACATCAGAGTAGGGCGGCTAGGCAGGAGGCAATGAGAAACTTGATGACGACAACCATGGTCGAGGGAACACCCGTTAGGGATCATGTTCTCAAGATGATGGCTCATCTTAATGAGATGGAAGTCCTCGGAGCTGAGATCGATGGGGAAACCCAGGTCGATATCATTCTCCAGTCTCTACCTAGGAGTTTTAAGCAGTTTCGCCTCAACTACAACATGAACAAGAGGTTGTATTCGTTGGCGGAGCTTACGTGAGAACTCGAGGAGGCGGAGGGCTTTTTTCGAGTTCTCAAGCCATGGTCGCTGTAAGGTTTCTTCCTCTAAACCGTAAGAAGAAGAAGAAGCAAGGTGGAGCGAAGAAGGTGGCAGGACCTCGTGCGGAGTGAAGAAGCGAAGGCAAGTGCTTCACTTGCAAGCAGACTGGACATTGGAAGGCGGACTGTCCTCGCCGAAAGAACAAAGGTATATCTTCTTGTTTAGTTGTTGAAACATGTTTAGCGGTGTTATCTACCAGTGCCTGGTGTGTAGATACAGGAGCCACTGATCATGTCTGCAATACCTTGCAGGGGTTCCAGGAAACCCGACGACTAGCTGAGGGAGAGATTACCGTCTTCATGGGCAATACTTCAAAGGTGGCGGCTATTGCAGTGGGAGACGTTTATTTATCTTTTGATAGGAATAAATTTTTGGTTTTAAGAAATTGTCTTTATGTACCTACTTTTAGAAAGAATTTAATTTCAGTTTCTAAATTGTTTATGGATGGATATTCTGTTTCTTTTAATGACAAGGTGGTTATAAAAAGGAATAGGGAGATTATCTGTTCTGGTACATTGGTTGGCAATTTATATACTCTTGAACCAAAAAACTCCCACGATGCAAATAGAAGTAAATAGCTCATCTTCTAAATCTAATAAGAGAAAAGAACCTTCGCAAATGAACCAAACATATCTTTGGCACCTAAGGTTTGGTCATATTAACCTAAGTAGAATTCAAAGGTTGATAGCTGATGGACCTTTGGGTTCATTAGTGGTGGAGGATCTCCCAACCTGCGAATCTTGCTTGGAAGGTAAAATGACCAAGAGGCCTTTCAAGGCCAAGGGGTATAGAGCCAAAGATGTGTTAGAATTGGTTCATTCTGATTTTTGCGGTCCTATGTCTATCCGGGCAAGAGGTGGTTTTGAATATTTCGTCTCTTTTATAGACGATTATTCAAGATATGGATACATTTACTTGATGCGCCACAAGTCTGAATGCTTTGACAGGTTCAAAGAATTCAAGGCTGATGTGGAGAACCGTCAAGGTAAAAGTATCAAGACATTATGATCTGATCGTGGTGGCGAGTACCTCTTGGGAGAGTTTAGGAGTTACTTATCAGAGGCTGGGATTCAATCCCAATTGTCCGCACCTGGCACACCCCAGCAGAATGGTGTGACGGAGCGAAGGAACAGGACCCTTATGGAGATGGTCAGATCTATGATGAGTTATTCTAAGTTACCTGATTCGTTCTGGGGGTTTGCTCTAGAAACAGTAATACACATTCTGAACTTGGTTCAATCTAAGTCGATCTTATCACGCTAGCCCTTTTTAGGGCGAATCCAGGAGGCGTGGCGATGTGTGACTCTATACATACATACATACAGCGGAAGACTTTATACATATTTCGTACTTCTTACAGCGGAAGTCTTTAGACCCTTTTTTTTTTCTTTTAAAACATAAACATGCATTGACATATATATATATACTTCTTCTTCTTCACATAGAGCATGCATCATAACATATATAGATACTTCTTCTTACTTCTTCTTTACTTCTTCTTATTAACATAGAGCATGCATTATAACTTAGATAGATACTTAGTGCTTAGTTCAAGTTCTTAAACATCACCATCATAAGCAAACATAATAAGGACATCCATAGACATCATCATCATAGGTAAACACATATATATAGACCTAACGGATCTTCTCCACCATGCCACTGCCACACACATTTGGCCCCTCCTGCTGCTCCCTTTAGTTTATCCATCCCTTACCCTTATCTGTAGTACGAGGGAAAGATAAACTATAAGCACATAGGCTTAGTAAGATCCAGTCCTACTCACAAAAACCATGTATCAACATTAATCATGGCATGTAACATTCATAACATATAAGCATGTAACATTCATAACATATAAGCCATATAACATGTAACATACATGGCGTAATCAACTTAACATGTAGCATAAGTAACGTGGTTAAACATAACATGTCTCATCCATAGCATGGCAGCATAACATGTATCATCTATAACATAGCATCATATCATGTACCTTTGGGACTCAATTAAACATAACATATAACATACGTAACGTAGCAAATCAACATAACATACAACATATATGTATGACCTATCAAACATAACATACATCAGGTGTAACATAGTGACATAACATGGCATATCAAACGTAACATACATCATATGTAACATAGTGACATAACATGGCATATCAGACATAACATACTTCATATGTAACATATCAACATGGCATGTGAACATAACAATCTAACTATGTAACATATGCAAGATGCTTTTGAAAACATATATTATAGGTACGTAAATATAAATCTCAACATATTTGGGCCCGGCATTGTACCACTTCTTCATTATCATAGCGCGCATCCCTAAATAGGCCCGAGGTAGCAAGTCTCGAACCTAATAGGTTACTAGGCCCGATCTTAGTCCGTCGACCTAGGGCAATCGTCATAACGTAGAAGCCCATCCTAGGCCCGAGTCTTACTCCATCAACCTAAGGCATCTTGGAGCCCATCCCGTACTAGGCCCGAGTCTTATTCCATCAACCTAGGGGCAATCATACATAGAAGCCTATCCTAGGCTCGAGTCTTATTCCATCGACCTAGGGCATCATAGGAGCCCATCCCTTCTTGGACCTTGTTAAGGTCTTGGTACAAGCCATGCAGAAGGTAAAATACTTATATGCTTATTTTATAACATAGCTTATTTCATCTTGCAACATAGCATACTTCATTTCATAACATTTCATGCTTCACTTCATGAGAATATCATCTTTCATTTCATAACTATACCATTCTTCATTTCATAACATATCATTCTTCATTTCATCATCATGTCATATTTATGTCGTGAACATATCATTCGTTTTCATTTCATAATCTTATCTTTTTCCATTTCATAACATATTTCGAATATCGCATACTCATAGACATGGCATAAGGCAAAAGTAAGTAAACACTAACCTAAGGCATGTCATCTTCATCTAGCATTATTTAGTATCACAATTCAACATGAATTCACCCAACATAAAACACATGTTAACCTATTCATTTAACTTAACAACAACTTCATATGTACATAAGACTTAAATTAAAACTTCATTTAATTCCCAAAAATACCTGATGGTCGTACGGTCCATAGGGGTTTCTAGGGTTATCCTTCATCCTAATTCATTTAACACAACCACAACTTCATTTGCACATAGAACATGAATTAGACTTCATTTAGTCACCCATAATTCATGGTGGCCGAATGGTCCATAGGGTCTTCTAGGGTTATCTTTTAACCTAATTCATTTAATATAACAACAACCTAATTCCTTTCATATAACAACAACTTCATTTGCATAAAAAACATGGATTAAAACTTCATTTGTTCACCCAAAACCTAGGTTGGCCGAATGGTCCAAGTAGGGTTTTTAGGGTTAACCTTTAACCTAATTCATTTCATATAACAACAACCTAATTCATTTCATATAACAACAACTTCATTTGCATATAAAACATGGATTAAAACTTCATTTGTTCACCCAAAACCTAGGTTGGCCGAATGGTCCAAGTAGGGTTTTTAGGGTTAACCTTTAACCTAATTCATTTCATATAACAACAAACTAATTCATTTCATATAACAACAACTTCATTTGCATATAAAACATGGATTTAAAACTTCATTTGTTCACCCAAAACCTAGGTTGGCCGAATGGTCCAAGTAGGGTTTTTAGGGTTAACCTTTAACCTAATTCATTTCATATAACAACAACCTAATTCATTTCATATAACAACAACTTCATTTGCATATAACACATGGATTAAAACTTCATTTGTTCACCCAAAACCTAGGTTGGCCGAATGGTCAAAGTAGGGTTTTTAGGGTTAACCTTTAACCTAATTCATTTCATATAACAACAACCTAATTCATTTCATATAACAACAACTTCATTTGCATATAACACATGGATTAAAACTTCATTTGTTCACCCAAACCCTAGGTTGGCCGAATGAACCTTAGTGGCTAATAGGGTTAGCTTTTGTCCTAATTCATTTTAAATCCTAACATCATCATATAGTTACTAAAACATAGCATATAACTTCATGGAAACCCTAAATCATAGCTTGGCCGAATTAACCTTAGTGGTTATTAGGGTTAGCTTTTAACCTAAACCCTTTTCCCATCCTAACATCATCATCTACTTCCTAACGACATCTTCTTCTTACAAACATGACATAGAATTTCAATAAACACCCAAAACTTCATTTTGGCCGAATATATCATATGAGTTTCTTTTACAAAATAAAGCTACCCGTATGCAGGTGAGGGATACTTACATCCTTCGCTTTGCTTTGGGTGGGGAAGATGACCTAAGGAAGACCAAAACCTAGCCTTCTCTTGCTTGGATGGGGTTCGGCCAAAGGTGGAGAGGGAGCTAGAATTCGGTGAGAAGGAGAAGAAGAAGAGAGGAAGTGGCAAATTAGAACCTTCCCTCTTCTTTATAAAGGGAGGAAGAGAAGTTTCTCTTCTCTTTCTCCATGCCTCTTCATTTACCTTTATCACACTTATCTATAATCCCCCCCCTTCCTCTAATGATGTAATCCTATTGGGCTTCTGGTTAGTGGGTGCATCTATAGGGTTTGGCTATCTCTAGAGGTTTGGAGTTCAATTCCTAGGTCTTGCATCCATTTTTTTTTGGCTTATTTTCTTTTAATTTGGAAAAAGGCCCACATAAAGCCCATGATCATCAAGCCAAAAATTCTTGTAAAATTGCTAGGAATTTTATGGGCGTTACAAGTACCCTCCACTCCCACAGAGTTTTGGACTGGGCGAAAGCCTAGTCTAAGACATATTCGGATTTGGGGTAGTCCAGCACATGTGCTGAAGGGAGATGCTGGTAAGTTGGAATCTCGTACAGAAGTGCGCTTGTTTGTTGGCTACCCTAAGGGAATGAAGGGTGGTTTATTCTATAGTCCTAGAGATCAGAAAGTGATCGTGAGTACGAATGCCAGATTTCTAGAGGAGGACTATGTGATGAACCACAAGCCCACGAGTAGGATTGTTCTTGAGGAGATGACAGGGGAAGTCCCGACTTCAGTACCACCGGTACAAGAGGAGACACCACAAGTCACTGCACCGCGTGTCACAGAGCATACACAGGAGGCAGCTCGTCGTAGTGGGAGGGTTGTTAGACAACCCGACAGATTAATGTTTTTGGGAGAGTCTTCGGACTTAGTCACTGGTGAACATGAACCTGATCCCTGGACATATGACGAGGCAATCCAAGATAGAGATGCAGTATCTTGGCAAAGAGCGATGAATTCAGAGATAGAATCTATGGATTCTAATCAGGTCTGGGAGCTAGTAGAGCCACCCGATGGTGTAAAAACCATTGGATGCAAGTGGATCTACAAGAGAAAGAGAGGAGTAGACGGGAAGGTTGAAACCTTCAAAGCTAGGCTTGTTGCGAAAGGGTATACTCAGAAAGAGGGTATCGATTATGAGGAGACCTTTTCGCCGGTAGCTATGCTTAAGTCTATCCAGATTCTCTTATCTATAGCAGCTCATATGGTTTATGAGATATGGCAGATGGATGTCAAGACAGCTTTCCTTAACGGAAGTCTTGAGGAGAACATCTATATGCGGCAACCAGCGGGATTCATTGCTAAAGGCAAAGAGCATCTTGTATGTAAGCTTAATCGGTCCATTTATGGATTGAAGCAAGCTTCTAGATCTTGGAACATCCGCTTTGATGTGGTAATCCAATCATATGGATTTATTCAAAGTCCGGATGAGCCTTGTGTATACAAGAGATGTGACGGAAACGTAGTGGTGTTTCTTGTACTATACGTAGATGACATTTTGTTAGTTGGCAACAATATCAAAGTGTTATCAGATGTAAGGGTATGGTTGTCCAAAAAGTTTGACATGAAGGACTTGGGAGAAGTGGGACACATCCTTGGGATCAAAGTTATAAGGGATCGCAAGAAAAGGATGTTGTGCTTATCTCAAGATTCATACATTGACACTATCCTTGCTCGTTTTAGCATGCAGAACTCCAAGAATGGTTTTCTACCTTTTAGGCATGGAGTTCCTTTATCTAAAGAGATGTGTCCCAAAACATCAAAGGAGATAGTGGACATGAAGGCGGTTCCTTATGCTTCAGCAGTAGGAAGCCTTATGTATGCTATGCTATGTACGAGACCGGATATCTGCTTTGCCGTGGGCATGGTTAGCAGATATCAGAGTAATCCTGGACAGGGACATTGGACTGCGGTAAAGCATATATTGAAGTACCTGAGAAGGACTAGGGATTATATGCTGGTTTACCGGGCAGATCAATTAGTCCCTGTGGGTTACACGGATTCGGATTTCCAATCAGATAGGGACAAGAGTAAGTCTACCTTGGGGTTTGTGTTTACTTTTGGAGGTGGAGCCATAGTATGGAGGAGTGTCAAGCAGAAATGCGTGGCGGACTCTACCATGGAAGCTGAGTATGTGGCAGCCTCTGAGGCAACCAAGGAAGCTGTATGGCTCAGGAACTTCTTGATGGACTTGGATGTGATTCCTGGTTTGCCCAGAACTATCACAATTTATTGTGATAACAGTGGTACAGTTGCAAACTCGAAGGAACCACGAGCCCATAAGGCAAGTAAACACATAGAGCGCAAGTACCACCTCATACGAGAGATCGTAAAGCGAGGAGAAGTTGCTGTCGCCAAGATTGCATCAGAGGATAACCTGGCAGATCCATTCACTAAGGCCCTTCCAGCGAAAGCGTTTGATAGGCATGTGGAGGACATGGGGATCAGATGTATGGCAGAGTGATGACGACATAGTCTTTTAGTATAAGTGGGAGATTGTTGGAATGTATACTGAAAGCCTAGCTCTTTTTGTATGAACATTTTATTTTGAAATAAGAATCACATGATCATTGTTTTCACTTTATATATGTGTGCATATTGTCGAATATTTTACATTGTAGATAACATGGTGCTTGGTGTGGTACAGAAGATCATGTTATCAGTACCTTGTAAAATATAAGTAGAGGCTCACAACCAAGATGGTTTTGGACAAACCATTGGCATGGTTGTAGTGTAGCTTGGTATTGTTTTGTCTTGAACATAGAGTTACACTAGTACACTTAGGTGTATTGAGCAGGACCGACATAGAGGTGATTCAATTTAGTACTGACTACATGATTGAATCGGACCTCGGATATTATGATGTACATGCTCTTAGTCCTGATATAATAACGGGCACATGTACTTAGTATTTATTTCTTTGATTTACCAGTGGGTGAGATTTAGATGGATTAAATCAATATGCCCGGTAAGTTGGGAAATAATATTATTTTTATGGTGTGCCGTTGATTATAGGAGGAAACCGTGTCCTATATATTAGGTTGATGATGTCCCCTTGAGGAGCTCATAAAGTTCATCACGTAAACCCAGCTGGTTGACTTAGTCAACGTGATGATAAGGTTGAGTGGTACTACTCGAGGAATTAGATGTTAACTAATTGATGGTCAGTAAATCAATTAATTGACAGACATTCGATATCTTAAACACGGGAAGATTAATGTACGAATAATATATGGAGCCCATATTAAGTTATGGGGGTTGGTGAGGTAGTTCAATGATGATCCTCTAGTGGAATGGAACATCATTGATGGATCAAGTTTGTGTGGTTCCGATCCATCGGGTGGCCAAGACCCAACTCCTCCTTATGGTCCCTATAATAGCCTAATATAATCCTTGTGAAGTCAAGATCCAAGAATGTAAAACAAAACCTAGAACCAACGGTTGGGATTAAATCCCTAGATCCGATGGTTGGATGAAACCCTAGAACCAACGGTTGGGATTAAATCCCTAGATCCGATGGTTAGGATGAAATCCTAGAATCGACGGTTGAGATTAAATCCCTAGATCCGACGGTTGGGATAAAACCCTAGATCCGACGGTTGGGATGAAACCTTAGATCCGACGGTTGGGATGAAATCCTAGATCCGACGGTTGGGATTAAACCCTAGATCCGACGGTGGAGATTAAATCCCTAGATCCGACTGTGGAGATTAAAGGAGGCTTAAGCCCTATTCTATAAATGGATGCTTAGGGTTGGGCGGCAAGAATATGATCAAGAATCAAGGAATTGGAGTTAAGGTTTGGTTCATCCACAAGTGGGCGGCTAGGGTTTTGGAGCAAAGCTTGGGCGGCAAGCTTCTTCCTTCAAGTTGATTGCCGGCGCCCATCCTCCTCTATCATTCCTTGGCCGGCACCCATCATAGAGCCCTCTACCTTCTTCCTTGGCCGGCGGTTCTCCACCCATTGGTGGCCGGTTCTCTTCCTCCTCCCCATTCTCCAAAGTGGCCGGCGGCAACACTTCTTGAAGTTGGCCGGCGCATCATCCAATAGTTCCTTGGCCGGCGGTTACACCAAGTTCCATAATTTGGTGGCCGGTTCTAGATAGGAAGTTATTTGTGGTTTCTTCTCTTTGTTCGCAGCGGACAAGGTAGAGAAGAAAGTGATCTAGAAGGCTTCTACTCGTGGAGGATCTTCGTCCACACGTTGTCCACGAGAAGGATAGGACATACGGTAGAAGATCGTAAGGTATAAAGTTATTTTAACTTTATGTACAGATCTGAGCATGTTCTTATTTGTTTTGATTATGCATGTGTGTGTATGAATATATATTGTATAATCATGGACCCCGAAGACAAACACAAAAACCGGCGATCCGTCCGTCGTCTCTTCAGCGGCTAACCAACTAGAAGAGTTGTGTTGCTTGAACAACTAGTTTGTTCAAGCGACCACTCAAGTTGTTAGCATGATGACGAAAAGGTTGTGCTAAGGAAGCTCATGCCATCCGGATTAATTCTTTCATTTGTGAAAATTTTAATCCGGGGACATGGGAGCCAATGAGCCTCCGAAGCATCCAACCGACAATGTTATCAGCCCCTTTTAGAGTATAAGTAGAGGCTCACAACCAAGATGGTTTTGGACAAACCATTGGGATGGTTGTAGTGTAGCTTGGTATTGTTTTGTCTTGAACATAGAGTTACACTAGTACACTTAGGTGTACTGAGCAGGACCGACATAGAGGTGATTCAATTTATTGCTGACTACATAATTGAATCGGACCTCGGATATTATGTTGTACATGCTCTTAATCCCGATATAATAACGGGCACATGTACTTAGTATTTATTTCTTTGATTTACCAAAGGGTGAGATTTAGATGGATTAAATCAATATGCCCGGTAAGTTGGGAAATGATATTATTTACATGGTGTGCCGTTGATTATAGGAGGAAACCATGTCCTATATATTGGTTGATGATGTCCCCTTGAGGAGCTCATAAGGTTCATCATGTAAACCCTACAGGTTGACTTAGTCAACATGATGATAAGGTTGAGTGGTACTACTCGAGGAGTTAAATGTTAATTAATTGATGGTCAGTAAATCAATTAATTGACGGACATTCGATATCTTAAACACGGGGAGATGGATGTACAAATAATATATGGAGCCCATATTAATTTATGGGGGTTGGTGAGGTAATTCAATGATGATCCTCTAGTGGAATGGAACTTCATTGATGGATCAAGTTTGTGTGGTTCCGATCCATCGGGTGGCCAAGACCCAACTCCTCCTTATGGTCCCTATAATAGCCTAATATAATCCTTGTGAAGTCTAGATCCAAGAATGTAAAACAAAACCTAGAACCAACGGTTGGGATTAAATCCCTAGATCCGATGGTTGGATGAAACCCTAGAACCAACGGTTGGGATTAAATCCCTAGATCCGATGGTTAGGATGAAATCCTAGAATCGACGGTTGAGATTAAATCCCTAGATCCGACGATTGGGATAAAACCCTAGATCCGACGGTTGGGATGAAACCTTAGATCCGACGGTTGGGATGAAATCCTAGATCCGACGGTTGGGATTAAACCCTAGATCCGACGGTTGGGATAAAACCCTAGATCCGACGGTGGAGATTAAATCCCTAGATCCGACTGTGGAGATTAAAGGAGGCTTAAGCCCTATTCTATAAATGGATGCTTAGGGTTGGGCGGCAAGAATATGATCAAGAATCAAGGAATTGGAGTTAAGGTTTGGTTCATCCACAAGTGGGCAGCTAGGGTTCATTGGGCGGCTAGGGTTTTGGAGCAAAGCTTGGGCGGCAAGCTTCTTCCTTCAAGTTGATTGCCGGCGCCCATCCTCCTCTATCATTCCTTGGTCGGCACCCATCATAGAGCCCTCTACCTTCTTCCTTGGCCGGCGGTTCTCCACCCATTGGTGGCCGGTTCTCTTCCTCCTCCCCATTCTCCAAAGTGGCCGGCGGCAACACTTCTTGAAGTTGGCCGGCGCATCATCCAATAGTTCCTTGGGCGGTGCAAGTTCCATAATTTGGTGGCCGGTTCTAGATAGGAAGGTATTTGTGGTTTCTTCTCTTTGTTCGCAGCGGACAAGGTAGAGAAGAAAGTGATCTAGAAGGCTTCTACTCGTGGAGGATCTTCGTCCACACGTCGTCCACGAGAAGGATAGGACATACGGTAGAAGATCGTAAGGTATAAAGTTATTTTAACTTTATGTACAGATATGAGCATGTTCTTATTTGTTTTGATTATGCATGTGTGTGTATGAATATATATTGTATAATCATGGACCCCGAAGACAAACACAAAAACCGGCGATCCGTCCGTCGTCTCTTCAGCGGCTAACCAACTAGAAGAGTTGTGTTGCTTGAACAACTAGTTTGTTCAAGCGACCACTCAAGTTGTTAGCATGATGATGAAAAGGTTGTGCTAAGGAAGCTCATCCCATCCGGATTAATTCTTTTATTAGAGAAAATTTTAATCCGGGGACATGGGAGCCAATGAGCCTCCGAAGCATCCAACCGAAAATGTTATCAGCCCCTTTTAGAGTATAAGTAGAGGCTCACAACCAAGATGGTTTTGGACAAACCATTGGGATGGTTGTAGTGTAGCTTGGTATTGTTTTGTCTTGAACATAGAGTTACACTAGTACACTTAGGTGTATTGAGCAGGACCGACATAGAGGTGATTCAATTTATTGCTGACTACATAATTGAATCGGACCTCGGATATTATGTTATACATGCTCTTAATCCCGATATAATAACGGGCACATGTACTTAGTATTTATTTCTTTGATTTACCAAAGGGTGAGATTTAGATGGATTAAATCAATATGCCCGGTAAGTTGGGAAATGATATTATTTACACGGTGTGTCGTTGATTATAGAAGGAAACCATGTCCTATATATAGGTTGATGATGTCCCCTTGAGGAGCTCATAAGGTTCATCATTTAAACCCTACAGGTTGACTTAGTCAACATGATGATAAGGTTGAGTGGTACTACTCGAGGAGTTAGATGTTAATTAATTGATGGTCAGTAAATCAATTAATTGACGGACATTCGATATCTTAAACACGGGGAGATGGATGTACAAATAATATATGGAGCCCATATTAATTTATGGGGGTTGGTGAGGTAATTCAATGATGATCCTCTAGTGGAATGGAACATCATTGATGGATCAAGTGTTAGTAATATATGAGAGATGTCCTAAGGCAATCGCCTTATGTATGAACCATTTATATGATAAATGAAGATTCACTATTTGAGTATACATGTTTTATGTATTTGATTGGATCTGAAACTCATTTACTGAATGTCCACGATACGATTCACAGCATGAGAGAATTTGTGATTGGATCACAACTAGTGAGTATCTCTACATGTGTAATTGTGATGTATCGGAATTATCCCTAGTCGATGAATTGATGGATTTGGACACCCTCAATTCTGTCGAGACTAGCACGAGGTATACTCCTTGGTGTATCCAAGCAGCTGATTCTCACTGGCTGGAGACATAGTGATGTCCGGAGTTAATCGTGGATGCTAGTTATGGTAACTAGTTCATTGGAGTGACCAGCCGTAAGACTTCATATGGTTCTCTGCATATATAGATATGTCAATGAAGTTCTTACTGTGGCTTAAGTGCGATGTTCCTTTGACTTGCGGCATTCAAGTCATCTTGATCATGGAGACTTATGCTTTGACATCTTAAGCAAACATCTCTGAGGAGATGTGGACCCGGGATGATTGGGTATAAGTCGAAGTGATCGAAGATGTTTGAATAGCCTATAAAGGATTCACCACTCCTTGCGAGGAGATGTATACCCATGGCCTCTCGTCGGATTGTTACTAAAGTCTTTGGCCAAAGCATTACATGTTTAGAGTAAGGTACTCTTCGATACATGTGGAGTAACTAGAATCCGACGTAGTCAGCCTAGTGGGGACTGACACTATAGACCATGTCCTGAACCAAGTGGGTATAAGATGAGTGAAGGGAATGGGGCACGATTCATTCGAGCTGCTGAAGGGTTTCAGAAATAGTTCTGGATCAATGTTGATCTTTTCGGTTAATTGGGGATCATGATGTACTACTAGGTGCCACTCATGATCGTTCTATAATTAATGGTTAATTATAGACGGCCAACATAAACCGAGAACCTATTTGGTCACACGCACAACGAGTGTAATCCAAAGGATTTAAAATGAGCTTGAGAATGAGATTCTCAGACCGAGAGAAACTATGTTTGGTTGGACCAAACATAAAGCGAGCATGAAATTGTTTCAGTCGCAATGGAAGCGTAGATGGGCCGTGTCTTATGAAGACATAATGGATGGACCAAAATGGTTTGGTTCTAATCCAATGGATGAGAATAAACCAAAGGGTTTGATTTATATTAAACGAATGAACCAAAGGTTGGTTCGGTTCGTTTTAACTTAAAATAAACCATTATGGTTTGGTTTATTTTAACTTATCTTAATGGAGCGGGTTAACGGGCTTTATGGATATGATCCATTAACCATTAAAATAATTAGTTCTCTATAAAATAGGGCTTAAAACCCTAATCCAATAACCCTAATTAGAGTTGCCGCCCAACCTAATTGTGCCGCCCCCTCCATCTTCTCTCCTAGTCGGCGCCAACCCTAGGTGTGCCGCCACCCAGCTTTTGTGCCGCCGTCCAAGTCATTGCCATCGACCAAGCTTCAGCCGGTGAACCTCCGGCGACCCTCCGGTGATCTCCTATAGGTTTGGAATCAAGGTGAGGCTTTTCTTTCCTTGGTTGGCCGGCGCCTATATCCTCCACCAAGCTGTCCAGTTTTCTGGACAGCTTCTTCTCCTCTCGTCGGAGCGTCGTTTGGACGACGGTTAGTGCTCCGACAGCGGCTAACTTACCGGGGATTTGATCTCCGGTAATCCTCTGAGGTGGGGGATGAAGGATTCGTCAAACGGTTGACGAATACCTCTCCGGAGAAGCGAGTTTTGAGAACTCGTTTTAGGATCCGAATTTGGATTCGGATAGTGATCATCTCTCGATCACGTCGTCTTCAATACGAGGCTAGTAACCCGTACGAAGACGAAGCTCTTGACTTAGCGAAGTCATCCCGAGGAGCTCGGCGTGGATACGGATAGAGACGATTCTTACGAGGATCGTTCCGGTTGATGCCGTTCCCGCTACACGTCATACGGAAGGTATAACGTAGATAATTTTTCTTTTATTGCAAATTTTAATTTACGGTTATGTCTACACTTGTTGTAATTGCATGCGTGTGTTGTGTGTGTTGTAATAAATATAGATTTATTATTTTTAATTGCTTCCGCTGTGCTCATGTTTGCGAAACATGATCGAACACACACACGCCGCGGTGCCGGAAACCCAACAGTGGTATCAGAGCCCAGGTTGTGTTTCGACATAATCGTAAAAATGGTTTTGCGATAGTCATAATGTATTTCTAGAAATTTTCTAAATTTTGGAAATTTAGAAGTATTTATGGAAATTTTTCAATTTTGGAAAGTCTAGAAGTATTTATGGAAATCTTCCACTTTTGGAAAGTTGGAAGTATTTATGGAAATTGATATTTTCCATAAATAAAATATTTGATTAAATTCTGGAAATTTGTTTCCTAATTTAATCATGATTTGATTTGGGAAATCAAATCTTAAAATATTTTATTTCCATAAGTAGTTTTAATGATTTAGGAAATTGGTTTCCTAAATAGATTTTCCTTAATCAAATAATTCCATGAATAAAATATGTGATTAGATTTGGAAATTTGTTTCCTAATTTAATTATGATTTGATTTGGAGAATCAAATCTTAAACATATTTTATTTCCATAAAGAGTTATGACATAAAAGAAAATGTTGTACATGACATAAGTGTATGCCATTTAATTGCATTAGATGCATAACATTATGTCATGCGTGTCGTGACATGTAGATGTATGCCATGTATGCCATGCCATGTAGATAATAGTTATTTGCATGCAAAGAGGATGAGACATAAAACCCTTACTCAATATTAAAGCCTACACCTTCCATTAATATGGTTAGAACCAGAGTTCCGTTTCTTGTTTGGGTTGTTGGACTCTCTCCAAGCCCGGCTCAAACCCGAACATGTTCAAACCATGGAATAGTTTAATACTAATATGGTAAGAGTCAGAGGTCAATCGTTAGCTTTGGTTGTTGGACTCTCCAAGCTGGGCTAATTGGTTGAATGCGCTCTAACCATATTAAAACTATGTCCTGATTAATGGGTTGGCTTTAACCTGGAGCATCGGCTTGTTGGACTCTCTCCAAGGTCGATGTAAAGGGAGGTGAAGTTGGGTGCTATGCATATGATGCATACTTGTTAATGTGTTAACAACCCGATATATGTGTGAACATTCAATTAGTTGATAGCACATTGTGATAGTTGCATATACGGGATATGCAATCGGTATAGATGATACCTACCGTCGTAGTTATGAATGGCTTGTTGGACTCTCTCCAAGGTTATTCATAACTATGATGGATATCAGCCCATTCGGAGATGGACCTACAATCTCCCGAAGTGATTTTGGGGTTTTTGAAATTCGAAAAATGAATGGGATTTATAAATGTATATTGATGCATTTTTAAAATTATTTTCTCATATATGCTCGTTTTGTATTTCTAGGTCAATAAATTGATCATGACGTCTTTGAATTTGCGCACTATTTTGGATTCGAACAAACTGACTGGGCCTAACTTTCTGGACTGGCTTAGAAACCTGAGAATTGTTCTCAAGGTTGAAAAGCTTGCAAATGTCCTCGAAGCGCCTCTTCCCGCCCGTCCTAGTGACGATGCAACTCTGGACCAATTGTTGGCCTATCAGAAACATGTGAGTGATTCTGAACAAATGAGTTGCATCATGCTAGCCACGATGGAACCCAAGCTACGAAAGCAGCATGAGCATATGGATGCTCATATCGTAGTCCTTCATCTTTGTGAGTTGGTTGATGAGCAAGTGAGATTCGAAAGGTTTGAAGTCTCAAAGCTCCTCTTCACCTCTGAGATGCTAGGAGGTTCATCGTAGTCTTGCTCAATATCTTTGAAGGCGTGGAGTCTTCGAGAAGCATAAGCGAGGGGAGGTCTTGTTAGTTGATTCCTCGAAGAAAGGTTCTAAGAGGAAGTCAAAGGAACGAGAAGGGAAAGAAGAGAAGGGCTAAGAAGGTAGAACTAGCACAAAAGGAAACTTGCCATCATTATGGCAAGGAGAGCCATTTGCGAAGAAAGTGCAAGATTTATCTTGAGTCCGTGAAGAAGGATAAGGCATCGGATGCCCCATCTTCTTTAGAAATCTTCTTTATTGATTGTCATTCTATTTCCTCAGACACTTGGGTATTTGATACTGGGTGTGGCTCACATATATGTAATGACATACATGGGCTAAGGAATAGAAGAAGACTCGTCAAGGGGAGAGTCAAATTTACGTGTTGGGAATGGAGCAACGGTTGCTGCACTCGCCATCGGAACGTATTTGTTGGAACTCCCTGTAGGACTTGTCTTAGAACTGGACAATTGCTATTATGTTCCTTCTCTAATAAAGAACATTGTTTCTATTTCCTGCTTAAATAGAAATGGTTTCCATTTAACGTTTAGTAACAATTGTTGTTATATAACTTTGAACGGCGTACTTTATGGAACTGGAACTTTGAGTAATGGCATTTATACGTTGGACGTATCCAGTGACATTTTCAATATCGAAGCGAGTAACAAGCGTGCTTGAAAGGATAATCAAATAGACTCCTACATGTGGCATTGTCATCTTGTCCATGTAAGCAAGAAACGCATGTCCGAATGACACCGATGTGGAATTCTGGAATCGTTTGAATTGGATTCATACGATACATGCGAATCATGCTTAAAAGGCAAGATGACTAAGTTACCTTTTACGGGAAAAGGTGAACGAGTGGGAGAGTTGCTAGGCCTAATACATAGTGATGTATATGGACCTATGTCAACTCAATCTTTAGGAGGCTATAGCTACTTCATTACCTTCACCGATGATCACTCACGGTTTGGGTATGTGTTCTTGATGAAACATAAGTCTGAAGCCTTTGAAAGGTTCAAAGAATTCAGAAATGAAGTAGAGAAACAACATGACAAAAGTATTAAAATACTTTGATCGGATCGAGGTGGTGAATACTTAAGTCAAGAGTTTCTTGATTATCTAAGAGACAATGGCATATTGTCTCAATGGACTCCGCCATATACACCATAGCATAATTGTGTATCTGAGAGGCGTAACCGGACCTTGTTGGATGGGTCAGGTCAATGATGAATCATGCGACTCTTCCCAAGTCCTTTTGGGGCTATGCACTTCAGACAGCTGTTTACTTGTTAAACAAAATGCCTACCAAGGTAGTCTCAACTACTCCATATGAGATATGGAATAGTAAGAAACCTCATGTATCTTACTTGAAGATATGGGGTTGTCCTGCTTATGTGAAGCAGACTGTATCAGACAAATTGGATGCTAAGTCTGATAAATGTCTATTTATTGGATACCCTAAGGAAACAAGGGGTTACCAATTCTATCATCCTGTGGAACAAAAGGTGTTTGTTTCAAGGCATGCTGTGTTTCTAGAGAAAGAGTTTCTCTTGCAAGAAAACAGTGGGAGTGTCATCGAGCTTGAGGAGGCTCGAGAGACTCAAATAGACATTGATGAGATACCTGGTGAAGCACAACAGCCGACAACTCATAGTGATGAGCAATCGGCTGGACCTATTGTAACACCACATCTTCGTAGATATGGTAGAACACGCAATATTCCTGAGAGATATGGATTTCTCGTAAGCGAATCGAACGACGTGTTACTCATTGATGATGAGGAGCCTACCAATTATGAAGAAGTGCTGACAAGTTCAGAAAGGGATAAGTGGCTTGGTGCCATGAAGTCGGAAATGGATTCCATGTATGAAAACCAAGTTTGGAACTTGGTTGACCCACCTGAAGGGATAAAGCCTATAGGGTGCAAGTGGGTTTTCAAGAAGAAAACCGACATGGATGGTAATGTGATTACCTATAAGGCTAGATTGGTGGCGAAAGGATATCGTCAAAAACAAGGTGTTGATTATGACGAAACCTATTCGCCTGTAGCTATGCTTAAATCCATTCAGATGCTCCTGGCCATAGTGGCTCATTATGATTATGAGATATGGCAGATGGATGTGAAAACAGCTTTCCTTAATGGAAACCTGCTCGAGGACGTGTATATGATACAGCCTGAGGGTTTCACATCGGTTGATAAAACCAAGGTATGCAAATTGCGACGGTCCATTTATGGATTGAAGCAAGCATCCAGGAGCTGGAATATCCGTTTTGATGAGACAATCAAAAAGTTTGATTTCTCACAAAATCCAGACGAACCTTGTGTGTACAAGAAGGTTAGTGGGAGTGCAGTCATATTCCTAGTATTGTATGTCGATGACATACTACTTATAGGAAACGATGTTTCAATCTTACAGTCAGTTAAGGTTTGGTTATCCAAGACATTATCCATGAAAGACCTGGGAGAAGCAACCTACATCCTCGGGATTAAGATCTATAGAGATAGATCGAAACGGTTGCTTGGTCTTTCGCAGTCTACATATATAGACCGAGTGCTAAAGAATTTTAGCATGTCGGAATCCAAGAAAGGTTTTCTACCCATCAGGCATGGGGTACACCTTTCGAAGTCTATGTGTCCACGCACAGAAGATGAGAGGATTTGCATGAGTAAGATTCCCTATGCATCCGCAATAGGATCTATCATGTATGCTATGTTATGTATGAGGCCCGATGTATCGTATGCTCTGAGTGTCACGAGCAGATACCAGTCTGATCCAGGAATGGATCATTGGGTGACTGTTAAGACGATCCTTAAGTACTTAAGAAGAACTAAGGATGCGTTCCTAATATATGGAGAAGGGTACATGGTGATACATGGGTATACGGATGCCAGCTCCAGACAGGCAAGGATGATTCCATGTCTCAGTCTGGGTATGTATTCACCTAGAATGGAGGCGCAATAAGTTTGAAAGGTTCCAAACTTGACACTATAGCGGATTCTGCCACTAAGGCAGAATACGTTGCAGCTTTGGAAGCAGCAAAGGAAGCGGTTTGGATCAAGTAGTTCATCTATGAACTTGATGTGGTCTCATCAATGATCCAAACATGTGCTTCGCCGCTATCATCTTATCAGAGAGATCATCAGTAGGAATGAAATACAAATCGAGAAAATTCCCACTGAAAGGAACTTAGCGGATCCCTTGACTAATCAGTTGCGTATTGCTAGGGATTGTAACACAAGTGGCATGGACTTAGGCAGTATTGCAACAGCTCCCATAGGAGATGTCTAAGGCAATACGGTACACCCGTGATGCTTATGTATGAACCATTTATATGATAAATGAAGATTCACTATTTGAGTATACATGTTTAATGTATTTGATTGGATCTTAAACTCATTTCTTGAATGTCACGATCGATTCCATGAGAGAATTTGTGATTGGATCACAACTAGTGAGTATCTCTACATGTGTAATTGTGATGTATCGGAATTATCCTAGTCGATGAATTGATGGATTTGGACACCATCGATTACATCGAGACTAACGCAGGTATACTCCTTGGTGTATCCAAGCGGTGATTCTCCTTTTTGGAGACATAGTGATGTCGGAGTTAATCGTGGATGCTAGTTATGGTAACTAGTTCATTGGAGTGACCAGCCGTAAGACTTCATATGGTTCTCTGCATATATAGATATGTCAATGAAGTTCTTACTGTGGCTTAAGTGCGATGTTCCTTTGACTTGCGGCATTCAAGTCATCTTGATCATGGAGACTTATGCTTTGACATCTTAAGCAAACATCTCTAAGGAGATGTGGACCCGGGATGATTGGGTATAAGTCGAAGTGATCGAAGGTGTTTGAATAGCCTATAAAGATTCACCACTCCTTGCGAGGAGATGTATACCCATGGCCTCTGCCGGATTGTTACTAAAGTCTTTGGCTAAAGCATTACATGTTTAGAGTAAGGTACTCTTCGATACATGTGGAGTAACTAGAACTGTGAGGACGAGGAAATGATACTTGGGCTAGGTGTGACGTGAGTCACTTAGTGGGGACTGACACAATAGACCATGTCCCAACCAAGTGGGTATAAGATGAGTGAAGGGAATGGGGCACGATTCATTCTGAGCCATCAAGGGTTTCGTAAAATAGTTCGATCAACTGCTGATCTTTTCTTAATTGGGGATCATGATGTACTACTAGGTGCCACTCATGATCGCTCTATAATTAATGGTTAATTATAGACGCCAACATAAACCGAGAACCTATTTGGTCACACGCACAACGCAGTGTAATCCAAAGGATTTAAAACGAGCTTGAGAATCTCGCATCGAGAGAAACTATGTTTGGTTGGACCAAACATAAAGCTTAGCATGAAATTGTTTCAGTCGCAATGGAAGCGTGGATGGGCCGTGTCTTATGAAGACATAATGGATGGACCAAAATGGTTTGGTTCTAATCCAATGGATGAGAATAAACCAAAGGGTTTGGTTTATATTAAACGAATGAACCAAAGGTTGGTTCAGTTCGTTTTAACTTAAAATAAACCATCATGGTTTGGTTTATTTTAACTTATCTTAATGGAGCGGGTTAACGGGCTTTATGGATATGATCCATTAACCATTAAAAGAATTAGTTCTCTATAAAATAGGGCTTAAAACCCTAATCCAATAACCCTAATTAGAGTTGCCGCCCAACCTAATTGTGCCGCCCCCTCCATCTTCTCTCCTAGTCGGCGCCAACCCTAGGTGTGCCGCCGCCCAGCTTTTGTGCCGCCGTCCAAGTCATTGCCGTCGACCAAGCTTCAGCCGGTGAACCTCCGGCGACCCTCCGGTGATCTCCTATATGTTTGGCATCAAGGTGAGGCTTTTCTTTCCTTGGTTGGCCGGCGCCTATATCCTCCACCAAGCTGTCCAGTTTTCTGGACAGCTTCTTCTCCTCTCGTCGGAGCGTCGTTTGGACGACGGTTAGTGCTCCGACAGTGGCTAACTTACCGGGGATTTGATCTCCGGTAATCCTCTGAGGTGGGGGATGAAGGATTCGTCAAACGGTTGACGAATACCTCTCCGGAGAAGCGAGTTTTGAGAACTCGTTTTAGGATCCGAATTTGGATTCGGATAGTGATCATCTCTCGATCACGTCGTCTTCAATACGAGGCTAGTAACCCGTACGAAGACGAAGCTCGTGACTTAGAGAAGTCATCCCGAGGAGCTCGGCGTGGATACGGATAGAGACGATTCTTACGAGGATCGTTCCGGTTGATGTCGTTCCCGCTACACGTCATACGGAAGGTATAACGTAGATAATTTTTCTTTTATTGCAAATTTTAATTTACGGTTATGTCTACACTTGTTGTAATTGCATGCGTGTGTTGTGTGTGTTGTAATAAATATAGATTTATTATTTTTAATTGCTTCCGCTGTGCTCATGTTTGCGAAACATGATCGAACACACACACGCCGCGGTGCCGGAAACCCAACATCAAGTTTGTGTGGTTCCGATCCATCGGGTGGCCAAGATCCAACTCCTCCTCATGGTCCCTATTGTAGCCTATTAACACTTCATGAAGTCTAGATCCAATGGTGGAAAACAAAACTCTAGAACCGACGGTTGAGATCAAATCTCTAGATCCGACGGTTGAGATCAAATCTCTAGAACCGACGGTTGAGATTAAATCTCTTGATCCGACGGTTGGGATTAAATCTCTAGATCCGACGGTTGAGATTAAATCTCTTGATCCGACGGTTGGGATTAAATCTCTAGAACCGACGGTTGAGATCAAATCTCTAGAACCGACGGTTGAGATCAAATATCTAGATCCGACGGTTGAGATCAAATCTCTAGATCTGACGGTTGAGATTAAATCTCTTGATCCGATGGTTGGGATTAAATCTCTAGATCCGACGGTTGAGATTAAATCTCTTGATCCGATGGTTGGGATTAAATCTCTAGAATCGACGGTGGAGATTAAATCTCTAGAACCGACGGTTGAGATTAAAACCCTAGATCCAATGGAGGAGATTAAACCAAGGCCTAAACCTAACTCTATATATATGGGCTTAGGCTTGGGCGGCAAAAAAATGGAAAAACCTAATTGAGATAAGGTGGCTTGGGCGGCAAGAAATAGGAGGAGGCTAGGGTTAGGGTTTGGTTCACAATGGTGGGCGGCAACCCTTCTTCCTCCTTCCTCCTTGGTTTGGCCGGCGCCCAAGCTTCTCCCTTCCTTCTATGGCTTAGGTTGGATGGCATTAGGATAGCTTCCCTTGGGCGGCAATCAAATCCTAGTTGGGATAGGATTGGGGTTGGGCGGCTAGGGTTAGGGTTTTGGGATTAGGGTGGGCGGCAACAAGAAGATGAAGATCCTTTTCTTCTTCCTTCTAAGTGTTGGCCGGCCACTATCCTTGTTCCCTCTACCTTGGCCGGAGCTCAACCTATTCTCCTTCCCTTCATCCATGGCCGGAAATTGGGAGAGCTTTGTCTAGGGTTTGGGCGGCAACAAGGAGGAGGATTGTTTTCCTTTCCTTTCTCCAAGTGTTGGCCGGCGCCCATGCCCTTGTTGTTTCTCTTTTGGTTGGTTTCCATACTCCATTTTATCTTCCTTGGCCGGCGGCAACATCGAGTTTATTGACTTGGTGGCCGGATCTAGAAAGGAAGATGAGTTTTATTTTAGGATCTTCCTTTGTTCCTAGTGAACAAGGAAAGGAAGATTGGTGATCTAGGAGGCTTCAACTTTTGGTAGATCGTCGCCCACACGACGTCCAAAAGGAGGGAGGACATGCAATAGAAGATCAAGAGGTATAACAAGAGGTATAATCTTGTTTATTTTGATTAATGTTCTTTTGTATTATGTTTATAATTGCTTTTCAATTATATGCATGTTTTGTGTGGATGCTTACTTTATGTATGTGTTGATTATACTAGTTTACATTTGTATGTATTTGTATAATCATGGACCCCGATAAGAAACACAAAAACCGGTGATCCGTCCGTCGTCTCTTCCGCGGCTAACCAACTAGAAGAGTTGTGTTGCTTGAACAACTAGTTTGTTCAAGCAATCGCTCAAGTTGTTAGCACGATGACGAATTGGTTGTGCTTAGGAAACTAATCCAATCCGGATTAGTTTTCATTAGTGAAAATTTTAATCCGGGGACATGTGAGCCAATGAGCCTCCGAGCGAGCATTAGTTACCAACATTATTAACCCATTTCTTTTCTACGACTGTCATGCAGGCCCTGACCAACCATCAAGAGTTGGATCGCTCCCTTCATCAATATTGAGCTCAAGCTCTGGAATGGGAGCGACAGCAAAGGGAAGATTTGGCGAAGGCTCAGAATCAAGAATGGCTCCTGTTACAACAACTGCACCTGTGCCAGGAGCAATTAGCCGAGGCTCGCCAACGCATTCGAAAGGATGCTGATATCATTGCAGTATTACAGGAACAACAGCGAGAGGGTATGGAGCCACCCGTTCCCCAGCGGGAAGTCCACCTGGCTCCTTTTGATGAGGGGTCTTCATCCGCTCAAGAATTAATACGTCTTCAAGGGCAGGTAGTAGAGATCCTCCAAGGGAAGCAACAGGACTCTGACACCATTGCTCATCTTCAGGTTCAACACCGGCAAGCACAGGATATGATAGGGGACCTCCGCACCCGCTTATGGAAGGAGGTACAAGAAAACTCATCCCTCATAAATTCCCGGGCGCATGCTCACGCCCGTCTACGCAGGCAAGAGACTTCCTCCAAACGAGCGAATCGAACTACTCTGAACCAAATCTTATTCTGATGCAGTGGAGGGAATTTCAGCCTCAATGCGCTAAAATATGGTGGAGATGACGCACCTTGTACAGCAGGACCAAAGTTCCCGAGCCGATGATGTTTCCATCCTAGCCGATGCTATTATGGAGGTGTCGCGACGCTATGTTGACGTGCGCCGAAATCTTCAAGAAAAACAAGAAAAATGCCAGAGGCTGCATCGGGATCGGAGCCCTAACCGTCCGAACCGCCAGGAGCGACTCGTCATTTTGTTGCGTGCTACTTATCTGGACGGATTTAATGAAGCGGTTTGGCAATATGCTGATCAAGGATTACCTCCTCCAACTTATCCTTCATTCTCTTTAAATTGGTAGGTTGGCTTCCGCCGTTATCCTCCCGACCGTTTTAAGCTGTAATTCGATATATTATTTTGAAACAGGAGTTTCCTTTCCATTTTCTTTATCTTTTTTAGGATTTATCAATCAGTACCGCATTGCACTGACAAATAACTTATTAATGAAATTTGAAGGGTACTTTGCGTCTAATTAATGCAACCAAGTCAATAAGTATGTTGGGTTTCCGGCACCGCGGCGTGTGTGTGTTCGATCATGTTTCGTAAACATGAGCACAGCGGAAGCAATTAAAAATAATAAATCTATATTTATTACAACACACACAACACACGCATGCATATTACAACAAGTGTAGACATAACCTTAAATTAAAATTTGCAATAAAAGAAATTTATCTACGTTATACCTTTCGTATGACGTGTAGCGGGAACGGCATCAACCGGAACGATCCTCGTAAGAATCATCTCTATCCGTATCCACGCCGAGCTCCTCGGGATGACTTCACTAAGTCACGAGCTTCGTCTTCGTACGGGTTACTAGCCTCGTGTTGAAGATGACGTGATCGAGAGATGATCACGATCCGAATCCAAATTCGGATCCTAAAACGAGTTCTCAAAACTCGCTTCTCCGGAGAGGTATTCGTCAACCGTTTGACGAATCCTTCGTCCCCCACCTCAGAGGATTACCGGAGATCAAATCCCCGGTAAGTTAGCCGCTGTCGGAGCACTAACCGTCATCCAAACGATGCTCCGACAACAAAGAAACAAGCTGTCCAGAAAAACTGGACAGCTTTTGGTGGAGGAATAGAGGCCGGTTAAGGAAAGATGGAAGCTCACCTTATCACCGAACCCAAAAGAGATCGCCGGAGGGTCGCCGGAGGTTCTCCGGATGAAGCTTGGACGCCGGCAAAGACTTGGACGGCTGCACACAAGCTGGGCGGCGGCAGCTTTAGGGTTGGCGCGAATTAACTCCAAGGTGGAGGTGGGCGGCAACTCAAGGGGGCTAGGGTTTGGATTGGTTAGGGTTTAACAATCCCTTAAGCCCTCTTTTATAGAGAACTAATTCTCTTAATGGTTAATGGATCATATCCATAAAGCCCGTTAACCCGCTCCATTAGGATAAGTTAAAATAAACCAAACCATGATGGTTTATTTTAAGTTAAAACGAACCGAACCAACTTTTGGTTCATTCGTTTAAAATAAACCAAACCCTTTGGTTTATTCTCATCCATTGGATTAGAACCAAACCATTTTGGTTCATCCATTATGTCTTCATAACACACGGCCCATCCACGCTTCCATTGCGACTGAAACAATTTCATGCTCGCTTTATGTTTGGTCCAACCAAACATAGTTTCTCTCGGTCTGAGAATCCCATTCTCAAGCTCGTTTTAAATCCTTTGGATTACACTCGTTGTGCGTGTGACCAAATAGGTTCTCAGTTTATGTTGGCCGTCTATAATTAACCATTAATTATAGAACGATCATGAGTGGCACCTAGTAGTACATCATGATCCCCAATTAACCGAAAAGATCAACGGTTGATCCAGAACTATTTCTGAAACCCTTCAGTAGCTCGAATGAGTCGTGCCCCATTCCCTTCACTCATCTTATACCCACTTGGTTTAGGACATGGTCTATAGTGTCATTCCCCACTAGGCTGACTACGTCACACCTAGCCCAAGTATCATTTCCTCGTCCTACGGATTCTAGTTACTCCACATGTATCGAAGAGTACCTTACTCTAAACATGTAATGCTTTGGCCAAAGACTTTAGTAACAATCCGACGAGAGGCCATGGGTATACATCTCCTCACAAGGAGTGGTGAATCCTTTATAGGCTATTCAAACACCTTCGATCACTTCGACTTAATCCCAATCATCCCGGGTCCACATCTCCTCAGAGATGTTTGCTTAAGATGTCAAAGCATAAGTCTCCATGATCCAGATGACTTGAATACCGCAAGTCAAAGGAACATCGCACTTAAGCCACAGTAAGAACTTCATTGACATATCTATATATGCAGAGAACCATATGAAGTCTTACTGCTAATCACTCCAATGAACTAGTTACCATAACTAGCATCCACGATTAACTCCGGACATCACTATGTCTCCAGCCAGTGAGAATCAGCTGCTTGGATACACCAAGGAGTATACCTCGTGCTAGTTTCAAAAGAATTGATGGTGTCCAAATCCATCAATTCATCGACTAGGGATAATTCCGATACATCACAATTACATATGTAGAGATACTCTCTAGTTGTGATCCAATCACAAATTCTCTCATGCTGTGAATCGCATCGTGGACATTCAGTAAATGAGTTTAAGATCCAATCAAATACATTAAACATGTATACTCAAATAGTGAATCTTCATTTATCATATAAATGGTTCATACATAAGGCGATTGCCTTAGGACATCTCTCATATATTACTAATAGACTCCCACTTGGCCTAATGCCAATCGCTACGGTATCCAATACCATAAGCTCTAACATGACCCTCAAACTTACTTTGAGGTAATGCCTTAGTCAAAGGATCCGCTAAGTTCCTTTCAGTGGGGTTTTTCTCGATTTGTATTTCCTTCCTACTAATGATCTCTCTGATAAAATGATAGCGGCGAAGCCCATGTTTGGATCATTGATGAGACCACATCAAGTTCATAGATGAACTTTTTGATCCAAACCGCTTTGTCGCCTAAAGTCGCAACGTATTCTTCCTTAGTGGCAGAATCCGCTATAGTGTCAAGCTTGGAACCTTTCCAACTTATTGCGCCTCCATTCTAGGTGAATACATACCCAGACTAAGACATGGAATCATCCTTGTCTGTCTTGAGCTGGCATCCGTATACCCACGTATCACCTTGTACCCTTCTCCATATATTAGGAACACATCCTTAGTTCTTCTCAAGTACTTAAGGATCGTCTTAACAGCCACCCAATAATCCATTCTGGATCGGTGGTATCTGCTCGTGACACTTTCGGGCATACGATACATCGGGCCTCGTACATAACATAGCATACATGATAGATCCTATTGCGGATGCATAGGGAATCTTACTCATGCAAATCCTCTCGTCTTACGTGCGCGGACACATAGACTTGAAAGGTGTACCCCATGCACGATGGGTAGAAACCTTTCTTGGATTGACATGCTAAACCTCTTTTGCTTTTTCTATATATGTAGTGCGAAAGACCAAGCAACCGTTTGATCTATCTCTATAGATCTTAATCCGAGGATGTAGGTTGCTTCTCCCAGTCTTTCATGGAGAATGTCTTGGATAACCAAACCTTAAGCGTGTAAGATTGAAACATCATTTCCTATAAGTAATATGTCATCGACATACAATACTAGGAACACATTGCCTCCCACTAACCTTCTTGTACACACAAGGTTAAATGCGGATTTTGTGAGAAATCAAACTTTTGATTGTCTCATCAAAGCGGATATTCGACTCTGGATGCTTGCTTCAATCCATAAATGGATCGTCGCAATTTGCATACCTTGGTTTTATCAACCGATGTGAAACCCTCAGGCTGTATCATATACACGTCCTCGAGCAAGTTTCCATTAAGGAAAGCTATTTTCACATCCATCTGTCATATCTCATAATCATAATGAGCCGCTATGGCCAGGAGCATCCGAATGGATTTAAGCATAGCTACAGGCGAATAGGTTTCGTCATAATCAACACCTTGTTTTTGACGATATCCTTTCGCCACCAATCTAGCCTTATAGGTAATCACATTACCATCCATGTCGGTTTTCTTCTTGAAAACCCACTTGCACCCTATAGGCTTTATCCCTTCAGGTGGGTCAACCAAGTTCCAAACTTGGTTTTTCATACATGGAATCCATTTCCGACTTCATGGCACCAAGCCACTTATCCCTTTCTGAACTTGTCAGCACTTATTCATAACTGGTAGGCTCCTCATCATCAATGAGTAACACGTCGTTCGATTCACTTATGAGAAATCCATATCTCTCAGGAATATTGCGTGTTCTACCAGATCTACGAAGATGTGGTGTTACAATAGGTCTAGCCGATTGCTCATCACTATGAGTTGTCGGCTGTTGTGCTTCACCAGGTATCTCATCAATGTCTATTTGAGTCTCTCGAGCCTCCTCAAGCTCGACGACACTCCCCTTTGTTTTCTTGCAAGAGAAACTCTTTCTCTAGAAACACATGCCTTGAAACAAACACCTTTTGTTCCACGGATGATAGAATTAGTAACCCTTGTTTCCTTAGGGTATCCAATAAATAGACATTTATCGGACTTAGCATCCAATTTTATCGTCTGATCCGCTTCACATAAGCAGGGCAACCCCATATCTTCAAGTAAGATACATGAGGTTTCTTACTATTCCATATCTCATATGGAGTAGTTGAGACTACCTTGGTAGGCATTCTGTTTAACAAGTAAACAGCTGTCTGAAGTGCATAGCCCCAAAAGGACTTGGGAAGAGTTGCATGATTCATCATTGACCTAACCATGTCCAACAAGGTCCGGTTACGCCTCTCAGATACACCATTATGCTGTGGTGTATAGGGCGGAGTCCATTGAGACAATATACCATTGTCTCTTAGATAATCAAGAAACTCTTGACTTAAGTATTCACCACCTCGATCCGATCGAAGTATTTTAATACTCTTGTCATGTTGTTTCTCTATTTCATTTCTAAATTCTTTGAACCTTTCAAAGGCTTCAGACTTGTGTTTCATCAAGAACACATACCCAAACCATGAGTGATCATCGGTGAAGGTAATGAAGTAGCTATAGCCCCCTAAAGCTTGAGTTGACATAGGTCCACATACATCAGTATGTATTAGACCTAGTAACTCTCCCACTCATTCACCTTTTCTAGTAAAAGGTAACTTAGTCATCTTGCCTTTTAAGCATGATTCGCATGTATCGTATGAATCCAATTCAAACGATTCCAGAATTCCACATCGGTGTAATTCGGACATGCGTTTCTTGCTTATATGGCCAAGACGACAATGCCACATATAGAGTCTATTTGATTATCCTTTCGAGCAGCTGTTGCTCGCCCGATATTGAAATGTCCTTTGGATACGTCCAACGTATAATCACCATTGCTTAAAGTTCCAATCCCATAAAGAACTCCATTCAAAGTTATGTAACAACAATTGTTACTAAAAGTCAAATGGAACCCATTTCTATTTAGACAAGAAATAGAAATGATGTTCTTTATCAATGAAGGAACATAAAAGCAATTGTCCAGTTCTAAGACAAGTCCTGTAGGGAGTTTCAACAAATGCGGTCCAATGGCGACTGCAGCAACCTTTGCTCCATTCCCAACACGCAAATTTGACTCTCCCTTGACGAGTCTTCTTCTTTTCCTTAGCCCATGTATGTCATTACATATATGTGAGCCACACCCAGTATCAAATACCCAAGTTTCTAGGGAAATAGAATGACAATCAATAAAGAAGATTTCTGAAGAAGATGGGGCATCCGATGCCTTATCCTTCTTCACAGACTCAAGATAAATCTTGCACTTTCTTCGCAAATGGCTCTCCTTGCCATAATGATGGCAAGTTTCCTTTTGTGCTAGTTCTACCTTCTTAGCCCTTCTCTTCTTTCCCTTATGTTGTTCCTTTGTCTTCCTCTTAGAACCTTTCTTCGAGGAATCAACTAACAGCACCGTCCCCTGCTCATGCTTCTCAGAAGACTCCACAGTCTTCAGCATATTGAGCAGTACCACAGATGAACCTCCTAGCATCTCAGAGGTGAAGAGGAGCTTTGAGACTTCGAACCTTTCTAATCTCACTTGCTCATCAACCAACTCACAAAGATGAAGGACTACGATATGAGCATCCATATGCTCATGCTGCTTTCGTAGCTTGGGTTCCATCGTGGCTAGCATGATGCAACTCATTTGTTCAGAATCACTCACATGTTTCTGATAGGCCAACAATTGTTCCAAAGTTACATCGTCACTAGGACGGGCGGGAAGAGGCGCTTCGAGGACATACACAAGCTTTTCACCTTGAGAACAATTCTCAAGTTTCTAAGCCAGTCCAAGAAGCTCGGCACAGTCAATTTATTCGAATCCAAAATGGAACGCAAATTCAAACACATCATGATCAATATATTAACTTAGAAATACAAAACGAGCATATATGAGTAAGATGATTTTAAAATGCATCAATATACATTTATAAATCCCATTCATTTTTTGAATTTCAAAAACCCCAAAATCACTTCGGGAGATCGTAGGTCCATCTCCGAATGGGCTGATATCCATCATAGTTATGAACAACCTTGGAGAGAGTCCAACAAGCCATTCATAACTATCAACTAGTAGGTATCAATACCGATTGCATATCACGTATATGCAACTATCACAATGTGCTATCAACTAATTGAATGTTCACACATACATCGGGTTGTTAACACATTAACAAGTATGCATCATATGCATAGCACCCAACTTCACCTCCCTTTACATCGACCTTGGAGAGAGTCCAACAAGCCGATGCTCCAGGTTAAAGCCAACCCATTAATCGGGACATAGTTTTAATATGGTTAGAGCGCATTCAACCAATTAACCCAGCTTGGAGAGAGTCCAACAACCAAAGATAACGATTGACCTCTGACTCTTACCATATTAGTATTAAACTATTCCATGGTTTGAACATATTCAGGTTCGAGCCGGGCTTGGAGAGAGTCCAACAACCCAAACAAGAAACAGAACTCTGTTTCTAACCATATTAATAGAAGGTGTAGGCTTTAATATTGATTAAGGGTTTTTATGTCTCATCCTCTTTGCATGCAAATAACTATTATCTACATGGCATGGCATACATGGCATACATCTACATGTCACGACACGCATGGCATAATGTTATACATCTAATGCAATTACATGGCATACAATTATGTCATGTATATAATTTCCTTATATGTCATAACTATTTATGGAAATAAAATATGTTTAAGATTTGATTCTCCAAATCAAATCATAATTAAATTAGGAAACAAATTTCCAAATCTAATCACATATTTTATTCATGGAATTATTTGATTAAGGAAAATCTATTTAGGAAACCAATTTCCTAAATCATTAAAACTACTTATGGAAATAAAATATATTAATATTTGATTTCCCAAATCAAATCATGATTAAATTAGGAAACAAATTTCCAGAATCTAATCAAATATTTTATTTATGGAAAATATCAATTTCCATAAATACTTCCAACTTTCCAAAAGTGGAAGATTTCCATAAATACTTCTAGACTTTCCAAAATTGAAAAATTTCCATAAATACTTCTAAATTTCCAAAATTTAGAAAATTTCCAGAAATACATTATGACTATCGCAAAACCATTTTTACAATTATGTCTTAACACAACACAGGCTCACGATACCACTTTGTTGGGTTTCGACCTTGCGTGTGTGTGTTCGATCATGTTTCGTAAACATGAGCACAGCGGAAGCAATTAAAAATAATAAATCTATATTTATTACAACACACACAACACACGCATGCATATTACAACAAGTGTAGACATAACCATAAATTAAAATTTGCAATAAAAGAAATTTATCTACGTTATACCTTTCGTATGACGTGTAGCGGGAACGGCATCAACCGGAACGATCCTCGTAAGAATCGTCTCTATCCGTATCCACGCCGAGCTCCTCGGGATGACTTCGCTAAGTCATGAGCTTCGTCTTCGTACGGGTTACTAGCCTCGTGTTGAAGACGACGTGATCGAGAGATGATCACGATCCGAATCCAAATTCGGATCCTAAAACGAGTTCTCAAAACTCGCTTCTCCGGAGAGGTATTCGTCAACCGTTTGGCCGAATTCTTTCCCCCACCTCAGAGGATTACCGGAGATCAAATCCCCGGTAAGTTAGCCGCTGTCGGAGCACTAACCGTCGTCCAAACGACGCTCCGACAACAAAGAAACAAGCTGTCCAGAAAAACTGGACAGCTTTTGGTGGAGGAATAGAGGTCGTCTAAGGAAAGATGGAAGCTCACCTTATCACCGAACCCAAAGGAGATCGCCGGAGGGTCGCCGGAGGTTCTCCGGATGAAGCTTGGATGGCTGCACACAAGCTGGGCGGCGGCAGCTTTAGGGTTGGCGCCAATTAACTCCAAGGTGGAGGTGGGCGGCAACTCAAGGGGGCTAGGGTTTGGATTAGTTAGGGTTTAACAATCCCTTAAGCCCTCTTTTATAGAGAACTAATTCTCTTAATGGTTAATGGATCATATCCATAAAGCCCGTTAACCCGCTCCATTAGGATAAGTTAAAATAAACCAAACCATGATGGTTTATTTTAAGTTAAAACGAACCGAACCAACTTTTTGTTCATTCGTTTAAAATAAACCAAACCCTTTGGTTTATTCTCATCCATTGGATTAGAACCAAACCATTTTGGTTCATCCATTATGTCTTCATAAGACACGGCGCATCCACGCTTCCATTGCGACTGAAACAATTTCATGCTCGCTTTATGTTTGGTCCAACCAAACATAGTTTCTCTCGGTCTGAGAATCCCATTCTCAAGCTCGTTTTAAATCCTTTGGATTACACTCGTTGTGCGTGTGACCAAATAGGATCTCGGTTTATGTTGGCCGTCTATAATTAACCATTAATTATAGAACGATCATGAGTGGCACCTAGTAGTACATCATGATCCCCAATTAACCGAAAAGATCAACGGTTGATCCAGAACTATTTCTGAAACCCTTCAGTAGCTCGAATGAGTCGTGCCCCATTCCCTTCACTCATCTTATACCCACTTGGTTCAGGACATGGTCTATAGTGTCAGTCCCCACTAGGCTGACTACATCACACCTAGCCCAAGTATCATTTTCTCGTCCTACGGATTCTAGTTACTCCACATGTATCGAAGAGTACCTTACTCTAAACATGTAATGCTTTGGCCAAAGACTTTAGTAACAATCCGACGAGAGGCCATGGGTATACATCTTCTCGCAAGGAGTGGTGAATCCTTTATAGGCTATTCAAACACCTTCGATCACTTCGACTTATACCCAATCATCCCGGGTCCACATCTCCTCAGAGATGTTTGCTTAAGATGTCAAAGCATAAGTCTCCATGATCAAGATGACTTGAATACCGCAAGTCAAAGGAACATCGCACTTAAGACACAGTAAGAACTTCATTGACATATCTATATATGCAGAGAACCATATGAAGTCTTACGGCTAGTCACTCCAATGAACTAGTTACCATAACTAGCATCCACGATTAACTCCGGACATCACTATGTCTCCAGCCAGTGAGAATCAGCTGCTTGGATACACCAAGGAGTATACCTCGTGCTAGTCTCAACAGAATTGATGGTGTCCAAATCCATCAATTCATCGACTAGGGATAATTCCGATACATCACAATTACACATGTAGAGATACTCACTAGTTGTGATCCAATCACAAATTCTCTCATGCTGTGAATCGCATCGTGGACATTCAGTAAATGAGTTTAAGATCCAATCAAATACATTAAACATGTATACTCAAATAGTGAATCTTCATTTATCATATAAATGGTTCATACATAAGGCGATTGCCTTAGGACATCTCTCAAATATTACTAACAAAGTACACCCCTTCGGAGTCTCATAATTCTTCTTCTTCTATTTCCGACTTCTCATACAGTGTGAAAAAGCCTTAAATGAATGGCATTCTAGGGTCGCGGAAGTTCTTTGCCTTGGTCATCTTTCAGATAATATGCGGACCCCGCTATTCGGCGCGTTACTTCATAGGGTCCTTCCCAATTCGGAGCTAGCTTTCCCGGGTCTCTAGCGGGATTAACTTTACGCAAAACCCAATCCCCTTCTTGAAATCTTCGAGGCATCACTTTCTTATTAAAGGCTCGCTGCACTCTTTGCTTGTAAAATTCAGCCCGCCTCCGTGCCATCTCCCGCTTTTCTTCCACCAAATCCAATTCAACGCTTCGGATAAGTTGGTTATGATTTGGTTCGTACGCCTTTATTCGAGCGCTATTTAATAGAATTTCCACCAGAATAACAGCTTCCGTCCCGTACACTAAACTGAAGGGAGTTTCCCCTGTTGCTGTCTTGGGTGTTGTTCGGTAGGCCCACAGGACTCCTGGTAATTCTTCTACCCAATTTCCCCTTTGAGCCCCCAATTTGGTCTTTAATCCTTGAACGAGAATTCTGTTGGTCACCTCTACTTGTCCGTTAGCCTGAGGGTGAGCTACTGAAGCGAAAGCCTGCTGGATGTTGAGACTTTGGCACCACTCTTGGATATTTTTCCCTTGGAATTGTCGTCCGTTGTCACTGACTATTTTCTGAGGAATACCGTATCGATAAACAATATTTCTCCATAAGAACTGTATCATAGCATTCTCAGTAATTTTGGCTAGGGGCTCTGCCTCCACCCATTTGGAAAAATAATCTACAACCACCAACAAAAACTTCTTCTGTAAAGGTGCCACTGGCATCGGACCCACTATATCCATTCCCCATTGATCAAAAGGACATGAAGAGACCATGACATTCATTAACTCAGCCGGCCGTTCAGAACGGTTGCTATGCTTCTGACAAGCAATCCAGGCTTGCACTATGCGAGCAACATCTTACTGGAGAGTAGGCCAAAAATATCCTGCTAATAAGGCCTTCCTTGCTAAAGCTCTTCCTCCTAAATGATTGCTGCAGCAACCTTCATGAATCTCTCGGAGTACCCATTCTGCATCCTCACTTCCCAAGCACTTCAATAAGGGTCGTCCGAAAGAAGTCTTGTATAAGTCCTCATTTAGAAGGGTAAACCATTTTGCTCGGCTCATTAAAATGGATGCCACTGCTTTTTCTTCAGGGACCTTCCCATACTGTAAATAAGATATGATGTCAGTCCTCCAATCAGGAATTAGGCTTGATTCGGGTGCATCTTCCTCCACGTTGCATACTGCGAAGGAAGTATGGATTTTCGCATGGATCGTTTCCCGGGACTTCACTCCTTCCATAGCACTGGCCATCCGAGCAAATTCATCTGCCTTCTCGTTATTCTCCCGCGGGATTTTCTTTAAGAGGACTTGACGGAATTGAGCTTTTTCTTTTTCAAAAGCCTTCAAGTACCTATGCAGCCTTTCCTCCCGAACCACGAAAGAACCTTGATGTTGTGATATTACCAACTGGGAATCCGAATGGATTACAATTGAAGAAGCCCCTACTGCTTTAGCAGCCTGCAATCCCGCTAGAATGGCTTCATATTCTGCTTCATTATTGGATGCCTGATATCCCAGGTGAACGGCTAGGCGAGTTTCTTCACCATCAGGGGAAATTAATAGAACACCGATGCTGCTGCCTGTAGATCCTGAAGAACCGTCTACGAATATATTCCATCCATCTGATCCCTCATCTTTCGCTCCCGATCCATCTTCCGAGCCACAAGGTACCTCTGCCAAAAAATCAGTGAGTGCTTGCGCCTTGATAACCGTTCGGGGTTGGTAGTGAATATCATACTCGCTTAGTTCTACTACCCATTTGGCCAATCTTCCGGAGAAATTGGGTTTAGTGACGACCTTGCCCAATTCGCTGTGAGTTAAAACAGTGATGAGATGAGCCAAAAAGTACGACCTCAATTTGCAGGCGGTTAACACTAGGATATATGCCAACTTCTCTAACTCGGTATAACGAAATTAAGCCCCCTTCAGGATGTGGCTGGTATAATAAATAGGCTGCTGGTGAGAGCCTTCTTGTTTCAATAAAACCGAACTAATAGCTCCCTCCAAGACAGCCAAATACATCCATAATGTTTCTCCAGCTATTGGTTTGGCTAGCAATGGGAGTCCAGCCAAATATTTCTTCAACTTCTGGAAAGCCTGTTCGCATTAATCCTCCCACTGAAATTTAGTAGCTTTACGTAAAATCTTGAAGAAAGGCAGCCCTTTGTCTGCCAATCTAGCTATAAATCAGGAAAAAGAAACAATCCTGCCCACCAACTTTTGGGTTTCTCGCAAATTAGCGGGTGATTTCATGTTGCATAATGCCTGTACCTTCTCAGGGTTGGCTTGCAACCCCTTCTCAGTCACTATGTACCCCAAAAACTTGCCACTTTTTACCCCGAACAGGCATTTGTTAGGGTTTAGCTTCATATTAAAGCGTCTCAATGTAGCGAAGGTTTCATTTAAGTCCTTGACTAGATCCCGAGTGGTCTTCGATTTGACTAATATATCGTCCACATGGATTTCCACATTTTTCCCTTTTTGCTCCGCAAAGATCTTGTCCATGAGGCGCTGATAGGTTACCCCTGCGTTCTTTAATCCGAACGGCATTACCACATAAGCGTATAACCCTCCTGCAGTCACAAAGCTAACCCTCTTTTGATCTTCTTTGGCCAAAGGTATTTTATGATACCCTTGATAGGCATCCATTAGGGACACCACATCATATCCCACAGTAGAGTCTACCAATTGATCAATACGAGGCAAGGGGTAGTAGTCTTTAGGGCACGCTTTATTTAAATCATAGAAATCGATACACATCCTCCACTGCCCTATAGGCTTGGGGACCAAGACTACATTGGAAACCCACTCGGGAAACTGGATTTCCTTTACATGACCCGCTTTTAGCAGTTTTTCCACTTCTTTGGCTATGACTTTGTCCTTTTCCGGTCCAAAATGTCGCCTCTTCTGTTGGACGGGTCGAGCTCCTTTTGTGATATTGAGATGGTGTTCAGCCACTCGAGGGTTGATCCATGTGAGATCATGCACATCTCTCGCAAAGATGTCCTCGTCTCCTTCAGGCAAGCCACCAACTCTTCCTTGGCTTCCAGCTGTTGTGCTATCCGTGTGGCCTTTCCTGGGGCGATTTCCACCAGTTCTCCTTCTTCCACTTTGCCAGTCTTGGGTGGGGAGTCCTCCAGGACGCAGACATCCGAAATGATAATAGGTTTGCTTTTGAGGTCATCTGTTCGGGCTTTCTTTTGATCATCCCGAACCATTTGTACGTAGCAGCTTCTGGAGGCCTTTTGTTCTCCATGAACTTCTCCCACCAATTGTCCCACCGGAAATTTCAACTTTTGGTGATACGGGGAAGCTACCGCATGAAAAAGGGTAAGGAAAGGGCGCCCAAGAATAACATTATAAGTGGACGGAGTGTCCACAATAAGGAAAGGGATTATACTAGTTTTTTGGCTGGGTTTTACACCCAGAGTCAGAGGCAATGAAATATGCCCTGTAGGGTGGACCACATGCCCTGCGAATCTAAAAAGGGGGGTAGCCACATCTTCTAACTGAGTATTTCCCAGCTACATCTGTCCGAAAGCTTCCTGAAAGAGGATATTGACGGAGCTTCCCGAGTCGACCAGTACCCTAGCCACCTCATAATTGGCTAGGGAGATACAAATAACTAAAGCATCTGTGTGTGGCAGTAGGACGCCTCTTAGATCTTCTGGATCGAATGAAACGGGCGGTGCAACTTGAATAGTTTGGTTGGTGACGATGGCCAAACTCTCCATGAGGTGGGCGTAGGATTTCCTCGCCTGGTTAGAGTCCCTGTCGGTATGTCCTCCAGCTATAACATGGATAACCCCCCGTGTGGGGGCGTTATCTAGATTGGACGAAGGGCCCTCACCAGATGGGCCTCCCTGAGAAACAACCTCCTGGGACGGCGTTTGGGGGAAGGTGACTTGAGGCGATTGATTATATGGCCCTAGACGGGTTACATTCGGTCGGGGGCCTCGCCGTGCCGGTCCTCCTGCCTGGAACCGCATTTGCGGATATGCAGTGTGGAGGCGATCCAATTCCTCCTGTAACTTAAAACATCGGCCACTAGTGTGGCCATATTCCGTATGATATTGACAGAAGAATGGGGCAAGGGGTTACGTGGGATCCCCCTGTACCCTAAGGGTCGTTGTAGCAGACCCTGTTGATCATAGAATTCCATCTCTCGTTCCTTCCAAGTCCTCGCACGAGGAAGCACTTCAGTGGCCATGATTTGTAACGAAAGCACAGGGCGAACACCCTGCGGCATGGGATGAGGCCTCGGAGCCTCCTGTCGAAAAGGTCGCACATATTCCCGCCGAGGGGGCACTTGAGGAGCAGCGGGGCGAGCTTTTTCAGTTGGGACTACTGTGACAACCCGTTCAGCTCTCCACACCCTTAATCCTTCTTCTTCGCGGATAAATTGTTCCGCACGGCTTAGTAGCTCCTCATAACTGTCCGCGGGTTGTCTTGACAAGGAACTGAGGAAGGTGCCCTCCTTCAGCGCGTGCTTGTTGGTGCAATCGACCCAGGTTGACTCGAGTTTGACTCGAGCAGTACCTTGATAGTATTTTGATGATAGACAAAACTCATGACATGGGATTGTCATGGGAAAGTCCAACATGGGGTTGACATGGAAAATCCAAGCATGGAGCTTGGTGTGGAAGTCCAAGGGGGAAGCCTTTGCATGGGAAAGTCCAAAGCATTGCGAAGCCGTGCATTTGGTGCTTGGCATGGGAAATCCAAAGCATTACGAAGTTGTGCGCTTGGTGCATTTGGGAAGTCTTGAGAACTTGGTAAGTTCACTAGGCTCGGGTCCTTGAGTCGGTGAAGGATGGCATTGCGAAGCCGTGCGCTTGGTGCATCCGAGGGACCGCCGGACAGGGAGCGAATGGAGTGAGCCCAAAGGGAAGAATACTTCTAGGGCAAGAGATGCGAAGGATGGCGCTGCGAAGTCATGCGTTTGGCGCATCCGAGGGACGTAGGCCGGGGGAAGAGAGCTTCGGTGGGGAACTCCATGAGGGATAAGGTGGACTTGGCCAAGTGGCTAAGACTGAGTGTCGGACACTCAAACAACTTTGTGTTTGAGGTTTTAGCTGACATAAGTCGATTGTCATAGGTGCCAGTCGACTGCTCTAGGCCGTATAGGTTCGACCAGTGTTCGATCAACTAAGTCCGCCGATCAATCGATCGCTGGGAGAATCACGATCGCCGAGGGATGGCAATGATCGATGACACTGCACGCGAGAATCAAGCTCGCCAGCACTTGATTGATGGATGATCAGTCGACTGATGGGTGCCATCAGTCAACTGATGTGTGATCTGTTGGAACTTAACCAACGTGGATCTGGCCGTTGTGAGACAACGGCTACGGGACCAGTCGACTAATGGTCACGATCAGTCGACTGATGGGCGCAAAAATAGCTTGATGCAGGTTATAAAAGGAGCTCGAGTTGGAGGATTTCGCCAAGGTTTTTGTGGAGCTATTGGAGGGGAATTAATGCTGCATTCTAGTCCTTCAAGAGTCAATCAAAGCAAGCAACAAACAAGTGATCAAAAGCAATCGGTGAAAAGTGTTTCTTTTGTATTGTATTTGTATTCTTGTTTGTATTTGTATATTACTGTTGTAATTGCTTGTGAGAGGTTTCTTCACCTCCGACGTGTAGTCGAGAAGGAGTTTGAGTATTGCCGTGTGCATTTCTAGAGCTCGAGGAGCTCACCCGTGGAGTAGGAACCATTCGGTTCCGAACCACGTATATCGTGTGTGTTTGCGTGTGCTTATTTGTTGTTAGTATTATTATTGTTTTATTATTTCCGCTGCGCTAACGACAATCATAGACAAGCAACGCAACAAGAACGAGAGAATTCCGACATCCAACGATTAAGGGCTAGTCACCCCCCCCCTCTAGCCGGCCGTCCCGATCTCCCAACAGTGCTGAACAGCGCCTCTGAAAGATTCAGATCTGGCCGAGGGGATTCCCCTAGCCGCAGAAGTGAATCGGTGGAGGTACCCTCTAAGGGATTCTGAGGGTCCCTGGGTGATATGCATTAACATGGAGGCGTCATGTTTATACGCCTTGCAGCTGACAAACTCCCGGCTGAACATTCCCCGAAAATCAGCGAAACATGTGATGGATCATGGGTGCAGAGTATTAAACCACTTTTGTGCCGAGCTGGTTAAGGTGGTCCGGAAAACTCGGCATTTGAGAGCATCGGTATAACAGTGGAGCGAGGCCGCTTCGTCGAACTGAGATATGTGCTCTTCGGGATCCGTCGAACCATCATACTTATCGATCTGAGGATTCTGGAAGTAGGACGGAGGGACTTCAGAGAGAATGTCCATTGTAAAGGGACTGGGCTCGTATACTTCCGGAGGTCTGGTTGATTGACTTTCGCCCTGTTCTTCCATATACGTTTGGGTGAAGGGCATAGTGTTCTGAGGCGTTCTTCCCCCAAGTCCTCCTCCAGGCAATATTTCCACATTGACGGTTGTACGAGATGGAGGAGGCATTTCTGGGGGTGGGCCTTTGGAAGAAGGTTCACCGGAATGCGGATGCAGATACCCGGTCCTTCTCCTTTCCCTAGCGAGGGCTTCTGTAATAGCGTCATCCATCAGGGCCTTCAGCTGCGATGGTAGAAGGGTGATGGGGCGCTCCTCCGCTGCAGAGGTAGCAGGTTATTGTACTTCTTCAGGTTTCATCTCGACGTCCAGCTCAATGTTTCCCACAGACGGCGCCAACTGATGCGACGGGGAAAATCTGTTCACTCCTTTTCAATGCAGTGAAGCACTGAGGGAGATCTCAGAGGGTTCTCAAAGGCCGCAATCAGTAGAGAATAAGAAGATGAAGTAGATGAAACGCAAAAACCAGCACCAGCAATCGAAACTCAAACATAAGATGTAACATGGTTCGGAATAAGGATTCCTACTCCACGGAGGTGAGCCTTCTCACCGGGAGCAGTGCCCAAGCACTTTCACTATGAAGGTCCTCCTTTACAGAAAAGAAATTTCCGGAGGTGGAGGAAAAGAACCTCTTACAATGATATCACCAGACGAGAAAAAACACAAAAGATGTAACAACAACAAATCACTGCCCTTCTTCTCCGGCGAGATGGTTGTCCCCTTTTTTCCTCTCGCGTCTTCTTCCCTCTTGCTGGGTTGGAATAATTGTGGATCCCCTCCCTCCTCCTTGCTTCCTCCCTTTTATCCTCCTTTCTTCCCCCATCGTAGCGTCGTGGGCTATCTCCATCGTACACGTGGCCACCACCTCCACCTGGAGAATAATTCTATTGTAGATATGAGGAACGAAGGTTCCTCGGAATATTGTGTGGGGGCCTCCCAAGCCATTTCATAACACCTCTTCTCTACTTTCCAGGTAACTAGGTTAGACTATCTCCCTCAACCATCCACTTTAGGTGAAGCTAGCTTAGGTCTATGGCCCACGGGTGACCTAGCCTTAGGGCTCCTCATCAACCCGAACCAATTCCTCTTTTTCCCGTGCCATACTTCCTTCGGATCAATCAGGTTGAGCCGACCCCTTAGCGAAGTGTCTTCCGTCTCTTCTTTGCCATGCCAATTACTTCTACTAACTCTCCCGTGCCAATTGCTTCTGCTAAATCTCCCGTGCCAATTGCTTCTGCTAACTCTCCCGTGCTAATTGCTTCTGCTAACTCTCCCATGCCAATTTCTTCTGCTATTCGCGTCCAAATCATTCTTCCTTTTTTCCCTTCGCCGAGCCGAATATTTTGGATCGGATCCGGGGTTACACGTTAACCCTTTTATCTGGATTTATATGAAAAAGTTGCCAGTAGTATCATTGGACTCTCTCCAAGCCCGGCTCGAACCCGAACATGTTCAAACCATGGAATAGTTTAATAATAATATGGTAAGAGTCAGAGGTCAATCGTTAGCTTTGGTTGTTGGACTCTCTCCAAGCCGGAATAATTGGTTGAATGTACTCTAACCATATTAAAACTATTTCTCGATTAATGAGTTGGCTTTAACCTGAAGCATCGGCTTGTTGGACTCTCTCCAAGGTCGATGTAAAGGGAGGTGAAGTTGGGTGCTATGCATATGATGCATACTTGTTAATGTGTTAACAACCCGATGTATGTGTGAACATTCAATTAGTTGATAGCACATTGTGATAGTTGCATATACGTGATATGCAATCGGTATATTTGATACCTACCATCGTAGTTATGAATGCCTTGTTGGACTCTCTCCAAGGTTGTTCATATCTATGATGGATATCAGCCTATTCGGAGATGGACCTACGATCTCCCGAAGTGATTTTGGGGTTTTTCAAATTCAAAAAATGAATGGGATTTATAAATGTATATTAATGCATTTTAAAATCATTTTCTCATTTATGCTAGTTTTGTATTTATAGGTTAATCGATTGATCATGACGTCTTTGAATTTGCGCACTATTTTGGATTCAAACAAATTGACTGGGCCTAACTTCCTGGACTGGCTTAAAAACCTGAGAATTGTTCTCAAGGCGAAAAAGCTAGCATATGTCCTTGAAGAGCCTCTTCCCAACCGTCCTAGGGACGATGCAACTCCAGACAAAATGTTGGTCTATCAGAAGCATGTGGTAGATTTTGAACTGGCGAGTTGCATCATGCTAGCTGCGATGGTACCTGAGCTTCAAAAGCAACATGAGTGTATGAATGCTAATACCATGGTCTTCCATCTTCATGAGTTGTTTGATGACCAAGCTAGATCCAAAAGGTTTGAGGTCTCCAGGCTCCTCTTCACCATGAAGATGCAAGAAGGTTCGTCTGTAGTATAGTTTGTGCTAAAGATAAATGGGTACATCCAGCGACTAGCCACTCTCGGGTTTGTGATGGATCATGAATTAAGTATTGACTTAATTATGCATTGTTTGCCCAAGAGTTTCTCACAATTTGTGATGAACTATAAGATGAACAAATTAGAATCCACTATTCCTGAGCTCCTCAATATGCTGAAGACTGTGGAGCCTTCTGTGAAGCAAGAGAAGAAGGTGGTTCTGTTAGTTGATTCCTCAAAGAAAGGTTCTAAGAGGAAGGCAAAGGAACAGAAGAAAGGGAAGAACAAGAAGGCTAAGAAGGCAGAACCAGGACAAAAGGGCACTTGCCATCATTGTGGCAAGGAAGGCCACTGGCGAAGAAACTGCAAGATTTATCTTGAGTCCATGAAGAAGAAGAAGGCATCCGATGCCCCATCCTCTTCAGGTATCTTCGTTATTGATTGTCATTCTATTTCCTTAGACACTTGGGTATTGGATACTGGGTGTGGCTCACATATATGTAATGGCATACACGGGCTAAGGAATAGAAGAAGACTCATCATAGGGGAGTCAAATTTGCGAGTTGGCAATGGAGCAAAGGTTGCTGTGGTCGCCATCGGAACTTATTTGCTGAAGATCTCTAGTGGACTAGTCTTGGAACTGGACAATTGCTATTGTGTTCCTTCTCTAATAAAGAACATTGTTTCTATTTCCTGCTTAAATAGAAATGGTTACCATTTGACGTTTAGTAACAATTATTGTTATATAACTTTGAATGACATACTTTATGGAACTGGAACTTTGAGCAATGACATTTATACGTTGGACATATCCAGTGACATTTTCAATATCGAAACGAGCAACAAGCGTGCTCAAAAGAATAATCAATTAGACTCCTACATGTGGCATTGTCGTCTTGGCCATGTAAGCAAGAAACACATGTCTGAATTACACCGATGTGGAATTCTGGAATCGTTTGAATTGGATTCATATGATACATGCGAATCATGCTTAAAAGGCAAGATGACTAAGTTACCTTTTACAGGAAAAGGTGAACGAGTGGGAGAGTTGCTAGGTCTAATACATACTGATGTATGCGGACCTATGTCAACTCAAGCTTTAGGAGGCTATAGCTACTTCATTACCTTCACCGATGATCACTCACGATTTGGGTATGTGTTCTTGATGAAACACAAGTCTGAAGCCTTTGAAAGGTTCAAAGAATTTAGAAATGAAGTAGAGAAACAACATGACAAGAGTATTAAAATACTTCGATGGATCGAGGTGGTGAATACTTAAGGCAAGAGTTTCTTGATTATCTAAGAGACAATGGTATATTGTCTCAATGGACTCCGCCATATACACCACAGCATAATGGTGTATCTGAGAGGCGTAACCGGACCTTGTTGGACATGGTCAGGTCAATGATGAATCATGCGAATCTTTCCAGGTCCTTTTGGGGCTATGCACTTCAGACAGCTATTTAATTGTTAAACAGAATGTCAACCAAGGTAGTCTCTACTACTCCATATGAGATATGGAATAGTAAGAAACCTCATGTATCTTACTTGAAGATATGGGGTTGTCCTGCTTATGTGAAGCGGCCTGTATCAGACAAATTGGATGCTAAGTCTGATAAATGTTTATTTATTGGATACCCTAAGGAAATAAGAGTTTACCAATTCTATCATCCTGTGGAACAAAAGGTGTTTGTTTCAAGGCATGTTGTGTTTCTAGAGAAAGAGTTTCTCTTGCAAGAAAACAGTGGGAGTGTCGTTGATCTTGAGGAGGTTCAAGAGACTCAAATAGACATTGATGAGATACCTGGTGAAGCACAACAGTCGGTAACTCATAGTGATGAACAATCGGCTAGACCTATTGAAACACCACATCTTCATAGATCTGGTAGAACACACAACATTTCTGAGAGATATGGATTTCTCGTAAGTGAATCGAACGATGTGTTACTCATTGATGATGAGGAGCCTACCAGTTATGAAGAAGTGCTGACATGTTCAGAAAGGGATAAGTGGCTTGATGCCATGAAGTCGGAAATGGATTGCATGTATGAAAACCAAGTTTTGAACTTGGTTGACCCACCTGAAGGCATCAAGCCTATAGGGTGCAAGTGGGTTTTCAAGAAGAAAACCGACATGGATGGTAATGTGATTACCTATAAGGCTAGATTAGTGGTGAAAGGATATCGTCGAAAATAAGGTGTTGATTATGATGAAACATATTCACCTGTAGCTATGCTTAAATCCATTCGGATGCTCCTGGCCATAGCGGCTCATTATGATTATGAGAATGGCAGATGGATGTGAAAACAACTTTCCTTATTGGAAACCTACTCGAGGACGTGTATATGATACAACCTGAGGGTTTCACATCGGTTGATAAAACCAAGGTATGCAAATTGCGACAGTCCATATATGGATTGAAGCAAGCATCCAGGAGCTGGAATATCCGTTTTGATGAGACAATCAAAAAGTTTGATTTCTCACAAAATCCAGACGAACCTTATGTGTACAAGAAGGTTAGTGGGAGTGCAGTCCTGTTCCTAGTATTGTATGTCGATGACATATTACTTATAGGAGACGATGTTTTAGTCTTACAGTCAGTTAAGATTTGGTTATCCAAGACATTCTCCATGAAAGACCTAGGAGAAGCAACCTATATCCTCGGGATTAAGATCTATAGAGATAGATCGAAACGGTTGCTTGGTCTTTCGCAGTCTACATATATAGACCGAGTGCTAAAGAGATTTAGCATGTCAGAATTCAAGAAAGGTTTCCTACCCATTGGGAATGGGATACACCTTTCGAAGTCTATGTGTCCGCGCACAGAAGACGAGAGGATTTGGATGAGTAAGATTCCCTATGCATCCGCAATAGGATCTATCATGTATGCTATGTTATGTACGAGGCCCGATGTATCGTATGCTCTGAGTATCATGAGTAGATACCAGTCTGATTTAGGAACGGATCATTGGGTGGCTATTAAGAAGAACCTTAAGTACTTAAGAAGAACTAAGGATGTGTTCCTAATATATGGAGAAGGGGACATGGTGATATGCGGGTATACAGATGCCACCTTCCAAACAGACAAGGATGATTCCAGGTCTCAGTCTGGATACGTGTTCACCTTGAATGGGGGCACAGTGAGTTGGAAAAGTTTCAAACAAGACACTGTAGCGGATTCTACCACTAAGGTAGAATACATTGCAGCTTTGGAAGCAGCAGAGGAAGCGGTTTGGATCAAGAAGTTCATTTATTAACTTGGTGTGATTCCAGCCATTGTTGAAGCAATACCGGTCTACTACGACAATAATGGAGCAATTGCACAGACAAAAGAGCCAAGGTCTCATCAATGATCCAAACATGTGCTTAGCCGCTATCATCTTATCAGAAAGATCATCAGTAGAAAGGAAATACAAATCGAGAAAATCCCCACTGAAAGGAACTTAGAGGATCCTTTGACTAAGGCATTATCTCAAAGTAAGTTTTAGGGTCATGTTAGAGCTTATGGTATTGGATATCGTAGCAATTGACATTAGGCCAAGTGGGAGTTTGTTAGTGATATATGAGAGATGTCCTAAGGCAATCGCCTTGTGTTTGAACCATTTATATGATAAATGAAGATTCACTATTTGAGTATACATGTTTTCATGTATTTGATTAGATCTTAAACTCATTTACTGAATGTTCACGATACGATTCACAACATGAGAGAATTTGTGATTGGATGACAACTAGTGAGTATCTCTACATGTGTAATTGTGATGTATCGGAATTATCCCTAGTTGATGAATTGATGGATTTGGACACCATTGATTCTGTCGAGACTAGCACGAGGTATACTCCTTGGTGTATCCAAGCAGCTGATTCTCACTGGCTAGAGACATTGTGATGTCCGGAGTTAATCGTGGATGCTAGTTATGGTAACTAGTTCATTGGAGTGACCAGTCGTAAGACTTCATATGGTTCTCTGCATATATAGATATGTCAATGAAGTTCTTACTGTAGCTTAAGTGCGATGTTCCTTTGACTTACGGTATTCAAGTCATCTTGATCATAAAGACTTATGCTTTGACATCTTAAGCAAGCATCTCTAAGGAGATGTGGACCCAGGATGATTGGGTATAAGTCATAGTGATCAAAGGTGTTTGAATAGCCTATAAAGGATTCACCACTCCTTGCGAGGAGATGTATACCCATGGCCTCTCGTCGGATTGTTACTAAAGTCTTTTGACAAAGCATTACATGTTTAGAGTAAGGTACTCTTTGATACATGTGCAGTAACTAGAATCTATAGGACGAGGAAATGATACTTGGGCTAGGTGTGACGTAGTCAACCTAGTGGGGACTGACACTATAGACCATGTCCTGAACAAAGTGGGTATAAGATGAGTGAAGGGAATGGGGCACGATTCATTCGAGCTGCTGAAAGATTTCAGAAATAGTTCTAGATCAACCGTTGATCTTTTCGGTTAATTGGGGATCATGATGTACTACTAGGTGCCACTCATGATTGTTCTATAATTAATGGTTAATTATAGACTTCCAACATAAATCGAGAACCTATTTGGTCACAAGTACAACGAGTGTAATCCAAAGGATTTAAAACGAGATTGAGAATGAGATTCTCAGACCGAGAGAAACTAGGTTTGGTTGGACCAAACATGGAGCGAGCATGAAATCATTTCAGTCGCAATGGAAGTGTAGATGGGCCGTGTCTTATGAAGACATGATGGATGAACCAAATTGGTTTGTTTTTAACGAATGAACCAAAGTTGGTTCGGTTCATTTTAACATAAAATAGACCATCATGGTTTGGTTTATTTTAACTTAAATTAATGGAGCGGGTTAACGGGCTTTTGGTTATGATCCGATAACCATTAAGAGAATTTGTTCTCTATAAAATAGGGCTTAAGGGTTTTGTTAAGCCCTAATCCAAGTCCAAGCAAGGCTAAGTTGCCGCCCCCTCCCTCTTCTTGTGATGTCTGCGCCAACTCTCCATGCCGCCGCCCACCACCACCCAAGCTCCCTTGCCGGCATCCAGTAGCTGCCGTCCTCTCCCCTTGCTGGCGTCTGTTGGTGCAGGGGCACTAGATAATCGAACCTGTGTTTTGATTATGGCAAAGACACAAAGTTAAGTTTACATCGTTATCTCACGAGCTAAATCGAGTGTGCAGAAAAGTACTAAAGCTGGATCTGAAGGCTAGCGACACCCGGAGGAAGCCGCGGTGGTCGGGCAACACTTGAGTCACTTCGGAGGGAGCCGAAGGAATCGAGTGGAAGGACAGAAGCGAGAGCTACAAGGTAAGTATCGAGGAAAGCTCGTGTGAGTGAGAGATTGTAAGGTCGTGTTCTCTTTACGGGGATGACCGTAGGCGGCGATCCGACTAAGACATCCTGTGGAAGGTCTAGGTTGAGATCGGACGGTTAGAAACCGTCGCATTTATCGTTTTATGATCTAACCTCTTACTGCAGGGAAGTGGCCAGGCTGGCAATGATCGACATTGGCGATCGATGCTCATCACCGATCGATGGGAGGCATCACGATCGATGGCGATTTAATCACCGCGCTAGGTCAAAATTGATAACATTTGACGTGGCCACTTCGCGATAGAATTTGGACAACTTCGTGATATGTTCCAAAAAAAAAAGGAGACAAATTCAGAGGCCAAAATCTATAAAAGGAGGGGAGGATTCCAACTCCAAACATCATCAAGTGCTCCTACAACGCCAACGCTCCAACACTGTCATAACACCGACGCGACAACAAGCTCAGATCTTCTTCGTCGGCAGCAGCATCTAGTAATATATTTTAATGTTGTATTCATTGTTTTTATTCATAACGAGGTGAGGTAGGCTTGTTGCCTCATCCTCGTACTTCCGGATTTTGTGATCGTTGTCTCCTACCTCCAATGAGGAGGAGACGTTATAGTGCTTTGCCCTCCGTACGCGGTCTAGGACCGATAGGGCCTTGGAGTAGCAACCGCTGGGTTGTGAACCAAGTAAAATAAACGTGTCACTTTATTTTCCGCTGTGCTTACTTGTTTACTTGTGTCTCAATGAACGAATTCAAACGAAAGATTTACGATCGCTATTAACCCCCCCCCCCCCCCGTTCTAGCGACGCTCCTCGATCCAACAATTGGTATCTGAGCGGGGGCACTAAGATTTGGTGAAACCACCGATCTAGCACGTTTTTGTTTTCTTTTCGTATTTTTCGATTCATTTTTTTTTGTCCTTTTTCCTCCCGCACTACTAATCCAAGACGAAGTCTTGGTACGTTTCTTTTGGTTGTGTGCTTGCAAGTTTTCTCTCATGGAGTAGCCGACGGTAAAACGGCCATAACTTTTCGCACAAGTGGACTCATATAACGATCTACCTACCAAATCGAAGCTCTCTGAGAGATCTACATTTCTTATGAGGGTTTACCCTCATAACAAGCTCTTTCCAGACCCAAAATCCAACGTCTAGTACCCTTTCGGGGACATCAAAGGTCGTAAGTTGTTAGTTTTTGTTAGGTTCTTATTTTTCTCATTTAATTTTATTTATTTCCTATTTATTTCCCACATTACTAATCCAAGACCAAGTGTTGGAATTCCCTTTGGTTTTTATTCGTGTTTTGCAAGATACTTAATGGCTCACATTGAGGGGTATAGCACCACCCGACCTCCGTTCTTTAACGGAGATAATTTCCGTTATTGGAAAGGTCGGATGGAGTGTTTCTTGAAAACACAAGTCGAGACTTGGATAATAATCCAAACCGGCTTTGCTCTACCCACCATTGATCAAGGAGAGCCCTTGGATTTCAACAAGTGGACTAATGCAACCAAGAGGCAAATTGAAGTCGATGCAAGTGCAACTCAAATATTGCAATGCGGGTTGTCCAAGGAAGAACTCAACCGCATCGGACCATTCATTAGCGCCAAGGACCTATGGAACAAATTAATCGAGCTACACGAAGGAATGTCCGATGCTAAGGTATGTAAACGTGACCTTCTTTTCAATAAGTTGTATAACCTTAAGATGCAGGAACACGAGACGGCGACGCAACTACATGCCCGTGTCCAGGACATTGTCAATGACCTGCACACCATCGGACACAAGGTCGAAAACCATGACCTACTAAGGTACGTTCTTAATTTATTTCCTAGGACTACCTTGTGGGCATCCATGGTCGATGCCTACAAGGTCTCTAAGGACCTTTCGAAGCTTAGGTTAGACGAATTATTTTTCGAATTTGAACTTCACGAGCAAACTAACGTGGTCCGGGCCAAGAGAGGTATTGCTCTACTTGTAGGACAAAGAAGCAAGCCACCTACCAGGCAAGAAGATGGACTCGAACCCAACGACGAATTATAGTCCGAATCCGAAAAGGTGGAAGCAATAGTGAACATAGTGCAGAAGATCGTTCGGAGGGAAAGGAGGCTACTAAAGAATCAAAAGAGGGCACAATTCAAATCAAATCAAAAGAAGGCTTTTCATGCAACATGGGACAACGAAGAAGGCGGCGGCATGGCATGCATGGCAAGACCCGAAGAGTCCAAGTCAGATTCCGAATCTGAATCCAATTACAACACCGACTCCGAACTCGAGGACTACTTCGAGAAGCAACTCAAAGCCGGATCAAAAGAGAAAATTAAGGTTAGTCGCTCACTAATTCATACGCTTTACAATACAATTAAAATGCTTAATAGGAAATTAACTAAGTCCGAGTCTAGGGTTGAGTCGTTACTTGAGGAGGTTGAAACCCTCAAGCAAGAGGCTACTATAACCTCTTTAACTAGTCAAGTTCAAGAGGAAAACTCAACCCAAATTGAAAAACTTGAGGAGGAGAATTCTCTCTTGAAAGACCGAGTTCAAGAGGTTCAGGCTAGGTTGGAAAAGTTCACGTTGGGATCTAAGAACCTTAATCGACTACTTTTAACCCAAAGAGTCGTCTACAACAAAGTCGGACTCGGATTTAAGTCAAAGACTACGAATATGTCTTATATGTCTATCGTAAATCGTAGTCATCAAAGAGTTCAAACATGGGTCCCAAAGGATTTATTGAATTCACATATAAGGACTAATAAGTTTTGGATTCCCCAGGATCAAATTCATTATTTGAATAGACCATATTGGTTCAATGGTCCAGGGGGAGCTAACACTAAAATAGTATACCCGCTTACTTAGCAAAACCATTGAATATTTTACATTAATTTGTAGAACGGCAAGATAGGGAAAATAGTTAGTCAACTCTTGACAACATAGTATCAGGATGCGGCGAGATGAAAGTACGTTAGGGAAACAAAGTTTTGTGTATTCGAGCTAGATAAGGCGTATCTAGCTTGGTGCACTTGACCGAGTGGAACTAGCTGAAGCTACCTCGTCGTATCCTAAACTAGTTAGACCAGGAAGTAACCCTAAGTGACTTAAGTGATATTTTCTTGAATTTGGCTTTGTCTAAGGAAGTGGTCATTGTTCCGATCAAAGAAGGCCCCTGTGCCTCGCCACGACCTGGAAGCCAGTTTCTCAAAAACTTTCTTAACGATCTAAAGGTTAAATCCAAATCTAACCCAAGGTTGACTATCTTTAATCAATTTAAAATCATCTCACAAAACATATAAGGTGAACAAATTATGAGACACATAGAATGGGTGAGATGTTAAGGATAATTGAAATATACTTAAAACAATCTCTTCAAGATACTACTTATTTTCTCAACTATTGTACTTAACAACTCTTAGGCCAAAGTTTAGCGCCCCCTACATCTCTTATACTTCATATATTTGACTAAGGGGGAGAGAAAACTAACCTTAAGGGTTATATTATAAACCTTTAGATTATTAGTGCAGAGGGACACACCTCGAACCAATCTATCTAACTACTGCTAGACGCATGCTTGGACTCATATTTGATTTATCTAGATGCATGCATATATGACATTGTTTTTTAAAAACCCTATTTTATACAAAAACCCCAATTTTTTTTTTGATTTATGGCAAAAGGGGGAGAAGAGCGAAAGTTAAGGGGGAGTAACACAAAATTTGATTTTGAAAACTAAAGTATCTCTTTCAAAACTCACCTAGGGATAAGGGGGAGTTTTGGTTAAGGGGGAGCTTTTGGGAATGACATTCATCATCTACTATACTTGTTTTATGCTTTAATTTTCTTAACTTTGTGTTGGTTTGCCATAGATCAAAAAGGGGGAGATCGTTGGTGCAGGGGCACTAGATAATCGAACCTGTGTTTTGATTATGGCAAAGACTCAAAGTTTAGTTTACATCGTTATCTCACGAGCTAAATCGAGTGTGCATAAAAGTACTAAAGCTGGAGCTGAAGGCTAGCGACACCCGGAGGAAGCCGCGGTGGTCGGGCGACACTCGAGTGACTTCGGAGGGAGCCGAAGGAATCGAGTGGAAGGCCAGAAGCGAGAGCTACAAGGTAAGTATCGAGGAAAGCTCGTGTGAGTGAGAGATTGTAAGGTCGTGTCCTCTTTACGGGGATGACCGTAGGCGGTGATCCGACTAAGACTTCCTGTGGAAGGTCTAGGTCGAGATCGAAAGGTTAGAAACCGTCGCATTTATCATTTTCCAAGCTAACCTCTTCTACCGCAGGAAGTGGCGCGGGCAATGATCACGGACGTTAGGCGATCGATGCTCATCAGGCGATTGATGGGAGGCATCAGTCGACTGATGGTGATGAATCGGCCTTTGCGCTAGGTCAAAACGGATAACATTTGACGCGGCTACTTCGCGATAAAATTTGGACAACTTCGTGATCTGTTCAAAAAAAAAGGAGACAAATTCAGAGGCCAAAATCTATAAAAGGAGGGGAGGATTCCAACTCCAAACATCATCAAGTTTATTCATCAAGTGCTCCTACAACGCCAACGCTCCAACACCGTCATAACGTCGATGCGACAACAAGCTCAGATCTTCTTCGTCGGCAGCAACATCTAGTAATATATTTTAATATTGTATTCGTTGTTTTTATTCATAACGAGGTGAGGTAGGCTTGTTGCCTCATCCTCGTACTTTCGAATTTTGTGATCGTTGTCTCCTACCTCCAATGAGGAGGAGACGTTATAGTGCTTTGCCCTTCGTACGCGATCTAGGACCGATAGGGCCTTGGAGTAGCAACCGCTGGGTTGTGAACTAAGTAAAATAAACGTGTCACTTTATTTTCCGCTGTGCTTACTCGTTTACTTGTGTCTCAATGAAGGAATTCGAACGAAAGATTTACGATCGCTATTCACCCCCCCCATTCTAGCGACGCTCCTCGATCCAACAGCGTCGAGCTACTGCCGGAGGAGCTCCGGTGATCTCCTTTGGGTTCGACAACAAGGTGAGCTTCAACCTTCCCTTTTGGCCGACCCCTATTTCTCCACCAAAAGCTGTCCAGTTTTCTGGACAGCTTGTTTCCTTCTCGTCAGAGCATCGTTTGGACGACGTTTGGAGCTCTGACAGTAGTAGCCTTGCTGGGGATTCGATCTCCGGTAATCCTCATAGGTGGAGGACGAAGGATTCGTCAAATGGTTGACGAATACCTCTCCGGAGAAGCGAGTTTTTGAGGACTCATTTTGGATCCGAATTTTGATTCGGATCGTGATCTTCTCTTGATCACATCATCTTCAACACGAGGCTAGTAACCCGTACGAAGACGAGGCTCGTGACTTTGTGAAGTCATCCCTAAGATACTCGGCGTGGATACGGATAGAGACGATTCTAGCGAGAATCGTTCCGGTTGATGTCTTTCCCGCTACACGTGATACGTCAGGTATACGTAGTATAAATTTCCTTTTATTGCAAAATTTGAATTTATGGTCATGTCTACACATGTTGTACTATGCATGTGTGTGATGTGTGTATTGTAATAAATTAGATTTATTATTTTATTCCTTCCGCTGTGCACATGTTTACGAAACATGTTCGAACACACACTCGCCGCGGTGCCGGAAACCCAACAGTAGATAGGATCACCATGCACGAGCGACCGAAGCGGGAAGCAATTCCCCTCAAGTGGTATCAAAGCCACAGTTTCTGATTTTGTGTGTTTAGGATTCAGTTACTTTTATGCGCTTATCATATATTGTATGTGTCAGATAATAGTAGGATGTGCTTAGGCTAACTTTTTGATTGCAGGCATAAGATCCAACTATTATGGCCATATGTGTGTCTATGTGATTGGATGTGTGTAATTGTAATATTATTTGAATCCTCGGGGTTGACGAGATTAGTATTTAATTTTTGTAATTAAATACGACATTGTTTAGTCACTCTTTTATTTTAGTTTACTTTCGATCTTGATTTCATGTACACTCCTTTGTGGAGTATAGGATCAATGGATGTAAATTAAAATAATTTTTCTTGGCTCGGATCTCCGGATGGCTTGTACATGGCATAGGGAGGAGCAGACGAGATGGCGACACGACGGGAGGTATATTGGAAAACAAAAGCCATAATAGTTAGAATTTTTTTTCATATTTATTGCTTCTTGTTTGATATGCATGTTGTGTGCTTGGAAAATTCCACAATTTTAAATTTCTAAGTGGGAGAGGGATAATTTTAAAAATTCCCATGGCCTTCATTACGATTTGTCATGTGATGCAAACAAACTTGCGCATCGGCTCTGAGTGCCTTCCTCCCCAATGGATGAGTTTGTTTTGCGGATCACAGGGTCAAATATGGTTATAGGAAATTATTTAGGAGCTTGTGTACTTCCCCATCGGAAGGCACATAATCCGAGATAATTTCCTTAGTATCGAGTAATGGTGAACACTTAGATGCAAATAAGTGTATCCTCCCCATCGGAGTCACTGCTTTTATTTGTAGGACCGAAGGGGAACCAACTATTAATTTTATTTGTCAAAAAGTAAGGTTGACAGTATAATAAAATTAATGGGTAAAATCTCCTCTTACAAATGTAGAATTCGTATACATCGACACTATCGTGGCATACAATATTCTTGGTGTTTTAAGTTAGTGGTTGATTTTAAAATTTTATTATTTGAGGAATCAATAAATTTTTGAAATCTAAAGTTTTAATCTATATGATTCTTAGGTTTTTCAAAAATGACTTTCAACCCACTTGTTGTGATACTAAAAAAAAAACTTACTGGACCCAATTATGTTGATTGGAAAAGGAATCTAGATATTGTTTTGACTGCTGAGGAGTACAAGTATGTACTCTATGAAGAGTGTCCTCCTAAGCTTGCGGATGATTCTGGGGAAAAGGAGAAAGAGAGTTATAAAAAGTGGATTAAGGTTGATGAGATGGTGTGGTGTTACATTTTGGCTTCTATGTCAAATGTATTGCAACATCAGCATCAAGCTATGCCTACTGCTTATGACATGATGCTCAAAGGAACTTTTCGGACACTAGAATCGGGCTGCTAGGCAGGAAACCATAAGGAACTTGATGACGACGACCATGATTGAGGGAACACCCATGAGGAATCATGTTCTCAAGATGATGGTTCATTTGAATGAGATGGAAGTCCTTGGAGCTGAGATCGATGGGGAAACCCAGGTCGATATCATTCTCCAATCTCTACCTAGGAGTTTTGAGCAATTTCGTAACTACAACATGAATAAAAGGTTGTATTCACTGGTGGAGCTTCTGACAGAACTCCAAGCGGTAGAGGGACATTTTTTGTCAGAGTGCTCAGGATCAGGCCATAGTTGCTAAGAAGGTTTCTACTTCTAAGCCAAAAGGCAAGAAGAAGAAGAAACAAGGTGGAGCAAAGGTGGTGGGAGGATCTCAGGGAGGAGCGACGAAGCCGAAAGGCAAGTGCTTCACTTGCAAGCAGATTGGACATTGGAAGAAGGACTGCCCCAACCGAAAGCAGAACAAAGGTATATCCTTTGGTTTAGTCGTTGAAACATGTTTAGCGGTGTTATGTACCGACACCTGGTTTGTAGATACGACAACAACTGATCATGTCTGCAATACTTTGCAGGTGTTCCAGGAAACCAGACGACTAGTTGAGGGGGGATTACTGAAGGGTTTTTGCTTATCGAGTCCGTGAGGGGAAACTTCGCTTCCCACTTCACCTCGTTCGTTTGTTCATGGCGATCCCCTCGATGTCCCCAGATTAAAAAAATTTAATCCTAGACAAAATGGATTACCCAAACAACCAAGTCATCGTCGTTCTATTTGTTTAGAGAGATCACTTGAACAAACTCGTTGTTCAAGCGATCAACCTCTATTCTATGAGTAGCCACGGAATAGATGATGTTCGGATCGCTGACTTTTGTATTTATGATCGGGATTCAAGTGTTATTTAGCCATATACAGATTTATATCATGCTCATAGTTGAAAAACAAAAACAAGCAAGTAACAAAAGAGAATAGAGAATAGATATACCTCTCGATCTTCTAACGTATGACCTTCCTCCTTACGGACGTCGTGTGGGCGACGATCTACCAAAAGTCGAAGCTTCAAGATTGCAAATATTCCTTCCTTGCTCTTCCAAAGCAAGAGGAAGAATAGAAACAAGGTTCTTCTCCTTCCAAAAGCCAACCAACAAGGAACAAAGAAAATCCTTGCCGCCGGCCAACAAGGAGAAGGAGATGATGATGGAAACCAACCAAGACACCAAGGGAAACCCCTAAGTCTTGATTCCACCACTCAAGGAGAAGGAGAAGAGAGGTTTGGACTCTGGAAAATGGCTAGAAAAACAAGTTGGACGTCGGCCACCTTGAAGGAAGAAGAAGAAGGGAATTACCTTCCTTATTTGGTGCTGCCCAAGCCTCCAAAACCCTAACCCTAGCTTTGCCGCCAACTCCAAAACCTTAGCCTCTCTTGATTATTCTTCCACGCCAACCCCTCAAGCTTCTTTTATAGAGTTACGGATAAGCCTCCTTTTAATCTCTACCATTGGTTCTAGGGGTTTAATCTCAACCGTCGGATCTAGAGATTTAATCTCAACCGTCGGATCATAGTGATTTAATCTCTACCTATGGATCTAGAGTTTTGTTTCTATCCATTGGATCTAAGCTTCATGAGGTGTTAATAGGATACATTAAGGACCACGAGGAGGAGTTGGATCTTGGCCACCCATGGATCAAGCCCACATAAAGTCCGATCCATTAATGATAATCCAATCCACTAAAGGATTATCATTGATCTACCTCACCAACCCCCATAAGTTAATATGGGCTCCATATATTATTTGTACATTTTCTCCCCATGTTTAAGATCTCGAATGTTCGTCGATTAATTAATTTACTGACCATTAATTAATCAACATCTAACTCCATGAGTAGTACCACTCAACCTTTTCATCATTCCAGACAAAGTCCACCAGCAGGGTTTACATGATGAACCTTATGAGCTCCTCAAGGGGACATCATCATCCTAATATATAGGACACGATTTCCTCCTATAATCAATGGCACATCATATAAATAATATCATCTCCCAACTTACCGAGCCTATTGATTTAATCTATAAATCTCGCCCATTGGTAAATCAAAGAGATGAATACTAAGTATATGTACACGCTATTATATCGGGATTAAGAGCATGTACATAATAATATCTGAGGTCCGATTCAATTATGTAGTCTGCAATAAATCAAATCACCTCTAAGTCGGTTCTGCTCAATACACTCAAAGTGCACTTGTGTGAATCTATGGTCAAGATAAACCAATACCAAATCACACTACAACCATTCCGATGGTTTGTCCAAAGTCATATCGGTTGTGAGCCTTTACTTATACTTTTCAAGGAGTCGATAACATGATCTCCCGTGTGACACCACACACCATGTTATCTACAATGTAAACTATTAGACAATATGCATACCCATAAATATATGCAAACAATGATCATGTCATTCCACTTATACTAAAAGACTATGCTATCCTTAAACTGCCATAAATCTGATCCCCATTCCCTCCACATGCCTATCAAAAGCTCTCACCGGAAGGGCCTTAGTGAAAGGATCTGCCAGGTTATCCTCTGATGCAATCTTGGCCATAGCAACTTCTCCTCTCTTTACGATTTCTTGTATCAGGTGGTACTTACGCTCTATGTGTTTACTAGCCTTATGGGCTCGTGGTTCCTTTGAGTTTGCAACTGCACCACTATTATCACAATAAATTGTGATAGTTCTAGGCAAACCAGGAATCACATCCAAGTCCATCAGGAAGTTCCTGAGCCACACAGCTACTTTGGCCGCCTCAGAGGCTGCCACATACTAAGCTTCCATGGTGGAGTCCACCACGCATTTCTGCTTGACACTCCTCCATACAATGGCTCCACCTCCCAAAGTAAACACAAAACTTGAGGTAGACTTACCGTTATCCCTATCAGATTGGAAGTCGAAATCCGTGTAACCCATAGGGAGTAATTGGTCTGCCCAGTAAACTAGCATATAATCCCTAGTCCTTCTCATGTACATCAATATATGCTTTACCGTAGTCCAATGTCCCTGTCCTGGATTACTCTGATATCCGCTGACCATGCCCATGGCAAAGCAGATATCTGGTCTTGTACATAGCATCGCATACATGAGGCTTCCTACTGCCGAAACATAAGGAACCGCCTTCATCTCCTCTATCTCCTCAGATGATCTAGGACACATCTCCTTAGATAAAGAAACTCCATGCCTGAAAGGTAGAAAATGCTTCTTGGAGTTCTGCATGCTAAAACGCTGCATAATCGTGTCTATGTATGAAGCTTGGGATAAGCACAACATCCTTTTCCTGCGATCCTTTATAACCTTGATCCCAAGGATGTGTCCCACTTCTCTCAAGTCCTTCATATCAAACTGTTTGGACAACCATATCCTTACGTCCGATATCACCTTGATATTGTTGTCAATCAACAAAATGTCATCTACGTATAGTACAAGAAATACCACTACATTTCCGTCACATCTCTTGTATACACAAGACTCATCCAGACTTTGAATAAATCCATAAGACTGGATTACCTCATCAAAGCAGATGTTCCAAGACCTCGAAGCTTGCGTCAATCCATAAATGGACCGATTAAGCTTACATACAATATGCTCTTTGCCTTTAGCAATGAATCCCTCTGGTTGCTTCATATAGATGTTTTCCTCAAGACTTCCATTAAGGAAAGTTGTCTTGACATCCATCTGCCACACCTCATAATCCATATGAGCTGCTATGCATAAGAGAATCCGGATAGACTTAAGCATGGCTACCGGCGAAAAGGTCTCCTCATAATCAATACCCTCTTTCTGAGTATACCCCTTCCTTACAAGCCTCGCTTTGAAGGTCTCAACCTTCCCATCTATTCCTCTCTTTCTCTTGTAGATCCACTTGCTTCCAATGGTTTTTACACCATCGGGTGGTTCTACTAGCTCCTAGACCTGATTTGAATCCATAGATTCAATCTCAGCATTCATTTCACTTTGCCAAGATACTGCATCTTTATCTTGTATTGCCTCGTCATATGTCTAGGGATCAGGTTCATGTTCGCCAAGGACCAAATCAGAAGATTCTCCCAAGAACATGAATCTCTCAGGCTTTCTCACAACCCTCCCACTATGACGAGGTATCACATGTGTATCCTCTGTGACACACGGTGTAGTGACATGTGGTATATCCTCTTGTACCGGTGGTACTAAAGAAGTGACTTCCCCTTTTAACTCCTCCAGAACAATTTTACTCTTGGGCTTGTGGCTCATCACATAGTCTTCCTCTAGAAATCTGGCGTTCGTGCTAACGATCACCCTCTGATCTCTAGGACTATAAAACAATTCACCCTTCGTTCCCCTGGGATAGCCAACGAACATGCGTACTTCTGTACGAGGTTCCAACTTACCAGCATCTGCCTTCAGTACATGTGCTGGACTCCTCCATATCTGAATATGTCTTAGACTAGGCTTTCGCCCAGTCCACAACTCTGTGGTAGTAGAAGGCACTGATTTAGATGGAACCAAGTTCAGAATATACACCGTCGTATCTAGAGCATATCCCCAAAACGAATCTGGCAACTCAGAATAATTCATCATCGATCTAACCATCTCCATAAGAGTCCTATTCCTTCGATCTGCTACACCGTTCTGCTGGGGTGTGCCAGGTGCAGTCAATTGGGATTGAATCTCAGCCTCTAATAAGTTGTTCCTAAACTCTCCCAAGAGGTACTCACCACCACGATCAGATCGTAGTTGTAACGCCCATAAAATTTCTAGCAATTTTACGAGAGTTTTTGGCTTTACAATAATGGGCTTGATGTGGGCTTTTTTCGAAAAATAAAATAAAATAGCCAAAAAGAGATGCAAGGCCTAGGAATTGAACCCCAAACCTTTAGAGATAGCCAAGCCGTATAGATGCACCCACTAACCAGAAGCCCAATAGGATTATATCATTAGAAGAAGAGGGGAAATTGTAGATAAGTGTGATGAGGGTAAATGAAGGGGCATGGAAAAGAGAAGAGAAACTTCTCTTCCTCCCTTTATAAAGAAGAAGGAAGTTTCCACTTGGCCACTTCTTCTTCCCTTCTTCTTCCTCACCGAAAACCCTCTCTCCCCCTCTCCATCTTCATCCTTTGGCCGAAACCCCCATTCAAGCAAGGAGAAAGCTAGGTGGCTTCCATTAGGTCATCTCCCAAGCAAAGCGAAGGATGTAAGATTCCCTCACCTGCAGTATATTAGTTTTGTAGGATAGGTTACATGAAAGAAATATGAAGTTGTATCCCTCTATGTTTCGGCTAACTAAGTTTATGGGCTAGGATTCATGAAAATGCTACTAGGGAAAATTTTTATGGGTTGTATACTTCAAGAAGGAATCTTTAGGTGTCAAAAGTCCAAGGGTTTTAGCCCGTACATGTTTCGGCCAACCCAAGCTTTTGGGGTTAGGGTGGCATGAACTTGATTCTAAGGTTGTGTTCATAAATGGTATGCTTCAAGTAGGAATCTTTAGGTGTCAAAAGTCCAAGGATTTTAGCCTTACATGTTTGGGCCAACCCAAGCTTTTGGGGTTAGGGTTGCATGAACTTGATTCTAAGGTTATGTTCATAGAGTGTACACTACAAAAAAACAGTTTTATTGCGACGAAATTTAGCAACGAATTATTTTTGTTGCAAATCTGCAACAAATATAGCAACGCATTTTAGGTTTCGTCGCAGATTTGTAACGAAATAAATTTTCGTCGGAAATTTTGCAATGAAAAATAAAATTCGTTGCAAAATTGCAACGAATCCTGGATTGGTTGCAAATTTTTGCAACGAATCCACGGATTCGTTGGAATTTTTTGCAACGAATCCTGGATTCGTTGCAATTTTTTGCAACGAATCCAGGATTCGTTGCAAAATAAAAAATTAAAATTAAAATTAGAATTTTTTAAAACGGTAAGTTTATTTTTTTTTTATTTTGCAACGAATACTGGATTCGTTGCAAATTTGCAATGAATCCAGTATTCGTTACAAAATAAAAAAACAATTAAACGATGTTTTTTTTTTAATTTGCAACGAATCGGATTCATTGCAAATTTGCAACGAATCCGATTCGTTGCAAATTTTTGCAAAATAAAAAAAAATTAAACGATGTTTTTTTTAAAATTTGCAACGAATCAGATTCGTTGCAAATTTTTGCAAACGAATCCGTGGATTCGTTGCAAATTTTTGCAACGAATCCATGGATTCGTTGCAAAAGTTAATTCATTTATCTGCCCTAGCTTTCCCCTCCGCGCTGCACGAATTCGAAGCTTCTTCTCCTCGCGTCGTCTTCCCTTCCGCCGCCGCCGTCTTCCGATCCCCTCGCCTTCACTTTGTCGGCGTGCGTTCGCCACGTCCGGCTTCTGCGCGTCTGGCCGGCGCTTGACCGGCCGCGCGCGCCCACCGAGCCGACAAGCGCCGCTACTGGTCGACCAAGCGACACCGCCGCCGCCTGCGAAGCGCCGCGGCGACGGCCCCTCGTCGGCGCGTGCCCCACCGCGAGCAACGGCCCCGCCCCCTGGCCGCCAGCCGCCATGGCGGCATGAGCCGCGGCTAAGCGGTCGATACCTCGCCGGCGCCTGGTCCGACCACGTCGCCCCACCACCGCGAGCGGCTGAAGCGGTCGATACCGCCGGCGCCCTCTGGTCGGCGTACGCGTGCCACCACCGCGAGCAACGACCGGCCGCGCCCCAGCCGCCACCGGCCGCTATCCGGCACCGCCCGCTACCTTCGGCCGCCACCTCGTCCGTCGCATGCCCCCGGTGAGCCGCCTTCGGCCGCCTCGGCGCCGCCGCCGCCTCCACCCGATGCATGCGGCCGCCTCCACTGCCGGCCGCGTCAGCCTTCTGCCGACGTCGCGTCGCCCCCTTGCCACCGACGTCGCCTTCGGTTAATCAATCGCGGCTCGGAGGCCGTAGGGACCAGTGGTATAAATTTAATTTTTTTCTTATATATAATACGATAATTAACTCTGAGATGTTTTATCTTTGTTATCCTATTTATTCTGTAACTATATATAGTTAACTGTAAAACTACAGAAGCTTATAAGCTGCTAATTTGCCATTTGGGTTCACATACCAAATAATGCTAAGTACTAAGTTGGAATATTTTATGATTTTGTTTAGTCACATATAGGAAGTTATGGGATAAAACAAGCAGTTTATAAGGCTTAGATGAACAAATCATGCACATCTAACTGAGAAATTACAAGCATCTTAAAGTCGGTGGTGGTGGGGGAGCTAGTGTTTAAGGCTTATTAGATTAGTATTAACTTGTGGTGATACATTTTGATCTGTCTCATTTGCGACGATTGTTATACATCTACAACAATAATTTGACTTAAATGACAAAATTGCAATGAGTATATTTCATTTTCAATAAATTTGATTAGTTTGTTGTCACTGCTTGCTTAGATGAGAGAATTGGCCGATTAAAAAAATTTCTAGACCTATGTTAATAATAACTCTCTCATCTAAGCTTATAAAGCTTCTCTATATATATTATTAGCCCACAATTCACAATTTGACACTAAATTCATTTTTTCACAATCACCCCCATTTTAAGTCCTGATGTCCTCGTTAAGACCGAAACCCCAACACATTACCTTTCAATGTGTTCATTTGTGATATTAATTGTCACAATCAACTTAAGTTGTTTAACATTTCAGGTTTAAACATCCCAAAATGTTTAAACCTAAATTAACAGTAAGCTTTCTATACAACTGTAGTCCTTTTTCGGTTATGTTTAAAGATTGTTAAACATAGTGAATTCATATGTGAACTAACTGTATATGCGTATTATTGTAATTTCTAGGAGTTGATATTAATATAATTGATTGAAAACAGACAAAATGCAGCGTGAAAGGAGTTGGATGTATAATAGGAATTTACCTGAACGTCGGGGTTTGACTAATGAATTTATGAGTGGGTTACAAGAGTTTTTAAATTTTGCAGCTAGTAATGTTGAGTTTATGGATGGTAACCAGATAAGGTGTCCGTGCAGAAAGTGTCACAATGGTAGATTTTTACCGTCTAGCAAAGTTTCAGAGCATCTTTGTAGATTTGGATTCGTTGCAAATTACTATAACTGGACATGTCATGGTGAACCATTTATATCTGATGAAGTTTATGATAGACACAACACACAAGTCTCTAGGGATCAAAGTGATTATAATCAATTAAATCCATATCAGAGGATGATATATGATGTAGCGGGGCCGAATTTGATTCCCCAATCACAAGGTGCAACTTCAAGTTGTCCTCCAACAGTTGAGCAAATGTTTACTAATGCATCACCCTTGGAAGAGGTGCACGAATATCGGTCGAGAATATGAATAATGAAGCATATCTCAAATTTGGGAGGTGTTGAGTCCGCAGATGCACCTTTATGGTTGTGAGACTCACACTAAACTATCGTTCACCGCAAGAATGTTGAATGTCAAGGCAGAGCACAATGTGTCTGAAGAGTGTTTTAATAATTTTGTTCAAGCTTTTGAAGAGGCATTGCCGCGTGATAATATACTGCCCAATGATTTGTACAGTATGAAAAAACTGATGAAAGAATTAGGTCTCCCAGTGGAAAGAATTGATGTGTGCAGAGATGGTTGTATGTTATATTAGGGAGATGATGCAGATGTGGATGTTTGTAAATTCTGTGATCAAGATAGGTACAAGAGCACTAGTAGGAGGCAGCAACGACGTAAATCATATAGTCAGTTGTTTTATTTGCCTTTAACTCCTAGGTTACAAAGGCTTTATGCATCAAAGACAACTGCTGAACACATGACTTGGCATGCAAATCATCGAACAGAAGAGGGACTAATGTGTCATCCATCAGATGCAGAGGCGTGGAAAAATTTTGATAGAACATATCCTGATTTTGCGAAGGAGACTCGAAATATTAGGTTTATGATAATCAAACTCACGTTCAGCAAGAATTGCTAATCCATCTATCATGGGGTCCAAAATCAATGGTACGCACTTGGCCAGCATATTTCATACATGGATATAATTTCCACACTCAAGAATATGGAAATGGAAAAAGTACAATGAATAGTGGAGTATGTGTTCAGTCTTCCAATGATGGAGGTGCAAGCAATGAATTTTATGGTTTGCTGGATGAAATTATAGAGATTGATTATCCTGGTCCAGAGATGCGAGTTATCTTATTTATGTGTCGCTGGTTTGACCCCGTCAGGGGGATGAAGGTGCATCCACAGTATAATTTGGTTGAAGTAAATCATAAAAGATTTTATAAGAGATATGAACCATTTATTTTGGCACAACAAGCGATTCAAGTTTTCTATGCTCCATATCCTAGTTTGAGGCGTGACAAAAATGAATGGTGGGCTGTTTGTAAAACAAAAGCACGGAAAAAAATTGAAGAGCGCCGGCAAGACATTGCATATCAACAAGACAAAGTTACAAATATGTTTAATACCGAGGAATATATAATTCCAACATTACGAGATCCCAGCGGAGTAGTGATAAATGTGGATGCAACTGAAATTGATGATAATGATGAAGAGGAGGAGGGGGACGAGGAGGAGGGGGACGAGGAGGAAGAGGTGGAGGAGACCGAGGAGGAGGATACTGATGAGGATGAGGAAGATGATAATGAGGACTTTGAAATTTGACGTCTAGGGTAAGTTTTTATATATATAATTTTAGTTTTAAACTATAATTTTACAAATTTTCTTAGCTCAATTATTTGTGTATATAATGTCTCATTGTAAAATTTATATCTTTTGTCTCTGTATGTTTTGTATAATTTGTTCTTATAGGTTATCAGTGGTGAAATCATCGTAGCTTAGCGCGGTCGCAGTCTCTCATATCTTCATTATGCATATTGTAAGTTTTTCATGTTCTTCATTAAGCATAAAAGTTTTATTTTCTTTATTCTAATTTTGTTTTTGGTTGATAGTTTCGACGTGGTGGACAGAGATGACAGAGTACTAGTAGTGGGCAGACTGATCCACCGCCTGCCAGCACTATACCTACTTGCCCTCCTGATCTTCCTGGACCTTCACATGATCAGCCGCCAGTACCATCTCATTTGCCGGCACGGCCGTCCCATTCTGATTCACCTATACCCGCCAGACACTCCTCTACTGAGAACATCGAAAGTCAACCATATATATTTCCTATGGGAGATTCGTAAGTAATATAAGTATTATAATTTTTAAACTATCTTAATTATTTATTAATTTTTTTTTCACTTGATCGTAGGTTTGAAAATTCTGTACCTGTTATTCGCGAGATCAATAAAATCGTGAATAACTATTGGAGAGGAGATTCTTTGTCATACTCGAGCACGCCAGGACCTACAAAAGAATTATGGTGGTGCGAGTTTCAGGTATAATTTATTCATTTTATATATTAAATAAGTGATTATATAATCAATTGTTTTATTTCCATCTCAGCGGAGATTTATTTGGGACCCTAGTCAAGACTTGGAAGTCAAAAGAATTTTTTAAAAAAATGTGGCGATCATATCCGGCATGTATTGAGTCATGCCAAATCTACTGGAAAAAAACCCGCCTGTGTCACGTCAAAAAATTGGAGTAAAATCTCCAATTATTGGCAATCGGATGAGAGCAAAAAAAGAAGTCAGAATAAATTAAATCAAGCTCGTAATTACGGAGACTTATACGCAACATATGCGGATCTATAAATATCGAGGAGCATTCACGTAGATTGGTAATTTTTAAATTCTACAATTAGTTTTTAAATTTATTTCAGTTTATTATTTTATTTCTAACATTCTTATATTTAGTCTAAGGAATTGGGAAAGGAGCCGGAATTTATAGATACTTTCGTTCGCACTTTCTAAAAAAAAGATAAGACTTGGAGTGGAGATAGAGCTCGAGCTATTAAGGTTTGAAATAATCTTTAAACTTACTTTATAACTTTAATTCTGTTAGTTATGTAAATGCTCTGATTAAATTTTTAATTTTGTGTAGGAGAGATATGATCAGTTATCCTCATGAGATGACTGATGATCTTGAGGGATCTGAGCCATCTGTTAGTAATGATATGGATTTATGGCTTGAGGCGACTGGAGGATCCAAAGGGGGAAGGATACTAGGTATGGGTTCTCTGAGCAGAATGCATAATGCTCCTCGTAGATCTATTTCTTCTACTCCACCAGCAGTAGCGGCACAGATACACAACTTGACTGAGGAGGTTAGCAATTTGAAGGGCATAATACATGAAAGAGATCAGCAAATTTTAGCAATACAACATCAAAACTCACAAAGGGATCAGGAAATGATAGAGATGCGACGACAACAAGCCTTTCTTATGCGCCAGTTTCAGCAATTTACTTCTGGTCCAAGTCATATTCCTCCGAGTCAAGACGATGATGGTGGCGACGATGATGATATTGTATGCATGTTTTTAATTAGTACCTTTAAAATTGTTTAGTTTATTTAGTTTGTTACTCCTTCATTTTGTAGGGATGTATACTTAAAAGTCTATTTTTTGTATGAACATCTTTATTTTGAAATAAGAATCACATGATCATTGTTTGCATATTTTTATGGTTATGCAATATTGTCTAATACCTTACATTGTAGATAACATGGTGTGTGGTGTCACACGGGAGATCATGTTATCGGCTCCTTGTAAAGTATAAGTAAAGGCTCACAACCGAGATGGCTTTGGACAAACCATCGGAATGGTTGTAGTGTGATTTGGTATTGGTTTGTCTTGACCATAGAATCACACTAGTGCACTTTGTGTGTATTGAAGCAGACCGACCGCAGGTGATTCGATTTATTGCTGACTACATAATCGAATCGGACCTCAGATATTATTTAGTACATGCTCTTAATCCCGATATAATAACGGGCACATATACTTAGTACTCATCTCTTTGATTTACCAATGGGCGAGATTTATAGATTAAATCGATAGACTCGGTAAGTTGGGAGATGATATTATTTATATGGTGTGCCGTTGATTATAGGAGGAAACCGTGTCCTATATATTAGGATGATGATGTCCCCTTGAGGAGCTCATAAGGTTCATCATGTAAACCCTGCAAGTGGACTTGGTCCGGCATGATGAAAAGGTTGAGTGGTACTACTCATGGAGTTAGATGTCGATTAATTAATAGTCAATAAATTAATTAATTGACGGACATTCGAGATCTTAAACACGGGGAGAAAATGTACAAATAATATATGGAGCCCATATTATCATATGGGGGTTGGTGAGGTAGATCAATGATGGACCTTTAGTGGATTGGACCATCATTAGTGGATCGGACTTTATGTGGGCTTGATCCATGGGTGACCAAGACCCAACTCCTCCTCATGGTCCCTAATGTAGCCCATTAACACCTCAAGATGCTTAGATCCAATGGATAGAAACAAAACAATAAGATCCATTGGTAGAGATTAAATCTCTAAGATCCGACGGTTGAGATTAAATCTCTAGATCCGACGGTTGAGATTAAATCCCTAGAACCAATGGAGGAGATTAATTCATGGCTTATCCCCAAACTCTATAAAAGGTGGCATGGGGTTGGCGTGAAGATGATCATAGAGAGGGAGCAAGGTTTGGGCGGGAAGAATAGGGCAATCCTAGTTGAGATAGGATTGGAATTAGGGTTAGGGTTTTGAGGCTAGGGTGGCACCAAATAAGGAAGGTTCTTTCTCTCTTCTTCTTCCTCTTTGTGCCAACGTCCAGCAGCTTCTCCCAGCTTTTTTCCAGCCTTGGCCGACGCCCAAAGCCTCCTTCTTCTTCTCCTTAGGTGGTGGAAACAAGATATAGGGTTTCCCTAGGTATCTTGGTTGCTTCCCACCACCATCTCCTTCATTTACTTGGCCGGCGGCAAGGAAGGGATTGATTCCTTGTTGGTTGAGTTTTGGAAGGAGAAAAACATTGTTTCTCTTCTTCCTCTTGCTTGGGAAAGCAAGGAAGGAAGTTTTGCGATCTAGGAGCTTCGACTTTTGGTGGATCGTCGCCCACACGACGTCCAAAAGGAGGAGGGTCATACATTAGAAGACCAAGAGGTATAACTATTCTTCTATCTCTTTTATTCATTGCTTGTGTTTGTTTTTCAAAATATAAGCATGTTATATTTTTGTAAATAGGCTAAATAATACTTGGATCCCGAGTACAAACACAAAAACCGGCGATCCGGACATCGTCTATTCCGCGGCTACTCGTAGGATAGAGGATGGTCGCTTGAACAACTAGTTTGTTCAAGTGACCTCTCTAAATGAATAGCACGAATATGACTTGGTTGCTTTGGGAATCCCTTTTGTCTTAGATTAAATTTTTAATCCGGGGACATCAAAGGGATCACCATGGTCAAGCAACCGAGGTGAAGCGGAAGCGAAGTTTCCCCTCACGGATCAACCCCAACAATTGGTATCAGAGCCAAGGATTCCGGTTTTGTGTGTTTAGGATTCGGTTAATTTTATGCACTTTTTCATATATTATATGTGCCGGATAATAGTAGGATATGCGTAGTTTAACTCTTTGGTTGCAGGCATAAGATCCGACTATTATGGTCGTGTGTGTGTATGTGATTGTATGTGTGTAAATATTTATTTTGTTGAATCCTCGGGGTTGACGAGGCTAGTATTTAGTTTTTTTTGTAAATTAAATACGGCATTGTTTAGCCGTTCTTTATTTTATTTTACTTTCGTTCTATATTCATTTAAACTCCCTTGTGGAGTTTAGGATCTATGGTTGTAAATTAAAATAGTTTTTAGTCTCGGCTCGGATCTCCGTTGGGCTTGTACATGGCGTAGGAGGAGGCGGGACGAGATGGCGATGCGACAGGAGTCATATTGAAGACAAAGGCCATAATAGTTGGAAAATAATTTATTTTTCATATTTATTGATTTTTGTTTGATATGCATGTCGTAGGAAAATTCCTCATTTTTAATTTACTAAGTGGGAGAGGGATATTTTAATTAATTCCTGCGGCCTCCATTACAATTTGACGTGTGATGCAACAAACTTGCGTGTTGGCTCAAAGTGCCTTCCTCCTGCGGATGAGTTTGTTTGCGGATCACTAGGTCAAATAATGGTTATAGGAAATTATCTAGGAGCATGTGTACTTCCACAGCGGTAAGGCACATAATCCGAAATAATTCCCTTAGTATCGTGTAATGGTGCACACTTAGATGCAAATTAAAAGTATCCTCCCCATCGGAGTCACTGCTTTTATTTGTAGGGCCAAAGAGGAACCAACTATTAATTTTATTTGTCGAAAAGTAAGGTTGACAAGATAATAAAATTAATGGGTAAAACCTCCTCTTACAAATGTAGAAATCGTCCACCTTTCACGTGGCATGCGATATTCTCGGTGGATTGAGGTGTTGGTTGATATCAAAATTTTATTGTTTGAGGAATCAATAATTTTTTGAAATCTAATGTTTTGATTTATGTGATTCTTAGGTTTTCTTTCAAAATGACTTTCAACCCACTTGCTGTGATACTGAAAGAGAACAAACTTACTGGACCCAACTATGTAGATTGGAAGAGGAATCTAGATATTGTCTTGACTGCTGAGGAATACAAATATGTACTCCTCGAAGAGTGCCCTCCCAAGCCTACAGATAATTCTGGGGAAAAGGAGAGAGAGCTATAGGAAGTGGAACAAGGCCGATGAGATGGCACGGTGTTACATTTTGGCATCTATGTCAAATGTACTCCAACATCAGCATCAAGCCATGCCCACTGCCTATGATATGATGCTCAATCTCAAGGAGCTTTTCGGACACCAGAATCGGGCTGCGAGGCAAGAGGCCATGAGAAACTTGATGACGACCACCATGATCGAGGGAACACCCGTGAGGGATCATGTTCTCAAGATGATGGCTCATTTGAATGAGCTGGAGGTCCTAGGAGCTGAGATCGATGGGGAAACCCAGGTCGATATCATACTCCAGTCTTGCCTAGGAGTTTTGAGCAGTTTCGCCTCAACTACAACATGAACAAGAGGTTGTATTCATTGGCAGAACTTCTGACAGAACTCCAGGCGGCAGAGGGACTATTTCGTCAGAGTGCTCAGGTGCATGCCGTGATGACCCAGAAGGTTTCTGCTTCTAAGCCGAAAGGCAAGAAGAAGAAGAAACAAACCGGGGCAAAGGCGGTGGGAGGTACTCAGGGAGGAGTGAAGAAGCCGAAAGGCAAGTGCTTCACTTGTAAGCAGACTGGACACTGGAAGAAGGACTGCCCCAACCGCAAGAACAAAGGGGTTCCAGGAAACCAGACGACTGGCTGAAGGGGAGATTACCGTGTACTTGGGCGATGCCACAAAGGTGGCGGCTGTTGCAGTGGGAGACGTTCATTTATCTTTTGAGAAAAATAAACTTTTGGTTCTTAAGAATTGCCTTTATGTACCCTTATTTAGAAAGAATTTAATTTCAGTTTCTAAATTGTTTATGGATGGATATTCTATTTCTTTTAATGACAGAGTTGTTATAAGAAGGAATAGGGACATTATCTGTTCGGGTACATTGATAGGAAATTTGTACACACTTGAACCAAAACCTCCCACGATGCAAATTGAAGTTAATAACTCATCTTCTAAATCCAATAAGAGAAAAGAACCTTCGAAGATGAACGAAACATATCTTTGGCATCTTAGTGTTGGTCACATTAACCTAAGCAGGATTCAAAGGTTGATAGCTGATGGACCTTTGGGCTCATTAGTGGTGGAGGATCTCCCAACCTGTGAATCTTGCTTGGAGGGTAAGATGACCAAGAGGCCTTTCAAGGCCAAGGGGTATAGAGCCAAAGATGTGTTAGAATTGGTTCATTCTGATTTGTGTGGTCCTATGTCTATCCAGGCTAGAGGTGGTTTTGAATATTTCGTCTCTTTTATAGACGATTATTCAAGATATGGATGCATTTACTTGATGCGCCGCAAGTCTGAATGCTTTGACAGGTTCAAAGAATTCAAGGTTGATGTGGAGAACCGTCAAGGTAAAAGTATCAAGACCCTACGATCTGATCGTGGTGGTGAATACCTCTTGGGAGAGTTTAGGAATTACTTATCAGAGGCTGGGATTCAATCCCAATTGTCTGCACCTGGCACACCCCAGCAGAATGGTGTAGCAGAGCGAAGGAATAGGACTCTTATGGAGATGGTTAGATCAATGATGAGTTATTCTGACTTGCCAGATTCGTTCTGGGGATATGCTCTAGATACGCCGCAGATACATTCTCAACTTGGTTCCATCTAAATCGGCCTTCTACTCAGAGAATTGTGGATCGGGCGAAAGCCTAGTCCGAGACATATTCGATATGGGGAGTCCAAAGACATGTGCCAAGGCGTATGCCGGTAAGTTGGAACCTCGCATGGTGTGCATGTTCTGGCTACCCTAAGGAACGAAGGGTGGTTTGTTCTATAGTCCTAGAGATCGAAGGTGATCGTGAGTACGAATGCCGATTTCTAGAGGAGGACTATGTGATGAACCACAAGCCCAAGAGTAAAATTGTTCGAGGAGTTAAAAGGGAAGTCACTTTAGTACCACCGCATACAAGAGGATATACCACATGTCATCGCACCACGTGTCACAGAGGATACACAGTGATACCTCGTCGAGTGGGAGGGTTGTGAGACACCGATAGATTCATGTTCTTGGGAGAATCTTCGATTCGGTCCTCGATGAACATGAACCTCGATCCTCGACATATGATGAGGCAATCCAAGATAAAGATGCAGATTCGGGCAGAGTGCAATGAATGCCGAGATTGAATCTATGGATTCAAATCAGGTCTGGGAGTTAGTAGAACCACCCGATGGTGTAAAAACCATTGGATGCAAGTGGATCTACAAAAGAAAGAGAGGAATAGATGGGAAGGTTGAGACCTTCAAAGCGAGGCTTGTTGCGAAGGGGTATACTCAGAAAGAGGGTATCGACATGAGGAGACCTTTTCACGAGCCATGCTTAAATCTATCCATTCTCTTATGCATAGCACATATGGATTATGAGGTGTGGCGATGGATGTCAAGACACCTTTCCTTAATGGAAGTCTCGAGGAAAACATCTACATGAAGCAACCAGAGGGATTCATTGCTAAGGGAAAGAGCATCTTGTATGTAAGCTTTAATCGGGTCCATTTATGGATCAAACAAGCTTCGAGGTCTTGGAACATTCGGTTTGATGAGGTGATCCAGTCTTATGGATTTATTCAAAGTCCTGATGAGTCTTGTGTATACAAGAGATGTGACGGAAACGTAGTGGTATTTCTTGTACTATACGTAGATGACATTTTGTTGATTGGCAACAATATCAAGGTGTTATCGGACGTAAGGGTATGGTTGTCCAAACAATTTGATATGAAGGACTTGGGAGAAGGGACACATCCTTGGGATCAAGGTTATAAGGGATCGCAAGAAAAGGATGTTGTGCTTATCCCAAGCTTCATACATAGACACGATTATGGAGCGTTTTAGCATGCAGAACTCCAAGAAGGGTTTTCTACCTTTTAGGCATGGAGTACCTCTATCTAAGGAGATGTGTCCTAGATCATCCGAGGAGATAGAGGAGATGAAAGCGCTTCCTTATGCTTCACAAGAGGGAAGCCTCATGTATGCTCTGACGAGACCAGATATCCGCTTCCGTGGGCATGGTCGCAGACATCGAGTAATCCAGATGTGACATTGGATCGCGTAAAGCATATATCAAGTACACCGAGAAGGACTAGGGATTATATGCTGGTTTACCGGGCAGACCAATTACTCCCTGTGGGTTACACGGATTCCGACTTCCAATCTGATAGGGATAACAGTAAGTCTACCTCAGGTTTTGTGTTTACTTTGGGAGGTGGAGCCATTGTATGGAGGTGTGTCAAGCAAAAGTGCGTGACAGACTCCACCATGGAAGCTGAGTATGTGGCGGCCTCTGAGGCGGCCAAAGAAGCTGAGTGGCTCAGGAACTTCCTGATGGACTTGGATGTGATTCCTGGTTTGCCCAGAACTATCACGATTTATTGTGATAATAGTGGTGCAGTTGCAAACTCGAAGGAACCACGAGCCCATAAGGCTAGTAAACACATAGAGCGCAAGTACCACCTGATACGAGAAATCGTAAAGCGAGGAGAAGTTGCTGTGGCCAAGATTGCATCGGAGGATAACCTGGCAGATCCTTTCACTAAGGGCCTTCCGGCGAGAGCTTTTGATAGGCATGTGGAGGGAATGGGGATCAGATGTATGGCACTTTGAGGACAGCATAGTCTTTTAGTATAAGTGGGAGATTGTAGGGATGTATACTTAAAAGTCTATTTTTTGTATGAACATCTTTATTTTGAAATAAGAATCACATGATCATTGTTTGCATATTTTTATGGTTATGCAATATTGTCTAATACCTTACATTGTAGATAACATGGTGTGTGGTGTCACACGGGAGATCATGTTATCGGCTCCTTGTAAAGTATAAGTAAAGGCTCACAACCGAGATGGCTTTTGACAAACCATCGGAATGGTTGTAGTGTGATTTGGTATTGGTTTGTCTTGACCATAGAATCACACTAGTGCACTTTGTGTGTATTGAGCAGGACCGACACAGAGGTGATTCGATTTATTGCTGACTACATAATCGAATCAGACCTCAGATATTATTTAGTACATGCTCTTAATCCCGATATAATAACGGGCACATATACTTGGTACTCATCTCTTTGATTTACCAATGGGCGAGATTTATAGATTAAATCGATAGACTCGGTAAGTTGGGAGATGATATTATTTATATGGTGTGCCGTTGATTATAGGAGGAAACCGTGTCCTATATATTAGGATGATGATGTCCCCTTGAGGAGCTCATAAGGTTCATCATGTAAACCCCGCAGTGGACTTGGTCCTAGATGATGAAAAGGTTGAGTGGTACTACTCATGGAGTTAGATGTCGATTAATTAATGGTCAAGAAATTAATTAATTGACGGACATTCGAGATCTTAAACACGGGGAGAAAATGTACAAATAATATATGGAGCCCATATTATCATATGGGGGTTGGTGAGGTAGATCAATGATGGACCTTTAGTGGATTGGACCATCATTAGTGGATCGGACTTTATGTGGGCTTGATCCATGGGTGACCAAGACCCAACTCCTCCTCATGGTCCCTAATGTAGCCCATTAACACCTCAAGATGCTTAGATCCAATGGATAGAAACAAAACACTAAGATCCATTGGTAGAGATTAAATCTCTAAGATCCGACGGTTGAGATTAAATCTCTAGATCCGACGGTTGAGGTTAAATCCCTAGAACCAATGGAGGAGATTAATTCATGGCTTATCCCCAAACTCTATAAAAGGTGGCATGGGGTTGGCGTGAAGATGATCATAGAGAGGGAGCAAGGCTTGGGCGGGAAGAATAGGGCAATCCTAGTTGAGATAGGATTGGAATTAGGGTTAGGGTTTTGAGGCTAGGGTGGCACCAAATAAGGAAGGTTCTTTCTCTCTTCTTCTTCCTCTTTGTGCCAACGTCCAGCAGCTTCTCCCAGCTTTTTTCCAGCCTTGGCCGACGCCCAAAGCCTCCTTCTTCTTCTCCTTAGGTGGTGGAAACAAGATATAGGGTTTCCCTAGGTATCTTGGTTGCTTCCCACCACCATCTCCTTCATTTACTTGGCCGGCGGCAAGGAAGGGATTGATTCCTTGTTGGTTGAGTTTTGGAAGGAGAAAAACATTGTTTCTCTTCTTCCTCTTGCTTGGGAAAGCAAGGAAGGAAGTTTTGCGATCTAGGAGCTTCGACTTTTGGTGGATCGTCGCCCACACGACGTCCAAAAGGAGGAGGGTCATACATTAGAAGACCAAGAGGTATAACTATTCTTTTATCTCTTTTATTCATTGCTTGTGTTTGTTTTTCAAAATATAAGCATGTTATATTTATGTAAATAGGCTAAATAATACTTGGATCCCGAGTACAAACACAAAAATCGGCGATCCGGACATCGTCTATTCCGCGGCTACTCGTAGGATAGAGGATGGTCGCTTGAACAACTAGTTTGTTCAAGTGACATCTCTAAATGAATAGCACGACGATGACTTGGTTGCTTTGGGAATCCCTTTTGTCTAAGATTAAATTTTTAATCCGGGGACATCAAAGGGATCACCATGGTCAAGCAACCGAGGTGAAGGGGAAGCGAAGTTTCCCCTCACGGATCAACCCCAACACATTTTTTACATTTTTTGTTAGTACTTTTTATTTTGCATTAAACAGGAATGATCTATGAAGTCAATCCTTATGGCGGTTGAAAATGCACATCATTGTAAGTCTTTGCATATTTATTTTCGTGTTAGTATATAGTTTTTTTTAATGTATGATACTTTTTGCTGTTTGTTTGTTTTCTAATGCAGGTAGAAGAATGTCGGCGCGCGATTACTTACAAGATTCTCTTTTTTTCCCCATGTGTTGTGATCTTTTGTAGACATTGTTATTTGGATATCATAACTATGTTGATGTTTGAAATGTTGTAGGATATAACTTTTTATTTGGAATGTTGTTTTGTTCTTAACTTATTGTGTTGCTTTGTATTTATTTAGATATCAAATATTTTTTGATATTATTGAATATTATTTTGTTGTATTGAATGTGTGTGTGTTTTGTTTGTATTGAATGTATTTATTTGGATATTAGAACTTATTGTATTTTGTTGTGTGTGTGTGATTATTTGTATATACGATAGAATATCGTACAAAATAAATCTGTCAATTTTTTTTTATTTTGCGACAAATTTAGCGACAAATATCCCAATTCGTGGCTAAATCCCGATAAATCTGCGACGACCTTTGCGACGAATTTAAATTTCGTCGCAAATTTGCGATGAATTTAGCAACGAATCCAATCTGCGACAAATTTTGCAACGAATTTTGCAACGAAAAATATTTCGTCGCATATATTTGCAACGAAAAAAGAATTCGTCGCAAATTTCAGCGACGAAATTTGCGACGAATTTGGAAACATCGCAAATTTACCAACGAATTACTTTTTTCGTCGCGAAAATTACCAACGAAAAAATTTATTCGTCGCAGAAAATTGTTTTTTGCGACGAATTTTGCGACGAATTTGTATCAGTCGCAAATTTACCAACGAATTCCTTATTTCGTTGCGAAAATTTCCGACGAAAAAATTAATTCGTCGCCAAATTTTGCAACGAATTAAAAATTCGTCGCAAATTTGCGACGAATTAAAAATTCGTCGCAAATTTGCGACGAATTTGTAATTCGTAGCAAAATTTTGCGACGAATTCTGCGACGAATTTTGGAAATCGGGGTAACTTTTGCAACAAAATTAGCGACGAAATTTAAAATTCGTCCCTAATTTTCGTCGCTAAAATTCGTCGCAAAAATTCGTCGCTATTTTTGTCGCTAATATTTGCGACGCTTAATTCCCAACAAAAAATTTTTTTGTCGCTAAATTCGTCGCAAATTTTTTTTGCAATGATTTTTTTTTAAAATTCGTCACTAAATTCGTCCCAAATTTCTGTTTTTTTTGTAGTGGTAGGCTTCAAGTAGGAAATTTTAGGTAATAAAAACCCAAGCTTGAGCCCTTACATGTTTCGGCCAACCAAGATATTTAGGGCTAGGGTTGCATGAAAAGGCTTCTAAGGGAAGTAGGAGATGTTATATGCTTCATGTAGAAGTTTTAAGTGACAAAAAAAATATACAAGGTTTGATACCTTACATGTTTCGGCCAACATTGGTTCTAGGGTTAGGGTTTCATGAAACCACCCCCCCCCCCTTATGAAGTTATGTTATGTGTATGAGTTTAATATGTTAGGAAATGAATATGCCTATGAAATATGCTTAGGGTTCATGATGTAATATGCTATGAAATATGCTTAGGGTTCATGATGTAATATGCTATGAAATATGCTTAGGTGATGAACATGTTTTATGATTTAATATGCCATGAATATGGCTAGGAAATATGCTCATGTGATGAACATGTTTATGATATAATATGCCATGAAATATGCCTATGTGATGAACATGTTTTATGATTTAACATGCCATGAATATGCCTATGAAATATGCTTAGGTGATGAACATGTTTGTGATGTAATATGCCATGAATATGCCTAGGAAATATGCTCATGTGATGAACATGTTTATGATATAATATGCCATGAAATATGCCTATGTGATGAACATGTTTTATGATTTAACATGCCATGAATATGCCTATGAAATATGCTTGTGTGATGAACATGTTTGTGCTTTAGGACCCCTTTATGTTATGAATGCATGTATGCTATGAAATGTCTAAGATGGAGATGCTTCCCTTTCAAGTAGGGATTAAGAGCTCTCCTTATGCTAAGATAAGATGGAGATGCTTCCCTTTCAAGTAGGGATTAAGAGCTCTCCTTATGATAAGATAAGATGGAGATGCTTCCCTTTCAAGTAGGGATTAAGAGCTCTCCTTATGATAAGACAAGAAAGAAAGGAATTAAGTATTTTACTTTGTAAGAGGTTAAGTACCCGACCCGTCAGGTGGTCGTTAATCAAATCCATAGGCACATAAGAAGACGTAAGAGGTCTTTCCCTGGTAAGACGTAAGAGGTCTTGCTCTAGTAGGTCTAGTGGCTCGCTACCCCAGCCTATTAGGGAACGCGCATTATGTAGTACTTAACCTGGGGCCCCCCCTATGCAAGTTATGATTATGTTGAAGTATCTATATGTATATGTTTTGAAAAGAAAGGACTTTTATGAAATTATGAATGCTTATGGTTAAGTTTATGAATGCTTATGAACTTGTCCTTTATGCATGTTTAGATTTCATGATGCCATGAATGCTTATAGTTAAATTTAAGAATATTTGTGACTATGGACTTTATGCATGTTTAGATTTCATGATGCCATGAATGCTTATAGTTAAGTTTAAGAATATTTGTGACTATGGACTTTATGCATGTTTAGATTTCATGATGCCATGAATGCTTATAGTTAAGTTTAAGAATATTTGTGACTATGGACTTTATGCATATTTCAGATTTATGATGTTACGGATACTTATGTTATGAATGCTTATGGTTAAGTTTATGAATGCTTATGAACTTGTCCTTTATGCATGTTTAGATTTCATGATGCCATAAATGCTTATAGTTAAGTTTAAGAATAGTTGTGACTATGTACTTTATGCATGTTTCAGATTTATGATGTTATGGATACGTATGTTAGGAATGCTTATGGTTAAGTTTATGAATGCTTATGAACTTGTCCTTTATGCATGTTAGATTTTATGAAGTTATGATGCTTATAGTTGAGTTAAGAATAATTGTGATTATGTACTTTATGCATGTCTAAGATTTATAATGTTATGGATTGCTGATGTCATGAATGCTTATGTTAAATTATGCCCTGCTAAGGTTTAATTATGCTTAGCATGCGGATGTAAACTCTATGCCATGCTTAGGTTTTATTACGTGGGTATGTTGATAATTAGTGTTGCTATCAAACACTTAGGCTATTTATGCTAGTATGCTCATGTTTCTAATTGCTTGATGAAGTTTGTGGCTTTTGTGAGTAGGCAAGAATCTTACTAAGCTATATGCTTATAGTTTATGTTGTCCATATACTGTAGATAAAGGAAACCTGAACTAGCAGGAAGGGCCGAGTGTGTGTGATAGTGGCATGGTGGAGAAAGACCCTGTTACTATCTGCTTATATTACATGCACAATGAACCACTTAAGACTTTGCTTCCGCTTATAAGACTTATGAATCATTAGTATCATGTTGGATGATGCTTATTTATGTTACTGTTCAAGTACTTAAGAACTCATGAATGCCTCTTTATGTTATGCATGTTAGAAATGAGACAAGATATGTTAACATGCTGATTATGAATATGATATGTGACGCATGTGCAAAAGAAGGTTTAAGTTATGATAACATGTTAAAAAAAAAATAGTAAAGTAGCACCGCCCTGAGAGAAGATAAGGGCGGGCGTTACAGTAGTGTCTTGATACTTTTACCTTGACGTTTCTCCACATCAGCCTTGAATTCTTTGAACTTGTCAAAGCATTCAGACTTGCGGCGCATCAGGTAAATGTATCCATATCTTGAGTAATCGTCTATAAAAGAGATGAAATACTCAAAACCACCTCTAGCCTGGATAGACATAGGACCACACAAATCAGAATGAACCAATTCTAACACATCTTTGGTTCTATACCCCTTGGCCTTAAAAGGCCTCTTGGTCATCTTACCCTCCAAGCAAGATTCGCAGGTTGGGAGATCCTCCACCACTAATGAACCCAAAGGTCCATCAGCTATCAATTTTTGAATTCTTCTTAGGTTAATGTAACCAAGCCTAAGATGCCAAAGATATGTTTGGTTCATCTTCGAAGGTTCTTTTCTCTTATTGGAATTAGATGATGAGTTATTAACTTCAATGGGCATCGTGGGAGGTTTTGGTTCAAGAGTGTACAAATTTCCTATCAATGCCCCCGAACAGATAATGTCCCTATCCCTTTTTATAATAACTCTGCATTAAAAGAAATAGAATATCCATCCATAAACAATTTAGAAACTGAAATTAAATTTTTCTAAATAAGGGTACATAAAGGTAATTCTTAAGAACCAAAAGTTTATTTTTCTCAAAAGATAAATGAACATCTCCCACTTTAATTGCCGCCCCCTTCGTGGCATCACCCAAGTACACGGTAATCTCCCCCTCAGCCAGTTGTCTGGTTTCCTGGAACCCCTGCAAAGTATTTCCGACATGATCAGTGGCTCCCGTATCTACACACCAGGTGCCGGTAGATAACACCGCTAAACATGTTTCAACGACTAGACCAAAAGATATACCTTTGTTCTTGCGGTTAGGGCAGTCCTTCTTTCAGTGTCCAATCTGCTTACAAGTGAAGCACTTGCCTTTCGACTTCTTCACTCCTCCCTGAGTACCTCTCACCGCCTTTGCCCCAGTTTGTTTCTTCTTCTTCTTGCCTTTTGGCTTAGAAGTAGAAACCTTTTGGGTCACTACGGCATGAGCCTGAGCACTCTGACAAAATAGCCCCTCTGCCGCCTGGAGTTCTGTCAGAAGTTCCACCAACGAATACAACCTCTTGTTCATGTTGTAGTTCAGACGAAACTGCTCAAAACTCCTAGGTAGAGATTGGAGTATGATATCGACTTGGGTTTTCCCATCGATCTCAACTCCAAGGACCTCCAGCTCATTCAAATGAGCCATCATATTGAGAACATGATCCCTTACAGGTGTTCCCTCGATCATAGATGTCGTCATCAAGTTTCTCATGGCTTCTTGCCTCGCAGCCTGATTCTGGTGTGCGAAAAGTTCCTTGTGATTGAGCATCATATCATAAGCAGTGGGCATGGCTTAATGTTGATGTTGCAGTACATTTGACATTGATGCCAAAATGTAACACCGCGTCATCTCATCGGCCTTGACCCACTTCTTATAGCTCTCTCTCTCCTTTTTCCCAGAATCCTCTGCAGACTTGGGAGGGCACTCTTCGAGGAGTACATATTTGTATTCCTCAGCAATCAAGCCAATGTCTAGATTCCTCTTCCAATCAACATAGTTGGGTCCAGTAAGTTTGTTCTCTTTCAGTATCACAACAACTGGGTTGAAAGTCATTTTGAAAGAAAAGATAAGAATTACATAAATCAAAACAATAGATTTCAAAAAATTATTGATTCCTCAAACAATAAAATTTTAAAATCAACCAACACCTCAAAACACCGAGAATATCGTATGCCACTATATTGTGGACGTATACGAATTCTACATTTGTAAGAGGAGGTTTTACCCATTAATTTTACTATTTGTCATCCTAACTTTTTGACAAGTAAAATTAATAGTTGGTTCCTCTTTGGCCCTACAAATAAAAGCAGTGACTCCGATGGGGAGGATACTTATATTTGTATCTAAGTGTTCACCATTACTCGGTACCAAGGTAATTATCTCAGGTTATGTGCGTTCCGATGGGGAAGTGCACACGCTCCTTGATAATTCCCTATAACAATATTTGACCTTGTGATCTGCAAACAAACTCATCCGATAGGGAGGAAGGCAGTCAAAGCTGACGCGTAAGTTTGTTTGCATCACTTGTCAAATCGTAATGGAGGCCGTGGGAATTTTAAAAAAAATTCCCTCTCCCACTTTGTAATTTGAAATTGAGGAATTTTCCTAGCCTACGACATGCAAATCAAACAAAAAGCAATAAATATGAAAAATAAATTATTTTCCAACTATTATAGCTTTTGTCTTCAATATGTCTCCTGTCGCAACACCTTCTCATCCGCTCCTCCTACGCCATGTACAAGCCATCCAGAGATCTGAGTCGAGACTAAAACCTATTTTAATTTACATCCATCGATCCTATACTCCACGAGAGAGTGTACATGAAATCTAGATTGAAAGTAAAATAAAATAAAGAGTGGCTAAACAATGTCGTATCAAATTTACAAAAAATCAAATACTAGCCTCGTCAACCCCGAGGATTCAACAAAATATACACATACAATCACATACACACATATGGCCATAATAGTCGGATCTTATGCCTGCAACCAAAGAGTTAAACTACGCATATCCTACTATTATCTAGCACATATAATATATGAAAAGTGCATAAAAATTAACCGAATCCTAAACACACAAAATCGGAAACCTTGGCTCTGATACCAATTGAAGGGTTTTTGCTTATCGAGTCCGTGAGGGAAAACTTCGCTTCCCACTTCACCTCGGTTGTTTGTTCATGGTGATCCCCTCGATGTCCCTGGATTAAAAAAAATTTAATCCTAGAAAAAAGAGATTGCCAAAACAACCAAGCCATCATCGTACTATTCGTTTAGAGAGATCACTTGAACAAACTCGTTGTTCAAGCGATCAACCTCTATTCTACGAGTAGTCACGGAATAAACGATGTCCGGATCGCCGACTTTTGTATTTATGATCGGGATCCAAGTATTATTTAGCCATATACAGATTTATATCATGCTCATAGTTGAAAAACAAAAACAAGCAAGTAACAAAAGAGAATAGAGAATAGATATACCTCTCGATCTTCTAATGTATGACCTTCCTCCTTTCGGACGTCATGTGGGCGACGATCTACCAAAAGTTAAAGCTCCAAGATTGCAAATCTTCCTTCCTTTCTCTTCCAAAGCAAGAGGAAGAATAGAAACAAGGTTCTTCTCCTTCCTAAAGCCAACCAACAAGGAACAAAGAAAATCCTTGCCGCCGGCCAACAAGGAGAAGGAGATGATGATGGAAACCAACCAAGACACCAAGGGAAACCCCTAAGTCTTGATTCCACCACTCAAGGAGAAGGAGAAGAGAGGTTTGGACGCTGGATAATGGATGGAAAAGGCTGGGAAAACAAGCTAGACGCCAGCCACCTTGAAGGAAGAAGAAGAAATGAATTACCTTCCTTATTAGGTGCCGCCCAAGCCTCCAAAACCCTAACCCTAGCTTTGCCGCCAACTCAAAAACCTTAGCCTCTCTTGATTATTCTTCCACGCCAACCCCTCAAGCTCCTTTTATAGAGTTACGGATAAGCCTCCTTTTAATATCTACCATTGGTTCTAGGGATTTAATCTCAACCGTCGGATCTAGAGATTTAATCTCAACCGTCGGATCTTAGAGATTTAATCTCTACATATGGATCTAGAGTTTTGTTTCTATCCATTGGATCTAAGCTTCATGAGGTGTTAATAGGCTACATTAGGGACCATGAGGAGGAGTTGGATCTTGGCCACCCATGGATCAAGCCAACATATAGTCCGATCCATTAATGATAATCCAATCCACTAAAGGAATATCATTGATCTACCTCACCAACCCCCATAAGTTAATATGGGCTCCATATATTATTTGTACATTTTCTCCCCGTATTTAAGATCTCGAATGTTCATCGATTAATTAATTTACTGACCATTAATTAATCAACATCTAACTCCATGAGTAGTACCACTCAACCTTTTCATCATGCCGGACCAAGTCCATCTGCAGGGTTTACATGATGAACCTTATGAGCTCCTCAAGGGGACATCATCATCCTAATATATAATACACGATTTCCTCCTATAATCAATGACACATCATATAAATAATATCATCTCCCCACTTACCGAGCCTATCGATTTAATCTATAAATCTCGCCCATTGGTAAATCAAAGAGATGAATACTAAGTATCTGTGCCCATTATTATATCGGGATTAAGAGCATGTATATAATAATATCTAAGGTCCGATTCGATTATGTAGTCAGTAATAAATCGAATCACCTCTAAGTCGATCCTGCTCAATACACTCAAAGTGCACTAGTGTGATTCTATGGTCAAGACAAACCAATACCAAATCACACTACAACCATTCCGATGGTTTGTCCAAAGCCATCTCGATTGTGAGCCTTTACTTATACTTTTCAAGGAGCCAATAACATGATCTCCCGTGTGACACCACACACCATGTTATCTACAATGTAAAGTATTAGACAATATGCATAACCATAAATATATGCAAACAATGATCATGTGATTCTTATTTCAAAATAAAGATGTTCATACAAAAGGTAGACTTTTCAGTATACATCCTTACAATTACCATTTACTTGGGCGATGCTACAAAGGTGGCGGCTATTACAGTGGGAGATGTTTATTTATCTTTTGATAGGAATAAAACATTGGTTGTGAAAAATTGCCTTTATGTACTTTTATTTAGAAAGAATTTGATTTCTGTTTCTAAATTATTTTTGGATCGATATTCTATTTCTTTTAATGGCAGAGTTGTTAAAAAAAGGAATAGGGAGATTATCTGTTCCGGTGCATTGATAGGAAATTTATATACCCATGAACGAAAAGCTCCCACAATGCAAATAGAAGTAAATAACTCATCTTCTAAATCTAATAAGAGAAAAGAACCTTCAAAAATAAACCAAATGTATCTTTGGCATCTAAGGTTAGGTCATATTAACCTAAGTAGAATTCAAAGGTTGATAGCTGATGGACCTTTGGGTTCATTAGTGGTGGAAGATTTCCCAACCTGCGAATCCTGCTTGGAAGGTAAAGATTTGTTGGAATTGGTTCATTATGATTTGTGTGGTCCTATGTCTATCCAGGCTAGAGGTGGTTTTGAATATTTCGTATCTTTTATAGACGATTATTCAAGATATGGATACATTTACTTGATGCGCTGCAAGTCTGAATGCTTTGATAGGTTCAAAGAATTCAAGGATGATGTGGAGAAACGTCAAGGTAAAAGTATCAAGACACTACGATCTGATCGTGGTGGTGAGTACCTCTTGGGAGAGTTTAGGAATTACTTATTAGAGACTCGGATTCAATCCCAATTGTCTGCACCTGGCACACCCCGATAGAATGGTGTAGCGGAGCGAAGGAATAGTGTTAGGGCAATCTCTTGCCATGATTAGGTTTTGATGTGTGTGGCAAAGGGTTTAAGTTAGTTTGTTATGTTGATTTGATATGTGCGTTGAAGTCATGCAGGACTTAGTAATTCGCACATGGAGCCGTGGTGAGTTTCACATATCATGACTCGGTCTTTGAGTCGGTGAAGGATAGCTTTGCGGAAGCCGTGCGCTTGGAGCATCCGAGGGACCGCCGGATGAGGAGCTTAGAGTGAAGCCGGAGGAAGTAGACTTCGAGGCAAGAGACGCGAAGGAGCATTGCAGAGTCGTGCGCCTGATGCTGCCGAGGGACATGGCCACGAACGAAGAGAACTTCGAAGGCGAGGGACTCCGAGAGATGAGAGTGAGCGAATGTAACCCGGGAAGGGGTAGCTCTTAGGTGAAACTTGGCCATTTGGCTAAGTGTCGAATGGGATTTCCCGACACCAGTCGACTGCCATGGAATGGCAGTCGACAGCTCTGAGTCAAACATGGTTCGACTGGTATTTGACCGAGTGTTTTGAGGCCAGTAGTCGACTGCCATATGTGGGCAGTCGACTGTCAAGACCATCAGTCGACTGCTGAAGGCAGCAGTCGACTGGTCGAAAGGGTTTGGCCACAGAACCGCTCGTAGCCGACTGGGCAGTCGACTACGGAGGCAGCAGTCGACTGATGAGGTCCATCAGTCGACTGCCAAGTGTTCCGTTGGACTACAACGGTCGGGATCCGACGTGTTCGGAGACCGTTGTAGTGGCGGCAGTCGACTGCCAAGGGCAGCAGTCGACTGGTGGTGGCCAACGGGAAGAAAAGCCTCCTCTCTATAAAAAGAGAGGGTGTGGAGCTTTGGGGGGCTAATGCTTATGCTCTAATACTCTCCCAAAGTTCCCTAAAGCTTTCCATCCTCTTACTTGAGCTTATTTCCATTATATTTGTAAGAGGAGTGTTTTTGTGTAAAGAGGTTACCTCCACCTAGCTTTGTGCAAAGGAGAGATCTAGTGGATAGATTGCGGAGTGATTCACCGTGGACGAATTGGACCGTGGATTAGCGGCGTAGCCGTGAACCACGTTACATCTCCGTGTTTGCATTGTTTGTATTTATCTTTGTTTAATTTGCTTGTCTTTATTAGTCTTCCGCTTGCGCTAATCTTATGTAGACGAGTAAATTATGACATCCATTGAACGAGGGCTATTCACCCCCCTCTAGCCGGCCGTTTCGATCCCCTACAAGTGGTATCAGAGCAAGGTCGCTCTTCAAGGTCTAACCGCCGCGAGAGCACTTCAAAAAGATGGCCGGCTCAAACATTCATCCACCGAAGTTCGAAGGGGCATTCGCTTGGTGGAAGAAGCGAATGGAGGTATTTTTTGAAATGGATTTTGATATTATGATTACAATGGAATCCGATTTTGTTTTGCCTAGGGATGAAGAGGGGAAGCCAATAGAGAAGTCAAGGTGGACCAAGAGGCAAAGAGAGGAGCACCTTGCAAACTCAAAAGCCAAGCATCATCTATACAATGTGCTTCCTCAACAAGAAATAAATAGAATTGGAGATTGCCTAAGTGCCAAGGAGATGTGGGAGAAGCTAGTAGAGCTTCATGAAGGCACTTCGGAGCTAAACTTGCAAGGAGAGATCTCCTCCGCTCCCAATTATCCAACATAAAATTAGAAAAGGGAGAAAAGGTAACTTCATTGCATTCTAGGTTTAAAGTGATTTTAATTGGGCTAACAAGTGTAGGTGAAAATCTCTCCAACCGGGATATGATAATGAAAGCCATAGATACTTTTCCCCGATCATCCAAGTGGAGTTCAATGGTGGACTCATTTTATATTTCAAAGAATCTAGAGGTAAGTACTCTAGATGAATTTTTCTCCAGTATGGAATTACATGAATCTAGGCTTGAAGAAATACAAGAAGCACCAAGAATCCAACCATCAAGAGGAGTAGCATTATTGGCCAACATGGGGAAGAAGAAGATAGAGATCCCCTCCTCCTCCGATGATGATGAAGCCTCCTCCCCCTCCTCCATGGATAGCACGGAAGAAGCATATATGGTAAGGAGGGTAAGACGTGCTTTAAAAGGTTTTCATTTTAATAAATCTAATGATAGGAAGAGAAGACCAAGAGGAAAGGTGATTTGTTACAATTGCCAAGGAGAGGGACATATAAGGGATAATTGTCCCCTCCTAAACAAGAGCAAAGAAGAAAGGAAGAATAAAGAAGAAAAGAAGAAGAAAAAGGGGAGTAAAAAGAAGGAAGAAGAAAAGAAGGCCAAGGAAAAAGGAAAGGCCATGGCTCTCAAAGCAAAGACATGGGATGACCTTGCTTCCTCTTCCTCATCCGATGAAGAAGAGCATGTCTACTCCAACCTTGCATTGATGGCTTTCGATGACTTGGATTGCTCCTCTACTGAAAATGAAGAATCAAGCTCAAGTGGAGAGAGCTCAAGTGAAGGGGGAGCCTCTACATCCTCCTCATCCGAAGAAGAGGATTTGGTAAGTGAGGTAACAAATCTACCCCCTAAGCAAATTATGTCTATGATCTCTAGCCTCACCAAGGATTTATTTAGAGCTAAGAAGAAGAACAAAAGCATGCTGGATCAAATTAAGGACTTAGAAAATAAGTTAGAAAAAGCATGCTTAAATGAAAATGAAAATATTTCTTCTTGCCATGATGATGATGCATGCTCACATGAATATATGCCATTTAATGTTAGTGATGCATGCATGGATGAAAATAGGGCTCTAAGGGAAATGGTAGATTACTTGACAAAAGCACTAGAGAAATTCACAATTGGCTCAAACACCTTGAACATGATCATAGGGAGCCAAAGAGCTAGGTTCAACAAAAAGGGCCTAGGTTACAAAGAAAAGAAAAATGAAAAGGCCTATAAATGCCTAATTGCTAGGGGACAAGATAAGAAGAAAGTAATTGCTAGGAAATGGATCCCCAAGTAGTATCTAGTGAACCCCATAGGAAAGAATTTGTATTGGGTTCCAAAATCCATCCTTAAGGGTTAGAAAACCCCTAGGGTAGTCAACCATATGCAATTTACCTATATCATATTTCGGTTGACTTAGGATGGCGGGACAACATTTTTAAATAGTGTTAGGTGATGATAACGTGCCTATAAATAGTTAATAATGCTTAAATCATGATGATTAATGTAATTGCTATGTATGTTTGCAATCATGATTTATTATTTTGATATTTGGCACATAATCATGAGAAATAAGTGTAGATCATGCTTTAGGTGATACTTTGTTTATTATCATGATATAATACCTAATGCATGATAACAATTCAATGAATACATGTGTTTCATGATCATAATGTGAAATTAGTTCATATATGCCCTTATGATCATGAGAATTGTGAGGTTGATACTTAACCTTGATAGAATTGCATGAATATAATGGTTAAGTATATACAAATAGCCTCTAAAATGCATCTCACACTCACTATAGGCTACCATGATTGAAAACTTAGAATGGGTGAGATGTTAGGATGATACAAATGTCCACTAATGCCTATGGCATTTAGATGGTCATTTAAGGTATCAAAATAGCAATAATAGACCAATCATGGGGAAGCCTTATGTTTAATTCATAGACATATTGCCCAAAGATCATGGTTGTATATTTCATATGTCTTCAAAACAATTTCTTAATCTAAAATCTATGTATTCATGTTTTGAAACAATTGGAACCAAAACTAGGTGTTAAACTTGATACTCACATGATCAAAAACCTAGTGGTTTTTAAACCTTTTTGATTTTTGGAAAATACGTGAAAATATAATGATTTTTCATGAAGACATATTTTTCACTGATAAAGAATCTTACAAGAAATATGTTCCCCAAATTTCATGATTTTTCGAATTTTTTGGAATTTTTAATGCATTTCAAATTCAAATCAAAATCGAAAGTTCTAAAATTCAGCGTGCAATGACCGTAGTCCGAACTGTCGATTGGTGGCCTGAAAATCAGACTAGTTAAGGCCGAATTCAGGTTTTAGACTAATTTTTGGTATTTTCCTTCTATTAGACTTTATGCCATGAGTTTATAACTTAGTGTTAATCTTTTGGATGGTGTCAAAGGGGGAAAAAATATTATGTTTAAGTTAATTATGATAGGGGGAGAAGAATTTGTAGAGAGAGTTTCATGGATTAAGGGGGAGTTGCATGTTGCTATATCATGTTTATGTTTACATGCCTTCCTTTCCTTAGAAATGTTTATCAAATGTTTTTACCTAACTTAAACGGATTGCCACACATCAAAAAGGGGGAGATTGTTAGGGCAATCTATTGCCATGATTAGGTTTTGATGTGTGTGGCAAAGGGTTTAAGTTAGTTTGTTATGTTGATTTGATAAGTGCGTTGAAGTCGTGCAGGACTTAGTAATTCGCACATGGAGCCGTGGTGAGTTTCACATCTCATGACTCGGTCTTTGAGTCGGTGAAGGATAGCTTTGCGGAAGCCGTGCGCTTGGAGCATCCGAGGGACCGTCGGACGAGGATATTGGAGTGAAGCCGGAGGAAGTAGACTTCGAGGCAAGAGACGCGAAGGAGCATTGCAGAGTCGTGCGCCTGATGCTGCCGAGGGACGTGGCCGTGAATGAAGAGAACTTCGAAGGCGAGGGACTCCGAGAGATGAGAGTGAGCGAATGTAACCCGGGAAGGGGTAGCTCTTAGGTGAAACTTGGCCATTTGGCTAAGTGTCGGATGGGATTTCCCGACACCAGTCGACTGCCATGGAATGACAGTCGACTGCTCTGAGTCGAACGTGGTTCGACTGGTTTTCGACTGAGTGTTTTGAGGCCAGCAGTCGACTGCTATATGTGGGCAGTCGACTGCCAAGACCATCAGTCGACTGTTGAAGGCAGCAGTCGATTGGTCAAAAGGGTTTGGCCACAAAACCGCTCGTAGCCGACTGGGCAGTCGACTACGGTGGCAGCAGTCGACTGATGAGGTCTATCAGTCGACTGCCAAGTGTTCCGTTGGACTACAATGGTCGGGATCCGACGTGTTCGAAGACCGTTGTAGTGGCGGCAGTCGACTGCCAAGGGCACAGTCGACTTGTGGCGGCCAACGGGAAGAAAATCCTCCTCTCTATAAAAAGAGAGGGTGTGGAGCTTTGGGGGGCTAATGCTTATGCTCTAATACTCTCCCAAAGTTCCCTAAAGCTTTCCATCCTCTTACTTGAGCTTATTTCCATTATATTTGTAAAAGGAGTGTTTTTGTGTAAAGTGGTTACCTCCACCAAGCTTTGTGCAAAGGAGAGATCTAGTGGATAGATTGCGGAGTGATTCACCGTGGACGAATCAGACCGTGGATTAGCGGCATAGACGTGAACCACATTACATCCTCGTGTTTGCATTGTTTGTATTTATCTTTGTTTAATTTGCGTATCTTTATTAGTCTTCCGCTTGCGCTAATCTTTTATAGACGAGTAAATTACGACATCCATTGAACGAGGGCTATTCACCCCTCTCTAGTCGGCTGTTTCGATCCCCTACAAATAGGACTCTTATGGAGATGGTTAGATCGATGATGAGTTATTCAGAGTTACCAGATTCGTTCTAGGGGCATGCTCTGGTTACGATAGTGTATATTCTAAACTTGGAACCATCTAAATCAGTGCCTTCTACTCCCACAGAATTGTTGACTAGGCGAAAGCCTAGTCTGAGACATATTCGGATTTGGGGGAGTCCATCACATGTGTTGTTAAGTTGGAACCTCATACAAAAGTGCGCATGTTCGTAGGCTATCCTAGAGGAACGAAAGGTGGTTTGTTCTATAGTCCTAGAGATCAGAGGGTGATCGTTAGCACGAATGCCAGATTTTTAGAGGAAGACTATGTGATGAACCATAAGCCCATGAGTAAGGTTGTTCTAGAGGAATTGAGAGGGGAAGTCACTACTTCAGTACCACCGGTACAAGAGGATATACCACAAGTGACTACACCGCATGTCACAGAGGATACATAGGTGATACCTCGTCGTAGTGGGAGGGATGTTAGACAACCTGATAGATTTATGTTCTTGGGAGAATCTTCTGATTTGGTCCTTGGTGAACATGAACATGATCCCTGGACATATGACGAGGCAATCCAAGATAAAGATGTGGTATCTTGGGAAAGTGCGATGAATTCTGAGATAGAATCTATGGATTCAAATCAGGTCTGGGAGCTAGTAGAACCACCCAATGGTGTAAAAACCATTGGATGCAAGTGGATCTACAAAAGAAAGAGAGGAATAGATGGAAAGGTTGAGACCTTCAAAGCAAGGCTTGTTGCGAAAGGCTATACTTAGAAAGAGGGTATCGATTATGAGGATACCTTTTCACCGGTAGTCATGCTTAAGTCTATCCGGATTCTCTTATGTATTGCTGCTCATATAGATTATGAGGTGTGGCAGATGGATGTCAAGATAGCTTTCCTTAATGGAAGTCTTGAGGAAAAACATCTATATGGAGCAACCAGAGTGATTCATTGTAAAGGGCAAAGAGCATCTTATGTGCAAGCTTAATCGGTCCATTTATGGATTGAAGCAAGCTTCGAGATCTTGGAACATCCGCTTTGATGAGGTAATCCAGTCTTATGGATTTATTCAAAGTCTGGATGAGTCTTGTGTATACAAGAGATATAACGAAAACGTAGTGATATTTCTTGTACTATACGTATATGTCATTTTGTTAATTGGCAACAATGTCAAGGTGTTATCAAACCTAAGGGTATGGTTGTCCAAATAGTTTGATATGAAGGACTTGGGAGAAGTGGGACACATCCTTGGGATCAAGGTTATAAGGGATCGCAGGAAAAGGATGTTGTGCTTATCTCAAGCTTCATACATAGACACTATTTTGGCTCGTTTTAGCATGCAGAACTCCAAGAAAGGTTTTCTACCTTTTAGGCATGGAGTACTTTTATCTAAAGAGATGTGTCCTAGAACATCAAAGGAGATAGAGGAGATGAAGGCGGTTCCTTATGCTTCGACAGTAGGAAGCCGCATGTATGCTATGTTATGTACGAGGTCGGATATCTGCTTTTCCATGGGCATGGTTAGCAGATATCAGAGTAATCTAGGACAGGAACATTGGACTGTGGTAAAGCATATATTGAAGTACCTGAGAAGGACTAGGAATTATATGCTGGTATACCTAGCAGATCAATTACTCCCTATGGGTTACACAGATTCCGATTTCCAGTCAGATAGGGATAATAGTAAGTCTACCTCGGGTTTTGTGTTTACTTTGGGAGGTGGATCCATTTTATGGAGGAGTGTCAAGCAGAAATGCATGGCGGACTCCACTATGGAAGCTAAGTATGTGGCAGCCTCTGTTGTAGCCAAAGAAGTTGTATGGCTTAGGAACTTCTTGATGGACTTGGATGTGATTCCTGGTTTGCCCAGAACTATCACAATTTATTGTGATAATAGTGGTACAGTTGCAAACTTGAAGGAATCATGAGCCCATAAGGCAAGTAAACACATAGAACGTAAGTATCACCTGATACGAGAGATCGTAAAGAGGGTAGAAGTTGTTGTCGCAAAGATTGCATCAGCGGATAACTTGGTAGATCCTTTCACTAAGGCCTTTCTAGCGAGAGCTTTTGATAGACATGTGTAGGGAATGAGAATCAGATGTATGGCAGTATGAGGACAACATAGTCTTTTAGTATAAGTGGGAGATTGTTGGGATGTATACTGAAAAGTCTATCTTTTGTATGAACATCTTTATTTTTGAAATAAAAATCACATGATCATTGTTTGCATATTTATGGTTATGGATATTGTCTGATACATTATATTGTAGATAACATGGTGTGTGGGGTCACACGAAAGATCATGTTATCAGTTCCTTGTAGAGTATAAGTGGAGACTCACAACCGAGATGGTTTTGGAAAACCCATTGGTATGGTTGTAGTGTAATTTGGTATTGGTTTGTCTTGACCATAGAATTATACTTATACACTTTGTGTGTATTGAGCAGGATCGACTTAGAGGTGATTCAATTTATTGTTGACTATATAATTGAATCAGACCTCAGATATTATGATGTACATGCTCTTAATCCTGATATAAAAATGGGCACATGTACTTAGTATTTATTTCTTTGATTTACCAATGAGCGAGATTTATAGATTAAATTGATAGGCTCGGTAAATTGGGAAATGATATTATTTGCATGGTGTGTCGTTGATTATAGGAGGAAATCGTGTCATATGTATTAGGATGATGATGTCCCCTTGAGGAGCTCATAAGGATCATCATGTAAACCCTACAAGTGGACTTGGTTCGACATGATGATAAGGTTGAGTGGTACTACTCATGAGTTAGATGTTGATTAATTAATCGTCAGTAAATTAATTAATTGATGGACATTCGAGATCTTAAACACGGGGAGATATTTGTACAATTAATATATGGAGCCCATATTTATTTATGGGGGTTGGTGAGGTGGATCATTGATAATTCTCTAGTGAAATGGATTATCATTAATGGATCGGATTTTATGTGGGCTAGATCCATTGGGTGGCCAAGATCCAACTCCTCCTCATGTTCCCTATTGTAGCCTATTAAAACCCTCATGAAATCTAGATCCAACGGACACGATTAAAAGGAGATTTAGGCAAAATCTATAAATAGGAGGCAAATGCTTGGGCGACATGATAGAATTGGGAATTCTAGGGTTTGCTCCTTGGCTTGGGCGGCAACTAATCCTTTTGGATATTAGGGTTTGCTTCAAGACTTGGGCGGCTGGGGTTTGGAGAGGTCTTGGACGACAACAAGTGGAAGGTTTTCCTATCTTCCTAAGGTTTAGCTGGTGCCCCTCTTCTCCTTTCTCTTCTTGGTCGGCGCCCATATCTCTTCTTCTTCTCCTTGGGCGACAGCAACAAGTGTTAGGGTTTCTTCCCTTGGGGCTCTTGGCCGGCACCCACACCATCTCCTTCTTCCTCTCCTTGGTCGGCAGTAACAACCAAGTTGGTGGCTTGGTTGGCGGCTCTAGATAGGAGAAGAATTGTTTGGTATTCTTCCCTTTGTTTGGAGCGAGCAAGAAAGGGAAGAACACGATGTAGGAAGTTTCAACTCTTGGAGAATCGTTTCCCACACAACGTTCAAGAGGAGGATAGGACATACAATAGAAGATCAAGAGGTATAATCTTGTTTATTTTGATTTAGTTCTTTTGTATAATGCATGTGGCTAATTTACTTGGACTCCGAAGATAAACACAAAAATTGGTGATCCGTACATCATCTATTCTGCGCCAAATCGAGGAAAAAAGTTAGGGTTTAGGGCTACATGATCTTTTCGTGCAAAACTCGCTGGCGTCGCTTGAACGAGCAACAACAAGATAACGTGGAGGAAGGCTAGCGGAGGTTTACTGTCGTGAGATGGGCTAGATGCGGTTCTGATGGATTTTCGGTGCCTCGTAGCTGCTGTCCATGGCAGCTAAAGGTTCCAGTCGGTTGTTTGTGGCTGACGATGTTTCTTCGGCAAAGGCTTGGGGGAGAACGAAGGCAACGCGTGGGAGAAATGGGATTCGATATACTGCTTCCGTCTTGACATGTGCCAACCACAATGCCAATTTCATGTAAAATTGTTGGCGCCGTTGAGCCTGCAGCAGAATGGACCGCTCAAGCTACCTAGAGTCGTGCACCAAGCAACATTGGGAGCATCAACCTAGTGCCTGTCCCAGCTACTACGTCAGCTACCAACTGGACGCTTGGAATGGCAGGGCTGGAGACCGGCGCTTGTTGCCACCTGGCTTGGAATGTGTGCGTTGACTCAAGAGGTCCAATGCTGAGCTGGATGCTGACTGGAAGTCAAAGCTGAGCTGGAATGTTTGTGGTGGGCCTGCTGTTATGTGGAAGTCAATGTGTTATGGGGGGGGGGGGGGGGACTTCCCTGCCCCCACATGATTGCTATTAGGCAGCCTCAGGAGATAGGATGACACAAGAAGGTAAGCAAGAGGAGCTGAGTACAGTTGAATGGTGCACGGGAGCACACAGAAACATGGATGGTACACATGAGTGAATGTATTGGGTGAGAGGTTTGGTATTCATGACAACACTTGTACGCCGCACCGAGGTACATCTCAGATCTGACACTTCGTCAGACATGACATGAGAATGAACCCTTGGCTACTGTATGTTTGTGATTTTTCTTGATGATATCTATTTATCCTTCATCAAAAAGAGGAAAAGAGTTAGGTTGCTTGAACAACAAGTTTGTTTAAGAGACCACTCGAATCGAATAGCACAATGATGGATCGGTTGCTTGGGTAATCCGTCTTTGTCAAGGATTAATTTTTTTTTAATCTGGGGAAATAGATAGGATCGCCATGCATGAGCGACCGAAGAGGGAAGCAATTCTTCTCAGTCTAAATCCTTTTGAGATTAATTATGAAGATTGTCTTTCATACCAGGCTCTAGGAGCTTATTTTAAACCATATAAGGCCTTTTTTAATTTGTATACATGATTAGGGTTTTCTAAACTCTCAAAACCTGGGGTTGATTTATGTATACTTCTTCTTTTATTACCCTGTTTAAAAAGATGGATTTTACATCCATTTGGTATAGCTTGAATCCTTTGTGTGTTGCATAATCTAGCAACATCCTAATTGACTCAAGCCTAGCTACTGGGGCATAAGTTTCATCATAGTCTAACCCTTCTACTTGACTAAACCCCTTAGCTACTCATTGAGCTTTATTCCTTATTATTTCTCCTTGATCGTTTAATTTATTTCTAAATGCCCATTTAGTGTCTATTATTGATTTATTTGATGGTGAAGGTACTAAGTCCCACACTTCATTTATATCTAATTGTGCTAGATCTTCTTGCATGACTATTATCCAATCAGTATCCGGTAAAGCCTCCTCTATTGATTTTGGTTCTATCTTTGATATTAATGCGATTTTACTCAAGTTTCTTAAAGTTGATATAGTTTGAACTCCTAGAGTTGGATTTCCTAATACTTGTTCAAGAGGGTGGTTAGGATTAATTCTAGATGTCATTAAGTTGTCTTGATATTGGGTTTGTTCTTCTTCATCATGTATATTTTCATTTACCCCATCTTGATTATCTTTTAATGTTTTTATTTGATAATTTGTAATTTCTTCTTCATCAAACTTTACATTAGTTGTTTCTTCAATTTTTTGAGTTTTCTTATTATAAATCCTATAGGCCCTACTAGTGGTCGAATATCCAAGAAATATTCCTTCATCGGGTTTTGAAGAAAATTTTCCAAGATAGTCTTTTGTATTTAAAATAAATACTTTGAATCCAAATACTTTTAGATATTTTATTGAAGCTTTTTTATGATTAAAAATTTCATAAGATGTTTTATTATGTAATTTATTAATTATTACTCTATTTTGCACATAACATGCAGTATTTATAGCTTCGACCCATAAGTAACTAGGTAAGTTATATTCATTTAACATTGACCTAGTAGCTTCTTATAGAGTTCTATCCTTTCTTTCTACTATTCCGTTTTGTTGAGGTGTTCTAGGGCATGAAAATTTATGGTGATATCCATTTTCTAGACACATTGTTGTAAAATTTTGATTTTTAAACTCACCTCCGTTATCACTTCGTATTCTTTTTATCTTAAGGTCTTTTTCATTTTCTATTTGTTTACTAAAGTTTTTAAATACTTCAAATGTTTCATCTTTTTGTTTAAGGAATTTTACCCATGTAAACCTAGAGTAATCGCCTATTATCACTAAACAATATAAGTTTTCACTTAGTGATTTTACCCCATGTGAATCGAACAAGTCTAAGTGAATTAACTCAATTATTGAACTTGTTCGACCTTGATTAGTTATTTTATGTTGGGACTTAGTTTGTTTTCCTTGTTGGCAAGCATTACAGACTTTGTTTTCAATATTTTAAAGTTTAGGCAAACATCTAACTAAGTTAGTTTCACTTAACTTCGGTATATTCCTAAAGTTGATGTGAGCAAGTTGTCTATGCCACAACCAACTTTCCTCTTGTTGTGTCAAATGACACCTAATTGAGGATCTTTCTAAATTTATTGAATATATATATTTTTATTCTAACTCCTTTAAGTGATATTTTTGAGTTTTTAATATTGTTAATCAAACATTCATTTGATAGAAATTTTACTTCATAACCAGCATCACATATGTAAAATACTGGGAAAAAAAATTGGGGCTAAAGGGATAATATTATGATTAGAGAATATATGGTTTAAGTGGATTTAGATTTGGCTTATAGGGTTTTAAACCCAATCCGCTTCAATACTAAACCCGACTCGTCCCTTCGTAACGCATGCCGATTTTCATTCCTTCGATTTCTCTTCTCCTTCCATTTTCCCTGATCCGTCGATTTGTTCCCCGATCTCGATCTCAACGGCAGTGACCCTTCTTCTCCACTCGTCGCCGTCGGAACTGCCTCTTCCCACTTGCCGTCGGACCTTGCGATTGTCGATCGGTCGTGGCACCGTGGGAAGCCACGCGAGCACCACAGTCGCCCCTTCTTTTATCCCATCGAGCGTCGTCGCAATGCCTGATCACCGTCGTCGTCTTCGTCCCTCGATTGTGTGCCACATCAGGCGCTGGCTATGCCTCCTCGCATCATCGTCGCCTTTCATCCTCACCACGGGCTTAGTTTGCTGTTGTGAATGTCAGCACATCGAGCGTCTGTAGCAGCCAGCAGCCACCCGATCGTGCTCTCCTTCGTAGTGGGTTTCGGCTCAGATCGCCACCACCTTGCAGGCCGGCGATCTTTCCGTTGAAGGCGCTGATTGAACCACTCACCACATTCTTTACCGCGATGATTCCAGAGCCTGATCGTCGCCGTACAACAAGCTCACCTCAACTTCTGGAGGAAGAGGTAGGGATCGTTCTGCTCAGCATCACAGATCTGGATTCGCCACATCTCGTGTAAGCCTTGCTCAACCAACCTGTTATTTCCCTGATCGATCCTCATCATCATCATCGTAGCTCATACGATTCTTTGCCTCTTTTTTTACGCGAGCCTGAGATTGGTATTTTGCATCAATATGGTACAAACCCATACGATTAATTGGCTTGATTGATAGGTTAGTTAATCAGATGTGATTTGCTTATAGTTAGACTGATTGGATCTAGATCAAATGTGAGTAAGATCGCTGATCAGAAGATTTGGAATTGAAGATGGACTGGGTAAGTTTCGATTTGTATCCATTGTGATAGATGGTTATAGTTGTTGGTTATTGTTTACTGATTTACCGTTACTGAAAGGAGTTCTATATTTGATAGAAATCCGATTGATGTATCTAAGTGGATCGTTGATGCTAGATGTGCAGATCGGATTGTCTTTTGTATCAAGAAGCTGAATGATTTTTGGAAGGGGGTTGTTCTTCCAGATAAGCTATGAGAATTGATGCGGTGTAAGGTGAGTTCATATTTAGATGTTTACGGATGCATACAAATATATGAGTCGATTCATCTTATAGTATTAAATTAATTGGTGAATTCATTAGGGATTAAGATTGGATTAGATTCTTATTCTTATTGTTTGGTTATGCCAGCACGAGTTATATATGCGGACTTTGATTCAAGACAGATTCATGGACGTGAGGACTATCGACACGATCTATGAATTAGGTGGGTAATTTATACCCTGGTCAGGTAGTTTTAATGCATACAGATTTAGATGCATGATCATCTTATATGATCATGTTACCTTGACCCTGCTCTTATTATCTTATGCTTGAACTTATCGTTGGATGTATTTATGCTCAATTGTTGATATCACATATTCCCTATCATGATTTAAGAGTTATAGATGTGATGTAAATTGGCCTAGATGTTTAGTAGGGTGTAAATGTTAGTAAGGGTGATGACCCAATTTATAAATTGGCAAAAAGGTCATCTGTGGGTAGGTAATGCTTTAAATATAGGATTTATTTCCAATACCCGTATGTTGCATACTTGTTACCAACCATGTGTTGTGTAATGGTTAAGTGAAGGGTGATTAGTGTGTCGATACGGACCGGTGGTCCCAGCTTGATATGATTAGTCGAGTATGACTCTCTATAGGATAGAGAGTGCGTCGATCAGTTGAGTATGACTCTCTATTGGATAGAGAGTTATGATCAGTCGAGTACGACTCTCTATAGGATAGAGAGTGCGTCAATCAGTTGAGTACGACTCTTTATTGGATAGAGAGTTATGATCAGTTGAGTATGACTCTCTACAGGATAGAGAGTGCGTCGATCAGTTGAGTACGACTCTCTATTGGATAGAGAGTTATGATCATTTGAGTACAACTCTCTACAAGATAGAGAGTCCGTTGATCAGTTGAGTACGACTCTCTATTCGATAGAGATTTATGATCAGTTGAGTACGACTCTCTATAGGATAGAGTGCCCATTGATTAGTTGAGTACAACTCTCTACAGGATAGAGAGTGCGTTGATCTGATTAGTATGACTTCCTATAGAATAGAGAGTCTATGGTGGATGTCTATATGTGAGACATTGCAATCATGTCATTTGCATGCATGCTTGCGACGTGGTCTCCCTTGTGGTTGAGAGGGTCGCAAGTCATCCTGCCTCCACGGTTACTCATAGGAGGAGTAACCGATGTGAGGGTAGAGCATCTGTTGTGCCGCACTCTACCACTATAAATGGTGGTAGTTGGAGTTGCATGCAGTTGTCCTGGGTGCATGGTACTCGACCACTCATTGGTAGTGTTAGTCGGAGCGGCCAGCAGCAAGGACCCCCGTTGTGTAGCGAGCTCTTTACGCTCATATGCTACTTAATCATACTGGCCACTAGGCCACTCTAGAGCAGTGGTTGGTGTGAGTTGGGACAATTGTCATGTCATGCCACCTAGGCCACACTGGGGTCATGGTAGCGAGTAGGGGTGAGCAGGCATGACCATGCATGCTGCATTGCCGTATCTAATGGCGCTTTGCATTTTACCATATATATATACATATATGCATGTATATATATATATATATGGATGGTTGAGATTAATATATATATAGATGCAGTCTATATATATATATATGCTTATTATGATGTTGCATTTAATTGTATTATACTTGCTGCATTTGATTGTACATCATATTCATGCATGCTTCTTGCATATGTTATATGGTTGTGTCGGATACTGGTATATGTGTTGGACAGACCATTAGATACCTTGACCTGTAGCTTGAGTATATTGTGAGTTGATCTTACTCTTCCTGTTATATATATGTTGGATATATGTTTAGGTTGGATCAGAGTAGCGTAGCAGACTTCAGGTATGTCTGCATTTTACGTTGTTCATTTGGTTAGACGGTATATGCTTGTATTTATATACTATGCTGATATACCTGTTGTATCTCTAGATTAGGTTGTTGAAATACATGTGATATTACATATATACATGTTTTTCTATTACCTGCTGAGTTTTACTCACCACCACCACGGACCCTGGGTTTTTCTGTCGCCCAGGTAACAGGTAGAAGTCTTCGTGATGGCTTGGAGCACCGCTGGCTGACATTTCATCTCATCTCCGAGACTCTGGTGTTTGTTTGGGCTTTCCGTACATTGTGTTATGTATTTGGAGTTTTTCTGATGTACTATGTTGTGGACTTGTGGATTCATATTTTGTCACTAGTATGTTATGTTGTGATGTGTTAGTCATACCGGTATGCACTTTGTAGTCGTGATGTTGTTATGTTTTATGTTTCTGCTGTGTAGTTGTTGTAGTTAGTTTGTTATGTTGTTGTGGTTGTTTACATATTTATATGTTGTTGTTGTTGTGGCCTATGGACCTTGTATTAACCCGTAATGTTGCCACGTACAAGGGAGATGTCGTCCGTTTGCTTTTCGGCACGACATGCTCTCGGGGAGTGACAACATAATTGACTTATACTAAGCAAATTGAATTTGAAATTGTCTACAAGCAAAACTTTCTGTATAATAAAATTCGATTCTAATTCAATGTTACCTGATCCAATTACCTTAAGTTTGTTATTGTTTCCAAAGGCGACTGAACCTAGATTCTTGTAGCTTAATTCTGAGAATTTTTTACTATCTCCAGTCATATGTCTGGAGCAGCCACTATCCAAAATTCATTGGTCCATTTTGGAGTCCTACATGAATTAAAACTTTTTAAGACAATTCACACCTTTAAATAAGATGAATCATCTTGAATTGTTGTGTAAAATTAGTTAAGTTTAATTGAGTAAATTTGTTAATTTTATTTAATGTTAGTAATTTTGTTAAGTTTAGTTAAGTTTGGTTTAGTTAAGTTTAGTTAAGTTTTGTTAATTAAGTTAAGCTATTTAAGCTTGATTAAGTTCTAAGTCATCTCACCCAAGCTAAGTTTTCAATACACATTAATCCTATGGGTTTTTTGTGAGATAAAGATTTCTTTTTTATCTTAATTAATTTTAATGAGAAATTTCAAAGTTTTTAAACTTGTGTTAGATTCAAGCTTAGCTTGAGCTAATCAAGTAGGTTTTCCAGCATTGACTTCCAAGTCGTGGCAAGGCATACGACCTTCTTGGATATCGAATGGACCACTTCCTAGACAAAGTCAATGAAGGAATCAAGTACTTGACTCACATTGGACTAAGCCTTGGTCTAACTAGTTAAAGACTTAGTGAGTTAGCTTTGGTCAATTCCACTCGACTTAGTGCACCAGGTCATGGTGAGACATATGACCTTCTTTGATATCAGATAGACCACTTCCTAGACATGCACTTTGAAGAGCTTCCCTAACTTACTATCAGTTCACTTCATCTTAGTACTAGGTTGCTCAAGTTTAAACTATTGGTGCAATCGATCCAGGTCACGAATAACTAGACTCGAGTTTGACTCGAGTAGTGTTTTGATGTTTGACGATGAGTTGACCATTGTTTGATAATGGGTTGATTATATGGTTGACATGGGGTTGACCATATAATGGAGAAGTCCAAGTGGGACACTTGGCATGGAAAATCCAAGCATGGGTCCTGGTAATGGTAAAGTCCAAGTCATGAGTACTTGGCATGGAAAGTCCATGCATGGGTCTTGGCAAGGGAAAGTCCAAACTTGAGTCTTGGCAATTGGAAAGTTCAACATGGGTTGGCAAGGAAAGTCCAAGGGTGTAGTCTTGGCCACGTAAGTCCAAGTGTGTAGTCTTGGCGGTGAAAGTCCAAGTCATGGGTACTTAGCAATTGGGAAGTCGAAGGGTTGATATTGGCGGCGTATAGTCCAAGGGTGTGGTCTTGGCAGCATAAGTCTAATGGTTGACAGCGTAAAGTCCAAGCGTGTGTCTTGGCAGCATAAGCCCAATGTGCCTTGGTGGTATAGACACCGTTAGCATGACAATAGCCGATGGAAGCACCTGAAGGCTACCGTATGGATGAACGAGTCATGGATGATTTGGAGAGATTTGATAGACGTGAGGTTGATGGAGGTAGCTAGAAGGCTTAGGTCTAGGCTAAGGGTGGTCTAGTAAGTATGAGGGCATCATACTTGGGTTAAACCTCATGGTTGAGATTTAGAAGTCAACTGGTCAAGTGTTTGACACTTGACAGCTGAGTCGACATTGAGTAGTCGACTAGGATTATGACAAGTCAACTGTCGAGAGTCGACTGGGGTTCGACTACGACAAGAGGCCTGCAATGATCGTTATGAGCAATGACTACCATGGAGGCCACCACGACCGGCCGGTTCCGTCATGAAGGTAGACTCGAGTAGCCAATCGAGCAAATGGCCACGGGCTTGGAGCAATGATCGTTAGAAATGGCAATCGATTGTTAATGTATCTGTTGGCTTGAATGCCAACGTGGATCAAGTCCATTGTGAGACAACGACACTTTTTGCAGTCGACTGGGGCCTTTTGACAGTCGATTGGCAAGCAAAAATACAGGTCACGCGGAGGCTTAAAAGGAGCTGGACAGAGAGGATTTCGACAGTGGTTTTCTTGGGCAATTTGAAGGGGATAGTTGGTGCTTTCTAGTCCTTCAAGGCTAGTCCAAGGCGATCGACAAGCAAGCATTCAAAAGCACATTTATAAAGTTTTTTTTACTTGTATTTGTGTAGTTTACTTGTATTTGCTTGTATTTCTTTCTTATTGTTGTAAGATCGCTTGTATGAGGTTTCTCCACCTCCAACATGTTGTCGAGAAGGACTTTATTGAGTAGTGTTGTGTACATCACTAGAGCTCATTATCGAGCTTGCCTGGTGGAGTAGGAACTAGGGTTCTGAACAACGTTACATCGTGTATATTGTTGTGCTTGTATTTTGATTATGCTTTTCTATTATTTTCGTTGTGTACTAATCAAATTGTAGCAAGCACGCTATCAAATTCCATCAAGTGAATGAAACGCACCATTCACCCCCCTCTAGCACTCACTGAAGTTCCTACAAGTTGTATCATAGCTCGGAGCTCTTCTACGGATTAACAACCGAGAGCAAAAGTGCTAGAGAAGAAGATAGAGCTCAATGAGAGATTGGGCAATGACATAACAATTCCACCCGCCTTCGACCGTGAAGATTTCACATATTTGAAAGGTAGGATGGAATATTTCCTAATGTCCAATATAAAAAATTGGTTTGTCATGATTATAGGATTCGATGCTTTGAGGGGGAAGAACGGAGAAATCCTCAAGATGAAGAGGTGGATCGAGGAGCAATGACAAAAATTTGAGACAACCGTTAAGGTAATAAAAATATTAGTAAATTTGTTACCTAATGATATTTTGTCTAGATTAGAAAGTTATAGGGATGCTCAGGAGTTGTGGAACAAATTGGTCAAGTTCCACAAAAATCTCGAACCAGCACAACAAAAAGAAGAAGAGGAGTGCTCCTCATCTCAAGTTCAAGAAGACTCAGAAGAGGAAGAATCATCATCATCCTCACAAGAGCTTGAGGAATCAGAGGTTGAACGACCATCAACATCCGAGGAAGAGGAAGTTGAAGAAGCCTCCACTTCAAGGATTGAGGGGGAGGAGAGATCATTTATCCCGGAGCAAGAACAAGAAAAAGCATCTACCTCCGAAAATGATAAAGAACCAATTCTAGCCACCACCACCCTAGGTAACTCAAATGCAATTCATAAAAATAAGGATCACATAATTTCCTTTGAGTGTAGGGAGAAAGGGCATTACAAGAGCAAATGCCCAAAATTAGCCAAGGAGAAAGCACCGACACCAAAAGTCAACAAAAATTCAAAGGATGCGGGAGTCCCCACATGTAAGAGCAAGGAGCATGTGGTGTGCTTCAAGTGCAATCAACAGAGATACTATCGAAGTCAATGCCCTAGGGGGAGGAAGCAAATCAAGGACATGGGAGGAGTTACAAATGTAGGAAGAGCTAAGACAAACCCTAAGGTAACATTTAATTATTCTCCTTCTTTGATTAAAAGTCAAAAGCATGCTAGGAAATTTATTGCAATTGCTCATGATTATAAAAAGAATACTAGTAACAATAAATTTTATTGCTTAGCGGCTAAACATGTTGATATTGGGACTAATAACTCTAGACCAATTCTACTTAGGGAGTCAATTAGGAAGATAGAGAGTCATTTTAGCATTAACCCTAAAAAGGATAGGCATATGCCTAGATGAAATGGAAATGCCCAAAGACTAAATGAAAAATAAAAAATTGGGCAGTTAGAATTAGAAAATCAAGCTTTGAGGTCATGACTTGAGAAATTAGAAAAGACCGTTAGAAAGATACAAAATCAAATGTAAAGGTCAAATAGTCAAAATTTAGGGTCTAGGAGTCAAAGCTTAGAGTCTAGGAGTCAAAGGCTAGGGTCTAGGAGGCAAGGTCCACCCAAGGACAAAAAAGGTTTGGGTCACAAACCTGAGCCCAAGGAGACATACCACAATGTTCCATTCGATTATGGAACACAACCTAGGTCTAGGAAAACCAAGGTTACTAGGGAGGTCATCCCTAAAGGTTAACCAAGGTGTGTGCCTAGTGGCCAAGGTTTCAAGGAAACCTAGGGAAGCCACTAAGAATGTTGCAAGGGGAGTCAATGTTGGTGCAACAATGCCCCAAGCATCTATATGTTTTGATGTTTGGATAATCACCTAAGTTAGGCAATGCTTTGTGATCTAATTATGAATGTGTTCAAGTGACAGGAAAATCCAAGTATGAAGACTTGGTAAAGGCAAAGTCCAAGTGTGATATTGGCAAGAGAAGTCCAAGGAAAGGGCTTGGCAGCGTAAGACCAACCATGTAGTCTTGGCGGCAAAAAGTCCAAGCGGACCTTGGCAAAAGAAGTCCAAAGGCAAGTCTTGGCAGCATAAGTCCAAGCATGTAGTCTTGGTGGCATAAAGTCCAAGCGTACTTTGGCAAAGGGAAATCCAAGACATGACAAAATTGAAGGAATCTCTTGGAAGCAAGCACAAAGGATGAACAAGTCGCGGACTCGGAGGGATCTTGGAGACGCAAGGCTTAAGGAAGAGTTAGAAGGTTGAGTCTAGGTCTAGGGAGTCAATTCAAGTATGAATTATTCATACTTGATGAGTATTAGTCGACTGATACAAGTGAGTCAGGCTGAAAAAGCTGACGAGCAATCGACTGCCTAGTCTTGGCAGTCGATTGATGTCGCCATCAGTCGACTACCAAACAGTGGCAGTCGACTGATCAAGTCGACATCGGGCATAGAATGACATCTCACTCAACTGCATGCCGTGATCACTCGATTGATCACTCCATCAGTCGACTAATGGAGGGATCAGTCGACTGATGAGCCTGCCGTTGGATGATGACACCTGTGAATCCCGTGAATCCAGCTATTCAGAAGCCATTAGCCACGATGGCAGTCGACTGATGTACAACATCAGTCGACCGATCGTGGCCCAATAGGAAAAATAACCCTCTCTATATAAAAAGAGATCTTGGGGTGCTTGAGAAGGCTAGTGCTTATATTCTGATCATTCTCTCAAGCTCCCACGAATTTCCTATGCTTTCTAAGTGTTTTAATTCCCCTCCTCCTCTTTAATCTTCATCTTCATCTTTTGTAAGAAGAGGAGGGTTTTGTAAAAGAGAAAGTTTCTTAGTGAAGATCGATTTGGGTTTATCCACCGGAAGGATTGCCGTGGAGTAGGAGCTTAATCTCCGAACCACATTAAGTTCTTTGTGTTAGCATTGTATTTTTGTTTCTATTACTATTGTATTTGTTGTGCTTCTGCTAACCATTTTTGTAGAAACAAAAAGAGGCTATTCACCCTCTTCTAGCCTTCAAAGATCACTAACAAGTGGTATCAGAGCCCGAATCGCGTTGGAAGATTTAACCATCAACCGGAGCATAATGGCATTTCAGGAGGGGTATATCACGGCGAGGCCTCCTTTCTTCGACGGCAATGACTTTGGCTATTGGAAAGATGGGATGGAATACTACCTTATGAACGATATTGAAAATTGGTTTAGTGTTGTAGATGGATTCGAGAAGCCGGTCGATGAACACGGAGCACCCATACCGACCAAGGATTGGACGAGGGACATGGACAAGAAGGCTCAAGCTAACGCCAAAGCAACAACCACACTTCAATGTAGTTTGTCAAAAGAGCAACTAAGCAAAGTGGGGCCTTTTGAATCGGCAAAGGAGCTTTGGGAGAAGTTAATTGAGCTCAACGAGGGATCGAAGGAAACAAGAAGAGCCAAGAGAGATCTCTTAATAGGCCAACTCTAAAGTTTCGCCATGAAGACCTACAAAACCATGAGCCAAATGCACGGTCGCTTCAAGGAGGTAGTCAACGGACTACATGTGATAGGTGAAAAGGTCAAAAATCGAGACCTTGTGAGGTATGTACTCCAAGCCATCCCTAGAACAACCTGTGGGCTTCAATGGTAGATGCCTATAAGGTCTCTAGGGATCTTTCTTTAGTTAAGATAGATGAACTTTTTTGTGAATTTGAGCTACATGAACATGCTAACACTTCTTCGAAAGAAAAAGGTATAGCTCTTGTTGTAGGAAAGAAGGACAAGAAGAAGGAGAAGAAAGAAGTCTCTTCTTCATTCGAATCCAAGTAGGAGTCATCAAGTAGCGACGATGAGCTATCAACAAGTGAGGTAGCTCACTATGTAAAGAAATTTGGTGCGAAATCAAGGAAACTCACCAAGAAGGATGTGAGGAGGATGTTCCAATCCTCCAAAGGTAAAACCTCAACTAGTTAAATTTCTACATCTAACGTAACTTGTTATAGTTGCAACAAGAAAGGGCACATCAAGCCAAATTGCCCGAACCTAAAGAAGAAGGAGGAGAAGGAAAAGAAGAAGAAGGAAAAGAAGGAGAAGAAGAAGAAGGAGACAATGGTGGCACAAACATGAGACACACTAAGCTTGGAGGACTCTTCCGATGATGAAGAAATGTGTCATGCCACCCGGAACCTAGCTCTCATGGCCTTGGAAGAGGAAGCCGGAAGCTCAAGTGAGGAGTCTTCATCCTCATCCTCAAGCGACGAATCATCATCAAGTGATGATGAGGTAAGAGACTTCCCTAGGATAGAGTTACTTTATAAAACCATTGCGTGCCTTCAAATTCCTTAAATAGATCAAAAACTAGGATTAAGGACTTAAAAGTAGAAATTAAATCACTTAAAAATGTAGAACCGCCTTGTGATGATGCATGTACACTTAGGAATGAGAATGATGAACTTAGGAAAGAAATAGGTGATTTACATGCATGTTTAGAAAAGTTTACATATGGGTCCAAATATCTTGATATGATTCTTAGAGACCAAAGGGCCATTTATAACAAGGCCAGCATAGGATATAAGCCTAAGGAGAAGGAAGTAGCCTTCACCTCACTAGTTAGTAGAAAATCAACCATTAGAAGCAAGGCTAGAAAAGCTTGGGTTCCCAAAAGCTATATAGTTAATGCTAACGGGACCTAAAATTTGGGTGCCTAAGACTTGTATTTTTCATGTTGTATAGGTAGAAGGACCAAAATTATGGATTGTTGATAGTGGTTGCTCAAAACACATGACCGATGATGAGAGCAAATTTTCAACAATCAACCACATTAGCAAGAGGAAGGTGTCTTTTGGAAATAGTGGTAAACTTAAGATCCTAGGAAAAGGGACAATTGAGGTATCCCCAAACCTTGCAATTCACAAAGTATTATTAGTTAAAAATATGAAATTTAATTTGCTTAGTGTAAGTCAACTATGTGATGCCAAATTTGATGTTAAATTTGATACTTATAAATGCTTCATAAGACACAAAAATCAAAATGATTGCATGATAGTAGGTTTAGGAAATCAAATATATACTATGTTGATTTATCCTATGCTACTAATGCTTCTACTAAGTGTCTCATTGCATAAGAAGAAGAGAGTTGTGTTGGGTTTTCGGCACCGCGGCGAGTGTGTGTTCGAATATGTTTCGTAAACAAGTGAGCAGCTGAAGAAATAAAAAGCAATAAATCTAATTTATTACAATACACACACGACACGCATAAATAGTACAACATGTGTAGACATAATCGTAGTTTCAAATTTTTCAATAAAAGGAAATTACTCTTTGTAGACCAGACGTATCATGTGTAGCGGGAAAGACAACAACCGGACCGACTCTCGCTAGAATCGCCTCTATCCGTATCCATGCCAAATATCGTCGGGATGACTTCACAAAGCCATGAGCCTCGTCTTCGTACGAGTCACTAGCCACGTGTCGAAGACGATGTGATCGAGAGAAGATAACTATCCGAATCAAAATTCGGATTCAAAAATGAGTCCCCAAAACTCACTTCTCCGGAGAGGTATTCGTCAACCGTTTGACGAATCCTTCATCCTCCACCTATGAGGATTACCGGAGATCAATTCCCCGGCAAGGTAGCCGCTGTCATAGCTCCAAACATCGTCCAAACGATGCTCCGACACAAAGGAAACAAGCTGTCCAGAAAACTGGACAGCTTGGTGGAGGATCTTACGCCGGCCAAAAAGGATGGCCGGCCAACCCTTGGTCGCCGGGACCAAGGTGAGTCACCGGAGGTTCGCCGGAGGAGTGGCCGGCAGTAGCTGGACGCCAGCAGCAAGGGTGGACGGCGGCAAAAGTTGGGCGGCATGGAACCCTTGGGCGGAGGCAAGGAGAAGAGAGGGAGAGGGTGGCTAGATTTTCCAACACCAAAACTTATCCACAAAAAATCCTAAAGCCATGTTTTTATAGAGAACAGATTCTCCTAACGGTTATTGGTTCATAACCAAAACCCGTTAACTCACTCCAATAACTTAAGTTAAAATAAACCCAACCGAGTTGGTCTATTTTAAGTTAAAACGAGCCGAACCAACTTTGGTTCATTCGTTTAAAACAAACCAAATCCCTTTGGTTTATTCTTCACCATTGGATTAGAACCAAACCAATTTGGTTCATCCATCATGTCTTCATAAGACAAGGCCCATCCACGCTTCCATTGTGACTGAAATGATTTCATGCTCAATCCTTGTTTGGTCCAACCAAACCTAGTCTCTCTCGGTCTGAGAATCTCATTCTCAAGCTCATTTTAAATCCTTCGGATTACGCTCATTGTGCGTGTGACCAAATAGGTTCTCGGTTTATGTTGATCGTCTATAATTAACCATTAATTATAGAATGATTATGAGTGACACCTAGTAGTACATCATGATCCTCAATTAACCGAAAGACCAACGGTTGATCCATAACTATTTCTGAAAACCTTCGGCAGCTACAATGAATCGTGCCCCATTCCCTTCACGCATCTTAAACCCACTTGGTTCAGGACATGGTCTATAGTGTCAGCCCCCACTAGGTTGACTACGTCACACCTAGCCTAAGTATCATTTCCTCGTCATACATATTCTAGTTACTGCACATGTATCCAAGAGTACATTACTCTAAACATGTAATGCTTTGGCCAAAGACTTTAGTAACAATCCGACGAGAGGTCATGGGTGTTGGTGCAATCGGCCCAGGTTGACTCGAGTTTGACTCGAGCAGTACCTTGATAGTATTTTGATGATGGACAAAACTCATGACATGGGATTGTCATGGGAAAGTCCGACATGGGGTTGGCATGGAAAATCCAAGCATGGAGCTTGGTGTGGAAGTCCAAGGGGGAAGCCTTGGCATGGGAAAGTCCAAAGCATTGCGAAGTCGTGCGCTTGGTGCTGGGTGAGAAATGCATTGCGAAGCCGTGCGCTTGGTGCATTTGGGAAGTCTTGAGGACTTGGTAAGTTCACTAGGCTCGGGGTCCTTGAGTCGGTGAAGGATGGCATTGCGAAGCCATGCGCTTGGTTCATCCGAGGGACCGCTGGATGGGGAGCGAATGGAGTGAGCCCAAAGGGAAGCATACTTAGGGATGGCGCGCAAGGAAGCCGAAGGCGCTTGGCGCATCCGAGGGACGTAGGCCGAGGGAAGAGAGCTTCGGTGGGCAACTCCATGAGGGATAAGGTGGACTTGGCCAAGTGGCTAAGACTGAGTGTCGGAGGCTCAAACTTGATGTTTGAGGGTTTACCCGACGGTCGGATGCTCAAACAACTTGGTGTTTGAGGTTTTGCCCGATGTCAGTCGACTGACATAGTTGCCGGTTCGACTGGTCCAAGTCGACTAGGGTCCGACTGGTGTAAGGCTAGGGTTTTGTTCTTGGAAGTCGACTGCCATGGATCGATCGATAGCTCGATAGCAATGACCGAGGGATGGCAATGATCGATGGGAGTGTCGCGAGCACGAGCGCCCGTAGCCGATGGCGATCGACTATTAGGTCACGATCGATCGATGGGCATCATCACCGATCGTAGGTGATCCGTTGGAACTTGTCTGACGTGGATCTGGCCGTTGTGAGACAACAGCTACAGGGGCAGTCGACTGGTGCCTTTTGGCAGTCGACTGCTAGGCGCAAAAATAGCTCGATGCAGGTTATAAAAGGAGCTCGAGATGGAGATTTTTGCAATGGTTTTTGTGGAGCTATTGGAGGGGAATTTCTGCTGCATTCCAGTCGTTCAAGAGCCAATCAAAGCAAGCAACAAACAAGTGATCAAAAGCAATCGGTGAAAAGTGTTTCTTTTGTATTGTATTTGTATTCTTGTTTGTATTTGTATATTACTGTTGTAATTGCTTGTGAGAGGTTTCTCCACCTCCGACGTGTAGTCGAGAAGGAGTTTAGTTAGTGTCGTGCGCATAACTAGAGCTCGGTGAGCTCGCCCGTGGAGTAGGAACCATTTGGTTCCGAACCACGTATATCTTGTGTTGTGTGATTGTGTATTATTGTTAGTTTCATTATTATTGTTATTCCACTGCGCTAACAACAATCGTAGACAAGCAACGCAACGAGAACGAGCGAATTCCAACATCCATCGATTGAGGGCTATTCACCCCCCTCTAGCCGGCCGTTTCGATATCCCAACAAGTGGTATCAGAGCCGAGGTCGCTCTTCAAGGACTAACCGCCGCGAGAGCACTACAAATGGCCGACTTCATCCATCCACCAAAATTTGATGGAAATTTTGCTTGGTGGAAGAAACGGATGGAGGTATATCTCGAAATCGATTTTGATTATATGATTATTATAGAAAATGGTTTTGAGATGCCTAGGGACAAACACAACAAGCCCATTGAAAAATCAAAGTGGACCCAAGACCAAATCAAGAACTTCAAGACAAATCTCGAGGTAATTAAATTGATTAGTGATTTGTTACCTAACACTATTTGGTCTAGATTGGGTGATTATAGGGATGCAAGGGAATTATGGGAGAAGATAATGAAATTTCAAGAAAGTTCCCAATCGGCACAAGTAGAGGAGAATGTCGAAGAAGAATCACCATCCACTTTTGAAGATGTGGATGACTTGGTGGAGACCTCCACCTCTAGCGTTGAGGGGGAGGAAAGGATTTCGATTCCGGAGCAAGATCAAAATGAAACTTCTACCTCCGTAAGAAGTGAAGAGGCCTCCACCAACTCCCTATGTAACTCAAGTGTTGTAATTTTAAATAAAAATCACATAATATGCTTTGAGTGTAGGGAGAAGGGGCATTACAAGAGCAAATGCCCTAAATTGGCTAAGGAAAAGGCATCAACACCAAAAGTCAATCTAAAGTTAAAGGATGCCGGTGTTCCCAAAATCAAGAGCAAAGAGCACATTGTGTGCTTTAAATGCAACCAAAAGGGACACTATCGAAGCCAATGCCCTAGGGGGAGGAAGAAAGGGCAAGAAGGTGCAACTCATGTAGGGGGAGCTCCTAAAGCTAACCCTAAGGTAAATTTACTTAATGCACCTTTAATTTCTAGAGTCAAAAAGCATGCTAAGAATTATTTTAGTTCTCTTGCAATTATAAATGAAAAGCATGCTAAGAGAAATAATAAGGTTTATTGCTTAAGTGCCAAGTATGTTCATATAACTAAGGATAAACCTAGGACTCATAATTCTAGACCTATTTTACCTAAAGAGTCCATTAGGAGAGTTGAAAACCATCTAGGCATTAACCCTAAGAAGGGTAGACACATGCCTAAGAAGAAGAACATTTCCCCTAAACCTAATGAAAATTCAAAATTGGGAAAATTAGAGTTAGAAAACCAAGCCTTGAGATCAAGGCTAGAAAAATTGGAGAAGACCCTAGCAATAATATCAAACTCGGTTAAGGGGTCTAATGCACAAAAGTCAAGACCTAGGAAACAAGAAACATCTATGGGCAAGAAGGGTTTGGGTCATAAACCTATATCCTATCATAATGTTCCATTTAATTATGGAACATCATCTAGGTCTAGACAAACTAAGGCTAATAGGGAAGCCATCCCTAAGACTAGTCATGGTGTGTGCTTAGTGGCTAAGGACTTAAGGAAAACCAAGAAAGCCACTAAGAAGGTCAATAGAGGAGTCACCTCTAGAGTTGACCCAAGTAAGACCCATTTGACTAAGGCTTCAAACCCAAAAAGGGTCATTAGAAAGGTATCTAGGGAAGTTATCCCTAGGGAATACCTTGTTAACCCAAGGAGCTCCAATATATATTGGGTTCCTAAGAGCGTGATTGATTCACGCTAAATGGGTTAGAGTGTGTCAACCCTAAGTGGATGGGTGGTTAACCTAGCCATTGTGAGTTGACACATTAGGGTGTGCCAATATGGTTTGAGAAGTTAAAAATGATTTAAATTGGCACAATTAGGTCATAGAAGTCATGGTGTGCCATTTTGGGTTTTTGGCACACTAGGGAGATGAATGGCATTAAGGCAAAATTGGTTTAATCTCTAGAAATGACAAATTGATTTTAACACTTAGGTATTCAATACCTTAGTATATTTTAGTTGTCATGATTTATTTGCCTTGTCATGTCATGACATCATCTTCATTCTTATCTATAAAAATGTCATGATCATGTTTAGATTTATATTTAGATGTCATGTATACCTAGATCTCATTCACATGCCATGACATCATGATATTGGCATATGGTTTTACTTATATCATATCTATGCCATAATCATCATCATGCATAAATTAAAATGAAATTAAGGACTATGGCATGATTTGATGGGAATCAAATAATATTGCCTAGAAATATGCATGAGAACATAAACAAAACAAAACCCACATCTCACAAAAATTTGACTTGTATGTGTTTTTACACATCTAGATATTGGTGAGATGTTTAGGAAAAAGAAAATAAAGGTTTAAAAAAAATTTTGAAAAAATTTTGAAAAACCTTGGTGAAGCCTATCTTTTGATAGCTATCACCATTGAATGGGATGATACAAAGAGGGCTCTTTATTGAAGCTTTTCTTAAATTTTAGACTTTGTATCAATCTCCTAATTTAATGGGTAAAATAATTTTCCAATATTTTTCACCCATAGTGTTTATGATAAGTAATATACATACCAAATTTCAAGAATTTTAAACTTATGTATATTTACTTATGGATTTCGGAAATCCATTGAATGTCAAATCAGAATGTATCACGATCGCTATGGATGTCACGATCGATGAGGTGGCACCGATCGATTTTTGATTTCATGATCGCCAAGCTGATTTCGGGTAAATCTTGTTGGTTAGGCCCATGTTCAGCTAGGTTAAGGTCCCCTAACCACTCCTAACCCTAGGATATCCTTGGGAGAGCATTAGAGAGGGTGGAAATCCATTGGATATGGATTAGGAGTTGGGTTGAGGGTGAGTATTAATTTTAAGGTGGATGAGAGTTCATTGTTGAACTTTGCCTTAATTTTGTTTGGTTTAATGTTCCTATTGGCTTAGGGACTCTCCAAGGACATTGTTGGTGCAATGGTCAAGGGGGAGCAAGCCTCTAGGGGGAGGTATCCATCATGGGAAGATGGATGTGTATTTTCTCATGGGAGGAAAATTGGGTTGCCTCTCTTTAAGTGATATGGGATCACTAGAAAGATTGTAGGCATGTGTTCCTCCAAGGGAGAGATTGTAAGATCTCATTGGGATATGAGACATTCATACCCTTGGGGAGGACCTTTTTGATGTAGTGTCAAAAAGGGGGAGAAGTTACCAAGTTACCAATTAGGGTTCGTTGGAATTCTCATTGGGATATGAGAATTGCCAATATGGGAGAATTGGTAGACTTGAGATGGTAGTTTTGTCAATCATCAAAAAGGGGGAGATTGTTGGTGCAATCGGCCCAGGTTGACTTGAGCAGTACCTTGATAGTATTTTGATGATGGACAAAACTCATGACATGGGATTGTCATGGGAATGTCCAACATGGGGTTGGCATGGAAAATCCAATCATGGAGCTTGGTGTGGAAGTCCAAGGGGGAAGCCTTGGCATGGGAAAGTCCAAAGCATTGCGAAGCCGTGCGCTTGGTGCTGGGTGAGAAATGCATTGCGAAGCCGTGCGCTTGGTGCATTTGGGAAGTCTTGAGGACTTGGTAAGTTAACTAGGCTCGGGGTCCTTGAGTCGGTGAAGGATGGCATTGCGAAGCCGTGCGCTTGGTGCATCCGAGGGACCGTCGGACGGGGAGCGAATGGAGTGAGCCCAAAGGGAAGCATACTTCTAGGGTATGAGATGCGAAGGATGGCGTTGCGAAGCCGTGTGCTTGGCGCATCCGAGGGACGTAGGCCGAGGGAAGAGAGCTTCGGTGGGGAACTCCATGAGGGATAAGGTGGACTTGGCCAAGTAACTAAGACTTAGTGTCGGAAGCTCAAACATGATGTTTGAGGGTTTTCCCAACGGTTGGATGCTCAAACAACTTGGTGTTTGAGATTTTGCCCGACGTCAGTCGACTGACATAGGTGCCGGTTCGACTGGTCTAAGTCGACTAGGGTTTGACTGGTGTAAGGCTAGGGTTTTGTGCTTGACAATCGACTGCCATGGACTGTTAGTCGACTGATGTCGAGCATGATCGCCGAGGGATGGCAATGATCGATGGGAGTGTCGCGAGCAGAACGCCCGTGAGCCGATCGGGCAATCGACCATTAGTCACCAATGATCGATGGGCATCATCATCGACTAGTAGGTGATCCGCTGGAACTTGTCTCGACGTGGATCCACCATTGTGAGACAACGGCATGGGCAATGATCGCGCCTTTTGGCCGATCGCTAGGCGCAAAAATAGCTCGATGCAGGTTATAAATGGAGCTCGAGATGGAGATTTTTGCAATGGTTTTTGTGGAGCTATTGGAGGGGAATTTCTGCTGCATTCCAGTCCTTCAAGAGCCAATCAAAGCAAGCAACAAACAAGTGATCAAAAGCAATCGGTGAAAAGTGTTTCTTTTGTATTGTATTTGTATTCTTGTTTGTATTTGTATATTACTGTTGTAATTGCTTGTGAGAGGTTTCTCCTCCTCCGACGTGTAGTCGAGAAGGAGTTTAGTTAGTGTCGTGCGCATAACTAGAGCTCGGTGAGCTCGCCCGTAGAGTAGGAACCATTTGGTTCCGAACCACGTATATCTCGTGTTGTGTGATTGTGTATTGTAGTTAGTTTCATTATTATTGTTATTCCGCTGCACTAACAACAATCGTAGACAAGCAACGCAACAAGAACGAACGAATTCCGACATCCATCGATTGAGGGCTATTCACCCCCCTCTAGCCGGCCGTTTCGATCTCCCAACAATGGGTATACATCTCCTCGCAAGGAGTGGTGAATCTTTTATAGGCTATTCAACACCTTCAATCACTTCGACTTATGCCCAATCATCCCGGGTCCACATCTTCTCAGAGATGCTTGCTTAAGATGTCAAAGCATAAGTCTTCATGACCAAGATAACTTGAATACCGCAAGTCAAAGGAACATCACACTTAAGCTTTAGTAAGAACTTCATTGACATATCTATATATGCATAGAACCATATGAAGTTTTATAACTGGTCACTCCAATGAACTAGTTATCATAACTAGCATCCACGATTAACTCCGGACATCACAATGTCTCCAGCTAGTGAGAATCAGTTGCTTGGATAGACCATGGAGTATACCTCATGCTAGTCTCTATAGAATTGATGGTGTCCAAATCCATCAATTCATAGACTAAGGATAATTTTGATACATCACAATTACACAAGTAGAGATACTCACTAGTTGTGATCCAATCACAAATTCTCTCATGCTATGAATCGTATCGTGGATATTCAGTAAATGAGTTTAAGATCTAATCAAATACATGAAAATATGTATACTCAAATAGTGAATCTTCATTTATCATATAAATGGTTCAAACATACGGTGATTACCTTAGGACATCTCTTATATATTACTAACAAACTTCCACTTGGCCTAATGCCAATTGCTATGGTATCAAATACCATAAGCTCTAAAATGACCCTCAAACTTACTTTGAGGTAATGCCTTAGTGAAAGGATCTGCTAAGTTTCTTTCAGTGGGAATCTTCTTGATTTGTATTTTTTTCCTACTTATGATCTCTCTGATCAGATGATAGCGGCGAAGCACATGTTTGGATCATTGATGAGACCACATCAAGTTCAGAAATGAACTTCTTAATCCAAACCGCTTCCTTTGCTGCTTCCGAAGCTGCAATGTATTCTGCCTCAATGACAGAATCCATTATAGTGTCAAGCTTGTAACCTTTCCAACTTATTGCGCCTCCATTCTAGGTGAATACATACCCAGACTGAGACCTGGAATCATCCTTATCTGTTTGGAAGCTGGCATCCGTATACCCACGTATCACCATGTCCCCTTCTCCATATATTAGGAACACATACTTAGTTCTTCTTAAGTACTTAAGGATCGTCTTAATAGTAACCCAATGATCCATTCATGGATCAGACTTATATCTACTCGTGACACTCAGAGCATACAATACATCGGGCCTCGTACATAACATAACATACATGATAGATCCTATTGCAGATGCATAGGGAATCTTACTCATGCAAATCCTCTCGTCTTCTGTGCATGGACACATAGACTTCGAAAGGTGTATCCCATGCCTGATGGGAAGGTAACCTTTCTTGGATTCTGACATGCTAAACCTCTTTAGCACTCAGTCTATATATGTAGACTGCGAAAGACCAAACAACCATTTCGATCTATCTCTATAGATCTTAATCCCGAGGATGTAGGTTGCTTCTCCCAGGTCTTTCATGGAGAAAGTCTTGGACAACCAAATTTTAACTTACTATAAGATAGAAACATCATTTCCTATAAGTAATATGTCATCGACATACAATACTAAGAACACGACTGCACTCCCACTAACCTTCTTGTACACACAAGGTTTGTCCGGATTTTGTGAGAAATCAAACTTTTTGATTATCTCATCAAAATGGATATTCCAGCTCCTGGATGCTTGCTTCAATCCATATATAGACCGTCGCAATTTGCATACCTTGGTTTTATCAACCGATGTGAAACCCTCAGGTTGTATCATATACACATCCTCAAGTAGGTTTCCATTAAGGAAAGCTATTTTCACCTCCATCTGCCATATCTCATAATCATAATGAGCTGTTATGGACAGGAGCATCTGAATGGATTTAAGCATAGCAACATGCGAATAGGTTTCGTCATAATCAACACCTTGCTTTTGACGATATCCTTTCGCCACCAATCTAGCCTTATAGGTAATCACATTACCATCTATGTCAGTTTTCTTCTTGAAAACCCACTTGCACCCTATAGGCTTTATGCCTTCAGGTGGGTCAACTAAGTTCCAAACTTAGTTTTCATACATGGAATCCATTTCCGACTTCATGGCGTCAAGCCACTTATCCCTTTTTGAACTTTTCTGAACTTCTTCATAACTGGTAGGCTCCTCATCATCAATGAGTAATACGTCATTTGATTCACTTAGGAGAAATTCATATCTCTCAGGAATATTGCGTGTTCTACCAGATCTACGAAGATATGGAGTCTCAATAGGTCCAGTTGATGGCTCATCACTATGAGTTATTGGTTGTGGTGCTTCACCAGGTGTCTCATCAATGTCTATTTGAGTCTCTCGAGCCTCCTCAAGCTCAACGACACTCCCACTGTTTTCTTGCAAGAGAAACTCTTTCTCTAGAAACACAGTATGCCTTGAAACAAACACCTTTTGTTCCATAGGATGATAGAATTGGTAACCCCTTGTTTCCTTAGGGTATCCAATAAATGGATATTTATCAAACTTAGCATCCAATTTATCTAATACAGTCCGCTTCACATAAGCAGGACAACCCCATATCTTCAAGTAAGATACATGAGGTTTCTTATATCTCATATGGAGTAGTTGAGACTACCTTGGTTGGCATTTTGTTTAACAAGTAAACAGTTGTCTGAAGTGCATAGCCCCAAAAGGACTTGGGAAGATTCGCATGATTCATCATTGACCTGACCATGTCTAACAAGGTCCGGTTAAGCCTCTCAGATACACCATTATGCTGTGGTGTATATGGAGGAGTCCATTGAGACCTTAGATAATCTAGAAACTCTTGACTTAAGTATTCACCATCTTGATCCGATCGAAGTATTTCAATACTCTTTTCATGTTGTTTCTCTACTTCATTTCTGAATTCTTTGAACCTTTCAAAGGCTTCAGACTTGTGTTTCATCAATAACACATACCTAAACCGTGAGTGATCATCGGTGAAGGTAATGAAGTAGCTATAGCCTCCTAGAGCATGAGTTGACATAGGTCCACATACATCAGTATATATTAGACCTAGTAACTCTCCCACCCGTACACCTTTTCCTGTAAAAGGTAACTTAGTCATCTTGCCTTTTAAGCATGATTCACATGTATCGTATGAATCCAATTCAAACGATTCCAGAATTCCACATCGGTATAATTCGGACATGTGTTTCTTGCTTACATGGCCAAGACGACAATGCCACATGTAAGAGTCTAATTGATTATCCTTTTGAGCATGCTTATTGTTCGCTTCGATATTAAAAATGTCACTGGATACGTCCAACGTATAAATACCATTGTTTAAAGTTCCAGTCCCATAAAAATGCCATTCAAAGTTATATAACAACAATTGTTACTAAACGTCAAATGGTACCCATTTCTATTTAAACAAGAAATAGAAATGATGTTCTTTATCAACGAAGGAACATAAAAGCAATTGCCCAGTTCTATGACAAGTCCTGTAGGGAGTTTCAACAAATACGTTTCGATGGCGAGTGCAGCAACCTTTGCTCCATTCCCAACACATAAATTTTACTCTCTCTTGACGAGTCTTCTTCTATTCCTTAGCCCATGTATGTCATTACATATATGTGAGCCACACCTAGTATCTAATACCCAAGTGTTTGAGGAAATATAATGACAATCAATAATGAAGATATCTGAAGAAGATGGGGCATCCGATGCTTTATTTTTCTTCACGGACTCAAGATAAATCTTGCAATTTCTTCGCCAATGACCCTCCTTGCCACAATGATGGTAAGTGCCCTTTATTGCTGGTTCTGCCTTCTTAGCCTTTTTCTTCCTCTTCTGCTGTTCCTTTAACTTTCTCTTAGAACCTTTCTTCGAGGAATCAACTAACAACACCGTCCCCTGCTCATGCTTCACAGAAGACTCCACAGTCTTCAACATGTTGAGCAGTACCACAGATGAACCTTCTTGCATCTCAGAGGTGAAGAGGAGCTTGAAGCCTTCAAACCTTTCAAATATCACTTGCTCATCAAACAACTCATAAAGATGAAAGACTATGGTATGAGCATCCATATGCTCATACTTCTTTCGCAGCTCTGGTACCATTGTAGCTAGCAAGATGCAACTCACCATTTCAGAATCAGTCACATGTTTCTGATAGGCCAACAATTGGTCCGGAGTTACATTGTCACTAGGACGGGTAGGAAGAGGCAGTTCGAGGACATTCATAAGTTTTTCAACCTTGAGAACAATTCTCAGGTTGAATCTAAGTGCCAATCCAAGAAGTTCGACCCAGTCAATTTATTTGAATCCAAAATAGAGTGCAAATTCAAAGACATCATGATGAAGCGATTAATCTAGAAATACAAAACGAGAATATATGAGAAAGATGATTTAAAATGCATCAATATACATTCATAAATCCCATTGATTTTTCAAATTTCAAAAATCCTAAAATCACTTCGGGAGATCGTAGGTCCATCTCCGAATGGGCTGATATCCAACATAGATATGAAAAACCTTGGAGAGAGTCCAACAAGCCATTCATAAGTACGATGTTAGGTATCAAATTTACCGATTGCATATCATATATATGCAACTATCACAATGTGATATCAACTAATTGAATGTTCACGCATACATTGGGTTGTTAACACATTAACAAGTATGCATCATATGCATAGCACCCAACTTCACCTCCCTTCACATCGACCTTGGAGAGAGTCCAACAAACCGATGCTCCAGGTTAAAGCCAACCCATTAATCGAGAAATAGTTTTAATATGGTTAGAGCACATTCAACCAATTAGCCCGACTTGGAGAGAGTCCAACAACCAAAGCTAATGATTGACCTCTGGCTCTTATCATATTAGTATTTTACTATTCCATGGTTTGAACATGTTCAGGTTCAAGCCGGGCTTGGAGAGAGTCCAACAATCCAAACAGGAAATAGAACTTTGGTTCTAACCATATTAATGGAAGGTGTAGGCTTTAATATTGAGTAAGGGTTTTATGTCTCATCATCTTTGCATGCAAATAACTATTATCTACATGGCATGACATACATAGCATACATCTACATGCCACAACACGCATAGCAAAATGATATGCATCTAATGCAATTACATGACATACAATTATCACTTGTACAAGATTTCCTTATATGTCATAACTATTTATCAAAATAAAATATGTTTGAGATTTGATTCTCCAAATCAAATCATGATTAAATTAGGAAACAAATTTCCAAATCTAATCACATATTTTATTTATGGAAAGTGTTAATTAAGGAAAAGTCAAATTTAATTTAGGAAACAAATTTCCTAAATTGTCAAAATTATTTATGGAAATAAAATATATTTTAGATTTGATTCCCCAAATAAAATCATGATTAAATTAGGAAATAAATTTCCAAATCTAATCATATATTTTATTTATGGAAAGTGTCAATTTTCATAAATACTTCTAAACTATCCAAAAGTAGAAGATTTCCATAAATACTTCTAGACTTTTCAAAATTAAAAAATTTCCATAAATACTTCTAAACTTCAAAAGTAGAACATTTCTATAAATACAATTACAACTATTGCAAAACAATTTTATGATTATATCGAAACACAACCTGGCCTCTGATACCACTGTTGGGTTTCCGGCACCGCGGCGAGTGTGTGTTCGAACATGTTTCGTAAACATGTGCGCAACGAAAGAAATAAAAAACAATAAATCTAATTTATTACAACACACACACCACACGCATGCATACTACAATATGTGTAGACATAATCGTAGTTTCAAATTTTGCAATAAAAGGAAATTACTCTTCGTATAGTTGACGTATCATGTGTAGTGGGAAAGACATCAACTGGAGCAACTCTCGCTAGAATCGCCTCTATCCGTATCCACACCGAGTATCGTCGGGATGACTCCACAAAGCCACAAGCCTTGTCTTTGTACGAGTCACTAGCCTCGTGTCGAAGATGATGTGATCGAGAGAAGATCACAATCCAAATCAAATTTCGGATTCAAAAATGAGTCCCCAAAACTCGCTTCTTCGGAGAGGTATTCGTCAACCGTTTGACAAATCCTTCGTCCTCCACCTATGATGATTACTGGAGATCGAATCCCCGGTAAGGCAGCCACTATCGGAGATCCAAACATCATCCAAATGACGCTCTGACAGGAAGGAAACAAGCTGTCCAGAAAAGTGGACAGCTTGGTGGAGGATGTTGCGCTGGGCAAAGAGGATGGCTTGCCAACCCTTGGTCGCTGGAACCAAGGTGAGTCGCTGGAGGGTCGCCGGAGGAGTGGACGGCAGCAGCTAGACGCCAACAGCAAGGGTAGATGGCAGTAAAAAGCTGGGCGGCGGCAAGGAGAAGAGAGGAAGAGGGTCGCTAGGTTTTCCAACACCAAAAGTTTGAAAGGTTTTGCCCGGAAGCTCTGATACCAATTTAATGGATTTCCCTTGTCGAGTCCGTGAGGGGAAACTTCACTTCCCCTTCGCCTCGGTTGCTTGACCATGGTGATCCCTTCAATGTCCCCGGATTAAAAATTTAATCCTAGACAAAAGGGATTCCCAAAGCAACCAAGTCATCGTCGTGCTATTCGTTTAGAGAGGTCACTTGAACAAACTAGTTGTTCAAGCGACCATTCTCTATTCTACAAGTAGCCGCGGAATAGACGATGTCCGGATCGCCGGTTTTTATGTTTATGCTCGGGATCCAAATATTATTTAGCCATTCACACAAATATATCATGCTCATAAATGAAAAACAAATACAAACATGTAACATATAAAATTAGAGAATCGATATACCTCTCGATCTTCTAATGTATGTCCTTCCTCCTTTCGGACGTTGTGTGGGCGACGCTCTACCAAAAGTCGAAGCTCCTAGATCACACATCTTCCTTCCTTGCTCATCCAAAGCAAGAGGAAGAATAGAAACAAGGCTCATCTCCTTCCTATGGCCAACCAACAAGCAACAAAAGAAATGCTTGCCGCCGGCCAACAAGGAGAAGGAGATAATGGTGGAAACCGACCAAGACATCAAGGGAAACCCCTTAGTCTTGTTTCCACCACACAAGGAGAGGGAGAAGGGGTCTTTAGATTCTGTCCAAGGGTTGGAGAAGGTGATATGGGCGCCGGCCACCAAACCATGAAGAAGAAAGGAAGAAACTTTCCTTATTTGGTGCCACCCAAACTTCCTAAACCCTAAGCTTCCAAACCCTAATCCAAGCTCACCTTGTGGCCGGCCATGGAAGTGAGGAAGAAGATTAGGATGAGCTCAAGCCAAGGTAAAGAGGAGAACCATAGTGGCCGGCCAACCCTTAGGAAGAAGAAGAACATCTCCTATAGTTGCCGCCCACCCTTTTCTCCCAAAAACCTAGCCACCCAAACCCTAATCCTAACTTACCTTATATCCGGCTATGGAAGAGGGGAAGAAAAATAGGATAAGTTCAAGATAAGGTAGATAGGAGCAGCATAGTGGCCGGCCAACCCAAGGAAGAAGAAGAACAACCTCCATTAGTTGCCGCCCACCCTTGCTCCAAAATCCTAGCCACCAAACCCAATCCTAAACCAACTAGGATTCCTAGCCACCAAAGGAAGCAAACCCTAATCCCCTCATCCCTTGTGTTCTCAACGCCAACAATCCCTAAGCCACCCTTATATAGAGTTTAGGGATAAGTCTTGGTTTAATCTCCACCATTGGTTCAAGGGATTTAATCTCAACCGTCGGATCTAGAGATTTAATCTCAACCGTCGGATCTTAGAGATTTAATCTCTACCAATGGATCTTAGAGTTTTGTTTCTATCCATTGGATCTAAGCATCATGAGGTGTTAATAGGCTACATTAGGGACCATGAGGAGGTGTTGGGTCTTGGCCACCCATGGATCAAGCCCACATAAAGTCCGATGCACTAATGATGATCCAATCCACTAAAGGTCCATCATTGATCTACCTCACCAACCCCCATATGATAATATGGGCTCCATATATTATTTGTACATTTTCTCCCCGTGTTTAAGATCTCGAATGTCCGTCGATTAATTAATTTACTAACCATTAATTAATCAACATCTAACTCCTTGAGTAGTACCACTCAACCTTTTCATCATGCCGGACCTAGTCCACCTGTAGGGTTTACATGATGAACCTTATGAGCTCCTCAAGGGTACATCATCATCCTAATATATAGGACACGGTTTCCTCCTATAATCAACGGCACACCATATAAATAATATCATCTCCCAACTTACCGAGTCTATCGATTTAATCTATAAATCTCGCCCATTGGTAAATCAAAGAGATGAGTACCAAGTATATGTGCCCGTTATTATATCGGGATTAAGAGCATGTACTAAATAATATCTGATGTCCGATTCGATTATGTAGTCAGCAATAAATCGAATCACCTCTGTGTCGGTCCTGCTCAATACACACAAAGTGCGCTAGTGTGATTCTATGGTCAAGACAAACCAATACCAAATCACACTACAACCATTCCGATGGTTTGTCCAAAGTCATCTCGGTTGTGAGCCTTTACTTATACTTTACAAGGAGCCGATAACAAGATCTCCCGTGTGACACCACACACCATGTTATCTACAATGTAACGTATTAGACAATATTGCATAACCAGAAAAATATGCAAACAATGATCATGTGATTCTTATTTCAAAATAAAGATGTTCATACAAAAGATAGACTTTTCAGTATACATCCCTACAATGTTATCCACGAAAAACCCTTAAGCCATGTTTTTATATAGAACACATTCTTCTAACGGTTATTGGTTCATAACTAAAACCCGTTAACCTGTTCCAATAACTTAAGTTAAAATAAACCGAACCGTGTTGGTCTATTTTAAGTTAAAATGAACCGAACCAACATTGGTTCATTCGTTTAAAACAAACCAAACCCTTTTGGTTTATTCTTCACCATTGGACTAACCAATTTGGTTCATCCATCATGTCTTCATAAGACACAGCCCATCCACGCTTCCATTGTGACCGAAACGATTTTATGCTCGATCCTTGTTTGGTTCAACCAAACCTAGTTTCTCTCGGTCTGAGAATCTCATTCTCAAGCTCGTTTTAAATCTTTCGGATTACGCTTGTTGTGCGTGTAACCAAATAGGTTCTCGATTTATGTTGGTCATCTATAATTAACCATTAATTATAGAACGATCATGAGTGGCACCTAGTAGTACATCATGATCCCAATTAATCGAAAGATCAATGATTGATTCAGAACTATTTCTGAAACCCTTCAACAACTACAATGAATCGTGCCCCATTCCCTTCACACATCTTATACCCACTTGGTTCAGGACATGATCTATAGTGTCAGTCCCCACTAGGTTGACTACGTCACACCTAGCCCAAGTATCATTTCCTCATCCTACGGATTCTAGTTACTACACATGTATCCAATAGTACCTTACTCTAAACATGTAATGCTTTGGCCAAAGACTTTAGTAACAATCCAACTAGAGGCCATGGGTTACATCTCCTCGCAAGGAGTGGTGAATCCTTTATAGGCTATTTAAATACCTTCAATCACTTCGACTTATGCCCAATCATCCCGGGTCCACATCTCCTCAGAGATGCTTGCTTAAGATGTCAAAGCATAAGTCTTCTTGACCAAGATGACTTGAATACCACAAGTCAAAGGAACATCACACTTAAGCTATAGTAAGAATTTCATTGACATATCTATATATGCAGATAATCATATGAAGTTTTACAGCTGATCACTCCAATGAACTAGTTACCATAACTAGCATCCACAATTAACTCCGGACATCAAAATGTCTCCAACCAGTGAGAATTAGCTGCTTGGATACACCAAGGAGTATACCTCATCCTAGTCTCAACAGAATTGATGGTGTCCAAATCCATCAATTCATCGACTAGGGATAATTCTGATACATCACAATTACACATGTAGAGATACTCATAGTTGTGATCCAATCATAAATTCTGTCATGCTGTGAATCATATCGTGGACATTCAGTAAATGAGTTTAAGATCTAATCAAATACATGAAGACATGTATACTCAAATAGTGAATCTTCATTTATCATATAAATGGTTCAAACATAAAGCGATTGCCTTAGGACATCTCTCATATATTACTAACAAGTTGGCTATGGCATAGGAGGCTAGGGCACATCAACATGAAAAACATTGCCAAAATAGCCAAGATGAACCTAGTCAAGGGGTTGCTAAAACTCAAGTATCTTAAGGACAAAATGTGTGATGCATGTCAAGAAGGAAAGCAAGCAAGATCATCACACAAAGGTAAAACTTTACTTAATACCGCTTTACCTTTAGAACGCTTGCATGTTGATTTATTTGATTGTAATGGTACCCCTTCTTTAATTGGTAGTAAATATTGCTTAGGTATAGTAGATGATTTTTCTAGATTTACTTGGGTATTCTTCATGAAATATAAGGATGAAACCCTAGGAATAATCATAGGCTTTAGTAAAAGAGTAGAGAATGAAAGAAATCTCAAAATCAACCGGATCCATAGTGATCATGGTGGAGAATTTGAGAATTCTAATTTCTCCAATTTTTGTTTAGAACAAGGGTACAAGCACGAATTTTCTTGTCCTAGAAATCTCAACAAAATGGGGTTGTGGAAAGGAAAAAATCATGCCCTACAAGAAGTGGCTAGGACTATGCTCAATGCATTTTCTTTACCTAGCTACTTGTGGGTGGAAGTGATCAACACCACTTGCTATGTCCAAAATAAGGTTTTAATTCATAGCTTTTTAGGAAAAACCCCATTTGAATTATGGAATAGTACAATTCCAACAATTCATTATTTCAAAGTCTTTGGATGCAAAGTTTACATTTTAAACACCAAAGACAACCTCGGTAAATTTGAATCCAAAGCGGATGAAGGAATCCTAGTTGGATACTCATCCACTAGTGTAAGGTATAGAGTTTATAATAAAAGAACTCAAAAGATTGAGGAATCCTCAAATGTGAAATTTGATGAAACTTCAAATACTTACCCTAGGAAATCCCCTATCGATTATGATATCAATGACAAAAATCAAGAAATTACCCAAAAATTTCAAGATTTGACTTTAGGGGGTAATGATCAAGGGGGAGTTAAATCAAGGGGGAGTAAGAGGTGATTCCGATGATGAAAGAAGGTTTGAGGATAATTATGATCAAAATCAAGTTAATACACCTCCTAGAACAATAAGAGTTCATCAAAATCACCCCTTAGATCAAGTTGTAGGTGAATTATCTCAAGGTGTTAGGACTAGGTCATTTCACAGAGCTTCCTCTAGTCATATAGCGCTCATCTCCCAAATTGAGCCTAAAATAATCAATGATGCATTACTTAATCCGGATTGGATCTTAGCAATGTAAGATGAATTGACTCAATTTGAAAGGAGTCAAGTATGAGAGTTAGTTCCTAGACCTAATGATAATACTATCATTACTACAAGATGGGGTTTTAGGAACAAACTAGATGATCAAGGCAATATCACTAGGAATAAGGCAAGGTTAGTTGCTAGGGGCTTCAATCAAGTTGAAGAACTTGATTATGATGAAGCATATACCCCAGTTGCTAGGTTAGAGTCCATAAGAATCCTATTAGGATATGCCTCCTATATGGGTTTTAAACTTCATCAAATGGATGTAAAGTCGGCATTCCTAAATGAGTTCATTAAAGAAGAGGTATATGTAGAACAACCTCCCAAGTTTGAAAACATAGACTATCCAAACCATGTATTTAAGCTTAAAAAGGCTTTATACGGTTTGAAACAAGCTCCCCGGGCTTGGTATGAAAGATTGTCATCTTTCTTGGTCTCTAAGGGGTTTAGAAGGGGTCAAGTAGACCAAACTCTCTTTATTAAATCAAATTCTAAGGACATCTTTGTAGCCCAAGTATATGTAGATGACATTATCTTTGGGTCAACAAATGATGAGCTCCTTCAAGACTTCATCAAAAATATGGAGAATGAGTTTGAGATGAGTCTAGTTGGGGAACTAAATTTCTTCCTAGGTCTACAAGTCAAACAAACAAATGAAGGAATTTATGTATACCAAACCAAATATGCTAAGGAAATGATTAAGAAATTTGGTTTGGAAAATGCTAAGGTAGTTTCAACCCCAATGGCAACTAATACAAAAATAGATAATGATCATAAAGGAAAAAAAATTGACCTTAAACTCTATAGGAGTATGATTGGTAGCCTTTTGTACCTAACCGCTAGTTGACTCGATATATTATTTGTGGTAGGTATGTGTTCAAGGTACCAATCATGTGCCAAAGAGTCCCATTTAGTGGCCATTAAGAGAATCTTAAGATATATCAAGGGCACACTAAATGTAGAACTTTGGTACCCTAGGACAAAATCTTTTGATTTAATTGGGTACACCAATTCCGACTATGCGGGTTGCAAGTTGGATCGGAAGAGTACTAGTAGTGGATGCCAATTTCTTGGATCCTCCATAGTGAGTTGGAGTAGTACAAAACAACCTTGTGTTGCTTTGTCAACCACCGAGGCCGAATATGTGGATATGGGTGGTTGTGTGGCTCAATTACTTTGGATGAGACACACATTAGAGGATTATGAGCTACACTACTCCAATGTAAAAATTTATTGTGATAATGTGAGTACCATAAACCGGACCAAAAATCCGGTACATCACTCTAGAACTAAGCATATTGAAGTGAAGCATCACTTCATTAGAGATCATGTGGCTAAGGGGGACATTGAACTTAATTACATAGAATCTAAGTCCAACTTAGCCGACATATTCACCAAGGCTCTCCCCGAAGTGGAATATTCATCACTAAGGAGAGAACTTGGGATGTGCTTAGTAAAATAGAGGTCTAGGTTTACATGATCCTATAGAAATTCTAGGATTTATACCTTTAAGCATCTCACAAAACACCTAAGAAACTATGATTTTTGTATTGAGCCACTTAGACAACATGTGAGATGTTAGAAAGATGCACTTGGGTCATCATGATTGTTATGATGCATTACTATGAACCAAGTGCCATCTAGAGACATTAATCCTTCATTGGAACAATCATTGGGAAGGCTTATGCATAATTGATGTGCATATATCTCCAAGAACATAATTTAAACTATGTTTATCATACTTTGAAAATCAGTTTTCAACTGCTAACCAAAAGTGATACAAAGTTTGCAAAATACTTAGAGCTTTTGCTAAGTTTCAAAATTGTATCATTTTTAAAATGTGGAAAATATATATATTTTAAATTATTTTTCCTTGATATAAAATGATTTCAGAAATATGTACACAAAATTTCATGATTTTTTGATGTTTCTAGAATTTTTGGCGCATTTATGAAGTTGGGCTAAAAATCCTGAAAAATGGACTTCGAGCGTGGCAGTCGACAGAATCAGAATTCAGTCGATAGATACCCTGGTTTTTCTACATTTCAGCCTTATTTCTTGATCTTGAGTGGGCTATTAAGTGTCCTATCCCTATAGTGTGTTGACTTAAGTAATTAAAAGGGTATGGGACTATTTGATGCAATGTTTTAGGGGGAGTTTTATAATATAAATCCTTTCATTCCCTAAATTTATATTGTTGGTGCAAAGTTAGGACTTAACCTTCTAACTTTTGTTATGCTTTGCTCCACATGTTATTCACACATCATGAACCATGTCTTGGATTAAGGGGGAACCTCATATCGATCTTATGCCTTAGTTCAAGATATAACAAATTTAACTCTTTCATGAACTTATTATTGAATTTTTCTCTTTTTGATGTATGTCAAAGGGGGAGAAGAAATGTTTAAGTTAGAATTCACATTGGAAATATGATTATGTGCATGTGTTAAAGACCTAACTTAAATGATTGTCAAACATCAAAAAGGGGGAGATTGTTGGTGCAACAATGCCCCAAGCATCCATATGTTTTGATGTTTGGATAATCATCTAAGTTAGGCAATGCTTTGTGATCTAATTATGAATGTGTTCAAGTGAGAGGAAAATCCAAGTATGAAGACATGGTAAAGGCAAAGTCCAAGTGTGATCTTGGCAAGAAAAGTCTAAGGAAAGGGCTTGGCAGCGTAAGCCCAAGCATGTAGTCTTGGCGGCATAAAGTCCAAGCGGACCTTGGCAAAGGAAGTCCAAAGGCAATTCTTGGCAGTTTAAGTTCAAGCTTGTAGTCTTGACAGTGTAAAGTCCAAGCATACTTTGGCAAAGGGAAACCCAAGACATGACAAAACCGAAGGAAGCTCTTGGAAGCAAGCGCAAAGGATGAACAAGTCGCGGACACGGAGAGATCCTAGAGGCGCAAGGCTTAAGGAAGACCTAGAAGGTTGAGTCTAGGTCTAGGGAGTCAATTCAAGTATGAATTATTCATACTTAACCCAGTATCGATCGGATAGGGTGCTCGTCGAGTCGGGCTAAAAGGCGAGCAATGACGTCATTTGCCTTGGCGGTCGATCAAGTCGATATCGAGCACAGAATGGGGTCTCACTCGATTGCACATCGTGATCACTCAACTGATCACTCCATCAATCGACTGATGGAGGGATCAGTCCACTGATGAGCCTATCGTTGGATGATGATGCCTGTGAATCCCACGAATTTGGCTATTCAGAAGCTGTTAGCCGTGACGACAGTCTACTGATGTACAACCTCAGTCGGTTGATCGTGGCCCAATGGGAAAAACAACCCTCTCTCTATAAAAAGAGGGCTTAGGGTGCTTGAGAAGGCTAGTGCTTATATTCTGATCATTCTATCAAGCTCCCACGAATTTCCTAAGCTTTCTAAGTGTTTTAATTCCCCTCATCCTCTCTAATCTTCATCTTCATATTTTTTAAGAAGAGGAGGGTTTTGTAAAATAGAAAGCTAAAGGGTTTTGCTTATCGAGTCTGTGAGGGGAAACTTCGCTTCCCACTTCACCTCGGTTGCTTGTTCATGGTGATCCCATCGATGTCCCCAGATTAAAAATTTAATCCTAGACAAAAGAGATTGCCCAAACAACTAAGTCATCGTCGTTCTATTCGTTTACAGAGGTCACTTGAACAAACTCGTTGTTCAAGCGATCAACCTCTATTCTACGAGTAGCCGCGGAATAGACGATGTCCAGATCGCCGGTTTTTGTGTTTATGTTCGGGATCCAAGTATTATTTAGTCACATACATAAAGTAAACATCCACACAACACATGCATATAATTGAAAAGAAATTATAAACATAATACAAAAGAACACTAATCAAAATAAACAAGATTATACCTCTTGATCTTCTATTGTATGTCCTTCCTCCTTTTGGACGTCGTGTGGGCGACGATCTTCCAAAAGTCGAAGCTCCTAGATCTCCAATCTTCCTTCCTTGTTCACTCCGAACAAAGGATGATCATAAAACAAAAACTCATCTTCCCATCTAGAACCGGCCACCAAGTCAATACACTCGATGTTTCCACCGGCCAAGGAAAAGAACATGTAGTATGGAAACCGGCCAAAGGAGAATCAAAGAGGGCATGGGCGCCGGTCAAAATTTGGAGAAGAGAAAGAAAAACAATCCTCCTCCTTGTTGCCGCCCAAACCCTAAACTAAGCTCTCCTAATTTCTGGCCAAGGATGAAGGGAAGAAAAATAGATTGAGCTCTAACCAAGGTAGAGGGAAGAAGGAAGAGGGGCCGGCCAAACTTAGGAAGAAGAAGAAGAATCTCTCCTCCACTTGTTGCCGCCCACAAATAACCCTCAAAACCTAACCCTAGCTGCCCAATCCTATTCCTATCCCAACTAGGATTGCTTGCCATCCAAGGGCAGCAACCCTAATGTCATCAATCATAAGCCATAGATGAAAGGGAGAAGCTTGGGCGTCGGCCAAACCAAGGAGAGAGGGAGGAAGGGTTTCGGCCACCTTAGGAAGAAGAAGAAGAAGAAAACTCTTTCCTTAATTGTGGCCACCCAAAACCCTAAGTCTCTCTTGCCCTTGGTGCCCAAAACCCTAGCCCCTTTCCTCTAAATTGTGTCTTGCCGCCCACCCCTAGTCCACCCTTTTATAGAGTTAGGGATAAGCCTTGGTTTAATCTCCACCATTGGTTCTAAGGATTTAATCTCAACCGTCGGATCTAGAGATTTAATCTCAACCGTCGGATCTTAGAGATTTAATCTCTACCTTTAGATCTAGAGTTTTGTTTCTATCCATTGGATCTAAGCTTCATGAGGTGTTAATAGGCTATAATAGGGACCATGAGGAGGAGTTGGATCTTGGCCACCCATGGATCAAGCCCACATAAAGTCCGATCCACTAATGATAATCCAATCCACTAAAGGATTATAATTTGATCTACTTCACCAACCCCCATAAGATAATATGGGCTCCATATATTATTTGTACATTTTCTCCCCGTGTTTAAGATCTTGAATGTCCGTCAATTAATTATTTTACTGACCATTAATTAATCAACATCTAACTCCATGAGTAGTACCACTCAACCTTTTCATCATGCCGGACCAAGTCCACCTGCAGGGTTTACATGATGAACCTTATGAGGTCCTCAAGGGGACATCATCATCCGAATATATAGGACACGATTTCCTCCTATAATCAATGACACACCATATAAATAATATCATCTCCCAACATACCGAGCCTATCAATTTAATCTATAAATCTCACCCATTGGTAAATCAAAGAGATGAATACTAAGTATATGTGTCCGTTATTATATCGGGATTAAGAGCATGTACAAAATAATATCTGAGGTCCGATTCAATTATGTAGTCAGCAATAAATCATATCACCTCTAAGTCGGTCCTGCTCAATACACACAAAGTGCACTAGTGTGATTCTATGGTCAAGACAAACCAATACCAAATCACACTACAACCATTCCGATGGTTTGTCCAAAGCCATCTCGGTTGTGAGCCTTTACTTATACTTTACAAGGAGCTGATAACATGATCTCCCGTGTGACACCACACACCATGTTATCTACAATGTAATGTATTAGACAATATTGCATAACCATAAAAATGCAAACAATGATCATGTGATTCTTATTTCAAAATAAATATGTTCATACAAAAGATAGACCTTTCAGTATACATCCCTACAATCTCCCACTTATACTAAAAGACTATGTTGTCCTCATACTGCCATACATCCGATTCCCCTTCCCTCCACATGCCTATCAAAGCTCTCGCTAGAAGGGCCTTAGTGAAAAGGGTCTACCAGGTCATCCTCTGATGCAATCTAGGCGACAACAACTTCTACCTCCTTTACGATTTCTCGTATCATGTAGTACTTGCGCTCTATGTGTTTACTTGCCTTATGAGCTCATGTTTCCTTTGAGTTTGCAACTGCACCATTATTACCACAGTAAATTGTGATAGTTCTGGGTAAACCAGGAATCACATCCAAGTCTATCAGGAAGTTCCTAAGCCACACAGCTTCTTTGGCTGCCTCAGAGGTTGCCACATACTCAGCTTCCAAGGTGGAGTCCACCACACATTTCTGCTTGACACTCCTCCATACAATGGCTCCACCTCCCAAAGTAAACACAAAACCTGAGGTAGACTTACTGTTATCCCTATCAGATTGGAAGTCGGAATATGTGTAACCCACAGGGAGTAATTGTTTTGCCCGGTAAACCAACATATAATCCCTAGTCCTTCTCAGGTACTTCAATATATGATTTACCGCAGTCCAATGTCCCTGTCCTGGATTACTCTGTTATCTGCTGACCATGCCCATGGCAAAGCAAATATCTGGTCTCGTACATAGCATCACATACATGAGGCTTCCTACTGCTGAAGCATAAGGAACCGCCTTCATCTCCTCTATCTCCTCAGATGATCTAGGACACATCTCCTTAGATAAAGAAACTCCATGCCTGAAAGGTAGAAAACCCTTCTTGGAGTTCTGCATGCTAAAACGATCCATAATCGTCTCTATGTATGAAGCTTGGGATAAGCACAACATCCTTTTCCTATGATCCTTTATAACCTTGATCCCAAGGATGTGTCCCACCTCTCCCAAGTCCTTCATATCAAATTGTTTGGACCACCATACCCTTACGTCCGATAACACCGTGATATTGTTGCCAATCAACAAAATGTCATCTACGTATAGTACAAGAAATACCACTACGTTTCCGTCACATCTCTTGTATACACAAGACTCATCCAGACTTTGAATAAATCCATAAGATTGGATTACCTCATCAAAGCGGATGTTCCAAGACCTCGAAGCTTACTTCAATCCATAAATGGACCGATTAAGCTTACATACAAGATGCTCTTTGCTAAGATACTGTATCTTTATCTTGGATTGCCTCATCATATATCCAGGGATCAGGTTCACGTTCACCAGGGATCAAATAAGAAGATTCTCCCAAGAACATGAATCTATTAGGCTGTCTCACAACCCTCCCACTACAACGAGGTATCACCTGTGTATCCTCTGTGACACGCGGTGCAATGACTTATGGTATATCCTCTTGTACCGGTGGTACTGAAGAAGTGACTTACCCTTTTAATTCCTCCAGAACTATTTTACTCTTGGGCTTGTGGCTCATCATATAGTCTTCCTCTAGAAATCTAGCGTTCATGCTAACGATCACCCTCTGATCTCTAGGACTATAAAATAAACCACCCTTCGTTCCTCTAGGATAGCCAACGAACATGTGTACTTCTATACGAGGTTCCAACTTACCAGCATCTGCCTTCAGCACATGTGTTGGACTCCCCCATATCCGAATATGTCTTAGACTAGGCTTTCGCCCACTCCACAACTCTGTGGGAGTAGAAGGCACTGATTTAGATGGAACCAAGTTCAGAATGTACACCGCCGTATCTAGAGCATATCCCCAGAACGAATCTGGCAAGTGAGAATAACTCATCATCGATCTAACCATCTCTATAAGAGTCCTATTCCTTCGCTTTGCTACACCGTTATGCTAGGGTGTGCCAGGTGTAGTCAATTGGGATTGAATCCTAGCCTCTGATAAGTAGTTCCTAAACTCTCCCAAGAGGTACTCACCACCACGATCAGATCGTAGTGTCTTGATACTTTTACCTTGACGTTTCTCCACATCAGCCTTGAATTCTTTGAACTTGTCAAAGCATTAAGACTTGCGGTGCATTAGATAAATGTATCCATATCTTGAGTAATCGTCTATAAAAGAGACGAAATACTCAAAACCACCTCTAGTCTGGATAGACATAAGACCACACAAATCAGAATGAACCAATTCTAACACATCTTTTGCTCTATAGCCCTTGGGCTTAAAAGGCCTCTTGGTCATCTTACCCTCCAAGCAAGATTTGCAGGTTGGGAGATCCTCCACCACTAATGAACCCAAAGGTCCATCAGCTATCAACCTTTGAATTCTGCTTAGGTCAATGTGACCAAGCCTAAGATGCCAAAGATATGTTTGGTTTATCTTCGAAGCTTCTTTTCTCTTATTGGAATTAGAAGATAAGTTATTAACTTCAATTTTGCATCGTGGGAGGTTTTGGTTCAAGTGTGTATAAATTTCCTATCAATGCACCCGAACAGATAATGTCCCTATTCTTTTTTATAATAACTCTGTCATTAAAAGAAATAGGATATCCATCCGTAAACAATTTAGAAACTGAAACTAAATTCTTTCTAAATAAAGGTACATAAAGGGAATTTTCCACAACCAAAGTTTTATTTTTCTCAAAAGATAAATAAAACGTCTCCCACTGCAATAGCCACCACCTTAGTGGCATTACCCAAGTAAACGGTAATCTCTCCCTCAGCTTGTCGTCGGGTTTCCTGGCTACACACCAGGTGCAGACATGATCAGAGGCTCCTGTATCTACACACCAGGTGCTGGTAGATAACACCGCTAACCATGTTTCAACGACTAGACCAAAGGATATACCTTTGTTCTATTTTGGATTGGGACGGTCCTTCTTCCAATGTCCATCCTGCTTACAAGTGAAGTACTTGCCTTTCGGCTTCTTTACTCCTCCCTGAGATCCTCCCACCACCTTTGCTCCACCTTATTTCTTCTTCTTCTTGCCTTTCAGCTTAGAAGTAGAAACCTTCTGAGCAACCATGGCCTTAGCCTGAGCAAGCCTTTCTGTCGACTGGAGAATGATATCGACCTGGGTTTCCCAATCAATCTCAGCTCCAAGGACTTCCAGCTCATTCACGGGCTTAGGAGGATACTCTTCGAAAAGTACATATTTGTACTCCTCAACAGTTAAGACAATATTTAGATTCTTTTCCAATCAACATCATTTGGGTACAGTAAGTTTATTTTCCTTTAGTATCATAACAAGTGGACTGAAAGTCATTTTGAAAATCCTAAGAATCACATAGATCATTACTTTGGATTTCAAAAGATTATTGATTCCTCAAACAATAAAATTTTAAAATCAACCAACACCTCAAAACACCGAGAATATCGTATGCCACGATAGTGTGGGCGTATACGAATTCTACATTTGTAAGAGGAGGTTTTACCCATTAATTTTACTATCTTGTCAACCTAACTTTTTGATAAATAAAATTAATAGTTGGTTTCTCTTCGGCCCTACAAATAAAAGCAATGACTCTGATGGGGAGGATACTTATATTTGTATCTAAGTGTTCACCATTACTTGGTACCAAGATAATTATCTCGGGTTATGTGCCTTACGATGGGGAAATACACACGCTCCTTAATAATTTCCTATAACCATATTTGACCTTGTGATCCGCAAACAAACCCATCCGATGGGGAGGAAGGCACTCAGAGCCGACGCGCAAGTTTGTTTGCATCACATGTCAAATCGTAATGGAGGTCGTGGGAATTAAAAAAAAATTCCCTCTCTCACTTAGTAATTTGAAATTGAGGAATTTTCCTAGCCTACGACATGCATATCAAACAAAAAGCAATAAATATGAAAAATAAATTATTTTCCAACTATTATGGCTTTTGTGTTTAATATGTCTCCCGTCGCAATGCCTTCTCGTCCGCTCCTCCTATGCCATGTACAAGCCATCCGAAGATCCGAGCCGAGACTAAAACCTATTTTAATTTACATCCATCGATCCTATACTCCACGAGGGAGTGTACATGAAATCTAGATCGAAAGTAAACTAAAATAAAGAGTGGCTAAACAATGTCGTATCTAATTTACAAAAAATCAAATACTAGCCTCGTCAACACCGAGGATTCAACAAAATATACACATACAATCACATACACACATATGGCCATAATAGTCGGATCTTATGCCTGCAACCAAAGAGTTAAACTACGCATATCCTACTATTATCCGACACATATAATATATGAAAAGTGCATAAAAATTAACCGAATCCTAAACACACAAAACCCGAAACCTTGGCTCTGATACCAATTGAAGGGTTTTGCTTATCAAGTCCGTGAGGGGAAACTTCGCTTCCCACTTCACCTCGGTTGCTTGTTCATGGCGATCCCATCGATGTCCCTAGATTAAAAATTTAATCCTAGACAAAAGGGATTGCCCAAACAACCATGTCATCATCGTCCTATTCGTTTAGAGAGGTCACTTGAACAAACTCGTTGTTCAAGCGACCAACCTCTATTCTACGAGTAGCCGCGGAATAGACGATGTCAGGATCGCCGGTTTTTGTGTTTATGTTCGGGATCCAGGTATTATTTAGCAACATACATAAAGTAAACATCCACACAACACATGCATATAATTGAAAATCAATTATAAACATAATACAAAAGAACACTAATCAAAATAAACAAGATTATACCTCTTGATCTTCTATTGTATGTCCTTCCTCCTTTTGGACGTCGTGTGGGCATCTTCCAAAAGTCGAAGCTCCTAGATCACCAATCTTCCTTCCTTGTTCACTCCGAACAAAGGAAGATCATAAAATAAAAACTCATCTTCCCAACTAGAACCGGCCACCAAGTCAATAAACTCGATGTTGCCACCGGGCAAGGAAGAGAACATGGAGTATGGAAATTGGCCAAAGGAGAATCAAAGAGGGCATGGGCGCCGGTCAACACTTGGAGAAGAGAAAGAAAAACAATCCTCCTCCTTGTTGCCGCCCAAACCCTAAACTAAGCTCTCCGAATTTCCGACCAAGGATGAAGGGAAGAAAAATAGGTTGAGCTCCAACCAAGGTAGAGGGAAGAAGGAAGAGGGGCCGGCCAAACTTAGGAAGAAGAAGAAGAATCTCTCCTCCACTTGTTGCCGCCCACCAACAACCCTCAAAACCTAACCCTAGCCGCCCAATCCTATTCCTATCCCAACTAGGATTGCTTGCCACCCAAGGGAAGCAACCCTAATGCCATCCATCATAAGCCATAGATGAAAGGGAGAAGCTTGGGTGTCAGCCAAACCAAGGAGAGAAGGAGGAAGGGTTTCGGCCACCTTAGGAAGAAGAAGAAGAAGAAAACTCTTTCCTTAATTGTGGCCACTCAAAACCCTAAGTCTCCCTTGCCCTTGCCGCCCAAAACCCTAGCCCCTTTCCTCTAAATTGTTTCATGACGCCCACCCCTAGTCCACTCTTTTATAGAGTTAGGGATAAGCCTTAGTTTAATCTCCACCATTGGTTCTAGGGATTTAATCTCAACCGTTGGATCTAGAGATTTAATCTCAACCGTCGGATCTTAGAGATTTAATCTCTACCTTTGGATCTAGAGTTTTTTTCTATCCATTGGATCTAAGCTTCATGAGGTGTTAATAGGCTACAATAGGGACCATGAGGAGGAGTTAGATCTTGTCCACCCATGGATCAAGCCCACATAATGTCCGATCCACTAATGATAATCCAATCCACTAAAGGATCATCATTGATCTACCTCACCAACCACCATAAGATAATATGGGCTCCATATATTATTTGTACATTTTCTCCCCGTGTTTAAGATCTCGAATGTTCGTCAATTAATTAATTTACTGACCATTAATTAATCAACATCTAACTCCATGAGTAGTACCACTCAACCTTTTCATCATGCCGGACCAAGTCCACCTGCAGGGTTTACATGATGAACCTTATGAGGTCCTCAAGGGGACATCATCATCCCAATATATAGGACACGGTTTCTGTTAGTAATATATGAGAGATGTCCTAAGGCAATCGTCTTATGTATGAACCATTTATATGATAAATGAAGATTCACTATTTGAGTATACATGTTTCATGTATTTGATTAGATCTTAAACTCATTTACTGAATGTCCACGATACGATTCACAGCATGAGAGAATTTGTGATTGGATCACAACTAGTGAGTATCTCTACATGTGTAATTGTGATGTATCGGAATTATCCCTAGTCGATGAATTGATGGATTTGGACATCATCAGTTCTGTCGAGACTAGCACGAGGTATACTCCTTGGTGTATCCAAGCAGCTGATTCTCACTGGCTGGAGACATTGTGATGTCCGGAGTTAATCGTGGATGCTAGTTATTGTAACACCCGCCCTTTTCCAGACCCTGAATGTCCGGAGGGGCGGCGCGTGACGCGACCTTACATACTTACATTACATACAGCGGAAGACTTTATGCATACTTCTTAATTCTTACAGCGGAAGACTTTAGACATTTTTTTTTTCTTTTTAAAACATAAACATGCATTGACATATATATATATATATATATACTTCTTCTTCTTCACATAGAGCATGCATCATAGCATATATACATACTTCTTCTTACTTCTTCTTTACTTCTTCTTATTAGCATAGAACATGCATCATAACATAGATAGGTACTTAGTGCTTAGTTCAAGTTCTTAAACGACACCATCATAAGCAGGCATAATAAGGACATCCATAGACATCATCATCATAGGTAAACACATATATATGTAGACCTAACGAATCTTCTCCACCATGCCACTACCACACACATTTGGCCCCTCCTCCTGCTCCCATTAGTTTATCCATCCCTTACCCTTATCTGCAGTACGAGGGAAAGATAAACTATAAGCACATAGGTTTAGTAAGATCCTGTCCTACTCACAAAAACCATACATCGACATTAATCATGGCATGTAGCATTCATAACATATAAGCGATATAATGTGTAACATACATGGCATCATCAACTTAACATGTAGCATAAGTAACATAAGTTGATATAACATGTATCATCCATAACATAGCGGCATAACATGAATATATGTTTAACCAACATAACATGCATCGTATGTAACATAGTAACATAAACATCATAGCATATCCTCAAACATAACAGGTAACGTATATAACATAAGCATGTAAACATTCCTAACATATCATCAAACATAACATGTAAACTTAGCATCATATCATATCATCAAACATAACATGTAACGTATATAACATAAGCATGTAAACATTCCTAACATATCATCAAACATAACATGTAAACTTAGCATCATATCATATCATCAAACATAACATGTAACGTATATAACATAAGCATGTAGACATAACAATCAGCAGGTAAACATATGCAGGATGCTTTGAAAACATATATTTTAGGTACGTAAACAAAAATCTCAACATATTTGGGCCCGGCATTGTACCACTTCTTCATTATCATAGCGCGCATCCCTAAATAGGCCCGAGGGAGCAAGTCTCGAACCTAATAGGTTTCTAGGCCCGAGTCTTATTCCATCGACCAGGGGCAATCGTCATAGCGTAGAAGCCCATCCTAGGCCCGAGTCTTACTCCATCGACCTAAGGCATCTTGGAGCCCATCCCGTACTAGGCCCGAATCTTATTCCATCGACCTAGGGGCAATCATACATAGAAGCCCTTCCTAGGCCCGAGTCTTATTCCATCGACCTAGGGCATCTTAGGAGCCCATCCCTTCTTGGACCTTGTTAAGGTCTTGGTACAAGCCATGCAGAAGGTAAAATACTTATATGCTTATTTGTACAACATAGCTTATTTCATTAACATAGCATGGCATACTTCATTTCATTAACATAGCATAGCATACTTCATTTCATAACACATCATGCTTCATTTCATTAACATAGCATAGCATACTTCATTTCATAACACATCATGCTTCATTTCATTAACATAGCATAGCATACTTCATTTCATATCACATCTTAGATATCACAATACACATAAGGCATGGCATAAGGCATGGCATCAAAGTAAGTAAATGCTAAACTATAACATGTTATCCTCATTTAGCATCATTTAATATCATAAGTCAACATGAATTCACCCAACATAAAACACATGTTAACCTAATTCATCACAACAACTTCATATGCATATAGAACATGAATTAGACTTCATCTAATCACCCAAAGTTTATGGTGGCCGAATGGTCCATGTAGGGCTTTTAGGGTTAGCCTTTCACCTAATTCATTAAACATAACAACAACATCATAACCCTACCAAAACATGGATTGAAACCTCATTGGGTCATCAATATCTAGGGATGGCCGAATGGTCCTTGTTGGCCTTTGGGTTTAACTTTTGACCTAATCCATTTTAAACCTTAACATCATCATATAGTTACAAAAACCATCCTAACATCTTCATCTTGTTACTAGACATAGCATATAACTTCATGGAAACCCTAAATCATAGGTTGGCCGAATGAACCTTAGTGGCTATTAGGGTCAACTTTGGTCCTAATCCATTTTAAACCTTAACATCATCATATAGTTACAAAAAACATAGCATATAACTTCATGGAAACCCTAAATCATGGCTTGGCCGAATAGGCTTTAGTGGTTATTAGGGTTAGCCTTTAACCCAAACCCTCTTTCCATCCTAACATCATCATCTAGTCACTAACAACATCTTCTTCTTACAAACATGATATAGACTTTCAATCAAACACCCAAACTTCATTTTGGCCGAATATGTCATATGGGTTTCTTTTACAAAATAGCAATCGAAGCTACTCGTATGCAGGTGAGGGATACTTACATCCTTTGCTTTGCTTGTAGTGTGAAGAAGATAACCTAACACAAAACCTAGCCCTTTCTTCTTGCTTGGAGGAGTTCGGCCAAAAGAGGAAAATGGGGAGGGAGAGGCTCTAGGTTTCGGTGAGAAGGAGAAGAAGAGAGGAAGTGGCAAATTAGGACTTTCCCTCTTCTTTATAAAGGGAGGAAGAGAAGTTTCTCTTCTCTTCTTCCATGCCTCTTCATTTACCTTTATCTCACTTATCTATAATCCCCCCCCTTCATCTAATGATAATATCCTATTGGGCTTCTGGTTAGTGGGTGCATCTATAGGGTTTGGCTATCTCTAGAGGTTTGGAGTTCAATTCCTAGGTCTTGCATCCATTTTTGGCTTATTTTCTTTTGTTTTGGAAAAAGGCTCACCCAAGGCCCATGATCATCAAGCCAAAAATTCCTGTAAAATTGCTAGGAATTTTACGGGCGTTACAATCCTTCATACCTTTTAAAAGTTTCGTCCTCGAAACTTAGAACAATTGTGGGTACTTCTGCTTCATGTCCTCCTCGCGTTCCCAGGTAGCTTCCTCGTACCGTTGATTCTGCCACTGGACCTTTACTAAGGGCACCTCTTTGTTCCTTAGCCTCTTGATTTCTCGGTCTAGTATTTGGATAGGCCGACTTTCAATACTCAGGTCCTCTTGAACTTGTACTGTTTGTGGCTCGATCACTTGGTCCGTACTGGAAATGCATTTCTTGAGCACAGAGACATGGAACATGTTGTGAATAGCCGACATCTCTTGAGGCAGCTCTAGCTTGTAAGCTACCTTGCCAATCCTCTGCAATATCGGATACGATCCCACGTAGCGTGGACTCAGTTTACCCTTCCTTCCGAATCTCATCACTCCCTTCATAGGAGCCACTTTGAGGAATACTAGGTCCCCAACTTCGAATTCTAACGGTCTACGCCGCATATCCGCATAGCTCTTTTGTGCTCGCTGGCGCTTCAATTCTCTCGACGGATGTTCCGTGATAGCTCGTGGTGTTCGATGAAATCCGCCGAGTCCCATCCTCTTCTTTTCACCACCCTCGTACCAGCATATGGGAGATCTACATTTCCTCCCGTATAGAGCCTCATAGGGTGCCATTCCAATAGTAGCCTGGTAGCTATTATTGTAGGTGAATTCTGCCAAACATAAGTATCGGCACCAGCTACCTTTGAAATCCAGGGCGCAGGCTCGTAACATATCCTCCAGTACTTGATTTACTCTTTCGGTCTGTCCGTCCGTCTGGGGATGGAAGGCAGTACTGAACAATAGCTTCGTGCCTAGGGCCTTCTGAACACATTCCCAGAAATGGGAAATAAAGCGACCATCTCTGTCAGAAATGATGGTCTTAGGAATTCCATGTAGTCTGATAGATAGGTCATCTTGATTGCTAAGAAATGGGCGGACTTCGTCAATCTGTCCACAATTACCCATATAGCATCATAACCATTTGTCGTCTTGGGCAATCCTGAGATGAAATCCATAGAAATGTCCTCCCATATCCATTCTAGAATCTGGATCGGCTGCAGTGTTCCTCCAGGTCTCTGGTGTTCTGCCTTAACCCTCTGGCAGGTCAGGCAAGTACTGACATACTGAGCCACATCTCTTTTCATTCCGAACCACCAGAACTTTCGTTTTAGGTCTTGGTACATCTTGGTGGTTCCAGGATGCATCGCATAAGGAGTTCTGTGAGCTTCCTCAAATATCTCCTTTCGTAATTCTGGATCGTCGGGAATACACAAGCAATCCCGGAGGTAGAGTATTCCACTATCAGAGATCCGAAACCCGTCGTCCTTTCCTTCTAAGACCTCTTGCTTGATCCTCTGAAGGCTTGGGTCACGGGCTTTCTTTTCCAGTATATCATCGAACAGCGTCGGTGTTATCGTCATGGTTGAGAGCTGTCCGGAGATGATTTCAACCCCGTAACGCATAATCTCTTTTTCTAAGGGTCGAGGTAACACTGATAGAGGCATCAAGGTGGCGCAGGACTTCCTGCTGAGTGCATCCGCCACCTTGTTAGCTTTTCCCGGATGGTAGAGAATCTCGCAGTCATAATCCTTGACGAGTTCAAGCCATCTGCGTTGTCTCATGTTCAGGTCCTTCTGTGTGAAGAAATATTTCAGACTTTGGTGGTCTGTATAAATCCTACACTGAGCTCCATAGAGATAATGCCTCCATGTTTTGAGAGCAAAGACCACGGCCGCTAGCTCTAAATCGTGGGTGGGATAATTCCTTTCGTGTTCCTTGAGTTGCCTAGAGGCGTAGGCAATGACCTTGCCATTCTGCATAAGTACAGCTCCGAGTCCCAACTTGGAAGCGTCACTGTACATGTCGAAGCCTTCATTACTGTCCGGAAGAGCAAGGATTGGAGCGCTGGTCAGTCTCCTTTTTAATTCTATGAAACTCCTCTCGCAGGCATCCGTCCACTCATATTTCTTGTTCTTTCTGGTGAGGACTGTCATAGGGGCGGCAATCCCGGAGAAGTTCTCTACAAACTTTCGGTAGTAGCTTGCTAGCCCAAGAAAGCTTCTGATTTCGCTGGCATTCTTCGGTCGGTTCCAGTTACTCACGACTTCAATCTTTATTGGGTCTAGCATCACTCCGTGCTTGGATATCACGTGACCCAAAAATGATACTCGTTCAAGCCAGAACTCTCATTTGGAGAACTTTGCGAATAGCTGTTTTTCCCGAAGAATCTGCAATACCACATTCAGGTGTTCTACATGCTCCTCGGGGGTTCTCGAATATATTAGTATGTCGTCTATGAAGACGATCACAAACTTGTCGAGGAATGCCGAGAATACCCGATTCATCAAATCCATGAACAGGGTAGGTGCATTCGTCACTCCGAAGGGCATAACTACGAACTCGTAATTGCCATACCTTGTCTGGAAGGCCGTCTTTGGTATATCATCTGGTTTTACTTTTACTTGATGATAGCCGGACCTCAGGTCAATCTTAGAGAAGACGGCGGCACCTTTTAGTTGGTCGAACAGATCATCAATCCGCGGTAAAGGATACCGATTCTTGATCGTCACATTGTTCAGCGCTCGGTAGTATATGCACATTCGCATAGACCCATCTTGCTTCTTCACCAATAGCACTGGAGCTCCCCATGGAGAGCGACTTGGGCGAATAAGTCCCTTGTCGAGTAACTCTCACAGTGGCATCCTGAAGTTCCTTTAATTCAGCCGGCGCCATACGGTAAGGTGCTTTAGAGATCGGGTTAGTACCAGGAATCAACTCGATCTCAAATTCTACCTCTCTATCTGGGGCTAACCCTGGTAGTTCATCTGGGAATACCTTTGGGTAGTTGCATACAACTCTGACATTCTCTAGCTTCTGGTCCTCATCTTGACTTGTATCAACTACGTGTGCCAAAAACCCAGTGCACCCACTGTCTAACATCTTACGTGCCTGTAGGCCTGATAAAATCTTATTGACTCTTCTCCTCGGTTTTCCGATAAATTCGAACTTAGGCTCCGCCTCCGGCTGGAATACCACTTTCCTTTTTCGGCACTCGATCGAAGCACCGTACTTGCTTAGGAAATCCATGCCCAATATAATGTCATAATCCTGCATGTCGAGCACTATCAGATCGCAGTAGAGTTCTCTGTCTGCAATTCTGATGGGTGTGGCTCGCAGCATATGAGTGGAGGGCATTACCTCTCCCGAGGGTAGTGTGGTTAAGAACTTGTGATCTAGAGCTTGTGGTGGTATGTCTATTTTTCCAGTAAAGTGCGTAGAAACAAACAAATGTGTTGCCCCAGTGTCAAATAATGCAGTAGCATGCTGATAGAAAATAAATATCTGACCTGTGACAACTGTAGAGGCATTTGCCACATCTTCTTGGGTGAGAGAGAATACCCTAGCATCTGTCATAGCTGGTGGGGCTTCTAGTCTCCCTTGGTGGATTGGGGTTCCTTCGATTGCGGCCTGCATCTGATGTAATTGTGGAGGAGCACTCCTGGGCTGGGCATACGGCTGAGGAGGTGCCTGAACACAGATAGGGCGATCCTTGATTCTATGCCCTGTCATCCGTCCACGGTTGTAACATCGATTTGTGCCTTGGTAGCATACTCGGGATGTATCTTCCCGCTTGAGTAGCACCTGAGGGATCCTGGGCTGCTTGCTCGCTGGACCTCCTTTAGGATTCTCCCATTGTCTTCTCTTGCCAGTGGGGTTCCCTTTCCAAGCACTCTGGTTCCTCTGACCTCCTGACTGGGCCTGACCCCTGCCTTCACTCAGTGCTTTCTTTTGCTGACTAATGTTGTTCAGGTAATGCTCGGTAATTAAGGCACTACTGAACAGCTCCTCTGCGGTCTGCGGTCTATGAACTCCGCCGGCCACATTCAGAGCTATTTCGGTGAAGCATCTTGACATGAGTCTGACCCTTTCTCTTTCCGTGCTGACCAACTCTGGGCACAGACGTGCGAGTCGGTTGAATCTCTTCACGGCTTCGCTGACCGATAGGTCACCTTGTCGGAACCCAGTGAACTCGTCGTAATGCTTGTTGGTCACCCTCATGTGGAAGAATTCTTCGAAGAACTCGTACTCGAAATCTGTCCATCTCATCTGATTTACTTGTCTCTTGGTTTTAACCCGTTCCCACCACATCCGAGCATCTCCGAAAGGCGAGAATGATACACACTTAATCTTCGCATTCGGGCGATCCGATAGCTCCACGATGCTTTCCACCGTCTTGAACCGGGCTTGGGCATCCCATGGTTCACCCGATGCGAAGAAATTTTCCGGCTTTAGTCTACGCCCTTTGGATCGGGTAAGCTTCTGTCGAACCATCGGCGGGGCCCGTTGGTGGGGCATGGGTTTTCGCTGATTCATTAGGGTAGTTATTACTTGTTGTTGTTACGTAACTTGTCGTTGGAGTTACGTGACTACGTGTGTAAGGTCATGCGGGGTGCTAGCTCATCGGCTCTACTCTGCGTCTTCGGACATGTTTATCTTCATATATTAAGGTAAAACTAGTATAAGTTTTCGTTCGTTGTCCTACGCATACTTAGACCAAAGCTAACATAAAGTCATTTTAAGCCTAAGGCATCATTCATGTTCTCATGCATAGTTTAAGCTTAAGGTATTTCATATCGTACAAGAACAAGCATAAGGGTATCATACCTATTTTCATGCATATTTAAGCTAGAAGCATTTCCTATCATACATGGAAAACAAATTCACAAAATTAGAGAAGACATAGAATTCTTACTTGGAGCGGTAGGATTTGGAGCTTGATGTGTGTGTAGTGGTAAGGCAGATCCGCTCTGATACCACCTGTAATGCCCGCCCTTTTCCAGACCCTGAATGTCACGAGAGGCGTGTGTGACCGTACATACTTACATTACATACAGCGGAAGACTTTATGCATACTTCTTAATTCTTACAGCGGAAGACTTTAGACATTTTTTTTTCTTTTTAAAACATAAACATGCATTGAAATATATATATATATATACTTCTTCTTCTTCACATAGAGCATGCATCATAGCATATATACATACTTCTTCTTACTTCTTCTTTACTTCTTCTTATTAGCATAGAACATGCATCATAACATAGATAGGTACTTAGTGCTTAGTTCAAGTTCTTAAACGACACCATCATAAGCAGGCATAATAAGGACATCCATAGACATCATCATCATAGGTAAACACATATATATGTAGACCTAATGGATCTTCTCCACCATGCCACTACCACACACATTTGGCCCCTCCTACTGCTCCCATTAGTTTATCCATCCCTTACCCTTATCTGTAGTACGAGGGAAAGATAAACTATAAGCACATAGGCTTAGTAAGATCCTGTCCTACTCACAAAAACCATACATCGACATTAATCATGGCATGTAGCATTCATAACATATAAGCGATATAATGTGTAACATACATGGCATCATCAACTTAACATGTAGCATAAGTAACATAAGTAGATATAACATGTATCATCCATAACTTAGCGGCATAACATGAATATATGCTTAACCAACATAACATGCATCGTATGTAACTTAGTAACATAAACATCATAGCATATCGTCAAACATAACAGGTAACGTATATAACATAACCATGTAAACATTCCTAACATATCATCAAACATAACATGTAAACTTAGCATCATATCATATCATCAAACATAACATGTAACGTATATAACATAAGCATGTAAACATTCCTAACATATCATCAAACATAACATGTAAACTTAGCATCATATCATATCATCAAACATAACATGTAACGTATATAACATAAGCATGTAGACATAACAATCAGCAGGTAAACATATGCAGGATGCTTTGAAAACATATATTTTAGGTACATAAACATAAATCTCAACATATTTGGGCCCGGCATTGTACCACTTCTTCATTATCATAGCGCGCATCCCTAAATAGGCCCGAGGGAGCAAGTCTCGAACCTAATAGGTTTCTAGGCCCGAGTCTTATTCCATCGACCAGGGGCAATCGTCATAGCGTAGAAGCCCATCTTAGGCCCGAGTCTTACTCCATCGACCTAAGGCATCTTGGAGCCCATCCCGTACTAGGCCCGAATCTTATTCCATCGACCTAGGGGCAATCATACATAGAAGCCCTTCCTAGGCCCGAGTCTTATTCCATCGACCTAGGGCATCTTAGGAGCCCATCCCTTCTTGGACCTTGTTAAGGTCTTGGTACAAGCCATGCAGAAGGTAAAATACTTATATGCTTATTTGTACAACATAGCTTATTTCATTAACATAGCATGACATACTTCATTTCATAACACATCATGCTTCATTTCATTAACATAGCATAGCATACTTCATTTCATAACACATCATGCTTCATTTCATTAACATAGCATAGCATACTTCATTTCATAACACATCATGCTTCATTGCATTTAACATAGCATAGCATACTTCATTTCATAACACATCATGCTTCATTGCATTAACATAGCATAGCATACTTCATTTCATAACACATCATGCTTCATTTCATTAACAAAGCATAGCATACTTCATTTCATATCACATCTTAGATATCACAATACACATAAGGCATGGCATAAGGCATGGCATCAAAGTAAGTAAATGCTAAACTATAACATGTTATCCTCATTTAGCATCATTTAATATCATAAGTCAACATGAATTCACCCAACATAAAACACATGTTAACCTAATTCATCACAACAACTTCATATGCATATAGAACATGAATTAGACTTCATCTAATCACCCAAAGTTTATGGTGGCCGAATGGTCCATGTAGGGCTTTTAGGGTTAGCCTTTCACCTAATTCATTAAACATAACAACAACATCATAACCCTACCAAAACATGGATTGAAACCTCATTGGGTCATCAATATCTAGGGATGGCCGAATGGTCCTTGTTGGCCTTTGGGTTTAACTTTTGACCTAATCCATTTTAAACCTTAACATCATCATATAGTTACAAAAAACATAGCATATAACTTCATGGAAACCCTAAATCATGGCTTGGCCGAATAGGCTTTAGTGGTTACTAGGGTTAACCTTTAACCTAAACCCTTTTTCCATCCTAACATCTTCATCTTGTTACTAGACATAGCATATAACTTCATGGAAACCCTAAATCATAGGTTGGCCGAATGAACCTTAGTGGCTATTAGGGTCAACTTTGGTCCTAATCCATTTTAAACCTTAACATCATCATATAGTTACAAAAAACATAGCATATAACTTCATGGAAACCCTAAATCATGGCTTGGCCGAATAGGCTTTAGTGGTTATTAGGGTTAGCCTTTAACCCAAACCCTCTTTCCATCCTAACATCATCATCTAGTCACTAACAACATCTTCTTCTTACAAACATGATATAGACTTTCAATCAAACACCCAAACTTCATTTTGGCCGAATATGTCATATGGGTTTCTTTTACAAAATAGCAATCGAAGCTACTCGTATGCAGGTGAGGGATACTTACATCCTTTGCTTTGCTTGTAGTGTGAAGAAGATAACCTAACACAAAACCTAGCCCTTTCTTCTTGCTTGGAGGAGTTCGGCCAAAAGAGGAAAATGGGGAGGGAGAGGCTCTAGGTTTCGGTGAGAAGGAGAAGAAGAGAGGAAGTGGCAAATTAGGACTTTCCCTCTTCTTTATAAAGGGAGGAAGAGAAGTTTCTCTTCTCTTCTTCCATGCCTCTTCATTTACCTTTATCTCACTTATCTATAATCCCCCCCCTTCATCTAATGATAATATCCTATTGGGCTTCTGGTTAGTGGGTGCATCTATAGGGTTTGGCTATCTCTAGAGGTTTGGAGTTCAATTCCTAGGTCTTGCATCCATTTTTGGCTTATTTTCTTTTGTTTTGGAAAAAGGCTCACCCAAGGCCCATGATCATCAAGCCAAAAATTCCTATAAAATTGCTAGGAATTTTACGAGCGTTACAGTTATGATAACTAGTTCATTGGAGTGACCAGCTGTAAGACTTCATATGGTTCTCTGCATATATAGATATGTCAATGAAGTTCTTACTGTGGCTTAAGTGCGATGTTCCTTTGACTTGCAGTATTCAAGTCATCTTGATCATGGAGACTTATGCTTTGACATCTTAAGCAAACATCTTTGAGGAGATGTGGACCCGGGATTATTGGGTATAAGTCGAAGTGATCGAAGGTGTTTGAATAGCCTATAAAGGATTCACCACTCCTTGCGAGGAGATGTATACCCATGGCCTCTCGTCGGATTGTTACTAAAGTCTTTGGCCAAAGCATTACATGTTTAGAGTAAGGTACTCTTCGATACATGTGGAGTAACTAGAATCCGTAGGACGAGGAAATGATACTTGGGCTAGGTGTGACGTAGTCAGCCTAGTGGGGACTGACACTATAGACCATGTCCTGAACGAAGTGGGTATAAGATGAGTGAAGGGAATGGGGCACGATTCATTCGAGCTATTGAAGGGTTTCAGAAATAGTTCTGGATCAACCGTTGATCTTTTCGGTTAATTGGGGATCATGATGTACTACTAGGTGCCACTCATGATCGTTCTATAATTAATGGTTAATTATAGATGGCCAACATAAACCGAGAACCTATTTGGTCACACGCAAAATGAGTGTAATCCAAAGGATTTAAAACGAGCTTGAGAATGGGATTCTCAGACCGAGAGAAACTATGTTTGGTTGGACCAAACATAAAGCGAGCATGAAATTGTTTCAGTCGCAATGGAAGCATGGATGGGCCGTGTCTTATGAAGACATAATGGATGGACCAAAATGGTTTGGTTCTAATCCAATGGATGAGAATAAACCAAAGGGTTTGGTTTATATTAAATGAATGAACCAAAGGTTGGTTCGGTTCGTTTTAACTTAAAATAAACCATCATGGTTTGGTTTATTTTAACTTATCTTAATGGAGCGGGTTAATGGGCTTTATGGATATGATCCATTAACCATTAAGAGAATTAGTTCTCTATAAAATAGGGCTTAAACCCTAATCCAAAAACCCTAATTAGAGTTGCCGCCCAACCTAATTGTGTCGCCCCCTCCATCTTCTCTCCTAGTCGGCGCCAACCCTAGGTGTGCCACCGCCCAGCTTTTGAGCCGCCGTCCAAGTCATTGCCGGCGACCAAGCTTCAGTCGGTGAACACTCCGGTGACCCTCCGGTGATCTCTTGTGGGTTCGGTGATAAGGTGAGCTCCACATCTCCTTTGGCCGGCCTCTATTCCTCCACCAAAAGCTGTCCAGTTTTTCTGGACAGCTTGTTTCTTTGTTGTCGGAGCGTCGTTTGGACGATGGTTAGTGCTCCGACAGCGGCTAACTTACCGGAGATTTGATCTCCGGTAATCCTCTGAGGTGGGGGACAAAGGATTCGTCAAACGGTTGACGAATACCTCTCCGGAGAAGCGAGTTTTGAGAACTCGTTTTAGGATCCGAATTTGGATTCGGATCGTGATCATCTCTCGATCACGTTGTCTTCAACACGAGGCTAGTAACCCGTACGAAGACGAAGCTCGTGACTTAGCGAAGTCATCCCGAGGAGCTCGGCGTGGATACGGATAGAGACGATTCTTACGAGGATCGTTCCGGTTGATGCCGTTCCCGCTACACGTCATACGAAAGGTATAACGTAGATAATTTCTTTTATTGCAAATTTTAATTTACGGTTATTTCTACACTTGTTGTAATATGCATGCGTGTGTTGTGTGTGTTGTAATAAATATAGATTTATTATTTTTAATTGCTTCCGCTGTGCTCATGTTTACGAAACATGATCGAACACACAAACGCCGCGGTGCCGGAAACCCAACAGTGGTATCAGATCCCAGGTTGTGTTTTGACATAATCATAAAATGGTTTTGCGATAGTCATAATGTATTTCTGGAAATTTTCTAATTTTGGAAATTTAGAAGTATTTATGGAAAATTTTCAATTTTGGAAAGTCTAGAAGTATTTATGGAAATCTTCCACTTTTGGAAAGTTGGAAGTATTTATGGAAATTGATATTTTCCATAAATAAAATATTTGATTAGATTTTGGAAATTTGTTTCCTAATTTAATCATGATTTGATTTGGGAAATCAAATCTTAAAATATTTTATTTCCATAAGTAGTTTTAATGATTTAGGAAATTGGTTTCCTAAATAGATTTTCCTTAATCAAATAATTCTATGAATAAAATATGTGATTAGATTTGGAAATTTGTTTCCTAATTTAATTATGATTTGATTTGGAGAATCAAATCTTAAACATATTTTATTTCCATAAATAGTTATGACATATAAGGAAATTATATACATGACATAATTGTATGCCATGTAATTGCATTAGATGCATAACATTATGCCATGCGTGTCGTGGCATGTAGATGTATGCCATGTATGCCATGCCATGTAGATAATATTAAAGCCTACACCTTCCATTAATATGGTTAGAACCAGAGTTCTGTTTCTTGTTTGGGTTGTTGGACTCTCTCCAAGCCCGGCTCGAACCTGAATATGTTCAAACCATGGAATAGTTTAATACTAATATGGTAAGAGTCAGAGGTCAATCGTTAGCTTTGGTTGTTGGACTCTCTCCAAGCTGGGCTAATTGGTTGAATGCGCTCTAACCATATTAAAACTATGTCCTGATTAATGGGTTGGCTTTAACCTGGAGCATCGGCTTGTTGGACTCTCTCCAAGGTCGATGTAAAGGGAGGTGAAGCTGGGTGCTATGCATATGATGCATACTTGTTAATGTGTTAACAACCCAATGTATGTGTGAACATTCAATTAGTTGATAGCACATTGTGATAGTTGCATATACGTGATATGCAATCGGTATAGATGATACCTACCGTCGTAGTTATGAATGGCTTGTTGGACTCTCTCCAAGGTTGTTCATAACTATGATGGATATCAGCCCATTCGAAGATGGACCTACGATCTCCCAAAGTGATTTTGGGGTTTTTGAAATTCGAAAAAAGAATGGGATTTATAAATGTATATTGATGCATTTTAAAATCATTTTCTCATATATGCTCGTTTTGTATTTCTAGGTCAATAAATTGATCATGACGTCTTTGAATTTGCGCACTATTTTGGATTCGAACAAGTATTTGGGCCTAACTTCTGGGTGGCTTAGAAACACGAGAATTGGTTCTCAAGGCGGAAAAGCTTGCATATGTCCTTGAAGAGCCTCTTCCTGACCGTCCTAAGGACGATGCAACTTCAGACCAAATGTTGGTCTATCAGAAACATGTGGCAGATTCTGAGCTGGCGAGTTGCATCATGCTAGCGGCGATGGTACCTGAGCTGCAAAAGCAGCATGAGCATATGGATGCTAATACTATGGTCTTCCATCTTCATGAGTTGTTCGATGAGCAAGCGAGATCCAAAAGGTTCGAGGTCTCTAGGCTCCTCTTCACTACGAAGATGCAAGAAGGTTAAATGCGTAGTGCAGTTTGTGCTAAAGATGAACGGGTACATCGAGCGGCTAGCTACCCTCGGTTTTGTGATGGATCATGAGTTAAGTATTGACTTAATTCTGCATTGTTTGCCCAAGAGTTTCTCACAATTTGTGATGAACTATCGGATGAACAAGTTGGAATCCACCATTCCCGAGCTCCTCAATATGCTGAAGATGGAGCCTTACATGAAGCATGAGAGAAAGGCGGTTCTATTAGTTGATTCCTCAAAGAAAGGTTCTAAGAGGAAGGCAAAAGAACAGAAGAAAGGAAAGAACAAAAAGGCAAAGAAGGCGGAACCAGCACAAAAGGGCACTTGCCATCACTGTGGCAAGGAAGGCCACTGGCGAAGAAACTGCAAGATTTATCTTGAGTCCATGAAGAAGAAGAAGGCATTCGATGCCCCATCCTCTTCAGGTATCTTCGTTATTGATTGTCATTCTATTTCCTTAGACACTTGGGTATTGGATACTGGGTGTAGCTCACATATATGTAATGACATACAGGGGCTAAGGAATAGAAGAAGACTTGTCAGAGGGGAGTCAAATTTGCAAGTTGGCAATGGAGCAAAGGTTCTTTGCGATCGCCATCGGAACTTATTTCTGAAGCTCCTAGTGGACTAGTCTTGGAAGGGACAATTGCTATTATGTTCCTTCTCTAATAAAGAACATTGTTTCTATTTCTGCTTAAATAGAAATGGTTTCCATTTAACGTTTAGTAACAATTGTTGTTATATAACTTTGAATGGCGTACTTTATGGGCTGGAACTTTGAGTAATGGCATTTATCGTTGGGCGTATCCGGTGACATTTTAAATATCGAGCGAGCAACAGCGTGCTCGAAAGGATAATCACATAGACTCTATATGTGGCATTGTCGTCTTGGCCATATAAGCAAGAAACGCATGTCCGAATTACACCGATGTGGAATTCGGAATCGTTTGAATTGGATTCATACGATACATGCGAATCATGCTTAAAAGGCAAGATGACTAAGTTACCTTTTACTGGAAAAGGTGAACGAGTGGGAGAGTTACTAGGTCTAGTACATACTGATGTATGTTGACCTATGTCAACTCAAGCTTTAGGAGGCTATAGCTACTTCATTACCTTCACCGATGATCACTCACGGTTTGGGTATGTGTTCCTGATGAAACACAAGTCTGAAGCCTTTGAAAGGTTCAAAGAATTCAGAAATGAAGTAGAGAAACAACATGACAAAAGTATTAAAATAATTCGATCGGATCGAGGTGGTGAATACTTAAGTCAAGAGTTTCTTGATTATCTAAGAGACAATGGCATATTGTCTCAATGGACTCCGCCCTATACACAACAGCATAATGGTGTATCTGAGAGGCGTAACCGGACCTTGTTGGACATGGTCAGTTCAATGATGAATCATGCGACTCTTCCCAAGTCCTTTTGGGGTTATGCACTTCAGACAGCTGTTTACTTGTTAAACAGAATGCCTACCAAGGTAGTCTCAACTACTCCATATGAGATATGGAATGGTAAGAAACCTCATGTATCTTACTTGAAGATATGGGGTTGTCCTGCTTATGTGAAGCGGACTGTATCAGACAAACTGGATGCTAAGTCTGATAAATGTCTATTTATTGGATACCCTAAGGAAACAAGGGGTTACCAATTCTATCATCCTGTGGAACAAAAGGTGTTTGTTTCAAGGCATGCTATGTTTCTAGAGAAAGAGTTTCTCTTGCAAGAAAACAGTGGGAGTGTCGTCGAGCTTGAGGAGGCTCGAGAGACTCAAATAGACATTGATGAGATACCTGGTGAAGCGGTGAGCAACTCATAGTGATGAGCAATCAGCTGGACCTATTGTAACACCACATCTTCGTAGATCTGGTAGAACACGCAATATTCCTGAGAGATATGGATTTCTCGTAAGTGAATCGAACGACGTGTTACTCATTGATGATGAGGAGCCTACCAGTTATGAAGAAGAAGTCTTGACAAGTTCGAAGGGATAAGTGGCTTGGTGCCATGAAGTCGGAAATGGATTCCATGTACGAAAACCAAGTTTGGAACTTGGTTGACCCACCTGAAGGCATAAAGCCTATAGGGTGCAAGTGGGTTTTCAAGAATAAAACCGACATGGATGGTAATGTGATTACCTATAAGGCTAGATTGGTGGCGAAAGGATATCGTCAAAAGCAAGGTGTTGATTATGACGAAACCTATTCGCCTGTAGCTATGCTTAAATCCATTCGGATGCTCCTGGCCATAGCGGCTCATTATGATTATGAGATATGGCAGATGGATGTGAAAATAGCTTTCCTTAATGGAAACCTGCTCGAGGACGTGTATATGATACAGCCTGAGGGTTTCACATCGGTTGATAAAACCAAGGTATGCAAATTGCGACGGTCCATTTATGGATCGAAGCAAGCATCCAGGTGCTGGAATATCCGTTTTGATGAGACGATCAAAAAGTTTGATTTCTCGCAAAATCCAGACGAACCTTGTGTGTACAAGAAGGTTAGTGGGAGTGCAGTCGTGTTCCTAGTATTGTATGTCGATGACATATTACTTATAGGAAATGATGTGTCAATCTTACAGTCAGTTAAGGTTTGGTTATCCAAGACATTCTCCATGAAAGACCTGGGAGAAGCAACCTACATCCTTGGGATTAAGATCTATAGAGATAGATCGAAACGGTTGCTTGGTCTTTCGTAGTTTACATATATAGACCGAGTGCTAAAGAGGTTTAGCATGTCGGAATCCAAGAAAGGTTATCTGCCCATCAGGCATGGGGTACACCTTTCGAAGTCTATGTGTCCGCGCACAGAAGACGAGAGGATTTGCATGAGTAAGATTCCCTATGCATCCGCAATAGGATCTATCATGTATGCTATGTTATGTACGAGGCCCAATGTATCGTATGCTCTGAGTGTCACGGCGGATACCGATCGATCGAGAATGGATCATTGTAGGCGGTATTAAGACGATCCTTAAGTACTTGAGAAGAACTAAGGATGTGTTCCTAATATATGGAGAAGGGGACATGATGATACGCGGGTATACAGATGCCAGCTTCCAGATAGACAAGGATGATTCTAGGTCTCAGTCTGGATACGTGTTCACCTTGAATAGGGGCGCAGTGAGTTGGAAAAGTTCCAAACAAGAGACTGTAGCGGATTCTACCACTGAGGCAAAATATATTGCAGCTTCGGAAGCAGCAAAGGAAGCGGTTTGGATCAAGAAGTTCGTTCATGAACTTGGTGTGATTCCGGCCATTGTTGAAGCAATACCGGTCTACTGCGACAACAATGGAGCAATTGCACAGGCGAAAGAGCCAAGGTCTCATCAACGATCCAAACATGTGCTTCGCCGCTATCATCTTATCAGAGAGATCATCAGTAGGAACGAAATACAAATCGAGAAAATTCCCACTGAAAGGAACTTAGCGGATCCCTTGACTAAGGCATTACCTCAAAATAAGTTTGAGGGTCTTGTTAGAGCTTATGGTATTGGATACCGTGGCGATTGGCATTAGGCCAAGTGGGAGTTTGTTAGTAATATATGAGAGATGTCCTAAGGCAATCGCCTTATGTATGAACCATTTATATGATAAATGAAGATTCACTATTTGAGTATACACGTTTCATGTATTTGATTGGATCTTAAACTCATTTACTGAATGTCCACGATACGATTCACAGCATGAGAGAATTTGTGATTGGATCACAACTAGTGAGTATCTCTACATGTGTAATTGTGATGTATCGGAATTATCCCTAGTCGATGAATTGATGGATTTGGACATCATCAGTTCTGTCGAGACTAGCACGAGGTATACTCCTTGGTGTATCCAAGCAACTGATTCTCACTGGCTGGAGACATTGTGATGTCCGGAGTTAATCGTGGATGCTAGTTATGGTAACTAGTTCATTGGAGTGACCAGCCGTAAGACTTCATATGGTTCTCTGCATATATAGATATGTCAATGAAGTTCTTACTGTGGCTTAAGTGCGATGTTCCTTTGACTTGCGGTATTCAAGTCATCTTGATCATGGAGACTTATGCTTTGCCATCTTAAGCAAACATCTCTGAGGAGATGTGGACCCGGGATGATTGGGTATAAGTCGAAGTGATCGAAGGTGTTTGAATAGCCTATAAAGGATTCACCACTCCTTGCGAGGAGATGTATACCCATGGCCTCTCGTCGGATTGTTACTAAAGTCTTTGGCCAAAGCATTACATGTTTAGAGTAAGGTACTCTTCGATACATGTGGAGTAACTAGAATCCGTAGGACGAGGAAATGATACTTGGGCTAGGTGTGACGTAGTCAGCCTAGTGGGGACTGACACTATAGACCATGTCTGTATAAGATGAGTGAAGGGAATGGGGCACGATTCATTCGAGCTACTGAAGAGTTTCAGAAATAGTTCTGGATCAACCATTGATCTTTTCGGTTAATTGGGGATCATGATGTACTACTAGGTGCCACTCATGATCGTTCTATAATTAATGGTTAATTATAGACGGCCAACATAAACCGAGAACTTATTTGGTCACACGCACAACGAGTGTAATCCAAAGGATTTAAAACGAGCTTGAGAATGGGATTCTCAGACCGAGAGAAACTATGTTTGGTTGGACCAAACATAAAGCGAGCATGAAATTGTTTCAGTCGCAATGGAAGCATGGATGGGCCGTGTCTTATGAAGACATAATGGATGGACCAAAATGGTTTGGTTCTAATCCAATGGATGAGAATAAACCAAAGGGTTTGGTTTATATTAAACGAATGAACAAAAGGTTGGTTCGGTTCGTTTTAACTTAAAATAAACAATCATGGTTTGGTTTATTTTAACTTATCTTAATGGAGCGGGTTAACGGGCTTTATGGATATGATCCATTAACCATTAAGAGAATTAGTTCTCTATAAAATAGGGCTTAAACCCTAATCCAAAAACCCTAATTAGAGTTGCCGCCCAACCTAATTGTGCCGCCCCCTCCATCTTCTCTCCTAGTCGGCGCCAACCCTAGGTGTGCCGCTGCCCAGCTTTTGAGCCGCCGTCCAAGTCATTGCCGGCGACCAAGCTTCAGCCGGTGAACATTCCGGCGACCCTCCAGTGATCTCTTGTGGGTTCGGTGATAAGGTGAGCTCCACATCTCCTTTGGTCGGCCTCTATTCCTCCACCAAAAGCTGTCCAGTTTTTCTGGACAGCTTGTTTCTTTGTTGTCGGAGCATCGTTTGGATGACGGTTAGTGCTCCGACAGCGGCTAACTTACCGGAGATTTGATCTCCGGTAATCCTCTAAGGTGGGGGACGAAGGATTCGTCAAACGGTTGACGAATACCTCTCCGGAGAAGCGAGTTTTGAGAACTCATTTTAGGATCCGAATTTGGATTCGGATCGTGATCATCTCTCGATCACGTCGTCTTCAACACGAGGCTAGTAACCCGTACGAAGACGAAGCTCGTGACTTAGCGAAGTCATCCCGAGGAGCTCGGCATGGATACGGATAGAGATGATTCTTACGAGGATCGTTCCGGTTGATGCCGTTCCCGCTACACGTCATACGAAAGGTATAACGTAGATAATTTCTTTTATTGTAAATTTTAATTTACGGTTATGTCTACAATTGTTATAATATGCATGCGCGTGTTGTGTGTGTTGTAATAAATATAGATTTATTATTTTTAATTGCTTCCGCTGTGCTCATGTTTACGAAACATGATCGAACACACATACGCCGCGGTGCCGGAAACCCAACAGTTTCCTCCTATAATCAATGACTCACCATATAAATAATATCATCTTCCAACTTACCGAGCCTATCGATTTAATCTATAAATCTCGCCCATTGGTAAATCAATGAGATGAATACTAAGTATATGTGCCCTTTATTATATCAGGATTAAGAGCATGTACAAAATAATATCTGTGGTCTGATTCGATTATGTAGTCAGCAATAAATCGTATCACCTCTATGTCAGTCCTGCTCAATACACACAAAGTGCACTAGTGTGATTCTATGGTCAAGACAAACCAATACCAAATCACACTACAACCATTCCGATGGTTTGTTCAAAGTCATCTCGGTTGTGAGCCTTTACTTATACTTTACAAGTAGGTGATAACATGATCTCTCGTGTGACACCTCACACCATGTTATCTACAATGTAATGTATTAGACAATATTGCATAACCATAAAAATGCAAACAATGATCATGTGATTATTATTTCAAAATAAAGATGTTCATACAAAAGATAGACTTTTTAGTATATATCCCTACAAAAGCTTCTTAGTGAAGATCGATTTGGGTTGATCTACTTGAAGGATTGACGTGGAGTAGGAGCTTAATCTCCGAACCACATTAAGTTCTTTGTGTTAGCATTGTATTATCGTTTCTATTACTATTGTATTTGTTGTGATTCCGCTAACCATTTTTGTAGAAACAAAAAGAGGCTATTCACCCCCCCTCTAGCTTTCAAGGATCACTAACAGTCATCCCTAGAGTTAACCTAGGCAAGACCACAATGACCAAGGCTTCTAAACCTAGAAGGGTCATTAGGAGGGTATTTAGGGATGTTATCCCTAAGGAATACTAAGTAAAACCAAAGAGCTCCAATAGGTATTGGGTTCCTTGGAGCATGATTGACTCATGCTAAATGGGTTAGGATGTGTCAACCTTGAAAGGATGGGTAGTTAACTCAACCATAACAAAGTTGGTACTTTAGAACATTTTCAAGGTTATGTGATACCTTGGAAATGAAGTTTAATTTTATATCCTAAAAGATTTAGGATGTGCCAATATAATTCATGGAAGTTGAAAAATCAATCAAATTGGCACAATTAAGGTTTAGAGGTCATAGTGTGCCATTTTGAATTTTTGGCACACTTGGGAGATGAGTAGTAATATGAAAAAAAGAACTTAATCATACCAAATTGCAATTAATACTAAAACTTAGGTATTCTTATGCCTTTATATTTTATTTGCCATGCCTTTATTACCATATAACATGTCATGACATCATTCTAATTTTTTCATATAATATGTCATGATAATGCCTAGGATTAATTTTTATGTCATGTACACTTAGATTAAATCATTCTCATGACATCATGATTATTGACACATATTTTTATTTATGTTATCATTTATGCCATAATCATCATTCATGCATTTAGGGCTAATTAAAATTGATGTATGGACTATGGCATGATTTGAAGTTCCATGTATAAGGGAATCAAATAGTGTTGCCCAGAAAAATGCATGAGACCCTAGATTAGGATGAATGAAACTCATATCTCACATCAAATTGACATGTGTGTGTATTGATACACCCTAGACACATGTGAGATGCTAGGAAATGAGTTAAGTTCAAGGTGCATAGTTTTAGCATCTAGATGAACTTAAACTCATCTTATACCATGGATGAATCATGAGGAAAGCTTACGTACAAGTCATGTGCATTAAGCCCATAGACCATGGTTCAATATATGGTTTTAAAATCATTTAAAAATCATTTTGAAAAATTTGGTGTTGTCTATCTTTTGATAGAAGTCACCATTGAAGAAGTTGATACAAAATAGGTCAAAAACATTGAAGTTATCAATGGTTTTGAATTTTGTATCAATCTCAATATTTAATGGGTATTTTATTTTTTAAATATTTTTCACCCATTATGATTGTTATAAGTATTATACGTATGAAGTCTCATTATTTTTTAAATTATGCATAATTACTTATGTTTTTCTAAAATTTATTTCTGAAACTTGATTTTTGCACTTGCAGAAATCTGTCGACTGCCATGGATGGCAGTCGATTGGCGTCAAAGATAATCGACAGTTGACTGAAAGAGTCGACTACCATACCTGATTTCGGGTAAACAAAGTTTGTTTAGCCTGATTTTAGCTATGTTAGGCTACCCTAAATGCTCTTAACCCTAGGATATACTTTGGAAAACATTGGAAGGGTGAAAATCCATTGGATATGAATTAGGAGAATTGTTTAGGGAGTGTATCAATTTTTAAGGAGTGTGAAAGTTCAAGGTTGAAATTTTGCCCTTAATTTTGAGGGTTTAGTATTCCTATAGGCTTAGGGACTCTCCAAAAATGTTGTTGGTGCAATGGTCAATGGGGAGCAAGCCTTTAGGGGGAGGTCAGACATCATAGGATGATGGATGTGTTCTTCCACATGAGGGGGAGGACTTTGAAAATGGAGAAGTGAGGATTGCCTATCTTTAGTGATATGGAACTTATCAATAGGAAGAGTGAAGGCATCCTAGACGCTTTTTGACCAAGGGGGAGATTGTAAGATCTCATTGGGATATAAGACATTGATATCTTTGAGGAGAGTCTTTTTGATGTATGTCAAAAAGGGGGAGAATTGATGAGAAATTGATGGGAAAATGTGAGAATTCCCAATTTGGACAATTTGAAGGATTGGTTTGAGTTAGTGTTCTAACTCAAAGGTGTTTGGTTTTTGTCAAAGATCAAAAGGGGGGAGATTGTTGGTGCAATTAACCCAGGTTACGATTGACCAGACTCGAGTTTGACTCGAGTAGTATTTTGATGTTTGACGATGAGTTGACCATTGTTTGACAATGGGTTGACTATATGGTTGACATGGAGTTGACCATATGATGGAGAAGTCCAAGTGGGACACTTGGCATGGAAAGTCCAAGCATGGGTCTTGGCAATGGTAAACTCCAAGTCATGAGTATTTGGCATGGAAAGTCCAAGCATGGGTCTTGGCAAGGGAAAGTCCAAGCTTGAGTCTTGGCAATTAGAAAGTCCAACATAGATTGTCAAAGAAAGTCCAAGGGTGTAGTCTTGGCCACGTAAGTCCAAGTGTGTAGTCTTGGTGGTGAAAGTCCAAGTCATGGTTACTTGGTAATTGGGAAGTCCAAGGGTCGATATTGGCAGCGTAAAGTTTAAGGGTGGAGTCTTGGCAACATAAGTCCAATGGTTGGTGGCATAAAGTCCAAGTGTGTATCTTGGCATCGTAAGCCCAATGTGCCTTGGCGGTGTGGACACTGTTAGTATGACAATAGTCGATGGAAGCATCTGAAGGCTAGCGTATGGATGAATGAGTCATAGATGACTTAGAGGGATCCGATAGGCGTGAAACTGATGAAGGTAGCTAGAAGGCTTAAGTCTAAGCTAAGGGTGGTCTAGCAAGTATGAGGGCATCATACTTAGGGAAAACCTCATTGTTGAGGTTTAGTAGTCGACTGGGGTTATGGACCAGTCGACTGGTCAAGTGTTTGACACTTGGCAGCCGAGTCGACATTGAGTAGTCGACTAGGATTATGACCAGCTGACTATCGAGAGTTGACTAGGGTTCGACTCTGGCAAGAGGCCTTGGCAGTTGACTTCCAGCATTGGGCAATTGACTGACCATGAGCAGTCGACTACTGCTGATTTTGGTCATGAAGGCGAAACGCTCGATGGCGGTGGCGGTCGAAAATAGCGATCGCCATTGTATTCGTTGGCTTGAATGCTAACGTGGATCAAGTTCATTGTGAGACAACAACACAATTGGCAGTCGATTTGGGCCTTTTGGAAGCCGATTGCCAGACGAAAATCCAAGCAAGAATCTAATCGAGTCACCTTGCATCTATGGCCACAACTCGTCACAATCGATCGCCAGTCGACTCCCGACCAATCGACTGGTCATAATCTCAGTCGACTGCTCAGAGTCCACTCGGCTGTAAAGTGCCAAAACACTTGACCAGTAGACTGATCCATAACCTCAGTCGACTAACAAATCTCAACCATGAGGTTTACCCAAGTATGATCCCTTCATACTTGCTATTGAAAGGTTTTGCCCTTAAGCTCTGATACCAATTGATGGTTTTGCCCGGAAGCTTTGATACCAATTGAAGGGATTTCCCTTGTCGAGTCCGTGAGGGGAAACTTCGCTTCCCCTTCACCTCGGTTGCTTGACCATGGTGATCCCTTCGATGTCCCCGGATTAAAAAATTTAATCCTAGACAAAAGGGATTCCCAAAGCAACCAAGTCATCGTCGTGCTATTCGTTTAGAGAGGTCACTTGAACAAACTAGTTGTTCAAGCGACCATTCTCTATTCTACGAGTAGCCGCGGAATAGACGATGTCCGGATCGCCGGTTTTTGTGTTTATGCTCGGGATCCAAATATTATTTAGCCATTCACAGAAATATATCATGCTCATAAATGAAAAACAAATACAAACATGTAACATATAAAATTAGAGAATCGATATACCTCTCGATCTTCTAATGTATGTCCTTCCTCCTTTCGGACATCGTGTGGGCGATGCTCTACCAAAAGTCGAAGCTCCTAGATCACACATCTTTCTTCCTTGCTCATCCAAAGCAAGAGGAAGAATAGAAACAAGGCTCATCTCCTTCCTATGGCCAACCAACAAGCAACAAAAGAAATGCTTGCACGCCAACAAGGAGAAGGAGATAATGGTGGAAACCGACCAAGACATCAAGGGAAACCCCTTAGTCTTGTTTCCACCACCCAAGGAGAGGGAGAAGGGGTCTTTAGATGCTGTCCAAGGGTTGGAGAAGGTGATATGGGCGCCGGACACCAAACCATGAAGAAGAAAGGAAGAAACTTTCCTTATTTGGTGCCACCCAAACCTCCTAAACCCTAAGCTTCCAAACCCTAATCCAAGCTCACCTTGTGGCCGGCCATGGAAGTGAGGAAGAAGATTAGGATGAGCTCAAGCTAAGGTAAAGAGGAGAACCATAGTGGCCGGCCAACCCTTAGGAAGAAGAAGAACATCTCCTATAGTTGCCGCCCACCCTTTTCTCCCAAAAACCTAGCCACCCAAACCCTAATCCTAACTTACCTTATATCCGGCCATGGAAGGAAGAAGAATAGGATAAGTTCAAGCTAAGGTAGATAGGAGCAGCATAGTGGCCGGCCAACCCAAGGAAGAAGAAGAACAACCTCCATTAGTTGCCGCCCACCCTTGCTCCAAAACCTTAGCCACCAAACCCAATCCTAAACCAACTAGGATTCCTAGCCACCAAAGGAAGCAAACCCTAATCCCCTCATCCCTTGTGTTCTCCACGCCAACAATCCCTAAGCCACCCTTATATAGAGTTTAGGGATAAGTCTTGGTTTAATCTCCACCATTGGTTCAAGGGATTTAATCTCAACCGTCGGATCTAGAGATTTAATCTCAACCGTCGGATCTTAGAGATTTAATCTCTACCAATGGATCTTAGAGTTTTGTTTCTATCCATTGGATCTAAGCATCATGAGGTGTTAATAGGCTACATTAGGGACCATGAGGAGGAGTTGGGTCTTGGCCACCCATGGATCAAGCCCACATAAAGTCCGATCCACTAATGATGGTCCAATCCACTAAAGGTCCATCATTGATCTACCTCACCAACCCCCATATGATAATATGGGCTCCATATATTATTTGTACATTTTCTCCCCGTGTTTAAGATCTCGAATGTCCGTCGATTAATTAATTTACTAACCATTAATTAATCAACATCTAACTCCTTGAGTAGTACCACTCAACCTTTTCATCATGCCAGACCTAGTCCACCTGCAGGGTTTACATGATGAACCTTATGAGCTCCTCAAGGGGACATCATCATCCTAATATATAGGACACGGTTTCCTCCTATAATCAACGGCACACCATATAAATAATATCATCTCCCAACTTACCGAGTCTATCGATTTAATCTATAAATCTCGCCCATTGGTAAATCAAAGAGATGAGTACCAAGTATATGTGCATGTTATTATATCGGGATTAAGAGCATGTACTAAATAATATCTGAGGTCCGATTCGATTATGTAGTCAGCAATAAATCGAATCACCTCTGTGTCGATCCTGCTCAATACACACAAAGTGTACTAGTGTGATTCTATGGTCAAGACAAACCAATACCAAATCACACTACAACCATTCCGATGGTTTGTCCAAAGCCATCTCGGTTGTGAGCCTTTACTTATACTTTACAAGGAGCCGATAACAAGATCTCCCGTGTGACACCACACACCATGTTATCTACAATGTAACGTATTAGACAATATTGCATAACCATAAAAATATGCAAACAATGATCATGTGATTCTTATTTCAAAATAAAGATGTTCATACAAAAGATAGACTTTTCAGTATACATCCCTACAGCTATACCAGCCTTAGCCTAGACCTAAGCCTTCTAGCCACCTCTATCAGTCTCATGTCTATTGGATCCCTCCAAGTCATCCATGACTTGTTCATCCATACGCTAGCCTCAGGTGCTTCCATCGACTATTGTCATGCTAACCGGGTCTACACCACCAAGGTACATTTTGGCTTATGCTGCTAAGACACATGCTTGGACTTTACGTCGCCAAACATTGGACTTATGCTGCCAAGACTACCGCTTAGACTTTACGCCGCCAATATCATACCCTTGGACATCCCAAGTGCCAAGTACCCATGACTTGGACTTTCACCTCCAAGATTACACACTTGGACTTACGTGACCAAGACTACACTCTTGGACTTTCCTTGCCAATGTCATGTTGGACTTTCCAAATTCCAAGACCCATGCTTGGACTTTTTCCTTTGCCAAGTACTCAAGACTTGAACTTTCCCATTTCCAAGTGTCCCACTTGGACTTTCCATGATATGATCAACCCCTTGCCAACCATCTCCCCAAACCATTATCAAACAATGACTAATCCATTGTCAAACATCAAAATACTACTCGAGTCAAACTCGAGTCTGGTCAATCATGACCTGGGCTGATTGCACCAACAATCTCCCTCTTTTTGATGTTTGACAAAAACCAAACACCTTTGAGTCAGAACACTAACTCAATCCAATCTTCCCTATTTCCCAAATTGGGAATTTCAAATTCTCACTCAAATTCTCCCAATTTTTGACATACATCAAAAAGACTCTCCCCAAGGGCATCAACATCTCATATCCCAATGAGATCTTACAATCTCCCCCTTGGTCCAAAAATAACTAGGATGTCTTTACTCTTTCTAGTGATAAGTCCCATATCACTAAAGAGAGACAATCCTTCAATTTCTCCTAGTTCTCAAAATTCTCCCCCTTATGAGGAAGAACACATCCATCATCCTATGAAGAATAACCTCCCCATAAAGGCTTACATGCCCTTGACCATTGCACCAATAATGTCCTTGGAGAGTCCCTAAGCCTATAAGAACACTAAACTATCAAAATTAAGGTCAAAAGTTTAAACTTGAACTTTCACACACCTTAAAATTGATACACACCGTGAACAACTCTCCTAATAAATATCCAATGGATTTTCACCCTTCCAATGCTTTCCAAAGCATATCTAGGGCTAGGAGCAGTTAGGGTAGCCTGACATAGCTAAAACATGGGTTAAACATCCTTGTTTACCCAAAATTAGCACTGACAGTCAACTTTGTCAGTCAATAGTCGACTGCCCTTAATGTCAGTCGATTGCCATCCATGGCAGTCGACTGATTTCTGTAAGTGCAAAAATCAGGTTCAGAAATACATAAGTAATTATACTTAATTTTAAAAATAGTGAAACTTCATACGTATAATACGTATAACAATCATAATGGGTAAAAAATATTTGAAAAATAAAATACCCATTAAATATTGAGATAGATAAAAAATTAAAAACCTTTGATAACTTTAATGTTTTTTACCTATTTTGTATCAACTTCTTCAATGGTGACTTCTATCAAAAGATATACTACACCAAGATTTTTCAAAATGATTTTGAAATCTTATATTGAACCATGGTCTATGGGCTTAATGCATATGAAATGTACATAAGCTTTCCTCATGATTCATCCATGGTATAAGATGAGTTTGAGTTCATATAAAAGCAAGAACTATGCACCTTGAACTTAACTTATTTCCTAGTATCTCACATTTGTCTAGGGTGTATTAAAACACACACATGTCAATTTGATGCGAGATGTGAGTTTTGTTCATCCTAATCTAAGGCCTCATGTATTTTTCTAGGCAACTCTATTTTATTCCCTTATACATGGAACTTCAAATCATGCCATAGTCCTTAAATCAATTTTGATTAATCCTAAATGCATGAATGATGATTATGACATATAATGGTAGCATAAATAAAACATATGCCAATAATCATGATGTCATGGGATATGAATGCAATCTAAGTAACACATGACATAAAAACTAACCCTATGCATGATCATTCCATTTTATAAGATTAAAAAGAAATATGATGTCATGACATGACATATGGAAAACAAATCATGGAAAATAAAATTTAAAGGTATAATAATACCTAGATTTTAGTGTTAATTGCCATTTGTTAGAGTTAGGTTCATTTAGCCATATTACGACTTATCTCCCAAGTGTGCCAAAAACCCAAAATGACACACTATGTCCTCTAAACCTAAATCATGCCAATTTAATCAATTTTTCATAATTCTCAAAATATATTTGCACATCCTGAAATCTTTTAGGATATAAATTCAACCTCATTTCCAATGTATCACATAACCTTGAAAATATCCTAAAGTACCAACTATATCATGGTTATGTTAACTACCCATCGACTTAGGTTTGACACATCCTAACGCATTTAGCATGAATTGATCACACTCCTAGGAACCCAATACCTATTTGAGCTCCTTGGGTTTACAAGGTATTCACTAGGGATGACCTTCCTTGATACCTTCCTAATGACCCTCCTAGGCTTAGAAGCCTTGGTCATTTTGGTCTTGTCATGGTTAACCTTAGGGATTGCCTCCCTAGTAACCTTCTTAGTGGTCTTCCTAGGTTTCATGGAAACCTGTTGGTGCAGGGGCGCCAGATAATCGAACCTAGGTTTTGATTATGGCAAAGCTTCAAAGTTAAGCTGTTATGGTTATCTTGCATGTTGTGTTGAGTGTGAAGGAAATGAATTAAGCTATGCCAAGGTCACCGACACCCGGAGAATCTCGGGATGAGAAACTGTGGTGGTCGGCCAACACTAGGAGAACCTCGTTGAAGTCAAGGAACCTTAGTGGCGACCGGATGCTAAGCGACAGGTCAGGAGAACTAGAAGTAAGCACCGAGTGTTGAGATATGATAAGGTCGTGTCCTCTGTATGGGGACTACCGTTAGTGGCAATCCGACTAAGACTTCTGGAGGAAGATCTAGGGCAAGGTCGGACGGTAAGGACCGTCATATTTACCATCAGTCATGTATTCTATGCTAACTCTTTGTTGCAGGTGAATGATCAAGCTAACAGTCAACTGAAGGCTATTGGCAGTCGACTAATCCTACAATCAATCGACTGCTGAGGGGCATCAATCGACTGATGGTCAAGCTGATCATCTCGAGGAAAGTCAAGATAAGCTCCACCAAAAATGGGGGGATGAGGAGCTTTGACCCAGATCTGGATCTCAACGAGCTAGGGTTTCAAGGGCTATAAAATAAGAGGTTTTTCACCCCCTTGAATCATCTAATTGTGCTCCCAAAGTGCTCCAACAATGCCAAGCTTCAACGACAATGCTACACCGCCATAACGTCGACGTCACGCTGAGATTCCAAATCCATTCGTTGATAGTTTAATTAAATTTGTCTACTTTCTTGTATTCGAGCTTTCTACTTTCTTGTATTCGATCTTTCTACTTTCTTGCATTTGAGCTTTCCATTGCTAAGAGGAGAGGTAGGCTTGTTGCCTCTTCCTCTATCTTGATTTTTGTAACTGTCATCTCTTAACTCCAACGAGGAAGAGACTTTTAGTGGATTTCCCCATCGTACGCGGTCAAGGATCACGGGGCCTTGGATTAGTAACCTTTTGGTTGTAAACCAAGTAAATACAAAAGGTGTTCCTTTACTTTTACATTACTATTATTTTCGCTGCAATACTCGTAGTTTTAATGAAATAAAAAGAAGAGTTTTACAATCGCTATTCATCCCCTATCTAGCGACTCTTCTATCCAACAATTAGTATTAGAGCGGGGGCTCTCATATTCGGTGCAACCACTGATCTAGCAAGTTTTGTTTCTTTCCATGTTTCCTTGTTTCGTAATTCGATTTAACTTTTTTTTATCCTGGACTACTAATTGATAACTACCATTTTATCGTGTTATTTTGGTCATTAATATCACTGTTTTTATCCTCTCGAGTGATTAATTACTGATTATTTGCATGTTTTATGAGTTGATATATTTTTAAACCTTATTGTAAATTCTCTGAAATTTTGGACTTATATGTAAATTTTATCTTTGTTTGTAGGAGATTGTGATGAGCCACAAGACTAGACTCAAGTTGGATCAAATTTGGCTTCATATAAGGGCATAAAGGACATTTTAAGCTAGAGGAATCTGAGCCCTTCATCAAGATCAAAAGGAGTTTAATCAAAGGGCTCAGATCTGTTTAATCCTGATCGGTCAATGAGATCTGATTGATCTTAGCCATCTATTTAAATCTGAAGAGATATGATCCATACACTCAGATCCACACGTCTCAACCTTCCATCTAGATCAATTTGATCATGATCGAACTTTCAGATTGATCAGATCCTTCCATTTAGAGTTCGATTGATCACAACCGTTGGATGCATTGCCAAGTTCATGGATTAATCAGATTCAATTAACCTAGTTTAAATGGATGGCTGGATTCGATGGGATTCGATTGGACGACCAAGGAAAAGAGGCATTAAAAACCAACATTTTCACCCTTCTTCCTCCATCGAGCATAACATCAGAGTCCCTCCATCGCCCGACGTCGACGCCTTCCCCTTCCACGCCCAAGCACCGCCGACCGTCCACTTCCTTCGTCAAGGCCAATGATGGTCTCCTCCATCACGCCTCTACCGCTAGCAGCCATAGTCTTCAAGCACTGCTGGCAGCGTCGGGTGGATTTCAATCGACGTTTCTTCACTGCCGCTTCCTCTGTTGCCGTCGATCACCGGAGTGGGGTTTCCCCTCCGTTATCTCCTCCATTCGCCCCATCTCCGCCAGCCACCTGTTCCACCTCAGATCGGAGTTGCCATTCAACAGCTCCAACAACCCTCCAATTACATCTCGCTCAGCCACTCCATAGTACCCCCGACAGCTCTTTCACAGCTTCGACCAACTCCAATTTTAACCCTATTCTAGATTTTGGATAGAAAGATTTCGTTTGTTTGTTTCTTCATTTAGTTTGTTGAATGTTTGTAATAGATTCAATCTTCCATGTTTAGATTGCACGTATTCAATTTACTTTATTTCATGCCTTGTTGGTGTTCGATAAAATACTTCTTAGAGTAATTAGGTTATAGTTGGTTAGTTTAGATTTAGTTTCATGCTTTACTTTAATTGCCCTCTTTTAATCATGTTCATGCAGTAGATTTCATTGATGCATTGCTTATTTCATTTGGTTGTTAGTTAAATCTCTTCTTCCCTTGAGCCCTAGTAGCCGTCTCCACCTTTCTTCCATCCATTTTCCTCCATGGATTCGAGGAGGAACCGCTTCATCGAGAGATTTCGGCGATGCCCTCCATCTCCATAGCTCATCCACCTTCTCCTTCGGATTCGAGGAGGAGTTCCACCCCGATGACACTTCTTTGAGCTCAACCGGATCTGCGAGAGTTCGGAACATCCATCAAACTACTGGATTTAGGAGTTTGTACCATCCCACATCCACTGCCATTTAAGGAGTCTCGATCGAGCTTCGTTGGGCTTAGTCGGAGGAACTTGTTCATTCACCGGGCCTATCTTGGGTTGATTAGATCATTTATTTCCTCTTCTAGTTTTTATTGCTTTAATTCCTGCATTATTTGATTCAGTTGTTGCATGTTAGTTTAGAGTTTTATTTATCTTGCAACTGTAAGTTATGTTGGGGATCTTGTTGAACGGCTAGAGGGGTGTGAATAGCGTCAATGGAATTCATTCGCGTTCGTGTCTACAATTTCGTTAGCGCAGCGGAATATAGATAATGAAAGCAATAACGAAATATACAATCACACACGAACACGATGATATAATGTGGTTCGGAACCTCAAAGTTCCTACTCAACGGATCGAACTCTAGGAGCTCTAGTGATGCACACGCAAACACTAATAAACACTCCTTCTCGGAACAATCCGGAGGCGGAGAAACCTCGTACAGGATGATTACAACAATAATCCAAAGCTACAAGCGAATACAATGAAATACAAAGCAAAACTAGTAAAGAAAAACACTTTACAAATGCTCTTGAATGCTTGATCGCTAGGTTGATCGAGTAGCACTTGAAGACCCTGAATTGCAGCAGCAACTCGCCCCAAATCACCTCAAAAGAACCCTTTAAGAACCGATCCGAAAAATCCTCCATCACGAGCTTCTTATAAAGCTTCAACCTGTGCTGAAAAAGGTCTATCAGTCGACTGATCGGGACCATCAGTCGACTGATGCCACTGTTGTCGTGAGACAACGACTAGATCCACGCTGGATAAGTCCAACGCAACCTTCATCAGTCGACTGATCATGACCATCAGTCGACTGATGGAGCCTTCACTCGACCAGTCGAGTCTCGACTCCATACAGGCCCCAAATACCACCACGGATCGATCACACGATCGGGCCGATCGCTCAGCATCATCGATCATTGCCCACCTCTGGCAGTCGACTGCTAGGCCATAACCCACAGTCAAACCCTAGTTGACTCGGTCCAGTCGACTGCCACATGGCACCAGTCGACTGGCACACCTCAAACATGAGGTTTTAGCCCAAGTATGGTTCCCCCATACTTGCTAGACTACCCTTAGCCTAGACCTAAGCCTTCTAGCCACCTCCATCAGCCTCACGCCTCTCGGATCCCTCCAAGTCATCCATGACTTGTTTATCAATTGCGCTAGCCTTCAGGTGCTTCCATCGGCTATGTCATGCTAACGGTGTCTACACCGCCAAGGCACATTGGACTTACGCCGCCAAGACTCCGCTTGGACTTTACGCCGCCAACTATTGGACTTATGCTGCCAAGACTACCGCTTGGACTTTACGCCGCCAATATCAATCCCCTTGGACTTCAAATGCCAACCCCTGTTGGACTTCTCAAATGCCAAGACCATACTTGGACTTTCCTTGCCAACCCATGTTGGACTTCTCAAATGCCAAGACCATGCTTGGACTTTCCCTTGCCAACTCATGTTGGACTTTTACATTGCCAAGACCATGCTTGGACTTTCCAGTCCAAGAACTCAAGACTTGGATTTACCATGACAATTACATTGTCATATGTTTTTGTCAAAACATCAAAACACATCAAGACATCACTCGAGCAAAACTCGAGTCCTGGTCAATCGTGACCTGGGCCGATTGCACCAACAATCTCCCCCTTTTTGATGTTTGACAAAAACCAAACAAATTATTGAGTTAGAACACTAACTCAAATCCCTTACCAATTTTCCCAAATTGATAAATACTCTCCAAATGTTCTCCCCCAAACATTCTCCCCCTTTTTGACTAACATCAAAAAGGTTGCCTCCCCAAGAGGGTCAATGTCTCATGTCCCAATGAGATCTTACAATCTCCCCCTTGGTCCAAAAATACTTAGGATGCCTACCATCTTCCTAGTGATAAGTCTCATATCACTCAAGAGAGGCAATCCTATTTACTCTCCCAATTTCCAAATTGGGTCTCTCAAAAATCCCATCAATTTCCCAATTGATGTCATATTCTCCCAATAACTTCTCCTTTTCAAGGAGAAAAATACATCCATCATCCCAAGATGGATACCTCCCCCTAAAGGCTTGCTCCCCCTTGACCATTGCACCAACAATGTCCTTGGGAAGTCCCTAAGCCAATAGGAACTCTAAACCATCAAAATTAAGATTAGAAATTCAATATAGAACTTTCCAACACCTTAAAATTGATACAAACCCTAAATACTTCTCCTAATCCATATCCAATGGATTTTCACCCTTCATCATGCTTCCCAAAGCATATCCTAGGGTTAGGAGTGGTTAGGGACCATAACCGTAACTGAAATCGGGTTAAACAATCTTGTTTTCCCCGAAATCAGGCTACCAGTCGAGTGATTCAGAAATCAGTCGACTGGCACCTCCATCAGTTGACTGCCACTATGAGCATTCGACTGATAACTGAAAAATCCGATTTTCAGTTATCAGAAATGAGATTTGGGAATTCATAAATAATTATACATTTATCGAAAAATCACGAAAATTGATACGTATAATACCTATGACCAATACAATGGGTGAAAAATGCTTGAAAAATATTTTACCCATAAAATAGAGAAATTGATACAAAATCCAAAAGTGACTAAAAACTTTAAAGTTTAAGCTCACTTTGTATCAATCTCATCAATGGTGATTGCTATCAAAAGATAGACTTCACCAAGGTTTTTCAAAATGATTTTAAAATGTTTTCAAAACCTTATTTTGGATCATATTCCTTGGGCTCTATGCACATGACTTGTACACAAGCTTTCCCAATGATCCATAATTGAAATTAGATGAGTTTTAGTTCATCTAGATGCAAAAACTATGCACCTTGAACTTAACTCATATCCTAGCATCTCACATGTATCTAGGGTGTATAAATACACATACATGTCAATTGGATGTGAGATGTGGGTTTTGGTTATCCTAATCTAGGGTTTCATGCATTTTTCTAAGGCAACCCTACTTGATTCCCTTATAAATGGGACTCCAAGTCATGCCATTGTCCTTAAATCAATTTTAATCAAGTTAATGCATGAATGTATGATCATGGCAGAAATAATAGCATTATTAAAACATGGCCAATGATCATGATGTCATGGAATATGATAAAATTTAAAAACACATGACATTTAAAACCTTAAACCTAAGCATAATCATGACATATAAAAATGATTAAAAAAAAATATGATGCCATGGCATATGGCAATCAAGGCATGGCAAATAAAATATATGGGTATGGTAATACCTAAATTTTAATATTAATTGCCATTTGATATAATTAAGTATATTTTTCCATATTAACCTAAATTTTCCCAAGTGTGCCAAAAACCCAAAATGGCACACTACGACCTCTAAACCTAAATTGTGCCAATTTGACCATTTTATCAAGCTTCTCAAATATTATTGGCACACCCTAAAATCTTTTAGGATGATAATTCAAATCTATTTCCAAGGTATCCATAACCTTGAAAATAACCTAAAGTGTCACCTTTGCCATGGTTGAGTTAACTACCCATCCATTTAAGGTTGGCACACCCTAACCCATCTAGCGTGAATCAAACACGCTCTTAGGAACCAAAACCGATTTGAGCTCCTAGGGTTAATTAGGTATTTCTTAGGGATAACCTCCCTAGATACCTTCCTAATGACCCTCCTAGGCTTATTAGCCTTGGTCATTTGGGTCTTACCTAGGTTGACTCTAGGGGTAACTCCCCTTGCAACCTTCTTAGTGGCCACCCTAGGTTTCCTAAAAACCTTAGCCACTAGGCACAACCCTTGGTCAACTCTAGGGATGACTTCCCTATTGACCTTAGTCTTCCTAGACCTAGTTTGTGTTCCATAATCAAATGGAACACTATGGTAAGCCACCTTAGGCTTAGGTTTGTGACCCAAACCTTGCTTGCCCTTGGTTGACTTTTGACTCTTAGGTTCTAGGTGTTGACTTTGACTTTTGGACCTAGAAGTTTGACTAATTGACCCTTGCATTTGATTTTGCATAACCTTAAGGGTCTTTTCAAGTTTTTCAAGCCTTGATCTCAAGGCTTGATTTTCCTTTTCTAATATCTCAATTTTTGATTTTTCATTTTCTCTTGAGATATTTCTATTTCTAGGCATATGTCTAGATTTCTTAGCATTAAAGCCTAGATGTTCTCCTATTTTCTTAATGCTTTCCTTAGGTAATATATTTTTAGGGACATTAGTCCCAAATTTCTTCTTATTTCCTAAGTGAACACTCTTAGCACCTAAACAAAAGTATTTATTTCTATTAGCATGCTTTTCATGGCAAATTGCAAGAGAATTAAAATTCCTACCATGCTTTTGACTTTTAAATTTAGAAGATGCATTATTGAAATATACCTTAGGGTTTGCCTTGGAGGCTCCCCCTACATGTATAGCTCCTTCTTGGGTCTTTTTGCTCCCCCTAGGACATTGATTTCGGTAATGCCCCGGTTGCCGACACTTGAAGCAAATGACTTGCTCCTTGCTTTTCTTGGCATTGGGAACACCAGCTTCATTGACCTTTGGAACCGGTTGAGCCTTCTTGACCCTTTTTGGACACTTACTCTTGTAGTGTCCGGATTCCCTACACTCAAAACAAATGATATGAATTTTATTTGAACCTTGAGTGTTTGAGTTACCTAGGGTATTTGTGGTGGTGGGTGCCGGAGTTGGAGCTTCTCCATCTTGACCGGATGTGGAAGCTTCTTTTTGTCGCTCCGGAGTAGACATCCTTTCCTCCCCCTCAATCCTAGAAGTAGATGCTTCTTCCACCTCTTCTACTTCTTCTTTCTCTGATTCGGAAGTTGACTCCATCTCAACTTCCGATTCCTCACTCTCACTTGAAGATGAGCACTCCTCTTCATCCTCCTTGTCTTCTTGGATTGAATGAGGCTCTTCATGAAATTTTGCCAATATGTTCCGTACCTCTTTGGCGTCTTTACAATCCCCATAGTCACCTAGGCTACACAAGATGTCATTAGAAATTAAATCAAATATAAATTTGATTACCTTCTTATTTTTCTTGAATTGTCGTAGTTGTTCTTCACTCCATTTCTTCTTCTTGAGACATCCTCCCTTTGGTCCCTTAGGATATTCAAATCCTTCCATCAAGGCGGACCATTCCTCAAGGTCTCTCATCATCAAAAACTCTTCAATTCTCGCCTTCCAAGAATTGAAACCTTCTCGTCCATAGAATGAATAAGGGACCGGTGTGTTGATGTCCCATCCTAATTGCCCTTCCATCTTCACCCTCTAGCTTTTTGTCTAAGCTCCCGGCGGTTAGTCCGTAGAAGAGCCCCGGGCTCTGATACCACTTGTTGGGGATCTTGTTGAACGGCTAGAGGGGGGGGGGTGAATAGCGTCAATGGAATTCTTTCGCGTTCGTGTCTACAATTTCGTTAGCGCAGTGGAATATAGATAATGAAAGCAATAACGAAATATAAAATCACACACGAACACGATAATATAACGTGGTTCGGAACCTCAAGGTTCCTACTCCACGGATCGAGCTCTACGAGCTCTAGTGATGCACACGCAAACACTAATAAACACTCCTTCTCGGAACAATCTGGAGGCGGAGAAACCTCGTACAGGATGATTACAACAATAATCAAAAGCTACAAGCGAATACAATGAAATACAAAGCAAAACTAGTAAAGAAAAACACTTTACAAATGCTCTTGAATGCTTGATCAATGGGTTGATCGAGTAGCACTTGGAGACCCTGAATTGCAGCAGCAACTCGCCCCAAATCGCCTCAAAGAACCCTTTAAGAACTGATCCGAAAATCCTCCATCACGAGATCCTTATAAAGCTTCAACCTGTGCTGGAAAAGGTCTATCAGTCGACTGATCGGGACCATCAGTCGACTGATGCCACTGTTGTCCTGAGACAACGGCTAGATCCACGCTGGATAAGTCCAACGGAACCTTCATCAGTCGACTGATCATGACCATCAGTCGACTGATGGAGCCTTCACTCGACAAGTCGAGTCTTGACTCCATGCGTGCGAAATCGAGCACCGCAGATGGCGATCCCACGATCGCCGACTACTGAGCCATCGATTGCCCACCGGCCAAAGATCGGCCATAAACCGCAGTCAAACCCTAGTTGACTCGGTCCAGTCGATTGCCACATGACACCAGTCGACTGGCACACCTCAAACATGAGGTTTTAGCCCAAGTATGGTTCCCCCATACTTGCTAGACTACCCTTAGCCTAGACCTAAGCCTTCTAGCCACCTCCATCAGCCTCACGCCTCTCGGATCCCTCCAAGTCATCCATGACTTGTTTATCCATTGCGCTAGCCTTCAGGTGCTTCCATCGGCTATGTCATGCTAACGGTGTCTACACCGCCAAGGCACATTGGACTTACGCCGCCAAGACTCCGCTTGGACTTTACGCCGCCAACTATTGGACTTATGCTGTCAAGACTACCGCTTGGACTTTATGCTGCCAATATCAATCCCCTTGGACTTCAAATGCCAACCCCTGTTGGACTTCTCAAATGCCAAGACCATACTTGGACTTTCCTTGTCAACCCATGTTGGACTTCTCAAATGCCAAGACCATGCTTGGACTTTCCCTTGCCAACTCATGTTGGACTTTTACATTGCCAAGACCATGCTTGGACTTTCCAGTCCAAGAACTCAAGACTTGGACTTACCATGACAATTACATTGTCATATGTTTTTGTCAAAACATCAAAACACATCAAGACATCACTCGAGCCAAACTCGAGTCCTGGTCAATCGTGACCTGGGCCGATTGCACCAACAAGTTAGAGCTCAAATCCCAAACCCCCATCTTCAATAGAAAATCCAAAGTAATAATTAGAAATCCTAAGTTTACTATTCTATCGATTACACTCGTTGGAAAATGATTCGGGCTATCCACTATGCTATATTAGTGTAGTTAGGGAGTTCGGTAATAAATTTGAAATGGTACCATGACAAATGTCTATTCATTAAATTTTGGCGCCGTTGTCGGGGAGTGTAATAATGTTTAGTATACTTAGGATTGTTTGTCCATTTTTCTAAAAATAAAAATAAAATAAAATCAAAATTCAAAAATTTTGTTTAGGGATTCATTCTTTTATTCTCTTATATATCCATGTATTTTATCATGTAAGCTTCCTATGACTTTTGATATTATTTGTTAGTATTTCAGGAAAGACAAGAAATTTCTATGAGCATGGATCCATATTATCATTAGTGTAGACACTTCAGTGATGCTTACTATTCAGGCACTGGGCAACAAGAGTATTACCAACCTGAAGATGAGTATTATCAGTACCAACCGTAATATCATCAGTCTGTTCCTCAGTATCTTCAGTCTTATCAGCAAGACAGGTATAATTCAATTTCTGGTACATCTTTTCATAATTTTGATTCAAATTTTAGGTATAGGAACACACAATAGTATACCCCTGAGCAGTCTCAATGCTATCTACCTCCACCGTCCATTGATACTTACATGCCTAGTTGAGGAGAACAATCAAGTTACTATGAAGAAACCTCTGGTCTCAGTCAAGAAAATACAGAGACACTAGAAAAACTAGCATCATTTCTACATCAATATCAATAACAAATGAACGAAAGTCATCAGTGGATACAGAACATGCAAATCCTGCTTGATCAAATTACATCATCCATCAGCCAGACACAAGCACAAGATTCCTGCCAGTTTACCGCAGAGATAACTTCTGATGGTAGTGATGTGCTTGAGGAGATGGATTGCAGAGATGGTGATATGTACGCTTCTACCTCTGCAGCTCTACAGGACTCCTCTGCTGATGTGCATGATTATGATGTACTATTTGATGCTCAAGATAATGATGAAGTTGCTTCTGTGGTCGATGACTTGTAGGATGATACTAGCGGCTTAGATTTACTCTGTGATGGTGTTTGTGCCCTAGATTATTCTAAAGAAAAGGAGCAATTTCTAGATACCAGGTCCCAGACTTGCCAGCCAGACAAGAAGACAAGTGAGACAGTGGTGGCAAGCAATTCTGATGAGCTGATTCCCATGGAAGTAGTGGATAGCTAGAGGCTCCCAGATTGGACACTTCCATCTTAGCCAGAGTCTCCAAGAATTCTTCTGATGAAAGCCCTAACAACAGATGCAATAATCTAGCCCCAAAGCTAGACACTATTCCAGAATCGCCTCAGACCTCCAGAGAAAACATATAAGAAGGCGATCATATTGGAGGGAGCAGCACAGTATTATCATGATCACACAATGAAGGCGCTCACCCCCATTCAGTCCATCCCACTCTCGGCATGGATGCTTACTTTGAATCTTCTTCAACCATCGGGATGAGATTTCTCTCGGAGCACTCCACGGCCTGTGTGGCTCCTCTTACTGAATCTTCTTCAACCGCTAGGACCTCAGGGGAGTTTTCTCCATCTCATCTTCTTTTCTTTTTCTTTGTATATACATTTCTTTTACTTCATTTTTTTTATTTTAGTTGTTATGTTTTGTTTGTTGAGTTTTTCTTTTGTTGGAATTTTCAAATAAATTACCTATGCATTCCTTTATATCATCTTAGAAGTTGTGAAAGCTAGTTAAATTTGATTGTCGAGTTTCGAGGATTTATTGTCATGAATGGATTATTTGATTGCATGTGATTACTACTTGGTGATGGATTCTATGTTGATAAAATGAGTTGATTATTTTTGTTTACCTAGTGAGGATTGAGCCTATTTTTATTGCTTGTGTGTGGTGCACTGATACGAACGAATTTTTAATTGTCGCAATATCGTTCCCAAATTATTTACTGAACCCTCTAACTACACTAATGCAATATAGGACTGACTCAGATCGTCTCCCAACGAACCTAATTGCTGGACGTTTGTTTTTAAACAGAAGTAAACACCGAGGGTTTTTACAATTTATCAAAACATTTATTCAAAGCTAACCTAATGCAAGAACGATTCAACCTTGCACCGCACTATCACTATACGATGCATTGGTCAAACAGTTCTGGTAAACAGACATGGAAATTAAATCTACAAGAAATAAATCTAACTACCAAATAACAATTAACAAATAACTATCCTAATGTGCAAAAGTAAGTAATCACGCACCGCACTGTCACTATACGGTACAATGATCACGAAATAAAAGTGAACAATTCAACCAAGCACTGAACTGTCACTATACGGTACAGTAGTCAAACAGTCACTAAAAATTGCAATAAACGAAATGCAATAAACGAAAGAAATTCAACCAAGAACCGCACTTTCACTATATGGTGCACTGGCCAAATGTAAATGAAATCTAAACAAATAACGAAAGCAATTCAACCAGGCACCGCACTGTCACTATACGGTGCACTGGCCAAATGTAAATGAAAACTAAACTAAAAATGATAAACATAACCTAACAGAAATAATAGCAGGATGAAATTAACACAAAATCCCAACTAATTGGTGTTTAACACACTAACAAACACACATATTGATCCAAATAAAACAACGACCGGTAACCACACGGCGGTAGCAACAAACCGAACATCCCTCTCTGACGGTGAATGCGAAGTTGCCCAATCAGCGCAGTAGGGAGGACGGATAGACGGAGGAACGCGATCACCGTTCTAGCAGCTCTGGAGTCACCGGAAAGTGAAATGGACCTTCACCGGTGGAGATGGAGCTGTCCTAAACCGGCGCAGCTTGTGGGTGGCTCAGGCGAGATGGAAAGGCCTATCCTAACCGCCGGAATGGAGTACGCCGGTGAAGGGTGTATTCTCCGGAATCCCTCGCTCGCCCCGCTTCAGATCAGCTGTCCGAATCACGACATCTGGTCTTTCGCCGAGGCTCGGATGGGATCATCGTCGGCTGTCGAAGGAAAGGTCGCCGGAATGGAGTGTCGGACTGTCGCCGCCACGCGTGTAGTCGCCGATCGCCCGTGCTCGTGAGAGGAAGAAGACGGTCGCTCGAAAGGATTCTGCGTGATCTGTTCTGCCGATTCTAGGAAAGGTAGGTTATTAAATGAAAAACATCAGCCGTCCGATTCAATTTCCCTTTCAATCTCAGTCGTTCCTTAGAGATAGGGCTTGATTAATCAATTAAGTTGGCTTCATTTGGCTACTCAATCCAACAACTGTAATCAATCTGATTTCAACCGGGCGGATCTGATCCATCTGAAGGGATAATTGAAATCCAACGCTACGAATGAACAGACAAGATGTGTAGATCACAATGCATGGGCCGGATCTCTCCAGATTCAGATTAATGGCCCAAATCGAGGCATCACATTGGACGATCCAGATTGCTCCGATCTCGGATCTCTTCAGATCTAGATTGATGGCTCAGAATCGATTAGATCTCATCGGACGATCAGGATTGACTAGATTTGAACTCTTTGATTAAGCTGCTTCTCATCTTGATGAAAGGTCCAGATTAATCACGTTTGAAATAATCATTGTAGTCCTATATGAAGCCATATTTGATTCAACTTGAGTCTAGTCCAGTGGCTCATCTCAATCTCCTACAAACAAAGATAAAATTTGCATATAAGCCCAAAAATTAGGAGAATTTACAATAAGGTCCAAAAATATATCCAACTCATTAAACATGTAAATAATCAATAATAAATCAATCGAGAGGATAAAAACAGTGATATTAAGGACCAAAATAATACAACAAAATGGCAGTTATCAATTCCCCCACACTTATTTTTGCGCGTCCCGTGCAATAACAAAAATAAAAAAAAACTGACTCACTAACCCATTCCCCAAACAATACCCAGATCAATAATTCAGAGACAGGAAAAATAAGTTACTTAGGATCACCAAATAGGTCCGAATCTTAGGTAGTCAAAAGATTCGACTCCTACAACAATCAACATGTATGATGATTTACAGTCAAATCAAATAGACTAAGCCTGATACAAAACCTCCCAAAATGGATAAATGCACTGATGCTCACATAATAACGTAGGAGTGGGGCGCCCTCAAAACAACATGGAATTTTGTACTACCATATGCTTGCTTATCATCTACTTCTCTATTGCTATCAATACATCTCATACATGAATCAAAAGGATTTATCAGGAATCAGAATGAAATTAAAAGTAGACCACAGATAAAGTATGCAAAGAGTAGTACAAGACAAAGGTACAAATGAATAGGGAACAATTGAAGAATTGGAGAAATAAACCTGTTGAGTTGCTCTGCGAAATGCTCAGTAACAAGCAATATGGGAAGAGACTAGGACAATTAGAAACTTTAGAATTGGATTCAGGATCAAATGGCTCTATCCAATACATTGCAATCTCATTTGCCTGCATTTTAATTGCACTTTTTTTTTCTTTTTTTTTTCAACAAAAGAAACATCGATGGCGCCTTTTTTTTTTTTTTTGGTGTGTAGGAAATCAAGTACTAATCACAGACAAATATATCTCAAGACCAATGACCTCTGAAAACTATTCCTTCCATATCATGTTTCCAACAAAAATAATATAGCTCCTCCCCCACACTTAAAAATTTTGTCCGTCTCAGACAATACAACCCTTCAAACTATTCCTCCAACATGGAAAACAATAGATATAAAAAAGATAATCCACAAAGATACAAAGACAATGGATAGCAAATGAAGAGATATGAGAAGTAAGACATGGAATAAGTAAGTATCACGTGGATTAGACAAGCAAACCAAGTCAGTAAAAGAGTCAAGAATGAAATCCTTCATCGTATTCATGCAAGTAAATGTTACTGTAGTTTTGAAAAGACTCAAAGCAAGTTCTAGAGTAACAAGAATCACATGTGTTATCACACAAAAGTGGGTAGATGATAAGAATGGCTTGCAACCTCACTAGGTGAATCAAAATCAAGCTTAGTCTATCAATAAAAAGTTCACCATCATAACAAGTGACTGCATGCAAGTGAAGTTTCCTATCATACACAAAAATACATAATTTGATGATCAAACTTAACTAATTTTTACCACCTCTGAAATGATACTAAGGCATGCATAGGGAATATTATTTGACTCAACAACAACACTAAACCTAGGTAAACAGGCAAACAAGCAATCAACCACACAAATTATTCCGAACATGAAAGGAAGAAAATCAATGTAGTAAATAAAAGAACACACTCCCCTTTCAAGTCGGAGAAAAAGCATCATCATGTCTGGCCCCACCATATTCTCCAGTATAGAATTGATCTCTCTGCTTAAAATGACCTGCGTCTATTGCGAAAGTGAGACCCTTGATCACTAATGATTGCCCTGGGTACTCTAAATCTGCAAAATATGTGAGACCTAAGAAAATCCACAACAACTAGAGAATCATCAGTCCTGGTGGGGATGGCCTCCACCCATTTAGAAACATAATCATATGCTAAAAGAATATATGAAAATCCAAAAGATATAGGAAATGGACCCATAAAATTAATACCCCAAATATCGAAAATCTCACAGAATAATAAGGATTAGTGAGGCATTTCATTTATACATCCTATGTTCCCTGTTCATTTACATCGCTCACAGGACTTATAAAATTCAGAGGCATCATTAAATAGGGTGGGCCAATACAAATCAGACTATAAAACTTTCCTAGCAGTTCTTTAGGGGTCCAAAGTACCCCCACAAGCCAGAGAATAACAATAAGTAAGTACGTATGAAATGAAACTCATAATCAAGTCCACATCATCTAATAATCTGATCTCTACAAAATTTTCAATGATAAAGATCATCCCATACATAATACTTAGAATCACTTTTCAATTTCTGGACTTGTGCATGAGTAAAATGTGAAGGTACAACACGGCAACTAAATAAATGGCAAGATCTGCATACCATAGTGTCTTACCCTACTGGTGAAAAACTGCTCATCTAGAAAAGAATCTGCTATGGCGGTGGGCTCGATCTCCCTCACAATCCTGGTTAAGCTGAAATACAATCTCCTTCTTCAACAAGTTGGTCAAGGGTAGGGGGCAATCTGACTGAAGTCTCTGATAAAATGTCTATAGAAACCTACATGACCTAGAAAAGCACAAATTTCCCACACAGAAGCGGGGTAAGATAAAGAAGATATAACATGAATTTTAGCAGGATCTACTTCAATACCATACACAGAGATAATATAACCTAAGATATCCCATACTTGACCATGAAATGACATTTCTTACAAACATCTGATGGAAGTGATCCTTGGGGCAGTCCCTACACATTCCATATCCCTGTCTACATAAAAGGCCCACAGATATGTCCTAACAACAAATTATTATTTACATCAGAATCATCAGAATCAATAAAATCACAACAAAATGTAGAAGGTGCAGAGATATCCAAATGAAAAACAGACTAAGAAATAAAGTTCATGCAGTCTAACTCATCATCTATAATCACACTAAGAATATAATGATCCTCTATCGGGTACCTCATAGCGTCCAAAATACTGAACTGAACTACAGTATCTCCTACCTCCATAGAAAGAGTACAACTTCTCATGAACACACAGATCTTTAAAAAAAACTTGGCATACTTGGGAATCTGCTAGCTCTTGGAATTCCCTAGCCTTTTCTTCAACAACCCCCTTCCTAGGCTGGGCCTCTGAGGGAAGAGAAAAACTGCTGCATAAAACTCAAGTAGATTATCGCCTGAAGACCTAGTCATCCACACAAACAAATACAATGAGAAACAAATATAGATAATAAGAAAGACAATAATAACAAAAGAAAAAGAAAACAAACAAACTAACTACAGTTTAAAGACAAACGAACACAGTAAAGTCCCCCGGCAATGACGCCAAAATTTGATAGAATGAATTTTTAATTGTCGCAATACCGTTCCCAAATTATTTACCGAACCCCCTAACTATACTAATGTAGTATAGGACTGACTTGGATCATCTCCCAACGAACCTAATGGCTGGACGTTTGTTTTTAAACAGAAGTAAACACCGGGGGTTTTTACAATTTATCAAAATAATTATTCAAAGCTAACCTAATGCAAGAACGATTCAACCTTGCACTGCACTATCACTATACGATGCAATGGTCAAACAATTCTGGTAAACAGACATGGAAATTAAATCTGCAAGAAATAAATCTAACTGCCAAATAACAATTAACAAATAACTATCCTAATGTGCAAAAGTAAGTAATCACGCACCACACTGTCGTTGTACGGTACAATGATAACGAAATAAAAGTGAACAATTCAACCAAGCACCGCACTGTCACTATAGGGTACAGTAGTCAAATAGTCACTAAAAATTGCAATAAACGAAATGCAATAAACAAAAGCAATTAAACCAAGCACCGCACTATCACTATACGGTACACTGGCCAAATGTAAATGAAATCTAAACTAATAACGAAAGTAATTAAACCAGGCATCGCACTGTCACTATGCGGTGCACTGGCCAAATTTAAATGAAAACTAAACTAAACATGATAAACATAACCTAACAGAAATAATAGCAGGATGTAATTAACACAAAATCCCAACTAATTGGTGTTTAACACACTAACAAACACACATATTTATCCAAATAAAACAACGACCGATAACCACACGGCGGTCGCAACAAACCGAACAACCCTCTCAAGCGGTGAATGCGAAGCTGCCCAATCAGTGCAGTAGGAAGGACAGACAGACAGAGGAACGCGATCACCGTTCCAATAGCTCTGGAGTCACCAGAAAGTGAAATGGACCTTCACCGGTGGAGATGGAGCTGTCCTAAACCGGCGCAGCTTGTGGGTGGCTCATGCGAGATGGAAAGGCCTATCCCAGCCGCCGGAATGGACTACGCCGGTGAAGGGTGTATTCTCCGGAATCCCTCGCTCGCCCCGCTTCAGATCAGTTGTCCGAATCACGACATCTGGTCTTTCGCCGAGGCTCGAATGGGATCATCGTCGGCTGTCGGAGGAAAGGTCACCGGAATGGAGTGTCGGATTGTCGCCGCCGCGCGTGTAGTCGCCGATCGCCCGTGCTCGTGAATGGAAGAAGACGGTCGCTCGAAAGGATTCTGCACAATCTGTTCTACCGATTCTAGGAAAGGTAGGTTATTTCAGCCGTCCGATTCAATTGCCCTTTCAATCTCAGCCGTTCCTTAGAGTTAGGGCTTTATTAATCAATTAAGTTGGCTTCATTTGGCTGCTCAATCTAACGGCTGTAATCAATCTAATTTCAAATGGATGGATCTGATCCATCTGAAGGGATAATCGAAATCCAATGGTCCGGATGAACAGACAAGATGTGTAGATCACAATGCATGGGCCGGATCGCTCCAGATTCAGATTAATGGCTCATATCGAGCCATCACATTGGATGGTCCAGATTTCTCCGATCTCGGATCTCTTCAGATGTAGATAGATGGCTCAGAATCGATCAGATCTAATCGGACGATCAAGATTGACTAGATCTGAACTCTTTGATTAAGCTGCTTCTCATCTTGATGAAAGATCAAGATTAATCACGTTTGAAATAATCCTTCTAGTCCTAGATGAAGCCATATTTGATTCAACTTGAGTCTAGTCCAGTGGCTCATCTCGATCTCCTACAAACAAAGATAAAATTTGCATATAAGTCCAAAGATTAGGAGAATTTACAATAAGGTCCAAAAATATATCCAACTCATAAAACATGTAAATAATCAATAATAAATCAATCCAGAGGATAAAAACAGTGATATTAAGGACCAAAATAATACAACAAAATGACAATTATCATGCACTTGTGGTTATTGTAACTCTAGAACATGCTTTGATTCTTTCGAGACCACACAACAGTAAGTTTGCATGATTATTATGAAGGAAATCACATTTGTTTTCCTTCACTTCTTTTATCATCACATGCTTATTTGAATAGCACTCTAGTCATTCATCCTTACATTTTTTCTTTCCTTCCATTACTTTCTTCTCCATTTCTATTTCTGGATGTGGAATACTTGGATGATCCATGATCAGTGTTTTGCCCAGGATGGACAAAAGTTTAAGTGTGGGGTAGAGAGTAGCTTAGGAGAATTTGGTGTTAGCATAAGCAAGTCGTGCTTGATCACCATGAGCTAGCCATGCTTTTTTTCTTTTTACCTGAGCTTGATGTTAGAGCATAGGGAAGTGCACTGCATGTCGAAAAAAAAAGTTTGAAAAAAATTGAAAAAAATATAATAAACATTTGGGTGCCCAAGAAAAAAAAATGTATTGTGAAAATTTTTGACATGTTGTGCTATTTTTTATTCATGTGTGATAGTATTTTTTTTAGTGACATCCCTTATTGCAACTATTGAGAGATCTATTGTATATCATGAGTAGATTTGTATTGAAGTATGTGATAAGGGTTGTTTATGTGTTTATTGGGTTGGAAGAAAAGTTTTAGGGCAATGCTTTCTTTTACTCATCTATGTAGCATTCTGATATTTTCATATCTTCTTCTTGCATTTCTTTAGCTATTTCATTTCTTATCTTTTTTTTTTATTTCACAGATATTGTCATTTTTCTTGTATTCATGTTTCCCTTACATTCTTAATAATCCTTCAGTGATTTTGTATTCTTATGTGTATATAGTGGTGAAGGTAGAAGAAAACCAAGCATATGGTAGTTCATAAACCATGTGTATCTTGAGTGAACTCCACTATTACATGCTTATGAGAGCGAGAGAAACCACCACTTATCTTGTGAGGCTTAATCATTCTTAGTCTATTAATGATGGATTGAAGTCACCATGTTTGTTAATCTGTGTAAGATTTGAGTCCATGATTGCTTGAGTCTTTAAGAATTGACAATCCTAGGTAAATTTCTTTCATGATTTTCTATGTATGATTGGAAATTGCTAGGAAAATATACTTTCAGTTTATTTTTAGTTTTATTTACTTGCTCGGGATGTGCAAGAATAAGTGTGGGGTAATTGATAACTACCATTTTATCGTGTTATTTTGGTCCTTAAAATCACTATTTTTATCCTCTCGAGTGATTAATTACCGATTATTTGCATGTTTTATGAGTTGGATATATTTTTAGACCTTATTGTAAATTCTCCTAAAATTTGGATTTATATGCAAATTTTATCTTTGTTTGTAGGAGATCGAGATGAGCCACTACACTAGACTCAAGTTGGATCAAATATGGCTTCATCTAAGGGCATAAAGGACATTTTGAGCTTGAGGAATCTGAGTCCTTCATCCAGATCAGAAGCAGTTTAATCAAAGGGCTCAGATTTATTTAATCCTGACCATCCAATGAGATCTGATTGATCTAATCCATCTATTTAAATCTGGAGATATCTAATCCATACATTCAGATCCACACGTCTCACCCTTACATCCAGATCAAGTTGATCGCGATAGGCCTTTCAGATTGATCAGATCCATCCATTTAGAGTTGGATTGATCACAGGCGTTGGATGCATTGCCTAGTTCATGGATTAATTGGTAGTGAAAGCCCTAGAGCCAATCAAGTGATGATTGTTGTATGGACTTTATTGTATCATATTCCTATTTATAAAGCCATGGTTATTATATTTACTTGTATTGGTGCCAAATAACTAAATATAATAATGTCCTTGAGTAGTAGGTTCTTATCTATATCAATTGATTGGTTGAATCGATAATGAGATGATATAGAAAATACTACTCTTAATCATTCCTAGTCAAGTATTAACATTCAGGGACAATGTTAATGCAGAGAGACTAGCATGTAGGTCAACACGATGACTTGATCTCACAAGTCATGGATATGAGATATCAAGTTGACACATGGGTATGCATTAGAGAATGTATACTGAATGACCCGCCATGAGAAAGTATCATGGATCGTTATATGAGTGTCATATACTTTCTCATGTGGCTATTAGTATGACTATTAGTCCTTGGACTTGAAGTCACCATGGTTCCCTACATAAGGAGTTGCATACTTTGGCTTCATCAAACGTCACACGTAAATGAGTGGACTATAAAGGCGATTACTGGGTATGTGACAAATTATGCGGAGGGATGTGAGTGATGTAGATGGGATCTATCCCTCCTATATGACGGGGGTGACATTGATATTCTTCATAGAGTGAGACCACAAAGTGCATGGCCATGCCCAAATGAGTCAATATGAGATATCGAGCTCATTTGATTAGAGTGAGTCCACTTGGAGTTCAAGATATAGATTGTATCGAGGATGACACGGTCTATGCCTCAATTGGTCAATCTAGATGTCAAGGATAGAGGGACATTGTCACATATTGTGAGAGTCACAATTAGTAGTCACAAAGGTGATGTTGGATCTCAACATTCTTGTAACTTGGGTAGCAATGATGTGTTGCTGGATACTGCTCATTGCTTATGTTCCTAAATTGGTTTAGGAGCATTGCCAACGTTACAAGAACCTATAGGGTCACACACAAAGGGCAATTAGATGGAGATTAGGTTCATATGATGAACCATGAGGATTAGGTTCATGGGATGAACCAAATTGGATTAAGAGTAATCGAAATTAGACTAATTGAGTTAGACTCAATTTGATTCAAGTGTTGAATGAGTCTAATTTAGATTTGATTCATTGAGTCAATTTAATTTAATGAATAGAGATTCATTAAATCAAATTGACTTAAATCAAGTGGTTAGATTTGATCAACCATGGGAGATAATAGGTCAAGTTTGACTTGACTTGAGAGGGAAGATGAATGATCAATTTTGACTTGACCAATTGCCTTGTCATGGTAACTTGGCATGGGGCCGGCCAATGATGATGCTCCACATCATCATGGACACATCATGGGGTGCCACCTCATGAGGGAGACCAAGAGCCATTGGTTCTTGGAGTTACATGCATGCATGTAACCCCCTTATAGTGGGTTATGAAAGTGTGAAGTTAAGTTGGGTAACTTCATCTTCTTCCTTGGTTCTTCCTCTCTTGCTCTCCCAATCCTTCTTGGCCGAAATTTCCATGAGTGCTAGCACACTCTAGGTTGAGTTTCTCCACCATTTGTCCGTGTGGATACCAATAGAGGAGTGTACACTTGACACTCTTGAGTTCCGGTAAGCTTTTGGACGAGCGGAATAAGCGAAGGGCATCGCAACAAGGGTAACACTCTCAACTTCTAGATATAAGGTAGATCTAGGTTTACTTAGCACATACATGTTTTCATTTTAATATATCTTCGCACGGATCCGTGGCCGAACTTCCGGGGTTTCCGCAACGCAAAAAGCGGTTTTTGCGGCTCGGAAAGTCCAACATTAATCAGATTCAATTAACCTAGCTTAAATGAACGACTGGGATTCGATGGGCTTCGATCGGACAACCAAGGAAAAGGGGCTTTAAAAACCAACATTTTCACTCTTCTTCCACCATCACGCAGAACAGCAGAGTCCCTCCATCGCACGATGTTGGTGCCTTCCCCTTCCATGCCCAAGCACCGTCAGCCGTCCACTTCCTCAGTCAAGGCCGGCGGTGGTCTCCTCCATCACGCCTCTACCGCCGTGAGCCACAGTATTCAAGCACCGCCGACAGCGTCGGGAGGATTTCAACTGACATTTCTTCACTGTCGCTTCTGCTGTTGTCGCCGATCACCAGAGTGGGGATTCCCCTCCGTTATCACCTTCATTCGCCCCATCTCCGCCAGTCACCTATTCCACCTCTGATCGGAGGTTCCATTCAACAACACCACCAACCCTCCGATTACATCTCACTCAGCCACTCCACAGTACCGCCGACAGCTCTTTCACAGCTCCGGCCTACTCTAATTTCAGCCCTATTCTAGATTTTGGATAGCAAGATTTCATTTGTTTGTTTCTTCGTTTAGTTTGTTGAATGTTTGTAATAGATTCAATCTTCCATGTTTATATTGCACGTATTCGATTTACTTTGTTTCATGCCTTGTTGGTGTTCGATAAAATGCTTCTTAGAGTAATTAGGTTGTAGTTGGTTAGTTTAGATTTAGTTTCATGCTTTACTTTAATTGCTTTCTTTTAATCATGTTCATGCAGTAGATTTCGTTGATGCATTGCTTATTTCATTTGGTTGTTAGTTAAATATCTTCTTCCCTTGAGCACTAGCAGCCGTCTCCACTTTGCTTCCATCCATTTTCCTCCAAGGATTCGAGGAGGAACCGCTTCATCGAGAGATTTCGGCGATGTCCTCCATCTCCACAGCTCATCCACCTTCTCCTTCGGATTCGAGGAGGAGTTCCGCCCCACGACACTTCTTCGAGCTCAACCGGATCCGCGAGAGTTCAGAACATCCATTAAACTACTGGATTCAACAGTTTGCACCATCCCACATCCATTGTCGTTTCTCGATCGAGCTTCGTTGGACATAGTCAGAGGAACTTGTTCAATCACCTGGCCTATCTTTGGTTGATTAGATCATTTATTTCCTCTTCCAGTTTTTATTGCTTTAATTCCTGCAATATTTGATTCAGTTGTTGCATATTAGTTTAGAGTTTTAATTATCTTGCAACCGTAGGTTAAAGCTCAAATCCCAAACCCCCATCTTCAATAGAAAATCCAAAGCAATAATTAGAAATCCTAAGTTTACTATTCTATCGATTACACTCATTGAGAAACGATCCGGGCCATCCACTATGCTATATTAGTATAGTTAGGAGGTTGGGTAATAAATTTGAAACGGTACCACAACAAATACCTGTTCATCAAATTTTGGCGTCGTTGTCAGGGAGTGTAATGATGTTTAGTATACTTAGGATTGTTAGTCCATTTTTCTAAAAAAATCAAAATTCAAAAATTTTGTTTAGGGCTTCATTCTTTTATTCTCTTATATATCCATGTATTTTATCATGTATGCTTCCTGTGTCTTTCGATATTGTTTGTTAGTATTTCAGGAAAGACAAGAAATTTCTTTGAGTATGGATCCATATTATCATCAGTGTGGAGACTTCAGTGATGCTTACTATTCAGGCACTGGGCAACAAGAGTATTACCAACCTGAAGATGAGTATTATCAGTACCAACCGCAATATCATTAGCCTGTTCCTCAGTATCATCAGTCTTATCAGCAGGATAGGTATAATTCAATTTCTGGGACACCTTTTCAAAATTTTGATTCAGATTTCAGGTATGGGAACACACAACAGTATACCCCTGAGTAGTGTCAGTGCTATCTACCCCCACCATCCATTGATACTTACATGCCTAGTTTGGCAGATCAATCAACTTATTGTGAAGAAACCTCTACTCCCAGTCTAGAAAATATAGAGACGCTAGAAAATCTAGCATCATTTCTACATCAATATTAGTAACAAATGAACGACAGTCATCAGTGGATATAGAACATGCAAATCCTGCTGGATCAAATTGCATCATCCATCAACCATACACAAGCACACGATTCCTCCAAGTTTTCCTCAGAGATAATTTCTGATGGTAGTGATGTGCTTGAGGAGATGGATTGCAAAGCTGGTGATATGTATGCTTCTACCTCTGCAGCTCTACAGAACTCCTCTGCTGATATGCATGATGATGATGTACTATCTGATGCTCAAGATAATGATGAAGTTGCTTCTATGGTCGATGACTTGCAGGATGATACTAGTAGCTTAGATTTACTCTGTGATGGTGTTTGTGCCCTAGATTATTCTGAAGAAAAGGAGCAATTTCTAGATACCAGTGCCCAGACTTGCCATCCAAACAAGAAGATAAGTGAGACAGTGGCGGCAAGCAATTCTGATGAGCTGATTCCCATGGAAGTGGTGGATAGCTTGAGGCCCCCAGACTGGACACTTCCATCTTAGCCAGAGTCTCCAAGAACTCTGCTGATGAATGCTCTAACAACAAATGCAATAATCGAACCCCAAGACTGGACCCTTTTCCTAAATCGCCTCAGACCTCCAGAGAAAACATATAAGAAGGCGATCATATTAGAGGGAGCAGCACAATATTATCATGATCACACCATGAAGGCGCTCACCCCCATTCAGTCCATCCCACTCCCGGCATGGATGATTACTTTGAATCTTCTTCAACCACCGAGACGGGATTTCTCTCGAAGCACTCCAGACCCTGCGTGGCTCCTCTTACTGAATCTTCTTCAACCGCCAGGACCTCAGGGGAGTTTGCTCCATCTCATCTTCTTTTCTTTTTCTTTGTATATACATTTCTTTTACTTCATTTGTTTTTATTTTAGTTGTTATGTTTTGTTTGTTGAGTTTTTGTTTTGTTGGAATTTTCAAATAAATTACCTATGTATTCCTTTATATCATCTTAGAAGTCGTGAAAGCTAGTTAAATTTGATTGTCGAGTTTCTGAGATTTATTGTCATGAATGGATTATTTAATTGCATGTGGTTACTACTTGGTGATGGATTCTATGTTTACCTAGTGAGGATTGAGCCTATTTTTATTGCTTGTGGGTGGTGCACTTGTGGTTATTGTAACTCTAGAACTTGCTTTGATTCTTTCGAGACCACACAACAGTAGATTTGCATGATTATTATGAAGGCAATCACATTTGTTTTCCTTCACTTCTGTTATCATCACATGCTTATTTGAATAACACTCTAGTCATTCATCATTACATTTTTTCTTTCCTTCCATTACTTTCTTCTCCATTTCTATTTCTGGATGTGGAATACATGGATGATCCATGATGAGTGTTTTGCCTATGATGGACAAAAGTTTAAGTGTTGGGGAGAGAGTAGCTCAGGAGAATTTAGTGTTAGCATAGGTAAGTCGTGCTTGATCACCATGAGCTAGCAATGCTTTTTATCTTTTTAGCTGAGTTTGATGTTGGAGCATAGGGAAGTGCACTGCATGTCGAAAAAAAAGTTTGAAAAAAAATTGAAAAAAAAAGAATAAACATTTGGGTGCCCACGAAATAAAAAAAAAGTATTGTGAAAATTTTTGACATGTTGTGCTATTTTTTATTCATGCGTGATAGTTTTTTTGTTAGTGACATCCCTTGTTGCAACTATTGAGAGATCTATTATATATCATGAGTAGATTTGTATTGAAGTATGTGATAAGGGTTGTTTACATATTTATTGGGTTAGATGAAAAATTTTAGGGCAATGCTTTCTTGTACTCATATATGTAGCATTCAAGTATTTCCATATCTTCTTCTTACATTTCTTTAGCAATTTCATTTCTTATCTTTCTTTTCTTTCATAGATATTGTCATTTTTCTTGTATTCATGTTTCTCTTATATTCTTAATAAGGCTTCAGTGATTGTGCATTCTTATGTGTATATAGTGGTGAAGGTAGAAGAAAAGCAAGTATATGGTAGTTCATAAACCATGAGTAGCTTGAGTGAACTCCACTATTACATGCTTTTGAGAGCGAGAGAAACCACCACTTACCTTGTGAGGCTTAATCATTCTTAGTCTATTAATGATGGATTGAAGTCACCATGTTTGTTAATCTGTGTAAGTTTTGAGTCCGTGATTGCTCGAGTCTTTGAGAATTGACAATCCTAGGTAACTTTCTTTCACGATTTTCTATATATGATTGGGAATTGCTAGGGAAATATACTTTCAGTTTATTTTTAGTTTTCTTTACTTGCTCGAGACGTGAAAGAATAAGTGTGGGGGAATTGATAATTACCATTTTATCATGTTATTTTGGTCCTTAATATCACTTTTTTAATCCTCTTGAGTGATTAATTACTGATTATTTGCATGTTTTATGAGTTGGATATATTTTTGGACCTTATTGTAAATTTTCCTAAATTTTTGACTTATATGCAAATTTTATCTTTGTTTGTAGGAGATCGAGATGAGCCACTAGACTAGACTCAAGTTGGATCAAATATGGCTTCATCTAATGGCATAAAGGACATTTTAAGCTGGAGGAATCTGAGCCCTTCATCCAGATCAGAAGCAGTTTAATCAAAGGGCTCAGATCTATTTAATCCTGAACGTCCGATGAGATCTGATTGATCTGAGCAATCTATTTAAATCTGGAGAGATCTGATCCATACACTCTGATCCACACATCTCTATTGAGGATTCAGTGACCGCTAGAGTGAGGTTGAATAGCATCGTGGATGCGTCGATGGAATTCGTTCGCGATTGCGTCTACAAATTGTGTTAGTGCACAGCGGAATAATAATAAAAACTATAACACGATACACAATTACAAACACTACACAAGAATATAATGTGGTTCGGAACCGAATGGTTCCTACTCCATGGATCGAGCTCTAAAGAGCTCTAGCGATGCCAAAAACACCACTAAACAATAAACTCCTTCTCGGAACAATCCGGAGGTGGAGAAACCTTGTACAATAGCTCTTACGACAGTAAGAAACAAATACAAGCAAGATACAAATGAAATACACAACAAGTAAAGAAAACAACACTTTACAATTGCTCTTTTGATTGCTTGTTTGATGGTTGCTTGAAATGCACTATGAGACCCTGATTTGTAGCAGCAAATCGTCCCAAAACTCCTCAAGAACTGGTTACAAAATCCTCCTCCACAAGCTTCCTTTATAGCTGTTGCCTGGGCTGGATTTCGCCTATCAGTCGACTAATTGGGACCATTAGTCGACTGATGACACTATTGCTGTGAGACAACAGTGCAATCCACACTGGAAAAATTCAACGGATAGGACATCAGTCGACTGATCATGTCCATCAGTTGACTGATCGAGCCTTCACTCGACTGCTAACCCCAGCAGTCGAGTCCAACTCCATTCTCTGCCTAAAATATCGAGCACCAGTCGATTGATCACAAGATCAATCAACTGCTCGGTCCAGCAGTCGACTGCCCACCTCTAGCATTCGACTGCTAGGGCACTCCCCACAGTCAAACCCTAGTTGACTCACACCAGTCGACTGCCACATGGTACCAGTCGACTGATACACCTCAAACATGAGGTTTAACCAAAGTATGGTTCTCCCATACTTGCTAGACCACCCATAGCCTAGACCTAAACCTTCTAGCCACCTCCATCAGACTCGCGTCTATCGGATCCCTCCAAGTTATCCATGACTTGTTCATCTATATGCTAGCCTTCAGGTGATTCCATTGGCTATGTCAAGCTAACGGTGTCTACACCGCCAAGGAACATTGGACATTCGTTGCCAAGACTCCGCTTGGACTTTACGCCGTAAACCATTGGACTTATGCCGCCAAGACTTCACCCTTGGACTTTACGCCGCTAATATCAAACCCCTTGGACTTTCTAAATGCTAAGTACTCATGACTTGGATTTTCACCACCAAGACTATACCCTTGGACTTACGTGGCCAAGACTACACCCTTGGACTTTACTTGCCAACCCATATTGGACTTTCTATACCAAGACCCATGCTTGGACTTTTTCTTACAAAGACTCATGCTTGGACTTTACATGCCAAGTACTCAAGACTTGGACTTTCCATGACATAGTCAACTCCAGTCAACCATCAAAATCCCCTCGAGTCCGGTCAATCATGACCCGGGTCGATTGCACCAACAATCTCCCCAAAACATTATCAGACATCAATGTCAAACCTTCATGTCAAACATCAAAACATCGCTCGAGTCAAACTTCAGTCCAGTCAATCGTGATCTGGGTCGATTGCACCAAAAATCTCCCCCTTTTTGATGTTTGACAAAAGCACATACCTTTGAGTTAGAACACTAACTCAAATCTTTTTGCCAATTATCCCAAATTGGTAATCCCATAAATTCTCCCAAACATTCTCCCCCTTTTTGACTAACATCAAAAAGGTATCTCCAAGGAGGTCAATGCCTCATGTCCCAATGAGATCTTACAATCTCCCCCTTAGTCCAAAAATACCTAAGTTGCCTATAATCTTCCTAGTGATAAGTCTCATATCACTCAAGAGAGGCAATCCTACGAACTCTTCCAATTTCCAAATTGGGTATCTCAAAATTCCCATTTCCCCCTTATGAGGAAAAATACCATCCATCATGCCATGATGGATACTTCCTCCTAAAGGCTTGCTCCCCCTTGACCATTGCACCAACAATGTCCTTGGGAAATCCCTAAGCCAATAGGAACTCTAAACCATCAAAAATAAGGGTTAAAGTTCAACATTGAACTTTCCAACCCCTTAAATTTGATACATCACCCTAACAACTCTCCTAATCCATATCCAATGGATTTTCACCCTTTATAATACTTCTCAAAGCATATCCTAAGGTTAGGAGTGGTTAGGGAACTTTACTGTAGCTAAAAACGGGCTAAACAACCTTGTTTTTCCCGAAATCAACTTGGCAGTCGACTCTATCAGAGATCAATCGACTGTCGTTCCAATCAGTCGACTGCCAACAAGGGCAGTCGACTGATAACTGAAAAATCAGAATTTCAATTATCAGAAATGAAATTCAAAAAAGTGTAAGTAATTCTACGTATATCGAAAAATCATGAAAATTCATACGTATATTACTTATGACCAATACAATGGATGAAAAATGTTAGAAAAATATTTTACCCATAAAATATCAAAATTGATACAAAGTTCAAAAGTGAAGAAAAACTTAAATGTTTTAGCTCACTTTGTATCTACTTCATCAATGGTGATTGCTAACAAAAGATAGACATTACCAAGGTTTTCTAAAATGATTTTGAAAACCTATATTGGATCATATTCCTTGGGCTTAATGTACATGACTTGTACACTAGTTTTCCCAATGATCTATAATTAAGATAAGATGAGTTTTAGTTCATCTAGATGCAAAAGCTATGCACCTTGAACTTAACTCATATCCTAACATCTCACATATATCTATGGTGTATAAATACACATACATGTCAATTTAGATATGAGATGTAGTTTTTGTTTTCTTAATCTAAGGCCTCGTGCATTTTCTAAGGCAACACTACTTGATTCTCTTATAAATGGAACTCCAAGTAATGCCATTGTCCTTAAAACAATTTTAATCAAATTAAATGCATGAATGATCATGGCATAAATAATAACATAATTAAGCATGACCAATGATCTTGATGTCATGACATATGATATAATCTAAAAATACATGACATTAAACCTTAATCCTAACAAGATCATGACATATTAAATGATTAAAAATAAACATGATGTCATGACATGTTATATGGCAAACAAGGCATGGTAGATAAAAGGTATAGGTATAATAATACCTAACTTTTAATATTTGTTGCCATTTGATATAGTTAAATATATTTTTCCATATTGCTACTAATCCCCCAAGTGTGCCAAAAACCCAAAATGGCACACTAAGACCTCTAAACCTAAATTGTGCCAATTTGATTGATTTTTTATAATTCCAAAAATATATTGACACATCCTAAAATCTTTTAGGATTTAAATTCAAATGTATTTACAAGGTATCCATAACCCTGAAAATATCCTAAAGTGCCAACTTTCCTATGGTTGGGTTAGCTACCCTTCCAATTAAGGTTGACACACCTAAACCCATCTAATGTGAATCGATCATGCTCTTAGGAACCCAAAACCTATTTGAGCTCCTAGGGTTTACTAGGTATTCCTTAGGGATGACCTCCCTAGATACCTTCCTAATGACCCTTCTAGGCTTGTTAGCCCTGATCATTGTGGTCTTGCCTAGGTTAACCTTAGGGATTGCCTCCCTAGTAACCTTCTTAGTGGTCTTCCTAGGTTTCATGGAAACCTTGGCCACTAAGCACCTACCTTGGTCAACCTTAGGGATGACTTCCCTATTGACCTTCATCTTCTTAGACCTAGGTTTAGTTCCATAATCAAATGGAACATTATGATAAGTCACCGTAGGCTTAGGTTTGTGACCCAAACCTTTCTTGCCCTTGGTTGACTCTTGTCTCCTATGCCCTAGGTTTTGACTTTGACTTATAGACCCTAGAGTTTGCCCATTTGACCTTTGCATTTGATTTGTCATTTTTGCAAGAGGCTTTTCAAGTTTCTCATGCCTTGACATCAAGGATTGATTTTCAAACTCTAATTTCCCAATTTTTGAATTTTGATTTAATCTTTGGGCATTGTTCTTTTAAGGCATATGCCTAGTCCATTTGGAATTAAAACCTAGGTGGTCTTCAATTTTTCTAATAGATTCCCTAGGTAAGGTATTTCTAGGGATATTAGTCCCAAATTTCTCCTTATTATTAAAATGGACACTCTTAGCTCCTAGACAAAAATATTTGTTATTCCTAGCATGCTTTTTGACATTTAAATTAGAAGAAGCATTACTAAAATGTACCTTAGGGTTAGCCTTAGCTCCCCCTACATGTGATGCTCCCTTTTTAGCCTTTTTATCTCCCTTTGGGCATTGACTCCGATAATGACCCGGTAGTTGGCATTTGAAGAAAATCACTTGCTCCTTGCTTTTGATTGTTGAGGGACCGGCATCCTTGACCTTTGGTGCCGATGGAAGCTTCTTGACCTTCTTTAGTCACTTGCCCTTATAGTGCCCAAACTCCCTACACTCAAAACATATTATATGGATTTTATTTGAAATTGAGGTGTTTGAGTCACCTAGAGTGGTGGTGAGGGTCTCTTGAGCTTGCTCTTTCTCTCGACCAGATGTAGATGGTTCTTCTTGTTGCTCCGGTGTTGAGGATGGCCTAATCTCCTACCCCTCAATCCAAGAGGTGGAGGCTTCTTCCACCTTTTCTACTTCTTCTTCCTCCGATCTGAAAGTTGACTCTTTCTCAACTTCCGACTCCTCACATTCTTGTGAGGAAGATGAACTCGCTTCATTGGCCTCTTCCTCTTCTAGAGTCGATGAACATTCTTCGGCTTCTTGTGATTGTTCCTTGCTTGAAGACGATGATGATCCTTCATGAAGCTTTGCCAATTTACTCTAAAGCTCCTTGGCATCTTCATATTCACCTAGCCTAGACAAAATGTCATTAGGTATCAAACCTTCTAAAACATTGTTACCTTGACTTTGATTTTAAAATTTAGGCATTGCTCTTGGGTCCACTTCTTCAACTTCAAGACATTTCTCTTCTTATCTCTAGGAGGTTCAAAGCCTTCCATAATGACGAACCAATCTTCTATGTCCATCATCAAGAATGTCTCCATTCTTGCCCTCCATGCCGGAAAATCATCTTGGTCGTATGGTGGCAGTGTGTTGATGTCCCATCCAAGTATTTCTTCGAATTCCATCTTATTTCTCTAGCAGTTTTGCTCCCGGCGGTTAGTCCGTAGAAGAGCCTCGGGCTCTGATACCAATTGTTGAGGATTCAGTGACCGCTAGAGGGGGGTGAATAGCGTTGTGGATGCATCGATGGAATTCGTTCGCGATTGCATCTACAAATTATGTTAGTGCACAGCAGAATAATAATAAAAACTATAGCAGGATACACAATCACAAACACTACAAAAGAATATAACGTGGCTCAGAACCGAATGGTTCTTACTCCATGAATGGAGCTCTAAAGAGCTCTAGCAATGCCACAAACACCACTAAATAATAAACTCCTTCTCAGAACAATCCGGAGGTGGAGAAACCTCGTACAATAGCTCTTACAGTAGTAAGAAACAAATACAAGCAAGACACAAATGAAATACACAACAAGTAAAGAAAAAAACACTTTACAATTGCTCTTTTGATTGCTTGCTTGATGGTTGCTTTAAATTCACTTGGAGACCCTGATTTGCAGCAGCAAATCACCCCAAAACTCCTTAAGAACCGGTTGCAAAATCCTCCTCCACGAGAATCCTTTATAGCTACTGCCTGGGCTAGATTTCACCTATCAGTCGACTGATCGGGACCATCAGTCGACTGATGACACTATTGTTGTGAGACAACGGTGCAATCCACGCTGGAAAAATCCAACGGATAAGACATCAGTACACTGATCATGTCCATCAGTCGACTAATAGAGCCTTCACTCGACTACTAACCCCTGCAGTCGAGTCTGACTCCATTCTGTACTGGAAATATCGAGCACCAGTCGACTGATCACAAGATCAGTCGATTGCTCGGTCCAGCAGTCGACTGCCCACCTCTGGCAGTCGATTGCTAGGGCACTCCCCACAGTCAAACCCTAGTTGACTCACACCAGTCGAATGTCACATGGTATCAGTCGACTGATACACCTTAAACATGAGGTTTTAACCTCAACAATAAGGTTTAACCCAAGTATGGTGCTCCCATACTTGCTAGACCACCCATAGCCTAGACCTAAACCTTCTAGCCACCTCCGTTAGCCTCGCGCCTATCGGATCCCTCCAAGTCATCCATGACTTGTTCATCCATACACTAGCCTTCAGGTGCTTCCATCGGCTATGTCATGCTAACGGTGTCTACACCGCCATGGCACATTGGACTTACGCTGCCAAGACTCCGCTTGGACTTTACACCGCCAACCATTGGACTTATGCTGCCAAGACTTCACCCTTGGACTTTACGCCACCAATATCAAACCCCTTGGACTTTCCAAATGCCAAGTACTCATGACTTAGACTTTCACCGCCAAGACTACAACCTTGGACTTATGTGGCCAAGACTACACCCTTGGACTTTACTTGCCAACCCATATTGGACTTTCCATGCCAAGACCCATGCTTGGACTTTTCCTTGCCAAGACCCATGCTTGGACTTTATGTTAGTTAAAGCCCTAGAACCAATCATGTGATGGTTGAATAGGGAACATTTTGTATCATATTCTATAAAGGCAAAGGATTGGTTATTATATTTACATCTTGCTTGTGCCAGCTAATTTAAATATAATAATGCCCTAGAAAAGTAGGTTCTTATCTACAGCACATCAATTGGCAGAATTGATTATGAGAGGCTGTAGAGAACACTTTCCTAAATGTTCCTAGTCGAGTATTAATATGCAAGGGCAATATTAATACATAAAGACTAGCATGTAGGTCAATTGATGACTTGATCTCACAAGTCATGGATATATGATATCAAGTTGACACATGGGTATATATTGGAGAATATATACTGAACTGACCCGCCATGAGAAAGTTTCTTGGATCGTTATATGAGTGTCATAAACTTTCTCATGTGACTATTGGTATGAATAGTCCTTAGACCTGAAGTCACTACGGTTCCTTACATAAGGAGTTATGTACTTTGGTATCGTCAAACGTCACCCGTAACAGGGTGGACCATAAAGGCGATTACTGGGTATGTAACAAATTATGCGGAGGGATGTGAGTGATGTAGATGGGATCTATCCCTTCCATATGACGGGAGTGATATCGGTGGGCCCCTTGATTGAGTAGAACTACTAAAACGCATGGCCATGCTCGAATGAGTCAATATGAGATATTGAGCTCATTTGTTTGAGTTAGTTTACTCAGGGATCAAGAAACACATAGATTGATCGAGGATGACACGGTCTATGCCTCATTGATCAATCTGATATCAAGGATAGAAGGACACGGTCATATATTATAGTAGTCACGGAAAGGTTAGTCGGATCTTGACTTATCTCGTAACTTGGGTAGCAATGATGTATTGCTAGATGCCGCTCATTGCTTGTGTATCTAAAAGAGTTTAGGTCCACTGCCAACGTTATGAGAGCCTATAGGGTCACACACAAAGAGCATGATAATTAGAGGAATTAGAGTATTCTAGTTTGACTAGAATAATATGGGAATAAGCTTAAGTACAAAATGGTTTTTGGACTTTAAGATTAATGAGAATTTTAGCTAATTGATTTAATGAGATTAATTCAATATGTTACCTTATTGATTTAATAAGATTAATTCAATATGATAACATAAGCTTAATTGAATTAATAAGTTTAATTCAATATGATAACATAAGCTTAATTGAATTAATAAGATTAATTCAACATGCATGAATGCCACATAAGAATGCCACATAAGCATGCCACCTAAGCATCCACCTAAGCTAGTTATGGTGGAAGGAAACAAAATGGTTTTGTCTCCTTAAGTGGCCGGCCAAACAAGGAAGCCAAATCCTTTTTGAGTGTGTCTCAATGCAATGGATTGCATTGAATGTGAAGGAGGTGGAAGGGTTTTTCCAACCCTATAAAAGGCTCCATGGAGTGGCCGGCCATAGTGAGTTTTTGGTGTTGTGGTTGTGAGAGAGCTTGGTGGAAGCTTTAGTTGTGTGGATTTGTGAGTGTAGGCTAGCAAGAAGAGGAGTCTTCTTCTTCCTTTCTCCTTTTCCCTCTCTTCCTCTCCTTTAGGGACTTCTCTAGCAAGAAGTAAAGGAGAGCTCTTCTAGTTTTCCTTTTGTGAGACAAGAGCGTGCTCGTGTGGATACGTATAGAGGCACGGACACTTGAACGTGCTAAAGATCCAACAAACCGAAAGGAAAAGCGGGATTAGCAAGGGCACGCAACAAAGGTAATCCTCTCCTATAAGATAGGTTTGGTTTAGAGAAATTTATTTTATACGAGTTTGCTTTCGCATGGATCACTTGGAAGGGATCCTATTTTCCGTTGCACATATGCCATTTGGCATACGAGATTTCCCTACAGTTGTATCAGAGCCACTTGCGAAAGATCGTATAAAAATAGGTTTTCTCTATTTTATATGTGATATAGAAGTAGGATAAATTTTATTATGAGTTGATAATTGCATTAGCAAATTTTCAAACATAATAAAATATCCAATGTCTTTTAAAAGTTAAAATGACATGGTGCATGGTTATGGCCTAGTCCCAAAAAGTTTGTGATTGTGTGTTGTAATTCTTAATACGGCCTGCGTGTCATGCCTTTCTCCTAATATTCTTGTTGTAAAATTAGTTTTAGACTCGAATGTAACTCGAGTATTTCTCCTTTTGTAATGTACAAAACAAGGATGGAGGGTCCATTGGAAGATGAGGTTACAAGGAGGAAGTCAACACACAAGACAACCAAAAGGAAGCACTTAGGAGAAGATGCTATCCCTAGGTTGACCAATCAATCTTTTCATTGGCTTGAGAAGATTGTAGAATAAGGGCCATAACCATGACACGTTAGTTTAATATGTATGTGATGCATGTTAGTTTAGCTTGTATGTGATGCATGATTAGTTTAGCTTATATGTGATGTATGCTAATATGTATATGATACATGTTTATTTCTTAATAAGTCTAAACTATATGCCTACCAAAGTTGGTACTCACTACTTCCTCGATCATTTGTTATTGGGTTTGCCAAAGCAAAGCAATGCATTTTATCTTGGAGGGGTGCGAGTGGACAATCGTGATGTCCCGCTATCAGTCTTGGTTAAGACTTAATTAAGTGTTTTCTTAATTGGTTAAGAAAGTAGAGGCATATATTAGCTTTGAACATAAGTGTTAACATTAGTTTTGTGTGATTTCCGAACATCAGCTTTGTCTTAGAAGTGGTCGTTGCTCCGATATCCAAGAAGGCCCCTGTGCCTCGCCACACACTGAAGTGGTTTAGGAATAAACACTAAACTAATCTAAAACTTAACCAAAGCTATTAAAGAGTTACATCAGATGTAATTGGCAAAAGATTGCCTACCTAATTATACTACGTCTTGGGCGATTAGCCAAAGCTAACTCAAGACGAATTATGATGTGGATCTTTATCCCATATAAATTTATAGCTAAAGAGTAGCTATGAGAATTTAGTGGGAGCCTCATTTAATTAAAGGCCTAATTAAATGATTTAGGTATGATACTTAACTTTGCATTTTAATGTTGTAGATCACCATGTCATCTAACACGACACACTTCTCTGCGATCTGTCCCTGAGAAGGACAAGCTCAATGGAGCAAACTTTCTTGATCGTATAGGAACTTGAGGATTATCCTCAAGCAAGAACGCAAAACTATATGTCCTAGAGCGGTCTACCCTGAAATACCGCCCCTACGGCCACTTTTCGTCTTTGAAAAGGATGCTTATAAGAAGCATCAAGATGACGATTAGATGTGTCATGCCTTATGCTTGCCACCATGAACTCGAGCTTGAAGCAACATGAGAACATGGATGCCTATGATATGGTTGAGCATTTGAAACAACTATATCAAGCTAGGCACGCGTTTTTGAAGTGTCTAAGGCTCTTTTGCATGCAAGATGCAAGAAGGAACACTGAGGAACTCACGTACTCAAAATGATTGGGTACGCGTTGAGAACCTTGAAAGACTAGGTTTTCCATCGAGCCAAGAATTGGCAATCGATGTTATCCCGCAATCGCTGTTTAAGCATACAATCAATTCGTCATGAATTATAACATGAATGAAATTGATAAACCTTTGCTGAGATTCTCGGCATGTTGAGAATCAACCAAAATCTCAAGAAGAAAGTTAGTAATGTACTAATGGTCAAGAAGGACAAAGGTAAGCGCAAAGGCAAGGGTAAGACCCAATCCAAAAGCAAGGCCAATTCATCCACTTCAAAGGGTAAAGGTAAAGTACCTAAGGAAGGGGACTGCTTCCATTGCGGTGAGACTGGACACTGGAAGCGGAACTGCAAAGTCTACCTTGAGGAAGTAAAGAACAAGAGAAGTGGGACTTCTGCCTCAGGTATACACGTTATAGAAGTTAATCTATCTATTTCTTCAACATGGGTATTAGATACCGGATGTGCATCTCACATTTCTACTAATGTGCAGGGACTGAGAAATAGTAGAATAATGGCAAAGGGTGAAGTGGACCTACGAGTAGGCAATGACGCAAAAGTTGTTGCTGTAGCTGTAGGAACATATTCTTTGTCTTTGCCCACTGGGCTTATCTTAGAACTAGAGGAGTGCTTCTATGTACCCGCATTAACAAAGAACATAATTTCTGTATCTTGTTTAGACAAGAAAAACTTTTCTTTTATAATAAAGGACAAATGTTGTTCCATTTATTTAAATGAAATGTTCTATTGTAATGCACCACTTATGAATGGTCTCTATGTTCTAGATTTAGATAACCCAATTTATAACGTAAATACCAAACGGTTCAAATCGAATGATTTGAACCAGACATATCTTCGCATCGTCGCAGGTCACATAAATGAAAAACGCATATCCCAACTCCATAAAGATGGATTATTGGACTCATTTGATTTTGAATCATATGAGATATGCGAGTCTTGTCTTTTAGGAAAGATGACTAAAACTCCATTTAGTGGACATGGCGAGAGAGCGACGGATTTGTTAGGACTCATACATACTGATGTATGTGGCCCTTTCAATGTCGAAGCCAGAGGAGGCTATAAGTACTTTATTACTTTCACTGAAGATATGAGTAGATTTGGCTACTTATATTTGATGAGACATAAGTCAGAATCCTTTGAAAAGTTCAAAGAATTCAAGAATGAAGTACAAAACCAACTTGGTAAGCGTATTAAGCTACTTCGATCAGATCGAGGTGGTGAATACCTTAGTCAAGAGTTTCGTGATCACCTGGCTGAGTGTGGGATAATATCCCAACTCACTCCCCCTGGAACACCACAATTGAATGGTGTATGTGAGAGGAGAAATCGTACTCTATTAGATATGGTACGATCAATGATGAGCCAGACTGATCTACCTACTTCCTTTTGGGGTTTAGCTCTAGAGACAACCGCTTTCACACTTAATCGCGTTCCATCAAAAGCCGTAGAAAAGACACCATATATGATATGGACCGGGAAGAGTCCCAAAATGTCTTTTATAAAGATTTGGGGTTGTGAAGCTTACGTTAGACGTCAAGTCTCAGATAAACTAGGACCCAAATCAGATAAGTGTTATTTTGTAGGATATCCCAAGGAAACTAAGGGATATTACTTTTGCAATCCCACACTTGGCAAGGTGTTTGTTGCCAGAAATGCTGTCTTTCTAGAAAGAGAATTTATTTCTAGAAATACTAGTGGGAGTAAAATTCATCTTGAAGAAGTTCAAGATGATGATAACACTAAGGCTTCGATGGAAAATGAACAGGCACCACAAAGTGTTGTGGATGAGGAATTTGTTGCCCAAAGAGTTGTGGAGCAAACACCTGTTCAAGTAGACCAACCTCTTCGTAAATCTAATAGGATCCGTCGTCAACCCGAGAGATATTCTTTTCTCTTGACTGACAACAGTGATGTATTGCTTATCAATCTTGACGAGCCTACATCCTATAAAGAAGCTATGATGAGCCCAGATTCCGAGAAATGGCTAGAGGCCATGAGATCCGAAATGGAATCCATGTACACTAACCAAGTATGGACTTTGGTTGATCCACCTGAAGGGGTAAAACCCATTGGGTGTAAGTGGGTCTTTAAAGTAAAGACATGGATGGTAATAAGCATACCTATAAAGGTAGATTGGTGGCTAAAGGATTCAAACAAATTCATGGTATTGACTATGAAGAAACCTTTTCACCGATTGCGATGCTTAAATCCATTCGGATCATACTTGCTATTGCGACCTACCATGATTATGAGATCTGCAGATGGATGTCAAAACCGCTTTTCAATGGAAAGCTACTCGAGGATGTGTACATGACACAACCCGAGGGTTTTGAAGATCCAAAGCATCTGGAAAGGTATGCAAACCGCAAAGGTCCATTTATGGACTAAAGCAAGCCTCTCAAGCCGGAATCTTCGATTCGATGATGCAATCAAAGAGTTTGGTTTCATCAAGAATGAAGATGAGCCTTGTGTCTACAAGAGAAATAGTGGGAGCACAGCTTGTATTTCTTGTCTTGTATGTAGATGACATACTTCATCGGAAATGATATTCCCTCAATCCGATGCTGTGAAGATGTGGTTAGGGAATTGTTTCTCGATGAAGGACTTAGTGAATTGCCTATATATTCTAGGCATCAAGATCTATAGAGATAGATCTAGAAGATTACTTGGCCTAAGTCGAGTACATACATTGATAAAGTGCTAGATCATTTTGCTATGCAAAATTCTAAGAAAGGGTTTCGCCTTTATCACATGGTGTGAGTCTTTCAAGACTCAATGTCCCTCTTCTAAGGAGGAGAGAGATCGCATGGATAAGATCCCTTATGCATCGCCTATAGGGTCTATCATGTACGCCATGCTTTGTACTGCCCGACGCCTCGTGATGCTTTGAGCATGACGAGTAGATACGATGATCCAGTGAAAGTCATCGGATAGCGGTCAAAAATATTCTTAAGTACTTACGAAGAGCGAAAGAATATTTCACGATATTTGGAGGCAATGAGGAGCTAATCAGAAGGGTTACGGTGATGCAAGCTTCCAAGCATAAGGATGACTATAGATCGCAATCGAGTACGTGTTTTGCACGAATGGTGGAGTGAGTCGGAAGAGTTCAAGCAGACACGATTCTTGATTCTACAGAAGCGAGTATATTGCGATCGATGCAAAGAAAGGAGGTGTTTGGCTCCGCAAGTTCATCGATGAACTTGGGGTAGTTCCTAGCATTGCAGATCCAATAGACCTCTATTGTGACAACAATGGGGCTATTGCGAGCTAAGGAACCTCGATCACATCAGCGGACCAAACACATACTGCGGCGCTTCCATCTCATCCGAGAGATCATCGATAGAGGAGATGTGAGGATATGCAGAGTACCGACAGAAGCTAACATCGCAGATCCATTGACCAAGGCTTTGGCACAGAGGAAGCATGATGGTCACACTAGGTCACTAGGTATTAGATATCATAGTGATTGGTACTAGTGCTAGTGGGAGATTGTTAGTTAAAGCCCTAGAACCAATCATGTGATGGTTGAATAGGGAACATTTTGTATCATATTCTATAAAGGCAAAGGATTGGTTATTATATTTACATCTTGCTTGTGACTAATTTAAATATAATAATGCCCTAGAAAAGTAGGTTCTTATCTACACATCAATTGGCAAATTGATTATGAGAGGTCAGAGAGAACACTTTCCTAACTGTTCCTAGTCGAGTATTAATATGCAAGGGCAATATTAATACATAAAGACTAGCATGTAGGTCAATTGATGACTTGATCTCACAAGTCATGGATATATGATATCAAGTTGACACATGGGTATATATTGGAGACTATATACTGAATCACGCCATGAGAAAGTTTCATGGATCGTTATATGAGTGTCATAAACTTTCTCATGTGACTATTGGTATGAATAGTCCTTAGACACGAAGTCACTACGGTTCCCTACATAAGGAGTTATGTACTTTGGTATCGTCAAACGTCACCCGTAGATAGGTGGACCATAAAGGACATGGGTATGTAACAAATTATGCGGAGGGATGTGAGTGATGTAGATGGGATCTATCCCTTCCATATGACGGGAGTGATATCGGTGGGCCCTTGATTGAGTAGAACTACTAAAACGCATGGCCATGCTCGAATGAGTCAATATGAGATATTGAGCTCATTTGTTTGAGTTAGTTTACTCGGGGATCAAGAAACACATAGATTGATCGAGGATGACACGGTCTATGCCTCATTGATCAATCGATATCAAGGATAGAAGGACACGGTCATATATTATAGTAGTCACGGAAAGGTTAGTCGGATCTTGACTTATCTCGTAACTTGGGTAGCAATGATGTATTGCTAGATGCCGCTCATTGCTTGTGTATCTAAAAGAGTTTAGGTCCACTGCCAACGTTATGAGAGCCTATAGGGTCACACACAAAGAGCATGATAATTAGAGGAATTAGAGTATTCTAGTTTGACTAGAATAATATGGGAATAAGCTTAAGTACAAAATGGTTTTTGGACTTTAAGCTTAATGAGAATTTTAGCTAATTGATTTAATGAGATTAATTCAATATGTTACCTTATTGATTTAATAAGATTAATTCAATATGATAACATAAGCTTAATTGAATTAATAAGATTAATTCAATATGATAACATAAGCTTAATTGAATTAATAAGATTAATTCAACATGCATGAATGCCACATAAGAATGCCACATAAGCATGCCACCTAAGCATCCACCTAAGCTAGTTAAGGTGGAAGGAAACAAAATGGTTTTGTCTCCTTAAGTGGCCGGCCAAACAAGGAAGCCAAATCCTTTTTGAGTGTGTCTCAATGCAATGGATTGCATTGAATGTGAAGGAGGTGGAAGGGTTTTTCCAACCCTATAAAAGGCTCCATGGAGTGGCCGGCCATAGTGTGTTTTTGGTGTTGTGGTTGTGAGAGAGCTTGGTGGAAGCTTTAGTTGTGTGGATTTGTGAGTGTAGGCTAGCAAGAAGAGGAGTCTTCTTCTTCCTTTCTCCTTTTCCCTCTCTTCCTCTCCTTTAGGGACTTCTCTAGCAAGAAGTAAAGGAGAGCTCTTCTAGTTTTCCTTTTGTGAGACAAGAGCGTGCTCGTGTGGATACGTATAGAGGCACGGACACTTGAACGTGCTAAAGATCCAACAAACCGAAAGGAAAAGCGGGATTAGCAAGGGCACGCAACAAAGGTAATCCTCTCCTATAAGATAGGTTTGGTTTAGAGAAATTTATTTTATACGAGTTTGCTTTCGCATGGATCACTTGGAAGGGATCCTATTTTCCGTTGCGCATATGCCATTTGGCATACGAGATTTCCCTACACTTTACATGCCAAGTACTCAAGACTTGGACTTTCCATGACATGGTCAACTCCAGTCAACCATCAAAATCCCTCTCGAGTCAAACTCGAGTCTGGTCAATCATGACCTAGGTCAATTGCACCAACAATCTCCCCAAAACATTATCATACATCAATGTCAAACCTTCATGTCAAACATCAAAATATTGCTCGAGTCAAACTTAAGTCTGGTCAATCATGACCTGGGCCGATTGCACCAAAAGTCTCAACCTTCTATCCAGATCAAGTTGATCGCGATCAACCTTTCAGATTGATCATATCCCTCGATTCAGAGTTGGATTGATCACAACCGTTGGATGCATTGCCTAGTTAATTGATTAATCAGATTCAATTAACCTAGCTTAAATGGACGGTTGGGATTCGATGTGCTTCGATCGGATGACCAAGGAAAAGGGGCTTTAAAAACTAACATTTTCACCCTTTTTCCCCCATCGCACAGAATAGCAGAGTCCCTCCATCGCACAACATCGGCACCTTCCCCTTCCATGCCCAAGCCTCGCCGGCCGTCCACTTCCTCCGTCAAGGCCAGTGGTGGTCTCCTCCATCACGTCTCTACCACCGGCAGCCATAGTCTTCAAGCACCGCTGGCAGCGTCGAGTGGATTTCAACCGACGTTTCTTCACTGTCGCTTCCTCTGTTACCGCCGATCACCAGAGTGGGGATTCCCCTCAGTTATCACCTTCATTGGCACTATCACCTTCGGATTCGAGGAGGAGTTCCTCCCCGACGACACTTCTTCAAGCTCAACGGGATCTGCAAGAGTTCGGAGCATCCATCAAACTACTGGATTCAAAAGTTTGCACCATCCTACATCCATTGCCATTTGCGGAGTCTCGATCGAGCTTCGTTGGACTTAGCCGAAGGAACTTGTTCATTCATCGGGTCTATCTTGGGTTGATTAGATCATTTATTTCCTCTTCCAGTTTTTATTGCTTTAAATCCTACATTATTTGATTCAGTTGTTTCATGTTAGTTTAGATGTTTAATTATCTTGCAACCGTAGGTAAGAGCTCAAATCCTAAACCCCCATCTTCAAAAGAAAACCCAAAGCAATAATTAGAAATCCTAAGTTTACTATTCTATCGATTACACTTGTTGGGAAATGATCCGGGCCATCCACTATGCTATATTATTATAGTTAGGGGGTTCGGTAATTAATTTGAAATGGTACCATGACAAATACCTATTCATCACTAATCCAAGACCAAGTCTTGGCAATTCGTGTATTTTTTCATGTTTTTGTGTGCAAGATTATTCAATGGCCCATCTCGAGGGGTTTAGCACTGCCCAACCTCCATTTTTCAACGGAGATGACTTCCATTCTTGGAAGGGTCGGATGGAATGTTACCTCAAGACCCAAGTCGAGATGTGGATAATTACCCAGATGGGCTTTAGTCTACCAACCAATGAAGACAATGAGTTCTTGGACTACGGCAAGTGGACGAACGCCATGAAGCGACAAGTGGAGGCCGATGCAAAAGCTACGTAAATCCTGCAGTGTGGCCTCTCCAAGGAAGAACTCAATCGCGTCAGCCCCTTCATCGAAGCAAAGGTTCTATGGAACAAGCTCATCGAGATACACAAAGGGACGACCGACACAGAGGTATGCAAATGGGATCTCTTATTAAATAAATTATTTAATCTAAAGACGCAGGATCACGAGACAGCGATGCAACTCCATGCAAGGATCCAGAACATAATGAATGGCCTACATTCAATTGGGCAAAAGGTGGAGAACCTCGATGTGATAAGGTACGCTTTAGATGCATTTCCTAGGACTACTTTGTGGGCATCCATGGTTGATGTCTACAAAGTATCTAGAGACCTTTCAAAAATTAGATTAGACGAGTTATTTTCGGAATTCAAATTGCATGAACAAACTAACACGACCCTGATCAAGAAAGGTGTAGCGTTAGTTGTAGGTCAAAGGAAAAAGGCAAAGTGGAAGCCACCTCTAGAAGAAGATGACTACCAATCAGAGGAAGAAATGGAGACCGAACTAGTCAACCTAGTTCGGAGGATGATAAAAAAAGGAAAGGAATACGAGACAACCAAAGAAAGCATTCCAAGCAACTTGGGAAGAAGAAGACCAAGGCAATGACTTGGCATTCATGGCGAGACCGATTGAGTCTGAGTCTGAGTTCGAAACAAACTACGAATCTAAATCTGACTTCGATGATGAATTCAAGTCAAGACTCAAAGCCGACTCAAAAGGGAAGGTCAAGGTAAGTCGTTCATTAATCAAAAATTTATATCATTCCATTAAATTATTAGATAGAAAGTTAGCTAAGTCTGAGTCTATGGTCGAGTCCTTGCTTAAGGAGGTTAAACTTCTCAAGCATGAGGCCACCTTAACCTCTTCGACTAGTCAAGTTCAAGAGGGACACTCAACTAAAGTCGAAAAACATGCGGAAGAGAATTCTCTCTTGAAAGGGCAACTTCAAGAGCTCAAGGCTAGGTTGAAAAAGTTTACATTGGGATCCAAGGGTCTTGATCGACTCCTTGGAACTCAAAGAGTCGTGTACAACAAGGTCGAACTCGGGTTTAGGACAACAACTACGAACAAATCATACATGTAAATTGTCAATCGTAGTAATCAAAAAGTCCAGGCATGGGTCTCTAAGACCTTTTCAAATTCACCATTAGGTTCAACCAAGTATTGAGTTCCCAAGGATCAAGTCCACTATTTGGATAAACCGTATTGGTTCAATGTTCTAGGGGGAGCTAATACTAAAATTGTGTACTCGATCTCTTAGTGAAACTCTACATGCTTAATTTTTATTTTAATTTCTAGAATGGTTAGATAGGACCAATTATTAATCAAACTTGACAACATAGTATCAGGACGTGGCGAGATGATAATACATTAGGGAGACGAGATCTTGTGTATCTGAGCTAGATAAGGTGTATCTAGCTTGGTGCACTCGGCTAAGTTGAAGTAGCTGAAGCTACCTCGCCACATCCTAAACTAGTTAGACCAGGAAGTAATCCTAAGTGAATTAAGTGAGCATTTTCCTAAAATTGGCTTTGTCTGTCTAAGGAAGTGGTTGTTGTTCTGATCAAAGAAGGCCTCTGTGCCTTGCCATGACCTGGAAGCCATTTTTTTTGAAAGGTTTACTTAATGATCTAAAGGTTTAATCCGAATTTAACCCAAGGTTGATTAATTCTCAAATCACTAAGTTTAACCAAGTAAAATTGAAATCATCTCACAAGAACATATAAGGTGAACATGTTTTGATACACATACAATGGGTGAGATGCTAAGGACAATTAAAATAAGAATAGTTCAATTTTCGAAATAGTTTCAAAACTTATAAGAATATGTATCATCATGATTGTTGTATTTAACATAATTTGATTGGCCAATACTAGACATATAAGTTAGGTCAAGTTTAGACCCCTAAACTTTCTAGGCTCCATTTGATTGACTAAGGGGGAAATACTAATCTTAAGGGTTACATTACAATGTTTTAAACTCTTCAAGGTATTTTTGAAATCATACTTATGTTTATTACATTTAAGTATCTTGAAATCTTAAATTATGTTTGTAGTAGTTTTCCAAAACTTACTTTACCAAAACAAGCTATTATACACTTTCTCTAAAAAAAACTAGTTTAACATTGTTGGTGCAGAGGAATGAAAAAAAAACTCAAATTAATCCTACACCTTTAGTTACATCTAGGATGCTATATAATCCGTAGAACTTAAATTAATGAACTTAAAAGGGACAAATGCTTTGCTTGGACTCTTATAATTATTTCATCTATTTGTTAATGAAATTTCTTATCCTTCAAGTACACCCCTATCTTATAAACACACCCCTTTCTTTTTCGATATATGGCAATGTTGGACATTCTGAGCCGCAAAAACCATTTTTTGCATTGTGGAAACCTCGGAATGCCCAGCCACGGATCTGTGCGAAGATATATAAAATTAAAACATGTATGTGCTTAAGTAAACCTAGATCTACCTTAGATTTAGAAGGTGAGAGCATTACCCTCGTAGCGACACCCTTCGCTTATCCCGCTCGTCCAAACGCTTTGCCGGAACTCAAGAGTGTCATGTGTACACTCCTCTACAAGTATCCACAAGGACAAATGGTGAAGAAAAACACCTTAGAGTGTGCTAGCACCCTTTAGGTATTTCGGCCAAGGAAGTCTTGGGAGATCAAGAAGGAGAGCTAGGAAGAAGATGATGAAGTTACAAACCAAAAATGAATTCCCATCATCAAATGAAAGTGGTCGGCCACTTATTGTTGGGGGGGTTACATGCATGCATGTAACTCCAAGAGCCTATGGCTCTTTGTCTCCCTCATGAGGTGGCACCACATGATAAGTCCATGATGATGTGGAACACCATCATTGGCCAGCCCCCATGCCAAGTCACCACGACATGACAAATGGTCAAGTCAAAATTGACCATTCATCTTCCCTCTCAAGTCAAGTCAAACTTGACCTCTTATCTCCCATGGTTGATCAAATCTAACCACTTGATTCAAGTCAATTTGATTTAATGAATCCCTATTCATTAATTTAAATTGACCCAATGAATCAAATCTAAATTAGACTCATTCAACACTTGAATCAAATTGAGTCTAACTCAATTAGTCTAATTTGGATTACTCTTAATCCAATTTGGTTCATCCCATGAACCTAATCCTCATGGTTCATCATATAAACCTAATCTCCATCTAATTTCCCTTTGTGTGTGACCCTATAGGTTCTTGTAACGTTGGCAATGCTCCTCATCTGATTTAGGAACATAAGCAATGAGCGGTATCTAGCAACACATCATTGCTACCCAAGTTACAAGAATGTTGAGCTCCAACAACACCTTTGTGCTACTAATTGTGACTCTCATAATATGTGATAATGTCCCTCTATCCTTGACATCTAGATTGACCAATTGAGGCATAGACCATGTCATCCTCGGTACAATCTATATCTTGAATTCCAAGTAGACTCACTCTAATCAAATGAGCTCAATATCTCATATTGACTCATTTGGGCATGGCCATGCACTTCGTGGTCTCACTCTATCAAGAATAACGATGTCACTCCCGTCATATAGGAGGGATAGATCCCATCTACATCACTCACATCCCTCCGCATAATTTATTTACATACCCGATGTCGCCATTATAGTCCACCCATTTACGGGTGACGTTTGACGAAGCCAAAGTATGCAACTCCTTATGTAGGGAACCATGGTGACTTCAGGTCTAATGACTAATAGTCATACTAATAGCCACATGAGAAAGTATATGACACTCATATAACGATCCATGATACTTTCTCATGGCGGGTCATTTAGTATACATTCTCCAATGCATACCCATGTGTCAACTTGATATCTCATATCCATGACTTGTGCGATCAAGTCATCGTGTTGACCTACATGCTAGTATCTACGCATTAACATTATCCCTAAATGTTAATACTTGACTAGTAATGATTAAGAGTAGTATTCTCTATATCAACTCATTATCGATTCAACCAATCGATTGATATAGATAAGAACCTACTACTCAAGGACATTATTATACTTAGTTATTTGACACCAATACAAGTAAATATAATAACCATGCCTTTATAAATAGGAATATAATACAATAAAGTCCATACAACAATCATCACATGATTGGCTCTAGGGCTTTCACTAACAATCTCCCACTAACACTAGTGTCAATCACCGTAGTATCTAATACCCAATGACTTAGTGTGACCATCATGCTTTTTCTGTGTCAAAGCCTTGGTCAAGGGATCTATGATGTTATCTTCAGTGGGTACTCACAGCTCCACCATTCAAACAAAACACGAACCCTGACTGTGATCTATAATCATCCTGGTCAGTTTGGAAGCTGGCATCGCTGTAACCCTTTACAGCTAGCTCCTCATCGCCTCCAAATATCAAGAAATATTCTTTAGTCATTCTCAAGCACTTAAGAATATTTTTGACTGCTATCTAGTGACGCTCACTTGAATCTGACTAGTATCTACTCGTCATGCTCAAAGCATACGAGACATCAGGATGAGTACACAGTATGGCGTACATAATAGATCCTATAGCAGATGTGTAAGGGATCTTATCCATGCGGTCTCTCTCCTCTCTAGAAGAGGGACTTTGAGTCTTCGAAAGACTCACACCATGTGACATTGTCAGGAGTCCCTTCTTGGAATTTTGCATGACAAATCATAGTAATACCATGTCAATGTATGTACTCTGACTTAGGCCAAGCAATCTGTTAGATCTATCTCTATAGATCTTGATGCCTAAAATACAGGCTGCTTCACCTAAGTCCTTCATTGAGATGCACGTCCCCAGCCAAGTCTTCACAGACTGTAACGAAGGGATGTCATTCCCAATGAGTAGTATGTCATCCATATACAATACAAGGAAGACAACTGTGTTCCCAATAACCCTCTTATAGACACAGGGTTCATCATCATTCTTGATGAAACCAAACTGTTTGATCTCATCATTGAATCGAAGATTCCAGCTCCGAGAAGCTTGCTTTAGCCCATAAATGGACCTTTGCAGTTGTTCAGTTACATTGCTTATGTTGTGGATCTACCGACCTCGAGTTGTATCATACACATTACAAACCATTCGAAATGGTTTGAAATCCATCGCGGATCATAATCGTAGGTATGCTCGATAGCAAGCATGATCCAGAATGGACTTAAACATGCCACTAGAGAAAAGTTTTACATTAGTAATATATGAGAGATGTCCTAAGGCAATCGCCTTATGTATGAACCATTTATATGATAAATGAAGATTCACTATTTGAGTATACATGTTTTATGTATTTGATTGGATCTTAAACTCATTTCTTGAATGTCACGATACGATTCACGGCATGAGAGAATTTGTGATTGGATCACAACTAGTGAGTATCTCTACATGTGTAATTGTGATGTATCGGAATTATCCTAGTCGATGAATTGATGGATTTGGACACCATCAGATTACAGCCGAGACTAGAGGTATACTCCTTGGTGTATCAAGCGGTGATTCTCCTTTTGGAGACATTGTGATGTCGGAGTTAATCGTGGATGCTAGTTATGGTAACTAGTTCATTGGGTGACCAGTAGTAAGACTTCATATGGTTCTCTGCATATATAGATATATCGATGAAGTTCTTCTTTGTGGCTTAAGTCACGATGTTCCTTTGACTTGCGGTATTCAAGTCATCTTGATCATGGAGACTTATGCTTTGACATCTTAAGCAAACATCTCTAAGGAGATGTGGACTCGGGATGATTGGGTAAAAGTCGAAGTGATCGAAGGTGTTTGAATAGCCTATAAAGGATTCACCACTCCTTGTAGGTAGATGTATACCCATGGCCTCTCGTCAGATTGTTACTAAAGTCTTTGGCCAAAGCATTACATGTTTAGAGTAAGGTACTCTTCGATACATGTGCAGTAACTAGAATCCGTAGGACGAGGAAATGATACTTGGGCTAGGTGTGACGTAGTCAGCCTAGTGGGGACTGACACTATAGACCATGTCCTGAACCAAGTGGGTATAAGAAGAGTGAAGGGAATGGGGCACGATTCATTCGAGCTGCTGAAGGGTTTCAGAAATAGTTCTGGATCAACCGTTGATCTTTTCGGTTAATTGGGGATCATGATGTACTACTAGGTGCCAGTCATGATCGTTCTATAATTAATGGTTAATTATAGACGGCCAACATAAACCGAGAACCTATTTGGTCACACGCAGAATGAGCGTAATCCGAAGGATTTAAAACGAGCTTGAGAATGAGATTCTCAGACCGAGAGAAACTAGGTTTGGTTGGACCAAACAAGAAGCGAGCATGAAATCGTTTCAGTCGCAATGGAAGCGTGGATGGGCTGTGTCTTATGAATACATAATGGATGAACCAAAATGGTTTGGTTCTAATCCAATGGAGGAGAATAAACCAATGGGTTTGGTTTATTTTAAACAAATGAACCAAAAGTTGGTTCAGTTCGTTTTAACTTAAAATAAACCATCATGGTTTGGTTTATTTTAACTTATATTAATGGAGCGAGTTAACGGGCCTTATGGTTATGATCCAATAATCATTAAGAGAATTAGTTCTCAATAAAAGAGGGCTTAAACCCTAATCCAAAACCCTAACCTAGTTTTGGCCGCCCATCCTCACCATCTAATCGACACCAACTCCATTGTCGCCGCCCACCTCTTCTAACCGGCGTCCAGAAGGAGCCTTCCTTCCCCCTCGCCGGCGTCGAGCTGCTGCCGGTTGGTGCTCCGGTGATCTTCCTTAGGTTCGGTAAGAAGGTGAGCTTCCTCCTTTCTTTTGGCCGGCCCTTACTCCACCACCAAAGCTGTCAAGTTTTCTGGACAGCTTGTTTCTCTCTCGTCGGAGCGTCGTTTGGACGACGGTTAGAGCTCCAACAGCGCCTAACTTACCAGGGATTCGATCTCCGGTAATCCTCATAGGTGGAGGACGAAGGATTCATCAAACGGTTGACGAATACCTCTCCGGAGAAGCGAGTTTTGAGGACTCGTCTTTGGATCCGAATTTGGATTCGGGTCGTGATCCTCTCTCGATCACGTCGTCTTCAACACGAGGCTAGTAACCCGTACGAAGACGAAGCTCATGACTTTGTGAAGTCATCCCGAAGATACTCAGCGTGGATACGGATAGAGACGATTCTAGCGAGGATCATTCCGGTTGATGCCGTTCCCGCTACACGTGATACGAAAGGTATACGTAGTTAAATTTCCTTTTATTGCAAATTTAAATTTATGGTTATGTCTACACATGTTGTACTATGCATGCGTGTGATGTGTGTATTGTAATAAATGTAGATTTATTATTTTTATTTCTTCCGCTCTGCACATGTTTGCGAAACATGTTCGAACACACACTCGTCGCGGTGCCGGAAACCCAACAGTGGTATCAGAGCCCAGGTTGTGTTTCAACATAATCATAAAATGGTTTTGCGATAGTCATAATGATATTTCTAGAAATTTTCTACTTTTGGAAAGTTTGAAGTATTTATCGAAATTTTCAATTTTGGAAAGTCTAGAAGTATTTATGGAAATCATCCACTTTTGGAAAGTTGGAAGTATTTATGGAAATTGATATTTTCCATAAATAAAATATTTGATTATATTTTGAAATTTTTTTTCCTAATTTAATCTTGATTTGATTTGCAAAATCAAATCTTAAAATATTTTATTTTCATAAGTAGCTTTGATGATTTAGGAAATTGGTTTCCTAAATTGACTTTCCTTAATCAACTATTTCCACAAATAAAATATGTGATTAGATTTAAAAATTTGTTTCCTAATTTAATCATGATTTGATTTGGAGAATCAAATCTTAAACATATTTTATTTCCATAAATAGTTATGACATATAAGGAAATTATGTACATGACATAATTGTATGCCATGTAATTGCATTAGATGCATATCATTATGCCATGCGTGTCGTGACATGTAGATGTATGCCGTGTATGCCATGTCATGTAGATAATAGTTATTTGCATGCAAAGAGGATGAGACATAAAAACCTTTAAACAATATTAAAGCTAACACCTTCCATTAATATGGTTAGAACCAGAGTTCCGTTTCTTGTTTGGGTTGTTGGACTCTCTCCAAGCCCGGCTCGAACCCGAATATGTTCAAACCATGGAATAGTTTAATACTAATATGGTAAGAGTCAAAGGTCAATCGTTAGCTTTGGTTGTTGGACTCTCTCCAAGCTGGGCTAATTGGTTGAATGCGCTCTAACCATATTAAAACTATTTCTCGATTAATGGGTTGGCTTTAACCTGGAGCATCGGCTTGTTGGACTCTCTCCAAGGTCGATGTAAAGGGAGGTGAAGTTGGGTGCTATGCATATGATGCATACTTGTTAATGTGTTAACAACCCGATGTATGTGTGAACATTTAATTAGTTGATAGCACATTGTGATAGTTGCATATACGTGATATGCAATCGGTATAGTTGATACCTACCGTCGTAGTTATGAATGGCTTGTTGGACTCTCTCCAAGGTTGTTCATATCTATGATGGATATCAGCCCATTCAGAGATGGACCTACGATCTCCCGAAGTGATTTTGGGGTTTTTGAAATTCGAAAAATGAATAGGATTTATAAATGTATATTGATGCATTTTAAAAACCATTTTCTCATATATGCTCGTTTTGTATTTCTAGGTCAATTATTTGATCATGACGTCTTTGAATTTGCGCACTATTTTGGATTCAAACAAACTGACTGGGCCTAACTTCCTGGACTGGCTTAGAAACCTTAGAATTGTTCTCAAGGAGGAAAAACTAGCATATGTCCTTGAAGAGCTTCTTCCCAACCGTCCTAAGGATGATGCAACTCCAGACCAAATGTTGGTCTATCAGAAGCATGTGGCAGATTCTGAGCTGGCGAGTTGCATCATGCTAGCGGCGATGGTACCTGAGCTGCAAAAGCAGCATGAGCATATGGATGCTAATACTATGGTCTTCCATCTTCATGAGTTGTTCGATGAGCAAGTGAGATCCGAAAGGTTCGAGGTCTCTAGGCTCCACTTCACCACGAAGATGCAAGAAGGTTCGTCTATAGTGCAGTTTGTACTAAAGATGAATGGGTACATCGAGCGGCTAGCCACCCTCGGGTTTGTGATGGATCACGAATTAAGTATTGACTTAATTCTGCATTGTTTGCCCAAGAATTTCTCACAATTTGTGATGAACTAACGGATGAACAAATTATAATCCACTATTCCTGAGTTCCTCAATATGCTGAAGACTGTGGAGCCTTCTATGAAGCATGAGGAGAAGGCGGTTCTGTTAGTTGATTCCTCAAAGAAAGGTTCTAAGAGGAAGGCAAAAGAACAGAAGAAAGGGAAGAACAAGAAGGCAAAGAAGGCAGAACCAGCACAAAAGGGCACTTGCCATCATTGTGGCAAGGAAGGCCACTGGCAAAGAAACTGCAAGATTTATCTTGAGTCCATGAAGAAGAAGAAGGTATCTGATGCCCCATCCTCTTCAGGTATCTTCGTTATTGATTGTCATTCTATTTCCTTAGACACTTGGGTATTGGATACTGGGTGTGGCTCACATATATGTAATGACATACAGGGGCTAAGGAATAGAAGAAGACTCGTCAGAGGGGAGTCAAATTTGCGAGTTGGCAATGGAGCAAAGGTTGCTGCGATCGCAATCGGAACTTATTTGCTGAAGCTCCCTAGTGGACTAGTCTTGGAACTGGACAATTGCTATTATCTTCCTTCTCTAATAAAGAACATTGTTTCTATTTCCTGTTTAAATAGAAATGGTTTCCATTTGACGTTTAGTAACAATTGTTGTTATATAACTTTGAATGGCGTACTTTATGGAACTGGAACTTTGAGTAATGGCATTTATACGTTGGATGTATCCAGTGACATTTTCAATATCGAAGCGAGCAACACGCATGCTCGAAAGGGTAATCAATTAGACTCCTATATGTGGCATTGTCGTCTTGGCCATGTAAGCAAGAAACGCATGTCCGAATTACACCGATGTGGAATTCTGGAATCGTTTGAATTGGATTCATACGATACATGCGAATCATGCTTAAAAGGCAAGATGACTAAGTTACATTTTTCAGGAAAAGGTGAACGAGTGGAAGAGTTACTAGGTCTAATACATACTGATGTATGTGGACCTATGTCAACTCAAGCTTTAGGAGGCTATAGCTACTTCATTACCTTCACCGATGATCACTCACGGTTTGGGTATGTGTTCTTGATGAAACACAAGTCTGAAGCCTTTGAAAGGTTCAAAGAATTCAGAAATGAAGTAGAGAAACAACATGACAAGAGTATTAAAATACTTCGATCGGATCGAGGTGGTGAATACTTGAGTCAGGAGTTTCTTGATTATCTAAGAGACAATGGTATATTGTCTCAATGGACTCCGCCATATACACCACAGCATAATGGTGTATCTGAGAGGCATAACCGGACCATGTTGGACATCGTCAGGTCAATGATGAATCATGCGAATCTTCCCAAGTCCTTTTGGGGCTATGCACTTCAGACAGCTGTTTACTTGTTAAACAGAATGCCTACCAAGGTAGTCTCTACTACTCCATATGAGATATGGAATAGTAAGAAACCTCATGTATCTTACTTGAAGATATGGGGTTGTCCTGCTTATGTGAAGTGGACTGTATCAGACAAATTGGATGCTAAGTCTGATAAATGTCTATTTATTGGATACCCTAAGGAAACAAGGGGTTACCAATTATATCATCCTATGGAACAAAAGGTGTTTGTTTCAAGGCATGCTTTGTTTCTAGAGAAAGAGTTTCTCTTGCAAGAAAACAGTGGGAGTGTCATTGAGCTTGAGGAGGCTCGAGAGACTCAAATAGACTTTGATGAGATACCTGGTGAAGCACAACAGCCGACAACTCATAGTGATGAGCAATCGGCTGGACCTATTGTAACACCACATCTTCGTAGATCTGGTAGAACACACAATATTCCTGAGAGATATGGATTTCTCGTAAGTGAATTGAACGACGTGTTACTCATTGATGATGAGGAGCCTACCAGTTATGAAGAAGTGCTGACAAGTTCAGAAAGGGATAAGTGGCTTGGTGCCATGAAGTCGGAAATGGATTCCATGTATGAAAACCAAGTTTGGAACTTGGTTGACCCACCTGAAGGCATAAAGCCTATAGGGTGCAAGTGGGTTTTCAAGAAGAAAACCGACATGGATGGTAATGTGATTACCTATAAGGCTAGATTGGTGGCAAAAGGATATCATCAAAAACAAGGTGTTGATTATGACGAAACCTATTCGCCTGTAGCTTTGCTTAAATCCATTCGGATGCTCCTGGCCATAGCGTCTCATTATGATTATGAGATATGGCAGATGGATGTGAAAACATCTTTCCTTAATGGAAATCTGCTCGAGGACGTGTATATGATACAACATGAGGGTTTCACATCGGTTGATAAAACCAAGGTATGCAAATTGCGACGGTCCATATATGGATTGAAGCAAGCATCCAGGAGCTGGAATATCCGTTTTGATGAGGCGATCAAAAAGTTTGATTTCTCACAAAATCCAGACGAACCTTGTGTGTACAAGATGGTTAGTGGGAGTGCAGTCGTGTTTCTAGTATTGTATGTCGATGACATATTACTTATAGGAAACGATGTTTCAATCTTACAGTCAGTTAAGGTTTGGTTATCCAAGATATTCTCCGTGAAAGACCTGGGAGAAGCAACCTACGTCCTCGCGATTAAGATCTATAGAGATAGATCAAAACGGTTGCTTGGTCTTTCGCAGTCTACATATATAGACCGAGTGCTAAAGAGGTTTAGCATGTCGAAATCCAAGAAAGGTTTCCTACCCATCAGGCATGGGGTACACCTTTCGAAGTCTATGTGTCTGCGCACAGAAGATGAGAGGATTTGCATGAGTAAGATTCCCTATGCATCCGCAATAGGATCTATCATGTATGCTATGTTATGTATGAGGCCCGATGTATCGTATGCTCTGAGTGTCACGAGCAGATACCAGTCTGATCCAGGAATGGATCATTGGGTGGCTGTTAAGACGATCCTTAAGTACTTAAGAAGAACTAAGGATGTGTTCCTAATATATGGAGAAGGGGACATGGTGATACGCGGGTATACGGATGCCAGCTTCTAGACAGACAAGGATGATTCTAGGTCTTAGTCTGGATACGTGTTCACCTTGAATGGGGGCGCAGTGAGTTGGAAAAGTTCCAAACAAGACACTGTAGCGGATTCTACCACTGAGGCAGAATACATTGCAGCTTCGGAAGCAGCAAAGGAAGCGGTTTGGATCAAGAAGTTCGTTTATGAACTTGGTGTGATTCCGACCATTGTTGAAGCAATACCGGTCTACTGCGACAACAATGGAGCAATTGCACAGGCAAAAGAGCCAAGGTCTCATCAACGATCCAAATATGTGCTTCGCCGCTATCATCTTATCAGAGAGATCATCAGTAGGAACGAAATACAAATCGAGAAAATTCCCACTGAAAGGAACTTAGCGGATCCTTTGACTAAGGCATTACCTCAAAATAAGTTTGAGGGTCATGTTAGAGCTTATGGTATTGGATACTGTAGCGATTGGCATTAGGCCAAGTGGGAGTCTGTTAGTAATATATGAGAGATGTTCTAAGGCAATCGCCTTATGTATGAACCATTTATATGATAAATGAATATTCACTATTTGAGTATACATATTTTTATGTATTTGATTGGATCTTAAACACATTTACTGAATATCCATGATATGATTCACAGCATGAGAGAATTTATGATTGGATCACAACTAGTGAGTATCTCTACATGTGTAATTGTGATGTATCGCAATTATCCCTAGTCGATGAATTGATGGATTTAGACACCATCAATTCTGTCGAGACTAGCACGAGGTATACTCCTTGGTATATCCAAGCAGCTGATTCTCACTGACTGGAGACATTATGATGTCCAGAGTTAATCGTGGATGTTAGTTATGGTAACTAGTTCATAGGAGTGACCAGCCGTAAGACTTCATATGGTTCTCTTCATATATAGATATGTCAATGAAGTACTTACTGTAGCTTAAGTGTGATGTTCCTTTGACTTGCGGTATTCAAGTCATCTTGATCATGGAGACTTATGCTTTGACAACTTAAGCAAGCATCTCTAAGGAGATGTGGACCCGGGATGATTGGGTAAAAGTCGAAGTGATCGAAGGTGTTTGAATAGCCTATAAAGGATTCACCACTCCTTGCAAGGAGATGTATACCCATGGCCTCTCATTGGATTGTTACTAAAGTCTTTGGCCAAAGTATTACATGTTTAGAGTAAGGTACTCTTCAATACATGTGCAGTAACTAGAATCCGTAAGACGAGGAAATGATACTTGGGCTAGGTGTGATGTAGTCAGCCTAGTGGGGACTGACACTATAGACCATGTCCAGAACCAAGTGGTTATAAGATGAGTGAAGGGAATGGGGCATGATTCATTCGAGCTGCTGAAGGGTTTCAGAAATAGTTCTGGATCAACCATTGATCTTTTCGGTTAATTGGGGATCATGATGTACTACTAGGTGTCACTCATGATCGTTCTATAATTAATGGTTAATTATAGACGACCAACATAAACTGAGAACCTATTTGGTCACACGCACAACGAGCATAATCCGAAGGATTTAAAACGAGCTTGAGAATGGGATTCTCAGACCGAGAGAAACTAAGTTTGGTTGGACCAAACAAGAAATGAGCATAAAATCGTTTCAGTCGCAATGGAAGCGTGGATGGGTCATGTCTTATGAAGACATAATGGATGAACCAAAATGGTTTGGTTCTAATCCAATGGACGAGAATAAACCAAAGGGTTTGGTTTATTTTAAACAAATGAATTAAAAGTTGGTTCGGTTCGTTTTAACTTAAAATAAACCATAATGGTTTGGTTTATTTTAACTTATATTAATGGAGCGGGTTAACGGGCCTTATGGTTATGTTCCAATAATCATTAAGAGAATTAGTTCTCTATAAAAGAGGGCTTAAACCCTAATCCAAAACCCTAACCTAGTTTTGGCCGCCCACCCTCACCATCTAATCGGCGCCAACTCCATTGCCGCCGCCCACCTCTTCCGACCGGCGTCCAGAAGGAGCCTTCCTTCCCCCTCTCCGGCGTCGAGCTGCTGCCGGTTGGTGCTCCGGTGATCTTCCTTGGGTTCGGTAAGAAGGTGAGCTTCCACCTTTGTTTTGGCCGGCCCTTACTCCTCCACCAAAGCTGTCCATTTTTCTGGACAGCTTGTTTCCCTCTCGTCGGAGCGTCATTTGGACGACGGTCAGAGCTCCGACAGTGCCTAACTTACCGGGGATTCGATCTCTGGTAATCCTCATAGGTGGAGGACGAAGGATTCGTCAAACGGTCGACGAATACCTCTCCGGAGAAGCGAGTTTTGAGGACTCGTCTTTGGATCCGAATTTGGATTCGGGTCGTGATCCTCTCTCGATCACGTCGTCTTCAACACGAGGCTAGTAACCCGTACGAAGACGAAGCTCGTGACTTTGTGAAGTCATCCCGAAGATACTCGGCGTGGATACAGATAGAGACGATGCTAGCGAGGATCGTTCTTGTTGATGTCGTTCCCGCTACACGTGATACGAAAGGTATACGTAGTTAAATTTCCTTTTATTGCAAATTTAAATTTACGGTTATGTCTACAGATGTTGTACTATGCATGCGTGTGATGTGTGTGTTGTAATAAATGTAGATTTATTATTTTTATTTCTTCCGCTGTGCACATGTTTACGAAACATGTTCGAACACACACTCGCCGTGCTGCCGGAAACCCAACAGTTTCATCATAGTCAATACCATGAATTTGCTTGAAATCTTTAGCCACCAATCGACCCTTATAGGTATGTGTAAGTCCATCCATGTCAATCTTTCTCTTAAAGACCCACTTACACCCAATGGATTAGACCCCTTCAAGTGGATCAACCAAAGTCCATACTTGGTTGGTGTACATGGATTCCATCTCGGATCTCATGGCCTCTAGCCATTTCTTAGAATCTAGGCTCATCACAGTTTCTTGATAGGAGGTAGGCTCATTCTCAATGATCATAACGTCATCATGGTCAGACAAGAGAAATGAGTATCTCTCAGGCTGACGATGTACCCTATTAGACCTGCGAAGAGGTAGGTCTACCTGAACAGGTGGTTGTTCCACAACTCTTTGTGCAACAACCTCATCACCCACAACACTTTGTGGTTCCTGTTCAACCTACATCAAGGCCTCAGTGCTATAGTCCTTATCTTGAATTTCTTCAAGATCGAACGTACTCACACTAGTTTTTCTACAAACAAAATCCCTTTCTAGAAAAACCCCAGTCTTTGCCACAAACACTTTGTGCTGACTGGGAATGTAGAAGTAATATCCCTTCATGTCCTTGGGATATCCAACAAAATAGCACCTATTGGATTTGGGTCCCAGTTTGTCTGAGACTTGACGTCGAACGTAAGCCTCACAACCCCAAATCCTCATGAAAGACATCTTGGGATTTCTCCATGTCCATATCGTATATGGCGTCTTTGTCACAGCCTTGGATTGTACACGGTTAAGGGTGAAGGCTACTGTGTCTAGAGCATATCCCCAAAAGGATATAGAAAGATCTGTGTGACTCATCATAGATCGTACCATATCTAATAGGGTACGATTCCTCCTTTCGGATACACCATTCCACTGTGGTGTTCCAAGAGGAGTGAGTTGGGATAGAATCCCACACTCAGCTAGATAGTCACGAAACTCATGGCTAAGGTATTCACCACCTCGATCTGATCGAAGTATCTTAATACTCTTGCCAAGCTAGTTTTGTACTTCATTCTTGAATTCTTTGAACTTTTCAAAGGATTCTGATTTATGTGTCATCAGATACACATAACCATATCTACTGAAGTCATCAGTAAATCTAATGAAGTACCTGTAACCACCTCTAGCAGCAATATTGAAAGGGCCACATACATCACTATGTATAAGTCCTAACAAGTCTGTTGCTCTTTCGTTGTGTCCACTAAAGGGAGTCTTGCTCATCTTGCCTAAAAGGCAAGATTCGCTTGTCTCATATGATTCAAAATCAAATGAGTCTAGCAGCCCATCCTTATGGAGATGAGATAAGAGACTCTCATTTATGTGACCTAAGAGACAATGCCAGAGATAGGTTTGGTTCAACTCATTTGACTTGAACCTCTTGGTACTTATGTTATAGATGGGGCTCTCTAAGTCTTGAAAGTAGAGTCCGTTCATTAGAGTTGCACTACAATAGAACATATCATTTAAATAAACTGAACAACATTCGTTCTTTATTATAAATGTAAATCCTTTCTTTTCTAAACAAGAAACCAAAATTATGTTCTTAGTTAAATTAGGCACATAACAATATTCATCTAATTCTAGTACAAGCTCAATGGGCAGAGATAGATCATAAGTTCCTACAACAACAATGACAACTCTTGCTCCATTGCCTTCTTGTAGGTCCACCTCGCCTTTTGTCAATGCCCTGCTATTTCTCAGCGCCTGCACATTGGTACAAATGTGAGATGCACATCCGGTATCTAATACCCATGATGAAGAAATAGATAGATTGACTTATATAACATTTATATCTGAAGTAGAAGTCTCACTTCTCTTCTTCTTAAGATCTTCCAGGTAAGCTTTGCAGTTATGCTTCCAGTGTCCAGCTTCTTTGTAGTGGAAGCAAGCCCCTTCTTTGGCCACCCCTCCTTTAGGTTTCAGTTCTTTTCCTTTGCCCTTGGCTTGGGACTTTCCCTTACCTTTAGGCTTGCCCTTGCCTTTCTTCTTTTGCACCATCAAAATGGAGTCAGATTTTCCCTTCTTAAGATTGAGCTCAGTAGTTCTCAACATGCTGAGCATCTCAGGCAGTGGCTTATCAATTTCATTTATGTTGTAATTCATGACAAATTGATTGTAGCTTTGTGACAAAGACTGCAAGATCAAGTCAGTGGCTAGCTCTTGGCCAAGTGGGAATCCCAATCTCTGTAGCTTTTCTACGTAACCAATCATCTTGAGTACATATGGCCCTACGGGAGTCCCATCTTGCATTTTGGATCCAAACAATGCCTTAGAGACTTCATATCTCTCGTGCCTTGCTTGTCCTTGATATAGTTGACGAAGATGTTCAACCATATCATAAGCATTCATGAACTCGTGTTGCTTCTGAAGCTCAGAGTTCATGGTCGCGAGCATTAGACATGACACATCTAAAGCATCACCTTGATGCTTCTTGTAAGCATCTTTGTCAGCTCGCGAGGCAGTGGCAGAAGGTGCCTCCGGAATGGGCTGCTCCAGAATGTACAATTTCCTTTCTTGGGTGAGAACGATTCTTAGGTTCCTGTACCAGTCTAGGAAATTTGCTCCATTGAGCTTGTCCTGTTGGGTTTCCGGCACCGCGGCGTGTGTGTGTTCGATCATGTTTCGTAAACATGAGCACAGCGGAAGCAATTAATAAATAATAAATCTATATTTATTACAACACACACAACACACGCATGCATATTACAACAAGTGTAGACATAACCGTAAATATAAATTTGCAATAAAAGGAAATTTAACTACGTTATACCTTTCGTATGACATATAGCGGGAACGACATCAACCGGAACGATCCTCGCAAGAATCGTCTCTATCCGTATCCACGCCGAGCTCCTTGGGATGACTTCGCTAAGCCACGAGCTTCGTCTTCGTACGGGTTACTAGCCTCGTGTTGAAGACGACGTGATCGAGAGATGATCACAATCCGAATCCAAATTCGGATCCAAAACCGAGTCCTCAAAACTCGATTCTCCGGAGAGGTATTCGTCAACCGTTTGACGAATCCTTCGTCCTCCACCTCAGAGGATTACCGGAGATCAAATCCCCGGTAAGTTAGTCGCTGTCGGAGCACTAACCGTCATCCAAACGACGCTCCGACAACAAAGAAACAAGCTGTCCAGAAAAACTGGACAGCTTTTGGTTGAGGAATAGAGGCCGGCCAAAGGAGATGTGGAGCTCACCTTATCACCGAACCCACAAGAGATCACCGGAGGGTCGCCGGAGCATCGCCGGCTGAAGCTTGGATGCCGGCGGCAAGGAGGTGGCAGCAGCTCCATGAAGTTGGCGGCAACACCATGTTGGGCGGCAACAACAAAAGGAGGCTAGGGTTGGGCGGCCAAAACTTCATTAGGGTTTTTGGGTTAGGGTTTAACCCCTATTTTATAGAGAACTAATTCTCTTAATGGTTAATGGATCATATCCATAAAGCCCGTTAACCCGCTCCATTAAGATAAGTTAAAATAAACCAAACCATGATGGTTTATTTTAAGTTAAAAAACGAACGAACCAACTTTTGGTTCATTCGTTTAAAATAAACCAAACCCTTTGGTTTATTCTCATCCATTGATTAGAACCAAACCATTTTGGTTCATCCATTCATTACGCCTTCTGCAAGACGCCCATCCACGCCCCATTGCGATCTAAACGATTTCATGCTCGCTTATGTTCGTCCAACCAAACCTAGTTTCTTCCTGGCCCCGAGAACCCATTCTCAAGCTCGCTTTAAATCCTTTGGATTACACTGCAGCGTGGTGACCAAATAGGTTCTCGGTTTATGTTGGCCGTCTATAATTAACCATTAATTATAGAACGATCATGAGTGGCACCTAGTAGTACATCATGATCCCCAATTAACCGAAAAGATCAACAGTTGATCCAGAACGATTTCTGAAACCCTTCAGCAGCTCGAATGAATCGTGCCCCATTCCCTTCACTCATCTTATACCCACTTGGTTCAGGACATGGTCTATTGTGTCAGTCCCCACTAGGCTGACTACGTCACACCTAGCCCAAGTATCATTTCTCGCCCCTACGATTCTAGTTACTCCACATGTATCAAGAGTACCTTTACTCTAAACATGTAATGCTTTGGCCAAAGACTTTAGTAATAATCCGACGAGAGGCCATGGGTATACATCTCCTCGCAAGGAGTGGTGAATCTTTTATAGGCTATTCAAACACCTTCGATCACTTCGACTTATACCCAATCATCCCGGGTCCACATCTCCTTAGAGATGTTTGCTTAAGATGTCAAAGCATAAGTCTCCATGATCAAGATGACTTGAATACCGCAAGTCAAAGGAACATCGCACTTAAGCCACAAGAAGAACTTCATTGACATATCTATATATGCAGAACCATATGAAGTCTTACTGGTCACTCCAATGAACTAGTTACCATAACTAGCATCCACGATTAACTCCGACATCACAATGTCTCCACCGCTGAGAATCACCGCTTGATACACCAAGGAGTATACTCGTAGTCTCGAGTAGAATTGATGGTGTCCAAATCCATCAATTCATCGACTAGGATAATTCCGATACATCACAATTACACATGTAGAGATACTCACTAGTTGTGATCCAATCACAAATTCTCTCATGCCGTGAATCGATCGTGACATTCAAGAAATGAGTTTAAGATCCAATCAACTACCTGAAACATGTATACTCAAATAGTGAATCTTCATTTATCATATAAATGGTTCATACATAAGGCGATTGCCTTAGGACATCTCTCATATATTACTAACAGACTCCCACTGGGCCTAATGCCAATCGCTACGGTATCCAATACCATAAGCTCTAACATGACCCTCAAACTTACTTTGAGGTAATGCTTTAGTCAAAGGATCCGCTAAGTTCCTTTCAAAGGGGAATTTTCTCGATTTGTATTTCGCTCCTTACCGATGATCTCTCTCGATAAGATGATAGCGGCGAAGCACATGTTTGGATCATCGATGAGACCACATCAAGTTCGTAGATGAACTTCTTGATCCAAACCGCCTCTTTGTCGCCTAAAGTCGCAATGTATTCTCTTTAGTGGCGTAATCCGCTTATAGTGTCAAGTTTGGAACCTTTCCAACTTATTGCGCCCATTCCGGTGAATACATACCCGCACAAAGACATGGAATCATCCTTGTTCGGTTCGAGCCGCATCCGTGATACCCACGATCACCATGTACCCTTCTCCATATATTAGGAACACATCCTTAGTTCTTCTCAAGTACTTAAGGATCGCCTTAATACCACCCAATGATCCATTCCTCGATCGGACCGTATCCGCCGTGACACTCGTGAGCATACGATACATCGGGCCTCGTATATAACATAGCATACATGATAGATCCTATTATGATGCATAGGGAATCTTACTCATGCAAATCCTCTCATCTTCTGGCGCGACACATAGACTTCAAAAGGTGTACCCCATGCCCGATGGGTAGGAAACCTTTCTTGATTCCGACATGCTAAACCTCTTAGCACTCGGCCTATATATGTAGACCGCGAAAGACCAAGCAACCGCTTCGATCTATCTCTATAGATCTTAATCCCGAGGATGTAGGTTGCTTCTCCTGTGTCTTTCATGGAGATTGTCTTGATAACCAAACCTTCACTGATCAGTAAGATTGAAACATCGCTTTCTATAAGTAGTATGTCATCGACATACAATACTAGGAATACGATCGCACTCTACTAACCTTCTTGTACACACAAGGTTCGCTCGATTTTGTGAGAAATCAAACTTTTGATTGTCTCATCAAAACGGATATTCCAGCTCCTGGATGCTTGCTTCAATCCATAAATGGACCGTCGCAATTTGCATACCTTGGTTTTATCAACCGATGTGAAACCTCAGTTGTATCATATACATGCCCCTCGAGCGAGTGTTCCATTAAGGAAAGCCGTTTTCACATCCATCTTCCATATCTCATAATCATAATGAGCCGCTATGGCGGGAGCATCCGAATGGATTTAAGCATAGCTACAAAGTAATAGGTTTCGTCATAATCAACACCTTGCTTTTTGACGATATCCTTTCGCCACCAATCTAGCCTTATAGGTAATCACATTACCATCCATGTCGGTTTTCTTCTTGAAAACCCACTTGCACCCTATAGGCTTTATGCCTTCAGGTGGGTCAACCAAGTTCCAAACTTGGTTTTCATACATGGAATCCATTTCCGACTTCATGGCACCAAGCCACTTATCCCTTTCTGAACTTGTCAGCACTTCTTCATAACTGGTAGGCTCCTCATCATCAATGAGTAACACATCGTTCGATTCACTTACGAGAAATCCATATCTCTCAGGAATATTGCGTGTTCTACCAGATCTACGAAGATGTGGTGTTACAATAGGTCCAGCCGATTGCTCATCACTATGAGTTGTCGGCTGTTGTGCTTCACCAGGTATCTCATCAATGTCTATTTGAGTCTCTCGAGCCTCCCCAAGCTCGACGACACTCCCACTGTTTTCTTGCAAGAGAAACTCTTTCTCTAGAAACACAGCATGCCTTGAAACAAACACCTTTTGTTCCACAGGATGATAGAATTGGTAACCCCTTGTTTCCTTAGGGTATCCAATAAATAGACATTTATCGACTTAGCATCCAATTTGTCGACATAAATCTGGCTTACATAAGGTGACAACCCCATATCTTCAAGTAAGATACATGAGGTTTCTTACCATTCCATATCTCATATGGAGTAGTTGAGACTACCTTGGTAGGCATTCTGTTTAACAAGTAAACAGCTGTCTGAAGTGCATAACCCCAAAAGGACTTGGGAAGAGTCGCATGATTCATCATTGACCTGACCATGTCCAACAAGGTCCGGTTACACCTCTCAGATACACCATTATGCTGTGGTGTATAGGGCGGAGTCCATTGAGACAATATGCCATTGTCTCTTAGATAATCAAGAAACTCTTGACTTAAGTATTCACCACCTTGATCCGATCGAAGTATTTTAATACTTTTGTCATGTTGTTTCTCTACTTCATTTCTGAATTCTTTGAACCTTTCAAAGGCTTCAGACTTGTGTTTCATCAGAAACACATACCCAAACCGTGAGTGATCATCGGTGAAGGTAATGAAGTAGCTATAGCCTCCTAAAGCTTGAGTTGACATAGGTCCACATACATCAATATGTACTAGACCTTGTAACTCTCCCACTCGTTCACCTTTTCCAGTAAAAGGTAACTTAGTCATCTTGCCTTTTAAGCATGATTCACATGTATCGTATGAATCCAATTCAAACGATTCCAGAATTCCACATCGGTGTAATTCGGACATACGTTTCTTGCTTATATGGCCAAGACGACAATGCCACATATAAGAGTCTAATTGATTATATTTTCGAGCATGCTTGTTGCTCGCTTCGATATTGAAAATATCACTGGATACGTCCAACGTATAAACACCATTGCTTAAAGTTCCAGTTTCTTAAAGAACTCCATTCAAAGTTATGTAACAATAATTGTTACTAAAAGTCAAATGGTACCCATTTCTATTTAAACAAGAAATAGAAATGATGTTCTTTATCAACGAAGGAACATAAAAGCAATTGTCCAGTTCTAAAACAAGTCCTATAGGGAGTTCCAACAAATATGTTCTGATGGCGAGTGTAGCAACCGTTGCTCCATTCCCAACACGTAAATTTGACTCTCCCTTGACGAGTCTTCTTCTATTCCTTAGCCTATGTATGTCATTACATATATGTGAGGCATACCCAGTATCAAATACCCAAGTGTTTGAGGAAATAGAATAACAATCAATAAGGAAGATTTCTGAAGAAGATGGGGCATCCGATGCCTTATCCTTCTTCATGGACTCAAGATAAATCTTGCACTTTCTTCGCAAATGGCTCTCCTTGCCATAATGATGGCAAGTTTCCTTTTGTGCTAGTTCTACCTTCTTAGCCCTTCTCTTCTTTCCTTCATTGTTCCTTTGACTTCCTCTTAGAACCTTTCTTCGAGGAATCAACTAACAACACCGTCCCCTGCTCATGCTTCTCAGAAGACTCCACAGTCTTCAGCATATTGAGCAGTACCACAGATGAACCTCCTAGCATCTCAGAGGTGAAGAGGAGCTTTGAGACTTCGAACCTTTCGAATCTCACTTGCTCATCAACCAACTCACAAAGATGAAGGACTACGATATGAGCATCCATATGCTCATGCTGCTTTCGTAGCTTGGGTTCCATCGTGGCTAGCATGATGCAACTCATTTGTTCAGAATCACTCACATGTTTCTGATAGGCCAACAATTGGTCCAGAGTTGCATCGTCACTAGGACGGGCGGGAAGAGGCACTTCGAGGACATTTACAAGCTTTTCACCTTGAGAACAATTCTCAAGTTTCTAAGCCAGTCCAAGAAGTTCGGCCCAGTCAATTTATTCGAATCCAAAATGGAACGCAATTCAAAGACATCATGATCAATCTTAGAAATACAAAACGAGCATATATGAGAAAGATGATTTTAAAATGCATCAATATACATTTATAAATCCCATTCATTTTTCGAATTTCAAAAACCACAAAATTACTTCGGGAGATCGTAGGTCCATCTCCGAATGGGCTGATATCCATCATAGTTATGAACAACCTTGGAGAGAGTCCAACAAGCCATTCATAACTACGACGGTAGGTATCTACTATACCGATTGCATATCACGTATATGCAACTATCACAATGTGCTATCAACTAATTGAATGTTCACACATACATCGGGTTGTTAACACATTAACAAGTATGCATCATATGCATAGCACCCAACTTCACCTCCCTTTACATCGACCTTGGAGAGAGTCCAACAAGCCGATGCTCCAGGTTAAAGCCAACCCATTAATCAGGACATAGTTTTAATATGGTTAGAGGGCATTCAACCAATTAGCCCATCTTGGAGAGAGTCCAAAAACCAAAGCTAACGATTGACCTCTAACTCTTACCATATTAGTATTAAACTATTCCATGGTTTGAACATATTCGGGTTCGAGCCGGGTTTGGAGAGAGTCCAACAACCCAAACAAGAAACGGAACTCTGGTTCTAACCATATTAATGGAAGGTGTAGGCTTTAATATTGTTTTAAGGGTTTTTATGTCTCATCCTCTTTGCATGCAAATAACTATTATTTACATGGCATGGCATACATGGCATACATCTACATGTCACGACACGCATGGCATAATGTTATGCATCTAATGCAATTACATGACATACAATTATGTCATGTATATATTTCCTTATATGTCATAACTATTTATGGAAATAAAATATGTTTAAGATTTAATTCTCCAAATCAAATCATAATTAAATTAGGAAACAAATTTCCAAATCTAATCACATAATTTATTCATGGAATTATTTGATTAAGGAAAATCTATTTAGGAAACCAATTTCCTAAATCATTAAAACTACTTATGGAAATAAAATATTTTAAGAATTGATTTCCAAAATCAAATCATGATTAAATTAGGAAACAAATTTCCAGAATCTAATCAAATATTTTATTTATGGAAAATATCAATTTCCATAAATACTTCCAACTTTCCAAAAGTGGAAGATTTCCATAAATACTTCTAGACTTTCCAAAATTGAAAATTTTCCATAAATACTTCTAAATTTCCAAAATTAGAAAATTTCTAGAAATACATTATGACTATCGCAAAACCATTTTACGATTATGTCGAAACACAACCTGGGCTCTGATACCACTGTTGGGTTTCCGGCACCGCGGCGTGTGTGTGTTCGATCATGTTTCGTAAACATGAGCACAGCGGAAGCAATTAATAAATAATAAATCTATATTTATTACAACACACACAACACACGCATGCATATTACAACAAGTGTAGACATAACCGTAAATTTAAATTTGCAAAAAAAGGAAATTTAACTACGTTATACCTTTCGTATGACGTATAGCGGGAACGGCATCAACCGGAACGATCCTCGCAAGAATCGTCTCTATCCGTATCCATGCCGAGCTCCTCGGGATGACTTCGCTAAGCCACGAGCTTCGTCTTCGTATGGGTTACTAGCCTCGTGTTGAAGACGATGTGATCGAGAGATGATCAAAATCCGAATCCAAATTCGGATCCAAAACCGAGTCCTCAAAACTCGATTCTCCGGAGAGGTATTCGTCAACCGTTTGACGAATCCTTCGTCCTCCACATCAGAGGATTACCAGAGATCAAATCCCCGGTAAGTTAGTCGCTGTCGGAGCACTAACCGTCGTCCAAACGACGCTCCGACAACAAAGAAACAAGCTGTCCAGAAAAACTGGACAGCTTTTGGTGGAGGAATAGAGGCCGGCCAAAGGAGATGTGGAGCTCACCTTATCACCGAACCCACAAGAGATCACCGGAGGGTCGCCGGAGCATCGCCGGCTGAAGCTTGGATGCCGGCGGCAAGGAGGTGGCAGCAGCTCCATGAAGTTGGCGGCAACACCATGTTGGGCGGCAACAACAAAAGGAGGCTAGGGTTGGGCGGCCAAAACTTCATTAGGGTTTTTGGGTTAGGGTTTAACCCCTATTTTATAGAGAACTAATTCTCTTAATGGTTAATGGATCATATCCATAAAGCCCGTTAACCCGCTCCATTAAGATAAGTTAAAATAAACCAAACCATGATGGTTTATTTTAAGTTAAATCGAACAACCAACTTTTGGTTCATTCGCTTAAAATAAACCAAACCCTTTGGTTTATTCTCATCCATTGGATTAGAACCAAACCATTTTGGTTCATCCATTACGTCTTCATAAGACGCCCATCCACGCTTCCATTGCGATCAAACGATTTCATGCTCGCTTATGTTTGGTCCAACCAAACCTAGTTTCTCTCACCGAGAATCCCATTCTCAAGCTCGCTTTTAAATCCTTTGGATTACGCTCGTTGTCGCGTGTGACCAAATAGGTTCTCGGTTTATGTTGGCCGCCTATAATTAACCATTAATTATAGAACGATCATGAGTGGCACCTAGTAGTACATCATGATCCCCAATTAACCAAAAGATCAAGCGATTGATCGAACTATTTCAAACCCTTGATGCTCGAATGAATCGTGCCCCATTCCCTTCACTCATCTTATACCCACTTGGTTCAGGACATGGTCTATAGTGTCAGTCCCCACTAGGCTGACTACGTCACACCTAGCCCAAGTATCATGTCCTCGTCCTACGGATTCTAGTTACTCCACATGTATCGAAGAGTACCTTACTCTAAACATGTAATGCTTTGGCCGAAGACTTTAGTAACAATCCGACGAGAGGCCTTGGGTATACATCTCCTCACAAGGAGTGGTGAATCCTTTATAGGCTATTCAAACACCTTGATCACTCGACTTATACCCAATCATCTCCGGGTCCACATCTCCTTAGAGATGTTTGCTTAAGATGTCAAAGCATAAGTCTCCATGATCAAGATGACTTGAATACCGCAAGTCAAAGGAACATCGCACTTAAGCCACAAGAAGAACTTCATTGACATATCTATATATGCAGAGAACCATATGAAGTCTTACTACTGTCACTCCAATGAACTAGTTACCATAACTAGCATCCACGATTAACCGACATCACTATGTCTCCAGCCAGTGAGAATCAGCTGCTTGGATACACCAAGGAGTATACCTCGTGCTAGTCTCGACAGAATTGATGGTGTCCAAATCCATCAATTCATCGACTAGGGATAATTCTGATACATCACAATTACACACGTAGAGATACTCACTAGTTGTGATCCAATCACAAATTCTCTCATGCTGTGAATCGTATCGTGGACATCCAGTAAATGAGTTTAAGATCCAATCAAATACATGAAACATGTATACTCAAATAGTGAATCTTCATTTATCATATAAATGGTTCATACATAAGGCGATTGTCTTGGGACATCTCTCATATATTACTAACATGTCCTTCTCAAGGACAGAACACAGGGAGAGAGTGTTCGTGTTTGTCGACATAGTTATCTACAACATACACAATGCAGAAAATTAATATCATATTCCTTTTATCATTTAATTAGGCCTTTAATCAAATGATGCACCCACTGAATTATAGGAATTTTGTAGAATCGAGTTATTGATGTGGTCAAACCACATTACTAGATTCATACAAACTAGCTATAATTCCTGCGGGATAAGATCCACATCATACTAAGCCTTGAGTTAGCTTTGGCTAAATCGCCCAAGACTTAGTATGATCGGTGGGTAACACATTACCGATTATATCTTTATGCAACTCTTATTTATAGGATCAAGACCCACATTTACAAAATGCCTTGAGATAGCTTTGCCTAAACCGCCCAAGATTTAGTATAAATGCGATCTTATCCTATCTTTCCAACGGTTGGAATTTTCCTATAGTTCTATTCGATCCAATTGAGTTAACTAGTTTTACTCAATCTAATTGAGCTTACTCTAACCCGAGCCGTGATAGGCAGGACCAAGATTGTCCCTCCACACCCTACCAAGATAATATGCGTTGCTCTGCTTTGGCAGATTCAATAACTACAAATGATCGAGGTAGTGATGGGTATCAAGGACTTGGTAGGCATTTTTCGAGTTGATTCGATTAAGATCAAATCTAATCGTAATGTGTATCATATACACATTAAGGCCTTTATTATCCTACACTAGCATGCATCACATACATACAAGCATCATTCTAGCATGCATCATACACATGCAAGAAAAATAACCTAGCATGCATCATATACATACAAGCATTATTCTACTAGCATGCATCACATACATACAAGCATAACAAATATATATAAATTAATTGTGATTAGGTCATGGCCCTACTATGATCTTCTCAAGCCAATGAGAAGATCGGATGGTCAACCTAGGGTTAGCGGCTTCTCCAAGCGCCTCCTTTGACCGCCATGTGTCGTCGGCACCCTCCTCGTAACTCCATCTAGAAGTGGACCTTCCACCGCTCCATTTTTGTACATTACAAATATGAAACTCGAGTTACATTCGAGTATAAAATTATTTATAACTAGAATTTTAAAAGAAGAGGTACGATGCATAGGTCGCATACCCTATACAACACGCACAACCACAAAAATGGCACGCAGGCCGTATTATGAATTACAACACATCATCATCCAATCATATTGGGGTTCTTGGGCCATGACCATCACAGAATTATACATAATTCTAAATTATATATTTTACAGAAAATTTCTTTAATTTTTCCTATTTTTTTCAAATTTTATGAGTCACCTCTCCGTAACGGTCCCGCTAAGTGGTTTCCGGGCGCGATCGCGGGACGAGGCCCCTTTCGGGGATAGGGGCAGTGCCCCTACTCGAAAAATAAACTTTGCAAGTGTCCCTACTATGATCTTACAGTGACTTAAGTCGCTGTCCCAAAAACCTAAAGTGAGAACTCGCCATTTCGGAGAGTTTTTCTCGGTGGTTGAAGCCTATAATTGTCCCAACACTCGTTGCTTCGACTCTTTGAGAAAAATACCCAAAAATTCTATAAAAATAGGAAATTTACAGAAACTTAAAAATCTGTAACTTTTATATCTAATAAAAAAACTACAAATATGAAACACATACATGCTTCGCACGTGGCTCTGATACCACTGTTGGACTTTCCGAGCCGCAAAAACCACTTTTTGCATTGCCAAAACCTCGGAATGCCCGCCCACGGATCCGTGCGAAGATATATAAAATTAAAACATGTATGTACTTAAGTAAACCTAGATCTGCCTTAGATTTAGAAGGTGAGAGCATTACCCTCGTAGCGACGCTCTTCGCTTATCCCGCTCGTCCAAATGCTTTGCCGGAACTCAAGAGTGTCAAGTGTACACTCCTCTACATGTATCCACATGGACAAATGGTGGAGAAAAACACCTTAGAGTGTGCTAGAAACCTTTAGGTATTTCGGCCAAGGAAGTTTTGGGAGAGCAAGAAGGAGAGCTAGGAAGAAGATGATGAAGTTACAAACCAAAAATTAATTCCCATCATCAAATGAAAGTGGTCGGCCACTTATTGTTGGGGGTTACATGCATGCATGTAACTCCAAGAGCCTATGGCTCTTTGTCTCCCTCATGAGGTGGCACCACATGATAAGTCCATGATGATGTGGAACACCATCATTGGTCGACCCCCATGCCAAGTCACCATGACATGGCAAATGGTCAAGTCAAAATTGACCATTCATCTTCCCTCTCAAGTCAAGTCAAACTTGACCTCTTATCTCCCTTGGTTGATCAAATCTAACCACTTGATTCAAGTCAATTTGATTTAATGAATCCCTATTCATTAATTTAAATTGACCCAATGAATTAAATCTAAATTAGACTCATTCAACACTTGAATCAAATTGAGTCTAACTTAATTAGTCTAATTTGGATTACTCTTAATCCAATTTGGTTAATCCCATTAACCTAATCCTCATGGTTCATCATATAAACCTAATCTCCATCTAATTGTCCTTTGTGTGTGACCCTATAAGTTCTTGTAACATTGGCAATGCTCCTAAAATGATTTAGGAATATAAGCAATGAGCGGTATCTAGCAACACATCATTGCTACCCAAGTTACAAGAATGTTGAGCTCCAACATAAACTTTGTGACTACTAATTGGGACTCTCACAATATGTGACAATGTCCCTCTATCTTTGACATCTAGATTGACCAATTGAGGCATAGACCGTGTCATCCTCGGTACAATCTATATCTTGAACTCCAAGTAGACTCACTCTAATCAAATGAGCTCAGTATCTAATATTGACTCATTTGGGCATGGCCATGTACTTCGTGGTCTCACTCTATTAAGAATAACGATGTCACTCCCGTCATATAGGAGGGATAGATCTCATCTACATCACTCACACCCCTCCGCATAATTTGTTACATACCCAGTAATCGCCTTTATAGTCCACCCATTTACGGGTGACGTTTGACGAAGCCAAAGTATGCAACTCCTTATGTAGGGAACCATGATGACTTCAGGTCCAAGGACTAATAGTCATACTAATTGCCACATGAGAAAGTATATGACACTCATATAACGATCCATGATACTTTCTCATTACCGATCATTCAGTATACATTCTCTAATGCATACCCATGTGTCAACTTGATATCTCATATCCATGACTTGTGAGATCAAGTCATCGTGTTGACCTACATGCTAGTATCTACGCATTAACATTGTCCCTGAATGTTAATACTTGACTATGAATGATTAAGAGTATTGTTCTCTATATCATCTCATTATCGATTCAACCAATCGATTGATATAGAAAAGAACCTACTACTCAAGGACATTATTATACTTAGTTATTTGTCACTACAAGTAAATATAATAACCATGCCTTTATAAATAGGAATATGATACAATAAAATCCATACAACAATCATCACATGATTGACTCTAGGGCTTTCACTAACAGGCAAAAGGGGGAGAAGAGGGCAAAGTTAAGCGGGAGTAAAGCTTTTAAAACTTTATCTAAAGTTAACTTTAAGTTTCTTTTTCAAAACTCACCTAGTGTTAAGGGGTAGGTAACCTTGAGGGGGAGGTAACCTTGAGGGGGAGGGTTTGAAAAAGAACTTACTCAGACTAATTTCTTACATGCTTACTACATGTTTACTACATGCTAACAACATAGTTACTACATGTTGACTACATGCTTACTACATGTTTTCTACATGCTTACTCATGCTTATTTATGCTTTATTTTCTTAAACTTTGAATCGGTTTGCCATAGATAAAAAAGGCGGAGATTGTTGGTGCAAAGGCACCGGATAATCGAACCTAGGTTTTGATTATGGCAAAGGTGTTGGGTTTCTCCGGCACCACGGTGGGTGTGTGTTCAAACATGTTTGGTAAACATGTGCGCAGCGGAAGAAATAAAAGTAATAAATATAATTTATTACAACACACACACCACATGCATGCAAGATACAACATGCGTAGACATAATCGCAGTTTCAAATATTGTAATAAAAGGAAATTACGCTAGTTATACCTGATGTATCACATGCAGCGGGAATGACATCAACCGGAGCAACTCACGCTAGAATTTCCTCTATCCGTATCCACGCCGAGTATGGTCAGGATAGCTTCACCAAGCTATGAGCCTCGTCTTTGTAGGAGTTACTAGCCTCGTGTCCAAGACGATGTGATCCGAGAGAAGATCACAATCCAAATAAAATTCGGATCCAAAAATCGAGTTTCGTAAACTCGCTTCTCGGAAGCGCCTTTCGTCAACCGATTGACAAAAACTCAACCCTTCACCAATGAGGATTGCCGGAGAACCAATCCCCGAAAAATAGGTTATTGTCAGAGCGCAAAATGATGACCAAATGACCACTCCACAAAGAGGAGAACATGTTGTTCAGAATCTGGATAGCTTGTTTGGTGGAAGATATGGCCAGCCAATCAATGGTCGGCTGCTCCTTGGTCACCGGCAGCCAAGGGAGGATGGCCAGAGGATTCGCCGGCGGCTGGTGGGTGGTCGGCAGCGACTTGAGTAGCAACAAAACTTGGGCGGTAGCTCCTCTTGGGCGGCAAGAAGCAAGGAGGAGGGCTTAGGTGGCTAGGGTTTCCAATAACCAAAAGTTCTCCACGAAAAACCCTAAAGCCGTGTTTGATAGAGAGCATATTTCTTGACCATCAAGAAACCTTCTCTTAGCACTTATTGGTTCATAACCAATATCCCATTAACCCGCTCCAATAACTTAAGTAAAATAAACCAAACCGCATTGGTCTATTTTAAGTTAAAACAAACCTAACCAACTTTGGTTCATTCGTTTAAAACAAACCAAACCACTTTGGTTTATTTTCCACCATTGGATTAGAACCAAAACAATTTGGTTCATCCATCATGTCTTCAAAAGACATGGCCCATCCATGCTTCCGATGCCACTGAAATGATTTCATACTTGCTCTTTGTTTGGTCCAACCAAACCAAGTCTCTCTCGATCTGAGAATCCTATTCTCAAACTCATTTTAAATCTTTCGGATTACACTCATTGTGCATGTGACCAAATAGGTTCCCGGTTTATGTTGGCCATCTATAATTAACCATTAATTATAGAACGATCATGAGTGGCACCTAGTAGTATATCATGATCCCCAATTAATCGAAAAATCAACGGTTGATCCCAGAACCATTTCTGAAACCCTTTAGCAGCTACAATGAATCATGCCCCATTCCTTTCACTCATCTTATACCCACTTGGTTCAGGACATGGTCTTGATGGAATTGCTTCGGAGGCTCATTGGCTCCCATGTCCCCGGATTAAAATTTTCACTAATGAAAACTAATCCGGATGGGATGAGTTTCCTAAGCTCAACCAATTCGTCGTCGTGCTAACAACTTGAGCGATCGCTTGAACAAACTAGTTGTTCAAGCAACAACACTCTTCTAGTCGGTTAGCCGCGGAAGAGACGACGGACGGATCGCCGGTTTTTGTGTTTATCTTCGGGGTCCATGATTATACAAATACATATGGATGTAGACATGTATAATCAACACATACAAACATATAAATAAGAACATGCAAAGATCAATAATAAAACTTGTAAAAGTTTTATACCTCTCGATCTTCTATCGTATGTCCTAACCTCCTTGTAGACTTCGTGTGGGCGAAGATCCTCTACAAGTTGAAGCTTTCTAGATCTTCTTCAATCAAAAGAAAGAAGAACTCTCCTTCCCTTCTTGCTTGAGCCAACCACTAAGCCACAAATGCTTGATGTCGCCGGCCCCAAGAATAGAGAGAACATGATGGCCAACCAAGGAACCAAACAAGGGACAAACCCTAGCTCCTTTGTGCCGCCGACCAAGAGGAAAAGAAGAGGAGAAGAGGAATAGGTTGAGCTCCGACCAAGGTTGAGGGAAAAGAGATAGGTGTCGACAACGCCTAAGGAAGAAGAAGAGATCCCCTCCTATAGTTTCCGCCCACTCCATCTTCCCATCTTCCAAACCCTAGCCACCCAAGCAAACCCTAGCTTCCTTGGATTTCTTGCCGCCCACCTTAAGATAGGCAAAACCCTAACTCCCTTAGGGTTTCTTGCCGCCCACCTTAGGATTGGAAAAACCCTAATCTCCAAAACCAAACCAACCTTTTTTTTGCCGCCCACCCTAAGCCACCCTTTTATAGAGTTAGGGATAAGCCTTGGTTTAATCTCCACCGTTGGTTCTAGGGATTTAATCTCAACAGTCGGATCTAGAGATTTAATCTCAACCATCGGATCTAGAGATTTAATCTCCACCGTCGGTTTTAGGGATTTAATCTCAACCATCGGATCTAGAGATTTAATCTCAACCATCGGATCTAGAGATTTAATCTTCACCGTCGGTTCTAGGGATTTAATCTCAACCGTCGATTCTAGAGATTTAATCTCAATCGTCGGATCTAGAGATTTAATCTCAACCATCGGATCTAGAGATTTATTTTCCATCATCGGATCTAGGCTTCATGAGGATTATGTTAGGCTACGATAGGGACCATGAGGAGAAGTTGGATCTTGGCCACCCGATGGATCGGAACCACACAAACTTGATCCATTAATGATGTTCCATTCCACTAGAGGATCATCATTGAATTACCTCACCAACCCCCATAAATTAATATGGGCTCCATATATTATTTGTACATTCATCTCACCGTGTTTAAGATATCGAATGTCCATCAATTAATTGATTTACTGACCATCAATCAATTAATATCTAACTCCTCGAGTAGAACCACTCAACCTTATCATCATGTTGACTAAGTCAACCTGCAGGGTTTACATGATGAACCTTATGAGCTCCTCAAGGGGACATCATCAACCTAATATATAGGACACGGTTTCCTCATATAATCAACGACACACCATGTAAATAATATCATTTCCCAACTTACCGGGCATATTGATTTAATCCATCTAAATCTCACCCTTTGGTAAATCAAAGAAATAAATACTAAGTACATGTGCCCGTTATTATATCGGGATTAAGAGCATGCACAACATAATATCCGAAGTCCGATTCAATTATGTAGTCAGCAATAAATTGAATCACCTCTATGTCGGTCCTGCTCAATACACCTAAGTGTACTAGTGTAACTCTATGTTCAAGACAAAACAATACCAATCTACACTACAACCATGCCAATGGTTTGTCCAAAACCATCTTGGTTGTGAGCCTCTACTTATATTCTACAAGGGACTGATAACATGATCTTCTGTGCCACACCAAGCACCATATTATCTACAATGTAAAATATTAGATAATATGCACACATATAATAAATATAAAGTGCAAACAATGATCATGTGATTCTTATTTCAAAATAAAAATGTTCATACATAAAAGAGCTAGGCTTTCAGTATACATTCCAACAGGTCTATTGTGTCAGTCCCCACTAGGCTGACTACGTCACACCTAGCTCAAGTATTTACTTCCTCATCCTTCGGTTTCTAGTTACTGCACATGTATACAAGAGAGCCATACTTTAAACATGTAATGCTTTGGCCAAAGACTTTAGTAACAATCCGACGAGAGGCTATAGGGTATACATCTCCTCGCAAGGAGCGGTGAATTCTCTATAGGCATTTCAAACACCTTCGATCATTTCAACTTATACCCAATCATCCTGGGTCCACATCTCCTCAGAGATGCTTGCTTAAGATGTCAAGCATAAGTCTTCATGACCAAGATGACTTGAATACCGCAAGTCGAAGGAACATCGCACTTAAGCTGTAGTAAGAACTTCATTGACATATTCATATATGCAGAGAACCATATGAAGTCTTATAGCTAGTCACTGCAATGAACTAGTTACCATAACTAGCATCCACGATCAACTCTGGACATCCCAATGTCTCCAGCTAGTGAGAAACAACTGTTTGGATAAACCAAAGAGTACACATCGTGCTTGTCTCAACAGAATCGATGGCGTCTAAATGCATCAATTCATCGACTATGGATAATTCTAATACATCATGATTACACATGTAGAGATACTCACTAGTTGTGATCCAATCATAAATTCTCTTATGATGTGAATCATATTGTGGACATTCAGTAAATGAGTTTAAGATCCAATCAAATACATGAAAAACATGTATACTCAAATAGTGAATCTTCATTTATCAAATAAATGGTACAACCATAAGGCGATTGCCTTAGGAAACCTCTCATATATTACTAACAAAAGGTTCAAAGTTAAGCTATTATGGTTATCTCATATGTTGTGTTGAGTGTGAAGGAAATGAATTTAGTTATGCCATGGTCAGCGACACTTGGAGAATCTCGAGATGAGAAATCGTTGTGGTCGGAAAATACCAGGAGAACCTCATTGGCGTCAAGGAAACTCGGTGGTGATCGGAAGCTAAGCGACAGGTTAGGAGGACAAGAGGTAAGCACCGATTTTGGAGTGATGGTAAGGTCGTGTCCTCCGTATGAGGACTATTGTAGGCGGCGATCCGACTAAGACTTTCAGAGGAAGGTCTAGGTCGGACGGTAAGGATCGTCGTATTTACCGTCAGTCATGTATTCTATGCTAACTCTTTATCGTAGGTGAATGATTAAGCTAACAGTCGCCTAATCCTACCATCAGTCTACTACTGAGGGCCATCAATTGACTGATGGTCAAGCTGATCATCTCGAAGAAAGTCAAGATAAGCTCCACCAAAAATGGGGGGATGAGGAGCTTTGACCAAGATCTGGATCTCAACGAGCTAGGGTTTAAAGGACTATAAAAGAAGAGGCTTTTCACCCCTTTAAAAGAGGTTGAAGCTTCGCTTCTCGCTTTGCTTCTCGCTTTGCTTCGGTCGCTTGTATATGGCGATCCTATCAAACATCCCCGGATAAAAAAATTAATCTGGACTAAGATGGATTACCCAAGAAACTGATTCATCATCGTGCTATTCAATTTGAGTGGTTGCTTGAACAAACTTATTGTTCAAGCAACCTAACTCTTTTCCTCGATTAGCCGCGGAATAGATGATGTACGGATCACCGGTTTTTGTGTTTATCATCGGGGTCCATGATCATAAAATTGTAAACAATTACATAAAACAAAAGGAAACCAAAAAAATAATTATACCTCTTGTTTACCTCTTGATCTTCTATCATATGACCTATCCTCCTCTTGGACGTCGTGTGTGCGACGATCTTCAAAAAGTCGAAGCCTCCTAGATCTTATATCTTCCCTTCTTTGCTCGCTCCGAACAAAGGGAAGAAAATCCTCCTTTCTTCACCTATCTAGTGCCGACCACCAGGCCTCTAAGCTTGGTTATTGTCGTCGGGCAAGGAGAGGGAGAAGTAGAGGTACGCTGACTCTAGGGAAAGCCAAAGCAAAACCCTAACCAACACTTGGAGAGGAGTGGGAGGCACCGACCAAGAGCAAGGAAGAGAAGTCCTAGCCCTTGTTGCCGCAGGCCAAAGTGAGGAAGGAGATGAAGTGGCGCTGCCTAAGACAAGATCCAAACCCTAGGTTGTGTTGTTGCTGCCCAATGGAGAAGCCAAACCCTAGGTTGCCGCCCAAGCCTCCAACCCAACTCCAAACCCTTAGCACAACACCTTCTCTCTCCGCCCAAGCCTTAGAATCTATTTATAGGTTTCACCCAAGCCTTCTTTTAATCGTGTCTGTTGGATCTAGGCTTCGTGAGGGTTTTAATAGGCTACAATAGGGATTATGAGGAGGAGTTGGATCTTGGCCACCCAATGGATCCAAACCCGATCCATTAATGATGATCTATTCCACTAAAGCGATCATCATTGATCTACCCTCACCAACCCCATAATTATATATGGGCTCCACATATTAATTGTACAAATATCTCCCCGTGTTTAAGATATCAAATGTCCATTAATTAATTAATTAATTAACATCTAAATCCCTGAGTAGTACCACTCAACCTTATCATCATGCTGGACCAAGTCCACCTGTAGGATTTACATGATGATCTTTATGAGCTCCTCAAGGGGACATCACCATCCTAATACATAGGACATGGTTTCCTCCTATAACTAACGACACACCATGTAAATAATATTATTTCCCAACTTACCGAGCCTATCAATTTAACACATAAATATCGTCCATTGGCAAATCAAAGAAATAAATATTAAGTACATGTGCTCGTTATTATATAAAAATTAAGAGCATGTACACCATAATATCTGAGGTCTGATTCAATTATGTAGTCAACAATAAATTGAATCACCTCTAAGTCGGTCCTGCTCAATACACACAAAGTGTACTAGTGTAATTCTATGGTCAAAATAAACCAATACCAAATTACACTACAACCATATCAATAGTTTGTCCAAAACCATCTTGGTTGTGAGCCTTTACTTATATTCTACAATCAACTGATAACATGATATTCTGTGTGACACCACATACCATGTTATCTATAATGTAAAGTATTAGACAATATGCATAACTATAAATATGCAAACAATGATTATGTGATTCTTATTCCAAAATAAAGATGTTCATACAAAGGCTAGGCTTCTGTATATATCCCAACAATCTCCCACTTATACTAAAAGGCTATGCTGCCATCAACTGCCATACATATGATTCCCATTCCCTCCACATGCGTATCAAAAGCTCTCGCTGGAAGGGCCTTAGTGAAAGGATCTGCCAGATTATCCTTTGATGCAATCTTGGCGACAGCAACTTCTCCTCACTTTATGATCTCTCGTATCAAGTGGTACTTTCGTTTTATGTGTTTACTTGCCTTATGGGCTCATGGTTTCTTTGAGTTTGCAACTGCACCACTTTTATCACAATAAATTGTGATAGTTTTGGGCAAACCAGGAATCACATCCAAGTCCATCAAGAAGTTCTTGAGCCATACAACTTCTTTGGTTGCCTCAAAGGCTGCCACATAGCCAGCTTCCATGGTAGAGTCCGCCATGCATTTCTGCTTGACACTCCTCCATTTAATGGCTCCACCTCCCAAAGTAAACACAAAACCCGAGGTAGACTTACTGTTATCCCTATCTGATTGGAAGTCAGAATCTGTGTAACCCACAGGGAGTAATTGATTTGCCTAGTATATCATCATATAATCCCTAGTTCTTCTCAGGTACTTCAATATATGCTTTACCACAGTCCAATTTCCCTGTCCTGGATTACTCTAATATCTGCTAACCATGCCCATAGCAAAGCAGATATCCACCCTCGTACATAACATAGCATACATGAGGCTTTCTACTGCGGAAGCATAAGGAACCACCTTCATCTCCTCTATCTCCTTTGATGTTCTAGGACACATCTCTTTAGATAAAGGTACTACATACCTAAAAGGTAGAAAACCTTTCTTGGAGTTCTGCATGCTAAAACGAGCCAAAATAGTGTCTACGTATGAAGCTTGAGATAATCACAACATCCTTTTCATGCGATCCCTTATAACCTTGATCCCAAGGATATGTCCCACTTCTCCCAATTCCTTCATATCAAATTGTTTGGACAACCATACCCTTACGTCTGACAACACTTTGACATTGTTGCCAATGAGCAAAATGTCATCTACGTATAGTACAAGAAATACCACTACGTTTCCGTCACATCTCTTGTATACACAAGACTCATCCGGACTTTAAATAAATCCATATGACTAGATTACCTCATCAAAGAGGATGTTCCAAGATTTCAAAGTTTTCTTCAATCCATAAATAGACCGATTAAGCTTGCACATAAGATGCTCTTTGCTCTTTGCAATAAATCCCTCTGGTTGCTCCATATATATGTTTTCTTCAAGACTTCCATTAAGGAAAGTTGTCTTGACATCCATCTGCCAAACCTCATAATCTATATGAGCAGCAATAGATAAGAGAATCCAGATAGACTTAAGCATGGCTACCAGCGAAAAGGTCTCCTCATAATTGATACCCTCTTTCTGAGTATACCCTTTTGCAACAAGCCTTGCTTTGAAGTTCTCAACCTTCCCATTTGTTCCTCTCTTTCTTTTATAGATCCACTTGCATCCAATGGTTTTTACACCATTGAGTGCTTCTACTAGCTCCCATACCTGATTTGAATCCATAAATTCTATCTCAGAATTCATCGCCCTTTACCAAGATACCGTATCTTTATCTTGGATTTCCTTGTCATATGTCCAGGGATCAGATTTATGTTCGACAGGGACCAAATCAGAAGATTCTCCCAAGAACATAAATATATCAGGTTGTCTAATAACCCTCCCACTACGATGAGGTATCACTTGTGCATCCTCTGTGACACGCGGTGCAGTCACTTGTGGTATGTCCTCTTGTACCGTTGGTACTGAAGTAGTGACTTCCCCTCTTAACTCCTTTAGAATAATCTTGCTCATGGGCTTGTGGTTCATCACATAGTCTTCCTCTAAAAATCGAGCATTCGTGCTAACGATCACCCACTGATCTCTAGGACTATAGAACAAACCACCTTTCGTTCCTCTAGGATAGCCTACGAACAACTGCACTTCTGTACAAGATTCTAACTTACCAGCATCTCCCTTCAGCACATGTGCTAGACTACCCCAAATCTGAATATGTCTTAGACTAGGATTTCGCCTAGTCCATAATTCTGTGGGTGTAGAACGTACTGATTTAGATGGTATCAAGTTCAGAATATACACTGTCGTATCCATAGCATACCCTCAGAACGAATCTGGTAATTCAGAATAACTCATCGATCTAATCATCTCTATAAGAGTCATATTCCTTCGCTCCGCCACACCATTTTGCTGGGGTGTACCAGGTGTAGACAGTTGGGATTGAATCCCAGCCTCAAATAAGTAACTCTTAAACTCTCCCAAGAGGTACTCACCACCATGATCAGATCGTAGTATCTTGATACTTTTACCTTGACATTTCTTCACATCAGCCTTGATTCTTTGAACCTGTCATAACATTCAGACTTGCGGTGCATCAAGTAAATGTATCCATATCTTGAATAATCATCTATAAAAGAGATGAAATATTCAAAACCACCTCTAGCATGGGTAGACATAGGACCAGACAAATCAGAATGAACTAATTCCAACACATCTTTGGCTCTATACCCCTTGGCCTTCTTGGTCATTTTACCTTCCAAGCAAGATTCGCAGGTTGGGAAATCTTCCTCCACCAATGAACCCAAAGGTCCATCAGCTATCAACCTTTGAATTCTACTTAGGTTAATATGACCTAACCTTAGATGCCAAAGATACGTTTGGTTCATTTTCGAAGGTTCTTTTCTCTTATTAGATTTAGAAGATGAGTTATTTACTTCTATTTGCATCGTGGGAGCCTTTGGATCAAGAGTATATAAATTTCCTACCAACGTACCAGAATAGATAATCTCTCTATTCCTTTTTATAACAACTCTATCATTAAAAGAAATAGAATATCCATCCAAAAATAATTTAGAAACTGAAATTAAATTCTTTCTAAATGAAGGTACATAAAGGCAATTTCTCAGAACCAAAGTTTTATTCTTATCAAAAGATAAATAAACATATCTCACTGCAATAGCTGCCACCTTCGTAGCATTGCCCATGTAGACGATAATCTCCCCCTCAACTAGTCGTCAGGTTTCCTAGAACCCCTAAAAAGAGTTACAGACATGATCAGTGGCTCCCGTATCTACACACCAGGTGTTGGTAGATAACACCGCTAAACATGTTTCAACGACTAGACCAAAAGATATACCTTTATTCTATTTGCGGTTGGGACAGTCCGCCTTCCCATGTCCAATCTGCTTGCAAGTGAAGCACTTGCCTTTCGACTTTTTCATTCCTCCCTGAGATCCTCCTACCACCTTTGCTACACCTTGTTGCTTCTTCTTCTTGCCTTTCGGCTTAGAAGCAGAAACCTTCTGAGCAACCAAAACCTGAGAACTCTAACAGAAAAGCTCCTCTGCCGCTTGGAGTTCTATTAGAAGATCCACCAATGAATACAACCTCTTATTCATGTTGCAGTTGAGGCGAAACTGCTCAAAACTCCTAGGTAGATATTGGAGAATGATATCAACCTGGGTTTCCCCATCGATCTCCGCTCCAAGGACTTCCAACCCATTCAAATGAGTCATCATCTTGAGAACATGATCCCTCATGGGTGTTCCCTCAACCATGGTGGTCGTCAACAAATCCGAGAATATTGTTGTGCTGCCTTCCTCAACAAATTTGTCAACACGATCCATCTTGAGGCATATGATCCCTCATGGGTGTTCCCTCAACCCATTCAAATGAGTCATCATCTTGAGAACATGATCCCTCATGAGTCATCAGGTTTGTTCACCATTACCTGATACCAAGGCAATTATCTCGGATTATATGCCTTCCGATGGGGAAGTACACACGCTCCTAAATAATTTCCTATAACCATATTTGACCTAGTGATCTGCAAAACAAACTCATCCAATATGGAGGAAGGCACTTAGAGCCAACGCACAAGTTTGTTTGCATCACATGTCAAATTGTAATGGAGGCCGAATTTTTTTTTAAAAAAAAATATCCCTCTCTCACTTAGTAATTTAAAATTGAGAAATTTTAACAATGCAAGCACAACAAGCATATAAATCAAAATCAATAAATATGAAAAATAACAAATTTTCCAACTATTATGGTCTTTGGTTCTCCAATATGCCTCTAGTCGTGTTGGCACCTCGTCCGCTCTTCCCTACGACATGTACAAGTCATCCGGAGATCCGAGCTGAGAAAAATTATTTTAAGTTACTTCCATTGATCCTATACTCCACAAAGATGTGTACATGAAGTCTAGATCGAAAGTAAACTAAAATAAAAGAGTGGTTAAACAATGTCATACTTAATTACAAAAATTAAATACTAGCCTCATTAACCCTAAGTATTCAAATAATATTACGATTACACACATACAATCACATACACACACATATGGCCATAATAGTTGGATCTTATGCCTGCAAACAAAAAGTTAGCCTACGCGCATCCTACTATTATCCGACACACATATTATATGACAAATGCATAAAAGTAACCGAATCTTAAACCCACAAAATTGAAAACCATGGCTCTGATACCACTTGAAGGTTGAAGCTACACTTCTCGCTTTGCTTCGGTCGCTTGTACATGGAGTCCTATCAAACGTCCACAGATAAAAAAATTAATCTGGACAAAGATGGATTACCCAAGCAATCGATTCATCATCGTTCTATTCGATTTGAGTGGTCGCTTGAACAAACTTGTTGTTCAAGCAACCTAACTCTTTTCCTTCATTAGCCGCGGAATAGATGATGTACGGATCACCAATTTTTGTGTTTATCATCGGGGTCCATGATCATACAATTGTAAACAATTACATAAAACAAAAGGAAACCAAAACAAGAATTATACCTCTTGATCTTTTATCGTATGACCTATCCTCCTCTTGGACGTCGTGTGGGCGACGATCTTTTAAGAGTCGAAGCCTCCTAGATCTTATATCTTCCCTTCCTTGCTCGCTCTGAACAAAGGGAAGACAATCCTCCTTTCTTCTCCTATCTAGTGCCAACCACCAAGCCTCCAAGCTTGGTTGTTGCCGTCAGCCAAGAAGAGGGAGAAGCATAGGTGCGTCGGCTCTATGGAAAGCCAAAGCAAAACCCTAACCAGGCCTTGGAGAGGAGTGGAAGGCGCCGACCAAGAGAAAGGAAAAGAAGTCCTTGCCCTTGTTGTCGCCGGCCAAAGTGAGGAAGGAGATGAAGTGGTGCCGCCCTAGACAAGTGCCAGACCCTAGGTTGTGTTGTCGCCGCCCAATGGAGAAGTCAAACCCTAGGTTGCCGCCCAAGCCTCCAACCCAACTCTAAACCCTTAACACATCACCTTCTCTCGCCGCCCAAGCCTTGGAATCTATTTATAGATTTTGCTCAAGCCTCCTTTTAATCATGTCCATTGGATATAGGCTTCGAGAGGGTTTTAATAGGCTACAATAGGGATCATGAGGAGGAGTTGGATCTTGGCCACCCAATGGATCCAAACCCGATCAATTAATGATGATCCATTCCACTAAAGCGATCATCATTGATCTACCTCACCAACCCCATAATTATATATGGGATCCACATATTAATTGTATAAATATCTCCCTGTGTTTAAGATATCTAATGTCCGTTAATTAATTAATTTATAGAAAATTAATTATTTAATATCTAACTCCCTGAGTAGTACAACTCAACCTTATCATCATGCTGGACCAAGTTCACCTGTAGAATTTACATGATGATCCTTATGAGCTCCTCAAGGAGACATCATCATCCTAATGCATAGGACGCAGTTTCCCCCTATAATCAACGACACACCATGTAAATAATATTATTTCTCAACTTACTGGGCCTATCGATTTAACACATAAATCTCGCCCATTGGAAAATCAAAGAAATAAATATTAAGTACATGTGCCCATTATTATATCAGGATTAAGAGCATGTACACCATAATATCTGAGGTCAGATTCAATTATGTAATCAACAATAAATTGAATCACCTCTAAATCGGTCCTGCTCAATACACACAAAGTGTACTAGTGTAATTCTATGGTCAAGATAAACTAATACCAAATTACACTACAACCATGCCAATGGTTTGTCCAAAAGCATCTTGGTTGTGAACCTCTACTTATACTCTACAAGGAACTGATAACATGATCTTCTGTGTGACACCACACCTCATGTTATCTATAATATAAAGTATTAGACAATATGCATAACTATAAATATGCAAACAATGATCATGTGATTCTTATTCCAAAATGAAGATGTTCATACAAAGGCTAGGCTTTCAGTATACATCCCAACATTTGGATCATCTAATTGTGCTCCCAAAGTGCTCCAACAATGCCAAGCTTCAACGACAATGTTATGCCACTGTAATGCCGACGTCACACTGAGATTCCAAATCCATTCATCGGTAGTTTAATTAAAGTTGTATACTTTCTTGTATTCAAGCTTTCTACTTTCTTGCATTCGAGCTTTCCATCGCTAAGAGGAGAGGAAGGCTTGTTGCCTCTTCCTCTATCTTGATTTTTGCAACCGTCGTCTCTTACCTCCAATGGGAAAGAGACTTTTAGTGGATTGTCCCATCGTACGTGGTCTAGGATTGCGGGGCCTTGAATTAGAAACCTTTTGGTTTTGAACCAAGTAAAAACAAAAGGTGTTCCTTTACTTTTGCTTTACGTTTATTTCTGCTGCAATACTTGTAGTTTTAACGAAATGAAAAGAAAAGTTTTATGATCGCTATTCACCCACCCCCTCTAGTGACTCTTCGATCCAACAAAACCTTGGCCACTATACATCTACCATCGTTAGCCTTAGGGATGACTTCCCTATTAACCTTGACTTTTCTAGACCTGTGAATGGTTCCATAATCAAATGGAACATTGTGATAGGTCTCCTTGGGCTTAGGTTTGTGACCCAAACCTTTCTTGCCCTTGGATGATTCTTGTTTCCTAAACCCTAAATTTTGACACCTAGACCCTTTAATTGAATTTGTCATTTTTGCAAGGGTCTTCTCTAATTTTTCAAGCCTTGACCTTAAGGCTTGGTTTTCTAATTCTAATTTTCCCAATTTTGATTGTTCATTATGTTGGGAAACCGGTCCAGATCAGACGTTCACAACGTCGCGGGCGAATACTTCGCACAACCACAGCGGAAACAATAAATTATACCGGATCCCAACAGAGATCCATGCAAAACTATATAAATCATTTTCTAGTCTAGATCTAATCTAGTGGAGAATTATACCTTCGGTGCGTGCCCTTTGCAATCCCGCTTTCTAAATGCTGTCAGATCTCAATACGGTAAGAGTAACCGTATATCTATAGTATCCACACTGACACCCACACAAGCTTTGGAGTCACGTTGTGCTAGCAACACCTAGCAAAATGCCAAGACCTCTTTGGAAGAAGAAGGAGAGAAAGGAGGAGATGAGAGAACACTTTCTCTCTTGGCCTTCTTTTGCTTGCACACCTAAACAAAAAAACCTCAAGTGTGTCCACGTGAAACACCAAAAGACAAGCCTTTTAATCCCATAGCAACTATTGCCATTAACTCCCATTAAGACATCTCTTAATACGAAGACTCTTGGTATTCTCCTTCATGAATTCTCATCATGAATACCAAGGCTCTTGGTATTCCCATGCATGATTAATCAAATTAATCATGCATGATGATGAATCAACTTCCATGGTTCAACTTGAGTCTAACTCAAGTTTAACCAGTTTGAGTCTAACTCAAATCTTAGCCATATGCTCAATTGTCCTTTTAGTCCAACTAAAAGAAACCATCTTCAAAACAGAATGTCATTTGCGTGTGACCCTATAGGCTCTTGTAACATTGGCAATGTATCTAAAACTCTTTTAGATACATAAGCAATGAGCGGCATCTTGCAATACATCATTGCTACCCAAGTTACAAGATCATCAAGATCCGACAACCTTTCTGTGACGATTATCATGTATGATGGTGTCCTTCTATCTCTGATATCTTAGATCGATCAATGAGGCATAGACCATGTCATCCCCTTATCGATCTCTATGTTTCTTGATCCCCAAGTAGACTCACTCAAACAAATGAGCTCAATATCTCATATTGAATCATTTGAGCATGGCCATGAATTTCATGGTCATACTCTATCAAGAGACCAAAGATATCACTCCCGTCATATGGGAGGGATAGATCCCATCTACATCACTCACATCCCTCCACATAATTTGTTACATACCCAGTGATCGTCATTATAGTCACCCTGTTACGGCGTGACATTAGATGATACCAAAGTACATAACTCCTTATGTAGGGAACCGTAGTAACTTCAGGTCAAAGGACTATTCTTACCAATAGTCACATTAGAAAGTATATGACACTCATATAATGATCCATGATACTTTCTCATGGTGGGTCAATTCAGTATATATATTCTCTAATACATATACCCATGTGTCAATGTGATATCACATATCTATGACTTGTGAGATCAAGTCATCCATTGACCTACATGCTAGTCTCGATGTATTAATATTGCCCTTGTATATTAATACTTGACTAGGAATATTAAGAATAGTATTCTCTACAGCTTCCCATAATCAATTCTACCAATTGATATACTGTAGATTAGAACCTACTATTCAAGGACATTATTATATTTATTTTAGCTGACACATGCACAAAGTAAATATAATAAATAATCTTTGTCTTTTATTAACGAAATATGATACACATGATCCCTAAGCAATCATCTCATGATTGACACTAAGGGCTGACACTAACACATTAATCTTTTGGGAATAGTTCTTCCTTTTAGGCATATGTCTACCCTTCTTAGGGTTAATGCCTAAATGGTGTTCTACCTTTCTAATTGTCTCCCTAGATAGAATTGTTTTAGGGACATTGTTTCTAGATTTGTCCTTAGCCCTAATATTGCATGATTTTGCACATAAATAATAAAATCTATTATTTCTAGCATGTTTTTGTTCATGAGTAATAGCAATAGCATTAAAATTGTTCCTAGCCTGCTTTTGACTTTTAATTGAAGAGGAAGCATACTTAAAGGCTACCTTAGGGTTTGCCTTAGCTCCCCCTATATTTAAGACTCCTTCTTTGCCCTTGGCTTGCTTCCTCCCCCGAGGGCATTGACTTCTATAGTGGCCCCTTTGATGACATTTGAAGCACACCACGTGGTCCTTGCTCTTAATGGTTGGGGCTCCCATCCTAGACTCATAAATAAAATGAGTCAGAGTGACTTAGTTAGAGGTCTACCCAACCTAAATAATCTAGAAAACAAAATTTGTAATGCTTGTCAACAAGGTAAATAAACTAGGACCTCAGATCAACTAACTAATCAAGAATGAACTAAAAGTGTACTTGAGCTCCTACACTTAGACCTCTTTGATTCTCATGGAACCAAATCACTAAATGGAAGCCAATACTGTCTAGTTATAGTCGATGACTACTCTAGGTTCACATGGGTTAGGTTTTTAAAACATAAAAGTGAAATCTTAGATCAACTCACCAATCTATGCAAATTAATAGAAAATGAAAAGAATCTTAAGATAAAGAGAATTAGAAGCGATAATGGTAGTGAATTCGAAAACTATAGGTTCACCGACTTTTGTAATCAAAATGGGTACCACCATGAGTTCTCCTGCCCTAGGACCCCTCAACAAAATAGTCTAGTTGAACGTAAAAAATAGAACCTTACAAGAAGCCACTAGAACCATGTTGAATGAGTACAACCTACCTAATAGGTTTTGGGCAGAAGCGATCAATACAACCTACTATGTTCAAAATAGGATTCTATTAGTTAGAAGACACCTTAAAACATCATATGAAATCTATTATAAAAAATTACTAAACATTAAGTAATTTAGAATTTTTGGATGTAGGGTACACATATTAAACACTAAGGATTACTTAGAGAAATTCACCTCTAAAACTAGTACCGGAACCTTTCTAGGATACTCAACCACTAGTAAAGCATATAGAGTGTATAACAATTAAACCCTAAAAATAGAAGAAACAATCAACATAGTATTTGATGAAGAAAGTAAAACCCTAAAACCCAAAGTAGAATTGATTAATGAACAAATTGAAAATGATGCTAGACTTGAACCTAACCATCAAAACGAGTCTAGTATAAATCCTAACCCAAATCAATCTAGGTTACAATCAAATCATCCTATTGATCAAGTAATACGTGATCCTAATCTAGGGATTCAAACTAGAGTGCCCTATAGAAACCTAAGCCAAATTTCACTCATCTCAAAAATAGAACCCAAAACAATTAAACAAGCTATTCTTGACCCCGATTGGATTATAGCCATGCAAGAAGAGTTAGCTCAATTTATTAGGAGTCATGTTTGGGGATTAGTACCCTTACCAAAGGGAAAAATAATAATTGGAACAAGGTGGGTATTTCAAAAAAAAACTTGGTGATAAAGGAGATGTTGTTAGGAATAAGGTTAGGCTAGTTGCTAAAGGATTTAGTCAAGTAGAGGGGTTAGACTATGATAAAACATATGCACCCATAGCTAAACTTGAATCGATTAGAATGTTATTAACCTATGCTGCACATTGAGGTTTTAAATTATTTCAAATGGATGTTAAGTTAGCATTTTTGAATGGGTTTATTAAGGAAGAGGTTTGTGTTAGCCAACCACCTGGATTTGAAAGTCTAGAAAAACCTGACCATGTCTTCAAACTTAGAAAATCCATATATGGATTAAAGCAAGCTCCTAGAGCTTGGTATGAAAGGCTTTCAATTTACCTTAAGTCTAAGGGATTTAATTAAGGTTTAGTTGACCCAACCCTTTTTGTAAAATCCATAGGAAAAGAGATCTTTATTGCACAAATTTATGTAGACGACATAATATTTGGTACAACTAATACAACCTTATTAAATGAGTTCATTTCACTAATGGAAAGTGAATTCGAAATGAACTTAGTAGGAATTACTTTTTTCTTAGGCCTACAAATCAAACAAACTAGGGAAGAAATTTACTTACACCAATATAAATATGTTAATGAATTAATTAATAGATTTGGAATGCAAAAAATGCTAAGGAAATTAATACACCAATGGCAACTAATGTAAATATAGGAGTAGACTTAGAAGGAATAGCAATCGATTTAAAGTACTATAGGAGCGCGATAGGTAGCGTTCTTTACTTAACTGCAAGTCGACCTGATATACTTTTTGCAGTAAGTATGTGTGAAAGATTTCAATCTTGCACAAAAGAGTTGCACCTAACGCTAGTCAAATGAATTTTTTGCTACCTAAAAGGAACACTAAACGTAGGTATTTGGTACCCTAGATCGAGCAAGTTCGAACTAATCGACTACTCTGACTCGGATTATGTCGGTGGTAAACTCGATAGAAAGAGCACGAGTGGATGTTGCCAACTGCTAGGCTTGAGTCTAGTCATCTGGTGTAGTAGAAAGCAACATTATGTTGACTTGTCTACCACCGAAGCTGAGTATGTTGCAATGGATGAGTGTGTAGCTTAACTTCTTTGGATGAAGCACACTCTCCAAGACTTTCATTTAACCTTTAGTAACACTAAATTTTTAATTAATAACATTAATTCTATTAACCTAACTAAAAACCCGATTTGTCATTCTAGGACTAAACATATAAAAGTCAAACACTACTTTATACGAGAACACATAGAAAATGGAACAATACAACTCGAATATGTTGAGTCTAAATTGAACCTAGCGAACATTTTCACTAAACCCTTACCCGAAGAAGAATTTAGTCTGCTTAGACGAAGATTAAGAATTTGCATAATAGTGTAGGACTCAACTCTTATTTATACTTTATCTTTATTTTTCATGCTACATGGAACTAACTTAGGGTTTACCTTAGAAAGCATGCACCTATAGATTTAAGGAGCCAACACATCTCACAACACATAAGATCAATGTGTTTATGTATTGAGCCACGTAGATGGGCATAAGATATTAGGACCTTACTCCTGATTCAAAATGTAGATCTAGTGCATCGATATGAATCATGGAGTATAATTATTTAAAATAACTAATTCTAATCAAGACTTATTAATTATTTTATATCAATTAAGTCAAAAAGAGTTGAACATGTTATTAGTTGAGTTTATGTTAAAACTATTATTTTAAAAATTTAAAAGGGACATGTTTGGACTTCTGAACATATGGGGTTCTAAATTTTTTTTCAAAACCCCCAAATATTTTCGATTTATGGCAAAAGGGGGAGAAGAGAGGCCAAAGTTAAGAGATAGAGGCGAAAGTTTAAGGGATCAAAAGTTTGTTTTTAAAAACTTAACTTTCTTTAAGTTTGTTTTTAAAAACTTAACTTTTTTTAAGTGACCAAACGTTAAGGGGGAGAGATAAGCTCTTTTTTCAAAAACTCACCTAACGTCAAGGGGGAGGTAACCGCAAGGGGGAGGGTTTGAAAAAGAGCTTACTCATACTTTTACTCATACTAACTTACTCATCCTCTTATTGATACTAACTTACTCATGCTTATTTTATACTCATACTAACTTACTCATGCCATGCTTATTACACATTTCTTACATGCTTATTATATGTTTACTACATACTTACACTTGCTTACTTATATTTCATTACTACATGCTACTCATGTTTATTACTACTATTCGGTTTATGGTTTAATTTTTCTTAACTTTGAATCGGTTTGTCATAGATCAAAAAGGGGGAGATTGTTGGTGCAGGGGCACCAGATAATCGAACCTAGGTTTTGATTATGGCAAAGGTTCAAAGTTAAGCTCTTATTGTTATCTCATGAGTTGTGCTAAGTGTGCAGGAAGTGCTTAAGCTAAGCCTAAGGTCAAGCGACAATCGGAGAATCTCAGGACGAGGAACCGTGATGGTCAGGCGACACCAGGAGAACCTTGTGGAGTCAAGGAACTTCGATGAGACCGAATGCTAAGCGATAGGTCAGTAGGCCCGTAAGTAAGCACTAAGTGAAAAGTAATGGTGAGGCCATGTCCTCCATACGAGGATGAACCTAGGTGGTAATCCAACTGAGACTTCCAGGGGAAGGTCTAGGTCGAGATATGACATTAAGGAACCATCGTAATGTCCATACTTGGTAGTTCTATGCTAACTCTTTATTGCAGGGGAGTGACCAAGCTGGCGGTCGACTGTTGGCAATCAGCAACTGACTGCTCCTATCATCAGTCGACTACTGAAGGTCATCAGTCGACTGCTATTCAAACTGGTCAGCTTAAAGAAAGTCAAGATAAGCTCCTATTATCTTGGGGAGATAAGGAGCTTTGACTTAGATCCAAATCTCAACGAGCTAGGGTTTGAAGGGCTATAAAAGAAGGGTCATTTCACCTCTTTTCATCATCAATCCTTGCTCTCAAAGTGCTCCCATAACACCGTAACTTCAACTTCAACGACAACGCTACACCACCGTAACCCCAACGACGAGCTTAAATTCCAAGTCCATTCGTCGGTAGTCTTATTTTAGTTGTCGTTCTTTACTTTAATTGTCTTACTTTACTTGTACTCGAGGCTTTTATCATAACAAGGAGAGGTGGGCTTGTTGCCTCATCCTCAAGCTTTTGTTTTTCTTGTAACCGTCATCTCCTACCTCCAACAAGGAGGAGACTTTTAGTGGATTGCCCCTTCATACGCGGTCTTGGATCGCGGGGCCTTAGAGTAGCAACCTTTTGGTTGTGAACCAAGTAAAAAGAAATTGTGTTCATTTTCATTTATTGTCTTTTACTTTCCGTTGCAATACTCATGCTTTCATACGATGAAACAAAAAAATTTCCGATCGCTATTCAACCCCCCCCCCCTCTAGCAATTCTCTCCGATCCAACACCAAGAAACAACCCCAGTCTCAACTAATGCCTATTTTAATTACCTATGTTTAATTCTTATAAATAACTCACAAAAAATTTATTTACACATCTCTATCACAGGTCCCCTTTGAACTTCCTTGAAGCCCCATGATAATACTTGAAGAACTGGACCAACCATCTATCACCTTAATCGCCACTGACTTTATTCCTCCCCCATCTGAACCCCTTCAAAATCCCTTTCCCCCCTTTAACTTTATACTCCTTGCAACAACACCCTTCACACAAACACTTCCTCCTCCTCCTTGCCCCCATGATACCCCTGTCAACCTTATCTCCTCCCCTTCACCATCCTCTTCATAAGAACATCTTCTTTTATCTACCTTCCTCCCCACTAGTCATTACCATTTATCTCCTTCCCCCAGTGCCACCATCCCTGATAACACCATCTCATCCCCCCTTGATTTACTGATACAAGTCGTATTAGAAACATCCCCCCTCAGTCCTCCAGCCTCTCCCAATGCCCTTCCTATGGCCCCTTCAAGTCCTTCAGATGCACCTATAACTCACTCCTCACACCTCCAATTACCAACCCTGATATCCCTCCAATTCTCCAAGAACATCATCAGGCTCTAACCTTGGTAAGCTTTCCTTTTTTCCATTAATTCATACAAATTTTAAAAATATATTCTTGATGTTCCTTTTACTACCTTCTTACAGAGCATCTTCAAATTTCACACCTTTCAGCAATGGTTTGCAAAGTTTCAAACTCAGAGTCTTCAACCTTTACCTCCACTCAAAGAAACACCACCGGATGTCATCCTACCCACAGATCCTCCTGTTTCAAAGGGCACCCAAACTAGCCCCTCTGACTCCTCAAATGAATGGATTAAAAAAAAGAAGAACTCTACCTTCATTAACAATAAGGACTTCAAGCTCAACTACATGCCCTGACCATAGAGAGAGACCAACTTCTATGAAAAAAAGAAGTCAATTCTCTCCAACTTCAACAATACAAGTACCAAATATTAGAAGTTGAATGGAGGAACTCCTGCAAGGATACAGAGATTCGCCTACTCCGAGAAAGAGTACAACTCCGCAATCAACAACAAAAAATGCTTCAATCAGAAATAGCTATGGCCAACGACAAAACCCAGAAATTGATACCCAGAGAAGGAGACTGGCACTTCCTATTTGGCCAGTGCCTCCAACCTCTAGATGACCTTAGAAATTCTTATGAGGAGCTTAATAAAAGAACCAACAATAACATAGTAGAAATACAATTTCACCTGTCTATCTTCAGCCAACATGTTCAGCGCATATTAGAAGTTTTCAACACCCAGACTCGCCGTGCTGCCCAACTCCGTCGCGAATTATCCACAATGTGGGAATCAGAAGCAGAATGCTAGGTGCCCTAAGAAACTTAATTACTGACCAAAATGGCCTCCAAAAATAGGAAATACTTCCAATGAGAATTTGAGGACCCCTTCAAGAAGCCAACCGGCAAGGTCTACTTTCTTCCGACTAGCCTACCCCCACTTTAGACATGACAACCATATTTAATAAATTTCCTCCAGAATCTTTTGACACTGATTCTTATACTGACTCAGATCAGTAACATTATGTAACTTCTTTAATTTTTGTAATGGGTACATACACTTTTTACTTATTGTACCTTCATATTAACCAATGTAACCCATTTATATATGACACTATTTAGAATGTATCTTCCTTATTTACACTTAATCTCGTATCTGCATTTTCATTACTATGTCATAATGTATACATTCCCAAATGTCATACCGCGCCTATTTTAAATACAACCAACTCTTACACAAAATGTACCCATTCTATCTTCATCATTATCAAGATACATCAAGTATTTTTGTAACTAAAAATTGACCCCTCCATAACCACCTATTCACCCATCATACTTATAACAAAAACCACCTTGATTCCCTAACCCCACTTATCCCTTCATAAAAAATAACCAGGAAACACTGTTATTTCCCTCCTTTTCCTCCCCTTGTTTCCTATATATACAGAGCTTACCATCACTATCCTTCTAACCTTTCCATCCTCTTCTTGCTCAACACCCTCTCACACAGAAATGTATACTCTTGCCTCCTAAAACCCCTTTCCATGGTTTTCATCTACTTGCTCCAAAGTCACAGGTGAACAATGTCGATCTCTATCCTACCACTTGCAAATCCCTTTTGAATTTCATCTAATCCCATCCACCTCTACCAAACAACATCACTTACCTCCTGGGCGCACTAGGATCTTTTTCTTAGAAAAAATAGAAGTTGGACTCCATTTTCTTCTACATCCCTTTTTCTTAGAAATATCTCAATATTTTTCCATTCCACTAAACCAATTAAGGCCCAACTCCTTCCGCTTTATGTTAGGTTTCTATCTTGTTTTATCATACTTATCAATTCCCCCATCAACCTTCTTATTCCATTGTTTCTTTCAACTAAAAACTTCAGAGTTGGGTATCTTCTATTTTCAAGCTCATTCTGATTTTCAATTTCTAATTGGCATCCCTTCTTCACACAAAGGATGGAAAGAACACTACTTCTTTGTATATCCTCCATCTCCTTTCACTTTTCCTTCTACCTGGTTATATACTCTTCCCTCCAGCCCTTCCTTGGGTCACTATCAAAAGAACCCCGAATACCAAATGATTATCCTATCATTATCAGAAGAACAATTTGACATGTATAAATTACTCACCAAGTCAGCGCTTACACTGGTTAAGATGAATTGCTCTATTCTGCAGCCAACCGATACTCTAGGTAATCATCTTAACAATTATATTTTTATCAGTTTATATAACTTTTACTCATCCTTCTTTTCTCCTCACATAATCACTTTTATTACAAGCCTCCACAAAGACTCAACCACCTCCCCAAATTAAGCCTACTCATCTCCATTCCGATCACCTCAAATCTCCTTCCCTGCCTCTCCCAACAACCAAAACTCCACGAATCCTACTTTCCCCACATTTACATCCCCAAATACTCTTAGCCCCAAATTTTCAACCCACATCAATCCCATTCCTCAATCCCTTTTTCCTTCTCCTTTAACCGAAGAATTGTCGAGTCCCCTTTTGCATAGTATCAGCAAGGTTAGTATCACCTTTCCTTAATTATTTCTGATGGTGTTCACTTCTTCAGTCTACTGAGATCTCCCTCCCCCTTCTTGTGGATTGTCAGATCTATTACCAAAGAAGGTTAAAGATGAAATAAAGAGATATCTGCTCCTGGAATCACCTTGGATCTTGGAAGTAGAGTTAGATCTGCCACTTGGAGAAGGAATGTTAGATATAGGTCATCTTCCTGGTGCAACCACTCCAACGCTTAAGTCAGTAAGAGTATGAAGAAAATAACAACACGAGTGAAATGGAGAAGAAGAAGTTAGAAGGAGATCTTTGAGGTACCAAATAGCGAAGAAACAACCATCCCTTGCTTTGTCTTCCTCTGTCCCTTTTATAGATCGATCAACCGCCTCCTCTTTGAGATGAATTTACTTTAATGTCCTTTACCAAGCTGTCCTTGTAACCATTTTTTCCACTTCAATTCAAAATATCCCCTTATATTTCTCTGCCACATATTAATACAAAAATAAATGCAGTTATATTAAACTAACCATCCTCAACTTCCCCTACTACTTCCCATCCTCCAACATACCCACTTCCTCCTTATTCTGCCATATTCAGAAAGAAACCCTAAAATCCATAAGTGGCTCAGGAAATGAACATACCGCTCGGAAAATGAATATATTGCTCGGAAAATGAACATACTACTCGGGAAATGAATACACTGCTGAGGAAATGAACACACTACTCGGGAAATGAATGCACTGCTCGGGAAATGCCCTAACCATTCGAGACTTCATAAGGGCTGCTCTGTTAGCATTATACTTAGTCACTAAACTAAATTACCCCACTCACCCCTATCGTGCTCCAGAATCATACATAATGCTCGAGAAATACACTAACTACCCGAGAAACACATAGACTATTCTGCCAATACTAATACTTAAACAACTCTGCACTGCTCGTCCTTTATGAGATTGGGAATCACATACAATGCTCGAGAAATACACTAACTTCCTGGGAAACACATAGACTACTCTGCCAATGCTGATACTTAAATAACTCTGCTCTGCTCTTCCTTTCTGAGATCGAGAATTACATACACTGCTCGGGAAATACACTAAATGCCCGAGAAACACATAGACTACTTTGCCAATGTTGATACTTAAACAACTCTGTACTGCTCTTCCTTTCTGAGATCGAGAATCACATACACTGCTCGAAAAATACACTAACTACCCGAGAAAATACATAAACCACTCTGCCAATGTCGTACTTAGTCGCTGAACAATGTTGCACTATTCTTCCTTTCTGAGATCGGGGATCCCATACACAACTCGGCAATCACCCAAGTGGTGAGAAACACATAGACCACTCGCCAAACCGCTAGCGATCGACTCCTACAATAATCGGTCATTGCCATCGGTGCTGTCGACTAATAACTAAAATTTTCGAATTTCAACTATCAGAATTGAATTTTGAAAAGTCATAAGTAATTCTATGTATATCGAAAAATTACAAAATTTGATACGTATATTACTTATAGTCAATACAATGGGTGAAAAATATTTGAAAATTATTTTACCCATAAAATATCGAAATTGATACAAAATCCAAAAGTGAAGAAAAACTTCAATGTTTTAGCTCACTTTGTATCAATCTCATCAATGGCGATTGCTATCAAAAGATAGACTTCACCAAGGTTTTCTAAAATGATTTTAAAATATTTTCAAAACCTTATTTTGGATCATATTCCTTGGGCTCTATGTAGATGACTTGTATACAAGCTTTCCCAATGATCCACCAATGAAATTAGATGAGTTATAGTCCATCTAGATGCAAAAACTATACACCTAGAACTCAACTCATATCCTTGCATCTCACATGTATCTAGAGTGAATAAATACACATACATGTCAATGTAATGTGAGATGAGGGTTTTGTTCTCCCTAAACTAGGGTTTCATGCATTTTTCTAAGGTAACTCTACTTGATTCCCTCATAAATAGGACTCTAAGTCATGCCATTGTCCTTAAATCAATTAAATGCATGAAATGATCATGACATAATAATAGCAAAAATAAATCATGGCCAATGATCATGATGTCATCGCATATGTGTTAGTAATATATGAGAGATGTCCTAAGGCAATCGCCTTATGTATGAACCATTTATATGATAAATGAAGATTCACTATTTGAGTATACATGTTTCATGTATTTGATTGGATCTTAAACTCATTTACTGGATGTCCACGATATGATTCATAGCATGAGAGAATTTGTGATTGGATCACAACTAGTGAGTATCTCTACATATGTAATTGTGATGTATCGGAATTATCCCTAGTCGATGAATTGATGGATTTGGACACCATCAATTCTGTCGAGACTAGCACAAGGTATACTCCTTAGTGTATCCAAGCAGCTGATTCTCACTGGCTGGAGACATTGTGATGTCCGGAGTTAATCGTGGATGCTAGTTATGGTAACTAGTTCATTGGAGTGACCAGCCGTAAGACTTCATATGGTTCTCTGCATATATAGATATGTTAATGAAGTTCTTACTGTAGCTTAAGTGCGATGTTCCTTTGACTTGCGGTATTCAAGTCATCTTGATCATGGAGACTTATGCTTTGACATCTTAAGCAAACATCTCTGAGGAGATGTGGACCCGGGATGATTGGGTATAAGTCGAAGTGATCGAAGGTGTATGAATAGCCTATAAAGGATTCACCACTCCTTGCGAGGAGATGTATACCCATGGCCTCTCGTCGGATTGTTACTAAAGTCTTTGGCCAAAGCATTACATGTTTAGAGTAAGGTACTCTTCGATACATGTGAAGTAACTAGAATCCGTAAAACGAGGAAATGATACTTGGGCTAGGTGTGACGTAGTCAGCCTAGTGGGGACTGACACAATAGACCATGTCCTGAACCAAGTGGGTATAAGATGAGTGAAGGGAATGGGGCACGATTCATTCGAGCTAATGAAGGGTTTCAGAAATAGTTCTGGATCAACTGTTGATCTTTTCGGTTAATTGGGGATCATGATGTACTACTAGGTGCCACTCATGATCGTTCTATAATTAATGGTTAATTATAGACGGCCAACATAAACCGAGAACCTATTTGGTCACACGCACAACGAGTGTAATCCAAAGGATTTAAAATGAGCTTGAGAATGGGATTCTCAGACCGAGAGAAACTATGATTGGTTGGACCAAACATAAAGCGAGCATGAAATTGTTTCAGTCGCAATGGAAGCGTGGATGGGTCGTGTCTTATGAAGACATAATGGATGGACCATAATGGTTTGGTTCTAATCCAATGGATGAGAATAAACCAAAGGGTTTGGTTTATATTAAACAAATGAACCAAAGGTTGGTTCGGTTCGTTTTAACTTAAAATAAACCATCATGGTTTGGTTTATTTTAACTTATCTTAATGGAGCGGGTTAATGGGCTTTATGGATATGATCCATTAACCATTAATAGAATTAGTTCTCTATAAAATAGGGCTTAAACCCTAATCCATGAACCCTAATTGGAGTTGCCGCCCAACCTAGTTGTGCCGCCCCCTCCCTCTCCTCCACTAGTCGGCGCCAACCCTAGGAGTGCCGCCGCCCAGCCTTTGTGCCGCCGTCCAAGTCATTGCCAACGACCAAGCTTCAGCCGGTGAACCTCCGGCGACCTTCCGGTGATCTCCTCTAGGTTCGGTGATAAGGTGAGCTTCCATCTCTCCTTGGCCGGCCTCTATTCCTCCACCAAAAGCTGTCCAGTTTTTCTGGACAGCTTGTTTCTTTGTTGTCGGAGCGTCGTTTGGACGACGGTTAGTGCTCCGATAGCGCCTAACTTACCGGGGATTTGATCTCCGGTAATCCTCTGAGGTGGAGGACGAAGGATTCGTCAATTGGTTGACGAATACCTCTCCGGAGAAGCGAGTTTTGAGAACTCGTTTTAGGATCCGAATTTGGATTCGGATCGTGATCATCTCTCGATCACGTCGTCTTCAACACGAGGCTAGTAACCCGTACGAAGACGAAGCTCGTGACTTAGCGAAGTCATCCCGAGGAGCTCGGCGTGGATACAGATAGAGACGATTCTTACGAGGATCGTTCCGGTTGATGCCGTTCCCGCTACACGTCATACGAAAGGTATAACGTAGATAATTTCTTTTATTGCAAATTTTAATTTACGGTTATGTCTACACTTGTTGTAATATGCATGCGTGTGTTGTGTGTGTTGTAATAAATATAGATTTATTATTTTTAATTGCTTCCGCTGTGCTCATGTTTACGAAACATGATCGAACACACACACACCGCGGTGCCGAAAACCCAACAATATGATATAAAACTAAAGCAGATGGCATTTAAATCCTTAATCCTAAACATGATCATGATATTTTAAATGATTAAAATAAACATGATGTCATGTCATGACATATGGCAAATCAAAGCATGGCAAATAAAATATCAAGGTATATAATACCTAAATTTTAATATTAGTTGCCATTTGATATGATTAAGTATATTTTGCCATATTACTACTAATCTCCCTAGTGTGCTAAAAACCCAAAATGACACACTAACCTCTAAACCTAAATTGTGTCAATTTGATCTATTTATCAAACTTCTCAAATAATATTGACACATCCTAAAATCTTTTAGGATTAAAGCTCAAATGTATTTCCAAGGTAACCATAACTGTGAAAATGACCTAAAATGCCACCTTTATCATAGTTGAGTTAACTACCCATCCAATCAAGGTTGGCACACCCTAAACCCACCTAGCATGAATCAATCACGCTCTTAGGAACCCAAAATCTATTTGAGCTCCTAGGGTTAATTAGGTATTCCTTAGGGATAACCTCCCTAGATACCTTCCTAATGACCCTCCTAGGCTTGTTAGCCTTGGTCATTGTGGTCTTACCTAGGTTAACTCTAGAGGTAACTCCCCTTGCAACCTTCTTAGTGGCCACCCTAGGTTTCCTAGAAACCCTAGCCACTAGGCACAAACCTTGGTTACTTTTAGGGATAACATCCCTAGTAACCTTGGTCTTCCTAGACCTAGTTTGTGTTCTATAATCAAATGGAACACTATGAAAAGCCACCTTAGGCTTAGGTTTGTGACCCAAACCTTGCTTTCCCTTGGTTGACTTTTGTCTTTTAGGTCCTAAGTGTTGACTTTGAGATTTGGACCCTTGACTTTGACCATTAGACCCTTGAAATTGATTTTGTATCTTATTTAGGGTCTTTTCCAATTTCTCAAGCCTTGATCTCAAGGCTTGATTTTCTAATTCTAATTGTCCAAATTTAGAATTTTGATTTGGTCTTAGGACATGGGACTTCCTAGGCATATGCCTAGTCCACTTAGGGTTGAGACCTAGGTGTTCTTGTACCTTTCTAATGGTTTCCCTAGGTAGGATTTGTCTAGAGTTGTTTGACCTAAGGTTGTCCTTAGGTAAAATATTTCTAGGAAAATTAGTCCCAAATATCTCCTTCTTCCTAAGGTTGACTTTCTTAGCTCCTAAGCAATATTCTCTATTTCTAGCATGCTCTTTTTGATAAATAGCAAGATTGCTAAAATTATTTCTAGCATGCTTTTGACTATAAGAATTAGAAAGAGCATTACTAAAATATACCTTTGGGTTAGCCTTAGATCCCCCTACATGTGATGCTCCATTTTTCCCTTTCTTTTCCCTGTTTAGACATTGATTCCGGTAGTTTCCCGGTTGCCGGCATTTGAAGCAAATGACTTACTCCTTACTTTTCTTGGCGGGAACCCCGGCTTCATTGACTTTTGGCACCGAAGGTGCTTTCTTTACTCTCTTTGGGCACTTGCTCTTGTAGTCCCAGCTTCCCTACACTCAAAACATATGATATAATTTTTATTACAAATTGTTATGTTTGAGTTACCTAGGGTCGTGGTGGAAGCTTGAACTTGCTCTTCTTCTTGACCAGAAGTAGAAGCTTCTTCTTGACATTGCTCTTGCTCCGAAGTGGATAGTCTAACTTCCTCCTCCTCAATCCTAGAGGTGGAGATCTCCTCCACTTCTTCCTCTTCCTCTTCCTCCTTTGATGTTGATGGTCTCTCAACCTCCAAGTCCTCACTTCCTTGTGAGAAAGATATGCTTGCCTCTTCGGTCCCTTCCTCTTGGACCGGTGATGGACCTTCATGGAGCTTGGCCAAATTGCTCCAAAGCTCTTTAGCATCCATGCACTCACCTAGGCTACACAAGAAGTCATTAGGAATTAAATAAAAAATGAATATGATTACCTTCTTGTTTTTCTCGAATCTTTGGAGTTGATCTTTACTCCATCTCTTCTTCTTGAGGAAACAACCTTTTGGTCCTCTTGGATACTCAAATCCTTCCATTAATAAGGACCATTCCTCAACGTCTCTCATCATAAAAAAATCTTCAATTCTTCTCCTCCAAGAATTGAAGCCTTCTCGTCCGTATAGGGTATAGGGCACTGGTGTGTTGATGTCCCATCCTAATTGTTCTTGGACTTCCATCTTCACCCTCTAGCATGCTCCCTTAGTTGTTAAACTTCAAGAGCAGCCTCGCTCTGATACCACTTGTTAGGACCTGTGCGCCAGCTAGAGGGGGGTGTGAATAGCGATGTGCTCGTTCGATGATGGAATTCGTTGTGTTTGTCTCTACAATTTTGTTAGCGCAGCAGAAATAGAAATAATAAAGCAACGAAACAAAATAAACACAACTCACAATACGAGATATAACGTGGTTTAGAACCGAATAGTTCCTACTCCACGGATCGAGCTCTAAAGAGCTCTAGTGATGCACACGCACACACTAATCACAAATAACTCCTTCTCGACACAAGTCAGAGGTGGAGAAACCTCGTACAAGGATTACACTAAGTAATACAAAAGATACAAGCTAATACAAGTAAGAAATACAATGCAAGTAAAGAAAAATACTTTACAAGAGCACTTTGGTTGCTTGATCTTTGGTTTCCTTGGACTAGCATTGAAGGTCTAGAAGAGCACCAACTATCCCCCTTCATATTGCCCAAGAAAACCCCTTGTTTGGAGCCTTCCATGAACAGCTGCTTTTATCCTCCATCGGGCTAGATTTCCGCTTGGAAGTCGTCTACCATAAGGCCCCAGTCGACTGCCAACACTGTAGCTGTGAGACAACGGCTCAATCCACATTGGACAAGTTCCAACGGATCTCTTGTTGTCATTGCCAACATTGGCGATCATTGCCGATCTGTAATCGTGCCTAGTCGACTCGGCGTTCTCTGCTCATTGTCGAACCATCGATCATTTATCGTCCATAGCGATCATTGATCGGCTGCGATCAAGCTACTACCAATGAGAAATCATTGCCGGCACATTTTTGAGTTGAACTCAAGTCGACTCATGGCAGTCGAACCGGCCATATTGCCAGTCGACTGCCAACCTCAAACATGAGGTTTTAACCCAAGAATGATGCCCCCATACTTGCTAGACCACCCTTAGCCTAGACCTAAGCCTTCTAGCCACCTCCATCAGCCTCACGCCTCTCGGATCCCTCCAAGTCATCCATGTCTTGTTCATCCATCGCGCTAGCCTCCTAGTCCTTCCATCGTCTAAGTCATGCTAACGGTGTCTACACCGCCAAGGCACATTAGACTTACGCCGCCAAGACTCCGCTTGGACTTTACGCCGCCAACCATTGGACTTATGCTACCAAGACTTCACCCTTGGACTTTACGCTGTCAATATCAAATTCCTTGGACTTCTCAAATGCCAAGACTCAAGCTTGGACTTTTCCTTGCCAACCCATGTTGGACTTTCCATGCCAAGACCCATGCTTGGACTTCCCTTGTGCCAAGAACTCAAGACTTGGACTTTCCAAAATGCCAAGTGTCCCACTTGGACTTTCCATGCCAAGTACCCATGACTTGGACTTTACCTTGCCAAGACCCATGATTGGACTTTCTCATAATCACATGGTCAACCCTAGTCAACCATTAAAGTCTCCCTCAAGTCAAACTCGAGTCTGGTCAATTATAACCTGGGTTGATTGTATAAACAATCTCTCCAAAACATTAACCGACATCAATGTCAAACATACTATGTCAAACCACTTTATCAAACATCAAAACATTACTCGAGTCAAACTCGAGTCTGGTTAATCGTGACCTGGGCCGATTGCACCAACACGTAGTAGGTGAGGAAATGGAAGAGAGACTTTGGAAGGGGAAGGCAAAGGCCTGCTTCTAGTTACCCTGTGAAAAGGGTGTTGGTGCCAGGTGGAGGAAGATGAGGGCGCTAGGAACAAATAGCAATGATGACGGTGAAATCCTCGAGAAGGTATTTATGTTCACGGTGAAAGGATGAGTGGTTTAAGGTCAGTTGACTAGGTGTAGTTTCGTACCAGGGAGTGGTGGAAGAAGATGAGGCCATGAAGAAGAGATGATTATAGGGAGGTTGAAGATGTCGAAAAAGGGAGCTAGGGTTTTCGACGAGAATTATTGTTGAACGATAAGGTACAAATGAAGGCAGGGGTCTTAAAAGGGGTTATAATGACTAAGTATGGGTTGCGGTAAAGGTAAAAAGCAAAGTTAAGGCATTTCTTTTAGCCCTAATATTTTATTGTGAAATTTTTTCTTTGCAGAGGTATTTAAAATGTTTTTCTAAGGCATTCTTGCGCCTGGTGCATAGTTTGGAGATCAAATTAGTGTTGTTTTGAAGGCGGAGTAATGATTTTTTCTAAGGCATTTTTTATGTCTAATGTATGGCTTGGAAATTAAATTAATACTCTATGGAAGAGCGGTTGTCAATAATTCTAAGGCATTTTACACCTATTATAGAGCCTTAGGGCTAATGAAGGTGTTCTTACGAGGGTTGTCAATTTTTCTAAGGGGGTTCAGGCTATCTAATGGTATGTGATAGAAGGTTATATGTTTTTTTCTAAGGAATTCTATGTTTTATACAAAAATTGAAGGGTTTCTTATATTCTTTTATTGAAGGGGGTTATCAAATTTTTCTAAGGCATTATGTGCCCGGTATAATGTAGGATTATTTTATATTCTTATACAGAAGGTCATTGGTATTTTTGTATTTTCTCATATTCTCTTTGGCAGTTATTAATGGCATTCATGCTGAAAGTTATTATGCTTGATCAGAATTCTTCCTTTCTGATTTCAATGGTATTCTTTCTAAGGTATGGCAAGTTTGGTATTATTTTTCTAAGTGTTAGAAACTAACTCAGGCTCCGCATATACTATAATAGCCTAATGGCTAGATAAGCTATTTTCACCCACAGGGAACTATAACGCCTCTATATGACATATGTAAATGTTCTCACGCCTCTCCTATAAAGGCCTAAGGGCTAGATAGCTATTTTTTTCTACGGGGAACTATAACGCCAGCTATAATGGGTAGGTAATATGCTAACAAGGCTCAACTCCTCCAGTATTTTAAGGCATAAATGCCTCCTATAGTATTTTAAGGCATAAACACTTCCTATTACATTTTAAGGCATAAACACCTCATAACAACATTTAAGGCATAAATGCCTCATACAATATTTTAGGCATAAACATCTCATATAGTAGTCAAGGTTCAGTGATTCATGAAGTGTTCAAGATACAATATACAAGGATCAATGCCTAGTATGTTAGTATGATAGATGTGGGTATTGGAGGTTGATATGATAGTGTTTGCGGATTCATGAACACTTGTAAAACTTCATTCCACTTTGCTCTTTAGTTTACTAAAGAGGGGGAACTTATGATGAGTGTGGGGTCTTTTTCAGCTAAGGAAGAGATATTTTTTGTTATAAACACTTGTAAAACTTCACTCGACTTCACTCTTCAGTTTTACTAAAGAGGGGGAACTTATAATGGGGTCGAGGTTTTGTTTGATCGGGGTGAGCTTTTTCTTGAGCAGTATGTTCATTTCCCGAGTAGTTTGGGTGAAAAACAAGGTTGTTTAGCCCATTTTCAGCCATGGTAAAGGTCCCTAATCACTCCTAACCCTAGGATATGCTTTGGGAAGCATTATGAAAGGGTGAAAAACCATTGCATATGGATTAGGAGATTTGTTTAGGGTTAGTGTTAAATTTAAGGGTAGGAAAGTTCATGTTTGGACTTTTAACCTTATTTTTACTTCGTTTCAGTTACGTATTGCTATGGAAGCAGGATTTGACATTGTGTAATTTTATGTAATTGAGGAGAAAGTTTTTTGAGACTTATCCATCATGGGATGATGGATGTATTTCTTCCTCATGAGGGGGAGAAATGGGAATGTGAGTGCCTAATTTGGAAATTGGGAGAGTTTATAGGATTGCCTCTTTTGAATGATATGGGGCTTATCACTAGGAAGATGGTAGGCATCCTAGGTATGTTTGACCAAGGGGGAGATTGTAAGATCTCATTCGGACATGAGACGTTGACCTCCTTAGAGAGAGAACCTTTTTGATGTATGCAAAAAAGTGGGAGAGTAAAATTAACAATTTGGGAAATTGGTAAGGGAGTTTGAGTTAGGGGCCTAACTCAAGGTTTGTTTTGTCAAACATCAAAAAGGGGGAGATTATTGGTGCAATCGGCCCAGGTCACGATTGACCAGACTTGAGCATGACTTGAGTGATGTTTGACAATGTGGTTTGACATAGTATGTTTGACATTGATGTCGGTTAATGTTTTGGGGAGATTATTTATACAATGAACCCAGGTTATAATTGACTAGACTCAAGTTTGACTTGAGGGAGACTTTGATGATTGACAAGGGTTGACCATGTGATTATGAGAAAGTCCAAGCATGGGTCTTGGCAAGGTAAAGTCCAAGTCATGGGTACTTGGCATGGAAAGTCCAAGTGGGACACTTGGCATTTTGGAAAGTCCAAGTCTTGAGTTCTTGGCACAAGGGAAGTCCAAGCATGGGTCTTGGCATGGAAAGTCCGACATGGGTTGGAAAGGGAAAGTCCAAGCTTGTGTCTTGGCATTTGAGAAGTCTAAGGGGTTTGATATTAGCAGCGTAAAGTCCAAGGGTGGAGTCTTGGCAGCATAAGTCCAATGGTTGGCGGCGTAACGTCCAAGCGGAGTCTTGGAGGCGTAAGTCCAATGTGCCTTGGCGGTGTAGACACCGTTAACATGACATAGCCGATGGAATCACCTGGAGGCTAGCGCGATGGATGAACAAGACATGGATGACTTGGAGGGATCCGAGAGGCGTGAGGCTAATGGAGGTGGCTAGAAGGCTTAGGTCTAGGTTAAGGGTGGTTTAGCAAGTATGGGGGTACCATACTTGGGTTAAAACCTCATGTTTGAGGTTGGCAGTCGACTGACAATATGGTCGGTTCGACTGCCATGAGTCGACTTGATTTCGACTGCTGGCTTGGGGCTGAAAATGTGCTGGCAGTCGACTTCTCATTGGTAGCAGTCGATTGCTGGGCTGATCAGTCGACTATCATGGATGGTAGTCGACTGATGGTTCGACCATGAGCACAGAACGCTCCATAGCCGACTGGACAGTCGACTATGGGCGCTGGCAGTCAACTGTCAATATTGGCAGTCGACTGCTAAGAGATCCGTTGGAGCTTGTCCAACGTAGATTGAGTCGTTGTCTCACAGCTACAGTGTTGGTAGTCGACTGGGGCCTTATGGCAGTCGACTGCCAGGCAAAAATCTAGCCCGATGGAGGATAAAAGTAGTTGTTAGTGGAAGGCTCCAAACAAGGGTTTGTTTTGGGCGATTTGAAGGGGAATAGTTGGTGCTCTTCTAGTCCTTCAAGGCTAGTCCAAGGCAACCAAAGATCAAGCAACCAAAGTGCTCTTGTAAAGTGTTTTTCTTTACTTGCATTGTATTTCTTACTTGTATTAGCTTGTATCTTTTATATTACTTAGTGTAATCCTTGTACGAGGTTTCTCCACCTCCGACTTGTGTCGAGAAGGAGTTATTTGTGATTAGTGTGTGCGTGTGCATCACTAGAGCTCTTTAGAGATCAATCCGTGGAGTAAGAACCATTCAGTTCTGAACCACGTTATATCTCGTGTTGTGAGTTGTGTTTGTTTTGTTTCTTTGCTTTATTATTTCTATTTCTGCTGCGCTAATGAAATTGTAGAGACAAATGCAACGAATTCCATCATCGAACGAGCACATCGCTATTCACACCCCCTCTAGCGAGCACACAGGTCCTAACAAGTGGTATCAGAGCAAGGCCACTCTTGAAGTTTAACAACTAAGGGAGCATGCTAGAGGGTGAAGATGGAAGTCCAAGAACAATTAGGATGGGATATCAACACACCGATGCCCTATACTCTATACTGACGAGAAGGCTTCAATTCTGTGAGGAGAAGAATTGAAGATTTTTTGATGATGAGAGACCATGAGGAATGGTCATTATTAATGGAAGGATTTGAGTATCCAAGAGGACCAAAAGGTGGTTTCCTCAAGAAGAAGAGATGGAGTGAAGATCAACTCCAAAGATTCGAGAAAAACAAGAAGGTAATTAAATTCATTTTTCATTTAATTCCTAATGACTTCTTGTGTAGCCTAGGTGAGTGCATGGATGCTAAAGAGCTTTGGAGCAATTTGGCCAAGCTCCATGTAGGTCCATCACCGGTCCAAGAGGAAGGGATCGAAGAGGCAAGCATATCTTCCTCACAAGGAAGTGAGGACTTGGAGGTTGAGAGACCATCAACATCCATGGAGGAAGAGGAAGAGGAAGAAGTGGAGGAGATCTCCACCTCTAGGATTGAGGAGGAGGAAGTTAGACTATCCACTTCGAAGCAAGAGCAAAGTCAAGAAGAAGCTTCTACTTCTGGTCAAGAAGAAGAGCAAGTTCAAGCATCCACCACGACCCTTGGTAACTCAAACATATCAATTTGTAATAAAAATCATATCATATGTTTTGAGTGTAGGGAAGCCGGGCACTACAATTGCAAGTGCCCAAAGAGAGTAAAGAAAGATCCTCCGGCGCCAAAAGTCAATGAAGCCAGGGTTCCCGCCAAGAAAAGTAAGGAGCAAGTCATTTGCTTCAAATGCTGGCAACCGGGACACTATCGGAATCAATGTCTAAAGGGGGAAAAGAAAGGGAAAAATGGAGCATCACATGTAGGGGGATCTAAGGCTAACCCTAAGGTATATTTTAGTAATTGCTCTTTCTAATTCTTATAGTCAAAAGCATGCTAGAAATAATTTTAGCAATCTTGCTATTTATCAAAAAGAGCATGCTAGAAATAGAGAATATTGCTTAGGAGCTAAGAAAGACAACCTTAGGAAGAAGGAGAAATTTCAGACTAATGTCCCTAGAAATATTTTACCAAAGGACAACCCTAGGTCAAACAATTCTAGACAAATCCTACCTAGGGAAACCATTAGAAAGGTACAAGAACACCTAGGTCTCAACCCTAAGTGGACTAGGCATATGCCTAGGAAGTCCCATGTCCTAAGACCAAATCAAAATTCTAAATTTGGACAATTAGAATTAGAAAACCAAGCCTTGAGATCAAGGCTTGAGAAATTGGAAAATACCCTAAATAAGATACAAAATCAATTTCAAGGGTCTAATGGTCAAAGTCAAGGGTCCAAATCTTAAAGTCGACAATTAGGACCTAAAAGATAAAAGTCAACCAAGGGCAAGCAAGGTTTGGGTCACAAACCTAAGCCTAAGGTGGCTTTTCATAGTGTTCCATTTGATTATGGAACATAAACTAGGTCTAGGAAGACCAAGGTTACTAGGGAAGTTATCCCTAAGAGTAACCAAGGTTTGTGCCTAGTGGCTAGGGTTTCTAGGAAACCTAGGGTGGCCACTAAGAAGGTTGCAAGGGGAGTTACCTCTAGAGTCAGCCTAGGTAAGACCACAATGACCAAGGCTAACAAGCCTAGGAGGGTCATTAGGAAGGTATCTAGGGAGGTTATCCCTAAGGAATACCTAATTAGCCCTTGGAGCTCAAATAGATTTTGGGTTCCTAAAAGCGTGATTGATTCACGCTAGGTGGGTTTAGGGTGTGCCAACCTTGATTGGATGAGTAGTTAACTCAACCATGATAAAGGTGGCATTTTAGGTCATTTTCAAGGTTATGGTTACCTTGGAAATGCATTTGAGCTTTAATCCTAAAAGATTTTAGGATGTGTCAATATTATTTGAGAAGTTTGATAAATTGATCAAATTGACACAATTTAGGTTTAGAGGTTAGTGTGTCATTTTGGGTTTTTGGCACACTAGGGAGATTAGTAGTAATATGACAAAATATACTTAATCATATCAAATGGCAACTAATATTAAAATTTAGGTATTATATACCTTGATATTTTATTTGCCATGCTTTGATTTGCCATATGCCATGACATGACATCATGTTTATTTTAATCATTTAAAATGTCATGATCATGTTTAGGATTAAGGATTTAAATGTCATGTGCTTTAGTTTTATATCATTTGCCATGACATCATGATCATTGCGCATGATTTATTTTTGCTATTATTATGTCATGATCATTTCATGCATTTAATTGATTTAAGGACAATGGCATGACTTGGAGTCCTATTTATAAGGGAATCAAGTAGGGTTGCCTTAGAAAAATGCATGAAACCCTAGTTTAGGGAGAACAAAACCCTCATCTCACATTACATTGACATGTATGTGTATTTATGCACTCTAGATATATGTGAGATGCTAGGATATGAGTTGAGTTCAAGGTGCATAGTTTTTGCATCTAGATGGACTATAACTCATCTAATTTCATTGGTGGAACATTGGGAAAGCATGTGTACAAGTCATGTACATAGAGCCCAAGGAATATGATCCAAAATAAGATTTTAAAACATTTTAAAATCATTTTAGAAAACCTTGGTGAAGTCTATCTTTTGATAGCAATCACCATTGATGAGATTTACACAAAGTGGGCTAAAACATTGAAGTTTTTCTTCTCTTTTGTATTTTGTATCAATTTCGATATTTTATGGGTAAAATAATTTTCAAATATTTTTCACCCATTGTTTTGACTATAAGTAATATACGTATCAAATTTTGTTATTTTTCGATATACGTAGAATTACTTATGACTTTTCAAAATTCGATTCTGATAGTTGAATTTTTAGAATTTGATTATCGATCATTGTACGATGGCGATCAATCGATGTGAGTGGTGATCGATTACTGTAAGTAGTCGACTGCCAAGCTGATTTTGGAAAAAACAAGGTTGTTTAGCCCATTTTCAGCCATGGTAAAGGTCCCTAACCACTCCTAACCCTAGGTTATGCTTTGGGAAGCATTATGAAAGGGTGAAAATCCATTTGATATGTATTAGGAGAGTTGTTTAGGGTTAGTGTTAAATTTAAAGGTAGGAAAGTTCATGTTTGGACTTTTAACCTTATTTTTTGATGGTTTAGAGTTCTTATAGGCTTAGGGACTTCCCAAGGACATTGTTGGTGCAATGGTCAAGGGGGAGCAAGCCTTTAGGGGGAGTTATCCATCATGGGATGATGGATGTGTTTCTTCCTCATGAGGGAGAGGAATGGGAATGTGAGTGCCTAATTTGGAAATTGGGAGAGTTTATAGGATTGCCTCTTTTGAGTGATATGGGACTTATCACTAGAAAGATGGTAGGCATCCTAGGTATGTTTGACCAAGGGGGAGATTCTAAGATCTCATTGGGACATGAGACATTGACCTCCTTGGAGAGAGAACCTTTTTGATGTATGTCAAAAAGGGGGAGAGTAAAATTAACAATTTGGGAAATTGGTAAGGGAGTTTGAATTAGGGGCCTAACTCAAAGTTTGTTTTATCAAACATCTAAAAGGGGGAGATTGTTGGTGCAATCGGCCCAGGTCACGATTGACCATACTCGAGTTTGACTCGAGTGATGTTTTGATGTTTTACAAAGTGGTTTGACATAGTATGTTTGACATTGATGTTTGGCATTGATGTCGGTTAATGTTTTGGGGAGATTGTTTATACAATCAACCTAGGTTATAATTTACCAGACTCGTGTTTGACTCGAGGGAGAATTTGATGGTCGACTAGGGTTTGTTGGATCGATTTGAAATGCTAGAGGGGGGTGAATAGTGTTAAAACTTTCTTTTTTACGTTCGTTCGTTTAAAATTCGAGTAGATAATTAATTTGTAGCGGAAAAGATAAGCAATAAGTAAAAGAGACAATTCTTTTTACTTGGTTCGTAGCCTTCGTCTACTACTCCAAGGCCCTAGTGGTCCTTGACCACGTACGGAGGGCAAAAGCACTAAAGGAACTCCTCCTCGTTGGAGGTAGGAGTTAATTGATACAAGAAGGAACAAAAACTTGAGGTAGAGGGACACTCCCCCTCTCCTCATATACGATAAAAGCTCCGAATGATTAAAGTAATGAACTTAAAATAAAAGCTAAAACCGACGTTATGATAAGAGTGAAATTAAGACCTAGATGTCGGAGAGAAAGCACTTCGTTGTCGGAAAAATTGTTGCTTGGCGGAGGCTTTTGGAAGCTTTTGAATTGATGAAGAAACCCTAGGATTGGCCCTCCTTTTATAGCCTTTGAGCCCCTTTTCGAGAGGAACCCTAGCCAATCAAAATTGAGCACCAATCTCGTTGAAATGGGGTGATAAGCCTTGACTCCTCGAAGTTGATCATTGACCATCAGTCGACTGATGGCCATCATCAGTCGACTGATGGCAACATCGATCGAATCTTCGACCTTAAGCGATCATTGTTTGTGGCTCGAGTCCTCTTCAAGGCAAAGTTAGCTCAAAGAAAACATTATTTCGATGGCCTTCGACCGTCCGATCTCGACCTAGACCATCGATGGGATGTCTTTGGTCGGATCTACGCTTAAGACCATCCCTGTAAGGAGGATACGACCTCACTTATGCTCGCACACATGAGCTTACCTCGATACTTACCATGTCGCTTTTGCTTCCGGCCTTCCACTCGATTCCGTTGGCTCCCTCCGAAGTCACTCGAGTGTTGCCCGACCACCCAGCTTCCTCCGGGTGTCGCTAGCCTTCAGCTCCAGCTTTAGCAATCTTCTGCACACTCGATTCAGCTCGTGAGATAACGACATGAGCTTAACTTTGTATTGTTTGCTATAATCAAAACTTAGGTTTGACTTAGGTGCCTACTGCACCAACAATCTCCCCCTTTTTGATTTATGGCAAACTCACATACAAAGTTAACTAAATAGCAAGCATGAAGAATAATGTGCATTAGAAACAAACAAAAAATAAAGAAGATTAAGTTGGAGTAGTAAGGATTTTCTTCAAGTACTCCCCCTTGAGGAAACCTCCCCCTTGACCGAGGGTGAGTCTTGAAGAAAGACCTTAATCCTTCCCTTAAGGGTTGCTTTAATTAATTAACATTACTTAAAGTTGGCCTTAGTAAAACGTTTAAGTTAAGAGTTCTTCTTAACTTGGCCCTTTCTCCTCCTTAAGTAAAACATTAAAGGCATAATGTTTAAAAATAAGTAAAACGTTGATGGCACAAATAAGTTTAAGTTAAGAATTCTCTTAACTTGGCCTTTAATAAGTTTTCAAAACTTAAAGTTAACTTTTGGTTTAAATATAAAGTTAGAGTTAAGTTATCAAAAAAAATTTTGACCCCTTAACTTTGGCCTTTTTCTCCCCCTTTTGCCATATATCGAAAAGAGTGAGGGTGTGTGTGGAAAACAAAAATAAGTGTTAAATTTAAAGTCCAAGCATGTTCCACATTATTTTGAAAATAATATACTGAAAATAAGTTCATTTATAAAATGTTCGACTCATATTTGGCTTGATTGATATAAGAGATCAACCAGTCCTAATCAGAGTCGGTTAGTATGAATGATTATACTCCGTGGTTCATGGCGATACACTAGCTCTACATCTTGAACCAGGAGTAAGGTTCTAACATCTCACGCCCATCTACGTGGCTAAGTACACAAACACATTAGTCCTATGTGTTGTGAGATGTATTGGTTCCTTAAATCTATAGGTGCATGATATCTAAGGTATGTCCTATGCTAGTTCCATAAAAATGAAATTAAAGAAATAGTAGTAAGAACATATAATTTGCAAGTTCCTATTCTATTACGCACATGCCCAATCTTCGTCTTAATAGACTAAATTTGGCTTCGGGTAGGGGTTTAGTAAATAGGTCTGCTAAGTTAGACTTCGATTCGACGTATTCGAGTTGTATGGCTCCGTTGGCCACATGTTCTCGAATGAAATGGTGTTTGACTTATATATGTTTGGTCCTAGAGTGACATATCGGATTCTTAGTAAGATTAATTGAACTAATGTTATCTACGTGAAGTTTAGTATTCGTAAAGTCTAACTTAAAGTCGCGGAGAGTGTGCTTCATCCAAAGAAGTTGAGTGACACACTCACCCATCGCGATGTATTCGGCTTCAGTGGTAGATAAGGCAACACAGTGTTGCTTCATACTGCACCAACTCACTAGACTCGAGCCGAGAAGTTGACAACAACCACTCGTGCTCTTTCTATCGAGCTTACTACCGGCATAGTCCGAATCGGAGTAGCCGGTTAGTTCAAACTCGGTAGATCTAGGATACCAAATACCGACATTAAGTGTACCCTTTAGATATCTAAGGATACGCTTGACTAGAGTCAGGTGAGACTCCTTGGCACAGGTTTGAAACCTTGCGCACATACTCACTGCAAATAAGATATCAGGTCGGCTTGCAGTTAAGTAAAGGAGACTCCCTATTATGCTCCTATAGTATTTTAAATCAATTTGGTTTCCAATTACTTCTTCTATATTAACATTAGTTGCCATTGGGGTATTAATAATTTTAGCGTCTTGCATTCCAAAGCGTTTAATTAATTCCCTAGTATATTTGCGTTGATGTAGGTATATTCCATCTTTAGTTTGTTTAATTTGTAATCCTAAGAAGAAACTTAATTCGCCTACTAAATTTATTTCAAATCCACTTTCCATAAGTGAAATAAACTCATTTAGTAGGATTGAGTTGGTGGTTCCGAAAATAATATCATCTACGTAGATTTGGGCTATGAATATGTCTTTACCTAAGGTTTTTACGAAAAGGGTTGGATCAACTACACCTTTGTTAAAGCCTTTGGACTTAAGATAAATTGAAAGTCTCTCGTACCAAGCTCGCAGAGCTTGTTTAAGTCCATAAAGCACTTTCTTTAATCTAAGGACATGATCGGGTTTGTCTAAACTTTCGAAACCGGGGGGTTGACTAACGTAAACTTCTTCTTTAATGTATCCATTTAAGAATATAGATTTCACATCCATTTGAAACAATTTAAATCCTCGATGTGCTTCATATGCTAATAGCATTCGAATGGACTCTAATCTAGCTACTGGGGCATAGGTCTCGTCGTAATCTAAACCTTCGACTTGACTAAACCCTTTAGCAACTAGTCTAGATTTATTTCTAACTACTTCACCTTTATCATCAATTTTATTTCTAAACACCCACCTTGTTCCAATGATTGTTTTATCTTTAGGTGGTGGTACTAATTCCCATACTTCGTTCCTAGTGAATTGAGCCAACTCTTCTTGCATTGCAATAATCCAATCGGGATAAAGAAGAGCTTGGTCAATAGTTTTGGGTTCAATTTTAGAAATCAAAGATATTTGACTAAGGTTTCTGTATGAAGCTCTAGTTCAAACTCCTAGACTTGGATCACCTATCACTTGGTCGATAGGATGATTCGTTTGAGTCCTAGTTGGATTTGGATTTGAGTCTACAACTTGATCCATAGGATGGCTTGTTTGAGTTCTAGTTTGGTTGGAGTCATCTATCACTTGATCAATAGAGTGACTTGGTTGACTTAGGTTAGGATTAACACTAGACCTGATCTCCAGATCAGAGTTAGGTCTAGTATGAATCGGCTCGCTAATTGGGGTTGCCGGGGGTTTTGTAGGTTCGTGTCCTTCATCAAATACTACATTGATAGTTTCCTCCACTCTAAGGGTGTCATGGTTATATACTCTATAAGCTCTACTTGTAGTCGAGTATCCTAGAAAGATTTCGGTCGTAGTTTTGGATGTAAATTTCCCTAGGTAATCTTTAGTGTTTAGGATATGTACCTTACACCCAAATACCCTAAAGTACTTGATGTTAGGTATTTTATCGTGATAAATCTCGTATGAGGTCTTAAGGTGTCTCTTTACCATAAGGATCTTATTCTGGACATAGCATGTCGTACTCACGGCTTCGGCCCAAAACCTATCGGGTAGGTTATACTCATTAAGCATTGTCCTAGCGGCTTCTTGTAGGGTTCTATTTTTGCGTTCTACTAGGCCATTTTGTTGTGGAGTTCTAGGGCAAGAGAACTCATGGTGGTATCCATTTAGGTTACAGAATTCTGTAAACCTATGGTTTTCGAATTCACCACCATGATCAGTCCTAAGTCTTTTGATTTTAATGCTTTGTTGATTTTCTATTAACTTAAATAGGTTGATTAATTGATCTAGGGTATCACTTTTGTGCTTGATGAACCTAACCCAAGTAAATCTAGAGTAGTCATCAATAATGACTAAACAAAATTTACTTCAGTTAAGTGACTTAGCCCCGTGTGAATCAAATAGATCCATGTGTAGGAGCTCAAGCACACTTTTGGTTCGTTCTTGACTAGTTAGTTGATGTTGTGTCCTAGATTGTTTACCTTGTTGACAAGCATTACATATTTTATTATCCAAGTTGTTGAGGTTAGGCAAACCTCTGACTAAATCACTCTGACTCATCCTGTGGATGAGTCTTGGGTGTGAGTGACCGAGTCGTCGGTGCCACAACCATGATTCCTCTTGCCGTGTCATAAGACACTTAGTTGAGGAGTTAATTAAGTTGATAGTGTAAATGTTGTTATTTCTAGTCCCTTTAAGAATTGTTTTAGAGGTTTCGTTTGTATTAATTACGCATTCATTTTCTAGAAATATGACCTTATAGTTATTATCACACAATTGGCTTACACTGAGAAGATTATATTGAAAATATTCTACTAATAAAATGTTTTGAATGACAAAATTTGAGTTAAGCTCAATATCACCTGATCCGATGATTTTGAGCTTGTCGTTATTTCCGAAGGCTACCGATCCTTGTCGTTTGAATCGAAGCTTCGAAAACTTGAGTTGATCCCCGGTCATGTGTCGGGAGCAACCACTGTCCAACATCCATTGATCCTACATGCAAGGTAGTTAGATCAGATATTGGATTTATTAAAAATTGGTTGAAAATTATTAACCTAAATCATCTCACCCATGTCTACATGATCAAACATGTTAATCCTATATGTTCTTGTGAGATGACTTCCAATTTTAGTTGAATTAAATTTAATGACTTAAACACTTGTCAACCTTGCGTTAGATTTGGATTTGACCTTAGGCTCATCAAGTCACCTTTTCAAGATCATGGCTTCCAGGTCGTGGCGAGGCACATAGGCCTTCTTTGATAGGAAAAACGACTACTTCCTTAGACAAAGCCATTTTCAAGAAAATAGAGACTTGACTCACCTAAGACCACTTCCTGGTCTAACTAGTCTAGGATACGGCGAGGTAGCTTCAGCTAGTTCCGCTCGGTCAAGTGCACCGAACTAGATACGCCTTATCTAGCCCGAATACACAAGACTCCGCTTTCCTAGCGTACTATCATCTCGCTGCATCCTGGTACTATGTTATCATGTATTGATGAGTTATAGTCCTATCTAACCATTCTAAAAAGAAAAATCAAACTAAATAAAAACCTAAGCATGCAATTTCTAAGTTAAAACACAAACAAATTTCGTACTAGCTCCCCCTGGACTGTTGAATCGATTTGGTCTCTCCACATAGTGGATTTGGTCCTTGGGAACCCAGTACTGGTTTGATCCTAAGTTTGAAATCAAGGTGGTCTTAGGGACCCATGCTTGGACACATTTTTTATGTCGACTTACGATTGACATATGCGACTTATTGGTCGTGTTTGAGCTAAACCCTAGCCCGACCTTGTTGTACACGGCCCTTTGCGATCAAAGTAGGAGGTCAAGTCCTTTGGATCCCAAAGTAAACCTTTCCAACGTATTCCTAAGATCTTCGACTTGACTTTTCAAGAGTGAGTTCTCAACTTTGAGTTTTTCAACCCAAGTTGAGTCCTTCTCTTGAACTCGACTAGTCGAAGAGGTTAGGGAGACCTCATGTTTGAGGAGATTAACTTCCTCAACCAGGGTCTCAACCTTGGACTCAGACTTAGCTAACTTTCTATTTAAAAACTTAATTGCACTATAAAGTGTAGTAATAAGAGAGCGACTTACCTTGAGTGTATCTTTTGAACCGGATGCGTATCCGTGGCTTGTCTTGAATAGTGTTTCGCAATCTGACTCGTCTTTGGTTTTCGATTCAGGTTCCGGTTCTGACTCCATCTCCGATTCTACCGGTTTAGCCATAAGGACTTGATCGTTGTCTTCTTCCTCGAGAGCTTCTTCCCAAGTAGCGTTGAGTGCCTTTTTATGTTTTGGCGCCTTGCTCTTGAGTTTTGGGCATTCGGACTTAATGTGTCCAAACCTGTTGCATTCATAACATCTTATGTTTGAACTTTTAGGCTTACCTTCGTTGGGTCGAGTGGCGGCTCATTTTCGACCCTTGACTATCCTCCAAACTAGGTTGACTAGTTCGGCTTCCATTTCCGAGTCAACCTCCGAATCCGACTCATCCTCTTCTTCCGTCGGGGGTGGCTTGCTTGCTGTTTTCTTCCTCGAACCTGCAAAAAGTGCTATACCCTTCTCGGGTTCTGAGTTAGACTGCTCATGAATTTCAAAATCAGAAAAGAGTTCATCTAACCTAGGTTTAGAAAGATCCTTGGAGACCTTGTAGGCATCGACCATGGATGCCCACAAGGTAGTCCTCGGAAAAGATTTTAGGACATACCTTATAAGGTCGCGGTTTTCGACCTTTTGCCCGATTGTGTGCAGGTTGTTGACTATGTCTTGGACACGGGCGTGGAGTTGTGTCGCGGACTCGTGTTCCTACATTTTCAGCTTATATAGTTTATTGAATAGAAGATCACGCTTACATACCTTGGCTTCATCGGTCGCTTTGTGTAGCTCCACTAGTTTTGTCCAAAGGTCCTTTGCGCTTATGAAGGGGCCGACGCGATTTAGCTCTTCCTTGGATAAGCCGCATTGAAGGATTTGAGTTGCCTTAGCGTCGGCTTCGACTTGTCTTTTTGTTGCAATGGTCCATTGGTCATAATCCAAGGATTCACCCACTTCGTTAGTTAGAAGTGTGAATCCTGTTTGGATTATGATCCACATCTCGATTTGGGTTTTGAGAAAGCATTCTATCTGACTCTTCCAATAACGGAAGTCATCTCTGTTGTAAAACGGAGGCCGGATGGTGCTAAAACCCTCGAGATGGGCCATTAGAACAAAAGACACAAGGAGACGAAGACGAAAAACCTAGCAACGACAAAAACACACAAGAAGGTACCAAGACTCGCGTCTTGGATTAGTAGTGCGGGAGAAAAATTAACAAAATGAAATAAATCTGAAATAAACAGAATTAAAAAGAAAAAAATCTGTAAAATGGCTAGATTGGTGGTTTCACCAAATCTTAGCAACCCCCGGCTCTGATACCAATTGTTGGATCGATTTGAAACGCTAGAGGGGGGTGAATAGCGTTAAAACTTTCTTTTTTCGTTCGTTCATTTAAAATCCGAGTAGATAATTAATTTGCAATGGAAAAGATAAGCAATAAGTAAAAGAGACAATTCTTTTTACTTGGTTCGTAGCCTTCACCTACTACTCCAAGGCCCTAGTGGTCCTTGACCACGTACGGAGGGCAAAAGCACTAAAGGAACTCCTCCTCGTTGGAGGTAGGAGTTAATCGATACAAGAAGGTGTTGGAATGTATATTGAAAGCCTAGCTCTTTTTGTATGAACATTTTATTTTGAAATAAGAATCACATGATCATTGTTTGCACTTTATATATTTATTATATGTGTCCATATTGTCTAATATTTTACATTGTAGATAACATGGTGCTTGGTGTGGCACAGAAGATCATGTTATCAGTTCCTTGTAAAATATAAGTAGAGGCTCACAAGCAAGATGGTTTTGGACAAACCATTGGCATGGTTGTAGTGTAGCTTGGTATTGTTTTATCTTGAACATAGAGTTACACTGGTACACTTAGGTTTATTGAGCAGGACCGACATAGAGGTGATTCAATTTAGTACTGACTACATAATTGAATCGGACCTCGAATATTATGTTGTACATGCTCTTAATCCCGATATAATAACGAGCACATGTACTTAGTATTTATTTCTTTGATTTACCAGTGGGTGAGATTTAGATGGATTAAATCAATATGCCCGGTAAGTTGGGAAATAATATTATTTACATGGTGTACCATTGATTATAGGAGGAAACTATGTCCTATATATTAGGTTGATGATGTCCCCTTGAGGAGCTCATAAAGTTCATCATGTAAACCCAGCTGGTTGACTTAGTCAACGTGATGATAAGGTTGAGTGGTACTACTCGAGGAATTAGATGTTAATTAATTGATGGTCAATAAATCAATTAATTGACGGACATTCGATATCTTAAACACGGGGAGATTAATGTACGAATAATATATGGAGCCCATATTAATTTATGGGGGTTGGTGAGGTAGTTCAATGATGATCCTCTAGTGGAATGGAATATCATTGATGGATCAAGTTAGTGTGGTTCTGATCCATCGGGTGGCCAAGACCCAACTCCTCCTTATGGTCCTTATCGTAGCCTAATATAATCCTTGTGAAGTCTAGATCCAAGAATATAAAACAAAACCTAGAACCAACGGTTGGGATTAAATCCCTAAGATCCGATGGTTAGGATGAAACCCTAGAACTAACGGTTGGGATTAAATCCCTAAGATCCGATGGTTAGGATGAAACCCTAGAATCGACGGTTAGGATTAAATCCCTAGATCTGACGGGTTGGATAAAACCCTAGATCCAACGGTTGGGATGAAACCCTAGATCTGACGGTTGGGATGAAATCCTAGATCCGACGGTTAGGATGAAACCCTAGATTCGACGGTTGGGATAAAACCCTAGATCCGACGGTGGAGATTAAATCCCTAGAACCGATGGTGCAGATTAAAGGAGGATTAAGCCCAATTCTATAAATAGGGGGCTTAGGCTTGCGCGGCAATAATTGATTTCGAATTGGAGTTAGGTTTTTTGGGCGGCTAGGGTTTTTTGGGTGGCTAGGGTTTGAAGCAAAGTGGGCGGCAACCTTCATCCTTCTTGTTGATTGTCGGCGCCCATCTCCTTTGATCATTCCTTGGCCGGCACCCATCCTAGAGGCCTCTCCCTTCTTCCTTGGCCGGCGGTTCTCCTCCCATTGGTGGCCGGTTCTCATCCTTCTCCCTATTCTCCAAGGTGACCGGCGGTTCTCCTTCATTTGGTGGCCGGCGCATCATCCATTTGATCCTTGGCCGGCGGTTGCAACAAATTTCCTAATTTGGTGGCCGACTCTAGAAAGGATATGTATTTATAAGTTCTTCTCTTTGTTCACAGCGGACAAGGTAGAGAAGAAAGCGATCTAGAAGGCTTCCACTCGTGGAGGATCTTCGTCCACACGTCGTCCACGAGAAGGATAGGACATACGGTAGAAGATCGTGAGGTATAAAGTTATTTTAATTTTATTTACAGATCTGAGCTTGTTCTTTTATGTTTTGATTATGCATGTGTCAATTAGTAAATATATTGTATAATCATGGACCCCAAAGACAAACACAAAAACCGGCGATCCGTCCGTCGTCTCTTCCGCGGCTAACCAACTAGAAGAGTTGTGTTGATTGAACAACTAGTTTGTTCAAGCGACCACTCAAGTTGTTAGCATGACGATGAAATGGTTGTGCTAAGGAAGCTCATCCCATCCGGATTAATTCTTTCATTAGTGAAAATTTTAATCCGGGGACATGGGAGCCAATGAGCCTCCGAAGCAACTCCCTGCAAGTGGTATCAGAGCCACGGTTTCCGGTTTTGTGGGTTTAGGATTCAGTTATTTTTTTAATGCATTTTTCATATATTATATGTGCCGGATAATAGTAGGATATGCATAGTTTAACTCTTTGGTTGCAGGCGTAAGATCCAACTATTATGGCCATGTGTGTGTATGTGAATGGATGTGTGTAAAAATTTATTATTTGAATCCTCGGGGTTGACGAGGCTAGATTAGTATTTAATTTTTGTAATTAAATACGACATTGTTTAGCCGCTCATTTTAGTTTACTTTCGATCTAGATTATTTGTACACTCCTTCGTGGAGTATAGGATCGATGGATGTGAATTAAAATAGTTTTATCTCGGCTCGGATCTCTTTGGTGACTTGCGTACGGGAAAAGATGGAGCGGACGAGGTGGTGACATGACGGGATGCATATTGGAGGACAATGCCATAATAGTTGGAAAAATTCTGTTTTTTCCATATTTATTGCTTATTTGTTTTATATGCATGTTGTGTATGATTTAAAATTCCTCATTTGGAATTTACTAAGTGGGAGAGGGACATTTTAATTAATTCCCGCGACCTCCATTAAAATTTGACGTGTGATGCAACAAACTTGTGTGTCGGCTCTGAGTGCCTTCCTCCCTAAGGATGGGTTTGTTTGTGGATCACTAGGTCAAATAATGGTTATAGGTAATTATCTAGGAGCATGTGTACTTCCACAGAGGTAAGACACATAATCCAAAATAATTCCCTTAGTATCGTGTAATGGTGCACACTTAGATGCAAATAAAAGTATCCTCCCCATAGGAGTCACTGCTTTTATTTGTAGGGCCAAAGAGAAACCAACTATTAATTTTATTTGTCAAAAAGTAAGGTTGACAAGATAATAAAATTAATGGGTAAAACCTCCTCTTACAAATGTAGAATTCGTATACGTCCACACAGAGTGGCATACGAAATTCTCGGTGTTTTGAGGTGTTGGTTGATTTCGAAATTTTATTATTTTGAGGAATCAATAATATTTGAAATCTAATATTTTGATCATTGTGATTTTTAGGATTTTCAAATGGCTTTCAACCCACTTGCTGTGATTTTAAAAGAAAACAAACTTACTGGTCCAAACTACATTGATTGGAAAAGAAACCTGGATATTGTCTTAACTGCGGAGGAGTACAAATTTGTACTCTTCGAGGTCTGTCCTCCTAAGCCCACCGATCACTCTGATGAAAAGGAGAAAGAACGTTATAAGAAATGGGTCAAGGCAGATGAGATGGCGTGGTATTACATTTTGACATCTATGTCAAATGTGCTGCAACATCAGCATCAGGCCATAGCTATAGCTTATGACATTATGTTCAATCTCAAGGAACTTTTCGGACATCAGAGTAGGGCGGCTAGGCAGGAGGCAATGAGAAACTTGATGACGACCTCCATGATCGAGGGAACACCCGTTAGGGATCATGTTCTCAAGATGATGGCTCATCTTAATGAGATGGAAGTCCTAGGAGCTGAGATCGATGGGGAAACCCACGTCGATATCATTCTCCAGTCTCTGCCTAGGAGTTTTGAGCAGTTCCGCCTCAACTACAACATGAACAAAAGGTTGTATTCGTTGGCGGAGCTTCTGACAGAACTCCAGGCGGCAGAGGGGCTTTTTTGTCAGAGTGCTCAAGCCATGGTCGCTCAGAAGGTTTCTTCCTCTAAACCGAAATGTAAGAAGAAGAAGAAACAAGGTGGAGCGAAGAAAGTGGCAGTGGGACCTCAGGCAGGAGTGAAGAAGCCGAAAGACAAGTGCTTCACTTGCAAGCAGACTGGACATTGGAAGGCGGACTGTCCTCGCCGAAAGAACAAAGGTATATCTTCTTATTTAGTTGTCGAAACATGTTTAGCGGTGTTATCTACCAGTGCCTGGTGTGTAGATACAGGAGCCACTGATCATGTCTGCAATACTTTGCAGGGGTTCCAGGAAACCCGACGACTAGCTGAGGGAGAGATTACCGTCTTCATGGGCAATGCTTCAAAGGTGGCGGCTATTGCAGTGGGAGACGTTTATTTATCTTTTGATAGAAATAAAGTTTTGGTTTTGAGAAATTGTCTTTATGTACCTACTTTTAGAAAGAATTTAATTTCAGTTTCTAAATTGTTTTTGGATGGGTATTCTGTTTCTTTTAATGACAAAGTAGTTATAAAAAGGAACAGGGAGATTATCTGTTCTGGTACATTGGTTGGCAATTTATATACTCTTGAACCAAAAACTCCCACGATGCATATAGAAATCAATAACTCATCTTCTAAGTCTAATAAGAGAAAAGAACCTTCGCAAATGAACCAAACATATCTTTGGCATCTAAGGCTTGGTCATATTAACCTAAGCAGAATTCAAAGGTTGATAGCTAATGGACCTTTGGGTTCATTAGTGGTGGAGGATCTCCCAACCTGCGAATCTTGCTTGGAAGGTAAAATGACCAAGAGGCCTTTTAAGGCCAAGGGGTATAGAGCCAAAGATGTGCTAGAATTGATTCATTCTGATTTGTGCAGTCCTATGTCTATCCAGACAAGAGGTGGCTTTGAATAATTCGTCTCTTTTATAGACGATTATTCAAGGTATGGATACATTTACTTGATGCGCCACAAGTCTGAATGCTTTGACAGGTTCAAAGAATTCAAGGCTGATGTGGAGAACCATCAAGGTAAAAGTATCGAGACATTACGATCTGATCGTGGTGGCGAGTAACTCTTGGGAGAGTTTAGGAATTACTTATCAGAGGCTGGGATTCAATCCCAATTGTCTGCACCTGGCACACCCCAGCAGAATGGTGTAGCGGAGCGAAGGAATAGGACTCTTATGGAGATGGTCAGATCGATGATGAGTTATTCTGAGTTACCTATTTCATTCTGGGGGTATGCACTGGATACAACAATGTACACTCTGAACTTGGTTCCATGTAAATCAGTACCTTCTACCCCTGTAGAATTGTGGACTGAGCGAAAGCCTAGTCTGAGACATATTCGGATATGAGGGAGTCCAGCACATGTGCTGAAAGCTGATGCTGGTAAGTTGGAACCTCGTACAGAAGTGTGCATGTTTGTTGGCTACCCTAAGTGAACGAAAGCGTGTTTGTTTTATAATCCTAGAGATCAGAGGGTGATCGTTAGCACGAATGCCAGATTTCTAGAGGAGGATTATGTAATGAACTACAAGCCCAAGAGTAGGATTGTTCTTGAGGAGTTGACAGGGGAAGTCTTGACTTCAGTACCACCGGTACAAGAGGAGACACCACAAGTCACTGCACCGCATGTCACAGAACATACACAGGAGGCACCTCGTCGTAGTGGGAGGGTTGTTAGATAACCCGATAGATTCATGTTTTTGGGGGAGTCTTCAGACTTAGTCCCTGGTGAACATGAACCTAATCCCTGGACATATGACGAGGCAATCCAAGACAAAGATACGGTATCTTGGCAAAGAGCGATGAATTCAGAGATAGAATCTATGGATTCTAATCAGGTCTGGGAGCTAGTAGAGCCACCCGATGGTGTAAAAACCATTGGATGCAAGTGGATCTACAAGAGAAAGAGAGGAGTAGATGGGAAGGTTGAGACCTTCAAAGCTAGGCTTGCTGCGAAAGGGTATACTCAGAAAGAGGGTATCGATTATGAGGAGACCTTTTCGCCGGTAGCTATGCTTAAGTCTATCCGGATTCTCTTATCTATAGCTGCTCATATAGATTATGAGATTTGGCAGATGAATGCCAAGACAGCTTTCCTTAACGGAAGTCTTGAGGAGAACATCTGTTGGGTTTCCGGCACCGCGGCGTGTGTGTGTTCGATCATGTTTCGTAAACATAAGCACAACAGAAGCAATTAAAAATAATAAATCTATATTTATTACAACACACACAACACACGCATGCATATTACAACAAGTGTAGACATAATCGTAAATTTAAATTTGCAATAAAAGGAAATTTATCTACGTTATACCTTTCGTATGACGTGTAGCGGGAACGACATCAACCGGAACAATCCTCGTAAGAATCGTCTCTATCCGTATCCACGCCGAGCTCCTCGGGAAGACTTTGCTAAGTCACGAGCTTCATCTTCATATGGGTTACTAGCCTCGTGTTGAAGACGACGTGATCGAGAGATAATCACGATCCGAATCCAAATTCGGATCCTAAAACGAGTTCTCAAAACTCGCTTCTCCGGAGAGGTATTCGTCAACCGTTTGACGAATCCTTCGTCCTCCACCTCAGAGGATTACCGGAGATCAAATCCCCAGTAAGTTAGCCGCTGTCGGAGCACTAACCGTCGTCCAAACGACGCTCCGACAACAAAGAAATAAGCTGTCCAGAAAAATTGGACAGCTTTTGGTGGAGGAATAGAGGCCGGCCAAAGGAGATGTGGAGCTCACCTTATCACCGAACCCACAAGAGATCACCGGAGGGTCGCCGGAGCATCGCCGGCTGAAGCTTGGATGCCGGCGGCAAGGAGGTGGCAGCAGCTCCATGAAGTTGGCGGCAACACCATGTTGGGCGGCAACAACAAAAGGAGGCTAGGGTTGGGCGGCATAAACTTCATTAGCTTTAGGGTTAGGGTTTAAGCCCTATTTTATAGAGAACTAATTCTCTTAATGGTTAATGGATCATATCCATAAAGCCCGTTAACCCGCTCCATTAAGATAAGTTAAAATAAACCAAACCATGATGGTTTATTTTAAGTTAAAACGAACCGAACCAACTTTTGGTTCATTCGTTTAAAATAAACCAAACCCTTTGGTTTATTCTCATCCATTGGATTAGAACCAAACCATTTTGGTCCATCCATTATGTCTTCATAAGACACGGCCCATCCATGCTTCCATTGCGACTGAAACAATTTCATGCTCGCTTTATGTTTGGTCCAACCAAACATAGTTTCTCTCGGTCTGAGAATCCCATTCTCAAGCTCGTTTTAAATCCTTTGGATTACACTCGTTGTGCGTGTGACCAAATAAGTTCTCGGTTTATATTGGCCATCTATAATTAACCATTAATTATAGAACGATCATGAGTGGCACCTAGTAGTACATCATGATCCCCAATTAACCGAAAAGATCAACGGTTGATCCAGAACTATTTCTGAAACCCTTCAGTAGCTCGAATGAATCGTGCCCCATTCCCTTCACTCATCTTATACCCACTTGGTTCAGGACATGGTCTATTGTGTCATCCTCACTAGTCGACTACGTCACACCTAGCCCAAGTATCATTTCCTCGCCCTACTGATTCTAGTTACTCCACATGTATCGAAGAGTACCTTACTCTAAACATGTAATGCTTTGGCCAAAGACTTTAGTAACAATCCGACGAGAGGCCATGGGTATACATCTCCTCGCAAGGAGTGGTGAATCCTTTATAGGCTATTCAAACACCTTCGATCACTTCGACTTATACCCAATCATCCCGGGTCCACATCTCCTCAGAGATGTTTGCTTAAGATGTCAAAGCATAAGTCTCCATGATCAAGATGACTTGAATACCGCAAGTCAAAGGAACATCGCACTTAAGCCATAGTAAAAACTTCATTGACATATCTATATATGCAGAGAACCATATGAAGTCTTACGGCTGGTCACTCCAATGAACTAGTTACCATAACTAGCATCCACGATTAACTCCGGACATCACTATGTCTCCAACCAGTGAGAATCAGCTGCTTGGATACACCAAGGAGTATACCTCGTGCTAGTCTCAACATAATTGATGGTGTCCAAATCCATCAATTCATCGACTAGGGATAATTCCGATACATCACAATTACACATGTAGAGATACTCACTAGTTGTGATCCAATCACAAATTCTCTCATGCTGTGAATTGCATCGTGGACATTCAGTAAATGAGTTTAAGATCCAATCAAATACATTAAACATGTATACTCAAATAGTGAATCTTCATTTATCATATAAATGGTTCATACATAAGGCGATTGCCTTAGGACATCTCTCATATATTACTAACAGACTCCCACTTGGCCTAATGCCAATCGCTACGGTATCCAATACCATAACCTCTAACATGACCCTCAAACTTACTTTGAGGTAATGCCTTAGTCAAAGGATCCGCTAAGTTCCTTTCAGTGGGGTTTTTTTCGATTTGTATTTCGTTCCTACTGATGATCTCTTTGATAAGATGATAGCGGTGAAGCACATGTTTGGATCATTGATGAGACCACATCAAGTTCAGAGATGAACTTCTTGATCCAAACTGCTTCTTTTGCTGCTTCCAAAGCTGCAATGTATTGTGCCTTAGTGGTAGAATCCGCTATAGTGTCAAGCTTGGAACCTTTCCAACTTATTGCGCCTCCATTCCAGGTGAATACATACCCAGACAGAGACATGGAATCATCCTTGTCTGTCTGGAGCTGGCATCCGTATACCCACGTATCACCATGTACCCTTCTCCATATATTAGGAACACATCCCTAGTTCTTCTTGTAGGGAATTCTATATGCCAAATGGCATATGCGCAACGGAAAATTAGGATCCCTTCCAAGTGATCCATGCGAAAGCAAACTCGTATAAAATAAATTTCTCTAAACCAAGCCTATCTTATAGGAGAGGATTACCTTTGTTGCGTGCCCTTGTTAATCCCGCTTCTTCCTTTTTTTTGTTGGATCTTTAGCACGTTCAAGTGTCCGTGCCTCTATATGTATCCACACGAGCAAGCTCTTGTCTCACAAAAGAAAACTAGAGGAGCTCTCCTTTACTTCTTGCTAGAGAAGTCCCTAAAGGAGAGGAAGCTAGGGAAAAAGAGAAGGGAAGAAGAAGACTACTCTTCTTGCTACAGTCACAAAAGCCACACAACAATAAGCTCTAAAGCTCTCTCCAAGCCTCAAGCTCCCAACAACCACACCACCAATTCTACTTTGGCCGGCCACTCCATGGAGCCTTTTATAGGGTTGGAAAAACCCTTCCACCTCCTTCACATTCAATGCAATCCATTGCATTGAGACACACTCAAAAAGGATTTGGCTTCCTTGTTTGGCCGGCCACTTAAGGAGACAAAACCATTTTGTTTCCTTCCACCTTATCTAGCTTAGGTGGATGCTTAGGTGGCATGCTTATGTGGCATGCTTATGTGGCATTCTTATGTGGCATTCATGCATGTTGAATTAATCTTATTAATTCAATTAAGCTTATGTTATCATATTGAATTAATCTTATTAATTCAATTAAGCTTATGTTATCATATTGAATTAATCTTATTAAATCAATGAGGTAACATATTGAATTAATCTCATTAAATCAATTAGCTAAAATTCTCATTAAGCTTAAAGTCCAAAAACCATTTTGTACTTAAGCTTATTCCCAAATTATTCTAGTCAAACTAGAATACTCTAATTCCTCTAATCATCATGCTCTTTGTGTGTGACCCTATAGGCTCTCATAACGTTGGCAGTGGACCTAAACTCTTTTAGATACACAAGCAATGAGCGGCATCTAGCAATACATCATTGCTACCCAAGTTATGAGATAAGTCAAGATCCGACTAACCTTTCCGTGACTACTATAATATATGACCGTGTCCTTCTATCCTTGATATCAGATTGATCAATAAGGCATAGACCGTGTCATCCTCGATCAATCTATGTGTTTCTAGATCCCTGAGTAAACTAACTCAAACAAATGAGCTCAATATCTCATATTGACTCATTCGAGCATGGCCATGCGTTTTAGTAGTTCTACTCAATCAAGGGGCCCACCGATATCACTCTCGTCATATGAGAGGGATAGATCCCATCTACATCACTCACATCCCTCCGCATAATTTGTTATATACCCGATCGCTTTTATGGTCCACCTCACATTACGGGTGACGTTTGACGATACCAAAGTACATAACTCCTTATGTAGGGAACCGTAGTGACTTCAGGTCTGAGGACTATTCATACCAATAGTCACATGAGAAAGTTTATGACACTCATATAACGATCCATGAAACTTTCTCATGGCGGGTCAGTTCAGTATATATTCTCTAATATATACCCATGTGTCAACTTGATATCATATATCCATGACTTGTGAGATCAAGTCATCAATTGACCTACATGCTAGTCTTTATGTATTAATATTGCCCTTGCATATTAATACTTGACTAGGAACATTTAGAAAGTGTTCTCTACAGCCTCTCATAATCAATTCTGCCAATTGATGTGCTGTAGATAAGAACCTACTTTTCTAGGGCATTACTATATTTAATTTAGCTGGCACAAGCAAGACTTAAATATAATAACCAATCCTTTGCCTTTATAGAATATGATACAAAATGTTCCCTATTCAACCATCACATGATTGGTTCTTAGGGCTATAACTAACACTTCTTAAGTACTTAAGGATCGTCTTAACAGCCGCCCAATGATCCATTCCTGGATCGGACTGGTATCCGCTCGTGACACTCAGAGCATACGATACATCGGGCCTCGTACATAACATAGCATACATGATAGATCCTTTTGCGGATGCATAGGAAATCTTACTCATGCAAATCCTCTCGTCTTCTGTGTGCGGACACATAGACTTCGAAAGGTGTACCCCATGCCTGATGGGTTGATAACCTTTCTTGGATTCCGACATGCTAAACCTCTTTAGCACTCGGTCTATATATGTAGACTGCGAAAGACCAAGCAACCGTTTTGATCTATCTCTATAGATCTTAATCCCAAGGATGTAGGTTGCTTCTCCCAGGTCTTTCATGGAGAATGTCTTGGATAACCAAACCTTAACTGACTGTAAGATTGAGACATCGTTTCCTATAAGTAATATGTCATCGACATACAATACTAGGAACACGACTGCACTCCCACTAACTTTCTTGTACACACAAGGTTCGTCTGGATTTTGTGAGAAATCAAACCTTTTGATTGTCTCATCAAAACGGATATTCCAGCTCCTGGATGCTTGCTTCAATCCATAAATGGACCGTCGCAATTTGCATACCTTGGTTTTATCAACCGATGTGAAACCTCAGTCAGATCATATACACGCCTCGGCGTGTTTCCATTAAGGAAAGCTGTTTTCACATCCATCTGCCATATCTCATAATCATAATGAGCCGCTATGGCCAGGAGCATCCGAATGGATTTAAGCATAGCTACAGGCGAATAGGTTTCGTCATAATCAATACCTTGCTTTTGACGATATCCTTTCGCCACCAATCTAGCCTTATAGGTAATCACATTACCATCCATGTCGGTTTTCTTCTTGAAAACCCACTTGCACCCTATAGGCTTTATCCCTTCAGGTGGGTCAACCAAGTTCCAAACTTGGTTTTCATACATGGAATCCATTTCCGACTTTATGGCACCAAGCCACTTATCCCTTTCTGAACTTGTCAGCACTTCTTCATAATTGGTAGGCTCCTCATCATCAATGAGTAACACGTTGTTCGATTCACTTACGAGAAATCCATATCTCTTAGGAATATTGCGTGTTCTACCAGATCTATGAAGATGTGGTGTTACAATAGGTCCAGCCGATTGCTCATCACTATGAGTTGTCGGCTGTTGTGCTTCACCAAGTATCTCATCAATGTCTATTTGAGTCTCTCGAGCCACCTCAAGCTCGACGACACTCCCACTGTTTTCTTCCAAGAGAAACTCTTTCTCTAGAAACACAGCATGCCTTGAAACAAACACCTTTTGTTCCACAGGATGATAGAATTGGTAACCCCTTGTTTCCTTAGGGTATCCAATAAATAGACATTTATCAGACTTAGCATCCAATTTGTCTGATACAGTCCGCTTCACATAAGCAGGACAACCCCATATCTTCAAGTAAGATACATGAGGTTTCTTACTATTCCATATCTCATATGGAGTAGTTGAGACTACCTTGGTAGGCATTCTGTTTAACAAGTAAATAGCTGTCTGAAGTGCATAGCCCCAAAAGGACTTGGGAAGAGTTGCATGATTCATCATTGACCTGACCATGTCCAACAAGGTCCGGTTATGCCTCTCAGATACACCATTATGCTGTGGTGTATAGGGCGGAGTCCATTGAGACAATATGCTATTGTCTCTTAGATAATCAAGAAACTCTTGACTTAAGTATTCACCACCTTGATCCGATCGAAGTATTTTAATACTCTTGTCATGTTGTTTCTCTACTTCATTTCTGAATTCTTTGAACCTTTCAAAGGCTTCAGACTTGTGTTTCATCAAGAACACATACCCAAACCATGAGTGATCATCGGTGAAGGTAATGAAGTAGCTATAGCCTCCTAAAGCTTGAGTTGACATAGGTCCGCATACATCAGTATGTATTAGACCTAGTAACTCTCCCACTCGTTCACCTTTTCCAGTAAAAGGTAACTTAGTCATCTTGCCTTTTAAGCATGATTCGCATGTATCGTATGAATCCCATTCAAACGATTCCAGAATTCCACATCGGTGTAATTCGGACATGCGTTTCTTGCTTATATGGCCAAGACGACAATGCCACATATAGGAGTCTATTTGATTATCCTTTCGAGCACTCTTGTTGCTCGCTTCGATATTGAAAATATCACTAGATACGTCCAACGTATAAACACCATTGCTTAATGTTCCAGTCCCATAAAGAACTCCATTCAAAGTTATGTAACAACAATTGTTACTAAAAGTCAAATGGTATCCATTTCTATTTAAACAAGAAATAGAAATGATGTTCTTTATCAACGAATGAACATAAAAGCAATTGTCCAGTTCTAAGACAAGTCTTGTAGGGAGTTTCAACAAATACGTTCCGATGGCGAGTGCAGCAACCTTTGCTCCATTCCCAACACGTAAATTTGACTCTCCCTTGACGAGTCTTCTTCTATTCCTTAGCCCATGTATGTCATTACATATATGTGAGCCACACCCAGTATCCAATACCCAAGTGTTTGAGGAAATAGAATGACAATCAATAACGAAGATATTCAAGAAGATGGGGCATCCGATGCCTTATCTTCTTCACTGACTCAAGATAAATCTTGCACTTTCTTCAAGAATGGCTCTCCTTGCCATAATGATGGCAAGTTTCCTTTGTGCTAGTTCTACCTTCTTAGCCTTTCTTCTTTCCTTCATTGCCTTTGACTTCCTCTTAGAACCTTTCTTCGAGGAATCAACTAATAGCACCGCCCCTCGCCATGCTTCTCGAAGATTCCACAGCCTTCAAAGATATTGAGCAAGACACAGATGAACCTTCTAGCATCTCGTAGGTGAAGAGGAGCTGAGACTTCAACCTTCAATCTCACTTGCTCATCAACCAACTAATAAAGATGAAGGACTACGATATGAGCATCCATATGCTCATGCTGCTTTCGTAGCTTGGGTTCCATCGCGGCTAGCATGATGCAACTCATTTGTTCAGAATCACTCACATGTTTCTGATAGGCCAACAATTGGTCCAGAGTTGCATCGTCACTAGGACGGGCGGGAAGAGGCGCTTCGAGGACATTTGCAAGCTTTTCAACCTTGAGAACAATTCTCAAGCTTCTAAGCCAGTCCATGAAGCTGGGCCCAGTCAATTTATTCGAATCCAAAATGGAACGCAAATTCAAAGACATCATGATCAATTTTAGAAATACAAAACGAGCATATATGAGAAAATGATTTTAAAAATGCATCAATATACATTTATAAATCCCATTCATTTTTCGAATTTCAAAAACCCCAAAATCACTTCGGGAGATTGTAGGTCCATCTCCGAATGGGTTGATATCCATCATAGTTATGAACAACCTTGGAGAGAGTCCAACAAGCCATTCATAAATACTAAGGAAGGTATCAACAATACCGATTGCATATCACGATATGCAACTATCACAATGTGCTATCAACTAATTGAATGTTCACACATACATCGGGTTGTTAACACATTAACAAGTATGCATCATATGCATAGCACCCAACTTCACCTCCCTTTACATCGACCTTGGAGAGAGTCCAACAAGCCGATGCTCGTTAAAGCCAACCCATTAATCGACATAGTTTTAATATGGTTAGAGCGCATTCAACCAATTAGCCCAGCTTGGAGAGAGTCCAACAACCAAAGCTAACGATTGACCTCTGACTCTTACCATATTAGTATTAAACTATTCCATGGTTTGAACATATTCATGTTCGAGCCGGGCTTGGAGAGAGTCCAACAACCCAAACAAGAAACAGAACTCTGGTTCTAACCATATTAATGGAAGGTGTATGCTTTAATATTGATTAAGGGTTTTTATGTCTCATCCTCTTTGCATGCAAATAACTATTATCTACATGGCATGGCATACATGGCATACATCTACATGTCACGACACGCATGGCATAATGTTATGCATCTAATGCAATTACATGGCATACAATTATGTCATGTATATAATTTCCTTATATGTCATAACTATTTATGGAAATAAAATATGTTTAAGATTTGATTCTTCAAATCAAATCATAATTAAATTAGGAAACAAATTTCCAAATCTAATCACATATTTTATTCATGGAATTATTTGATTAAGGAAAATTTATTTAGGAAACCAATTTCCTAAATCATTAAAACTACTTATGGAAATAAAATATTTTAAGATTTGATTTCCCAAATCAAATCATGATTAAATTAGGAATCAAATTTCCAGAATCTAATCAAATATTTTATTTATGGAAAATATCAATTTCCATAAATACTTTCAACTTTCCAAAAGTGGAAGATTTCCATAAATACTTCTAGACTTTCCAAAATTGAAAAATTTCCATAAATACTTCTAAATTTCCAAAATTTAGAAAATTTCCAGAAATACATTATGACTATCGCAAAACCATTTTTACGATTATGTCGAAACACAACCTGGGCTCTGATACCACTGTTGGGTTTCCGGCACCGCGGCGTGTGTGTGTTCGATCATGTTTCGTAAACATGAGCACAGCGGAAGCTATTAAAAATAATAAATCTATATTTATTACAACACACACAACACACGCATGCATATTACAACAAGTGTAGACATAATCGTAAATTTAAATTTGCAATAAAAGGAAATTTATCTACGTTATACCTTTCGTATAACATGTAGCGGGAACGACATCAACCGGAACGATCCTCGTAAGAATCGTCTCTATCCGTATCCACGCCGAGCTCCTCGGGATGACTTCGCTAAGTCATGAGCTTCATCTTCGTACGGGTTACTAGCCTCGTGTTGAAGACGACGTGATCGAGAGATGATCACGATCCGAATCCAAATTCGGATCCTAAAACGAGTTCTCAAAACTCGCTTCTCCGGAGAGGTATTCGGTAACCGTTTGACGAATCCTTCGTCCTCCACCTCAGAGGATTACCGGAGATCAAATCCCCAGTAAGTTAGCCGCTGTCGGAGCACTAACCGTCGTCCAAACGACGCTCCGACAACAAAGAAACAAGCTGTCCAGAAAAACTGGACAGCTTTTGGTGGAGGAATAGAGGCCGGCCAAAGGAGATGTGGAGCTCACATTATCACCGAACCCACAAGAGATCACCGGAGGGTCGCCGGAGCATCGCCGGCTGAAGCTTGGATGCCGGCGGCAAGGAGGTGGCAGCAGCTCCTTGAAGTTGGCGGCAACACCATGTTGGGCGGCAACAACAAAAGGAGGCTAGGGATGGGCGGCCAAAACTTCATTAGCTTTAGGGTTAGGGTTTAAGCCCTATTTTATAGAGAACTAATTCTCTTAATGGTTAATGGATCATATCCATAAAGCCCGTTAACCCGCTCCATTAAGATAAGTTAAAATAAACCAAACCATGATGGTTTATTTTAAGTTAAAACGAACCGAACCAACTTTTGGTTCATTCGCTTAAAATAAACCAAACCCTTTGGTTTATTCTTATCCATTGGATTAGAACCAAACCATTTTGGTCCATCCATTATGTCTTCATAAGACACTGCCCATCCACGCTTCCATTGCGACTGAAACAATTTCATGCTCGCTTTATGTTTGGTCCAACCAAACATAGTTTCTCTCGGTCTGAGAATCCCATTCTCAAGCTCGTTTTAAATCCTTTGGATTACACTCGTTGTGCGTGTGACCAAATAGGTTCTCGGTTTATGTTGGCCATCTATAATTAACCATTAATTATAGAACGATCATGAGTGGCACCTAGTAGTACATCATGATCCCCAATTAACCGAAAAGATCAACGGTTGATCCAGAACTATTTCTGAAACCCTTCAGTAGCTCGAATGAATCGTGCCCCATTCCCTTCACTAATCTTATACCCACTTGGTTCAGGACATGGTCTATTGTGTCAGTCCTCACTAGGCTGACTACGTCACACCTAGCCCAAGTATCATTTCCTCGTCCTACGGATTCTAGTTACTCCACATGTATCGAAGAGTACCTTACTCTAAACATGTAATGCTTTGGCCAAAGACTTTAGTAACAATCCGACGAGAGGCCATGGGTATACATCTCCTCGCAAGGAGTGGTGAATCCTTTATAGGCTATTCAAACACCTTCGATCACTTCGACTTATACCCAATCATCCCGGGTCCTCATCTCCTCAGAGATGTTTGCTTAAGATGTCAAAGAATAAGTCTCCATGATCAAGATGACTTGAATACCGCAAGTCAAAGGAACATCGCACTTAAGCCACAGTAAGAACTTCATTGACATATCTATATATGCAGAGAACCATATGAAGTCTTACGGCTGGTCACTCCAATGAACTAGATACCATAACTAGCATCCACGATTAACTCCGGACATCACTATGTCTCCAGCCAGTGAGAATCAGCTGCTTGGATACACCAAGGAGTATACCTCGTGCTAGTCTCAACAGAATTGATGGTGTCCAAATACATCAATTCATCGACTAGGGATAATTCCGATACATCACAATTACACATGTAGAGATACTCACTAGTTGTGATCCAATCACAAATTCTCTCATGCTGTGAATCGCATCGTGGACATTCAGTAAATGAGTTTAAGATCCAATCAAATACATTAAACATGTATACTCAAATAGTGAATCTTCATTTATCATATAAATGGTTCATACATAAGGCGATTGTCTTAGGACATCTCTCATATATTACTAACAACATCTATATGCGACAACCAGAGGGATTCATTGCTAAAGGCAAAGAGCATCTTGTATGTAAGCTTAATCGGTCCATTTATGGATTGAAGCAAGCTTCTAGATCTTGGAACATCCGCTTTGATGAGGTAATCCAGTCATATGGATTTATTCAAAGTCCGGATGAGCCTTGTGTATACAAGAGATGTGACGGAAACGTAGTGGTGTTTCTTGTACTATACGTAGATGACATTTTGTTAGTTGGCAACAATATCAAAGTGTTATCAGACGTAAGGGTATGGTTGTCCAAACAGTTTGATATGAATGACTTGGGAGAAGTGGGACACATCCTTGGGATCAAAGTTATAAGGGATCGCAAGAAAAGGATGTTGTGCTTGTCTCAAGCTTAATACATTGACACTATCCTTGCTCGTTTTAGCATGCAGAACTCCAAGAAAGGTTTTCTACCTTTTAGGCATGGAGTTCCTTTATCTAAAGAGATGTGTCCCAAAACATCAAAGGAGATAGAGGACATGAAGGTGGTTCCTTATGCTTCGGCAGTAGGAAGCCTTATGTATGCTATACTATGTACGAGACCGGATATCTGCTTTACCGTGGGCATGGTTAGCAGATATCAGAGTAATCCTGGACAGGGACATTGGACAGCGGTAAAGCATATATTGAAGTACCTGAGAAGGACTAGGGATTATATGCTAGTTTACCGGGCAGATCAATTAGTCCCTGTGGGTTACACGGATTCGGATTTCCAATCAGATAGGGACAAGAGTAAGTCTACCTCGGGGTTTGTGTTTACTTTTGGAGGTGGAGCCATAGTATGGAAGAGTGTCAAGCAGAAATGCGTGGCGGACTCTACCATGGAAGCTGAGTATGTGGCAGCCTCGGAGGCAGCCAAGGAAGCATTATGGCTCAGGAACTTCTTGATGGACTTGGATGTGATTCCTGGTTTGCCCAGAACTATCACAATTTATTGTGATAACAGTGGTGCAGTTGCAAACTCGAAGGAACCACGAGCCCATAAGGCGAGTAAACACATAGAGCGCAAGTACCACCTTATACGAGAGATCATAAAGCGAGAAGTTGAAGTTGCCAAGATTGCATCAGAGGATAACCTGGCGGATCCATTCACTAAGGCCCTTCCAGCGAAAGCGTTTGATAGGCATGTGGAGGACATGGGGATCAGATGTATGGCAGTGTGATGACGGCATAGTCTTTTAGTATAAGTGGGAGATTGTTGGAATGTATAGTGAAAGCCTAGCTCTTTTTGTATGAACATTTTATTTTGGAATAAGAATCACATGATCATTGTTTGCACTTTATATATTTATTATATGTGTGCATATTGTCTAATATTTTACATTGTAGATAACATGGTGCTTGGTGTGGCATGTAAGATCATGTTATCACCTTGTAAAATATAAGTAGAGGCTCACAACCAAGATGGTTTTGGACAAACCATTGGCATGGTTGTAGTGTAGCTTGGTATTGTTTTGTCTTGAACATAGAGTTACACTGTACACTTAGGTGTATTGAGCAGGACCGACATAGAGGTGATTCAATTTATTGCTGACTACATAATTGAATCGGACCTCGGATATTATGTTGTACATGCTCTTAATCCCGATATAATAACGGGCACATGTACTTAGTATTTATTTCTTTGATTTACCAGTGGGTGAGATTTAGATGGATTAAATCAATATGCCCAGTAAGTTGGAAAATAATATTATTTACATGGTGTGTCATTGATTATAGGAGGAAACCGTGTCCTATATATTAGGTTGATGATGTCCCCTTGAGGAGCTCATAAAGTTCATCATGTAAACCCAGCTGGTTGACTTAGTCAACGTGATGATAAGGTTGAGTGGTACTACTCGAGGAATTAGATGTTAATTAATTGATGGTCAGTAAATCAATTAATTGACGGACATTCGATATCTTAAACACGGGGAGATTAATGTACAAATAATATATGGAGCCCATATTAATTTATGGGGGTTGGTGAGGTAGTTCAATGATGATCCTCTAGTGGAATGGAACATCATTGATGGATCAAGTTAGTGTGGTTCCGATCCATCGTGTGGCCAAGACCCAACTCCTCCTTATGGTCCCTATCGTAGGCTAATATAATCCTTGTTAAGTCTAGATCCAAGAATATAAAACAAAACCTAGAACCAACGGTTGGGATTAAATCCCTAAGATCCGATGGTTAGGATGAAACCCTAGAACCAACGGTTGGGATTAAATCCCTAAGATCCGATGGTTAGGATGAAACCCTAGAATCGACGGTTAGGATTAAATCCCTAGATCCGACGGTTGGGATGAAACCCTAGATCCGACGGTTGGGATGAAATCCTAGATCCGACGGTTGGGATGAAACCCTAGATCCGACGGTTGGGATAAAACCCTAGAACCGACGGTGGAGATTAAAGGAGGCTTAAGCCCAATTCTATAAATAGGGGGCTTAGGCTTGGGCGGCAATAATTGATTTCGAATTGGAGTTAGGGTTTTTGGGCGGCTAGGGTTTTTTGGGCGGCTAGGGTTTGAAGCAAAGTGGGCGGCAACCTTCATCCTTCTTGTTGATTGTCGGCGCCCATCTCCTTTGATCATTCCTTGGCCGGCGCCCATCCTAGAGGCCTCTCCCTTCTTCCTTGGCTGGTGGTTCTCCTCCCATTGGTGGCCAGTTCTCATCCTCCTCCCTATTCTCCAAGGTGGCCGGCGGTTTTCCTTCATTTGGTGGCCGGCGCATCATCCATTTGATCCTTGGCTGGCGGTTGCACCAAATTTCCTAATTTGGTGGCCGACTCTAGAAAGGATAGGTATTTGTAAGTTCTTCTCTTTGTTCGCAGCGGACAAGGTAGAGAAGAAAGCGATCTAGAAAGCTTCCACTCGTGGAGGATCTTCGTCCACACGTCGTCCACGAGAAGGATAAGACATACGGTAGAAGATCGTGAGGTATAAAGTTATTTTAACTTTATTTACATATCTGAGCTTGTTCTTTTATGTTTTGATTATGCATGTGTAAATTAGTAAATATATTGTATAATCATGGACCCCGAAGACAAACACAAAAACCAGCGATCCGTCCGTCGTCTCTTCCGCGGCTAACCAACTAGAAGAGTTGTGTTGCTTGAACAACTAGTTTGTACAAGTGACCACTCAAGTTGTTAGCACGACGACGAAATGGTTGTGCTAAGGAAGCTCATCCCATCCGGATTAATTCTTTCATTAGTGAAAATTTTAATCCGGGGACATGGGAGCCAATGAGCTTCCGAAGCAACTCCCTGCAGAAGGAACAAAAACTTGAGGTAGAGGGACACTCCCCCTCTCCTTGTATACGATAAAAGATCCGAAAGATTAAAGTAATGAACTTAAAATAAAAGCTAAAACTGACGTTACAATAAGAGAGAAATTAAGACCTAGACGTCGGAGAGAAAGCACTTCGTTGTCGGAAAAGTTGTATCTTGGCGGAGGCTTTTGGAAGCTTTTGAATTGATGAAGAAACCCTAGGATTGGCCCTCCTTTTATAGCCTTTGAGCCCCTTTTCGAGAGGAACCCTAGCCAATCAAAATTGAGCACCAATCTCCTTGAAATGGGGTGATAAGCCTTTACTCCTCGAAGCTGATCATTGACCATCAGTCGACTGATGGCCATCATCAGTCAAATGCTGACCTTAGGCAGTCGACTGTTTGACGGCAGTCGAGTCCTCAAAGCTGGCAGTCGACTGATGCTAGCTTCAAGGCAAAGTTAGCTCAAAGAAAATATTATTTGGATGGCCTTCGACCATCCGATCTTGACCTAGACCATCGATGGGATGTCTTTGGTCGGATCTATGCTTAAGACCATCCCCGTAAGGAGGATACGACCTCACTTACGCTCGCACACACGAGCTTACCTCGATACTTACCATGTCGCTTTTGCTTTCGGCCTTCCACTCGATTCCTTTGGCTCCCTCTGAAGTCACTCGAGTGTCGCCCGACCACCCGGCTTCCTCCGGGTGTCGCTAGCCTTCAGCTCCAGCTTTAGCAATCTTCTGCACACTCGATTCATCTCGTGAGATAACGACATGAGCTTAACTTTGTATCATTTGCTATAATCAAAACTTAGGTTTGACTTAGGTGCCTACTACACCAACAGGGTTGACCATGTGATTATGAGAAAGTCCAAGCATGGGTCTTGGCAAGGTAAAGTCCAAGTCATGGGTACTTGGCATGGAAAGTCCAAGTGGAACACTTGGCCTTTGAGAAAGTCCAAGACTTGAGTACTTGGTGTAGGGATGTATACTGAAAAGTCTATCTTTTGTATGAAAATCTTTATTTTGAACTAAGAATCACATGATCATTGTTTGCATATTTTTATGGTTATGCAATATTGTCTAATACTTTACATTGTAGATAACATGGTGTGTGGTGTCACACAGGAGATCATGTTATCGACCCCTTGAAAAGTATAAGTAAAGGCTCACAACAGAGATGACTTTGGACAAACCATCAGAATGGTTGTAGTGTTATTTGGTATTGGTTTGTCTTGACCATAGAATCACACTAGTGCACTTTGTGTGTATTGAGCCAGACCGACTAAGAGGTGATTCGATTTATTGCTGACTACATAATCGAATCGGACCTCAGATATTATTTAGTACATGCTCTTAATCCCGATATAATAACGGGCACATATACTTAGTACTCATTTCTTTGATTTACCAATGGGCGAGATTTATAGATTAAATCGATAGGCTCGGTATGTTGGGAGATGATATTATTTATATGGTGTGTCGTTGATTATAGGAGGAAACCGTGTCCTATATATTCGGATGATGATGTCCCCTTGAGGAGCTCATAAGGTTCATCATGTAAACCCTGCAGGTGGACTTTGTCCGACATGATGAAAAGGTTGAGTAGTACTACTCAAGGATTTTGATGTTGATTAATTAATGGTCAGTAAATTAATTAATTGATGGACATTCGAGATCTTAAACATGGGGAGAAAATGTACAAATAATATATGGAGCCCATATTATCATATGGGGGTTGGTGAGGTAGATCAATGATGATCCTTTAGTGGATTGGATCATCATTAGTGGATCGGACTTTATATGGGCTTGATCTATGGGTGGCAAAGATCCAACTCCTCCTCATGGTCCCTAATGTAGCCTATTAACACCTCATGATGATTAGATGCAATGGATAGAAACAAAACTGTAAGATCCATAGGTAGAGATTAAATCTCTAAGATTCGACGGTTGAGATTAAATCTCTAGATCCGACGGTTGAGATTAAATCCCTATAACCAATGGAGGAGATTAATTCATGACTTATCCCTAACTCTATAAAAGGATGTCAAGGGGGTTGGCTTGAACTACATTGAAGAGAGCTAGGGTTTGGGCGGCAAGAAGGTAAATCCTAGTTGAGATAGGATTAGGGTTAGGGTTTGGAGGCTAGGGCGGCACCAAATAAGGCAAGGTTTCCTTTCTTCTTCCTTGTCCTTTGGCTGACGTCCAGCTTCTTTCCAGCCCCTTTACAGCCCTTAGCCGGCACCCAAAAGCTCCCTTCTCCTTCTCCTTAGGTGGTGGAAACAAGATATAGGGCTTCCCTTGGTGTCTTGATTGTTTTCCATCATCTTCTCCACCTTCTAGTTGGCCGGCAGCAAGGAGATTGTGTGCTCCTTGTTGGTTGGTTTTAGGGAGGAGGAAAACCTTGTTTCTATTCTTCCTCTTGCTTTGGAAGAGCAAGGAAGGAATATTTGCGATCTAGGAGCTTCGACTTTTGGTAGAGCGTCGCTCACACGATGTCCAAAAGGAGGAAGGTCATACATTAGAAGATCAAGAGGTATATCTATTCTCTTTTCTCTTTTGTTTATTGCTTGTATTTGTTTTTAAAATATAAGCATGTTATAAATCTGTAAATGGCTAAATAATACTTGGATCCCGAGCATAAACACAAAAACCAGTGATCCGGACATCGTCTATTCCGCGGCTAGTCGTAGAATAGAGGATGATCGCTTGAACAACTAGTTTGTTCAAGTGACCTCTCTAAACGAATAGCACGATGATAACTTGGTGGTTTGGGCAATTCCTTTTGTCCAAGTTTAAATTTTTTTAATTCGGGGACATCGAAGGGATCGCCATGGTCAAGCTACCGAGGTGAAGTGGGAAGCGAAGTTTCCCCTCACGGACTCGATAAGCAAAACCCTTCAATTGGTATCAGAGCCAAGGTTTCCGGTTTTGTGTGTTTAGGATTCGGTTAATTTTTATGCACTTTTTCATATATTATATGTGCCAGATAATAGTAGGATATGCGTAGTTTAACTCTTTTATTGCAGGCATAAGATCTGACTATTATGGCTATATGTGTGTATGTGATTGTATGTGTGTAAATATTTATTTTGTTGAATCCTCGGGGTTGACGAGGCTAGTATTTAGTTTTTGTAAATTAAATATGACATTGTTTAGCCACTCTTTATTTTATTTTACTTTCGATCTAGATTTCATGTACACTCCCTCGTGGAGTATAGGATCGATGGATGTAAATTAAAATAGGTTTTAGTCTCGGCTCGGATCTCCAGATGGGTAGTACATGGCGTAGGAGGAGCGGACGAGATGGCGATGCGACGGGAGTCATATTGAAGACAAAAGCCATAATAGTTGGAAAATAATTTATTTTTCGTATTTATTTTTTTCTGTTTGTTATGCATGTCGTAGGCTAGGAAAATTCCTCAATTTCAAATTACTATGTGGGAGAGGGATATTTTTATAAATTTCCGTGGCCTCCTTCACAATATGACAAGTGATGTAAACAAACTTGCACGTCGGCTCTGAGTGCCTTCCTCCCCATCGGATGGGTTTGTTTGCGGATCACAAGGTCGAATATGGTTATAGGAAATTATTAAGGAGCGTGTGTACTTGCCCATCGTAAGGCACATAACCTGAGATAATTAACTTGGTACCGAGTAATGGTGAACACTTAGATACAAATATAAGTATCCTCCCCATCGGAGTCACTGCTTTTATTTGTAGGGCTAAAGAGGAACCAACTATTAATTTTACTTGTCAAAAAGTTAGGTTGACAAGATAGTAAAATTAATGGGTAAAACCTCCTCTTACAAATGTAGAATTCGTATACGTCCACACTATCGTGGCATACGATATTCTCGGTGTTTTGAGGTGTTGGTTGATTTTAAAATTTTATTGTTTGAGGAATCAATAATTTTTTTAAATCTAATGTTTTGATTTATGTGATTCTTAGGTTTTCTTTCAAAATGACTTTCAACCCACTTGCTGTGATATTGAAAGAGAACAAACTTACTAGACCCAACTATGTAGATTGGAAGAGGAATCTAGACATTGTCTTGACTGCTGAGGAATACAAATATGTACTCCTCGAAGAGTGCCCTCCCAAGCCTGCAGATGATTCTGGGGAAAAGGAGAGAGAGAGCTATAGGAAGTGGATCAAGGCCGATGAGATGGCACGGTGTTACATTTTGGCATCTATGTCAAATGTACTCCAACATCAGCATCAAGCCATGCCCACTGCCTATGATATGATGCTCAATATCAAGGAGCTTTTCGGACACCAGAATTGGGCCGCGAGGCAAGAAGCCATGAGAAACTTGATGATGACCTCTATGATCGAGGGAACACCAGTAAAGGATCATGTTCTCAAGATGATGGCTCATTTGAATGAGCTGGAGGTCCTAGGAGCTGAGATCGATGGGGAAACCCAGGTCGACATCATACTCCAGTCTCTACCTAGGAGTTTTGAGCAGTTTTGCCAGAACTACAACATGAACAAGAGGTTGTATTCATTGGCAGAACTTCTGACAGAACTCCAGGTAGCAGAGGGACTATTTCGTCAAAGTGCTCAAGCACATGCCGTGGTGACCCAGAAGGTTTCTACTTCTAAGCCGAAAGGCAAGAAGAAGAAGAAACAAATCGGGGCGAAGGCGGTGGGAGGTACTCCGGGAGGAGTGAAGAAGTCGAAAGGCAAGTGCTTCACTTGTAAGCAGACTGGACACTGGAAGAAGGACTACCCCAACTGCAAGAACAAAGATATATCTTTTGGTCTAGTCGTTGAAACATGGTTAGCGGTGTTATCTACCGACACCTGATGTGTAGATACGGGAGCCACTGATCATGTCTGCAATACTTTGCAGGGGTTCCAGGAAACCAGACGACTAGCTGAGGGGGAGATTACCATGTACTTGGGCGATGCCACGAAGGTGGCGGCTGTTGCAGTGGGAGATGTTCATTTATCTTTTGAGAAAAATAAACTTTTGGTTCTTAAGAATTGTCTTTATGTACCCTTATTTAGAAAGAATTTAATTTCAGTTTCTAAATTATTTATGGATGGATATTCTATTTCTTTTAATGACAGAGTTGTTATAAGAAGAAATAGGGACATTATCTGTTCGGGTGCATTGATAGGAAATTTGTACACACATGAACCAAAACCTCCCACGATGCATATTGAAATTAATAGCTCATCTTCAAATTCCAATAAGAGAAAAGAACCTTCGAAGATGAACCAAACATATCTTTGGCATCTTAGGCTTGGTCACATTAATCTAAGCAGAATTCAAAGGTTGATAGCTGATGGACCTTTGGGTTCATTAGTGGTGGAGGATCTCCCAACCTATGAATCTTGCTTGGAGGGTAAGATGACCAAGAGGCCTTTTAAGGCCAAGGGGTATAGAGCTAAAGATGTGTTAGAATTGGTTCATTCTGATTTGTGTGGTCCTATGTTTATCCAGGATAGAGGTGGTTTTGAGTTTTTCTTCTCTTTTATAGACGATTACTCAAGATATAGATACATTTACCTGATGCGCCACAAGTCTGAATGCTTTGACAAGTTCAAAGAATTCAAGGCTGATGTGGAGAAACGTCAAGGTAAAAGTATCAAGACACTACGATCTGATCGTGGTGGTGAGTACCTCTTGGGAGAGTTTAGGAACTACTTATCAGAGGCTGGGATTCAATCCCAATTGACTACACCTGGCACACCCTAGCATAACGGTGTAGCAGAGCGAAGGAATAGGACTCTTATGGAGATGGTTAGATCGATGATGAGTTATTCTCACTTGCCAGATTCGTTCTGGGGATATGCTCTAGATACGGCGGTGTACATTCTGAACTTGGTTCCATCTAAATCAGTGCCTTCTACTCCCACAGAGTTGTGGACTGGGCGAAAGCCTAGTCTAAGACATATTCGGATATGGGGGAGTCCAGCACATGTGCTGAAGGCAGATGTTGGTAAGTTGGAACCTCGTACAGAAGTACGCTTATTCGTTGGCTATCCCAGGGGAACGAAGGGTGGATTGTTTTATAGTCCTAGAGATCAGAGGGTGATCGTTAGCACGAATGCCAAATTTCTAGAGGAAGACTATGTGATGAGCCACAAGCCCAAGAGTAAAATTGTTCTGGAGGAGTTAAAAGGGGAAGTCACTTCTTTAGTACCATCGGTACAAGAGGATATACCACATGTCACTGCACCGCGTGTCACAGAGGATACACAGATGATACCTCGTCATAGTGGGAGGGTTGTGAGACAACCTGATAGATTCATGTTCTTGGGAGAATCTTATTATTTGGTCCCTGGTGAACATGAACATGATCCCTGGACATATGACGAGGCAATCCAAGATAAAGATGCAATATCTTGGAAAAGTGCAATGAATGCTGAGATTGAATCTATGGATTCAAATCAGGTATGGGAGCTAGTAGAACCATCCGATGGTGTAAAAACCATTGGATGCAAGTGGATCTACAAGAGAAAGAGAGGAATAAATGGGAAGGTTGAGACCTTCAAAGCGAGGCTTGTTGCGAAGGGGTATACTCAGAAAGAGGGTATCGATTATGAGGAGACCTTTTCGCCGGTAGCCATGCTTAAGTCTATCTGGATTCTCTTATGCATAGTAGCTTCTATGGATTATGAGGTGTGGCAGATGGATGTCAAGACAACTTTCCTTAATGGAAGTCTTGAGGAAAACATCTACATGAAGCAACCAGAGGGATTCATTGCTAAGGGCAAAGAGCATCTTGTATGTAAGCTTAATCGGTCCATTTATGGATTGAAACAAGCTTCGAGGTCTTGAACATCCGCTTTGATGAGGTGATCCAGTCTTATGGATTTATTAAAAGTCCGGATGAGTCTTGTGTATACAAGAGATGTGACGAAAACATAGTAGTATTTCTTGTACTATACGTAAATGAAATTTTATTGATTGACAACAATATCAAGGTGTTATCCGACGTAAGGGTATGGTTGTCCAAATAGTTTGATATGAAGGACTTGGGAGAGGTAGGACACATCCTTGGGATCAAGGTTATAAGGGATTGCAGGAAAAGGATGTTGTGCTTATCCCTAGCTTCATACATAGACATGATTATGGAGTGTTTTAGCATGCAGAACTCCAAGAAGGGTTTTCTACCTTTAAGGCATAGAGTTTCTTTATCTAAGGAGATGTGTCCCAGATCATTTGAGGAGATAGAGGAGATGAAGGCAGTTCCTTATGCTTCGACAGTAGGAAGCCTCATCTATGCGATGCTCTGTACGAGACCAGATATCTGCTTTGTCGTGGGCATGGTCAGCAGATATCAGAGTAATCCAGGACAGGGACATTGGACTGCGGTAAAGCATATATTGAAGTACCTGAGAAGGACTAGGGATTATATACTGGTTTACCAGACAGACCAATTACTCCCTGTGGGTTACACGGATTCCTACTTCCAATCTGATAGGGATAACAGTAAGTCTACCTCAGGTTTTGTGTTTACTTTGGGAGGTGGAGCCATTGTATGGAAGAGTGTCAAGCAGAAATGCGTGGCGAACTCCACCATGGAAGCTGAGTATGTGGCGACCTCTGAGGCGGCCAAAGAAGTTGTATGGCTGAGGAACTTCCTGATGGACTTGGATGTGATTCCTGGTTTGCCCAGAACTATCACAATTTATTGTGATAATAGTGGTGTAGTTACAAACTCGAAGGAACCATGAGCCTATAAGGCTAGTAAACACATAAGGCGCAAGTACCACCTGATACGAGAAATCGTAAAGAGAGGAGAAGTTGATGTGGCCAAGATTGCATCAGAGGATAACCTAGCAGATCCTTGTTAGTAATATATGAGAGATGTTCTAAGGCAATCGCCTTATGTATGAACCATTTATATGATAAATGAAGATTCACTATTTGAGTATACATGTTTTATGTATTTGATTGGATTTTAAACTCATTTACTAAATGTCCACGATACGATTCACAGCATGAGAGAATTTGTGATTGGATCACAACTAGTGAGTATCTCTACATGTGTAATTGTGATGTATCGGAATTATCCCTAGTCGATGAATTGATGTATTTGGACACCATCAATTCCATCGAGACTAGCACGAGGTATACTCCTTGGTGTATCCAAGCAACTGATTCTCACTGGCTGGAGACATAGTGATGTCCGGAGTTAATCGTGGATGCTAGTTATGGTAACTAGTTCATTGGAGTGACCAGCCGTAAGACTTCATATGGTTCTCTGCATATATAGATATGTCAATGAAGTTCTTACTATGACTTAAGTGTGATGTTCCTTTGACTTGCGGTATTCAAGTCATCTTGATCATAGAGACTTATGCTTTGACATCTTAAGCAAACATCTCTAAGGAGATGTGGACCCGGGATGATTGGGTATAAGTCGAAGTGATCGAAGGTGTTTGAATAGCCTATAAAGGATTCACCACTCCTTGCGAGGAGATGTATACCCATGGCCTCTCGTCGGATTGTTACTAAAGTCTTTGGCCAAAGCATTACATGTTTAGAGTAAGGTACTCTTCGATACATGTGCAGTAACTAGAATCCATAGGACGAGGAAATGATGCTTGGGCTAGGTGTGACGTAGTCAGCCTAGTGGGGACTGCCACTATAGACCATGTCCTGAACCAAGTGGGTATAAGATGAGTGAAGGGAATGGGGCACGAATCATTCGAGCTGCTGAAGGGTTTCAGAAATAGTTCTGGATCAACTGTTGATCTTTTCGGTTAATTGGGGATCATGATGTACTACTAGGTGCCACTCATGATCATTCTATAATTAATGGTTAATTATAGACGGCCAACATAAACCGAGAACCTATTTGGTCACACGCACAACGAACGTAATCCGAAGGATTTAAAACGAGCTTGAGAATGGGATTCTCAGACCGAGATAAACTAGGTTTGGTTGGACCAAACATAAAGCGAGCATGAAATCGTTTCAGTCGCAATGGAAGCGTGGATGGGCTGAGTCTTATGAAGACGTAATGGATGAACCAAAATGGTTTGGTTCTAATCCAATGGAGGAGAATAAACCAAAGGGTTTGGTTTATTTTAAACGAATGAACCAAAAGTTGGTTTGGTTCGTTTTAACTTAAAATAAACCATCATGGTTTGGTTTATTTTAACTTATCTTAATGGAGCGGGTTAACGGGCCTAATGGTTATGATCCAATAACCATTAAGAGAATTAGTTCTCTATAAAAGAGGGCTTAAGGGATAGTTTAAGCCCTAATCCACAACCCTAAGTTGCCGCCCACCTCTCCTTGGAGAAATTCGGAGCTAACTCTCCTCCTCCTTGCCGCCGCCCACCTTGAGGCTCCAACCGGCATCCAGAAGGCTGCTTCCTTCCCCCTCGTCGGCGTCGAGCTGCTGCCGGTTAGTGCTCCGGTGATCTCCTTCAAGTTTGGCATCAAGGTGAGCTCTATCTCCCTTGGTTGCCCGGCGCCTATCACCTCCACCAAAGCTGTCCAGTTTTCTGGACAGCTTGTTCTCCTCTCGTCGGAGCGTCGTTTGGACGACGGTTAGAGCTCCGATAGCGGCTAACTTACCGGGGATTCGATCTCCTGTAATCCTCTGAGGTGAAGGACGAAGGATTCATCAATTGGTTGACGAATACCTCTCCGGAGAAGCGAGTTTTAAGAACTCGTATTAGGATCCGAATTTGGATTCGGATCGTGATCATCTCTCGATCACGTCGTCTTCAACACGAGGCTAGTAACCCGTACGAAGACGAAGCTCGTGGCTTAGCGAAGTCATCCCGAGGAACTCGGCGTGGATTCGGATAGAGACGATTCTAGCGAGGATCGTTCCGGTTGATGCCGTTCCCTCTACACGTCATACGAAAGGTATAACGTAGATAAATTTCCTTTTATTGCAAATTTAAATTTACGGTTATGTCTACACTTGTTGTAATATGCATGCGTGTGTTGTGTGTGTTGTAATAAATGTAGATTTATTATTTTTATTGCTTCCGTTGTGTTCATGTTTACGAAACGTGATCAAACACACACACGCCGCGGTGCCGGAAACCCAACAGTGGTATCAGAGCCCAGGTTGTGTTTCGACATAATCGTAAAATGGTTTTGCGATAGTCATAATGTTATTTCTGGAAATTTTATAATTTTGGAAATTTAGAAGTATTTATGGAAAATTTTCAATTTTGGAAAGTCTAGAAGTATTTATGGAAATCTTCCACTTTTGGAAAGTTGGAAGTATTTTATGGAAATTAATATTTTCCATAAATAAAATATTTGATTAGATTCTGGAAATTTGTTTCCTAATTTAATCATGATTTGATTTGGAGAATCAAATCTTAAAATATTTTATTTCCATAAGTAGTTTTGATGATTTAGGAAATTGGTTTCCTAAATTGATTTTCCTTAATCAATTATTTTCATAAATAAAATATGTGATTAGATTTGGAAATTTGTTTCCTAATTCAATCATGATTTGATTTGGAGAATCAAATATTAAACATATTTTATTTCAATAAATAGTTATGACAAATAAGGAAATTATGTACATGACATAATTGTATGCCATGTAATTGCATTAGATGCATAACATTATGTCATACGTGTCGTGACATGTAGATGTATGCCATGTATGCCATGCCATGTAGATAATAGTTATTTGCATGCAAAGAGGATGAGACATAAAACCCTAACTCAATATTAAAGCCTACACCTTCCATTAATATGGTTAGAACCAGAGTTATGTTTCTTGTTTGGGTTGTTGGACTCACTCCAAGCCCGGCTTGAACCTGAACATGTTCAAATCATTGGAATAGTTTAACTCTAATATGGTAAGAGTCAGAGGTCAATCATTAGTTTGGGTTGTTGGACTCACTCCAAGCCTGGCTAATTGGTTGAATGCACTCTAACCATATTAAAACTATTTTGCGATTAATGGGTCGACTTTAACCTGGAGCATCGGCTTGTTGGACTCTCTCCAAGGTCAATGTAAAGGGAGGTGAAGTTGGGTGCTATGCATATGATGCATACTTGTTAATGTGTTAACAACCCGATGTATGTGTGAACATTCAATGAGTTGATAGCACATTGTGATAGTTGCATATGCGTGATATGCAATCGGTATAGTTGATACCTACCGTCGTAGTTATGAATGGCTTGTTGGACTCTCTCCAAGGTTGTTCATATCTATGATGGATATCAGCCCATTCAGAGATGGACCTACGATCTCCCGAAGTGATTTTGGGGTTTTTTGAAATTTGAAAAAAGAATGGGATTTATAAATGTATATTGATGCATTTTAAAATCATTTTCTCATATATGCTCATTTTGTATTTCTAAGATTGATCATGATGTCTTTGAATTTGCGTTCCATTTTGGATTCGAATAAATTGACTGGGTCGAACTTCTTGGACTGACTTAGAAACTTGAGAATTGTTCTCAAGGTGGAAAAGCTTGCGAATGTCCTCGAAGCGTCTCTTCCCGCCCGTCCTAGTGACAATGCAACTCTGGACCAATTATTGGCCTATCAGAAACATGTGAATGATTCTGAAATGGTGAGTTGCATCATGCTAGCCACGATGGAACCCAAGCTACGAAAGCAGCATGAGCATATGGATGCTCATATCATAGTCCTTCATCTTTATGAGTTGTTTGATAAGCAAGTGAGATTCGAAAGGTTCGAAGTCTCCAAGCTCCTCTTCACCTCTGAGATGCAAGAAGGTTCATCTGTGGTACTGCTCAACATGCTGAAGACTGTGGAACCTTCTGAGAAGCATGAGCAGGGGACGGTGTGGTTAGTTGATTCCTCGAAGAAAGGTTCTAAGAGGGAGTCAAAGGAACAACAGAAGGGGAAGAAGAAAAAGGCTAAAAAGGCAGAACCAGCTCAAAAGGGCACTTGCCATAATTATGGCAAGTAGGGCCATTGGCGAAGAAATTGCAAGATTTATCTTGAGTCCGTGAAGAAGAATAAGGCATAAGATGCTCCATCTTTTCACATATCTTCGTTATTGATTGTCATTCTATTTCCTCAGACACTTGGGTATTAGATACTGGGTGTGGCTCACATATATGTAATGACATACATGGGCTAAGGAATAGAAGAAGGCTCGTCAAGGGAGAGCCAAATTTACGTGTTGGGAATGGAGCAAAGGTTGCTGCACTCGCCATCGGAACGTATTTGTTGAAACTCCCTACAGAACTTGTCTTAGAACTGGACAATTGCTTTTTTGTTCCTTCGTTGATAAAGAACATCATTTCTATTTCTTTTTAAATATAAATGGGTACCATTTGACTTTTAGTAACAATTGTTGTTATATAACTTTGAATGGAGTTCTTTATGGGACTAGAACTTTAAGCAATGGTGTTTATACGTTGGACGTATCCAGTGACATTTTCAATATCGAAGCGAGCAACATGCGTGCTCGAAAGGGTAATCAATTAGACTCCTATATGTGGCATTGTCGTCTTGGCCATGTAAGCAAGAAATGCATGTCCGAATTACACCGATGTGGAATTCTAGAATCGTTTGAATTGGATTCATACGATACATGCGAATCATGCTTAAAAGGCAAGATGACTAAGTTACCTTTTACTGGAAAAGGTGAACGAGTGGGAGAGTTACTAGGTCTAATACATACTGATGTATGTGGACCTATGTCAACTCAAGATTTAGGAGGCTATAGCTACTTCATTACCTTCACCGATGATCACTCACGGTTTGGGTATGTGTTCTTGATGAAACACAAGTCTGAAGCATTTGAAAGGTTTAAAGAATTCAGAAATGAAGTAGAGAAACAACATGACAAGAATATTAAAATACTTCGATCGGATTGAGGTGGTGAATACTTAAGTCAGGAGTTTCTTGATTACCTAAGAGACAATGGTATATTGTCTCAATGGACTCCGCCCTATACACCATAGCATAATGGTGTATCTGAGAGGCATAACCGGACCTTGTTGGACATGGTCAGGTCAATGATGAATCATGCGACTCTTCCCAAGTCCTTTTGGGGTTATGCACTTCAGACAGCTGTTTACTTGTTAAACAGAATGCCTACCAAGGTAGTCTCAACTACTCCATATGAGATATGGAATAGTAAGAAACCTCATGTATCTTACTTGAAGATATAGGGTTGTCCTACTTATGTGAAGCGGACTGTATCAGACAAATTGGATGCTAAGTCTGATAAATGTTTATTTATTGGATACCCTAAGGAAATAAGGGGTTACCAATTCTATCATCCTGTGGAACAAAAGGTGTTTGTTTCAAGGCATGCTGTATTTCTAGAGAAAGAGTTTCTCTTGCAAGAAAACAGTGGGAGTGTCGTCGAGCTTGAGGAGGCTCGAGAGACTCAAATAGACATTGATGAGATACCTGGTGAAGCACAACAGTCGACAACTCATAGTGATGAGCAATCGGCTGGACCTATTGTAACACCACATCTTCGTAGATCTGGTAGAACACGCAATATTCCTGAGAGATATGGATTTCTCGTAAGTGAATCGAACGACGTGTTACTCATTGATGATGAGGAGCCTACCAGTTATGAAGAAGTGCTGACAAGTTCAGAAAGGGATAAGGGGCTTGGTGCCATGAAGTCGGAAATGGATTCCATGTATGAAAACCAAGTTTGGAACTTGGTTGACCCACATGAAGGCATAAAGTCTATAGGGTGCAAGTGGGTTTTCAAGAAGAAAACTGACATGGATGGTAATGTGATTACCTATAAGGCTAGATTGGTGGCGAAAGGATATCATCAAAAGCAAGGTGTTGATTATGATGAAACCTATTCGCCTGTAGCTATGCTTAAATCCATTCGGATGCTCCTGGCCATAGCGGCTCATTATGATTATGAGATATGGAAGATGGATGTGAAAACAGCTTTCCTTAATGGAAACCTGCTCGAGGACGTGTATATGATACAGCCTGAGGGTTTCACATCAGTTGATAAAACCAAGGTATGAAAATTGCGACGGTCCATTTATGGATTGAAGCAAGCATCCAGGAGCTGGAATATCCGTTTTGATGAGACCATCAAAAAGTTTGATTTCTCACAAAATCCAGACGAACCTTGTGTGTACAAGAAGGTTAGTGGGAGTGCAATCGTGTTCCTAGTATTGTATGTCGATGACATATTACTTATAGGAAACGATGTTTCAATCTTACAGTCAGTTAAGGTTTAGTTATCCAAGACATTCTCCATGAAAGACCTGGGAGAAGCAACCTACATCCTCAGGATTAAGATCTATAGAGATAGATCGAAACGGTTGCTTGGTCTTTCGCAGTCTACATATATAGACCGAGTGCTAAAGAGGTTTAGCATGTCGGAATCCAAGAAAGGTTTTCTACCCATCAGGCATGGGGTACACCTTTCGAAGTCTATGTGTCCGCGCACATAAGACGATAGGATTTGCATGAGTAAGATTCCCTATGCATCCGCAATAGGATCAATCATGTATGCTATGTTATGTATGAGGCCCAATGTATCGTATGCTCTGAGTGTCACGAGCAGATACCAGTTTGATCCAGGAATGGATCAATGGGTGGCTGTTAAGACGATCCTTAAGTACTTAAGAAGAACTAAGGATACGTTCCTAATATATGGAGAAGGGTACATGGTGATATGTGGGTATCGATGCGGCTCGAGACGGAACAAGGATGATTCCATGTCTTTGTCCAGGTATGTATTCACCCGGAATGGGCGCAATAAGTTGGAAAGGTTCCAAGCTTGACACTATAGCGGATTACGCCACTAAGGCGAGAATACATTGCGACTTTAGGCGACAAAGAAGCGGTTTGGATCAAGAAGTTCATCTCTGAACTTGATGTGGTCTCATCAATGATCCAAACATGTGCTTCGCCGCTATCATCTTATCAGAGAGATCATCAGTAGGAACGAAATACAAATCGAGAAAATTCCCACTAAAAGGAACTTAGCGGATCCCTTGACTAAGGCATTACCTCAAAATAAGTTTGAGGGTCATGTTTGAGCTTATGGTATTGGATACCGTAGCGATTGGCATTAGGCCAAGTGGGAGTCTGTTAGTAATATATGAGAGATGTCTTAAGGCAATTGCCTTATGTATGAACCATTTATATGATAAATGAAGATTCACTATTTGAGTATACATGTTTTATGTATTTGATTGGATCTTAAACTCATTTACTGAATGTCCATGATACGATTCACAGCATGAGAGAATTTGTGATTGGATCACAACTAGTGAGTATCTCTACATGTGTAATTGTGATGTATCGGAATTATCCCTAGTCGATGAATTGATGGATTTGGACACCATTAATTCCGTCGAGACTAGCACGAGGTATACTCCTTGGTGTATCCAAGCAACTGATTCTCACTGGCTGGAGACATAGTGATGTCCGGAGTTAATCGTGGATGCTAGTTATGGTAACTAGTTCATTGGAGTGACCAGCTGTAAGACTTCATATGGTTCTCTGCATATATAGATATGTTAATGAAGTTCTTACTGTGGCTTAAGTGCGATGTTCCTTTGACTTGCGATATTCAAGTCATCTTGATCATAGAGACTTATGCTTTGACATCTTAAGCAAACATCTCTAAGGAGATGTGGACCCGGGATGATTGGGTATAAGTCGAAGTGATCGAAGGTGTTTGAATAGCCTATAAAGGATTCACCACTCCTTGCGAGGAGATGTATACCCATGGCCTCTCGTCGGATTGTTACTAAAGTCTTTGGCCAAAGCATTACATGTTTAGAGTAAGGTACTCTTCGATACATGTTCAGTAACTATAATCCGTAGGACGAGGAAATGATGCTTGGGCTAGGTGTGACGTAGTCAGCCTAGTGGGGACTGACACTATAGACCATGTTCTGAACCAAGTGGGTATAAGATGAGTGAAGGGAATGGGGCACGAATCATTCGAGCTGCTGAAGGGTTTCAGAAATAGTTCTGGATCAACTGTTGATCTTTTCGGTTAATTGGGGATCATGATGTACTACTAGGTGCCACTCATGATCGTTCTATAATTAATGGTTAATTATAGACGGCCAACATAAACCGAGAACCTATTTGGTCACACGCACAACGAGCGTAATCCGAAGGATTTAAAACGAGCTTGAGAATGGGATTCTCAGACCGAGAGAAACTAGGTTTGGTTAGACCAAACATAAAGCGAGCATGAAATCGTTTCAGTCGCAATGGAAGCGTGGATGGGCCGAGTCTTATGAAGGCATAATGGATGAACAAAAATGGTTTGGTTCTAATCCAATGGAGGAGAATAAACCAAAGGGCTTGGTTTATTTTAAACGAATGAACCAAAAGTTGGTTCGGTTCGTTTTAACTTAAAATAAACCATCATGGTTTGGTTTATTTTAACTTATCTTAATGGAGCGGGTTAATGGGCCTAATGGTTATGATCCAATAACCATTAAGAGAATTAGTTCTCTATAAAAGAGGGCTTAAGGGATGGTTTAAGCCCTAATCCACAACCCTAAGTTGCCGCCCACCTCTCCTTGGAGAAATTCGGAGCTAACTCTCCTCCTCCTTGCCGCCGCCCACCATGAGGCTCCAACCAGCGTCCAGAAGGCTGCTTCCTTCCCCCTCGCCGGCGTCGAGCTGCTGCCGGTTAGTCCTCCGGTGATCTCTTTCAAGTTTGGCATCAAGGTGAGCTCTATCTCCCTTGGTTGGCCGGCGCCTATCACCTCCACCAAAGCTGTCCAGTTTTCTGGACAGCTTGTTCTCCTCTCGTCGGAGCGTCGTTTGGACGACGGTTAGAGCTCCGACAGCGGCTAACTTACCGGGGATTCGATCTCCAGTAATCCTCTGAGGTGGAGGACGAAGGATTCGTCAATTGGTTGACGAATACCTCTCCGGAGAAGCGAGTTTTGAGAACTCGTATTAGGATCCGAATTTGGATTCGGATCGTGATCATCTCTCGATCACGTCGTCTTCAACACGAGGCTAGTAACCCGTACGAAGATGAATCTCGTGGCTTAGCGAAGTCATCCCGAGGAACTCAGCGTGGATACGGATATAGACGATTCTAGCGAGGATCGTTCCGGTTGATGTCGTTCCCGTTACACGTCATACGAAAGGTATAACGTATATAAATTTTCTTTTATTGCAAATTTAAATTTACGGTTATGTCTACACTTGTTGTAATATGCATGCGTGTGTTGTGTGTGTTGTAATAAATGTAGATTTATTATTTTTATTGCTTCCGTTGTGTTCATATTTACGAAACGTGATCGAACACACACACGCCGCGGTGCCGGAAACCCAACAATCCTTTCACTAAGGCCCTTCCGACGAGAGTTTTTGATAGGCATGTGGAGGGAATGGGGATAAGATGTATGACATTTTGAGGACAACATAGTCTTTTAGTATAAGTGGGAGATTGTTGGGATGTATACTAAAAAAGTCTATCTTTTGTATGAACATCTTTATTTTGAAATAAGAATCACATGATCATTGTTTGCATATTTTATGGTTATTCAATATTGTCTAATACTTTACATTATAGATAACATGGTGTGTGGTGTCACACAGGAGATCATGTTATCGGCTCCTTGTAAAGTATAAGTAAAGGCTCACAACCGAGAAGGCTTTGGACAAACCATCGGAATGGTTATAGTGTGATTTGGTATTGGTTTGTCTTGACCATAAAATCACACTAGTACACTTTGTGTGTATTGAGCAAGACCGACATAGAGGTGATTCGATTTATTGCTGACTATATAATCGAATTGGACCTCAGATATTATTTAGTACATACTCTTAATTCCGATATAATAGGGGGCACATATACTTAGTATTCATCTCTTTGATTTACCAATGGACGAGATTTATAGATTAAATCGATAGGCTCGGTAAGTTGGGAGATGATATTATTTATATGGTGTGACGTTGATTATAGGAGGAAACCGTGTCCTATATATTAGTATGATGATGTCCCCTTGAGGAGCTCATAAGGTTCGTCATGTAAACCCTGCAGGTGGACTTGGTCCGACATGATGAAAAGGTTGAGTGGTATTACTCAAGGAGTTAGATGTTGATTAATTAATTGTCAGTAAATTAATTAATCGACGAACATTCGAGATCTTAAACATGGGGAGAAAATGTACAAATAATATATAGAGCCCATATTATCATATGGGGGTTGGTGAGGTAGATCAATGATGATCCTTTAGTGGATTGGATCATCATTAGTGGATCGGACTTTATGTGGGCTTGATCCATGGGTGGCCAAGATCCAACTCCTCCTCATGGTTCCTAATGTAACCTATTAACACCTCATGATGCTTAGATCCAATAGATAGAAATAAAACTATAAGATCCATAGGTAGAGATTAAATATCTATGATCCGACGGTTGAGATTAAATCTCTAGATCCGACGGTTGAGATTAAATCCCTAGAACCAATGGAGGAGATTAATTCATGACTTATCCCTAACTCTATAAAAGGATGTCAAGGGGGTTGGCGTGAACTACATCGAATAGAGCTAGGGTTTGGGTGGCAAGAAGGTGAATCCTAGTTGAGATAGGATTAGGGTTAGGGTTTGGAGGCTAGGGCAGCACCAAATAAGGCAAGGTTTCCTTTCTTCTTCCTTGTCCATTGGCTGGCATCCAACCCCTTTCAAGCCCTTGGCCAGCGCCCAAATGCTCCTTTCTCCTTCTCCTTAGGTGGTGGAAACAAGATATAGGGCTTCCCTTGGTGTCTTGATTGTTTTCCATCATCTTCTCCACCTTCTAGTTGGTCGGCGGTATGGAGATTGTGTGCTCCTTGTTGGTTGGTTTTAGGGAGGAGGAAAAGCTTGTTTCTATTCTTCCTCTTTCTTTGGAAGAGCAAGGAAGGAAGATTTGCGATCTAGGAGCTTCGACTTTTGGTAGAGTGTCGCCCACACGACGTCCAAAAGGAGGAAGGTCATACATTAGAAGATCAAGAGGTATATCTATTCTCTTTTCTCTTTTGTTTTTTGCTTGTATTTTTTTTTCAATTATAAGCATGTTATAAATCTGTAAATGGATAAATAATACTTGGATCCTGAGCATAAACACAAAAACCGACGATCCGGACATCGTCTATTCCGCGGCTAGTCGTAGAATAGAGGATGGTCGCTTGAACAACTAGTTTGTTCAAGTGACCTCTCTAAACGAATAGCACGACGATGACTTGGTGGTTTGGCCAATCCCTTTTGTCTAAGATTAAATTTTTTTAATCCGGGGACATCGAAGGGATCGCCATGGTCAAGCTACCGAGGTGAAGTGGGAAGCGAAGTTTTCCCTCACGGACTCGATAAGCAAAATCCTTCACTTGGCACAAGGGAAGTCCAAGCATGGGTCTTGGCATGGAAAGTCCAACTTGGGTTGGCAAGGGAAAGTCCAAGCTTTAGTCTTGGCATTTGAGAAGTCCAAGGGGTTTGATATTGGCAGCGTAAAGTCCAAGGGTGGTGTCTTGGCACCATAAGTCCAATGGTTGGCGGCGTAAAGTCCAAGAGGAGTCTTGGCGGCGTAAGTCTAATATGCCTTGGCGGTGTAGACACTGTTAGCATGACATAGCCGATGGAAGCACCTGGAGGCTAGCGCGATGGATGAACAAGTCATGGATGACTTGGAGGGATCCGAGAGGCGTGAGGCTGATAGAGGTGGCTAGAAGGCTTAGGTCTAGGCTAAGGGTGGTCTAGCAAGTATGGGGGCACCATACTTCGGTTAAAACCTCATGTTTGAGGTCGGAAGTCGACTGGAAATATGGTCGGTTCGACTTCCATGAGTCGACTTGAGTTCATCCGGCTTAGAAAATGTCTTGTGATCATGCTCATTGGTAGCGATCATCGGTGATCGATCGACTACCATATCTGACGGTCGATTGTTCAGCCACGAGCATAGAACGCTCCGTAGCCGACTGGGAAGTCGGCTATGGGCACTGGCAGTCGAATGTCAATGTTGGCAGTCGACTGCCAAGAGATCCGTTGGAACTTGTCCAACGTGGATTGAGTCATTGTCTCACAGCTACAGTGTTGGCAGTCGACTGGGGCCTTATGGCAGTCGACTGCCAGGCGAAAATCCAGCCCGATGGAGGATAAAAGTAGCTGTTCATGGAAGGCTCCAAACAAGGGGTTTTCTTGGGCAATTTGAAGGGGAATAGTTGGTGCTCTTCCAGTCCTTCAAGGCTAGTCCAAGGCAACCAAAGATCAAGCAACCAAAGTGCTCTTCTAAAGTGTTTTTCTTTACTTGTATTGTATTTCTTACTTGTATTAGCTTGTATCTTTTGTATTACTTAGTGTAATCCTTGTACGAGGTTTCTCCACCTTCGACTTGTGTCGAGAAGGAGTTATTTGTGATTAGTGTATGCGTGTACATCACTAGAGCTCTTTAGAGCTCGATCCGTGGAGTAGGAACTATTGGGTTCAGAACCACGTTATATCTCGTGTTGTGAGTTGTGTTTGTTTTGTTTCGTTGCTTTATTATTTCTATTTCCGCTGCGCTAACGAAATTGTAGAGACAAATGCAATGAATTCCATCATCGAACGAACACATCGCTATTCACCCCCCCTCTAGCGGGCGCACAAGTCCTAACACTACGACCTCCCGGTCAACCAACTGACCCCAAACTCCATTCACATTCTTGTCGGCACCACCATCATCTTCCAACATCTTGACATCCCCCCAATCCCCCATATATTTCGCTTCCTCTTCCAACTATAGATGGTTGATTTAGGTGTTTTTTACTTTATGTCCCGTCAAGGTTATCAATTCTTAACTGACATGGCTACCTCAAATAAGGGTTGGAAAGAACTTTACTTCTTTGTCCCCATGGATCCCATCCTCCAATTTTCTTACCGCTGGAGAACCGCCCTAAAAGATCTCCCTGACTTAAAAACCATCAAGGCTACAATCAACTTCCCCTCCATTGAAGCCAAGCTGAAGAATAAGTATTTCAACATTAACGAGCTTCTATAAGAACCCATTGTCCTATTATGGACTTTCATCAACTCCATCACCGGATGCACACCCCATTGGTAAGTTTTTTCTTTTTCTTTTTTTTTTACTGTAATTGTCTCTATATATATATACCATACCAATCTGGAAACCTACATTAAAACTTCCTCTTACATGCCTTAAAAAATGTATCAGTATCTTATTTTACATATCCACAATGCCTACTCTTGCATATTCCTTAATCATCCGACCTACACATACCCTGAACTGATACTGCCATCCCATGCCAAATAATTATAATTTTTGTTTTCTAATATAACTCGACACTAGTTTCTGTATATCAACTAATTTCACTATAAAATGTTCACCCATATTTTATTTTGCAGAAGAAATGATGAGTGTAGCTATAGCCAGGACTCTGGCTAAACAACAGAAGAAAAGGAAGAGAACCGATCCATCAGTTGCCTCCACCATTTCTGAGCCATCTACTTCAGTAATTAATCCCTACTCAACCTCTATTGCTTATATTAAGTTTCTTGATACAATCTATGATAGAATCACTTTTAATTCTATGTCACAGGTCCCCCTTGAACACCCACAAGTCCCCATCAAAACTCTTGCAGAGCCAGACCAACCTCCCTTACATTTGTCAATCTCCCCCTTCTTCCTCCTCTACTAGAACCAATCCCCAACCTCTTCCCTTTCCTAGTCCCTGCCTCAGCCTCAGAACCATCTTCTTCAAATCTTTCCTCAGGATCTCTACCCTCCACTGATTCTCCTGTCCATACCCCTCCTTCTGATAACCCTAATGAGCCCATTGAACATACTTCTTCTCCTTCCCCTTCCTCCTTCGTGGATGATGTTCCCTTAGATTCTTTATTCCCCACCAGGAAACAACAACCCATACCTCCTTCCAGTCCTATAGTCCCAAAACCTACCATATCTTCACCCCCTCGACCTACTAGTACAAGCAGTGTCCGAATCCTATCCTAGCCATCTCCTCTCTTCTCTCCCTGTCATGCCCATGTCTCCCTCCATTTCAACTTCTTCCCCTATACTCCCTTCAACTACAACCCCTTCTATTATTCCTCCCTTTGTATTAGAGTCCTCCCTTCTGCTGATCACTTTCCTCCCTTCTTCTGAAACTCCTCCAATTTTGCAAGAATTACAAGATAGCCTCCGGACAGTAAGTATCCTTACTTAGTGACTATTTTCCTGTGTCAGTAATTTACCTTATGATATATTTATTTTTTTAACTCTCAGAGTACTTTGAAGCTTCAATCTTTCAAAAAGTGGTATACAAAATTTCAGAGCCAGTACTGCAAGCCCTCCACCTCATCCATAGAGCCATCACCAACTTTGCCAATACCAACTGCACCCTCCACTTCTTCCAAGGGCATCCAAACTGACCCTGAGGAAATTGAAACAACTAATCTAGGCACACAGACCGATCCTCACACTTCCCCTGATCGAGCAGCAAGAGAAATTGAGCTTCAACAAAAAGTACACTAGTTGCAACTTCAAGTTGAGACTTTCTTTGCCGATCGAGAACAAATAATAGTAGATTACAAGAAAGAACTTTCTCTTAAAGATGCACACATAAAGCGACTACAAGAGAGGGCTGAAGTATCAGATAAGACCATAGCATTCCAACAGTCAGAACTTCACAAATGGAAGCAAAAGGAATGTTGCTGGCTCCTTCAGCCAGGTGATTGTTTCCAACCCATGGATAACCTAATAGACGCCTTCACTAATCTCAAGGACACCATCTATAATAGCCTAAATGAATTCCATTTTGGTTTTAACATATTAAAATAACACCTCCATAACCTGGCCAATAATGCAAATGAATATGTTGCCCGCATCAAACAACTTAACCAGGAGTTGTCCCAACTAAAAGAAACAGAAGTCAAAAGATGGGTTGCTAAACAAACTAGAATTCTCACTAGAACAGCCAAAAAGTTCATCAAGTATTTTCAAAGTGGATTTGAAAGTGCTCAATGTTGGTGATCGATTGGCCGGCTAGAGGGGGGTGAATAGCCCTCGTTCGTTGGATGTCGTATTTTGCTCGTCTATGAAAACGTTAGCGCAAGCGGAAGCAATAAACTAAGACAAGCAAATAGAAATAAAACAAAGACAATACAAACACGGAGATGTAACGAGGTTCATGGGTACGCCGCTAATCCACGGTCCGATTCGTCCACGGTGAATCACTCCGCAATCTATCCACTAGATCTCTCCTTTGCACAAAGCTAGGTGGAGGTAACCTCTTTACAACAACACTCCTCTTACAAATATAATGAAAATAAGCTTGGGTAAGAGGATGGAAAGCTTTAGGGAACTTTGGGAGAGTATTAGAGTATAAGCATTTTTCTCCCAAAGCCTTACCCCCTTCCTTTTTATAGAGGAAGAGGGTTTCTTCCCGTTGACACAGGATCAGTCGACTGATGGCACCCATCAGTCGACTGGTGCTGTAGCCGTTGCCCAATAACGGCCGCTTTCCACGTTGGATACTATCCAACGGTACTGGCATCAGTCGACTGATGGCACCCATCAGTCGACTGATGTCAACCAGTCGAGTCCTCAACGAGGTCGACTCCATTCTGTGCCCGTGCACAGTGACATCAGTCGACTGCCGTCCCTTGGCAGTCGACTGATCAAGCCATCAGTCGACTGCCCATGCTGGCAGTCGACTGATCAACTTGATTCAGCCACATTAGACCAGTCGATCGAACCATCGACTGGTGTCGGGAAAACTCATCCGACACTTGGCCAAATGGCCAAGTTTCACCTAAGAGCTACCCTTCCCGGGTTACAATCGCTCACTCTCATCCCTCGGAGTCCCTCGCCTTCGAAGTTCTCTTCGTTCGCGGCCACGTCCCTCGGCAGCATCAGGCGCACGGCTCTGCAATGCTCCTTCGCGTCTCTTGCCTCGAAGTCTACTTCCTCCGGCTTCACTCCAAGCTCCTCGTCCGGCGGTCCCTCGGATGCTCCAAGCGCACGGCTTCCGCAAAGCTATCCTTCACCGACTCAAGGCACGAGTCATGAGATGTGAAACTCGCCATGGCTCCATGTGCGAATTACTAAGTCCTGCACGACTTCAACGCACATATCAAATCAACATATCAAACTAACTTAAACCCTTTGCTACACCATCAAAACCATATCACGGCAAGAGATTGCCCTAACAATCTCCCCCTTTTTGATGTGTGGCAATCCGTTTAAGTTAGGTAAAAATATTTGATATAAATTTTAAAGGAAAGAAAGCATGTAAACATAATCATGATATAGCAACATGCAACTCCCCCTTAATCCATGAAACTCTCTATGTAAATTTCTCCCCCTATCATAAATTTCTCCCTCTTTTATAATTAACTTAAACATAATATTTTCTCCCCCTTTGACACCATCAAAAAGATTATCACTAAGTTAAAACACATGGCAACAAGTCTAATAGAAAGAAAATACCACAAGTTGATTTAAAATCGGATTTCAGCCTTCTTGATGCGATATTCGGGCCATTAGTCGATCGTTCGTATACTACCGATCGGTACGTGAATTTCGATTTTCGATTTTATCAATTTAAATGCATTAAAAATTCCAAAAAATTCAAAAAATCATGAAATTTGGGGAACACATTTCTTTTAAGTATATCTATCAGTGAAAAATATGTTTTCATGAAAAATCATTATATTTCCACGTATTTGCCAAAAATCCAAAAGCTTTAAAAACTAATAGGTTTTTGATCATAAGAGTATACATTTTAACACCCAGTTTTGCATCCAATTGTTTCAAAACATGAATACATGTATTTTAAAGTAAGAAATTGTTTTGAAAACATATGAAATATCCAACCATGATCTTTGGGCAATATGGCTATGAATTAAACATAAGCCTTCCCCATGATTGGTCTATTATTGCTATTTTGATACTTTAAATGACCATCTAAATGCCATAGGCATTAGTGGACATTTGTATCATCCTAACATCTCACTCATGCTATGTTTTCAATCAAGGTAGCCTATGGTGAGTGTGAGATGCATCCTAGGGGGTATTTGTGTATACTTAACCAATATGTTCATGCAATTCTATCATGGCTAAGTATCAATCTAACATCCTACATGATCATAAAGACATATATGAATGAATTCTACATTATGATCATGAAACTCATGTATTCATCAAATAATAGTCATGCATTAGGTATTATATGATGATAATAAACAAAGTATTACCTAAAGCATGATTCAAACCTATTTCTCATGATAACGTGCCAAATTTCAAAAACATAAATCATGATTGCAAATATACATAGGAATTACATCAATAATCATGATTTAAGCATTATTATCTATTTATGGGTACATTATCATCACCCAACACTATCTAAAAAATGTTGTCCCGTCATCCTAAGTCAACCAAAATATGATATAGGCTAGGTCCATGTGGTTGACTACCCTAGGGTTATTCTAACCCATAAGGATGGATTTTGGAACCCAAAATAAGTTCTTTCCTATTGGGTTCACTAGATATTCCTTGGGGATCCATTTTCTAGAAATTACTATCTTTTTATCTTGTCCCCTAGCTATTAGGCATTTGTAGGCCTTTTCATTTTTCTTTTCCTTATATCCTAGGCCTTTTTTGTTAAAACTTGCTCTTTGGCTCCCTAAGATCATGTTCAATGTGTTGGAGCCAATAGTGAATTTCTCTAGGGCTTTTGTCAAATAGTCTACCTTTTCCCTTAAAGCCCTATTTTCCTCTATGCATGCATCATTAACATTCAAAGGAATATAGTCATGTGAACATGCATCATTTAAGCTAGAAGAAACATTATCATTTAAGCATGCATTTTCTAGCTTATTTTCCAATGCCTTAATTTTATCTAGCATGCTCTTATTTTTCTTTTTCATGCCAAATAAGTCTTTAGTTAAACTAGAGATTATGGAAACTATTTTCTTAGAAGAAGCATTCGTTACCATAGTTTCCATGTCTTCTTCTTCTTCTTCGGATGATGAGGATGTAGAAGCTCCCCCTTCATTTGAGCTCTCTCCACTTGAGCTTGATCCTTCATTTTCAGTGGAGGAGGAGCAATATGAGTCATGAAGAGCCATTAGTACTAGGTTGGAGTAGACATGCTCTTCTTCTTCGGATGAGGAGGATGAAGCAAAGTCATCCCATGTCTTGGCTTTGAGTGCCATGGCCTTCCCTTTTCCTTTTGCCTTCTTCTTTTCTTCCTTTCTCTTGATCCCTTTCTTCTTCTTCTTTTCTTCCTTCTTTTTCTTCTCTTCCTTGCTCTTGTTTAGGAGGGGACAATTGTCCCTTATGTGCCCCTCTCCTTGGCAATTATAGCATATGACCTTCCCCCTTGGTCTTCTATTCCTATCATGAGATTTATCAAATCTAAGATTCTTAAATGCACGCCTTACCTTCCTTACCATGTAGGCTTCTTCCATGCTATCCATGGAGGAGGTAGAGGCTTCATCGGATGAGGAGGAGGGGACTTCCATCTTCTTCTTCCCCTTGTTTGCCATCAAGGCTACTCCTCTTGAGGGTTGAATTCTAGGCTCCTCTTGTATTCCTTCAAGCCTAGTTTCGTTAAGCTCCATTGTTGAGAAAAATTCCTCCAAGGTGCTTACTTCTAAGTTCTTGGAGATATAAAATGAGTCCACCATGGAGCTCCATTTTGAGGACCGGGGAAAGGCATCTATGGCCTTCATTACCATATCCCGATTGGAAAGCCTTTCTCCTACACTTGTTAGTCCATTTAAAATTTCTTTGAATCTAGAATGCAAAGAAATTACCTTTTCTCCCTTTTCTAATTTAATGTTGGATAGTTGGGAGCGGAGGAGATCTCTCCTTGCTAACTTCGCCTCGGATGTGCCTTCATGAAGCTCAATTAGCTTCTCCCACATCTCCTTGGCGCTTAGGCATTCTCCTATTCGGTTGATTTCTTGTTGGGGAAGCACATTGAAAAGATGATGCTTGGCTTTCGAGTTTGCAAGGTGCTCTTCCCTTTGCTTTTATGTCCACCTAGATTTCTCTATTGGCTTCCCTTCTTCATCCCTAGGCAAAACGAAACCAGATTCCATTGTAATCATAATGTCAAAATCCGTTTCGAAAAATACCTCCATTCGCTTCTTCCACCAAGCGAATTCTCCTTCAAATTTCGGAGGATGGATGTTTAAGCCGGCCATTTTTGAATGTTGCTTGTTGTGGCGGTTAGTCCTCGACAAGCTTAACCTTGCTCTGATACCACTTGTTGGAGATTGATTGGCCGGCTAGAGGGGGGTGAATAGCCCTCGTTCGTTGGATGTCGTATTTTTCTCGTCTATGAAAACGTTAGTGCAAGCGAAAGCAATAAACTAAGACAAGCAAATAGAAATAAAACAAAGACAATACAAACACGGAGATGTAACATGGTTCACGGCTACGCCGCTAATCCACAGTCCGATTCATCCACGGTGAATCACTCCGCAATCTATCCACTAGATCTCTCCTTTGCACAAAGCTAGGTGGAGGTAACCTCTTTACAACAACACTCCTCTTACAAATATAATGAAATAAGCTTGGGTAAGAGGATGGAAAGCTTTAGGGAACTTTGGGAGAGTATTAGAGTATAAGCATTTTTCTCCCAAAGCCTTACCCCCTTTCTTTTTATAGAGGAAGAGGGTTTCTTCCCGTTGACAAAGGATCAGTCGACTGATGGCACCCATCAGTCGACTGGTGCTGTAACCGTTGCCCAATAACGGCCGCTTTCCACGTTGGATACTATCCAACGCTACTGGCATCAGTCGACTGATGGCACCCATCAGTCGACTGATGTCAACTAGTCGAGTCCTCAACGAGGTCGACTCCATTCTGTGCTCGTGCGGTGACATCGATCATTCATCGTCCTTGGCGATCGGTGATCAAGCCATCGATCGGCCCATGCCAACCGATCGGCGATCAACTTGATTTAGACACATTAGACCAGTCGATCGAACCATCGACTCAGAGCAGTCGACTGCCATGATATGGCAGTCGACTGGTGTCGGGAAAACTCATCCGACACTTGGCCAAATGGCCAAGTTTCACCTAAGAGCTACCCTTCCCGGGTTACAATCGCTCACTCTCATCCCTCGGAGTCCCTCGCCTTCGAAGTTCTCTTCGTTCGCGGCCACGTCCCTCGGCAGCATCAGGCGCACGACTCTGCAATGCTCCTTCGCGTCTCTTGCCTCGAAGTCTACTTCCTCCGGCTTCACTCCAAGCTCCTCGTCCGGCAGTTACTCGGATGCTCCAAGCGCACGGCTTCCGTAAAGCTATCCTTCACCGACTCAAGGCACGAGTCATGAGATGTGAAACTCGCCATGGCTCCATGTGCAAATTACTAGGTCCTGCACGACTTCAACGCACATATCAAATCAACATATCAAACTAACTTAAACCCTTTTCTACACCATCAAAACCATATCATGGCAAGAGATTGCCCTAACAATTATAGATAGCCAATGAGAAGAAGTACTTTATACCCTGTCCGCCCAACCACGAGCTAAACATTGAATATAAGAAATTTCCTCTGGAGGAATTTAATACTAACTCAGAAACTGATTCCGAGTAGTAGTTATATTCTTGTAATTGAAATTTGTAATTTTTGAACATTCATACTGAAAAACTGTCTTTGTAACACTTGTCTGTTTCTAAACATTTTCACAGTGAATGTTTAACCTTTCATACTGTGTCTATCATTTTATACTACCCTGCACATATCCATTAATCCTTTTTATTAACGAAAATGCTCTCCTCGTACAATTTGTACTATCAACCAATATATAAAGAGAAGTATTTTCTGTATATGCACATCAAGTGTTATATATGAAAGAAGTAATAATTAATAACAATATAAGAATATTTTCCTGGGGTAGCAACCATACGAATTATACCATTTATTTCCACTTTATCTATATAGATATACCAAACAGAAAACCTATGATAACCAACAATATAGTATAACATGTAACTCCTCATTATCAGTTCAGCAAATTGGCACGCTCAAGCATAACAAATCAGAATCCAGGAAACAACCCCATACTTCCTTTGCTCATCACAATTCCTCTGAAATTAAAGATAAACCACTTGTCAAAAAAATATTCTGATTGATAACACCACCTGCATATATTCTTTACAAAAACCAACACCTCATTTTCCGTTAAAAAATAGCCCCCACCAGTCATCTTCTAACCGAAACTGTTATACCCGAATCTTACCTTATTAAAAACTGAATTCTTTTATGTACCCACCATTTTCTATTAGTGTCAGCCCTTAGTGCCAATCATGAGATGATTAATTAAGGATCATATGTATCATATTTCATTAATAACAGGCAAAGATTAATTATTATATTTTACTTTATGCGTGTGCCAACTAAATAAATATAATAATACCCTTGAATAGTACATTCTAATCTACAGTATATCAATTGGTAGAATTGATTATGAGAAGCTATAGAGAACACTATACTTAAACATTCCTAGTCAAGTATTGTATTAATAGACAAAGGGATATATTGATATATTGAGACTAGCATGTAGGTCAATGGATGACTTGATCTCACAAGTCATGGATATGTGATATCACATTGATACATGGGTATATATATTGGAGAATATATGTACTGAATTGGCCCGCCATGAGAAAGTGTCATGGATGGTTATATGAGTGTCATATACTTTCTCATGTGACTATTGGTATGAATAGTCCTTAAACCTGAAGTCACTACGGTTCCCTACATAAGGAGTTATGTACTTTGGTATCGTCTAACGTCACCCGTAACAGGGTGCACTATAACGGTGATTACTGGATATGTAATGAACTATGCGGAGGGATGTGAGTGATGTAGATGAGATCTATCCCTCCCATATGACGGGAGTGATATCTTTATCCTCTTGATAGAGTATGACCATGAAATGCATGACCATGCTCAAATGAGTCAATATGAGATATTGAGCTCATTTGTTTGAGTGAGTCTACTTGGGGATCAAGAAACACAAAGATCGATAAGGGGATGACACGGTCTATGTCTCATTGATCGATCTAAGATATCAAGGATAGAAGGACACCGTCATACATGATAATAGTAACATAAAGGTTATCAGATCTCGACTTTCTTGTAACTTGGGTAGCAATGATGTATTGCTAGATGCCTCTGATTGCTTATGCATCTAAAAGGAATTTTAGACACATTGCCAATGTTACAAGAGCCTATTGGGTCACACACAAATGACATTCTATTTTGGAGATGGTTTCTTTTAGTTTGACTAAAATAACAATTGAGCAAATGGCCAAGACTTGAGTTAGACTCAAGATGGTTGAACTTGAGTTAGACTCAAGTTAAACCATAGAAGATTATTCATCATGCAGAAAATCCAAGGGTCATCTATCACTTTGCATGATTAATGTGATTAATCATTTAAGAGAATACCAAAGGTCTTGGAATTCATGATGAGGAGATGAGAGGTTTTATGCATTGATGAAAGGGAATACCAAGGGTCATGGTATTCATTAGGAGATAAGGGAGTTGATGGCTTGTGGGTTTTGGACATGCTTTCAACGTGAAAGCAAGTGTACTTGTGTGCTTTGGGCATGCAAGCAAAGGAAGCCTTCTCCTTCATCTCCTTTTTCTTCCAAGTGTTCTTGGTGTTTTGCTAGGGTTGCTAGCACAATGTGACTCCAAAACTGCTGAGTGTCAGTGTGGATACCATGGAGATACGGTTGTTCATACCGTATTGAGATTCGGGAGCACTTGGATTAGCAGGATTTCAAAGGGCTCACATCGAAGGTATACTTCTTCTTATAGATAAGATCTAAATAAAGTAGGATAATCGAAATGACTTATATGTTATGCATGGATCTCTAGAGGGATCCGGTTTATATTTTGTTTCCGCTGTGGTTGTGCGAAGTATTCGCCCACGATATTGTAAATGCCATGATCTAGATTTTTTCCTACATTTTCACCCTACCAAACTTATGTCATGCAGTTCTACAATACCACTTCAAAAAATCGAGCGGGAAAAGTTGTAATTTCCCTTCAATTCAACCCTTTTCTCTCCTATAAATACAGAAGTAATCCCTTCACCTTCAAGCTGAAAAGACACTCTTCAAGATTGACCACAACCTTCAAGAAAATGCAACCCCTTACCTCAATTCCTCGTCCATGGGTCACTTCCACATGCTCTAAAGTGTCAAGAGAACAATGTCAATCCCTTGCCTCCCGCTTACAACTTCCCTCCGATTACCACAGTATCGCAACTAACTCCATTGAGCGCCCTCACCTACCTCCCGACTACACCAAAGCTTTTTTCTCCGATCAAGTAGAAGCTGGTCTATTTTTCCCCATTCATCCCTTCCTCTTAGAAGTTTTTGAATATTTTTCCATCCCCCTAAATCAACTAAGCCCCAACTCATTCCGTTTAATGCTAGGATTTTATCTTATCACTTCTTTTTTATCAATTAACCCTTCAGCCTTTCTTTTCAACTATTTTTTTTCAAATAAAATCCTCTGAAATAAGCATCTTCTACTTCCAATCTCGGTCGTATTTTCAATTCCTTATTGGTATCCCTTTTCTCACATAAAGGATGGAAGGAACATTACTTCTTTGTACATTCTCCCTCTCCATTTCTGTTTTCCTCTACATGGTTAACTGCTCTTCCTCCCTGCCCTTCTCTAGGCTCTTACTGTGATAACGAAGAGTATCAAATGATGATTCTATCGTTATCAGAAGAATGATTCAACCTGAACCAGTTACTGACTAGATCAACACTGTCATTAATCAGAATCAGCAATCCTCTTCAGTCGACTGGCATGGTCAGTAACAATTTCATCTTGATTGTATCTCTACATATTGTTATAACTTATGTAAGTTTTTACTTGTTTCTTTTCAGAATCATTACTTTTGCAAGCCACTGAACATACTGTTGGAGATCGAACGACCGGCTAGAGGGGGGTGAATAGCCCTCTTACGATGGATGTCGTAATTTGCTCGTCTACAATTAGATTAGCGCAAGCGAAAACAACAATACAAGCAAATTAAACAAATAAAGACAAAGCAAAAGAAATAGACAATGCTAACACAATGTCGTAATGTCGTTCACGGCTACGCCGCTAATCCACGATCCCCGATTTGTCCTCGGTGAATCACTCCGCCAAAACCAATCCACTAATGGTCTCTCCTTTGCACCAAGCTAGGTGGAGGTAACCTTTACAATCAAGATCACTCTTCTTACAATAAGAATGGAGTAAAAGCAAGTAAGAAGAGTTTAGAGCTTGTGGGGCACTTGGAAGATCACTTAGAGCATAAGCATTAGCCTCTCAAAGCTCCACACCCTCTCTTTTTATAGAGAGGAAGTTTTTCTTCCCGTTGGCCGCCACCAGTCGACTGCTGCCCTTGGCAGTCGACTGTCGCCACTACAATGGCATCCGAACACATCGGATCCCGATCGTTGTAGGCCAACGGAACACTTGGCAGTCGACTGATGGACCTCATCAGTCGACTGCTACCTCTATAGTCGACTGCCGAGTCAGCTACGAGTGGTTCTGTGGCCAAACCCTTTCGACCAGTCGACTGCTGCCTTCAGCAGTCGACTGATGGTCTTGGCAGTCGACTGCCCACATATGGCAGTCGACTGCTGGCCTCAAAACAACCAGTCGAACCACGTTCGACTCAGAGCAGTCGACTGTCATTCCATGGCAGTCGACTGGTGTCGGGAAATCCCATCCGACACTTAGCCAAATGGCCAAGTTTCACCTTAGAGCTACTACCCCTTCCTGGGTTACATTCGCTCACTCTCATCTCTCGGAGTCCCTCGCCTTCGAAGTTATCTTCGTCCTCGGCCACGTCCCTCGGCAGCATCAGGCGCACGACTCTGCAATGCTCCTTCGCGTCTCTTGCCTCGAAGTCTACTTCCTCCGGCTTCACTCCAAGCTCCTTGTCCGGCGGTCCCTCGGATGCTCCAAGCGCACGACTTCCGCAAAGCCATCCTTTACCGACTCAAGGACCGAGTCATGAGTTGTCAATCTCGCCACGACTCCATGTGCGAATTACAAAGCCTTGCAAGACTCCAACGCACATATCAAATCACACTAACACCCTAACTTAAACCCTTTGCCACACACATCAAAACCTTATCATGGCAAGAGATTGCCCTAACAATCTCCCCCTTTTTGATGTGTGGCAATCCGTTTAAATTAGGTAAAAACATTTGATAGAAATTCTAAGGTAAGAAAGCATGTAAACATAAACATGATATAGCAACATGCAACTCCCCCTTAATCCATGAAACTCCCCATACATATTTCTCCCCCTATCATAATTTACTTAAACATAATCATTTCTCCCCCTTTGACACCATCAAAAAGATAATCACTAAGTTATAAACTCATGGCATCAAGTCTCATAGAAGGAAAATACCAAAAATTGGTCTAAAACCTGAATTCGGCCTTAACTAGTCTGATTTTCAGGCCACCAGTCGACTACTATCAGTTTGGCAGTCGACTGACACAATGAATTTCGAAATTCTGATTTTCTGGGTGAAATTCAAAAATGGATTAAAAATTCCAGAAAATTCGAAAAATCATGAAATTTGGGGAACATATTTCTTGTAAGATTCTTTATCAGTGAAAAATAGTTTTTCATGAAAAATCATTATATTTTCACGTATTTTACAAAAATCCAAAAGCTTTAAAAACCACTAGGTTTTTGATCATGTGAGTATCAAGTTTAACACCTAGTTTTGGTTCCAATTGTTTCAAAACATGAATACATAGATTTTAGATTAAGAAATTGTTTTGAAAACATATGAAATATCCAACCATGATCTTTGGGCAATATGTCTATGAATTAAACATAAGCCTCCCCATGATTGGTCTATTATTGCTATTTTGACACTTTAAATGACCATCTAAATGCCATAGGCACTAGTGGACATTTGTATCATCCTAACATCTCACTCATTCTAAGTTTTCAATCAAGGTAGCCTATAGTGAGTGTGAGATGCATCCTAGAGGGTATTTGTATGTACTTAACCATTATATTCATGCAATTCTATCAAGGTTATGTATCATCCTAACAATCCTCATGATCATAAAGGCATGTATGAACTAATTTCACATTATGATCATGAAACAAATGTATTCATTGAATTGTTATCATGCATTAGGTATTATATCATGATAATAAACAAAGTATCACCTAAAGCATGATTTAAAAACCATTTCTCATGATTATGTGCCAAATATTAAAGTCATAAATCATGATTGCAAACATAAATAGCAATTTCATTAAATATCATGATTTAAGCATTATTATCTATTTATAGGTACATTATCATCACCTAACACTATTTCAAAAATGTTGTCCTGCCATCCTAAGTCAACCAACATATGATATAGGTCAATTGCATATGGTTGACTATCCTAGGGTTTTCCTAACCCTTAAGGATGGATTTTGGAACCCAAAATAAGTTCTTTCCTATTGGGTTCACTAAAAACTCCTTGGGGATCCATTTTCTAGCTATTACCTTCTTCTTATCTTGTCCCCTAGCAATTAGGCATTTATAGGCCTTTTCATTTTTCTTTTCTTTGTATCCTAGGCCTTTCTTATTGAAGCTAGCTCTTTAGCTCCCTATAATCATGTTCAAGGTGTTTGAGCCAATTGTAAACTTTTCTAGGGCTTTGGTTAAATAATCTACTTTCTCTCTTAAAACCCTATTTTCCTCTATGCATGCATCATTAACATCAAAAGGCATATAGTTATCATGTGAGCATGCATCATTTAAGCTAGAAGAAATATTATCATTTATGCATGCTTTTTCTAGCTTATTTTCTAAATCCTTAATTTGATCTAACATGCTCTTATTTTTCTTCTTTGCTCTAAATAAATCTTTAGTTAAGCTAGAAATCATAGAAACTATTTTACTAGGTGAAAGATTGGTTACCATAGTTTCCATGTCCTCTTCTTCTTCGGATGAGGAGGTAGAGGAGGCTCCCCATTCACTTGAGCTCTCTCCACTTGTGCTTGATTCTTCATTTTCGGTGGAGGAGCAATCCAAGTCGTCAAATGCCATCAATGCTAGGTTGGTGACAAATGCATTTTCTTCCTCGGATGATGATGAAGATGAGGAGGAAGGGCCATCCCAAGTCTTTGCTTGGAATGCCTTGGCCTTTCCCTTTTCCTTTGCTTTCTTCTCCTCTTCCTTTTTCTTCTTGCTCCCATTTTTCTTCTTCTTTTCTTCCTTCTTTTTCCTTTCTTCCTTGCTCTTGTTTAGGAGGGGACAATTATCCCTTATGTGTCCCTCTCCTTGAAAATTGTAGCAAATGATTTTCCCCCTTTGTCTTCTATTCCTATCATTAGATTTATTAAATATAAAACCTTTTAAAGCACGTCTTACCCTCCTTACCATATAAGCTTCTTCCATACTATCCATGGAGGAGGAGGAGGATGCTTCATCATCATCGGAGGAGGGGATCTCCATCTTCTTCTTCCCCTTATTTGCCATCAATGCTACTCCCCTTGAAGGTTGGATTCTAGGCTCTTCTTGTATTCCTTCAAGCCTTGTTTCGTGGAGCTCCATTGTTGAGAAGAACTCCTCCAAGGTGCTCACTTCTAAGTTCTTCGAAATATAGAAGGAGTCCACCATGGAGCTCCACTTTGAGGATCAGGGAAAGGCATCAATAGCCTTCATAACCATATCCCAGTTTGATAGCTTCTCACCTACACTTGACAAACCGGTTATAATTTCCTTGAAACGAGAATGTAAGGAAATTACCTTTTCTCCCTTTTCTAGTTTAATGTTGTTGAGTTGGGAGCGGAGGAGATCTCTCCTTGCTAGCTTCGCCTCGGATGTGCCTTCATGAAGCTCAATTAGCTTCTCCCACATCTCCTTGGCACTTAGGCATTCTCCTATTCGGTTGATCTCTTGTTGGGGGAGCACATTGAAGAGATGATTCTTGGCTTTTGAGTTTGCAAGGTGCTCTTCCCTTTGCTTTTTGGTCCACCTAGATTTCTCTATTGGCTTCTCTTCTTCATCCCTAGGCAAAACGAAACCGGATTCCATTGTAATCATAATATCAAAATCCGTTTCGAAAAATACCTCCATTCACTTTTTCCACCAAGCGAATTCCCCTTCAAACTTTTGTGGGTGAATGTTGGAGCCGCCCATCTTTTGATGAAGTGCTTGTTGCGGCGGTCAGTCCTCGACAAGCGACTTGGCTCTGATACCACTTGTTGGAGATCGAACGGCCGGCTAGAGGGGGGTGAATAGCCCTCTTACGATGGATGTCGTAATTTGCCCGTCTACAATTAGATTAGCGCAAGTGGAAACAACAATACAAGCAAATTAAACAAATAAAGACAAAGAAAAAGAAATAGACAATGCTAACACAATGTCGTAACGTGGTTCACCGCTACGCCGCTAATCCACGGTCCCCGATTCGTCCTCGGTGAATCACTCTGCCAAAACCAATCCACTAATGGTCTCTCCTTTGCACCAAGCTAGGTGGAGGTACCCTTTACAATCAAGATCACTCTTCTTACAATAAGAATGGAGTAAAAGCAAGTAAGAAGAGTTTAGAGCTTGTGGGGCACTTGGAAGATCACTTAGAGCATAAGCATTAGCCTCTCAAAGCTCCACACCCTCTCTTTTTATAGAGAGGAAGCTTTTCTTTCCGTTGGCCGCCACCAGTCGACTGCTGCCCTTGGCAGTTGACTGCCGCCACTACAACGACCTCTGAACACGTCGGATCCCAACTGTTGTTGGCCAACAGAACACTTGGTAGTCGACTGATGGACCTCATCGATCATTGCGCCTTCGTATCGACGCGATCGCTCACGAGTGGTTCTGGCTAAACTCTTTCGACCTCGAATGTTGTCTTCAATAGTCGATTGATGGTCTTGGATCCACATATGGCGATCAAGCTGCTGGCCTCAACAACTCGAACCACGGACACTTAGCCAAATGGCCAAGTTTCACCTTAGAGCTACTACCCCTTCCCGGGTTACATTCGCTCACTCTCATCTCTCGGAGTCCTTCGCCTTCGAAGTTATCTTCGTCCTCGGGCACATCCCTCGGCAGCATCAGGCGCACGACTCTGCAATACTCCTTCGCGTCTCTTGCCTTGAAGTCTACTTTCTCTGGCTTCACTCCAAGCTCCTCGTCTGGCGGTCCCTCGAATGCTCCAAGTGCACGACTTCCGCAAAGCCATCCTTCACTTACTCAAGGACCGAGTCATGAGTTGTGAATCTCGCCACAGCTCCATGTGCGAATTACTAAGCCCTGCAAGACTCCAACGCACATATCAAATCACACTAACACCCTAACTTAAACCCTTTGCCACATACATCAAAACCATATCATGGCAAGAGATTGCCCTAACACATACTCCACCTCCTTCCCACAAAAATCCTATTCAACTCCATCCCCGACAACCAACACATTCCATTCAACCCTTACCCCCTCATCAAACTCCACTAACCCCTCTTTCTTCCTTCTCAACACCCGATCTACCAGACTCCTTAACATTCAGTATTAACGAGGTCAGCATACACTTTATTTTACTTATTATTTTCAATATTGACATCTATCCCTGTAGGGTATCACAAGCATAACTCACTTAAACAATTAATGGGCGCAGTACACTAATAACCTAAAAAGAGAATTACAAGAATGTCAAACCAGAGAGTTGGCATTACAACAAGTCTATCAAAGACTTGAACGAGAACTACAAGCTTCCTATATAAAGGCACAAGCCGACCGAGTAGAACTATCCGCCTTGCATTTCTAGACTTCTTACTTACAGAATACTTTAGATATATTAAAAACCCGACCTATTCAAGCATGAACCAGTATATCTTACGAAAATTCTTGGACTTCAGCTGTTATAAATGATATATTCCTGGACAGATGCTTTTCCTTCCTTCAATGGGGCTTCCAAGATTGTATCAATCAATTGAAAGCAGTCGGCTATCCACCTCCCGGGCAGTCTACCCGCTTTATGAACATTGGCAATACAATTGACCATACTCCTCCTGATTTACTATCATTTCTTTTTTTTTCTAATACTGAGAAAATGTAACATGTATTTATCATAACATTTGCAATACAATACATCACTCTTTTACACTGTACTACTCTTAAAAGAACAAAAACATAGATTTTACAATATTTCATCCACTAAAATAAGGGCGTAAGTGATACACATTCCAGGGTCTTGTTAAAAACCTTCCCTGAGCATCCTTCAAGTAATAAGCTCCTATTCCCGCTCGACTCTCAACATGGAAGGGTCCTTCCCATTTGGGTCCTAACTTACCCTTAGACCTCTCGGGCAATACTTTCCTTAGCACTAAGTCTCCCACTTGAAAAGAATGAAGCACTACCTTCTTATTATAAGATTTAATTACTTGTGATCTATACCTTTCAGCATTATATAAAGCAACCTCCCTTCTTTCTTGAATTAAGTCTAATTGCATATGCCGAGCCACACTATTATCATTCAGGAAATAAGTCGTTACTCGGGCAGACTCTACTCCCATTTCCACAGGCAACACTCCTTCTGAGTCATACACCATACTAAAGGGAGTTGCTCCTGTAGCCCTCCTAGGAGTAGTTCGGAAAGACCAGAGTACACTAGGTAACTCCTCTACCCAGCTACCTCCAGTTAGTAATATATGAGAGGTGTTCTAATGCAATCACCTGATGGTTGTACCATTTATTTGATAAATGAAGATTCACTATTTGAGTATACATGTTTTCATGTATTTGATTGGATCTTAAACTCATTTATTGAATGTCCGCAATACTATTCACAACATGAGAGAATTTGTGATTGGATCACAACTAGTGAGTATCTCTACATGTGTAATTGTGATGTATTGGAATTATCCCTAGCCTATGAATTGATGGATTCGGACGCCATCGATTCTGTTGAGACTAGCATGAGGTATACTCTTTGGTTTCTCCAAGCAGATGTTCCCCACTGGCTGGTGACATTGGGATGTCCGGAGTTGATCGTGGATGCTAGTTATGGTAACTAGTTCATTGGAGTGACCAGCTGTAAAACTTCATATGGTTCTCTGCATATATGAATATGTCAATGAAGTTCTCACAGCAGCTTAAGTGTGATGTTCCTTCGACTTGTGGTATTCAAGTTATCTTGGTCATGAAGACTTATACTTTGACATCTTAAGCAAGCATCTTTAAGGAGATGTGGACCCGGGATGATTGGGTATAAGTCGCAGTGGTTGAAGGTGTTTGAATAGCCTACAGAGGATTTCCCACTCCTTGCGAGGAGATGTATATGTTAGTGAAAGCCCTAGAGCCAATCATGTGATGATTGTTGTATGAACTTTATTATATCATATTCCTATTTATAAAGGCATGGTTATTATATTTACTTGTATTGCTGCCAAATAACTAAATATAATAATGTCCTTGAGTAGTAGGTTCTTATCTATATCAATCGATTGGTTGAATCGATAATGAGATGATATAGAGAACACTACTCTTAATCATTCCTAGTCAAGTATTAACATTCATGGACAATGTTAATGCATAGAGACTAGCATGTAGGTCAACACGATGACTTGATCTCACAAGTCATGGATATGAGATATCAAGTCGACACATGGGTATGCATTGGAGAATGTATACTGAATGACCCGCCATGAGAATGTATCATGGATCATTATATGAGTGTCATATACTTTCTCATGTGACTATTAGTCCTTAGACCTGAAGTCACCATGGTTCCCTACATAAGGAGTTGCATACTTTGGCTTCATCAAACGTCACCCATAAATGGGTGGACTATAAAGGTGATTACTGGGTATGTAAAAATTTATGCGGAGGGATATGAGTGATATAGATGGGATCTATCCCTCCTATATGATGGGAATTACATCGTTATTCTTGATAGAGTGAGACCACGAAGTGCATGATCATGCCCAAATGAGTCAATATGAGATATTGAGCTCATTTGTTTAGAGTGAGTCTACTTGGAGTTCAAGATATAGATTGTACCGAGGATGACATGGTCTATACCTCAATTGGTCAATCTAGATATCATGGATAAAGAGACATTGTCACATATTGTGACAGTCACAATTAGTAGTCACAAAGGTGATGTTGGAGCTCAATATTCTTGTAACTTGGGTAGCAATGATGTATTGCTAGATACCGCTCATTGCTTATGTTCCTAAATCGGTTTAGGGACATTGCCAACGTTACAAGAACCTATAGGGTCACACACAAAGGCCAATTAGATGGAGATTAGGTTCATATGATGAACCATGAGGATTAGGTTCATGGGATGAACCAAATTGGATTAAGAGTAATCCAAATTAGACTAATTGAGTTAGACTCAAGTTGATTTAAGTGTTTAATGAGTCTAATTTAGATTTGATTCATTAAGTCAATTTAAATTAATTAATAGAGATTCATTAAATCAAATTGACTTGAGTCAAGTGGTTAGATTTGATCAACCATGGGAGATAAGAGGTCAAGTTTGACTTGACATGAGAGGGAAGATGAATGGTCAATTTTGACTTGACCAATTGTCATGTCATGGTGACATGGCATGGGGGCCGACCAATGATGGTATTCCACATCATCATTGACTTATCATGTGGTGCCACCTCATGAGGGAGACCAAGAGTCATTGGCTCTTGGAGTTACATGCATGCATGTAACCCCCCAATATTGAAGTGGTCGGCCACTCTCATTAGATGGAATTCATTTTGGTTGTAACTCCATCATCTTCTTCCTTGCTCTCCTCTCAACTTTTCTCTACCAATCCCTCATCTTGCCGAAATTCCTAAAGGGTGCTAGCACACTCTAAGGTATTTTCTCCACCATTTTTCCATGTGGATACCAATAGAGGAGTGTACACTTGACACTCTTGAGTTCCGGCAAAGCGTTTGGACGAGCGGGATAAGCGAAGGCCGTCGCATAGAGGGTAACGCTCTCATTATGTAGATATTGTTGGGGTTGATCCGTGAGGGGAAACTTCGCTTCCCCTTCACCTCGGTTGCTTGACCATGGTGATCCCTTCGATGTCCCCGGATTAAATCATTTAATCCTAGACAAAAGGGATTCCCAAAGCAACCAAGTCATCGTCATGCTATTCGATTAGAGAGGTCACTTGAACAAACTAGTTGTTCAAGCGACCATTCTCTATTCTACGAGTAGCCGCGGAATAGACGATGTCCGGATCGCCGGTTTTTGTATTTATACTCGGGATCCAAGTATTATTTAGCCTATTTACAGAAATATAACATGCTTATATTTTGAAAAACAAACACAAGCAATGAATAAAAGAGATAGAAGAATAGTTATACCTCTTGGTCTTCTAATGTATGACCCTCCTCCTTTTGGACGTCGTGTGGGCGACGATCCACCAAAAGTCGAAGCTCCTAGATCGCAAAACTTCCTTCCTTGCTTTTCCCAAGCAAGAGGAAGAAGAGAAACAATGTTTTTCTCCTTCAAAAACTCAACCAACAAAGAACTATAGAAGTTCTTGCCGCCGGCCAACTAGAAGGAGAAGAAGATGATGGAAAACTACCAAGACACCAAGGGAAACCCTATATCTTGTTTCCACCACCTAAGGAGAAGAGAGGGGAGTGTTTTGGGCGTGGCCAAGGGCTGGGAAGGGCTGGAATAGCTGCTGGACGTTGGCCACAAGGCAAGGAAGAAGAAGGAAAACTTGCCTTATTTGGTGCCACCCTTGCTTCCAAACCCTAACCCTAATTCCAATCCTATCTCAACTAGGATTGCCCTATTCTTGCCGCCCAAGCCTTGCTCCCTCCCTATCATGTTATCCACGACCACTTCCCATGCCCTCCTTTTATAGAGTTAGGGATAAGTCATGACTTAATCTCCTCCATTGGTTCTAGGGATTTAATCTCAACCGTCGGATCTAGAGATTTAATCTCAACCGTCGGATCTTAGAGATTTAATCTCTACCAATGGATCTTAGAGTTTTGTTTCTATCCATTGGATCTAAGCATCTTGAGGTGTTAATGGGCTACATTAGGGACCATGAGGAGGAGTTGGGTCTTGGCCACCCATGGATCAAGCCCACATAAAGTCCGATCCACTAATGATGATCCAATCCACTAAAGGTCCATCATTGATCTACCTCACCAACCCTCATATGATAATATGGGCTCCATATATTATTTGTACATTTTCTCCCCGTGTTTAAGATCTCGAATGTCCGTCGATTAATTAATTTACTAACCATTAATTAATCAACATCTAACTCCATGAGTAGTACCACTCAACCTTTTCATCATGTCGGACCAAGTCCACCTGCAGGGTTTACATGATGAACCTTATGAGCTCCTCAAGGGGACATCATCATCCTAATATATAGGACACGGTTTCCTCCTATAATCAATGGCACACCATATAAATAATATCATCTCCCAACTTACCGAGTCTATCGATTTAATCTATAAATCTCGCCCATTGGTAAATCAAAGAGATGAGTACCAAGTATATGTGTCCGTTATTATATCGGGATTAAGAGCATGTACTAAATAATATCTGAGGTCCGATTCGATTATGTAGTCAGCAATAAATCGAATCACCTCTGTGTCGGTCCTGCTCAATACACACAAAGTGCACTAGTGTGATTCTATGGTCAAGACAAACCAATACCAAATCACACTACAACTATTCCGATGGTTTGTCCAAAGACATCTCGGTTGTGAGCCTTTACTTATACTTTACAAGGAGCCGATAACATGATCTCCTGTGTGACACTACACACCATGTTATCTACAATGTAAGGTATTAGACAATATTGCATAACCATAAAAATATGCAAACAATGATCATGTGATTCTTATTTCAAAATAAAGATGTTCATACAAAAGAGCTAGGCTTTCAGTATACATCCCAACAATCTCCCACTTATACTAAAAGACTATGCTGTCCTTATACTGCCATACATCTGATTCCCCTTCCCTCCACATGCCTATCAAAGCTCTCGCTAGAAGGGCCTTAGTGAAAGGGTCTACCAGGTCATCCTCTGATGCAATCTAGGCGACAACAACTTCTACCTCCTTTACGATTTCTCGTATCAGGTGGTACTTGCGCTCTATGTGTTTACTAGCCTTATGGGCTCGTGGTTCCTTCAAGTTTGCAACTGCACCACTATTATCACAATAAATTGTGATAGTTCTGGGCAAACCAGGAATCACATCCAAGTCCATCAGGAAGTTCCTGAGCCATACAGCTTCTTTGGCCGCCTCATAGGCTGCCACATACTCAGCTTCCATGGTGGAGTCTGCCACGCATTTCTGCTGGGCACTCCTCCATACAATGGCTCCACCTCCCAAAGTAAACACAAAACCTGAGGTAGACTTACTGTTATCCCTATCAGATTGGAAATCGGAATCCGTGTAACCCACAGGGAGTAATTGGTCTGCCCGGTAAACTAGCATATAATCCCTAGTCCTTCTCAGGCACTACAATATATGCTTTACCGATCAATATCCCTGTCCTGGATTACTCTGATATCTGCTGACCATGCCCACGGCAAAGCAGATATCTGGTCTCGTACAGAGCATCGCATACATGAGGCTTCCTACTGCCGAAGCATAAGGAACCGCCTTCATCTCCTCTATCTACTCAAATGATCTAGGACATATCTCCTTAGATAGAGGTACTCCATGCCTGAAAGGTAGAAAACCCTTCTTGGAGTTCTGCATGCTAAAACGCTCCATAATCGTGTCTATGTATGAAGCTTGGGATAAGCACAACATCCTTTTCCTGCGATCCCTTATAACCTTGATCCCAAGGATGTGTCTCACCTCTCCCAAGTCCTTCATATCAAACTGTTTGGACAACCATACCCTTACGTCTGATAACACTTCAATGTTGTTGCCAACCACCAAAATGTCATCTACGTATAGTACAAGAAATACCACTACGTTTCCGTCACATCTCTTGTATACACAAGACTCATCCGGACTTTGAATAAATCCATAAGACTGGATTATCTCATCAAAGCGGATGTTCCAAGATCTTGAAGCTTGCTTCAATCCATAAATGGACTGATTAAGCTTACACACAAGATGCTCTTTGCCCTTAGCAATGAATCCCTCTGGTTGCTTCATATAGATGGTTTCCTCAAGACTTCCATTAAGGAAAGCTTTCTTGATATCCATATGCCACACCTCATAATCCATATGAGCTGCTATGCATAAGAGCTCTCAAACCTGACTTGAATCCATAGATTCAATCTCAGTATTCAATGCACTTTGCCAAGATAGTGCATCTTTATCTTGGATTGCCTCGTCATATGTCCAGGGATCAGGTTCATGTTCGCCAAGGACCAAATCGAAAGATTCTCCCAAGAACATGAATCTATCAGGCTGTCTCACAACCCTCCCACTACGACGAGACATCACTTGTGTATCCTCTGTGACACGCGGTGCAGTGACATGTGGTATATCCTCTTGTACCGGTGGTACTAAAGAAGTGACTTCCCCTTTTAACTCCTCCAGAACAATTTTACTCTTGGGCTTGTGGCTCATCACATAGTCTTCCTCTAGAAATCTAGTTTTCGTGCTAACGATCACTCTCTGATCTCTAGGACTATAAAACAATCCACCCTTCGTTCATCTAGGATAGCCAACGAACAAGCGCACTTTTGTACGAGGTTCCAACTTACCATCATCTGCCTTCAGCACATGTGCTGGACTCTCCCATATCCGAATATGTCTTAGACTAGGCTTTCGCCCGGTCCACAACTCTGTGGGAGTAGAAGGCACTGATTTAGATGGAACCAAGTTCAGAATGTACACCGCCGTATCTAGAGTATATCCCCAGAACGAGTCTGGCAAGTCAGAATAACTCATCATCGATCTAACCATCTCTATAAGAGTCCTATTCCTTCTCTTCTACATCATTCTCTGTGGGGTGTGCAGTGCGGAACAATTGGGATTGAATCCCAACCTCTGATAGGTAATTCCTAAACTCTCCCAAGAGGTACTCGTCACCACGATCAGATCGTAGTGTCATCTTGAATAATTGTCTATGAAAAAGACGAAATATTCAAAACTACCTCTTGCCAGGATAGACATAGGACCATACGAATTAGAATGAACCATTTCTAACATATCTTTGGCTCTATACCCCTTGGCCTTGAAAGGCCTCTTGGTCATCTTACCCTCAAGCAAGATTCGTAGGTTGGGAGATCCTCCACCACTAATGAACCCAAAGGTCCATCACCTATCAACCTTTGAATTCGCTTAGGTTAATGTGACCAAGACTAAGATGGCAAAGATATGTTTGGTTCATCTTCAAGGTTCTTTTCTCCTTTTGGAATTAGAAGATGAGTTATTAACTTCAATTTGCATCGTGGGAGGTTTTGTATACAAATTTCCTTTCAATGTACCTGAACAGATATTCTCCCTATTCCTTTTTATAACAACTCTGTCATTAAAAGAAATAGAATATCCATCCATAATAATTTAGAAACTGAAACTAAATTCTTTCTAAATAAAGATACATAAAGGAATTTTCAGAACCTTAGTTTTATTTTTCTCAAGAGATAAATAAAACTTCTCCCCTTCGCAATAGCCGCCACCTTCATGGCATTGCCCAAATTGGTAATCTCCTTTAGCTAGTCGTTGGGTTTCAAACCCTCGCAAGTGTTGAGACATGATTAGTGACTCTCATATCTACACACCAAGTGTCGGTAGATAACACCGCTAATCATGTTTCAACGACTAGTCCAAAGGATATACCTTTGTTCTTTTTTTGGGGTGTCCTTCTTCCAATGTCCATCTGCTTAAAGTACTTGCCTTCGGCTTCTTCACTCCTCCCCGAGATCCTCCCACCACCTTTGCTCCACCTTGTTTTTCTTCTTCTTCTTCCTTTCGGCTTAGAAGTAGAAACCTTTTGAGCAACCATGGCTTGAGGACACTCTTGAAGAGTGCATACTTGTACTCCTTAGCAGATAAGACAATATCTAGATTCTTTTCCAATCAACATTATTTGGGTACAGAAGTTTATTTCTTTTAGTATCACAACAAGTGGACTGAAAGTCATTTTGAAAATCCTAAGAATCACATAGATCATTACTTTAGATTTCAAAATTTATTGATTCCTCAAACAATAAAATTTTGATATCAACCAACACCTCAAAACACCGAGAATATCGCATGCCACGCAATGGACGATATCTGAATTCTACATTTGTAAGAGGAGGTTTTACCCATTAATTTTATTATCTTGTCAACCTTACTTTTTGACAAATAAAATTAATAGTTGGTTCCTCTTTGGCCCTACAAATAAAAGCAGTGACTCCGATGGGGAGGATACTTTTTATTTGCATCTAAGTGTGCACCATTACACGATACTAAGGGAATTATTTGATTATGTGCCTTACACATTGTGGAAGTACACACGCTCCTAGATAATTTCCTATAACCATTATTTGACCTAGTGATCCGCAAATAAACTCATCCGCAGGGAGGAAGGCACTCAGAGCCGACACGCAAGTTTGTTGCATCACACGTCAAATTGTAATGGAGGTCGTGGGAATTAATTAAAATATCCCTCTCCCACTTAGTAAATTGACAAAGGAGGAATTTTCAAGAATCCATAGATTATTATTTTAGATTTCAAAAATTATTGATTCCTCAAAACAATAAAATTTGAAATCAACCAACACCTCAAAACACCGAGAATATCGCATGCCACGCAAAGGTGGGCGATATCTGAATTCTACATTTGTAAGAGGAGGTTTTACCCATTAATTTTATTATCTTGTCAACCTTACTTTTCGACAAATAAAATTAATAGTTGGTTCCTCTTTGGCCCTACAAATAAAAGCAGTGACTCCGATGGGGAGGATACTTTTAATTTGCATCTAAGTGTGCACCATTACGATACTAAGGGAATTATTTCGATTATGTGCCTTACCTGTGGGAAGTACACACGCTCCTAGATAATTTCCTATAACCATTATTTGACCTAGTGATCCGCAAATAAACTCATCCGCAGGAGGAAGGCACTTTCGAGCCGACACGCAAGTTTGTTGCATCACACCAAATTGTAATGGAGGCCGTGGGAATTAATTAAAATATCCCTCTCCCACTTAGTAAATTGACAGTGAGGAATTTTCAAGAATCCCATAGATTATTATTTTAGATTTCAAAAAATTATTGATTCCTCAAAACAATAAAATTTCGAAATCAACCAACACCTCAAAACACCGAGAATATCGCATGCCACGCAGTGTGGACGTATACGAATTCTACATTTGTAAGAGGAGGTTTTACCCATTAATTTTATTATCTTGTCAACCTTACTTTTCGACAAATAAAATTAATAGTTGGTTCCTCTTTGGCCCTACAAATAAAAGCAGTGACTCCGATGGGGAGGATACTTTTAATTTGCATCTAAGTGTGCACCATTACACGATACTAAGGGAATTATTTCGGATTATGTGCCTTACCGCTGTGGAAGTACACATGCTCCTAGATAATTTCCTATAACCATTATTTGACCTAGTGATCCACAAACAAACTCATCCGCAGGGAGGAAGGCACTCAGAGCCAACACGCAAGTTTGTTGCATCACACGTCAAATTGTAATGGAGGCCGTGGGAATTAATTAAAATATCCCTCTCCCACTTAGTAAATTAAAAATGAGGAATTTTCCTACGACATGCATATCAAACAAAAAGCAATAAATATGAAAAATAAATTATTTTCCAACTATTATGGCCTTTGTCTTCAATATGGCTCCCGTCGCATCGCCATCTCGTCCGCTCCTCCTACGCCATGTACAAGCCCTCCGGAGATCCGAGCCGAGACTAAAACCTATTTTAATTTACATCCATCGATCCTATACTCCACGAGGGAGTGTACATGAATCTAGATCGAAAGTAAAATAAAATAAAGAGCGGCTAAACAATGCCGTATTTAATTTACAAAAAAACTAAATACTAGCCTCGTCAACCCCGAGGATTCAACAAAATAAATATTTACACACATACAATCACATACACACACACGGCCATAATAGTCGGATCTTATGCCTGCAACCAAAGAGTTAAACTACGCATATCCTACTATTATCCGGCACATATAATATATGAAAAAGTGCATAAAATTAACCGAATCCTAAACACACAAAACCGGAATCCTTGGCTCTGATACCAATTGTTGGGGTTGATCCGTGACGGGAAACTTCGCTTCCCCTTCACCTCGGTTGCTTGACCATGGTGATCCCTTCGATATCCCCGGATTAAATCATTTAATCCTAGACAAAAGGGATTCCCAAAGCAACCAAGTCATCGTCGTGCTATTCGTTTAGAGAGGTCACTTGAACAAACTAGTTGTTCAAGCGACCATTCTCTATTCTACGAGTAGCCGCGGAATAGACGATGTCCGGATCGCCGGTTTTTATATTTATACTCGGGATCCAAGTATTATTTAGCCTATTTACAGAAATATAACATGCTTATATTTTGAAAAACAAACACAAGCAATGAATAAAAGAGATAGAAGAATAGTTATACCTCTTGGTCTTCTAATGTATGACCCTCCTCCTTTTGGACGTCGTGTGGGCGACGATCCACCAAAAGTCGAAGCTCCTAGATCGCAAAACTTCCTTCCTTGTTTTTCCCAAGCAAGAGGAAGAAGAGAAACAATGTTTTTCTCCTTCAAAAACTCAACCAACAAAGAACTATAGAAGTTCTTGCCGCCGGCCAACTAGAAGGAGAAGAAGATGATGGAAAACTACCAAGACACCAAGGGAAACCCTATATCTTGTTTCCACCACCTAAGGAGAAGAGAGGGGAGTGTTTTGGGCGTGGCCAAGGGCTGGGAAGGGCTGGAATAGCTGCTGGACGTTGGCCACAAGGCAAGGAAGAAGAAGGAAAACTTGCCTTATTTGGTGCCACCCTTGCTTCAAAACCCTAACCCTAATTCCAATCCTATCTCAACTAGGATTGCCCTATTCTTGCCGCCCAAGCCTTGCTCCCTCCCTATCATGTTATCCACGACCACTTCCCATGCCCTCCTTTTATAGAGTTAGGGATAAGTCATGACTTAATCTCCTCCATTGGTTCTAGGGATTTAATCTCAACCGTCGGATCTAGAGATTTAATCTCAACCGTCGGATCTTAGAGATTTAATCTCTACCAATGGATCTTAGAGTTTTGTTTCTATCCATTGGATCTAAGCATCTTAAGGTGTTAATGGGCTACATTAGGGACCATGAGGAGGAGTTGGGTCTTGGCCACCCATGGATCAAGCCCACATAAAGTCCGATCCACTAATGATGATCCAATCCACTAAAGGTCCATCATTGATCTACCTCACCAACCCCCATATGATAATATGGGCTCCATATATTATTTGTACATTTTCTCCCCGTGTTTAAGATCTCGAATGTCCGTCGATTAATTAATTTACTAATCATTAATTAATCAACATCAAACTCCATGAGTAGTACCACTCAACCTTTTCATCATGCCGGACCAAGTCCACCTGCAGGGTTTACATGATGAACCTTATGAGCTCCTCAAGGGGACATCATCATCCTAATATATAGGACACGGTTTCCTCCTATAATCAACAGCACACCATATAAATAATATCATCTCCCAACTTACCGAGTCTATCGATTTAATCTATAAATCTCGCCCATTGGTAAATCAAAGAGATGAGTACCAAGTATATGTGCCCGTTATTATATCGGGATTAAGAGCATGTACTAAATAATATCTGAGGTCCGATTCGATTATGTAGTCAGCAATAAATCGAATCACCTCTGTGTCGGTCCTGCTCAATACACACAAAGTGCACTAGTGTGATTCTATGGTCAAGACAAACCAATACCAAATCACACTACAACTATTCCGATGGTTTGTCCAAAGCCATCTCGGTTGTGAGCCTTTACTTATACTTTACAAGGAGCCGATAACATGATCTCCCGTGTGACACTACACACCATGTTATCTACAATGTAAGGTATTAGACAATATTGCATAACCATAAAAATATGCAAACAATGATCATGTGATTCTTATTTCAAAATAAAGATGTTCATACAAAAGAGCTAGGCTTTCAGTATACATCCCAACAATCTCCCACTTATACTAAAAGACTATGCTGTCATCATACTGCTATACATTTGATTCCCCTTCCCTCCACATGCCTATCAAAGCTCGCTAGAAGGGCCTTAGTGAAAGGGTCTACCAGTCATCCTCGATGCAATCTAGCGACAACAACTTCTACCTCCTTTACGATTTCGTATCGTGGTACTTCGCTCTATGTGTTTACTAGCCTTATGGGCTCGTGGTTCCTTCGAGTTTGCAACTGCACCACTATTATCACAATAAATTGTGATAGTTCTGGGCAAACCAGGAATCACATCCAAGTCCATCAGGAAGTTCCTGAGCCATACAACTTCTTTGGCCGCCTCATAGGCTGCCACATACTCAGCTTCCATGGTGGAGTCCGCCACGCATTTCTGCTGGGCACTCCTCCATACAATGGCTCCACCTCCCAAAGTAAACACAAAACCTGAGGTAGACTTACTGTTATCCCTATCAGATTGGAAATCGGAATCCGTGTAACCCACAGGGAGTAATTGGTTTGCCCGGTAAACTAGCATATAATCCCTAGTCCTTCTCAGGCACTACAATATATGCTTTACCACAGTCCAATATCCCTGTCCTGGATTACTCTGATATCTGCTGACCATGCCCACGGCAAAGCAGATATCTGGTCTCGTACAGAGCATCGCATACATGAGGCTTCCTACTGCCGAAGCATAAGGAACCGCCTTCATCTCCTCTATCTACTCAAATGATCTAGGACATATCTCCTTAGATAGAGGTACTCCATGCCTGAAAGGTAGAAAACCCTTCTTGGAGTTCTGCATGCTAAAACGCTCCATAATCGTGTCTATGTATGAAGCTTGGGATAAGCACAACATCCTTTTCCTGCGATCCCTTATAACCTTGATCCCAAGGATGTGTCTCACCTCTCCCAAGTCCTTCATATCAAACTGTTTGGACAACCATACCCTTACGTCTGATAACACTTCGATGTTGTTGCCAACCACCAAAATGTCATCTACGTATAGTACAAGAAATACCACTACGTTTCCGTCACATCTCTTGTATACACAAGACTCATCCGGACTTTGAATAAATCCATAAGACTGGATTATCTCATCAAAGCGGATGTTCCAAGATCTTGAAGCTTGCTTCAATCCATAAATGGACCGATTAAGCTTACACACAAGATGCTCTTTGCCCTTAGCAATGAATCCCTCTGGTTTCTTAATATAGATGGTTTCCTCAAGACTTCAATTAAGGAAAGCTTTCTTTATATCCATATTCCAAACCTCATAATACATATGATATGCTATGCATAAGAGCTCTCAAACCTGACTTGAATCCATAGATTCAATCTCAGTATTCATTGCACTTTGCCAAGATAGTGCATCTTTATCTTGGATTGCCTCGTCATATGTCCAGGATCAGTTCATGTTCGCCAGGACCAAATCGAAAGATTCTCCCAAGAACATGAATCTATCAGTCATCTCACAACCCTCCCACTACGACGAGACATCACTTGTGTATCCTCTATGACACGCGGTGCAGTGACATGTGGTATATCCTCTTGTACCGGTGGTACTAAAGAAGTGACTTCCCCTTTTAACTCCTCCAGAACAATTTTACTCTTGGGCTTGTGGCTCATCACATAGTCTTCCTCTAGAAATCTAGTGTTCGTGCTAACGATCACTCTCTGATCTCTAGGACTATAAAACAATCCACCCTTCGTTCATCTAGGATAGCCAACGAACAAGCGCACTTTTGTACGAGGTTCCAACTTACCATCATCTGCCTTCAGCACATGTGCTGGACTCTCCCATATCCGAATATGTCTTAGACTAGGCTTTCGCCCGGTCCACAACTCTGTGGGAGTAGAAGGCACTGATTTAGATGGAACCAAGTTCAGAATGTACACCGCCGTATCTAGAGTATATCCCCAGAACGAGTCTGGCAAGTCAGAATAACTCATCATCGATCTAACCATCTCTATAAGAGTCCTATTCCTTCGCTCTTCTACATCATTCTGCTGGGGTGTGCCAGGTGCAGACAATTGGGATTGAATCCCAACCTCTGATAGGTAATTCCTAAACTCTCCCAAGAGGTACTCGTCACCACGATCAGATTGTAGTGTCATCTTGAATAATTTTCTATGAAAAAGACGAAATATTCAAAACTACCTCTTACCAGGATAGACATAGGACCATACGAATTAGAATGAACCATTTCTAACATATCTTTGGCTCTATACCCCTTGGCCTTGAAAGGCCTCTTGGTCATCTTACTCTCCAAGCAAGATTCGTAGGTTGGGAGATCCTCCACCACTAATGAACCCAAAGGTCCATCAGCTATCAACCTTTGAATTCTGCTTAGGTTAATGTGACCAAGACTAAGATGGCAAAGATATGTTTGGTTCATCTTCGAAGGTTCTTTTCTCCTTTTGGAATTAGAAGATGAGTTATTAACTTCAATTTGCATCGTGGGAGGTTTTGTATACAAATTTCCTTTCAATGTACCTGAACAGATATTCTCCCTATTCCTTTTTATAACAACTCTGTCATTAAAAGAAATAGAATATCCATCCATAATAATTTAGAAACTGAAACTAAATTCTTTCTAAATAAAGATACATAAAGGGAATTTTCCAGAACCTTAGTTTTATTTTTCTCAAGAGATAAATAAAACTTCTCCCACTGCAATAGCCGCCACCTTCATGGCATTGCCCAAAATGGTAATCTCCCCTTTAGCTAGTCGTTGGGTTTCCTGAAACCCCTGCAAAGTGTTGCAGACATGATTAGTGACTCTCATATCTACACACCAGGTGTCGGTAGATAACACCGCTAATCATGTTTCAACGACTAGTCCAAAGGATATACCTTTGTTACATTTTTGGGTGGGCAGTCCTTCTTCCAATATCCATCGCTTAAAGTACTTGCCTTTCGGCTTCTTCACTCCTCCCTGAGATCCTCCCACCACCTTTGCTCCACCTTGTTTTTTCTTCTTCTTGCCTTTCGGCTTAGAAGTAGAAACCTTTTTGAGCAACCATGGCTTGAGGACACTCTTCGAAGAGTGCATACTTGTACTCCTTAGCAGATAAGACAATATCTAGATTCTTTTCCAATCAACATTAATTGGGGACAGTAAGTTTATTTCTTTTAATATCACAACAAGTGGACTGAAAGTCATTTTGAAAATCCTAAGAATCACATAGATCATTACTTTAGATTTCAAAAAATTATTGATTCCTCAAACAATAAAATTTTGATATCAACCAACACCTCAAAACACCGAGAATATCGCATGCCACGCAGTGTGGACGTATACGAATTCTACATTTGTAAGAGGAGGTTTTACCCATTAATTTTATTATCTTGTCAACCTTACTTTTTGACAAATAAAATTAATAGTTGGTTCCTCTTTGGCCCTACAAATAAAAGCAGTGACTCCGATGGGGAGGATACTTTTTATTTGCATCTAAGTGTGCACCATTACACGATACTAAGGGAATTATTTCGGATTATGTGCATTACCGCTGTGGAAGTACACACGCTCCTAGATAATTTCCTATAACCATTATTTGACCTAGTGATCCGCAAATAAACTCATCCGCAGGGAGGAAGGCACTCAGAGCCGACACGCAAGTTTGTTGCATCACACGTCAAATTGTAATGGAGGTCGTGGGAATTAATTAAAATATCCCTCTCCCACTTAGTAAATTGACAGTGAGGAATTTTCAAGAATCCCATAGATTATTATTTTAGATTTCAAAAAATTATTGATTCCTCAAAACAATAAAATTTCGAAATCAACCAACACCTCAAAACACCGAGAATATCGCATGCCACGCAGTGTGGACGTATACGAATTCTACATTTGTAAGAGGAGGTTTTACCCATTAATTTTATTATCTTGTCAACCTTACTTTTCGACAAATAAAATTAATAGTTGGTTCCTCTTTGGCCCTACAAATAAAAGCAGTGACTCCGATGGGGAGGATACTTTTAATTTGCATCTAAGTGTGCACCATTACACGATACTAAGGGAATTATTTCGGATTATGTGCCTTACCGCTGTGGAAGTACACATGCTCCTAGATAATTTCCTATAACCATTATTTGACCTAGTGATCCGCAAATAAACTCATCCGCAGGGAGGAAGGCACTCAGAGCCGACACGCAAGTTTGTTGCATCACACGTCAAATTGTAATGGAGGCCGTGGGAATTAATTAAAATATCCCTCTCCCACTTAGTAAATTGACAGTGAGGAATTTTCAAGAATCCCATAGATTATTATTTTAGATTTCAAAAAATTATTGATTCCTCAAAACAATAAAATTTCAAAATCAACCAACACCTCAAAACACCGAGAATATCGCATGCCACGCAGTGTGGACGTATACGAATTCTACATTTGTAAGAGGAGGTTTTACCCATTAATTTTATTATCTTGTCAACCTTACTTTTCGACAAATAAAATTAATAGTTGGTTCCTCTTTGGCCCTACAAATAAAAGCAGTGACTCCGATGGGGAGGATACTTTTAATTTGCATCTAAGTGTGCACCATTACACGATACTAAGGGAATTATTTCGGATTATGTGCCTTACCGCTGTGGAAGTACACATGCTCCTAGATAATTTCCTATAACCATTATTTGACCTAGTGATCCACAAACAAACTCATCCGCAGGGAGGAAGGCACTCAGAGCCAACACGCAAGTTTGTTGCATCACACGTCAAATTGTAATGAAGGCCGTGGGAATTAATTAAAATATCCCTCTCCCACTTAGTAAATTAAAAATGAGGAATTTTCCTACGACATGCATATCAAACAAAAAGCAATAAATATGAAAAATAAATTATTTTCCAACTATTATGGCCTTTGTCTTCAATATGGCTCCCGTCGCATCGCCATCTCGTCCGCTCCTCCTACGCCATATACAAGCCCTCCGGAGATCCGAGCCGAGACTAAAACCTATTTTAATTTACATCCATCGATCCTATACTCACGAGGAGTGTACATGAATCTAGATCGAAAGTAAAATAAAATAAAGAGCGGCTAAACAATGCCGTATTTAATTTACAAAAAAACTAAATACTAGCCTCGTCAACCCCGAGGATTCAACAAAATAAATATTTACACACATACAATCACATACACACACACGGCCATAATAGTCGGATCTTATGCCTGCAACCAAAGAGTTAAACTACGCATATCCTACTATTATCCGGCACATATAATATATGAAAAAGTGCATAAAATTAGCGAATCACAAACACCTGGCAGGAATCCTTGGCTCACGATACCAATTGTTGGGGTTGATCAGTGAGAAACTTCGCTTCCCCTTCACCTCGGTTGCTTGACCATGGTGATCCCTTTGATGTCCCGGATTAAATCATTTAATCCTAGACAAAGGATTCCCAAAGCAACCAAGTCATCGTCGTGCTATTCGTTTAGAGGTCACTTGAACAAACTAGTTGTTGGCGACCATTCTCTATTCTACAGTAGCAGCGGAATAAACGATGTCGGATCGCCGGTTTTGTATTTATACTCGGGATCAAGTATTATTTAGCCTATTTACAGAAATATAACATGCTTATATTTTGAAAAACAAACACAAGCAATGAATAAAGAGATAGAAGAATAGTTATACCTCTTGGTCTTCTAATGTATGACCCTCCTCCTTTTGGGCGTCGTGTGGCGACGATCCACCAAAAATCAGCTCCTAGATCATAAAACTTCCTTCCTTGCTTTTCCCAAGCAAGAGGAAGAAGAAGAAACAATGTTTTTCTCCTTCAAAAACTCAACCAACAAGAACTATAGAAGTTCTTGCCGCCGGCCAACTAGAAGGAGAAGAAGATGATGGAAAACTACCAAGACACCAAGGGAAACCCTATATCTTGTTTCCACCACCTAAGGAGAAGAGAGGGGAGTGTTTTGGGCGTGGCCAAGGGCTGGGAAGGGCTGGAATAGCTGCTGGACGTTGGCCACAAGGCAAGGAAGAAGAAGGAAAACTTGCCTTATTTGGTGCCACCCTTGATTCAAAACCATAACCCTAATTCAAATCATATCTCAAATAGGATAGCACTATTCTTTCCGCCCAAGACTTGCTCCCTCCCTATCATGTTATCCACGACCACTTCCCATGCCCTCCTTTTATAGAGTTAGGGATAAGTCATGACTTAATCTCCTCCATTGGTTCTAGGGATTTAATCTCAACCGTCGGATCTAGAGATTTAATCTCAACCGTCGGATCTTAGAGATTTAATCTCTACCAATGGATCTTAGAGTTTTGTTTCTATCCATTGGATCTAAGCATCTTGAGGTGTTAATGGGCTACATTAGGGACCATGAGGAGGAGTTGGGTCTTGGCCACCCATGGATCAAGCCCACATAAAGTCCGATCCACTAATGATGATCCAATCCACTAAAGGTCCATCATTGATCTACCTCACCAACCCCCATATGATAATATGGGCTCCATATATTATTTGTACATTTTCTCCCCGTGTTTAAGATCTCGAATGTCCGTCGATTAATTAATTTACTAATCATTAATTAATCAACATCTAACTCCATGAGTAGTACCACTCAACCTTTTCATCATGCCGGACCAAGTCCACCTGCAGGGTTTACATGTTGAACCTTATGAGCTCCTCAAGGGGACATCATCATCCTAATATATAGGACACGGTTTCCTCCTATAATCAACGACACACCATATAAATAATATCATCTCCCAACTTACCGAGTCTATCGATTTAATCTATAAATCTCGCCCATTGGTAAATCAAAGAGATGAGTACCAAGTATATGTGCCCGTTATTATTTCGGGATTAAGAGCATGTACTAAATAATATCTGAGGTCCGATTCGATTATGTAGTCAGCAATAAATCGAATCACCTCTGTGTCGGTCCTGCTCAATACACACAAAGTGCACTAGTGTGATTCTATGGTCAAGACAAACCAATACCAAATCACACTACAACTATTCCGATGGTTTGTCCAAAGCCATCTCGGTTGTGAGCCTTTACTTATACTTTACAAGGAGCCGATAACATGATCTCCCGTGTGACACTACACACCATGTTATCTACAATGTAAGGTATTAGACAATATTGCATAACCATAAAAATATGCAAACAATGATCATGTGATTCTTATTTCAAAATAAAGATGTTCATACAAAAGAGCTAGGCTTTCAGTATACATCCCAACAATCTCCCACTTATACTAAAAGACTATGCTGTCCTTATACTGCCATACATCTGATTCCCCTTCCCTCCACATGCCTATCAAAGCTCTCTCTAGAAGGGCCTTAGTGAAAGGGTCTACCAGGTCATCCTCTGATGCAATCTAGGCGACAACAACTTCTACCTCCTTTACGATTTCTCATATCAGGTGGTACTTGCGCTCTATGTGTTTACTAGCCTTATGGGCTCGTGGTTCCTTTGAGTTTGCAACTGCACCACTATTATCACAATAAATTGTGATAGTTCTGGGCAAACCAGGAATCACATCCAAGTCCATCAGGAAGTTCCTGAGCCATACAGCTTCTTTGGCCTCCTCATAGGCTGCCACATACTCAGCTTCCATGGTGGAGTCCGCCACGCATTTCTGCTGGGCACTCCTCCATACAATGGCTCCACCTCCCAAAGTAAACACAAAACTTGAGGTAGACTTACTGTTATTCCTATCAGATTGGAAATCGGAATCCGTGTAACCCACAGGGAGTAATTGGTTTGCCCGGTAAACTAGCATATAATCCCTAGTCCTTCTCAGGCACTACAATATATGATTTACCACAGTCCAATATCCCTGTCCTGGATTACTCTGATATCTGCTGACCATGCCCACGGCAAAGTAGATATCTGGTCTCGTACAGAGCATCACATACATGAGGCTTCCTACTGCCGAAGCATAAGGAACCGCCTTCATCTCCTCTATCTACTCAAATGATCTAGGACATATCTCCTTAGATAGAGGTACTCCATGCCTGAAAGGTAGAAAACCCTTCTTGGAGTTCTGCATGCTAAAACGCTCCATAATCGTGTCTATGTATGAAGCTTGGGATAAGCACAACATCCTTTTCCTGCGATCCCTTATAACCTTGATCCCAAGGATGTGTCTCACCTCTCCCAAGTCCTTCATATCAAACTGTTTGGACAACCATACCCTTACGTCTGATAACACTTCGATGTTGTTGCCAACCACCAAAATGTCATCTACGTATAGTACAAGAAATACCACTACGTTTCCGTCACATCTCTTGTATACACAAGACTCATCCGAACTTTAAATAAATCCATAAGACTGGATTATCTCATCAAAGCGGATGTTCCAAGATCTTGAAGCTTGCTTCAATCCATAAATGGACCGATTAAGCTTACACACAAGATGCTCTTTGCCCTTAGCAATGAATCCCTCTGGTTGCTTAATATAGATGGTTTCCTCAAGACTTCCATTAAGGAAAGCTTTCTTGATATCCATATGCCACACCTCATAATCCATATGAGCTGCTATGCATAAGAGCTCTCAAACTTGACTTGAATCCATAGATTCAATCTCAGTATTCATTGCACTTTGCCAAGATAGTGCATCTTTATCTTGGATTGCCTCGCCATATGTCCGGATCAGTTCATGTTCGCCAGTGACCAAATCGAAAGATTCTCCCAAGAACATGAATCTATCAGTCGTCTCACAACCCTCCCACTACGACGAGACATCACTTGTGTATCCTCTCGTGACACGCTGTGCGACATGTGGTATATCCTCTTGTACCGGTGGTACTAAAGAAGTGACTTCCCCTTTTAACTCCTCCAGAACAATTTTACTCTTGGGCTTGTGGCTCATCACATAGTCTTCCTCTAGAAATCTAGTGTTCGTGCTAACGATCACTCTCTGATCTCTAGGACTATAAAACAATCCACCCTTCGTTCATCTAGGATAGCCAACGAACAAGCGCACTTTTGTACGAGGTTCCAACTTACCATCATCTGCCTTCAGCACATGTGCTGGACTCTCCCATATCCGAATATGTCTTAGACTAGGCTTTCGCCCGGTCCACAACTCTGTGGGAGTAGAAGGCACTGATTTAGATGGAACCAAGTTCAGAATGTACACCGCCGTATCTAGAGTATATCCCCAGAACGAGTCTCGCAAATCAGAATAACTCATCATCGATCTAACCATCTCTATAAGAGTCCTATTCCTTCGCTCTTCTACATCATTCATCTGGGGTGTGCCAGGTGCAGACAATTGGGATTGAATCCCAACCTCTGATAGGTAATTCCTAAACTCTCCCAAGAGGTACTCGTCACCACGATCAGATCGTAGTGTCATCTTGAATAATTGTCTATGAAAAAGACGAAATATTCAAAACTACCTCTTGCCAGGATAGACATAGGACCATACGAATCAAAATGAACCATTTCTAACATATCTTTGGCTCTATACCCCTTGGCCTTGAAAGGCCTCTTGGTCATCTTACCCTCCAAGCAAGATTCGTAGGTTGGGAGATCCTCCACCACTAATGAACCCAAAGGTCCATCAGCTATCAACCTTTGAATTCTGCTTAGGTTAATGTGACCAAGACTAAGATGGCAAAGATATGTTTGGTTCATCTTCGAAGGTTCTTTTCTCCTTTTGGAATTAGAAGATGAGTTATTAACTTCAATTTGCATCGTGGGAGGTTTTGTATACAAATTTCCTTTCAATGTACACGACAGATATTCTCCTATTTTTTATAACAACTCTGTCATTAAAAGAAATAGAATATCCATCCATAATAATTTAGAAACTGAAACTAAATTCTTTCTAAATAAAGATACATAAAGGGAATTTTCCAGAACCTTAGTTTTATTTTTCTCAAGAGATAAATAAAACTTCTCCCACTGCAATAGCCGCCACCTTCATGGCATTGCCCAAAATGGTAATCTCCTTTAGCTAGTCGTTGGGTTTCAAACCCTGCAAGTAGTGTTGCAGACATGATTAGTGACTCTCATATCTACACACCGGTGTCGGTAGATAACACCGCTAATCATGTTTCAACGACTAGTCCAAAGGATATACCTTTGTTACTGTTTTGGTTTGGGGCAGTCCTTCTTCCAATGTCCATCCGCTAAAGTACTTGCCTTTGGATTCTTCACTCCTCCTGAGATCCTCCCACCACCTTTGCTCCACCTTATTTTTTTCTTCTTCTTGCCTTCGGCTTAGAAGTAGAAACCTTTTGAGCAACCATGGCTTGAGGACACTCTTCAAGAGTGCATACTTGTACTCTTAGCAGAGATAAGACAATATCTAGATTCTTTTCCAATCAACATTATTTGGGTACAGTAAGTTTATTTCTTTTAGTATCACAACAAGTGGACTGAAAGTCATTTTGAAAATCCTAAGAATCACATAGATCATTACTTTAGATTTCAAAAAATTATTGATTCCTCAAACAATAAAATTTTGATATCAACCAACACCTCAAAACACCGAGAATATCGCATGCCACGCAGTGTGGACGTATACGAATTCTACATTTGTAAGAGGAGGTTTTACCCATTAATTTTATTATCTTGTCAACCTTACTTTTTGACAAATAAAATTAATAGTTGGTTCCTCTTTGGCCCTACAAATAAAAGCAGTGACTCCGATGGGGAGGATACTTTTTATTTGCATCTAAGTGTGCACCATTACATGATACTAAGGGAATTATTTCGGATTATGTGCCTTACCGCTGTGGAAGTACACACGCTCCTAGATAATTTCCTATAACCATTATTTGACCTAGTGATCCGCAAATAAACTCATCCGCAGGGAGGAAGGCACTCAGAGCCGACACGCAAGTTTGTTGCATCACACGTCAAATTGTAATGGAGGTCGTGGGAATTAATTAAAATATCCCTCTCCCACTTAGTAAATTGACAGTGAGGAATTTTCAAGAATCCCATAAATTATTATTTTAGATTTCAAAAAATTATTGATTCCTCAAAACAATAAAATTTCGAAATCAACCAACACCTCAAAACACCGAGAATATCACATGCCACGCAGTGTGGACGTATACGAATTCTATATTTGTAAGAGGAGGTTTTACCCATTAATTTTATTATCTTGTCAACCTTACTTTTCGACAAATAAAATTAATAGTTGGTTCCTCTTTGGCCCTACAAATAAAAGCAGTGACTCCGATGGGGAGGATACTTTTAATTTGCATCTAAGTGTGCACCATTACACGATACTAAGGGAATTATTTCGGATTATGTGCCTTACCGCTGTGGAAGTACACACGCTCCTAGATAATTTCCTATAACCATTATTTGACCTAGTGATCCGCAAATAAACTCATCCGCAGGGAGGAAGGCACTCAGAGCCGACACGCTAGTTTGTTGCATCACACGTCAAATTGTAATGGAGGCCGTGGGAATTAATTAAAATATCCCTCTCCCACTTAGTAAATTGACAGTGAGGAATTTTCAAGAATCCCATAGATTATTATTTTAGATTTCAAAAAATTATTGATTCCTCAAAACAATAAAATTTCGAAATCAACCAACACCTCAAAACACCGAGAATATCGCATGTCACGCAGTGTGGACGTATATGAATTCTACATTTGTAAGAGGAGGTTTTACCCATTAATTTTATTATCTTGTCAACCTTACTTTTCGACAAATAAAATTAATAGTTGGTTCCTCTTTGGCCCTACAAATAAAAGCAGTGACTCCGATGGGGAGGATACTTTTAATTTGCATCTAAGTGTGCACCATTACACGATACTAAGGGAATTATTTCGGATTATGTGCCTTACCGCTATGGAAGTACACATGCTCCTAGATAATTTCCTATAACCATTATTTGACCTAGTGATCCACAAACAAACTCATCCGCAGGGAGGAAGGCACTCAGAGCCAACACGCAAGTTTGTTGCATCACACGTCAAATTGTAATGGAGGCCGTGGGAATTAATTAAAATATCCCTCTCCCACTTAGTAAATTAAAAATGAGGAATTTTCCTACGACATGCATATCAAACAAAAAGCAATAAATATGAAAAATAAATTATTTTCTAACTATTATGGCCTTTGTCTTCAATATGGCTCCCGTCGCATCGCCATCTCGTCCGCTCCTCCTACGCCATGTACAAGCCCTCCGGAGATCCGAGCCGAGACTAAAACCTATTTTAATTTACATCCATCGATCCTATACTCCACGAGGGAGTGTACATGAATCTAGATCGAAAGTAAAATAAAATAAAGAGCGGATAAACAATGCCGTATTTAATTTACAAAAAAACTAAATACTAGCCTCGTCAACCCCGAGGATTCAACAAAATAAATATTTACACACATACAATCACATACACACACACGGCCATAATAGTCGGATCTTATGCCTGCAACCAAAGAGTTAAACTACGCATATCCTACTATTATCCGGCACATATAATATATGAAAAAGTGCATAAAATTAACCGAATCCTAAACACACAAAACCGGAATCCTTGGCTCTGATACCAATTGTTGGGGTTGATCCGTGAGGGGAAACTTCGCTTCCCCTTCACCTCGGTTGCTTGACGATGGTGATCCCTTCGATGTCCCCGGATTAAATCATTTAATCCTAGACAAAAGGGATTCCCAAAGCAACCAAGTCATCGTCGTGCTATTCGTTTAGAGAGGTCACTTGAACAAACTAGTTGTTCAAGCGACCATTCTCTATTCTACGAGTAGCCGCGGAATAGACGATGTCCGGATCGCCGGTTTTTGTATTTATACTCGGGATCCAAGTATTATTTAGCCTATTTACAGAAATATAACATGCTTATATTTTGAAAAACAAACACAAGCAATGAATAAAAGAGATAGAAGAATAGTTATACCTCTTGGTCTTCTAATGTATGACCCTCCTCCTTTTGGACGTCGTGTGGGCGACGATCCACCAAAAGTCGAAGCTCCTAGATCGCAAAACTTCCTTCCTTGCTTTTCCCAAGCAAGAGGAAGAAGAGAAACAATGTTTTTCTCCTTCAAAAACTCAACCAACAAAGAACTATAGAAGTTCTTGCCGCCGGCCAACTAGAAGGAGAAGAAGATGATGGAAAACTACCAAGACACCAAGGGAAACCCTATATCTTGTTTCCACCACCTAAGGAGAAGAGAGGGGAGTGTTTTGGGCATGGCCAAGGGCTGGGAAGGGCTGGAATAGCTGCTGGACGTTGGCCACAAGGCAAGGAAGAAGAAGGAAAACTTGCCTTATTTGGTGCCACCCTTGCTTCCAAACCCTAACCCTAATTCCAATCCTATCTCAACTAGGATTGCCCTATTCTTGCCGCCCAAGCCTTGCTCCCTCCCTATCATGTTATCCACGACCACTTCCCATGCCCTCCTTTTATAGAGTTAGGGATAAGTCATGACTTAATCTCCTCCATTGGTTCTAGGGATTTAATCTCAACCGTCGGATCTAGAGATTTAATCTCAACCGTCGGATCTTAGAGATTTAATCTCTACCAATGGATCTTAGAGTTTTGTTTCTATCCATTGGATCTAAGCATCTTGAGGTGTTAATGGGATACATTAGGGACCATGAGGAGGAGTTGGGTCTTGGCCACCCATGGATCAAGCCCACATAAAGTCCGATCCACTAATGATGATCCAATCCAATAAAGGTCCATCATTGATCTACCTCACCAACCCCCATATGATAATATGGGCTCCATATATTATTTGTACATTTTCTCCCCGTGTTTAAGATCTCGAATGTCCGTCGATTAATTAATTTACTAACCATTAATTAATCAACATCTAACTCCATGTGTAGTACCACTCAACCTTTTCATCATGCCGGACCAAGTCCACCTGCAGGGTTTACATGATGAACCTTATGAGCTCCTCAAGGGGACATCATCATCCTAATATATAGGACACGGTTTCCTCCTATAATCAACGGCACACCATATAAATAATATCATCTCCCAACTTACCGAGTCTATCGATTTAATCTATAAATCTCGCCCATTGGTAAATCAAAGAGATGAGTACCAAGTATATGTGCCCGTTATTATATCGGGATTAATAGCATGTACTAAATAATATCTGAGGTCCGATTCGATTATGTAGTCAGCAATAAATCGAATCACCTCTGTGTCGGTCCTGCTCAATACACACAAAGTGCACTAGTGTGATTCTATGGTCAAGACAAACCAATACCAAATCACACTACAACTATTCCGATGGTTTGTCCAAAGCCATCTCGGTTGTGAGCCTTTACTTATACTTTACAAGGAGCCGATAACATGATCTCCCGTGTGACACTACACACCATGTTATCTACAATGTAAGGTATTAGACAATATTGCATAACCATAAAAATATGCAAACAATGATCATGTGATTCTTATTTCAAAATAAAGATGTTCATACAAAAGAGCTAGGCTTTCAGTATACATCCCAACAGATATAAGGTAGATATAGGTTTCTATAACACAAACATGTTTATATTTTTTATATCTTCGCACGGGTCCGTGGCCGGGCTTCCGAGGTTTCCGCAACGCAAAAAGCGGTTTTTGCGGCTCGGAAAGTCCAACAGCGGTATCAGAGCCACGTGCGAAGCATGTATGCGTTTCATATTTGTAGTTTTTGTATTAGATATAAAAATTACAGATTTTTATGTTTCTGTAAATTTCCTATTTTTAAAGAATTTTTGGGCATTTTTCTCAAAGATTTGAAGCAACAAGTGTTGGAACACTTGTAGGGTTCAACCGCCGAGAAAAACTCTCCAAAACGGCGAGTTCTCGCTTTAGGTTTTTGGGACAGTGACTTAAGTTGCTGTAAGATCTAGTAGGGACACTCGCAAAGTTTATTTTTGTGAGTAGGGGCGCTGCCCCTATCCCCGAAAGGGGCCTTGTCCCGCGATCGTGCCCGGAAACCACTTAGCGGGACCGTTACGGAGAGGCGACTCATAAAATTGAAAAAAATAGGAAAAATTATAGAAATTTTTTGTAAAATACATAATTTAGTATTATGTATAGTTCTGTAATGGTCATGGCCCAAGAACCCCAATATGATTGGATGTTAATGTGTTGTAATTCATAATACGACCTGCGTGTCGATTTTGTGATTGTGCTTGTTGTATAGGGTATGTGACCTGCGCGTCGTGTCTCTTCTTTTAATATTCTAGTTGTAAATAGTTTTAGACTCGAATGTAACTCGAGTTTCATGTTTTTAATGTTTGGGTTTCCGGCACCGTGGCGAGTGTGTGTTCGAACATGTTTCATAAACATGTGCACAGCGGAAGAAATAAAATAATAAATCTAATTTATTACAACACACACACCACACACAAGCATAGTACAACATGTGTAGACATAACAATAAATTCAAATTTTGCAATAAAAGGAAATTTATACTACGTATACCTGACATATCACGTGTAGCGGGAAAGGCATCAACCGAAACGATCCTCCCTAGAATCGTCTCTATCCGTATCCACACCGAGTATCATCAGGATGACTTCACAAAGTCATGAGCCTCATCTTTGTACGAGTTACCAGCTTCGAGTTGAAGATGATGTGATCGAGAGAAGATCACAATCCAAATCAAAATTTGGATCCAAAAAGAGTCCTCAAAAACTCGCTTCTCCGGAGAGGTATTCGTCAACCGTTTGACGAATCTTTCATCCTCCACCTGTGAGGATTACCAGAGATCGAATCCCCATCAAGGAAGTCGCTGTCGGAGCTCCAAACGTCGTCCAAATAATGCTCTGACTCGAAGTAAACAAGCTGTCCAAAAAACTGGAAAGATTTGGTGGAGGATTAGCGCCGGCCATGAAAAGACCTAACCCAGTATGAATATACTTAATCCCCAGTCACACATCAATATTACCCATTATACATAAGATCGGAACACCCGGCACAGAGTTTATTTTATTCCATTCAGTTTAGCAGTCTTAACTACACACTTTACCCTCTCAACCTGAAGAAAAATTGAACATCAAAATCAACTCCCCTCAAACTGGAAACCCTGTATCATAGATGTCACGGACAATGTGTGCCATGCTCATCATCATCTCCTCAGTTACACCACCTCCGCTTCTTGCATCTCAATCTGGGAATCCTATTCCATACCTAAAAATATTATGTGAAATCATGAGTTCACAGCCCAATAAGTAGATCAATGATAGGGATATAACACAGGGAGGAAAATTCAACAGGAAGCATATATCTCTACAACTGTAAATGTAAACTATTGTAGCTCAACATACATTTTCTATTACACTTTCTGTAAGTCAGTATGAAACATAACCAATACTTTTAACAACATGCCATTATAACAAGTACTGTGAACCCAATCATGCCTTTCTGTTATGCTAACTGTACCTAAACATAAACCCTCATGGTACCTCACATTATGCATTTAAAATGCTGAGCCAGTCAAATACCATATTTTCTTGTGCAATCCTGAGGTACCTCTAGAAAGAAACTAAGGGAATCAGTCATGATCATCGATCAATCACATCAATTTGGGTGGGCCCTCCCTGGAGCTCAACCCGGGGAGCCCAACCCGTCCAGGCACCACTAATGCTCATGTACATACAGTTAGCTAAATAAAGAATTTCTGTCATTTTCTATCATACTCTGTCACAGAAGGATAACATAGAACATCATGAGTGAACGGGTATATATCTATATATAGCATCTAACCTCATACACAGGTAGATGTTAATTACACCCATATATATATATAGCATCCAACCTCATACACAGGTAGATGATAATTACACACATGTACATATAGCATCTAACCTTACACACGGGTAGATGATAATATAACTTATTCACATAACATCGAGGCACAAGAAAGATTTGATGAACATTTATCTAAAAATAATAACATTATACATCCTAGGTGAACAAATATATATATCTATATATAGCATCTAACCTCATACACAGGTAGATGGTAATTACACACATATACATATAACATCTAACCTCATACACAGGTAGATGGTAATTACACACATATACATATAACATCTAACCTCATACACAGGTAGATGATATTTATCATATATTACATATCATTTACAGCATTAAGGAAAAATCTTATAAAGGATTAACTAAACATGCTGACTGAGAACAAATATAGCAGGAATCATCTACAGACATAAAGCTCATGTACATACAATTTTTTATATCCACCCTAGCATGTTGATTCCTTTCAAACAACTACTCCTTACATCTATTAAACATTTATCTGGATATTAACTGAAGATTTAACCCTCATATACATCACTCGACACACTCAATTCATAATGACCCCAACATGTGTATACTCTGTTATCATCACCCTACCGTATGAAACCCACAATACCAATCCACGCGTAAGTTCAACAGAAACGATCCTAAAATCCTAAACCGATCCTCTTCCCTCCCAACAACACAAATCTGTTTACCCATTCCCTTTCCCTTGCCCTTCACCTGCCGAGTACCCCCAATCCACCGATTCCAATCACCTCCCATCGAGAACTCCCCTTGTAGCCCAAAGATCGAAATCCCTAACCCCTTCCCGTGATCTCTCTGCTCTTCAACTCCTCCAAGCCGTCGGGTAGCCAAACTCCACCGGTTTCCCTAGCTCAACCCATCCCCAACAATACCAAAAATCCACCCTTGAAGCCTGCTAGAACCCAATCTGGAATCCCATTACACCGGCACGATTAAATCCCTAAAACCCCGACTCAATCTCGCCGTGACAGTCCCAAATGAGAATCTGCTGAACTCACCGCCCTCGCCAACCCTAGCCAGAGACTACTCACCGTGAAGAGGAAGGAGGAGGGTCGGTGTAGCTCCGGCAGCTTGGCGTCGTCTCCGACGGAAGGGGTTCGTCGATCGCCCCTTTTCGACGTCTGTTGCGGCTCGCGACAAGAAGATGGGTCGCGCAAATGAAAAAGAAGGGAAAAAGAAAAAGAAAAGGAAAAAGGGTTCGACGCGGTTAAATGGGTTTAGGATTTTTCCCCTTCGTGCCCCTCAACTGTGATTATTTAGGGTATAAATAGACCCCGAAATTTATCCTCCTTTTTTGATGACATACGCCTGTGTATTTTTATCATTTTATTATTGTTATTATTATTATTATTATTATTATTTTGTTTCGAGACTTGACAACTCTTCCCCCCTTAAAAAAAATTTCGTCCTCGAAATTTGACTTACCAAATAGTTCAGGGTAATGGTCACACATATCCCGCTCGGTCTCCCAGGTAGCTTCCTCTATCTGCTGATTTCCCCATAAAACTTTCACCATTCTGATTTCTTTATTTCTCGGCTTAGACTTGCCAGCGATCCAATATTTGTTCTGGTATTACCTCGTAGGATAGATCTGGTGTCCACTGTATAGCTTCATACCCAATCACATGTGCAGGGTTGGAAAGGTACCTCCTGAGCATGGATACGTGAAACACATTATGAACTCCTGCCATGTTTGGTGGTAGAGCAACTCGGTATGCTCGTGTTCCAATCCGGTCGAGAATCTCAAAAGGCCCAATATACCTCAGACTGAGTTTGCCCTTCCTTCCGAACCTCAGTACTCCCTTCATGGGTGACACTTTGAGAAATACATGGTCTCCCACTGTGAACTCTAGGTCCCTCCTTCGACAATCAGCATAACTCTTTTGGCGACTTTGTGCCGACTGCATTCTGTCCCGGATCTTTGCTACTAGTTCCACAGTTTGTGTCACAATCTCTGGACCCAGAACTGCCCTTTCTCCTACCTCTTCCCAATGTAGTGGGGTTCTACACCTTCATCCATATAGCGCTTCATAGGGAGCCATACCGATGGTGGATTGATAACTATTATTATAGGTGAACTCTACCAAGGGCAGTTTGGACTCCCAACTCCCTTTGAAATCTATAATGCAAGCTCATAGCATATCTTCCAAAATCTGAATTACTCACTCAGATTGACCGTCAGTCTAGGGATGGAAAGCAGTGCTGAAAGCAAGTTTTGTACCCAATCCCCGATGCAAACTCTTCTAGAACCCGGATGTAAATTTTGGATCTCTATCTGACACAATCTGATCTGGAATTCCATGTAACCTTACTATTTCTCGTATATACAACTCTGCATATTGTATCATAGTGAAAGTGGTTTTCACTGGAAAAAAGTGTGCTGACTTCGTCAATCGATCCACAATAACCCACACTGCATTTGATCCCTTAGTCGAGATCGGTAATCCTACCACAAAATTCATGGCAACATTTTCCCACTTCCAGATAGGTATCGGAAGCGGTTTGAGCAATCCTGCGAGCCTTTGGTGGTCAGCTTTCACCTATTGACAGGTAAGGCACTCATGGACCATCTTGCTTATGTCTCTCTTCATACCCGACCACCAATATAATAGCCGCATATCCTTATACATATTTGTGCTGCCGGGGTGGATAGAGTACGGGATAGTGTGAGCTTCCCTCATGAGATTCTCCCTCAGGGATCCACCCTTAGGCACCCAGATGCGGCCCTTGTATCGCACCATCCCATCAACCACTGAGTAGATGGTGCTACCCTTTGCTTCATCTTTGCATTTCCATTCCATTAACTGTTGATCCGAGGCTTGTTCTGCCTGAATTTGATCCCGTAAGTTTGATGTAACCGTCAGTGTCATCAACCTAACCTGCTCACCTGGTGCTATCACCTCCACTCTTATCTGTTGAAATTTTGATATCAATCTTTGTTGGGTGGTCAACTGTAATAGCGTCGCCGTCTTGGACTCAGCTCATCCGCCACCACATTTGCCTTACCCGGGTGATAGTTAATATTGCAGTCATAATCTTTTACCAACTCCAACCACCGTCTCTGCTGCATATTCAGTTCCTTTTGAGTAAAGAAATATTTCAAACTTTTATGATCTGTGTAGATCTCGCAACGTTCTCCGTAAAGATAGTGTCGCCAGATCTTTAAAGCGAAGACGACCGCTGCTAGTTCCAGGTCATGTGTAGGATAATTCTGCTCATGCACCTTCAACTGACGTGATGCATAGGCAATGACCCTCCCCTTCTGCATCAATACATCCCCTAGACCAGTTTTGGAGGCATCAGTGTACACCAAAAACTGCCCAGAAGTGTCTGGAACTGCAAGCACAGGTGTTATCATTAGCCTTTCCTTTAACTCCATAAAACTCTTCTCACACTGAGTAGTCCATTCATACCTCACCCCCTTCTTGGTCAACGAAGTCAGGGGTAGCGCAATTCGTGAAAAATTCTGAATAAATCTGCGATAATACCCCGCTAGTCCCAAGAAACTTCGAATTTTTGTAACATTTCTCGGAGTAGCCCAACTCTGGATTGCCTCCACTTTGACTGGATCCACCTCTATTCCCCTCTCTGAGACTATATGTCCTAAAAATGCTATTTGTCTTAGCCAAAAATCGCATTTGCTGAACTTAGCGTATAACCGCTTATCCTTCAGAGTCTGCAGCACCAGCGTCAGATGTTGTCGGTGCTCTTCGCAACTCTGAGAGTAAATTAGTATATCATCGATAAAGACAATAATAAACTGATCCAGGTATGGCTGGAAAATCCGGTTCATCAAGTCCATAAAGGCTGCGGGGGAATTAGTAAGCCCAAACGACATAACTAGAAACTCATAATGACCATATCGAGTTCTGAATGCAGTTTTATGAACATCTTCTTCTTTCACCCTCAATTGGTGGTACCCCGACCTCAAGTCAATTTTTGAGAACACCGTTGCTCCCTGTAGTTGATCAAACAAATCATCGATTCTAGGCAATAGGTACTTGTTCTTGACTGTAACCCGGTTCAACTCCCGGAAGTCAATGCACAACTGCATTGAACCATCCTTCTTACGGACAAACAACACTGGCGCTCCCCAGGGTGACACACTGGGTCAGATGAAACCCTTATCCAGTAGTTCTTGTAGTTGCTCCTTCAGTTCCTTCATTTCGGTGGGTGCCAGGCGGTACGGTGCTTTAGACACAGGGGTGGTTCCCGATATTAATTCTATTCCAAACTCAACCTCCATAACAGGGGGTAATCCTGCAATATCCTCTGGAAATACATCGAGAAAATCCCAGACTACCTCTAATTCCTCCAGACTTGGTTTAAAAGTCTCAGAACTACCCATTATGTTGACTAGAAATCCGTTACACCCCTTACTTAACATTTTCTGAGCTTTACATGCTGATATAATCGGTAGATGACTCAACGTGGAGGTTGCATTAAAGATGACAAATCCATCATTTTGTAGTTTCAGTTTAACCGTCCTTTGTTTACAGTCAATAATGGCCTCGTACCGGGTCAACCAATCCATACCCAGAATTACATCAAAGTCCACCATCTCTAATACAATAAGTTCGGCGTACCTTTGTATAGTTACGCATCGTATCGGACGGTTCCTCACTATTCTATTCTTTGGATTCTTCCCAGAAGGCAAGGACACGTTATAGCCGGTAGCCATCCAATCACATGAAATACCTAGTTTTGCAACGTAGGCCACCGATATGAAAGAGTGTGTAGCTCCCGAATCAATTAAGGCATGAGCAGGTAGGTTGATAATAGAAATTCTACCTATGATGATGGCCGAATCCGGATCCACCTGCTCCTGTGTCATAGCATACACCCTTCCTCTAGTTGGCTCTTTGAGCTGAGGGCAGTTTATAGCAAAGTGCCCAGACTTCATGCACTTGTAGCACACATATGTACCCACCAAACACTGACCTGCATGAGTCTTATCGCACTTGGGACACTGAGTTTTGCTTTCTCCCTTGAGGATAGTATGGTCGTGAGGTTCTTGGGAATTCTTGTCGTGGTTGCGTCTCGAATGTGGTCTTGCCTCGGCTCGGTGCAAACTTCTTCTGACTCGACGTAGGAGGTTCCCTTCCCTGGTAACTAGACCTCTTAGTCTGTACTTCCTTTATAATGTCATTCCTGTCCCTCTCTTCGCCATCGAGCACTGATCCTGACCTCTCTCAAGGTGGTAACTCGACTCACCCGACATCATGGCGAATGGCTGCCCTCAATCCCTCAAGAAAATGTTTGGCTCCTTTCTTTGGTTGACTAGCAATCATAGGTACAAAATCGCCCCTTCTCGAATTCCTTGACATACTCGTACCTTGTCAGGTCCCTTGGCGAAGCTCTAGAATTCCACTGGCCATTCGGGTTACAGTGTCGTGATACAATATTTACCATAAAATACCTCCTTGAATTCAACCCAAGTAACTGTAGCTAAATCCACCGCTGAGCGTGCACCCTCCCACCATATCCGAGCATCGCCCCGCATCATGAATATGGCGCACCTCACCTTGTCAGCATCCATAAGCTGCATGAAGTCATATATCGTCTCCAATGATCGAATCCATCCTTCTGCAATAATCGGGTCTGTACTTCCCTTAAACTCTGTCGGTCCAAGATCCCTGAACTGCTTGTAAACTGGGTTCACACTGACTGTGGGACCACTATGGGTGTTTCCATGCTCCCTGGCTCTCAACAGCTGTTGGATCTATTCTCCCTGAATCCGACTCTGTTCCTGCATAATTGCGGCAAGCTCAGCGAGAAACTGACTACTCTGCCCCACTTCCCCATTGTTTCTTCTGCCCGCCATTCTACTATAAAACCCGATACTGTTGGTGCAGTGGGCACCAAAGTCGAACCGGTATTTTGATTATGGCAAAAGGCTCAATAGTTAAGGGTATATTTGTTATCTTACGAGCTCAATTAAGTGTGCAGAAATGCTAAAGTTGAGCGGAAGGTCTGCGACACCCGGTGGGAACCGAGGTGGTCGGGCAACGCCAGAGGGACTTCGGAGGAAGCCGAGGTACTCGGGTGAAGACCGGAAGCGAGGCTACAAGGTAAGCTCGTGTGAAAGCGAAGCAAGGTCGTTAAGCGTAGATCCGACCCAATACCTTCAATGGAAGGTCTAGGTCGAGATCAGATGGTTAGAACCATCGTACTTTATATTTTAAGCTAACTTGTACTGCAGTCCAAAACCCTTTGACTACAGTCAACTGCTAGTCAAGTTCCAGCCTCGAGAAGAGCTCGAATTTCAAGGGGGTGAATTTGGACTTGACTCGTGTTTTGGTACAAAGGGTGATGTGGCATCAAGGTGGACATCCAAACCATCACCAAGCTTCCTTGTGGTGGACGCCCAAAATAAGGTGAGTTGGCACAAGATGGTTGGCTCCCATAATGTGGCACAAGTTGAATGGCTCCAACAAGTTGGCGCCCAAGGAGGTTGGAGGTGGCACAAGGTGGTTGGATGAAACACCTCATCCTTGAGTTGGCGCACAAGAAGGTTGGAGGTGGCACAAGGTGGTTGGATGAAACACCTCATCCTCAAGTTGGCGCCCAAGGAGGTTGGAGGTGGCACAAGGTGGTTGGATGAAACACCTCATCCTTGAGTTGGCGCACAAGAAGGTTGGAGGTGGCACAAGGTGGTTGGATGAAACACCTCATCCTTGAGTTGGGATAAGAACCTCACCTTGGACACTACCTATGTCTAAATTCATAGATCAATATCCATAAATAGACATGTTCACTCCAAGCAAAACAAGAAATCCAGAGATCTCAACAGTCATGTGCCGCTACTACTACTCACATTTGCTCTGACGAAGTCGCCCGACAAAGCTACATCTTCTACTTATAAGAGTTGTCGGTATATTTATTTAAGTTCTACTTCTTTAAATTGTCTTTGTGCTTTAATCGTAACAAGGAAAGGGGGAGTGTCCCTTTGCCTTGATTTCTTTTTGTAATCGTTGCTCCTACTTCCAACGAAGAGGAGTGGTTTTAGTGAATTGCCCTCCGTACGTGATCAAGGATCACTAGGGCCGTGGATTAGCAATCGAAAGATTGTGAACCACGTAAAAATATCTTGTCTACTTTATATTTCCGCTGTGCATTCTCTACTTGCTTTTTACTTATTGCAAAAGTTTTTAACGACACCGTATCGCTATTCACCCCCCCTCTAGCGACACTTTCGATCCAACAATTGGTATCAGAGCCGGGGGCGCTAAGATTCGGTGAAACCACCAATCTAGCTTTGTTTTTCTTTTTCTTTTTCACAGATTTTTTATTTATTTATTTTTGTTTTCGTATATTTATTTCACTTGCTTTTCTTCTACTTCATATAGAATTGCATTAGAGGCTTTAGGATCCGGATAAGGTTGTCCTTCGGGTTAGATCCCGAGTAAGGTTGTCCTCCGGAACTTCAACGACATTCGCATTTGATTGTCTATTTCTTTTTGCAAGTTACATTTTATATATATATTTTTTTACTCCCTGCACTACTAATCCAAGACGAAAGTCTTGGAATATTCTTTTCGTGTGTGTTTTGCAAGATTCTTTTCGTCGTTCTTCTTCTTGTTTTTAAATGGCCCATCTCGAAGGGTTTAGCACCGCCCGACCCCGTTTACAACGGTAATGACTTTCGTTATTGGAAGGGTCGGATGGAATGCTTTCTTAAAACCCAAATCGAGATGTGGATCGTAATCAAACCGGTTTCACACTTCCTATTAATGAAGATGGTGAATCTTTGGGTTCACGATCAATGGTCAAATTCCGCGAAAAAACAAGTAGAAGCCGATGCCAAGGCAACTCAAATCTTGCAATGTGGGTTGTCAAGGAAAGAGCTCAAGCAGCGTCGGCCCCTTCATTAGTGCAAGGACTTATGGACCAAGCTAGTGGAACTACGAAGGCAGAAGCGACGAAGGTATGTAAAGAGATTTACTTTTAAATAAATTGTATAACTTGAAAATGCAGGAAAAGCGAGACCGCAACTCAACTACCTCGTATCCAAGACGCCGTCAACCAACTCCATGCCATCGGACAAAGGTCGAGAATCGCGACCTTATCGGTATTCTCTTAACTCGTTTCCTAGGACCACCTTGTGGCATCCATGGTCGATGCCTACAAGGTCTCCAGACCTTTCTAAAATTAGGTTAGGCGAATTGTTTTGAACTTGAATTACATGAGCAAACTAACGTGGTCGGTAGAGAAGAGTATTGCGTTAGTTGCGAGTTCCAAGAAGAAGAAGCCCATAAACAAGCCACCCCGGAGGAAGAAGGCGATATCCAAGCTCTAATGGCCAAGCCGACCGAGGCGACTCGAAACCGAAGAAGAGTCAGTCGAATCCGATGATGAGCTTCCATTCAAGACAAGCCACGCGGATCCGTATTCGGTTCAAAAGAATCATTAAGGGTAAGTCGGTGCGTTACTTAATACTTTGTATGGTGCAATTAAATTTTTAAATAAGAAACTAGCTAAGTCCGAGTCCAAGGTCGAGACCTAATTTGAGGAGGTTAACCTCCTCAAACATGAGGTCTCCCTAACCTCTTCGACTACTCGTATTCAAGAGGAGGACTCAACTCAAGTTGAAAAGCTTGAAGTTGAGAACTACGCTTTTGAAAACACAAGTCGAAGACCTTAGGCTACGTTGGAAAGGTTCACTTTGGGATCCAAGGGACTTGACCTCTTACTTGGATCACAAAGGGCCGTGTACAACAAGGCCGGACTCGGGTTTAACTCAAATACAACCAATAAGTCATATATGTCTATAGTAAACCAACATAAGAAAAATATCCAAGCATGGGTCCCTAAGACCACTTTGATTTCAACTTTAGGATCTAACATGTATTGGGTTCCCAAGGACCAAATTCACTATGTGAATAGACCCACTCGATTCAATGGTCCAGGGGGAGCCAATACAAAATGTATTTTTGTTAAGTCTTAGAAATTGCATGCTTAGTTTTTCCTTTATTTTTAGAATGGTTAGATAGGACTCATAACCAACTAAAATCCTGCGAAAAGATTGAGCCTCGGGGAGCCTCTTTTCAAAAATAAACCAACTAAAATCCTACGAAAAGATTGAGCCTCGGGGAGCCTCTTTTCAAAAATAACTAGTTAGACCAAGACGTAGTCTCAAGTAAGTCGAGTTATCAATTTCTTGAAATTAGCTTTGTCTAAGGAAGTGGTCGTTGTTCCGATCAAAGAAGGCCTCTGTGCCTCGCCACGACCTGGAAGCTAATCTCTTGAAAAGATTACTTGATGAGCTTAGACTAAATCCGAATCTAACCTAATGTTGGTTAATTTAAATTCATTAAAATTAATCAAGTAAAATTGAAAGTCATCTCACAGTAACACATAGGAATAACATGTTTTGATCATGTAGATATTGGTGAGATGATTTAGGTTTAAAAACTTACAAACAACCCTTTAGTAATTCCATTGATCCTACACATAAGAGTCGAAGAAACCATTAATATAGTTTTCGACGAAGGACACGAACTCGTTCAATCCTTAACAAAACCAACTAGCAAATCAACTTATAGCGAACCCGACTCTGATCTTGAACTTGAATCTCATCCTAACCCAAGTCATCCTATCGACCAAGTGATAGATGACTCTAACCCAAGTCAAACTAGAACTCACCCAAGTCATCCTATCGACCAAGTGATAGATGACCCTAACCCGAGTCACACTAAGACTCAAACAAATCATCCTATCAATCAAGTTATAGGTGATCCAAATTTAGGGGTTCGAACTAGAGCTTCATATCGAAACCTTAGTCAAATCTCGTTAATTTCCAAAATCGAACCCAAAACTATTGAACAAGCACTTCTTGATCCCGACTGGATTATTGCTATGCAAGAAGAGCTAGCTCAATTCACTAGAAATGAAGTCTGGGAATTAGTACCACCACCTAAAGAAAAATCAATTATTGGAACAAGGTGGGTATTTCGAAATAAACTTGATGATAAAGGTGAAGTAGTTAGAAATAAAGCTAGGTTAGTCGCAAAAGGGTTTAGTCAAGTCGAAGGTTTAGATTACGATGAGACCTACGCCCCCGTAGCCAGACTAGAGTCCATCCGAATGTTGTTAGCATATCTTTGCACAGGTTTTAAATTGTTTCAAATGGATGTCAAGTCAGCATTTTTGAATGGATACATTAAGGAAGAAGTTTACGTCAGTCAACCTCCCGGATTCGAAAATCTAGATAAACATATTTTCAAGCTTATTATTATTTTAAAAAAAAATATATATATTTATATTGGGAACTTGCTTGGACTTACAAACCCTAAAATATATTTACAAACTTTTTGAGTTAAGGCAAAAGGGGGAGAAAGTCACAAAAGTAAGGAAGAAAGTAAAGAAGAAAGTAAACAAAATTATTACCTTTTATATTAAGTAATTCCGTTTACTTAAGCAACTATTAAGGGGGAGTAAAAATTATTTTTCAAGAACTCACCTTCGGTCAAGGGGGAGGTTACCTCAAAGGGGAGAACTTGAAACAATAATTTTTCTCACTCATATTTAATCTTTATGCTAGCTCATTCATATTTAATCTTTATGCTAGCTCATTCATATTTAATCATTATGCTAGCTCATTCATATTTAATCTTTATGCTAGCTCATTCATGCTTAATCATTATGCTAGCTCATTCATATTTAATCTTTATGCTAGCTCATTCATGCTTAATCATTATGCTAGCTTACTGTTATGCTTAATTTTTCCTTAACTTTTGTGTCGGTTTGCCATGAATCAAAAAGGGGGAGATTGTTGGTGCAGTGGGCACCAAAGTCGAACCGGTATTTTGATTATGGCAAAAGGCTCAATAGTTAAGGGTATATTTGTTATCTTACGAGCTCAATTAAGTGTGCAGAAATGCTAAAGTTGAGCGGAAGGTCTGCGACACCGGTGGGAACCGAGGTGGTCGAACCTTCGCCGAGGGACTTGGAGAAGCCGAGGTACTCGGGTGAAGGCAGAGCGAGGCTACAAGGTAAGCTCGTGTGAAAGCGAAGCAAGGTCGTTAAGCGTAGATCCGACCCAATACCTTCAATGGAAGGTCTAGGTCGAGATCGGATGGTTAGAACCATCGATTTTTATATTTTAAGCTAACTTGTATCTGCGGTCAAAACCCTTTGACTACATCAACTGCTAGTCAAGTTCGACCTCGAGAAGAGCTCAATTTCAAGGGGTGAATTTGGACTTGACTCGTGTTTTGGTACAAAGGGTGATGTGGCATCAAGGTGGACATCCAAACCATCACCAAGCTTCCTTGTGGTGGACGCCCAAAATAAGGTGAGTTGGCACAAGATGGTTGGCTCCCATAATGTGGCACAAGTTGAATGGCTCCAACAAGTTGGCGCCCAAGGAGGTTGGAGGTGGCACAAGGTGGTTGGATGAAACACCTCATCCTTGAGTTGGCGCACAAGAAGGTTGGAGGTGGCACAAGGTGGTTGGATGAAACACCTCATCCTCAAGTTGGCGCCCAAGCAGGTTGGAGGTGGCACAAGGTGGTTGGATGAAACACCTCATCCTTGAGTTGGCGCACAAGAAGGTTGGAGGTGGCACAAGGTGGTTGGATGAAACACCTCATCCTTGAGTTGGGATAAGAACCTCACCTTGGACACTACCTATGTCTAAATTCATAGATCAATATCCATAAATAGACATGTTCACTCCAAGCAAAAACAAGAAATCAAGAGCTAACGCGCTACTACTACTCACATTTGCTACGACGTGCGCCACGACAACGCAGCAGCTACATCTTCTACTTATAAGAGTTGTCGGTATATTTATTTAAGTTCTACTTCTTTAAATTGTCTTTGTGCTTTAATCGTAACAAGGAAAGGGGGAGTGTCCCTTTGCCTTGATTTCTTTTTGTAATCGTTGCTCCTACTTCCAACGAAGAGGAGTGGTTTTAGTGAATTGCCCTCCGTACGTGATCAAGGATCACTAGGGCCGTGGATTAGCAATCGAAAGATTGTGAACCACGTAAAAATATCTTGTCTACTTTATATTTCCGCTGTGCATTCTCTACTTGCTTTTTACTTATTGCAAAAGTTTTTAACGACACCGTATCGCTATTCACCCCCCCCTCTAGCGACACTTTCGATCCAACAGATACCTGCATCGTTATCTCCAATTTGTACATAAACCTAAACATGATTACATTAAAACTACTACTTGAAAAGTAAATTTAAAGCTTACAAACGCGGGGATGGATGTATCTGAGTGCTTGATGAGATTGCATGCACACACTATCCTTTAGGATCGTTCGCTCTGATACCAACTGAAAAGACCTAACCCAGTATGCATATACTTAATCCCCAGTCACACATCAATATTACCCATTATACACAAGATCGGAACACCCGACACAGAGTTTATTTTATTCCATTCAGTTTAGCAGTCTCAACTACACACTTTACCCTCTCAACCTGAAGAAAAATTGAACATCAAAATCAACTCCCCTCAAACTGGAAACCCTGTATCATAGATGTCCCGGACAATGTGTGCCATGCTCATCATCATCTCCTCAGTTACACCACCTCCGATTCTTGCATCTCAATCTGGGAATCCTGTTCCCTACCTGAAAATATTATGGGAAATCATAAGTTCACAACCCAGTAAGTAGATCAATGATAGGGATATAACACATGGAGGAAAATTCAACATGAAGCATATATCTCTACAACTGTAAATGTAAACTATTGTAGCTCAACATACATTTTCTGTTACACTTTCTGTAAGTCAGTATGAAAAATAACCAATACTTTTAACAACATGCCATTATAACAAGTACTGCGAACCCAATCATGCCTTTCTGTTATGCTAACTGTACCTAAACATAAACCCTCATGGTACCTCACATTATGCATTTAAAATGCTGAGCCAGTCAAATACCTTATTTTCTTGTGCAATCCTGAGGTACCTCTAGAAAGAAACTAAGGGAATCAGTCATCAGTCATCAGTCAATCTGTCAATTTGGGTGGGCCCTCCCCGGAGCTCAACCCGAGGAGCCCAACCCATCCAGGCACCACTAATGCTCATGTACATATAGTTAGCTAAATAAAGAATTTCTGTCATTTTCTATCATACTCAGTCACAGAAGGATAACATAGAACATCATGAGTGAACGAGTATATATCTATATATAGCATCTAACCTCATACACAGGTAGATGTTAATTACACCCACATATATATATAACATCCAACCTCATACACAGTTAGATGATAATTACACACATGTACATATAGCATCTAACCTTACACACAGGTAGATGATAATATAACTTATTCACATAACATCGAGGCACAAGAAAGATTTGATGAACATTTATCTAAAAATAATAACATTATACATCCTAGGTGAACAAATATATATATCTATATATAGCATCTAACCTCATACACAGGTAGATGGTAATTACACACATATACATATAGCATCTAACCTCATACACAGGTAGATGGTAATTACACACATATACATATAGCATCTAACCTCATACACAGGAATATGATATTTATCACATATTACATATCATTTACAACATTAAAGAAAAATCTTATAAAGGATTAACTAAACATGCTAACTGAGAACAAATATAGCAGGAATCATCTACAGACATAAAGCTCATGTACATACAAATTTTTATATCCACCCTAGCATGCTGATTCCTTTCAAACAACTACTCCTTACATCTATTAAACATTTATCTGGCTATTAACTGAAGATTTAACCCTCATATACATCACTTGACACACTCAATTCATAATGACCCCAACATGTGTATACTCCGTTATCATCACCCTACCGTATGAAAACCACAATACCAATCCACGTGTAAGTTCATCAGAAACGATCCTAAAATCCTAAACCGATCCTCTTCCCTCCCAACAACACAAATTTGTTTACCCATTCCCTTTCCCCTGCCCTTCACCTGCCGAGTACCCCCAATCCACCGATTCCAATCACCTCCCATCGAGAACTCCCCTTACTGCCCAAAGATCGAAATCCCTAATCCCTTCCCGTGATCTCTCTGCTCTTCAACTCCTCCAAGCCGTCGGGTAGCCAAACTCCACCGGTTTCCCTAGCTCAACCCATCCCCAACAATACCAAAAATCCACCCCTAAAGCCTGCTAGAACCCAATCTGGAATCCCATTACACCAGCACGATTAAATCCCTAAAACCCCGACTCAATCTCGCCGCGATAGTCCCAAACGAGAATCCGCTGGACTCACCACCCTCGCCAACCCTAGCTAGAGACTACACACCATGAAGAGGAAGGAAGAGGGTCGGTGTAGCTCCGGTAGCTTGGCGTCGTCTCCGGCGGAAGGGGTTCGTCGATCGTCCCTTTTCGACGTCTGCGGCGGCTCGCGACAAGAAGACGGGTCGCGCAAACGAAAAAGAAGGGAAAATGAAAAAGAAAAGGAAAAAGGGTTCGGCCGGTTAAATGGATTTAGGATTTTTCCCCTTTGTGCCCCTCAACTGTGATTATTTAGGGTATAAATAGACCTCGAAATTTATCCTCCTTTTCCGATGACATACACCCGTGTATTTTTATCATTTTATTATTGTTATTATTATTATTATTATTATTATTATTATTTTCGAGACTTGACAGGCCAAATAAGGAAGCTAGATGCTCACCTTGTCGTCGGAGCCAAGGAAGATCACCGGAGCTCCTCCGGCAGCAGCTAGACGCCAGCAAGAGTGGAGGATGGCAGCTGCTGGACGCCGACAAGAGGAGCTTGGGCGGTGGTGGGCGGCGGCAAGGATTTGCCGTCGGCTACACCTAGGAGAGGAGGGCAGCAACTTTAGGGTTGGTTGGATATGGGCTTAAAAAATCCCTTAAGCCCTATTTTATAGAGAAAAAATTCTCCTAATGGTTATCGGATCATAATCAAAAGCCTATTAACCCACTCCAATAATTTAAGTTAAAATAAACCAAACCATGTTGTTCTATTTTAAGTTAAAACGAACCGAACCAACTTTGGTTCATTCGTTTAAAACAAACCAAACCCCTTTGGTTTATTCTCCTACATTGGATTAGAACCAAACCAATTTGGTTCATCCATCATGTCTTATAAGACACGACTCATCCACGCTTCCATTGCGACTGAAACGATTTCATGCTCGCTCCTTGTTTGGTCCAACCAAACCTAGTTTCTCTCGGTCTGAGAATCTCATTCTCAAGCTCATTTTAAATCCTTCGGATTACGCTCGTTGTGCATGTGACCAAATATGTTCTCGGTTTATGTTGGTCGTCTATAATTAACCATTAATTATAGAACGATCATGAGTGGCATCTAGTAGTACATCATGATCCCCAATTAATCGAAAAGTTCAACAGTTGATCCAGAACTATTTCTGAAACCCTTCAGCAGCTCGAATGAATCGTGCCCCATTCCCTTCACTCATCTTATACCCACTTGGTTTAGGACATGGTCTATAGTGTCAGTCCCCACTAGGTTGACTACGTCACACCTAGCTCAAGTATCATTTCCTCGTCCTACGGATTCTAGTTACTGCACATGTATCAAATAGTACCTTACTCTAAACATGTAATGCTTTGGCCAAAGACTTTAGTAACAATCCGACGAGAGGCCATGGGTATACATCTCCTTGCAAGGAGTGGTGAATCCTTTATAGGATATTCAAACACCTTCGATCACTTCGACTTATACCCAATCATCCCGGGTCCACATCTCCTCAGAGATGCTTGCTTAAGATGTCAAAGCATAAGTCTTTGTGATCAAGATGACTTGAATATCGTAAGTCAAAGGAACATCGCACTTAAGCTGCAGTAAGAACTTCATTGATATATCTATATATGCAGAGAACCATATGAAGTCTTACGGCTGGTCACTCCAATGAACTAGTTACCATAACTAGCATCCACGATTAACTCCGTACATTACAATGTCTCCAGCCAGTGAGAATCAGCTGCTTGGATACACCAAGGAGTATACCTCATGCTAGTCTCGACAGAATCGATGGTGTCCAAATCCATCAATTCATTGACTAGGGATAATTCTGATACATCACAATTACACATGTAGAGATACTCACTAGTTGTGATCCAATCACAAATTCTCTCATGATGTTAATCGTATCGTGGACATTCAGTAAATGAGTTTAAGATCTAATCAAATACATGAAAATATGTATACTCAAATAGTGAATCTTCATTTATCATATAAATATTTCAAACATAAGGCGATTGCCTTAGGACATCTCTCATATATTACTAACAAACTCCCACTTGGCATAATGCCAATCGCTACGGTATCCAATACCATAAGCTCTAACATGACCCTCAAACTTACTTTGAGGTAATGCCTTAGTCAAAGGATCTGCTAAGTTCCTTTCAGTGGGGATTTTCTCGATTTGTATTTCCTTCCTACTAATGATCTCTCTGATCAGATGATAGCGGCGAAGCACATGTTTGGATTGTTGATGAGACCTTGGCTCTTTCGTCTGTGCAATTGCTCCATTGTTGTCGCAGTAGACCGGTATTACTTCAACAATGGATGGAACCACACCAAGTTCATAAATGAACTTCTTGATCCAAACCGCTTCCTTTGGTGCTTCTGAAACTGTAATGTATTCTTCCTCAGTCGTAGAATCCGCCACTGTGTCTTGTTTGGAACTTTTCCAACTCACTGCGCCCCCATTCAAGGTGAACACGTATCCAGACAGACACCTAGAATTATCCTTGTCTGTTTGGAAGCTGGCATTCGTATACCCACGTATCACCATGTCCCCTTCTCCATATATTAGGAACACATCCTTAGTTCTTCTCAAGTACTTAAGGATTGTCTTAACAGCCACCCAATGATCCATTCCTGGATCAGACTGGTATCTGCTCGTGACACTCAGAGCATACAATACATCGGGCCTCGTACATAACATAGCATACATGATAGATCCTATTGCGGATGCATAGGGAATCTTACTCATGCAAATCCTCTCATCTTCTGTGCACGGACACATAGACTTCGAAAGGTCTATACCATGCCTAATGGGTAAGAAACCTTTCTTGGATTCTGACATGCTAAACCTCTTTAGCACTTAGTCTATATATGTAGACTGCGAAAGACCAAGCAACCGTTTCGATCTATCTCTATATATCTTAATCCCGAGGATGTAGGTTGCTTCTCCCAGGTCTTTCATGGAGAATGTCTTGGACAACCAAATCTTAACTGACTATAAGACTGAAACATCGTTTCCTATAAGTAATATGTCATCGACATACAATACTAGGAACACGACTACACTCCCACTAACCTTCTTGTACACACAAGGTTCGTCTGGATTTTGTGAGAAATTAAACTTTTTGATTGTCTCATCAAAATGGATATTCCAGCTCCTAGATGCTTGCTTCAATCCATATATGGACCGTCGCAATTTGCATACCTTGGTTTTATCAACCGATTTGAAACCCTTAGGCTATATCATATACATTTCCTCGAGCAGGTTTCCATTAAGGAAAGCTATTTTCACATCCATTTTCCATATCTCATAATCATAATGAGCCGCTATGGCCAGGAGCATCCGAATGGATTTAAGCATAGCTACAGGCGAATAGGTTTCATCATAATCAACACCTTGCTTTTGACGATATCCTTTCGCCACTAATCTAGCCTTATAGGTAATCACATTACCATCCATGTCGGTTTTCTTCTTGAAAACCCACTTGCACCCTATAGGCTTGATGCCTTCAGGTGGGTCAAGAAAGTTCCAAACTTGGTTTTCATACATGGAATCCATTTCTGACTTCATGGCTTCAAGCCACTTATCCCTTTCTGAACTTGTCAGAACTTCTTCATAACTGGTAGGCTCCTCATCATCAATGAGTAACACGTCATTCGATTCACTTACGAGAAATCCATATCTCTCAGGAATATTGCGTGTTATACCAGATCTACGAAGATGTGGTGTTTCAATAGGTCCACGCGATTTCTCATCACTATGAGTTATCAGCTGTTGTGCTTCACCAGGTATCTCATCAATGTCTATTTGAGTCTCTCGAGCCTTCTCAAGCTCGACGACACTCCCACTATTTTCTTTCAAGAGAAACTCTTTCTCTAGAAACACAGCATGCCTTGAAACAAACACCTTTTGTTCCACAGGATGATAGAATTGGTAATCCCTTGTTTCCTTAGGGTATCCAATAAATAGACATTTATCAGACTTAGCATCCAATTTGTCTGATACAGTCTGCTTCACATAAGCAGGACAACTCCATATCTTCAAGTAAGATACATGAGATTTCTTACTATTCTATATCTCATATGGAGTAGTGGAGACTACCTTGGTTGGCATTCTGTTTAACAAGTAAACAGCTGTCTGAAGTGCATAGCCCCAAAAGGACTTGGGAAGATTTGCATGATTCATCATTGACCTGACCATGTCTAACAAAATCCGGTTACGCCTCTCAGATATACCATTATGCTGTGGTGTATATGGCAGAGTCCATTGAGACAATATGCCATTGTCTCTTAGATAATCAAGAAACTCTTGACTTAAGTATTCACCACCTCGATCCGATCGAAGTATTTTAATACTCTTGTCATGTTGTTTCTTTACTTCATTTCTGAATTCTTTGAACCTTTCAAAGGCTTCAGACTTGTGTTTTATCAAGAATACATACCCAAACTGTGAGTGATCATCGGTGAAGGTAATGAAGTAGCTATAGCCTCCTAAATCTTGAGTTGACATAGGTCCACATACAACAATATGTATTAAACCTAGCAACTCTCCCACTCGTTCACCTTTTCCTTCAAAAGGTAACTTAGTCATTTTGCCTTTCAAGCATGGTTCGCGTGTATCGTATGAATCCAATTCAAACGATTCCAGAATTCCACATCGGTGTAATTCAAACATGCATTTCTTGCTTGCATGGCCAAGACGACATTGCCACATGTAGGAGTCTAATTGAGTATCCTTTCGAGCACGCTTATTGCTCGCTTCGATATTGAAAATGTCACTGGATACGTCCAACGTATAAATACCATTGCTCAAAGTTCCAGTTCCATAAAGTACGCCATTCAAAATTATATAACAACAATTGTTACTAAACGTCAAATGGTAACCATTTCTATTTAAGCAGGAAATAGAAACAATGTTCTTTATTAGAGAAGGAACACAATAGCAATTGTCCAGTTCCAAGACTAGTCCACTAGGGAGCTTCAGCAAATACGTTCCGATGGCGACCACAGTAACCTTTGCTCTATTGCCAACTCAAAAATTTTACTCCCCTCTGACGAGACTTCTTCTATTCCTTAGCCCCTATATGTCATTACATATATGTGAGCCACACCTAGTATCCAATACCCAAGTGTCTAAGGAAATATAATGACAATCAATAACGAAGATACCTGAAGAGGATGGGGCATCAGATGTCTTCTTCTTCTTCACGGACACAAGATAAATCTTGCAGTTTCTTCGCCAGTGGCCTTCCTTTCCACAATGATGGCAAGTTCCCTTTTGAGCTGGTTCTGCCTTTTTAGCCTTTTTCTTCTTCCCCTTCTGTTATTCCTTTGACTTCCTTTTAGAACCTTTCTTTGAGGAATTAACTAACATCACTGTCCCTGCTCATGCTTCACAGAAGACTCCACAGTCTTCAGCATGTTGAGCAGTACCACAGATGAACCTTCTTGCATTTCAGAGGTGAAGAGGAGCTTGGAGACTTTGAACCTTTCGAATCTCATTTGCTCATCAACCAACTCATAAAGATGAAAGACTATGGTATGAGCATCTATATGCTCATGCTGCTGCCACAGCTCAGGTACCATCGTGGCTAGCATGATGCAACTCACCATTTCAGAATCAGTCACATGTTTCTGATAGGCCAACAATTGGTCCAGAGTTGCATTGTCACTAGGACGGGCGGGAAGTGGCGCTTCGAGGACATTCACAAGCTTTTCAACCTTGAGAACAATTCTCAAGTTTCTAAGCCAGTCCAAGAAGTTCGGCCTAGTCAATTTATTCGAATCCAAAATGGAACGCAAATTCAAAGACATCATGATCAATAGATTAACTTAGAAATACAAAATGAGCATATATGAGAAAATAATTTTAAAATGCATCAACATACATTTATAAATCCCATTCATTTTTTTGAATTTCAAAAACCCCAAAATCACTTCGGGAGATTCTACGTCCATCTCCGAATGGGCTGATATCCAACATAGATATGAACAACCTTGGAGATAGTCCAACAAGCTATTCATAACTACGAAGGTAGGTATCAAATATACCGATTGCATATCACATATATGCAACTATCACAATGTGCTATCAACTAATTGAATGTTTACACATACATCGGGTTGTTAACACATTAACAAGTATGCATCATATGCATAGCACCCAACTTCACCTCCCTTCACATCGACCTTGGAGAGAGTCCAACAAGCCGATGCTCCAGGTTAAAACCAATCCATTAATCGAGAAATAGTTTTAATATGGATAGAGCGCATTCAACCAATTTGCCCAACTTGGAGAGAGTCCAACAACCAAAGCTAACGATTGACCTCTGACTCTTACCATATTAGTATTAAACTATTCCATGGTTTGAACATGTTTGGGTTCGAGCCGGGCTTGGAGAGAGTCCAACAACCCAAACAAGAAACGGAACTCTGGTTCTAACCATATTAATGGAAGGTATAGGCTTTAATATTGAGTAATGGTTTTTATGTCTCATCCTCTTTGCATGCAAATAACTATTATCTACATGGCATGACATACATGGCATACATCTATATGTCACGACACGCATGGCATAATGATATGCATCTAATGCAATTACATGGCATACAATTATGACATGTACAAAATTTCTTTATATGTCATAACTATTTATGGAAATAAAATATGTTTAAGATTTGATTCTCCAAGTCAAATCATGATTAAATTAGGAAACAAATTTCCAAATCTAATCACATATTTTATTTGTGGAAAGTGTTGATTAAGGAAAGTCAATTTAAGAAACAAATTTCCTAAATCATCAAAACTACTTATGGAAATAAAAAATTTTAAGATTTGATTTCCCAAATCAAATCATGATTAAATTAGGAAACAAATTTTCAAATATAATCAAATATTTTATTTATGGAAAATATCAATTTCCATAAATACTTCTAACTTTCCAAAAGTAGAAGATTTCCATAAAGACTTTTAGACTTTCCAAAATTAAAAATTTCCAAAAATACTTCTAACTTTCCAAAAGTAGAAAATTTCCATAAATACCATTATGACTATCGCAAAACAATTTTACGATTATGTTGAAACACAACTTGTGCTCTAATACCACTGTTTGGGTTTCCGGCACCGCGGCGAGTGTGTGTTCGAATATGTTTCGTAAACATATGCACAGCGGAAGAAATAAAATAATAAATCTAATTTATTACAACACACACCACACGCATGCATAGTACAACATGTGTAGACATAACCATAAATTCAAATTTTGCAATAAAAAGAAATTTATACTACGTATACCTGACGTATCACGTGTAGCGGGAAAGGCATCAACCGGAACGATACTCGCTAGAATCGTCTCTATCCGTATCCTCACCGAGTATCTTCAGGATGACTTCACAAAGTCACGAGACTCATCTTCGTATGAGTTACCAGCCTCGAGTTGAAGACGATGTGATCAAGAGAAGATCACAATCCGAATCAAAATTCGGATCCAAAATGAGTCCTCAAAAACTCGCTTCTCCGGAGAGGTATGATGGCATTGCTCGGAGGCTCGTTGGCTCCCATTTCCCCGGATTAAAATTTTCACTAATGAAAACTAATCCAGATGGGATGAGTTTTCTAAGCTCAACCAATTCGTCGTCGTGCTAACGACTTGATCGATCGCTTGAACAAACTAGTTGTTCAAGCAACCAAACTCTTCTAGTCGGTTAGCCGCGGAAGAGACGACGGACGGATCGTTGGTTTTTGTGTTTATCTTCGGCGTCCATGATTATACAAATACATATGGATGTAGACATGTATAATCAACACATACAATCATATTAATAAGAACATTCAAAGATCAATAATAAAACTTGTAAAACTTTTATACCTCTCGATCTTCTATCGTATGTCCTAACCTCCTTGTAGACATCGTGTGGGCGAAGATCCTCCACAAGTTGAAGCTTCCTAGATCTTCTTCAATCGAAAGAAAGAAGAACTCTCCTTCCCTTCTTGCTTGAGCCAACCACTAATCCACAAAGGATTGATGCCGCCGGCCCCAAGAATAGAGAGAACAAGATGGCCAACCAAGGAACCGAACAAGGGAACAATCCCTAGCTCCTTTGTGCCGCCGGCCAAGAGGAAAAGAAGAGGAATAGGTTGAGCGCCGACCAAGGTAGAGGGAAGAGAGGAAGGAGCCGGCCAACACCTTAGGAAGAAGACCTATTGTTGCCGCCCACTCTCCTTGCAAACCCTAGCCGCCCAACCAAGGAACCAAACCCTAATCTCCCTAGGGTTTCTTGCCGCCCAAGCCAATGAAAGGCAAAACCTTAATCTCCAAAAACATCCAACCTCCAACCACCATTTGCCGCCCACCTTAAGCCTCGTTTTATAGAGTTGGGCTTAAGCCTTGTTTTAATCTCCACCGTCGGTTCTAGGGTTTTAATCTCAACCGTCGGATCTAGAGATTTAATCTCAATCGTCGGATCTAGAGATTTAATCTCCACCGTCGGATCTAGGGATTTAATCTCAACCGTCAGATCTAGAGATTTAATCTCAACCATCGGATCTAGAGATTTAATCTCCACCGTCGGATCTAGTGATTTAATCTCAACCGTCGGATCTAGAGATTTAATCTCAACCGTCGGATCTAGAGATTTAATCTCCACCGTCGGATCTAGGGATTTGTTTTCCATCATTGGATCAAGGCTTCATGAGGTTTATATTAGGCTACGATAGGGACCATGAGGAGGAGTTGGATCTTGGCCACCCAATGGATCGGAACCACACAAACTTGGTCCATCAATGATGTTCCATTCCACTAGAGGATCATCATTGAATTACATCACCAACCCCCATAAATTAATATGGGCTCCATACATTATTTGTATATCCATCTCCCCGTGTTTAAGATATCGAATGTCCGTCAATTAATTGATTTACTGACCATCAATCAATTAACATCTAACTCCTCGAGTAGTACCACTCAATCTTATCATCATGTTGACTAAGTCAACCTGCAGGGTGTTTACATGATGAACCTTATGAGCTCCTCAAGGGGACATCATCAACCTAATATATAGGACACAGTTTCCTCCTATAATCAACGGCACACCATGTAAATAATATCATTTCCCAACTTACCGGGCATATTGATTTAATCCATATAAATCTCACCCTTTGGTAAATCAAAGAAATAAATACTAAGTACATGTGGCCGTTATTATATCGGGATTAAGAGCATGTACAACATAATATCCGAGGTCCGATTCAATTATGTAGTCAGCAATAAATTGAATCACCTCTATGTCGGTCCTGCTCAATACACCTAAGTGTACTAGTGTAACTCTATGTTCAAGATAAAAGAATACCATGCTACACTACAACCATGCCAATGGTTTGTCCAAAATCATCTTGGTTGTGAGCCTCTACTTATATTCTACAAGGGACTGATAACATGATCTTCTGTGCTACACAAAGCACCATGTTATCTACAATGTAAAGTATTAGATAATATGCACACATAAAATAAATATAAAGTGCAAACAATGATCATGTGATTCTTATTTCAAAATAAAAATGTTCATTCAAAAGAGCTAGGCTTACAGTATACATTCCAACAAGGTATTCGTCAACCATTTGACGAATCCTTCGTCCTCCACCAATGAGGATTACTGGAGATCAAATTCCCGGCAAGGAAGCCACTGTCGAAGCTACAAACGTCGTCCAAACGACGCTCTGACACGAAGTAAACAAGCTGTCCAGAAAACTGGATAGCTTTTGTGGAGGATTAGCACCAACCAAATTAGGAAGCTAGACACTCACCTTATCATCAGAGCCAAGGAAGATCACCGGAGCTCCTCCAGCAGCAGCTAGACACCGGCAAGAGTGGAGGATGGCAGCTGCTGGACACCGGCAAGAGGAGCTTGGGCGGTGGTGGGTGGCGGCAAGGATTTGGCGCCGACTACACCAAGGAGAGGAGGGTGACAACTTTAGGGTTGCTTGGATTAGGGATTAACAAAACCCTTAAACCCTATTTTATAGAGAACAAATTATCCTAATGGCTATCGGATCATAACCAAAAGCCCGTTAACCCGATCCATTAATTTAAGCTAAAATAAACAAAACCATGTTGGTCTATTTTAAGTTAAAATTAACCGAACCAACTTTGGTTCATTCGTTTAAAACAAACCAAACCCCGTTTGGTTTATTCTCTTCCATTGGATTAGAACCAAACCAATTTGATTCATCCATCATGTCTTCATAAGACACACCTCATCCACTCTTCCATTACGACTGAAATGATTTCATGCTCGCTCCTTGTTTGGTCCAACCAAACCTAGTTTCTCTCAGTCTGAGAATCTCATTCTCAAGCTTATTTTAAATAATTCGGATTACGCTCGGTGTGCGTGTGACCAAATAGATTCTCAATTTATGTTGGCCATCTATAATTAACCATTAATTATAGAACAATCATGAGTGGCACCTAGTAGTACATCATGATCCCCAATTAAACAAAAAGGTCAACGGTTGATCCAGAACTATTTATGAAACTCTTCAACAACTCGAATGAATCGTGCCCCATTCCCTTCACTCATCTTATACCCACTTGGTTCAGGACATGTTCTATAGTGTCAGTCCCCACTAGGTTGACTACGTCACACCTGTTGGAATGTATACTGAAAGCCTAGCTCTTTTTGTATGGACATTTTTATTTTGAAATAAGAATCACATGATCATTGTTTGCACTTTATATTTATTATATGTGTGCATATTGTCAAATATTTTACATTGTAGATAACATGGTGCCTAGTGTGGCACAGAAGATCATGTTATCAGTCCCTTGTAGAATATAAGTAGAGGCTCACAATCAAGATGGTTTTGGACAAACCATTGGCATGGTTGTAGTGTAGCTTGGTATTGTTTTATCTTGAACATAGAGTTACACTAGTACACTTAGGTGTATTGAGCAGGACCGACATAGAGGTGATTCAATTTATTGCTGACTACATAATTGAATCGGACCTCGGATATTATGTTGTACATGCTCTTAATCCCGATATAATAACGGGCACATGTACTTAGTATTTATTTCTTTGATTTACCAAAGGGTGAGATTTAGATGGATTAAATCAATATGCCCGGTAAGTTAGGAAATGATATTATTTACATGGTGTGCCGTTGATTATAGGAGGAAACAATGTCCTATATATTAGGTTGATGATGTCCCCTTGAGGAGCTCATAAGGTTCATCATGTAAACCCAGCTGGTTGACTTAGTCAACATGATGATAAGGTTGAGTGGTACTACTCGAGGAGTTAGATGTTAATTGATTGATGGTCAGTAAATCAATTAATTATCGGACATTCCATATTTTAAACACGGGGAGATGGATGTACAAATAATATATGGAGCCCATATTAATTTATGGGGGTTGGTGAGGTAGTTTAATGATGATCCTCTAGTGGAATGGAACATCATTGATGGATCAAGTTTGTGTGGTTCCGATCCATCGGGTGGCCAAGATCCAACTCCTCCTCATGGTCCCTATCGTAGCCTAATATAATCCTCAAGAAGCCTAAATCCAAGGATGTAAAACAAAACTCTAAAACCAATGGTTGGGATTAAATCCCTAGAACCGACGATTGAGATTAAATCTCTAGATCCGACGGTTGCGATGAAACCCTAGAACCGACGGTTGAGATTAAATCCCTAGATCCGACGGTTGGGATTAAATCCCTAGAACCGACGGTTGAGATTAAATCCCTAGATCCGACGGTTGGGATGAAACCCTAGATCCGACGGTTGGGATGAAACCCTGGATACGACTGTTGGGATAAAACCATAGATTCGACGGTGGAGATTAAATCCCTAGATCCGACGGTGGAGATTAAAGGAGGCTTAAGCCCAATTCTATAAATAGAGGGCTAAGGCTTGGGCGGCAAGGTTGGTTTTTTGTATTAGGGTTTTGCCTCTCAAGGGTTTAGGCGGCTAGGGTTTGGTTAGTGGTTTGGGTGGCAACAAGGTAGGAGATTAGGGTTTCCTCCTTTTCTCCTTGGTGGTCGGCGCTCACTCCATCTTCCTCCTTGCTTTGGCCGGCCCTCTTCCTCCTCCTTTTCTCCTTGGTGGCCGGCGGTTCTCCAATCCATTGGTGGCCGGCGCTTCTCCCATTCCTTGGTGGCCGACGGCAACATTGTTACAAAGGTTGGCCGGCGCTCAACCATCTAATCCTTGGCCGGCGGTTATATCAAGCTCCTTGGCTTGGTGGCCGGTTCGAGAAAGGAGAAGGAGTTTTGTTTGGTTCTTCTCTTTGTTTGGAGCAAGCAAGGAAGAGAAGAACTTGATCTAGAAGGCTTCTACTCGTGGAGGATCTTCGCCCACACGACGTCCACGAGGAAGATAGGACATACGGTAGAAGATCAAGAGGTGTAAAAGTTTTACAACTTTCTTTTTCTGATCTTAGCATGTTCATTATGTGTTGATTATACTAGTTTACATTTGTATGTATTTTGTATAATCATGGTGTTAGTAATATATGAGAGATGTCCTAAGGCAATCGCCTTATGTATGAACCATTTATATGATAAATGAAGATTCACTATTTGAGTATACATGTTTTATGTATTTGATTGGATCTTAAACTCATTTACTGAATGTCCACGATACGATTCACAGCATGAGAGAATTTGTGATTGGATCACAACTAGTGAGTATCTCTACATGTGTAATTGTGATGTATCAGAATTATCCCTAGTCGATGAATTGATGGATTTGGATACCATCAATTCTGTCGAGACTAGCACGAGGTATACTCCTTGGTGTATCCAAGCAGCTGATTCTCACTGGCTGGAGACATAGTGATGTCCGGAGTTAATCGTGGATGCTAGTTATGGTAACTAGTTCATTGGAGTGACCAACCGTAAGACTTCATATGGTTCTCTGCATATATAGATATGTCAATGAAGTTCTTACTGTGGCTTAAGTGCGATGTTCCTTTGACTTGCGGTATTCAAGTCATCTTGATCATGGAGACTTATGCTTTGACATCTTAAGAAAACATCTCTAAGGAGATGTGGACCCGGGATGATTGGGTATAAGTCGAAGTGATCGAAGGTGTTTGAATAGCCTATAAAGGATTCACCACTCCTTGCGAGGAGATGTATACCCATGGCCTCTCGTCGGATTGTTACTAAAGTCTTTGGCCAAAGCATTACATGTTTAGAGTAAGGTACTCTTCGATACATGTGGAGTAACTAGAATCCGTAGGACGAGAAAATAATACTTGGGCTAGGTGTGACGTAGTCAGCCTAGTGGGGACTGACACTATAGACCATGTTCTGAACCAAGTGGGTATAAGATGAGTGAAGGGAATGGGGCACGAATCATTCGAGCTGCTGAAGGGTTTCAGAAATAGTTCTGAATCAACCGTTGATCTTTTCGGTTAATTGGGGATCATGATGTACTACTAGGTGCCACTCATGATTGTTCTATAATTAATGGTTAATTATAGACGGCCAACATAAACCGAGAACCTATTTGGTCACACGCACAACGAGCGTAATCCAAAGGATTTAAAACGAGCTTGAGAATGAGATTCTCAGACCGAGAGAAACTAGGTTTGGTTGGAACAAACATAAAGCGAGCATGAAATCGTTTCAGTCGCAATGGAAGCGTGGATGGGCCGAGTCTTATGAAGACGTAATGGATGAACCAAAATGGTTTGGTTCTAATCCAATGGATGAGAATAAACCAAAGGGTTTGGTTTATTTTAAACGAATGAACCAAAAGTTGGTTCGGTTCGTTTTAACTTAAAATAAACCATCATGGTTTGGTTTATTTTAACTTATCTTAATGGAGCGGGTTAACGGGCCTAATGGTTATGATCCAATAACCATTAAGAGAATTAGTTCTCTATAAAAGAGAGCTTAATGGATAATTAAGCCCTAATCCAAAAACCCTAGCCTTTGAGTTGCCGCCCACCCTTGGAGTTGCTCGGCGCCAACCCTAGGCTGCCGCCCAGCTTGTTGTGCCACCGTCATCTCCTTGTCGGCGTCCAAGCTTCAGCCGGTGAACCCTCCGGCGACCCTCCGGTGATCTTCCTAGGCCTCGGTGAAAAGGTGAGCACTTGGCTTCCTTGTTTTGGCCGGCGCTTACTCTTCCACCAAGCTGTCCATTTTTCTGGACAGCTTCTTCTCCTCTCGTTGGAGCATCGTTTAGACGACGGTTAGAGCTCCGACAGCGGATAACTTACCGGGGATTCGATCTCCGGTAATCCTCTGAGGTGGAGGACGAAGGATTCGTCAATCGGTTGACGAATACCTCTCCGGAGAAGCGAGTTTTGAGGACTCGTTTTGGATCCGAATTTGGATTCGGATCGTGATCATCTCTCGATCACGTCGTCTTCAACACGAGGCTAGTAACCCGTACGAAGACAAAGCTCGTGGCTTAGCGAAGTCATCCCGAGGAACTCGGCGTGGATACGGATAGAGACGATTCTAGCGAGGATCGTTCCGGTTGATGCCGTTCCCGCTACACGTCATACGAAAGGTATAATGTAGATAAATTTTCCTTTTATTGCAAATTTAAATTTACGGTTATGTCTACACTTGTTGTAATATGCATGCGTGTCTTGTGTGTGTTGTAATAAATAAGAGTATTTATTATTTTTATTGCTTCCGCTGTATTCATGTTTACGAAACATGATCGAACACACACACGCCGCGGTGCCGGAAAACCAACAGTGGTATCAGATCCCAGGTTGTGTTTCGACATAATCGTAAATATGGTTTTGCGATAGTCATAATGTATTTCTGGAAATTTTCTAATTTTGGAAATTTAGAAGTATTTATGGAAATTTTTCAATTTTGGAAAGTCTAGAAGTATTTATGGAAATCTTCCACTTTTGGAAAGTTGGAAGTATTTATGGAAATTGATATTTTCCATAAATAAAATATTTTATTAGATTCTGGAAATTTGTTTCCTAATTTAATCATGATTTGATTTGGGAAATCAAATCTTAAAATATTTTATTTCCATAAGTAGTTTTAATGATTTAGGAAATTGGTTTCCTAAATAGATTTTCCTTAATCAAATAATTCCATGAATAAAATATGTGATTAGATTTGGAAATATGTTTCCTAATTTAATTATGATTTGATTTGGAGAATCAAATCTTAAACATATTTTATTTCCATAAATAGTTATGACATATAAGGAAACATATACATGACATAATTGTATGTCATGTAATTGCATTAGATGCATAACATAATGCCATGCGTGTCGTGACATGTAGATGTATGCCATGTAGATAATAGTTATTTGAATGCAAAGAGGATGAGACATAAAAACCCTTAAACAATATTAAAGCCTACACCTTCCATTAATATGGTTAGAACCAGAGTTCCGTTTCTTGTTTGGGTTGTTCGACTCTCTCCAAGCCCGGCTCGAACCCTAACATGTTCAAACCATGAAATAGTTTAATACTAATATGGTAAGAGTCAGAGGTCAATCGTTAGCTTTGGTTGTTGGACTCTCTCCAAGCTGGGCTAATTGGTTGAATGCGCTCTAACCATATTAAAACTATGTCCCGATTAATGGGTTGGCTTTAACCTGGAGCATCGGCTTGTTGGACTCTCTCCAAGGTAGATGTAAAGGGAGGTGAAGTTGGGTGCTATGCATATGATGCATACTTGTTAATGTGTTAACAACCCGATGTATGTGTGAACATTCAATTAGTTGATAACACATTGTGATAGTTGCATATACGTGATATGCAATCGGTATAGTTGATACCTACCGTCGTAGTTATGAATGGCTTGTTGGACTCTCTCCAAGGTTGTTCATAACTATGATGGATATCAGCCCATTCGAAGATGGACCTACGATCTCCCGAAGTGATTTTGGGGTTTTTGAAATTCGAAAAATGAATGGGATTTATAAATGTATATTGATGCATTTTAAAATCATTTTCTCATATATGCTCGTTTTGTATTTCTAGGTCAATAAATTGATCATGACGCTCTTTGAATTTGCACTATTTTTGGATTCGAACAAACCGATCGGGCCTAACTTTCGGATCGCTTAGAAACCTGAGAATTGTTCTCAAGGCGGAAAAGCTTGCATATGTCCTTGAAGAGCCTCTTCCTGACCGTCCTAAGGACGATGCAACTCCAGACCAAATGTTGGTCTATCAGAAGCATGTGGCAGATTCTGAGCTGGCGAGTTGCATCATGCTAGCGGCGATGGTACCTGAGCTGCAAAAGCAGCATGAGCATATGGATGCTACTACTATGGTCTTCCATCTTCATGAGTTGTTCGATGAGCAAGCGAGATCCGAAAGGTTCGAGGTCTCTAGGCTCCTCTTCACCACGAAGATGCAAGAAGGTTCATCTGTAGTGCAGTTTGTGCTAAAGATGAACGGGTACATCGAGCGGCCTGCTACCCTCGGTTTTGTGATGGATCATGAGTTAAGTATTGACTTAATTCTGCATTGTTTGCCCAAGAGTTTCTCGCAATTTGTGATGAACTATCGGATGAACAAATTGGAATCCACCATTCCCGAGCTCCTCAATATGCTGAAGACTGTGAAGCCTTCTGTGAAGCATGAGGAGAAGGCGGTTCTGTTAGTTGATTCTTCAAAGAAAGGTTCTAAGAGGAAGGCAAAAGAACAGAAGAAAGGAAAGAACAAAAAGGCAAAGAAGGCGGAACCAGCGCAAAAGGGCACTTGCCATCACTGTGGCAAGGAAGGCCACTGACGAAGAAACTACAAGATTTAACTTGAGTCTATGAAGAAGAAGAAGGCATCTGATGCCCCATCCTCTTCAGGTATCTTCGTTATTGATTGTCATTCTATTTCCTTGGACACTTAGGTATTGGATACTGGGTGTAGCTCACATATATGTAATGACATACAGGGGCTAAGGAATAGAAGAAGACTTGTCAGAGGGGAGTCAAATTTGAGAGTTGGCAATCGAGCAAAGGTTGCTGCGGTCGCCATCGGAACTTATTTGCTGAAGCTCCCTAGTGGACTAGTCTTAGAACTGGACAATTGCTATTATGTTCCTTCTCTAATAAAGAACATTGTTTCTATTTCCTGTTTAAATAGAAATGGTTTCCATTTGACGTTTAGTAACAATTGTTGTTATATAACTTTAAATGGCGTACTTTATGGAACTGGAACCTTGAGTAATGGCATTTATACGTTGGACGTATCCAGTGACATTTTCAATATCGAAGCGAGCAACACGCGTGCTTGAAAGGATAATCAAATAGACTCCTATATGTGGCATTGTCGTCTTGGCCATATAAGCAAGAAACGCATGTCCGAATTACACCGATGTAGAATTCTGGAATCGTTTGAATTGGATTCATACGATACATGCGAATCATGCTTAAAAGGCAAGATGACTAAGTTACCTTTTACTGGAAAAGGTGAACGAGTGGGAGAGTTACTAGGTCTAATACATACTGATGTATGTGGACCTATGTCAACTCAAGCATTAGGAGGCTATAGCTACTTCATTACCTTCACCGATGATCACTCAAGGTTTGGGTATGTGTTCTTGATGAAACACAAGTCTGAAGCCTTTGAAAGGTTCAAAGAATTCAGAAATGAAGTAGAGAAACCACATGACAAGAGTATTAAAATACTTCGATCGGATCGAGGTGGTGAATACTTAAGTCAAGAGTTTCTTGATTATCTAAGAGACAATGGCATATTGTCTCAATGGACTCCGCCCTATACACCACAGAATAATCGTGTATCTGAGAGGCGTAACCGGACCTTGTTGGACATGGTCAAGTCAATGATGAATCATGCAACTCTTTCCAAGTCCTTTTGGGGCTATGCACTTCAGACAGCTGTTTACTTGTTAAACAGAATATCAACCAAGGTAGTCTCAACTACTCCATATGAGATATGGAATAGTAAGAAACCTCATGTATCTTACTTGAAGATATGGGGTTGTCCTGCTTATGTGAAGCGGACTGTATCAGACAAATTGGATGCTAAGTCTGATAAATGTCTATTTATTGGATACCCTAAGGAAACTAGGGGTTACCAATTCTATCATCCTGTGGAACAAAAGGTGTTTGTTTCAAGGCATGCTGTGTTTCTAGAGAAAGAGTTTCTCTTGCAAGAAAACAGTGGGAGTGTCGTCGAGCTTGAGGAGGCTCGAGAGACTCAAATAGACATTGATGAGATACCTGGTGAAGCACAACAGCCGACAACTCATAGTGATGGGCAATCGGCTGGACCTATTGTGACACCACATCTTCGTAGATCTGGTAGAACACGCAATATTCCTGAGAGATATGGATTTCTCGTAAGCGAATCGAACGACGTGTTACTCATTGACGATGAGGAGCCTACCAGTTATGAAGAAGTGCTGACAAGTTCAGAAAGGGATAAGTGGCTTGGTGCCATGAAGTCGGAAATGGATTCCATGTATGAAAACCAAGTTTGGAACTTGGTTGACCCACCTGAAGGGATAAAGCCTATAGGGTGCAAGTGGGTTTTCAAGAAGAAAACCGACATGGATGGTAACGTGATTACCTATAAGGCTAGATTGGTGGCGAAAGGATATCGTCAAAAACAAGGTGTTGATTATGACGAAACCTATTCGCCTGTAGCTATGCTTAAATCCATTCGGATGCTCCTGGCCATAGCGGCTCATTATGATTATGAGATATGACAGATGGATGTGAAAACAGCTTTCCTTAATGGAAACCTGCTCGAGGACGTGTATATGATACAGCCTGAGGGTTTCACATCGGTTAATAAAACCAAGGTATGCAAATTGCGATGATCTATTTATAGATTGAAGCAAGCATCCAGGAGCTGGAATATCCATTTTGATGAGACAATCAAAAAGTTTGATTTCTCACAAAATCCAGACGAACCTTGTGTGTACAAGAAGGTTAGTGGGAGTGCAGTCGTATTCCTAGTATTGTATGTCGATGACATACTACTTATAGGAAACGATGTTTCAATCTTGAAGGTTTGGTTATCCAAGACATTCTCCATGAAAGACCTGGGAGAAGCAACCTACATCCTCGGGATTAAGATCTATAGAGATAGATCGAAACGGTTGCTTGGTCTTTCGCAGTCTACATATATAGACCGAATGCTAAAGAGGTTTAGCATGTCGGAATCCAAGAAAGGTTTCCTACCCATCAGGCATGGGGTAAACCTTTCGAAGTCTATGTGTCCGCGCACAGTAGACGAGAGGATTTGCATGAGTAAGATTCCCTATGCATCCGCAATAGGATCTATCATGTATGCTATGTTATGTACGAGGCCCGATGTATCGTATGCTTTGAGTGTCACGAGCAGAAACCAGTCCGATCCAGGAATGGATCATTGGGCGGCTGTTAAGACGATCCTTAAGTACTTGAGAAGAACTAAGGATGTGTTCCTAATATATGGAGAAGGGGACATGGTGATACGCGGGTATACGGATGCGGCTTCGGATAGACAAGGATGATTCCAGTCTCGTGTCGGATCGTGTTCACCTTGAATGGGGGGCGCGATGAGTTGGAAAAGTTCCAAACAAGAGATCAGAGCGGATTCTACCATCGAGGCGAGAATACATTGCGGCAATCGCGAAAGGAAGTTTGGATCAAAAAGTTCGTTCATGAACTTGGTGTGATTTCGGCCATTGTTGAAGCAATACCGGTCTACTGCGACAACAATGGAGCAATTGCACAGGCGAAAGAGCCAAGGTCTCATCAGCGATCCAAACATGTGTTCGCCGATATCACCTTATCAGAGAGATCATCAGTAGGAACGAAATACAAATCGAGAAAATTCCCACTGAAAGGAACTTAGCGGATCCTTTGACTAAGGCATTACCTCAAAGTAAGTCTGAGGGTCATGTTCAAGCTCATGGTATTGGATACCGTAGAGATTGGAATTAGGCCAAGTGGGAGTCTGTTAGTAATATATGAGAGATGTCCTAAGGCAATCGCCTTATGTATGAACCATTTATATGATAAATGAAGATTCACTATTTGAGTATACAGGTTTTATGTATTTGATTGGATCTTAAACTCATTTACTGAATGCCCACGATATGATTCACAGCATGAGAGAATTTGTGATTGGATCACAACTAGTGAGTATCTCTACATGTGTAATTGTGATGTATCGGAATTATCCCTAGTCGATGAATTGATGGATTTGGATACCATCAATTCTGTCGAGACTAGCACGAGGTATACTCCTTGGTGTATCCAAGCAGCTGATTCTCACTGGCTGGAGACATAGTGATGTCCGGAGTTAATCGTGGATGCTAGTTATGGTAACTAGTTCATTGGAGTGACCAGCCGTAAGACTTCATATGGTTCTCTGCATATATAGATATGTCAATGAAGTTCTTACTGTGGCTTAAGTGTGATTTTCCTTTGACTTGCGGTATTCAAGTCATCTTGATCATGGAGACTTATGCTTTGACATCTTAAGCAAACATCTCTAAGGAGATGTGGACCCGGGATGATTGGGTATAAGTCGAAGTGATCGAAGGAGTTTGAATAGCCTATAAAGGATTCACCACTCCTTGCGAGGAGATGTATACCCATGGCCTCTCGTCGGATTGTTACTAAAGTCTTTGGCCAAAGCATTACATGTTTAGAGTAAGGTACTCTTCGATACATGTGGAGTAACTAGAATCCATAGGACGAGGAAATAATACTTGGGCTAGGTGTGACGTAATCAGCCTAGTGGGGACTGACACAATAGACCATGTCCTGAACCAAGTGGGTATAAGATGAGTGAAGGGAATGGGGCACGAATCATTCGAGCTGCTGAAGGGTTTCAAAAATAGTTCTGGATCAACCGTTGATCTTTTCGGTTAATTGGGGATCATGATGTACTACTAGGTGCCACTCATGATCGTTCTATAATTAATGGTTAATTATAGACGGCCAACATAAATCGAGAACCTATTTGGTCACACGCACAACGAGCGTAATCCAAAGGATTTAAAACGAGCTTGAGAATGAGATTCTCAGACCGAGAGAAACTAGGTTTGGTTGGACCAAACATAAAGCGAGCATTAAATCGTTTCAGTCGCAATGGAAGCGTGGATGGGCCGAGTCTTATGAAGACGTAATGGATGAACCAAAATGGTTTGGTTCTAATCCAATGGATGAGAATAAACCAAAGGGTTTGGATTATTTTAAACGAATGAACCAAAAGTTGGTTCGGTTCGTTTTAACTTAAAATAAACCATCATGGTTTGGTTTATTTTAACTTATCTTAATGGAGCGGGTTAACGGGCCTAATGGTTATGATCCAATAACCATTAAGAGAATTAGTTCTCTATAAAAGAGGGCTTAATGGATAATTAAGCCCTAATCCAAAAACCCTAGCCTTTGAGTTGCCGCCCACCCTTGGAGTTGCTCGGCGCCAACCCTAGGCTGCCGCCCAGCTTGTTGTGCCGCCGTCATCTCCTTGTCGGCGTCCAAGCTTCAGCCGGTGAACCCTCCGGCGACCCTCCGGTGATCTTCCTAGGCCTTGGTGAAAAGGTGAGCACTTGGCTTCCTTGTTTTGGTCGGCGCCTACTCCTCCACCAAGCTGTCCATTTTTCTGGACAGCTTCTTCTCCTCTCGTCGGAGCGTCGTTTGGACGACAGTTAGAGCTCCGACAGCGGATAACTTACCGGGGATTCGATCTCCGGTAATCCTCTGAGGTGGAGGACGAAGGATTCGTCAATCGGTTGACGAATACCTCTCCGGAGAAGCGAGTTTTGAGGACTCGTTTTGGATCCGAATTTGGATTCGGATCGTGATCATCTCTCGATCACGTCGTCTTCAACACGAGGCTAGTAACCCGTACGAAGATGAAGCTCGTGGCTTAGCGAAGTCATCCCGAGGAACTCGGCGTGGATACGGATAGAGACGATTCTAGCGAGGATCGTTCCGGTTGATGCCGTTCCCGCTACACGTCATACGAAAGGTATAACGTAGATAAATTTTCCTTTTATTGCAAATTTAAATTTACGGTTATGTCTACACTTGTTGTAATATGCATGCGTGTGTTGTGTGTGTTGTAATAAATAGGAGTATTTATTATTTTTATTGCTTCCGCTGTGTTCATGTTTACGAAACATGATCGAACACACACACGCCGCGGTGCCGGAAAACCAACAGTGGTATCAGAGCCCAGGTTGTGTTTCGACATAATCGTAAAAATGGTTTTGCGATAGTCATAATGTATTTCTGGAAATTTTCTAATTTTGGAAATTTAGAAGTATTATTGGAAATTTTTCAATTTTGGAAAGTCTAGAAGTATTTATGGAAATCTTCCACTTTTCCACAAGGAAGATAGGACATACGGTAGAAGATGAAGAGGTGTAAAAGTTTTACAACTTTCTTTTTCTGATCTTAGCATGTTCATTATGTGTTGATTATACTAGTTTACATTTGTATGTATTTTGTATAATCATGGACCCCGAAGATAAACACAAAAACCGGCGATCCGTCCGTCATCTCTTCCGCAGCTAACCAACTAGAAGAGTTGTGTTGCTTGAACAACTAGTTTGTTCAAGCGATCGATCAAGTTGTTAGCACGACGACGAATTGGTTGTGCTAAGGAAACTCATCCCATCTGAATTAGTTTTTTCATTAGTGAAAATTTTAATCCGGGGACATGGGAGCCAATGAGCCTCCGAAGCAACTACCAACAAGTGGTATCAGAGCCACGGTTTCCGGTTTTGTGTGTTTTGGATTCGGTTACTTTCATGCACATATCATATCTTGAGTATGCCGGATAATAGTAGGATGTGCGTAGGCTAACTTTTTGGTTGCAGGCATAAGATCCGACTATTATGGCTATTTGTGTGTATGTGATTGTTTTGTGTGTGATTGTATGTATATTATTTGAATCCTCGGGGTTGACGAGGCTAGATTAGTATTTAATTTTTGTAATTAAATACGGCATTATTTAGCCACTTATTTTAGTTTACTTTTGATGTAGATTATTTGTACACTCCTTCGTGGAGTATAGGATCGATGGATGTAAATTAAAATAGTTTATCTCGGCTCGGATTTCTTTGGTGACTTGCGCTCGGGAAAAGATGGAGCGGACGAGGTGGCGACACGACGGGATGCGTATTGGAGAACAATGCCATAATAGTTGGGAAAATTCTGTTTTTTCCATATTTATTGCTGATTTGTTTTATATGCATGTTGTGTATGCTTGAAAATCCCTCATTGTCAATTTACTAAGTGGGAGAGGGACATTTTAATTAATTCCCGCGGCCTCCATTACAATTTGACGTGTGATGCAACAAACTTGCGTGTTGGCTCTGAGTGTCTTCCTCCCCATCGGATGGGTTTGTTTGCGGATCACTAGGTCAAATAATGGTTATAGGAAATTATTTAGGAGCGTGTGTACTTCCCCATCAGTAAGGCACATAATCCGAAATAATTCCCTTAGTATCGTGTAATGGTGCACACTTAGATGCAAATAAAAAGTATCCTCCCCATCGGAGTCACTGCTTTTATTTGTAGGGCCAAAGAGGAACCAACTATTAATTTTATTTGTCAAAAAGTAAGGTTGAAAAGATAATAAAATTAATGGGTAAAACCTCCTCTTACAAATGTAGAATTTGTATAAGTCCACACTATCGTGGCATGCGATATTCTCGGTGTTTTGAGGTGTTGGTTGATTTCGAAATTTTATTGTTTTGAGGAATCAATAATATTTGAAATCTAATATTTTGATCATTGTGATTCTTAGGTTTTTCAAATGGCTTTCAACCCACTTGCTGTGATATTAAAAGAAAATAAACTTACTGGAACAAACTATATTGATTGGAAAAGGAACTTGGATATTGTCTTAACTGCAGAGGAGTACAAATTTGTACTCTTCGAGGTCTGTCCTCCTAAGCCCACCGATGACTCTGATGAAAAGGAGAAAGAAAGTTATAAGAAATGGATCAAGGCAGATGAGATGGCGCGGTGTTACATTTTGGTATCTATGTCAAATGTGCTGCAACATCGATCTACGTATTGCTTGAGAGCGCTTTATTTACATTTTATCTATTCAAATAAAACATAGTAAATGGATGACATGTGTTCCTCAAAGGAACACAACTGTCGAGTAGAGTGGCTAATGAAAGATCTACCATGGTGAGGAACACAGATTGGGATCTTTTAATAGTAAACATTAGATGGAAGTCTCTGGAATCGATGAAACAGTCGATATTGCTGATTTGTTTTATATGAATGTTGTGTATGCTTGAAAATTCCTCATTGTCAATTTACTAAGTGGGAGAGGGACATTTTAATTAATTCCCGTGGCCTCTATTACAATTTGACGTGTGATGCAACAAACTTGCGCGTTGGCTCTGAGTGCCTTCCTCCTCATCGGATGGGTTTGTTTGCGGATCACTAGGTCAAATAATGGTTATAGGAAATTATTTAGGAGCGTGTGTACTTCCCCATCGGTAAGGCACATAATCCGAAATAATTCCCTTAGTATCGTGTAATGGTGCACACTTAGATGCAAATAAAAAGTATCCTCCCAATCGGAGTCATTGCTTTTATTTGTAGGGCCAAAGAGGAACCAACTATTAATTTTATTTGTCAAAAAGTATGGTTGACAAGATAATAAAATTAATGGGCAAAACCTCCTCTTACAAATGTAGAATTTGTATAAGTCCACACTATCGTGGCATGCGATATTCTCGGTGTTTTGAGGTGTTGGTTGATTTCGGAATTTTATTGTTTTGAGGAATCAATAATATTTGAAATCTAATATTTTGATCATTGTGATTCTTAGGTTTTTCAAATGTCTTTCAACCCACTTGATGTGATATTAAAAGAAAATAAACTTACTGGAACAAACTATATTGATTGGAAAAGAAACTTGGATATTGTCTTAACTATAGAGGAGTACAAATTTGTACTCTTCGAGGTCTGTCCTCCTTAGCCCACCGATGACTCTGATGAAAAGGAGAAAGAAAGTTATAAGAAATGGATCAAGGCAGATGAGATGGCGCGGTGTTACATTTTGGTACCTATGTCAAATGTGCTGCAACATCAGCATCAGGCCATGACCACAGCTTATGACATGATGTTCAATCTCAAGGAACTTTTCGGACATCAGAGTAGGGCAGCTAGACAGGAGGCTATGAGAAACTTGATGATGACCACAATGGTCGAGGGAATACCCGTTAGGGATCATGTTCTCAAGATGATGGCTCATCTTAATGAGATGGAAGTCCTCGGAGCTGAGATCGATGGGGAAACCCAGGTTGATATTTATTGCTGATTTGTTTTATATGCATGTTGTGTATGCTTGAAAATTCCTCATTGTCAATTTACTAAGTGGGAGAGGGACATTTTAATTAATTCCCGCGGCCTCCATTATAATTTGATGTGTGATGCAACAAACTTGCGCGTTGGCTCTGAGTGCCTTCCTCCCCATCGGATGGGTTTTTTTGCGGATCACTAGGTCAAATAATGGTTATAGGAAATTATTTAGGAGCGTGTGTACTTCCTCATCGGTAAGGCACATAATCCGAAATAATTCCCTTAGTATCGTATAATGGTGCACACTTAGATGCAAATAAAAAGTATCCTCCCCATCGGAGTCACTGCTTTTATTTGTAGGGCCAAAGAGGAACCAACTATTAATTTTATTTGTCATAAAGTAAGGTTGACAAGATAATAAAATTAATGGGTAAAACCTGTTGGGATGTATACTGAAAGCCTAGCTCTTTTGTATGGACATCTTTATTTTGAAATAAGAATCACATGATCATTGTTTGCACGTTATATTTATATGTGTGCATATTGTCTAATATTTTACATTGTAGATAACATGGTGCCTGGGCGCATGTAAGATCATGTTATCAGTCCCTTGTAGAATATAAGTAGAGGCTCACAACCAAGATGGTTTTGGACAAACCATTGGCATGGTTGTAGTGTAGCTTGGTATTGTTTTATCTTGAACATAGAGTTACACTAGTACACCTCGATGTATTGAGCAGGACCGACATAGAGGTGATTCAATTTATTGCTGACTACATAATTGAATCGGACCTCGGATATTATGTTGTACATGCTCTTAATCCCGATATAATAACGGGCACATGTACTTAGTATTTATTTCTTTGATTTACCAGAGGGTGAGATTTCTATGGATTAAATCAATATGCCCGGTAAGTTAGGAAGTGATATTATTTACATGGTGTGCCGTTGATTATAGGAGGAATCCGTGTCCTATATATTAGGTTGATGATGTCCCCTTGAGGAGCTCATAAGGTTCATCATGTAAACCCTGCAGGTTGACTTAGTCAACATGATGATAAGGTTGAGTGGTACTACTCGAGGAGTTAGATGTTAATTAATTGATGGTCAGTAAATCAATTAATTGACGGACATTCGATATCTTAAACACGGAGAGATGGATGTACAAATAATATATGGAGCCCATATTAATTTATGGGGGTTGGTGAGGTAGTTCGATGATGATCCTCTAGTGGAATGGAACATCATTGATGGATCAAGTTTGTGTGGTTCCGATCCATTGGGTGGCCAAGACCCAACTCCTCCTCATGGTCCCTATCGTAGCCTTATATAAACCTCATGAAGTCTAGATCAAATGATGGAAAACAAATCTCTAGATCCGACGGTTAGGATTGAATCCCTAGAACCGACGGTGGAGATTAGATCTCTAGATCCGACGGTTGGGATTAAATTCCTAGAACCGACGGTTGAGATTAAATCTCTAGATCCGACGGTTGGGATTAAATTCCTAGAACCGACGGTTGAGATTAAACTAAGGCCTAAACCTAACTCTATATAAAAGGGAGAGGAAAGGTTGGATAAGGTAGGCGGCAAGAAAATTGGGAATTAGTTCCTATATTTTTGGCTACTGTTGGTGCAGTGGGCACCAAAGTCGAACCGGTATTTTGATTATGGCAAAAGGCTCAATAGTTAAGGGTATATTTGTTATCTTACGAGCTCAATTAAGTGTGCAGAAATGCTAAAGTTGAGCGGAAGGTCTGCGACACCCGGTGGGAACCGAGGTGGTCGGGCAACGCCAGAGGGACTTCGGAGGAAGCCGAGGTACTCGGGTGAAGACCGGAAGCGAGGCTACAAGGTAAGCTCGTGTGAAAGCGAAGCAAGGTCGTTAAGCGTAGATCCGACCCAATACCTCCAATGGAAGGTCTAGGTCGAGATCAGATGGTTAGAACCATCGTACTTTATATTTTAAGCTAAATTGTACTGCAGTCCAAAACCCTTTGACTACAGTCAACTGCTAGTCAAGTTCCAGCCTCGAGAAGAGCTCGAATTTCAAGGGGGTGAATTTGGACTTGACTCGTGTTTTGGTACAAAGGGTGATGTGGCATCAAGGTTGACATCCAAACCATCACCAAGCTTCCTTGTGGTGGACGCCCAAAATAAGGTGAGTTGGCACAAGATGGTTGGCTCCCATGATGTGGCACAAGTTGAATGGCTCCAACAAGTTGGCGCCCAAGGAGGTTGGAGGTGGCACAAGGTGGTTGGATGAAACACCTCATCCTCAAGTTGGCGCCCAAGGAGGTTGGAGGTGGCACAAGGTGGTTGGATGAAACACCTCATCCTTGAGTTGGCGCACAAGGAGGTTGGAGGTGGCACAAGGTGGTTGGATGAAACACCTCATCCTTGAGTTGGCGCAAAGGATGTGGATGAACAAGTCTTGGGGGATAAGAACCTCATCTTGGACACTACCTATGTCTAAATTCATAGATCAATATCCATAAATAGACATGTTCAAGCCAAGCAAATAACAAGAATTCAAGAGCTCTCAACACGCTGCCGTAATGCGCTACTACTACTCACATTTGCTACGACGAAGTCACGAGAAAGCTACATCTTCTACTTATAAGAGTTGTCGGTATATTTATTTAAGTTCTACTTCTTTAAATTGTCTTTGTGCTTTAATCGTAACAAGGAAAGGGGGAGTGTCCCTTTGCCTTGATTTCTTTTTGTAATCGTTGCTCCTACTTCCAACGAAGAGGAGTGGTTTTAGTGAATTTCCCTCCGTACGTGATCAAGGATCACTAGGGCCGTGGATTAGCAATCGAAAGATTGTGAACCACGTAAAAATATCTTGTCTACTTTATATTTCCGCTGTGCATTCTCTACTTGCTTTTTACTTATTGCAAAAGTTTTTAACGACACCGTATCGCTTTTCACCCCCCCCCCATCTAGCGACACTTTCGATCCAACAATTGGTATCAGAGCCGGGGGCGCTAAGATTCGGTGAAACCACCAATCTAGCTTTGTTTTTCTTTTTTTTTACAGATTTTTTATTTATTTATTTCTGTTTTCGTATAATCATTTCACTTGCTTATCTTCTCCTACATATAGAATTGCATTAGAGGCTTTAGGATCCGGATAAGGTTGTCCTTCGGGTTAGATCCCGAGTAAGGTTGTCCTCCGGAACTTCAACGACATTCGCATTTGATTGTTTATTTCTTTTGCAAGTTACATTTTATATATCTTTTTACTTCCCTACTAATCCAAGACGAAAGTCTTGGAATATTCTTTCCGTGTGTGTTTTGCAAGATTCTTTTAATCGTTCTTCTTCTTGTTTTTAAATGGCCCATCTCGAAGGGTTTAGCAACGCTTGACCCGTTTTACAACGGTAATGACTGTCGTTATTGGAAGGGTCGGATGGAATGCTTTCTTAAAACCCAAATCGAGATGTGGATCGTAATCCAAACCGGTTTCACACTTCCTATTAATGAAGATGGTGAATCTTTGGGTTACGATCAATGGTCAAATTCCATGAAAAAACAAGTAGAAGCCGATGCCAAGGCAACTCAAATCTTGCAATGTGGGTTGTCCAAGGAAGAGCTCAACCGCGTCGGCCCCTTCATTAGTGCAAAGGACTTATGGACCAAGCTAGTGGAACTACACGAAGGCACCGACGACACGAAGGTATGTAAAAGAGATTTACTTTTAAATAAATTGTATAACTTGAAAATGTAGGAAAATGAGACCGCAACTCAACTACATGCTCGTATCCAAGACATCGTCAACCAACTCCATGCCATCGGACAAAAGGTCGAGAATCGCGACCTTATCAGGTATTCTCTTAACTCGTTTCCTAGGACCACCTTGTGGGCATCCATGGTCGATGCCTACAAGGTCTCCAAGGACCTTTCTAAAATTAGGTTAGGAATTGTTTTGAACTTGAATTACATGAGCAAACTAACGTGGTCGGTAGAAGAGTATTGCGTTAGTTGCAGGTTCCAAGAAGAAGAAGCCCGCAAGCAAGCCACCCCCGAAGGAAGAAGACGAGTCCGAATCGGAAGTAGACTCCGAAATAGAATCCGAACTAGTCAATCTAGTTCGGAAGATGATCAAGAGATGAAAACGACCAACAACTCAAGGTAAGCCTAAACCTAATTCAAATACTTCTAATTTTAGATGCTATGAGTGCAACAGGTTCGGTCACATCAAGTCCGAGTGCCCAAAGCTAAAGAATAACGCATCAAAGACCAAGAAAGCGCTAAACGCTACTTGGGAGGAGTTGTCGGAGGAAGAAGACGATATCCAAGCTCTAATGGCCAAGCCGACCGAGCACGACTCCGAAACCGAAGAAGAGTCCGAGTCCGAATCCGATGATGAGCTTCCATTCAAGACAAGCCACGGATCCGTATCCGGTTCAAAAGAATCATTAAGGGTAAGTCGGTCGTTACTTAATACTTTGTATGGTGCAATTAAATTTTTAAATAAGAAACTAGCTAAGTCCGAGTCAAAGGTCGAGACCCTAATTGAGGAGGTTAACCTTCTCAAACATGAGGTCTCCCTAACCTCTTCGACTACTCGTATTCAAGAGGAGGACTCAACTCAAGTTGAAAAGCTTGAAGTTGAGAACTCGCTTTTGAAAACACAAGTCGAAGACCTTAGGAACACGTTGGAAAGGTTCACTTTGGGATCCAAGGGAATTGACCTCTTACTTGGATCACAAAGGGCCGTGTACAACAAGGCCGGACTCGGGTTTAACTCAAATACAACCAATAAGTCATATATGTCTATAGTAAACCAACATAAGAAAAATGTCCAAGCATGGGTCCCTAAGACCACTTTGATTTCAACTTTAGGATCTAACATGTATTGGGTTCCCAAGGACCAAATTCACTATGTGAATAGACCCACTCGATTCAATGGTCCAGGGGGAGCCAATACAAAATGTATTTTTGTTAAGTCTTAGAAATTGCATGCTTAGTTTTTCCTTTATTTTTAGAATGGTTAGATAGGACTCATAACCAACTAAAATCCTGCGAAAAGATTGAGCCTCGGGGAGCCTCTTTTCAAAAATAAACCAACTAAAATCCTACGAAAAGATTGAGCCTCGGGGAGCCTCTTTTCAAAAATAACTAGTTAGACCAAGACGTAGTCTCAAGTAAGTCGAGTTATCAATTTCTTGAAATTAGCTTTGTCTAAGGAAGTGGTCGTTGTTCCGATCAAAGAAGGCCTCTGTGCCTCGCCACGACCTGGAAGCTAATCTCTTGAAAAGATTACTTGATGAGCTTAGACTAAATCCGAATCTAACCTAATGTTGGTTAATTTAAATTCATTAAAATTAATCAAGTAAAATTGATAGTCATCTCACAATAACACATAGGAATAACATGTTTTGATCATGTAGATATTGGTGAGATGATTTAGGTTTAAAAACTTACAAACAACCCTTTAGTAATTCCAATATCCGATCCAACTACCTTATGTGTAGGATCAATGGATGTTGGACAGTGGTTGCTCCCGACACATGACCGGGGATCAACTCAAATTTTCGAAGTTACGATTCAAACGACAAGGATCGGTAGCCTTCGGAAATAACGGCAAGCTCAAAATCATCGGATCAGGTGATATTGAGCTCAACTCTAACTTTACAATTCAAAATGTCTTATTAGTAGAAAACTTTCAATATAATTTACTTAGTGTAAGCCAATTGTGTGATAACAATTATAAGGTCATATTTCTAGAAAATGAATGCGTAATCAAAATAAATGCAACATCTAAAATAATACTTAAAGGAACTAGGAGTAGCAACATCTACACAATAAATTTACCCAACTCCTCAACCAAGTGTCTTATGACACAGCAAGAGGAATCTTGGTTATGGCACCGAAGACTCGGACACTCGCACCCAAGACTCGTCCACAAGATGAGTCAGAGTGGCTTGGTTATAGGTTTGCCTAAACTAAACAACTTGGATAATAAAATATGTAATGCTTGTCAACAAGGTAAACAATCTAGGACACAACATCAATTAACTAATCAAGAACGAACCAAAAGTGTTCTTGAGCTCCTACACATGGATCTATTTGATTCACATGGAGCTAAGTCACTCAATGGTAGTCAATTTTGCTTAGTCATAATTGACGACTATTCTAGATTTACTTGGGTTAGGTTTATCAAACATAAAAATGATACCTAGACCAACTAATCAATCTTTGTAGGTTAATCGAAAATCAAAAGAACCTTAAGATTAAAAGACTTAGAAGCGATCATGGTGGTGAATTCAAAACCACAGTTTACTGATTTACGTAACCTAAACGGATACCACCATGAGTTTTCATGTCCTAGAACCCCACAACAAAATGGGTTAGTCGACGGAAAAATAGAACCCTACAAGAAGCCGCTAGGACAATGTTAAACGAGTATAACCTACCCGATAGATTTTGGGCGAGGCGTTAGTACGCTTGCTATGTCCAAAATAGGATCCTTATGGTAAAGAGGCACCAAAAGACCTCAGACGAGATTTATCACGATAAAATACCGAACATCAAGTACTTTAGGGTATTTGGATGTAAGGTACATATCTTAAACACTAAGGATTACCTAGGGAAATTCAAATCCAAAACCTCTCGAACCTTTCTAGGATACTCAACCACCAGAGAGCTTATAGGGTATACAATCACGACACTCTTAGAGTCGAAGAAACCATTAATATAGTTTTCGACGAAGGACACGAACCCGCTCAATCCTTAACAAAACCAACTAGCAAATCAACTTATAGCGAACCCGACTGATCTTGAACTTGAATCTCGTCTAACCCAAGTCATCCTATCGACCAAGTGATAGATGACTCTAACCCAAGTCAAACTAGAACTCACCCAAGTCATCCTATCGACCAAGTGATAGATGACCCTAACCCGAGTCACACTAAGACTCAAACAAATCATCCTATCAATCAAGTTATAGGTGATCCAAATTTAGGGTTCGAACTAGAGCTTCATATCGAACCTTAGTCAAATCTCGTTAATTTCAAAATCGAACCCAAAACTATTGAACAAGCACTTCTTGATCCCGATTGGATTATTGCTATGCAAGAAGAGCTAGCTCAATTCACTAGAAATGAAGTCCGGGAATTAGTACCACCACCTAAAGAAAAATCAATTATTGGAACAAGGTGGGTATTTCAAATAAACTTGATGATAAAGGTGAAGTAGTTAGAAATAAAGCTAGGTTAGTCGAAAAGGGTTTAGTCAAGTCGAAGGTTTAGATTACGATGAGACCTACGCCTCGTAGCTGCACTAGAGTCCATCCGAATGTTGTTAGCATATGCACATCGAGGTTTTAAATTGTTTCAAATGGATGTCAAGTCAGCATTTTTGAATGGATACATTAAGGAAGAAGTTTACGCTACCAACCTCCGGATTCAAAATCTAGATAAACTCGACCATGTCCTTAGACTTAAGAAAGCCCTATATGGACTCAAACAAGCCCCAAGAGCTTGGTACGAAGGCTTTCGATCTATCTTAAGTCCAAAGGATTCAACCAAGGTTTAGTCGACCCAACCTTATTCGTTAAAACCGTAGGAAAAGAAATCTTTATAGCCCAAATCTATGTAGATGATATAATTTTTGGAACTACCAACTCGATCCTCGCTAAACTAATTCATCTCACTTATGGAAAGTGAATTTGAAATGAATTTAGTGGGAGAGTTAAGTTTCTTCTTAGGTTTACAAATTAAACAAACTAAAGATGGAATATATTTACATCAACAAAAATATACTAAGGACTTAATAAATCGATTTGGAATGCAAGATGCTAAAATAATCAATACACCTATGGCAACTAATGTTAATATAAACGAAGATGTAAGAAAACCCGTTGACCTAAAATACTATAGGAGCGAATAGAAGTCTCCTATACTTAACCATGAGCCGACCCGACATTTTATTCACGGTGTAAGTATGCGCAAGGTTACAAACCTGCAAGGAGTCTCACCTAACCCTAGTCAAGCGTATCCTTAGATATCTAAAGGGCACGCTAAACGAGGTATTTGGTACCCTAGATCTACCGAGTTTAATCTAATCGGCTACTCGACTCCGACTATGCGGTAGTAAACTCGATAGAAAGAGCACGAGTGGTTGTTGTCAAATCCTCTCGAGTCTAGTAAGTTGGTGCAAGAGGGAAGCGACATTGCGTTGCCTTATCTACCACCGAAGCCGAATACGTTGCGATGGGTGAGTGTGTCTCTCAGCTCCTGTGGATGAAGCACACTCTCCAAGACTTTAGCTTAATCTTTAACAACATTAAAACCTACATAGATAACATTAGTTCAATTAACTTAACTAAAAATCCAATATGTCATTCTAGGACAAAACATATAGAAGTTAAACACCACTTCATTAGGGAACATGTAACTAATGGAACTATACAACTAGAGTATGTTGAGGGGGAGTAAAAATTATTTTTCAAGAACTCACCTTCGGTCAAGGGGGAGGTTACCTCAAAGGGGAGAACTTGAAACAATAATATTTCTCACTCATGCTTAATCTTTATGCTAGCTCATTCATACTTAATCATTATGCTAGCTCATTCATATTTAATCATTATGCTAGCTCATTCATATTTAATCTTTATGCTAGCTCATTCATATTCAATCTTTATGCTAGCTCATTCATGCTTAATCATTATGCTAGCTCATTCATATTTAATCTTTATGCTAGCTCATTCATGCTTAATCATTATGCTAGCTTACTGTTATGCTTAATTTTTCCTTAACTTTTGTGTCGGTTTGCCATGAATCAAAAAGGGGGAGATTGTTGGTGCAGTGGGCACCAAAGTCGAACCGGTATTTTGATTATGGCAAAAGGCTCAATAGTTAAGGGTATATTTGTTATCTTACGAGCTCAATTAAGTGTGCAGAAATGCTAAAGTTGAGCGGAAGGTCTGCGACACCCGGTGGGAACCGAGGTGGTCGGGCAACGCCAGAGGGACTTCGGAGGAAGCCGAGGTACTCGGGTGAAGACCGGAAGCGAGGCTACAAGGTAAGCTCGTGTGAAAGCAAAGCAAGGTCGTTAAGCGTAGATCCGACCCAATACCTCCAATGGAAGGTCTAGGTCGAGATCAGATGGTTAGAACCATCGTACTTTATATTTTAAGCTAACTTGTACTGCAGTCCAAAACCCTTTGACTACAGTCAACCGCTAGTCAAGTTCCACCTCGAGAAGAGCTCGAATTTCAAGGGGGTGAATTTGGACTTGACTCGTGTTTGGTACAAAGGGTGATGTGGCATCAAGGTGGACATCCAAACCATCACCAAGCTTCCTTGTGGTGGACCCAAAATAAGGTGAGTTGGCACAAGATGGTTGGCTCCCCATGATGTGGCACAAGTTGAATGGCTCCAACAAGTTGGCGCCCAAGGAGGCTGGAGGTGGCACAAGGTGGTTGGATGAAACACCTCATCCTCAAGTTGGCGCCCAAGGAGGTTGGAGGTGGCACAAGGTGGTTGGATGAAACACCTCATCCTTGAGTTGGCAGGTTGGAGGTGGCACAAGGTGGTTGGATGAAACACCTCATCCTTGAGTTGGCGCAAAGGATGTGGATGAACAAGTCTTGGGGGATAAGAACCTCATCTTGGACACTACCTATGTCTAAATTCATAGATCAATATCCATAAATAGACATGTTCAAGCCAAGCAAATAACAAGAATTCAAGAGCTCTCAACACGCCGTCGTAACGCCGCTACTACTACTCACATTTGCTACGACGAAGTGCCGCCGACAACGAAAGCTACATCTTCTACTTATAAGAGTTGTCGGTATATTTATTTAAGTTCTACTTCTTTAAATTGTCTTTGTGCTTTAATCGTAACAAGGAAAGGGGGAGTGTCCCTTTGCCTTGATTTCTTTTTGTAATCGTTGCACCTACTTCCAACGAAGAGGAGTGGTTTTAGTGAATTGCCCTCCGTACGTGATCAAGGATCACTAGGGCCGTGGATTAGCAATCGAAAGATTGTGAACAACGTAAAAATATCTTGTCTACTTTATATTTCCGCTGTGCATTCTCTACTTGCTTTTTACTTATTGCAAAAGTTTTTAACGACACCGTATCGCTATTCACCCCCCCCCTCTAGCGACACTTTCGATCCAACAGCTACCTCATCAATAACCAATTTTCTCCTAAGTTCTATATAAGGGAGCATGGGTTGGGCGGCAACTAAGTTTTTGAAGGGTTCATGATGGATGCTAAGGAAATTAGGGTTTTGCCTAGCATTACTTGGGCGGCAAGCAACCTCAAGGAGGAAACCCTAATTAGGGTTTTGGCTCCTTAGGTTGGGCGGCCAAGGTGGTGGAGCTAGAGGGGGCGGCAACCTATGGATGAGCTTGTCTTCTTCATTGGAGGTGGCTAGCTCCTAGATCTCTCCTCTCCACCATGCTTAGGCGGCAAGAAACCTATGGAGGAAACCCTAATTAGATTAGGGTTTGGCTCTTTGGATTAGGCGGCTAGGTTTGGAAGTTATGGTTGGGTGGCAACTATAGGGGAAGGGCTCATCTTCTTCCTTCTAAGGGTTGGCCGGCCACTACCTTCTCTTCCTCTACCTTGGGCGGCAAGAAATCCAAAGGAAGCTTGGTTGGGAGGCTAGGGTTTGGAAGGTAAGGTAGGTGGCAACTATAGGGGAAGTGTTCTTCTTCTTCCTAGGGTGTTGGCCGGTTCCTATCCTTTTTCCTATACCTTTGGTGGTGCCCAACCTATTCCTCTTTTCCCTTTGTTTTCCTCTTGGCCGGCGGCACTAGGAGCTAGGGTTTGTCCCTAGTTCGGTTGCTTGGTTGTTTCCATTATGTTCTCTCTATTCTTGGGGCCGGCGGCATCAATCCTTTGTGGATTGGTGGTTGGCTCAAGAAAGAAGGGAAAGAGAGTTCTTCATTCTTTGGATTGAAGAAGATCTAAGAAGCTTCAACTTGTGGAGGATCTTCGCCCACACGAAGTCTACAAGGAGGTTAGGACATACGATAGAAGATCAAGAGGTATAAAAGTTTTATAACTTTTATTTATGATCTTTGCATGTTTCTATTCTTAATTGATATGCTAGCTTAAGTTCTTTAGGTTAGTATATGTTGATTATACTAGTTTGCATTTGCATGTATTTGTATAATCATGGACCCCGAATAAGAAACACAAAAACCGGCGATCCGTCCGTCGTCTCTTCCGCGGCTAACCGACAAGAAGAGTTGTGTTGCTTGAACAACTAGTTTGTTCAAGCGATCGCTCGAGTCGTTAGCACGATGACTAATTGGTTGTGCTTAGGAAACTCATCCCATCCGGATTAGTTTTCATTAGTGAAAATTTTAATCCGGGGACATGGGAGCCTATGAGCATTCCGAGAAATAGCACGGTTGCCAACAAATTGGTATCAGAGCTTCTGGGCAATACCAACAAATTGGTATCAGAGCCATGGTTTCCGGTTTTGTGTGTTTTGGATTCGGTTACTTTCACGCATTTATCATATATTGTGTATGCCGGATAATAGTAGGATGTGCGTAGGCTAACTTTTCTGTTGCAAGCATAAGATACAACTATTATGGCTATATATGTGTGTATGTGATTGCATGTGTGTGTGATTGTATATTATTTTAGTCCTCGGGGTTGACGAGGCTAGATTAGTATTTAATTTTTGTAATTAAATATGACATTGTTTAGCCGTTCATTTTAGTTTACTTTCGATCTAGATTATTTGTACACTCCTTCGTGGAGTATAGGATCGATGGATGTAAATTAAAATGTTTTATCTCGTCTCGGAACTCTTTGGTGACTTGCGCACGGGAAAAGATGGAGCGGACGAGGCGGCGACACGACGGGACGCATATTGGAGAACAATGCCATAATAGTTGGAAAAATTCTGATTTTTCCATATTTATTGCTGATTTGTTTTATATGCATGTTGTGTGTGCTGAAAATTCCTCATTGTCAATTTACTAAGTGGGAGAGGGACATTTTAATTAATTCCCGCGGCCTCTATTACAATTTGACATGTGATGCAACAAACTTCCGCGTCGGCTTTGAGTGCCTTCCTCCCCATCGGATGAGTTTGTTTGCGGATCACTAGGTCAAATAATGGTTATAGGAAATTATTTAGGAGCGTGTGTACTTCCCCATCGTTAAGGCACATAATCCGAAATAATTCCCTTAGTACCGTGTAATGGTGCACACTTAGATGCAAATAAAAAGTAGTTTTATTTGTAGGGTCGAAGAGAAACCAACTATTAATTTTATTTGTCAAAAAGTAAGGTTGACAAGATAATAAAATTAATGGGTAAAACCTCCTCTTACAAATGTAGAATTCGTATACGTCCACACTATCGTGGCATGCGATATTCTCGGTGTTTGAGGTGTTGGTTGATTTCAAATTTTATTGTTTGAGGAATCAATAATTTTTTATTGAAATCTACAGTAATAATAAGCATGTTGTGTGTGCTTAAAAATTCCTCATTATCAATTTACTAAGTGGGAGAGGGATATTTTAATTAATTCCCGCGGCCTCCATTACAATTTGACATGTGATGCAACAAACTTGCGCGTCGGCTCTGAGTGCCTTCCTCCCCATCGGATGAGTTTGTTTGCAGATCACTAGGTCAAATAATGGTTATAGGAAATTATCTAGGAGCGTGTGTACTTCCACAGCGGTAAGGCACATAATCCGAAATAATTCCCTTAGTACCCTGTAATGGTGCACACTTAGATGCAAATAAAAAGTATCCTCCCCATCGGAGTCACTGCTTTTATTTGTAGGGCCAAAGAGGAACCAACTATTAATTTTTATTTGTCAAAAAGTAAGGTTGACAAGATAATAAAATTAATGGGTAAAACCTCCTCTTACAAATGTAGAATTCGTATACGTCCACACTATCGTGGCATGCGATATTCTCGGTGTTTTGAGGTGTTGGTTGATTTCAAAATTTTATTGTTTGAGGAATCAATAATTTTTTGAAATCTAAAGTAATGATCTATGTGATTCTTAGGATTTTCAAAATTGACTTTCAGTCCACTTATTTTGATACTAAAGGAAATAAACTTATTGTACCCAAATTATATTGATTGGAAATGAATCCAAATATTGTCTTATCTGCTAGTATGCAATCTTCGAAGAGTGTCCTCAAGCCATCATTGCTCAAAAGTGTTTCTACTTCTAAGCCGAAAGGCATGAAGAAGGAGAAACAAGGTGGAGCAAATGTGGTGGGAGGATCTCAGGGAGGAGTAAAGAAGCCGAAAGGCAAGTACTTCAGGTGGACATAAGAAGAAGGATTGTCCCAATCCGAAGCAAGAGCAAAAGTATATCTTTTGGTCTAGTCGTTGTAACATGGTTAGCGGTGTTATCTACCGGTACCTGGTGTGTAGATATGAGAGCCACTAATCATGTCTGCAATACTTTGCAGGGGTTCCAGGAAACCCGACGACTAGCTAAAGGGGATATTACCATTTACTTGGGCAATGCCATGAAGATGGCGGCTATTGCAGTGGGAGATGTTTTATTTATCTTTTGAGAAAAATAAAGTTTTTGGTTCTTAAGAATTTCCTTTATGTACCCTTATTTAGAAAGAATTGATTTCGATTTCTAAATAGTTTTTGGATGGATAATCTATTTCTTTTCATGATTTGATTTGTTATAAAAGGAATAGGGAAATTATCTATTCAGGTACATAGATAGGAAATTTATAAATTGAACCACAAGCTCCCACAGTGCAAATAGAAGTTAATAACTCATCTTCTAATTCCAATAAGAGAAAAGAACCTTCGAAGATGAACCAAACATATCTTTGGCTTCTTAGGCTTGGTCACATTAACCTAAGCAGAATTCAAAGGTTGATAGCTGATGGACCTTTGGGTTCATTAGTGGTGGAGGATCTCCCAACCTACGAATCTTGCTTGGAGGGTAAGATGACCAAGAGGCCTTTTTAAGGCCAAGGGGTATAGAGCCAATGATTTGTTAGAAATGGTTCATTCTGATTTGTGAGGTCCTATGACTATCTAGGCAAGAGGTAATCTTGAATATTTCGTCTCTTTCATAGACGATTATTCAAGATATGGATGACACTATGATCTGATCGTGGTGGTGACAACCTCTTGGGAGAGTTTAGGAACTACTTATCAGAGGTTGGGATTCAATCCCAATTGACTGCACCTGGCACACCCCAGCAGAACGGTGTAGCAGAGCGAAGGAATATGACTCTTATGGAGATGGTTAGATCGATGATGAGTTATTCTGACTTGTTTTATAGTCCTAGAGATCAGAGGGTGATCGTTAACACGAATGCCAGATTTCTAGAGAAAGACTATGTGATAAGCCACAAGCCCAAGGGTAAAATTGTTCTGGAGGAGTTAAAAAGGGAAGTCACTTCTTTAGTACCACTGCATAAGAGGACATACCACATGTCACTGCACCGCGTGTCACAGAGGATACACAGAAGATACCTCGTCGTAGTGGGAGGGTTGTTAGACAACCTCTTAGATTCATGTTTTTGGACAAATCTTCTGATTTGGTCCCTAGCAAACATGAACCTGATCCCTAGACATACGACGAGGCAATCCAAGATATAAATACAGCATCTTTGCAAAGTGCAATGAATACTGAGATTGAATCTATGGATTCAAGTCAGGTCTGGGAGCTCTCATGCATAGCAACTCATATGGATTATGAGACGTGATGATGGATGTCAAGACAAGATTCCTTAGTGGAAGTCTTGAGGAATCCATCTACGAGAGGGATTCATTGCTAAGGGCAAAGAGCGTATTGTATATAAGCTTAATCAGTCCGTTAATGGACTGAAGCAAGCTTTGAAGTCTTGGGACATCCGCTTTGAGGAGGTAAATCCAGTCTTATGGATTTATTCAAAGTTCGGATGAGTCTTGTGTATATCAGAGAAGTTACGGAAACGTAGTGGTATTTTTGTACTATACGTAGATGACATTTTGGTGGTTGGCGACAACATCGTGTTATCGACGTAAGGGTATGGTCGTCAAACGATGATATGAAGGACTTGGGAGAAGTGGGTCACAACCTTGGGGATCAAGGTTGTTGTGCTTATCCCAAGCTTCATACATAGACATGGTTTTGGATCGCTTTAGCATGCAATACTCCAAGAAGGGTTTTCTACCTTCGTGTATGGAGTTCCTTTATCAAAGGAGATGTATCCTAGATCATCCGAGGAGATAGAGGAGATGAAGGCGGTCCCTTATGCTTGCAAGAGGGAAGCCTCATGTATGCGATGCTCAGACGAGACCATATCCGCTGTGGGCATGGTCCAGATATCAAAGTAATCCAGGACAGGGATATTGGACTGCGGTAAAGCATATATTGTAGCGCCTGAGAAGGACTAGGGATTATATGCTAGTTTAATGCAGACCAATTACTCCATGTGGGTTACACATCCGATTTCCAATCGATAGGGATAATAAGAAGTCTACCTCGTGGTTTGTGTTTACTTTGGGAGGTGGAGCCATAGTATGGAAGAGTGTCTAGCGTAAATGCGTGGTGGACTCTACCATGGAAGTCGATCAGATGGCCTCTAAGGCGCCAAATTTGGGTGGCTCAGAATTTCCTAATGGACTTGGATGTGATTCCTGGTTTGCCCAGAACTATCACAATTTATTGTGATAATAATGGTGCAGTTGCAAGCTCGAAGGAACCACGAGCCCATAAGGTTAGTAAACACATAGAGTGCAAGTACCACCTGATACGAGAAATCGTTAAGGAGGTAGAAGTTCTTTGCCGCCAAGATTGCATCAGAGGATGACTGGTAGACCCTTTCACTAAGGCCCTTAAGCGAGAGCTTTGATAGGCATGTGGAGGAAGGGGAATCGGATGTATGGCAAGAAGAGGACAAAGATAGTCTTTTAGTATAAGTGGGAGATTGTTGGGATGTATACTGAAAGCCTAGCTCTTTTGTATGGACATCTTTATTTTGAAATAAGAATCACATGATCATTGTTTGCACGTTATATTTATATGTGTGCATATTGTCTAATATTTTACATTGTAGATAACATGGTGCCTGGGTGCGGCACAGAATATCATGTTATCAGTCCCTTGTAGAATATAAGTAGAGGCTCACAACCAAGATGGTTTTGGACAAACCATTGGCATAGTTGTAGTATAGCTTGGTATTGTTTTATCTTGAACATAGAGTTACACTAGTACACCTCGGTGTATTGAGCAGGACCGACATAGAGGTGATTCAATTTATTGCTGACTACATAATTGAATCGGACCTCGGATATTATGTTGTACATGCTCTTAATCCCGATATAATAACGGGCACATGTACATAGTATTTATTTCTTTGATTTACCAGAGGGTGAGATTTCTATGGATTAAATCAATATGCCCGGTAAGTTGGGAAGTGATATTATTTATATGGTGTGCCATTGATTATAGGAGGAATCCGTGTCCTATATATTAGGTTGATGATGTCCCCTTGAGGAGCTCATAAGGTTCATCATGTAAACCCTGCAGGTTGACTTAGTCAACATGATGATAAGGTTGAGTGGTACTACTCGAGGAGTTAGATGTTAATTAATTGATGGTCAGTAAATCAATTAATTGACGGACATTCGATATCTTAAACACGGGGAGATGGATGTACAAATAATATATGGAGCCCATATTAATTTATGGGGGTTGGTGAGGTAGTTCGATGATGATCCTCTAGTGGAATGGAACATCATTGATGGATCAAGTTTGTGTGGTTCCGATCCATCGGGTGGCCAAGACCCAACTCCTCCTCATGGTCCCTATCGTAGCCTTATATAAACCTCATGAAGTCTAGATCAAATGATGGAAAACAAATCTCTAGATCCGACGGTTAGGATTGAATCCCTAGAACCGACGGTGGAGATTAGATCTCTAGATCCGACGGTTGGGATTAAATTCCTAGAACCGACGGTTGAGATTAAATCTCTAGATCCGACGGTTGGGATTAAATTCATAGAACCGACGGTTGAGATTAAACTAAGGCCTAAACCTAACTCTATATAAAAGGGAGAGGAAAGGTTGGATAAGGTAGGCGGCAAGAAAATTGGGAATTAGTTCCTATATTTTTGGCTACCTCATCAATAACCAATTTTCTCCTAAGTTCTATATAAGGGAGCATGGGTTGGGCGGCAACTAAGTTTTTGAAGGGTTCATGATCGATGCTAAGGAAATTAGGGTTTTGCCTAGCATTACTTGGGCGGCAAGCAACCTCAAGGAGGAAACCCTAATTAGGGTTTTGGCTCCTTAGGTTGGGCGGACATGGTGGTGGAGCTAGAGGGGGCGGCAACCTATGGATGAGCTTGTCTTCTTCCTTGGAGGTGGCTAGCTCCTAGATCTCTCCTCTCCACCATGCTTAGGCGGCAAGAAACCTATGGAGGAAACCCTAATTAGATTAGGGTTTGGCTCTTTGGATTAGGCGGCTAGGTTTGGAAGTTATGGTTGGGCGGCAACTATAGGGGAAGGGCTCATCTTCTTCCTTCTAAGGGTTGGCCGGCCACTACCTTCTCTTCCTCTACCTTGGGCGGCAAGAAATCCAAAGGAAGCTTGGTTGGGCGGCTAGGGTTTTGAAGGTAAGGTAGGTGGCAACTATAGGGGAAGTGTTCTTCTTCTTCCTAGGGTGTTGGCCGGTTCCTATCCTTTTTCCTATACCTTTGGTGGTGCCCAACCTATTCCTCTTTTCCTTTTGTTTTCCTCTTGGCCGGCGGCACTAGGAGCTTGGGTTTGTCCCTAGTTCGGTTGCTTGGTTGTTTCCATTATGTTCTCTCTATTCTTGGGGCCGGCGGCATCAATCCTTTGTGGATTGGTGGTTGGCTCAAGAAAGAAGGGAAAGAGAGTTCTTCATTCTTTGGATTGAAGAAGATCTAAGAAGCTTCAACTTGTGGAGGATCTTCGCCCACACGAAGTCTACAAGGAGGTTAGGACATACGATAGAAGATCAAGAGGTATAAAAGTTTTATAACTTTTATTTATGATCTTTGCATGTTTCTATTCTTAATTGATATGCTAGCTTAAGTTCTTTAGGTTAGTATATGTTGATTATACTAGTTTGCATTTGCATGTATTTGTATAATCATGGACCCCGAATAAGAAACACAAAAACCGGCGATCCGTCCATCGTCTCTTCCGCGGCTAACCGACTAGAAGAGTTGTGTTGCTTGAACAACTAGTTTGTTCAAGCGATCGCTCGAGTCGTTAGCACGATGACGAATTGGTTGTGCTTAGGAAACTCATCCCATCCGGATTAGTTTTCATTAGTGAAAATTTTAATCCGGGGACATGGGAGCCTATGAGCATTCCGAGAAATAGCACGGTTGCCAACAAATTGGTATCAGAGCTTCTGGGCAATACCAACAAAACCTCCTCTTACAAATGTAGAATTTGTATAAGTCCACACTATCGTGGCATGCGATATTCTCGGTGTTTTGATGTGTTGGTTGATTTCGGAATTTTATTGTTTTGAGGAATCAATAATATTTGAAATCTAATATTTTGATCATTGTGATTCTTAGGTTTTTCAAATGGCTTTCAACCCACTTGCTGTGATATTAAAAGAAAATAAACTTACTGGTACAAACTATATTGATTGGAAAAGAAACTTGGATATTGTCTTAACTGCAGAGGAGTACAAATTTGTACTCTTCGAGGTCTGTCCTCCTAAGCCCACCGATGACTCTGATGAAAAGGAGAAAGAAAGTTATAAGAAATGGATCAAGGCAGATGAGATAGCGCGGTGTTACATTTTGGTATCTATGTCAAATGTGCTGCAACATCAGCATCAGGCCATGACCACAGCTTATGACATGATGTTCAATCTCAAGGAACTTTTCGGACATCACAGTAGGGCAACTAGACAGGAGGCTATGAGAAACTTGATGACGACCACCATGGTCGAGGGAACACCCGTTAGGGATCATGTTCTCAAGATGATGGCTCATCTTAATGAGATGGAAGTCCTCGGAGCTGAGATCGATGGGGAAACCCAGGTCGATATCATTTTCCAGTCTCTGCCTAGGAGTTTTGAGCAGTTCCGCCTCAACTACAATATGAACAAAAGGTTGTATTCGTTGGCGGAGCTTCTGACAGAACTCCAGGCGACAGAGGGGCTTTTTCGTCAAAGCGCTCAAGCCATGGTTGCTCAGAAGGTTTCTTCTTCTAAACCGAAAGGTAAGAAGAAGAAGAAGCAAGGTGGAGCAAAGAAAGTGGCAGTGGGACCTCAGGCAGGAGTGAAGAAGCCGAAAGGCAAGTGCTTCACTTGCAAGGAGACTGGACATTGGAAGGTGGATTGTCCTCGCCGAAAGAACAAAGGTATATCTTCTTGTTTAGTTGTTGAAACATGTTTAGCGGTGTTATCTACCAGTGCCTGGTGTGTAGATACAGGAGCCACTGATAATGTCTGCAATACTTTCGGTTTGTAGTGGGAGATGTTTATTTATCTTTTGATAGGAATAAAGTTTTGGTTTTGAGAAATTGTCTTTATGTACCTACTTTTAGAAAGAATTTAATTTCAGTTTCTAAATTGTTTATGGATGGATATTCTATTTCTTTTAATGACAAAGTGGTTATAAAAAGGAATAGGGAGATTATCTGTTCTGGTACATTGGTTGGCAATTTGTATACTCTGGAACCGAAAACTCCCATGATGCATATAGAAGTAAATAACTCATCTTCTAAGTCTAATAAGAGAAAAGAACCTTCGAAAATGAACCAGTCATATCTTTGGCATCTAAGGCTTGGTCATATTAACCTGAGCAGAATTCAAAGGTTGATAGCTGATGGACCTTTGGGTTCATTAGTAGTGGAGGATCTCCAAACTTGCGAATCTTGCTTGGAAGGTAAAATGACCAAGAGACCTTTCAAGGCCAAGGGGTATAGAGCCAAAGATGTGTTAGAATTGGTTCATTCTGATTTGTGTGGTCCTATGTCTATCTAGGCAAGAGGTGGTTTTGAATATTTCGACTCTTTTATAGACGATTATTCAAGATATGGATACATTTACTTGATGCACCGCAAGTCTGAATGCTTTGACAGGTTCAAAGAATTCAAGGCTGATGTGGAGAACCGTCAAGGTAAAAGTATCAAGACACTACGATCTGATCGTGGTGGCGAGTACCTCTTGGGAGAGTTTAGGAGTTACTTATCAGAGGCTGGGATTCAATCCCAATTATCCGCACCTAGCACACCCCAGCAGAATGGTGTGGCGGAGCGAAGGAATAGGACTCTTATGGAGATGGTCAGATCGATGATAAGTTATTCTGAGTTACCTGATTCGTTCTGGAGGTTTGCTCTGGAAACAGCAGCAAACATTCTGAACTTGGTTCCATCTAAGTCAGTAGCCTCTACTCCCACAGAGTTGTGGACTGGGCGAAAGCCTAGTCTAAGACATATTCGGATTTGGGGTAGTCCAACACATGTGCTGAAGGGAGATGCTGGTAAGTTGGAATCTCGTACAGAAGTACGCTTCTTTGTTGGCTACCCTAAGGGAACGAAGGGTGGTTTATTCTATAGTCCTAGAGATCAGAAGGTGATCGTGAGTACGAATGCCAGATTTCTAGAGGGGGACTATGTGATGAACCACAAGCCCACGAGTAGGATTATTCTTGAGGAGTTGACAGGGGAAGTCCCGACTTCAGTACCACCGGTACAAGAGGAGATACCACAAGTCACTGCACTGCGTGTCACAGAGCATACACAGGAGGCACCTCGTCGTAGTGGAAGGGTTGTTAGACAACCCGAGAGATTCATGTTTTTGGGAGAGTCTTCGGACTTAGTCCCTGGTGAACATGAACCTGATCCCTCGACATATGATGAGGCACTCCAAGATAGAGATGCGGTATCTTGGCAAAGAGCGATGAATTCAGAGATAGAATCTATGGATTCTAATCAGGTCTGGGAGCTAGTAGAACCACCCGATGGTGTAAAAGCCATTGGATGCAAGTGGATCTACAAGAGAAAGAGAGGAGTAGACGGGAAGGTTGAGACCTTCAAAGCTAGGCTTGTTGCGAAAGGGTATACTCAGAAAGAGAGTATCGATTATGAGGAGAGCTTTTCGTCGGTAGCTATGCTTAAGTCTATCCGGATTCTCTTATCTATAGCTGCTCATATATATTATGAGATTTGACAGATGGATGTCAAGACAACTTTACTTAACGGAAGTCTTGAGAAGAACATCTATATGCAGCAACCAGAGGGATTCATTGCTAAAGGCAAAGAGCATCTTGTATGTAAGCTTAATCGGTCCATTTATGGATTGAAGCAAGCTTCGAGATCTTGGAACATCCATTTTGATGAGGTAATCCAGTCATATGGATTTATTCAAAGTCCGGATGAGCCTTGTGTATACAAGAGATGTGATGGAAACGTAGTGGTATTTCTTGTACTATACGTAGATGACATTTTGTTAGTTGGCAACAATATCAGAGTGTTATCAGACGTAAGGGTATGGTTGTCCAAACAGTTTGACATGAAGGACTTGGGAGAAGTGGGACACATCCTTGGGATCAAAGTAATAAGGGATCGCAAGAAAAGGATGTTGTGCTTATCTCAAGCTTCATACATTGACACTATCCTTGCTCATTTTAGCATGGAGAACTCCAAGAAAGGTTTTCTACCTTTTAGGCATGGAGTTCCTTTATCTAAAGAGATGTGTCCCAAAACATAAAAGGAGATAGAGGAGATGAAGGCGGTTTCTTATGCTTCGGCACTAGGAAGCCTCATGTATGCTATGCTATGTACGAGACCAGATATCTACTTTGCCATGGGCATGGTTAGCAGATATCAGAGTAATCTTGGACAGGGACATTGGACTACGGTAAAGCATATATTGAAGTACCTGAGAAGGACTAGGGATTATATGCTGGTTTACCGGGAATATCAATAAGTCCCTGTGGGTTACACGGATTCGGATTTCCAATCAGATAGAGACAACAGTAAGTCTACCTCGGGGTTTGTGTTTACTTTTGGAGGTGGAGCCATAGTATGGAGGAGTGTCAAGCAGAAATGCGTGGCGGACTCTACCATGGAAGCTGAGTATGTGGCAACCACTAAGGCAGCCAAGGAAGTTTTATGGCTCAGAGGAACGTCTTGATGGACTTGGATGTGATTCCTGGTTTTCCCAGATCTATCACAATTTATTGTGATAACAGTGGTGCAGTTGCAAACTCGAAGGAACCACGAGCCCATAAGGCAAGTAAACACATAGAGCGCAAGGACCACCTGATACGAGAGATCGTAAAGCGAGGAGAAGTAGTTGTCGCCAAGAATGCATCAGAGGATAACCTGGCGGATCCATTCACTATGGCCCTTCCAGCGAAAGCGTTTGATAGGCATGTGGAGGACATGGGGATCAGATGTATGGCAGTGTGATGACAGCATAGTCTTTTAGTATAAGTGGGAGATTGTTGGAATGTATACTAAAAGCCTAGCTCTTTTTGTATGGACATTTTTATTTTGAAATAAGAATCATATGATCATTGTTTGCACTTTATATTTATTATATGTGTGTATATTGTCTAATATTTTACATTGTAGATAACATGGTGCTTGGTGTGGCACAGAAGATCATGTTATCAGTCCCTTGTAGAATATAAGTAGAGGCTCACGACCAAGATGGTTTTGGACAAACCATTGGCATGGTTGTAGTGTAGCTTGGCATTGTTTTATCTTGAACATAGAGTTACACTGTACACTTAGGTGTATTGAGCAGGACCGACATAGAGGTGATTCAATTTATTGCTGACTACATAATTGAATCGGACCTCGGATATTATGTTGTACATGCTCTTAATCACGATATAATAACGGGCACATGTACTTAGTATTTATTTCTTTGATTTACAAAAGGGTGAGATTTAGATGGATTAAATAAATATGCCCGGTAAGTTGGGAAATGATATTATTTACATGGTGTGTCGTTGATTATAGGAGGAAACCATGTCCTATATATTAGGTTGATGATGTCCCCTTGAGGAGCTCATAAGGTTCATCATGTAAACCCAGCTGGTTGACTTAGTCAACATGATGATAAGGTTGAGTGGTACTACTCGAGGAGTTAGATGTTAATTGATTGATGGTCAGTAAATCAATTAATTAACGGACATTCAATATCTTAAACACGGGGAGATGGATGTACAAATAATATATGGAGCCCATATTAATTTATGGGGGTTGGCGAGGTAGTTCAATGATGATCCTCTAGTGGAATGGAACATCATTGATGGATCAAGTTTGTATGGTTCCGATCCATCGGGTGGCCAAGATCCAACTCCTCCTCATGGTCCCTATCATAGCCTAATATAATCCTCAAGAAGCCTAGATCCAAGGATGTAAAACAAAACTCTAAAACCAACGGTTGGGATTAAATCCCTAGAACTGACGGTTGAGATTAAATCTCTAGATCCGACGGTTGGGATGAAACCTTAGAACCGACGATTGAGATTAAATCCCTAGATCCGATGGTTGGGATTAAATCCCTAGAACCGACGGTTGAGATTAAATCCCTAGATCTGACGGTTGGGATGAAACCCTAGATCCGACGGTTGGGATGAAACCCTAGATCCGACGGTTGGGATGAAACCCTAGATCCGACGGTTGGGATAAAACCCTAGTTCCGACGGTGGAGATTAAATCCCTAGATCCGATGGTGGAGATTAAAGGAGGCTTAAGGCCAATTCTATAAATAGAGGGCTAAGGCTTGGGTGGCAAGGATGGTTTTTTGCATTAGGGTTTTGCCTCTCAAGGGTTTAGGCGGCTAGGGTTTGGTTAGTGGTTTGGGCGGCTACAAGGTAGGAGATTAGGGTTTCCTCCTTTTCTCCTTGCTGGCCGGCGCTCACTCCATCTTCCTCCTTGCTTTGGCCGGTCCTCTTCCTCCTCCTTTTCTCCTTGGTGGCCGGCGGTTCTCCAATCCATTGGTGGCCGACGCTTCTCCCATTCCTTGGTGGCCGACGGCAACATTGTTATAAAGGTTGGCCGACGCTCAACCATCTAATCCTTGGCCGGCGGTTATATCAAGCTCCTTGGCTTGGTGGTCGGTTCTAGAAAGGAGAAGGAGTTTTATTTGGTTCTTCTCTTTGTTTGGAGCGAGCAAGGAAGAGAAGAACATGATCTAGAAGGCTTCTACTCGTGGAGGATCTTCTCCCACACGACGTCCACGAGGAGGATAAGACATACGGTAGAAGATCAAGAGGTATAAAAGTTTTACAACTTTCTTTTTCTGATCTTAGCATGTTCATTATGTGTTGATTATACTAGTTTACATTTGTATGTATTTTGTATAATCATGGACCCCGAAGACAAACACAAAAACCGGTGATCCGTCCGTCGTCTCTTCCGCGGCTAACCAACTAGAAGAGTTGTGTTGCTTGAACAACTAGTTTGTTCAAGCGATCGCTCAAGTTGTTAGCATGACGATGAATTGGTTGTGCTAAGAAAACTCATCCCAACCGAATTAGTTTTTTCATTAGTGAAAATTTTAATCCGGGGACATGGGAGCCAATGAGCCTCCGAAGCAACTACCAACAACACCTAGCCCAAGTATCATTTCCTCGTCCTACGGATTCTAGTTACTGCACATGTATCAAAGAGTACCTTACTCTAAACATGTAATTCTATGGCCAAAGACTTTAGTAACAATCCGACGAGAGGCCATGGGTATACATCTCCTCGAAAAGAGTGGTGAATCCTTTATAGGCTATTCAAACACCTTCGATCACTTCGACTTATACCCAATCATCCCGAGTCCACATCTCCTCAGAGATGCTTGCTTAAGATGTCAAAGCATAAGTCTTTATGTACAAGATGACTTGAATATCGCAAGTCAAAGGAACATCACACTTAAGCTGCAGTAAGAACTTCATTGACATATTTATATATGCAGAGAACCATATGAAGTCTAACGGCTGGTCACTCCAATTAACTAGTTACCATAACTTGCATTCATGATTAACTCCGGACATCACAATGTCTCCAGCCAGTGAGAATCAGCTGCTTGGATATACCAAGGAGTATACCTCGTGCTAGTCTCGACAGAATCGATGGTGTCCAAATCCATCAATTCATCAACTAGGGATAATTCTGATACATCATAATTACACATGTAGAGATACTCACTAGTTGTGATCCAATCACAAATTCTCTCATGTTGTGAATCGTATCGTAGACATTCAGTAAATGAGTTTAAGATCTAATCAAATACATGAAAACATGTATACTCAAATAGTGAATCTTCATTTATTATATAAATGGTACAAACATAAGGCGATTGCCTTAGGATATCTCTCATATATTACTAACATCTAATGTACAAAATGGAGCAGTGGAAGGTCCACTTCTAGACGGAGTTACGAGAAGGGTACCGACGACACATGGCGATCAAAGGAGGCGCTTGGAGAAGCCGCTAACCCTAGGTTGACCGTCCGATCTTCTCATTGGCTTAAGAGGATCGTAGTAGGGCCATGAACTAATCATGATTAATTTATATATATGTATATATGTTGATATATATATATATATATATATATATATATATATATATATATATATATATATTTTTATATATATTTTTATATATATATATATATATATATATATATATATATATATATATATATTTGTTATGCTTGTATGTATGTGATGCATGCTAGTAGAATAATGCTTGTATGTATATGATGCATGCTAGAATAATGCTTGTATGTATGTGATGCATGCTAGTATAGGATAATAAAGGCCTCAATGCGTATATGATACACATTACGATTAGATTAGATCTTAATCGAATCAACTCGAAAAATGCCTACCAAGTCCTTGATACCCATCACTACATCGATCATTTGTAGTTGTTGAATCTGCCAAAGCAAAGCAACACATATTATCTTGGTAGGGTGCAGAGGGACAATCTTGGTCCCACTTTTCATGTCTTGGGTTAGAGTAAGCTCAATTAGATTGAGTAAAACTAGTTACTCAATTGGATCGAGTAGAACTATAGGCATATTCCTACCGTTGGAAAGATAGGATAACATCACATTTACACTAAATCTTGGGCGATTTAGCCAAAGCTAACTCAAGGCCTTTTGTAAATGTGGGTCTTGATCCTATAAACAAGAGTTGCATAGAGATGTAATCGGTAATGTGTTACCCACCGATCAAACTAAGTCTTGGGCGATTTAGCCAAAGCTAACTCAAGGCTTAGTATGATGTGGATCTTGTCCCGCAAGAATTATAGCTAGCTTGTATGAATCTAGTAATGTGGTTTGACCACATCCATAGCTCGATTCTACAAAATTCCTATAATTCAGTGGGAGCATCATTTGATTAAAGGCCTAATTAAATGATAAAAGGAATATGATATTAATTCTCTACATTGTATGTTGTAGATTACTATGTCGACAAACACGAACACTCTCTCTCTGCATTCTGTCCTTGAGAAGGACAAGCTCAATGAAGCAAATTTCTTGGACTGGTATAGGAACCTGAGAATCGTTCTCACCCAAGAAAGGAAACTGTACGTCCTGGAGCAGCCCATTCCAGAGGCACCTCCTGCCACTGCCTCGCGAGCTGACAAAGATGCTTACAAGAAGCATCAAGATGATGCATTAGATGTGTCATGTCTAATGCTCGCGACCATGAACTCTGAGCTTCAGAAGCAACACGAGTTCATGAATGCTCATGATATGGTTGAACATCTTCATCAACTATATCAAGGACAAGCAAGACACGAAAGATATGAAGTCTCTAAGGCATTGTTTGGGTCCAAAATGCAAGATGGGATTCCCGTAGGTCCATATGTATTCAAGATGATTGGGTACGTAGAAAACCTACAGAGATTGGGATTTCCCCTTAGCCAAGAGCTGGCCACTGACTTGATCTTGCAGTCTTTGCCACAAAGCTACAATCAATTTGTCATGAATTACAACATGAATGAAATTGATAAGCCACTGCCTGAGATGCTCAGCATGTTGAGAACTACTGAGCTCAACCTTAAGAAGGGAAAATCTGACTCCATTTTGATGGTGCAAAAGAAGAAAGGCAAAGGCAAGCCTAAAGGTAAGGGAAAGTACCAAGACAAGGGCAAAGGAAAAGAACTTAAACCCAAAGGAGGGGTGGACAAGGAAGGGGCTTGCTTCCACTGCAAGGAAGTTGGTCACTAGAAGCGTAACTGCAAAGTTTACCTGGAAGATCTTAAGAAGAAGAGAAGTGAGACTTCTACTTCAGGTATAAATGTTATAAAAGTCAATCTATCTATTTCTTCATCATGGGTATTAGATACCGGATGTGTATCTCACATTTGTACCAATGTGCAGGCGCTGAGAAATAGCAGGGCATTGACAAAGGGCGATTGGACCTACGAGTAGGCAATGGAACAAGAGTTGCTGTTGTTACTGTAGGAACTTATGATCTGTCTCTGCCCACTGGGCTTGTACTAGAATTAGATAAATGTTGTTATGTGCCTGCTTTGACTAAGAACATAATTTCGATTTCTTGTTTGGACAAGAAAGGATTTACATTTATAATAAAGAACAAATATTGTTTAGTTTATTTTAAAGATATGTTCTATTGTAGTGTACCTCTAATGAACGGACTCTACTTTCTAGACTTAGAGAGCCCCATCTATAACATAAGTACCAAAAGGTTCAAGTCAAATGAGTTGAACCAAACCTATCTCTGGCATTGTCGCTTAGGTCACATAAATGAGAGTCGCTTATCTCAGCTCCATAAGGATGGGCTGCTAGACTCATTTGATTTTGAATCATATGAGACATGCGAGTCTTGCCTTTTAGGCAAGATGACCAAAACTCCCTTTAGTGGACACAGCGAAAGAGCAACAAACTTGTTATGACTTATACATAGTGATGTATGTGGCCCTTTCAATGTTGCTGCTAGAGGAGGTTACAGGTACTTCATTACATTTACTGATGACTTCAGTAGATATGGTTATGTGTATCTCATGACACATAAATCAAAATCCTTTGAAAAGTTCAAAGAATTCAAGAATGAAGTACAAAACCAGCTTGGCAAGAGTATTAAGATACTTTGATCAGATCGAGGTGGTGAATACTTTAGCCATGAGTTTCGTGATTATCTAGCTGAGTGTGAGATTCTATCCCAACTCACTTCTCCTGGAACACCACAATGGAATGGTGTATCCGAAAGGAGGAATCGTACCCTATTAGATATGGTACGATCTATGATGAGTCACACAGATCTTCCTATATCCTTTTGGGGATATTCTCTTGACACAGCAGCCTTCACCCTTAACCGTGTACCATCCCAAGGTTGTGATAAAGACACCATATATGATATGGACATGGAGAAATCCCAAGATGTCTTTCATGAGGATTTGGGGTTGTGAGGTTTACGTTCGACGTCAAGTCTTAGACAAACTGGGACCCAAATCCAATAGGTGCTATTTTTGTTGGATATCCCAAGGACACAAAGGGATATTACTTCTACATTCCCAGTCAGCACAAAGTGTTTGTGGCAAAGACTGGGGTTTTTCTAGAAAGGGATTTTGTTTCTAGAAAAACTAGTAGGAGTACGTTCGATCTTGTAGAAATTCAAGATAAGGACCATAGCAATGAGGCCTTGATGGAGGTTGAACAGGAACCACAAAGTGTTGTGGGTGATGAGGTTGTTGCACAAAGAGTTGTGGAATAACCACCTGTTCAGGTAGACCTACCTCTTCGCAGGTCTGATAGGGTACGTCGTCAACCTGAGAGATACTCATTTCTCTTGTTTGACCATAATGACGTTATGCTCATTAAGAATGAGCCTACCTCCTATCAGGAAGATGTGATGAGCCCAGACTCTGAGAAATGGCTAGAGGCCATGAGATCCGAGATGGAATCCATGTACACCAACCAAGTTTGGACTTTGGTTGATCCACCTGAAGGGGTCAAACCCATTGGGTGTAAGTGGGTCTTTAAGAAAAAGACTGACATATATGGACATATACATACCTATAAGGGTCGATTGGTGCCTAAAGGTTTCAAGAAAATTCATGGTATTGACTGTGATGAAACCTTTTCTCCAGTGGTGATGTTTAAGTCCATTCGGATCATGCTTGCTATTGTAGCATACCACGATTATGAGATCTGGTAGATGGATGTCAAAACAACATTTCTGAATGGAAACATACTCGAGGATGTGTACATGACACAACCTAAGGGTTTTGTAGATCCACAGCATACTGGGAAAGTATGCAAGCTGCAAAGGTCCATTTATGGGCTAAAGCAAGCTTCTCAGAGTTGGAATCTTTGATTCGATGATGCGATCAAATATTTTGGTTTCATCAAGAATGAAGATGAACCCTGTGTCTACAAGAGGGTTAATGGGAATACAGTTGTCTTCCTTGTATTGTATGTGGATGACATACTACTCATTGGAAATGACATCCCTTTGCTACAATCTGTGAAGACTTGACTGGGGACATACTGTTGGGTTTCTGGAACCCTGTGTGTGTTCGATCATGTTTCGTAAACATGAACACAGCGGAAGCAATAAAAATAATAAATACTCCTATTTATTACAACACACACAACACACGCATGCATATTACAACAAGTGTAGACATAACCATAAATTTAAATTTGCAATAAAAGGAAATTTATCTACGTTATACCTTTCGTATGACGTGTAGCGGGAACGGCATCAACCGGAACGATCCTCGCTAGAATCGTCTCTATCCGTATCCACGCCGAGTTCCTCGGGATGACTTCGCTAAGCCACGAGCTTCGTCTTCGTACGGGTTACTAGCCTCGTGTTGAAGACGACGTGATCGAGAGATGATCACGATCCGAATCCAAATTCGGATCCAAAACGAGTCCTCAAAACTCGCTTCTCCGGAGAGGTATTCGTCAATCGATTGACGAATCCTTCGTCCTCCACCTCAGAGGATTACCGAAGATCGAATCCCCGGTAAGTTATCCGCTGTCGGAGCACTAACCGTCGTCCAAACGACGCTCTGACGAGAGGAGAAGAAGCTGTCCAGAAAACTGAACAGCTTGGTGGAGGAGTAGGCGCCGGCCAAAAACAAGGAAGACAAGTGCTCACCTTTTCACCGAGGCCTAGGAAGATCACCGGAGGGTCGCCGGAGGATCACCGGCTGAAGCTTGGTCGCCGACAAGGAGCTGGACGCCGGCACATGGGGCTGGGCGGCCAAGGAGCTTGGGCGACAACTCCTTCAATGGGGTTGGGCGGCAACTAGGTTTAGGGCTCTTCCAATTAGGGCTTAATTATCCATTAAGCCCTCTTTTATAGAGAACTAATTCTCTTAATGGTTATTGGATCATAACCATTAGGCCCGTTAACCCTCTCCATTAAGATAAGTTAAAATAAACCAAACCATGATGGTTTATTTTAAGTTAAAACGAACCGAACCAACTTTTGGTTCATTCGTTTAAAATAAACCAAACCCTTTGGTTTATTCTCATCCATTGGATTAGAACCAAACCATTTTGGTTCATCCATTATGTCTTCATAAGACACGGCCCATCCACGCTTCCATTGCGACTGAAACGATTTCATGCTCACTTTATGTTTGGTCCAACCAAACCTAGTTTCTCTCGGTCTGAGAATCCCATTCTCAAGCTCGTTTTAAATCCTTTGGATTACGCTCGTTGTGCGTGTGACAAAATAGGTTCTCGGTTTATGTTGGCCGTCTATAATTAACCATTAATTATAGAACGATCATGAGTGGCACCTAGTAGTACATCATGATCCCCAATTAACCGAAAAGATCAACGGTTGATCCAGAACTATTTCTGAAACCCTTCAGCAGCTCGAATGAATCGTGCCCCATTCCCTTCACTCATCTTATACCCACTTGGTTCAGGACATGGTCTATTGTGTCATTCCCCACAAGGCTGACTACGTCACACCTAGCCCAAGTATCATTTCCTCGTCCTACGGATTCTAGTTACTCCACATGTATCGAAGAGTACCTTACTCTAAACATGTAATGCTTTGGCCAAAGACTTTAGTAACAATCCGACGAGAGGCCATGGGTATACATCTCCTCGCAAGGAGTGGTGAATCCTTTATAGGCTATTCAAACACCTCGATCACTTGACTTATACCCAATCATCCCGGGTCCACATCTCCTTAGAGATGTTTGCTTAAGATGTCAAAGCATAAGTCTCCATGATCAAGATGACTTGAATACCGCAAGTCAAAGGAACATCGCACTTAAGCCACAGTAAGAACTTCATTGACATATCTATATATGCAGAGAACCATATGAAGTCTTACGGCTGGTCACTCCAATGAACTAGTTACCATAACTAGCATCCACGATTAACTCCGAACATCACTATGTCTCCAGCCAGTGAGAATCAGCTGCTTGGATACACCAAGGAGTATATCTCGTGCTAGTCTCGACAGAATTTATGGTGTCCAAATCCATCAATTCATCGACTAGGGATAATTCCGATACATCACAATTACACATGTAGAGATACTCACTAGTTGTGATCCAATCACAAATTCTCTCATGCTGTGAATCGTATCGTGGACATTCAGTAAATGAGTTTAAGATCCAATCAAATACATAAAACATGTATACTCAAATAGTGAATCTTCATTTATCATATAAATGGTTCATACATAAGGCGATTGCCTTAGGACATCTCTCATATATTACTAACACATACTTCTCAATGAAGGACTTAGGTGAAGCAGCCTGTATTCTAGGAATCAAGATCTATAGAGATAGATCTAAGAGATTGCTTGGCCTAAGTCAGAGTACATACATTGACACGGTATTACTACGATTTGCCATGCAGAATTCCAAGAAGGGACTTCTGTCGATGTCACATGGTGTGAGTCTTTCGAAGACTCAAAGTCCGTCTTCTAGAGAGGAGAGAGACCGCATGGATAAGATCCCTTATGCATCTGCTATAGGATCTATCATGTACGCCATGCTATGTACTCATCCTGATGTCTCATATTCTTTCAGCATGATGAGTAGATACCAGTCAAATCTAGGTGAGCGTCACTGGATAGCAGTCAAGAATATTCTTAAGTACTTGAGAAGGACTAAAGAATATTTCTTGATATTTTGAGGCAATGAGGAGCTAGCTGTAAAGGGTTACATCGATGTTAGCTTCCAAACTGACCAAGATGATTATAGATCATAGTCAGGGTTCATATTTTGCTTGAATGGTGGCGCTGTGAGCTAGAAAAGTTCAAAGCAGGACACAGTTGCTAATTCTACAATAGAAGCCGAGTATATCGCTGCATCTGAGGCAGCAAAGGAGGCAGTTTGGATCCGCAAGTTCATTACTGAGCTTGTGGTGGTTCCTAGCATAGCATATCCCATAGAGCTCTATTGTGACAATAATGGAGCAATTGCGCAGGCTAAGGAACCTTGCTCACACCAGCGGACCAAACACATACTACGGTGCTTCCATCTCATTCGAGAGATTATCGATAGAGGAGATGTGAAGATTTGTAGAGTACCCACAGAGTCTAACATCGCATATCCCTGGACCAAGGCTTTGGCACAGAAAAAGCATGATGGTCACACAAGGTCATTGGGTATTAGATATTACAGTGATTGGCACTAGTGCTAGTGGGAGATTGTTAGTGAAAGCCCTAGAGTCAATCATGTGATGATTGTTGTATGAACTTTATTGTATCATATTCCTATTAATAAAGACATGGTTATTATATTTACTTGTATTGGTGCTAAATAACTAAGTATAATAGCGTCCTTGAGTAGTACGTTCTTATCTATATCAATCGATTAGTTGAATCGATAATGAGATAATATAGAGAACACTACTCTTAATCATTCCTAGTCAAGTATTAACATTCAGGGACAATGTTAATGCGTAGAGACTAGCATGTAGGTCAACACGATGACTTGATCTCACAAGTCATGGATATGAGATATCAAGTTGACACATGGGTATGCATTGGAGAATGTATACTGAATGACCCGCCATGAGAAAGTATCATGGATCGTTATATGAGTGTCATATACTTTCTCATATGGCTATTAGTATGACTATTAGTCCTTAGACCTGAAGTCACCATGGTTCCCTACATAAGGAGTTGCATACTTTGGCTTCGTCAAATGTCACCCGTAAATGGGTGGACTATAAAGGCGATTACTGGGTATGTGACAAATTATGCGGAGGGATGTGAGTGATGTAGATGGGATCTATCCCTCCTATATGATAGGAGAGACATCATTATTCTTGATAGAGTGAGACCACGAAGTGCATGACCATGCCCAAATGAGTCAATATGAGATATTGAGATCATTTGATTAGAGTGAGTCTACTTGGAGTTCAAGATATAGATTGTACCGAGGATGACACGGTCTATACCTCAATTGGTCAATCTAGATGTCAAGGATAGAGGGACATTTTCACATATTGTGAGAGTCACAATTAGCAGTCACAAAGGTGATGTTGGAGCTCAACATTCTTGTAACTTGGGTAGCAATGATGTGTTGCTAGATAGCGCTCATTGCTTATGTTCCTAAATCAGTTTAGGGACATTGCCAATGTTACAAGAACCTATAGGGTCACACACAAAGGCCAATTAGATAGAGATTAGGTTCATATGACGAACCATGAGGATTAGGTTCATGGGATGAACCAAATTGGATTAAGAGTAATCCAAATTAGACTAATTGAGTTAGACTCAAGTTGATTCAAGTGTTGAATGAGTCTAATTTAGATTTGATTCATTAAGTCAATTTAAATTAATGAATAGAGATTCATTAAATAAAATTGACTTAAGTCAAGTGGTTAGATTTGATCAACCATGGGAGATAAGAGGTCAAGTTTGACTTGACTTGAGAGGGAAGATGAATGGTCAATTTTGACTTGACCAATTGCCATGTCATGGTGACATGGCTTGCGGGTCGGCCAATGATGGTGTTCCACATCATCATTGACTTATCATGTGGTGCCACCTCATGAGGGAGACCAAGAGCCATTGGATCTTGGAGTTACATGCATGCATGTAACCCCCCAATATTGAAGTGGCCGGCCACTCTCATTAGATGGAATTCATTTCGGTTGTAACTCCATCATCTTCTTCCTTGCTCTCCTCTCAAGTTTTCGCTCCCAATCCCTCATCTTGCCAAAATTCCTAAAGGGTGCTAGCACACTCTAAGGTATTTTCTCCACCATTTGTCCATGTGGATACCAATAGAGGAGTGTACACTTGACACTCTTGAGTTCCGGGAAAGCGTTTGGACGAGCGGGATAAGCGAAGGTTGTCGCATCGAGGGTAACACTCTCATCATGTAGATCTAAGGTAGATCTAGGTTTATATAAACACATACATGTTTATATTTTTTATATCTTCGTACAGATCCGTGGCCGGGCTTTCGAGGGTTTCGCAACGCAAAAAGTGGTTTTTGTGGCTCGGAAAGTCCAACAGTATACCCAATGGCCTCTCGTCGAATTGTTACTAAAGTCTTTGGTAAAAACATTACATGTTTAGAGAAAGGTACTCTTGGATACATGTGCAGTAACTAGAATTCGGAGGATGAGGAAGTAATACTTGGGCTAGGTATGACGTAGTCAACCTAGTGGGGACTGACACAATAGACCATGTTTTGAACCAAGTGGATATAAGATGAGTGAAAGGAATGGGGCACGATTCAATGTAGCTGCTGAAGGGTTTCAGAAATGGTTCTGGGATCAACCATTGATTTTATGGTTAATTGGGGATCATGATGTACTACTAGGTGCCACTCATGATCGTTCTATAATTAATGTTTAATTATAGACGATCAACATAAATCGGGAACCTATTTGGTCACATACACAATGAGTGTAATCCGAAAGATTTAAAACTAGTTTGAGAATAGGATTCTCAGATCGAGAGAGACTTGGTTTGGTTGGACCAAACAAAGAGCGAGTATGAATTTGTTTCAGTCGCATCGGAAGCATGGATGACTGAGTCTTATGAAGACATGATGGATGAACCAAATCGGTTTGGTTCTAATCCAATGGTGGAAAATAAACCAAAGTGGTTTGGTTTGTTTTAAACGAATGGACAAAAGTTGGTTCGGTTCATTTTAACTTAAAATAGACCAATGTGGTTTGGTTTATTTTAACTTAAGTTATTGGAGCGGGTTAAGGGGTTTTAGTTATGAACCAATAACCATTAGGAGAATGTGTTCTCTATAAAAACATGACTTAAGGGTTTTTCATGCAGAATTAATTGGTTCAAGGGTTTTGTAAACCCTAGCCTCCTCTCCTCTTCCTCCTATATGGTTGTCGCCCACTTCATTGGCCGCCCAAGAACCTTGTGTCGTCGCCCATTGGTGCAACAACTCCTCCCCCTCGCCGCCGGTCACCCACCAGCCATCGGTGACTCCTCCGGCCATCCTCCCTTGGCCACCGATGACCAAGGAATTGCTTCCAACTTCGATCACTTGTGCATGGCGATACTATCTCACGTGCCATTCGACGTGAGATGGATTACCCAAGCAACCGATTCATCATTGTGCTATTCGATTTGAGTAGTTGCTTGAACAAACTTGTTGTTCAAGCAACCTAACTCTTTTCCTCGATTAGCGGTGAAATAGATGATGAATGGATCACCGATTTTTGTGTTTATCATCGGGGTCCATGTTAATCAATAATATACAAAATACAAAAGAACTAAAATCAAAATTAAACAAGATTATACCTCTTGTTTTACCTCTTGATCTTCTATTGTATTCCTATCGCTTTCTTGGACGTCGTGTGGGCGACGATCTTCCAAGAATCTAAGCCTCCTAGATCGCGTGTCTTCCCTTCCTTGCTCGCTCCGAACAAGGGAAGAACCAAAGCTCCCTTCTCCTCCTTGCTTGTGCCGACCACCAACCATCAAGCTTGGTGTACACCAGCCCTAAGGAGAAGGAAGGATGCACCGGCCAAGAGAGCTCTCTTGTTCCTACCGGTCAAAGGAGAGGGAGAAGGTGGCACCGCCGACCCTAGGAGAAGAAGAGGGTGCGCCGACCAAAGGAGACAAAACCCTATCACACCTCCTATATCCTTGCTCCCCAAGACTTTCCAACGCCAACTCCAAACCCTAAAACCACTTTTTTTTTTGCCCAAGCCTCTTTATAACCCCCACCTATTTATAATAGGCTACAATAGTGACCATGAGGAGGAGTTGGATCTTGACCACCCAATGGTTCTGAACAACATAAACCCCATCCATTAATGATGATCCAATCTACTAGAGAAACATCATTGATCTACCTCACCAACCCAGATAAATAAATATGGGCTCCATATATTATTTATACAAAATATCTCCCCGTGTTTAAGATATCGAATGTCCATTAATTAATTAAATTACTGAAAATTTAATTAATTAATATCTAACTCCATGAGTAGTACAACTCATCCTTGTCATCATGTTGGACCAAATCCACCTATAGGATTTACATGATGAACTTTATGAGCTGCTCAAGGGGATATCATTATCCTAGTATATAGGATACGGTTTCCTCTTATAATCAACGACACACCATGTAAATAATATTATTTCTCAACTTACTAGGCCTATCGATTTAACACATAAATATCGCCCATTGGTAAATCAAAGAAATAAATACTAAGTAAATGTGCCCATTATTATATCGAGATTAAGAGCATGTACAACATAATATCTGAGGTCCGATTCAATTATATAGTCAGTATAAATTGAATCACCTCTAAATCGGTCCTGCTCAGTACACACAAAGTGTACTAGTGTAATTCTATGTTCAAATTAAACCAATACCAAATTACACTACAACCATGCTAATGGTTTGTCCAAAACCATCTTGGTTGTGAGCCTCTACTTATACTCTACAAGGAACTGATAACATGATATTTTGTACGACACCACACACTATGTTCTCTACAATGTAAAGTATCAGACAATATGCATAAATATAAAATGCAAACAATGATCATGTGATTCTTATTTCAAAATGAAGATGTTCATACAAAGAGCTATTTCAGTATACATTCCAACAATCTCCCACTTATACTAAAAGACTATGTTGCCATCAAACTACCATACATCTTATTCCCATTCCCTCCACATGTCTATCAAAAGCTCTCACTGGAAGGGCCTTAGTTAAAGGATCTATCAGGTTATCCTCTGATGTAATCTTGGCGACAGCAACTTCTCCTCGCTTTATGATCTCTCGTATCAGGTGGTACTTGCGCTCTATGTGTTTACTTGCCTTATAGGCTCGTGGTTCCTTCGAGTTTGCAACTACACTGTTATCACAATAGATTGTGATAGTTATGGGCAAACCAGGAATCACATCCAAGACCATCAAGAAGTTCCTGAGTCATACAACTTCTTTGGCTGCCTCAGAAGCTGCCACATACTCAGCTTCCATGGTAGAGTCCGCCACACATTTCTGCTTGACACTCCTCCATACAATGGCTCCACCTCCAAAAGTAAACACAAAACCTAAGGTAGACTTACTATTATCCCTATCTGATTGGAAGTCAGAATATGTGTAACCCATAGGGAGTAATTGATCTACCTGGTATACCAACATATAATCCCTAGCCCTTCTCAAGTACTTCAATATATGCTTTACCGCAGTCCAATATCCCTATCCTGGATTACGCTATTATCTGCTAACTATGCCCACAGGAAAGCAGATATCCGGTCTCATACATAACATAGCATACATGAGGCTTCCTACCGCGGAAGCATAAGGAACTGCTTTTATCTCCTCTATCTCCTTTGATGTTCTAGGACACATCTCCTTAGATAAAGGTACTCCATGCCGAAAAGGTAGAAAACCTTTCTTGAAGTTTTGCATGCTAAAATGAGCTAGAATAGTGTCTACCTATGAAGCTTATGATAAACACAACATCCTTTTCTTGTGATCCCTTATATCCTTGATCCCAAGATGTGTCCCACTTCTACCAAGTTCTTCATATCAAATTGTTTGGACAACCATACCCTTACGTCTGATAACACTTTGACATTGTTGCCAATGAGCAAAATGTCATCTACGTATAGTACAAGAAATACCACTACGTTTCTGTCACATCTCTTGTATACACAAGTCTCATCCAGAATTTTAATAAATCCATATGACTGGATTACCTCATTAAAGCGGATGTTCCAAGATCTCGAAGCTTGCTTCAATCCATAAATGGACCGATTAAGCTTGCACACAAGATGCTCTTTGCCCTTTGTAATGAATCCCTCTGGTTGCTCTATATAGATGTTTTCTTCAAGACTTCCATTAAGGAAAGCTATCTTGACATCCATCTGCCAAACCTCATAATCCATATGAGCAGCAAAAGATAAGAAAATTCGGATAGACTTAAGCATGGCTACCGACGAAAAGGTCTTCTCATAATCGATACCCTCTTTCTGAGTATACCATTTCGCAACAAGCCTTGCTTTGAAGGTCTCTACCTTCCCATCTGATCCTCTCTTTCTTTTGTAGATCCACTTGCATCCAATGGCTTTTACACCATTGAGTGGTTCTACTAGCTCCCAGACTTGATTTGAATCCATAGATTCTATCTCAGAATTCATCGCCCTTTGCCAAGATACCGCATCTTTATCTTGGATTGCCTCGTCATATGTCCAGGGATCAGGTTCATGTTTGCCAGGGATCAAATCAGAAGATTCTCCTAAGAACATAAATCTGTCAGGTTGTCTAACAACCCTCCCACTACAATGAGGTATCACTTGTGTATCCTTTGTGACACGCGGTGCAGTCACTTGTGGTATGTCCTCTTGTACCGTTGCTATTGAAGTAGTGACTTCCCCTCTTAATTCCTCGAGAACAATCTTACTCAAGGGCTTGTGGTTCTTCACATAGCCTTCCTCTAAAAATCGAGCGTTCTTGCTAATGATCACCCTCTGATCTCTAGGACTATAGAACAAACCACATTTTGTTCCTCTAGGATAGCCTACGAACAGGCGCACTTCTGTATGAGATTCCAACTTACCAGCATCTCCCTTCAGCACATGTGCTGGTCTACCCTAAATCCGAATATGTCTCAGACTAGACTTTCGCCCAGTCCATAATTCTGTGGGAGTAGAAGGTACTGATTTAGATGGTACCAAGTTCATAATATACACTGCCATATCCAAAGCATACCGAATCTGGTAACTCAGAATAACTGATCATCGTTCTAACCATCTCCATAAGAGTCCTATTCCTTCGCTCCACTACACCATTCTGCTGGGGTGTACCAGGCGCAAACAGTTGGGATTGAATCCCAGCCTCTGATAAGTAACTCCTAAACTCTCCCAAGAGGTACTCACCACCACAATCATATCATAGTGTCTTGATACTTTTACCTTGACATTTCTCCACATCAGCCTTGAATTCTTTGAACCTGTCAAAGCATTCAGACTTGTAGTGCATCAAGTAAATGTATCCAGATCTTGAATAATCATCTATAAAAGAGATGAAATATTCAAAACCACCTCTAGCGTGGATAGACATAGGACCACACAAATCAGAATGAACCAATTCCAACACATCTTTGGTCTATACCCCTTGGCCTTAAAAGGCTTCTTGGTCATTTTACATTCCAAGCAAGATTCGCAGGTTGGAAAAATTTCCACCACCAATGAACACAAAGGTCCATCAACTATCAACCTTTGAATTCTACTCAGGTTAATATGACCTAACCTTAGATGTCAAAGATACGTTTGATTCATTTCCAAAGGTTCTTTTCTCTTATTAGATTTAGAAGATGAGTTATTTTTTTCTATTTGCATCATGGAAGCTTTTGGTTCAAGAGTATCTAAATTTCCTACCAACGCACCAGAACAGATTATATCCCTATTCCTTTTTATAACTACTCTGTCATTAAAAGAAATAGAATATCAATCCAAAAATAATTTAGAAACTGAAATCAAATTCTTTCTAAATGAAGGTACATAAAGTCAATTTCTCATAACCAAAGTTTTATTCCTATCAAAAGATAAATAAACATCTCCCACTACAATAGCCGCCACCTTCGTAGTATTGTCCATGTAGACAGTAATCTCTCCCTCAACTAGTCGTCTGGTTTCCTAGAACCCCTGCAAAGAGTTGCAGACATGATTAGTGGCTCCCGTATCTACACACCAGGTACCGATAAATAACACAGCTAAATATGTTTCAACGACTAAACTAGAAGATATACCTTTGTTCTGCTTCCGATTGGGACAGTCCACCTTCTAATGTCCAGTCTGCTTGCAAGTGAAGCACTTGCCTTTCGGCTTCTTTACTCTTGCCTGAGGTCCTGCCGCCATCTTTGCTACACCTTGTTTCTTCTTCTTCTTGCCTTTCGGCTTAGAAGTAGAAACCTTCTGAGCAACTTAAGCCTTAGAACTCTGACGAAAAAGTCCCTCTGCCACTTGGAGTTCTGTTAGAAGCTCCGCCAATGAATACAACCTTTTATTCATGTTGTAGTTTAGGCGAAACTGCTCAAAACTCCTAGGTAGAGATTGGAGAATGATAACGACATTGGTTTCCCCATCGATCTCCGCTCCAAGGACTTCCAGCTCATTCAAATGAGCCATCATCTTGAGAACATGATCCCTCACGGGTGTTACCTCAACCATGGTGGTCGTCATCAAGTTCGTCATAGCTACCTACCTAGCAGCCCGATTCTGGTGTCCAAAAAGTTCCTTAAGATTGAGCATCATGGCATAGGCAGTAGTCATGGCTTGATGCTGATGTTGCAATACATTTGACATAAAAGCTAAAATGTAACACCGCGCCATCTCATCAGCCTTCATCCACTTCCTATAACTCTCTTTCTTCTTTTCACTAGAATCATCCGTAGGCTTAGGAGGACACTCTTCGAAGAGTACATATTTGTACTCCTCAGCAGTTAAGACAATGTCCAGATTCCTTTTCCAATCAACATAGTTAGATCCAGTAAGTTTGTTTTCTTTCAGAATCACAACAAGTGGGTTGAAAGTCATTTTAAAAAACATTAGATTTCAAAAATTTATTGATTCCTCAAATAATACAATTTTAAAATCAACCAACACCTTAAAACACCGAGAATATCATATGCCATGATAGTGTGGATGTATATAAATTTTACATTTATAAGAGGAGGTTTTACCCTTTAATTTTATTATCCTGTCAACCTTACTTTTTGACAAATAAAATTAATATTTGATTCCTCTTCTGTTGGACTATCCGAGCCGCAAAAACCGCTTTTTGCGTTGTGGAAACCTTGAAAGTCGGCTATGGATCCGTGCGAAGATAAACAAAAATAATACATGTATGTGCTAAGAAAATTTAGATCTACCTTAGATCTACATGTGAAGAGCATTACCCTTGTAGCGATGCCCTTCGCTTATCCTACTAGTCCAAATGGCTTGCCAGATCTCGTAGAGTGTCAAGCGTACACTCCTCTATAAGTATCCAGACGAACAATAGGTGGAGAAGACTACTTAGAGTGTACTAGCACCCTAAGAAGCTCACGGCAAGAAGGATGAGGGAGATCACAAGAGAGGAGGAAGAAAGAAGATGAAGTTAATTCCCACTAACTTCAAACAAATGCACATCTAAAGTGGTCGGCCACTTCATGGAGGGTTAAATACCTCTATGTAATACCAAGAGCCATGGCTCTTGGTCTCCCTCATGAGGTGGCACACCATGATGTGTCCATGATGATGTGGAACATCATCATTGGCCGGTCCCATGCCAAGTCACAATGACATGGCATTTGTCAAGTCAAACTTGACCTTTCATCTTCCCTCACAAATCAAGTCAAACTTGACCTTCTTATCTCCCATGGTTGATCAAATCCAACCATTTGATTCAAGTCACTTTAATTTATTGAATCTCTATTCATTAGTTTGAATTGTCTCAATGAATCAAATCTAAATTAGACTCATTCAACACTTGAATCAAATTGAGTTCAACTCAATTAGTCTAATTTGGATTACTCTTAATCCAATTTGGTTCATCACATGAACCTAATCCTCATGGTCCATCATATGAACCTAATCTCCATCTAATTGCCCTTTGTGTGTGACCCTTTAGATTCTTGTAACGTTGGCAATGCTCCTAAACCGATTTAGAAACATAAGCAATGAGCGGTATCTACCAACACATCATTGCTACCCAAGTTATAAGAATGTTGAGATCCAACATCACCTTTGTGACTACTAATTGTGACTCTCACAATATGTGACAATGTCCCTCTATCCTTGACATCTAGATTGACTAATTGAGGCATAGACCAAGTCATCCTCTGTATAATCTATATCTTGAACTCCAAGTAGACTCACTCTAATCAAATGAGCTCAATATCTCATATTGACTCATTTGGGAATGACCATGCACTTAGTGGTCTCACTCTATCAAGAATCATGATGTCACTCCCGTCATATAGGAGGGATAGATCCCATCTATATCACTCACATCCCTCAGCATAATTTATTACATACCGAGTAATTACCTTTATAGTCCACTCATTTACAGGTGACGTTTGACGAAGCCAAAGTATACAACTCCTTATGTAGGGAACCATGGTGACTTCAGGTCCAAGGACTAATATTCATACTAATAGTCACATGAAAAAGTATATGACACTCATATAACGATCCATGATACTTTCTCATGGCGGGTCATTCAGTATACATTCTCCAATGCATACCCATGTGTCAACTTGATATCTCATATCCATGACTTGTGAGATCAAGTCATTGAGTTGACCTACATGCTAGTCTCTTCGCATTAACATTGTCCCTGAATATTAATACATGACTAGGAATGATTAAGAGTAGTGTTCTCTATATCATCTCATTATCGATTCAACCAATCGATTGATATAGATAAGAACCTTCTACTCAAGGACATTATTATACTTAGTTATTTGGCACCAATACAAGTAAGTATAATAACCATAAAGAATTGCCTTTATAAATAGGAATATGATACAACAAAGTCCATACAACAATCATCACATATTTGGCTCTAGGGCTTTTACTAACATCTTCGGCCCTACAAATAAAAGCAATGACTCCGATGGGGAGGATACTTTTATTTGAATCTAAGTGTTTACCATTATTCGATACTAAGGCAATTACCTCGGATTATGTGCCTTCCGATGCAGAAGTACACACGCTCTTAAATAATTTCCTATAACCATATTTGACCTAGTGATCCGCAAAACAAACTCATCCAATATGGTGGAAGGCACTTAGAGCCAACGCGCAAGTTTGTTTGTATCACATGTCAAATTGTAATGGAGGCTGCAGGAATTAAAAAATATCCCTCTCCCACTTAGTAATTTAAAATTGAGGAATTTTCACACAACATGCATATCAAACAATAAGCAATAAATATGAAAAAAAAACTTTCCAACAATTATGACTTTTGTTTTGCAATATGCTTCCCGTCGTATCACCACCTCATCCGCTCCTCCCTTTACCATGCTCTAGCCATAAAGGGATCCGAGCCGAGATAAACTATTTTAATTTACATCCATCGATCCTATACTCCACGAAGGAGTGTACAACATATCTAGATCGAAAGTAAATTAAAATGAGCAGGTAAACAGTGTCATATTTAATTACAAAAAATTAAATACTAATTAGCCTCATCAACCCCGAGGATTCAAATAAATAATTACAATCACACACATACAATCACATACATCCATATAGCCATAATAGTTGGATCTTATGCCTACAAGAAAAAAGATAGCCTACGCACATCCTACTATTATCTGGCATAAAATATATGATAAATGCATGAAAGTAATCGAATCCAAAACACACAAAATCGGAAACTGTGGCTCTGATACCACTTGAAGGGAATTACTTCCAACTTCGGTCACTTGTGCATGGCAATCCTATCTCACGTCCTCGGATAAAAAAAAATTAATCTGGATGAAGATGGATTACCCAAGCAACCGATTCATCATCGTGCTATTCAATTTGAGTAGTTGCTTGAACAAACTTGTTCAAGCAACCTAACTCTTTTCCTCAATTAGCCGCGGAATAGATGATGAACGGATCACTGTTTTTTGTGTTTATCATCGAGGTCCATGTTAATCAATAATATACAAAATACAAAAGAACTAAAATCAAAATTAAACAAGATTATACCTCTTGATCTTCAATTGTATTCCTACCCTCTTCTTGGACATTGTGTGGGCGACGATCTTCCAAGAAACGAAGCCTCCTAAATCGCGTGTCATCCCTTCCTTGCTCGCTACGAACAAGGGAAGAACCAAAGCTCCCTTCTCCTCCTTGCTTGCTCCGACCACCAACCACCAAGCTTGGTGTCCGCCGGCCCTAACGAGAAGGAAGGATGCGCCGGCCAAGAGAGCTCTCTTGTTGCCGCCGACCAAAGGAGAGGGAGAAGGTGGCGCCGTCGACCCTCGGAGAAGAAGAGGGTGCGCCGACCAAAGGAGACAAAACCCTAGCACACCTCCTATATCCTTGTTGCCCAAGCCTTTCCAACCCCAACTCCAAACCCTAAACCCACCTTTTTTTCGCCCAAGCCTCTTCCTCTCCTTTTATAGATCTAGGTTTCATGAGGTATTTATAATAGGCTACAATAGGGACCATGAGGAGGAGTTGGATCTTGGCCACCCAATGGATCCAAACCACATAAACCCGATCCATTAATGATGATCTATTCCACTACAGGATTATCATCGATCTACCTCACCAACCCCCATAAATAAATATGGGCTCCATATATTATTTGTACAAAATATCTCCCCATGTTTAAGATATCGAATGTCCATTAATTAATTAAATTACTGACAATTTAATTTATTAATATCTAACTCCATGAGTAGTACCACTCATCCTTATCATTGTGTTGTACCAAGTCCACCTACATGATTTACATGATGAACTTTATGAGCTCCTCAAGGGACATCATCATCCTAGAATATAGGACATGATTTCCTCCTATAATGAATGGCACACCATGTAAATAATATTATTTCCCAACTTACTAGGCCTATCGATTTAACACATAAATCTCGCCCATTGATAAATCAAAGAAATAAATACTAAGTACATGTGTCCGTTATTATATCGGGATTAAGAGCATGTACACTATAATATCTGAGGTCCGATTCAATTATATAGTCAGTATAAATTGAATCACCTCTAAATCGATCCTGCTCAGTACACACAAAGTGTACTAGTGTAATTCTATGGTCAAGATAAACCAATACCAAATTACACTACAATCATGCCAATGGTTTGTCCAAAACCATCTTGGTTGTGAACCTCTACTTATACTCTACAAGGAACAGATAATATGATCTTCTGTGCGACACCACACACCATGTTATCTACAATTTAAAGTATCAGACAATATGCATAAATATAAAATGCAAACAATGATCATGTGATTCTTATTTCAAAACGAAGATGTTCATACAAAGAGCTAGGCTTTCAGTATACATCCAACACCATCTTCTCCACCAACCCAAGCTGTCCAGTTTTCGACAGCTTATTTCTCTCTTCGTAGAGAGGTCGTTTGGTCGGCATTTTTTGCTTCGATAGTGACCTACTTGGCGTGGATTGGTGTTGGTGCAATCGGCCCAGCAGTACCTTGATGGTATTTTGATGATAGACAAAACTCATGACATGGGATTGTCATGGGAAAGTCCAACATGGGTTGGCATGGAAAATCCAAGCATGGAGCTTGGTGTGGAAGTCCAAGGGGGAAGCCTTGGCATGGGAAAGTCCAACATGGGTTGGCATGGAAAATCCAAGCATGGAGCTTGGTGTGGAAGTTCAAGGGGGAAGCCTTGGCATGGGAAAGTCCAAAGCATTGCGAAGCCGTGCGCTTGGTGTTTGGCATGGGAAAGTCCAAAGCATTGCGAAGCCGTGCGCTTGGTGCTTGGCATGGGAAATCCAAAGCATTGCGAAGCCGTGCGCTTGGTGCATGGTGAGAAATGCATTGCGAAACCGTGCGCTTGGTGCATTTGGGAAGTCTTGAGGACATGGTAAGTTCACTAGGCTCGGGGTCCTTGAGTTGGTGAAGGATAGCATTGCGAAGTCGTGCGCTTGGTGCATCCGAGGGACCGCCGGACGGGGAGCGAATGGAGTGAGCCCAAAGGGAAGCAAACTTCTAGGGCATGAGACGCGAAGGATGGCGTTGCGAAGTTGTGCGCTTGGCGCATCCAAGGGACGTAGGCCGAGGGAAGAGAGCTTTGGTGGAGAACTCCATGAGGGATAAGGTGGACTTGGCCAAGTGGCTAAGACTGAGTGTCGGATGCTCAAACAACTTGTGCTTGAGGTTTTACCCGACATCAGTCGACTGGCATAGGTGCCGGTTCGACTGGTCCAAGTCGACTAGAGTTCGACTGGTGTAAGGCTAGGGTTTTGTGCTTGGCAGTCGACTGCCATGGATTGGCAGCGATCGCGTCGGCAATGATCGGCTAGGGATGGCGATCGGTGATGGGAGTGTCGCGAAACGCGAGCGGCTGCGTGGCCGCAGGCGATCGACTCTTGGTCACCGATCGGTGATGGGCATCATCAGTCGACTGGTAGGTGATCCGTTGGAACTTGTCCAACGTGGATCTGGCCATTGTGAGACAACGGCTACAGGAGCAGTCGACTGGGGCCTTTTGGTAGTCGACTGCTAGGTGCGAAAATAGCTCGATGCAGGTTATAAAAGGAGCTCGAGATGGAGGTTTTTGCCAAGACTTTTGTGAAGCTATTGGAGGGGAATTGCTGCTGCATTCCAGACCTTCAAGAGCCATCTAAAGCAAGCAACAAGCAAAGGATTCAAAGCAAGCGTTGTAAAGTGTTCTTTACATGTATTTTGTATTTGTCTTTGTATTGCTTGTATTTCATTACTTCGTGTAATTGCTTGTGAGAGGTTTCTCCACCTCCGACGTGTAGTCGAAAAGGAGTGTTATAGTTAGTGTCGTGCGCATAACTAGAGCTCGAGGAGCTCGCCCGTGGAGTAGGAACCATTCGGTTCCGAACCACGTATATCGTGTGTGTTTGCATGTGCTTATTTGTTGTTAGTATTATTATTGTTTTATTGTTTCTGCTGCGCTAACGACAATCATAGACAAGCAACGCAACGAGAACGAACGAATTACGACATCCATCGTACGAGGGCTATTCACCCCCCTCTAGCCAGCCGTACTGATCCTCAACAAGTGGTATCAGAGCCGAGTTCGCTCTTCAAGGACTAACCGCCACGAGAGCACTACAAGATGGCCGGCTTCATCCATCCATCAAAATTCGATGGAGATTTCTCTTGGTGGAGGAAACGGATGGAGGTATATCTCGAAACCGATTTTGATTTTATGATTATTATAGAAAACGGTTTTGAAATGCCTAGGGACAAGTACAACAAGCCAATTGAGAAGTCAAAATGGACCCAAGACCAAATCAAAGACTTCAAGACAAATCTCAAGGTAATCAAGTTGATTAGTGATTTGTTACCTAACACTATTTGGTCTAGATTGGGTGATTATAGGGATGCAAGGGAATTATGGAATAAGGTAATGAAATTCCAAGAAAATTCCCAATCGGCACAAGAAGAGGAGAATGCCGAAGAAGAACCCACAACATTTGAAGATGTTGATGATTTGGTGGAGACCTCCACCTCTAGCATTGAGGGGGAGGAAAGGCAATCTTCCATCCCGGAGCAAGAACAAGAAGCATCCACATCCGGGAGAATTGAAGATCATGAAGACGCCTCCACCACTTCCCTAGGTAACTCAAGTGTTATTATTTTAAATAAAAATCACATAATATGCTTTGAGTGTAGGGAGAAAGGGCATTATAAGGGCAAATGCCCTAAATTGGCTAAGAAGAAGGCATCGACACCAAAAGTCAACCCAAAGTCAAAGGATGCCGGTGTTCCCAAAATCAAGAGCAAAGAGCACATTGTGTGCTTCAAATGCAATCAAAAGGGACACTACCGAAGCCAATGCCGTAGGGGGAGGAAGAAAGGGCAAGAAGGTGAAACTCATGTAGGAGGAGCTCCTAAAGCTAACCCTAAGGTACATTTAGTTAATGCACCTTTAATTCCTAGAGTTAAAAAGCATGCTAAGAATTATTTTAGCTCTCTTGCCATTATTAATGAAAAGCATGCTAGGAGAAACAATAAGGTTTATTGCTTAGGTGCCAAGCATGTTCATATGACTAAAGACAAACCTAGGACTCATAATTCTAGAAATATCTTGCCTAGGGAGTCAATTAGGAGAGTAGAAGAAAATTTGGGTATTAATCCCAAAAAGTCTAGGCACATGCCTAAAAAGAAAATCATTCCTCAAAAATCTAATGAAAATTCAAAATTGAGGAAATTAGAGCTAGAAAACCAAGCCTTGAGGTTAAGGCTAGAAAAATTGGAGAAGACCCTAGAAATAATATCAAATTCGGTTAAGGGGTCAAATGTCCAAAAGTCAAGACCTAGAAAGCAAGAGATATCTAAGGGCAAGAAGGGTTTGGGTCACAAACCTATGTCCTACCATAATGTTCCATTTAATTATGGAACAACATCTAGGTCTAGAAAAACCAAGGCTAATAGGGAAGTCATCCCTAAGTCTAGCCATGGTGTGTGTTTAGTGGCTAAGGACTTCAGAAAAATCAAGAAAGCCACTAAGAAGGTCAATGGAGGAGTCACCTCTAGAGTTGACCTAGGAATGACCCAAAAGACTATGACTTCAAAGTCTAAAAGGGTCATTAGGAAGGTATCTAGGGAAGTTATCCCTAGAGAATACCTTGTTAACCCAAGGAGCTCCAATAGATATTGGGTTCCTAAAAGCGTGATCGATTCACGCAAAATGGGTTAGGGTGTGTCAACCCTAAGTGGATGGGTAGTTAACCTAACCATAGTAGAGTTGACACATTAGGGTGTGCCAATGTGCTTTAGAAGTTAAAAATGATTTAAATTGGCACATTTAGGTCTTAGAGGTATTGGTGTGCCTTTTTGGGTTTTTGGCACACTAGGGAAATGAATGGCATTAAGGCAAAATGAATTTAATCCCTAAAAATGGCAAATTGATTTTCACACTTAGGTATTCTATTCCTTAGTATATTTTACTTGCCATGTTTTGTTTGCCTTGCCATGTCATGACATCATTTTCATTTTCATCTATAAAAATGTCATGATCATGTTTAGATTTATGTTTAGATGTCATGTATGCTTAAGTTTCATTCACATGCCATGACATCATGATATTGGCATATGTTGTTATCTATATCATATCTATGCCATAATCATATCATGCATGAATTAAAATGGAGTTAAGGACTATGGCATGGTTTGATGGGAATCAAATAATATTGCCTAGAAATATGCATGTGACCATTTTAAAGAACAAAAACCCACATCTCACTAGATTAATTGCCTTGAATGTGTTTTTACACATCTAGATATAAGTGAGATGTTTAAGGAAAAGAAATCAAAGGTTTTGAAAACTTTTTGAAAACTTTTTGAAAAACCTTGGTGAAGCCTATCTTTTGATAGCTATCACCATTGAATGGGATGATACAAAGAGGGCTCTTTATTGAAGCTTTTCAAAACTTTTGAACATTGTATCAATCTCCTAATTTAGTGGGTAAAATAATTTTCCAATATTTTTCACCCATAGTGTTTAGGATAAGTATTATACGTATGCATTTTCAAGATTTTTAAAATTATGTATATTTACTTATGGATTTCAGAAATCCATTTCTGAAATCTTGTCAAATCAGATTATCGATCACGACCGCATGGTGGCGATCGATTGATGGGGTGGTAGCCGTGATTTCGATTTGATCGTTGGTTAGGCCCATGTTCAGCTAGGTTAAGGTCCCCTAACCACTCCTAACCCTAGGATATGCTTGGGAGAGCATTAGAGAGGGTGGAAATCCATTGGATATGGATTAGGAGTTGGGTTGAGGGTGAGTATCAATTTTAAGGTGGAAAAGAGTTCATTGTTGAACTTTTGCCTTAATTTTGATTTGGTTAATGTTCCTATTGGATTAGGGACTCTCCAAGGACATTGTTGGTGCAATGGTCAAGGGGGAGCAAGCCTCAAGGGGGAGGTATCCATCATGGGAAGATGGATGTGTATTTCCTCATGGGAGGAAAATTGGGTTGCCTCTCTTTAAGTGATATGGGATCACTAGAAAGATTGTAGGCATGTGTTCCTCCAAATGAGAGATTGTAAGATCTCATTGGGATATGAGACATTCATACCCTTGGGGAGGACCTTTTTGATGTAATGTCAAAAAGGGGGAGAAGTTACCAAGTTACCAATTAAGGTTCGTTGGAATTCTCATTGGGATATGAGAATTGCCAATATGGGAGAATTGGTAGACTTGAGATGGTAGTTTTGTCAATCATCAAAAAGAGGTAGATTGTTGGTGCAATCGGCCCAGCAGTACCTTGATGGTATTTTGATGATAGACAAAACTCATGACATGGGATTGTCATGGGAAAGTACAACATGGGTTGGCATGGAAAATCCAAGCATGGAGCTTGGTGTGGAAGTCCAAGAGGGAAGCCTTGGCATGGGAAAGTCCAAAGCATTGCGAAGCCGTGCGCTTGGTGTTTGGCATGGGAAAGTCCAAAGCATTGCGAAGTCGTGCGCTTGGTGCTTGGCATGGGAAATCCAAAGCATTGCGAAGTCGTGCGCTTGGTGCTTGGTGAGAAATGCATTGCGAAGTCGTGCGCTTGGTGCATTTGGGAAGTCTTGAGGACTTGGTAATTTCACTAGGCTCGGGGTCCTTGAGTCGGTGAAGGATGGCATTGCGAAGTCATGCACTAGGTGCATCCGAGGGACCGCCGGACGGGGAGCGAATGGAGTGAGCCCAAAGGGAAGCATACTTCTAGGGCATGAGACGCGAAGGATGGCGTTGCGAAGCTGTGCGCTTGATGCATCCGAGGGACGTAGGTCGAGGGAAGAGAGCTTTGGTGGGGAACTCCATGAGGGATAAGGTGGACTTGGCCAAGTGGCTAAGACTGAGTGTCGGATGCTCAAACAACTTATGTTTGAGGTTTTTCCCGACATCAGTCGACTGGCATAGGTGCCGGTTCGACTGGTCCAAGTCGACAAGAGTTCGACTGGTGTAAGGCTAGGGTTTTATGCTTGGCGATCATTGCCATGGATCGTAGCGATTAGATCGCGTCGGCAATGATCATTCGCCGAGGATGGCGATCGGTGATGGGAGTGTCGCGAAACCGCAGCTGCGTAGCCGATCGGCGATCGACCTCTTGGGTCACCGATCGGTGATGGGCATCATCGATCCCGTTGGAACTTGTCCAACGTGGATCTGGCCATTGTGAGACAACGGCTACGAGAAGCGATCGTAGGGCCTTTTGGCGATCGGCTTTCTGAAGGAGCTCGAGATGGAGGTTTTTGCCAAGACTTTTGTGAAGCTATTGGAGGGGAATTGCTGCTGCATTCCAGACCTTCAAGAGCCATCTAAAGCAAGCAACAAGCAAAGGATTCAAAGCAAGCGTTGTAAAGTGTTCTTTACGTGTATTTTGTATTTGTCTTTGTATTGCTTGTATTTCATTACTTAGTGTAATTGCTTGTGAGAGGTTTCTCCACCTCCGACGTGTAGTCGAAAAGGAGTGTTATAGTTAGTGTCGTGCACATAACTAGAGATCGAGGAGCTCACCCGTGGAGTAGGAACCATTCGGTTCCGAACCACGTATATCGTGTGTGTTTGCATGTGCTTATTTGTTGTTAGTATTATTATTGTTTTATTGTTTCCGCTGCGCTAACGACAATCGTAGACAAGCAACGCAACGAGAACGAACGAATTACGACATCCATCGTACGAGGGCTATTCACCCCCCTCTAGCCGGCCGTACCGATCCCCAACAATTGGATCTCCTACAATCCTCATAGGTGGAGGACCAAGGTTTTGTTAATTGATTGACGAAAACCGCTTCCGAGAAGCGAGTTCATGGAGCTCATTTTTATATCCGAATTTTGATTCAGATTGTGATCGTCTCTTGGATCACAACGTCTTCAACATGAGGCTAGTAACTCTTGCGAAGACTGGGCTTGTGTCTTTGTGAAGCTATCCCAAAGATACTCTGCGTGGATATAGATAGAGGCGATTCTAGGGAGGGTCGCTACTGTTGATATCATTCCCGCTACACGTGATACGTCAGGTATAACTAGAATAAATTTTCTTTTATTGGAAAATTTAAAATAGTGATTATGTCTACACTTGTTGTATCCTCCATGTGTGTGGTGCGTGTGTTGCAAAAAAATTAGTTTATTGCTTCTCTTTCTTCCGTCGTGTACATGTTTAAGAAATGTGTTCGAACACAACACCCACGTCAGTGCCATGGGAACCCAACAGTGGTATCGGAGCCCGATTATGTTTCGACATAAACGTAAAATTATTTTGCGATAATCAAAATTGTATTTATGGAAATATTCTACTTTTGGAATGTTTAGAAGTATTTATGGAAATTTTAATTTGTAAAGAAATTCAAATTGGAAGTTTCCTAATATGATTAGGAAATTACAATTTAGGAAATTTGTTTCCTAAATTAGATTTGACTTTCCTTAATAAACACTTTACATAAATAAAATATGTGATTAGATTTGGAAATTTATTTTCTAATTTAATCATGATTTGATTTGAGAAATCAAATCTAAAACATATTTTATTTCCAAAATAGTTATGACAAATAAGGAAACTATTTGTACATGTCATAATTGTATGTCATGTAATTGCATTAGATGCATATCATTATGTCATGCATGTCGTGACATGTAGATGTATGTCATGTGTGTCATGTCATGTAGATAATAGTTATTTGCATGCAAATAGGATGAGACATTAAAACCCTTACACAATATTAAAGCCTACACCTTCCATTAATATAGTTAGAACCGGAGTTCTATTTCTTGTTTGGGTTGTTGGGCTCACTCCAAGCCTAGCTCAAACCTAAACATGTTCAAATCATTGGAATAGTTTAACACTAATATGGTAAGAGTCAAAGGTCAATCATTAGTTTGGGTTGTTGGACTCACTCTAAGCCTTGCTAATTGGTTGAATGCGCTCTAACCATATTAAAACTATTTTTTGATTAATCGATCGACTCTAACTTGGAGCATCGTTTTGTTGGACTCACTCCAAGGTCGATGTGAAGAGAGGTGAAGTTGGGTGCTATGCATATGATATATACTTGTTAATGTGTTAACAACGCAATGTATGTGTGGACATTCAATTAGTTGATAGCACATTGTGATAGTTACATATAAATGATATGTAATCAGTATACTTGATACCTACCATCATAGCTAAGAATGGCTTGTTGGACTCACTCCAAGGTTGTTCTTATCAATGTTGGATATCAACCCATTCGGAGATGGACCTACGATCTTCCGAATTAATTTTGAGGGTTTTTTTATTTAGAAAAATGAATGGAATTTTGTAAATGTATGTGGATGCATTTTAAATCATCTTTCTCATATATGCTCCATTTGTATTTCTAGGTTAATCACTTGATCATGATGTCTTTGAATTTGTGCTCTATTTTGGATTCGAATAAATTGACTGGACCGAACTTCTTGGACTGGCTTAGAAACTTGAGAATTGTTCTCAAGGATGAAAAGCTTGCATATGTCCTCAAAGTGCCTCTTCCCGCCCTTCCTAGTGATGACGCAACTCCAGATCAATTGTTGGCCCAACAGAAACATGTGAGTGATTCTGAACTAGTGAGCTGCATCATGCTAGCCGTGATGGTACGCGAGCTGCGAAAGCATCATGAGCATATGGATGCTCATAGCATAGTCTTTCATCTTTATGAGTTGTTTGATGAGCAAGTGAGATCCGAAAGGTTCGAAGTCTCCAAGCTCCTCTTCACCTCTAAGATGCAAGAAGGTTCATCTGTGGTACTGCTCAGCATGCTGAAGACTATGGGGCCTTCTGTGAATCATGAGCAGGGGACAGTGTTGTTAGTTGATTCCTCAAAGAAAGGTTCTAGGAGGAAATCAAAGAAACAACACAAGGGGAAGAAGAAGGCAGAAATAGCTCAAAAGGGCACTTGCCATCATTGTGGCAAGGAGGGTCATTGGCGAAGAAACTACAAGATTTATCTTGAGTCCGTGAAGAAGAATAAGGAATCTGATGCCCCATCTTCTTTAGATATCTTTGTTATTGATAGTTATTTTATTTCCTTAGACACTTGGGTATTGGATACTGGGTGTGGCTCACATATATGTAATGACATACATGGGCTAAGGAATAGAAGAAGACTCGTCAAGGGAGAGTCAAATTTATGTGTTGGGAATAAAGCAAAGGTTGCTACACTCGCTATCGGAATGTATTTGTTGAAACTCCCTACAGGACTTGTCTTAGAACTGGACAATTGCTTTTATGTTCCTTCATTGATAAAGAACATCATTTCTATTTCTTGTTTGAATATAAATGGGTACAATTTAACTTTTAGTAACAATTATTGTTACATAACTTTGAATGACGTTCTTTATGGGATTGGAACTTTAAGCAATGGTATATATACGTTAGACGTATCTAGTGACATTTCCCATATCGAAGCGAGCAACAAGCGTGCTCAAAAAGATAATAAATTAGACTTCTATATGTGACATTGTCGTCTTGGCCATGTGAGCAAGAAACGCATGTCTGAATTACACCGATGTGGAATTCTGGAATCATTTGAATTAGATTCATACGATACATGTGAATCATGTTTAAAGGGCAAGATGACCAAGTTACATTTTACTGGAAAAGGTGAACCGGTGGGTGAGTTGCTTGGTCTAATACATACTGATGTATGTAGACCTATGTCAACTCAAGCTCTAGGAGGTTATAACTACTTCATTACCTTTACCAATGATAACTCACGATTTGGGTATGTGCTCTTGATGAAACACAAGTCTGAAGCCTTTGAAAGATTCAAAGAATTCAGAAATGAAGTAGAGAAATAAGTTGGCAAGAGTATTAAAATACTTCGATCAGATTGAGGTGGTGAATACTTGAGTCAAGAGTTTATAGATTATCTAAGGGACAATGGTATATTGTCTCAATGGACTCCCCCGTATACACCACAGCTTAATGGTGTATCTGAGAGGCGAAATCGGACCTTGTTGGACATGGTCAGGTTAATGATGAATCACGCGAATCTTCCCATGTCCTTTTGGGGCTATGCACTTTAGACAACTATTTACTTGTTAAACAGAGTCCCGACCAAGGTAGTCTCTACTATTCTATATGAGATATGGGCTAGTAAGAAACATCATTTTTCTTACTTGAAGATATGGGGTTGTCCTGCTTATGTGAAGCGGACTATGTCAAACAAATTGGATGCTAAGTCTGATAAGTGTCTATTTATTGGATACCCTAAGGAAACGAGGGGTTACCAATTCTATCATCCCTTGGAACAAAAGGTGTTTGTTTCAAGGAATGTTGTGTTTCTTGAGAAATAGTTTCTCTTGCAAGAAAACAGTGGGAGTTGAAGGTAAGAAACTTCGCTTCCCACTTCAACTTGGTCTCTTATTCATGGTGATCCCATCTACGTCCCCGGATAAAAAAATTAATCCTAGACAAAGAGGTATTACCCAAGCAACCGTTTCATCGTCGTGCTATTCGATTAGAGTAGTCACTTGAAAAAACTTGTTGTTCAAGCAACCAACCTCTATTCTTCGAATAGCCACAGAATAGACGATGTACGGATCGCCAGTTTTTGCGTTTGTATTCAGGGTCCATGTAAATTAGCCACATGCAATTACATACATCATATAAAGAAACAAAAGGAAACCAAAACAAGAATTATACCTCTTGTTTACCTCTTGGTCTTCTATTGTATGTCCTATCCTCCTCTTGGACGTTGTGTGGGCAACGATCCTCCAAGAGATGAAGCCTCCTAGATCACGAATCTTCCTTTCCTTGTTCGCTCCGAACAAAGGAAGATAATAAGCTCCCTTCTTCTCCTTTCTAGTTCCGGACACAATCCCTTTGGAGAAAGAACAAACAACCTTCTCCTCTTTGTTGTTGCCGCCGGCCACCAAGGAGAGGGAGATGGAATTGCCGGCCAAGATGGATATCTTGCTGTCGGCCAAAGGAGAGGGAGAGGTGCCGACCAAGTCTTGATGATGGATCTTGTTGCCGCCAGCCAAAAGTAGAAGCCAACCCTAGGTTGCCGCCGCCCAAGATGAGAAGCAAACCCTAGCCACCTCCTAGTTGCCGACCAACAAACACTAACCAAAACCTAGTTGCCGCCCAAGGCTTTGGATGCAAACCCTAGCCTCTCTCTATTACCCTTTCCGCCCAAGCCTTGGCCCCCTTTTTATAGAGCTGGGGTTAAGCCTCCTTTTAATCTCTACCCTCGGATCTAGAGATTTAATCTCAACCGTCAAATCTAGAGATTTAATCTCAACCATCGGATCTAAAGATTTAATCTCCACCGTCAGATCTAAAGATTTAATCTCCACCGTTAGTTCTAGAGATTTAATCTCCACCATCGGATTTAGAGTTTCATTTTCCATCATCGGATCTAGGCTTTAAGAGGGTTTTAATAGGCTACAATAGGGACCATGAGGAGGAGTTGGATCTTGGCCACCCAATGGATCAAGCCCACATAAAGTCCGATCCATTAATGATAATCCATTCCACTAGAGGATTATCATTGATCTACCTCACCAACCCCCATAAGTTAATATGGGCTCCATATATTATTCGTACATTTATCTCCCCGCATTTAAGATCTCGAATGTCCGTCGATTAATTAATTTACTGACAATTAATTAATCAACATCTAACTCCATGAGTAGTACCACTCAACCTTATCATCATGCCGGATCAAGTCCACCTGCAGGGTTTACATGATGAACCTTATGAGCTCCTCAAGGGGACATCATCATCCTAATATATAGGACATAGTTTCCTCCTATAGTCAACGACACACCATATAAATAATATCATTTCTCAACTTACCGAGCCTATTGATTTACTCTATAAATCTCGCCCATTGGTAAATCAAAGAAATGAATACTAAGTATATGTGCCCATTATTATATCAGGATTAAGAGCATGTACAACATAATATCTGAGGTCCGATTCGATTATGTAGTCAGCAATAAATCGAATCACCTGTAAGTCGATCCTGCTCAATACACACAAAGGCTGCGTTTGGTAGGACGTAATATAATCCAAGTTGTAATGGAATGCAATGTAATCTTGATTACATGACTATGTTTGGATACAAATTGTATGTAATCTTGGATTACAAAGGTCATTACATTCTTTTGTTTGGTGTCCATTACAAAGACGAGAGGAATGGATTGACAACGATGACGTAGACAACGACAACGATGACAGCGGCCAACTGGCGATCGACTGGTCGATCGACGATCGACCGATGACTAACTATCGGTCGTCGGTCGGTCAGCATCACCGGGTGGTCACCGTCGATCATCGGCGATCGCTATCGGTCGCCGGTCATTGCCGTCGCTTTGGCCGCCACGGCCGTTGGTCGTCGCCGACCGACCCATCGTCGTCACGGCCGTAAATTTTATTTGCATGAAATAAATCAAATTTGCATGCATGCAATAAATCACATTTGCATGCACGCAAATGGGAAGCTTGTAATGTAATCTAGATTACATGGGTTTTGCTTTGTAATCCAGATTACAAAACTTTAGTGCCTTTTGTAATCCAGATTATATTACATTACAATTCTAAGACAGTAACAAACAAAGGAATCTACCTTGTAGTGTAATCTGGATTACATTACATGACAGATTACGACATACCAAACGCAGCCAAAGTGTACTTGTGTAAATCTATGGTCAAGACAAACTAATACCAAATCACACTACAACCATGGCAATGGTTTGTCCAAAACCATCTCGGTTGTGAGCCTTTACTTATACTTTACAAGGAACTGATAACATGATCTCCCGTGTGACACTATACACCATGTTATCTACAATGTAATGTATTAGACAAAATGCATAACCATAAATATGTAAACAATGATCATGTGATTTTTATTTAAAAATAAATATGTTCATACAAAAGATAAACTTTTCAGTATACATCCCAACAGGAGTGGCATTGAACTTTAGGAGGTTCAAGAGACTCCAATAGACATTGAGGAGATACCTGGTCAAGCACCTCAACCGATAACTCATAGTGATGAGACATCGGCTGAACCTATTGTGACACAATATCTTCGTAGATCTAGTAGGGCACGCAACATTCCCAAGAGATATTGATTTCTTGTAAGCGAATCGAATGACATGTTACTCATTGATGATGATGAGCCTACCAGTTATGAAGAAGTTTTGAAAAGTTCAGAAAGAGACAAATGGCTTGAAGCCATAAAGTCGGAAATGGATCAATGTATGAAAATCAAGTTTGGAACTTGGTGGACCCACCTGAAGGCATTAAGCCTATAGGGTGCAAGTGGATTTTCAAGAAGAAAACCGACATGGATGGTAATGTGATTACCTATAAGGCTAGATTAGTGGCGAAAGGCTATTGTCAAAAGCAAGGTGTTGATTATAACCAAGCCTATTCACTAGTTGCTATGCTTAAATCCATTCGGATGCTCCTGGCCATAGTGGTTCATTATGATTATGAGATATGGAAGATGGATATGAAAATGACTTTCCTTAATGGAAACATACTCAAGGATGTGTATATGATACAACCTGAGGGTTTCACATTGGTTGATAAAACAAAGGTATGCAAACATCGACGGTCCATATATGGATTGAAGCAAGCATCCAGGTGCTAGAATATCTATTTTGATGTGGCAATCAAAAGGTTTGATTTCTCACAAAAATACGGACGAACCTTGTGTGTACAATAAGGTTAGTAGGAGTGCAGTCGTGTTCCTAGTATTGTATGTCGATGACATATTACTTATAGGAAACAATATTTCTGTCCTACAGTCAGTTAAAATTTAGTTATCTAAGACATTCTCCATGAAAGACCAGGGAGAAGCAACCTACATCCTCGGGATTAAGATTTATAGGGATATATCAAATAGGTTGCTTGGTCTTTCACAGTCTACATATATAGACCGAGTACTAAAGAGGTTTAGCATGTCGGAATCCAAGAAAGGTTTCCTACCGATCATGCATGGGATACACCTTTTGAAGTCTATGTGTCCGTGCACAGAAGACGAGGGGATTTGCATGAGTAAGATTCCCTATGCATCCGCAATAGGATCTATCATGTATGCTATGTTATGTACGAGGCCTGATGTATCATATGCTCTGAGTGTCACGAGCAGATACCAGTCCAATCTAGGAATGGATCATTGGGCAGTTGTTAAGACAATCCTTAAGTACTTAAGAAGAACTAAGGATGTGTTCCTAATATATGGAGAAGGTGATATGGTAATACGTGGAAATATAGATGTCATCTTCCAAACAGACAAGGATGATTCCAGGTCTCAGTCTGGTTACGTATTTACCTTGAATGGAGGTGCAATAAGTTGGAAAGGTTCCAAGCAAGACACCATAGCAGATTCTACCACTGAGATAGAATACATTGCAACTTTAGAAGCAGTAAAGGTAGCAGTTTGGATCAAGAAGTTTGTCTCTGAACTTGTTATGGTCTCATCAATGGTCCAAACATGTGCTTCGTCACTATCATTTGATCAGAGAGATCATAAGTAGAAAGAAAATACAAATCCAGAATATTCACACTGAAAGGAACTTAGCAAACCCTTTAACTAAGGCTTTACCTCAAAGTAAATTTGAGGGTCATGTTAGAGCTTATGATATTGGATACTGTGACGATTAGCATTAGGCCAAGTGAGATTTTGTTAGTAATATATGAGAGGTTTCCTAAGGCAATCACCTTATGATTGTACCATTTATTTCATAAATGAAGATTCACTTTTTGAGTATACATGTTTTCATGTATTTGATTGGATCTTAAACTCATTTACTAAATGTCCGCAATACAATTTACATCATAAGAGAATTTATGATTGGATCACAACTAGTGAGTATCTCTACATGTGTAATTGTGATGTATTGGAATTATCCCTAGTCGATGAATTTGATGCATTCAGACGGCATCGATTCTGTTGAGACCAGCACGAGGTGTACTCTTTAGTTTATCTAAGCTGCTGTTCTCCACTGGCTGGAGACATTGGTGATGGGATGTATACTGAAAGCCTAGCTTTTTTGTATGAACATTTTATTTTTAAATAAGAATCACATGATCATTGTTTGCACTTTATATTTATTATATGTGTGCATATTGTCTAATATTTTATATTGTAGATAACATGCTGCTTGATGTGGCACAGAAGATCATGTTATCAGTCCCTTGTAGAATATAAGAAGAGGCTCACAACCAAGATGGTTTTGGACAAACCATTGGTATGGTTGTAGTGTAGCTTGGTATTATTTTATCTTGAACATAGAGTTACACTAGTACACTTAGGTGTATTGAGCAGGACCGACATAGAGGTGATTCAATTTATTGCTGACTACATAATTGAATCGGACTTCGACTATTAAGTTGTACATGCTCTTAATCCCGATATAATAACGGGCACATGTACTTAGTATTTATTTCTTTGATTTACCAAAGGGTGAGATTTCTATGGATTAAATCAATATGCCCGGTAAGTTGGGAAATGATATTATTTACATGGTGTGCCGTTGATTATAGGAGGAAACCGTGTCCTATATATTAGGTTGATGATGTCCCCTTGAGGAGCTCATAAGGTTCATCATGTAAACCCTACAGGTTAACTTAGACAACATGATGATAAGGTTGAGTGGTATTACTCGAGGAGTTAGATGTTAATTGACTGATGGTCAGTAAATCAATCAATTGACGGACATTCAATATCTTAAACATGGGGAGATGGATGTACAAATAATATATGGAGCCCATATTAATTTATGGGGGTTGGTGAGGTAATTCAATGATGATCCTCTAGTGGAATGGAACATCATTGATGGATCAAGTTTGTGTGGTTCCGATCCATCGGGTGGCCAAGATCCAACTCCTCCTCATGGTCCCTATCGTAGCCTAATATAATCCTCATGAAGTCTAGATCCAATGATGGAAAACAAATCTCTAGAACCGACGGTTGAGATTAATTCTCTAGATCCGACGGATGAGATTAAATCCCTAGATCCGACGGTTGAGATTAAATCTCTAGAACCGACGGTTGAGATTAAATCTCTAGATCCGACGGTTGGGATTAAATCTTTAGAACCGATGGTTGAGATTAAATCCCTAGATCCGACGGTTGGGATTAAATCCCTAGAACCGACGGTTGAGATTAAATCTCTAGAACCGACGGTGGATATTAAATCCCTAGAACCGACGGTTGAGATTAAATCTCTAGAACCGACGGTGGAGATTAAATCTCTAGAACCGACGGTTGAGATTAAATCTCTAGATCCGACGGTTGAGATTAAATCTCTTGATCTGACGGTTGAGATTAAATCCCATGGTGGAGATTAAATCTCTAAGATCCGACGGTTGAGATTAAATCTCTAAGATCCGACGGTTGAGATTAAATCTCTAGAACCAATGGAGGAGATTAAACCTAGGCCTAAACCTAACTCTATATATATGGGAGAATGGGTTGGGCGGCAACAAGGGATTTGGTTTTTGGAAATTAGGGTTTAGCCTCTCATTGCTTGGGCGGCAAGAAATCCAAAGGAAGAAAGGTTGGGCGGCTAGGGTTTGAAAGCTTGGTTGGGCTGCAACTATAGGAGAAGTGCTCTTCTTCTTCCTACGGTGTTGCCGGCTCCTTCTCTTTTCCCTATACCTTGGTCGGCGCCCAACATATTCCCTTTATCCTCTTCACTCCCTCTTGGCCGGCGGCACTAGAAGCTAGGGTTTGTCCCTAGTTTGGTTCCTTGGTGGTTTCCATTTAGTTCTCTCTATTCTTGAGGCCGGCGGCATCAATCCTTTGTGGATTGGTGGTTGGCTCAAGCAAGAAGGGAAGGAGAGTTCTTCTTTCTTTGGATTGAAGAAGATCTAGGAAGCTTCAACTTGTGGAGGATCTTCGCCCACACGAAGTCTACAAGGAGGTTAGGACATACGATAGAAGATCAAGAGGTATAAAAGTTTTATAACTTTTATTATTGATCTTTGCATGTTCTTATTATTTTGATTAGTATGTGTTGATTATACTAGTTTGCATGTGTATGTATTTGTATAATCATGGACCCCGAAGACAAACACAAAAACCGGCGATCCGTCCGTCGTCTCTTCCGCAGCTAACCAACTAGAAGAGTTGTGTTGCTTGAACAACTAGTTTGTTCAAGCAATCGCTCAAGTTGTTAGCACGACGACGAATTGGTTGTGCTTAAGAAACTCATCCTGTCCGGATTAGTTTTCATTAGTGAAAATTTTAATCCGGGGACATGGGAACCAATGAGTCTCCGAGAAGCATGAGTTACCAACAATTGGTATCAGAGCCTCGGTTCCTGGTTTTGTGTGTTTAGGATTCGGTTAATTTTTTATGCAGTTTTTCATATATTATATGTGCCGGATAATAGTAGGATATGCGTAGTTTAACTTTTTGGTTGTAGGCGTAAGATCCGACTATTATGGTCATATGTGTGTATGTGATTGTATGTGTGTAAATATTTATTATTTGAATCCTCGGGGTTGACGAGGCTTGATTAGTATTTAATTTTTGTAATTAAATACGACATTGTTTAGCCGCTCATTTTAGTTTACTTTCGATCTAGATTATTTGTACACTTCTTCGTGGAGTATAGGATCGATGGATGTAAATTAAAATGATATATCTCGGCTCGGATCTCTTTGGTGACTTGCGCGCGGGAAAAGATGGAGCGGACGAGGTGGAGACACGACTGGACGCATATTGGAGAACAAAGCCATAATAGTTGGAAAAATTCTGTTTTTTCCATATTTATTGCTAATTTATTTTATATGCATGTTGTGTGTGCTTGAAAATTCCTCATTTTCAATTTACTAAGTGGGAGAGGGATATTTTAATTAATTCCCGCGGCCTCCATTACAATTTGACGTGTGATGCAACAAACTTGTGCGTCGACTCTGAGTGCCTTCCTTCCCATCGGATGAGTTTGTTTGCGGATCACTAGGTCAAATAATGGTTATAGGAAATTATTTAGGAGCGTGTGTACTTCCATATCGGTAAGGCACATAATCCGAGGTAATTCCCTTAGTATCGTGTAATGGTGCACACTTAGATGCAAATAAAAAGTATCCTCCCCATCGGAGTCACTGCTTTTATTTGTAGTGCCAAAGAGGAACCAACTATTAATTTTATTTGTCAAAAAGTAAGGTTAACAAGATAATAAAATTAATGGGTAAAACCTCCTCTTACAAATGTAGAATTCGTATACGTCCACACTATCGTGGCATGTGATATTCTTGGTGTTTTGAGGTGATGGTTGATTTCTGAATTTTATTGTTTTGAGGATTCAATAAAATTTGATATCTAATATTTTGATCATTCTGATTCTTAGGATTTTCAAAAATGACTTTCAGTCCACTTACTATTATACTAAAGGAAATAAACTTACTGTACCCAAATAATGTTGATTGGAAAAGAATCTAGATGTTGTCTTATCTGCTAAGAAGTACAAGTATACACTCTTCAAAGAGTGTCCTCAAGCCATGGTTGCTCAAAAAGGTTTCTACTTCTAAGCTGAAAAGCAAGAAGAAGGAGAAACAAGGTGGAGCATAGGTGGTGGGAGGATCTCAGGGAGGAGTGAAGAAGCCGAAAGGCAAGTAATTCACTTGCAAGCAGACTGAACATAAGAAGAAGGATTATCCCAATCCGAAGCAAGAACAAATGTATATCCTTTAGTCCAGTCGTTGAAACATGGTTAGAGGCATTATATACCGACACCTGGTGTGTAGATACGAGAGCCACTAATCATGTCTGCAACACTTTGCAGGGGTTCCAGGAAACCCGACGACTAGCTAAAGGGGATATTACCATTTACTTGGGCAATGCCATGAAGATGGCGGCTATTGCAGTGGGAGATGTTTTATTTATCTTTTGAGAAAAATAAAGTTTTTGGTTCTTAAGAATTTTCTTTATGTACCTTTATTTAGAAAGAATTGCTTTCGGTTTCTAAATTATGGATGGATAATCTATTCCTTTTAATGACAGATTTGTTATAAAAGGAATAGGGACATTATCTATTTAGGTACATAGATAGGAAATTTATAACTTGAACCACAAGCTCCCACGATGCAAATTGAAGTTTACAACTCATCTTCTAATTCTGATAAGAGAAAAGAACCTTCAAAGATGAACCAAACATATCTTTGGGATCTTAGGCTTGGTCATATTAACCTAAGCAGAATTCAAAGGTTGATAGCTGATGGACCTTTGGGTTCATTAGTGGTGGAGGATCTCCCAACCTGCGAATCTTGCTTGGAGGGTAAGATGACCAAGAGGCCTTTCAAGGCCAAGGGGTATAGACCCAAAGATGTGTTGGAATTGGTTCATTCTGATTCGTATGGTCCTATGTCTATCTAGGCAAGAGGTAGTTTTGAATATTTCATCTTTTTCATAGACAATTATTCAAGATGACACTACGATCTGATCGTAGTGGTGAATACCTCTTGGGAGAGTTTAGGAATTACTTATCAGAGGTTGGGATTCAATCCCAATTGTCTGCACCTAGCACACCCCAGCAGAATGGTGTAGCGGAGCGAAGGAATAGGACTCTTATGGAGATGGTTAGATCGATGATGAGTTATTCTGACTTGCCAGATTCATTCTGGGGATATGCTCTAGATACGTTGGTGTACATTCTAAACTTGGTTCCATCTAAATCAGTGCCTTATACTCCCACAGAGTTGTGGACTGGGCGGAAGCCTAGTCTAAGACATATTCGGATATGGGGGAGTCCAGCACATCTGTTGAAGGCTGATGCTGGTAAGTTGGAACCTCGTACAGAAGTGCGCTTGTTTGTTGGCTATCCTAGGGAAACGAAGGGTGGTTTGTTTTATAGTCTTAGAGATCAGAGGGTGATCGTTAGTACGAATGCCAGATTTCTAGAGGAGGACTATGTGATGAACCACAAGCCCACGAGTAGGATTGTTCTTGAGGAGTTGACAAGGAAGTCGACTTGATACCACCGGTACAAAAGGATATACCACATGTCATTGCACCACGTGTCACAGAGGATACACAGGTGATACCTTGTCATAGTAGGAGGGTTGTGAGACAGCCTGATATATTCATGTTCTTGGGAGAATCTTCCGATTTGGTCCCAGGCGAACATGAACCTGATCCCTAAACTTATGACGAGGCAATCCAAGATAAAGATGCAGCATTTTTGCAAAGTGCAATGAATACTGAGATTGAATCTATGGATTCAAATCAGAACTGGGAGCTCTTATGCATAGCAGCTTATATGGATTATGAGGTGTGGCAGATGAATGTCAAGACAGCTTTCCTTAATGGAAGTCTTGAGGAGAACATCTATATGAAGCAACCAGAGATTCATTGCTAAGAGCAAAGAGCATCTTGTATGTAACCTTAATCGGTCCATTTATGGATTGAAACAAGCTTCTAGGTCTTGGAACATCCGCTTTGATGAGGTAAATCCAGACATATGGATTTATTCAAAGTCCGGATGAGTCTTGTGTATACAAGAGATGTAACAGAAACGTAGTGGTATTTCTTGTACTATATGTAGATAATATTTTGGTAGTTGGCAACAATATCAGAGTGTTATCAGATGTAAGGGTATGGTTGTCTAAACAGTTTTGAAGGACTTGGGAGAAGTGGGACACATCCTTGGGATCAAGGATAGTGTGCTAATCCCAAGCTTCATACATAGACACGATTATGGATTGTTTTATCATGCAAAACTCCAAGAAAGGTTTTCTACCTTTCAGGCATGGAGTTCCTTTATCTAAGGAGATGTGTCCTAGATCATCTGAGGAGATAGAGGAGATGAAGGTGGTTCTTTATGCTTCGGCAGTAGGAAGCTTCATGTATACGATGTTATATATGAGACCCGATATCTGCTATGCCGTGGGCATGGTCAGCAGATATCAGAGTAATCCAGGACAGGGACATTGGACTGCGGTAAAGCATATATTTTAGTGTCTGAGAAGGACTAGGGATTATATGCTAGTTTACCGGGCAGACCAATTACTCCCTGTGGGTTACATAGATTCCGATTTCCAATCTGATAGGGATAACAGTAAGTCTACCTCAGGTTTTGTATTTACTTTGGGAGGTGGAGCCATTGTATGGAGGAGTGTCCAGCAGAAATGCGTGGCGGACTCCACTATGGAAGCTGAGTATGTGGCATCCTCTAAGGCGGCCAAAGTAGCTGGGTGGCTCAGGAACTTTCTGATGCACTTGGATGTGATTCCTGGTTTTCCCAGAACTATCACAATTTATTGTGATAATAATGGTGCAGTTACAAACTCGAAGGAACCACGAGCCCATAAGGCTAGTAAACACATAGAGCGCAATTACCACCTGATACGAGAAATCGTAAAAGAGGTAGAAGTTGTTATCGCCTAGATTGCATCAGAGGATGACCTGGTAGACCATTTCACAAGGCCCTTCTGGCGAGAGCTTTGATAGGCATGTGGAGGGAAGGGGAATCAGAAGTATGGTAGTGTGATGACAGCATAGTCTTCTAGTATAAGTGGGAGATTGTTGGGATGTATACTGAAAGCCTAGCTTTTTTGTATGAACATTTTATTTTGAAATAAGAATCACATGATCATTGTTTGCACTTTATATTTATTATATGTGTGCATATTGTCTAATATTTTACATTGTAGATAACATGCTGCTTGGTGTGGCACAGAAGATCATGTTATCAGTCCCTTGTAGAATATAAGAAGAGGCTAACAACCAAGATGGTTTTGGACAAACCATTGGTATGGTTGTAGTGTAGCTTGGTATTGTTTTGTCTTGAACATAGAGTTACACTAGTACAATTAGGTGTATTGAGCAGGACCGACATAGAGGTGATTCAATTTATTGCTGACTACATAATTGAATCGGACCTCGGATATTATGTTGTACATGCTCTTAATCCCGAAATAATAACGGGCACATGTACTTTGTATTTATTTCTTTGATTTACCAAAGGCTGAGATTTCTATGGATTAAATCAATATGCCCGGTAAGTTGGGAAATGATATTATTTACATGGTGTGTCGTTGATTATAGGAGGAAACCGTGTCCTATATATTAGGTTGATGATGTCCCCTTGAGGAGCTCATAAGGTTCATCATGTAAACCCTGCAGGTTGACTTAGTCAACATGATGATAAGGTTGAGTGGTACTACTCGAGGAGTTAGATGTTAATTGATTGATGGTCAGTAAATCAATCAATTGACGGACATTCGATATCTTAAACACGGGGAGATAGATGTACAAATAATATATGGAGCCCATATTAATTTATGGGGGTTGGTGAGGTAATTCAATGATGATCCTCTTGTGGAATGGAACATCATTGATTGATCAAGTTTGTGTGGTTCCGATCCATCGGGTGGCCAAGATCCAACTCCTCCTCATGGTCCCTATCGGAGCCTAATATAATCCACATGATGTCTAGATCCAATGATGGAAAACAAATCTCTAGAACCGACGGTTGAGATTAATTCTCTAGATCTGACGGATGAGATTAAATCTCTAGATCCGACGGTTGAGATTAAATCCCTAGAACCGACGGTTGAGATTAAATCTCTAGATCCGACGGTTGGGATTAAATCTCTAGAACCGACGGTTGAGATTAAATCCCTAGAACTGTCCGACGGTTGGGATTAAATCCCTAGAACCGACGGTTGAGATTAAATCTCTAGAATCGACGGTGGATATTAAATCCCTAGAACCGACGGTTGAGATTAAATCTCTAGAACCGACTATGGAGATTAAATCTCTAGATCCGACGGTTGAGATTAAATCTCTAGATCCGACGGTTGAGATTAAATCTCTTGATCTGACGGTTGAGATTAAATCCCTAGGTGGAGATTAAATCTCTAAGATCCGACGGTTGAGATTAAATCTCTAAGATCCGACGGTTGAGATTAAATCTCTAGAACCAATGGAGGAGATTAAACCTAGGCTAAACCTAACTCTATATATATGGGAGAATGGGTTGGGCGGCAACAAGGGATTTGGTTTTTGGAAATTAGGGTTTAGCCTCTCATTGCTTGGGCGGCAAGAAATCCAAAGGAAGAAAGGTTGGGCGGCTAGGGTTTGAAAGCTTGGTTGGGCGGCAACTATAGGAGAAGTGCTCTTCTTCTTCCTACGGCATTGCCGGCTCCTTCTCTTTTCCCTATACCTTGGTCGGCGCCCAACATATTCCCTTTATCCTCTTCACTCCCTCTTGGCAAGCGACACTAGAAGCTAGGGTTTGCCCCTAGTTTGGTTCCTTGGTGGTTTCCATTTAGTTCTCTCTATTCTTGAGGTCGGCGGCATCAATCCTTTGTGGATTGGTGGTTGGATCAAGCAAGAAGGGAAGGAGAGTTCTTCTTTCTTTGGATTGAAGAAGATCTAGGAGGCTTCAACTTGTGGAGGATCTTCGCCCACACGAAGTCTACAAGGAGGTTAGGACATACGATAGAAGATCAAGAGGTATAAAAGTTTTATAACTTTTATTATTGATCTTTGCATGTTCTTATTATTTTGATTAGTATATGTTGATTATACTAGTTTGCATGTGTATGTATTTTTATAATCATGGACCCCGAAGACAAACACAAAAACCTGTGATCCGTCCGTCGTCTCTTCCGCGGCTAACCAACTAGAAGAGTTGTGTTGCTTGAACAACTAGTTTGTTCAAGCGATCGCTCAAGTTGTTAGCACGACGACGAATTGGTTGTTCTTAAGAAACTCATCCCGTCCGGATTAGTTTTCATTAGTGAAAATTTTAATTCGGGGACATGGGAACCAATGAGTCTCCGAGAAGCATGAGTTACCAACAATTGGTATCAGAGCCTCGGTTTCCGATTTTGTGTGTTTTGGATTCGGTTAATTTTTTATGCACTTTTTCATATATTATATGTGCCGGATAATAGTAGGATATGCATAGTTTAACTTTTTGGTTGTAGGCGTAAGATCCGACTATTATGGCCATATGTGTGTATGTGATTGTATGTGTGTAAATATTTATTATTTGAATCCTCGGGGTTGACGAGGCTAGATTAGTATTTAATTTTTGTAATTAAATACGGCATTGTTTAGCCGCTCATTTTAGTTTACTTTCGATCTAGATTATTTGTACACTTCTTCATGGAGTATAGGATCGATGGATGTAAATTAAAATGATATATCTTGGCTCGGATCTCTTTGGTGACTTGCACGCGGGAAAAGATGGAGCGGACGATGTGGCAACACGACGGGACGCATATTAGCGAACAAAGCCATAATAGTTGGAAAAATTCTATTTTTTCCATATTTATTGCTGATTTGTTTTATATGCATGTTGTGTGTGGTTGAAAATTCCTCATTTTCATTTTACTAACTGGGAGAGGGATATTTTAATTAATTCCCACGGCCTCCATTACAATTTGATGTGTGATGCAACAAACTTGCGCGTCGGCTCTGAGTGCCTTCCTCCCCATCGGATGAGTTTGTTTGCGGATCACTAGGTCAAATAATGGTTATAGGAAATTATTTATGAGCGTGTGTACTTCAACATCGGTAAGGCACATAATCCGAGGTAATTCCCTTAGTATCGTGTAATGGTGCACACTTAGATGCAAATAAAAAGTATCCTCCCTATCGGAGTCACTGCTTTTATTTGTAGGGCCAAAGAGGAACCAACTATTAATTTTATTTGTCAAAAAGTAAGGTTGTAAAAGATAATAAAATTAATGGGTAAAACCTCCTCTTACAAATGTAGAATTCGTATACGTCAACACTATCGTGGCATGTGATATTCTCGGTGTTTTGATGTGTTGGTTGATTTCGGAATTTTATTGTTTTGAGGAATCAATAAAATTTGAAATCTAATATTTTGATCATTGTGATTCTTAGGATTTTCAAAAATGACTTTCAGTCCACTTACTATGATACTAAAGGAAATAAACATACCGTACCCAAATAATGTTGATTGGAAAAGAATCTTGATGTTGTCTTATCTGCTTAGAAGTACAAGTATACACTCTTCAAAAAGTGTCCTCAAGCCATGGTAGCTCAAAAAGGTTTCTACTTCTAAGCTGAAAGGCAAGAAGAAGGAGAAACAAGGTGGAGCAAAGGTGGTGGGAGGATCTCAGGGAGGAGTGAAGAAGCCGAAAGGCAAGTACTTCACTTGCAAGCAGACTGGACATACGAAGAAGGATTACCCCAATCTGAAGCAAGAAAAAATGTATATCCTTTGGTCTAGTCGTTGAAACATAGTTAGAGACATTATCTACCGGCACCTGGTGTGTAGATACGAGAGCCACTAATCATGTTTGCAACACTTTGCAGGGGTTCCTGGAAACCCGACGACTAGCTAAAGGGGATATTACCATTTACTTGGGCAACGCCATGAAGATGGCGGCTATTGCAGTGGGAGATGTTTTATTTATCTTTTGAGAAAAATAAAGTTTTTGGTTCTTAAGAATTTTCATTATGTACCTTTATTTAGAAAGAATTGTTTTCGGTTTCTAAATTATGGATGGATAATCTATTCCTTTTAATGACAGATTTGTTATAAAAAAAATAGGGACATTATCTATTCAGGTACATAGATAGGAAATTTATAACTTGAACCACAAGCTCCCATGATGCAAATTGAAGTTTACAACTCATCTTCTAATTCCGATAAGAGAAAAGAACCTTCGAAGATGAACCAAACATATCTTTGGGATCTTAGGCTTGGTCATATTAACCTAAGCAGAATTCAAAGGTTGATAGTTGATGGACCTTTGGGTTCATTAGTGGTGGAGGATCTCCCAACCTGCGAATCTTGCTTGGAGGGTAAGATGACCAAGAGGCCTTTCAAGGCCAAGGGGTATAGACCCAAAGATGTGTTGGAATTGGTTCATTCTGATTCGTATGGTCCTATGTCTATCCAGGCAAGAGGTAGTTTTGAATATTTCATCTTTTTCATAGACAATTATTCAAGATGACACTACGATCTGATCGTAGTGGTGAATACCTCTTGGGAGAGTTTAGGAATTACTTATCAGAGGTTGGGATTCAATCCCAATTGTCTGCACCTAGCACACCCCAGCAGAATGGTGTAGCGGAGCGAAGGAATAGGACTCTTATGGAGATGGTTAGATCGATGATGAGTTATTCTGACTTGCCAGATTCGTTCTGGGGATATGCTCTAGATACGTTGGTGTACATTCTAAACTTGGTTCCATCTAAATCAGTGCCTTCTACTCCCACAGAGTTGTGGACTGGGCGGAAGCCTAGTCTAAGACATATTCGGATATGAGTCCAAAGACATGAAGGCGTCTTTGGTAAGTTGGAACCTCGTACAGAAGTGCGCTTGTTTGTTGGCTATCCTAGGGAAACGAAGGGTGGTTTGTTTTATAGTCTTAGAGATCAGAGGGTGATCGTTAGTACGAATGCCAGATTTCTAGAGGAGGACTATGTGATGAACCACAAGCCCACGAGTAGGATTGTTCTTGAGGAGTTGACAAGGGAAGTCCCGACTTCAGTACCACCGGTACAAGAGGATATACCACATGTCATTGCACCACGTGTCACAGAGGATACACAGGTGATACCTTGTCATAGTAGGAGGGTTGTGAGACAGCCTGATATATTCATGTTCTTGGGAGAATCTTCCGATTTGGTCCCAGGCGAACATGAACCTGATCCCTAAACTTATGACGAGGCAATCCAAGATAAAGTTGCAGCATTTTTGCAAAGTGCAATGAATACTGAGATTGAATCTATGGATTCAAATCAGAACTGGGAGCTCTTATGCATAGCAGCTTATATGGATTATGAGGTGTGGCAGATGAATGTCAAGACAGCTTTCCTTAATGGAAGTCTTGAGGAGAACATCTATATGAAGCAACCAGAGATTCATAGCTAAGAGCAAAGAGCATCTTGTATGTAAGCTTAATCGGTCCATTTATGGATTGAAACAAGCTTCTAGGTCTTGGAACATCCGCTTTGATGAGGTAAATCCAGACATATGGATTTATTCAAAGTCCGGATGAGTCTTGTGTATACAAGAGATGTAACAGAAACGTAGTGGTATTTCTTGTACTATATGTAGATAATATTTTGGTAGTTGGCAACAATATCAGAGTGTTATCAGACGTAAGGGTATGGTTGTCTAAACAGTTTTGAAGGACTTGGGAGAAGTGGGACACATCCTTGGGATCAAGGATAGTGTGCTAATCCCAAGCTTCATACATAGACATGATTATGGATCGTTTTATCATGCAAAACTCCAAGAAAGGTTTTCTACCTTTCAGGCATGGAGTTCCTTTATCTAAGGAGATGTGTCCTAGATCATCTGAGGAGATAGAGGAGATGAAGGTGGTTCTTTATGCTTCGGCAGTAGGAAGCCTCATGTATACGATGTTATATATGAGACCCGATATCTGCTATGTCGTGGGCATGGTCAGTAGATATCAGAGTAATCCAGGACAGGGACATTGGACTGCGGTAAAGCATATATTTTAGTGTCTGAGAAGGACTAGGGATTATATGCTAGTTTACCGGGCAGACCAATTACTCCCTGTGGGTTACATAGATTCCGATTTCCAATCTGATAGGGATAACAGTAAGTCTACCTCAGGTTTTGTATTTACTTTGGGAGGTGGAGCCATTGTATGGAGGAGTGTCCAGCAGAAATGCGTGGCGGACTCCACTATGGAAGCTGAGTATGTGGCATCCTCTAAGGCGGCCAAAGTAGCTGGGTGGCTCAGGAACTTTCTGATGGACCTGGATGTGATTCCTGGTTTTCCCAGAACTATCACAATTTATTGTGATAATAATGGTGCAGTTGCAAACTCGAAGGAACCACGAGCCCATAAGGCTAGTAAACACATAGAGCATAAGTACCACCTGATACGAGAAATCGTAAAGGAGGTAGAAGTTGCTATCGCTTAGATTGCATCAGAGGATGACCTGGTAGACCCTTTCACAAGGCCCTTCTGGAGAGAGCTTTGATAGGCATGTGGAGGGAAGGGGAATCAGATGTATGGTAGTGTGATGAGAGCATAGTCTTTTAGTATAAGTGGGAGATTGTTAGGATGTATACTGAAAGCCTAGCTTTTTTGTATGAACATTTTATTTTGAAATAAGAATCACATGATCATTGTTTGCACTTTATATTTATTATATGTGTGAATATTATCTAATATTTTACATTGTAGATAACATGCTACTTGGTGTGGCACAGAAGATCATGTTATCAGTCACTTGTAGAATATAAGAAGAGGCTCACAACCAAGATGGTTTTGGACAAACCATTGGTATGGTTGTAGTGTAGCTTGGTATTGTTTTGTCTTGAACATAGAGTTACACTAGTACAATTAGGTGTATTGAGCAGGACCGACATAGAGGTGATTCAATATATTGCTGACTACATAATTGAATCGGACCTCGGATATTATGTTGTACATGCTCTTAATCCCGATATAATAACGGGCACATGTACTTAGTATTTATTTCTTTGATTTACTAAAGGGTGAGATTTCTATGGATTAAATCAATATGCCCGGTAAGTTGGGAAATGATATTATTTACAAGGCGTGCCGTTGATTATAGGAGGAAACCGTGTCCTATATATTAGGTTGATGATGTCCTCTTGAGGAGCTCATAAGGTTCATCATGTAAACCCTGCAGGTTGACTTAGTCAACATGATGATAAGTTTGAGTGGTACTACTCGAGGAGTTATATGTTAATTGATTGATGGTCAGTAAATCAATCAATTGATGAACATTCGATATATTAAACACGGGGAGATAGATGTAAAAATAATATATGGAGCCCATATTATTTTATGGGGGTTGGTGAGGTAATTCAATGATGATCCTCTAGTGGAATGGAACATCATTGATGGATCAAGTTTGTGTGGTTCCGATCCATCGGGTGGCCAAGATCCAACTCCTCCTCATGGTCCCTATCGTAGCCTAATATAATCCTCATGAAGTCTAGATCCAATGATGGAAAACAAATCTCTAGAACCGACGGTTGAGATTAATTCTCTAGATCCGACGGATGAGATTAAATCTCTAGATCCGACGGTTGAGATTAAATCCCTAGAACCGACGGTTGAGATTAAATCTCTAGACTCGACGGTTGGGATTAAATCTCTAGAACCGACGGTTGAGATTAAAACTCTATATCCGACGGTTGGGATTAAATCCCTAGAACCGACGGTTGAGATTAAATCTCTAGAACCGACGGTGGAGATTAAATCCCTAGAACCGACGGTTGAGATTAAATCTCTAGAACCGATGGTGGAGATTAAATCTCTAGAACCGACGGTTGAGATTAAATCTCTAGATCCGATGGTTGAGATTAAATCTCTAGATCCGACGGTGGAGATTAAATCTCTTGATCCGACAGTTGAGATTAGATCCCTAGGTGGAGATTAAATCTCTAAGATCCGACGGTTGAGATTAAATCTCTAAAATCCAACGGTTGAGATTAAATCTCTAGAACCAATGGAGGAGATTAAACCTAGGCCTAAACCTAACTCTATATATATGGGAGAATGGGTTGGGCGGCAACAAGGGATTTTGTTTTTGGAAATTAGGGTTTAGCCTCTCATTGCTTGGATGACAAGAAATCCAAAGGAAGAAAGGTTGGGCGGCTAGGGTTTGAAAGCTTGGTTGGGCGGCAACTATAGGATAAGTGCTCTTCTTCTTCCTAGGGCATTGCCGGCTCCTTCTCTTTTCCCTATACCTTGGCTGACGCCCAACATATTCCCTTTATCCTCTTCACTCCCTCTTGGCCAGAGGCACTAGAAGCTAGGGTTTGCCCCTAGTTATGTTCCTTGGTGGTTTCCATTTAGTTCTCTCTATTCTTGAGGCCGGCGGCATCAATCCTTTGTGGATTGGTGGTTGTCTCAAGCAAGAAGGGAAGGAGAGTTCTTCTTTCTTTGGATTGAAGAAGATCTAGGAAGCTTCAACTTGTGGAGGATCTTCGCCCACACGAAGTCTACAAGGAGGTTAGGACATACGATAGAAGATCAAGAGGTATAAAAGTTTTATAACTTTTATTATTGATCTTTGCATGTTCTTATTATTTAGATTAGTATGTGTTGATTATACTAGTTTGCATGTGTATGTATTTGTATAAACATGGACCCCGAAGACAAACACAAAAACCAGCGATCCGTCCGTCGTCTCTTCCACGGCTAACCAACTAGAAGAGTTGTGTTGCTTGAACAACTAGTTTGTTCAAGCGATCGCTCAAGTTGTTAGCACGACGATGAATTGGTTGTGCTTAGCAAACTCATCCCATCTGGATTAGTTTTCATTAGTGAAAATTTTAATCCGGGGACATGGGAACCAATGAGTCTCCGAGAAGCGTGAGTTACCAATAATTAGGATGTCCAGAGTTAATCATAGATTCTAGTTATGGTAACTAGTTCATTGGAGTGACAAGCTATAAGCTTTCATATGGTTCTCTGAATATATGGATATGTCAATAAAGTTCTTACTGCAGCTTAAGTACGATGTTCCTTCGAATTGCGGTATTCAAGTCATCTTGGTCATGTAGACTTATGCTCTGACATCTTAAGCAAACATCTCCAAGGAGATGTGGACGCGGGATGATTGGGTATAAGTTGAAGTGGCCGAAGGTGTTTGAATAGCCTACAAAGGATTCACCACTCCTTGCGAAGAGATGTATATCCTATGGCCTCTTGTCGGATTGTTACTAATATCATTGACCAAAACATTACATGTTTAGAGTATGGTACTCTTAGATACATGTGCAGTAACTAGAATCCGTAGGACGAGGAAATAATACTTGGGTTAGGTGTGACGTAGTTAGCCTAGTGGGGACTGAAACGATAGACCATGTCCTGAACCAAGCGACTATAAGATGAGTGAAGGGAACGGGGCATGATTCATTGTAGCAGCTAAAGAGTTTTAGAAAAGGTTCTGGGATCAACCATTGATTTTTTGATTAATTAGGGATTATGATTTACTACTAGGTGACACTCATGATTATTCTATAATTAAGGGTTAATTATATACGGCCAACATAAATCGAGAACCTCTTTGGTCAAACGCACAACGAGCGTAATCCGAAGGATTTAAAACGAGCTTGAGAATAAGATTCTCAGATCGAGAGAGACTTTGTTTGGTTAGACTAAACAAAGAGCGAGTATGAAATTGTTTCAATCGCATTGGAAGCATTGATGGGTCGAGTCTTATGAAGACATGATGGATGAACCAAATCACTTTGGTTCTAATCCAATGGTGGGAAATAAACCAAAGTTGTTTGGTTTGTTTTAAACGAATGAACCAAAGTTGGTTTGGTTCATTTTAACTTAAAATAAACCAACGTGGTTTGGTTTATTTTAACTTAAGTTATTGGAGCATGTTAACAGGTTTTTGTTATGAACCAATAACCGTTAGGAGAATATGTTCTCTATAAAAACATGGCTTAAGTATTTTTCGTGCAGAATTAATTGGTTCAAGGGTTTTAGAAACCCTAGCCACCTCTCCTCTTCCTCCTCTAGTGTTGCCGCCCACTTCATTGGCCGCCCAAGCACCTTGTGTCGCCGCCCATTGGTGCATCAGTTCCTCCTCCTCGCCGCCAGCCACCCACCAACCACCGGCGACTCCTCCAGTCATCCTCCCTTGGCCGTTGGCGACCAAAGAGCAACCGACCATTGATTGGCCGGCCATCTTTTCCACCAACACAAGCTGTCCAGTTTTGGACAGCTTGTTTCTCTCTTCATAGAGAGATCATTTTGTCGGCGTTTTGCACTCCGATAGCGACCTACTTGTCGGGGATTGGATCTCCGGCAATTCTCATAGGTGGAGGACCAAGGTTTCATCAATTGATTGACGAAAACTGCTTCCGAGAATCGAGTTCATGGAGCTCATTTTTAGATCCGAATTTTGATTCGGATTGTGATCGTCTCTTGGATCACAACATCTTCGACAGGAGGCTAATAACTTTTGCGAAGATGAGGCTCGTGGCTTTGTGAAGCTATCCTGAAGATACTCGGCGTGGATACGGATAGAGGTGATTCTAGCGAGGATCGCTACGGTTGATGTCATTCTTGTTTCACGTGATATGTCAGGTATAACTAGAATAAATTTCCTTTTATTGCAAAATTTAAAATAGCGATTATGTCTACACATGTTGTATCCTCAATGCGTGTGGTGTGTGTGTTGTAATAAAATTAGTTTATTTTTTCTCTTTGCTTCTGCTGTGTGCATGTTTACGAAACATGTTCGAATACACACCCACGTCGGTGTCGGAAAAACCCAACAACAACCCTAGTCGGGTTGCTATTCGAAGGCCCGTAGCTCTTCCGAGAGCTACCTCAATGAGAAATCACTATAAGACCCTCCGACTCAAGAACTCTCGATTTCGGAGGGGTTTGCTTTTTACAAAAATGAAAGATAGGTAACACTCTACCTTCTCTTTTGAAATTAAGTACACAAAGCGAAAATGAATACAAGCAAGTAAGAACTAAAGTATACAGACACTTTTAGGACTATCGAAGTAGGCTCGGAGTGTCGAAATTGTTGAACCTTCGGTGGCCGGCTAGAGGTGGGTGAATAGCCTTTTATCACGTATGGTGGACGACGCTCATTGATTGCCTATGAATATGATTAGCACAGCGGAATAATAAAAGACAATACAAGAGGCAATGTTAACAAACCGATATAACGTGGTTCCCAACCCTTGCCGCTAGTCCACGACCCGATTCGTCCAAGGTGAATCACGCCTATAACACTTCCACTAATCTCTCCTTTGCACAAAGCTACGTGGAGGTAACCTTTCTTACAAGAATTCTCTCCTCTTACAATAAGATGAAATTAAACACAAAGAAGAGGATGAAAATCATTTTGGGCACTTGGGAGATGTTTAGCAATGAACCATTAACCATCCCAAGTCACCCAAAGCCCCTTCTTATAGGGAAGAGCCCATTCTTCACGTTGCGTGCCTAGCAGTCGACTGATGCCTCGATCAGTCGACTGCCGCCATAGATGTTGCCCTTTAACGGCTTCTTCCACATTGGATTTTAACCAACGGCTCCCACATCAGTCGACTGATCTTCCCATCAGTCGACTGATGGAGCCATCAGTCGAGTGGTCGATGCAATCAATCAATTGCTGAAGCTTCTATGCCCGAAACCCTCCACATCAGTCGACTGCTCCCCATGTTAGTCGACTGATGGAGTTATCAGTCGACTGCCACGAACTGGCAGTTGACTGTTCGGCCAGAAGTTCGACTCGAACACTAGTTGAGTCTCTAGTCAACTTGGATCAGTCGACTGCTACCTATAGCAGTCGACTGGTGTCGGGATATACCAATCCGACACTTAGCCGTTTGGCCAAGATCACCTACGACCTACCCCGTCCCGGGTTACAATCACTCACTCTCATTCTCTTGGAGTCCCTCGCCTTTGAAGTTCTCTTCGTCCAACCACGTCCCTCTGATGCACCAAGTGCACGGCTTCGCAACACCATCCTTCGCGTCTCGTCCTGAAGTATACTTCCTTCGGCTTCACTCCAATGCTCCTTGTCCGATGGTCCCTCGGATGCACCAAGCACACGTCTTCCGCAATGCATCATTCACCGACTCAAGGACCAAGTCATGAGATGGTGAATCTTGCCAATGCCATCGTCATCCATGTGCAAAATACTATGTCATGCACGACTTCAACGCACATATCAAATCCATAACAACCTAACTTAAACCCTTTGCCACACACATCAAAACCACATCACATGGGTTGATTGCCCTAACAATCTTCACCTTTTTGATGTGTGGCAATCCGTTTAAGTTAGGTAAAACAATAATATAAATACATAAGGCAAGAAAGCATGTAAGTAAAACATGAGTGTAAAAACTCCCCCTTAAACATGTAACTCCTCCTTAAGATATGCTAACTCTCCCCCTAGCATGATTAACTTAAACTCACCATTTCTCCCCCTTTGACACCATCAAAAACATTATTCAAATGTTATACATGCATGGCATCAAGTCTAATGGGAGAAAATACAAAAACCCAAACTCAAAACCTGATAAAACAGGTTACTGTGCTCATGCACAGTACATCAAACGACTGAATCAGAGGATCAGTTGACTGACACTCAGTTTTCATATTTTTCTGATTTTCAAAATCCAATTTCAAAAATACATTAAAAATTATATGAAATTCAAAAAATCATGAAATTTGGAGTACATATTTCTTATGAGTTCCTCTATCAGTGAAAAATTCTTTTTCATGATAATTTATTTTATTCTTGAAAATTAGGCTAAAACATAAAAGGTGCAAAATGTCTTAAGTTTGTATCATTTTTAAAGCCTAGTTTTGCCTTGAACTTTTCAAAACATAAACTCACTATTTATGAAACATAAAATGTTTTTAAATCATTTAAAATATCCAACTATTATCTATGAGCAATATGTCCATTGATTAATCATTTGCTTTCCCCATAGTTGGTCTATGATTAATCTATTGATACACTTAAAAACCCATCAAAATGCTATAAGCATTAGTGGACCATTTGTATCATCCTATCATCTCACCCATTCTATATTTTCAATCAAAGTAGCCTTATAGTGAGTGTGAGATGTCCCGAAAGGTATTTATACTTAACAAAAATTTCATGCAATTCTATCAAGGTTAAGTATCATGCATCCTAAAACCACCCAATATCATCATAAAAACATGTATTATCAATCATGAACAAATGTTATCAATAATTGCATATCATGATCAAAAATCAAATATTATTATAATTCCATATTATGATCACATTATCATCACCCAACACTTAATTCAAAAATTATGACCCATCTCCTTACAAGTCAACCATTTTACATGATATAAGTAAATCCACTCATGGTTGACTATCCTAGGGTTTTCCTAACCCTTAAAGATGGATTTAGGAACCCAATATAAGTTCTTTCCTATACGGTTCACTAAGTCTTCTTTAGGGATCCATTTTCTAGCTATCATTTTATTTTTATCTTGACCCCTAGCAATCAAAAAATGAAAGGCCTTTTCATTTTTGTTTCCCTTATATCCTAGGCCTTTCTTATTAAAGCTAGCCCTTTAGCTCCCTATAATCAAGTTCAATGTGTTGGAGCCAATAGTGATTTTTTTCTAAGGCTTTAGTTAGGTGATCTACCTTTTCCCTTAAAGCCTTATTTTCTTCAATACATGCATCATTAACATTAAAAGGCATGTAATCATCATGTGAGCATGTATTATCAAAACTAGAAGAAAAAGCATTATCATTAACATTTAAACATGATTTTTCTAGCTTTTCTTCTAGGGCCTTAATTTCATCAAGCATGCTCTTATTTTTCTTTTTAGCCCTAAATAATTCCTTAGTTAAGCTAGAAATCATAGACATAATTTTCTTGGGAAGGAGATTTGTTATCTCACTTACCAAATCCTCTTCCGATGATGAGGATGAAAATGAGGACACTCCCCCTTCACTCGAACTCTCCTCCTCACTAGTGCTTCTTTCTTCTTTCTCGGAGGAGGTGGAGTCCAAGTCTTCTATTGCCATTAGGGCAAGGCTTGTGAATGCTTCTTCTTCATCCGATGAGGATGATGGATCATCCCATGTGGCCTTGTGTGCCTTTGCCTTCCCTTTCTCCTTGGTTTTCTTTTCATCCTCCTTCTTCTTGCTCCCCTTCTCCTTTTCTTCTTTCTTCCTCCTTTCTTCTTTGCTCTTGTTCAGAGGGGACAATCATCCCTTATATGTCCTTCTCCTTGGAAATTGTAAGAAATAATTTTTTGCCTTAGCCTTCTCCACCTATCATTAGATTTGTTAAATTTAAAACTTTTCAAAGCACGTCTTACCTTCCTTACCATGTAGGCTTTTCCGTGCTATCCATGGAGGAGGAGGAGAAGGAGTCTTCATCCGATGATGAAGGTGGCGTCTCCTTCTTCTTCTTCCCCTTATTAGCCATTAATGCAACTCCCCTTGTCGGCTTGATTTGATCTTCTACTATTCCTTTAAGTCTAGACTCATGTAATTCCATAGTGGAGAAAAATTCATCTAGAGTACTTACCTCTAGATTTTTTGAGATATAAAATGAGTCCACCATGGAACTCCACTTTGATTATCGGGGAAAGGCATCAATTGCCTTCATGATCATGTCCCTTTTAGAGATCTTCTCCCCTACACTAGATAAACCGTTAAGAATTTCTTTAAACCAAGAATGTAAAGATGTTACCTTCTCCCCTTTATCGATTTTGATATTATTGAGTTGGGAGCGGTGGACATCTCTTCTTGCTAGCTTGGCCTCGGATGTGCCTTCATGAAGTTCTATAAGCTTCTCCCACAACTCTTTGGCGCTAGCACATTCTTTTATTCGGTTGAATTCTTATTGAGGGAGTACATTGAATAGATGATGCTTGACTTTCGAATTCGCCAAGTACTCCTCTCTTTGTTTCTTTGTCCATCTCGATTTTTCCAATGGCTCCCCTTTTTCATCCCTAGGAACTTCAAAACCATTTTCCATGATTAACATTATTTCAAAATTTGTTTTGAAGAATACTGCCATATGCTCCTTCCACCATGCAAATTCCCCCTCAAACATTGGTGGATGGATGTTGGAGTCGACCATCGTTGTTGTCGTGCTTGTTGCGGCGGTGAGTCCGGTGACAAGTAACTTGGCTCTGATACCACATGTTGGACCGTCGGTGGCTGGCTAGAGGGGGGTGAATCGCCTTTTATCACGTACGGTGGACATCGCTCGTTGATTGCTTACGAATATGATTAGCGCAGCAGAATGATAAAGGATAATACAATAGGCAATGCTAACAAACTGATATAACATGGTTCACGGCCCTTGCCGCTTGTCCATGACCCGATTCGTCCAAGGTGAATCATGCCTATAACACTTCCACTAATCTCTCCTTTGCACAAAGCTAGGTGGAGGTAACCTTTCTTACAATAATTCCCTCCTCTTACAATAAGATGAAATTAAACACAAGGAACAAGAGGAAAATCGTTTTGGGCACTTGGGAGATGTTTAGCATTGAACCATTAACCATCCCAAGTCACCCAAGGCCTCTTCTTATAGGGTAGAGCCCATTCTTCCTGTTGGGCGCCTAGCAGTCGACTACTGCCTCGATCAGTCGACTGCCGCCATAGCGGTTGCCCTTTAACAGCTTCTTCCACGTTGGATTTTAATCAACGACTCCCAAATGAGTCGACTGATCTTCCTATCAGTCGAGTGGTCGACATGATCACTCGACTACTGAAGCTTCTGTGCCCAAAACCCTCCACATCAATCGATTACTCCCCTTGTCAATCGACTGATGGAGCTATCAGTCGACTGTCACGACCTGGAAGTCGACTGTTCGACCAGAAATTCGACTCGAACACCAGTTGAGTCTCCAATCGACTTGGATCAGTCTACTACTACCTATAGCAGTCGACTGGTGTCGGGAAACACCCATCCGACACTTAGCCATTTGGCCAAGTTCACCAACGAGCTACCCCATCCCGGGTTACAATCGCTCACTCTCATTCTCTTGGAGTCCCTCACCTTTGAAGTTCTCTTCGTCCGGCCTCATCCCTTGGATGTGCCAAGTGCACGGCTTTACAGCGCCATCCTTCGTGTCTCGCCCTGAAGTCTACTTCCTTCAGCTTCACTCCAATGCTCCTCTTCCGGCGGTCCCTCGGATGCACCAAGCGCACGACTTTCGCAATGCATCTTTCACCGACTCAAGGACCAAGTCATGAGATGGTGAATCTTGCCAATACCATCATCATCCATGTGCAAATTACTAAGTCCTGTATGACTTCAACGCATATATCAAATCCATAACAACCTAACTTAAACCCTTTGCCACACACATCAAAACCACATCACATGGGTTGATTTTCCTAACAATCTCCCCCTTTTTGATATGTGGTAATCCGTTTAAGTTAGGTAAAGCAATAACATAAATACATAAGACAAGAAATCATGTAAGTAAAACATGAGTGTAAAAACTCCCCCTTAAACATGTAACTCCCCTTTAAGACATGCTAACTCTCCCCTTAGCATGATTAACTTAAACTCACCATTTCTCCCCCTTTGATACCAACAAAAACATTATTCAAATGTTATACACGGATGACATCAAGTCTAATGGGAGAAAATACAAAAAACCAATCTCAAAACTTGATAAAATAGGTTACTGTGCTCATGCACAGTACATCAGTCGACTGGCACTCAGTTTTCAGATTTTTTGATTTTCGAAATATAATTTCAGAAATGCATTAAAAATTCTATGAAATTTAAAAAATCATGAAATTTGGAGTATATATTTCTTATGAGTTCCTCTATCAGTGAAAAATGTCTAAAGTTTGTATCATTTTTAAAGCCTATTTTTGCCTTTAAACTTTTCAAAATATGAACTCAGTATTTATGAAACATAAAATATTTTTAAATAATTTAAAATATCCAACTATGATCTATGGGCAATATATCCATTGATTAAAAATTTGCTTTCCCCATAGTTGGTCTATGATTAATCTATTGATACACTAAATGACCCACCTAAATGCCATAAGCATTAGTGGACCATTTGTATCATCCTATCATCTCACCCATTCTATGTTTTCAATCAAAGTAGCCTTTGTTGGATCGAGAAGCATCGCTAGAGGGGGGTGAATAGTGTGCGTAAATCTTTTCGTTCGTTCGTTCGATATACGAGTAAGCACAGTGGAAAATAAAGAGACACATTTATTTTTACTTGGTTCACAACCCAGCGGTTGCTACTCCATGTCCCTAACGGTCCTAGACCGCCTACAAAGGGCAAAGCATTATAACATCTCCTCCTCGTTGGAGGTAGGAGACAATGATCACAAAACTGAAATTACGAGGATGAGGCAACAAGCCTACCTCACCTCGTTACGAATAAAAACAAAGAGTACAATAACAAAATATGTTACTTGTTGCTGCTTCTGATGAAGAAGATCAAAACTTATCGTCCCGTCGGCAATATGACGGTGTTGGAGCTTTGGCGTTGTAGGAGCACTTGAGAATAAACTTGATGATGTTTGGAGTTGGAATCCTCCCCTCCTTTTATAGAGTTTGGCCTCTGAATATGTCTCCTCAGAATTTGGAACAGATCACGAAGTTGTAAAAATTTTATCGCGAAGTGGCTACGTCAAACGTTATCCGTTTTGACCTAGCGCAAAGGCTAATTCGTCGCCATCAGTCAACTGATGCCTCCCATTAGTCGACTACCCAATGTCCAGCAGTCGACTGCCAGCCTGGCCACTTCCCTGCAGTAAGAGGTTAGCTCAGAAAATGATAAATGCGATGGTTTCTAAGCATCCGATCTCGACCTAGACTTTCCACAGGAAGTCTTAGTCGGATCTCCGCCTACGGTTATCCCCATATAGAGGACACGACATTACCATCTCTCACTCACACGAGCTTGTTGGGGATCGATTGGACGCTAGAGGGGGGTGAATAGTGCATGCTAGTACCGATGATGGAATTCGATCGTGATCGCGTCTACAAATCGTGTTAGCACAGCGGAATAATAATAATAAAAGCAATAACATGAAACACAATCATAAACACAAGATGTTTAACGTGGTTCAGAATCGAACGGTTTCTACTCCACGTATCGAGCTCTAAAGAGCTCTAGCGACACCAATGCAATCACTAATCACAAATACTCCTTCTTGACACAAGTCGAAGGTGGAGAAACCTCGTACAAAGATTACACTAAGTAATACAAAGTAAGACAAGCAAATACAACAATCTATTCAAAGAAAACTTTACAAATGCTCTTTGGATTTGCTTGATCTTTGATTGCCTTGAACTAGCCTTGAAGGACTGGAAAGCACCAACTCTCCCCTTCAATTTGCTCAAGAAAATTGCTGCCTTTTTCTACCTCCACGAGCTCCTTATAAAGCTTCAACCTGTGCTGAAAAAAGTCGATCAGTCGACTGGTCGGGACCATCAGTAGACTGATGGCACTATTGTCGTGAGACAACGGCTAGATCCACATTGGATAAGTCCAACGGATCCATCATCAGTCGACTGATCATACCCATCAGTCAACTGATGGAGCCTTCACTCGACCAGTCGAGTTTCGACTCCATTCTGTGCCCGATTTCACGAGCACCAGTCGACTGATCACAAGATCAGGCGACTGGTCAGCCAATCAGTCGACTGACCACCTATGGCAGTCGACTGCTAGGGCAATTCTCCAGTCAAACCCTAGTTGACTAAGGCCAGTCAACTGCCACATGGCACCAGTCGACTGACACACCTTAAACATGAGGTTTTAGCCAAAGTATGGTTCCCCCATACTTTCTAGACCACCCTTAGCCTAGGCCTAAGCCTTCTATCCACCTCCATCAGCATCACGCCTCTCGGATCCCTCTAAGTCATCCATGACTTGTTCATCCATCGCGCTAGCCTTCAGGTGCTTCCATCGGCTATGTCATGCTAACGGTGTCTACACCGCCAAGGCACAATGGACTTACGCCGCCAAGACTCCGCTTGGACTTTACACCGCCAACCATTGGACTTCTGCTGCCAAGACTTCACCCTTGGACTTTACGCCCCCAATATTCCCCTTGGACTTTCCAAATGCCAAGACTCAAGCTTGGACTTTCCCTTGCCAACCCATGTTGGACTTTCCATGCCAAGTACTCAAGACTTCGACTTTTCATGCCAAGACCCATGCTTGGACTTTCCCAAATGCCTAGTGTCCCACTTGGACTTTCCATGCCAAGTACCTAAGACTTGGACTTTACATTGCCAAGACCCATGCTTGGACTTTACCAAATGCCAAGTGTCCCACTTGGACTTTCCATGCCAAGTACCCATGACTTAGACTTTCCCATGACAATCACATTGTCATATGTTTTTGTTGAACATCAAAACATCTCTCGAGTCAAGCTCGAGTCATGGTCTATCATGACCTGGGCCGACTGCACCAACAATCTCCCCCTTTTTGATGTTTGACAAAAACCAAACAAACCATTTGAGTTAGGCCATCTAACTCAAAAACTCCTTACTAATTATCCCAAATTGGTAATCTTATCTTTCTCCCCATTTTTGACATACATCAAAAAGGTTATCTCTCCAAGGAGGTCAATGTCTTATGTCCCAATGAGATTTTACAATCTCCCTCTTGATCAAAAAATACCTAGGATGCCTACCATCTTCCTAGTGATAAGTCCCATATCACTCAAGAGAGACAATCATATACTCTCTCCCAATTTCTAAATTGGGTTTCTCAAAATCCCATCAATTTTCCCAAATGATAATATTCTTCCTTTAACTTCTCCCCTTCACGAAGAAAAAACACATCCATTATCCCAAGATGGATAACTCCCCTAAAGGCTTGCTCCCCCTTGACCATTGCACCAACAATATCCTTGGGAAGTCCCTAAGCCAATAGAACATCTAAACCATCAAAATTAAGGTTAAAAATTCAAACATGAACTCTCCCCACCTTAAATTTGATACTTTGATCTAACACCTCTCCAAATCCATATCCAATGGATTTTCACCCTTTATAATGCTTCCCAAAGTATATCCTAGGGTTAGGAGTGGTTAGGGACCTTAACCGCAGCTAAACACGGGCTAAAAAAACCTTATTTTCCCGAAATTAGCATTGGCGATGACTCGTCGATTACGATCAAATTGCCACTCATTGATCACCAATCGCCACCTGTAGGCGATCGTGATCGATAATCAAATTTCAATTTGATTATTAGAGTTGAATTTTGGAAATTCATAAATAATTATACGTAATTCGAAAAATCATAAAATTTGATACGTATAATACCTATGACCAATACAATGGGTGAAAAATATTTGAAAATTATTTTACTCATAAAATACTGAAATTGATATAAAATCCAAAAGTGAATAAAAACTTCTAACTTTTAGCTCACTTTGTATCAATCTCATGAATGGTGATTGCTATCAAAAGATAGACTTCACCAAGGTTTTTCAAAATGATTTTAAAATATTTTCAAAACCTTATTTTGGATTACATTCGTTGGGCTCAATGTACATGACTTGTACACAAGCTTTCCCAATGATCCATCTTTGAATTAAGATGAGTTTTGGTTCAACTAGATGCAAAAACTATGCACCTTGAACTTAACTCATATCCTAGCATCTCACATGTATCTAGGGTGTATAAATACACATACATGTCAATGTGATGTGAGATGTGGGTTTTGTTCTTCCTAAGCTAGGGTTTCATGCATTTTTCTAAGGCAACCCTACTTGATTCCCTTATAAATGGGACTCCAAGTCATGCCATTGTCCTTGAATCAATTTCAATCAAATTATCTTAAATGCATGAATGATTATGACATTAGAGATGATATAAATAAACACATGCTCATAATCATGATGTCATGGCATAAGATATAATCTAAAAAAACATGACATTTATGTTAGGAATATTGGAACGGCTAAAGGGGGGGGTGAATAGCGTAGATGAAATTCGATCGCGTTTGTGTCTACAATTTCGTTAGTGCGCAGCGGAAATAGAAATAATAAAAACAATAACGAAATAGACAACAAGCTAACACAATGATATAACGTGGTTCGGAACCGCACGGTTCCTACTCCACGGATCGAGCTCTAAAGAGCCCTAGTGATGCACACGCACTCACTAATGATAAACACTCCTTCTCGACACAAGTCGGAGGCGGAGAAACCCCTTACAATAGATCTTACAACAGTAAGAACGAAATACAAGCAATATACAATGTAAATATGAAATACAAGTAAAGAAAAGACTTTACAACACTTGTTTTGATTGCTTGAATGCTTGGTTGCTTGCTTGCACTTGGAGACCTGATTTGCACCAACAAATCGCCCCAATAGCCCTCAAGAACTAATTTCTTTTTCCTCCATCACGAGCTCCAAATATAGCTTCAACCTGTGCTGGAAAAAGTCTATCAGTTGACTGATCGGGACCATCAGTCGACTGATGCCACTGTTGTCATGAGACAACGGCTAGTTCCACGTTGGATAAGTCCAACGGAACTACCATCAGTCGACTGATTGTGACCATCAGTCGACTGATGGAGTCCTCACTCGACCAATCGAGTCTCGACTCCATTCTGTGGCCGAATTCTCACGCACCAGTCGACTAATCACACGATCAGTCGACTGCTCGATCCATTAGTCGACTGCCAACCTATGGCAGTCGACTGCTAGGCCATAACACGCAGTCAAACCCTAGTTGACTCGGTCCAGTCGACTTCCACATGGCACCAGTCGACTGGCACACCTCAAACATGAGGTTTTTAACTCAAGTTTGGTTCCCCCATACTTGCTAGACCACCCTTAGCCTAGACCTAAGCCTTCTAGCCACCTCCATCAGCCTCACACCTCTCGGATCCCTCCAAGTCATCCATGACTTGTTCATCCATCGCGCTAGCCTTCAGGTGCTTCCGTCGGCTATGTCATGCTAACGGTGTCTACACCGCCAAGGCACATTGGACTTATGCCGCCAAGACTCCGCTTGGACTTTATGCCGCCAACCATTGGACTTGTGCTGCCAAGACTACCGCTTGGACTTTACGCTGCCAATATTAAACCCCTTGGACTTCAAATGCTAACCCATGTTAGACTTTCCATGCCAAGACCATGCTTGGACTTTCCTTGCCAACTCATGTTGGACTTTCCATTTGCCAAGACCCATGCTTGGACTTTCCTTGCCAACACATGTTGGACTTTCCATTCGCCAAGACCCATGCTTGGACTTTCCTTGACAATTATATTGTCATATGTTTTTGTCGAAACATCAAAACACATCAAAACTTCACTCGAGCCAAACTCGAGTCCTGGTCAATCGTGACCTGGGCCGATTGCACCAACAATCTCCCCCTTTTTGATGTTTGACAAAAACCAAACAAATAATTGAGTTAGAATACTAACTCCAATCCTTTATCAATTATCCCAAATTGGTAAATACTTTGCAAATGTTTTCCCCCAAACATTCTCCCCCTTTTCGACTAACATCAAAAAGGTCTTCTCTCCAAGGAGGTCAATGTCTCATGTCCCAATGAGATCTTACAATCTCCCCCTTGGTCTAAAAATATCTAGGATGTCTACCATATTCCTAGTGACAAGTCCCATATCACTCAAGAGAGGCAATCCTATTCACTCTCCCAATTTCCAAATTGGGTATCACAAAAACTCATTTTTCCTTTCCATAAGGAAAAAATACCATTCATCATCCCATGATGAATTCCTTCCCCTAAAGGCTTCCTCCCCCTTGACCATTGCACCAACAATGTCCTTGGAAAGTCCCTAAGCCAATAGGAACTCTAAACCATCAAAATTAAGGTTAGAAATTCAACATTGAACTTTCCAACACCTTAAAATTGATACAAACCCCAAATACTTCTCCTAATCCATATCCAATGGATTTACACTCTTTATAATGCTTCCCAAAGCATATCCTAGGGTTAGGAGTGATTAGGGACCATAGCCATAGCTGAAATCGGGTTAACCAACCTTGTTTACCCCGAAATCAGGCTACCAGTCGAGTGATTCAGAAATCAGTCGACTGGAACCTCCATCAGTCGACTGCCACCCAGGGCAGTCGACTGATAACTGAAAATCCCGATTTTCAATTATCAGAAATGAGTTTTGAAAAATCATAACTAATTATACATATATCAAAAAATCATGAAATTTGAAACGTATAATACTTATGACTAATACAATGGGTGAAAAATGTTTGAAAATTATTTTACCCATTAAATAGTGAAATTGGTACAAAGTTCAAAACCATTGAAATTTTCAATGTTTTAGCCCTACTTTGTATCAACTTCATCAATGGTGATTGCTATCAAAAGATAGACTTCACCAAGGTTTTTCAAAATGATTTTAAAATGTTTTCAAAACCTTATCTTGGATCATATTCCTTGGGCTCTATGTATGTGACACGAGCTCTCCCAATGATCCACAATGGAATTGGATGAGTTTTAGTTCATCTAGATGCAAAAGCTATGCACCTTGAACTTAACTCATATCCTAGCATCTCACATGCATCTATGGTGTATAAATACACATACATGTCAATTAGATGTGAGATGTGGGTTTTATTCTCTCTAAACTAGGGTTTCATGCATTTTTCGAAAGCAACCCTACTTGATTCCCTTATAAATGGGACTCCAAGTCATGCCATAGTCCTTAAATCAATTTTAATCGAAATATCTTAAATGCATGAGCGATTATGGCATTAGAGATGATATAGATAAACACATGCCCATAATCATGATGTCATGGCATAATATGAAATCTAAGAACACATGACATCTAAAGTGACCCTAAACAATGTCATGACATGGTATATGATAGCAATACAATTATATAAATATTCATTCATACACACAAGATTTTTCAGAAACAAAGATTTCATTTAACTTAAAATTTGTCTTTTACATTCAAAATGGAGATTGGTTATGCTCAATCTCACTAAAAAAATAACAACCACAAAAAAAATCTAATATCCTCTAATCGTTCGCAGGAGGTGGCGGCGGAGGAGGCTGCTGACTCAGAGTCCAGGCCCGCATCATCTCTAGCATATCGAGCTGATGCTGCTCTATGCGGCCCTGGGACTCCTCCATCCTATCGAGACGTGCGCTGAAGGATGCGGCTGCCAAGATATCTCTCGGCGACCCTAGAGTCCACCGATCGCGATAGTCGTGGAAATCGGACTCACCACCACGACGATCGATGGACTGCGTGATGTGTCTGCCGGCATCTGGTCATCCTCATCAGTGGTCTCTGCATCCTCGTGGTCCTCTGTCGCCTCTCTGGGTATCGGAGGAGGCTGTCTGTGTGCCCTGGGTGGTGGTCGTAGTGCCAACTCCATCTGTCCAGCGCCCATCCGTAGCTTCGCTAACGAGAAGTTACGAACTGATATACAGTCGTACACCTCCGATAGTGCTCGCAGAGAGCCCCTGTGGATGTTGATGCCTACGAAGTCGAGCCATGCTGTGATGATATGACCAAATGGCATATGCACTTTCCCTTGTACAGGGGAAGTGAAGTGCACAATGCAGTGGAAAATGTTTAATGCAAAGTTTATATCTAACTGATGATGCATGGCATATAGAAGAAAAAGATGGGGAGGCCGAATCATGGCCAGACCCCGAGTGACAATGGGCAGAAAACACCCAACAATGACCATGTAAAGGACATTGTCAGGTGCAGACAACTCAGTGATAGGAAACAGATTCTAGGCCAGTGGACGAGGATAACCAAAAATATGCTCATACATGAACTCCATAGAGATATGGTCAAAAGGCTCAGGTAGAGGAAAGTCCATGGTAGGGTAAAAGATAAAGGTGTTATCTGAAGGCCTACACTCGAGAAACTCCTGCAGTATCGCAGGAGTGAACTCTAACTCGCATTTTGCAACGCGAGTAGTGTAAGTAGGGCCGTCATCCACCTTTTTAAGGTTTTGATAGAATTCCTTAATAAGGTCATCATTAATTGGATGCGTGCACAAGACGATTTTCATCAGATTGTAGTATGCAATTAATTCCATGACGTCACTACAATGCCTATTGAAAAAGTTCCTATCGATGTACCTAACCAACATAGGTTGGTACAATCGAGATTCACCCTCGGGTGGATCATTCCTACGGGCTCTCCTATTATGAATGCAATGTGATGATATGACATGCAATGGCAAGAATACACGATTAGATAAACCTAAATTGTAATGGAAATGAAAATTAGGGCTCGGAAAGAAAAATCGTTACTTAGGCACCATTTGAATGTTTGTGCCTGAGGGAAGACTCAAATGTTACTGAGGATCACCGGAAAAGTCGACGGAGAGCTTCAGATGCCGGAACCCTAATCGGAACAGGAGAAATAAACCCTAAATCGCGTGAACTAGGGCTCCAAATAGGTGGAAAATGGAAGAGGAGAGACTTGTTTATCAAACCTAGGACTTTGGAAGGGTGGCACGGCCGGAAGAGTTGGCCGAAGAGGGAGACGGCGATCGGAGACGGAAGGGAGAAGAAGGAGTTCGTCGCGTGAAGACACCGAACCTGTGGATCATGATCGGTGATGGCTCGGGTTTACCGAGCGTGATCGATCCGGCTCGTTAATCGATCTTGAACCTTCCGTAGCGTGCTACGTAGCATCAATCGATCGATGTGCACATCACTCGATCGCTCGTTGAGCACTCGGCCGATGGCCTTCGGCCTCGGTGAAACGATACCATCGATCGGTGATGGACCTCATCGATCGTGATGTCGATCGAGTCATGGAGCTAGCACTCGGATCGATGGCGTATCATATCACGCTCTGGTGTTATCGATCGTGATATCGATGTATCGATCGTCGATATCGATTTCGATTCAAAATCAGAAGATCTCGATTTTATCATCTTAATTATTCCATTTTATCACGTTAGATCTTGTATATCGAATGTATTGATGTTATACTTTTATTCATGTATTTGTTAATGTATTTTAATGTTTTATTTCATTTTTGCAAACATTAACATTCAATGATTTACAAAACCTAACATCTCACCCTTTCTAAGTGTTGAAATACACAATCAAGGTAAAAGACTTGTTTTGTGAGATGTAATCTATCCTAGACATTCCTTCCATGCAAACATATGGTAAAACATATGAAGCATGGTGAATACAAGACATCAAGTTGTGTGGTACTTGAGTATCACTCTAGATATTACCTTTACATCTTAACCACACATTTCTTGATACATGACCTTCCAAAGTGTGCCAATAATCAAAGGTACACACTATGACCTCTAAATCTAGATCGTGTCAATTTTATTGATTTTCATGTTTTCAAGATATATATTGACACAACCTAAAATTCTTTGAAATTAAGGCTCAAGGATATTTCCAAAGTAACCATAACCTTGAAAGTAACCTTAAAGTGCCGCCTTTATCATGGTTGAGTTAACTACCCATCCAATCAAGGTTGGCACACCCTAAACCCATCTTAGCGTGAATCAATCACGCTCTTAGGAACCCAAAACCGATTTGAGCTCCTAGGGTTAATTACGTATTCCTTAGGGATAACCTCCCTTGATACCTTCCTAATGACCCTCCTAGGCTTATTAGCCTTGGTCATTTTGGTCTTGCCTAGGTTAACCTTAGGGATTGCCTCCCTAACAACCTTCTTAGTGGCCATCCTAGGTTTCTTCGAAACCATGGCCAATAGGCACAAACCTTGGTCAACTCTAGGAATGACTTCCCTATTGACCTTGGTCTTCCTAGACCTAGTTAGTGTCCCATAGTCGAATGGAACACTATGGTAAGTCACCTTGGACTTAGGTTTGTGACCCAAACCATTCTTGCCCTTGGTTGACTTTTGACTCTTAGATCCTAGAGTTTGACAATTTGACCCTTGAAATTGTTTTTGTATCTTGTTTAGGGTCTTTTCCAATTTCTCAAGCCTTGACCTCAAGGCTTGGTTCTCTAATTCTAATTGCCCAATTTTAGAATTTTTATTTAAATCTTGGGCATTGGACTTTCTTGGCGAATGCCTAGTCCATTTTGGATTAAAACCTAGATGTTCTTAGATTTTCTTAATAGATTTCTTAGGTATTGTTTTTCTAGGGACATTAGTCCCAAATTTCTCCTTATTCTTAAGGTGAACATTCTTAGCTCCTAAACACATATGTTTGTTATTTCTAGCATGCTCTTTATGATACATACCACAATTGCTAAAATTAGTTCTAGCATGGTTTAAATTAGACGGAGCATTATTTAAATATACCTTAGGGTTTGCCTTAGTGGCTCCCCCTACTTGTGATGCTCCCCTTTGCCCCTTCTTCTTCTTCTTTGGGCATTGACTCCGGTAATGACCCGGTAGTCGGCATTTGAAGCAAATGACATGCTCCTTGATCTTTGCAGGAGAACCGGCGTCCGTTGACTTTTGTTGACTTTCAGGTGCCGGAGGAGCTTTCTTGATCCTCTTTGGGAATTTTCTCTTGTAATGCCCATACTCCCTACACTCAAAGCACATAATATGATTTTTATTTGAAAGTAAAGTGTTTGAGTTACCTAGGGTGGTGGTAGGTTCCGGAGTTGAATTTTGAGCTTCCTCATCTTGATCAGATGTTGAAAGCTCTTCTTGAGGTTGCTCCAGTGTAGAGGATGGTCTCTCCTCCTCAATCCTAGAAGTAGATGCTTCTTCCACCTCTTCTACTTCTTCTTTCTCCGATTCGGAAGTTGACTCCATCTCAACTTCCGATTCCTCACTTTCACTTGAGGATGAACTCTCCTCATGGTATCTTGCTAATTTTCTCCATAGCTCCTTGGCATACATGTAATCCCCTAGCTTGCACAAAACATCATTAGGGATTAAATCTTCCAAAAGTTTCATTACCTTAACTTCGGTCTTGAGCTTTTGGCGTTGCTCTTGGGTCCACTTTTTCAATTTTAGGACATTCCCCTTCTTATCCCTAGGGGGTTCAAGGCCTTCAATGAGGATGAACCAATCCTCTATGTTCATCATCAAGAATGTTTCCATTCTTGCTCTCCATGCCGGAAAATCTTCTGGATCATATGGAGGTGGAGTGTTGATTTCCCATCCAAGCTTGTCTTGGAATTCCATCTTCACCCTCTAGCCTTTTGTCTTAGCTCCGGGCGGTTAGTCCGTAGAAGAGCCCCGGGCTCTGATACCACTTGTTAGGAATATTGGAACAGCTAGAGGGGGGGTGAATAGTGTAGATGAAATTCAATCGCGTTTGTGTCTACAATTTCGTTAGTGTGCAGCGGAAATAGAAATAATAAAAAAAATAACGAAATAGACAACAAGCTAACACAATGATATAACGTGGTTCAGAACCGCACAGTTCCTACCCCACGGATCGAGCTCTAAAGAGCCCTAGTGATGTACACGCACTCACTAATGATAAACACTCCTTCTCGACACAAGTCGGAGGCGGAGAAACCCCTTACAATAGATCTTACAACAGTAAGAATGAAATACAAGCAATATACAATGTAAATATGAAATACAAGTAAAGAAAAGACTTTACAACACTTGTATTGATTGCTTGAATGCTTGGTTGCTTGCTTGCACTTGGAGACCTGATTTGCACCAACAAATCACCCCAATAGCCCTCAAGAACTAATTTCTTTTTCCTCCATCACGAGCTCCATATATAAAAGTCTATCGATCGTGATCGGGACCATCACGATCGACGCCACTGTTGTCGTGAGACAACGGCTAGTTCCACGTTGGATAAGTCCAACGGAACTACCATCAGTCGACTGATTGTGACCATCAGTCGACTGATGGAGTCCTCACTCGACTAGTCGAGTCTCGACTCCATTCTGTGGCCGAATTCTCGAGCACCAATCGACTGATCACACGATCATCATCGCTCGATCCATCGATCATTGCCAACCTATGGCAATGATTTGCTAGGCCATAACCCGCAGTCAAACCCTAGTTGACTCGGTCCAGTCGACTGCAACATGGCACCAGTCGACTGGCACACCTCAAACATGAGGTTTTTAACTCAAGTATGGTTCCCCCATACTTGCTAGACCACCCTTAGCCTAGACCTAAGCCTTCTAGCCACCTCCATCAGCCTCACACCTCTCGGATCCCTCCAAGTCATCCATGACTTGTTCATCCATCGCGCTAGCCTTCAGGTGCTTCCGTCGGCTATGTCATGCTAACGGTGTCTACACCGCCAAGGCACATTGGACTTACGCCGCCAAGACTCCGCTTGGACTTTATGCCGCCAACCATTGGACTTGTGCTGCCAAGACTACCGCTTGGACTTTACGCTGCCAATATTAAACCCCTTGGACTTCAAATGCTAACCCATGTTAGACTTTCCATGCCAAGACTATGCTTCGACTTTCCTTGCCAACTCATGTTGGACTTTCCATTTGCCAAGACCCATGCTTGGACTTTCCTTGCCATCACATGTTGGACTTTCCATTCGCCAAGACCCATGCTTGGACTTTCCTTGACAATTATATTGTCATATGTTTTTGTCGAAACATCAAAACACATCAAAACTTCACTCGAGCCAAACTCGAGTCCTGGTCAATTGTGACCTGGGCCGATTGCACCAACAATCTCCCCCTTTTTGATGTTTGACAAAAACCAAACAAATAATTGAGTTAGAATACTAACTCCAATCCTTTATCAATTATCCAAAATTGGTAAATACTCTGCAAATGTTTTCCCCCAAACATTCTCCCCCTTTTTGACTAACATCAAAAAGGTCTTCTCTCCAAGGAGGTCAATGTCTCATGTCCCAATGAGATCTTACAATCTCCCCCTTGGTCTAAAAATATCTAGGATGTCTACCATATTCCTAGTGACAAATCCCATATCACTCAAGAGAGGCAATCCTATTCACTCTCCCAATTTCCAAATTGGGTATCACAAAAACTCATTTTTCCTTTCCATAAGGTAAAAATATCATTCATCATCCCATGATGAATTCCTTCCCCTAAAGGCTTGCTCCCCCTTGACCATTGCACCAACAATGTCCTTGGAAAGTCCCTAAGCCAATAGGAACTCTAAACCATCAAAATTAAGGTTAGAAATTCAACATTGAACTTTCCAACACCTTAAAATTGATACAAACCCCAAATACTTCTCCTAATCCATATCCAATGGATTTACACTCTTTATAATGCTTCCCAAAGCATATCCTAGGGTTAGGAGTGATTAGGGACCATAGCTATATCAAATCGTTAACCAACCTTGTTTACCCGAACAGCTACCGATCGAGTGATTCAGAAATCACGATCGAACCTCCATCGATCGATCGCCACCCGGGCCGATCGATAATCAAAATCCCAATTTTCAGTTATCAGAAATGAGTTTTGAAAAATCATAACTAATTATACGTATATCGAAAAATCATGAAATTTGATACGTATAATACTTATGACTAATACAATGGGTGAAAAATGTTTGAAAATTATTTTACCCATTAAATAGTGAAATTGGTACAAAGTTCAAAACCATTGAAATTTTCAATGTTTTGGCCCTACTTTGTATCAACTTCATCAATGGTGATTGCTATCAAAAGATAGACTTCACCAAGGTTTTTCAAAATGATTTTAAAATGTTTTCAAAACCTTATCTTGGATCATATTCCTTGGGCTCTATGTATGTGACTTGTACACGAGCTCTCCCAATGATCCACAATGGAATTGGATGAGTTTTAGTTCATCTAGATGCAAAAGCTATGCACCTTGAACTTAACTCATATCCTAGCATCTCACATGCATCTATGGTGTATAAATACACATACATGTCAATTAGATGTGAGATGTGGGTTTTATTCTCTCTAAACTAGGGTTTCATGCATTTTTCGAAAGCAACCCTACTTGATTCCCTTATAAATGGGACTCCAAGTCATGCCATAGTCCTTAAATCAATTTTAATCGAAATATCTTAAATGCATGAGCAATTATGGCATTAGAGATGATATAGATAAACACATGCCCATAATCATGATGTCATGGCATAATATGAAATCTAAGAACACATGACATCTAAAGTGACCCTAAACAATGTCATGACATGGTATATGATAGCAATACAATTATATAAATATTCATTCATACACACAAGATTTTTCAGAAACAAAGATTTCATTTAACTTAAAATTTGTCTTTTACATTCAAAATGGAGATTGGTTATGCTCAATCTCACTACAAAAATGACAACCACAAAAAAAATCTATTATCCTCTAATCGTCAGCAGGAGGTGGCGGCGGAGGAGGCTGCTGACTCAGAGTCCAGGCCCGCATCATCTCTAGCATATCGGTGATCGCTCTATGCGCCATGGGACTCCTCTATCCTATCGAAACGCGCTGAAGGATGCGGCACGCGATATCTCGACCTAGAGTCCACCGTGGCCGATAGTCCGAAATCGGACTCGGTAGCCACGACGATCGATGGACTGGCCGTGTGTGTCTGCCGACATCTGGTCATCCTCATCAGTGGTCTCTGCATCCTCGTGGTCCTCTGTCGCCTCTTTGGGTACCGGAGGAGGCTGTCTGTGCGCCCTGGGTGGTGGTCGTAGCGCCAACTCCATCTGTCCAGCGCCCATCCGTAGCTTCGCTAACGAGAAGTTACGAATCGATCGTACACCTCAGACTCTCAATCGCTCAGAGAGCCTGTGGATGTTGATGCCTACGAGTCGCGCCTTTGTGATGATATGACCAAATGGCATATGCACTTTCCCTTATGCGAGAAGTGAAGTGCACAATGATGGAAAATGTTTAATGCAAAGTTTATATCTAATCGATGACGCATGGCATATAGAAGAAAAAGCAAGTGACAATGGGCAGAAAACACCCAACAATGACCTTGTAAAGGACATTGTCAGGTGCAGACAACTCAGTGATAGGAAACAGATTCTGGGCCAGTGGACGAGGATAACCAAAAATATGCTCATGCATGAACTCCATAGAGATATGGTCAAAAGGCACAGGTAGAGGAAAGTCCATGGTAGGGTTAAAGATAAAGGTGTTATCTGAAGGCCTACACTCGAGAAACTCCTGCAGTATCGTAGGAGTGAACTCTAACTCGCATTTTGCAATGCGAGTAGTGTAAGTAGGGCCGTCATCCACCTTTTTAAGGTTTTGATAGAATTCCTTAATAAGGTAATCTTTAATTGGATGCATGCACAAGACGATTTTCATCAGATTGTAGTATGCAATTAATTCCATGACGTCACTACAATGCCTATTGAAAAAGTTCCTATCGATGTACCTAACCAACATAGGTTGGTACAATCGAGATTCACCCTCGGGTGGATCATTCCTACGGGCTCTCCTATTATGAATGCAATGTGATGATATGACATGCAATGGCAACAATACACGATTAGATAAACCTAAATTGTAATGGAAATGAAAATTAGGGCTCGGAAAGAAAAATCATTACTTAGGCGCCATTTGAATGTGTGTGCCAGAGGGAAGACTCAAATGTTGCTGAGGATCACCGGAAAAGTCGACGGAGAGCTTCAGAAGCCGGAACCCTAATCGGAACAGGAGAAATAAACCCTAAATCGCGTGAACTAGGGCTCCAAATAGGTGGAAAATGGAAGAGGAGAGACTTGTTTATCAAACCTAGGACTTTGAAAGGGTGGCACGGCCGGAAGAGTTGGCCGGAGAGGGAGACGGCGATCGGAGACGGAAGGGAGAAGAAGGAGTTCGTCGCGTGAAGACACCGAACCCTAGCGGTTCGCGTTTTAAAACGCGTGATTGATCGACCGATGTGGATCAGTGATCGGTGATAGCGCTTTATTATCGGGTTTACGAGCCGGCGATCGATCCGGCTCCAATCGATCACCAACCTTCGTAACGTACATCGAGCATCGGGCTGATGGTGATGTTACCCATCACGATCGATGTGCACATCACTCGATCGCTCGCTGAGCACTGACCGATGGCCTTGGCCTCGGTGAAGCGATACCATCGATCGATGGACCTCATCGATCGTGATGTTCGATCGATCGAGTCATGGAGCTAGCACTCGGTGATGGCCGTATTGTATCGCTACTGATGTTATCGACCGATCGATAATCGATCGGTCGACCGATATCGATTTCGATTCAAAAATCAGAAGATCTCGATTTTATCATCTTAATTATTCCATTTTATCACGTTAGATCTTGTATATCGAATGTATTGATGTTATACTTTTATTCATGTATTTGTTAATGTATTTTAATGTTTTATTTCATTTTTGCAAACATTAACATTCAATGATTTACAAAACCTAACATCTCACCCTTTCTAAGTGTTGAAATACACAATCAAGGTAAAATGCTTGTTTTGTGAGATGTAATCTATCCTAGACATTCCTTCCATGCAAATATATGGTAAAACATATGAAGCATGGTGAATACAAGACATCAAGTTGTGTGGTACTTGAGTATCACTCTAGATATTACCTTTACATCTTAACCACACATTTCTTGATACATGACCTTCCAAAGTGTGCCAATAATCAAAGGTACACACTATGACCTCTAAATCTAGATCGTGTCAATTTTATTGATTTTCATGTTTTCAAGATATATATTGACACAACCTAAAATTCTTTGAAATTAAGGCTCAAGGATATTTTCAAAGTAACCATAACCTTGAAAGTAACCTTAAAGTGCCGCCTTTATCATGGTTGAGTTAACTACCCATCCAATCAAGGTTGACACACCCTAAACCCATCTTAGCGTGAATCAATCACGCTCTTAGGAACCTAAAACCGATTTGAGCTCCTAGGGTTAATTACGTATTCCTTAGGGATAACCTCTCTTGATACCTTCCTAATGACCCTCCTAGGCTTATTAGCCTTGGTCATTTTGGTCTTGCCTAGGTTAACCTTAGGGATTGCCTCCCTAACAACCTTCTTAGTGGCCATCCTAGGTTTCTTCGAAACCATGGCCAATAGGCACAAACCTTGGTCAACTCTAGGAATGACTTCCCTATTGACCTTGGTCTTCCTAGACCTAGTTAGTGTCCCATAGTCGAATGGAACACTATGGTAAGTCACCTTGGACTTAGGTTTGTGACCCAAACCATTCTTGCCCTTGGTTGACTTTTGACTCTTAGATCCTAGAGTTTGACAATTTGACCCTTGAAATTGTTTTTGTATCTTGTTTAGGGTCTTTTCCAATTTCTCAAGCCTTGACCTCAAGGCTTGGTTCTCTAATTCTAATTGCCCAATTTTAGAATTTTTATTTAAATCTTGGGCATTGGACTTTCTTGGCGAATGCCTAGTCCATTTTGGATTAAAACCTAGATGTTCTTAGATTTTCTTAATAGATTTCTTAGGTATTGTTTTTCTAGGGACATTAGTCCCAAATTTCTCCTTATTCTTAAGGTGAACATTCTTAGCTCCTAAACACATATGTTTGTTATTTCTAGCATGCTCTTTATGATACATACCACAATTGCTAAAATTAGTTCTAGCATGGTTTAAATTAGACGGAGCATTATTTAAATATACCTTAGGGTTTGCCTTAGTGGCTCCCCCTACTTGTGATGCTCCCCTTTGCCCCTTCTTCTTCTTCTTTGGGCATTGACTCCGGTAATGACCCGGTAGTCGGCATTTGAAGCAAATGACATGCTCCTTGCTCTTTTGTCTTGGAGAACCGGCGTCCGTTGACTTTTGTTGACTTTCAGGTGCCGGAGGAGCTTTCTTGATCCTCTTTGGGAATTTTCTCTTGTAATGCCCATACTCCCTACACTCAAAGCACATAATATGATTTTTATTTGAAAGTAAAGTGATTGAGTTACCTAGGGTGGTGGTAGGTTCCGGAGTTGAATTTTGAGCTTCCTCATCTTGATCAGATGTTGAAAGCTCTTCTTGAGGTTGCTCCAGTGTAGAGGATGGTCTCTCCTCCTCAATCCTAGAAGTAGATGCTTCTTCCACCTCTTCTACTTCTTCTTTCTCCGATTCGGAAGTTGACTCCATCTCAACTTCTGATTCCTCACTTTCACTTGAGGATGAACTCTCATCATGGTATCTTGCTAATTTTCTCCATATCTCCTCGGCATACATGTAATCCCCTAGCTTTCACAAAACATCATTAGGGATTAAATCTTCCAAAAGTTTCGTTACCTTAACTTCGGTCTTGAGCTTTTGGCGTTGCTCTTGGGTCCACTTTTTCAATTTTAGGACATTCCCCTTCTTATCCCTAGGGGGTTCAAGGCCTTCAATGACGATGAACCAATCCTCTATGTTCATCATCAAGAATGTTTCCATTCTTGCTCTCCATGCCGGAAAATCTTCTGGATCATATGGAGGTGGAGTGTTGATTTCCCATCCAAGCTTGTCTTGGAATTCCATCTTCACCCTCTAGCCTTTTGTCTTAGCTCCGGGCGGTTAGTCCGTAGAAGAGCCCCGGGCTCTGATACCACTTGTTAGGAATATTGGAACAGCTAGAGGGAGGGTGAATAGTGTAGAATAAATTCAATCGCGTTTGTGTCTACAATTTCGTTAGTGCGCAGCGGAAATAGAAATAATAAAAAGAATAACGAAATAGACAACAAGCTAACACAATGATATAACGTGGTTCAGAACCGCACGGTTCCTACTCCACGGATCGAGCTCTAAAGAGCCCTAGTGATGTACACGCACTCACTAATGATAAACACTCCTTCTCGACACAAGTCGGAGGCGGAGAAACCCCTTACAATAGATCTTACAACAGTAAGAATGAAATACAAGCAATATACAATGTAAATATGAAATACAAGTAAAGAAAAGACTTTACAACACTTGTATTGATTGCTTGAATGCTTGGTTGCTTGCTTGCACTTGGAGACCTGATTTGCACCAACAAATCGCCCCAATAGCCCTCAAGAACTAATTTCTTTTTCCTCCATCACGAGCTCCATATATAGCTTCAACCTGTGCTGGAAAAAGTCTATCAGTCGACTGATCGGGACCATCAGTCGACTGACGCCACTGTTGTCGTGAGACAATGGCTAGTTCCACGTTGGATAAGTCCAACGGAACTACCATCAGTCGACTGATTGTGACCATCAGTCGACTGATGGAGTCCTCACTCGACTAGTCGAGTCTCGACTCCATTCTGTGGCCGAATTCTCGAGCACCAGTCGACTGATCACACGATCGATCTGCTCATCCATCGATCATGACCTATGGCGATCGCTAGGCCATAACCCGCAGTCAAACCCTAGTTGACTCGGTCCAGTCGACTGCAACATGGCACCAGTCGACTGGCACACCTCAAACATGAGGTTTTTAACTCAAGTATGGTTCCCCCAAACTTGCTAGACCACCCTTAGCCTAGACCTAAGCCTTCTTGCCACCTCCATCAGCCTCACGCCTCTCGGATCTCTCCAAGTCATCCATGACTTGTTCATCCATCGCGCTAGCCTTCAGGTGCTTCCGTCGGCTATGTCATGCTAACGGTGTCTACACCGCCAAGGCACATTGGACTTACGCCGCCAAGACTCCGCTTGGACTTTATGCCGCCAACCATTGGACTTGTGCTGCCAAGACTACCGCTTGGACTTTACGCTGCCAATATTAAACCCCTTGGACTTCAAATGCTAACCCATGTTAGACTTTCCATGCCAAGACCATGCTTGGACTTTCCTTGCCAACTCATGTTGGAATTTCCATTTGCCAAGACCCATGCTTGGACTTTCCTTGCCAACACATGTTGGACTTTCCATTCGCCAAGACCCATGCTTGGACTTTCCTTGACAATTATATTGTCATATGTTTTTGTCGAAACATCAAAACACATCAAAACTTCACTCGAGCCAAACTCGAGTCTTGGTCAATCGTGACCTGGGCCGATTGCACCAACAATCTCCCCCTTTTTGATGTTTGACAAAAACCAAACAAATAATTGAGTTAGAATACTAACTCCAATCCTTTATCAATTATCCCAAATTGGTAAATACTCTGCAAATGTTTTCCCCCAAACATTCTCCCCCTTTTTGACTAACATCAAAAAGGTCTTCTCTCCAAGGAGGTCAATGTCTCATGTCCCAATGAGATCTTACAATCTCCCCCTTAGTCTAAAAATATCTAGGATGTCTACCATATTCCTAGTGACAAGTCCCATATCACTCAAGAGAGGCAATCCTATTCACTCTCCCAATTTCCAAATTGGGTATCACAAAAACTCATTTTTCCTTTACATAAGGTAAAAATACCATTCATCATCCCATGATGAATTCCTTCCCCTAAAGGCTTCCTCCCCCTTGACCATTGCACCAACAATGTCCTTGGAAAGTCCCTAAGCCAATAGGAACTCTAAACCATCAAAATTAAGGTTAGAAATTCAACATTGAACTTTCCAACACCTTAAAATTGATACAAACCCCAAATACTTCTCCTAATCCATATCCAATGGATTTACACTCTTTATAATGCTTCCCAAAGCATATCCTAGGGTTAGGAGTGATTAGGGACCATAGCCATAGCTGAAATCGGGTTAACCAACCTTGTTTACCCCGAAATCAGGCTACCAGTCGAGTGATTCAGAAATCACGATCGAACCTGATCACCGATCGCCACCCGTAAGGCCGATCGATAATCAAAATCTCGATTTTCAATTATTAGAAATGAGTTTTGAAAAATCATAACTAATTATACGTATATCGAAAAATCATGAAATTTGATACGTATAATACTTATGACTAATACAATGGGTGAAAAATGTTTGAAAATTATTTTACCCATTAAATAGTGAAATTGGTACAAAGTTCAAAACCATTGAAATTTTCAATGTTTTAGCCCTACTTTGTATCAACTTCATCAATGGTGATTGCTATCAAAAGATAGACTTCACCAAGGTTTTTCAAAATGATTTTAAAATGTTTTCAAAACCTTATCTTGGATCATATTCCTTGAGCTCTATGTATGTGACTTGTACACGAGCTCTCCCAATGATCCACAATGGAATTGGATGAGTTTTAGTTCATCTAGATGCAAAAGCTATGCACCTTGAACTTAACTCATATCCTAGCATCTCACATGCATCTATGGTGTATAAATACACATACATGTCAATTAGATGTGAGATGTGGGTTTTATTCTCTCTAAACTAGGGTTTCATGCATTTTTCGAAAGCAACCCTACTTGATTCCCTTATAAATGGGACTCCAAGTCATGCCATAGTCCTTAAATCAATTTTAATCGAAATATCTTAAATGCATGAGCAATTATGGCATTAGAGATGATATAGATAAACACATGCCCATAATCATGATGTCATGGCATAATATGAAATCTAAGAACACATGACATCTAAAGTGACCCTAAACAATGTCATGACATGGTATATGATAGAAATACAATTATATAAATATTCATTCATACACACAAGATTTTTCAGAAACAAAGATTTCATTTAACTTAAAATTTGTCTTTTACATTCAAAATGGAGATTGGTTATGCTCAATCTCACTACAAAAATGACAACCACAAAAAAAATCTATTATCCTCTAATCGTCAGCAGGAGGTGGCGGCGGAGGAGGCTGCTGACTCAGAGTCCAGGCCCGCATCATCTCTAGCATATCGAGCTGATGCTGCTCTATGCGGCCCTGGGACTCCTCCATCCTATCGAGACGTGCGCTGAAGGATGCCTGGCCTGCCAGTATCTCTGACAGCCTAGAGTCCACCGACTGTTGATAGTCCTGAAATCTGGACTCCAGCCGGCCACGACGATCTGATGGACCTGCCGCTGATGTGTCTGCCGACATCTGGTCATCCTCATCAGTGGTCTCTGCATCCTCGTGGTCCTCTGTCGCCTCTCTGGGTACCGGAGGAGGCTGTCTGTGCGCCCTGGGTGGTGGTCGTAGCGCCAACTCCATCTGTCCAGCGCCCATCCGTAGCTTCGCTAACGAGAAGTTACGAACTGATATACAGTCGTACACCTCCGATAGCGCTCGCAGAGAGCCCCTGTGGATGTTGATGCCTACGGAGTCGAGCCATGCTGTGATGATATGACCAAATGGCATATGCACTTTCCCTTGTACAGGGGAAGTGAAGTGCACAATGCAGTGGAAAATGTTTAATGCAAAGTTTATATCTAACTGATGACGCATGGCATATAGAAGAAAAAGATGGGGAGGCCGAATCTTGGCCAGACCCCAAGTGACAATGGGCAGAAAACACCCAACAATGACCTTGTAAAGGACATTGTCAAAAAGTGCATAACTTCGATGATAGGAAACAGATTCTGGGCCAGTGGACGAGGATAACCAAAAATATGCTCATGCATGAACTCCATAAAGATATGGTCAAAAGGCTCAGGTAGAGGAAAGTCCATGGTAGGGTAAAAGATAAAGGTGTTATCTGAAGGCCTACACTCGAGAAACTCCTGCAGTATCGCAGGAGTGAACTCTAACTCACATTTTGCAACGCGAGTAGTGTAAGTAGGGCCGTCATCCACCTTTTTAAGGTTTTGATAGAATTCCTTAATAAGGTCATCATTAATTGGATGCGTGCACAAGACGATTTTCATCAGATTGTAGTATGCAATTAATTCCATGACGTCACTACAATGCCTATTGAAAAAGTTCCTATCGATGTACCTAACCAACATAGGTTGGTACAATCGAGATTCACCCTCGGGTGGATCATTCCTACGGGCTCTCCTATTATGAATGCAATGTGATGATATGACATGCAATGGCAACAATACACGATTAGATAAACCTAAATTGTAATGGAAATGAAAATTAGGGCTCGGAAAGAAAAATCGTTACTTAGGCGCCATTTGAATGTGTGTGCCAGAGGGAAGACTCAAATGTTGCTGAGGATCACCGGAAAAGTCGACGGAGAGCTTCAGATGCCGGAACCCTAATCGGAACAGGAGAAATAAACCCTAAATCGCGTGAACTAGGGCTCCAAATAGGTGGAAAATGGAAGAGGAGAGACTTGTTTATCAAACCTAGGACTTTGGAAGGGTGGCACGGCCGGAAGAGTTGGCCGGAGAGGGAGACGGCGATCGGAGACGGAAGGGAGAAGAAGGAGTTCGTCGCGTGAAGACACTGAAACCTAGCGGTTCGCATTTTAAAAACGCGATTCAGTCGACTGATGTGGATCATCAGTCGACTGATAGCGGTTTATTATCGGGTTTACCGAGCCGTGATCGATCCGGCCACTAATCGATCACGAACCTTCAGAACGCTTACGAGCATGATGGCATCGATCGATGTTACCCATCGCCGATCGATGTGCACATTACTCGACGCTCGCTGAGCACTCAATCGATGGCCTTCTACTCGGTGAATCGATACCATCGGTCGATCGATGGACCTCATCGATCGATGTTCGATCAGTCGAGTCATGGAGCTAGCACTCGACTAATGGCCGTATCGTATCGCTCATATGTTATCGATCGATAATCAGATTGTCGATCGTGATATCTGATTTCGATTCAAGAAAATCAGAAGATCTCGATTTTATCATCTTAATTATTCCATTTTATCACGTTAGATCTTGTATATCGAATGTATTGATGTTATACTTTTATTCATGTATTTGTTAATGTATTTTAATGTTTTATTTCATTTTTGCAAACATTAACATTCAATGATTTACAAAACCTAACATCTCACCCTTTCTAAGTGTTGAAATACACAATCAAGGTAAAAGACTTGTTTTGTGAGATGTAATCTATCCTAGACATTCCTTCCATGCAAACATATGGTAAAACATATGAAGCATGGTGAATACAAGACATCAAGTTGTGTGGTACTTGAGTATCACTCTAGATATTACCTTTACATCTTAACCACACATTTCTTGATACATGACCTTCCAAAGTGTGCCAATAATCAAAGGTACACACTATGACCTCTAAATCTAGATCGTGTCAATTTTATTGATTTTCATGTTTTCAAGATATATATTGACACAACCTAAAATTCTTTGAAATTAAGGCTCAAGGATATTTTCAAAGTAACCATAACCTTGAAAGTAACCTTAAAGTGCTGCCTTTATCATGGTTGAGTTAACTACCCATCCAATCAAGGTTGGCACACCCTAAACCCATCTTAGCGTGAATCAATCACGCTCTTAGGAACCCAAAACCGATTTGAGCTCCTAGGGTTAATTACGTATTCCTTTGGGATAACCTCCCTTGATACCTTCCTAATGACCCTTCTAGGCTTATTAGTCTTGGTCATTTTGGTCTTGCCTAGGTTAACCTTAGGGATTGCCTCCCTAACAACCTTCTTAGTGGCCATCCTAGGTTTCTTCGAAACCATGGCCAATAGGCACAAACCTTGGTCAACTCTAGGAATGACTTCCCTATTGACCTTGGTCTTCCTAGACCTAGTTAGTGTCCCATAGTCGAATGGAACACTATGGTAAGTCACCTTGGACTTAGGTTTGTGACCCAAACCATTCTTGCCCTTGGTTGACTTTTGACTCTTAGATCCTAGAGTTTGACAATTTGACCCTTGAAATTGATTTTGTATCTTGTTTAGGGTCTTTTCCAATTTCTCAAGCCTTGACCTCAAGGCTTGGTTCTCTAATTCTAATTGCCCAATTTTAGAATTTTTATTTAAATCTTGGCCATTGGACTTTCTTGGTGAATGCCTAGTCCATTTTGGATTAAAACCTAGATGTTCTTAGATTTTCTTAATAGATTTCTTAGGTATTGTTTTTCTAGGGACATTAGTCCCAAATTTCTCCTTATTCTTAAGGTGAACATTCTTAGCTCCTAAACACATATGTTTGTTATTTCTAGCATGCTCTTTATGATACATACCACAATTGCTAAAATTAGTTCTAGCATGGTTTAAATTAGAAGGAGCATTATTTAAATATACCTTAGGGTTTGCCTTAGTGGCTCCCCCTACTTGTGATGCTCCCCTTTGCCCCTTCTTCTTCTTCTTTGGGCATTGACTCATAATGACCGGTAGTCGGCATTTGAAGCAAATGACATGCTCCTTGCTCTTTTGTCTTGGAGAACCGGCGTCCGTTGACTTTTGTTGACTTTCAGGTGCCGGAGGAGCTTTCTTGATCCTCTTTGGGAATTTTCTCTTGTAATGCCCATACTCCCTACTCTCAAAGCACATAATATGATTTTTATTTGAAAGTAAAGTGTTTGAGTTACCTAGGGTGGTGGTAGGTTCCGGAGTTGAATTTTGAGCTTTCTCATCTTGATCAGATGTTGAAAGCTCTTCTTGAGGTTGCTCCAGTGTAGAGGATGGTCTCTCCTCCTCAATCCTAGAAGTAGATGCTTCTTCCACCTCTTCTACTTCTTCTTTCTCCGATTCGGAAGTTGACTCCATCTCAACTTCTGATTCCTCACTTTCACTTGAGGATGAACTCTCCTCATGGTATCTTGCTAATTTTCTCCATAGCTCCTTGGCATACATGTAATCCCCTAGCTTGCACAAAACATCATTAGGGATTAAATCTTCCAAAAGTTTCGTTACCTTAACTTCGGTCTTGAGCTTTTGGCGTTGCTCTTGGGTCCACTTTTTCAATTTTAGGACATTCCCCTTCTTATCCCTAGGGGGTTCAAGGCCTTCAATGAGGATGAACCAACTAACTTTATGTTCATCATCAAGAATGTTTCCATTCTTGCTCTCCATGCCGGAAAATCTTCCGGATCATATGGAGGTGGAGTGTTGATTTCCATCCAAGCTTGTCTTGAATTCCATCTTCACCTCTAGCCTTTTGTCTTAGCTCCTAAGTGTTAATCCGTAGAAGAGCCCCGCTCGATACCACTTGTTAGGAATGGCAACTAGAGGGGGTGAATAGCAAGATGAAATTGATCTCGCTTGTGTCTACAATTTCTAGCAAGCAGGAAATAGAAATAATAATAAAAGCAATAACGAAATAGACAACAAGCTAACATGATATAACGTGGTTCAGAACCGCACGGTTCCTACTCCACGGATCGAGCTCTAAAGAGCCCTAGTGATGTACACGCACTCACTAATGATAAACACTCCTTCTCGACACAAGTCGGAGGCGGAGAAACCCCTTACAATAGATCTTACAATAGTAAGAATGAAATATAAGCAATATACAATGTAAATATGAAATACAAGTAAAGAAAAGACTTTACAACACTTGTATTGATTGCTTGAATGCTTGGTTGCTTGCTTGCACTTGGAGACATGATTTGCACCAACAAATCGCCCCAATAGCCCTCAAGAACTAATTTCTTTTTCCTCCATCACGAGCTCCATATATAGCTTCAACTCAGGCCGAAAGTCTATCACCGATCGATCGGGACCATCACGATCGATGCCATCGCTGTCGTGAGACAACGGCTAGTTCCACGCTGATAAGTCCAACGGAACCATCACCGACCGATCGACAGACTATCACGATCGATGGAGTCCTCACTGACTAGTCGAGTCTCGACTCCATTCTCGGGCCGACTCGAGCACCGCCGATCGATCACATCGATCACGATCGCTGACATCACCGACCGCCAACCTATGGCAATGATCGCTAGGCCATAACCCGCAATAAACCCTAGTTGACGGTCCAGACCGCAACATGGCACCCCGACCGCACACCTCAAACATGAGGTTTTAACTCAAGTATGGTTCCCATACTTGCTAGACCACCCTTAGCCTAGACCTAAGCCTTCTAGCCACCTCCATCACCTCACGCCTCTGATCCTCCAAGTCATCCATGACTTGTTCATCCATCGCGCTAGCCTTCAGTGCTTCCGCCGGCTATGTCATGCTAACGGTGTCTACACCGCCAAGGCACATTGGACTTACGCCGCCAAGACTCCGCTGACTTTATGCCGCCAACCATTGACTTGCCGCCAAGACTACCGCTTGGACTTTACGCCGCCAATATTAAACCCCTTGGACTTCAAATGCTAACCCATGTTAGACTTTCCATGCCAAGACCATGCTTGGACTTTCCTTGCCAACTCATGTTGGACTTTCCATTTGCCAAGACCCATGCTTGGACTTTCCTTGCCAACACATGTTGGACTTTCCATTCGCCAAGACCCATGCTTGGACTTTCCTTGACAATTATATTGTCATATGTTTTTGTCGAAACATCAAAACACATCAAAACTTCACTCGAGCCAAACTCGAGTCCTGGTCAATCGTGACCTGGGCCGATTGCACCAACAATCTTCCCCTTTTTGATGTTTGACAAAAACCAAACAAATAATTGAGTTAGAATACTAACTCCAATCCTTTATCAATTATCCCAAATTGGTAAATACTCTGCAAATGTTTTCCCCCAAACATTCTCCACCTTTTTGACTAACATCAAAAAGGTCTTCTCTCCAAGGAGGTCAATGTCTCATGTCCCAATGAGATCTTACAATCTCCCCCTTGGTCTAAAAATATCTAGGATGTCTACCATATTCCTAGTGACAAGTCCCATATCACTCAAGAGAGGCAATCCTATTCACTTTCCCAATTTCCAAATTGGGTATCACAAAAACTCATTTTTCCTTTCCATAAGGTAAAAATACCATTCATCATCCCATGATGAATTCCTTCCCCTAAAGGCTTACTCCTCCTTAACCATTGCACCAACAATATCCTTGGAAAGTCCCTAAGCCAATAGGAACTCTAAACCATCAAAATTAAGGTTAGAAATTCAACATTGAACTTTCCAACACCTTAAAATTGATACAAACCCCAAATACTTCTCCTAATCCATATCCAATGGATTTACACTCTTTATAATGCTTCCCAAAGCATATCCTAGGGTTAGGAGTGATTAGGGACCATAATAAAATCGGTTAACCAACCTTGTTTACGAACAGCTACCAATGAGTGATTCAGAAATCACGATCGATCCTTTATCACCGACCGCCACCTGTAGGCCGATCGATAATCAAAATCTCGATTTTTAATTATTAGAAATGAGTTTTGAAAAATCATAACTAATTATACTTATATCGAAAAATCATGAAATTTGATTCGTATAATACTTATGACTAATACAATGGGTGAAAAATGTTTGAAAATTATTTTACCCATTAAATAGTGAAATTGGTACAAAGTTCAAAACCATTGAAATTTTCAATGTTTTAGCCCTACTTTGTATCAACTTCATCAATGGTGATTGCTATCAAAAGATAGACTTCACCAAGGTTTTTCAAAATGATTTTAAAATGTTTTCAAAACCTTATCTTGGATCATATTCCTTGGGCTCTATGTATGTGACTTGTACACAGCTCTCCCAATGATCCATTAATGGAATTGGATGAGTTTTAGTTCATCTAGATGCAAAAGCTATGCACCTTGAACTTAACTCATATCCTAGCATCTCACATGCATCTATGGTGTATAAATACACATACATGTCAATTAGATGTGAGATGTGGGTTTTATTCTCTCTAAACTAGGGTTTCATGCATTTTTCGAAAGCAACCCTACTTGATTCCCTTATAAATGGGACTCCAAGTCATGCCATAGTCCTTAAATCAATTTTAATCGAAATATCTTAAATGCATGAGCAATTATGGCATTAGAGATGATATAGATAAACACATGCCCATAATCATGATGTCATGGCATAATATGAAATCTAAGAACACATGACATCTAAAGTGACCCTAAATAATGTCATGACATGGTATATGATAGCAATACAATTATATAAATATTCATTCATACACACAAGATTTTTCAGAAACAAAGATTTCATTTAACTTAAAATTTGTCTTTTACATTCAAAATGGAGATTGGTTATGCTCAATCTCACTACAAAAATGACAACCACAAAAAAAATCTATTATCCTCTAATCGTCAGCAGGAGGTGGCGGCGGAGGAGGCTGCTGACTCAGAGTCCAGGCCCGCATCATCTCTAGCATATCGAGCTGATGCTGCTCTATGCGGCCCTGGGACTCCTCCATCCTATCGAGACGAAGGATGCCCGCTCGCCAAGATCTCGATGTACCTAGAGTCCACATCGTTGATAGTCTCGAACCGATCACGGCCACGACGATCCGATGGACTCGCCACCGATGTGTTCGCCGACATCCGTCATCTCATTAGTGGTCTCGCATCCTCGTGGTCTCGCCGCCTCGGGTACCGTGAGGAGGCCGCTCAGGCGCTCGGGTGGTGGTCGGCGCCAATTCCATCTCGCCATCCGTAGCTTCGCTTAACCAGAAGTTACGAATCGATATAGAGACACTCCGAGAGCACACTGCAGAGAGCCCTCGTGGATGTTGATGCCTACGGAGTCGAACCATGTTGTGATGATATGACCAAATGGCATATGCACTTTCCCTTGTACAGGGGAAGTGAAGTGCACAATGCAGTGGAAAATGTTTAATGCAAAGTTTATATCTAACTGATGACGCATGGCATATAGAAGAAAAAGATGGGGAGGCCGAATCATGGCCAGACCCCAAGTGACAATGGGCAGAAAACACCCAACAATGACCTTGTAAAGGACATTGTCAAAAAGTGCATAACTGGTGATAGGAAATGATTCGGGCCAAAGGGACGAGGATAACCAAAAATATGCTCATGCATGAACTCCATAGAGATATGGTCAAAAGGCTCAGGTAGAGGAAAGTCCATGGTAGGGTAAAAGATAAAGGTGTTATCTGAAGGCCTACACTCGAGAAACTCCTGCAGTATCGCAGGAGTGAACTCTAACTCGCATTTTGCAACGCGAGTAGTGTAAGTAGGGCCGTCATCCACCTTTTTAAGGTTTTGATAGAATTCCTTAATAAGGTCATCATTAATTGGATGCGTGCACAAGACGATTTTCATCAGATTGTAGTATGCAATTAATTCCATGACGTCACTACAATGCCTATTGAAAGTTCCTATCGATGTACCTAACCAACATAGGTTGGTATAATCGAGATTCACCCTGTGGATCATTCCTACGGGCTCTCCTATTATGAATGCAATGTGATGATATGACATGCAATGGCAACAATACACGATTAGATAAACCTAAATTGTAATGGAAATGAAAATTAGGGCTCGGAAAGAAAAATCGTTACTTAGGCGCCATTTGAATGTGTGTGCCAGAGGGAAGACTCAAATGTTGCTGAGGATCACCGGAAAAGTCGACGGAGAGCTTCAGATGCCGGAACCCTAATCGGAACAGGAGAAATAAACCCTAAATTGTGTGAACTAGGGCTCCAAATAGGTGGAAAATGGAAGAGGAGAGACTTGTTTATCAAACCTAGGACTTTGGAAGGGTGGCACGGCCGGAAGAGTTGGCCGGAGAGGGAGACGGCGATCGGAGACGGAAGGGAGAAGAAGGAGTTCATCGCGTGAAGACACCGAACCCTAGCGGTTCGCGTTTTAAAAACGTGATTCAGTCGACTGATGTGGATCATCACGATCGAGAAGCGGTTTATTATCTGTTTATTGAGCCGGCAGCCGATCGATCCGGCCATTAATCGATCACGAACCTTCAGAACGCGTTACAAGAGTATCGGGCCGATCGATGTTACCCATCGGGCCGATCGATGTACACATCACTCGACGCTCGCTGAGCACTCATCGATGGCCTTCGCCTGGTGAATAGCATACCACCCGATCGATGGACCTCATCACGATCGATGTTCGATCAGTCGAGTCATGGAGCTAGCACTCGACTAATGGCCGATCGATCACGCCATAGGTTATCACCGATCGATAATCATCGGGCCGATCGATATCTGATTTCCATTCCAGAAAATCAGAAGATCTCGATATCATCATCTTAAGAATTCCATTTTAACACGTTAGATATTGTATAAAGAATGTATTTATGTTATAATTTTATTCATGTATTTGTTAATGTATTTTAATGTTTTATTTCATTTTTGCAAACATTAACATTCAATGATTTACAAAACCTAACATCTCACCCTTTCTAAGTGTTGAAATACACAATCAAGGTAAAAGACTTGTTTTGTGAGATGTAATCTATCCTAGACATTCCTTCCATGCAAACATATGGTAAAACATATGAAGCATGGTGAATACAAGACATCAAGTTGTGTGGTACTTGAGTATCACTCTAGATATTACCTTTACATCTTAACCACACATTTCTTGATACATGACCTTCCAAAGTGTGCCAATAATCAAAGGTACACACTATGACCTCTAAATCTAGATCGTGTCAATTTTATTGATTTTCATGTTTTCAAGATATATATTGACACAACCTAAAATTCTTTGAAATTAAGGCTCAAGGATATTTTCAAAGTAACCATAACCTTGAAAGTAACCTTAAAGTGCCGCCTTTATCATGGTTGAGTTAACTACCCATCCAATCAAGGTTGGCACACCCTAAACCCATCTTAGCGTGAATCAATCACGCTCTTAGGAACCCAAAACCGATTTGAGCTCCTAGGGTTAATTACGTATTCCTTAGGGATAACCTCCCTTGATACCTTCCTAATGACCCTCCTAGGCTTATTAGCCTTGGTCATTTTGGTCTTGCCTAGGTTAACCTTAGGGATTGCCTCCCTAACAACCTTCTTAGTGGCCATCCTAGGTTTCTTCGAAACCATGGCCAATAGGCACAAACCTTGGTCAACTCTAGGAATGACTTCCCTATTGACCTTGGTCTTGTTGGATCGAAAGTGTCGCTAGAGGGGGGGGGTGAATAGCGATACGATGTCGTTAAAAAACTTTTGCAATAAGTAAAAAGCAAGTAGAGAGTGCACAGCGGAAATATAAAGTAGACAAGATATTTTTACGTGGTTCACAATCTTTCGATTGCTAATCCACGGCCCTAGTGATCCTTGATCACGTACGGAGGGCAATTCACTAAAACCACTCCTCCTCGTTGGAGGTAGGAGCAACGATTACAAAAAGAAATCAAGGCAAAGGGACACTCCCCCTTTCCTTGTTACGATTAAAGCACAAAGACAATTTAAAGAAGTAGAACTTAAATAAATATACCGACAACTCTTATAAGTAGAAGATGTAGCTTTCGTTGTCAGGCACTGTCAGAGCAAATGTGAGTAGTAGTAGCGACGTACATAGTGTTGAGAGCTCTTGAATTCTTGTGATTTGCTTGGCTTGAACATGTCTATTTATGGATATTGATCTATGAATTTAGACATAGGTAGTGTCCAAGGTGAGGTTAATCCCAACTCAAGGATGAGGTGTTTCATCCAACCACCTTGTGCCACCTCCAACCTTCTTGTGCGCCAACTCAAGGATGAGGTGTTTCATCCAACCACCTTGTGCCACCTCCAACCTTCTTGTGCGCCAACTCAAGGATGAGGTGTTTCATCCAACCACCTTGTGCCACCTCCAACCTCCTTGGGCGCCAACTTGAGGATGAGGTGTTTCATCCAACCACCTTGTGCCACCTCCAACCTCCTTGGGCGCCAACTTGAGGATGAGGTGTTTCATCCAACCACCTTGTGCCACCTCCAACCTCCTTGGGCGCCAACTTGTTGGAGCCATTCAACTTGTGCCACATCATGGGAGCCAACCATCTTGTGCCAACTCACCTTATTTTGGGCGTCCACCACAAGGAAGCTTGGTGATGGTTTGGATGTCCACCTTGATGCCACATCACCCTTTGTACCAAAACACGAGTCAAGTCCAAATTCACCCCTTGAAATTCGAGCCTTCTCGAGGTCGAACTTGACTAGCGGTTGATGTAGTCAAAGGGTTTTGGGCTCATGATAAAGTTAGCTTAAAATATAAAGTACGATGGTTCTAACCATCCGATCTCGACCTAGACCTTCCATTGGAGGTATTGGGTCGGATCTACGCTTAACGACCTTGCTTCGCTTTCACACGAGCTTACCTTGTAGCCTCGCCCGGTCCTTCACCCGAGTACTCGGCTTCCTCCGGTCCCTCTGGCGTCACCACCCTGGTTCCCACCGGTGTCGCAGACCTTCCGCTCAACTTTAGCATTTCGCACACTTAATTGAGCTCGTAAGATAACAAATATACCTTAACTATTGAGCCTTTTGCCATAATCAAAATACTGTTCGACTTTGGTGCCCACTGCACAACAATCTCCCCTTTGATTCATGGCAAACCGACACAAAAGTTAAGGAAAAATTAAGCATAACAAAGCTAGCATAATGATTAAGCATGAATGAGCTAGCATAAAGATTAAATATGAATGAGCTAGCATAATGATTAAGCATGAATGAGCTAGCATAAAGATTAAATATGAATGAGCTAGCATAAAGATTAAATATGAATGAGCTAGCATAATGATTAAATATGAATGAGCTAGCATAATGATTAAGTATGAATGAGCTAGCATAAAGATTAAGCATGAGTGAGAAATATTATTGTTTCAAGTTCTCCCCTTTGAGGTAACCTCCCTTGACCAAGGTGAGTTCTTGAAAAATAATTTTTCCCCTTAATAGTTGCTTAAGCTAAACGGAATTACTTAATATAAAAAGGTAATAATTTTGTTTACTTTCTTCCTTTAATTTTAAGTTAATTTTGGTTACTTTTGTGACTTTCTCCCCCTTTTGCCTTAACTCAAAAAGTTTGTAAATATATTTTAGGGTTTGTAAGTCCAAGCAAGTTCCCAATATATATATATATATATATATATATTTAAAAAAAAAAAAATAATAATAAGCTTGAAAATATGTTCATCTAAAATGTACAACTCCGGTTGGACTTGATTGATATAGAATGATCAATAAGTCTTGAAGGAGTTGATTAATTTTAAATAATTATACTCCATGGTTCATATCGATGCAATCGAATCTACATCCGGAACTGTGAGTAAGGTCCTAACATCTCACTCCTGCTCGTGGCTAAGTACACAAACACATTAGTCCTATGTGTTGTGAGATGTGTTGGCTCCTTAAATCTATAGGTATATGATTTCTAAGGTAAGACTTAGGCTAATTTCATAAAAAGAAGCAAAAATAGAGTACATATATAGAGAAATTTAAATCCTACTCTATTACGCACATACCTAACTTTCGTCTTAATAAACTAAATTCGGCTTCGGGTAGTGGTTTGGTGAAGATGTCCGCTAGGTTTGATTTGGACTCAACATACTCTAGTTGTATAGTTCCATTAGTTACATGTTCCCTAATGAAGTGGTGTTTAACTTCTATATGTTTTGTCCTAGAATGACATATTGGATTTTTAGTTAAGTTAATTGAACTGATGTTATCTATGTAGGTTTTAATGTTGTTAAAGATTAAGCTAAAGTCTTGGAGAGTGTGCTTCATCCACAGGAGCTGAGAGACACACTCACCCATCGCAACGATTCTGGCTCGGTGGTAGATAAGGCAACGCAATGCTTCCCTACTGCACTAACTCACTAGACTCGAGCCGAGGATTTGACAACAACCACGTGCTCTTTCTATCGAGTTTACTACCGCATAGTCGAGTCGAGAGTAGCCGATTAGATTAAACTCGGTAGATCTAGGGTACCAAATACCTACGCTGCCCTTTAGATATCTAAGGATACGCTGACTAGGGTTAGGTGAGACTCCTGGCACAGTTTGTAACCTTGCACATACTTACATGAATAAAATGTCGGGTCGGCTGCTGTTAAGTATAGGAGACTTCCTATTGCGCTCTATAGTATTTTAGGTCAACGGGTTTTCCTTCTACATCTTCGCTTATATTAACATTAGTTGCCATAGGTGTATTGATTATTTTAGCATCTTGCATTCCAAATCGATTTATTAAGTCCTTAGTATATTTTTTGTTGATGTAAATATATTCCATCTTTAGTTTGTTTAATTTGTAAACCTAAGAAGAAACTTAACTCTCCCACTAAATTCATTTCAAATTCACTTTCCATAAGTGAGATGAATTCGCTTAGCAGATCGAGTTGGTAGTTCCAAAAATTATATCATCTACATAGATTTGGGCTATAAAGATTTCTTTTCCTACGGTTTTAACGAATAAGGTTGGGTCGACTAAACCTGGTTGAATCCTTTGGACTTAAGATAGATCGAAAGCCTTCGCACCAAGCTCTTGGGGCTTGTTTGAGTCCATATAGGGCTTTCTTAAGTCTAAGGACATGGTCGTTTATCTAGATTTTCAATCCGGAGGTTGGTATCGACGTAAACTTCTTCCTTAATGTATCCATTCAAAAATGCTGACTTGACATCCATTTGAAACAATTTAAAACCTCGATGTGCAAGATATGCTAACAACATTCGGATGGACTCTAGTCTTGCTACGGGGCGAGGTCTCATCGTAATAATCTAAACCTTCGACTTGACTAAACCCTTTGCGACTAACCTAGCTTTATTTCTAACTACTTCACCTTTATCATCAAGTTTATTTCAAATACCCACCTTGTTCCAATAATTGATTTTTCTTTAGGTGGTGGTACTAATTCCTGACTTCATTTCTAGTGAATTGAGCTAGCTCTTCTTGCATAGCAATAATCGATCCCGGGATCAAGAAGTGTTTGTTCAATAGTTTTGGGTTCGATTTTGGAAATTAACGAGATTTGACTAAGGTTTCGATATGCAGCTCTAGTTCGAACCCCTAAATTTGGATCACCTATAACTTGATTGATAGGATGATTTGTTTGAGTCTTAGTGTGACTCGGGTTAGGGTCATCTATCACTTGGTCGATAGGATGACTTGGGTGAGTTCTAGTTTGACTTGGGTTAGAGTCATCTATCACTTGGTCGATAGGATGACTTGGGTTAGGACGAGATTCAAGTTCAAGATCAGAGTCGGGTTCGCTATAAGTTGATTTGCTAGTTGGTTTTGTTAAGGATTGAACGGGTTCGTGTCCTTCGTCGAAAACTATATTAATGGTTTCTTCAACTCTAAGAGTGTCGTGATTGTATACCCTATAAGCTCTCTGGTGGTTGAGTATCCTAGAAAGGTTCGAGTAGAGGTTTTGGATTTGAATTTCCCTAGGTAATCCTTAGTGTTTAAGATATGTACCTTGCATCCAAATACCCTAAAGTACTTGATGTTCGGTATTTTATCGTGATAAATCTCGTACGAGGTCTTTTGGTGCCTCTTTACCATAAGGATCCTATTTTGGACATAGCAAGCCGTACTAACGGCCTCTGCCCAAAATCTATCGGGTAGGTTATACTCGTTTAACATTGTCCTAGCGGCTTCTTGTAGGGTTCTATTTTTTCGTTACTAACCCATTTTGTTGTAGGGTTCTAGGACATGAAAACTCATGGTGGTATCCGTTTAGGTTCACAATCTGTAAACTGTGGTTTTGAATTCACCACCATGATCGCTTCTAAGTCTTTTAATCTTAAGGTTCTTTTGATTTTCGATTAACCTACAAAGATTGATTAGTTGGTCTAAGGTATCATTTTTATGTTTGATAAACCTAACCCAAGTAAATCTAGAATAGTCGTCAATTATGACTAAGCAAAATTGACTACCATTGAGTGACTTAGCTCCATGTGAATCAAATAGATCCATGTGTAGGAGCTCAAGAACACTTTTGGTTCGTTCTTGATTAGTTAATTGATGTTGTGTCCTAGATTGTTTACCTTGTTGACAAGCATTACATATTTTATTATCCAAGTTGTTTAGTTTAGGCAAACCTATAACCAAGCCACTATGACTCATCTTGTGGGCCGAGTCTTGGAGTGCAGTGTCAGAGTCTTGATTGCCATAACCAAGATTCCTCTTCTTGTCATAAGACACTTGGTTGAGGAGTTGGGTAAATTTATTGTGTAGATGTTGCTACTCCTAGTTCCTTTAAGTATTATTTTAGATGTTGCATTTATTTTGATTCATTCATTTTCTAGAAATATGACCTTATAATTGTTATCACACAATTGGCTTACACTAAGTAAATTATATTGAAAGTTTTCTACTAATAAGACATTTTGAATTGTAAAGTTAGAGTTGAGCTCAATATCACGATCAGATGATTTTGAGCTTGCCGCGTTATTTTCAGGCTACGATCCTTGTCGTTTGAATCGTAACCGAAAATTTGAGTTGATCCCGGTCGTCATGTGGGAGCAACCAGCAGTCCAACATCCATTGATCCTACACATAAGGTAGTTGGATCGGATATTGGAATTACTAAAGGGTTGTTTGTAAGTTTTTAAACCTAAATCATCTCACCCATATCTACATGATCAAAACATGTTATTCCTATGTGTTATTGTGAGATGACTATCAATTTTACTTGATTAATTTTAATGAATTTAAATTAACCAACATTAGGTTAGATTCGGATTTAGTCTAAGCTCATCAAGTATTCTTTTCAAGATATTAGCTTCCAGGTGGTGGCGAGGCACAGAGGCATTCTTTGATCGGAACAACGACCACTTCCTTAGACAAAGCTAATTTCAAGAAATTGATAACTCGACTTACTTGAGACTATGTCTTGGTCTAACTAGTTATTTTTGAAAAGAGGCTCCCGAGGCTCAATCTTTCGTAGGATTTTAGTTGGTTTATTTTTGAAAAGAGGCTCGAGGCTCAATCTTTTGCAGATTTTAGTTGGTTATGAGTCCTATCTAACCATTCTAAAAATAAAGGAAAAACTAAGCATGCAATTTCTAAGACTTAACAAAATACATTTTGTATTGGCTCCCCTGGACCATTGAATCAGTGGGTCTATTCACATAGTGAATTTGGTCCTGGGAACCCAATACATGTTAGATCCTAAAGTTGAAATCAAAGTGGTCTTAGGGACCCATGCTTGGACATTTTTCTTATGTTGGTTTACTATAGACATATATGACTTATTGGTTGTATTTGAGTTAAACCGAGTCCAGGCCTTGTTGTACACGGCCCTTTGTGATCCAAGTAAGAGGTCAAGTCCCTTGGATCCCAAAGTGAACCTTTCCAACGTGTTCCTAAGGTCTTGACTTGTGTTTTCAAAAGCGAGTTCTCAACTTCAAGCTTTTCAACTTGAGTTGAGTCCTCCTCTTGAATACAGTAGTCGAAGAGGTTAGGGAGACCTCATGTTTGAGAAGGTTAACCTCCTCAATTAGGGTCTCGACCTTGGACTCGGACTTAGCTAGTTTCTTATTTAAAAATTTAATTGCACCATACAAAGTATTAAGTAACGACCGACTTACCCTTAATGATTCTTTTGAACCGGATACGGATCCGTGGCTTGTCTTGAATGGAAGCTCATCATCGGATTCGGACTCGGACTCTTCTTGATTTGAGTCGTGCTCGGTCGGCTTAGCCATTAGAGCTTGGATATCGTCTTCTTCCTCGACAACTCCTCCAAAGTAGCGTTTAGCGCTTTCTTGGTCTTTGATGCGTTATTCTTTAGCTTTGGGCACTCGGACTTGATGTGACCGAACCTGTTGCACTGATAGCATCTAAAATTTGAAGTATTTGAATTAGGTTTAGGCTTACCTTGTGTTGTTGGTCGTTTTCGTCTATTGATGATCTTAAGCTCTCTATTGACTAGTTCGGATTCTATTCGAGTCTACTTCGATTCGGACTCGTCTTCTTCCTTCGGGGTGGCTTGCTTGCGGGCTTCTTCTTCTTGGAACTCCACTAACGCAATACTCTTCTCGGCGACCACGTTAGTTTGCTCATGTAATTCAAGTTCAAAACAATTCGTCTAACCTAATTTTAGAAAGGTCCTTGGAGACCTTGTAGGCATCGACCATGGATGCCCACAAGGTGGTCCTAGGAAAGCGAGTTAAGAGAATACGATAAGGTCGCGATTCTCGACCTTTTGTCCGATGGCATGGAGTTGGTTGTGATGTCTTGGATACGAGCATGTAGTTGAGTTGCGGTCTCGTTTTCCTGCATTTTCAAGTTATACAATTTATTTAAAAGTAAATCTCTTTTACATACCTTCGTGTAAATCGTCGGTGCCTTCGTAGTTCCACTAGCTTGGTCCATAAGTCCTTTGCACTAATGAAGGGGCCGCGGTTGAGCTCTTCCTTGGACAACCCACATTTGCAAGATTTGAGTTGCCTTGGCATCGGCTTCTACTTGTTTTTCATGGAATTTGACCATTGATCGTAACCCAAAGATTCACCATCTTCATTAATAGGAAGTGTGAAACCGGTTTGATTACGATCCACATCTCGATTTGGGTTTTAAGAAAGCATTCCATCCGACCCTTCCAATAACGAAAGTCATTACTGTTGTAAACGGGGTCGGGCGGTGCTAAACCCTTCGAGATGGGCCATTTAAAAACAAGAAGAAGAACGACGAAAAGAATCTTGCAAAACACACGGAAAGAATATTCCAAGACTTTCGTCTTGGATTAGTAAAAGGGAAGTAAAAAGATATATAAAATGTAACTTGCAAAAGAAATAAACAATCAAATGCGAATGTCGTTGAAGTTCCGAGGACAACCTTACTCGGGATCTAACCCGAAGGACAACCTTATCCGGATCCTAAAGCCTCTAATGCAATTCTATATGTAGGAGAAGATAAGCAAGTGAAATAATTATACGAAAACAGAAATAAATAAATAAAAAATCTGTAAAAAAAAAAAAAAAAGAAAAACAAAGCTAGATTGGTGGTTTAACCGAATCTTAGCGCCCCCGGCTCTGATACCAATTGTTGGATCGAAAGTGTCGCTAGAGGGGGGGTGAATAGCGATACGATGTCGTTAAAAAACTTTTGCAATAAGTAAAAAGCAAGTAGAGAGTGCACAGCGGAAATATAAAGTAGACAAGATATTTTTACGTGGTTCACAATCTTTCGATTGCTAATCCACGGCCCTAGTGATCCTTGATCACGTACGGAGGGCAATTCACTAAAACCACTCCTCCTCGTTGGAGGTAGGAGCAACGATTACAAAAAGAAATCAAGGCAAAGGGACACTCCCCCTTTCCTTGTTACGATTAAAGCACAAAGACAATTTAAAGAAGTAGAACTTAAATAAATATACCGACAACTCTTATAAGTAGAAGATGTAGCTTTCGTTGTCGGCGGCACTTCGTCGTAGCAAATGTGAGTAGTAGTAGCGGCGTTACGATGGCGTGTTGAGAGCTCTTGAATTCTTGTGATTTGCTTGGCTTGAACATGTCTATTTATGGATATTGATCTATGAATTTAGACATAGGTAGTGTCCAAGGTGAGGTTCTTATCCCAACTCAAGGATGAGGTGTTTCATCCAACCACCTTGTGCCACCTCCAACCTTCTTGTGCGCCAACTCAAGGATGAGGTGTTTCATCCAACCACCTTGTGCCACCTCCAACCTTCTTGTGCGCCAACTCAAGGATGAGGTGTTTCATCCAACCACCTTGTGCCACCTCCAACCTCCTTGGGCGCCAACTTGAGGATGAGGTGTTTCATCCAACCACCTTGTGCCACCTCCAACCTCCTTGGGCGCCAACTTGAGGATGAGGTGTTTCATCCAACCACCTTGTGCCACCTCCAACCTCCTTGGGCGCCAACTTGTTGGAGCCATTCAACTTGTGCCACATCATGGGAGCCAACCATCTTGTGCCAACTCACCTTATTTTGGGCGTCCACCACAAGGAAGCTTGGTGATGGTTTGGATGTCCACCTTGATGCCACATCACCCTTTGTACCAAAACACGAGTCAAGTCCAAATTCACCCCCTTGAAATTCGAGCTCTTCTCGAGGCTGGAACTTGACTAGAAGTTGACTGTAGTCAAAGGGTTTTGGACTGCAGTACAAGTTAGCTTAAAATATAAAGTACGATGGTTCTAACCATCTGATCTCGACCTAGACCTTCCATTGGAGGTATTGGGTCGGATCTACGCTTAACGACCTTGCTTCGCTTTCACACGAGCTTACCATGTAGCCTCGCTTCCGGTCTTCACCCGAGTACCTCGGCTTCCTCCGAAGTCCCTCTGGCGTTGCCCGACCACCTCGGTTCCCACCGGGTGTCGCAGACCTTTCGCTCAACTTTAGCATTTCTGCACACTTAATTGAGCTCGTAAGATAACAAATATACCCTTAACTATTGAGCCTTTTGCCATAATCAAAATACCGGTTCGACTTTGGTGCCCACTGCACCAACAGGTCTTCCTAGACCTAGTTAGTGTCCCATAGTCGAATGGAACACTATGGTAAGTCACCTTGGACTTAGGTTTGTGACCCAAACCATTCTTGCCCTTGGTTGACTTTTGACTCTTAGATCCTAGAGTTTGACAATTTGACCCTTGAAATTGATTTTGTATCTTATTTAGGGTCTTTTCCAATTTCTCAAGCCTTGACCTCAAGGCTTGGTTCTCTAATTCTAATTGCCCAATTTTAGAATTTTTATTTAAATCTTGGGCATTGGACTTTCTTGGTGAATGCCTAGTCCATTTTGGATTAAAACCTAGATGTTCTTAGATTTTCTTAATAGATTTCTTAGGTATTGTTTTTCTAGGGACATTAGTCTCAAATTTCTCCTTATTCTTAAGGTGAACATTCTTAGCTCCTAAACACATATGTTTGTTATTTCTAGCATGCTCTTTATGATACATACCACAATTGCTAAAATTAGTTCTAGCATGGTTTAAATTAGACGGAGCATTATTTAAATATACCTTAGGGTTTGCCTTAGTGGCTCCCCCTACTTGTGATGCTCCCCTTTGCCCCTTCTTCTTCTTCTTTGGGCATTGACTCCGGTAATGACCCGGTAGTCGGCATTTGAAGCAAATGATATGCTCCTTGCTCTTTTGTCTTGGAGAACCGGCGTCCGTTGACTTTTGTTGACTTTCAAGTGCCGGAGGAGCTTTCTTGATCCTCTTTGGGAATTTTCTCTTGTAATGCCCATACTCCCTACACTCAAAGCACATAATATGATTTTTATTTGAAAGTAAAGTGTTTGAGTTACCTAGGGTGGTGGTAGGTTCCGGAGTTGAATTTTGAGCTTTCTCATCTTGATCAGATGTTGAAAGCTCTTCTTGAGGTTGCTCCAGTGTAGAGGATGGTCTCTCCTCTTCAATCCTAGAAGTAGATGCTTCTTCCACCTCTTCTACTTCTTCTTTCTCCGATTCGGAAGTTGACTCCATCTCAACTTCTGATTCCTCACTTTCACTTGAGGATGAACTCTCCTCTTGGTATCTTGCTAATTTTCTCCATAGCTCCTTGGCATACATGTAATCCCCTAGCTTTCACAAAACATCATTAGGGATTAAATATTCCAAAAGTTTTGTTACCTTAACTTCGGTCTTGAGCTTTTGGCGTTGCTCTTGGGTCCACTTTTTCAATTTTAGGACATTCCCCTTCTTATCCCTAGGGGGTTCAAGGCCTTCAATGACGATGAACCAATCCTCTATGTTCATCATCAAGAATGTTTCCATTCTTGCTTTCCATGCCGGAAAATCTTCTGGATCATATGGAGGTGGAGTGTTGATTTCCCATCCAAGCTTGTCTTGGAATTCCATCTTCACCCTCTAGCCTTTTGTCTTAGCTCCGGGCGGTTAGTCCGTAGAAGAGCCCCGGGCTCTGATACCACTTGTTAGGAATATTGGAACAGCTAGAGGGGGGGTGAATAGTGTATTTGAAATTCAATCGCGTTTGTGTCTACAATTTCGTTAGTGCACAGCGGAAATAGAAATAATAAAAACAATAACGAAATAGACAACAAGCTAACACAATGATATAACGTGGTTCAGAACCGCACGGTTCCTACTCCATGGATCGAGCTCTAAAGAGCCCTAGTGATGTACACACACTCACTAATGATAAACACTCCTTCTCGACACAAGTCGGAGGCGGAGAAACCCCTTACAATAGATCTTACAACAGTAAGAATGAAATACAAGCAATATACAATGTAAATATGAAATACAAGTAAAGAAAAGACTTTACAACACTTGTATTGATTGCTTGAATGCTTGGTTGCTTGCTTGCACTTGGAGACCTAATTTGCACCAACAAATCGCCCCAATAGCCCTCAAGAACTAATTTCTTTTTCCTCCATCACGAGCTCCATATATAGCTTCAACCTGTGCTGGAAAAAGTCTATCAGTCGACTGATCGGGACCATCAGTCGACTGACGCCACTGTTGTTGTGAGACAACGGCTAGTTCCACGTTGGATAAGTCCAACGGAACTACCATCAGTCGACTGATTGTGACCATCAGTCGACTGATGGAGTCCTCACTCGACTAGTCGAGTCTCGACTCCATTCTGTGGCCGAATTCTCGAGCACCGCGGATCGATCACATGATCACCGATCGCAACCTATGGCAATGATCGCTAGCCATAACCCGCAACAAACCCTAGTTGACTCGGTCGGATCCGCAACATGGCACCAGTCGACTGGCACACCTCAAACATGAGGTTTTTAACTCAAGTATGGTTCCCCCATACTTGCTAGACCACCCTTAGCCTAGACCTAAGCCTTCTAGCCACCTCCATCAGCCTCACGCCTCTCGGATCCCTCCAAGTCATCCATGACTTGTTCATCCATCGCGCTAGCCTTCAGGTGCTTCCGTCGGCTATGTCATGCTAACGGTGTCTACACCGCCAAGGCACATTGGACTTACGCCGCCAAGACTCCGCTTGGACTTTATGCCGCCAACCATTGGACTTGTCGCCAAGACTACCGCTTGACTTTACGCCAATATAACCCCTTGACTTCAAATGCTAACCCATGTTAGACTTTCCATGCCAAGACCATGCTTGACTTTCTTGCCAACTCATGTTGACTTTCCATTTGCCAAGACCCATGCTTGACTTTTCCTTGCCAACACATGTTGACTTTCCATTTGCCAAGACCCATGCTTGACTTTCTTGACAATTATATTGTCATATGTTTTTGTCAAACATCAAAACACATCAAAACATCACTGAGCCAAACTCGAGTCCCGGGTCAATCGCTGACTGGCCGATTGCACCAACAATCTCCCGATGTTTGACAAAAACTAAACAAATAATCGAGTTAGAATACTAACTCCAATCCTTTACCAATTATCCCAAATTGGTAAATACTCCAAATGTTTTCCCCCAAACATTCTCCCCCTTTTTGACTAACATCAAAAAGGTCTTCTCTCCAAGGAGGTCAATGTCTCATGTCCCAATGAGATCTTACAATCTCCCCCTTGGTCTAAAAATATCTAGGTTGTCTACCATATTCCTAGTGACAAGTCCCATATCACTCAAGAGAGGCAATCCTATTCACTCTCCCAATTTCCAAATTGGGTATCACAAAAACTCATTTTTCCTTTCCATAAGGTAAAAATACCATTCATCATCCCATGATGAATTCCTTCCCCTAAAGGCTTACTCCCCCTTGACCATTGCACCAACAATGTCCTTGGAAAGTCCCTAAGCCAATAGGAACTCTAAACCATAAAAATTAAGGTTAGAAATTCAACATTGAACTTTCCAACACCTTAAAATTGATACAAACCCCAAATACTTCTCCTAATCCATATCCAATGGATTTACACTCTTTATAATGCTTCCCAAAGCATATCCTAGGGTTAGGAGTGATTAGGGACCATAGCCATAGCTGAAATCGGGTTAACCAACCTTGTTTTCGAAATCAGGCTTACGATTGACTGATTGTCATCGATCGAACCTCATCGATCATTGCCATTCAATTATTAGAAATGAGTTTTGAAAAATCATAACTAATTATACGTATATCGAAAAATCATGAAATTTGATACGTATAATACTTATGACTAATACAATGGGTGAAAAATGTTTGAAAATTATTTTACCCATTAAATAGTGAAATTGGTACAAAGTTCAAAACCATTGAAATTTTCAATGTTTTAGCCCTACTTTGTATCAACTTCATCAATGGTGATTGCTATCAAAAGATAGACTTCACCAAGGTTTTTCAAAATGATTTTAAAATGTTTTCAAAACCTTATCTTGGATTATATTCCTTGGGCTCTATGTATGTGACTTGTACACGAGCTCTCCCAATGATCCACAATGGAATTGGATGAGTTTTAGTTCATCTAGATGCAAAAGCTATGCACCTTGAACTTAACTCATATCCTAGCATCTCACATGCATCTATGGTGTATAAATACACATACATGTCAATTAGATGTGAGATGTGGGTTTTATTCTCTCTAAACTAGGGTTTCATGCATTTTTCGAAAGCAACCCTACTTGATTCCCTTATAAATGGGACTCCAAGTCATGCTATAGTCCTTAAATCAATTTTAATCGAAATATCTTAAATGCATGAGCAATTATGGCATTAGAGATGATATAGATAAACACATGCCCATAATCATGATGTCATGGCATAATATGAAATCTAAGAACACATGACATCTAAAGTGACCCTAAACAATGTCATGACATGGTATATGATAGCAATACAATTATATAAATATTCATTCATACACACAAGATTTTTCAGAAACAAAGATTTCATTTAACTTAAAATTTGTCTTTTACATTCAAAATGGAGATTGGTTATGCTCAATCTCACTACAAAAATGACAACCACAAAAAAAATCTATTATCCTCTAATCGTCAGCAGGAGGTGGCGGCGGAGGAGGCTGCTGACTCAGAGTCCAGGCCCGCATCATCTCTAGCATATCGAGCTGATGCTGCTCTATGCGGCCCTGGGACTCCTCCATCCTATCGAGACGTGCGCTGAAGGATGCCTGGCCTGCCAGTATCTCTGACAGCCTAGAGTCCACCGACTGCTGATAGTCCTGAAATCTGGACTCCAGCCGGCCACGACGATCTGATGGACCCGCCGCTGATGTGTCTGCCGGCATCTGGTCATCCTCATCAGTGGTCTCTGCATCCTCGTGGTCCTCTGTCGCCTCTCTGGGTACCGGAGGAGGCTGTCTGTGCGCCCTGGGTGGTGGTCGTGGCGCCAACTCCATCTGTCCAGCGCCCATCCGTAGCTTCGCTAACGAGAAGTTACGAACTGATATACAGTCGTACACCTCCGATAGCGCTCGCAGAGAGCCCCTGTGGATGTTGACGCCTACGGAGTCGAGCCATGCTGTGATGATATGACCAAATGGCATATGCACTTTCCCTTGTACAGGGGAAGTGAAGTGCACAATGCAGTGGAAAATGTTTAATGCAAAGTTTATATCTAACTGATGACGCATGGCATATAGAAGAAAAAGATGGGGAGGCCGAATCTTGGCCAGACCCCGAGTGACAATGGGCAGAAAACACCCAACAATGACCTTGTAAAGGACATTGTCAGTCTGCATAACTTCTGATAGGAAATAGTTCAGGCGGTGGGACGAGGATAACCAAAAATATGCTCATGCATGAACTCCATAGAGATATGGTCAAAAGGCTCAGGTAGAGGAAAGTCCATGGTAGGGTAAAAGATAAAGGTGTTATCTGAAGGCCTACACTCGAGAAACTCCTGCAGTATCGCAGGAGTGAACTCTAACTCGCATTTTGCAACGCGAGTAGTGTAAGTAGGGCCGTCATCCACCTTTTTAAGGTTTTGATAGAATTCCTTAATAAGGTCATCATTAATTGGATGCGTGCACAAGACGATTTTCATCAGATTGTAGTATGCAATTAATTCCATGACGTCACTACAATGCCTATTGAAAAAGTTCCTATCGATGTACCTAACCAACATAGGTTGGTACAATCGAGATTCACCCTCGGGTGGATCATTCCTACGGGCTCTCCTATTATGAATGCAATGTGATGATATGACATGCAATGGCAACAATACACGATTAGATAAACCTAAATTGTAATGGAAATGAAAATTAGGGCTCGGAAAGAAAAATCGTTACTTAGGCGCCATTTGAATGTGTGTGCCAGAGGGAAGACTCAAATGTTGCTGAGGATCACCGGAAAAGTCGACGGAGAGCTTCAGATGCCGGAACCCTAATCGGAACAGGAGAAATAAACCCTAAATCGCGTGAACTAGGGCTCCAAATAGGTGGAAAATGGAAGAGGAGAGACTTGTTTATCAAACCTAGGACTTTGGAAGGGTGGCACGGCCAGAAGAGTTGGTCGGAGAGGGAGACGGCGATCGGAGACGGAAGGGAGAAGAAGGAGTTCGTCGCGTGAAGACACCGAACCCTAGCGGTTCGCGTTTTAAGCGATTGATTCGCGATGTGGATCATCGATCGATGATGCGTTTATTATCTCGGGTTTTCGGTGCGGCAATGACCGATCCGGCTCAAATCGATCAGAACCTTCAGAACGCAGCTACGGTAGCATCGATCGGTGATGTTACCCATCAGTCGACTGATGTGCACATCACTCGACTGTTCGTTGAGCACTCGACTGATGGCCTTCGGCCTCGGTGAACAGTACCATCAGTCGACTGATGGACCTCATCAGTCGACTGATGTTCGATCAGTCGAGTCATGGAGCTAGCACTCGACTGATGGCCGTATCATATCGCGCTACAGTGTTATCAGTCGACTGATATCTGATTTCCAGTTCTGAAAATCAGAAGATCTCTATTTTATCATCTTAATTATTCCATTTTATCACGTTAGATCTTGTATATCGAATGTATTGATGTTATACTTTTATTCATGTATTTGTTAATGTATTTTAATGTTTTATTTCATTTTTGCAAACATTAACATTCAATGATTTACAAAACCTAACATCTCACCCTTTCTAAGTGTTGAAATACACAATCAAGGTAAAAGACTTGTTTTGTGAGAAGTAATCTATCCTAGACATTCCTTCCATGCAAACATATGGTAAAACATATGAAGCATGGTGAATACAAGACATCAAGTTGTGTGGTACTTGAGTATCACTCTAGATATTACCTTTGCGTCTTAACCACACATTTCTTGATACATGACCTTCCAAAGTGTGCCAATAATCAAAGGTAAACACTATGACCTCTAAATCTAGATCGTGTCAATTTTATTGATTTTCATGTTTTCAAGATATATATTGACACAACCTAAAATTCTTTGAAATTAAGGCTCAAGGATATTTCCAAAGTAACCATAACCTTGAAAGTAACCTTAAAGTGCCGCCTTTATCATGGTTGAGTTAACTACCCATCCAATCAAGGTTGGCACACCCTAAACCCATCTTAGCGTGAATCAATCACGCTCTTAGGAACCCAAAACCGATTTGAGCTCCTAGGGTTAATTAGGTATTCCTTAGGGATAACCTCCCTTGATACCTTCCTAATGACCCTCCTAGGCTTATTAGCCTTGGTCATTTTGGTCTTGCCTAGGTTAACCTTAGGGATTGCCTCCCTAACAACCTTCTTAGTGGCCATCCTAGGTTTCTTCGAAACCATGGCCAATAGGCACAAACCTTGGTCAACTCTAGGAATGACTTCCCTATTGACCTTGGTCTTCCTAGACCTAGTTAGTGTCCCATAGTCGAATGGAACACTATGGTAAGTCACCTTGGACTTAGGTTTGTGACCCAAACCATTCTTGCCCTTGGTTGACTTTTGACTCTTAGATCCTAGAGTTTGACAATTTGACCCTTGAAATTGATTTTGTATCTTGTTTAGGTCTTTTCCATTTCTCAAGCCTTGACCTCAAGGCTTGGTTCTCTAATTCTAATTGCCCAATTTTAGAATTTTTATTTAAATCTTGGGCATTGGACTTTCTTGGCGAATGCCTAGTCCATTTTGGATTAAAACCTAGATGTTCTTAGATTTTCTTAATAGATTTCTTAGGTATTGTTTTTCTAGGGACATTAGTCCCAAATTTCTCCTTATTCTTAAGGTGAACATTCTTAGCTCCTAAACACATATGTTTGTTATTTCTAGCATGCTCTTTATGATACATACCACAATTGCTAAAATTAGTTCTAGCATGGTTTAAATTAGACGGAGCATTATTTAAATATACCTTAGGGTTTGCCTTAGTGGCTCCCCCTACTTGTGATGCTCCCCTTTGCCCCTTCTTCTTCTTCTTTGGGCATTGACTCCGGTAATGACCCGGTAGTCGGCATTTGAAGCAAATGACATGCTCCTTGCTCTTTTGTCTTGGAGAAGCCGTCAGTTGACTTTTGTTGACTTTTCAGTCGAGGAGCTTTCTTGATCCTCTTTGGGAATTTTCTCTTGTAATGCCCATACTCCCTACACTCAAAGCACATAATATGATTTTTATTTGAAAGTAAAGTGTTTGAGTTACCTAGGGTGGTGGTAGGTTCCGGAGTTAAATTTTGAGCTTTCTCATCTTGATCAGATGTTGAAAGCTCTTCTTGAGGTTGCTCCAGTGTAGAGGATGGTCTCTCCTCCTCAATCCTAGAAGTAGATGCTTCTTCCACCTCTTCTACTTCTTCTTTCTCCGATTCGGAAGTTGACTCCATCTCAACTTCTGATTCCTCACTTTCACTTGAGGATGAACTCTCCTCATGGTATCTTGCTAATTTTCTCCATAGCTCCTTGGCATACATGTAATCCCCTAGCTTGCACAAAACATCATTAGGGATTAAATCTTCCAAAAGTTTCGTTACCTTAACTTCGGTCTTGAGCTTTTGCCGTTGCTCTTGGGTCCACTTTTTCAATTTTAGGACATTCCCCTTCTTATCCCTAGGGGGTTCAAGGCCTTCAATGATGATGAACCAATCCTCTATGTTCATCATCAAGAATGTTTCCATTCTTGCTCTCCATGCCGGAAAATCTTCTGGATCATATGGAGGTGGAGTGTTGATTTCCCATCCAAGCTTGTCTTGGAATTCCATCATCACCCTCTAGCCTTTTGTCTTAGCTCCGGGCGGTTAGTCCGTAGAAGAGCCCCGGGCTCTGATACCACTTGTTAGGAATATTGGAACAGCTAGAGGGGGGTGAATAGTGTATATGAAATTCAATCGCGTTTGTGTCTACAATTTCGTTAGTGCGCAGCGGAAATAGAAATAATAAAAACAATAACGAAATAGACAACAAGCTAACACAATGATATAACGTGGTTCAGAACCGCACGGTTCCTACTCCACGGATCGAGCTCTAAAGAGCCCTAGTGATGTACACGCACTCACTAATGATAAACACTCCTTCTCGACACAAGTCGGAGGCGGAGAAACCCCTTACAATAGATCTTACAATAGTAAGAATGAAATATAAGCAATATACAATGTAAATATGAAATACAAGTAAAGAAAAGACTTTACAACACTTGTATTGATTGCTTGAATGCTTGGTTGCTTGCTTGCACTTGGAGACCTGATTTGCACCAACAAATCGCCCCAATAGCCCTCAAGAACTAATTTCTTTTTCCTCCATCACGAGCTCCATATATAGCTTCAACTCAGTGGAAAAAGTCTATCACGGATCGATCGACCATCACCGATCGACGCCATCGTTGTTGTGAGACAACGGCTAGTTCCACGCTGGATAAGTCCAACAACTACACATCACCGACCGATTGTGACTATCACGATCGATGGAGTCCTCACTGACTAGTCGAGTCTCGACTCCATTCGCGGGTCGAATTCTCGAGCACCGACCGATCACACGATCGATCGCTGATCATCCCGATCGCCAACCTATGGCGATCACAGGCCATAACCCGCAATAAACCCTAGTTGACTCGGTCCACCGATCGCAACATGGCACTGGGCCGACCGCACACCTCAAACATGAGGTTTTAACTCAAGTATGGTTCCCCATACTTGCTAGATCACCCTTAGCCTAGACCTAAGCCTTCTAGCCACCTCCATCACCTCACGCCTCGGATCCCTCCAAGTCATCCATGACTTGTTCATCCATCGCTAGCCTTCAAAGCTTCCGGCTTGGCTAAGTCATGCTAACGGTGTCTACACCGCCAAGGCACATTGACTTACGCCGCCAAGACTCCGCTTGGACTTTACGCCGCCAACCATTGACTTGGCCGCCAAGACTACCGCTGACTTTACGCCAATATTAAACCCCTTGACTTCAAATGCTAACCCATGTTAGACTTTCCATGCCAAGACCATGCTTGACTTTCCTTGCCAACCCATGTTGGCCTTTCCATTTGCCAAGACCCATGCTTGGACTTTCCTTGCCAACACATGTTGGACTTTCCATTCGCCAAGACCCATGCTTGGACTTTCCTTGACAATTATATTGTCATATGTTTTTGTCGAAACATCAAAACACATCAAAACTTCACTCGAGCCAAACTCGAGTCCTGGTCAATCGTGACCTGGGCCGATTGCACCAACAATCTCCCCCTTTTTGATGTTTGACAAAAACCAAACAATTAATTGAGTTAGAATACTAACTCCAATCCTTTATCAATTATCCCAAATTGGTAAATACTCTGCAAATGTTTTCCCCCAAACATTCTCCCCCTTTTTGACTAACATCAAAAAGGTCTTCTCTCCAAGGAGGTCAATGACTCATGTCCCAATGAGATCTTACAATCTCCCCCTTGGTCTAAAAATATCTAGGATGTCTACCATATTCCTAGTGACAAGTCCCATATCACTCAAGAGAGGCAATCCTATTCACTCTCCCAATTTCCAAATTGGGTATCACAAAAACTCATTTTTCCTTTCCATAAGGTAAAAATACCATTCATCATCCCATGATGAATTCCTTCCCCTAAAGGCTTACTCCCCCTTGACCATTGCACCAACAATGTCCTTGGAAAGTCCCTAAGCCAATAGGAACTCTAAACCATCAAAATTAAGGTTAGAAATTCAACATTGAACTTTCCAACACCTTAAAATTGATACAAACCCCAAATACTTCTCCTAATCCATATCCAATGGATTTACACTCTTTATAATGCTTCCCAAAGCATATCCTAGGGTTAGGAGTGATTAGGGACCATAGCCATAGCTGAAATCGGGTTAACCAACCTTGTTTACTCGAACAGCTACCAATGAGTGATTCAGAAATCACGATCGAATCCATCACCGATCGCCACCTGTAGTGATCGATAACTGAAAATCCCGATTTTCAATTATTAGAAATGAGTTTTGAAAAATCATAACTAATTATATGTATATCGAAAAATCATGAAATTTGATACGTATAATACTTATGACTAATACAATGGGTGAAAAATGTTTGAAAATTATTTTACCCATTAAATAGTGAAATTGGTACAAACTTCAAAACCATTGAAATTTTCAATGTTTTAGCCCTACTTTGTATCAACTTCATCAATGGTGATTGCTATCAAAAGATAGACTTCACCAAGGTTTTTCAAAATGATTTTAAAATGTTTTCAAAACCTTATCTTGGATCATATTCCTTGGGCTCTATGTATGTGACTTGTACACGAGCTCTCCCAATGATCCACAATGGAATTGGATGAGTTTTAGTTCATCTAGATGCAAAAGCTATGCACCTTGAACTTAACTCATATCCTAGCATCTCACATGCATCTATGGTGTATAAATACACATACATGTCAATTAGATGTGAGATGTGGGTTTTATTCTCTCTAAACTAGGGTTTCATGCATTTTTCGAAAGCAACCCTACTTGATTCCCTTATAAATGGGACTCCAAGTCATGCCATAGTCCTTAAATCAATTTTAATCGAAATATCTTAAATGCATGAGCAATTATGGCATTAGAGATGATATAGATAAACACATGCCCATAATCATGATGTCATGGCATAATATGAAATCTAAGAACACATGACATCTAAAGTGACCCTAAACAATGTCATGACATGGTATATGATAGCAATACAATTATATAAATATTCATTCATACACACAAGATTTTTCAGAAACAAAGATTTCATTTAACTTAAAATTTGTCTTTTACATTCAAAATGGAGATTGGTTATGCTCAATCTCACTACAAAAATGACAACCACAAAAAAAATCTATTATCCTCTAATCGTCAGCAGGAGGTGGCGGCGGAGGAGGCTGCTGACTCAGAGTCCAGGACCGCATCATCTCTAGCATATCGAGCTGATGCTGCTCTATGCGGCCCTGGGACTCCTCCATCCTATCGAGACGTGCGCTGAAGGATGCTCGCTCGCCAAGATCTCTCGATACCTAGAGTCCACCGATCGCTGATAGTCCTGAAATCTGACTCACCGGCCACGACGACCGATGGACTCTACCGATGTGTTCGCCGACATCTGGTCATCCTCATCAGTGGTCTTTGCATCCTCGTGGTCCTCTGTCGCCTCTCTGGGTACCGGAGGAGGCTGTCTGTGCGCCCTGGGTGGTGGTCGTAGCGCCAACTCCATCTCGCCCCGCCATCCGTAGCCGCTAACGAGAGTTACGAATCGATACAACAGTACACCTCCGATAGCGCTCGCAGAGAGCCCCTGTGGATGTTGATGCCTACGGAGTCGAGCCATGCTGTGATGATATGACCAAATGGCATATGCACTTTCCCTTGTACAGGGGAAGTGAAGTGCACAATGCAGTGGAAAATGTTTAATGCAAAGTTTATATCTAATCACGATGACGCATGGCATATAGAAGAAAAAGATGGGGAGGCCGAATCATGGCCAGACCCCAAGTGACAATGGGCAGAAAACACCCAACAATGACCTTGTAAAGGACATTGTCAGGTGCAGACAACTCAGTGATAGGAAACAGATTCTGGGCCAGTGGACGAGGATAACCAAAAATATGCTCATGCATGAACTCCATAGAGATATGGTCAAAAGGCTCAGGTAGAGGAAAGTCCATGGTAGGGTAAAAGATAAAGGTGTTATCTGAAGGCCTACACTCGAGAAACTCCTGCAGTATCGCAGGAGTGAACTCTAACTCGCATTTTGCAACGCGAGTAGTGTAAGTAGGGTCGTCATCCACCTTTTTAAGGTTTTGATAGAATTCCTTAATAAGGTCATCATTAATTGGATGCGTGCACAAGACGATTTTCATCAGATTGTAGTATGCAATTAATTCCATGACGTCACTACAATGCCTATTGAAAAAGTTCCTATCGATGTACCTAACCAACATAGGTTGGTACAATCGAGATTCACCTCGTGGATCATTCCTACGGGCTCTCCTATTATGAATGCAATGTGATGATATGACATGCAATGGCAACAATACACGATTAGATAAACCTAAATTGTAATGGAAATGAAAATTAGGGCTCGGAAAGAAAAATCGTTACTTAGGCGCCATTTGAATGTGTGTGCCAGAGGGAAGACTCAAATGTTGCTGAGGATCACCGGAAAAGTCGACGGAGAGCTTCAGATGCCGGAACCTTAATCGGAACAGGAGAAATAAACCCTAAATCGCGTGAACTAGGGCTCCAAATAGGTGGAAAATGGAAGAGGAGAGACTTGTTTATCAAACCTAGGACTTTGGAAAGAGTTGGCCGGAGAGGGAGACGGCGATCGGAGACGGAAGGGAGAAGAAGGAGTTCGTCGCGTGAAGACACCGAACCCTAGCGGTTCGCGTTTTAAAAACGCGATTCAGTCGACTGATGTGGATCATCAGTCGACTGATAGCGGTTTATTATCGGGTTTACCGAGCGGTCTGATCGGCCGTCAATCCTTCGAACATACGTAACGTGCAAGAGCATCGGTCGATCGATGTTACCCATCGATCGATCGATGTGCACATCACTCGACTGTTCGTTGAGCACTCGACTGATGGCCTTCGGCCTCGGTGAACAGTACCATCAGTCGACTGATGGACCTCATCAGTCGACTGATGTTCGATCAGTCGAGTCATGGAGCTAGCACTCGACTGATGGCCGTATTGTATCGCTACTGATGTTATCGATCGATATATCGTCGATCGATATCCGATTTCGCTCAAAATCAGAAGATCTCGATTTTATCATCTTAATTATTCTATTTTATCACGTTAGATCTTGTATATCGAATGTATTGATGTTATACTTTTATTCATGTATTTGTTAATGTATTTTAATGTTTTATTTCATTTTTGCAAACATTAACATTCAATGATTTACAAAACCTAACATCTCACCCTTTCTAAGTGTTGAAATACACAATCAAGGTAAAAGACTTGTTTTGTGAGATGTAATCTATCCTAGACATTCCTTCCATGCAAACATATGGTAAAACATATGAAGCATGGTGAATACAAGACATCAAGTTGTGTGGTACTTGAGTATCACTCTAGATATTACCTTTACATCTTAACCACACATTTCTTGATACATGACCTTCCAAAGTGTGCCAATAATCAAAGGTACACACTATGACCTCTAAATCTAGATCGTGTCAATTTTATTGATTTTCATGTTTTCAAGATATATATTGACACAACCTAAAATTCTTTGAAATTAAGGCTCAAGGATATTTCCAAAGTAACCATAACCTTGAAAGTAACCTTAAAGTGCCGCCTTTATCATGGTTGAGTTAACTACCCATCCAATCAAGGTTGGCACACCCTAAACCCATCTTAGCGTGAATCAATCACGCTCTTAGGAACCCAAAACCGATTTGAGCTCCTAGGGTTAATTACGTATTCCTTAGGGATAACCTCCCTTGATACCTTCCTAATGACCCTCCTAGGCTTATTAGCCTTGGTCATTTTGGTCTTGCCTAGGTTAACCTTATGGATTGCCTCCCTAACAACCTTCTTAGTGGCCATCCTAGGTTTCTTCGAAACCATGGCCAATAGGCACAAACCTTGGTCAACTCTAGGAATGACTTCCCTATTGACCTTGGTCTTCCTAGACCTAGTTAGTGTCTCATAGTCGAATGGAACACTATGGTAAGTCACCTTGGACTTAGGTTTGTGACCCAAACCATTCTTGCCCTTGGTTGACTTTTGACTCTTAGATCCTAGAGTTTGACAATTTGACCCTTGAAATTGATTTTGTATCTTGTTTAGGGTCTTTTCCAATTTCTCAAGCCTTGACCTCAAGGCTTGTTTCTCTAATTCTAATTGCCCAATTTTAGAATTTTTATTTAAATCTTGGGCATTGGACTTTCTTGGCGAATGTCTAGTCCATTTTGGATTAAAACCTAGATGTTCTTAGATTTTCTTAATAGATTTCTTAGGTATTGTTTTTCTAGGGACATTAGTCCCAAATTTTTCCTTATTCTTAAGGTGAACATTCTTAGCTCCTAAACACATATGTTTGTTATTTCTAGCATGCTCTTTATGATACATACCACAATTGCTAAAATTAGTTCTAGCATGGTTTAAATTAGACGGAGCATTATTTAAATATACCTTAGGGTTTGCCTTAGTGGCTCCCCCTACTTGTGATGCTCCCCTTTGCCCCTTCTTCTTCTTCTTTGGGCATTGACGTGAATGACCCGGTAGTCGGCATTTGAAGCAAATGACATGCTCCTTGCTCTTTTGTCTTGGAGAACCGGCGTCCGTTAACTTTTGTTGACTTTTAGGTGCCGGAGGAGCTTTCTTGATCCTCTTTGGGCATTTTCTCTTGTAATGCCCATACTCCCTACACTCAAAGCACATAATATGATTTTTATTTGAAAGTAAAGTGTTTGAGTTACCTAGGGTGGTGGTAGGTTCCGGAGTTGAATTTTGAGCTTCCTCATCTTGATCGGATGTTGAAAGCTCTTCTTGAGGTTGCTCCAGTGTAGAGGATGGTCTCTCCTCCTCAATCCTAGAAGTAGATGCTTCTTCCACCTCTTCTACTTCTTCTTTCTCCGATTCGGAAGTTGACTCCATCTCAACTTCCGATTCCTCACTTTCACTTGAGGATGAACTCTCCTCATGGTATCTTGCCAATTTTCTCCATAGCTCCTTGGCATACATGTAATCCCCTAGCTTGCACAAAACATCATTAGGGATTAAATCTTCCAAAAGTTTCGTTACCTTAACTTCGGTCTTGAGCTTTTGGCGTTGCTCTTGGGTCCACTTTTTTAATTTTAGGACATTCCCCTTCTTATCCCTAGGGGGTTCAAGGCCTTCAATGAGGATGAACCAATCCTCTATGTTCATCATCAAGAATGTTTCCATTCTTGCTCTCCATGCCAGAAAATCTTCTGGATCATATGGAGGTGGAGTGTTGATTTCCCATCCAAGCTTGTCTTGGAATTCCATCTTCACCCTCTAGCCTTTTGTCTTAGCTCCAGGCGGTTAGTCCGTAGAAGAGCCCCGGGCTCTGATACCACTTGTTAGGAATATTGGAACAGCTAGAGGGGGGGTGAATAGTGTAGATGAAATTCAATCGCGTTTGTGTCTACAATTTCGTTAGTGCGCAGCGGAAATAGAAATAATAAAAACAATAACGAAATAGACAACAAGCTAACACAATGATATAACGTGGTTCAGAACCGCACGGTTCCTACTCCACGGATCGAGCTCTAAAGAGCCCTAGTGATGTACACGCACTCACTAATGATAAACACTCCTTCTCGACACAAGTCGGAGGCGGAGAAACCCCTTACAATAGATCTTACAACAGTAAGAACGAAATACAAGCAATATACAATGTAAATATGAAATACAAGTAAAGAAAAGACTTTACAACACTTGTATTGATTGCTTGAATGCTTGGTTGCTTGCTTGCACTTGGAGACCTGATTTGCACCAACAAATCGCCCCAATAGCCCTCAAGAACTAATTTCTTTTTCCTCCATCACGAGCTCCATATATAGCTTCAACCTGTGCTGGAAAAAGTCTATCAGTCGACTGATCGGGACCATCAGTCGACTGACGCCACTGTTGTTGTGAGACAACGGCTAGTTCCAAGTTGGATAAGTCCAACGGAACTACCATCAGTCGACTGATTGTGACCATCAGTCGACTGATGGAGTCCTCACTCGACCAGTCGAGTCTCGACTCCATTCTGTGGCCGAATTCTCGAACACCCGATCGATCACGATCGATCACCGATCACAACCTATGGCGCCGATCGCTAGGCCATAACCCGCAGTCAAACCCTAGTTGACTCGGTCCAGTCGACTGCAACATGGCACCAGTCGACTGGCACACCTCAAACATGAGGTTTTTAACTCAAGTATGGTTCCCCCATACTTGCTAGACAACCCTTAGCCTAGACCTAAGCCTTCTAGCCACCTCCATCAGCCTCACGCCTCTCGGATCCCTCCAAGTCATCCATGACTTGTTCATCCATCGCGCTAGCCTTCAGGTGATTCCGTCGGCTACGTCATGCTAACGGTGTCTACACCGCCAAGGTACATTGGACTTACGCCGCCAAGACTCCGCTTGGACTTTATGCCGCCAACCATTGGACTTGTGCTGCCAAGACTACCGCTTGGACTTTACGCTGCCAATATTAAACCCCTTGGACTTCAAATACTAACCCATGTTAGACTTTCCATGCCAAGACCATGCTTGGACTTTCCTTTTCAACTCATGTTGGACTTTCCATTTGCCAAGACCCATGCTTGGACTTTCCTTGCCAACACATGTTGGACTTTCCATTCGCCAAGACCCATGCTTGGACTTTCCTTGACAATTATATTGTCATATGTTTTTGTCGAAACATCAAAACACATCAAAACTTCACTCGAGCCAAACTCGAGTCCTGGTCAATCGTGACCTGGGCCGATTGCACCAACAATTTATCCTAAATCCTAAACATGATCATGACATATAAGTGATAGAAATAAATATGATGTCATGGCATGTTATATGGCAAACAAAGCATGACATATAAAATGTATAGGTATAATAATACCTAAATTTTAATATTAATTGCCATTTGATATAATTAAATATATTTTTCCATATTTTTACTTTTCTCCCTAGTGTGCCAAAAATCCAAAATGACACACTATGACCTCTAAACCAAAAATGTGCCAATTTGATCATTTTATCAAAACTTCTCAAATAATATTGGCACATCCTAAAATCTTTTAGGATTAAGGCTCAAATGTATTTCCAAGGTAACCATAACCTTGAAAATAACCTAAAGTGCCACCTTTATCATGGTTGAGTTAACTACCCACCCAATCAAAGTTGACACACCCTAAACCCATCTAGTGTGAATCAATCACGCTCTTAGGAACCTAAAACCTATTTGAGCTCCTAGGGTTTACTAGGTATTCCTTAGGGATAACCTCCCTAGATACCTTCCTAATGACCCTTCTAGGCTTGTTAGCCTTGGTCATTGTGGTCTTGCCTAGGTTGACTCTAGGGGTTACTCCCCTTGCAACCTTCTTAGTGGCCACCCTAGGTTTCCTAGAAACCCTAGCCACTAGGCACTTACCATGGTTACTCTTAGGGATAACTTCCCTAGGAACCTTGGTCTTCCTATACCTAATTTGTGTCCCATAATCAAATGGAACATTATGATAAGCCACCTTAGGCTTAGGTTTGTGACCCAAACCTTGCTTGCCTTTGGTTGACTTTGAGATTTTGACCCTTGACTTTGACCATTAGACCCTTAAAATTGATTTTGCATCTTATTGAGGGTCTTTTCAAGTTTTTTAAGCCTTGACCTCAAGGCTTGGTTCTCTAATTCTAATTGCCCAATTTTAGAATTTTGATTTAATCCTTGAGCATGGGACTTTCTAGGCATATGCCTAGTCCATTTAGGATTAAGACCTAGGTGTTCTCCTATTTTCCTAATAGATTCCCTAGGTAAAACTTTTCTAGGGACATTAGTCCCAAATTTCTCCTTATTTCCTAAGTTGACATTCTTAGTTCCTAAACAAAAGTACTTGTTCCTATTAACATGCTTTTCATTAATTGCAAGAGAATTAAAGTTCCTAGCATGTTTTTTGACATTATTTGAATAAGGAGATTTATTTAAAGATACCTTAGGGTTAGCTTTGGAAGCTCCCCCTACTTGTGTAGCTCCTTCTTGCCCCTTCTTCTTCCACATAGAGCATTAACTCCAGCAGTGTCCCGGTAGTCGGCATTTGAAGCAAATAATGTGCTCCTTGCTTTAGATGGTTGGGGAACCGGCATCCTTGACTTTTGGTGCCGGAGGAGATTTCTTTACCTTCTTTGGGCACTTGCTTTTATAGTGCCCGGCTTCCCTACACTCAAAGCATATAATATTCATTTTATTATTAATTGACATGCTTGAGTTACCTAGGGTGGCGATGAGGTTCTCTTGAGCTTGATCTTCCTCTCTACCAGATGTAGATGGTTCTTCTTGTTGCTCCGGTGTTAAGGATGCTCTAATCTCCTCCCCCTCAATCCTAGAGGTGGAGGTATCCTCTTCTTCTGCCGATTCGAAGGTTGACTCCGAATCCTCAAGCTCTTTGGATGACGATGAATTTTTATGAATCTTGGCCAAATCGCTCCATAGCTCTTAGCATCCATGCACTCACCTAGGCTACACAAGAAGTCTTTAGGAATTAAATCAAAAATGAAATTTATTACCTTCTTGTTTTTCTCAAATCTTTGGAGTTGATCTTCACTCCATTTCTTCTTATTGAGGAAGCCACCCTTTGGTCCTTTTGGATATTCAAATCCTTCCATTAATATAGACCATTCCTCAAAATTCTTCATCATCAAAAAATCTTCAATTCTTCTCTTCCAAGAATTAAAACCCTCTCATCTGTAGAAAGCATAAGGGACCGGTGTCTTGTTGTCTCATCCTAATTGTTCTTGGACTTCCATCTTCACCCTCTAGCGTGCTCCCTTTGTTGTTAAACTTGAAGAGCGGCCTCGCTCTGATACCACTTGTTGGGGATCGATTGGACGCTAGAGGGGGGTGAATAGCGCATGCTAGTACCGATGATGGAATTCAATCGTGATCGCATCTACAAATCATGTTAGCGCAGCGGAATAATAATAATAAAACCAATAACATGAAACACAATCACAAACACAAGATGTTTAACATGGTTCGAAACCGAATGGTTCCTACTCCATGGATCGAGCTCTAGTGACGCCAATGCAATCATTAATCACAAATACTCCTTCTCGACACAAGTCGGAGGCGGAGAAACCTCGTACAAAGATTACACTAAGTAATACAAAGTAATACAAGCAAATACAACAAGAATACAACAATCTATGCAAAGAAAACTTTACAAATGCTCTTTGGATTTGCTTGATCTTTGATTGCCTTGAACTAGCCTTGAAGGACTAGAAAGCACAGACTCTCCCCTTTAATTTTCTCAAGAAAATCACTGCCTTTTCCGCCTCCACGAGCTCCTTATAAAGCTTCAACCTGTTCTGGAAAAAGTCGATCAGTCGACTGGTCGGGACCATCAGTCGACTGATGCCACTGTTGTCGTGAGATAACGGCTAGATCCATGTTGGATAAGTCCGTCGGATCCATCATCAGTTGACTGATCATACCCATCAATTGACTGATGAAGCCTTCACTCGACCAGTCGAGTCTCGACTCCATTCTGTGCCCGATTTCACGAGCACTAGTCGACTGATCACAAGATCAGTCGACTACTCAGCTAATCAGTCAACTGACAACCTATGGCAGTCGACTGCTAGGGTAATTCCTGTAGTCAAACCCTAGTTGACTCAGGCAAGTCGACTGCCACATGGCACCAGTCGACTGGCACCCCTCAAACAAGAGGTTTTAGCCCAAGTATGGTTCCCCCATACTTGCTAGACCACCCTTAGCCTAGACCTAAACCTTCTAGCCACCTCCATCAGCCTCACGCCTCTTGGATCCCTCCAAGTCATCCATGACTTGTTCATCCATCGCGCTAGCCTTCAGGTGCTTTCATCGGCTATTTCATGCTAACGGTGTATACACCGCTAAGACACATTGGACTTACGCCGCCAAGACTCTGCTTGGACTTTACACCGCCAACCATTGGACTTATACTGCCAAGACTTCACCCTTGGACTTTACGCCGCCAATATTCCCATTGGACTTTCCAAATGCCAAGACTCAAGCTTGGACTTTCCCTTGCCAACCCATGTTGGACTTTCCATGCCAAGTACTCAAGACTTGGACTTTTCATTCCAAGACCCATGCTTGGACTTTCCCAAATGCCAAGTGTCCCACTTGGACTTTCCATGCCAAGTACCTAAGACTTGGAATTTACATTGCCAAGACCCATGCTTGGACTTTCCCAAATGCCAAGTGTCCCACTTGGACTTTCCATGCCAAGTACCCATGACTTGGACTTTCCCATGACAATCACATTGTCATATGTTTTTGTCGAACATCAAAACATCTCTCGAGTCAAGCTCGAGTCCTGATCAATCGTGACCTGGGCCTATTGCACCAACAGAGCTTACCTTGATACTTATTGTGTCTCTTTCTCTTCCGGTCTTCCACTCGATTCCTTCGCCTCCCTCCGAAGTCACTTGAGTGTCGCCCGACCACCGTAGCTTCCTCCGGGTGTCGCTAGCCTTCAGCTCCTGCTTTAGTACTTTTTTGCACACTCGATTTAGCTTGTGATATAATGATGTAAACATAACTTTGTGTCTTTACCATAATCAAAACACAGGTGTAACACCCCAAAAAAATTTTCTCCAAAAATTTTTGTATAGAATTTAATTTCATGTCTAGTAGATTATATATGGAATCCTGGAAAAATGATGATAAAAGAATAAAAGTGGAGAGGTGAGGATTGAACCTTAAACCTCTTGGTGAGAGTTAACTCTTACCATGCATGTGATGACCAAGTGCTCAGCAGTAGCTTACTGTTGGAGAAAGAGGAGAAATGTTAGATGAGTGTGAGGAGGGTAAATGAAGAGGCATGAAAAGAGAAGAGACACTTCTCTTCCTCCCTTTATAAATAAGAGGGAAGGTTTCATTTGACCACTTCTTCTTCCTTCTTCCTTCTTCCTCCTTCCACCGAAACCCTAGGGCTCCTTCCTTGAATTTCGGCCAAAGCAAACTAGGGTTCCACCCTAGTGAGTTAAGCAAAGAGAAGGGTTCATCTAAGGAGCTAACCTTCATCTAAGGGTCAAGAGCACCAAGAAGGGTTCTAGGGCAAGATCATTTTAGTCTCCTCTCCAATCAAGGTCTCTCTTATTAAGGGGTAACCAATTATAAGTGGTAAGATTCCCTCACCTGCAGTATATTTGCTCTTGTAGGACATGATATATGAAAGAAAGGTGATGCTTTGTGCCCTACAAGTTTCGGCCAACTAAGGTTTTAGGGGTAGGGTTGCATGTAAACACTCCTTATGAAATTATGATATGTTGTATGTCTTCATGTATAAATGTTATGTGACAAAAATAAAAGTTTTGTGCACTACAAGTTTCGGCCAACTAAGGTTTTAGGGCTAGGGTTGCATGAAAACACTCCTTATGAAAGTATGATATGTTGTATGTCTTCATGTATAAATGTTATTTGACAAAAATAAAAGTTTTGTGCCCTACAAGTTTCGGCCAACTAAGGTTTTAGGGCTAGGGTTGCATGAAAACACTCCTTATGAAAGTATGATATGTTGTATGTCTTCATGTATAAATGTTATGTCACAAAAATAAAAGTTTTGTGCCCTACAAATTTCGGCCAACTAAGGTTTTAGGGCTAGGGTTGCATGAAAACACTCCTTATGAAAGTATGATATGTTGTATGTCTTCATGTATAAATGTTATGTGACAAAAATAAAAGTTTTGTGCCCTACAAGTTTCGGCCAACTAAGGTTTTAGGGCTAGGGTTGCATGAAAACACTCCTTATGAAATTATGATATGTTGTATGTCTTCATGTATGAATTTTATGTGACAAAAATAAGTTTTCTTGTGCCCTAATGTTTCGGCCAAGTAGGGTGTTAGGGATAGGGTGGGGTCTAAGTACCCAACTTCATGTGCAAATACTCCCCCTAAGTTTATGATATGTTATGTGACACTCATGTAAGCTTCATGTGCAAAAAAAAAAATGTTGGAACCCCTCCCTAGTGATTTCGGCCACTTAGGGTACCTAAGCTAAGGTTAAGACTATGTGCTTAAATTGGTGTACAAGAATTCCCTTAGAATTCATGATATGTTGCATGATTGTATGTATGCCTATGTGATGAATATGTTTATGATTTAATATGTCATGAAATATGCCTATGTGATGAACATGTTTATGAATTAATATGCCATGAAATATGCCTATGTGATGAACATGTTTATGCTTGATATGCCATGAAATATGCTTATGTGATGAACATGTTTATGCTTTAAGACCCCTTTAGGGTATTCTTATGTTATGGATGCATATATGCTATGAAATGTCTAAGAAGATGCTTCCCCTTTTTATGATTGGGATTAAGAGCTCTCTTTATGATAAGATAAGACAGAGATGCTTCCTTTTTTATGTTGGGGATTAAGAGCATTCTTTATGATATGATAAGAAAGAAAAGAAAGAAAATTAAATATTTTACTTTGTAAGAGGTTAAGTACCCGACCCGTTAGGTGGTCGTTAATCAAATCCAAGGGACATAAGAAGACATAAGAGGTCTTGCCCTTGTAAGACGTAAGAGGTCTTGCTCTAGTAGGTCTGGTGGCTAGCTACCCCAGCCTATTAGGGAACGCGCTTTATGTGGTACTTAGCCTGGCCCCCCCCCCCCCTTCATGTTATGATTATGTTGAAGTATCTATATGTATATGTTTTGAAAAGAAAGGACTTGTATGAAATTGTGAATGCTTATGTTTAAGTTTAAGAATTCTTATGATTATGTCCTTTATGCATGTTTAGGATTGATGATGTCATGAATGCTTATGTGAATTTTATGCCATGCTTAGGTTCATTACGTTAGTATGCTGATGTTTAGTGTTGTTATGCAATGCTTATGTTATTTATGCTAGTATGCTCATGTTTTCTAATTATTTGAGGTAATTGGTGGATTTTGTGAGTAGGCAAGAATCTTACTAAGCTATATGCTTATAGTTTATGTTGTCCATATACTACAGATAAAGGAAACATGAACTAGAGGAAGTAGCAGGAGGGGCAAAGTGTGTGTGATAGTGGCATGGTGGATAAAGACCCTACTACTCTCTGCTCTTATTTATTTGCTCAATGAACAACTTAATACATTTGCTTCCGCTTTTATGACTTGTGATTTATTAGTACCATGTTGGATGTTGCTTAGTTTATGTTTCTGTTCACCTTACTTATGAAAGTTTGATATGTTAGATCTCATGAACGGATCATGTTAATAATAGTTACATTCTCTAACCTTTATGTTATGCATGTTATAAAAGGTGATACGATATGGTACATGCTAATTATGATTATGATATGTGATGCATGTTATAAAAGAAGTTATGATATGTTAACATGCTAATTACGATTATGATATGTGATGCACGTTATAAAGAAGATATGATATGTTAACATGCTAATTAGGTCTAAGATATGTGATGCATGATATAAAAGAAGATTCATGCCATGATAACATGTTTGATTATGTAGATTGTGAAATGATCCATATATGTTATGTTATAAAAAAAAAAAAAAAAAGTAGCGCCGCCCTGAGAGCAGATAAGGGCGGGCGTTACAACAGGTTTGATTATCTGTTGGCCCTGCACCAACAACCTTATAGTGAGTGTGAGATGTTCCTAAAGGTATTTATACTTAACCAAAATTTCATGCAATTCTATCAAGGTTAAGTATCATGCATCCTAAAAACCACCCAATATGATCATAAAAATATGTATTATCAATCATGATCAAATGTTATTGATAATTGCATATCATGATCAAAAATCAAATATTATTATAATTCCATATTATGATCACATTATCATCACCCAACACTTAATTCAAAAATTATGACCCATCTCCTTACAAGTTAACCATTTTACATGATATAAGTAAATCCACTCATGGTTGACTATCCTAGGGTTTTCCTAACCCTTAAGGATGGATTTAGGAACCCAATATAAGTTCTTTCCTATAGGGTTCACTAAGTATTCTTTAGGAATCCATTTTCTAGCTATCATTTTATTTTTAGCTTGACTCCTAGCAATCAAACAATGATTGGCCTTTTCATTTTTGTTTCCCTTATATCCTAGGCCTTTCTTATTAAAGCTAGCCCTTTGGCTCCCTATAATCATGTTCAATGTGTTGGAGCCAATAGTGATTTTTTCTAAGGCTTTAGTTAGGTGATCTACCTTTTCCCTTAAAGCCTTATTTTCTTCAATACATGCATCATTAACATTAAAAGGCATGTAATCATCATGTGAGCATGTATTATCAAAACTAGAAGAAAAAGCATTATCATTAACATTTAAACATGATTTTTCTAGCTTTTCTTCTAGGGCCTTAATTTCATCAAGCATGCTTTTATTTTTCTTTTTAGCCCTAAATAATTACTTAGTTAAGCTAGAAATCATAGACATAATTTTCTTGGAAGGGAGATTTGTTATCTCACTTACCAAATCCTCTTCCGATGATGAGGATGAAGATGAGGATGCTCCCCCTTCACTCGCGCTCTCCTCCTCACTAGTGCTTCTTTCTTCTTCGGAGGAGGAGGCGGAGTCCAAGTCTTCTATTGCTATTAGGGCAAGGCTTGTGAATGCTTCTTCTTCTTCCTATGAGGATGATGGATCATCCCATGTGGCCTTGTGTGCCTTTGCCTTCCCTTTCTCCTTGATTTTCTTTTCATCCTCCTTCTTCTTGCTCCCCTTCTCCTTTTCTTCTTTCTTCCTCCTTTCTTCTTTGCTCTTGTTCAAGAGGGGACAATCATCGCTTATATGTCCCTCTCCTTGGCAATTGTAGGAAATAATTTTTCGCCTCGGCCTTCTCATCCTATCATTATATTTGTTAAATTTAAAACTTTTTAAAGAACGTCTTACCTTCCTTACAATGTAAGCTTCTTCCGTGCTATCCATGGAGGAGGAGGAGGAGTCTTCATCCTTTGATGAAGGTGGTGTCTCCTTCTTCTTCTTCCCCTTGTTGGCCATGAATGCAATTCCCCTTGTCGGCTTGATTTGATCTTCTACTATTCCTTCAAGCCTAGACTCATGTAATTCCACAGTGGAGAAAAATTCATCTAGAGTACTTACCTCTAGATTTTTTGAGATATAAAATGAGTCCACCATGGAACTCCACTTTGATGATTGGGGAAATGCATCAATTGCCTTCATGATCATGTCCCTATTGGAGTGCTTCGCCCCTACACAAGATAAACCGTTAAGAATTTCTTTAAACTGAGAATGTAAAGATGTTACCTTCTTCCCTTTATCGATTTTGATATTATTGAGTTGGGAGCGGAGGACATCTCTTCTTGCTAGATTGGCCTCGGATGTGCCTTCATGAAGTTCTATAAGCTTCTCCCACATCTCTTTGGCGCTAGCACATTCTCCTATTCGGTTGACTTCTTGTTGAGGGAGTACGTTGAATAGATGATGCTTGGCTTTCGAATTCGCCAAGTACTCCTCTCTTTGTTTCTTTATCCATCTCGATTTTTCCAATGGATGCCCTTCTTCATCCCTAGAAACTTCGAAATCATTTTCCATGATTAACATTATTTCAAAATCTGTTTCAAAGAATACCTCCATACGCTTCATCCACCATGCAAATTCCCCCTCAAACTTTGGCAGATGGATGTTGGAGCTGCCCATCGTTGTTGTCGTGTTTGTTGCGGCGGTTAGTCCGGTGACAAGCAACTTGGCTCTGATACCACTTGTTGGACCGTCAGTGGCCGGATAAAGGGGGGTGAATAGCCTTTTATCACGTACGGTGGAAGTCACTCGTTGATTGCCTACGAATATGATTAGCGCAGCGGAATAATAAAAGACAATACAAGAGGCAATGCTAACAAACCGATATAAGGTGGTTTACCTTACCACTAGTCCACGACCCGATTCGTCCCAGGTGAATCATGCCTATAACACTTCCACTAATCTCTCCTTTGCAGAAAGCTAGGTGGAGGTAACCTTTCTTACAAGAATTCTCTCCTCTTACAATAAGAAGAAATTAAACACAAGGAAGAGGAGGAAAATCGTTTTGGGCACTTGGGAGATGTTTAGCAATGAACCATTAACCATCCCTAGTCACCAAAGGCCTCTTCTTATAGGAAAGAGCCCATTCTTCTAGTTGGGCACCTAACAATCGACTGATGCCTCGATCAGTCGACTATCGTCATAGCCGTTGCCCGTTAACGGCTTCTTCCACGTTGGATTTTAACCAACGGCTCCCACATCAATCGACTGATCTTCCCATCTGTCGACTGATGGAGCCATCAGTCGAGTGGTCGACGTGATCCCTCAACTGCTGAAGCTCCTGTGCCCAAAATCCTCTACATCAATTGACTGCTCCCCTTGCCAGTCGACTGATGGAGCTATCAGTCGACTGCCACGAGCTGGCAGTCAACTATTCGGCCAGAAGTTTGACTCGAACACCAATCGAGTCTCCAGTCGACTTGGATCAGTCGACTACTACCTATAACAGGCGATTGGTGTCGGAAAACACCCATCCGACACTTAGCCATTTGGCCAAGTTCACCTACAAGCTACCCCGTCCCGGGTTACAATCGCTCACTCTCATTCTCTTGGAGTCCCTCGCCTTTGATGTTCTCTTCGTCTGGCCACGTCCCTCAGATGCGCCAAGCATACGGCTTCGCAGCACCATCCTTCGCATCTCGTCCTGAAGTCTACTTCCTTCGGCTTCACTCCAATGCTCCTCGTCCGACGGTCCCTCGAATGCACCAAGCGCACAGCTTTCGCAATGCATCTTTCACCGACTCAAAGACCGAGTCATGAGATGGTGAATCTTGCCAATGCCATCATCATCCATGTGCGAATTACTAAGTCCTGCACGACTTCAACGCACATATCAAATCCATAACAACCTAACTTAAACCCTTTGCCACACACATCAAAACCATATCACATGGGTTGATTGAACTAATAGGAATTTCATCTTTGTGAGGGTATGGAGCTCTTGTGGACGACGACGAATAGTAGCAACACTTGGACATAGTTAAATAAGTTTTATTCGGAGCTCATTGTGCATTTCTTTTATAATGCTTTTCTAGTCGACTGGAATTCTCTCCAGTCGACTCCACATCAGCCAGTTGATATGGTACTTTGGGTCTTCCAGTCGACTGAACACACCCCAGTTGACCCTAGGTCACCTGGCTCTGCATCGGGAAGTTTGCCTCTCCAGTCGACTGAAAATTTTTCCATCTGTGCTGCTAGATCTTCGATCAATCACCAGCTAATCCTGCCAACTAGGTATCCAGTCGACTGACTTGTACCCAGTCGACTGGACTTCAGTCGACTGGAATCCATTCAGTCAACTAATACCTACAAAATGAGATTAGCACAAGTAACCAATAAGAAACATGATAGCAGTAGTAAAACTGCTCGATCTCGACTTCTAAGTCCCACGCGGACTATCTATCGGATCGACGCCTAGCTTTGTCCTCCTATAGAGGGCTCCACCTCACCTCTCCACTCGAGGCTTACCTACCGGTCACCCTGCCGGACTTACCATTCTTGACATCCAATATGACCCACTAGGGCTTCCACCAGCTGTTTGGTCTTCCTGACCCAGCTGGAATTTTTACCGATTGTCTGGTCTCTTGACCCAACTGGTCTTCATGCCAAATGTCCGGTCCACTCGACCCATCTAGACTTCATGCTTGGTGTTCGGTCCTCCAGATCTGTCAAGACATATGCCTAGTATTCGATCAACACGACCGACTAGGACTTCCTGTTAAGCTTGCACACTTAACCTTATATCAGAACACAAGTAAATCCTAACTTTAGCTATGGTTCATACATCAAAACTAAGGAATGGTGCTCTCTGCATCAACAATCTCCTCCTTTTAGATGTATGACAACACATTAGTTAAAGTTAGGAGAATCAATTTGCAATATTCAAATTTAGCATATTTCAAGAATGCATTGAGCTAAAAAATGTATATGTATGAGATGCTCATATGCATGAAAAACTTTCTTTAAATTTTTCTAAATTTAAATCTCCTCTTTCTAACTTTAAATATAAATATCTTCATTCTAACTTTAAATCTCCTCTCTACCCCTTTGGCTTAAATCAAAATCATTATAAAGCACAAAATATCATAATTTAAGGATGAGAATTAAAGTTTACTAAAGGTCATTATCAAAATAATTTACCTATGCTCCCCCTAAATCCATGCAATAAGATTTTCTTTTAAAAGTGGGGTCTCCTCCTTTTAACAAGATTTTCAAAAGTATTTAACCTTTACAAAAGATTAAATTTCTAAATGTTTCAAAACTCTTAATATCTCAATTTCAAAACTCCCCCTTAAAATTTTTTTTGAAATTTTCAAAATTCTAAATATATTAATTTTTAATAATTTTGAAACTCCCCCTTAATATTTTTCACACTATCTTAATTTTCAAAACCTTTGAAACTTCCCCTTAAAAATATTTTGAAATTTTAAAAACCTTTGAAACTTCCCTTAATAAAAATAATTTGAAATTTTCAAAACCTTTGAAACTTCCCCCTTAAAAATATTTTTTAAATTTTCTCCCCCTTAAAAATATTTTTCAAAATTTCAAAATTCTAAATTTGCAAAACTTTACAAAACTCCCCCTCAATAAAAGCTAAAATTTTTTAAATAAAACATAAAATTTTCAACATTTGTTGTATCATTAAGTTAAGATGATACAAATGAGATAGAAAAATGTCCAAGAATGAATTCCTAAAAAATATTTTTATACTTAAAATTACAGATCTAAAAATCATCCTTAAAGCAAATATCCAATTCTTTATTAGCTCATGTGATATAGAATTATCATCAAGCTTTGGATTAGAGTTAGTCACCGAAGTGATTGATTTGCTTTTTAATCCACGTGTTGGTTCATGTTGATGCACTGAATCTACATCTTAAACCTGGGGTGCAGTCCTAACATCTCATGCCTATCTTCGTGGCTCAATACACAAAAATATAATCCTAGGTGTTTGTGAGATGCAAAGGCTTACTTAGGTCTATAGGATCATGAAATCTAAATTGACCTAGGCTAGATTGATTTTTAATTTTCCTTTAAGAAAATAATATAATATTACTTAACAAAATAGATTTTGAGTAATGAACATGAAAGCATCCTAGTCTACTAAGCATATGTTACTAATATATGAGAGATGTCCTAAGGCAATCGCCTTATGTATGAACCATTTATATGATAAATGAAGATTCACTATTTGAGTATACATGTTTTATGTATTTGATTGGATCTTAAACTCATTTACTGAATGTCCACAATGCGATTCACAGCATGAGAGAATTTGTGATTGGATCACAACTAGTGAGTATCTCTACATGTGTAATTGTGATGTATCAGAATTATCCCTAGTCGATGAATTGATGGATTTGGACACCATCAATTCCGTCGAGACTAGCATGAGGTATACTCCTTGGTGTATCCAAGTAGCTGATTCTCATTGGTTGGAGACATTGTGATGTCCGGAGTTAATCGTGGATGCTAGTTATGGTAACTAGTTCATTGGAGTGACCAGCCGTAAGACTTCATATGGTTCTCTGCATATATAGATATGTCAATGAAGTTCTTACTGTGGCTTAAGTGCGATGTTCCTTAGACTTGTGGTATTCAAGTCATCTTGATCATGGAGACTTATGCTTTGACATCTTAAGCAAACATCTCTAAGGAGATGTGGACCCGGGATGATTGGGTATAAGTCGAAGTGATCGAAGGTGTTTGAATAGCCTATAAAGGATTCACCACTCCTTGCGAGGAGATGTATACCCATGGCCTCTCGTCGAATTATTACTAAAGTCTTTGGCCAAAGAATTACATGTTTAGAGTAAGGTACTCTTCGATACATGTGGAGTAACTAGAATCTATAGGACGAGGAAATGATACTTGGGCTAGGTGTGACGTAGTCAGCCTAGTGGGGACTGACACAATAGACCATGTCCTGAACCAAGTGGGTATAAGATGAGTGAAGGGAATGGGGCACGAATCATTCGTTTCGAAGGGTTTGTAAATAGTTCTGGATCAACCGTTGATCTTTTCGGTTAATTGGGGATCATGATGTACTACTAGGTGCCACTCATGATCGTTCTATAATTAATGGTTAATTATAGACGGCCAACATAAATCGAGAACCTATTTGGTCACACGCACAATGAGCGTAATCCAAAGGATTTAAAATGAGCTTGAGAATGGGATTCTCAGACCGAGAGAAACTAGGTTTGGTTGGACCAAACATAAAGCGAGCATAAAATCGTTTCAGTCGCAATGGAAGCGTGGATGGGCCGAGTCTTATGAAGACATAATGGATGAACCAAAATGGTTTGGTTCTAATCCAATGGAGGAGAATAAACCAAAGGGTTTGGTTTATTTTAAACGAATGAACCAAAAGTTGGTTCGGTTCATTTTAATTTAAAATAAACCATTATGGTTTGGTTTATTTTAACTTATATTAATGGAGCGGGTTAATGGGTCTCATGGTTATGATCCAATAACCATTAAGAGAATTAGTTCTCTATAAAAGAGGGCTTAAGGGATTGTTAAGCCCTAATCCACAACCCTAAGTTGCCGCCCACCTCTCCTTGGAGAAATTCGGAGCCAACTCTCCTCCTCCTTGCCGACGCCCACCTTGAGGCTCCAACCGGCATCCAGAAGGTGCTGACCTTCCCCTTCGCTGGCGTCGAGCTGCTGCCGGTTGGTACTCCGGTGATCTCCTTTAGGTTTGGCATCAAGGTGAGCTTTATCTTCCCTTGGTTGGTCGGCGCCTATCTCCTCCACCAAAGCTGTCCAGTTTTCTGGACAGCTTGTTCTCCTCTCATCGGAGCATCGTTTGGACGACGGTTAGAGCTCCGACAGCGGCTAACTTACCGGGGATTCGATCTCCGGTAATCCTCTGAGGTGGAGGACGAAGGATTCATCAATTGGTTGACGAATACCTCTCCGGAGAAGCGAGTTTTGAGAACTCGTATTAGGATCCGAATTTGGATTCGGATCGTGATCATCTCTCGATCACGTCGTCTTCAACACGAGGCTAGTAACCCGTATGAAGACGAAGCTCGTGGCTTAGCGAAGTCATCCCGAGGAACTCGGCGTGGATACAGATAGAGACAATTCTAGCGAGGATCATTCTGGTTGATGTCGTTCCCGCTACACGTCATACGAAAGGTATAACGTAGATAAATTTCCTTTTATTGCAAATTTAAATTTATGGTTATGTCTACACTTGTTGTAATATGCATGCGTGTGTTGTGTATGTTGTAATAAATGTAGATTTATTATTTTTATTGCTTCCGCTGTGTTCATGTTTACGAAACGTGATCGAACACACACACACCGCGGTGCCGGAAACCCAACAGCATAATCCAAATCACAACCAAGATTTAAAAGTTATCAAATCCATTATTTAAGTTCAAATAGTAACAACAAAAAAAGTCCTAGTCAGAAGAGGGAGGTGGAGGAGGAGGAGGTGGATGACCCATGCTCCAAGACCTAAAGAACTCCATCATCTCTCGATGATCCTCTCTCTGCACCTGAAACATCTACATCATCTCAAGATGATGAGCTTGCTGCTGCTGCTCCTAGCGCTGCATCGCAACCTCCAATCTGGATAATCTCTCTACGATAGTAGGAGGTGCTAGAATCCCAAGAAAATGTGATAGACTATCGAATCTTGGTGCATCCTGATGCTCGGACTCGGAGTGGTGCTCTGCGTCAACCTCAGGCTCAGAATCCTGCTCAGGCTCAGGCTGATTCTGGGGTTGAGAACCATCTCTCTTCCATGCTAGGACATTATTTTCATCTAAACCTATTTTAGCTAAACAAAACTATCTAGAACCTATCATGTCATACTCAGAAAGTTGTTTGATGTTACCTGTGGTAACATCAAACTCCAATGTGGCTAGTAAAGATATGGTGGCATGGTAATAAGGCAGATATGCCTTCCTACTAGTAACTATCCTAGAATGATGGATGATGGAATGAAACATTTGTAAACTAATGTCTAAATCTAATTTATGACTATGTACATTGAGTAGAAATGAATGATAGGGGTGCATCATAGCGATGCCCCTAGTGGTGAGTGGCAAAATGCAGTTCACTATCACTCGGTACAGGGCATATTCATGTACTCTGAGTCTAGTGGAACTGAAGATACTCATAGATGGAGTCCTCTCATCACCAAATAAATGTAAATGTATCCTATCTAATGTGATGTGCGAGTAGGGGTCACTGTACGGTAACTCCATAGATGGAAAACATGCAACTGGACATGATGAATGCATGAGTCATAGATGCTCTCTCAACATAGAGGGGTAAAAATAAGATCCTTAACCTTCACTCTAGTGGAGTATGCAAAATCATCAATTCTAGTAAAATTATTGAAAAACTCTGCACATAAATCTATGTTAATAGTGTTTTTACAATAAACTAATTTTTCTAACCCATAATGTGTTATGACTTCCATACTAGGGATGCATGATCTAATAAAAAATGATCTACTAATATATCTAGTAGGCATGGGAGTATAAAGAGTGTTTTCAAACCTAATCCTATGCCCCTCAGTAGGGAAACTAATGTCCATACACAGAGTAGTTGATGACTCAGCCTCAACGACTCCTCTTTTACCCCTAATTAAATTACAATTATTTAATATCTATTCAAAAAATAATTGAAATTAGAGTTTAGAGTCGTTACCTCAACATTATAGATGATGTTATGAAAGAGATATGATGACCTAGATGCTTCGAAGGGTTGAAAAGGAGTTTTTTGTGACTGGTTGAGGTGGTTGTGAGTCGACATGGCATTGCCCTAGTGCTGGTCTTATAGACGGAATCCAGTCGACTGAAAATAGTTCAGTCGACTGGACTTGGTTCAGTCGACTGTAATAAATTTACCATTTACTGCCACTGCCTAACCATTGCATTCTAGTCGACTAAAATAGTTTCAGTCGACTGAAGTCACATTTTACATTTCTGATATTTGGAGGCAACTGAAGTTGATTTAGTTGACTCTTGTTGAGTCGACTAGAAATATTCCAGTTGACTGAATCGATTTTGGTTAATTTTTATGGTTAATTCGATTTAGGTGATTTGATTATGTTAATTACATTTGATTAATTGATTAAATTCATTAGGATGGTTAAATTAAATTAGGTTATAACTTGAATTATTTAAATTTATTAAATAAATTTAGTTAAGTTTAGTTAATTTGAGTAAATTAGTTAAGTTGAGTTAAGTTGAGTAAATTAGTTGAGTTAAGTTGAGTAAATTTGCTAAGTTTATTTGTGGGAAGCTTATTTAAACTATTTAAGCTTGATTAAGTTTTAATTTATCTCACACAAGCTAGGTTTTAAGTACACGTTAATCCTATGGGTTTCTGTGAGATTAGAATTTATTTTATCTTAATTTTAAAATGAAATTTCAAAGTTTTTAAACTTGTGTTAGATTCAAGTTTAGCTTGAGCTAATCAAGTAGGTTTTTTTAGTATTAACTTCCAGGTCGTGACGGGGCATACACCCTTCTTGGATATCAGATGGACCACTTCTTAGACAAAGTCAATGAAGGAATCAAATACTTGACTCACTTTGGACTAAGCCTTGGTCTAACTAGTTAAAGACTTAGTGAGTTAGCTTCAGTCAGTTCCACTCGACTTAGTGCACCAGGTCATGCGAGGCATATGACCTTCTTGGATATCGGATGGACCACTTCCTAGACATGCACTTTGAAGAGTTTCCCCAACTTACTATCAGTTCACTTCGTCTTAGTACTAGGTTGTTCATGTTTAAACTACATTGTATCCTATCTAGTACATTCTAAATTAAGCAAGTAAAGTAAACTAATACATGCAATAATTTAACTAAACAAAGAAACAAGCAAGTGTGTTAGCTCCCCCTAAGTGATAACTTAGTTGAGTTTTGTTCACCAAGTGAACTTGACTCTTGGGAACCCAAAATTGATTTGGTCCAACTTGGTTGACTAAGCTAGACTTAGAAACCCATGCTTGGACTCAATTCTTAGTGCTTCAGCAAAGTAGTGACAAGTATGATTTGTATGTGGATTTAGCTTTGTGTCTGAGTACCGACTTGTTGTACACGACTCACTGAGATCCAAGCATCATGTTGAGATACTTGGAGCCCAAAGTGAACCTTTCCAATGATCTGGTTAGATCTTCTACTTGTCTTTTTAGGACAAAGTTCTCTTCCTCAAGCTTCACAACTTGAGTTGAGTCTCTATCCTTAATTTGGCAAGTCGAAGTCTTCAAGTTGACTTACTCCTTAAGTACTTGGACTTCCTTAAGAACTGAGTTGACTCAATTCTCTGACTTAGCTAATTTCCTTCCTAAGCATGCAATTATATTGTAAAGTTTATCTTCTAAAGGAGAAGCTACCTCGTCTAGTCCTTCGGAAACAGATGCAGATCCGTGGCTTCTCTCGAACTCGGACTAGTACTCGGACTCGAAACTTGACTCGGCTCCGGAGCTTGATTCGGCCATGAACACGACGAAACTTTTCTTCGTCTCTTCTATGTCCGATTCTTCCGAGGATGATTCATCCCATGTTGCCTTAAGTGCTTTCTTCTTCTTTTCTTTCTTGGGTTTTTCTTCCTTTTTTAGATTCGCGCATTCCAACTTCTAGTGTCCTTTTCTATTGCCCTCGTAGCAAGTTACTTCCGATCGGGTCTCGGCTTGTTGTCAATGACCTTCCTAGCATCCTTCTTCGTAAACTTCTTTCTCCAGTCGAACATTTTTTGGACCATATTTACGATATCCTCTTCTCCGTTTAGGTCCGATTCTGACTCATCTTTGTTGGATCATAAAAGCGTCGCTAGAGGGGGGAATAGCGCGCGTAAAACTTTGTGTCTTTTCATTCGTTCGATTAAGAATATGAGTAATGCAGCAAAAAATAAAGAACATAAGTTTGTTTTTACTTGGTTCACAACCCAGCGGTTGCTACTCCAAGGCGCAGCGATCCTTGACCACGTACAAAGGGGAAATCCACTATAGAGTTTCCTCCTCGTTGGAGGTAAGAGACAATTATCATAAAAAACGAAAGCTCGAGGATGAGGCAACATACCTACCTCACCTCATTACGATTAAAACCAAGAATATAATAAATAAATAAGAACAAATTTTCTACTGCTGACGAAGAGGTTATGAGCTTTGCGTTGCATCGGCGTTATGATGGCATTACGGTGTTAGAGCTTTGGCATTGTGGGAGCACTTTGAGAGCAATCTTGATGATGTTGGGTTCGAGTCCTCTCCTCCTTTTACAGACTTGTGCCTTGGAATAAGTCTAGATCTAGATCCTCAACTTGTGGATCTTATCACGAGGTGACACCTTATCTTATCACGAAGTGGCGGCATCAAACGTTATCCTTTTTGACCTTGTCTATTTGGCTGATTCGTCGCCATCAGTCGACTGATTACCTTCATCAGTCGACTGCTAGAGCATCAGTTGACTGCCAATATCCAAACGTCGATTGTCAGCTTGGACATTTTCTGCAATAAGAGTTTAGCACGGAATATGGTAAATATGATGGTTCCATACTGTCTGATCTCGATCTAGACCTTCCACTGGAAGTCTTAGTCGGATCTCTGCCTACGGTCATCCTCATACAGAGGACACGACATTACCACCTCTCTTCACACTCGTGCTTACCTCTGGTCCTTTATGACCTGTTTCTTTGCTTCTAGTCTTAACCTGGGTTCTTCGACTCCGACGAAGTTCTCCCGGTGTCGTCCGACCACCACGGTTTCTCGACTCGAGATTCTCTGAGTGTCATTGACCTTCGACATAGCTTAACCATTTCCTGCACACTTAATTCAGCTCATGAGATAACAATATTACCTTAACTTTGGGTGTTTGCCATAATCAAAACCTAGGTTCGATTATCTGGTGCCCCTGCACCGATACATTGAGACTAGCATGTAGGTCAATGGATGACTTGATATCACAAGTCATGGATATGTGATATCACATTGACACATGGGTATATATATTGGAGAATATATATACTGAATTGGCCCGCCATGAGAAAGTGTCATGGATCATTATATAAGTGTCATATACTTTCTCATGTGACTATTGGTATGAATAGTCCTTATACCTGAAGTCACTACGGTTCCCTACATAAGGAGTTACATATTTTGATATCGTCTAATGTCACACCATAACAGGATGCACTATAACAGCGATCACTGGGTATGTAACGAATTATGCGGAGGGATGTGAGTGATGTAGATGGGATCTATCCCTCCCATATGATGGGAGTGATATCTTTGGCCTCTTGATAGAGTAGGGCCACGAAATACATGGTCATGCTCAAATGAGTCAATATGAGATATTGAGCTCATTTGTTTGAGTGAGTCTACTTGGGGATCAAGAAACATATAGATCGATAAGGGGATGACAAGGTCTATGCCTCATTGATTGATCTAAGATATCAGAGATAGAAGGACACCATCATACATGATAATAGTCATGGAAAGGTTGTCAGATCTTGATGATCTTGTAACTTGGGTAGCAATGATTTATTGCTAGATGTCACTCATTGCTTATGTATCTAAAATGGTTTTAGATACATTGCCAATGTTACAAGAGCCTATAGGGTCACACACAAATGACATTCTGTTTTGGAGATGGTTTCTTTTAGTTGGACTAAAAGGACAATTGAGCATATGGCGAAGACTTGAGTTAGACTCAAACTGGTTAAACTTGAGTTAGACTCAAGTTAAAGCATGGAAGATGAGTCATCATCATGCATGATTAATTTGATTAATCATGCATAGGAATACCAAGGGCCTTGGTATTCACGATGAGAATTCATGAAGGAGAATACCAAGGGTCTTGGTATTAAGAGTTTTCTTAATGAAGAGATAATGGGAATTAATGGCAAGTGTTGTAATGGCTTAAATAGGCTTTGAACGTGAAAAACAATTGGTGGCTTTTGTGTTTTGGGCGTGCAAGCCAAAAGTCCAAGAGAAAGAGTTCTCTCATCCCTCTCCTTCCTCTCCTTCTTCTTCCAAAAGAGTTCATGGCATTTTGCTAGGGGTTGCTAGCACAACGTGACTGCAAATTGGGTGGGTGTCAGTGTGGATACCATAGTGATATGGTTATCCTTACCGTATTGAGATCTGACAGCGTTTGGAAAAGAAGGATTGCGAAGGGCACACACCGAAGGTATACTTCTCCCTCTAGATAAGATCTAAAAAAGTAAGATACAAAATGACTTAAATAGTTTTGCATGGATCTCTGGTGGGATCCGATTTATAGTTATTATTTCCACTGCGGTTGTGCGAAGTATTCGCCCACGATGTTGTGAACATCAAATCCGGAGTTTTCCCAACAGCTTGGACTCGTTGATGACTATGATTTACAATAGACATATAATATCTATTCGTAGTCCTTGAACTAAACCCAAGTCTGGCTTTGTTGTACACGGCTCTTTGGGTTCCAAGAAGTCGGTTATGATTCTTAGATCCCAACGTGAATCTTTCCAACCTAGCCTCGAGCCCTTGAACTCGTCCTTTCAAGAGAGAATTCTTCTCCTTAAGCTTTTCAACTTGAGTTGAGTTTCCCTCTTGAACTTGACTAGTTAAAGAGGTTAGATTAGCCTCTTGCTTGAGGATTTCAACCACCTCGAGCAACGACTCGACTCTAGACTCAGACTTAGTTAATTTCCTACTTAACAATTTAATTGCATGATAAAGATAGCTAATTAATGAATGACTTACCTCAATTTTTTATTTTGACCCGACTTTGAGTCTCTTCTCGAAGTTATCCTTGGAGTCAGAGTCGGAGTTCGATTCGTATTTGGCTTCGGACTCTGACTTTGACTCTACTGGTCTTTCCATGAATGCTACGCTGACAACTTCTTCTTCGTCATCCCAAGTTGCTTGAAAGGCCTTCTTTGATCCCTTTTTCTTTGGCTTCATTTTTGATTTGAAGTGCCCCTTCTTCTTGTTCTTCGACAGCTCCCTTTCTTTTCGGATTATCTTTCACATCATGTTTACTATCTCGGCCTCTTCTTCCGATTCGGACTCGGATTCGCCCTCAGATTCGGATCCTTATTCTTGCTCGGGAGGTGGCTTGCTCTTCTCCTTGCTTCTCTGACCTGCAAGCAAAGTAATACCTCTCTCGGCCCGGACCACATTATTTTGTTCGTGAAGTTCAAATTCAGAGAAAAACTCACCTAACTTAATTTTTGAAAGATCTTTAGAAACCTTATAGACATCGACCATGGATGCCCACAAGGTGCTCCTAGGGAACGTGTTTAGTGCATACCTGATTACGTCTCAATTTTTGACCTTTTGTCTGATCGAATGTAGCCCATTCATGATGTCTTGTAAGCAACCGTGGAGTTGAGTGGCCAACTCATTTTTCTGCATTTTAAAGTTAAACAATTTATTTAAAAGTAGATCCCTCTTACATACCTTGGTATCGGCGATTCCTTCGTGAAACTCGATGAGCTTGTTCCATAAGTCCTTTACGCTTATGAACGGGCCGACGCGATTGAGGTCCTCTTTAGATAGCACGCATTATAGGATTTGAGTGGCTTTTGCATCAGATTTGATTTGTCTTTTAGTTGCGTTAGTCCGCTTATCGAAGTCCAGGGGCTCACCTCGATCATTAGTGGGTAGAGCAAAGCCGGTTTGGATGATTATCCAAGTCTCGACTTAAGTTTTTAGAAAACACTCCATCTGACCTTTCCAGTAACAGAAATCATCTTCATTAAAGAATGGAGGTCGAGTGGTGCTATACCCTCAATGTGGGTCATTCAAGAAGAGAAATCCTTGAACACAAAAAGACGACAAGCAAAAAAATTGCCAAGACTTTCGTCTTGGATTAGTAGTGCGGGAGAAAAGAGAACTTAACGAAAATATTAAAACTTGCGAATCAAAAAACCAAAACGAAAAGAAACTTAAAACAAAATGCTAGATTGGTGGTTTCACAAAATTGTAGTGCCCCCGCTCTGATACCAATTGTTGGATCGTAAAAGCGTCGCTAGAGGGGGGACGAATAGCGCGCATAAAACTTTGTTTCTTTTCTTTCGTTCGATTAAGAATATGAGTAATGCAGTGGAAAATAAAGAACACAAGTTTGTTTTTTCTTCGTTCACAATCCAGCGGTTGCTACTCCAAGGCTCCACGATCCTTGACCGCATACGAAGGGGCAATCCACTATAGAGTCTCCTCCTCGTTAGAGGTAGGAGACAACGATCACAAAAACCGAAAGCTTAAGGATGAGGCAACAAACCTACCTCACCTCATTACAATTAAAACCACGAATACAATAAATAAATAAGAACAAACTTGATGCTACCGAAGAAGATGTTGTAAGCTTGGCGTTGCATCGGCGTTATGATGGCGTTACGACATTAGAGCCTTGGCATTGTGGGAGCACTTTAAGAGCAATCTTGATGATCTTGGGTTCGAGTCCTCCCCTCTTTTTATAGACTTGTGCCTTGGAATAAGTCTAGATCCAGATCCTCAACTTGTGGATCTTATCACGAGGTGGCACCTTATCTTATCGTGAAGTGGCGGCGTCAAACATTATCCTTTTTGACCTTGTTTATTTGGATGATTTGTCATCATTCACTACACCAAAAAATCAAATAGACAACGGTGAAAAACCATTGTCTATTAGCCAAAAAATCTGTTGTTAATCGACCCGTTGTGAAAAGGGGGTCGGTCAAAGACAACGGTGAAAAACCGTTGTAGATTTAAGGAAAGACAACGGTGAAAAACCGTTGTCTATTAGAAAAAAAAACCGTGGTAAATCGACCCGTTGTGAATAGTGGTTTGGTCAAAGACAACGGTGAAAAACCGTTGTCTTTTTAAAGATAAGACAACGGTTTTTAACCGTTGTCTTTGACCAAACCACTATTCACAACGGGTTGATTTACCACAGTTTTTTTTTCTAATAGACAACGGTTTTTCACCGTTGTCTTTCCTTAAATCTACAACGGTTTTTCACCGTTGTCGACCCCCAATTTACCACGGTTTTTTTGCTCATAGACAATGGTTTTTTCAGCGTTGTCATTTCTCAACACATATATACACATAATAAACCGTTGTAGATGTTGCATTTTTAATATAAATCATACAACATCAATAAGAATTATAGAAAACACATATATACACTCCACTTGTAGCAATGTAAAATACAAGGTCACATTACATTTTAAATGATCACTTTTACCGATATATATGAAAAAGTACTGTGGCAAAACAACTACACATCATATGCACCAAAAGTATTTGCATAGCAAAACACTTATAGAATGTAACCAAAAGATGTATGTACACTTAAATCTCTCCTAATCATCAGATATGTGATCTTGTATGCAATCAGCCCACTCCGAACGTACTTCATCAATTTCCTTTGCAGCTATCATAGAATTTGTGAACTGCATGTGAAAAAATGAAAATGTAATTAAACGCTATGGTATCAATAAGAAAATTTGAAAAAATATCTAATATTACTATTGATCGTAGGGAAGACTTGTCAAAGGATGCGGCGCCTTCAATTATCTCTCTCATATATCGTAAAACAAAATACCCACATTGAGCTCCATCCGGTTGAAGGGGAACCTGTGATGGAAAAAAACCTCATCTGTACTGTTACTCCATCATCAAGCAATGCAGAAGAAACATACAGAAAGATCAAAATGAGATACGTTCCTTAAAGCAAGAGCTAGATCAGTTAAAGAGAGGGATTGTGATCATACTCCGCATAAAGATACTGGAGAAGATGATATCTTTATCTTGAAACAGAAGGCAGGCTTTGCTATATATTCAAACTTTTTTTTGTTTTTAATTATCTTTTCTGTTCATTGCCAATTTGATTAGTACAAATGTTTAACATGAAAAGCTAGAAGATGGTCATGTCAAGCTACAATCAAGACTGGAACAGGAAGAAGAAGCTAAAGCTGCATTACTAGGAAGAACAGAAAACATGGGCTTCTAAATTGGTTCAAATCACGGGTATAGATCAATCTGTATATGCTTCTTGCTAGTATATTTTTTTTTGCTTGTCAGTAAGGTTGTTTTTTTTTTACTAGTGACTTTTTGCAACTTTGCTGTAGTATTGTTGTAACATTTAGAATGAAAGAAGTTTTTGGGTCTGACTTTTGATTCTTTTACTCACAATAAGAAATAGGAATATTGTTCTTAGAAAAAAAGGGAAAACACTCAATATGCAACATTGAAAAAAAAGTTCAGTAGAATGCCATAAATCATACTAATGGAAGATGAATTCCATATCATGATAGTACATGCATTGCCTTATCAGTTATGCATGCTTTAAGATACGAATAAATTTTTGACTTGAAATTGCTAACTTTATATCCATAGGATGATAGGAGCAAAAATCTTTTTGAGACATTCCTCACAACTATCTGTGCAATCTACTTCATCATCATTGGAAAATTTATGCCCTGTTGGATTGCATTTTTCAGTGAGTATATTAAGGATGCATGTGACAACCCTATAGTCCAAAACATTCTGCACAACTTTACGTCATTGATGTGGTTACATTTGTTTGACACATGTTATGCTGAGCTCCAACAATTAAGAGCGATAGTGAGAAAATTGCAAATTAGAAGGGTACTACCAGTATCGCAGGCAATTCAGAGCACACTGTCATTTTGCTCCAGGAATCAGCATCGCAGCCAATTCAGAGCACAATGTCAATTTGCTCCAGAACACAATGTCGATTGGCAAAACACTCCAGAATAGATTGGAGCAAGTAGGCCGATCAGAGCATAATGTCAATTTAGCCACAGTCAAGAAGCAGATCAAGGCAAAACAAAATGTCGGGGAGGAGGTCAGATTAGGTTATGCTTAACAAAAAATAAGGAATTTGTAGATCTAACTCAAACTAATTTGATACCCACCTCAGCCAATTCCAGAATAGATCGGAGTTATCTGAAGATTATCAAAATGTCACTAAATAATTCACAAATAACTTGATTATATAAATGTCACTAAATAACAAATAACTTGATTATATAAATGTCACTAAATAACAAATAACTTGATTATATAAATGTCACTAAATAATTCAAATTATATAAGCTTCCCACGATGTAAAACATACCTTGATTATTTCCCACAAAGGGTGTTTCTTCCTGTGCTTGCCAACTTATACTTGTTAGGCACTTGTATAGCTAAATTTAAATAGATTGTAGCATTTACCGAAGAATCTTGTGTTTGCATCAAGTGTCTGGGCCAAGCTACATGTGATCCGATAGCATCACCAATGCTTTGACACACAGGGGTTGGAATTGGCAAAGGGGCGGTTTCATCCAATGCTTCATCAACCATTACGAAATAATGGTTCGTATGCTTACTTGGATCACCATTAAGATGCTCATCATCTCCCCCAATACTAACAATTGTACCAAAAGCTACATGGATGCCAGATTCCACACTCAATGCAACTAATTGACCCTTGTAAGACAAAACATAATGCTTGTATAAAAAATAAATGTATTTAAATTGGACAATTTCAATGATATCATTAAAGATTAAAGATACCTGTAAAGGCACAGCCTCGTTAATAAACTCCACATCGGCATCACTGTCTGCTTTCATCTCATTTGATAGACCATGATCATAGTTAAACTCATTTTCCTGCAAGGTTGAGGAAACTTCACACTACAACTTCCCTTCTCATCATTCTCAATCTCGCATTTGCCATTTCTAAACTATGTATCAAACCAACAAGAATGGTCAAGTTATTTAAGAATACAAACAAACCTGTCCACTCATTGCTCTTTGTAAAATCAATACCAACTATCAGATTCGAAGATTCAAGACCAGCATTTGAAAGAGCTTCAGTAACCTGCATTATAAAGGTGGAATAACTTAGAGTATTGCAAAGAAAATCTATTTAATAGACAAAAGAAAATTTGCAAAGTTAATTTAGGTTTTTAAGTTTTTATACAAGTATACTGATCGGATAAGGTGTAGCATGTCAACCCTTTCCAAATGTTTGCTTAGCATTGGCTTCTTATATCAAGCAGTGTTTTGAGAAGCATACTCAATTTGGCTTCAGCTAAAGTCAGCAAACACATCAAGTCATATTTGTCCCAAGTATTTGAAGTCAGCTACAGATATTTTATTCCTCCAATGAGCTCTATGTAAGACTATATCACTACTAATATTCAAATCAATTAAATTATATTAATTACATTCCCTAAATTTCTTTGATTACCTTGTACCTATTAAAGCTTATACTCTAATCAATTAAGCTCCTCTAGATATAGAACATATTGGTCGATTTTAAAAATGTCCAACTTTACATGACAAAAAGGTGTCACTAAATTAACACTCTGATTAAAATCATGGTAAGAATTTGATCAAATACAACTGCCAAATTTTCAGTTAATGGTTATGACTATGAGTGTGCTGAATATTTCAACAAATATACTCCTGTAATCCCAAATGTAAGAAAAGGCTCCTGCAGAAACCTTCCAAATAATTGAAAAAAATTCTTTTAAAGTATTTCTCAAGATAAGTAGCCTTAGATTTAAGTTTTAAATCCTCAATGGTAAAATTATAAGAATGAAAAGTGTTATGAAGTGCTAATAACTTGTTAGCAACTTTTACCCGCACTAGAGTTTCAAATGAAACAAATTGCTAAAATGATAGATCATGTAAGTCTATTACTAAAGGAACTTGGAAAATTCAACATGTAGGTGAAATTCAAACAAAACTTTCAAGTCTAGACATATTGCACACATTAAGGAATTACTATGGTGGCATGAAGACATCCTACTGCATCAAATTCTACAAAGAGACAAAAGTTAATATAATAAAATTGAAATGCAACGAGTAAATGCAAAGAGTTTTAGCAACCCACTTTGCTAAAAGAATTTTCTTCTCAATTTGAATAGAAATCAAAGATCTGCATAAGAGAAACACCATGACCATTGTCTCATGCAAAGCAAAGCTTCTCGAGGCACTCACTCGCTTTACTTGCATATATGGCTTACCCACTTCTCCAATTCATTAATATTAATTAACATGGATACCAATTCATTAATATTAATTAACATGGATACCAATTCATTCCTTTGATTGCGAGACTAATGCATCCATAGAAAAATCAACAACTACTACTCATGGCGTGCAATATGTATATACACAACTTACCTTCAAGTGACCATAGCGTCTCATGGGTCCGACTTCACCGAATAATGCTTCCAGCTATGAAGGAAGAAAAGATGAACCAAATAAATAACTGAGCAAACAATCAAACCAAACGACACAAAAAAAAAAGTGTTAAAATTACCTCAGAGGACTTGAACGAATAGGGGAGATTGGAAACGAAGATGGTGGAAGGGCAGTGCCCGCCATCGATCTTCTTCTCATTGGAGTCATTGCTCCGTTTCCTTTTCCCCATCTATATCGTAACACCAAAAAAAGATAACTTTTCCCCTCTTCTTCAGGAGGGTTGAATTGAGAAGTAGAAGATCTATTACGTGCGGGCTTCGAGCAAGTGTCAAGCGGTGCGACGATTAGAAGAGACGGTAACACAGGTTGGAAGAGGGCACCAGTAAGCGTCAGTAGAAGACAGTCCCGTCGGCCCCTTCGTCGGAGAGGAGAGGCGCGCGGTCGGGGATCCTATCACATACGGCGGCGCGAGGTAAAGTGACGCCGACGGTCGAGTCTTTGTCGAGAGGGAACCGCTTGATCTCGGATAGAGAAGGGAGCGACCAGATTTTACAAACCCAGTGACCCGGAATCTAACAGACGGAGATTTTTTGGGAAATAGGAACGGCGGAGGTTTTTGGAAAGTAGGAAGAGAAGTTTAGGGAAGCATTATTTAACCTAACAAATTTTTAAATATATAAAAACTTTTAAAAAAATTATTGTTTTAATATATTGTTTAAAAAATATATATAAATTTTTAAATATATTGTTGTAAACATATATATTTATATTTAAAAAAAAAAACTTATTTCCAATAATTTTAAAAAAAATAGTATTAATAATTAAAAAAATAATTTCACCGTTGTATTATAATAATAAAAAATAGTATTAATAGTATTAAAAAAAATCACCGTTGTATTATTTCCAATAATTTTTAAAAATTAGTAAAAATAATTTAAAAAATAGTATTATAAACTTTTAAAATTTCATTGACAACGGTTTAAAACCGTTGTAATATTATCACAACAACAATAAAAAAATTCTCATTGACAACGGTTGATTGCACCGTTGTCCCAACTGTTGTTAAGATAAAAAAAAACCTTAAAGACAACAGTTCTGGAAAACCGTTGTAAAATGTGTTGTTGATTTAAAAAAAATATGCTCAACGACAACGGATACTGTAAAACCGTTGTCTTTTGTGTTATGTGGGCGCTCAAAGACAACGGTTTTGTCAAAAACTGTTGTCTTTTAACAAAAAGACAACGGTTTCTCCTAAAACCGTTGTCTTTGTGGTGTTGTCTTTTGTCATTTTTGTTGTAGTGATTAGTCGACTGATGACCTTCATCAGTCGACTGCTAGAGCATCAGTCGACTGCCAGCTTGATCATTTATTGCAATAAGAGGTTAGCATGGAATATGGTAAATATGATGATTCCTTATCGTCTAATCTCGACCTAGACCTTCCACTGGAAGTCTTTGTTGGATCGCTGCCTACGGTCGTCCCCGTACAGAGGACATAACCTTACCATCTCTCTTCGCACTCGTGCTTACCTCTGGTCCTTTATGACCTATTGCTTTACTTTCGGTCTTCACCTGGGTTCTTCGACTCCCACGAAGTTCTCTCGGTGTCGCCCGACCACCATGGTTTCTCGACTTGAGATTCTCCGGGTGTCGCTGACCTTCAGCTTAGCTTAACCATTTCCTTCACACTTAATTCAACTCATGAGATAACGATATGACCTTAATTTTGGGTCTTTGTCATAATCAAAACCTATGTTTGATTATCTGGTGCCCCTGCACTAATAGTCTTCAAACTCACTTTTAGTTTTTCTTTTCTTTTTGATCGAACCTGCCACTAAAGCAATACCATTCTCGGTTTGACCCGAGTTAGCTTGTTCATGTAGTTCAAGTTTGCAAAATAATTCATCTAGTCTATTTGTAGAAAGATCCCTAGAGACCTTATAGGCATCGACGATGGATGTCCATAAGGCATTCCTCAGGAATGCCTCAAGTATATACCTAATTACATCCCTATTTTCTATTTGATGTCTGATTAAATGCAATCCATTTAAAATATCTTTTATTCTCATGTGAAGTTGACTAGCATTTTCATTTTTGTTCATTTTACAATTAAAAAGTTTATAAAGTAACATGCCCCATTTAGCAATTCTAGTGTCATTAGTGCCTTTATGCAATTCAATTAATTTGTCTCATACTTCCTTAGAGTTTTCGAAGGGACCGACTCTATTGAGCTATTCTTTGGCAAGTTCGCATTGCAAGGTGTTAAGGGCCTTGAAATCGACTTGAGCTAGTTTTCTAACGTTCGTGGTCCATTTCTCTGATTCTAACAACTCACTAGAGTCGTCTACTAGAGAGACAAAACCTTTCCTAATCGAAAACCACACCTCTAGGTCGGTTTTCAGGTAACACTCCATTCGCCTCTTCCAATAGGAAAAATCCTCTCCGTTGAAGAGAGGAGGGCGAACGATGCTATACCCTTCTAAGTGCGATATTACTAAATAATTTTTTTAAAATTTTAATTTTAAATTAATTAAAATTCAGAATTATTCCTAGAGTTATTTAAATTAAATAATATTATGCAAAGATTAAATTTAAACTAAAGCACTAATAAAAAATTTATTCTAATGCAAAAGAAAATATTATTTTAAGACAAAAATAATATTAATGCAAAATTATTCTAAGAAAAAAATAAATATTAATGAAAAATTATTCTAAGACAAAAATTAATGTAAAAATTAATGAAAAATTATTCTAAGACAAAAATAAAAAAATTAATGAAAAATTATTCTAATGCAAAAATGCAAAAACTAAAGAAAATCCTAAAGCTCTCGATGGTGGTTGCACCAAATTCGGAGCGTCCCCGTTCTAATACCAATTGTAGGATCGAAATGCTCCGCGAGAGGGGGTGAATCTCAAAGGTTACATATTTTCTTTGGATTTTAAAAATTTATTTTGAAACACGAGTGTGCATCGAAATAAATAAGATAGAGAGACAAGCGTTTTTACTTGGTTCACAACCCTAGCTAGGTTGCTACTCCGAAGCCTGTAGCTCTTCCGAGAGCTACCTCGATGGGCAATCACTATAAGACCGTCTGACTCGAGAACTCTCAACTTCGGAGGGGTTTTCTTTTACAAAAATGAGAGATATGTAACACTCTACCTTATCTTTTGAAATTAAGTACACAAAGCGAAAATAAATATAAGCAAGTAAGAACTAAAGTATACTGACACTTTTAGGGCTATCGAAGTAGGCTTGGAGTGTCATAATTTCAACTTCGTGAAGGTATGGAGCTCTTGTGGACGACGAGGAATAGTAGCAGCACTTGGATGTAGTAAAATAATTTGTATTTGGAGCTGGTTGTGCATTTCTTTTATAAAGCTTTTCCAGTCGACTGGAATGCCCTCCAATCGACTCCACATCAGACCATCGATATGGTACTTCGGGTCTTCCAGTCGACTAAACACGCCCCAGTCGACTCCAAGTCACCCAACTCCGTATTGGGAAATTTGCCTCTCTAGTCGATTGAAACTCCCCAGTCGACTGAAAATCTTTCCATCTGTGCTGTCAGATCTTCGATCGATCACCAACTAATCCTGCCAACTAGGTATCTAGTCGACTGACTCGTACCCAGTCGACTGGACTTTAGTCGACTAGAATCTATTCAGTTGATTAATCCCTACAAAATGAGATTAGCACAAGCAAACAATATGAAACATGATAGCAGTAGTAAAACTTCTTGTCACGCCCCTGAGGTATACCTTGTCCGGCCAACGGACGGAACCCCCCTTATGACAATTCAATGCACAGTTGTTACATAGCCATTTAGTCGCAGCCAACACATCAAGTAAGAAGTATATGAAAAACAAAACAGTGGAAGACTATGATAATAGAGTTATAAACTCAACAAACTGCATACCGGTATGACTGACCACACAGTAAAGAAATACCACAATAAATCTGAAAAGGTATATACAAACTTTAACAAATAATCAACAATACAATCACCATAAGAATCCAAGTCCATAATGTGAAACATACGATAAGCATAAGTCAGGACCCTCAGAACATGAGATGGGATGGGATCAACTGGCGATGCTCCAAGTCCATCACAACGTTTTCTACCTGCCACTTGGGTGACAAGAAACCCAGGGTCTGTGGTCATGAGTATAAAACTCAGCGGTAATATGAAAGATAGTGCATAAACAACATCTAACATATGGAGATCGATGGTATACAGTCTACAGATATAACAGTTATCCTTCAGTATAACCATAAACAATGCATATACCAAATGACCAACTGAACATAATGTAATGTACTGACATATATGAGAGTCTGCATCGACACTCCTCATAACATCCTAAACAAATATACAACAACATAACAAGTACAACATTCATGCCTCACTCTTCACCAACAAACACACCAACGCCCCACCCACAACAGTATAGAATATGAAAATAGCATGTAAAATGATGTACAAATATATGCAGTAATCATAGCTCAACCAAATGCAACATCTCACAGGCTTATGCAAAATATAGATATATATATATATATATATATATATCAAATACACACATACATAAACATATATATGCCTCACACCTAGCAATGCATATGCATGGTCATGTCTCCATACCCCGCACATCGCCATGACCCTAGTATGGACGGGGTGGCACAACATGACAATTGTCCCAACTCACACCTACCACTACTCTTGAGTGGTCGAGTGGGCAGTATGAGTAAATACCTAGCCACGAGAGCTATAAGCTACACAACGGGGGTCCCTGGTGCTGGTCGTTCCAACTGTCACAACCCATGAGTGGTCGAGTACTGCAAACAGGACAATTGTACACAACTCCAACTACCACCATCTATAGTGGTCGAGTGTGCAACTCTAACTACCACAATCAATAGTGGCCCAGTAACGCAACTCCAACTACCACCATCTATAGTGGCTGAGTGCGACACAAAAAATGATCTGCACTCAACCCTGCTACTACTACCACGAATGGACGAGGAGGCAGGATGACTGGCGACCCATCTCAACCACAAGGGAGACCCAGTCGATAGCATGCATGCAATATAATGATGCATAATGCCTCACATAACTCCACAACACACTCTCTCACAGAGAGCCATAACCGACCAACAACAACCATACTAGGACCACTAGTCCATAACCACACCATCGACAACCCATGCAACCACACCCAAAATATGATTCGCAATAGATGCACAACGTAAGGAATGTGACACGACATCAAACCCACCTTTGGATCCACTAGCTACCACCAGTAATAAAACATGATAACTCAATCCTGGTTTACAACTAAGTCCGGCTACATGCATTTAATTAACCTGTAAAGGTCAACATACAATAGAGTCTGTAATCCATAACAGTGATGAATGTAATGTAAAGATAACAACAACTTATCTCAAATTACAAAGGCTAAGTATCAAGCACATGAATAAATTGGAATGGAGTCAAGGTACTGGTGTCATCATCAACATAAAATTCATGCACTAGAATCAACAACTACCTGACCAAGGTAGGGGTTATCCACTTGATATGAAGCTCGTGACAATGATCTTCATGCCAGTGGACCTGCCTCGTATACCAAACCTGCACATATCATCAACTACGGTTAAGTTCAAGAACCCGACAAATATACAAATTAACTACTATATCATTCCTATGTTCACATCTTTTTATCGAATACGAACTAGAAACCCCGATCACCCACTCTTTGCAACCCTAGATCACCCACCATCGTTCCTACTCGGCCTCGGTGGTAGATAAAGCAACACAAGGTTGCTTCCTACTACAACAACTTGTTGGTGCAATCGACCCAGGTCACGATTGACCAGACTCGAGTAGTGGTTTGATGTTAGTGTTTTGATGTTTGACACTGATGTTTGACAAGGAGTTGACAGTTGTTTGATAATGGGTTGACTATATGGTTGACATGGGGTCGATCATATGATGGAGAAGTCCAAGTGGGACACTTGACAATGGAAAGTCTAAGTCTTGTGTACTTGGCATGGAAAGTCCAAGCATGGGTCTTGGCAAGGGAAAGTCCAAGCTTGAGTATTGGCAAATGGAAAGTCCAACATGGGTTGGCAAGGGAAGTCCAAGGGTTGATATTGGCGGCGTAAAGTCCAAGGGTGGAGTCTTGGCAGCATAAGTCCAATGGTTTAGCGGTGTAAAGTCCAAGCGTGTGTCTTGGCAGCATAAGTCCAAATGTGCCTTGGCGGTATAGACCAAGTTAGCATAACATAGCCGATGGAAGCACCTGAAGGCTAATGTATGGAAGAACAAGTTGTTGGGTTCCCCGGCACCGATGTTGGTGTGTGTTCGAACATGTTTTGTAAACATGCACACAGCGGAAGCAAAAACAAGTAAAAAACTAATTTATTACAACACACACACCACACGCATGCAAGGATATATCAAGTGTAGACATAATCACCATTTCAAATTTTGCAATAAAGGAAAACTACTCTAGGTATACCTGACGAATTACGTGAAGTGGGAATAGCATCAACCAAGCGACCCTCGCGAGTTTCGCCTCTATTCGTATCCGCAATGAGTATTGTCGGGATAGCTTCAATAAGATACGATCCCCGTCTTCACAAGAGTTACTAGCCTCGCATCGAAGACATTGTGATCCGAGAGACAATCACAATCCGAATCAAAATCGGATCCAAAAATGAGTTCCACGAACTCTCTTATCGGAAGAAGTTTTCGTCAACCAATTGACGAAACCTTGGTCCTCCACCAAAGGGGATTGCCGGAGATCCAATCCCCTACAAGTAGGTCGCTATCGGAGCGCAAAATGTCGACCAAATGACCTCTCTACGTAGAGGACAGCAAGCTGTCCAAAACTGGACGGCTTGTTTTTGTGGAGGAGATGGTTGGCCAAACAAGTTGGCAGGTTGCTCCTTGGTCACCAGAGGCCAAGGGAGGTTGGCCAATGCCTGAGGATGGTCGGAGGGCTATTAGTGGTTGGTGGTTGGCCAGCAGCAAGGATGAGGTGGCGGAACAACTCCTTGCGTGGCACCAATAGGTTGGGCGGCAACAATAAGGGAGGAGAAGAGGGAAAAACGGCTAGGGTTTCGCAAACCTTGAACCGATCAATCTCAAAAACCCTAAAGTCATGTTTTTATAGAGAACATATTATCCTAACGGTTATTGGTTCATAACCAAAATCCGTTAACCCGCTCCAATAACTTAAGTTAAAATAAACCAAACCGCGTTGGTCTATTTTAAGTTAAAACGAACTGAACCAATTTCGGTTCATTCGTTTAAAACAAACCAAACCCCTTTGGTTTATTTTCCACCATTGGATTAGAACAAAACCGATTTGGTTCATCCATCATGTCTTCATAAGACTCAACCCATCTACACTTCCGTTGCGACTGAAACAATTTCATGCTCGCTCTTCGTTTGGTCCAACCAAACCATGTCTCTCTCGATCTTAGAATCCTATTCTCAAGCTCGTTTTAAATCGTTCGAATAATACTTGTTGTGCATGTGACCAAATAGGTTTTCAGTTTATGTTGGTCGTGTATAATTAACCATTAATTATAGAACGATTATGAGTGACACCTAGTAGTATATCATGATCCCCAATTAATCGGAAAATCAATGATTGATCCCAGAACGCTTCTGAAATCCTTTAGCAGCTATAGTGAAACGTGCCCCGTTCCCTTCACTCATCTTACACCCACTTGGTTTAAGACATGGTCTATGTGTCAGTCCCCACTAGGCTAACCATGTCATACCTAGCCCAAGTATTACTTCCTCATCCTTCGGATTCTAGTTACTGTACATGTATCCAAGAGTGTCATACTCTAAACATGTTATGATTTGGCCAAAGACTTTAGTAACAATCCGACGAGAGGTCATAGGGTATACATCTCCTCGCAAGGAGTGGTGAATCCTCTGTAGGCTATTCAAACACCTCCGGCCACTTCGACTTATACCCAATCATCTCGGGTCCACATCTCCTCGAAGATGCTTACTTAAGATGTCAAAGCATAAGTCTTCATGACCAAGTTGACTTGAATACCTCAAGTCAAAGGAACATCACACTTAAGCTGCAGTAAGAACTTCATTGACATATACATATATGCAGAGAACCATATGAAGTCTTACAGCTAGTTACTCCAATTAACTAATTACCATAACTAGCATCCACAATTAACTTCGGATATCCCAATGTCTCCCAGCCAGTGAGGAACAACTGCTTGAATAAACCAAAGAGTATAACTCGTGCTAGTCTCAACAGAATTAATGGTGTCCGAATACATCAATGTAGGATCGAGTAAGCCGACAGAGGGGGGTGAATCTCAGTATTTTATAATTTTTCTAATCAGAATATGTAGCGAAAATTAAATTCAAGTTAGACACAACAATTTACTTGGTTCACAACCCTGACTGGGTTGCTACTCCAAGGCTCGTAGCTCTTTCGAGAGCTACCTCGTTGGACAATTCACTAGATACCCTCCGATTCGAGAACTCTCGACTTCGGAGGGAGTTCGCTTTTTGCAAGTATAAGAGAAGGGTAACTGTCATGCCCCAAGAGTATGTTGTGTCGAAAAGCAAACAGATGACATCTCTCCAGACGTGGTAAATATTTCGTTAATACAAGGCTCCAGAGGTCATAACAACAACAATATACATATATATATATATGTATACAAAATACCACAAATAGTAAAACATAAACACAACATAACAAACTAAACTACAACAAATACTCACAATGCATACCGGTATGACTGACCACATCACACATAACGGAACACCAACAAAAGCCCAAATCCACGTGTGTACATCACATGACAAGTTCACATCACCTTACACCACGAAAAACATCAAATACATAACACAACAATACAGGAAGTCCAAAACAATCATGGGAGTCTCGGAGGTGAGATGAGATGTCAGCCGGCCAGTGGTGCTCCAAGCTATCACGAAGACTTCTACTTGTTACTTGGGCAACAGAAAAACCTAGGGTCTGTGGTGGTGAGTAAAACTCACCAGGTAATAGAAAAACATGTATATATATGAAATGTCACATGTAATTCAACAACATAATCTAGAGGTATAACAAGTATAACAACACAGTATATAAATACATGCATATACCGTCTAACCAAATAAACAACGTATAACGCAGACATACCTGAAAGTCTGCTATGCTACTCTAATCCAACCTGAGAATATATCCAACATATATAACAGGAAGAGTAATACTACTCACAATCTACTCATGATACAGGTCAAGGTATCTAATGGTCTGTCCAAAAAATATACAAGTATCCGACACAACCATATAACAAATACAAGAAGCATACATGAATATAATGTACAACCAAATGCAGCAAGCATAGTACAATCAAATGCAACATCATAATAAGCATATATATATAGACTGCATATATATATATATATATATATATATATATATATATATATATATATATATATATATATATATATATGGTAATATGTAAAGCGCCATAAGATACTATAATACAAAGATCCATGGTCATGCTCACAAGACTTCTACTGCTACCACGACCCCAATGTGGCCTAGGTGGCACGACATGACAACTATCCCAACTCTACACCAACCACCTCTCTAGAGTGGATGAGTGGGTAGTATGATCAAGTAGCATATGAGCGTAAAGAGCTCGTTACACAATGGGGGTCCCTGCTGCTGGCCACTCTGACTGACACTACCAATGAGTGGTCGAGTGCCACGCACCCAGGAAAACTACACACAACTCTAACTACGACCATCTAAAGTGGTAGAGTGCGGCACAACAAATGCTCTGCCCTCACACCAGTTACTCCTCGGGGAGTAACCTGGGAGGCAAGATGACTGACGACTCTCTCAACCCCAAGGGAGACTATGTCGTCAAAATGCATGCAAATGACATGAATGCACTATCACACGTACAGACATCTACCACAGACTCTCTGTTGAACAGAGAGTCGTACCCATCTGACCAATACACTCTCTATCCTGTAGAGAGTCATACTCAACTGATCGACGAACTCTCTATCCTGTAGAGAGTCATACTCAACTGATCATAACTCTCTATTCAATAGAGAGCCGTACTCAACTGATCGATGCACTCTCTATCCTGTAGAGAGTCATACTCGACTAATCATATCAAGCTGGGACCACCAGTCCGTAGCGACACACTAATCATCCTTCACTTAACCATTACACAAAACATGGTTGGTAATAAGTATGTAACATACGGGTATTGGAATAAATCCTACCTTTAGGGTATTACCTACCCACGAATGAACCTTTACCCAATTTACAAATCAGGTTATCATCCGTACTCCAACATCTACACCCTGCTAAACATTTAGGCCTATTTACATCACATCTATAACCCTAAATCATAATAAAGGAAATGTGATATCAACCTTTGAGTAAATATAGCAAACGATAAGTATCAAGCATAAGATAAATAAGAGCAGAGTCAAGATAATATGAACAACTAACATGCTCATATTTATGACTAAATCTGAATGCAATTACATCTACCTGACCAGGGTAGGAAATTACCCATCTATCAGTATCTCGTGCTAGCAGTCCATACGTACAAGCATTTGTCACCAATCAAAGTCCTGCAAGAAAGAGCAAGGAACATAACTAAGTTTTTAATAAGTCCAATGGTGATATCAAATCCCTATTGATTAAGTTATCCACTCAAACGATCTATCCGTTTCCCCAAACTACATCTCCCGCCAAATAACTACCTTTTCCATTAACTAAAATCAACCACCATATCAGTTAACAAAACAACATTGATATACATTCATAAACATTCAAGTTTGGACTTACCAAGCCTAGCTTTTTCACATCTTCTTATTCTAATTCAAGGTATCGGATTAAAGTCCAAACATCCAAATTGAAAGCAACCTCATAATCTTATTTGTTCATCCAATAGAAATATGTTAACTTAATCAACATACAAAAACCTTACCTCCTAATTCATTCCGCTTCCACCAGCTCGTTTACAACCCCTTTTATAGAGCATCATAAATCCTTCCATACATCAACTTATTCCCTAGAATCAATTACTCATCAATTAAGAAGAGAAATATGAACGAAACTCACCTCTCGACCACAAGGCACCAGCAGGATCGATCCACGCCAATATAGGAGAAGATCAACAACACCCGCTGCCCACCAAACAGTCAATCATAGTTGTAAACATAATTAAATCAAGCTCAACCATTACCCAATAAAGGAGACACTACCAAATAACTTACCTCATGACACAACCATCACCGGCTCCCGACGACAGTCACAAGATACCCAACTCACCTTCACAGCCAAGCAAACCCCATCATAGCACACCATCCGGCTTGCTCTACAGAAATTGAAGCTTCACCGACACTAGAAAATCCCTCGACAGCAACCTTCCCTTCACCCTTGTTCTGTTCACCGACAGAAACACCTGCTACTCTATCACTAGAGTTGCTGAGAAATTTGAAAGAAAGGACTACAATTGGAGAGGGATCTATCCGAAATCAGGGAAGAAGGCACTGCTCACCTTGCTCCGACTTCGATCAAGAAGAAAAACTCCCGATTTGCTACGATGTCGATGCAAACTCCAGCCCTAGTTTGAAACAAAGTGCCACCACCGCCGAGATCAGGGAAGAGGGCACTGCTCACCTTGCTCCGACTTCGATCGGGAAGAACAACTCCCGATTCGCTATGTCGTCGACGCAGACTCCAGCCCTTGTTCGGAACAAAGTGTCGCCGCTGCCGCTGATGCAACCTTCCTAGCCGCCGCGACGCCGCTGTCGATCACCGTCGTTTGCCTAGAGGAGAAAGAACGAGAGGAAAGGGATCAACTGCAGCGAGAACGGAGACACGAGGGTAGTTGAATCGCGAGGAAGGCAGATCGCAAGGGAGAGGTTGAGTGAAGAAATCCGTTCGCGATAAAGAAATAAAGAAAAAACGCTGCTCAGGAGAGAAAACGGCGAGGAATTAAAGGAATGGGTTAATGGGTCGGGTCGGGTTTTGGGATAACGGATCGGGTTTAATTAAACCCTTGCTTCATTCAATTAAAGGAATTAATCTAAACCTAGGTTAGGATGAAATTAATTCCTAACCATTCTTCATTAATTTAATTTATCCCAATAATAATATTTTTCCTTTAGCCCTCCATTTGCGGTATTTTACAGTAACAACCTACCCTCTCTTGAATTTAAATACAAAAGTGAAATGAAATTAAACTAAGACTACTTTATACCGACACTACTGAAGATTCGGATGCAGGCTCAAGGTGTCGGAAAAGCATCCTTTTTGAAGGTTGAGGCTCTAGTGATCGTGAGGAAATTTTGGCAGCACTTCGATGTTGAATGATATCGATCTTTGGATCTGGTCGAGCACAACTTTTATAAATGTTTTCCAGTCGACTGGAATGCCTTCCAGTCGACTCCACATCAGCCTGTCGATATGGAATTCGTGGTCTTTATTGGTGATCGATTAGAAGCTAGAGGGGGGTGAATAGCTTGTTTTTCGTTTCTACAAAGAGATTAGCGGAAGCACAACAAAAATAAAAATAACACAAACAAAAAACAATGCTAACACGATTCTTTTACGTGGTTCGGAGATAGCGCTCCTACTCCACGGTGATCCTTGAGGTGGATCAACCCTAATCAAAATCACTATGAATCTTTCCTTTACAACAATCCTCCTCTTCTTACAAAGAATGAAACTTGAGCTTAGAGAGAGGAGGAGGGGATTTAAAATCACTAGAAAGCTTGAAAACTTGTGGAGGCTTGAGAGTATTATCAGAGAATAAGCATTAATCCCAAAAACCTCTACCAGCCCTCTTTTTATAGAGAGAAGGCTGATTTTCCCGTTTGAGCACCATTAGTCGACTGATGCACGATCGATCATCACGTGGTTAATGTTAACGATTCACGACATTTATAGTCGTTTCCTCCAACGAAACTCTCATCAGTCGACTGATGGAGTTATCAGTTGAGTAAGACTCCATTCTGTGCCCATTTTTAACTTGATCAGTCGACTGCCACTGTTGGCAGTCGACTGATCGCAACACCAGTCGACTGTCATGACCAAAGTAGTCGACTGATGGTCAGGGTTTCATCCTGACTCAGTCGAGCACCTGACCAGTCGACTGATACATCGTATCAGTCCACTGATACTCATCAAGTATGAGTAATTCATACTTGATTTCACCCCTAGACCTAGACTCAACCTTCTAGCTCTTCCTTAAGCCTTGTGCCTCCAGGATCCCTCCGAGTCTGCGACTTGTTCATCCTTTGCGCTTTGCTTCCAAGAGCTTCCTTCGGTTTTATCATGTCTTGGGTTTTCCTTTTCCAAATCGTGCTTGGACTTTACGCCGCCAAGTTTACATGCTTGGACTTACACTGCCAAGACTTGCCTTTGGACTTCCTTTGCCAAGGTTCGTTTGGATTTAATGCCGCCAAGACAACATGCTTGGTCTTATGCCGCCAAACCTTTACCTTGGACTTCTCTTGCCAAGATCATACTTGGACTTTGCCTTTACCAAGTCTTCATACTTGGATTTCCCTATCACTTGAACATTGTATCAATTAGATCACAAATTGTTGCCTATCTTAGATGATTATCCAAACATCAAAACATATAAATGCTTGGGGCATTGTTGCACCAACAATCTCCCCCTTTTTGATGTTTGACAATCATTTAAGTTAGGTCTTCCAAGGATACACACATAATCATATTTCCAAATCATATAATCATATATCCAATTCAAACTTAAACATTTCTTCTCCCCCTTTGACATACATCAAAAAGAGAAGAAAGACAAAATCATATATTTCATAAAAGAATAGAATGTGTTATAATCTTGAACTAAGGTATAGAATTGACATTTAGCTCCCCCTTAATCCAAGATATAGTTCATGATGAGTAAAAGACATGTGAAGCAAAATCCTATCAAACAATTTGAAGGTTTAAATCCTAACTTTGCATCAACAATGTAAATTTGAGAATGAAAAAGATACATCTTATGAAACTCCCCCAAAAACACCGCATTAAACAGTCCTAAACATTTGTTTATACTCAATATTACTATGCTAAAATTTTAGGAAATCCAGAATACACGAAATATCAGAAAATGGAGCTATTTATCAGAAAAAATAGTGTATCAGTGGACTGGTTTTTGAACCAGTCGATTGCTACGCCTGAAACCCGAATTTCAACCTTTTCAGTCCAAATTCAGAAATGCATTAGAAATTCCAGAAACTTTGAAAAATCACGAAATTTTGTGTACACATTTCTGAAATCATACTTTATCAAGGAAAAATATTTTTAAAAATATATGTTTTCAAGATTTCAAGATTGATACAAACTTGGAGAGTGACAAAAGTTCTAATGTTTTTGCAAACTTTGTATCACTTTTGTGTTTCACTTAAAAATTGTTTTTCAAAATATGATAAACATAGTTTAAAATATATTTTATTTGACATTTTCAATCATGTTCTTGGAGCTATATACATATCAATTGTGTATAAGCATTCCCAATGAATGGGCCAATGAAGAATTAATGTCTCTAGATGACACTTTGGTCCATAGTAATGCATCATAACAAGCATGATAAACCAAGTGCATCTTCCTAACATCTCACATGTTGTCTAAGTTGCTCAATACAAAAATCATTGTTTCTTAGGTATTTTGTGAGATGCTTAAACGTATAAATCCTAGGATTTCTATAGGATCATGCAAACCTATACCTTTATTCAACCAAGCACATTCCAAGTTCTCTCCTAAGTGATGAAAATTCTACCTTGGGGAGAGTCTTGGTAAATATGTCGGCTAGGTTGGACTTGGATTCAATGTAATTAAGCCCAATGTCCCCCTTAGCCACATGATCTCTAATGAAGTGATGTTTCACTTCAATGTGCTTAGTCCTAGAGTGATGCACCAGATTTTTGGTTAAGTTTATGGTGCTAACATTATCACAAAATACTTTCATGTTGGAGTAAGATAGCTCATAATCTTCTAAGGTATGTTTCATCCATAGTAATTGAGCTACACAACCACCCATAGCCAGATACTCGCCCTCGGTGGTGGATAGGGCAACACAAGGTTGCTTCCTACTACTCCAACTAACTAGGGAGGACCCAAGGAATTGGCATCCACCACTAGTACTCTTCCGATCCAATTTACAAACGGCATAATCGGAATTGATGTACCCAACCAAATCAAAAGACCTAGTCCTAGGGTACCATAGTCCTACATTTAGTGTGCCTTTAATATATCTTAATATTCTCTTAACAACAACTAAATGAGATTATTTTGCACAAGATTGATACCTAGCACACATACCAACCGCAAATAATATGTCGGGTCTACTAGCGGTTAAGTACAAAAGGCTACCAATCATGCTCCTATAGAGTGTAAGATCAATTTGTTTTCCTTCATTATCACTATCTATTTTAGTATTGGTTGCCATTGGAGTTGAAACTACCTTAGCATTTTCCAAACCAAATTTCTTAATCATTTCCTTAGCATATTTGGTTTGATAAATATAAATTCCTTCACTTGTTTGTTTAACTTGTAATCCTAGGAAGAAATTTAATTCCCCAACTAGACTCATTTCAAACTCTTTTTCCATATTCTTAATAATGTCTTGGAGAAGTTCATCATTTGTTGACCCAAAGAAAATGTCATCAACATATACTTGGGCTACAAAGATGTCCGTTGATGTTGATTTTATAAATAGAGTTTGATCTACACTACCCCTTTTAAAGTCCTTAGAAATTAAGAAAGATGATAATCTTTCATACCAAGCCCGGGGATCTTGTTTCAAACCATACAAAGCTTTCCTAAGCTTGTATACATAGTTTGGTTAGTCCATATTCTCAAACTTGGGAGGTTGTTCTACATATACCTCTTCCTTAATAAACCCATTTAGGAATGCCGATTTAACATCCATTTGATGGAGTTTGAAACCCATATAGGAGGCATACCCTAATAGTATTCTAATAGACTCTAACCTAGCAACCGGGGCATATGTTTCATCATAGTCAAGTCCTTCAACTTGATTAAAGCCCCTTGCATCTAATCTTGCCTTATTCCTAGTAATATTCCCTTGGTCATCTAGTTTGTTCCTAAAGACCCATCTTGTAGTAATGATGGTGTTTTCATTAGGTCTAGGAACTAACTCCCATACTTGACTCCTTTCAAATTGAGCCAATTCATCTTGCATTGCTAAGATCCAATCCGGATCAAGTAATGCATCTTTGATTGTTTTGGGCTCAATTTGAGAAATTAGAGTTATATGACTAGTGGGATCCCTATGAAATGACCTAGTCCTAACACCTTGAGATAATTCACCCACAATTTGGTCTAAAGGGTGATTTTGATGAATTCTTATGGTTCTAGGAGGTGTATTAATTTGAGTTTGATCATAATTAATCTCAATCCTTTGCTCATCATCGGAATCACCTCTTACTCCCCCTTGATTTAATCCTCCCCCTTGATCATTACCCCCTAAGGTTAAATCTTGAAATTGTTGGGTAATTTCTTGATTTTCATTATTAATATCATCATCAATAGGGTTTCTAGGGTATGTATTGGAAGTTTCGACAAATTGGACATTTGAAAATTCCTCAATCTTTTGAGTTCTTTTATTGTAAACTCTATACCCTACACTAGTGGATGAGTATCCAACTAGGATTCCCTCATCCGCTTTGGACTCAAACTTACCTAGGTTGTCTTTGGTATTTAAAATATAGACTTTGCATCCAAAGACCTGAAAATAATGAATTGTTGGAATTGTACCATTCCACAATTCAAATGGAGTTTTTCCTAAAAACCTATGAATTAATACCCTATTTTGGATATAGCAAGCGGTATTAACCGCTTCCGCCCACAAGTAGCTAGGTAAGGAGTATGCATTAAGCATTGTCCTAGCCGCTTCTTGTAGGGCACGATTCTTCCTTTCCACAACCTCATTTTGTTGGGGTGTTCTAGGACAAGAAAATTCGTGCTTGTACCCTTGTTCTAGACAAAAAGTTGAGAAATTAGAATTCTCAAATTCTCCACCATGATCACTACGGATCCGGTTGATTTTGAGTTTTCTTTCATTTTCTACTCTTTTGCTAAATCCTATGATTATTCCTAGGGTTTCATCTTTATTTTTCAAGAAAAATACCCAAGTAAACCTAGAGAAATCATCAACTATTACTAGGCAATATCTACTACCAATCATAGAAGGGGTACTATGACAATCAAATAAGTCCATATGTAAAAGTTCTAAAGGTAAAGCGGTACTAAGTAAATTTTTACCTTTGTGTGATGTTTTTTATTGTTTCCCTTCTTGGCATGCATCACACATTTTGTCCTTGAATAATTTGACTTTAGGCAACCCTTTGACTAACTTCATTTTTTCTATTTTGGCTATGTTCTTCATGTTTATGTGTCCTAGTCTCCTATGCCAAAGCCAACTTTCTTCCTCTTTTGCAATAAGACACTTAGTAGAAGCATTAGTAGCATAGGATAAATCAACATAATATATATTTGATTTCCTAAAACCTACTAACATGCAATCATTTAGAATTTTGTGTCTTATAAAACATTTTGAGGAATCAAATTTAACATCAAAATTTGCATCACATAGTTGGCTTACACTAAGTAAATTAAATTTCATATTTTTAACCAATAATACTCTATGAATGGCAAGGTTGGGGGATACCTCAATTGTGTCCTTTCCTAAAATCTTAAGTTTGCGGCTATTACCAAATGATATCTTTCCCTTGCTAGTGTGGTTGATAGTGGAGAATTTTTTCTCATCACCGGTCATGTGTTTTGAGCACCCACTATCAAAGATCCAAAAGCTTGGTTCTTCTACATATATCACATGAAAAATACAATCCTTAGGTACCCAAATCTTAGGACCACTAGCATCAATTAGAAATTTCTTAGGAACCCAAGCCTTTCTACCCTTGCTTTTAATAATGGTTTTTCTACTAACAAGGGATGTAAATGCTACCTCCTTTTCCATAGGTCTATATCCTATTCTGGCCTTGTTGTAAATAGCCCTTTGATCCTTAATTATCATGTCTAGGTATTTAAAACCATTAGTAAATTTTTCTAAGCATGCTCTTAAGTTACCTGTTTCTTATCTCAATTCATCATTTTCATCCCTAAGATAATTTACTACAAGAAGGTTCTACACTCTTAAGTGATTTCATCTCTACTTTTAAATCCTTAATCCTAGATTTCGATCTATTCAATGGATTTTGAAGACATGCAATTGTCTTGTAAAGTAAATCTACCCTAGGGGAGTTGTTTACCTCATCATCATCACTTGATGATGATTTGTCGCTTGAAGAGGAAGATGAGGACTCCTCACTTGAGCTCCCGGCTACTTCCTCCAATGCCATGAGGGCTAGATTCCGGGTGGCATGAAATACTTCTTCATCGTCAGAAGAATTCTCCATGCTTAGGGTGTCCCATGTTTGTGCCGCTATTGCCTCCTTCTTCTTCTTCTCCTTCTTTTTCTTTTCCTTCTCCTCCTTCTTCTTTAGTTCCGGGCAATTTGGCTTTATATGCCCTTTCTTGTTGCAACCAAAGCAAGTTACGTTAGGTATAGAATTTGAACTATTTGAAGACTTACCTCTTGAGGATTGGAACATCCTCCTCACATCTTTCTTTGTGAGTTTCCTTGACTTCCCACCAAATTTCTTGACATAATGAGCCACCTCGCTTGCCGATAGCTCATCTTCACTACTTGATGAGTCTTCCTTGGATTCGGATGAGGAGGACACTTCTTTCTTCTCCTTCTTTTTGTCCTTCTTTCCTACAAAAAAGCTATACCCTTCTCTTTGGATGAAGTGTTAGCTTGTTCATGTAATTGAAATTCACAAAATAGCTCATCTAACTTAACAAAAGAGAGATCCCTAGAGACCTTATATGCATCTACCACTGAAGCCCATAAGGTTGTTCTAGGGAAGGCTTGGAGCACATACCTTACGAGGTCTCGGTTGTTGACCTTCTCACCTATTACATGTAGTCCGTTGACTACTTCTTTGAAGCGACCGTGCATTTGGCTCACGGTCTCATTTGTCTTCATGGAGAAGCTTTGAAGTTGGCCAATTAGGAGATCTCTCTTGGCCCTTCTTGTTTCCTTGGATCCTTCGTTGAGCTCTATCAACTTCTCCCAAAGTTCCTTTGCCGATTCAAATGGCCCCACCTTGCTTAATTTCTCTTTTGACAAACCACATTGAAGTGTGGTTGTTGCCTTGGCGTTGGCTTGAGCCTTCTTGGCCATGTCTCTTGTCCAATCTTTCGTCGGTATGGGTGATCCGTGTTCATCGACCGGCTTCTCGAAACCATCTACAACACTAAACCAATTTTCAATATCATTCATTAAATAATACTCCATCCTACCTTTCCAATAGCCGAATTCATTACTGTCAAAGAACGGAGGGCTCGCCGTGCTATACCCCTCTTGGAAAGCCATTTTTGCTCCGGTTGATTGTTAGATCTTCCGATGCGATCCGGGCTCTGATACCACTTGTTGGTGATCGATTGGAAGCTAGAGGGGGGGTGAATAGCTTGTTTTTCATTTCTACAAAGAGATTAGCGGAAGCACAACAAAAATAATAATAACACAAATGAAAAATAATGCTAACACGATTCTTTTACGTGGTTTGGAGATCCTACTCCATGGTGATCCTTGAGGTGGATCAACCCTAATCAAAATCACTATGAAGCTTTCCTTTACAACAATCCTTCTCTTCTTACAAAGAATGAAACTTGAGCTTAGACAGAGGAGGGGATTTAAAATCACTAGAAAGCTTGAAAACTTGTGGAGGCTTGAGAGTATTATCAGAGAATAAGCATTAACCCCAAAAACCTCCACCAACCCTCTTTTTATAGAGAGAAGGCTGATTTTCCCATTGGAGCACCATCGGCGATGATGATCGACCGATCATTTGCGCAAATCAATACTTCTGAATAGCCGGATTCACGTGATTCGCAATTGTTTCCTCCAACGACACTCATCGATCGATCCCTCCATCGATTGACTAATGGAGTGATCGGTCAGTGATCACAGCCGCAGAGAGTAAGACTCCATTCGTGCATGCCCGTTTTTGATCGGATCGATCGCCCTTGTCGGCGATCGATCGATCGCAACACCGCCGATCGCCATGACCAAAGCGATCGATCGATGGTCGAGGTTTCATCCTCGATCGCCTAGCACCGACGGTCGATCGATACATCGTATCGCGATACTCATCAAGTATGAGTAATTCATACTTGATTTTACCCCTTAGACCTAGAATCAACCTTCTAGCTCTTCCTTAAGCCTTGCGCCTCCAGGATCCCTCCGAGTCCGCGACTTGTTCATCCTTTGCGCTTTGCTTCCAAGAGCTTTTTTCAATTTTGTCATGTCTTGGGTTTTCCTTTGCCAAATCGTGCTTGGACTTTATGCCACCAAGTTTACATGCTTGGACTTACGCTGCCAAGACTTGCCTTTGGACTTCCTTTGCCAAGGTTCGTTTGGATTTAATGTCGCAAAGACAACATGCTTGGTCTTATGCCGCCAAACCTTTACCTTGGACTTCTCTTGCCAAGGTCATACTTGGACTTTGCCTTTACCAAGTCTTCATACTTGGATTTCCCTATCACTTGAACATTGTAACAATTAGATCACAAATTGTTGCCTAACATAGATGATTATCCAAACATCAAAACATATAAATGCTTGGGGCATTGTTGCACCAACAGTCTTTTAGTCGACTGAATCCTCTCCAGTCGACTCTACATCACTCGGCTCCGCATTGAAAAATTTCCCTCTTCAGTCAACTCAAACTCTTCAGTTGACTCAAGCCCTTTCCATATGAGTCACACGATCTCCGATCGATCACCAGCTGATCCTACCAAATAGGTATCCAGTCTATTGATACATCTTCAGTCGACTGGACTTCAATCGACTTGAATCCATTCAGTTGACTGGTCCCTGCAAAACAGGATTAGCATAAGATAGGTAATATGAATTACGATATCAGTAGTAATATTGCTCGATCTCGACTATTGAGTCCCATGCAGACTTTTCGTCAGATCAACGGCTAGCTTTGTCCCCCTATAGAGGACTCAGCCTCACCTCTTCACTCGAGGCTTACCTGCCGGCTACCTACCAGACTTACCATTCTTGATATTTGATCTGACCCACCAGGGCTTCCACCAGTTGTCCGGTCTACCCGACCCAGCTGGACTTTTTGCCGATTGTCCGGTCTCCTGACCCAACCGATCTTCATGTCAAATGTCCGGTCCACGTCACCTATCTGGACTTCATGTCTGGTGTCCGGTCCTCCTGATCTATCAAGATACGTGTCTAGTATTCGGTCAATACGACCTACTAGGACTTCCTATTAAGCCAGCACACTTGACACCTATATTAGATCACAAGTGGATCCTAACTCTTAACTGTGGTTCATACATCAAAACTAAGGAGTGATGCTCACTGCATCAACAATCTCCCCCTTTTTGATGTATGTCAACACATAAGTTAAAGTTAGGAGAATCAAATATCAATCTCCATATTTTGACATGTATAAAATATGAACTAATAATTTTTGTCATGGATAAATTTAACCATGTATTAGATGCATAGGTCCTTATCAAATTTTTGCATCCACTTAACTTTATATCCTTTTTTAAGTCTATAATTTTATATCTCTTCTCTCCCCCTTTGGCATACATCAAAATAAGGATTAAGTTAAAAATATGCCAACATAATGTAGTGGAGATTTAAGGTTTCACAAACATGACAAATTATCAAACTCAAAAAAAACTTTGAAATTCGATTTACTTTGAGCTTTTCAACAATATTTCTAACTTCAAAAATTGTCAAACTATAAAAATTTGCAAACTTAAAAATTTGCAACTTTATAACACTCCCTGAATAATATTTATATTTTTTCAAAATTTTCAAGTATTTCAAAAACTCCCCTTGAATAAGTCAAAAATTTTCAAATCTTTTTTTTTTAAAAAAAAACTCTCCTGAATTATTCAAAAAAAAATTTAAATTTTTTTCAAAAACTCCCACTGAATAATAAAAACTCCCCCTGAATTATATAAAATTTTCAAAAATTTAATGCAAAAGTGATAGGGAATAAGTCCAAGCATGAATTTCTAAATATTAAATTTAAATATTGAAAATACACATCTAAAAATTGTCCTTAAAGTAAATGTCCAACTCTTTACTAGCTCAAATGATATAGAATTTAATCATCAAGCTTTGAATTAGAGTTAGTCACCGAAGTGATCAATTTGCTTTAGTAAACCCCGTTTTGGTTCATGTTGATGCACTTGATCTACATCTGGAACCGGGGGTGCAGTCCTAACATCTCACGCCCATCTTCGTGGCTCAATACACAAACAGGTAATCCTAGGTGTTTGTGAGATGCAAAGGCTACCTAGATCTATAGGATCATGAAGTCTAGATTGACCTAATCTAGATTAATTTTCAATTTTCATAAAAAAATATGATATTAATTTTCAAAATAATTCTGAATGATAATCATGAAAAATTCTTAATCTACCAAGCATAAACCTAATTGTCTTCTAAGTACACTAAATTCTTCTTCCGAAAGTGGTTTAGTGAATATGTCGACAAGGTTTGATTTGGACTCAACATAGTTGAGTTCAATATTACCTTTTGCCACATGATCCCTTACAAAATGATGTTTAACATCAATGTGTTTAGTACGTGAGTGATGAATTGGATTTTTAGTTAAATTTATTGAACTTATGTTATCAACTAAGGTCTTTACTTTTTTGTAATCTAGTTCAAAATCCTTAAGTGTGTGCATCATTGATAATAGTTGTGCTACACATTAACCTAATGCTATGTATTCTGCTTCAGTTGTGGAAAGTGCAACACAATGTTGCTTCCTACTGAACCAGCTTACTAAGCAAGCTCCTAAGAGCTGACATCCTCCACTAGTACTTTTCCTATCTAGGTTACATCTTGCATAGTCTGAGTCAGAATATCCTATTAACTCAAAGGTATTAGATCTTGGGTACCACATTCCTAAATTAATTGTTCCTTTAATGTATCTTAATATTCTTTTAACATGTGTTAAATGTGACTCCTTAGCACATGTTTGATATCTAGCACACATGCTTACTGCAAATAGTTTGTCGGGTCTACTTGCAGTTAAGTAAAGTAAACTACCTATGGCACTTCTATAGTACTTTAGATCTACAGATTTTCCTTCTTTGTCTTCATTTAATATAACATTCGTAGCCATAGGTGTTTTAATGTCTTTTGCATTTTTCATACCAAATTTCTTAATTAACTCTCTTACATACTTATTTTGGTATATATAATTACCGTCTCTTGTTTGTTTTATTTGTAAACCTAGGAAGAAATTTAACTCACCTACTAAACTCATTTCGAATTCTAGTTCCATTAGGGTTATAAATTCCTTTAAAAAAAAATTGAATTTGTTGATCCAAAGACTATATCATCTATGTATATTTGAGCAATAAGAATGTCTTTGTTCAAGGTTTTTACAAAAAGTGTTGAGTCAATTTAACCTTGTCTAAACCCTTTAGAACTTAAGTATGAAGATAGTCTTTCATACCAGGCTCTAGGAGCTTGTTTTAACCCATACAATGCCTTTTTAAATCTATATACATGATTAGGGTATTCTAGGCTCTCAAAACCGGGGGGGTTGACCTACGTACACTTCTTCTTTTATTACTCCGTTTAAAAATGTAGATTTTACATCCATTTGGTATAATCTGAACCCTTTATGTGCCGCATATGCTAGCAACATTCTAATTGACTCAAGTCTAGCTACTGGGGCATAAGTTTCATCATATTCTAGCCCTTCTACCTGACTGAACCCCTTAGCTACTAATCTAACTTTATTCTTAATGATTTCTCTTTGATCGTTTAATTTATTCCTAAACACCCATTTAGTGTCTATTATTGATTTATTTGCAGGTGGAGGTACTAGATCCCACACTTCATTTCTATCGAATTGTGCTAATTCTTCTTGTATGGCTATAATCCAATCAGTGTCTGGTAAGGCCTCCTCTATTGATTTTGGTTCTATTTTTGATATTAATTCGATTTGACTTAAGTTTCTCAGAGCTGATCTAGTTTGAACTCCTAAAGTTGGATTCCCTAATACTTGATCGAGCGGATGATTAGGATAACTTCTAGATGTCTTTACGTTTTCTTCACATTGGTTAGTATTAATTTGTTCTTCTTCATCATGTGTAATTTTATTTAGCTCATTTTGATTATCTTTTAATGTATTTGATTGTTTATTAGTGATTTCTTCCTCATCAAATTTTACATTTGTTGTTTTTTTAATTCTTAGGGGTTTCTTATTATAAATCCTATAGGCTTGACTAGTGTTCGAATACCCTAAAAATATCCCTTCATCGGTTTTTGAAGAGAATTTTCCAAGATGGTCTTTCATATTTAAAATAAATACGTTACATCCAAATACCTTTAAATATTTTATTGAAGGTATTTTATTATTAAAAATTTCATAATAAATTTTGTTATGTATTTTATTAATTATTACTCTATTTTGCACATAACATGCAGTGTTTATTGCTTCGGCCCATAAATAGCTAGGTAGGTTATACTCATTTATCATTGACCTAGCGGCTTCTTGTAAAGTTCTATTTTTTCTTTCTACTATACCATTTTGTTGAGGTGTTCTAGGACATGAATATTCATGATGATATCCATTTTTTGGACACATTATTGTAAATTTTTCATTTTTAAATTCTCCTCCATTATCACTTCATATTCTTTTTATCTTACGATCTTTTTCATTTTCTATTTGTTTACTAAAATTTTTAAATGTTTCAAATGTTTCATCTTTATGTTTTAAAAATTTTACCCATGTAAATCTAGAGTAATCATCTATTATTACTAAACAATATAGATTACCACTTGGTGATTTTACTCCATGTGAATCGAATAAATCTAAGTGGATTAACTCAAGTATTGAGCTTGTTCGTTCTTGATCAGTTAATTTATGTTGAGACTTGGTTTGTTTTCCTTGTTGGCAAGCATTACAAACTTTGTTTTTAATATTTTTAAATTTTGACAACCCTCTAACTAGATTAGTTTCACTTAACTTTGTTATATTCCTAAAGTTGGTGTGAGCAAGTCGCTTGTACCACAACCAACTCTCCTCTTGCCATGTCATATGACACTTAATTGAGGATCTTTCTAAATTTATTGAATATATATTTTTATCCCTAACTCCCTTAAGTAATATTTTTGAATTTTCAATACTGTTAATCAAATATTCATTATATTAAAATTTTACTACATAACCAACATCACACAACTGACTTATACTAAGTAAGTTAAATTTAAAATTATCTACGAGCATAACATTTTGTATAACAAAATTAGATTCTAATTCAATGTTATCTGATCCAATTACCTTAAGTTTGTCGTTAATTCAAAAAGCGACTGTTCCTAGGTTCTTGTAGCTTAATTCTGAGAATTTTTTACTATTTCCAATCATATGTCTGTAGCAGCCACTATCCAGAATCCATTGGTCCACTCTGGAATCCTACATGAATTAAATTTTTTTAAGATAATTCATACCTTGAGTAGGATGAATTTTTTTAAATTCTATTTAGGTTGTAAATTTGTTAAGCAAGTAAATTTGTTAAATTAATTGTGGTTAATTATATTAGGTTGGGTTGATTTTAATAAATTAAGTTTTGTTATGTTAATTTGTTTTAGTTAGGTATATTTGTTTAGTTTATGATTAAGTTAAGTTGATTTTAATAAATTGAGTTTTAATTAAGGTAAGTTGTTAGGGTAAATTTATTAAGTTTATTAGATTGAATTAAGCTAAATTAAACTCAATTAAGTTCTAAATCATCTCACCTAAGCTAGGTTTTCAATACACTTATCCCTATGGGTTTTGTGAGATGAATATTTCTTTTATCTTAATTAAATTTAATGAGAAATTTCAAAGTGTTTAGACTTATGTTAGATTCAAGCTTGATTTGAGCTAGTCAAGTAGATTTTTCTAGTATTAACTTCTAGGTTGTGGCGAGGCACATGACCTTCTTGGTTATCAAAGCAACGACCACTTCCTAGACAAAGTCAATAAAGGAATCAAGTACTTGATTCACTTTAGACTAAGCCTTGGTTTAACTAGTTAAAGACTTAGTGAGTTAGCTTCGGGCAGTTCCACTCGACTTAGTGCACTAGGTCATGGCGAGGCACATGACCTTCTTGGTTATCGGAGCAACGACCACTTCCTAGACATGCACTTCGAAGAGCTTCCCTAACTTACTATCAGTTCACTTGTCTTAGTACTAGGTTGTTCAAGTTTAAACTACTTTGTTTCCTATCTAGTCCGTACTAAATTAAGCAAGTAAAGTAAACTAAAACATGCAAGTGTTTAACTAAAACAAGTAAAGTAAACTAAAACATGCAAGTGTTTAACTAAACAAGGAAACAAGCAAGTTGTTAGCTCCCCCTAAATGGTAGCTAGTTTGAGTTTTGTTCACTAAGTGAACTTGACTCTTGGGAACCCAAAATTGATTTGGTCCAACATGGTTCACTAAGCTAGACTTAGGAACCCATGCTTGGACTCGATTCTTAGCATTTCGGCTAAGTAATGACATGTATGATTTATAAGTGGACTTAGCCTTATACTCGAGTCCAGATCTATTGTACACAGCTCACTGAGATCCAAGCATTATGTTGAGATACTTGGAACCCGAAGTGAACTTTTCCAACGATCCAGTTAGGTCTTCTACTTGCCTTTTTAGGATCGAGTTCTCTTCCTCAAGCTTTGCAACTTGAGTTAAGTCTCTATCCTTAATTTGGCAAGTCAAAGTCTTCGAGTTGACTTGCTCTTTAAGTACATGGACTTCCTTAAGTAGCGAATTGACTCGATTCTCGGACCTAGCTAACTTCCTACCTAAGCATGCAATAATATTATATAATTTATCTTCTAATGGAGAAGTTACTCATTTGAACCTTCGGAAATGGATACAGATCCGTGGCTTCTCTCGGACTCGAAATCGGACTCGTACTCTAAACTTGACTCGGCTCCGGATCTCGATTCGGCCATAAATGCGACGAAGCTTCTCTTCGTCTCTTCCGCGTCCGACTCCTCCGATGACGACTCATCCCATGTTGCCTTAAGTGCCTTCTTCTTCTTTTCCTTTTTTGGTTTTTCTTCCATTTTTAAGTTTGCACACTCCGACTTGTAGTGTTTTTTTCCATTGCATTCGTAGCACGTCACTTCCGATCGGGTTCTCGGCTTGTTGTCAACCACCTTTTTTGCATCTTTCTTCGTAAACCTCTTCCTCCGATTGAACATCTTTCTTACCATATTTACAATCTCCTCTTCTCCGTTTGTTTCCGATTCCGATTCGTCTTCGAATTCACTCTTCACTTTTCTACCTTTTTTTGTTGAACCTGCCATCAAAGCTAAACCATTCTCGGTTTGACCTGAGTTAGCTTGTTCGTGTAGTTCAAGTTCACAAAATAGTTCATCTAACCTAATTGTGGAGAGATCCCTAGATACCTTATAGGCATCGACAATCAATGTCCATAAGGTATTTCTCGGGAATGCCTTAAGGGTATACCTAATTATATCCCTATTTTCTATTTGATATCCTATGAAATGCAATCCATTTAATATGTCTTTAATCATAGTATGAAGTTGACTAACGTTTTCATTTTCGTTCATTTTACAATTAAATAATTTATTTAATAGCATGTCCCGTTTAGCTATCTTAGTGACATTTGTACCCTCATGCAATTCAATTAATTTTTCCCATAATTCCTTAGAATTTTCGAATGGACCTACCATATTGAGCTATTCTTTGGTAAGTCTTCATTGCAAGGTGTTAAGTGCCTTGTAATCGAGTTGAGCTCTTTTTCGAATATCTGCGATCCATTTCTCATGTTCTAACAACTCACCTGAGTCGTCTGCGGGAGATGTGAACCCTTTCCTAATTGAAAACCAGATCTCTAGTTCAATCTTCAGGTAGCACTCTATTTTCCTTTTCCAATAGGAAAAACCCTCTTTGTTGAAGAGAGGAGGGCGAACGGTGTTGTATCCCTCTAAGTATGACATTATCAATGAAATATTTTCTAAGGATAGAAAATTAAATGAAATGAAATAAATCTAATATGCAAGAAATTATTTTAATATGCAGAAAAATATTTCAATTAAATTAAATTTGCAGAAAATGATTTTAATGTACAGAAAAATATTTTAATGTGCAGAAAATAATTTTAATGAGCAGAAAAATATTTTAATGTGCAGAAAAATATTTTATTCAATAAAAATTAATCTAATGTAATAAAAAAATTATTCTAATGCAATTAAAATAATTTCAATGGAATAAAAATTATTCTAATGCAATAAAAATTATCCTAATGCATTAAAAATTATTCTAATTTAATCCAAACTAATCTAATTCTCACGATGGTTGTTTCACAACCTCAGAGGCCCCCCTACTCTGATACCAATTATAGGATCGAGTAAGCCGAGAGACAAGGTGAATCTCGGTATTTTATAATTTTTCTAATCAGAATATGCAGCAGAAATTAAATTCAAGTTAGACACAACAATTTACTTGGTTCACTACCCTGACTGGGTTGCTACTCCAAGGATCGTAGCTCTCCCGAGAGCTACCTCGTTGGGCAATTCACTAGATACCCTCCGATTCGAGAACTCTCAACTTCGGAGGGAGTTCGCTTTTTACAAGTATAAGAGAAGAGTAACAACCTACCCTCTCTTGAATTTAAATACAAAAGAAAAATGAAATTAAACTAAGACTACTTTATACTGACACTATTGAAGATTCGGATGAAGGCTCAAGGTGTTAGAAAAGCATCCTTTTTAAAGGTTGAGGCTCTAGTGATCTTGAGGAAATTTTGGCAACACTTCACCGTTGAATGATATCGATCTTTGGATATGGTCGAGCACAACTTTTATAAATTTTTTCCAGTCAACTGGAATGCCTTTTAGTCGACTCTACATCAGCCCATTGATATGAAATTCATATTTTTTCAGTCGATTGAATCCTCTCCAGTCGACTCCATGTCACTTGGCTCCGCATCGGGAAATTTCCCTCTTCAATCGACTCAAACTCTTCAGTCGACTCAAGCCCTTTCCATCTGTGTCGTATGATCTCCGATCGATCACCAGCTAATCCTACCAAATAAGTATCCAGTTGATTGATACATCTTTAGTCGACTGGACTTCAGTCGACTTGAATCCATTCAGTCGACTGGTCCCTGCAAAATAGGATTAGCACAAGATAGGTAATATGAATTACGATAGCAGTAGTAATACTGCTCGATCTCGATTACTGAGTTCCATGTGGACTTTTTGTTGGATCAACACCTAGCTTTGTCTTCCTACAGAGGACTCGGCCTCACCTCTTCACTCGAGACATACCTGTTGGACTTACCATTCTTGACATCCGATCTGACCCACCAGTGTTAGTAATATATGAGAGATGTCCTAAGGCAATCGCCTTATGTATGAACCATTTATATGATAAATGAAGATTCACTATTTGAGTATACATGTTTTATGTATTTGATTGGATCTTAAACTCATTTATCAATGTCCACGATACGATTCGATTCACAAGATGAGAGAATTTGTGATTGGATCACAACTAGTGAGTATCTCTACATGTGTAATTGTGATGTATCGGAATTATCCTAGTCGATGAATTGATGGATTTGGACACCATCAATTCACAAGACTAGCACGAGGTATACTCCTTGGTGTATCCAAGCGGTGATTCTCACGGGTGGAGACATAGTGATGTCGGAGTTGATCGTGGATGCTAGTTATGGTAACTAGTTCATTGGAGTGACCAGTAGTAAGACTTCATATGGTTCTCTGCATATATAGATATGTCAATGAAGTTCTTACTTGTGGCTTAAGTGCGATGTTCCTTTGACTTGCGGTATTCAAGTCATCTTGATCATGGAGACTTATGCTTTGACATCTTAAGCAAACATCTCTAAGGAGATGTGGACCCGGATGATTGGGTATAAGTCAGTGATCGAAGGTGTTTGAATAGCCTATAAAGGATTCACCACTCCTTGCGAGGAGATGTATACCCATGGCCTCTCGTCGGATTGTTACTAAAGTCTTTGGCCAAAGCAATACATGTTTAGAGTAAGGTACTCTTCGATACATGTAGAGTAACTAGAATCCGTAGGACGAGGAAATGATACTTGGGCTAGGTGTGACATAGTCAGCCTAGTGGGGACTGACACAATAGACCATGTCCTGAACCAAGTGGGTATAAGATGAGTGAAGGGAATGGGGCACGATTCATTCAAGCTACTGAAGGGTTTCAGAAATAGTTCTGGATCAACCGTTGATCTTTTCGGTTAATTGGGGATCATGATGTACTACTAGGTGCCACTCATGATCGTTCTATAATTAATGGTTAATTATAGACGGCCAACATAAACCGAGAACCTATTTAGTCACACGCACAACGAGTGTAATCCAAAGGATTTAAAACGAGCTTGAGAATGAGATTCTCAGACCGAGAGACACTATGTTTGGTTGGACCAAACATAAAGCGAGCATGAAATTGTTTCAGTCGCAATGGAAGCGTGGATGGGCAGTGTCTTATGAAGACATAATGGATGGACCAAAATGGTTTGGTTCTAATCCAATGGATGAGAATAAACCAAAGGGTTTGGTTTATATTAAACGAATGAACCAAAGGTTGGTTCGGTTCGTTTTAACTTAAAATAAACCATCATGGTTTGGTTTATTTTAACTTATCTTAATGGAGCGGGTTAACGGGCCTAATGGTTATGATTTAATAACCATTAAGAGAATTAGTTCTCTATAAAATAGGGCTTAAGGGTTTTTGTGAAAACCTAATTTGAGGCAACCCTAATTGGCCGCCCAACCCATCCTCCTCCTTGTTGGCGCCAACAACAAGGGCCGCCCAACTTCATTGAGCCGCTGCCATCTCCTTGTCGGCGCCCAAGCTTTCGGCCGGTGAACCTCCTGCGACCCTCCCGGTGATCTCCCTTGGGTTCGTGTAAAGGTGAGCCTCCATCTCTTCTTTTTAGCCGGGCGCTTATTTCTTCACCAAAGCTGTCCAGTTTTCGACAGCTTTTCCTTCGCCGGAGCGCTGCTTGACGACGGTTAGTGCCCGACAGCGATAACATACCGGGATTTGATCTCCGGTAATCCTCTGAGGTGGAGGACGAAGGATTCGTCAATCGGTTGACGAATACCTCTCCGGAGAAGCAAGTCTTGAGGACTTGTTTTAGGTCCGAATTTGGATTCGGACCGTGATCATCTCTCGATCACGTCGTCTTCAACACGAGGCTAGTAAGACGGCTCGCGCGGGTTTACGGTCATCCCGAGGAGCTCGGCGTGGATACGGATAGAGACGATTCTTACGAGAATCGTTCCGGTTGATGCCGTTCCCGCTACACGTCATACGGAAGGTGTAACGTAGTTTAATTTCTTTTATTGCAATTTTAATTTACGGTTATGTCTACACTTGTTGTAATAGCATGCGTGTGTTGTGTGTGTTGTAATAAATAGGAATATTTATTATTTTTAATTGCTTCCGCTGTGCTCATGTTTACGAAACATGATCGAACACACACACGCCGCGGTGCCGGAAACCCAACAACCAGGGCTTCCTCCAGCTATCCGGTCTGCCTGACCCAGCTGAACTTTTTACCGATTGTCTGGTCTCCTGACCCAACTGGTCTTCATTCCAAATGTCCGATCCACGTGACCCATCTGGACTTCATGCCTGGTGTCTGGTCCTCCTGATCTGTCAAGATACATGCCTAGTATCCGGTCAACACGACCTACTTGGACTTCCTGTTAAGCCTGCACACTTAACACCTATATTAGATCACAAGTGGATCGTAACTCTTAACTATGGTTCATACATCAAAACTAAGGAGTGATGCTCATTGCATCAACAATCAATTCATTGACTAGAGATAATTCTAATACATCATAATTACACATGTAGAGATACTCACTAGTTGTGATCCAATCACAAATTCTCTCATGCTGTGAATCGTATTACGGACATTCAGTAAATGAGTTCAAGATCCAATAAAATCATGAAAACATGTATACTCAAATAATGAATCTTCATTTATCAAATAAATGGTACAATCATAAGGCGATTGTCGTAGGACATCTCTCATATATCACTAACAAGCTCCCACTTGGTCTAATTCCAATCGCCACTGTATCAAATACCATAAGCTCTAACATGACTCTCAAACTTACTTTGAGGTAAGGCCTTAGTTAAAGGATCCGCTAAGTTCCTTTCAGTGGAAATCTCTTTGATTTGTTTTTCTTTCCTACTGATGATCTCTCTGATCAAATGATAGCGGTGAAGCACATGTTTGAATTGTTGATGAGACCAAATCAAGTTCAAAGATGAACTTCTTGATCCAAACTACTTCCTTTGCTGCTTCCGAAGCTGCAATGTATTCTGCCTCAGTGGCAGAATCTGCTATTGTATCTTTCTTGAAACTTTTTCAACTTATTGCACCTCCATTCAAGGTGAATAGGTACCCAAACTGAGACCTGGAATCATCCTTGTCTGTCTGGAAGCTGGCATCCGTATACCCGTGTATTACCATATCACCCTCTTTATATATTAGGAACACATTCTTAGTTCTTCTTAAGTACTTAAGGATTGTCTTAATAGTTGCCCAATGATCCATTCCTGGATCAGATTGGTATCTGCTCATGACACTCAGAGCATATGATACATCGGGCCTCATACATTACATAACATACATGATAGATCCTATTGTGGATGCATAGGGAATCTTACTCATGCAAATCCTCTCGTCTTTTGTGTGAGGACACAGACTTCGAAAGGTGTACCCCATGCCTTATGGGAAGGAAACCTTTCTTGGATTCCGACATGCTAAACCTCTTTAGCACTCGGTCTATATATGTAGACTGCGAAAGACCAAGCAACCATTTTGATCTATCTCTATAGATCTTGATCCCGAGGATGTAGGTCGCTTCTCCCAAGTCTTTCATTGAGAATGTTTTGGATAACCAAATTTTAACTGACTGTAAGATAGATATATCATTTCCTATAAGTAATATTTCATCGACATACAACGCTAGAAACATGACTGCACTCCCACTAACCTTCTTGAACACAGGGTTCATCTGGATTTTGTGAGAAATTAAACCTTTTGATTGTCTCATCAAAATGGATATTCCATCTCTTGGATGCTTGCTTCAGTCCATAAATGGACCGTCGAAGTTTGCATACCTTGGTTTTATCAACTGATGTGAAACCCTTGGGATGTATCATATACACGTCCTCGAGTAGGTTTCCATTAAGGAAAGCCATTTTCACATCCATTTGTCATATCTCATAATCATAATGAGTTGCTATGGCCAGGAGCATTCGAATGGATTTAAGTATAGCTACTGGTGAATAGGTCTCGTCATAATCAACACCTTGCTTTTGACGATAACCTTTCGCCACTAATCTAGCCTTATAGGTAATCACATTACCATCAATGTCGGTTTTCTTCTTGAAAACCCACTTGCATCCTATAGGCTTTATGCCTTCAGGTGGGTCCACCAAGTTCCAAACTTGATTTTCATACATGGAATCAATTTCCAACTTCATGGCATCAAGCCATTTGTCCCTTTCTGAACTTTTCATAACTTCTTCATAATTGATAGGCTCCTCATCGTCAATGAGTAACATGTCATTCTATTCGCTTACAAGAAATCCATATCTCTCATGAATGTTGTGTGTCCTACCAGATCTACAAAGATTTAGTGTCACAATAGGTTCATCCGATGTCTCATCACTATGAGTTATCGGTTGAGGTGCTTGACCAGGTATCTCATTAATGTCTATTGGAGTCTCTTGAAACTCCTCAAGTTCAATGTCACTCCCACTATTTATTTGCAAGAGAAACTCATTCTCTAGAAACACAGCATGCCTTGAAACAAATACCTTTTGTTCCACAGGATGATAGAATTGTTAACCCCTCGTTTCCCTAGGGTATCCAATAAATAGAAATTTTTCAGACTTAGCATCCAATTTGTCTGATACAGTTCACTTCACATAAGCAGGACAACTCCATATCTTTAAGTAACATAAATGAGATTTCTTACTATTCCATATCTCATATGGAGTAGTAGAGACTACCTTGGTCGAGACTCTATTTAGCAAGTAAACAACTGTTTGAAGTGCATAGCCCCAAAAGGACTTAGAAAGATTCGCGTGATTCATTATCGACCTGACCATGTCCAACAAGGTCTGGTTTTGCCTCTCAGATACACCATTATGTTGTGGTGTATACGGCGGAGTCCATTGAGACAATATACCATTGTTGTAGGGTTTTGCTTATCGAGTCCGTGAGAGGAAACCTCGCTTCCTACTTCACCTTGGTCGTTTGTTCATGGCGATCCCCTCGATGTCCCTGGATTAAAAAAAAATTAATCCTAGACAAAAGGAATTGCCCAAAAAACCAAGTTATCATCGTGCTATTCGTTTAGAGAGGTCACTTGAACAAACTCGTTGTTCAAGCGACCATCCTCTATTCTATGAGTAGCCGCGGAATAGACGATGTCCAGATCGTCAGTTTTTGTGTTTATGCTCGGGATCAAAGTATTGTTTAGCCATATACAGATTTATATCATGCTCATAGTTGAAAAACAAAAACAAGCAAGTAACCAAAGAGAATAGAGAATAGGTATACCTCTCGATCTTCTAATGTATGACCTTCCTCCTTTCGGACGTCGTGTGGGCGACGATCTACCAAAAGTCGAAGCTTCTAGATCGCAAATCTTCCTTCCTTGCTCTTCCAAAGCAAAAGGAAGAATAGAAACAAGGTTCTTCTCCTCTCTAAAACCAACCAACAAAGAACAAAAGGAATCCTTGTCGCTGGCCAACTAGGAGGAGGAGATGATGATGGAAACCGACAAAGACTCCAAGGGAGACCCCTAAGTCTTGTTTCCACCACTCAAGGATAAGAGAGGAGAGTCTTTTGGGCACCGGCCAAGGGCTGGAAAAGAGCTTGAGAGGCTACTGGATGCCGACCAAGTTGAAGGAAGAAGAAGAAAAGGAACAACTTCCTTATTTGGCGCCGCCCAAGCCTCCAATCCCTAATCTTATCTCAATTAGGATTCCTCTCTTGCCGTCGAAAACCCAAGCTCTCCTTGGATTACTCCACGCCAACCCCTCAAGCTCCTTTTATAGAGTTAGGGATAAACCTGTTGGATAGAAGAGGATCGCTAGAGGGGGGGGGTGAATAGCGATAAAAACTTTTCTTTTAAAATGTTCGATAGACAATTAAACGCAGCGGAAATGTAAATAAAACCTAAATGAGACAAATAGTTTTTTACTTGGTTCGTAGCCTTCGGCTACTACTCCAAGGCCCTAACGGTCCTAGACCGTGTACGGAGGGCAATTCACTAAAAACACTCCTCCTCGTTGGAGGTAGGAGTTTTACGATTACAAAAGCCTTCGAAGCAAAATAATAGAGAGACAAACCCTCTCTTCTATTAAAGTAAAATGCAACGAAAAACCTCGATTGAAAATAATTGCAATATTGAAAGCAATAACAAATTAAGATTATACCAACAACTAAACAAAAGAAACTTTAAGCTAGGGTTGTTGGAAGCACTTCGTTGTTGTAGAGTCGTCGGAGAGTTGCAGCGTAACGGAGGCTTTTGAGCACTTAGAATTCTTATGAAAACCCTAGGTTAGGACCTCCTTTTATAGCCTTTGAGCCCCTTTTCGAGAGGAACCCTAGCCAATCATATTTGAGCACCACTCCCCTTGAAATTTGGTGATAAACCTTGACTCGAGTGATCTTTTTGACCAGCGAATGATCGATGGCCATCACACCAATCACTGGCGATCACGAGTGCCCGTAGTCACCCGATCGATGGACGACAATGAGTCCTTCGAGTTGGTAGTCGATCGATCCGTCGTAAGGCAATGTTAGCTTAAAGAAAACATTATTTCGACGGTCGTCGACCGTCCGATCTCGACCTAGACCACCTATGAGATGTCTTGGGTCGGATCTACACTTAAGTCTTTCCACGTAACGAGGATACGACCTTACTTACACTCGCACACACGAGCTTACCTCGATACTTACATGTTGCTTTTGCTTCTGGCCTTCCACTCAATTCCTTCGGCTCCCTCCGAAGTCACTTGAGTGTCGCCCGACCACCGCGGCTTCCTCCGGGTGTCGCTAGCCTTCAGCTCCAGCTATAGCAATTTTCTGCACACTCGATTCAGCTCGTGAGATAACAACATGAGCTTAACTTTGTATCGTTTGCTATAATAAAAACTCAGGTTCGACTTAGGTGCCTACTGCACCAACAATCTCCCCCTTTTTGATTTATGGCAAACCCACATACAAAGTTAAGAAAAAAACAAATTAAGTGCATTAAGTAAAATGAGCAAGAGATATGCATGAATGTGTAGGAGTATAAAAACTCTTTTTCAAGTGCTCCCCCTTGAGGAATCCTCCCCCTTGACCAAGGTGAGTACCTGAGAAAGAGTTTTAACTTTCCCCCTTGATATTTGCTACTAAAAAAAAGAATTAAGTAACCAAAATTACTTAATATCGACCATAGTATTTAAAATAAGTTTTAAAATGATTTCTTAACCTTGGCCTTTACTTTCGTTTTGTTAACAAGTTAACTTAAAGTTAAGTAAATTATTTGTTAACAAAAACAAGTTAACTAAATATGTTTAAGTTAAGAATTCCCTTAAAACTAGTTAACTAAATATGTTTAAGTTAAGAATTCCCTTAACTTGTAAGTTAAGAATTCCCTTAACTTGTTTTGTTAACTTAAAGTTATGTAAGCCTTGGCCAAAAAAAAAAACGATCCCTTAACTTTGGCCTTTTTCTCCCCCTTTTGCCATATATAAAAAAAAAGCGAGGGTGTGTGTGGAATAAGTATTAATTTTAAAGTCCAAGCATGTTCCACATTATTTCGAAAATAATATACTAAAAATAATTTCATCTATAAAATGTTCGACTCATATTTGGCTTGATTGATATGAAAGATCAACCAGTCCTGGTCAGAGTCGGTTAGTATGTATGATTATACTCCGTGGTTCATAGCGATGCACTAGCTCTACATCTGGAACCAGGAGTAGGGTCCTAACATCTCACGCCCATCTACGTGGCTAAGTACACAAACACATTAGTCCTATGTGTTGTGAGATGTACTGGCTCCTTAAATCTATAGGTGCATGATATCTAAGGTATGTCCTATGCTAGTTCCATCAAAATGAAAATTAAGAAATAGTAGTAAGAAAATATAGTTTGCAAGTTCCTATTCTATTACGCACATGCCCAATTTTCGTCTTAATAGACTAAATTCGGCTTCGGGTAGGGGTTTAGTAAATAGGTCTGCTAGGTTAGACTTCGATTCGACGTACTCGAGTTGTATGGCTCCGTTGGCCACATGTTCTCGAATGAAATGGTGTTTGACTTCTATATGTTTGGTCCTAGAGTGACATATTGGATTCTTTGTAAGATTAATTGAACTAATGTTATCTACGTGATGTTTAGTATTCGTAAAGTCTAACTTAAAGTCGCGGAGGGTGTGCTTCATCCAAAGAAGATGAGTGACACACTCACCCATCGCGATGTATTCGGCTTCGGTGGTAGATAAGGCAACACAATGTTGCTTCCTACTGCACCAACTCACTAGACTCGAGCCGAGTAATTGACAACAACCACTCGTGCTTTTTCTGTCGAGTTTACTACCGGCATAATCCAAATCGGAGTAGCCGATTAGTTCGAACTCGGTAGATCTAGGATACCAAATACCGACATTAAGTGTATCCTTTAGATATCTAAGGATACGCATAACTAGGGTTAGGTGAGACTCCTTGGCATAGGTTTGAAACCTAGCGCACATACTTACTGCAAATAAGATATCAGGTCGGCTTGCAGTTAAGTAAAGGAGACTCCCTATTACGCTCCTATAGTATTTTAAGTCAATGGACTTACTTTCTAGGTCTTCTCCTATGTTAACATTAATCGCCATTGGGGTGTTTATTATCTTAGCATCTTGCATTCCAAATCTTTTAATTAACTCCTTAGTGTATTTTTGTTGATATAGGTATATACCATCCTTAGTTTGTTTAATTTGTAGACCTAAAAAGAAACTTAACTCGCCTACCAAGTTCATTTCGAACTCACTTTCCATGAGTGAAACAAACTCGTTTAGTAAGGCTGAGTTAGAGGTTCCAAAAATTATATCGTCTACGTAAATTTGAGCTATGAATATTTCTTTACCTAAGGTTTTTACGAAGAGAGTTGGGTCAACTAAGCCTTGGTTAAACCCTTTTGACTTAATATGGATTGAAAGTCTCTCGTACCAAGCTCGAGGAGCTTGTTTAAGTCCATAGAGAGCTTTCTTAAGTTTTAGAACATGGTCGGGTTTATCTAGATTTTCGAATACGGGGGGTTGGCTAACATAAACTTCTTCTTTAATGTATCCATTTAGGAATGCCGACTTAACATCCATTTGAAACAGCTTAAATCCTCGATGTGCGGCATAAGCTAGCAACATTCGAATGGATTCGAGTCTAGCTACTGGGGCATAGGTTTCGTCATAATCTAAGCCTTCGACTTGACTAAAACCTTTGGCGACTAACCTAGCCTTGTTTCTAACTACTTCACCTTTATCATCAAGCTCATTTTGAAACACCCACCTTGTTCCAATTATCGTTTTGTCTTTAGGTGGTGGTACTAATTCCCACACTTCATTCCTAGTAAATTGAGCTAGCTCTTCTTGCATTGCAATAATCCAATCGGGATCAAGAAGAGCTTGTTCAATTGATTTGGGTTATATCTTTGAAATTAAGGAAATTTGACTAAGGTTCCTATAGGATGCTCTAGTTTGAACTCCTAGATTAGGATCTCCTATCACTTGATCGATAGGGTGGTTAGTCTGAATCCTAGATTGGGTTGGGTTTATGTCACCTAATGCTTGATCAATTGAGTGACTTGGTTGAACACTAGTTTGACTTGGATCACTTGTCACTTGGTCGACAAGAGAGGTTGGTTGATGTGGATTAGACTCGATCTCAGGGTCGGAGACGAGTTTGGTATCAGTGGGCTCAACACTTGGGGTCATTAAGGGTTTTGTAGGTTCGGGTACTTCATCGAATACTACATTAATAGTCTCTTCGACTTTAAGGGTATCGTGGTTATATACCCTATAAGCCCTACTCGTGGTTGAGTATCCTAAGAAGATTCCGGTGGAGGTTTTGGATTCGAATTTCCCTAGGTGGTTCTTAGTGTTTAAGATATGTACTTTACATCCAAATACCCTAAAGTACTTGATGTTGGGTACTTTATTGTGATAAATCTCGTACGAGGTCTTAAGGTGCCTCTTTACCATAAGGATCCTATTCTGGACATAGCAAGCCGTGCTAACGGCTTCTGCCCAAAACCTATCAGGTAGGTCATATTCGTTCAACATGGTCCTAGCGGCTTCTTGTAGAGTTCGGTTTTTCCGCTCCACTAGACCATTTTGTTGAGGGGTCCTAGGGAAAGAGAATTCATGGTGGTATCCGTTTAGGTTACAGAAGTCGGTGAACCTTTGATTTTCGAATTCACCACCATGATCGCTTCTAAGTCTTTTAACCTTAAGGTCTTTTTGATTCTCGATTAATTTGAATAGATTAATTAATTGATCTAGGGTATCATTTTTATGTTTGATGAACCTAACCCAGGTAAACCTGGAGTAGTCGTCAATTATGACTAAGCAATACTGACTTTTATTGAGTGACTTGGCTCCATGTGAATCGAATAGATCCATATGCAGGAGCTCAAGTACACTTGAGGTTCGTTCTTGGTTAGTTAACTTGTGTTGTGTCCTAGGTTGTTTTCCTTGTTGACAAGCATTAAAGATTTTATTAACCAAATTATTGAGGTTGTGTAAGCCTCTGACTAAGCCACTCTGACTCATCTTGTGGACGAGTCTTGGGTGTGAGTGACCGAGTCGTCGGTGCCACAACAATGATTCCTCTTCCTGTGTCATAAGACATTTGGCTGAGGATTTGATTAAGTTAATTGTATAAATGTTATTTGTCCTAGTTCCTTTGAGTATTGTTTTAGCTATTTTATTTGTTTTAATTACACATTCATTTTCTAAAAATACGACCTTATAGTTATTGTCACATAATTGGCTTACGCAAAGCAGGTTATATTCAAAATTCTCTACAAGTAATACATTTTTAATAACAAAATTTGAGTTAAGCTCGATATCACCTGATTCGATGATTTTGAGCTTGCCGTTATTCCCAAAGGCTACCGATCCTTGTCGTTTGAATCGAAGCTTTATGAATTTGAGTTGATCCCCGGTCATGTGTCGGGAGCAACCGCTGTCCAACATCCATTGATCCTACACACAAGGTGGTTGGATTGGATGTTAGATTTTTTATAATTTTTTTTTTAAAAAAAAGGTTGTAAGTTTTTAAACCTAGGTCATCACACATGTGTCTATATGATCAAGCATGTTATACTTATGTGGTTTTTGTGAGATGACTTCCAATTAAGTTGATTAAGTGGATTTAGGTTCAAGTAATTTTATGTTAGATTTGGATTTGACCCTAGGCTTGTCAAGTTTACCTTTTCAAGATCATGGCTTCCAGGTCGTGGCGAGGCGCAGAGGCTTTCTTTTATCGGATCATCGACCACTTCCTTAAACAAAGTCATTTTCAAGAAAATGATGACTTGACTCACCTAAGACTATTTCCTAGTCTAATTGGTTATTTTTGAAAAGAGGCTCCCCGAGGCTCAATATTTTCGAAGAATTTTAGTTGGTTATGTTTTTGAAAAGAGGCTCCCCGAGGCTCAATCTTTTCGAAGAATTTTAGTTGGTTATGTTTTTGAAAAGAGACTCCCCGAGGCTCAATCTTTTCGAAGAATTTTAGTTGGTTATGTTTTTGTGTTCTAAGTGAGTTCACAAGCACAAACTTTCTAAGTTAAACCATGCAATTTCTAAGTTATAGCACAAACTTTCTAAGTTAAAACATGCAATTTCTAAGTTAAAGCACAAACTTTCTAAGTTAAAGCATGCAATTTCTAAGTTAAAGCACAAACATATTTTGTACTGGCTCCCCCTAGACCGTTGAATCGGTTCGGTCTATCCACATAGTGGATTTGGTCCTTGGGAATCCAGTACGGGTTGGATCCTAGAGTTGAAATCAAAAGGTTCTTAGGGACCCATGCTTGGACATGTTTCCTATGTCGACTTACAATCGACATATATGACCTATTAGTCGTGTTTGAGTTAAACCCTTGTTGTACACGGCCCTTTGAGATCCAAGTAGGAGGTCAAGTCCTTTGGATCCCGAAGTGAACCTTTCCAACGTGTTCCTAAGATCTTCGACTTGACTTTTCAAGAGTGAGTTCTCAACTTCGAGTTTTTCAACCCGAGTTGAGTCCTTCTCTTGAACTCGACTAGTCGAAGAGGTTAGGGAGACCTTGTGTTTGAGGAGTTTGACCTCCTCAACCAGGGTCTCGACCTTGGACTCGGATTTAACTAATTTCCTAGACAAAAACCTAACCGTATTTTGTAAAGTATTAAATAAAGTTCGACTTACTTTAAGGGTATCTTTTGAACCGGATGCGTATCCGTGGCTTGACTTGAAGGTAGCTTCGTAGTCCGAGTCATCCTCAGGTTCTGACTCAAGTTCAGGTTCGGTCTCCGTGTCTGACTCAATCGATTTCGCCATGAAGACGTGGTCTTCGTCTTCTTCGGATGACGCCTCTTCCCATGTCGCGTTGAGGGCCTTCTTGTGCTTAGGTGCTCGGTGGTTGAGCTTGGGGCACTCGGACTTGATATGTCCAAACCTGTTACACTCATAACACCTAATATTAGAACTTTTAGGCTTACCTTGGTTGGGTCGAGTCGTGGTTCACTTTCGTCCCTTGGCTATCCTTCGAGCTAGGTTCATTAGTTCGGCAGTCAATTCTGGGTCAACTTCTTCTTCGGACTCGTCTTCCTCCTCGGTTGGTGGTGGCTTGCTTGCGATTTTCTTCTTCTTTGAACCTGCAAACAAGTCTATACCCCTCTCAGGTTCCAAGTTGGACTGCTCATGTAATTCGAAATCGGAAAAGAGTTCATATAACCTAATTTTAGAAAGATCCTTGGAGACCTTGTAGGCATCGACCATGGATGCCCACAAGGTAGTCCTCGGAAACGAGTTTAGAACATACCTTATAAGGTCGCAGTTTTCTACCTTTTGCCCGATTGCGTGTAGGTTGTTGACTATATCTTGGACATGGGCATGGAGTTGCGTCGTGGACTCGTGTTCCTGCATTTTTAGTGTGTACAATTTATTGAACAACAAATCGTGTTTGCAAACCTTAGCTTGATCCAATCCTTCGTGTAGCTCGATTAGTTTTGTCCAAAGATACTTTGCGCTTATGAAGGGGCCGACGCGATTTAGCTTTTCCTTGGATAGGCCGCATTGGAGGATTTGTGTTGCCTTGGCATCGACTTCGACTTGTCGTTTTGTCGCAATGGTCCATTGATCATAATCCAAGGAGTCACCCACTTCATTAGTCGGAAGTGTGAAACCCGTTTGGATTATGATCCACATCTCGATTTGGGTTTTGAGAAAGCATTCCATCTGACCCTTCCAATAACGGAAGTCATCTCCGTTGTAAAACAGAGGTCGGACGGTGCTAAAACCCTCGAGATGGGCCATTAGAACAAAAGACACAAGGAGACGAAAATGAAGAAACTAGCAATGACAAAAACACGAAAACAAGTACCAAGACTCGCGTCTTGTATTAGTAGTGCGGGAGAAAAACTTAACAAAGCGAAATAAAATAAAAAATAAAAAAAAACAGAATTAAAATAAAAATAAATATGTAAAAAAGGATAGATTGGTGGTTTCACCAAATCTTAGAAACCCCCAGCTCTGATACCAATTGTTGGATCGAAGCGGATCCCTAGAGGGGGGGGTGAATAGCGATAAAAACTTTTCTTTTAAAACGTTCGATAGACAATTAAACGCAGCGGAAATGTAAATAAAACCTAAATGAGACAAATAGTTTTTTACTTGGTTCATAGCCTTCGGCTACTACTCTAAGGCCCTAACGGTCCTAGACCGTGTACGGAGGGCAATTCACTAAAAACACTCCTCCTCGTTGGAGGTAGGAGTTTTACGATTACAAAAGCCTTCGAAGAAAAAAGATAGAGAGACAAACCCTCTCTTCTAATAAAGTAAAATGCAACGAAAAACCTCGATTGAAAATAATTTCAATATTGAAAGCAATAACAAATTAAGATTATACCAACAACTAAACAAAAGAATCTTTAAGCTAGGGTTGTTCGCAGCACTTCGTTGTTGTAGAGTTGTCGGAGAGTTGCAGCGTAACGGAGGCTTTTGAGCACTTAGAATTCTTATGAAAACCCTAGGTTAGGACCTCCTTTTATAGCCTTTGAGCCCCTTTTCGAGAGGAACCCTAGCCAATCATATTTGAGCACCACTCCCCTTGAAATTTTAAGATAAAACTTGACTCCTCGAGGCTGATCCTTTGACCAGCAATCGACTGATGGCCATCACCAGTCGACTGCTGGCAGCATCAGTCGAGTGCTAGCCGTAGTCACCCAACTGATGGACGACAGTCGAGTCCTTCAGGTTGGCAGTCGACTGATGCTGGCTGTAAGGCAATGTTGGCTTAAAGAGGATGCGACCGTCCGATCTCGACCTAGACCACCTATGAGATGTCTTGGGTCGGATCTACGCTTAAGTCTTTCCCCGTAACGAGGATACGACCTTACTTACACTCGCACACACGAGCTTACCTCGATACTTACGTGTTGCTTTTGCTTCCGGCCTTCCACTCAATTCCTTCAGCTCCCTCCGAAGTCACTTGAGTGTCGCCCGACCACCACGGCTTCCTCCGGGTGTCGCTAGCCTTCAGCTCCAGCTATAGCAATTTTCTGTACACTCGATTCAGCTCGTGAGATAACAACATGAGCTTAACTTTGTATCATTTGCTATAATCAAAACTCAGGTTCGACTTAGGTGCCTACTGCACCAACAAAGCCTCCTTTTAATCTCTACCATTGGTTCTAGGGATTTAATCTCAACCGTCGGATCTAGAGATTTAATCTCAACCGTCGGATCTTAGAGATTTAATCTCTCCCTATGGATCTAGAGTTTTGTTTCTATCCATTGGATCTAATCTTCATGAGGTGTTAATAGGCTACATTAGGGACCATGAGGAGGAGTTGGATCTTGGCCACCCATGGATCAAGCTCACATAAAGTCCGATCCATTAATGATAATCCAATCCACTAAAGGATTATCATTGATCTACCTCACCAACCCCCATAAGTTAATATGAGCTCCATATATTATTTGTATATTTTTTCCCCGTGTTTAAGATCTCGAATGTACGTCGATTAATTAATTTACCGACCATTAATTAATCAACATCTAACTCCATGAGTAGTACCACTCAACCTTTTCATCATGTCGAACCAAGTCCACCTGCAGGGTTTACATGATGAACCTTATGAGCTCCTCAAGGGGACATCATCATCCTAATATATAGGACACGTTTTCCTCCTATAATCAACGACACACCATATAAATAATATTATCTCCCAACTTACCGAGCCTATCGATTTAATCTATAAATATCGCCAATTGGTAAATCAAAGAGATGAATACTAAGTATATGTGCCCGTTATTATATCGGGATTAAGAGTATGTACAATATAATATCTGAGGTTCGATTCGATTATGTAGTCAGCAATAAATCGAATCACCTCTAAGTCGGTCCTGCTCAATATATACAAAGTGCACTAGTGTGATTCTATGGTCAAGACAAACCAATACCAAATCACACTACAACTATTCCGATGGTTTATCCAAAGTCATCTCGGTTGTGAGCCTTTACTTATACTTTACAAGGAGCTGATAACATGATCTCCCGTGTGACACCACACACCATATTATCTACAATGTAATGTATTAGACAATATTGCATAACCATAAAAATATGCAAACAATAATCATGTGATTCTTATTTCAAAATAAATATGTTCATACAAAAGATAGACTTTTCAGTATACATCCCTACAATTGTCCCTTAGATAATCTAGAAACTCTTGACTCAAGTATTCACCACTTCGATCCCATTAATGCATTTTAATACTCTTGCCAAGTTGTTTCTCTACTTCATTTATGAATTCTTTGAACCTTTCAAAGGCTTCAAATTTGTGTTTCATTAAGAACACATACCCAAATAGTGAGTGATCATCGGTGAAGGTAATGAAGTAGTTATAGCCTCCTAGAGCTTGAGTTGACATAGGTTCGTATACATCAGTATGTATTAGACCAAGCAACTATCCCACCGGTTCACCTTTTCCAGTAAAAGGTAACTTAGTCATCTTGCCTTTTAAGCACGATTCGCATGTATCAAATAAATCAAATTCAAACGATTTTAGAATTCCACATCGGTGTAATTCAGACATACATTTCTTGCTTACATGACCAAGATGACAAAGCCACATATAGGAGGCTAATTGATTATCTTTTCGAGCACGCTTGTTGCTCGCTTCGATATTGAAAATGTCACTGGATACGTCCAATGTATAAATATCGTTGCTTAAAGTTCCAGTCCCATAAAGAATGTCATTCAAAGTAATGTAACAACAATTGTTAATAAAAGTTAAATGGTACCCATTTCTTTTTAAACAAGAAATATAAATGATGTTCTTTATCAATGAAGGAACATAAAAGTAATTGTTGTTAGTGAAAGCCCTAGAACCAATCATGTGATGATTGTTGTATGGACTTGTTGTATCATATTCCTATATATATTTATAAAGGAATTTCTTTATGGTTATTATACTTACTTGTATTGGTGCAAAATAACTAAGTATAATAGCGCCCTTGAGTAGAAGGTTCTTATCTATATCAATCGATTGGTTGAATCGATATTGAGATGATATAGAGAATACTACTCTTAATCATTCCTAGTCAAGTATTAATATTCAGGGACAATGTTAATGCGAAGAGACTAGCATGTAGGTCAACTCGATGACTTGATCTCACAAGTCATGGATATGAAATATCAAGTTGACACATGGGTATGCATTGGAGAATGTATACTGAATGACCCGCCATAAGAAAGAATCATGGATCGTTATATGAGTGTCATATACTTTCTCATGTGACTATTAGTATGACTATTAGTCCTTGGACCTAAAGTCACCATGGTTCCCTACATAAGGAGTTGGATACTTTGTCTTCGTCAAACGTCACCCATAAATGGGTGGACTATAAAAGTGATTACTGCCTATAGGGTCACACATAAAGGGCAATTAGATGGAGATTAGGTTCATATGATGGACCAAGAGGATTAGGTTCATGTGATGAACCAAATTGGATTAAGAGTAATCCAAATTAGACTAATTGAGTGGGACTCAATTTGATTCAAGTGTTGAATGAGTCTAATTTAGATTTGATTCATTGAGTCAATTTAAACTAATGAATAGAGATTCATTAAATTAAATTGACTTGAATCAAAGGTTAGATTTGATCAACCATGGGAGATAAGAGGTCAAGTTTGACTTGACTTGAGAGGGAAGATGAAGGGTCAAGTTTGACTTGACCAAATGCCACTTCATGGTGACTTGGCATAGGGCCGGCCAATGATGATGTTCGACATCATCATGGACACATCATGTTGTGCCACCTCATGAGGAAGACCAAGAGCCATGTCTCTTGGTATTACATGGATGTATTTAACCATCCTTAAGTGGTCGGCCAAAGAGATCATAAAGAAATTGATTGCTTCTTCTTCTGTAATAGCCCAAATTTTAATTCCTATACTTTTATTTAGAGAAAAATAGAAAAAAAAATCGAATAAATGGTTCGTTAGCCGGGGCTCAAACCATGAACCGTTGGATTGGGGGAATAGGCTTCCTACCACTAAGTCATAAGATTACCAATGAGTAGGATATAACATAATATATCTATAGGTAGAAAAAAGGGAGAAGTTGGTTAATTTAGCGAATCATATAAAGGGGTAATTAAGTTAAGGAAAACCCTTTTTTTGTTCCTTTCCCTAAACCCCAAACGCCGACCACGCCTCCTCCTCTTTTCTCCAACCGCCGACAAACCCACCTCTTCTCCCTTCTGTTTTTTTTCAGCCATCTCTCTCTCTCTACCTTTCATTTTTTTTCTAACCATCCCTCTCTCTCTACCTTCCATTTTCTCCAGCCATCCCTCTCTCTCTATCTCTTGTGTTCCAGCCGCCGAAGCAAGGAAGAAGATTGTCTTCTCTTTGGATAATTCAAGAGGGTGATTTTCAAGAGGGATCTCCTCAAGGACTTGGTAGAGAATCATGCTAAAGCAAAGAAACACGTAGGAGGTCTTCTCTTTACGAAATCTAATGGTATAAATTGGTGAAAAAGCGTAAGAAGTAAGTATTGCTCACCTGCAGTATAAGTAGTTATCGTATGTCATTGATATGTTTTTATGTGAATGTTATTTCCAGTTATGCATGGTGTTTTTAGTTACATGATTTTTCCCGTTATGTCGTGGTTAATTCAGTATCCTATTTAGATCCATGAAAAGAATGTGATTTATGATCATTCATGATGTAGATAAGTTGTAGCTTACAATTATATGCATGATGTAGAGTAAGATGTAAAAAAAATATTTCCTTTATAAAGAAAAATTAAAGATGCTCCCTGTTCGAATTGGGGATTAAGAGCACAACGATCTTCAATATGCTCCCCATTTCGGTTTTGGGGGTCAAGAGCATAATGATCTTTATGGTGCTCCCCATTTCTTTTCAATATGTATAAGAATATAAGTATAAAGGAAGTATTTTACTTTTGAAAAGGCATGTACCGAGCATCAATTTCACCCATGGGCCAAGGCCCTCAGTTTCAGTTACCCTAGTAGGTTCGGTGGTTGGCCACCCCGACCTATTAGGAAAGCATGCATTGGTACTATGTCGGACCCATATTCAGGATGATTATTAATTTGAAGTATTAATATAAGTATAAGTAAAAGTTTTCAAAGTTAATCAGTCCAGTTCAGATACACTGTTTACATGTTTTAAAATACTCCAGAGCATGGTTTATACAAGAGACATGTATTCAGAGTTATGATTTCCAGTTATGCTTGCATGTGTATCAATGTATCAAGGGTAAGAGAAATAGTTGAATGATTTCATACGTTGCATGTTTTTGTGAGCATAGCAAGTACTTACTAAGCATTATTACTTATAGTTAGCATTTCCTTATACTGCAGATAAAGGTAAAGAAAAGCTTCAGTAAGATGGCATGGAGGATGAAGTGCTTGGAGTGTGTGGCGACAGAACACTGGAAATAAAAGATCCTAAGTGCATATGTCTAAACCAGATTTTAAGTTTCTAATTATTTTTTTATATTGTCAAAGTTCAACTAGATTGCTTATGGTTGAGACCAAAGAATGCTAGAGTCATGTTGGGTTAGTCTTAATACTTGCATGTTATGTGAAGATCTTGAATTGGTTATTGTTTAAGTGATGTCAAGGTCCTTATGATCATTTTAGTTGTTAGCATATTGCGTTAGTATATTGCATGAATTTTGGAATGATGGTAATATGGGGTGATGATTAGAGTATAGTGTCAGAGTAAGATAAGGAAGAATTTAAGAAACAGACAGTAAAGTAGTGACATCTCCCCTAGTAGAGAGTGGAAAGACTAGGGGGGTGTTACTAGATGGTATCAGAGCGGGTTCCGCCCTTCCGTCACACACACATCGAGCATCAGTCCTGCTGCTTCCAAGTGAGCAAGTATTTATCTGCTTTATTTACTTTATGAGTAGTAAGGAATGCTTCTTTTAAGTTAAACATGCTCACCTAGAATGTTCTCTTTGAGTTAAACATGCTTGCATATATATATATGAAGATGATAGATAGTAAGTAGTAGAGCATACCTAGATATGTATGTGAAGATGAAAAAAAAAGAAAAAAAATAGTGATAATAGCTTGATAGTGGTTTCACTTTATCATCTTTTGAAGAGCAGAAAATACCTTGTAGAGGACAAGAAATGAATGAAGAAGTACTACCACCTGCCTGGATGCAAATAGTCACTCAACTCCAACAGCAAGTGGCAGAGCAGCAGCAGGTCATCAATACCTTGATGACGAATCAACGAGAAAATCCTTTTACTCAGCCAGAGACTCAGAATGCCATTCCAACTGCATCTTCTGCCCCACTAGACCCACCAATAGATCCAGTGGGAGGGGTGAGACAAGAGGCCTATCTGATTCAATGGCAAAAGTTGAAGCCAGAGAGTTTTGTCGGTGCCAGTGAACCATGGGATGCTCAGGTATTGTTCAATACAGTAGAGAGTATAGTGAAACTGCTGGACTGGCCTGAGAATGAGAAAGTTAAGTGCGCCTCATTCTGTTTGACCAGAGATGCCAGAATGTGGTGGGAGCGAGTAAAGGCCAAGAGGGTGGTGAACCAAATGTCATGGACGGACTTTGAGATGGAGTTTTTCGAGGAGTTCTTCCATATGCAAGTCACCAATAAGGATTATGATGAGTTCACAGAGTTCCGACAAGGGGATTTATCAGTAGATAAAGCGGTAAAGAAGTTCAATAGGTTGGCTCGTCTATATCCGAAATTGGTCAGTACTAAGAAGGAAAGAGTTAGGCTGATGCTAAAGATGTGGAGATCGGAGATAGTTCTAAATGTGGCTGGTGGAATTAATAGACCATAGACCACTGAAGAGCTAATCAGCAGTGCGCTAATCATGGAACATTACATGAATAGTATCAAGCACTAGAAGCTATCCTCGACAGAAAGCAAAAGCTAGGGAAGTTCAAGAGGTCTGATACCTCAGAGCGATAATTCGAACTGGAAGCGAAACAACAATGGCAAGAAGAAACAATTGAATAATGCAAAGGGAGGTTCAGCCAGTAAGCAACCTACGTATCCTACATGTTCTAAGTGTGGGAAGAAGCATCTAGGAGTTTGCCGCTAGGGCATGAGCGAGTGTTATATATGTGGTGTCGAGGGACACTTCGCCAAGCAATTCCCCACTAAGACCAATCTACCTCTGCCATAGTCTACTAAGTATGGAGGTAGACCAGCTCAGCTACATTAGATGTAAGGAGCACTGGAGGATCCTCACATCAACCAAGGAAGATTGGAGGCCCCATCAGTTACACCTAATGCCTGGATCTTCTCCCTCACCAAGGAAGAGGTAGCAAATGCTTCTACGATAGTCACAGGTCAGATACCCATCCTTAGTCAGCATGCTATCGTACTGTTTGATACTGGGACAACCCATTCTTTCATGTCTATGGCATTTTTTAAGAAGATAGATATAACTTCGAATATCTTAGATATTCAATTTTTAATGACCCTACCTTCAGGTGAATTAATGACATCTACACACTGGTTGCATGCTGTGCCGGTCAGAATTTCAAACAGAGGGCTTTATAGTGATCTGATCTTATTGGACATGCATGACTATGATGTCATCTGTGGAATGCACTTTCTTAACAAGTACAGAGCTTCCATTGAGTGTCGTAAGCAAAGAGTAGTATTCCAACCCGAGACCGAGGCCAACTTTGAGTTTATTGGAGAACCAAGTTAGAAGACTAAGAAGTTCTTGTCTGCCATGGAAGCTCAGAAGATGTTAGCTGGTGGATGCACTGGGTATTTAGCACATATAGTTGATACTAAGCAAGAAAGAAGCCAAAAGTTGGAAGACGTCCAAATTGTATGTGACTACCCAGGAGTATTTCCTGATAAGCTACCAAGACTAGAACCTAGAAGGGAAGCTGAGTTTGAGATCGAGCTTATTTCTGGTACCCACCCAATCTCAAAAGCACCCTATCGTATGGCTCCAGCTGAATTGAAAGAGCTTCAGGAACAAATACGGGAGTTGCTAGACAAGAGATTCATCCTCCCTAGTCATTCCCCGTGGGGAGCTTCGGTGATGTTCGTGAAAAAGAAAGATGGGTCTATGAGGATGTGCATAGACTACCAAGCCTTGAATCAAGTGACGATCAAGAATAGGTATCCTTTGCCAAGGATAGAGGATTTATTTGATCAATTGAGGGGATCCACAGTCTTCTCCAAGATTGACTTGCGGGCCAGTTATCATCAAGTAAGAGTTAAAAAGGATGATATACCGAAAACAACCTTCCAAACGAGGTATGGACACTATGTGTTCGTGGTCATGCCCTTCGGAATGACAAATGCACCCGCTATGTTTATGGACTTGATGAATTGGGTATTTCAGGAGTTCCTTGACAAGTTTGTGGTCATCTTCATTGATGATATCCTTATCTACTCGAAAACCCAGGAAGAACATGCCGAACACTTGAAGACAATCTTACAGACCCTTCAGCAAAGGCAGTTATATGTAAAGTTGTCCAAGTGTGAGTTTTGGCTTGATCGAATATCGTTTCAGGGTCATGTTATTTCAAAATATGGAGTTATGGTAGACCCGACAAAGATAGAAGCTATCAGTAATTGGGGTCAACCAAAGAATGCCTGTGAAGTCAGAAGTTTCCTCGGTTTAGCGGGGTACTATTGGAAGTTCGTGGAAAACTTTTCAAGGATAGCTTCACCGTTGGCGGTTCTTACTAGAAAGAAAAAGAAGTTCGAATGGATCAAAGATTGTGAAAAGAGCTTCCTTGAATTAAAGAGGAGACTCACAAGTGCTCCAGTGCTTACCCTTCCAGAATGTAATGAGGGATTTGACATGTATAGTGATGCGTCTAAGATGGGACTCAGAGTAATACTTATGCAGAAGGGTAAAGTCATTGCTTATGCATCTAGACAACTCAATGACTATGAAAAGAATTACCCCACTCATGACCTTGAGTTGGCAGCAGTGGTCTTTGCTCTGAAAGTTTAGAGACATTACCTATATGGAGTCCAATGCAAGATTTACATAGATCACCAAAGTCTGAAGTATTTCTTCACTCAAAAGGATCTGAATATGCGACAGCGCAGATGGCTTGAGCTAGTAAAGGACTATGATTGTGAAATCCACTATCATCCTGGAAAGGCAAACAAAGTAGCAAACGCGCTGAGTAAAAAATCATGCACCACTTTGATGTCCCTAGCAACACTATCCCAACCACTAGAGAAAGAGATAATGAATTTTGGGGTTGAGATCATTTCTGGACAGCTCTCCACCTTGACCATAGTACCTACACTGTTTGGGGATATATTAGCAAGACAGGACAAAGATCCTAGCCTCCAAAGGATCAAGCAAGAGATTCAAGAAGGAAAGGATGAAGGATTCCGTGTCTCTGACAGTGGGGTATTATATTTGGGTGAACGCCTATGTTTCCCCAAGGACCCAGACTTAAGAAAGAATATCCTAGAAGAAGCTCATGGGACCCCATATTCGATGCATCCTGGATCCACCAAGATGTATCAAGATATGAAAAGGAAATTCTGGTGGCTTGGTATGAAGAGGGACATGGCTAAGTATGTTAGCACCTATCTGACATGTCAAAGAGTGAAAGAAGAACACCAGGGACCAGGAGGAGTTCTACAGCCTATCCATATTCCAGAATGGAAGTGGGAGGAAATAGCCATGGATTTCATAGTAGGACTGCCCAAAACAACCAATGGCTACGATTCTATTTGGGTAGTTGTCGATAGATTGACAAAGTCTGCTCACTTCATGCCTATCAGAATATCATACTCCATGGAACAGTTAGCTCAGTTATATGTCAAGGAAGTGATTAGACTACATGGAGTACCTAAGACCATTATCTTTGATAGAGACAGACGCTTCACTTCACACTTCTAGGAGTGTGTTCAGACAACCCTCGTCACTAAGCTACAATTCAGCACTGCATTTCATCCTCAGATAGATAGGCAAACAGAAAGAGTGAATCAGATTTTGGAGGACATGCTAAGAGCTTGTGCCTTAGATTTTAAAGGAAGTTGGTGCAAATATTTGTGTTTGGCAGAGTTTGCCTATAATAATAGTTATCAAACCACAATTGGAATGGCACCTTATGAAGCCTTGTATGGAAGGAGATGCAGATCACCTATTTGTTGGTGTGAGGGTGGCGAGAAGAAAGAAACGAGACTCAAGACTGATTTTATAGATGATGCCACTAAAGCTATAAAGAACATACGCCAAAGGATAGAGACTACCCAGAGTCGGCAAAAGAGTTACGCTGATGTCCGACGCAAACCCCTAGAGTTCCAAGTCGGGGATTCAGTGTTCATTAAGGTAGCTCCTATGAAAGAGGTAATGAAGTTTGGGAAGAAAGGCAAGTTAAGTCCTAGATATGTAGGTCCTTACCCGATCACCAAGAGAGTTGGTAAAGTAGCTTATGAGCTAGAGCTACCACAGGAGATGTCAGCTATCCATAATGTATTTCATGTTTCAATGCTTAAGAAGTACGTTTCAAATACCAACCAAGTGATTGAGCCACAGACGGTACAGATTCAGACAGATCTACGTTATGAAAGTTGACCTATTCAGATAATAGATCAAGCATTCAGGAAACTAAGAAATAAAGAAGTGTCGTTAGTAAAAGTCTTATGGCAAAGTCAAAGGTTTGAAGAAGCAACCTAGGAATGTGAGGATGACATGAAGCAAAAGTACCCCGAGTTGTTCTAAGTTTCGAGGATGAAACTTTTATAAGGTATAAGGGATTGTAACAACCCAAATTTTAATTCCTACACTTTTATTTAGAGAAAAATAGAAATAAGAATAGAAAAAAAATTGAATAAATGGTTCGTTAGCTGGGGCTCGAACCATGAACCGTTGGTTTGGAGGAATAGGCTTCTTACCACTAAGCCATAAGATTACCAATGAGTAGGATATAACAGAATATATCTATAGGCAGAAAAAGGGAGAAGTTGGTTAATTTGGTGAATCATATAAATGAGTAATTAAGTTGAAGAAAAACCCTATTTTTTTTCCTTTCCCTAAACCCCAAACGCCGACCACGCCTCCTCCTCTTCTCTCCAACCGCCGACCAACCCACCTCTTCTCCCTTCCATTTTTTTCGAGCCATCTCTCTCTCTACCTTTCATTTTTTTTCCAGCCATCCCTCTCTCTCTACCTTCCATTTTCTCTAGCCATCCCTCTTCTCTCTATCTCTCATGTTCCAGCCGTCGAAGCAAGGAAGAAGATTGTCTTCTGTTTGGATAATTCAAGAGGGGGATTTTTAAGAGGGATCTCCTCAAGGACTTGGTAGAGGATCATGCTAAAGCAAAGGAACACGTAGGAGGTCTTCTCTTTACGAAATCTAATGGTATAAATTGGTTAAAAAGCATAGGAAGTAAGTATTGCTCACTTGTAGTATAAGTAATTATCTTATGTCATTGATATGTTTTTATATGCATGTTATTTCCAGTTATGCATGGTTTTTTTAGTTACATGATTTTTCCTGTTATGTCGTGGTTAATTCAGTATCCTATTTAGATCCATGATAAGAATGTGATTTATGATCATGCATGTTGTAGATAAGTTATAGCTTATAATTATATGCATGATGTAGAGTAAGACGTAAAAAAAAATTTCCTTTATAAAGAAAATTTAAGGATGCTCCTGTTCAAATTGAGGATTAAGAGCACAACGATCTTCAGTATACTCCCCATTTCAGTTTTGGGGGTCAAAAGCATAATGATCTTTATGGTGGTCCCCATTCGTGGTTTAGGGGATTAAGTGCATTTCTTTTCAGTATGTATAAGAATGTAAGTATAAAGGAAGTATTTTACTTTTGAAAAGGCATGTACTGGGCATCAATTTCACCCACGGGCCAAGGCCCTCAGTTTCAGTTACCCTAGTACGTTCGGTGGTTGGCTCCCCCGGCCTATTAGGAAAGTGCGCATTAATACTATACCGGGCCCATATTCAAAATGATTATTAATTTAAAGTATCAATATAAGTATAAGTAAACATTTTCAAAGTTAATTATTCCAGTTTAGATACACTGTTTACAAGTTTTAAAATACTTTAGAGCATGATTTATACAAGAGACATGTATTCAAAGTTATGATTTCCAGTTATGCTTACATGTGTATCAATGTATCAAGGGTAAGAGAACTAGTTACATGATTTCATACGTTGCATGATTTTGTGAGCATAGCAAGTACTTACTAAGTATTATTGCTTATAGTTTGCATTTCCTTATACTGCAAATAAAGGTAAAGAAAAGCTTCAGTAAGGTGGCATGGCGGATGAAGTGCTTGGAGTGTGTAGCAACGGAACAGTGGAAATAAAAGATCCTAAGTGCAGATGTCTAAACTAGATTTTAAGTTTCTAATTGTTTTTTTTATATTATTGAAGTTCAACTAGATTGCTTATGGTTGAGACCAAAGAATGCTAGAGTCATGTTGGGTTAGTCTTAATACTTGCATGTTATGTGAAGATCTTGAATTGGTTATTGTTTAAGTGATGTCAAGGTCCTTATGATCTTTTTAGTTGTTAGCATATTGCGTTAGTATATTGCATGAATTTTGGAATGATGGTAATATGGGGTGATGATTAAAGTATAGTATCAGAGTAAGATAAGAAAGAATTTAAGAAACAGACAGTAAAGTATTGACATCTCCCCTAGTAGAGAGTGGAAAGACTAGGGGGTGTTACATCTTCCTTCTCCTATCTTCTTCTCTCCCTCTCCTCCATGGTCGAAACCTCCCAAGAGTGCTAGCAAACTCTAAGTGGTTCTCTCCACCCTTTTGTCCGTGTGGATACGTGTAGAGGAGTGTACACTTGACACTCTACGAGATCCGGTAACCTTTTGGACGAGCGGGATAAGTGAAGGGCATCGCTACAAGGGTAATGTTTTTCCCATGTAGATCTAATGTAGATCTAGTGTAGATAAACATGTACATGAATTTGTATTCATCTTCACACAGATCCGTGGTCGGCTTCCGAGGTTTCCGTAATGCAAAAAGCGGTTTTTGCGGCTCGAAAAGTCTAACTGTGGTATCAGAGCCACATGCGAAGCAAGTACATGTTTGTATTTGTAATTTTTTTATTAGATATGAAAAGTTACAGATCTGTAAGTTTTTGTAATTTTCTTAATTTTATAGATTTTGTGAGTATTTTTCTCTTAGAGTCGAAGCAACTAGTGTTTGGACACTTGTAGGCTTCAACCGCCGAGAAAAACTCTCCGAAATGGCAAGGTCTCGTTTTTATTTTTTGGGACAGCAACTTAAGGTGCTGTAAGATCAGTATGGGACACTCACGAGATTCATTTTGCGAGAAGGGGCGCTGCCCCTAACCCTGCTAGGGGTATTGTCCCACGATCGCGCCCGAAAATCGCTTAGCGGGACCGCTGCGGAGTTGTGACTCATAAAATTGAAAATAAAGTAGGAAAATTATAGAAATTTATGTAAAATACATAATTTAGAATTATGTATAATATTATGATGGTCATGGCCCAAAAACCCCAATGTGATTGGAAAAATTTGTGTTGTAATTCATAATACGGCTTGCGCACCGTTTTTAGTATTGTGCATGTTGTATATGATATGCGACCTGCGCGTCGTGCTTCCCTTATTATATTCCTATTGTAAATAGATTTTAGACTCGAATGTAACTCAAGTTTCATGTTTGTAATATACAAAATGAAGCGGTGGAAGGTCCACTCGTAGACGGAGTTACGAGGAGGGTGTCGACGACACATGGCGATCAAAGGAGGCACTTGGAGAAGCCGCTAATCCTAGGTTGACCGTCCAATCTTCTCATTGGCTTGAGAAGATCATAGTAGGGCCATGAACTCATCACAAATTAATTAATTAGTATATATATATATTGATATATATATATTTTTTTATTTTTGCTTGTATGTATGTGATGCATGCTAGTATAGGGTAATTAATGCTTTAATGCGTATATGATACACATTCACGATTAGATTAGATCTTAATCAAGTCAACTCAAAATGCCTACCAAGTTTTGATACCCATCACTACCTCGATCATTTGTTGTTGTTGAATCTGCCAATGCAGAGCAACGCATATTATCTTGGTAGGATGCGGAGGGACAATCTTGGTCCCGCCTATCAAAGCTTGGGTGAGAATAAGCTCAATTAGATTGAGTGAAACTAGTTAACTCAATTGGATCGGGTAAAACTATAGACATATTACAACGGTTGGAAAGATAGGCTAAGATCACATTTACACTAAATCTTGGGCGATTTAGCCAAAGCTAACTCAAGTTTTTTTGTAAATGTGGATCTTGATCCTATACACAAGAGTTGCATAGAGATGTAATTGGTAATTTGTTACCTTCCAATCATACTAAGTCTTGGATGATTTAGCCAAAGCTAACTCAAGACGTAGTATGATGTGGATCTTGCCCCGCGAGAATTATAGCTAGTTGGTATGAATCTAGTAGTGTGGGTTGACCACATCCATGACTCGATTCTACAAAAGTCCTATAATTCAGTGGGAGCATCATATAATTAAAGACCTAATTAAATGATAAATGGAATATGATATTTACTTTCTGCATTATTTATGTTGTAGATTGCCATGTCGTCAAACACAAACACTCTCTCCCTGCATTATGTCCTTGAGAAGGACAAGCTCAATAGAGCTAATTTCCTAGACTGGTACAGGAATCTGAGAATTGTTCTCAAACAAGAAAGAAAAATCTACGTCCTGGAGCAGCCCATTCCGGAAGCACCTCCTGCCACTGCCACGCAAGCTGACCGAGATGCTTACAAGAAGCATCAAGATCATTCATTAGATGTGTCATGCCTCATGCTCGCGACCATGAACTCTGAGTTTCAAAAGAAACACGAGTTGATGGATTATTTTGATATGGTTGAACATCTTCGTCAACTGTATCAAAGCAAGGCACAAGAGATTCGAGATCTCTAAGGCATTGTTTCAGTGCAAGATGCAAGTGTAGGGTTTTTCTTATCGAGTCCGTGAGGGGAAACTTCGCTTCCCACTTCACCTCGATCGTTTGTTCATGGTGATCGTTTGTTCATGGTAAAAAAAAATTAATCCTAGGAAAAAGGGATTGCCCAAACAACTAAGTCATCGTCGTGCTATTTGTTTAGAGAGGTCACTTGAACAAACTCGTTGTTACAGCGACCATCCTCTATTCTACGAGTAGACACGGAATAGACGATGTCTGGATCGCCGGTTTTTGTGTTTATGTTCGGGATCCAAGTATTATTTAACCATATACAAATTTATATCATGCTCATAATTGGAAAAACAAATACAAGCAAGTAACCATCCACACAAAACATGCATATAATAGAAAAGCAATTATAACCATAATACAAAAGAACACTAATCAAAATAAACAAGATTATACCTCTTGTTATACCTCTTGATCTTCTATTGTATGTCCTTCCTCCTTTAGGACGTCGTGTGGGCGACGATCTACCAAAAGTTGAAGCCTCCTAGATAACCAATCTTCCTTTCCTTGTTCACTCCGAACAAAGGAAGATCATAAAACAAAACTCATCTTCCTATCTAGAACCGGCCACCAAGTCAATAAACTCAATGTTTCCTCCGGCCAAGGGAGAGAACATGGAGTATGGAAACCAACTAAAGGAGAAACAACAAGGGCATGGGCGCCGACCAACACTTGGAGAAGAGAAAGGAAAACACTCCTTCTCCTTATTGCCGCCCAAACCCTAAACTAAGCTCTCCTAATTTCCGGCCAAGGATGAAGGGAAGAAGAATAGATTGAGCTTTGGCCAAGGTAGAGGGAAGAAGGAAGAGGGGACGGCCAACCTTAGGAAGAGGAAGGAGAAGCTTCCTCCCCTTGTTACCGCCCAACACCAACACCCAAACCCTACCCCTAGCCACCCACTCCGATTCCTATCCCAACTAGAATTTGTTGCCGCCCATGAGAAGCAACCCTAATGCCATCCATCATAAGCCATATATCAAGGGGAGAAGTTTGAGCGCCGACCAAACTAAGGAGAGAAGAAGGAGGAAGGGTTTCGGCCACTAAAGGAAGAAGAAGATAAAAACTTTCCTTAATTGTGGCCACCCAAAACCCTAACCTCCCTTGCTCTTGCCGCCCAAAAACCTAGCCCCCTTTCCTCTACATTGTGTTGCGCCCACACCTAGTCCACCCTTTTATAGAGTTAGGGATAAGCATTGGTTTAATCCCCACCATTGGTTTTAGAGATTTAATCTCAACCGTCGGATATAGAGATTTAATCTCAACCGTCGAATCTTAGAGATTTAATCTCTACCTTTGGATCTAGAGTTTTGTTTCTATCCATTGGATCTAAGCTTCATGAGGTGTTAATAGGCTACAATAGGGACCATGAGGAGGAGTTGGATCTTGGCCACCCATGGATCAAGCCCACATAAAGTCCGATCCACTAATGATAATCCAATCCACTAAAGGATTATCATTGATCTACCTCACCAACCCCGATAAGTTAATATGGGCTCCAGATATTATTTGTACATTTTCTCTCTGTGTTTAAGATCTCGAATGCCCATCGATTAATTAATTTACTGACCATTAATTAATCAATATCTAACTCCATGAGTAGTACCACTCAACCTTTTCATCATGCCGGACCAAGTCCACCTGCAGGGTTTACATGATGAACCTTATGAGCTCCTCAAGGGGACATCATCATCCTAATATATAGGACACAGTTTCCTCCTATAATTAACGACACACCATATAAATAATATCATCTCCCAACTTATCGAGCCTATCGATTTAATCTATAAATATTGCCCATTGGTAAATCAAAGAGATGAATACTAAGTATATGTGCCCGTTATTATATCGGGATTAAGAGCATGTACTAAATAATATCTGAGGTCCAATTCGATTATGTTGTCAGCAATAAGTCGAATCACCTCTAAGTCGGTCTTGCTCAATACACACAAAGTGTACTAGTGTGATTTTTTGGTCAAGACAAACCAATACCAAATCACACTACAACCGTTTCGATGGTTTGTCAAAAGTCATCTCGGTTGTGAGCCTTTACTTATACTTTACAAGGAGCCGATAACATGATCTCCCGTGTGACACCACACACCATGTTATCTACAATGTAATGTATTAGACAATATTGCATAACCATGCAAACAATGATCTTGTGATTCTTATTTCAAAATAAAGATGTTCATACAAAAGATAGACTTTTTAGTATACATCCCTACAATCTCCCACTTATACTAAAAGACTATGATGTCCTCATACTTCCATACATATGATTCCCCTTCCCTCCACATGCCTATCAAAGCTCTCGCTAGAAGGGCCTTAGTGAAAAGGGTCTACCAGGTCATCCTCTGATGCAATCTAGGCGACAACAACTTCTACCTCCTTTACAATTTCTCGTATCAGGTGGTACTTGCGCTCTATGCATTTACTTACCTTATGGGCTCATGGTTCCTTCAAGTTTGCAACTGCACCACTATTATCACAATAAATTGTGATAGTTCTGAGCAAACTAGGAATCACATCCAAGTCCATCAGGAAGTTCCTGAGCCACACAGCTTCTTTGGATGCCTCAGAGGCTGCCACATACTCAGCTTCCATGGTGGAGTCCGCCACGTATTTCTGCTTGACACTCCTCCATACAATGGCTCCACCTCCCAAAGTAAACACAAAACCTGAGGTAGACTTACTGTTATCCCTATCAGATTGGAAGTCGGAATCCGTGTAACCCACAAGGAGTAATTGGCTTGGCCGGTAAACCAGCATATAATCCCTAGTCCTTCTCAGGTACTTCAATATATGCTTTACCACAGTCCAATGTCCCTATCCTGGATTACTCTGATATTTGCTAACCATGCCCACGATAAAGCAGATATCTGGTCTCGTACATAGCATCGCATACATGAGGCTTCCTACTGCCGAAGCATAAGGAACCGCCTTCATCTCCTCTATCTCCTCAGATGATCTAGGACACATCTCCTTAGATAAAGGAACTCCATGCCTGAAAGGTAGAAAACCCTTCTTGGAGTTCTGCATGCTAAAATGATCCAAAATTGTGTCTATGTTTGAAGCTTGGGATAAGCACAACATCGTTTTCCAGTGATCCCTTATAACCTTGATCCCAAGGATGTGTCCCACCTCTCCCAAGTCCTTCATATCAAACTGTTTGGACAACCATACCCTTATGTCCGATAACACCTTGATATTGTTGCCAATCACCAAAATGTTATCTACGTATAGTACAAGAAATACCACTACGTTTCCGTCACATCTCTTGTATACACAAGACTCATCCGGACTTTGAATAAATCCATAAGACTGGATTACCTCATCCAAGCGGATGTTTCAAGACCTCGAAGCTTGCTTCAATCCATAAATGGACCAATTAAGCTTACATACAAGATACTCTTTGCTAAGATACTATATCTTTATCTTGGATTGCCTCGTCATATGTCCAAGGATCAGGTTCATGTTTGTCAGGGATCAAATCAGAAGATTCTCCCAAGAACATGAATCTATCAGGCTATCTCACAACCTTCCCACTACGACGAGATATCACCTGTGTATCCTCTGTGACACACAGTGCAGTAACTTGTGGTATATCCTCTTGTACCGATGGTACTGAAGAAGTGACTTCCCCTTTTAATTCCTCCAAAACAATTTTACTCTTGGGCTTGTGGCTCATCACATAGTCTTCCTCTAGAAATCTGGCGTTTGTGCTAACGATCACCCTCTGATCTCTAGGAATATAAAACAAACCACCCTTCGTTCCTCGAGGATACCCAACGAACATGCGTACTTCTGTACGAGGTTCCAACTTACCATCATCTGCCTTCAACACATGTGCTGGCTCTCCCATATCCGAATATGTCTTAGACTACGCTTTCACCCAGTCCACAACTCTGTAGGAGCAGAAGACACTGATTTAGATGGAACCAAGTTCAGAATGTATACCGCCGTATCTAGAGCATATCCCCAGAACGAATCTGACAATCTTAGAATAACTCATCATCGATCTAACCATCTCCATAAGAGTCCTAATCCTTTGCTCTGCTACACCGTTCTACTGGGGTGTGCCAGGTGCAGTCAATTGGGATTGAATCCCAGCCTCTGATAAGTAATTCCTAAACTCTCCCAAGAGGTATTCGCCACTACGAGCAAATCGTAGTGTCATCCATATCTTGAATAATCGTCTATGAGAAAGACAAAATATTCAAAACCACCTCTAGCCTGGATAGCCATAGAACCACACAAATCAGAATGAACCAATTCTAACACATCATATCTTTGGCTCTATATCCCTTGGCTTTAAAAGACCTCTTGGTCATTTTACCCTCCAAGCAAGATTCACAGGTTGGGAAATCTTCCACCACTAATGAACCCAAAGGTCCATCAGCTATCAACCTTTGAATTCTTCTTAGGTTAATATGACCAAGCCTAAGATGTCAAAGATATGATTGGTTCATCTTCGAAGGTTCTTTTCTCTTATTGGAATTAGAAGATGAGTTATTAACTTCTATTTGCATCGTGGGAGCTTTTGGTTCGAGTGTATACAAATTTCCTATCAATGTACCTGAACAGATATTCTCCCTATTCCTTTTTATAACAACTCTGTCATTAAAAGAAATAGAATATCCATCCATAAACAATTTAGAAACTGAAAATAAATTCTTTCTAAATAAAGTTACATAAAGGGAATTTTCCAGAACCAATGTTTTATTTTTCTCAAAAGATAAATAAAACATCTCCCACTGCAATAGCCACCACCTTAGTGGCATTTCCCAAGTAAACGGTAATCTCTCCCTCAGCTCGTCATCGGGTTTCCTAGAACCCCTGCAAAGTATTGCAGACATGATTAGAGGCTCCCGTATCTACACACCAGGTGCTGGTAGATAACACTGCTAACCATGTTTCAATGACTAGACCAAAGGATATACCTTTTTTCTATTTTTGATTGGGACAGTCCTTCTTTCAATGTCTATCCTGCTTGCAAGTGAAGTACTTGCCCTGAGATCCTCCCACCCCCTTTGCTCCATCTTGTTTCTTCTTCTTCTTGCCTTTCGGGTTAGAAGTAGAAACCTTCTGAGCAACCATGGCCTGAGCCTGAGCAAGCCTTTCTGTCGATTAAAGAATGATATCGACCTGGGTTTCCCCATTGATCTTAGCTCCAAGGACTTCCAGCTCATTCACAGGCTTAGGAGGATACTCTTCGAAGAGTATATATTTGTACTCCTCAACAGTTAAGATGATATCTAGATTCTTTTCCAATCAACATCATTTGGGTACAGTAAACTTATTTTCCTTTAGTATCACAACAAGTGGACTAAAAGTCATTTTGAAAATCCTAAGAATCACATAGATCATTACTTTTGATTTCAAAAAATTATTGATTCCTCAAACAATAAAATTTTAAAATCAGCCAACACCTCAAAACACCGAGAATATCATATGTCACGATAGTGTGGACGTATATGAATTCTACATTTGTAAGAGGAGGTTTTACCCATTAATTTTACTATCTTGTCAACCTAACTTTTTGACAAGTAAAATTAATAGTTGATTTCTCTTTGGCCCTACAAATAAAAGCAGTGACTCCGATGGGGAGGATACTTATATTTGTATCTAAGTGTTCACCATTACTCGGTACCAAGGTAATTATCTCGGGTTATGTGCCTTCCGATGGGGAAGTACACACGCTCCTTGATAATTCCCTATAACCATATTTGACCTTGTGATCCGCAAACAAACCCATCAGATATGGAGGAAGGCACTCAGAGCCGACGCGCAAGTTTGTTTGCATCACTTGTCAAATCGTAATGGAGGCCATGGGAATTTATAGAAATTTCCCTCTCCCACTTAGTAATTTGAAATTGAGGAATTTTTCTAGCCTACGACATGCATATCAAACAAAAAGCAATAAATATGAAAAATAAATTATTTTCCAACTATTATGGCTTTTGTCTTCAATATGTCTCCCGTCGCATCGCCATCTCGTCCGCTCCTCCTACGTCATGTACGAGCCATCCGGAGATCCGAGCCGAGACTAAAACCTATTTTAATTTACATCCATTGATCCTATACTCCACGAGGGAGTGTACATGAAATCTAGATCGAAAGTAAAATAAAATAAAGAGTGGCTAAACAATGTCGTATCTAATTTACAAAAAATCAAATACTAGCCTCGTCAACCCCGAGGATTCAACAAAATATACATATACAATCACATACACACATATGACCATAATAGTCGGATCTTATGCCTGCAACCAAAGAGTTAAACTACACATATCCTACTATTATCTGACACATATAATATATGAAAAGTGCATAAAAATTAACCGAATCCTAAACACACAAAACCGAAAACCTTGGCTCTGATACCAATTGTAGGGTTTTGCTTATCGAGTCCGTGAGGGGAAACTTTGCTTCCCACTTCACCTCGGTCATTTGTTCATGGCAATCCCTTTAATGTCCCCGGATTAAAAAAAATTTAATCCTAGGCAAAAGGGATTGCCCAAACAACCAATTCATCGTCGTGCTATTCGTTTAGAGAGGTCACTTGAACAAACTCGTTGTTCAAGCGACCATCCTCTATTCTACGAGTAGACGCGGAATAGACGATGTCCGAATCTCTGGTTTTTGTGTTTATGTTCGGGATCCAAGTATTATTTATCCATATACAAATTTATAACATGCTCATAATTGGAAAAATAAATACAAGCAAGTAACCATCCACAAAAAACATGCATATAATAGAAAAGCAGTTATAACCATAAAACAAAAGAACACTAATCAAAATAAACAAGATTATATCTCTTGTTATACCTCATGATCTTCTATTGTATGTCCTTCCTCCTTTCGGACGTCGTGTGGGCGACAATCTACCAAAAGTTGAAGCCTCCTAAATCACAAATCTTCCTTTCCTTGTTCACTCTGAACAAAGGAAGATCATAAAACAAAACTCATCTTTCTATCTAGAACCGGCAACCAAGTCAATAACTTGATGTTGCCTCCGACCAAGGAAGAGAACAAGGAGTATGGAAACCAACCAAAGGAGAAACAACAAGGGCATGGGCGCCGGCCAACACTTGGAGAAGAGAAAGGAAAACACTCCTTCTACTTGTTGCAGCCCAAACCCTAAACTAAGCTCTCCTAATTTCCGGCCAAGGATGAAGGGAAGAAGAATAGATTGAGCTTTGGCCAAGGTAGAGGGAAGAAGGAAGAGGGCCCGTCCAACCTTAGGAAGAGGAAGGAGAAGCTTCCTCCCCATGTTGCCGCCCACCACCAACACCCAAACCCTAACCCAAGCCACCCACTCCTATTCCTATCCCAACTAGAATTGGTTGCCGCCCATGAGAAGCAACCCTAATGCAATCCATCATAATCCATAGATGAAGGGGAGAAGCTTGGGTGCCGGCCAAACCAAGGAGAGAAAAAAGAGGAAGGGTTTCGGCCACCAAAGGAAGAAGAAGAAAAAAAATTTCCTTAATTGTGGCCACGCAAAACCCCAACCTCCCTTGCTCTTGCCGGCCAAAACCCTAGCCCCCTTTCCTCTCCATTGTGTTGCCACCCAACCCTAGTCCACCCTTTTATAGAGTTAGGGATAAGCCTTGGTTTAATCTCCACCATTGGTTTTAGGGATTTAATCTCAACCGTCAGATCTAGAGATTTAATCTCAACCGTCGGATCTTAGAGATTTAATCTCTACCTTTGGATCTAGAGTTTTGTTTCTATCCATTGGATCTAAGTTTCATGAGGTGTTAATAGGCTACAATATGGACCATGAGGAGGAGTTGGATCTTGGTCACCCATGGATCAAGCCCACATAAAGTCCGATCCACTAATGATGATCCAATCCACTAAAGGATCATCATTGATCTACCTCACCAACCCCCATATGATAATATGGGCTCCATATATTATTTGTACATTTTCTCCCCGTGTTTAAGATCTTGAATGTCCGTCGATTAATTAATTTACTAACCATTAATTAATCAACATCTAACTCCTTGAGTAGTACCACTCAACCTTTTCATCATGCCGGACCAAGTCCACCTGCAGGGTTTACATGATGAACCCTATGAGCTTCTCAAGGGGACATCATCATCCTAATATATAGGACACGGTTTTCTCCTATAATCAACGACACACCATATAAATAATATCATCTCCCAACTTACCGAGCCTATCGATTTAATCAATAAATCTCGCCCATTGGTAAATCAAAGAGATGAATACTAAGTATATGTGACCGTTATTATATCGGGATTAAGAGCATGTACTAAATAATATCTGAGGTATGATTCGATTATGTAGTCAGTAATAAGTCAAATCACCTCTAAGTCGGTCCTGCTCAATACACACAAAGTGTACTAGTGTGATTCTATGGTCAAGACAAACCAATACCAAATCACACTACAACCATTTCGATGGTTTGTCCAAAAGCCATCTCGGTTGTGAGCCTTTACTTATACTTTACAAGGAGCCGATAACATGATCTCCCGTGTGACACCACACACCATGTTATCTACAATTTAATGTATTAGACAATATTGCATGACCATGCAAACAATGATCATGTGATTCTTTTTTCAAAATAAAGATGTTCATACAAAAGATAGACTTTTCAGTATACATTGTAGGGATGTTTTTTATGCAAAATAGCATATGCGCAACGGAAAAATAGGATCCCTTCCAAGTGATCCTTGCGAAAGAAAACCTCGTACAAAAATAATAAATTTCTCTAAAAAAAAACTTATCTTATAGGAGAATATTATCTTTGTTGCGTGCCCTTTTTAATCCCGCTTCTCCTTGGGTTTGTTGGATATTTTAGCACATTCAAATGTCCGTGCCTCTATATGTATCCACACGAGCAAGCTCTTGTCTCACAAAAGAAACTAGAAGAGCTCTCCTTTACTTCTTGCTAGAGAAGTCCCTAAAGGAGAGGAAGGTAGGGAAAAAGAGAAAGGAAGAAGAAGACCACTCTTCTTGCTAGCCTACACTCACAAAAGCCACACAACCAAAGCCTCTCACCACCAAGCTCTCTCCAAGCCTCAATCTTCCACCAATTTGGCCGGCCACCCCATGGAGTGTTTTATAGGATTGAAAAAACCTTTCACCTCCTATCACATTCAATGCAATCAATTGCAATGAACACTCCTTGTTTGGCTGGCCACATGTGGAGAAATTCCAAAGGTCAAAACCCTTTGTCTCCTTCCACCTCATCAAGCTTAAATGGCATGCTTATGTGACATGCTTATGTGGCATGCTTAGGTGGCATGCTTATGTGGCATTCATGCATGTTGAATTAATCTTATTAATTCAATAAGCTTATTTTATCATATTGAATTAATCTCATTAAATCAATAAGGTAACATATTGAATTAATCTTATTAAATCAATTAAGCTTAGGCTATCATGATAACATATTTATTTAATCTTATTAAATTAATAAGCTTAGCATATTGAATTAATCTCATTAAATCAACAAGCTAAAATTCTCATTAAGCTTAAAGTCCAAAAACCATTTTGTACTTAAGCTTATTCCCAAATTATTCTAGTCAAACTAGAATGCACTAATTCTTCTAATCATCATGCTCTTTGTGTGTGACCCTATAGGCTCTCATAACGTTGGCAGTGGATCTAAACTCTTTTAGATACACAAGCAATGAGCGGCATCTAGCAATACATCATTGCTACCCAAGTTACGAAATAAGTTAAGATCCGACTAACCTTTCCATGACTACTATAATGTATGACCGTGTCCTTCTATCCTTGATATCAGATTGACCAATGAGGCATAGACCGTGTCATCCTCGATCAATCTATGTGTTTCTTGATCTCTGAGTAAACTAACTCAAACAAATGAGCTCAATATCTCATATTTACTCATTCGAGCATGGCCATGCATTTTAGTAGTTCTACTCAATCAAGGGGCCCACAGATATCACTCCCGTCATATGAGAGGGATAGATCCCATCTACATCACTCACATCCCTGAGCATAATTTGTTATATACCCAGTAATCGCCTTTATGGTCCACCCTGTTATGGGTGACATTTGACGATACCAAAGTACATAACTCCTTATGTAGGGAACCGTAGTGACTTCAGGTTTGAGGACTATTCATGCCAATAGTCACATGAGAAAGTTTATAACACTCATATGACGATCCACGAAACTTTCTCATGGCGGGTCAGTTCAGTATATATTCTCTAATATATACACATGTGTCAACTTGATATCATATATCCATGACTTGTGAGATCAAGTCATCAATTGACCTACATGCTAGTCTTTATGTATTTTGCATATTAATACTTGACTAGGAACATTTAGGAAAGTGTTCTCTACAGCCTCTCATAATCAATTCTGCCAATTGATGTGCTGTAGATAAGAACCTACTTTTCTAGGGTATTATTATATTTAATTTAGCTGGCACAAGCAAGACGTAAATATAATAACCAATCCTTTGCCTTTATAGAATATGATACAAAATGTTCCCTATTCAACCATCACATGATTGGTTCTAGGGCTATAACTAACAATCTCCCACTAGCACTAGTACTAATCACTATAATATCTGATACCTAGTGACCTAGTATGACCATCATGCTTCCTCTGTGCCAAAGCCTTGGTCAATGGATCTGCGATGTTAGCTTCTGTCGGTACTCTGCATATCCTCACATCTCCTCTATCGATGATCTCTCGAATGAGATGGAAGCACCACAGTATGTGTTTGGTCCGCTGATGTGATCGAGGTTCCTTAGCCTGTGCAATAGCCCCATTGTTGTCACAATAGAGGTCTATTGGATATGCAATGCTAGGAACTGCCCCAAGTTGACTGATGAACTTGCGGAGCCAAACAGCCTCCTTTGCTGCATCAGACGCAGCAATATACTCGGCTTCTATTGTAGAATCAGCAACTGTGTCTTGCTTCGAACTCTTCCAGCTCACAGCTCCACCATTCAGGCAAAACACGTACCCCCGATTACGATCTATAGTCATCCTTGTCTGTTTGGAAGCTTGCATCACTGTAACCCTTTACAGTTAGCTCCTCATTGCCTCCAAATATCAGGAAATATTCTTTCGTTCTTCGTAAGTATTTAAGAATATTTTTTAATGCTATCCAATGACTTTCACCTAGATCCGACTAGTATCTACTCGTCATGCTCAAAGCATACGAGACGTCAGGACGAGTACAAAGCATGGCGTACATGATAGACCCTATAGCAGATGCATAAGGGATCTTATCCATGCGATCTCTCTCCTCCTTAGAAGAGGGACATTGAGTCTTCGAAAGACTCACACCATGTGATAAAGGCAGAAATCCTTTCTTTGAATTTTGCATAGCAAAACGATCTAGCACTTTATCAATGTATGTACTCTGGCTTAGGCCAAGTAATCTTTTAGATCTATCTCTATAGATCTTGATGCCTAGAATATAGGCAGCTTAACCTAAGTCTTTCATCGAGAAACAATTCCCTAACCACATCTTCACAGACTGGAGTGAGGGAATATCATTTCCGATGAGAAGTATGTCATCTACATACAAGATAAGAAATACAACTGTGCTCCCACTATTTCTCTTGTAGACACAAGGTTCATCTTCATTCTTGATGAAACCAAACTCCTTGATTGCATCATCGAATCGAAGATTCCAGCTTCGAGAGGCTTTCTTTAGTCCATAAATGGACCTTTGCAGTTTGCATACCTTTCCAGGATGCTTTGGATCTTCAAAACCCTCAGGCTGTGTCATGTACACATCCTCGAGTAGCTTTCCATTCAGAAAAGCAGTTTTGACATCCATCTGCCAGATCTCATAATCGTGGTAGGCTGCAATAGCAAGTATGTTCTGAATGGATTTAAGCATCGCAACTGGTGAAAAGGTTTCATCATAGTCAATACCAAGAATTTGTTTGAATCCTTTAGCCACCAATCTACCTTTATAGGTATGCTTATTACCATCCATGTCAGTCTTTAATTTAATGACCCACTTACACCCAATGGGTTTTACCCCTTCAGGTGGATCAACCAAAGTCCATACTTGGTTAGTGTACATGGATTCCATTTCGGATCTCATGGCCTCTAGCCATTTCTCGAAATCTGGGCTCATCATAGCTTCTTGATAGGATGTAGGCTCGTCAAGATCGACAAGCAATACATCACCATTGTCAGTCAAGAGAAAAGAATATCTGTCGGGTTGACGACGGATCCTATCAGATCTACGAAGAGGTTGGTCTACTTGAACAGGTGTTTGCTCCACAACTCTTTGGGCAACAATTTCCTCATCCACAACACTTTGTGGTGCCTATTCATTTTCCATCGAAGCCTTAGTGTTATCTTCATCTTGAATTTCTTTAAGATGAATTTTACTCCAACTAGTTTTTCTTGAAATAAATTCTCTTTCTAGAAAGACAACATTTCTGGCAACAAACACCTTGCCAAGTGTGGGATTGTAAAAGTAATATCCCTTAGTTTCCTTGGGATATCCTACAAAATAACACTTATCTGATTTGGGTCCTAGTTTATCTGAGACTTGACGTCTAACATAAGCTTCACAACCCCAAATCTTTATAAAATACATTTTGGGACTCTTCCCAGTCCATAACATATATGGTGTCTTTTCTACGGCTTTTGATGGGACGCGATTAAGTGTGAAAGCGGCTGTCTCTAGAGCTAAACCCCAAAAGGAAGTAGGTAGATCAGTCTGGCTCATCATTGATTGTACCATATCTAATAGAGTACGATTTCTCCTCTCATATACACCATTCCATTGTAGTGTTCCAGGTGGAGTGAGTTGGGATATTATCCCACACTCAGCCAGGTGATCACGAAACTCTTGACTAAGGTATTCACCACCTCGATCTGATCGAAGTAGCTTAATATGCTTACCAAGTTGGTTTTGTACTTCATTCTTGAATTCTTTGAACTTTTCAAAGGATTCTAACTTATGTCTCATCAAATATAAGTAGCCAAATCTACTCATATCATCAGTGAAAGTAATAAAGTACTTATAGCCTCCTCTGGCTTCGACATTGAAAGGGCCACATACATCAGTATGTATGAGTCCTAACAAGTCTGTTGCTCTCTCGCCATGTCCACTAAATGGAGTTTTAGTCATCTTTCCTAAAAGACAAGATTCGCATACCTCATATGATTCAAAATCAAATGAGTCCAATAATCCATCTTTATGGAGTTGGGATATGCATTTTTCATTTATGTGACCTAGGCGACAGTGCCAGAGATATGTTTGGTTCAAATTATTCGATTTGAACCATTTGGTATTTATGTTATAAATTGGGTTTTCTAAATCTAGAACATAGAGACCATTCATAAGCGGTGCATTACAATAGAACATTTAATTCAAATAAATGGAACAACATTTGTCCTTTATTATAAAAGAAAAGTTTTTCTTGTCTAAACAAGATACAGAAATTATGTTCTTCGTTAATGCAGGTACATAAAAGCACTCCTCTAGTTCTAAGATAAGCCCAGTGGGCAAAGACAAAGAATATGTTCCTACAGCTACAGCAGCAACTTTTGCGCCATTGCCTACTCATAGGTCCACTTCGCCCTTTGCCATTAGTCTACTATTTCTCAGTCCCTGCACATTAGTACAAATGTGAGATGCACATCCGGTATCTAATACCAATGTAGAAGAAATAGATAGATTAACTTCTATAACGTGTATACCTGAGGCAGAAGTCCCACTTCTTTTCTTTTTTACTTCCTCAAGGTAGACTTTGCAGTTCCGCTTCCAGTGTCCAGTCTCACCGCAATGGAAACAGTCCCCTTCCTTAGGTACTTTACCTTTACCCTTTGAAGTGGATGAATTTGCCTTGCCTTTGGCTTGGGTCTTACCCTTGCCTTTGCGCTTACCTTTGCCCTTCTTGACCATTAGTACGTTACTAACTTTCTTCTTGAGATTCGGTTCAGCAGTTCTTAACAAGATGAGAATCTCAGGCAAAGGCTTATCAATTTCATTCATGTTATAATTCATGATGAATTGATTATATGCTTCCGGCAATGATTGCAGGATAACATCGGTTGCCAATTCTTGGCACAGTGGAAAACCTAGTCTTTCAAGGTTCTCAACGTACCCTATCATTTTAAGTACGTGAGTTCCTACAAGTGTTCCTTCTTGCATCTTGCATGCAAAAAGAGCCTTAGACACTTCAAAACGCTCGTGCCTAGCTTGTCCTTGATATAGTTGTTTCAAATGCTCAACCATACCATAGGCATCCATGTCCTCATGTTGCTTCTGAACCTCAGAGTTCATGGTGGCAAGTATAAGACATGACACATCTAATGCGTCATCTTGATGCTTCTTATAAGCATCCTTTTCGACAGTGGCATGGCGGGTGTTTCAGTGATAGACTACTCTAGGACATACTGAGTTTACGTTCTTGCTTGAGGATAATCCTCAAGTTCCTATACCAGTCTAGAAAGTTAGCTCCATTGAGCTTGTCTTTCTCAAGGACAGATCGCAAGTTGAGGGGGTGTGTCGTGTTAGATGACATGGTGATCTACAACATTAAAATGCAAAATTAAGTATCATACCTAAGTAATTTAATTAGGCCTTTAATTAAATGAGGCTCCCACTAAATTCTCATAGCTTTGATATGAGCTAATCATTGATGTAGGCAAACACATTTTGCTTACATCATTAGCTTCTATTTAGCTATAAATTTATATGGGATAAAGATCCACATCATACTTCGTCTTGAGTTAGCTTTAGCTAATCGCCCAAGACGTAGTATGATTAGGTAGGCAATCTTTTGCCAATTACATCTGATGTAACTCTTTAATAGCTTTGGTTAAGTTTAGATTAGTTTAGTGCTTATTCCTAAACCGACTTCGGTAGTGGCGAGGCACAGAGGCCTTCTTTGATATCGGAGCAACGATCACTTTCTAAGACAAAGCTGATGTTCGGAAATCACACAAAACTAATTTTTAAAACTTATGTTCAAAGCTAATATATGCCTCTACTTTCTTAATTAATTAAGAAAAACTTAATTAAGTCTTAACCAAGTTTGATAGCAGGACATGACGATTGTCCACTCACACTCTTCCAAGATAAAATGCATTGCTTTGCTTTGGCAAACCCAACAACAAATGATCGAGGAAGTAGTGAGTACCAAACTTTGGTAGGCATATCGTTTTTGACTTATTAAGAAATAAACTTAAACATGCATCACATATATATTAGCATACATCACATATAAGCTAAATTAACATGCATCACATACATATTAAACTAAGCGTGTCATGGTTATGGCCCTTATTCTACAATCTTCTCAAGCCAATGAAAAGATTGATTGGTCAACCTAGGGATAGCATCTTCTCCCAAGTGCTTCCTTTTGTTTGTCTTGTGTTGTTGACTTCCTCCTTGTAACGTCATCTTCAAATGGACCCTCCATCTTTATTTTGTATATTACAAAAGGAGAAATACTCAAGTTACATTCGAGTCTAAAAATAATTTTTACAATAAGAATTTTTAGGAGAAAGGCACGACACGCAGGCCGTATTAAGAATTACAACACACACATTCACAAACTTTTTGGGACTAGGCCATAACCATGCACCATGTCAATTTTAACTTTTAAAAGACATCGGATATTTTATTATGTTTGAAAAATTGCTAATGCAATTATCAACTCATAATAAAATTTATCCTACTTCTATATCATATATAAAATAGAGAAAACCTATTTTTTTTATACGATCTTTCGCAACTGGCTCTGATACCACTGTAGGGATGTTTTTTTATGCAAAATAGCATATGCGCAAAGGAAAAATAGGATCCCTTCCAAGTGATCCTTGCGAAAGAAAACCTCGTACAAAAAAAATAAATTTCTCTAAAAAAAACTTATCGTATAGGAGAATATTACCTTTGTTGCGTGCCCGTTTTAATCTCACTTCTCCTTGGGTTTGTTGGATCTTTTAGCACGTTCAAATGTCCGTGCCTCTATATGTATCCACACGAGCAAGCTCTTGTCTCACAAAAGAAACTAGAAGAGCTCTCCTTTACTTCTTGCTAGAGAAGTCCCTAAAGGAGAGGAAGGTAGGGAAAAAGAGAAAGGAAGAAGAAGACCACTCTTCTTGCTAGCCTACACTCACAAAAGCCACACAACCAAAGCCTCTCACCACCAAGCTCTCTCCAAGCCTCAAGCTTCCACCAATTTGGCCGGCCACCCCATGGAGTGTTTTATAGGATTGAAAAAACCTTTCACCTCCTATCACATTCAATGCCATCAATCGCATTGAAAAATAATCAAACAAGGAGATACACTTCTTGTTTGGCCGGCCACATGTGGAGAAATTCCAAAGGTCAAAACCCTTTGTCTCCTTACACCTCATCAAGCTTAGGTGGCATGCTTATGTGGCATTCATGCATGTTGAATTAATCTTATTAATTCAATAAGCTTTTGTTATCATATTGAATTAATCTCATTAAATCAATAAGGTAACATATTGAATTAATCTTATTAAATCAATTAAGCTTAGGCTATCATGATAACATATTTATTTAATCTCATTAAATTAATAAGCTTAGCATATTGAATTAATCTCATTAAATCAACAAGCTAAAATTCTCATTAAGCTTAAAGTCCAAAAACCATTTTGTACTTAAGCTTATTCCCAAATTATTCTAGTCAAACTAGAATGCACTAATTCTTCTAATCATCATGCTCTTTGTGTGTGACCCTATAGGCTCTCATAACGTTGGCAGTGGATCTAAACTCTTTTAGATACACAAGCAATGAGCGGCATCTAGCAATACATCATTGCTACCCAAGTTATGAAATAAGTCAAGATCTGACTAACCTTTCCGTGACTACTATAATGTATGACCGTGTCCTTCTATCCTTGATATCAGATTGACCAATGAGGCATAGACCGTGTCATCCTCAATCAATCTATGTGTTTCTTGATCCCTGAGTAAACTAACTCAAACAAATGAACTCAATATCTCATATTTACTCATTCGAGCATGGCCATGCGTTTTAGTAGTTCTACTCAATCAAGGGGCCCACAAATATCACTCCCGTCATATGCGAGGGATAGATCCCATCTACATCACTCACATCCCTCCACATAATTTGTTATATACCCAGTAATCGCCTTTATGGTCCACCCTGTTATGGGTGACGTTTGACGATACTAAAGTACATAACTCCTTATGTAGGGAACCGTAGTGACTTCAGGTTTGAGGACTATTCATACCAATAGTCACATGAGAAAGTTTATGACACTCATATGATGATCCATGAAACTTTCTCATGGCGGGTCAGTTCAGTATATATTCTCTAATATATACCCATGTGTCAACTTGATATCATATATCCATGACTTGTGAGATCAAGTCATCAATTGACCTACATGCTAGTCTTTATGTATTAATATTGCCCTTGCATATTAATACTTGACTAGGAACATTTAGGAAAGTGTTCTCTACAGCCTCTCATAATCAATTCTGTCAATTGATGTGCTGTAGATAAGAACCTACTTTTCTAGTGCATTATTATATTTAATTTAGCTGGCACAAGCACGGCGTAAATATAATAACCAATCCTTTTCCTTTATAGAATATGATACAAAATGTTCCCTATTCAACCATCACATGATTGGTTCTAGGGCTATAACTAACATACATCCCTACAGCAAGATGGGACTCCCATAGGTCCATATCTACTCAAGATAATTAGGTACATAGAAAACCTACAGAGGTTGGGATTCTCACTTGGCCAAGAACTGGCCACTGACTTGATCTTGCAATCCTTGTCAGAAAGTTACAATCAATTTGTCATGAATTACAACATGAATGAAATTGATAAGCCATTGCCTGAGATGCTTAGCATGTTGAGAACTGTTGAGCTCAAACTTAAGAAGGCAAAGCCCAACTCCATTTTGATGGTGCAAAAGAATAAAGGCAAGGGCAAGCTTAAAATTAAGGGAAAGTCCCAAGCCAAGGGCAAAGGCAAGGCAATGAAACCTAAAGGAGGAGTTGCCAAAGATGTTGAATGCTACCACTGCGGTCAGACTGGTCACTTGAAGCGGAACTGCAAAGGATACCTGGAAGATCTTAAGAATAAGAGAAGTGAGCCTTCTGTTAGGGAAATCTCTTGCCATGATTAGGTTTTGATGTGTGTGGCAAAGGGTTTAAGTTAGTTTGTTATGTTGATTTGATATGTGCGTTGAAGTCGTGCAGGACTTAGTAATTCGGATATGGAGCCGTGGATATTTTCACATCTCATGACTCGGTCCTTGAGTCGGTGAAGGATTACTTTGCGGAAGCCGTGCGCTTGGAGCATCCGAGAAACCGCCGGACGAGAAGCTTGGAGTGAAGCCTGAGGAAGTAAACTTCGAGGCAAGAGATGCGAAGGAGCATTGTAGAGTCGTGCGCCTGATGCTGCCGAGGGACGTGGCCGAGAACGAAGAGAACTTTGAAGGCGATGGACTCCGAGGGATGAGAGTGAGCGAATGCAACCCAGGAAGGGGTAGCTCTTAGGTGAAACTTGGCCATTTGGCCAAGTGTCGGATGAGTTTTCCCGACACCAGTCGACTGCCATGTCATGGCAGTCGACTGCTCTGAGTCGATGGTTCGATCGACTGGTCTAATGTGGCTAGATCAAGTTGATCAGTCGACTGCCGGCAATGGCCAGTCGACTGATGGCTTGATGAGTCGACTGCCAAGGGATGGCAGTCGAATGATGGCACTATGCACGGGCACAGAATGGAGTCGACCTCATTGAGGACTCGACTGATCGAGCACCAGTCGACTAATGGTAATATCAGTCGACTGATGCCAGTGTCGTTGGATGGAATCCAACGTGGAAAGCGATCATTATTGGGCAACAGCTACAGGACTAGTTGACTGATCGAGGGCATCAGTCGACTGATCCTGTGTCAACGGGAAGAAACCCTCTTCCTCTATAAAAAGGAAGAGGATGGGGCTTTGGGAGGCTAATGCTTGAGCTCTAAACTTCTCCCAAAGTGCCATACACGATTCCCTACTCTTCTTACTTGCTTTTACTTCAATCTTATTGTAAGAAGAGTGATCTTGATTGTAAAGGTTACCTCCACCTAGCTTGGTGCAAAGGAGAGACCAATAGTGATTGGCTTTGACGGAGTGATTCACCGTGGACGAATAAGACAGTGGATTAGCAACGTAGCCGTGAACCACGTTACATCTCGGTGTTTGTATTGTTTGTTTATCTTTTGCTTTGTCTTTATTTATATTTGCATATTCTGCTTGCGCTAATGTTTTGTAGACGAACGAATTATGACATCCAACGATTGAGGGCTATTCACCCCCCTCTAGCCGGCCATTTCGATCCCCCAACAAGTGGTATTAGAACGAGGTTGCTTGTCTCCGGACTAACCGCCGCAACAAGCTCTTCATCAAAAGATGGTCGGCTCGAACATTCATCCACCGAAGTTCGAAGGGGAATTCGCTTGGTGGAAGAAGCGAATGGAGGTATTCTTCGAAACCGACTTTGAAATATTATTAATTATGGAAAACAGTTTCGAGTTGCCTAGGAACGAAGATGGGGAGCCATTGGAGAAATCGAGATGGAGCAAAAGACAAAGAGAGGAGTATTTGGCAAATTCAAAGGCCAAGCACCACCTATACAATGTACTCCCTCAACAAGAAGTCAACCGGATAGGAGAGTGTGCTAGCGCCAAGGAAATGTGGGAGAAATTAATAGAGATCCACGAAGGCACATCCGAGGCAAAGCTAGCAAGGAGAGATGTCCTTCGCTCCCAATTGTCCAATATCAAACTCGAAAAGGGAGAGAAGGTAAAATCTCTACACTCTAGATTTAAGGTTATTCTAACCGGTTTGACAAGTGTAGGTGAAAAACTCTCCAACCGGGATATGGTAATGAAGGCCATAGATGCCTTTCCCCGGTCCTCAAAGTGGAGCTCCATTGTGGACTCCTTCTATATTTACAAGAATTTAGAAGTGAGCACCTTGGAGGAGTTCTTCTCAACAATGGAACTCTACGAAACAAGGCTTGAAGGAATACAAGAAGAACCAAAGTTTCAAACTTCAAGAGGAGTAGCCTTGATGGCCAACAAAGGGAAAAAGAAGATGGAAATCCCCTCCTCCTCCGATGATGAAGCCTCTTCCTCCTTCTCCATGGATAGCACGAAAGAAACGTATATGGTAAGGAGGGTAAGACGTGCTTTAAAAGGTTTTCATTTTAATAAATCTAATGAAAGGAGGAGAAGACCAAGAGGAAAGGTGATTTGTTACAATTGCCAAGGGGAAGGACATATAAGGGATAATTGTCCTCTCCTAAACAAGAGCAAAGAAGAGAGGAAGAAGAAAGAAGAAAAGAAAAAGAAAAAGGTGAGTAAAAAGATGGAAGAAGAAAAGAAGGCCAAGGAAAAAGGAAAGGCCATGGCTCTCAAAGCAAAGACATGGGATGACCTTGCTTCCTCATCCTCATCAGAAGAAGAAGAACATGTCTACTCAAATTTAGCACTAATGGCTTTTGATGATTTGGATTGCTCCTCCTCCTCAAATAAAGAATCAAGCACAAGTGGGGAGAGCTCAAATGAAGGGGGAGCCTCCTCTACATCCTCATCCGAAGAAGAAGATTTGGTAAGTGAGGTAATAAATCTACCCCCTAAGTAAATTATGTCTATGATTTCTAGCCTCACTAAGGACTTATTTAGAGCTAAGAAGAAGAACAAAAGCATGCTAGACCAAATTAAGGACTTAGAAGAGAAGTTAGAAAAAGCATGCTTAAATCAAAATGAAAATATTTCTTCTTGCCATGATGATGCATGCTCACATGAATATGTGTCATTTAATGTTAGTGATGCATGTATGGATGAAAATAGGGCTTTAAGGGAAAAGGTAGATTACTTGACAAAAGCACTAAAAAAATTCACTATAGGCTCCAACACCTTGAACATGATCATAGGGAGCCAAAGAGCTAGCTTTAACAAGAAAGGCCTAGGGGATACAAAGAAAAGAAAAATGAAAAGGCCTACAAATGCCTAATTTCTAGGGGACAAGATAAGAAGAAAGTAATAGCTAGGAAATGGATTCCTAAGGAGTATCTAGTGAACCCCATAGGCAAGAACTTATTTTGGGTTCCAAAATCCATTCTTAAGGGTTAGGAAAACCCTAAGGTAGTCAACCATATGCAATTGACCTATATCATATTATGGTTGACTTAGGATGGCGGGACAACATTTTGAAATAGTGTTAGGTGATGATAACGTGCCTATAAATAGTTAATAATGTTTAAATCATGATAATCAAAGTAATTGCTATGTATATGCGCAATCATGATTTATGATTTTGATATTTGGCACATAATCATGAGAATTAGGGTTAAATCATGCTTTAGGTGATACTTTGCTTATTATCATGATATAATACCTAATGCATGATAACAATTCAATGAATACATGTGTTTCATGATCATAATGTGTAATTCATTCATATATGTCATTATGATCATGTGGATTGTTAGGGTGATACTTAACCTTGATAGAATTGCATGAATATAATGGTTAAGTATATACAAATACCTCTAGGATACATCTCACACTCACTATAGGCTACCATGATTGAAAACTTAGCATGAGTGAGATGTTAGGATGATACAAATGTCCACTAATGCCTATGGCATTTAGATGGTCATTTAAAGTATCAAAATAGCAATAATAGACCAATCATGGGAAAGGCTTATGTTTAATTCATAGACATATTGCCCAAAGATCATGGTTGGATATTTCATATATTTTCAAAACAATTTCTTAATCTAAAATCTATGTATTCATGTTTTGAAACAATTGGAACCAAAACTAGGTGTTAAACTTGATACTCACATGATCAAAAACCTAGTGGTTTTTAAACATTTTGGATTTTTGGCAAATACATGAAAATATAATGATTTTTCATGAAGACATATTTTTCACTGATAAAGAATCTTAAAAGAAATGTGTTCCCCAAATTTCATGATTTTTCGAATTTTTTAGAATTTTTAATGCATTTTTGAAATTCGGTCAAAAAATCAGAAAGTTCTGAAATTCGCGTGCCAGTCGACTGGTAGTCTGAACTAGTCGACTGGTGGCCTGAAAATTAGACTAGTTAAGTCCAAATTTAGGTTTTAGACTAATTTTTGGTATTTTCCTTCTATTATACTTGATGCCATGAGTTTATAACTTAGTGTTAATCTTTTTGATGGTGTCAAAGGGGGAGAAATGATTATGTTTAAGTAAATTATGATAGGGGGAGAGAGAGTTTCATGGATTAAGGGGGAGTTGCATGTTGCTATATCATGTTTATGTTTAGATGCTTTCTTTCCTTAGAAACTTTTATCAAATGTTCTTATCTAACTTAAACGAATTGCCACACATCAAAAAGGGGGAGATTGTTAGGGCAATCTCTTGCCATGATTAAGTTTTGATGTGTGTGGCAAAGGGTTTAAGTTAGTTTGTTATGTTGATTTACTATGTGCGTTGAAGTCGTGCAGGACTTAGTAATTCGCACATGGAGCCGTGGCGAGTTTCATATCTCATGACTCGGTCCTTGAGTTGGTGAAGGATTGCTTTGCGGAAGACGTGCGCTTGGAGCATCCGAGGGACCGGTGGACGAGAAGCTTGGAGTGAAGCCGGAGGAAGTAAACTTCGAGGCAAGAGACGCGAAGGAGCATTTCAGGGTCGTGTGCCAGATACTGCCGAGGGACGTGGCCGAGAACGAAGAGAACTTCGAAGGCGAGGGACTCCGAGGGATGAGAGTGAGCGAATGTAACCTGGGAAGGGGTAGCTCTTAGGTGAAACTTGGCCATTTGGACAAGTGTTGGGCCATGTCATGACGATCGCTTGCTCGAGTCGATGGTTCGATCGGTGGTCTAATGTGGTTTGGATCGTTGATCGATCGCCGTTATTGATCGGTACCGGTGATGGCTTGATTAGTCGACTGCCAAGGGACGGCAGTCGACCTATGGCACTGTGCATGGGCACAGAATGGAGTCGACCTCATTGAGGACTCGACTGATCGAGCACCAGTCGACTGATGGTAATATCAGTCGACTGTTGCCAGTGCCGTTGGATAGAATCCAATGTGGAAAGCGACCGTTATTGGACAACAGCTACAGGACCAGTCGACTGATCGAGGGCATCAGTCGACTGATCCTGTGTCAACGGGAAGAAACCCTCTTCCTCTATAAAAAGGAAGAGGATGGGGCTTTGGGAGGCTAATGCTTGAGCTCTAAACTTCTCCCAAAGTGCCATACATGATTCCCTACTCTTCTTACTTGCTTTTACTTCAATCTTATTGTAAGAAGAGTGATCTTGATTGTAAAGGTTACCTCCACCTAGCTTGGTGCAAAGGAGAGACCAATAGTGATTGGCTATGACAGAGTGATTCACCGAGGACGAATCAGACCGTGGATTAGCAGCATTGTCATGAACCACGGTACATCTCGGTGTTTGTATTGTTTGTTTATCTTTTGCTTTGTCTTTATTTATATTTGCATATTCCGCTTGCGCTAACGTTTTGTAGACGAACGAATTACGACATCCAATGATTGAGGTCTATTCACCCCCCTCTAGCCGGCCGTTTCGATCTCCCAACAACTTCTACTTCAGGTATATATGTTATAAAAGCCAATTTATCTATTTCTTTGTCATGGGTATTTGATACCGGATGTGCTTCTCACATTTTTACTAATGTACAGACGCTGAAAAATAGCAGGGCATTGACGAAGGGCGAGGTAGACCTACGAGTAGGCAATGGAGCAAGGGTTGCTGATGTTGTTGTAGGAACTTATTTTCTATCTCTGCCCTCTGAGCTTGTACTAGAATTAGATGAATGTTATAATGTGTCTGCTCTCACAAAGAATATTATTTCAGTTTCTTGTTTAGACAAGAAAGGCTTTTCATTTATAATAAAGAACAAATGTTGTTCCATTTATTTAAATGATATGTTCTATTGTAGTGCACCTCTGATGAACGGACTCTACATTCTTGACTTAGAGAACCCCATCTATAACATAAGTACCAAAAGGTTTAAGTCAAATGAGTTGAACCAAACCTATCTCTGGCATTGTCGCTTATCCCAGCTCTATAAGGATGGGCTGCTGGACTCATTTGATTTTGAATCATATGAGACATGTGAGTCTTGCCTTCTAAGCAAGATGACCAAGACTCCCTTTAGTGGACACAGCGAAAGAGCAACAAATTTGTTAGGACTTATACATAGTAATGTGTGTGGCCCATTCAATGTCGCTGCTAGAGGAAGTTATAGGTACTTCATTACATTTACTGATGACTTCAGTAGATATGGTTATGTGTATCTGATGACACATAAGTCATAATCCTTTGAAAAGTTCAAAGAATTCAAGAATGAAGTACAAAACCAACTTGGCAAGAGTATTAAGATACTTCGATCAGATCGAGGTGGTGAATACCTTAGCCATGAGTTTCATGACTATCTAGCTGAGTGTGGGATTCTATCCCAACTCACTCCTCCTGGAACACCACAGTGGAATGGTGTATTCGAAAGGAGGAATCATACCCTATTAGATATGGTACGATCTATGATGAGTCACACAGATCTTCCTATACCCTTTTGGGGATATTCTCTAGACAGAGCAACCTTCACACTTAACTGTGTTACATCCAAAGCTATGATAAAGACACCATATACGATATGGATAGGGAAAAATCCCAATATGTCTTTCATGAGGATTTAGGGTGGTGAAGCTTACATTCAACGTCAAGTCTTAGACAAACTAGGACCCAAATCTGATAAGTGCTATTTTTTTGGATATCCCAAGGAAACGAAGGGATATTACTTCTACATTCCCAGTCAGCACAAAGTGTTTGTGGCAAAAACTGGGGTATTTCTAGAAAGGGACTTTGTTTCTAGAAAAACTAGTGGGAGTACGTTCGATTTTGAAGAAATTCAAGATATGGACCATAGCACTGAGGCCTTGATGGACGTTGAATAGGACCCACAAAGTGTTGTGGATGATGAGATTGTTGCACAAGGAGTTATGAAACAACAACCTGTTCAGGTAGACCTACCTTTTCGCAGGTCTGATAGGGTACGTCGTGTAGGGAAATCTCGTATGCCAAATGGCATATGCGCAACGGAAAATAGGATCCCTTCCAAGTGATCCATGCGAAAGCAAACTCGTATAAAATAAATTTCTCTAAACCAAACCTATCTTATAGGAGAGGATTACCTTTGTTGCGTGCCCTTGTTAATCCCGCTTTTCCTTTCGGTTTGTTGGATCTTTAGCACGTTCAAGTGTCCGTGCCTCTATACGTATCCACACGAGCACGCTCTTGTCTCACAAAAGGAAAACTAGAAGAGCTCTCCTTTACTTCTTGCTAGAGAAGTCCCTAAAGGAGAGGAAGAGAGGGAAAAGGAGAAAGGAAGAAGAAGACTCCTCTTCTTGCTAGCCTACACTCACAAACCCACACAACTAAAGCTTCCACCAAGCTTTCTCACAACCACAACACCAAAAACTCCCTATGGCCGGCCACTCCATGGAGCCTTTTATAGGGTTGGAAAAACCCTTCCACCTCCTTCACATTCAATGCAATCCATTGCATTGAGACACACTCAAAAAGGATTTGGCTTCCTTGTTTGGCCGGCCACTTAAGGAGACAAAACCATTTTGTTTCCTTCCACCTTAACTAGCTTAGGTGGATGCTTAGGTGGCATGCTTATGTGGCATGCTTATGTGGCATTCTTATGTGGCATTCATGCATGTTGAATTAATCTTATTAATTCAATTAAGCTTATGTTATCATATTGAATTAATCTTATTAATTCAATTAAGCTTATGTTATCATATTGAATTAATCTTATTAAATCAATAAGGTAACATATTGAATTAATCTCATTAAATCAATTAGCAAAAATTCTCATTAAGCTTAAAGTCCAAAAACCATTTTGTACTTAAGCTTATTCCCATATTATTCTAGTCAAACTAGAATACTCTAATTCCTCTAATTATCATGCTCTTTGTGTGTGACCCTATAGGCTCTCATAACGTTGGCAGTGGATCTAAACTCTTTTAGATACACAAGCAATGAGCGGCATCTAGCAATACATCATTGCTACCCAAGTTACGAGATAAGTCAAGATCCGACTAACCTTTCCGTGACTACTATAATGTCTGACCGTGTCCTTCTATCCTTGATATCAGATTGATCAATGAGGCATAGACCGTGTCATCCTCGATCAATCTATGTGTTTCTTGATCCCTGAGTAAACTAACTCAAACAAATGAGCTCAATATCTCATATTGACTCATTCGAGCATGGCCATGAGCTTTTAGTAGTTCTACTCAATCAAGGGGCCCACCGATATCACTCCCGGCCATATGGAAGGGATAGATCCCATCTACATCACTCACATCCTCCGCATAATTTGTTATATACCCAAGAATCGCTTTATGGTCCACCTCATGGGTGACGCTTCGACGATACCAAAGTACATAACTCCTATGTAGGGAACCGTAGTGACTTCAGTTTGAGGACTATTCATACCAATAGTCACATGAGAAAGTTTATGACACTCATATAACGATCCATGAAACTTTCTCATGGCGGGTCAGTTCAGTATATATTCTCTAATATATACCCATGTGTCAACTTGATATCATATATCCATGACTTGTGAGATCAAGTCATAAATTGACCTACATGCTAGTCTTTATGTATTAATATTGCCCTTGCATATTAATACTTGACTAGGAACATTTAGGAAAGTGTTCTCTACAGCCTCTCATAATCAATTCTGCCAATTGATGTGCTGTAGATAAGAACCTACTTTTCTAGGGCATTATTATATTTAAATTAGCTGGCACAAGCAAGATGTAAATATAATAACCAATCCTTTGCCTTTATAGAATATGATACAAAATGTTCCCTATTCAACCATCACATGATTGGTTCTAGGGCTTTAACTAACAATCTCCCACTAGCACTAGTACCAATCACTATGATATCTAATACCTAGTGACCTAGTGTGACCATCATGATTCCTCTGTGACAAAGCATTGGTCAATGGATCGCGATGTTAGCTTCGCTTCGCACTGCAGATATCCTCACATCTCCTCTATCGATGATCTCTCGAATGAGATGGAAGCGCCGCAAAGATGTGTTTGGTCCACGATGTGATCGAGGTTCCTTAGCTCGCAATAGCCCCATTGTTGTCACAATAGAGGTCTATTGGATCTGCAATGTTAGGAACTACCCCAAGTTCATCGATGAACTTATGGAGCCAAACAACCTCCTTTCTGCATCGCATCGATGCGCAATATACTCGCCACATTGTAGAATCAAGCGTGTCCTCGCTTTGAACTCTTCCACGACTCACGGCTCCACCATTCGAGCAAAACCGTACCCGGTGCGATCTATAGTCATCCTTATGCATTTGGAAGCTTGCATCACTATAACCCTTCTGATTAGCTCCTCATTGCCTCGAATATCGGAAATATTCTTTCGTTCTTCGTAAGTATTTAAGAATATTTTTGTTGCTATCCGATGACTTTCACTGGATCATTTGAGTATCTACTAAATCGTCATGCTCAAAGCATACGAGAGGCGTCGGAGCAGTACAAAGCATGGCGTACATGATAGACCCTATAGGCGATGCATAAGGGATCTTATCCATGCGATCTCTCTCCTCCTTAGAAGAGGACATTGAGTCTTGAAAGACTCACACCATGTGATAAAGCGAAACCCTTTCTTAGAATTTTGCATAGCAAAGCGATCTAGCACTTTATCAATGTATGTACTCGACTTAGGCCAAGTAATCTTCTAGATCTATCTCTATAGATCTTGATGCCTAGAATATAGGCGGCTTCACCTAAGTCCTTCATCGAGAAACAATTCCCTAACCACATCTTCACGGTGGGTGAGGGAATATCATTTCGATGAGAAGTATATCATCTACATACAAGACAAGAAATACAAGCTGTGCTCCCCACTATTTCTCTTGTAGACACAAGGCTCATCTTCATTCTTGATGAAACCAAACTCTTTGATTGCATCATCGAATCGAAGATTCCACTTGAAGGCTTGCTTTAGTCCATAAATGGACCTTTGCGGTTGCATACCTTTCGAGGATGCTTTGGATCTTCAAAACCCTCGGGTTGTGTCATGTACACATCCTCGAGTAGCTTTCCATTGAAAGCGGTTTTGACATCCATCTGCAGATCTCATAATCATGGTAGGTCGCAATAGCAAGTATGATCCGAATGGATTTAAGCATCGAACTGGTGAAAAGGTTTCTTCATAGTCAATACCATGAATTTGTTTGAATCCTTTGCCACCAATCTACCTTTATAGGTATGCTTATTACCATCCATGTCAGTCTTTTACTTTAAAGACCCACTTACACCCAATGGGTTTTACCCCTTGGTGGATCAACAAAGTCCATACTTGGTTAGTGTACATGGATTCCATTTGGATCTCATGGCCTCTAGCCATTTCTCGGAATCTGGGCTCATCATAGCTTCTTTATAGGATGTAGGCTCGTCAGATTGATAAGCAATACATCACCGTTGTCGGTCGAGAGAAAAGAATATCTCTCGGGTTGGCCGACGGATCCTATCGATCTACTGAAGAGGTTGGTCTACTTGAGCAGTGTTTGCTCCACAACTCTTTGGGCAACAATTTCCTCATCCACAACACTTTGTGGTTCTGTTCATTTTCCATGAAGCCTTAGTGTTATCATTATCTTGAACTTCTTCAAGATGAATTTTACTCCCACTAGTATTTCTAGAAATAAATTGTCTTTCTAGAAAGACAGCATTTCTGGCAACAAACACCTTGCCAAGTGTGGGATTGTAAAAGTAATATCCCTTAGTTTCCTTGGGATATCCTACAAAATAACACTTATCTGATTTGGGTCCTAGTTTATCTCGAGACTTGGCGTCTAACGTAAGCTTCACAACCCCAAATCTTTATAAAAGACATTTTGGGACTCTTCGGTCCATATCGTATATGGTGTCTTTTCTCTGACTTTTTGATGGCAGCGATTAAGTGTTAAAGCGGTGTCTCTAGAGCTAAACCCCAAAAGGAAGTAGGTAGATCGATTCGGCTCATCATTGATCGTACCATATCTAATAGAGTACGATTTCTCCTCTCAGATACACCATTCCATTGTGGTGTTCCAGGTGGAGTGAGTTGGGATATTATCCCACACTCAGCCAGGTGATCACGAAACTCTTGACTAAGGTATTCACCACCTCGATCTGATCAAAGTAGCTTAATACGCTTACCAAGTTGGTTTTGTACTTCATTCTTGAATTCTTTGAACTTTTCAAAGGATTCTGACTTATGTCTCATCAAATATAAGTAGCCAAATCTACTAATATCATCAGTGAAAGTGATAAAGTACTTATAGCCTCCTCTGGCTTCGACATTGAAAGGGCCACATACATCAGTATGTATGAGTCCTAACAAGTCCATCGCTCTCTCGCCATGTCAACTAAATGGAGTTTTAGTCATCTTTCCTAAAAGACAAGACTCGCATACCTCATATGATTCAAAATCAAATGAGTCCAATAATCCATCTTTATGGAGTTGGGATATGCGTTTTTCATTTATGTGACCTAGGCGGCGATGCGAAGATATGTCAGTTCAAATCATTCGATTTGAACCGTTTTGTATTTACGTTATAAATTGGGTTATCTAAATCTAGAACATAGAGACCATTCATAAGTGGTGCATTACAATAGAACATTTCATTTAAATAAATGGAACAACATTTGTCCTTTATTATAAAAGAAAAGTTTTTCTTGTCTAAACAAGATACAGAAATTATGTTCTTTGTTAATGCGGGTACATAGAAGCACTCCTCTAGTTCTAAGATAAGCCCAGTGGGCAAAGACAAAGAATATGTTCCTACAGCTACAGCAGCAACTTTTGCGCCATTGCCTACTCGTAGGTCCACTTCACCCTTTGCCATTATTCTACTATTTCTCAGTCCCTGCACATTAGTACAAATGTGAGATGCACATCCGGTATCTAATACCAATGTAGAAGAAATAGATAGATTAACTTCTATAACGTGTATACCTGAGGCAGAAGTCCCACTTCTCTTGTTCTTTACTTCCTCAAGGTAGACTTTGCAGTTCCGCTTCCAGTGTCCAGTCTCACCGCAATGGAAGCAGTCCCCTTCCTTAGGTACTTTACCTTTACCCTTTGAAGTGGATGAATTGGCCTTGCCTTTGGCTTGGGTCTTACCCTTGCCTTTGCGCTTACCTTTGTCCTTCTTGACCATTAGTACATTACTAACTTTCTTCTTGAGATTTGGTTCAGCAGTTCTCAACATGCTGAGAATCTCAGGCAAAGGTTTATCAATTTCATTCATGTTATAATTCATGACGAATTGATTGTATGCTTAAACAGCGATTGCGAGGATAACATCGGTTGCCAATTCTTGGCTCGATGGAAAACCTAGTCTTTGAGGTTCTCAACGTACCCAATCATTTTGAGTACGTGAGTTCCTACAGGTGTTCCTTCTTGCATCTTGCATGCAAAAAGAGCCTTAGACACTTCAAAACGCTCGTGCCTAGCTTGTCCTTGATATAGTTGTTTCAAGTGCTCAACCATATCATAGGCATCCATGTTCTCATGTTGCTTACGAAGCTCGAGTTCATGGTGGCAAGCATAAGGCATGACACATCTAATCGTCATCTTGATGCTTCTTATAAGCATCCTTTTACCGCAGTGGCGTAGAGGCGGGTATTTGTAGCCTACTCTAGTACATATAGTTTTGCGTTCTTGCTTGAGGATAATCCTCAAGTTCCTATACCGATCAAGAAAGTTTGCTCCATTGAGCTTGTCCTTCTCAAGGACGGATCGCAAGTTGAGGGTGTGTCGTGTTAGATGACATGGTGATCTACAACATTAAAATGCAAAGTTAAGTATCATACCTAAATCATTTAATTAGGCCTTTAATTAAATGAGGCTCCCACTAAATTCTCATAGCTACTATTTAGCTATAAATTTATATGGGATAAAGATCCACATCATAATTCGTCTTGAGTTAGCTTTGGCTAATCGCCCAAGGCGTAGTATAATTAGGTAGGCAATCTTTTGCCAATTACATCTGATGTAACTCTTTAATAGCTTTGGTTAAGTTTTAGATTAGTTTAGTGTTTATTCCTAAACCGACTTCGGTGTGGCGAGGCACGAGGGCCTTCTTGGATATCGAGACAGCGACCACTTCTAAGACAAAGTGATGTTGAAATCACACAAAACTAATGTTAACACTTATGTTCAAAGCTAATATATGCCTCTACTTTCTTAACCAATTAAGAAAACACTTAATTAAGTCTTAACCAAGACTAATAGCGGGACATCACGATTGTCCACTCGCACCCCTCCAAGATAAAATGCATTGCTTTGCTTTGTGAACCCAATAACAAATGATCGAGGAAGTAGTGAGTACCAACTTTGGTAGGCATATAGTTTAGACTTATTAAGAAATAAACATGTATCATATACATATTAGCATACATCACATATAAGCTAAACTAATCATGCATCACATACAAGCTAAACTAACATGCATCACATACATATTAAACTAACGTGTCATGGTTATGGCCCTTATTCTACAATCTTCTCAAGCCAATGAAAAGATTGATTGGTCAACCTAGGGATAGCATCTTCTCCTAAGTGCTTCCTTTTGGTTGTCTTGTGTGTTGACTTCCTCCTTGTAACCTCATCTTCCAATGGACCCTCCATCCTTGTTTTGTACATTACAAAAGGAGAAATACTCGAGTTACATTCGAGTCTAAAACTAATTTTACAACAAGAATATTAGGAGAAAGGCACGACACGCAGGCCGTATTAAGAATTACAACACACAATCACAAACTTTTTGGGACTAGGCCATAACCATGCACCATGTCATTTTAACTTTTAAAAGACATTGGATATTTTATTATGTTTGAAAATTTGCTAATGCAATTATCAACTCATAATAAAATTTATCCTACTTCTATATCACATATAAAATAGAAAACCTATTTTTATACGATCTTTCGCAAGTGGCTCGATACCCTTTGTAGGAAATCTCGTATGCCAAATGGCATATCTGCGGAAAATAGGATCCCTTCCAAGTGATCCATGAGAAAGCAAACTCGTATAAAATAAATTTCTCTAAACCAAACCTATCTTATAGGAGAGGATTACCTTTGTTGCGTGCCCTTGTTAATCCCGCTTTTCCTTTCGGTTTGTTGGATCTTTAGCACGTTCAAGTGTCCGTGCCTCTATTATCCACACGAGCACGCTCTTGTCTCACAAAAGGAAAACTAGAAGAGCTCTCCTTTACTTCTTGCTAGAGAAGTCCCTAAAGGAGAGGAAGAGAGGGAAAAGGAGAAAGGAAGAAGAAGACTCCTCTTCTTGCTAGCCTACACTCACAAACCCACACAACTAAAGCTTCCACCAAGCTTTCTCACAACCACAACACCAAAAACTCCCTATGGCCGGCCACTCCATGGAGCCTTTTATAGGGTTGGAAAAACCCTTCCACCTCCTTCACATTCAATGCAATCCATTGCATTGAGACACACTCAAAAAGGATTTGGCTTCCTTGTTTGGCCGGCCACTTAAGGAGACAAAACCATTTTGTTTCCTTCCACCTTAACTAGCTTAGGTGGATGCTTAGGTGGCATGCTTATGTGGCATGCTTATGTGGCATTCTTATGTGGCATTCATGCATGTTGAATTAATCTTATTAATTCAATTAAACTATGTTATCATATTGAATTAATCTTATTAATTCAATTAAGCTTATGTTATCATATTGAATTAATCTTATTAAATCAATAAGGTAACATATTGAATTAATCTCATTAAATCAATTAGCTAAAATTCTCATTAAGCTTAAAGTCCAAAAACCATTTTGTACTTAAGCTTATTCCCATATTATTCTAGTCAAACTAGAATACTCTAATTCCTCTAATTATCATGCTCTTTGTGTGTGACCCTATAGGCTCTCATAACGCGTTGGCGGTGGATCTAAACTCTTTTAGATACACAAGCAATGGCGGCATCTAGCAATACATCATTGCTACCCAAGTTCTGAGATAAGTCAAGATCCGACTAACCTTCCGTGACTACTATAATGTATGACCGTGTCCTTCTATCCTTGATATCGATTGATCAATGAGGCATAGACCGTGTCATCCTCGATCAATCTATGTGTTTCTTGATCCCGAGTAAACTAACTCAAACAAATGAGCTCAATATCTCATATTGACTCATTCGAGCATGGCCATGCGTTTTAGTAGTTCTACTCAATCAAGGCCCACCGATATCACTCCGTCATATGGAAGGGATAGATCCCATCTACATCACTCACATCCCTCCGCATAATTTGTTACATACCCGATGTCGCCTTTATGGTCCACCCTGTTACGGGTGACGTTTGACGATACCAAAGTACATAACTCCTTATGTAGGGAACCGTAGTGACTTCAGGTCTAAGGACTATTCATACCAATAGTCACATGAGAAAGTTTATGACACTCATATAACGATCCATGAAACTTTCTCATGGCGGGTCAGTTCAGTATATATTCTCCAATATATACCCATGTGTCAACTTGATATCATATATCCATGACTTGTGAGATCAAGTCATCAATTGACCTACATGCTAGTCTTTATGTATTAATATTGCCCTTGCATATTAATACTCGACTAGGAACATTTAGGAAAGTGTTCTCTACAGCCTCTCATAATCAATTCTGCCAATTGATGTGCTGTAGATAAGAACCTACTTTTCTAGGGCATTATTATATTTAAATTAGCTGGCACAAGCAAGATGTAAATATAATAACCAATCCTTTGCCTTTATAGAATATGATACAAAATGTTCCCTATTCAACCATCACATGATTGGTTCTAGGTCTTTAACTAACACGTCGTCAGTCTAAGAGATACTCATTTCTCTTGTCTGACTCTTGTCTGACCATAATGATGTTATGCTCGTTGAGAATGAGCCTACCTCATATCAGGAAGCTGTGATGAGCCCAGATTCTGAGAAATGGCTAGAGGCCATGAGATCCAAGATGGAATCCATGTACACAAATCAAGTATGGACTTTGGTTGATCCACCTGAAGGCGTCAAACCCATTGGGTGTAAGTGGGTCTTTAAGAGAAAGACTAACATGGATGGACTTACGCATACCTATAAGGGCCGATTGGTAGCTAAAGGTTTCAAGCAAATTCATTGTATTGACTATGATGAAACCTTTTCTCTAGTTGCGATGTTTAAGTCCATTCGGATCATGCTTGCTATTGTAGTATACCACGATTATGAGATCTGTTAGATGGTTGTCAAAATCATATTCTTGAATGGAAACTTTCTCGAGAATGTGTACATGACACAACCTGAGGGTTTTGTAGATCCACAGCATACTGGCAAAGTATGCAAGATGCAAAAGTCCATTTATGGGCTAAAACAAGCTTCTCGGAGCTGGAATCTTTGATTCGATGATGTGATCAAACAGTTTGGTTTCATCAAGAATGAAGATGAACCCTATGTCTACAAGAGGGTAAATGGAAACACAGTTGTCTTCCTTGTAATGTATGTGGATGACATACTACTCATTGGAAATGACATCCCTTTGCTACAGTCTGTGAAGACTTGGCTGGGGAATTGTTTCTCAATGAAAGACTTAGGTGAAGCAGCCTATATTCTAGGCATCAAGATCTATAGAGATAGATCTAAGAGATTGCTTGGCCTAAGTCAGAGTACATATATTGACACGGTATTACTATGGTTTGCCATGCAGAATTCCAAGAAATGATTTCTGCCGATGTCACATGGTGTGAGTCTTTCGAAGACTCAAAGTCCCTCTTCTAAAGAGGAGAGAAACCGCATGGATAAGATCCCATATGCATCTGCCATAGGATCTATCATGTACACCATGTTATATACTCATCCTGATGTCTCGTATGCTTTGAGCATGACGAGCAGATACCAGTCAGATTATAGATCGCATAGAATATTTCTTGATATATGGAGGCGATGGGGAACTAGCTGTAAAGGGTTAGAGTGATGCCAGCTTCCAAATTGACTAGGATGATTATAGATTGGAGTCAGGGTTCGTGTTTTGCATGAATGGTGGCGCTGTGAGTTGGAAGAGTTCGAAGCAAGACACAGTTGCTGATTCTACAATAGAGGCTGAGTATATTGCTGCATCAGAGGCAAAAAAGGAGGCAGTTTGGATCCGCAAGTTCATTACTGAGCATGGTGTGGTTCTTAGCATAGAAAATCCTATAGAGCTCTATTGTGACAACAATGGAGCGATTGCACAGGCTAAGGAACCTCGCTCACGCCAGCGGACCAAAGACATACTACGGTGCTTCCATCTCATTCGAGAGATTATCGATACAGGAGATGTGAAGATTTGCAGAGTACCCATAGTGAAGGTAGATGCTTCGGAGGCTCATTGTCTCCCATGTCCCCGGATTAAAATTTTCACTAATGAAAGAACTAATCCGGAAGGGATGAGCTTCCTTAGCACAACCATTTCATCGTCGTGCTAACAACTTGAGTGATCGCTTGAACAAACTAGTTGTTCAAGCAACTCAACTCTTCTAGTTGGTTAGTCGCGGAAGAGACAATGGACGGATCGCCGATTTTTGTGTTTGTCTTCGGGGTCCATGATTATACAATATATTTACTAATTTACACATGCATAATCAAAACATAAAAGAACAAGCTCAGATCTGTAAATAAAGTTAAAATAACTTTATACCTCACGATCTTCTACCGTATGTCGTATCCTTCTCGTGAACGACGTGTGGACGAAGATCCTCCACGAGTAGAAGCCTTCTAGATTGCTTTCTTCTCCACCTTGTCTGCTACGAACAAAGAGAAGAAACCACAAATACCTTCCTATCTAGAATCGGCCACCAAATTAGGGAATTTGGTGCAACCGCCGGCCAAGGAACAATTGGATGATGCGCCGGTCAACTTCAGGTTACCGGCCACTCTAGGATGAAGGGAGGAAGATGAATGCCGGCCACCTATGGAAGGAGAACCGCCGGCCAAGGAAGAGGGGAGAGACCTCTAGGATGGGCGCCGGCCAAGTGTTGATTGAAGGAAGTGGGCGCCGGCAACAATTGATGGAAGATGGTTGCCGCCCACTTTTGCTCCAAACCCTAGCCGCCCACCTTTTCTCCAAACCCTAATCCCAATTCAAATTTCTCATTGCCGCCCAACCCTAAGATTTCCTTTTATAGAGTTGGGCTTAGGACTCCTTTAATCTCCACCGTCGGATCTAGGGATTTAACCTCCACCATCGGATCTAGGGTTTTATCCCAACCGTCGGATCTAGGGTTTCATCTCAACCGTCGGATCTAGGATTTCATCCCAACCGTCGGATCTAGGATTTCATCCCAACCGTCAGATCTAGGGTTTTATCCCAACCGTCGGATCTAGGGATTTAATCTCAATCGTCGATTCTAGGGTTTCATCCTAACCATCGGATCTAGGGATTTAATCCCAACCGTTGGTTCTAGTGTTTCATCCTAACCATCGGATCTAGGGATTTAATCCCAACCGTTGGTTCAAGGTTTTGTTTTACATTCTTGGATCTAGACTTCACAAGGATTATATTAGGCTACGATAGGGACCATAAGGAGGAGTTGGGTCTTGGCCACCCGATGGATCGGAACCACACAAACTTGATCCATCAATGATGTTCCATTCCACTAGAGGATCATCATTAAACTACCTCACCAACCCCCATAAATTAATATGGGCTCCATATATTATTCGTACATTAATCTCCCCGTGTTTAAGATATCGAATGTCGGTCAATTAATTGATTTACTAACCATCAATTAATTAACATCTAATTCCTCGAGTAGTACCACTCAACCTTATCATCACGTTGACTAAGTCAACTAGCTGGGTTTACATGATGAACTTTATGAGCTCCTCAAGGGGACATCATCAACCTAATATATAGGACACGGTTTCCTCCTATAATCAACGGCACACCATGTAAATAATATTATTTCCTAACTTACCGGGCATATTGATTTAATCCATCTAAATCTCACCAACTAGTAAATAAAAGAAATAAATACTAAGTACATGTGCCCGTTATTATATCGGGATTAAGAGCATGTACAACATAATATCCGAGGTCCGATTCAATTATGTAGTCAGTACTAAATTGAATCACCTCTATGTCGGTCCTGCTCAATACACCTAAGTGTACTAGTGTAACTCTATGTTCAAGACAAAACAATACCAAGCTACACTACAACCATGCCAATGGTTTGTCAGCCATCTTGGTTGTGAGCCTCTACTTATATTTTACAAGGGTGATAACATGATCTTACATACAGCAAGCACCATGTTATCTACAATGTAAAATATTAGACAATATGCACACATATAATAAATATATAAAGTGCAAACAATGATCATGTGATTCTTATTTCAAAATAAAATGTTCATACAAAAAGAGCTAGGCTTTCAGTATACATTCCAACAATCTCCCACTTATACTAAAAGACTATGCTGTCATCACTCTGCCATACATCTGATCCCCATGTCCTCCACATGCCTATCAAACGCTTTCGCTGGAAGGGCCTTAGTGAATGGATCCGCCAGGTTATCCTCTGATGCAATCTTGGCGACAGCAACTTCTCCTCGCTTTACGATCTCTCGTATAAGGTGGTACTTGCGCTCTATGTGTTTACTCGCCTTATGGGCTCGTGGTTCCTTCGAGTTTGCAACTGCACCACTATTATCACAATAAATTGTGATAGTTCTGGGCAAACCAGGAATCACATCCAAGTCCATCAAGAAGTTCCTGAGCCATCTGACTTCCTTCGGGTGCCTCGCCACGTACTCGACTTCCATGGTAGAGTCCGCCAATGCATTTCTGCTTGACACTCCTCCATACTATGGCTCCACCTCCAAAAGTAAACACAAACCCCGAGGTAGACTTACTCTTGTCCCTATCTGATTGGAAATCCGAATCCGTGTAACCCACAGGGACTAATTGATCTGCCCGGTAAACCAGCATATAATCCCTAGTCCTTCTCAGGTACTTCAATATATGCTTTACCGTTGTCCAATGTCCCTGTCCAGGATTACTCTGATATCTGCTAACCATGCCCATGTGCAGCGGATATCGGTCTCATAGCATAGCATAGCATAGCATACATAAGGCTTCCTACTGCCGAAGCATAAGGAACCGCCTTCATGTCCTCTATCTCCTTTGATGTTTTGGGTCACATCTCTTTAGATAAAGGAACTCCATGCCTAAAAGGTAGAAAACCTTTCTTGGAGTTCTGCATGCTAAAACGAGCAAGGATAGTGTCAATGTATGAAGCTTGAGATAAGCACAACATCCTTTTCTTGCGATCCCTTATAACTTTGATCCCAAGGATGTGTCCCACTTCTCCCAAGTCCTTCATATTAAATTGTTTGGACAACCATACCCTTACATCTGATAACACTTTGATATTGTTGCCAACTAACAAAATGTCATCTACGTATAGTACAAGAAACACTACTACGTTTCCGTCACATCTCTTGTATACACAAGGCTCATCCGGACTTTGAATAAATCCATATGACTGGATTACCTCATCAAAGCGGATGTTCCAAGATCTAGAAGCTTGCTTCAATGCATAAATGGACCGATTAAGCTTACATACAAGATGCTCTTTGCCTTTAGCAATGAATCCCTCTGGTTGCCGCATATAGATGTTCTCCTCAAGACTTCCGTTAAGGAAAGCTATCTTGACATCCATCTGCCAAATCTCATAATCCATATGAGCAGCTATAGATAAGAGAATCCAGATAGACTTAAGCATAGCTACTGAAAGGTCTCCTCATAATCGATACCCTCTTTACGAGTATACCCTTTACGCAACAAGCCTAGCTTTGAAGGTCTCAACCTTCCGTCTACTCCTCTCTTTCTCTTGTAGATCCACTTGCATCCAATGGTTTTACACCATCGGGTGGTTCTACTAGCTCGGACCTGATTAGAATCCATAGATTCTATCTACAATTCATTTCTTTGCCAAGATCAGCATCTCTATCTTGGATTGCCTCGTCATATGTCGAGGATCGGGTTCATGTTCACGAGGACTAAGTCGAAGACTCTCCCAAAAACATGAATCTATCGGGTTGTCTAACAGCCCTCCCACTCTGACGAGGTATGCCTCCTGTGTATGCTCTGTGACACGCGGTGCAGTGACTTGTGGTGTCTCCTCTTGTACCGGTGGTACTGAAGTCTGGACTTCCCCTATCAACTCCTCAAGAACAATCCTACTCTTGGGCTTGTGGTTCATTACATAATCCTCCTCTAGAAATCTGGTATTCGTGCTAACGATCACCCTCTGATCTCTAGGATTATAAAACAAACCACCTTTCGTTCCCTTATGGTAGCCAACAAAAATGCACACTTCTGTACGAGGTTCCAACTTACGACGACCTTGGCACATGTCTTTGGACTCCCCATATCGAATATGTCTCGGACTAGGCTTTCACCCTCCATAATTCTACAGGTAGAAGGTACGATTTAGATGGAACCAAGTTCGAGTGTACATTGCCGTATCCAGTGCATACCCCCAGAACGAAACAGGTAACTCAGAATAACTCATCATCGATCTGACCATCTCCATAAGAGTCCTATTCCTTCGCTCCGCTACACCATTCTGCTGGGGTGTGCCAGGTGCAGACAATTGGGATTGAATCCCAGCCTCTGATAAGTAACTCCTAAACTCTCCCAAGAGGTACTCACCACCACGATCAGATCGTAATGTCTTGATACTTTTACCTTGGCGGTTCTCCACATGACCTTGAATTCTTTGAACTTGTCAAAGCATTGGACTTCTTGGCGCATCAGTAAATGTATCCATACCTTGAATAATCGTCTATAAAAGAGGCGAAGTATTCAAAAACCACCTCTTGCTGGATAGACATAGGACCGCTGCGTCAGAATGAACCATTTCCAACACATCTTTGGCTCTATGCCCCTTGGCCTTGAAAGGCCTCTTGGTCATTTTACCTTCCAAGCAAGATTCGCAGGTTGGGAGATCCTCCACCACTAATGAACCCAAAGGTCCATCAGCTATCAACCTTTGAATTCTGCTTAGGTTAATATGACCAAGCCTTAGATGCCAAAGATATGTTTGGTTCATTTGCGAAGGTTCTTTTCTCTTATTAGACTTAGAAGATGAGTTATTGATTTCTATATGCATCGTGGGAGTTTTTGCTTCAAGAGTATATAAATTGCCAACCAATGTTCCAGAACAGATAATCTCCCTATTCCTTTTTATAACCACTTTGTCATTAAAAGAAACAGAATACCCATCCATAAACAATTTAGAAATTGAAATTAAATTCTTTCTAAAAGTAGGTACATAAAGACAATTTCTCAAAACCAAAACTTTATTCCTATCAAAAGATAAATAAACGTCTCCCACTGCAATAGCCGCCACCTTTGAAGCATTGCCCATGAAGACGGTAATCTCTCCCTCAGCTAGTCGTCGGGTTTCCTGGAACCCTTGCAAAGTATTGCAGACATGATCAGTGGCTCCTTTATCTACACACCAGGCACTGGTAGGTAACACCGCTAAATATGTTTCAACAACTAAACAAGAAGATATACTTGTGTTCTTTCGGCGAGGATAGTCCGCCTTCCAATGTCTAGTCTGCTTGCAAGTGAAGCACTTGCCTTTCGGCTTCTTCACTCCTGCCTGAGGTCCCACTGCCACTTTCTTCGCTCCACCTTGCTTCTTCTTCTTCTTACCTTTCGGTTTAGAGGAAGAAACCTTCTGAGCGACCATGGCTTGAGCACTTTGACGAAAAAGCCCCTCTGCCGCCTGGAATTCTGTCAGAAGCTCCGCCAAAGAATACAACCTCTTGTTCATGTTGTAGTTGAGGCGGAACTGCTCAAAACTCCTAGGCAGAGACTGGAGAATGATATCGACCTGGGTTTCCCCATCGATCTCAGCTCTGAGGACTTCCATCTCATTAAGATGAACGATCATCTTGAGAACATGATCCCTAACGGGTGTTCCCTCGACCATGGTGGTCGTCATCAAGTTTCTCATTGCCTCCTGCCTAGCCGCCCTACTCTGATGTCCAAAAAGTTCCTTGAGATTGAACATCATGTCATAAGCAGTGGCTATGGCCTGATGCTGATGTTGCAGCACATTTGACATAGATGCCAAAATGTAACACTGCGCCATCTCATCTGCCTTAACCCATTTCTTATAACGTTCTTTCTCCTTTTCATCAAAGTCATTGGTGGGCTTAGGAGGACAGACCTCGAAGAGTACAAATTTGTACTCCTCCGCAGTTAAGACAATATCCAGGTTTCTTTTCCAATCAATGTAGTTTGGACCAGTAAGTTTGTTTTCTTTTAAAATCACAGCAAGTGGGTTGAAAGCCATTTGAAAATCCTAAAAATCACAATGATCAAAATATTAGATTTCAAATATTATTGATTCCTCAAAACAATAAAATCCCGAAATCAACCAACACCTCAAATCACCGAGAATGTCGCATGCCACGCAGTGTGGACGATCACAATTCTACATTTGTAAGAGGAGGTTTTACCCATTAATTTTATTATCTTGTCAACCTTACTTTTTGACAAATAAAATTAATAGTTGGTTCCCCTTTGTCCCTACAAATAAAAGCAGTGACTCCGATGGGGAGGATACCTTTATTTGCATCTAAGTGTGCACCATTACACGATACTGAGGAAATTATTTCGGATTATGTGCCTTACCGCTGTGGAAGTACACATGCTCCTAGATAATTTCCTATAACCATTATTTGACCTAGTGATCCACAAACAAATCCGTCCACAGGGAGGAAGGCACTCAGAGCCAACACACAAGTTTGTTTGCATCACACGTCAAATTGTAATGGAGGCTGCGGGAATTAATTAAAATGTCCCTCTCCCACTTAGTAAATTGCAAATGAGGAATTTTAAATCATACACAACATGCATATAAAACAAATAAGCAATAAATATGGAAAAAATAGAATTTTTCCAACTATTATGGCATTGTCCTCCAATACGCATCCCGTCATGTCGCCACCTCGTCCGCTCCATCTTTTCCCGTGCGCAAGTCACCAAAGATATCCGAGCCGAGATAAATCATTTTAATTTACATCCATCGATCCTATACTCCACGAAGGAGTGTACAAATAATCTAGATCGAAAGTAAACTAAAATGAGCGGCTAAACAATGCCGTATTTAATTACAAAAATTAAATACTAATCTAGCCTCGTCAACCCCGAGGATTCAAATAATAAATTTTTTACACACATCCATTCACATACACACACATGGCCATAAAAGTCGGATCTTATGCCTGCAACCAAAGAGTTAAACTACGCATATCCTACTATTATCTGGCACATATAATATATGAAAAAGTGCATAAAAAATTAACCGAATCCAAAACACACAAAACCGGAAACCGTGGCTCTGATACCACTTGAAGGTAGATGCTTCAGAGGCTCATTGGCTCCCATGTCCCCGGATTAAAATTTTCACTAATGAAAGAATTAATCCGGATGGGATGAGCTTCCTTAGCACAACCATTTCGTCGTCGTGCTAACAACTTGAGTGATCGCTTGAACAAACTAGTTGTTCAAGCAACTCAACTCTTCTAGTTGGTTAGTCGCGGAAGAGACGACGGACGGATCGCCGATTTTTGTGTTTGTCTTCGGGGTCCATGATTATACAATATATTTACTAATTTACACATGCATAATCAAAACATAAAAGAACAAGCTCAGATCTGTAAATAAAGTTAAAATAACTTTATACCTCACGATCTTCTACCGTATGTCCTATCCTTCTCGTGGACGACGTGTGGACGAAGATCCTTCACGAGTAGAAGCCTTCTAGATCGGTTTCTTCTCCACCTTGTCCGCTGTGAACAAAGAGAAGAAACCACAAATACCTTCCTATCTAGAACCGGCCACCAAATTAGGGAATTTGGTGCAACCGCCGGCCAAGGAACAATTGGATGATGCGCCGGTCAACTTCAAGAAGTGTTGTTGCCGGCCACTCTAGGATGAAGGGAGGAAGATGAATGCCGGCCACCTATGGAAGGAGAACCGCCAGCCAAGGAAGAGGGGAGAGGCCTCTAGGATGGGCGCCGACCAACTGTTGATTGAAGGAAGTGGGCGCCGGCAACAATTGATGGAAGATGGTTGCCGGCCTCTTTTGCTCCAAACCCTAGCCGCCCACCTTTTCTCCAAACCCTAATCCCAATTCAAATTGCTCATTACCGCCCAACCCTAAGATTTCCTTTTATAGAGTTGGGCTTAGGACTCCTTTAATCTCCACCGTCAGATCTAGGGATTTAACCTCCACCGTCGGATCTAGGGTTTTATCTCAACCGTCGGATCTTGGGTTTCATCTCAACCGCCGGATCTAGGATTTCATCCCAACCGTCGGATCTAGGATTTCATCCCAACCGTCGGATCTAGGGTTTTATCCCAACCATCGGATCTAGGGATTTAATCTCAACCGTCGATTCTAGGGTTTCATCCTAACCATCGGATCTAGGGATTTAATCCCAACCGTTGGTTCTAGTGTTTCATCCTAACCATCGGATCTAAGGATTTAATCCCAACCGTTGGTTCAAGGTTTTGTTTTACATTTTTGGATCTAGACTTCACAAGGATTATATTAGGCTATGATAGGGACCATAAGGAGGAGTTGGGTCTTGGCCACCCGATGGATCGGAACCACACAAACTTGATCCATCAATGATGTTCCATTCCACTAGAGGATCATCATTGAACTACCTCACCAACCCCCATAAATTAATATGGGCTCCATATATTATTCGTACATTAATCTCCCCGTGTTTAAGATATCGAATGTCGGTCAATTAATTGATTTACTGACCATCAATTAATTAACATCTAATTCCTCGAGTAGTACCACTCAACCTTATCATCACGTTGACTAAGTCAACTAGCTGGGTTTACATGATGAACTTTATGAGCTCCTCAAGGGGACATCATCAACCTAATATATAGGACACGGTTTCCTCCTATAATCAACGGCACACCATGAAAATAATATTATTTCCCAACTTACCGGGCATATTGATTTAATCCATCTAAATCTCACCCACTAGTAAATCAAAGAAATAAATACTAAGTACATGTGCCCGTTATAATATCGGGATTAAGAGCATGTACAACATAATATCCGAGGTCCGATTCAATTATGTAGTCAGTACTAAATTGAATCACCTCTATGTCGGTCCTGCTCAATACACCTAAGTGTACCAGTGTAACTCTATGTTCAATACAAAACAATACCAAGCTACACTACAACCATGCCAATGGTTTGTCCAAAACCATCTTGGTTGTGAGCCTCTACTTATATTTTACAAGGAACTGATAAAATGATCTTCTGTGCCACACCAAGCACCTTGTTATCTACAATGTACAATATTAGACAATATGCACACATATAATAAATATATAAAGTGCAATCAATGATCATGTGATTCTTATTTCAAAATAAAATGTTCATACCAAAAGAGCTAGGCTTTCAGTATACATTCCAACACATAGAGGCTAACATCATAGATCCCTTAACCAAGGCTTTGGCACAGAAAAACCATGATGGTCACACTAGGTCATTGGATATTAGATACTACAATTGCTGGTGCAATCGGCCCAGGTCACGATTGACCAGGACTCGAGCTTGGTTCAAGAGATGTTTTGATGTTAGAAAAAAACATATGACAATGTAATTGTCATGGTAAAGTCCAAGTCATGGGTACTTGGCATGGAAAGTCCAAGTGGGACACTTGGCATTTGGGAAAGTCCAAGCATGGGTCTTGGCAAGGTAAAGTCCAAGTCATGGGTACTTGACATGGAAAGTCCAAGTGGGACACTTAGCATTTGAGAAAGTCCAAGTCTTGAGTACTTGGCATAAGGGAAGTCCAAGCATGGGTCTTGGCATGGAAAGTCCAACATGGGTTAGCAAGGGAAAGTCCAAGCTTGAGTCTTGGCATTTGAGAAGTCCAAGGGGTTTGATATTGGCAGCGTAAAGTCCAAGGGTGGAGTCTTGGCAGCATAAGTCTAATGGTTGGCGGCATAAAGTCCAAGCGGAGTCTTGGCGGCGTAAGTCGAATGTGCCTTGGTGGTGTAGACACCGTTAGCATGACATAGCATATAGAAGCACCTAAAGGCTAGCACAATGGATGAACAAGTCATGGATGACTTGGAGGGATCCGAGAGGCGTGAGGTTGATGGAGGTGGCTAGAAGGCTTAGATCTAGGCTAAGTGTGGTGTAGCAAGTATGGTGGCACCATACTTGGACTAAAACCTAATGTTTGAGGTGTGCCAGTCGACTAGTGCCATGTGGCAGTGGACTGGCATAGTCAACTAGGGTTTGACTGTTGGATTTAGCCTAGCAGTCGACTGCCATATGTGGGCAGTCGACTGATTGGCTGATCAGTCGACTGATCTTGTGATCAGTCGACTGGTGCTTGTGAAATCGGGCACAAAATGGAGTCGAGACACGACTGGTCGAGTGAAGGCTCCATCAGTCGACTAATGGGTATCATCAGTCGACTGATGATGGATCCGTTGGACTTATCCAGTGTAGATCTAGTCGTTGTCTCACGACAATAGTGGCATCAGTCGACTGATGGTCTTGACCAGTCGACTGATAGACTTTTTCCAGCATAGGTTGAAGCTTTATAAGGAGCTCATGATGGAGGAAAATTATATGGTTTTTTGAGCATCCTTGGGGTGATTTGTTGCTGCAAATCAGGGTCTCTAAGGCCATTCTTCAAGCAACCAAAAGCAAGTAATCCAAAGGCATTCGTAAAGTGTTTTCTTTACTTGTATTGCATTGTATTTCATTATAATTGCTTGTTGTATTTAGTTTATTGTTGTAAACTATTGTACGAGATTTCTCCGCCTCCCGATTATTCCTAGAAGGAGTGTTTATTAGTGGTGTGTGATTGGCATCGCTAGGGCTCGTTTGAGCCCAATCCGTGAAGTAGGAACCTTGAGATTCCGAACCACATTATATGACCGTGTTGTGATTGTGTATCTTGTTATATTTATTTATTATTACTATTCCGCTATGCTAACAAGATTGTAGACGATCAAACGTGAAAGAATTCCATCATCAAACGAGCATGATGCTATTCACCCCCCTCTAGCGGCCTTAAATCACTTACAATTAGTATTAGAGCCCGGGGCTCTTCTACGGATTAACCACTGGGAGCTAAAGAAGCTAGAGGGAAGATGGAATTCCAAGACAAGCTTGGATGGGATATCAACACACCTATCCCTTATACCTTCTATGGACAAGAAGGTTTTAGACAATGGAAGGCAAGGATCGAAGATTTCCTAATGATGAGGGACTTCGAAGAATGATCAATTTTAATGGAGGGATATAACTATCCAATAGGACCAAAGGGAGGGTTCCTCAATAAAAAGAGATGGACCGAAGAGAAAGTTCAAGCCTTCGAGAAAAATGATAAGGTATTGAAGTTTTTAATCGATTTAATACCTAATAATATCTTTTGCATGTTAGGAAATTATGTAGATGCCAAGGAGCTATGGAGCAAAGTGGCAAAGCTCCATGAAAGTCCATCACTGGTCCAAGAGGAAGGGACTGAAGAGGCAAATGCATCATCCTCACAAGGAAGTGAGGACTTGGAGGTTGAGGGACCATCAACATCCAAAGAGGAAGAGGAAGTAGAATTGGAGGAGACCTCCACCTCTAGGATTGAGGGGGAGGAAATTAGAGCATCCTCAACACCGGAGCAACAAGAAGAACCATCTACATCCGTTAGAGAGGAAGAGCAAGCTCAAGAGAGCCTCACCACCACCCTAGGTAACTCAAGCATGTCAATCAATAATAAAATGAATATAATATTCTTTGAGTGTAGGGAATCCGGACACTACAAGAGTAAGTGTCCGAAAAGAGTTAAGAAGGCTCCTCCGGCACCAAAAGTCAACACAAATTCAAAAGATGTCGGTGCCCCTACTAAAAGAAGCAAAGAGCACATCATTTGCTTCAAGTGGCAACAACCGGGGCATTTTAGGAATCAATGCCCTAGGGGGAGCAAGAGAGTTCAAGAGGGAGCATCACAAGTAGGGGGAGCCTCTAAGGCAAACCCTAAGGTATATCTAAATAATGCTCTTTCTTTCAATTATAGGCAAAAACATGCTAGAACTAATTTTAGCAATCTTGCTATTTATCATAAAGAGCATGCTAGGAATAACAAATATATTTGTTTAGGTGCCAAAAATGTTAATATTTCAAAGAAAGAGAAATTTGGGACTGATGACCCTAGAAAAGTTTTACCTAGGGAATCTATTAGGAAAATAGGAGAACACCTAGGTTTTAATCCTAAGTGGACTAGGCATATGCCTAGAAAGGATAATGCCCAAAGACCAAATCAAAATTTCAAAATTGGGCAATTGGAGATTGAAAACCAAGTCTTGAGGTCAAGGCTTGAAAAACTTGAGAAGACCCTTGCAAAAAAGAAAAATCAATTTCAAGGGTTAAAATGTCAACATTTAGGGTCAAGAAGTCAAAGCCTAGGGTCAAATGGTCAAAAATCAAGACCTAGGAAACTAGATTCATCCAAGGACAAACCTAAGTCCAAGAAAACCTATCACAATGTTCCATTTGATTATGGAACTAAACCTAGGAAAACCAAGGTTACGAGGGAAGTTATCCCTAAGAGTAACCATGGAAAATGCCTAGTGGCTAGAGTTTCTAGGAAACCTAGGGTGGCCACTAAAAAGGTTGCAAGGGGAGTTACCCCTAGAGTCAACATAGGCAAGACCACAATGACCAAGGCTAACAAGCCTAAAAGGGTCATTAGGAAGGTATCTAGGGAAGTCATCCCTAAGGAATACCTAGTTAACCCTAGGAGCTCAAATAGGTTTTGGGTTCCTAAGAGCGTGATTGATTCATGCTAGATGGGTTTAGGGTGTGCCAACCTTGATTGGGTGGGTAGTTAACTCAACCATGATAAAGGTGGTACTTTAGGTCATTTTCAAGGTTATGGTTACCTTGGGAATGTGGCGTGACGTTAATGCTAAAAGATTTTAGGATGTGCCAATATTATTTGAGAAGTTTGATAAATTGATCAAATTGGCACAATTTATGTTTAGAGGTTAGTATGTCATTTTGGGTTTTTGGCATACTAGGGAGATTAGTAGTAATATGGAAAAATATACTTAATCATATCAAATGGCAACTAATATTAAAATTTAGGTATTATTATACTTATATTTTTTATTTGCCATGCCTTGATTGTCATATGCCATGACATGACATCATGTTTTATTTTCATCATTTATATGTCATGATCATGTTTAGGATCTTGGATAAATGTCATGTGTTTTTAGATTTCATATTATGTCATGACATCATGATTATGAGCATATGCTTATTTATATCATCATTAATGTCATAATCATTCATGCATTTGATTAAAATTGATTTAAAGACAATGGCATGACTTGGAGTCCCATTTATAAGGGAATCAAGTAGAGTTGCCTTAGAAAATGCATTAAACCCTAGATTAAATGAACCAAAACCCACATCTCACATTAAATTGACATGTATGTGTATGCTATACACCCTAGATACATGTGAGATGCTAGGATATGAGTTAAGTTCAAGGTGCATAGTTTTTGCATCTAGGTGAACTCAAACTTTTCTTATATGAGTGGGGATCATTGGGAAAGCTTGTTTACAAGTCATGTACATTGAGCCCAAGGAATATGATCCAAAATAAGGTTTTGAAAATATTTTAAAATCATTTTAGAAAACCTTGGTGAAGTCTATCTTTTGATAGCAATCACCTTGATGAGATTGATACAAAGTGAGCCAAAACTTAGAAGTTTTCTTCACTTTTGAATTTTGTATCAATTTCAGTATTTTATAGGTAAAATATTTCTCTATTATTTTTCACCCATTGTATTAACTATAAGTAATATACGTATCAAATTTTGTGATTTTTCGATATACGTAGAATTACTTATGATTTTCTGAAATTCAGAAATTTGATTATCGATCGTTGCCGGGATGGCATGATGATGTGAGCGATACGATCGTAATCGATGTAGTCGATCACAATTCTGATTTTGGGAAAACAAGGTTTGGTTAATCCGATTTTAGCTACGGTTAAGGTCCCTAATCACTCTTAACCCTAGGATATGCTTTTGGAAGCATTATAAAGGGTTAAAATCCATTGGATATGGATTTGGAGAGGTGTTAGGTCAAAGTATCAAATTTAAGGGTTGAAGAGTTCATGTTTGAACTTAGAACTTTAATTTTGATGGTTTAGAGTTCCTATTGGCTTAGGGACTTCCCAAGGACATTGTTGGTGCAATGGTCAAGGGGGAGCAAGCCTTTAGGGGGAGGTATCCATCATGGGATGATGAATGTATTTTTTTCTCTTTTTGAAGGAGAGAAGTTATTGGGAGAGTGTCATCATTTGGGAACATTGATGGTTTTTTTTTAGAGACCCAATTTTGAAATTGGGAGAGTGGATAGGATTGCCTCTCTTGAGTGATATGGGACTTATCACTAGGAAGATGGTAGGCATCCTATGTATTTTTGGATCAAGGGGGATATTGTAAGATCTCATTGGGACATGAGACATTGACCTCCTTGGAGAGATAACCATTTTGATGTTAGTCAAAAAGGGGGAGAATATTTTTGAGAATGTTAAATTACCAATTTGGGATAATTGGTAAGGAGTTTTTGAGTTAGATGGTCTAACTCAAATGGTTTGTTTTGTTTGGTTTTTGTTAAACATCAAAAAGGGGGAGATTGTTGGTGCAATCGGCCCAGGTCATGATTGACCAGGACTCGAGCTTGGCTCGAGAGATATTTTGATGTTAGACAAAAACATATAACAATGTAATTGTCATGGTAAAGTCCAAGTCATGGGTACTTGGCATGGAAAGTCTAAGTGGGACACTTGGCATTTGGGAAAGTCCAAGTCTTGAGTACTTGGCACAAGGGAAGTCCAAGCATGGGTCTTGGCATGGAAAGTCCAACATGGGTTGGCAAGGGAAAGTCCAAGCTTGAGTCTTGGCATTTGAGATGTCCAAGGGTTTTGATATTGGCGGCGTAAAGTCCAAGGGTGGAGTCTTAGCAGCATAAGTCCAATGGTTGGCGACGTAAAGTCCAAGCGGAGTCTTGGTGGCGTAAGTCGAATGTGCCTTGGCGGTGTAGACACCATTAGCATGACATAGCTGATGGAAGCACCTGAAGGCTTGCGGGATGGATGAACAAGTAATGGATGACTTGGAGGGATCCGAGAGGCATGAGGTTGATGGAGGTGGCTAGAAGGCTTAGGTCTAGGCTAAGGGTGGTCTAGCAAGTATGGGGGCACAATACTTGGACTAAAACCTCATGTTTGAGGTGTGCCAGTCGACTGGTGCCATGTGGCAGTCGACTGGCGTAGTCAACTAGGGTTTGACTGCAGGATTTGACCTAGCAGTTGTCACGCCCCGAGAGTATACCGTGCCAAAAATCAAACGGACGACATCTCCCCTGTACGTGGCAATATTTCGGGTTAATAAAAGGCCCGTAGGCCCACAACAACAACATAATATAACATAATAATAGCAGCGGAAATAAAAACCACATACCCACAACATACATAACAAAAACATACAGGTGTAAACCACCTGACAAGTCCACAATCATAAAACCGTAAATAAAACAACGACTACACATATAGAGTCCACAACATCACGACAAAATTTATAATAACAACAAGTCCATTCATATCAAAGTCCAATACATAACCAAAAATGAACTCCTCGAGAGACTCGGAAAAACGGAGATGGGATGGATCGGTCGGCGCAGCTCCAAGTCGTCACAAAGGCGTCTACCTGTTACCTGGGCGACAGAAAAACCCAGGGTCAGTGGTGGTGAGTAAAACTCAGTAGGTAATCAGAGCAAACATGTAAATATATGTATCAATATTACATGTCATTCAACAGTTTAAATCTACTCGAACAACTGGTATACATTAGCATAACATGTATATATGCATGCATACACTAAATAAACTGAACAACAATGATGCTAACATACCTGACAGTCAGCTACTCTATCCTAATCCAACCTGGGCATATAACCACATCATAGGGTATAAAAGAATAGTACTAACTCACACAATATCCTGAATATGATCCAAGGGTATCACCGTGAATAATCAACAAGTATACAAGTACCAGCCTACTACCATATAGGAAATGCAGTATCATATATGAATATGTACAAACAAATACAACAAGCATAACACATACAAATGCATCATCAAAGTTAGTATACATATAGACTGTATCTGTATGTATACTAATCACCATCATCCATGTATATATATATATATATATATACAAGCAGGTATGTATATATATATAACCATATGCAAAGCACCGTATGATATGACAATGCAGCATACATAGTCATGCCTGCTCACCCCTACTCGCTACCACGACCCCAGTGTGGCCTAGGTGACACGACATGACAACTATCCCAACTCACATCAACCACTGCTATAGAGTGGCTGAGTGGGAAGTATGATCAAGTAGAATGTGAGCGTAAAGAGCTCACTACGCAACGGGGGTCCCTGCTGTTGGCTACTCCGACTGACACTACAAATGAGTGGTCGAGTGTCACGCACCTAGGACATCTGCACGCAACTCCAACTACCATCGTCTATAATGGTAGAGTGTGGTACAACAAATGCTATGCCCTCACACCAGTTACTCCTCTAGGAGTAACGTGGGAGGCAGGATGACTGACGACTCTCTCTCAACCCCAAGGGGAGACGATGTCGTCAGTATACATGCAATCACATGAGGGTACTGTCTCACATACAGACATCTACCATAGACTCTCTGTTCAACAGAGAGTCACACTCAATTGATCAGTACACTCTCTATCCTGTAGAGAGTCATACTCACCTGATCATGACAAGTTAGGACCATCGGTCCGTAGCAACACACTGTCCACGACATCATCTGACCATTTACACAACCCGTGGTTGGTAAATAAATGTGCAACATACAGGTATGGAATGAGTCCTATATTTAGGGCCTTACTTATCCACGAAGGACCTTTTTGCCAAATTTAATATTTAGGTCATCCTCCGTACTCTAACATCTACACCCTACTAAACAATTAGACCTACTTACATCACATATGTAACTCCTAAATCATGATAGGGAATATGTGATATCAACAATTGAGCACACATATATATCAACGATAAGTTCAAGCATACGATAAACAGAGCAGGGCCAAGATAATATGAACACCTAACATGCTCATACGTATGTCTAAATATGAAAGTCCTTACATCTACCCGACCGGTAGTAAATTACCCACCTGCTGTCAATGCTCGTAGTAATAAACTCCTCACGGCCGCGGACCCGTCTCGTATCCACGTCCTGCAAATATCATCAATTATCATTCAGTGAAAGCATACAACAATAATATGTTTAGCTACTACGTTATCCACATATCCGTATCCCTTATCGAATACGATTTAGAAACCCCAATGAGCGAGACTTGACCATTTATTTTTAAATCCATCGGTTTCAATTAGCAAAAGTGCTAACTCCCTCATCCAATTCTATATCCGACTTAACAAAGTCAATCTCATGATGATTTAATCTTTTTATACTTAATTTGATGTAATACGATCACCAACAAATTAAGTATTAATCTAACCTATATTCACACCGTTACACATCTCTATTTGTAGACCAAACACAGCTACTGTTTCACAACCGGTCAAACACCCAATAAAACCTCACCATCGACCAACCCTTATTATTAATTCAAACCCAGTTCCTGCCCAATCCATTAATTGTCATTTCGACAAAGTTGATCTCTCAACCACGGTTCATCAATGCAATAGGACACATCCCGACAACACCTCTAATCAACACTTACCTAACCCATTTAGTCACTACCATACTACCACAACTCTTACCGTTCAACACCCATGGAAGGAAACATATTTACATAGTAATATGACTAATCCAACTGGACTGAACAGAAAACAAGGAAGAGTTTCATGCTTACCAACAATTTGAAACCTCCACCAGCAACAAAACCTTTTCAATCCTTAGTCTGCCGATACAAGGTCCCTGCTCTAATTTTTGCAATGGTGTCAGCCAAGGAAAAGAACCTCACAGTAACCTAAGGAAAACTAGGCTTACCGATAGTAGAACTTCACCGACCGAATAATTCTTACCGGCAGCCCTGTTCACCAGATCCACTGGCCTATTCACCTACCAAGAACTCCAGTGCCCTAGCTCCAGCGTTGATCGACAGTGAGAAACCCCCTATAACCGAAAACCCACAGAAATGTTGCTGCCCAAAACAACAAAATTCTGGTTTAGCCACGGCAAATCCAGAGGACTCCAAAATCCCTTCTACTGTAAGAAATATCCACGCCTTACCTTGCTCCGGCGACCACCAGCGTAGTCTCCACTTCGGTCATACCAGAACCCACCTTCGACAGCGTGAAATCGAGCGCAAGTGACGCTGTCGTCGGTCCAAGCCTCCAACCTATGACTCTGCTCACTGGCGAAATCAATGCCCTCCGACGTATTGCTCTAACTCACACTGGACCCTCCGGCTCCGACAGCCAGTCGCCGTCTTCCCTACTCGAGCACCGTGTCATCGCCGTCGACCCAAGCCCCCAAATCGCTGTTAGTTAAAGCCCTAGAACCAATCATGTGATGGTTGAATAGGGAACATTTTGTATCATATTCTATAAAGGCAAAGGATTGGTTATTATATTTACATCATGCTTGTGCCAGCTAATTTAAATATAATAATGCCCTAGAAAAGTAGGTTCTTATCTACAGCACATCAATTGGCAGAATTGATTATGAGAGGCTGTAGAGAACACTTTCCTAAATGTTCCTAGTCGAGTATTAATATGCAAGGGCAATATTAATACATAAAGACTAGCATGTAGGTCAATTGATGACTTGATCTCACAAGTCATGGATATATGATATCAAGTTGACACATGGGTATATATTGGAGAATATATACTGAACTGACCCGTCATGAGAAAGTTTCATGGATCGTTATATGAGTGTCATAAACTTTCTCATGTGACTATTGATATGAATAGTCCTTAGACCTGAAGTCACTAGGGTTCCCTACATAAGGAGTTATGTACTTTGGTATCGTCAAACGTCAACCGTAACAGGGTGGACCATAAAGGCGATTACTGGGTATGTAACAAATTATGCGAAGGGATGTGAGTGATGTAGATGGGATCTATCCCTTCCATATGACGGGAGTGATATCGGTGGGCCCCTTGATTGAGTAGAACTACTAAAACGCATGGCCATGCTCGAATGAGTCAATATGAGATATTGAGCTCATTTGTTTGAGTTAGTTTACTCAGGGATCAAGAAACACATAGATTGATCGAGGATGACACGGTCTATGCCTCATTGATCAATCTGATATCAAGGATAGAAGGACACGGTCATATATTATAGTAGTCACGGAAAGGTTAGTCGGATCTTGACTTATCTCGTAACTTGGGTAGCAATGATGTATTGCTAGATGCCGCTCATTGCTTGTGTATCTAAAAGAGTTTAGGTCCACTGCCAACGTTATGAGAGCCTATAGGGTCACTCACAAAGAGCATGATAATTAGAGGAATTAGAGTATTCTAGTTTGACTAGAATAATTTGGGAATAAGCTTAAGTACAAAATGGTTTTTGGACTTTAAGCTTAATGAGAATTTTAGCTAATTGATTTAATGAGATTAATTCAATATGTTACCTTATTGATTTAATAAGATTAATTCAATATGATAACATAAGCTTAATTGAATTAATAAGATTAATTCAACATGCATGAAAGCCACATAAGAATGCCACATAAGCATGCCACCTAAGCATCCACCTAAGCTAGATGAGGTGGAAGAAGACAAATTGGTTTTTGTCTCCTTAAGTGGCCGGCCAAACAAGGATATGTCTCAATGCAATGGATTGCATTGAATGTGTGGAGGTGAAAGGGTTTTTCCAACCCTATAAAAGACACCCTAAGTGGCCGGCCAAAGAGGGCATTGGCTTTTGTTGTTGGTGGAAGCTTTGGTTGTGTTAGTGGTGAGAAAGCTTGGTGGAAGCTTTGGTTGTGTGGGTTTGTGAGTGTAGGCTAGCAAGAAGAGGAGTCTTCTTCTTCCTTTCTCCTTTTCCCTCTCTTCCTCTCCTTTAGGGACTTCTCTAGCAAGAAGTAAAGGAGAGCTCTTCTAGTTTTCCTTTTGTGAGACAAGAGCGTGCTCGTGTGGATACGTATAGAGGCACGGACACTTGAACGTGCTAAAGATCCAACAAACCGAAAGGAAAAGCGGGATTAACAAGGGCACGCAACAAAGGTAATCCTCTCCTATAAGATAGGTTTGGTTTAGAGAAATTTATTTTATACGAGTTTGCTTTCGCATGGATCACTTGGAAGGGATCCTATTTTCCGTTGCGCATATGCCATTTGGCATACGAGATTTCCCTACAATCGCGAACCCCTTCGTTGCTCTGGTCTGTCCGCGAGCACCATCGCTTGCCGCCGTCCACTCGAGCTGATGCACTCCGATCTGCAGGGGTCGCAGAGGTCGCGCGGAGGAGGAGAGGAAATTGGATCGAGAGCGGAGAGAAGAAGTTGATCGAGAGATTTGTGGTCGCGGAAGAGGTAAGGAAATAACGCGATGGGGTAACGCTCGCCGAAAAACTAAAGTCAGCGGCATCGAACGGAAAGAAATCGTAACGGTAAGGTTTAGCAGGTCGAATTTCAGCTAAACGGGTCGAATTTCAGACCCGTTAAGCCCACAAACTCATAAACAAAAAGGATCTTAGAAATCCCCATTCGAGTCCAGAAAAATTCCTAAAAATTTCTGGAAAATTTTTATAGGGTATTGTCCTAATTACCCCACATCTATAATTATTATTATTATTATTTTTTATTTTTATTTTTATTTTTTTTCGTGGTACATTACATTCTCCCCCACTTATTAAAATTTTGTCCCCAAATTTCGTACTTAAATGCAAAAATTAATTCAAGCATATTTTGAAATAACCACATACCTCAGGTAAACATATGAGGGTATCGAGCTCGGATAGTATCCTCCAGCTCCCATATAGCCTCCTCATCTGTATGATGCTGCCATCCCACCTTTATGAGTCGGATGGTTTTGTTTCGCAACTACCGCTCCTTGAGACCAAGAATCCGCACCAGAGTCTCCTCATAACTCGCATTCGCCTGGAGTGGAATCGAAATTTCTTTCAGAACATGGTCAGATCGCGGCACGTATTTCCTTAGCATAGATACATGGAATACGTTGTGAACACCCGCAAGTGTCGGAGGTAAAGCCAACCGATAAGCTACACCTCCAATCCGCTCTAATATCTCAAATGGACCAATGTAACGTGGAGCTAATTTCCCTTTTAGCCCAAATCTCTTGACTCCTTTGGTGGGTGACACTCATAAGAATACATGGTCCCCGACTGAAAATTCCAAAGGTCCTCGCCTCTGGTCCGCATAACTCTTCTGCCGATCCTGTGCCTCAAATAACTGTCGTCTAATCACTCGTACCAACTCTTCATCATGCTGGATACTCTGAGGCTCCAATATCTGTCGTTCCCCAACTTCCTCCCATAACACAAGAGATCTGTAGGGTCTACCGTATAATACCTCGAAAGGAACCATCTGGATAGAAGAGTGGTAGTTGTTGTTGTAGGCAAACTCCACTAAAGGAATGTGATCCTCCCAACAGCCATCGAAATCCATGACGCAAGATCTCAATAGATCCTTCAGAGTCTGAATGGTACATTCAGACTGTCCGTCTGTCTGCGGATGAAAGACTGTACTGAGTCGAAGCTCTGTGCCCATGTCCTGCTGCAGACTCTGCCAGAATCGCGAAGTAAATCACGGATCTCTATCATATATGATACTCAATGGTACTCCATGCAATCTAATGATCTCTCGATAGTACAATTCCGCTATACGATCCAATGAGTCCGTCTCACGTATCGGAAGGAAGTGAGTGGATTTGGTTAATCGATCCACGATCACCCAAATCGCAGTATGTCCTTTACGGGTTCTGGGTAATCCCGTAACGAAGTCCATCGTAATATTTTCCCACTTCCATTCCGAGATCGGAATTTCTTGAAGTAAGCCAGCATGTTTCTGATATTCAACCTTCACTTGCTGGCATACTAGACATCGTGCAACAAAATCTGCAATATCCCGTTTCATACCGTTCCACCAGTATAAGTTCTTCAAATCCCGATACATCCGAGTACCACCAGGATGTATAGCAAATCTCAACTGATGTGCTTCCTGTAGCAATTCTTCCTTAACTGGGTGTGTGTCCGGACAAATAGTCGTCCTCGGAAATGAAGTAGACCACTCTTGTCACTCGAGAAATCCGTCTGACAGTCTGAGTATATCGTGCTTCTCAAGAACTGCAGATGCTGGTCACTAACTTGTGCTTCCTTAATCCTCTCAGCAATGGCAGACTGGGCAACCATAGATACCAATACTCCCCGAGATGTTTGACCATGTTCAGACAATCCCAACTCTGAGAACTGTCGAACTAGATCAGTAACTACTGTCAGATGACTGGCCAGAACTCCCCGAGACTTTCTGCGCAGCGCATCTGCTACCACATTAGTTTTTCCCGGATGATACTGGATTGTGCAGTCGTAATCTTTCAGATATTCCATCCATCGTCTTTGTCTCAGATTCATCTCCTTTGGCGCCATCCAATAAGGAGGTTTCGATATAGGTGCAGTTCCTGGAATCACCTCTATTGCAAATTCCACTTGCCTAGGAGGTGGCAAGCCTGAAAGTTCATCTGGAAATACATCTGGATACTCCCTGACTACTCGCACATCAAAGAGAGGTGGTAGTCCTTCATTCTCAACTTTGACTAGAGATAATAAATAACCTTGACAACCCTAAGCCAATAGCTTCTGAGCCTGTAAAGCCGATATAATAGATAATCCATCATCTCTAGTACCAACAAATTCCCAAGCTGGTTGATCTGGTGGTCGGAAAGTCACCACTCTTGCTCTACAATCCACTGTAGTGTGATAAGCGGCCAACCAGTCCATACTGAGAATAATATCGAACTCTATTATTTCCAACACCTGGAGTTCCACTGTAAGGGTATGCCCGTCAAAATCTAATGGGCAACCCTTGATTTCTTGGTGGCTAGTTAGCACCTCTCCTGATGGCAAGGATACTGCTAACCCACAAGAACGAACCATTGGGATTCTTCCAACTCTATCCAAAATACTCGAGATACGAATGAATGAGAAGTACCGGTATCAATCAACGTATCAGCATATATAAAATAAACTAAAACCATACCGCATATGACTGATCCCTCAGCCCGCTGTGCCTCATCTCTAGTGATGGCAAAAACACGTCCAGTCTCGATATTCATCGGCTGCATCCCTGACGAAGTAGTAGTGTGCCTCCTCCTCATTTGGATCGACTCAAGATATCCCTGAGAGTTGGCTGGTAAGAATTGCTGCGGTGCGGATACTCCTGGATAGTAGATCACCGGAGATGCAGGATACTGGATCGCTGTCGGCATCAGTGTATGGGCACCCCTCTGCATCTGGTACAACTGAGCTGGTGGAGGTACTGGCGGCCTATGTCCTGTTGGTAACTAATGCTCGCTCGTAGGCTCATTGGCTCACATGTCCCCGGATTAAAATTTTCACTAATGAAAACTAATCCGGATGGGATGAGTTTCCTAAGCACAACCAATTCATCATCGTGCTAACAACTTGAGCGATCGCTTGAACAAACTAGTTGTTCAAGCAACACAACTCTTCTAGTTGGTTAGCCACGGAAGAGACGACGGACGGATCACCGGTTTTTGTGTTTCTTATCGGGGTCCATGATTATACTAATAAATACAAATGTAAACTAGTATAATCAACACATACATAAAGTAAGCATCCACACAAAACATGCATATAATTGAAAAGCAATTATAAACATAATACAAAAGAACATTAATCAAAATAAACAAGATTATACCTCTTGTTATACCTCTTGATCTTCTATTGTATGTCCTCCCTCCTTTTGGACGTCGTGTGGGCGACAATCTTCCAAAAGTTGAAGCCTCCTAGATCACAAATCTTCCTTTCCTTGTTCACTAGGAACAAAGGAAGATCCTAAAACAAAACTCATCTTCCTTTCTAGAACTGGCCACCAAGTCAATAAACTCGATGTTTCCGCCAGCCAAGGAAGATCAAATGGAGTATGGAAACCAACCAAAAGAGAAACAACAAGGGCATGGGCGCCGGCCAACACTTGGAGAAAGGAAAGGAAAACAATCCTCCTCCTTGTTGCCGCCCAAACCCTAGACAAAGCTCTCCCAATTTCCAGCCATGGATGAAGGGAAGGAGAATAGGTTGAGCTCCGGCCAAGGTAGAAGGAACAAGGATAGTGGTCGGCCAACACTTAGAAGGAATAAGAAAAGGATCTTCATCTTCTTGTTGCCGCCCACCCTAATCCCAAAACCCTAACCCTAGACGCCCAACCCCAATCCTATCCCAACTAGGATTTGATTGCCGCCCAAGGGAATCTATCCTAATTCCATCCAACCTAAGCCATAGAAGGAAGGGAGAAGCTTGGGCGCCAGCCAAACCAAGGAGGAAGGAGGAAGAAGGGTTACCGCCCACCATTGTGAACAAAACCCTAACCCTAGCCTCCTCCTATTTCTTGCAGCCCAAGCCACCTTATCTCAATTAGGTTTTTCCATTTCTTTGCCGCCCAAGCCTAAGCCCATATATATAGAGTTAGGTTTAGGCCTTGGTTTAATCTCCTCCATTGGATCTAGGGTTTTAATCTCAGCCGTCGGTTCTAGAGATTTAATCTCCACCATCGGTTCTAGAGATTTAATCCCAACCGTCGGATCAAGAGATTTAATCTCAACCGTCGGATCTAGAGATTTAATCCCAACCGTCGGATCAAGAGATTTAATCTCAACCGTCGGATCTAGAGATTTGATCTCAACCATCGGATCTAGAGATTTGATCTCAACCGTCGGTTCTAGAGATTTGATCTCAACCGTCGGTTCTAGAGATTTGATCCCAACCATCGGATCAAGAGATTTAATCTCAACCGTCGGATCTAGAGATTTAATCCCAACCGTCGGATCAAGAGATTTAATCTCAACCGTCGGTTCTAGAGATTTGATCTCAACCGTCGAATCTAGAGATTTGATATCAACCGTCGGTTCTAGAGTTTTGTTTTCCATCATTGGATCTAGACTTCATGAAGTGTTAATAGGCTACAATAGGGACCATGAGGAGGAGTTGGATCTTGGCCACCCGATGGATCGGAACCACACAAACTTGATCCATCAATGATGTTCCATTCCACTAGAGGATCATCATTGAATAACTCACCAACCCCCAAAAATTAATATGGGCTCCATATATTATTTGTACATCCATCTCCCCGTGTTTAAGATATCGAATATCCGTCAATTAATTGATTTACTGACCATCAATTAATTAACATCTAACTCCTCGAGTAGTACTACTCAACCTTATCATCATGTTGACTAAGTCAACCTACAGGGTTTACATGATGAACCTTATGAGCTCCTCAAGTGGACATCATCAACCTATATATAGGACACGGTTTCCTCCTATAATCAACGGCACACCATGTAAATAATATCATTTCCCAACTTACCGGGCATATTGATTTAATCCATCTAAATCTCACCCTTTGGTAAATCAAAGAAATAAATACTAAGTACATGTGCCCGTTATTATATCGGGATTAAGAGCATGTACAACATAATATCCGAGGTTCGATTCAATTATGTAGTCAGCAATAAATTGAATCAACTCTATGTCGGTCCTGCTCAATACACCTAAGTGTACTAGTGTAACTCTATGTTCAAGACAAAATAATACCAAGCTACACTACAACCATCCCAATGGTTTGTCCAAAATCATCTTGGTTGTGAGCCTCTACTTATACTCTACAAGGGACTGATAACATGATCTTTTGTGCCACACCCAAGCACCATGTTATCTACAATGTAAAGTATTAGACAATATGCACACATATAATAAATATAAAGTGCAAATAATGATCATGTGATTCTTATTTCAAAATAAAAATGTTCATACAAAAGAGATAGGCTTTCAGTATACATCCCAACAATCTCCCACTTATACTAAAAGACTATGCTGTCATCACACTGCCATACATCTGATTCCCCTTCCCTCCACATGCCTATCAAAGCTCTCGCTAGAAGGGCCTTAGTGAAAGGGTCTACCAGGTCATCCTCTGATGCAATCTTGGCGACAGCAACTTCCACCTCCTTTACGATTTCTCGTATCAGGTGGTACTTGCGCTCTATGCATTTACTTATCTTATGGGCTCGTGGTTCCTTCGAGTTTGCAACTACACCATTATTATCACAATAAATTGTGATATTTCTGGGCAAACCAGGAATCACATCCAAGTCCATCGGGAAGTTCCTGTGCCACCCAGCTACTTTGGCCGCCTTAGAGGCCGCCACATACTCAGCATCCATGGTAGAGTCCACCACGCATTTCTGCTTGACACTCCTCCATACAATGGCTCCACCTCCCAAAGTAAATACAAAACCTGAGGTAGACTTACTGTTATCCCTATCAGATTGGAAATCGGAATCTATGTAACTCACAGGGAGTAATTGGTATGCCCGGTAAACTAGCATATAATCCCTAGTCCTTCTCAGGCACTACAATATATGCTTTACCGCAGTCCAATGTCCCTGTCCTGGATTACTCTGATATCTGATGACCATGCCCATGACATAGCAGATATCGGATCTCGTACATAGCATCGTATACATGAGGCTTCCTACTGCCGAAGCATAAAGAACCGCCTTCATCTCCTCTATCTCCTCAGATGATCTAGGACACATCCCCTTAGATAAAGGAACTCTATGCCTGAAAGGTAGAAAACCTTTCTTGGAGTTTTGCATGCTAAAATGATCCATAATCGTGTCTATGTATGAAGCTTGGGATTAGCAAACTAACCTTGATCCCAAGGATGTGTCCCACTTGTTGGGTTTCCGGCACCGCGGCGTGTATGTGTTCGATCATGTTTCGTAAACATGAGCACAGCGGAAGCAATAAAATTAATAAATCTACATTTATTACAACACACACAACACACACATGCATAGTACAACAAGTGTAGACATGACCATAAATTTAAATTTGCAATAAAAAGAAATTTAACTACGTTATACCTTTCATATTATGTGTAGCGAGAACGGCATCAACCTGAACGATCCTCGCTAGAATCGTCTCTATCCGTATCCACGTCGAGTATCCTTAGGATGACTTCGCTAAGCCACGAGCTTCGTCTTCGTACGGGTTACTAGCCTCGTGTTGAAGATGACATGATCGAGAGATGATCACGATCCGAATCCAAATTCGGATGCAAAGACGAGTCCTCAAAACTTGCTTCTCCGGAGAGGTATTCGTCAACCGTTTGACGAATCCTTCGTCCTCCACCTCAGAGGATTACCGGAGATCGAATCCCCGGTAAGTTAGCCATTGTCGGACCTCTAACCGTCGTCCAAACAACGCTCCGACGAGAGGAGAACAAGCTGTCCAGAAAACTGGACAGCTTTGGTGGAGGAGAAAGGCACCGGCCAACCAAGGGAAGATAAAGCTCACCTTGATGCCAAACCTAAAGGAGAACACCGGAACAACAACCGGCAGCAGCTCGACGCCGGCGAGGGGAAAGGAAAGCTCCTTCTGGATGCCGGTTGGAGGAGAAGTGGGCGCCGGCAAGGAGTTGGCGCCGAGAACTCCAATGAGGAGGTGGGCGGCAACTTCAAGCTAGGGTTTTGGATTAGGGCTTAATTATCCCTTAAGCCCTCTTTTATAGAGAACTAATTCTCTTAATGCTTATTGGATCATAACCATTAGGCCCGTTAACCCGCTCCATTAAGATAAGTTAAAATAAACCAAACCATGATGGTTTATTTTAAGTTAAAACGAACCGAACCAACTTTTGGTTCATTCGTTTAAAATAAACCAAACCCTTTGGTTTATTCTCCTCCATTGGATTAGAACCAAACCATTTTGGTTCATCCATTATGTCTTCATAAGACACGTCCCATCCATACTTCCATTGCGACTGAAACGATTTCATGCTCGCTTCATGTTTGGTTCAACCAAACCTAGTTTCTCTCGATCTGAGAATCCCATTCTCAAGCTCGTTTTAAATCCTTTGGATTACGCTCGTTGTGCGTGTGACCAAATAGGTTCTCGGTTTATGTTGGCCGTCTATAATTAACCATTAATTATAGAACGATCATGAGTGGCACCTAGTAGTACATCATGATCCCTAATTAACCGAAAAGATCAACGGTTGATCCAGAACTATTTCTGAAACCCTTCAGCAGCTCGAATGAATCGTGCCCCATTCCCTTCACTCATCTTATACCCACTTGGTTCAGGACATGGTCTATAGTGTCAGTCCCCACTAGGCTGACTACGTCACACCTAACCCAAGTATCATTTCCTCGTCCTACGGGTTCTAGTTACTGCATATGTATCGAAGAGTACCTTACTCTAAACATGTAATGCTTTGGCCAAAGACTTTAGTAACAATCCGACGAGAGGCCATGGGTATACATCTCCTCGCAAGGAGTGGTGAATCCTTTATAGGCTATTCAAACACCTTCGATCACTTCGACTTATACCCAATCATCCCGGTCCACATCTTCTTAGAGATGCTTGCTTAAGATGTCAAAGCATAAGTCTTTATGATCAAGATGACTTGAATACCGCAAGTCAAAGGAACATCGCACTTAAGCTACAGTAAGAACTTCATTGACATATCTATATATGCAGAGAACCATATGAAGTCTTACGGTTGGTCACTCCAATGAACTAGTTACCATAACTAGCATCCACGATCAACTCCGGACATCACAATGTCTCCAGCCAGTGAGAATCAGCTGCTTGGATACACCAAGGAGTATACCTCGTGCTAGTCTCGATAGAATTGATGGTGTCTAAATCCATCAATTCATCGACTAGAGATATTTCCGATACATCACAATTACACATGTAGAGATACTCACTAGTTGTGATCCAATCACAAATTCTCTCATGCTGTGAATCGTATCATGGACATTCAGTAAATGAGTTTAAGATCCAATCAAATACATGAAACATGTATACTCAAATAGTGAATCTTCATTTATCATATAAATGGTTCATACATAAGGCGATTGCCTTAGGACATCTCTCATATATTACTAACAGACTCCCACTTGGCCTAATACCAATCGCTACGGTATCCAATACCATAAGCACCAACATGACCCTCAAACTTACTTTGAGGTAATGCTTTAGTCAAAGGATCCGCTAAGTTCCTTTCAGTGGGAATTTTCTCGATTTGTATTTCGTTCCTACTGATGATCTCTCTGATAAGATGATAGCGGCGAAGCACATGTTTGGATCATTGATGAGACCACATCAAGTTCAAAGATGAACTTCTTGATCCAAACCGCTTCCTTTGCTGCTTCCAAAGCTGCAACATATTCTGCCTTAGTGGAAGAATCCACTATAGTGTCAAGCTTGGAACCTTTCCAACTTATTGCGCCTCCATTCTAGGTGAATACATACCCAGACTGAGACATGGAATCATCCTTGTCTGTCTGGAGCTGGCATCCGTATACCCACGTATCACCATGTACCCTTCTCCATATATTAGGAACGCATCCTTAGTTCTTCTTAAGTACTTAAGGATCGTCTTAACAGCCACCCAATGATCCATTCCTGGATCAGATTGGTATCTGCTCGTGACACTCAGAGCATACGATACATCGGGCCTCGTACATAACATAGCATACATGATAGATCTTATTGCGGATGCATAGGGAATCTTACTCATGCAAATCCTCTCGTCTTCTGTGCGCGGACACATAGACTTCGAAAGGTGTACCCCATGCCTGATGGGTAGGAAACCTTTCTTGGATTCCGACATGCTAAACCTCTTTAGCACTCGGTCTATATATGTAGACTGCGAAAGACCAAGCAACCGTTTCGATCTATCTCTATAGATCTTAATCCCGAGGATGTAGGTTGCTTCTCCCAGGTCTTTCATGGAGAATGTCTTGGATAACAAAACCTTAACTGACTGTAAGATTGACACATCGTTTCCTATAAGTAATATGTCATCGACATACAATACTAGGAACACGACTACACTCCCACTAACCTTCTTGTACACACAAGGTTCGTCTGGATTTTATGAGAAATCAAACTTTTTGATCGTCTCATCAAAACGGATATTCCAGCTCCTGGATGCTTGCTTCAATCCATAAATGGATCGTCGTAATTTGCATACCTTGGTTTTATCAACCGATGTGAAACCCTCAGGCTGTATCATATACACGTCCTCGAGCAGGTTTCCATTAAGGAAAGCTATTTTCACATCCATCTGCCATATCTCATAATCATAATGAGCTGCTATGGCCAGGAGCATCCGAATAGATTTAAGCATAGCTACAGGCGAATAGGTTTCGTCATAATCAACGCCTTGTTTTTGACGATATCCTTTCGCCACCAATCTAGCCTTATAGGTAATCATATTACCATCCATGTCGGTTTTCTTCTTGAAAACCCACTTGCACCCTATAGGCTTTATGCCTTTAGGTGGGTCAACCAAGTTCCAAACTTGGTTTTCATACATGGAATCCATTTCCGACTTCATGGCACCAAGCCACTTATCCCTTTCTGAACTTGTCAGCACATCTTCATAACTGGTAGGCTCCTCATCATCAATGAGTAACACGTCGTTCGATTCACTTACGAGAAATCCATATCTCTCAGGAATATTGTGTGTTCTACCAGATCTACGAAGATGTGGTGTTACAATAGGTCCAGCCGATTGCTCATCACTATGAGTTGCATTTACCATTGTGCTCACTGTATCTCATCAATGTCTATTTGAGTCTCTCGAGCCTCCTCAAGCTCGACGACACTCCCACTGTTTTCTTGCAAGAGAAACTCTTTCTCTAGAAACACAGCATGCCTTGAAACAAACACCTTTTGTTCCACACGATGATTGAATTGGTAACCCCTTATTTCCTTAGGGTATCCAATAAATAGACATTTATCAGACTTAGCATCCAATTTGTCTGATACTGTCCGCTTCACATAAGCAGGACAACCCCATATCTTCAAGTAAGATACATGAGGTTTCTTACTATTCCATATCTCATATAGAGTAGTTGAGACTACCTTGGTAGGCATTCTGTTTAACAAGTAAACAGCTGTCTGAAGTGCATAACCCCAAAAGGACTTGGAAAGAGTCGCATGATTCATCATTGACCTGACCATGTCCAACAAGGTTCGGTTACGCCTCTCAGATACACCATTATGCTGTGGTGTATATGGCGGAGTCCATTGAGACAATATACCATTGTCTCTTAGGTAATCAAGAAACTCCTGACTCAAGTATTCACCACCTCGATCCGATCGAAGTATTTTAATTCTCTTGTCATGTTGTTTCTCTACTTCATTTCTGAATTCTTTGAACCTTTCAAAGGCTTCAGACTTGTGTTTCATCAAGAACACATACCCAAACCGTGAGTGATCATCGGTGAAGGTAATGAAGTAGCTATAGCCTCCTAAAGCTTGAGTTGACATAGGTCCACATACATCAGTATGTATTAGACCTAATAACTCTCCCACTCGTTCACCTTTTCTAGTAAAAGGTAACTTGGTCATCTTGCCCTTTAAGCATGATTCGCATGTATCGTATGAATCCAATTCAAACGATTCCAGAATTCCACATCGGTGTAATTCGGACATGCGTTTCTTGCTTACATGGCCAAGACGACAATGCCACATATAGGAGTCTAATTGATTATCCTTTCGAGCATGCATGTTGCTCGCTTCGATATTGAAGATGTCACCGGATACGTCCAACGTATAAACACCATTGCTTAAAGTTCCAGTCCCATAAAGAACTTCATTCAAAGTTATTTAACAACAATTGTTACTAAAAGTCAAATGGTACCCATTTCTACTTAAACAAGAAATAGAAATGATGTTCTTTATCAACGAAGGAACATAAAAGCAATTGTCCAATTCTTAGACAAGTCTTGTAGGGAGTTTCAACAAATGCGTTCCAATGGCGACTGCAGCAACCTTTGCTCCATTCCCAACACTCAAATTTGACTCTCCCTTGACGAGTCTTCTTCTATTCCTTAGCCCATGTATGTCATTACATATATGTGAGCCACACCCAGTATCCAATACCCAAGTGTTTGAGGAAATAGAATGACAATCAATAACGAAGATATCTGAAGAAGATGGGGCATCCAATGCCTTATTCTTCTTCATGGACTCAAGATAAACCTTGCATTTTCTTCGCCAATGGTTCTCCTTTCCATAATGATGGCAAGTTTCCTTTTGTGCTAGTTCTACCTTCTTAGCCCTTCTCTTCTTTCCCTTCTGTTGTTCCTTTGACTTCCTCTTAGAATCTTTCTTTGAGGAATCAACTAACAGCACCGTCCCCTGCTCATGCTTCTCAGAAGACTCCACAGTCTTCAGCATATTGAGCAGTACCACAGATGAACCTTCTAGCATCTCAGAGGTGAAGAGGAGCTTTGAGACTTCGAACCTTTCGAATCTTACTTGCTCATCAACCAACTCACAAAGATGAAGGACTACGATATGAGCATCCATATGCTCATGCTGCTTTCGTAGCTTGGGTTCCATCGCGGCTAGCATGATGCAACTCATTTGCTCAGAATCACTCACATGTTTCTGATAGGCCAACAATTGTTCAAGAGTTGCATCGTCACTAGGATGGGCGGGAAGAGGCGCTTCGAGGACATTTGCAAGCTTTTCAACCTTGAGAACAATTCTCAAGTTTCTAAGCCAGTCCAAGAAGTTCGGCCTAGTCAATTTATTCGAATCCAAAATGGAACGCAAATTCAAAGACATCATGATCAATTTTAGAAACAAAACAAGCATATATGAGAAAGATGATTTAAAATGGATCAACATAAATTTATAAATCCCATTCATTTTTCGAATTTCAAAAAACCCCAAAATCACTTCGAGAGATCATAGGTTCATCTCCGAATGGGATGATATCCATCATAGTTATGAACAACCTTGGAGAGAGTCCAACAAGCCATTCATAACTACGACGGTAGGTATCAACTATACCGATTGCATATCACGTATATGCAACTATCACAATGTGCTATCAACTAATTGAATGTTCACACATACATCGGGTTGTTAACACATTAACAAGTATGCATCATATGCATAGCACCCAACTTCACCTCCCTTTACATCGACCTTGGAGAGAGTCTAACAAGCCGATGCTCCAGGTTAAAGCGAACCCATTAATCGAGAAATAGTTTTAATATGGTTAGAGCGCATTCAACCAATTAGCCCAGCTTGGAGAGAGTCCAACAACCAAAGCTAATGATTGACCTCTGACTCTTACCATATTAGTATTAAACTATTCCATGGTTTGAACATGTTCGGGTTCGAGCCGGGCTTGGAGAGAGTCCAACAACCCAAACAAGAAACGGAACTCTGGTTCTAACCATATTAATGGAAGGTGTAGGCTTTAATATTGAGTTAGGGTTTTTATGTCTCATCCTCTTTGCATACAAATAACTATTATCTACATGACATGACATACATCTACATGTCACGACACGCATGACATAATGATATGCATCAAATGCAATTACATGGCATACAATTATGTCATGTACATAATTTCCTTATTTGTCATAATTATTTATGGAAATAAAATATGTTTAAGATTTGATTCTCCAAATCAAATCATGATTAAATTAGGAAACAAATTTCCAAATCTAATCACATATTTTATTTATGGAAATAGTTGATTAAGAAAAATCAATTTAGGAAACCAATTTCCTAAATCATCAAAACTACTTATGGAAATAAAATATTTTAAGATTTGATTTCCCAAATCAAATCATGATTAAATTAGGAAACAAATTTCCAGAATCTAATCAAATATTTTATTTATAGAAAATATTAATTTCCATAAATACTTCCAACTTTCCAAAAGTGGAAGATTTCCATAAATACTTCTAGACTTTCCAAAATTTAAAAATTTCCATAAATACTTCTAAATTTCCAAAATTAGAAAATTTCCAGAAAGAACATTATGACTATCGCAAAATCATTTTACGATTATGTCGAAACACAACCTGGGCTCTGATACCACTGTTGGGTTTCCGGCACTGCGGCGTGTGTGTGTTCGATCATGTTTCGTAAACATGAGCATAGCAGAAGCAATAAAATTAATAAATCTACATTTATTACAACACACACAACACATGCATGCATAGTACAATAAGTGTAGACATAACCGTAAATTTAAATTTGCAATAAAAGGAAATTTAACTACGTTATACCTTTCGTATTACGTGTAGCGGGAACGGCATCAACCTAAACGATCCTTGCTAGAATCGTCTCTATCCGTATCCACGTCGAGTATCCTTAGGATGACTTCGCTAAGCCACGAGCTTCGTCTTCGTACGGGTTACTAGCCTCGTGTTGAAGACGACGTGATCAAGAGATGATCACGATCCGAATCCAAATTCGGATGCAAAGACGAGTCCTCAAAACATGCTTCTCCGGAGAGGTATTCGTCAACCGTTTGACGAATCCTTCGTCCTCCACCTCAGAGGATTACCGGAGATCGAATCCCCGGTAAGTTAGCCGCTGTCGGAGCTCTAACCTTCGTCCAAACAACGCTCCGATGAGAGGAGAACAAGCTGTCCAGAAAACTGGACAGCTTTGGTGGAGGAGATAGGCACCGGCCAACCAAGGGAAGATAAAGCTCACCTTGATGCCAAACCTAAAGGAGAACACCGGAGCAACAACCGGCAGAAGCTCGACGCCGACGAGGGGAAAGGAAAGCTTCTTCTGGACGCCGGTTGGAGGAGAAGTGGGCGGCGGCAAGGAGTTGGGGCCGAGAACTCCAATGAGGAGGTGGGCGGCAACTTCAAGCTAGGGTTTTGGATTAGGGCTTAATTATCCCTTAAGCCCTCTTTTATAGAGAACTAATTCTCTTAATGGATATTGGATCATAACCATTAGGCCCGTTAACCCGCTCCATTAAGATAAGTTAAAATAAACAAAACCATGATGGTTTATTTTAAGTTAAAACGAACCGAACCAACTTTTGGTTCATTCGTTTAAAATAAACCAAACCCTTTGGTTTATTCTCCTCCATTGGATTAGAACCAAACCATTTTGGTTCATCCATTATGTCTTCATAAGACATGGCCCATCCATGCTTCCATTGCGACTGAAACGATTTCATGCTCGCTTCATGTTTGGTCCAACCAAACCTAGTTTCTCTCGGTCTGAGAATCCCATTCTCAAGCTCGTTTTAAATCCTTTGGATTACGCTCGTTGTGCGTGTGACAAAATAGATTCTCGGTTTATGTTGGCCATCTATAATTAACCATTAATTATAGAACGATCATGAGTGGCACCTAGTAGTACATCATGATCCCCAATTAACCGAAAAGATCAACGGTTGATCCAGAACTATTTCTGAAACCCTTCAGTAGCTCGAATGAATCGTACCCCATTCCCTTCACTCATCTTATACCCACTTGGTTCAGGACATGGTCTATAGTGTCAGTCCCCACTAGGCTGACTACGTCACACCTAGCCCAAGTATCATTTCCTCGTCCTACGGATTCTAGTTATCGCATGTATCAAGAGTACCTTACTCTAAACATGTAATGCTTTGGCCAAAGACTTTAGTAACAATCCGACGAGAGGCCATGGGTATACATCTCCTCGCAAGGAGTGGTGAATCCTTTATAGGCTATTCAAACACCTTCGATCACTTCGACTTATACCCAATCATCCCGGGTCCACATATCCTTAGAGATGCGTGCTTAAGATGTCAAATCATAAGTCTCCATGATCAAGATGACTTGAATACCGCAAGTCAAAGGAACATCGCACTTAAGCTACAGTAAGAACTTCATTGACATATCTATATATGCAGTGAACCATATGAAGTCTTACGGCTGGTCACTCCAATGAACTAGTTACCATAACTAGCATCCACGATCAACTCTGGACATCACAATGTCTCCAGCCAGTGAGAATCAGCTGCTTGGATACACCAAGGAGTATACCTCGTGCTAGTCTCGACAGAATTGATGGTGTCCAAATCCATCAATTCATCGACTAGAGAAAATTCTGATACATCACAATTACACATGTAGAGATACTCACTAGTTGTGATCCAATCACAAATTCTCTCATGCTGTGAATCGTATCGTGGACATTCAGTAAATGAGTTTAAGATCCAATCAAATACATGAAACATGTATACTCAAATAGTGAATCTTCATTTGCTCGTATAAATGGTTTCATACATAAAGGCTTGGGCCTTAGGACATCTCCTGATATATTGAGTAACACCACTTCTCCCAAAGTCCTTGGCTTGTAAATTTGAGCAACCGATACCCTTCACGATCAGATAACATTCCGATATTGTTGCCAACTATCAAAATGTTATCTACGTGTAGTACAAGAAATACCACTACGTTTCCATCACATCTCTTGTATACACAAGACTCATCCAGACTTTGAATAAATCCATAAATCTGGATTTACCTCATCAAAGCGGATGTTTCAAGACCTCGAAGCTTGTTTCAATCCATAAATGGACCGATTAAGCTTACATACAAGATGCCCTTTGCCCTTAGTAATGAATCTCTGGTTGCTTCATATAGATGTTCTCCTCAAGACTTCCATTAAGGAAAGCTGTCTTGACATCCATCTGCCACACCTCATAATCCTTATGAGCTGCTATGCATAAGAGCTCCCAGACCTGATTTGAATCCATAAATTCAATCTCACTATTCATTGCACTTTGCAAAGATGCTGCATCTTTATCTTGGATTGCCTCGTCATATGTCCAGGGATCAGGTTCATGTTCGCCAGGGACCAAATTGGAAGATTCTCCCAAGAACATGAATCTATCAGGCTGTCTCACAACCCTCCCACTACGATGAGGTATCACGTGTGTATCCTCTGTGACACACGGTGCAGTAACATGTGGTATATCCTCTTGTATCGGTGGTACTGAAGTAAGGACTTCCCCTATCAACTCCTCAAGAACAATCCTACTCGTGGGCTTGTGGTTCATCACATAGTCCTCCTCTAGAAATCTGGCATTCGTACTAACGATACCCCTCTGATCTCTAGGACTATAAAACAAACCACCCTTCGTTCCCCTAGGATAGCCAACAAACAAGCGCACTTCTGTACGAGGTTCCAACTTACCAGCAACAGCCTTCAGCACATGTGCTGGACTCCCCCATATCCGAATATGTCTTAGACTAGGCTTCCGCCCAGTCCACAACTCTGTGGGAGTAGAAGGCACTGATTTAGATGGAACCAAGTTCAGAATGTACATCGCCGTATCTAGAGCATATCCCCTAAAACGAATCTGGCAAGTCAGAATAATTCATCATCGATCTAACCATCTCCATAAGAGTCCTATTCCTTCGCTCCGCTACACCATTCTGCTGGGGTGTGCCAGGTGCAGACAATTGGGATTGAATCCCAGCCTCTGATAAGTAATTCCTAAACTCTCCCAAGAGGTATTCACCACTACGATCAGATCGTAGTGTCATCTTGAATAATTGTCTATGAAAAAGATAAAATATTCAAAACTACCTTTTGCCTGGATAGACATAGGACCATACGAATCAGAATGAATCAATTCCAACACATCTTTGGATCTATACCCCTTGGCCTTGAAAGGCCTCTTGGTCATCTTATCCTCCAAGCAAGATTCGTAGGTTGGGAGATCCTCCACCACTAATGAACCCAAAGGTCCATCAGCTATCAACCTTTGAATTCTGCTTAGGTTAATATGACCAAGCCTAAGATCCCAAAGATATGTTTGGTTCATCTTCGAAGGTTCTTTTCTCTTATCGGAATTAGAAGATGAGTTGTAAACTTCAATTTGCATCGTGGGAGCTTGTGGTTCAAGTTATAAATTTCCTATCTATGTACCTGAATAGATAATGTCCCTATTCCTTTTATAACATATCTGTCATCAAAAGAAATAGATTATCCATCCATAATTTAGAAATCGAAATCAATTATTTCTAAATAAAGGTACATAAAGAAAATTTCTAAGAACCAAAAACTTTATTTTTCTCAAAAGATAAATAAAACATCTCCCACTGCAATAGCCGCCATCTTCATGGCATTGCCCAAGTAAATGGTAATATCCCCTTTAGCTAGTCGTCGGGTTTCCTGGAACCCCTGCAAAGTATTGCAGACATAATTAGTGGCTCCCATACCTACTCACCAGTCTTGGTAGATAACGCTAATCATGTTTCAACGACTAGTTCAAAGAATATATCTTTGTTCTTCTTTGGATTGGGGCAGTCTTTCTTCCAATGTCCATCCTGCTAGTAAGTGAAGTACTTGCCTTTCGGCTTCTTCACTCCTCCCTGAGATCCTCCCACCACATTTGCTCCACCTTGTTTCTCCTTCTTCTTGCCTTTCGGCTTAGAAGTAGAAACCTTTTTGAGCAACCATGGCTTGAGGACACTCTTTGAAGATTGTATACTTGTACTTCTTAGCAGATAAGACAATATCTAGATTCTTTCCAATCAACATTATTTGGGTACAGTAAGTTTATTTCCTTTAGTATCATAGTAAGTGGACTGAAAGTCATTTTTGAAAATCCTAAGAATCACATAGATCATTACTTTAGATTTCAAATATTATTGATTCCTCAAAACAATAAAATTCCGAAATCAACCAACACCTCAAAACACCGAGAATATCGCATGCCACGCTGTGTGGACGTATACGAATTCTACATTTGTAAGAGAAGGTTTTACCCATTAATTTTATTATCTTGTCAACCTTACTTTTTGACAAATAAAATTAATAGTTGGTTCCTCTTTGGCCCTACAAATAAAAGCAGTGACTCCGATGGGGAGGATACCTTTATTTGCATCTAAGTGTGCACCATTACACGATACTAAGGGAATTATTTCGGATTATGTGCCTTACCGCTGTGGAAGTACACACGCTCCTAGATAATTTCCTATAACCATTATTTGACCTAGTGATCCGCAAACAAACTCATCCGCAGGGAGAAAGGCACTCAGAGCCGACACGCATGTTCGTTGCATCACACGTCAAATTGTAATGGAGGCCGCGGGAATTAATTAAAATATCCCTCTCCCACTTAGTAAATTGAAAATGAGGAATTTTCTAGCACACACAACATGCATATAAAACAAATCAGCAATAAATATGGAAAAAATAGAATTTTTCCAACTATTATGGCTTTGTTCTCCAATATACGTCCCGCCATGTCGCCGCCTCGTCCGCTCCACTTTTTCCGTGCGCAAGCCACATAAGAGATCCGAGCTGAGACATATCATTTTAATTTACATCCATCGATCCTATACTCCACGAAGGAGTGTACAAATAATCTAGATCGAAAGTAAACTAAAATGAGCGGCTAAACAATGCCGTATTTAATTACAAAAATTAAATACTAATCTAGCCTCGTCAACCCCGAGGATTCAAATAATATACATACAATCACACACAAAACAATCACATACACACAAATAGCCATAATAGTCGGATCTTATGCCTGCAACCAAAAAGTTAGCCTACGCACATCCTACTATTATCCGGCATACTCAATATATGATATGTTCATGAAAGTAACCGAATCCAAAACATACAAAATCGGAAACCGTGGCTCTGATACCAATTATTGGTAACTAATGCTCGCTCGGAGGCTCATTGGCTCACATGTCCCTGGATTGAAATTTTCACTAATGAAAACTAATCCGGATGCGATGAGTTTCCTAAGCACAACCAATTCGTCATCGTGCTAACAACTTGAGTGATCGTTTGAACAAACTAGTTGTTCAAGCAACACAACTCTTCTAGTTGGTTAGCCGCGGAAGAGACGACGGACGGATCGCCGGTTTTTGTGTTTCTTATCGGGGTCCATGATTATACAAATACATACAAATGTAAACTAGTATAATCAACACATACATAAAGTAAGCATCCACACAAAACATGCATATAATTGAAAAGCAATTATAAACATAATACAAAAGAACATTAATCAAAATAAACAAGATTATACCTCTTGTTATACCTCTTGATCTTCTATTGTATGTCCTCCCTCCTTTTGGACGTCGTGTGGGCAACGATCTACCAAAAGTTGAAGCCTCCTAGATCACCAATCTTCCTTTCCTTGTTCACTAGGAACAAAGGAAGATCCTAAAACAAAACTCATCTTCCTTTCTAGAACCGACCACCAAGTCAATAAACTCGATGTTGCCGCCGGCCAAGGAAGATCAAATGGAGTATGGAAATCAACCAAAAGAAAACAACATGGGCATGGGCGCCGGCCAACACTTGGAGAAAGGAAAGGAAAACAATCCTCCTCCTTGTTGCCGCCCAAACCCTAGACAAAGCTCTCCCAATTTCCGGCCATGGATGAAGGGAAGGAGAATAGGTTGAGCTCCGGCCAAGGTAGAGGGAACAAGGATAGTGGCCGGCCAACACTTAGAAGGAATAAGAAAAGGATCTTCATCTTCTTGTTGCCGCCCACCCTAATCCCAAAACCCTAACCCTAGCCGCCCAACCCCAATCCCATCCCAACTAGGATTTGATTGCCGCCCAAGGGAAGCTATCCTAATGCCATCCAACATAAGCCATAGAAGGAAGGGAGAAGCTTGGGTGCCGGCCAAACCAAGGAGGAAGGAGGAAGAAGGGTTGCCGCCCACCATTGTGAACCAAACCTAACCCTAGCCTCCTCCTATTTCTTGCCGCCCAAGCCACCTTATCTCAATTAGGTTTTTCCATTTCTTTGCCGCCCAAGCCTAAGCCCATATATATAGAGTTAGGTTTAGGCCTTGGTTTAATCTCCTCCATTGGATCTAGGGTTTTAATCTCAATCGTCGGTTCTAGAGATTTAATCTCCACCGTTGGTTCTAGAGATTTAATCCCAACCGTCGGATCAAGAGATTTAATCTCAACCGTCGGATCTAGAGATTTAATCCCAACCGTCGGATCAAGAGATTTAATCTCAACCGTCGGATCTAGAGATTTGATCTCAACCGTCGGTTCTAGAGATTTGATCTCAACCGTCGGTTCTAGAGATTTAATCCCAACCGTCGGATCAAGAGATTTTATCTCAACCATCGGATCTAGAGATTTAATCCCAACCGTCGGATCAAGAGATTTAATCTCAACTGTCGGTTCTAGTGATTTGATCTCAATCGTCGGATCTAGAGATTTGATCTCAACCGTCGGTTCTAGAGTTTTGTTTTCCATCATTGGATCTAGACATCATGAAGTGTTAATAGGCTACAATAGGGACCATGAGGAGGAGTTGGATCTTGGCCACCCGATGGATCGGAACCACACAAACTTGATTCATCAATGATGTTCCATTCCACTAGAGGATCATCATTGAATTACCTCACCAACCCTCCTAAATTAATATGGGCTCCATATATTATTTGTACATCCATCTTCCCGTGTTTAAGATATCGAATGTTCGTCAATTAATTGATTTACTGACCATCAATTAATTAACATCTAACTCCTCGAGTAGTACCACTCAACCTTATCATCATGTTGACTAAGTCAACTTGCCGGGTTTACATGATGAACCTTATGAGCTCCTCAAGGGGACATCATCAACCTATATATAGGACACGGTTTCCTCCTATAATCAACGACACACCATGTAAATAATATCATTTCCCAACTTACCGGGCATATTGATTTAATCCATCTAAATCTCACCCTTTGGTAAATCAAAGAAATAAATACTAAGTACATGTGCCCGTTATTATATCGGGATTAAGAGCATGTACAACATAATATCTGAGGTCCGATTCAATTATGTAGTCAGCAATAAATTGAATCACCTCTATGTCGGTCCTGCTCAATACACCTAAGTGTACTTGTGTAACTCTATGTTCAAGACAAAACAATACCAAGCTACACTACAACCATCCCAATGGTTTGTCCAAAACCATCTTGGTTGTGAGCCTCTACTTATACTCTAGAAGGGACTGATAACATGATCTTCTGTGCCACACCCAAGCACCATGTTATCTACAATGTAAAGTATTAGACAATATGCACACATATAATAAATATAAAGTGCAAACAATGATCATGTGATTCTTATTTCAAAATAAAAATGTTCATACAAAAGAGCTAGGCTTTCAGTATACATCCCAACATGTCCATATGTCTGAGTCCGCGGTTCTTCCTCTTGTTTGAGCTGTCAGGAAATTCCAACTGTGCTTTCAGTGTACAATCACGACTAGTATGACCCGGTTGTTTACAATAATAGCAAACCGGCTGCTCCAAAGGACACTCTGATACTCTGTGGCTTTCAGATCCACATTTATAGCATCCAATCCTGCTTCGGCCCTTACGGCTACTCTGAGACCCTCCAGAATACTCTTATGCTGAACGCTTCCCCTTCTGCGATCTAGCTTACCCTTCTGCAGCACCTCGCATAGTTCCTTTTTGCTCCCCTTTCTTTTGAGTCCCTTGAGCTGAACCCTGGTACTGCTGCTTGCCCTTAGTCATCTGCTTCTCGATATCTTTCTCCCTGGAAATTTGCTGGGAAGTCATCTCGATGAAGAGGGCGCGGTCCAATGCCTCCCTGTATGAGGTAATGATAGATCCTGACATCCGACTCCGTATATAGGTAGCAAGACCTTGTGTGAAATGGTACATCTGATCTGCATCCTGTGCTACCAGGTGATAACAGAACTCTGATAGTCTGGTAAACTCTGCGTTGTACTCCATGACAGAACGATCACCTTGCTTCAGGCTCAGAAATTCCTGACGACGTGCCATAGAAAACACCGAAGGAAAGTACTATCTCCAGAAAGCGTCTCGAAAGCTGGCCCAAGTAATCCCACACTCCCTGAATAGAGTCTTCTACAATTTCCACCAAGTGATAGCCTGATCTCAGAGATGATATGCAACAAGGCCCACCTTCTCCCCATCTGTACAGTTCATGTACTTGAAGGTGTCTTCCATATTTTCCAGCCAAGACCGGACAATCCATGGGTCGGACTCCCCTCGGAACAAGGTGAACTTTTCCTTGGCCGATCGTGCTAACACGAGTATCCGTGCCTTATCATTGAGCCAACCAGACTCTGCAGGCTCTGGCATAGTCAGTGGTACATCCGGATTCTGAGGCTCCGAATCACCAATAGGGGAAAGCTGAGGTTGTTCCCGAATAACGGGCTCAGTGGTAGTAGCCTCCTGTCCCTCAGCTCCGACAGATCGCCTTGATGGACGACCTCTACTACGAGTCTGCATAGGTGCCATAATCTTTGACAATATACACCTGTTGAACAAATTTAGATAAGTAACTATCTGAAATATGAGTTATCAGAAATACTCACTTTGTGTTGCCTGGAGCTTATGTCGCTATCAATCCCATCTCATAAAAACCCAAATCCGAAAAATATACCGACTCCCGAGAATCCAAGACTCAAAACGAAAATTCATTGTATGGCATCATAGAACCTTTGGCTCTAATACTAATAAAGTTGTCACACCCCGAGAGTATACCATGCCGAAAATCAAACGGACGGCATCTCCCCTGTACGTGGCAACATTTCGGGTTAATGCAAGGCCCGTAGGCCCACAACAATAACATAATATAACATAATAACAGCAGTGGAAATAAAAACCACATATCCACAACATATACTTCGTTCAGTTACGTATTGCTAATTTCGGCGGTGTGTTGGTAGGCAATCATAAGACGTTAAGCTCCTATAGTCGAGGAATAAGTAAATAACTAAATATTTAAAATCCTAATTTTCATAATTTCATAAATCATAGACAAGCATTACAGGAGACATAATCTTTCGGAGACTCGGAAAATGGAGATGGGATGGATCGGTCGACACAACTCCAAGTCGTCACAAAGGTGTCTACCTGTTACCTAGGCGATAGAATAACCCAGGGTCGGTGGTGGTGAGTAAAACTCAGCAGGTAATAAGAGCAAACATATAAATATATGTATCAATATTACATGTCATTCAACAGTTTAAATCTACTCGAACAACAGGTATACATCAGCATAATAGGTATATATGCATGCATACACTAAATAAACTAAACAACAACGATGCTGACATACCTGACAGTCAGCTACTCTATCCTGATCCAACCTGGGCATATAACCACATCATAGGGTATAAAAGAATAGTACTAACTCAGACAATATCCTGAATATGATCCAAGGGTATCACCATGAATAACCAACAGGTATACAAGTACCAGCCTACTACCATACAGGAAATGCAGTATCATGTATGAATATGTACAAACAAGCATAGCAAATACAAATGCATCATCAAAGTGAGTATACATATAGATTGTATCTGTATGTATACTAATCATCATCATCCATGTATATATATATATATATACAAGCAGGTATGTATATATATATAACTATATGCAAAGCACCGTATGATACGGCAATGCAGCATGCATGGTCATGCCAGCTCACCCCTACTCGCTACCACGACCCCAGTGTGGCATAGGTGGCACGACATGACAACTGTCCCAACTCATACCAACCACTGCTATAAAGTGGCCGAGTGGGCAGTATGATCAAGTAGCATGTGAGCATAAAGAGCTCGCTACACAACGGGGGTCCCTGTTGCTGGCTACTCCGACTGACACTACAAATGAGTGGTCAAGTGCCACGCACCTAGGACATCTACATGCAACTCCAACTACCATCGTCTATAATGGTAGAGTGCGGCACAACAAATTCTATGCCCTCACACCAGTTACTCCTCTGGGAGTAACCTGGGAGGCAGGATGACTGACGACTCTCTTTCAACCCCAAGGGAGACGATGTCGTCAGTATGCATGCAATGATATGAGGGTACTGTCTCACATACATACATCTACTATAGACTCTCTGTTCAACAGAGAGTCACACCCAATTAATCAGTACACTCTCTATCCTGTAGAGAGTCATACTCATCTGATCATGACAAGCTATGACCATCGGTCCATAGCGACACACTGTCCACGACATCGCCTGACCACTTACACAACCCGTGGTTGGTAAATAAATGTGCAACATACAGGTATGGAATGAGTCCTACATTTAGGGCCTTACTTATCCACGGAGGACCTTTTTGCCAAATTTACAATTTAGGTCATCCTCTGTACTCTAACATCTACACCCTACTAAACAGTTAGACCTACTTACATCACATCTGTAACTCCTAAATCATTATAGGGAATATGTGATATCAATAATTGAGCACACATATATATCAACGATAAATTCAAGCATACGATAAACAGAGCAGGGTCAAGATAATATGAACACCTAACATGCTCATACCTATGTCTAAATCTGAAAGTCATTATATCTACCCGACCGGTAGGAAATTACCCACCTGCTGTCAATGCTCGTAGTAATAAACTCCTCACGATCGCGGACCCATCTTGTATCCACGTCCTCCAAATATCATCAATTATCATTCAGTGAAAGCATACAACAATAATATGATTAGCTACTACGTTGTCCACATATCCGTATCTCTTATCGAATACGATTTAGAAACCCCAATGAGCCAGACTTGACCATTTATTTTTAAATCCATCAGTTTCAATTAACAAAAGTGCTAACTCCCTCATCCAATTCTATATCCGACTTAACAAAGTCAATCTCATGAAGATTTAATCTTTTTATACTTAATTTGATGTAATAGGATCACCAACAAATTAAGTATTAATCTAACCTATATTCACACCGATACACATCTCTATTTGTAGCCCAAACACAGCTACTGTTTCATAACCGGTCAAACACCCAACAAAACCTCACCATCGACCAACCCTTATTATTAATTCAAACCCAGTTCCTGCCTTCCATTAATTATGCGTTTAAACCGAAGTTGAGCTCTCAACCACGGTTCATCATTGCAATAGGACACAACCCGACAACACCTCTAATCAACACTTACCTAACCCATTTAGCCACTATCATACTACCACAACTCTTACCGTTCAACACCCACGGAAGGAAACATATTTACATAGTAATATGACTAATCCAACTGGACTGAATAGAAAACAGGGAAGACTTTCATTCTTACCAACAATTTGAAACCTCCACCGGCAACACAACCTTCCCAATCCTCAGTCTGCCGATACAAGGTCCCTGCTCCAATTTTTACAATGGTGTCAGCCAAGGAAAAGAACCACACAGTAACCTAAGGAAAACTAGGCTTACCGATAGTAGAACTTCACTGACCGAATAATCCTTACCGGCATCCCTGTTCACCAGATCCACTGCCCTATTCGCCTGCCAAGAACTCCAGTGCCCTAGCTCCGGCGCTGATCGACAGTGAGATAACCCCTATAACAGACAAACCACATAAACGTTGCTGCCCAAAACAACAAAATTCTAGTTTAGCCATGGCAAATCCAGAGGACTCCAAAATCCCTTCTACTGTAAGAAAAATCCTTTACTTACCTTGCTCCGGCGACCATCAGCGTAGTCTCCACTTCGATCGGACCAGAACCCACCTTCGACAGCGTGAAATTGAGCGCAAGTGATGTTGTCGTCGGTCCAAGCCTCCAACCGATGACTCTGCTCACTGGCGAAATCAACGCCCCCAACATACTGCTCTAACTCACACTGGATCCTCCGACTTCGACAACCAGTCATCGTCTTCCCTACTCGAGCACCGTGCCATCGCCGTCGACCCAAGCCCCCAAATCGTGAACCCCTTCGTTGCTCTGGTCTGTCTACGAGCACCATCGCCTGCCGCCGTCCACTCGAGCCGATGAACTCCGACCGGCAGGGGTCACAGAGGTCGCACGGAGGAGGAGAGGAAATGGGATTGAGAGTGGAGAGAAGAAGTTAATCAGGAGATTTGTGGTTGTGGAAGAGGTAAGGAAATAACGCGATGGGGTAATGCTCGCCGAAAAACTAAAGTCAGCGGCGTCGAACGGAAAGAAATCGTAATGGTAAGGTTTAGCGGATCGAATTTCAGCTAAACGGGTCGATTTTCATGTTGGTGCAGTGAGGTACCGAAATCGAACCTGTGTTTTGATTATAGCAAAGACACAAAGATAAGTCTATTTTGTTTTCTCACGAGCTGAATCGAGTGTGCAGAAGATTGATATAGCTGGAGCTGAAGGCTAGCGACACCCGGAGAAAGCCGCGGTGGTCGAACGACACTCGAGTGATTTCGGAGGGAGCCGAAAGAATCGAGTGGAAGGCTGGAAGCAAAAGCAACACGTAAGCATCGAGGTAAGCTCGAGTGTGCGAGAGTAAGTAAGGTTGTATCCTCTTTACGGGGATGATCTTAAGCGTAGATCCGACCAAAGACATCTTATAGATGGTCTAGGTCGAGATCGGATGGTCGACGACCATCGAAATTATGTTTTTGTTGTGCTAACTTTGACTTGCAGCATGCATCATTGCCGATCGCTTGGAGGACTCGATCGCCAACAATGATCGGCTGAAGGTCGAATCGATCGATGTCGCCATCGACTGATGATGGCCATCAGTCACCTGATGGTCAATGATCAGATTCGAGGAGTCAAGGCTTATCACTCCACCTCAAAGCGGTTTGGTGTCCATTTGTGATTGGTTGAAGACCCACTCGAAAAGGGGCTCAAAAGCTATAAAAGGAGGGCCAAACCTAGGGTTTTGACAACAATTCTAAGCTTCCAAAAAGTCTCCGCAAAGCTACCGACAACAACGTGCTTCTTCTTCTCCGACGTCTAGGTTTCATTTCCTTTATTTTTGTACGTCGGCTTTAATTTTAGTGTCGTTGCTCATTTACATTCTTCGAAGCTTTTTTATCGTAACGAGGAGAGGGGGAGTGTCCCTCTACCTCAAGTTTTTTTTGTATCGATTAACTCCTACCTCCAACGAGGAGGAGTTTGTTTAGTAATTTGCCCTCCGTACGTGGTCAAGGACCACTAGGGCCTTGGAGTAGTAGCCTTCGGCTACGAACCAAGTAAAACCCTTGTGTTGATTGTCTTTTTTATTTTTACATTTCCGCTGCAATTAATTAATTATCTCTCGAGTTTTAACGAAAGAAAAAGAAAAGGTTTTTCGCTATTCACCCCCCCCCCCTCTAGCAAACCGCATCGATCCAACAATTGGTATCGGAGCCGGGGGCGCTTAGATTTGGTGAAACCACCAATCTAACATTTTTTTTCCAGATTTGTTATTCGTTTAAATTTTTCTCCCGCACTACTAATCCAAGACGAAGTCTTGGTACTCTTCGTTTGATTTTGTTTTGCAAGTATTCGCTTTTGGAGTAGCCGACGGTCAAACGGGCATAACTTTTCGTACAAGTTGACCCACGACACGGTCTACCTACCAAATCGAAGCACTCGCAGAGATCTACACTTCTTATGGGGGTTTACCCTCGTAACAAGCTGTTTTCATCCTCAAAAATCGACGTTTAGTAGCCTTTCGGGGACATCGAAGGTTGTGAGTACTTACTTTTTATTTAGTTTCTTATTTCTTTGCTTAACTTTCTATTTTTCATTTATTTCTTTTTATTTCCCTTTTCTACTAATCCAAGACGCAAGTCTTGGTACTTTCGTGTGTTTTTGTTGTTGCTAGGTTTTCATTTTAGTCTCCTTGTCTTTTTGTTCTAATGGCCCATCTCGAGGGTTTTAGCACCGTCCGACCTCCGTTTTACAACGGAGATGATTTCCGTTACTGGAAAGGTCGGATGGAATGCTTTCTCAAAACCCAAATCGAGATGTGGATCATAATCCAAACGGGTTTCACACTTCCGACTAATGAAGTGGGTGACTCCTTGGATTATGATCAATGGACCATTGCAACAAAACGACAAGTCGAAGCCGATGCCAAGGCAACACAAATCCTCCAGTGCGGCTTGTCCAAGGAGGAGCTAAATCGCGTCGGCCCCTTCATAAGCGCAAAGGATCTTTGGATAAAGCTAATCGAGTTACACGAAGGATCGGATCAAGCTAAGGTTTGCAAACGTGATTTGTTATTCAATAAATTGTACACACTAAAAATGCAAGAACACGAGTCCGCGACGCAACTCCACGCCCGTGTCCAAGACATAGTCAACAACCTACACGCAATCGGGCAAAAGGTCGAAAATTGCGACCTTATTAGGTATGTCCTAAACTCTTTTCCGAGGACTACCTTATGGGCATCGATGGTTGATGCCTATAAGGTCTCCAAGGACCTTTCTAAAATTAGGTTAGACGAACTCTTTTCGGATTTCGAATTACATGAACAATCCAACTCGGAACCCGAGAGGGGTATAGCCTTGTTTGCAGGTTCAAAGAAGAAGAAAATCGCAAGCAAGCCACCACCACCCGAGGAGGAAGATGAGTCCGAAGAAGAAGTTGACCCGGAATTGACTGCCGAACTAATGAAACTAGCTCGAAGGATAGCCAAGGGACGAAAGCGAACCACAACTCGACCCAACCAAGGTAAGCCTAAAAGTTCTAACATTAGGTGTTATGAGTGCAACAGGTTTGGACATATCAAGTCCGAGTGCCCCAAGCTCAACCACCAAGCACCTAAGCATAAGAAGGCCCTCAACGCGACATGGGAAGAAGCGTCATCCGAAGAAGACGAAGATCACGTCTTCATGGCGAAATCAATTGAGTCAGACACGGAGACCGAACTTGAGTCAGAACCTGAGGATGACTCGGACTACGAAGCTACCTTCAAGTCAAGCCACGGATACGCATCCGGTTCAAAAGATACCCTTAAGGTGAGTCGAGCTTTATTTAATACTTTACATAATACAGTTAGGTTTTTGTCTAGGAAGTTAGCTAAGTCCGAGTCCAAGGTCGAGACCCTTGTTGAGGAGGTTAAACTCCTCAAACACGAGGTCTCCCTAACCTCTTCGACTAGTCGAGTTCAAGAGAAGGACTCAACTCGAGTTGAAAAGCTCAAAGTTGAGAACTCTCTCTTGAAAAGTCAAGTCGAAGATCTTAGGAACACGTTGGAAAGGTTCACTTCGGGATCCAAAGGACTTGACCTCCTACTTGGATCTCAAAGGGCCGTGTACAACAAGGCTGGACTCGGGTTTAACTCAAACACGACTAATAGGTCGTATATGTCGATTGTAAGTCGACATAAGAAACATGTCCAAGCATGGGTCCCTAAGAACTTTTTGATTTCAACTCTAGGATCCAACCCGTACTGGGTTCCCAAGGACCAAATCCACTATGTGGATAGACAGAACCGATTCAACGGTCTAGGGGGAGCCAGTACAAAACATGTTTGTGCTTTAACTTAGAAATTGCATGTTTTAACTTAGAATGTTTATGCTTTAACTTAGAAATTGCATGCTTTAACTTAGAAAGTTTGTACTTTAAAACTTGTGAACTCACTTAGAACAAAAACATAACCAACTAAAATTTTTCGAAAGATTGAGTCTCGGGAGCCTCTTTTCAAAAACATAACCAACTAAAATTCTTCGAAAAGATTGAGCCTCGGGGAGCCTCTTTTCAAAAATAACTAGTTAGACGAGGAAATAATTTTAGGTGAGTCAAGTCATCATTTTCTTGAAAATGGCTTTGTCTAAGGAAGTGGTCGATGATCCGATAAAAGAAGGCCCCTGTGCCTCGCCACGACCCGGAAGCCATGATCTTGAAAAGGTAAACTTGACAAGCCTAGGGTTAAATCCAAATCTAACATAAAATTACTTGAACCTAAATCCACTCAATCAACTTAATTGAAAGTCATCTCAAAAAACACATAAGTATAACATGCTTGATCATATAGACTCCGGTGAGATGACCTAGGGTTAACAACTTACAACCAATTTTCTTAACAAAAATCTAACATCCAATCCAACCACCTTGTGTGTAGGATCAATGGATGTTGGACAGCGGTTGCTCCCGACACATGACCGGGGATCAACTCAAATTCGCAAAGCTTCGATTCAAACGACAAGGATCGGTAGCCTTTGGGAATAACAGCAAGCTCAAAATCATCGGATCAGGTGATATCGAGCTTAACACGAATTTTGTTATTAAAAATGTATTACTTGTAGAGAATTTTGAATATAACTTACTTAGTGTAAGCCAATTGTGTGATAATAACTATAAGGTTATATTTCTAGAAAATGAATGCGTAATTAATACCAACGAAACCGCTAAAACAATTCTTAAAGGAACTAGAAATAACAACATTTATACGATCAACTTAACCAACTCCTCAACTAAGTGTCTTATGACACGGCAAGAGGAATCATGGTTGTGGCACCGACGACTCGGTCACTCGCACCCAAGACTCGTCCACAAGATGAGTCAGAGTGGCTTAGTCAGAGGCTTACCCAACCTCAACAACTTGGTTAATAAAATCTGTAATGCTTGTTAACAAGGAAAACAACCTAGGACACAACACAAGTTAACTAACCAAGAACGAACCTCAAGTGTACTTGAGCTCCTGCATATGGATCTATTCGATTCACATGGAGCCAAGTCTCTCAATAGAAGTCAATATTGCTTAGTCATAATTGGCGGACTACTCCGAGTTTACAGGTTAGGTTCATCAAACATAAAAATGATACCCTAGATCAATTAATTAATCTATTCAAATTAATCGAGAATCAAAAAGACCTTAAGGTTAAAAGACTTAGAAGCGATCATGGTGGTGAATTCGAAAATCAAAGGTTCACCGACTTCTGTAACCTAAACGGATACCACCATGAATTCTCCTGCCCTAGGACCCCTCAACAAAATGGCCTAGTGGAGCGGAAAAACCGAACTCTACAAGAAGCCGCTAGGACCATGTTGAACGAATATGACCTACCCGATAGGTTTTGGGCAGAAGCCGTTAGCACGGCTTGCTATGTCCAAAATAGGATCCTTATGGTAAAGAGGCACCTTAAGACCTCGTACGAGATTTATCACGATAAAATACCTAACATCAAGTACTTTAGGGTATTTGGGTGTAAGGTACATATCCTAAACACTAAGGATTACCAAGGGAAATTTACTTCCGAAACCACGACCGGAATCTTTCTAGGATACTCGACTACAAGTAGAGCTTATAGAGTATATAACCACGACACCCTTAGAGTCGAGGAGACTATCAATGTAGTATTTGATGAAGAACATGAACCTACAAAACCCCGGCAGGATTGTGGCCAGGTGCGTACTGAACCTAACTTTCAAGATCCAGGAGATCGGTGTCTAGTGTTAATCCTAACCTAGGTCAACCTAGTCACTCTATTGATCAAGTGATAGATGACTCCAACCAAACTAGTGTTCAACCAAGTCACCACATTGATCAAGCATTAGGTGACACAAACCCAACCCAATCTAGGATTCAGACTAACCACCCTATCGATCAAGTGATAGGAGATCCTAATCTAGGAGTTCGAACTAGAGAATCCTATAGGAACCTTAGTCAAATTTCCTTAATTTCAAAGATAGGACCCAAATCAATTGAACAAGCTCTTCTTGATCCCGATTGGATTATTGCAATGCAAGAAGAGCTAGCTCAATTTACTAGGAATGAAGTGTGGGAATTAGTACCACCACCTAAAGACAAAACGATAATTGGAACAAGGTGGGTGTTTCGAAATAAGCTTGATGATAAAGGTGAAGTAGTTAGAAACAAGGCTAGGTTAGTCGCCAAAGGTTTTAGCCAAGTCGAAGGCTTAGATTACGACGAAACCTATGCCCCAGTAGCTAGACTCGAATCCATTCGAATGTTGCTAGCTTATGCCGCACATCGAGGATTTAAGCTATTTCAAATTGATGTTAAGTCGGCATTCCTAAATGGATACATTAAAGAAGAAGTTTATGTTAGCCAACCCCCCGGATTCGAAAATCTAGATAAACCCGACCATGTTCTAAAACTTAAGAAAGCTCTCTATGGACTTAAACAAGCTCCTCGAGCTTGGTACGAGAGACTTTCAATCCATCTTAAGTCAAAAGGGTTTAACCAAGGCTTAGTTGACCCAACTCTCTTTGTAAAAACCTTAGGTAAAGAAATATTCATAGCTCAAATTTACGTAGATGATATAATTTTTGGAACCTCTAACTCAGCCTTACTAAACGAGTTCGTTTCGCTCATGGAAAGTGAGTTCGAAATGAACTTGGTAGGCGAGTTAAGTTTCTTTTTAGGTCTACAAATTAAACAAACTAAGGATGGTATATACCTATATCAACAAAAATACACTAAGTAGTTAATTAAAAGATTTGGAATGCAAGACGCTAAGGTAATAAACACCCCAATGGCGATAAATGTTAACATAGGAGAAGACCTAGAAAGTAAGTCCATTGACTTAAAGTACTATAGGAGCGCAATAGGAAGTCTTCTATACTTAACTGCGAGTCGACCCGACATCCTATTCGCAGTAAGTATGTGCGCCAGGTTTCAAACCTGTGCTAAGGAGTCTCACCTAACCCTAGTTAAGCGTATCCTTAGATATCTAAAGGGTACACTTAATGTCGGTATTTGGTATCCTAGATCTACCAAGTTCGAACTAATCGGCTACTCCGATTCGGATTATGTCGGTAGTAAACTCGATAGAAAGAGCACGAGTGGTTGTTGTCAACTACTCGGCTCGAGTCTAGTGAGTTGGTGCAGTAGGAAGCAACATTGTGTTGCCTTATCTACCACCGAAGCCGAATACATTGCGATGGGTGAGTGTGTCACTCAACTTCTTTGGATGAAGCACACTCTCTGCGACTTTAAGTTAGACTTTACGAATACTAAACTTCACGTAGATAACATTAGTTCAATTAATCTTACCAAGAATCCAATATGTCACTCTAGGACCAAATATATAGAAGTCAAACACCATTTCATTCGAGAACATGTGGCCAACGGAGCCATACAACTCCAGTACGTCGAATCGAAATCTAACCTAGCAGACCTATTTACTAAACCCCTACCCGAAGCCGAATTTAGTCTATTAAGACGACAATTGGGCATGTGCCTAATAGAATAAGAACTTGCAAACTATATTTTTTTTACTACTATTTCTTATTTTTCATTTTGATGGAACTAGCATAGGACATACCTTAGATATCATGCACCTATAGATTTAAGGAGCCAGTACATCTCACAACACATAGGACTAATGTGTTTGTGTACTTAGCCACGTAGATGGGCGTGAGATGTTAGAACCCTACTCCAGGTTCCAAGATGTAGATCAAGTGCGTCAATATGAACCTCGGAGTATAAATATGCAACTAATATTAACCAACTCTAATCAGGACTTGTTGATAATATCATTTCAATCAAGTCAAACTAGAGTTGAACATTTAGATGAATTATTTTCACATACTATTTTTAAAATCATCATGCTTGGACTTAGGGTTTTCTTAAACCCCACTTTTCCTTGATTTATGTCAAAAGGGGGAGAAAAGGCCAAAGTTAAGGTTCAAGAAAAGGCCAAAGTTCAATTTCAAATTTTTGAAATTGATAACTTAACTTAAAACTTTGATTCTAGCCTAAGTTAAGGGGGAGTAAGGTTTAGGTTTCAACTCTTCGGAATTGAAAACTTTAAAGGCCCAAGTTAAGAAATCAAAAGTTAAACCTTTTGAATAATTAACCTTTTGACTTAACTTTTGATTAATTAACTTGCACTTATTTTTGACTCTAAGAAGCCTAAGTTAAGTAATGCCATTTACTTAACTCATTATCTTTTGTGTTTGGAGAGCTAAAAGTCTTTTTCAAGTACTCACCCTTGGTCAAGGGGGAGGGTTCCTCTAAGGGGAGAACTTGAGAAATATTTTTACTACTCCTACTTTTGCTTCTTGTCTTTACTGTTTCATGCACTTAATTTCCTTAACTTTGTATGTTTTTGCCATATATCAAAAAGGGGGAGATTGTTGGTGCAGTGAGGCACCGAAATCGAACTTGTGTTTTGATTATAGCAAAGACACAAAGTTAAGTCTATTTTGTTTTCTCACGAGCTGAATCGAGTGTGCAGAAGATTGATATAGCTGGAGCTGAAGGCTAGCGACACCCGGAGAAAGCCGCGGTGGTCGAGCAACACTCGAGTGATTTCGGAGGGAGCCAAAGGAATCGAGTGGAAGGCCGGAAGCAAAAGCAACACGTAAGAATCGAGGTAAGCTCGAGTGTGCGAGAGTAAGTAAGGTCGTATCCTCTTTACGGGGATGATCTTAAGCGTAGATCCGATCAAAGACATCTTATAGATGGTCTAGGTCGAGATCGGATGGTCGACGACCATCGAAATTATGTTTTTGTTGTGCTAACTTTGACTTGCAGCAAGCATCAGTCGACTGCCATCTTGGAGGACTCGATCGCGCCAAACAATGATCGTCGAAGGTCGAATCGATCGATGATGCCATCGATCGATCGGATGATGGCCATCAGTCGACTGATGGTCAATGATCAGATTCAAGGAGTCAAGGCTTATCACACCACCTCAAAGCGGTTTGGTGTCCATTTGTGATTTGTTGAAGACCCACTCGAAAAGGGGCTCAAAAGCTATAAAAGGAGGGCCAAACCTAGGGTTTTGACAACAATTCTAAGCTTCCAAAAAGTCTCCGCAAAGCTACCGACAACAACGTGCTTCTTCTTCTCCGACGTCTAGGTTTCATTTCCTTTATTTTTGTACGTCGGCTTTAATTTTAGTGTCGTTGCTCATTTATATTCTTCGAAGCTTTTTTATCGTAACGAGGAGAGGGGGAGTGTCCCTCTACCTCAAGTTCTTTTTGTATCGATTAACTCCTACCTCCAACGAGGAGGAGTTTGTTTAGTAATTTGCCCTCCGTAGGTGGTCAAGGACCACTAGGGCCTTGGAGTAGTAGCCTTCGACTACGAACCAAGTAAAACCCTTGTGTTGATTGTCTTTTTTATTTTTACATTTCCGCTGCAATTAATTAATTATCTCTCGAGTTTTAACGAAAGAAAAAGAAAAGGTTTTTCGCTATTCACCCCCCCCCCCTCTAGCGAACCGCATCGATCCAACATTTCAGACCAGTTAAGCCCACTAACTCATAAACAAAAAGGATCTTAGAAATCCCCATTCGAGTCCAGAAAAATTTTTAAAAATTTCTGGAAAATTTTTATAGGGTATTCCCCTAATTACCCCACATCTATAATTATTATTATTATTATTATTATTTATTTTTATTTTTATTTTTATTTTCGTGGTATTTTATAGCAGTCGACTGTCATATGTGGGCAGTCGACTGATTAGTTGATCAGTCGATTGATCTTGTGATCAGTCGACTGATGCTCGTGAAATCAGGCACAGAATGGAGTCGAGACTTGACTTGTCGAATGAAGGCTCCATCAGTCGACTGATGATGGATCCGTTGGACTTATCCAGCGTGGATCTAGCCGTTGTCTCACGACAACAGTGGCATCAGTCGACTGATGGTCTCGACCAGTCGACTGATAGACTTTTTCCAACACAGGTTGAAGCTTTATAAGGAGCTCGTGATGGAGGAAAATTATATGGTTTTTTGAGCATCCTTGGGGCGATTTGTTGTTGCAAATCAGGGCCTCCAAGGCCATTCTTCAAGCAACCAAAAGCAAGCAATCCAAAGGCATTTGTAAAGTGTTTTCTTTACTTGTATTGCATTGTATTTCATTATAATTGCTTGTTGTATTTAGTTTATTGTTGTAAACTATTGTACGAGGTTTCTCCACCTCCGGATTGTTCCGAGAAGGAGTGTTTATTAGTGGTTGTGATTGGCATCGCTAGGGCTCGTTTGAGCCCGATCCGTGGAGTAGGAACCTTGAGGTTCCGAACCATGTTATATGACCGTGTTGTGATTGTGTATCTTGTTATATTTATTTGTTATTACTATTCCACTGTGATAAAAAGATTGTAGACGATCAAACACGAAAGAATTCCATTATCGAACGAGCACGACGCTATTCACCCCCCCTCTAGCGGCCTCAAATCACTTACAACAGTGATTGACACTAGTGCTAGTGGGAGATTATTAGTGAAATCTCTAGAGTCGATCATGTGATGATTGTTGTATGGACTTATTGTATCATATTCCTATATCTATTTATAAAGGCATTTCTCTATGGTTATTATACTTACTTGTATTGGTGTCAAATAACTAAGTATAATAGCATCCTTGAGTAGAAGGATCTTATCTATATCAATCGATTGGTTGAATCGATAATGAGATGATATAGAGAATACTACTCTTAATCATTCCTAGTCAAGTATTAATATTCAGGGACAATATTAATGCGAAGAGACTAGCATGTAGGTCAACTCGATGACTTGATCTCACAAGTCATGGATATGACATATCAAGTTGACACATGGGTATGCATTGGAGAATGTATACTGAATGACCCGCCATGAGAAAGTATCATGGATTGTTATATGAGTGTTATATACTTTCTCATGTGACTATTAGTATGACTATTAGTCCTTGGACCTGATGTCACCATGGTTCCCTAAATAAGGAGTTGCATACTTTGGCTTCATCAAACATCACCCGTAAATTGGTGGACTATAAAGGCAATTACTGGATATGTAACAAATTATGCGGAGGGATGTGAGTGATGTAGATGAGATCTATCCCTCCTATATAACGGGAGTGATATCATGATTTTTGATAGAGTGAGAACACTAAGTGCATGGTCATGCCCTAATGAGTCAATATGAGATATTCAACTCATTTGATTAGAGTGAGTCTACTTGGAGTTCAAGATATAGATTATACAGAGTATGACATGGTATATGCCTCAATTGTTCAATCTAGATGTCAATGATAGAGGGACATTGTCACATATTATGAGAGTCACAATTAGTAGTCACAAGGGTGATGTTGGATCTCAACGTTCTTGTAACTTGGGTAGCAATGATGTGTTGCTAAATACCTCTCATTGCTTATGTTTCTAAATTAGTTTAGGAGCATTGCCAACGTTACAAGAACTTATAGGGTCACACACAAAGGGCAATTAGATGGAGATTAGGTTCATATAATGGACCAAGAGGATTAGGTTCATGTGATGAACCAAATTGGATTAAGAGTAATCCAAATTAGACTAATTGAGTTGGAATCAATTTGATTCAAGTGTTGAATGAGTCTAATTTAGATATGATTCATTGAGTCAATTTAAACTAATGAATAGAGATTCATTAAATTAAATTGACTTGAATCAAATGTTAGATTTGATCAACCATGGGAGATAAGAGGTCAAGTTTGACTTGACTTGAGAGGGAAGATGAAGGGTTAAGTTTGACTTGACCAAATGTCACTTCATGGTGGCTTGGCATAGGGCCAGTGAATGATGATGTTCCACATCATCATGGACACATCATGTTGTGCCACCTCATGAGGAAGACAAAGATCCATGGCTCTTGGTATTACATGGATGTATTTAACCATCCTTAAGTGGTCGGCCAAAGATATCAAAAAGAAATTGATTGCTTCTTCTTCGTTCTCCTATCTCCTTCTCTCCCTCTCCTCCATGGCCGAAACCTCCCAAGAGTGCTAGCACACTCTAAGTGGTTCTCTCCACCCTTTTGTCCGTGTGGATACATGTAGAGGAGTGTACACTTGACACTCTACGAGATCCGACAACCTTTTGGACGAGCGGGATAAGCGAAGTGCATCGCTACAAGGGTAACGTTCTTCCAATGTAGATCTAAGGTAGATCTAGTGTAGATAAACATGTACATGAATTTTTATTTATCTTCGCACGGATCCGTGGGCGGCTTCCGAGGTTTCCGCAACGCAAAAAGTGGTTTTTGTGGGTCGAAAATTCTAACAATTATCCAGTTCTAAGACAAGTCCTGTAGGGAGTTACAACAAATACGTTCCGATGGCGAGTGCAACAACCTTTGGTCCATTCCCAACACATAAATTTGACTCCCCTTTGATGAGTCTTCTTCTATTCTTTAGCCCATGTATGTTATTATATATATGTGAACCACACCCGATATCCAATACCCAAGTGTCTAAGGAAATAGAATGACAATTAATAACAAAGATATCTGAAGAAGATGAGGCATCAGATGCCTTATTCTTCTTCACAGACTCAAGATAAATCTTGTAGTTTCTTTGCTAATGGCCCTCCTTGCCACAATGATGGCAAATGCCCTTTTGAGCTGGTTCTTCCTTTTTAGCCTTCTTCTTCCCCTTACGATGTTCCTTTGATTTCCTCTTAGAACCTTTCTTTGAGGAATCAACTAATAGCACCGTCTTCTCCTCATTCTTCACAGAAGGCTCCACAGTATTCAGCATGTTGAGGACCTCAGGAATGGTGGTTTCAAGTTTGTTCATCCAGTAGTTTATCACAAACTGTGAGTAACTCTTCGGCAAACAATGTAGAATTAAGTCAATAGTTAATTCATGATCCATCACAAACCCGGGTGTCACTAGTTGCTCGATGTACCCATTCATCTTTTGCACAAATTGCACCACGGATGTACCTTCTTGCATCTTAGAGGTGAAGAGGAGCTTGGAGATTTCGAACCTTTCGAATCTAGCTTGCTCTTCAAATAGATCATGAAGATCAAAGACTATGATATTAGCATCCATATGCTCATATTGCTTCTGAAGCTCCGGTACCATCGCCACTAGCATGATGCAACTCACCAACTCAGAATCATTCACATGTTTCTAATAGACCAACAATTGGTCTGGAGTTGCATCATCCATAGGATGGGTGGGAAGAGGCTCTTCGAGAACACACACAAGCTTTTCCACATTGAGAATAATTCTCAGGTTTCTAAGTCAGTCCAAGAAGTTTGGCCCAGTCAATTTATTCGAATCCAAAATAGAGCGCAAGTTTATAGATGTCATGATCAAGTGATTAACCTAGATATACAAATCGAGCATATATGAGAAAGATGATTTTAAAATACAACAACATACATTTATTAAATCCCATTCATTTTTCAAATTTGTAAAACCATTAAAATCAATTTGGGAGATTATAGGTCTATCTCTGAATGGGATGATATCCAACATAGATAAGAACAACCTTGGAGAGAGTCCAACAAGTCATTCTTAGCTACGATGGTAGGTATCAAGTATACTAATTGCATATCACTTATATGCAACTATCACAATGTGTTATCAACTAATTGAATGTTCACACATACATTGGTTGTTAACGCATTAACAAGTATGCATCATATGCATAGCACACAACTTCACCTCCCTTCATATCAACCTTGGAGAGAGTCCAACAAACCAATGCTCCAAGTTAAAGTCGACCCATTAATCGCGAAATAGTTTTAATATGGTTAGAGCACATTCAACCAATTAGCCAGGCTTGGAGAGAGTCCTATAACCCAAACTAACTATTGACCTTTGCTCTTACCATATTAGTAATAAACTATTTCAATGGTTTGAACATGTTCAGGTTCGAGCCGGGCTTGGAGAGAGTCCAACAACCCAAACAAGAAACGGAACTCTGGTTTTAACCATTTTAATGGAAGGTGTAGGCTTTAATATTGTATAAGGGTTTTATTGTCTCATCCTCTTTGCATGCAAATAACTATTATCTACATGACATGACACACATGACATACATCTACATGTCACGACACGCATGGTATAATGATATGCATCTAATGCAATTAGATGACATACAATTATGGCATGTATAAATAGTTTCCTTATTTGTCATAACTAATTTTGGAATAAAATATGTTTGAGATTTGATATCTCAAATCAAATCTTGATTAAATTTGGAAATAAATTTCCAAATCTAATCACATATTTTATTTATGAAAAAAATTAATTAAGGAAATTCAAATTTAATTTAGGAAACAAATTTCCTAAATTGTAATTTCCTAATCACATTAGAAAATTTCTAATTTGAATTTCTTTACTAATTAAAAATTTTCATAATTATTTCTAAACTTTCCAAAAGTAGAAAATTTCGAAAAATACAATTATGACTATCGTAAAATAATTTTACGATTATGTCGAAACACAGTCGGGCTCTGATACCACTGTTGGGTTTCCCCGGCACTGACGTTGGTGTGTGTTCGAACATATTTCGTAAACATGCACACAACGGAAGCAAAAATAAGTAATAAACAAATTTATTACAATACACACACCACACGCATGCAAGGATACATCAAGTGTAGACATAATCGTCATTTCAAATTTTGTAAAAAAGGAAAACTACTCTAGATATACCTGACGAATTACGTGAAGCGGGAATGACATCAACTAGTTTTACGTGAAACTAGTTGTTCAAGCGACCATCCTCTATTCTACGAGTAGCCGCGGAATAGACGATGTCCACATCGCCGGTTTTCATGTTTATGCTCGGGATCCAAGTATTATTTATCCATTTATAGATTTATAACATGCTTATAATTGAAAAACAAAAACAAGCAATAAACAAAAGAGATTAGATATACCTCTTGATCTTCTAATGTATGTCCTTCCTCTTTTTGGACGTCGTGTGGGCGACGATCTACCAAAAGTCGAAGCTCCTAGATCGCAAATCTTCCTTCCTTGCTCTTCCAAAGCAAGAGGAAGAGTAGAAACAAGGCTTTTCTCCTCCCTAAAACCAACCAACAAGGAGCACACAAACTCCTTGCCGTCGGCCAACTAGAAGGAGGAGAAGATGATGGAAAACCACCAAGACACCAAGGGAAGCCCTATATCTTGTTTCCACCACCTAAGGAGAAGAAAGTAAGGCCTTTTGGGTGCCGGCCAAGAGTTGGAAGAGGCTGGAAAGGATGCTGGACACCGGCCACAAGAGGAGGAAGAAGAAAGAAACCTTCCTTATTTGGTGCCGCCCAAGCTTCCAAACCCTAACCCTAATCCTATCTCAACTAGGATTCCCTCTCTTGCCGCCCAAACCCTAGCTCTCCTTTCATGTAGTTCATGCCAACCCCTTAGACCTCCTTTTATAGAGTTAGGGATAAGTCATGAATTAATCTCCTCCATTGGTTCTAGGGATTTAATCTCAACCGTCGGATCTAGAGATTTAATCTCAACCGTCGGATCTTAGAGATTTAATCTCTACCTATGAATCTTAGAGTTTTGTTTCTATCCATTAGATCTAAGCTTCATGAGGTGTTAATAGGATACATTAGGGACCATGAGGAGGAATTGGATCTTGGCCACCCATGAATCAAGCCCACATAATGTCCGATCCATAATGATGATCCAATCCACTAAAGGATCATCATTGATCTACCTCACCAACCCCCATATGATAATATGGGCTCCATATATTATTTGTATATTTTCTCCCCGTGTTTAAGATCTCGAATGTCCATCGATTAATTAATTTACTAACCATTAATTAATCAACATCTAACTCCTTGAGTAGTACCACTCAACCTTTTCATCATGCCGAACCAAGTCTACCTGCTGGGTTTACATGATGAACCTTATGAGCTCCTCAAGGGGACATCATCATCCTAATATATAGGACACGGTTTCCTCCTATAATCAACGACACACCATATGAATAATATCATCTCTCAACTTACCGAGCCAATCGATTTAGTCTATAAATCTCGCCCATTGGTAAATCAAAGAGATGAGTACTAAGTATATGTGCCCGTTATTATATCAGGATTAAGAGCATGTACTAAATAATATTTGAGGTCCGATTCAATTATGTAGTCAGTAATAAATCGAATCACTTCTAAGTCGGTCCTACTCAATACACACAAAGTGCACTAGAGTGATTCTATGGTCAAGACAAACCAATACCAAATCACACTACAACCATTCCGATGGTTTGTCCAAAGTCATCTCGGTTGTGAGCCTTTACTTATACTTTTCAAGGAGCCGATAACATGATCTCCCATGTGACACCACACACCATGTTATCTACAATGTAATTTATTATATAATATTACATAACCATAAAAATATACAAACAATGATCATGTGATTCTTATTTCAAAATAAAGATGTTCATACAAAAGATAGATTTTTTAGTATACATCCCTACAATCTCCCACTTATACTAAAAGACTATGCTTTCTTCAAACTGCCATACATCTGATCCTCATTCCCTCCACATGCCTATCAAAAGCTCTCGCCAGAAGGGCCTTAGTGAAAGGATCTGCCAGGTTATCCTTCAGATGCAATCTTGGTCACAGCAACTTCTCTCTTTACGATTTCTCGTATCAGGTGGTACTTGCGCTCTATGTGTTTACTAGCCTTATGGGCTCGTGGTTCCTTCGAGTTTGCAATTGCACCACTATTATCACAATAAATTGTGATAGTTCTGGGCAAACCAGGAATCACATCAAAGTCCATTAGGAAGTTCCTGAGCCATACAACTTCTTTGGCCGCCTCAGAGGCCGCCACATACTCAGCTTCCATGGTGGAGTCCTCCATGCACTTCTGCTTGACACTCCTCCATACAATGGCTCCACCTCCCAAAGTAAACACAAAACTTGAGGTAGACTTACTGTTATCCCTATCAGATTGGAAGTCGGAATCCGTGTAACCCACAGGAAGTAATTGGTCTGCCCGGTAAACCAGCATATAATCCCTAGTCCTTCTCAGGTACTTCAATATACGCTTTACCACAGTCCAATGTCCCTGTCCTGGATTACTCTGATATCTATTGACCATGCCCACAACAAAGCAGATATCTGGTCTCGTACAGAGCATCGCATACATGAGGCATCCTACTGCCGAAGCATAAGGAACCGCCTTCATCTCCTCTATCTCCTCAGATGATCTAGGACACATCTCCTTAGATAAAGGAACTCCATGCCTGAAAGGAAGAAAACCCTTCTTGGAGTTCTGTATGCTAAAACGCCCCATAATCATGTCTATGTATGAAGCTTGGGATAAGCACAACATCCTTTTCCTGCGATCCCTTATAACCTTGATCCCAAGGATGTGTCCCACCTCTCCCAAGTCCTTCATATCAAACTTTTTGGACAACCATACCCTTACGTCCGATAACACCTTGATATTGTTGTCAATCAACAAAATGTCATCTACGTATAGTACAAGAAATACCACTACGTTTCTGTCACATCTCTTGTATACACAAGACTCATCCGGACTTTGAATAAATCCATAAGACTGGATCACCTCATCAAAGCGGATGTTCCAAGACCTCAAAGCTTGTTTCAATCCATAAATGGAACGATTAAGCTTACATTCAAGATGCTCTTTGCCCTTAGCAATGAATCCCTCTGGTTGCTTCATGTAGATGTTTTCCTCAAGACTTCCATTAAGGAAATATGTCTTGACATCCATCTGCCACACCTCATAATCCATATGAGCTGCTATGCATAAGAGAATCCGGATAGACTTAAGCATGGCTACCGGCGAAAAGGTCTCCTCATAATCGATACCCTCTTTCTGAGTATACCCCTTCGCAACAAGCCTCGCTTTGAAGGTCTCAACCTTCCTGCCTATTCCTCTCTTTCTCTTGTAGATCCACTTGCATCCAATGGTTTTTACACCATCGATTGGTTCTACTAGCTCCCAGACCTGATTTGAATCCATAGATTCAATCTCAGCATTCATTGCACTTTGCCAAGATACTGCATCTTTATCTTGGATTGCCTCGTCATATGTCCAGGCATCAGGTTTATGTTCGCCAGGGACCAAATCAGAAGATTCTCCCAAGAACATGAATCTATCAGGCTGTCTCACAACCCTCCCACTACGATGAGATATCACCTGTGTATCCTCTGTGACACGCGGTGCAGTGACATGTGGTATATCCTCTTGTACCGGTGGTACTAAAAAAGTGACTTCCCCTTTTAACTCCTCCAAAAAAATTTTACTCTTGGGCTTGTGCTCACATAGTCTTCCTCTAGAAATCTGGCGTTCATGCTAACGATCACCCTCTGATCTCTAGGAATATAAAACAAACCACCCTTCATTCTTCTAGGATAGCCAACGAACATGCGTACTTCTGTGCAAGGTTCCAACTTATCAGTATCTACCTTCAGCACATGTGCTGGACTCCCTATATTCGAATATGTCTTAGACTAGGCTTTCGCCCATTCCACAATTTTGTTGGAGTAGAAGGCACTGATTTAGATGGAACCAAGTTCAGAATGTACACTGCCATATCTAGAGCATATCCCCAGAATGAATATGGCAAGTCAGAATAACTCATCATCGATCTAGCAATCTCCATAAGAGTCTTATTCCTTCGCTCTGCTACACCATTCTGTTGGGGTGTGCCAGGTGTAGTCAATTGGGATTGAATCTCAGCCTCTGATAAGTAGTTCCTAAACTCTCCCAAGTGGCAATCATCACCATGATCAGATCGTAGTGTCATCAATATCTTGAATAATCGTCTATTAGAGAGACTAAATATTCAAGACCACCTCTTGCCTGGATAGTCATAGGACCATACAAATCAGAATGAACCATTTCTAACACATCTTTGGCTCTATACCCCTTGGCCTTAAAAGGCCTCTTGGTCATCTTGCCCTCCAAGCAAGATTCACAGGTTGGGAGATCCTCCACCACTAATGAACCCAAAGGTCCATCATCTATCAACCTTTGAATTCTGCTTATGTTAATGTGACCAAGCCTAAGATGCCAAAGATATGTTTGGTTCATCTTCGAAGGTTCTTTTCTCTTTTTGGAATTAGAAGATGAGTTATTAACTTCAATTTGCATTTGGGAGGTTTTGTATACAAATTTCCTTTCAATGTACCTAAACAGATATTCTCCCTATTCTTTTTTATAACAACTCTGTCATTAAAAGAAATAGAATATCCATCCATAAACAATTTAGAAACTGAAACTACATTCTTTCTAAATAAAGGTACATAAAGGGAATTTTCAAGAACAAAAGTTTTATTTTTCTCAAAAGATAAATAAAACTTCTCCTACTGCAATAGCTGCCACCATTATGGCATTGCCCAAGTAAATGGTAATCTCTCCCTTAACTCGTCGTTGGGTTTCCTGGAACCCCTACAAAGTATTGCATACATGATTAGTGGCTCTCGCATCTACACACCAGGTGCCGGTAGATAACACTGCTAATCATGTTTCAACGACTAGTCCAAAGGATATACCTTTGTTCTGCTTTGGATTGGGACAATCCTTCATCCAATGTCCATCCTGCTTGTAAGTGAAGTACTTGCCTTTCAGCTTCTTCACTCCTCTTTGAGATCCTCCCACCACCTTTGCACCACCTTGTTTCTCCTTCTTCTTCTCTTTCGGCTTAGAAGTAGAAACCTTTTTGAGCAACCATGGCTTGAGGACACTCTTCGAAGAGTGCATACTTGTACTCCTTAGCAGATAAGACAATATCTAGATTCTTTTCCAATCAACATTATTTGGGTACAGTAAGTTTAATTCCTTTAGTATCATAGTAAGTGGACTGAAAGTCATTTTTTGAAAATCCTAAGAATCACATAGATCATTACTGTAGATTTCAAAAAATTATTGATTCCTCAAACAATAAAATTTCAAAATCAACAAAAACCTCAAAACACCGAGAATATCGTATTGCCACGATAGTGTGGACGTATACGAATTCTACATTTGTAAGAGGAGGTTTTACCCATTAATTTTACTATCTTGTCAACCTAACTTTATGACAAGTAAAATTAATAGTTTGTTTCTCTTCGGCCCTACAAATAAAAGCAGTGACTCCGATGGGGAGGATACTTATATTTGTATCTAAGTGTTCACCATTACTTGGTACCAAGGTAATTATCTCGGGTTATGTGCCTTATGATGGGCAAGTACACACGCTCCTTAATAATTTCCTATAACCATATTCGACCTTGTGATCCGCAAACAAACTCATCCAATGGGGAGGAAGGCACTCAGAGCCTACGCGCAAGTTTATTTGCATCACTTGTCAAATCGTAATGGAGGCCGTGGGAATTTATAAAAATATTCCTCTCCCACTTAGTAATTTGAAAATGAGGAATTTTCTAAGCCTACGACATTCATATCAAACAAAAAGCAATAAATATGAAAAATAAATTATTTTCCAACTATTATGGCTTTTATCTTCAATATGACTCCCGTCGCATCACCATCTCGTCCGCTCCTCCTACGCCATGTACGAGCCATCTAGAGATCCGAGACGAGACTAAAACCTATTTTAATTTACATCCATCGATCCTATACTCCACGAGGGAGTGTACATGAAATCTAGATCGAAAGTAAAATAAAATAACGAGTGGTTAAACAATGCCATATTTAATTTACAAAAACTAAATACTAGCCTCATCAACCCCAAGGATTTAACAAAATAAATATTTACACACATACAATCACATACACACATATGACCATAATAGTCGGATCTTATGCCTGCAACCAAAGAGTTAAACTATGCATATCCTACTATTATCCGGCACATATAATATATGAAAAAGTGCATAAAAATTAACCGAATCCTAAACACACAAAATCGGAAACCTTGGCTCTGATACCAATTGAAGGGTTTTGCCCATAAGCTCTGATACCAATTGAAGGGTTTTGCTTATCGAGTCTGTGAGGGGAAACTTCGCTTCCCACTTCACCTCGGTAGCTTGTCCATGGCGATCCCTTCGATGTCCCCGGATTAAAAAAATTTAATTCTAGACAAAAGGGATTGCCCAAACCACCAAGTCATCATCGTGCTATTCGTTTAGAGAGGTCACTTGAACAAACTAGTTGTTCAAGCGACCATCCTCTATTCTACGAGTAGCCGCGGAATAGACGATGTCCGGATCACCGGTTTTTATGTTTATGCTCGAGATCCAAGTATTATTTATCCATTTACAGATTTATAACATGTTTATAATTGAAAAACAAAAACAAGCAACAAACAAAAGAGAAAAGAGATTAGATATACCTATTGATCTTCTAATGTATGTCCTTCCTCCTTTTGGACGTCGTGTGGGCGACGATCTACCAAAAGTCGAAGCTCCTAGATCACAAATCTTCCTTCCTTGATCTTCCAAAGCAAGAGGAAGAGTAGAAACAAGGTTTTCTCCTCCCTAAAACCAACCAACAAGGAGCACACAAACTCCTTGCCGCCGGCCAACTAGAAGGAGGAGAAGATGATGGAAAACCACCAAGACACCAAGGGAAGCCCTATATCTTGTTTCCACCACCTAAGGAGAAGAAAGTAGGGCCTTTTGGGCACCGGCCAAGGGCTGGAAGAGGCTGTAAAGGATGCTGGACACCAGCCACAAGAGGAGTAAGAAGAAAGAAACCTTCCTTATTTGGTGCCACCCAAGCTTCCAAACCGTAACCCTAATCCTATCACAACTAGGATTCCCTCTCTTGCCGCCCAAACCCTAGCTCTCCTTTCATGTAGTTCACGCCAACCCCTTTGACCTCCTTTTATAGAGTTAGGGATAAGTCATGAATTAATCTCCTCCATTGGTTCTAGGGATTTAATCTCAACCGTCGGATCTAGAGGTTTAATCTCAACCGTCGGATCTTAGAGATTTAATCTCTACCTATGGATCTTAGAGTTTTGTTTCTATCAATTTGATATAAGCTTCATGAGGTGTTAATATGATACATTAGGGACCATGAGGAGGAGTTGGATCTTGGCCACCCATGGATCAAGCCCACATAAAGTCCGATCCACTAATGATGATCCAATCCACTAAAGGATCATCATTGATCTACCTCACCAACCCCCATATGATAATATGTGCTCCATATATTATTTGTACATTTTCTCCCCGTGTTTCAGATCTCGAATGTCCGTCGATTAATTAATTTACTAACCATTAATTAATCAACATCTAACTCCTTGAGTAGTACCACTCAACCTTTTCATCATGCCGGACCAAGTCCACCTGCAGGGTTTACATGATGAACCTTATGAGCTCCTCAAGGAGACATCATCATCCTAATACATAGGACACGGTTTCCTCCTATAATCAACGACACACCATATAAATAATATCATCTCCCAACTTACCGAGCCTATCGATTTAATCTATAAATCTCGCCCATTGGTAAATCAAAGAGATGAGTACTAAGTATATGTGTCCATTATTATATCGGGATTAAGAGCATGTACTAAATAATATCTGAGGTCCGATTTGATTATGTAGTCAGCAATAAATCGAATCACCTCTAAGTCGGTCCTGCTCAATACACACAAAGTGCACTAGAGTGATTCTATGGTCACGACAAACCAATACCAAATCACACTACAACCATTCTGATGGTTTGTCCAAAGTCATTTCGGTTGTGAGCCTTTACTTATACTTTTCAAGGATCCGATAACATGATCTCCCGTGTGACACCACACACCATGTTATCTATAATGTAAAGTATTAGACAATATTGCATAACCATAAAAATATGCAAACTATGATCATGTGATTCTTATTTCAAAATAAAGATGTTCATACAAAAGATAGACTTTTCAGTATACATCCCTAGATACCATACTCTAAACATGTAATGCTTTGGCCAAAGACTTTAGAAACAATCCGACGAGAGGCCATAGGGTATACATCTCCTCGCAAGGAGTGGTGAATCCTTTGTAGGCTATTCAAACACTTTCGGCCACTTCGACTTATACCCAATCTTCCTGGGTCCACATCTCCTCGGAGTTGCTTGCTTAAGATGTCAAAGCATAAGTCTTCATGACCAACATGACTTGAATCCTGCAAGTCAAAGGAACATCGCACTTAAACTACAGTAAAAACTTCATTGACATATCCATATATGCAGAGAAGCATATGAAGTCTTACAGCTAGTCACTCTAATGAACTAGTTACCATAACTAGCATCCACGATTAACTTTGGACATCCCAATGTCTCCTGCCAGTGAGGAACAATTGCTTGGATAAACTAAAGAGTATAACTCGTGCTAGTCTCAAAAGAATTGATGGTGTCTGAATACATCAATTCATTGACTAGGTATAATTCCAATACATCATAATTACACATGTAGAGATACTCACTAGTTGTGATCCAATCACAAATTTTCTCATGCTGTGAATCATATTGTCGACATTCAGCAAATGAGTTCAAGATCCAATCAAATACATGAAAATATGTATACTTAAATAGTGAATCTTCATTTATCAAATAAATGGTACAACCATAAGGCGATTGCTTTAGGACATTTCTCATATATCACTAACACAAGTCATGGATGACTTGGAGCGATCCAATAGGCGTGAGGCTGATGGAGGTGACTAGAAGGCTTAGGTATAGGCTAAGGGTGGTCTAGCAAATATGATGGACTGGGGTTATGGACAAATCGACTAGTCAAGTGTTTTGACACTTGACAGCTGAGTTGACTCTAAGCAGTCAACTAGCATTCGACTGTGACCGTGTAGCCTTGGCGATAACTAGCATTCGTGATCGTGTAGCCTTGCGATCGATCGCAAAGATTGGGTAGTCGATCGATGAGTTGATCACCAATCGACATGGAGGTCGATTGGTGATAGTGAGAAATGGGCACATAATGTGTTCTGAGTCGACTACTAAGGTTTGATAGTCGAGTGGAAGCATGATCAGTCGACTGATGGTCTATCTATTTGAACTTATCTAACGTGGATCGAGTCATTGTCTCACAACGACTACAGGAGAAGTCGACTGATGGTCTCGTACAGTCGACTGCTAGGCGGAATCCAGCCTAAGTTACAGCTTTAAAAGAATCTTGTGGAAGAGGATTTTGGTATGGTTCTTTGAGGCGATTTGGGGCGATTTGCTGGTGTAATTCAGGGTCTCCAAGTGTAACTCAAGCAACCAAACAAGCAAGCATCCAAACCAATAGTTGTAAATTTTTCTTTACATTGTTTTGTGTATTTCATTTGTATTTGCTTATTTTATCTTGTATTACTTTTGTAATCTATTGTAAGAGGTTTTTTGGCCTCCAACTTGTTGTCGAGAAGAAGTGTATTTGATTGTTAGTGGTATTTGCATCACTAGGGATTATTCGAGCCCAATCTGTGGAGTAGGAACCCTAAAGTTTTGAACCATGTTATATTCTCGTGTTGTGTTTGTGTTTGTCGTGTTTTTGTATTGCATTATTATTTCTGCTGAGCATAACAAATTTTGTAGCAAGCACAAATGAATTTCATCAAGCAACGACGAAAATGCCATTCATCCCCCCTCTAGTGACATACAATTCCTAACAAGTGGTATCAGAGCGAGGCTGCCCTTCAAGGTTTAACAACTAAGGAAGCACACTAGAAGAAGGAAAATGACGGTTGAAGAAAGATTGGGGGATGACATCAATGTGCCACCATCATACGAACTCTTTGGAGCAAAGGATTTTGATCTATGGACGGTAAGGATGAAATATTTCCTTATGTGTGATTATGATAATTGGATTAGTGTGATGGTAGAGTTCGACGCTCCAAAGGACGAAGAAGGAAAAAGGCTTAAGAAGAAGAAGTGGAGCAATGAACAACTCCAATACTACAACATAAATAACAAGGTAATGGGTATATTACTTAGTGTAATCCCTAATAATGTTTTGATCAAGATAGGAGATTGGAAAGACGCCAAGGACCTTTGGAGAAAGTTGGCAAAATATCATGAAAACTCATCACCGACTCATGTAGTAGAGGAGAAGTCTGAGGAGGAGTCCGGGGAGGAGTCCAAGGAGGAGTGCTCATCCTCTCAAGATCAAGAAGAAGCAAGCACATCATCATCTCAAGATCTTGCAGATTCGAAGATTGATAGGGAATCAACATCTAGATCAGAAGAGGTGGAAGAGGTGGAGGAAGCCTCTACCTCTAGGATTGAGGGGGAGGAGACTAGGTCATCTTCAATACCGGAGCCAACTCAAGAGGAACCTTATACCTCCGGTCGAGAAGATGAAGAAGTCCAAAAGTCCACCACCATTTACCTAGGTAACTCAAGCAATTTAGTTAAAAATAAAAATATGGGCACTATAAGAGCAAGTGCCCTAAGAAGGTCAAGAAAAGTCAACTGACACCAAAATCTCAAGAAATCTCAAAGGATGTCGGTGTTCTAATTAGGAAGACCAAGGAGGATGTGGTGTGCTTCAAGTGCCAACAACCATGGCATTATGGGAGTCAATGCCCTAGGGGGAGGAAGAAAGTCCAAGAAGGAGCATCACATGTAGGGGGAGCTTCTAAAGCAAACCCTAAGGTAAATTTAAGTAATGCTCATTCTTTATATAAGGCCAAAAAACATGCTTTTAATTCACTTACAATTTATCATAAAGAGCATGCTAGAAATAATAGATATTATTGCTTACGGGCTAAATATGTCAACCTTAGAAATAAGGAGAAATTTGAGACTAATATCCCTAAAACAATCCTACCTAGGGAAACTATTAGGAAAGTAGAAGACCATCTAGGCATTAATCTCAAGAACCATAGATATATGCCTAGGAAAGAGAAAAATACTCAAAGAAATAATGGGCCCACAAAATTTGAGAAATTAGAGCTAGAAAATTAGGTTTTGGGGTCAAAACTTGAGAAACTTGAAAAGACCATTAGGAAAATGCAAAATCAAATGCAAGGGTCAAATGGTCAAACTCTAGGAGCTAGGAGTCAAAACCTAGGGTGTAAGAGGCAAGAACCATCTAGGAGGCAAGGTTTGGGTCACAAGCCTATGTCTAAGAAGGTAATACTTACTTATCACAATGTTCCACTTGATTATGGAACACAACCTAGGTCTAGGAAGACCAAGGTTACTAGGGAGGCAATCCCTAAGGCTAACCATGTAGTGTGCCTAGTGGCTAAGGTTTCAAGGAAACCTAGGGAAGCCACTAAGAAGGTTACAAGGGGAGTCACCCCTAGAGTTAACCTAGTCAAGACCACAATGACCAAGGCTACTAAGCCTAGGAGGGTATCTAGGAAGGTCATCCCTAAGGAATACCTAGTAAACCAAAGCAGCTCCAATAGGTATTGGGTTCCTAGGAGCGTGATCGATTCATACTAAATGGGTTAGGTTGTGTCAACCTTGAATGGATGGGTAGTTAACCTAACCATAGCAAAGTTGACACTTTAGGTCATTTTCAAGGTTAAGGGTACCTTGGAAATAAGTTTGAATCTTTAATCCTAAAGGATTTCTAGGATGTGCCAATATATTTTGAGAAGTATGGAAAATTGATCAAATTGGCACAAATTAAGTCTAGAGGTCGTGGTGTGCCATTTTGGGTTTTTTAGCACACTTGGGAGAAGAGTGATAATATGGAAAAATGAATTTAATTGTAACAAATGGAAACTAATATTAAAATTTAGGTATTCTTATGCCTTATATTTTATTTGTCATGATTTGATTGTCATATACCATGTCATGGCATCATACTTCATCTTTATCATATAAATGTCATGATACCTTAGGTCTATCTTTTAATGTCATGTTATGCTTAAATTAGAATCACATGCCATGACTCATGGTTTTTAGCAATACTTATTTATGTTATCATTTATTCCATGATCATTCATGCATTAAGTAAAATTTATTTAAGAACAATTGGCATGACTTGAAGTCTCATGTATAAGGGAATCAAGTAGTGTTGCCTTAGGAAATACATGAGGCCTTAGATTAGGATGAACAAAACCCACATCTCACATCAAATTGACTTGTGTGTGTTTTCAAAAACCCTAGACATATGTGAGATGCTAGGAAATGAGTTAAGTTCAAGGTGCATAGTTTTTGCATCTAGATGAACTCAAACTCATCTTATACCATGAGTGGATAATGGGGAAAGCTAATGTGCAAGTCATGTGCATTGATCCCATTAATCATGATCCAATATAGGTTTTCAAAAATATTTTAAAATCATTTTCTAAAACCTTGGTGAAGTCTATCTTTTGATATCAATCACCATTGATAGAGTTGATACAAAGTCAAAACATTGAAATTTTGAATGGGTTTGAACTTTGTGTCAATCTCCTATTTTTATCGGTATTTTATTTTTCAAATATTTTTCACCCATAATGATTGTTATAAGTAGTATACGTATGAAGTTTCAAGATTGTTCAAAATATGTATATTTACTTATGTATTTCTCAATCTCGATTTTTGAAACTGAATTCCTGTATTTGTAGAAATTAGTCGACTGCCTCTTATGGCAGTCGACTAGCGTCAAGGGCAGTTGACAGGTGACTGTAAGAGTCGACTGCCAACACTGATTTGGAGTAAACAAGAATGTTTAGCCCATGTTTCAGCTATGTTAGGCTACCCTAACTGCTCCTAACCCTAGGATATGCTTTGGAAAGCATTGGAAATGGTGAAAATCCATTGGATATGGATTAAGAGAGTTGTTTGGGTGTGTATCAATTTTAAGGTGTGTTAAAGTTCAAGGTTGAACTTTTAATCTTAATTTTGATGGTTTAGTGTTCCTATAGGCTTAGGAACTCTCCAAGGACATTGTTGGTATAATGGTCAAGAGGGAGCAAGCCTTTTGGGGGAGGTTATCCATCATGGGATGATGGATGTATTCTTCCCTATGAGGGGGAGAATTTTGAGTTTTTAGAGAAGTGAGGATTGCCCCTCTTTAGTGATATGGAACTTATCACTTGGAAGAGTGAAGGCATCCTAGGTGTTTTTGGACCAAGGGGAGATTGTAAGATCTCATTGAGATATAAGACATTGATACCCTTGGGGAGTACCTTTTTGATGTATGTCAAAAAGAGGGGGAATTGATGTGGGAGAAGTTGATATTCCCAATTTGAAAATTGGAAGGATTGGATTGAGTTATGTTAGTGTCAGCCCTTAGTACCAATCATGAGATGATTGATTAGGGATAATATGTATCATATTTCATTAATAACAGGCAAAGATTGATTATTATATTTACTTTATGCATGTGCCAGCCAAATAAATATAATAATGCCCTTGAATAGTAGGTTCTAATCTACAGTATATCAATTGGTAGAATTGCTTATGAGAACCTGTAAAGAACACTATACTTAAACATTCCAAGTCAAATATTGTATTCATAGACAAAGGGATATATTGATACATTGAGACTAGCATGTAGGTCAATGGATGACTTGATCTCACAAGTCATAGATATGTGATATCACATTGACACATGGGTATATATATTGGAGAATATATGTACTTAATTGACCCGCCATGAGAAAGTATCATGGATCGTTATATGAGTGTCATATACTTTCTCATGTGACTATTGGTATGAATAGTCCTTAGACTTGAAGTCACTACGGTTCCTTACATAAAGAGTTATGTACTTTGGTATCGTCCAATGTCACCTGTAATAGGGTGTACTTGTAGGGATGTATACTGAAAAGTCTATCTTTTGTATGAACATCTTTATTTTGATATAAGAATCACATGATCATTGTTTGCATATTTTTATGGTTATGCAATATTGTCTCATACTTTACATTGTAGATAACATGGTGTGTGGTGTCACACAGGAGATCATGTTATCGGCCCCTTGGAAAGTATAAGTAAAGGCTCACAACCGAGATGACTTTGGACAAACCATCGGAATGGTTGTAGTGTGATTTGGTATTGGTTTGTCTTGACCATAGAATCACACTAGTGCACTTTGTGTGTATTGAGCAGGACCGACATAGAGGTGATTCGATTTATTGCTGACTACATAATCAAATCGGACCTCAGATATTATTTAGTACATGCTCTTAATCCCGATATAATAACGGGCATATATACTTAGTACTCATCTCTTTGATTTACCAATGGGCGAGATTTATAGATTAAATCGATAGGCTCGGTAAGTTGGGAAATGATATTATTTATATGGTGTGTCGTTGATTATAGGAGGAAACTGTGTCCTATATATTAGGATGATGATGTCCCCTTGAGGAGCTCATAAGGTTCATCATGTAAACCCTGCAGGTGGACTTGGTCCGACATGATGAAAAGGTTGAGTGGTACTACTCAAGGAGTTAGATGTTGATTAATTAATGGTCAGTAAATAAATTAATCGACAGACATTCGAGATCTTAAATACGGGGAGAAAATGTACAAATAATATATGGAGCCCATATTATCATATGGGGGTTGGTGAGGTAGATCAATGATGGACCTTTAGTGGATTGGATCATCATTAGTGGATCGGACTTTATGTGGGCTTGATCCATGGGTGGCCAAGACCCAACTCCTCCTCATGGTCCCTAATGTAGCCTATTAACACCTCATGAAGCTTAGATCCAATGGATAGAAATAAAACTCTAAGATCCATTGGTAGAGATCAAATCTCTAAGATTCGACGGTTGAGATTAAATCTCTAGATCCGACGGTTGAGATTAAATCCCTAGAACCAATGGAGGAGATTAATTCATGACTTATCCCTAACTCTATAAAAGGAGGGCATGGGGAGTGGTCATGGATTACATGATGAATAGGAGGAGAGCTAGGGTTTTGGCGGCAAGGAGCAATCCTATTTGAGATAGGATTGGGATTAGGGTTTTGAGGCTAGGGTGGCACCAAATAAGGAAGGTTCTTTCTCTCTTCTTCTTCCTCTTTGGGCCAACGTCCAGCAGCCATTTCCATCTCTTTTCCAGCCTTGGCCAGCACCCAAAGTCCCCTTCTTCTTCTCCTTAGGTGGTGGAAACAAGATATAGGGTTTCCCTTGGTGTCTTGGTAGTTTTCCACCATCTCCTTCTCCTTCTAGTTGGCCGGCGGCAAGGGCTTTGATAGCTCTTTGTTGGTTGAGTTTTGGAAGGAGAAAAACATTGTTTCTTTTCTTACTCTTGCTTGGGAAAAGCAAGGAAGGAAGTTTTGCGATCTAGGAGCTTCGACTTTTGGTGGATCGTCGCCCACACGACGTCCAAAAGGAGGAAGGTCATACATTAGAAGACCAAGAGGTATACCTATTCTTCTTTCTCTTTTATTCATTGCTTGTTTTTGTTTTACAAATATAAGCATGTTATATTTCTGTAAATGGCTAAATAATACTTGGATCCCGAGTATAAACATAAAAATCGGTGATCCGGACATTGTCTATTCCGCGGCTACTCGTAGAATAGAGGAAGGTCGCTTGAACAACTAGTTTGTTCAAGTAACCTCTCTAAACAAATAGCACGACGATGACATGGTTGCTTTGGGAATCCCTTTTGTCTAGGATTAAATTTTTTAATCCAGGGACATCGAAGGGATCACCATGGTTAAGCAACCGAGGTGAAGGGGAAGCGAAGTTTCCTCTCACGGACTCGACAAGGGAAATCCCTTCAATTGGTATCAGAGCCAAGGTTTCCGGTTTTGTGTGTTTAGGATTCGGTTAATTTTTATGCACTTTTTCATATATTAAATGTGTCAGATAATAGTAGGATATGCGTAGTTTAACTCTTTAGTTGCAGGCATAAGATTCGACTATTATGGCATGTGTGTGAATGTGATTGTATGTGTGTAAATGTTTATTTTGTTGAATCCTCGGGGTTGACGAGGCTCGTATTTAGTTTTTGTAAATTAAATACAACATTGTTTAGCCGCTCTTTATTTTATTTTACTTTCAATCTAGATTTCATGTACACTCCCTCATGGAGTATAGGATCGATGGATGTAAATTAAAATAGGATTTAGTCTCGGCTCGGATCTCCGGATGGCTCGTACATGGCGTAGGAGGAGCGGACAAGATGGAGATGCGACAGGAGTCATATTGAAGACAAAAGCCATAATAGTTGGAAAATAATTTATTTTTCATATTTATTGCTTTTTGTTTGATATGCATGTCGTAGGCTAGGAAAATTCCTCAATTTCAAATTACTAAGTGGGAGAGGGATATTTTTATAAATTCCCGCGACCTCCATTACAATTTGACATGTGATGCAACAAACTTGCGCGTCGGCTTTGAGTGCCTTCCTCCCCATCGGATGAGTTTGTTTGCGGATCACTAGGTCAAATAATGGTTATAGGAAATTATTTAGTAGCGTGTGTACTTCCCCATCGGTAAGGCACATAATCCGAGATAATTCCCTTAGTATCGTGTAATGGTGCACACTTAGATGCAAATTAAAAGTATCCTCTCCATCGGAGTCACTGCTTTTATTTGTAGGGACAAAGAGGAACCAACTATTAATTTTATTTGTCAAAAAGTAAGGTTGACAAGATAATAAAATTAATGAATAAAACCTCTTCTTACAAATGTAGAATTCGTATACGTCCACACTATCGTGGCATGCGATATTCTCGGTGTTTTGAGGTGTTGGTTGATTTCGGAATTTTATTGTTTTGAGGAATCAATAAAATTTGAAATCTAATATTTTGATCATTGTGATTCTTAGGATTTTCAAAATGACTTTCAGTCCACTTATTATGATACTAAAGGAAATAAACTTACTGTACCCAAATAATGTTGATTGGAAAAGAATCTAGATGTTGTCTTATCTGCTAAGAAGTACAAGTATACACTCTTCAAAGAGTGTCCTCAAGCCATGGTTGCTCAAAAGGTTTCTACTTCTAAGCCGAAAGGCAAGAAGAAGGAGAAACAGGGTGGAGCAAACGTGGTGGGAGGATCTCAGGGAGGAGTGAAGAAGCCGAAAGGCAAGTACTTCACTTACTAGCAGGATGGACATTGGAAGAAAGACTGTCCCAATCCAAAGAAGAACAAAGGTATATCCTTTGGTCCAGTCGTTGAAACATGGTTAGAGGCATTATCTACCGGCACCTGGTGTGTAGATACGAGAGCCACTAATCATGTCTGCAACACTTTGCAGGGGTTCCAGGAAACCCGACGACTAGCTAAAGGGGATATTACCATTTACTTGGGCAATGCCATGAAGATGGTGGATATTGCAGTGGGAGATGTTTTATTTATCTTTTGAGAAAAATAAAGGTTTTGGTTCTTAAGAATTTCCTTTATGTACCCTTATTTAGAAAGAATTAATTTCGGTTTCTAAATTTGTTCTAGATGGATAATCTATTTCTTTTGATGACAGATATGTTATAAAAGGAATAGGGACATTATCTATTCAGGTACATAGATAGGAAATTTATAACTTGAACCATGAGCTCCCACGATGCAAATAGAAGTTATTAACTCATCTTCTAAGTCTAATAAGAGAAAAGAACCTTCGAAGATGAACCAAACATATCTTTGGCATCTTAGGCTTGGTCACATTAACCTAAGCAGAATTCAAAGGTTGATAGCTGATGGACCTTTGGGTTCATTAGTGGTGGAGGATCTCCCAACCTGTGAATCTTGCTTGGAGGGTAAGATGACCAAGAGGCCTTTTAAGGCCAAGGGGTATAGAGCCAAAGATGTATTAGAATTGGTTCATTCTGATTTGTGTGGTCCTATGTCTATCCAGGCTAGAGGTGGTTTTGAGTATTTCGTCTCTTTTATAGATGATTACTCAAGATATGGATACATTTACCTGATGCGCCGCAAGTCTGAATGCTTTGACAAGTTCAAAGAATTCAAGGCTGATGTGGAGAAACGTCAAGGTAAAAGTATCAAAACACTACGATCTGATCGTGGTGGTGAGTACCTCTTGGGAGAGTTTAGGAACTACTTATCAGAGGCTGGGATTCAATCCCAATTGACTGCACCTGGCACACCCCAACAGAATGGTGTAGCAGAGCAAAGGAATAGGACTCTTATAGAGATGGTTAGATCGATGATGAGTTATTCTGACTTACCAGATTCGTTCTGGGGATATGCTCTAGATACGACGGTATACATTCTGAACTTGGTTCCATCTAAATCAGTGCCTTCTACTCCCACAGAGTTGTGGACTGGGCGAAAGCCTAGTCTAAGACATATTCGGATATGGGGGAGTCCAGCACATGTGCTGAAGGCAGATGCTGGTAAGTTGAAACCTCGTATAGAAGTACGATTGTTCGTTGGCTATCCCAGAGGAACGAAGGGTGGATTGTTTTATAGTCCTAGAGATCAGAGGGTGATCGTTAGCACGAACGCCAGATTTCTAGAGGAAGACTATGTGATGAGCCACAAGCCCAAGAGTAAAATTATTCTGGAGGAGTTAAAAGGGGAAGTCACTTCTTTAGTACCACCGATACAAGAGGATATACCACATGTCACTGCACCGCGTGTCACAGAGGATACACAGGTGATACCTCGTCGTAGTGGGAGGGTTGTGAGACAGCTTGATTGATTCATGTTCTTGGGAGAATCTTCTGATTTGGTCCCTGGCGAACATGAACCTGATCCCTGGACATATGATGAGGCAATCCAAGATAAAGATGCAGTATCTTGGCAGAGTGCAATGAATGCTGAGATTGAATCCATGGATTCAAATCAGGTCTGGGAGCTAGTAGAACCACCCGATGGTGTAAAAACCATTGGATGCAAGTGGATCTACAAGAGAAAAAGAGGAATAGATGGGAAGGTTGAGACCTTCAAAGCAAGGCTTGTTGCGAAGGGGTATACTCAGAAAGAGGGTATCGATTATGAGGAGACCTTTTCGCCGGTAGCCATGCTTAAATCTATCCGGATTCTCTTATGCATAGCAGCTCATATGGATTATGAGGTGTGGCAGATGGATGTCAAGACAACTTTCCTTAATGGAAGTCTTGAGGAAAACATCTACATGAAGCAACCAGAGGGATTCATTGCTAAGGGAAAAGAGCATCTTGTATGTAAGCTTAATCGGTCCATTTATGGATTGAAGCAAGCTTCGAGATCTTGGAACATCCAGTTTGATGAAGTGATCCAGTCTTATGGATTTATTCAAAGTCCGGATGAGTCTTGTGTATACAAGAGATGTGACGGAAACGTAGTGGTATTTCTTGTACTATACGTAGATGACATTTTGTTGATTGGCAATAATATCAAGATGTTATTGGACGTAAGGGTATGGTTGTCCAAACAGTTTGATATGAAGGACTTAGGAGAGGTGGGACACATCCTTGGGATCAAGGTTATAAGGGATCGCAGGAAAAGGATGTTGTGCTTATCCCAAGCTTCATACATAAACACGATTATGGAGCGTTTTAGCATGCAGAACTCCAAGAAGGGTTTTCTACCTTTCAGGCATGGAGTTCCTTTATCTAAGGAGATGTGTCCTAGATCATCTGAGGAGATAGAGGAGATGAAGGCGGTTCCTTATGCTTCGGCAGTAGGAAGCCTCATGTATGTGATGCTCTGTACGAGACCATATATCTGCTTTGTCGTGGGCTTGGTCAGCAGATATCAGAGTAATCCAGGACAAGGACATTGGACTGCGATAAAGCATATATTGAAGTACCTGAGAAGTACTAGGGATTATATGCTGGTTTACCGGGCAGACCAATTACTCCCTGTGGGTTACATGGATTTCGACTTCCAATCTGATAGGGATAACAGTAAGTCTACCTCAGGTTTTGTGTTTACTTTGGAAGGTGGAGCCATTGTATGGAGGAGTGTCAAGCAAAAGTGTGTGGCGGACTCCACCATGGAAGTTGAGTATGTGGCGGCCTCTGAGGCGGCCAAAGAAGCTGTATGGCTCAGGAACTTCCTGATGGACTTGGATGTGATTCCTGGTTTGCCCAGAACTATCACAATTTATTGTGATAATAGTGGTGCAGTTGCAAACTCGAAGGAACCACGAGCCCATAAGGCTAGTAAACACATAGAGCGCAAGTACCACCTGATACGAGAAATCGTAAAGAGAGGAGAATTTGCTGTGACCAAGATTGCATCGGAGGATAACCTAGCAGATCCTTTCACTAAGGCCCTTCCGGCGAGAGCTTTTGATAGGCATGTGGAGGGAATGGGGATCAGATGTATGGCACTTTGAGAATAGCATAGTCTTTTAGTATAAGTGGGAGATTGTAGGGATGTATACTGAAAAGCCTATCTTTTTTATGAACATCTTTATTTTGAAATAAGAATCACATGATCATTGTTTGCATATTTTTATGGTTATGCAATATTGTCTCATACTTTACATTGTAGATAACATGGTGTGTGGTGTCACACAGGAGATCATGTTATCGGCCCCTTGGAAAGTATAAGTAAAGGCTCACAACCGAGATGACTTTGGACAAACCATCGGAATGGTTGTAGTGTGATTTGGTATTGGTTTGTCTTGACCATAGAATCACACTAGTGCACTTTGTGTGTATTGAGCAGGACCGACATAGAGGTGATTCGATTTATTGCTGACTACATAATCAAATCGGACCTCAGATATTATTTAGTACATGCTCTTAATCCCGATATAATTACGGGCATATATACTTAGTACTCATCTCTTTGATTTACCAATGGGCGAGATTTATAGATTAAATCGATAGACTCGGTAAGTTGGGAAATGATATTATTTATATGGTGTGTCGTTGATTATAGGAGGAAGCCATGTCCTATATATTAGGATGATGATGTCCCCTTGAGGAGCTCATAAGGTTCATCATGTAAACCCTGCAGGTGGACTTGGTCCGATATGATGAAAAGGTTGAGTGATACTACTCAAGGAGTTAGATGTTGATTAATTAATGGTCAGTAAATTAATTAATCGACGGACATTCGAGATCTTAAATACGGGGAGAAAATGTACAAATAATATATGGAGCCCATATTATCATATGGGGGTTGGTGAGGTAGATCAATGATGGACCTTTAGTGGATTGGATCATCATTAGTGGATCGGACTTTATGTGGGCTTGATCCATGGGTGGCCAAGACCCAACTCCTCCTCATGGTCCCTAATGTAGCCTATTAACACCTCATGAAGCTTAGATCCAATGGATAGAAATAAAACTCTAAGATCCATTGGTAGAGATCAAATCTCTAAGATCCGACGGTTGAGATTAAATCTCTAGATCCGACGGTTGAGATTAAATCCCTAGAACCAATGGAGGAGATTAATTCATGACTTATCCCTAACTCTATAAAGGGAGGGCATGGGGAGTGGTCATGGATTACATGATGAATAAGAGGAGAGCTAGGGTTTTGGCGGCAAGGAGCAATCCTATTTGAGATAGGATTGGGATTAGGGTTTTGAGGCTAGGGTGGCACCAAATAAGGAAGGTTCTTTCTCTCTTCTTCTTCCTCTTTGGGCCAACGTCCAGCAGCCTTTTCCATCTCTTTTCCAGCCTTGGCCGGCACCCAAAGTCCCCTTCTTCTTCACCTTAGGTGGTGGAAACAAGATATAGGGTTTCCCTTGGTGTCTTGGTAGTTTTCCACCATCTCCTTCTCCTTCTAGTTGGCCGGCGGCAAGGGCTTTGATAGCTCTTTGTTGGTTGAGTTTTGGAAGGAGAAAAATATTGTTTCTTTTCTTACTCTTGCTTGGGAAAAGCAAGGAAGGAAGTTTTGCGATCTAGGAGCTTCGACTTTTGGTGGATCGTCGCCCACACGACGTCCAAAAGGAGGAAGGTCATACATTAGAAGACCAAGAGGTATACCTATTCTTCTTTCTCTTTTATTCATTGCTTGTTTTTGTTTTACAAATATAAGCATGTTATATTTCTGTAAATGGCTAAATAATACTTGGATCCCGAGTATAAACATAAAAACCGGCGATCCGGGCATCGTCTATTCCGCGGCTACTCGTAGAATAGAGGAAGGTCGCTTGAACAACTAGTTTGTTCAAGTAACCTCTCTAAACGAATAGCACGACGATGACTTGGTTGCTTTGGGAATCCCTTTTGTCTAGGATTAAATTTTTTAATCCGGGGACATCGAAGGGATCACCATGGTCAAGCAACCGAGGCGAAGGGGAAGCGAAGTTTCCCCTCACAGACTCGACAAGGGGCATCCCTTTAGTACTGTAATGGCGATTGCTAGGTATGTAACGAATTATGTGGAGGGATGTGAGTGATGTAGATGGGATCTATCCCTCCCTATGACGGGAGTGATATCTTTGGCCTCTTGATAGAGTATGACCATGAAATGCATGGTCATGCTCAAATGAGTCAATATGAGATATTGAGCTCATTTGTTTAAGTGAGTCTACTTGGTGATCAAGAAACATAAAGATCAATAATAGGATGACACGGTCTATGACTCATTGATCGATCTAAGATATAAATGATAGAAGGACACCAACATACATGATAATAGCCACGGAAAGGTTGTCGGATCTCGATTTTCTTATAGCTTGGGTAGCAATGATGTATTGCTAGATGTCGCTCATTGCTTATGTATCTAAAATGGTTTTAAATACATTACCAACGCTATGAGAGCCTATAGGGTCACACACAAATAACATATCTTGGAGAAGTGTTCATCTTAGTTTGACTGAATGAATCATTAGTTAATTGAATGGACTAGAATGAGTTAGACTAATTGCTTGGCCAAACTTGAGTTGGACTCAAATTAGTTTAACTTGAGTTAGACTCAAGTGAAACAAATTGAAGAAGGTTAGCATGATTAATGATGATTAATCATGCATGCAAATGGGAGTTGTTGTATGCAAATGGATTAATGCATGAAATGGGATTTAATGCTTAATGTTGCATGCAAAGGGATTAATGCATGAAATGAAATTTTTTCCCAAACATTGCATGCAAAATGGATTAATTCATGCACATGGAATTTGAGAAGTTTTCTCAAGGTTGCATGCAAATGAATTAATGCATGCAAATGGATTAATTCATGCATATGGATTAATTCATGAGCGTGGAACTTGGGAAGGCACTCAATGTTTTCATGCAAATGAGTTAATGCATGAAAATGTGAATTAATGCATAATAGAGGGGATTTGAGAAATCTCCTTAACGTGGATGAAGGTGTATCTCATGAGGAAGTGTGATCTTATTTTTTAACCAAGTATCCCATTTGTGCCTTGCATCCCAATTTGCCCTTCTTCTTCTTTTGTGGAGAGCCTTGGTTTTGGTTGCTAGCACAACCAAAGGTGTTATCTCCATCTCCAAGATACGGTTCATGTGGATACCTTAGAGATACGGTTGTTCTTACCGTATTGAGATCCGACTGCGTTTGAATTAGCGGGATTACGAAGGGCTCGCATCAAAGGTATAATTCTTCTTCTAGATAAGATCTAGCTTTAAAAAAATGATTTATATGTTTTGCATGGATCTCTGGAGGGATCCGGTTTATTTTTGTTTTTGTTGCGGTTGTGCGAAGTATTCGCCCGCGATATTATGAATGTCATGATCTGGAATTTTCCCTACAAGTTAGTGTTCTAAACTTCGTTCCAGTTTACGTATTGCTAAAATGGTAAGCTGTTGATACGATCGGCCGAGAATTAAATGAATTAACATTCGAGTTTGACTCAAGTAGTGGTTTGATGTTAGTGTTTTGATGTTTGACACTGATGTTTGATAAAGAGTTGACCGTTGTTTGACAATGGGTTGACTATATGGTTGACATGGGATTGACCATATGATGGAGAAGTCCAAGCGGGACACTTGGCAATTGAAAGTCCAAGTCTTGTGTATTTGGTATGGAAAGTCCAAGCATGGGTCTTGGCAAGAGAAAGATCAAGCTTGAGTCTTGAAAAATGGAAAGTCCAACATGGGTTGGCAAGGGAAGTCCAAGGGTTGATATTGGAAGTGTAAAGTCCAAGGGTGGAGTCTTGGAAGCATAAGTCCAATGGTTTGGCGGCGTAAAGTCTAAGCGTGTGTCTTGACAATGTAAGCCCAAATGTGCCTTGGAGGTATAGACCACGATAGCATGACATAGCCGATGGAAGCACCTGAAGGCTAACGTATGGATGAACAATTCATGGATGACTTGGAGGGATCCAATAGGCATGAGACTGATGGAGGTGGCTAGAAGGCTTAGGTTTAGGCTAAGAATGGTCTAGCAAGTATGAGGGCATCATACTTGGCGTAAACCTCATGTTTGAGGTTTGTTAGTTGATTAGGGTTATGGACGAGTCGACTGGTCAAGTGTTTTGACACTTGGCAGCCGAGTTGACTCTGAGTAATCGACTGGGATTATGACTAGCCATTGGTGGGAGTTGTTGGAGTTTATTGTGGCGTAGCCTTAGCGGTCATTTAGTAGCATTAGGCGGTCGGTGATGGCGATCGATCGGTAGCGTGGAGGTCGATCGGTGAAGGTGGAGGAAATGGGCACAGAATGTTTCCGAATCAACTGCTAGGGTTTGACAATCGAGTGGAAGCATGATCAGTCGACTGATAGGTATGACCAGTCGATTGATGGTCTATCTGTTGGAACTTATTCAACGTGGATCGAGTCATTGTCTCACAATGGCTACAGGAGCAGTCGACTCATGGTTTCGAGCAGTCGACTACTATGCAAAATTCAGCCTGAGTTGCAGCTTTAAAAGGAGCTCTTGGATGAGGATTTTGGTATGGTTCTTTGATGTTATTTGGGCGATTTGCTGGTGCAATTTAGGGTCTCCAAGTGCAACTAAAGCAACCAAACAAGCAAGCATCCAAAGCAATAGTTGTAATGTTTTCTTTACATTGTTTTGTGTATTTCATTGTATTTGCTTGTTTTATCTTGTATTACTTTTGTAATCTGTTGTAAGAAGTTTCTCCGCCTCCGACTTGTTATCGAGAAGGAGTGTATTTGATTATTAGTGGTGTTTGCATCGCTAGGTCTCATTCGAGTCCAATCCGTGGAGTAGGAACCCTAAGGTTCTGAACCACGTTATATTCCCGTGTTGTTTTTGTGTTTGTTGTTTTTTTGTATTGCATTATTATTTCTGCTATGCATAACAAGTTTTGTAGCAAGCACGAATGAATTCTGTCAAGCAACGATGGACATGCCATTCACCCCCCCCCCCCCCCCACTCTAGCGACGTCCAATTCCTAACACAACTCACTAGGGAGGACCCAAGAAATTGGCATCCATCACTAGTACTCTTCCAATCCAACTTGCAACCCGCATAGTCAGAATCGGTATACCCAACTAACTCAAAATACTTATTCCTAGGGTACCAAAGTCCTACATTTAGTGTGCCTTTGATATATCTTAAGATTCTCTTAACGACCACTAAGTTGGATGCTTTGGCACAAGATTGGTATCTTGCATACATACCTACCGCAAATAAGATATCGGGTCTACTAGTGGTTAGGTATAATAGGCTGCTAATCATACTCCTATAAAGCTTTAGGTCAATTGATTTACCTTCATGATCATTGTCTATTTTAGTGTTAGTTTCCATTGGGGTTGATACTACCTTAGTATTTTCCAAACCCTATTTCTTGATCATTTCTTTGGCACATTTGGTTTGGTATATGTGGATTCCTTCATTGTTTTGTTTGACTTGTAAACCTAAGAAGAAATTTAATTCTTCGACTAGACTCATTTCAAACTCATTTTTCATATTTTTGATGAAGTCTTGAAGGAGTTCATCATTTGTTGACCCAAAAATGATGTCATCAACATACACTTGGGCCACAAAGATATCCTTTGACTTTGAGTTAATGAAAAGAGTTTCATCTACTTGGCCCCTTCTAAAGTCCTTAGAAATTAGGAAAGATAATAATCTTTTATACAAAGCCAGGAGAGCTTATTTTAACCCATATAAAACTTTTCTAAGCTTATATACATTATTTGGATAGTCTACACTCTCAAATCCGAGAGGTTGTTCTACATACACTTCTTCCTTAATAAATCTATTTAAGAATGTCGATTTTACATTCATTTAATAAAGTTTAAATCCCATGTAAACGACATATCCTAATAGAATTCTAATTAACTCTAACCTAGCAACCGGGGCATAAGTTTCATCATAGTCAAGTCCCTCAACTTGATTGAAACCCCTTGAAACTAACCTAGCTTTGTTTCTAGTTATGTTCCTTGATCATCTAGCTTATTCCTAAAGACCCATCTTGTGGTAACAATAGTTCTATCATTAGGTCTAGGAACTAGCTTCCACACTTGACTTCTCTCAAATTGAGCTAATTCTTCTTGCATGGCTAAAATCCAATCCGGATCAAGTAATACATCATTGATTGATTTGGGCTCAATTTGGGAGATGATAGCTACTTGACTAGTAGGAGCTCTATGAAAAGACCTAGTTCTCACCCCTTGGGATAGTTCTCCTACAACTTGGTCTAGGGGATGATTTTGATGAATCCTTATTGTTCTAGGAGGTGATTCAAATTGATTTTGATCATGGTTGTCTTCCTTCCTCCTCTCATTATTGAAGTCTCCTCTTCCTCTCCCTTGATCTAATCCTCCCCCTTGATCATTACCCCCTAAGGTTATGTTTTAATGTTTTTGAGTAATGTCATGATTATTGTCATTGGAGGATTTCCTAGGGTAAGTGTTAGAGGTCTCATCAAATTGAACATTAGAGGATTTCTCAACCTTTTGGGTCCTCTTGTTGTAGATTCTATATCCTCTACTAGTGGATGAGTATCCAACTAGGATTCCCTCATCCGCCATGGACTCAAATTTTCCTAAGTTGTGTTTGGTGTTTAAAATGTAGGTTTTGCATCCAAAGACATTGAAATAATGAATTGTAGTAATTGTGTCATTCCATAATTCAAATGGTGTTTTCCCTAGGAACCTATGGATTAGGAATCTATTTTGGATATAGAAAGAAGTATTAACCGCTTCCGCCCACAAGTAGCTAAGTAGAGAATATGCATTAAGCATAGTCCTAGCTGCCTCTTGTAGGGCACAATTTCTCCTTTCCACCATCCTATTTTGTTCGGGTGTTCTAGGATAAGAGAACTCATGCTTGTACCCTTGTTCTAAGCAAAATTTCGAGAAGTTTGAATTCTCAAATTCTCCACTATGATCACTACAGATCCGGTTGATTTTGTGATATCTTTCATTCTCTACTCTTTTGCTAAAACCTATGATTATTTCTAGGGTATCATCCTTATGTTTCATAAAGTAAACTCATGTATACCTAGAAAAATCATCAACTATGACTAAACAATATTTACTACCATTCAAAGGGGGAGTACAATGGCAATCATGAAGGTCGAAGCTTCGCTTCCCGCTTCAACTTGGTCGCTTGTGCATGGTGATCCCATCTACATACACAAATTAAAAAATTAATCCAAGATGATGACGGATTACCCAAGCAACCGATCCATCATCGTGCTATTCGATTAGAGTGGTCTCTTGAACAAACTAGTTGTTCAAGCAACCTAACTCTTTTCCTTGACTAGCCGCGGAATAGATGATGTACGGATCACAAGTTTTTGTGTTTATCTTCGGGGTCCAAGTAAATTAGCCACATACAATACATACAAATTGCATAGAACAAGAAAACAAACTTAAACAAGAATTTACCTCTTGTTTACCTCTTGGTTTTCTATTATATGTCCTATCCTCCTCTTGGACGTTGTGTGGGCAACGATCTTCCAAGAGTTGAAGCCTCCTAGATCGCGTATCTTCCTTTTCTTGTTCGCTCTGAACAAAAGAAGACAATAAAAGACTTCTTCTTCTCCTATCTAGCGCCGACCACCAAGCCACTAGACTTGATGTTGCCGCCGGCCAAGGAGAGGATGAAGGAGATAGTGCCGACCCTTTTCAATAGAGAAGGTACCCTCAGCCACTTGGGGAGGAAGAAGAACCATCGACCTATCATTCAAGAAAGGAGCATCGGCCACCAAGGGAAGGAGAAGTTGCACCGGCCACACCTTAGGAAGAGAGGTAGAAGAACCCTAAGATCTCCTCCACTTCTTGCTGCCGCCCACACTCCAAACCTTAATGCTTCTTGCTGCCCAAGCCAAGGAGAACAATCCCTAGAAACCAATTACTTGTTCTATATCCTTGCCGCCCAAGCCCTAGCCCTCCTTTTATAGAGGTAGGCTTAAGCCTCTTTTCAATCTCCACCACCGGATCTAGGGTTTTAATTTCCACCGTCGGATCTAGGCTTTTATTTTCCACCGTCGGATCTAGGCTTTCATGAGGTATTTAATAGGCTACAATAGGGACCATGAGGAGGAGTTGGATCTTGGCCACCCAATGGATCGACCCACATAAAATCTGATCCATTAATGATAATTCATTCCACTAGAGAATTATCATTGATCTACCTCACCAACCCCCATAAATAAATATGGGATCCATATATTAATTGTACAAATATCTCCCCGTGTTTAAGATCTCGAATGTCCGTTAATTAATTAATTTATTGATAATTAATTAATCAAAATCTAACTCGATGAGTAGTATCACTCAACCTTATCATCATGTCGGACTAAGTCCACCTGCAGGGTTTACATGATGATCTTTATGAGCTCCTCAAGGGGACATCATCATCCTAATATTTAGGACACAGTTTCCTCCTATAATCAAAGGCACATTATGTAAATAATATCATTTCCCAACTACCGAGCCTATCGATTTAATCTATAAATCTCGCCCATTGGTAAATCAAAGAAATAAATACTAAGTACATGTGCCCGTTATTATATCGGGATTAAGAGCATGTACACCATAATATCCGAGGTCTGATTCAATTATGTAGTCAGCAATAAATCGAATCACCTCTAAGTCGGTCATGCTCAATACACACAAAGTGTACTAGTGTGATTTTATGGTCAAGACAAACCAATACCAAATTACACTACAACCTTACCAATGGTTTGTACAAAACCATCTCGATTGTGAGCCTTTACTTATACTCTACAAGGAACTGATAACATTGTAAGATATTTGAGGTCGCTAGAGGGGGGTTGAATAGCGTCGCGCTCGTTAGATAATGGAATTCTTTCGCGTTCATCTCTACAATTTCGTTAGCGCAGCGGAAATAGAAAAGTAATAATGATAATGAAATGTACAACACACAAACACAAATATTTAACGTGGTACGGAACCGAACGGTTCCTACTCCACGGATTGGGTTCGTATGAACTCTAGCGATGCCAATCACACACCACTATGATAAACACTCCTTCTCGACACAAGTCGGAGGCGGAGAAACCCCTCACAGGCGATCTTACAACAGTAAGAAACAAAAAACAAGAAAATACAACAATTAATGTGAAATACAAGTAAAGAAAAACTTTACAACACTTGCTTTAGATTGCTTGAATGCTTGGTTGTTTGATTAGCACTTGGAGACATGATTTGTAGCAACAAATCGCCCCTAAAGCTCTCAAAAACCGGATCCATTTTTCTCCATCACGAGCTCCTTTTATAGCTTCAACATGTGCTAGAAAATGTCGATCAGTCGACTGCTCGGGACCATCAGTCGACTGATCACATTGTTGTTGTGAGACAATGGTGTAATCCACGCTGGAAAAATCCAACGGCTATGACATCAGTCGACTGATCATACACATCAGTCGACTGATCAAGCATCACTCGACTGCTCGTCCCAATGGTCGAGTGAGACTCCATTCTGTGCCCTAAAATTTGAGCATCAGTCGACTGATCACAAGATCAATCGACTGCTCGTCCAATCAGTCGACTGCCCATTTATGATAGTCGACTGCTAGGGCAATTCTCGCAGTCAAACCCTAGTTGACTATGCCAGTCGACTGCCACATGGCACCAGTCAACTACCACATGGCACCAGTCGACTGACACACCTCAAACATGAGATTTTAGCCCAAGTATGGTGCCCCCATACTTGCTAGACCACCCTTAGCCTAGATGTCACGCTCCGAGAGCATATCGAGCCAAAAATCAAACGGACGGCACCTCCCCTGTACGTGGCAACATTTCGGGTTAATACAAGGCCCGTAGGCCCACAATGACAACAATATATAAAAATATACCAAACCACAACAATATATATAAATCAAAACAACTACACACAGCGGAAATGATACAACAACAACAATACATCCTACACATGCATATCAGTATGACTAACACCATAACATAAAGAAAAATCTCGAAAAAATCTGAATCTACAACATATACATCACGAAAACTCCAAAATACAATGGACAACGGACAACAAGCCCAAAACAAAACACGGGAGCCTCGTGAGATGAGATGACGTCAGCCGGCGGTGCTCCAAGCTGTCACGAAGTCTTCTACCTGTTACCTGGGCGACAGAAAACCCAGGGTCCGTGGGGGGGGTGGTGAGTAAAACACAGCAGGTAATAGAAAACATGTATATATATGTAATATCACATGTATTTCAATGACATACTCTAGAAGTACAACAGGTATATCAGCATAGTATATAAATACAAGCATATACCGTCTAACTGAAATGAATATCATAAAATGCAGACATACCTGAAGTCTGCTACGCTACTCTGATCCAACCTGAACATATATCCAACATATATATAACAGGAAGAGTAATACCAACACATAATCTACTCATGCTACAGGCCAAGGTATCTATGGTCTATCCAACACATACCAATATCCGACGGAATCAGATAACATATGCAAGGAAACATGCATGAATATGATGTACAATCAAATGCAGCAAACATAATACAATCAAATGCAACATCACAATAAGCATATATATATAGACTGTATCTATATATATATACTAATCACAATCATCCATATATATATATACATGCATATATGTATATATATGGCAATATGCAAAAATGTCATCAGTCGACAATGCAGCATGCATGGTCATGTCGGCTCACCCTAAAGCTACCACGACCCCAGTGTGGCCTCGGTGGCTCGAGCATGACAACTGTCCCAACTCAACACCAACCACTACTCTCGAGTGGCCGAGTGGGCAGTATAATCGAGTAGCATATAAGCGTAAAGAGCAAGCTACACGATGGGGGTCCCTGCTGTTGGTCACTCCGACAGTCACTACCCATGAGTGGTCGAGTACCACACACGCAGGACTACGACACGCAAATCCAACTACCACCGTCTATAGTGGTAGAGTGCGGCACCTCAATGCTCTGCCCTCACACCGGTTACTCCTCCTATGAGTAACCGTGGAGGCAGGATGACTGGCGACCCTCTCAACCACAAGGGAGACCTCGTCGCCAGCGTGCATGTAAATGCATGAATGCAATGTCTCACATACAGACATCCACCATAGACTCTCTATCCTGTAGAGAGTCATACCAATCTACTCGACGCACTCTCTGTTGGGTTTCCGGCACCGTGGCGTGTGTGTGTTCGATCATGTTTCGTAAACATGAGCACAACGGAAGCAATTAAAAATAATAAATACTCCTATTTATTACAAAACACACAACACACGCATGCTATTACAACAAGTGTAGACATAACCGTAAATTAAAATTGCGATAAAAGGAAATTAAACTACGTTATACCTTTCGTATGACGTGTAGCGGGAACGACATCAACCGGAACGATCCTCGTAAGAATCGTCTCTATCCGTATCCACGCCGAGCTCCTCGGGATGACTTCGCTAAGCCATGAGCTTCGTCTTCGTACGGGTTACTAGCCTTGTGTTGAAGACAACGTGATCGAGAGATGATCACTATCCGAATCCAAATTCGGATCAAAAACCAAGTCCTCAAAACTCGATTCTCCGGAGAGGTATTCGTCAACCGTTTGACGAATCCTTCGTCCCCCACCTTAGAAGATTACCGGAGATCAAATCCCCGGTAAGTTAGCCGCTGTCGGAGCACTAACCGTCGTCCAAATGACGCTCCGACGAGAGGAGGAGAAGCTGTCCAGAAAACTGGACAGCTTGGTGGAGGATATAGTCGCCGGCCAACCAAGGAAAGAAAAGGCTCACCTTGATGCCCAACCTATAGGGGATCACCGGAGGATCGCCGGAGGGTTCACCGGCTGTAGCTTGGTCTCCGGCACAGACTTGGACGGCGGCACAAAAGCTGGGCGGCGGCAATGAAGGTGTTGGCGCCGAATAGGAGAAGGAGGGGGTTTGGGCGGCCAAAACTTCATTAGCTTTAGGGTTAGGGTTTAAGCCCTATTTTATAGAGAACTAATTCTCTTAATGGTTAATGGATCATATCCATAAAGCCTGTTAACCCGCTCCATTAAGATAAGTTAAAATAAACCAAACCATGATGGTTTATTTTAAGTTAAAACGAACCGAACCAACTTTTGGTTCATTCGTTTAAAATAAACCAAATCCTTTGGTTTATTCTCATCCATTGGATTAGAACCAAACCATTTTGGTCCATCCATTATGTCTTCATAAGACACGGCCCATCCACGCTTCCATTGCGACTGAAACAATTTCATGCTCGCTTTATGTTTGGTCCAACCAAACATAGTTTCTCTCGGTCCGAGAATCCCATTCTCAAGCTCGTTTTAAATCCTTTGGATTACACTCGTTGTGCGTGTGACCAAATAGGTTCTCGGTTTATGTTGGCCGTCTATAATTAACCATTAATTATAGAACGATCATGAGTGGCACCTAGTAGTACATCATGATCCCCAATTAACCGAAAAGATCAACGGTTGATCCAGAACTATTTCTGAAACCCTTCAGTAGCTCGAATGAATCGTGCCCCATTCCCTTCACTCATCTTATACCCACTTGGTTCAGGACATGGTCTATTGTGTCAGTCCCCACTAGGCTGACTACGTCACACCTAGCCCAAGTATCATTTCCTCGTCCTACGGATTCTAGTTACTCCACATGTATCGAAGAGTACCTTACTCTAAACATGTATTGCTTTGGCCAAAGACTTTAGTAACAATCCGACGAGAGGCCATGGGTATACATCTCCTCGCAAGGAGTGGTGAATCCTTTATAGGCTATTCAAACACCTTCGATCACTTCGACTTATACCCAATCATCCCGGGTCCACATCTCCTTAGAGATGTTTGCTTAAGATGTCAAAGCATAAGTCTCCATGATCAAGATGACTTGAATACCGCAAGTCAAAGGAACATCGCACTTAAGACACAGTAAGAACTTCATTGACATATCTATATATGCAGAGAACCATATGAAGTCTTACGGCTGGTCACTCCAATGAACTAGTTATCATAACTAGCATCCACGATCAACTCCGGACATCACTATGTCTCCAGCCAGTGAGAATCAGCTGCTTGGATACACCAAGGAGTATACCTCGTGCTAGTCTCGACAGACTTGATGGTGTCCAAATCCATCAATTCATCGACTAGGGATAATTCCGATACATCACAATTACACATGTAGAGATACTCACTAGTTGTGATCCAATCACAAATTCTCTCATGCTGTGAATCGTATCGTGGACATTCAGTAAATGAGTTTAAGATCCAATCAAATACATTAAACATGTATACTCAAATAGTGAATCGTCATTTATCATATAAATGGTTCATACATAAGGCGATTGCCTTAGGACATCTCTCATATATTACTAACAGACTCCCACTTGGCCTAATGCCAATCGCTACGGTATCCAATACCATAAGCACCAACATGACCCTCAAACTTACTTTGAGGTAATGCTTTAGTCAAAGGATCCGCTAAGTTCCTTTCAGTGGGAATTTTCTCGATTTTTATTTCATTCCTACTGATGATCTCTCTGATAAGATGATAGCGGCGAAGCACATGTTTGGATCATTGATGAGACCACATCAAGTTCAGAGATGAACTTCTTGATCCAAACCGCTTCCTTTGCTGCTTCCAAAGCTGCAATGTATTCTGCCTTAGTGGCAGAATCCGCTATAGTGTCAAGCTTGGAACCTTTCCAACTTATTGCGTCTCCATTCCAGGTGAATACATACCCAGACAAAGACATGGAATCATCCTTGTCTGTCTGGAGCTGGCATCCGTATACCCACGTATCACCATGTACCCTTCTCCATATATTAGGAACACATCCTTAGTTCTTCTCAAGTACTTAAGGATCGTCTTATAGCCCAATGATCCATTCCTGGATCGGACTGGTATCTGCTCGTGACACTCAGAGCATACGATACATCGGGCCTCGTACATAACATAGCATACATGATAGATCCTATTGCGGATGCATAGGGAATCTTACTCATGCAAATCCTCTCGTCTTCTGTGCGCGGACACATAGACTTCGAAAGGTGTGCCCCATGCCTGATGGGTAGGAAACCTTTCTTGGATTCCGACATGCTAAACCTCTTTAGCACTCGGTCTATATATGTAGACTGCGAAAGACCAAGCAACCGTTTCGATCTATCTCTATAGATCTTAATCCCGAGGATGTAGGTTGCTTCTCCCAGGTCTTTCATGAAGAATGTCTTGGATAACCAAACCTTCACTGACTGTAAGATTGAAACATCGTTTCCTATAAGTAGTATGTCATCGACATACAATACTAGGAATACGACTGCACTCCCACTAACCTTCTTGTACACACAAGGTTCGTCTGGATTTTGTGAGAAATCAAACCTTTTGATTATTTCATCAAAACGGATATTCCAGCTCCTGGATGCTTGCTTCAATCCATAAATGGATCGTCGCAATTTGCATATCTTGGTTTTATCAACCGATGTGAAACCCTCAGGCTGTATCATATACACGTCCTCGAGCAGGTTTCCATTAAGGAAAGCTGTTTTCACATCCATCTGCCATATCTCATAATCATAATGAGTCGCTATGGCCAGGAGCATCCGAATGGATTTAAGCATAGCTACAGGCGAATAGGTTTCGTCATAATCAACACCTTGTTTTTGACGATATCCTTTCGCCACCAATCTAGCCTTATAGGTAATAACATTACCATCCATGTCGGTTTTCTTCTTGAAAACCCACTTGCACCCTATAGGCTTTATGCCTTCAGGTGGGTCAACCAAGTTCCAAACTTGGTTTTCGTACATGGAATCCATTTCCGACTTCATGGCACCAAGCCACTTATCCCTTTCTGAACTTGTCAGCACTTCTTCATAACTGGTAGGCTCCTCATCATCAATGAGTAACACATCGTTCGATTCGCTTACGAGAAATCCATATCTCTCAGGAATATTGCGTGTTCTACCAGATCTACGAAGATGTGGTGTTACAATAGGTCCAGCCGATTGCTCATCACTATGAGTTGTCGGCTGTTGTGCTTCACCAGGTATCTCATTAATGTCTATTTGAGTCTCTCGAGCCTCCTCAAGCTCGACGACACTCCCACTGTTTTCTTGCAAGAGAAACTCTTTCTCTAGAAACACAGCATGCCTTGAAACAAACATCTTTTGTTCCACAGGATGATAGAATTGGTAACCCCTTGTTTCCTTAGGGTATCCAATAAATAGACATTTATCGAGCATCCTTGTCCGACATACAGTCCGCTTCACATAAGCAGGACAACCCCATATCTTCAAGTAAGATACATGAGGTTTCTTACTATTCCATATCTCATATGGAGTAGTTGAGACTACCTTGGTAGGCATTCTGTTTAACAAGTAAACAGTTGTCTGAAGTGCATAACCCCAAAAGGACTTGGGAAGAGTCGCATGATTCATCATTGACCTGACCATGTCCAACAAGGTCCGGTTACGCCTCTCAGATACACCATTATGCTGTGGTGTATATGGTGGAGTCCATTGAGACAATATGCCATTGTCTCTTAGATAATCAAGAAACTCTTGACTTAAGTATTCACCACCTCGATCCGATCGAAGTATTTTAATACTTTTGTCATGTTGTTTCTCTACTTCATTTCTGAATTCTTTGAACCTTTCAAAGGCTTGGACTTGTGTTTCATCAAGAACACATACCCAAACCGTGAGTGATCATCGGTGAAGGTAATGAAGTAGCTATAGCCTCCTAAAGCTTGAGTTGACATAGGTCCACATACATCGGTATGTATTAGACCTAGTAACTCTCCCACTGCTCACCTTTTCCGTAAAGGTAACTTAGTCATCTTGCCTTTTAAGCATGATTCGCATGTATCGTATGAATCCAATTCAACGATTCCGAATTCCACATCGGTAATTCGGACATGCGTCTTCTTGCTTACATGGCCAAGACGACAATGCCACATATAGGAGTCTATGTGATTATCCTTCGAGCACGCGTGTTGCTCGCTTTGATATTGAAAATGTCATTTGGATACGCCCAACGATAAATGCCATTACTCAAAGTTCCAGTTCCCATAAAGTACGCCATTCAAAGTTATATAACAACAATTGTTACTAAACGTTAAATGGAAACCATTTCTATTTAAGCAGAAATAGAAACAATGTTCTTTATTAGAGAAGGAACATAATAGCAATTGTCGATTCCAAGACTAGTCCACTAGGGAGCTTCAAAGAATAAGTTCGATGGCGATAGCGAACCTTTGCTCCATTGCCAACTCGCAAATTTGACTCTCTCGACAAGTCTTCTTCTATTCCTTAGCCCTGATGTCATTACATATATGTGAGCTACACCCAGATCCAATACCCAAGTGTCTAAGGAAATAGAATGACAATCAATAACGAAGATACGAAGAGGATGGGGCATCGGATGCCTTCTTCTTCTTCATGGACTCAAGATAAATCTTGCAGTTTCTTCGCGGTGGCCTTCCTTGCCACAGTGATGGCAAGTGCCCTTTCTTGGTTCGCCTTCTTTGCCTTTTTCTTTCCTTTCTTACATTCTTTTGCCTTCCTCTTAGAACCTTTCTTTGAGGAATCAACTATGAACCGCCTTCTCCTCATGCTTCACGAAGGCTCCACAGTCTTCAGCATATTGAGGAGCTCGGGAATGGTGGATTCCAATTTGTTCATCCGATAGTTCATCACAAATTGTGAGAAACTCTTGGTCAAACAATGCAGAATTAAGTCAATACTTAACTCATGATCCGTTACAAAATCGAGGGTAGCTAGCCGCTCGATGTACCCGTCATCTTTAGCACAAATCGCATTTACGCATTTAACCTTCTTGCATCTTCGTGGTGAAGAGGAGCCTAGAGACCTCGAACCCGGATCTCGCTTGCTCATCGAACAACTCATGAAGATGGAAGACCATAGTGTTAGCATCCATATGCTCATGCTGCTTTTGCAGCTCAGGTACCATCGCCGCTAGCATGATGCAACTCGCCAGCTCAGAATCTGCCACATGCTTCTGATAGACCAACATTTGGTCTAGAGTTGCATCGTCCTTAGGACGGTCAGGAAGAGGCTCTTCAAGGACATATGCAAGCTTTTCCGCCTTGAGAACAATTCTCAGGTTTCTAAGCCAGTCCAGGAAGTTAGGCCCAGTCAGTTTGTTCGAATCCAAAATAGTGCGCAAATTCAAAGACGTCATGATCAATTTATTGACCTAGAAATACAAAACGAGCATATATGAGAAAATGATTTTAAAATGCATCAATATACATTTATAAATCCCATTCATTTTTCGAATTTTAAAAACCCCAAAATCACTTCGGGAGATTGTAGGTCCATCTCCGAATGGGCTGATATCCATCATAGTTATGAACAACCTTGGAGAGAGTCCAACAAGCCATTCATAACTACGACGGTAGGTATCAACTATACCGATTGCATATCACGTATATGCAACTATCACAATGTGCTATCAACTAATTGAATGTTCACACATACATCGGGTTGTTAACACATTAACAAGTATGCATCATATGCATAGCACCCAACTTCACCTCCCTTTACATCGACCTTGGAGAGAGTCCAACAAACCGATGCTCCAGGTTAAAGCCAACCCATTAATCAGGACATAGTTTTAATATGGTTAGAGCGCATTCAACCAATTAGCCCAGCTTGGAGAGAGTCCAACAACCAAAGCTAACGATTGACCTCTGACTCTTACCATATTAGTATTAAACTATTCCATGGTTTGAACATATTCAGGTTCGAGCCGGGCTTGGAGAGAGTCCAACAACCCAAACAAGAAACAGAACTCTGGTTCTAACCATATTAATGGAAGGTGTAGGCTTTAATATTGATTAAGGGTTTTTATGTCTCATCCTCTTTGCATGCAAATAACTATTATCTACATGGCATGGCATACATGGCATACATCTACATGTCACGACACGCATGGCATAATGTTATGCATCTAATGCAATTACATGGCATACAATTATGTCATGTATATAATTTCCTTATATGTCATAACTATTTATGGAAATAAAATATGTTTAAGATTTGATTCTCCAAATCAAATCATAATTAAATTAGGAAACAAATTTCCAAATCTAATCACATATTTCATTCATGGAATTATTTGATTAAGGAAAATCTATTTAGGAAACCAATTTCCTAAATCTTTTAAACAACTTATGGAAATAAAATATTTTAAGATTTGATTTCCCAAATCAAATCATGATTAAATTAGGAAACAAATTTCCAGAATCTAATCAAATATTTTATTTATGAAAATATCAATTTCCATAAATACTTCCAACTTTCCAAAAGTGAAAGATTTCCATAAATACTTCTAGACTTTCCAAAATTGAAAAATTTCCATAAATACTTCTAAATTTCCAAAATTAGAAAATTTCCAGAAATACATTATGACTATCGCAAAACCATTTTACGATTATGTCGAAACACAACCTGGGCTCTGACACCACTGTTGGGTTTCCGGCACCGCGGCGTGTGTGTGTTCGATCATGTTTCGTAAACATGAGCACAGCGGAAGCAATTAAAAATAATAAATACTCCTATTTATTACAACACACACAACACACGTATGCTATTACAACAAGTGTAGACATAACCGTAAATTAAAATTGCAATAAAAGGAAATTAAACTACGTTATACCTTTCGTATGACGTGTAGCGGGAACGACATCAACCGGAACGATCCTCGTAAGAATCGTCTCTATCCGTATCCACGCCGAGCTCCTCGGGATGACTTCGCTAAGCCATGAGCTTCGTCTTCGTACGGGTTACTAGCCTCGTGTTGAAGACAACGTGATCGAGAGATGATCACTATCCGAATCCAAATTCGGATCAAAAACCGAGTCCTCAAAACTCGATTCTCCGGAGAGGTATTCGTCAACCGTTTGACGAATCCTTCGTCCCCCACCTTAGAAGATTACCGGAGATCAAATCCCCGGTAAGTTAGCCGCTGTCGGAGCACTAACCGTCGTCCAAATGACGCTCCGACGAGAGGAGGAGAAGCTGTCCAGAAAACTGGACAGCTTGGTGGAGGATATAGTCGCCGGCCAACCAAGGAAAGAAAAGGCTCACCTTGATGCCCAACCTATAGGGGATCACCGGAGGATCACCGGAGGGTTCACCGGCTGTAGCTTGGTCTCCGGCACGGACTTGGACGGCGGCACAAAAGCTGGGCGGCGGCAATGAAGGTGTTGGCGCCGAATAGGAGAAGGAGGGGGTTTGGGCAGCCAAAACTTCATTAGCTTTAGGGTTAGGGTTTAAGCCCTATTTTATAGAGAACTAATTCTCTTAATGGTTAATGGATCATATCCATAAAGCCTGTTAACCCGCTCCATTAAGATAAGTTAAAATAAACCAAACCATGATGGTTTATTTTAAGTTAAAACGAACCGAACCAACTTTTGGTTCATTCGTTTAAAATAAACCAAATCCTTTGGTTTATTCTCATCCATTGGATTAGAACCAAACCATTTTGGTCCATCCATTATGTCTTCATAAGACACGGCCCATCCACGCTTCCATTGCGACTGAAACAATTTCATGCTTGCTTTATGTTTGGTCCAACCAAACATAGTTTCTCTCGGTCTGAGAATCCCATTCTCAAGCTCGTTTTAAATCCTTTGGATTACACTCGTTGTGCGTGTGACCAAATAGGTTCTCGGTTTATGTTGGCCGTCTATAATTTACCATTAATTATAGAACGATCATGAGTGGCACCTAGTAGTACATCATGATCCCCAATTAACCGAAAAGATCAACGGTTGATCCAGAACTATTTCTGAAACCCTTCAGCAGCTCGAATGAATCGTGCCCCATTCCCTTCACTCATCTTATACCCACTTGGTTCAGGACATGGTCTATAGTGTCAGTCCCCACTAGGCTGACTACGTCACACCTAGCCCAAGTATTATTTCCTCGTCCTACGGATTCTAGTTACTCCACATGTATCGAAGAGTACCTTACTCTAAACATGTAATGCTTTGGCCAAAGACTTTAGTAACAATCCGACGAGAGGCCATGGGTATACATCTCCTCGCAAAGAGTGGTGAATCCTTTATAGGCTATTCAAACACCTTCGATCACTTCGACTTATACCCAATCATCCCGGGTCCACATCTCCTTAGAGATGTTTGCTTAAGATGTCAAAGCATAAGTCTCTATGATCAAGATGACTTGAATACCGCAAGTCAAAGGAACATCGCACTTAAGCCACAGTAAGAACTTCATTGACATATCTATATATGCAGAGAACCATATGAAGTCTTACGGCTGGTCACTCCAATGAACTAGTTACCATAACTAGCATCCACGATCAACTCCGGACATCACTATGTCTCCAGCCAGTGAGAATCAGCCGCTTGGATACACCAAGGAGTATACCTCGTGCTAGTCTCGACAGAATTGATGGTGTCCAAATCCATCAATTCATCGACTAGGGATAATTCCGATACATCACAATTACACATGTAGAGATACTCACTAGTTGTGATCCAATCACAAATTCTCTCATCCGTGAATCGTATCGTGGACATTGATAAATGAGTTTAAGATCCAATCAAATACATTAAACATGTATACTCAAATAGTGAATCTTCATTTATCATATAAATGGTTCATACATAAGGCGATTGCCTTAGGACATCTCTCATATATTACTAACACTCTCTATCCTGTAGAGAGTCGTACTCAACTGATCATAATACTCTCTATCCTGTAGAGAGTCATACTAATCTACTCGACGCACTCTCTATCCTGTAGAGAGTCATACTCATCTGATTATAACAAGCTAGGACCACCGGTTCGTAGCGATACCCTAAGTATCATTCCTCTGACCATTTACACAACACATGTTCAGTGGTAACATACAACCTAAGGGTACTAGAACTAACCCTAGGTTAAAGCCATTATCTACCTACGGATGACCTTTTTGCCCAATGTACAATCAGGTTGTCATCCGGACTTTACCATTTGCACTTAACTTAAACAAATTCTAAGTTACTTGCATCACCTATATGTATAACTCCTAATCATGATAAAATAAGCATGATATCAGCAATAGAGTTAATAGCCAACGGTAAAGGGTCAAGCATACGATAAAAAGAACAGGGTCAAGGTAATATGAACACCTAACATGCTCATATCAATGACTAAATCTGAATGAAATACAACTACCCGGACCAGGTAGGAAATTACCCACCTGATACGAAGCTCGAAATAATCCTCACAGCTGTGGACCTGCTTCGTATCCCAAACCTGCACATAATAGCAAACTATGATTAATTACAAGTATCCGACAAATACATAACTACTACGTCGTTTCTATACTCCCATCCTTTTATCGAACGCGAGTTAGTACTACGAGCACACACCTCCCATAACCCCAAATCTACATTCATCCTTGGTCGATTCACACCAAACTCAATCCACAACAAATCACCAACATCCACAAGATCAATTAAAGTAATTAGATCTAAACAACCCTCAAATAACTATCCAATCATCTAAACATAGTCTCCACACTTCAACCTAACCAATTCGTAGCACCATTGCTTAACTGGCTCACCTTACATCTTTTTATCCACGCATAGCAACACAACCCAGATCAATTTGCATACACTCACAGATCTGATCCTACCATCTATTGGAATCCTCAGCTCAAACCAAACTACTACTTCACAGCCACCAGTACACCAAATTAGGAAAATCCACCCCAAAATTAACAATTTCACTTTGCTCACAGCTCTATCACGAGCAGGAACAGCACATCACCAAAAATTCCCCTAACATCCACGCTTAAACTTAATAACAACCAACTTAATAAAGAAGGCAAGGAAGCAACCGAGAGGTATACACGAGGTTATAGCCGACGACCCTTCCCCCTTTTCTTTTCCTTGTTCACCATCTCCAAGCACTGCCCAATATCACAGATCGTTCAACCAAGGAAAATCCACAGAAATTCTGAACATCCCGTTCAGGGTGAGACAAAGACGGACTCTTACCTATTCCGGCGATAATCGGCAAAGCAGCTCATAGCGACGTCGACTTGGGAAAACATCCATTGGTCGCGTGCGGCGGCGGATGTCTGTGTAGTCGAGGTCCATGGCGTTCCTATTCCCGATCAACGACTTCTTGCGGTGAAGATCTCCGGCGATAGAATGCTCGATCAACGGCGATGGAGCAGCGACTGCTAGCGGGAGAGTAGGAACGGTGACGGGGCACAACGATGGACGAGTAGCTCCGGCGATGCAAGCAATCGGCGACTGAGGTAGAGTCCTCGCGGTGCTGATCAACGGCGACAACTAAAGTTGGTGGTCATTGGTTGCGTGTGCAGGGGCAGCGACCGTTGATCCGGTGCATGCGACAAGCAGGGAAGGCTGGCACACGAGCTGCTCTGCCAAGGACCACGAGCGATCGAGGATGGGCGCGAGGTGAGGCAGCGCGCGAAGAATCCGAGAGGGAACTCTGCTGGTTCGGCGGCCAGATCCATCGAAAATTAGGGATCGGAAAGGAGAGGATCGCGGAGAGATTGCGGTGAAACGCACGAACGGAAGAAAAATTAAAGGGCTGGCGTTAAGAAACGAAATCGGATCAGGTTTTCTGATAACGGGTTGGGTTTACAACCCTATAAGACTAAACCTAGATCCATTAGCATCCATTTAAATTAAGCAAAGTTAGGTTTAATTAAATTCTTAACCATGACTTATCTATTTAATTTAATTAATTAAATTTTTTTTTCCGTATTTTACACTAGACCTAAGCCTTCTAGCCACCTCCATCAGCCTTACGCCTCTCGGATCCCTCCAAGTCATCCATGACTTGTTCATCCATCGCGCTAGCCTTCAGGTGCTTCCATCGGCTATGTCATGCTAACGGTGTCTACACCGCCAAGGCACATTAGACTTACGCCGCCAAGACTCCCGCTTAGACTTTACGCCGCCAATACCAAACCCCTTGGACTTCTCAAGTGCCAAGACTCATGCTTGGACTTTCCCTTGCTAACCCATGTTAGACTTTCCATGCCAAGACCCATGCTTGGACTTTCTCAAATTCCAAGTGTCCCACTTGGACTTTCCATGCCAAGTACCCATGACTTGGACTTTCCATAACCACATGGTCAACCCCAGTCAACCATCAAAGTCTCCCTCGAGTCCAGTTAACATAACCCGAGTTGATTGTATAAACAATATTCCCAAATTATCAACAGACATTGATGTCAAACATCAATGTCAACTTACTTTGTCAAACATCAAAACATCTCTCGAGTCAAACTCGAGTCTGGTCAATCGTGACCTGGGTCGATTGCACCAACAATCTACCCCTTTTTGATGTTTGACAAAACAAACCTTGAGTTAGGCCCCTAACTCAAATTCCCATACCAATTTTCCAAATTGGTAATTTAATGTTCTCCCCCTTTTTAACATACATCAAAAAGGTTAACTCTCCAAGGAGGTCAATGTCTCATGTCCCAATGAGATCTTACAATCTCCCCCTTTGGTCCAAAAATACCTAGGATGCCTACCATCTTCCTAGTGATAAGTCCCATATCACTCAAGAGAGGCAATCCTATATGCTCTCCCAATTTCCAAATTGGGTCTCTCAAAATTTCATTTTCCTCCTCATGAGGAAAAATACCATCCTTCATCCCATGATGGATACCTCCCCCTAAAGGCTTGCTCCCCCTTAACCATTGCACCAACAATGTCTTTGGGATGTCCCTAAGCCAATAGGAACTCTAAAACATCAAAGATAAGGTTAGAAATTCAACATTGAACTTTCCAACACCTTAAATTTGATACAAACCCTAAACACCTCTCCAAATCCATATCCAATGGATTTTCACCCTTTATAATGCTTCCCAAAGCATATCCTAGGGTTAGGAGTAATTAGGGACCTTAACCGCAGTTGAAATCGGGCTAAACAAACCCTGTTACTACTACGATCGATGTGCCCATCACCGACCGCACCGAAAGAGTCGAGTGATACAGCGCTAGTCGAGTTGAGGTGGCCGCCATCACCGATCGCTTGTAGAGGAAGTCGACTGATAACTGAAAACCTAATTTCCAATTATCAAACTCGACTTTTGGAAATTCATAAGTAATTCTACGTATATCGAAAAATCATGAAATTCGATATGTATATTACTTATCACACATACAATAGGTGAAAAATTTTAGAAAAATATTTTAACCATTAAAATAGGAGATTAGTACAAAGTTCAAAAACTATTAAAACTTTAAAGTTTTTGATCTACTTTGTATCAACTTCTACAATGATAATGGCTATCAAAAGATAGACTTCACCAAGGTTTTCTAAAGTGATTTTAAAATGTTTTTGAAAACCTATTTTGAAGCATGATTTATTGGCTAAATATACATAACTTGTATATTAGCTTTCCTCATAATTCTTAGTGATGATTGAAATAAGTTAAGTTCATCTAGATGCACTATCTATGCACCTTGAACCTAACTTATTATCCTAACATCTCACATGTTATCTAAGGTGTATACACACACATACATGTCAATTTAAATGTGAGATGTGGGATTAGGATTATTATGGTCTCATGCATTTTCTAGGCAACCCTACTTGATTCCCTTATAAATGGGACTCCAAGTCATGTCATCTTTCCTTAAATCAATTTTAATCAAAATACAATGCATGAATGATCATGGCATAAATGATATCAATAATAACGCATGGCCAAAGATCATGATTTCATGGCATGTGATATAATCTAAAAATAGACATGACATCTAAAATAATCCTAAACAATGGCATGACATGTTATATGATAAGATGAAATTTCATGTCATGATGTGGAAATTTTCCATTAACCAATACATTAATACAAGAACATAATCAAACACAAATGATTTTCATAAATAGAAATTTCATTCAATTTAAGAAAGCTCCAGTTTTTTACAACCAAAATGGAGATTTGAGACGCTCAATCTCACTACACAAAATAAAAATAAAAATCCTAACATCCTCTAGCTCTAATCATCTGCAGAAGGTGGAGGTGGAGGAGGTTGTTGGCTCAAGGTCCAGGCTCGCATCATCTCATACATATCGAGCTGACGCCGCTCGATACGGCTCTGTGACTCCTGAATGCGAATATAGCACTCCTCCATCCAACTGAGATGCTCGCCCATGGAGGATTGCCCTACTAAAAGCTCTGTAGAGAGTCGATCTGTCACGGTAGTCTGAATCGGCCTCCAGCTGTCCAAACCGATCTGATAGACCCGCTGCTGATGCATCTGCTGGCATCTGGTCCTCCTCATCAGCAGCATCTGGATCCTCATTGTCCTTTGCAGCCTCTCTAGGCACCAGAGGCGGCTCCCCACGTGCCTTGGGCGGAGGTCGAGGTGCCAACTCCATCTTCCCACGTCCCATCCGCAGCTTCGCCAATGAGAAGTTACGAACTAATATGCAGTCGTACACCTTAGATAGCGCCCTCAGTGACCCCCTGTTAATGTTTATGACTACAGACTCTAACCATACAGTGATGATGTGGCCAAAAGGCATATGCACCTTCCCCTGCACAGGGGATATGAAATGTACAATGCAATAAAACATGTTCAATGCAATGTTTATGTCTAGTCTATGACGCATGGCGTACAAGAGAAAGAGATGGGGAGGCCGAATCTTGGCCAGACCCCGAGTCACAATCGGAAGAAAAAACCTAACAATGACTTTGTAGAGTACATTGTCAGGTGCAGATAGCTCAGTAATAGAAAATAAGTTCTGAGCTGGTGGGCGAGGATGGTGAAAGACATGCTCATGCATGGAATCCAAAGAGATGTGATCAAAGGGCTCAGGTAAAGGGGCATCGAAGGTAGGGTAGAAAATGAAGGTGTCAGCCGATGGCTTACACTCATGAAACTCCTACAATATTGCAAAAGTGAACTCTAAGTCTCATTTTGCAATGCGGGTAGTGTAGGTAGGGCCATCATCTACCTTCTTTAAGTTCTGATAGAACTTCTTAAGGAGATCATCATTGATGGCATGTGTGCATAATACTATTTTCATGAGATGATAATATGAAAATATTTCCATGACGTCACTACAGTAATGTGTAAAGAAATCCCTATCAATGTACCTAACCAACATGGTTTGGTACAACTGTGATTCAACCTCGGGTGGGTCATTTCTACGGGATTGCCTATATGAATGTAATGCAATGAAATGAAAAGGCACCAATGCACGATTAGATCATAATAAATTATAATGGAAAAAAAATTAGGGTTTTAGAGGAGTAAGAAAGTTATACTTTGGCTCCATTTAGGATGATGATGAGAGAATACTCAGATATCGCTGAAAAGATCGCCGGAGCAGTGGATCGCCGGAACCCTAATCGAAAAGGGACAAATCGCTGGAAATGAGTGGATTAGGGTTGTGAGATGAGTAAAAATGTGAGTGGAAGAGTTTGGCTGTCAAACCTAGGACTTAGGGGCCGGTGCGGTCGGAAAAGCTCGTCGGAGAAAGAAACAGTGACCGGAGAGAAGGAAGAAGCGAGAGATCGATGCGTGAAGACGTCGAACCATAGCGGTTCGGCGTTATAAAATTGCGACGCTAGTCGACTGATTGTGGCTTATCAACAGCGCATCGAACCGAATGATCACTGGGCTCGACTCGATCACGAACATTCTCAGATCGAGCTACAGAACATCACCGATCGATGCGATCACCACTCCACTGTTCAGCGAGCACTCGACTGATGATCCTCTGCCTCGATGAATAGTACAATCAATCGACTGATGTATCCTATTAGTCGACTAATATACAAACAGTCGAGTCCTGGAAGCAGCACTCGACTGCTTGACTCACGATATCGTGCTACAGTATGATCAGTCGACTGATATCTGATTTCCAATTCTGAAATTCAGAAAATCTCGATTTCTTTATCTAACTTATTTCATTTTCTCATGTTTAATCTTGTATATCGAACATATTGATGTTATGCTTATATTCATGTATTCGTTAATGTATTTTGATATTTTATTTTATTTTAGCAAACATTAACATCCAATGGTTTCAAAATCCTAACATCTCACCCTTTCTAAGTGTTGAAATACACAATCAAGGTAAGAGACTTGTTTTGTGAGATGCAATCCACCCTAGACATTCCTTCCAAGCAACCACATGGTGAAACACATGAAGCATGGTAAGTGCAAGACATCAAGGTGTGTGGCACTTGAGTATCACTCTTGATGTAACTTCTACACCTTAAAAACACTTTTCTTGATACATTAATTCCTAAAGTGTGCCAAAGATCAAAATGACACACTATGACCTCTAAATCTAGATTGTGGCAATTTTATTGATTTTTCATGATTTCAAAAATATATTGGCACGTCCTAAAATCTTTTAGGATAGAATATCAAGCCTATTTCCAAGGTATCCATAACCTTGAAAATAACCTAAAAATGTCAACTTTGCTATGGTTGAGTTAACTACCCATCCAATCAAAATTGACACATTCTAACTCATTTAACGTGAATCAATCACGCTCTTTGGAACCCAAAATCTATTTGAGTTCATTGAATTAATTAGGTATTCCTTAGGGATAACCTCCCTAGATACCTTCCTAATGACCCTTCTAGGCTTATTAGCCTTGGTCATTATGGTCTTGCCATGGTTGGTTTTGGGATTGCCTCCCTAATAACCTTCTTAATGGCTTCCTTAGGTTTCTTAGAAATCCTAGCCACTAAGCACACACTATGGTTGGCCTTAGGAATAATTTCCCTAAAGACCTTGGTTTTCTTAGATCTAGGTTTAGTTCCATAGTCAAATGGAACATTTTGATAAGTAGGCATTACTTTCTTAGACATAGGTTTGTGACCCAAACCTTGTCTCCTAGATGATTCTTGCCTCTTACACACTTTTTGTTGACTTCTAGATCCTAGAGTTTGACACTTTGACCCTTTAAATTGATTTTGCACATCTGCAAGGGTCTTTTCCAATTTCTCAAGCCTTGACCTCAAGGCTTGATTTTCTAACTCTAATTGCCCAAATGATTTTTGATTAGGTTTTTGGGCATTACCATTCACTTTAGGCATATGTGTACCCTTATTGGGATTAATGCCTAAATGATTTTCGATTTTCTTAATTGTTTTCTTAGGAAGGACATTTCTAGGGACATTAGTCCCAAATTTCTCCTTCTTTGAAATAGACCTAGAGTTATCATTTCTAGCATGCTTTGATTCATGAGTAATAGCAAAATTATTTGAATTAATTCTAGCATGCTTTTGCTTAGAATTTAAAGAATGAGCATTATGAAAACATACCTTAGGGTTAGTCTTAGAGACTCCCCCTACTTGTGAAGCTCCCTCCTTTCTTCTAGGACATTGGCTCCTATAGTGTCCCGGTTGTCGGCATTTGAAGCACACCACGTGCTCCTTGCTCTTCTTGGTGGGGACACCGGCATCCTTGACTTTTTCATTGACTTTTGGTGCCGGAGGAGACTTCTTATCTCTTTTCGGACACTTACTCTTGTAGTGTCCAGATTCCCAACACTCAAAGCATATTATATGATCTTTATTTACAATTGACATACTTGAGTTACCTATGGTGGTGGTAGGTGCCGGAATTGAAGCTTCTTCATCTTGACTAGATGTCGAAGCTTTCTTTTGTTGCTCCGGAGTGGAAATTCTTTCCTCCCCCTCAATCCTAGAGGTGGAGGTGTCTTCTACTTCTTCCACCTCCTCTTCCACCGATCCGGAAGTTGATTCCTCTTCAACTTCTGATTCCTCACTTGCTCGTGAGGATGATGAACTCTCTTCATCCTCTTCCTTATCTTCTTCTACTTGTGCCAAGTGGGGCTTCTCATTGAACTTGGCTAATTTGTCCCAGAGCTCCTTGGCATCAAGATATTCACCTAGCCTAGCCAAAACATCATTAGGTATCAAATCTTCTAAAAGTTTTGTTACCTTGGCTTCGGTTTTGAATTTTTGTCGTTGCTCTTGGGTCCATTTCTACAACTTGAGGACTTGTCCCTTCCTATCCCGAGGAGGCTCAAAACCTTCTACGAGGATGAACCAATCCTCTATATCCATCATAAATAATGTCTCCATTCTTGTTCTCCATGCCGAAAAGTCTTCTCGATCATATGGTGGTGGAGTGTTGATGTCCCATCCAAGCTTGTCTTGGAATTTCATCTTCCCTCTAGCCTTTTAGCTCCCGGCGGTTAATCCGTAGAAGAGCCCCGGGCTCTGATACCAAATGTAGGATATTTGAGGCCGCTAGAGGGGGGGTGAATAGCGTCGCGCTCGTTAGATAATGGAATTCTTTTGCATTCGTCTCTACAATTTCGTTAGCGCAGCAGAAATAGAAAAGTAATAATGATAACGAAATGTACAACACGCAAACACAAATATTTAACATGGTTCAGAACTAAACGATTCCTACTCCACGGATTGGGTTCGTACGAACCCTAGCGATGCCAATCACACACCACTTTGATAAACACACCTTCTCGACATAAGTCGGAGGCGGAGAAACCCCTCACAAGCGATCTTACAATAGTAAGAAACAAAAAACAAGAAATTACAACAATTAATGTGAAAGACAAGTAAAGAAAAACTTTACAACAATTGTTTTTGATTGCTTGAATGCTTGGTTGTTTGATTAGCACTTGGAGACATGATTTGCAGCAACAAATCGCCCCTAAAGCTCTCAAAAACCAGATCCATTTTTCTCCATCACGAGCTCCTATTATAGCTTCAACCTATGCTGGAAAATGTCGATCAGTCGACTCATCACACTGTTGCTGTGAGATAACAGTGTAATCCACGCTGAAAAAATCCAACGACTAGGACATCGTCGACTGATCATACACATCAGTCGACTGATCAAGCATCACTCGACTGCTCGTCCCAGCGGACGAGTGAGACTCCATTCTGTGCCCTAAAATCCGACCATCAGTCGACAGATCACAAGATCAGTCGACTGCTTTGTCCAATCAGTCGACTGCCCATCTATGGCAGTCGACTGCTAGGGCAATTCCTGCAGTCAAACCCTAGTTGACTATGCCAGTCGACTGTCACATGGTACCAGAGTACTGGCACACCTCAAACATGAGGTTTTAGCCCAAGTATGGTGCCCCCATACTTACTAGACCACCCTTAGCCTAGACCTAAGCCTTCTATCCACCTCCATCAGCCTTACACCTCTCGGATCCCCTCAAGTCATCCATTACTTGTTTATCCATCGTGCTAGCCTTCAGGTGCTTCCATCGGCTATGTCATGCTAATGGTGTCTACACCACCAAGGCACATTGGACTTACGCCGCCAAGACTCCCGCTTGGACTTTACGCCGCCAATACCAAACCCCTTGGACATCTCAAGTGCCAAGACCCAAGCTTGGACTTTCACTTGCCAACCCATGTTGGACTTTTCATGCCAAGACCCATGCTTGGACTTTCCCAAATGCCAAGTGTCCCACTTGGACTTTCCATGCAAAGTACCCATGACTTGGACTTTCCATAACCACATGGTCAACCCCAGTCAACCATCAAAGTCTCTCTCGAGTCCAGTTAACATAACCCGAGTTGATTGTATAAACAATCTTCCCAAATTACCAACAGACATTGATGTCAAACATCAATGTCAACTTACTTTTTCAAACATCAAAACATCTCTCGAGTCAAACTCGAGTCTGGTCAATCGTGACCAAGGCCGATTGCACCAACAAACATGATCTCCCGTGTAACACTACACACCATGTTATCTACAATGTAATGTATCAGATAATATGCATAACCATAAATATGCAAACAATGATCATGTGATTCTTATTTAAAAAATAAAGATGTTCATACAAAAGATAGACTTTTCAGTATACATCCCAACAATCTCCCACTTATACTAAAAGACTATGTTGTCCTCATACTGTCATATATCTGATTCCCATTCCCTCCACATGCCTATCAAAAGCTCTCACTAGAAGGGCCTCAGAGGCTACCACATACTCAGCTTCCATGGTAGAGTCCGCCACACATTTCTGCTTGACACTCCTCAATACAATGGCTCCACCTCCCAAAGTAAACACAAAACTTGAGGTAGACTTACTATTATCCCTATCAGATTAGAAGTCAGAATCTGTGTAACCCACAGGGAGTAATTGATCTGCCTGGTATACCAGCATATAATCCCTAGTCGTTCTTAGGTACTTCAATATATGCTTTACCACAGTCCAATGTCCCTGGCCTGGATTAGTATGATATCTGCTAACCATACCAATTGTAAAGCAGATATCCGGTCTTGTACATAGCATATCATACATTAGGCTTCCTACTGCTGAACCATAAGGAACCGCCTTCATCTCCTCTATCTCCTTTGATGTTCTAGGACACATCTCTTTAGATAAAGGTACTCCATGCCTAAAAGGTACAAAACCTTTCTTGGAGTTCTACCTGCTAAAACGAGCCAAAATTGTGTCTATGTATGAAGCTTGAGATAAGCACAACATCCTTTTCATGCGATCCCTTATAACCTTGATCCCAAGTCCTTCATATCAAACTGTTTGAACAACCATACCCTTACGTCTGATAACACCTTGACATTGTTGCCAATTAACAAAATGTCATCTACGTATAGTACAAGAAATACCATTACGTTTCTGTCACATCTTTTGTATACACAAGATTCATCCGAACTTTGAATAAATCCATAAGACTGGATTACCTCATCAAATCAGATGTTCCAAGATCTCGAAGCTTGCTTCAATCCATAAATGGACCGATTAAGCTTGCACACAAGATGCTCTTTGCCCTTTGCAATGAATCCCTCTTGTTGCTCCATATAGAAGTTTTCCTCAAGACTTCCATTAAGGAAAGCTGTCTTGACATCCATTTGCCACACCTCATAATCCAATTGAGCAGCAATACATAAGAGAATCAGGATAGACTTAAGCATAGCCACCGGTGAAAAGGTCTCCTCAAAATCGATACCCTCTTTCTGAGTATACCCTTGAAGGTCTCAACCTTCCTGTCTATTCCACTCTTTCTTTTGTAGATCCACTTGCATCCAATGATTTTTACACCATTGGGTGGTTCTACTAGCTCCCAGACCTGATTTGAATCCATATATTCTATCTCAGAATTCATTGCACTTTGCCAAGATACCGCATCTTTATCTTGGATTGCCTTGTCATATATCTAGGGATCAGGATCATGTTCGTCAGGGATCAAATCAGAAGATTCTCTCGAGAACATAAACCTATCAGGATGTCTAACAACCCTCCCAATACGACGAGGTATTGTTGGATCGAGCGGATCGCTAGAGGGGAGTGAATAGCGATAAAACTTTTTCGTTCGAATTCGTTTCAAGACACAAGTAAATGCAGCGGAAGATAAATGCAAAATAAATGAGACAATATTATTTTTTACTTGGTTCGTAGCCTTCGGCTACTATTCCATGGCCCTAGTGGTCCTTGACCATTCACGAAGGGTAAAGCACTAAAGAACTCCTCCTCGTTGAAGCTAGGAGTTAATCAAATATAAGAAACCACAAAAGCTTGAGGTAGAGGGACACTCCCCCTCTCCTCATTACGATAAAAAACAACTCTGAGATAATAATATAAAAATACAAGCTAAATGAAACTTATACCGACGAATAAAAAATGAAAACTCAAGCGTAGATCGTCAGAGTAGTAGGACTTCGTTGTCGGAGAGTCACAGCGTTTGCTGAGGCTTTAGAGAACTTAGAATTGATGAGAAAATCCTAGGAGAGGCCCTCTTTTTATAGCCTTTTAGTCCCTTCTCAAGAGGATCTTCAACCAATCAGATTTGAGCATCAATCCCCTTGAAATGAGGTGATAAGGCTTGACTTTTCGAAGCTGATCCTTGACCATCAGTCGACTGATGGTCATCATCAGTCGAGTGCTGATCGTGGGCAGTCGACTGATGGACGACAATCGAGTGCTCCAAGCTGGCAGTCGACTGATGCTAGCTGAAATCAAAAGTTAGCTTAACAAAAATATTATTTCGATGGCTGCTGACCGTTCGATCTTGACCTAGACCATCCATGGGATGTCTTTGGTCGTATCTACGCTTAAGACCATCCCCGTAAAGAGGATACGACCTCACTTACACTCACACACATGAGCTTACCTCGATACTTACTATGTGGCTCTTGCTTCCAGCCTTCCACTCGATTCCTTCGGCTCCCTCCGAAGTAACTTGAGTGTCGCTCGACCATCGCGACTTCCTTCGGGTGTCGCTAGCTTTCAACTCCATCTCTAGCACCTTTCTACACACTCGATTCAGCTCGTGAGATAACAATATGAGTTTAACTTTGTATCGTTTGCTATAATCAAAACTCAGGTTCGACTTAGGTGCCTACCGCCCCAACAATCTCCCCCTTTTTGATCTATGGCAAACCCACATATAAAGTTAAGAAAATAATGTTCATGAAGAATAATAATATGCATGAGAATAAAAAATAATAAAGATTAAGCAGGAGTAGTAGAGATCTTCTTCCAAGTCTCCCCCCTGAGGAAACCTCCCCCTTGACCGAGGGTGAGTCTTGAAAGAGGATCTCAAACCTCCCCCTTGATATTTGCTATTATAGGAAGACTTTAAGTAATTACTTAAAGTTGGCCTTAGTAAAAAAACCTTAAGTTAAGAATACTTCTTAACTTGGCCCTTTCTCTCTTATTAAAATAATTAAGTTTAAATAAATTTGCAAAAATTATAATTAAGTAAAAGAAAACATTTACTTAACCTTTGGCCAAGAGAATAAGTATAAAATTTTAAGTTAAGTTATAAAAAAAAATGATCCCTTAACATTGGCCTTTTTCTCCCCCTTTTGCCATATATCGAAAGGAGTGGGGGGGGGGGGGAGGGGGGGTTTGAAAAGAAAGAAACTATAGGTAATAAGTTTAAGTTTCAAGTCCAAGCATGTTCCATATTATTTTGAAAATAATGTACTGAAAATATGTTCATCTATAAAATGTTCAACTCTCATTTGACTTGATTGATATGAAGGATCAACAAGTCCTCGTCAGAGTCGGTTAATATATATGATTATACTCCGTGGTTCATGGTGATTCACTAGCTCGACATCTGGAACTAGGAGTAAGGTCCTAACATCTCACGCCCATCTACGTGGCTAAGTGTTGGGTCGGATCGAATGATCTATTGGCCGGCTAGAGGGGGGTGAATAGCCCTCGTTCGTTGGATGTCGTATTTTGCTCGTCTACGAAAATGTTAGCGCAAGCGGAAGCAATAAACTAAGACAAGCAAATAGAAATAAAACAAAGACAATACAAACATGGAGATGTAACGTGGTTCACAGCTACACCGCTAATCCACAGTCCGATTCGTCCACGGTGAATCACTCCGCAATCTATCGACTAGATCTCTCCTTTGCACAAACTAGGTGGAGGTAACCTCTTTACAACCAAGATCACTCTTCTACAATGGAATGAAGATTAGAGCAAGTAGAAGAGTGGAAAAACGTTTAGGGCACTTTGGGAGTAGTTGGGCGTTCAAGCATTAGCCTCCCAAAGCCTTACCCCCTTCCTTTTTATAGAGGAAGAGGGTTTCTTCCCGTTGACACGAGGATCGGTCGGATGGCACCATCGGTCGATCAGTCTTGTTGCCAATAACGGACCACTTTCCGCGTTGGATTACTATCCAGCGGATGCGGCATCGATCGGTGATGGCACCCATCGATCGGTGATGTCAACGATCGAGTCCTCAGCGAGTCGACTCCATTACGTGCGTGCGGTGACATCGATCGACATCGATCGGCCATCCCTTGGCGATCGGCTCATCAAGCCATCGATCGGCCCCATCTTGCGCGATCGGCCGATCAACAGTTGACCACATTAGACGGTCGATCGAACCATCGACTTCGAGCGATCATTGCCATGACATGGCGGTCGGGTGTCGAAAAACCATCCGACACTTGGCCAAATGGCCAAGTTTCACCTAAGAGCTACCCTTTCCCGGGTTACAATCGCTCACTCTCATCCCTCAGAGTCCCTCGCCTTCGAAGTTCTCTTCGTTCGCGGCCACGTCCCTCGGCAGCATCAGGCGCACGGCTCTGCAATGCTCCTTTGCATCTCTTGCCTCGAAGTCTACTTCCTCCGGCTTCACTCCAAGCTCCTCGTCCGGCGGTCCCTCGGATGCTCAGCGCCTTGCGGCTTCATAAGCTATCCTTCAGGACTCAAGGCCGCGAGTCATGAGATGTGAAACTCACCATGGCTCCATGTGCGAATTACTAAGTCCTGCACGACTTCAACGCACATATCAAATCAACATATCAAACTAACTTAAACCCTTTGCTACACCATCAAAACCATATTACGGCAAGAGATTGCACTAACAATCTCCCCCTTTTTGATGTGTGGCAATCCGTTTAAGTTAGGTAAAAAAATTGATATAAATTTTAAAGGAAGGAAAGCATGTAAACATAATCATGATATAGCAACATGCAACTCCCCCTTAATCCATGAAACTCTCTATGTAAATTTCTCCCTATCATAAATTTCTCCCCCTTTTATAATTAACTTAAACATAATATTTTCTCCCCCTTTGACACCATCAAAAAGATTATCACTAAGTTAAAAACACATGGCATCAAGTCTAATAGAAAGAAAATACCACAAGTTGATTTAAAATTCGAAATTCATCCTTTACTGGTCTGATATTCAGGCCATCGATCGAGTTCAGATACCGATCAGTACATAATTCGGGATTTTGATTTTTGATGAATTTCAGAAATGCATTAAAAATTCCAGAAAATTCAAAAAATCATGAAATTTGGGGAACACATTTCTTTTAAGTATATCTATCAGTGAAAAATATGTTTTCATGAAAAATCATTATATTTCCACGTATTTGCCAAAAATCCAAAAGCTTTAAAAACTACTAGGTTTTTGATCATAAGAGTATCCATTTTAACACCTAGTCTTGCATCCAATTGTTTCAAAGCATGAATACATATATTTTAAAGTAAGAAATTATTTTGAAAACATATGAAATATCCAATCATGATCTTTGGGCAATATGTCTATGAATTAAACATAAGCCTTCCCCATGATTGGTCTATTATTGCTATTTTGATACTTTAAATGACCATCTAAATGCCATAGGCATTAGTGAACATTTGTATCATCCTAACATCTCACTCATGCTAAGTTTTCAATCAAGGTAGCCTATGGTGAGTGTGAGATGCATCCTAGGGGGTATTTGTATATACTTAACCACTATGTTCATGCAATTCTATCATGGTTAAGTGTTAACCTAACATCCTATATGATCATAATGACATATATGAATTAATTTCACATTATGATCATGAAACTCATGTATTCATTAAATAATAGTCATGCATTAGGTATTATATGATGATAACAAACAAAGTATTACCCAAAGCATGATTCAAACCTATTTCTTATGATAACGTGCCAAATTTCAAAAACATAAATCATGATTGCAAATATACATAGGAATTACATCAATCATCATGATTTAAGCATCATTATCTATTTATGGGTACATTATCATCACCCAACACTATCTAAAAAATGTTTTCCCGTCATCCTAAGTCAACCAAAATATGATATAGGCTAGGTCCATGTGGTTGACTACCTTAGGGTTATTCTAACCCTTAAGGATGGATTTTGGAACCCAAAATAAGTTCTTTCCTATTGGGTTCACTAGATATTCCTTGGGGATCCATTTTCTAGCAATTACTTTCTTTTTATCTTGTCCCCTAGCTATTAGGCATTTGTAGGCCTTTTCATTTTTCTTTTCCTTGTAGCCTAGGCCTTTTTTATTAAAACTTGCTCTTTGGCTCCCTATGATCATATTTAATGTGTTGGAGCCAATAGTGAATTTCTCTAGGGCTTTTGTTAAATAATCTACCTTTTCCCTTAAAGGCCTATTTTCCTCTATGCATGCATCATTAACATCCAAAGGCATATAGTCATGTGAGCATGCATCATCATGGCAAGAAGAAACATTATCATTTAAGCATGATTTTTCTAGTTTATTTTCTAAGTCCTTAATTTGATCTAGCATGCTTTTGTTTTTCTTCTTAGCTCTAAATAAATCTCTAGTTAAGCTAGAAACCATGGAAACTATTTTCTTAGGAGTTAGATTTGATACCATCGTTTCCATGTCCTCTTCTTCTTCGGATGAGAAGGATGTGGAAGCTCCTCCTTCATTTGAGCTCTCCTCACTTGAGCTTGATTCTTCATTTGAGGAGGAGGAGGAGCAATCTGAGTCATGAAGAGCCATTAGTGCTAGGTTGGAGTAGACATGCTCTTCTTCTTCGGATGAGGATGAAGAGGCAAGGTCATCCCATGTCTTGGCTTTGAGTGCCATGGCCTTCCCTTTTCCTTTTGCCTTCTTATCTTCTTCCTTTCTCTTGCTCCCCTTCTTCTTCTTATTTTCTTCCTTCTTTTTCTTATCTTCCTTGCTCTTGTTTAGGAGGGGACAATTGTCCCTTATGTGCCCCTCTCCTTGGCAATTATAGCATATGACCTTCCCCCTTGGTCTTCTATTCCTATCATGAGATTTATCAAATCTAAGATTCTTAAATGCACGCCTTACCTTCCTTACCATGTAGGCTTCTTCCGTACTATCCATGGACGAGGTAGAGGCTTCATCGGATGAGGAGGAGGGGACTTCCATCTTCTTCTTCCCCTTGTTCGCTATCAAAGCTACTCCTCTTGAGGGTTGGATTCTAGGCTCTTCTTGTATTCCTTCTAGCCTAGTTTCATGAAGCTCCATTGTTGAGAAGAATTCCTCCAAGGTGCTTACTTCTAAGTTCTTGGAGATATAAAATGAGTCCACCATGGAGCTCCATCTTGAGGACCGGGGAAAGGCATCTATGGCCTTCATTACCATATCCCGGTTTGATAGCTTCTCACCTACACTTGTTAAACCGGTTAGAATTTCCTTAAATTTAGAGTGTAGGGATTTTACCTTCTCTCCCTTTTCAAGTTTGATATTGGACAATTGGGAGCGAAGAACGTCTCTCCTTGCGAGCTTTGCCTCGGATGTGCCTTCATGGATTTCTATTAGTTTCTCCCACATTTCCTTGGCGCTAGCACACTCTCCTATCCTATTGACTTCTTGTTGAGGGAGGACATTGTATAGGTGGTGCTTGGCCTTTGAATTTGCCAAGTATTCTTCTCTTTGCCTTTTGCTCCACCTCGATTTCTCCAATGGCTCCCCATCCTCGTTCCTAGGCAACTCGAAACCGCTTTCCATTATTAATAGAATTTCAAAGTCGATTTCGAAGAATACCTCCATTCGCTTCTTCCACCAAGCGAATTAATGGATGGATATTTGAGCCGGCCATTTTGAAAATTTGCTTGTTGTGGCGGTTAGTCCTCAACAAGCTTTCCTTGGCTCTGATACCACTTGTTGGGTCGGATCGAATGATCTATTGGCCGGCTAGAGGGGGGTGAATAGCCCTCGTTCGTTGGATGCCGTATTTTGCTCATCTACGAAAATGTTAGCGCAAGCGGAAGCAATAAACTAAGACAAGCAAATAGAAATAAAACAAAGACAATACAAACACGGAGATGTAACGTGGTTCACGGCTACACCGCTAATCCACGATCTGATTCGTCCACGGTGAATCACTCCGCAATCTATCCACTAGATCTCTCCTTTGCACAAAGCTAGGTGGAGGTAACCTCTTTACAACCAAGATCACTCTTCTACAATGGAATGAAGATTAGAGCAAGTAGAAGAGTGGAAAAATGTAGCGCCCGCCCTTATCTGCTCTCAGGGCGGCGCTACTTGGGTCTATATATTTTTTTTTTATTAGCATACTACATATGGATCCGTTCAAAGTCTACATGCTTAAACAGGTTATCATAACTGAAACCTTCTTTGGCACATGCATCACCTATCTTATTCATCATTAGCATGACCACATATCTTATCTCATTTCATAACATGCATAACGAAAGGATTCGTTCATGAGTTCTAACATATCGAACCTCTTAAATAAAGGGATACTCATTAAACACAAGTCTTATAAGCGGAAGCAATGTCTTAAATTGTTCTTAGAGCATATAAATATAAGCAGATAGTGAAGGGTCTTCTTCCACCATGCCACTATCACACACGCACATGGCCCCTCCTGCCACTTCCTCTAGTGCAGACTTCCTTTATCTGCAGTATATGGACAACATAAACTATAAGCATATAGCTTAGTAAGATCCTTGCCTACTCACAAAAGCCACGATTTCATCAAACTATTAGAACATGAGCATGCTGGCATAGAAAATGACCTAAGCATTTCATAGCAACACTAATCAACAACATATCCAGGTAATAGTACAAAAAGAACTAAGCATGGCATAGAATTGTTCATAAGCAGGTTAAGCATAATTAATCTAAGCAGGGCATACTTTGAACATGAGCGTTATAACTGCATAAACTAAGCATGCATGAAAGAACGTAATCATAAGCATTTGGTTAACTTGAACATAAACATTTGTAATAACATAAACCCTAATCATGCAGAAGGAACATAGTCGCAAGTATTCTTAACCTTACCCTTAACCTTCACCACATCATAAATCCTAAACTAGCATAAAGTACATAGTCACCACATACTTAGACTTAACTCTAAACATCATAACTTCATAACATCTAGCATGCATAAAGAACCTAGTTCGTAAGCATTCAGAGCATTTAACATAAGCATACACAATATCATAAAAGTCTTTTCTTTTCAAAACATATACTTATAAATACTTCAATATCATCATAACTTCATAACATCTAGCATGCATAAAGAACCTAGTTTGTAAGCATTCAGGGCCTTTAACATAAGCATACACAATATCATAAAAGTCTTTTCTTTTCAAAACATACACTTATAAATACTTCAATATCATCATAACTTCATAACATCTAGCATGCATAAAGAACCTAGTTAAGTAAGCATTGAGCATTTAACATAAGCATACACAATATCATAAAAGTCTTTTCTTTTCAAAACATATACTTATAAATACTTCAATATCATCATAACTTCATAACATCTAGCATGCATAAAGAACCTAGTTCGTAAGCATTCAGGGCATTTAACATAAGCATACACAATATCATAAAAGTCTTTTCTTTTCAAAACATATACTTATAAATACTTCAATATCATCATAACTTCATAACATCTAGCATGCATAAAGAACCTAGTTCGTAAGCATTCAGGGCATTTAACATAAGCATACACAATATCATAAAAGTCTTTTCTTTTCAAAACATATACTTATAAATACTTCAATATCATCATAACTTCATAACATCTAGCATGCATAAAGAACCTAGTTCAGAAGCATCTGTGGCATTTAACATAAGCATACACAATATCATAAAAGTCTTTTCTTTTCAAAACATATACTTATAAATACTTCAATATCATCATAACTTCATAACATCTAGCATGCATAAAGAACCTAGTTAAGTAAGCATTGGGCATTTAACATAAGCATACACAATATCATAAAAGTCTTTTCTTTTCAAAACATATACTTATAAATACTTCAATATCATCATAACTTGTTTGGGGCCCAGTTAAGTACCACATAATGCTGCGTTCCCTAATAGGTCATGGGGTAGCGAGCCACCTACTAGAGCAAGACCTCTTACGTCTTACGGGCAAGACCTCTTACGTCTTCTTGTGTCCCTATGGATTTGATTAACGACCACAACGGGTCGGGTACTTAACCTCTTGCAAAGTAAAATACTTAATTCTTTCCTTAATTGTCATAATATAAAGAATGCTCTTGATCCCCAACACAAAAAGGGAAGCATCTTGATTTTATCTTGTCATAAAGAGAGCTCTTGATCCCTACTTGAAAGGGAAGCATCTCCATCTTATCATATCATAAGGAGAGCTCTTGATCCCTACTTGAAAGGGAAGCATCTCCATCTTATCTTGTCATAAGGAGAGCTTTTGATCCCTACTTGAAAGGGAAGCATCTCCATCTTATCTTATCATAAGGACACATGCATTCATAACGTAAGAGTACCCTAACGGGGTCCTAAAGCATAAACGTGTTCATCACATAAGCATGTTTCATTGCATCGTAAACATGAAGCATATTTCCTAAGCATATTCATGACATATTAAATCACAAAACATGTTCTTCACCTAGGCAAATCACAATATTCATGGCACATTACATCATAAACATGTAGCACATTTCCTAGGCATATTCATGGCATATTGAATCATAAAACATGTTCATCACATGGCCTAATTTCATGGCATACTAATTCATAAACTTGAAGCATGTTCCTAAACATATACATGGCATATTAATTCACACAACATGTTCATCACCTAAGCATATTTCATGGCACATTACATCATAACATGAAGCTTATTTCCTAGGCCTATTCAAGGCATATTAAATCATCAAACATGTTCATCACATAGCCTAATTTCATGTTGCATTGAATCATAACATATTCATCACACAAGCATAGTTCATGTCATATTAAAAAAAAACATACCCATAGCACAACTACATATAGGGGTGTTTTCATGAAACCCTAACCCTAAAATCATTGGTTGGCCGAATCTTGTAAGGGGCTCAAGCTTAGGTTTTGTCCCCTAAAATTCATTCATAAAGCATTATAACCTAGCATAGCCTCATTAGGGATATTTTCATGCAACCCTAACCCTAGTTACCTAGGGTGGCCGAAACCTATAAGGGCTCAACTAGGGTTCTTGTCACCTAATATTCATTCATGAGCACTACTGCCTAGCATAACATCTTTAGGGATATTTCCATGCAACCCTAACCCTAGTTACCTAGGGTGGCCGAAACCTATAAGGGCTCAACTAGGGTTCTTGTCACCTAACCTTCATTCATGAGCATTATAACCTAGCATGGCACCATTAGGGATATTTTCATGCAACCCTAACCCTAGTTACCTAGGGTGGCCGAAACCTATAAGGGCATCATCTTGGATGGTGGTTACTTAAAGGTCTTACTTGAAACATACCATCTAAGAACATAACTTTAGAATCAAGTTCATGCAACCCTAACCCTAAAATCTTGGGGTTGTCCGAAACATATAGGGTCATCCCCAAAGGACTTTGGACTCCTAAAGGTATCTACTTGAAACATACCACCCATACAAACCTCCCTTAGTAGCATTTTCATGAATCCTAGCCCACCAACTTAGTTGGCCGAAACTTATAAGGCTACAATTTCATATTTCTTTCAAGCAACCTAACCTATCAAACTAATACACTGCAGGTGAGGGGAAAACTTACTTCCTTCGCTTTGCTTGGAGGAGATGACCTAACGGAAGTCACCTAGCTCTCTCCTAGCTTGCAAGGGGCTCTCGGCCAAAGGAAGAAGAAGAAGGGCTTAGGTTTCGGTGAGAATGAAGAGAAGAGAAAGAAGGAAAGAAGAAGTGGCCAAGTGGAACTTCTCTCTTCTTTATAAAGGGGAGGAAGAGAAGTTTCTCTTCTCTTTGTCAAGCCTCTTCATTTACCCTCCTCCCATTTATCTATAGGTTCCCCTTTTCCTCTAATGATATGATTCTATTGGGCTCATGGTTAGTGGGTGCATCTATAAGGCTTGGCTATCTCTAGAGGTGGGGGGGTTCAATTCCTAGGCTTTGCATCTCTTTTTGGCTTATTTTCTTTTATTTCTCCAAAAAGGCCTACATAAAGCCTATCATCATAAAGCCAAAAATTCTCGTAAAATTGCTAGAATTTCACGGGCGTTACAAAAAACGTTTAGGGCACTTTGGGAGTAGTTGGGCGTTCAAGCATTAGCCTCCCAAAGCCTTACCCCCTTCCTTTTTATAGAGGAAGAGGGTTTCTTCCCGTTGACACAAGATCAGTCGACTGATGGCACCCATCAGTCGACTGGTGCTGTAGTCGTTGCCCAATAACGGCCGCTTTCCACGTTGGATACTATCCAACAGTACTGGCATCAGTCGACTGATGTCAACCAGTCGAGTCCTCAACGAGGTCGACTCCGTTCCATTCTCGCGCCGCGGTGACATCGATCGGCGTCCCTTGGCGGTCGGCCCGATCAACCATTAGTCGACTTCCCATCTTTGGCGATCGGTGATCAACTTGATTCAGCCACATTAGACCAATCGATCAAACCATCGACTCAGAGCAGTCGACTGCCATGACATGACAGTCGACTGGTGTCGGGAAAAACCATCCGACACTTGGCCAAATGGCCAAGTTTCACCTAAGAGCTACCCTTTCCCGGGTTATAATCGCTCACTCTCATCCCTCGGAGTCCCTCGCCTTCGAAGTTCTCTTCGTTCGCGGCCACGTCCCTCGGCAGCATCAGGCGCACGGCTCTGCAATGCTCCTTCGCGTCTCTTGCCTCGAAGTCTACTTCCTCCGGCTTCACTCCAAGCTCCTCGTCCGGCGGTCCCTCGGCAGCATCAGGCGCATGACTCTGCAATGCTATCCTTCACCGACTCAAGGCAGGAGTCATGAGATGTGAAACTCGCCATGGCTCCATGTGCGAATTACTAAGTCCTGCACGACTTCAACGCACATATCAAATCAACATATCAAACTAACTTAAACCCTTTGCTACACCATCAAAACCATATTACGGCAAGAGATTGCCCTAACACTAAGTACACAAACACATTAGTCTTATGTGTTGTGAGAAGTATTGGCTCCTTAAATCTATAGGTGCATGATATCTAAGGTATGTCCTATGCTAGTTCCATGAAAATGAAAAGTATGACATAGTAATACGAAAATATAATTTGTAAATTCCTATTCTACTACACACATGCCTAATTTTTGTCTTAATAGACTAAATTCGGCTTCAAGTAGGGGTTTAGTAAATCGGTCTGCCAAGTTGGACTTTGATTCGATGTATTCGAGTTGTATGGCTCCGTTGGCCACATGCTCTCGAATGAAATGGTGCTTGACCTCTATATGTTTAGTCCTATAATGACATATTGGATTCTTAGTTAAGTTAATTGAGCTAATGTTATCTACGTGAATTTTAGTGTTCGTAAAGTCTAACATAAAATCTCGAAGAGTGTGCTTTATCCAAAGAAGCTGAGTAACACACTCACCCATCGCGATGTATTCGGCTTCGGTGGTAGATAAGGCAACACAGTGTTGCTTCCTACTGCCCCAACTCACTAGACTCAAGCTGAGAAGTTGACAATAATCACTCGTACTCTTTCTATCAAGCTTACTACCGGCATAGTCTGAGTCAGAGTAGCCGATTAGTTCAAACTCGGTAGACCTAGGGTACCAAATACCGACATTAAGTGTACCCTTTAGATATCTAAGGATACGCTTGACTAGAGTTAGGTGAGACTCCTTGGTATAGGTTTGGAACCTTGCGCACATACTTACTACAAATAAGATATCAGGTCGGCTTGCAGTTAAGTAAAGGACTCTCCCTATTACGCTCCTATAGTATTTTATGTCAATTGAATTTCCGATTGCATCTTCTTCTATATTTACATTCGTTGCCATTGGGGTATTAATAATTTTAGTGTCTTGCATTCCAAAGCGTTTAATTAATTCCCTAGTATATTTGCATTGGTGTAGGTATATTCCATCTTTAGTTTGTTTAATCTGTAAACCTAAGAAGAAACTCAACTCACCTACTAAAATCATTTCAAATTCATTTTTCATAAGTGAAATGAATTCGTTTAGTAGGATCGAGTTGGTGGTACCAAAAATGATATCATCTACGTAAATTTGGGCTATGAATATGTCTTTACTAATGGTTTTTACGAAAAGGGTTGGGTCAACTAAACCTTGGTTAAATCCTTTGGACTTAAGATAAATCGAAAGCCTCTCGTACCAAGCTCGAGGAGCTTGTTTGAGTCCATAGAGAGCTTTCTTTAATCTAAGAACATGGTCGGGTTTATCTAGACTTTCAAAACCGGGGGGTTGGCTGACATAAACCTCTTCCTTAATATATCCATTTAAGAATGCTGACTTTTCAACCATTCGAAACAACTTAAATCCTCGATATGCAACATATGATAATAACATTCGAATGGACTCTAATCTAGCTACTGGGACATAGGTCTCATCGTAATCTAAACCTTCGACTTGGCTAAAACCTTTGGCAACTAATTTGGCTTTATTTCTAACTACTTCACCTTTATCATCAAATTTATTTCTAAACACCCACCTTGTTCCAACGATTGTTTTAGCTTTAGGTGGTGGTACTAATTCCCATACTTTGTTCCTAGTGAACTGAGGTAGCTCTTCTTGCATTGCAATAATCCAATCAGGATCAAGAAGAGCTTGGTCAATAGTTTTGGGTTCCATTTTAGAAATCAAGGAGATTTGACTAAGGTTTCAGTATGAGGCTCTAGTTCGAACTCCTTGGCTTAGATCACCTATCACTTGGTCGATAGAGTGATTCGTTTGAGTCCTAGTTTGATTTGAGTTAGAGTCATCTATCACTGTGTCGATAGGATGACTAGTTTGAGTCCTAGTTCGATTTGGGTTAGAGTCATCTACCACTTGGTCGATAGAATGACTTGGTTGACTTAGGTTAGGATTAACACTAGACTTGATCTCCGGATTGGAGTTGAGTCTAGTATGAGTCGGCTCGCTAATTGGGGTTGCCGGGGGTTTTGTAGGTTCGTGTCCTTCATCAAACACTACATTGATAGTTTTCTCGACTCTAAGGGTGTCATGGTTATATGCTCTATAAGCTCTACTCATGGTCGAGTATCCTAGAAAGATTTCGGTCGAGGTTTTGGATGTAAATTTCCCTAGGTAATCCTTAGTGTTTAAGATATGTACCTTACACCCAAATACCCTAAAGTACTTGATGTTAGGTATTTTATCGTGATAAATCTCGTACGAGGTCTTAAGGTGCCTCTTTACCATAAGGATCCTATTTTGGACATAGCACATTGTACTAACGGCTTCCGCCCAAAACCTATCGGGTAGGTTATATTCATTTAACATTGTCCTAGCGGCTTCTTGTAGGGTTCTATTTTTACGTTCTACTAGGTCATTCAGTTGTGGGGTTATAAGGCATGAGAACTCATGGTAGTATCCATTTAGGTTACAGAATTCTGTAAACCTGTGGTTCTCGAATTCACCACCATGATCACTCCTAAGTCTTTTGATTTTAATGTTTTGTTGATTTTCTATTAGTTTAAATAGGTTGATTAATTGATCTAGGGTATCACTTTTGTGTTTGATGAACCTAACCCATGTAAATCTAGAATAGTCATCAATTATGACTAAGAAGAATTGACTCCCATTAAGTGACTTAGCTCCGTGTGAATCAAATAGATCCATGTGTAGAAGCTCAAGAACACTTTTGTTTCGTTCTTGATTAGTTAATTGATGTTGTGTCCTAAATTGTTTACCTTGTTGACAAGCATTACATATTTTATTATCCAAGTTGTTGAGGTTAGGCAAACCTCTGACTAAGTCACTCTGACTCATCTTGTGGATGAGTCTTGGGTGTGAGTGACTGAGTCATCGGTGCCACAACCACGATTCCTCTTGCCGTGTCATAAGACACTTGGTTGAGGAGTTAGTTAAATTAATAGTATAAATATTGTTATTTCTGGTTCTCTTAAGAATTATTTTAGAAGTTTCATTTGTATTAAATACGCATTCATTTTCTAAAAATATGACCTTATAGTTATTATCACACAATTGACTTACACTAAGTAAATTATATTAAAACTTTTCTACCAATAAGACATTTTGAATAATAAAGTTAGAGTTGAGCTCAATATCACCTGATCCGATGATTTTGAGCTTTCCCTTGTTTCCGAAGGCTACCGATCCATGTCATTTGAATCGAAGCTTCGAAAACTTGAGTTGATCCCCGGTCATGTGTCGGGAGCAACCATTGTTCAACATCCATTGATCCTAAATGCAAAGTAGTTGGATCGGATATTGGAATTATTAAAGATTGGTTGTAAATTATTAAACCTAAATCATCTCACCCACATCTACATGATCAAGCATGTTAACCTTATATATTCTTGTGAGATGACTTCCAATTTTATTTGATTTAAATTTAATGGTTTGAACACTTGTCAACCTTGCGTTAGATTCGGATTTGACCTTAAGCTAATCAAGTCACCTTTTCAAGATCATGGCTTCCAGGTCATGGCGAGGCACAGAGGCCTTCTTTGATCGAAAAAATGACCACTTCCTTAGACAAAGTCATTTTTAAGAAAATAGAGACTTGAATCACCTAAGACCACTTCCTGGTCTAACTAGTCTAGGATACGGTGAGGTAGCTTCAGCTAGTTCCACTCGATCAAGTGCACCGAACTAGATACGCCTTATCTAGCGCGAATACACAAAACTCCGCTTTCCTAGCATACTATCATCTCGCCTCATCCTGGTACTATGATACCAAGTATTGACGAGTTATAGTCCTATCTAACCATTCTAAAAGTAAAATCAAAATAAATAAAGAACCTAAGCATGCAATTTCTATCTTAAAGCACAAACAAGTTTTGTACTGGCTCCCCCTGGACCGTTGAATCTATTCGGTCTCTTCACATAGTGGATTTGGTCCTTGGGAACTCAGTACTGGTCCGATCCTAAGTTTGAAATCAATGCGGTCTTAGGGACCCATGCTTGGACACGTTTTTTATGTCAACTTACAATCGACATATATGACTTGTTGGTCGTATTTGAGCTAAACCCTAGTCCGGCCTTGTTGTACACGACCCTTTGCGATCCAAGTAGGAGGTTAAGTCCTTTGGATCCCAATGTAAACCTTTCTAACGTGTTCCTAAGATCTTTGACTTGGCTCTTCAAGAGTGAGTTCTCAACTTCGAGCTTTTCAACCCGAGTTGAGTCCTCCTCTCGAACTCGACTAGTCGAAGAGGTTAGGGAGACCTCGTGTTTGAGGAGTTTAACCTCCTCAACCAGGGTCTCAACCTTGGACTCGGACTTAGCTAATTTCCTAGTTAAGAATTTAATTGCACTATAAAGTGTACTAATAAGGGATCGACTTACCTTGAGTGTATCTTTTGAACCGGATGCGTATCCGTGGCTTGTCTTGAATAGAGCTTCGCATTCCGATTTGTCTTCGATTTCAGATTCGTGTTCTATTTCTGACTTTGTCTCCGATTCAATCGATTTAGCCATGAAGACGCGATCATTGTCTTCTTCTTCGGATGCTTCTTCCCATGTAACATTGAGTGCCTTTTTGTGTTTCGGTGCCTTGTTCTTGAGCTTCGGACATTCGGACTTGATATATCCAAACGTGTTGCATTCGTAACACCTAATATTAGAACTTTTAGGGTCACCTTCATTGGGTCGAGTGACAGTTCACTTTCAGCCCTCGACCATCCTCCGAACTAGGTTGACTAGTTCAGCCTCCATTTCTGGGTCGATCTCCGAATTGGACTCATCTTCTTCCTCCTTCGGGGGTGGCTTGCTCGTGGTTTTCTTCTTCGAACCTGCAAAAAGTGTTATACCCTTCTCAAGTTCGGAGTTAGACTGTTCATGGAGTTAGAAATCAGAAAACAACTCATCTAATCTAAGTTTTGAATGATCCTTGGAGACCTTGTAGGCATCGACCAAGGATGCCCACAAGGTAGTCCTAGGAAATGAGTTTAGCATATACCTAATAAGGTCGCAGCTTTCGACCCTTTGTCCGATTGCGTGTAGGTTGTTGAGGATATCTTGAACGCGGGCGTGAAGTTGTGTCGTCATCTCGAGTTCCTGCATTTTTAGATTATATAACTTATTGAACAAGAGATCGCGCTTACATACCTTGGCTTTCATCGGTCCCTTCGTGTAGCTCCACTAGTTTTGTCCAAAGATCCTTTGAGCTGATGAAGGGGTCGACGCGATTAAGCTCCTCCTTGGACAAGCCGCATTGGAGGATTTGAGTCACCTTGGCGTCGGCTTCGACTTGTCTTTTTGTAGCATTGGTCCATTGGTCATAATCCAAAGATTCACCCACTTCGTTAGTCAGAAGTGTGAATCCCGTTTGGATTATGATCCACATCTCGATTTGGGTCTTAAGAAAGCACTCCATCCAACCCTTCCAATAACGGAAGTCATCTCCATTGTAAAACGGAGGTCAGACGGTGCTAAAACCCTCGAGATGGGCCATTGATACAAAAAACAAGAGAATGAAGACGAAAAAACCTAACAACAACACAAACAATAGAAATGTACCAAGACTCGCATCTTGGATTAGTAGTGCGGGAGAAAACTAAACGAATGAAATAAATTCAAAATAAACAAAAGAAAAAAAGAAAAAAAAAATCTGTAAAAAGCTAGATTGGTGGTTTCACCAAATCTTAGCACCCCGACTCTGATACAAATTGTTGGATCGAGCGGATCGCTAGAGGGGGGTGAATAGCGATACAACTTTTTCGTTCGAATTCGTTTCAAGACACAAGTAAATGCAGTGGAAGATAAATGCAAAATAAATGAGTCAATATTATTTTTTACTTGGTTCATAGCCTTCGTCTACTACTCCAAGGCCCTAGTGGTCCTTGACCACGCACGGAGGGCAAAGCACTAAAGAACTCCTCCTCGTTGGAGGTAGGAGTTAATCGAATACAAGAAACCACAAAAGCTTGAGGTAGAGGGACACTCCCCCTCTCCTCGTTACGATAAAAAACAACTCCGAGACAATAATATAAAAAGACAAGCTAAATGAAACTTATACCAATGAATAAGAAATGAAAACTCAAGCATAGATCATCGGAGTAGTAGCACTTCGTTACCGAAGAGTCGCAGCGTTTGCGGAGGCTTTAGAGAACTTAGAATTGATGAGAAAATCCAAGGAGAGGCCCTCCTTTTATAGCCTTTGAGTCCCTTCTCGAGAGGATCTTCAACCAATCAGATTTAAGCACCAATCCCCTTGAAATGAGGTGATAAGGCTTGACTCCTCGAAGCTGATCCTTGACCATCAGTTGACCGATGGCCATCATCAGTCGACTGCTAATCACGGGCAGTCGACTGATGGACGATAGTCGAGTGCTCCAAGATGGCAGTCAACTGATACTAGCTGAAATCAAAAGTTAGCTTAACAAAAACATTATTTCGATGGCTGTCGACCGTCCGATCTCGACCTAGACCATCCATGGGATGTCTTTGGTCGGATCTACGCTTAAGACCATCCCCGAAAGGAGGATACGACCTCATTTACGTTCACACACATGAGCTTACCTCGATACTTACTTTGTGGCTCTTGCTTCTGGCCTTCCACTCGATTCCTTTGGCTCCCTCCAAAGTAACTCGAGTGTCGCCCGACCACCGCGGCTTCCTCCGGGTGTCGCTAGCCTTCAGCTCCAGCCCTAGCACCTTTCTGCACACTCGATTCAGCTCATGAGATAACAATATGAGCTTAACTTTATATCATTTACTATAATCAAAACTCAGTTTCGACTTAGGTGCCTACCGCACCAACAGGTATCATCTGTGTATCCTCTGTGACACGCGATGTAGTCACTTGTGGTATATCCTCTTATACTGGTGGTACTGAAGTAGTGACTTCCCCTCTCAATTCCTCTAGAACAATCTTACTCATGGGCTTGTGGTTCATCACATAGTCTTCCTCTAGAAATCTGGCGTTCGTGCTAACAATCACCCTCTGATCTCTAGGACTATAGAACAAATCATCTTTCATTCCTCTAGGATAGCCTACGAATATGCACACTTATGTACGAGGTTCCAACTTACCAGCATCTGCCTTCAACACATGTGCTGGACTCTCCCAAATCCGAATATGTCTCTGACTAGGCTTTCGCCCACTCTTCAATTCTGTGGGAGTAGAAGGCACTGATTTAGATGGTATCATGTTCAGAATATACACTGTCGTTTCCAGAGCATACCCCAAGAACAAATCTGGCAACTCAAAATAACTCATCATGGATCTAACTATCTCCATAAGAGTCCTATTCCTTCGCTCCGCTACACCATTTTGTTGGGGTGTGCCAGGTGCAGACAATTGGGATTGAATCCCAGCCTCTGATAAGTAACTCCTAAACTCTCCCAAGAGGTACTCACAACCACGATCAGATCATAGTGTCTTGATACTTTTACCTTGACGTTTCTCCATATCAGCCTTGAATTCTTTGAACCTGTCAAAGCATTCAGACTTGTGGCCCATCAAGTAAATGTATCCATATCTTGAATAATCATCTATAAAAGAGACGAAATATTCAAAACCACCTCTATCCTGGATAGACATAGGACTACACAAATCAGAATGAACCAATTCCAACACATCTTTGGCTCTATACCCCTTGGCCTTAAAAGGCCTCTTGGTCATTTTACCTTCCAAGCAAAATTCGCAGGTTGGGAAATCTTCCACCACTAATGAACTCAGAGGTCCATCAACTATCAACCTTTGAATTCTACTTAGGTTAATATGACCTAGCCTTAGATGCCAAAGATATGTTTGGTTCATTTTCGAAGGTTCTTTTCTCTTATTAGATTTAGAAGATGAGTTATTTACATCTATTTGCATCGTGGGAGCTTTTAGTTCAAGGGTATATAAATTTCCTATCAATGCACCAGAACTGATAATCTCCCTATTCCTTTTTATAACAACTTTGTCATTAAAAGAAATAGAATATCCATCCAAAAATAATTTAGAAACTGAAATTAAATTCTTTCTAAATAAAGGTACATAAAGGCAATTTTTCAGAACCAAAGTTTTATTCCTATCAAAAGATAAATAAACCTCTCCCACTGCAACAGCCGCCACCTTCGTAGCATCGCCCAGGTAAACAGTAATCTCCCCCTCAGCTAGTCGTCTGGTTTCTTGGAACCCCTACAAAGTATTGCAGACATGATCAGTGGCTCCCATATCTACACACCAGGTGCCGGTAGATAACACCGCTAAAAATGTTTCAACGACTAGACCAAAAGATATACCTTTGTTCTGCTTCCGGTTGGGGCAGTCCTTCTTCCAATGTCCAGTCTGCTTGCAAGTGAAGCATTTGCCTTTCGGCTTCTTCACTCCTCCCTGAGATCCTACCACCACCTTTGCTCCACCTTGTTTCTTTTTCTTCTTGCCTTTCAGCTTAGAAGTCGAACCTTCTGAGCAACCATGGCCTAAGCCTGAGCACTTTGATGAAAAAGCCCCTCTGCCACCTGGAGTTCTGTCAGAAGCTCCGCCAATGAATACAACCTTTTATTCATGTTGTAGTTCAGGCAAAACTACTCAAAACTTCTAGGTAGAGACTGGAGTATGATATCGACCTGAGTTTCCCCATCGATCTCAGCTCCAAAAACTTCCAGCTCATTCAAATGAGTCATCATCTTGAGAACATGATCCCTCACGGGTGTTCCCTCGATCATGGTGGTCGTCATCAAGTTCCTCATGGCTTCTTGCCTAGCAGCCCAATTCTGATGTCCGAAAAGCTCCTTGAGATTGAGCATCATGTCATAAGCAGTGGGCATGCTTGATGCAGATGTTGCAATACATTTGGCACAGAAGCCAAAATGTAACACCGCGCCATCTCATCAGCCTTAACCCACTTTTTATAACTCTCTTTCTCCTTTTCCCCAGAATCATCCGCATGCTTAGGAGGATACTCTTCGAAGAGTACATACTTGTACTCCTCAGCAGTCAAGACAATATCAAGATCCTTTTTCCAATCAGCATAATTAGGTCTAGTAAGTTTATTCTCTTTTAGTATCACAGCAAGCGGGTTGAAAGTCATTTTTGAAAAACCTAAGAATCACATAGATCAAAATATTAGATTTCAAAAAATTATTGATTCCTCAAACAATAAAATTTTAAAATCAACCAATACCTCAAAACACCGAGAATATCGTATGCCAAGATAGTGTGGACGTATACGAATTCTACATTTGTAAGAGGAGGTTTTACCCATTAATTTTATTATCCTATCAACCTAACTTTTTGGCAAATAAAATTAATAGTTGGTTTCTCTTCGGCCCTACAAATCAAAGCAATGACTCCGATTGGAAGGATACTCCTATTTGCATCTAAGTGTTCACCATTACTCGATATCAAGGCAGTTATCTCGGATTATGTGCCTTCTAATAAGGAAGTACACATGCTCCTAAATAATTTCCTATAACCATATTTGACCCTGTGATCCGCAAAACAAACTCATCCGATGATGAGGAAGGCACTCAGAGCCAACGCGCAAGTTTGTTTGCATCACATGTCAAATCGTAATGGAGGCTGTGGGAATTTATAAAAAAATATCCCTCTCCCACAATGATTTAAAATTGAGGAATTTTTTTAGCACGCGACATGAATATCAAACAAGAAACAATAAATATGAAAAAAAATATTTTTCAACTATTACGGCTTTTGTTCTCCAATATGCCTCTCGTCGTATCGTCATCTCGTCCGCTCCTCCCTACGCCATGTACAAGCCATCCGGAGACCCGAGCCGAGAAAAATTATTTTAATTTACGTCCATCGATCCTATACTCCACGAAAGAGTGTACATGAAATCTAGATCGAAAGTAAACTAAAATAAAAGAGTGTCTAAACAATGTCGTACTTAACTACAAAAATTAAATACTAGCCTCATCAACCCCGAGGATTGAAATAATATTACAATTACACACATCCAATCACATACACACACATATGGCCATAATAGTTGAATCTTATGCCAGCAACCAAAAAGTTAGCCTACGCACATCCTACTATTATCTGGCACATACAATATATGATAAGTGCAAAAAAGTAACCGAATCATAAACACACAAAATCAGAAATCGTGTCTCTGATACCACTTGAAGGTCGAAGCTTCACTTCCCACTTCAACTTGGTCGCTTGTAGATGGTGATCCCATCTATGTCCCCAGATTAAAAAATTAATCCAAGATGATGATGGATTACCTAAGCAACTGATCCATCATCGTGCTATTCGATTAGAGTGGTCTCTTGAACAAACTAGTTGTTCAAGCAACCTAACTCTTTTCCTCGACTAGCCGCGGAATAGATGATGTACGGATCACAAGTTTTTGTGTTTATCTTCGGGGTCCAAGTAAATTAGCCACATACAATACATACAAATTGCATAGAACAAGAAAACAAACTTAAATAAGAATTATACCTCTTGTTTACCTCTTCGTCTTCTATTGTATGTCCTATCCTCCTCTTGGATATTGTGTAAGCAACGATCCTACAAGAGTTGAAGCCTCCTAGATCGTGTATCTTCCTTTTCTTGTTCGCTCCGAACAAAGGAAGATAATAAAAGACTTCTTCTTCTCCTATCTACCGCCAACCACCAAGCCACTAGACTTGATGTTGCCGCCGGCCAAGGAGATGATGAAAGAGATAGTGCCGACCCTTTCCAATAGAGAAGGAACCACCGGCCACTTGGGGAGGAAGAAGAACCACCAGCCTATCCTTCAAGAAAGGAGTGTCGGCCACCAAGGGAAAGAGAAGTTGCGCCAGCCACACCTTAGGAAGAGAGGTAGAAGAACCCTAAGGTCTCCTCCACTTCTTACTGCCGCCCACACTCCAAACCCAAATGCATCTTGCCGCCCAAGCCAAGGAGAGCAAACCCTAGAAACCAATTGCTTGTTCTATATCCTTGCCGCACAATCCCTAGCCCTCCTTTTATAGAGTTAGGCTTAATCCTCCTTTCAATCTCCACCGTCAGATCTAGGGTTTTAATTTTCACCGTCGGATCTAGGCTTTTATTTTCCACCGTCGGATCTAGGCTTTCATGAGGTATTTAATAGGCTACAATAGGGACCATGAGGAGGAGTTGGATCTTGGCCACCTAATGGATCCAACCTATATAAAATCTGATCCATTAATGATAATTCATTCTACTAGAGGATTATCATTGATCTACCTCACCAACCCCCATAAATAAATATGACCTCCATATATTAATTGTACAAATATCTCTCCGTGTTTAAGATCTCGAATGTCCATCAATTAATTAATTTACTGACAATTAATTAATCAACATCTAACTCCATGAGTAGTACCACTCAACCTTATCATCATGCCGGACCAAGTCCACCTGCAGGGTTTACATGATGATCCTTATGAGCTCCTCAAGGGGACATCATCATCCTAATATATAGGACACGGTTTCCTCCTACAATCAACGACACACCATGTAAATAATATCATTTTCCAACTTACCGAGCCTATCGATTTAATCTATAAATCTCGCTCATTGGTAAATCAAAGAAATAAATACTAAGTACATGTGCCTGTTATTATATTGGGATTAAGAGCATGTACACCATAATATCCGAGGTTCGATTCAATTATGTAGTCAGCAATAAATCGAATCACCTCTAAGTCGGTCCTGCTCAATACACACAAAGTGTACTAGTGTAATTTTATAGTCAAGACAAACCAATACCAAATTACACTACAACCATACCAATGGTTTGTCCAAAAGCATCTCAGTTGTGAGCCTTTACTTATACTTTACAAGGAACTGATAACATGATCTTCTGTGTGACACTACACACCATGTTATCTACAATGTAATGTATCAAAAAATATGAATAACCATAATATGCAAACAATGATCATGTGATTCTTATTTCAAAAATAAAGATGTTCATACAAAAGATAGACTTTTCAATATACATCCCAACAAATCAAATAAATCTAAATGTAAAAGCTCTTAAGGTAATGAAGTACTAGTTAGGGTTTTATCTTTGTGTGATGATTTTTATTGTTTTCCTTCTTGTCATGCATCACACATCTTGTTTTTAATGTACTTGATCTTTGGTAATGTCTTCACTTACTCTATTTTAGCTGCCTTGGCTATGTTCTTCATATTGATATGCCCTAACCTTCTATGCCATAGCTACCTTTCTCTTCTTTTGCCATAAGACACTTAATGGAAAATTTATAAGCATAGGATAAATCAACATAATAAATATTGGATTTCCTATATCCAACTAACATGCAATCATTCAATTTCTTGTGTCTAATAAAACACTTTGTGGAATTAAATTCAACATTAAAATCGACATCACAAAGTTGGCTAACACTAAGTAAATTGAATTTCATGTTTTTAACTAAAAATACTTTATTAATAATAAGTTTTGGGGATACCTCAATTGTGTCTTTGCCTAGAATTTTGAGTTTACCACTATTCCCAAAGGACACAGTTCCCTTGATAATGTAGTTGATTGTGGAAAACTTGCTCACATCTCTGGTCATATGTATTGAGCAACCACTATCCACAATCCACATACTTGGTCTACCTACCTATATAACATGAAAAATAAATTCCTTAGGTAACCAAATTTTTGGACCTGTAGCATCAATCAAAAATCTCTTGGGAACCCATGCCTTCTTGACTTTACCCTTAGTTGTTGCCTTTCTACTAATAAGGGAGGTATATGTTACTTCCTTGTCCTTAGGTCTATATCCTATGTCGGCCTTGTTATAAATGGCCTTTTGGTCCCTAAGTATCATATCAAGGTATTTAGACCCACTAGTAAATTTTTCTAAGCATGTCCTTAGTTCACAAACTTCATTTTGGAGTTTTTCATTTTCCTTTCTAAACATGCAAAAATCATTACAATCATTAGATGAAGGTTCTACATTTTTAATTGCCCTAATTTCTACCTTCAAGTCCTTAATCCTAGATTTTGATTTATCTAAAGAATTTTTAAGATATGCAATGGTTTTATATAATAATTCTACTCTAGGAGAGTCCTTTACCTCATCATCACTAGATGATGATTCGTCACCTGAGGAAGACTCTTCTTGGCTTGATGCTTTGGTGTCATCTTCCAAGGCCATGAGTGGCATGTTGTGTGTGACGTGGCATAACTCCTCCTCATCGGATGAGTCTTTAATACTTTGTGTGTCCCACATTTGTGCTACCATGGCCTCCTTTTTCTTCTCATTCTTGTCCTTCTTCTTCTTCTTTTCTTTTTCCTCCTTCTTCTTTAGCTCCGAGCAATTTGACTTGATGTGCCCCTTTTTATTGCAACCATAACAAGTGACATTAGTGGTAGAAATTAAACTACTAGATGATTTACCTTTTGAAGATTGGAACATCCTCCTAACATCCTTCTTGGTGAGCCTTCTTGATTTCCCACCAAACCTCTTGACATAGTGTGCCACTTCACTTGCTGATAACTCCTCATCGCTACTAGAAGACTCATCCTCCGACTCGGATGATGAGGAGACCTCCTTCTTTTCCTTCTTCTTCTTCTCCTTCTTACCTACAACAAGAGCTATACTTTTCTCCTTTGATGAAGTGTTAACTTGTTCATGCAACTCAAACTCACAAAACAATTCAACTAATTTAACTAAAGAAAGGTCCCTGAAACTTTATAAGCATCTTCCATTGATGCCCATAGAGTTGTTCTAGGAAAGGCTTGAAGAATGTACCTGACCAAATCATGATTGTCCACCTTCTCACCTATAACATGTAGCCCATTGATGACCTCCTTGAATCTACCATGAATTTGGCTCACGGTCTCGTTAGTCTTCATACTAAAGCTTTAGAGTTGACCTATCAATAGGTCCCTTTTGGCTCTCCTTGTCTCCTTGGATCCTTCATTAAGTACAATGAGCTTCTCCCAAAGCTCTTTTGTGGAGTCGAAGGGTCCTACTTTGCTCAATTTCTCTTTAGACAAACGACATTGAAGTGTGGTTGTTGCTTTGGCATTGGCTTGAGCCTTCTTCGCCATCTCCCTTGTCCAATCTTTAATTGGTAATGGTGCTCCAAATTCGTCCACTGGCTTCTCAAATCTATCCACTACACTAAACCAATTTTCGATGTCATTCATAAGATAATATTCCATCCTACCTTTCCAATAGGCGAAGTTGTTGCCGTCGAAGAAAGGTGGTCATGCCGTGCTATAGCCCTCTTGAAATGTCATCTCGCTCAGGTTGCTTGTTAGATCCTCCGATGCAATCCGTGCTCTGATACCACTTGTTGGGGATCCTTGGATGGCTAGAGGGGGGTGAATAGCCTCTCTTAAATTTTACAATTATGTTTGCGGAAGAAAAAGAAAATATGAAAGAAATCAAGAGACAATAATACAATCACTAACAAGGAAGTTTAATATGGTTCATAGATTATGCTCCTACTCCACGGCGATCAATAAGGTGGATCAATGCTAGCAAATCTTCCACTAAAAGCCTCCTTTTGATGATCACACCAAGATGGAGAAGCCTCCTTTACAATGAACTCTTCTTCTTACAAATTATAAAAATTAAGAATAGAGAAGAAGATATTTGAAAGCACTAAAAGACTTAGAGAAAAACTTGGTGAGCGGAGAGCAGAGTTTGGAATGAGAGCACTAGCCCTCTCAAGCTTCCCAAGGCCTCTTTTTATAGAGAAGAGGGTGATTTCCCTCCTGGGGATGAAGCAGTCAACTAATCGAGCCATCAGTCGACTGCTGTTATAGTTGACCTCATCCAACGGCTTCTGACGAAGCCTGATCTGTGATAGTCACACCTCAATTGAACCTTGATCAGTCGACTGATGACACTAGCAGTCGACTGATTGAGCCATCAGTCAATTGCTCCAAGCAATCAGTCAACTCAAAATGTTTCTGTGCCTGTGTCCACTAATCACACCATCAGTCGACTGTCAAACCCTAGCAATTGACTGTTGGACCTGAAATTCACCATCTTCCGCTGATCGATCGATCGCTTGGATCGATAAAGCACACTTCAAGTATGATCAAATCATACTTGAAATCGATTCCCTAGACCTAGACTAAACCTTCTAGCTCTTCCTTCAGCCTTGCACCTTCAGGATCCTTCTTAGTCCACGACTCCTTCATCCTTGTGCTTGCTTCCAAGAGCTTCCCTCGGATTCATCATGTCTTGAGTTTCTCTTTTGCAAAGTCCGCTTGGACTTTACACCGCCAAGACTACATGCTTGGACTTACGCTGCCAAGACCTTGCCTTTGGAATTACTTGCCAAGGTCCGCTTGGACTTTATGCCGCCAAGACTACATGCTTGGACTTATGCTACCAAGACCGCCCCTTGGACTTCTCTTGCCAAGATCACACTTGGACTTTTCTTTACCAAGTCTTCACACTTGGATTTTCTTGTCACTTAACACATTCATGGTTAAATCACAATAATTTCCTTAACTATAAATGATTATCTAAATATCAAAATACATAAATACTTGGAGCATTGTTGCACCAACAATATTCACATCCTTGTATCAAATACGAATTAGAAACCCTGATCACCCACTCTTTGCAACCCCATATCCACATTCATCCTTCAACCACAACTCACATCCAACCCATTCACAACCCCCACAATAGGGCACAAATAGAGTATCCCATACACACACATCTAGCGCATCAACCTCACCTCAAACATCTATGTTGAAGCCTAGTAATACAACCAAAACATAGATCAATACAAATCTCACCTCAACCTCGATCCACCACTTCGATCCACACTTCCACCACCCCTCTTTGAACCCACAAATCGGCACCCACAATCCACTCGATAATAACAATCCACAGAATCGCAATGGATAGAAAATAAAGAGGAAAATCAAGATATATACCAGCAATTGAAGCTTCACCTAGCTACGACGGCAATCGGCCGAAGACAACTTACCCACCTATAGGAAACTCTCGATAGCAGTTGATCACTGCAACAATCGCAATAGGTAGCTAGAACCCGATCAACCGAAGCAAGAACAGAACACTACGGTAAGTGAAAAACAACAATACCAGTGATTGCTCAGCTGCGATGTCAATGATGCCAATCTGAGCTCCCCTCGTCATCGAAAGATAGATCAATGATAACTCCCTACCGCTATCTCAGTTTTCCCCTAATCCACAATCGTTGACCCGTAGGTGGCAGCTTGCTCCTCCTCTCGCTAGCCTGCTAATCTTAAGCCGGCAAGAACCCCAGCCGAGTAGCTCACACCACAATAGAGAGAAAGTGATGCACGTGAACACGACCTCAAATCTCGCGACGGGAACCGTCAAGGACTCGAAGCGTGTGCTCGCGATCAACGATTGCAAGTGCATGGATGTCATCAAGTAATAAATAGATTATCGATCCCACAGGGACTGAGATTTGAGTACCGATTGTTTAGTGGACATTCTTGTTCGGAGTTTTTCTAGCAGTTGTGATTATGAGGATTGGCGGTGGTCTTAACTCTAGTACGGTGTCATACGGAGGAAGAGAAGGGTTTCTATGAGTCTTTGGAGGGATTTCTAGGATTTTGGTTTCCCTTGTGTGTCGCAAAATATGCTATCAATTGGGTGTTGTCTAGATGTATAACTACGGTCTTGTGGAAGGGACATCATACACTTCCCCGATGAGCCTTCGCATCTATCGGGAACTACCTCTACCATACTATTGGATCGATTTGAGCGCTAGAGGGGGGGTGAATAGTGCAAAACAATTTTCGTTCGTTTATAAATATGTGAGTAAGATTAAATGCAACGGAAAGAAAATATTACTCGTTTGTTTTTACTTGGTTCACAGCCTTCGTGTGCTAGTCCAAGGCCCTAACGGTCCTAGACTGCATACGGAGGGCGAAACACTAAAAACACTTCTCCTCTTTAGAGGTAGGAGTAAGCGAATACAATCGATACGAAAAAAGCCCAAGGCAGAGGGGCACTCCCCCTCTCCTTGTTACGATTAAAACACGATAAATACAGATTTAAAGACAATAATAAAGAAAATACCAATGACTATTAAAGTAATGGAAGTTAGGCGCTTGTTGTCAAAGATGCGGTAGTACTTCATCATCGTAAGGTCATCGTAGAAGAGTATCGTAGAGAAGGCTTTTTGGAGAGCTTTTTATGATGGAAATGGGGTGGAGAACCCCTATTTTTATAGCCTTGGAAACCCTAGACATTCAGATCTTCAACCAATGAGAGCAAGCCTCCTATCCCTTCAAAAATGGAGATAATCTTTGACTCTCCTCGAAGCTGATCCTTGACCAATAGTCGACTGCTAGATGGATCAGTCGACTGATATAAGCCCTCAGTCGACTGATGGTAGGTTTTCCAGCTGCAACGAAGAGTTAGCTCCAAAATACAGTTAATATAATTAAATTAAATGGCCATATACCATCCGATCTCGACATAGACCTTCCATGGGAGGTCTTGGTCAGATCGTCGCCTAAGAACGTCCCCATACAGAAGACACGACCTTCCTTGCACTCACTCACATGAGCTTACCTCAAGATTTACCTTGTAGCTTCTGCTTTCGGCCTTCCACTTGATTCCTTCGGCTCCCTCCGAAGTCATCCCGGTGATGCCCGACCACCACGGCTCCTTTCGGATGTCGCTGACCTTCAGCTCTAGCTTTAGCACTTTTCTGTACACTTGATTTAGCTCATGAGATAACAAAATGAGCTTAACTTTGTATCGTTTGCTATAATCAAAACTCAAGTTCGACTTAGGTGCCTACTGCACCAACAATCTCTCCCTTTTTGATCTATGACAAACCCATACAAAGTTAAGGAAATAATATGCATGAAGAATTAAAAATTAAGTAGGAGTAATAGAGACTTTCTTTCAAGTACTCCCCCTTGACCGAGGGTGAGTCTTGAAAGAAGGTCTTAACCCTCCCCCTTGATGTTTGCTACTTAGAAAGAGTTTAAGTAATTAATAATTACTTAAAGTTGGCCTTAGCATTAAAAATAAGTTTAAGTTAAGAAGAATTTTTAACTTGGCCTTTCTCCCCCTTTCTCAACTAATAAATTTGCCAACATTACATTTGGCCATAAGAATATAGAATTAAGTTACTAAGTTAAGTTATCAAAAAGTGATCCCTTAACTTTGGCCTTTTCTCCCCCTTTTGCCATAAATCGAAAAGAGTGGGTTTTAAAAAATATAAGTATTAAGTTTAAGTTCTAAGTCCAAGCATGTTCCATATTATTTTGAAAATAATATACTAAAAATAAGCTCATCTATTTGAATGTTCAACTCTTATTTGACTTAATTGATATGAAAGATCAACAAGTCCTGATCATAGTCAGTTAATATATATATGATTATACTTCGTGGTCCATGGCGATGATGGGTTGGATCCGTGAGGGAAAACTTCACTTCCCACTTCAACTCGGTCGCTTGTTCATGGTGATCCCATCGATGTCCCTGGATTAAAAATTTAATCCTAGACAAAAGAGAACACCCAAGAAACCTTGTCATCGTCGTGCTATTCGTTTAGAGTAGTCACTTGAACAAATTTGTTGTTCAAGCGACCAACCTCTATTCCATGAATAGCCGCGGAATAGACGATGTATGGATTGTCGGTTTTTGTGTTTATGTTCGGGATCCAAGTATTATTTATCCACAAACAGAATATATCATGCTCATAATTGAAAAACAAATATAAACATGTAACAAATGAAAATAGATAATCGATATACCTCTCGATCTTCTATTGTATGCTTTTCCTCCTTTCGGACGTCGTGTGGGCAACGATCTACCAAAAGTTGAAGCTCCTAGATCGCTAATCTTCCTTCCTTGCTCGTTCCGAGCAAGAGGAAAAATAGAAACAAGCCTCTTCTCCTTCTTTCTACCAACCACCAAACTCCAAGGTTGGAGCTTGCCGTCGGCCAAGGAGGAAGAGGAGAATAGGTGAATGCCAACCAAAGCTCCAAGGGAGAACCCTAAGCCTAGGTTTTACCGGCCAAAGAGAGGGAGAGGGGCTGCTTTGGACACCGGCCAATGGCTAGAAAGTGCTGCTCGGTCGCCGGCCACCTTGAGGGAAGAAGAAGAAAGGAAAGACCTTCTTTATTTGGTGTCGCCAAGCCCTAAACCCTAGCCTCCAAGCCTTGCCGCCCAAAAACCCTAATCCTATCTTTAGTTGGATTCAAGTTGTCGCTCACCCCTTGCCCTCCTTTTATAGAGTTAGGGATAAGCCTTGTTTTAATCTCCACCATTGGTTTTAGGGATTTAATCTCAACCGTCGGATCTAGAGATTTAATCTCAACCGTCGGATCTAGAGATTTAATCTCTACCTTTGGATCTAAAGTTTTGTTTTCATCCATTGGATCCAAGCGTCATGAGGTATTAATAGGCTACAATAGGGACCATGAGGAGGAGTTGGATCTTGGCCACCCAATGGATCAAGCCCACATAAAGTTCGATCCATTAATGATAATCCAATCCACTAAAGGATTATCATTGATCTACCTCACCAACCCCCATAAGTTAATGTGGGCTCCATATATTATATGTACATTTTCTCCCCGTGTTTAAGATCTCAAATGTCCGTCGATTAATTAATTTACTAACCATTAATTAATCAACATCTAACTCCATGAGTAGTACCACTCAACCTTTTCATTATGCCGGACTAAGTCCACCTGCAGGGTTTACATGATGAACCTTATGAGCTCCTCAAGGGGATATCATCATCCTAATATATAGGACACGGTTTCCTCCTATAATCAATGACACACCATATAAATAATATCATCTCCCAACTTACCGAGCCTATCGATTTAATCTATAAATCTCGCCCATTGGTAAATCAAAGAGATGAATACTAGGTATATGTGCCCATTATTATATCGGGATTAAGAGTATGTACAATATAATATCTGAGGTCTGATTCGATTATGTAGTCAGCAATAAATCGAATCACCTCTAAGTCGGTCCTGCTCAATACACACAAAGTGCACTAGTGTGATTCTATGGTCAAGACAAACCAATCCTAAATCACACTACAACCATTCCAATGGTTTGTCCAAAGCCATCTCGGTTGTGAGCCTTTACTTATACTTTACAAGCAACCGATAACATGATCTCCCGTGTGACACCACACACCATGTTATCTACAATGTAATGTATTAGACAATATGCATAGCCATAAAAATATGCAAACAATGATTATGTGATTCTTATTTCAAAATAAAGATATTCATACAAAAGGTAGACTTTTCAGTATACATCCCAACAGGCGATGCACTAGCTCTACATCTAGAACTAGGAGTAAGGTCTTAACATCTCACAGCCATCTACGTGGCTAAGTACACAAACACATTAGTCCTGTGTCTTGTGAGATGTATTAGCTCCTTAAATCTATAGGTTCATGATATCTAGGGTGAGCCCTAAGCTAGTTCCATTAACATAAAAAGAAAAGTAAATACTAGAGTATATAAAAAGAGTGTAGGTCCTACTCTATTACGCACATGCCAAATTTTCATCTTAGTAGGCTAAATTCGGCTTCGGGTAGTGGCTTGGTAAAAAGATTGGCTAGGTTTGACTTGGATTCTACATATTCGAGTTTGATGGTTCCGTTAGCTACATGTTCTCGAATAAAGTGGTGTTTGACTTCTATATGTTTGGTCCTAGAATGGCAAATAGGATTTTTGGTTAGGTTGATGGAGCTAATATTATCTATGTGAGTTTTAATATTGTTGAAGTTTAAGTTAAAGTCTTGGAGAGTGTGCTTCATCCAAAGAAGTTGAGCCACACACTCACCCATCGCGACGTATTCGACTTCGGTGGTAGATAAGGCAACATAGTCTTGCTTCCTACTGCACCAACTCACTAGACTTGAGCCGAGAAGTTGACAATAACCACTCATGCTCTTTCTATTGAGTTTACTTCCAGCATAGTCCGAGTCGGAATAGCAATTAGTTCAAACTCGGTAGATCTAGGGTACCAAATACCTACGCTTAGCGTGCCCTTTAAATACCTAAGGATACGCTTGACTAGGGTTAGGTGAGATTCCTTGGCACAAGTTTGAAACCTTACGCACATACTTACCGCGAATAAAATGTCGGGTCGACTTATGGTTAAGTATAGAAGACTCCCTATCGCACTCCTATAGTATTTTAGGTCGATGGGCTTTCCTTCTAAGTCCTCTCCTATATTGACATTAGTTGCAATGGCGTATTGATGGTTTTGGCATCTTGCATTCCAAAGCGTTTAATTAATTCTCTAGTATATTTTTGTTGATGTAAATATATTCCATCCTTAGTTTGTTTAATTTGTAGTCCTAGAAAGAAACTAAATTCACCTACTAAATTCATTTCAAATTCACTTTCCATAAGTGAAATGAATTCGTTTAGTAGGATCGAATTGGTTGTTCCGAAAATGATATCATCTACGTAGATTTGGGCTATAAAAATTTCCTTACCTACGGTTTTTACGAAAAGAGTCGGATCGACTAGCCCTTGGTTAAACCCTTTGAACTTAAGATAAATTGAAAGTCTCTCGTACCAAGCTCGAGGAGCTTGCTTAAGTCCATAAAGAGTTTTCTTTAGTTTAAGGACATGATCAAGTTTATCTAGGCTTTCGAATCCTGGGGGTTGACTAACATACACCTCTTCCTTAATAAGTCCATTCAGAAATGCTGACTTGACATCCATTTGAAATAACTTAAATCCTCGATGTGCAGCGTAGGTTAACAACATTCGGATGGATTCTAGTCTAGCTAGGGGGCATAGGTTTCATCTTAATCTAATCCTTCGACTTGACTAAAACCTTTGGCGACTAACCTTGCTTTATTTCTAACTACTTCACCTTTGTCATCAAGTTTGTTTCGGAAGACCCACCTTGTTCCAATAACTGATTTATCTTTAGGCGGTGATACTAATTCCCAAACCTCATTCCTAGTGAATTGAACTAGCTCTTCTTGCATTGCAATAATCCAATCAGGATCAAGAAGAGCTTGTTCAATGGTTTTGGGTTCGATTTTCGAAATCAAGGAGATTTGACTAAGGTTTCTATAAGATGATCTAGTTCGAACTCCTAAGCTAGGATCACATATCACTTGGTTGATAGGATGATTCATTTGAATCCTAATTTGAAATGGGTTAGGGTCACCTATCACTTGGTCGATTGGATGACTCGTTGGACTTGGATTAGGATTAATACTAGACTCAATCTCAGGGTCGGAGTTGAGTCTGGTATGAGTCGGTTTGCTAGTTAGTGTTGCTACGGGTTTTGTAGGTTCATGTCCTTCATCGAACACTACATTAATAGTCTCTTAAACTCTAAGGGTGTCATGGTTGTATACCCTATAGGCTCTACTTGTAGTCAAATATCCTAAGAAGATTCCGATAAAGGTTTTGGAGGTGAACTTTCCTAGGTAATCCTTAGTGTTCAAGATATGTACCTTACATTCAAATACCCTAAAGTACTTGATGTTAGGTACTTTGTCGTGATAGATTTTGTACAAGGTCTTAAGGTACCTCTTTACCAAAAGGATCCTATTTTGGACATAGCAAGTTGTACTAATGGCTTCTGCCCAAAACCTATTAGAGAGGTTATATTCGTTTAGCATTGTCCTAGCAGCTTCTTGTAGGGTTCTATTTTTACGTTCGACTAGGCCATTTTGTTGTGGGGTTCTAGGACATGAGAACTCATGGTGATATCCATTTAGGTTACAGAATTCTGTAAACATGTGATTTTCGAATTCACCACCATGATTGTTCCTAAGTCTTTTAATTTTAAGGTTCTTTTGATTTTCAATTAGTTTAAACAAGTTGATGAGTTGATCTAGGGTATCACTTTTATGTTTGATGAACCTAACCCAAGTAAACCTAGAATAGTCGTCAATTATGACTAAGCAGAATTGACTACCATTAAGTGACTTAGCTCCATGTGAATCGAATAGATCCAATTATAGGAGCTCAAGAACACTTTTGGTTCATTCTTGATTAGTTAGTTGATGTTGTGTCCTAGATTATTTACCTTGTTGACAAGTATTACAAATTTTATTGTCTAAGTTGTTAAGGTTGGGCAAACCTCTGATTGAGCTACTCTGACTCATCTTGTGGATGAGTCTTGGGTGTGAGTGACCGAGTCATCGGTGCCACAACCAAGATTCCTCTTGCTATGTCATAAGACACTTGGTTGAGGAGTTAGGTAGATTAATAGTATAGATGTTGCTATTTCTAGTTCCTTTAAGGATTGTTTTAGAGGTTTCATTTGTTTTAATTACGCATTCATTTTCTAGAAATATGACCTTATAGTTATTATCACACAACTGACTTACGCTAAGTAAATTATATTCAAAATTTTCAACTAGTAGAACATTTTGAATGATAAAGTTTGAGTTGAGCTCAATATCACCTAATCCGATGATTTTGAGCTTGTCGTTGTTTCCAAAGACTACTGATCCTTGTCATTTTAATCGAAGCTTTGTAAACTTAAGTTGATCCCCAGTCATGTGTCAGGAGCAACCACTATCCAACATTCATTGATCCTACATGCAAGGTAGTTGGATCGGATATTGAATTTTTTTTTTAAAAAAAATGGTTGTAAATTATTAGACCTAGATCATCTCACCCATTTCTACATGATCAAACATGTTATCCTTATGTGTTCTTGTGAGATGACTTCAATTTTACTTGATTAATTTAAATGAATCGAAACTAGTCAACCTTGCGTTAGATTCGGATTTGACCCTAAGCTCATCAAGTCACCTCTTTAAGATCTTGGCTTCTAGGTCGCGGCGAGGCACAGGGGCCTTCTTTGATTTGAAAAATGACCACTTCCTTAGACAAAGACAATTTTGAGAAAATAGTAACTTGACTCACTTAAGATCACTTCCTGGTCTAACTAGTCTAGGATACAGTGAGGTAGCTTCAGCTAGTTCCACTCGGTCAAGTGAACCGAATTAGATACGCCTTATCTAGCTCGAGTACCCAAGACTTCACTTTCCTAGCGTACTATCATCTCGTCGCATCCTGGTACTATATTATCAAGTATTGATGAGTTATAATCCCTATCTAACCATTCTAAAAAGAAAAGGAAAAAGACTAAGCATGCAACTTCTAAGTAATAGCACGAACAAGTTTTGTACTAGCTCCCCCGAGACCATTGAATCGGTACGGTCTTTCCACATAGTGGATTTGGTCCTTGGGAAAGCAGTACTGGTTAGATCCTAATTGAGAAATCAAAGTGGTCTTAGGGACCCATGCTTGGACATGTATTCTTTTTCGACTTACGATTGACATATACGACTTGTTAGTCGTATATGAGATAAACCCAAGTTCGACCTTGTTGTACATGACCCTTTGCAATCCAAGTAAGAGGTCAAGTCTCTTGGATCCCAAAGTGAACCTTTCCAACGTGTTCCTAAGATCTTCGACTTGACTTTTCAAAAGTGTGTTCTCAACTTCGAGCTTTTCGACTCGAGTTGAGTCCACCTCTTGAACTTGACTAGTCGAAGAGGTTAGGGAGACCTCGTGTTTAAGGAGTTTAACATCCTCGAACAGGGTCTCGATCTTGGACTCGGACTTAGCTAACTTCCTAGTTAGAAACTTAATTGCATTGTATAAAGTACTAATGAGGGACCGACTTACCTTGAGAGTATCTCATGAACTGGATGTGTATCCATGGCTTGTCTTGAATAGAGATTCGTAGTCTGACTCATCCTCTGGTTCAGATTCTTGCTCAGATTCGGAGTCCGACTCCAATTCGATTGGTTTATCCATGAAAATGAAGTCATTGTCTTCTTCCTCCAATGCCTCTTCCCACGTAGCATTGAGCGCCTTCTTGAACTTCTGTGCTTTGTTTTTGAGCTTCGAACATTCCGACTTGACATGTCCGAACTTGTTGCATTCATAACAACTAATGTTAGAACTAGCTTTAGATTTACCTTCCTTGGGTTGAGTGATGGGTCATTTTCGGCTCTTAATCATCCTCCGAACTAGGTTGACTAGTTCGGTCTCCATCTTCAGATCAACCTCCGACTCGTACTCATCTTCTTCTTCCTTCGGGGGTGGCTTACTTGCGGGCTTCTTCTTTTGACCTGCAATAAGAGCTATACCTTTCTCATGTACCGAATTAGACTATTCGTGGAGTTCGAATTCTGAAAATAATTCATCTAACCTAATTTTTGATAAGTCCTTAGAGACCTTATAGGCATCGATCATGGATTCCCACAAGGTAATCCTAGGAAATGAATTCAACACATACCTTATTAGGTCGCGATTTTCGACCTTTTGTCCGATGGCGTGCAAACTGTTGACGATCTATACCCGAGCATGTAGTTGAGTCATGGTCTCATGTTCCTGCATTTTTAAATTACATAATTTATTAAAAAGAAGGTCCCATTTGCATACCTTTGCTTCGTCGGTTCCTTGATGCAGTTCCACTAATTTGGTCCACAAGTCCTTTGCACTGATGAAGGGGCCGACGCGATTAAGCTCCTCCTTGGACAAACTGCATTGGAGGATTTGAGTCGCCTTGGCATCGGCTTCAACTTGTCTTTTTGTAGCATTGGTCCATTGGTCATAATCCAAAGATTCACCCACTTCGTTAGTCGGAAGTGTGAATCCCATTTGGATTATGATCCACATCTCGATTTGGGTCTTAAAGAAGCACTCCATCCAACCCTTCCAATAACGGAAGTCATCTCCATTGTAAAACGGAGGTCGGACGGTGCTAAAACCTTCAAGATGGGCCATTGACACAAAAAGAGCAAGAAAAAAAAAGAAGAAATCTAGCAACGACAAAAACAAGAGAAATGTACCAAGACTTGCGTCTTGGATTAGTAGTGCGGGAGAGAATTTAAATGAACGAAAGAGCTTGTAAAAAATTTGAAATAAACAGAAATAAAAACGAAAATAAATCTGTAAAAAAAACAAGATTGGTGATTTCACCAAATCTTAGCACCCCCGGCTTTGATACCAATTGTTGGATCGATTTGAGCGCTAGAGGGGGGTGAATAGCGCAAAACACTTTTCGTTCGTTTATAAAAATGCGAGTAAGATTAAATACAACAGAAAGAAAATATTACTCATTTGTTTTTACTTGATCATAGCCTTCGGCTGCTAGTCCAAGGCCCTAATGGTCCTAGACCGCGTACGGAGGGCAAAACACTAAAAACACTCCTCGTTAGAGATAGGAGTAAGCGAATACAATCGATACGAAAAAGCTCAAGGTAGAGAGACACTCCCCCTCTCCTTGATACTATTAAAACACAATAAATACATATTTAACGACAACAATAAAGAAAATACCAATGACTATTAAAGTAATGGAAGTTAGGCGCTTGTCGTCAGAGATGCGGTAGCACTTCGTCGTCGTAAGGTCGTCGTAGAAGAGTATCGTAGCGGAGGCTTTTTGGAGAGCTTTTGATGATGGAAATGGGGTGGAGAACCCCTACTTTTATAGCCTTAAAAACCCTAGACATTTAGATCTTCAACCAATGAGAGCAAGCCTCCTATCCCTTCAAAAATGGAGATAAGCTTTGACTCTCCTCGAAGCTGATCCTTGACCAACAGTCGACTGCTAGATGGATCATTCGACTGATACAAGCCCTCAGTCGACTGATGGTAGGTTTTTCAGCTTCAACGAAGAGTTATCTTGAAAATACAGTTAATATAAGTAAATTAAATGACCATATACCATCCAATCTCGACTTACACCTTCCATGGGAGGTATTGGTCGGATCGTCGCCTAAGAACGTCCTCATATAGAAATCATGACCTTCCTTGCACTGACTCACACGAGCTTACCTCGACATTTACCTTGTAGCTTCTGCTTCCGGTCTTCCACTTGATTCCTTCGTCACCCTCTGAAGTCATCCCGGTGTCGCCCGACCACCACGGCTCCCTCCGGGTGTCGCTGACCTTCAGCTCTAGCTTTAGCACTTTTCTGCTCACTTGATTTAGCTTGTGAGATAACCAAATGAGCTTAACTTTGTATCGTTTGCTATAATAAAAACTCAGGTTCGACTTAGGTGCCTACTACACCAACACATACTAGGTCGACCCATGGCTTTAGGATGAGGTAGGTGGTATGAGGATACCAAATCAATCCCTATGATGAATCAAAACGTGTCTCGTTCCTGAATCTATCACACCCTTCTATCCGCGGTTATCAGAGAGAGGTCAACTCTTTCGCTCCTCCTTAGTTCTCCTAAATCTTTGATATGAGGGTTGTCACCCCTCATATCAGCTACGCACAGTAGATAAAAAGCCAAAACGAATAACTATCGATCTAAACAAACATCAATTGAAAATATGAATTCAAGAACAGAAATATATTTGAAATAACATGTTTTATTCACACAAACAACTCTCTAATCCTAGACTCAAAGAATCTACTCCATGAATACGAGAAGAGAAACACAAAGCTTAATAAATTCATATAAATAATGTAAATTGCGCAAGGAACGTGAATTACAATGCACTGTGGCTTTTCTCTTTGGCATTGAAGTGCAGAACTTGATCCTCGAGTGACTTCCTTCCTCCCCATTGTAAGTTTTCGGTGCTTTTTAGGGAACTGGTGTGCCATCCCGGCCGTCGGGCCTCCCTCTTGGGTTTAGGCATAGCTTTCCTTATATAGACATGAGGCCGGATCTTCTCGAAACCCGAAAAAAACCTAATCATGTCGAAAATGCACCAGCGCCACACGGTCGTGTGTTTCCACATGGTCAGGCCATGTGTGGTGCTGTGGTGGCCAATGTTGAGCTTTGGATATGACCGTGTGTAGTCACATGCCCTGGTCGTGTCCCCTTCTGTGTCCAGCTACCAAATGCCCTTCTTTCGCTCCAAAAGTGCACTGTTTTCCCCATGAAATGCTATCCTTCACACAAAAGCACAAAGAGTATATTTTGAACTAGAAAATAGGAAATACATGCAAAAAAAAGTATGATATGCATGAAACAAGTATAAAATGCCGCAAGATATGGGCAAAAACTACTCCTAAAACCCTATATGTTTTGCTCACATCAGAAAGAAGAGAAATGAAGAAGAGATCTGGCTATGGGGAGAAGCAAAGTTGTGGTGAGGAAGAGAAAAATCGTGAGTGAGGAGTGGAGTTGCGATCGGTTAGGGATTTAAAGGTCATTCGGTGCTTGGGTTTAAGCTAACCTGGTTCGTGGTTTGACCCAAGTTAAGCCCAACCATTAGTTAAACCCAACCATTAATTAAACCCAACCAACTACTTAAGAGGTTAATCCAAATACTTAAATAATTAATTTTTTTATCACCGTATTTTACATTCTCCCCCACTTAATAAAATTTTGTCCCAAAATTTCGTACTTAAATGCGATAATTGATTCAATAAATTTTCTAAACCACCACATACCTCATATAAACAGATGTGGGTATCGAGCTTGAATAGTATCTTCCAACTCCCATGTGTCCTCCTCATCAGTATGATGTTGCCATCCAACATTTACAAGTCGAATAGTTTTGTTCCGTAATTGATGTTCCTTGTGACCAAGGATCCGCACTGGAATCTCCTCATAAGTTGCATGAGGTTGGAGTGGAATCGGTACCTCTTTCAGAACATGATCAGAATGTGGCACACATTTCCTTAACATAGAAACATGGAATACATTATGAAAACCACAAGAGTCAGAGGTAAAGCCAACTGGTAAACCACACTCCCAATTCGCTCCAATATCTCAAATGGACCAATGTAGCATGGAGCTAATTTTCCCTTTAGCCCAAATCTTTTGACTCATTTTGTAGGTGAAACTCGCAAAAATACATAATCCTCTACTAAGAACTTCATAGGCCTTCGCCTCCGATCTGCATAACTCTTTTGTTGATCCTGTGCCTTCGATATCCATCGTCTGATGACATGCACTAATTCTACATCATGTTGAATACTCTGTGGCCCCAGTGTTGGGACCGTGATGTCATCTAGAAGGGGGGTGAATAGCGATTTTAGACATCGATGGAATTCGTTCGTGTTCGTCTCTACAAAGCTTGTTATGCATAGAAGAATATATATAAGAGCAATAACAAAAATGAAGGCAAACACAAAAACACAAGGATGTAACATGATTCGGAACCTCAAGGTTCCTACTCCACGGGGTGAGCTCAAATGAGCTCTAGCGATGCAACCGATACCACTAATCAGTAATACTCCTTGACAACACATCGGAGGTGGAGAAACCTCTTACAATGATTACAACAGTAATACAAAGTAAAACAAGCAATTACAAATCAAATACAACAAAAGAATGAAAAGAACACTTTACAAATGATGTTTTGGAAGCTTGCTTATTTGGTTGCTTGAGCTACACTTGGAGACCCTGAATTGCACCAGAAAATTGCCCCAAATCGCCCTAAGGAACCATAGCCAAATCCTTCTCCATGAGCTACTTTTATAACCTGTATTCAGGCTGGATTTCGCCTAGCAGTCAACTGATCGAGACCATCAGTCGACTGCTCCTGTAGCCATTGTCTCACAACAAGTCGAGCCATGTTGGATAAGTTCCAATGAATAGACCATCAGTTGACTGATCATGCCTATCAGTCGACTGATCGAGTCATCACTCGACTGTCAAACCCTAACAGTCGACTCAGAAAAATTTTGTTTCCGAAACCCGACCATCAGTCGACTGTTGGGTTTCCTAGCACCCACGTGGGTGTGTGTTCGAACATGTTTCGTAAATATGGACACAACGAAAGCAAAAAGAAGCAATAAACTAATTTTATTACAATACACACACCACACGCATGGAGGATACAACAAATGTAGACATAATCACTATTTTAAATTTTGCAATAAAAGGAAATTTATTCTAGTTATACCTGACGTGTCACGTGTAGCGGGAATGACATCAACCGTAGCAACCCTCGCTAGAATCGCCTCTATCTGTATCCACGCCAAATATCTTCAGGATAGCTTCACAAAGCCACGAGCCCCGTCTTCGCAAGAGTTACTAGCCTCGTGTCGAAGACGTTGTGATCCAAGAGATGATCACAATCCGAATCAAAATTCGGATCTAAAAACGAGCTCCACGAACTTTCTTCTCGGAAGCCGTTTTCGTCAGCCAATTGATGAAACCTTGGTCCTCCACCTATAAGAATTTCCGGAGATACAATCCCCGGAAAGTAGGTCATTGTCGGAGTGCAAAACGCCGACCAAACGACCTCTCTACGAAGAGAGAAACAACTGCCCAAAACTGGACAGCTTGTGGTGGTGGAGAAGACGGTCGACCTATCAATGGCTGGTTGCTCCTTCGTCGCCGACGGCCAAGGGAGGATGGCCGGGGGAGTCGTCGATGGCTGGTGGGTGGCCGGCGGCGAGGAGGAGAAGCTGCAACAATCTTGGGCAACGGCACAAGAGATGGGCGGCAACCCTAGAGGAGGAAGAGGAGAGGAGGCTAAGGTTTCCAAAACCCTTGAACCAATTAATTCCCCACGAAAAACCCTTAAGTCATATTTTTATAGAGAACACATTCTCCTAACGGTTATTGGTTCATAATCAAAACCCGTTAACGCGCTCCAATAACTTAAGTTAAAATAAACCAAACCGCGTTGGTCTATTTTAAGTTAAAACGAATCGAACCAACTTTGGTTCATTCATTTAAAACAAACAAAACCACTTTGGTTTATTTTTCACCATTGGATTAGAACCAAACCGATTTGGTTCATCCATTATGTCTTCATAAGAGTAGGCCCATCCATGCTTCCGATGTGACTGAAACAATTTCATACTCATTATTTGTTTGGTCCAACCAAACCAAGTCTCTCTCAATCTAAGAATCCTATTCTCAAGCTCATTTTAAATCCTTCGGATTACACTCGTTGTTCGTATGACCAAATAAGTTTCCGATTTATGTTGGTCGTCTATAATTAACCATTGATTATAGAACGATCATGAGTGGCATCTAGTAGTACATCATGATCCCCAATTAACCGAAAAATCAACGGTTGATCCCAAAACCATTTCTGAAACCCTTCAATAGCTACAATGAATTGTGTCACATTCCCTTCACTCATCTTATACCCACTTGGTTAAAGACATATTCTATCGTGTCAATCCCCACTAGGCTGACTACTGTTGGAGGATCGGTAGCTAACTAGAGGGGGGTGAATAGCCCTTTATTGATATACGATGAAGATCGTTCGCTTAATCATCTACAAGCAAAGTTAGTGCAGCAGAATATGCTAATACAAAACAATTAAGCTAAATACAAGAAGTAAAAAGAAGAGCAATCGCTAACACAATTATGTAATGTGGTTCACAGCCCTTGCCGCTAATCCATGACCGATTCATATGGCGAATCACTCCCTCAACCAAATCTTCACTAGTCTCTCCTTTGCACTAAGCAAGGTGGAGGTAAACCTTTCTTACAATCTCCCTCTTTACAATAAGATTGAAATAATAGCAAGAAAGAGGGAAGAAAACATTTAGAGCACTTGGGAGTATGATTGGAGTTCAAGCATTAACCTACCCAAGTGACCCAAGGCCTCTTCTTATAGGGAAGAGGCCATTCTTCCCATTGGGCACCTAGTAGTCGACTGATACAGTCATCAGTCGACTGCTACTATAGCCATTGCCTCGCAACGGCTTCATCCATGTTGGCTTCCAGCCAACGGCTCCCACATCAGTCAACTGATCATCCCAATTAGTCGACTGATAGAGCCATCAGTCAAGTGACCGAAGCGATCACTCGACTGGAAAACCTTCTGTGCTCGAATTCATCTTGATCAGTTGACTGATGGTCGAGCAGTCGACTGTTGGGCCAGAAAAGGTTCAATCGAACATCGGTCAAGCACCAGAGAGTGCCATCGACCTAGAGCAATCGACTGATATCTATATCAGTCGACTGGTGTCGGGTAAAACCTCAAACAACCATTTGTTTGAGCATCCGACACTTGACTTAGTCATTCGGCCAAGTTCACCTATGAGCTACGTTACATTTCACTCATCCTCTCATCTTGCTTGAAGTCCCTCGTTGAAGTTCTCTTCGACCGGCCACACCCCTCGGATGCACCAAGTGCACGGTTTTGCAATGTCTTCCTTCGCGTTTCGCCCTGAAGTCTACTTCCTTGGCTTCACTCCAATGTTGCTCGTCCGACGGTCCTTTGGATGCACCAAGTGCACGGCTTCGCAATGTCGTCCTTCACCGACTTAAGGACCCGAGCCATGAGATGGTGAACTCACCAATACTAACATCAAGCCAATCCCATGTGTGAATTACTAAGTCCTGCACGACATCAACACACATATCAAATAAATATTACAACCTAACTTAAACCCTTTGCCACACACATCAAAACGACATCATATATGGGTTGAATGCCCTAACAATCTCCTCCTTTTTGATGTGTGGCAATCCGTTTAAGTTAGGTAAAACAATAACAAATACATAAGGAAGATGAGCATGTAATTCAAACATGGAAATCAAACATCCCCCTTAATACATGCAAACTCCCCCTTATCACATGCTAATTCCCTCTAGCATAATTAACTTAAACCCACATATTTCTCCTCCTTTGACACCATCAAAAACATTAACATATGTTATACAAGCATGACATCGAGTCTAGGGAACGAAAATCACTAAAATATTACTCAAAACATGATAAAACATATTACTATGCTCGTGCACAGTACATCAGTCAACTGAATCAGGGCGCCAGTCGACTAGCACCAGTAAAAGCATAATTTCTGATTTTCGACTCAAATTTCAGAAATGCATTAAAAATTTCAAAAAATTCTAAAAATCATGAAATTCAGGGAACATAATTCTAATAAGTTCCTTTATTAGTGAAAAATATTTTTTCATGAAAATTAATTTAATTTTCAAACATTTGGCAAAAACTCAAAAGTTGTCACTCAAAAGTTGTCACTCAAAAGTTGTCAAAACTTTCAATTTTGTATCAAGCTGAAAGCTAGTTTTGCCTTAGAAACTTTTCAAAGCATGAACTTACAGATTATCAAACATAAAATGATTTTGAAATATTTGAAATATCCAACCATGATCTTTGGGCAATATGTCTATGACTTACATATATGTTTTCCCCATGATTGGTCTATTATTGTTATCATGATACATATAATGACTCATCAAAATGTTATAATCATAAGTGAGTCATTTGTATCATCCTAACATCTCACCCATGCTATGTTTTCAATCAAGTTAGCCTATAGTGAGCGTGAGATGTGCTTAAGGTATTTCATACTTAACCATCAATTTTATGCAATTCTGCCCAAGGTTAAGTATCATGTATAAACCCCCATTATGTTCATAACACAAGATTATCATATAATTTGCATATTATGATCATACACCAAATATTATTATCCAAATCATAAATCATGATTATTTATCAAGTATAAAATCAAGCATAAATCATGATTTAAACATTCAATTCATAAATGATACATTATCATCACCCAACACTACCATCCAAATCATGAATCATGACTATAAATATGTATATCAAATATAAAATCAAGCATAAATCATGATTTAAACATTTAATTCATGAGTTACACATTATCATCACCCAACACTAAGTTAGAAATTTTCACCCACATCATCCTCATAAATCAAACATCACAAGTCTAAAACTAACATCCTCATCATCCTAAGTCAACCATTTAACATGATATAAACTTAAGTTCACTTATGGTTGACTAACCTAGGTTCTCCTAACCCTTAAGGATGGACTTAGGAACCCAATATAGATTCTTTCCAATAGGGTTCACTAAGTATTCCTTTGGAATCCATTTCCTAGCTACCATTGTAGTTTTAGCCTGACCTCTAGCAATCAAACAATGGTAGGCCTTTTCATTTTTGGATCCCTTGTAGCCTAGACCCTTCTTGTTAAAACTAGCCCTTTGGCTCCCAATGATCATATTTAGGGTGTTGGAGCCAATGGTGAATTTTTCTAGGGCTTTGTGAGGAATTCTACCTTTTCCCTTAGAGCCTTATTTTCCTCAACTAAGCATGCATCATTTACACTAGAAGAATTATCATTGTCATGAGAACATGCAATTTTCAATTTTTCTTCTAGTTCATTGATTTCATTAAGCATGCTTTTATTTTTCTTTTTAACCCTAAATAGCTCCTTAGTTAAACTAGTAATCATGGAAATAACTTTCTTGGGAGGAAGATTCATTACCTCACTTACCCAATCTCCTTCTTGTGATTCCGATGAGGATGAAGATGAAGCTCCCCCTTCACTTGAGCTCTCCTCACTTGAGCTTGTTTCTTATTTTTCCGAGGAGGTGGAGTCCAAGTCTTCTATTGCCATATGTGCAAGACTTGTGAATGCTTGTTCTCCCTCCGATGATGATGATGGATCATCCCATGTTGCCTTGTGTGACTTGGCCTTCCCTTTTTCTTTTGTTTTTCTTTCTTCTTCCTTCTTCTTGCTCCCCTTCTTCTTGTCTTCTTTCTTTCTCCTTTCTTCCTTGCTTTTGTTCAAGAGGGGACAATCATCCCTTATGTGTGCCTCTCCTTGGCAATTGTAGCAAATAATTTTTCTCCTCGACCTTCTTCCCCTATCATGAGACTTGTTAAATTTAAAGTTTTTTAATGCATGTCTCACCTTTCTTACCATGTAGGCTTCTTCATTACTATCCATGGAGGAGGAAGATTCTTCATCGGAGGAAGAGGGTGGAGTCTCCTTCTTCTTCTTTCCTTTTTCTATTACTAGTGCTACTCCCCTTGATGGGTTGATTTGATCTTCAACTATGCCTTCAAGCCTAGTCTCATGTAATTCCATGTTGGAGAAAAATTCATCTAGAGTACTTACTTCTAGATTCTTTGAGATATAAAAGGAGTCCACCATAGATCTCTATTTTGATGACTAGGGGAATGCATCTATTTCCTTCATTACCATGTTCCGGTTCGAAAGCTTTTCTCCTACACTTGTCAAGCCGTTAATTATCTCTTTAAAATGAGAATGTAAGGATAATACCTTTTCTCCTTTGTCAAGCTTGATGTTGTTTAATTGAGAGCGGAGGAGATCCCTTCTTGCAAGCTTTGCCTCGGAGGTGCCCTCATGAAGTTCTACAAACTTTTCCCACATCTCCTTGGCACTTGCGCACTCTCTAATTCGGTTGATCTTTTGTTGGGGGAGCACATTGAAGAGGTGATGTTTTGCTTTTGAATTCGCAAGGTGCTCCTCCCTTTGCTTCTTTGTCCATCTTGACTTCTCTAATGACTCCCCTTCTTCATCCCTAGGCAACTCGAAACCGTTTTCCATAATAAGCATTATATCAAAGTCGGTCTTGAAGAATACCTCCATTTTCTTTTTCCACCAAGCGAATTCTCCTTCGAATTTAGGCGGATGAATGTTGGAGCCAGCCATCTCTTGTCGTGCTTGTGTTGGCGATGAGTCTGCGACAAGCTCCTCGCTCTGATACCACTTGTTGGAATATCGATGGCTAGCTAGAGGAGGGTGAATAGCCCTTTATCGATATACAATAAAGATCGTTCGCTTAATCGTCTACAAGCAAAGTTAGCGCAACGGAATATGCTAATACAAAACAATTAAGCTAAATACAAGAAGTAAAAAATAAGAGCAATCGCTAACACAATTATGTAACGTGGTTCATGGCCCTTGCCGCTAATCCATGAACGATTCGTATGGTGAATCACTCCCTCAACTAAATCTTCACTAGTCTCTCCTTTGCACTAAGCAAGGTGGAGGTAAACCTTTCTTACAATCTTCCTCTTTACAATAAGATTGAAATAATAGCATGAAAGAGGGAAGAAAATGTTTAGAGCACTTAGGAGAATGATTGGAGTTCAAGCATTAACCTACCCAAGTGAACCAAGGCCTCTTCTTATAGGGAAGAGGTCATTCTTCCCGTTGGGCACCTAGCAGTCGACTGATGCAGTTATCAGTCGACTGCTGCTGTAGCCGTTGCCTCGCAACGACTTCATCCATGTTGGCTTCTAGCCAACGGCTCCCACATCAGTCGACTGATCATCCCCATCAATCGACTGATGGAGCCATCAGTCGAGTGACAGAAGCGATCACTCGACTGGAAAATCTTCTGTGCCTGAATTCACCTTGATCAGTCGACTGATGGTCGAGCATTCGACTACCAAACCCTAGCAGTTGACTGTTGGGCTAGAAAAGGTTCAATAGAACACCGGTCGAGCACCAGTCGAGTGTCATCGACCTAATGCAGTCAACTGATATGTATATCAGTCAACTGGTGTTGGGTAAAACCTCAAACAACCATTTGTTTGAGCATCCGACACTTGACTTAGCAATTCGGCCAAGTTCACCTATGAGCTACATTACATTTCACTCATTCTCTCATCTCGCTTGAAGTCCCTCGCCGAAGTTTTCTTCGTCCGGCCATGCCCCTCGGATGGACCAAGCACCTGGCTTCGCAATGTCATCCTTCGCGTCTCGCCCTGAAGTCTACTTCCTTGGCTTCACTCCAATGTTGCTCATTCGGCGGTCCCTCGGATGCACCGAGCGCCCAACTTCTCAATGCCATTGTTCACTGACTCAAGGACCCTAGCCATGAGATGGTGAACTCACCAACGCTAACATCAAGACAATCCCATGTTTGAATTACTAAGTCCTACACGACTTCAACACGCATATCAAATAAACATTACAATCTAACTTAAACCCTTTGCCACACACATCAAAACCACATAATATATGGGTTGATTTCCCTAACAACTGTTGTGATTTTCGAGCCGTAAAAATCACTTTTTGCGTTGCGGAAACCTCGGAAGCCCGACAACGGATCCGTGCGAAGATATAAAAATAAAACATATATGTGCTTAAGTAAACTTAGATCTACCTTAGATCTAGAATATGAGAGTGTTACCCTCGTAGCTACGCCCTTCGCTTATCCCGCTCGTCCAAACACTTTGTCGGAACTCAAGAGTGTCAAGTGTACACTCCTCTACAAGTATCCACACGGACAAATGGTGGAGAAAAACACCTTAGAGTATGCTAGCACCCTTTAGGTATTTCGTCCAAGGAAGTATTGGGAGAGCAAGAAGGAGAGCTAGGAAGAAGATGATGAATTTACTCACCAAAAATTGAATTCATCCATCAAATGAAAGTGGCCAGCCACTTATTGTTGGGGGGTTACATGCAAGCATGTAACTCCAAGAGCCTATGGCTCTTTATCTCCCTCATGAGATGGCACCACATGATAAGTCCATGATGATGTGGAACACCATCATTGGCCGGCCCCCATGCCAAGTCACCATGACATGGCAAATGGTCAAGTCAAAATTGACCATTCATCTTCCCTCTCAAGTCAAGTCAAACTTGACCTCTTTTCTCCCATGGTTGATCAAATCTAACCACTTGATTCAAGTCAATTTGATTTAATGAATCTCTATTCATTAATTTAAATTGACTCAATGAATCAAATCTAAATTAGACTCATTCAACACTTGAATCAAATTGAGTCTAACTCAATTAGTCTAATTTGGATTACTCTTAATCCAATTTGGTTCATCCCATGAACCTAATCCTCATGGTTCATCATATGAACCTAATATCCATCTAATTTCCCTTTGTGTGTGACCCTATAGGTTCTTGTAACATTGGCAATGTCCCTAAACCGATTTAGGAACATAAGCAATGAGCGGTATCTAGCAACACATCATTGTTACCCAAGTTACAAGAATGTTGAGCTCCAACATCACCTTTGTGACTACTAATTGTGACTCTCACAATATGTGACAATGTCCCTCTATCCGTGACATCTAGATTGACCAATTGAGGCATAGACCGTGTCATCCTCGGTACAATCTATATCTGAACTCCAAGTAGACTCACTCTAATCAAATGAGCTCAATATCTCATATTGACTCATTTGGGCATGACCATGCACTTCGTGGTCTCACTCTATCAAGAATAACGATGTCACTCCCGTCATATAGGAGGGATAGATCCCATCTACATCACTCACATCCCTCCGCATAATTTGTTACATACCCAGTAATCGCCTTTATACTCCACCCATTTATGGGTGACGTTTGACGAAGCCAAAGTATGCAACTCCTTATGTAGGGAACCATGGTGACTTCACGTCTAAGGACTAATAGTCATACTAATAGCCACATGAGAAAGTATATAACCCTCATATAACGATCCATGATACTTTCTCATGGTGGGTCATTCAGTATACATTCTCCAATGCATATCCATGTGTCAACTTGATATCTCATATCCATGACTTGTGAGATCAAGTCATCGTGTTGACCTACATGCTAGTCTCTATGCATTAATATTGTCCCTGAATGTTAATACTTGACTAGGAATGATTAAGAGTAGTGTTCTCTATATCATCTCATTATCGATTCAACCAATCGATTGATATAGATAAGAACCTACTACTCAAGGATGTTATTATACTTAGTTATTTGGCACCAATACAAGTAAATATAATAACCATGCCTTTATTAATAGGAATATGATACAATAAAGTTCATACAACAATCATCACATGATTGACTCTAGGGCTTTCACTAACAACAACTACGTCATGTTGGAATGTCGGTGGCCGGCTAGAGGGGGTGAATAGCCCTCTATCGTCGTACAGTGGAAATCGCTCGTTGATTGCTCGTCTACAAATTCGTTAGCGCAAGCGGAAATATAAACAATAAAGAAAAAGAAATAAGTAAAAGAAATCAAACGCTATCACGGCAATGTAGCGTGGTTCACGACCTTGTCGCTAATCCATGACCCGAATCGTCCAAGGTGGATCACGCCTTAAACCTTCCACTAATCTCTCCTTTGAACAAAGCTAAGTGAAGGTAACCTTTTCTTACAAGATATCTCTTCTCACAATAAGATTGGAATAAATGCAAGTAAGAAGAGTGGAAATCATTTGGTCACTTGTGAGGATATTTAGGAGTTAAGCATTAGGCTCCCCAAGTATCCAATGACCCCTTCTTATAGGGAAGAGCTCATTCTTCCCGTTGGGCGCCTAACAGTCGATTGATGCCCCGATCAGTCGACTGATTCTGTAGCCATTGTCCCATAATAGCTTCTTTCACATTGGATTTCATTCAATGACTCTCACATAAGTCGACTGATCATCCCATCAGTCGACTGATGGAGCCAACAGTCGAGTGTCGGAAGCGAGCACTCGACTGATCAACATTTTGTGCCCGAAACCCTTGCAACAAATCGATTGATTCCATCAGCAGTCGACTGGTGTTTTTGTCAGTCGACTGTCAATCCTTGGTAGTCGACTAATGGGACAGACCAGACTCGAACACCAGTCGAGTCAACAGTCGACTTGGAGTAGTCGACTGCCATGGCATGGCAGTCGATTAATGTCGGGAAATCTCATTCGACACTTAGGGAATCGACCAAGTTTCACCTAAGCACTACCTCATCCCGGGTTACAATCGCTCACTCTCATTCCCTTCGAGTCCCTCGCCTTTGAAGTTGTCTTTGTCCGACCACGTCCCTCAGATGCGCCAAGCGCACGGCTTCACAGCGCCATCCTTTGCGTCTCGCCCTTAAGTCTACTTCCTCTGGCTTCACTCAAATGCTCCTCATCCGGCGGTCCCTCGGATGCACCAAGCGCACGACTTTCGCAATGCATCTTTCACCGACTCAAAGACCGAATCATGAGAGGTGAAACTTGTCAATGTTCTATGTGCGAATTACTAAGTCCTGCAAGACTCCAACACACATATCAAAACCATAACAACCTAACTTAAACCCTTAGCAACACACATCAAAACCACATCACATGGGTTGATTGCCCTAACAATCTCCCCCTTTTTGATGTGTGGAAATCCGTTTAAGTTAGGTAAAAACAAATACATAAAGCATAAGGCAAGAAGCATGTAAGTAAAAACATGAGTATCAAATGTTAGGGGGATCGATTGGCCGGCTAGAGGGGGGTGAATAGCCCTCTTCCATTGGATGTCGTATTTCGATCGCTCTCGTTGCGTTGCTTGTCTACGATTGTCGTTAGTGCAACGGAAACAATAAAAAAATAATAATACTAACAACAAATAAGCACACGCAAACACACACGATATACGTGGTTCGAAACCGAATGGTTCCTACTCCACGGGCGAGCTCCTCGAGCTCTAGAGATGCACACGACAATACTCAAAACTCCTTCTCGACTACACGTCGAAGGTGGAGAAACCTCTCACAAGCAATTACAACAGTAATATAAAAATACAAGCAAATACACAAATACAATACACAAGAAAACTTTCACCGATTGCTTTGATCACTTTGCTTGTTGCTTGCTTTAGATGGCTCTTGAAGGACTGGAATGCAGCAGCAATTCCCCTCCAATAGCTCCACAAAAGACTTGGCAAAATCCTCCAACTCGTGCTCCTTTTATAACCTGCATCAAGCTATTTTTGCGCCCATCAGTCGACTGATCGTGACCATCAATCGACTGGTCCCGTAGCCATTGTCTCACAATGGCCAGATCCACGTTGGTTAAGTTCCAACGGATCACACATCAGTCGACTGATGGCACCCATTAGTCGACTGATCATCCATCAGTCGAGTGCTGGCGAGCTCGACTCCATTCGCGTGCGCGTGCGGTCATCACGATCATTGCCAGTCGCTGGCGGTCGATGCTCAACGATGACTACCCTCCCATGTCACCGACCGATCACCAGATTGATTCGAACACTGGTCGAACCCATACGACCTAGAGCAGTCGACTGGCACCTATGCCAGTCGACTGATGTCAGCTAAAACCTCAAACATAACGATGTTTGAGCCTCCGACACTCAGCCTTAGCCACTTGGCCAAGTCCACCTTAGCCCACATGGAGTTCCCCACCGAAGCTCTCTTCCCTCGGCCTACGTCCCTCGGATGCGCCAAGCGCATGACTTCGCAACGCCATCCTTCGCATCTCATGCCCTAGAAGTATGCTTCCCTTTGGGCTCACTCCATTCACTCCCCGTCCGGCGGTCCCTCGGATGCACCAAGCACACGTCTTCGCAATGTCATCCTTCACCGACTCAAGGACCCGAGCCTAGTGAACTTGCCAAGTTCTCAAGACTTTCCAAATGCACCAAGCGCACGGCTTCGCAATGCATTTCTCACCAAGCACCAAGCGCACGGCTTCGCAATGCTTTGGATTTCCCATGCCAAGGACCAAGCGCACGGCTTCGCAATGCTTTGGACTTTCCCATGCCAAGGCTTCTCCCTTGGACTTCCACACCAAGCTCCATGGTTGGATTTTCCATGCCAACCCCATGTTGGACTTTCCCATGACAATCCCATGTAATGAGTTTTGTCTATCATCAAAATACTATCAAGGTACTACTCGAGCCAAACTCGAGTCAACCTGGGTCTATTGCACCAACAATCTCCCCCTTTTTGATGATTGACAAAACTACCATCTCAAGTGTACCAATTCTCCCATATTGGCAATTCTCATATCCCAATGAGAATTCCAACGAACCCTAATTGGTAACTTGGTAACTTCTCCCCCTTTTTGACATTACATCAAAAAGGTCCTCCCCAAGGGTATGAATGTCTCATATCCCAATGAGATCTTACAATCTCTCCCTTGGAGGAACACATGCCTACAATCTTTCTAGTGATCCCATATCACTTAAAGAGAGGCAACCCAATTTTCCTCCCATGAGGAAATACACATCCATCTTCCCATGATGGATACCTCCCCCTAGAGGCTTGCTCCCCCTTGACCATTGCACCAACAATGTCCTTGGAGAGTCCCTAAGCCAATAGGAACATTAACCAAATCAAAATTAAGGCAAAGTTCAACAATGAACTCTCTTCCACCTTAAAATTGATACTCACCCTCAACCCAACTCCTAATCCATATCCAATGGATTTCCACCCTCTCTAATGCTCTCCCAAGCATATCCTAGGGTTAGGAGTGGTTAGGGGACCAAAACATGGCTAAACATGGGCCTAACTATCAAGTTTACCCGAAATCGGCTGTGCGCTACGACTCACGATACCAATCGATCGATTTTATTATCGACCATTGCCATTATAGTAGATCTTTTCCAAATCCATAAGTAAATATATGTAATTTTAAAAATCTTGAAAATGCATACGTATAATACTTATCCTAAACACTATGGGTGAAAAATATTGGAAATTTATTTTACCCATTAAATTAGGAGATTGATACAAAGTTCAAAATTTAAGAAAAGCTTCAATAAAGAGCCATCTTTGTATCATCCCATTCAATGGTGATAGCTATCAAAAGATAGGCTTCACCAAGGTTTTTCAAGATGTTTTCAAAATGTTTTTCAAACCTTTAATTTCTTTTTCCTAAACATCTCACCAATATCTAGATGTGTAAAACATATACAAGTCAAGTTTTTAGTGAGATGTGGGTTTTGTTGTCTTTATGTTCTCATGCATATTTCTAAGGCAATATTATTTGATCCCTTTCAAATTATGCCATAGTCCTTAACTCCATTTTAATTCATGCATGATATGATTATGGCATAGATATGATATAGATAAAAACATATGCCAATATCATGATGTCATGGCATGTGAATGAAACTTAAGCATACATGACATCTAAACATAAATCTAAACAAGATCATGACATTTTTATAGATGAAAATGAAAATGATGACATGGCAAGGCAAATAAAGCATGGCAAGTAAAATATACTAAGGTATAGAATACCTAAGTGTTAAAATTAATTTGCCATTTCTAGGAATTAAAATCATTTTGCCTTAATGCCATTCATTTCCCTAGTGTGCCAAAAACCCAAAAAGGCACACCATGACTTCTATGACCTAATTGTGTCAATTTAAATCATTTTTAACTTCTCAAACCATATTGGCACACCCTAATGTGTCAACTCACAATGGCTAGGTTAACCACCCATCCACTTAGGGTTGACACACCCTAACCCATTTAGCGTGAATCAATCACGCTCTTAGGAACCCAATATCTATTGGAGCTCCTTGGGTTAACAAGGTATTCCCTAGGGATAACTTCCCTAGATGCCTTCCTAATGACCCTTTTAGGCTTTGAAGCCATAGTCTTTTGGGTCTTTCCTAGGTCAACTCTAGAGGTGACTCCTCCATTGACCTTCTTAGTGGCTACATTTGATTTCTTTGAGGTGTTAGCCACTAAACACATACCATGGCTAGACTTAGGGATGACTTCCCTATTAGCCTTGGTTTTCCTAGACCTAGATGTGGTTCCATAATTAAATGGAACATTATGGTAGGACATAGGTTTGTGACCCAAACCCTTCTTGCCCTTAGACATTTCTTGTTTTCTAGGTCTTGACTTTTGTACATTAGACCCCTTAACCGAATTTGATATTATTGCTAGGGTCTTCTCCAAATTTTCTAGCCTTGACCTCAAGGCTTGGTTTTCTAACTCTAATTTTCCCAATTTTGAATTTTCATTTATCTTTTGGGAAATGTTTTTCTTTTTAGGCATATGCCTAGATTTCTTGGGATTAACACCCAAGTTTTCTTCAATTCTCCTAATTGACTCCCTAGGTAAAATAGATCTAGTGTTTTGAGTCCTAGGTTTGTCCTTAGTTATATGAACATGCTTGGCACCTAGACAATACACCTTATTATTTCTCTTAGCATGCTTTTCATTGATAATAGCAAGAGAACTAAAATAATTTTTAGCATGCTTTTTGACTTTAGGAATTAAAGGTGCATTAACTAAATGTACCTTAGGGTTAGCTTTAGGAGCTCCCCCTACATGAATTGCACCTTCTTGCCCTTTCTTCCTCCCCCTAGGGCATTGGCTTTGGTATTGTCCCTTTTGATTGCATTTGAAGCACACAATGTGCTCTTTGCTCTTGATTTTTGGAACACCATCATCGTTTGACTTTGGGTTGACTTTTGGTGTCGATGCCTTCTTCTTAGCCAATTTAGGGCATTTACTCTTGTAGTGCCCTTTCTCCCTACACTCAAAGCATATTATGTGATTTTTATTTAAAATAATGACACTTGAGTTACCTAGGGAGGTGGTGGAGGCCTCTTCACTTCTTCCGGAGGTAGAAGCTTCATCTTGATCTTTCTCCGGAGTAGAAACCCTTTCCTCCCCCTCAATGCTAGAGGTGGAGGTCTCCACCAAGTCATCCACATCTTCAAAAGTGGATGGTGATTCTTCTTCGGCATTCTCCTCTACTTGTGCCGATTGGGAATTTTCTTGGAATTTCATTACCTTATTCCATAATTCCCTTGCATCCCTATAATCACCCAATCTAGACCAAATAGTGTTAGGCAACAAATCACTAATCAACTTGATTACCTTGAGATTTGTCTTGAAGTCTTTGATTTGGTCTTGGTTCCATTTTGACTTCTCAATTGGCTTGTTGTACTTGTCCCTAGGCATTTCAAAACCGTTTTCTATAATAATCATAAAATCAAAATCGGTTTCTAGGTATACCTCCATCCGTTTCCTCCACCAAGCAAAATCTCCATCGAATTTCGGTGGATGGATGAAGCCGGCCATTTGTAGTGCTCTCGCGGCGGTTAGTCCTTGAAGAGCAACCTCGGCTCTGATACCACTTGTTGGGGGGATCGATTGGCCGGCTAGAGGGGGGTGAATAGCCCTCTTCCATTGGATATCGTATTTCGATTGCTCTCGTTGCATTGCTTGTCTACGATTGTCGTTAGCGCAGCGGAAACAATAAAAAAATAATAATACTAACAACAAATAAGCACACGCAAACACACACGATATACGTGGTTCGGAACCGAATGGTTCCTACTCCATGGGCGAGCTCCTCGAGCTCTAGAGATGCACACGACAATACTCAAAACTCCTTCTCGACAACACGTCGGAGGTGGAGAAACCTCTCACAAGCAATTACAACAGTAATATAAAAATACAAGCAAATACACAAATACAATACACAAGAAAACTTTCACCGATTGCTTTGATAACTTTGCTTGTTGCTTGCTTTAGATGGCTCTTGAAGGACTGGAATGCAGCAACAATTCCCCTCCAATAGCTCCACAAAAGACTTGGCGAAATCCTCCAACTCATGCTCCTTTTATAACCTGCATCAAGCTATTTTCGCGCCCATCAGTCGACTGATCGTGACCATCAATCGACTGGTCCCGTAGCCGTTGTCTCACAACGGCCAGATCCACGTTGGTTAAGTTCCAACGGATCACACATCAGTCGACTGATGGCACCCATCAGTCGACTGATCATACATCAGTCTAGTGCTGGCAAGCTCGACTCCATTCTGTGCCCGTGCACAGTGTCATCAGTCGACTGCCGTCCCTTGGCAGTCGACTGATGCTCCCAACAGTCGACTGCCCTCCCATGGCAGTCGACTGATCAGCCAGACTTGATTCAGTCGAACACTGGTCGAACCCATACGACCTAGAGCAGTCGACTGGCACCTATGCCAGTCGACTGATGTCGGCTAAAACCTCAAACATAACGATGTTTGAGCCTCCGACACTCAGTCTTAGCCCCTTGGCCAAGTCCACCTTATCCCTCATGGAGTTCCCCACCGAAGCTCTCTTCCCTCGGCCTACGTCCCTCGGATGCGCCAAACGCACGGCTTCGCAACGCCATCCTTCGCGTCTCATGCCCTAGAAGTTTGCTTCCCTTTGGGCTCACTCCATTCGCTCCCCGTCCGGCGGTCCCTCGGATGCACCAAGCGCACGACTTCGCAATGTCATCCTTCACCAACTCACGGACCCGAGCCTAGTGAACTTGCCAAGTTCTCAAGACTTCCCAAATGCACCAAGCGCACGGCTTCGCAATGCATTTCTCACCATGCACCAAGCGCACGGCTTCGCAATGCTTTGGATTTCCCATGCAAAGCACCAAGCGCACGGCTTCGCAATGCTTTGGACTTTCCCATGCCAATGCTTCCCCCTTGGACTTCCACACCAAGCTCTATGCTTGGATTTTCCATGCCAACCCCATGTTGGACTTTCCCATGACAATCCCATATCATGAGTTTTGTCTATCATCAAAATACTATCAAGGTACTACTCGAGCCAAACTCGAGTCAACCTGGGCCGATTGCACCAACATCAAACTCCTCCTTAAACATGCAACTCCCCCTTAAGACATGCTAAATTTTCCCTTTTAGCAAGATTAACTTAAACCAATCAATTCTCCCCCTTTGACACCATCAAAAACATTATCCAAATGTTATATACGTATGGCATCAACTCTAATGAAAGAATATACCAAAATCCACCCAAAAACCTGATAAAAATAGGTTACTATGCTCGCAGATATCACCAATCAATCGAATGAGGAGGATCGATCGCATGCAAATTCGTTTTCGATTTTCAACTCAATTTCAAAATGCATTAAAAAATCTAGGAAATTCAAAAAATCATGAAATTTTGAGTACATATTTCTTGTGAGTTCCTCTGTCAGTGAAAAATAATTTTTCATGAAAATTCATTTTAATTTTGAAAATTAGGCAAAAACTCAAAAATTGTAAAAAGTCTAAGGTTTGTATCAACTTTAAAGCCTAGTTTTGCCTTGAAGCTTTTCAAACACATGAACTCACTGTTTGAAAAACATAAAATGGTTTTAAAACATTTAAAATATCCAACTATGATCTTTGGGCAATATGTCTATGAATTATACTTATGCTTTCCCCATGATTGGTCTATTATTGCTCTATTGATACATTTAATGACCCATCTAAATGCCATAGGCATTAGTGAACCATTTGTATCATCCTATCATCTCACCGATTGCTAAGTTCTCAATCAAGTTAGCCTTATAGTGGGATGTGCGATGTTCCTAATGGTATTTACACTTAACCAAAATTTTATGCATTTCTACCCATGGTTAAGTATCATCCTAAAAACCCAATCATGCATCAAGAATTATCAATCATGATCATAAATCATCAATCATTGCATATCATGATTATAAATTATAAAATTGAGCATGAATCATGATTTAAACATTCAATTTATCGGTTATGCATTATCATCACCCAACACTATGTTAAAAATTTATAACCCACACCATCCTAAGTCAACCATTAAATATGATATAAGTAGAATCCTCATGGATGACTATCCTAGGGTTTTCCTAACCCTTAAGGATGGATTTAGGAACCCAATATAAGTTCTTTCTTATGGGGTTTACTAAATATTCTTTAGGGATCCATTTTCTAGCTATTGTTTTATTTTTGGCTTGACCCCTAGCAATTAGGCATTGATAGGCCTTTTCATTTTTATTCCCCTTGTAACCTAGGCCTTTCCTATTGAAGCTTGCCCTTTGGCTCCCTATGAGCATGTTCAAAGTATTGGAGCCTATGGTGAATTTCTCTAGGGCCTTAGTTAAATGGTCTACCTTTTTCCTTAAGACCCTATTTTCTTCCATACATGCATCACTAACATTAAAAGGCATGTAATCATCATGTGAGCATGCATCACGTCACACCTAGCCCAAGTATTACTTCCTTGTCCTACGGATTCTAGTTATTGCACATGTATCCAAGAGTACCATACTCTAAACAAGTAATGCTTTGGCCAAAAACTTTAGTAACAATCTGACGAGAGGTTATAGGGTATACATCTCCTCGCAAGGAGTGGTGAATCCTCTGTAAGCTATTCAAACACCTTCAGTTACTTTGACTTATACCCAATCATCCCAAGTCCACATCTCCTCGGAGATGCTTGCTTAAGATGTCAAAGCATAAGTCTTCATGACCAAGATAACTTGAATACCACAAGTCAAAGGAACATCACACTTAAGATGTAGTAAGAACTTCATTGACATATCCATATATGTAGAGAACCATATGAAGCCTTACAACTAGTCACTCCAATGAACTAGTTACCATAACTAGCATCCACGATTAACTCCGGACATCCCAATGTCACCAGCCAGTGAGAAATAGCTGCTTGGATAAACCAAAGAGTATAACTCATGCTAGTCTCAACAAAATCAATTGCGTCCGTATGCATCAATTCATCGACTAGGGATAATTCCAATACATCACAATTACACATGTAGAGATACTCACTAGTTATGATCCAATCACAAATTCAATCATGCTGTGAATCGTATTGTGGACATCCAGTAAATGAGTTTAAGATCCAATCAAATACATGAAAACATGTATACTCAAATAGTGAATCTTCATTTATCAAATAAATGGTACAATCATAAGGCGATTGCCTTTGGACACCTCTCATATATTACTAATATCGATTGCCCGACATATCAGTCAACTGATCAGGCCATCAGTTGACTGCCCAATGCTGGGAGTCGACTGCTAGGCCATTTCCTATAGTCAAACATCAGTCGACATACATCAGTCGACTGATACCCTTATCCATGAGGTTTTAACACCAAGTATGATTCCCTCATACTTGCTAGACCACCCTTAGCCTAGATCTAAGCCTTCTAGCCACCTCCATCAGCCTCACTCCTATTGGATCCCTCCAAGTCATCCATGACTTGTTCATCCATACGCTAGCCTTCAGGTGCTTCTATCAGCTATTGTCATGCTAACATAGTCTACACTGCCAAGGCACATTGGGCTTACGCTGCCAAGACTCCCACTTGGACTTTACATCGCCAACCATTGTACTTATGCTGCCAAGACTCCACCCTTGGACTTTATGCCACCAATATTACCCCTTGGACATCCCTTGCCAACCCATGTTGGACTTTCCATTTGCCAAGACTCAAGCTTGGACTCTCTCATGTCATGTACACAAGACTTGGACTTCTCCATCATATGGTCAACCCAATGTCAACCATATAGTCAAAAAATGGTCAACCCATCGTCAAACATCAAAATACCCTTCGAGTCAAACTCGAGTTCGGTTAATCATGATCCGGGTCGATTGTACCAACAATATCCCCAAACCATTATCAAACATCAAAACACTACTCGAGACAAACTTGAGTCTGGTCAAGCATGACTTGGGCCGATTGCACCAACACCCAGCAACTGTTATTCCCCAACTTCCTTCCATAACACAGGATATCTACGCGGTCTGCCATATAAAGCCTCGAAAGGAGCCATCTGAATAGAAGAGTGATAATTGTTGTTATAAGCAAATTCCACCAAATGAACATGATCCTCCCAACTACCTCCAAAGTCCATAACACAATATCTCAATAAATCCTCCAAAGTCTAAATGGTACGCTCCGACTGTCTATCTGTCTGCGGATGAAATGTTGTACTGAGACGAAGCTCTACACCCATGGCCTGCTAAAGACTCTGCCAAAATCGTGAGGTAAATTGCAGATCTCTATCAGATATGATACTCAAAGGTACTCTATGTAACCTGATAATCTCTCGATAGTATAACTCTATCAGATGATCTAACGAGTTTATCCCACGAATCAGAAGGAAATGAGCCGATTTGGTTAACCGATCCATAATCACCCATATCACATCATGTCCTTTACGGGTTCTAAGCAATCCTGTAATGAAATCCATAGTGATATGCTCCCACTTCCATTCCGAGATCGAAATTTTCTGAAGCAACCCAGCTGGTTTATGATGCACCGCCTTTACTTGTTGGCATACCAAACATCGAGCAACGAAGTTTGCAATATCTCTCTTCATATTGTCCCACCAGTATGAACGCTTTAAATCTTAGTACATCTGGGTACCACCAGGATGTATAGCAAATCTCGAATGATGTGCTTCCCGTAACAATTCTTCCTTAACTGGATGCGTGTCCAGAACACATAATCTTCCACGAAAACGAAGTACTCTTTTCTCGTCACACGAGAAATATGTCTTTCGTCTTGAGTCTATTATGTTGCACAAAAACTGAAGTTACTGATCACTAACTTGTGCCTCTTTGATCTTCTCACAATAGCGGACTGGGCAACCATAGAAACTAATATCCCCGGGATGTTTGACCTTGTTCAGACAATCCCAACTCTGAGAACTATCGAACTAGATCGGTAACTGCTATCAAATGACTGGTCAGAATCCCACGGGACTTACTTCTCAGTGCATCTACTACCACATTAGCTTTTCTGGGATGATAATGAATGGTGCAATCATAATCCTTCAGATATTCCATCCACCGCCTCTATCTAAGATTCAATTCTTTCTGTGTGAAAAGATATTTCAAACTCTTATTGTATATATAGATCTCAAAAGTAATTCTATACAGATAATGTCTCCATATTTTCAAGGCAAAAATAATGGTTGTCAACTCCAAATTGTGCACAGGGTAATTCCTTTCGTGGTCCTTTAGTTGACGGGAGGCATAAGATATCACACGGTTGAACTGCATCAGAATTTCTCCCAACCCTTGGAAAAAATCATCAGTATATAGTACCATCCCATCAACACTAGAAGGAATCACTAACACTGGTGCAGAAATTAACCGTTGTTTAAGTTCCTGAAAGCTAGTTGCACAACCCTTTGACCAGGTGAACTTGATCCCCTTATGGGTCAAGCAAGTAAGTAGTGTGGCAATACTAGAAAATTCCTTTACAAATCTACGATAATACCCAGCCAAACCAAGAAAACTACAGACTTCCTGAATTGATTTTGGCTGCTCCCAATCGGTACTCACCTCGATTTTATTAGGATCTACAGAAATACCTCTGTTAAATACCACATGTCCAAGAAAATCCACTAAGGATAGCCAGAAGGTACATTTACTGAACTTGTCATATAGATGCTCTCGCTGCAACGTCTCCAACACTATCCGAAGATGATGTTCGTGCTCCTCCACAGACTGGGAATATATCAAAATATCATCTATGAATACTATCACAAACTGATCCAGGTACCTCAAGAATACCCAGTTCATCAAATCCATAAACACAGTTGGGGTATTAGTGAGACCAAATGGCATCACCAAAAACTCATAATGTCCATAACGAGTGCGGAATGTTGTTTTTTGAACATCCTCCTCTCTTAATCTAAGCTGATGATAACCTGAGCGCAAATCAATCTTAGAATACACACATGTATCCTTGAGTTGATCAAATAAATCCTCTATCCTTGGCAATGGATATTTGTTCTTCACAGTTGTTGGATCGAAAGCGTTGCTAGAGGGGGGGGGGGGGTGAATAGCGAGTGTAAAATCTTTTCGTTCTTTCGTTAGTTCAATTAAAACATAGAGATGCACAGTGGAAAAATATATAACACAAGTTTGTTTTTACTTGGTTCACAAACCAACGGTTGCTAATCCAAGGCCCCACGATCCTTGACCGCATACGAAGGAGCAATCTACTATAGAGTCTCCTCCTCGTTGGAGGTAGGAGACAACGATGTCAAAAACCAAAAACACGAGGATGAGGCAACAAGCCTACCTCACCTCGTTACGATTAAAACCACGAATACAATAAATAAAAACTAATACTTGTTGTTGTCAACGAAGAGATTCTGAACTTGCCGTTGCATCGACGTTAGAGTTTTGGCATTGTGGGAGCACTTTGAGAGTAAGATGGATGATCTTTGGGTTGGATTCCTCCCCTTCTTTTATAGACTTGTGCCTTGGAATAAGTTTAGATGCAGATCCTCAACTTTTAGAACTTATCATGAGGTGGCACCTTATCTTATCGCGAAGTGGCAGCTTCAAATATTATCCTATTTGACCTAGCACAAAAGGCTGATTCATCGCCATCAGTCGACTGATATGTAGCAGTCGACTGCCAATAGTCAGCAGTCGACTGCCAGCCTGGCCACTTCCCTGCAGTAAGAGGTTAGCATAGAAAATGATAAATGCGACGATTTCTTACCGTCCGATCTCAACCGAGACCTTCCACTGGAATTCTTAGTTGGATCGCCGCCTACAATCATCCCTGTATAGACGACACAACCTTACAATCTCTCTTCGCACACGTGCTTACCTCTGGTCCTTTATGACATGTTGCTTTGCTTCCGGTCTTCACCTGGTTTCTTCGACTCCCACGAAGTTCTCCCGATGTCGCCCGACTACCACGGTTTCCTGACTCGAGATTCTTCGGGTGTCACTGATCTTCGGCTTAGCTTAACCATTTCCTGCACACTTAATTCAGCTCATGAGATAACAATATGTCCTTAACTTTGGATCTTTTCCATAATCAAAACCTAGGTTCAATTATCTGGTGCTCCTGCACCAACAACAATTATCGCATTCAATTATTGGTAGTCAATGCATAACCGCAACGATCCATCTTTCTTTTTAACAAAAAGTACTGGAGCTCCCCATGGCAAAATGCTAGGATGAATAAATCCCTTATCCAACAACTCCTGCAGTTGCACTTTAAGTTCATTCATCTCTTTCAGTGTCATCCAATAGGGAGTCTTCAATATTGGTGCAGTTCCCGAAATAACCTCTATCACAAATTCCACTTGCCTAAAAGGTGGCAAGCCCGGAAGTTCATCTGGGAATACATCTGGATACTCTCGGACTACTCGCACACCTGAAAGGGGTAGCAGTCCCTCACTCTCATCTTTGACTAAAGACAATAAGTACCCCTAACAACCATGGGACAATAGTTTTTGAGCTTGTATTGATGATATAATTGACACTCCATCATCTCTACTACCAACGAATTCCCATGCAAGTTGATCTGGTGGTCGAAAAGTCACTACTCTTGATCTATAATCCACTATAGCATAATAAGTAGCTAACCAATCAATACCGAGAATGATATCAAACTCTATCATTTCCAACACCTGAAGGTCCACCGTAAAGATATGCCCATCAAAATCCAATGGGAAACCTTTGATTTCTTGATGGCTAGTCAACACCTCTCCTGATGGTAACGATACTGCTAGCCCACAAGAACTAACCATCGGAATCCTTCCAATCCTACCCAAAAATATTCTAGATACAAAGGAATGGGAACTACCAGTATCAATCAAAGTATCAACATATATAGAATTAACTGAAACCACACCCTGAATGACCGATCCCATGGCCCGCTGTGCCTCCTCTCTGGTTATAGCATAAACACATCCAGCCTCCACATTTGACAGTTGCGTCCCTGATGAAGTAGTAGAGTGCCTCCTCTCTGGTTGAATCTAAATCTTTGATACTACCACCGGAGGCTGAATCTACTGTGAAGGCATAATATACCCCTGAGAGTTAGCTACTAAATACTCTTGTGTAGTCACCCCTGAGAGCTGGCTAGTAAATACTTCTGTGTAGGCAGCCCTGAATAATAAATCACTGGAGCTGCAGGATAATGAATAGCTGCTAGCATCATTGAAGAGCCACTCCCCTATATATGATACAGTTGTGCCTAAGGAGGTAATGGCTACTTCTGACCATACGTTTGTGTCCTTGGCGCTGTCCTCTATTGATGATGCTGGCTAAACCTCTTTCCTTTGTTGGATTTATCTGAAAACTCTAACTGTGTTTTCAAAGTACACTCTCGACTAGTATACCCTGGTTGCTTGCAATAATAGCAAACATTCCGATCCAGGGGACACTCTAAAGCTCTATGGCTCTCAGACCCACATCTATAACACCCGGTCATGTGTTGGCTCTTACGATTCTTCTGAGAACTTCCAGAATAACCAGAAGCTGGATGCTTCCCATTTTGCGATCTAGATGGCCCTTCCGCAACACCTCGGGCAGCTTCATTCTGGTCTTGCTTCTTCTGAGTCTCATTTGCTGAATCCTATTTCCGCTGTTTACTCTGTGACATCTGTTGGAGAATCGTGGCTCGGCTAAAAGGGGGTTGAATAGCCCAATTGAGGTGCTTGACGGAAATCGATCATTCTTGCATGCTCGACAACAATGATCATTAATATGCAGAGTAGAATAATGATAAAAATGAAATAAATATACAACACACACAAGAAACAATCGATATACGTGGTTTGAAACCTTAGGGTTCCTAGTCCACGGGGTGAGCTCAACGAGCTTGAGTGATGCACACTGCACTACTCAAACTCCTTCTCGACAACACATTGGAGGTGGAGAAACCTCGTACAAGAAATTACAAAGGTAATACAAAAATGTACAAGCAAATACAAAGACAAAGTGAAATACGTAAAGAAAACTTTACAACAAATGGTTTTGAACTCTTGCTTGTTGCTTGCTTTGGTTTGCCCTTGAAGGTCTAGAATGCAGCAGCAATTCTCCTCCAAAATCTCCTCAAATATCACTATGGAAATCCTCCCCATGCTTCTCCTTTTATGCTTGTATCTGGTTGATTCCGCACCTAGCAATTGACTACCATAAGGCCCCAGTCGACTACTCCTGTAGTCGTTGTGAGACAATGACCTAATCCACGTTGGCATTCCAGCCAACAGATACACTGGAAGTCGACTGCAAAATACCATCAGTCGACTGCCAACCTCGTAGCAGACTAATCAGTCGGCTACCGAGCATTCTGCTCACATCCTCGACCATCCATAGAAATTGACTGCTCAAGCCATCAATCGACTACCCAATTCTGGAAGTCGAATGCCATGGCATACGACGCAGTCGAACAATAGTCGACTTTCACCAGTCGACTAGGACATACCACCAGTCGACTAAAGTCGAGTAAAATCTCAAACACAAGTTGTTTGAGCATTCGACCATTAGGTAAAACCTCAAACACCAATATTTGAGCATCTGACACTAATCTTAGCCACTTGGCCAAGTTCACCTCATCCTCCCATGGAGTTCCCCATTGAAGCTCTCTTCCTCCGGCCTATGTCCCTTAGATGCACTAAGATCACGGCTTCTCCCCGTGCCATCCTTCATGTATTGCCCTAAAGTCTACTTCCTTTGGCTTAACTCCATTGCTCCTTGTCCAGCTATCCCTCGGATGCACTAACTCATAGATTCTCCCCCATGCCATCCTTAATCGACTCAAGGACCCGAGCCATGAGACAAGTGACCTTGCCAAGTACTCAAGACTTTCCCATTGCCAAGGCTACACACTTGGACATTCCCAATGCCAACTCCATGTTAGACTTTCCCTTGCCAACCCATATTGGACTTTCACCGCCAAGGCTATACACTTGGACTTACATGGCCAAGGCTAAACACTTGGACTTCCCATTGTCATTGCTAACCCATGTTGGACTTTCACCGCCAAGGCTACATACTTAGACTTACGTGGCCAAGGCTACACACTTGGTCTTCCCTTGCCAACTCCATGTTGGACTTCCAATGCCAAGCCCCAAGCTTAGACTTTCACCGCCAAGGCAACACACTTGGACTTACATGGACAAGGCTACACACTTGGTCTTCCCATGACAATCACATGTCATATGTTTTGTCTAACATCAAAATACTGTTCGAGTCAAACTCGAGTCCGGTCAATCGTGATCTGGGCCAATTGCACCAACAATCTCTCCCTTTTTGATGTTTGATAAAACCTCAAACACCTTTAAGTTAGGTGACCTAACTCAAGTCTACCAATTATCCCCAATTGGCAATTCTCACATCATGTGAGAATTCCAGCTAACCCCAATTGGTACATTCTCCCCCTTTTTGACATACATCAAAAAGGTCCTCCCCAAGGGTATCAATGTCTCATATCCCATTGAGATCTTATAATCTCCCCCTTGGTCTAAAAACACATCTAGGATGCCTTCACTCTTCCTAGTGATAAGTGCCATATCACTTAAGAGAGGCAATCCCCCAATTCTCCTCCCATGAGAAGAAATAGATCCATCATCCCAAGATGGATAACCTCTCCCTAAAGGCTTGCTCCCCCTTGACCATTGCACCAACAATGTCCTTGGAGAGTCCCTAAGCCAATAGGAACACTAAACAATCGAAATTAAGGGCAAAGATTCAACATTGAACTTTCACCTCCCTTAAAATTTGATACACACCCTAAACAATTCTCCTAATCCATTTTCAATGGATTTCCACCCTTCCAATGCTCTCCAAAGCATATCCTAGGGTTAGGAGCAGTTAAGGGACCAAGAAATAGCTGAACATGAGCCTAACAAATTTTATTTACCCAAAATAAGCATTGGCAGTTGACTCTCTCAACTACCATTCGACTGCTCTTGATGCCAATTGACTGCCCTTGATGGCAATCGACTGCCATACATGGCAGTCGATTGATTTCTACACTGTGCAGAAATCAAACTTCAGAAACAAAATTCAAAAATTCATAAGTAAAAATATATATTTTGAAAATTCTTGAAAATTCATACGTACATTACTTATAACAATCATTATGGGTGAAAAATATTTAGAAAAAAAAAAGACCCATAAACTAGTGAGATTGACACAAAGTTAAAACCCATTGAAATTTTCAATGTTTGACCCTACTTTGTATCACCTCATTCAATGGTGGTTGCTATCAAAAGATAGACTTCACTAAGGTTTTTCAAAATTATTTTGAAATTATTTTAAAAACCTTAATTCCTTTTCCTACCATCTCACTTGTATCTAAGCGTATGAAACACATATAAGTCAAGTGTTCTTGTGAAATGTGGGTTTTGGTTATTTAGGTTTTCATGCATTTTTCTAGGCAACACTATTTGATTCTCTTATGCATGGGACTTTAAATCATTTCATTGTCCTTAACTCAATTTTAATTAATGCATGAATGATGATTATGGCATAAATGATACATAAATTAGCATGTGCCAATAATCATGATGTCAAGACATGTGATTCTAATTTAATCATAACATGACATTCCTAAGCATAAATCATGACATTTTATATGATAAAAATAAATATGATGTCATGACATGGTAAATGGCAATCAAAGCATGACAAATAAAAGGGAAGGGTATAGGAATACCTAGATTTTAATATTAGTTTCCATTTGATAGAATTAAGTTCATTTTGCAATGTTAACCAACTCTACCAAGTGTGCCAAAACCCAAAATGGCACACCAAGACCTCTAACCCTAATTGTTGTAGGGGATCGTTTGAACGCTAGAAGGAGGGTGGATAGCGTCGAGCTAGTGCGTGATGGAATTCGTTCGCGTGCTTGTCTACAATTTTCGTTAGCACAGTGGAAACAAAGATAATAAAGCAATAACGAAAACACAAACACACAAACACAAGGATATAACGTGGTTCGGAATCGAATGGTTCCTACTCCACGGATCGAGCTCTAAAGAGCTCTAGTGATGCACATGCAACCACTAATCAATAAACTCCTTCTCAACAACAAGTCGGAGGTGGAGAAACCTCGTACAAGTGATTACAAAAGCAATACACAAAAATACAAGCAAAATACAAAGAAATGTAAAGAATGTAAGTGATTTGAGGGCCCTAGAGGGGGGTGAATAGCGTCGCATGATGGAATTTGTTTCGTGCTTGATCATCTACAATCTTGTTAGCACAATGGAATAGTAATAACAAATAAATATAACAAGATACACAATCACAACACGGTCATATAATGTGGTTCGGAACCTCAAGGTTCCTACTCCACGGATCGGGCTTAAATGAGCCCTAGCGATGCCAATCACACACCACTAATAAACACTCCTTCTCGGAGCAATCCAGATGCGGAGAAACCTCGTACAATAGTTTACAACAATAAACTAATAACAACAAGCAAATAAGATGAAATATAATGCACTACAAGTAAAGAAAACGCTTTACAAATACTTTTAGATTGCTTGCTTGTTGATTGCTTGAACCGTGGTTGAAGACCCTGATTTGCAGCAGCAAATCACCTCAAAAACGTCCAATAAATCACTTAGTTTTTCCTCCATCATGAGCTCCATTTAAAGCTTCAACCTGTGTTGGAAAAAGTCGATCAGTCGACTGCTCAGGACCATCAGTCAACTGATGCCTCTGTTGTTATGAGACAACGGCTAGATCCACACTGGATAAGTCCAACGGATCCATCATCAGTCGACTGATGATACCCATCAGTCGACTGATGGAGTCTCACTCGACTAGTCGAGTCTCGACTCCATTCTGTGCCCGATTTCACGAGCACCAGTCGACTGATCACAAGATCAGTCGACTGCTGAGCCCATCAGTCGACTTCCAACCTATGGCAGTCGACTGCTAGAGCAATTCTCACAGTCAAACTTTAGTTGACTCAGTCCAGTCGACTGCCAAATGGCACCAGTCGACTGGTACACCTCAAACATGAGGTTTTAGCCCAAGTATGGTTCCCCCATACTTGCTAGACCACCCTTAGCCTAGACCTAAGCCTTCTAGCCACCTCCATCATCCTCACACCTCTCGGATCCCTCCAAGTCATCCATGACTTGTTCATCCATCGCACTAGCCTTCAGGTGCTTCCATCGGCTATGTCATGCTAACAGTGTCTACACCGCCAAGGCACATTGGACTTACGCCGCCAAGACTCCGCTTGGACTTTACGCCGCCAACCATTGAAATTATGCTGCCAAGACTCCCGCTTGGACTTTACGCCGCCAATATTCCCCTTGGACTTCTCAAATGCCAAGACTCATGCTTGGACTTTTCCTTGCCAACCCATGTTGGACTTTCCATGCCAAGACCCATGCTTGGACTTCCCTTGTGCCAAGTACTCAAGACTTGGATTTTCCCAAATGCCAAGTGTCCCACTTGGACTTTCCATACAAAGTACCCATGACTTGGACTTTACCATGACAATTACATTGTCATATGTTTTTGTCTAACATCAAAACAACTCTCGAGCCAAGCTCGAGTCCTGGTCAATCGTGACCTGGGCCGATTGCACCAACAATCTCCCCCTTTTTGATGTTTGACCAAAACCAAACAAACCATTGAGTTAGAACATCTAACTCAAAAACTCCTTACCAATTATCCCAAATTTGTAATTTAACCTTCTCCAAAATATTTTCTGCCAAATATGTTCCATGCCAAATATCCATGACTTGGACTTTACAATGACAATTACATTGTCATATGTTTTTGTCTAACATCAAAACAACTCTCAAGCCAAGCTCGAGTCCTGGTCAATCGTGACCTGGGCCGATTGCACCAACAATCTCCCCCTTTTTGATGTTTAACAAAAACAAAACAAACCATTGAGTTAGAACATCTAACTCAAAAACTCCTTACCAATTATCCCAAATTGGTAATTTAACCTTCTCCAAAATATTTTCTCCCAAATATTCTCCCCCTTTTTGACTAACATCAAAAAGGTTATCTCTCCAAGGAGGTCAATGTCTCATGTCCCAATGAGATCTTACAATCACCCCCTTGGCCCAAAAATAATTAGGATGTCTACCATCTTTCTAGTGATAAGTCTCATATCACTCAAGAGAGGCAATCCAATCTGTTGGGATGTATACTGAAAGCCTAGCTCTTTGGTATGAACATTTTATTTTGAAATAAGAATCACATGATCATTGATTGCATTTTATATTTATATATGTGCATATTGTCTAATATTTTACATTGTAGATAACATGGTGCCTGGGTGCGGCACAGAAGATCATGTTATCAGTCCCTTGTAGAATATAAGCAGAGGATCACAACCAAGATGGTTTTGGACAAACCATTGGCATGGTTGTAGTGTAGCTTGGTATTGTTTTGTCTTGAACATAAAGTTACACTAGTACACCTCGGTGTATTGAGCAAGACCTACATAGAGGTGATTCAATTTGTTGTTGACTACATAATTGAATAGGACCTCGGATATTATGTTGTACATGCTCTTAATCCCGATATAATAACGGGCACATGTACTTAATATTTATTTCTTTGATTTACCAGAGGGTGAGATTTCTATGGATTAAATCAATATGCCCGGTAAGTTAGAAAATGATATTATTTACATGGTGTGTCGTTGATTATAGGAGGAAACCGTGTCCTATGTATTAGGTTGATGATGTCCCCTTGAGGAGCTCATAAGGTTCATCATGTAAACCCTGTAGGTTGACTTAGTCAACATGATGATAAGGTTGAGTGGTACTACTCGAGGAGTTAGATGTTAATTGATTGATGGCCAGTAAATCTATCAATTGACGGACATTCGATATCTTAAACACGGGGAGATGGATGTACAAATAATATATGGAGCCCATATTAATTTATGGGGGTTGGTGAGGTAGTTCGATGATGATCCTCTAGTGGAATGGAACATCATTGATGGATCAAGTTTGTGTGGTTCCGATCCATCGGGTGGCCAAGACCCAACTCCTCATGGTCCCTATCGTAGCCTAATATAAACCTCTTGAAGTCTAGATCAAATGATGGAAAACAAATCTCTAGATCCAACGGTTAGGATTAAATCCCTAGAACCGACGGTTGAGATTAAATCTCTAGATCCGACGGTTGGGATTAAATCCCTAGAACGACGGTAGAGATTAAATCTCTAGATCCGACGGTTGGGATAAAATTCCTAGAACCGATGGTAGAGATTAAATCTCTAGATCTGATGGTTGAGATTAAAACCCTAGAACCGACGGTGGAGATTAAACCAAGGCCTAAACCCTAACTCTATAAAAGGGTGGCTTAGGGTGGGCGGCAAGAGGATGGAACATGGAAAACCTAATTGAGGGGCTTGGGCGGCAAGAAAGTGGAGGAGCTAGGGTTTTTGGGTGGCCACAAAAGGAGAGGGAGCTTCTCCTTCTTCTTCCTAATGGTGGCCGGCATCCTTCTTCCTCCTTCCTCCATGGTTTGGCCGGCGCCCATGCTTCTCCTTTTGATCTAGGTTGATGATTTGGTTTTGAAGATTTGGGTTTTGCCAAACCTAAAGTGGGCGGCAAGAAACCCTAAGGGAGTTAGGGTTTTGCCTATCTTTGGTTGGGCGGCAAGAAACCCTAGGACTTTAGGAGGTTGGGCGGCTAGGTTATGGAAGCTAAGGTCGGCGGCAAATATAGGAGGAGGGTTCTTCTTCTTCCTAAGGTTTGGCCGGCTCCGACCTTCTCTTCCTTCTACCTTGGTCGGGGCTCAACCGATTTCCTATTCTCCTCTTCACTCCATCTTGGCCGGCGGCACCAAAACTAGGGTTTGTCCCTAGTTCGGTTCCTTGGTTGTTTCCATTATGTTCTCTCTATTCTTGGGGCCGGCGACATCAATCCTTTTGTGGATTGGTGGTTGGCTCAAGCAAGAAGAGAAAGAGAGTTCTTCTTTCTTTGGATTGAAGAAGATCTAGGATGCTTCAACTTGTGGAGGATCTTCGCCCACACGAAGTCTACAAGGAGGTTAGGACATACGATAGAAGATCAAGAGGTATAAAAGTTTTATAACTTTTATTATTGTTCTTTGCATGTTCTTATTGATATGCTAGCTTATGTTCTTTATGTTAGTATATGTTGATTATACTAGTATGTATTTGTATAATCATGGATCCCGAATAAGAAACACAAAAACCGGCAATCCGTCCATCGTCTCTTCCGCGGCTAATCGACTAAAAGAGTTTGGTTGCTTGAACAACTAGTTTGTTCAAGCGATCGCTCGAGTCATTGGCACGACGACGAATTGGTTGTGCTTAGGAAACTCATCCCATCCGGATTAGTTTTCATTAGTGAAAATTTTAATCCGGGGACATGGGAGCCTATGAGCATTCCGAGGTATAGCACGGTTGCCAACAAATGGTATCAGAGCCACGGTTTCCAGTTTTGTGTGTTTTGGATTCGGTTACTTTCACGCATTTATCATATATTGTGTATGCCGGATAATAGTAGGATGTGCGTAGGCTAACTTTTTGGTTGCAGGCATAAGATCCAACTATTATGGCTATATATGTGTGTATGTGATTGCATGTGTGTGTGATTGTATATTATTAGAATCCTCGGGGTTGACGAGGCTAGATTAGTATTTAATTTTTGTAATTAAATACGGCATTGTTTAGCCGCTCATTTTAGTTTACTTTCGATCTAGATTATTTGTACACTCCTTCATGGAGTATAGGATCGATTGATGTAAATTAAAATGTTTTATCTCGGCTCGGAACTCTTTGGTGACTTGCGCACGGGAAAAGATGGAGCGGACGAGGTGGCGACACGACGGGACGCATATTGGAAAACAATGCCATAATAGTTGGAAAAATTCTTATTTTTCCATATTTATTGCTGATTTGTTTTATATGCATGTTGTGTGTGCTTGAAAATTCCTCATTGTCAATTTACTAAGTGGGAGAGGGACATTTTAATTAATTCCCGCGGCCTCCATTACAATTTGACATGTGATGCAACAAACTTGCGTCGGCTTTGACGCCTTCCTCCCTACCTGATGAGTTTGTTTGCGATCACTAGGTCAAATAATGGTTATAGGAAATTATCTAGGAGCGTGTGTACTTCCACATGTAAGGCACATAATCCAAATAATTCCCTTAGTACCGTGTAATGGTGCACTTAGATGCAAATAAAAAGTAGTTTTATTTGTAGGGCCAAAGAAGAACCAACTATTAATTTTATTTTTAATAAATTAAGTTTGACATGATAATAAAATTAATGGTTTAAAACTCCTCTTACAAATGTAGAATTCGTTTACGTACACACTATCGTGGCATGCGATATTCTCGGTGTTTGAGGTGTTGGTGGATTTCAAAATTTTATTGTTTGAGGAATCAATAATTTTTATTGAAATTTACAGTAATAATAAGCATGTTGTGTGTGCTTGAAAATTCCTCATTTTCAATTTACTATGTGGGAGAGGGATATTTTAATTAATTCCCGCGGCCTCCATTACAATTTGACGTGTGATGCAACAAACTTGCGTGTCGGCTCTGAGTGCCTTCCTCCCTACGGATGAGTTTGTTTGCGGATCACTAGGTCAAATAATGGTTATAGGAAATTATCTAGGAGCGTGTGTACTTCCACAATGGTAAGGCACATAATCCGAAATAATTCCCTTAGTATCGTGTAATGGTGCACACTTAGATGCAAATAAAAAGTATCCTCCCCATCGGAGTCACTGCTTTTATTTGTAGGGCCAAAGAGGAACCAACTATTAATTTTATTTGTCAAAAAGTAAGGTTGACGAGATAATAAAATTAATGGGTAAAACCTCCTCTTACAAATGTAGAATTCGTATACGTCCACACTGCGTGGCATGCGATATTCTCGGTGTTTTGAGGTGTTTGTTGATTTCGAAATTTTATTGTTTGAGGAATCAATAATTTTTTGAAATCTAAAGTAATGATCTATGTGATTCTTAGGATTTTCAAAATTGACTTTCAGTCCACTTACTGTGATACTAAAGGAAATAAACTTACTGTACCTAAATAATGTTGATTGGAAAAGATTTAAGATATTGTCTTATCTGCTAAGGAGTACAAGTATGCACTCTTCAAAGAGTGTCCTCAAGCCATCATTGCTCAAAAGGGTTTCTACTTCTAAGCCGAAAGGCAAGAAGAAGGAGAAACAAGGTGGAGCAAATGTGGTGGGAGGATCTCATGGAGGAGTGAAGAAGCCGAAAGGCAAGTACTTCACTTACTAGCAGGATGGACATTGGAAGAAAGACTGTCCCAATCCACAGAAGAACAAAGGTATATCCTTTGGTCCAGTCGTTGAAACATGGTTAGAGGCATTATCTACCGGCACCTGGTGTGTAGATACGAGAGCCACTAATCATGTCTGCAACACTTTGCAGGGGTTCCAGGAAACCCGACGACTAACTAAAGGGGATATTACCATTTACTTGGGCAATGCCATGAAGATGGCGGCTATTGCAGTGGGAGATGTTTTATTTCTCTTTTGAGAAAAATAAAGGTTTTTGGTTCTTAAGAATTTCCTTTATGTACCCTTATTTAGAAAGAATTGATTTCGGTTTCTAAATAGTTTTTGGATGGATAATCTATTTCTTTTCATGACAGATTTGTTATAAAAGGAATAGGGACATTATCTATTCAGGTACATAGATAGGAAATTTATAACTTGAACCACAAGCTCCCACGATGCAAATAGAAGTTATTAACTCATCTTCTAATTCCCATAAGAGAAAAGAACCTTCGAAGATGATCCAAACATATCTTTGCCTTCTTAGGCTTGGTCACATTAACCTAAGCAGAATTCAAAGGTTGATAGCCGATGGACCTTTGGGTTCATTGGTGGTGGAGGATCTCCCAACCTGCGAATCTTGCTTGGAGGGTAAGATGACCAAGAGGCCTTTCAAGGCCAAGGGGTATAGATCCAAAGATGTGTTGGAATTGGTTCATTCTGATTCGTATGGTCCTATGTCTATCCAGGCAAGAGGTAGTTTTGAATATTTTGTCTTTTTCATAGACAATTATTCAAGATGACACTACGATCTGATTGTGGTGGTGAGTACCTCTTGGGAGAGTTTAGGAACTACTTATCAGAGGTTGGGATTCAATCCCAATTGACTGCACCTGGCACACCCCAGCAGAACAGTGTAGCAGTACGAAGGAATAGGACTCTTATGGAGATGGTTAGATCGATGATGAGTTATTCTGACTTGTTTTGTAGTCCTAGAGATCAGAGGGTGATCGTCAACACGAATGCCAGATTTCTAGAGGAAGACTATGTGATAAGCCACAAGCCCAAGAGTAAAATTGTTCTGGAGGAGTTAAAAGGGAAGTCACTTCTTTAGTACCACCGGTACAAGAGGATATACCACATGTCACTGCACCGCGTGTCACAGAGGATACACAGATGATACCTCGTCATAGTGGGAGGGTTGTGAGACAGCCTCTCAGATTCATGTTTTTGGACAAATCTTCTGATTTGGTCCCTAGCAAACATGAACCTGATCCCTAGACATACGACGAGGCAATCCAAGATCTAAATACAACATCTTTGCAAAGTGAAATGAATACTGAGATTGAATCTATGGATTCAAGTCAGGTCTGGGAGCTCTTATGCATTGCAGCTCATATGGATTATGAGGTGTGACAGATGGATGTCAAGACAGCATTCCTTAGTGGAAGTCTTGAGGAATCCATCTACATGAAGCGACCAGAGGGATTCATTGCTAAGGGCAAAGAGCGTATTGTATATAAGCTTAATCGGTCCGTTAATGGACTGAAGCAAGCTTTGAAGTCTTGGGACATCCGCTTTGAGGAGGTAAATCCAGTCTTATAGATTTATTCAAAGTACGGATGGGTCTTGTGTATATCAGAGATGTGACGGAAATGTAGTGGTATTTTTGTACTATACGTAGATGACATTTTGGTGGTTGGCGACAACATCGAAGTGTTATCAGACGTAAGGGTATGGTCGTCCAAACAGTATGATTTGAAGGACTTGGGAGAAGTGGGTCACAACCTTGGGATCAAGGTTGTTGTGCTTATCCCAAGCTTCATACATAGACATGGTTTTGGATCGTTTTAGCATACAAAACTCCAAGAAGGGTTTTCTACCCTTCGGGCATGGAGTTCCTTTATCTAAGCAGATGTGTCCTAGATCATCTGAGGAGATAGAGGAGATATAGGCAGTTCCTTATGCTTCGGCGGTAGGAAGCCTAATGTATGCTATGTACGAGACCAGATATCTACTTTGCCATAGGTATGGTCAGCAGATATCAGAGTAATCCAGGACAGGGACATTGAACTGCGGTAAAGCATATATTGTAGTGCCTGAGAAGGACTAGGGATTATATGCTAGTTTACCGGGCAGACCAATTACTCCCTGTGGGTTGTATGGATTACGATTTCCAATCAGATAGGGATAACAGTAAGTCTACCTCAGGTTTTGTGTTTACTTTAGGAGGTGGAGCCATTGTATGGGGGAGTGCCCAGCAGAAATGCGTGGCGGACTCCACCATGGAAGCTGAGTATGTGGCAGCCTATAAGGCAGCCAAAGAAGCTGTGTGGCTCAGGAACATCCTGATGGACTTGGATGTGATTCTTGGTTTGCCCAGAACTATCACAATTAATTGTGATAATAATGGTGCAGTTGCAAACTCGAAGGAACCACGAGCCCGTAAGGCTAGTAAACACATAGAGTGCAAGTACCACCTGATATGAGAAATCGTAAAGGAGGTAGAAGTTGCTATCGCCTAGATTGCATCAGAGGATGACCTGGTAAACCTTTTCACTAAGGCCTTTCTGGCGAGAGCTTTGATAGGCATGTGGAGGGAAGGGGAATCAGATGTATGGCAGTATGATGACAGCATAGTCTTTTAGTATAAGTGGGAGATTGTTGGGATGTATACTGAAAGCCTAGCTCTTTGGTATGAACATTTTATTTTGAAATAAGAATCACATGATCATTGATTGCATTTTATATTTATATATGTGCATATTGTCTAATATTTTACATTGTAGATAACATGGTGCCTGGGTGCGGCACAGAAGATCATGTTATCAGTCCCTTGTAGAATATAAGCAGAGGCTCACAACCAAGATGGTTTTGGACAAACCATTGGCATGGTTATAGTGTAGCTTGGTATTGTTTTGTCTTTAACATAAAGTTACACTAGTACACCTCGGTGTATTGAGCAGGACCTACATAGAGGTGATTCAATTTGTTGCTGACTACATAATTGAATCGGACCTCGGATATTATGTTGTACATGCTCTTAATTCCGATATAATAACGGGCACATGTACTTAATATTTATTTCTTTGATTTACCAGAGGGTGAGATTTCTATGGATTAAATCAATATGCCCGGTAAGTTGGGAAATGATATTATTTACATGGTGTGCCGTTGATTATAGGAAGAAACCGTGTCCTATGTATTAGGTTGATGATGTCCCCTTGAGGAGCTCATAAGGTTCATCATGTAAACCCTGCAGGTTGACTTAGTCAACATGATGATAAGGTTGAGTGGTACTACTCGAGGAGTTAGATGTTAAATGATTGATGGTCAGTAAATCTATCAATTGACGGACATTCGATATCTTAAACACGGGGAGATGGATGTACAAATAATATATGGAGCCCATATTAATTTATGGGGGTTGGTGAGGTAGTTCGATGATGATCCTCTAGTGGAATGGAACATCATTGATGGATCAAGTTTGTGTGGTTCCGATCCATCGGATGGCCAAGACCCAACTCCTCCTCATGGTCCCTATCGTAGCCTAATATAAACCTCTTGAAGTCTAGATCAAATGATGGAAAACAAATCTCTAGATCCAACGGTTAGGATTAAATCCCTAGAACCGACGGTTGAGATTAAATCTCTAGATCCGACGGTTGGGATTAAATCCCTAGAACCGATGGTAGAGATTAAATCTCTAGATCCGACGGTTGGGATTAAATTCCTAGAACCGACGGTAGAGATTAAATCTCTAGATCCGACGGTTGAGATTAAAACCCTAGAACCGACGGTGGAGATTAAACCAAGGCCTAAACCCTAACTCTATAAAAGGGTGGCTTAGGGTGGGCGGCAAGAGGATGGAACATGGAAAACCTAATTGAGGGGCTTTGGCTTGGGCGGCAAGAAAGTGGAGGAGCTAGGGTTTTTGGGTGGCCATAAAAGGAGAGGGAGCTTCTCCTTCTTCTTCCTAATGGTGGCCGGCATCCTTCTTCCTCCTTCCTCCATGGTTTGGCCGGCGCCCATGCTTCTCCTTTTGATCTAGGTTGATGATTTGGTTTTGGAGATTTGGGTTTTGCCAAACCTAAAGTGGGCGGCAAGAAACCCTAAGGGAGTTAGGGTTTTGCCTATCTTTGGTTGGGCGGCAAGAAACCCTAGGACGTTAGGAGGTTGGGCGGCTAGGTTATGGAAGCTAAGGTGGGCGACAAATATAGGAGGAGGGTTCTTCTTCTTCCTAAGGTTTGGCCGGCTCCTACCTTCTCTTCCTTCTACCTTGGTCGGGGCTCAACCGATTTCCTATTCTCCTCTTCACTCCATCTTGTGGCACCAAAACTAGGGTTTGTCCCTAGTTCGGTTCCTTGGTTGTTTCCATTATGTTCTCTCTATTCTTAGGGCCGGCGACATCAATCCTTTTGTGGATTGGTGGTTGGCTCAAGCAAGAAGAGAAAGAGAGTTCTTCTTTCTTTGGATTGAAGAAGATCTAGGATGCTTCAACTTGTGGAGGATCTTCGCCCACACGAAGTCTACAAGGAGGTTAGGACATACGATAGAAGATCAAGAGGTATAAAAGTTTTATAACTTTTATTATTGTTCTTTGCATGTTCTTATTGATATGCTAGCTTATGTTCTTTATGTTAGTATATGTTGATTATACTAGTATGTATTTGTATAATCATGGATCCCGAATAAGAAACACAAAAACCGGCAATCCATCCGTCGTCTCTTCCGCGGCTAATCGACTAAAAGAGTTTTGTTGCTTGAACAACTAGTTTGTTCAAGCGATCGCTCGAGTCATTGGCACGACGACGAATTGATTGTACTTAGGAAACTCATCCCATCCAGATTAGTTTTCATTAGTGAAAATTTTAATCCGGGGAGATGGGAGCCTATGAGCATTCCGAGGTATAGCACGGTTGCCAACACTATCCACTCTCCCAATTTCCAAATTGGGTCTCTCAAAATCCCATCAATTTTCCAAATTGATAACATTCTCCCCTTCAAGAAGAAAAACACATCCATCATCCCATGATGGATACCTCCCCCTAAAGGCTTGCTCCCCCTTGACCATTGCACCAACAATGTCCTTGGGAAGTCCCTAAACCAATAGGAACTCTAAATCATCAAAATTAAAGGTTATAAGTTCAAACATGAACTCTTCCCACCTTAAATTTGATGCATTATCCTAATACATCTCCTAATCCATATCCAATGGATTTTCACCCTTTATAATGCTTCCCAAAGCATATCCTAGGGTTAGGAGTGGTTAGGGACCTTAACCGCAGTTGAACACGGGCTAAACAAACTTGTTTTTCCAATCGGCATTAGCGATCGACTCCATCGATTACGATCATATCGGTCACATCGATCATTGCCACTAAGAGCAGTCGACTGATAACTGAAAAATTCAATTTTCAGTTATCAAAATTGAATTTTGAAAAGTCATAAGTAATTCTACGTATATCGAAAAATCACGAAATTTGATACGTATATCACTTATAGTCAATACAATGGGTGCAAAATATTTGAAAATTATTTTACCCATAAAATACTGAAATTGATACAAAATTCAAAAGTAAAGAAAACTTCTAAGTTTTGGCTCACTTTGTATCAACTTCATCAATGGTGATTGCTATCAAAAGATAGGCTTCACCAAGGTTTTCTAAATTGATTTCAAAATGTTTTCAAAACCTTATTTTGAATCATATTCCTTGGGCTCTATGTACATGACTTGTACACAAGTTTTCCCAATGATCCACAATTGAAATAAGATGAGTTTTAGTTCATCTAGATGCAAAAACTATGCACCTTGAACTTAACTCATATCCTAGCATCTCACATGTATCTAGGGTGTATAAATACACATACATATCAATGTAATGTGAGATGTTGGTTTTTTTCTTCCTAAACTAGGGTTTCATGCATTTTCTAAGGCAACTCTACTTGATTCCCTTATAAATGGGACTCCAAGTCATGCCATTGTCCTTAAATCAATTTCAATCAAATTAACTTAAATGCATGAATGATTATGGCATTAGAGATGATATAAATAAACACATGCTCATAATCATGATGTCATGGCATATGATATAATCTAAAAAGACATGACATTTATCCCAAATCCTAAACATGATCATGACATTTAAATGATAAAAGTAAACATGATGTCATGGCATGTTATATGGCAAACAAAACATGGCAAATAAAATACATAGGTATAATAATACCTAAATTTTAATATTAGTTGTCATTTCATATAATTAATTATATTTTGCCATATTTCTACTTCTTTCCCTAGTATGCCAAAAACCCAAAATGGCACACTAACCTCTAAACCTAAATTGTGCCAATTTGATCATCTTATCAAAACTTCTCAAATAATATTGGCACATCCTAAAATCTTTTAGGATCAAAGCTCAAATGTATTTCCAATGTAACCATAACCTTGAAAATATCCTAAAATGCCACCTTTACCTTGGTTGAGTTAACTACCCATCCAATCAAGGTTGACACACTATAAACCCTCCTAGCATGAATCAATCACGCTCTTAGGAACCCAAAATCTTTTTTAGCTCCTAGGGTTAATTAGGTATTCCTTAGGGATAACCTCCCTAGGCTTGTTAGCCTTGGTCATTGTGGTCTTACCTAGGTTGACTCTAGAGGTAACTCCCCTTGCAACCTTCTTAGTGGCCACCCTAGGTTTCCTAGAAACCCTAGCCACTAGGCACAAACCTTGGTTACTCTTAGGGATAACTTCCCTAGTAACCTTGGTCTTCCTAGACCTCGTTTGTGTTCCATAATCAAATGGAACACTATGATAAGCCACCTTAGGCTTAGGTTTGTGACCCAAACCTTGCTTGCCCTTGGTTGACTTTTGACTTTTAGACCTTAAGTGTTGACTTTGACTTTTGGACCTAAACTTTTGATCACTTGACCCTTTAAATTGATTTTGTATATTCCTAAGGGTCTTTTCTAGTTTCTCAAGTCTTGACCTCAAGACTTGGTTCTCTAACTCTAATTGCCCAATTAATTTTTGATTAGGTTCTTGGGCATGGGACTTCCTAGGCATATGCCTAGTCCATTTAGGGTTGAGACCTAGATGCTCTTGTACCTTTCTAATGGTTTCCCTAGGTAGAATTTGTCTAGAATTGTTTGACCTAGGGTTATCCTTAGATAAGATATTTTTAGGGACATTAGTCCCAAATTTCTCCTTCTTCCTAAGGTTGACTTTCTTAGCACCTAAGCAATATTCTCTATTTCTAGCATGCTCTTTTTGATAAATAACAAGATTGCTAAAATTATTTCTAGCATGCTTTTGACTATAAGAATTAGAAAGAGCAATACTAAAATATACCTTAGGGTTAGCCTTAGCTCCCCCTACTTGTGTAGCTCCCTCTTGCCCCTTCTTATTCCCTCTTAGGCATTGACCCCAGTAATGTCCCGGCAGTCGACATTTGAAGCAAATCACTTGTTCCTTGCTCTTTTGCATTGAGGGACCGACATCTTTGACTTTTGGTGCCAGTGGATCTTTTCTTATTCTCTTTGGGCACTTGCTCTTATAGTGCCCAAATTCCCTACACTCAAAACACATAATATTATTTTTATTTTGAATTATGGTGTTTGAGTTACCTAGGGTGGAGGTGAGATTCTCTTGAGCTTGCTCTTCCTCTCTACTGAATGTAGATGGTTTTTCTTGTTGCTCCGTTGTTGAGGATGCTCTAGTCTCCTCCCCCTCAATCCTTGAGGTGGAGGTCTCCTCCAATTCTTCCTCTTCTTCTTCCTCCTTGGATGTTGATGGTCTCTCAACCTCCAAGTCCTCACTTCCTTGTGAGGATGATGTGTTTGCCTCTTCAGTCCCTTCCTATTGGACTGGTGATGGACTTTCATGGAGCTTTGCCACTTGGCTCCATAGTTCCTTGGCATCTACATAATTTCCTAACATGAACAAGATATTGTTAGGTATTAAATTGATTAAAAACTTCAATACCTTATCACTTTTCTCGAAGGCTTGGACTTGCTCTTCGGTCCATCTCTTTTTCTTGAGGAACCCTCCCTTTGGTCCTATTGGATAGCTATATCCCTCCATTAAAATTGACCATTCTTCAAAGTCCCTCATCATTATGAAGTCTTCGATCCTTGCCTTCCATTGTCTAAACCCTTTTTGTCCATAGAAGGTATAAGGGATAGGTGTGTTGATATCCCATCCTAGTTGCTCTTGAACTTCCATCTTCCCTCTAGCTTCTTTATCTCTCGGCGGTTAGTCCGTAGAAAAGCCCCGGGCTCTGATACCAATTGTAAGTGATTTGAGGCCGCTAGAGGGGGGTGAATAGCGTCGCGTGATGGAATTCGTTTCACATTTGATCGTCTATAATCTTGTTAGCACAGTGGAATAGTAATAACAAATAAATATAACAAGATACACAATCACAACACGGTCATATAATGTGGTTCGGAACCTCAAGGTTCCTACTCCACAGATCAGGCTCAAATGAGCCCTAGCGATGCCAATCACACACCACTAATAAACACTCCTTCTCAGAACAATCCGAAGGCAGAGAAACCTCATACAATAGTTTACAACAATAAACTAATAACAACAAGCAAATAAGATGAAATACATTGCACTACAAGTAAAGAAAATGCTTTACAAATGCCTTTAGATTGCTTGCTTATTGATTGCTTGAACCGTGGTTGAAGACCCTAATTTGCAGCAGCAAATCACCTCAAAAATGTCCAAGAAATCGATTAGTTTTTCCTCCATCACGAGCTCCATTTAAAGCTTCAACCTGTGCTAGAAAAAGTCCATCAGTCGAATACTCGGGACCATCAGTCGACTGATGCCACTATTTGTTGGGATGTATACTGAAAGCCTAGCTTTTTTGTATGAACATTTCTCCTATTTTGAAATAATAATCACATGATCATTGTTTGCACTTTATATTTATTATATGTGTGCATATTGTCTAATATTTTACATTATAGATAACATGGTGCTTGGTGTGGCACAGAAGATCATGTTATCAGTCCCTTGTAGAATATAAGTAGAGGCTCACAACCAAGATGGTTTTGGACAAACCATTGGCATGGTTGTAGTGTATCTTGGTATTGTTTTGTCTTGAACATAGAGTTACACTAGTACACTTAGGTGTATTGAGCAGGACCGACATAGAGGTGATTCAATTTATTGCTGACTACATAATTGAATCGGACCTCGGATATTATGTTGTACATGCTCTTAATCCCGATATAATAACGGGCACATGTACTTAGTATTTATTTCTTTGATTTACCAAAGGGTGAGATTTCTATGGATTAAATCAATATGCCCGGTAAGTTGGGAAATAATATTATTTACATGGTGTGTCGTTGATTATAGGATGAAACCGTGTCCTATATATTAGGTTGATGATGTCCCCTTGAGGAGCTCATAAGGTTCATCATGTAAACCCTGCAGGTTGACTTAGTCAACATGATGATAAGGTTGAGTGGTACTACTCGAGGAGTTAGATGTTAATTGATTGATGGTCAGTAAATCAATCAATTGACGGACATTCGATATCTTAAACATGGGGAGATGGATGTACAAATAATATGTGGAGCCCATATTAATTTATGGGGGTTGGTGAGGTAATTCAATGATGATCCTCTAGTGGAATGGAACATCATTGTTGGATCAAGTTTGTGTGGTTCCGATCCATCGGGTGGCCAAGATCCAACTCCTCCTCATGGTCCCTATCGTAGCCTAATATAAACCTCATGAAGCCTAGATCCAATGATGGAAAATAAATCTCTAGATCCGACGGTTGAGATTAAATCTCTAGAACCGACGGTGGAGATTAAATCTCTAGATCCGACGGTTGAGATTAAATCCCTAGAACCAACGGTGGAGATTAAATCCCTAGATCCGACGGTTGGGATAAAACCCTAGATTCGACGGTTGGGATGAAACCCTAGATCCGACGGTTGGGATGAAACCCTAGATCCGACGGTTGGGATGAAACCCTAGATCCGACGATGGAGACTATGTCTCTAGATCCGACGGTGGAGATTAAACCAAGGCTTATCCCTAACTCTATATAAGGGTGGCTTAGGGTGGGCGGCAAGAAGAGATGTTGGTTGGTTTTGGAGATTAGGGTTTTGCCTATCAATAGCTTGGGCGGCAAGAAACCCTAAGGAGGAAACCCTAATTAGATTAGGGTTTGGTTCTTTGGTTGAACGGCTAGGGTTTGCAAGGAAGAGTGGGCGGCAACTATAGGAGAAGATCACTTCTTCTTCCTAGGGGGTGGCCGGCTCCTAGATCTCTTCCCTCTTACTTGGTCGGCGCTCAATTTATTCCTCTTCTCCTCTTCTTTTCCTTTTGGCCGGGGCACAAAGGAGCTAGGGATTGTTCCCTTGTTCGGTTCCTTGGTTGTTTCCATTTTGTTCTCTCCATTCTTGGGGTCGGCGGCATCAATCCTTTGTGGATTGGTGGTTGGCTCAAGCAAGAAGGGAAGGAGAGTTCTTCTTTCTTTCGATTGAAGAAGATCTAGGAAGCTTCAACTTGTGGAGGATCTCCACCCACACGAAATCTACAAGGAGGTTAGGACATACGGTAGAAGATCGAGAGGTATAAAAGTTTTACAACTTTTATTATTGATCTTTGCATGTTCTTATTGTAGGGGATCGAACGGCCGGCTAGAGGGGGGTGAATAGCCCTCTTACGATGGATGTCGGAATTCGTTCATTCTTCTTGCGTTGCTTGTCTACGATTGTCGTTAGCGCAGCGGAATAACAATAATAATGAAACTAACAACAATACACAATCACACAACACAAGATATACGTGGTTCGGAACTGAATGGTTCCTACTCCACGGGCGAGCTCACCGAGCTCTAGTTATGCGCACGACACTAACTATAACACTCCTTCTCGACAACACATCGGAGGTGGAGAAACCTCTCACAAGCAATTACAATGTAATATAGAAATACAAGCAAATACACAAATACAATACAAAAGAAAACTTTCACCGATTGCTTTGATCGCTTTGCTTGTTGCTTGCTTTGATTGGCTCTTGAAGGACTCGAATGCAGCAACAATTCCCCTCTAATAGCTCCACAAAAACCATTGCAAAAACCTCCATCTTGAGCTCCTTTTATAACCTGCATCGAGCTATTTTCGCTTAGCGATCATTGCCAAAAGGCCCGATCGGCCTATGCGTGTATCACAACGGCGGATCCATCGGACAAGTTCCAACGGATCACCTACGATCGGTGATGATGCCCATCGATCATTGGTGACCCAATGTCGGCCCGATCGGCTATGGAGCGTTCTGTGCTCGTGACACTCCCATCAGTCGATTGCCATCCCTCGGCGATCATTGCTGATGACTTCAATCATTGCCGATCCATGGCGATCGTATAACACAAAACCCTAGCCTTACACTAGTCGAACCCTAGTCGACTTGGACCAGTCGGACCGGCACCTATGCCAGTCGACTGACATCGGGCAAAACCTCAAACACCAAGTTGTTTGAGCATCCGACCGTCGGATAAACCCTCAAACATCAAGTTTGAGCCTCCGACACTCAGTCTTAGCCACTTGGCCAAGTCCACCTTATCCCTCATGGAGTTCCCCACCAAAGCTCTCTTCCCTCGGCCTACGTCCCTCGGATGTGCCAAGCGCACGGCTTCGCAATGCCATCCTTCGTGTCTCATGCCCTAGAAGTATGCTTCCCTTTGGGCTCACTCCATTCGCTCCCCGTCCGGCGGTCCCTTGGATGCACCAAGCGCACGGCTTCGCAATGCCATCCTTCACCGACTCAAGGACCCCGAGCCTAGTGAACTTACCAAGTCCTTAAGACTTCCCATATGCACCAAGCGCACGGCTTCGCAATGCATTTCTCACCAAGCACCAAGCGCACGGCTTCGCAATGCTTTGGATTTCCCATGCCAAGCACCAAGCGCACGGCTTCGCAATGCTTTGGACTTTACCATGCCAAGGCTTCCCCCTTGGACTTCCACACCAAGTTCCATGCTTGGATTTTCCATGCCAACCCCATGTTGGACTTTCCCACACCAAGCTCCATGCTTGGATTTTCCATGCCAACACCATGTTGGACTTTCCCATGACAATCCCATGTCATGAGTTTTGTCTATCATCAAAATACCATCAAGGTACTGCTGAGCCGATTGCACCAACACTTATTATTATGTTCTTTATGTTAGTATGTGTTGATTATACTAGTTTACATTTGTATGTATTTGTATAATCATTGACCCCGAAGATAAACACAAAAACCGACGATCTGTCCATCGTCTCTTCCGCGGCTAACTGACTAGAAGAGTTTGGTCGCTTGAACAACTAGTTTATTCAAGTGATCGCGCAAGTCGTTAGCATGATGACAAATTGGTTGTGCTTAGGAAACTCATCCCATCCGGATTAGTTTTCATTAGTGAAAATTTTAATCCGGGGACATGGGAGCCGATGAGCCTCTCCGAGAAGCATGAGTTACCAACAATTGGTATTAAAGCCACGGTTTCTGGTTTTATGTGTTTTTGATTCGGTTACTTTCATGCACATATCATATATTGAGTATGTCGGATAATAGTAGGATGTGCGTAGGCTAACTCTTTGGTTGCAGGCATAAGATCCGACTATTATGGCTATATGTGTGTATGTGATTGTATATTATTTGAATCCTCGGGGTTGACGAGGCTAGATTAGTATTTAATTTTTGTAATTAAATACGGCATTGTTTAGCCGATCATTTTAGTTTACTTTCGATCTAGATAGTTTGTATACTCCTTTGTGGAGTATAGGATCGATGGATGTAAATTAAAATGATATATCTTGGATCGGATCTCTTTGGTGACTTGCGCACGGGAAAGGGTGGAGCGGATGAGGTGGCGACACGACGGGACGCATATTGGAGAACAAAGCCATAATAGTTGGAAAAATTCTGTTTTTTCCATATTTATTGCTGATTTGTTTTATATACATGTTGTGTGTGCTTGAAAATTCCTCATTTTCAATTTACTAAGTGGGAGAGGGATATTTTAATTAATTCCCGTGGCCTCCATTACAATTTGACGTGTGATGCAACAAACTTGCATGTCGGCTCTGAGTGCCTTCCTCCCTGCGGATGGGTTTGTTTGCAGATCACTAGGTCAAATAATGGTTATAGGAAATTATCTAGGAGCGTGTGTACTTCCACAGTGGTAAGGCACATAATCCGAAATAATTCCCTTAGTATCGTGTAATGGTTCACACTTAAATACAAATAAAAGGTATCCTCCCTATCGGAGTCACTGTTTTTATTTGTAGGGCCAAAGAGAAACCAACTATTAATTTTATTTGTCAAAAAGTAAGGTTGACAAGATAATAAAATTAATAGATAAAACCTCCTCTTACAAATGTAGAATTCGTATACGTTCACACTAGCGTGGCATGCGATATTCTCGGTGTTTTGAGGTGATGGTCGATTTAGAACAATGCCATAATAGTTGGGAAAATTCTAATTTTTTCCATATTTATTGCTGATTTGTTTTATATGCATGTTGTGTGTGCTTGAAAATTCCTCATTTTCAATTTACTAAGTGGGAGAGGGATATTTTAAATAATTCCCGCGGCCTCCATTACAATTTGACGTGTGATGCAACAAACTTGCATGTCGGCTCTGAGTGCCTTCCTCCCTGCGGATGGGTTTGTTTACGGATCACTAGGTCAAATAATAGTTATAAGAAATTATCTAGGAGCGTGTGTACTTCCACAGCGGTAAGGCACATAATCCAAAATAATTCCCTTAGTATCGTGTAATGGTGCACACTTAGATGCAAATAAAAGTATCCTCCCCATCGGAGTCACTGCTTTTATTTGTAGGGCCAAAGAGGAACCAACTATTAATTTTATTTATCAAAAAGTAAGGTTGACAAGATAATAAAATTAATGGGTAAAACCTCCTCTTGCAAATGTAGAATTCGTATACGTCCACACTAGCGTGGCATGCGATATTCTTGGTGTTTTGAGGTGTTGGTTGATTTCGGAATTTTATTGTTTTGAGGAATCAATAATATTTGAAATCAAATGTTTTGATCATTGTGATTCTTAGGATTTTCAAAAATGACTTTCATTCCACTTACTATGATACTAAAGGAAATAAACTTACTGTACCCAAATAATGTTGATTGGAAAAGAATCTACATATTGTCTTATCTGCTAAGAAGTACAAGTATGCACTCTTCAAAGAGTGTCCTCAAGCCATGGTTGCTCAAAAAGGTTTCTACTTCTATGCCAAAAGGCAAGAAGAAGGAGAAACAAGGTGGAGCAAAGGTGGTGGGAGGATCTCAGGGAGGAGTGAAGAAGCCGAAAGGCAAGTACTTCACTTGGACGCAGACTGGACATAAGAAGAAGGATTATCCCAATCCGAAGCAAGAACAAATGTATATCTTTTGGTCCAGTCGTTGAAACATGGTTAGAGGCATTATCTATCGGCACCTAGTGGGTAGATACGAGAGCCACTAATCATGTCTGCAACACTTTGCAGGGGTTCCAGGAAACCCGACGACTAGCTAAAGGGGAGATTACCATTTACTTGGGCAATGTCATGAAGGTGGCGGCTATTGCAGTGGGAGAAGTTTTATTTATCTCTTAAGAAAAATAAAATTTTGGTTCTGGAAAATTCCCTTTATGTACCTTTATTTAGAAAGAATTTAATTTCGGTTTCTAAATTGTTTATGGATGGATATTCTATTCTTTTAATGACAGAGTTGTTATAAAAAGGAATAGGGAAAATATCTGTTCAGGTACATTGATAGGAAATTTGTAAACACTTGAACCAAAAACCTCCCACGATGCAAATTGAAGTTTATAACTCATCTTCTAATTCTAATAATAGAAAAGAACCTTCGAAGATGAACCAAACATATCTTTGGCATCTAAGGCTTGGTCATATTAACCTGAGTAGAATTCAAAGGTTGATAGCTGATGGACCTTTGGGTTCATTAGTGGTGGAGGATCTCCCAACCTGCGAATCTTGTTTGGAAGGTAAAATGACCGAGAGGCCTTTTTAGGCCAAGGGGTATAGAGCCAAAGATGTGTTAGGAATGGTTCATTCTTATTTGTGTGGTCCTATGACTATCTAGGCAAGAGGTAGTCTCGAATATTTCGTCTCTTTCATAGATGATTATTCAAGATATGGATGACACCACGATCTGATCGTGGTGGTTAGTACCTCTTGGGAGAGTTTAGGAACTACTTATCAGAGGTTGGAATTCAATCCCAATTGTCTGCACCTGGCACACCCCAGCAGAACGGTGTAGTAGAGCGAAGGAATAGGACTCTTATGGAGATGGTTAGATCAATGATGAGTTATTCTGACTTGCCAGATTCGTTCTGGGGATATGCTCTAGATACAACGGTGTACATTCTAAACTTGGTAAAATCTAAATCAGTGCCTTCTACTCCCACAGAGTTGTGGACTGGGTGAAAGCCTAGTCTAAGACATATTTGGATATGGGGGAGTCCAGTGTTGGCAACGTGCTATTCCTCGGAAGGCTCATCGGCTCCCATGTCCCCGAATTAAAATTTTCACTAATGAAAACTAATCCGGATGGGATGAGTTTCCTTAGCACAACCAATTTGTCATCGTGCCAATGACTCGAGCGATCGCTTGAACAAACTTGTTGTTCAAGCAATCAACTCTTCTAGTCGGTTAGCCGCAGAAGAGACGACGGATGGATCGCCGGTTTTTGTGTTTATCTTCGGGGTCCATGATTATACAAATACATACAAATGTAAACTAGTATAATCAACACATACTAACATAAAGAACATAAGCTAGCATATCAATAAGAACATGTAAAGTACAATAATAAAAGTTGTAAAACTTTTATACCTCTTGATCTTCTATCGTATGTCCTAACCTCCTTGTAGACTTCGTGTGGGCGAAGATCCTCCACAAGTTGAAGCTTCCTAGATCTTCTTCAATCCAAAGAAAGAAGAACTCTCTTTCCCTTCTTGCTTGAGCCAACCACCAATCCACAAAGGATTGATGCCGCCGGCCCCAAGAATAGAGAGAACATAATGGAAACCACCAAGGAACCAAACTAGGGACAAACCCTAGCTTCTAGTGCCGCCGGCCAAGATGAAATAAAGAGGAGAAGAGGAATGAGTTGAGCGCCGACCAAGGTAGAGGGAATAGAGATAGGTCCCGACAACACCTTAGGAAGAAGAAGAGAACCTCTCCTATAGTTGCCTCCTACTCCAACTTCCAAACCCTAGCCGCCCAACCAAACCCTAACCTAGGATTTCTTGCCGCCCAAACAAAGGAAAGGTAAAACCCTAATCTCTTTGAAAACCATCTTCTATGTGCCGGCCATGGAAGAGGGGACGAAGGATAGAGTGTGGACCGACCAAGGTAGAGGGTAGAAGGAAGGGACCAGCCATGCCTTAGGAAGAAGAAGAAACTCATCTTCCCCTTATTGCCGCCCATCTTTGCTCCCAAACCCTAGCCGCCCAAAAATTCTAAACAAACTCGGGTTTCTTAGCCTCCAAAGGAAGCAAACCCTAATCCCCTAAACCATCCATCATTCTTGCCGCCCAACCCAATAAGCCTTATATATAGAGTTGGGTTTTGCCTCGGATTAATCTCCTCCATTGGTTCTATAGATTTAATCTCAACCGTCGGATTTAGAGATTTAATCTCAACCGTTGGTTCTAGAGATTTTAATCTCCACCATTGGTTCTAGAGATTTAATCCCAACCATCGGATCTAGAGAATTAATCTTAACCATCGGTTCTAGAGAATTAATCTCAACCGTCAGTTCTAGAGAATTAATCTCAACCGTCGGATCTAGAGAATTAATCTCAACTGTCGGATCTAGAGATTTGTTTTTCCATCATTTGATCTAGACTTCATGAGGTTTATATTAGGCTAAGATAGGGACCATGAGGAGGAGTTGGATCTTGGCCACCTGATGGATCGGAACCACACAAACTTGATCCATCAATGATGTTCCATTCCACGAGAGGATCATCATCGAACTACCTCACCAACCCCCATAAATTAATATGGGCTCCTTATATTATTTGTACATCCATCTCCCCGTGTTTAAGATATCGAATGTCCATCAATTAATTGATTTACTGACCATCAATTAATCAACATCTAACTCCTCGAGTAGTACCACTCAACCTTATCATCATGTTGACTAAGTCAATCTGCAGGGTTTACATGATGAACCTTATGAGCTCCTCAAGGGGACATCATCAACCTAATATATAGGACACGGTTTCCTCCTATAATCAATGGCACACCATGTAAATAATATCATTTCCCAACTTACCGGGCATATTGATTTAATCCATAGAAATCTCACCCTCTGGTAAATCAAAGAAATAAATATTAAGTACATGTGCCCGTTATTATATCGGGATTAAGAGCATGTACAACAAAATATCCGAGGTCCGATTCAATTATGTAGTCAGCAATAAATTGAATCACCTCTGTGTCGGTCCTGCTCAATACACCTAAGTGTACTAGTGTAACTCTATGTTCAAGACAAAACAATACCAAGCTACACTACAACCATGCCAATGGTTTGTCCAAAACCATCTTGGTTGTGAGCCTCTACTTATATTCTACAAGGGACTGATAACATGATCTTCTGTGCCACACCCAAGCACCATGTTATCTACAATGTAAAGTATTAGACAATATGCACATATATAAATAAAGTGCAAACAATGATCATGTGATTCTTATTTCAAAATAAAGATGTTCATACAAAAGAGCTAGGCTTTCAGTATACATCCCAACATCCAGCACATGTGCTGAAGGCAGATACTGGTAAGTTGGAACCTCGTACAGAAGTGCGCTTGTTTGTTGGCTATCCTAAGGGAACGAAGGGTGGTTTGTTTTATAGTCCTTAGAGATCATAGGGTGATCATTAGTACGTATGCCAGATTTCTAGAGGAGGACTATGTGATGAACCACAAGCCCACGAGTAGGATTGTTCTTGAGGAATTGACAGGGGAAGTCCCGACTTCAGTACCACCGGTACAAGAGGATATACCACATGTCACTGCACCGCGTGTCACAGAGGATACACAGGTGATACCTCATCGTAGTGGGAGAGTTGTGAGACAGCCTGATAGATTCATGTTCTTGGGAGAATCTTTCGATTTGGTCCCTGGCGAACATGAACCTGATCCCTGGACATATGACGAGGCAATCCAAGATATAGATGCAGCATCTTTGCAAAGTGCAATGAATACTGAGATTGAATCTATGGATTCAAATCAGGTCTAGGAGCTCTTATGCATAGCAGCTCATATGGATTATGAGGTGTGGCAGAAAGATGTCAAGACAGCTTTCCTTAATGGAAGTCTTGAGGAAAACATCCATATGTAGTAACCAGAGGGATTCATTGCTAAGGGCAAAGAGCATCTTGTATGTAAGCTTAATCGGTCCGTTTATGGATTGAAGAAAGCTTCGAGGTCTTGGAACATCCGCTTTGATGAGGTAAATCCAGACTTATGGATTTATTCAAAGTCCGGATGAGTCTTGTGTATACAAGAGATGTGATGGAAACGTAGTGGTATTTCTTGTACTATACGTAGATAATATTTTGGTAGTTGGCAACAATATCAGAGTGTTATCAGACATAAGGGTATGGTTGTCCAAACAGTTTGATATGAAGGACTTGGGAGAAGTGGGACACATCCTTGGAATCAAGGTTTGTGTGCTAATCCCAAGCTTCATACATAGACACAATAATGGATCATTTTAGCATGCAAAACTCCAAGAAAGGTTTTCTACCTTTCAGGCATGGAGTTCCTTTATCTAAGGAGATGTGTCCTAGATCATCTGAGGAGATAGAGGAGATGAAGGCAGTTCTTTATGCTTCGGCAGTAGGAAGCCCCATGTATACGATGCCATGTACGAGACCCAATATATGCTATGTTGTGGGCATGGTCAACAGATATCAGAGTAATCCAGGATAGGGACATTGGACTGCGGTAAAGTATATATTGTAGTGTCTGAGAAGGACTAGAGATTATATGCTAGTTTACCGGGCAGACCAATTACTCCATGTAGGTTACACGGATTCTGATTTCTAATCTGATAGGGGTAACAGTAAGTCTACCTCAGGTTTTGTATTTACTTTGGGAGGTGGAGCCATTGTATGGAGGAGTGTCCAATAGAAATGTGTGGCGGACTCCACCATGGAAGTTGAGTATGTGGCAACCTCTTAGGCAGCCAAAGAAGTTGTGTGGCTCAGGAACTTCCTGATAGACTTGGATGTGATTCTTGGTTTGCCCAGAAATATCACAATTTATTGTGATAATAATGGTGCAGTTGCAAACTCGAAGGAACCACGAGCCCATAAGGTAAGTAAATGCATAGAGCACAAGTACCACCTGATACGAGAAATCGTAAAGGAGGTAGAAGTTGCTGTCGCCTAGATTGCATCAGAGGATGACCTGGTAGACCCTTTCACTAAGGCCCTTCTAGCGAGAGCTTTGATAGGCATGTAGAGGGAAAGGGAATCAGATGTTTGGCAGTGTGATGACAGCATAGTCTTTTAGTATAAGTGGGAGATTGTTGGGATGTATACTGAAAGCCTAGCTTTTTTGTATGATCATTTCTCCTATTTTGAAATAAGAATCACATGATCATTGTTTGCACTTTATATTTATTATATGTGTGCATATTGTCTAATATTTTACATTGTAGATAACATGGTGCTTGGTGTGGCACAGAAGATCATGTTATCAGCCCCTTGTAGAATATAAGTAGAGGCTCACAACCAAGATGGTTTTGGACAAACCATCGGCATGGTTGTAGTGTAGCTTGGTATTGTTTTGTCTTGAACATAGAGTTACACTAGTACACTTAGGTGTATTGAGCAGGACCGACATAGAGGTGATTCAATTTATTGCTGACTACATAATTGAATCGGACCTCGGATATTATGTTGTACATGCTCTTAATCCCGATATAATAACGGACACATGTACTTAGTATTTATTTCTTTGATTTACCAAAGGGTGAGATTTCTATGGATTAAATCAATATGCCCGGTAAGTTGAGAAATAATATTATTTACATGGTGTGTCATTGATTATAGGAGGAAACCATGTCCTATATATTAGGTTGATGATGTCCCCTTGAGGAGCTAATAAGGTTCATCATGTAAACCCTGCAAGTTGACTTAGTCAACATGATGATAAGGTTGAGTGGTACTACTCGAGGAGTTAGATGTTAATTGATTGATGGTCAGTAAATCGATCAATTGACGGACATTCGATATCTTAAACACCGGGAGATGGATTTACAAATAATATGTGGAGCTCATATTAATTTATGGGGGTTGGTGAGGTAATTCAATGATGATCCTCTAGTGGAATGGAACATCATTGATGGATCAAGTTTATGTGGTTCCGATCCATCGGGTGGCCAAGATCCAACTCCTCCTCATGGTCCCTATCGTAGCCTAATATAATCCTCATGAAGCCTAGATCCAATGATGGAAAATAAATCTCTAGATCCGACGGTTGAGATTAAATCTATAGAACCGACAGTGGAGATTAAATCTCTAGATTCGACGGTTGAGATTAAATCCCTAGAACCGATGATAGAGATTAAATCCCTAGATCCGACGGTTGGGATAAAACCCTAGATTCGACGGTTGGGATGAAACCCTAGATCCGACGGTTGGGATGAAACCCTAGATCCGACAGTTGGGATGAAACCCTAGATCCGACGGTGGAGACTATGTCTCTAGATCCGACGGTGGAGATTAAACCAAGGCTTATCTCTAACTCTATATAAGGGTGGCTTAGGGTGGGCGGCAAGAAGAGATGTTGGTTGGTTTTGGAGATTAGGGTTTTGCCTATCAATAGCTTGGGCGGCAAGAAACCCTAAGGAGGAAACCCTAATTAGATTAGGGTTTGGCTCTTTGGTTGGGCGGCTAGGGTTTGCAAGGAAGAGTGGGCGGCAACTATAGGAGAAGATCACTTCTTCTTCCTAGGGTGTGGCCGGCTCCTAGACCTCTTCCCTCTTCCTTGGTCGGCGCTCGATCTATTCCTCTTCTCCTCTTCTTTTCCTCTTGGCCGGTGGCACAAAGGAGCTAGGGATTGATCCCTTATTCGGTTCCTTGGTTGTTTCCATTTTGTTCTCTCCATTCTTGCAGTCGGCGGCATCAATCCTTTGTGGATTGGTGGTTGGCTCAAGCAATAAGGGAAGGAGAGTTCTTCTTTCTTTCGATTGAAGAAGATCTAGGAAGCTTCAACTTGTGGAGAATCTTCGCCCACACGAAGTCTACAAGGAGGTTAGGACATACGGTAGAAGATCGAGAGGTATAAAATTTTTACAACTTTTATTATTGATCTTTGCATGTTCTTATTATTATGTTCTTTATGTTAGTATGTGTTGATTATACTAGTTTACATTTGTATGTATTTGTATAATCATTGACCCCGAAGATAAACACAAAAACCGACGATCCGTCTGTCGTCTCTTCCGCGGCTAACTGACTAGAATCGTTTGGTCGCTTGAACAACTAGTTTGTTCAAGCGATCGCTCAAGTCGTTAGCACGACGATGAATTGGTTGTGCTTTGGAAACTCATCCCATCCGGATTAGTTTTCATTAGTGAAAATTTTAATCCGGGGACATGGGAGCCGATGAGCCTCTCCGAGAAGCATGAGTTACCAACACTATTGTCGTGAGACAACGCTAAGATCCAAGCTCGATAAGTCCAATAGATCCATCATCAATCGACTGATGATACCCATCAGTCGATTGATGGAGCCTCACTTGACCAGTCGAGTCTCAACTCCATTCTGTGCCCAATTTCACGAGCACCAGTCGACTGATCACAAAATCAATCGACTACTGAGCCCATCTGTTGACTGCCCACCTATGGCAGTCGACTGCTAGAGCAATTCTCACAGTCAAACCCTAGTTGACTCAGTCCAGTCGACTTCCACATGGCACCAGTCGATTGGAACACCTCAAACATGAGATTTTAGCCCAAGTATGGTTCCCCCATACTTGTTAGACCACCCTTAGCCTAGACCTAAGCCTTCTAGCCACCTCCATCAGCCTCACACCTCTCGGATCCCTCCAAGTCATCCATGACTTGTTCATCCATCGCGCTAGCCTTCAGGTGCTTCCATCGGCTATGTCATGCTAACAATGTCTACACTGCCAAGGCACATTGGACTTACGCCGCCAAGACTCCGCTTGGACTTTACGCCGCCAACCATTGGACTTATGCTGCCTAGACTCCCGCTTGGACTTTACGCCGCCAATATTCCCCTTGGACTTCTCAAATGCCAAGACTCATGCTTGGACTTTCCCTTGCCAACCCATGTTGGACTTTCCATGCCAAGACCCATGCTTGGACTTCCCTTGTGCCAAGTACTCAAGACTTGGACTTTCCAAAATTCCAAGTGTCCCACTTGGACTTTCATGCCAAGTACCCATGACTTGGACTTTACTATGACAATTACAATGTCATATGTTTTTATCTAACATAAAAACAACTCTCGAGCCAAGCTCGAGTCCTGGTCAATCAAGACCTAGGCCGATTGCACCAACAATCTCCCCCTTTTTAATGTTTGACAAAAACCAAACAAACCATTGAGTTAGAACATCTAACTCAAAAACTCCTTACCAATTATCCCAAATTGGTAATTTAACCTTCTCCAAAATATTTTCTCCCAAATATGTTCCATGCTAAGTACCCATGACTTAGACTTTACCATGACAATTATATTGTCATGTGTTTTTGTCTAACATCAAAACAACTCTCGAGCCAAGCTCGAGTCCTGGTCAATCATGACCTGGGCCGATTGCACCAACAAAGAACACTTTACAAAACTAGGGTTTGAGCGCTTTGCTTGTTGGTTGCTTGGATGAGGTTGAAGGACCCTGAAATGCACTTGCAATTCGCCTTCAAATCGCCCCAAGTAAGCTCCCAAAGAACCAATGCCAGAATCTCCATGAACAACTCCCTTTTAACCTGCATCAGGCTAGATTTCCGCCAATCAGTTGACTGCCATAAGTCACCAGTCGACTGATGCCACTGTTACTGTGAGACAACAGCTCAATCCACGTAGGAAAAGTTCCAACGAGACTCTCACCAGTCGACTGCCAACATTGGAATTCGACTGCCAGACCCGTAGTCTATTGTCCAGTCGACTACAGAGCATTCTGTGCTCGTGACTAAACCAGCAGTCGACTGTCATCCCTTGGCAGTCGACTTCTCTAATGAGCAGTCGACTACCAGAGCAATTTCAGCTCTAACACGGCAGTCAAACTCTAGTCGACTCTCGACAATCGAACTGGCCATAATGTCAGTCATCTTCCAACCTCAAACATGAGGTTTTAACCCAAGTATGGTGCCCCTATACTTGCTAGACCACCCTTAGACTAGACCTAAGCCTTCTAGCCACCTCCATCAGCCTTGTGCCTCTTGGATCCCTCCAAGTCATTCATGACTTGTTTATCCATTGCGCTAGCCTTCAGGTGTTTCCATTGGCTATGTCATACTAACGGTGTCTACACCACCAAGGAACATTGGACTTACGCCGCCAAGACTCCGCTTGGACTTTACGCCGCCAACCATTGGACTTATGATGCCAAGACTCCCGCTTGGACTTTACGCCGCCAATATCAAACCCCTTGGACTTCTCAAATGTCAAGACTCAAGCTTGGACTTTCTCTTGCCAACCCATGTTGGACTTTTCATGCCAAGACCCATGCTTGGACTTTTCCCAAAAGCCAAGTGTCCCAATTAGACATTCCGTGTCAAGTATCCGAGACTTGGACTTTCCCATGACAATTATATTTTCATATGTTTTTGTCGAACATCAAAACATCACTCGAGTCAAACTCAAGTCTTGGTCAATCGTGACCTGGGCCGATTGCACCAACAATTGTGCCAATTTGATTAATATTCAAACTTCTCAAAATACATTGGCACATCCTAAAGTATCAACTCTACCATGGTTAGGTTAACAACCCATCCACTTAGAGTTTACATACCCTAACCCATCTAGCATGAATCGATCATGCTCTTAGGAACCCAATACCTATTGGAGCTCCTTGGGTTAACAAGGTATTCACTAAGGATAACTTCCCTAGATTCCTTCCTAATGATCCTTTTTGGTTTTGAAGCCTTAGTCATTTGGGTCTTTTCAAGGTTAACCGTAGGGATTGCCTCCCTAGTAACCTTCTTAGTGGTCTTCCTAGGTTTTATAGAACCCTTGGCCACTAGACACACACCATGGTTAGCCTTAGGGATGACTTCCCTATTAACCTTGGTTTTCTTAGACCTATATATTGTTCCATAATCGAATGGAACATCATGGTAGGTCTTCTTGGGGTTAAGTTTGTGAGGCAAACCTTTCTTGCCCCTTGATTGTTCTTGCCCCCTAGAACCTAGATTTTGACTATTATACCCCATAAATGAATTTGTCATTTTTGCTAGGGTCTTTTCCAATTTTTCAAGCCTTGACCTCAAGACTTAGTTTTCCAATTATAATTTTCCCAATTTTGATTTTTCATTAATCTTTTGGGAATGACTCTTCCTAGGCATATGTCTATGATTCTTGGGATTAATGCCTAGGTGGTTCTCTACCTTACTAATGGACTCCCTAGGTAGAATGGATCTAGAGTTATTGTTCCTAGGTTTGTTCTTAGATAAATCTACATGCTTGGCACCTAAACAATAAAATCTATTATTTTTACTAGCATGCTTTTCATGAGCAATAGCTAGAGTACTAAAATAATTTCTAGCGTGATTTTTAGCCTTAGAACTAGAAGGTGCATTACAATATACCTTAGGGTTTGCTTTGGAAGCTCCCCCTACTTGTGTTGCTCCTTCTTGGGTTTTCTTCTCCCCCCTAGGGCATTGGCTTCAGTAGTGTCCCCGTTGATTACACTTGAAGCACACAATGTGCTCTTTGCTTTTCCTAGCGAGGACTCCGGCATCCTTTGACTTGTCCTTGACTATTGGTGTCGACGCTTTCTCCTTGGCCTATTTTGAGCACTTACTCTTGTAATACCCAGCTTCCCTACACTTAAAGCATATAATGTGATTTTTATTCTTAATTACAATGCTTGAGTTACCTAGAGAATTTTCTTCTTGTTCTTCACTTCTCCCGAATGTAAACGCTTCTTTTTGTTCTTGCTCCAGGATGGAAGATCTCTCCTCCCCCTCAATGCTAGAGGTGGAGGTTTCCTCCAATTCTTCCACATTCTCCGATGTTGATGGCAATTCTTCCTCGGCATCCTTCTCTACTTGTGTCAGTTCGAGATTCTAATGGAATTTGACCAACTTATTCCATAACTCCTTAGCGTCCAGATATTCACCTAGCTTGCACAAAATATTGTTAGGCATTAATTTTACTAACATAATCATTACCTTAATGTTTGTTTTGAATTGTTGTCGTTGCTTCTCGGTCCATCTTGATTTTACTGACGGCTTGTTGTCTTCACCCCTAGGCACTTCAAAACTATTTTCAATAATTAACATAATATCAAAATCGATTACAAAGTATACCTCCATCAGTTTCTTCCACCATGAGAATTCTCCTTCGAATTTCAATGGTTGGATGTTGATGTCGGCCATTTGATTTACTTATTGCGGCGATGAATCTGATGGTAAGCTCCTCGCTCTGATACCACTTGTTGGAGGATCGTGGCTCGGGTAGAAGGGGGGATGAATAGCCCAATTGACGTGCTTGACGAAAATCGATCGTTCTTGCGTGATCATCTAAAATGATCGTTAATATGCACAGCGTAATAATGATAAAAATAAAATAAAGATACAACAAACACAAAACACAATTGATATAGGTGGTTTAGAACCTTAAGCTTCCTACTCCATGAGGTGAGCTCAACGAGCTCGAGTGATGGGCACACCACTACTCAAACTCCTTCTTGACAACACGTTAGAGGTGAAGAAACCTCGTACAAGCAATTACAAAGGTAATACAAAAACGTACAAGCAAATACAAAGACAAAGTGAAATACATAAAGAAAACTTTACGACAAATGGCTTTGAACTCTTGCTTGTTGCTTGCTTTGGTTTGCTCTTGAAGGTCTGGAATGCAACAACAATTCCCCTCCAAAATCTCCCCAAATATCGCTGTGGAAATTCTCCCTAAGATCCTCCTTTTATGCTTGTCTCGGGCTGATTCTGCGCCTAGCAGTCGACTGCCATAAGGCCCCAGCCGACTGCTCCTATGGTCATTGTGAGACAACGACCTAATCCTTGTTGGCATTCCAACCAATAGATACACCGGCAAATAATCAGAAACCTCGTAGTCGGTGATCGATCACTCTTGGCGATCTGCTCACATCCTCGATCAATCGACTACCATGGCATAAGACGTAGTCGAACAGTAGTCGATTTTCACTAGTCGAATGGGACATACCACCAGTCGACTATTGTCGGGTAAAACCTTAAATACAAGTTGTTTGAGCATCTGATTGTTGGGTAAAATCTCAAACACTAATGTTTGTGCATTCGACACTGATCTTAGCCACTTGGCCAAGTTCACCTCATCCTTCCATGGAGTTCCACATCGAAGCTTTCTTCCTCCGGCCTACGTCCCTTAGATGCACTAAGCTCACGGCTTCTCCCCATGCCATCCTTCGTGTCTTGCCCTAAAGTCTTCTTTCTTTGGCTTAACTCAATTGCTCCTTGTCTGGCGGTCCCTCGGATGCACTAAGCTCATGGCTTCTCCCTGTTTCATCCTTCACCAACTCAATGACCCGAGCCATGAGACAAAAGACCTTGCCAAGTACTCAAGACTTTCCAATTGCCAAGGCTACACACTTGGACTTTCCCAATGCCAAGTCCATGTTGGACTTTCCCTTGCCAACCCATATTGGACTTTCACCGCCAAGGCTACACACTTGGACTTCCCATTGCCAATGCCAACCCATGTTGGACTTTCACCGCCAAGGCTACACACTTGGACTTATGTGGCCAAGGCTCACACTTGGTCTTCCCTTGCCAACTCCATGTTGGACTTCCAATGCCAAGCCCCATGCTTGGACTTTCACCGCCAAGGCTACACACTTGGACTTACGTGGCCAAGGCTACACACTTGGTCTTCCCATTACAATCACATGTCATATGTTTTGTCTAACATCAAAATACTGCTCAAATTAAACTCGAGTCCGGTCAATCATGACCTGGGTCAATTGCACCAACAACATCTACTTCTTAACCTCCTTCTCCTTCGTAATATACTGAGAAGTCATCTCAATAAAAATAGCCCTATCCAAAGCCTCTCTGTAAGAGTTAATAGAAGATACAAACATTCTTGCTTGAATATATGCAGCTAAGCCCTGAGTAAACTGGAACATCCGATCTCCATTGTGCGTCTCCAGATGAGGGAAGAATTATGCGATTCGGGTAAATTTTGCATTATACTCCATAACCGATCAGTCACCTTACTTAAGGCTCAAGAACTCCTGACGATGAGCCATAGAGAATGCAGAAGGAAAATATTCCCTCTAAAAAGCATCTCTGAAGATTGATTAGGTAATCTCACGCTCCCTAATTATGGTTTTCTGCATCTTCCACCAGGTAACTACCTGATCCCGGAGGTGGTATGCAGCTAAGCCCACTTTCTTCTCATTCATTCAACTCAAGTACTCGAAAGTGTCTTCCAAGTTATCCAACCAAGCCGGGGCAACCCTTGGGTCTGTTGGTGAAGGTTTTGGAACAGAAGCTCTGATACCACATGAAGGGAGGAAACTTTCACTTCCCACTTCAACTCGGTCGCTTGTTCATGGCGATCCCTTCTACGTCCCCAGATAAAAAAAAAATTATACTTGCAAGAGGAATTACCCAAACTCCCGTTTCATCGTCGTGCTATTCGATTAGAGTGGTCACTTGAACAAACTTGTTGTCCAAGCAACCAACCTCTATTCTACGATTAGCCGCAGAATAGACGATGTATGGATCACCGACTTTTGTGTTTGTATTCGGGGTCCAAGTTAATTTAGCCACAAAAATAGAATATATAACATGCATATAATTGAAAACAATTATAGACATAATACAAAAGAACACTAATCAAAATAAACAAGATTATACCTCTTGATCTTCTATTGTATGTCCTTCCTCCTTTTAGACATCGTGTGGGCGACGATCTTCCAAAAGTCGAAGCCTCCTAGATCACCAATCTTCCTTCCTTGCTCGCTCCGAACAAGAGGTAGTATAGAAACGAAACTCTTCTCTTATCTAGGATAAACCATCAAGCTCAAAGCTTGATGCTTGCCGCCGGCCCAAAGAGATGAAGATAGAAGTGAAGGCGCCGGCCAAAAGCTCCAAGGGAAGAGTCCCTAGCTCTTGTTTCCACCGGCCAAGGAGAAGATGAGGAGTAGGTTGAGCTCCGGCCAAGGTGTATGGGAGAGAGATAGGCGTCGGCCACCAAGGAAGAAGAAGAAAAACTTCTCCAATTATTGTCGCCCAACTAAATCCTAACCTCCCTAGGATTCCTTGTCGCCCAAGCTAAAGGGAAGCAAACCCTAATCTCCTTCTGATATCTTGCCGCCCAAGCCATAAGCCTCTATTTTTAGAGTTGGGCTCAAGCCTCCTTTTAATCTCCACCGTCGGTTCTAGGGATTTAATCTCAATCGTCAGATCTAGAGAATTAATCTCAACCGTCGGATCTAAAGATTTAATCTCCATCGTCGGATCTAGAGTTTTGTTTTCAACCATTGGATCTAGGCTTCATGAGGTTTTAATAGGCTACAATAGGGACCATGAGGAGGAGTTGGATCATGGCCACCCAATGGATCAAGCCCACATAAAGTCCGATCCATTAATGATTATCCATTCCACTAGAGGATTATCATTGATCTACCTCACCAACCCCCATAAGATAATATGGGCTCCATATATTATTTGTACATTTTCTCTCCGTGTTTAAGACCTCGAATGTTCGTCGATTAATTAATTTACTGACAATTAATTAATCAACATCTAACTCCATGAGTAGTACCACTCAACCTTATCATCATGCCAGACCAAGTCCACCTGCAGGGTTTACATGATGAACCTTATGAGCTCCTTAAGGGGACATCATCATCCTAATATATAGGACACAGTTTTCTCCTATAATCAATGACACAACATATAAATAATATTATTTCCCAACTTACCGAGCCTATCGATTTACTCTATAAATATCTCCCATTGGTAAATCAAAGAAATGAATACTAAGTATATGTGCCCGTTATTATATCGGGATTAAGAGCATGTACAACATAATATCTGAGGTCCGATTCGATTATGTAGTCAGCAATAAATCGAATCACCTCTAAGTCAGTCCTTCTCAATACACACAAAGTGTACTAGTGTAATTCTATGGTCAAGACAAACCAATACCAAATTACACTACAACCATACCAATAGTTTGTCCAAAGCCATCTAGGTTGTGAGCCTTTACTTATACTTTACAAGGAGCTGATAACATGATCTCCCGTGTGACACTACACACCATGTTATCTACAATGTAATGTATTAGATAATATGCATAACCATAAATATGCAAACAATGATCATGTGATTCTTATTTCAAAAATAAATATGTTCATACAAAAGATAGACTTTTCAGTATACATCCTAACAATCTTACTCATGGGCTTGTGGTTCAATACATAGTCTTCCTCTAGAAATCTAGCATTCGTGCTAACGATCACCCTCTAATCTCTAGGACTATAAAACAAACCTCCATTCGTTCCTCTAGGATAGCTAATGAACATGCATACTTCTGTACGAGGTTCCAACTTACCAGCATCTGCCTTCAGCACATGTGCTGGACTCCCCTAAATTCGAATATGACTCAGACTAGGCTTTCGCCCAGTCCACAATTCTGTGGGAGTAGAAGGAATTGATTTAGATGGTACCAAGTTCAGAATATACACTGCCGTATCTAGAGTATATCCTCAGAACGAATCTGGCAACTCAGAATAACTCATCATCGATCTAACCATCTCCATAAGAGTCCTATTCCTTCACTCTACTACACCATTCTGCTGGGGTGTGCCAGGTGTAGACAATTGGGATTGTATCCCAACCTCTGATAAGTAATTTCTAAACTCTCCCAATAGGTACTCACCACCACGATCAGATCGTAGTGTCTTGATACTTTTACCTTGACGTTTCTCCACATCAGCCTTGAATTCTTTGAACTTGTCAAAGCATTCAGACTTGCAGCGCATCAAGCAAATGTATCCATATCTCAAATAATCGTCTATAAAAGAGATGAAATACTCAAAACCACCTCTAGCCTGGATAGACATAGGACCACACAAATCAGAATGAACCAATTCTAACACATCTTTGGCTCTATACCGCTTGGCCTTAAAAGGCCTCTTGGTCATTTTACCCTCCAAGCAAGATTCACAGGTTGGAAAATCTTCCACCACTAATGAACCCAGAGGTCCATCAGCTATCAACCTTTGAATTCTACTTAGGTTAATACGACCAAGCCTTAGATGCCAAAGATATGTTTGGTTCATCTTCGAAGGTTCTTTTCTCTTATTGGAATTAGAAGATGAGTTATTTACTTCTATTTGCATCGTGGGAGCTTTTGGTTCATGTTTATATAAATTTCCTATCAATGCACCAGAACAAATAATCTCTCTATTCCGTCCATAACAACTCTGTCATTAAAAGAAATAGAATATCCGTCCATAAACAATTTAGAAACCGAAATCAAATTCTTTCTAAATATAGGTACATAAAGGCAATTTTCAGAACCAAAGTTTTATTCCTATCAAAAGACAAATAAACATCTCCCACTACAATAGTCGCCATCTTCGTGGCATCACCCAAGTAAATGGTAATCTTCCCCTCAGCTAGTCGTCAAGTTTCCTGGAACCCCTGCAAAGTATTATAGACATGATCAGTGGCTCCCGTACCTACACACTAGGTGTCGGTAGATAACACCGCTAACCATGTTTCAACGACTAGACCAAAGGATATACCTTTGTTCTGCTTCCGATTGGGGCAGTCCTTCTTCCAATGTCCATCCTGCTTGCAAGTGAAGCACTTGCCTTTCAACTTCTTCACTTGTCCCTGAGATCCTCCCACCACCTTTGCTCCACCTTGTTTCTTCTTCTTCTTGCCTTTCGGCTTAAAAGTAGAAACCTTTTGGGCAACCATGGCCTGAGCCTGAGCAAGTCTTCTGTCGCCTGGGGTTCTGTCAAAAGTTCCACCATCGAATACAACCTTTTATTCATGTTGTAATTCAGGCGAAACTGCTCAAAACTCCTAGGTAGAGACTGGAGAATGATATCGACCTGGGTTTCCCCATCGATCTAAGCTCCAGGGACTTCCAGCTCATTTTCAGGCTTAGGAGGACAATCTTCAAAGAGTACATACTTGTACTCCTCAACAGTTAATACAATGTTAAGATTTCTTTTTCCAATCAACATAATTATGTACAGTAAATTTATTTTCCTTTAGTATCATAGCAAGTGGACTGAAAGTCATTTTTGGAAAAAACCTAAGAATCACATAGATCAAAACTTTAGATTTTAAAAAATTATTGATTCCTCAAACAATAAAATTTTAAAATCAACCAACACCTCAAAACATCGAGAATAGCGTATGCCACGATCGTGTGGACGTATATGAATTCTACATTTGTAAGAGGAGGTTTTACCCATTAATTTTACTATCTTGTCAACCTAACTTTTTGACAAATAAAATTAATAGTTGGTTTCTCTTCGACCCTACAAATAAAAGCAGTGACTCCGATGGGGAGGATACTCCTATTTGCATCTAAGTGTTCACCATTACTCGATACCAAGGAAATTATCTCGGGTTATGTGTCTTCCGATGGGGAAGTATACACGCTCCTAAATAATTTCCTAAAACCATATTCGACCCTGTGATCCACAAACAAACTCATCCGATGGGGAGGAAGGCACTCAGAGCTGACGCGCAAGTTTGCTTGCATCACATGTCAAATCGTAATGGAGGTCGTGGGAATTTATAAAAATATCCCTCTTACACTTAGTAATTTAAAATTGAGGAATTTTCTAGCCTACGACATGCATATCAAACAATAAGCAATAAATATGAAAAATAAATATTTTCCAACTATTATGGCTTTTGTCTTCAATATGTCTCCCGTCGTATCGTCATCTCGTCCGCTCCTCCCTATGCCATGTACAAGCCATTTGGAGATTCGAGCCGAGGAAAAACTATTTTAATTTACATCCATCGATCCTATACTCCACGAGGGAGTGTACATGAAATCTAGATCGAAAGTAAACTAAAATAGAAAGAGTGGCTAAACAATGTTGTATCTAATTATAAAAATTAAATACTAGCCTCATCAACCCCGAGAATTCAACAAAATATATAATTACACACATACAATCACATACACACATATGGCCATAATAGTTGGATCCTATGCCTGCAACAAAAAAGTTAACCTACGCACATCCTACTATTATTCGGCACATATAATATATGAAAAGTGCATAAAAGTAACTGAATCCTAAACACACAAAATCGAAAACCGTGGCTCTGATACCACTTGAAGGTTTTGGAACCGAAGCTCTGATACCACTTGAAGGGAGGAAACTTCGCTTCCCACTTCAACTCGGTCGCTTGTTTATGGCAATCCCTTCTACGTCCCCGGATAAAAAAAAATTATCCTTGACAAGAGGGATTACCCAAGCTCCCATTTCATCGTTGTGCTATTAGATTAGAGTGGTCACTTGAACAAACTTGTTGTCCAAGCAACCAACCTCTATTCTACGATTAGCCGCGGAATAAGACGATGTACCAATCGCCGACTTTTGTGTTTATATTCGGGTCCAAGTTAATTTATCCAAAAAAATAGAATATATAACATGCATATAATTGAAAACAATTATAGACATAATACAAAAGAACACTAATCAAAATAAACAAGATTCTACCTCTTGTTATACCTCTTGATCTTCTATTGTATGTCCTTCCTCCTTTTAGACGTCGTGTGGGCGACGATCTTCCAAAAGTCGAAGCCTTCTAGATCACCAATCTTTCTTCCTTGCTCGCTCTGAACAAGAGGAAGTATAGAAATGAAACTCTTCTCTTATCTAGGACCAACTATCAAGCTCCATGCTTGATGCTTGCCACCGGCTCAAAGAGATGAAGATAGAAGTTAAGGCGTCGGCCAAAAGCTCCAAGGGAAGAGTCCCTAGCTCTTGTTTCCACCGACCAAGGAGAAGATGAGGAGTAGGTTGAGCTCCGGCCAAGGTGTATGAGAGAGAGATAGGCGCCGGCCACCAAGGAAGAAGAAGAAAAACTTCTCCAATTGTTGCCGCCCACCCCATGTCCCAAACCCTAGCTGCCCAACTAAATCTTAACCTCCCTAGGATTCCTTGCCGCCCAAGCTACTTGCCTCCCAAGCCATAAGCCTCTATTTATAGAGTTAGGCTCAAGCCTCCTTTTAATCTCCATCGGCGGTTCTAGGGATTTAATCTCAATCGTCGGATCTAGAGAATTAATCTCAATCGTCGGATCTAGAGATTTAATCTCTACCATCGGATCTAAAGTTTTGTTTTCAACCATTGGATCAAGGCTTCATGAGGTTTTAATAGGCTACAATAGAGACCATGAGGAGGAGTTGGATCTTGGCCACCCAATGGATCAAGCCCACATAAAGTCCGATCCAATAATGATTATCCATTCCACTAGAGGATTATCATTGATCTACCTCACTAACCCCCATAAGATAATATGGGCTCCATATATTATTTGTACATTTTTCTCCCCGTGTTTAAGATCTCGAATGTCCGTCGATTAATTAATTTACTAACAATTAATTAATCAACATCTAACTCCATGAGTAGTACCACTCAACCTTTTCATCATGCCGGACCAAGTCCACCTGTAGGATTTACATGATGAACCTTATGAGCTCCTCAAGGGGGCATCATCATCCTAATATATAGGACCCGGTTTCCTCCTATAATCAACGGCACACCATATAAATAATATCATTTCCCAACTTACGAGCCTATCGATTTACTCTATAAATCTCGCCCATTGGTAAATCAAAGTAATGAATACTAAGTATATGTGCCTGTTATTATATCGGGATTAAGAACATGTACAACATAATATCTGAGGTCTGATTTGATTATGTAGTCAGCAATAAATCGAATCACCTCTAAGTCGGTCCTTCTCAATACACACAAAGTGTACTAGTGTAATTCTATGGTCAAGACAAACGAACACCAAATTATACTACAATCATACCAATGGTTTGTCCAAAGCCATCTAGGTTGTGAGTCTTTACTTATACTTTACAAGGAGTTGATAACATGATCTCCCGTGTGACACTACACACCATATTATCTACAATGTAATGTATTAGACAATATGCATAACCATAAATATGTAAACAATGATCATGTGATTCTTATTTCAAAAATAAAGATGTTCATACAAAAGATAAACTTTTCAGTATACATCCCAATAGTTGAGATGTATACTGAAAGCCTAGCCTTTGTATGAACATCTTAATTTTGAAATATAAATCACATGGTCATTGTTTGCATTTTATATTTATGCATATTGTCTGATACGTTACATTGTAGAGAACATGGTATGTGGTGTCGTACAGAAGATCATGTTATCAGTTCCTTGTAGAGTATAAGTAGAGGCTAACAACCAAGATGGTTTTTGACAAACCATTGGCATGGTTGTAGTGTGATTTGGTATTGGTTTATTTTGACCATAGAATTACACTAGTATACTTAGTGTGTATTGAGCAGGACCGATTTAGAAGTGATTAAATTTATACGTACTATATAATTGAATCGGACCTCAGATATTATAGTGTACATTCTCTTAATCTTGATATAATAACGGGCACATATACTTAGTATTTGTTTTTTTGATTTACCAATGGGAGAGATTTATGTGTTAAATCGACAGGCCTGGTAAGTTGAGAAATAATATTATTTATATGGTGCGTCATTGATTATAGGAGGAAACCGTGTCCTATATACTTGGATGATGATGTCCCCTTGAGGAGCTCATAAGGTTCATCATGTAAATCTTGCAGGTGGACTTGGTCCAACATGATGATAAGGATGAGTGGTACTACTCATGTAGTTAGATATTAATTAATTAAATTGTCAATAATTTAATTAATTAATGGACATTTGATATCTTAAACACGGGGAGATATTTTGCACAAATAATATATGGAGCCCATATTTATTTATGGGGGTTGGTGAGGTAGATCAATAATGATCCTCTAGTGGAATGGATCATCATTAATAGTTCGGATCTATTGGGTGGCCAAGATCCAACTCCTCCTCATGGTCCCTATTGTAGCCTATTATAAATACCTCATGAAGCCTAGATCTATATAAGAGAGGAAAGAGGCTTGGGCAAAAATCCAAGTGCTAGGGTTTTTTTGGAGTTGGCGTGAGAAGCTTGGGCGGCAAGAAGTTCTAGGGTTTTGCTTCTCTCTTTGAGCGGCAACATAGGGTTTGCTTATAGAGGTCGGCGGCACAAGGAGGATTAGAGATCTATCCTTCTCTTCTTCTCAATTGCCGACATCTCCTCCCATCTCATTGTCGGCGCTCCTTCCTTCAAGCAAAGGTCGGCGCTTCTTCTTCTTCCTCACCTAGGGTCGATGACAAAGCAAGGAGGAAAGGGTTCTTTCTTCCTTTGTCTTGGCCTATTCATCTACTCCCTCTCCTTAGGGCCGGTGGACACCAAGAACTTAGTCCTTGGTGGTCGACGCAAGCAAGGAGAAGAAGGGAGCTTTTGTTCTTCCCTTGTTCGGAGCGAGTAAGGAAGGTAAGACATGTGATCTAGGAGGCTTTGACTCTTGGAAGATCGTCGCCCACACGACGTCCAAGAGGAGGATAGGAATACTATAGAAGATCAAGAGGTATAATCTTGTTTATTTTTTATTCTAGTTCTCTTATAATTTGTATGTTATTGATTAACATGGACCTCGATGATAAACACAAAAATCGGCGATTCGTTCATCATCTTTTCTGCGGCTAATCGAGGAAAAGAGTTGGGTTGCTTGAACAACAAGTTTGTTCAAGCGACTACTCAAATCGAATAGATCAATTACTTGGGTAATCCATCTTCGTCCGGATTAATTTTTTTTTAATCCAAGGACGTGTGATAGGATCACCATTCACAAGTGACCGAAGGGGGAAGCAATTTTCCCTTCAAGTGGTATCAAAGCCATGATTTCCGGTTTTTTGTGTTTTGGATTTGGTTACTTTCATGCATTTATCATATATTTTATGCCAGATAATAGTAGGATGTACTTAGGCTAACTTTTTGCTTGCAAGCATAAGATCCAACTATTTTGGCTATATGGATGTATGTGATTGTATGTGTGTGATTGTAATTATTTATTTGAATCCTCGGGGTTGACGAGGCTAATTAGTATTTAATTTTTGTAATTAAATACGACATTGTTTAGTCGCTCATTTTAATTTACTTTCAATCTAGATATGTTGTACGCTCCTTCATCGAGTATAGGATCGATGGATGTAAATTAAAATAGTTTATCTCGGCTCGAACCCCTTTATGGCTAGAGCATGGTAAAGGGAGGAGCAGATGAGGTGGCGACACTACGGGAAGCATATTGGAAAACAAAAGTCATAATAGTTGAAAAATATTTTTTTCATATTTATTGCTTATTGTTTGATATGCATGTTGTGTGTTTGAGAAAATTCCTCAATTATAAATTACTAAGTGGCAGAGGGATTTTTTTTTATTCCCGCGGCCTCCATTACAATTTGACATGTGATGCGAACAAACTTGCGGGTTGGCTCTGAGTCCCTTGCTCTATCGGATGAGTTTGTTTCGCAGATCACTAGGTCAAATATGGTTATAGGAAGTTATTTAGAAGCATGTGTACTTCCCCATCGGAAGGCACATAATCCGAGATAATTGCCTTAGTATCGGGTAATGGTAAACACTTATATGCAAATAAAAGTATCCTCCCCATCGGAGTCAATGCTTTTATTTGTAGGGCTGAAGAGAAACCAACTATTAATTTTATTTGTCAAAAAGTAAGATTAATAGGATAATAAAATTAATGGGTAAAACCTCCTCTTACAAATGTAGAATTAGTATACGTCCACACTATCGTGGCATAAGATATTCTCTGTGTTTTGAGGTGTTGGTTGATTTAAAAATTTTATTGTTTGAGGAATCAATAATTTTTTGAAATCTAATGTTTTTGATCTATGTGATTCTTAGGTTCTTCAAAATGACTTTCAACCCACTTGCTATGATTCTAAAGGAAAACAAACTTACTGGACCTAACTATGTTGATTGGAAAAGGAATCTTGACATTGTCTTAACTGTTGAGGAGTACAAATATGTACTCTTCGAAGAGTGTCCTCCTAAGCCTATGGATGATTCTGATGAAAAGGAGAAAGAGAGTTATATGAAGTGGATCAACACTGATGAGATGGCGCGGTGTTACATTTTGGCTTCCATGTCAAATGTATTACAACATCATCATCAAGCCATGAATACTGCCTATGACATGATGCTCAATCTCAAGGAACTTTTTGGACACCAGAATCAGGGTGCTAGGCAAGAAGCTATAAGGAACTTGATGACGACCACCATGATTGAGGCAACACCCGTGAGGGATCATGTTCTCAAGATAATGGCTCATTTGAATGAGCTGGAAGTCCTTGGAATGGAGATAAATGGGAAAACTCAGGTCGATATCATTCTCTAATCTCTACCTAGGAGTTTTGAGCAGTTTCGCCTCAACTACAACATGAATAAGAGGTTGTATTCATTGGCGGAGCTTCTAACAGAACTCCAGGCGGCAGAGGGGTTTTTTTGCCAGAGTTCTCAGGCTTTGGTTGCTCAAAAGGTTTCTACTTCTAAACCGAAAGGTAAGAAGAAGAAGAAACAAGGTGTAGTAAAGGTAGCGGGAGGATCTCAGGGAGGAGTGAAGAAGCCGAAAGGCAAGTGCTTCACTTGCAAGCAGACTGGACATTGGAAGGCGGATTGTCTCAACCGCAAACAGAACAAAGGTATATCTTTTAGTCTAGTCATTTAAACATGTTTAGCGGTGTTATCTACCAGTACCTAGTGTGTAGATACGAGAGTCACTCATCATGTCTGCAACTCTTTGCAGGGGTTCCAGAAAACCAGACGACTAGCTGAGGGGGAGATTACTGTCTACATGGGCAATGCTAAGAAGGTGGCGACTATTGCACTGGGAGATGTTTATTTATCTTTTGATAGGAATAAAACTTTGGTTCTAAGAAATTGCCTTTATGTACCTTCATTTAGAAAGAATTTAATTTCAATTTCTAAATTATTTTTGGACGGATATTCTATTTCTTTTAATGAAAGAGTTGTTATAAAAAGGAATAGGGATATTATTTGTTCTGGTGCATTGGTAGGAAATTTATACACTCTTGAACCAAAACCTCCCACAATGCAAATAGAAATAAATAACTCGTCTTCTAAATCTAATAATAGAAAAGAACCTTTGAAAATGAACCAAACATATCTTTGGCATCTAAGGTTAGGTCACATTAACCTGAGTAGAATTCAAAGGTTGATAGCTGATGGACCTTTGAGTTCATTAGTGGTGGAAGATTTCCCAACCTACGAATCTTGCTTGGAAGGTAAAATGACCAAGAGGCCTTTTAAGGCCAAGGGGTATAGAGCCAAAGATGTGTTGGAATTGGTTCATTCTGATTTGTGTGGTCCTATGTCTATCCAGGAAAGAGGTGGTTTTGAATATTTCGTCTCTTTTATAGATGATTATTCAAGATATGGATACATTTACATAATGTGCCGCAAGTCTGAATGCTTTGACAGGTTTAAAGAATTCAAGGTTGATGTGGAGAAACGTCAAAGTAAAAGTATCAAGACACTGCGATCTGATCGTGGTGGTGAGTACCTCTTAGGAGAGCTTAGGAGTTACTTATCAGAGGTTGGGATTCAATCCCAACTATCTTCACCTCGTACGCCCTAGTAGAATGGTGTGGCAGAGTGAAGGAATAGGACTCTTATGAAGATGGTTAGATCGATGATGAGTTATTCTAAGTTACCAGATTCGTTCTAGGGGTATGCTCTGGATATGGCAGTGTATATTCTGAACTTGGTACCATCTAAATGAGTACCTTCTACTCCCACAGAATTATGGACTGGGCGAAAGCCTAGTCAGAGACATATTCGGATTTGGGGTAGTCCAGCACATGTGATGAAGGGAGATGCTGGTAAGTTGGAATCTCGTACAGAAGTGCGCTTGTTCGTAGGCTATCCTAGAGGAACGAAAGGTGGTTTGTTCTATAGTCCTAGAGATCAGAGGGTGATCGTTAGTATGAATGCCTAATTTTTAGAGGAAGACTATGTGATGAACCACAAGCCCATGAGCAAGATTGTTCTGGAGGAGTTAAGAGGGGAAGTCACTACTTCAGTACCAACGGTACAAGAGGACATACCACAAGTGACTACACCGCGTGTCACAGAGGATACACAGGTGATACCTCATCGTAGTGGGAGGGTTGTTAGACAACCAGATAGATTTATGTTCTTGGAAGAATCTTCTGATTTGGTCCCTGGCGAATATGAACCTGATCCCTGGACATAGGACGAGGCAATCCAAGATAAAGATGTGGAATCTTGGCAAAGAGCAATGAATTCTAAGATAGAATCTATGGATTCAAATCAGGTCTGGGAGCTAGTAGAATCACCTAATGGTGTAAAATCCATTGGATGCAAGTGGATCTACAAAAGAAAGAGAGATCAGACGGGAAGGTAGAGACTTTCAAAGCAAGGCTTGTTGTGAAAGGGTATACTCAGAAAGAGGGTATCGATTATGAGGAGACCTTTTCGCCATTAGCCATGGTTAAGTCTATCTGGATTCTCTTATCTATTGCTGCTCATATGGATTATGAGGTCTGACAGATGGATGTCAAGACAGCTTTCCTTAATGGAAGTCTTGATGAAAACATCTATATGAAGCAACCAGAGGGATTCATTGCAAAGGGCAAAGAGCATCTTGTGTGCAAGCTTAATCAGTCCATTTATGGATTGAAGCAAGCTTCGAGATCTTGGAACATCTATTTTGATGAGGTAATCTAGTCATATGGATTTATTCAAAGTCCGGATGAGTCTTGTGTATACAAGAGATGTGACAGAAACTTAGTGGTATTTCTTGTACTATACGTAGATGACATTTTGCTCATTGGCAACAATGTCAAAGTGTTATCAGACGTAAGGGTACGGTTGTCCAAACATTTTGATATTAAGGACTTGGGAGAAGTAGGACACATCCTTGGGATCAAGGTTATAAGGGATCGCAAGAAAAGGATGTTGTGCTTATCTCAAGCTTCATACATAGACACCATTTTTGCTCGTTTTAGTATGCAGAACTCCAAGAAAGGTTTTCTACCTTTTAGGCATGGAGTACCTTTATCTAAAGAGATGTGTCCTAGAACATCAAAGGAGATAGAGGAGATGAAGGTGGCTCCTTATGCTTCGGCTGTAGGAAGCCTCATGTATGTTATGTTATATACGAGGGTGGATATCTACTTTGTCGTGGGCATGGTTAGCAGATTTCAAAGTAATCCAGGATAGGGACATTGGACTGCGGTAAAGCATATATTGAAGTACCTAAGAAGGACTAGAGATTATATGTTGGTATACTAGGTAGATTAATTACTCCCTATGGGTTACACAGATTCTAACTTCCAATCAGATAGGGATAACAGTAAGTCTACCTTGAGTTTTGTGTTTACTTTGAGAGGTGGAGCCATTATATGGATGAGTGTCAAGCAGAAATGCGTGGCGAACTCTACCATGGAAGCTGAGTATGTGGCAGCCTTTGAGGTAGCCAAAGAAGTTGTATGGCTCAAGAACTTCTTGATGGACTTGGATGTGATTCTTGGTTTGCCCAGAACTATCAAAATTTATTGTGATAACAGTGGTGCAATTGCAAACTCGAAAGAACCATGAGCCCATAAGGCAAGTAAACACATAGAGCGTATGTACCACCTGATATGAGAGATCATAAAGCGAGGAGAAGTTGTTGTCGCCAAGATTACATCAGAGGATAACCTGGCAGATCCTTTCACTAAGGCACTTTCAACGAGACCTTTTGATAGACATGTGGAGGGGATGGGAATCAGATGTATGGCAGTTTGATGGCAGTATAGTCTTTTAGTATAAGTGGGACATTGTTGGGATGTATACTGAAAGCCTAGCCTTTGTATGAACATCTTCATTTTGAAATAAGAATCACATGATTATTGTTTGCATTTTATATTTATGCATATTGTCAGATAAGTTACATTATAGATAACATGGTGTGTTGTGTCGCACAGAAGATCATGTTATCAGTTCCTTGTAGAGTATAAGTAGAGGCTCACAACCAAGATTTTTTAGACAAAACATAGCATGGTTGTAGTGTGATTTGGTATTGGTTTATCTTGACCATAGAATTACACTAGTACACTTAGTGTATATTGAGCAGGACTGATTTAGAGGTGATTCAATTTATACTGACTATATAATTGAATCGGACCTTAGATATTATGGTGTACATGCTCTTAATTCCGATTTAATAACGGGCACATGTACTTAGTATTTATTTCTTTGACTTACCAATGGGTGAGATTTATAGATTAAATCGATAGGCTCGGTAAGTTGGGAAATGATATTATTCACATGGTGTGTCATTAATTATAGGAGGAAATCGTATCCTATATATTAGGATGATGATGTCCCCTCGAGGAGCTCATAAGGTTCATCATGTAAATCCTACAGGTTGACTTGGTCCAACATGATGATAAGGATGAGTGGTACTACTCATGGAGTTAGATATTAATTAATTAAATTGTCAGTAATTTAATTAATTAATGGACATTCGATATCTTAAACACGGGGAGATATTTTGTACAAATAATATATGGAGCCCATATTTATTTATGGGGGTTGGTGAGGTAGATCAATGATGATCCTCTAGTGGAATGGATCATCATTAATGGATTGGGTTTGTGTGGTTCGGATCCATTGGGTGGCCAAGATTCAACTCCTCCTCATGGTCCCTATTGTAGCCTATTATAAATACCTCATGAAGCCTAGATCTATATAAGAGAAGAAAGAGGCTTGGGCAAAAAACCAAGTGCTAGGGTTTTTTTGGAGTTGACGTGAGAAGCTTGGGCGGCAAGAAATTCTAGGGTTTTTCTTCTCTCATTGGGCGGCAACCTAGGGTTTGCTTCTAGAGGCCGACGGCACAAGGAAGATTAGAGATCTATCCTTCTCTTCTTCTCAATTGCTGGCGCCTCCTCCCATCTCATTGTCGGCGCTCCTTCCTTCAAGCAAAGGTCGGCGCTTCTTCTTCTTCCTCACCTATGGCAGGCGGCAAAGCAAGGAGGAAAGGGTTCTTTCTTCCTTTGTCTTGGCTGGTTCATCTACTCCCTCTCCTTAGGGCCGGCAGACATCAAGAACTTGGTCCTTGGTGGTCGGCGCAAGGAAGGAGAAGAAGGGAGCTTTTGTTCTTCCCTTGTTCGTAGTGAACAAGGAAGGGAAGACACATGATCTAGGAGGCTTCGACTCTTGGAAGATTGTCACCCACACGACATCCAAGAGGACGATAGGAATACAATAGAAGATCAAGAGGTAAAACAAGAGGTATAATCTTATTTATTTTTTATTCTAGTTCTCTTGTAATTTGTATGTTATTGATTAACATGGACCCCGATGATAAACACAAAAATCGACGATCTGTTCATCATCTATTCTGTAGCTAATCGAGGAAAAGAGTTGGGTTGCTTGAACAATAAGTTTGTTCAAGCGACTACTCAAATCGAATAGCACGATGATGGATCAATTTCTTGGGTAATCCATCTTCGTCCGGATTAATTTTTTTTTAATCCAGGGACGTGTGATAGGATCGCCATGCACAAGCGACCAAAGGGGGAAGCAATTTTCCCTTTAGGGTCAGACTCCCCTCAGAACAGAGTGAATTAGTCCTTGGCTAAATGCACCAATATGGATATGCGAGCCTTATCTCTGACCCCAAGAATCCACATGTGTCGGCATAGTCGATGGTAAATCCGGATTTTGAGGTTTTGAACCTCCAATAAGGGAATGACGTGGCCCTTCCTGATTAACAAGTCCACCAGTAGAAGGTTGCTTTGGTGGACGACCCTTACCACGAGTCTGAACAGGTGCCATAATATTTTTTTTCAACACCTGCTAAACAACTTAAATAAGTATATAACTAGAAGGTATAATGTATCAAGGATTCTTACTTCGTACCACTTAGAGCTCATATCGCTGTCAATCCCATCTCACAAAACCAAAACAAATCAACTTTCGAGGTCCAAAATCCGACGAAAATCATTAATGCACGGCATCGCAACCTTGGCTCTGATACCAATAAAATTGTCATGCCCCGGAGGTATACCCTGTCCGGCCAACAGAAGGAACCCCCTTATGACAATTCAATGCATAGTTGTTACATAGCAATTTAGTCGCAGCCAACACATCAAGTAAGAAGTATATGAAAAACACCACAGTGGAAGACTATCATAATAGAGTTATAAACTCAACAAAATACATACCGATATGACTGACCACATAGTAAAGAAATACCACAATAAATCTGAAAAGGTATATACGAACTCCAACAAATAATCAACAATACAATAACCATAAGAATCCAAGTCCATAATGTGAAACATACGATAAGCAAAATTTAGGACCCTCGGAACATGAGATGGGATGGGATCAACTAGTGATGCCCCAAGTCCACACAAAATCTTCTACCAGCCACCTGAGTGATAAGAAACTCAGGGTCAAAGGTGATGAGTATAAAACCCAGCAGTAATATAAAAGATAGTGCATAAACAACATCTAACATATGGAGATCAATGGTATATAGTCTAAAGATATAGCAGATATCCTTAAGTATAACCATAAACAATGCATATACCAACTGACCAACTGAACATAATGTAATATACTAACATACCTGAGAGTCTGCAACGACACGAATCATAACATCCTGAACAAATATACAACAACATAACAAGTACAACATGCATGCCTCAGTCTGCACCAACTCACACACCAACACCCCACCCACAACAATATAGAATATGTAGGCATATATATATATATATATATATATATATATATATATATATATATATCTATATATATATATATATATATATATATATATATATATATATATATATATATATATATATATATATATATCAAATACACACATACATATATGTATATACATATATATGCCTCACACCCGGCAATGCATATGCATGGCCATGTCAGCGTACCCCGCACACCACTATGACCCCAGTATGGCTGGGGTGGCACGACATGACAACTGTCCCAACTCACACCTACCATTACTCTCGAGTGGTCGAGTGGGCAGTATGAGTAAGTAGCTAGCCACGAGAGCTATAAGTTATACAACGGGGGTCCCTACTGCTGACCGCTCCAACTGTCACTACTCATAAGTGGTCGAGCACCGCAAATAGGACAACTACACACAACTCCAACTACCGCCATCTATAGTGGTCAAGTGCGCAACTCCAACTACCACAATCAACAGTGGCCCAGTAATGCAACTCCAACTACCACCATCTATAGTGGTCGAGTGTGGCACAACAAATGATTTGCACTCAACCCTGCTGCCACTACCCTGAGTGGCTGAGGAGGCAAGATGACTGACAACCCATCTCAACCATAAGGGAGACCCAGTCGACAGCATGCATGAAATGTAATGATGCATAACTCACCACATAAATCCACAACACACTCTCTATATCACAGAGAGTCATAACCAACCAATAACAACCATACTAGGACCACCAGTCCATAACCACACCAATCTACAGCCCACACAACCACACCCAAAATATGATCTACAATAGATGCACAACGTGTTGGTCCAATCGGCCCAGGTCACGATTGACCAGACTCAAGTTTGACTGTTAATGTTTTGGGGAGATTATTTAAACAATCGTCCCAGGTTATAATTGACCAGACTCGAGTTTGACTCGAGGGAGACTTTGATGGTTGACTGGAGTTGACCACATTATTGGAAAGTCCAGGTCTTGAGCACTTGGCATAGAAAGTCCAAGCATGGGTCTTGGAAAGGGAAAAGTCCAAGCATGGGTCTTGGCAAGGAAAAGTCCAAGCATGGGTCTTGGCATGGAAAGTCCAACATGTGTTGGCAAGGGAAAGTCCAAGCTTGAGTCTTGGCATTTGAGAAGTCTAAGGGGAATATTGGTGGCGTAAAGTCCAAGGGTGAAGTCTTGGTAGCATAAGTCCAATGGTTGGCGGCGTAAAGTTCAAGCGGAGTCTTGGCAGCGTAAGTCCAATGTGCCTTGGCGGTATAGACCGACTTAGCATGACATGGCCAACGGAAGCACCTGAAAGCTAACGTATGGATGAACAAGTCATGGATGACTTGGAGGGATCTAATAGGTGTGAGGCTGATGTAGGTGGCTAGAAGGCTTAGGTCTAGGCTAAGGGTGGTCTAGCAAGTATGGGGACACCATACTTGGGTTAAAACCTCATCTTTGAGGTTGCCAGTCGACTGACATTATGGCCAGTTCGACTGCCGTGAGTCAACTAGAGCTCGACTGCCATTTAGGGTTGAAATTGCCTTGCATGCTCATTGAAGCGATTATTCTTGGCGATCGGCTACCATGGATAGCGATTGGCTGCCGATTTAGAATGACTGCCAATGTTGACAGTCGACTGGTGAGAGTCCCGTTGGAACTTTTTCAATATGGATTGAGCCGTTGTCTCACAGCAACAGTGGCATCAGTCGACTGGTGACTTATGGTAGTCGACTGATAGGCGGAAATCCAGCCAGATGTAGGTTAAAAGGGAGTTGTTCATGGAGATTTCGGCATTGGTTCTTTGGGAGCTTACTTGAGGCGATTTGAAGGTGATTTACAAGTGCATTTCAGGATCCTTCAACCTCATCCAAGCAACCTACAAGCAAAGCGCTCAAACCCTAGTTTTGTAAAGTGTTCTTTACATTTCCCTTATATTTGCTTGTATTTCTTTCATTTATTTTTGTAAACATTTGTACGAGGTTTCTCCGCCTCCAACGTGTTGTCGAGAAGGAGTTTATTGCTTAGTGGTGTTTGTGGCATCGCTAGAGCTTTTTAGAGCTCGATCCGTGGAGTAGGAACCGTTCGGTTCCGAACCACGTTATATGATTGTGTAGTCCTTGTGTTTGTGTGTTTGTGTTTTTATTATTACTTTATTATCTTTGTTTCTGCTGCACTAACGAAAATTGTAGACAAGCACGCGAACAATTTCCATCGACGTATAGCACGACGCTATTCACCCCCCCCCCCTCAAGCGTTCCAACGATCCCCTACAAGTGGTATAAGAGCGAGGCCGCTCTTGAAGTTTAACAACAAAGGGAGCATGCTAGAGGGTGAATGTTGGTGCAATCAGCCCAGGTCACGATTGATCAGGACTCGAGCTTGACTTGAGTGATGTTTTGATGTTTCGACTAAAACATATGACAATGTAATTGTCATTTGGTAAAGTCCAAGTCTTGAGTACTTGGCATGGAAAGTCCAAGTGGGACACTTGGCACATGAAAAGTCCAAGCATGGTCTTGGCATTTGAGAAGTCCAACATGGGTTGGCAAGGGAAGTCCAAGCATGGGTCTTGGCATGGAAACTCCAAGCATGGTCTTGGCATGGAAAGTCCAACATGGGTTGGCAAGGGAAAGTCCAAGCTTGAGCCTTGGCACTTGGAAAGTCCAAGCTTGAGCCTTGGCACTTGGAAAGTCCAAGGGGATTGATATTGGCGGCGTAAAGTCCAAGCAGGGAGTCTTGGCAGCATAAGTCCAATGGTTGGCGGCGTAAAGTCCAAGCGGAGTCTTGGCGGCATAAGTCCAATGTGCCTTGGCGGTGTAGACACCGTTAGCATGACATAGCCGATGGAAGCACCTGAAGGCTAGCGCGATGGATGAACAAGTCATGGATGACTTGGAGGGATCCGAGAGGCGTGAGGCTGATGGAGGTGGCTAGAAGGCTTAGGTCTAGGCTAAGGGTGGTCTAGCAAGTATGGGGGAACCATATTTGGGTTAAACCCTCATGTTTGAGGTGTGTCAGTCGACTGGTGCCATGTGGCAGTCGACTGGACCGAGTCAACTAGGGTTTGACTGCGGGTTATGGCCTAGCAATGATCGCCGAGAGTGCAATGATCGATGGCCGAGCAAATGATCGATCGTAATCACCGATCGGTGCTCGAGAAATCGGCCACAGAATGGAGTTGAGACTCGACTGGTCGAGTGAGGACTCCATCAGTCGACTGATGGTCACAATCAGTCGACTGATGAAGGTTCCGTTGGACTTATCCAGCGTGGATCTAGCCGTTGTCTCACGGCAACAAAGGGCATCGATCGATGGTCCCGATCGATCGATCGACTTTCCAAAGACAGTCAAGCTATATATGGAGCTCGTGATGGAGGAAAATCTAATGGTTCTTTGAGGCGATTTGGGGCGAGTTGCTGCTGCAATTCAGGGTCTCCAAGTGCTACTCGATCAACCAAGTAATCAAGCATTCAAAGAGCATTTATAAAGTGTTTTCTTTAATTGTATTGCTTTGTATTTCATTATATTGCTTGTATTCATCTTGTATTACTGTTGTATACATTGTACGAGGTTTCTCCACCTCCGACTCGTGTCGAGAAGGAGTTATTTTATAGTGGTGTGTAATTGGCATCGCTAGGGCTCGTTTGAGCCCGATCCGTGGAGTAGGAATCGTGCGGTTCCGAACCATGTTAAATCTTCGTGTTATTGTGTATGTGATTGTATATTTCGTTATTGTGTTATTTCTATTTCCGCTGCGCTAACGAAATTGTAGAGACGAACAAACGAGAAAGAATTACATTGACGCTATTCACCCCCCTCTAGCCATTCCAATATTCCCAACAAGTGGTATCAGAGCCCGGGGCTCTTCTACGAACTAACCGCCGGGAGCTAAGACAAAAGGCTAGAGGGTGAAGATGGAATTCCAAGACAAGCTTGGATGGGATATCAATACTCCACCTCCATATGATCCAGAAGATTTTCCGGCGTGGAGAGCAAGAATGGAAACATTCTTGATGATGAACATAGAGGATTGGTTCATCCTCGTTGAAGGCCTTGAACCCCCTAGGGATAAGAAGGGGAATATCCTAAAATTGAAAAAGTGGACCCAAGAGCAACGCCAAAAGCTCAAGACCGAAGTTAAGGTAACGAAACTTATGGAAGATTTAATCCCTAATGATGTTTTGTGCAAGCTAGGGCGTTTCAGTTACATGTTGCTCAAGAGAATTTCCTAAAGTAATCCAAACACTTTTTTCACAGAAGAAGTTGCATCTTCAAACACCTTCTAATTAATAGCGAAATTTCCATGATTTGGATTTGCGCAGAAGGTGAGGTCTAAGTCATGATATTAGATGAATTTATCAGTGTAGATAAAATCTTGCAGTTGGCGTGTGTGCGTTATCATGTTTAAACGTACATGAGCTGTGAAGCAATAAAAATAATAAATCTATATTTATTACAACACACACCTGCGCATGCTATTACAACAAGTGTAGACATAACCGTAAATTAAAATTTGCAATAAAAGGAAATTAAACTCGTTATACCTTCGTATGGCGTGTGGCGAAACGGCATCAAGCGGGCGATCCTCGTAGAATCGTCTCTATCCGTATCCACGCCGAGCTCCTCGGGATGACCCGCTAAGTCACGAGCCGTCTTACGTCGGGTTACTAGCCTCGTGTTGAAGGCGGCGTGATCGAGAGATGATCACGATCGAATCCAAATTCGGATCAAAGCGAGTTCTCAAACTCGCTTCTCCGGAGAGGTATTCGTCAACGTTTGGCGAATCGCCGTCCTCCACCTCAGAGGATTACGGAGATCAAATCCCGGTATGTTAGCGCTGTCGGGCACTAACCGTCGTCCAAGCGGCGCTCGGCGGAAGGAGGAAAAGCTGTCAGAAAACTGGACAGCTTGGTGGAGAGATAGGCGCCCGGCCAAAACAAGGAGAAAAGCTCACCTTGATGCCAAACCTATAGGAGATCACGGAGTCGCGGAGGTTCACCGGCTGGAGCTTGGGCCTTGCAAGGGTCTTGGGAGCGGCACAAAATGAGGCGGCTGGGCGCTCTTGGATTGGCGCCTTTATAGAGAACTAATTCTCTTAATGGTTAATGGATCATATCCATAAAGCCCGTTAACCCGCTCCATTAAGATAAGTTAAAATAAACCAAACCATGATGGTTTATTTTAAGTTAAAACGAACCGAACCAACTTTTGGTTCATTCGTTTAAAATAAACCAAACCCTTTGGTTTATTCTTATCCATTGGCTTAGAACCAAACCATTTTGGTCCATCCATTATGTCTTCATAAGACACGGCCCATCCACGCTGCCATTGCGACTGAAACAATTTCATGCTCGCTTTATGTTTGGTCCAACCAAACATAGTTTCTCTCGGTCTGAGAATCCCATTCTCAAGCTCGTTTTAAATCCTTTAGATTACACTCGTTGTCGTGTGACCAAATAGGTTCTCGGTTTATGTTGGCCGTCTATAATTAACCATTAATTATAGAGCGATCATGAGTGGCACCTAGTAGTACATCATGATCCCCAATTAGCAGAAAAGATCAGCGGTTGATCGAACTATTTACGAAACCCTTGATGGCTCGAATGAATCGTGCCCCATTCCCTTCACTCATCTTATACCCACTTGGTTCGGGACATGGTCTATTGTGCCGGTCCCCACTAAGTGACTCGTCACACCTAGCCCAAGTATCATTTCCTCGTCCTCACAGTTCTAGTTACTCCACATGTATCGAAGAGTACCTTACTCTAAACATGTAATGCTTTGGCCAAAGACTTTAGTAACAATCCGACGAGAGGCCATGGGTATACATCTCCTCGCAAGGAGTGGTGAATCCTTTATAGGCTATTCAAACACCTTGATCCTTGACTTATACCCAATCATCCGGGTCCACATCTCCTTAGAGATGTTTGCTTAAGATGTCAAAGCATAAGTCTCCATGATCAAGATGACTTGAATCATAAGTCAAAGGAACATCGCACTTAAGCCACGGTAAGAACTTCATTGACATATCTATATATGCAGAGAACCATATGAAGTCTTACGGCTGGTCACTCCAATGAACTAGTTACCATAACTAGCATCCACGATCAACTCCGGACATCACTATGTCTCGGCCCGGTGAGAATCGGTGCTTGGATACACCAAGGAGTATACCTCGTGCTAGTCTCAGCGAATTGATGGTGTCGATTCATCAATTCATCGACTAGGGATAATTCCGATACATCACAATTACACATGTAGAGATACTCACTAGTTGTGATCCAATCACAAATTCTCTCATCTTTGTAGAATCGTATCGTGGACATTGATAAATGAGTTTAAGATCAATCAAATACATAAAACATGTATACTCAAATAGTGAATCTTCATTTATCATATAAATGGTTCATACATAAAGCGATTGCCTTAGGACATCTCTCATATATTACTAACGGACTCACTTGGCCTAATGCCAATCGCTCGGTATCAATACCATAAGCACCAACATGACCCTCAAACTTACTTTGAGGTAATGCTTTAGTCAAGGATCCGCTAAGTTCCTTCGGTAGGAATTTTCTCGATTTGTATTTCGTTCCCTACTTATGATCTCTACGATAAGATGATAGCGTGCACATGTTTGGATCGTTGATGAGACCTTGGCTCTTTCGCGCTGCAATTGCTCCATTGTTGTCGCGATGGGCGGTATTGCTTCAACAATGGCGGAATCACACCAAGTTCATGAGCGAACTTCTTGATCAAACCGCTTCCTTTGCTTCAGTGCAATATATTACGCCTCGATGGTAGAATCCGCTCTGATCTCTTGTTTGGAACTTTTCCAACTCACTGCGCCTCCATTCAAGGTGAACGTACAGGTAGACACGGAATCATCCTTATGCATGCGGAAGTGGCATCCGTATACCGCGTATCACCATGTCCCCTTCTCCATATATTAGGAACACATCCTTAGTTCTTCTCAAGTACTTAGGATCGTCTTAACCCAATGATCCATTCTGGATCGGTGGTATCTGCTCGTGACACTCGGGCATCGATACATCGGGCCTCGTACATAACATAGCATACATGATAGATCCTATTGCGGATGCATAGGGAATCTTACTCATGCAAATCCTCTCGTCTTACGTGCGCGGACACATAGACTTGAAAGGTGTACCCCATGCACGATGGGTAGATAACCTTTCTTGGATTCCGACATGCTAAACCTCTTTGCTTTTCGGTCTATATATGTGGCTGCGAAAGACCAAGCAACCGTTTGATCTATCTCTATAGATCTTAATCCCAGGATGTAGGTTGCTTCTCCCAGTCTTTCATGGAGAATGTCTTGGATAACCAAACCTTAGCCATTGTAAGATTGACACATCGTTTCCTATAAGTAATATGTCATCGACATACAATACTAGGAACACATTTGCCTCCCACTAACCTTCTTGTACACACAAGGTTAAATGCGGATTTTGTGAAATCAAACTTTTGATCGTCTCATCAAAGCGGATATTCGACTCTGGATGCTTGCTTCAATCCATAAATGGATCGTCGCAATTTGCATACCTTGGTTTTATCAGCGATGTGAAACCCTCTCGGTGTATCATATACCGTCCTCGGCGGGTTTCCATTAAGGAAAGCTATTTTCACATCCATCTGCCATATCTCATAATCATAATGAGCCGCTATGGCGGGAGCATCGAATGGATTTAAGCATAGCTACAGCGAATAGGTTTCGTCATAATCAACACCTTGCTTTTGACGATATCCTTTCGCCACCAATCTAGCCTTATAGGTAATCACATTACCATCCATGTCGGTTTTCTTCTTGAAAACCCACTTGCACCCTATAGGCTTTATGCCTTCAGGTGGGTCAACCAAGTTCCAAACTTGGTTTCATACATGGAATCCATTTTCGACTTCATGGCACCAAGCCACTTATCCCTTCTGAACTTGTCGGCACTTCTTCATAAGCTGGTAGGCTCCTCATCATCAATGAGTAACACGTCGTTCGATTCACTTACGAAATCCATATCTCTCGGGAATGTGCGTGTTCTACGGATCTACTGAAGATGTGGTGTTACAATAGGTCGGCCGATTGCTCATCACTATGAGTTGTCGGTATTGTGCTTCACCAGTATCTCATCAATGTCTATTTGAGTCTCTCGAGCCTCCTCAAGCTCGGCGACCTCCCTTTGTTTTCTTGCAAGAGAAACTCTTTCTCTAGAAACACGGCATGCCTTGAAACAAACACCTTTTGTTCCACAGGATGATAGAATTGGTAACCCCTTGTTTCCTTAGGGTATCAATAAATAGACATTTATCGGACTTAGCATCCGGTTTATACGTCTGATCAGCTTCACATAAGCGAGACAACCCCATATCTTCAAGTAAGATACATGAGGTTTCTTACCATTCCATATCTCATATGGAGTAGTTGAGACTACCTTGGTAGGCATTACATTTAACAAGTGCAATATGCGAAGTGCATAACCCCAAAAGGACTTGGGAAGAGTTGCATGATTCATCATTGACGACCATGTCAACAAGGTCGATTCGCCTCTCGGATACACCATTATCTTGTGTGGTGTATAGGGTGAGTCCATTGAGACAATATGCCATTGTCTCTTAGATAATCAAGAAACTCTTGACTTAAGTATTCACCACCTCGATCCGATCAGTATTTTAATACTCTTGTCATGTTGTTTCTCTACTTCATTCTGAATTCTTTGAACCTTTCAAAGGCTTGGACTTGTGTTTCATCAAGAACACATACCCAAACCGTAGTGATCATCGGTGAAGGTAATGAAGTAGCTATAGCCTCCTAATGCTTGAGTTGACATAGGTCCACATACATCGGTATGTACTAGACCTAGTAACTCTCCCACTCGTTCACCTTTTCGGTAAAAGGTAACTTAGTCATCTTGCCTTTTAAGCATGATTCGCATGTATCGTATGAATCCAATTCAAGCGATTCGAATTCCACATCGGTGTAATTCGGACATGCGTTTCTTGCTTATATGGCCAAACGACAATGCCACATATAGGAGTCTATGTGATTATCCTTTCGAGCAGCGTGTTGCTCGCCCGATATTGAAAATGTCCTTTGGATCGTCCAGCGTATAAATGCCATTACTCAAAGTTCGGTTCCATAAAGTCGCCATTCAAAGTTATATAACAACAATTGTTACTAAGCGTTAAATGGAAACCATTTCTATTTAAGCGAAATAGAAACAATGTTCTTTATTAGAGAAGGAACATAATAGCAATTGTCGATTCAAGACTAGTCCACTAGGGAGCTTGACCAAATAAGTTAGATGGCAGTGCGACAACCTTTGCTCCATTGCCAACTAAATTTGACTCCTCGACAAGTCTTCTTCTATTCCTTAGCCCCTGTATGTCATTACATATATGTGAGCTACACCCGTATCCAATACCCAAGTGTCTAAGGAAATAGAATGACAATCAATAGCGAAGATACGAAGAGGATGGGGCATCGGATGCCTTCTTCTTCTTCATGGACTCAAGATAAATCTTGCATTTCTTCGCGATGGCCTTCCTTGCCACAGTGATGGCAAGTGCCCTTTTCTTGGTTCCGCCTTCTTTGCCTTTTTCTTTCCTTTCTTGTTCTTTTGCCTTCCTCTTAGAACCTTTCTTTGAGAATCAACTACAGAACCGCCTTCTCCTCATGCTTCACTGAAGGCTCCACGGTCTTGACATATTGAGGAGCTCGGGAATGGTGGATTCCAATTTGTTCATCAGATAGTTCATCACAAATTGCGAGAAACTCTTGGGCAAACAATGCATTAAGTCAATACTTAACTCATGATCCATCACAAACCGAGGGTAGCTAGCAGCTCGATGTACCGTTCATCTTTAGCACAAACTGGCCTACAGAGAACCTTCTTGCATCTTCGTGGTGAAGAGGAGCCTAGAGACCTCGAACCTTTGGATCTAAACGCTTGCTCATCGAACAACTCGCGAAGATGGAAGACCAGTAGTGTTAGCATCCATATGCTCATGCGCCTTCAGGCTCGGTACCATCGCCCGCTAGCATGATGCAACTCGCCCGGCTCGAGAATCGCCACATGCTTCGATAGACCAACATTTGATGCAGGTTGCATCGTCCTTAGGATCAGAAGAGGCTCTTGAGGACATATGCAAGCTTTTCCGCCTTGAGAACAATTCTCGGGTTTCTAAGCCGATCCGGAAGTTAGGCCCGATCGGTTTGTTCGAATCCAAAATAGTGCACAAATTCAAAGCGTCATGATCAATTTATTGACCTAGAAATACAAAGCGAGCATATATGAGAAAATGATTTTAAAATGCATCAATATACATTTATAAATCCCATTCATTTTTCAATTCAAAACCCCAAAATCACTTGGAGATCGTAGGTCCATCTCGAATGGGATGATATCCATCATAGTTATGAACAACCTTGGAGAGAGTCCAACAAGCCATTCATAACTACGACGGTAGGTATCATCTATACCGATTGCATATCCCGTATATGCAACTATCACAATGTGCTATCAACTAATTGAATGTTCACACATACATCGGGTTGTTAACACATTAACAAGTATGCATCATATGCATAGCACCCAACTTCACCTCCCTTTACATCGACCTTGGAGAGAGTCCAACAAACCGATGCTCCAGGTTAAAGCCAACCCATTAATCAGGACATAGTTTTAATATGGTTAGAGTGCATTCAACCAATTAGCCCAGCTTGGAGAGAGTCCAACAACCAAAGCTAACGATTGACCTCGACTCTTACCATATTAGTATTAAACTATTCCATGGTTTGAACATATGTTGAGTTGTAGGGCTTGGAGAGTCCAACAACCCAAACAAGAAACAGAACTCTGGTTCTAACCATATTAATGGAAGGTGTAGGCTTTAATATTGATTAAGGGTTTTTATGTCTCATCCTCTTTGCATGCAAATAACTATTATCTACATGGCATGGCATACATGGCATACATCTACATGTCACGACATGCATGGCATAATGTTATGCATCTAATGCAATTACATGGCATACAATTATGTCATGTCTATATTTCCTTATATGTCATAACTATTTATGGAAATAAAATATGTTTAAGATTTGATTCTCCAAATCAAATCATAATTAAATTAGGAAACAAATTTCCAAATCTAATCACATATTTTATTCATGGAATTATTTGATTAAGGAAAATCAATTTAGGAAACCAATTTCCTAAATCATTAAAACTACTTATGGAAATAAAATATTTTAAGATTTGATTTCCCAAATCAAATCATGATTAAATTAGGAAACAAATTTCCAGAATCTAATCAAATATTTTATTTATGGAAAATATCAATTTCCATAAATACTTCCAACTTTCCAAAAGTGGAAGATTTCCATAAATACTTCTAGACTTTCCAAAATTGAAAAATTTCCATAAATACTTCTAAATTTCCAAAATTTAGAAAATTTCCAGAAATACATTATGACTATCGCAAAACCATTTTACGATTATGTCGAAACACAACCTGGGCTCTGATACCACTGTTGGGTTTCCGGCACCGCGGCGTGTGTGTGTTCGATCATGTTTAGTAAACATGAGCACAGCGGAAGCAATAAAAATAATAAATACTCCTATTTATTACAACACACACAACACACGCATGCTATTACAACAAGTGTAGACATAACCGTAAATTAAAATTGCAATAAAAGGAAATTAAACTACGTTATACCTTTCGTATGACGTGTGGCGAAACGGCATCAGCGAACGATCTCGTAAGAATCGCTCTATCCGTATCCACGCCGAGCTCGATGACTTCGCTTAAGTCACGAAGCTTCGCCTTCGACGGGTTACTAGCCTCGTGTTGAAGACGACGTGATCGAGAGATGATCACGATCCGAATCCAAATTCGATCCAAAACGAAGTTCTCAAAACTCGCTCCGAGAGGTATTCACAACCGCTTGACGAATCCTTCGCCTCCACTCAGAGGATTACCGGAGATCAAATCTCGTATGTTAGCCGCTGTCGGAGCACCAACCGCCGCCCAAACGACGCCCGACGAGGAGAAGCTGTCCGTAAAACTGACAGCTTGGTGGAGGAGTAGGCGCCGCCAAAACAAGGAGAGAAAAGCTCACCTTGATGCCAAACCTATAGGAGATCACGAGGGTCGCCGAGGTTCACGAGCTTGACGCCGCAAGGGTCTTGACGGGCGGCAGCAGGATTGGCGCCAAAACTCTCCAAGGAGTGGGTGACAACTCAAAGGGGGCTAGGGTTTGATTAGTTAGTTAGGTTTAACAATCCCTTAAGCCCACTTTTTTAAGAGAACTAATTCTCTTAATGGTTAATGGATCATATCCATAAAGCCCGTTAACCCGCTCCATTAAGATAAGTTAAAATAAACCAAACCATGATGGTTTATTTTAAGTTAAAACGAACCTAACCAACTTTTGGTTCATTCGCTTAAAATAAACCAAACCCTTTGGTTTATTCTCATCCATTGGATTAGAACCAAACCATTTTGGTCCATCCATTACGTCTTCATAAGACACGGCTCATCCACGCTTCCATTGCGACTGAAACAATTTCATGCTCGCTTTATGTTTGGTCCAACCAAACATAGTTTCTCTCGGTCTGAGAATCCCATTCTCAAGCTCGTTTTAAATCCTTTGGATTACATTCACAGCGGTGACCAAATAGGTTCTCGGCTTATGTTGGCCGCCTATAATTAACCATTAATTATAGAACCATCATGAGTGGCACCTAGTAGTACATCATGATCCCCAATTAACCAAAAGATCAACGGTTGATCCGTAACTATTTCGAAACCCTTCAGAGCTCGAATGAATCGTGCCCCATTCCCTTCACTCATCTTATACCCACTTGGTTCAGACATGGTTTATTGTGTCACCCTCACTAGGCCGACTACGCCACACCTAGCCCAAGTATCATTTCCTCGCCCCACGGATTCTAGTTACTCCACATGTATCAAGAGTACTTTACTCTAAACATGTAATGCTTTGCCAAAGACTTTAGTAACAATCCGACGAGGCCATGGGTATACATCTCCTCGCAAGGAGTGGTGAATCTTTATAGGCTATTCAAACACCTTCGATCACTTCGACTTATACCCAATCATCTCGGTCCACATCTCCTTAGAGATGTTTGCTTAAGATGTCAAAGCATAAGTCTCCATGATCAAGATGACTTGAATACCGCAAGTCAAAGGAACATCGCACTTAAGCCACAAGAAGAACTTCATTGACATATCTATATATGCAGAGAACCATATGAAGTCTTACTACCGGTCACTCCAATGAACTAGTTACCATAACTAGCATCCACGATTAACTCCGGACATCACTATGTCTCCAGCCAGTGAGAATCAGCTGCTTGGATACACCAAGGAGTATACCTCGTGCTAGTCTCAACAGAATTGATGGTGTCCAGATTCATCAATTCATCGACTAGGGATAATTCTGATACATCACAATTACACATGTAGAGATACTCACTAGTTGTGATCCAATCACAAATTCTCTCATGCTGTGAATCGTATCGTGGACATTCAGTAAATGAGTTTAAGATCCAATCAAATACATAAAACATGTATACTCAAATAGTGAATCTTCATTTATCATATAAATGGTTCATACATAAGGCGATTGTCTTAGGACATCTCTCATATATTACTAACAGAGAGACCATCCTCTACACCGAAGCAACCTCAAGAAGAGCCTTCAACATCCGATCAAGATGAGGAAGCTCAAAATTCAACTCCGGCACCTACCACCACCCTAGGTAACTCAAACACTTTATTTTCAAATAAAAATCATATAATGTGCTTTGAGTGTAGGGAATTTGGGCATTATAAGAGTAAGTGCCCAAAGAAGGTCAAGAAAGCTCCTCCGGCTCCTAAAAGTCAACAAAAGTCAACGGATGCCGGTTCCCCAAGTATCAAGAGCAAGGAGCACATCATATGCTTCAAATGCAATGCAAAAGGACATTATAGGAATCAATATCCTAGGGAGAAGTAGAAGACCCAAGAGGGAGCTACACATGTAGGGGGAGCTTCCAAAGCTAACCCTAAGGTATATTTTAATAATGCATCCTCTTTAGTTAATAGGCAAAAGCATGCTAAGGGTTTCAATTCTCTTGCTATTTATCATAAAGAGCATGCTAGAAATAACAAACATATTTGTTTAGGAGCTAAGAAGGTTCACCTTAGGAATAAGGAGAAATTTGGGACTAATGTCCCTAAAAATATCTTACCTAGGGAATCAATTAGGAAAATAGGAGAACATCTAGGCCTTAACCCTAAATGGACTAGGCATATGCCTAGGAAGTCCAATGCCCATGGTCTAAATCAAAATTCTAAAATTGGGCAATTAGAACTAGAGAACCAAGCCTTGAGGTCAAGGCTTGAGAAACTTGAAAAGACCCTAAATAAGATACAAAATCAATCTAAAGGGTCTAATGGTCAAATTCCTGGGTCAAGAAGTCAAAGTCAACATCTAGGATCTAAAAGTCAAAAGTCAACCAAGGGCAAGAAAGGTTTGGGTCACAAACCTAAGCCTAAGGTAGCTTACCATAGTGTTCCATTTGATTATGGGACACAAACTAAACCTAGGAAGACCACAGTCAATAGGGAAGTCATCCCTAAGGTTGACCAAAGGTTGTGCCTAGTGGCTAGGGTTTTGAAGAAACCTAGGGTGGCCACTAAGAAGGTTATTAGGGAGGTAATCTCTAAGGTTAACCTAGGCAAGACCCAAATGACCAAGGCTAATAAGCCTAGGAAGGTCATTATGAAGGTATCTAGGGAGGTTATCCCTAAGGAATACCTAATTAACCCTAGGAGCTCAAATCGTTTTTGGGTTCCTAAGAGCGTGATTGATTCACGCTAAGATGGGTTTAGGGTGTGTCAACCTTGATTGGATGGGTAGTCAACTCAACCATGGCAAAGGTGGCATGTTAGGTCATTTTCAAGGTTATGGTTACCTTGGAAATACATTTGAGTCTTAATCCTAAAAGTTTTAGGATGTGCCAATATTACTTGAGAAGTTTGATAAAATGATCAAAATTGGCACAATTTAGGTTTAGAGGTTAGTGTGTCATTTTGGGTTTTTGGAACACTTGGGAGAAAAATAGAAATATGGCAAAATATAATTAATTATATGAAATGGCAATTAATATTAAAATTTAGGTATTACTATACCTATATATTTTATATGCCATGCTTTGTTTGCCATATAACATGCCATGACAACATGCTTATTTTTAATCATTCTATATGTCATGTACATGTTTAGGATTAAGGATTAAATGTCATGTGTTTTTAGATTTCATATTATGCCATGACATCATGATTATGAGCATGTGTTTATCTATATCATCTCTAATGCCATAATCACTCATGCCTTTAAGATAATTTGATTGAAATTGATTTAAGGACAATGGCATGACTTAGAGTCCCATTCATAAAGGAATCAAGTAGGGTTGCCTTAGAAAAATGCATGAAACCCTAGATTAAATGAACCAAAACCCACATCTCACATCCAATTGACATGTATGTGTATTTATACACCCTAGATACATGTGAGATGCTAGGATATGAGTTAAGTTCAAGGTGCATAGTTTTTGCATCTAGATGAACTAAAACTCATCTAATTTTATTTGTGGATCATTGGGAGAGCATGTGTACAAGTCATGTACATAGAGCCCAAGGAATATGATCCAAGATAAGGTTTTGAAAACATTTTAAAATCATTTTAGAAAACCTTGGTGAAGTATATCTTTTGATAGCAATCACCATTGATAGAGTTGATACAAGATAGGGCCAAAACATTGAAAATTTCAATGGTTTTGAGTTTTGTATCAAACTCCTTATTTTATGGGTAAAATAATTTTCAAATATTTTTCACCCATTGTATTGGTCATAGGTATTATACGTATCAATTTTCATGATTTTTCAATATACGTATAATTATTTATGATTTTCTGAAATTCAACTCTGATAATTGAAATTCGGAAATTTCAGTTATCAGTCGACTGCCATTGGTGTCAGTCGACTGATGGAGGTGCCAGTCGACTGATTTCTGAATCACTCGACTGGTAGCCTGATTTCGGGGTAAACAAGGTTGTTTAACCCGATTTCAGCTACGGTTATGGTCCCTAATCACTCCTAACCCTAGGATATGCTTTGGGAAGCATTATAAAGGGTGAAAATCCATTGGATATGGATTAGGAGAAGTATTTAGGGTTTGTATCAATTTTAAGGTGGAAAGTTCTATATTGAATTTCTAACCTTAATTTTGATGGTTTAGAGTTCCTATTGGCTTAGGGACTGCCCAAGGACATTGTTGGTGCAATGGTCAAGGGGGAGCAAGCCTTTAGGGGGAGGTATCCATCTTGGGATGATGGATATGTTTTTCTTCTTGAAGAGGAGAAGTTATTGGGAGAATATGACATCAATTGGGAAATTGATGGGACTTTTGAGAGACCCAATTTGGAAATTGGGAGAGTAAATGGGATTGTCTCTCTTGAGTGATATTGGATTTATCACTAGGAAGATGGTAGGCATCCTAAGTATTTTTGGATCAAGGGGGGAGATTGTAAGATCTCATTGAGACGTAAGACATTGACCTCCTTGGAGAGAAAACCTTTTTGATGTTAGTCAAAAAGGGGGAGAATGTTTGGGGGAGAACATTTGGAGAGTATTTACCAATTTGGGATAATTGGTAAAGGATTTGAGTTAGTGTTCTAACTCAATCATTTGTTTGGTTTTTGTCAAACATCAAAAAGGGGGAGATTGTTGGTGCAATCGGCCCAGGTCACGATTAACCAGGACTCGAGCTTGACTTGAGTGATGTTTTGATGTTTCGACAAAAACATATGACAATGTAATTGTCATTTGGTAAAGTCCAAGTCTTGAGTACTTGGCATGGAAAGTCCAAGTGGGACACTTGGCACATGAAAAGTCCAAGCATGGTCTTGGCATTTGAGAAGTCCAACATGGGTTGGCAAGGGAAGTCCAAGCATGGGTCTTGGCATGGAAAGTCCAAGCATGGTCTTGGCATGGAAAGTCCAACATGGGTTGGCAAGGGAAAGTCCAAGCTTGAGCCTTGGCATTTGGAATGTCCAAGGGGATTGATATTGGCGGCGTAAAGTCCAAGCGGGGAGTCTTGGCAGCATAAGTCCAATGGTTGGCGGCGTAAAGTCCAAGCGGAGTCTTGGCGGCGTAAGTCCAATGTGCCTTGGCGGTGTAGACACCGTTAGCATGACATAGCCGATGGAAGCACCTGAAGGCTAGCGCGATGGATGAACAAGTCATGGATGACTTGGAGGGATTCGAGAGGCGTGAGGCTGATGAAGGTGGCTAGAAGGCTTAGGTCTAGGCTAAGGGTGGTCTAGCAAGTATGGGGGAACCATATTTGGGTTAAAACCTCATGTTTGAGGTGTGCGGTCGGCCCGGTGCCATGTGGCGGTCGGTGGACCGAAATCAACTAGGGTTTGTATTTGCGGGTTATGGCCTAGCGATCATTGCGAGTTGTGCGGATCGTGATGGCTCAGCGATCGGTGATCGTGTAATCAGTCGACTGGTGCTCGAGAAATCGGCCATAGAATGGAGTCGAGACTCGACTGGTCGAGTGAGGACTCCATCAGTCGACTGATGGTCATAATCAATCGACTGATGAAGGTTCCGTTGGACTTATCCAGCGTGGATCTAGCCGTTGTCTCACGGCAACAGTGGCATCAGTCGACTGATGGTCCCGATCAGTCGACTGATCGACTTTTTCCAACACAGGTTGAATCTATATATGGAGCTCGTGATGGAGGAAAAACTAATGGTTCTTTGAGGCGATTTGGGGCGAGTTGCTGCTGTAATTCAGGGTCTCCAAGTGCTACTCGATCAACCAAGTAATCAAGCATTCAAAGAGCATTTGTAAAGTGTTTTTTTTACTTGTATTGCTTTGTATTTCATTATATTGCTTGTATTCATCTTGTATTACTGTTGTATACATTGTACGAGGTTTCTCCACCTCCGACTCGTGTCGAGAAGGAGTTATTTTATAGTGGTGTGTGATTGGCATCGCTAGGGCCCGTTTGAGCCCGATCTGTGGAGTAGGAACCGTGCGGTTCCGAACCACGTTAAATCTTCGTGTTATTGTGTATGTGATTGTATATTTCGTTATTGTGTTATTTCTATTTTCGCTACGCTAACGAAATTGTAGAGACGAACAAACGAGAAAGAATTACATTGACGCTATTCACCCCCCTCTAGCCATTCCAATATTCCCAACAGTGAAGATGGAAGTCCAAGGACAACTAGGATGGGACATCAATACACCGGTGCCCTACACCCTATACGGACGAGAAGGCTTCAATTCTTGGAAGAGAAGAATTGAAGATTTTATTATGATGAGAGATTTTGAGGAATGGTCCATTTTGATGGATGGATTCGAATATCCAAAAGGACCAAAGGGTGGTTTCCTCAAGAAGAAGAAATGGAGTGAAGATCAAATTCAAGCCTTCGAGAAAAACATGAAGGTAGTAAAGTTTATTCGGCAATTTACCAAACACAGCTTCTAAAGTTCGGAAATATCCAAAAAGCGTAGCATGGTTTCAGATTTACCAAATCGCGTACCTAATTCCCCTTTTACCCCTCCCGCCAAACAGACCTGCAATTTAATGATGAGAGAGAATTTTCATGCATCCGAGCCACTACTGGAAATTCCGAACCATCTAAACGTGGTGCTGGGAATTCAAATCCCAACACCACCTTTTTTTTTATCTGATTTCTAATTTATATCGGTCTGATTTCTAAAATATTACTGTGAATACCTAATAAAACCTTGAATATCAGAAATTTTGGTCATAAATACACAGAGGGATACTACTCAAACTCAATGGACTTGGATTGGATCGAAAAAGAGGTGAATAAGACCATCAATGGGTTTTGACCGAAACTCATTGATGGACTTAGAGGAGTCCAAATATCGAAATCTTGACATATACTGAAAGATCTTACAACATGAATTTTTGATATGTCGAGGAAACTTAGTTTTAATCCTCCTATCTCCCAATTTTAACTTGTGTCGAAAAAAAAATGGTATTAGAAGTTAAGAAACCGGTGGAAGATAGTGGTAGTGATGGATTCCATGATTCCGGCACCGCTGAATCTTCGAAATTTCAATTACGGCGCGTGTAATTTGGAACAATTCCGACATACGTGTCGAGATCACTGCGACACCCGTGGTCTTGAGAATTCAATCCCGGCCTGCGGTGTCCGATATTCAATTCACGCGTGAGTCTTGGTAAATCGGCTGATGTGTTCAATCGACACCACCTTTGTGGTCTTTAATCCCAAGACCGCATGGTGGTGCTTTCGAAATTCAATTTCCAGCACCACTGTGGTGCTGGAATTATCAATAAATTATTTAATATCTCATTAAAAACCTATGAATAAAATAATCATCCTCAAAATTAATTAAGTTGAAATTTTAAATAAAAAACAAAGCTCCCTATGGAGCTAAAAGTCATAATCATATAAACTTTAAAAAACAATAAAAAAATAATCAAAGGACAATTTTTATTTCTTAAAAAAACATTTTTTAATTGAAATAGTCCTGATTATTCTCTTTTTTTTATGCCTATGTCAACTGCTGAATTATTTAAATATAATTAAAGCAGAAATGAATTAAAATTGTTGTATAGTTACAGCGTTAGGCTATAATATTAATGTTCAACATAATATAGATCGAAAATAAATATTTATATATAATAAATATTTATGTTTTTATGCGAATTTCCACAAGGAGCAAATTCGATTTCTACATTAATGGACTATTTAATATCCATATCGAATCATATTTTTTTATCGTATTTTTCAAAAGTTTTTTTATGATTCTAATAAAAAAAAGTGTTCTATAATTTTTATAAAAAATTAAATATCAAAGAAGCTATATATTTTTAATTTATCATAAAATAATTTGATAAAATTTAAACCCCTTGCAATTCCTACTCATTACCTTTACGGCGGAAAGAAATACAAAGATTAGCAGAGTGGTGCTGGAAATAATTTGATATTTTTAATTTATCATAAAATAATCTGATAAAATTATCTTTATTAATTTTGAGAATTCCAGCACTGCTTGTGGTCTTGGGATTGAATTCAGCACTACAAAGTGGTGGTGTTGGGATATAACACCACCGTGGTCTTTGGGAATTCCAATCCCGGCACCCATGATGTCAAATTCAATTCGACACCGGGTGGTCTTTGGAATTCTCAAAATTAATAAAGGTAATTTTATCAGATTATTTTATGATAAATTAAAAATATCAAATTATTTCTTGCACCACTCTGCTAATCTTTGTATTTCTTTCCGCCGTAAAGGTAATGAGTAGGAATTGCAAGGGGTTTAAATTTTATCAAATTATTTTATGATAAATTAAAAATATATAGCTTCTTTGATATTTAATTTTTGTAAGATCTTATAGAACACTTTTTATTAGAATCATAAAAAACTTTTGAAAAATACGATAAAAAATATGATTCGATATGGATTAAATAGTCCATTAATGTAGAAATCATTGAGTTTGAGTAGTATAAAAACATAAATATTTATTATATATAAATATTTATTTTCAATCTATATTATGTTGAACATTAATATTATAACTTTTAGAAATCAACTTTTAATTCATTTCTTCTTAATTATATTTAAATAATTCGATATGTTTGAAGCATAAAAAAGAGAATAAGGATGCATGATTTATTTCAATTAAAAAATGTTTTTTAAGAAATAAAATTGTCCTTTGATTTATTTTTATTGTTTTTTAAAGTTTATATGATTATGACTTTTAGCTCATAGAACTTTGTTTTTATTTAAAATTTCAACAATTAATTTTGAGGATTATTATTCTAAGGGTTATAATGAGCAAATATTAAATAATTTATTGATAATTCTCACCCTCTCGAGCTCAAGCAAGTACATCAAATCTAAAAGCTTGAGGATCTTTCGGGAATTGATAGAATCAATTTGATCGGTGGAAGATGGAGAGACCTCATCTAGGATTGAGGGAGGAATCTTCAGACCATTCACTTGACCAATTTTTTCGACGTCAAGTTAAAAATTAAGATAGAAGAGGATTAAAACTCAAGTTTCCTCGACACCCTATCAAAATTCATTTGTAATATCTTTATCATATGTTTTGAGTGTAGGTAAATGGACTCCTCTACAGCAAGTTCCCAGTAGGGTAAAAAGCTCTCAGAGCACCTAAAGTCAACAAAAGTCAAGGAGTTTGAGTAGTATCCCCAACAACTCTGATATTCATTTTTGTTAGTATTCAAATCAATATTTTAGAAATCGCATATAAATTAGGCAGATCAAAGGAAAGAAGAGGCAAAATGGAGCATCACAAGTAGAGAGCCACTAAGGTGGCAAACCCTAAGGTATATCATGTTAATAATGCTCTCTCATCTTTAGTTGAAATCACTAGGAATTTTAATTCTCTAAATCATGCTAGAGATAAATACTTTTCAAATAAGGAGAATTTGGTACTAATCCCTAGAAAAACCATGTGAATCTATTGAAGATACTGACTAAAGCATATGCCTAGAAAGAACCATGCCTAAGGATTAAATCAAAATTCTAAAATTGGGCAATTAGAATTAGAAAATCAAGCCTTGAGGTCAAGGCTTGAGAAATTAGAAAAGACCTTCATGAAGATGCAAAATCAATTTCAAGGGTCAAATAGTCAAAGTCAAGGGTCTAGGACTCAAAGTCAACACCTAGGGCCTAAGGAACAAAAGTCAACTAAGGGCAAGAAGGGTTTGGGTCACAAACCTAAGCCTAAGATGACTTATCATAATGTTCCATTAGAGTATGGAACACAATCTAGGTCTAGAAAAACTAAGGTTATTAGGGAAGTTATCCCTAAGAGTGACCAAGGTTTGTGCCTAGTGGCTAGGGTTTCAAGGAAACCTAGGGTGGCCACTAAGAAGGTTACTAGGGAGGCAATCCCTAAGGTTAACCATGGTAAGACCACAATGACCAAGGCTAACAAGCCTAAGAGGGTCATTAGGAGGGTATCTAGCGAGGTTATCCCTAAGGAATACCTAATTAACCCTAGTAGCTCAAATAGGTTTTGGGTTCCTAAGAGCATGATTGATTCACGCTAGATGGGTTAGGGTGTGCCAACCTTAAATGGATGGGTAGTTAACCTAACCATGGTAAAGGTGACATTTTAAGCAATTTTCAAGGTTATGGGTACCTTGGAAATAGAATTGATATTGTGATCCTAAAAGATTTTAGGATGTGCCAATGTATTTTTGGAATTATGAAAAATCAATTAAATTGGCACAATTTAGGTTTATAAGTTATTGTGTCATTTTGGGTTTTTGGCACACTAGGAAGAAAAGTGATAATATGGCAAAATATATTTAATTATATCAAATGGAAATTAATATTAAAATTTAGGTATTATCATACCTATACTTTTTATATGTCATGCTTTGTTTGTCATATAACATGTCATGACATCATGTTTATTTTTATCATTTATATGTCATGATCATGTTTAGGATTAAGAATTAAATGTCATGTGTTTTTAAATTTCATTTTATGCCATGATATCATGATTATGAGCATATACTTATTTATATCATCATTAATGTCATAATCATTCATGCATTTGATTAAAATTGATTTAAGGACAATGACATGACTTGGAGTCCCATGTATAAGGGAATAAAGTAGAGTTGCCTTAGAAAAATACATGAAACCCTAGATTAGGGAGAACAAAACCCACATCTCACATTACATTAACTTGTATGTGTATTTATACACTCTAGATACATGTGAGATGCTAGGATATGAGTTGAGTTCAAGGTGCATAGTTTTTGCATCAAGATGGACTATAACTCATCTAATTTCATTGGTGGATCATTGGAAAAGCTTGTGTACAAGTCATGTACATTGAGCCCAAGGAATATGATCCAAAAATAAGGCTTTGAAATCATTTTAAAATCCATTTAGAAAACCTTGGTGAAGTCTATCTTTTGATAGCAATCACCATTGATGAAATTGATACAAAGTAAGCTAAAGCATTGAAGTTTTTCTTCACTTTTGAACTTTGTGTCAATTTCGCTATTTTATGGGTAAAATGTTTTTCTAACATTTTTCACCGATTGTATTGCTTATAAGTATTATACGTACGAAGTTTCACGATTTTTCAAAATACGTATAATTATTTATGTATTATCAGTTCATTTTCTGAATCTGAAAACTGCATTTTGTAGTTATCAGTCGACTGCCGACTTATGGCAGTCGACTGATGATGGCCAATTCGACTAATAACTATAAGTAGTCGACTGCCAAGGCTGATTTCGAGAAAACTAGGTTTATTTAGCCCGTATTCAGCTGTGGTTAAGGTCCCTAACCACTCCTAACCCTAGGATAGGCTTTGGGAAGCATTATAAAGGGTGAAAATCCATTGGCTATGGATTTGGAGAGATGTTAGGTCAAAGTATCAAATTTAAGGGTGGAAGAGTCTATGTTTGAACTTTAAACCTTAATTTTGATGGTTTAGAGTTCCTATTGGCTTAGGGATTTCTCAAGGACATTGTTGGTGCAATGGTCAAGGGGGAGCAAGCCTTTAGGGGGAGTTATCCATCTTGGGAATGGATGTGTTTTTCTTCCTGAAAGGGAGAAGTTATGGGAAGAATGTTATCAATTGGGAAAATTGATGGGATTTTGAGATACCCAATTTAGAAATTGGGAGAGTGTATAGGATTGCCTCTCTTGGGTGATATAGGACTTATCACTAGAAAGATTGTAGGCATCCTAGATATTAGTGAACCAAGGAGGAGATTGTAAGATCTCATTGGGACATGAGACATTGACCTCCTTGGAGAGAAGACCTTTTTGATGTATGTCAAAAATGGGGGGAAGGTTAAATTACCAATTTAGAAAATTGGTAAGGGAATTTGAGTTAGGGGCCTAACTCAAGGTTTATTTTGTCAAATATCAAAAAGGGTGAGATTGTTGGTGCAATCGGCCAAAGTCACGATTGACCAGACTCGAGTTTGACTCGAGTGACGTTTTGATGTTTAACATAGTATGTTTGACATTGATGTCGGTTAATGTTTTGGGGAGATTGTTTATACAATCGACCCAGGTTATAATTGACCAAACTCGAGATTAACTCGAGGGAGACTTTGATGGTTGACTGGAGTTGACCACGTTATTGGAAAGTCCAAGTCTTGAGAACTTGGCATAGAAAGTCCAAGCATGGGTCTTGGCAAGGGAAAAGTCCAAGCATGGGGCTTGGCAAGGAAAAGTCCAAGCATGGGTCTTGGCATGGATAGTCTAACATGTGTTGGCAAGGGAAAGTCCAAGCTTGAGTCTTGGCATTTGAGAAGTCCAAGGGGATTATTGGCGGCGTAAAGTCCAAGGGTGAAGTCTTGGCAGCATAAGTCCAATGGTTGGCGGCGTAAAGTCCAAGAGGAGTCTTGGCAATGCAAGTCCAATGTGCCTTGGCGGTATAGACCGACTTAGCATGACATGGCCGACGGAAGCACCTAAAGGCTAACGTATGGATGAACAAGTTATGGATGACTTGGAGGGATTCGATAGGCATGAGGCTGATGGAGCTGGCTAGAAGGCTTAGGTCTAGGCTAAGGGTGGTCTAGCAATTATGGGGACACCATACTTGGGTTAAAACCTCATCTTTGAGGTTGGCAGTCGACTGGCATTATGGCCAGTTCGACTATCGTGAGTCGACTAGAGCTCGACTGCCATTTAGGGCTGAAATTGCCTTGGCAGTCGAGTGCTTATTGGAGCAGTTGACTGTTGGCAGTTGATTGTCATGGATAACAGTCGACTGCCAGTTTAGTCGCGAGCACAGAATGCTCCGGTGCCAACTGGGCAGTCGGCTACGGGCACTGACAGTCGACTGCCAATGTTGGCAATCGACTGGTGAGAGTCCCATTGGAACTTTTCCAACGTGGATTGAGTCGTTGTCTCACAGCAACAGTGGCATCAATCGACTGGTGACTTATGGTAGTCGACTGATAGGCAGAAATCCAGCCAGATGCAGGTTAAAAGGGAGTTGTTCATAAAGATTCTGACATTGGTTATTTGGGAGCTTACTTGAGGCGATTTGCAGGTGCATTTCAGAGTCCTTCAACCTCATCCAAGCAACCTACAAGCAAAGCGCCCAAACCCTAGTTTTGTAAAGTGTTCTTTACATTTCCCTTGTATTTGCTTGTATTTCTTTCGTTTATTGTTGTAAACATTTGTACGAGGTTTCTCCGCCTCCGACGTGTTGTCGAGAAGGAGTTTATTGCTTAGTGGTGTTTGTGGCATCGCTGGAGCTTTTTAGAGCTCGATCCATGGAGTAGGAACCATTCGGTTCCAAACCACGTTATATGATTGTGTAGTCCTTGTGTTTGTGTGTTTGTGTTTTTGTTATTGCTTTATTATCTTTGTTTCCACTGCGCTAACAAAAATTGTAGACAAGCACGCGAACGATTTCCATTTACATATAGCACGACGCTATTCACCCCCCCCCCATCTAGCATTCCAATGATCCCCTACACAACGTAAGGGATGTGACACGACATCAAACCCACCTTTGGATCAACTGACTACCACCAGTAATACAACATGATAACTCGATCCAGGTTTACAACTAAGTCTGGCTACATACATTTAATTAACCTCTAAAGGTCAACATACATTAGAGTCTGTAATCCATAACAATGATGAATGTACTGTGAAGATAACAAGAACTTATCTCAAACTATAAAGGCTAAGTATCAAGCACATGAATAAACAGGAGTAGAGTCAAGGTACTAGTGTCATCATCAACATAAAATTCATGCACTAGAATCAATAACTACCTAACCAAGGTAGGGGTTACCCACCTGATATGAAGCTCATGACAATAATTTTCATGCCCGTGGACCTGCCTCGTATCCCAAACCTACACATATCATCAACTACGGTTAAGTTCAAGAACCTGACAAATATACAAATTAACTACTACATCGTTCCTATATTCACATCCTTTTATCAAATATGAATTAGAAACCCTGATCACCCACTCTTTGCAACCCCAGATCCACATTCATCCTTCCACCACAGTACACATCCAACCCATTCACAACCCTCACAACAAGGCACAAACAGAGTATCCCATACACACACATCTACCGCATTAACCTCACCTCAAACATCCACGGTGAACCCTAGCAATACAACCAAAACATAGATCAATATATATCTCACCTCAACCTCGATCCACCACTTCGATCCACACTGCCACCGCCCCTCTTTGAACCCACAAATCGGCACCCATAATCCACTCGACAACAACAATCCACAGAATCACAATGAACAGAAACGATAGAGGAAAATCAAGATATATACCAACAATTGAAGCTTCACCTAACTACGACGGCAATCGATCGGAGACAGCTTACCCACCTATAAAAACTTCCCGATCGCAGCTTATCACTGCAACAATCGCAACAGGTAGCTGGAACCCGATCAACCGAAGCAATAACATAACACTATGATAAGGGGGAAACAGTAATACCAGTGATTGCTCAGGTGCGACATCAACGGCGCTGATCTGATCTCCCCTCGTCGCCGACAAATAGATCAATGGCAGCTCCCTACCACTGTCTCAGTTTTCCCCTAATCCATGATTGCCAACCCGTAGGTGGTAGCTAGCTCCTCCTCTTGCTAGCCTACTGATCTTGAGCTGGCAAGAACCCTAGCCGAGCAGCTCACACCACTGCAGAGAGAAAGAATAGAAACGAAGAAGAGATCTGGTGATGGGGAGAAGCAAAGTTGCATTGAGGAAGAGAAGAATCGCGAGTGAGGAGTGGAGTCACAATCGGTTCGGGATTTAAAGGTCGTTCGACGATTGGGTTTAAGCCAACCTGGTTCGTAGTCTTACGCGAGTTAAGGCCAGCCATTAGTTTAACCCAACCATTAATTAAACCCAACTAGCTACTTCAGTGGTTAATCCACATACTTAATTAATTATTCTTTTTTATCATCGTATTTTACACTGCTTGATCCCGACTTCTAAGTCCCACATGGACTATCTGTCGGATCGACGCCTAGCTTTGTCCCCCTATAGAGGACTCGACCTGACATCTCCACTCGAGGCTTACCTGCCAGCTGCCCTACCGGACTTACCATTCTTGACATCCAATCTGACCCACCAGGGCTTCCACCAGCTATCCGATCTTCCTTACCCAGCTTGACTTTTTATCGATTATTTGGTCTCCTGACCCAACCGGTCTTCATGCCAAATGTCTGGTCCACTCGACCCATCTGGACTTCATGCCTAGTGTCCAGCCCTATTGATCTATCAACACATCTACCTAGTATCCGATCAACATGACCTACTAGGACTTCCTGTTAAGCCTACATACTTAACACTCATATCATAACACAAGTAAATCCTATCTTTAACTATGGTTCATACATAAAAACTAAGGAGTGGTGCTCTTTGCACCAACATTAGGAAGGTACTATGGGAGGATATCCCTAGTGAGTACCTAGTTAACCTAAGGAGCTCCAATAGGTATTGGGTTTCTAGGAGCGTGATCCCTTCACGCTAGATGGGTTAGGTTGTGTCAACCTTGAATGGATGGGTAGTTAACCTAACCATAGTGAAGTTGGCACTTTAGGGCATTTTCAAATTTATGTTATACTTTGGAAATTAAATTGAGACTTAATCCTAAAGGATTTTAGGATGTGCCAATAAAATTCAAGGAGTTTGAAAAGTCAATCAAATTGGCACAATTAGGTTTTAGAGTCATAGTGTGTCATTTTGGATTTTTGGCACACTTGGAAGAATTGTGATTATGACAAATTAGATTTAATTCTAACAAGTGGCAATTTAGTCTTAACACTTAGGTATTATATACCTTTTATTTTATACTTGTCATACTTTGTTTTCCTTGTCATGTCATGACATCATATTTCTCTTAATCATATAAAATATCATGATTAATACTAAGATTAATATGTCATAAGGATATTTAGGTTTATTTTTATATCATGACATCATGTATCATTGGCACATGCTTTATTTATACTATCTAATATGTCATGATCATCATTCATGCATTTAGGTTAATTAAAATTGATTTAAGGACAACGGCATGATTTGAATTCCCATATATAAGGGAATCAAATAGAGTTGCCTAGGAAAATACATGAAACCTTAGACTAGGAAGAACAAAAACCCACATCTCATATTAAATTGACATGTGTGTATATTGATACATCCTAGACACATGTGAGATGTTAGGAAAATGAGTTAAGTTCAAGGTGCATAGTTCTTGCATCTAAATGAACTCAAACTCATAATATACCATGGATGAATCATGAGCAAAGCTAATGTACAAGTTATGTACATCTAGTCCATAAACCATGGTTCAAAATAGGTTATCAAAAATATTTTAAAATCATTTTAGAAAATCTTTGTGAAGTCTATCTTTTGATAGCAATCATCATTGAAGAAGTTGATACAAAGTAGGTCAAAAACATTGAAAGTTTCAATGGTTTTGAACTTTGTATCAATCTCACAATTTAATGGGTATTTTAATTTAAAACATATTTTTCACCCATCATATTCCATGCAAGTATTATACGTATGATTTTTTATAATTTTTCAAAATACATATTTTACTTATGTATTTTCAAAATTCATTTCTACAAATCGATTCACGAAATCGGATGGCGATGACTACCTCATTGGCGATCGATGTCGATAACTTGATTGGTGATTTTTGATCAAGTCATTCTTGGACTAATTTTGGGTAGACAAAGTTTGTTTCCTAACATCTCCTAACCCTAGGATGTGCTTTAGAAGTGAAAATTCATTGGAAATGAATTAGGGGGGGGTGTTTAGGGTGAAAATTGAATTTTAAAGGAAGTGAAAGTTCAATGTTGAATCTTTACCCTTAATTTTTATTCTTTAGTGTTCCTATTTAGGAACTCTCCAAGGACATTGTTAGTACAATGGTCAAGGGGGAGCAAGCCTTTAGGGGGAGGTTATCCATCATGGGATGATGGATGAATTTTTCCTCAAAGGGGGAGAGTTGGAGAACAGTGAGGATTACTTGTATTTAGTGATATGTGTTTTATCACTAGGAAGAGTGAAGGAATCCTAAATGTTTTTGGACCAAGAGGGAGAATATAAGATCTCATTGGTATATGAGACATTGATACCTTTGGAGGAGACTTTTTGATGTATGTCAAAAAGGGATAGAATTGATGACTTGTGTTAGGAAGCCTAACTCAAGTCATCATCATATGTTTTTCAAAAGGAATACATGTTAGTAAAAATTTAGAGATAAAGGTAAAATAAGTGGATGAAAAATATTTGCCTATGGGGTGAGCTTTGGGCGAAGGAATAGGGGAGAGCCCATAATAAGATAATGAGTTATTATAGAAGTTCAGTAATACTGAATAGTCTGTTTTGGAGTAGAGGTTTGATGGAGGAAAAGTTGTAATAGGATGCCTTTCAATTTGGGAAGTTGGGGAAGCTCAGTTCTCCAAATCAAGGAAAATTGTAGGGGAGGATCCATGGAAACAAAGAAATATAGGTTTTTCTAGACTTTATGGGAAGAAGACATATCGGTAAGGAATTGGTAGTCTTGGTATGCTATGAAGTAGAAGACACCAGTATCGGCCATTTTAAGTTGGTATAAGCGGTTGAATATGTGAAGAGTAGGTGGAATGTCAAGATGACAGAAGATGGTTAGGGTTCCGATGAGTATTCTAATAAAATTGAGGATTAGTTGATTTATGTCGAAGAATGTAAGTATGTCAAAATAGGGTTTGGCGATGGGAAGGTGAAGGCCTCCTTCAAAGTGATCTGTGAAGAGGGTGCTGGTACCGAGAGGAGGATGGTAAGGTCATTGATGGGTAGCAAGGATGATGGTGGAGAAGCCCTCAGGAGTGTATTTGGGTTCGTGCTAGAAGAATGAGTCACATGAGGTTAGTAGGTTGGGGATGTCTTCGTACCAAGGAAGGGTGCCAGAAGAGGAAGCCATTGAAAGAGGAGGAGTTGCAGAGGTTGTAGAAGTGTCGAGGAAGAAGATGAGGTTAGGGTTATGAAAAGGCATATTTCGGGTTGTGTTAAGGTGCACTGAGTTATGGAGGTTCTTTTTTAAAAAAAGAGAGAAAATAATTTTAGAAGGGTTTTGAAAGACAAGTGTTGGGTTTTTGAGGTTTGTGTTGGTTTAATACTAAGACGGATTGTTTGAAGCACATAGTAGACTTCATGCGACTTCGCTTTTCAGTAATAAAGAGAGGGGACTTAGAGGGGGTGATGAGTAGGGTTGGGAGCATGGTATGAAGAGGGAGGAATAAGGTTTTTGTTGGAACTTCGGTGAGTGCTAGAGGGGGGTAAATGGCATGTTTTCGTTTGTCGACGGAATTCGATCGTGCTTACTACAATTTGATTAGTACGCAGTGGAAATAATAGAAAAGCATAAACACAATACACGCACACACATACACAATCGATATAACGTGGTTCGGAACCCTAGTTCCTACTCTACAGGGCGAGCTCGATAACCAGCTCTAGTGATGTACACACCACTACTCGATACACTCCTCGACAACACATCGGAGGTGGAAAAAGCACATACAAGAAATTACAAATGTAATACAAAAAGTACAAGCAAATACAAAGACAATAATGAAATACGTAAAGAAAACTTTACAACAAATGCTTTGATCTCTTGCTTATTGCTTGCTTTGGTTTTCTCTTGAAGGTCTGGAATGCAAGAGTAATTCCCCTTCAAAATCTCTCAAAAAGTTGCCACAAAGTCCTTCAACTCGAGCTCCTTTTATAACCTGCATCGAACTGATTTCGATCCCAGTAGTCGACTGTCGTAAGGCCCCAATCGACTGCCAACAGTGTCATTGTCTCACAATGACTTAATCCACATCGGCATTTCAGCCAACGGATACACTGGTAGTCAACTGCTCAGTTCCATAGATGACTACTCAGTCAGCTACTGAGTGTTCTACCTCACGACAAAACCTAGCAGCAGTCAACTGCCCTCCATGGCAGTCAACTCCTCAAGGTCAGTCGACTGCCAAGGCCATTTTCCCACAGTCAAACATCAGTCGACTGATCATAATCCTAGTCAACTTATCAGTGTCGACTCAGCTGCCAAGTGTCAAACATTTGACCAGTTGATTGATCTATAACCCTAGTCGACTACTACACCTCAACCATAAGATTTACCCCAAGTATGATGCCCTCATACTTGCTAGACCACCCTTAGCCTAGACCTAAGCATTCTAGCCACCTCTATCAGCCTCATGTCTATTGGATCCCTCCAAGTCATCCATGACTTGTTCATCCATACGCTAGCCTTCAGGTGCTTCCATCGACTATTATCATGCTAAGCTGGTCTACACCGCTAAGGCACATTGGGCTTACGTTGCCAAGACACACACTTTGACTTTATGCGGCCAACCATTGGACTTATGCTGCCAAGACTCCACTCTTGGACTTTGCGCCGCCAATATCAAACCTTGGACTTCCCAATTTCCAAGTACCCATGACTTGGACTTTCCCTTTCCAAGACCCATTCTTGGACTTTCCATGCCAAGTACTCAAGACTTGGACTTTACCATTGCCAAGACCCATGCTTGGACTTTCCATGCCAAGTACTCAAGACTTGGACTTTTCCTTTCCAAGTGTCCCACTTGGACTTCTCCATCATATGGTCAATCTCATGTTAACCATATAGTCAACCTATTGTCAAACAATGGTCAACTCACCATCAAACATCGAAACACAACATCAAAACACTATTCGAGTCAAACTCAAGTCTGGTCAATCATGACCTGGGTTGATTGCACCAACAATCTCCCCCTTTTTTGATATTTGACAAAAACTAAATACCTTTGAGTTAGAAGACTAACTCAATCCAATCCTCCCAATTGTCCAAATTGGGAATTCCAAATTCTCACTCAATTTTGCCAAAATTCTCCCTCTTTTTGACATACATCAAAAAGGCACTCTCCAAGGGTATCAATGTCTCATATCCCAATGAGATCTTACAATCTCTCCCTTGGTCCAAAAACATCTAGGATGCCTTCACTCTTCCTAGTGATAAGTCTCATATCACTAAAGAGATTCAATCCTCACTTCTTCAAATTCTCCCCCCCCCCCCTATGAGGAAGAACACATCCATCATCCCATGATGGATAACCTCCCTCTAAAGGCTTGCTCCCCCTTGATCATTGCACCGGCAATGTCCTTGGAGAGTCCCTAAGCCTATAGAAACACTATCCCATCAAAATTAAGGTCAAAAGTTCAAACTTGAACTTTCACGCACCTTAAAATTTGAAACACACCCAAACAACTATCCTAATCCATATCCAATGGATTTTCACCCTTTATAATGCTTTCCAAAACATATCCTAGGGTTAGGAGCAGTTAGGGATGCATAACATAGTTAAAACATAGGCTAAACTTCCTTGTTTACCCGAAATCAACATTGACAGTCGACTCTGTCAGTCAATAGTCGATTGCCCTTGATGCCAGTCGACTGCCATCCATGGCAGTCGACTGGTTTCTGCAAGTGCAGAAATCAAAAATCAGAGACCAAATTACAAAAAGCATAAGTAATTATACATAACTCGAAAAATCACGAAAATTCATATTCATAATTATAACATTCATTATGGGTGAAAAATATTTAAAAAATAAAATATCCATAAAATAGTGAGATTGACACAAAGTTCAAAGGTATTGAAAAGTTTCGATGTTTGACCTTACTTTGTATCACCTCACTCAATGGTGATTGCTATCAAAAGATAGACTTCACCAAGGTTTTTCAAAATGGTTTTGAAATGTTTTTAAAATCTTATATTGAACCATGGTATATGGGCTTAATGCACATGACTTGTACATAAGTTTTCCTCATGATTTATGATGCACGTGAACACGACCACAAATCTCATGACAGAGACCGTCGAGGACTCGAAGCGCGTGCTCGCGCTCAATGCCTGCAAGTGAACGGATGTTGTCAAGTAATAAAAAGGTTATCAATCCCACAGGGATTGAGATTTGAGTACTGATTTGTTAAGTGGACGTTATTGTTCGGAATTAAGTTCTAATGGTTGTGATTACGAGGGTTGTCGGCGGTCCTAACTCAATACGGTGTCACATGGAAGAAGAAATGGCTTGCTGCGAGTCTTTGGAAGGAATTCTAGGATTTCGGTTTCGCTTGTGTGTTGCAAAACATGCTATCAATTGGGTGTTGTCTAAATGTCTAACTATGGCTTTGTGGAAGGGACATAATACACTCCCCCGATGAGCCTTCGCATCTATCGGGAGCTATCTCTGCCATGACCAGGTCGACCCCTGGCGTTAGGATGGGATAGGCGGTATGAGGATGCCAAATCAATCCCTGCGGTGAATCGTTTCCAATTCTATGCACCCTTCTATCCACAATTACAGGAGATGAGGCCAACCCCTAGGTTCCTCCTTAATTCTCCTAGATCTTAGATACGAGGGCTATCACCCCTTGTATCGACTAGGACAATAGATAGAAAACCAAAACACATTGATATCGGTCTAAACTAATACCAATTGCAAATACAAACTCAAGAACAGAATTTAATTTGGAATAACATATTCTACAAACACAAACTACTCCCTAATCCTAGAATCGAAGAATCTACTCCATAAATATGAGAGGAGAAACACAAAGCACGATCATATTCATATAAACAATGGATATTATGCAAAGAACAAAAATTACAATGCAATGTGGCTCTTCTCTCCGTCGTTGAAGTGCAGAACTTGGATCTCCGATGGCTTCCTTCCTCCCCATTGCGAGTTCCTGATGCTTTTTAGGGTGTCGGAGTGTTGTCCCAGCCATCGTGCCTCCCCCATAGGGTTTGGCCGTAGCCTCCTTTATATAGACATCATCCTGGATGTCCCCGAAACCTGGAAAATAACTGACTCACATCGGAATCGCATACCTCCACACGGTCATGTGGATCCACATGACCAGGTTGTGTGTGGTGCTGCAGCATAGGTCATGTGTTTTCACAGGGCCAGGGTGTGTGTCATTCTGCTCTAGCTGCCAAATGTCTTCTTTTCACTCTAAAAGTGTGCCATTTTCCCCATATAATGCTGTCCTACACACAAAAGTACAATGAGTAGATCTTCGAACCAGAAAATAGGAAATTCATGCAAAATAAAGTAAAATATGCATGAAACAAACATAAAACAAAATGAGATGTGAGCAAAAACTACTCCTAAAACCCTATATGTTTTGCTCACATCAATTCCCTGAGACTTAGATCTTTGCTTATCCTCAAGCAAACCTTAGTGCCATGAAATTTTAAAAAAGTATTGTTCCATACTTAGCATGTTAACTAGAATTATCAAGTGGTATTTGCAATCAAAGCAAAATATATATGTTCTAGAAATTCACTAAGTTAGCTCCTCGTGCTCATGCTAAGCGAATCTTCTTAGGGGATACCCATTCCATGGTAAGTTAAGTCATCATCCTATAGCTTTCCTAAGGTCTCCGGCTCTTAGGAACTTACCTGCCCAAAGCGAGAAGTGTTCCCTAGATCTAGCATAAAGTCTCAAAGGCATGCTCGGTATTGAGAGAAATTGGAAGGTGTTTCCCCAGTAACCTAACTTTGTCTCAAAGGGGCACCAAACCATTTCCACCCACGACAACTGTTTTTATCCCTCATAATCTTTTTTAATCAAATTAAATTTTTTTCTCTCTCTTGGGATTTTGATTTTTCTGAATGGGCTTCCACAATTCGATCATCTCTGGTAACTAAAATACTAAATCTAGAGTCACCTATGGATTCCAAAGTACTAGACTACTGAGATGAATCATAACTAGGTACGTACTAGATTTTCCCTTTCAGAATGTTCGTCATGTGTAGGTGTAAAAATAAAAGCTAACCAGTGTAAGACTAGAACATTCATTAGAGCAAATAAAATAAAATACCACGAGGTAAATGAAGTTAAGCTACCCATGGAAACAACTCATGAAGAAAACTTTAGCAATACTACTGATGTAGCTTAAAGATAGCAAAAATTAAGTACTGAAGAAACTAAAAACCCTATGTATGAACAAATGAATGCTAACTAAAAAAAATGCAAATGACAGAAAAGAAACTACTGCTAGAAACAAAATAAATCTTGACTTGGGCCCCCCAGACTTAAGTGAAATCATACCTCTAGTATGGTGGACGAGGTGGAAAGTCTAGTAGCCTCGACATCTTCGGGTCTCCTAGGAGAATCTGGTATTGAGTCGCTGATGCCACATATACATGTGGTCGATCTGAGAGCTAGTGGATGCAGCGGCTGCTCAGTGCTCCTCCTCCCTAGCCCACTATGCCTGCTGGGCATGCATGTGTTGTTGCATCTCCTGGCGGTAGGTGGCCTCCTCTTGGCGACGGGCAGCCTCCTCCTGGAAGTAGATGTAGTGCCTACTGGGCATGCATGTGTTGCCGCATCTCCTAGCGGTAGGTGGCCTCCTCCTGGCGATGGGCAGCCTCCTCATGGAAGTAGACGCGGGCCTCATCATAAAACTCCTCGGTCCGCTAGAAGTGCTCCCGGAAGCCCTGAAACTCTGCCTGCGTGTAGGTATTCTACTCCTCCAATCGCTGCCTCTGCGTCTGCTGCTCAGTATATATGTTATCGAGGCACGATCGGAACTCTGAAAAATCATAGGCAGATGTACCTGCATCCTACTCAAAAGTAGAAAAAGGTGGTGGTGTAGATGCAGGCTCATGTCGACGTGGACTAGGTGGGCTCCTATGCATGCATGGACTGGAGGGAGAGTGATGTAAAGGGGGAGAGATGGGTACCGATGTGGATGGCCCCTCATATGGTGGGGATGCCACTATCAGGTCTAAGCACCAGTTGGCACGTGTGGTGATGGTGGTACGATCGGGGTCGGGGAACCTAAGGGATGATAGGTATTTTCTTTACAAAGCACAATGAGTGTCCCTCTCCCACTATCATCTTCATGGACATACACACTTCTAAGTTGATCCTAGGGCTCCCCTCTATACTATCTAGTGCGGTGTAGTCATACCCCATCCTATGGCAAATGTGGGTAAGTAGGCCCTCCACAATAATCTCTCCTCTCGCCGCTTTGCCCATTTTCACTAAATGTCTAATGAAATGGGACCCTACATCAATGCTACTCCTTTCTTGTAGCATGTCCCATAAGCAAAGCAGCTCACTTGCTCTCACTACACCATCACTCTCCCTACGACCAAAAATAGTACTTGCCATAATTCGGTGTAGGTACCAGAAAATGGGGTTTTAAAGGCGCGATGCTTTGTCCCTAGAAGGGTCGTAAGCATGTTCTCCTGTCAATTTGGTCCAAAAGATCCGAGAGTTAAACCCAATAGGGGTTCTTCTCTCTCCCCCGCTAGGCAAGCCAAAACATGTGTTTCATTGGTGTAATATTCATTCATGCTCAGTGTTAAGTAACCTAAAGGTAATCCTACCCTCTTTGCTCTCTCTACCTGTTAAAACCTCAGCTTCTAAAGAACTTAAAAACTCTAAAACTATCCTAGGGTAGGTTGGGTGTCTTATCCCCATTATCTCTCCCCACCCCATTTTTACAAATAGGGATTGAATATCACCTAGTAAACCTAGGGATTCTAATAAATCTTCATCAAGATACCTAGTTGCGGTGATTCTTCTTGTAGCAAGGATGTCATATCTATCCCTATGCTCATTATTTTGAAAAAGAAGGGTTGGAAGAGTGTTACCCTCCTCTGGAGCTTGAGGGGTGTCCATTCTCCTTGTTCTTCGCTCCGAAGCACCAAATCAAGATGCCACTTGCTTGGTCCTCCCCATCCTTACTTCTTTTGGGCTTCCTTGAAGGTTGGAAAGGCTTCTAGGTGGTGGGGAAGAGGGATTCACATAGCTAGGGCAAGAGGAATCAAAGCACACAAAGCATTTGGGGCGAAAACACATGGCGCACTCTATTTAACCCCTACATGATATGTCCATGTGAAAACACATGGCCATGCCATGTGCACCATTGGAAGGTGGGACACGACCGTATGAAAACACACGACCAGGCCGTGTGCCCCCGTTTCCTTCTCATGGTGCACAACGGTTGACTTCTCCTTACTTGCTCAGTCGTGTAGGTTCAAAGTGATTATTATTTTTACTAGCAGGTTCTTTCTAGTCCTAATTCATGTTAAAAATGATAAATGAATGGAATCTAAAGTTCAAATTAAACAAACGAAAGAAAACATAAAAACTAAACTTGGGTTGCCTCCCAAGGAGCTCTTTGTTTAAGGTCTTTTAGCTCGACCCTACTCCATTGTCTCAACTTGGCTCCGGAGGTTCTGTAAACCTCCATTCATCCGTCTTAGGAACTTTATATACGGTTTCCTCTTTAGCTCTAGCTGGAATCACGTACTTCCTTGATGCGGGTCCATGACTTTCCGTACTAGCAAGCTCAAATTCCATCTTATCCTCTCCTACTTTTATTGTTAGCTTGTGATTCCTGACGTCAATGACCATTCCGGCATTTGTTAAAAATGGTCGCCCAAGGATGATACGTATCTTTGGATCCTCTTCCATCTCCATGACCACAAAGTCAGTTGAAAGTGTAAAGTTTCCCACCTTTATAGGCACATCTTCTAGAATCCCCAGTGGGTACCAGTATGTGTGGTCAGCCAATTGTAATGTCATAGTGGTGAACTTTAAATTTCCCAACCTAGATTTTTGCATAAGGTATAGGGCATCAGGCTCACACTCGCCCCCAAGTCACAGAAGACTTTGCTAATCAGGGTTGTCCCTATATAACATGGAATATAGAAACTCCCCGGATCTTTTAGTTTCTGAGTGGTCTTGTTCCGGAGATAAGCGCTTGATTTTTCTATGAGGGCCACTGTTTCATGAATCTTTCATGAATCTTACGAATTGGGGCATTTGGTACAGCGCTTCAAGTATTGACACATCTACTAAGATCGACTTCAGCATGTCCTGAAATTTACCGAACTCAGCATCCTTCTTTGCATTGGTCAACCGCTGTGGGAATGGTACAGTAAGGGGTGGTTGAGTTTTTGCGGCAGGTTCCCGATTTATTTCTCTAGCTTATTCCTTCTCGGCCTCCCTCAAAGGTTCCCGTATTTCGGGTCTTGGCTCCGCTCCAGCAACCAATCGGCTTGGCATCTCTTTCAGGATCCTTCCACTTCGCAACATCACTGCCTTGCACTGCTCTACCAAATTGACCTCTGATTTTCCTGGCAGTTTCCCTGGTACCCTGAAGATCTAGTTGGCAATCTAAGCTATTTGAATTTCTAGCAACTTTTGCCTGTTGGCAAGATCCCTTATAGATGATCCTAACTCTTTGATCATCGTATCCGTCTATGAATGTCACCGCTGAAATTCAATATTCGTCTCCCGTTGTGTCCGAATGAAGTTCTCTATCATATTCTCTAGACTGGTGTCAAGCGGATGCGGCTGCGGCTGCGGCTGCCCATTTCCTCTCGATTGTTGGAAAATTCCCGAGTTATTTCTATAGGAAAATTTTGGGTGGTTCCTCCATCCGGGATTGTATGTACTGGAGTATGGGTTGTTGGGCCTTTGATTATAATCCCCAACCACATCGACATGCTCAATCTGCTCTTCTGAGCTACCTCCCGATACGCTGCTGCTCCTTCTCCAAAGTCATTGGCCGCACATGCAGAAATAGGATTGAAAGAGTCAAACCATCTGCTAAGCACGTCCAACCTCGCTGCCATGTGGTCCACGGAGTTGATAACATATTGTCCCGCGACAAGAGCTGGGTGACTACGTTCGGAAGCCCATTGATAGTGGTTCTAGGCCACCTCTTCTATTTGCTCCTCCGCTTCCTCGATAGTCTTGTTCATAAGTGCTCCTCCTATGGCAGAATTGGGGGACATCTTTGTGGCATACGTGATCCCATTATAGAAGATGTGGATCACCATCCACCTTTTTGGTCCATGATGGGGGCATTGGTAGAGTAGCCCCTTGTAGTGATCCTAGGCTTCAAATAGGGACTCCCCTTCCTTCTGATGGAAGCTCGTTATTAGATGGCGCATGTGAGCAGTCTTGCTTGGTGGGAAGTATCTATTCAAGAACTGTTGCTCACATTACTTCCATGTAGTAATGCTTCCCGAAGCCAGGGAGTGAAGCCATGCCTTAGCCTTATCCCGCAATGAAAACGGGAATAGGCTCAGGAGGATCGCGTCAGCAAGGACTCCATTGAACTTCATTGTCGAGCAAATTTTCAAAAATGTCTCCAGGTGTCGGTTCAGGTCTTCAGTCGCAACTCCCCCGAATTGACTCTGTTGGACCATGTGTATGAGTGTTGGTTTCAGTTCAAAGTTGTTTGCCGAAATGGACGATCCAGCTCTCGGCTTAAATCCTCTAGCATTAGGGGTTGTGTAATCCCGCAAAGGTCAGCTACCTATATTCACCTCGGATGCAGCTTGATCCTCCATCCTCTTCTGTTCAGCTCTCCAACGATGATAGGTTCGTTTGATTTCTAGATCGATCTGAATCAGGCCTCTCGATCTTAGGCGTCTAAGCATATGGAGAACTGAGCCACAAAATTAGGAGTATTACCTAATAATTAATTAAAATAGAAAATAAACTGGACTAAATACTGAATCAAATTAAGAAAAGCTAATTATAAAATAAAATGTAAAACTACTGCTAAAATAAAAATAAAAATAAATAAATATAGATATGGAAAATCTAAAACTGAAATAAATAAAGTAAAATAAAAATAAAAGTAAAGCAAGTAAATAAATATAATCCTAAGTCTGATCCAATTATCCACTTCTTGATTTGATATCGAATCAATCAGTCCCCGACAACGACGCCAAAAACTTGATGCATGCGAACATAGCCTAAAATCTCGCGATAGAGACCATCGAGGACTCGAAGCACGCGCTCATGCTCAATGCCCGCAAGTGCATGGATGTCGTAAAGTAATAAAAAGATTATCGATCCCATAGGGACTGAGATTCGAGTACCAATTTTTTAAGTGGACGTTATTGTTCAGAATTCAATTCTAATGGTTATGATTGCGAGGGTTGTCGGCAGTCCTAACTCAATACAGTGTCACCCGGAAGAAGAAAAGGCTTGTTGTGAGTCTTTGGAAGGAATTCTAAGATTTCGATTTCGCTTGTGTGTCGCAAAACATGCTATCAATTGGGTGTTGTCTAAACGTCTAACTATGACCTTATGGAAGGAACATCACACACTCCCCTGATTAGGCTTCACATTTATCGGGAGCTTTCTCTGCCATTACTAGGTCGACCCCTGGCGTTAGGACGGCATAGGCGGTACGAGGATGCCAAATCAATCTCTGCGATGAATTGTTTCCAATTCTATCGCACCCTTCTATCCACAGTTACAGGAGATGAGGCCAACCCATAGGTTCCTCCTTAATTCTCCTAGATCTTAGATACGAGGGTTGTCACCCCTCGTATTGGCTAGCACAGTAGATAGTAAACTAAAACACATAGATATCGATCTAAACTAATACCAATTGCAAATACAAACTCAATAACATAATTTAATTTGGAATAACATGTTCTACGCACATAAACTACTCCCTAATCCTAGAATCGAAGAATTTATTCCATAAATATGAGAGGAGAAACACAAAGCACAATCATATTCATATAAACAATGGATATTATGCAAAGAACAGAAATTACAATGCAATGTGGCTCTTCTCTTCGACGTTGAAGTGGAGAACTTGGATCTTCGGTGGCTTCCTTCCTCCCCATTGCGAGTTCCCGATGCTTTTTAGGGCGTCGGAGTGTCATCCCAGCCATCGTGCCTCCCCCCTAGGGTTTGGGCATAGCCTCCTTTATATAGACATCAACCTGGATCTCCCCGAAACCTGGAAAATAACTGACTTGAGTGGGAATCGTGCAGCACCACACTATCGTGTGGATTAACATGGCCAGGCCATGTGTGGCACTGTGGCGTAGGCCATATGTTTTCACAAGGCCAGGGTGTGTGTCATTCTGCTCTAGCTGCCAAATGTCTTCTTTTCACTCCAAAAGTGTGCCATTTTCACCGTATAATGTTGTCCTACACATAAAAGTACAACGAGCAGATCTCCGAACCATAAAATAGAAAATGCATGCAAAATAAAGTAAAATATGCATGAAACAAACATAAAACGAAATGAGATGTGAGCGAAAACTACTCCTAAAACCCTATATGTTTTGCTCACATCAATTCATCCATGGTATAAGATGAGTTTGAGTTCATCTAGATGCAAAAACTATGAACCTTGAACTTAACTCATTTCCAAGTATCTCACAAGTGTCTAGGGTGTATCAATATACACACATATCAATTTAATGTGAGATGTGGGTTTTATTCATCCTAATCTAGGGTCTCATGTATTTTTCTAAGCAACACTATTTGATTCCCTTATGTAGGGATGTATACTGAAAAGTCTATCTTTTGTATGAACATCTTTATTTTGAAATAAGAATCACATGATCATTGTTTGCATTTATATGGTTATGCAATATTGTCTAATACATTACATTGTAGATAACATGGTGTGTGGTGTCACACGGGAGATCATGTTATCGGCTCCTTGTAAAGTATAAGTAAAGGCTCACAACCGAGATGGCTTTGGACAAACCATCGGAATGGTTGTAGTGTGATTTGGTATTGGTTTGTCTTGACCATAGAATCACACTAGTGCACTTTGTGTGTATTGAGCAGGACCGACTTAGAGGTGATTCGATTTATTGCTGACTACATAATCGAATCAGACCTCAGATATTATTTTGTACATGTTCTTAATCCCGATATAATAACGGGCACAAATACTTAGTATTCATCTCCTTGATTTACCAATAGGCGAGATTTATTGATTAAATCGATAGGCTCGGTAAGTTGGGAGATGATATTATTTATATGGTGTGTCGTTGATTATAGGAGGAAACTGTGTCCTATATAATAGGATGATGATGTCCCCTTGAGGAGCTCATAAGGTTCATTATGTAAACCCTGCAGGTGGACTTGGTCCGGCATGATAAAAAGGTTGAGTGGTACTACTCAAGGAGTTAGATGTTGATTAATTAATGGTCAGTAAATTAATTAATCGACGGACATTCGAGATCTTAAACACGGGGAGAAAATGTAAAAATAATATATGGAGCCCATATTATCATATGGGGGTTGGGTAAGGTAGATCAATGATAATCCTTTAGTGGATTGGATTATCATTAGTGGATCGGACTTTATGTGGGCATGATCCATGGGTGGCCAAGATCCAACTCCTCCTCATGGTCCCTATTGTAGCCTATTAACACCTCATGAAGCTTAGATCCAAAGGATAGAAACAAAACTCTAGATCCACAGGTAGAGATTAAATCTCTAGATCCGACGATTGAGATTAAATCTCTAGATCCGACGGTTGAGATTAAATCCCTAGAACCAATGGAGGAGATTAAATCATGGCTTGAGCCCAACTCTGTAAATAGAGATCAAAAAGTGGGCGGCAAGATGATGATGGCTTAAGGGGATTAGGGTTTGCTTCATTTGGAGGCTAGGAATCCTAGTTTGTTTAGGATTAGGTTTGGGCGGATTAGGGTTTTGGGAGCTATGGGTGGGCGGCAACAAGTGGAGGAGGTTTATCTTCTTCTTCCTATGGTTTGGCCAGTTCCTTCCTTCTTCCCTCTACCTTGGCCAGTGCTCATCCTAATCTTCTTTCACACTTCCATGGCCGGCCATTAGGAGAGAGAGGATTAGGGTTTGGAGGCTTAGGGTTTTGGAGGCTTAGGCGGCACCAAATAAGGAAGTATTTTCCTTTCTTCTTCCTCTCTTTTGATGGACGGCGCCCACAACCCTTTTCCAGCCCTTGGCCGGTGGCCAAAGACTCTATTATCTTCTCCTTGAGTGGTGAAAACAAGACTTAGGGGTTTCCCTTGGTGTCTTGGCCGGTTTCCATCATTATCTCCTTCTCCTTGTTGGCCGGCGGCAAGCATTCTTCTTGTTGCTTGTTGGTTGGCTATAGGAAGGAGAAGAGCCTTGTTTCTTATCTTCCTCTTGCTTTGGAAAAGCAAGTAAGGAAGATTTGTGATCTAGGAGCTTCAACTTTTGGTAGATCGTCGCCCACACGATGTCCGAAAGGAGGAAGGTCATACATTAGAAGATCGAGAGGTATATCGATTCTCTAATTTTTTATATGTTACATGTTGTATTTGTTTTTCAACTATGAGTATGATATAAATATGCATATGGATAAATAATACTTGGACCCCGAGCATAAATACAAAAACTGGTGATCTGGACATCGTCTATTCCGCGGCTACTCGTAGAATAGAGGATGGTCGCTTGAACAACGAGTTTGTTCAAGTGACCTCTCTAAACGAATAGCACGACGATGACTTGGTTGTTTGGGCAATCCCTTTTGTTTAGGATTAAATTTTTTTAATCTGGGGACATCGAGGGGATCGCCATGAACAAACAACCAAGGAGAAGTAGGAAGCGAAGTTTCCTCTCACGGACTCAATAAGCAAAACCCTACAATTGGTATCAGAGCTTCCGGGCAAAACCTACACCTTATACATGGGACTTTAAATCACGCCATAGTCCTTAAATCAATTTTATTAATGCATAAATGATGATTATGGAATAAATGATAACATAAATAAGCATGTGCCAAAAATCATGATGTCATAGCATAAATCATAAACCTAAATATACATGACACAAAAGATAAACTAAGCATTATCATGATATATTATATAATAAAAATAAGAATGATGTCATGACATGGAATATGGCAAACAAATCATGAAAAATAAAATATGAAGGTATAATAATATCTAAATTTTAGTATTAATTATCATTTGTTATGATTAAATTTATTTTGCCATTTTATTGTTGGAGGATTGTGGCCCGGCTAGAAGGGGGTCGAATAGCCTTTCGCGTGCTTGATGGAAATCGTTCGTTCATCATGTGCTTGTCTACTACAATACTTGTTAATACGCAGCAGAAATAATAGGAATGAAACGAATACACAAGCTTAATCACAACACGTGGTATACGTGGTTTGGAATCTTAGGGTTCCTACTCCATGGGGTGAGCTCAACGAGCTCGAGTGATGAAGACACCACTACTAAAACACCTTCTCGACAATAAGTCGGAGGTGGAGAAATCTCGTACAAGCAATTACAAAACGTATTACAAAAGTACAAGCAAATACAAAGATGAAATGAAATATGTAAAGAAAACTTTACAACAAATGGCTTTGAACACTTTGCTTGTTGCTTGCTTTGGTTTGCTCTTGATGGTCTGGAATGCAGCAGCAATTCCCCTCTAAAATCTCCCAAAATATCGTTGTGGAAATCCTCCCAAAGCTCCCCCTTTTATGCTTGTCTCGGGCTGATTCTGCGCCCAGAAGTCGACTGCCATAAGGCCCCAGTTGACTACTCCTGTAGCCGTTATGAGACAACTGCCAAATCCACGTTGGCATCCAGCCAACGGATACACTAGCAGTCGATTGCCCATTACCATCAGTCGACTGCTAACCCCATAGTCGACTGATCAGTCGGCTACTGAGCGTTATGTGCTCGTGACCAACACTAGCAGTCGACTGCACAAATCTAGCAGTCGACTGTTAAGCATCACGATGCAGTCGAACGCCAGTCGATTGGTACATCACCTCAGTCGACTGGTAAACCTCAAACATGAGGTTTAACCCAAGTATGATGCTCTCATACTTGCTAGACACCCTTAGCCTATACCTAAGCCTTCTAGCCACCTCTACTAGCCTCGCGCCTATCGGTTCCCTCCAAGTCATCCATGACTTGTTCATCCATGCGTGGATCCCTCCAAGTCATCCATGACTTGTTCATCCATATGCTAGCCTCCAGGTGCTTCCTTCGGCTATTGTCATGATCTCGGTATCTACACTGCCAAGGTACATATGGACTTAAGCTCCCAAGACTACCGCTTAGCCTTACACAGCCAAACCACCCCTTAGACTTCCCAAATGCCAAGTGCCCATAACTTGGAATTTCACCGCCAAGGCTACACACTTGGTCTTCCCTTGCCAACTCCATGTTGGACTTCCAATGCCAAGCCTCATGCTTGGACTTTCACAGCCAAGGCTACACACTTAGACTTACGTGGCCAAGGCTACTCACTTGGAATTCCCTTGCCAACTCCATGTCGGGCTTCCAATGCCAAGCCCCATGCTTGGATTTTCATCGCCAAGGTTACACACTTAAACTTACGTGGTCAAGGCTACAAACTTGGTTTTCCCATGACAATCACATGTCATATGTTTTTTCTAATATCAAAATGTTGCTTGAGTCAAACTCGAGTCCGGTCAATCTTGGCCTGAGTTGATTGCACCAATAATCTCCCCCTTTTTGATGTTTGAAAAAACCAAAAACACCTTTGAGTTAGTTGACCTAACTCAAGTCTACCAATTATTCTCAATTGGCAATTCTCACCTTTTAGAATTAAAACTAACCCCAATTGGTACATTGTCCCCCTTTTTGACATGCATCAAAAAGGTCCTCTCCAAGGGTGTCAATGTCTCATATCCCAATGAGATCTTACAATCTCCCCCTTGGTCCAAAAACACATCTAGGATGCCTTCACTCTTCCTAGTGATAAGTCCCATATCACTTAAGAGAGGGAATCCCCCAATTCTCCTCCCATGAGGAGAAATACATCCATCATCCCAAGATGGATAACCCCCCCCCCTCTAAAGGCTTGCTCCCTTTTGACCATTGCACTAATAATGTCCTTGGAGAGTCCCTAAGCCAATAGGAACACTAAACAATCAAAATTAAGGGCAAAGATTCAACATTGAACTTTCACCTCCCTTAAGATTCGATTCACGCCCTAAACAATTCTCCTAATCCATTTTCAATGGATTTCCACCCTTCCAATACTCTCCAAAGCATATCCTAGGGTTAGGAGCAGTTAAGGGACCAAGAAATAGCTGAACATGGGCCTAATAAATCTTGTTTACCCAAAATCAGCATTGGCAGTCAACTCTCTCAGCTACCAATCGACTGCCCTTGATGCCAGTTGACTGTCCTTGAAGCCAGTCGACTACCATATATGGGAGTCGACTGATTTCTGCACTGTGCAGAAATCAGACTTTAGAAATGAAATTAAAAAATTCATAAGTAAAAATACATATTTTGAAAATTCTTGAAAATTCATACGTACATTACTTATAATAATCATTATGGGTGAAAAATATTTAGAAAATAAAATACCCATAAACTAATGAGATTGACTCAAAGTTCAAAACCATTGAAATTTTCAATATTTGACCCTACTTTGTATCACCTCATTCAATAGTGGTTGCTATCAAAAGATATACTTCACTAAGATTTTTCAAAATGATTTTGAAATTATTTTAAAAACCTTAATTCCTTTTCCTACCATCTCAATTGTATCTAAGTGTATGAAATACATATAAGTCAAGCGTTCTTGTGAGATGTGGGTTTTGGTTATTTAGAGTTTCATGCATTTTTCTAGGCAACACTATTTGATTCTCTTATGCATGGGACTTTAAATCATGTCATTGTCCTTAACTCAATTTAATTAATGCATGAATGATGATTATGGCATAAATGATACATGAATGAGCATGTGCCAATAATCATGATGTCATGGCATGTGATTCAAATTTAAGCATAACATGGCATTCCTAAGCATAAATCATGACATGTTATATGATAAAAATAAATATGATGCCATGACATGGTAAATGGCAATCAAAGCATGGAAAATAAAAGGGAAAGGTATAGGAATACCTAGATTTTAATATTAGTTATCATTTGATAGAATTAAGTTCATTTTGCTTGTGCCAAAATCTAAAATGGCACACCAAGACCTCTAACCCTAATTGTGCCAATTTGATTAATATTCAAACTTCTCAAAACACATTGGCACATCCTAAAGTGTCAATTCTACCATGGTTAGGTTAACTACCCATCCACTTAGAGTTGACACACCCTAACCCATATAGCATGAATCGATCATGCTCCGAGGAACCCAATACCTATTGGAGCTCCTTGGGTTAACAAGGTATTCACTAGGGATAAGTTCCCTAGATACCTTCCTAATGACCCTTCTTGGCTTTAATGCCTTAGTCATTTGGGTCTTTTCAAGGTTAACCGTAGGGATTGCCTCCCTAGTAACCTTCTTAGTGGTCTTCCTAGGTTTTATAGAACCCTTGGCCACTAGACACACACCATAGGTAACCTTAGGGATGACTTCCCTATTAACCTTGGTTTTCCTAGACCTAGATATTGTTCTATAATAGAATAGAACATTGTGGTAGGTCTTCTTGGGGTTAGGTTTGTGACCCAAACCTTTCTTGCCCCTTGATGGTTCTTGTTAGTAATATATGAGAGATGTCCTAAGGCAATCGCCTTATGTATGAACCATTTATATGATAAATGAAGATTCACTATTTGAGTATACATGTTTTTTATGTATTTGATTGGATCTTAAACTCATTTACTGAATATCCACGATATAATTCACAGCATGAGAGAATTTGTGATTGGATCACAACTAGTGAGTATCACTACATGTGTAATTTTGATGTAACGGAATTATCCCTAGTCGATGAATTGATGGATTTGGACACCATCAATTCTATCGAGACTAGCACGAGGTATACTCCTTGGTGTATCCAAGAAGCTGATTCTCACTGGCTGGAGACATTGTGATGTCCGGAGTTAATCGTGGATGCTAGTTATGGTAACTAGTTCATTGGAGTGACCAGCCGTAAGACTTCATATGGTTCTCTGCATATATAGATATGTCAATGAAGTTCTAACTGTGGCTAAAGTGCGATGTTCCTTTGACTTGCGGTAAACAAGTCATCTTTATCAAGGAGACTTATGCTTTGACATCTTAAGCAAACATCTCTAAGGAGATGTGGACCCGGGATGATTGGGTATAAGTCGAAGTGATCGAAGGTGTTTGAATAGCCTATAAAGGATTCACCACTCCTTGCGAGGAGATGTATACCCATGGCATCTCGTCGGATTGTTACTAAAGTCTTTGGCCAAAGCATTACATGTTTAGAGTAAGGTACTCTTCGATACATGTGCAGTAACTAGAATCCGTAGGACGAGGAAATGATACTTGGGCTAGGTGTGACGTAGTCAGCCTAGTGGGGACTAACACTATAGACCATGTCCTGAACCAAGTGGGTATAAGATGAGTGAAGGGAATGGGGCACGATTCATTCGAGCTGCTGAAGGGTTTCAGAAATAGTTCTGGATCAACCATTGATCTTTTCGGTTAATTGGGGATCATGATGTACTGCTAGGTTCCACTCATGATCGTTCTATAATTAATGGTTAATTATAGACGGCCAACATAAACCGAGAACCTATTTGGTCAGACGCACAACGAGCGTAATCTGAAGGATATAAAGCGAGCTTGAGAATGGGATTCTCAGACCGAGAGAAACTAGGTTTAGTTGGACCAAACAAGAAGCGAGCATGAAATCGTTTCAGTCGCAATGGAAGCGTGGATGGGCCGTGTCTTATGAAGACATAATGGATGAACCGAAATGGTTTGGTTCTAATCCAATGGAGGAGAATAAACCAAAGGGTTTGGTTTATTTTAAACGAATGAACCAAAAGTTGGTTCGGTTCGTTTTAACTTAAAATAAACCATCATGGTTTGGTTTATTTTAACTTATATTAATGGAGCGAGTTAACGGGCCTTATGGTTATGATCCAATAACCATTAAGAGAATTAGTTCTCTATAAAAGAGGGCTTAAGGGATTGTTAAGCCCTAATCCAAAAGCCCTAAACCTAGTTGCCGCCCACCTCCTCTCCTTGGAGAATTCGGCGCCAACTTCATTGCCATCGCCCATCTCCTCCAACGCCCGTATGAGCTTCTTCTCGCCAAGGGCGCCGAGCCGCTGCCGGTTGTTGCTCCGTGATCTCCCTTGGGTGTGGTAATAAGGTGAGCACTTGGCTTCCTTGGTTGGCCGGGCGCCTACTCCTTCCACCAAAGCTGTCCAGTTTTCTGACAGCTTGTTTTCCTCGTGAGCGCCGCTTGACGACGGTTAGAGCTCCGACAGCTCCTAACTTACCGGGGATTCGATCTCCGGTAATCCTCTGAGGTGGAGGACGAAGGATTCGTCAAATGGTTGACGAATACCTCTCCGGAGAAGCGAGTTTTGAGGACTCGTCTTTGGGTCCGAATTTGGATTCGGATCGTGATCATCTCTCGATCACGTCGTCTTCAACATGAGGCTAGTAACCTGTACGAAGATGAAGCTCATGGCTTAGCGAAGTCATCCTAAGGATACTCGGCGTGGATACGGATAGAGACGATTCTAGCGAGGATCGTTCCGGTTGATGTCGTTCCCGCTACACGTGATACGAAAGCTATACATAGTTAAATTTCCTTTATTGCAAAATTTAAATTTACGGTTATGTCTACACATGTTGTACTATGCATGCGTGTGTTGTGTGTGTTATAATAAATGTAGATTTATTATTTTTATTTTTTCCGCTGTGCACATGTTTACGAAACATGTACAAACACACACTCGCCGCGGTGCCGGAAACCCAACAGTGGTATCAGAGCCCAAGTTGTGTTTCGACATAATCGTAAAATGGTTTTGCGATAGTCATAATGTTATTTTTGGAAATTTTCTAATTTTGGAAATTTAGAAGTATTTATGGAAAATTTTCAATTTTGGAAAGTCTAGAAGTATTTATGGAAATCTTCCACTTTTGGAAAGTTAGAAGTATTTATGGAAATTGATATTTCCATAAATAAAATATTTGATTAGATTCTGGAAATTTGTTTCCTAATTTAATCATGATTTGATTTGGGAAATCAAATCTTAAAATATTTTATTTCCATAAGTAGTTTTGATAATTTAGGAAATTGGTTTCCTAAATTGATTTTCCTTAATCAACTAATTCCATAAATAAAATATGTGATTAGATTTGGAAATTTGTTTCCTAATTTAATCATGATTTGATTTGGAGAATCAAATCTTAAACATATTTTATTTCCATAAATAGTTATGACAAATAAGGAAATTATGTACATGACATAATTGTATGCCATGTAATTGCATTAGATGCATATCATTATGTCATGCATGTCGTGACATGTAGATGTATGCCATGTAGATAATAGTTATTTGCATGCAAAGAGGATGAGACATAAAAACCCTTACTCAATATTAAAGCATACACCTTCCATTAATATGGTTAGAACCAGAGTTTCGTTTCTTGTTTGGGTTGTTGGACTCTCTCCAAGCCCGGCTCGAACCCGAACATTCAAACCATGGAATAGTTTAATACTAATATGGTAAGAGTCAGAGGTCAATCGTTAGCTTTGGTTGTTGGACTCTCTCCAAGCTGGGCTAATTAGTTGAATGCGCTCTAACCATATTAAAACTATTTCTCGATTAATGGGTTGGCTTTAACCTGGAGCATCGGCTTGTTGGACTCTCTCCAAGGTCGATGTAAAGGGAGGTGAAGTTGGGTGCTATGCATATGATGCATACTTGTTAATGTGTTAACAACCCGATGTATGTGTGAACATTCAATTAGTTGATAGCACATTGTGATAGTTGCATATACGTGATATGCAATCGGTATAGTTGATACCTACCGTCATAGTTATGAATGGCTTGTTGGACTCTCTCCAAGGTTCTTCATATCTATGATGGATATCAGCCCATTCGGAGATGGACCTACGATCTCCCGAAGTGATTTTGGGGTTTTTGAAATTCGAAAAATGAATGGGATTTATAAATGTATATTGATGCATTTTAAAATCATTTTCTCATATATGCTCGTTTTGTATTTCTAGGTTAATAAATTGATCATGACGTCTTTGAATTTGCGCACTATTTTGGATTCAAACAAACTGACTGGGCCTAACTTCCTGGACTGGCTTAGAAACCTGAGAATTGTTCTCAAGGCAGAAAAGCTTGCATATGAACTTGAAGAGCCTCTTCCCAACCGTCCTATGGACGATGCAACTCTAGACCAAATGTTGGTCTATCAGAAGCATGTGGCAGATTCTGAGATGGCGAGTTGCATCATGGTAGCGGGGATGGTACCTTAGCTGCAAAAGCAGCATGAGCATATGGATGCTAATACTATGGTCTTCCATCTTCATGAGTTGTTCGATGAGCAAGCGAGATCTGAAAGGTTCGAGGTCTCTAGGCTCCTCTTCACCACGAAGATGCAAGAAGGTTCGTCTGTAGTGCAGTTTGTGCTAAAGATGAACGAGTACATCGAGCGGCTAGCTACCCTCGGGTTTGTGATGGATCACGAATTAAGTATTGACTTAATTCTGTATTGTTTTCCCAAGAGTTTCTCACAATTCATGATGAACTATCGGATGAACAAATTGGAATCTACTATTCCCGAGCTCCTCAATATGCTGAAGACTGTGGAGCCTTCTGTGAAGCATGAGGAGAAGGCGGTTCTGTTAGTTGATTCCTCAAAGAAAGGTTCTAAGAGGAAGGCAAAAGAACAGAAGAAAGGGAAGAACAAAAAGGCAAAAAAGGCGGAACCAGCGCAAAAGGGCACTTGCCATCATTGTGGCAAGGAAGGCCACTGGCGAAGAAACTGCAAGATTTATCTTGAGTCCATGAAAAAGAAGAAGGCATCCGATGCCCCATCCTCTTCAGGTTTCTTCGTTATTGATTGTCATTCTATTTCCTTAGACACTTGGGTATTGGATACTAGGTGTGGCTCACATATATGTAATGACATACAGGGGCTAAGGAATAGAAGAAGACTCGTCAGAGGGGAGTCAAATTTTCGAGTTGGCAATGGAGCAAAGGTTGTTGCAGTCGCCATCGAAACTTATTTGCTGAAGCTCCCTAGTGGACTTGTCTTGGAACTGGACAATTGCTATTGTGTTCCTTCTCTAATAAAGAACATTGTTTCTATTTCCTGTTTAAATAGAAATGGTTTCCATTTGACGTTTAGTAACAATTGTTGTTATATAACTTTGAATGGTGTACTTTATGGAACTGGAACTTTGAGTAATGGCATTTATACATTGGACGTATCCAGTGACATCTTCAATATCGAAGCGAGCAAAAAGCTTGCTCGAAAGGATAATCAATTAGACTCCTATATGTGGCATTGTCTTCTTGGCCATGTAAGCAAGAAACGCATGTCCAAATTACACCGATGTGGAATTCTCGAATCGTTTGAATTGGATTCATACGATACATGCGAATCATGCTTAAAAGGCAAGATGACTAAGTTACCTTTTACTGGAAAAGGTGAACGAGTGGGAGAGTTACTAGGTCTAATACATACTAATGTATGTGGACCTATATCAACTCAAGCTTTAGGAGGCTATAGCTACTTCATTACCTTCACCGATGATCACTCACGGTCTGGGTATGTGTTCTTGATGAAACACAAGTCTGAAGCCTTTGAAAGGTTCAAAGAATTCAAAAATGAAGTAGAGAAACAACATGACAAGAGTATTAAAATACTTCGATCGGATCGAGGTGGTGAATACTTAAGTCAGGAGTTTCTTGATTATCTAAGAGACAATGGTATATTGTCTCAATGGACTCCGCCATATACACCACAACATAATGGTGTATCTGAAAGGTGTAACCGGACCTTGTTGGACATGGTCAGGTCAATGATGAATCATGCGAATCTTCCCAAGTCCTTTTGGGGCTATGCACTTCAGACAACTGTTTACTTGTTAAACAGAATGCCTACCAAGGTAGTCTCTACTACTCCATATGAGATATGGAATAGTAAGAAACCTCATGTATCTTACTTGAAGATATGGAGTTGTCTTGCTTATGTGAAGCGGACAGTATCAGGCAAATTGGATGCTAAGTCTGATAAATGTCTATTTATTGGATACCCTAAGGAAACAAGGGGTTACCAATTCTATCATCCTGTGGAACAAAAGGTGTTTGTTTCAAGGCATGCTGTGTTTCTAGAGAAAGAGTTTCTCTTGCAAGAAAACAGTGGGAGTGTCATCGAGCTTGAGGAGGCTCGAGAGACTCAAATAGACATTGATGAGATACCTGGTGAAGCACAACAGCCGACAACTCATAGTGATGAGCAATCGTCTGGACCTATTGTAACACCACATCTTCGTAGATCTGGAAGAACACATAATATTCCTGAGAGATATGGATTTCTCGTAAGTGAATCGAACGACGTGTTACTCATTGATGATGAGGAGCCTACCAGTTATGAAGAAGTGCTGACAAGTTCAAAAAGGGATAAGTGGCTTGGTGCCATGAAGTCGGAAATGGATTCCATGTATGAAAACCAAGTTTGGAACTTGGTTGACCCACCTGAAGGCATAAAGCCTATAGGGTGCAAGTGGGTTTTCAAGAAGAAAACCGACATGGATGGTAATGTGATTACCTATAAAGCTAGATTAGTGGCAAAAGGATATCGTCAAAAACAAGGTGTTGATTATGACGAAACCTATTCGCCTGTAGCTATGCTTAAATCCATTCGGATGCTCCTGGCCATAGCGGCTCATTATGATTATGAGATATGGCAGATGGATGTGAAAACAGCTTTCCTTAATGGAAACCTGCTCGAGGACGTGTATATGATACAGCCTGAGGGTTTCACATCGGTTGATAAAACCAAGGTATGCAAATTGCGACAGTCCATATATGGATTGAAGCAAGCATCCAGGAGCTGGAATATCCGTTTTGATGAGACGATCAAAAAGTTTAATTTCTCACAAAATCCAGACGAACCTTGTGTGTACAAGAAGGTTAGTGGGAGTGCAGTCGTGTTCCTAGTATTGTATGTCGATGACATATTACTTATAGGAAACGATGTTTCAATCTTACAGTCAGTTAAGGTTTGGTTATCCAAGACATTCTCCATGAAAGACCTGGGAGAAGCAACCTACATCCTCGGGATTAAGATCTATAGAGATAGATCGAAACGGTTGCTTGGTCTTTCGCAGTCTACATATATAGACCGAGTGCTAAAGAGGTTTAGCATGTCGGAATCCAAGAAAGGTTACCTACCCATCAGGCATGGGGTACACCTTTCGAAGTCTATGTGTCTGCGCATAGAAGACGAGAGGATTTGCATGAGTAAGATTCCCTATGCATCCGCAATAGGATCTATCATGTATGTTATGTTAGGTACGAGGCCCGATGTATCGTATGCTATGAGTGTCACGAGCAGATACCAATCTGATCCAGGAATGGATCATTGGGTGGCTGTTAAGATGATCCTTAAGTACTTGAGAAGAACAAAGGATGTGTTCCTAATATATGGAGAAGGGGACATGGTGATACGCGGGTATACGGATGCCAGCTTCCAGACAGACAAGGATGATTCCAGGTCTCAGTCTGGATACGTGTTCACCTTGAATGGGGCGCAGTGAGTTGGAAAAGTTCCAAACAAGACACTGTAGCGGATTCTACCACTGAGGCAGAATACATTGCAGCTTCGGAAGCAGCAAAGGAAGCGGTTTGGATCAAGAAGTTTGTTTATGAACTTGGTGTGTTTCCGGCCATTGTTGAAGCAATACTGGTCTACTGCAACAACAATGGAGCAATTGCACAGGCGAAAGAGCCAAGGTCTCATCAACGATCCAAACATGTGCTTCGCCGCTATCATCTTATTCGAGAGATCATCAGTAGGAACGAAATACAAATCGAGAAAATTCCCACAGAAAGGAACTTAGCGGATCCTTTGACTAAGGCATTACCTCAAAATAAGTTTGAGGGTCATGTTAGAGCTTATGGTATTGGATACCGTAGCTATTGGCATTAGGCCAAGTGGGAGTCTGTTAGTAATATATGAGAGATGTCCTAAGGCAATCGCCTTATGTATGAACCATTTATATGATAAATGAAGATTCACTATTTGAGTATACATGTTTTTTATGTATTTGATTGGATCTTAAACTCATTTACTAAATATCCATGATACGATTCACAGCATGAGAGAATTTGTGATTGGATCAAAACTAGTGAGTATCTCTACATGTGTAATTGTGATGTATCGGAATTATCCCTAGTCGATGAATTGATGGATTTGGACACCATCAATTCTGTCGAGACTAGCACGAGGTATACTCCTTGGTGTATCCAAGCAGCTGATTCTCACTGGCTGGAGACATTGTGATGTCCGGAGTTAATCGTGGATGCTAGTTATGGTAACTAGTTCATTGGAGTGACCAGCCGTAAGACTTCATATGATTCTCTACATATATAGATATGTCAATGAAGTTCTTACTGTAGCTTAAGTGCGATGTTCCTTTGACTTGCGGTATTCAAGTCATCTTGATCATAGAGACTTATGCTTTGACATCTTAAGCAAGCATCTCTAAGGAGATGTGGACCCGGGATGATTGGGTATAAGTCGAAGTGATCGAAGGTGTTTGAATAGCCTATAAAGGATTCACCACTCCTTGCGAGGAGATGTATACCCATGGCCTCTCGTCGGATTTTTACTAAAGTGTTTGGCTAAAGCATTACATGTTTAGAGTAAGGTACTCTTCGATACATGTGCAGTAACTAGAATCCGTAGGACGAGGAAATGATACTTGGGCTAGGTGTGACGTAGTCAGCCTAGTGGGGACTGACACTATAGACCATATCCTGAACCAAGTGGGTATAAGATGAGTGAAGGGAATGGGGCAAGATTCATTCGAGCTGCTGAAGGGTTTCAGAAATAGTTCTGGATCAAGCATTGATCTTTTCGATTAATTGGGGATCATGATGTACTACTAGGTGCCACTCATGATCGTTCTATAATTAATGGTTAATTATAGATGGCCAACATAAACCGAGAACCTATTTGGTCACACACACAACGAGCGTAATCCGAAGGATATAAAACGAGCTTGAGAATGGGATTCTCAGACCGAGAGAAACTAGGTTTGGTTGGACCAATCAAGAAGCGAGCATGAAATCGTTTCAGTCACAATGGAAGCGTGGATGGGCCGTGTCTTATGAAGACATAATGGATTAACCGAAATGGTTTGGTTCTAATCAAATGGAGGAGAATAAACCAAAGGGTTTGGTTTATTTTAAACGAATGAACCAAAAGTTGGTTCGGTTCGTTTTAACTTAAAATAAACCATCATGGTTTGGTTTATTTTAACTTATATTAATGGAGCGGGTTAACGGGCCTTATGGTTATGATCCAATAACCATTAAGAGAATTAGTTCTCTATAAAAGAGGGCTTAAGGGATTGTTAAGCCCTAATCCAAAAGCCCTAAACCTAGTTTCCGCCCACCTCCTCTCCCTCCTCCAACCCCGTATGAGCCTTCTTCCCCCTCACGGCCGGTGCTGCCGGTTGGTGCTCCGGTCATCTCCCTTGGGTGTGGCGATAAGGTGAGCACTTGGCTTGCCTTGGTTGGCCGGCGCCTACTCCTCCACCAATGCTGTCCAGTTTTCTGGACAGCTTGATTTCCTCTCGTCGGAGCGTCGTTTAGACGACGGTTAGAGCTTCGACAGCGCCTAACTTACTGGGGATTCTATCTCCGGTAATCCTCTGAGGTGGAGGACGAAGGATTCGTCAAACGGTTGATGAATACCTCTCCGGAGAAGCGAGTTTTGAGGACTCGTCTTTGGGTCCGAATTTGGATTCGGATCGTGATCATCTCTCGATCACGTCGTCTTCAACACGAGGCTAGTAACTGTAAGGGATCGATATGGCCGGCTAGAGGGGGGTGAATAGCCCTCGTACGTTGGACGTCGTAAATTGCTCGTCTACAAAACGTTAGCGCAAGCGGAATATACAAATACAAAGCAAAAGACAAGCAAGATATAAGCAAGCAATACAAACACCGAGATATAACGTGGTTCACGGCTACGCCGCTAATCCACGATCCGATTCGTCCACGGTGAATCACTCCGCCAAAACCAATCACTATCGGTCTCTCCTTTGCACAAAGCTAGGTGGAGGTAACCTTTACAACCAAGATCACTCTTCTTACAATAGGATTGAAGTAAAGACAAGTAAGAAGAGTTTAGAGCTTGTGGGGCACTAGGAAGATTGTTTGGAACTTAAGCATTAGCCTCTCAAAGGCTTACACCCTCTCTTTTTATAGATAGGGCAACTCTTTGATGGACCTCTCTCTCGCATAATCGGCGCTTGATCGGCTCAACGAACAGTCTGGTCGAACCCTTATCTACGATCGCCGCTTTGCCTTGGCCGGTGAGTAATCTTGATCGGCGCCGATCGCCACGTATGGCCGATCATTGCTGGCCACAATCCAGTCAGTCGTATACCAGTCGAACTCACTCGACTCAGAGCAGTCGACTGTCATGACATGGCAGTCGACTGGTGTCGGGAAAACCCATCCGACACTTGGCCAAATGGCCAAGTTTCACCTAAGAGCTACCCTTCCCCGGGTTACAATCGCTCACTCTCATTTCTCGGAGTCCCTCGCCTTCGAAGTTCTCTTCGTTCTCAGCCACGTCCCTCGGCAGCATCAGGCGCACGGCTCTGCAATGCTCCTTCGCGTCTCTTGCCTCGAAGTCTACTTCCTCCGGCTTCACTCCAAGCTTCTCGTCCGGCGGTCCCTCGGATGCTCCAAGCGCACGGCTTCCGCAAAGCTATCCTTCACCGACTCAAGGCACGAGTCATGAGATGTGAAACTCGCCACGGCTCCATGTGTGAATTACTAAGTCCTGCACGACTTCAACGCACATATCACATCAACATATCAAACTAACTTAAACCCTTTGCCACACCATCAAAACCATATTACGGCAAGAGATTGCCCTAACAATCTCCCCCTTTTTGATGTGTGGCAATCCATTTAAGTTAGGTAAAAACATTTGATATAAATTCTAAGGTAAGAAAGCATGTAAAGATAAACATGATATAACAACATGCAACTCCCCCTTAATCCATGAAATTCTCTATGCAAATCCCCCTATCATATATTTCTCCCCCTACAATATATTTCTCCCCCTAATGTGATTAACTTAAACATACTTATTTCTCCCCCTTTGACACCATCAAAAAGATTAACACTAAGTTATAAGCTCATGGCATCAAGTATAATGGAGGGAAAAATATGTCAAGTTGATTTAAAAATTGGGTACCATTTGTTGATGGCATCAAGTATATTTCTACCACTTGTTGGTGGCATCAAGTATATTTCTACCACTTGTAGGAGGTTTACAAACTGAATTCGGCCTTCAATATTCTGATTTACAGGCCACCAGTCGACTGCTATCAGTATGGCAGTCGACTGGCACAAATGAATCCATATTTCTGATTTTCTGGACGAATTTCAGAAATGCATTATAAATTCCAGAAAATTTGAAAAATCATGAAATTTGGGGAACATATTTCTATTAAGTATATCTATCAAGGAAAAATAGTTTTTCATGAAAACTCATTATATTTTCTTGTTTTTGCCAAAAATCCAAAACTTCTAAAAACCACTAGGTTTTTGATCATTCTAGTATCCATTTTAGCACCTAGTTTTGCATCCAATTGTTTCAAAACATGAATACATGTATTTTAGGGTAAGAAATTGTTTTGAAAACATATGAAATATCCAACCATGATCTTTGGGCAATATGTCTATGAATTAAACATAAGCCTTCCCCATGATTGGTCTATTATTGCTATTTTGATACTTTAAATGACCATCTAAATGCGATAGGCATTAGTGGACATTTGTATCATCCTACCATCTCACCCATGCTAAGTTTGCAATCAAGTTAGCCTATAGTGAGTGTGAGATGTATCCTAGGGGGTATTTGTATATACTTAACCCATATATTCATGCAATTCTATCATGGTTAAGTATCAACCTAACATCCTACATGATCATAATGACATATATAAATTAATTCTACATTATGATCATGAAATACATGTATCCATCAAATAATAGTCATGCATTAGGTATTATATGATGATAATAAACAAATTATCACCTAAAGCATGATTTAAACCTATTTCTAGTGATAACGTGCCAAATTTCAAAATCATAAATCATGATTTAAAACATACATAGCAATTACATCAGTCATTATGATTTAAGCATTATTACCTATTTATGGGTACGTTATCATCACCCAACACTATCTAAAAAATGTTGTCCCGTCATCCTAAGTCAACCAAATTATGATATAGGTCAAGTTCATATGGTTGACTACCCTAGGGGTTATTCTAACCCTTAAGGATGGATTTTGGAACCCAAAATAGATTCTTTCCTATTGGGTTCACTAAATATTCCTTGGGGATCCATTTTCTAGCTATTGCTTTCTTTTTATCTTGTCCCCTAGCTATTAGGCATTTATAGGCCTTTTCATTTTTCTTTTCTTTATATCCTAGGCCCTTCTTGTTAAAACTTGCCCTTTGGCTCCCAATTATCATGTTAAGGGTGTTGGAGCCTATAGTGAATTTCTCTAGGGCTTTTGTTAAATAATCTACCTTTTCCCTTAAAGCCCTATTTTCATTTATACATGCATCACTAACATCCAAAGGCATATAATCATGTGAGCATGCATCATCTAAGCTAGAAGAAATATTATCATTTTCATTTAAGCATGCTTTTTCTAATTTTTGTTCTAGGTCCTTAATTTTTTCAAGCATGCATTTATTTTTATTCTTTGCCCTAAATAGATCCTTAGTTAAGCTAGAAATCATAGAAACTATTTTATTAGGTGAGAGGTTGGTTACCATAGTTTCCATGTCCTCTTCTTCTTCGGATGATGAGGATGTGGAAGCTCCCCCTTCATTTGAGCTCTCCCCATTTGAGCTTGATTCTTCATTTTCGGATGAAGAGCAATCCAAATCATCAAAGGCCATCAAGGCCAAATTGGTGACAAAGGCATTCTCCTCATCCGATGATGAGGAGGAGGATGAGGATGGATCATCCCAAGTCCTTGCCTTGAGAGCCTTAGCCTTTCCCTTCTCCTTTGTTTTCTTCTCCTCTTCCTTCTTTTTCTTGCTCCCCTTCTTCCTCTTCTTTTCTTCTTTCTTTTTCCTTTCTTCCTTGCTCTTGTTTAGGAGAGGACAATTGTCCCTTATGTGTCCCTCTCCTTGGCAATTGTAGCATATGACCTTCCCCCTTGGTCTTCTATTCCTATCATTAGATTTATCAAATCTAAAATTCTTAAATGCACGTCTTACCCTCCTTACCATATAGGCTTCTTCGGTGCTATCCATGGAGGAGGAGGAAGACGCTTCATCATCGGAGGAGGAGGGGATTTCCATCTTCTTCTTCCCCTTACTTGCCAATAATGCTACTCCTCTTGAGGGTTGAATTTTAGGCTCCTCTTGTATTCCCTCAAGCCTAGTTTCGTGGAGCTCCATTGTTGAGAAAAATTCCTCCAAGGTGCTCACTTCTAAATTCTTTGAGATATAGAATGAGTCCACCATGGAGCTCCACTTTGAGGACCGGGGAAAGGCATTTATGGCCTTCATTACCATATCCCGGTTTGATAGCTTCTCACCTACACTTGTTAGCCCAATTAAAATTTCTTTAAACCTAGAGTGTAGTGAGGTTACCTTTTCTCCCTTTTCTAGTTTTATATTGGATAATTGGGAGCGGAGGAGGTCTCTCCTTGCTAGCTTGGCCTCGGATGTGCCTTCATGGAGTTCTATAAGCTTCTCCCACATCTCTTTGGCGCTAGCACATTCTCTGATCCGGTTGATCTCTTGTTGAGGGAGCACATTGTAGAGATGGTGCTTGGCTTTGGAGTTTGCAAGGTGCTCTTCCCTTTGCCTTTTGGTCCACCTTGATTTTTCGATTGGTTTCCCCTCTTCATCCCTAGGCAAAACGAAACCGGATTCCATTGTAATCATTATATCAAAATCCGTTTCGAAAAATACCTCCATTCGCTTCTTCCACCAAGCGAATTCTCCTTCAAACTTCGGAGGATGGATGTTGGAGCCGGCCATTTTTGATGTAGGGCTTGTTGCGGCGGTTAGTCCGGTGACAAGCAACCTCGGCTCTGATACCACTTGTAAGGGATCGGTATGGCCGGCTAGAGGGGGGTGAATAGCCCTCGTACGTTGGACGTCGTAAATTGCTCGTCTACAAAACGTTAGCGCAAGCGGAATATACAAATACAAAGCAAAAGACAAGCAAGATATAAGCAAGCAATACAAACACCGAGATATAACGTGGTTCACGGCTACGCCGCTAATCCACGATCCGATTCGTCCACGGTGAATCACTCCGCCAAAACCAATCACTATCGGTCTCTCCTTTGCACAAAGCTAGGTGGAGGTAACCTTTACAACCAAGATCACTCTTCTTACAATAGGATTGAAGTAAAGACAAGTAAGAAGAGTTTAGAGATTGTGGGGCACTAGGAAGATTGTTTGGAACTTAAGCATTAGCCTCTCAAAGGCTTACACCCTCTCTTTTTATAGAGAGGGCTAACTTCTTCCTTTGCGCCATCGATCATTGGCGCCCGCCATTACTACAACGCGGCCTCGAACACGCCGGATCCCTTGTAGTCCAGCGGAACTCTTGGCGATCGATGGACCTCATCGGCCGATCGCACGCCTCCGTAGTCGACTGCCCCGTCGGCTACGAACGGTTCTGTGGTCGAACCCTTATCTACTACCGATCACGCTTTCGCGCCGATCGGTGTCTGGCAATGATCGGCCTCTATCGATGGCGCCGATCACCGCTGGCCACAATCCGATCGATCGTATACGGTCGAACTCACTCGATTCGGAAGCGACCATGACATGGCAATGACCGTGTCGAAAACCCATCCGACACTTGGCCAAATGGCCAAGTTTCACCTAAGAGCTACCCTTCCCGGGTTACAATCGCCACTCATTTCTGAGTCCTCGCCGGTTCTCTTCGTTCGGCCACGCCCCCTCGGCGATCAGCGCCGCGGCTCGCAATGCTCCTTCTCGCCTCTTGCCTCAAGTCTACTTCCTCCGGCTTCACTCCAAGCTTCTCGTCCGGCGGTCCCTCGGATGCTCCAAGCGCACGGCTTCCGCAAAGCTATCCTTCACCGACTCAAGGCACGAGTCATGAGATGTGAAACTCGCCACGGCTCCATGTGCAAATTACTAAGTCCTGCACGACTTCAACGCACATATCACATCAACATATCAAACTAACTTAAACCCTTTGCCACACCATCAAAACCATATTACGGCAAGAGATTGCCCTAACAGTAACCCGTATGAAGATGAAGCTCATGGCTTAGCGAAGTCATCCTAAGGATACTCAGCGTGGATACGGATTGAGACGATTCTAGAGAGGATCGTTCCGGTTGATGTCGTTCCCGCTACACGTGATACGAAAGGTATACGTAGTTAAATTTCCTTTATTGCATAATTTAAATTTACGGTTATGTCTACACATGTTGTACTATGCATGCGTGTGTTGTATTTGTTGTAATAAATATAGATTTATTATTTTTATTTCTTCCGCTATGCACATGTTTATGAAATATGTACGAACACACACTCGCCGCGGTGCCGAAAACCCAACAGTTCTTGCCCCTTAGAACCTAGATTTTGACCATTAGACCCCATAAATGAATTTGTCATTTTTGCTAGGGTCTTTTCCAATTTTTCAAGCCTTGACCTCAAGGCTTGGTTTTCCAATTCTAATTTTCCCAATTTTAATTTTTTATTAATCTTTTGGGAATGACTCTTCCTAGGCATATGTCTATATTTATTGGGATTAATGCCTAGGTGGTTCTCTACCTTCCTAATGGACTCCCTAGGTAGAATGGATCAAGAGTTATTGTTCCTAGGTTTGTTCTTAGATAATTCTACATGCTTGGCACCTAAACAATGAAATCTATTATTTCTACTAGCATGCTTTTCATGAGTATTAACAATTGCAAGAGTACTAAAAACATGCTTTTTAACCCTAGAACTAGAAGGTGCATTAAAATATACCTTAGAGTTTGCTTTAGAAGCTCCCCCTACTTCTGTAGCTCCTTCTTGGGTTTTCTTCTTCCTCCTAGGGCATTGGCTTCGGTAGTATCCCCGTTGATTACACTTGAAGCACACAATGTTCTCTTTGCTTTTCCTAGTGAGGACTTTGACATCCTTTAACTAATATACGTGGTTCGAAACCTTAGGGTTCCTACTCCACAGGGTGAGCTCAACAAGCTCGAGTGATGAACACACCACTACTAAAACTCCTTCTCGACAATAAGTCGGAGGTGCAGAAACCTCATACAAGCAATTACAAAATGTAATAAAAAAGTATAAGCAAATACAAAGATGAAATGTAAAGAAAACTTTACAACAAATGGCTTTTAACACTTTGCTTGTTGCTTGCTTTGGTTTGTTCTTGAAGGTCTGGAATATAGCAGCAATTTCCCTCCAAAATCTCTCTAAATATCGCTGTGGAAATCCTCCCCAAGCTCCTCCATTTATGCTTGTCTCGGGCTGATTCCGTGCCTAACAGTCGACTGCCATAAGGCCCCAGTCGACTACTCCTGTAGCCGTTGTGAGACAATGACCTAATCCACGTTGGCTTCAAGCCAACGGATACACTGGCAGTCGACTTCTCATTACCATCAATCGACTGCCAACCCCATAGCTGACTGATCAGTCGACTATCGAGCGTTCTGTGCTCATGACCAACACTAGCAGTTGACTTCCCAAGTTTGGCAGTCGACTGCCAAGCATCGCGATGCAGTCGAACGCCAGTCGACTACACCATTTGACTGGTACATCACCCCAGTCAACTGGTAAATCTCAAACATGAGGTTTAACCCAAGTATGATGCCCTCATACTTGCTAGACACCCTTAGCCTAGACCTAAGTCTTCTAGCCACCTCTACTAACCTCGTGCATATCGGATCCTTCTAAGTCATCCATGACTTGTTCATCCATGCACGGATCCCTCGAAGTCATCTATGACTTGTTCATCCATACGCTAGCCTCCAGGTTCTTCCTTCGGCTATTGTCATGCTCTTGGTGTCTACACTGCCAAGGTACATATGGACATATGCTCCCAAGACTATCGCTTGGCATTACGCCACCAAATCACCCCTTGGACTTCCCAAATGCCAAGTTCCCATAACTTGGACTTACGTGGCCAAGGTTACACACTTGGTCTTCCCTTGCCAATTCCATGTTGGACTTCCAATTCCAAGCCCCATGCTTAGACTTTCATCGCCAAGGCTACACACTTGGACTTACATGACCAAGGCTACACACTTGGTCTTCCCATGACAATCACATGTCATATGTTTTGTCTAATATCAAAATACTACTTGAGTCAAACTCGAGTCCGGTCAATCGTGACCTGGGCCGATTGCACCAACAATTACTACTTATCTCCCAAGTGTGCCAAACATCCAAAATGGCACATTGAACCTCTAAACCTAATTGTGCCAATTTGATCAATTTTTCATAATTCTCAAAATATGTTGGCACATCCTAAAATCCTTTAGGATTAAAAATTCTAACTTATTTCCAAAGCATCCATAACCTTGAAAATGACCTAAAGTGCCAATTTTTCTATGGTTAGGTTAACTACCCATCCATTCAAGGTTGACATAACCTAACCCATCTAGGGTGAGGAGATCACACTCCTAGGAATCCAATATCTATTGGAGCTCCTTGGGTTAATTAGATATTCACTAGGGATGACCTCCCTTGATACCCTCCTAATGACCCTCCTAGGCTTAGAAGTCTTGGTCAATTTGGTCTTGCCTAGGTTAACTCTAGGAGTAACTTTCCTTGTAACCTTCTTAGTGGCTTCCCTAAATTTTCTTGAAACCTTAGCCACTAGGCACACACCTTGGTTAACCTTAGGGATGACTTTCCTATTAACCTTGATCTTCCTAGACCTAGATTGAGTTCCATAATCAAATGGAACATTATGTTGGGAGTATGAGGAATACAATCAAAGTCCCACATTGGTAAGACATGGAAAAGATCATGCGCTTATAAGAAAAAAGATATCTCCATTGGTATGAGGCCTTTTGGGTAAAGCCCAAAAATAAAACCATGAGGGCTTAGACCCAAAGTGGACAATATCATGCCATTGTGGAGATATGTGGAGCTTATAAACACTAACATTTGGTATCAGAGCCATGGTCCATGTCAAGCCATGAACCTCGAACGAAGGAAGTTGAGCTCCCACGTCCGGATCAAGAGAACCAGACATCAGGAAGGAAGTCTAGTTGGGTCGGGGGGACCGAACAACTGGCAGGAAGTCCTGGTGGGTTGAAGATCGGACATCAAGCAGAGAAAATCCTTCGAGGAGGGATAGGCTTGAGGGGGGGCCCAATGTGGTCCTTCGTTTGAGGGGGGGATTGTTGGGAGTATGAGGAATACAATCAAAGTCCCACATTGGTAAGACATGGAAAAGATCATGCGCTTATAAGAAAAAAGATATCTCCATTGGTATGAGGCCTTTTGGGTAAAGCCCAAAAATAAAACCATGAGGGCTTAGACCCAAAGTGGACAATATCATGCCATTGTGGAGATATGTGGAGCTTATAAACACTAACACATTACGGTTAGTCTCCTTGGGCTTAGGTTTGTGACCCAAACCTTTCTTGCCCTTGGGTGGACCTTGCCTCCTAGAGCCTAGGTTTTGACTCCTAGATCCTAAATCTTAATCATTTGACCCTTACATTTGATTTTGCATTTTTCTAAGGGTCTTTTCTAATTTCTCAAGCCTTGACGGCAAGGCTTGGTTCTCTAACTCTAACTGCTCAATTTTTTATTTTTTATTTTGTCTTTGGGCATTACCATTTCTTCTAGGCATATGTCTATGGTTCTTAGGATTAATGCCTAGGTGATCCTCTACCTTCCTAATAGTTTCCCTAGGTAGGATTTTTCTAGGGTTATTAGTCCCAAATTTCTCCTTAGTTCTAAAATCACATGATTTGGCACCTAAATAATAGAACCTATTTTTAGCATGCTTTGTATTAAAATTATCCCTAGCATGCTTTTTAACATTAAAATTTGAATGTGCATTATTAAAATATACCTTAGGGTTTGCTTTTAAAGATCCCCCTACATTTGATGCTCCTTCTTGGCCCTTCTTCCTCCACCTAGGGCATTAACTTCTATAATGCCCCCTTTGATTGCACTTGAACCAAATTACATGCTCCTTGCTTTTCCTAGTGGGGACACCGGCATCCTTGACCATTGGTGTTGATTGAGCCTTCTTAACCTTCTTAGGGCACTTGCTCTTATAGTGCCCATATTCCCTACACTCAAAATACATAATATGATTTTTATTATTTATTAATGTGCTTGAAATACCTAGGTCGGTGGTGGAAACCTCTTGAGCTTGTTCATCACTTCTCCCGGAGGTTGATGACTCCTCTTTATTTTGCTTCGACATTGAGGATGAACTCTCCACCCCCTCAATCCTAGAGGTGGAGGCTTCTTCCACCTCTTCTACCTCTTCTACCTCTTCTCCATCGGACGTTGAGCACCTATCAACCTCCGATTCCTCAAGTCCTTGAGCTGATGAGTATTCTTCGGCTTCTTGGGATTGTTCTTCACTTGAGACCAGTGATGGTTCTTTATGGAGCTCTGTCAATTTGCTCTAAAGCTCCTTGGCATCTTGATATTCACCTAATCTAGAAACAATATCGTTAGATATTAATTCAACTAAAAATTTCATTACCTTTTGATTTTTCTCGAACTCTTGGAGTTGTTCCTCGGTCCATTTCTTCATCTTGAAGAATTCCCTTTTGGCCCTCTTGGATATTCGAATCCTTCCATCAAGGAGGACTAATCTTCGAAGCCCTTCATCATTATGAATTCTTCAATCCTTGTATTCCATTGATTGAAGCCTTCTCGTCCATAGAACGCATACAGGATTGGAGTTTTGATGTCCCATCCAAGTCCATCTTTTGGTAACTCCATCCTCTAACGCTTTTTCTCCCGATTGTTAATCTGTAGAAGAGCCCCCAGGCTCAAATACCACTTGTTGGAACTTCGGTGAGGGCTAGAGGGGGGTGAATGGTGCATTTTTGTTTGTTGATAGAATTCGATCGTGCTTGCTACAATTTGATTAGTACACAGCGGAAATAATAGAAAAGCATAAACACAATACAAGCACACACATACACAATTGATATAACGTGGTTCAGAACCCTAGTTCCTACTCCACGGGGTGAGCTCGATAACGAGCTCTAGCAATGTACACACCACTACTCAATAAACTTCTTTTCGACAACACGTCGAAGGTGGAGAAAGCTCGTATAAGCAATTACAAATGTAATACAAAAAGTACAAGCAAATACAAAGATAATAATGAAATGCATAAAGAAAATTTTAAACAAATGCTTTGATCTCTTACTTGTTGCTTGCTTTGGTTTACTCTTGAAGGTCTAGAATGCAGTAGCAATTTCCCTTCAAAATCACCCTAAAAGTTGCTACAAAATCCTCCAACTCGAGTTCCTTTTATAACCTGCATCGAGCTGATTTCGCGCCCAACAGTCGACTGCCATAAGGCCCCTATCAACTACCAAAAGAGTCATTGTCTCACAATGACTTAATCCACGTTGACATTCCAACCAACAAATACACTGACAGTCAACTGCTCATACCCATAACCGATTGCTCAATTAGCTACCGAGCGTTCTACCTCACGACCAAACCTAGCAGCAGTCGACTGCCCTCCATGGCAGTCGACTTCCCAATGCTGGCAGTTGACTGCCAAGGTCATTGTCCCACAGTTAAACGCCAGTCGACTCTTGGTAGTGTTAGTAATATATGAGAGATGTCCTAAGGCAATCGCCTTATGTATGAACCATTTATATGATAAATGAAGATTCACTATTTGAGTATACATGTTTTATGTATTTGATTGGATCTTAAACTCATTTACTGAATGCCCACGATACGATTCACAGCATGAGAGAATTTGTGATTGGATCACAACTAGTGAGTATCTCTACATGTGTAATTGTGATGTATCGGAATTATCCCTAGTCGATGAATTGATGGATTTGGACACCATCAATTCGCCGAGACTAGCACGAGGTATACTTGGTGTATCCAAGCTTGATTCTCACCGCCGGAGACATAGTGATGTCCGGAGTTAATCGTGGATGCTAGTTATGGTAACTAGTTCATTGGAGTGACCAGCAGTAAGACTTCATATGGTTCTCTGCATATATAGATATGTCAATGAAGTTCTTACTGTGGCTTAAGTGCGATGTTCCTTTGACTTGCGGTATTCAAGTCATCTTGATCATGGAGACTTATGCTTTGACATCTTAAGCAAACATCTCGAGGAGATGTGGACCCGGATGATTGGGTATAAGTCAAGTGATCGAAGGTGTTTGAATAGCCTATAAAGGATTCACCACTCCTTGCGAGGAGATGTATACCCATGGCCTCTCGTCGGATTGTTACTAAAGTCTTTGGCCAAAGCATTACATGTTTAGAGTAAGGTACTCTTCTATACATGTGGAGTAACTAGAATCCGCAGGACGAGGAAATGATACTTGGGCTAGGTGTGACGTAGTCAGCCTAGTGGGGACTGACACAATAGACCATGTCCTGAACCAAGTGGGTATAAGATGAGTGAAGGGAATGGGGCACGATTCATTAGAGCTACTGAAGGGTTTCAGAAATAGTTCTGGATCAACCGTTGATCTTTTCGGTTAATTGGGGATCATGATGTACTACTAGGTGCCACTCATGATCGTTCTATAATTAATGGTTAATTATAGATGGCCAACATAAACCGAGAACCTATTTGGTCACACGCACAACGAGTGTAATCCAAAGGATTTAAAACGAGCTTGAGAATTGGATTCTCAGACCGAGAGAAACTAGGTTTGGTTGGACCAAACATAAAGCGAGCATGAAATCGTTTCAGTCGCAATGGAAGTGTGGATGGGCTGCGTCTTATGAAGACGTAATGGATTGACCAAAATGGTTTGGTTCTAATCCAATGGATAAGAATAAACCAAAGGGTTTGGTTTATTTTAAACGAATGAACCAAAAGTTGGTTCGGTTCGTTTTAACTTAAAATAAACCATCATGGTTTGGTTTATTTTAACTTATCTTAATGGAGCGGGTTAACGGGATTTATGGATATGATCCATTAACCTTTAAGAGAATTAGTTCTCTATAAAAGTGGGCTTAAGGGATTGTTAAACCCTAACTAATCATCCAAACCCTAGCCGCCCAACATGAAGTTGCCGCCCACCTCCTTGGTGAATTCGGCGCCAACAACCTTGTGCCGCCGTCCAACTTGTTGCCGGCGACCAAGCTTCGGCCGGTGAACCTCCGGCGACCCTCCGGTGATCTCCTATAGGTTTGGCATCAAGGTGAGGCTTTTCTCTCCTTGTTTTGGCCGGCGCCTACTCCTCCACCAAGCTGTCCAGTTTTCTGGACAGCTTCTCCTCCTCTCGTCGGAGCGTCGTTTGGACGACGGTTAGTGCTCCGACAGCGGCTAACATACCGGGGATTTGATCTCCGGTAATCCTCTGAGGTGGAGGACGAAGGATTCGTCAAACGGTTGACGAATACCTCTCCGGAGAAGCGAGTTTTGAGAACTCGTTTTGGATCCGAATTTGGATTCGGATCGTGATCATCTCTCGATCACGTCGTCTTCAACACGAGGCTAGTAACCCGTACGAAGACGAAGCTCGTGACTTAGCGAAGTCATCCCGAGGAGCTCGGCGTGGATACGGATAGAGACGATTCTTACGAGGATCGTTCCGGTTGATGCCGTTCCCGCTACACGTCATACGGAAGGTATAACGTAGTTTAATTTCCTTTTATTGCAAATTTTAATTTACGGTTATGTCTACACTTGTTGTAATAGCATGCGTGTGTTGTGTGTGTTGTAATAAATATAGATTTATTATTTTTTATTGCTTCCGCTGTGCTCATGTTTACGAAACATGATCGAACACACACACGCCGCGGTGCCAGAAACCCAATAGGTAGTCGATTGATCATAATCCCAGTCGACTGATTAGTGTTGACTTGGCTGCCAAGTGTCAAACACTTGACTAGTCAACTAGTCCATAACCCCAGTCAATTACTACACCTCAACCATGAGGTTTACCCCAAGTATGATGCCCTCATACTTGCTAGACCACCCTTAGCCAAAACCAAAGTCTTCTAGCCACCTCCATCAACCTCACGCCTATTGAATCTCTCCAAGTCATCCATGACTTGTTCATCGATACGCTAGCCTTCAAGTGCTTCTATCAACTATTGTCATGCTAAGCTGATCTACACCCTCAAGGTACATTGGGCTTACGCTGCCAAGACACACGCTTGGACTTTACACAGCCAAATATTGGACTTATACTACCAAGACTCCACTCTTAGACTTTACGCCGCCAAAATCAAACCTTGGACTTCCCAATTGCTAAGTACCCATGACTTGGACTTTCCCTTGCCAAGACCCACGCTTGGACTTTCCATGCCAAGTACTCAAGACTTGAACTTTACCATTGTCAAGACCCATGCTTAGACTTTCAATGCCAAGTACTCAAGACTTGGACTTTCCCTTACCAAGTGTGTTGGTGCAATCAGCCTAGGTCATGATTGATAGGACTCGAGTTTGACTCAAGTGATGTTTTAATGTTTGACATGGAGATTTGACATTGATGTCTGATAATGTTTTGGGGAGATTGTTGATGCAATCGACCTGGTTCATGGTTGACCGGACTCGAGTTTGACTCGAGGGGGATTTTGATGGTTGACTGGAGTTGACCATGTCAAGGGAAAGTCCAAGTCTTGAGTACTTAGCATGTAAAGTCCAAGAATGGGTCTTGGCATGGAAAAGTCCAAGCATGGGTCTCGGCATGGAAAGTCCAACATGGATTGGCAAGGGAAAGTCCAAGTATTGAGTACTTGGCATGTAAAGTCCAAGCATGGGTCTTGGCAAGGAAAAGTCCAACATGGGTTGGCATTTGGAAAGTCCAAGGGTGTAGTCTTGGCCACGTAAGTCCAAGGGTGTAGTCTTGGCGGTGAAAGTCCAAGGGATTTGATATTGGCAGCGTAAAGTCCAAGGGTGAAGTCTTGGCAGCATAAGTCCAATGGTTAGCAGCGTAAAGTTCAAGCAGAGTGTTGGCAGCGTTAGCCCAATGTGCCTTGGCGGTGTAGACACCGTTAGCATGACATAGTCGATGGAAGCACCTGAAGGCTAGCACATGGATGAACAAGTCATGGATGATTTGGAAGGATCTGATAGGTGCGAGGCTGATGGAGGTGGCTAGAAGGCTTAGGTCTAGGCTAAGGGTGGTCTAACAAGTATGGGGACACCATACTTGAGGTTAAAACCTCATATTTGAGGTCAGCAGTCAACTGGCATTATGGCCGGTTCGACTGTCTGAGTCGACTAGAGTTCGACTATCATTTAAGGGCTGAAAAGTCTCTGGTAGTCGACTGCTCATTGAAGCAGTCGACTGATGGGTTGATCAGTCGACTATCATGGATGACAGTCCACTGATGGTTCGGCCATGAGCACAGAACGCTCCGTAGCCGATTGGTCAGTCGACTACGGGCGGTGGCAGTCGACTGCCAAGAGATCTGTTGGAATTTTTTTAGCGCGGATCAAGCCGTTGTCTCAAGACAATAGTGTTGGCAGTCGACTAGGGACTTATGGCAGTCGACTGTGTTGGATCGAAGCAGATCGCTAGAGGGGGGGTGAATAGCGATAAAACCCTTTTTTTTTGTTCGTTCGTTAAAACCCGAGTAGATAAGTAATTACAGCGGAAAGATAAGCAATAAAGGAGACAAATATTTTTACTTGGTTCGTAGCCTTCGGCAACTACTCCAAGGCCCTAGTGGTCCTTGACCACGTACGGAGGGCAAAAACACTAAAAAACTCCTCGTTAGAGGTAGAGGGACACTCCCCCTCTCCTCATTACGATAAAAGCTCCGAGAAATTGTAGTAATGAACTGAAATAAAAGATTAAACCGACGTTACAAAAAGAAAGCAATCAAGACCTAGACGTCGGAGAGGAAGCACTTCGTTGTCGGAAAGTTTCATCTTGGCGGAGGCTTTTGGAAGCTTAGAATTGATGAAGAAACCCTAGGATTGGCTCTCCTTTTATAGCCTTTGAGCTCCTTTTCGAGAGGAACTTCACCCAATAGAGTTTTGGCACATGGCTCCTTGAAAAATGGTGATATGGCTTGACTCCTCGAGGCTGATCCTTGACCATCATTCGACTGATGGCCATCATCAGTCGACTGATGGCAGCATCTATCGAATGCTGACCTTAGGCAGTCGACTGTTGGACGATAGTCGAGTCTTCCAAGCTGGCAGTCGACTGATGCTAGCTGCAAGGCAAAGTTAGCTTAACAAAAACATTAATTCGACGACCTTCGACCATCCGATCTCGACCTAGACCACCTATAGAATGTCTTTGGTCGGATCTACGCTTAAGATCATCCCCGTAAAGAGGATACAACCTCACTTACGCTCGCACACACGAGCTTACCTCGATACTCACTGTGTTGCTTTTGCTTCCAGCCTTCCACTCGATTCCTTCGACTCCCTCCTAAGTCACTCGAGTGTCGCCCGACCACCGTGGCTTCCTCCGGGTGTCACTAGCCTTCAACTCCATCTATAGCAATTTTCTGCACACTCGATTCAGCTCGTGAGATAACGACATGAGCTTAACTTTGTATCGTTTGCTATAATCAAAACTCAGGTTCGACTTAGGTGCCTACTACACCAACAATCTCCCCCTTTTTGATTTATGGCAAACCCACATACAAAGTTAAGAAAAAATTAAGTGCATTAAGCAAAATAAGTATGAGATATGCATGAAAGAGCAGGAGTATATAAAAACTCTTTTTCAAGTGCTCCCCCTTAAGGAATCCTCCCCCTTGACTGAGGGTGAGTACTTGAGAAAGATTTTTAACTCTCCCCCTTGATGTTTGCTACTAAAAAAGAATTAAGTAACCGAAATTACTTAATATTTTCCATAGTGTTTAAAATAAGTTTTAAGTTAAGAGATCAAAAAATTGATTTCTTAACCTTGGCCTTTACTTTCGTTTTGTTAACAAGTTAACTTAAAGTTAAATAAATTACTTTTTTGTTAACAAGTTAACTAAATGTGTTTAAGTTAAGAATTCTCATAACTTGTTTTGTTAACTTAAAGTTAAGTAAGCCTTGGCCATAAAAAAAATTGATCCCTTAACTTTGGCCTTTTTCTCCCCCTTTTGCCATATATCGAAAAGAGTGAGGGTGTGTGTGGAATAAAAAATAAGTATTAATTTTAAAGTCCAAGCATGTTCCACATTATTTTGAAAATAATACACTGAAAATAAGTTCATCTATAAAATGTTCGACTCATATTTAGCTTGATTGATATGAAAGATCAACCAGTCCTGGTCAGAGTCGGTTAATATGTATGATTATACTCCGTGGTTAGCGATGCACTAGCTCTACATCTAGAACCAGGAGTAAGGTCCTAACATCTCACGCCCATCTACGTGGCTAAGTACATAAACACATTAGTCCTATGTGTTGTGAGATGTATTGGCTCCTTAAATCTATAGGTGCATGATATCTACGGTAAGTCCTATACTAGTTCCATGAAAAATGAAAAGTAAGAAATAGTAGTAATATAATTTGCAAAGTTCTATTCTACTACGCACATGCCCAATTTTCATCTTAATAGACTGAATTCGGCTTCGGGTAGGGGTTTAGTAAATAGGTCTGTCAAGTTAGACTTCGATTCGACGTATTCGAGTTGTATGGCTCCGTTGGCCACATGTTCTCGAATGAAATGGTGTTTGACCTCTATATGTTTGGTCCTAGAGTGACATATCGGATTCTTAGTAAGGTTAATTGAACTAATGTTATCTACGTGGAGTTTTGTGTTCGTAAAGTCTAACTTAAAATCGCGGAGAGTGTGCTTCATCCAAAGAAGCTGAGTGACACACTCACCCATCGTGATGTATTCGGCTTCGGTGGTAGATAAGGCAACATAGTGTTGCTTCCGACTGCACCAACTTACTAGACTCGAGCCAAGAAGTTGACAACAACCACTCGTACTCTTTCTATCGAGCTTACTACCGACATAGTCCGAATTGGAGTAGCCGGTTAGTTCGAACTCAGTAGATCTAGGGTACCAAATACCGACATTAAGTGTAACCTTTAGATATCTAAGGATATGCTTGACTAGAGTTAGGTGAGACTCCTTGGCACATGTTTGGAACCTTGCGCACATACTTACTGTAAATAAGATATCAGGTCGGCTTGCAGTTAAGTAAAGGAGACTCCCTATTACGCTCCTATAGTATTTTAAATCAATTGAATTTCCGATTATATCTTCTTCTATATTCACATTAGTTGCTATTGGGGTATTAATAATTTTAGCGTCTTGCATTCCAAAGCATTTAATTAATTCCCTAGTATATTTGCATTGATGTAGGTATATTCCATCTTTAGTTTGTTTAATTTGTAGACCTAAAAAGAAGCTTAACTCGCCTACTAAATTCATTTCAAATTCACTTTCCATAAGTGAAATGAACTCATTTAGTAGGATTGAGTTGGTGGTTCCGAAAATAATATCATCTACATAGATTTGGGCTATGAATATGTCTTTACCTAAGGTTTTTACGAAAAGAGTTGGGTCAACTACACCTTGGTTAAAACCTTTGGACTTAAGATAAATCGAAAGTCTCTCGTACCAAGCTCGAGGAGCTTGTTTAAGTCCATAGCGAGCTTTCTTTAACCTAAGGACATGGTCGGGTTTGTCTAAACTTTTGAAACCGGGGGGTTGACTAACATAAACTTCTTCTTTAATGTATCCATTTAAGAACGCAGATTTCACATCCATTTGAAACAACTTAAATCCTCGATGTGCTGCATACGCTAATAGCATTCGAATGGACTCTAATCTAGCTACTGGGGCATAGGTCTCGTCGTAATGTAAACCTTTGCCTTGACTAAACCCTTTAGCGACTAGTCTAGCTTTATTTCTAACCACTTCACCTTTATCATCAAGTTTATTTCTAAACACCTACCTTGTTCCAATGATTGTTTTATCTTTAGGTGGTGGTACTAATTCCCATACTTCGTTCATAGTGAATTGAGCCAACTCTTCTTGCATTGCAATAATCCAATCGGGATCAAGAAGAGCTTGGTCAATAGTCTTGGGTTAAATTTTGGAAATTAAGGAGATTTGACTAAGGTTTCTGTATGAGGCTCTAGTTCAAACTCCTAGACTTGGATCACCTATCACTTGGTTGATAGGATGATTCGTTTGAGTCCTAGTTGGATTTGGGTTTGAGTCTACAACTTGATCAATAGGATGACTCATTTGAGTTCTAGTTTGGTTAGAGTCATCTATCACTTGGTCATTAGAGTGACTTGGTTGACTTAGATTAGGATTAACACTAGACCTGGTCTCCGGATCAGAGTTAGGTCTAGTATGAATCGGCTAGCTAATTGGGGTTGCCGGGGGTTTTGTAGGTTCATGTCCTTCATCAAATACTACATTGATAGTCTCTTCGACTCTAAGGGTGTCATGGTTATATACTCTATAAGCTCTACTTGTAGTCGAGTATCCTAGAAAGATTCCGGTCATGGTTTTGGATGTAAATTTCCCTAGGTAATCCTTAGTGTTTAGGATATGTACCTTACATCCAAATACCCTAAAGTACTTGATGTTAGGTATTTTATCGTGATAAATCTCGTATGAGGTCTTAAGGTGCCTCTTTACCATAAGGATCCTATTTTGGACATAGCATGTCGTACTCACGGCTTTCACCCAAAATCTATCGGGTAGGTTATACTCGTTTAACATTGTCCTAGCGGCTTCTTGTAGGGTTCTATTTTTGCGTTCTACTAGGCCATTTTGTTGTGGAGTTCTAGGGCAAGAGAACTCATGGTGGTATCCATTTAGGTTACAGAATTCTGTAAACCTATGGTTCTCAAATTCACTACCATGATCAGTCCTAAGTCTTTTGATTTTAATGCTTTGTTGATTTTCTATTAATTTAAATAGATTGATTAATTCATCTAGGGTATCACTTTTGTGTTTGATGAACCTAACCCAAGTAAATCTAGAATAGTCATCAATTATGACTAAGCAGAACTTACTTCCATTAAGTGACTTAGCTCCGTGTGAATCAAATAGATCCATGTGTAAAAGCTCAAGCACACTTTTGGTTCATTCTTGATTAGTTAGTTGATGTTGTGTCTTAGATTGTTTACCTTGTTGACAAGCATTACATATTTTATTATCCAAGTTATTGAGGTTAGGCAAACCTCTGACTAAGTCACTCTGACTCATCTTGTGGATGAGTCTTGGGTGTGAGTGACCGAGTCATCGGTGCCACAACCATGATTCCTCTTGCCGTGTCATAAGACACTTAGTTGAGGAGTTAGTTAAGTTAATAGTGTAAATATTGTTATTTCTAGTTCCCTTAAGAATTGTTTTAGAAGTTTCATTTGTATTAATTACACATTCATTTTGTAGAAATATGACCTTATAGTTATTATCACACAATTGGCTTACACTAAGTAAATTATATTGAAAATTTTCTACTAATAAAACATTTTGAATAACAAAATTTGAGTTAAGCTCAATATCACTTGATCCGATGATTTTGAGCTTGCCATTATTTCCGAAGGCTACCGATCCTTGTCATTTGAATCGAAGCTTCTAAAACTTGAGTTGATCCCCGGTCATGTGTCGGGAGCAACCACTGTCCAACATCCATTGATCCTACATACAAGGTAGTTGGATCGGATATTGGATTTATTAAAGATTGGTTGAAATTTATTAACCTAAATCATCTCACCCATGTCTACATGATCAAACACGTTAACCCTATATGTTCTTGTGAGATGACTTTCAATTTTACTTGATTTAAATTTAATGACTTAAACACTTGTCAACCTTGCGTTAGATTCGGATTTGACCTTAGGCTTATCAAGTCACCTTTTCAAGATCATGGCTTCCAGGTCGTGGCGAGGCACAGAGGCCTTCTTTGATCGGAACAATGACCACTTCCTTAGACAAAGCCATTTTCAAGAAAATAGAGACTTGACTTACCTAAGACCACTTCCTGGTCTAACTAGTCTAGGATACAGCGAGGTAGCTTTAGCTAGTTCTGCTCGGTCAAGTGCACCGAACTAGATACGCCTTATCTAGCCCGAAAACACAAGACTCCACTTTCCTAGCGTACTATCATCTCACCGTGTCCTGGTACTATGTTATCAAGTATTGACGAGTTATAGTCCTATCTAACCATTCTAAAAAGAAAAATCAAACTAAATAAAAACCTAAGCATGCAATTTCTAGGTTAAAACACAAACAAGTTTCGTACTAGCTCCCCCTGGACCGTTGAATCGATTCGGTCTCTCCACATAGTGGATTTGGTCCTTGGGAACCCAGTACTGGTTCGATCCTAAGTTTGAAATTAAGGTGGTCTTAGGGACCCATGCTTGGACACATTTTTTATGTCGACTTACAATCGACATATATGACTTATTGGTCATATTTGAGCTAAACCCTAGCCCGACCTTGTTGTACACGGCCCTTTGCGATCCAAGTAGGAGGTCAAGTCCTTTGATCCCAAAGTAAACCTTTCCAACGTATTCCTAAGATCTTCGACTTGACACTTCAAGAGTGAGTTCTCAACTTCGAGTTTTTCAACCCGAGTTGAGTCCTCCTCTTGAACTCGACTAGTCGAAGAGGTTAGGGAGACCTCGTGTTTGAGGAGTTTAACTTCCTCAACCAGGGTCTCGACCTTGGACTCGGACTTGGCTAACTTTCTAGTTAAAAACTTAATTGCACTATAAAGTGTACTAATGAGAGACCGACTTACCTTGAGTGTATCTTTTGAACTGGATGCGTATCCGTGGCTTGTCTTGAATAGTGCTTCGCAGTCCGACTCATCTTCAGTTTCCGATTCAGGTTCCGGTTCTGACTCCGTCTCCGATTCCACTGGTTTATCCATGAGAACACGATCATTATCTTCTTTTTCGGATGCTTCTTCCCAAGTAGCATTGCGTGCCTTTTTGTGTTTTGGTGCTTTGCTCTTGAGTTTTGGGCATTCGGACTTGATATGTCCAAACCTGTTGCATTCATAACATCTAATATTTGAACTTTTAGGCTTACCTTCGTTGGGTCGAGTGACGGTTCATTTTCGGCCCTTGACTATCCTCCGAACTAGGTTGACTAGTTCGGCCTCCATTTCCGAGTCGACCTCCGAATCGGACTCATCCTCTTCTTCCTTTGGGGGTGGCTTGCTTGCGGTTTTCTTCCTTGAACCTGCAAAAAGTGTTATACCCTTCTCGGGTTCCGAGTTAGACTGCTCATGAAGTTCAAAATCAGAAAATAGTTCATCTAACCTTAGTTTCGAAAGATCCTTGGAGACCTTGTAGGAATCGACCATGGATGCCCACAAGGTAGTCCTCGGAAAGGAGTTTAGGACATACCTTATAAGGTCGCGGTTTTTGACCTTTTGCCCGATCGCGTGTAGATTGTTGACTATGTCTTGGTCGCGGGCGTGAAGTTGCGTCGTGGACTCGTGTTCCTGGATTTTTAGATTTTATAGTTTATTAAATAAAAGATCACGCTTACATACCTTGGCTTCATCGGTCCCTTCGTGTAGCTCCATTAGCTTTGTCCAAAGGTCCTTTGCGCTTATGAAGGGGCTGACGCGATTTAGCTCCTCCTTGGACAAACCGCATTGGAGAATTTGAGTTGCCTTGGCGTCATCTTCGACTTGTCGTTTTGTCGCAATGGTCCATTGGTCATAACCCAAGGATTCACTCACTTCGTTAGTCAGAAGTGTGAAACCCGTTTGGATTATGATCCACATCTCGATTTGGATTTTGAGAAAGCATTCCATCCGACCTTTCTAGTAACGGAAATCATCTCCGTTGTAAAACGGAGGTCGGACGGTGCTAAAACCCTCGAGATGGGCCATTTGGAAGGGAAACCTTGCACAAAAAATACAAAAAAAAACACAAAAAAGGTTCCAAGACTTTGCCTTGGATAATGTAGGAAATGAAAAGAAACAAAAAGAATAAACGAGAAATAACCAACTAAAATAAAAGATGAGCACTTACAACCTTCCATGTCCCAGAAATGGTACTAAACGAAGGTTTTTGGGGATGAAGACAGCTTGTTATGAGAGTTTACCCTAGTAAGAATGTAGATCTCTCCGAGAGCTTCATTTTGGTAGGTAGCCCGTGTCGTGGGTCAACTTGTACGAAAAGTTATGCCCGTTTGACCGTCAGCTACTCCAAAAGTGAATACTTGCAAAACAAAACCAAACGAAGAGTACCAAGACTTCGTCTTGGATTAGTAGTGCGGGAGAAAAATTTAAACGAATGAAAAAAAAATCTGTAAAAAATGTTATATTGGTGGTTTCACCAAATCTAAGTGCCCCCGACCCTGATACCAATTGTTGGATCGAAGCGGATCGCTAGAGGGGGGGTGAATAGCGATAAAACCCTTTTTTTTTGTTCGTTCGTTAAAACCCGAGTAGATAAGTAATTGCAGTGGAAAGATAAGCAATAAAGGAGACAAATATTTTTTCTTGGTTCGTATCCTTCGGCTACTACTCCAAGGCCCTAGTGGTCCTTGACCACGTACGGAGGACGAAAACACTAAAAAACTCCTCCTCGTTAGAGGTAGGAGTTGATCGATACAAATAAAAACAAAGCTTGAGGTAGAGGGACACTCCCCCTCTCCTCGTTACGATAAAAGCTTCGAGAAATTGCAGTAATGAACTGAAATAAAAGATTAAACCGACGTTACAAAAAGAAAGCAATCAAGACCTAGATGTCGGAGAGGAAGCACTTCGTTGTCGGAAAGTTGCAGCTTGGCGGAGGCTTTTGGAAGCTTAGAATTGATGAAGAAACCCTAGGATTGGCCCTCCTTTTATAGCCTTTGAGCCCCTTTTCGAGAGGAACTTCACCCAATAGAGTTTTAGCACATGGTTCCTTGAAAAATGGTGATAAGGCTTGACTCGAGGTCGATCTCTGACCATCAATCGATCGATGGCCATCATCACGATCGATGGCAAGATCACCGAATGTCGACCTTAGGCAATGATCGTTGACGACAATGAGTCCTCCAAGTTGGCAATGATCGATGCTCGCAAGGCAAAGTTAGCTTAACAAAAATATTAATTCGACGGCCTCCAACCGTCCGATCTCGACCTAGACCACCTATAGAATGTCTTTGGTCATATCTACGCTTAAGATCATCCCCATAAAGAGGATACGACCTCACTTACGCTCGCACACACGAGCTTACCTCAATACTCACTGTGTTGCTTTTGCTTCCGGCCTTCCACTCGATTCCTTCGGCTCCCTCCGAAGTCACTCGAGTGTCGCCCGACCATCGTGGCTTCCTCCGAGTGTCGCTAGCCTTCAGCTCCAGCTATAGCAATTTTTTGCACACTCGATTCAGCTCGTGAGATAACGACATGAGCTTAACTTTGTATCATTTGCTATAATCAAAACTCAGGTTCGACTTAGGTGTCTACTGCACCAACAGACTGCCAGGCGAAAATCTAGGTCGCATGGAAGGATAAAAGGAGCTCGACGGGAGAGATTTTTCAATTGATTTCTTGGATGTTCTTGAGGTGGTTTGCTGTTGCAAATTAGGGTCTTCAACCACAATTCAAGCAATCAACAAGCAAGCATTCAAAAGAGCATTTGTAAAGTTTTTCTTTGCATAGATTGTTATATTCTTGTTGTATTTGCTTGTTTTACTTTGTATTACTTAGTGTAATCTTTGTATGAGATTTCTCCACCTCTGGATTGTTCTGAGGAGTTATTCTTGATTAGTGGTGTGTGGTCGCATCGCTAGAGCTCGTTGAGCTCGATCCGTCGAGTAGGAACCATTCGGTTCCGAACCACATTACATACTTGTGTATTGGTGTATTTGTGTTTGCCTTCGCTTTCGTTATTGCTATTATTTCTATTTCCGCTACGCTAACGAGATTTGTAGATGAACATGAAACGAATTCCATCGAGCAACAAAACGAGCTATTCACCCCCCCCCCTCTAGCGACACCAACGGTCCTAACAATTGGTATCAGAGCCCGGGGCTCTTCTACGAACTAACCGCCCGGAGCAAACCACTAGAGGAACAAGATGGAGTTCGAAGGTAAATTAGGATGGGACATCTACACACCACCGCCATATGACCAAGAAGAATTTTCGGCATGGAGGGCAAGAATGGAGAACTTCTTGATGATGGACATAGAAGATTGGTTCATCGTCATGGAAGGCTTTGAACCTCCGAGGGACAAGAAGTCCTAAAATTGAAGAAGTTGACCCAAGAGCAACGCCAAAAGTTCAAGACTGAAGTTAAGGTAACAAAACTTTTGGAAGATTTAATCCCTAATGATGTTTTGTGCAAGCTAGGGGATTACATGGATGCCAAGGAGCTATGGAGTAAATTGGCAAGATTCCATGAGGAGCCTCACTCAATCCAAGAAGAAAAGGAAGAGGAGGAAGAGAGCTCATCCTCACAAGCAAGTGAGGATTCGAAAGTTGAGGAGGGGTCAACTTTCGGGTCAGTGGAAGAGGAAAAGGAAGAATTGAAGGAGACCTCCACCTCTAGGATTGAGGGGGAGGAGATTAGAGCATCCTCAACACCGGAGCAACAAGAAGAACCATCTACATCCGATCGAGAGGAAGAGCAAGCTCAAGAGACCCTCACCACCACCCTAGGTAACTCGAGCTTGTTGATTAAAAATAAAAACCTTATAATATGCTTTGAGTGTAGGGAAATCGGGCACTATAAGAGCAAGTGCGAGAGTAAGGAAAGCTCCATCGGTGCCTAAAAGTCAAGAAAAGTCAAAGGATACCGACTCCCCAACCATCAAAAGAAAGGAGCACATTATATGCTTAAAATGTAGTCAAAGAGGGCATTATAGGAATCAATGCCCTAGGGGGAGCAAGAAAGTCAAAGAAGGAGTTACTGTTAGTGAAAGCCCTACAGTCAATCATGTGATGATTGTAGTATGGACTTTATTGTATCATATTTCTATTTATAAAGGCATTTCTTTATGGTTATTATACTTACTTGTATTGGTGCCAAATAACTAAGTATAATAACGTCCTTGAGTAGAAAGTTCTTATCTATATCAATCGATTGGTTGAATCGATAATGAGATTATATAGAGAACACTACTCTTAATCATTCCTAGTTAAGTATTAATATTTAGGGACAATGTTAATGCGAAGAGACTAGCATGTAGGTCAACTCGATGACTTGATCTCACAAGTCATGGATATGAGATATCAAGTTGACACATGGGTATGCATTGGAGAATGTATACTAAATGACCCGCCATGAGAAAGTATCATGGATCGTTATATGAGTGTCATATACTTTCTCATGTGACTATTAGTATGACTATTAGTCCTTGGACCTGAAGTCACCATGGTTCCCTACATAAGGAGTTGCATACTTTGGCTTCGTCAAACGTCACCCGTAAATAGGTGGACTATAAAGGTGATTACTGGGTATGTAACAAATTATGCGGAGGGATGTGAGTGATGTAGATGGGATCTATCCCTCCTATATGATGGGAATGATATCATGATTCTTGATAGAGTGTGACCACGAAGTGCATAGCCATGCCCAAATGAGTCAATATGAGATATTGAGCTCATTTTATTAGAGTGAGTCTACTTGGAGTTCAAGATATAGATTGTAGAGAGGATGACACAATCTATGCCTCAATTGGTCAATCTAGATGTCAAGGATAGAGGGACATTGTCACATATTATGAGAGTCACAATTAGTAGTCACAAAGGTGATGTTGGATCTCAACATTCTTGTAACTTGGGTAGCAATGATGTGTTGCTAGATACCGCTCATTGCTTATGTTTCTAAATCGGTTTAGGAACATTGCCAACGTTACAAGAACCTAGAGGGTCACACACGAAGGGCAATTAGATGGAGATTAGGTTCATATGATGGACCAACAGGATTAGGTTCATGTGATGAACCAAATTGGATTAAGAGTAATCCAAAATAGACTAATTGAGTTGGACTCAATTTGATTCAAGTGTTGAATGAGTCTAATTTAGATATGATTCATTGAGTCAATTTAAACTAATGAATAGAGATTCATTAAATTAAATTGACTTGAATTTGTTGGTGCAATCGGCCCAGGTTAGGTTGACTCGAGTTTGACTCGAGCAGTATCTTAATGATATTTTGATGATAGACAAAACTCATGACATGGGATTGTCTTGGGAAAGTCCAACATGGGGTTGGCATGGAAAATCCAAGCATGGAGCTGGGTGTGGAAGTCCAAGGGGGAAGACTTGGCATGGGAAAGTCCAAAGCATTGCGAAGCCATGCGCTTGGTGCTTGGCATGGGAAAGTCCAAAGCATTGCGAAGCCATGCGCTTGGTGCTTGGCATGGGAAATCCAAAGCATTGCGAAGTCGTGCGCTTGGTGCTTGGTGAGAAATGCATTGCGAAGTCGTGCGCTTGGTGCATTTGGGAAGTCTTGAGAACTTGGCAAGTTCACTAGGCTCGGGTCCTTGAGTCGGTGAAGGATGGCATTGCGAAGCCGTGCGCTTGGTGCATCCGAGGGACCGCCGGACGGGGAGCGAATGGAGTGAGCCCAAAGGGAAGCAAACTTCTAGGGCATGAGACGCGAAGGATGGCGTTGCGAAGCCGTGCGCTTGGCGCATCTGAGGGACGTAGGCCGAGGGAAGAGAGCTTCGGTGGGGAACTCCATGAGGGATAAGGTGGACTTGGCCAAGTGGCTAAGACTGAGTGTCGGAGGCTCAAACATCGTTATGTTTGAGGTTTTAGCCGACATCAGTCGACTGCTCTAGGTCGTATGGGTTCGACCAGTGTTCGACTGAACCAAGTCTGGTGATCGATCACCGCAGGAGGGCGATCATTGTTGGGAGAATCGATCGGCCGAGGGATGGCGATCGGTGATCGATGACAATGTCTGCAGCGCGAGAATGGGAGTCGAGCTCGCCAACACTCGTGATGGTTGATCGATCGATGGGTGCCATCGATCGTGATGTGTGATCCGTTGGAACTTAACCAATGTGGATCTGGCCATTGTGAGACAACGGCTACGGGACCAGTCGACTGATGGTCACGATCAGTCGACTGATGGGCGCGAAAAAAGCTTGATGCAGGTTATAAAAGGAGCTCGAGTTGGAGGATTTCGTCAAGACTTTTGTGAAGCTATTGGAGGGGAATTGCTGCTGCATTCCAGACCTTCAAGAGCCATCTAAAGCAAGCAACAAGCAAAGGGTTCAAAGCAAGCATTGTAAAGTGTTCTTTACGTGTATTTCGTATTTGTCTTTGTATTGCTTGTATTTCATTACTTAGTGTAATTGCTTGTGAGAGGTTTCTCCACCTCCGACGTGTAGTCGAAAAGGAGTGTTATAGTTAGTGTCGTGCGCATAACTAGAGCTCGAGGAGCTTGCCCGTGGAGTAGGAACCATTCGGTTCCGAACCACGTATATCTTGTGTTGTGTGATTGTGTATTGTTAGCTTCATTATTATTGTTATTCCGCTGCGCTAACGACAATCGTAGACAAGCAACGCAAGAAGAACGAACGAATTACGACATCCAACAAACGAGGGTTATTCACCCCCCTCTAGCCAGCCAATCGATCCCTCCCAACAAGTGGTATCAGAGCCGAGGTCGCTCTTCAAGGACTAATCGCCGCGAGAGCACTACAAGATGGCCGGCTTCATCCATCCACCGAAATTCGATGGAGATTTTTCTTGGTGGAGGAAACGGATGGAGGTATATCTCGAAACCGATTTTGATTTTATGATTATCATAGAAAACGGTTTTGAGATGCCTAGGGACAAACACAACAAGCCCATTGAGAAGTCAAAATGGACCCAAGACCAAATCAAAAACTTCAAGACAAATCTCAAGGTAATCAAGTTTATTAGTGATTTGTTACCTAATACTATTTGGTCTAGATTGGGTGATTATAGGGATGCAAGGGAATTATGGAATAAGGTAATGAAATTCCAAGAAAATTCCCAATCGGCACAAGTAGAGGAGAATGCCGAAGAAGAATCACCATCCACTTTTGAAGATGTGGATGACTTGGTGGAGACCTCCACCTCTAGCATTGAGGGGGAGGAAAGGGTTTCTACTCCGGAGAAAGATCAAGATGAAGCTTCTACCTCCGGAAGAAGTGAAGAGGCCTCCACCACCTCCCTAGGTAACTCAAGTATTATTATTTTAAATAAAAATCATATAATATGCTTTGAGTGTAGGGAGAAAGGGCATTATAAGAGCAAATGCCCTAAAATGGCTAAGAAAAAGGCATCGACACCAAAAGTCAACCCAAAGTCAAACGATGTCGGTGTTCCCAAAATCAAGAACAAAGAGCACATTGTGTGCTTCAAATGCAATCAAAAGGGACACTACCGAAGCCAATGCCCTAGGGGGAGGAAGAAAGGGCAAGAAGGTGCAACTCATATAGGGGGAGCTCCTAAAGCTAACCCTAAGGTACATTTAGTTAATGCACCTTTAAATCCTAAAGTCAAAAAGCATGCTAAGAATTATTTTAGCTCTCTTGCTATTATCAATGAAAAGCATGCTAGGAGAAACAATAAGGTTTATTTCTTAGGTGCCAAGCATGTTCATATGACTAAGGACAAACCTAGGACTCAAAACACTAGATCTATTTTACCTAGGGAGTCAATTAGGAGAATTGAAGAAAACTTGGGTGTTAATCCCAAGAAAAATAGGCATATGCCTAAGAAGAAAAACAATTCCCAAAAGATAAATGAAAATTCAAAATTGGGAAAATTAGAGTTAGAAAACCAAGCCTTGAGGTCAAGGCTAGAAAAATTGGAGAAGACCCTAGCAATAATATTAAATTCGGTTAAGGGGTCTAATGCACAAAAGTCAAGGCCTAGAAAACAAGAATTATCTAAGGGCAAGAAGGGTTTGGGTCACAAACCTATGTCCTACCATAATGTTCCATTTAATTATGGGACAACATCTAGGTCTAGAAAAACCAAGGCTAATGGGGAAGCCATCCCTAAGTCTAGCCATGGTGTGTGTTTAGTGGCTAAGGACTTAAGAAAAATCAAGAAAGCCACTAAGAAGGTCAATGGAGGAGTCACCTCTAGAGTTGACCCAAGTAAGACCCATTTGACTAAGGCTTCAAAGCCAAAAAGGGTCATTAGAAAGGTATCTAGGGAAGTTATCCCTAGGGAATATCTTGTTAACCCAAGGAGCTCCAATAGATATTGGGTTCCTAAAAGCGTGATTGATTCACGCTAGATGAGTTAGGGTGTGTCAACCCTAAATGGATGGGTAGTTAACCTAACCATAGTAGAGTTGACACATTAGGATGTGCCAATGTGTTTGAGAAGTTTAGAATGATCTAAATTGGCACAATTAGGTCATAGAAGTCATGGTGTGCCATTTTGAGTTTTTGGCACACTAGGGAAATGAATGAGATTAAGGCAAAATGAATTTAATTCCTAGAAATGGCAAATTAATTTTAACACTTAGGTATTCTATACCTTAGTATATTTTACTTGCCATGATTTGTTTGCCTTGCCATGTCATGACATCATTTTCATTTTTATTTATAAAAATGGCATAATAATGTTTAGACTTATTTTTTAGATGTCATGTATGCTTAAATATCATTCACATGCCATGACATCATGATTTTGGCATATGCATTTCTTTATATCATATCTATGCCATAATCATTATCATGCATATAACTAAAATGAAATTAAGGACTATGGCACAATTTGAAGGGAATCAAATTATGTTATTGTAGAAATATGCATGAGAACATAAAGAACAAAAACTCCACATCTCACTAAGATATTTGACTTGTATGTGTTTTACACTTCTAGATATTGGTGAGATGTTTAGGAAAAAGAAAATAAAGGTTTGAAAAACATTTTGAAAATATTTTGAAAAACCTTGGTGAAGCCTATCTTTTGATAGCTATCACCATTGAATGGGATGATACAAAGATGGCTCTTTATTGAAGCTTTTCTTAAATTTTGAACTTTGTATCAATCTCCTAATTTAATGGGTAAAATAAATTTCCAATATTTTTCACCCATAGTGTTTAGGATAAGTATTATACGTATGCATTTTCAAGATTTTTAAAATTACGTATATTTACTTATGGATTTCGAAAATCCAATTTTCTAAATAGCGAATCGATTATCGATCGGTATCATGATCAATTAAATGGCAATGATCGGTATCTAGTCGACTGACATAGGCTGATTTCGGGTAAACTTGATGGTTAGGCTCATGTTCAGCTATGTTTTGGTCTCATAACCACTCCTAACCCTAGGATATGCTTGGGAGAGCATTAGAGAGGGTGGAAATCCATTGGATATGGATTAGGAGTTGGGTTGAGGGTGAGCATCAATTTTAAGGTGGAAGAGAGTTCATTATTGAACTTTGTCTTAATTTTGATTTTCTTAATGTTCCTATTGGCTTAGGGACTCTCCAAGGACATTGTTGGTGCAATGGTCAAGGGGGAGCAAGACTCTAGGGGGAGGTATCCATCATGGGAAGATGGATGTGTATTTCCTCATGGGAGGAAAATTGGGTTGCCTCTCTTTAAGTGATATGGGATGACTAGAAAGATGGTAGGCATGTGTTCCTCCAAGGGAGAGATTGTAAGATCTCATTGGGATATGAGACATTAATACCCTTGGGGAGGACCTTTTTGATGTAATGTCAAAAAGGGGGAGAAGTTACCAAGTTACCAATTAGGATTCGTTGGAATTCTCATTGGAATATGAGAATTGCCAATATGGGAGAATTGGTAGACTTGAGATGGTAGTTTTGTCAATCATCAAAAAGGGGGAGATTGTTGGTGCAATCGGCCCAGGTTAGGTTGACTCGAGCAGTACCTTAATGATATTTTGATGATAGACAAAACTCATGACATGGGATTGTCTTGGGAAAGTCCAACATGGGGTTGGCATGGAAAATCCAAGCATGGAGCTTGGTGTGGAAGTCCAAGGGGGAAGACTTGGCATGGGAAAGTCCAAAGCATTGCGAAGCCATGCGCTTGGTGCTTGGCATGGGAAAGTCCAAAGCATTGCGAAGCCGTGCGCTTGGTGCTTGGCATGGGAAATCCAAAGCATTGCGAAGTCGTGCGCTTGGTGCTTGGTGAGAAATGCATTGCGAAGCCGTGCGCTTGGTGCATTTGGGAAGTCTTGAGAACTTGGCAAGTTCACTAGGCTCGGGTCCTTGAGTCGGTGAAGGATGGCATTGCGAAGCCGTGCGCTTGGTGCATCCGAGGGACCGCCGGACGGGGAGCGAATGGAGTGAGCCCAAAGGGAAGCATACTTCTAGGGCATGAGACGCGAAGGATGGCGTTGCGAAGCCGTGCGCTTGGCGCATCCGAGGGACGTAGGCCGAGGGAAGAGAGCTTTGGTGGGGAACTCCATGAGGGATAAGGTGGACTTGGCCAAGTGGCTAAGACTGAGTGTCGGAGGCTCAAACATCGTTATGTTTGAGGTTTTAGCTGACATCAGTCGACTGACATAGGTGCCAGTCGACTGCTCTAGGTCGTATGGGTTCGACCAGTGTTCGACTGAACCAAGACCACCGATCGGCCGAGGGAGGGCAAGATCGTTAGATCGACGATCGCCGAGGGATGGCGATCGATGACACTGTGCACGGGCACAGAATGGAGTCGAGCTCGCCAGCACTCGACTGATGGTTGATCAGTCGACTGATGGGTGCCATCAGTCGACTGATGTGTGATCCGTTGGAACTTAACCAACGTGGATCTGGCCATTGTGAGACAACGGCTACGGGACCAGTCGACTGATGGTCACGATCAGTCGACTGATGGGCGCGAAAATAGCTTGATGCAGGTTATAAAAGGAGCTCGAGTTGGAGGATTTCGTCAAGACTTTTGTGAAGCTATTGGAGGGGAATTGCTGCTGCATTCCAGACCTTCAAGAGCCATCTAAAGCAAGCAACAAGCAAAGGGTTCAAAGCAAGCATTGTAAAGTGTTCTTTACGTGTATTTTGTATTTGTCTTTGTATTGCTTGTATTTCATTACTTAGTGTAATTGCTTGTGAGAGGTTTCTCCACCTCCGACGTGTAGTCGAAAAGGAGTGTTATAGTTAGTGTCGTGCGCATAACTAGAGCTCGAGGAGCTCGCCCGTGGAGTAAGAACCATTCGGTTCCGAACCACGTATATCTTGTGTTGTGTGATTGTGTATTGTTAGCTTCATTATTATTGTTATTCCGCTGAGCTAACGACAATCGTAGACAAGCAACGCAAGAAGAACGAACGAATTACGACATCCAACAAACGAGGGCTATTCACCCCCCTCTAGCCGGCCAATCGATCCCTCCCAACATAATCAAATGGTTGGATTTGATCAACCTTGGGAGATAATAGGTCAAGTTTGACTTGACTTGAGAGGGAAGATGAAAGGTCAAGTTTGACTTGACCAAATATCATGCCACGGTGACTTGGCATGGGGCCGGCCAATGATGATATTCCACATCATCATGGACACATCATGGGGTGCCACCTCATGATGAAGACCAAGAGCCATGACTCTTTGTATTACATGCATGTATTTAACCTTCATGTAGTGGCCGGCCACATTAAGGTGGTGTGTGAGTGGGAATTGATTAGATCATATTCTTCCTCCTCTCCTCTCTAGCTCTCTCTCTCATCCTCCTTGCCGTGACCTCCAAGAGTGCTAGCACACTCAAGGTGGTTCTTTCTGTTGGTGCAGTGAGGCACCGAAATTGAACCTGTGTTTTGATTATAGCAAAGACACAAAAGTTAAGTCTATTTTGTTTTCTCACGAGCTGAATCGAGTGTGCAGAAGATTGATATAGCTGGAGCTGAAGGCTAGCGACACCCGGAGGAAGCCGCGGTGGTCGGGCGATACTCGAGTTACTTCGGAGGGAGCCGAAGGAATCGAGTGGAAGGCCGGAAGCAAAAGCGACACGTAAGTATCGAGGTAAGCTTGTGTGTGCGAGAGTAAGTAAGGTCGTATCCTCTTTACGAGGATGATCTTAAGCGTAGATCCGACCAAAGACATCTTATAGATGGTCTAGGTCGAGATCGGATGGTCGACGACCATCGAAATTATGTTTTTATTGAGCTAACTTTGACTTGCAGCAAGCATCGATCATTGCCGACTTGGAGGACTCATTGCCGTGTATCGGTCATTAGAAGGTCATCAATCGGTGATCTTGCCATCGATCGGTGATGATGGCCATCGATCGTGATGGTCAATGATCGGTCCAGTCAAGGCTTATCACTCCACCTCAAAGCGGTTTGGTGTCCATTTGTGATTGGTTGAAGACCCACTTGAAAAGGGGCTCAAAGGCTATAAAGGAGGGCCAAACCTAGGGTTTCATCAACAATTCTAAGTGCTCAAAAGCCTCACTACGCTGCAACTCTCGACAACGAAGTCCTTCCATTCCGACGCGTCTTAACTTTCTTTATTATTTGTTCGGTCTTAGTTTTTGTTATCAGTTTGTCATTTATATTTCCGAGCTTTTATCTATCATCGAGGAGAGGGAGTGTCCCTCTACCTCAAGTTTTGTGGTTTCTTCTTGTATCGATTAACTCCTACCTCTAACGAGGAGGAGTTCCTTTAGTGCTTTGCCCTCCGTCGTGGTCAAGGACCACTAGGGCCTTGGAGTAGTAGCCTTGACTCACGAACCAAGTAAATCTCTTGTGTCTATTGTCTCCGATACTTTTTGTTTTGCTTATCTTTCCGCTGCATATAAGTTTTCTTTTAAAACGAGTTCGTACGAGAAAAATTTTCTTTCGCTATTCACCCCCCCCTCTAGCGAACCGCATTGATCCAACAATTGGTATCAGAGCCGGGGGCGCTTAGATTTGGTGAAACCACCAATCTAACATTTTTTTTACAGATTTGTTTTTCGTTCGTTTAAATTTTTCTCCTTTACTAATCCAAGGCGAAGTCTTGGTACTCTTCATTTGATTTTGTTTTGCAAGTATTACGCTTTTGGAGTAGCCGGCGGTCAAGCGGGCATAACTTTTGTACAAGTTGACCACGACACGGTCTACCTACCAAATCGAAGCTCTCGCAGAGATCTACACTTCTTACTGGGGTTTACCCCCGTAACAAGCTGTTTTCATCCTCAAAAAATGACGTTTAGTAGCCTTTCGGGGACATCGAAGGTTGTGAGTACTTACTTTTTATTTAGTTTCTTATTTCTTTGCTTAACTTTCTATTTTTCGTTTATTTCTTTTTATTTCCCGCACTACTAATCCAAGACGCAAGTCTTGGTACTTTCATGTGTTTTTGTTGTTGCTAGGTTTTCATTTTAGTCTCCTTGTCTTTTTGTTCTAATGGCCCATCTCAAGGGTTTTAGCACCGTCAGGACCTCCGTTTACAACGGAGATGATTTCCGTTACTGGAAAGGTCGGATGGAATGCTTTCTCAAAACCCAAATTGAGATGTGGATCATAATTCAAACGGGTTTCACACTTCCGACCAATGAAGTGGGTGACTCCTTGGATTATGATCAATGGACCGTTGCAACAAAACGACAAGTCGAAGCCGACGCCAAGGCGACACAAATCCTCCAATGTGGCCTATCCAAGGAGGAGCTAAATCGCGTCGGCCCCTTCATAAGCGCAAAGGATCTTTGGACAAAACTAATCGAGTTACGAAGGATCGGATCAAGCTAAGGTTTGCAAAGCGTGATTTGTTATTCAATAAATTGTACACACTAAAAATGATGTAACAGTTGTCGGCTACGAAACTCCACGCCCGTGTCCAAGACATAGTCAACAACCTACACGCAATCGGGCAAAAGGTCGAAAACCGCGACCTTATAAGGTATGTCCTAAACTCTTTTCCGAGGACTACCTTATGGGCATCCATGGTTGATGCCTATAAGGTCTCCAAGGATCTTTCTAAAATTAGGTTAGATGAACTCTTTTGGATTTTTGAATTACATGAACAATCCAACTCGGAACCCGAGAGAGTATAGCCTTGTTTGCGAGTTCAAAGAAGAAGAAAATCGCAAGCAAGCCACCACCGAGGAGGAAGATGCGAGTCCGAAGAAGAAGTTGACCGGAGTTGGTGCGAACTAATGAACCTAGCTCGAAGGATAGCCAAGGGACGGCGAACCACGACTCGACCCAACCAAGGTAAGCCTAAAAGTTCTAACATTAGGTGTTATGAGTGTGCAACGAGTTTGGACATATCAAGTCCGAGTGCCCCAAGCTCAACCACCAAGCACCTAAGCATAAGAAGGCCCTCAGCGCGACATGGGAAGAAGCGTCATCCAGAAGAAGGCGAAGATCACGTCTTCATGGCGAAATCAATTGAGTCGGACACGGAGACCGAACTTGAGTCGAACACGAGGATGACTCGGACTCTGGCTACCTTCAAGTCAAGCCACGGATCATCCGGTTCAAAAGATACCCTTAAGGTGAGTCAGGCTTTATTTAATACTTTACATAATACGGTTAGGTTTTGTCTAGGAAGTTAGCTAAGTCGAGTCAAGGTCGAGACCCTTGTTGAGGAGGTTAAACTCCTCAAACACGAGTCTCCTAACCTCTTCGACTAGTCGAGTTCAGAGAAGGACTCAACTCGAGTTGAAAAGCTCGAAGTTGAGAACTCTCTTGAAAAGTCAATCGAAGATCTTAGGAACACGTTGGAAAGGTTCACTTGGGATCCAAAGGACTTGACCTCCTACTTGGATCTCAAAGGGCCGTGTACAACAAAATTTGGACTAGGGTTTAACTCAAACACGACTAATAGGTCGTATATGTCGATCGTAAGTAGACATAAAACATGTCAAGCATGGGTCCCTAAGAACTTTGATTTCAACTCTAGGATCCAACCGTCTTTGGGTTCCCAAGGACCAAATCCACTATGTGGATAGACGAACCGATTCAGCGGTCTAGGGAGCGATACAAAACATGTTTGTGCTTTAACTTAGAAATTGCATGTTTTAACTTAGAATGTTTATGCTTTAACTTAGAAATTGCATGCTTTAACTTAGAAAGTTTGTACTTTAAAACTTGTGAACTCACTTAGAACAAAAACATAACCAACTAAAATTTTTCGAAAAGATTGAGCCTCGGGGAGCCTCTTTTCAAAAATAACTAGTTAGACGAGGAAATAATTTTAGGTGAGTCAAGTCATCATTTTCTTGAAAATGGCTTTGTCTAAGGAAGTGGTCGATGATCCGATAAAAGAAGGCCCCTGTGCCTCGCCACGACCTGGAAGCCATGATCTTGAAAAGGTAAACTTGACAAGCCTAGGGTTAAATCCAAATCTAACATAAAATTACTTGAACCTAAATCCACTTAATCAACTTAATTAGAAGTCATCTCAAAATAAACACATAAGTATAACATGCTTGATCATATAGACTCCCATGAGATGACCTAGGGTTAACAACTTACAACCAATTTTCTTAACAAAAATCTAACATCAATCCAACCACCTTGTGTAGGATCAATGGATGTTAGACGTGATTGCTCGAGCACATGACCAGGATCAACTCAAATTCGCAAAGCTTGATTCAAGCGACAAGGATCGGTAGCCTTTGGGAATAGCGGCAAGCTCAAAATCATCGGATCGGGTGATATCGAGCTTAACACGAATTTTGTTATTAAAAATGTATTACTTGTAGAATTTTGAATATAACTTACTTAGTGTAAGCCAATTGTGTGATAATAACTATAAGGTTATATTTCTAGAAAATGAATGCGTAATTAATACCAAGCGAAACCTCTAAAATAATTCTTAAAAGGAACTAGAAATAACAACATTTATACGATCAATTTAACAACTCCTCAACTAAGTGTCTTATGACACGGCAAGAGGAATCATGGTTGTGGCACCAACGACTCGGTCACTCACTTTTAAGACTCGTCCACAAGATGAGTCGAGTGGCTTAGTCGGAGGCTTACCTCAACCTCAACAACTTGGTTAATAAAATCTGTAATGCTTGTCAACAAGGAAAACAACCTAGGACACAACACAAGTTAACTAACCAAGAACGAACCTCAAGTGTACTTGAGCTCTTGCATATGGATCTATTCGATTCACATGGAGCCAAGTCACTCAATAGAAGTCAATATTGCTTAGTCATAATTGGCGACTACTCGAGGTTTACAGGTTAGGTTCATCAAACATAAAAATGATACCTAGATCAATTAATTAATCTATTCAAATTAATCGAGAATCAAAAAGACCTTAAGGTTAAAAGACTTAGAAGCGATCATGGTGGTGAATTAGAAAATCAAAGGTTCACCGACTTACGTAACCTAAGCGGATACCACCATGAATTCTCTTGCCCTAGGACCCCTCACAAAATGGCCTAGTGGAGCGGAAAAACCGAACTCTACAAGAAGCCGCTAGGACCATGTTGAGCGAATCGACCTACCCGATAGGTTTTGGGCGGCGTTAGTTGCTATGTCCAAAATAGGATCCTTATGGTAAAGAGGCACCTTAAGACCTCGTCGAGATTTATCACGATAAAATACCTAACATCAAGTACTTTAGGGTATTTGGGTGTAAGGTACATATCCTAAACACTAAGGATTACCTAGGAAATTTACATCCAAAACCACGAGGAATCTTTCTAGGATACTCGACTACAAGTAGAGCTTATAGAGTATATAACCACGACACCCTTAGAGTCGAGGAGACTATCAATGTAGTATTTGATGAAGGACATGAACCTACAAAACCCCCGGCAACCCCAATTAGCGAGCCGATTCATACTAGACCTAACTCCGATCCAGGAGATCAGGTCTAGTGTTAATCCTAACCTAAGTCAATCTAGTCACTCTATTGATCAAGTGATAGATGACTCCAACCAAACTAGTGTTCAACCAAGTCACCCCATTGATCAAGCATTAGGTGACACAAACCCAACCCAATCTAGGATTCAGACTAACCACCCTATCGATCAAGTGATAGGAGATCCTAATCTAGGAGTTCGAACTAGAGCATCCTATAGGAACCTTAGTCAAATTTCCTTAATTTCAAAGATAGAACCCAAATTAATTGAACAAGCTCTTCTTGATCCCGATTGGATTATTGCAATGCAAGAAGAGCTAGCTCAATTTACTAGGAATGAAGTGTGGGAATTAGTACCACCACCTAAAGACAAAACGATAATTGGAACAAGGTGGGTGTTTCGAAATAAGCTTGATGATAAAGGTGAAGTAGTTAGAAACAAGGCTCGGTTAGTCGCCAAAGGATTTAGCCAAGTCGAAGGCTTAGATTACGACGAAACCTATGCCCCAGTAGCTAGACTCGAATCCATTCGAATGTTGCTAGCTTATGCCGCACATCGAGGATTTAAGCTGTTTCAAATGGATGTTAAGTCGGCATTCCTAAATGGATACATTAAAGAAGAAGTTTATGTTAGCCAACCCCCCGGATTCGAAAATCGAGATAAACCCGACCATGTTCTAAAACTTAAGAAAGCTCTCTATGGACTTAAACAAGCTCCTCGAGCTTGGTACGAGAGACTTTCAATCCATCTTAAGTCAAAAGGGTTTAACCAAGGCTTAGTTGACCCAACTCTCTTTGTAAAAACCTTAGGTAAAGAAATATTCATAGCTCAAATTTACGTAGACGATATAATTTTTGGAACCTCTAACTCCGCCTTACTAAATGAGTTCGTTTCGCTCATGGAAAGTGAGTTGAAAATGAACTTGGTAGGCGAGTTAAGTTTCTTTAGGTCTACAAATTAAACAAACTAAGGATGGTATATACCTATATCAACAAAAATACACTAAGGAGTTAATTAAAAGATTTGGAATGCAAGGCGCTAAGGTAATAAACACCCCAATGGCGATAAATGTTAACATAGGAGAAGACCTAGAAAGTAAGTCCATTGACTTAAAGTACTATAGAGCAATAGGAAGTCTTCTATACTTAAGCTATGAGTCGACCCGACATCCTATTCGCAGTAAGTATGTGCGCCAGGTTTCAAACTTGTGCTAAGGAGTCTCACCTAACCCTAGTTAAGCGTATCCTTAGATATCTAAAGGGTACACTTAATGTCGGTATTTGGTATCCTAGATCTACCGAGTTCGAACTAATCGGCTACTCCGATTCGGATTATGCGGTAGTAAACTCGATAGAAAGAGCACGAGTGGTTGTTGTCAACTACTCGGCTCGAGTCTAGTGAGTTGGTGCAGTAGGAAGCAACATTGTGTTGCCTTATCTACCACCGAAGCCGAATACATCGCGATGGGTGAGTGTGTCACTCAACTTCTTTGGATGAAGCACACTCTCTGCGACTTTAAGTTAGACTTTACGAATACTAAACTTCACGTAGATAACATTAGTTCAATTAATCTTACCAAGAATCCAATATGTCACTCTAGGACCAAACATATAGAAGTCAAACACCATTTCATTCGAGAACATGTGGCCAACGGAGCCATACAACTCGAGTACGTCGAATCGAAATCTAACCTAGCAGACCTATTTACTAAACCCCTACCCGAAGCCGAATTTAGTCTATTAAGACGAAAATTGGGCATGTGCGTAATAGAATAAGAACTTGCAAACTATATTTTCTTACTACTATTTCTTATTTTTCATTTTGATGGAACTAGCATAGGACATACCTTAGATATCATGCACCTACAGATTTAAGGAGTCAGTACATCTCACAACACATAGGACTAATGTGTTTGTGTACTTAGCCACGTAGATGGGCGTGAGATGTTAGGACCCTACTCCAGGTTCCAAGATGTAGATCAAGTGCGTCAATATGAACCTCGGAGTATAAATATGAAACTAATATTAACCAACTCTAATCAGGACTTGTTGATAATATCATTTCAATCAAGTCAAACTAGAGTTGAACATTTAGATGAATTATTTTCACATACTATTTTTAAAAAAAATCATCATGCTTGGACTTAGGGTTTTCTTAAAACCCCCCCACTTTTTCCTTGATTTATGTCAAAAGGGGGAGAAAAGGCCAAAGTTAAGGTTCAAGAAAAGGCCAAAGTTCAATTTCAAATTTTTGAAATTGATAACTTAACTTAAAACTTTGATTCTGGCCTAAGTTAAGGGGGAGTAAGGTTTAGGTTTCAACTCTTCGGAATTGAAAACTTTAAAGGCCCAAGTTAAGAAATCAAAAGTTAAAACTTTTTGAATAATTAACCTTTTGACTTAACTTTTGATTACTTAACTTGCACTTATTTTTGACTCTAAGAAGCCTAAGTTAAGTAATGCCATTTACTTAACTCATTATCTTTTGTGTTTGGAGAACTAAAAGTCTTTTTCAAGTACTCACCCTCGGTCAAGGGGGAGGGTTCCTCTAAGGGGAGAACTTGAGAAATATTTTTACTACTCCTACTTTTGCTTCTTGTCTTTACTGTTTCATGCACTTAATTTCCTTAACTTTGTGTGTTTTTGCCATATATCAAAAAGGGGGAGATTGTTGGTGCAGTGAGGCACCGAAATCGAACCTGTGTTTTGATTATAGCAAAGACACAAAAGTTAAGTCTATTTTGTTTTCTCACGAGCTGAATCGAGTGTGCAGAAGATTGATATAGCTGGAGCTGAAGGCTAGCGACACCCGGAGGAAGCCACGGTGGTCGGGCGATACTCGAGTTACTTCGGAGGGAGCCGAAGGAATCGAGTGGAAGGCCGGAAGCAAAAGCGACACGTAAGTATCGAGGTAAGCTCGTGTGTGCGAGAGTAAGTAAGGTCGTATCCTCTTTACGGGGATGATCTTAAGCGTAGATCTGACCAAAGACATCTTATAGATGGTCTAGGTCAAGATCGGATGGTCGACGACCATCGAAATTATGTTTTTATTGAGCTAACTTTGACTTGCAGCAAGCATCAGTCGACTGCCAGCTTGGAGGACTCGACTGCCGTGTATCAGTCGACTGCCGAAGGTCATCAATCGACTGATGCTGCCATCAGTCGACTGATGATGGCCATCAGTCGACTGATGGTCAATGATCAGATTCGAGGAGTCAAGGCTTATCACTCCACCTCAAAGCGGTTTGGTGTCCATTTGTGATTGGTTGAAGACCCACTCTGTTAGTGCATATAAGATCCACATATCTCCACAATGGTATGATATTGTCCACTTTGGGCCCAAGCCCTCATGGTTTTGTTTTTGGGCTTTACCCAAAAGGCCTCATACCAATGGAGATATCTTTTTTCTTATAAGCACATGATCTTTTCCATGTCTTACCAATGTGGGACTTTGATTGTATTCCCCATACTCCCAACAATCCCCCCCTCAAACGAAGGACCACATTGGGCCCCCCCTCAAGCCTATCCCTCCTCGAAGGATTTTCTCTGCTTGATGTCCGATCTTCAACCCACCAGGACTTCCTGCCAGTTGTTCGGTCCCCCCGACCCAACTAGACTTCCTTCCTGATGTCTGGTTCTCTTGATCCGGACGTGGGAGCTCAACTTCCTTCGTTCGAGGTTCATGGCTTGACATGGACCATGGCTCTGATACCAATTGTTAGTGCTTATAAGCTCCACATATCTCCACAATGGCATGATATTGTCCACTTTGGGTCTAAGCCCTCATGGTTTTATTTTTGGGCTTTACCCAAAAGGCCTCATCCCAATGGAGATATCTTTTTTCTTATAAGCACATGATCTTTTCCATGTCTTACCAATGTGGGACTTTGATTGTATTCCTCATACTCCCAACAATCCCCCCCTCAAACGAAGGACCACATTGGGCCCCCCCTCAAGCCTATCCCTCCTCGAAGGATTTTCTCTGCTTGATGTCCGATCTTCAACCCACCAGGACTTCATGCCAGTTGTTCGGTCCCCCCGACCCAACTAGACTTCCTTCCTGATGTCTGGTTCTCTTGATCTGGACGTGGGAGCTCAACTTACTTCGTTCGAGGTTCATGGCTTGACATGGACCATGGCTCTGATACCAATTGTTAGTGCATATAAGATCCACATATCTCCACAATGGTATGATATTGTCCACTTTGGGCCCAAGCCCTCATGGTTTTGTTTTTGGGCTTTACCCAAAAGGCCTCATACCAATGGAGATATCTTTTTTCTTATAAGCACATGATCTTTTCCATGTCTTACCAATGTGGGACTTTGATTGTATTCCCCATACTCCCAACACACTCGAAAAGGGGCTCAAAGGCTATAAAAGGAGGGCCAAACCTAGGGTTTCATCAACAATTCTAAGTGCTCAAAAGCCTCCGTTACGCTGCAACTCTACGACAACGAAGTCCTTCCATTCCGACGTCTAGGTTTAACTTTCTTTATTATTGTACGTCGGTCTTAGTTTTTGTTATCAGTTTGTCATTTATATTTCCGGAGCTTTTATCGTATACGAGGAGAGGGGGAGTGTCCCTCTACCTCAAGTTTTTGTGGTTTCTTCTTGTATCGATTAACTCCTACCTCTAACGAGGAGGAGTTCCTTTAGTGCTTTTGCCCTCCGTACGTGGTCAAGGACCACTAGGGCCTTGGAGTAGTAGCCTTCGGCTACGAACCAAGTAAATCTCTTGTGTCTATTGTCTCCTTTACTTTTTGTTTTGCTTATCTTTCCGCTGCATATAAGTTTTCTTTTAAAACGAGTTCGTACGAGAAAAATTTTCTTTCGCTATTCACCCCCCCCCTCTAGCGAACCGCATTGATCCAACACTTTCCACCTATTGTCCATGTGCATACGTGTAGAGGAGTGTACACTTGACACTCTACGAGATCCGACAGACCGTTTGGACGAGCGGGATAAGCGAAGGGCGTCGCTACAAGGGTAACGCTCTTTTCATGTAGATATAAGGTAGATCTAGGTTTACTAAACATGTACATGTACTATATTTTTATTAATCTTCGAACGGATCCGTGGCCGACTTCCGAGGTTTCCGTAACACAAAAAGGCAGTTTTTGCAGCTCGGATAGTTCAACAGTTACATGTGTAGGGGGAGCCTCTAAGGCAAACCCTAAGGTACATTTTAATGCACCTTCTAGTTCAAATTTAAATTTCAAAAAACATGCTAGGAATAATTTTAACAATCTTGCTATTGTAAATGAAAAGCATGCTAGAAACAATAAATATTTTTGTCTAGGTGCTAAGAGTGTCAATTTTTCAAATAGGGAGAAATTTGGGACTAATGTCCCTAGAAAAACCTTACCTAGGGAATCTATTAGAAAAATTGAAAACCACCTAGGCTTAAACCCTAAATGGACTAAGCATATGCCTAGGAAAAACAATGTCCAAAGAATAGATGAAAAAAAAATTTTGGACAATTAGAATTAGAGAATCAAGTCTTGAGGTCAAGGCTTGAAAAATTAGAGAAGACCCTTGCAAAAATGACAAATCAAATGCAAAGGTCAAATGGTCAAACACTAGGGTCTAGAAGTCAAAGTCAAAACCTAGGGCATAGGAGACAAGGGTCATCCAAGGGCGAGAAAGGTTTGGGTCACAAACCTAAGCCTAAGGTGACTTATCATAGTGTTCCATTTGATTATGGAACTAAACCTAGGTCTAGGAAGACCAAGGTGTTAGTAATATATGAGAGATGTCCTAAGGCAATCGCCTAATGTATGAACCATTTAAATGATAAATGAAGATTCACTATTTGAGTATACATGTTTTATGTATTTGATTGGATCTTAAACTCATTTACTGAATGTCCACGATACGATTCACAGTATGAGAGAATTTGTGATTGGATCACAACTAGTGAGTATCTCTACATGTGTAATTGTGATGTATCAGAATTATCCCTAGTCGATGAATTGATGGATTTGGACACCATCAATTCTGTCGAGACTAGCACGAGGTATACTCCTTGTGTTGGTGCAGGGGCACTAGATAATCGAACCTGTGTTTTGATTATGGCAAAGACACAAAGTTAAGTTTATATTGTTATCTCACGAGCTAAATCAAGTGTGCAGAAAAGTACTAAAGCTGGAGCTGAAGGCTAGCGACACCCGGAGGAAGCCGTGGTGGTCGGGCGACACTTGAGTGAATTCGGAGGGAGCCGAAGGAATCGAGTGGAAGGCCGGAAGCGAGAGCTACTATCGAGGTAAGCTCGTGTGAGTGAGAGATTGTAAGGTCGTGTCCTCTTACTGACGGGGACGCCGTGTGAATTCGACTAAGACTTCCGTGGAAGGTCTAGGTCGAGATCGGACGATCGAAACCGTCGCATTTATCATTTTCCGAGCTAACCTCTTATTGCTGGAAGTGCCAATGCGATCATTCGGACACATAGCGCCGATCGATGCCCATCGATCGATGGGAGATCATCGATCGTGATGGCGGCGACTCGGCTTTGCGCTAGGTCAAAGCGGATAACGTTTGTGCAGCCAGCGATAAAATTTGGAAAAATCCATGATCCGCTCCAAAGAAATAGGAGACAAATTCAGAGGCTAAAGTCTATAAAAGGAGGAGAATTCATCTCCAAATCACATCAATTATTCATCAAGTGCTCTCTACAGCCGCTTCAACAGTCATAACGCCGACGCGACGCCAAGTTTTGATCTTCTTCGTCGGCAGCAGATTCAAGTAATATTTTTGATATTATATTCTGTATTTTTATCTTCATAACGAGGTGAGGTAGGCTTGTTGCCTCATCCTCGTATATTCGGTTTTTGTAATCGTTGTCTTCTACCTCCAACGAGGAGGAGACGTTTTAGTGCTTTGCCCTCCGTACGCGGTCTAGGACCGATAGGGCCTTGGAGTAGCAACCGCTGGGTTGTGAACCAAGTAAAATAAACGTGTTCATTTATTTTCCGCTGTGCTTACTTTGCGTATCGAACGAACGAAAAAGAAAAGATTTACGATCGCTATTCACCCCCCCTCTAGCGACGCTTCTCGATCCAACACCTTGGTGTATCCAAGCAGCTGATTCTCACTGGCTGGAGACATAGTGATGTCCGGAGTTAATCATGGATGCTAGTTATGGTAACTAGTTCATTGGAGTGACCAGCCGTAAGACTTCATATGGTTCTCTGCATATATAGATATGTCAATGAAGTTCTTACTATGGCTTAAGTGCGATGTTCCTTTGACTTGGTGTATTCAAGTCATCTTGATCATAGAGACTTATTCTTTGACATCTTAAGCAAGCATCTCTAAGGAGATGTGGACCCGGGATGATTGGGTGTAAGTCGAAGTGATCGAAGGTGTTTGAATAGCCTATAAAGGATTCACCACTCCTTGCGAGGAGATGTATACCCATGGCCTCTCGTCGGATTGTTACTAAAGTCTTTGGCCAAAGCATTACATGTTTAGAGTAAGGTACTCTTCGATACATGTGGAGTAACTAGAATCTGGGGGACGAAATGATACTTGGGCTAGGTGTGACGTAGTCAGCCTAGTGGGGACTGACACAATAGACCATGTCCTGAACCAAGTGGGTATAAGATGAGTGAAGGGAATGGGGCACGATTCATTCGAGCTACTGAAGGGTTTCAGAAATAGTTCTGGATCAACCGTTGATCTTTTCGGTTAATTGGGGATCATGATGTACTACTAGGTGTCACTCATGATCGTTCTATAATTAATGGTTAATTATAGACGGCCAACATAAACCGAGAACCTATTTGGTCACACGCACAATGAGTGTAATCCAAAGGATTTAAAACGAGCTTGAGAATGAGATTCTCAGACCGAGAGAAACAAGGTTTGGTTGGACCAAACATAAAGCGAGCATGAAATCGTTTCAGTCGCAATGGAAGCGTGGATGGGCCGAGCCTTATGAAGACGTAATGGATGAACCAAAATGGTTTGGTTCTGATCCAATGGAGGAGAATAAACCAAAGGGTTTGGTTTATTTTAAACGAATGAACCAAAAGTTGGTTCGGTTCATTTTAACTTAAAATAAACCATCATGGTTTGGTTTATTTTAACTTATCTTAATGGAGCAGGTTAACGGGCCTAATGGTTATGATCCATTAACCATTAAGAGAATTAGTTATCTATAAAAGAGGGCTTAAGGGATAATTAAGCCCTAATCCAAGCCCTAGCAAGGAGTTGCCGGCCAACCCACATTGCCGCCCAACTCCATTGCCGCCCAGCTTGTTGTGCCGCCGTCCAAGTCCTTGCCGGCGTCCAAGCTTCAGCCGGTGATCCTCCGGCGACCCTCCGGTGATCTTCCTAGGCCTCGGTGAAAAGGTGAGCACTTGGCTTCCTTGTTTTGGCCGGCGCCTACTCCTCCACCAAGCTGTCCAATTTTCTGGACAGCTTCTTCTCCTCTCGTCGGAGCGTCGTTTGGACGACGGTTAGAGCTCCGACGGCGGCTAACTTACCGGGGATTCGATCTCCGGTAATCCTCTGAGGTGGAGGACGAAGGATTCGTCAATCGGTTGACGAATACCTCTCCGGAGAAGCGAGTTTTGAGGACTCGTCTTTGCATCCGAATTTGGATTCGGATCGTGATCATCTCTCGATCACATCGTCTTCAACATGAGGCTAGTAACCCGTACGAAGACGAAGCTTGTGGCTTAGCGAAGTCATCCAGACGATACTCGGCGTGGATACGGATAGAGACGATCCTAGCGAGGATCGTTCCGGTTGATGCCGTTCCCGCTACACGTCATACAAAAGGTATAACGTAGATAAATTTCCTTTTATTGCAAATTTAAATTTACGGTTATGTCTACACTTGTTGTAATATGCATGCGTGTGTTGTGTGTGTAGTAATAAATGTAGATTTATTATTTTTATTGCTTCCGCTGTGTTCATGTTTGCGAAACGTGATCGAACACACACACGCCGCGGTGCCGGAAACCCAACAGTGGTATCAGAGCCCAGGTTGTGTTTCGACATAATCGTAAAATGGTTTTGCGATAGTCATAATGTTATTTCTAGAAATTTTCTAATTTTGGAAATTTAGAAGTATTTATGGAAATTTTTAAATTTTGCAAAGTCTAGAAGTATTTATGGAAATCTTCCACTTTTGGAAAGTTGGAAGTATTTATGGAAATTGATATTTTCCATAAATAAAATATTTGATTAGATTCTGAAAATTTGTTTCCTAATTTAATCATGATTTGATTTGGGAAATCAAATCTTAAAATATTTTATTTCCATAAGTAGTTTTGGTGATTTAGGAAATTGGCTTCCTAAATTGATTTTCCTTAATCAACTATTTCCATAAATAAAATATGTGATTAGATTTGGAAATTTGTTTCCTAATTTAATCATGATTTGATTTGGAGAATCAAATCTTAAACATATTTTATTTCCATAAATAGTTATGATAAATAAGGAAATTATGTACATGACATAATTGTATGCCATGTAATTGCATTAGATGCATATCATTATGTCATGCGTGTCGTGACATGTAGATGTATGCCATGTATGCCATGCCATGTAGATAATAGTTATTTGCATGCAAAGAGGATGAGACATAAAACCCTAACTCAATATTAAAGCCTACACCTTCCATTAATATGGTTAGAACTAGAGTTCTGTTTCTTGTTTGGGTTGTTGGACTCACTCAGCTTGCGAACACGAACATGTTCAAATCATTGGAATAGTTTAACTCTAATATGGTAAGAGTCAGAGGTCAATCGTTAGTTTGGGTTGTTGGACTCACTCCAAGCCTGGCTAATTGGTTGAATGCGCTCTAGCCATATTAAAACTATTTCGCGATTAATGGGTCGGCTCTAACTTTGAGCATCGATTTGTTGGACTCACTCCAAGGTCGATGTGAAGAGAGGTGAAGTTGGGTGCTATGCATATGATGCATACTTGTTAATGTGTTAACAACCCAATGTATGTGTAAACATTCAATTAGTTGATAGCACATTGTGATAGTTACATATATATGATATGTAATCGGTATACTTGATACCCACCATCATAGCTAAGAATGGCTTGTTGGACTCACTCCAAGGTTGTTCTTATCTATATTGGATATCAGCCCATTCGGAGATTGACCTACGATCTCCCGAATTGATTTCAAGGGTTTTTGAATTCGAAAAAATGAATGGGATTTTGTAAATGTATGTGGATGCATTTTAAAATTATCTTTCTCATATGTGCTCGTTTTGTATTTCTAGGTTAATCGCTTGATCATGATGTCTTTGAATTTGCGCTCTATTTTGAATTTGAATAAATTGACTGGGCCGAACTTCTTGGACTGGCTTAGAAACTTGAGAATTGTTCTCAAGGCAGAAAAGCTTGAGTATGTCCTCGAAGCGTCTCTTCCCGCTCGTCCTAGTGATGATGCAACACCGGACCAATTGTTTGCCCATCAGAAACATGTGAGTGATTCTGAGCAAGTGAGTTACATCATGCTAGGGGTGATGGTACCCGAGCTGCCAAAGCAGCATGAGCATATGGATGCTCATACCATGGTCCTTCATCTTTATGAGTTGTTTGATGAGCAAGTGAGATTCGAAAGGTTCGAAGTCTCCAAGCTCCTCTTCACCTATGAGATGCAAGAAGGTTCATCTGTGGTACTGCTCAACATGCTGAAGACTGTGGAGCCTTCTGAGAAGCATGAGTAGGGGACGGTGCTGTTAGTTGATTCCTCGAAGAAAGGTTCTAAGAGGAAGTCAAAGGAACAGCAACAGGGAAAGAAGAGAAGGGCTAAGAAGGTAGAACTAGCACAAAAGGAAACTTGCCATCATTATGGCAAGGAGAGCCATTGGCGAAGAAAGTGCAAGATTTATCTTGAGTCTTTGAAGAAGAATAAGGCATCGGATGCCCCATCTTCCTCAGATATCTTCGTTATTGATTGTCATTCTATTTCCTCAGACACTTGGGTATTGGATACTGGGTGTGGCTCACATATATGTAAAGACATACATGGGCTAAGAAATAGAAGAAGACTCGTCAAGGGAGAGTCAAATTTACGTGTTGGGAATGGAGCAAAGGTTGTTGCACTCGCCATCAGAACGTATTTGTTGAGACTCCCTACAGGACTTGTCTTAGAACTGGACAATTGCTTTTATGTTCCTTCGTTGATAAAGAACATCATTTCTATTTCTTGTTTAAATAGAAATGGGTACCATTTGATTTTTAGTAACAATTGTTGTTACATAACTTTGAATGGAGTTCTTAATGGGATTGGAACATTAAGCAATGGTATTTATACGTTGGACGTATCCAGTGACATTTTCAATATCGAAGCGAACAACAAGTGTGCTCGAAAGGATAATCAAATAGACTTCTATATGTGGCATTGTCGTCTTGGCGATTTAAGCAAGAAACGCATGTCCGAATTACACCGATGTGGAATTCTGGAATCGTTTGAATTGGATTCATACGATACATGCGAATCATGCTTAAAAGGCAAGATGACTAAGTTACCTTTTACTGGAAAAGGTGAACGAGTGGGAGAGTTATTAGGTCTAATACATACTAATGTATGTGGACCTATGTCAACTCAAGCTTTAGGAGGCTATAGCTACTTCATTACCTTCACCGATGATCACTCACGGTTTGGGTATGTGTTCTTGATGAAACAGAAGTCTGAAGCCTTTGAAAGGTTCAAAGAATTCAGAAATGAAGTAGAGAAACAACATGATAAGAGTATTAAAATACTTTGATCGGATCGAGGTGGTGAATACTTAAGTCAAGAGTTTCTTAATTATCTAAGAGACAATGGTATATTGTCTCAATGGACTCTGCCATATACACCACAGCATAATGGTTTATCTGAGAGGCATAACCGGACCTTGTTGGACATGGTCAGGTCAATGATGAATCATGCGACTGTTCCCAAGTCCTTTTGGGGCTATGCACTTCAGACAGCTGTTTACTTGTTAAACAGAATGCCTACCAAGGTAGTCTCAACTACTCCATATGAGATATGGAATGGTAAGAAACCTCATGTATCTTACTTGAAGATATGGGGTTGTCTCGCTTATGTGAAGCTGGATCAGATCGCATAAATTGATGCTAAGTCCGATAAATGTCTATTTATTGATACCCTAAGGAAACAAGGGGTTACTAATTCTATCATCCCGTGGAACAAAAGGTGTTTGTTTCAAGGCATGGGTTTCTAGAGAAAGAGTTTCTCTTGCAAGAAAACAGTGGGAGTGTCGTCGAGCTTGAGGAGGCTCGAGAGACTCAAATAGACATTGATGAGATACCCGGTGAAGCACAACAGCCGACAACTCATAGTGATGAGCAATCTACCGGACTATTGTAACACCACATCTTCAGTAGATCCGTAGAACACGCAATATTCCCGAGAGATATGGATTTCGTAAGTGAATCGAACGACGGTTACTCATTGATGATGAGGAGCCTACCAGCTTATGAAGAAGTGGCCGACAAGTTCAGAAGGGATAAGTGGCTTGGTGCCATGAAGTTTTAAATGGATTCCATGTACGAAAAACCAAGTTCGAACTCGTCGACCCACCAAGGCATAAAGCCTATAGGGTGCAAGTGGGTTTTCAAGAAGAAAACCGACATGGATGGTAATGTGATTACCTATAAGGTTAGATTGGTGGAAAGGATATCGCCAAAAACAAGGTGTTGATTATGACGAAACCTATTCACCGTAGCTATGCTTAAATCCATTCGATGCCCGCCATAGGCCATTATGATTATGAGATATGGCGATGGATGTGAAAATAGCTTTCCTTAATGGAAACTCGCCGAGGACGTGTATATGATACACCGAGGGTTTCACATCGCTGATAAAACCAAGGTATGCAAATTGCGACGGTCCATTTATGGATCAAGCAAGCATCCAGAGTCGAATATCCGCTTTTGATGAGACAATCAAAAAGTTTGATTTCTCACAAAATCCGCATTTAACCTTGTGTGTACAAGAAGGTTAGTGGGAGGCAAATTCCTAGTATTGTATGTCGATGACATATTACTTATAGGAAACGATGTTTCAATCTTACAATGCTAAGGTTTGGTTATCCAAGACATTCTCCATGAAAGACTGGGAGAAGCAACCTACATCCTCGGGATTAAGATCTATAGAGATAGATCAAATGGTTGCTTGGTCTTTCATACATATATAGACCGAAAAGCAAAGAGGTTTAGCATGTCGGAATCCAAGAAAGGTTTCCTACCCATCGTGCATGGGATACACCTTTCAAGTCTATGTGTCCGCGCACGTAAGACGAGAGGATTTGCATGAGTAAGATTCCCTATGCATCCGCAATAGGATCTATCATGTATGCTATGTTATGTACGAGGCCCGATGTATCGTATGCCCGAGTGTCACGAGCAGAGATACCACCGATCCAGAATGGATCATTGGGTGATCAAGACGATCCTTAAGTACTTAAGAAGAACTAAGGATGTGTTCCTAATATATGGAGAAGGGGACATGGTGAGGATGATTCCGTGTCTCACCGATATGTGTTCGAGTTGGAAAAGTTCCAAACAAGAGAGGATTCTACCACCGAGGCAGAATACATTGCGAAGCAAAGCAAAGGAAGCGGTTTGATCAAGAAGTTCGCTTATGAACTTGGTGTGATTCCGCCATTGTTGAAGCAATACCGGTTCCATCATGCAACAATGGAGCAATTGCAGACAAAGCGAAAGAGCCAAGGTCTCATCAACGATCCAAACATGTGCTTCACGCTATCATCTTATCGAGAGATCATCGTGAGGAACGAAATACAAATCGAGAAAATTCTAAAAAGGAACTTAGCGGATCCCTTGACTAAGGCATTACCTCAAAATAAGTTTGAGGGTCATGTTCGAGCTTATGGTATTGGATACCGTAGCGATTGGCATTAGGCCAAGTGGGAGTCTGTTAGTAATATATGAGAGATGTCCTAAGGCAATCGCCTTATGTATGAACCATTTATATGATAAATGAAGATTCACTATTTGAGTATACATGTTTTATGTATTTGATTGGATCTTAAACTCATTTACTGAATGACCACGATACGATTCACAGTATGAGAGAATTTGTGATTGGATCACAACTAGTGAGTATCTAAACATGTGTAATTGTGATGTATCAGAATTATCCCTAGTCGATGAATGGATGGATTTGGACACCATCAATTCTGTCGAGACTAGCATGAGGTATATTCCTTGGTGTATCCAAGCAGTTGATTCTCACTGGCTGGAGACATAGTGATGTCCGGAGTTAATCATGGATGCTAGTTATGGTAACTAGTTCATTGGAGTGACCAGCCGTAAGACTTCATATGGTTCTCTGCATATATAGATATGTCAATGAAGTTCTTACTGTGGCTTAAGTGTGATGTTCCTTTGACTTGCAGTATTCAAGTCATCTTGATCATGGAGACTTATGCTTTGACATCTTAAGCAAACATCTCTAAGGAGATGTGGACCCGGGATGATTGGGTATAAGTCGAAGTGATCGAAGGTGTTTGAATAGCCTATAAAGGATTCACCACTCCTTGCGAGTAGATGTATACCCATGGCCTCTCGTCGGATTGTTACTAAAGTCTTTGGCCAAAGCATTACATGTTTAGAGTAAGGTACTCTTCGATACATGTGGAGTAACTAGAATCCGTAGGACGAGGAAATAATACTTGGGCTAGGTGTGACGGTCACTTAGTGGGAGGCACTATAGACCATGTCTGAACCAAGTGGGTATAAGATGAGTGAAGGGAATGGGGCACGATTCATTCGAGCCATCAAGGGTTTCGTAAATAGTTCGATCAACCGCTGATCTTTTCTGCTAATCGGGGATCATGATGTACTACTAGGTGCCACTCATGATCGCTCTATAATTAATGGTTAATTATAGACGGCCAACATAAACCGAGAACCTATTTGGTCACACGCACAACGGTGTAATCCAAAGGATTTAAACGAGCTTGAGAATGGAATTCTCGTATCGAGAGAAACAAGGTTTGGTTGACCAAACATAAAGCGAGCATGAAATCGTTTTCAATGCAATGGAAGCGTGATGGGCCGTGTCTTATGAAGACGTAATGGATGAACCAAAATGGTTTGGTTCTGATCCAATGGAGGAGAATAAACCAAAGGGTTTGGTTTATTTTAAACGAATGAACCAAAAGTTGGTTCGGTTCATTTTAACTTAAAATAAACCATCATGGTTTGGTTTATTTTAACTTATCTTAATGGAGCGGGTTAACGGGCCTAATGGTTATGATCCATTAACCATTAAGAGAATTAGTTCTCTATAAAAGAGGGCTTAAGGGATAATTAAGCCCTAATCCAAGCCCTAGCAAGAAGTTGCCCCACCCATTGCCGCCAACCTCCATTGCCGCCACCTTTGTGCCGTGGCCCAAGTCCTTGCCGGCCCAAGCTTCAGCCGTGATCCTCCGCGACTCCCGTGATCTTCCTAGGTCGTGAAAAGGTGAGCACTTGGCTTCCTTTGTTTTGGCCGGGCGCTTATCCTCCACCAAAGCTGTCCAGTTTTCTGACAGCTTTTCTCCTCTCGTCGGAGCGTCGTTTGGACGACGGTTAGAGCTCCGACAGCGGCTAACTTACCGGGGATTCGATCTCCGGTAATCCTCTGAGGTGGAGGACGAAGGATTCGTCAATTGGTTGACGACTACCTCTCCGGAGAAGCGAGTTTTGAGAACTCGTATTAGGATCCGAATTTGGATTCGGATCGTGATCATCTCTCGATCACGTCGTCTTCAACACGAGGCTAGTAACCCGCATTTAAGACGGCTCGTGGCTTAGCGTCATCCCGAGGAACTCGGCGTGGATACGGATAGAGACGATTCTAGCGAGGATCGCTCCGCTGATGCCGTTTCCCGCTACACGCCATACATAAAGGTATAACGTAGATAAATTTCCTTTTATTGCAAATTTAAATTTACGGTTATGTCTACACTTGTTGTAATATGCATGCGCAGTGTTGTGTGTGTTGTAATAAATGTAGATTTATTATTTTTATTGCTTCACTGTTCATGTTTACGAAACGTGATCGAACACACACACGCCATGTGCCGAAACCCAACAAAGGGTATCGTGAGCCCTGTGTTGTGTTTCACATAATCGTAAAATGGTTTTGCGATAGTCATAATGTATTTCTGGAAATTTTCTAATTTTGGAAATTTAGAAGTATTTATGGAAATTTTTCAATTTTGGAAAGTCTAGAAGTATTTATGGAAATCTTCCACTTTTGAAAGTTGAAGTATTTATGGAAATTGATATTTTCCATAAATAAAATATTTGATTAGATTCTGGAAATTTGTTTCCTAATTTAATCATGATTTGATTTGGGAAATCAAATCTTAAAATATTTTATTTCCATAAGTAGTTTTGGTGATTTAGGAAATTGGCTTCCTAAATTGATTTTCCTTAATCAACTATTTCCATAAATAAAATATGTGATTAGATTTGGAAATTTGTTTCCTAATTTAATCATGATTTGATTTGGAGAATCAAATCTTAAACATATTTTATTTCCATAAATAGTTATGACAAATAAGGAAATTATGTACATGACATAATTGTATGTCATGTAATTGCATTAGATGCATATCATTATGCCATGCATGTCGTGACATGTAGATGTATGCCATGTATGTCATGCCGTGTAGATAATAGTTATTTGCATGCAAAGAGGATGAGACATAAAACCCTAACTCAATATTAAAGCCTACACCTTCCATTAATATGGTTAGAACCAGAGTTCTGTTTCTTGTTTGGGTTGTTGGACTCACTCCAAGCCCTCAACTCGAACATGTTCAAATCATTGGAATAGTTTAACTCTAATATGGTAAGAGTCAGAGGTCAATCGTTAGTTTGGGTTGTTGGACTCACTCCAAGCCTGGCTAATTGGTTGAATGCGCTCTAACCATATTAAAACTATTTCGCGATTAATGGGTCGGCTCTAACTTGGAGCATCGATTTGTTGGACTCACTCCAAGGTCGATGTGAAGAGAGGTGAAGTTGGGTGCTATGCATATGATGCATACTTGTTAATGTGTTAACAACCCAATGTATGTGTAAACATTCAATTAGTTGATAGCACATTGTGATAGTTACATATATATGATATGTAATCGGTATACTTGATACCCACCATCATAGCTAAGAATGGCTTGTTGGACTCACTCCAAGGTTGTTCTTATCTATATTGGATATCACCCATTCGGAGATTGGACCTACGATCTCGAATTGATTTTGGGGTTTTTGAAATTCAAAATGAATGGGATTTTGTAAATGTATGTGGATGCATTTTAAAATCATCTTTCTCATATGTGCTCGCTTTGTATTTCTAGGTTAATCGCTGATCATGATGTCTTTGAATTTGCTCCATTTTGATTTGAATAAATTGATGGGCCGAACTTCTTGGGTGGCTTAGAAACTTGAGAATTGTTCTCAAGGTGAAAAGCTTGCGTATGTCTCGAAGCGCCTCTTCACTTAGTCTAGTGAGATGCAACTCGGACCAATTGTTGGCCTATCGAAACATGTGAGTGATTACGAGCAAATGAGTTGCATCATGCTAGGCGATGGAACCCAAGCTAGCGGCATGAGCATATGGATGCTCATATCGTAGTCCTTCATCTTTATGAGTTGTTTGATGAGCAAGTGAGATTGAAGGTTGAAGTCTCAGCTCCTCTTCACCTATGAGATGCAGAAGGTTCATCGTAGTCTTGCTCAACATCTTTGAAGGCTGTGGAGCCTTACTAGAAGCATGAGCAGGAGACGGTGCTGTTAGTTGATTCCTCGAAGAAAGGTTCTAAGAGGAAGTCAAAGGAACAACAGAAGGGAAAGAAGAAGAAGGCTAAGAAGGTAGAACTAGCACAAAGGAAACTTGCCATCATTATGGCAAGGAGAGTCATTCTTGAAGAAAGTGCAAGATTTATCTTGAGTCAGTGAAGAAGAATAAGGCATCGGATGCCCCATCTTCTTCGGATATCTTCGTTATTGATTGTCATTCTATTTCCTCGGACACTTGGGTATTGGATCTTTGGGTGTGGCTCACATATATGTAATGAGACATACATGGGCTAAGGAATAGAAGAAGACTCGTCGAGGAGAGTCAAATTTACGTGTTGGGAATGGAGCAAAGGTTCTTTTTTCGCCATCAGAACGTATTTGTTGAGACTCCCTACAGGACTTGTCTTAGAACTGGACAATTGCTTTTATGTTCCTTCATTGATAAAGAACATCATTTCTATTTCTTGTTTAAATAGAAATGGGTATCATTTGATTTTTAGTAACAATTGTTGTTACATAACTTTGAATGGAGTTCTTAATGGGATTGGAACTTTAAGCAATGGTATTTATACGTTGGACGTATCCAGTGACATTTTCAATATCGAAGCGAACAACAAGTGTGCTCGAAAGGATAATCAAATAGACTCCTATATGTGGCATTGTCGTCTTGGCCATTTAAGCAAGAAACGCATGTCAGAATTACACCGATGTGGAATTCTGGAATCGTTTGAATTGGATTCATACGATACATGCGAATCATGCTTAAAAGGCAAGATGACTAAGTTACCTTTTACTGGAAAAGGTGAACGAGTGGGAGAGTTATTAGGTCTAATACATACTGATGTATGTGGACCTATGTTAACTCAAGCTTTAGGAGGCTATAGCTACTTCATTACCTTCACCGATGATCACTCACGGTTTGGGTATGTGTTCTTGATGAAACAGAAGTCTGAAGCCTTTGAAAGGTTCAAAGAATTCAGAAATGAAGTAGAGAAACAACATGATAAGAGTATTAAAATACTTCGATCGGATCGAGGTGGTGAATACTTAAGTCAAGAGTTTCTTGATTATCTAAGAGACAATAGTATATTGTCTCAATGGACTCCGCCATATACACCACAGCATAATGGTGTATCTGAGAGGCGTAACCGGACCTTGTTGGACATGGTCAGGTCAATGATGAATCATGCGACTCTTCCCAAGTCCTTTTGGGGTTATGCACTTCAGACAGCTGTTTACTTGTTAAACAGAATGCCTACCAAGGTAGTCTCAACAACTCCATATGAGATATGGAATGGTAAGAAACCTCATGTATCTTACTTGAAGATATGGGGTTGTCCTGCTTATGTGAAGCGGACTGTATCAGACAAATTGGATGCTAAGTCTGATAAATGTCTATTTGTTGGATACCCTAAGGAAACAAGGGGTTACCAATTCTATCATCCTGTGGAACAAAAGGTGTTTGTTTCAAGGCATGCTGTGTTTCTAGAGAAAGAGTTTCTCTTGCAAGAAAACAGTGGTAGTGTCGTCGAGCTTGAGGAGGCTCGAGAGACTCAAATAGACATTGATGAGATACCTGGTGAAGCACAACAGCCGACAACTCATAGTGATGAGCAATCGGCTGGACCTATTGTAACACCACATCTTCGTAGATCTGGTAGAACATGGAATATTCCTGAGAGATATGGATTTCTCGTAAGTGAATCGAACGACGTGTTACTCATTGATGATGAGGAGCCTACCAGTTATGAAGAAGTGCTGACAAGTTCAGAAAGGGATAAGTGGCTTGGTGCCATGAAGTCGGAAATGGATTCCATGTATGAAAACCAAGTTTGGAACTTGGTTGACCCACCTGAAGGGATAAAGCCTATAGGGTGCAAGTGGGTTTTCAAGAAGAAAACCGACATGGATGGTAATGTGATTACCTATAAGGCTAGATTGGTGGGGAAAGGATATCGTCAAAAACAAGGTGTTGATTATGACGAAACCTATTCGCCTGTAGCTATGCTTAAATCCATTCGGATGCTCCTGGCCATAACGGCTCATTATGATTATGAGATATGCAAGATGGATGTGAAAATAGCTTTCCTTAATGGAAACCTGCTCGAGGACGTGTATATGATACAGCCTGAGGATTTCACATCGGTTGATAAAACCAAGGTATGCAAATTGCGACGGTCCATATATGGATTGAAGCAAGCATCCAGGAGCTGGAATATCCGTTTTGATGAGACCATCAAAAAGTTTGATTTCTCACAAAATCCAGACGAACCTTGTGTGTACAAGAAGGTTAGTGGGAGTGCAGTCGTGTTCCTAGTATTGTATGTCGATGACATACTACTTATAGGAAACGATGTTTCAATCTTACAGTCAGTGAAGGTTTGATTATCCAAGACATTCTCCATGAAAGACCTGGGAGAAGCAACATATATCCTCGGGATTAAGATCTGTAGAGATAGATCGAAACGGTTGCTTGGTCTTTCGCAGTCTACATATATAGACCGAGTGCTAAAGGGGTTTAGCATGTCAGAATCCAAGAAAGGTTTCCTACCCATCAGGCATGGGATACACCTTTCGAAGTATATGTGTCTGCGCACAGAAGACGAGAGGATTTGCATGAGTAAGATTCCTTATGCATCCGCAATAGGATCTATCATGTATGCTATGTTATGTACGTGGCCCGATGTATCGTATGCTCTGAGTGTCACGAGCAGATACCAGTCTGCTCCAGGAATGGATCATTGGGTGACTGTCAAGACAATCCTTAAGTACTTAAGAAGAACTAAGGATGTGTTCCTAATATATGGAGAAGGGGACATGGTGATACGCGGGTATACGGATGCCAGCTTCCAGACAGACAAAGATGATTTCAGGTCTCAGTCTGGATACGTGTTCACCTTGAATGGGGGCGCAGTGAGTTGGAAAAGTTCCAAACAAGACACTGTAGCGGATTATACCACTGAGGCAGAATACATTGCAGCTTCGGAAGCAGCAAAGGAAGCGGTTTGGATCAAGAAGTTCGTTTATGAACTTGGTGTGATTCCGGCCATTGTTGAAGCAATACCGGTCTACTGCGACAACAATGGAGCAATTGCACAGGCGAAAGAGCCAAGGTCTCATCAACGATCCAAACATGTGCTTCGCCGCTATCATCTTATCAGAGAGATCATCAGTAGGAACGAAATACAAATCGAGAAAATTCCCACTGAAAGGAACTTAGCGGATCCCTTGACTAAGGCATTACCTCAAAATAAGTTTGAGGGTCATGTTCGAGCTTATGGTATTGGATACCGTAGCGATTGGCATTAGGTCAAGTGGGAGTCTGTTAGTAATATATGAGAGATGTTTTAAGGCAATCGCCTTATGTATGAACCATTTATATGATAAATGAAGATTCACTATTTGAGTATACATGTTTTATGTATTTGATTGGATCTTAAACTCATTTACTGAATGTCCACGATACGATTCACAGTATGAGAGAATTTGTGATTGGATCACAACTAGTGAGTGTCTCTACATGTGTAATTGTGATGTATCGGAATTATCCCTAGTCGATGAATTGATGGATTTGGACACCATCAATTCTGTCGAGACTAGCACAAGGTATACTTCTTGGTGTATCCAAGCAGCTGATTCTCACTGGCTGGAGACATAGTGATGTCTGGAGTTAATCATGGATGCTAGTTATGGTAACTAGTTCATTGGAGTGACCAGTCGTAAGACTTCATATGGTTCTCTGCATATATAGATATGTCAATGAAGTTCTTACTGTGGCTTAAGTGCGATGTTCCTTTGACTTGCGGTATTCAAGTCATCTTGATCATAGAGACTTATGCTTTGACATCTTAAGCAAGCATCTCTAAGGAGATGTGGACCCGGGATGATTGGGTATAAGTCGAAGTGATCGAAGGTGTTTAAATAGCCTATAAAGGATTCACCACTCCTTGCGAGGAGATGTATACCCATGGCCTCTCAACGGATTGTTACTAAAGTCTTTGGCCAAAGCATTACATGTTTAGAGTAAGGTACTCTTCGATACATGTGGAGTAACTAGAATCCGTAGGACGAGGAAATGATACTTGGGCTAGGTGTGACGTAGTCAGCCTAGTGGGGACTGACACTATAGACCATGTCCTGAACCAAGTGGGTATAAGATGAGTGAAGGGAATGGGGCACGAATCATTCGAGCTGCTGAAGGGTTTCAGAAATAGTTCTGGATCAACCGTTGATCTTTTCGGTTAATTGGGGATCATGATGTACTACTAGGTGCCACTCATGATCGTTCTATAATTAATGGTTAATTATAGACGGCCAACATAAACCGAGAACCTATTTGGTCACACGCACAACGAGCGTAATCCAAAGGATTTAAAACGAGCTTGAGAATGGGATTCTCAGACCGAGAGAAACAAGGTTTGGTTGGACCAAACATAAAGCGAGCATGAAATCGTTTCAGTCGCAATGGAAGTGTGGATGGGCCGAGTCTTATGAAGACGTAATGGATGAACCAAAATGGTTTGGTTCTGATCCAATGGAGGAGAATAAACCAAAGGGTTTGGTTTATTTTAAATGAATGAACCAAAAGTTGGTTCGGTTCGTTTTAACTTAAAATAAACCATCATGGTTTGGTTTATTTTAACTTATCTTAATGGAGCGGGTTAACGGGCCTAATGGTTATGATCCATTAACCATTAAGAGAATTAGTTCTCTATAAAAGAGGGCTTAAGGGATAATTAAGCCCTAGCAAGGAGTTGCCGCCCAACCCTCATTGCCGCCCAACTCCATTGCCGCCCAGCTTGTTGTGCCGCCGTCCAAGTCCTTGCCGGCGTCCAAGCTTCAGCCGGTGATCCTCCGGCAACCCTCCGGTGATCTTCCTAGGCCTCGGTGAAAAGGTGAGCACTTGGCTTCCTTGTTTTGGCCGGCGCCTACTCCTCCACCAAGCTGTCCAGTTTTCTGGACAGCTTCTTCTCCTCTCGTCGGAGCGTCATTTGGACGACGGTTAGAGCTCCGACAGCGGCTATCTTACCGGGGATTCGATCTCCAGTAATCCTCTGAGGTGGAGGACGAAGGATTCGTCAATCGGTTGACGAATACCTCTCCGGAGAAGCGAGTTTTGAGGACTCGTCTTTGCATCCGAATTTGGATTCGGATCGTGATCATCTCTCGATCACGTCGTCTTCAACACGAGGCTAGTAACCCATACGAAGACGAAGCTTGTGGCTTAGCGAAGTCATCCAGAGGATACTCGGCGTGGATACGGATAGAGACGATCCTAGCGAGGATCGTTCCAGTTGATGCCGTTCCCGCTACACGTCATACAAAAGGTATAACGTAGATAAATTTCCTTTTATTGCAAATTTAAATTTACGGTTATGTCTACACTTGTTGTAATATGCATGCGTGTGTTGTGTGTGTTGTAATAAATATAGATTTATAATTTTTATTGCTTCCGCTGTGTTCATGTTTGCGAAACGTGATCGAACACACACACGCCGCGGTGCCGGAAACCCAACACAAGGTCAATAGGGAAGTCATCCCTAAGGTTGACCAAGATAGGTGCTTTGTGGCCAAGGTTTCCATGAAACCTAGGAAGACCATTAAGAAGGTTACTAGGGAGGTAATCCCTAAGGTTAACTTAGGCAAGACCACAATGACCAAGGCTAACATGCCTAGAAGGGTCATTAGGAAGGTATCTAGGGAAGTCATCCCTAAGGCATACCTAGTAAACCCTGGAAGCTCAAATAGGTTTTGGTTTCCTAAGAGCGTGATCGATTCACGCTAGATGGGTTTAGGTGTGTTAACCTTGATTGGATGGGTAGCTAACCCAACCATAGCAAAGTTGGCACTTTAGGATATTTTCAAGGTTATGGATACCTTGGATATAGATTATGATCCTAAAAGATTTAAGGATGTGCCAATACATTCTTGGGATTATGGAAAATCAATTAAATTAGCACAATTTAGGTTTAGAGGTCATAGTGTGCCATTTTGGGTTTTTGGCACATTTTGGGAAATTTGAGTAATATGGCAAAATATACTTAATTATATCAAATGACAACTAATATTAAAATTTAGGTATTATTATACCTATACATTTTATTTGTCATACTTTGTTTGTCATATAACATGGCATGACATCATATTTATTTTTAAACATTTAATATGTCATGATCATGTTTAGGATTAAGGTTTAATGTCATGTGTTTCTAGATTATATCATATGTCATGACATCATGATCATTGGCCATGTTTAATTATGTTATCATTTATGTCATGATCATTCATGCATTTAATTTGATTAAAATTGGTTTAAGGACAATGACATGACCTGGAGTCCCATTTATAAGGGAATCAAGTAGGGTTGCCTTAGAAAAATGCATGAAACCCTAGATTAAGAGAACAAAACCCACATCTCACATCACATTGACTTATGTGTATATTCATACACCCTAGATATATGTGAGATGCTAGGATATGAGTTAAGTTCAAGGTGCATAGTGTTAGGGCAATCTCTTGCCGTAATATGGTTTTGATGGTTTGGCAAAGGGTTTAAGTTAGTGTGTTATGTTGATTTGATATGTGCATTGAAGTCGTGCAGGACTTAGTAATTCGTACATGGAGCCGTGGCGAGTTTCACATCTCATGACTCGTGCCTTGAGTCGGTGAAGGATAGCTTTGCGGAAGCCGTGCGCTTGGAGCATCAGAGGGACCACCGGACGAGAAGCTTGGAGTGAAGCCGGAGGAAGTAGACTTCGAGGCAAGAGACACGAAGGAGCATTGCAGAGTCGTGCGCCTGATGCTGCTGAGGGACATGGCCGAGAACGAAGAGAACTTCGAAGGTGAAGGACTCCGAGAGATGAGAGTGAGCGATTGTAACCCGGGGAGGGGTAGCTCTTAGGTGAAACTTGGCCATTTGGCCAAGTGTCGGATGGGTTTTCCCGACACCAGTCGACTGCCATGTCATGGCAGTCGACTGCTCTGAGTCGAGTGAGTTCGACTGGTATCCGACTGATGGGTTTATGCCCAGGATCATTGCCATGGGAATGGCAATCGATCGCCGAAGATATCGCGCGTACGTAACCGCCAGAAGCGATCGTGGCCGACACGAGCCGACTCGAATGATCGCCAAGAGTTCCGTTGGACTACAACGGTCAGGATCCGATCCGCGTGTTCGAGGCCGTTGTGAGATCGCCAAGGGCGATATGTGGCGCTAACGGGAAGAAATCAGCCCTCTCTATAAAAAGAGAGGGTGTAAGCCTTTGAGAGGCTAATGCTTATGCTCCAAGTGATCTTCCTAGTGCCCCACAAGCTCTAAACTCTTCTTACTTGTTTTTACTCCATTCTTATTGTAAGAAGAGTGATCTTGATTGTAAAGGTTACCTCCACCTAGCTTGGTGCAAAGGAGAGACCAATAGTGATTGGCTTTGGAGGAGTGATTCACCTCGGACGAATCGGGATCGTGGATTAGCGGCGTAGCCGTGAACCACATTACATTCCTTTGTTAGCATTTGTATTTTCATTTATCGCTTTGTCTTTATTGTTTATGCTTCCTCTTGCGCTAACGATTGTGTAGACGAGCAAACGAACGAGAGAATTCCAACATCCATTTGAAGAGGGCTATTCACCCCCCTCTAGCCGGCGTATCGATCCCCTACAAGTGGTATCAGAGCCAAGGAAAGCTTGTCGAGGACTAACCACCACAACAAGCAAATTTTCGAAATGGCCGGCTCCAACATTCATCCTCCGAAGTTCGACGGCGAATTCTCTTGGTGGAAAAAGAGAATGGAGGTATTCTTCGAGACCGATTTTGATATTATGCTTATAATGGAAAATGGTTTCGAGTTGCCTAGGGATGAAAGGGGTGAACCAATTGAAAAATCATGTTGGACTAAGAAGCAAAGAGAGGAACACCTTGCAAACTCAAAGGCAAAACATTATCTTCTCAATGTGCTCCCTCAACAAGAGATCAACCGGATCGGAGAATGTGCTAGCGCCAAAGAGATGTGGGAAAAGCTTGTAGAACTCCATGAAGGCACATCCGAGGCCAAGCTAACTAGGAGAGACCTCCTCCGCTCCCAACTCTCAAACATCAAATTAGAAAAGGGAGAAAAGGTAACTTCCCTACATTCTAGATTTAAAGAAATATTAATTGGGCTAACAAGTGTAGGAGAAAATCTCTCCAACCGGGATATGGTAATGAAGGCCATAGATGCCTTTCCCCGGTCCTCAAGATGGAGCTCCATGGTGGATTCGTTTTACATCTCCAAGAACTTGGAAGTAAGTACCTTGGAGGAATTTTTCTCAACAATTGAGCTCCATGAAACTAGGCTTGAAGGAATACAAGAAGAGCCTAGAATTCAACCCTCAAGAGGAGTAGCTTTGATAGCGAACAAGGGGAAGAAGAAGATGGAAATCCCCTCCTCCTTCGATGACGAAGCGTCTTCCTCCTCCTCCATGGATAGCACCGAAGAAGCCTATATGGTAAGGAAGGTAAGACGTGCATTTAAGAATTTTAGATTTGATAAATCTCATGATAGGAATAGAAGACCAAGGGGGAAGGTCATATGCTACAATTGCCAAGGAGAAGGGCACATAAGGGACAATTGTCCTCTCTTAAACAAGAGCAAGGAAGAGAGGAAAAAGAAAGAAGAAAAGAAGAAGAAAAAGGGGAGCAAGAAAAAGAAGGAAGAGGAGAAGAAGACAAAGGAAAAGGGAAAGGCTAAAGCTCTCAAGGCAAGGACTTGGGATGATCCATCCTCATCCTCCTCATCATCATCGGATGAGGAGAATGCCTTTGTCACCAATTTAGCCTTGATGGCCTTTGATGACTTGGATTGCTCTTCATCCAAAAATGAAGGATCAAGCTCAAGTGGGGAGAGCTCAAATGAAGGGGGAGCTTCTACATCCTCATCATCCGAAGAAGAAGAGGACATGGAAACTATGGTAACGAAAGCCTCTCCTAAGAAAATAGTTTCCATAATTTCTAGTTTAACTAAGGACTTATTTGGAATGAAAAAGAAAAATAAAAGAATGCTTAATCAAATTAAGGCATTAGAAAATAAGCTAGAAAATGCATGCTTAAATGATAATATTTCTTCTAGCTTAAATGATGCATGCTCACATGACCTTTATGTGCCATTAGATGTTAGTGATGCATGTATAAATGAAAATAGGGCTTTAAGGGAAAAGGTAGATTATTTAACAAAAGCCCTAGAAAAATTCACAATTGGCTCCAACACATTGAACATGATCTTAGGGAGCCAAAGAGCTAGCTTCAACAAAAAGGGCCTAGGCTACAAGGAAAAGAAAAATGAGAAGGCCTACAAATGCCTAATAGCTAGGGGATAAGATAAGAAGAAAGTAATAGCTAGGAAATGGATCCCCAAGGAATACTTAGTTAACCCAATAGGGAAGAACTTATTTTGGGTTCCAAAATCCATCCTTAAGGGTTAGGATAACTCTAGGGTAGTCAACCATATGCAATTGACCTATATCATATTTTGGTTGACTTAGGATAGCGGGACAACATTTTTAGAATAGTGTTGGGTGATGATAACGTGCCCATAAATAGATAATAATGCTTAAATCATGATGATTAATATGATTCCTATGTATGGTTGCAATCATGATTTATGATTTTAATATTTGGCACGTAATCATGAGAAATAGGGTTGAATCATGCTTTAGGTGATACTTTGCTTATTATCATCTTATAATACCTAATGCATGACTATTATTTGATGAATACATGAGTTTCATGATCATAATGTAGAATTTATTCATATATGTCTTTATGATCATGAGGATTATTAGGTTGATACTTAACCTTGATAGAATTGCATGAATATATTGGTTAAGTATACACAAATACCCCCTAGGATGCATCTCACACTCACCATAGGCTACCTTGATTGAAAACTTAGCATGAGTGAGATGTTAGGATGATACAAATGTCCACTAATGCCTATGGCATTTAGATGGTCATTTAAAGTATCAAAATAGAAATAATAGACCAATCATGGGGAAGGCTTATGTTTAATTCATAGACATATTGCCCAAAGATCATGGTTGGATATTTCATATGTTTTCAAAACAATTTCTTACTTTAAAATACATGTATTCATGTTTTGAAACAATTGGATGCAAGACTAGGTGTTAAAATGGATACTCTTATGATCAAAAACCTAGTAGTTTTTAAAGCCTTTAGAATTTTAGCAAATCTCAGAAAATATAATGATTTTTCTTGAAAAACTATTTTTCATTGATAGATATACTTAAAAGAAATATGTTCCCAAATTTCATGATTTTTCAATTTTTTCTGAATTAATAATGCATTTCAATTTTCAAAGGAATCAGAATTTCGATTTTCCGGATGAATTTCGAAATTGATTCCTTTTGTGCCACCGATCATCATAATCGATAGCAATGATCGATGGATCAGAATGAAATTACAAGAACTGATTTTATCAGGTTTTGACTGATTTTAATATATGTTTCTCTTTATACTTGATTCCATGAGTTTATAACTTAGTATTAATATTTTTGATGGTGTCAAAGGGGGAGAAATAATTATGTTTAAGTTAATTATGATAGGGGGAGAAATTAAGGGGGAGTTTCATGGATTAAGGGGGAGTTGCATGTTGCTATATCATGTTTATGTTTACATGCTTTCTTTCCTTTGAAATTTATATCAAATGTTTTTACCTAACTTAAACGGATTGTCACATATCAAAAAGGGGGAGATTGTTAGGGCAATCTCTTGTCGTAATATGGTTTTGATGGTGTGGCAAAGGGTTTAAGTTAGTGTGTTATGTTGATTTGATATGTGCGTTGAAGTCGTGCAGGACTTAGTAATTCGCACATGGATCCGTGGCGAGTTTCACATCTCATGACTCGTGCCTTGAGTCGGTGAAGGATAGCTTTGCGGAAGCCGTGCGCTTGGAGCATCCGAGGGACCGCCGGACGAGAAGCTTGGAGTGAAGCCGGAGGAAGTAGACTTCGAGGCAAGAGACGCGAAGGAGCATTGTAGAGTTGTGCGCCTGATGCTGCCGAGGGACGTGGCCAAGAACGAATAGAACTTCGAAGGCGAAGGACTCCGAGAGATGAGAGTGAGTCATTATAACCCGGGGAGGGGTAGCTCTTAGGTGAAACTTGGCCATTTGGCCAAGTGTCGGATGGGTTTTCCCGACACCAGTCGACTGCCATGTTATGGCAATGATCGCTCGATCGAGAGTGAGTTAGGCCCAGCCAAATGCCGATAGTTGTCCAATTATTCCTATCGATGGCTATTGCCAGAAAATCTCATGGTCGTGTTTGAGACACAGAACGCTCATGGCCGTCGATTCTACGGAGCCGATCGGCTATTTGATCCAGCGATGGCCCAAGAGTTCCGTTGGACTAGCGGTCGGGATCCGACGTGTTCGAGGCCGTTGTAGTAATGTGATCATTTGCCAAGAAGCGTGATCGGTATGGCGGCAGGAAAATCAGCCCTCTCTATAAAAGAGTGGTGTAAGCCTTTGAGGCTAATGCTTATGCTCAAGTGATCTTCCTAGTGCCCCTGAGCTCTAAACTCTTCTTACTTGTTTTTACTCCATTCTTATTGTAAGAAGAGTGATCTTGATTGTAAAGGTTACCTCCACCTAGCTTGGTGCAAAGGAGAGACCAATAGTGATTGGCTTTGGAGGAGTGATTCACCTCGGACGAATCGGGATCGTGGATTAGCGGCGTAGCCGTGAACCACATTACATTCCTTTGTTAGCATTTGTATTTTCATTTATCGCTTTGTCTTTATTGTTTATGCTTCCTCTTGCGCTAACGATTGTGTAGACGAGCAAACGAACGAGAGAATTCCAACATCCATTTGAAGAGGGCTATTCACCCCCCTCTAGCCGGCGTATCGATCCCCTACAAGTGGTATCAGAGCCAAGGAAAGCTTGTCGAGGACTAACCACCACAACAAGCAAATTTTCGAAATGGCCGGCTCCAACATTCATCCTCCGAAGTTCGACGGCGAATTCTCTTGGTGGAAAAAGAGAATGGAGGTATTCTTCGAGACCGATTTTGATATTATGCTTATAATGGAAAATGGTTTCGAGTTGCCTAGGGATGAAAGGGGTGAACCAATTGAAAAATCATGTTGGACTAAGAAGCAAAGAGAGGAACACCTTGCAAACTCAAAGGCAAAACATTATCTTCTCAATGTGCTCCCTCAACAAGAGATCAACCGGATCGGAGAATGTGCTAGCGCCAAAGAGATGTGGGAAAAGCTTGTAGAACTCCATGAAGGCACATCGAGGCCAAGCTTAAAAGGAGAGACCTCCTCCGCTCCCAACTCTCAAACATCAAATTAGAAAAGGGAGAAAAGGTAACTTCCCTACATTCTAGATTTAAAGAAATATTAATTGGGCTAACAAGTGTAGGAGAAAATCTCTCCAACCGGGATATGGTAATGAAGGCCATAGATGCCTTTCCCCGGTCCTCAAGATGGAGCTCCATGGTGGATTCGTTTTACATCTCCAAGAACTTGGAAGTAAGTACCTTGGAGGAATTTTTCTCAACAATTGAGCTCCATGAAACTAGGCTTGAAGGAATACAAGAAGAGCCTAGAATTCAACCCTCAAGAGGAGTAGCTTTGATAGCGAACAAGGGGAAGAAGAAGATGGAAATCCCCTCCTCCTCCATGGATAGCACCGAAGAAGCCTATATGGTAAGGAAGGTAAGACGTGCATTTAAGAATTTTAGATTTGATAAATCTCATGATAGGAATAGAAGACCAAGGGGGAAGGTCATATGCTACAATTGCCAAGGAGAAGGGCACATAAGGGACAATTGTCCTCTCTTAAACAAGAGCAAGGAAGAGAGGAAAAAGAAAGAAGAAAAGAAGAAGAAAAAGGGGAGCAAGAAAAAGAAGGAAGAGGAGAAGAAGACAAAGGAAAAGGGAAAGGCTAAAGCTCTCAAGGCAAGGACTTGGGATGATCCATCCTCATCCTCCTCATCATCATCGGATGAGGAGAATGCCTTTGTCACCAATTTAGCCTTGATGGCCTTTGATGACTTGGATTGCTCTTCATCCAAAAATGAAGGATCAAGCTCAAGTGGGGAGAGCTCAAATGAAGGGGGAGCTTCTACATCCTCATCATCCGAAGAAGAAGAGGACATGGAAACTATGGTAACGAAAGCCTCTCCTAAGAAAATAGTTTCCATAATTTCTAGTTTAACTAAGGACTTATTTGGAATGAAAAAAAATAAAAGAATGCTTAATCAAATTAAGGCATTAGAAAATAAGCTAGAAAATGCATGCTTAAATGATAATATTTCTTCTAGCTTAAATGATGCATGCTCACATGACCTTTATGTGCCATTAGATGTTAGTGATGCATGTATAAATGAAAATAGGGCTTTAAGGGAAAAGGTAGATTATTTAACAAAAGCCCTAGAAAAATTCACAATTGGCTCCAACACATTGAACATGATCTTAGGGAGCCAAAGAGCTAGCTTCAACAAAAAGGGCCTAGGCTACAAGGAAAAGAAAAATGAGAAGGCCTACAAATGCCTAATAGCTAGGGGATAAGATAAGAAGAAAGTAATAGCTAGGAAATGGATCCCCAAGGAATACTTAGTTAACCCAATAGGGAAGAACTTATTTTGGGTTCCAAAATCCATCCTTAAGGGTTAGGATAACTCTAGGGTAGTCAACCATATGCAATTGACCTATATCATATTTTGGTTGACTTAGGATAGCGGGACAACATTTTTAGAATAGTGTTGGGTGATGATAACGTGCCCATAAATAGATAATAATGCTTAAATCATGATGATTAATATGATTCCTATGTATGGTTGCAATCATGATTTATGATTTTAATATTTGGCACGTAATCATGAGAAATAGGGTTGAATCATGCTTTAGGTGATACTTTGCTTATTATCATCTTATAATACCTAATGCATGACTATTATTTGATGAATACATGAGTTTCATGATCATAATGTAGAATTTATTCATATATGTCTTTATGATCATGAGGATTATTAGGTTGATACTTAACCTTGATAGAATTGCATGAATATATTGGTTAAGTATACACAAATACCCCCTAGGATGCATCTCACACTCACCATAGGCTACCTTGATTGAAAACTTAGCATGAGTGAGATGTTAGGATGATACAAATGTCCACTAATGCCTATGGCATTTAGATGGTCATTTAAAGTATCAAAATAGAAATAATAGACCAATCATGGGGAAGGCTTATGTTTAATTCATAGACATATTGCCCAAAGATCATGGTTGGATATTTCATATGTTTTCAAAACAATTTCTTACTTTAAAATACATGTATTCATGTTTTGAAACAATTGGATGCAAGACTAGGTGTTAAAATGGATACTCTTATGATCAAAAACCTAGTAGTTTTTAAAGCCTTTAGAATTTTAGCAAATCTCAGAAAATATAATGATTTTTCTTGAAAAACTATTTTTCATTGATAGATATACTTAAAAGAAATATGTTCCCCAAATTTCATGATTTTTCGAATTTTCTGGAATTAATAATGCATTTCTGAATTTTCAAAGGAATCCGAATTTCTGATTTTCTGGATGAATTTCAGAAATTCAGATTCCTTTGTGCCCGATCATTATCATCGATAGCTGATCGTGATGGATCATGAATCTGAAGAACCTGATTTTATCAGGTTTTGACTGATTTTAATATATGTTTCTCTTTATACTTGATTCCATGAGTTTATAACTTAGTATTAATATTTTTGATGGTGTCAAAGGGGGAGAAATAATTATGTTTAAGTTAATTATGATAGGGGGAGAAATTAAGGGGGAGTTTCATGGATTAAGGGGGAGTTGCATGTTGCTATATCATGTTTATGTTTACATGCTTTCTTTCCTTTGAAATTTATATCAAATGTTTTTACCTAACTTAAACGGATTGTCACATATCAAAAAGGGGGAGATTGTTAGGGCAATCTCTTGTCGTAATATGGTTTTGATGGTGTGGCAAAGGGTTTAAGTTAGTGTGTTATGTTGATTTGATATGTGCGTTGAAGTCGTGCAGGACTTAGTAATTCGCACATGGATCCGTGGCGAGTTTCACATCTCATGACTCGTGCCTTGAGTCGGTGAAGGATAGCTTTGCGGAAGCCGTGCGCTTGGAGCATCCGAGGGACCGCCGGACGAGAAGCTTGGAGTGAAGCCGGAGGAAGTAGACTTCGAGGCAAGAGACGCGAAGGAGCATTGTAGAGAGTTGTGCGCGATGTCGCGAGGACGTGGCCAAGAACGAATAGAACTTCGAAGGCGAAGGACTCCGAGAGATGAGAGTGAGTCATTATAACCCGGGGAGGGGTAGCTCTTAGGTGAAACTTGGCCATTTGGCCAAGTGTCGGATGGGTTTTCGACCCGATCGCCATGTTATGGCGCGATCGTGAGTCGAGTGAGTTCGACCGTATCCGATCGATGGGTTTATGCCCAGCAGCCGATCCATATCGGAATGGCGATCGCCGAAAGATATCGCGGACACGTAACCGCCGTAGCCAATTAGGCGATCGACTACGGAGGCCGATCATTCTTGAGGTCCAAGAATGATGCCAAGAGTTCCGTTGGACTACAACGGTCGGGATCCGACGTGTTCGGAGGTCGTTGTAGTGACGGCAGTCGACTGCCAAGGGCAGCAGTCGACTGGTGGCGGCCAACGGGAAGAAATCAGCCCTCTCTATAAAAAGAGTGGGTGTAAGCCTTTGAGAGGCTAATGCTTATGCTCCAAGTGATCTTCCTAGTGCCCCACAAGCTCTAAACTCTTCTTACTTGTTTTTACTCCATTCTTATTGTAAGAAGAGTGATCTTGATTGTAATGGTTACCTCCACCTAGCTTGGTGCAAAGGAGAGACCAATAGTGATTGGCTTTGGAGGAGTGATTCACCTCGGACGAATCGGGATCGTGGATTAGCGGCGTAGCTGTGAACCACGTTACATTCCTTTGTTAGCATTTGTATTTTCGTTTATCGCTTTGTCTTTATTGTTAATGCTTCCTCTTGCGCTAACGATTGTGTAGATGAGGAAACGAACGAGAGAATTCCAACATCCATTGGAAGAGGGATATTCACCCCCCTCTAGCCGGCGTATCGATCCCCTACACATAGTTTTTGCATCTAGATGAACTAAAACTCATCTTATTTTAATTGTGGAACATTGGGAAAGCTTGTGTACAAGTCATGTACATTAAGCCCAAAGAATATGATCCAATATAGGTTTTCAAAAACATTTTAAAATCACTTTAGAAAACCTTAGTGAAGTCTATCTTTTGATAGCAATCACCATTGATGAAGTTGATACAAAGTGAGCTAAAACATTAAAGTTTTTCTTCACTTTTGAACTTTGTATCAATTTCGATATTTTGTGAATAAAATATTTTTCCAATATTTTTCACCAATTGTATGTGTCAAAAGTATTATACGTATGAATTTTCATGATTTTTTTATATACGTATAATTATTTATGAATTTCTAAATTTCATTTCTGATAATTGAAATTCTGATATTTCAGTTATCAATCGACTGCTGCTTGATGGCAGTCAACTGATGAAGGGCAATTCGACTAATAACTGTAAGTAGTCGACTGCCAGGCAGATTTTGGGAAAAACAAGATTGTTTAGCGCATTTTCAGCTACGGTAAAATTCTCTAACCACTCCTAACCCTAGGATATGCTTTGGGAAGTATTTTAAAGGGTGAAAATCCATTGGATATGGATTAGGAGAGTTTTTAGGGTGATGTATCAAGTTTAAGGGGTTGGAAAGTTCATGTTGAACTTTGACCCTCATTTTGATGGTTAGAATTCCTATTGGCTTAGGGACTTCCCAAGGACATTGTTGGTGCAATGGTCAAGGGGGAGCAAGCCTTTAGAGGGAGGTATCCATCATGGGATGGTGGATGGTATTTTTCCTCATGAGGGGGAAAATGGATTTTGGAGATACCCAATTTGGAAATTGAGAGTGTATAGGATTGCCTCTCTTGAGTGATATGGGACTTATCACTAGGAAGATTGTAGGCATCCTAGGTATTTTTGGACCAAGGGAGAGATTGTAAGATCTCATTGGGACATGAGACATTGACCTCCTTGGAGGATACCTTTTTGATGTTGGTCAAAAAGGGGGAGAATGTTTGGGAGAGAATGTTTGGAATGTTTGGAGAATTTATAGAATTACCAATTTAGGATAATTGGTAAGGAGATTTGAGTTAGTCTTCTAACTCAAAGGTATGTGTTTTTGTCAAACATTAAGAAGGGAGAGATTGTTGGTGCAAACGACCCAGGTCACGATAGACCGGACTCGAGTTTAACTCAAGTGATGTTTTGATGTTTGACATGGAGATTTGACATTGATGTTTGACATTGATGTCTGATAATATTTTAGGGAGATTGTTGATGCAATCGACCCGGGTCATGATTGACCGGACTCGAGTTTGACTCAAGGAGGATTTTGATGGTTGACTAGAGTTGACCATGTCAAGGGAAAGTCCAAGTCTTGAGAACTTGGCATGTAAAGTCTAAGCATGGGTCTTGGCAAGGAAACGTCCAAGCATGGGTCTTGGCATGGAAAGTCCAACATGGGTTGGCAAGGGAAAGTCCAAGCCTTGAGTACTTGGCATGTAAAGTCCAAGCATGGGTCTTGGAAAGGAAAAGTCCAATATGGGTTGGCATTTGGAAAGTCCAAGGGTGTAGTCTTGGCCACATAAGTCCAAGAGTGTAGTCTTGACGGTGAAAGTCCAAGTCATGGGTACTTGGCATTTGAGAAGTCCAGGGGGTTTAATATTGGCGGCGTAAAGTCCAAGGGTGAAGTCTTGGCAGCATAAGTCCAATGGTTGGCGGCGTAAAGTCCAAGCAGAGTCTTGGCAGTGTAAGCCCAATGTGTCTTGGCGGTGAAGACACTGTTAGCATTACATAGCCGATAGAAGCACCTGAAGGCTAGCGCATGGATGAACAAGTCATGGATGACTTGGAGGGATCCGATAGGCGCAAGGCTGACGGAGGTGGCTGTTAGTAATATATGAGAGATGTGGACCCGGGATGATTGGGTATAAGTCGAAGTGATCGAAGGTGTTTGAATAGCCTATAAAGGATTCACCACTCCTTGCGAGGAGATGTATACCCATGGCCTCTCGTCGGATTGTTACTAAAGTCTTTGGCCAAAGCATTACATGTTTAGAGTAAGATACTCTTCGATACATGTACAGTAACTAGAATCCGTAGGACGAGGAAATGATACTTGGGCTAGGCGTGACGTAGTCAGCCTAGTGGGGACTGACACTATGGACCATGTCCTGAACCAAGTGGGTATAAGATGAGTGAAGGGAATGAGGCACGATTCATTCGAGCTGCTGAAGGGTTTCAGAAATAGTTCTAGATCAACCGTTGATCTTTTCGATTAATTGGGGATCATGATGTACTACTAGGTGCCACTCATGATCGTTCTATAATTAATGGTTAATTATAGACGGCCAACATAAACCGAGAACCTATTTGGTCACACGCACAACGAGGGTAATCCGAAGGATTTAAAACGAGCTTGAGAATGAGATTCTCAGACCGAGAGAAACTAAGTTTGGTTGGACCAAACAAGAAGCGAGCATGAAATTGTTTCAGTCGCAATGGAAGCGTGGATGGGCCGTGTCTTATGAAGACATAATGGATGAACCAAAATGGTTTGGTTCTAATCCAATGGAGGAGAATAAACCAAAGGGTTTGGTTTATTTTAAACGAATGAACCAAAGTTGGTTCGGTTCGTTTTAACTTAAAATAAACCATCATGGTTTGGTTTATTTTAACTTATATTAATGGAGCGGGTTAACGGGCCTTATGGTTATGATCCAATAATCATTAAGAGAATTAGTTCTCTATAAAAGAGGGATTAAGGGTTTGTTAAAACCTAATCCAAAAACCCTAACCTAGAGTTGCTGCCCACCTCTCCCCTTTGAAGAAGTCGGCGCCAACCCTAGTGCCGCCGCCCCTTCTCCTCCAACCGGCGACCAGCTTCTGCCATATTCTCCACTTGTCGGCATCAAGCTGCTGCCGGAGGAGCTCCGGTGATCTCCCTTGGGTTCGGTAATAAGGTGAGCTTCCACCTTTCCTTTGGCCGGCCCCTACTCCTCCACCAAAAGTTGTCCAGTTTTCTGAACAGCTTGTTTCCCTCTCGTCAGAGCGTCGTTTGGACAACGTTTGGAGCTCCGACAGTGGTAGCCTTGCCGGGGATTCGATCTCCGGTAATCCTCATAGGTGGAGGACGAAGGATTCGTCAAACGGTTGACGAATACCTCTCCGGAGAAGCGAGTTTTGAGGACTCGTTTTTGGATCCGAATTTGGATTTAGATCGTGATCTTCTCTCGATCACATCGTCTTCAACACGAGGCTAGTAACCCGTAAGAAGACGAAGCTCGTGACTTGGTGAAGTCATCCCGAAGATACTCGGTGTGGATACGGATAGAGACGATTCTAGCAAGGATCGTTCCGGTTGATGTCTTTCCCGCTACACGTGATACGTAAGATATACGTAGTTAAATTTCCTTTTATTGCAAAATTTAAATTTACGGTTATGTCTACACATGTTGTACTATGTATGCGTGTGATGTGTGTGTTGTAATAAATGTAGATTTATTATTTTTATTTCTTCCTCTGTGCACATGTTTACGAAACATGTTCGAACACACACTCGCCGCGGTGCCGGAAACCCAACAGTGGTATCATAGCCCAGGTTGTGTTTCGACATAATCATAAAATTGTTTTATGATAGTCATAATGATATTTCTGGAAATTTTCTACTTTTGGAAAGTTAGACGTTTTTATGGAAATTTTTCAATTTTGGAAAGTCTAGAAGTATTTATGGAAATCTTCCACTTTTAGAAAGTTGGAAGTATTTATGGAAATTGATATTTTCCATAAATAAAATATTTTATTAGATTTTGGAAATTTGTTTCCTAATTTAATCATGATTTGATTTGGGAAATCAAATCTTAAAATATTTTATTTTCATAAGTAGTTTTGATGATTTAGGAAATTGGTTTCCTAAATTGACTTTCCTTAATCAACTATTTCCACAAATAAAATATGTGATTAGATTTGGAAATTTGTTTCCTAATTTAATCATGATTTGATTTGGAGAATCAAATCTTAAACATATTTTATTTTCATAAATAGTTATGACATATAAGGAAATATTGTACATGACATAATTGTATGTCATGTAATTGCATTAGATGCATATCATTATGTCATGCGTGTCGTGACATGTAGATATATGCCATGTATGTCATGCCATGTAGATAATAGTTATTTGCATGCAAAGAGGATGAGACATAAAAACCCTAACTCAATATTAAAGCTACACCTTCCATTAATATGGTTAGAACCAGAGTTCCGTTTCTTGTTTGGGTTGTTGGACTCTCTCAAAGCCCGGCTCAAACCCGAACATGTTCAAACCATGGAATAGTTTAATACTAATATGGTAAGAGTCAGAGGTCAATCGTTAGCTTTGGTTGTTGGACTCTCTCCAAGCTGGGCTAATTGGTTGAATGCGCTCTAACCATATTAAAACTATTTCTCGATTAATGGGTTGGCTTTAACCTGGAGCATCGGCTTGTTGGACTCTCTCCAAGGTCGATGTAAAGTGAGGTGAAGTTGGGTGCTATGCATATGATGCATACTTGTTAATGTGTTAACAACTCGATGTATGTGTGAACATTCAAATAGTTAATAGCACATTGTGATAGTTGCATATATGTGATATGCAATCGGTATAGTTGATACCTACCATCGTAGTTATGAATGGCTTGTTGGACTCTCTCCAAAGTTGTTCATATCTATGATGGATATCAGCCCATTCGGAGATGGACCTACGATCTCCCGAAGTGATTTTGGGGTTTTTGAAATTCGAAAATTGAATGGGATTTATAAATGTATATTGATGCATTTTTAAAATCATTTTCTCATATATGCTTATTTTGTATTTCTAGGTCAATCTATTGATCATGACGTCTTTGAATTTGCGCACTATTTTGGATTCAAACAAACTGACTGGGCCTAACTTCCTGGACTGGCTTAGAAACCTGAGAATTGTTCTCAAGGCAAAAAAGCTAGCATATGTCCTTGAAGAGCCTCTTCCCAACCGTCCTAAGGACGATGCAACTCCAGACCAAATGTTGGTCTATCAGAAGCATGTGGCAGATTCTGAGCTGGCGAGTTGCATCATGCTAGCGGCGATGGTACCTGAGCTGCAAAAGCAGCATGAGCATATGGATGCTAATACCATGGTCTTCCATCTTCATGAGTTGTTTGACGAGCAAGCGAGATCCGAAAGGTTCGAAGTCTCCAGGCTCCTCTTCACCACGAAGATGCAAGAAGGTCCGTTTGTAGTGCAGTTTGTGCTAAAGATGAATGGGTACATCAAGCATCTAGCCACCCTCGGGTTTGTGATGGATCATTAATTAAGTATTGACTTAATTCTGCATTGTTTGCCCAAGAGTTTCTCACAATTTGTGATGAACTATCGAATGAACAAATTTGAATCCACTATTCCTGAGCTCCTCAATATGCTGAAGACTGTGGAGCCTTCTGTGAAGCATGAGGAGAAGGCGGTTCTGTTAGTTGATTCCTCAAAGAAAGGTTCTAAGAAGAAGGCAAAAGAACAGAAGAAAGGGAAGAACAAGAAGGCAAAGAAGGCAGAACCAACACAAAAGGGCACTTGCCATCACTGTGGCAAGGAAGGCCACTGGCGAAGAAACTACAAGATTTATCTTGAGTCCATGAAGAAGAAGAAGGCATCCGATGCCCCATCCTCTTCAGGTATCTTCGTTATTGATTGTCATTCTATTTCCTTAGACACTTGGGTATTGGATACTGGGTGTGGCTCACATATATGTAATGACATACAAGGGCTAAGAAATAGAAGAAGACTCGTCAGAGGGGAGTCAAATTTGTGAGTTGGCAATGGAGCAAAGGTTGTTGGGGTCGCCTTCGGAACTTATTTGCTGAAGCTCCCTAGTGGACTTATCTTGGAACTGGACAATTGCTATTGTGTTCCTTCTCTAATAAAGAACATTGTTTCTATTTCTTATTTAAATAGAAATGGTTTCCATTTGACGTTTAGTAACAATTGTTGTTATATAACTTTGAATGGCATACTTTATGGAACTGGAACTTTGAGTAATGGCATTTATACGTTGGACGTATCCAGTGACATCTTCAATATCGAAGCGAGCAAAAAGCGTGCTCGAAAGGATAATCAATTAGACTCCTATATGTGGCATTGTCTTCTTGGCCATGTAAGCAAGAAACGCATGTCCGAATTACACCGATGTGGAATTCTCGAATCGTTTGAATTGGATTCATACGATACATGCGAATCATGCTTAAAAGGCAAGATGACTAAGTTACCTTTTACTGGAAAAGGTGAACGAGTGGGAGAGTTACTAGGTCTAATATATACTGATGTATGTGGACCTATGTAAACTCAAGCTTTAGGAGGCTATAGCTACTTCATTACCTTCACCGATGATCACTCATGGTTTGGGTATGTGTTCTTGATGAAACACGAGTCTGAATCCTTTGAAAGGTTCAAAGAATTCAGAAATGAAGTAGAGAAACAACATGACAAGAGTATTAAAATACTTCGATCGGATCGAGGTGGTGAATACTTAAGTCAAGAGTTTCTTGATTATCTAAGAGACAATGGTATATTGTCTCAATGGACTCCGCCATATACACCACAGCATAATGGTGTATCTGAGAGGCGTAACCGGACCTTGTTGGACATGATCATATCAATGATGAATCATGCGAATCTTCCCAAGTCCTTTTGGAGCTATGCACTTCAGACAGCTATTTACTTGTTAAACAGAATGCCAACCAAGGTAGTCTCTACTACTCCATATGAGATATGGAATGGTAAGAAACCTCATGTATCTTACTTGAAGATATGGGGTTGTCCAGCTTATGTGAAGCAGACTATATCAGACAAATTGGATGCTAAGTCTAATAAATATCTATTTATTGGATACCCTAAGGAAACAAGGGGTTACCAATTCTATCATCTTGTGGAACAAAAGGTGTTTGTTTCAAGGCATGCTGTGTTTCTAAAGAAAGAGTTTCTCTTGCAAGAAAACAGTGGGAGTGTCGTTGAGCATGAGGAGGCTCGAGAGACTCAAATAGACATTAATGAGATACCTGGTGAAGCACAACAGCCGATAACTCATAGTGATGAGCAAACGGCTGGACCTACTGTAACACCACATCTTCGTAGATCTGGTAGAACATGCAACATTCCTGAGAGATATGGATTTCTCGTAAGTGAATCAAACGACGTGTTACTCATTGATGATGAGGAGCCTACCAGTTATGAAGAAGTGCTGACAAGTTCAGAAAGGAATAAGTGGCTTGATGCCATGAAGTCGAAAATGGATTCCATGTATGAAAACGAAGTTTGGAACTTGGTTGACCCACCTGAAGGCATTAAGCCTATAGGGTGCAAGTGGGTTTTCAAGAAGAAAACCGACATGGATGATAATGTGATTACCTATAAAGCTAGATTAGTGGCGAAAGGATATCATCAAAAATAAGGTGTTGATTATAACGAAACCTATTCGCCTGTAGCTATGCTTAAATCCATTCGGATGCTCCTGGCCATAGCGGCTCATTATGATTATGAGATATGGCAGATGGATATGAAAACAACTTTCCTTAATGGAAATCTGCTCGAGGACATGTATATGATACAGCCTGAGGGTTTCACATCGGTTGATAAAACCAAGGTATGCAAATTGGGACGGTCCATATATGGATTGAAGCAAGCATCCAGGAGCTGGAATATCCATTTTGATGAGACAATCAAAAGTTTGATTTCTCACAAAATCCATACGAACCTTGTGTGTACAAGAAGGTTAGTGGGAGTGCAGTCGTGTTCCTAGTATTGTATGTCGATGACATATTACTTATAGGAAATGTTGTTTCAATCTTACAGTCAGTTAAGGTTTGGTTATCCAAGACATTCTCCATGAAAGACCTGGGAGAAGCAACCTACATCCTTGGGATTAAGATCTATAGAGATAGATCAAAACGGTTGCTTGGTCTTTCTCAGTCTACATATATAGACCGAGTGCTAAACAGGTTTAGCATGTCGGAATCCAAGAAAGGTTTCCTACCCATCAGGCATGGGGTACACCTTTCGAAGTCTATGTGTTTGCGCACAGAAGACGAGAGGATTTGCATGAGTAAGATTCCCTATGCATCCGCAATAGGATCTATCATGTATGCTATGTTATGTACGAGGCCCGATATATCGTATTCTCTGAGTGTCATGAGCAGATACCAGTCTGATCCAGGAATGGATCATTGGGCGACTGTTAAGACGATCCTTAAGTACTTAAGAAGAACTAAAGATGTGTTCCTAATATATGGAGAAGGGGACATGGTGATACACGGGTATACGGATGCCAGCTTCCAGACAAACAAGGATGATTCCAGGTCTCAGTTTGGATACGTGTTCACCTTGAATGGGGGCACAGTGAGTTGGAAAAGTTCCAAACAAGACACTGTAGTGGATTCTACCACTGAGGCAGAATACATTGCAGCTTCGGAAGCAGCAAAGGAAGCGGTTTGGATCAAGAAGTTCATTTATGAACTTGGTGTGATTCCAGCCATTGTTGAAGCAATACTGGTCTACTGCGACAACAATGGAGCAATTGCATAGGCGAAAGAGCCAAGGTCTCATCAACGATCCAAACATGTGCTTCGCCGCTATCATATTATCAGAGAGATCATCAGTAGGAAAGAAATACAAATTGAGAAAATCCCCACTGAAAGGAACTTAGCGGATCCCTTGACTAAAGCATTACCTCAAAGTAAGTTTGAGGGTCATGTTACAGCTAATGGTATTGGATACCGTAGCGATTGGCATTAGGCCATGTGGGAGTCTGTTAGTAATATATGAGAGATGTCCTAAGGCAATCGCCTTATGTATGAACCATTTATATGATAAATGAAGATTCACTATTTGAGTATACATGGTTTCATGTATTTGATTGGATCTTAAACTCATTTACTGAATGTCCGCGATACGACTCACAGCATGAGAGAATTTGTGATTGGATCACAACTAGTGAGTATCTCTACATGTGTAATTGTGATGTATCGGAATTATCCCTAGTCGATGAATTGATGGATTTGAACACCATCAATTCTGTTGAGACTAGCACGAGGTATACTCCTTGGTGTATCCAATCAGCTGATTCTCACTGGCTGAAGACATTATGATGTCCAGAGTTAATCGTGGATGCTAGTTATGGTAACTAATTCATTGGAGTGACTAACCGTAAGACTTCATATGGTTCTCTGCATATATAGATATGTCAATGAAGTTCTTACTGAAGTTTAAGTGCGATGTTCCTTTGACTTGTGGTATTCAAGTCATCTTGATCATGAAGACTTATGCTTTGACATCTTAAGCAAGCATCTCTGAGGAGATGTGGACCCGGGATGATTGGGTATAAGTCGAAGTGATCGAAGGTGTTTGAATAGCCTATAAAGGATTCACCACTCCTTGCGAGGAGATGTATACCCATGGCCTCTCGTCGGATTGTTACTAAAGTCTTTGGCCAAAGCATTATATGTTTAGAGTAAGGTACTCTTCGATACATGTGCAGTAACTAGAATCCGTAGGATGAGGAAATGATACTTGGTCTAGGTGTGACGTAGTCAGCCTAGTGGGGACTGACACTATGGACCATGTCCTGAACCAAGTGGTTATAAGATGAGTGAAGGGAATGGGGCACGATTCATTCAAGCTACTCAAGGGTTTCAGAAATAGTTCTGGATCAACCGTTGATCTTTTCGGTTAATTGGGGATCATGATGTACTACTAGGTGCCACTCATGATCGTTCTATAATTAATGGTTAATTATAGACGGCCAACATAAACCGAGAACCTATTTGGTCACACGCACAATGAGCGTAATCCGAAGGATTTAAAACGAGCTTGAGAATGAGATTCTCAGACCGAGAGAAACTAAGTTTGGTTGGACCAAATAAGAAGCGGGCATGAAATCGTTTCAGTCGCAATGGAAGCGTGGATGGGCCATGTCTTATGAAGACATAATGGATGAACCAAAATGGTTTGGTTCTAATCCAATGGAGGAGAATAAACCAAAGGGTTTGGTTTATTTTAAACGAATGAACCAAAGTTGGTTCGGTTCATTTTAACTTAAAATAAACCATCATGGTTTGGTTTATTTTAACTTATATTAATGGAGCGGGTTAACGGGCCTTATGGTTATGATCCAATAATCATTAAGAGAATTAGTTCTGTATAAAAGAGGGCTTAAGGGTTTGTTAATCCCTAATCCAAAAACCCTAACCTAGAGTTGTCGCCCACCTCTCCCCTTTGAAGAAGTCGGCGCCAACCCTAGTGCCGCCGCCCCTTCTCCTCCAACCGGCGACCAGCTGCTGCCATCTTCTCCACTTGCCGGCATCGAGCTACTACCGGAGGAGCTCCGGTGATCTCCCTTGGGTTCGGTAATAAGGTGAGTTTCCACCTTTCCTTTGGCCAGCCCCTACTCCTCCACCAAAAGCTGTCCAGTTTTCTGGACAGCTTGTTTCCCTCTCGTCGGAGCGTCGTTTGGACGATGTTTGGAGCTCCGACAACGGTAGCCTTGCCGGGGATTCGATCTCTGGTAATCTTCATAGGTGGAGGACGAATGATTCGTCAAACGGTTGACGAATACCTCTCCGGAGAAGCGAGTTTTGAGGACTCATTTTTGGATCCGAATTTGGATTCGAATCGTGATCTTCTCTCTATCACATCGTCTTCAACACGAGGCTAGTAACCCGTACGAAGATGAAGCTCGTGACTTGGTGAAGTCATCCCAAAGATACTCGGTGTGGATACGGATAGAGACGATTCTAGCAAGGATTGTTCCGGTTGATGCTTTTCCCGCTACACGTGATACGTAAGGTATACGTAGTTAAAATTCCTTTTATTGCAAAATTTAAATTTACGGTTATGTCTACACATGTTGTACTATGCATGCGTGTGATGTGTGTATTGTAATAAATGTAGATTTATTATTTTTATTTCTTCCGCTGTGCACATGTTTACGAAACATGTTCGAACACACACTCGCCGCGGTGCCGGAAACCCAACAGTGGCTAGAAGGCTTAGGTCTAGGCTAAGTGTGGTCTAGCAAGTATGGACACACCATACTTGAGGTTAAAACCTCATATTTGAGGTTGGCAGTCGATTGGCATTATGGCCGGTTCGACTTCCTGAGTCGACTAGAGTTCGACTGTCATTTAAGGGCTGAAAAGGCTCTGGCAGTCGACTGCTCATTGGAGCAGCCAACTGATGGGCTGATTAGCCGACTTCCATGGACGGTAGTTGACTGATGGTTCGGCCGCGAGCATTGAATGCTCAGTAGATGACTGGGCGGTCAGCTACGGGCGCTGGTAGTTGACTGCCAAGAGATCCATTGGAATTTTTCCAGCGTGGATCGAGCCATTGTCTCACGATAATAGTGTTGGCAGTCGACTAGGGACTTATGGCAGTCGACTGCCAGGCGGAAATCCAGATTGCACGGAAGGATAAAAGGAGCTCGACAGGAGGGATTTTTCAAGCAATTTCTTGGACGTTCTTTAAGCGATTTGCTGCTGTAAATCAGGGTCTTCAACCACAGTTCAAGCAATCAACAAGCAAGCATTCAAAAGAGTATTTGTAAAGTTTTTCTTTCCATAGATTGTTGAATTCCTTTTATATTTGCTTATTTTACTTTGTATTACTTAGTGTAATCTTTGTACGAGGTTTCTCCACCTCTGATTTATTCTGAGGAGTTATTCTTGATTAGTGGTGTGTGGTCGCATCGCTAGAGCTCGTTGAGCTCGATCCGTGGAGTAGGAACCATTCGGTTCCAAACCACGTTACATACTTGTGTATTGTTGTATTTGTGTTTTCCTTCGCTTTCATTATTGCTATTATTTCTATTTCCACTGCGCTAACAAGATTTGTAGACAAACATGAAACGAATTCCATCGAACACCGAAAAGAGCTATCCCCCCCCCCCCCTCTAGCGACGCCAACGGTACTAACAAAGTGTCCCACTTGGACTTCTCCATCATATGGTCAACCCCATGTCAACCATATAGTCAACCTATTGTCAAACAATGGTCAACTCATCATCAAATATCAAAACACAACATCAAAATACTACTCGAGTCAAACTCGAGTCTGGTCAATCGTGATCTGGGTCGATTGCACCAACTATTTATTCTTAGGATTTGTGTCTAAAATAATATTTTTTTTCTTAGATTAAGTAAATTTTCTCAGACTTGGTGCCTAATATAATTGCCTAAGGGCTAGGTAGTTATATTCCCTCTGCGGAACTATAACAACCCGCTATAGTGGCTAAGTAAAAATTTTTTAGGGCTCCGTGTCTAATATAATAGCCTAAAGGTTAGGTAGTTACATTCCTTCTACAAGACTATAACAGTCTGTTATAGTGGATAAGTAAAATTTTCTCAGACCCTACGCTTAATGCCATGGTGTTTGTGTAAAAGCATAGCATGATAGGGTATTGTGATTGCTTTCGAGTTCAGTAAAGTATTCTTTATAGACACTTGTAAAACTTCATTCGACTTGGCTCTTCAATTTTACTAAAGAGGGGAAACTTATGATGGGTTTGGAAATTTCTATACCTATGTTTGAGGTATAGTGTGGTAGAGTATCAGAACTGCTTTTGGATTCAGTAAGGCATTCTTTAGAGATATTTGTAAAACTTCATTCGACTTGGCTCTTCAATTTTACTCAAGAGGGGGAAATTATGATAGGCCCGAAATTTTCAGTCAAAGCATGTTAGAAGTGATGTGGTGGAGCACCTTGTGTATTTTCAGGACAGATTATGTATTTCCCGAGTGGTATAGATATTTCTCGAGTTCAATAGAGATGGGTAGTATAGTTGACTCAGAGCTCAATTTTGTAAAGTGTCAATTCAGAAACACCTTACAGGTTTCCCGAGTAGCCTATGTATTTTCGGAGTGGTATGGGTATTTCTTGAGTTCAGTAGAGATGGGCAGTATAGTGGACTCAGAGTGTTGTGAAATATCAGTGTTGAACATCTTATAGGCTTTCGAGCAACGTGTGTAATTCCCGAGCAGCATATATGTTTCTCGACCAGCATGTGTACTTCTCGAGCTTAGTAGGAATAAGGCAGTATAGTCTATTCAGAGCTCAGTTTTCTGAAATATCAGAGTTAAACATCTTATAGGTTTCCCGAGTAGCATGTATGTTTCCTGAGCAACATGTGTATTTTCCGAGCAACATGTGTATTTCCCAACCAACATATGTGTTTCCCGACCAGAATGTGTATTTTCTGAGCTCAGTAGGAATAAGGGAGTATTGTCTATTCAGAGCTCAGTTTTGTGAAATATCAGAGTTAAACATCTTATAAGTTTCTGGAGTAGCATATATGTTTCCTAAGCAGCATGTGTATTTTTTGAGCAGCATATGCGCTCTCGACCAACATGTGTATTTCTTGAGCTCAGTAGGAATAAGGCAGTATAGTCGATTCAGAGCTTATTTTTGTGAAATATCATAGTTAAACATCTTATCAGTTTCTCGAGTAGCATGTGTATTTCCCAAGCAGCATATGTGTTTCCCGACCAGAATGTGTATTTCCCGAGCTTAGTAGAAATAAGGCAGTATAGTCGATTTAGAGATTAGTTTTGTGAAATATCAGAGTTAAATATCTTATAGGTTTCCCGAGTAGCATGTATGTTTCCTGAGTAACATGTGTATTTTCTGAGCAGCATATTTCCTGAGTAGCATATGTGTTTCCCGACCAGCATGCGTATTTCCCGAGCTTAGTAGGAATAAGGTAGTATAGTCGATTCAAAGCTCAGTTTTGACAAATATCAAAGTTAAACATCTTATAGGTTTCCCGAGGGGCATGTATGTTCCCTGAGCAGCATGTGTATTTCCTGAGTAGTATGTGTATTTCCCGATCAGTATATGTGTTTCTTGACTAGCATGTGTATTTTCTGAGCTCAGTAGGAATAAGGCAGTATAGTCAATTCAGAGCTCAGTTTTGTGAAATATCAGAGTTAAATATTTTATGGGTTTCTCAAGTAGCATGTGCATCTCCTGAGTAGCATGTGTTTCTCGAGTAGCTTGTTGGTTTTTTGAGCTTTATGAGGATTTCTCGAATTCAGTAAGGGTGAATGATGTGGGTATGCTAAAGTACAATAAGATGGGATGTCAAGGGATCTTTTGAGTAAGAAATATTTTTATTATTATTTATTGGAAATTTGTATATGGTTTATTTTTATATAATTGATAAGGAAGAAGGAGGGACACGTGAAAGACATGGAAGAAATCATTTTGAAAGAAAGTGGGAAAAATAGTTACATCTCGACAGGCTGGTAAGGGCATTAAAGTAAATTCATCTTGGAGTAAGGTTGTGCAAATTTCCTATAAAAGGGGCAGAGATGGGAGGAAGAGGTGGATGGTTCTTTCTTCTCTATTTGGAACACAAGGATCTCGTCTTATTTCTTCTTCATTCTACCATTCTACTCTTCCGGTTTTTACTTGAGCGTCGATGGGGTCGTGCCAGCAATGCCGACCAACCTCTGATGATTCTCTTTGAGTGACAGATCTAGCATTTGGCCAAGAAATTCCAAGTTTTAGCAAGGGCCCTTAAGAAAGAAGAAGGGGATCTGAGTGGGCAGAAGAAGAGGGCAAAATCTTATTTTAAACCATGGTCTATATGCTAGATATACATGACTTATATATTAGCTTCCCTCATAATTCATTAATGTCATAATATGAGTTTGTGTTCATCTAGATGCAACATCTGTGCACCTTGAACTTAAACCATTTTCCTAACATCTCACATGTGTCTAAGGTGTATCAATACATACATGTCTTCCTTATGGTCTTTGTGAGATGTGGATTTTGTTTTTTTCCCTAATCTAAGGATTTATGTATTTTATCTAGACAACTATATTTGATTCCCTTATCATGGGACTTCAAATCATGCCATTTGGCTTAATTTCATTTTAATTATCCTAAATGCATGAATATGATCATGGCATAATAGATGTGCATAATTTAAAATATTTGTCAATAATCATGATATCATGACATAAAAAAAACTAAACACAAGAATTACATAATTAACCTAAAAATTATCATGACATTGTAAATGATTAATATGAATCATGATGTTATGACATGGCAAGGCAAACAAAGCATGACAAATATATAAAATGTCAAGGTATAGAATTCCTAAGTTTTAAATCGGTCATTTTCTAAAGTTATATCAATTTTGCCTTAATACCAATTTTCCCTCAAATGTGTCAAAAATCCAAAATGACACACTATTGACTCTCACCTATCTTGTGTCAATTTTGATCAATTTTTCAAACTTCTTTAATTATATTGGCACATCCTAAAATCTTATAAGATTTAATTTTCAATCTCATTTTCAAGGTATCACATCACCTTGAAAATGTCCTAAAGTATCAACTCTACCATGGTTAAGTTAACTACCTACTCATTCAAGGTTGACACACCTTAACCCATCTAGCATGAGGGAATCACGCTTGTAGGAATTCAATACCTATTAAAGCTCCATGGGTTTTGTAAGTACTCACTAGGGATAACTTCCCTAGTTACCCTCCTAATGACCCTCTTAGGCTTTGAAGCCTTAGTCATTTGGGTCTTTTCAAGGTTAATTGTAGGGGTAACTCCCCTTGTAACCTTGTTAGTGACTTTGTTAGGTTTCTTCGAAACCTTAGCCACTAGACACTTACCACAGTCAACTCTAGGGATGACTTCCCTTGTGACCTTAGTACTCCTAGACCTATGGTTTGTTCCATAGTTAAATGGAACATTGTGATAGGTAAGCTTGTCTACCTTGGACTTAGGCTTGTGACCCAAACCTTTCTTGTCCATAGACAATGCTTGCCTCCTAGACCCTAAATTTTGATTCTTAGACCCTTTAATTGAATTTTTCATAATTTCAAGGATCTTTTCTAATTTTTCAAGCCTTGACCTTAGGGCTTGGTTTTCTTTTTCTAATGCTTCAATTTTTGAATTTCTATTATTTCTTGAGATATTCTACTTTCTAGGCATGTGTCTAGATTTCTTGGGATTAATGCTTAGGTTCTTGTTATCTACCTTCTATTGGATCGAAAGCGTCACTAGAGGGGGGATGAATAGCGAGCGTAAAATCTTTTCGTCTTTTCGTTCATTCGATTAAAACATAGAGATGCATAGTGGAAAAATAAATAACACGAGTTTATTTTTACTTGGTTCAAAACCCAACAGTTGCTAATCCAAGGCCCCGTAATCCTTGACCGCGTACGAAGGGACAATCCACTATAGAGTCTCCTCCTCGTTAGAGGTAGGAGACAACGATCACAAAAATCGAAAGCACGAGGATGAGGCAACAAGCCTACCTCACCTCGTTATGATTAAAACCATGAATACAATAACTAAATAGAAACAAACTTGCTGCTGCCGACGAAGAAGTTGTATGCTTGGCATTGCATCGGCATTATGACGGCGTTAGAGCTTTAGCGTTGTAGGAGAACTTGAGAATAAGATTGATAATTGTTGGGTTGGAGTCCTCCCCTCCTTTTATAGACTTGTGCCTTGGAATAAGTCTAGATGTAGATCTACAACTTTTGGAACTTATCACGAGATGACACCTTATTTATCGCAAAGTGGTGGCGTCAAATATTATCCTTTTTAACCTAGCGCAAAAGGTTGATTCATCGCCATCAGTTGACTGATGCCTTTCATCAGTCGACTGATGTGCAGTAGTAGACTACCAATAGCCAGCAGTCGACTGTCAGCCTGGCCACTTCCCTGCAATAAGAGGTTAGCACAGAAAATGGTAAATGTGATGGTTTCTTACCATCCGATCTCGACTTAGACCTTCCACTGGAAGTCTTAGTCGGATCGCCGCCTACGGTCATCCCTGTATAGAGGACATGATCTTACCATCTCTTTTCGCACTCGTGCTTACCTATGGTCCTTTATAATCTGTCGCTTTGCTTCCGGTCTTCACCTGGGTTCTTTGACTCCCACGAAGTTCTCCCGGTGTCGCCCGACCACTACGGTTTCCCAACTCGGGATTCTCCGGGTGTCGCTGCCCTTTAGCTTAGCTTAACCATTTCCTGCACACTTAATTCAGCTCATGAGATAACAATATGATCTTAACTTTGGATCTTTGCCATAATCAAAACCTAGGTTCGATTATCTGGTGCCCCTGCACTAACACCTTCCTATCCTTAGGTAAGGTTGATTTAATATTGTCTTTAGGTAAATTGACATGTTTAGCACCTAGAGAAAAATATTTATTTTTAGCATGATTTCTATCATGATGAACAATAGCAAGAAAATTATTAGCAAGTGATACCTTGCTAGTGTTCTTCTTGACATTACAAAAAGTAGGAGCGTTATTAAATGATACCTTGGGGTTTGTCTTAGCTCCCCCTACATGTGAAGCTCCACCTTTGTCCCTGCTAAAGTTCCTCTCCCTAAGCATTGACTTCTATAATGACATAGTTTTTGGCACTTGAAGCATATAATATGCTCCTTGCTCTTGTGTGTTGAGGCTCCAGCATCCTTTGACTTGTCCTTGACTTTAGGTGCCATGGGAACCTTCTTCTTAGCCAACTTTGGGCATTTACTCTTGTAATGCCCATGTTCCCTACACTCAAAGTACATTATAAGATTTTTATTTTTATGACAAATTCTTGAGTTACCTATGGAGAAATCTTGAGCTTGCTCTTCTTCTCGTCCGGAGGTAGATGGTTCATGACCTATGACATTGGGGGGTCATGATGTACTGCTAGGTGTCACTCATGATCTATTCATAATTAAGGCGTTAATTATGAATGGCCAACATAATCGGGAACGTATTGGGTCACACGCACTACGGGTGATCTTGAGATGTTAAACAAGTCTGAGAATGAGATTCTCATTGAGAGAGGATATGTCTGGTTGGACCATACCAAGGGGGTGTGAAACGAAGGCTATGGAACCTTCTATGGCCTTGTCGGACTTAACACGACTATATCGCACTCAAACGAAGTCAAACGGACCATATAGAGCCTCACATGACCGTGCCTAACTTGGCATGGGTCGTGCCTAGCTCTAGCCACAAATTGACAAAGTCTGGGCTGGGCCCAGAAAGACACACAGCCAGGCCATGTGAATCCACACCGCTAGGCCATGTGAATTCACACGGTCGTGTCGCATCTCCGTCGATTTTGGAGATTTTCTCTTATGGAAATTTCTTGAGTTGTTCTTACCTTAATTATGGGATAATTATGATAAGATATGTTCTATTTAAGTGTCATAAGATGACCTAATCAAGAGATCTATAAAAGGATCCCTTAATAATCTTTGGCTAAGGTTTTTTTGTTTAGGTTTTCTCCCTTGGTAGCTGTCGTTGCTCTCTCCTCTCTCCTCTTCCCTTGTCTCTACCGGTTGGCTAGCACCAATCGGAGACAAAGACTTGCTGCTCTAGGAGTTGTCTCAGGTGATCCCGGCATGGATACTGATAGAGTCAAGTCCCATTGGTCTTGCTTGTGGTTTCGACGAATTCAAAAGAATCCCAAATGTATAACTTCTCCTTCTCCTTGCATGTTTTCATGTGATTATGCCAAAACAAGTTTTCTTGGCCCCAGGGGATGTTTGGGATGTAATAAAAATTATTTTTATTCGCTTTAGTCCGTTGTGCATGATCCCGGACTCCCCAACAAGAGGTATCAGAGCCACCTTGTTCGTTTAGCATAGATTACATGTTATAGGAGAATATTTAAAGCATGTTTGATGTTTTAATATACCTGTGTCATGTTTATCTATATGATAGATTAGAGTATGCTTGATTTTATATATAGGATATGTTTGTAATCGAAAAGGAAATACCAAGGATGCACTAAGAAACACCGAAGGTGTTAGCCGCATCGTTAGAGCCTAAGCATAGACTCACGTTCACATCGGGAAATTTATTTCCTAATGTGACCTTGGTTTTTTCATATTTAGGTTTATTTCATTTTTATATGAGACCCATAATAATCTGAAATCCCTCGTGCAAATATTAGGGCTAACACCTTCCATTAATATGGTTGAACCAGAGTTCTTTTTCGTGTTCGGGTTGTTGGACTCTCTCCAAGCCTGGCATGACATCGAGCATCTTCAATTCATATGAGATTCAATGTTTATTTAAATGGTAAGGACCAGAGGTCAATTTTAAGTTTGGGTTGTTGGACTCCCTCCAAGCCTGGCTTATAAATTGGATGTGTTCAAATGATTTAAATTCAATCTCATGATTAATGGGTCGGCCCTAACTGAAAGCATTGATTTGTTGGACTCTCTCCAAGGTCAATGTGGACAAAGGTGAAATTAGGTGATATGCATTGGATGTATATATGTAAATGAGTTAACAACCTAATGTATATGTGAACATTCAATTAGTTGATAGCATAAAGTGATAGTTATATATTTGATATATAATGGGTACTGTTGATACCTAACATTATGACTATGAATGACTTGTTGGACTCTCTCTAATGTAGTTCTTAGTCATAATGGATATCAACCCACTAAGAGATCACCTACCATCTCTCGAATTCAAAGTGAGGGCTATTGAATTTGATAAAAATAGTGGGAGTTTCTTATTAATATAAATTGTTTACATTACTATAAATTCATCTCTCTTATACACATCTATTTGTATGTCTAGGTACTAATTAGAACAGCATGTCAACCTCCATTAATTTACGTTCGATTTTGGACAACAACAAATTGACTGGGCCAAACTTCTTGAACTGGCTTCGCAACCTGAGAATTGTTCTAAAGGATGAAAAGCAAGCTTATGTCCTTGAAGAGGTTCTTCCTAAACCTCATGCAGACAATGCATTTGGTGACCAAAAGTTGGGTTACCAGAAACATGTTGTTGACTCTGAGATGGTGAGTTGCATTATGCTAGTGTCGATGTCTTCTGAGTTACAGAAGCAACATGAGCATATGGATGGGCAATAGAAGAGAAACTGCAAGCGGTATCTGGAGTCACTGAAGCAGAAAAAGGCATTTGATGTCCAATCTACTTCAGGTATATTTGTTATTGAATGTCATATTGTTTCTTCTAGCACTTGGGTATTGGATACTAGGTGTGGCTCATATATATTTAATGACATACATGGGCTTAGGAACAGAAGAAAACTAGTTAAGGGAGAAGCAGATCTAAGGGTTGGCAATGGAGCAAAAGTTGCTATAGTAGCCAAACGTACTTATATGTTGCGAGTTCCTACGGGACTAGTTTTAGAGTTGGATGATTGTTTTTATATTTATGCTTTAATAAAAAACATTGTTTCTATTTCATGTTTGAATAAGAAAGGTTATTATTTGACGTTTAGTAATAATTATTGTTACATTACATTGAATGGTGTTCTTTATGCTACTGGGATATTAAATAATGGGATCTACACATTAGATACATCCAACGAGATATTCAATATCGAATCAAATAAAAAAAACGCTAAGTTAGATAATCAATTAACCTCTCAATTATGGCATTGTCATCTTGGCCATATAACCAATGAATGCATGTCCAAACTGTAGAGGCTTGGCATTTTGGAGTCTTATGAATCAGATTCATTAGACACATGTGTTCCATGCTTAAAAGGAAAGATGACTAAACTATCTTTTAGAGGAAAGAGTGAATGAGCAGTTGAGGTATTGGGCCTTATACATATCGATATATGCGGACCAATGTCAACTCATACTATAGGAGGTTATAGCTACTTCGTTACCTTTACGATGATTATTCACGATATGGGTATTTGTATCTGTTAAGATACAAGTCTGAAGTCTTTGAAAGGTTTAAAGTTTTAGAAAGGAAGTAGAGAAACAACTTGGGAAAAGTATTAAAGTACTTCAATCGGATCGAGGTGGTGAATACTTAAGCCAAGAGTTTTAAGATTATCTAAGGACAATGGCATCTTGTCCCAAAGGTCCACCTTACATGCCACAACATAATGGTGTGGCTGAAAGGCAAAATTGAACCTTGTTGGATGTGGTTAGGTCAATGATGCAGCATGCAAATCTTCCAAAAACCTTTTGGAGTTATGCACTCGAGACCGCTGTTTACTTGTTAAATAGAGTCCCGACTAAGGAAATCTCTACTACTCTATATGAGATGGAAAGGTAGAAAACCTCATTTATCTTATTTGAAGATATGGGATTGTCATTCTTATGTGAAGAGGATAGTATCAGACAAGATGGAGGCTAAGTCTGATAAGTGTCTATTTATTGGTTACCCTAAGGAACCGAGGGGTTACCAATTCTATTATCCCTTGGAACAAAAGGTGTTTGTTTCAAGACATGTTGTATTCCTAGAGAAGGAGTTTCTCTTACAAGAAAATAGTGGGAGTGAGGTTGAACTAAGTGTAGTTCAAGAGGCTCCGGTAGACACAGAAGAGATGCCTAGTCAAAAACCACAGCTGATTACTCATTCGGATGAGGTGATAGCTGAACCTGATAATACACCACCTTCTCGTAGATCTAGTAGGACACGTAAGATTTCTGAGAGATATGGATTTCTCATAAGTGAATCTAATGACGTGTTGCTCATAGATGATGAGGAACCTACTAATTACGAAGAGACACTGAATAGTTCAGAAAGGGATAGATGGCTAATAGTCATGAAATCGAAAATGGATTCCATGTATGAAAACCAGGTTTGGAACTTGGTAAACCCACCTGAAGGCATAATGCCTATAGGGTAAAGTGGGTTTTCAAGAAGAAAACCGACATGGATGGTAATATTATTACCTATAAAGCTAAATTAGTGGAAAAAGGCTATCGTCAAAGGCAAGGTGTTGACTATGACGAAACCTTTTCACCAGTAGCTATGCTTAAATCCATTCGGTTACTCCTAGCCATGGTGGCTCATTTTGATTATGAGATATGACAGATGGATGTGAAAATAGCTTTCCTTAATGGAAACATATCTGAGGATGTATATATGATACAACCTGAAGGGTTTCGCATCCATTGACAAAAACAAAGTATGCAAGCTTCAACGTTCCATTTATGGATTGAAGCAAGCATCCAGGAGTTGGAATATCCATTTTAATGAGGCAATCAAACAGTTTTATTTCTCACAAAATCCTGAGGAGTCCTATGTGTATAAGAAGGTTAGTAGGAGTGCGGTCGTATTCCTAGTATTGTATGTCGATAACATATTAATTATAGAAAACGATATTTCTGTTTTGCAAATAGTCAAGGTCTGGTTGTCCAAAATGTTCTCCATGAAAGACATGAGAGAAGTAACCTATATTTTGGGGATTAAGATCTATAGAGATAGATCGAATCGGTTGCTTGGTCTTTCCTAGTCTAAATAAATAGACAAAGTGCTAAAACGGTTTAGCATGGAAGAATCCAAGAAAGGTTTTATTCCCATGAGGCATGAGATTCACCTTTCGAAGTTTATGTGTCTGCACACTGAAGATGAGAGGATTTGCATGAGTCAGATCCCATATGCGTCATCTATAGGATCAATCATGTATGCTATATTATGTACGAGGCCCGATGCATCGTACGCTTTGAGCATTACGAGTAGATACCAGTCAGATCCTGGTATGGACCATTGGGTGGCAGTCAAGACAATCCTTAAGTACTTGAGAAGGACTAAGGATTTGTTCTTGGTATATGGAGAAGGTGATATAGTAGTAAGCGGGTATACTGATGTCAGCTTCCAAATAGATAAGGATAATTCCAAATCTCAATCTGGATACATATTCATCTTGAATGGAGGTGCGGTGAGTTGGAAGAGTTCTAAACAAGATACCGTTGCTGATTCTACTACGGAGGTAGGGTACATTGCAGCTTCTGAAGCAGCAAAGGAGGCGATCTGAATCAAGAAATTCATTACTGAACTTGGAGTAGTTTTGAGCATTGTTGAAGCATTATCGATTTACTGCAACAACAATGGCACCATTACACAGGCGAAGGAACCACAGTCTCATCAGCGATCCAAACGCATACTACGTCATTACCATTTGATCACAGAGAACATTGGTAGAAGAGATGTACAAATAGAGAAAGTTCCCACTGATAGAAATCTAGCATATCCCTTGATAAAGCATCTTCCCCAAGAAAAGTTCGAGAGGCATATAAAGGCCTATGGTATTAGATACCAAGGCGATTGGTTGTAGGCCAAGTGGGAGTTTGATGTAATTGAGAGGTGTCCTAAAGCAATCGCCTTATAAGTTATTAATAAAATTCACTATTTGAGTATACATTATATATGTATTTGATTGGATCTTAAACTCATATACTGAAGTCCACAATACAATGCATAGCATGAGAGAAATTGTGATTGGATCACAATTAGTGAGTATTTCATCATGTGTAAATATACACGTATTGAAACTATCCCTAGTCGATGAATTGATGAGATTGGACATTATCAATTCTGTGAGACTAGCACATGTTATGCTCCTTGGTTTATCCAAGCATTTGGTACTCACTGAATAAAAGGATAGGGATGCTGAGAGTGAACATGTGGATGCTAGTTATGGTAACTAGTTCATTGGAGTAACCTGCTATGAGACTTCATATGGTTCTATATGTCATTGAAGATCTCATTACAGCTTGAGTGCGAGCTTCCTTAGACTTGAGGTATTCAAGTCACCTTGATCATGGTGCCTTGTACTTTGACTTCTTCGCAGCCATCTACATTGTAGGTGTAACTCTGAGATGATTGGGTATAAGCCAAAGTAATCGAAGGTGTTTGAATAGCCCATAGAGAATTCACCGCTTCTAATAAAGGAGATGTATACCCTAGGCCTCTTGTCAGGATTGTTACTCAGAAGTCTCTGGCCAAAGCAAGCATGTTAAGAAGATGGTCTTCTTGTGAACATGTAGGAGTAACTTGAATCCACAGGACAAGGAAACTAACTTGGGCTAGGTGTGACGTAGTCAACCTAGTGGGGACGAACACATAGACCATGTCCTAACCCAAGTGGGTATAGGATGAGTGAAAGGAACAAGACACGAACAAATGGAGCTGATGAAGGGTTCAGAAAATGTTCTGAAGTCGATTTAGACTTTCCAATCAATTGGAGGTCATGATGTACTGTTAGGTGTCACTCATAATCTATTCATAATTAAGGCATTAATTATGAATGACCAACATAACCGGGAACGTATTGGGTCACACGCACTACGGGTGATCTCGAGATGTAAAACAAGTCTGAGAATGAGATTCTCATTGAGAGAGGATATGTCTGGTTGGACCAGACCAAGGGGGTGTGAAACGGAGGCTATGGAACCTCCTATGGTCTTAACAGCCACCCAATGGTCCATTCCTGGATCAGACTGGTATCTGCTCATGACACTCAGAGAATATGATACATTGGGACTTGTACATAACATAGCATACATGGTAGATCCTATTGCGGATGCATAGGAAATCTTACTCATGCAAATCCTCTCGTCTTCTATACGCGGACACATAGACTTCGAAAGGTGCATCCCATGCCTGATGGGTAGGAAACCATTCTTGGATTTCGACATGCTAAACCTCTTTAGCACTCGGTCTATATATGTAGACTGCGAAAGACCAAGCAACCATTTTGATCTATCCCTATAGATCTTAATCCCGAGGATGTAGGTTGCTTCTCCTAGGTTTTTCATGGAGAATGTCTTGGACAACCAAATTTTAACTGACTGTAAGATAGAAACATCGTTTCCTATAAGTAATATATCATCGACATACAATACTAGAAACACAACTGCACTCCCACTAATCTTCTTGTACACACAAGGTTCGTCGGGATTTTATGAGAAATCAAACTTTTTGATTGTCTCATCAAAACGGATATTCCAACTCCTGGATGCTTGCTTCAGTCCATATATGGACCGTCACAGTTTGCATACCTTGGTTTTATCAACCGATGTGAAACCCTCAAGCTGTATCATATACACGTCCTCGAGCAGGTTTCCATTAAGGAAAGTTGTTTTCACATCTATCTACCATATCTCATAATCATAATGAGCCGCTATGGCCAGGAGCATCCGAATATATTTAAGCATATCAACAGGTGAATAGGTCTCGTCATAATCAACACCTTGCTTTTGACGATACCCTTTCGCCACTAATTTAGCCTTATAGGTAATCACATTACCATCCATGTCGGTTTTCTTCTTGAAAACCCACTTGCACCATATAGGCTTTATGCCTTCAGGTGGGTCAACCAAGTTCCAAACTTGATTTTCATATATGGAATCCATTTCTGACTTCATGACATTAATCCACTTATCCCTTTCTAAACTTTTTCATAACTGGTAGGCTCCTCATCATTAATTAGTAACACGTCGTTCAATTAACTTATGAGAAATCCATATCTCTCAGGAATGTTGCGTGTTCTACTAGATCTACGAAGATGTGGTGTCTCAATAGGTTCAGCCGATGGCTCATCACTATGAGTTATCGGTTGTGGTGCTTCACCAGGTATCTCATCAATGTATATTTGAGTCTCTCGAGCCTCCTCAAGCTCTACGACACTCCCACTATTTTCTTGCAAGAGAAATAACTCTTTGTCTAGAAACACAGCATGTCTTGAAACAAACAACTTTTGTTCCACAGGATGATAGAATTGGTAACCCCTTGTTGCCTTAGGGTATCCAATAGATAGACATTTATTAAACTTAGCATCCAATTTGTCTGATACAGTCCGCTTCACATAAGCAGGACAACCCCATATCTTCAAGTAAGATACATGAGGTTTCTTACTATTCCATATCTCATATGAAGTAGTGGAGATTACCTTGGTTGGCATTCTGTTTAGCAAGTAAACAGCTGTTTGAAGTGCATAGCCCCAAAAGGACTTGGAAAGTTTCGCATGATTCATCATTGACCTGACCATGTTGAACAAGGTCCGGTACGCCTCTCAGATACACCATTATGTTGCGGTGTATATGGCAGAGTCCATTGAGATAATATACCATTGTCTCTTAGATAATCTAGAAACTCTTGACTTAAGTATTCACCACCTCAATTCAATCGAAGTATTTTAATACTCTTGTCATGTTGTTTCTCTACTTCATTTTTGAATTCTTTGAACCTTTCAAAAGCTTCAGACTTGTGTTTCATCAAGAACACATACCCAAACCATGAGTGATCATCTGTGAAGGTAATGAAGTAGCTATAGCCTCCTAGAGCTTGAGTTGACATAGGTCCACATACATCAGTATGTATTAGACCAAGTAACTCTCCCACCCGTTCACCTTTTCCTATAAAAGGTAATTTAGTCATCTTACCTTTTAAGCATGATTCGCATGAATCATATGAATTCAATTTAAACGATTCCAAAATTCCACATCGGTGTAATTCGGACATGCGTTTCTTGCTTGCATGGCCAAGGTGACAATGCCACATGTAGGAGTCTAATTGATTTCCTTTCGAGCATGCTTGTTGCTCGCTTCGATATTGAAAATGTCACTGGATACGTCCAACATATAAATACCATTGCTCAAAATTCCAGTCCCATAAAGAATGTCATTCAAAGTTATGTAACAATAATTGTTACTAAAAGTCAAATGGTATCCATTTCTATTTAAACAAGAAATAGAAATGATGTTCTTTATCAATGAAGGAACACAAAAGTAATTATCCAGTTCTAAGACAAGTCTTGTAGGGAGTTTCAACAAATACATTCCGATGGCGAGTACAACAACCTTTGCTCCATTCCCAACACGTAAATTTGACTCTCCTTTGATGAGTCTTCTTCTATTCCTTAGCCCATGTATGTCATTACATATATGTCAGCTACACCCAATATTCAATACCCAAGTGTTTGAGGAAATAGAATGACAATCAATAACGAAGATATCTTAAGAAGATGGGGCATCCGATGCCTTATTCTTCTTCACGGACTCAAGATAAATCTTGCAATTTCTTCACAAATGGCCCTCCTTTCCATAATGATGGCAAGTGCCATTTTGAGTTGGTTCTGCCTTTTTAGCCTTTTTCTTCCCCTTCTGCTATTTCTTTGACTTCCTCTTAGAATCTTTCTTCGAGGAATCAACTAACAGCACCATCCCCTACTCATGCTTCACAAAAGGCTCCACAGTCTTCAGTATATTGAGCAGTACCACAGATAAACCTTCTTGCATCTCAGAGGTGAAGAGGAGCTTGGAGACTTTGAACCTTTCGAATCTCACTTGCTCATCAAACAACTCATAAAGATGAAAGACTATGGTATGAGCATCCATATGTTCATGTTGTTTCTACAGCTTAGGTACCATCACGGCTAGCGTGATGTAACTCACCATTTCAGAATCAATCACATGTTTCTGATAGGCCAACAATTGGTCCAGAGTTGCATTGTCACTAGGACGGGCGGGAAGAGGTGCTTCGAGGACATTCACAAGCTTTTCAACCTTGAGGACAATTCTCAGGTTGAATCCAAAAGTCAATCCAACAAGTTCGACCTAGTCAATTTATTTAAATCCAAAATAGTGCGCAAATTCAAAGACGTCATGATCAATCGATTAACCTAGAAATACAAAACGAGCATATATGAGAAAGATGATTTAAAATGCATCAACATACATTTATAAATCTCATTCATTTTTCGAATTTCAAAAACCCCAAAATCAATTCGGGAGATTATAGGTCCATCTCCGAATGGACTGATATCCAACATAGATATAAAGAACCTTGGAGAGAGTCCAACAAGCCATTCATAGCTACAATGGTAGGTATCATATATACCAATTGCATATCACATATATGCAACTATCACAATGTGCTATCAACTAATTGAATGTTCACACATACATCGAGTTGTTAACTCATTAACAAGTATGCATCATATGCATAGCACCCAACTTCACCTCCCTTCACATCGACCTTGGAGAGAGTCCAATAAGTCGATGCTCCAGGTTAAAGCCAACCCATTAATCAAGGCATAATTTTAATATGGTTAGAGCGCATTCAACCAATTAGTCTGGCTTGGAGAGAGTCAAACAACCAAAGCTAATGATTGACCTCTGACTCTTACCATATAAGTATTAAACTATTCCATGATTTGAACATATTCGGATTCGAGCCAGGCTTAGAGAGTCCAACAACCCAAACAAGAAATAGAACTCTTGTTCTAACCATATTAATGGAAGGTGTAGGCTTTAATATTGTGTAAAGGTTTTTATGTCTCATTCTCTTTGCATGCAAATAACTATTATCTACATTGCATGACATACATGGCATACATCTACATGTCACGACACACATGGCATAATGATATGCATCTAATGCAATTACATGACATACAATTATGGCATGTACAAAATTTCCTTATATGTCATAACTATTTATGGAAATAAAATATGTTTGAGATTTGATTCCCAAAATAAAATCATGATTAAATTAGGAAATAAATTTTCAAATCTAATCACATATTTTATTTATGGAAGGTCTCAATTAAGGAAAAGTCAAATTTAATTTAGGAAATAAATTTTCTAAATTGTCAAAACTATTTATGGAAATAAAATATATTTTAGATTTGATTTTCCAAATCAAATCATGATTAAATTAGAAAACAAATTTTCCAAATCTAATCAAATATTTTATTTATGGAAAGTGTTAATTTCCATAAATACTTCTAACTTTCCAAAAGTAGAAGATTTCCATAAATACTTCTAAACTTTCCAAAATTAGAAAATTTCCATAAATACTTTTAAACTTTCCAAAAGTAGAAAATTTCTATAAATACAATTATGACTATCGCAAACAATTTTACGATTATGTCGAAACACAACCTGAGCTCTGATACCACTGTTGGGTTTTCGGCACCACGGCAAGTGTGTGTTCGAACATGTTTCGTAAACATGTGCACTGCGAAAGAATTAAAAAGCAATAAATCTAATTTATTACAACACATACATTACACGTATGCATAGTACAACATGTGTAGACATAATCGTAGTTTCAAATTTTACAATAAAAGGAAATTACTCTAGTTATACCTGACGTATCACGTGCAGTGGGAATGACATCAACCAGAGTGACTCTCGCTAGAATCGCCTATATCCGTATCCACGCTGAATATCATCGGGATGGCTTCACAAAGTCATGAGCCTCATCTTCGTAGGAGTCACTAGCCTCGTGTCGAAGACGATGTGATCAAGAGAAGATCACAACCCGAATCAAAATTCGGATTAGAAATCTAGTCCCCAAAACTCGCTTCTCCTGAGAGGTATTCGTCAACTGATTGACGAATCCTTCATCCTCCACCTATGAGGATTATCGAAGATCGAATCCCCAGTAAAATAGCCATTGTTGGAGCTCAAAACGTCGTCCAAACGACACTCCGACACGAAAGAAAGAAGTTGTCCATAAAATTGGACAGCTTGGTGGAGGTGTTGCGCCGGCCCAAAGAAGGATGGTCGGCTACAACTTGGTCACCGGAGCCAAGGGAAGTCGCCAGAGGGTCGTCGACAGAAGCTTGGACGCCGACAGCAAGGTGGACGGCAGCACAAAGGCTGGCAGAGTGGGTTGCTTATGCGGTGGCAAGGAGAAGAGAGGGAGAGGATGCTTAGGTTTTCCAACACACAAGTTCTCCACGAAAAACCCTTAAGCCATGTTTTTATAGAGAACATATTCTCCTATCGGTTATTGGTTCATAACCAAAACCCATTAACCCGCTCCAATAACTTAAGTTAAAATAAACCAAACCACGTTGGTCTATTTTAAGTTAAAACGAACCGAACCAACTTTGGTTCATTCGTTTAAAACAAACCAAACCCCTTTGGTTAATTCTCCACAATTGGATTAGAACTAAACCAATTTAGTTCATCCATCATGCCTTCATAAGACTTGGCCCATCCATGCTTCCATTGCAACTGAAACAATTTCATGCTCGCTACTTGTTTGGTCCAACCAAACCTAGTTTCTCTCGATATGAGAATCTCATTCTCAAGCTCGTTTTAAATCCTTCGGAATACGCTCATTGTGAGTGTGACCAAATAGGTTCCCGATTTATGTTTGTCATCTATAATTGACCATTAATTATAGAACGATCATGAGTGGCACCTAGTAGTACATCATGATCCCCAATTAATCGGAAAATCAACGGTTGATTCCAGAACCATTTCTGAAACCCTTCAGCAACTATAATGATTTGTGCCCCATTCCCTTCACTCATCTTATACCCACTTAGTTCAGGACATGGTCTATAGTGTCAATCCCCACTAGGCTGACTATGTCACACCTAGCCCAAGTATCATTTCCTTGTCCTACGTATTCTAGTTATTGCACATGTATCCAAGAGTACCTTACTCTAAACATGTAATGCTTTAGCCAAAGAATTTAGTAACAATACAACGAGAGGTCATGGGTATACATCTCCTCACAAGGAGTGGTGAATCCTTTATAGGCTATTCAAACACCTTCGATCACTTCGACTTATACCCAATCATCCCGGGTCTACATCTCCTTGGAGATGCTTGCTTAAGATGTCAAAGCATAAGTCTTCATGACCAAGATGACTTGAATACCACAAGTCAAAGGAACATCGCACTTAAGCCACAGCAACAACTTCATTGACATATCCATATCCATATCTGTAGAGAACCATATGAAGTCTTACGGCTGGTCACTCCAATGAACTAGTTACCATAACTAGCATCCACAATTAACTCCGGACATCACAATGTCTCCAGCCAGTGAGAATCGGCTGCTTGGATACACCAAGGAGTATACCTCATGCTAGTCTCGACAGAATTGATGGTGTCCATATCCATCAATTTATCGACTAGGGATAATTCCAATACATCACAATTATACATATAGAGATACTCACTAGTTGTGATCCAATCACAAATTCTCTCATGTTGTGAATCGTATCATGGACATTCAGTAAATGAGTTTAAGATCTAATCAAATACATGAAAATTGTTAGTGAAAGCCCTAGAGCCAATCATGTGATGATTGTTGTATGGACTTGTTGTATCATATTCCTATTTATAAAGGCATGGCTATTATACTTACTTGTATTGGTGCCAAATAACTAAGTATAATAACATCCTTGAGTAGAAGTTCTTATCTATATCAATTGATTGGTTGAATCGATAATGAGATGATATAGAAAATACTACTTTTATCATTCCTAGTCAAGTATTAACATTCAGGGACATTGTTAATGCGAAGAGACTAGCATGTAGGTCAACTCGATGACTTGATCTCACAAGTCATGGATATGTGATATCAAGTTGACACATGGGTATGCATTGGAGAATGATACTGAATGACCTACCATGAGAAAGTATCATGGATTGTTATATGAGTGTCATATACTTTCTCATGTGACTATTAGTATGACTATTAGTCCTTGGACCTGAAGTCACCATGGTTCCCTACATAAGGAGTTGCATACTTTGGCTTCGTAAAATGTCACCAGTAAATGGGTGGACTAAAAATACGATTACTGGGTATGTAACAAATTATGCGGAGGGATGTGAGTGATGTAGAAGGGATCTATCCCTCCTATATGACGGAGTGACATCATTATTCTTGATAGAGTGAGACCACGAAGTGCATGGTCATGCTCAAATGAGTCAATATGAGATATTGAGCTCATTTGATTAGAGTGAGTCTACTTGGAGTTTAAGATATAGATTGTACCGAGGATGGCACGGTCTATGCCTCAATTGGTCAATCTAAATGTCAAGGTAGAGGGACATTGTCACATATTGTGAGAGTCACAATTAGTAGTAACAAAGGTGATGTTGGATCTCAACATTCTTGTAACTTGGGTAGCAATGATGTGTTGCTAGATATCGCTCATTGCCTAAGTTCCTAAATCGGTTTAGGAGCATTGCCAATGTTACAAGAACCTATAGGGTCACATACAAAGGGCAATTAGATGGAGATTAAGTTCATATGATGAACCATGAGGATTAGGTTCATGGGATGAACCAAATTGGATTAAGGGTAATCCAAATTAGACTAATTGAGTTAGACTCAATTTGATTCAAGTGTTGAATGAGTCTAATTTAGATTTGATTCATTGAGTCAATGTAAAATAATGAATAGAGATTCATTAAATCAAATTGACTTGAGTCAAATGGTTGGATTTGATCAACAATGGGAGATAAGAGGTCAAGTTTGACTTGGCTTGAGAGGGAAGATGAATGGTTAATTTTGACTTGACCAATTGCCATGTCATGGTGACTTGGCATGGGGTCCGGCCAATGATGATGTTCCACATCATCATGGACTCATCATGGGGTGCCACCTCATGAGGGAGACCAAGGCTCTTGGAGTTACATGCATGCATGTAACCCCCTTATAGTGGGTTATGAAAGTGTGAAGTTAAGTTGTGTAACTTAATCTTCTTCCTCCTCTCTTCCCTCAAGCTCTCTCCCTAATCTTCCTCATCTTGCCATGAGCCTCCAAGGGGTTCTAGCACACTCTAGGTTGCTTTTCTCCACCTATTGCTTGTGTGGATAACAATAGAGGAGTGTACACTTGACACTCTCGAGTTCCGGCAAGTCATTTGGACGAGCGGGATAAGCAAAGGGCGTCGCATCGAGGGTAAACTCTTAACACGTATATCTAGAGTAGATCTAAAGTTTTAAACACGTACATGTAGTTTTATTTACCTTCGCACGGATCCTGTTGGGTTTCCGGCACCGCGGCGAGTGTGTGTTCGAACATGTTTCGTAAACATGTGCACAGAAGAAGGAATAAAATAATAAATCTAATTTATTACAACATACACATCACACGCATGTATAGTACAACATGTGTAGACATAATCGCAATTTCAAATTTTGCAATAAAAGAAAATTTATACTACGTATACCTGACGTATCACGTGTAGCGGGAAAGACATCAATCAGAACGATTCTCGCTAGAATAGTCTCTATCCGTATCCACGCCGAGTATCTTCGGGATGACTTCACTAAGTCATGAACCTCGTCTTCGTAGGGGTTACTAGCCTCATGTTGAAGACGATGTGATCGAGAGAAGATCACGATCAGAATCAAAATTCGGATCCAAAATGAGTCCTCAAAAACTCGCTTCTCCGGAGAGGTATTCGTCAACCGTTTGACGAATCTTTCGTCCTCCACCTATGAGGATTACCGGAGATCGAATCCCCGGCAAGGCTACCACTGTCGGAGCTTCAAACGTTGTCCAAACGACGCTCCGACGAGAAGGAAACAAGCTGTCCAGAAAACTGGACAGCTTTGGTGGAGGAATAGGGACCGGCCAAAAGGGAAGGTTGAAGCTCACCTTATTGCCGAACCCAAAGGAGATCACCGGAGCTCCTCCGGCAGCATCTCAACACCGGCAAGGGGAGAGGACGGCAGCTGCTGGATTCCAAAAAGGGAGCTTCGGTGGTGGTGGGCGGCGGCACTAGGGTTGGCGCTGACTACACCAAGGAGAGGAGGGGGCGGCAACTTTTAGGGTTGCAAGGCTTTTGATTAGGGCTTAACAAAACCCTTAAACCCTATTTTATAGAGAACAAATTCTCTTAATGGTTATCGGATCATAACCAAAGGCCCGTTAACCCGCTCCATTATTTTAAGTTAAAATAAACCAAACCATGATGGTTTATTTTAAGTTAAAACGAACCGAACCAACTTTGGTTCATTCGTTTAAAACAAACCAAACTCTTTGGTTTATTCTCCTCCATTGGATTAGAACCAAACCAATTTGGTTCATCCATCATGTCTTCATAAGACACAGCCCATCCACACTTTCATTGCGACTGAAACGATTTCATGCTCGCTCCATGTTTGGTCCAACCAAACCTAGTTTCTCTCGGTCTGAGAATCTCATTCTCAAGCTCGTTTTAAATCCTTCGGATTACGCTCGTTGTGCGTGTGACCAAATAGCTTCTCGGTTTATGTTGGCCGTCTATAATTAACCATTAATTATAGAACGATCATGAGTGGCACCTAGTAGTACATCATGATCCCCAATTAACCGAAAAGATCAATGGTTGATCCAGAACTATTTCTGAAACCCTTCAGCAGCTCGAATGAATCGTGCCCCATTCCCTTCACTCATCTTATACCCACTTGGTCCAGGACATGGTCTATAGTGTCAGTTCCCACTAGGCTGACTACGTCACACCTAGCCCAAGTATCATTTTCTCATCCTACGGATTCTAGTTACTGCATATGTATCGAAGAGTACCTTACTCTAAACATGTAATGCTTTGGCCAAAGACTTTAGTAACAATCCGACGAGAGGCCATGGGTATACATCTCCTCACAAGGAGTGGTGAATCCTTTATAGGCTATTCAAACACCTTCGATCACTTTGACTTATACCCAATCATCCCGGGTCCACATCTCCTCAGAGATGCTTGCTTAAGATGTCAAAGCATAAGTCTTCATGATCAAGATGACTTGAATATCGCAAGTCAAAGGAACATCGCACTTAAGATACAGTAAGAACTTCATTGACATATCTATATATGCAGAGAACCATATGAAGTCTTACGGCTGGTCACTCCAATGAACTAGTTACCATAACTAGCATCCACGATTAACTCCGGACATCACAATGTCTCCAGCCAGTGAGAATCAGCTGCTTGGATACACCAAGGAGTATACCTCGTTCTAGTCTCGACAGAATCAGTGGTGTCCAAATCCATCAATTCATCGACTAGGGATAATTCTGATACATCACAATTACACATGTAGAGATACTCACTAGTTGTGATCCAATTACAAATTCTCTCATGCTTTGAATCGTATCATGAACATTCAGTAAATGAGTTTAAGATCTAATCAAATACATGAAAATATGTATACTCAAATAGTGAATCTTCATTTATCATATAAATGGTTCAAACATAAGGTGATTTCCTTAGGACATCTCTCATATATCACTAACAGATCCGTGGCCGACTTCCGGGGTTTCTGCAATGCAAAGAGCGATTTTTAAGGCTCGAATAGTCCAATAGTGGTATCATAGCCACGTGCGAAGCATGTATGTGTTTTAATTTTGTAGTTTTGTATTAGATATAAAAATTATAGATCTATAAGTTTGTGTAAATTTCCTATTTTTATAGATTTTTTTTTTGATATTTTTCTCGAAGAGTCGAAGCAACAAGTGTTGAGACACTTGTAGGCTTCAACCACCGAGAGAAACTCTCCGAAACGGCGAATTCTCGCTTTGGGTTTTTGGGACAGCGACTTAAGTCACTGTAAGATCAAGATGGGACACTCGCAAAGTTTATTTTGCGAGTAGCAGCGCTGCCCCTAACCCCCGAAAGGGGCATTGTCCTACGATCTCGCCCGAAAACCGCTTAGCGGGACCGTTACGGAGATGTGACTAATAAAAAATTGAAAAACAAAATAGAAAAAAATATAGAAATTTCTGTAAAATACATAATTTATAATTATGTATAATATTGTGATAGTCATGGCCAAAGAACCCTAATGTGATTTGATAAATGTATTGTAATTCATAATATGGCTTGCGCGCCGTTTTTGTGGTTGTGCATGTTGTATAGGGTATGCGACCTGTGCGTCGTGCCTCTTCTTTTAAAATTCTAGTTGTAAATAGTTTTAGACTCGAATGTAACTCGAGTTTCATGTTTGTAATGTACAAAAATGGAGCGGTGGAAGGTCCACTAGTAGACGGAGTTACGAGGAGGGTGCCGACGACACATGGCGATCAAAGGAGGTGCTTGGAGAAGCCGCTAACCCTAGGTTGACCGTTCCATCTTCTCATTGGCTTGAGAAGATCGTAGTAGGGTCATGACCTCATCACAATTAATATATATATATACATATATTTTGCTTGTATGTATGTGATGTATGCTAGTAAATTTTGCTTGTATGTATATGATGCATGCTAGGATATTTTACTTGTATGTATATGATGCATGCTAGTATATTGCTTGTATATATGTGATGCATGATATGTGATGCATGCTAGTGTAGGGTAATAAAGGTCTTAATGCATATATGATACACATTCACGATTAGATTAGATCTTAATTGAATCAACTCAAAAAATGCCTACTAAGTTTTGATACCCATCACTACCTCGATCATTTATTGTTGTTGAATCTGCCAAAGCAGAGCAATGCATATTATCTTGGTAGGGTGCGGAGGGACAATCTTGGTCCCACCTATCATGGCTTGGGTGAGAATAAGCTCAATTAGATTGAGTAAAACTAGTTAACTCAATTGGATCGATTAAAACTATAGGCATATTCCAACCGTTGGAAAGATAGGATAAGATCGCATTTACACTAAATCTTGGATGATTTAGCCAAAGTTAACTCAAGGTCTTTTGTAAATGTGGATCTTGATCCTATTAACAAGAGTTGCATAGAGATGTAATTGGTAATTTGTTACCTACCGATCATACTAAGTCTTGGGCGATTTAGCCAAAGCTAACTCAAGGCATAGTATGATGTAGATCTTGTCCCGCGAGAATTATAGCTAGTTTGTAGAATCTAGTAATGTGGTTTGACCACATCCATGACTCGATTCTACAGAAGTCTTATAATTCAGTGGGAGCATCATTTGATTAAAAGCCTAATTAAATGATAAATGGAATATGATATTAATTTTTTGCATTGTGTATGTTGTAGATTACCATGTCGACAAACACGAACACTCTCTCCCTGCGTTTTATCCTTGAGAAGGACAAGCTCAATGGAGCTAATTACCTGGACTGGTACAGAAATCTGAGAATCGTTCTCACCCAAGAAAGAAAACTATACGTCCTGGAGCAGCCCATTCCGGAGGCACCTCCTGCCACTGTCTTGCGAGTTGACCGAGATGCTTACAAGAAGCATCAAGATAATGCATTAGATGTGTCATGCCTCATGCTCGCGACCATGAACTCTGAGCTTCAGAAGCAACACGAGTTCATGAATGATTATGATATGGTTGAACATCTTCGTCAACTGTATTATGGACAAGCAAGGCACAAGAGATACGAGATCTCTAAGGCACTATTTCAGTGCAAGATGCAAGATGGGACTCCCGTAGGTCTATATGTACTCAAGATGATTGGGTACATAGAAAACCTACAGAGGTTGGGATTCCCACTTGGCCAAGAGCTGGCCACTGACTTGATATTGCAATCTTTGCCACAAAGCTACAATCAATTTGTCATGAATTACAACATGAATGAAATTGATAAGCCACTGCCTGAGATGCTTAGCATGTTGAGAATTGTTAAGCTCAACCTTGAGAAGGGAAAACTAGACTCCATTTTGATGGTGCAAAAGAATAAAGGCAAGGGCAAGCCTAAAGGTAAGGGAAAGTCCCAAGGCAAGGGCAAAGGCAAGGCACTGAAACCGAAAGGAGGGGTAGCCAAGGAAGGGACTTGCTTCCACTGTAAGGAAGTTGGACACTGGAAGCGTAACTGCAAAGCATACATGGAAGATCTTAAGAAGAAGAGAAGTGAGACTTCTACTTCAGGTATAAATATTACAGAAGTCAATCTATCTATTTCTTCATCATGGGTATTAGATACCGGATGTGCATCTCACATTTGTACCAATGTGCAGACGCTGAGAAATAGCAGGGCATTGATGAAGGGCGAGGTGGACCTATGAGTAGGCAATGGAGCAAGAGTTGCCGCTGTTGCTGTAGAAACTTATTTTCTATCTCTGCCCTCTGGGCTTGTACTAGAACTAGATGAATGTTGTTATGTGCTTGCTTTGACTAAGAACATAATTTCAGTTTCTTGTTTGGACAAGAAAGGGTTTTCATTTATAATAAAGAACAAATACTGTTCAATTTATTTAAATGATATGTTCTATTGTAGTGCACCTCTGATGAAAGGACTCTACATTCTAGACTTAGAGAGCCCCATCTATAACATAAGTACCAAAAGGTTCAAGTCGAATGAGTTGAACCAAACCTATCTCTGGCATTGTTGCTTAGGTCACATAAATGAGAGTCGCTTATCCCAACTCCATAAGGATGGGCTACTGGACTCATTTGATTTTGAATCATATGAGACATGCGAGTCTTGCCTTCTAGGCAAGATGACCAAGACTCCTTTTAATGGACACAGCGAGAGAGCAACAGACTTGTTAGGACTTATACATAGTGATGTATGCAGCCCTTTCAATGTTACTGCTAGAGGTGGTTACAGGTACTTCATTACATTTACTGATGACTTCAGTAGATATGGTTATGTGTATCTAATGACACATAAGTCGGAATCCTTTGAAAATTTCAAAGAATTCAAGAATGAAGTACAAAACTAGCTTGGCAAGAGTATTAAGATACTTCGATCAGATCGAGGTGGTGTGAATACCTTAGCCATGAGTTTCGTGACTATCTAGCTGAGTGTGGGATTCTATCCCAACTCACTCCTCCTAGAACACCATAGTGGAATGGTGTATCTGAAAGGAGGAATTGTATCCTATTAGATATGGTACGATCTATGATGAGTCACACAGATCTTCCTATATTCTTTTGGGGATATGCTCTAGACACAGCAGCCTTCACACTTAACCGTGTACCATCCAAGACTGTGATAAAGACACCATATACGATATGGACAGAGAAAAATCCCAAGATGTCTTTCATAAGGATTTGGGGATGTGAGGCTTATGTTCGATGTCAAGTATCAGACAAACTGGGACCCAAATCCGAGAAGTGCTATTTTGTTGGATATCCCAAGGAAACGAAGGGATATTACTTCTACATTCCCAGTCAGCACAAAGTGTTTGTGGTAAAGACTGGGGTATTTCTAAAAAGGGATTTTGTTTCTAGAAAAAACTAGTGGGAGTACGTTCGAACTTGAAGAAATTCAAGATAAGGACCATAGCACTGAGTCCTTGATGGAGGTTGAACAGGAACCACAAAATGTTGTGGGTGATGAGATTGCTACACAAAGAGTTGTGGAACAACAACCTGTTCAGGTAGACCTACCTCTTCACAGGTCTGATAGGGTACGTCGTCAACCTGAGAGATATTCATTTCTCTTATTTGACCATGATGATGTTATGCACATTGAAAATGAGCCTACCTCTTATCAGGAAACTGTGATGAGCCCAGATTCTGAGAAATGGCTAGAGGCCATGAGATCCGAGATGGAATCCATGTACACCAACCAAGTATGGACTTTGGTTGATCCACTTGAAGGCGTCAAACCCATTGGGTGTAAGTGGGTCTTTAAGAGAAAGACTGACATGGATGGACTTACGCATACCTAAAAGGGTCGATCTGTGGCTAAAAGTTTCAAGCAAATTCATGGTATTGACTATGATGAAACATTTTCTCCAGTGGCGATGTTTAAGTCCATTCGGATCATGCTTGTTATTGCAGCATACCACGATTATGAAATCTGGCAGATGAATGTCAAAATTGCATTTTTGAATGGAAACATGCTCGAGGATGTGTACATGACACAACCTAAGGGTTTTGTAGATCCATAGCATACTGGGAAAGTATGCAAGCTACAAAGGTCCATTTATGGGCTAAAGCAAGCTTCTCGAAGCTGGAATCTTCGATTCGATGATGCGATCAAATAGTTTGGTTTCATCAAGAATGAAGATGAACCCTGTGTCTACAAGAGGGTTAATGGAAACACAGATGTCTTCCTAGTATTGTATGTGGATGACATACTACTCATTGGGAATGACATCCCTTCGCTACAGTCTGTGAAGACTTGGTTGGGGATGTGCTTCTTAATAAAAGACTTAGGTGAAGCAGCCTATATTCTAGGCATCAAGATCTATAGAGATAGATCTAAGAGATTGCTTGGCCTAAGTCAAAGTACATATATTGACATAGTATTACTACAGTTTACCATGCAGAATTCCAAGAATGGACTTCTGCCGATGTCACATGGTGTGAGTCTTTCAAAGACTCAAAGTCCCTCTTCTAGAGAGGAGAGAGACCGCATGGATAAGATCCCTTATGCATCGTTCATAGGATCTATCATATACGCCATGTTATGTACTCGTCCTGATGTATCGTATGTTTTGAGCATGATGAGTAGATACCAGTCAGATCCAGGTGAGCATCACTAGATAGCAGTCAAGAATATTCTTAAGTACTTGAGAAGGATTAAAGAATATTTTTTGATATTTGGAGGCGATGAGGAGCTATCAGTAAAGGGTTACAGCGATGTCAGCTTCCAAACTGACCAGGATGATTATAGATCATAGTCAGGGTTCGTGTTTTGCTTGAATGGTGGCGCTGTGAGCCTGGAAGAGTTCAAAGAAGGACACGATTCTTGATTCTGTGAGAGGCCGAGTATATCGCATCGAGGCAAAGAAGGAGGCGATTTGGATCCATGAGTTCATTCGAGCTTGGGGTGGTTCCTAGCATAGCAGATCCTATAGAGCTCTATTGTGACAACAATGGAGTGATTGCACAGGCTAAGGAACCTCACTCACACCAGCGGACCAAACACATACTACGGCGCTTCCATCTCATTCGAGAGATTATCGATAGAGGAGATGTGAAGATTTACAGAGTACCTACAGAGGCTAACATCGCAGATCCCTTGACCAAGGGTTTGGCACAGAAAAAGCATGATGGTCACACTAGGTCATTGGGTATTAGATACTACAGTGATTGGCGCTAGTTCTAGTGGGAGATTGTTAGTGAAAGCCCTAGAATCAATCATGTGATGATTATTGTATGGACTTGTTGTATCATATTCCTATTTATAAAGGCATGACCATTATACTTGTATTTGTACCAAATAACTAAGTATAATAACGTCCTTGAGTAGAAGGTTCTTATCTATATCAATCGATTGGTTGAATCGATAATGAGATGATATAGAGAACACTACTTTTAATCATTCCTAGTCAAGTATTAACATTCAGGGATATTGTTAATGCGAAGAGACTAGCATGTAGGTCAACTCGATGACTTGATCTCACAAGTCATGGATATGTGATATCAAGTTGATACATGGGTATGCATTGGAGAATGTATACTGAATGACCCGCCATGAGAAAGTATCATGGATCGTTATATGAGTATCATATACTTTCTCATGTGACTATTAGTATGACTATTAGTCCTTGGACATGAAGTCACCATGGTTCCCTACATAAGGAGTTGTATACTTTGGCTTCGTCAAACGTCACCCGTAAATGGGTGGACTATAAATGCGATTACTGGGTATGTAACAAATTATACGGAGGGATGTGAGTGATGTAAAAGGGATTTATCCCTCCTATATGACGGGAGTGACATTGTTATTCTTGATAGAGTGAGACCACGAAGTGCATGGCCATGTTCAAATGAGTTAATATGAGATATTGAGCTCATTTAATTAGAGTGAGTCTACTTGGAGTTTAAGATATAGATTATACCGAGGATGACACGATCTATACCTCAATTGGTTAATCTAAATGTCAAGGATAGAGATACATTGTCACATATTGTGAGGGTCACAATTAGTAGTCACAAAGGTGATGTTGGATCTCAACATTCTTGTAACTTGGGTAGCAATGATGTGTTGCTAGATATCATTCATTGCTTATGTTCCTAAATCAGTTTAGGAGCATTGACAATGCTACAAGAACCTATAGGGTCACACACAAAGGGCAATTTGATGGAGATTAGGTTCATATGATGAACCATGAGGATTAGGTTCATGGGATGAACCAAATTAGATTAAGGGTAATCCAAATTAGACTAATTGAGTTAGACTCAATTTGATTCATGTGTTGAATGAGTCTAATTTAGATTTGATTTATTGAGTCAATTTAAAATAATGAATAGAGATTCATTAAATCAAATTGACTTGAATCAAATGGTTAAATTTGATCAACCATGGGAGATAAGAGGTCAAGTTTGGCTTGACTTGAGAGGGAAGATGAATGGTCAATTTTGACTTGACCAATTGCCATGTCATGGTGACTTGGCATGGGATCCGGCCAATGATGATGTTCCACATCATCATGGACTCATCATGGGGTGCTACTTCATGAGGGAGACCAAGAGTCATTGGCTCTTGGAGTTACATGCATGCATATAACCCCCTTATAGTGGGTTATGAAAGTGTGAAGTTAAGTTGTGTAACTTAATCTTCTTCCTCCTCTCTTCCCTCAAGCTCTCTCCCTAATCTTCCTCATCTTTTCGTGAGCCTCCAAGGGGTGCTAGCACACTCTAGGTTGCTTTTCTCCACCTATTTCTTGTGTGGATACCAATAGAGGAGTGTACATTTGATACTCTCGAGTTTTGACAAGCCATTTGGACGAGCGGGATAAGCGAAGGGCATCTCATCGAGGGTAAACTCTTAACACATAGATCTAGAGTAGATCTAAAGTTTTAAACACGTACATGTAGTTTAATTTACCTTCGCACGGATCCGTGGCGACTTCCGGGGTTTCCGCAATGCAAAAAGCGATTTTTGTGACTCGGATAGTCCAATAAAAACATGTATACTCAAATAGTGAATCTTCATTTATCATATAAATGGTTCAAACATAAGGCGATTGCCTTAGGACATCTCTCATATATTACTAACAATAAATATATGATTTTTTTTATGTCTTACAAATGTGAAATTTTAATTGTATTCCTCATACTCCCAACATGATCTTTTGGATTCGTCAATGGATCGCACATCTGCATATGTATTCAAGACAATCGAAAACAAAATGATTCGAATACAGGATTTTGTAAAATGATCTACAATAAGTATGTGAAACAAAACAAAAAAAAACAGAAGCATAAATCGAAAGCAATAACTATGCATCTGAATCCGGAGACATCATCGCTAGAAGAGTCTGAAATCGGAAGAATCTGAAGAGCCGCAGGGCTTGATCTTCCATAGGTCGTGAGTGTCGGTCCCGTATGCTCTGTCCGATAGAAAAAAAGAAATGGCCGATCGATCACTCTCATGCAAGAATCACACCCATATATATAGAGCTAACCCAAAACTCGTTAACAATTCATCAATGTTAATGGTACAGGTTAATGAGTTCTACACATATTGATCCAAAATCTATTAACTCACATCCAATAATACAAATCCATTAACCAAAACCATAATAGTTAGATCATTTTAATTAGGTTTGAACCAATACAGTATAATCGGATGTGTTACGATAATCATATATAAGTCCACCACCAACAGTAGGATACAATGCTCATATCATCTATCATTTGATCTATAACTAGCTTATTCAAAACAATTTGAGGACTAAACTGAAAGAAGATGGCTGAAATTTTCGAGTATAAATAAGGGCCACAGCCGAGTGAGGCGGAACAAACAACAGAGGCAGCTCTTCTTCTCTTCCAAGCTCTGCATCATGTCAGCTTCGCCGGAGTTACTGTTACGGCCACTCATTACTGCCCCGCCCATCGAGAACCAGGCCAAGGTGCCGTTTCACGACGGGAAACAAGACGAAGAAGAAGAAGTAGCCGCGGAGGATAAATGCCGCACCCCTACATCCGCAGAGAGCAAGCTCCCATCTCTTGCCTTGATCTGTCCGTCGGTGCCGAGGAAGAAGAACAGGAAGCTACTGAAGCTGAGACGATGGAGGTTGCAGCGTTGCTGGAGACAACTGTGGGCGGAGTCGCCAGAGATCGTCGAGGTCGAAGCGACAGTGCTGGAGTATCTCTTTGGATGCCCTGTAAGCCACCATGACTGTTCCAAGAAAAGAAGGCTACAGTAACAATAATTCACATTTAACACCTCGGTTACAATTGCATGATTTAATTTAAATATTATATCCGGTTGATCACTGACTCGATCGTTTCCCAGAATGATGACAGAAAACTATGCACTACCATTTTACCATACAAATAATATTTAGTATTATAGTTATTTCAATAACAAGTAACTGTAATAACTTGTATAAATCCATCAAACGTATCTGAGTTTTGGAGGTTTTCTTCCTCCTCTCTTTCTCTACCACCGCACTAAACTTCTTCTCCTCTCTTTTTGTCTCTCTGCTGTTCATATTGGGCACTGCAGTTCTCCATCACTCAATTAGACTTCTCCTTCTTTATTACATTTCTCAATAATCGAGCGATCCTCTTCCTAACTATTTCTTCTTATATTAATGCTTCTCTCCTTTAAGAATGCCAGCCTTCTTTTTTCAGAAAAAAAAAAAAAAAAAAAACTCTTGTTCCACCGCCCTCTAAGTTACACCAATTTTCAAGTTCGTCGCCGTCCATCAATCCATCGTTGTGTACGTTCGCCGTCGCAGCTTGCCTACTTTCGGGGTTCGACATAAAAATAGACTAATCTGGAAATTTTCAAATTTGTTTTTAATATTTCAGACCCATATCCTTTCAATTTACCTTTTTTTTTAATAAAAAAGAACTGTTTAATTTGATTAAAAAAATAAAAAGAAAGAAAGAAGGGATAGGCCTGATCGATCTCCTCTTTAAAAAGTATGTTATATTTTGAACAATAATTGCCTCTTTATTGGCCACCCCCTCCGGCCGTAACTATTTCTAAGCAACGAGGATTCAATTCTATGGTGCTTGAATCACTCCTGGTATTGGACTGTCAGCCCAAATCCATCAGTATTTTTTGAATTTATTTGATAGTCGATAAATTTTTTTTTATGGAAGCTCGATCGATTTCTAAGATTAATTGGATTGCAAAATCTAAATTATATAAAAAAAATCTTAATAAAATACTCCACAAATTTACTGTAAAATACCCGGGGAAAAAACCCTTGTTGATTAAGAAATTATCTTAAAGAATTTTTAGAAATTTTTAGAAATTTTTCTGGATTTAAACGGAAGTGTTATGGACATTTCATGGGGATAAAACGGATAGACTTTCGTAAAGCCTATTTAGACTATCTGCCATTGAAAAATTTATAGGTTTAATTAACCTATACTAAACGTTTATTTCTCCGTCGATCCTTCTTCCCCAATCCCGATCTTCATCGCGACTTTCCTCTTCCCAGCCGCAGCCGCGAGACCTGCTCGATTTCTTGCCGACCTCCGCTGATTCTCTATCTCTCTCGATTTCTCGCCGCTGTCGTCCCCTCTCCCGAACCCATACCAGCGTCGGCCGCTCCCCGTTATTCTCCCGATCCAACAGCAACAAGGTCGCCGCCACCCAACTGTCGATCACGGTGCTTCTCGATCGATCCGGTCGCTTCCATGCTCGAGCAGCCGTAGCCGCGAACCTTCTCCCTCTCGACAGTCGCCGCCCTCGGTTGATGCAGGCAACAGCGAGCTCAGATCGATCTGCCATCGCGCTGCAGCCTTTCGCTCGCAGTCATGCGGTCGGACTCCGTCGCCTCTTCTCCCCTCTGCTTTAACGCCACAGCTCCTCTTCCGACGTCAATCTCGATCTACTGTCGCCTTGGATCGCTCCAAGCTTGGCTTCGTCGGCACTGTTGCCCTCTCGCCGACCTCTGGTTTTCACATCCTGGTCAATTCCCCTTCGCTAGTGACGATCTGCATCCCGTGCGCTCTGCCCTAGTTGTGTCATCGGATTTCCTTGTCGTGCTCCACCGATTCAGATGGTAGCGAGCTCCGACAACCTTCCCTCCCCCAGTGGTCTCCACTGTCTGCCTCTGTCGATAGTTGAAGTCGCCGATCTCCTTCCTTGGTTCGGGTTGTCATGGTTAAGGCTACAACTATGGTTGATGGACTCCTCTTTTGAGAAAATAATTTCCCTTCTCTAATATGAATATGTGTTCTGAACACACATCCACTTAAGATAAAGTTGCTACTGGAGGCACCTTATTTGAGATTTGCTATACATCCTAGTAGTACTGGGATGTACCGAGATTTGAGATGTTTATACTGGTGGGAACGGTATGAAGAGAGATACTGCAGACTTTGTTGCTGGATATTTAGTATACTAACAGGTGATGGTTGAACATCAGAAACCCAATGGATTGCTCCAGGAAAATTCCGATTTTGGAATGGAAGTGAGAGCGTATCACTATGGATTACGTTATGGGATTGCCTAGGACCCATAAAGGACATAATGCGATTTGAGTGATTGTGGATCGACTGACCAAATCAGCTCATTTCCTTCCTATTCGTGGGTCGTACTCATTAGATCGTCTGTAAAGTTGTACTGTCGAGGGATTATGAGATTCCATGGCATGCCTTTGGGTATTATATCTGATAGAGATCCGTAATTTACCTCACGATTTTGGTAGAGTCTGCATCAGACTATGGGCATAGAGCTTCTACTCAGTATAACGTTCAGCCGCAGACAGATAGACAGTCTGAGCGTACCATTCAGACTTTGGAGGATCAGTTAAGATCTTGTGTCATGGATTATGGAGGTAGTTGGGAGAATTACATTCCTTTAGTGGAATTTGACTATAAGAACAGTTATCACTCATCCATTCAGATGACTTTTTCTGAGGCCTTATATGGTAGACCCTGCAGATCTCCCGTGTTGTGGGAAGAAGTCGGGGAACGACAGCCATTAGAGCCACAGAGTATCCAACATGATGCAGAGTTGGTGTGCGTCATCGGATGATGGTTATAAGAGGTACAGGGTCAACAGAAGATATGCAGACCGAAGGCGAAGGCCTTTAGAGTTCTCAGTTGGGGAACAAGTATTTCTGCGTGTTTCACCTACGAAAGAGGTGAAACGATTTGGGCTAAAAGGGAAATTAGTTCCACGCTATATTGGCCCATTTGAGATATTGGCGTGGATGAGAGGTGTAGCTTAACGGTTGGCTTTAACCTCCGACACTTACAGGTGTTCATAAAGTATTGCATATTTCTATGCTGAGAAAATACCTGTCGCATTCTGATCATGTTTTGAAGGAGGTACCAATCCCACCTCAGTCTAATGCGACCTATGAGGAGACTCCAGTGCAAATTCTTGGTTGCAAGGAGCGTCAGTTGCGGAACAACACCATCCGACTCGTAAAGGTTGGATGACAGCATCATATCGATGAGGAGGCTACGTGGGAGCTAGAATATACTGTCCGAGCTCGATACCCTCATCTATTCACTTGAGGAATGTATGTGGTTCTTTCGAAAACTTGCTTGAAGTAATTTTTGCATGTTAGTATGAAATTTGGGGATCAAATTTTTATAAGTGGGGGAGAATATAAAATATCGGGGGGGGGGGGGTGGGGGGGAACCCTTGTTGATTAAGAAATTATCTTAAAGAATTTTTAGGAATTTTTAGAAATTTTTCTGGATTTAAACGGAAGTGTTATGAACATTTCATGGGGATAAAATGGACAGACTTTCGTAAAGTCTGTTTAGACTATCTGCTATTGAGGAATTTATAGGTTTAATTAACCTATACTAAACGTTTATTTCTCCGCCGATCCTTCTTCCCCAATCCCGATCTTCATCGCGGCTTTCCTCCTCCCAGCCGCAGCCGCGAGACCTGCTCGATTTCTTGCCGACCTCCGCCGATTCTCTATCTCTCTCGATTTCTCGCCACTGCCGTCCCCTCTCCCGAACCCATACGAGCGCCGACCACTCCCCGTTATTCTCCCGATCCAACAACAGCAAGGTCACCGCCACCCAACTGCCGATCGCGGTGCTTCTCGATCGATCCGATCGCTTCCATGCTTGAGCAGCCGCAGTTGCGAACCTTCTCCCTCCCGACAGTCGCCGCCCTCGGTTGATGCAGGCAACAACGAGCTCAGATCGATCTGCCATCGCGCTGCAGCCTTTCGCTCGCAGTCACGCGGTCGGACTCCATCGCCTCTTCTTCCCTCTGCTTTGACGCCGCATCTCCTCTTACGACGTCGATCTCGATCTACTGTCTCCTTGGATCGCTCCAAGCTTGGCTTCGTCGGCACTGTTGCCCTCTCGCCGACCTCTAGTTTTCACATCCCGATCGATTCCCCTTCGCCAGTGACGATCTGCATCCCGTGCGCTCTGCCTTAGTTGTGTCGTCGGATTTCCTTGTCGTGCTCCGCCGATTCAGACGGTAGCGAGCTTCGACAACCTTCCCTCCTCCACTTGTCGCCACTGTCTGCCTCTATCGACAGTTGAAGTCGTTGATCTCCTTCCTTGGTTCGGGTTGTCATGGTTAAGGCTACAACTATGCGTTGATGGGCTCTGGTGAGCACCTTGTTATTGTGGGATAAAAATTCCTCCATCTTTTGTTTGTTGGATAGTTGATTTTAAGAGTAAGGAGTTGTATTGAGAGATTTGAGATATATGTTGTGTTTACAGGTTGTTTGGTGGGGTTGATAAGCTGCAGTGGTGATCAGAAATTTGTTGGAGAAATTGGATATAATTTAACAGGGCAAGGATAGATTAAAGGCATGGATGAATATCGGTCTGGCCGATGCTCTATTTGTGCTTGTGAGGAAGCTGCGAATCATTGTGAGGTAAGCTTTGATTTGGTATGTTATGAAGTAGGGTGTGTTATCGTTATAGTTGATGTTAGAGTCGATTCATGGATTATATAATGAATTTAATTTGATTAAGATTGGAGAGTTGTTGGGTAATTAATGAATGATATGAGATGGTACCACTATGAGATTTGGTTGATTGATCAGGGATTAGGATTGGGTTAGATTTCTTTTTCCTACAGATTGGTTATGTTGTATGTTAATTGTAGGACCTAGGTTCAGGAGGGTCTTGTGGACGTGGAGATGCTCAGATAAGTCTTCATATCAGGTAGGTAATTCCTACCCTGGTCAGGTAGTTTTAATGCATGCAGATTTAAATGCATGATCATCTTATATGATCATGTTACCTTGACTCTGTTCTATTTACTCTTGCGCTTGATACTTTACCGTTGGTTGTTAACTCCATTGCTGCTATCAAGTTTGATTTTATCATGATTAGGAGTTATATATATAGGTGATGTAAGTAACATAGAATTTGTTTAGTTAAGTGCGAATAGTAAAGTTCGGATGATAACCTGACTGTAAAATTGGGTAAAAAGGTCATCCGTGGGTAGATAAGGTCTTGAACCTAGGGTTAATTCTAGTACCCTTAGGTTTCATATTTACCACTGACCATGTATAGTGTAAATGGTCAAGTGAATGGTACTTAGTGTGTCGCTATGGACCGGTGGTCCTAGCTTGATAATCGGTTTGAGTACGACTCTCTACAGGATAGACAGTTAAGTATGACTCTCTACAGGATAGAGAGTACGTTTATCAGTTGAGTACGACTCTCTATAGGATAGAGAGTGCGTCGATTAGATTGATATGACTCTCTACAAGATAGAAGTGTTATGATCAGTTGAGTATGACTCTCTGCAGGATAGAGAGTGCGTTGATTTGATTAGTATGATTCTCTGTAGAATAGAGAGTCTATGGTGGATGTCTGTATGTGAGACATTGCATTCATGTCATTTGCATGCATGCTGGCGACGAGGTCTCCCTTGTGGTTGAGAGTGTCGTCAGTCATCCTGCCTCCACGGTTACTCATAGGAGGAGTAACCGGTGTGAGGGCAGAGCATTGTGGTGCCACACTCTACCACTATAGACGGTGGTAGTTGGATTTGCATGTCGTAGTCCTGCGTGTGTGTCACTCGACCACTCATGGGTAGTGATTGTCGGAGTGGCCAACAGCAAGGACCCCTATCGTGTAGCTTGCTCTTTACGCTTATATGCTACTCGATCATACTGCCCACTCGGCCACTCGAGAGTAGTGGTTGGTGTTGAGTTGGGACAGTTGTCATGCTCGAGCCGCCGAGGCCACACTGAGGTCGTGGTAGCTTTAGGGTGAGCCGACATGACCATGCATTCTGCATTGCCGACTTATGACATTTTTGCATATTGCCATATATATACATATATGCATGTGTATATATATATATATATATATATATATATATTTGTGATTAGTATACATATATAGATGTAGTCTATATATATATGCTTATTGTGATGCTGCATTTGTATGTACTATGCTTGTTGTATTTGTTTGTACATATTCATACATGTTATTGCATTTTCTGTATAGTAGTAGGCCGGTATTTGTATACTTGTTGGTTATTCACTGTGATACCCTCGACCCATATCAGGATGTAGTATGAGTTAGTATTATTCTTTATACCTTATGTTGTGGATATATGCCCAGGTTGGATGAGGATAGAGTAGCTGACTGTCAGGTATATCAACATCGTTTGTTGTTCAGTTTACTTAGTGTATGCATGCATGTATACTCGTTAGGCTGATGTATATATGTTGTACGAGTAGATTAAACTGTTGAATGACATGTAATATTAATACATATATTTACATATTTTCCTATTACCTGCTGAGTTTTACTCACCACCACCACGGACCCTGGGTTTTTCTGTCGCCCAGGTAACAGGTAGCCGACTTCGTGATAGACTTGGAGCACGGCTGGCTGGCATCATCTCATCTCAACTCCGAGAGTCCGAATTTTTGTGTTTTCATTGGCGTTCTGATATGGATTTGATTTATGTGATGTTTTGTAGGGATTGGATGCTATAAATGTTGTACCTTTCTTTTTCTAGTTTTGTTATGGTGTTCTGAGTCGGTGTTAGTCATACCGGTATGCATGTGTGTAGTTTGTGATGTGTATTATGTTTCCGCTGTGTTTTGTGTATTTGTTGTGTTTACATATATATATGTTGTTGTTGTGGCCTACGAGCCTTGTATTAATACGAGATGTTGCCACGTACAGGGAAGATACTGTCTGTTTGCTTTTCGGCGCGGCATACTCTCGGGGTGTGACATTTACCCCACAAACCATTAAAGTATTCATCTATGGGACGATATTTTGACACCAGAGTAACTCATTATGGCAAATTGGAAAATGACATTCTTGTAAAAACAACTGGAACATGACATCTTTGCAAAAGCAATGTGTTACACAATTCAAATGCGATGTTGGTAGGCAATAACTTAGGTTTACTAATTACTAATCAAATACATGCCACCTTTTTACCACATTTTCTTCTTAAATTTCACCCTAATCATTATCTTATAAAAAAAAACAGAGTTACAGACTGATACAATAAATTTATCCAATGAGATACAGAAAACAGTCTCTATTATTTTTCAATATCCCTCCATAAAATATAATTGCACAAATAAGCAAGCTAGCATGTTCAATTTGGCGATCCATTTCTTCCTTATTATTTAGATGATGATCATTAATCAATTTGTTCTACTTACTTTCTCATTGAATTATTTTTTCATAATATAATTGTATTTTAAATATTCCACTTGAAATAATACATTTCAATGTTTGAAGTCTTACATCTATCTTTTTCTAATAAAGAGTTTTCTATATTATCATTTTTATTGACTATTACGATAAATTCAACTTTTGAAACTACTTTGGTTAAATACTTATTCGAGGCAGAATATAAAACTATTGTTAATATATAATATTTGAGATCATTTGATTCAAATCTCTCCTTTATAAACTATAATATCCATCGATATAGTGTCTAATGTTTAACGCGTCAACGTTGAGGCAATATATCTTGCAATAATTTAATTTTTCATATTTACATAAAAACATGTAGAAATTAAATTTTTTATCTACTTTGTTCGATCAAGAACACATGATAAATCAACAAGAAGTATTTTCTCCTTTCTTTTACACAACATAGGATTCTGGTTTCAACAGAGAGCTAGCTGATTAATTGCTGGTTAACATAGAGAAGAGATTAGACGTCGTTAATGGTTTCCTTGTGGTGCACACAGTCTGCATGACGACTGTGTGATGGCAGCAAATTTGACATGTTGCCTGATCACATGCGTGCAGAGTTGCTCGTTCGGTCGCTGTCTCACTCGGGGCAAATTAAAACAAAAGCGTAAACGTTGGATACCCAAGTTGGCTGCTTTTGCTGGGGGGAAATTAGGAAACAAACAACTGAAAGAGAAATTGAGTGGTACGTGGTAGATTAATTGGCAGAGGCACAGAAACCATTTTCGCTTCTTTATTGCTGTCGATACCTGCATTTGCTGATCACAACAGTTTGAGACTCTGGAATATATCCATCGTGAAGAAAAATGCACAACGTTAGAAGGATTGGATGATGATGCAACCCTCACGTCATTACTGACGTTATTATTATTATTATTATTATGATAAAAAAAAATATATAGTTTCAGGATTCTGCAGAGTTGCCCTGGGTTCAGGACCAACACAGAAATATTTGTATCGTGTTTGGTGCAGCCTATAAGCAAATCAATGGCCGTGTTGGATATTGTGGGTGTCGGTGCGGCAACTCGGTAGACGATTGCATTATCCTTTTACATTTTTTAAATATCCTTTTAGATTATGGATATATCTTTCTGGCAGCATTGTAAACATCAATTTAATTTCATCCGTGTCCGTGTCTGCAGTGTCCGTGTCAACTTATTTCTTCGGATATCACCGCCTGAAATTTAGTGATGGTCCGTCAAATGATCACACCGCCCCACATGAATTTATAAAATCGTATCAACAAATCTACTCCGAATATGTGGAAAAGAAATCTACAACGGAAAAGAAATAAAAATGTAAATCCATACCTGAATCCAGAGATATCGTCGTTGAAAAATTTTGAAGATCAAAAGTCGAAATAACGGCAAAGGTGTGATCTTTCACGGGTGAGAAAGAGACAATTCCGATCAGGAAAGCAAAGCATCCATCAGATCTACTTTCTTGTGGAATCACACCTCGTATATATAATGAGTCAAAATCTATTAACGATTCATCAATACAAATGATAACGGATTAAAGAATTCTATATATGTTAGTAATGGATGCCCACTAAGGAGCATTCTAATGAGATAATGGTGTTATCTATTATTCCACTATCTATAATGGATAATAACTCATGATTCCACTAACATGAATGTTAGTAACTCATGAATCCATTAACTGTTAGAGCAATCAATCCATATATGTTGTGGTTTTGTTGTGTGTGACAAAAGGTTTAAGTTATGTTGATTATGTTGATTTGATATGTGTGTTTAAGTTGTGCAGGACTTAATAAATCGCACATGGTTAGCTTGATGTTAGCATTGGTGGGTTCACCATCTCATGGCTCGGGTTCTTGAGTCGGTGAAGGATGACATTGCGAAAGACGTGCACTTGGTACATCCGAGGGATCGTCGGACGAGGAGCATTGGAGTGAAGCCAAAGGAAGCAGATTTCAAGGCGAGATGCGAAGGATGACATTGTGAAACTGTGAGCTCGATGCATCCGAGGGACGTGGCTGGGCGAAGAGAGCTTTGGTGAGGGACTTCAAGGGAGATGAGAGATTGGACAATTGCAACGGTAGCTCATAGGTGAACTTGGCCGAATGACTAAGTCAAGAGTCGGATGCTCAAATTTAGGTTTGAGGTTTTACCCAACGTTTGGTTAAGTCGGAAGCTCAAACAAATGGTTTGTTTGAGATTTTACCCGATGCAAGTCAACTGCTATAGATAGAAGTCGACTGCTCTGGGTCGATGGCACTTGATTGATGCTCGATCGGTGTTCGACTGTTTGGTTTCTGGCCCAACAATCGACTATTGCACCATCAATCGTTTGCCAAGGGACGACAGTTGACTGATCAAGGTGGTCACGGGCATAGAAGGTTTGAAAGTCGACTGATTGCCTGGATCACTCGACTGATGGCTAGATCAGTCGACTGATGGAGGAGTCGTTGGATGTGATGATCGCCATTCAGTTCGGTCAAAAGCCGTTAGAACGGCCAGCAGTCGACTGTCCAATGGGAAGAAACCCTTCTTCTCTATAAAAAGAATAGTTGGTGGTTATTGGAAGGTTAATGCTTAATTCCAAAACTTACTCCCAAGTGCCCTAAACATTTTCTACTCCTCTTACTTGTTCTTATCTCAATTCTATTGTAAGAGGAAGAGATTGTGTAAGAAAGGTTTATCTCCACCTTGAAGGAGAGATTAGTGTTTTTGTTGAGGGAGTGATTCGTCATACGAATCGTCCGTGGACTAGCGGCAATGGTCATGAACTACGTTACATCGGCTTGTTAGCGTTTGTCTCTTTACTTCTTGCATTTGCTTAATTGTCTTTATTATTAGTATTTTCGTTGTGCTAATCTTAAGTGTAGACGATTAAGACGTGATCGATTTCCATCATACGATACGGGCTATTCAACCCCCCTTCTAGCCGGGCCATGATCCTCCAACAAGTGGTATCAGAGCTAAGGTTTCTTGTCACCAAACTCACCGCCACAACAAGCACAACAAAAATGGACGACTCCAACATCCATCCTCCTAAATTCGAAGGAAACTTCGCTTGGTGGAAAAAACGAATGGAGGTATTTTTTGAGACCGATTTTGAAATTATGCTTATCATGGAAAATAGTTTTGAGATACCTAGGGACGAAGAAGGGAGAATGCTAGAAAAATCGAGATGAACCAAGAAGTAAAGAGAGGAGCACCTTGCAAATTCAAAGGCCAAGCATCATCTATACAACGTGCTCCCTCAATAAGAAATCAACCAATTAGAGAGTGCTCTAGCGCCAAGGAAATGTGGGAAAAGCTTGTAGAGCTCCATGAAGGCACCTCCGAGGTAAAGCTTGCAAGATGAGACCTTCTCCGATCGCAATTAAGCAATATCAAGCTGTTAGTAATATGATGCGGTGACGGGGAAGAAGATCTGTAGACTTTCTTTCGACGCAGTGGGGGCACGAAGAAAGTTCAAGGGATTCTCTCCGACCGCAACAGTAAAATAAAATGTGAAGCCAAGACACGCAAGCCAACACAAGCAACAAACAAAGGCGCAGGATGTAACGTGGTTCGGAATAAGAATTCCTATTCCACGGAGGTGAGCTTTCTCACCGGCTTGTTGGGTTTCCGGCACCGCGGCGAGTGTGTGTTCGTACATGTTTCGTAAACATGTGCACAGTGGAAGAAATACAAATAATAAATCTACATTTATTACAACACACACAACACACGCATGCATAGTACAATAAGTGTAGATGATGCGGGTATGGGAAACAATCTGGTCGCTCCGTTTTCAATGCAGTGAAGCACTGAGGGAGGTCTCAGAGGATTCTCCCCGGCCGCAATCAGTAGAGAATAAGAGGATGAAGTAGATGAAACGCAAGAAGCTGATGCTAGCAATCGAGATTCAGACACAAGATGTAACGTGGTTCGGAATGAGGATTCCTACTCCACGGAGGTGAGTTGTCTCACCAGATGCGGTGCCTAAGCACGTTCACTATGAAGGTCCTCCTTTACAGAAAGCCAGTTTCCGCAGGTGGAGGGGAAAGACCTCTTACAATGATATTACAAGACGAGGAAAATACAAGAGATGTAGCAATGGCTGATCTTCGTCCTTCTTCTCCGACGAGATGGTTGTTCCCTTTTTTCCTTCTCCTCTTGCCTCTTCTCTCTTGCTGCGTCGGAATGATTGCGGATCCCTTTTCCTCCTTGCTTCCTCCCCTTTTATCTCTTTTTTCCTTCCTTCATCGTAATGTCGTAGGTTATCTCCATCGTACACATGGCCACCACCTTTCCCTGGAGAATAATTCTGTTACATATATCAGGAGTGAAGACTCCTTGGAATATTATGTGGGGCCTCCCAGGCCGTTGCCTAACACCCTTTCCTCTATTTTTCGGGAAACTAGGCTAGACTATCTCCCTCAACCTTCCATGTTGAGGGAAGCTAGTTTAGGTCTATAACCCATGGGTGACCTAGCCCTAAGGCTTTTTATCAACCCGAACCAACTTCTCTTTTCCCCATGTCAAATTCCCCTTGTATTGATCAGATTGGACTGGCCTCTTGGCGAAGCGCCTTCCGCCTCTCCTTTTCCGTATCAATTGCTTTCATTAACTCTCCCGTACTAATGGCTTTCAATATTTTCCGTCTGATAAGCCCGATGTTCGCCGTGCAATGACTTTCAATATTCGCCCGTGCGGTAATGCCCGATGTTCGTCGTGCGCTAATGGCTTCGATGTTCGCCCGTGCGCTAACCTGCGTTTCGCTCGCGCTAATGGCTTCTGAGGTTCGCCCGCACCAATTTTCCTTTCCTTTCTTAGCTGAGCTGTGTATTTTGGATCGGATCTTTGGTCACCCGCTAACCCCTCTATCGGGGATTATGTAGAGAAGGTACCAGTAGTATCATTAGTCAACCCCGAAAAATAGTCAAGCGAAGTTATAAGCTTGACTTTCCTAATGTACATAAAGTTTCTGACCTATTCTTCATTTCTCGACTTAAATCCATCCGTTCCCTTATAACTCCCCCCAGTATATTGAAGGAGGCCCGCTGGGCCCATGGGCTCCGCTTCTCCTTCTCCTTCTGTGCAGCTGAATCGTCACGGAAAACCCTATATAAACCCTCGCCTTCTTCTTTTAGGTATCGTTTAGTGTGCTTGATAATCCAGTCTGTTCTTCTTCTCCCGTGATTCTCATCGGTGGCGTTGCGGCGATCCAGTCCTTCCTTTCTCACACGATTCTTCCTTATCCTCCGAGTAAGTGTTCTGCTTTGTTCACACCCATGACTCCTAGGACCCTCTCTTCACACTTTGGTATGAACATACCATAACTCAGTTAGATTGCAACCATTATTTCTTTAACCTGAAGAACAACTACATAGACCCTTCTATAAAATGTTGTTTCACGACCAAACTGCATCGGCCTCATAAACCTCCTCCCGGCTTGACATGCTTTTTCTATGAACAATTTTTTAACGGCCTATCCTACAAGACTACAGTCTATTTGGACCTCCTAAACTTCTACGGACTACCCCTGAACCAATTCACCCCCAACTCTTTCCGGATTCTATCGGGAGCCCACATAGTGTTCCAACATTTGAACCTCTCTTTGACCCTCGAAATATTCCATTGCTTCTTCCAGTTAAAGTCTTCTAAGGCAGGCCTCTTCTATTTGTCTAGTCGTTCAGACTGCCAATTCCTGGTGAACTTGCCTACTTCCCACAAGGGTTGGGAAGCCTTATATTTCTTTGTACAACTTCCAGAGTCTTTACCTTACTCTGATACTTGGAAGGTAGACCTTCCTGAATTGCCTTCTTTACGGGAAATGAGGACCAAATGTCCCTTCTCGGAAGTGTATAAAGTCTTAGGAGAGCTACATTACTGCTCAAACCATCTGATAGAAACTCCCCTCTTAAGCCACTTTGGATTGTCTCCTCTACCTTTGACGACTTCGGTTGCTATAGGTAGGGTGACATTTATCCTGCAATGTGACTTCCTTTTTAGGGCATTCATCTTTCTTACGATATCTTGTAGATAATCGATCACGAAGGCTTTGGTGGAAGAGTCGATCGAGGCTGCCAAGAAGAAGAAGACCCTGACTAAAAGAGGCAAATCCACAGCAGCTCCGTCATCTCCTCGGAAGAAGCTGCGGCTTATCAAGAAAGGAGCTTCAAGTTCATCAGCTCTTCTTCCCTTGTCTTCCCACCAGCCGGAAGCTCAACCCCTAATCATCTATGAACCCAGAAGGGAAGGCAACACCTCCCCTGCCTCTTCTTTAGCTCCCCAAGGAGGAGATTCTCCCTCCCAATTTCTGCATTCTTCCCCCTCCGTACAGAATTCACCCCTGCCTTCTCATACGGAATCCCTCCAAGCTCCAATACCTTCCGACTCGAGAACCGCTCCTATCCATCTTCGCCGTACCAGGCCCCCATCTTCTTCGGAAGGAGAAGATCCTTCCCTTTCGGTTCCTCCGAGGGCCACTCTGGGATCTTTGCTGAAGATTCGGCACCCTTCGGAGGTAAAATTCTTTAACCAGTCGGGTATACAAGGCCCGTGTGAGCAAGTGAGCAAACTGCTGGCAGAGGTATTTACTCCTTCTTCTCCTCCTCTTTGCTATGGGTATTTCCCTATACTGATGTAGGCTGATAATTTTCCTCTCCTTTTAGGCCTCCACCCAACATAACAACATGGTAGCCCATCTAGCCAGATTCCAATCTAGTGTGGAGACTCGCCATTTTGTGTGTCTGTGAGAAAGAGCTCGCTGATGGTTAAGCGAGCAAGAGGCAAAGGAGGCGGACTTTAGGGGCGATCTTGAAGATGCCACGATGCAACTAGCCTTGGTTGAAGCGAGAAAGAGGAACTGCAACGAAAAATGAGGAACTAGAATGGCGCGCCTCTTTTTGCAATCTAGCGAGCTGCAACAGGTAGATATCCTGACTCAGGAACTGAAAGAGTATAAGAGATATCTTATGGATGCCATGATCAAGGATGCTGATTCTTCGGCTACTATCACACAGCTTCAACAAGAACGTCATCATTTTAACCTAGAGCGTCGGGCACAGGCGATCCACGAGAATCTGCGAAGAAGTGTCAGGAGCTTTTCTCCATGGTAGCGGCTATTCCCCGAACCTTATCATCGGTGGCTCAGCAGCAATCCATCCTTCACCAAGAATACTCCGAAGCCCTCTCGACTCTGGGTAGGCAGGCCATCCAAGCAGCCGCTGAAAAAGATGCTCTGGCGGCTGAACTGGCGGAAAGTCGAGCTCAACTAGCCCAATGCCGAGATCAGATGAAAGAGCAGGAGACTGATCTTAAAAGACGCTATGTGAAGAAGGGGGTAGATTTATTTGTATTAGGCTTTGAGGGGTCCTCGGTTCAAAACGCCGAGCAGGGATACCCGCCCCCCGGCGCGGACACTAGTTATTTGGATCCAGTAAGGGCATTAGCCAAGTGTCCGCCCGATCTCTTTGAACTGTAACTTATAACACTCTCTTTTTTAGTAACTTTCCTGAGAGCTTCTCGCTTGCTTCTGAATGATACCTTTGTCCCTATAACTAGTTATCATCCTCTTGTTATGCTCCTTGAGGGATTGGGAACTCTGAACCAATTTTAATTTGGTCTCGCTCTACACTGTTATCTCTTTATCGTGTAGTACGGTGCAATAACCTTATCGGTTCGGGTTTATCGGAGAGATGTAGAATACCGTTATTCCCCTCCACCCTAATTTTGGTTCGGGGATTCGCTTGAAAGGTCTCTGCCTGACATCATTCATACCCGTCCCGATTCTGGTTCGGGCGACGCTTTAAACAGCTCTTGCTTGTTGATCTTCCCTATCTCTCTTACTGCTTTGGAAATGATATCAACCTCTTCGTCTTCTTTCCCTTTCCCAGAACCTCTGTTGCCCCTTTCCTTCCATTATAAATCCTTCGTCCCCCATGTCTTCGTCCTGCTATCTTTCTATCATGGCTTCAGCGGGGCATCCCATCGAAGTTTCTTCAAAGTCAGAATCTTTTGAACTACAAGACTGGGTCTCTGAGGATATTGAAGATTCGGAGACCCGCTCAACTGCCACTTCAGCCTTCCGCCCCCTTCCGTTTCCGCCTCTCCGTCCAGCTCCCACCCCTCCGGCAGGGAGGTCCTTCCGCGCTCCTTTCCCCTCCTTCCGCAACCGAGTGTGGAATCCTCCCTTCACGTGGGAGTATACAGTGGGAGATCCTCGTGCTGCCGCTGAACTTCCCCCACTTCCACCAGCACTGGCTTTCGTCCCAGTTCCCCCGGCGAGGACTCATCCTTCCTCTTTCGATGAAGGTCCACCAGTTCTTCCTCCCCCTCAAGGCGAACGCTTCAGAGTCATATTAGCTCCTTCTCCCCCCAAAGAGACATCTCCTGTTTCATCTGTTAGGAGTAATCATGGAAAGTCTTTATAGATCAAGCTAATGTAATCATTTCAAATATGTTAATAAAAAATAAGGGAGGCAAATGATATCTGTTTTTGTCTTTTTCCTGTAGAAGTAAGATTTCTGTCTTCCAAAAGGACGGTAGTCTGATCCGAACATACCTTCCTCTATCATTTCTCGGGGATTCGGACCCTCTTAATTACAATTATAGTCCCGTCGACCTTCCCACTACTGCCCCCACGTTTCCTCTTCTTTACTGGCATTTATGGTCGCTACTTCTTCCACCAATAAATGCACTATTCCCCTTCGTTGCCATAAAAACCCCCGACCTTTACCTGATAGCTTCCATCATTCTCATTTTTCCTTTGCTTGCCATGGACAAGATATCGGAACAGGGTAGCAGTTCGTCGCCTTCTAAAGAACAGATAAATGATCGCCGATACATAGCTATCTTGGAGGAACAAGTGAAGTGTTTACAGCAACAGCTGAAGGAAACTTACGCCAATAATCGCTCCCTGCGCCAACAACTGGTCGGGTCCCAAAAGGAACTGGCCAAGCAAACCTTTCTGCAGCAATCCTATCGGCGTCAACTATGGTGCCAACCTCAACCATACAAGGGAACTCCCTCTGTCCCTCCTAACAAAGAACTGTAACGCCCGGGATATATAAGAGCTGCTGTTTGTTATCTTCCCTTGTAGATGACTCAGAATATGTAATTCTCTCACATTAATGAACTTTCCTAGTTTATCTCCTTTCTCCAGTATCTTTTGAGTTGTATATTTCGGCTCTTTCGTCTTTTCAATCTGCCGGGTATATGGAACCCTTAAATGAGTCAACCCTGCTATTTCACAGGAATACAACAATACAAAGTTAAACAAGAATTTCAACTCCCCCCCTTTACGGGGACAAAAAGTGATATACAACTGAGGAAGTCCGATCCTCCTAGTTCCACCACTTGACGGGATATCTCCCACTTTGCGGGGATAGAAATCTATATATATAGAGTAAATAACAACCGAAGGATATCGGTTCTTCCGTTCCACCACCACACGGGGATAGCTTCCGCTCTGCGGGGATAGAAATTTATATATATAAAGTAAATAATAACCGAAGGATATCGGTTCTTCCGTTCCACCACCACACGGGGATATCTTCCGCTCTGCGGGGATAGAAATTTATATATATAAAGTAAATAATAATCGAAGGATATCGGTTCTTCCGTTCCACCACCACACGGGGATATCTTCCGCTCTGCCTTGCGGGGATAGAAATTTAGACATAGAGTAAATAATAACCGAAAGATATCGGTTCTTCCGTTCCACCACCACACGGGGATATCTTCCGCTCTGCCTTGCGGGGATAGAAATTTATACATAGAGTAAATAATAACCGAAGGATATCAGTTCTTCCATTCCACCACCACACGGGGATATCTTCCGCTCTGCCTTGCGGGGATAGAAATTTATATGTATAGCGCCAAGGCCATCAGCATAAAGGAGGCAACACCTTCATATAATTCCTCTTTTGGCTCTCCTCCTGAAGGGGGAACGCCTATGTCCGCCCCTTCCCCTGCAGATGGGAGGCTTTTATCACATAATGGGCCATTTAGAAATATAAACCCTTCTTTCCCTTTCACCACAGACGAGAAGCCCACTAATGGCTGCAAGCCCATTCTTCCCCCCTTTTATAGGGGGTTCTTTTGTCTTCGTTTCTTCTGCCATCTTCATCCCTTCGCCTTTTGGTCTCCTTTTTCTTCATCTGCTTGCTCCTCCGCCGCCAAACCTCGTTTCCTCGATCCTTTCTTCCCAAATCTTTTCCTTTTATTTTTAGACCCCAAGATGCATTCCAACTTCTTCCAGGAGATAGCGGCGCTACGATCCGCAAGCGGATCTGGTGACCTTTCGCTTCTTCTTCCTTTTCACCTTCCCCGATCACCACCATATCTGATTCACCTCGTCGTTCTCCCTCTCCTCCTCCGGCGACCCTCACTACCTCCATCCCAGAGGAAGCCAGGGTCATTAGTCTCTCCTCACTTCCTCCGGTCTTTACAAGCCCTAACTTTCCCACTCTTTCTCCTTCCGCCAACGATGTTCAGAAATCGCCTTCTTCTTCCCCGCAACCTGGGGATGAACCTGGGGAGGATGTATTCCCATGTCAGCTAATGACAGAGGCTGGATCACCCCTGTCTTCTCTTTCCCTGGCACATCATTCCTTTTCTAAACCCATGGCGGTTGATATTCCTTCACTGCCAACTTCCCCCTTCGTTCATCGCCTGAAGAATCCCTCTCCTCCTGTGGACCCTGACCAAGGTCCCTCTACTTCTTGCGTCCCCATCGAAGGCTCCTCCAGCCCAATGCTCATCGTCTTGTCTTCTCAAGATCCCTCCTCCGATCAGTCTCCTTCCGTTTTTCCTTCCGAACCCAACCCCCAACCAGGCATGACACATATTCTCCCCGCAACTCCGGATATGCCGCCCCTGACTACCACCTCCATGGGCCGTCCGAATGATACTCCTCCTTCTTTCCATTCTCAACTAATGGATACCGCCCCGATTTTCCCCTTTATAAGCGAGATTCCTCTTTCAGCATCTTCCGTCCCGTCTTCTTCCCTTTCTCCCAGGAGTCTTCGGATTCTGAACTTAGAGGAAGTGGTTCCTCGCATGGAAGGCCTGCGTCATGCTCTGGACTTGGTATGTTTTCTTACTCAGCTTCCTTAGCTTTGTCTAGCTGACCAATTTCTTTTCCCACAACCGGTATGTAGGCCCTGACCAACCATCAAGAATTGGATCGCTCTCTTCATCAATACCAGGCTCAAGCCCAAGAATGGAAGCGACAACAACGGGAAAGCTTGGCGAATGCTCAGAATCGAGAATGACTCCTGTTACAACAATTGCACCAGTGTCAAGAGCAATTAGCCGAAGCTTGCCAGCAAATTCAGAAGGATGCTGACACTATTGCAGCATTAAAGGAGCAACCACGTCCAGGTGCAGAGCCACTTGTCCCCCAGCAGGAAGTCCAGTCGGCCTCTCTTGACACAGAATCTTCCTCGGCTCAAGAGTTACTACGTCTTCAAAGGCAGGTAGCAGAACTCCTCCAGGGGAAGCAACAGGATTCTGATGTCATCGCTCGCCTTCAGGTTCAATATCAGCGAGCACAAGATAAGATAGGGGACCTTCGCAGACCGCCAGGCAAGGAGGTACAAGAAAACTCATCCCTTATAAATTCCCGGGCGCATGCTCATGCCCGTCTACGCAGGCAAGAAACTTCCCTCCAGAGGATGAGCACTGAACTTGCCCGAACCAGATCGTATTCCGAAGCAGTGGAGGGGATTTCAGCTTCCATGCGTCAAAATATGGTGGAGATGACGCACCTTGTGCAGCAGGACCAAAGTTCCCGAGCCGATGATGTCTCCATCTTGGCCGATGCTATTATGGAGGTGTCGCGGCGCTATGTGGACGTGCGTCGAAATCTTCAAGAGCAACAAGAAACATGCGAGAGGCTGCATCGAGAGCGAAGCCCTGACCGTCCAAACCACGAGGAGTGGCTCATCATTTTAATGCGCGCCACCTATCAAGACGGATTTAATGACGCGGTTCAACAGTATGTTGCCCAAGGATTACCTCCTCCCACTTTTCCTTCATTTTATTTAAATTGGGAGGCTGGTTTTCGACGTTATCCTCCCGACCGGTTTAAGCTGTAATTTAATATCCCATTTTGACATGGGAATTTCCTTTCTATTTTGCTTTTTCTTCTTCAAAATGTATTGATAATACCATATTGCCCTTATAAATAACCCCTTAATGAAATTTGGAGAATACTTGACATCTAATTAACGCAATCAATTCAAGAAGCACCCCTTCGGAGTTTCATAATTTCCCTTCTTCTATTCCATGTTTCTCATACAGTGTGAAAGAGTTTTAAATGAAGGGCATTCCAAGGTCGTGGAAGCTCTTTGCCTTGATCATCTTTTAGATAATATGCTGACCCTGCTACGCAGCACGTTATTTCATAGGGTCCTTCCCAGTTGGGAGCCAGCTTTCCAGGGTCTCTAGCGGGATTGACTTTACACAAAACCCAATCCCCTTCTTGAAATCTCCGAGGCATCACTTTCTTATTAAAGGCTCGCTGCACTCTTTGCTTGTAAAATTCCGCTCGCCTCCGTGCCATCTCTCGCCTTTCCTCCACCAAGTCCAATTCGGTGCTTCGGATAAGTTGGTTCTGATTTGGTTTATATGCCTTTATCCGAGCGCTATTCAACAAAACCTCGACCGGAATAACGGCTTCCGCCCCATATACCAAACTAAAGGGAGTTTCTCCTGTTGCTGTCTTGGGTGTGGTTCGATAGGCCCACAGGATGCCAGGTAACTCTTCTACCCAGTTTCCCCTCTGAGCACCCAACTTGGTCTTTAATCCTTGAATGAGGATCCTGTTAGTTACCTCCACCGGCCCATTCGCTTGAGGATAGGCTACCGAAGTGAAACCCTGCTGAATGTTGAGACTTTGACACCATTCTTGGATCTTTTTTCCTTGGAACTGTCGTCCATTGTCACTGACTATTTTCCGAGGGATACCATACCGACAAATGATATTTCTCCATAAGAACTGTATTACGACATTCTCAGTAATTTTGGCTAAGGGCTCTGCCTCCACCCATTTGGAAAAATAATCCACAGCTACCAATAAAAACTTCCTCTATAAAGGTGCCGCTGGCATCGGGCCTACTATATCTATTCCCCATTGATCGAAAGGACAAGAAGAGATTACGACTTTCATTAACGGTTGTTATATGCTTGATAGCGATGCAGGTTTGCACTATATGAGCAGCATCTTGCTGAAGAGTAGGCCAAAAGTATCCTGCCAATAAGGCCTTTCTTGCTAAAGCTCTCCCTCCTAAATGATTGCTACAGCATCCTTCATGGATCTCCCGGAGTACCCATTCTGCATCCTCGTTTCCCAGCCATTTTAACAAGGGTCGCCCAAAAGAGGTCTTGTATAGGTCTTCATTTAAGAGGATGAACCGTTTGGCTCGGTTTATTAAAGTGGATGCCGCTATTTTCCCTTCAGGGATCTTCCCGTGCCGTAAATAAGCTATGATGTCGGTCCTCCAATCAAGAGTTAGGCTTGATTCAGGTACGTCTCCCTCCACGCTGCATATTGCTAAGGAAGTATGAATTCTCGTATGGATCGCTTCCGAGGATTTTATTCCTCCCATAGCGCTAGCCATCCGAGCCAATTCATCTGCCTTCCCGTTGTGCTCCCGCGGGATTTGCTTCAAGAGGACCTGACGAAATTGAGCTTTTTCTTTCTCAAAAGTCTTCAAGTACTTACGCAACCTTTCCTCCCGAACCGCAAAAGAACCTTGAAGTTGTGATATTATCAACTGGGAATCCGAGTGGATCACAATGGAAGAAGCCTCCACCGCTTTAGCAGCCTGCAGTCCCGCTAGAATGGCTTCATATTCCGCTTCATTATTAGATGTCCGATATTCCAGGTGAACTGCTAATCGAGTTTCTTCACCCTCCGGAGAAATTAATAAAATACCAACGTCGCTGCCTGTAGATCCTGAAGAACCGTCTACGAATATATTCCATGCCTCTGATCCCTCCTCCTTTGTTGCCGAACCATCTTCCGCGCCGCAAGGTACCTCGCGTAAAATCGTGAGTGCTTGGGCCTTAATAACCGTTCGAGGTTGGTAGTGAATATCATACTCGCTTAGTTCTACCACCCATTTGGTTAATCTTCCAGAGAAATTTGGCTTAGTGACGACCTTACCCAATTCGCTGTGTATTAGAACGGTGATGGGATGAGCCAAAAAGTACGGCCTTAATTTGCGGGCAGTTAGTACTAGGATATATGCCAACTTCTCTAGCTCCGTATAACGGAATTCTGCCCCCTTCAGGATATGGCTGGTATAATAAATAGGTTGCTGGTGAGAACCTTCTTGTTTCAATAATACCGAACTAACGGCTCCCTCCGAGACGGCCAGATACATCCATAATGGTTCTCCAGGTATTGGTTTGGCTAGTAGGGGGAGTCCAGCTAAATATTTCTTCAACTCCTGGAAAGCCTGTTCACATTGATCATCCCATTGAAATTTAGCAGCCTTGCGCAAAATCTTGAAAAAAGGCAGCCCCTTGTCCACCGATCTGGCTATAAATCGGGATAAAGAAACAATCCTGCCCACCAACCTTTGGGTCTCTCGCAGATTAGTAGGTGATTTCATGTTGCATAGGGCTTGTACTTTCTCAGGGTTGGCTTGCAGCCCCTTCTCCGTTACTATGTACCCCAAGAACTTGCCACTCTTTACCCCGAACAGGCATTTGTTAGGGTTTAGCTTCATATTAAACCACCTTAATGTAGCGAAGGTTTCATGTAAGTCCTTGACTAAATCCCGAGTGGCTTTCGATTTGACTAAGATGTCATCCACGTAGACCTCCATATTCTTCCATTTCTGCTCCGCGAAGATTTTGTCCATAAGGCGCTGATAGGTGGCTCCTGCGTTCTTTAGTCCGAACGACATTACCACATAAGCGTATAACCCCCCCGCAGTCACAAAGCTAACCCTCTTTTGATCTTCTTGGGCCAAAGGTATTTGAAGATACCCTTGATATGCATCCATTAGAGACAACACTTCATATCCCACAGTAGAATCCACCAATTGATCAATACGAGGCAAGGGGTAGCAGTCTTTAGGGCATGCTTTATTCAAATCACGGAAATCGATACACATCCTCCATTGCCCCGAAGGCTTGGGGACTAAGACTACATTAGAAACCCATTCAGGGAACTGGATTTCCTTTACATGACCTGCTTTTAGTAGTTTGTCCACTTCTTCTGCTATGACTTTGTCCTTTTCTGATCCAAAATGTCGCCTCTTCTGTTGGACGGGTCGGACTCCTTTAATGATATTGAGATGATGTTCCGCCACTTGAGGATGGATCCCCGTGAGATCATGCACATCTTTTGCAAAGATGTCTTCATTCTCCTTCAGGCAAGCAACCAGCTCTTCTTTGACATCCAGCTGTTGTGCTATCCGTGTGGCCTTTCCTGGAGCGATTTCCACCAGTTCTCTCTCCTCTATTTTATCAACTTTGGGGGGGGATTCCTCCAGGACGCAGACATCAGTGATGATGACAGCTTTGCCCTTTAGGTCCTCGGTTCGGGATTTCTTCTGATCGTCCTGAACCATTTGCACGTAGCAGCTCCTAGAGGCCTTCTGTTCTCCACGAACTTCGCTCACCGATTGACCTACTGAAAATTTCAGCTTCTGGTGGTATGGGGAAGCCACTGCCTGAAAAAGGGTGAGGAAAGGACGCCCAAGAATAGCGTTATAAGTGGACGGAGCGTCCACAATAAGGAAAGGAATTATACTGGTTTTTTGGTTGGGTTTTACACCCAGAGTTAAAGGCAATGATATCTGTCCCTTCGGGTGAACCATGTGCCCTGCGAATCCGAAGAGGGGAGTGGACACATCTTCTAATTGGGCATTTCCCAGCTGCATTTGTCCGAAGGCTTCCTGGAAAAGGATGTTAACAGAGCTTCCCGAGTCAACTAGTACCCGGGCCACTTCATAATTGGCCAGGGATATACGGATAACCAAGGTGTCCGTGTGGGGCAGCAGGACACCTTACAGATCTTCTGGCCCGAACGAAACGGGCGGTGCAACTTGAATAGTCTGGTCGGTGACGATGGCCAAACTCTCCATGAGACGGGCGTACGACTTCCGTGCCCGGTTGGAGTCCCCGTCGGTAGGTCCTCCAGCTATAACATGAATAACTCCCCGTGTGGGAATGTCATCTAGATTGGATGAAGGGCCCTCACCTGATGGACCTTCTTGAGAGACAACCTCCTGGGATGGCGTTTGGGGGAAAGTGACCCAGGATTGTGGATTATACGACCCTGGATGGGTTACATTAGGTCGGGGGCCTCGCCGCGCCGGCCCTCCTGCCTGAAACCTTACTTGCGGATATGCAGTATGGAGGCGATCCAATTCTTCTTGTAACTTGAAACATCGACCACTACTGTGGCCATATTCTGTATGATATTGGCAGAAGAATGGGGCTGGGGGGTTACGCGGGATCCCCCTGTGTCCCAAGGGTCATTGTAGCAGACCCTGCTAGTCGTAAAATTCCATTTCACGTTCTTTCCATGTCCTCACAGGAGGAAGCGCTTCAGCGTCCATGATTTGTAATGGCGGGGTGGGGCGAACACCTTGCAGCATTGGACGAGGCCTCGGAACCTCCTGTCGAAAAGGTCTTGTATACTCCCACCGAGGGGGTGCTTGAGGAGCAGCGGGACGAACTCTTTCAGTTGGGACTGCTGTGGCAGTCCGTTCGGCCCTCCGTACCTTTAATCCTTCTTCTTCGCGGATAAACTGCTCCGCACGGCTCAGTAGCTATTCGTAACTATCCGTAGGTTGTCTTAACAAGGAACTGAGGAAGGGGCCCTCCCTCAGCCCATGCTGAATAGCGCCTCTAAAAGATTCAGATCGGGTGGCGGAGATTCCCCTGGCTGCAGAAGTGAATCGATGAATATACCCCCTAAGGGATTCCGAAGGTCCCTGGGTGATATGCATTAACATAGAGGCATCTTGTTTATACGCCTTGCAGCTGACAAATTCTCGACTAAACATTCTCTGGAAGTCGAAAGCAGTGATAGACCGGGGCGAGTAGTAAACCACTTTGGGAGCGATCAGGGTGGTTCGGAAGACTCGACACTTGAGAGCGTCAGTATAACAGAGAAGCGAGGCCGCTCCGTCGAATTGAGATATATGCTCTTCAGGATCCGTCGAACCATCATACTTATTGACCTGAGGATTCCGGAAGTAGGATGGAGGGAGCTCAGTGAGAATGTCCATCGTGAAGGGACTAGGCTCATATACTTCCGGAGGTCTGGTTGATTGACTTTCACCCTGTTCCTCTCTGTGCGTTTGGGTGAAGGGCATAGTATTCTGAGGCGTTCTTCCCCCAAGTCCGCCTCCAAGCAATACTTCCCCATTGGCAATTATACGAGAGGGAGGAGGCATTTCTGGGGGTGGGCCTCTGGAAGAAGGTTCCCCGGAGTACGGATGCAGATATCCGGTCCTTCTCCTTTCCCTGGCGAGGGCTTCTGTAATAGCGTCATCCATCAGGGCCTTCAGCTGCGATGGTAGAAGGGTGATGGGGCGCTCCTCCACTGTAGAAGTATCAGGTTGCTGTATTTCTTCAGGTTGCATCTCGACGTCCAGCTCAAATGTTCCCACAGACAGCGCCAACTGATGCGGGTATGGGAAACAATCTGGTCGCTCCGTTTTCAATGCAGTGAAGCACTGAGGGAGGTCTCAGAGGATTCTCCTACCGCAATCGAGAGAATAAGAGGATGAAGTAGATGAAACGCAAGAAGCTGATGCTAGCAATCGAGATTCAGACACAAGATATTGTTGGATCGAAAGTGTCGCTAGAGGGGGGGGGGGTGAATAGCGATACGATGTCGTTAAAAAACTTTTGCAATAAGTAAAAAGCAAGTAGAGAGTGCACAGCGGAAATATAAAGTAGACAAGATATTTTTACGTGGTTCACAATCTTTCGATTGCTAATCCACGGCCCTAGTGATCCTTGATCACGTACGGAGGGCAATTCACTAAAACCACTCCTCCTCGTTGGAGGTAGGAGCAACGATTACAAAAAGAAATCAAGGCAAAGGGACACTCCCCCTTTCCTTGTTACGATTAAAGCACAAAGACAATTTAAAGAAGTAGAACTTAAATAAATATACCGACAACTCTTATAAGTAGAAGATGTAGCTTTAGTTGTCGGCGGCACTTCGTCGTAGCAAATGTGAGTAGTAGTAGCGGCGTTACGACGGCGTGTTGAGAGCTCTTGAATTCTTGTTATTTGCTTGGCTTGAACATGTCTATTTATGGATATTGATCTATGAATTTAGACATAGGTAGTGTCCAAGGTGAGGTTCTTATCCCCCAAGACTTGTTCATCCACATCCTTTGCGCCAACTCAAGGATGAGGTGTTTCATCCAACCACCTTGTGCCACCTCCAACCTCCTTGTGCGCCAACTCAAGGATGAGGTGTTTCATCCAACCACCTTGTGCCACCTCCAACCTCCTTGGGTGCCAACTTGAGGATGAGGTGTTTCATCCAACCACCTTGTGCCACCTCCAACCTCCTTGGGCGCCAACTTGAGGATGAGGTGTTTCATCCAACCACCTTGTGCCACCTCCAACCTCCTTGGGCGCCAACTTGTTGGAGCCATTCAACTTGTGCCACATCATGGGAGCCAACCATCTTGTGCCAACTCACCTTATCTTGGGCGCCACCACAAGGAAGCTTGGTGATGGTTTGGATGTCCACCTTGATGCCACATCACCCTTTGTACCAAAACACGAGTCAAGTCCAAATTCACCCCCTTGAAATTCGAGCTCTTCTCGAGGTCGGAACTTGACTAGCTGACTGTAGTCAAAGGGTTTTGACATGATAAAGTTAGCTTAAAATATAAAGTACGATGGTTCTAACCATCCGATCTCGACCTAGACCTTCCATTGGAGGTATTGGGTCGGATCTACGCTAACGACCTTGCTTCGCTTTCACACGAGCTTACCTTGTAGCCTCGCTTCCGGTCTTCACCCGAGTACCTCGGCTTCCTCCGAAGTCCCTCTGGCGTTGCCCGACCACCTCGGTTCCCACCGGGTGTCGCAGACCTTCCGCTCAACTTTAGCATTTCTACACACTTAATTGAGCTCGTAAGATAACAAATATACCCTTAACTATTGAGCCTTTTGCCATAATCAAAATACCGGTTCGACTTTGGTGCCCACTGCACCAACAATCTCCCCCTTTTTGATTCATGGCAAACCGACACAAAAGTTAAGGAAAAATTAAGCATAACAGTAAGCTAGCATAATGATTAAGCATGAATGAGCTAGCATAAAGATTAAATATGAATGAGCTAGCATAATGATTAAGCATGAATGAGCTAGCATAATGATTAAATATGAATGAGCTAGCATAATGATTAAGTATGAATGAGCTAGCATAAAGATTAAATATGAATGAGCTAGCATAATGATTAAGTATGAATGAGCTAGCATAATGATTAAATATGAATGAGCTAGCATAATGATTAAGTATGAATGAGCTAGCATAAAGATTAAGCATGAGTGAGCTAGCATAAAGATTAAGCATGAGTGAGAAATATTATTGTTTCAAGTTCTCCCCTTTGAGGTAACCTCCCCCTTGACCGAAGGTGAGTTCTTGAAAAATAATTTTTACTCCCCCTTAATAGTTGCTTAAGTAAACGGAATTACTTAATATAAAAGGTAATAATTTTGTTTACTTTCTTCCTTACTTTTGTGACTTTCTCCCCCTTTTGCCTTAACTCAAAAAGTTTGTAAATATATTTTAAGGTTTGTAAGTCCAAGCAAGTTCCCAATATAAATATATATATTTTTTTTTAAATAATAATAAGCTTGAAAATATGATCAATAAGTCTTGAAGGAGTTGATTAATTTTAAATAATTATACTCCATGGTTCATGTCGATGCACTGAATCTACATCTGGAATCAGGAGTAAGGTCCTAACATCTCACGCCCGTCTACGTGGCTAAGTACACAAACACATTAGTCCTATGTGTTGTGAGATGTGTTGGCTCCTTAAATCTATAGGTATATGATTTCTAAGGTAAGACTTAGGCTAATTTCATAAAAAGAAGCAAAAGTAGAGTACATATATAGAAAAATTTAAATCCTACTCTATTACGCACATACCTAACTTTCGTCTTAATAAACTAAATTCGGCTTCGGGTAGTGGTTTGGTGAAGATGTCCGCTAGGTTTGATTTGGACTCAACATACTCTAGTTGTATAGTTCCATTAGTTACATGTTCCCTAATGAAGTGGTGTTTAACTTCTATATGTTTTGTCCTAGAATGACATATTGGATTTTTAGTTAAGTTAATTGAACTAATGTTATCTATGTAGGTTTTAATGTTGTTAAAGATTAAGCTAAAGTCTTGGAGAGTGTGCTTCATCCACAGGAGCTGAGAGAGACACTCACCCATCGCAACGTATTCGGCTTCGGTGGTAGATAAGGCAACGCAATGCTTCCTACTGCACCAACTTACTAGACTCGAGCCGAGGATTTGACAACAACCACTCGTGCTCTTTCTATCGAGTTTACTACCGGCATAGTCGGAGTCGGAGTAGCCGATTAGATTAAACTCGATAGATCTAGGGTACCAAATACCTACGTTTAGCGTGCCCTTTAGATATCTAAGGATACGCTTGACTAGGGTTAGGTGAGACTCCTTGGCACAGGTTTGTAACCTTGCGCACATACTTACCGCGAATAAAATGTCGGGTCGGCTCGCGGTTAAGTATAGGAGACTTCCTATTGCGCTCCTATAGTATTTTAGGTCAACGGGTTTTCCTTCTACATCTTCGTTTATATTAACATTAGTTGCCATAGGTGTATTGATTATTTTAGCATCTTGCATTCCAAATCGATTTATTAAGTCCTTAGTATATTTTTGTTGATGTAAATATATTCCATCTTTAGTTTGTTTAATTTGTAAACCTAAGAAAAAACTTAACTCTCCCACTAAATTCATTTCAAATTCACTTTCCATAAGTGAGATGAATTCGTTTAGCAGGATCGAGTTGGTAGTTCCAAAAATTATATCATCTACATAGATTTGGGCTATAAAGATTTCTTTTCCTACGGTTTTAACGAATAAGGTTGGGTCGACTAAACCTTGGTTGAATCCTTTGGACTTAAGATAGATCGAAAGCCTTCGTACCAAGCTCTTGGGGCTTGTTTGAGTCCATATAGGGCTTTCTTAAGTCTAAGGACATGGTCGTTTATCTAGATTTTCGAATCCGGAGGTTGGTAGACGTAAACTTCTTCCTTAATGTATCCATTCAAAAATGATGACTTGACATCCATTTTAATCAATTTATTTCCTCGATGTGCAGATTATGCTAACAACATTCTGATTGACTCTAGTAAGCTACGGGGCGTAGGTCTCATCGTAATCTAAACCTTCGACTTGACTAAACCCTTTGCGACTAACCTAGCTTTATTTCTAACTACTTCACCTTTATCATCAAGTTTATTTCAAATACCCACCTTGTTCCAATAATTGATTTTTCTTTAGGTGGTGGTACTAATTCGGACTTCATTTCTAGTGAATTGAGCTAGCTCTTCTTGCATAGCAATAATCCAAATCGGGATCAAGAAGTGCTTGTTCAATAGTTTTGGGTTCGATTTTGGAAATTAACGAGATTTGACTAAGGTTTCGATATGAAGCTCTAGTTCGAACCCTAAATTTGGATCACCTATAACTTGATTGATAGGATGATTTGTTTGAGTCTTAGTGTGACTCATCTATCACTTGGTCGATAGGATGACTTGGGTGAGTTCTAGTTTGACTTGGGTTAGAGTCATCTATCACTTGGTCGATAGGATGACTTGGGTTAGACGAGATTCAAGTTCAAGATCGTAGTCGGGTTCACTATAAGTTGATTTGCTAGTTGGTTTTGTTAAGGATTGAGCGGGTTCGTGTCCTTCGTCGAAAACTATATTAATGGTTTCTTCGACTCTAAGAGTGTCGTGATTGTATACCCTATAAGCTCCACTGGTGGTTGAGTATCCTAGAAAGGTTCCAGAGAGGTTTTGGATTTGAATTTCCCTAGGTAATCCTTAGTGTTTAAGATATGTACCTTGCATCCAAATACCCTAAAGTACTTGATGTTCGGTATTTTATCGTGATAAATGCAAGGTCTTTTGGTGCCTCTTTACCATAAGGATCCTATTTTGGACATAGCAAGCCGTACTAACGGCCTCACCCCAAAATCTATCGGGTAGGTTATACTCGTTTAACATTGTCCTAGCGGCTTCTTGTAGGGTTCTATTTTTCCGCTTCAGTTGCATGTGCTATTTGTTGGGGTTAGGGCGTGAAAACTCATGGTGGTATCCGTTTAGGTTCTGAAATCTAAACTGTGGTTTTTCACCACCATGATCGCTTCTAAGTCTTTTAATCTTAAGGTTCTTTTGATTTTGATTAACCTCTGAATTGATTAGTTGGTCTAGGGTATCATTTTTATGTTTGATAAACCTAACCCAAGTAAATCTAGAATAGTCGTCAATTATGACTAAGCAAAATTGACTACCATTGAGTGACTTAGCTCCATGTGAATCAAATAGATCCATGTGTAGGAGCTCAAGAACACTTTTGGTTCTTGATTAGTTAATTGATGTTGTGTCCTAGATTGTTTACCTTGTTGACAAGCATTACATATTTTATTATCCAAGTTGTTTAGTTTAGGCAAACCTATAACCAAGCCACTCGACTCATCTTGTGGGCCGAGTCTTGGAGTGCAGTGTCCGAGTCTTAGGTGCCATAACCAAGATTCCTCTTGCTGTGTCATAAGACACTTGGTTGAGGAGTTGGGTAAATTTATTGTGAAGATGTTGCTACTCCTAGTTCCTTTAAGTATTATTTTAGATGTTGCATTTATTTTGATTACGCATTCATTTTCTAGAAATATGACCTTATAATTGTTATCACACAATTGGCTTACACTAAGTAAATTATATTGAAAGTTTTCTACTAATAAGACATTTTGAATTGTAAAGTTAGAGTTGAGCTCAATATCACCTGATCCGATGATTTTGAGCTTGCCGTTATTTCCGAAGGCTACCGATCCTTGTCGTTTGAATCGTAACTTCGAAAATTTGAGTTGATCCCCGGTCATGTGTCGGGAGCAACCACTGTCCATCATCCATTGATCCTACACATAAGGTAGTTGGATCGGATATTGGAATTACTAAAGGGTTGTTTGTAAGTTTTTAAACCTAAATCATCTCACCAATATCTACATGATCAAAACATGTTATTCCTATGTGTTATTGTGAGATGACTATCAATTTTACTTGATTAATTTTAATGAATTTAAATTAACCAACATTAGGTTAGATTCGGATTTAGTCTAAGCTCATCAAGTAATCTTTTCAAGAGATTAGCTTCGTGTCGTGGCGAGGCACGAGAGGCCTTCTTTGATCGGAACAACGACCACTTCCTTAGACAAAGCTAATTTCAAGAAATTGATAACTCGACTTACTTGAGACTACGTCTTGGTCTAACTAGTTATTTTTGAAAAGAGGCTCCCGAGGCTCAATCTTTTAAATGGGATTTTAGTTGGTTTATTTTTGAAAAGAGGCTCCCGAGGCTCAATCTTTTTCGCGAGATTTTAGTTGGTTATGAGTCCTATCTAACCATTCTAAAAATAAAGGAAAAACTAAGCATGCAATTTCTAAGACTTAACAAAAATACATTTTGTATTGGCTCCCCCTGGACCATTGAATCGAGTGGGTCTATTCACATAGTGAATTTGGTCCTTGGGAACCCAATACATGTTAGATCCTAAAGTTGAAATCAAAGTGGTCTTAGGGACCCATGCTTGGACATTTTTCTTATGTTGGTTTACTATAGACATATATGACTTATTGGTTGTATTTGAGTTAAACCCGAGTCCGGCCTTGTTGTACCACGGCCCTTTGTGATCAAGTAAGAGGTCAAGTCCCTTGGATCCCAAAGTGAACCTTTCAACGTGTTCCTAAGGTCTTGACTTGTGTTTTCAAAAGCGAGTTCTCAACTTCAAGCTTTTCAAGCTTGAGTTGAGTCCTCCTCTTGAATCACAGTAGTCGAAGAGGTTAGGAGACCTCATGTTTGAGAAGGTTAACCTCCTCAATTAGGGTCTCGACCTTGGACTCGGACTTAGCTAGTTTCTTATTTAAAAATTTAATTGCACCATACAAAGTATTAAGTAACGACCGACTTACCCTTAATGATTCTTTTGAACCGGATCACGGATCCGTGGCTTGTCTTGAATGGAAGCTCATCGCCGGATTCGGACTCGGACTCTTCTTGGTTTGAGTCGTGCTCGGTCGGCTTGGCCATTAGAGCTTGGATATCTTCTTCCTCCGACAACTCCTCCCAAGTAGCGTTTAGCGCTTTCTTGGTCTTTGATGCGTTATTCTTTAGCTTTGGGCACTCGGACTTGATGTGGCCGAACCATTGCACTCATAGCATCTAAAGTTAGAAGTATTTGAATTAGGTTTAGGCTTACCTTGAGTTGTTGGTCGTTTCGTCTCTTGATCATCTTAGAACTAGATTGACTAGTTCGGATTCTATTCGAGTCTACTTCCGATTCGGACTCGTCTTCTTCCTTCGGGGTGGCTTGCTTGCGGGCTTCTTCTTCTTGGAACACTGCAACTAACGCAATACTCTTCTCGGCACGGACCACGTTAGTTTGCTCATGTAATTCAAGTTCGAAAACAATTGTCTAACCTAATTTTAGAAAGGTCCTTGGAGACCTTGTAGGCATCGACCATGGATGCCCACAAGGTGGTCCTAGGAAACGAGTTAAGAGAATACGATAAGGTCGCGATTCTCGACCTTTTGTCCGATGGCATGGAGTTGGTTGTGATGTCTTGGATACGAGCATGTAGTTGAGTTGCGGTCTCGTTTTCCTGCATTTTCAAGTTATACAATTTATTTAAAAGTAAATCTCTTTTACATACCTTCGTGTCGTCGGTGCCTTCGGGTAGTTCCACTAGCTTGGTCCATAAGTCCTTTGCACTAATGAAGGGGCCGACGCGGTTGAGCTCTTCCTTGGACAACCCACATTGCAAGATTTGAGTTGCCTTGGCATCGGCTTCTACTTGTTTTTTCATGGAATTTGACCATTGATCGTAACCCAAAGATTCACCATCTTCATTAATAGGAAGTGTGAAACCGGGTTGGATTACGATCCACATCTCGATTTGGGTTTTAAGAAAGCATTCCATCCGACCCTTCCAATAACGAAAGTCATTACCGTTGTAAAACGGGGTCAGTGCTAAACCCTTCGAGATGGGCCATTTAAAACAAGAAGAAGAAACGACGAAAAGAATCTTGCAAAACACACACGGAAAGAATATTCCAAGACTTTCGTCTTGGATTAGTAAGTCTTGAAGTAAAAAAAGATATATAAAATGTAACTTGCAAATATAAATAATCAATCAAATGCGAATGTCGTTGAAGTTCCGGAGGACAACCTTACTCGGGATCTAACCCGAAGGACAACCTTATCCGGATCCTAAAGCCTCTAATGCAATTCTATATGTAGGAGAAGATAAGCAAGTGAAATGATTATACGAAAACAGAAATAAATAAATAAAAAATCTGTAAAAAAAAGAAAAACAAAGCTAGATTGGTGGTTTCACCGAATCTTAGCGCCCCCGGCTCTGATACCAATTGTTGGATCGAAAGTGTCGCTAGAGTGAATAAGCGTCGATGTCGTTAAAAACTTTTGCAATAAGTAAAAGCAAGTAGAGTGCAGGAAATATAAAGTAGACAAGATATTTTTACGTGGTTCACAATCTTTCGATTGCTAATCCACGGCCCTAGTGATCCTTGATCACGTCACGGAGGGCAATTCACTAAAACCACTCCTCCTCGTTGGAGGTAGGAACACGATTACAAAAGAAATCAAGGCAAAGGACACTCCCCTTTCCTTGTTACGATTAAAGCACAAAGACAATTTAAAGAAGTAGAACTTAAATAAATATACCGACAACTCTTATAAGTAGAAGATGTAGCTTTCATTGTCGTGACGCCGTCAGTAGCAAATGTGAGTAGTAGTAGCGGCGTTACGACGGCGTGTTGAGAGCTCTTGAATTCTTGTTATTTGCTTGGCTTGAACATGTCTATTTATGGATATTGATCTATGAATTTAGACATAGGTAGTGTCCAAGGTGAGGTTCTTATCCCCAAGACTTGTTCATCCACATCCTTTGCGCCAACTCACTGATGAGGTGTTTCATCCAACCACATTGTGCCACCTCCAACCTCCTTGTGCGCCAACTCAAGGATGAGGTGTTTCATCCAACCACCTTGTGCCACCTCCAACCTCCTTGGCGCCGCTTGAGGATGAGGTGTTTCATCCAACCACCTTGTGCCACCTCCAACCTCCTTGGCGCCAACTTGTTGGAGCCATTCAACTTGTGCCACATCATGGGAGCCAACCATCTTGTGCCAACTCACCTTATCTTGGCGTCCACCACAAGGAAGCTTGGTGATGGTTTGGATGTCCACCTTGATGCCACATCACCCTTTTGTACCAAAACACGAGTCAAGTCCAAATTCACCCTTGAAATTGAGCTCTTCTCGATTTGGAACTTGACTAGCGATTGGCAGTCAAAGGGTTTTGGGATGATACAAGTTAGCTTAAAATATAAAAATGCGATGGTTCTAACCATCTGATCTCGACCTAGACCTTCCATTGGAGGTATTGGGTCGGATCTACGCTTAACGACCTTGCTTCGCTTTCACACGAGCTTACCTTGTAGCCTCGCTTCCGGTCTTCACCCGAGTACCTCGGCTTCCTCCGAAGTCCCTCTGGCGTTGCCCGACCACCTCGGTTCCCACCGGGTGTCGCAGACCTTCCGCTCAACTTTAGCATTTCTGCACACTTAATTGAGCTCGTAAGATAACAAATATACCCTTAACTATTGAGCCTTTTGCCATAATCAAAATACCGGTTCGACTTTGGTGCCCACTGCACCAACAGATATAACGTGGTTCGGAATGAGGATTCCTACTTCACGGAGGTGAGTTGTCTCACCAGATGCGGTGCCTAAGCACGTTCACTATGAAGGTCCTCCTTTACAGAAAGCCAGTTTCCGCAGGTGGAGGGGAAAGACCTCTTACAATGATATTACAAGACGAGGAAAATACAAGAGATGTAGCAATGGCTGATCTCCGTCCTTCTTCTCCGGCGAGATGGTTGTTCCCTTTTTTCCTTCTCCTCTTGCCTCTTCTTCTCTCTTGCTGCGTCGGAATGATTGCGGATCCCTTTTCCTCCTTGCTTCCTCCCCTTTTATCTCTTTTTTCCTTCCTTCATCGTAACGTCGTAGGTTATCTCTTCAGTTACATGTGCTACCACCTTTCCCTGGAGAATAATTCTGTTACAGATATCAGGAGTGAAGACTCCTTGGAATATTATGTGGGGCCTCCCAGGCCATTGCCTAACACCCTTTCCTCTATTTTTCGGAAAACTAGGCTAGACTATCTCCCTCAACCTTCCGTGTTGAGGGAAGCTAGTTTAGGTCTATAACCCACGGGTGACCTAGCCCTAAGGCTTTTTATCAACCCGAACCAACTCCTCTTTTCCCCATGTCAAATTCCCCTTGTATTGATAAGATTGGACTGGCCTCTTGGCGAAGCGCCTTCAGCCTCTCCTTTGCCGTATCAATTGCTTTCATTAACTCTCCCGTACCAATGGCTTTCAATATTTGCCCGTACTGATAGCTTCTGATGTTCTCCCGTGCCAATGACTTTCAATATTCGCCCGTGCCAATGGCTTCTGATGTTCGCCCGTGCCAATGGCTTCTGATGTTCGCCCGTGCCAATGGCTTCTGCGTTTCGCCCGCGCCAATGGCTTCTGAGGTTCGCCCGCGCCAATTTTCCTTTCCTTTCTTAGCTGAGTCGTGTATTTTGGATCGGATCTTAGGTCACCCGCTAACCCCTCTATCGGGGATTATGTAGAGAAGGTACCAGTAGTATCAGTAGACATAACCGTAAATTTAAATTTGCAATAAAAGGAAATTTAACTATGTATACCTTTCGTATCACGTGTAGTGGGAACGACATCAATCGGAATGATCCTCGCTAGAATCGTCTCTATTTGTATCCACGCCGAGTATCCTCGGGATGACTTCGCTAAGTCACGAGCCTCGTCTTCGTATGGGTTACTAGCCTCATGTTGAAGACGATGTGATCGAGAGATGATCACGATCCGAATCCAAATTCGGATCCAAAAACAAGTCCTCAAGACTCGCTTCTCCGGAGAGGTATTCGTCAACCGTTTGACGAATCTTTCATCCTCCACCTCAGAGGATTGCCGGAGATCAAATCCCCGGCAAGGCTACCGCTGTCGAAGCTCTAAACGTCGTCCAAATGACGCTCCGACGAGAGGGAAACAAGCTGTCCAGAAAATTGGACAGCTTTGGTGACTCTTGCCGCCAAATAAGGAAAGCGGCTTGCTCACCTTGTCGCCGGAGCCAAGGAGGATCACCGGAACTCTTCCGGCAGCAGCTCGACGCCGGCAATGGGAGAAGATGGCAGCAGCTGGTGGCTGGTTGGAGAAGATGGGCGACAGCCTAGGGTTGGCGCCGAAATCTCCAAGGAGAGGAGGTGGGCGGCAACTTAAGGCTAGGATTTTTGGATTAGGGCTTAACAAACCCTTAAGCCCTCTTTTATAGAGAACTAATTCTCTTAATGGTTATTGGATCATAACCATAAGGCCCGTTAACCCGCTCCATTAATATAAGTTAAAATAAACCAAACCATGATGGTTTATTTTAAGTTAAAACGAACCGAACCAACTTTTGGTTCATTCGTTTAAAATAAACCAAACCCTTTGGTTTATTCTCATCCATTGGATTAGAACCAAACCATTTTGGTCCATCCATTATGTCTTCATAAGATACAACCCATCCATGCTTCTATTGTGACTGAAACGATTTCATGCTCGCTTCTTGTTTGGTCCAACCAAACCTAGTTTCTCTCGGTCTGAGAATCCCATTCTCAAGCTCGTTTTAAATCCTTTGGATTACGCTCATTATGCGTGTGACCAAATAGGTTCTCGGTTTATTTTGGCCATCTATAATTAACCATTAATTATAGAACGATCATGAGTGGCACCTAGTAGTACATCATGATCCCCAATTAACCGAAAAAATCAACGGTTGATCCAGAACTATTTCTGAAACCCTTAAGCAGCTTGAATGATTCATGCCCCATTCCCTTCACTCATCTTATACCCACTTGGTTCAGGACATGGTCTATAGTGTCAGTCCCCACTAGGCTAACTACGTCACACCTAGCCCAAGTATCATTTCCTCGTCCTACGGATTCTAGTTACACCACATGTATCAAAGAGTACCTTACTCTAAACATGTAATGCTTTGGCCAAAGACTTTAGTAACAATCCGACGAGAGGCCATGGGTATACATCTCCTCGCAAGGAGTGGTGAATCCTTTATAGGCTATTCAAACACCTTCGATCACTTCGACTTATACCCAATCATCCCGGGTCCACATCTCCGTAGAGATGTTTGCTTAAGATGTCAAAGCATAAGTCTCCATGATCAAGATGACTTGAATACCGCAAGTCAAAGGAACATCGCACTTAAGCCACAGTAAGAACTTCATTGACATATCTATATATGCAGACAACCATATGAAGTCTTACGGCTGGTCACTCCAATGAACTAGTTACCATAACTAGCATCCACGATTAACTCCGACATCACAATGTCTCCAAAAGTGAGAATCACCGCTTGGATACACCAAGGAGTATACGTTAGTCTCGACAGTAATCGATGGTGTCCAAATCCATCAATTCATCGACTAGGATAATTCCGATACATCACAATTACACATGTAGAGATACTCACTAGTTGTGATCCAATCACAAATTCTCTCATGCCGTGAATCGATCGTGACATTCAAGAAATGAGTTTAAGATCCAATCAAATACATTAAACATGTATACTCAAATAGTGAATCTTCATTTATCATATAAATGGTTCATACATAAGGCGATTGCCTTAGGACATCTCTCATATATTACTAACAGACCCACTTGGCCTAATGCCAATCGCTACTGTGATTCAATACCATAAGCTCTAACATGACCTCAAACTTACTTTGAGGTAATGCTTAGTCAAAGGATCCGCTAAGTTCCTTTCAAAGGGGAATTTTCTCGATTTGTATTTCGCTCCTACCGATGATCTCTCCGATAAGATGATAGCGGAAGCACATGTTTGATCATTGATGAGACCACATCAAGTTCAAAGAGATGAACTTCTTGATCCAAACCGCTTCTTTCGCCTAAAGTCGCAATGTATTCTCGCTTTAGTGGCGTAATCCGCTATAGTGTCAAGCTTGGAACCTTTCCAACTTATTGCGCCCATTCCGGTGAATACATACCTGCATAAGACATGGAATCATCCTTGTCTCGTCTCGGATCCGCATCCGTGATACCCACGTATCACCATGTACCCTTCTCCATATATTAGAACACATCCTTAGTTCTTCTTAAGTACTTAAGGATCGCCTTAATACCGCCTACCCAATGATCCATTCCTCGATCGGGACCGTATCCGCCGTGACACTCGTGAGCATACGATACATCGGGCCTCGTACATAACATAGCATACATGATAGATCCTATTGGGATGCATAGGAATCTTACTCATGCAAATCCTCTCGCCTGGCGCGACACATAGACTTCGAAAGGTGTACCCTATGCCCGATGGGTAAGAAACCTTTCTTGAATTACGACATGCTAAACCTCTTTGCTTTCGGTCTATATGTATGGCTGAAAGACCAAGCAACCGTTTGATCTATCTCTATAGATCTTAATCCGAGGATGTAGGTTGCTTCTCCCGATCTTTCATGGAGAATGTCTTGGATAACCAAACCTTTGTAAGATTGACACATCATTTCCTATAAGTAATATGTCATCGACATACAATACTAGGAACACATTTGCCTCCCACTAACCTTCTTGTACACACAAGGTTAAATGAGATTTTGTGAGAAATCAAACTTTTGATTGTCTCATCAAAGCGGATATTCGACTCTGGATGCTTGCTTGATCCATAAATGGACGTCATATGCATTTGCATACCTTGGTTTTATCAACCGATGTGAAACCCTCAGGCTGTATCATATACACGTCCTCGAGCAGGTTTCCATTAAGGAAAACTGTTTTCACATCCATCTGCCATATCTCATAATCATAATGAGTCGCTATGGCCAGGAGCATCCGAATGGATTTAAGCATAGCTACAGGCAAATAGGTTTCGTCATAATCAACACCTTGCTTTTGACGATATCCTTTCGCCACCAATCTAGCCTTATAGGTAATCACATTACCATCCATGTCGGTTTTCTTCTTGAAAACCCACTTGCACCCTATAGGCTTTATGCCTTGGTGGGGTCAACCAAGTTCAAACTTGGTTTTCATACATGGAATCCATTTCCGACTTCATGGCACCAAGCCACTTATCCCTTTACGAACTTGTCGGACTTCTTCATAAGCTGGTAGGCTCCTCATCATCAATGAGTAACACGTCGTTGATTCACTTACAGAAATCCATATCTCTCGGGAATATTGCGTGTTCTACGGATCTCTGAAGATGTGGTGTTACAATAGGTCGACCAATTGCTCATCACTATGAGTTGTCATTGTGCTTCACCGGTATCTCATCAATGTCTATTTGAGTCTCTCGAGCCTCCTCAAGCTCGCGACACTCCCCTTGTTTTCTTGCAAGAGAAACTCTTTCTCTAGAAACAACATGCCTTGAAACAAACACCTTTTGTTCCACGGGATGATAGAATTGGTAACCCCTTGTTTCCTTAGGGTATCCAATAAATAGACATTTATCGGACTTAGCATCAATTTATACGTCTGATCAGCTTCACATAAGCAGGACAACCCCATATCTTCAAGTAAGATACATGAGGTTTCTTACTATTCCATATCTCATATGGAGTAGTAGAGACTACCTTGGTTGGCATTCTGTTTAACAAGTAAACAGCTGTCTGAAGTGCATAGCCCCAAAAGGACTTGGGAAGATTCGCATGATTCATCATTGACCTGACCATGTCTAACAAGGTCCGGTTACACCTCTCAGATACACCATTATGCTTTGGTGTATATGGCGGAGTCCATTGAGACAATATGCCATTGTCTCTTAGATAATCAAGAAACTCTTGACTTAAGTATTCACCACCTCGATCCGATCGAAGTATTTTAATACTCTTGTCATTTTGTTTCTCTACTTCATTTCTGAATTCTTTGAACCTTTCAAAGGCTTCAGACTTGTGTTTCATCAAGAACACATACCCAAACCGTGAGTGATCATCGGTGAAGGTAATTAAGTAGCTATAACTTCCTAAAGCTTGAGTTGACATAGGTCCACATACATCAGTATGTATTAGACCTAGTAACTCTCCCACTCGTTCACCTTTTCCAGTAAAAGGTAACTTAGTCATCTTGCCTTATAAGCATGATTCGCATGTATCGTATGAATCCAATTCAAACGATTCCAGAATTCCACATCGGTGTAATTCGGACATGCGTTTCTTGCTTATATGACCAAGACGACAATGCCACATGTAGGAGTCTAATTAATTATTCTTTCAAGCACGCTTGTTGCTCGGTTCGATATTGAAAACGCCACTGGATACGTCCAACGTATAAACACCATTGCTTAAAGTTCCAAACCCATAAAGAACTCCATTCAAATTTATGTAACAACAATTGTTACTAAAAGTCAAATGGTACCCATTTCTATTTAAACAAGAAATAGAAATGATGTTCTTTATCAACGAAGGAACACAAAAGCAATTGTCCAGTTCTAAGACAAGTCCTGCAGGGAGCTTCAACAAATACGTTCCGTTGGCGAGTGCAGTAACCTTTGCTCCATTCCCAACACGTAAATTTGACTCTCCCTTGATGAGTCTTCTTCTATTCCTTAGCCCATGTATATCATTACATATATGTGAGCCACACCCAGTATCCAATACCCAAGTGTCTGAGGAAATAGAATGACAATCAATAACGAAGATATGTGAAAATATGGAGCATCTTATGCCTTATTCTTCTTCACGGACTCAAGATAAATCTTGCAATTTCTTCGCCAATGGCCATACTTGCCATAATTATGGCAAGTGCCCTTTTGAGCTGGTTCTGCTTTTTTTAGCCTTTTTCTTCTTCCCCTTCTGTTGTTCCTTTGACTCCCTCTTAAAACCTTTCTTCGAGGAATCAACTAACAACACCGTCCCCTGCTCATGCTTCTCAGAAGGCACCACAGTCTTCAGCATGTTGAGCAGTACCACAGATGAACCTTCTTGCATCTTAGTTGTGAAGAGGAGCTTGTAGACTTCGAACCTTTTGAATCTCACTTGCTCATCAAACAACTCATAAAGATGAAGGACTACGATATGAGCATCCATATGCTCATGTTGCTTTCGTAGATTTGGATTCTATCGCGGCTAGCATGATGTAACTTGTCAGTTCAGAATCAGTCACATGTTTCTGATAGACCAACAATTGGTCCGGAGTTGCATCGTCACTAGGATGGGCGGGAAGAGGCGCTTCGAGGAAATACACAAGCTTTTCACCTTGAGAACAATTCTCAAGTTTCTAAGCCAGTCCAAGAAGTTTGGCCCAGTCAATTTATTCGAATCCAAAATGGAACGCAAATTCAAAGACATCATGATCAATTTTAGAAATACAAAGTGAGCATATATGTGAAAGATGATTTTAAAATGCATCAATATACATTTATAAATCCCATTCATTTTTTGAATTTCAAAAACCCCAAAATCACTTCGGGAGATCGTAGGTCCATCTCCGAATGGGCTGATATCCATCATAGATATGAACAACCTTGGAGAGAGTCCAACAAGCTATTCATAACTACGACGGTAGGTATCAACTATACCGATTGCATATCACGTATATGCAACTATCACAATGTGCTATCAACTAATTGAATGTTCACACATACATTGGGTTGTTAACACATTAACAAGTATGCATCATATGCATAGCACCCAACTTCACCTCCCTTTACATCGACCTTGGAGAGAGTTCAACAAGCCGATGCTCCAGGTTAAAGCCAACCCATTAATCGAGAAATAGTTTTAATATGGTTAGAGCACATTCAACCAATTAGCCCAGCTTGGAGAGAGTCCAACAACCAAAGCTAACGATTGACCTCTGACTCTTACCATATTAGTATTAAGCTATTCCATGGTTTGAACATGTTCGGGTTCGAGCTGGGCTTGGAGAGAGTCCAACAACCCAAACAAGAAACGGAACTCTGGTTCTAACCATATTAATGGAAGGTGTAGGCTTTAATATTGTTTAAGGGTTTTTATGTCTCATCCTCTTTGCATGCAAATAACTATTATCTACATGGCATGACATACATGGCATACATCTACATGTCACGACATGCATGACATAATGTTATGCATCTAATGCAATTACATGGCATACAATTATGTCATGTACATAATTTCCTTATATGTCATAACTATTTATGGAAATAAAATATGTTTAAGATTTGATTCTTCAAATCAAATCATGATTAAATTAGGAAACAAATTTCCAAATCTAATCACATATTTTATTTGTGGAAATATTTGATTAAGGAAAATCAATTTAGGAAACCAATTTCTTAAATCTTCAAAACTACTTATGGATATAAAATATTTTAAGATTTGATTTCCCAAATCAAATCAAGATTAAATTAGGAAATAAATTTCCAAAATTTAATCTAATATTTTATTTATGAAAATATTAATTTCCATAAATACTTCCAACTTTCCAAAAGTGGAAGATTTCCATAAATACTTCTAACTTTCCAAAAGTAGAAAATTTCCATAAATATCATTATGACTATCGCAAAACCATTTTACGATTATGTCGAAACACAACCTGGGCTCTGATACCACTTGTTTGGTTTCCGGCACCGCGATGAGTGTGTGTTCGTACATGTTTCGTAAACATGTGCACAGCGAAAGAAATACAAATAATAAATCTACATTTATTACAACACACACAACACACGCATGCATAGTACAACAAGTGTAGACATAACCGTAAATTTAAATTTGCAATAAAAAAAATTTAACTACGTATACCTTTCGTATCACGTGTAGCGGGAACGACATCAACTGGAACGATCCTCGCTAGAATCGTCTCTATCCGTATCCATGCTGAGTATCCTCGGGATGACTTCGCTAAGTCACGAGCCTCATCTTTGTACGGGTTACTAGCCTCGTGTTGAAGACGATGTGATCGAGAGATGATCACGATCCGAATCCAAATTCGGATCCAAAAACATGTCCTCAAGACTCGCTTCTCCGGAGAGGTATTCATCAACCGTTTGACGAATCTTTCATCCTCCACCTCAGAGGATTGCCAGAGATCAAATCCCCGGCAAGGCTACCGCCGTCGGAGCTCTAAACGTCGTCCAAATGACGCTCCGACGAGAGGGAAACAAGCTGTCCAGAAAATTGGACAGCTTTGGTGGAGACCTTGCGCCGGCCAAATAAGGAAAGCGGCTTGCTCACCTTGTCGCCGAAGCCAAGGAGGATCACCCTACTCTTCCGGGCTCGGCCGGCAATGGGAGAAGGCGGCGTGGTGGTGGTGTTGGAGAAGATGGGCAGCAGCCTAGGGTTGGCGTCGAAATCTCCAAGGAGAGGAGGTGGGCGGCAACTTAAGGCTAGGGTTTTTGGATTAGGGCTTAACAAACCCTTAAGCCCTCTTTTATAGAGAACTAATTCTCTTAATGGTTATTGGATCATAACCATAAGGCCCGTTAACCCGCTCCATTAATATAAGTTAAAATAAATCAAACCATGATGGTTTATTTTAAGTTAAAACGAACCGAACCAACTTTTGGTTCATTCGTTTAAAATAAACCAAACCCTTTGGTTTATTCTCCTCCATTGGATTAGAACTAAACCATTTTGGTTCATCCATTATGTCTTCATAAGACACGGCCCATCCACACTTCCATTGCGACTGAAACGATTTCATGCTCGCTTCTTGTTTGGTCCAACCAAACCTAGTTTCTCTTGGTCTGAGAATCCCATTCTCAAGCTCGTTTTAAATCCTTTGGATTACGCTCGTTATGCGTGTGACCAAATAGGTTCTCGGTTTATATTGGCCATCTATAATTAACCATTAATTATAGAACAATCATGAGTGGCACCTAGTAGTACATCATGATCCCCAATTAACCGAAAAAATCAACGGTTGATCCAGAACTATTTTTGAAACCCTTCAGCAGCTTGAATGATTCGTGCCCCATTCCCTTCACTCATCTTATACCCACTTGGTTCAGGACATGGTCTATAGTGTCAGTCCCCACTAGGCTGACTACGTCACACCTAGCCCAAGTATCATTTCCTCGTCCTACGGATTCTAGTTACTCCACATGTATCAAAGAGTACCTTACTCTAAACATGTAATGCTTTGGCCAAAGACTTTAGTAACAATCCAATGAGAGGCCATGGGTATACATCTCCTCGCAAGGAGTGGTGAATCCTTTATAGGCTATTCAAACACCTTCGATCATTTCGACTTATACCCAATCATCCCGGGTCCACATCTCCTTAGAGATGTTTGCTTAAGATGTCAAAGCATAAGTCTCCATGATCAAGATGACTTGAATACCGCAAGTCAAAGGAACATCGCACTTAAGCTACAGTAAGAACTTCATTGACATATCTATATATTCAGAGAACCATATGAAGTCTTACGGCTGGTCACTCCAATGAACTAGTTACCATAACTAGCATCCACGATTAACTTCGGACATCACAATGTCTCCAGCCAGTGAGAATCAGCTACTTGGATACACCAAGGAGTATACCTCGTGCTAGTCTCGACAGAATCGATGGTGTCCAAATCCATCAATTCATCGACTAGGGATAATTCCGATACATCACAATTACACATGTAGAGATACTCACTAGTTGTGATCCAATCACAAATTCTCTCATTCTGTGAATCGTATCGTGGACATTCAGTAAATGAGTTTAAGATCCAATCAAATACATGAAAACATGTATACTCAAATAGTGAATCTTCATTTATCATATAAATGGTTCATACATAAGGCGATTGCCTTAGGACATCTCTCATATATTACTAACACAGCTACTGTGCCAAAGCACTTTCACTATGAATGTCCTCCTTCACGGAAAGAACTTCCGGAGGTGGAGGAGAAAACCTCTTACAATTAGGTCGAGATATAGGAAATAGTACAAGAATGATTGAGATCACTACTCTCCTTCTCCCGCGAAGTGGTTGCTCTCCTCCTCCAGAATGTGCCTTCGTCTCTTGCTGGTTGGAATAATGCAGATCTCCCCTTTTACTTCTATCCTGCTTCTCCCTTTTATTCTCCTCCTCTCATCAGTCGTTGCATCACAAGCTTTCCCCGTCATACACGTGACCCCCCTCCCACCTGGAGAATCATTCTATTATAGACATGAGGAGCGAAGGCTCCTCGAAATATTATGTGGGGGTCTCCTTCTGTGGTGTAACAACTTCTTATCTATATTTCGGAAAATATGCTAGCTTGTCCCTTTCAGCCATTTACCTTCGACGAAACTAACCTAAACCTATGGCTCACATGTGGCGTAGCCCTTAGGCTCTTCCCAGCAGCCCGAACCAACTCCTCTTTTTCCCACAGCGAACTATTTCGGGGTATGTTATGCCGAGCCGATTCTCATCTGCCCCACCTGTTTCTGGGCCTGCTAGGCTGAACCGATTCTCGTCTATTTCGTAATGAAGTGATCTCCGCAATCGCCTCGCCATGCCGATTACCTTGACTTGTCGTCCCATTCCAATTGTCCCAGATGATCGCGCCCGAACCATTCTACCTTGCTTTCTTTGCCGAACCGATTATTTGGTTCGGACTGTGTCTTACGTGCGAGCCCTCTTACCTGGTTCATAGAAAAGAGGTAACAGTAGTATCATTAGACAACCCCTAAAAATAGTCAAGCGAAGTCATAAGCTTGACTTTCTAAATGTATAAGGCCTATAATTCACCCTTTACTTGCCAATTCAAACTCACTCTCCTCTCATGGCCCTACCCCATATATTCGAGGTGGCTTAATGGGCCCATGGGCCCCGCTTCTCCTTTTCTCTTAGATAGTCGAACAGTCACACAAAACCCTATATAAATCTTCGCCCTTCCCTTTTAAGCATAACTTAGCATGCCTAACAATCCAGTCTTTTCTACCTCTCCTGCCTAGCGATTTTCCCCGACAGTATTTCATCGACCTAGCCCCCTCTTTTGCGAACGTTCCTCCTTCAACCTTCAAGTAAGTGCTCTTCCCTGTTCTGTACCTATGGCCCCTAAGCCCTTACCCTCACTTCCTTAGTATGAACATACCATCACCCAACTAAACAGCGAACATTACTTCTTTAACATTAGGGACCAATTCATAGACCCTTCCATAAAATGTTGTTTCACTACTAAGGCTCACCGACCACATCGTCCTTCCCCCGACTTGACCTGCTTCTTTTCTGAACAGTTTCTTAATGGTTTATTTTTACCCGCGCCCTCTCCCTACTTAGAAATCCTAGATTTCTACGAGTTGCCTCTAAACCAATTTACCCCCAATTCCTTTCGTATTTTATCGGGGGCTATTATGGTATTCCAACATCTAAACCTCCCTTTATCCCTCCAAATATTCCACTGCTTCTTCCAATTAAAATCCTCTAAGTTAGGCCTTTTTTTACCTCTCCAGTCGCACAGACTACCAATTTTTAGTGAATATGCCTTCTTCCCACAAAGGATGGGAAGAATTATATTTCTTTGTTCAGCTTCCAACACCCCTACCCCACTTAGATACCTGGAAGATAGATCTTCTCGAGCTACCTCCCTTCCGCGAAATGAGGACCCAATGTCCTTTCTCGGAGGTTTATAAAGTATTGGGAGAATCCCACTACTGCTCGGACCACTTAATGAAAACCCCTCTCCTCAGTCACTTCAGGTTGTCCCCTTTCCCTCCAACGGCCCCGGCCGCCATAGGTAGGATGATATTCATATTTTGATATAACTTCTTATTTGGATCAACCCATCTTTCTTACCAACGGATTTCGCAGATAACCTAATGTAGGATGCTCTGGTAAAAGGCGAAGAGATCGATGCCGCCATGAAGAAGAAGACCTCCACAAAGCGAGGTAAATCCGTGGCTGCCCCCTCCTCTCCCCAGAAGAAATTACATCCTGGCAAAGAAGGAGCTCCCAGTTCTTCATGCCTTCCCACATCCTCTTCCAATCTGGAGAAATCTCAACGCCTAACCATCTTTGAACCGAGGATGAGGGACACCACACTGGCCGCCGCATCTTCTTCCCCCCAAGGGGGAAACTCTCCGTCCCATTCTCTTGTTTCATTCCCTATTTCTCTTGACTCTCCCATACATTCCCCGACCGAATCTATCCTAGCCACCGTTCCCCCAAAAACACATCCTTCTCCCGCTCCTTTTCAACATGTAGGTCCCTCTCTCCCTTTGGAGGGGGGAGATATTCCCTTCCCAAACCCTCCATTGGTTACGCTGGGATCCCTTCTGAAGATCCGTCACCTCTCAGAGGTGAGATTTTTCAACCAATCAGGTATATAGGGTCCCTATGACCAGATGAGCAAACTGCTGACCGAGGTAATTTCTCTCCTTATTTACCTTCAGCATATATATATATATCTGTGTGATAATGCTTAACATTTGTCTCCTTTCTTCTTCAGGTATTGGCCACGCATAATAAGATGATGTCCCACGTGGCCCAATTCCAAGCCAACGTGGAGACGCGCCATTTTGCTTCCTTGGCGCACCAAAAACAACTCACTCAGCAGCTGAGTGAAAAGGAGCAGAAGGAATCTGATCTAATCGGCCAATGCGAAGATTCCATGACTCAATTGGCCTTGGCTCAAAGCTAGAAGGAGGAGCTTCAACGGAAGAATAAAGACTTTGAGCAACAAATCTTCTTGCAATCCAGCCAGCTTCAGCAGATAGACCTTCTTACCCACGAGCTAACAGGGTACAAAAGGCAGCTTGGGGATGCAATTATTCAAGCTGTTGATTCTTCAACTACTATTCAGCAGCTATAGCGGGAACGCCAAGCATGGGAAACCACCCAAAAATCTTGCTTGGAGAGGTGTGAAGAACTCTCTACCCTGGTGGCGACCTTCCTTGAAGCCCTGTCGTCTGTGGCTCAACAACAACAAGAACTTCATCGTGAATATACCGAGGCTTTTTTTACTTTGAGTCGGTGGGCCATGACGATAGTAACAAAAAGAGATGGCCTAACAACCCAATTAGCTGAATGTCATGCCCAACTTGCCGCCTGCCAGTCCCAATTAAAGGAACAAGAGGCAGATTTAAAGGGGCACTATGTCCAAAAGGGGGTGGACCTATTCATACTGGGCTTCGATGGATCTTCGACTTTAAATGCCGAACGAGGATATCCTCCTCCTGGTACGGACACCAGCTATCTAAATCCTGCAAGAGCTTTATCCAAATGCCCCCCCCCCCCCCCGAACTCTTTGAGCTGTAATTTATTATATCTGCTCTCTTTGTAACGACTATTACTTCACTGTTAAAGAATATTTGCACTGACACGACTTTTGGTTATTCTTCATGTATGCTTTGATGTGGGTCTGGATTTTCAAGTCTGTTCTATGCTTCTTTCTCTTCGCAACTACTGTCTATTTTCTGTCTTGAATGAAATGATGACATTTTTAGCTAGGGAATCCGTTCGGGATGCCCCTAGGTGATCTTCTTCTAACCCGAACCAATTTTGGCTCGGCCAACAATTAAGTGACATCGGTCTCTTGATCTTCTCAAGCTACCTGGCCGATCCAGAAATGATATCTTGACGATTTCCTATGCTAACGCCATTATGATATTAGTCTCTTCTTCTTATTCTCCTTCCCGAGGACAAATGCAGTCCTCCTCCCTTGATTATAAATTGTCATTCCCAATGTCTTCGGCCTTCCATCTTACTCTCAAGGCTTCAGCAGAACACCCCATCGAGATCTCTTCAGATTTTGACTCTTTTGAGTTACATGACTGGTCTACTGAAGACACTGAAGAGTCCAAGACACGCTCGACGGAAACTTCAGCCTTTCGCCCCTTTCCTTCTCCATCCTTAACCAATGTTCCAACTCTGACCACAGGAAGGTCCTTCGGAGCCCCCTTCCCTTCCTTCCGCAATCGGGTCTGGAACCCTCCCTTGACGTGGGAATATATGGTAGGGGATCCTCGGGCCTCTGCCGAACTTCCTCCGCTTCCGCTGGCCCTAGCTTTCATGCCAGTCCCTCCAGCGGGGACTCTGTTGGGAGTCGCTTCGGAGGCTCATTGGCTCCCACGTCCCTGGATTTAAATTTTCACTAATGAAAGAATTAATCCGGATGGGATGAGCTTCCTTAGCACAACCAATTCGTCGTCGTGCTAACAACTTGAGTGGTCGCTTGAACAAACTAGTTGTTCAAGCAACATAACTCTTCTAGTTGGTTAGCCGTGGAAGAGACGACGGACGGATCGCCGGTTTTTGTGTTTGTCTTCGGGGTCCATGATTATACAATATATTTACTAATTCATACATGTATAATCAACAAATAAAAGATCATGCTCATATCTGAAAATAAAGTTGCAAAACTTTATACCTTACGATCTTCTACCGTATGTCCTATCCTTCTCGTGGACTACGTGTGGACGAAGATCCTCCACGAGTAGAAGCCTTCTAGATCGCGTTCTTCTCTACCTTGTCCGCTGCGAACAAAGAGAAGAACCAATAAATACCTATCCTTTCTAGAACCGGCCACCAAATTAGGGAATTTGGTGCAACCGCCGGCCAAGGAGCAAGTGGATGAAGCGCCGGCCAACTTGAAGAAGGGTTGCCGCCGGCCACCAAAGAGAAAGGGAGGAAGATGAACGCCGGCCACCAATGGAAGGAGAACCGTCGGCCAAGGAATAAGAGAGTGGCCAATAAGATGGGCGCCGACCAAGCCTTGATGGAAGAAGGTTGGGGGCCGGCAATTAGATGGAGGAAGAAGGTTGCCCCCCAAACCCTAGCTGCCCACTTTTTGGAAAAGCCAAACCCTAACTCTCAATCAATATCTTGCCCCCCAAGCCTAAGCCCCCTATTTATAGAATTGGGCTTAAGCCTCCTTTAATCTCCACCGTCGAATCAAGGGATTTAATCTCCACCGTCGGATCTAGGGTTTTATCCCAACCGTCAGATCTAGAGTTTCATCCCAACCGTCGGATCTAGGATTTCATCCCAACCGTCGGATCTAGGGTTTCATCCCAACCGTCGGATCTAGGGTTTTATCGCAACCGTCGGATCTAGGGATTTAATCCCAACCATCGATTCTAGGGTTTCATCCTAACCATCGGATCTAGGGATTTAATCCCAACCGTTGGTTCTAGGGTTTCATCCTAACCATCGAATCTAGGGATTTAATCCCAACCGTTGGTTCTAGGTTTTGTTTTACATTCTTGGATCTAGACTTCACAAGGATTATATTAGGCTACGATAGGGACCATAAGGAGGAGTTGGATCTTGGCCACCCGATGGATCGGAACCACACAAACTTGATCCATCAATGATGTTCCATTCCACTAGAGGATCATCATTGAACTACCTCACCAACCCCCATAAATTAATATGGGCTCCATATATTATTTGTACATTCATCTCCCCGTGTTTAAGATATCGAATGTCCGTCAATTAATTGATTTACTGACCATCAATTAATTAACATCTAATTCCTCGAGTAGTACCACTCAACCTTATCATCATGTTGACTAAGTCAACTAGCTGGGTTTACGTGATGAACCTTATGAGCTCCTCAAGGGGACATCATCAACCTAATATATAGGACACGGTTTCCTCCTATAATCAATGGCACACCATGTAAATAATATTATTTCCCAACTTACCGGGCATATTGATTTAATCCATCTAAATCTCACCCACTGGTAAATCAAAGAAATAAATACTAAGTACATGTGCCCGTTATTATATTGGGATTAAGAGCATGTACAACATAATATCCGAGGTCCGATTCAATTATGTAGTCAACACTAAATTGAATCACCTCTATGTCAGTCCTGCTAAATACACCTAAGTGTACCAGTGTAACTCTCTGTTCAAGACAAAACAATACCAAGCTACACTACAACCATGCTAATGGTTTGTCCAAAACCATCTTGGTTGTGAGCCTCTACTTATATTTTACAAGGAACTGATAACATGATCTTCTGTGCCACACCAAGCACCATGTTATCTACAATGTAAAATATTAGACAATATGCACACATATAATAAATATATAAAGTGCAAACAATGATCATGTGATTCTTATTTCAAAATAAAATGTTCATACAAAAAGAGCTAGACTTTCAGTATACATTCCATCAATCTCCCACTTATACTAAAAGACTATGCCGTCATCACCCTGCCATACATCTGATCCCCATGTCCTCCACATGCCTATCAAACGCTTTCGCTGGAAGGGCCTTAGTGAATAGATCCGCCAGGTTATCCTCTGATGCAATCTTGGCGACAACAACTTCTCCTAGCTTTACGATCTCTCGTATAAGGTGGTACTTGCGCTCTATGTGTTCACTCGCCTTATGGGCTCGTGGTTCCTTCGAGTTTGCAACTGCACCACTGTTATCACAATAAATTGTGATAGTTCTGGGAAAACTAGGAATCACATCCAAGTCCATCAAGAAGTTCCTGAGCCATACAGCTTCCTTGGCAGCCTCAGAGGCTGTCACATACTCAGCTTCCATGGTAGAGTCCGCCACGCATTTCTGCTTGACACTCCTCCATACTATGGCTCCACCTCCAAAAGTAAACACAAACCCCGAGGTAGACTTACTCTTGTCCTTATATGATTGGAAATCCGAATCCGTGTAACTCACAGGGACTAATTGATCTGCCCGGTAAACCAGCATATAATCCCTAGTCCTTCTCAGGTACTTCAATATATGCTTTACTGTAGTCCAATGTCTCTGTCCAGGATTACTCTGATATCTGCTAACCATGCCCACGGCAAAGCAGATATCCGGTCTCGTACATAGCATAACATACATAAGGCTTCCTACTGCCGAAGCATAAGGAACCGCCTTCATGTCCTCTATCTCCTTTGATGTTTTGGGACACATCTCTTTAGATAAAGGAACTCCATGCCTAAAAGGTAGAAAACCTTTCTTGGAGTTCTGCATGCTAAAACGAGCAAGGATAGTGTCAATGTATGAAGCTTGAGATAAGCACAACATCCTTTTCTTGCGATCCCTTATAACTTTGATCCCAAGGATGTGTCCCACTTCTCCCAAGTCCTTCATGTCAAACTGTTTGGACAACCATACCCTTACGTCTGATAACACTTTGATATTGTTGCCAACTAACAAAATGTCATCTACGTATAGTACAAGAAACACCACTACGTTTCCGTCACATCTCTTGTATACACAAGGTTCATCCGGACTTTGAATAAATCCATATGACTGGATTACCTCATTAAAGTGGATGTTCCAAGATCTAGAAGCTTGCTTCAATCCATAAATGGACCGATTAAGCTTACATACAAGATGCTCTTTGCCTTTAGCAATGAATCCCTCTGGTTGCCGCATATAGATGTTCTCATCAAGACTTCCGTTAAGGAAAGCTGTCTTGACATCCATCTGCCAAATCTCATAATCCATATGAGCAGCTATAGATAAGAGAATCCGGATAGACTTAAACATAGCTACCGGCGAAAAGGTCTCCTCATAATCGATACCCTCTTTCTGAGTATACCCTTTCGCAACAAGCCTAGCTTTGAAGGTCTCAACCTTCCCGTCTACTCCTCTCTTTCTCTTGTAGATCCACTTGCATCCAATGGTTTTTACACCATCGGGTGGTTCTACTAGCTCCCAGACATGATTAGAATCCATAGATTCTATCTCAGAATTCATCGCTCTTTGCCAAGATACCGCATCTCTATCTTGGATTGCCTCGTCATACGTCCAGGGATCAGGTTCATGTTTACCAGGGACTAAGTCTGAAGACTCTCCCAAAAACATGAATCTCTCGAGTTGTCTAACAACCCTCCCACTACGACGAGGTGCCTCCTGTGTATGCTCTGTGACACGCGGTGCAGTGACTTGTGGTGTCTTCTCTTGTACCGGTGGTACTGAAGTCGGGACTTCCCCTGTTAACTCCTCAAGAACAATCCTACTCTTGGGCTTGTGGTTCATTACATAATCCTCCTCTAGAAATCTGGCGTTCGTGCTAACGATCACCCTATGATCTCTAGGATTATAAAACAAACCACCTTTCGTTCCCTTAGGGTAGCCAACAAACATGCACACTTCTGTACGAGGTTCCAACTTACCAGCATCAGCCTTCAGCACATGTGCTGGACTCCCCCATATTCGAATATGTCTCAGACTAGGCTTTCGCCTAGTCCACAATTCTACAGGGGTAGAAGGTACTGATTTAGATGGAACCAAGTTCAGAGTGTACATTGTCGTATCCAGTGCATACCCCCAGAACGAAACAAGTAACTCAGAATAACTCATCATCGATCTGACCATCTCCATAAGAGTCCTATTCCTTCGCTCCGCTACACCATTCTGCTGGGGTGTGCCAGGTGCAGACAATTGGGATTGAATCCCAGCCTCTGATAAGTAATTCCTAAACTCTCCCAAGAGGTACTCGCCACCATGATCAGATCGTAATGTCTTGATACTTTTACCTTGACGATTCTCCACATCAGCCTTGAATTCTTTGAACCTGTCAAAGCATTCAGACTTGCGGCACATTAAGTAAATGTATCCATATCTTGAATAATCGTCTATAAAAGAGACGAAATATTCAAAACCACCTCTTGCCTGGATAGACATAGGACCGCACAAATCAGAATGAACCAATTCTAACACATCTTTGGCTCTATACCCCTTGGGCTTGAAAGGCCTCTTGGTCATTTTACCTTCCAAGCATGATTCGCAGGTTGGGAGATCCTCCACCACTAATGAACCCAAAGGTCCATCAGCTATCAACCTTTGAATTCTACTTAGGTTAATATGACCAAGCCTTAGATGCTAAAGATATGTTTGGTTCATCTGCGAAGGTTCTTTTCTCTTATTAGATTTAGAAGATGAGTTATTTACTTCTATATGCATCGTGGGAGTTTTCGGTTCAAGAGTATATAAATTGCCAACCAATGCACCAGAACAGATAATCTCCCTATTCCTTTTTATAACCACTTTGTCAGTAAAAGAAATAGAATATCCATCCATAAACAATTTAGAAACTGAAATTAAATTCTTTCTAAAAGTAGGTATATAAAGACAATTTCTCAAAACAAAAAATCTATTCCTATCAAAAGATAAATAAACGTCTCCCACTACAATAGCCGCCACCTTTGAAGCATTGCCCACGAAGACGGTAATCTCTCCCTCAGCTAGTCGTCGGGTTTCCTGGAACCCCTGCAAAGTATTGCAGACATGATCAGTGGCTCCTGTATCTACACACCAGGCACTGGTAGATAACACCGCTAAACATGTTTCAACAACTAAACAAGAAAATATACCTTTGTTCTTTCGGCGAGGACAGTTCGCCTTCCAATGTCCAGTGTGCTTGCAAGTGAAGCACTTGCCTTTCGGCTTCTTCACTCCTGCCTGAGGTCCCATTGCCACTCTCTTCGCTCCACCTTGCTTCTTCTTCTTACCTTTCGGTTTAGAGGAAGAAACCTTCTGAGCGACCATGGCTTGAGCACTTTGACGAAAAAGCCCCTCTGCCACCTAGAGTTCTGTCAGAAGCTCCGCCAACGAATACAACCTCTTGTTCATGTTGTAGTTGAGGCGGAACTGCTCAAAACTCCTAGGCAGAGACTGGAGAATGATATCGACCTGGGTTTCCCCATCGATCTCAGCTCCGAGGACTTCCATCTCATTAAGATGAGCCATCATCTTGAGAACATGATCCCTAACGGGTGTTCCCTCGATCATGGTGGTCGTCATCAAGTGTCTCATTGCCTCCTGTCTAGCCACCCTACTCTGATGTCCGAAAAGTTCCTTAAGATTGAACATCATGTCATAAGCTGTGGCTATGGCCTGATGCTGATGTTGCAACACATTTGACATAGATGCCAAAATGTAACACCGCGCCATTTCATCTGCCTTGACCCATTTCTTATAACGTTCTTTCTCCTTTTCATCAGAGTCATCGGAGGGCTTAAAAGGACAGACCTCGAAGAATACAAATTTGTACTCCTCCGTAGTTAAGACAATATCCATGTTTCTTTTCCAATCAATGTAGTTTGGACCAGTAAGTTTGTTTTCTTTTAAAATCACAGAAAGTGGGTTGAAAGCCATTTGAAAATCCTAAAAATCACAATGATAAAAATATTAGATTTCAAATATTATTGATTCCTCAAAACAATAAAATCCCGAAATCAACCAACACCTCAAATCACCGAGAATATCGCATGCCACGCTGTGTGGATGTATACGAATTCTAAATTTGTAAGAGGAGGTTTTACCCATTAATTTTATTATCTTGTCAACCTTACTTTTTGACAAATAAAATTAATAGTTGGTTCCTCTTTGACCCTACAAATAAAAGCAGTGACTCCGATGGGGAGGATACTTCTATTTGCATCTAAGTGTGCACCATTACACGATACTAAGGGAATTATTTCGGATTATGTGCCTTACCGCTGTGGAAGTACACATGCTCCTAGATAATTTCCTATAACCATTATTTGACCTAGTGATCCGCAAACAAACCCATCCACAGGGAGGAAGGCACTCAGAGCCAACACACAAGTTTGTTGCATCACACGTCAAATTGTAATGGAGGCCGCGGGAATTAATTAAAATGTCCCTCTCCCACTTAGTTAATTGAAAATGAGGAATTTTAAAACATACACAACATGCATATAAAAAAAAAAAGCAATAAATATGGAAAAAACATAATTTTTCCAACTATTATGACATTGTCCTCCAATATGCATCCCGTCGTGTCGCCACCTCGTCCGCTCCACCTTTTCCCGTGCGCAAGTCACCAAAGATATCCGAGCCGAGATAAATCATTTTATTTACATCCATCGATCCTATACTCCACGAAGGAGTGTACAAATAATCTAGATCGAAAGTAAACTAAAATGAGCGGCTAAACAATGCCGTATTTAATTACAAAAATTAAATACTAATCTAGCCTCGTCAACCCCGAGGATTCAAATAATAAATATTTACACACATCCATTCACATACACACACATGGCCATAATAGTCGGATCTTATGCCTGCAACCAAAGAGTTAAACTACGCATATCCTACTATTATCCGACACATATAATATATGAAAAAGTGCATAAAAATTAACCGAATCCAAAACACACAAAACCGGAAACCGTGGCTCTGATACCACTTGTTGGGAGTCGCTTCGGAGGCTCATTGGCTCCCATGTCCCCGGATTAAAATTTTCACTAATGAAAGAATTAATCCGGATGGGATGAGCTTCCTTAGCATAACCAATTCGTCGTCGTGCTAACAACTTGAGTGGTCGCTTGAACAAACTAGTTGTTCAAGCAACATAACTCTTCTAGTTGGTTAGCCGCGGAAGAGACGACGGACGGATCGCCGGTTTTTGTGTTTGTCTTCGGGGTCCATGATTATACAATATATTTACTAATTCATACATGTATAATCAAAAACTAAAAGATCATGCTCAGATCTGAAAATAAAGTTGCAAAACTTTATACCTTACGATCTTCTACCGTATGTCCTATCCTTCTCGTGGACTACGTGTGGACGAAGATCCTCCACGAGTAGAAGCCTTCTAGATCGCGTTCTTCTCTACCTTGTCCGCTGCGAACAAAGAGAAGAACCAACAAATACCTATCCTTTCTAGAACCGGCCACCAAATTAGGGAATTTGGTGCAACCGCCGGCCAAGGAGCAAGTGGATGAAGCGCCGGCCAACTTGAAGAAGGGTTGCCGCCGGCCACCAAAGAGAAAGGGAGGAAGATGAACGCCGGCCACCAATGGAAGGAGAACCGCCGGCCAAGGAATAAGAGAGTGGCCAATAAGATGGGCGCCGGCCAAGCCTTGATGGAAGAAGGTTGGGCGCCGGCAATTAGATGGAGGAAGAAGGTTGCCGCCCAAACCCTAGCTCCCAAACCCTAGCCGCCCACTTTTTGGAAAAGCCAAACCCTAACTCTCAATCAATATCTTGCCGCCCAAGCCTAAGCCCCCTATTTATAGAATTGGGCTTAAGCCTCCTTTAATCTCCACCGTCGGATCTAGGGATTTAATCTCCACCGTCGGATCTAGGGTTTTATCCCAACCGTCGGATCTAGAGTTTCATCCCAACCGTCGGATCTAGGATTTCATCCCAATCGTCGGATTTAGGGTTTCATCCCAACCGTCGGATCTAGGGTTTTATCGTAACCATCGGATCTAGGGATTTAATCCCAACCGTCGATTCTAGGGTTTCATCCTAACCATCGGATCTAGGGATTTAATCCCAACCGTTGGTTCTAGGGTTTCATCCTAACCATCGAATCTAGGGATTTAATTCCAACCGTTGGTTCTAGGTTTTGTTTTACATTCTTGGATCTAGACTTCACAAGGATTATATTAGGCTACGATAGGGACCATAAGGAGGAGTTGGATCTTGGCCACCCGATGGATCGGAACCACACAAACTTGATCCATCAATGATGTTCCATTCCACTAGAGGATCATCATTGAACTACCTCACCAACCCCCATAAATTAATATGGGCTCCATATATTATTTGTACATTCATCTCCCCGTGTTTAAGATATCGAATGTCCGTCAATTAATTGATTTACTGATCATCAATTAATTAACATCTAATTCCTCAAGTAGTACCACTCAACCTTATCATCATGTTGACTAAGTCAACCAGCTGGGTTTACATGATGAACCTTATGAGCTCCTCAAGGGGACATCATCAACTTAATATATAGGACACGGTTTCCTCCTATAATCAACGACACACCATGTAAATAATATTATTTCCCAACTTACCGGGCATATTGATTTAATCCATCTAAATCTCACCCACTGGTAAATCAAAGAAATAAATACTAAGTACATGTGTCCGTTATTATATCGGGATTAAGAGCATGTACAACATAATATCTGAGGTCCGATTCAATTATGTAGTCAGTACTAAATTGAATCACCTCTATGTCGGTCCTGCTCAATACACCTAAGTGTACCAGTGTAACTCTCTGTTCAAGACAAAACAATACCAAGCTACACTACAACCATGCCAATGGTTTGTCCAAAACCATCTTGGTTGTGAGCCTCTACTTATATTTTACAAGGAATTGATAACATGATCTTCTGTGCCACACCAAGCACCATGTTATCTACAATGTAAAATATTAGACAATATGCACACATATAATAAATATATAAAGTGCAAACAATGATAATGTGATTCTTATTTCAAAATAAAAAGTTCATACAAAAAGAGCTAGGCTTTCAGTATACATTCCAACAATCTCCCACTTATACTAAAAGACTATGCCGTCATCACTCTGCCATACTTCTGATCCCCATGTCCTCCACATGCCTATCAAACGCTTTCGCTGGAAGGGCCTTAGTGAATGGATCCGCCAGGTTATCCTCTGATGCAATCTTGGCGACAGCAACTTCTCCTCGCTTTACGATCTCTCGTATAAGGTGGTACTTGCGCTCTATGTGTTTACTCGCCTTATGGGCTCATGATTCCTTCGAGTTTGCAACTGCACCACTGTTATCACAATAAATTGTGATAGTTCTGGGCAAACCAAGAATCATATCTAAGTCCATCAAGAAGTTCCTGAGCCATACAACTTCCTTGGCTGCCTCAGAGGCTGCCACATACTCAACTTCCATGGTAGAGTCCGCCACGCATTTCTGCTTGACACTCCTCCATACTATGGCTCCACCTCCAAAAGTAAACACAAACCCCGAGGTAGACTTACTCTTGTCCCTATCTGATTGGAAATCCGAATCCGTGTAACCCACAGGGACTAATTGATCTGCCCAGTAAACCAGCATATAATCCCTAGTCCTTCTCAGGTACTTCAATATATGCTTTACTGCAGTCCAATGTCTCTGTCCAGGATTACTCTGATATCTGCTAACCATGCCCACGACAAAGCAGATATCCGGTCTCGTACATAGCATAGCATACATAAGGCTTCCTACTGCCGAAGCATAAAGAACCACCTTCATGTCCTCTATCTCCTTTGATGTTTTGGGACACATCTCTTTAGATAAAGGAACTCCATGCCTAAAAGGTAGAAAACCTTTCTTGGAGTTCTGCATGCTAAAACGAGCAAGGATAGTGTCAATGTATGAAGCTTGAGATAAGCACAACATCCTTTTCTTGCGATCCCTTATAACTTTGATCCCAAGGATGTGTCCCACTTCTCCCAAGTCCTTCATGCCAAACTGTTTGGACAACCATACCCTTACATCTGATAACACTTTGATATTGTTGCCAACTAACAAAATGTCATCTACGTATAGTACAAGAAACACCACTACATTTCTGTCACATCTCTTGTATACACAAGGTTCATCCGGACTTTGAATAAATTCATATGACTGGATTACCTCATTAAAGTGGATGTTCCAAGATCTAGAAGCTTGCTTCAATCCATAAATGGACCAATTAAGCTTATATATAAGATGCTCTTTGCCTTTAGCAATGAATCCCTCTGGTTGCCGCATATAGATGTTCTCCTCAAGACTTCCGTTAAGGAAAGCTGTCTTGACATCCATCTGCCAAATCTCATAATCCATATGAGTAGCTATAGATAAGAGAATCCGGATAGACTTAAGCATAGCTACCGGCGAAAAGGTCTCCTCATAATCGATACCCTCTTTCTGAGTATACCCTTTCGCAACAAGCCTAGCTTTGAAGGTCTCAACCTTCCCGTTTACTCCTCTCTTTCTCTTGTAGATCCACTTGTATCCAATGGTTTTTACACCATCGGGTGGTTCTACTAGCTCCCAGACCTGATTAGAATCCATAGATTCTATCTCTGAATTCATCGCTCTTTGCCAAGATACCGCATCTCTATCTTGGATTGCCTCGTCATACGTCCAGGGATCAGGTTCATGTTTACCATGGACTAAGTCCGAAGACTCTCCCAAAAACATGAATCTCTCGGGTTGTCTAACAACCCTCCCACTACGACGAGGTGCCTTTTGTGTATGCTCTGTGACACGCGGTGCAGTGACTTGTGGTATCTTCTCTTGTACCGGTGGTACTGAAGTCGGGACTTCCCCTGTTAACTCCTCAAGAACAATCCTACTCTTGGGCTTGTGGTTCGTTACATAATCCTCCTCTAGAAATTTGGCGTTCGTGCTAACGATCACCCTCTGATCTCTAGGATTATAAAACAAACCACCTTTCGTTCGCTAAGGGTAGCCAACAAACATGCACACTTCTGTACGAGGTTCCAACTTACCAGCATCAGCCTTCATCACATGTGTTGGACTCCCCCATATCCGAATATGTCTCAGACTAGGCTTTAGCCTAGTCCACAATTCTACAGGGGTAGAAGGTACTGATTTAGATGGAACCAAGTTCAGAGTGTACATTGCCGTATCCAGTGCATACCCCCAGAACGAAACAGGTAACTTAGAATAACTCATCATCGATCTGACCATCTTCATAAGAGTCCTATTCCTTCGCTCCGCTACACCATTCTGCTGGGGTGTGCCAGGTGCAGACAATTAGGATTGAATCCCAGGCTCTGATAAGTAATTCCTAAACTCTCCCAAGAGGTACTCGCCACCACTATCAGATCGTATTGTCTTGATACTTTTACCTTGACGGCTCTCCACATCAGCCTTGAATTCTTTGAACCTGTCAAAGCATTCAGACTTGTGACGCATCAAGTAAATGTATCCATATCTTGAATAATCATCTATAAAAGAGATGAAATATTCAAAACCACCTCTTGCCTGGATAGACATAGGACCGCACAAATCAGAATGAACCAATTCTAACACATCTTTGGCTCTATACCCCTTGGGCTTGAAAGGCCTCTTGGTCATTTTACCTTCCAAGCATGATTCGCAGGTTAGGAGATCCTCCACCACTAATGAACCCAAAGGTCCATTAGCTATCAACCTTTGAATTCTACTTAGGTTAATATGACCAAGCCTTAGATGCCAAAGATATGTTTGGTTCATCTGCGAAGGTTCTTTTCTCTTATTAGATTTAGAAGATGAGTTATTTACTTCTATATGCATCGTGGGAGTTTTCGGTTCAAGAGTATATAAATTGCCAACCAATGTACCAGAACAGATAATCTCTCTATTCCTTTTTATAACCACTTTGTCATTAAAAGAAACAGAATATCCATCCATAAACAATTTAGAAACTGAAATTAAATTCTTTCTAAAAGTAGGTACATAAAGACAATTTCTCAAAACCAAAACTTTATTCCTATCAAAAGATAAATAAACGTCTCCCACTGCAATAGCTGCCACCTTTGAAGCATTGCCCATGAAGAAGGTAATCTCTCCCTCAGCTAGTCGTCGGGTTTCCTGAAACCCCTGCAAAGTATTGCAGACATGATCAGTGGCTCCTATATCTACACACCAGGCACTGGTAGATAACACCGCTAAACATGTTTCAACAACTAAACAAGAAGATATACCTTTGTTCTTTCGGCGAGGACATGTTAGTAATATATGAGAGATGTCCTAAGGCAATCGCCTTATGTATGAACCATTTATATGATAAATGAAGATTCACTATTTGAGTATACATGTTTAATGTATTTGATTGGATCTTAAACTCATTTACTGAATGTCCACGATACGATTCACAGCATGAGAGAATTTGTGATTGGATCACAACTAGTGAGTATCTCTACATGTGTAATTGTGATGTATCGAAATTATCTCTAGTCGATGAATTGATGGATTTGGACACCATCAATTCTGTCGAGACTAGCACGAGGTATACTCCTTGGTGTATCCAAGCAGCTGATTCTCACTGGCTGGAGACATTGTGATGTCCGGAGTTAATCGTGGATGCTAGTTATGGTAACTAGTTCATTGGAGTGACCAGCCGTAAGATTTCATATGGTTCTCTGCATATATAGATATGTCAATGAAGTTCTTACTGTGGCTTAAGTGCGATGTTCCTTTGACTTGCGGTATTCAAGTCATCTTGATCATGGAGACTTATGCTTTGACATCTTAAGCAAACATCTCTAAGGAGATGTGGACCCGGGATGATTGGGTATAAGTCGAAGTGATCGAAGGTGTTTGAATAGCCTATAAAGGATTCACCACTCCTTGCGAGGAGATGTATACCCATGGCCTCTCGTCGGATTGTTATTAAAGTCTTTGGCTAAAGCATTACATGTTTAGAGTAAGGTACTCTTCGATACATGTGGAGTAACTAGAATCCGTAGGACGAGGAAATGATACTTGGGCTAGGTGTGACGTAGTCAGCCTAGTGGGGACTGACACAATAGACCATGTCCCAACCAAGTGGGTATAAGATGAGTGAAGGGAATGGGGCACGATTCATTCGAGCTCTTGAAGGGTTTCGAAATAGTTCTCGATCAACTGCTGATCTTTTCGCTAATTGGGGATCATGATGTACTACTAGGTGCCACTCATGATCGTTCTATAATTAATGGTTAATTATAGACGGCCAACATAAACCGAGAACCTATTTGGTCACACGCACAACGAGTGTAATCCAAAGGATTTAAAACGAGCTTGAGAATGAGATTCTCAGACCGAGAGAAACTATGTTTGGTTGGACCAAACATAAAGCGAGCATGAAATTGTTTCAGTCGCAATGGAAGCGTGGATGGGCCGTGTCTTATGAAGACATAATGGATGGACCAAAATGGTTTGGTTCTAATCCAATGGATGAGAATAAACCAAAGGGTTTGGTTTATATTAAACGAATGAACCAAAGGTTGGTTCGGTTCGTTTTAACTTAAAATAAACCATCATGGTTTGGTTTATTTTTACTTATCCTAATGGAGCGGGTTAACGGGCTTTATGGATATGATCCATTAACCATTAAGAGAATTAGTTCTCTATAAAATAGGGCTTAAACCCTAACCCTAACCCTAATGAAGTTGTTGCCGCCCAACAAGATGTAGCCGCCCAACATGTTGTTGCCGCCCAACATGGTGTTGCCGCCAACTTCATGGAGCTGCTGCCACCTCCTTGCCGCCGGCATCCAAGCTTCAGCCGGCGATGCTCCGGAGACCCTCCGGTGATCTCCTCTAGGTTCGGTGATAAGGTGAGCTTCCATCTCCCCTTGGCCGGCCTCTATTCCTCCACCAAAAGCTGTCCAGTTTTTCTGGACAGCTTGTTTCTTTGTTGTCGGAGCGTCGTTTGGACGACGGTTAGTGCTCTGATAGCGCCTAACTTACCAGGTATTTGATCTCCGGTAATCCTCTGAGGTGGAGGACGAAGGATTCGTCAATTGGTTGACGAATACCTCTCCGGAGAAGCGAGTTTTGAGAACTCGTTTTAGGATCCGAATTTGGATTCGGATCGTGATCATCTCTCGATCACGTCGTCTTCAACACGAGGCTAGTAACCCGTACGAAGACGAAGCTCGTGACTTAGCGAAGTCATCCCGAGGAGCTCGGCGTGGATACGGATAGAGACGATTCTTACGAGGATCGTTCCGGTTGATGCCGTTCCCGCTACACGTCATACGAAAGGTATAACGTAGATAATTTCTTTTATTGCAAATTTTAATTTACAGTTATGTCTACACTTGTTGTAATAGCATGCGTGTGTTGTGTGTATTGTAATAAATATAGATTTATTATTTTTAATTGCTTCCGCTGTGCTCATGTTTACGAAACATGATCGAACACACACACGCCGCGGTGCCGAAAACCCAATAGGACAGTCCGCCTTCCAATGTCCAGTCTACTTGCAAGTGAAGCACTTGCCTTTTGGCTTCTTCACTCCTGCCTGAGGTCCCACTGCCACTTTCTTCGCTCCACCTTACTTCTTCTTCTTCTTACCTTTCAGTTTAGAGGAAGAAACCTTCTGAGCGACCATGGCTTGAGCACTTTGACGAAAAGGCCCCTCTGCCGCCTGGAGTTCTGTCAGAAGCTCCGCCAACGAATACAACCTCTTGTTCATTTTGTAGTTGAGGCGGAACTGCTCAAAACTCCTAGGCAGAGACTGGAGAATGATATCGACCTGGCTTTCCCCATCGATCTCAGCTTTGAGGACTTCCATCTCATTAAGATGAGCCATCATCTTGAGAACATGATCCCTAACGGGTGTTCCCTCGATCATGGTGGTCGTCATCAAGTTTCTCATTGCCTCCTGTCTAGCCGCCCTACTCTGATGTCCAAAAAGTTCCTTGAGATTGAACATCATGTCATAAGCTGTGGCTATGGCCTGATGCTGATGTTGCAGCACATTTGACATAGATGCCAAAATGTAACACCGCGCCATTTCATCTGCCTTGACCCATTTCTTATAACGTTCTTTCTCCTTTTCATCAGAGTCATCGGAGGGCTTAGGAGGACAAACCTCGATGAGTACAAATTTGTACTCCTCCGCAGTTAAGACAATATCCAGGTTTCTTTTCCAATCAATGTAGTTTGGACCAGTAAGTTTGTTTTCTTTTAAAATCACAGCAAGTGGGTTGAAAGACATTTGAAAATCCTAAAAATCACAATGATCAAAATATTAGATTTCAAATATTATTGATTCCTCAAAACAATAAAATCCCGAAATCAACCAACACCTCAAATCACCGAGAATATCGCATGCCATGCTGTGTGGACGTATACGAATTCTACATTTGTAAGAGGAGGTTTTACCCATTAATTTTATTATCTTGTCAACCTTAATTTTTGACAAATAAAATTAATAGTTGGTTCCTCTTTGACCCTAAAAATAAAAGCAGTGACTCCGATAGGGAGGATACTTCTATTTGCATCTAAGTGTGCACCATTACACGATACTAAGGTAATTATTTCGGATTATGTGCCTTACCGCTGTGGAAGTACACATGCTCCTAGATAATTTTCTATAACCATTATTTGACCTAGTGATCCGCAAACAAACCCATCCGCAGGGAGGAAGGCACTCAGAGCCAACACACAAGTTTGTTGCATCACACGTCAAATTGTAATGGAGGCCGTGGGAATTAATTAAAATGTCCCTCTCCCACTTAGTTAATTGAAAATGAGGAATTTTAAAACATACACAACATGCATATAAAACAAATAAGCAATAAATATGGAAAAAACATAATTTTTCCAACTATTATGGCATTGTCCTCCAATATGCATCCCGTCGTGTCGCCACCTCGTCCGCTCCACCTTTTCTCGTGCGCAAGTCACCAAAGATATCCGAGCCGAGATAAATCATTTTATTTACATCCATCGATCCTATACTCCACGAAGGAGTGTACAAATAATCTAGATCGAAAGTAAACTAAAATGAGCGGCTAAACAATGCCGTATTTAATTATAAAAATTAAATACTAATCTAGCCTCGTCAACCCCGAGGATTCAAATAATAAATATTTACACACATCCATTCACATACACACACATGGCCATAATAGTTGGATCTTATGCCTGCAACCAAAGAGTTAAACTACGCATATTCTACTATTATCCGACACATATAATATATGAAAAAGTGCATAAAAATTAACCGAATCCAAAACACACAAAACCGGAAACCGTGGCTCTGATACCACTTGTTGGGAGTCGCTTCGGAGGCTCATTGGCTCCCATGTCCCCGGATTAAAATTTTCACTAATGAAAGAATTAATCCGGATGGGATGAGCTTCCTTAGCACAACCAATTCGTCGTCGTGCTAACAACTTGAGTGGTCGCTTGAACAAACTAGTTGTTCAAGCAACACAACTCTTCTAGTTGGTTAGCCGCGGAAGAGACGACGGACGGATCGCCGGTTTTTGTGTTTGTCTTCGGGGTCCATGATTATACAATATATTTACTAATTCATACATGTATAATCAACAAATAAAAGATCATGCTCAGATCTGAAAATAAAGTTGCAAAACTTTATACCTTACGATCTTCTACCGTATGTCCTATCCTTCTCGTGGACTACGTGTGGACGAAGATCCTCCACGAGTAGAAGCCTTCTAGATCGCGTTCTTCTCTACCTTGTCCGCTGTGAACAAAGAGAAGAACCAACAAATACCTATCCTTTCTAGAACCGGCCACCAAATTAGGGAATTTGGTGCAACCGCTGGCCAAGGAGCAAGTGGATGAAGCGCCGGCCAACTTGAAGAAGGGTTGCTGCTGGCCACCAAAGAGAAAGGGAGGAAGATGAATGCCGACCACCAATGGAAGGAGAACCACCGGCCAAGGAATAAGAGAGTGGCCAATAAGATGGGCACCGACCAAGCCTTGATGGAAGAAGGTTGGGCGCCGGCAATTAGATGGAGGAAGAAGGTTGCCGCCCAAACCCTAGCTCCCAAACCCTAGCCGCCAACTTTTTGGAAAAGCCAAGCCCTAACTCTCAATCAATATCTTGTCGCCCAAGCCTAAGCCCCCTATTTATAGAATTGGGCTTAAGCCTCCTTTAATCTCCACCGTCGGATCTAGGGATTTAATCTCCACCATCAGATCTAGGGTTTTATCCCAACCGTCGAATCTAGAGTTTCATCCCAACCGTCGGATCTAGGATTTCATCCCAACCGTCGGATCTAGGGTTTCATCCCAACCGTCGAATCTAGGGTTTTATCCCAACCGTTGGATCTAGGGATTTAATCCCAATCGTCGATTCTAGGGTTTCATCCTAACCATCGGATCTAAGGATTTAATCCCAACCGTTGGTTCTAGGGTTTCATCCTAACCATCGGATCTAGGGATTTAATCCCAACCGTTGGTTCTAGGTTTTGTTTTACATTCTTGGATCTAGACTTCACAAGGATTATATTAGGCTACGATAGGGACCATAAGGAGGAGTTGGATCTTGGCCACACGATGGATCGGAACCACACAAACTTGATCCATCAATGATGTTCCATTCCACTAGAGGATCATCATTGAACTACCTCACTAACCCCCATAAATTAATATGGGCTCCATATATTATTTGTACATTCATCTCCCCGTGTTTAAGATATCGAATGTCCGTCAATTAATTGATTTACTGACCATCAATTAATTAACATCTAATTCCTCGAGTAGTACCACTCAACCTTATCATCATGTTGACTAAGTCAACCAGCTGGGTTTACATGATGAACCTTATGAGCTCCTCAAGGGGACATCATTAACCTAATATATAGGACACGGTTTCCTCCTATAATCAATGGCACACCATGTAAATAATATTATTTCCCAACTTACCGAGCATATTGATTTAATCCATCTAAATCTCACCCACTGGTAAATCAAAGAAATAAATACTAAGTACATGTGTCCGTTATTATATCGGGATTAAGAGCATGTACAACATAATATCCGAGGTCCGATTCAATTATGTAGTCAGTACTAAATTGAATCACCTCTATGTCGGTCCTGCTCAATACACCTAAGTGTACCAGTGTAACTCTCTGTTCAAGGCAAAATAATACCAAGCTACACTACAACCATGCCAATGGTTTGTCCAAAACCATCTTGGTTGTGAGCCTCTACTTATATTTTACAAGGAACTGATAACATGATCTTCTGTGCCACACCAAGCACCATGTTATCTACAATGTAAAATATTAGACAATATGCACACATATAATAAATATATAAAGTGCAAACAATGATCATGTGATTCTTATTTCAAAATAAAATGTTCATACAAAAAGAGCTAGGCTAGTATACATTCCAACAGACTCATCCACCTCCTTCTATGGGAGCTCCACCAGCAATACCTTCAGTTCAAGGCGATCTCTACAGAGTCATCTTAGCGCCTTCTCCTTCGGAAGACCCTTCTGACGATCCTCCTATTTGTGACAACCCTAAAAAACTTGTATAATTATTAGCCTAAATGATGTAACTATGATCGAGAATATAAATAAAAAGAAAAAAGAAAGTACTGAGACTTCTCTCTGTCATTTTCCTATAAACGTAAAACAATTGGCATCAGAAAAGACTGTCATCCCATCTGAACATACTTTCCCTTACCGCTTTCATGGAATTTGAATCGTCCTTCCCAGAGTTACTGCGCTAACAACTTTCACCCCTTGTCTTTATGTTTCTCCTTCTTTACTAGCATTTATTATTTTTACCTTCTCCGTGAGTTAATGCACCTTCTTCCTTCGCCATTATAAGGACCCCAAGCCATCACTTGGTTAACATTAATCTTCTCTTCGCCATGGAACAAACCTCTGAACAGGGTAGCAGCCCTTTTCCTTCTGAAGAAAAGACTGAAGAACAATGCTATATCGCCGCTCTAGAGGAACAGGTTGGATATCTACAGCGATGCTTGTGGGAGGCTTCTACCAACAACTACTCCCTGCGCCAACAACTAGTAGTATCCCAGAAGGACTTATCCAATCACATCTTCATACAACAGTCTTACCTCCGACAGTTACTACGCCAACCCAAGCCACGCAAAGAAGCTCCTTCAGTACCTTCCAACAAAGAACTATAATGCCCTAGGAATAAGAGCTTCTTTTGTTATTTTCTTCTTTTGGGGAAGTTGTAACATGTAGCCCTTCCAAAGTAATGAACTTTCTGCAATATAAGCCTTCGCCTACATCCTTTCCCGCTTACCTTCTTCTTCCGTCATTCCTCCGGCCGTGTCAAATTTTATACTTCTCTGGGATAATACAAAAATTAAATAAACAGACAACTTCTCCGCCCTTTTATTACGCAGGGATCGCGGATACACTTCAACTGCACGAGAATGAAATAATCTATAACTGGGGAGTGCTCAGTTCTTCTGTTCCATCACCACATGGGGATAAAATAATATATAACCGAGGAATACTCAGTTCTTCCATTCCACCACCGCACGGGGATAAAATAATATATAATCGAGGAATACTCTGTTTTTCTGTTCCACCACCGCACGGGGATAAAATAATAACATATAACTGAGGAATACTCAATTCTTCCGTCCCGCCACCGTATGGGGATAAAATAATATATAACCGAGGAATACTCAGTTCTTCCGTTCCACCATCGCACGGGGATAAAATAATATATAACCGAGGAATACTCAGTTCTTCCATTCCACCATCGCACGGGGATAAAATAATAACATATAACTGAGGAAAACTCAGTTCTTCCGTCCCACCACCGCACGGGCATAAAATAATAGATAGTTGAGGAATAACTCAACTCTTCCGTTCTGCCACCATACGGGGATAAAATAATAACATATTGTTAGTGAAAGCCCTAGAGCCAATCATGTGATGATTGTTGTATGGACTTTATTGTATCATATTTCTATTTATAAAGGCATGGTAATTATATTTACTTGTATTGGTGCCAAATAACTAAATATAATAACGTCCTTGAGTAGTAGGTTCTTATCTATATCAATCGATTGGTTGAATCAATAATGAGATGATATAGAGAACACTACTCTTAATCATTCCTAGTCAAGTATTAACATTCAGGGACAATGTTAATGCGTAGAGACTAGCATGTAGGTCAACACGATGACTTGATCTCACAAGTCATGGATATGAGATATCAAGTTGATACATGGGTATGCAATGGAGAATGTATACTGAATGACCCGCCATGAGAAAGTATCATGGATAGTTATATGAGTGTCATATACTTTCTCATGTGGCTATTAATATGACTATTAGTCCTTAGACCTGAAGTCACCATGGTTCCCTATATAAGGAGTTGCATACTTTGGCTTCGTCAAATGTCACCCGTAAATGGGTGGACTATAAGGGAGATTACTGGGTATGTAACAAATTATGTGGAGGGATGTGAGTGATGTAGATGGGATCTATCCCTCCTATATGACGGGAGCAACATCGTTATTCTTGATAGAGTGAGACCACGAAGTGCATGGCCATGCCCAAATGAGTCAATATGAGATATTGAGCTCATTTGATTAGAGTGAGTCTACTTGGAGTTCAAGATATAGATTGTACTGAGGATGACACAGTCTATGCCTTAATTGGTCAATCTAGATGTCAAGTATAGAGGGACATTGTCACATATTGTGAGAGTCACAATTAGTAGTCACAAAGGTGATGTTGGAGCTCAACATTCTTGTAACTTGGGTAGCAATGATGTGTTGCTAGATACCGCTCATTACTTATGTTCCTAAATCGGTTTAGAAATATTGCCAACGTTACAAGAACCTATAGGGTCACACACAAAGGAAAATTAGATGGAGATTAGGTTCATATGATGAACCATGAGGATTAGGTTTGTGGGATGAACCAAATTGGATTAAGAGTAATCCAAATTAGACTAATTGAGTTAGACTCAAGTTGATTCAAGTGTTGAATGAGTCTAATTTAGATTTGATTCATTGAGTCAATTTAAATTAATGAATAGAGATTCATTAAATCAAATTGACTTGAATCAAGTGGTTAGATTTGATCAACCATGGGAGATAAGAGGTCAAGTTTGACTTGACTTGAGAGGGAAGATGAATGGTCAATTTTGACTTGACCAATTACAATGTCATGGTGACATGACATGTGGGCCGGCCAATGATGGTGTTCCACGTCATCATGGACTTATCATGGGGTGCCACCTCATGAGGGAGACCAAGAGCCATTGGCTCTTGGAGTTAAATGCATGCATGTAACTCCCAAATAAGTGGCCGGCCACTTTAGGAGGCTTGATAGTGAAATTCATTTGTGTGGTAACTCCAACTTCATCTTCTTCCTTGCTCCACTCAAGTTCTCTCCCAATCCTCCACTTTGCCAAGACCTTCAAGGAGTGCTAGCACACTCAAAATTGTCTTTTCTCCACCTATTTATTGTGTGGATACCAATAGAGGAGTGTACACTTGACACTCTCGAGTTCCGACAATCCATTTGGACGAGCGGGATAAGCGAAGGGCATCACTTCAAGGGTAATTTCTTATCATGTAGATCTAGAGTAGATCTAAAGGTATTAAACACATACATGTTAGTTTTATTTATTATACTTCGCACGGATCCGTGGCCGGCCTTTCGAGGTTTTCGCAACGCAAAAAGCGGTTTTTGCGGCTCGGAAAACCCAACAGTGGTATCAGAGCCACGTGTGAAGCATGTATGTGTTTCATATTTGTAGTTTTTGTATTAGATATAAAAATTATAGATTTTTAAGTTTCTATAAATTTTCTATTTTTATAGAATTTTTGGGTATTTTTCTCAAAGAGTCGAAGCAACAAGTGTTGGGACACTTGTAGGCTTTAACCATCGAGAAAAACTATTGGTGTAGGGGCACCTAAGTCAAACCTGTATTTTGATTATGGAAAAGGATGCAAAGTCAAGGATATATCATTATCTCACGAGATGAATCGAGTGTGCAGAAAAGTGCTAAAGCTAGAGCTAAAGGCTAGCGACACCTAGAGGGAGTCGCGGTGGTCGGGCGACACTCGAGTGATTTCAGAGGAAGCCGAAGGAATCGAGTGAAAGGCCGGAAGCGAAAGTGACATAGTAAGTATCGAGGTAAAGCTCGTGTGTGTGAGAGTAAGAGAGGTCGTATCCTTTTTACGGGGATGATCTTAAGTGTAGATCCGACCAAAGACATCCTATAGATAGTCTAGGTCGAGATCAGACGGTTGGCGGCCGTCGAAATAATGTTTTTATTAAGCTAACTTTGCTTTGCAGCTAGCATCAGTCGACTGCCAGCTTGGAGGACTCGACTGCCGTCAATCAGTCGACTGCTTGCGGTCAGCACTCGACTGATGCTGCCATCAGTCGACTGATGATGACCATCAGTCGACTGATGGTCAAGGATCAGCCTCGAGGAGTCAAGCTTTATCACCATTTTTCAAGGAGTCTTGTGCCCAATTCCTATTGGTTGAAGACCCATTCAATGAGGGGCTCAAAGGCTATAAAAGGAGGGCTTATCCTAGGGTTTTTCATCAATTCAAAAGCTTCCAAGTGCTTCCGGTACGCTACGAGTCTCTGACATACCTACGATGAAGCTCTACAGACACGACGACTAGGGTTTCATCTTTTCATCTACGAGTCATCGATATAATCTTAGTTTAATTCCATTCTTTACTTCTTATTATTGTGGTTTTATCGTAACGAGAAGAGGGGGAGTGTCCCTCTATCTCGAGTCTCTTTCGTGGTTTTGTATCCGATTAACTCCTACCTCCAACGAGGAGGAGTTCATTAGTGATTTGCCCTCCGTGCGTGATCAAGGATCACTAGGGCCTTGGAGTAGTAGCCGAAGGCTACGAACCAAGTAAAAAATATACTTGTCTCTTTTATTTTTTTATTTATCTTTCCGTTGCACTTAATTTCTTTGAAACGAATTCATACGAAAAAGTTTTATTGCTATTCACCCCCCCTCTAGTGATCCTCTTCGATCCAACAAAAACTCTCCGAAACGGCGAGTTCTCGCTTTAGGTTTTTGGGACAGCAACTTAAGTCACTGTAAGATCATAGTAGGGACACTCACAAAGTTTATTTTGCGAGTAGGGCCGCTGCCCCTGTCCCCGAAAGGGGCCTTGTCCCGTGATCGCGCTCGGAAACTGCTTAGTGGGACCGTTACGGAGAGATGACTCATAAAATTGAAAAAAAAAAGGAAAAATTATAGAAATTTTCTGTAAAATACATAATTTATTATTATATATAATTATGTGATGGTCATGGCCCAAGAACCCCAATATGATTGGATGATGATGTGTTGTAATTCATAATATGACCTGCGTGCCATTTTTGTGGTTGTGTGTGTTGTATAGTGTATGCGACCTATGCGTCGTACCTCTTCTTTTAAAATTCTAGTTGTAAATAGTTTTAGACTCGAATATAACTCGAGTTTCATGTTTGTAATGTATAAAATAGAGTGGTGGAAGGTCCACTTGTGAACGGAGTTACGAGGAGGGTGCCGACGACACATGGCGGTCAAAGGAGACGCTTGGAGAAGTCGCTAACCCTAGGTTGACCGTCCGATCTTCTCATTGGCTTGAGAAGATCGTAGTAAGGTCAAGACTTAATCACAATTATGTTAGTGAAAGCCCTAGAGCCAATCATGTGATGATTGTTGTATGGACTTTATTGTATCATATTTCTATATATAAAGGCATGGTTATTATATTTACTTGTATTGGTGCCAAATAACTAAATATAATAATGTCCTTGAGTAGTAGGTTCTTATCTATATCAATCGATTGGTTGAATCGATAATGAGAAGATATAGAGAACACTAGTCTTAATCATTCCTAGTCAAGTATTAACATTCAGGGACAATGTTAATGCGTAGAGACTAGTATGTAGGTCAACACGATGACTTGATCTCACAAGTCATGGATATGAGATATCAAGTTGACACATGGGCATGCATTGGAGAATGTATACTGAATGACTCGCCATGAGAAAGTATCATAGATCATTATATGAGTGTCATATACTTTCTCATGTGGCTATTAGTATGACTATTAGTCCTTAGACCCGAAGTCACCATGGTTCCCTACATAAGGAGTTGCATACTTTGGCTTCGTCAAACGTCACCCATAAATGGGTGGACTATAAAGGCGATTACTGGGTATGTAACAAATTATGCAGAGGGATATGAGTGATGTAGATGAGATCTAACCCTCCTATATGACGAGAGTGACATCGATATTCTTGATAGAGTGAGACCACGAAGTGCATGGCCATGCCAAAATGAGTCAATATGAGATATTGAGCATATTTGATTAGAGTGAGTATACTTGGAGTTCAAGATATAGATTGTACCGAGGATGACACGGTCTATGCCTCGATTAATCAATATAGATATCATGGATAGAGGGACATTATCACATATTGTGAGAGTCACAATTAGTAGTCACAAAGGTGATGTTGGAGCTCAACATTCTTGTAACTTGGGTAGCAATGATGTGTTGCTAGATACCGCTCATTGCTTATGTTCCTAAATCAGTTTAGGGACATTGCCAACGTTACAAGGACCTATAGGGTCACACACAAAAGGGCAATTAGATGGAGATTAGGTTTATATGATGAACCATGAGGATTAGGTTCATGGGATGAACCAAATTGGATTAAGAGTAATCCTAATTAGACTAATTGAGTTGGACTCAATTTGATTCAAGTGTTGAATGTGTCTAATTTAGATTTGATTCATAAAATCAATTTAAATTAATGAATAGAGATTCATTAAATTAAAATTGACTTGAATCAAATGGTTGGATTTGATCAACCATGGGAGATAAGATGTCAAGTTTGACTTAACTTGAGAGGGAAGATGAAAGGTCAAGTTTGACTTGACCAAATGCCATGTCATGATGATGACTTGGCATGGCCGGCCAATGATGATGCTCTACATCATCATTGACTTATCTTATGGTGCCACCTCATGAGGGAGACCAAGAGCCATTGGCTATTGGAGTTATATGCATGCATGTAACCTCCCAAGCCTTGAAGTGGCCGGCCACTCCATTAGATGGAGAATTCATTTTGTGAGTTACAACAACTCAATCTTCTTCTTCCTTGGATCATCTTCTTCCTTGGCTCTCTTTCTCTCTTGCTCTCCCAATCCTCCATTGTCGAGACCTTCAAGGAGTGCTAGCACACTCAAGATTGTCTTTTCTCTACCTATTGCTTGTGTGGATACCAATAGAGGAGTGTGCACTTGACACTCTCGAGTTTCGGCAATCCATTTGGACGAGCGGGATAAGCGAAGGACATCGCTTCAATGGTAACTTCTTATCATGTAGATCTAGAGTAGATTTAAAGGTATTAAACACATACATGTTAGTTTTAATTTTTTATACTTCGCACAAATCCGTGGCCGGGGCTTCCGAGGTTTCCGCAATGCAAAAAAAAAAGCGGTTTTTGCGGCTCGGGAAACCCAACAGTGGTATCAGAGCCACGTGCGAAGCATGTATGTGTTTCATTTTTGTAGTTTTTGTATTAGATATAAAAATTACAGAATTTTATGTTTCTATTAATTTCCTATTTTTATAGAATTTTTGGGTATTTTTCTTGAAGAGTCGAAGCAACGAGTGTTGGGACACTTGTAGGCTTCAACCATCGAGAAAAACTCTCCAAAACGGCGAGTTCTCACTTTAGATTTTTGGGACAGCGACTTACGTCGCTATAAGATCATAGTAGGGACACTCGCAAAGTTTATTTTGCAAGTAGGGCCGCTGCCCCTATCCCCGAAAGGGGCCTTGTCCCGCGATCGCATCCAGAAACCGCTTAGCGGGACCGTTACGGAGAGGTGACTCATAAAATTGAAAAAATAGAAAAAATTATAGAAATTTTCTGTTAAAATAAATAATTTAGAATTATGTATAATTCTGTGATGGTTATAATCCAAGAACCCCAATGTGATTGGACTCAATGTGTTGTAATTCATAATACGGCCTGCATGCCATTTTTGTGGTTGTGCGTGTTGTATAATGTATGCGACCTACACATCGTGCCTCTTCTTTTGAAATTCTAGTTGTAAATAGTTTTAGACTCGAATGTAACTTGAGTTTCATATTTGTAATGTATAAAATAGAGCGGTGGAAAGTCAACTTGTAGACTAAGTTACGAGAAGGGTGCCGACGACACATGGCGGTCAAAGGAAGCGCTTGGAGAAGCCGCTAGCCCTAGGTTGACCGTCCGATATTCTCATTGGCTTGAGAAGATCATAGTAGGGCCATGACCACATCACAGTTAATTTTATATATATATATATATATATATATATATTTGATTTTGCTTGTATGTATGTGATGCATGCTAGTAGAATAATGCTTGTATGTATATGATGCATGCTAGGATATTTTTCTTGTATGTATATGATGCATGCTAGAATAATGCTTGTATGTATGTGATGCATGCTAATATAGGATAATAAAGGCCTTAATGTGTATATGATACACATTACGATTAGATTAGATCTTAATCGAATCAACTCATAAATGCCTACCAATTCCTTGATACCCATCACTACCTCGATCATTTGTAGTTGTTGAAGTTGCCAAAGCAGAGCAACACATATTATCTTGGTAGGGTGCGGAGGGACAATCTTGGTCCCGCCTATCACGGCTTGGGTTAGAGTAAGCTCAATTAGATTCAGTAAAACTAGTTAACTCAATTGGATCGAGTAGAACTATAGGCATATTCCAACCGTTGGAAAGATAGGATAAGATCGCATTTAAACTAAATCTTGGGTGATTTAGCCAAAGCTAACTCAAGGTCTTTTGTAAATGTGGGTCTTGATCCAATAAACAAGAGTTGCATAGAGATGTAATCGGTAATGTGTTACCCACCGATCGTACTAAGTCTTGGGCGATTTAGCCAAAGCTAACTCAAGGCTTAGTATGATGTGGATCTTGTCCTGCAAGAATTATAGCTAGTTTGTATGAATCTAGTAATGTGGTTTGACCACATCCATAACTCGATTCTATAAAATTCCTATAATTTAGTGGGAGCATCATTTGATTAAAGGCCTAATTAAATGATAAAAGGAATATGATATTAATTCTCTACATTGTATGTTGTAGATAACTATGTCGACAAACATGAACACTCTCTCTCTGCGTTCTATCCTTGAGAAGGACAAGCTCAATGGATCAAATTTCCTGGACTAGTACAGGAACCTGAGAATTGTTCTCACCCAAGAAAGGAAGCTGTACATCCATGAGCAGCCCATTCCGGAGGCACCTCCTGCCACTGCCTCGCGAGCTGACAAAGATGCTTACAAGAAGCATCAAGATGATGCATTAGATATGTCATGTCTAATGCTCGTGACCATGAACTCTGAGCTTTAGAAGCAACACGAGTTCATGAATGCTTATGATATGGTTGAACATCTTCGTCAACTATATCAAGGACAAGCAAGGCACGAGAGATATGAAGTTTCTAAGGCATTGTTTGGTTCTAAAATGCAAGATGGGACTCCCGTAGGTCCATATGTACTCAAGATGATTGGGTACGTAGAAAACCTACAAAGATTGGGATTCCCCCTTGGCCAAGAGCTGTCCACTGACTTAATCTTGCAGTCTTTGCCGCAAAACTACAATTAATTTGTCATGAATTACAACATGAATGAAATTGATAAGCCACTGCCTGAGATGCTCAACATGTTGAGAACTGCTGAGCTCAACCTTAAGAAGGGAAAATCAGACTCCATTTTGATGGTGAAAAAGAAGAAAGGCAAGGGCAAGCCTAAAGGTAATGGAAAGTCTCAAGCCAAGGGCAAAGGCAAGGAACTAAAACCCAAAGGAGGGGTGGCCAAGGAAGGGGCTTGCTTCCACTGCAAGGAAGCTGGACACTGGAAGCGTAACTGCAAACCTTACCTGGAAGATCTTAAGAAGAAGAGAAGTGAGACTTCTACTTTAGGTATAAATGTTATAGAAGTCAATCTATCTATTTCTTAATCATAGATATTAGATACCGGATGTGCATCTCACATTTGTACCAATGTGCAAGCGCTGAGAAATAGCAGGGCATTGACAAAGGGCGAGGTGGACCTACGAGTAGGCAATGGAGCAAGAGTTGTTGCTGTTGCCGTAGGAACTTATGATCTATCTCTACCCTCTGGGCTTGTACTAGAATTAGATGAATGTTGTTATGTGCCTGCCTTAACTAAGAACATAATTTCGGATTCTTGTTTAGACAATAAAGGATTTACATTTATAATAAAGAACAAATGCTGTTCAGTTTATTTAAATAATATGTTCTATTGTAGTGCACCTCTAATGAACGGACTCTACTTTCTAGACTTAGAGAGCCCTATCGATAACATAAGTACCAAAAGGTTCAAGTCAAATGAGTTGAACCAAACCTATCTCTGGCATTGTCGCTTAAGTCACATAAATGAGAGTCGCTTATCTCAGCTTCATAAGGATGGGCTGCTAGACTCATTTGATTTAGAATCATATAAGACATGCGAGTCTTGCCTTTTAGGCAAGATGACCAAGACTCCCTTTAGTGGAGACGGCGAAAGAGCAACAGATTTGCTAGGACTTATACATAGTGATGTATGTGGCCCTTTTAATGTTGCTGCTAGAGGTGGTTACAAGTACTTCATTACATTTACCGATGACTTCAGTAGATATGGTTATGTGTATCTCATGACACATAAATAAGAATCCTTTGAAAAATTCAAAGAATGTATACTGAGTGACCCGCCATGAGAAAGTATCATGGATCGTTATATGAGTGTCATATACTTTCTCATGTGGCTATTAGTATGACTATTAGTCCTTAGACTTGAAGTCACCATGGTTCCCTACATAAGGAGTTGCATACTTTGGCTTCGTCAAACGTCACTTGTAAATGGGTGGACTATAAATGCGATTACTGGGTATGTAACAAATTATGCGGAGGGATGTGAGTGATATAGATGGGATCTATCGCTCCTATATGACAGGAGTGACATCGATATTCTTGATAGAGTGAGACCACGAAGTGCATGGCCATGCCCAAATGAGTCAATATGAGATATTGAGCTCATTTGATTAGAGTGAGTCTACATGGAGTCTCACGGGTTACTAGCCGCGTGTTGAAGACGACGTGATCGAGAGATGATCACGATCCGAATCCAAATTCGGATCCTAATACGAGTTCTCAAAACTCGCTTCTCCGGAGAGGTATTCGTCAACCAATTGACGAATCCTTCTTCCTCCACCTCAGAGGATTACCGGAGATCGAATCCCCGGTAGTTTAGCCACTGTCGGAGCTCAAACCATCGTCCAAACGACGCTCCGACGAGAGGAGAAGAAGCTGTCCAGAAAACTGGACAGCTTGGTGGAGGAGTAGGCGCTGGCCAAAACAAGGAAGCCAAGTGCTCACCTTTTCACCGAGGCCTAGGAAGATCACCGGAGGGTCGCCGGAGGGTTCACCGGCTGAAGCTTGGACGCCGGCAAGGAGATGGACGGCAGCACAACAAGCTGGGCGACACACCTAGGGTTGGCGCCGAAATCTCCAAGGATGAGGTGGGCGGCAACCTTAGGGCAAGGGTTTTGGATTAGGGCTTAATTATCCATTAAGCCCTCTTTTATAGAGAACTAATTCTCTTAATGGTTATTGGATCATAACCATTAGGCCCGTTAACCCGCTCCATTAAGATAAGTTAAAATAAACCAAACCATGATGGTTTATTTTAAGTTAAAACGAACCGAACCAACTTTTGGTTCATTCGTTTAAAATAAACCAAACCCTTTGGTTTATTCTCCTCCATTGGATTAGAACAAAACCATTTTGGTTCATCCATTATTTCTTCATAAGACACGGCCCATCCACGCTTCCATTGCGACTGAAACGATTTCATGCTCGCTTTATGTTTGGTCCAACCAAACCTAGTTTCTCTCGGTATGAGAATCCCATTCTCAAGCTCGTTTTAAATCCTTTGGATTATGCTCGTTGTGCGTGTGACCAAATAGGTTCTCGGTTTATGTTGGCCATCTATAATTAACCATTAATTATAGAACGATCATGAGTGGCACCTAGTAGTACATCATGATCCCCAATTAACCGAAAAGATCAACGGTTGATCCAGAACTATTTCTGAAACCCTTCAGTAGCTCGAATGATTCGTGCCCCATTCCCTTCACTCATCTTATACCCACTTGGTTCAGGACATGGTCTATTGTGTCAGTCCCCACTAGGCTGACTACGTCACACCTAGCCCAAGTATCATTTCCTCGTCCTACGGATTCAGTTACTCCACATGTATCGAAGAGTACCTTACTTTAAACATGTAATGCTTTGGCCAAAGACTTTAGTAACAATCCGACGAGAGGCCATGGGTATACATCTCCTTGCAAGGAGTGGTGAATCCTTTATAGGCTATTCAAACACCTTCGATCACTTCGACTTATACCCAATCATCCCGGGTCCACATCTCCTTAGAGATGTTTGCTTAAGATGTCAAAGCATAAGTCTCCATGATCAAGATGACTTGAATACCGCAAGTCAAAGGAACATCGCACTTAAGCCACAGTAAGAACTTCATTGACATATCTATATATGCAGAGAACCATATGAAGTCTTACGGCTAGTCACTCTAATGAACTAGTTACCATAACTAGCATCCACGATTAACTCCGGACATCACTATGTCTCCAGCCAGTGAGAATCAGCTGCTTGGATACACCAAGGAGTATACCTCGTGCTAGTCTCGACAGAATTGATGGTGTCCAAATCCATCAATTCATCGACTAGGATAATTCCGATACATCACAATTACACATGTAGAGATACTCACTAGTTGTGATCCAATCACAAATTCTCTCATGCTGTGAATCGCATCGTGGACATTCAGTAAATGAGTTTAAGATCCAATCAAATACATGAAACATGTATACTCAAATAGTGAATCTTCATTTATCATATAAATGGTTCATACATAAGGCGATTGCCTTAGGACATCTCTCATATATTACTAACAGACTCCCACTTGGTCTAATGCCAATCGCTACGGTATCCAATACCATAAGCTCGAACATGACCCTCAAACTTATTTTGAGGTAATGCCTTAGTCAAGGGATCCGCTAAGTTCCTTTCAGTGGGAATTTTCTCGATTTGTATTTCGTTCCTACTGATGATCTCTCTGATAAGATGATAGCGGCGAAGCACATGTTTGGATCGCTGATGAGACCTTGGCTCTTTCGCCTGTGCAATTGCTCCATTGTTGTCGCAGTAGACCGGTATTGCTTCAACAATGGCTGGAATCACACCAAGTTCATGAACGAACTTTTTGATCCAAACCGCTTCCTTTGCTGCTTCCGAAGCTGCAATGTATTCTGCCTCAGTGGTAGAATCCGCTACAGTCTCTTGTTTGGAACTTTTCCAACTCACTGCGCCCCCATTCAAGGTGAACACATATCCAGACTGAGACTTGGAATCATCCTTGTCTGTCTGGAAGCTGACATCCGTATACCCGCGTATCACCATGTCCCCTTCTCCATATATTAGGAACACATCCTTAGTTCTTCTCAAGTACTTGAGGATAGTCTTAACAACCGCCCAATGATCCATTCCTGGATCGGACTGGTATCTGCTCGTGACACTCAGAGCATACGATACATTGGGCCTCGTACATAACATAGCATACATGATAGATCCTATTGCGGATGCATACAGAATCTTACTCATGCAAATCCTCTCGTCTTCTGTGCGCGGACACATAGACTTCGAAAGGTGTACCCCATGCCTGATGGGTAGAAAACCTTTCTTGGATTCCGACATGCTAAACCTCTTTAGCACTCGGTCTATGTATGTAGACTGCGAAAGACCAAGCAACCGTTTCGATCTATCTCTATAGATCTTAATCCCGAGGATGTAGGTTGCTTCTCCCAGGTCTTTCATGGAGAATGTCTTGGATAACCAAACCTTCACTGACTGTAAGATTGAAACATCGTTTCCTATAAGTAGTATGTCATCGACATACAATACTAGGAATACGACTGCACTCCCACTAACCTTCTTGTACACACAAGGTTCGTCTGGATTTTGTGAGAAATCAAACTTTTGATTGTCTCATCAAAACGGATATTCCAGCTCCTGGATGCTTGCTTCAATCCATAAATGGATCGTCGCAATTTGCATACCTTGGTTTTGTCAACCGATGTGAAACCCTCAGGCTGTATCATATACACGTCCTCGAGCAGGTTTCCATTAAGGAAAGCTGTTTTCACATCCATCTGCCATATCTCATAATCATAATGAGCCGCTATGGCCAGGAGCATCCTAATGGATTTAAGCATAGCTACAGGCGAATAGGTTTCGTCATAATCAACACCTTATTTTTGACGATATCCTTTCGCCACCAATCTAGCCTTATAGGTAATCACATTACCATCCATGTCGGTTTTCTTCTTGAAAACCCACTTGCACCCTATAGGCTTTATGCCTTCAGGTGGGTCAACCAAGTTCCAAACTTGGTTTTCATACATGGAATCCATTTCGACTTCATGGCACCAAGCCACTTATCCTTCTGAACTTGTCAAGACTTCTTCATAACTGTAGGCTCCTCATCATCAATGAGTAACACGTCGTCGATTCGATTAAACTACGAAATCCATATCTCTCAGGAATATTGCGTGTTCTACCAGATCTACGAAGATGTGGTGTTACAATAGGTCCAGCCGATTGCTCATCACTATGAGTTGTCGGCTGTTGTGCTTCACCAGGTATCTCATCAATGTCTATTTGAGTCTCTCGAGCCTCCTCAAGCTCGACGACACTCCCACTGTTTTCTTGCAAGAGAAACTCTTTCTCTAGAAACACAGCATGCCTTGAAACAAACACCTTTTGTTCCACAGGATGATAGAATTGGTAACCCCTTGTTTCCTTAGGGTATCCAATAAATAGACATTTATCAGACTTAGCATCCAGTTTGTCTGATACAAATTTCACATAAGCAGGACAACCCCATATCTTCAAGTAAGATACATGAGGTTTCTTACTATTCCATATCTCATATGGAGTAGTTGAGACTACCTTGGTAGGCATTCTGTTTAACAAGTAAACAGCTGTCTGAAGTGCATAGCCCCAAAAGGACTTGAGAAGAGTTGCATGATTCATCATTGACTTGACCATGTCCAACAAGGTCCGGTTACGCCTCTCAGATACACCATTATGCTGTGGTGTATAGGGCGGAGTCCATTGAGACAATATACCATTGTCTCTTAGATAATCAAGAAACTCTTGACTTAAGTATTCACCACCTCAATCTGATCGAAGTATTTTAATACTCTTGTCATGTTGTTTCTCTACTTCATTTCTGAATTCTTTGAACCTTTCAAAGGCTTCAGACTTGTGTTTCATCAAGAACACATACCCAAACTGTGAGTGATCATCGGTGAAGGTAATGAAGTAGCTATAGCCTCCTAATGCTTGAGTTGACATAGGTCCACATACATCAGTGTGTATTAGACCTAGTAACTCTCCCACTCGTTCACCTTTTCCAGTAAAAGGTAATTTAGTCATCTTGCCTTTTAAGCATGATTCGCATGTATCGTATGAATCCAATTCAAACGATTCCAGAATTCCACATCGGTGTAATTCGGACATGCGTTTCTTGCTTATATGGCCAAGACGACAATGCCACATATAGGAGTCTATTTGATTATCCTTTCGAGCACGCGTGTTGCTCGCTTCGATATTGAAAATGTCATTGGATACGTCCAACGTATAAATGCCATTACTCAAGGTTTCAGTTCCATAAAGTACGCCATTTAAAGTTATATAACAACAATTGTTACTAAACGTCAAATGGAAACCATTTCTATTTAAACAGGAAATAGAAACAATGTTCTTTATTAGAGAAGGAACATAATAGCAATTGTCCGATTCTAAGACTAGTCCACTAGGGAGCTTGACAAATAAGTTCCGATGGCGCCGCGTGACCTTTGCTCCATTGCCAACTCGCGAATTTGACTTCTCCAGAAGTCTTTCTTCTATTCCTAGCCCTCAGATGTCATTACATATATGTGAGCTACACCCAAGATCCAATACCCAAGTGTCTAAGGAAATAGAATGACAATCAATAACGAAGATACTCAAGAGGATGGGGCATCTGATGCCTTCTTCTTCTTCATGGACTCAAGATAAATCTTGCAGCTTTCTTCGCCAAGGGCCTTCCTTGCCACAATGATGGCAAGTGCCCTTTATACTGGGTTCCGCCTTTCTTTGCCTTTTGTTCTTTCCTTTCTTCTCGCTTCTTTTGCCTTCCTCTTAGAACCTTTCGAGGAATCAACTAACAGTAACCGCCTTCTCCTCATGCTTCATGTAAGGCTCCATAGCCTTCAAAGATATTGAGGAGCTCTGAATGGTGGATTCCAATTTGTTCATCCGATAGTTCATCACAAATTGCGAGAAACTCTTGGGCAAACAATGCAGAATTAAGTCAATACTTAACTCATGATCCATCACAAAACCGAGGGTAGCTAGCCGCTCGATGTACCCGTTCATCTTTAGCACAAACTGCACTACAGATGAACCTTCTTGCATCTTCGTGGTGAAGAGGAGCCTAGAGACCTCGAACCTTTCGGATCTCGCTTGCTCATCGAACAACTCATGAAGATGGAAGACCATAGTATTAGTATCCATATGCTCATGCTGCTTTTGCAGCTCAGGTACCATCGCCGCTAGCATGATGCAACTCGCCAGCTCAGAATCTGCCACATGCTTCTGATAGACCAACATTTGGTCTGGAGTTGCATCGTACTTAGGACGGTCAGGAAGAGGCTCTTCAAGGACATATGCAAGCTTTTCCGCCTTGAGAACAATTCTCAGGTTTCTAAGCCAGTCCAGGAAGTTAGGCCCAGTCAGTTTGTTCGAATCCAAAATAGTGCACAAATTCAAAGACGTCATGATCAATTTATTGACCTAAAAATACAAAACGAGCATATATGAGAAAATGATTTTAAAATGCATCAATATACATTTATAAATCCCATTCATTTTTCGAATTTCAAAAACCCCAAAATTACTTCGGGAGATCGTAGGTCCATCTCCGAATGGGTTGATATCCATCATAGTTATGAACAACCTTGGAGAGAGTCCAACAAGCCATTCATAACTACGACGGTAGGTATCGTCTATACCGATTGCATATCACGTATATGCAACTATCACAATGTGCTATCAACTAATTGAATGTTCACACATACATCGGGTTGTTAACACATTAACAAGTATGCATCATATGCATAGCACCCAACTTCACCTCCCTTTACATCGACCTTGGAGAGAGTCCAACAAGCCGATGCTCCAGGTTAAAGCCAACCCATTAATCGGGAAATAGTTTTAATATGGTTAGAGCGCATTCAACCAATTAGCCCAGCTTGGAGAGAGTCCAACAACCAAAGCTAACGATTGACCTCTGACTCTTACCATATTAGTATTAAACTATTCCATGGTTTGAACATGTTCGGGTTCGAGCCGGGCTTGGAGAGAGTCCAACAACCCAAACAAGAAACGGAACTCTGGTTCTAACCATATTAATGAAAGGTGTAGGCTTTAATATTGTTTAAGGTTTTTTATGTCTCATCCTCTTTGCATGCAAATAACTATTATCTACATGGCATGACATACATGGCATAAATCTACATGTCACGACACGCATGGCATAATGTTATGCATCTAATGCAATTACATGACATACAATTATGTCATGTATATATTTCCTTATATGTCATAACTATTTATGGAAATAAAATATGTTTAATATTTGATTCTCCAAATCAAATCATAATTAAATTAGGAAATAAATTTCCAAATCTAATCACATATTTTATTCATGGAATTATTTGATTAAGGAAAATCTATTTAGGAAACCAATTTCCTAAATCATTAAAACTATTTATGGAAATAAAATATTTTAAGATTTGATTTCCCAAATCAAATCATGATTAAATTAGGAAAAAAATTTCCAGAATCTAATCAAATATTTTATTTATGGAAAATATCAATTTCCATAAATACTTCCAACTTTCCAAAAGTGGAAGATTTTCATAAATACTTCTAGATTTTCCAAAATTGAAAAAATTTCCATAAATACTTCTAAATTTCCAAAATTAGAAAATTTCCAGAAATACATTATGACTATCGCAAAACGATTTTTACGATTATGTCGAAACACAACCTGGGCTCTGATACCACTGTTGGTTTTCCGGCACCGCGGCGTGTGTGTGTTCGATCACGTTTCATAAATATGAACACAACGGAAGCAATAAAAATAATAAATCTACATTTATTACAATACACACAATGCACGCATGCATATTACAACAAGTGTAGACATAACCGTAAATTTAAATTTGCAATAAAAGGAAATTTATCTACGTTATACCTTTCGTATGACGTGTAGCGGGAATGGCATCAACCGGAACAATCCTCGCTAGAATCGTCTCTATCCGTATCCACGCCGAGTTCCTCGGGATGACTTTGCTAAGCCACGAGCTTCGTCTTCGTATGGGTTACTAGCCTCGTGTTGAAGACGACGTGATCGAGAGATGATCACAATCCGAATCCAAATTCGGATCCTAATACGAGTTCTCAAAACTCGCTTCTCCGGAGAGGTATTCGTCAACCAATTGACGAATCCTTCGTCCTCCACCTCAGAGGATTACCGGAGATCGAATCCCAGGTAGTTTAGCCGCTGTCGGAGCTCAAACCGTCGTCCAAACGACGCTCCGACGAGAGGAGAAGAAGCTGTCTAGAAAACTGGACAGCTTGGTGGAGGAGTAGGCGCCGGCCAAAACAAGGAAGCCAAGTGCTCACCTTTTCACCGAGGCCTAGGAAGATCACCGGAGGGTCGCCGGAGGGTTCACCGGCTGAAGCTTGGACGCTGGTAAGGAGATGGACGACGACACAACAAGCTGGGCGGCACACCTAGGGTTGGCGCCGAAATCTCCAAGGATGAGGTGGGCGGCAACCTTAGGGCAAGGGTTTTGGATTAGGGCTTAATTATCCATTAAGCCCTCTTTTATAGAGAACTAATTCTTTTAATGGTTATTGGATCATAACCATTAGGCCCGTTAACCCGCTCCATTAAGATAAGTTAAAATAAACCAAACCATAATGGTTTATTTTAAGTTAAAACGAACCAAACCAACTTTTGGTTCATTCGTTTAAAATAAACCAAACCCTTTGGTTTATTCTCCTCCATTGGATTAGAACCAAACCATTTTGGTTCATCCATTATGTCTTCATAAGACACGGCCCATCCACGCTTCCATTGCGACTGAAACGATTTCATGCTCACTTTATGTTTGGTCCAACCAAACCTAGTTTCTCTCGGTCTGAGAATCCCATTGTCAAGCTCGTTTTAAATCCTTTGGATTACGCTCGTTGTGCGTGTGACCAAATAGGTTCTCAGTTTATGTTGGCCGTCTATAATTAACCATTAATTATAGAACGATCATGAGTGGCACCTAGTAGTACATCATGATCCCCAATTAACCGAAAAGATCAACGGTTGATCCAGAACTATTTCTGAAACCCTTCAGCAGCTCGAATGATTTGTGCCCCATTCCCTTCAGTCATCTTATACCCACTTGGTTCAGGACATGGTCTATTGTGTCAGTCCCCACTAGGCTGACTACGTCACACCTAGCCCAAGTATCATTTCCTCGTCCTACGGATTCTAGTTACTCCACATATATCGAAGAGTACCTTACTCTAAACATGTAATGCTTTGGCCAAAGACTTTAGTAACAATCCGACGAGAGGCCATGGGTATACATCTCCTCGCAAAGAGTGGTGAATCCTTTATAGGCTATTCAAACACCTTCGATCACTTCGACTTATACCCAATCATCCCGGGTCCACATCTCCTTAGAGATGTTTGCTTAAGATGTCAAAGCATAAGTCTCCATGATCAAGATGACTTGAATACCGCAAGTCAAAGGAACATCGCACTTAAGCCATAGTAAGAACTTCATTGACATATCTATATATGCAGAGAACCATATGAAGTCTTACGGCTGGTCACTCCAATGAACTAGTTACCATAACTAGCATCCACGATTAACTCCGGACATCACTATGTCTCCAGCCAGTGAGAATCAGCTGCTTGGATACACCAAGGAGTATACTTCGTGCTAGTCTCGACAGAATTGATGGTGTCCAAATCCATCAATTCATCGACTAGGGATGATTCTGATACATCAAAATTACACATGTAGAGATACTCACTAGTTGTGATCCAATCACAAATTCTCTCATGCTGTGAATCGCATCGTGGACATTCAATAAATGAGTTTAAGATCCAATCAAATACATGAAACATGTATACTCAAATAGTTAATCTTCATTTATCATATAAATGGTTCATACATAAGGCGATTGCCTTAGGACATCTCTCATATATTACTAACAATTTACACTAAATCTTGGGCGATTTAGCCAAAGCTAACTCAAGGTCTTTTGTAAATGTGGGTCTTGATCCTATAAACAAGAGTTGCATAGAGATGTAATCGGTAATGTGTTACCCACCGATCGTACTAAGTCTTGGGCGATTTAGCCAAAGCTAACTCAAGGCTTAGTATGATGTGGATCTTGTCCCGCAGGAATTATAGCTAGTTTGTATGAATCTAGTAAAGTGGTTTGACCACATCCATAACTCGATTCTACAAAATTCCTATAATTCAGTGAGAGCATCATTTGATTAAAGGCCTAATTAAATGATTAAAGGAATATGATATTAATTCTCTGCATTGTATGTTGTAGATTACTATGTCGACAAACACGAACACTCTCTCTCTGCGTTCTGTCCTTGAGAAGGACAAGCTCAATGGAGAAAATTTCCTAGACTGGTACAGGAACCTGAGAATCGTTCTCACCCAAGAAAGGAAACAATACGTTCTGGAGCAGTCCATTCCAGAGGCACCTTCTGCCACTGCCTCGCGAGCTGACAGAGATACTTACAAGAAGCATCAAGATGATGCATTAGATGTGTCATGTCTAATGCTCACGACCATGAACTCTGAGCTTCAGAAGCAACACGAGTTCATGAATTCTTATGATATGGTTGAACATCTTCGTCAACTATATCAAGGACAAGCAAGGCACGAGAGATATGAAGTCTCTAAGGTATTGTTTGGTTCCAAAATGCAAGATGGGACTCCCGTAGGTCCATATGTACTCAAGATGATTGGGTACGTAGAAAACTAACAGAGATTGGGATTCCCCCTTGGCCAAGAGCTGGCCACTGACTTAATCTTGCAGTCTTTGCCGCAAAGCTACAATTAATTTATCATGAATTACAACATGAATGAAATTGATAAGCCACTGCCTGAGATGCTCAACATGTTGAGAACTGCTGAGCTCAACCTTAAGAAGGGAAAATCTGACTCCATTTTGATGGTGCAAAAGAAGAAAGGCAAGGGCAAGCCTAAAGGTAATGGAAAGTCTCAAGCCAAGGGCAAAGGCAAGGAACTGAAACCCAAAGGAAGGGTGGCCAAGGAAGGGGCTTGCTTCCATCAAGGAAGCTGGACCTTTGGGCGTAACTACGCTTAATCTGGAAGATCTTAAGAAGAAGAGAAGTGAGACTTCTACTTCAGGTATAAATGTTATAGAAGTCAATCTATCTATTTCTTCATCATAGATATTAGATACCGGATGTGCATCTCCCATTTGTATCTTTGTGCAGGCGCTGAGAAATAGCAGGGCATTGACAAAGGGCGAGGTGGACCTACGAGTAGGCAATGGAGCAAGAGTTGCTGCTGTTGCTGTAGAAACTTATGATCTATCTCTACCCTCTGGGCTTGTACTAGAATTAGATGAATGTTGTTATGTGCCTGCCTTAACTAAGAATATAATTTCGGTTTCTTGTTTAGACAATAAAGGATTTACATTAATAATAAAGAACAAATGTTGTTCAGTTTATTTAAATAATATGTTCTATTGTAGTTCACCTCTAATGAACGGACTCTACTTTCTAGACTTAGAGAGCCCTATCTATAACATAAGTACCAAAAGGTTCAAGTCAAATGAGTTGAACCAAATCTATCTCTGGCATTGTCGCTTAATTCACATAAATGAGAGTCGCTTATCTCAGCTCCATAAGGATGGACTGCTAGACTCATTTGATTTAGAATCATATAAGACATGTGAGTCTTGCCTTTTAGGAAAGATGACCAAGACTCCCTTTAGTGGACACAGCGAAAGAGCAACAGATTTGTTAGGACTTATACATAGTGATGTATGTGGCCCTTTCAATGTTGCTGCTAGAGGTGGTTACAAGTACTTCATTACATTTACTGATAACTTCAGTAGATATGGTTATGTGTATCTCATGACACATAAATCAGAATCCTTTGAAAAATTTAAAGAATTCAAGAATGAAGTACAAAACCAGCTTGGCAAGAGTATTAAGATACTTCGATCATATTGAGGTGGAGAATACCTTAGCCATGAGTTTTGTGACTATCTAGCTGAGTGTGGAATTCAATCTCAATTCACTCCTCCTGAAACACCACAGTGGAATGGTGTATCCGAAAGGAAGAATCATACCCTATTAGATATGGTACAATCTATGATGAGTCACACAGATCTTCCTATATCCTTTTGGGGATATGCTCTAGACACAGCAGCCTTTACCCTTAACCGTGTACCATCCAAGGCTGTGATAAAGACACCATATACGATATGGACAGGGAGAAATCCCAAGATGTCTTTCATGAGGATTTGGGGTTGTGAGGCTTACGTTCGACGTCAAGTCTCAGACAAACTGAGACCCAAATCCGATAGGTGCTATTTTGTTGGATATCCCAAGGACACAAAGGGATATTAGTTCTACATTCCCAGTCAGCACAAAGTGTTTGTGGTAAAGACTGAGATTTTTCTAGAAAGGAATTTTGTTTCTAGAAAAACTAGTGGGAGTACGTTCGATCTTGAAGAAATTCAAGATAAGGACCATAGCACTGAGGCCTTGATGGAGGTTGAACAGGAACCACAAAGTGTTGTGGGTGATGAGGTTATTGTACAAAGGGTTGTGGAACAACCACCTGTTCAGGTAGACCTACCTCTTCACAGGTCTGATAGGGTACATTATCAGCCTGAGAGATACTCATTTCTCTTGTCTGACCATGATGACGTTATGCTCATTGAGAATGATTCTACCTCCAATCAGAAAGTTGTGATGAGCCCAGACTCTGAGAAATGGCTAGAGGCCATGAGATCCGAGATGGAATCCATGTACACCAACCAAGTATGAACTTTGGTCGATCCACCTGAAGGGGTCAAACCCATTGGGTGTAAGTGGGTCTTTAGGAGAAAGACTGACATGGATGGACTTACGCATACCTATAAGGGCCGATTGGTTGTTAAATGTTTCAATCAAATTCATGGTGTTGACTATGATGAAACCTTTTCTCCAGTGGCGATGTTTAAGTCCATTCGGATCTTGCTTGCTATTGCAGCATACCACGATTATGAGATCTGACAGATGGATGTCAAAACTGTGTTTCTGAATGGAAACTTACTCGAGGATGTGTACATGACACAAGCTGAGGGTTTTGAAGATCCACAACATAATGGGAAAGTATACAAACTGCAAAGGTCCATTTATGGGCTAAAGCAAGCCTCTCGGAGCTGGAATCTTTGATTCGATGATGCGATCAAACAGTTTGGTTTCATCAAGAATGAAGATGAACCCTGTGTCTACTAGAGGGTTAATGGGAACATAGTTGTCTTCCTTGTATTGTATGTGGATGGCATACCTCTCATTGGGAATGACATCCCTTCGCTACAGTCTGTGAAGACTTAGCTAGGGACATGCTTCTCAATGAAGGACTTAGGTGAAGCATCCTGTATTCTAGGCATCAAGATCTACAGAGATAGATCTAAGAGATTGCTTGGCCTAAGTTAGAGTACATATATTGACACAGTATTACTACGATTTGCCATGCAGAATTCCAAGAAGGGACTTCTGTCGATGTCACATGGTGTGAGTCTTTCGAAGACTCAAAGTCCCTCTTCTAGAGAGGAGAGAGACCACATGGATAAGATCCCTTATGCATCTACTATAGGAACTATCATGTATGCCATGCTGTGTACTCATCCTGATGTCTCGTATGCTTTGAGCATGACGAGTAGATACCAGTCAGATCCAGGTGAGCATCACTGGATAACAGTCAAGAATATTCTTAAGTACTTGAGAAGGACTAAAGAATATTTCTTGATATTTGGAGGTGATGAGGAGCTAGCAGTAAAGGGTTACAGCGATGACAACTTTCAAACTGACCAGGATGATTATAGATCGCAGTCAGGGTTCGTGTTTTTCTTGAATGGTGGCGCTGTGAGTTGGAAGAGTTTGAAGCAGGACAAAGTTGTTGATTCTACAACAGAAGCCGAGTATATCTCTGCATCTGAGGCAACAAAGGAGGCAGTTTGGATCCGCAAGTTCATTACTGAGCTTGGGGTGGTTCCTAGCATAGCAGATCCCATAGAGCTCTATTGTGACAACAATGGAGCGATTGCACAGGCTAAGGAACCTCGCTCACACTAGCAGACCAAACACATACTACGGCGCTTCTATCTCATTTGAGAGATTATCGATAGAGGAGATGTGAATATTTGCAGAGTACCCATAGAGGCTAACATCGTAGATCCCTTGACCAAGGTTTTGGCACAGAAAAAGCATGATGGTCACATTAGGTCATTGGGTATTAGATACTACGGTGATTGACACTAGTGCTAGTGGGAGATTGTTAGTGAAAGCCCTAGAGCCAATCATGTGATGATTGTTGTATGGACTTTATTATATCATATTCCTATTTATAAAGACATGGTTATTATATTTACTTGTATTGATGCCAAATAACTAAATATAATAACGTCCTTGAGTAGTATGTTCTTATCTATATCAATGGATTGGTTGAATCGATAATGAGATGATATAGAGAATACTACTCATAATCATTCCTAATCAAGTATTAACATTGAGGGGCAATGTTAATGCGTAGAGACTAGCATGTAGGTCAACACGATGACTTGATCTCTCAAGTCATGGATATGAGATATCAAGTTGACACATGGATATGCATTGGAGAATGTATACTGAATGACCCGCCATGAGAAAGTATCATGGATTGTTATATGAGTGTCATATACTTTCTCATGTGGCTATTAGTATGACTATTAGTCCGTAGACCTGAAGTCATCATGGTTCCCTACATAAGGAGTTTCATACTTTGGCTTCGTCAAACGTCACCCGTAAATGGGTGGACTATAAAGGCGATTACTGGGTATGTAACAAATTATGCGGAGGGATGTGAGTGATGTAGATGAGATCTATCCCTCTTATATGACGGGAGCGACATCGTTATTCTTGATAGAGTGAGACCACGAAGTACATGACCATGCCCAAATGAGTCAATATGAGATATTGAGCTCATTTTATTAGAGTGAGTCTACTTGGAGTTCAAGATATAGATTGTACCGAGGATGATACGGTCTATGCCTTAATTGGTCAATCTAGATGTCAAGGATAGAGGAACATTGTCACATATTGTGAGATTCACAATTAGTAGTCACAAAGGTGATGTTGGAGCTCAACATTCTTGTAACTTGGATAGCAATGATGTGTTGCTAGATACCGCTCATTGCTTATGTTCCTAAATCGGTTTAGGGATATTGCCAACGTTACAAGAACCTATAGGGTCACACACAAACGGAAATTAGATGGAGATTAGGTTCAAATGATGAACCATGAGGATTAGATTCATGGGATGAACCAAATTGGATTAAGAGTAATCCAAATTAGACTAATTGAGTTAGACTCAAGTTGATTCAAGTGTTCAATGAGTCTAATTTTGATTTGGTTCATTGAGTCAATTTAAATTAATGAATAGAGATTCATTAAATCAAATTAACTTGAATCAAGTGGTTAGATTTGATCAACCATGGGAGATAAGAGGTCAAGTTTGACTTGACTTGAGAGGGAAGATGAATGGTCAATTTTCACTTGACCAATTGCCATGTCATGGTGACATGGCATGTGGGTCAGCCAATGATGGTGTTCCACATCATCATGGACTTATCATGGGGTACCACCTCATGAGGGAGACCAAGAGTCATTGGCTCTTGGAGTTACATGCATGCATGTAACTCCCAAATAAGTGGCCGGCCACTTTAGGAGACTTGATGGTGAAATTCATTTGTGTGGTAACTCCAACTTCATCTTCTTTCTTGCTCCACTCAAGTTCTCTCCCAATCCTCCACTTTGCCGAGACCTTCAAGGAGTGCTAGCACACTCAAGATTGTCTTTTCTCCACCTATTTTTTGTGTGGATACCAATAGAGGAGTGTGCACTTGACACTCTCGAGTTCCGGCAATCCATTTGGACGAGCGGGATAAGCGAAGGGCATTGCTTCATGGGTAATTTCTTATCATGTAGATCTAGAGTAGATCTAAAGGTATTAAACACATACATGTTAGTTTTATTTGTTATACTTCACACGGATTTGTGCCCGTGCTTCCGAGGTTTCCGCAACGCAAAAAGCGGTTTTTACGGCTCGAAAAACCCAACACATATAACTGAGGAATACTCAGTTCTTCTGTTCCGCCATCGCATGGGGATAAAATAATATATAGTTGAGGAATAAACTCAACTCTTTCGTTCCACTACCACACGGGGATAAAATAATAGATAGTTGAGGAATAACTCAACTCTTTCATTCCACCACTGCACGGGGATAAAATAATATATAGTTGAGGAATATACTCAACTCTTCCGTTCCGCCACCACACAGGGATAAAATAATAGATAGTTGATGAATAACTCAACTCTTCCGTTCCGCCACCACACGGGGATAAAATAATAACATATAACTGAGGAATACTCAGTTCTTCCATTTTGCCACTGCAAGGGGATAAAATAATATATAGTTGAGGAATAAACTCAACTCTTCCGTTCCGCCACCGCACGGGGATAAAATAATAGTTAGTTGAGGAATAAACCTAACTCTTCCGTTCCACCATCACACGGAGATAAAATAATAATATATAACTGAGGAATACTCAGTTCTTCTGTTCCGCCACTGCAAGGGGATAAAATAATATATAGTTGAGGAATAACTCAACTCTTACATTCCACCACCGCACGGGGATAAAATAATAGATAGTTGAGAAATAAACTCAACTCTTACGTTCTGCCATCACACGGGGATAAAATAATAGATAGTTGAGGAATAACTCAACTCTTCCATTCCACCACCACACGGGGATAAAATAACAACTATCAATGCCTTTTTGCATAAAGAATGCGCTAATCTTGACCCCAGGATCTGCCTTCATACTATCATCATCTCTTCATTCATCTTGAAGTTGGATACCCTCGTTCACTTCATCATATCAAGACAAGGGTTTTAGTGGACAGCAGACCTTTAAAGGAATAAATCATCACTTCCCTTTTTCCCCGAGGCCCCTTTTATAGCCTAGTAGCCCAATTATTATGCCCAACCCATTTAACATCCTCTTCCCTATAAGACACCTCAACTTTCCTCTTCTTCGCTTTCATCTTTTCTGTTTGCCTTTTCGTCTTTTCCTTCTTCTTCGTCCTTCTTTCTTGCCCATACCATCTTTCGACGTTTCAGCCATTAACTCCAGTACCTTTTTTCTTTCTCCAGCAAGCAGAATGTATTCCTTTTTCCAACGGGAAATGGCAAAGCTCTTCCAAGAATCCAGGCGAACTAAGGGCCAACAGATAGCATCCCTTTCGCCTTCACCTTCTCCCTTACCTTCATCCATCACCACCACGCCTGTCTCCTCTCTCCCTTCTCCTCCTCATTCTTCTGAAATCCCTATCTCCCCTGCTTCAGATGAGATTAGGGTAACCAATCCATCCTCATCTCCAATGTTACTTATAAACCCTAATTCTCCCATCTTTTCCCCTTCTGCCTTGGGTATCCAGAAATCACCCCCTTCCTCATCGCAACCTGAGGATGAACACAGAGAGGTGGTGTGTCAACGACTATCGACAACAGAAGTCTCTGTGTCCCCTCCTCCTCTTTCCCCGGAGCCTTCTCTTGCACCTGAACCCATGATAGTCGAGATTCCCCCCTCATCATTTTCCCCTGATGCCCAGGACTTGGGGGACTTTTCTTCTCTTTTGGACACAACCCAGGGTCCTACTTTTCCTCTCCCCAGTGGAGAGCTTTCCACCCCCATGCTCTCTATATCTTCCTCACCAAACTTCTCACCAGACCACTCCCCTTCTGCAGATTCTTTTGTGCCCGTTTCACAACCAACCACATTGAGTTTTCCACCCCACACTTCTGCTTCTTCTCTCTTGTCCCCTATCTCTTTGAGCCTCCTCATGAGGGCTCCTTCTTCTTTTCCTCCTGAACCCCAGACACATCCTTTGACTTCTATCTTTCCCTCTCCCATCATGAGTAAGCCTTCGCCTTTGGTGTCATCCATCTCTTCTTCTTCCTCTACCCGGGGTCTTCGAATATTAAATTTGGAGGAACTAATCCTCCGGATGGAAGGCCTACACCATGCTCTAGAATTGGTATGTTCCTCAAACTGACTTCTCTAACTTTCTTCGCTTGACGATTTCTTTTTCATAAATGATCTCCAGGCCTTCACCAATTATCAAGAACTGAACCGTTCCTTCCAACAATATCAGGCTCAATCTCTAAAATGGGAGCAACAGTGGCGGGAGGATCAGACAGCTGCCCAGAACTGAGAGCAGTCCCTATCACAATAGCTGAAACAATGCCAAGAGCAACTGGCAGAGGCTCATTATCGACACCAAAAGGATGCCGAAACTATAGCGGCATTACAAGAACAATAGTGGGCTCATACAGAATCGTTATCTATCAGGCAGGATGTTCAGCTAGCACAATCTGACAGAGAGACTCCCCCTCCTCAAGAATCAACAGACCTTCGAGAGCAGGTAGCAGAACTCCTTCGGGAGAAACAAAGGGACTCTGAGATCATTGCAAACATGCGAGTTCAACACTAGAGGGTGGAGGACAAGATAGGGGATCTCCGCACCCGTCTGTGCAAGGAGGTACAAGAAAACTCCTCCTTAATAACTTCTAGGGTTCATGCTCATGCCCGTATACGCAGACAAGAAACATCCCTCCAGAGGCTGGGCAATGAGCTTGTCCGCACCAGATTCTATACAGAGGCGATAGAGGGAATTTCAACTTCAATACGCCAGAATATGATGGATATGACGAGCCTCCTCCAGCAGGACCAAACTTCCTGAGCAGATGACATCTCGGTCCTGGCTAATGCTATTATGGAAATATCCCAGCGTTATAGCGAAATGCGCCGAGCCCTCCGGGAGCATTAAGAGAATTGCCATAGGCTTCATCGAAATCGAAGTCCTGACCATCTGAACCGACAAGAGCGGTTAATAATCCTGATGCGTGCCACCTTCCAAAACAGATTTAATGAGACGGTTGGGCAATATACTGACCAAGGACTACCCCCTGCGAACCATCCGACTCTCTCCTTACACTGGGAAATCGACTTCCGATGCTATCCTCCAGATCATTTTAGATTATAACTTAATGTATTGCTTCGGGATATGACTCCCTTTTTATCTTCTTTTCTTTTCACAGCCCGCCAAAGAGAATATAGTATTAATGTAAATGATTCATCAACCAGATTCAGGTTTGCCACATATCTAATCAATATAGCAAATTGTCAAACACATTTCTCCGAGAACCTCTCAATTCCTTTTTGTTTCATCCATCACCCCTTACACAGTATAAAAATGTTTCAAGTGTACAATGTTCCAGGGTCAAGGAAACTCCTTGCCCTGCCCGTCTTTCAGATAATACGCTGATCCTGCTACGCGGTGCATCACTTCGTAGGGTCCCTTTCAGTTTGGAGCTAACTTCCCAGGATCTCCAGCGGGATTAACTTTGCGCAGAACCAAATCCCCCTCTTGAAATCTTCGGGGCATCACCCTTTTGTTAAAGGCTTGTTGTACCCTCTGCTTGTAAAATTCCGCTTGCCTCCATGCCAATTCCCTTTTTTCTTCCACCAAGTCCAACTCAGTGCTCCGAATAATTTGGTTCTACTCTGGCTCGTAAACTTCCATGCGGGCGCTACTTAAAAGAGTTTCCAACAGAATAACGGCTTTCGTCCCGTATACCAGGCTGAAAGGAGTTTCACCTGTTGTAGTTTTTGGTGTGGTTTGGTAGGCCCACAAGATCCCCGACAATTCCTCCACCCAGTTACCTTTCTGAGCCCCCAGCTTAGTCTTCAATCCTTGGATAAGGATTCTATTAGTGACTTTGACCTGCCCGTTAGCTTGAGGATGGGCTACCGAAGTGAATGCCAGCTGAATATTAAGGCTCTGACACCATTCCTTGATCTTCTTGCCCTGGAACTGTCGCCCGTTGTCACTAACTAACCTCCGAGGAATACCATACCGACAGACAATATTCTTCTAGAGGAATTGTATCATAGCATTTTCAGTTATTTTGGCAAGGGGCTCTGCTTCCACCCACTTGGAGAAATAATCTACAACCACCAATAAGATTTTTTTCTACAGCGGTGCAATAGGCATGAGACCCACTATATCCATGCCCCATTTATCGAAGGGGCATGAAGAAACAACATCTTTCATTAATTCAGCCGACCGTTCAGACCGGTTGCTATGCTTCTGACAGGCTGAACAAGTTTGCACTACATTAGCTGCATCTTGCTGGAGGGTGGGCTAAAAGTATCCTGCTAACAAGACTTTTCTTGCCAAAGCTTTCCCTCCCAAATGATTATTGCAACAACCTTCATGGATTTCCCGAAGTACCCACTCAACATCTTCTTTTCCCAAGCACTTCAGTAGGGGCCGTCCAAAAGATGTCTTGTACAAGTCTCCATTTAGGATGGTGAATCATTTGGCTATGTTCATTAAAACAGATGCCGCCCCTCTTTCTTCTGGGACTTTTCCTTGCTGTAGATACGTTATAATGTCAGTCCTCCAATCAGGGATCGGATCTGGCTCAAGTACAGTTTCCTCCACATTGCATATCACCAAAGAAGTAGGGACTTCCACACAAACCGTTTCAAGCTACTTTACCCCTTCCATCGTGCTAGCCAACCGAGCCAATTCGTCCGCCTTCCCATTATTCTCCCTTGGAATATGCTTTAAGAGGACTTGGTGAAAATAAGACTTTTCTTTCTCGAAAGCCTTCAAATATTTTTGTAACCTTTCTTCCCGAACCGTGAAGGAGCCTTGAAGTTGTGATACCGCCAACTGGGAATCCGAATGGATCACAATGAAGGTTGCTCCCACAACCCTAGTGGCTTTTAACCCTGCTAAAATTGCTTCATATTCAGCTTCATTATTGGACGCCCGATATCCCAGGCGTACGGTTATGCGAGTTTCTTCTTTCTCAGGTGATATCAATAGGACTCCTACCCCGCTACCTGCAGACCTAGAAGAGCCATCCACAAATACATTCCATGCCTCCGATCCTTCTTCTTTTGCTGACGAGCCATTTCTTGAGCCAACAGGTACCTCAGCTAGAAAATCAGCGAGAACCTGACCCTTGAAAACGGTTCGGGGTTGGTAATGAATGTCATATTCACTTAGTTCTACGATCCATTTAGCCAGTCTCTCAGAAAAATTAGGCTTAGTAACCACCTTGCCTAACTCACTATGAGTCAAAACATTGATAGGATGAGCCAGAAAGTATGGCCTCAACTTGCGGGTTGTCAAGACTAGAATATACGCTAACTTCTCCAGCTTTGTGTAACGGGATTTAGTCCCTTTCAGAATATGACTGGTATAATAAATAGGCTATTGATTAGAACCTTCTTGCTTCAACAAAACTGAACTAATAGCTCCCTCTGAGATGGCTAAATACATCCACAATGGCTCTCCCGCCACTGGCTTGGCTAATAGCGGAAGGCCAACTAGATACTTCTTCAGCTCTTAGAAAGCCTGCTCGCATTGATCGTCCTATTGAAATTTAGTAGCTTTGCGCAAAATCTTGAAGAAAGGTAGCCCTTTATCTGCAGATCGGGCTATAAATCGAGACAAGGAAACAATTCTCCCTACTAGCTTTTGAGTCTCTCGCAAATTAGTGGGAGACTTTATATTGCATAATGCTTGCACTTTCTCTGGGTTAGCCTACAGTCCCTTCTCAGTTACTATATATCCTAAGAATTTCTCACTCTTAACCCCGAACAGACATTTTTTAGGATTCAACTTCATGTTATACCGCCTCAAGGTAGCGAAAGTTTCATTTAAATCCTTAACCAAATCCTGAGTGGTTTTTGATTTAACCAGGATATCGTCCACATAAACCTCCATATTTTTCCCTTTTTGCTCTGCAAAGATCTTATCCATGAGCCGTTAGTATGTAGCCCTCACAATTTTCAGGTCAAAGGGCATTACCACATAGGCATATAATCCTCTTGCCATTACAGAACTAACTCTCTTCTGATCTTGTTTGGCAAGTGGTATCTGATGATATCCCTGGTAAGCATCCGTTAAGGACACTACCTCATACCCTACCGTAGAATCCACCAACTGATCAATACGAGGCAAGGGGTAGCAGTCTTTAGGGCACGCTTTATTTAAGTCACAGAAGTCAATACACATCCTCCACTGCTTAGAAGGCTTGGGGACCAGAACTATATTGGAGACCCACTCAGGGAATTGAATTTCTTTCACGTGACCCGCTTTTAATAATTTTTCTACTTCTTCGGCTATCACCATGTCTTTCTCAGGTCCAAAATGTCGCCGCTTCTGTTGGACGGGCCGAACTACTCGGGTGATGTTGAGGTGATGTTTAGCAACGCGAGGGTCGATTCCCATAAGGTCATGCACATCTCCCACGAAGATGTCTTTGTTCCTCTTCAGATAGGCCACCAACTCCTCCTTAGCCTCCAGCTATTGTGCCACCCGAGTGGCCTTTCCGGGAGCTATCTCCACCAGTTCTCCTTCCTCTATCTTGTCCACCTTGGGAGGAGATTCTTCCAGCACGCAGACATCATAAATCACGATGGCCTTCCCCTTGAGGTCATCGGTTTGGGCTTTCTTCTGGTCATCCCGGACCATTTTCACCTAGCAGCTTCTTGGAGCCTTCTGCTCGCCTCTGACTTCCCCAATCAATTGTCCGACTGGAAATTTCACCTTTTGGTGATACGGCGAAGCCACCGCCTGAAAAATAGAGAGAAAGGGGCGACCCAAAATTTTATTATAGGTGGATAGAGCATCCACAATAAGAAAAGGAACTATACTAGTTTTTTGGCTGGGCTTTGTGCCCAGAGTCAGGGGCAATGAAATCTGCCCTGTGGGGTGGACCACATGTCCTGCAAACTCGAAGAGGGGGTGTGGCCACATCTTCTAGTTGGGTATTTTCCAACTGCATATGTCCATAAGAATCCTGAAAGAGGATGTTGACAGAACTCTCTGAATCAACTAGTACCCTGGCCACTTCATAGTTGGCCAGTGAAATATGGATCACCAAGGCATCTGTGTGAGGCAGTAGAACGCCTAGGAGATCTTTCTGTCCGAACAAAACTGGTGGCGCTGTCTGGACAGCCTGATCAGTGACTATAGCCAGGCTCTCCATGAGACGGGTGTATGATTTTCGTGCCTGGTTAGAATCCCCATCAGTGGGTCCTTTTGTAATAACGTGAATGACCCCCTGTGTGGGGGCATTATTCATATCAGATGATGGGCCCTCACCTGATGGGCCCTCTTATGAGATACCTTCCGGGGCTGGAGTCTGAGGGTCCAGTGCAAAAATAACTTGTGGTGGTTGGTTATATGGCTCTGGACAAGCCACAATGGGTCGTTGGCCTCGTTGTGCCGGTCCTCCAGTCTGAGGCCGCAGTTGTGGGTAAGCGGCTCGGAGGTGCTCCAGCTCCTCTTGCAATTTGAAACATCAGCCGCTAGCGTGGTCGTACTCCATGTGGTACTGGCAGAATAATAGGGTGGGAGGGTTGCGAGGTACTCCCCTATACCCCGTGGGCCGTTGTAATAGACCTTGCTGGTCATAGAATTCCATCTCCCGCTCCTTCCAAGTCCTCGGGGGAGGAACTGCATCGGCAGCCATGATCTGCAATGGCTGTGCAGGGAGAGCACCCTGTAGCAATAACCGAGGCCTGGGAGCCTCCAGTAGAAGAGGTCATGCATATCCCCATCTGGGAGGTGCTTCAGGGGCTGCGGGGGGATTTCTTTCGGCAGGGACCATCGCGGAGGCTCGTTCGACTCTCCGCACTTTCAGCCCTTCTTCCTCGTTGATATATTTCTCCGCACGGCTTAACAGCTCCTCATAGCTATTAGTGGGCTTCGTCAAAAGTGAGCTGAGGAAGGGGCCCTCCCTTAGCCCATGCGGGATGACTACTCTGAAAGCATCCAACCTTACTGAAGGGATGCTTCTGGCGGTGGAAGTGAACCGATGAAGATACCCTCTGAGTGATTCTACGGGCCCCTGCGTAATATGCAGTAGGATAGAGGCATCGTACTTGTACGCCTTGCAGCTGGCGAACTATTGGCGGAACATCCCCTGAAAATCGGCAAAACAAGTAATAGACCCCGGGGACAGGGTGTTGAACTATTTTTGTGCCGAGCTGGTTAAGGTGGTCCGGAAGACTCGACACTTGAGGGCGTCGGTATAGCAGTGGAGTGAGGCCGCTCTAGCAAATTGTGATAGGTGTTCTTCCAGATCCGTTGTGTCGTCGTAATTGTCTAATTGAAGATTCTTGATGTTTGACGATGGGATTTCGGAAAGAATGCCCATGGTGAAAGGGCTGGGCTCATAGATCTCTAGAGCACTAGTTGACCAGCTTTCGCCCTGCTCTTCTCATTGATTCTGAGTTAAGGGCAAAGTAGTCTAATGTATGCGCCCCCTAGTCCTTCTCCATGCAATGCTTCAATATTAGTGGTTGTACGAGGTGGGGGGGGGGCATTTCTGGTGGCGGTCCACGAGAGGAAGGTTCTCCAGAATGAGGGTAAAGGTACCCTGTCCTTCTTCTTTCCCTGGTAAGGGCCTCAGCCATGGCGTTGTCCACCATGGCTCTCAGTTGTGATGGTAGTATCATAATGGGGTTTTCCTTCGTAGCGGAGGCAACTGGGTGTTGTATCTCTTCTGTTTGCATCTCTACGTCTTACTCATATGTTCCCACAGAAGGCGCCAACTGATGCGGTGACGGGGAAGAAGATCTGTAGACTTCCTTTCGACACAGTGGGGGCACGAAGAAAGTTCAAGGGGTTCTCTCTGGCCGCAATAGTAAAATGAAACGTGAAACCAAGACACGCAAGCCAACACAAGCAATAAACAAAGGCACAGGATGTAATGTGGTTCGGAATAAGGATTCCTACTCCACAGAGGTGAGCTTTCTCACCGGCTACTATGCCAAAGCACTTTCACTATGAACGTCCTCCTTCACGGAAAGAACTTCCGGAGGTGGAGGAGAAAACCTCTTACAATTAGGTCGAGATACAGGAAACAGTACAAGAAAGATAGAGATCACTACTCTCCTTCTCTCCTTCTCCATGGAAGTGGTTGCTCTCCTCCTCCAGAATGTGCCTTCGTCTCTTGCTGGTTGGAATAATATGGATCTCTCTTTTTACTTCTGTCCTGCTTCTCCCTTTTATTCTCCTCCTCTCATCAGTCGTTGCATCGCAAGCTTTCCCCGTCGTACACATGGCCCCCTCCCACCTGGATAATCATTCTGTTATAGACACAAGGAGCGAAGGCTCCTCGGAATATTATGTGGGGGTCCCCTTCTATGGTGTAACAACTTCTTATCTATATTTTAGGAAATATGCTAGCCTGTCCCTTTCAACCATTTACCTTCGATGAAACTAACCTAAACCTGTGGCTCACGTGTGGCGTAGCCCTTAGGCTCTTCCCAGCAGCCCGAACCAACTCTTTTTTTTTCCCGCAGCGAACTATTTTCGGGCCTGCTATGCCGAGCCGATTCTCACCTACCCCACCTGTTTCTGGGCCTGCTAGGCCGAACCGATTCTCATCTATTTCGTAATGAAGTGATCTCCGCAATCGCCTTGCCATGCCGATTACCTTGACTTGTCGTCCCATTCCAATTGTCCCAGATGATCGCACCCGAACCATTCTATCTTGATTTCTTTGCCGAACCGATTATTTGGTTCGGACAGTGTCTTACCCGCGAGCCCTCTTACCTGGTTCATAGAAAAGAGATAACAACAATATCATTATAATATATGAGAGGTGTCCTAAGGCAATCGCCTTATGTTTGAACCATTTATATCATAAATGAAGATTCACTATTTGAGTATACATGTTTTCATGTATTTGATTAGATCTTAAACTCATTTACTGAATGTCCACGATACGATTCACAACATGAGAGAATTTGTAATTGGATCATAACTAGTGAATATCTCTATATGTGTAATTGTGATGTATTGGAATTATCCCTAGTCGATGAATTGATCGATTTGGACACCATCAATTCTGTCGAGACTAGCATGAGGTATACTCCTTAATGTATCCAAGCAGCTGATTCTTACTGGTTGGAGACATTGTGATGTCCAGAGTTAATCGTGGATGCTAGTTATGGTAACTAGTTCATTGGAGTGACCAGCTGTAAAACTTCTATGGTTCTCTGCATATATAGATATGTCAATGAAGTTCTTACTGCAGCTTAAGTGCGATGTTCCTTTGACTTGTGGTATTAAAGTCATCTTGGTCATGAAGACTTATGCTTTGACATCTTAAGTAAGCATCTCTGAAGAGATGTGGACCCGGGATGATTGGGCATAAGTCAAAGTAATCGAAGGTGTTTGAATAACCTATAAAGGATTCACCACTCCTTGTGAGGAGATGTATACCCATAGCCTCTCGTCGGATTGTTACTAAAGTCTTTGGCCAAAGCATTACATGTTTAGAGTAAGGTACTCTTGGATACATGTGCAGTAACTAGAATCCGTAGGACGAGGAAATGATACTTGGGCTAGGTGTGACGGAGTCAACCTAGTGGGGACTAACACTATAGACCATGTCCTGAACCAAGTGGGTATAAGATGAGTGAAAGGAATGGGGAACGATTCATTGTAGCTGCTGAAGGGTTTCAGAAATAATTCTGGATCAACTGTTAATCTTTTCGGTTAATTGGGGATCATGATGTACTACTAGGTTCCACTCATGATCATTCTATAATTAATGGTTAATTATAGATGGCCAACATAAATCGAGAACTTATTTGGTCACACACACAACGAGTGTAATCCGAAGGATTTAAAATGAGATTCTTAGACCGAGAGAAACTAGGTTTGGTTGGACCAAACAAGGATCGAGCATGAAATCATTTTAGAAGCAATGGAAGCATGGATGGGACGTGTCTTATGAAGACATGATTGATGAACCAAATTGGTTTGGTTCTAATTTAATGGTGAAGAAAAAACCAAAGGGGTTTGGTTTGTTTTAAACAAATGAACCAATGTTGATTCGGTTCATTTTAACTTAAAATAGACCAACGCGGTTTGGTTTATTTTAACTTAAGTTATTGGAGCGGTTTAATGGGTTTTGGTTATAAACCAATAACCGCTAGGAGATGGTTTCTTGATGGTTAAGAAACATGTGCTCTATAAAAGTGCGGTTAGAGGTTGGAGAGCCCTAAGGGTTTTGGTCTTTTGTAAATGTGGGTCTTGATCCTATAAACAAGAGTTGCATAGAGATGTAATCGGTAATGTGTTACCCACCGATCGTACTAAGTCTTGGGCGATTTAGCCAAAGCTAACTCAAGGCTTAGTATGATGTGGATCTTGTCCCGCAAGAATTATAGCTAGTTTGTATGAATCTAGTAATGTGGTTTGACCACATCCATAACTCGATTCTATAAAATTCCTATAATTTAGTGGGAGCATCATTTGATTAAAGGCCTAATTAAATGATAAAAGGAATATGATATTAATTCTCTTCATTGTATGTTGTAGATAACTATGTCGACAAAAACGAACACTCTCTCTCTGCATTCTATCCTTGTGAAGGACAAGCTCAATGGAGCAAATTTCCTGGACTAGTATAGGAACTTGAGAATTGTTCTCACCCAAGAAAGGAAGCTGTACGTCCATGAGCAGCCCATTCCGGAGGCACCTCCTGTCACTGCCTTGCGAGCTGACAAAGATGCTTACAAGAAGCATCAAGATGATGCATTAGATGTGTCATGTCTAATGCTCGCGACCATAAACTCTGAGCTTTAGAAGCAACACGAGTTCATGAATGCTTATATGGTTGAACATCTTCATCAACTATATCAAGGACAAGCAAGGCACGAGAGATATGAAGTCTCTAAGGCATTATTTGGTTCCAAAATGCAAGATGGGACTCCCGTAGGTCCATATGTACTCAAGATGATTGGGTACGTAGAAAACCTACAGAGATTGGGATTCCCCCTTTCCCAAGAGATGGCCACTGACTTAATCTTGCAGTCTTTGCCGCAAAGCTACAATTAATTTTTCATGAATTACAACATGAATGAAATTGATAAGCCACTGCCTGAGATGCTCAACATGTTGAGAACTGCTAAGCTCAACCTTAAGAAGGGAAAATTTGACTCCATTTTGATGGTGCAAAAGAAGAAAGGCAAGGGCAAGCCTAAAGGTAATGGAAAGTCTCAAGCTAAGGGCAAAGGCAAGGAACTGAAACCCAAAGGAGGGGTGGCCAAGGAAGGGGCTTGCTTCCACTGTAAGGAAGCTGGACACTGGAAGCGTAACTGCAAAGCTTAACTGGAAGATCTTAAGAAGAAGAGAAGTGAGACTTCTACTTCAGGTATAAATGTTATAGAAGTCAATCTATCTATTTCTTCATCATAGATATTAGATACCGGATGTGCATCTCCCATTTGTACCAATGTGCAGGCGCTGAGAAATAGCAGGGCATTGACAAAGGGCGAGGTGGACCTACGAGTAGGCAATGGAGCAAGAGTTGCTGCTGTTGCTGTAGGAACTTATGATCTATCTCTACCCTCTGGGCTTGTACTAGAATTAGATGAATGTTGTTATGTGCCTGCCTTAACTAAGAACATAATTTCGGATTCTTGTTTAGACAATAAAGGATTTACATTTATAATAAAGAACAAATGTTGTTCAGTTTATTTAAATAATATGTTCTATTGTAGTGCACCTCTAATGAACGGACTCTACTTTCTAGACTTAGAGAGCCCTATCTATAACATAAGTACCAAAGGTTCAAGTCAAATGAGTTGAACCAAACCTATCTCTGGCATTGTCGCTTAAGTCATATAAATGAGAGTCGCTTATCTCAGCTCCATAAGGATGGGTTGCTAGACTCATTTGATTTAGAATCATATAAGACATGAAAGTCTTGCCTTTTAGGCAAGATGACCAATACTCCCTTTAGTGGACATAGCGAAAGAGCAACAGATTTGTTAGGACTTATACATAGTGATGTATGTGGCCCTTTCAATGTTGCTGCTAGAGGTGGTTACAAGTACTTCATTACATTTACCGATGACTTCAGTAGATATGGTTATGTGTATCTCATGACACATAAATCAGAATCCTTTGAAAAATTCAAAGAATGTATACTGAGTGACCCGCCATGAGAAAGTATCATGGATCGTTATATGAGTGTCATATACTTTCTCATGTGGCTATTAGTATGACTATTAGTCCTTAGACCTGAAGTCACCATGGTTCCCTACATAAGGAGTTTCATACTTTGGCTTCGTCAAACGTCACCTGTAAATGGGTGGACTATAAAGGCGATTACTGGGTATGTAATAAATTATGCGGAGGGATGTGAGTGATGTAGATGGGATCTATCCCTCCTATATGACGAGAGTGACATCGATATTCTTGATAGAGTGAGTCTACGAAGTGCATGGCCATGCCCAAATGAGTCAATATGAGATATTGAGCTCATTTGATTAGAGTGAGTCTACTTGGAGTTCAAGATATAGATTGTATCGAGGATGACATGGTCTATTCCTCGATTGGTCAATCTAGATGTCATGGATAGAGGGACATTGTAACATATTGTGAGAGTCACAATTAGTAGTCACAAAGGTGATGTTAGAGATCAACATTCTTGTAACTTGGGTAGCAATGATTTGTTGCTAGATACCACTCATTGCTTATGTTCCTAAATCGGTTTAGGGACATTGCCAACGTTACAAGGGCCTATAGGGTCATACACAAAAGGGCAATTAGATGGAGATTAGGTTCATATGATGAACCATGAGGATTAGGTTCATGGGATGATCCAAATTGGATTAAGAGTAATCCTAATTAGACTAATTGAGTTGGACTCAATTTGATTCAAGTGTTGAATGCGTCTAATTTAGATTTGATTCATCAAATCAATTTAAAGCAATGAATAGAGATTCATTAAATTAAAATTGACTTGAATCAAATGGTTGGATTTGATCAACCATGGGAGATAAGAGGTCAAGTTTGACTTGACCTGAGAGGGAAGATGAAAGGTCAAGTTTGACTTGACCAAATGTCATGTCATGATGATGACTTGGCATGGCTGACCAATGATGATGCTCCACATCATCATTGACTTATCATGTGGTGCCACCTCATGAGGGAGACCAAGAGCCATTGGCTCTTGGAGTTACATGCATGCATGTGACCTCCCAAGCCTTGAAGTGGCCGACCACTCCATAAGATGGGGAATTCATTTTGTGAGTTATAACAACTCCATCTTCTTCTTCCTTGAATCATCTTCTCCCAATCCTCCATTGCTGAGACCTTCAAGGAGTGCTAGCACACTCAAGATTGTCTTTTCTCCATCTATTGCTTGTGTGGATACCAATAGAGGAGTGTGCACTTGACCCTCTCGAGTTCCGGCAATCCATTTGGACGAGCGGGATAAGCGAAGGGCATCGCTTCAAGGGTAACTTCTTATCATGTAGATCTAGAGTAGATCTAAAGGTATTAAACACATACATGTTAGTTTTATTTTTTTATACTTCACACGGATCCGTGGCCGGGGCTTCCGAGGTTTCCGCAACGCAAAAAAAGCAGTTTTTGCGGCTCAGATAACCCAACAGATTAATATATATATATATATATATATATATATATATATATATATATATATATATATATATATATATATATATATATATATATATATATATATATATTTGTTATGTTTGTATGTATGTGATGCATGCTAGTAGAATAATGCTTGTATGTATATGATGCATGCTAGGATATTTTTCTTGTATGTATATGATGCATGCTAGAATAATGCTTGTATGTATGTGATGCATGCTAATATAAAATAATAAAGACCTTAATGCGTATATGATACACATTACGATTAGATTAGATCTTAATCAAATCAATTCGTAAATGCCTACCAAGTCCTTGATACCCATTACTACCTCGATCATTTGTAGTTGTTGAATCTGCCAAAGCAGAGCAATGCATATTATCTTGGTAGGGTGTGGAGGGACAATCTTGGTCCCGCCTATCATGGCTTGGGTTAGAGTATGCTCAATTAGATTGAGTAAAACTAGTTAACTCAATTGAATCGAGTAGAACTATAGGCATATTCTAACCGTTGGAAAGATAGGATAAGATCGCATTTACACTAAATCTTGTGCGATTTAGCCAAAGCTAACTCAAGGTCTTTTGTAAATGTGGGTCTTGATCCTATAAACAAGAGTTGTATAGAGATGTAATCGGTAATGTGTTACCCACCGATCGTACTAAGTCTTGGGCGATTTAGCCAAAGCTAACTCAAGGCTTAGTATGATGTGGATCTTGTCCCGCAGGAATTATAGCTAGTTTGTATGAATCTAGTAATGTGGTTTGACCACATCCATAACTCAATTCTACAAAATTCCTATAATTCAGTGAGAGCATCATTTGATTAAAGGACTAATTAAATGATTAAAGGAATATGATATTAATTCTCTGTATTGTATGTTGTAGATTACTATGTCGACAAACACGAACACTCTCTCTCTGCATTCTGTCCTTGAGAAGGACAAGCTCAATGGAGAAAATTTCCTGGACTGGTACAGGAACCTGAGAATCGTTCTCACCCAAGAAAGGAAACAATACGTTCTGGAGTAGTCCATTCCAGAGGCACCTTCTGCCACTGCCTCGCGAGCTGACAGAGATGCTTACAAGAAGCATCAAGATGATGCATTAGATGTGTCATGTCTAATGCTCGCGACCATGAACTCTGAGCTTCAGAAGCAACACGAGTTCATGAATGCTTATGATATGGTTGAACATCTTTGTCAACTATATTAAGGACAAGCAAGGCACGAGAGATATGAAGTCTCTAAGGCATTGTTTGGTTCCAAAATGCAAGATGGGACTCCCGTAGGTCCATATGTACTCAAGATGATTGGGTACGTAGAAAACCTACAGAGATTAGGATTCCCCCTTGGCCAAGAGCTGGCCACTGACTTAATCTTGCAGTCTTTGCCGCAAAGCTACAATTAATTTATCATGAATTACAACATGAATGAAATTGATAAGCCACTGCCTGAGATGCTCAACATGTTGAAAACTACTGAGCTCAACCTTAAGAAGGGAAAATCTGACTCCATTTTGATGGTGCAAAAGAAGAAAGGCAAGGGCAAGCCTAAAGGTAATGGAAAGTCTCAAGCCAAGGGCAAAGGCAAGGAACTGAAACCCAAAGGAAGGGTGGCCAAGGAAGGGGCTTGCTTCCACTGTAAGGAAGCTGGACACTGGAAGCGTAACTACAAAGCTTAACTGGAAGATCTTAAGAAGAAGAGAAGTGAGACTTCTACTTCAGGTATAAATGTTATAGAAGTCAATCTATCTATTTCTTCATCATAGATATTAGATACCGGATGTGCATCTCCCATTTGTACCAATGTGCAGGCGCTGAGAAATAGCAGGGCATTGACAAAGGGCGAGGTGGACCTACGAGTAGGCAATGGAGCAAGAGTTGCTGCTGTTGCTGTAGGAACTTATGATCTATCTCTACCCTCTGGGCTTGTACTAGAATTAGATGAATGTTGTTATGTGCCTGCCTTAACTAAGAACATAATTTCGGTTTCTTGTTTAGACAATAAAGGATTTATATTTATAATAAAGAACAAATGTTGTTCAGTTTATTTAAATAATATGTTCTATTGTAGTGCACCTCTAATGAACGGACTCTACTTTCTAGACTTAGAGAGCCCTATCCATAACATAAGTACCAAAAGGTTCAAGTCAAATGAGTTGAACCAAACCTATCTCTGGCATTGTCACCTAAGTCACATAAATGAGAGTCGCTTATCTCATCTCCATAAGGATGGATTGCTAGACTCATTTGATTTAGAATCATATAAGACATGTGAGTCTTGCCTTTTAGGCAAGATGACCAAGACTCCCTTTAGTGGACACAGCGAAAGAGCAACAGATTTGTTAGGACTTATACATAGTGATGTATGTGGCCCATTCAATGTTGCTGCTAGAGGTGGTTACAAGTACTTCATTACATTTACTGATAACTTCAGTAGATATGGTTATGTGTATCTCATGACACATAAATCAGAATCCTTTGAAAAATTCAAAGAATTCAAGAATGAAGTACAAAACCAGCTTGGCAAGAGTATTAAGATACTTCGATCATATCGAGGTGGAGAATACCTTAGCCATGAGTTTTGTGACTATCTAGCTGAGTGTGGAATTCAATCTCAACTCACTCCTCCTGGAACACCACAATGGAATGGTGTATCCGAAAGGAGGAATCATACCCTATTAGATATGGTACAATCTATGATGAGTCACACAGATCTTCCTATATCCTTTTGGGGATATGCTCTAGACACAGCAGCCTTTACCCTTAACCGTGTACCATCCAAGGCTGTGATAAAGACACCATATACGATATGGATAGGGAGAAATCCCAAGATGTCTTTCATGAGGATTTGGGGTTGTGAGGCTTACGTTCGACGTCAAGTCTCAGACAAACTGAGACCCAAATCCGATAGGTGCTATTTTGTTGGATATCCCAAGGACACAAAGGGATATTAGTTCTACATTCCCAGTCAGCACAAAGTGTTTATGGCAAAGACTGGGATTTTTCTAGAAAAGAATTTTGTTTCTAGAAAAACTAGTGGGAGTACGTTCGATCTTGAAGAAATTCAAGATAAAGACCATAGCACTGAGGCCTTGATGGAGGTTGAACAGGAACCACAAAGTGTTGTGGGTGATGAGGTTATTGCACAAAGGGTTGTGGAACAACCACCTGTTCAGGTAGACCTACCTCTTCACAGGTCTGATAGGGTACATTGTCAGCCTGAGAGATACTCATTTCTCTTGTCTGACCATGATGACGTTATGCTCATTGAGAATGATCCTACCTCCAATCAGAAAGCTGTGATGAGCCCAGACTCTGAGAAATGGTTAGAGGCCATGAGATCCGAGATGGAATCCATGTACACCAACCAAGTATGGACTTTGGTCGATCCACCTGAAGGGGTTAAACCCATTGGGTGTAAGTGGGTCTTTAGGAGAAAGATTGACATGGATGGACTTACGCATACCTATAAGGGCCGATTGGTTGCTAAAGGTTTCAATCAAATTCATGGTGTTGACTATGATGAAACCTTTTCTCCAGTGGCGATGTTTAAGTCCATTCGGATCTTGCTTGCTATTGCAACATACCACGATTATGAGATCTGACAGATGGATGTCAAAACTGCGTTTCTGAATGGAAACTTACTCGAGGATGTGTACATGACACAACCTGAGGGTTTTGAAGATCCACAACATACTGGGAAAGTATACAAACTGCAAAGGTCCATTTATGGGCTAAAGCAAGCCTCTCGGAGCTGGAATCTTCGATTCGATGATGCGATCAAACAGTTTGGTTTCATCAAGAATGAAGATGAACCCTGTGTCTACTAGAGGGTTAATGGGAACATAGTTGTCTTCCTTGTATTGTATGTGGATGACATACCTCTCATTGGGAATGACATCCCTTCACTACAGTCTGTGAAGACTTGGCTAGGGACATGCTTCTCAATGAAGGACTTAGGTGAAGCAGCCTGTATTCTAGGCATCAAGATCTACAGAGATAGATCTAAGAGATTTCTTGGCCTAAGTCAGAGTACATATATTGACACAGTATTACTACGGTTTGCCATGCAGAATTCCAAGAAGGGACTTCTGTCGATGTCACATGGTGTGAGTCTTTCGAAGACTCAAAGTCCCTCTTATAGAGAGGAGAGAGACCACATGGATAAGATCCCTTATGCATCTACTATAGGATCTATCATGTATGCCATGCTGTGTACTCATCCTGATGTCTCGTATGCTTTGAGCATGACGAGTAGATACCAGTCAGATCCAAGTGAGCATCACTGGATAGCAGTCAAGAATATTCTTAAGTACTTGAGAAGGACTAAAGAATATTTCTTGATATTTGGAGGCGATGAGGAGCTAGCTGTAAAGGGTTACAGCGATGCCAGCTTTCAAACTGACTAGGATGATTATAGATCGCAGTCATGGTTCGTGTTTTTCTTGAATGGTGGCGCTGTGAGTTGGAAGAGTTTGAAGCAGGACAAAGTTGTTGATTCAACAATAGAAGCCGAGTATATCGCTGCATCTGAGGCAGCAAAGGAGGCAATTTGGATCCGGAAGTTCATTAATGAGCTTGGGGTGGTTCCTAACATAGCAGATCCCATAGAGCTCTATTGTGACAATAATGGAGCGATTGCACAGGCTAAGGAACCTCGCTCACACCAGCGGACCAAACACATACTACGGCGCTTCCATCTCATTCGAGAGATTATCGATAGAGGAGATGTGAAGATTTGCAGAGTACCCATAGAGGCTAACATCGTAGATCCCTTGACCAAGGCTTTGGCACAGAAAAAGCATGATGGTCACACTAGGTCATTGGGTATTAGATACTACGGTGATTAACACTAGTGCTAATGGGAGATTGTTAGTGAAAGCCCTAGAGCCAATCATGTGATGATTGTTGTATGGACTTTATTATATCATATTCCTATTTATAAAGACATGGTTATTATATTTACTTGTATTGGTGCCAAATAACTTAATATAATAACGTACTTGAGTAGTAGGTTCTTATCTATATCAATGGATTGGTTGAATCGATAATGAGATGATATAGAGAATACTACTCATAATCATTCCTAATCAAGTATTAACATTCAGGGTATGAGATATCAAGTTGACACATAGGTATGCATTGGAGAATGTATACTGAATGACCCACCATGAGAAAGTATCATGGATTGTTATATGAGTGTCATATACTTTCTCATGTGGCTATTAGTATGACTATTAGTCCTTAGACCTGAAGTCATCATGGTTCCCTACATAAGGAGTTTCATACTTTGGCTTCGTCAAACGTCACCCGTAAATGGGTGGACTATAAAGGCGATTACTGGGTATGTAACAAATTATGTGGAGGAATGTGAGTGATGTAGATGAGATCTATCCCTCTTATATGACGGGAGCGACATCGTTATTCTTGATAGAGTGAGACCACGAAGTGCATGACCATGCCCAAATGAGTCAATATGAGATATTAAGCTCATTTGATTAGAGTGAGTCTACTTGGAGTTCAAGATATAGATTGTACCGAGGATGATACGGTCTATGCCTTAATTGGTCAATCTAGATATCAAGGATAGAGGAACATTGTAACATATTATGAGAGTCACAATTAGTAGTCACAAAGGTGATGTTGGAGCTCAACATTCTTGTAACTTGGGTAGCAATGATGTGTTGCTAGATACCGCTCATTGCTTATGTTCCTAAATCGGTTTAGGGACATTGCCAACGTTACAAGAACCTATAGGGTCACACACAAAGGGAAATTAGATGGAGATTAGGTTCATATGATGAACCATGAGGATTAGATTCATGGGATGAACCAAATTGGATTAAGAGTAATCCAAATTAGACTAATTGAGTTAGACTCAAGTTGATTCAAGTGTTCAATGAGTCTAATTTTGATTTGGTTCATTGAGTCAATTTAAATTAATGAATAGAGATTCATTAAATTAAATTGACTTGAATCAAGTGGTTAGATTTGATCAACCATGGGAGATAAGAGGTCAAGTTTGACTTGACTTGAGAGGGAAGATGAATGGTCAATTTTGACTTGACCAATTGCCATGTCATGGTGACATGGCATGTGGGTCAGCCAATGATGGTGTTCCACATCATCATGGACTTATCATGGGGTGCCACCTCATGAGGGAGACCAAGAGTCATTGGCTCTTGGAGTTACATGCATGCATGTAACTCCCAAATAAGTGGCCGGCCACTTTAGGAGGCTTGATGGTGAAATTCATTTGTGTGGTAACTCCAACTTCATCTTCTTCCTTGCTCCACTCAAGTTCTCTCCCAATCCTCCACTTTGCCGAGACCTTCAAGGAGTGCTAGCACACTCAAGGTTGTCTTTTCTCCACCTATTTTTTGTGTGGATACCAATAGAGAAGTGTGCACTTGACACTCTCGAGTTCCGGCAATCCATTTAGATGAGCGGGATAAGCGAAGGGCATTGCTTCATGGGTAATTTCTTATCATGTAGATCTAGAGTAGATCTAAAGGTATTAAACACATACATGTTAGTTTTATTTGTTATACTTCGCACGGATCTGTGGCCGGGCTTCCGTTGTTTCCACAACGCAAAAAGCGATTTTTGCGGCTCGGAAAACCCAACACATATAACTGAGGAATACTCAGTTCTTCTGTTCCGCCACCGCATGGGGATAAAATAATATATAGTTGAGGAATAAACTCAACTCTTTCGTTCCACTACCACACGGGGATAAAATAATAGATAGTTGAGGAATAACTCAACTCTTCCTTTTCGCCACTGCACGGGGATAAAATAATATATAGTTGAGGAATATACTCAACTCTTTCGTTCCGCCACCACACAGGGATAAAATAATAGATAGTTGATGAATAACTCAACTCTTCCGTTCCGCCACCACACAGGGATAAAATAATAACATATAACTGAGGAATACTCAGTTCTTCCATTTCGCCACTGCACGGGGATAAAATAATATATAGTTAAGGAATAAACTCAACTCTTCCGTTCCGCCACCACACGGGGATAAAATAATAGTTAGTTGAGGAATAAACCTAACTCTTCCGTTCCGCCATCACATGGGGATAAAATAATAATATATAACTGAGGAATACTCAGTTCTTCTGTTCCGCCACTGCACGGGGATAAAATAATATATAGTTGAGGAATAACTCAACTCTTACGTTCCACCACCGCACGGGGATAAAATAATAGATAGTTGAGGAATAAACTCAACTCTTACGTTCTGCCATCACACGGGGATAAAATAATAGATAGTCGAGGAATAACTTAACTCTTCCGTTCCACCACCACACGGGGATAAAATAACAACGATCAATGCCTTTCTGCATAAAGAATGCGCTAATCTTGACCCCAGGATCTGCCTTCATACTATCATCATCTCTTCATTCATCTTGAAGTTGGATACCCTCGTTCACTTCATCATATCAAGACAAGGGTTTTAGTGGATAGCAGACCTTTAAAGGAATAAATCATCACTTCCCTTTTTCCCCGAGGCCCCTTTATAGCCTAGTAGCCCAATTAATATGGCCAACCCATTTAACACCCTCTTCCCTATAAGACACCTCAACTTTCCTCTTCTTCGCTTTCATCTTTTCTGTTTACCTTTTCGTCTTTTCCTTCTTCTTCGTCCTTCTTTCTTGCCCCTACCATCTTTCGATGTTTCAGCCATTAACTCCAGTACCTCTTTTCTTTCTCCGGCAAGCAGGATGTATTCCTTTTTCCAACGGGAAATGGCAAAGCGCTTCCAAGAATCCAGGCGAACTGAGGGCCAACAGATATCATCCCTTTCGCCTTCACCTTCTCCCTTACCTTCATCCATAACCACCACGCCTGTCTCCTCTCTCCCTTCTCCTCCTCATTCTTCTGAAATCCCTATCTCCCCTGCTTCAGATGAGATTAGGGTAACCAATCCATCCTCATCTCCAATGTTACTTATAAACCCTAATTCTCCCGTCTTTTCCCCTTCTGCCTTGGGTATCCGAAAATCACCCCCTTCCTCATCGCAACCTGAGGATGAACACAGAGAGGTGGTGTGTCAATGACTATCGACGACAGACGTCTCTGCGTCCCCTCCTCCTCTTTCCCCGGAGCCTTCTCTTGCACCTGAACCCATGATAGTCGAGATTCCCCCCTCATCATTTTCCCCTGATGCCCAGGACTTGGGGGACTTTTCTTCTCTTTTGGACACAGACCAGGGTCCTACTTTTCCTCTCCCTAGTGGAGAGCTTTCCACCCCCGTGCTCTCTATATCTTCCTCACCAAACTCCTCACCAGACCACTCCCCTTCTGCAGATTCTTTTGTGCCCGTTTCACAACCAACCACATTGAGTTTTCCACCCCACACTTCTGCTTCTTCTCTCTTGTCCCCTATCTCTTTGAGCCTCCTCATGAGGGCTCCTTCTTCTTTTCCTCCAGAACCCCCAACACATCCTCTGACTTCCATCTTTCCCTCTCCCATCATGAGTGAGCCTTCGCCTCTGGTGTCATCCATCTCTTCTTCTTCCTCTACCCGGGGTCTTCGAATATTAAATTTGGAGGAACTAATCCCCCGGATGGAAGGCCTGCACCATGCTCTGGAATTGGTATGTTCCTCAAACTGACTTCTCTAACTTTCTTCGCTTGACGATTTCTTTTTCATAAATGATCTCCAGGCCTTCACCAATTATCAAGAACTGGACCGTTCCTTCCAACAATATCAGGCTCAATCTCTAAAATGGGAGCAACAGTGGCGGGAGGATCAGACATCCGCCGAGCAGAGCGATCCCTATCACAACGATTTGAAACAATGCCAAGAGAAACTGGCAGAGGCTCGTTATCGACACCAAAAGGATGCCGAAACTATAGCGGCATTACAAGAACAATAGCGGACTCATATAGAATCGTTATCTATCAGGCAGGATGTTCAGCTAGCGCAATCTGACAGAGAGACTCCCCCTCCTCAAGAATCAACATACGTTTGAGAGCAGGTAGCGGAACCTGAGTTCATTGCAAACCTGCGAGTTCAACACTAGAGGGTGGAGGACAAGATAGGGGATCTCCGCACCCGTCTGTGCAAGGAGGTACAAGAAAACTCCTCCTTAATAACTTCTAGGGTGCATGCTCATGCCCGTATATGCAAACAAGAAATATCCCTCCAGAGGCTGGGCAATGAGCTTGTCCGCACCAGATCCTATACAGAGGCGATAGAGGGAATTTCAACTTCAATATGCCAGAATATGATGGATATGACGAGCCTCCTCCAGCAGGACCAAACTTCCCGAGCAGATGACATCTCGGTCCTGGCTAATGCTATTATGGAAATATCCCAGCGTTATAGCGAAATGCGCCGAGCCCTCCGAGAGCATCAAGAGAATTGCCATAGGCTTCATCAAAATCGAAGTCCTGACCGTCCGAACCGACAAGAGCGGTTAATAATCCTGATGCGTGCCACCTTGCAAGACAAATTTAATGAGACGGTTGGGCAATATGCTTACCAAGGACTACCCCCTGCGAACCATCCGGCTCTCTCCTTACACTGGGAAATCGACTTCCGACGCTATCCTCCAGATCATTTTAGATTATAACTTAATGTATTGCTTCGGGATATGACTCCCTTTTTATCTTCTTTTCTTTTCACAGCCCGCCAAAGAGAATATAGTATTAATGTAAATGATTCATCAACCAGATTCGGGTTTGCCACATATCTAATCAATATAGCAAATTGTCAAACACATTTCTCCGAGAACCTCTCAATTCCTTTTTGTTTCATCCATCACCCCTTACATAGTATAAAAATGTTTCAAGTGTACAATGTTCCAGGGTTGAGGAAACTCCTTGCCCTGCCCGTCTTTCAGATAATACACTGATCCTGCTACGCGGTGCATCACTTCGTAGGGTCCCTTTTAGTTTGGAGCTAACTTTCCAGGATCTCCAGCAGGATTAACTTTGCGCAGAACCAAATCCCCCTCTTGAAATCTTCGGGGCATCACCCTTTTGTTAAAGGCTTGTTGTAACCTCTGCTTGTAAAATTCCACTCGCCTCCGTGCCAATTCCCTTTTTTCTTCCACCAAGTCCAACTCAGTGCTCCGAATAATTTGGTTCTACTCTGGCTGGTAAACTTCCATGCGGGCACTACTTAAAAGAGTTTCCACCGGAATAACGACTTCCAACCCGTATACCAGGCTGAAAGGAGTTTCACCTGTTGTAGTTTTTGGTGTGGTTTGGTAGGCCCACAAGATCCTCGACAATTCCTCCACCTAGTTACCTTTCTGAGCCCCCAGCTTAGTCTTCAATCCGTGGATAAGGATTCTATTAGTGACTTCGACCTGCCCATTAGCTTGAGGATGGGCTACCGAAGTGAATGTCTGCTGAATATTAAGGCTCTGACACCATTCCTTGATCTTCTTGCCCTGGAACTGCCGCCCATTGTCACTAACTAACCTCCGAGGAATACCATACCGACAGACAATATTCTTCCAGAGGAATTGTATCATAGCATTTTCAGTTATTTTGGCAAGGGGCAACGCTTCCACCCACTTGGAGAAATAATCCACAGCCACCAATAAGAATTTTTTCTACAGCGTTGCCATAGGCATGAGACCCTCTATATCCATGCCCCATTGATTGAAGGGGCATGAAGAAACAACATCTTTCATTAATTCAGCCGACCGTTCAGACCGGTTGCTATGCTTCTGACAGGCTGAACAAGTTTGCACTACATTAGTTGCATCTTGCTGGAGGGTGGGCTAAAAGTATCCTGCTAACAAGACTTTTCTTGCCAAAGCTTTCCCTCCCAAATGATTATTGCAACAACCTTCATGGATTTCTCGAAATACCCACTCAGCATCTTCTTTTCCCAAGCACTTCAGTAGGGGCCGTCCAAAAGATGTCTTGTACAAGTCTCCATTTAGGATGGTGAATCATTTGGCTCTGTTCATTAAAACAGATGCCGCCCCTCTTTCTTCCGGGACTTTTCCTTGCTGTAGATACGTTATAATGTCAGTCCTCCAATCAGGGGTCGGATCTGGCTCAGGTACATTTCCTCCACATTGCATATCACCAAAGATGTAGGGACTTCCACAAAAAACGTTTCAAGCTACTTTACCCCTTCCATCGTGCTAGCCAACCGAGCCAATTCGTCCGCCTTCCCATTATTCTCCCTTGGAATATGCTTTAAGAGGACTTGGTGAAAATAAGCCTTTTCTTTCTCGAAAGCCTTCAAATATTTTTGTAAACTTTCTTCCCGAACCGTGAAGGAGCCCTGAAGTTGTGATACTGCCAACTGGGAATCCGAATGGATCACAATGAAGGTTGCTCCCACAACCCTGGTGGCTTGTAACCCTTCTAAAATAGCTTCATATTCAGCTTCATTATTGGACGCCCGATATCCCAGGCGTACGGTTATGCGAGTTTCTTCTTTCTCAGGTGATATCAATAGGACTCCTACCCTGCTACCTGTAGACCTAGAAGATCCATCCACAAATACATTCCATGCCTTTGATCCTTCTTCTTTTGCTGACGAGCCATTTCTTGAGCCAACAGGTACCTCAGCTAGAAAATCAGCGAGAGCCTGAGCCTTGATAACGGTTCAGGGTTGGTAATGAATGTCATATTCACTTAGTTCTACGATCCATTTAGCCAGTCTCTCAGAAAAATTAGGCTCAGTAACCACCTTGCCTAACTCACTATGAGTCAAAACATTGATAGGATGAGCCAGAAAGTATGGCCTCAACTTGCGAGCTGTCAAGACTAGAATATACGCTAACTTCTCCAGCTTTGTGTAACGGGATTAAGTCCCTTTCAGAATATGGCTGGTATAATAAATAGGCTATTGATTAGAACCTTCTTGCTTCAACAAAACTGAACTGATAGCTCCCTCTGAGATGGCTAAATACATCCACAATGGCTCTCCCGCCACTGGCTTGGCTAATAGCGGAAGGCCAACTAGATACTTTTTCAGCTCTTAGAAAGCCTGCTCGCATTGATCTTCCCATTGAAATTTAGTAGCTTTGCGCAAAATCTTGAAGAAAGGTAGCCCTTTATCTGCCGATCGAGCTATAAATCGAGACAAGGAAACAATTCTCCCTACTAGCTTTTGAGTCTCTCGCAAATTAGTGGGAGACTTTATATTGCATAATGCTTGCACTTTCTCTGGGTTAGCCTTTAGTCCCTTCTCAGTTACTATATATCCCAAGAATTTCCCACTCTTAACCCCGAACAAACATTTTTTAGGATTCAACTTCATGTTATACCGCCTCAAGGTAGTGAAAGTTTTGTTGGTGCAATCGGCCCAGGTCACGATTGACCAGACTCGAGTTTGACTCGAGTGATGTTTTGATGTTTGACAAAGGGATTTGACAAAGTGGTTTGGCATTGATGTTTGACATTAATGTCAGTTAATATGTTGGGGAGATTGTTGGAGCAATCGACTCGGGTCATGTTTGATCGGACTCGAGTTTGACTCGAGGAAGACCTTAATGGTTGACTAGGGTTGACCATGTGATTTTGGAAAGTCCAAGCATGGGTCTTGGCAAGGTAAAGTCCAAGTCATGGGTACTTTGCATGGAAAGTCCAAGTGGGACACTTGGCATTTGGTAAAGTCCAAGTCTTGAGTACTTGGCATGAAAAGTCCAAGTGGGACACTTGGCGCATGGAAAGTCAAAGTCATGGGTACTTGGCATTTGGGAAAGTCCAAGTCTTGAGTACTTGGCATGAGAAGTCCAAGCATGGGTCTTGGCAAATGGAAAGTCCAAGCATGAGTCTTGGCATGGAAAGTCCAACATGGGTTGGCAAGGGAAAGTCCAAGCTTGAGTCTTGGCATTTGGAAGTCCAAGGGGATTGATATTGGCAGCGTAAAGTCCAAGCGAAGTCTTGGCGGCGTAAGTCCAATGTGCCTTGGCGGTGTAGACACCGTTAGTATGACATAGCCGAGGGAAGCACCTGGAGGCTAGCGCGATGGATGAACAAGTCATGGATGACTTGGAGGGATCCAAGATACGTGAGGCTGATGGAGGTGGCTAGAAGACTTAGGTCTAGGCTAAGGGTGGTCTAGCAAGTATGGGAGCACCATACTTGGGTTAAAACCTCATCTTTGAGGTTGGCAGTCGACTGGCATTATGGCCGGTTCGACTGCCGTGAGTTGACTTGAGTTCGACTGCCGTTTAAGAGGAACTATTACAGCGATGACGTTTCATTGGAGCGATCGTGATGTCGACGGCGATCATTGCCAAGATGGCCGATCGCTAGTTCGCAGAATGCTCCGTAGTCGACTGATCGACTGTCGATCGACTACCAAGAGATCCGTTGGAATTTTTCCAGCTTGGATTGACCCGTTGTCTCACGACAACAGTGGCATCAGTCGACTAGTGACTTATGGCAGTCGACTGATAGGCGGAAATCCAGGTCGCGCGCAAGGATAAAAGGAGCTCGATGGGAGGGTTTTTGCAACCTATTTTCTTGGACGTTTTGAAGCGATTTGCTGCTGCAAATCAGGGCTTTCAAGTGCTAGTCCAAGGCAATCAACAAGCAAGCTTCTAAAGAGTTTTTGTAAAGTGTTCTTTACTTCTCTTGTTGTATTTAGATTATTGTTGTAATCTTATTGTAAGAGGTTTCTCCACCTCTGACTTGTGTCGAGGAGTATTTATCATAGTGGTGTGTGATTGGCATCGCTAGGGTTCATACGAACCCAATCCGTGGAGTAGGAACCGTTTCGATTCCGAACCACGTTATATCTTTGTGTTTACGTGTTGTATGTTTCGTTATCATTATTATTCTTGTTATTCCGCTGCGTACTAACGAAATTGTAGACAAGCACGCGAACGATTTCCATCTTCCTACGGTCAACGCTATTCACCCCCCCTCTAGCGGCGTCAAATCTCTAACAAGTGGTATCAGAGCCCGGGGCTCTTCTACGGACTAACCGCCGGGAGCTAGGACAAAGAAGCTAGAGGGTGAAGATGGAAGAACAATTGGGATGGAACATTAACACACCGATCCCTTACTCCTTCTATGGACAAGAAGGGTTTAAGCAATGGAAGTCAAGAATTGAAGACTTCCTAATGATGAGGGACTTCGAAGAATGGTCTATCTTAATGGAAGGATATAGCTATCCAAGAGGACCAAAAGGTGGATTCCTCAAGAAAAAGAGATGGACCGAAGAGCAAGTCCAAGCCTTCGAAAAGAATGAGAAGGTAATGAAGTTGTTAATTGATTTAATACCTAACAATATCTTGTGTATGTTAGGTAATTATGTAGATGCAAATGAGCTATGGAGCCAAGTGACCAAGCTCCATGAAAGCCCATCAATGGTCCAAGAGGAAGAGACCGAAGAGGCTAATGCATCACCCTCACAAGGAAGTGAGGACTTGGAGGTTGAGAGATCATCAACATCCAAAGAGGAAGAGGAAGTAGAATCGGAGGTTGGTGGAGGAAGTGGAAGAAGCATCCACTTCTAGGATTGAGGAGGAGATTAGAGTTTCCTCAACACCAAGCATCAAGAAGAAGCTCACATCCGGTCAAGATGAAGAAGCCCAAAATCCAATTCCGGTCTCCATTAACCTAGGTAACTCAAACACTCTAATTTCAAATAAAAATAATATTATGTGTTTTGAGTGTAGGGAATTTGGGCACTATAAGAGCAAGTGCCCAAAGAAGATTAGGAAAGCTCCACCGGCACCAAAAGTCAAGGATGTCAGTTCCCCAACACCTAAAGGCAAGGAGCACATCATATGCTTCAAGTGCAATTCAAAGGGGCATTATCGGAGTCAATGCCCTAGGGGGAAGAAGAAGGGGCAAGGAGGAGCATTACAAGTAGGGGGAGCTTCTATAGCTAACCCTAAGGTATATTTAAATAATTCACCTTCTAAATTTAAAAGTCAAAAGCATGCTAGAAATTTTAATTCTCTTGCAATTCATAAAGAGCATGCTAGAAGTAAGGAATTTTGCTTAGGTGCTAAAAATGTTTACCTTAGGAGTAAAGAGAAATTTGGGACTAATGTCCCTAAAAATATTTTACCTAAGGGCAAACCTAGGTCAAATAACTCAAGATCAATTTTACCTAGGGAGACAATTAGAAAGGTGCAAGAGCACCTAGGTGTAAACCCTAAATGGACTAGGCATATGCCTAGGAAGTCCAATGCCCAAGATTTAAATCAAAATTCTAAAATTGGGCAATTAGAAAAGGAAAATCAAGTCTTGAGGTCAAGGCTTGAAAAACTTGAAAAGACCCTAAATAAGATACAAAATCAATTTAAAGGGTCTAGTGGTCAAAATCAAGGGTCCAAAAGTCAAAGTCAACACCTAGGACCTAAGAGTCAAAAGTTAACCAAGGGCAAGCAAGGTTTGGGTCACAAACCTAAGCCTAAAGTGGCTTATCATAGTGTTCCATTTGACTATGGAACACAAACTAGGTCTAGGAAGACCAAGGTCAATAGGGAAGTCATCCCTAGAATTGACCAAAGGGTGTGCCTAGTGGCTAGGGTTTCAAGGAAATCTAGGGTGGCCACTAAGAAGGTTGCAAGGGGAGTTACCCCTAGAGTCAACCTAGGTAAGACCCAAATGACCAAGGCTAACAAGCCTAGGAGGGTCATTAGGAAGGTATCTAGGGAGGTTATCCCTAAGGAATACCTAATTAACCCTAAGAGCTCAAATCGGTTTTGGGTTCCTAAGAGCGTGATTGATTCACGCTAGATGGGTTTAGGGTGTGCCAACCTTGATTGGATGGGTAGTTAGCTCAATCATGGTAAAGGTGGCACTTTAGGATGTTTTCAAGGTTATGGTTACCTTGGAAATAGATTTGAATCAATATCCTAAAAGATTTTAGGATGTGCCAATGCACTTTTGAATTTAAGAAAAATCAATTAAATTGGCACAATTTAGGTTTAGAGGTTAGTGTGCCATTTTGGGTTTTTGGCACACTAGGGAGATTAATGATAATATGGCAAAATATATCTAATTATATCAAATGGCAATTAATATTAAAATTTGGGTATTACTATACCTATATATTTTATATGCCATGCCTTGTTTGCCATATGCCATGTCATGACATTATGTGTATTTCTAATCATTTTATATGTCATGATTATGCTTAGGTTTAAGGATTTAAATGTCATGTGTTTTAGATTTCATATTATGTCATGACATCATGGTTATGAGCATATGTTTATTTATGTCATCATTAATGCCATAATCATTCATGCATTTAAGAAAATCTCAATTGAAATTGATTTAAGGACTATGACATGACTTGGAGTCCCATTTATAAGAGAATCAAGTAGGGTTGCCTAGAAAAATGCATGAAACCCTAGTTTTAAATGAACCAAAACCCACATCTCACATCCAATTGACATGTATGTGTATTTATACACCCTAGATACATGTGAGATGCTAGGATATGAGTTAAGTTCAAGGTGCATAGTTTTTGCATCTAGATGAACTAAAACACATCTAATTTCAATTAGTGGATCATTGGGAGAGCATGTGTACAAGTCATGTACATAGAGCCCAAGGAATATGATCCAAAATAAGGTTTTTAAAATCATTTTGAAAAACCTTGGTGAAGTCTATCTTTTGATAGCAATCACCATTGATAGAGTTGATACAAAATAGAGCCAAAACATTAAAAATTTCAATGGTTTTGAATTTTGTATCAAACTCACTATTTTATGGGTAAAATAATTTTCAAATATTTTTCACCCATTGTGTGTGTCATAAGTATTATACGTATGAATTTTCATGATTTTTTAAATTACATTTAATTATTTATGAATTTTCAAAATTCATTTCTAATAGCTGAAAATCGAGATTTTCAGTTATCGATCGGCCCTTACAGGTGGCTTGATCGATGTGAGTGGCAATTGATCGATTACTATCAAAGATTTGTTTAGCCCATTTTCAGCCATGGTAAAGGTCCCTAACCACTTCTAACCCTAGGATATGCTTTGGGAAGCATTATAAAGGGTGAAAATACATTGGATATGGATTAGGAGAAGTGTTAAGTCAAAGTATCAAATTTAGGGTATGGAAAGTTCAAGTTTGAACTTAGAATCTTAATTTTGATGGTTTAGAGTTCCTATTGGCTTAGGGGCTTCCCAAGGACATTGTTGGTGCAATGATCAAGGGGGAGCAAGCCTTTAGGGGGAGGTATCCATCTTGGGATGATGGATGTGTTTTTTGTCTCCTTGAAGAGGAGAAGCTATTGGGAGAGTATCATCAATTGAGAAAATTGATGGGTTTTTGATACCCAATTTGGAAATTGGGAGAGAGTATAGGATTGTCTCTCTTGAGTGATATGTGAACTATCACTAGGAAGATGGTAGGCATCCTAGGTATTTATTTTTGGATCAAGGGGGAGATTGTAAGATCTCATTGGGACATGAGACATTGACCTCCTTGGAGAGAAAACCTTTTTGATGTTAGTCAAAAAGGGGGAGAATGTTTGGGGGAGAACATTTGGAGAGTGTTTACCAATTTGGGATAATTGGTAAGGGATTTGAGTTAGTGGTCTAACTCAGATGATTTGTTTGGTTTTTTGTCAAACATCAAAAAGGGGGAGATTGTTGGTGCAATCGGCCCAGGTCACGATTGACCAGACTCGAGTTTGACTCGAGTGATGTTTTGATGTTTGACAAAGGGATTTGACAAAGTGGTTTGGCATTGATGTTTGACATTAATGTCGGTTAATATGTTGGGTAGATTGTTGGAGCAATCGACCCGGGTCATGTTTGATCGGACTCGAGTTTGACTCGAGGAAGACCTTAATGGTTGACTAGGGTTGACCATGTGATTTTGGAAAGTCCAAGCATGGGTCTTGGCAAGGTAAAGTCCAAGTCATGGGTACTTGGCATGGAAAGTCCAAGTGGGACACTTGGCATTTGGTAAAGTCCAAGTCTTGAGTACTTGGCATGAAAAGTGCAAGTGGGACACTTGGCGCATGGAAAGTCCAAGTCATGGGTACTTGGCATTTGGGAAAGTCCAAGTCTTGAGTACTTGGCATGAGAAGTCCAAGCATGGGTCTTGGCAAATGAGAAGTCCAAGCATGAGTCTTGACAAATGGAAAGTCCAAGCATGAGTCTTGGCATGGAAAGTCCAACATGGGTTGGTAAGGGAAAGTCCAAGCTTGAGTCTTGGCATTTGGAAGTCCAAGGGGATTGATATTGGCAGCGTAAAGTCTAAGCGGAGTCTTGGTGGCGTAAGTCCAATGTGCCTTGGCGGTGTAGACACCATTAGTATGACATAGCCGAGGGAAGCACCTGGAGGCTAGCGCGATGGATGAACAAGTCATGGATGACTTGGAGGGATCCGAGAGGCGTGAGGCTGATGGAGGTGGCTAGAAGGCTTAGGTCTAGGCTAAGGGTGGTCTAGCAAGTATGGGGGCACCATACTTGGGTTAAAACCTCATCTTTGAGGTTGGCAGTCGACTGGCAATATGGCCGGTTCGACTGCCGTGAGTCGACTTGAGTTCGACCGCCGTTGTGTACTTCGTTCCAGTTACGTATTGCTGGATTCCGTCTGGAATATAAGCAGCAGTGGAGTTACCCTCCCTAGGGAATGAAAGGGTGGATTGTTTTATAGTTCCTAGGGTCGAGGTGATCGTTTAGGATAAGTGTCGTGCTTATCGCCTTATATTTGTGACTCTGGAATTTTTCCAGCGTGGATCGACCCGTTGTCTCACGACAACAGTGGCATCAGTCGACTGGTGACTTATGGCAGTCGACTGATAGGCGGAAATCCAGGTCGCGCGCAAGGATAAAAGGAGCTCGATGAAGGTAGATGCTTCGGAGGCTCATTGGCTCCCATGTCCCCGGATTAAAATTTTCACTAATGAAAGAATTAATCCGGATGGGATGAGCTTCCATAGCACAACTATTTCGTCGTCGTGCTAACAACTTGAGTGATCGCTTGAACAAACTAGTTGTTCAAGCAACTCAACTCTTCTAGTTGGTTAGTCCTGGAAGAGACAACGGACGGATCGCCGATTTTTGTGTTTGTCTTCGGGGTCCATGATTATACAATATATTTTCTAATTTACACATGCATAATCAAAACATAAAAGAACAAGCTCAGATCTGTAAATAAAGTTAAAATAACTTTATACCTCACGATCTTCTACCGTATGTCCTATCCTTCTCGTGGATGACGTGTGGACGAAGATCCTCCACGAGTAGAAGCCTTCTAGATCGCTTTCTTCTCCACCTTGTCCGCTGCGAACAAAGAGAAGAAACCACAAATACCTTCCTATCTAGAACCGACCACCAAATTAGGGAATTTGGTGCAACCGCCGGCCAAGGAACAATTGGATGATGCGCCGGTCAACTTCAAGAAGTGTTGCCGCCGGCCACTCTAGGATGAAGGGAGGAAGATGAATGCCGGCCACCTATGGAAGGAGAACCGCCGGCCAAGGAAGAGGGGAGAGGGCTCTAGGATGGGCGCCGGCCAAGTGTTGATTGAAGGAAGTGGGCGCCGACAACAATTGATGGAAGATGGTTGCCGCCCACTTTTGCTACAAACCCTAGCCGCCCACCTTTTCTCCGAACCCTAATCCCAATTCAAATTGCTCATTGCCGCCAAACCCTAAGCTTTCCTTTTATAGAGTTGGGCTTAGGACTCCTTTAATCTCCACCGTCAGATCTAGGGATTTAACCTCCACCGTCGGATCTAGGGTTTTATCCCAACCGTCGGATCTAGGGTTTCATCTCAACCGTCAGATCTAGGATTTCATCCCAACCGTCGGATCTAGGATTTCATCCCAACCGTCGGATCTAGGGTTTTATCTCAACCGTCGGATCTAGGGATTTAATCTCAACCGTCGATTCTAGGGTTTCATCCTAACCATCGGATCTAGGGATTTAATCCCAACCGTTGGTTCTAGTGTTTCATCCTAACCATCGGATCTAGAGATTTAATCCCAACCGTTGGTTCTAGGTTTTGTTTTACATTCTTGGATCTAGACTTCACAAGGATTATATTAGGCTACGATAGGGACCATAAGGAGGAGTTGGGTCTTGGCCACCCGATTGATCGGAACCACACAAACTTGATCCATCAATGATGTTCCATTCCAGTAGATGATCATCATTGAACTACCTCACCAACCCCCATAAATTAATATGGGCTCCATATATTATTCGTACATTAATCTCCCCGTGTTTAAGATATCGAATGTCCGTCAATTAATTGATTTACTGACCATCAATTAATTAACATCTAATTCCTCGAGTAGTACCACTCAACCTTATCATCACGTTGACTAAGTCAACCAGCTGGGTTTACATGATGAACTTTATGAGCTCCTCAAGGGGACATCATCAACCTAATATATAGGACACGGTTTCCTCCTATAATCAACGGCACACCATGTAAATAATATTATTTCTCAACTTACCGGGCATATTGATTTAATCCATCTAAATCTCACCCACTAGTAAATCAAAGAAATAAATACTAAGTACATGTGCCCGTTATTATATCGGGATTAAGAGCATGTACAACATAATATCCGAGGTCCGATTCAATTATGTAGTCAGTACTAAATTGAATCACCTCTATGTCGGTCTTGCTCAATACACCTAAGTGTACCAGTGTAACTCTATGTTCAAGACAAAACAATACTAACCTACACTACAACCATGCCAATGGTTTGTCGAAAACCATCTTGGTTGTGAGCCTCTACTTATATTTTACAAGGAACTGATAACATGATCTTCTGTGCCACACCAAGCACCATGTTATCTACAATGTAAAATATTAGACAATATGCACACATATAATAAATATATAAAGTGCAAACAATGATCATGTGATTCTTATTTCAAAATAAAATGTTCATACCAAAAGAGCTAGGCTATCAGTATACATTCCAACAATCTCCCACTTATACTAAAAGACTATGCCGTCATCACTCTGCCATACATCTGATCCCCATGTCCTCCACATGCCTATCAAACGCTTTCGCTGGAAGGGCCTTAGTGAATGGATCCGCCAGGTTATCCTCTGATGCAATCTTGGCGACAGCAACTTCTCCTCGCTTTACGATCTCTCGTATAAGGTGGTACTTGCGCTCTATGTGTTTACTCGCCTTATGGGCTCGTTGTTCCTTCTAGTTTGCAACTGCACCACTGTTATCACAATAAATTGTGATAGTTCTGGGCAAACCAGGAATCACATCCAAGTCCATCAAGAAGTTCCTGAGCCATACAGCTTCCTTGGCTGCCTCAGAGGCTGCCACATACTCAGCTTCCATGGTAGAGTCCGCCACGCATTTCTGCTTGACACTCCTCCATACTATGGCTCCACCTCCAAAAGTAAACACAAACCCCGAGGTAGACTTACTCTTGTCCCTATCTGATTGGAAATCCAAATCCGTGTAACCCACAGGGACTAATTGATCTGCCCGGTAAACCAGCATATAATCCCTAGTCCTTCTCAGGTACTTCAATATATGCTTTACCGCAGTCCAATGTCCTTGTCCAGGATTACTCTGATATCTGCTAACCATGCCCACGGCAAAGCAGATATCCGATCTCGTACATAGCATAGCATACATAAGGCTTCCTACTGCCGAAGCATAAGGAACCGCCTTCATGTCCTCTATCTCCTTTGATGTTTTGGGACACATCTCTTTAGATAAAGGAACTCCATGCCTAAAAGGTAGAAAACTTTTCTTGGAGTTCTGCATGCTAAAACGAGCAAGGATAGTGTCAATGTATGAAGCTTGAGATAAGCACAACATCCTTTTCATGATCCTTATAACTTTGATCCCAAGGATGTGTCCCACTTCTCCCAAGTCCTTCATATCAAATGCTTTGACAACTATACTTTACGTCTCGATAACACTTTGATATTGCCAACTAACAAAATGTCATCTACGATAGTACAAGAAACACTACTACGCTTCCGCTACATCTCTTGTATACACAAGGCTCATCCGACTTTGAATAAATCCATATGACCGATTACCTCATCAAAGCGGATGTTCCAAGATCTAGAAGCTTGCTTCAATCCATAAATGGACCGATTAAGCTTACATACAAGATGCTCTTTGCCTTTAGCAATGAATCCTCTGCTGTGATATAGATGTTCTCTCAAGACTTCGCTTAAGGAAAGCTCTTGACATCCATCCGCCAAATCTCATAATCCATATGAGCACTATAGATAAGAGAATCCTGGATAGACTTAAGCATAGCTACGCTAAAAGGTCTCTCATAATCGATACCCTTTTTCGAGTATACCCTTTCGCAATAAGCCTAGCTTTGAAGGTCTCAACCTTCCCGCCTACTCCTCTCTTTCTCTTGTAGATCCACTTGCATCCAATGGTTTTTACACCATCGGGTGGTTCTACTAGCTCCAGACTGATTAGAATCCATAGATTCTATCTTCATCGCTTTTGCCAAGATACCGCATCTCTATCTTGGATTGCCTCACATATGTCCAGGATCAGTTCATGTTCACTGTGACTAAGTCCAAGACTCTCCCAAAAACATGAATCTCGGTTGTCTAACAACCCTCCCACTACGACGAGGTGCCTCTTGTGTATGCTCATGACACGCTGGGTGTTGACTTGTGGTGTCTCCTCTTGTACCTGGTATCAAGTCTGGACTTCCCCAACTCCTCAAGAACAATCCTACTTGGGCTTGTGGTTCATTACATAATCCTCCTCTAGAAATCTCGTGCACGATCACCTCTCGATCTCTAGGATTATAAAACAAACCACCTTCGCTCCTTAGGGTAGCTAACAAACATGCACACTACTGCGAGGTTCCAACTTACCAAAGATCGCCTTCAAAGACATGTGCCGGACTCCCATATCCGACATATGTCTCAGACTAGGCTTTCGCCTACCCACAATTCTACAGGTAGAAGGTACTCGATTTAGATGGAACCAAGTTCAGAGTGTACATTGTCCGTATCCAGCATACCCCTAACTAAACAGTAACTCGTAATAACTCATCATCGATCCGACCATCTCCATAAGAGTCCTATTCCTTCGCCTCCGCTACACCATTCTCACTGTGTGCCAAAGTGCATAATTGGGATTGAATCCCACCTCCGATAAGTAACTCCTAAACTCTCCCAAGAGGTACTCGCCACCACGATCGATCGAATGTCTTGATACTTTTACCTTGACGCTTCTCCACACATCGCCTTGAATTCTCAACTTGTCAAAGCATTCAGACTTGGGCGATCAAGTAAATGTATCCATATCTTGAATAATCGCCTATAAAAGAGACGAAGTATTCAAAGCCACCTCTTGCCTCGATAGACATAGGACCGCAGACAAATCGAATGAACCAATTTCCAACACATCTTTGGCTCTATACCCTCGCCTTAAAGGCCTCTGGTCATTTTACCTTCCAAGCAAGATTCGCAGTTGGGAGATCCTCCACCACTAATGAACCCAAAGGTCCATCACCTATCAACCTTGAATTCGCTTAGGTTAATATGACCAAGCCTTAGATGCCAAAGATATGTTTGGTTCATTTCATAAGGTTCTTTTCTCTTATTAGACTTAGAAGATGAGTTATTGATTTCTATATGCATCGTGGGAGTTTTTGGTTCAAGAGTATATAAATTGCCAACCAATGTACCAGAACAGATAATCTCCCTATTCCTTTTTATAACCACTTTATTATTAAAAGAAACAGAATATCCATCCATAAACAATTTAGAAACTGAAATTAAATTCTTTCTAAAAGTAGGTACATAAAGACAGTTTCTCAAAACCAAAACTTTATTCCTATCAAAAGATAAATAAACGTCTCCCACTGCAATAGACGCCACCTTTGAAGCATTGCCCATGAAGACGGTAATCTCTCCCTCAGCTAGTCGTCGGGTTTCCTGGAACCCCTGCAGTATTGCGGACATGATCATTAGCTCTGTATCTACACACCTTTGGTAGATAACAGCTAAACATGTTTCAACAACTAAACAAGAAGATATACCTTTGTTCTTTCGGCGAGGCAGTCCGCCTTCCAATGTCCAGTCTGCTTGCAAGTGAAGCACTTGCCTTTCGGCTTCTTCACTCCTGCTTGAGGTCCCACTGCCACTTTCTTCGCTCCACCTTGCTTCTTCTTCTTCTTACCTTTCGGTTTAGAGGAAGAAACCTTCTGAGCGACCATGGCTTGAGCACTTTGATGAAAAAACCCCTCTGCGCTGGAGTTACCTTCGGAAGCTCTGCCAACGAATACAACCTCTTGTTCATGTTGTAGTTGAGGCGGAACTGCTCAAAACTCCTAGGCAGAGACTGGAGAATGATATCGACCTGGGTTTCCCCATCGATCTCAGCTCCGAGGACTTCCATCTCATTAAGATGAGCCATCATCTTGAAAACATGATCCCTAATGGGTGTTCCCTCGACCATGGTGGTCGTCATCAAGTTTCTCATTGCCTCCTGCCTAGCCGCCCTACTCTGATGTCCAAAAAGTTCCTTGAGATTGAACATCATGTCATAAGCAGTGGCTATGGCCTGATGCTGATGTTGCAGCACATTTGACATAGATGCCAAAATGTAACACCGCGCCATCTCATCTCCCTTAACCCATTTCTTATAACGTTCTTTCTCCTTTTCATTAGAGTCATCGGTGGGCTTAGGAGGACAGACCTCGAAGAGTACAAATTTGTACTCCTCCGCAGTTAAGACAATATCCAGGTTTCTTTTCCAATCAATGTAGTTTGGACCAGTAAGTTTGTTTTCTTTTAAAATCACAGCAAGTGGGTTGAAAGCCATTTGAAAATCCTAAAAATCACAATGATCAAAATATTAGATTTCAAATATTATTGATTCCTCAAAACAATAAAATCCCGAAATCAACCAACACCTCAAATCACCGAGAATGTCGTATGCCACGCAGTGTGGACGTATACGAATTCTACATTTGTAAGAGGAGGTTTTACCCATTAATTTTATTATCTTGTCAACCTTACTTTTTGACAAATAAAATTAATAGTTGGTTCCTCCTTGGCCCTACAAATAAAAGCAGTGACTCCGATGGGGAGGATACCTTTATTTGCATCTAAGTGTGCACCATTACACGATACTGAGGAAATTATTTCGGATTATGTGCCTTACCGCTGTGGAAGTACACATGCTCCTAGATAATTTCCTATAACCATTATTTGACCTAGTAATCCACAAACAAACCCATCTGTAGGGAGGAAGGCACTCAGAGCCAACACACAAGTTTGTTTGCATCACATGTCAAATTGTAATGGAGGCCGCAGGAATTAATTAAAATGTCTCTCTCCCACTTTGTAAATTGCAAATGAGGAATTTTAAATCATACACAACATGCATATAAAACAAATAAGCAATAAATATGGAAAAAACAGAATTTTTCCAACTATTATGGCATTGTCCTCCAATATGCATCCCGTCGTGTCGCCACCTCGTCCGCTCCATCTTTTCCCGTGCGCAAGTCACCAAAGAGTTCCGAGCCGAGATAAATCATTTTATTTACATCCATCGATCCTATACTCCACGAAGGAGTGTACAAATAATCTAGATCGAAAGTAAACTAAAATGATCGGCTAAACAATGCCGTATTTAATTACAAAAATTAAATAGTAATCTAGCCTCGTCAACCCCGAGGATTCAAATAATAAATTTTTACACACATCCATTCACATACACACACATGGTCATAATAGTCGGATCTTATGCCTGCAACCAAAGAGTTAAACTACGCATATCCTACTATTATCCGGCACATATAATATATGAAAAAGTGCATAAAAAATTAACCGAATCCAAAACACACAAAACCGGAAACCGTGGTTCTGATACCACTTGAAGGTAGATGCTTCGGAGGCTCATTGGCTCCCATGTCCCCGGATTAAAATTTTCACTAATGAAAGAATTAATCCGGATGGGATGAGCTTCCTTAGCACAACCATTTCGTCGTCGTGCTAACAACTTGAGTGATCGCTTGAACAAACTAGTTGTTCAAGCAACTCAACTCTTCTAGTTGGTTAGTCGCGGAAGAGACGACGGACGGATCGCCGGTTTTTGTGTTTGTCTTCGGGGTCCATGATTATACAATATATTTACTAATTTACACATGCATAATCAAAACATAAAAGAACAAGCTCAGATCTGTAAATAAAGTTAAAATAACTTTATACCTCACGATCTTCTACCGTATGTCCTATTTTTCTCGTGGACGACGTGTGGACGAAGATCCTCCATGAGTAGAAGCCTTCTAGATCGCTTTCTTCTCCACCTTGTCCGCTGCGAACAAAGAGAAGAAACCACAAATACCTTCCTATCTAGAACCGGCCACCAAATTAGGGAATTTGGTGCAACCGCCGGCCAAGGAACAATTGGATGATGCGCCGGTCAACTTCAAGAAGTGTTGTCGCCGGCCACTCTAGGATGAAGGGAGGAAGATGAATGCCGGCCACCTATGGAAGGAGAACCGCCGGCCAAGGAAGAGAGGAGAGGCCTCTAGGATGGGCGCCGTCCAAGTGTTGATTGAAGGAAGTGGGCACCGGAAACAATTGATGGAAGATGGTTGCCGCCCACTTTTGCTCCAAACCCTAGCCGCCCACCTTTTCTCCAAACCCTAATCCCAATTCAAATTGTTCATTGCCGCCCAACCCCAAGCTTTCCTTTTATAGAGTTGGGCTTAGGACTCCTTTAATCTCCACCGTCGGATCTAGGGATTTAACCTCCACCGTCGGATCTAGGGTTTTATCCCAACCGTCGGATCTAGGGTTTCATCTCAACCGTCGAATCTAGGATTTCATCCCAACCGTCGGATCTAGGATTTCATCCCAACCGTCGGATCTAGGGTTTTATCCCAACCGTTGGATCTAGGGATTTAATCTCAACCGTCGATTCTAGGGTTTCATCCTAACCATCGGATCTAGGGATTTAATCCCAAGCGTTGGTTCTAGTGTTTCATCCTAACCATCGGATCTAGGGATTTAATCCCAACCATTGGTTCTAGGTTTTGTTTTACATTCTTGGATCTAGACTTCACAAGGATTATATTAGGCTACGATAGGGACCATAAGGAGGAGTTGGGTCTTGGCCACCCCATGGATCGGAACCACACAAACTTGATCCATCAATGATGTTCCATTCCACTAGAGGATCATCATTGAACTACCTCACCAACCCCCATAAATTAATATGGGCTCCATATATTATTCGTACATTAATCTCCCCGTGTTTAAGATATCGAATGTTCGTCAATTAATTGATTTACTGACCATCAATTAATTAACATCTAATTCCTCGAGTAGTACCACTCAACCTTATCATCACGTTGACTAAGTCAACCAGCTGGGTTTACATGATGAACTTTATGAGCTCCTCAAGGGGACATCATCAACCTAATATATAGGACACGGTTTCCTCTTATAATCAATGACACACCATGTAAATAATATTATTTCCCAACTTACCGGGCATATTGATTTAATCCATCTAAATCTCACCCACTAGTAAATCAAAGAAATAATTACTAAGTACATGTGCCCGTTATTATATCGGGATTAAGAGCATGTACAACATAATATCCGAGGTCCGATTCAATTATGTAGTCAGTACTAAATTGAATCACCTCTATGTCGGTCCTGCTCAATACACCTAAGTGTACCAGTGTAACTCTATGCTCAAGACAAAACAATACCAAGCTACACTACAACCATGCCAATGGTTTGTCCAAAACCATCTTGGTTGTGAGCCTCTACTTATATTTTACAAGGAACTGATAACATGATCTTTTGTGCCACACCAAGCACCATGTTATCTACAATGTAAAATATTAGACAATATGCACACATATAATAAATATATAAAGTGCAAACAATGATCATGTGATTCTTATTTCAAAATAAAATATTCATACCAAAAGAGCTAGGCTTTCAGTATACATTCCAACACTCGACGGGAGGGTTTTTGCAACCGATATTCTTGGACATTTTGAAGCGATTTGCTGCTGCAAATCAGGGCTTTCAAGTTCTAGTCCAAGGCAATCAACAAGCAAGCTTCTAAAGAGTTTTTGTAAAGTGTTCTTTACTTCTCTTGTTGTATTTCTTCTTATATTTGCTTGTTGTATTTAGATTATTGTTGTAATCTTATTATAAGAGGTTTCTCCACCTCCGACTTGTGTCGAGAAGGAGTATTTATCATAGTGGTGTGTGATTGGCATCGCTAGGGTTCGTACGAACCCAATCCGTGGAGTAGGAACCGTTTCGGTTCCAAACCACGTTATATCTTTGTGTTTGTGTGTTGTATGTTTCGTTATCATTATTTTTCTTGTTATTCCGCTGCATACTAACGAAATTGTAGACAAGCACACGAACGATTTCCATCTTCCTACGGTCAACGCTATTCACCCCCCCTCTAGCGGCGTCAAATCTCTAACAAGTTTCATTTAGATCCTTAACCAAATCCGGAGTGGTTTTTGATTTGACCAGGATATCGTCCACATAAACCTTCATATTTTTACCTTTTTGCTCTGTAAAGATCTTACCCATGAGCCGTTAGTATGTAGCCCTCGCAATTTTCAGGCCAAAGGGCATTACCACATAGGCGTATAACCCTCCTGCCATTACAGAACTAACTCTCTTCTGATATTCTTTGGCCAGTGGTATCTGATTATATCCCTGGTAAGCATCTGTTAAGGACACTACCTCATACCCTACCATAAAATCCACCAACTGATCAATACGAGGCAAGGGGTAGCAGTCTTTAGGGCACGCTTTATTTAAGTCGCGGAAGTCAATACACATCCTCCACTGCCCAGAAGTCTTGGGGACCAGGACTATATTGGAGACCCACTCGGGGAATTGAATTTCTTTCACGTGACCCACTTTTAACAATTTTTCTACTTCTTTGGCTATCACCATGTCTTTCTCGGGTCCAAAATGTCGTCGCTTCTGTTGGACGGGCCGAACTACTCGGGTGATGTTGAGGTGATGTTCAGCAACGCGAGGGTCGATTCCCGTAAGGTCATGCACATCTCCCGTGAAGATGTCTTCGTTCCTCTTCAGATAGGCCACCAACTCCTCCTTAGCCTCCAGCTGCTGTGCCACCCGAGTGGCCTTTCCGGGAGCTATCTCCACCAGCTCTCCTTCCTCTATCTTGTCCACCTTGAGAGGAGATTCTTTTAGCACGCAGACATCATAAATCACGATGGCCTTCCCCTTGAGGTCATCGGTTTGGGCTTTCTTCTGGTCATCCCGGACCATTTGCACATAGCAGCTTCTTGCAGCCTTCTGCTCGCCTCTGACTTCCCCAATCAGTTGTCCGACTGGAAATTTCACCTTTTGGTGATACGACGAAGCCACCGCCTGAAAAATAGAGAGAAAGGGGCGAACCAAAATTGCATTATAGGTGGATAGAGCATCCACAATAAGAAAAGGAACTATACTAGTTTTTTGGATGGGCTTTGTGCCCAGAGTCAGAGGCAATGAAATCTGCCCTATGGGGTGGATCACATGTCCTGCAAACTCGAAGAGGGGGTGTGGCCACATCTTCTAGTTGGGTATTTCCCAACTGCATATGTCCATAAGCCTCCTGAAAGAGAATGTTGACAGAACTCTCCGAATCAACTAGTACCCTGGCCACTTCATAGTTGGCCAGGGAAATACGGATCACCAAGGCATCTGTGTGAGGCAGCAGAACGCCTAGGAGATCTTTCGGTCCGAACAAAACTGGCGGCGCTGTCTGGACAGCCTGATCAGTGACTATAGCCAGGCTCTCCATGAGACGGGTGTATGATTTTCGTGCCCGGTTAGAATACCCATCAGTGGGTCCTCCTGCAATAACGTGAATGACCCCTCGTGTGGGGGCATTATTCATATCAGATGATGGGCCCTCACCTGATGGGTCCTCTTGTGAGATACCCTCCGGGGCTGGAGTCTGAGGGTCCGGTGCGAAAGTAACTTGTGGTGGTTGGTTATATGGCCCTGGACAAGCCACATTGGGTCGTTGGCCTCGCTGTGCCAGTCCTCCAATCTCAGGCCGTAGTTGTGGGTAAGCGGCTCGGAGGTGCTCCAACTCCTCTTGCAATTTGAAACATCAGCCGCTAGCGTGGTCGTACTCCATGTGGTACTGGCAGAAGAATAGGGTGGGAGGGTTACGAGGTACTCCCCTATACCCCGTGGGCCGTTGTAATAGACCTTGCTGGTCATAGAATTCCATCTCCCGCTCCTTCCAAGTCCTCGAGGGAGGAACTTCATCGGCAGCCATGATCTGCAATGGCTGTGCGGGGCGAGCACCCTGTAGCAATAACCGAGGCCTGGGAGCCTCCAGTAGAAGAGGTCGTGCATATCCCCATCTGGGAGGTGCTTCAGGGGCTGCGGGGTGATTTCTTTCGGCAGGGACCATCGCGGAGGCTCGTTCGACTCTCCGCACTTTCATCCCTTCTTCCTCGTTGATATATTTCTCCGCACAGCTTAACAGCTCCTCATAGTTGTTAGTGGGCTTCCTCAAAAGTGAGCTGAGGAAGGGGCCCTCCCTTAGCCCATGCGGGATGACTACTCTGAAAGCATCCAACCTTGCTGAAGGGATGCTTCTGGCGGTGGAAGTGAACCGATGAAGATACCCTCTGAGTGATTCTGAGGGCCCCTGCGTAATATGCAGCAGGATGGAGGCATCATACTTGTACGCCTTGCAGCTGGCGAATTCTTGGCGGAACATCCTCTGAAAATTGGCAAAACAAGTAATAAACCCCGGGGACAGGGTGTTGAACTATTTTTGTGCCGAGCTGGTTAAGGTGGTCCGGAAGACCCAACACTTGAGGGCGTCTGTATAGCAGTGGAGCGAGGCCGCTCTAGCAAATTGCGATAGGTGTTTTTCCGGATCCGTTGTGTCGTCGTAATTGTCTAATTGGAGATTCCTGATGTATGACGGTGGGATTTCGGAAAGAATGCCCATGGTGAAAGGGCTGGGCTCGTAGATCTCTGGAGCCCTAGTTGACCAGCTTTCGCCCTGCTCTTCTCGTTGATTCTGAGTTAAGGGCAAAGTAGTCTAATGTACGCGCCCCCTAGTCCTTCTCCATGTAATGCTTCAATATTAGTGGTTGTACGAGGTGGGGGGGGGACATTTCTGGTGGCGTCCCACAAGAGGAAGGTTCTCCAGAATGAGGGTAAAGGTACCCTGTCCTTCTTCTTTCCCTGGTAAGGGCCTCAGCCATGGCGTTGTCCACCATGGCTCTCAGTTGTGATGGTAGTATCATAATGGGGTTTTCCTCCGTAGCGGAGGCAACTGGGTGTTGTATCTCTTCTGTTTGCATCTCTACGTCTTACTCATATGTTCCCACAGAAGGCGCCAACTGATGCGGTGACGGGGAAGAAGATCTGTAGACTTCCTTTCGATGCAGTGGGGGCACGAAGGAAGTTCAAGGGGTTCTCTGTGGAGGTGAGCTTTTTCACCGGCTACTGTGCCAAAGCACTTTCACTATGAACGCCCTCCTTCATGGAAAGAACTTCCGGAGGTGGAGGAGAAAACCTCTTACAATTAGGTCGAGATACAGGAAACAGTACAAGAAAGATAGAGATTACTACTCTCCTTCTCTCCTTCTCCATGGAAGTGGTTGCTCTCCTCCTCCAGAATGTGCCTTCGTCTCTTGCTAGTTGGAATAATATGGATCCCCCTTTTTACTTCTGTCCTGCTTCTCCCTTTTATTCTCCTCCTCTCATCAATCGTTGCATCGCAAGCTTTCCCCGTCGTACACGTGGCCCCCCTTCTACCTGGATAATCATTCTGTTATAGACATGAGGAGCGAAGGTTCCTCGGAATATTATGTGGGGGTCCCCTTCTGTGGTGTAACAACTTCTTATCTATATTTTGGTAAATATGCTAGCCTGTCCCTTTCAACCATTTACCTTCGATGAAACTAACCTAAACCTGTGGCTCACGTGTGGCGTAGCCCTTAGGCTCTTCCCAGCAGCCCGAACCAACTCTTTTTTTTCCCGAAGCGAACTATTTTCAAGCCTGCTATGCCGAGAAGATTCTTATCTGCCCCACCTGTTTCTGGGCCTGCTAGGCTGAACCGATTCTCATCTATTTCGTAATGAAGTGATCTCCGTAATCGCCATGCCATGCCGATTACCTTGACTTGTCGTCCCATTCCAATTGTCCCAGACGATCGCACCCGAACCATTCTACCTTGCTTTCTTTGCCGAACCGATTATTTGGTTCGGACAGTGTCTTACGCACGAGCCCTCTTACCTGGTTCATAGAAAAGAGGTAACAACAGTATCATTATAATATATGAGAGGTGTCCTAAGGCAATCGCCTTATGTTTGAACCATTTATATCATAAATGAAGATTCACTATTTGAGTATACATGTTTTCATGTATTTGATTAGATCTTAAACTCATTTACTGAATGTCCATGATACGATTCACAACATGAGAGAATTTGTAATTGGATCATAACTAGTGAGTATCTCTATATGTGTAATTGTGATGTATTGGAATTATCCCTAGTCGATGACTTGATGGATTTGGACACCATCAATTTCGCTGAGATCAGCACGAGGTATACCTGGTGTATCCAAGCAATGATTCTCACCGGGTCCGAGACATTGTGATGTCCGGAGTTAATCGTGGATGCTAGTTATGGTAACTAGTTCATTGGAGTGACCAACCGTAAGACTTCATATGGTTCTCTGCATATATAGATATGTCAATGAAGTTCTTAAGCTTAAGTGCGATGTTCTTCGACTTGTGTATTCAAGTCATCTTGATCATAAGACTTATGCTTGACATCTTAAGCAAGCATCTCTAAGGAGATGTGGACCCGGATGATTGGGTATAAGTCGGTGATCAAGGTGTTTGAATAGCCTATAAAGGATTCACCACTCCTTGCGAGGAGATGTATACCCATAGCCTCTCGTCGGATTGTTACTAAAGTCTTTGGCCAAAGCATTACATGTTTAGAGTAAGGTACTCTTGGATACATGTACAGTAACTAGAATCTGTAGGACGAGGAAATGATACTTGGGCTAGGTGTGACGGAGTCAACCTAGTGAGGACTAACACTATAGACCATGTCCTGAACCAAGTGGGTATAAGATGAGTGAAAGGAATGGGGAACGATTCATTGTAGCCACCAAGGGTTTCGTAAATAGTTCGATCAACCGCTGATCTTTCGGTTAATTAGGGATCATGATGTACTACTAGGTGCCACTCATGATCATTCTATAATTAATGGTTAATTATAGACGACCAACATAAACCGAGAACTTATTTCGTCACACGCACAATGAGTGTAATCCGAAAGATTTAAAATGAGCTTGAGAATGAGATTTTTAGACCGAGAGAAACTAGGTTTGATTGGACCAAACAAGGATCGAGCATGAAATCATTTTAGACGCAATGGAAGCATGGATGGGACGTGTCTTATGAAGACATGATTGATGAACCAAATTGGTTTGGTTCTAATCCAATGGTGAAGAATAAACCAAAGGGGTTTGGATTGTTTTAAACAAATGAACCAATGTTGATTCGGTTCATTTTAACTTAAAATAGACCAACGCGGTTTGGTTTATTTTAACTTAAGTTATTGGAGCGGGTTAATGGGTTTTGGTTATAAACCAATAACCGCTAGGAGATGGTTTCTTGATGGTTAAGAAACATGTGCTCTATAAAAGTGCGGTTAGAGGTTGGAGAGCCCTAAGGGTTTTGGTATTTTTGGAAAATCTTTTCTTCTCCTCCTCTTCTCCTCTTCTTGTCGGTGCCCAACTTCTTACCGCCGCCCACCACCGCCCATGCTCCACTAGTTGCCATCTAGCAGCTGTCGTCCTCCCCACTTGTCGTCGTCTAGGTGTTGTCAGAGGAGCTCCGGTGATTTTCCTTGGCTCCGGCAACAAGGTGAGCACCTAGCTTTCCTTATTTGGTCGGCGCAAGTTCTCCATAAAAGCTGTCCAATTTTCTGAACAGCTTGTTTCCTTCATGTCGGAGTGTCATTTGGACGGCGTTTGGAGCTCCGACTATGGCTACCTTGCCAGGGATTCTATCTCCGGTAATCCTAACAGGTGGAGGATGAAGGATTCGTCAAACGGTTAACGAATACCTCTCTGGAGAAGCGAGTTTTGGGGACTCGTTTTTGAATCCAAATTTTGATTTGGATTGTGATATTCTCTCGATCACATCGTCTTCGACATGAGGTTAGTGACTCGTAAGAAGATGAGGCTCATGACTTTGTGAAGTCATCCCGACGATACTCGGCGTGGATACGGATAGAGGCGATTCTAACGAGAGTCGCTCCGGTTGATGCCTTTCCCGCTACACGTGATACGTCAGGTATACCTAGAATAAATTCCTTTTATTGCAAAATTTGAAACTACAATTATGTCTATACATGTTATACTATGCATGCGTATGGTGTGTGTGATGTAATAAATTAGATTTATTGCCTTTTATTTCTTCCGCTGTGCACATGTTTACGAAACATGTTCGAACACACACTCGCCGCGGTGCCAGAAACCCAACAGTGATATCAGAGCCCAGGTTATGTTTCGACATAATTGTAAAATTGTTTTGCGATAGTCGTAATTGTATTTAAGGAAATTTTCTACTTTTGGAAAGTTAGAAGTATTTATGAAAATTTTCTAATTTTGGAAAGTCTAGAAGTATTTATGGAAATCTTCTACTTTTGGAAAGTTAGAAGTAATTATGGAAATTAACATTTTTCATAAAAAAAATATTTGATTAGATTTGGAAATATGTTTCCTAGTTTAATCATGATTTGATTTGGGAATCAAATCTTAAATATATTTTATTTCCATAAATAGTTTTGACAATTTAGGAAATTTGTTTCCTAAATTAAATTTGACTTTCCTTAATCAACACTTTTCATAAATAAAATATGAGATTAGATTTGGAAATTTATTTCCTAATTTAATCATGATTTGATTTGGAGAATCAAATCTCAAACATATTTTATTTCCATAAATAGTTATGACATATAATAAAATTTTTGTACATGCCATAATTGTATGTCATATAATTGCATTAGATGCATATCATTATGCCATGTGTGTCGTGACATGTATGTCATTCCATGTAGATAATAGTTATTTGCATGCAAAGAGGATGAGACATAAAACCCTTACTCAATATTAAAGCCTACATCTTCTATTAATATGGTTAGAACCAGAGTTCTATTTTTTTTTTGGGTTGTTGGACTCTCTCCAAGCCGGCTCGAACCTGGACATGTTCAAATCATGGAATATTTTAATACTAATATGGTAAGAGTCAGAGGTCAATCGTTAGCTTTGGTTGTTAGACTCTCTCCAAGTCGAGCTAATTGGTTGAATGCACTCTAACCATATTAAAACTATTTCTCGATTAATGGGTTGGCTTTAACCTAGAGCATTGGCTTGTTGGACTCTCTCCAAGGTCGATGTGAAGGGAGGTGAAGTTGGGTGCTATGCATATGATGCATACTTGTTAATGTGTCAACAACCCGATGTATGTGTGAACATTCAATTAGTTGATAGCATATTGCGATAGTTGCATATATGTGATATGCAATCGGTATATTTGATACCTACCATCATAGGTATGAATGGCTTGTTGGACTCTCTCCAAGGTTGTTCATATCTATGTTGGATATCAGCTCATTCAGAGATGGACCTACGATCTCCCGAAGTGATTTTGGGGTTTTTGAAATTCGAAAAATGAATGAGATTAATGAATGTATGTTGATGCATTTTAAATCATTTTTCTCACATATGCTTGATTTGTATTTCTAGGTTAATTGATTGATCATGATGTCTTTGAATTTGCACTCTATTTTCGATTCAAATAAATTGACTGGGTCGAACTTCTTGGACTGGCTTTTGGATTATACCTGAGAATTATTCTTAAGGTTGAAAAGCTTGCGAATGTCCTCGAAGCGCCTCTTCCCGCCCGTCCTAGTGACAATGCAACTCCGAACCAATTGTTGGCCTATCAGAAACATGTGACTGATTCTGAAATGGCGAGTTACATCATGCTAGCCACGATGGTACCTGAGATATAGAAGCAGCATGAGCATATGGATGCTCATACCATAGTCTTTCATCTTTATGAGTTGTTTGATGAGCAAGTGAGATACGAAAGGTTCGAAGTCTCCAAGCTCCTCTTCACCTCTGAGATGCAAGAAGGTTCATCTATCGTACTGCTCAACATGCTGAAGACTGTGGAGTCTTTTGTGAAGCATGAGCAAGAGACGGTGCTGTTAGTTGATTCCTCGAATAAAGGTTCTAAGAAGAAGTCAAAGGAACAGCAGAAGGGGAAGAAAAAGGCAAAACTAGCTCAAAAGGGCACTTGCCATCATTATGACAAGGAGAACCATTGGCGAAGAAACTGCAAGATTTATCTTGAGTTAGTGAAGAAGAATAAGACATAAGATGCCTCATCTTCTTCAGATATCTTCATTATTGATTGTAATTCTATTTCCTTAGACACTTGGGTATTGGATACTAGGTGTGGCTCACATATATGTAATGACACACATGGGCTAAGGAATAGAAGAAGACTCGTCAAGGGAGAGTCAAATTTACGTGTTGAGAATGGAGCAAAGGTTGCTGCACTCGCCATCGGAACGTATTTGTTGAGACTCCCTACAGGACTTGTCTTAGAACTGGACAATTTCTATTATGTTCCTTTTCTAATAAAGAACATTGTTTCTATTTTTTGCTTAAATAGAAATGGTTACCATTTGATGTTTAGTAACAATTGTTGTTATATAACTTTTAATGACGTACTTTATGGGACTAGAACTTTGAGAAATGGTATTTATATGTTGGACGTATCTAGTGACATTTTCAATATCGAAGCGAGCAACAAGCATGCTCGAAAGAATAATCAATTAGACTTCTACATGTGGCATTGTCATCTTGGCTATGCAAGCAAGAAATGCATGTCCGAATTACACCGATATAGAATTTTGGAATCGTTTGAATTGGATTCATACGATACATGTGAATCATGCTTAAAAGGAAAGATGACTAAGTTACCTTTTACAGGAAAAGGTGAACTAGTGGGAGAGTTTCTAGGTCTAATACATACAAATGTATGTGGGCCTATGTCAACTTAAGCTCTAGGAGGCTATAGCTACTTCATTACATCCACCGATGATCACTCACAGTTTGGGTATGTGTTCTTGATGAAACACAAGTCTGAAGCTTTTGAAAGGTTCAAAGAATTTAGAAATGAAGTAGAGAAACAACATGACAAGAGTATTAAAATACTTCGATCGGATCGAGGTGGTGAATACTTAAGTCAAGAGTTTCTAGATTATCTAAGAGACAATGGTATATTGTCTCAATGGACTCCGCCATATACACCGAAGCATAATGGTGTATCTGAGAGGCATAAACGGACCTTGTTGGACATGGTCAGGTGAATGATGAATCATGTGAATCTTTCCAAGTCCTTTTGGGGCTATGCACTTCAGACAGCTATTTACTTGTTAAACAGAATGCCAACCAAGGTAGTCTCTACTACTCCATATGAGATATGGAATAGTAAGAAACCTCATGTATCTTACTTGAAGATATGGGGTTGTCCTGCTTATGTGAAGCAGACTGTATCAGACAAATTGGATGCTAAGTTTGATAAATATCTATTTATTGGATACCCTAAAGAAACAAGGGGTTACCAATTTTATCATCCTATGGAACAAAAGGTGTTTGTTTCAAGGCATGCTATGTTTCTAGAGAAAGAGTTTCTCTTGCAAGAAAATAGTGGGAGTGTCGTCTATATTGAGGAGGCTCGAGAGTCTCAAATAGACATTGATGAGATACCTAGTGAAGCACCACAACCAATAACTCATAGTGATGAACCATCGGCTGGACCTCTTGAGACACCACATCTTCATAGATTTGGTAGAACACGCAATATTCTTGAGAGATATGGATTTCTCGTAAGTGAATCGAACGACGTGTTACTCATTGATGATGAGGAGCCTATCAGTTATGAAGAAGTTTTGAAAAGTTCAGAAAGGGATAAGTGGCTTGACGCCATGAAGTCGGAAATGGATTCCATGTATGAAAACCAAGTTTAGAATGTGGTTGACCCACCTGGAGGCATAAAGCCTATAGGGTGCAAGTGGGTTTTCAAGAAGAAAACCGACATGGATGGTAATGTGATTACCTATAAGGCTAGATTAGTGGCGAAAGGGTATCGTCAAAAGCAAGGTGTTGATTATGACAAAACCTATTCACCTGTTACTATGCTTAAATTAATTCGGATGCTCTTGGCCAATGCGGCTCATTAAGATTATGAGATATGATAGATGGATGTGAAAACAACTTTACTTAATGGAAACCTACTCGAGGATGTATATATGATATAGCCTGAGGGTTTCACATCGGTTGATAAAACCAAGGTATGTAAATTGCGACGGTCCATATATGGACTGAAGCAAGCATCTATGAGCTGGAATATCCGTTTTGATGAGACAATCAAAAAGTTTGATTTCTCACAAAATCCGAACGAACCTTGTGTGTACAAGAAGGTTAGTGGGAGTGCAGTCGTGTTCCTAGTATTGTATATTGATGACATATTACTTATAGGAAATGATGTTTCTGTCTTACAGTCGGTTAAGATTTGGTTGTCCAAGACATTCTCCATGAAATACCTTGGAGAAGCAACCTACATCCTCGGGATTAAGATCTATAAAGATAGATCGAAATAGTTGCTTGGTCTTTCACAGTCTACATATATAGACCGAGTGCTAAAGAGGTTTAGCATGTCAGAATCTAAGAAAGGTTTCCTACCCGTTAGGCATGGGATACACCTTTCGAAGTCTATGTGTCTGTGCATAGAAGACGAGAGGATTTGCATTAGTAAGATTCCCTATGCATCCGTAATAGGATCTATCATGTATGCTAAGTTATGTACGAGTCCCGATGTATCGTATGCTCTGAGTGTCACGAGCAGATACCAATCTGATCCAGGAATGGATCATTGGGCGGCTGTTAAGACGATCCTTAAGTACTTGAGAAGAACTAAGGATGTGTTCCTAATATATGGAGAAGAGGATATAGTGATACGCGGGTATACGGATGCCAACTTCCAAACAAACAAGGATGATTCCAGGTCTCAGTCTGGGTACGTGTTCACCTTTGAATGGGGGTGCAGTGAGTTGGAAAAGTTCCAAACAAGACATTGTAGCATATTCTACCACTGAGGCAGAATACATTGCAGCTTCGGAAGTAGGAAAGGAAGCAGTTTTGTTCAAGAAGTTCATTTATGAACTTGGTGTAGCTCCAGCCATTGTTGTAGCAATACCGATTTACTGCAACAACAATGGAGCAATTGCACAGGCGAAAGAGCCAAGGTCTCATCAACGATCCAAACATGTGCTTCGCCGCTATCATTTGATCAGAGAGATCATAAGTAGGAAGGAAATACAAGTCGAGAAGATTCCCACTGAAAGGAACTTAGCGGATCCTTTAACTAACACATTACCTCAATGTAAGTTTGAGGGTCATGTTAGAGCTTATGGTATTGAATACCGTAGCGATTGACATTAGGCCAAGTGGGAGTTTGTTAGTAATATATGAGAGGTGTCCTAAGGCAATCGCTTTATGTTTGAACCATTTATATGATAAATGAAGATTCACAATTGAGTATAAATGTTTTCATGTATTTGATTAGATCTTAAACTCATTTACTGAATGTCCATGATACGATTCATAGCATGAGAGAAATTGTGATTGAATCACAACTAGTGAGTATCTCTACATGTGTAATTGTGATGTATTGGAATTATCCCTAGTTAATGAATTGATGGATTTGGACACCATCAATTCTGTCAAGACTAGCACGAGGTATACTCCTTGGTGTATCCAAGCAGCTGATTCTCACTGGCTGGAGACATTATGATGTCCGAAATTAATCGTGGATGCTAGTTATGGTAACTAGTTCATTGGAGTGACCAGCTGTAAAACATCATATGGTTCTCTGCATATATAGATATATCAATGAAGTTCTTACTACATCTTAAGTGCGATGTTCCTTTGACTTGCGGTATTCAAGTCATCTTGGTCATGAAGACTTATACTTTGACATCTTAAGCAAGCATTTCTGTGGAGATGTGTACCTGGGACGATTGGGCATAAGTCGAAGTGATCGAAGGTGTTTGAATAGCCTATAAAGGATTCACCACTCCTTGCGAGGAGATGTATACCCATGGCCTCTCGTTGGATTGTTACTAAAGTCTTTGGCCAAAGCATTACATGTTTAGAGTAAGGTACTTTTGGATACATATGCAATAACTAGAATCCGTAGGATGAGGAAATGATACTTGGGCTAGGTGTGACGGAGTCAACCTAGTGGGGACTGACACTATATACCATGTCCTGAACCAAGTGGGTATAAGATGAGTGAAAGGAATGGGAGATGATTCGTTGTAGCTGCTGAAGGGTTTCAGAAATAGTTCTGGATCAACCGTTGATCTTTTCGGTTATTTGGGGATCATGATGTACTACTAGGTGCCACTCATGATCATTCTATAATTAATGGTTAATTATAGATAACCAACATAAATCGAGAACCTATTTGGTCACACGCACAACGAGCATAATCCGAAGGATTTAAAACGAGCTTGAGAATGAGATTCTCAGACCGAGAGAAACTAAGTTTGGTTGGACCAAACAAGGATCGAGCATGAAATCGTTTCAGTCGCAATGGAAGTGTGGATGGGCCGTGTCTTATGAAGACATGATGGATGAACCAAATTGTTTTGGTTCTAATCCAATGGTGAAGAATAAACCAAAGGGGTTTGGTTTGTTTTAAACGACTGAACCAAAGTTGGTTCGGTTCATTTTAACTTAAAATGGACCAACGCGGTTTGGTTTATTTTAACTTAAGTTACTGGAGCGGGTTAATGGGTTTTGATTATGAACCAATAACCAATAGGAGATGGTTTCTATTGGTGGAATCAGACCAGGTCACGATTGACCAGGACTCGAGTTTGACTCGAGTGATGTTTTGATGTTTGACAAAGTGAGTTGACATTGATGTTTGATATTAATGTCTGTTGATGTTTTGGGAGATTATTTATACAATCAACCCAGGTTAGGTTTAATCGGACTCAAGTTTGACTCAAGAGAGACTTTGATGGTTGACTGGAATTGACAATGTGATGGAAAGTCCAAGTCTTGAGTACTTGGCAAGGAAAACTCCAAGCATAGCTCTTGGCATGTAAAGTCCAACATGGGTTGGCAAGGGAAAGTCCAACTTGAGTCTTGGCATTTGAGAAGTCCAAGGGGTTTGATATTGGCGGTGTAAAGTCCAAGCTGGAGTCTTGGCAGCATAAGTCCAATGGTTGGCGGCGTAAAGTCCAAGCAGAGTCTTGGCAGTGTAAGTCTAAGGTGCCTTGGCGGTGTAGACACTGTTAGCATGACATAGCCGATGGAAGCATCTAAAGGCTAGCATGATGGATGAATAAGTCATGGATGACTTGGAGGGATCCGAGAGGCGTGAGGCTGATGGAGGTGGATAGAAGGATTAGGTCTAGGCTAAGGGTGGTCTAGCAAGTATGGGGACACCATACTTGGGTTAAACCTCATGGTTGAAGTTAAAACCTCATGTTTGAGGTGTGCCAGTCGACTGGTGCCATGTGGCAGTCGAATGGCGTGAGTCAACTAGGGTTTGACTGTGGGAACTAGCCTAGCAGTCGACTAATTGGTAGATCAGCCGACTGATCGTGTGATCAGTCGACTGGTGCTCGGGTTTTGGAGCACAGAATGGAGTCTCACTCGACCGCTACAGTCAGCAGTCGAGTGATGTCTTGATCAGTTGAGTGATGGCTTGATCAGTCGACTGATGGTCATAATCAGTCGACTGATGATGGATCCGTTGGATTTTTCCTGCGTGGATCTAGCCGTTGTCTCACGACAACAGTGGAATCAGTCGACTGATGGTCCCGAGTAGTCGACTTATCGGCATTTTCTAGCACAAGTTGAAGCTTTAAATGGAGCCCGTGAAGGAGGAAAAAGCCAGCGATTTCTTGGACGTTCTTGAGGCGATTTGCTGTTGCAAATCAGGGTCTTCAACCACGGTTCAAGCGATCAACAAGCAAGCAATCTAAAGGCATTTGTAAAGTGTTTTCTTTACTTCTATTGCATTGTATTTCATCTTATTTTCTTGTTGTATTTAGTTTATTGTTGTAAACTATTGTACGAGGTTTCTCCGCCTCCGACTTGTATCGAGAAGGAGTATTTGTGATTAGTGATTGCATTGGCATCGTTAGAGCTCATTATAGCTCGATCCATGGAGTAGGAACCGTTCGGTTCCAAACCACGTTAAACATTTGTGTTTGCGTGATTGTCTTGTTTCGTTATTGCTATTATTATTATTATTCCATTGCGCATAACGAGCTTTGTAGAGACGAACGTGAACGTATTCCATCGACGTATAGCACGATGCTATTCACCCCCTCTAGCATTCCAACAATCCCCTACAAGTGGTATCAGAGTGAGGCCGCTTTTCAAGGTTTAACAACTAAGGGAGCACGCTAGAGGGTGAAGATGGAAGTCCAAGAACAACTAGGATGGGATATCAACACGCCGGTCCCTTATGCTTTCTATGGATGAGAATGCTTCAATTCTTGGAAGAGAAGAATTGAAGATTTTTTGATGATGAAGGATTTTGAGGAATGACCCATATTAATGGAACGATTTGAGTATCCAAGAGGACCAAAAGGTGGCTTCCTCAAAAAGAAGAGATGGAGTGAGGAGCAACTCCAACAATTTGAGAAAAGCAAGAAGATAATCGAACTCATTTTTGATTTAATTCCTAATGACTTGTTGTGTAGCCTAGGTAATTATATAGATGCCAAAGAGCTTTGGAGCGATTTGGCCAAGCTTCATGAAAGTCCATCACCAGTCCAAGAGGAAGGGACCGAAGAGGAAAATGCATCATCCTCACAAGGAAGTGAGGACTTGGAGGTTGAGAGATCATCAACATCCAAGGAGGAAGAGGAAGTAGAATCGGAGGAGACCTCCACCTCTAGGATTGAGGGGGAGGAGATTAGATCACCGAAGCAACACCAAGAAGAAGCTTCGACATCCGGTCAAGATGAAGAAGCTCAAAATCCAATTCCGGCCTCCATTGACTTAGGTAACTCAAACACCGTAATTAAAAATAAAAATAATATTATGTGTTTTGAGTGTAGGGAACTTGGGAACTATAAGAGTAAATGCCCAAAGAAAGTCAAGAAGACTCCTCTGGCTCCAAAGATCAAAGATGCCGGTGCCCAAAGTCAAAAGAGCAAGGAGCATATCATATGCTTCAAGTGCAATTCAAAAGGGCATTACCGGAGTCAATGTCCAAAGGGAGAGAAAAAGAGAGCATCACAAGTAGGGGGAGTCTCTAAGGCAAACCCTAAGGTATATCTAAATAATGCTCTTTCTTTAAATTATAGGCAAAAGCATGCTAGAACTAATTTTAGCAATCTTGCTATATATCATAAAGAGCATGCTAGGAATAACAAATATATTTGTTTAGGTGCCAAAAATGTTAATATTTCAAATAAGGAAAAATTTGGGACTAATGTCCCTAGAAAAACCATACCTAAGGAATCTATTAGGAAAATACAAGAGCACCTAGGTTTCAACCCTAAATGGACTAGACATATACCTAGGAAGAACCATGCCCAAAGACCAAATCAAATTTCTAAAATTGGGCAATTAGAATTAGAAAACCAATCCTTGAGATCAAGGCTTGAAAAACTTGAGAAGACCCTTAGGAATATACAAAATCAATTTAAAGGGTCAAATGATCAAAAGTCTAGGTCAAAAAGTCAAAGTCAACACCTAGGACCCAAGAGACAAAAGTCATCCAAGGGTAAGCAAGGTTTGGGTCACAAACCTAAGCCTAAGGTGGCATATCATAGTGTTCCATTTGATTATGGAACACAAACTAGGTCTAGGAAGACCAAGGTCAATAGGGAAGTCATCCCTAGAGTTGACCATGGTGTGTGTCTAGTGGCTAGGGTTTCAAGGAAACCTAGGGTGGCCACTAAAAAGGTTGCAAGGGGAGTTACCCCTAGAGTCAACCTAGGTAAGACCAAAATGACCAAGGCTAACAAGCCTAGAAGGGTCACTAGGAAGGTATCTAGGAAGGTTATCCCTAAGGAATACCTAATTAACCCTAGGAGCTCAAATAGGTTTTGGGTTCCTAAGAGCGTGATTGATTCACGCTAGATGGGTTTAGGGTGTGCCAATCTTGATTGGATGGGTAGTTAACTCAACCATGGTAAAGGTGGCACTTTAGGTAATTTTCAAGGTTATGGGTACCTTGAAAATAGATTTAATCTTATTATCCTAAAAGATTTTAGGATGTGTCAATACATCTTTGGAATTATGAAAAATCAATTAAATTGGCACAATTTAGGTTTAGAGGTTAGTGTGTCATTTTGGGTTTTTGGCACACTTGGGAGATTAGTAGTAATATGACAAAATAAATCTAATTATAACAAATGACAACTAATATTAAATTTTAGGTATTATTATACCTATACTTTTTATATGCCATGCATTATTTGCCGTATAACATGTCATGACATCATATTTATTTTTATCATTTATATGTCATGATCATGTTTAGGATTAAGGATTAAATGTCATGTGTTTTTAAATTTAATCATTTGCCATGACATCATGATCATTGACCATGATTAATTATTGCTATCATTATGCCATGATCATTTCATGCATTTAAATTGATTAAAATTGATTTAAGGACAATGACATGACTTGGAGTCCCATTTATAAGAGAATCAAGTAGAGTTGCCTTAGAAAAATGCATGAAACCCTAGATTAGGGAGAACAAAACCCACATCTCACATTAAATTGACATGTATATGTATTTATACACCCTAGATACATGTGTGTTGTTAGGATATGAGTTAAGTTTAAGGTGCATAGTTTTTGCATCTAGATGAACTAAAACTCATCTTATTTCATTGGAGGATCATTGGGAAAGCTTGTGTACAAGTCATGTACATTGACCCCAAGGAATATGATCCAAAATAAGGTTTTAAAAACATTTTAAAATCATTTTGAAAAACCTTGGTGAAGTCTATCTTTTGATAGCAATCACCATTGATGAGATTGATACAAAGTGAGCTAAAACTTTGAAATTTTTATTCACTTTTGGATTTTGTATCAATTTCGATATTTTATGGGTAAAATATTTTTCTACCATTTTCACCCATTGTATGTGTCATAAGTATTATACGTATGAATTTTCACGATTTTTCGACATACATATAATTATTTATGAATTTCCAAAATCTATTTCTGATAACTGAAATTCGGAAATTTGATTATCGATTGATCGCTTTGGTGGCGATCGATGAGAGTGGAAGTCATCGTTATCGTGAGTAGTATCAAGGCTAATTTCGGGAAAACAAGGTATGTTTAGCCCGTGTTCAACTACGGTTAAGGTCCCTAACCACTCCTAACCGTAAGATATGCTTTGGGAAGCATTATAAAGGGTGAAAATCCATTGGATATGGATTAGGAGAGGTGTTAGGATAATGTATCAAATTTAAGGTATATGAAAGTTCATGTTTGAACTTTGAACCTTATTTTTGATGGTTTAGAGTTCCTATTGTCTTAGGGACTTCTCAAGGACATTATTGGTGCAATGGTCAAGGGGGGAGAAAGCCTTTAGGAGGAGGTATCCATCATAGGATGATGGATGGTATCTTTCCTCATGAAGGGAAAAAGGGATTTTGAGATATCCAATTTGGAAATTGGAAGAGTGTATAGGATTGCCTCTCTTGAGTGATATGGGACTTATCACTAGGAAGATGGTAGGCATCCTAGGTATTTTTGGACCAAGGGGGAGATTGAAAGATCTTATTGGGACATGAGACATTGATCTCCTTGGAGAGAATCTTTTTGATGTTAGTCAAAAAGAGGGAGAATATTTTGGGAGAAGGTAAAATTACTAATTTGGGATAATTGGTAAGACATTTGAGTTAGTGTTCTAACTCAATGGTTTGTTTGGTTTTTGTCAAACATCAAAAAGGGGGAGATTGTTGGTGCAATCGGCCTAGGTCACGATTGACCAGGACTCGAGTTTAACTCGAGTGATGTTTTGATGTTTGACAAAGTGAGTTGACATTGATGTTTGACATTAATGTCTGTTAATGTTTTGGAGAGATTGTTTATACAATCAACCCGGGTTAGGTTTAATCGGACTCGAGTTTGACTCGAGGGAGACTTTGTATTAGTAATATATGAGAGATGTCCTAAGGCAATCACCTTATGTTTGAACCATTTATTTGATAAATGAAGATTCACTATTTGAGTATACATGTTTTCATGTATTTGATTAGATCTTAAACTCATTTACTGAATGTCCACGATACGATTCACAGCATGAGAGAATTTGTAATTGGATCACAACTAGTGAGTATCTCTAAATGTGTAATTGTGATGTATTGGAATTATCCCTAGTCGATGAATTGATGGATTTGGACACCATCGATTCTGTCGAGACTAGCATGAGGTATACTCCTTGGTGTATCCAAGCAGCTGATTTTCACTGGCTAGAGACATTGTGATGTCCGGAGTTAATCGTGGATGCTAGTTATGGTAACTAGTTCATTGGAGTGACCAGACGTAAGACTTCATATGGTTCTCTGCATATATAGATATGTCAATGAAGTTCTTACTGCAGCTTAAGTGCAATGTTTCTTTGACTTGCGGTATTCAAGTCATCTTGATCATAAAGACTTATGCTTTGACATCTTAAGCAAGCATCTCTGAGGAGATGTGGACCCAGGATGATTGGGTATAAGTCGAAGTGATCAAAGGTGTTTGAATAGCCTATAAAGGATTCACCACTCCTTGCGAGGAGATGTATACCCATGGCCTCTCGTCGGATTGTTACTAAAGTCTTTGGCCAAAGAATTACATGTTCAGAGTAAGGTACTCTTCGATACATGTGTAGTAACTAGAATCCGTCGGACGAGGAAATGATACTTGGGCTAGGTGTGACGTAGTCAACCTAGTGGGGACTGACACTATAGACCATGTCCGGAACCAAGTGGGTATAAGATGAGTAAAGAGAATGGGGCACGATTCATTGTTGCTGTTGAAGGGTTTCAGAAATAGTTCTGGATCAACCGTTGATCTTTTCGGTTAATTGGGGATCATGATGTACTACTAGGTGCCACTCATGATCGTTCTATAATTATTGGTTAATTATAGACGGCCAACATAAACTGAGAACTTATTTGGTCACATGCACAATGAGCATAATCCGAAGGATTTAAAACAAGCTTGAGAATGAGATTCTCAGACTGAGAGAAACTAGGTTTAGTTGGACCAAACAAGAAGCGAGCATGAAATCGTTTCAGTCATAATGGAAGCATGGATGGGCCATGTCTTATGAAGACATGATGGATGAACCAAATTGGTTTGGTTTTTATCCAATGGAGGAGAATAAACCAAAGGGTTTGGTTTGTTTTAAATGAATGAACCAAAGTTGGTTCGGTTCATTTTAACTTAAAATAGACCAACATGGTTTGGTTTATTTTAACTTAAATTAATGGAGTGGGTTAACGGGCATTTGGTTATGCTCCGATAACCATTAAGAGAATTTGTTCTCTATAAAATAGGGCTTAAGGGTTTTGTGAAAACCTAATTCAAGTAACCCTAAAGTTGTCGCCCCTCCTTCTCCTTGTGAAGTCGGCGCCAACTCCTTGTCGCCGCCCACCACTGCCCAGCCCCTCTTGCCGGCGTCCAGCAGCTGCCGTCCTCCCCTCTTGCCGGCGTCGAGCTGCTGCTGGAGGAGCTCCGGTGATCTTCCTTGGCTCCAGTGACAAGGTGAGCGTCTAGCTTCCTTATTTGGCCGGCACCAATCCTCCACCAAAGCTGTCCAGTTTTCTGGACAGCTTTTTTACTTTGTGTCGGAGCGTCGTTTGGATGACGTTTGGAGCTCCGACACCGGCTTCCTTGCCGGGGATTCGATCTCCGGTAATCCTCATAGGTGGAGGATGAAGGATTTGTCAAACGGTTGACGAATACCTTTCCGGAGAAGTGAGTTTTTGAGGACTCGTTTTGGATCCGAATTAGGATTCGGATTGTGATCTTCTCTCGATCACATCGTCTTCAACACGAGGCTAGTAACTCATACGAAGACGAGGCTCGTGACTTTGTGAAGTCATCCCAAAGATACTTCGTGTGAATACAGATAGAGATGATTCTAGCAAGGATCGTTTCGGTTGATGCCTTTTCCGCTACACGTGATACGTCAGGTATACGTAGCATAAATTTCCTTTTATTGCAAAATTTGAATTTATGGTTATGTCTACACATGTTGTACTATGCATGCGTGTGGTGTGTGTGTTGTAATAAATTAGATTTATTATTTTATTTCTTCCGCTGTGCACATGTTTACGAAACATGTTTGAACACACACTCGCCGCGGTGCCGGAAACCCAACAGTGGTATCAGAGCCCAGGTTGTGATTCAACATAATCGTAAAATTATTTTACGATAGTCATAATGGTATTTATGGAAATTTTCTATTTTTGTAAAGTTAGAAGTATTTATGGAAAATTTTAATTTTGGAAAGTCTAGAAGTATTTATGGAAATCTTCTACTTTTGGAAAGTTAGAAGTATTTATGGAAATTAATATTTTCCATAAATAAAATATTTGATTAGATTTAAAAATATGTTTCCTAATTTAATCATGATTTGATTTGGGAAATCAAATCTTAAAATATTTTATTTCCATAAGTAGTTTTGATGATTTAGGAAATTTATTTCCTAAATTGACTTTCCTTAATCAACACTTTCCACAATTAAAATATGTGATTAGAATTGGAAATTTGTTTCCTAATTTAATCATGATTTGATTTGGAGAATCAAATCTTAAACATATTTTATTTCTATAAATAGTTATGACATATAAGAAAATTTTGTACATGTCATAATTGTATGCCATGTAATTGCATTAGATGAATATCATTATGCCATGCGTGTCGTGACATATAGATGTTTGCCATGTATGTCATGTCATGTAGATAATAGTTATTTGCATGCAAAGAGGATGAGACATAAAAAACCTTTACTCAATATTAAAGCTCACACCTTCCATTAATATAGTTAGAACCAGAGTTCCGTTTCTTATTTGGGTTGTTGGACTCTCTCCAAGCCCAACTCGAACTCGAACATGTTCAAACCATGGAATAGTTTAATACTAATATGATAAGAGTCAGAGGTCAATCGTTAGCTTTGGTTGTTGGACTCTCTCCAAGGTGGGCTAATTGGTTGAATGTGCTCTAACCATATTAAAACTATTTCTCGATTAATGGGTTGGCTTTAACCTGGAGCATCGGCTTGTTGGACTCTCTCCAAGGTCGATGTGAAGGGAGGAGAAGTTGGGTTCTAAGAATATGATGCATACTTGTTAATGAGTTAACAACACGATGTATGTGTGAACATTCAATTAGTTGATAGCACATTGTGATAGTTGCATATATGTGATATGCAATCGGTATATTTGATACCTACCATCGTAGCTATGAATGGCTTGTTGGACTCTCTCCAAGGTTGTTCATATCTATGATGGATATCATCCCATTCGGAGATGGACCTACGATCTCTCGAAGTGATTTTGGGGTTTTTGAAATTCGAAAAATGAATGGGATTTATAAATGTATGTTGATGCATTTTAAAATCATTTTCTCATATATGCTCATTTTGTATTTCTAAGATAATCTATTGATCATGATGTCTTTGAATTTGCGTTCCATTTTGGATTTAAATAAATTAACTGGGGCGAACTTCTTGGACTGAATTACAAACTTGAGAATTATTCTCAAGGTTGAAAAGCTTACAAATATCCTCGAAGCGCCTCTTCCCGCCCGTCCTAGTGACAATGCAACTCTGGACCAATTGTTGGCCTATTAGAAACATGTGACTGATTCTGAAATGGCGAGTTGCATCATGCTAGCCATGATGGTACCTGAGCTGTGGAAGCAGCATGAGCATATGGATGCTCATACCATAGTCTTTCATCTTTATGAGTTGGTTGATGAGCAAGTGAGATTCGAAAGGTTCGATGTCTCCAAGCTCCTCTTCACCTCTGAGATGCAAGAATGTTCATCTGTGGTACTGCTCAACATGCTGAAGACTGTGGAGTCTTCTATGAAGCATGAGCAGGGGAGGGTGCTGTAAGTTGATTCCTCGAAGAAAGGTTCTAAGAGGAAGTCAAAGGAATAGCAGAAGGGGAAGAAAAAGGCTAAAAACTAGCTCAAAAGGACACTTGCCAACATTATGGCAAGGAGGGCCATTGGCGAAGAAATTGCAAGATTTATCTTGAGTTCATGAAGAAGAATAGGGCATCGGATGCCCCATCTTCTTCAGATATATTCGTTATTGATTGTCATTCTATTTCCTCAAACACTTGGGTATTGGATACTGGGTATGGCTCACATATATGTAAAGACATACATGGGTTAAGGAATAGAAGAAGACTCGTCAAGAGAGAGTCAAATTTACATGTTGGGAATGGAGCAAAGGTTGCTGCACTCGCCATCGGAACGTATTTGTTGAAGCTCTCTACAGGACTTGTCTTTGAACTGGACAATTGCTTTTAAGTTCCTTCGTTGATAAAGAACATCATTTCTATTTCTTATTTAAATAGAAATTGGTACCATTTGACTTTTAGTAACAATTGTTGTTACATAACTTTGAATGGAGTTTTTTATGGGACTAGAACTTTAAGCAATGGTATTTATACGTTGGACGTATTTAGTGATGATTTCAATATCGAAGCGAGCAACAAGGGTGCTCGAAAAGATAATAAATTAGACTCCTACATGTGGCATTGTCGTCTTGGCCATGCAAGCAAGAAACGCATGTCCAAATTACACCGATGTAGAATTATGGAATCGTTTGAATTGGATTCATATGATACATGTGAATCGTGCTTAAAAGGCAAGATGACTAAGTTACCTTTTATAGGAAAAGGTGAACGAGTGGGAGAGTTGCTAGGTCTAATACATACTGATGTATGTGGACCTATGTCAACTCAAGCTTTAGGAGGCTATAGCAACTTCATTACATTCACCGATGATCACTGACGGTTTGGGTATGTGTTCTTGATGAAACACAAGTCTGAAGCCTTTGAAAGGTTCAAAGAATTCAGAAATGAAGTAGAGAAATAACATGACAAGAGTATTAAAATACTTCGATCGGATCGAGGTGGTGAATACTTAAGTCAAGAGTTTCTTGATTATCTAAGAGACAATGGTATATTGTCTCAATGGACTCCTCCATATACACCACAGCATAATGGTGTATCTGAGAGGCATAATAGGACCTTGTTGGACATGGTCAGGTCAATGATGAATCATGTGAATCTTCCCAAGTCCTTTTAGGGATATGCACTTCAGACAGCTGTTTACTTGTTAAACAGAATGCCAACTAAGGTAGTCTCTACTACTCTATATGAGATATGGAATAGTAAGAAACCTCATGTATCTTACTTGAAGATATGGGGTTGTCCTGCTTATATGAAGCGGACTGTATCAGATAAATTGGATGCTAAGTCTGATAAATATCTATTTATTGGATACCCTAAGGAAACAATGTTAGTAATATATGAGAGATGTCCTAAGGCAATCGCCTTATGTTTGAACCATTTATATGATAAATGAACATTCACTATTTGAGTATACATGCTTTCATGTATTTGATTAGATCTTAAACTCATTTACTAAATGTCCACAATACAATTCACAGCATGAGAGAATTTATGATTGGATCACAACTAGTGAGTATCTCTACATGTGTAATTGTGATGTATCGAAATTATCCCTAGTCGATGAATTGATGGATTTGGACACCATCAATTTTGTCGAGACTAGTACGAGGTATACTCCTTGGTGTATCCAAGCAGCTGATTCTCACTAGCTGGAGACATTGTGATGTCCCGAGTTAATCGTGGATGCTAGTTATGGTAACTAATTCATTGGAGTGACCAGCCGTAAGACTTCATATGGTTCTCTGCATATATAGATATGTCAATGAAGTTCTTACTGCTGCTTAAGTGCGATGTTCCTTTGACTTGCGGTATTCAAGTCATCCTGATCATAAAGACTTATGCTTTGACATCTTAAGCAAGCATCTCTAAGGAGATGTGGATCCGGGATGATTGGGTATAAGTCGAAGTGATCGAAGGTGTTTGAATAGCCTATAAAGGATTCACCACTCCTTGCGAGGAGATGTATACCCATGGCCTCTCATCGAATTGTTATTAAAGTCTTTGGCTAAAACATTACATGTTTAGAGTAAGGTACTCTTCGATACTGTAGGGAATTCTTTATGCCAAATGGCATATGCGCAACGGAAAAATTAGGATCCCTTCCAAGTGATCCATGCGAAAGCAAACTCGTATAAAATAAATTTCTCTAAACCAAACCTATCTTATAGGAGAGGATTACCTTTGTTGCGTGCCCTTGTTAATCCCGCTTCTTCCTTTTGTTTGTTGGATCTTTAGCACGTTCAAGTGTCCGTGCCTCTATATGTATCCACACGAGCAAGCTCTTGTCTCACAAAAGAAAACTAGAGGAGCTCTCCTTTACTTCTTGCTAGAGAAGTCCCTAAAGGAGAGGAAGCTAGGGAAAAAGAGAAGGGAAGAAGAAGACTACTCTTCTTGCTACTTCACAAAAGCCACACAACAATAAGCTCTCAAGCTCTCTCCAAGCCTCAAGCTCCCAACAACCACACCTACAATTGCTTTGGCCGGCCACTCCATGGGGTCTTTTATAGGGTTGGAAAAACCCTTTCACCTCCACACATTCAATGCAATCCATTGCATTGGGACATTTGTTTGGCCGGCCATTTAAGGAGACAAAACCATTTTGTTTCCTTCCACCTTATCTAGCTTAGGTGGATGCTTAGGTGGCATGCTTATGTGGCATGCTTATGTGGCATTCTTATGTGGCATTCATGCATGTTGAATTAATCTTATTAATTCAATTAAGCTTATGTTATCATATTGAATTAATCTTATTAATTCAATTAAGCTTATGTTATCATATTGAATTAATCTTATTAATTCAATTAAGCTTATGTTATCATATTGAATTAATCTTATTAAATCAATGAGGTAACATATTGAATTAATCTCATTAAATCAATTAGCTAAAATTCTCATTAAGCTTAAAGTCCAAAAACCATTTTGTACTTAAGCTTATTCCCAAATTATTCTAGTCAAACTAGAATACTCTAATTCCTCTAATCATCATGCTCTTTGTGTGTGACCCTATAGGCTCTCATAACGTTGGCAGTGGACCTAAACTCTTTTAGATACACAAGCAATGAGCGGCATCTAACAATACATCATTGCTACCCAAGTTATGAGATAAGTCAAGATCCGACTAACCTTTCCGTGACTACTATAATATATGACCGTGTCCTTCTATCCTTGATATCAGATTGATCAATGAGGCATAGACCGTGTCATCCTCGATCAATCTATGTGTTTCTTGATCCCCGAGTAAACTAACTCAAACAAATGAGCTCAATATCTCATATTGACTCATTCGAGCATGGCCATGCGTTTTAGTAGTTCTACTCAATCAAGGGGCCACTCGATATCACTCTCGTCATACGAGAGGATAGATCCCATCTACATCACTCACATCCTCGCGCATAATTTGTTATATACCCAAGAATCGCTTTATGGTCCACCTGTTACGGGTGACGCTTGCGATACCAAAGTACATAACTCCTTATGTAGGGAACCGTAGTGACTTCGTGTCCGAGGACTATTCATACCAATAGTCACATGAGAAAGTTTATGACACTCATATAACGATCCATGAAACTTTCTCATGGCGATTGGATATATATTCTCTAATATATACCCATGTGTCAACTTGATATCATATATCCATGACTTGTGAGATCAAGTCATCAATTGACCTACATGCTAGTCTTTATGTATTAATATTGCCCTTGCATATTAATACTTGACTAGAACATTTAGAAAGTGTTCTCTCTGACCTCTCATAATCAAGTTACGCAATTGATGTCGTAGACAAGAACCTACTTTTCTAGGGCATTACTATATTTAATTTAGTGCACAAGCAAGACTTAAATATAATAACCAATCCTTTGCCTTTATAGAATATGATACAAAATGTTCCCTATTCAACCATCACATGATTGGTTCTTAGGGCTATAACTAACAATCTCCCACTAGCACTAGTACCAATCACTATGATATCTAATACCTAGTGACCTAGTGTGACCATCATGCTTCCTCTGTAGAAGCCTTGGTGATGGATCTGCAATGTTAGCTTACATCGGTACTTTCTGCATATCCTCACATCTCCTCTATCGATGATCTCTCGAATGAGATGGAAGCGCCGCAGATATGTGTTTGGTCCAGATGTGATCGAGGTTCCTTAGCACTGCAATAGCCCCATTGTTGTCACAATAGAGGTCTATTGGATCTGCAATGCTAGGAACTACCCCAAGTTCAGCGATGAACTTACGAGCCAAAGCAACCTCCTTTCTTTGCATCGGATGCAATATACTCTTGTAGAATCGGCAATCGTGTCATGCTTTGAACTCTTCCGACTCACAACTCCACCATTCGAGGCAAAACCATTACCCGATTGTGATCTATAGTCATCCTTGCTGTTTGGAAGCTTGCATCAACATAACCCTTCTGACTAGCTCCTCATTGCCTCCAAATATCGGAAATATTCTTTCGTTCTTCGTAAGTATTTAAGAATATTTTTATTGCTATCCGATGACTTTCACTGGATCCGATCGAGTATCTACTCGTCATGCTCAAAGCATACGAGGCGTCAGACAGTACAAAGCATGGCGTACATGATAGACCCTATGGCGAGCATAAGGGATCTTATCCATGCGATCTCTCTCCTCCTTAGAAGAGGGACATTGAGTCTTGAAAGACTCACACCATGTGATAAAGCGAAATCCTTTCTTGGAATTTTGCATAGCAAAACGATCTAGCACTTTATCAATGTATGTACTCTGACTTAGGCCAAGTAATCTTTTAGATCTATCTCTATAGATCTTGATGCCTAGAATATAGGCAGCTTCACCTAAGTCTTTCATCGAGAAACAATTCCCTAACCACATCTTCATAGACTGGAGTGAGGGAATATCATTTCCGATGAGAAGTATGTCATCTACATACAAGACAAGAAATACAACTGTGCTCCCACTATTTCTCTTGTAGACACAAGGTTCATCTTCATTCTTGATGAAACCAAACTCCTTGATTGCATCATCGAATCGAAGATTCACTTCGAGGCTTGCTTTAGTCCATAAATGGACCTTTGCGGTTTGCATACCTTTCCAGGATGCTTTGGATCTTCAAAACCCTCGGTGTGTCATGTACACATCCTCGAGTAGCTTTCCATTGAGCGGTTTTGACATCCATCTGCCAGATCTCATAATCGTGGTAGGCTGCAATAGCAAGTATGATCCGAATGGATTTAAGCATCGCAACTGGTGAAAAGGTTTCATCATAGTCAATACCATGAATTTGTTTGAATCCTTTCGCCACCGATCTACCTTTATAGGTATGCTTATTACCATCCATGTCAGTCTTTACTTTAAAGACCCACTTACACCCAATGGGTTTTACCCCTTCAGGTGGATCAACCAAGGTCCATACTTGGTTAGTGTACATGGATTCCATTTTGGATCTCATGGCCTCTAGCCATTTCTCGGAATCTGGGCTCATCATAGCTTCTTGATAGGATGTAGGCTCGTCAAGATCGACAAGCAATACATCACCATTGTCAGTCAAGAGAAAAGAATATCTCTTGGGTTGACGACGGATCCTGTCAGATCTACGAAGAGGTTGGTCTACTTGAACAAGTGTTTGTTCCACAACTCTTTGGGCAACAATTTCCTCATCCACAACACTTTGTGGTTCCTGTTCATTTTCCATCGAAGCCTTAGTGTTATCGTCATCTTGAACTTCTTCAAGATGAATTTTACTCCCACTAGTTTTTCTAGAAATAAATTCTCTTTCTAGAAAGACAGCATTTCTGGCAACAAGGACCTTGCCAAGTGTGGGATTGTAAAAGTAATATCCCTTAGTTTCCTTGGGATATCCGACAAAATAACACTTATCTGATTTGGGTCCTAGTTTATCTGAGACTTGACGTCTTACATAAGCTTCACAACCCCAAATCTTTATAAAAGACATTTTGGGACTCTTCCCAGTCCATATCGTATATGGTGTCTTTTCTACGGCTTTTGATGGGATGCGATTAAGTGTGAAAGCGGCTGTCTCTAGAGCTAGTCCCCAAAAGGAAGTAGGTAGATCAGTCTGGCTCATCATTGATCGTACCATATCTAATAGAGTACGATTTCTCCTCTCAGATACACCATTCCATTGTGGTGTTCCAGGGGGAGTGAGTTGGGATATTATCCCACACTCAGCCAGGTGATCACGAAACTCTTGACTAAGGTATTCACCACCTCGATCTGATCGAAGTAGCTTGATACGCTTACCAAGTTGGTTTTGTACTTCATTCTTGAATGCTTTGAACTTTTCAAAGGATTCTGACTTATGTCTCATCAAATATAAGTAGCCAAATCTACTCATATCATCAGTGAAAGTAATAAAGTACTTATAGCCTCCTCTGGCTTCGACATTGAAAGGCCCACATACATCAGTATGTATGAGTCCTAACAAGTCTGTCGCTCTCTCTCCATGTCCACTAAATGGAGTTTTAGTCATCTTTCCTAAAAGGCAAGATTCGCATACCTCATATGATTCAAAATCAAATGAGTCCAATAATCCATCTTTATGGAGTTGGGATATGCGTTTTTCATTTATGTGACCTAGGCGACAGTGCCAGAGATATGTTTGGTTCGAATCATTCGATTTGAACCGCTTGGTATTTACGTTATAAATTGGGTTTTCTAAATCTAGAACATAGAGACCATTCATAAGTGGTGCATTACAATAGAACATTTCATTCAAATAAATGGAACAACATTTGTCCTTTATTATAAAAGAAAAGTTTTTCTTGTCTAAACAAGATACATAAATTATGTTCTTTGTCAATGCAAGTACATATAAGCACTCCTCTAGTTCTAAGATAAGCCCAGTGGGCAAAGATAAAGAATATGTTCCTACAGCTACAGCAGCAACTTTTGCGCCATTGCCTACTCGTAGGTCTACTTCGCCTTTTGCCATTTGTCTACTATTTCTCAGTCCCTGCACATTATTACAAATGTGAGATGCACATCCGGTATCTAATACCCATGTAGAAGAAATAGATAGATTAACTTCTATAACATGTATACCTGAGGCAGAAGTCCCACTTCTTTTATTCTTTACTTCCTCAAGGTAGACTTTGCAGTTCCGCTTCCAGTGTCCAGTCTCACCGCAATGGAAGCAGTCCCCTTCCTTAGGTACTTTACCTTTACCCTTTGAAGTGGATGAATTGGCCTTGCCTTTGGCTTGGGTCTTACCCTTGCCTTTGCGCTTACCTTTGCCCTTCTTGACCATTAGTACGTTGCTAACTTTCTTTTTGAGATTCGGTTCGTGATTCTTAACATCTTTGAGAATCTCAGAAAAGGTTTATCAATTTCATTCATGTTATAATTCATGAATTGATTATATGCTTCCAGCGATTGCGAGATAACATCGGTTGCCAATTCTTGGCTCTGGAAAACCTAGTCTTTCAGGTTCTCAACGTACCCAATCATTTTGAGTCGTGAGTTCCTACAGTGTTCCTTCTTGCATCTTGCATGCAAAAAGAGCCTTAGACACTTCAAACGCTCGTGCCTAGCTTGTCCTTGATATAGTTGTTTCAAATGCTCAACCATATCATAGGCATCCATGTTCTCATGTTGCTTCAAGCTCGAGTTCATGGTGGCAAGCATAAGACATGACACATCTAATCGTCATCTTGATGCTTCTTATAAGCATCCTTTTCAAGACGAGTGTAAGCATGGGCGGGTGTTTGTGGGTAGACTGCCTAGGACATACACTTATGCTCTTGTTTGAGGATAATCCTCAAGTTCCTATACCAGTCAAGAAAGTTTGCTCCATTAAGCTTGTCCTTCTCAAGGACAGATCGCAAGTTGAGGGGGTGTGTCGTGTTAGATGTCATGGTGATCTACAACATTAAAATGCAAAGTTAAGTATCATACCTAAATCATTTAATTAGGCCTTTAATTAAATGAGGCTCCCACTAAATTCTCATAGCTACTATTTAGCTATAAATTTATATGGGATAAAGATCCACATTATAATTCGTCTTGAGTTAGCTTTGGCTAATCGCCCAAGACGTAGTATAATTAGGTAGGCAATCTTTTTCCAATTACATCTGATGTAACTCTTTAATAGCTTTGGTTAAGTTTTAGATTAGTTTAGTGTTTATTCCTAAACCAGCTTCCAGGCTGTGGCGAGGCACAGGGGCCTTCTTGGATATCGGAGCAACGACCACTTCTAAGACAAAGCTGATGTTCGGAAATCACATAAAACTAATTTTAAAACTTATGTTCAAAGCTAATATATGCCTTTACTTTCTTAACTAATTAAGAAAACTTAATTAAGTCTTAACCAAGTTTGATAGCGGGACATCACGATTGTCCACTCGCACTCTTCCAAGATAAAATGCATTGCTTTGCTTTGGCAAACCCAATAACAAATGATCGAGGAAGTAGTGAGTACCAAGCTTTAGTAGGCATATCGTTTTTGACTTATTAAGAAATAAACATGTATCATATACATATTAGCATACATCACATATAAGCTAAACTAATCATGCATCACATACAAGCTAAACTAACATGCATCACATACATATTAAACTAAGCGTGTCATGGTTATGGCCCTTATTCTACAATCTTCTCAAGCCAATGAAAAGATTGATTGGTCAACCTAGGGATAGCATCTTCTCCTAAGTGCTTCCTTTTGGTTGTCTTGTGTGTTGACTTCCTCCTTGTAACCTCATCTTCCAATGGACCCTCCATCTTTGTTTTGTACATTACAAAGGAGAAATACTCGAGTTACATTCGAGTCTAAAACTAATTTTACAACAAGAATTTTAGGAGGAAGGCAAGACACGCAGCCGATTTAAGAATTACAACACACACACATTCACAAACTTTTTGGGACTAGGCCATAACCATGCACCATGTCATTTTAACTTTTAAAAGACATTGGATATTTTATTATGTTTGACAATTGCTAATGCAATTATCAACTCATAATAAAATTTATCCTACTTCTATCACATATAAAATAGAAAACCTATTTTATACGATCTTTCATAAGTGGCTCTGATACCACTTTGTAGGGAATTCTTTATGCCAAATGGCATATGCGCAACGGAAAAATTAGGATACCTTCCAAGTGATCCATGCGAAAGCAAACTCGTATAAAATAAATTTCTCTAAACCAAACCTATCTTATAGGAGAGGATTACCTTTGTTGCGTGCCCTTGTTAATCCCGCTTCTTCCTTTTTGTTTGTTGGATCTTTAGCACGTTCAAGTGTCCGTGCCTCTATATGTATCCACACGAGCAAGCTCTTGTCTCACAAAAGAAAACTAGAGGAGCTCTCCTTTACTTCTTGCTAGAGAAGTCCCTAAAGGAGAGGAAGCTAGGGAAAAAGAGAAGGGAAGAAGAAGACTACTCTTCTTGCTACTTCACAAAAGCCACACAACAATAAGCTCTCAAGCTCTCTCCAAGCCTCAAGCTCCCAACAACCACACCTACAATTACTTTGGCCGGCCACTCCATGGGGTCTTTTATAGGGTTGGAAAAACCCTTTCACCTCTACACATTCAATGCAATCCATTGCATTGGGACATTTGTTTGGCCGGCCACTTAAGGAGACAAAACCATTTTGTTTCCTTCCACCTTATCTAGCTTAGGTGGATGCTTAGGTGGCATGCTTATGTGGCATGCTTATGTGGCATTCTTATGTGGCATTCATGCATGTTGAATTAATCTTATTAATTCAATTAAGCTTATGTTATCATATTGAATTAATCTTATTAATTCAATTAAGCTTATGTTATCATATTGAATTAATCTTATTAATTCAATTAAGCTTATGTTATCATATTGAATTAATCTTATTAAATCAATGAGGTAACATATTGAATTAATCTCATTAAATCAATTAGCTAAAATTCTCATTAAGCTTAAAGTCCAAAAACCATTTTGTACTTAAGCTTATTCCCAAATTATTCTAGTCAAACTAGAATACTCTAATTCCTCTAATCATCATGCTCTTTGTGTGTGACCCTATAGGCTCTCATAACGTTGGCAGTGGACCTAAACTCTTTTAGATACACAAGCAATGAGCGGCATCTAGCAATACATCATTGCTACCCAAGTTATGAGATAAGTCAAGATCCGACTAACCTTTCCGTGACTACTATAATATATGACCGTGTCCTTCTATCCTTGATATCAGATTGATCAATGAGGCATAGACCGTGTCATCCTTGATCAATCTATGTGTTTCTTGATCCCTGAGTAAACTAACTCAAACAAATGAGCTCAATATCTCATATTGACTCATTCGAGCATGGCCATGCATTTTAGTAGTTCTACTCAATCAAGGGGCCCACCGATATCACTCTCGTCATATGAGAGGGATAGATCCCATCTACATCACTCACATCCCTCCGCATAATTTGTTATATACCCAGTAATCGCCTTTATGGTCCACCCTGTTACGGGTGACGTTTGACGATACCAAAGTACATAACTCCTTATGTAGGGAACCGTAGTGACTTCAGGTCTGAGGACTATTCATACCAATAGTCACATGAGAAAGTTTATGACACTCATATAACGATCCATGAAACTTTCTCATGGCGGGTCAGTTCAGTATATATTCTCTAATATATACCCATGTGTCAACTTGATATCATATATCCATGACTTGTGAGATCAAGTCATCAATTGACCTACATGCTAGTCTTTATGTATTAATATTGCCCTTGCATATTAATACTTGACTAGGAACATTTAGAAAGTGTTCTCTACAGCCTCTCATAATCAATTCTGCCAATTGATGTGCTGTAGACAAGAACCTACTTTTCTAGGGCATTACTATATTTAATTTAGCTGGCACAAGCAAGACTTAAATATAATAACCAATCCTTTGCCTTTATAGAATATGATACAAAATGTTCCCTATTCAACCATGACATGATTGGTTCTTAGGGCTATAACTAACAGATACATGTGCAGTAACTAGAATCCATAGGACGAGGAAATGATACTTGGGCTAGGTGTGACGTAGTCAGCCTAGTGGGGACTGACAATATAGACCATGTCCTAAACCAAGTGGGTATAAGATGAGTGAAGGGAATGTGGCACGATTCATTCGAGGTGCTGAAGGGTTTCAGAAGTAGTTCGGGATCAACCGTTGATCTTTTCGATTAATTGGGGATCATGATGTACTACTAGGTGCCACTCATGATCGTTCTATAATTAATGGTTAATTATAGATGGACAACATAAACCGAGAACCTATTTGGTCACACGCACAATGAGCGTAATCCAAAGGATTTAAAACGAGCTTGATAATGAGATTCTCAAATCGAGAGAAACTAGGTTTGGTTTGACCAAACATGGAGCGAGCATGAAATCATTTCAGTCGCAATGGAAGCGTGGATGGGCCGTGTCTTATGAAGACATGATGGATGAACCAAATTGGTTTGGTTCTAATCCAATGGAGGAGAATAACCAAAGGGGTTTGGTTTGTTTTAAACGAATGAACCTAAATTGGTTCGGTTTGTTTTAACTTAAAATAGACCAAATCGGTTTGGTTTATTTTAACTTAAGTTATTGGAGCGGGTTAACGGATTTTGGTTATGAACCAATAACCGTTAGGAGAATGTGTTCTCTATAAAAACACGGCTTAAGGGTTTTTCCAAAAACCTAAGAGATAAGCCATTGAGTTGCCGCCCAAAAACCCTGGCTCCTCTTTTGTTGTTGCAGCCCAACATGGTGTTGCCGCCAACTTCTTGGAGCTGCTGCCACCTCCTTGCCGCCGGACAACCACCTGCTGCCGCCGGCCACTTGCTGCTGCCGGTGATCATCCGGCGACCCTCCTTGGCTCCGGTGACCAAGGACTAGCCGGTCCTCTTCCCTTTGGCCAGCGCAAACTCCTCCACCAAATCTGTCCAGTTTTCTGGACAGCTTGTTTACTTCGTGTCGGAGCGTCATTTGGACGACATTTGAAGCTCCAACAGCGCCTTCCTTACCGGGGATTCGATCTCCGATAATCCTTATAGGTGGAGGACGAAGGATTCGTCAAACGGTTGACGAATACCTCTACGGAGAAACGAGTTTTTGAGGACTCGTTTCGGATCCGAATTTTGATTCGGATCGTGATCTTCTCTCGATCACATCGTCTTCAACACGAGGCTAGTAACCCGTACGAAGACGAGGCTCATGACTTTGTGAAGTCATCGCAAAGATACTCGGCTTGGATACAGATAGAGACGATTCTAGCGAGAATCATTTTGGTTGATGCCTTTCTCGCTACACGTGATACCTCAGGTATACGTAGTATAAATTTTCTTTTATTGCAAAATTTAAATTTATGGTTATGTCTACACATGTTGTACTATGCATGCGTGTGATGTGTGTGTTGTAATAAATTAGATTTATTATTTTATTTCTTCCGCTGTGCACATGTTTACGAAACATGTTCGAACACACACTCGCCGCGGTGTCGGAAACCCAACAGTGGTATCAGAGCCCAGGTTGTGTTTCGACATAATCATAAAATTATTTTGTGATAGTCATAATGATATTTCAGGAAATTTTCTACTTTTGTAAAGTTAGAAGTATTTATGGAAATTTTTCAATTTTGGAAATTCTAGAAGTATATATGGAAATCTTCTACTTTTGGAAAGTTGGAAGTATTTATGGAAATTGATATTTTCCATAAATAAAATATTTGATTATATTTTGGAAATTTGTTTCCTAATTTAATCATGATTTTATTTGGAAAATCAAATCTTAAAAATATTTTATTTTCATAAGTAGTTTTGATGATTTAGGAAATTGGTTTCCTAAATTGACTTTCCTTAATCAACACTTTCCACAAATAAAAAATATGTGATTAGATTTGGAAATTTGTTTCCTAATTTAATCATGATTTGATTTGGAGAATCAAATCTCAAACATATTTTATTTCCATAAATAGTTATGACATATAAGGAAATTTTGTATATGACATAATTGTATGCCATGTAATTGCATTAGATGCATATCATTATGCCATGCGAGTCATGACATGTAGATGTATGCCATGTATGTCATTCCATGTAGATAATAGTTATTTGCATGCAAAGAGGATGAGACATAAAAACCCTAACTCAATATTAAAGCCTACACCTTCCATTAATATGGTTAGAACTAGAGTTCCGTTTCTTGTTCGGGTTGTTGGACTCTCTCCAAGCCCGGCTCGAACCCGAACATGTTCCAACCATGGAATAGTTTAATACTAATATAGTAAGAGTCAGAGGTTAATCGTTAGCTTTGGTTGTTGGACTCTCCCCAAGCTGGGCTAATTGGTTGAATGCACTCTAAGCATATTAAAACTATTTCTCGATTAATGGGTTAGCTTTAACATGGAGCATCGGCTTGTTGGACTCTCTCCAAGGTCGATGTTAAGGGAGGTGAAGTTGGGTGCTATGCATATGATACATACTTGTTAATGTGTTAACAACCCGATGTATGTGTGAACATTTAATTAGTTGATAGCACATTGTGATAGTTGTATATGTGTGATATGCAATCGGTATATTTGATACCTACCATCGTAGCTATGAATGGCTTGTTGGACTCTCTCCAAGGTTGTTCATATCTATGTTGGATATCAGCCCATTCGGAGATGGACCTACGATCTCCTGAAGTAATTTTGGGGTTTTTGAAATTCGAAAAATGAATGGGATTTATGAATGTATATTGATGCATTTTAAATCATCTTTCTCATATATGCTCGTTTTGTATTTCTAAGGTAATCTATTGATCATGATGTCTTTGAATTTGCGTACCATTTTGGATTCGAATAAATTGACTGGGCCAAACTTCTTGGACTGACTTAGAAACTTAAGAATTATTCTCAAGGTTGAAAAGCTTGCAAATGTCCTCGAAGCGCCTCTTCCCGCCCGTCCTAGTGACAATGCAACTTTGGACCAATTATTGGCGTATCAGAAACATGTGAGTGATTCTGAACAAATGAGTTGCATCATGCTAGCCATGATGGAACCCATGCTACGGAAGTAGCATGAGCATATGGATGCTCATATCGTAGTCCTTCATCTTTATGAGTTGTTTGATAAGCAAGTGAGATTCGAAAGGTTCGAAGTCTCCAAGCTCCTCTTCACCTCTGAGATGCAAGAAGGTTCATCTGTGGTACTGCTCAACATGCTGAAGACTATGGAGCCTTCTGAGAAGCATGAGCAGGGGACGGTGTTGTTAATTGATTACTCGAAGAAAGGTTCTAAGAGGGAGTCAAAGGAACAACAGAAGGGGAAGAAGAAAAAGGCTAAAAAGGCAGAACTAGCTCAAAAGGGCACTTGCCATCATTATGGCAAGGAGGGCCATTGGCGAAGAAATTGCAAAATTTATCTTGAGTCCATGAAGAAGGATAAGGCATCGGATGCCCCATCTTCTTCAGATATCTTCGTTATTGATTGTCATTCTATTTCCTCAAACACTTGGGTATTGGATACTGGGTGTGGCTCACATATATGTAATGACATACATGGGCTAAGGAATAGAAGAAGACTCATCAAGGGAGAGTCAAAATTTATGTGTTGGGAATGGAGCAAAGGTTGCTGCACTCGCCATCGAAACGTATTTGTTGAAACTCCCTATAGGACTTGTCTTAGAACTGGACAATTTCTTTTATGTTCCTTCGTTGATAAAGAACATCATTTATATTTCTTGTTTAAATAGAAATGGGTACCATTTGACTTTTAGTAACAATTGTTGTTACATAACTTTGAATGGAGTTCTTTATTGGACTGGAACTTTAAGCAATGGTGTTTATACGTTGGACATATCTAGTGACATTTTCAATATCGAAGCGAGCAACAAGCATGCTCGAAAGGATAATCAATTAGACTCCTACATGTGGCATTGTCGTCTTGGCTATGTAAGTAAGAAACGCATGTCCGAATTACATCGATGTGGAATTCTGGAATCGTTTGAATTGGATTCATACGATACATGCGAATCATGCTTAAAAGGCAAGATGACTAAGTTACCTTTTACAGGAGAAGGTGAACGAGTGGGAGAGTTGCTAGGTCTAATACATACTGATGTATGTGGAACTATGTCAACTAAAGCTTTAGGAGGCTATAGCTACTTCATTACCTTCACCGATGATCACTCACGGTTTGGGTATGTGTTCTTGATGAAACACAAGTCTAAAGCCTTTGAAAGGTTCAAAGAATTCAGAAATGAAGTAGAGAAACAACATGACAAGAGTATTAAAATACTTCGATCGGATCGAGGTGGTGAATACTTAATTCAAGTGTTTCTTGATTATCTAAGGGACAATGGTATATTGTCTTAATGGACTCTGCTATATACACCACAACATAATGGTGTATCTGAGAGGCGTAATCGGACCTTGTTGGGCATGGTCAGGTCAATGTTGAATCATGCGAATCTTTTCAATTCCTTTTGGGGCTATGCACTTAAGACAACTGTTTACTTGTTAAACAGAATGTCAACCAAGGTAGTATCTACTACTCCATATGAGATATGGAATAGTAAGAAACTTCATGTATCTTACTTGAAGATATGGGGTTGTCCTGATTATGTGAAGTGGACTGTATCAGATAAATTGGATGCTAAGTCTGATAAATGTCTATTTATTGGATACCCTATGGAAACAAGGGGTTACCAATTCTATCATCCTGTGGAACAAAAGGTGTTTGTTTCAAGGCATGTTGTATTTCTAGAGAGAGAGTTTCTCTTGCAAGAAAACAGTGGGAGTGTCGTTGAGCTTGAGGAGGCTCGAGAGACTCAAATAGATATTGATGTGATAATTAGTGAATCACAACAGCCGATAACTCATAGTGATGAGCAATCGGCTGGACCTATTGAAACACCACATCTTCATAGATCTGGTAGAACACGCAATATTCCTGAGAGATATGGATTTCTCGTAAGTGAATCGAATGATGTGTTACTCATTGATGATGAGGAGCCTACCAGTTATGAAGAAGTGCTAACAAGTTCAGAAAGGGATAAGTGGCTTGATGCCATGAAGTCGGAAATGGATTCCAAGTATGAAAACCAAGTTTGGAACTTGGTTGACCCACCTGAAGGCATCAAGCCTATTGGGTGCAAGTGGGTTTTCCAGAAGAAAACCGACATGGATGGTAATGTGATTACCTATAAGGCTAGATTAGTGGCGAAAGGATATCGTCAAAAATAAGGTGTTGATTATGATGAAACCAATTCACCTGTAGCTATGCTTAAATCCATTCGGATGCTCCTGGCCATAGCAGCTCATTATGATTATGATATATGGAAAATGAATGTGAAAATAGCTTTCCTTAATGGAAATATGCTCGAGGACATGTATATGATACAACCTGAGGGTTTCACATCGGTTGATAAAACCAAGGTATGAAAATTGCGACGGTCCATATATGGATTGAAGCAAGCATCCAGGAGCTGGAATATCTGTTTTGATGAGACAATAAAAAAGTTTGATTTCTCACAAAATCCAGACGAATCTTGTGTGTACAAGAAGGTTAGTGGGAGTGCAGTCATGTTCCTAGTATTGTATGTCGATGACATATTATTTATAGGAGACGATGTTTCAGTCTTACATTTAGTTAAGATTTGGTTATCCAAGACATTCTCAATGAAAGACCTGGGAGAAGCAACCTACATTCTCGGGATTAAGATCTATAGAGATAGATCGAAATGATTGCTTGGTCTTTTGCAGTCTACATATATAGACCGAGTGCTAAAGAAGTTTATCATGTCGGAATCCAAGAAAGGTTTCCTACCCATCAGGCATGGGATACACCTTTCGAAGTCTATGTGTCTGCGCACAGAAGACGAGAAGATTTGCATGACTAAGATTCCCTATGCATCCGCAATAGGATCTATCATGTATGCTATGTTATGTACGAGGCCCGATGTATCGTATGCTCTGAGTGTCACGAGTATATACCAGTCTGATCTAAAAATGGATCATTGGGTGGCTGTTAAGACAATCCTTAAGTGCTTGAGAAGAACTAAGGATGTGTTCCTAATATATGGAGAAGGGTACATGGTGATACGTGGGTATACGGATACCAACTCCAGATAGACAAGGATGATTCCATGTCTCAGTCTGGGTATGTATTCACCTGGAATGGAGGCGCAATAAGTTGGAAAGGTTCCAAGCTTGACACTATAGCAGATTCTTCCACTAAGGAAGAATACATTGCAGCTTTGGAATTAGCAAAGGAAGCAGTTTAGATCAAGAAGTTTATCTCTGAACTTGATGTGGTCTCATCAATGATCCAAACATGTGCTTCGCCACTATCATCTGATTAGAGAGATCATTAGTAAAAAGGAAATACAAATCGAGAAAATCCCCACTAAAAGGAACTTAGCGGATCCTTTGACTATGACATTACCTCAAAGTAAGTTTGAGGGTCATGTTAGAGCCTATGATATTGGATACCGTAGCGATTGACATTAGGCCAAGTGGGAGTTTGTTAGTAATATATGAGAGATGTCCTAAGGCAATCGCCTTATGTTTGAACCATTTATATGATAAATGAAGATTCACTATTTGAGTATAGATGTTTTCATGTATTTGATTAGATCTTAAACTCATTTACTGAATGTCAACGATACGATTCACAACATGAGAGAATTTGTGATTGGATCACAACTAGTGAGTATCTCTTCATGTGTAATTGTGATGTATCGAAATTATCCTTAGTCGATGAATTGATGGATTTGGACACCATCAAATCTATCGAGACTAGCACGAGGTATACTCCTTGGTGTATCCAAGAAGGTGATTTTCACTAGCTGGAGACATTGTGATGTCCAGAGTTAATCGTGGATGCTAGTTATGGTAACTAGTTCATTGGAGTGACCAGCCATAAGACTTCATATGGTTCTCTGCATATATAGATATGTCAATGAAGTTCTTACTGCAGCTTAATTGCAATGTTCCTTTGACTTGCGGTATTCAAGTCATCTTGATCATAAAGACTTATGCTTTGACATCTTAAGAAAACATCTCTGAGGAGATGTGGACCCGGGATGATTGGGGATAAGTCGAAGTGATCGAAGGCGTTTGAATAGCCTATAAAGATTCACCACTCCTTGCGAGGAGATGTATACCCATGGCCTCTCGTCGGATTGTTACTAAAGTCTTTGGCCAAAGCATTACATGTTTAGAGTAAGGTACTCTTCGATACATGTGCAGTAACTAGAATCCGTAAGATGAGGAAATGATACTTGGGTTAGGCGTGACGTAGTCAGCCTAGTGGGGACTGACACTATAGATCATGTCCGGAACCAAGTGGGTATAAGATGTGTGAAGGGAATGGGGCACGATTCATTCGAGGTGCTGAAAGGTTTCAGAAGTATTTCGGGATCAACCGTTGATCTTTTCGGTTAATTGGGGATCATGATGTACTACTAGGTGCCACTCATGATCATTCTATAATTAATGGTTAATTATAGACAGACAACATAAACCGAGAACCTATTTGGTCACATGCATAACGAGCGTAATCCGAAGGATTTAAAACGAGCTTGAGAATGAGATTCTCAGACCGAGAGAAACTAGGTTTGGTTGGACCAAACATGGAGTGAGCATGAAATCGTTTCAATCACAATGGAAGCGTGGATGGGCAGTGTATTATGAAGACATGATGGATGAACCAAATTGGTTTGGTTCTAATCCAATGGAGGAGAATAAACCAAAGGGGTTTGATTTGTTATAAACGAATGAACCAAAGTTGGTTCGGTTCGTTTTAACTTAAAATAGACCAAATCGGTTTGGTTTATTTTAACTTAAGTTATTGGAGCGGGTTAACGGATTTTGGTTATGAACTAATAACCGTTAGGAGAATGTGTTCTCTATAAAAACACGACTTAAGGGTTTTTCCAAAAAGCTAAGGGATAAGCCATTGAGTTGCCGCCCAAAAACCCTAGCTCCTCTTTTGTTGTTGCCGCCCAACATGGTGTTACCGCCAACTTCATTGAGTTGCTGCCACCTCCTTGCCGCCGGACAACCACCTACTGTCGCTGGCCACTTGCTGCTGCCGGTGATCCTCTAGCGACCCTCCTTGGCTTCGGTGACCAAGGACTAGCCGGTCCTCTTCCCTTTGGCCGGCGCTAACTCCTCCACCAAAGTTGTCCAGTTTTTTGGACAGCTTGTTTTCTTCGTGTCGGAGCATCATTTGGACGACGTTTGGAGCTCCGACAGTGCCTTCCTTAGCGGGGATTCGATCTCCGGTAATCCTCATAGGTGGAGGACGAAGGATTCATCAAACGGTTGACGAATACCTCTCTGGAGAAGGGTGTTTTTGAGGACTCATTTCGGATCCGAATTTTGATTCGGATAGTGATCTTCTCTCGATCACATCGCCTTCAACACGAGGCTAGTAACCCACACGGAGATGAGGCTCATGACTTTGTGAAGTCATCCCAAAGATACTCGGCGTGGATACGGATAGAGACGATTCTAGCGAGAATCGTTCCGGTTGATGCCTTTCCCGCTACACGTGATACGTCAGGTATACTTATTATAAATTTTCATTTATTGCAAAATTTGAATTTACGGTTATGTCTACACATGTTGTACTATGCATGCGTGCAATGTGTGTGTTGTAATAAATTAGATTTATTATTTTATTCCTTCCGCTGTACACATGTTTAAGAAACATGTTCGAACACACACTCGCCGCGGTGCCGTAAACCCAATAAACAAGGGGTTACCAATTCTATCATCCTGTGGAACAAAAAGTGTTTGTTTCAAGATATGCTGTGTTTCTAGAGAAAGAGTTTCTCTTGGAAGAAAAGAGTGGGAGTGTCGTCGAGCTTGAGGAGGCTCGAGAGACTCAAATAGACATTGATGAGATACCTGGTAAAGCACAACAGCCAATAACTCATAGTGATGAGCCATCGGCTGGACCTATTGTGACACCACATCTTTGTAGATATGGTAGAACACGCAATATTTCTGAGAGATATGGATTTCTCATAAGTGATTCGAATGACGTGTTACTCATTGATGATTAGAAGCCTACCAGTTATGAAGAAGTTTTGACAAGTTCAGAAAGGGATAAGTGGCTTGAAGCCATGAAGTCGGAAATTGATTCCATGTATGAAAATAAAGTTTGAAACTTGGTTGACCCACCTGAAGGCATGAAGCCTATAGGGTGCAAGTGGGTTTTCAAGAAGAAAACCGACATGGATGGTAATGTGATTACCTATAAGGCTAGATTGGTGGCGAAAGGATATCGTCAAAAGCAAGGAGTTGATTATGATGAAACCTATTCGCCTGTAGCTATGCTTAAATCCATTCGGATGCTCCCTGGCCATAACGGCTCATTATGATTATGAGATATGACAAATGGATGTGAAAATAGCTTTCCTTAATGGAAACCTGCTCGAGGACGTGTATATGATACAGCCTGAGGGTTTCACATCGGTTGATAAAACAAAGGTATGCAAATTGCGACGGTCCATATATGGATTGAAGCAAGCATCTAGGAGCTGGAATATCCGTTTTGATGAGACAATCAAAAAGTTTGATATCTCACAAAATCCAAACGAACCTTGTGTGTATAAGAAGGTTAGTGGGAGAAGCAACCTTAGTATTGTATGTCGATGACATATTACTTATAGGAAATGATGTTTCAGTCTTACAGTCAGTTAAGATTTGGTTGTCCAAGATATTCTCCATGAAAGACCTGGGAGAAGCAACCTACATCCTCGGGATTAAGATCTATAGAGATAGATCGAAATGATTGCTTGGTCTTTCGCAGTCTACATATATAGACCGAGTGCTAAAGAGATTTAGCATGTCAGAATCCAAGAAAGGTTTCCTACCCATCAGACATGGGATACACCTTTCGAAGTCTATGTGTCCGCGCACAGAAGACGAGAGGATTTGCATGAGTAAGATTCCCTATGCATCCGCAATAGGATCTATCATGTATGCTATGTTATGTACGAGGCGCCATGTATCGTATGCTCTGAGTGTCACGAGTATATACCAGTTTGATCCAGGAATGGATCATTGGGTGGCTGTTAAGACAATCCTTAAGTACTTGAGAAGAACTAAGGATGTGTTCCTAATATATGGAGAAGGGTACATGGTGATACGTGGGTATACGGATACCAACTCCAGACAGACAAGGATGATTCCATGTCTCAGTCCGGGTATGTATTCACCTGGAATGGAGGCGCAATAAAATGGAAAGGTTCCAAGCTTGACACTATAGCGGATTCTGCCACTAAGGCAGAATACATTGCAGCTTTGGAAGTAGCAAAGGAAGCGGTTTAGATCAAGAAGTTCATCTCTGAACTTGATGTGGTCTCATCAATGATCCAAACATGTGCTTCGCTGCTATCATCTGATCAGAGAGATCATTAGTAGGAAGGAAATACAAATCGAGAAAATCCCCATTAAAAGGAACTTAACGGATCCTTTGACTATGGCATTACCTCAAAGTAAGTTTGAGGGTCATGTTAGAGCCTATGGTATTGGATACCGTAGCGATTGACATTAGGCCAATTGGGAGTTTGTTAGTAATAGATGAGAGATGTCGTAAGGCAATCACCTTATGTTTAAACCATTTATATGATAAATGAAGATTCATTATTTGAGTATACATGTTTTCATGTATTTGATTAGATCTTAAACTCATTTACTGAATGTCCATGATACGATTCACAACATGAGAGAATTTGTGATTGGATCACAACTAGTGAGTATCTCTACATGTGTAATTGTGATGTATCAAAATTATCCCTAGTCGATGAATTGATGGATTTGGACACCATCAATTCTGTCGAGACTAGCACAAGGTATACTCCTTGTTGTATCCAAGCAGCTGATTCTCACTAGCTGGAGACATTGTGATGTCTGGAGTTAATCGTGGATGCTAGTTATGGTAACTAGTTCATTGGAGTGACCAGTCGTAAGACTTCATATGGTTCTCTGCATATATAGATATGTCAATGAAGTTCTTACTACAGCTTAAGTGCAATGTTCCTTTGACTTGCGGTATTCAAGTCATCTTGATCATAAATACTTATGCTTTGACATCTTAAGCAAGCATCTCTGAGGAGATGTGGACCCGGGATGATTGGGTATAAGTCGAAGTGATCGAAGGCATTTGAATAGCCTATAAAGATTCACCACTCCTTGCGAGGAGATGTATACCCATGACCTCTCGTCGGATTGTTACTAAAGTCTTTGGCCAAAGCATTACATGTTTAGAGTAAGGTACTCTTCAATACATGTGCAGTAACTAGAATCCATAGGATGAGGAAATGATACTTGGGCTAGGTGTGACGTAGTCAGCCTAGTGGGGACTGACACTATAGACCATGTCCCGAACCAAGTAGGTATAAGATGTGTGAAGGGAATGGGGCACGATTCATTCGAGGTGCTGAAGGGTTTCAGAAGTATTTCGGGATCAACCGTTGATCTTTTCGGTTAATTGGGTATCATGATGTACTACTAGGTGCCACTCATGATCGTTCTATAATTAATGGTTAATTATAGACGAACAACATAAACTGAGAACCTATTTGGTCACACGCACAACGAGCGTAATCCGAAGGATTTAAAACGAGCTTGAGAATGAGATTCTCAGACCGATAGAAACTATGTTTGGTTGGACCAAACATGGAGCGAGCATGAAATCGTTTCACTCACAATGGAAGCGTGGATGGGCCATGTCTTATGAAGACATGATGGATGAACCAAATTGGTTTGGTTCTAATCCAATGGAGGAGAATAAACCAATGGGGTTTGGTTTGTTATAAACGAATGAACCAAAGTTGGTTCGGTTCGTTTTAACTTAAAATAGACCAAATCGGTTTGGTTTATTTTAACTTAAGTTATTGGAGCGGGTTAACGGATTTTGGTTATGAACCAATAACCGTTAGGAGAATGTGTTCTCTATAAAAACACGACTTAAGGGTTTTTCCAAAAAGCTAAGGGATAAGCTATTGAGTTGCCGCCCAAAAACCCTAGCTCCTCTTTTGTTGTTGCCGCCCAACATGGTGTTGCCGCCAACTTCATGGAGTTGCTGCCACCTCCTTGCCGCCGGACAACCACCTCCTGCCGCCGGCCACTTGCTGCTGCCGGTGATCCTCTGGCGACCCTCCTTGGCTTCGGTGACCAAGGACTAGCCGGTCCTCTTCCCTTTGGCTGGCGCTAACTCCTCCACTAAAGTTGTCCAGTTTTCCGGACAGCTTGTTTACTTTGTGTCGGAGCATCATTTGGATGACGTTTGGAGCTCCGACAGTGCCTTTTTTAGCGGGGATTCGATCTCCGATAATTCTCATAGGTGGAGGACGAAGGTTTCGTCAAACGGTTGACGAATACCTCTCCGGAGAAGGGTGTTTTTGAGGACTCGTTTCGGATCCGAATTTTGATTCAGATCGTGATCATCTCTCGATCACATCGTCTTCAACACGAGCCTAGTAACCCGTACGAAGATGAGGCTCATGACTTTTTGAAGTCATCCCGAAGATACTCAGCGTGGATACGGATAGAGACGATTCTAGCGAGAATCGTTCCGGTTGATGCCTTTCTCGATACACATGATACGTCAGGTATACTTAGTATAAATTTTCTTTTATTGCAAAATTTGAATTTAAGGTTATGTCTACACATGTTGTACTATGCATGCGTGTGATGTGTGTGTTGTAATAAATTAGATTTATTATTTTATTCCTTCCGCTGTGCACATGTTTACGAAACATGTTCGAACACACACTTGCCGCGGTGCCGAAAACCCAACAAACATAGGGTTACCAATTCTATCATCCTGTGGAACAAAAGGTGTTTGTTTCAAGGCATGCTGTGTTTCTAGAGAAAGAGTTTCTCTTGCAAGAAAATAGTGGGAGTGTCATCGAGCTTGAGGAGGCTCGAGAGACTCAAATAGACATTGATGAGATACCTGGTGAAGCACAACAGCCAATAACTTTTAGTGATGAGCCATCGGCTGGACCTATTGTGACACCCCATCTTTATAGATCTGGTAGAACACGCAATATTCCTGAGAGATATGGATTTCTCATAAGTGAATCGAACGACGTGTTACTCATTGATGATGAGGAGCCTACCAGTTATGAAGAAGTTTTGACAAGTTCAGAAAGGGATAAGTGGCTTGAAGCCATGAAGTCGGAAATTGATTCCATGTATGAAAATAAAGTTTGAAACTTGGTTGACCCACCTCAAGGCATGAAGCCTATAGGGTGCAAGTGGGTTTTCAAGAAGAAAACCGACATGGATGGTAATGTGATTACCTATAAGACTAGATTGGTGGCGAAAGGATATCGTCAAAAGCAAGGAGTTGATTATGACGAAACCTATTCGCCTGTAGCTATGCTTAAATCCATTCGGTTGCTCCTAGCCATAGCGGCTCATTATGATTATGAGATATGACAAATGGATGTGAAAATAGCTTTCCTTAATGGAAACCTGCTCGAGGACGTGTATATGATACAGCTTGAGGGTTTCACATCGGTTGATAAAACCAAGGTATGCAAATTGCGACGGTCCATATATGGATTGAAGCAAGCATCCAGGAGCTGGAATATCCGTTTTGATGAGACAATCAAAAAGTTTGATATCTCACAAAATCCAGACGAACTTTGTGTGTACAAGAAGGTTAGTGGTGTAGGGGTTGATCCGTGAGGCTCTGATACCAATTGAAGGGATTTCCCTTGTCGAGTCCGTGAGGGGAAACTTCGCTTCCCCTTCACCTCGGTTGCTTGAACATGGTGATCCCTTCGATGTCTCCGGATTAAAAATTTAATCCTAGACAAAAGGGATTCCCAAAGCAACCAAGTCATCGTCGTGCTATTCGTTTAGAGAGGTCACTTGAACAAACTAGTTGTTCAAGCGACCATCCTCTATTCTACGAGTAGCCGCGGAATAGACGATGTCCGGATCGCCGGTTTTTGTGTTTATACTCGGGATCCAAATATTATTTAGCCATTCACAGAAATATATCATGCTCATAAATGAAAAACAAATACAAACATGTAACATATAAAATTAAAGAATCGATATACCTCTCGATCTTCTAATGTATGTCCTTCCTCCTTTCGGACGTCGTGTGGGCGACGCTCTACCAAAAGTCAAAGCTCCTAGATCACACATCTTCCTTCCTTGCTCATCCAAAGCAAGAGGAAGAATAGAAACAAGGCTCATCTCCTTCCTATGGCCAACCAACAAGCAACAAAAGAAAAGCTTGCCGCCGGCCAACAAGGAGAAGGAGATAATGGTGGAAACCGACCAAGACATCAAGGGAAACCCTTTAGTCTTGTTTCCACCACCCAATGAGAGGGAGAAGGGGTCTTTAGATGCTGTCCAAGGGTTGGAGAAGGTGATATGGGCGCCGGCCACCAAACCATGAAGAAGAAAGGAAGAGACTTTCCTTATTTGTGTGCCACCCAAACCTCCTAAACCCTAAGCTTCCAAACCCTAATCCAAACTCACCTTGTGGCCGGCCATGGAAGTGAGGAAGAAGATTAGGATGAGCTCAAGCCAAGGTAAAGAGGAGAACCATAGTGGTCGGCCAACCCTTAGGAAGAAGAAGAACATCTCCTATAGTTGCCGCCCACCCTTTTCTCCCAAAAACCTAGCCACCCAAACCCTAATCCTAACTTACCTTATATCCGGCCATGGAAGAGGGGAAGAAGAATAGGATAAGTTCAAGCTAAGGTAGATAGGAGCAGCATAGTGGCCGGCCAACCCAAGGAAGAAGAAGAACAACCTCCATTAGTTGCCGCCCACCCTTGCTCCAAAACCCTAGCCACCAAACCCAATCCTAAACCAACTAGAATTCCTAGCCACCAAAGGAAGCAAACCCTAATCCCCTCATCCCCTTGTGTTCTTCACGCCAACAATCCCTAAGCCACCCTTATATAGAGTTTAGGGATAAGTCTTGGTTTAATCTCCACCATTGGTTCAAGGGATTTAATCTCAACCGTCGGATCTAGAGATTTAATCTCAACCGTCGGATCTTAGAGATTTAATATCTACCAATAGATCTTAGAGTTTTGTTTCTATCCATTGGATCTAAGCATCATGAGGTGTTAATAGGCTACATTAGGGACCATGAGGAGGAGTTGGGTCTTGGCCACCCATGGATCAAGCCCACATAAAGTCCGATCCACTAATGATGATCCAATCCACTAAAGGTCCATCATTGATCTACCTCACCAACCCCCATATTATAATATGGGCTCCATATATTATTTGTACATTTTCTCCCCGTGTTTAAGATCTCGAATGTCCGTCAATTAATTAATTTACTAACCATTAATTAATCAACATCTAACTCCTTGAGTAGTACCACTCAACCTTTTCATCATGCCGGACCTAGTCCACCTGCAGGGTTTACATGATGAACCTTATGAGCTCCTCAAGGGGACATCATCATCCTAATATATAGGACACGGTTTCCTCCTATAATTAATGGCACACCATATAAATAATATCATCTCCCAACTTACCGAGTCTATCGATTTAATCTATAAATCTCGCCCATTGGTAAATCAAAGAGATGAGTACCAAGTATATGTGCCCGTTATTATATCGGGATTAAGAGCATGTACTAAATAATATCTGAGGTCCGATTCGATTATGTAGTCAGTAATAAATCGAATCACCTCTGTGTGGGTCCTGCTCAATACACACAAAGTGCACTAGTGTGATTCTATCGTCAAGACAAACCAATACCAAATCACACTACAACCATTCCGATGGTTTGTCCAAAGCCATCTCGGTTGTGAGCCTTTACTTATACTTTACAAGGAGCCGATAACATGATCTCCCGTGTGACACCACACACCATGTTATCTACAATGTAACGTATTAGACAATATGCATAAATATATGCAAACAATGATCATGTGATTCTTATTTCAAAATAAAGATGTTCATACAAAAGAGCTAGGCTTTCAGTATACATCCCAACAATCTCCCACTTATACTAAAAGACTATGCTGTCCTTATCGCCATACATCCGATTCCCCTTCCTCCACATGCTCACAAAAAGCTCGCTAGAAGGGCCTTAGTGAAAGGGTCTACTGTGTCATCCTCTCGATGCAATCTAGGCGACAACAACTTCTACCTCCTTTACGATTTCTGACGTGGTACTTGCACTCTATGTGTTTACTAGCCTTATGGGCTCGTGGTTCCTTCGAGTTTGCAATCGCACATTATTATCACAATAAATTGTGATAGTTCGGGCAAACCAGAATCACATCCAAGTCCATCAGAAGTTCCTAAGCCATACAACTTCTTTGGCCGCCTCATAGGCTGCCACATACTCAGCTTCCATGGTGGAGTCCGCCACGCATTTCTGCTGGGCACTCCTCCATACAATGGCTCCACCTCCCAAAGTAAACACAAACCCTAAGGTAGACTTACTATTATCCCTATCAGATTGGAAATCAGAATCCGTGTAACCCATAGGGAGTAATTGGTCTGCCCGGTAAACTAGCATATAATCCCTAGTCCTTCTCAGGCACTACAATAAATGCTTTACCGCAGTTCAATGTCCTGCCCTGATTACTCGATCACGACCATGCCTATGGCAAAGCAGATATCTGGTCTCGTACATAGCATACATTATGCTTCCTACCGCCGAAGCATAAGGAACTGCCTATATCTCCTCTATCTCTTCAGATGATCTAGGACACATCTGCTTAGATAAAGGAACTCTATGCCTGAAGGGTAGAAAACCCTTCTTGGAGTATTGTAGGCTAAAACGATCCAAAACCATGTCTATGTATAAAGCTTGGGATAATCACAACATCCTTTTATCCCAAGGTTGTGACTCACTTCTCCCAAGTCCTTCATATCATACTGTTTGGACGACCATACCCTTACGTCTGATAACATTTCGATGTTGTCGCCAACCACCAAAATGTCATCTATGTATAGTACAAAAATACCACTACGTTTCCGTCACATCTCTGATATACACAAGACCCATCCAAACTTTGAATAAATCCATAAGACTGGATTTACTTCCTCAAAGCGGATGTCCCAAGACTTCAAAGCTTGCTTCAGTCCATTAACGGACTGATTAAGCTTATATACAATATGCTCTTTGCCCTTAGCAATGAATTCCTCTGGTTGCTTCATATAGATGTTTTCCTCAAGACTTCCATTAAGGAAAGCTGTCTTGACATCCATCTGCCACAACTCATAATCCATGCATACAAGAGTTCCCGACCGACTTGAATCCATAGATTCAATCTCAAGATTCATTGCACTTTGCCAAGATGTTGTATTTATATCTTGGATTGCCTCGTCGTATGTCTAGGGATCAGTTCATGTTTGCTAGGGACCAAATTCAAGATTCGTCCTAAAAACATGAATCTAAGAGGCTGTCTAACAACCCTCCCACTACGACGAGGTATCATCTGTGTATCCTTTGTGACACGCGGTGCAGTGACATGTGGTATATCCTCTTGTACCGGTGGTACTAAAGAAGTGACTTCCCTTTTAACTCCTCCAGAAAAATTTTACTCTTGGGCTTGTGGCTTATCACATAGTCTTCCTCTAGAAATCTGGCGTTCGTGTTAACGATCACTCTATGATCTCTAGGACTATAAAACAAGTCAGAATAACTCATCATCGATCTAATCATCTCCATAAGAGTTCTATTCCTTCGCTCTGCTACACGCTCACTGGGTGTGCAGTGCATAATTGGGATTGAATCCCAACCTCTGATAAGTAATTCCTAAACTCTCCCAAGAGGTATTCACCACTACGATCAGATCGTAGTGTCATCTTGAATAATTGTCTATGAAAAAGACAAAATATTCAAAACTACCTCTTGCCTGGATAGACATAGGACCATACGAATCAGAATGAACCAATTCCAACACATCTTTGGATCTATACCCCTTGGCCTTGAAAGGCCTCTTGGTCATCTTACCCTCCAAGCAAGATTCGCAGGTTGGGAGATCCTCCACTACTAATGAACCCAAAGGTCCATCAGCTATCAACCTTTAAATTCTGCTTAGGTTAATGTGACCAAGCCTAAGAAGCCAAAGATATGTTTAGTTCATCTTCGAAGGTTCTTTTCTCCTTTTGGAATTAGAAGATGAGTTATTAACTTCAATTTGCATCGTGGGAGGTTTTGTATACAAATTTCCTTTCAATGTACCTGAACAGATATTCTCCCTATTCCTTTTTATAACATCTCTGTCATTAAAAGAAATAGAATATCCATCCATAATAATTTAGAAACTGAAACTAAATTCTTTCTAAATAAAGATACATAAAGGGAATTTTCCAGAACCTAAGTTTTATTTTTCTCAAGAGATAAATAAAACTTCTCCCACTGCAATAGCCGCCACCTTCATGGCATTGCCCAAAATGGTAATCTCCCCTTTAGCTAGTCGTTGGGTTTCCTGAAACCCCTGCAAAGTGTTGCAGACATGATTAGTGGCTCTCATATCTACACCAGGTGCCGGTAGATAACACCGCTAATCATGTTTCAACGACTAGTCCAAGGATATACCTTTGTTCTGTTTTGGACTGGGACAGTCCTTCTTCCAATGTCCATCCTGCTTAAAGTACTTGCCTTTCGGCTTCTTCACTCCTCCCTGAGATCCTCCCACCACCTTTTCTCCACCTTATTTCTCCTTCTTCTTGCCTTTCGGCTTAGAAATAGAAAACTTTTTGAGCAACCATGGCTTGAGGACACTCTTCGAAGAGTGTATACTTGTACTCCTTAGCAGATAAGACAATATCTAGATTCTTTTCCAATCAATATTATTTGGGTACAGTAAGTTTATTTCCTTTAGTATCATAGTAAGTGGACTGAAAGTCTTTTTTTGAAAATCCTAAGAATCACATAGATCATTACTGTAGATTTCAAAAAATTATTGATTCCTCAAACAATAAAATTTTAAAATCAACCAACACCTCTAACCACCGAGAATATCGCATGCCACGATAGTGTGGACGTATACGAATTCTACATTTGTAAGAGGAGGTTTTACCCATTAATTTTACTATCTTGTCAACCTAACTTTTTGACAAGTAAAATTAATAGTTGGTTTCTCTTCGGCCCTACAAATAAAAGCAGTGACTCCGATGGGGAGGATACTTATATTTGCATCTAAGTGTTCACCATTACTTAGTACTAAGGTAATTATCTGGGGTTATGTGCCTTACGATGGGCAAGTACACACGCTCCTTAATAATTACCTATAACCATATTCGACCCTGTGATCCACAAACAAACTCATCCGATGGGGAGGAAGGCACTCAGAGCCGACGCGCAAGTTTGCTTGCATCACATGTCAAATCGTAATGGAGGCCATGGGAATTTATAAAAATATCCCTCTCCCACTTAGTGATTTGAAAATGAGGAATATTCTAGGCTACGACATGCATATCAAACAATAAGTAATAAATATGAAAAATAAATTATTTTCCAACTATTATGGCTTTTGTCTTCAATATGTCTCCCGTCGCGCCGCCTTCTCGTCCGCTCCTCCTACGCCATGTACAAGCCATCCGGAGATCCGAGCCGAGACCAAATCCTATTTTAATTTACATCCATCGATCCTATACTCCACGAGGGAGTGTACATGAAATCTAGATCGAAAGTAAAATAAAATAAAGAGCGGCTAAACAATGCCGTATTTAATTTACAAAAACTAAATACTAGCCTCGTCAACCCCGAGGATTCAACAAATAAACATTTACACACATACAATCACATACACACACATGCCATAATAGTCGGATCTTATGCCTGCAACCAAAGAGTTAAGCTACGCATATCCTACTATTATCCGACACATTTAATATATGAAAAAGTGCATAAAAATTAACCGAATCCTAAACACACAAAACCGGAAACCTTGGCTCTGATACCATTTGTAGGTTTTGCCCGGAAGCTCTGATACCAATTGAAGGGATTTCCCTTGTCGAGTCCGTGAGGGGAAACTTCGCTTCCCCTTCACCTCGGTTGTTTGACCATGGTGATCCCTTCGATGTCTCCGGATTAAAAATTTAATCCTAGACAAAAGGGATTCCCAAAGCAACCAAGTCATCGTCGTGCTATTCGTTTAGAGAGGTCACTTGAACAAACTAGTTGTTAAAGCGACCATCCTCTATTCTACGAGTAGCCGCGGAATAGACGATGTCCGGATCGCCGGTTTTTGTGTTTATACTCGGGATCCAAATATTATTTAGCCATTCACAGAAATATATCATGCTCATAAATGAAAAACAAATACAAACATGTAACATATAAAATTAGAGAATCGATATACCTCTCGATCTTCTAATGTATGTCCTTCCTCCTTTCGGACATCGTGTGGGCGACGCTCTACCAAAAGTCGAAGCTCCTAGATCACACATCTTCCTTCCTTGCTTATCCAAAGCAAGAGGAAGAATAGAAACAAGGCTCATCTCCTTCCTATGGCCAACCAACAAGCAACAAAAGAAATGCTTGCCGCCGGCCAACAAGGAGAAGGAGATAATGGTGAAACCGACCAAGACATCAAGGGAAACCCCTTAGTCTTGTTTCCACCACCCAAGGAGAGGGAGAAGGGGTCTTTAGATGCTGTCCAAGGGTTGGAGAAGGTGATATGGGCGCCGGCCACCAAACCATGAAGAAGAAAGGAAGAAACTTTCCTTATTTGTGTGCCACCCAAACCTCCTAAACCCTAAGCTTCCAAACCCTAATCCAAGCTCACCTTGTGGCCGGCCATGGAAGTGAGGAAGAAGATTAGGATGAGCTCAAGCCAAGGTAAAGAGGAGAACCATAGTGGCCCAACCCTTAGGAAGAAGAAGAACATCTCCTATAGTTGCCGCCCACCCTTTTCTCCCAAAAACCTAGCCACCCAAACCCTAATCCTAACTTACCTTATATCCGGCCATGGAAGAGGGGAAGAAGAATAGGATAAGTTCAAGCTAAGGTAGATAGGAGCAGCATAGTGGCTGGCCAACCCAAGGAAGAAGAAGAACAACCTCCATTAGTTGCCGCCCACCCTTGCTCCAAAACCCTAGCCACCAAACCCAATCCTAAACCAACTAGGATTCCTAGCCACCAAAGGAAGCAAACCCTAATCCCCTCATCCCCTTGTGTTCTTCACGCCAACAATCCCTAAGCCACCCTTATATAGAGTTTAGGGATAAGTCTTGGTTTAATCTCCACCATTGGTTCAAGGGATTTAATCTCAACCGTCGGATCTAGAGATTTAATCTCAACCGTCGGATCTTAGAGATTTAATCTCTACCAATGGATCTTAGAGTTTTGTTTCTATCCATTGGATCTAAGCATCATGAGGTGTTAATAGGCTACATTAGGGACCATGAGGAGGAGTTGGGTCTTGGCCACCCATGGATCAAGCCCACATAAAGTCCGATCCACTAATGATGATCCAATCCACTAAAGGTCCATCATTGATCTACCTCACCAACCCCCATATTATAATATGGGCTCCATATATTATTTGTACATTTTCTCCCCGTGTTTAAGATCTCGAATGTCCGTCGATTAATTAATTTACTAACCATTAATTAATCAACATCTAACTCTTTGAGTAGTACCACTCAACCTTTTCATCATGCCGGACCTAGTCCACCTGCAGGGTTTACATGATGAACCTTATGAGCTCCTCAAGGGGACATCATCATCCTAATATATAGGACATGGTTTCCTCCTATAATTAACGGCACACCATATAAATAATATCATTTCCCAACTTACCGAGTCTATCGATTTAATCTATAAATCTCTCCCATTGGTAAATCAAAGAGATGAGTACCAAGTATATGTGCCCGTTATTATATCGGGATTAAGAGCATGTACTAAATAATATCTGAGGTCCGATTCGATTATGTAGTCAGCAATAAATCGAATCACCTCTGTGTCGGTCCTGCTCAATACACACAAAGTGCACTAGTGTGATTCTATGGTCAAGACAAACCAATACCAAATCACACTACAACCATTCCGATGGTTTGTCCAAAGCCATCTCGGTTGTGAGCCTTTACTTATACTTTACAAGGAGCTGATAATATGATCTCGCGTGTGACACCACACACCATGTTATCTACAATGTAACGTATTAGACAATATGCATAAATATATGCAAACAATGATCATGTGATTCTTATTTCAAAATAAAGATGTTCATACAAAAGAGCTAGGCTTTCAGTATACATCCCAACAAGTGGGAGTGCAGTCGTGTTCCTAGTATTGTATGTCGATGACATATTACTTATAGGAAATGATGTTTCAGTCTTACAGTCAGTTAAGATTTGGTTGTCCAAGACATTCTCCATGAAAGACCTGGGAGAAGCAACCTACATCCTCGGGATTAAGATCTATAGAGATAGATCGAAATGGTTGCTTGGTCTTTCGCAGTCTACATATATAGACAGAGTGCTAAAGAGGTTTAGCATGTCAAAATCCAAGAAAGGTTTCCTACCCATCAGGCATGGGATACTGTTGGGTTTCCGGCACCGCGGCGTGTGTGTGTTCGATCACGTTTCGTAAACATGAACACAGCGGAAGCAATAAAAAATAATAAATCTACATTTATTACAACACACACAACACACGCATGCATATTACAATAAGTGTAGACATAACCGTAAATTTAAATTTACAATAAAAGGAAATTTATCTACGTTATACCTTTCGTATGACGTGTAGTGGGAACGACATCAACCGGAATGATCCTCGCTAGAATCATCTCTATCCGTATCCACGCCGAGTTCCTCGGGATGACTTCGCTAAGCCACGAGCTTCGTCTTCGTACGGGTTACTAGCCTCGTGTTGAAGACGACGTGATCGAGAGATGATCACGATCCGAATCCAAATTCGGATCCTAATACGAGTTCTCAAAACTCGCTTCTCAGGAGAGGTATTCGTCAACCAATTGACGAATCCTTCATCCTCCACCTCAGAGGATTACCGGAGATCGAATCCCCGGTAAGTTAGCCGCTGTCGGAGCTCTAACCGTCGTCCAAACGACGCTCCGACGAGAGGAGAAGAAGCTATCCAGAAAACTGGACAGCTTGGTGGAGGAGTAGGCGCCGGCCAAAACAAGGAAGCCAAGTGCTCACCTTTTTCACCGAGGCCTAAGAAGATCACCGGAGGGTCGCCGGAGGGTTCACCAGCTGAAGCTTGGACGCCGGCAAGGAGCTGGACAGAGGCACAAGGAGCTGGGCGGCAAGCTTAGGGTTGGCGCCGAAAACTCCTTCAATGGGGTGGGCGGCAACTTTTGCTAGGGCTTGGATTAGGGCTTAATTATCCCTTAAGCCCTCTTTTATAGTGAACTAATTCTCTTAATGGTTATTGGATCATAACCATTAGGCCCGTTAACCCGCTCCATTAAGATAAGTTAAAATAAACCAAACCATGATGGTTTATTTTAAGTTAAAAAGAACCGAACCAACTTTTGGTTCATTCGTTTAAAATAAACCAAACCCTTTGGTTTATTCTCCTCCATTGGATTAGAACCAAACCATTTTGGTTCATCCATTACGTCTTCATAAGACTCGGCCCATCCACGCTTCCATTGCGACTGAAACGATTTCATGCTCGCTTTATGTTTGGTCCAACCAAACCTAGTTTCTCTCGGTCTGAGAATCCCATTCTCAAGCTCGTTTTAAATCCTTTGGATTATGCTCGTTGTGCGTGTGACGAAATAGGTTCTCGGTATATGTTGGCCATCTATAATTAACCATTAATTATAGAACGATCATGAGTGGCACCTAGTAGTACATCATGATCCCCAATTAACCGAAAAGATCAATGGTTGATCCAGAACTATTTCTGAAACCCTTCAGCAGCTCGAATGAATCGTGCCCCATTCCCTTCACTCATCTTATACCCACTTGGTTCAGGACATGGTCTATTGTGTCAGTCCCCACTAGGCTGACTACGTCACACCTAGCCCAAGTGTCATTTCCTCGTCCTACGGATTCTAGTTACTCCACATGTATCGAAGAGTACCTTACTCTAAACATGTAATGCTTTGGCCAAAGACTTTAGTAAAAATCCGACGAGAGACCATGGGTATACATCTCCTCGCAAGGAGTGGTGAATCCTTTATAGGCTATTCAAACACCTTCGATCACTTCGACTTATACCCAATCATCCCGGGTCCACATCTCCTTAGAGATGTTTGCTTAAGATGTCAAAGCATAAGTCTCCATGATCAAGATGACTTGAATACCGCAAGTCTAAGGAACATCGCACTTAAGCTACAAAGAAGAACTTCATTGACATATCTATATATGCAGAGAACCATATGAAGTCTTACTACCGGGTCACTCCAATGAACTAGTTACCATAACTAGCATCCACGATTAACTCCGACATCACAATGTCTCCAAAGGTGAGAATCACCGCTTGGATACACCAAGGAGTATACCTCGTGCTAGTCTCTCGATGAATTGATGGTGTCCAAATCCATCAATTCATCGACTAGGATAATTCCGATACATCACAATTACACATGTAGAGATACTCACTAGTTGTGATCCAATCACAAATTCTCTCATGCTGTGAATCGTATCGTGGACATTCAGTAAATGAGTTTAAGATCCAATCAAATACATAAAATATGTATACTCAAATAGTGAATCTTCATTTATCATATAAATGGTTCATACATAAGGCGATTGCCTTAGGACATCTCTCATATATTACTAACAGACTCCCACTTGGCCTAATGCCAATTGCTACGGTATCCAATACCATAAGCTCGAACATGACCCTCAAACTTATTTTGAGGTAATGCCTTAGTCAAGGGATCCACTAAGTTCCTTTCAGTGGGAATTTTCTCGATTTGTATTTCGTTCCTACTGATGATCTCTCTGATAAGATGATAGCAATAGCACATGTTTGGATCATTGATGAGACCACATCAAGTTCAGAGATGAACTTCTTGATCCAAACCGCTTCCTTTGCTGCTTCCAAAGCTGCAATGTATTCTGCCTTAGTGGCAGAATCCGCTATAGTGTCAAGCTTGGAACCTTTCCAACTTATTGCGCCTCCATTCCAGGTGAATACATACCCAGACAAAGACATGGAATCATCCTTGTCTGTCTGGAGCTGGCATCCGTATACCCACATATCACCATGTACCCTTCTCCATATATTAGGAACGTATCCTTAGTTCTTCTTAAGTACTTAAGGATCGTCTTAACAGTCACCCAATGATCCATTCCTGGATCAGACTGGTATCTGCTTGTGACACTCAGAGCATACGATACATCGGGCCTCGTACATAACATAGCATACATGATAGATCCTATTGCGGATGCATAGGGAATCTTACTCATGCAAATCCTCTCGTCTTCTGTGCACGGACACATAGACTTTGAAAGGTGTACCCCATGCCTGATGGGTAGGAAACCTTTCTTGGATTCCGACATGCTAAACCTCTTTAGCACTCGGTCTATATATGTAGACTACGAAAGACCAAGCAACCGTTTCGATCTATCTCTATAGATCTTAATCCCAAGGATGTAGGTTGCTTCTCCTAGGTCTTTCATGGAGAATGTCTTGGATAACCAAACCTTAACTGACTGTAAGATTGAAACATCATTTCCTATAAGTAATATGTCATCGACATACAATACTAGGAACACGACTGCACTCCCACTAACCTTCTTGTACACACAAGGATCGTCTGGATTTTGTGAGAAATCAAACTTTTTGATCGTCTCATCAAAACGGATATTCCAGCTCATGGATGCTTGCTTCAATCCATAAATGGACCGTCGCAATTTGCATACCTTGGTTTTATCAACCGATGTGAAACCCTCAGGCTGTATTATATACACGTCCTCGAGCAGGTTTCCATTAAGGAAAGCTATTTTCACATCCATCTGCCATATCTTATAATCATAATGAGCCGCTATGGCGAGGAGCATCCGAATGGATTTAAGCATAGCTACAGGCGAATAGGTTTTGTCATAATCAACACCTTGCTTTTGACGATATCCTTTCGCCACCAATCTAGCCTTATAGGTAATCACATTACCATCCATGTCGGTTTTCTTCTTGAAAACCCACTTGCACCCTATAGGCTTTATGCCTTCAGGTGGGTCAACCAAGTTCCAAACTTGGTTTTCATACATGGAATCCATTTCTGACTTCATGGCACCAAGCCACTTATCCCTTTCTGAACTTGTCAGCACTTCTTCATAACTGGTAGGCTCCTCATCATCAATGAGTAACACGTCATTCGATTCACTTACGAGAAATCCATATCTTTCCGGAATATTACGTGTTCTACCAGATCTACGAAGATGTGGTGTTACAATAGGTCCAGCCGATTGCTCATCACTATGAATTGTCGGCTGTTGTGCTTCGCCAGGTATCTCATCAATGTCTATTTGAGTCTCTCGAGCCTCCTCAAGCTCGACGACACTCCCACTATTTTCTTGCAAGAGAAACTCTTTCTCTAGAAACACAGCATGCCTTGAAACAAACACCTTTTGTTCCACAGGATGATAGAATTGGTAACCCCTTATTTCCTTAGGGTATCCAATAAATAGACATTTATCAGACTTATCATCCAATTTGTCTGATACAGTCCGCTTCACATAAGCAGGACAACCCCATATCTTCAAGTAAGATACATGAGGTTTCTTACTATTCCATATCTCATATGGAGTAGTTGAGACTACCTTGGTAGGCATTCTGTTTAACAAGTAAACAGCTGTCTGAAGTGCATAGCCCCAAAAGGACTTGGGAAGATTCGCATGATTCATCATTGACCTGACCATGTCCAACAAGGTCCGGTTATGCCTCTCAGATACACCATTATGCTTTGGTGTATATGGCGGAGTCCATTGAGACAATATGTCATTGTCTCTTAGATAATCAAGAAACTCTTGACTTAAGTATTCACCACCTCGATCCGATCGAAGTATTTTAATACTCTTATCATGTTGTTTCTCTACTTCATTTCTGAATTCTTTGAACCTTTCAAAGGCTTCAGACTTGTGTTTCATCAAGAACACATACCCAAACCGTGAGTGATCATCAGTGAAGGTAATGAAGTAGCTATAGCCTCCTAAATCTTGAGTTGACATAGGTCCACATACATCAGTATGTATTAGACCTAGTAACTCTCCCACTCGTTCACCTTTTCCAGTAAAAGGTAACTTAGTCATCTTGCCTTTTAAGCATGATTCGCATGTATTGTCTGAATCCAATTCAAACGATTCCAGAATTCCACATCGGTGTAATTCGGACATGCGTTTCATGCTTATATGGCCAAGACGACAATGCCACATATAGGAGTCTATTTGATTATCCTTTCGAGCACGCGTGTTGCTCGCTTCGATATTGAAAATGTCACTGGATATGTCTAACGTATAAATGCCATTACTCAAAGTTCCAATTCCATAAAGTATGCCATTCAAAGTTATATAACAACAATTGTTACTAAACGTCAAATGGAAATCATTTCTATTTAAGCAGGAAATAGAAACAATGTTCTTTATTAGAGAAGGAACATAATAGCAATTGTCTAGTTCTAAGACTAGTCCACTAGGGAGCTTCAGCAAATAAGTTCCGATGGCGACCGCAGAAACCTTTGCTCCATTGCCAACTCGCAAATTTGACTCCCCTCTGACAAGTCTTCTTCTATTCCTTAGCCCCTGTATGTCATTACATATATGTGAGCCACACCCAGTATCCAATACCCAAGTGTCTAAGGAAATAGAATGACAATCAATAACGAAGATACCTGAAGAGGATGGGGCATCGGATGCCTTCTTCTTCTTCATGGACTCAAGATAAATCTTGCAGTTTCTTCGCCAGTGGCCTTCCTTGCCACAGTGATGGCAAGTGCCCTTTTACGCTGGTTCTGCCTTCTTTGCCTTTTTCTTCTTTCCTTTCTTCTGTTCTTTTGCCTTCCTCTTAGAACCTTTCTTTGAGGAATCAACTAACAGAACCGCCTTCTCCTCATGCTTCACAGAAGGCTCCACAGTCTTCAGCATATTGAGGAGCTCGGGAATGGTGGATTCTAATTTGTTCATCCGATAGTTCATCACAAATTGTGAGAAACTCTTGGGCAAACAATGCAGAATTAAGTCAATACTTAACTCATGATCCATCACAAAACTGAGGGTGGCTAGCCGCTCAATGTACCCGTTCATCATTAGCACAAACTGCACTACAGACGAACCTTCTTGCATCTTCGTGGTGAAGAGGAGCCTAGAGACCTCGAACCTTTCGGATCTCGCTTGCTCATCGAACAACTCATGAAGATGGAAGACTATAGTATTAGCGCCCACTCGGTACCATCGCCGCTAGCATGATGCAACTCGCCAGCTCAGAATCTGCCACATGCTTCTGATAGACCAACATTTGGTCTGGAGTTGCATCGTCCTTTAGGACAGTCAGGAAGAGGCTCTTCAAGGACATATGCAAGCTTTTCTGCCTTGAGAACAATTCTCAGGTTTCTAAGCCAGTCCAGGAAGTTAGGCCCAGTCAGTTTGTTCGAATCCAAAATAGTGCGCAAATTCAAAGACGTCATGATCAATTTATTGACCTAGAAATACAAAACGAGCATATATGAGAAAATGATTTTAAAATGCATCAATATACATTTATAAATCCCATTCATTTTTTCAAATTTTAAAAACCCCAAAATCACTTCGGGAGATCGTAGGTCCATCTCCGAATGGGCTGATATCCATCATAATTATGAACAACCTTGGAGAGAGTCCAACAAGCCATTCATAACTACGACGGTAGGTATCATCTATACCGATTGCATATCACGTATATGCAACTATCACAATGTGCTATCAACTAATTGAATGTTCACACATACATCGGGTTGTTAACACATTAACAAGTATGCATCATATGCATAGCACCCAACTTCACCTCCCTTTACATCGACCTTGGAGAGAGTCCAACAAGCCGATGCTCAAGGTTAAAGCCAACCCATTAATCGGAAATAGTTTTAATATGGTTAGAGCGCATTCAACCAATTAGCCCAGCTTGGAGAGAGTCCAACAACCAAAGCTAACGATTGACCTCTGACTCTTACCATATTAATATTAAACTATTCCATGGTTTGAACATGTTCGGGTTCGAGCCGGGCTTGGAGAGAGTCCAACAACCCAAACAAGAAACGGAACTCTGGTTCTAACCATATTAATGGAAGGTGTAGGCTTTAATATTGTTTAAGGGTTTTATGTCTCATCCTCTTTGCATGCAAATAACTATTATCTACATGGCATGGCATACATGACATACATCTACATGTCACGACACGCATGGCATTATGTTATGCATCTAATGCAATTACATGACATACAATTATGTCATGTATATGTTTCCTTATATGTCATAACTATTTATGGAAATAAAATATGTTTAAGATTTGATTCTCCAAATCAAATCATAATTAAATTAGGAAACAAATTTCCAAATCTAATCACATATTTTATTCATGGAATTATTTGATTAAGGAAAATCTATTTAGGAAACCAATTTCCTAAATCAATAAAACTACTTATGGAAATAAAATATTTTAAGATTTGATTTCCCAAATCAAATCATGATTAAATTAGGAAACAAAATTTCTAGAATCTAATCAAATATTTTATTTATGGAAAATATCAATTTCCATAAATACTTCCAACTTTCCAAAAGTGGAAGATTTCCATAAATACTTCTAGACTTTCCAAAATTGAAAAATTTCCATAAATACTTCTAAATTTCCAAAATTAGAAAATTTCCAGAAATACATTATGACTATCGCAAAACCATTTTTATGATTATGTCGAAACACAACCTGGGCTCTGATACCACTGTTGGGTTTTCGGCACCGCGGCATGTGTGTGTTCGATCACGTTTCGTAAACATGAACACAGCGGAAGCAATAAAAATAATAAATCTACATTTATTACAACACACACAACACACACATGCATATTACAACAAGTGTAGACATAACCATAAATTTAAATTTGCAATAAAAGGAAATTTATCTACGTTATACCTTTCGTATGACGTGTAGCGGGAACGACATCAACTGGAACGATCCTCGCTAGAATCGTCTCTATCCGTATCCACGCCGAGTTCCTCGGGATGACTTCGCTAAGCCACGAGCTTCGTCTTTGTATGGGTTACTAGCCTCGTGTTGAAGATGACGTGATCGAGAGATGATCACGATCCGAATCCAAATTTGGATCCTAATACGAGTTCTCAAAACTTGCTTCTCCGGAGAGGTATTCGTCAACCAATTGACGAATCCTTCGTCCTCCACCTCAGAGGATTACCGGAGATCGAATCCCCGGTAAGTTAGCCGTTGTCAGAGCTCTAACCATCGTCCAAATGACACCTCAGAGGATACATCTTTCGAAGTCTATGTGTCCGTGCACAGAAGACGAGAGGATTTGCATGAGTAAGATTCCCTATGCATCTACAATAGGATCTATCATGTATGCTATGTTATGTACGAGGCCTGATGTATCGTATGCTCTGAGTGTCACGAGTATATACCAGTCTGATCCAGGAATGGATCATTGGGCGGTTGTTAAGACAATCCTTAAGTACTTGAGAAGAACTAAGGATGTGTTCCTAATATTTGGAGAAGGAGACATGGTTATACGTGAGTATACGGATGCCAGCTTCCAGACAGACAAGGATGATTCCAGGTCTCAGTCTAGATATGTGTTCACCTTGAATGGGGGCGCAGTGAGTTGGAAAAGTTCCAAACAAGACATTGTAGCGGATTCTACCACTGAGGCAGAATACATTGCAGCTTCGGAAGCAGCAAAGGAAGCAGTTTGGATCAAGAAGTTCATTTATGAACTTGGTGTGGTTTCAGCCATTGTTGAAGCAATACCGGTCTACTGCGACAACAATGGAGCAATTGCACAGGTGAAAGAGCCAAGGTCTCATCAACGATCCAAACATGTGCTTCGCCGCTATCATCTGATCAGAGAGATCATTAGTAGGGAGGAAATACAAATCGTGAAAATCCCCACTAAAAGGAACTTAGCGGATCCTTTGACTAAGGGATTACCTCAAAGTAAGTTTGAGGGTCATGTTAGAGCTTATGGTATTGGATACCGTAGCGATTGGCATAGGCCAAGTGGGAGTTTGTTAGTAATATATGAGAGATGTCCTAAGGCAATCGTCTTATGTTTGAACCATTTATATGATAAATGAAGATTCACTATTTGAGTATACATGTTTTCATGTATTTGATTAGATCTTAAACTCATTTACTGAATGTCCATGATATGATTCACAGCATGAGAGAATTTGTGATTGGATCACAACTAGTGAGTATCTCTACATGTGTAATTGTGATGTATCGGAATTATCCCTAGTCGATGAATTGATGGATTTGGACGCAATCGATTCTGTCGAGACTAGTACGAAGTATATTCCTTGGTGTATCCAAGCAGCTGATTCTCACTGGATGGAGATATTGTGATGTCCGGAGTTAATCGTGGATGCTAGTTATGGTAACTAGTTCATTGGAGTGACCAGACGTAAGACTTCATATGGTTCTCTGCATATATAGATATGTCAATGAAGTTCTTACTGTAGCTTAAGTGCGATGTTCCTTTGACTTGCAGTATTCAAGTCATCTTGATCATAAAGACTTATGCTTTGACATCTTAAGCAAGCATCTCTGAGGAGATGTGGACCCGGGATGATTGGGTATAAGTCGAAGTGATCGAAGGTGTTTGAATAGCCTATAAAGGATTCACCACTCCTTGCGAGGAGATGTATACTCATGGTCTCTCGTCAGATTGTTACTAAAGTCTTTGGCCAAAGCATTACATGTTTAGAGTAAGGTACTCTTCGATACATGTGCAGTAACTAGAATCCGTAGGACGAGGAAATGATACTTGGGCTAAGTGTGACGTAGTCAACCTAGTGGGGACTGACACTATAGACCATGTCCTGAACCAAGTGGGTATAAGATGAGTGAAGGGAATGTGGCACGATTCATTGTAGCTGCTGAAGGGTTTCAAAAATAGTTCTGGATCAACTGTTGATCTTTTCGGTTAATTGGGGATCATGATGTACTACTAGGTGCCACTCATGATCGTTCTATAATTAATGGTTAATTATATACGGCCATCATAAACCAAGAACCTATTTGGTCACACGCACAATGAGCATAATCCGAAGGATTTAAAACAAGCTTGAGAATGAGATTCTCAGACCGAGAGAAACTAGGTTTGGTTGGACCAAACAAGGAGCGAGCATGAAATTGTTTCAGTCGCAATGGAAGCATGGATGGGCCATGTCTTATGAAGACATGATGGATGAACCAAATTGGTTTAGTTCTAATCCAATGGAGGAGAATAAACCAAAAAGGTTTGGTTTGTTTTAAACGAATGAACCAAAGTTGGTTCAGTTTGTTTTAACTTAAAATAGACCGACATGGTTTGGTTTATTTTAACTTGAATTAATGGAGTGGGTTAACGGGCTTTTGGTTATGCTCCGATAACTATTAAGAGAATTTGTTCTCTATAAAATAGGTCTTAAGGGTTTTGTGAAAACCTAATCCAAGCAACCCTAAAGTTGCCGCCCCTCCTTCTCCTTGTGAAGTCGGCACCAACTCCTTGCCGCCGCCCACCACCGCCCAACCCCTCTTGCCGACGTCCAGCAGCTGCCTTCCTCCCCTCTTGCCAGCGTCGAGTTGCTACCGGAGGAGCTCCGGTGATCTTCCTTGGCTCCGGCGACAAGGAGAGCTTTTAGCTTCCTTATTTGGCCGCCGCCAATCCTCCACCAAAGCTATCTAGTTTTCTGGACAGCTTGTTTACTTCGTGTCGGAGCGTCGTTTGGATGGTGTTTGGAGCTCCGACAGCGGCTTCCTTGCCGGGGTTTCGATCTTCGATAATCCTCATAGGTGGAGGACGAAGGATTCATCAAACGGTTGACGAATACCTCTCCAGAGAAGCGGGTTTTTGAGGACTCGTTTTGGATCCGAATTTTGATTCGGATTGTGATCTTCTCTCGATCACATCATTTTCAACACGAGGCTAGTAACTCGTACGAAGATGAGGCTCGTGACATTGTGAAGTCATCCTGAAGATACTCGGCGTGGATACGGATAGAGATGATTATAGCGAGGATCATTTCGGTTGATGCCTTTTCCGTTACACATGATACGTCAGGTATACGTAGTATAAATTTCCTTTTATTGCAAAATTTGAATTTACGGTTATGTGTACACATGTTGTACTATGCATGCATGTGGTGTGTGTGTTGTAATAAATTAGATTTATTATTTTATTTCTTCTGCTGTGTACATGATTACGAAATATGTTCGAACACACACTCGCCGTGGTGCCGGAAACCCAACACTTTGATGGTTGACTGGAGTTGACCATGTCATGAAAAGTCCAAGTCTTGAGTACTCGGCAAGGTAAAGTCCAAGCATGGGTCTTGGCATGGAAAGTCCAACATGGGTTGGCAAGGGAAAGTCCAAGCTTGAGTCTTGGCATTTGAGAAGTCCAAGGGGTTTGATATTGGCGGCGTAAAGTCCAAGCGGGAGTCTTGGCAGCATAAGTCCAATAGTTGGCGACGTAAAGTCCTAGCGGAGTCTTGGCGGCATAAGTCCAATGTGCCTTGGCGGTGTAGACTCTGTTAGCATGACATAGCTGATGGAAGCACCTGAAGGCTAGCACGATGGATGAACAAGTCATGGATGACTTGGAGGGATCAGAGAGGCGTGAGGCTGATGGAGGTGGCTAGAAGGCTTAGGTCTAGGCTAAGGGTGGTCTAGCAAGTATGGGGGCACCATACTTGGCTTAAACCTCATGGTTGAGGTTAAAACCTCATGTTTATCGGTGCCATGTGGCGGAACTAGCCTAGCGATGCGGAGTGGTGATCGGCGATTGGCAGAATCGATCGTGATCATGTGATCGATCGTGGCGGATCGGTTTTGGAGCCTGAGAATGGAGTCTCACTCGACCACTGCGGTCAACAGTCGAGTGATGGCTTGATCAGTCGACTGATGGTCATAATCAGTTGACTGATGATGGATCTGTTGGATTTTTCCAGCGTGCATCTAGCCGTTGTCTCACGACAATAGTGGCATCAATCGACTGATGGTCCCGAGCAGTCGACTGATCAGTGTTTTCCAACACAGGTTGAAGCTTTAAATGGAGCTCGTGAAGGAGGAAAAAGCCAGTCATTTCTTGGACATTATTGAGGCGATTTGCTATTGCAAATCAGGGTCTTCAACCACGGTTCAAGCGATCAACAAGCAAGCAATCTAAAGGCATTTGTAAAGTGTTTTCTTTACTTGTATTGCATTGTATTTCATCTTATTTGCTTGTTGTTTTTAGTTTATTGTTGTAAACTATTGTACGAGGTTTCTCCGCCTCCGACTTGTGTCGAGAAAGAGTATTTGGGATTAGTGATTGCATTGGCATCGCTAGAGCTCGTTATAGCTCGATTTGTGGAGTAGGAACCGTTCAGTTTCGAACCACATTAAACATTTGTGTTTGCGTGATTGTCTTGTTTTGTTATTGCTATTATTATTATTATTCCGCTGTGCATAACGAGTTTTGTAGAGATGAACGTGAACATATTCCATCGACGTATAACACGACGCTATTCACCCCCCTCTAGCGTTCCAATGATCCCCTACAGTTCTTGATGGTTAAGAAACATGCGCTCTATAAAAGCGCGGTTAGAGGTTGGAAAGCCCTAAGGGTTTTGGTATTTTTGGAAATTTTTTTCCTCTCCTCCTCTTCTCCTCTTCTTGCCGGCGCCCAACTTCTTGCCGCCACCCACCATTTGTTGGGATGTATACTGAAAAGTCTATTTTTTGTATGAACATCTTTATTTTGAAATAAGAATCACATCATCATTTTTTGCATATTTTTATGGCTATGCATATTGTCTAACACATTACATTGTAGAAAACATGGTGTGTGGTGTCACACGGGAGATCATGTTATCAGTTCCTTGTAAAGTATAAGTAAAAGCTCACAACCGAGATGACTTTGGACAAACCATTGGAATGGTTGTAGTGTGATTTGGTATTGGTTTGTTTTGACCATAGAATCACACTAGTGCACTTTGTGTGTATTGAGCAGGACTGACTTTGAGATGATTTGATTTATTGCTGACTACATAATCGAATCGGACCTCAGATATTATAATGTACATACTCTTAATCCTGATATAATAACAGGCACATATACTTAGTATTCATCACTTTGATTTACCAATGGGCGAGATTTATAGATTAAATCGATAGGCTCGATAAGTTGGGAAATGATATTATTTATATGGTGTGTCGTTGATTATAGGAGGAAACCGTGTCCTATATATTAGGATGATGATATCCCCTTGAGGAGCTCATAAGGTTCATCATGTAAACCCTGTAGGTGGACTTGGTCTGGCATGATGAAAAGGTTGAGTGGTACTACTCATGGAGTTAGATGTTGATTAATTAATGGTCAGTAAATTAATTAATCGATGGACATTCGAGATCTTAAACACGGGGAGAAAATGTACATATAATATATGGAGCCCATATTAACTTATGGGGGTTGGTGAGGTAGATCAATGATAATCCTTTAGTGGATTGGATTATCATTAATGGATCGGACTTTATGTGGGCTTGATCCATTGGGTGGCCAAGATCCAACTCCTCCTCATGGTTCCTATTGTAGCCTATTAATACCTCATAAAGCTTAGATCCAATGGATAGAAATAAAACTCTAGATCCAAAGGAAGAGATTAAATCCCTAGATCCGACGGTTGAGATTAAATCTCTAGATCTGACGGTTGAGATTAAATCCCTAGAACCAATGGTGGAGATTAAAACAAGGCTTATCCCTAACTCTATAAAAGGAGGTCAAGGGGTGGGCAACAACTAAGAATCCAATTAGAGATAGGATTAGTGTTTTGGGCGGCAAGGCTTGGAGGCTAGGGTTTGGAGTTGGCGGCACCTATTAAGGAAATTTTTTTCCTTATCTCCTTCTTCTTCTTTGGGTGGCTGGTGTCCTTACCACCCCTTTATCACCTTGGCTGGCATCCATAGCAGCTCTTCTTCTTCTCCTTGGATGGTGGAACCAAGGCTTAGGGTCCTCCCTTGAAGCTCTTGGGCGGCAATCATCTCTTCTCCCTTCTCCTTGTTGGCCGGCGGCAAGCAACTTGCTAGTTGCTTGTTGGTTGGCTAAAAGAAGAAGAAAAGTCTTGTTTCTATTCTTCCTCTTTCTCGAAATGAGCAAGGAAGGAAGATTGGTGATCTAGGAGCTTTAACTTTTGGTAGATCGTCGCCCACACGACGTCCGCAAGGAGGAAGGTCATACAATAGAAGATCGAGAGGTATATCGATTCTCTATTTTCATTTGTTACATGTTTATATTTGTTTTTTAAATTATATGCATGATATATATTCTATTTTGTGGCTAAATATACTTGGACCCCGAACATAAATACAAAAGCCGGCGATCCGTACATCGTCTATTCCGCGGCTATTCGTGGAATAGAGGTTGGTTGCTTGAACAACAAGTTTGTTTAAGTGACTACTCTAAACGAATAGCACGATGATGACAAGGTTGCTTGGGCAATCCCTCTTGTCAAGGATAAAATTTTTTATCCGGGGACGTAGAAGGGATCGCCATGAACAAGTGACTAAGTTGAAAGGGGAAGCAAAGTTTCCCCTCCCAACAAATGATATCAGAGCTACTGTTTCCGATTTTGTGTGTTTAAGATTCAGTTACTCTTATGCATTTTTCATATATTATATGTGCCAGATAATAGTAGGATATGCGTAGGTTAACTGTTTGGTTGCAGGCATAAGATCCGACTATTATGGCCATATGTGTGTATGTGATTGTATGTGTGTAATAGTATATTTTGTTGAATCCTCGGGGTTGACGAGGCTAGTATTTAATTTTTTGTAAATTAGATACGACAATGTTTAGCCACTCTTTCTATTTTAGTTTACTTTCGATCTAGATTTCATGTACACTCCCTCGTGGAGTATAGGATCGATGGATGTAAATTAAAATAGTTTTTAGTCTCAGCTCAGATCTCCGGATGGCTCGTATATTGCGTAGGAGGAGCAGACGAGATGGCAATGTGACGGGAGACATATTGAAGACAAAAGCCATAATAGTTGGAAAATAATTTATTTTTCATATTTATTTCTTATTGTTTGATATGCATGTCGTAGTCTAGAAAATTCCTCAATTTCAAATTTCTAAGTGGGAGAGGGATATTTTTATAAATTCCCACAACCTCCATTACAATTTAACAAGTGATGCAAACAAACTTGCGCGTCGACTCTGAGTGCCTTCCTCCCCATCGGATGAGTTTGTTTGCAGATCACAAGGTCAAATATGGTTATAGGGAATTATTAAGGAGCGTGTGTACTTCCCCATCGGAAGACACATAACCCAAGATAATTACCTTGGTACTGAGTAATGGTGAACACTTAGATACAAATATGAGTATCCTCCCCATCGGAGTCACTACTTTTATTTGTAGGGCCAAAGAGGAACCAACTATTAATTTTACTTGTCAAAAAGTTAGGTTGACAAGATAGTAAAATTAATGGGTAAAACCTCCTCTTACAAATTTAGAATTCGTATACGTCCACACTATCGTGGCATACGATATTCTCGGTGTTTTGAGGTTTTGGTTGATTTTAAAATTTTAGGGCCTGTTTGGTTTGACATCGCATTTTCCATTTTCTGGAAAACGGAAAATGACTTTTTTCCATTTTCCAGTTTTCCAAAAAATACACCTTTGTTTTCTGGAAAATGCAGCTGGAAAACGCAAACCAAACGCATTTTCTAGTTTTCCAGAAAATGAAAATGGAAAAAGCAAGCATTTTCCACATACCAAACACCACCTTATTGTTTGAGGAATCAATAATTTTTTGAAATCTAATGTTTTGATCTATGTGATTCTTAGGTTTTCTTTTAAAATGACTTTCAACCCGCTTGCTGTGATACTGAAAGAGAATAAACTTACTAAACCCAATTATGCTGATTGGAAGAGGAATCTTGACATTGTCTTGACTGCTGAGGAATACAAATATGTACTCCTCGAAGAGTGTCCTCCTAAGCCTACGGATGATTCTGGGGAAAAGGAGAGAGAGAGTTATAAGAAGTGGATCAAGGCCGATGAGATAGCGCGGTGTTACATTTTGGCATATATGTCAAATGTACTGCAACATCAGCATCAAGCCATGCCCACTACTTATGACATGATGCTCAATCTCAAAGAGCTTTTCGGACACCAGAATTGGGCTGCAAGGCAGGAAGCCATGAGGAACTTGATGACGACCACCATCATCGAGGAAACACCTGTGAGGGATCATGTTCTCAAGATGATGGCTCATTTGAATGAGATGGAAGTCCTCGAAGCTGAGATCGATGAGGAAACCCAGGTCGATATCATTCTCCAGTCTCTACCTAGGAGTTTTGAGCAGTTTCACCTGAACTACAATATGAACAAGAGGTTGTATTCGTTGGTGGAGCTTCTGACAGAACTCCAGGCGGCAGAGGGACTATTTCGTCAGAGTGCTCAGGCGCATGCCATAGTGACCCAAAAGGTTTCTACTTCTAAGCCGAAAGGCAAGAAGAAGAAGAAAAAAACTGGGGCAAAGGTGGTGGGAGGAACTCAGGGAGGAGTGAAGAAGCTGAAAGGCAAGTGCTTCACTTGTAAGCAGACTGGACACTGGAAGAAGGGCTGCCCCAACCGCAAGCAGAACAAAGGTATATCTTTTGGTCTAGTCATTGAAACATGTTTAGCAGTGTTATCTACCGGCACCTGGTGTGTAGATACGGGAGCCACTTATCATGTCTGTAATACTTTGCAGGGGTTCCAGGAAACCAGACGATCGCAAGGGGAGATTACTGATACTTGGGCGATGCCATGAAGGTGGCATGTGCAAAGGGGAGACGTTCATTTATCTTTTGAGAAAAATAAAGTTTTGTTTCTTAAGAATTGCCTTTATGTACCTTTATTTAGAAAGAATTTAATTTTGGTTTCTAAATTGTTTATGGATGGATATTCTATTTCTTTTAATGACAGAGTTGTTATAAAAAGGAATAGAGGCATTATTTGTTCGGGTGCATTGATAGGAAATTTGTACACACTTGAACCAAAAGCTCCCACGATGCAAATTGAGTTAATAACTCATCTTCTAATTCCAATAAGAGAAAAGAACCTTCGAAGATGAACCAAACATATCTTTGGCATCTTAGGCTTGGTCATATTAACCTAAGCAGAATTCAAAGGTTGATAGCTGATGGACCTCTAGGCTCATTAGTGGTGGAAGATTTCCCAACCTGCGAATCCTACTTGGAGGGTAAAATGACCAAGAGGCCTTTTAAGGCTAAGGGGTATAGAGCCAAAGATGTGTTAGAATTGGTTCACTCTGATTTGTGTGGTCCTATGTCTATCCAGGCTAGAGGTGGTTTTGAGTATTTCGTCTCTTTTATAGACGATTATTCGAGATATGAATACATTTACTTGATGCGCCGCAAGTCTGAATGCTTTGACAAGTTCAAAGAATTCAAGACTGATGTGGAGAAACGTCAAGGTAAAAGTATCAAGACACTACGATCTGATCATGGTTGTGAGTACCTCTTGGGAGAGTTTAGGAACTACTTATCAGAGGCTGGGATTCAATCCCAATTGACTGCACCTGGCACACCCCAGCAGAACGGTGTAGCAGAGCGAAGGAATAGGACTCTTATGGAGATGGTTAGATCGATGATGAGTTATTCTGAGTTGCCAGATTCGTTCTGGGGATATGCTCTAGATACGGCGGTGTACATTCTGAACCTAGTTCCATCTAAATTAGTGCCTTCTACTCCCACAGAGTTGTGGACTGGGTGAAAGCCAAGTCTAAGACGTATTCAGATATGGAGGAGTCCAGCACAAGTGTTGAACGCAGATGCTGGTAAGATGGAACCTCGTACAGAAGTATGCATGTTCGTTGGCTATCCTAGAGGAATGAAGGGTGGTTTGTTTTATAGTCCTGGAGATCAGAGGGTGATCGTTAGCACGAACGACTGATTTCTAGAGGAAGACTATGTGATGAGCCACAAGCCCAAGAGTAAAATTATTCTGGAGGAATTGAAAGGGGAAGTCACTTCTTCAGTACCATCGGTACAAGAGGAAATACCACAAGTCACTGCTCCATGTGTCACATAAGATACACAGGTGATACCACATCATAGTAAGAGGGTTGTTAGACAGTCTGATAGATTCATGTTCTTGGGAGAATCTTCTGATTTGGTCCCTGGCGAACATGAACCTGATCCCTGGACATATGACGAGGCAATCCAAGATAAAGATGCAGTATCTTGGCAAAGTGCAATGAATGCTGAGATTGAATCTATGGATTCAAATCAGGTATGGGAGCTAGTAGAACCACCGGGTGGTGTAAAAACCATTGGATGCAAGTGGATCTATAAAAGAAAAAGAGGAATAGACGGGAAGGTTGAGACCTTCAAAGCGAGACTTGTTGGAAGGGGTATGCTCAGAAAGAGGGTATCGATTATGAGGAGACCTTTTCGCCGGTAGTCATGCTTAAGTCTATCCAGATTCTCTTATGCATAACATCTCATATGAATTATGAGGTGTGGCAGATGGATGTCAAGACAACTTTTCTTAATGGAAGTCTTGAGGAAAACATCTATATGAAGCAACCAGAGGGATTCATTGCTAAAGGAAAAGAGCATCTTGTATGTAAGCTTAATCGGTCCATTTATGGATTGAAGCAAACTTAGAGGTCTTGGAACATCCGCTTTGATGAGGTAATCCAGTCTTATGGATTTATTCAAAGTCCGAATGAGTCTTGTGTATACAAGAGATGTGACGAAAACGTAGTGGTATTTCTTGTACTATACGTAGATGACATTTTGTTGATTGGCAACAATATCAAGGTGTTATCAGACGTAAGAGTATGGTTGTCCAAACAGTTTGATATGAAGGACTTGGGAGGGGTGGGACACATCCTTAGGATCAAGGTTATAAGGGATCGCAGGAAAAGGATGTTGTGCTTATCCCAAGCTTCATCTATAGACACGATTTTGGATCGTTTTAGCATGCAAAACTCCAAGAAGGGTTTTCTTCCTTTCAGGTATGGAGTTCTTTTATCTAAGGAGATGTGTCCTAGAACATCTGAGGAGATAGAGGAGATGAAGGTGGTTCCTTATGCTTCGACGGTAGGAAGCCTCATGTATGCGATGCTATGTACGAGACGAGATATTTGCTATACCGTGGGGATGGTCAGCAGATATCAGAGTAATCCAGGACAGGGACATTGGACTGCAGTAAAGCATATATTGAAGTACCTAAGAAGGACTAGGGATTATATGCTAATTTACCAGGCAGACCAATTACTCCCTGTGGGTTACACGGATTCCAACTTCCAATCAGATAGGGATAACATTAAGTCTACCTCAGGGTTTGTGTTTACTTTGGGAGGTGGAGCCATTGTATGGAGGAGTGTCAAGCAGAAATGCGTGGTGGACTCTACCATGGAAGCTGAGTATGTGGCAGCCTCTGAGGCGGCCAAAGAAGTTGTGTGGCTCAAGAACTTCCAGATGGACTTTGATGTGATTCTTGGTTTGCCCATAACTATCACAATTTATTGTGATAATAGTGGTGCAGTTGCAAACTCGAAGGAACCACGAGCCAATAAGGAAAGTAAGCACATAGAGCGCAAGTACCACCTAATATGAGAAATCGTAAAGAGAGGAGAAGTTGTTGTGGCCAAGATTGCATCGGAGGATAACCTGGTAGATCCTTTCACTAAGGCCTTTCCGGCGAGAGCTTTTGATAGGCATGTGGAGGGAATGGGGATAAGTGGAGGGAATGGGGATAAGTTGTATGGCAGTTTGAGGACAACATACTCTTTTAGTATAAGTGGGAGATTGTTGGGATGTATACTGAAAAGTCTATCTTTTGTATGAACATCTTTATTTTGAAATAAGAATCACATGATCATTGTTTGCATATTTTTATGGCTATGTATATTGTCTAATACATTAAATTGTAGATAACATAATGTGTTGTGTCACACGGGAGATCATGTTATCGGTTCCTTGTAAAGTATAAGTAAAGGCTCACAACCGAGATGACTTTGGACAAACCATTGGAATAGTTGTAGTGTGATTTGGTATTGATTTGTCTTGACCATAGAATCACACTAGTACACTTTGTGTGTATTGAGAAGGACTGACTTAGAGGTGATACGATTTATTGCTGACTACATAATCGAATCGGACCTCAGATATTATATTGTACATACTCTTAATCCTGATATAATAACGGGCACATATACTTAGTATTCATCTCTTTGATTTACCAATGGGCGAGATTTATAGATTAAATCGATAGGCTCGGTAAGTTGGAAAATAATATTATTTATATGGTGTGCCATTGATTATAGGAGAAAACCGTGTCCTATATATTAGGATGATGATATCCCCTTGAGGAGTTCATAAGGTTCATCATGTAAACCCTGTAGGTGGACTTGGTCTGGCATGATGAAAAGGTTGAGTGGTACTACTTATGGAGTTAGATGTTGATTAATTAATGGTCAGTAAATTAACTAATCGGCGGACATTCGAGATCTTAAACATGGGGAGAAAATGTACATATAATATATGGAGCCCATATTAACTTATGGGGGTTGGTGAGGTAGATCAATGATAATTCTTTAGTGGATTGGATTATCATTAATGGATCGGACTTTATGTGGGCTTGATCCATTGGGTGGCCAAGATCCAACTCCTCCTCATGGTCCCTATTGTAGCCTATTAATACCTCATGAAGCTTAGATCCAATGGATAGAAAGAAAACTCTAGATCCAAAGGAAGAGATTAAATCCCTAGATCCGATGGTTGAGATTAAATCTCTAGATCCGACGATTGAGTTTAAATCCTTAGAACCAATGGTGGAGATTAAAACAAGGCTTATCCCTAACTCTATAAAAGGAGGGAAAGGGGTGGGCGGCAACTAAGAATCCAATTAGAGATAGGATTAGGGTTTTGGGCGGCAAGGCTTGGAGGCTAGGGTTTGGAGTTGGCGACACCTATTAAGGAAATTTTTTCCTTATCTCCTTCTTCTTCTTTGGGTGGCCGGCGTCCATACAGCCCCTTCCTCACCTTTGCCAGCATCCATAGAAGCTCTTCTCCTTCTCCTTGGCCAGTGGAACCAAGGCTTAGGGTCCTCACTTGAAGCTCTTGGCCGGCAATCATCTCTTCTCCCTTCTCCTTGTTGGCTGTCGGCAAGCAACTTGATTGTTGCTTGTTGGTTGGATAAAGGAAGGAGAAAAGTCTTGTTTCTATTCTTCCTCTTGCTCAGAACGAGCAAGGAAGGAAGATTGGTGATCTAGGAGCTTCAACTTTTGGTAGATCGTCGTCCATACGACGTCCGAAAGGAGGAAGGTCATACAATAGAAGATCGAGAGGTATATCGATTCTCTATTTTCATTTGTTACATGTTTATATTTGTTTTTCAATTATATGCATGATATATATTCTGTTTTGTGGCTAAATATACTTGGACCCCGAACATAAACACAAAAGCCAGCGATCCGTACATCGTCTATTTCGCGGCTATTCGTGGAATAGAGGTTGGTCGCTTGAACAACAAGTTTGTTCAAGTGACTACTCTAAACGAATAGCACGACGATGACAAGGTTGCTTGGGCAATCCCTCTTGTCAAGGATAAAATTTTTTATCCGGAGACGTAGAAGGGATCGCCATGAACAAGCGACTAAGTTGAAAGGGGAAGCGGAGTTTCCCCTCCCAACACCACTGCCCAAGCTCCACTAGTTGGCATCCAACAGCTGCCATCCTCCCCACTTGCCGGCGTCTAGCTGCTGCCGGAGGAGCTCCAGTGATCTTCCTTGGCTCCAGCGACAAGGTGAGCACCTAGCTTTCCTTATTTGGCAGACGGAAGTTCTCCACCAAAGCTGTCCAGTTTTTTGGACAGCTTGTTTCCTTCGTGTCAGAGCATCGTTTGGAGCTCCGAAAGCACGTACCTTGCCGGGGATTCGATCTTCGATAATCTTAACAGGTGGAGGACAAAGGATTCGTCAAACGGTTGACGAATACCTCTCCAGAGAAGCGAGTTTTGGGGACTCATTTTTGAATCCGAATTTTGATTCGGATTGTGATCTTCTCTCGATCACATCGTCTTCGACATGAGGCTAGTGACTCCTATGAAGACGAGGCTCGTGGCTTTATGAAGCCATCCCGACGATACTCGGTGTGGATATGGATAGAGGCGATTCTAGCGAGAGTCACTCTGGTTGATGTCATTCTCGTTGCACGTGATACGTTAGGTATACCTAGAATAAATTCCTTTTATTGCAAAACTTGAAACTATGATTATGTCTACACATGTTGTACTATGCATGCGTGTGATGTGTGTATTGTAATAAATTAGATTTATTGCCTTTTATTTCTTCCACTGTGCACATGTTTACGAAACATGTTCGAACACACACTCGCCGCGGTGTCGGAAACCCAACACAAGCTAGAAAAAGGAGAAAAGGTACTTTCCTTGCATTCTTGGTTTAAGGAAATAATCACCGGTTTAACAAGTGTAGGAGAGAAGGTTTCAAATTGGGACATGCTAATGAAGGCAATAGACGCATTCCCCTGATCATCCAAATGGAGTTCTATGGTGGATTCGTTCTACATCTCCAAGAATCTAGAGGTAAGTACTCTAGAAGAATTTTTCTCCACTGTGGAATTGCATAAAACTAGGCTTGAAGGCATAGTAGAAGATCCAATCAAGCCACCAAGGGGAGTAGCATTAATGACCGACAAAGGAAAGAAGAAGAAGGAAACTCCACCTTCCTCATTGGATGAAGAATCATCCTCTTCAATGGATAGCAATGAGGAGGACTACATGGTAAGAAAGGTCAAACGTGCTTTTAAGAGTTTTAAATTTAACAAGTCTCATGATAGGAGAAGGCCAAGAAGAAAGGTTATTTGCTACAATTGCCAAGGAGAGGGGCACATGAGGGATGAGTGTCCCTTGTTGAACAAAGAAAAAGAAGATAAGAAGAAAGACAAGAAGAAAGGGAAGAAGAAAGAAGAGAAGAAATCGAAAGATAAAGGAAATGGCAAAATGCAAAACTTGAAGGCCACATGGGATGATCCATCCTCCTCGGAGGAAGAAAAAGCATTCACAAGTCTTGCACTTATGGCTATAGAAGACATAGCCTCCACCTCATTTGAACAAGAAGGAAGTACAAGTGAGGAGATGAGCTCAAATGTAGAGGGAGCATCATCATCTTCATCGGAATCAGAAGAAGAAGATATGGTAAGTATGGTAAGAAATCCCTATTAGGATATATACTGAGAAGTCTATCTTTTGTATGAACATTTTTATTTTGAAATAAGAATCACTTGATCATTGTTTGGATATTTTTATGGTTATGCAATATTGTCTAATACATTACATTGTAGATAACATGGTGTGCAGTGTCACACGGGAGATCATCTTATCGGCTCCTTGTAAAGTATAAGTAAAGGCTCACAACCGAGATGCCTTTGGACAAACCATCGCAATGGTTGTAGTGTGATTTGGTATTGGTTTGTCTTGACCATAGAATCACACTAGTGCACTTTGTGTGTATTGAGCAGGACCGATATAGAGGTGATTCGATTTATTGCTGACTACATAATCGAATCAGATCTCAGATATTATTTTGTACATGCTCTTAATCCCGATATAATAATGGGCACATATACTTAGTACTCATCTCTTTGATTTACCAATGGGCGAGATTTATAGATTAAATCAATAGGCTCTGTAAGTTGGGAGATGATATTATTTATATGGTGTGCCGTTGATTATAGGAGGAAACTGTGTCCTATATATTAGGATGATGTCCCCTTGAAGAGCACATAAGGTTCATCATGTAAACCCTACAGGTGGACTTGGTCCGACATGATGAAAAGGTTGAGTGGTACTACTCAAGAAGTTAGATGTTGATTAATTAATGGTCAGTAAATTAATTAATCGACGGACATTCGAGATCTTAAACACCGGGAGAAAATGTACAAATAATATATGGAGCCCATATTATCATATGGGGGTTGGTGAGGTAGATCAATGATGATCCTTTAGTGGATTGGATCATCATTAGTGGATCGGACTTTATGTGGGCTTGATCCATGGGTGGACAAGATCCAAATCCTCCTCATGGTCCCTAATGTATCCTATTAACACCTCATGAAGCTTAGATCCAATGGATAGAAACAAAATTCTAAGATCCATAGGTAGAGATTAAATCTCTAGATCCGACGGTTGAGATTAAATCCCTAGAACCAATGGAGGAGATTAATTCATGACTTATCCCGAACTCTATAAAATGAGGGCATGGGAGTTGGCGTGAACAACATCAAGAGAGCTAGGGTTTTTGGCCGGCAAGGGAGAGGAATCCTAGTTGAGATAGGATTAGAGTTAGTGTTTAGAAGCTAGGGCAGCACCAATTAAGGAAGGTGATTGCTTTCATCTTCCTACTTCATTGGCCGGCGTCCAGCAGCCCTTCCAGCCTTTTTCCTGCCCTTGGCCGGTGGACAAAGCCCCTCCTCTCTTCTCCTTAGGTGGTGGAAACAAGATATAGGGCTTCCCTTGGTGTCTTGGTTGTTTTCCATCATCTTCTCCTCCTAGTTGGCCGGCGGCAAGGAGTTTGTGTGCTCTTTGTTGGTTGGTTTTAGGGAGGAGAAGAGCTTTGTTTCTATTCTTCCTCTTGCTTTGGAAGAGAAAGGAAGAAAGATTTGCGATCTAGGAGCTTCGACTTACGATAGATCGTCGCCCACACGATGTCCGAAATGATGAAGGTCATACATTAGAAGATCGAGAGATATATCGATTCTCTAATCTTTATATGTTACATGTTTGTATTTGTTTTTCAATTATGAGCATGATATAAATCTGTATATGGCTAAATAATACTTGGATCTCGAGCATAAACACAAAAACCGATGATCCGGACATCGTTTATTCGCTGGCTACTCGTAGAATAGAGGATGGTCACTTGAACAACTAGTTTTTTCAAGTGACCTCTTTAAACGAATAGCATGACGATAGCTTGGTTGTTTGGGCAATCCCTTTTGTCTAGGATTAAATTTTAATCTGGGGACATCGAAGGGATCGCCATGATCAAACGACCGAGGTGAAGTGGGAAGCGAAGTTTCCCCTCACAAACTCGATAAGCAAATCCCTTCAATTGGTATCAGAGCTAAGGTTTTCGATTTTGTGTGTTTATGATTCGGTTAATTTTTATGCACTTTTGCATATATTATATGTGCCGGATAATAGTAGAATATGCGTAGTTTAACTCTTTGGTTGCAGGCATAAATCCGACTATTATGGCCATATGTGTATATGTGATTGTATGTGTGTAAATATTTATTTTGTTGAATCCTCGGGGTTGACGAGGCTAGTATTTAGTTTTTGTAAATTAAAAATGACATTGTTTAGCCACTCTTTATTTTATTTTACTTTCGATCTAGATTTCATGTACACTCCCTCGTGGAGTATAGGATCGATGGATGTAAATTAAAATAGGTTTTAGTCTCGGCTCGGATCTCCGGATGGCTCGTACATAGCGTAGGAGGAGCGGACGAGATGGCGATGCGACAGGAGTCATATTGAAGATAAAAGTCATAATAGTTGGAAATTAATTTATTTTTCATATTTATTGCTTTTTGTTTGATATGCATGTCATAGGCTAGGAAAATTCCTCAATTTCAAATTACTAAGTGGGAGAGGGAATTTTTAAAATTCCCACAGCCTCCATTACGATTTGACAAGTGATGTAAACAAATTTGCGCATCGACTCTGAGTGCCTTCCTCCCCATCGGATGAGTTTGTTTGCGGATCACAAGGTCGAATATGGTTATAGGAAATTATTAAGGAGCGTGTGTACTTGCCCATTGTAAGGCACATAACCCGAGATAATTAACTTGGTACCAAGTAATGGTGAACACTTAGATACAAATATAAGTATCCTCCCCATCGGAGTCCCTTCTTTTATTTGTAGAGCCGAAGAGAAACCAACTATTAATTTTACTTGTCAAAAAGTTAGGTTAACAAGATAGTAAAATTAATAGGTAAAACCTCCTCTTACAAATGTAAAATTCGTATACGTCCACACTATCGTGGCATACGATATTCTCGGTGTTGGTTGATTTTGAAATTTTATTTTTTGAGGAGTCAATAATTTTTTGAAATCTACAGTAATGATCTAAGTGATTCTTAAGATTTTCAAAAATGACTTTCAGTCCACTTACTATGAGACTAAAGGAAATAAACTTACTGTACCCAAATAATGTTGATTGGAAAAGAATCTAGATATTCTCTTATCTGCTAAGGAGTACAAGTATGCACTCTTCGAAGAGTGTCCTCAGGCCATCGTTTCTCAAAAAGGTTTCTACTTCTAAGCTGAAAGGCAAGAAGAAGGAGAAAAAAAGGTGGAGAAAAGGTGGTGGGAGGATCTTAGGGAGGAGTGAAGAAGCCGAAAGGCAAGTACTTCACTTATAAGCAGGATGGACATTGGAAGAAGGACTGTCCCAATCCAAAGCAGAACAAAGATATATCCTTTGGACTAGTCATTGAAACATGACTAGCGATGTTATCTACCGGCACCTGGTGTGTAGATACGGGAGCCACTAATCATGTCTGCAATACTTTGCAGAGGTTCCAGGAAACCCGATGACTAGCTAAAGGGGAGATTACCATTTACTTGGGCAATGCCATGAAGGTGGCGGCTATTGCAGTGGGAGAAGTTTTATTTATCTCTTGAGAAAAATAAAACTTAGGTTCTGGAAAATTCCCTTTATGTACCTTTATTTAGAAGGAACTTAGTTTCAGTTTCTAAATTGTTTATGGATGGATATTTATTTCTTTTAATGATAGAGCTGTTATAAAAAGGTATAGGGAGAATATCTGTTTAGGTACATTGATAGGAAATTTGTATACACTGGAACCAAAACCTCCCACAATGCAAATTGAAGTTAATAACTCATCTTTTAATTCCAATAAGAGAAAAGAACCTTCGAAGATGAATCAAACATATCTTTGGCATCTTAGGCTTGGTCACATTAACCTAAGCAGAATTCAAAGGTTGATAGCTGATGGACCTTTGGGTTCATTAGTGGTGGAGGATCTCCCAACTTGTGAATCTTGCTTGGAGGGTAAGATGACCAAGAGGCCTTTTAAGGCCAAAGGTATAGAGCCAAAGATGTGTTAGAATTGGTTCATTCTGATTTGTGTGGTCCTATGTTTATCCAGGCTAGAGGTAGTTTTGAGTATTTCGTCTCTTTTATAGACGATTACTCAAGATATGGATACATTTACTTGATGCGCCACAAGTCTGAATGCTTTGACAAAGAATTCACGGCTGATGTGAAGAAACATCAAGATAAAAGTATCAAGGCACTACGATCTGATCGTGGTGGTGAGTACCTCTTGGGAGGGTTTAGGAACTACTTATCAGAGGTTGGTATTCAATCCCAATTGATTGCACCTGGCACACCCCAGCAGAATGGTGTAGCAGAGCGAAGGAATAGGACTCTTATGGAGATGGTTAGATCGATGATGAGTTATTTTGACTTGCCAGATTCGTTCTGGGGATATGCTCTAGATACGACGGTCTACATTCTGAACTTGGTTCCATATAAATCAGTGCCTTCTACTCCCACAGAATTGTGGACTGGGCGAAAGCCTAGTCTAAGACATATTCAGATGTGGGGGAGTCCAGTACATGTGCTGAAGGCAGATGCTGGTAAGTTGGAACCTCGTAGAGAAGTACGCATGTTCGTTATCTATCCCAGGGAAACGAAGGGTGGATTGTTTTATAGTCCTAGAGATCAAAGGGTGATCGTTAGCACGAACGCCAGATTTCTAGAGGAAGACTATGTGATGAGCCACAAGCCCAAGAGTAAAATTGTTCTGGAGGAGTTAAAAGGGGAAGTCACTTCTTTAGTACCACCAGTACAAGAGGATATACCACATGTCACTGCACCGCGTGTCACAGAGGATACAAAGGTGATACCTCGTCGTAGTGGGAGGGTTGTGAGACAACCTAATAGATTCATGTTCTTGGGAGAATCTTCTGATTTGGTCCCTGCCGAACATGAACCTAATCCCTGGACATATGACGAGGCAATCCAAGATAAAGATGCAGTATCTTGGCAAAGTGCAAAGAATGTTGAGATTGAATCTATGGATTCAAATCAGGTCTGGGAGCTAGTAGAACCACCCGATGGTGTAAAAACCTTTGGATGCAAGTGGATCTACAAGAGAAATAGATGGGAAGATTGAGACCTTCAAAGCGAGGCTTGTTACGAAGGGGTATACTCAGAAAGAGGGTATCGATTATGAGGAGACCTTTTCGTCGGTAGCCATGCTTAAGTCTATCCGGATTCTCTTATGCATAGCAGCTCATATGGATTATGAGGTGTGACAGATGGATGTCAAGACAACTTTCCTTAATGGAAGTCTTGAGGAAAACATCTACATAAAGCAACCAGAGGGATTCATTACTAAAGGCAAAGAGAATCTTGTGTGTAAGCTTAATCGGTCCATTTATGGATTGAAGAAAGCTTCGAGGTCTTGGAACATCCGCTTTGATGAGGTAATCCAGTCTTATGGATTTATTCAAAGTCCGGATGAGTCTTGTGTATACAAGAAATGTGACAGAAACGTAGTGGTATTTCTTGTACTATACGTAGATGACATTTTGTTGATTGGCAACAATATCAAGGTGTTATCGAACGTAAGGGTATGGTTGTCCAAACAGTTTGATATGATGGACTTGGGAGAGGTGGGACACATCCTTGGGATCAAGGTTATAAGGGATCGCAGGAAAAGGATGTTGTGCTTATCCCAAGCTTCATATATAGACACGATTTTGGATCGTTTTAGCATGCAAAACTCAAAGAAGGGTTTTCTACCTTTCAGGCATGGAGTTCCTTTATCTAAGGAGATGTGTCCTAGATCATCTGAGGAGATAGAGGAGATGAAGGTGGTTCCTTATGCTTCGACAGTAGGAAGCCTCATGTATGCGATACTATGTACGAGACCAGATATCTGCTTTGTCGTGGGCATGGTTAGCAGATATCAGAGTAATCCAGGATATGGACATTTGACTGCGGTAAAGCCTATATTGAAGTACCTGAGAAGGACTAGGGATTATATGCTGGTTTACCAGGCTGACCAATTACACCTTGTGGGTTACACGGATTCCGACTTCCAATTTGATAGGGATAACAGTAAGTCTACCTCAGGTTTTGTGTTTACTTTGGGAGGTGGAGCCATTGTATGGAGGAGTGTCAAGCAGAAGTGCATGGCGGACTCCACCATGGAAGCTGAGTATGTGGCAGTCTCTGAGGCGGCCAAAGAAGCTGTGTGACTCAGGAACTTCTCGATGGACTTGGATGTGATTCCTGGTTTACCCAGAACTATCACAATTTATTGTGATAATAGTGGTGTAGTTGCAAACTCGAAGGAACCACGAGCCCATAAGGCTAGTAAACACATAGAGCACAAGTACCACCTGATACTCGAAATCGTAAAGAGAGGAGAAGTTGTGGCCAAGATTGCATCAGAGGATAACCTGACAGATCCTTTCACTAAGGCCCTTCCGGCAAGTGCTTTTGATAGGCATGTGGAGGGAATGTGGATCAGATGTATGACAATTTGAAGATAGCATAGCCTTTTAGTATAAGTGGGAGATTGTTAGGATGTATACTGAGAAGTCTATCTTTTGTATGAACATCTTTATTTTCAAATAAGAATCACATGATCATTGTTTGCATATTTTTATGGTTATGCAATATTGTCTAATACATTACATTGTAGATAACATGGTGTTTGGTGTCACACGGGAGATCATGTTATCGGCTCCTTGTAAAGTATAAGTAAAGGCTCACAATCGAGATGACTTTGGACAAACTATCGGAATTGTTGTAGTGTGATTTGATATTGGTTTGTCTTGACCGTAAAATCACACTAGTGCACTTTGTGTGTATTGAGCAGGACCGACATAGAGGTGATTCGATTTATTGCTGACTACATAATCGAATCGGACCTCAGATATTATTTTATACATGCTCTTAATCCGATATAATAACGGACACATATACTTAGTACTCATCTCTTTGATTTACCAATGGGCGAGATTTATAGATTAAATCGATAGGCTCGGTAAGTTGGGAGATGATATTATTTATATGGTGTGCCATTGATTATAGGTGGAAACCGTGTCCTATATATTAGGATGATGATGTCCCCTTGAGGAGCTCATAAGGTTCATCATGTAAACCCTGCAGGTGGACTTGGTCCGGCATGATGAAAAGGTTGAGTGGTACTACTTAAGGAGTTAGATGTCGATTAATTAATGGTCAGTAAATTAATTAATCGACGGATATTCAAGATCTTAAACACTGGGAGAAAATGTACAAATAATATATGGAGCCCATATTATCATATGGGGGTTGGTGAGGTAGATCAATGATGATCCTTTAGTGGATTGGATCATCATTAGTGGATCGTACTTTATGTGGGCTTGATCCATGGGTGGCCAAGATCCAACTCCTCATCATGGTCCCTAATGTAGCCTATTAACACCTCATGAAGCTTTGATCCGATGGATAGAAACAAAATTCTAAGATCCATAGGTAGAGATTAAATCTCTAGATTCGACGGTTGAGATTAAATGTTGGGATATATACTGAAAAGTCTATCTTTTCTATGAACATCTTTATTTTTGAAATAAGAATCACATGATCATTGTTTACATATTTTTATGGATATTGTCTAATACGTTACAATGTAGATAACATGGTGTGTGGTGTCACACGGGAGATCATGTTATCGGCTCCTTGAAAAGTATAAGTAAAGGCTCACAACCGAGATGGCTTTGGACAAACCATCGGAATGGTTGTAGCGTGATTTGGTATTGGTTTATCTTGACCATAGAATCACACTAGTGCACTTTGTGTGTATTGAGCAGGACCGACTTAGAGGTGATTCGATTTATTCTGACTACATAATCGAATCGGACCTGAGATATTATTATGTACATGCTCTTAATCCCGATATAATAACGGGCACATATACTTAGTACTCATATCTTTGATTTACCAATGGGCGAGATTTATAAATTAAATCGATAGGCTCGGTAAGTTGGGAGATGATATTATTTATATGGTGTGCCATTGATTATAGGAGGAAACCATGTCCTATATATTAGGATGATGATGTCCCCTTGAGGAGCTCATAATGTTCATCATGTAAAACCCTGCAGGTGGACTTGGTTTGGCATGATGAAAAGGTTGAGTGGTACTACTCAAGGAGTTAGATGTTGATTAATTAATGGTCAGTAAATTAATTAATCGCTGGACATTCGAGATCTTAAACACGGGGAGAAAATGTACAAATAATATATGGATCCCATATTATCATATGGGGGTTGGTGAGGTAGATCAATGATGATCCTTTAGTGGATTGGATCATCATTAGTGGATCGGACTTTATGTGGGCTTGATCCATGGGTGGCCAAGATCCAACTCCTCCTCATGGTCCCTAATATTGCCTATTAACACCTCATGAAGCTTAGATACAATGGATGAAAACAAAACTCTAGATCCAAAGGTAGAGATTAAATCTCTAGATCCGACGGTTGAGATTAAATCTCTAGATCCGACGGTTGAGATTAAATCTCTAGAACCAATGGAGGAGATTAAATCATGGCTTGAGCCCAACTCTATAATTAGAGTCATGAAGTGGGCGGAAATAATAAGGATGGCTTATGGGGATTAGGGTTTGCTCCCTTTGGAGGCTAGGAATCCTAGTTGGTTTAGGATTGGGTTTGGGTGGCTAGGGTTTTGGGAGCTAGGGGTGGGCGGCAACTCAAGGAGGTGTTCCTTCTTCTTCCAAAAGTTGGCCGGCCCCTATTCTTCTCCTTTCTACCTTGGCATGAGCTCATCCTATTCTTCTTCCCCTCTTCCATGGTCGGTCATAAGGAAAGCTAGGATTAGGGTTTGGAAGCTTAGGGTTTAGGAGGCTTGTGTGGCACCAAATAAGGAAGGTTTCTTTCTTCTTCATCTTTTGGTGGCCGGCGCCCACAGCCCTATCCCAGCCCTTGGGCAGCATCCAAAGACCTCTTTTTCTTCTTCTTAGGTGGTGGAAACAAGATATAAGGCTTTCCCTTGGTGTCTTGGCCGGTTTCCACCATTACCTCCTTCTCCTTGTTGGCCGACGGCAAACATTTCTTATGTTGCTTGTTGGTTGGCCATAGGAAGGAGAAGAGCTTTGTTTCTATTCTTCCTCTTGCTTTGGAAGAGCAAGGAAGGAAGATTTGTGATCTAGGAGCTTCGACTTTTGGTAGACCGTCGCCCACACGACGTCCGAAAGGAGGAAGGTCATACATTAGAAGATCGAGAGGTATACTTATTCTACTTTCTTCTTTTGTTTGTTGCTTGTTTTTGTTTTTCAATTATAAGCATGTTATAAATCTGTAAATGGATAAATAATACTTGTATCCCAAGCATAAATACAAAAACCGGCGATCCGGACATCGTCTATTCCGCGGCTACTTGTAGAATAGAGGATGGTCGCTTGAACAACTAGTTTGTTCAAGTGACCTCTCTAAATGAAAAGCACGACAATGACTTGGTTGCTTTGGCAATCCCTTTTGTCTAGGATTAAATTTTTTAATCCGGGGACATAGAAGGGATCGCCATGAAGAAAGCTACCGAGGTGAAGTGGGAAGCGAAGTTTCCCCTCACAGACTCGATAAGCTAAAACCATTAAATTGGTATGAGAGCTTCCGGGGCAATACCCTTCATTAAATCCCTAGAACCAATGGAGGAGATTAATTCATGACTTATCCCTAACTCTATAAAAGGAGGGCATGGGAGTTGGCGTGAACAACATCAAGAGAGCTAGGGTTTTTGGGCGGCAAGGGAGAGGGTGTTAGTGAAAGCCCTAGAGCCAATCATGTGATGATTGTTGTATGGACTTTATTGTATCATATTCCTATTTATAAAGGCATGGTTATTATATTTACTTGTATTGGTGCCAAATAACTAAATATAATAATGTCCTTGAGTAGTAGGTTCTTATCTATATCAATCGATTGGTTGAATCGATAATGAGATGATATAGAGAACACTACTCTTAATCATTCCTAGTCGAGTATTAACATTCAGGGACAATGTTAATGCGTAGAGACTAGCATGTAGGTCAACAAGATGACTTGATCTCACAAGTCATGGATATGAGATATCAAGTTGACACATGGGTATGCATTGGAGAATATATACTGAATGACCCGCCATGAGAAAGTATCGTGGATCGTTATATGAGTTTCATATACTTTCTCATGTGGCTATTAGTATGACTATTAGTCCTTAGACCTGAAGTCACCATGGTTCCCTACATAAGGAGTTGCATACTTTGGCTTCGTCAAACGTCACCCGTAAATGGGTGGACTATAAAGGCGATTACTGGGTATGTAACAAATTATGCGGAGAGATGTGAGTGATATAGATGGGATCTATTCCTCCTATATGACGGGAGTGACATCGATATTCTTGATAGAGTGAGACCACGAAGTGCATGGCCATGCCCAAATGAGTCAATATGAGATATTGAGCTCATTTGATTAGAGTGAGTCTACTTGGAGTTCAAGATTTAGATTGTACCGAGGATGACACGGTCTATGCCTCGATTGGTCAATCTAGATGTCAAGGATAGAGGGACATTGTCACATATTGTGAGAGTCACAATTAGTAGTCACAAAGGTGATGTTGGAGCTCAACATTCTTGTAACTTGGGTATCAATGATGTGTTGCTAGATACCGCTCATTGCTTATGTTCCTAAATCGGTTTAGGGACATTGCCAACGTTACAAGAACCTATAGGGTCACACACATAAGAGCAATTAGATGGAGATTAGGTTCATATGATGAACCATGAGGATTAGGTTCATGGGATGAACCAAATTGGATTAAGAGTAATCCAAATTAGACTAATTGAGTTAGACTCAAGTTGATTCAAGTGTTGAATGAGTCTAATTTATATTTGATTCATCAAATCAATTTAAATTAATGAATAGAGATTCATTAAATTAAATTGACTTGAGTCAAGTGGTTAGATTTGATCAACCATGGGAGATTAGAGGTCAAGTTTGACTTGACTTGAGAGGGAAGATGAAAGGTCAAGTTTGACTTGACCAAATGCCATGTCATGATGATGACATGGCATGGCCGACCAATGATGGTGCTCCACATCATCATTGACTTGTTCAATTGGTGCCACATCATGAGGGAGACCAAGGGTCATGGGAGTTACATGCATGCATGTAACCCCCCTTTCATGAAGTGGCCGGCCACTTTAGGGGTTATGGGTGGTGAATTCATTAGGTGAGTTACACTCTTGGATCATCTTCAACCTTGGATCATCTTCCTCTCAAGCTCTCTACCTCTCCCAACCTCATCTTGCCGAGATCTTCTAGGAGTGCTAGCACACTCAAGTTTGTCTCTTTCTCCACCTATTGCTTGTGTGGATACCATAGAGGAGTGTGCACTTGACACTCTCGAGTTCCGACGAACTTTTGGATGAGCGGGATAAGCGAAGGGCATCGCATCGAGGGTAATGATCTCATCTCTTAGATATAAGGTAGATCTAGGGTTTTTAGTAAGCACATACATGTTTTATAATTTTTATACTTCGCACGGATCCGTGGCCGGGGCTTCCGAGGTTTCCGCAACGCAAAAAGCGGTTTTTGCGGCTCGGAAAAATCCCAACAGTGGTATCAGAGCCACGTGCGAAGCATGTATGTGTTTTGTCTTTGTAATTTTTGTATTAGATATAAAAATTACAGATTTATATGTTTCTGTAAATTTCCTAATTTTATAGAATTTTTGGGTATTTTTCTCAAAGAGTCGAAGCAACAAGTGTTGGGACACTTGTTGGCTTCAACCGTCGAGAAAAACTCTCCGAAACGGCGAGTTCTCGCTTTAGGTTTTTGGGACAGTGACTTAAGTCGCTGTAGGGACACTCGCAAAGTTAATTTTGTGAGTATGGGTGCTGCCCTATCCCCGAAAGGGGCTTTGTCCCGCGATCGCGCCTGGAAACCGCTTAGCGGGACCGTTACGGAGAGGTGACTCATTAATTTTAAAAAATAAAATTAGGAAAAAATTATAGAAATTTCTGTAAAAATACATAATTTAGAATTATGTATAATTCTGTGATTGTCATGGCCCAATGACCCCAATTTGATTGGATTATGTGGGTTGTAATTCATAATACGGCCTGCGTGCCGTTTTGTGGTTGTGCGTGTTGTATAGTGTATGCGACCTGCACGTCGTACCTCTTTTTTTGATATTCCTAGTTGTAATTAGTTTTTAGACTCGAATGTAACTCGAGTTTCATATTTGTAATGTACAAAATGGAGCGGTGGAAAGTCCACTCGAAGACGAGATTACGAGAAGGGTGACGACGACACATGGCGGTCAAAGGAAGCGCTTGGAGAAGCCGCTAGCCTTAGGTTGACCGTCCGATCTTCTCATTGGCTTGAGAAGATCGTAGTAGGGTCATGACAATATCACATTTAATTATATATATATATGTTGATATATATATATATATATATATATATATATATATTTAATTGATTTTGCTTGTATGTATGTGATGCATGCTAGTAGAATAATGCTTGTATGTATATGATGCATGCTAGGATAATTTTCTTGTATGTATATGATGCATGCTAGAATAATGAATGTATGTATATGATGCATGCTAATATAGGATAATAAAGGCCTAAATGCGTATAAGATACACATTACGATTAGATTAGATCATAATCGAATCAACTCGAAAATGCCTACCGAGCCTTGATACCCATCACTACCTCGATCATTTGTTGTTGTTGAATCTGCCAAAGCAGAGCAACGCATATTATCTTGGTAGGGTGCGGAGGGACAATCTTGGTCCCGCCTATCACGCTTGGGTTAGAGTAAGCTCAATTAGATTGAGCAAAACTAGTTAAACTCAATTGGATCGAGTAGAACTATAGGCATATTCCAATCGTTGGAACGATAGGTCAAGATCGCATTTACACTAAATCTTGGGCGATTTAGCCAAAGCTAACTCAAGGTCTTTTGTAAATGTGGGTCTTGATCCTATAAACAAGAGTTGCATAGAGATGTAATCGGTAATGTGTTACCCACCGATCATACTAAGTCTTGGGCGATTTAGCCAAAGCTAACTCAAGGCTTAGTATGATGTGGATCTTGTCCCGCAAGAATTATAGCTAGTTTGTATGAATCTAGTAATGTGGTTTGACCACATCCATAACTTGATTCTACAAAAAATTCCTATAATTCAGTGGGAGCATCATTTGATTAAAGGCCTAATTAAATGATAAAAGGAATATGATATTAATTCTCTGCATTGTATGTTGTAGATAACTATGTCGACAAACACGAACACTCTCTCTCTGTGATCTGTCCTTGAGAAGGACAAGCTCAATGGAGCAAATTTCCTGGACTGGTACAGGAACTTGAGAATTGTTCTCACCCAAGAAAGGAAGTTGTACGTCCTGGAGCAGCCCATTCCGGAGGTACCTCCTGCCACTGCCTCGCAAGCTGACAAAGATGCTTACAAGAAGCATCAAGATGATGCATTAGATGTGTCATGTCTTATGCTCGCGACCATGAACTCTGAGCTTCAGAAGCAACACGAGTTCATGAATGCTTATGATATGGTTGGACATCTTCGTCAACTATATCAAGGACAAGCTAGGCATGAGAGATATGAAGTCTCTAAGGCATTATTTGGGTCCAAGATGCAAGAAGGGACTCCCGTAGGTACATATGTACTCAAGATGATTGGGTACGTAGAAAACCTACAAAGGCTGGGATTCCCACTTGGCCAAGAGCTGGCCACTGACCTGATCTTGCAATCTTTGCCACAAGCCTTCAATCAATTTGTCATGAATTATAACATGAATGAAATTGATAAGCCATTGCTTGAAATGCTCAGCATGTTGAGAACTGCTGAGCTTAACCTTAAGAAGAGTAAATCTGACACCATTTTGATGGTGCAGAAGAATAAAGGCAAGGGCAAGCCTAAAGGTAAGGGAAAGTCCCAAGCCAAGGGCAAAGGCAAAGAACTTAAACCCAAAGGAGGGGAAGCCAAGGAAGGGGCTTGCTTCCACTGCAAGGAAGCGAGGACCTTTGGAAGCGTAGCTGAGGCATACGGAAGATCTTAAGAAGAAGAAGTGAGACTTCTACTTGGTATAAATGTTATAGAAGTCAATCTATCTATTTCTTCATCATGGGTATTAGATCGGATGTGCATCTCACATTTGTACCAATGTGCGGTGAGAAATAGCGAGGGCATTGACAAAGGCGAGGTGGACCTACGAGTAGGCAATGGAGCAAGAGTTCTTTGTTATTCTTTGTAGGAACTTATGATCTATCTACGCCCTCTGCGCTTGTACTAGAATTAGATGAATGTTGTTATGTGCCTGCCTTAACTAAGAACATCATTTCAGTTTCTTGTTTGGACAAGAAAGGTTTTTCATTTATAATAAAGAACAAATGTTGTTCAGTTTATTTAAATGATATGTTCTATTGTAGTGCACCTCTAATGAACGGACTCTACTTTCTAGACTTAGAGAGCCCTATCTATAACATAAGTACCAAGAGGTTCAAGTCAAATGAGTTGAACCAAACCTATCTCTGGCATTGTCGCTTAGGTCACATAAATGAGAGTCGCTTATCTCAGCTCCAAAAGGTTGGGCTGCTAGACTCATTTGATTTTGAATCATATGAGATATGCGAGTCTTGCCTTTTAGCCAAGATGACCAAGACTCCCTTTAGTGGACATAGCGAAAGAGCAACAAATTTGTTAGGACTTATACATAGTGATGTATGTGGTCCTTTCAATGTTGTTGCTAGAGGTGGTTACAGGTACTTCATTACATTTACTGATGACTTCAGTAGATATGGTTATGTGTATCTTATGACTCATAAATCAGAATCCTTTGAAAAGTTCAAAGAATTCAAGAATGAAGTACAAAACCAGCTTGGCAAGAGTATTAGGATACTTCGATCAGATCGAGGTGGAGAATACCTTAGCCATGAGTTTTGTGACTATCTAGCTGAGTGTGGGATTCTATCCCAACTTACTCCTCCTGGAACACCACAGTGGAATGGTGTATCCGAAAGGAGGAATCGTACCCTATTAGATATAGTACGATCTATGATGAGTCACACAGATCTTCCTATATCCTTTTGGGGATATGCTCTAGACACAGTAGCCTTTACCCTTAACCGTGTACCATCTAAGGCTATCATAAAGACACCATATACGATATGGACAGGGAGAAATCCCAAGATGTCTTTTATGAGGATTTGGGGTTGTGAGGCTTACGTTCGATGTCAAGTCTTAGACAAACTGGGACCCAAATCCGATAGGTGCTATTTTGTTGGATATCCCAAGGATACAAAGAGATATTACTTCTACATTCCCAGTCAGCACAAAGTGTTTGTGGCAAAGACTGGAGTTTTTCTAGAAAGGGATTTTGTTTCTAGAAAAACTAGTGGGAGTACCTTCGATCTTGAAGAAATTCAAGAAAATGACCATAGCACTGAGGCCTTAATGGAGGTTGAACAGGAACCACAAAGTGTTGTGGGTGATGAGGTTATTGCACAAAGAGTTGTGGAACAACCACCTGTTCATGTAGACCTACCTCTTCGCAGATCTGATAGGGTACGTCGTCAGCCTGAGAGATATTCATTTCTCTTGTCTGACCATGATGACGTAATGCTCATTGAGAATGAGCCTACCTCCTATCAGGAAGCTGTGATGAGCCCAGATTCTGAGAAATGGCAAGAGGCCATGAGATCCGAGATGGAATCCATGTACACCAACCAAGTATGGACTTTGGTTGATCCACCTAAAGGGGTCAAACTCATTGGGTGTAAGTGGGTCTTTAGGAGAAAGACTGACATGGATGGACTTACGCATACCTATAAGGGCCGATTGGTGGCTAAAGGTTTCAAGCAAATTCATGGTATTGACTATGATGAAACCTTTTCTCCAGTGGCGATGTTTAAGTCCATTCGGATCTTGCTTGCTATTGAAGCATACCACGATTATGAGATCTGGCAGATGGATGTCAAAACCGCGTTTCTGAATGGAAACTTGCTCGAGGATGTGTACATGACACAACCTGAGAGTTTTGTAGATCCACAGCATACTGGGAAGGTATGCAAGCAGCAAAGGTCCATTTATGGGCTAAAGCAAGCTTCTCGGAGCTGGAATCTTCGATTCGATGATGCGATCAAACAGTTTGGTTTCATCAAGAATGAAGATGGACCCTGTGTCTACAAGAGGGTTGATGGGAACACAGTTGTCTTCCTTGTATTGTATGTGGATGACATACTGCTCATTGGGAATGACATCCCTTCGCTATAGTCTGTGAAGACTTGGCTCGGGACATGCTTCTCAATGAAAGACTTAGGTGAAGCAGCCTGTATTCTAGGCATCGAGATCTATAGAGATAGATCTAAGAGATTGCTTGGCCTAAGTGAGAGTGCATACATTGACACGATATTACTTCACTTTGCCATGCAGAATTCCAAGAAAGGACTTCTGCCGATGTCACATGGTGTGAGTCTTTCGAAGACTCAAAGTCCCTCTTCTAGAGAGGAGAGAGACCGCATGGATAAGATCCCTTACGCATCTGCTATAGGATCTATCATGTACGCCATGTTGTGTACTCGTCCTGATGTCTCATATGCTTTGAGCATGACGAGTAGATACCAGTCAGATCCAGGTGAGCGTCACTGGATAGCAGTCAAGAATATTCTTAAGTACTTGAGAAGGACTAAAGAATATTTCTTGATATTTGGAGGCGATGAGGAGCTAGCTGTAAAGGGTTACAGCGATGCCAACTTCCAAACTGACCAGGATGATTATCAATCGCAGTCAGGGTTCATGTTTTGCTTTAATAGTGGCGCTGTGAGCTGGAATAGTTCCAAGCAGGACACAGTTGCTTATTCTACAACAGAGGCCGAATATATCGGTGCTTCCATCTCATTCGAGAGATTATTGATAGAGGAGATGTGAATATGCGCAGTACCCACAGAGGCTAACATCGCAGATCCCTTGACCAAGGCTTTGGCACAGAAAAAGCATGATGGTCACACTAGGTCATTGGGTATTAGATACTACGGTGATTGCACTAGTGCTAGTGGGAGATTGTTAGTGAAAGCCCTAGAGCCAATCATATGATGATTGTTGTATGGACTTTATTGTATCATATTCCTATTTATAAAGGCATGGTTATTATATTTACTTGTATTGGTGCCAAATAACTAAATATAATAATGTCCTTGAGTAGTAGGTTCTTATCTATATCAATCGATTGGTTGAATCGATAATGAGATGATATAGAGAACACTACTCTTAATCATTCCTAGTTGAGTATTAACATTCAGGGACAATGTTAATGCGTAGAGACTAGCATGTAGGTCAACAAGATGACTTGATCTCACAAGTCATCGATATGAGATATCAAGTTGACACATGGGTATGCATTGGAGAATGTATACTGAATGACCCGCCTTGAGAAAGTATCGTGGATCGTTATATGAGTGTCATATACTTTCTCATGTGGCTATTAGTATGACTATTAGTCCTTAGACCTGAAGTCACCATGGTTCCCTACATAAGGAGTTGCATACTTTGGCTTCGTCAAACGTCACCCGTAAATGGGTGGACTATAAAGGCGACATCGGGTATGTAACAAATTATGCGGAGGGATGTGAGTGATGTAGATGGGATCTATCCCTCCTATATGACGGGAGTGACATCGATATTCTTGATAGAGTGAGACCACGAAGTGCATGGCCATGCCCAAATGAGTCAATATGAGATATTGAGCTCATTTGATTAGAGTGAGTCTACTTGGAGTTCAAGATTTAGATTGGAGGATGACACGGTCTATGCCTCGATTGGTCAATCTAGATGTCAAGGATAGAGGGACATTGTCACATATTGTGAGAGTCACAATTAGTAGTCACAAAGGTGATGTTGGAGCTCAACATTCTTGTAACTTGGGTAGCAATGATGTGTTGCTAGATACCGCTCATTGCTTATGTTCCTAAATCGGTTTAGGGACATTTCCAACGTTACAAGAACCTATAGGGTCACACACATAAGAGCAATTAGATGGAGATTAGGTTCATATGATGAACCATGAGGATTAGGTTCATGGGATGAACCAAATTGGATTAAGAGTAATCCAAATTAGACTAATTGAGTTAGACTCAAGTTGATTCAAGTGTTGAATGAGTCTAATTTATATTTGATTCATCAAATCAATTTAAATTAATGAATAGAGATTCATTAAATTAAATTGACTTGAGTCAAGTGGTTAGATTTGATCAACCATGGGAGATTAGAGGTCAAGTTTGACTTGACTTGAGAGGGAAGATGAAAGGTCAAGTTTGACTTGACCAAATGCCATGTCATGATAATGACATGGCATGGCCGGCCAATGATGGTGCTCCACATCATCATTGACTTGTTCAATTGGTGCCACATCATGAGGGAGACCAAGGGTCATGGGAGTTACATGCATGCATGTAACCCCCCTTTCATGAAGTGGCCGGCCACTTTAGGGGTTATGGGTGGTGAATTCATTAGGTGAGTTACACTCTTGGATCATCTTCAACCTTGGATCATCTTCCTCTCAAGCTCTCTACCTCTCCCAACCTCATCTTGCCGAGATCTTCTAGGAGTGCTAGCACACTCAAGTTTGTCTCTTTCTCCACCTATTGCTTGTGTGGATACCATAGAGGAGTGTGCACTTGACACTCTCGAGTTCCGGCGAACTTTTGGATGAGCGGGATAAGCAAAGGGCATCGCATCGAGGGTAATGATCTCATCTCTTAGATCTAAGGTAGATCTAGGTTTTTAGTAAGCACATACATGTTTTATAATTTTTATACTTCGCATGGATCCGTGGCCGGGGCTTCCGAGGTTTCCGCAACGCAAAAAGCGGTTTTTGCGGCTCGGAAAAATCCCAACAGTGGTATCAGAGCCACGTGCGAAGCATGCATGTGTTTTGTCTTTGTAATTTTTGTATTAGATATAAAAATTACAGATTTATATGTTTCTGTAAATTTCCTAATTTTATAGAATTTTTGGGTATTTTTCTCAAAGAGTCGAAGCAACAAGTGTTGGGACACTTGTAGGCTTCAACCGTCGAGAAAAACTCTCCGAAACGGCGAGTTATCGCTTTAGGTTTTTGGGACAGTGACTTAAGTCACTATAGGATCGTAGTAGGGACACTCGCAAAGTTAATTTTGCGAGTATGGGCGCTGCCCTATCCCCGAAAGGGGCTTTGTCCCGCGATCGCGCCCGGAAACCGCTTAGCGGGACCGTTACGGAGAGGTGACTCATTAATTTCAAAAAAAAAAATAGGAAAAAATTATAGAAATTTCTGTAAAAATACATAATTTAGAATTATGTATAATTCTGTGATTTTCATGGCCCAATGACCCCAATTTGATTGGATTATGTGTGTTGTAATTCATAATACGGCCTGCGTGCCGTTTTGTGGTTGTGCGTGTTGTATAGTGTATGCGACCTGCGCGTCGTACCTCTTCTTTTGATATTCTAGTTGTAATTAGTTTTTAGACTCGAATGTAACTCGAGTTTCATATTTGTAATGTACAAAATGGAGCGGTGGAAAGTCCACTCGAAGACGAGATTACGAGAAGGGTGACGACGACACATGGCGGTCAAAGGAAGCGCTTGGAGAAGCCGCTAGCCTTAGGTTGACCGTCCGATCTTCTCATTGGCTTGAGAAGATCGTAGTAGGGTCATGACTATATCACATTTAATTATATATATATATGTTGATATATATATATATATATATATATATATATAGATATATATATATATATATATATATATAAACATATATATATATATATATATATATATATATATATATATATATATATATATATATATATATATATATATATATTTATATATATATTTAATTGATTTTGCTTGTATGTATGTGATGCATGCTAGTAGAATAATGCTTGTATGTATATGATGCATGCTAGGATAATTTTCTTGTATGTATATGATGCATGCTAGAATAATGAATGTATGTATATGATGCATGCTAATATAGGATAATAAAGACCTAAATGCGCATAAGATACACATTACGATTAGATTAGATCATAATCGAATCAACTCGAAAATGCCTACCGAGCCTTGATACCCATCACTACCTCGATCATTTGTTGTTGTTGAATCTGCCAAAGCAGAGCAACGCATATTATCTTGGTAGGGTGCGGAGAGACAATCTTGGTCCCGCCTATCACGCTTGGGTTAGAGTAAGCTCTATTAGATTGAGCAAAACTAGTTAAACTCAATTGGATTGAGTAGAAATATAGGCATATTCCAATCGTTGGAACGATAGGTCAAGATCGCATTTACACTAAATCTTGGGCGATTTAGCCAAAGCTAACTCAAGGTCTTTTGTAAATGTGGGTCTTGATACTATAAACAAGAGTTGCATAGAGATGTAATCGGTAATGTGTTACCCACCGATCATACTAAGTCTTGGGTGATTTAGCCAAAGCTAACTCAAGGCTTAGTATGATGTGGATCTTGTCCCGCAAGAATTATAGCTAGTTTGTATGAATCTAGTAATGTGGTTTGACTACATCCATAACTCGATTCTACAAAAAATTCCTATAATTCAGTGGGAGCATCATTTGATTAAAGGCCTAATTAAATGATAAAAGGAATATGATATTAATTCTCTGCATTGTATGTTGTAGATAACTATGTCGACAAACACGAACACTCTCTCTCTGTGATCTGTCCTTGAGAAGGACAAGCTCAATGGAGCAAATTTCTGGGTGATGCAGGAACACGAGTATTCTCACCCAAGAAAGGAAGTGTCGTCTGGGGCGGCCCATTCAGGAGGCACCTCACCTTGCTTGCCTCGCGAGCTGACAAAGATGCTTACAAGAAGCATCAAGATGATGCATTAGATGTGTCATGTCTTATGCTCGCGACCATGAACTCTGAGCTTCAGAAGCAACACGAGTTCATGAATGCTTATGATATGGTTGGATATCTTCGTCAACTATATCAAGGACAAGCTAGGCATGAGAGATATGAAGTCTCTAAGTCATTATTTGGGTCCAAGATGCAAGAAGGGACTCCCGTAGGTACATATGTACTCAAGATGATTGGGTACATAGAAAACCTACAAAGGCTGGGATTCCCACTTGGCCAAGAGCTGGCCACTGACCTGATCTTGCAATCTTTGCCACAAGCCTTCAATCAATTTGTCATGAATTATAACATGAATGAAATTGATAAGCCATTGCCTGAAATGCTCAGCATGTTGAGAACTGCTGAGCTTAACCTTAAGAAGGGTAAATCTGACACCATTTTGATGGTGCTGAAGAAGAAAGGCAAGGGCAAGCCTAAAGGTAAGGGAAAGTCCCAAGCCAAAGGCAAAGGCAAAGAACTTAAACCCAAAGGAGGGGTAGCCAAGGAAGGGGCTTGCTTCCACTGTAAGGAAGCAGGACACTGGAAGCGTAACTGCAAGGCATACCTGGAAGATCTTAAGAAGAAGAGAAGTGAGACTTCTACTTCAGGTATAAATGTTATAGAAGTCAATCTAACTATTTCTTCATCATGGGTATTAGATACCGGATGTGCATCTCACATTTGTACCAATGTGCAGGGGCTGAGAAATAGCAGGGCATTGACAAAGGGCGAGGTGGACCTACGAGTAGGCAATGGAGCAAGGGTTGCTGCTGTTGCTGTAGGAACTTATGATCTATCTCTGCCCTCTGGGCTTGTACTAGAATTAGATGAATGTTGTTATGTGTCTGCCATAACTAAGAACATCATTTCAGTTTCTTGTTTGGACAAGAAAGGTTTTTCATTTATAATAAAGAACAAATGTTGTTCAGTTTATTTAAATGATATGTTCTATTGTAGTGCACCTCTAATGAACGGACTCTACTTTCTAGACTTAGAGAGCCCTATCTATAACATAAGTACCAAGAGGTTCAAGTCAAATGAGTTGAACCAAACCTATCTCTGGCATTGTCGCTTAGGTCACATAAATGAGAGTCGCTTATCTCAACTCCATAAGGATGGGCTGCTAGACTCATTTGATTTTGAATCATATGAGACATGCGAGTCTTGCCTTTTAGCCAAGATGACCAAGACTCCCTTTAGTGGACATAGCGAAAGAGCAACAGATTTGTTAGAACTTATACATAGTGATGTATGTGGTCCTTTCAATGTTGCTGCTAGAGGTGGTTACAGGTACTTCATTACATTTACTGATGACTTCAGTAGATATGGTTATGTGTATCTTATGACACATAAATCAGAATCCTTTGAAAAGTTCAAAGAATTCAAGAATGAAGTACAAAACAAGCTTGGCAAGAGTATTAGGATACTTCGATCAGATCGAGGTGGAGAATACCTTAGCCATGAGTTTCGTGACTATCTAGCTGAGTGTGGGATTCTATCCCAACTTACTCCTCCTGAAACACCACAGTGGAATGGTGTATCCGAAAGGAGGAATCGTACCCTATTAGATATAGTACGATCTATGATGAGTCACACAGATCTTCCTATATCCTTTTGGGGATATGCTCTAAACACAGCAGCCTTTACCCTTAACCGTGTACCATCTAAGGCTGTCATAAAGACACCATATATGATATGGACAGGGAGAAATCCCAAGATGTCTTTTATGAGGATTTGGGGTTGTGAGGCTTACGATCGATGTCAAGTCTCAGACAAACTGGGACCCAAATCCGATAGGTGCTATTTTGTTGGATATCCCAAGTATACAAAGGGATATTACTTCTACATTCCCAGTCAGCACAAAGTGTTTGTGGCAAAGACTGGAGTTTTTCTAGAAAGGGATTTTGTTTCTAGAAAAACTAGTGGGAGTACCTTTGATCTTGAAGAAATTCAAGATAAGGAGCATAGCACTGAGGCCTTAATAGAGGTTGAACAGGAACCATAAAGTGTTGTGGGTGATGAGGTTATTGCACAAAGAGTTGTGGAACAACCACCTGTTCATGTAGACCTACCTCTTCGCAGATCTGATAGGGTACGTCATCAGCCTGAGAGATATTCATTTCTCTTGTCTGACCATGATGACGTAATGCTCATTGAGAATGAGCCTACTTCCTATCAGGAAGCTGTGATGAGCCCAGATTCTGAGAAATGGCTAGAGGCCATGAGATCCGAGATGGAATCCATGTACACCAACAAAGTATGGACTTTGGTTGATCCACCTGAAATGGTCAAACCCATTGGGTGTAAGTGGGTCTTTAGGAGAAAGACTGACATGGATGGACTTACGCATACCTATAAGGGCCGATTGGTGGCTAAAGGTTTCAAGCAAATTCATGGTATTGACTATGATGAAACCTTTTCTCCAGTGGCGATGTTTAAGTCCATTCGGATCTTTCTTGCTATTGCAGCATACCACGATTATGAGATCTGGCAGATGGATGTCAAAATCGCGTTTCTGAATGGAAACTTGCTCGAGGATGTGCACATGACACAACCTGAGGGTTTTGTAGATCCACAGCATACTGGGAAGGTATGCAAGCTGCAAAGGTCTATTTATGGGCTAAAGCAAGCTTCTCGGAGCTGGAATCTTTGATTCGATGATGCGATCAAACAGTTTGGTTTCATCAAGAATGAAGATGAACCCTGTGTCTACAAGAGGGTTGATGGGAACACAGTTGTCTTCCTTGTATTGTATGTGGATGACATACTGCTCATTGGGAATGACATCCCTTCGCTACAGTCTGTGAAGACTTGGCTCGGGACGTGCTTCTCAATGAAAGACTTAGGTGAAGCAGCCTGTATTCAAGGCATCGAGATCTATAGAGATAGATCTAAGAGATTGCTTGGCCTAAGTCAGAGTGCATACATTGACACGATATTACTTCGCTTTGCCATGCAGAATTCCAAGAAAGGACTTCTGCCGATGTCACATGGTGTGAGTCTTTCGAAGACTCAAAGTCCCTCTTCTAGAGAGGAGAGAGACCGCATGGATAAGATCCCTTACGCATCTGCTATAGGATCTATCATGTACGCCATGTTGTGTACTCGTCCTGATGTCTCATATGCTTTGAGCATGACGAGTAGATACCAGTCAGATCCAGGTGAGCGTCACTGGATAGCAGTCAAGAATATTCTTAAGTACTTGAGAAGGACTAAAGAATATTTCTTGATATTTGGAGGCGATGAGGAGTTAGCTGTAAAGGGTTACAGCGATGCCAACTTCCAAACTGACCAGGATGATTATCGATCGCAGTCAGGGTTCATGTTTTGCTTTAATAGTGGCGCTGTGAGCTGGAATAGTTCCAAGCAGGACACAGTTGCTTATTCTACAACAGAGGCCGAATATATCGGTGCTTCCATCTCATTCGAGAGATTATTGATAGAGGAGATGTGAATATTTGCAGAGTACCCACAGAGGCTAACATCGCAGATCCCTTGACCAAGGCTTTGGCACAGAAAAAGCATGATGGTCACACTAGGTCATTGGGTATTAGATACTACGGTGATTGGCACTAGTGCTAGTGGGAGATTGTTAGTGAAAGCCCTAGAGCCAATCATGTGATGATTGTTGTATGGACTTTATTGTATCATATTCCTATTTATAAAGGCATGGTTATTATATTTACATGTATTGGTGCCAAATAACTAAATATAATAATGTCCTTGAGTAGTAGGTTCTTATCTATATCAATCGATTGGTTGAATCGATAATGAGATGATATAGAGAACACTACTCTTAATCATTCCTAGTTGAGTATTAACATTCAGGGACAATGTTAATGCGTAGAGACTAGCATGTAGGTCAACAAGATGACTTTATCTCACAAGTCATGGATATGAGATATCAAGTTGACACATGAGTATGCATTGGAGAATGTATACTGAATGACCCGCCATGAGAAAGTATTGTGGATCGTTATATGAGTGTCATATACTTTCTCATGTGGCTATTAGTATGACTATTAGTCCTTAGACCTGAAGTCACCATGGTTCCCTACATAAGGAGTTGCATACTTTGGCTTCGTCAAACGTCACCCGTAAATGGGTGGACTATAAAGGCGATTACTGGGTATGTAACAAATTATGCGGAGGGATGTGAGTGATGTAGATGGGATCTATCCCTCCTATATGGCGGGAGTGACATCGATATTTTTGATAGAGTGAGACCTCGAAGTACATGGCCATGCCCAAATGAGTCAATATGAGATATTGAGCTCATTTGATTAGAGTGAGTCTACTTGGAGTTCAAGATTTAGATTGTACCGAGGATGACACGGTCTATGCCTCGATTGGTCAATCTAGATGTCAAGGATAGAGGACATTGTCACATATTGTGAGTCACAATTAGTAGTCACAAAGGTGATGTTGGAGCTCAACATTCTTGTAACTTAGGTAGCAATGATGTGTTGCTAGATACCGCTCATTGCTTATGTTCCTAAATCGGTTTAGGGACATTTCCAACGTTACAAGAACCTATAGGGTCACACACATAAGAGCAATTAGATGGAGATTAGGTTCATATGATGAACCATGAGGATTAGGTTCATGGGATGAACCAAATTGGATTAAGAGTAATCCAAATTAGACTAATTGAGTTAGACTCAAGTTGATTCAAGTGTTGAATGAGTCTAATTTATATTTGATTCATCAAATCAATTTAAATTAATGAATAGAGATTCATTAAATTAAATTGACTTGAGTCAAGTGGTTAGATTTGATCAACCATGGGAGATTAGAGGTCAAGTTTGACTTGACTTGAGAGGGAAGATGAAAGGTCAAGTTTGACTTGACCAAATGCCATGTCATGATGATGACATGGTATGGCCAGCCAATGATGGTGCTCCACATCATCATTGACTTGGTCAATTGGTGCCACATCATGAGGGAGACCAAGGGTCATGGGAGTTACATGCATGCATGTAACCCCCCTTTCATGAAGTGGTCGGCCACTTTAGGGGTTATGGGTGGTGAATTCATTAGGTGAGTTACACTCTTGGATCATCTTCAACCTTGGATCATCTTTCTCTCAAGCTCTCTACCTCTCCCAACCTCATCTTGCCGAGATCTTCTAGGAGTGCTAGCACACTCAAGTTTGTCTCTTTCTCCACCTATTGCTTGTGTGGATACCATAGAGGAGTGTGCACTTGACACTCTCGAGTTCCGGCGAACTTTTGGACGAGCGGGATAAGCGAAGGGCATCGCATCGAGGGTAATGATCTCATCTCTTAGATCTAAGGTAGATCTAGGGTTTTTAGTAAGCACATACATGTTTTATAATTTTTATACTTCGCACGGATCCGTGGCCGGGGCTTCCGAGGTTTCCGCAACGCAAAAAATGGTTTTTGCGGCTCGGAAAAATCCCAACAGAGGGATCCTAGTTGAGATAGGATTAGGGTTAGGGTTTGGAAGCTAGGGCGGCACCAATTAAGGAAGGTGATTGCTTTCATCTTCCTCCTTCATTGGCCGGCGTCCAGCAGCCCTTGGCCGCCGGCCAAAGCCCCTCCTCTCTTATCCTTAGGTGGTGGAAACAAGATATAGGGCTTCCCTTGGTGTCTTGGTTGTTTTCCATCATCTTCTCCTCCTTCTAGTTGGCCGACGGCAAGGAGTTTTTGTGCTCTTTGTTGGTTGGTTTTAGGGAGGAGAAGAACTTTGTTTCTACTCTTCCTCTTGCTTTGGAAGAGCAAAGAATGAAGATTTGCGATCTAAGAGCTTCGACTTATGGTAGATCGTCGCCCACACGACGTCCGAAAGGAGGAAGGTCATACATTAGAAGATCGAGAGGTATATCGATTCTCTAATCTTTATATGTTACATGTTTGTATTTGTTTTTCAATTATGAGCATGATATAAATCTGCATATGGCTAAATAATACTTGGATCCCAGCAAAAACACAAAAACCGGCGATCCGGACATCGTCTATTTCGCGGCTACTCGTAGAATAAAGGATGGTCGCTTGAACAACTAGTTTGTTCAAGTGACCTCTCTAAACGAATAACACGATGATGACTTGGTTATTTGGGCAATCCCTTTTGTCTAGGATTAAATTTTAATCCGGGGACATCGAAGGGATCGCCATGATCAAACGACCGAGGTGAAGTGGGAAGCGAAGTTTTCCCTCACGGACTCGATAAGAAAATCCCTTCAATCTCCCTACTCAAGAAATTGTTTCTATGATTTCAAGTCTTACTAGAGATTTGTTTAGGAGTAAGAAGAAAATAACATGCATGCTTGATGATATTAGGAAACTAGAAAAAAAAACTCAAAAATACATGCTCACATGATGATTGTATTTCTTCTAGTATTAATGATGCATGTATAGAAGAAAATAAGGCTTTAAGGGAAAAGGTAAAATTTTTAACTAAGGCCCTAGAGAAATTCACAATAGGCTCCAACACCTTGAACATGATAATTGTGAGCTAAAGGGCTATTTTCAACAAGAAAGGCCTAGGTTATAAAGGATCCAAAAATGAAAAAGTCTACCATTGCTTAATTGCTAGGGGGCAATCTAAAACAATAATGGTAGCTAGGAAATTGATCCCTAAGGAGTACTTGGTGAACTCCATTAGAAAGAATTTATATTGGATTCCCAAGTCTATCCTTAGAGGTTAGAGAAACCTAGGATAGTCAACCATAGTTGGACTTATTTTATATCATATTAAATGGTTGACTTACGTTGAAATAGGGTAGTATTTGTTTTATCATGAACATGTTGGGTGATAATGATATGAATAATGATTTGTGATACTTGTTTTTATTATCATGATAATATGTGGTTCATGATCATAATATGTAATATTATGATTATATGTGTTTTTATGATCATGATGGGTATTTTTGTAACTTAACCTTGGTAGAAATTGGCATGAAATTGATGGTTAAGTATAATTCCTTTAGTCACATATCACATTCACCATAAGGCTAACTTGATTGAAAACATAGCAATGGGTGAGATGATAGGATGATACAATGACTCATTTGTGCTTATGACATTTTTGATGAGTCATTATAAGTATCATGATAGAGTAATCATAGATCAACTATGAGGAAAACAAATATTTAATCAATGAACATATTGTCCATAGATCATAGTTGGATATTTTAAATGATTTAAAACCATTTCATGTTTTGAAAACTAAGGGTCCATGCTTTGAAAAGTTTGTAAGGCAAAACTAGCTTTCAAGTTGATACAAAATTGAGACATTTTACAACTTTTGAGCTTTTACCTAATTTTCAAAAATAGAATGAATTTTATTGAAAAATCATTTTTCATTGATAAAGGGACTCATCAAAAATATGTTCCCCAAATTTCATGATTTTTTGAATTTTCTAGAATTTTTAGTGCATTTCTAAACATGGGTTCAGAAATCAGAAAAGGCTGAAACTTAGGTGTCAGTCGACTGTTTATCTGAACAAGTCGACTGATGGAACTGTGCACAACTTGTTTTGGATGTTTTCAGCATGTTTTGATATTTTTCTTCCATTAGACTTTAATACCTTGTTATATAACATGTGTGTAATATTTTTGATGGTGTCAAAGAGGGAGAAATGTTGAGTTTAAGTTAAATCGTGCTAGGGGGAGAATTATCATGTGTTAAGGGGGAGTGTTTTGATACTCATATTATGTTTACATGATTTCCTGCCTTATGTATTTTTTTAATGTTTTACCTAACTTAAACGGATTTCCACACATCAAAAAGGGGGAGATTGTTAAGGCAATCAACCAATGTATGATGTGGTTTTGATGTGTGTGGCAAAGAGTTTAAGTTAGGTTGATTATGTTGATTTGATATGAGTGTTTAAGTTGTGCAGGACTTAGTAAATCACACATGGTTAGCTTGATGTTAGCATTGGTGGGTTCCCCATCTCAGGGCTTGGGTCCTTGAGTCGGTGAAGGATGACATTGTGGAAGTCATGCACTTAGTGCATCTGATGGACCGCTAGACGAGGAGCATTGGAGTGAAGCCAAAGAAAGCAGACTTTAGGGCGAGATGCGAAGGATGACATTGTGAAGCCGTGTGCTTGGTGCATCCGAGGGACGTGGCCGGATGAAGAGAGCTTCTGTGAGGGACTCCAAGGGAGATGAGAGATTGTAACGGTAGCTCATAGGTGAACTTAACCGAATGGCTAAGTCAAGAGTCAGATACTCAAACTTAGGTTTGAGGTTTTACCCAACATTTGGTTAAGTTGGATGCTCAAACAAATGGTTTGTTTGAGGTTTTACTCGACTCTAGTCGAATACTATAGATAGCAGTCGATTGCTATTGGTCAATGGCACTCGACTGGTGCTCAATCGGTGTTCGACTGTTTGGTTTCTGGCCCAGCAGTCGACTGCTGCACCATGAGTTGACTGCCAAGGGACGACAGTCAACTAATCAAGGTAGTCGCGGGCACAGAAGGTTTGAAAGTCGACTGATTGCTTGGATCACTCGACTGATGGCTGGATCAATCGACTGATGGGATGATCAATCGACTGATGGAGGAGCCGTTGGATGTGATGACCGTGATTCAGTTAGGTCAGAAGCTGTTAGAATGTCCTGTAGTCGACTAATGCATGCATCAGTCGACTGCCGCCTGCCCAACAGGAAGAAACCCTTCTTCTCTATAAAAAGAAGGGTTGGGGGCCATTGGGAGGTTAATGCTTAACTCCAAAACTTACTCCCAAGTGCCCTAAATGTTTTCTACTCCTCTTACTTGTTCTTATCTCAATTCTATTGTAAGAGGGAGAGATTGTGTAAGAAAGATTTACCTCCACCTTAAAGGAGAGATTAGTGCTTTGGTTGAGGGAGTGATTCGCCATACGAATCGTCTGTGGACTAGCGGCAAGGGTCGTGAACCACGTTACATCGTCTTGTTATCGTTTGTCTCTTTACTTCTTGCATTTGTTTAATTGTCTTTATTATTAGTATTTCCGCTGTGCTAATCTTAAGTGTAGACGATTAAGACGTGATCGATTTCCATCATATGACACGGGCTATTCAACCCCCCTTCTAACCGGGCCACGATCCTCCAACATTAACATGAAGGTTAGTAACTACTAACATGAATGTTTGTAACTCATGAATCCACTAACATGAAAGTTAATAACCTCCCAATGACTTGACAATTCAAGTTCTTCTCTTCTTCTATATATTTTCAACCTTCTTGATGAGAAGAGTGTGGTGGAAGGAGAATAGAAGGAGAGAAAGGTTTCCTGTAGGAGGATTTGAATAAAGCAAGTGTGTGCTTCTGTGAGGCTTGTGCATAAGGAGAGATTGCAAGTGTGCATGTAGGCTATACTTGTGATCAATGCACTTATCTCTTGTTGAGTAGAATAAGAGAGTCGTCACAATCACCAGACTTTGGATTGCGACGTTGTGAACTTGTAGTGAAAGTTTGAATTAACAACTCATGACTTTCATCCCGACTGCGAACATTCGGCGAGGATCAGAGTTCGCAAAAATTACAGTGCAATGGAGTGCAGTCTTGTGCATCACCAACTAGGTATAATTTAATTTTCGCAAGTAGAAGTAAATAAGTGTTCTACTTCTTCAAATGCCAACAACACATATAACTCCACATCCAATAATACAAACCTACAATTAAACATCAAATTAGATGAGTTTGTCTGCAATGGAAAAATTTGTGTTAAACAATTAAACGTGTTTAATCACCTAATATAGACTAAATCCAATAATCTCAGCTCCCACTTAAACTACATGTGAATCATATATAACATAAAATATCTGAGTTGATGTCAACAATACTAACATTCTATAGGTTAAATACCCCAATAGAACAATATGATCAATTAACTTCATTGGTCTAAGACTAAAGTGATCATAGTTACACTATATATAATTTGTAATAATACCAATGTCATCAATGACATATATCTGATATGGATGTGTAGCATGAAAAATGTATGAAATGTGATATGCAGATGTCTATTTTTAGCTAATCATTCTTATGATCCAAAATCAGATCTTAATCATGTTTGTAATCACCATATGTTAAATGGGATCAACAAACTATGATCACGTTATGACTCAAAAACTGAGTCCTACATCACATATATAAGCATCATATGCAAACCGTATTAGTAAATCATGATGTCTTTATTCTAAGTGTGAAAAATACACATACAAAAAGAAAACTTTATTTCATATTATAATCAAAATAACATGTGTTTATTTTATATAGAGCATCTAAAATAACATGTAAATACAAACTCCCACTCCCACTAAATGAGTACTTCATCCATATAAAAGACTCCCATATACAACACATGCTAATGAAATAAATTGGACAATAGTCCCTTGGTGAGTGGATCTACCAACATAGAGTCTATTTGAATATGCTTTATGAGTATTTGATCACTTTAGACTCTTTCTTTAACTGTTAGATACTTGATGTCGATGTGCTTTGACTTTAATAAACTAAGATCATTCTTGAAATAGAGTTTTGCAGCTTTAATATCATATAAAAATTTTCAATGATCTGTCAACGCCATCAAAATCTACAATATGATGAGAAAATTCTACAGCTATATCAACAGCTACAACATGCTTCATAGTGTTGGTGCAATCGACCCAAGTCATGATTGACCAAACTCAAGTTGGACTCGAGTAGTGTTTTGATGATTGACATTGATGTTTAACAAAGGAGTTGATCGTTGTTTGACAATGGATTGACTAGATGGTTGACTTAGGGTTGACCATAATGGAGAAGTCCAAGTGGGACACTTGGCAATGGAAAGTCCAAGTCTTTTGTACTTGGCATGGAAAGTCTAAGTCTTGTCTACTTAGCATGGAAAGTTCAAGTTTTGTGTACTTGTCATGGAAAGTCCAAGCATGGGTCTTGGCAAGGGAAAGTCCAAGCTTGAGTCTTGGCAATTGAAAAGTCCAACATGTGTTGGCAAGGAAAGTCCAAGTCATAGGTATTTGACAATTGGGAAGTCCAAGGGTTAATATTAGCATTGTGAAGTCCAAGCGGGAGTCTTGGCAGCATAAGTCCAATGGTTTGGTGGCGTAAATTCCAAGTGGTAGTCTTGGAAGCGTAAGCCCAAATGTGCCTTGGCGGTATAGACTAGCTTAGCATGACAATAGTCGATGGAAGCACTTGAAGGCTAGCGTATGGATGAGCAGGTCATGGATGACTTGGAGGGATCCGATAGGCGTGAGGCTGATGGAGGTGGCTAGAAGGCTTAGGTCTAGACTAAGGGTAGACTAGCAAGTTTGAGGGGATCATACTTGGGGTTAAGCCTCATGTTTGAGGTTATCGATCATTGGGGTTATGGACGGTCGGATTGGTCAATGTTTTAACACTTGGCGGTAGTCGACTTAGCGATCGGTGAGATTATGATCGATCAACCGAGTCGACTAGCGTTCGACTATGGCAAAAGGCCTTGGCGATCATTGCCCGACCTTAGGTAGTCGTGATGGCGAGCGATCGGCCGGTAATGGACACATAATGTTTTCGAGTCGAATATTAGGGTTTGATAGTCGAGTGGAGGCGTGATCAATCGACTGATGCTCTATCCGTTGGAACCTATCCAACATGGCTTGAGTCGTTGTGAGACAATGACTACAGGAGCAGTCGATTGATGGTCGTGATCAGTCGACTACTTGGTGGAATCCAACCCGAGTTGCAGGTTTAAAAGGAGCTCGAGGAGAGGAATTTTGGCATGGTTCTTTGAGGTGATTTGGGGTGATTTTCTAGTGCAATTCAAGGTCTCCAAGTGTATCTCAAGCAACTAAACAAGCAAGCATCCAAAAGCACATTTGTAATGTTTTCTTTACATGTTTTTGTGTAGTTCATTTGTAATTTCTTGTATTTACTTGTATTACTTGTGTAATCCTTGTACGAGGTTTCTCCGCCTCCAACTTGTCATCGAGAAGGAATATTATTGATTATTAGTAGTGTTTGCATCGCTAGATCTCATTTGACCTCAATTCGTGGAATAGGAACCCCAAGATTCCGAACCACGTTATATCGGCGTGTCATTGTGTATTGTTGTTGTTTGTTGTATTTTGTTATTGCTATTTTATATTTCCACTGCGCTAATAATGATTGTAGACAAGCACAATCAAATTCTGTCATCGACGAGAGAACGTGCCATTCACCCCCCCCCCCTCTAGCGCTCATCGAATCCTCTACAATTGGTATCAAAGTGAGGTCGCTCTTCATTTGGACTAACCGCCAAGGAGAAAACGTGCTAGAGAGCAAGATGGATTTTTAAGAGAAATTAGGTGACGACATCAACATTCTGCCTTCTTTCGACCATAAAGATTTTGTATATTGGAAAGGTAGAATGATGTATTTTCTCATGTGTGATTATGACAATTGCATTAGTGTTTTAGGAGGGTTCGATGCTCTTAAGGATGAGAATGGAAAAATACTCAAGAAGAAGAAGTGGAGCGAGGAGCAACTTCGATACTTCAATACAAACAATAAGGTAATGGCTATATTACTTAGTGTAATTCCTAATGATATTTTGATCAAGATAGGAGATTGTAAATACGCTAAGGGCCTTTGGAGCAAATTGCCAAAATATCATGAAAACCCATCACCGACTCTTGTAGTAGAGGAGAAGTCCGAGGAGGAGTTCGGGGAGGAGTCCGAGGAGGAGTGCTCGTCCTCTCAAGATCAAGAAGAAGCAAGCACATCATTATCTCAAGAGCTTGCGAATTCATAGGTTGATAGGGAATCAACATCCGAATCGGAAGAGGTGGAAGAGGTAGAGGAAGCCTCCACCTCTAGGACTGAGGGGGAGGAGATTAGGCCATCTTCCACACCGGAGCACACTCAAGAGGAACCATCTACCTCCGGTCAAGAAGAAGATGAAAAGTTCAAAATTCCACCACCACCCTAGGTAACTCAAACACATGTGACAATAATAAAATTCATATAATATATTTTGAGTGTAGGGAAGTCGGACACTACAAGAGCAAGTGTCCGAAAAAGGTCAAGAAATCTCAACCAGCGCCAAAGGTCAAGGATGACGGTGCCCCCACCAAGAAGAGCAAGGAGCATGTGGTGTGCTTCAAGTACAACCAAAGAGGGCATTATAGGAGTCAATGCCCTAGGCAGAGGAAGAACGTCAAATAAGGAGCATCACATGTAGGGGGAGCCTCTAAGGCAAACCCTAAGGTATATGTTAGTAATGCACCTTCTAGTTTTAATGTTAAAAGTATGCTTTTAATTCACTTGCTATTGTTCATGAAAATCATGTTAGAAATAACAAGTATTTTTTCTTAGGTACTAAGAGTTGCAAGTATAGGCCTAAGGATCATACTAGGCCTACTTTATTTAAGAACAAATCTTGAAATGACAACTCTAGGCCTATTCTACCTAGGGAGACCATTAGGAAGATAGAGGATCACCTAAGAATCAACTCTAAATGGACTAGACATATGCCTAGGAAGAAGAACATCTCAAGAGAAAATGAAAAATCAAAACTTGAGATATTAGAAAAGGAGAACGAAGCCTTGAGATCAAGGCTTAAGAAAATGGAGAAGACCCTTAAGAAAATGCAAAATCAAATGCAAGGGTCAAATGGTCAAAGTCTAGGGTCTAGAAGTCAAAGTCAAGGGTGTAAGAGGCAAGAACCATCTAGGAGGAAAGGTTTGGGTCACAAGCCTATGTCCAAGAAGGTAATGCCTTACTTATCACAATGTTCCATTTGATTATGGAACTAAATCTATATCTAGGAAAACCAAGGTCACAAGGGAAGCCATCTTTAGAGTTGACCATAGTGTGTGCCTAGTGACTAAGGTTTCGAAGAAACCTAGGGAAGCCACTAAGAAGGTTACAAGGGGAGTCCCTAGAGTTAACCTAGGCAAGACCACAATGACCAAGGCTTCTAAGCCTAGGAGGGTCATTAGGAAGATATCTAGGGAAGTTATCCCTAAAGAATACCTAGTAAACCCAAGGATCTCCAATAGGTATTGGGTTCCTAGGAGCGTGATCGACTCATGCTAGATGGGTTAGGATGTGCCAACCTTGAATGGATAGGTAGTTAACCTAACCTTGGTAAAGGTGACACTTTAGGTCATTTTTAAGGTTATGGATACCTTGGAAATAGAGGTTGAGATTTTATCCTAAAATATTTTAGGATGTGCCAATATATTTTAATAATTATAAAAAAATAATCAAATTGACACAAATTATGTTTAGAGATCATAATGTGTCATTTTGGGTTTTTGGCACATTTGGGAGAAGAGTGATAATATGGCAAAATGGAATTAATCCTAACAAATGACAACTAACATTAAAATTTAGGTATTCTTATGCCTTATATTTTATTTGCCATGCTTTGATTGTCATATAACATGTCATGACATCATATTCATTTTTATCATATAAAATGTTATGATCATACTTAGGGTTTAGATTTAATGTCATGTATGTTTAGATTTCATTTATATGTCATGATATCATGATTATTGGCACATGCTTATTTATATTATAATTTATGCCATAATCATCATTCATGCATTTAGGATAAATGAAAATTGATTTAAGGACAAATGACATGACTTGAAGTCCCATGTATAAGGGAATCAAGTAGTGTTGCCTTAGAAAATGCATGAGGCACTAGATTAGGATGAACAAAATCCACATCTCACATCACATTGACATGTGTGTGTATTGATACACCCTATCTACATGTGAGATGCTAGGAAATGAGTTAAGTTCAAGGTGCATAGTTTTTGCATCTAGATGAACTCAAACTCATCTTAAACCATGGATGAATCATGAGGAAAGCTTATGTACAAGTCATGTGCATTAAGCCCATAGACCATGGTTCAATATAAGGTTTTAAAAACATTTCAAAATCATTTTAAAAAATCTTGGTGTAATCTATCTTTTGATAGAAGTTACCATTGATAATGTTGATACAAAGAGGGCTTAAAACATTGAAGCTTTTCTTTTTTTTGAACTTTGTATCAATTTCATTATTTTTTAGGTAATTTTTTTTTCAAATATTTTTTACCCATATTGATTGTTATAAGTATTATACATATGAAATTTCATTATTTTTCGATATATGTATAATTACTTATGATTTTTCGAAATCCATTTTTGATTTTTGATTTCTACATTTCGCAGATATTAGTCGACTACTGCTTGTGGTCAGTCGACTGATACATAGGGCAGTCGACTGTTAACTGACAGAGTCGACTGCCAATGTTGATTTCGGGTATACAAGGATGTTTAACCAATGTTTTAGCTATGTTAGGCTACCCTAACTACTCCTAACCCTAGAATATTCTTTGGAAAGCATTGAAAATCCATTGGATATGGATTAGGAGAATTGTTTAGGGTGTGTATCAAATTTTAAGGGAGGTAAAAGTATAATGTTGAATCTTTGCCCTTAATTTCGATTGGTTAGTGTTCCTATAGGCTTAGGGACTCTCCAAGGACATTGTTGGTGCAATGGTCAAGAAGGAGCAAGCCTTTAGGGGGAGGTTATCTATCATGGGATGATGAATGTGTTCTTCCTCATGAGGGGGAGAATTTAGAGAGTTGGAGAAGTGAGGATTGACTCTCTTTAGTGATATGATACTTATCACTAGGAAGAGTGAAGGCATCCTAGATGTTTTTGGACCAAGGGGGAGATTGTAAAATCTCATTGGGATTTGAGATATTAATACCTTTGGAGAGAGCCTTTTTGATGTATGTCAAAAAGGGGGAGAATTTTAGATTCTCAATTTGGACAATTGGGAGAATTTTTTTGAGTTAGTGTTACCATAAAGTGAATCGATTCATTGGGAATGTGTTAATAAAAACCTGGGTGGAAGCCCAAAATTTTTATTATCCTCCAAAGAGATTTTTATAGTAGAGGGAATACACACACAAAGGAAGATAGAGAAAGAAGAAACTTGGTGTTGCTCAAGATATACTAAAAGAGATATTACAGTATTATTTTGCTTTATCAAGATCTTCTGGAAATCAAACGTTGATTTACACTGAGAGGGTATAGAAAACCCTTGGGATGGTGCTTTAATTGTCTCGGTGGATTTTAATGCATTTAAGTAGAACTTATCTTCAGATTGTTTTTCCCACCCTTCACTCATCCGCCAATTAGGTTTTTCACCTCCTGAATTAGACCTTCAATTTTTCTCACCTAAATCTTTAAGTCTTCAGTTATTTTTAGAGCTTCTTCTTCTACTACCTTAGGCTAGTTTTCTATTTCAAGTAGCAAAGCTCTAGTTTCTTTTTTCGTCAAAGATCTGTTGTTTAAAACTTCTTTTTCTAAAGAACAAATAGAGGATCGTAGCTGCGCTAGTTCCTCTTTTAGGACCTTATTCTCTTCTTTCAGTATGTAAAAGTGCTTTAATGCTACTTTGGAAAACAAGGAAATTCGTTCATAAACTACTCCAAGATCATTGGCTATTTCAGAAATTTTTGGTTCCGATTTCTCTGCAAGATCTAAATATTCAAGTCTTCGGGTTCGCAATTTATTATACCATTCCTCTATGTTTTGTTCAAATCTTAATGACATAACCGTAACAATCTTAAATTTATTTATGGCTTAGAAGTTCATAAAGTTTTCATGCTCACCTGACTGGCTACCACTTTGTTGTGCACTCTGTAGTCTTTTGCAATCATCTAATGTACTTGGTCGCCTTATAATAAATTCCAGCTTGAAAGATTCCTATCATAAGTTTTCTAAATGTTACTTGTCTTTCCAAGGAATATCCTCAAATATGGCCTTTAGGTTTACCGTCTTACGCACTTACTAGCCTTGCGGGATTCCGGACCAAGGATGCATATCGAGTCTCCGCCTTCGGGCCAAGTGATTCTTTCCTTGTAGCAAATAAGAGAACAATTCTCTAAATATTAGGAGGAGGTAATAATCGTCCCTTACTGTCATACTTGAAAATGAATCTTTAGCCTGCCATTATCTTGAATATAAACCAAGCTCTAATACCATAAAATGGATCGACTCACTATGAATGTGTTAATAAAAACCTGGGTCGAAGCCCGGAATTTTTATTATTCTCCAGAGAGATTTTTACAGTAGAGGGAATGCACACACAAAGGAAGATAGAGAAAGAAGAAAGGTTCTATCCTGGTATTCAAAAATCCATCGGAGATTTTACAAAGGGAAAAAGAAAAGGAGAGATAATGGCTCTCACCGGTGCGAGGACATCAACTAGTACCCGACCACCGGTAGTATCCACAACAACAGTGCAAGTTCCAAGCACTGAAGATCAGATAAGAAGTTACAGGCAGAACCAGAAAAGATTATATAATTTGCAAAGAAGGCTTTTACCAAGGCAAGGACATTACCAAAAGACAATTGAAAGTCAAATAAATCCCGAAGATCAACTAGAAATTTCAAGATCCAGAAGGGCTAGTATGGTACCAGCAAAAATACTTTATTCCACTGGGTTTCAACCAGCGCAGCATAGAGTCTATCAACATTATTCTGAGGAAGGAATTCTATGTGTTGATGAAGGACAAGTAGACCTACCACTTATCACAGAGCAAAGTAATCAAGCCGTAAGAGAAGCTGAATTCTTCCATATTCACATGGGATTAGTGATGATCAGAGTTTATGCACTACATAGGCGTGATACAGGAGCGATGATCTTAATTGTCCTAAGAGATACTCGGTGGTGAAGCGACCGATCTATTATTGCAACCATGAAAATGGACCTCACAAGAGGCACTCATATGATATATGTCATTCCTGATTTAATGATGAGTATAGAAGATTTCTCAAATCTTGTTGAGATATCCATTCAAACACATGAGTATCAAGAATGGCAAGGCGGAGCAAGCAATTTACTGATTACAAGAATGTTGGTCGGACGGCTTACAAACATGAGCTTTACTAATTTTGCTTATAATGTTCAAATTGTTGCAGACTATTTAGCTAGCCGGGGAGTAAATGCCCTACCAGGAACAAGATTTACTATAGAAGAATTGCAACAACAAAGGTGGATACTACGACCGTCAACCCGAAGAAACCCTGTAGCCCTAACCAGGGTGCAAAACAGAACGTTACTTGATGGTAGCGTATCACTTCAGTTCAAAGGATATACTCCAATAGCTAAAAAATGACCTATCAACGTAAACGAGAATGATGTAGAAGCATGCTCACCTGAGCAAGAGCTCTTGGCAGTACTTATAGAAGAAAAAGAGCCAATATTTAAGTTCGTGCGAATAAACTCGGACGCTATATTTCCCCAAATAAGAACAGCAGAATCTGCCGGGTATGATTTGCATATCTGTCACAATTATAAATTAAAAGCAGGAGAAAGAATGTTATTATCCACAGGATTAGCATTTGCAATACCAGAAGGACATTATGGCAGAGTAACCACCATATCAGGAGTAGCATGACATAAAGTAATTCACATCAGCACATTGACAGTAATTATCAAAGGGAGGTAAAACTGTTGGCCTTGAATTTATCCAATGAGAACTTATTCTTCTCATATGGGGAAGCTCTTGCGCAAATAATTTTTGAAAGGATCAGTACACCAGATCTATTTGTAGGGTTGATCCTGTTGGAATGTATACTGAAAGCCTAGCTCTTTTTGTATGAACATTTTATTTTGGAATAAGAATCACATGATCATTGTTTGCACTTTATATATTTATTATATATGTGTGCATATTATTTAATATTTTACATTGTAGATAACATGGTGCTTGGTGTGGCACAGAAGATCATGTTATCAGTCCCTTGTAAAATATAAGTAGAGGCTCACGACCAAGATGATTTTGGACAAACCATTGGCATGGTTGTAGTGTAGCTTGGTATTGTTTTGTCTTGAACATAAAGTTACACTAGTACACTTAGGTGTATTGAGCAGGACCGACATAGAGGTGATTCAATTTAGTACTGACTACATAACTGAATCGGACCTCGGATATTATGTTGTGCATGCTCTTAATCCCGATATAATAACGGACACATGTACTTAGTATTTATTTCTTTGATTTGCCAGAGAGTGAGATTTAGATGGAATAAATCAATATGCCCGGTAAGTTGGGAAATGATATTATTTACATGGTGTGCCATTGATTATAGGAGGAAACCGTGTCCTATATATTAGGTTGATGATGTCCCCTTGAGGATCTCATAAGGTTCATCATGTAAACCCAGCTGGTTGACTTAGTCAACATGATGATAAGGTTGAGTGGTACTACTCGAGGAATTAGATGTTAATTAATTGATGGTCAGTAAATCAATTAATTGACGTAAATTCGATATCTTAAACACGGGGAGATTAATGTACGAATAATATATGGAGCCCATATTAATTTATGGGGGTTGGTGAGGTAGTTCAATGATGATCCTCTTATGGAATGGAACATCATTGATGGATCAAGTTTGTGTGGTTCCGATCCATCGGGTGGCCAAGATCCAACTCCTCCTTATGGTCCCTATCGTAGCCTAATATAATCCTTGTGAAGTCTAGATCCAAGAATGTAAAACAAAACCTAGAACCAACGGTTGGGATTAAATCCCTAAATCCGATGGTTAGGATGAAACCCTAGAACCAACGGTTGGGATTAAATCCCTAGATCCGATGGTTAGGATGAAACCCTAGAATCGACGGTTGGGATTAAATCCCTAGATCCGACGGTTGGGATAAAAACCTAGATCCAACGGATGGGATGAAACCCTAGATCCGACGGTTGGGATGAAATCCTAGATCCGACGGTTGGGATAAAACTTTAGATCCGACGGTGGAGATTAAATCCCTAGATCCGACGGTGGAGATTAAAGGAGGCTTAAGCCCAATTCTATAAATAGAAGGCTTAAGCTTAGGCGGCAAGGATAATTTAATTGGAGTTAGGGTTTGGCTCTTCTCAAAGTGGGCGGCTAGGGTTTGGAGCAAAAGCTTGGGCGGCAACCATCTTCCTTCTCCTTGTTGCCGGCGCCCATCTTCTTCCATCAAGACTTTGCCGGTGCCCATCCTCTAGGCCTCTCTCTTATTCCTTGGCTGGCGGTTCTCCTTCCATTAGTGGCCAGCGTTCACTCCTCCATACTCTCCAAAGTGGCCGGCGGTTCTCCTTCCATTGGTGGTCGGCGCCTCATCCACTTGTTCCTTGGTCGGCGGTTGCATCAAATTCTCTAATTTGGTGGCCGGTTCTAGAAAGGATAGGTATTTGTTGGTTCTTCTCTTTGTTCGTAGAGGACAAGGAAGGTAAGAACGCGATCTAGAAGGCTTCTACTCGTGGAGGATCTTCGTCCACATGTTGTCCACGAGAAGGATAGGACATACGGTAGAAGATCGTAAGGTATAAAGTTTTATAACTTTATTTTCAGATCTGAGCATGTTCCTTTTAGTGTTGATTATACATGTGTGCGTATGTATATATATTGTATAATCATGGACCCCGAAGACAAACACAAAAATCGGCGATCCGTCCGTCGTCTCTTCCGCGACTAATCAACTAGAAGAGTTGTGTTGCTTGGACAACTAGTTTATTCAAGCGACCACTCAAGTTGTTAGCACGATGACGAATAGGTTGTGCTAAGGAAACTCATCCCATCTGGATTAATTCTTTCATTAGTGAAAATTTTAATCCGGGGACATGGGAGCCAATGAGCCTTCGAAGCAACCCCCTACAAGTGGTATCAGAGCCACGGTTTCCGGTTTTGTGTGTTTGGGATTCGGTTAATTTTTATGCACTTTTTCATATATTATATGTGTCGGATAATAGTAGGATATGCGTAGTTTAACTCTTTGGTTGCAGGCATAAGATCCGACTATTTTGGTCATATGTCTGTATGTGATTGGATGTGTGTAAATATTTATTATTTGAATCCTCGGGGTTGACGAGGCTAGATTAGTATTTAATTTTTGTAATTAAATACGGCATTGTTTAGCCGCTCATTTTAGTTTACTTTCGATCTAGATTATTTGTACACTCCTTCGTGGAGTATAGGATCGATGGATGTAAATTAAAATAGCTTAATCTTGGCTCAGATCTCTTTGGTGACTTGAGCACGGGAAAAGATGGAGCGGACGAGGTGGTGACACGACGGGATGCATATTGGAGGACAATGCCATAATAGTTGGAAAAATTCTATTTTTTCCATATTTATTGCTTATTTGTTTTATATGCATGTTGTGTATGTTTTAAAATTCCTCATTTTCAATTTACTAAGTGGGAGAGGGACATTTTAATTAATTCCCGCGGCCTCCATTACAATTTGACGTGTGATGCAACAAACTTGCGCGTTGGCTCTGAGTGCCTTCCTCCCCATCGGATGGGTTTGTTTGCGGATCACTAGGTCAAATAATGGTTATAGGAAATTATTAAGGAGCGTGTGTACTTCCCCATCGGTAAGGCACATAATCCGAAATAATTCCCTTAGTATCGTGTAATGGTGCACACTTAGATTCAAATAAAAAGTATCCTCCCCATCGGAGTCACTGCTTTTATTTGTAGGGCCAAAGAGGAACCAACTATTAATTTTATTTGTCAAAAAGTAAGGTTGACAAGATAATAAAATTAATGGGTAAAACCTTCTCTTACAAATGTAGAATTCGTATACGTCCACACTATCGTGGCATGCGATATTCTCGGTGTTTTGAGGTGTTGGTTGATTTCAGAATTTTATTGTTTTTGAGGAATCAATAATATTTGAAATCTAATATTTTGATCATTGTGATTTTTAGGATTTTCAAATGGCTTTCAACCCCCTTGCTGTGATTTTAAAAGAAAACAAACTTACTGGACCAAACTACATTGATTGGAAAAGAAACTTGGATATTGTCTTAACTGCGAAGGAGTACAAATTTGTACTCTTCGAGGTCTGTCCTCCTAAGCCCTCCGATGACTCTGATGAAAAAGAGAAAGAACGTTATAAGAAATGGGTCAAGGCAGATGAGATGGCGCGGTGTTACATTTTGGCATCTATGTCAAATGTGCGTGCCATAGCCACGTTACTTACATGATGTTCAATCTCAAGGAACTTTTCGGACATCAGAGTAGGGCGGCTAGGCAGGAGGCAATGAGAAACTTGATGACGACCACCATGATCGAGGGAACACCCGTTAGGGATCATGTTCTCAAGATGATGGCTCATCTTAATGAGATGGAAGTCCTCGGAGCTGAGATCGATGGGGAAACCCAGGTCGATATCATTCTCTAGTCTCTGCCTAGGAGTTTTGAGCAGTTCCGCCTCAACTACAACATGAACAAGAGGTTGTATTCGTCAAAGTGCTCAAGCCATGGTCGCTCAGAAGGTTTCTTCCTCTAAACCGAAAGGTAAGAAGAAGAAGAAGCAAGGTGGAGCGAAGAAAGTGGCAGTGGGACCTCAGGCAGGAGTGAAGAAGCCGAAAGGCAAGTGCTTCACTTGCAAGCAGACTGGACATTGGAAGGCGGACTGTCCTCGCCGAAAGAACAAAGGTATATCTTCTTGTTTAGTTGTTGAAACATGTTTAGCGGTGTTATCTACCAGTGCCTGGTGTGTAGATACAGGAGCCACTGATCATGTCTGCAATACTTTGCAGGGGTTCCAGGAAACCCGACGACTAGCTGAGGGAGAGATTACCGTCTTCATGGGCAATGCTTCAAAGGTGGCGACTATTGCAGTGGGAGACGTTTATTTATCTTTTGATAGGAATAAAGTTTTGGTTTTGAGAAATTGTCTTTATGTACCTACTTTTAGAAAGAATTTAATTTCAGTTTCTAAATTGTTTATGGATGGATATTCTGTTTCTTTTAATGACAAAGTGGTTATAAAAAGGAATAGGGAGATTATCTGTTCTGGTACATTGGTTGGCAATTTATATACTCTTGAACCAAAAACTCCCACGATGCATATAGAAGTAAATAACTCATCTTCTAAATCTAATAAGAGAAAAGAACCTTCGCAGATGAACCAAACATATCTTTGGCATCTAAGGCTTGGTCATATTAACCTAAGTAGAATTCAAAGGTTGATAGCTGATGGACCTTTGGGTTCATTAGTGGTGGAGGATCTCCCAACCTGCGAATCTTACTTGGAAGGTAAAATGACCAAGAGGCCTTTCAAGGCCAAGGGGTATAGAGCCAAAGATATGTTAGAATTGGTTCATTCTGATTTGTGCGGTCCTATGTCTATCCAGGCAAGAGGTGGTTTTGAATATTTCGTCTCTTTTATAGACGATTATTTAAGATATGGATACATTTACTTGATGCGCCGCAAGTCTGAATGCTTTGACAGGTTCAAAGAATTCAAGGCTGATGTGGAGAACCGTCAAGGTAAAAGTATCAAGACATTACGATCTGATCGTGGTGGCGAGTACCTCTTGGGAGAGTTTAGGAGTTACTTATCAGAGGCTGGGATTCAATCCCAATTGTCCGCACCTGGCACACCCCAGCAGAATGGTGTGGCGGAGCGAAGGAATAGGACTCTTATGGAGATGGTCAGATCGATGATGAGTTATTCTGAGTTACCTGATTCGTTCTGGGGGTTTGCTCTGGAAACAGCAGCACACATTCTGAACTTGGTTCCATCTAAGTCAAGACTCTACTCCCACGAGTTGTGGACTGGCGAAAGCCTAGTCTAAGACATATTCGATTTGGTAGTCCAAAGACATGTCAAGGGAGATGCTGGTAAGTTGGAATCTCGTACAGAAGTACGCTTGTTTGTTGGCTACCCTAAGGGAACGAAGGGTGGTTTATTCTATAGTCCAAGAGATCAGAAGGTGATCGTGAGTACGGATGCCAGATTTCTAGAGGAGGACTATGTGATGAACCACAAGCCCACGAGTAGGATTGTTCTTGAGGAGTTAACAGGGGAAGTCCCGACTTCAATACCACCGGTACAAGAGGAGACACCACAAGTCACTGCATCGCGTGTCACAGAGTATACACAAGAGGCACCTCGTCGTAGTGAGAGGGTTGTTAGACAACCCGAGAGATTCATGTTTTTGGGAGAGTCTTCAGACTTAGTCCCTGGTGAACATGAACCGGATCCCTTGACATATAACGAGGCACTCCAAGATAGAGATGTGGTATCTTGGCAAAGTGCGATGAATTCAGAGATAGAATCTATGGATTCTAATCAGGTCTGGGAGCTAGTAGAACCACCCGATGGTGTAAAAGCCATTGGATGCAAGTGGATCTACAAGAGAAAGAGAGGAGTAGATGGGAAGGTCAAGACCTCCAAAGCTAGGCTTGTTGCGAAAGGGTATACTCAGAAAGAGGGTATCGATTATGAGGAGACCTTTTCGCCAGTAGCTATGCTTAAGTCTATCCGTATTCTCTTATCTATAGCTGCTCATATGGATTATGAGATTTGGAAGATGGATGTCAAGACAGCTTTCCTTAATGGAAGTCTTGAGGAGAACATCTATATGCGGCAACTAGAGGGATTCATTGATAAAGGCAAAGAGCATCTTGTATGTAAGCTTAATCGGTCCATTTATGGATTGAAGCAAGCTTCTAGATCTTGGAACATCCGCTTTGATGAGGTAATTCAGTTATATGGATTTATTCAAAGTCCGGATGAGCCTTGTGTATACAAGAGATGTGACGGAAACGTAGTGGTGTTTCTTGTACTATATGTAGATGACATTTTGTTAGTTGGCAACAATATCAAAGTGTTATCAGACGTAAGGGTATGGTTGTCCAAACAGTTTGATAAGAAGGACTTGGGAGAAGTGGGACACATCCTTGGGATCAAAGTTATAAGGGATCGCAAGAAAAGGATGTTATGCTTGTCTTAAGCTTCATACATTGACACTATCCTTGCTCGTTTCAGCATGCAGAACTCCAAGAAAGGTTTTCTACCTTTTAGGCATGGAGTTCCTTTATCTAAAGAGATGTGTCCCAAAACATCAAAGGAGATAGAGGACATGAAGGCGGTTCCTTATGCTTCGGCAGTAGGAAGCCTCATGTATGCTATGCTGTGTACGAGACCGGATATCTGCTTTGCCATGGGCATGGTTAGCAGATATCAGAGTAATCCTGGACAGGGACATTGGACTGCGGTAAAGCATATATTGAAGTACCTGAGAAGGACTAGGGATTATATGCTGGTTTACCGGGCAGATCAATTAGTCCCTGTGGGTTACACGGATTCGGATTTCCAATCAGATAGGGACAAGAGTAAGTCTACCTTGGGGTTTGTGTTTACTTTTGGAGGTGGAGCCATAGTATGGAGGAGTGTCAAGCAGAAATGCGTGACGGACTCTACCATGGAAGCTGAGTATGTGGCAGCCTCTGAGGCAGCCAAGGAAGCTGTATGGCTCAGGAACTTCTTGATGGACTTGGATGTGATTCCTAGTTTGCCCAGAACTATCACAATTTATTGTGATAATAGTGGTGCAGTTGCAAACTCAAAGGAACCACGAGCCCATAAGGCGAGTAAACACATAGAGCGCAAGTACCACCTTATACGAGAGATCGTAAAGCGAGGAGAAGTTGCTATCGCCAAGATTGCATCAGAGGATAACCTGGCGGATCCATTCACTAAGGCCCTTCCAGCGAAATCGTTTGATAGGCATGTGGAGGACATGGGGATCAGATGTATGGCAGAGTGATGATGACATAGTCTTTTAGTATAAGTGGGAGATTGTTGGAATGTATACTGAAAGCCTAGCTCTTTTTGTATGAACATTTTATTTTGGAATAAGAATCACATGATCATTGTTTGCACTTTATATATTTATTATATATGTGTGCATATTGTTTAATATTTTACATTGTAGATAACATGGTGCTTGGTGTGGCACAGAAGATCATGTTATCAGTCCCTTGTAAAATATAAGTAGAGGCTCACGACCAAGATGGTTTTGGATAAACCATTGGCATGGTTGTAGTGTAGCTTGGTATTGTTTTGTCTTGAACATAAAGTTACACTAGTACACTTAGGTGTATTGAGCAGGACCGACATAGAGGTGATTCAATTTAGTACTGACTACATAATTGAATCGGACCTCGGATATTATGTTGTGCATGCTCTTAATCCCGATATAATAACGGGCACATGTACTTAGTATTTATTTCTTTGATTTACCAGAGGGTGAGATTTAGATGGAATAAATCAATATGCCCGGTAAGTTGGGAAATGATATTATTTACATGGTGTGCCATTGATTATAGGAGGAAACCGTGTCCTATATATTAGGTTGATGATGTCCCCTTGAGGAGCTCATAAGGTTCATCATGTAAACCCAGCTGGTTGACTTAGTCAACATGATGATAAGGTTGAGTGGTACTACTCGAGGAATTAGATGTTAATTAATTGATGGTCAGTAAATCAATTAATTGACGCAAATTCGATATCTTAAACACGGGGAGATTAATGTACGAATAATATATGGAGCCCATATTAATTTATGGGGGTTGGTGAGGTAGTTCAATGATGATCCTCTAGTGGAATGGAACATCATTGATGGATCAAGTTTGTGTGGTTCCGATCCATCGGGTGGCCAAGATCCAACTCCTCCTTATGGTTCCTATCGTAGCCTAATATAATCCTTGTGAAGTCTAGATCCAAGAATGTAAAACAAAACCTAGAACCAACGGTTGGGATTAAATCCCTAAATCCGATGGTTAGGATGAAACCCTAGAACCAACGGTTGGGATTAAATCCCTAGATCCGATGGTTAGGATGAAACCCTAGAATCGACGGTTGGGATTAAATCCCTAGATCCGACGGTTGGGATAAAACCCTAGATCTGACGGATGGGATGAAACCCTAGATCCAACGGTTGGGATGAAATCCTAGATCCGACGGTTGGGATAAAATCCTAGATCCGACGGTGGAGATTAAATCCCTAGATCCGATGGTGGAGATTAAAGGAGGCTTAAGCCCAATTCTATAAATAGAAGGCTTAAGCTTGGGCGGCAAGGATAATTGAATTGGAGTTAGGGTTTGGCTCTTCTCAAAGTGGGTGGCTAGGGTTTGGAGCAAAAGCTTGGGCGGCAACCATCTTCCTTCTCCTTGTTGCCGGCGCCCATCTTCCTCCATCATGACTTGGCCGGCGCCCATCCTCTAGGCCTCTCTCTTATTCCTTGGCCGGCGGTTCTCCTTCCATTGGTGGCCGGCGTTCACTCCTCCATACTCTCCAAAGTGGCCGGCGGTTCTCCTTCCATTGGTGGCCGGTGCCTCATCCACTTGTTCCTTGGCCGGCGGTTGCATCAAATTCTCTAATTTGGTGGCCGGTTCAAGAAAGGATAGGTATTTGTTGGTTCTTCTCTTTGTTCGCAGCGGACAAGGAAGGGAAGAACGCGATCTAGAAGGCTTCTACTCGTGGAGGATCTTCGTCCACACGTCGTCCACGAGAAGGATAGGACATACGGTAGAAGATCGTAAGGTATAAAGTTTTATAACTTTATTTTCAGATCTGAGTATGTTCCTTTTAGTGTTGATTATACATGTGTGCTTATGTATATATATTGTATAATCATGGACCCCGAAGACAAACACAAAAACCGGCGATCCGTCCGTCGTCTCTTCCGTGGCTAATCAACTAGAAGAGTTGTGTTGCTTGAACAACTAGTTTGTTCAAGCGACCACTCAAGTTGTTAGCACGACGACGAATAGGTTGTGCTAAGGAAACTCATCTCATCCGGATTAATTCTTTCATTAGTGAGAATTTTAATCCGGGGACATGGGAGCCAATGAGCCTCCGAAGCAACCCCCTACAGATCCGAGTGATCCGTGAGGGGAAACTTCGCTTCCCACTTCACCTTGGTCGCTTGTTCATGGCAATCCCATCGATGTCCCTGGATTAAAAAAAAATTAATCTTAGACAAAAGGGATTGCCCAAACAACCAAGTCATCGTCATGGTATTCGTTTAGAGAGGTCACTTGAACAAACTTGTTGTTCAAGCGACCAACCTCTATTCTACGAGTAGCCGCAGAATAGACGATGTCCGGATAGCTGGCTTTCGTGTTTATGTTCGGGATCCAAGTATTATTTAGCCACAAATAGAATATATCATGCTCATAATTGAGAAACAAAAACAAACATGTTACAAAAAAGAATAGAGAATCATTATACCTCTCGATCTTCTAATGTATGACATTACTCCTTTCGGACATCGTGTCGGCGACGATCTACCAAAAGTTGAAGCTCCTAGATCACCAATCTTCCTTACTTGCTCGTTCTGAGCAAGAGGAAGAATAGAAACAAAGCTCCTTTCCTTCTTTCAACCAACAACCAACATCCAATGTTGGAGCTTATCGCCGGCCAAGAAGGAAGAAGAGATTAAGGTGGAAACCGACCAAGACACCAAGGGAAAGCCCTAAATCTTATTTCCACCAGCCATGGAGAAGGAGAAGAGGAAGTTTGGATGCCAGCCAAGGGCTGGAAGGGCTTCAATGGGCGCCGGCAGCTTGAGGAAGAAGAAGATAAGGAAGTTGTTTCCTTATTTGGTGCCGCCAATGCTCCAAACCCTAACCCTTGCTTCTTGCCGCCAACTCCAAAACCCTAGCTCCTCTTAATTGTCCTCCATGCCAACTCTAAGCCTCCTTTTATAGAGTTTAGGGATAAGCCTTGGTTTAATCTCCACCATTGGTTATAGGGATTTAATCTCAACCGTCGGATCTAGAGATTTAATCTCAACCGTCGGATCTTAGAGATTTAATCTCTACCTTTGGATCTAGAGTTTTGTTTCTATCCATTGGATCTAAGCTTCATGAGGTTTTAATAGGCTACAATAGGGACCATGAGGAGGAGTTGGATCTTGGCCACCCATGGATCAAGCCCACATAAAGTCCGATCCATTAATGATAATCCAATCCACTAAAGGATTATCATTGATCTATCTCACCAACCCCTATAAGATAATATAAGCTCCATATATTATTTGAACATTTTCTCCCCGTATTTAAGATCTCGAATTTCCATCGATTAATTAATTTTACTGACCATTAATTAATCAACATCTAACTCCATGAGTAGTACCACTCAACCTTTTCATCATGCCGGACCAAGTCCACCTGCAGGGTTTACATGATGAACCTTATGAGCTCCTCAAGGGGACATCTTCATCCTAATATATAGGAAACAGTTTCCTCCTATAATCAACGGTACACCATATAAATAATATCATTTCCCAACTTATCGAGCCTATCGATTTAATCTATAAATCTAGCCCATTGGTAAATCAAAGAGATGAATACTAAGTATATGTGCCCGTTATTATATCGGGATTAAGAGCATGTACAAAATAATATCTGAGGACCAATTCGATTATGTAGTCAGCAATAAATTGAATCACCTCTAAGTCGGTCCTGCTCAATACACACAAAGTGCACTAGTGTGATTCTACGATCAAGACAAACTAATACCAAATCACACTACAACCATTCCAATGGTTTCACCATAACCATCAAGGTTGTGAGCCTTTACTTATACTTTACAAGGAACTAATAACATGATCTCCCATGTGACTTTTCTGTATGCATCCCAACAATCTCCTACTTATACTAAAAGACTATGTTGTCCTCATACTACCATACATCTGATCCCCATTCCCTCCACATGCCTATCAAAAGCTCTTGCCGGAAGGGCCTTAGTGAAAGGATCTGCCAGGTTATCCTCCGATGCAATCTTGGCCACATCAACTTCTCCTCTCTTTACGATTTCTCGTATCAGGTGGTACTTGCGCTCTATGTGCTTACTTGCCTTATGGGCTCGTGGTTCCTTCGTGTTTGCAACTGCACCACTATTATCACAATTCATTGTGATAGTTCTGGGCAAACCAGGAATCACATCCAAGTCTATCAGGAAGTTCCTGAGCCACACAGTTTCTTTGGCCGCCTCAGAGGCTGCCATATACTCAGCTTCCATGGTAGAGTCCGCCACGCATTTCTGCTTGACACTCCTCCATACAATGGCTCCACCTCCCAAAGTAAACACAAAACTTGAGGTAGACTTACTATTATCCCTATCAGATTGGAAGTCAAAATCCGTGTAACCCACAGGGAGTAATTGGTCTGCCTAGTAAACTAGCATATAATCCCTAGTCCTTCTCAGGTACTTCAATATATACTTTACCACAGTCCAATGTCCCAGTCCTGGATTACTCTGATATCTGCTGACCATGCCCACGACATAGTAGATATCTGGTCTCATACATAGCATCGCATACATGAGGCTTCCTACTGCCGAAGCATAAGGAACCACCTTCATCTCCTCTATCTCATCAGATGTTCTAGGACACATCTCCTTAGATAAAGGAACTCCATGCCTGAAAGGTAGAAAACCCTTCTTGGAGTTCTGCATGCTAAAACGATCCATAATCGTGTCTATGTATGAAGCTTGAGATAAGCACAACATCCTTTTCCTGCGATCTCTTATAACATTGATCCCAAGGATGTGTCCCACCTCTCCCAAGTCCTTCATATCAAACTATTTGGACAACCATACCCTTACGTCCGATAACACCTTGATATTGTTGCCAATCAATAAAATGTCATCTACGTATAGTACAAGAAATACCACTACGTTTCTGTCACATCTCTTGTATACACAAGACTCATCCAGACTTTGAATAAATCCATAAGATTGGATTACCTCATCAAAGCAGATGTTCCAAGACCTCGAAGCTTGCTTCAATCGATAAATGGACCGATTAAGCTTACACACTAGATGCTCTTTGCCTTTAACAATGAATCCCTCTGGCTGCTTCATATAGATGTTTTCCTCAAGACTTCCATTAAGGAAATTTGTCTTCACATCCATCTGCCACACCTCATAATCCATATGAGCTTCTATGCATAAGAGAATCCGGATAGACTTAAGCATGGCTACCGGCGAAAAGGTCTCCTCATAATCGATACCCTCTTTCTGAGTATACCCCTTCGCAACAAGCCTCGCTTTGAAGGTCTCAACCTTCCCATCTATTCCTCTCTTTCTCTTGTAGATCCACTTGCATCCAATGGTTTTTACACCATCGGGTGGTTTTACTAGCTCCCAGACCTGATTTGAATCCATAGATTCAATCTCAGCATTCATTGCACTTTGCCAAGATACAACATCTTTATCTTGGATTGCCTCATCATATGTCCAGGGACCAGGTTCATGTTTGCCAAGGACCAAATCATAAGATTCTCCAAAGAACATGAATCTATTAGGCTGTCTCACAACCCTCCCACTATGACGAGGCATCACCTGTGTATCCTCTGTGACACGCGGTGCAGCGACATGTGGTGTATCTTCTTGTACCGGTGGTACTAAAGAAGTGACTTCCCCTTTTAATTCCTCCAGAACAATTTTACTCTTGGGCTTGTGGCTCATGACATAGTCTTCCTCTAGGAATCTGGCATTCATGCTAACGATCACCCTCTGATATCTAAAACTATAAAATAGACCACCCTTCGTTCCTCTAGGATAGCCAACGAACATGCGTACTTCTGTACGAGGTTCCAACTTACCAGCATCTGCCTTCAGCACATGTGTTGGACTCCCCCATATCCGAATATGTCTTAGACTAGGCTTTTGCCCAGTCCACAATTCTGTGGGAGTAGAAGGCACTAATTTAGATGGAACTAAGTTCAGAATGTACACTGCTGTATCTAGAGCATATCCTCAGAATGAATCAGGCAACTCAGAATAACTCATCATTGATCTAACTATCTCCATAAGGGTCCTATTCCTTCGCTCTGCTACACCATTCTGCTGGGGTGTGCCAGGTGAAGTCAATTAGGATTGAATCCCAGCCTCTGATAGGTAATTCCTAAACTCTCCCAAGGGGTACTCACCATCACGATCAGATCGCAGTGTCTTGATACTTTTACCTTGATGTTTCTCCACATCAGCCTAAAATTCTTTGAACTTGTCAAAGCATTCAGACTTGCGACGCATCAGGTAAATGTATCCATATCTCGAGTAATCGTCTATAAAAGAGATGAAATACTCGAAACCACCTCTAGCCTGGATAGACATAAGACCACACAAATCAGAATGAACCAATTCTAACACATCTTTGGCTCTATACCCCTTGGCCTTAAAAGGCCTCTTGGTCATTTTACCCTCCAAGCAAGATTCACAGGTTGGGAAATCCTCCACCACTAATGAACCCAGATGTCCATCAGCTATCAACCTTTGAATTCTGCTTAGGTTAATATGACCAAGCCTAAGATGCCAAAGATATGTTTGGTTCATCTTCGAAGGTTCTTTTCTCTTATTGGAATTAGAAGATGTGTTATTAACTTCAATTTGCATCGTGGAAGGTTTTGGTTCAAGTGTGTGTTAGTAATATATGAGAGATGTCCTAAGGCAATCGCCTTATGTTTGAACCATTTATATGATAAATGAAGATTCACTATTTGAGTATACATGTTTTCATGTATTTGATTAGATCTTAAACTCATTTACTGAATGTCCACGATACGATTCACAGTATGAGAGAATTTGTGATTGGATCACAACTAGTGATTATCTCTACATGTGTAATTGTGATGTATCGGAATTATCCCTAGTCGATGAATTGATGGATTTGGACATCATTGATTCTGTCAAGACTAGCACGAGGTATACTCCTTGGTGTATCCAAGCAGCTGATTCTCACTTGTTGGAGATATTGTGATGTCCGGAGTTAATCGTGGATGCTAGTTATGGTAACTAGTTCATTGGAGTGACCAGCCGTAAGACTTCATATGGTTCTCTGCATATATAGATATGTCAATGAAGTTCTTACTGCAGCTTAAGTGTGATGTTCCTTTGACTTGCGGTATTCAAGTCATCTTGATCATAAAGACTTATGCTTTGACATCTTAAGCAAGCATCTCTGAGGTGATGTGGACCCGGGATGATTGGGTATAAGTCGAAGTGATCGAAGGTGTTTGAATAGCCTATAAAGGATTCACCACTCCTTGCGAGGAGATGTATACCCATGGCCTCTCATCGGATTGTTACTAAAGTCTTTGGCCAAAGCATTACATGTTTAGAGTAAGGTACTCTTCGATACATGTGCAGTAACTAGAATCCGTAGGATGAGGAAATGATACTTGGGCTAGGTGTGACGTAGTCAGCCTAGTGGGGACTGAGACTATAGACCATGTCCTGAACCAAGTGGGTATAAGATGAGTGAAGGGAATGGGGCACGATTCATTCGAGCTGCTGAAGGGTTTCAGAAATAGTTCTGGATCAATCGTTGATCTTTTCGGTTAATTAGGGATCATGATGTACTACTAGGTGCCACTCATGATCGTTCTATAATTAATGGTTAATTATAGACGACCAACATAAACCGAGAACCTATTTGGTCACACGCACAACGAGCGTAATCTGAAGGATTTAAAACGAGCTTGAGAATGAGATTCTCAGACCGAGAGAAACTAGGTTTGGTTGGACCAAACATGGAGCGAGCATGAAATCGTTTCAGTCACAATGGAAGCGTGGATGGGCTGTGTCTTATGAAGACATGATGGATGAACCAAATTGGTTTGGTTCTAATCCAATGGAGGAGAATAAACCAAAGGGGTTTGGTTTGTTTTAAACGAATGAACCAAAGTTGTTTCGGTTCATTTTAACTTAAAATAAACCATCATGGTTTGGTTTATTTTAACTTAAATTAATGAAGTGGGTTAACGGGCTTTTGGTTATGATCGGATAACCATTAAGAGAATTTGTTCTCTATAAAATAGGGCTTAAGGGTTTTTGTTAAGCCCTAATCCTTGCAACCCTAAAGTTGCCGCCCACCCTCTCCCTCTTCTCCAAGTGGTCAGTGCCAACTTCTTGCTGCCGCCCACCACTGTCCAAAGCCCCTTGCCGGCATTGAGCTACTGCCGAAGGTGCTCCGGTGATCTCCTTTGGGTCCGGCGACAATGTGAGCTTCAACCTTCCTTATTTGGCCGGCCCCTATTCCTCCACCAAAGCTGTCCAGTTTTCTGGACAGCTTGTTTCCTTCCTGTCATAGCGTCGTTTGGATGACGTTTGGAGCTCCGACAGCGGTAGCCTTGCCGGGGATTCGATCTCCGGTAATCCTCATAGGTGGAGGACGAAGGATTCGTCAAACGGTTGACAAATACCTCTCCGGAGAAGCGAGTTTTTGAGGACTCATTTTGGATCCGAATTTTGATTCGGATCGTGATCTTCTCTCGATCACATCATCTTCAACACGAGGCTAGTAACCCGTACAAAGATGAGGCTCGTGACTTTGTGAAGTCATCCCGAAGATACTCGACGTGGATACGGATAGAGGCGATTCTAGCGAGGATCGCTCCGGTTGATGCCTTTCCCGCTGCACGTGATACGTCAGGTATACGTAGTATAAATTTCCTTTTATTGTAAAATTTGAATTTACGGCTATGTCTACACATGTTGTACTATGCATGCGTGTGGTGTGTGTGTTGTAATAAATTAGATTTATTATTTTATTCCTTCCGCTGTGCACATGTTTACGAAACATGTTCGAACACACACTCGTCGCTGTGTCGGAAACCCAACAGTGTGTATAGATTTCCTATCAATGCACCTGAACAGATAATGCCCCTATTCCTTTTTATAACAACTCTATCATTAAAAGAAATAGAATATCCATCCATAAATAATTTAGAAACCGAAATTAAATTCTTTCTAAATAAAGATACATAAAGGCAATTCTTAAGAACCAACACTTTATTCTTCTAAAAAGATAAATGAATGTCTCCCACTGCAACTGCCGCCACCTTCGTGGCATCGCCCAAGTACATGGTAATCTCCCCTTCAGCCAGTCGTCTGGTTTCCTGGAACCCCTGCAAAGTATTGCAGACATGATCAGTGGCTCCCATATCTACACACCAGGTGTCGGTAGATAATACCGCTAAACATGTTTCAATGACTAGACCAAAAGATATACCATTGTTCTGCTTGCGGTTGGGGTAGTCCTTCTTCTAGTGTCTAGTCTGCTTACAAGTGAAGCACTTGCCTTTCGACTTCTTCACTCCTCCCTGAGTTCCTCCACTGCCTTCGCCCCAGTTTGTTTCTTCTTCTTCTTGCCTTTCGGCTTAGAAGTAGAAACTTTTTGGGTCACCATGGCATGGGCCTGAGCACTGTGACGAAAAAGCCCCTCTACCGCTTGGAGTTATGTCAGAAGTTCCGCCAACGAATAAAACCTCTTGTTCATGTTGTAGTTCAGGCGAAATTGCTCAAAACTCCTAGGTAGAGACTGGAGTATGATATCAGCTTGGGTTTCCCAATCGATCTTAGCTCCAAGGACTTCCAGCTCATTCAAATGAGCCATCATCTTGAGAACATGATCCCTCACGGGTGTTCCCTCGATCATGGTGGCCGTCATCAAGTTTCTCATGGCTTCTTGCCTCGCAGCCCGATTCTGGTGTCCGAAAAGCTCTTTGAGATTGAGCATCATGTCATAAGCAGTGGGCATGGCTTGATGCTGATGTTGCAGTACATTTGACATAGATGCCAAAATGTAACACCGCGCCATGTCATCGGCCTTGATCCACTTCTTATAACTCTCTCTCTCCTTTTCCACAGAATCATCTGTAGGCTTAGGAGGGCACTCTTCGAGGAGTACATATTTGTATTCCTCAGCAGTCAAGACAATGTCTAGATTCCTCTTCCAATCAACATAGTTGGGTCCAGTAAGTTTGTTCTCTTTTAGTATCACAGCAAGTGGGTTGAAAGTCATTTTGAAAGAAAACTTAAGAATCACATAAATCAAAACATTAGATTTCAAAAAATTATTGATTCCTCAAACAATAAAATTTTAAAATCAACCAACACCTCAAAACACCGAGAATATTGTATTCCATGATAGTGTGGACGTATACGAATTCTACATTTTAAGAGGAGGTTTTACCCATTAATTTTACTATCTTGTCAACCTAACTTTTTGACAAGTAAAATTAATAGTTGGTTCCACTTTGACCCTACTAATAAAAGCAGTGACTCCGATGGGGAGGATACTTATATTTGTATCTAAGTGTTCACCATTACCCGGTACCAAGGTAATTATCTCGGGTTATGTGCCTTCCGATGGGGAAGTGCACACGCTCCTTAATAATTCTCTATAACCATATTTGACCTTGTGATCCGCAAACAAACTCATCCGATGGGGAGGAAGGCACTCAAAGCCGACGCGCAAGTTTGTTTGCATCACTTGTCAAATTGTAATGGAGGTCGTGGGAATTTATAAAAATTTCCCTCTCCCACTTAGTAATTTGAAATTGAGGAATTTTCTAGCCTACGACATGCATATCAAACAATAAGCAATAAATATGAAAAATAAAATTTTTTCAACTATTATGGCTTTTGTCTTCAATATGTCTCCCGTCGCATCGCCATCTCGTCCGCTCCTCCTACGCCATGTACGAGCCATCCGAAGATCCGAGCTGAGACTAAAATCTATTTTAATTTACATCCATCGATCCTATACTCCACGAGGGAGTGTACATGAAATCTAGATCGAAAGTAAACTAAAATAAAAGAGTGGCTAAACAATGTCATATCTAATTTATAAAAAATTAAATACTAACCTCGTCAACCCCCGAGGATTCAACAAAATACACACATATAATCACATACACACATATGGCCATAATAGTCAGATCTTATGCCTGCAACCAAAGAGTTAACCTACGCATATCCTACTATTATCCGACACATATAATATATGGAAAAAATTCATAATAGTAACCGAATCCTAAACACACAAAATCGGAAACCTTGGCTATGATACCAATTGTAGGGTTGATCCGAGTGATCCATGAGGGGAAACTTCGCTTCCCACTTCACCTTGGTTGCTTGTTCATGGCGATCCCATCTATGTCCCCGGATTTAAAAAAATTTAATCCTAGACAAAAGGGATTGCCCAAACAACCAAGTCATCGTCGTGCTATTCGTTTAGAGAGGTCACTTGAACAAACTTATTGTTCAAGCAACCAACCTCTATTCTACGAGTAGCCGCGGAATAGACGATGTCCGGATCACCTGCTTTCGTGTTTATGTTTGAGATCCAAGTATTATTTAGCCACAAACAGAATATATCATGCTCATAATTGAAAAATAAAAACAAACATGTTACAAAAGAGAATAGAGAATCGTTATATATCTCGATCTTCTAATGTATGACCTTCCTCCTTTCGGATGTCGTGTGGGCGACGATCTACCAAAAGTCGAAGCTCCTAGATCACCAATCTTCCTTCCTTGCTCGTTCCAAGCAAGAGGAAGAATAGAAACAAAGCTCCTTTCCTTCTTTCAACCAACCACCAACATCCAATGTTGGAGCTTGCCGCCGGCCAAGAAGGAAGAAGAGATTAAGGTGAAAACCGACCAAGACACCAAGGGAAAGCCCTAAATCTTGTTTCCACCAGGCAAGGAGAAGGAGAAGAGGAAGTTTGGATGCTGGCCAAGGGCTGGAAGGGCTTCAAGGGGCGCCGACAGCTTGAGGAAGAAGAAGATAAGGAAGTTGTTTCCTTATTTGGTGCCGCCAATGCTCCAAACCATAACCCTTGCTTCTTGCCGCCAACTCCAAAACCCTAGCTCCTCTTAATTGTCCTCCACACCAACTCTAAGCCTTCTTTTATAGAGTTTAGGGATAAGCCTTGGTTTAATCTCCACCATTGGTTCTAGGGATTTAATCTCAATCGTCGGATCTAGAGATTTAATCTCAACCGTCAGATCTTAGAAATTTAATCTCTACCTTTGGATCTAGAGTTTTGTTTCTATCCATTGGATCTAAACTTCATGAGGTTTTAATAGGCTACAATAGGGACCATGAGGAAGAGTTGGATCTTGGCCACCCATGGATCAAGCCCACATAAAGTCCGATCCATTAATGATAATCCAATCCACTAAAGGATTATCATTGATCTACCTCACCAACCCCCATAAAATAATATGAGCTCCATATATTATTTGTACATTTTCTCCCTGTGTTTATGATCTCGAATGTCCATCGATTAATTAATTTTACTGACCATTAATTAATCAACATCTAACTCCATGAGTAGTACCACTCAACCTTTTCATCATGCCGGACCAAGTCCACCTGCAGGGTTTACATGATGAACCTTATGAGCTCCTCAAGGGGACATCATCATCCTTATATATAGGACACTGTTTCCTCCTATAATCAAAGACACATCATATAAATAATATCATTTCCCAACTTACCGAGCCTATCGATTTAATCTATAAATCTCGCCCATTGGTAAATCAAAGAGATGAATACTAAGTATATGTGTCCGTTATTATATCGGGATTAAGAGCATGTACAAAATAATATCTTAGGTCCGATTCGATTATGTAGTCAGCAATAAATCGAATCACCTCTAAGTCAGTCCTGCTCAATACACACAAAGAGCACTAGTGTGATTCTATGGTCAAGACAAACCAATACCAAATCACACTACAACCATTCCGATGGTTTGTCCAAAGCCATCTCGGTTGTGAGCCTTTACTTATACTTTATAAGGAGCTGATAACATGATCTCTCGTGTGACACCACACACCATGTTATCTACAATGTAATGTATTAGACAATATGCATAGCCATAAAAATATGCAAACGATGATCATGTGATTTTTATTTCAAAATAAATATGTTCATACAAAAGATAAACTTTTCAGTATACATCCCAACACTATTCCATGTAGCTAACCTTGAAGACACTCCCAAAGGATCGCAAGGTTTTGGACCCACTAATAGACAACAACCAATACAAATACATACACCGGAATGGGAGGAGCTTATACGTCGACTGGTACCACAAGAATCTCATTCAATTCCTTCAACATCAACATCAACACCCACATCACCAAGCTACTATGACCAACTATTAGTTAAATGGATTGGCTTGGAGCATATTCTGGCACTCACTGACGAACCACCATATGATATTCAGGAGGAATGGATTAATCCATTCGCGAAAGGTGGTGGAATTACCTCTGAATTTTCTGAAGACATTGACTCATCATCTGCAGAATCATTTTATTCGGCAGAAACAAAATCTGAATAGCTGTGTACAATCAAATTTGACGAAGATTTAGAAATAGAGTACTCTGTGCAACGAACAAACAACATTCTGGCATCATCTTCAACAGTGGTTTCACCATACAATCAACCAGAAGATAGTATGATGGGATTGCCTCAATACGCACCAGCAAATATTTGCCCCACAACCTCAAATCCATACTAGAACCTAGACTTCATTGGTTCTCATATTGGTGATCTAAGACGAGGAAATAATACCCAACAATGGGTCTTACCATCAACACAATAGCAGACATGTGCACTCTTAGTCTTATGACCAAATATTGGTTTATATAATGATGTAATTTCCAGGTGGGAATCCATCACAATGAACATTGTGGATTCAAAAATTTGGGCTAACAAAAGAACAAAGGTCCAATTCATAGAAAATTTGCTTAGGTAGATCGAGAAGAAAGCATTTATACAATGGAGAATGATGTTTCCCGATCAATATGATCGAATGATAGCAGCGTCTGATGAAACATATAATGTGCTGTCTCAAATAAGGTGCATTATCACATTGGAGGACCCTGCAACAGGATCCACGATGGAGCAAAATCAAGCCTATCTTTATTTGGAAAGGATATCATGCTCCAGTACCAAGGATCTTGTGGCATATATGAACCAATAAAAGGAGCTGGCTGCAAAAATAAGATGCATGTTCATCAATGAAGAATTATCTGATAAATTCTACCGAAAGATGCCACTGCTGATCGGAAATCACTTGGAAAGCAAATTCAAGTAAAAATATAAAGGTAACACAATTGGGGTATTTCCAAGAATCCATCATGCCTATCAAGAATTAATGGAAATATGCAAGCAAGCATCATTACAAAGGAGGTTAAAGGATTTGCAGTTCTGTTCGCAAATTCCATTACCAGATTTCTACAACTCTGGAAAGAAGTATGGTATGAGAAAAGCTCAGACATATAAAGGCAAGCCGCACAAAACCCACGTGCAGGTCATAAAGAAGAAGTATCAAAATGACAAGACTAGAGTAAAGAAATGCAAATGTTATATTTACGGAGAGGAAGGGAATTTTGCAAGAGAATGCAGAAATAAATTTGGTAATAAAGAAAGAGTGGCAATGCTGGAAAGTCTAGACCTACCGGAAGACTATGATGTTATATCAGTAGACCCAGAAGAAACTGATAGTGATACAATCTATAGCATGTCTGAGGGAGAGCAAAGTATAGAGTAGCATTGTGGTATAGCAACCAACATTTTGCTCAAAGAAAGCTTGTTTGTCCTAATTGGGGATGAAAAGGGATGGCAGGTTCAAGTAGACATCGCCGAAGAACAATCTCAGTGTACACACAATTGGCAAATCAACTAGGAAGTCAGTACTAACTACATTTACTGGAGATTCTATAGAGATGATGACAACAAGATCCCGAGCCCATTGTATCAATTGTGGTCTCACTACATGCACGATGTGTGCAGAATATTACCTGAAGATGCAAATCAAAACTCTACAGGCACCACTGCAATTCAACAATCAAGGGTTAATTACTAAACTTTTGGGCTATATTGATTATTTACTTGCAGAAAACAAAAGACTACAGATGGAAAACGAGAGATTAAAGAATAATACAGCAGGAGAAGATGTTGTACTAGAAGAACAACTGATGGAAGAGTCAAGGGATTTATCTCTACACGATCTCCAGAAAGGAAAGGAGTAGATATCTTTTCTTGAAGAGCATGTGGTATTAAAGGAAACTGATGGCCAGTATTACCCTCGGAGATCGGTAAATAGACTTTATAATATGGTGATAATATTTGAAATCCCTAACATTACACCCTTTTCAGTAAATGTTATCTTGGATATGGGTGTCACTTCCTGCTGTATAGACAAAAGGTCAATTCCAGTACAGGCTTTGGAAAAAAATTATTATACAATTGTCATCAATGGCATTAACTCAAAACAAATGGCGGAATGGAAGCTAAAGGGGGGGGGATAGATGATAATTGGCAAAAATAGATTCCACATTCCTTTTACATAATCAATATGGTTCTAGGGGAAGGAATACAAATGGTATTGGGATGCAACTTTATAAGGAGTATGCAATGAGGGGTGCGTCTTGAAGGAAATACTGTGACTTTTTACAAGAACATCACCACTAAACTGTTGGTCTTTTATTTATCCAATGAGAACTTATTCTTCTCACAGGGGGAAGCTCTTGCGCAAATAATTTTTGAAAAGATCAGTACACTGGATCTATTCCATGTAGCTGACCTTGATGACACTCCTAGAGGATCGCAAGGTTTTGGACCCATTGACAGACAACAACCAATACAAATACTTACACCGGAATGGGAGGAGCTTATATGCAAACTGGTACCATAGGAATCTCATTCAATTCCTTCAACATCAACATCAACACCCACATCACCAAGCTACTATTACCAACTATTGGTCAAATGGATTGGCTTGGAGCATATTCTAGCACTCACTGAAGAACCACCATATGATATTCAGGAGGAATGGATTAATCCATTCGCGAAAGGTGGTGGAATTACCTCTGAATTTTCTGAAGACATTGACTCATCATCTACAGAATCATTTTATTCAGAAGAAACAGGATCTGAATGGCTGTGTACAATCCAATTTGATGAAGATTTAGAAATAGAGTACTCTGCAACGAACAAACAACATTCTGGCATCATATTCAACAGTGGTTTCACTATACAATCAACTAGAAGACAGTATGATGGGACTGCCTCAATACGCACCAACCAATATTTGCCCCACAAACTCAAATCCAAACCAGAACCCAGACTTCATTGGTTCTCATATTGGTGATCTAAGACGAGGAAATAATACCCAACAATGGGTCTTACCATCAGCACAACAGTAGACATGTGCACTCTTAGTCTTACCACCAAATATTGGTTTATATAATGATGTAATTTCCAGGTGGGAATCCATTACAATGAACATTGTGGATTCAAAAATTTGGGCTAACAAAAGAACAAAGGTCCAATTCATAGAAAATTTTCTTGGGGAGATCGAGAAGAAACCATTTATACAATGGAGAATGATGTTTCCCGATCAATATGATTGAATGAAAGCAGCGTCTGATGAAACATATATTGTGTTGTCTCAAATAAGACGCATTATCACATTGGAGGACCCTGCAACAGGATCCACGATGGAGCAAAATCAAGCCTATCTTGATTTGGAAAGGCTGTCATGCTCCAGTACCAAGGATCTTGATTTGAAAAGTCATAGTATTTCCTTCAAGACTCACCCCTCCTTGCATACTCCTTATAAAGTTGCATCCCAATACCATTTGTATTCCTTCCCCTAGAACCATATTAAGTGAGTATGTAAAAGGAATGCAGGAATTTGTTTTCGCCAATTATCATCTGTCCCCCCTTTAGCTTCCATTCTGCCATTTGTTTTGAGTTAATGCCATTGATGACAATTGTATAAGAATTTTTTTCCAAAGCCTATACTGGAATTGACCTTTTGTCTATACAGCAGGAAGTGGCACCCCTATCCAAGATAGCATTTACTGAAAAGGGTGTAATGTTAGGGATTTCAAATTTTATCACCATATTATAGAGTTTATTTACCGATCTCTGGGGGTAATACTGGCCATCAGTTTCCTTTAATACCACATGATCTTCAAGAAAAGATATCTGCTCCTTTCCTTTCTGGAGATCGTGTAGAGATAAATGTAGGGACGTATACTGAAAAGTTTACCTTTTGTATGAACATCTTTATTTTGAAATAAGAATCACATGATCATTGTTTGCATATTTTTATGGTTATGCATATTGTCTAATACTTACATTGTAGATAACATGGTGTGTAGTGTCACACGGAAGATCATGTTATCGGCTCCTTGTAAAGTATAACTAAAGGCTCACAATCGAGATGGCTTTGGACAAACCATCGGAATGGTTGTAGTGTGATTTGTTATTGGTTTGTCTTGACCATAGAATCACACTAGTGCACTTTGTGTGTATTGAGCAGGACCGACTTAGAGGTGATTCGATTTATTGCTGACTACATAATCAAATCAGACCTTAGATATTATTTAGTACATGCTCTTAATCCCGATATAATAACGGGCGCATATACTTAATATTCATCTCTTTGATTTACCAATGGGAGAGATTTATAGATTAAATCGATAGACTCGGTAATTTGGGAGATGATATTATTTATATGGTGTGCCGTTGATTATAGGAAGGAAACCGTGTCCTATATATTAGGATGATGATGTCCCCTTGAGGAGCTCATAAGGTGCATCATGTAAACCCTGTAGGTGGACTTGGTCCGGCATGATGAAAAGGTTGAGTGGTACTACTCAAGGAGTTAGATGTTGATTAATTAATGGTCAGTAAATTAATTAATTGATTGGCATTCGAGATCTTAAACACGGGGAGAAAATGTACAAATAATATATGGAGCTCATATTATCATATGGGGGTTGGTGAGGTAGATCGATGATGATCCTTTAGTGGATTGGATTGTCATTAGTGGATTGGACTATGTGGGCTTGATCCATGGGTGGCCAAGATCCAACTCCTCCTCATGGTCCCTATTGTAGCCTATTAACACCTCATAAAGCTTAGATCCAATGGATAGAAACAAAACTCTAGATCCAAAGGTAGAGATTAAATCTCTAAGATCCGACGGTTGAGATTAAATCTCTAGATCCGATGGTTGAGATTAAATCCCTAGAACCAATGGTGGAGATTAAACCAAGGCTTATCCCTAACTCTATAAAAGGGTGGACTAGGGGTGGGCAGCAAGATAATGGAGAGGAAAGGGGGCTAGGGTTTGGGCGGCAAGAGCAAAGGAGGTTAGGGTTTTGGGTGGCCACAATTAAGGAAAATTTTTTTTTCTTCTTCTTCCTTTGGTGGGCGAAACCCTTCCTCCTTCTTCTCTCTTTGGTTTGGCTGGCACCCAAGCTTCTCCCCTTGATCTATGGCTTGTGTTGGATCAGTTTAGGGTTGCTTCCCATGGGCAGTAACCAATCCTAGTTGGGATATGTAACGCCCGAAAAATCTTAGGAGTTTTATAGATAATGAGGCATGATAATAAAGGGGCCCTTATGTGGGTTACAGAAAATAAAGATAATTATGCATGATAATAATAGGTTTACGTGGGATTTAAAGGAAATAAAAGAAAAGATAAAAGAAAAGAAAACCGGACAAGAAGGGGTGAGTCACCAAAAATCCAATAAAAATTTTATATGATTAGGGAGAAGTCACGAATTTAATTGAAGAAGGAATTAATTCTGTTAAAGAGAGAAATTTAAGGAAATTTATAAGGGAATAGGTTAAGCCTTGATGGTTATAAATTTAACCTCCCTAATACCCTAGAGGACACCTCTCTACTCTCTTGATCCCTCCACCGCCGAACCCCACATCAAGGAGAATTCTCTCCTAGGGTTGTCTTCCCCGCCGAATCCAAGGAAAGGTTGGATTCAAGAGACCTTGGAGGGCAGCTGCTAGGGTGGGACAGAAGGTTGCATCTCATTAGGTTTTACAAATATAAGTTAAAGCAATCGAAGGTAAGAATTCCCTCACCTGCAGTACATGGGTTTCTCTCGAATGACTTTCATGTTCCTAATGTTTTGCTATGCAATAAAGAGTTTTTCATGTTCTTCTTTTCCCTGTATTGCATATGATTTGTTAGTAATATATGAGAGATGTCCTAAGGCAATCGCCTTATGTATGAACCATTTATATGATAAATGAAGATTCACTATTTGAGTATACATGTTTTATGTATTTGATTGGATCTTAAACTCATTTACTGAATGTCCACGATACGATTCACAGCATGAGAGAATTTGTGATTAGATCACAACTAGTGAGTATCTCTACATGTGTAATTGTGATGTATCGGAATTATCCCTAGTCAATGAATTGATGGATTTGGACACCATCAATTCTGTCGAGACTAGCACGAGGTATACTCCTTGGTGTATCCAAGCAGCAGATTCTCACTGGCTGGAGACATAGTGATGTCCGGAGTTAATCGTGGATGCTAGTTATGGTAACTAGTTCATTGGAGTGACCAGCCGTAAGACTTCATATGGTTCTCTGCATATATAGATATGTCAATGAAGTTCTTACTGTGGCTTAAGTGCGATGTTCCTTTGACTTGCGGTATTCAAGTCATCTTGATCATGGAGACTTATGCTTTGACATCTTAAGCAAACATCTCCAAGGAGATGTGGACCCGGGATGATTGGGTATAAGTCGAAGTGATCGAAGGTGTTTGAATAGCCTATAAAGGATTCACCACTCCTTGCGAGGAGATGTATACCCATGGCCTCTCGTCGGATTGTTACTAAAGTCTTTGGCCAAAGCATTACATGTTTAGAGTAAAGTACTCTTCGATACATGTGGAGTAACTAGAATCCGTAGGACGAGGAAATGATACTTGGGCTAGGTGTGACGTAGTCAGCCTAGTGGGGACTGACACAATAGACCATGTCCTGAACCAAGTGGGTATAAGATGAGTGAAGGGAATGGGGCACGATTCATTCAAGCTACTGAAGGGTTTCAGAAATAGTTCTGGATCAACCGTTGATCTTTCCGGTTAATTGGGGATCATGATGTACTACTAGGTGCCACTCATGATCGTTCTATAATTAATGGTTAATTATAGACGGCCAACATAAACCGAGAACCTATTTGGTCACACGCACAACGAGTGTAATCCAAAGGATTTAAAACGAGCTTGAGAATGGGATTCTCAGACCGAGAGAAACTATGTTTGGTTGGACCAAACATAAAGCGAGCATGAAATTGTTTCAGTCGCAATGGAAGCGTGGATGGGCCGTGTCTTATGAAGACATAATGGATGGACCAAAATGGTTTGGTCCTAATCCAATGGATGAGAATAAACCAAAGGGTTTGGTTTATATTAAACGAATGAACCAAAGGTTGGTTCGGTTCGTTTTAACTTAAAATAAACCATCATGGTTTGGTTTATTTTAACTTATCTTAATGGAGCGGGTTAACGGGCTTTATGGATATGATCCATTAACCACTAAGAGAATTAGTTCTCTATAAAATAGGGATTAAACCCTAACCCTAAACCTAATCCAAATTGTGGCCGCCCAACATCAAGAAGTTGCCGCCCACCCTTGTTGAAGGATTTCGGCGCCAACTCAAAGAGCAGCCACCGCCCAGCTTGTGTGCAGCCGTCCAAGTTGTCGGCGTCCAAGCACCAGCCGGTGAACCTCCGGCGACCCTCCGGCGATCCCCTATAGGTTTGGCATCAAGGTGAGTTCTTCTCTCCTTGTTTTGGCCGGCGCCTATCTCCTCCACCAAGCTGTCCAGTTTTCTGGACAGCTTCTTCTCCTCTCGTCGGAGCGTCGTTTGGACGACGGTTAGTGCTCCGACAGCGGATAACATACCGGGGATTTGATCTCCGGTAATCCTCTGAGGTGGAGGACGAAGGATTCGTCAATCGGTTGACGAATACCTCTCCGGAGAAGCAAGTCTTGAGGACTTGTTTTAGGTCCGAATTTGGATTCGGACCGTGATCATCTCTCGATCACGTCGTCTTCAACACGAGGCTAGTAACCCGTACGAAGACGAAGCTCGTGGCTTGGCGAAGTCATCCCGAGGAGCTCGGCGTGGATACGGATAGAGACGATTCTTACGAGAATCGTTCCGGTTGATGCCGTTCCCGCTACACGTCATACGGAAGGTATAACGTAGTTAATTTCCTTTTATTGCAATTTTAATTTACGGTTATGTCTACACTTGTTGTAAAAGCATGCGTGTGTTGTGTGTGTTGTAATAAATAGGAGTATTTATTATTTTTAATTGCTTCCGCTGTGTTCATGTTTACGAAACATGATCGAACACACACACGCCGCGGTGCCGGAAACCCAACAGTGGTATCAGAGCCCAGGTTGTGTTTCGACATAATCGTAAAATGGTTTTGCGATAGTCATAATGTATTTCTGGAAGTTTTCTAAATTTTGGAAATTTAGAAGTATTTATGGAAATTTTTCAATTTTGGAAAGTCTAGAAGTATTTATGGAAATCTTCCACTTTTGGAAAGTTGGAAGTATTTATGGAAATTTATATTTTCCATAAATAAAATATTTGATTAGATTCTGGAAATTTGTTTCCTAATTTAATCATGATTTGATTTGGGAAATCAAATCTTAAAATATTTTATTTCCATAAGTAGTTTTAAAGATTTAGGAAATTGGTTTCCTAAATAGATTTTCCTTAATCAAATAATTCCATGAATAAAATATGTGATTAGATTTGGAAATTTGTTTCCTAATTTAATTATGATTTGATTTGAAGAATCAAATCTTAAACATATTTTATTTCCATAAATAGTTATGACAAATAAGGAAATTATGTACATGACATAATTGTATGCCATGTAATTGCATTAGATGCATAACATTATGCCATGCGTGTCGTGACATGTAGATGTATGCCATGTATGCCATGCCATGTAGATAATAGTTATTTGCATGCAAAGAGGATGAGACATAAAACCCTAACTCAATATTAAAGCCTACACCTTCCATTAATATGGTTAGAACCAGAGTTCTGTTTCTTGTTTGGGTTGTTGGACTCACTCCAAGCCCGGCTCGAACCTGAACATGTTCAAATCATTGGAATAGTTTAACTCTAATATGGTAAGAGTCAGAGGTCAATCGTTAGTTTGGGTTGTTGGACTCACTCCGAGCCTCAAGGCTAATTGGTTGAATGCGCTCTAACCATATTAAAACTATTTCGCGATTAATGGGTCGGCTTTAACTTGGAGCATCGATTTGTTGGACTCACTCCAAGGTCGATGTGAAGAGAGGTGAAGTTGGGTGCTATGCATATGATGCATACTTGTTAATGTGTTAAGAACCCAATGTATGTGTAAACATTCAATTAGTTGATAGCACATTGTGATAGTTACATATACATGATATGTAATCGATATACTTGATACCCACCATCATAGCTAAGAATGGCTTGTTGGACTCACTCCAAGGTTGTTCTTATCTATGATGGATATCAGCCCATTCGGAGATGGACCTACGATCTCCCGAAGTGATTTTGGGGTTTTTGAATTCGAAAAATGAATGGGATTTATAAATGTATATTGATGCATTTTAAAATCATTTTCTCATATATGCTCGTTTTGTATTTCTAGGTCAATAAATTGATCATGACGTCTTTGAATTTTTGCACTATTTTGGATTCGAACAAACTGACTGGGCCTAACTTCCTGGACTGGCTTAGAAACCTGAGAATTGTTCTCAAGGCGGAAAAGCTTGCATATGTCCTTGAAGAGCCTCTTCCTGACCGTCCTAAGGACGATGCAACTCCAGACCAAATGTTGGTCTATCAGAAGCATGTGGCAGATTCTGAGCTGGCGAGTTGCATCATGCTAGCGGCGATGGTACCTGAGTTGCAGAAGCAGCATGAGCATATGGATGCTAACACTATGGTCTTCCATCTTCATGAGTTGTTCGATGAGCAAGCGAGATCCGAAAGGTTCGAGGTCTCTAGGCTCCTCTTCACCACGAAGATGCAAGAAGGTTCGTCTGTAGTACAGTTTGTGCTAAAGATGAACGGGTACATCGAGCGACTAGCTACCCTCGGTTTTGTGATGGATCATGAGTTAAGTATTGACTTAATTCTGCATTGTTTGCCCAAGAGTTTCTCGCAATTTGTGATGAACTATCGGATGAACAAATTGGAATCCACCATTCCCGAGCTCCTCAATATGTCAAGACTGGAGCCTTACGTGAAGCATGAGGAGAAGGCGGTTCGTTAGTTGATTCCTCAAAGAAAGGTTCTAAGAGGAAGGCAAAAGAAGAAGAAAGGAAAGAAAAGGGCAAAGAAGGCGAACCAACAAGAAAAGGGCACTTGCCATCATGTGGGCAAGGAAGGCCACGCGAAGAAATCGCAAGATTTATCTTGAGTCCATGAAGAAGAAGAAGGCATCCGATGCCCCATCCTCTTCGTATCTTCGTTATTGATTGTCATTCTATTTCCTTAGACACTTGGGTATTGGATACTGGGTGTAGCTCACATATATGTAATGACATACAGGGGCTAAGGAATAGAAGAAGACTTGTCAGAGGGGAGTCAAATTTGCGAGTTGGCAATGGAGCAAAGGTTGCTACGCCATATCGGAACTTATTTGCTGAAGCTCCCTAGTGGACTAGTCTTGGAACTGGACAATTGCTATTATGTTCCTTCTCTAATAAAGAACATTGTTTCTATTTCCTGCTTAAATAGAAATGGTTTTCATTTAACGTTTAGTAACAATTGTTGTTATATAACTTTGAATGGCGTACTTTATGGAACTGGAACTTTGAGTAATGACATTTATACGTTGGACGTATCCAGTGACATTTTCAATATCGAAGCGAGCAACACGCGTGCTCGAAAGGATAATCACATAGACTCCTATATGTGGCATTGTCGTCTTGGCCATATAAGCAAGAAACGCATGTCCGAATTACACCGATGTGGAATTCTGGAATCGTTTGAATTGGATTCATACGATACATGCGAATCATGCTTGAAAGGCAAGATGACTAAGTTACCTTTTACTGGAAAAGGTGAACGAGTGGGAGAGTTACTAGGTCTAGTACATACTGATGTATGTGGACCTATGTCAACTCAAGCATTAGGAGGCTATAGCTACTTCATTACCTTCACCGATGATCACTCACGGTTTGGGTATGTGTTCTTGATGAAACACAAGTCTGAAGCCTTTGAAAGGTTCAAAGAATTCAGAAATGAAGTAGAGAAACAACATGACAAAAGTATTAAAATACTTCGATCGTATCGAGGTGGTGAATACTTAAGTCAAGAGTTTCTTGATTATCTAAGAGACAATGGCATATTGTCTCAATGGACTCCGCCCTATACACCACAGCATAATGGTGTATCTGAGAGGCGTAACCGGACCTTGTTGGACATGGTCAGGTCAATGATGAATCATGCGACTCTTCCCAAGTCCTTTTGGGGTTATGCACTTCAGACAGCTGTTTACTTGTTAAACAGAATGCCAACCAAGGTAGTCTCTACTACTCCATATGAGATATGGGCTAGTAAGAAACCTCATGTATCTTACTTGAAGATATGGGGTTGTCCTGCTTATGTGAAGCGGACTGTATCAGACAAACTGGATGCTAAGTCTGATAAATGTCTATTTATTGGATACCCTAAGGAAACAAGGGGTTACCAATACTATCATCCTGTGGAACAAAAGGTGTTTGTTTCAAGGCATGCTGTGTTTCTAGAGAAAGAGTTTCTCTTGCAAGAAAACAGTGGGAGTGTCGTCGAGCTTGAGGAGGCTCGAGAGACTCAAATAGACATTAATGAGATACCTGGTGAAGCACAACAGCCGACAACTCATAGTGATGAGCAATCGGCTGGACCTATTGTAACACCACATCTTCGTAGATCTGGTAGAACACGCAACATTCCTGAGAGATATGGATTTCTCGTAAGCGAATCGAACGACGTGTTACTCATTGATGATGAGGAGCCTACCAGTTATGAAGAAGTGCTGACAAGTTCAGAAAGGGATAAGTGGCTTGGTGCCATGAAGTCGGAAATGGATTCCATGTACGAAAACCAAGTTTGGAACTTGGTTGACCCACCTGAAGGCATAAAGCCTATAGGGTGCAAGTGGGTTTTCAAGAAGAAAACCGACATGGATGGTAATGTGATTACCTATAAGGCTAGATTGGTGGCGAAAGGATATCGTCAAAAACAAGGTGTTGATTATTACGAAACCTATTCGCCTGTAGCTATGCTTAAATCCATTCGGATGCTCCTGGCCATAGCGGCTCATTATGATTATGAGATATGGCAGATGGATGTGAAAACAGCTTTCCTTAATGGAAACCTGCTCGAGGACGCGTATATGATACAGCCTGAGGGTTTCACATCGGTTGATAAAACCAAGGTATGCAAATTGCGACGGTCCATTTATGGATTGAAGCAAGCATCCAGAGTTTGGAATATCTGATTTGATGAGACGATCAAAAGTTTGATTTCTCACAAAATCCAGACGAACCTTGTGTGTACAAGAAGGTTAGTGGGAGTGCAGTCGTGTTCCTAGTATTGTATGTCGATGACATATTACTTATAGGAAACGATGTGTCCATCTTCTGATCGATTAAGGTTTGGTTATCCAAGACATTCTCCATGAAAGATTCAGGAGAAGCAACCTACATCCTTGGGATTAAGATCTATAGAGATAGATCGAAACGGTTGCTTGGTCTTTCGCAGTCTACATATATAGACCGAGTGCTAAAGAGGTTTAGCATGTCGGAATCCAAGAAAGGTTATCTGCCCATCAGGCATGGGGTACACCTTTCGAAGTCTATGTGTCCGCGCACAGAAGACGAGAGGATTTGCATGAGTAAGATTCCCTATGCATCCGCAATAGGATCTATCATGTATGCTATGTTATGTACAAGGCCCGATGTATCGTATGCTCTGAGTGTCACGAGCAGATACTAGTCCGATCCAGGAATGGATCATTGGACGGCTGTTAAGATGATCCTTAAGTACTTGAGAAGAACTAAGGATGTGTTCCTAATATATGGAGAAGGGTACATGGTGATACGTGGGTATATAGATGCCAGCTCCAGACAGACAAGGATGATTCCATGTTTTTGTCTGGGTATGTATTCACCTGGAATGGAGGCGCAATAAGTTGGAAAGGTTCCAAGCTTGACACTATAGCGGATTCTGCCACTAAGGCAGAATACATTGCAGCTTTGGAAGCAGCAAAGGAAGCGGTTTGGATCAAGAAGTTCATCATTGAACTTGATGTAGTCTCATCAATGATCCAAACATGTGCTTCGCCGCTATCATCTTATCAGAGAGATCATCAGTAGGAACGAAATACAAATCGAGAAAATTCCCACTGAAAGGAACTTAGCGGATCCTTTGACTAAAGCATTACCTCAAAGTAAGTTTGAGGGTCATGTTGGTGCTTATGGTATTGGATACCGTAGCGATTGGCATTAGGCCAAGTGGGAGTCTGTTAGTAATATATGAGAGATGTCCTAAGGCAATCGCCTTATGTATGAACCATTTATATGATAAATGAAGATTCACTATTTGAATATACATGTTTTATGTATTTGATTGGATCTTAAACTCATTTACTGAATGTCCACGATACGATTCACAGCATGAGAGAATTTGTGATTGGATCACAACTAGTGAGTATCTCTACATGTGTAATTGTGATGTATCGGAATTATCCCTAGTCAATGAATTGATGGATTTGGACACCATCAATTCTATCGAGACTAGCACGAGGTATACTCCTTGGTGTATCCAAGCAGATTATCATCACGGCCGAGACATAGTGATGTCCGAGTTAATCGTGGATGCTAGTTATGGTAACTAGTTCATTGGAGTGACGGTAGTAAGACTTCATATGGTTCTCTGCATATATAGATATGTCAATGAAGTTCTTACTGTGGCTTAAGTGCGATGTTCCTTTGACTTGCGGTATTCAAGTCATCTTGATCATGGAGACTTATGCTTTGACATCTTAAGCAAACATCTCCAAGGAGATGTGGACCCGGGATGATTGGGTATAAGTCGAAGTGATCGAAGGTGTTTGAATAGCCTATAAAGGATTCACCACTCCTTGCGAGGAGATGTATACCCATGGCCTCTCGTCGGATTGTTACTAAAGTCTTTGGCCAAAGCATTACATGTTTAGAGTAAAGTACTCTTCGATACATGTGGAGTAACTAGAATCCGTAGGACGAGGAAATGATACTTGGGCTAGGTGTGACGTAGTCAGCCTAGTGGGGACTGACACAATAGACCATGTCCTGAACCAAGTGGGTATAAGATGAGTGAAGGGAATGGGGCACGATTCATTCAAGCTACTGAAGGGTTTCAGAAATAGTTCTGGATCAACCGTTGATCTTTCGGTTAATTGGGGATCATGATGTACTACTAGGTGCCACTCATGATCGTTCTATAATTAATGGTTAATTATAGACGGCCAACATAAACCGAGAACCTATTTGGTCACACGCACAACGAGTGTAATCCAAAGGATTTAAAACGATCTTGAGAATGGGATTCTCAGACCGAGAGAAACTATGTTTGGTTGGACCAAACATAAAGCGAGCATGAAATTGTTTCAGTCGCAATGGAAGCGTGGATGGGCAGTGTCTTATGAAGACATAATGGATGGACCAAAATGGTTTGGTCCTAATCCAATGGATGAGAATAAACCAAAGGGTTTGGTTTATATTAAACGAATGAACCAAAGGTTGGTTCGGTTCGTTTTAACTTAAAATAAACCATCATGGTTTGGTTTATTTTAACTTATCTTAATGGAGCGGGTTAACGGGCTTTATGGATATGATCCATTAACCACTAAGAGAATTAGTTCTCTATAAAATAGGGATTAAACCCTAACCCTAAACCTAATCCAAATTGTGGCCGCCCAACATCAAGAAGTTGCCGCCCACCCTTGTTGAAGGATTTCGGCGCCAACTCAAAGAGCAGCCACCGCCCAGCTTGTGTGCAGCCGTCCAAGTCGTTGTCGGCGTCCAAGCTCCAGCCGGTGAACCTCCGGCGACCCTCCGGCGATCCCCTATAGGTTTGGCATCAAGGTGAGTTCTTCTCTCCTTGTTTTGGCCGGCGCCTATCTCCTCCACCAAGCTGTCCAGTTTTCTGGACAGCTTCTTCTCCTCTCGTCGGAGCGTCGTTTGGACGACGGTTAGTGCTCCGACAGCGGATAACATACCGGGGATTTGATCTCCGGTAATCCTCTGAGGTGGAGGACGAAGGATTCGTCAATCGGTTGACGAATACCTCTCCGGAGAAGCAAGTCTTGAGGACTTGTTTTAGGTCCGAATTTGGATTCGGACCGTGATCATCTCTCGATCACGTCGTCTTCAACACGAGGCTAGTAACCCGTACGAAGACGAAGCTCGTGGCTTGGCGAAGTCATCCCGAGGAGCTCGGCGTGGATACGGATAGAGACGATTCTTACGAGAATTGTTCCGGTTGATGCCGTTCCCGCTACACGTCATACGGAAGGTATAACGTAGTTAATTTCCTTTTATTGCAATTTTAATTTACGGTTATGTCTACACTTGTTGTAAAAGCATGCGTGTGTTGTGTGTGTTGTAATAAATAGGAGTATTTATTATTTTTAATTGCTTCCGCTGTGTTCATGTTTACGAAACATGATCGAACACACACACGCCGCGGTGCCGGAAACCCAACATGATTAACCTTAGTCGAGGTTCCATGGTTGATATTGCTTAAGACCCTAGGACGAGGTTCGTATAAATTTTGTTAAGCAGAACACGTACAGAGGCCAACACGCCGCTCTTTCACCCGACACAGGCGTGTCGGGGTGAGCAACAGCGGACACGCTTACGCTTGCCGACACGCGCAGCCTGGGGCCAACGACTAGGCGCAAAGCGTGCTGCCCGGGCGTAAAGCATGTCGTTCGGGCGCCAGGCGTGTCGCTCGACCGCTGGAGGTGTTGCTCGGCTAGCAGGCGTGCCGCTTGGCCACGACACAGGTTTATCGTCCAATGCAGGCTGGCTGTGCTGGGCTCGGGATGATTAAAAAGGACAAGAAAATAAAAAAAAATATTTCTGAATGATTTTCCATGTTATGCTAGGTATATATATGGTATTGATATGATTCTAGTTAGACGATATATTTGCATGATTTCATACCTTATGTCCATGTTAACGGCTGATGTAGGACCATTGTATCATAATGTATATGTTAAGTTTTTCTCATTTTATCATGATGTACCTGTTTATGTTCATGAACGATAGGCACCCCTATGCTATGGTTACGTAAGACTTATGAATATGAATTGGTTAAGAAATGTTTCCCTAAGAGTGGGGACAAGAACACTCTTTATGTTATGTCAAAGAACATGTATGCTATTTTACTTTACGCATGGCTTGTATCCAAAGTTGCCCCTTGGTCGAAGTACGGGCCTAGTGGTAATGACACGGTCGAAGTGCCGACGGTCGACGACCACAAGGGGTTGCCAAATGGGCCGCCAAATGGGCCGCCGAATGGACTGCCGAATGGGCTGGGCCGAGTCATGGATACAATGTCGGGCCCTAATGTTGAGATTATGTTTAAGTACTTATGAAAGTATATGTTTTCAAAGAGCATTCTGCATATAACTATTCCATGCCTATATTATTACGAGACGTTATGTTATTGTGATAAAAATGCCATGGGGATACATGTCCTAGATGATCATGTCACGAATTGCTTTACTTATGAATTTTGAATGCTAAGTCTATATGCCTCTTGATGATCATGTTAATAGTTACATCCATGCTATGACTATATGTTAGTTAAATGAACATGTCACTATCTTATGTGTAATTTATGTCGTATGGCTTTTGTGAGTAGGAAAGGATCTTACTCAACATATGTGCTGATAGTGTCGTTTTTCCCTTGTATTACAGAGCAAGGCAAGGAATAGAATAATTGTAGGGAGCAGCAGGAGGCAAAGATGTGTGTGGCAGTGGCATGGTGGATAAGATTTAGTTTATGGTTCGGGGAGATTATGCATGTTTTACCATTCAGTGTTAAGACTTAAATGATGTTTTTGCCTTGGTTGTCACTCCCGTTTATTATATAAATCTTGAATTTCTTTAGTACATGTTTAGTTAAGAAAATTGCTAAGACTGTTACATCATAATTAATCTGTTAGGTGGATTAGGTTAATATAGTTAGCTTAAGAAGGGATTTTATTATTTTAAATGCTTTCGCTGTATGTATATGCATGTATGTATGATCGCGTAGCGCTGCCCTTCACTCCCCTCTGAGGTATGGGAAGGGCGGGCGTTACAGGATAGGAATAGGAGTGGGGCTAGGGTTAGGGTTTGGGTGTTGGTGTTGGGCGGCAACAAGGGGAGGAAGCTTCTCCTTCCTCTTCCTAAGGTTGGCCGGCTCCTCTTCCTTCTTCCCTCTACCTTGGCCAAAGCTCAATCTATTCTTCTCCCCTTCATCCTTGGCTGGAAATTAAGAGAGCTTAGTTTAGGGTTTGGGTGGCAACAAGGAGAAGGAGTGTTTTCCTTTCTCTTCTCCAAGTGTTGGTCGGCGCCCATGGCCTTGTTGTTTCTCTTTTGGTTGGTTTCCATACTCCATGTTCTCTTCCTTGGCCGGCGGCAACATCGAGTTTATTGACTTGGTGGCCGGTTCTAGATAGGAAGATGAGTTTTGTTTTAGGATCTTCCTTTGTTCGGAGTGAACAAGGAAAGGAAGATTAGTGATCTAGGAGGCTTCAACTTTTGGTAGATCGTCGCCCATACGACGTCCGAAAGAAGGAAGGACATACAATAGAAGATCAAGAGGTATAACAAGAGGTATAATCTTGTTTATTTTGATTAGTGTTCTTTTGTATTATGTTTTTAATTGCTTTTCAATTATATGCATGTTTTGTGTGGATGGTTACTTGCTTGTATTTGTTTTTCAATTATGAGCATGATATAAATCTGTATATGGCTAAATAACACTTGGATCCCGAGCATAAACACAAAAACCGGCGATTCGGACATCGTCTATTCCGTGGCTACTCGTAGAATAGAGGATGGTCGCTTGAACAACTAGTTTGTTCAAGTGACCTCTCTAAACGAATAGCACGACGATGGCTTGGTTGTTTGGGCAATCCCTTTTGTCTAGGATTAAATTTTTAATCCAAGGATATCGAAGGAATTGCCATGATCAAATGACTAAGGTGAAGTGGGAAGCGAAGTTTCCCCTCACGGACTCGATAAGCTAAAACCCTACAATTAGTGGGAGTGCTTCCGGGCAAAACCCTTCAATTGGTATCAGAGCCAATGTTTCCGGTTTTGTGTGTTTAGGATTCGGTTAATTTTTATGCACTTTTCATATATTATATGTGTCGGATAATTATAGGATATGCGTAGTTTAACTCTTTGGTTGCAGACATAAGATCCGACTATTATGTCCATATGTGTGTATGTGATTGTATGTGTGTAAATATTTATTTTGTTGAATCCTCGAGGTTGACGAGGCTAGTATTTGATTTTTTGTAAATTAGATACGACAATGTTTAGCCACTCTTTATTTTATTTTACTTTCGATCTAGATTTCATGTACACTCCCTCGTGGAGTATAAGATCGATGGATGTAAATTAAAATAGGTTTTAGTCTCGGCTCGGATCTCCGGATGGCTTGTACATGACGTAGGAGGAGCGGACGAGAAGGTGTTACGACGGGAGACATATTGAAGACAAAAGCCATAATAGTTGGAAAATAATTTATTTTTTATATTTATTGCTTTTTGTTTGATATTCATGTCGTAGGCTAGGAAAATTCCTCAATTTCAAATTACTAAGTGGGAGACGGAAATTTCTATAAATTCCCACGGCCTCCATTACGATTTGACAAGTGATGCAAACAAACTTGCGCATCGGCTTTGAGTGCCTTCCTCCCCATCGGATGAGTTTGTTTGCGGATCACAAGGTCAAATATGGTAATAGGGAGTTATTAAGGAGCGTGTGCACTTCCCCATCGTAAGACACATAACCCGAGATAATTATCTTGGTACCAATTAATGGTGAATACTTAGATACAAATATAAGTATCGTCCCCATCGGAGTCACTGCTTTTATTTATAGGACCGAAGAGAAACCAACTATTAATTTTACTTGTCATAAAGTTAGGTTGACAAGATAGTAAAATTAATGGGTAAGACCTCCTCTTACAAATGTAGAATTCGTATACGTCCACACCATCGTGGCATATGATATTCTCGATGTTTTGAGGTGTTGGTTGAATTTAAAATTTTATTGTTTGAGGAATCAATAATTTTTTGAAATCTACAGTAATGATCTATGTGATTCTTAGGATTTTCAAAATTGGCTTTCAGTCCACTTGCTTTGATACTAAAGGAAAATAAACTTACTGTACATAATTATGAAGATTGGAAAAGAATCTAGATATTGTCTTATCTACTAAGGAGTACAAGTATGCACACTTCAAAGAGTGTCCTCAAGCCATGGTTGCACAAAAAGGTTTCTACTTCTAAGCCGAAAGGCAAGAAGAAGGAGAAACAAGGTGGAGCAAAGGTGGTGGGAGGATCTCAGGGAGGAGTGAAGAAGTCGAAAGACAAGTACTTCACTTACAAGCAGGATAGACATTGGAAGAAGGATTGTCCCAATCCAAAGCAGAACAAAGATATATCCTTTGGACTAGTCGTTGAAACATAATTAGCGGTGTTATCTACCGACACTTGGTGTGTAGATACGGGACCCACTAATCATGTCTGCAATACTTTGTAGGGGTTCCAAGAAACCCGACGACTAGCTAAAGGGGAGATTACCATTTACTTGGGCAATGCCGTGAAGGTGGCAGCTATTGCTGTGGGAGAAGTTTTATTTATCTCTTGAGAAAAATAAAACTTAGGTTCTGGAAAATTCCCTTTATGTACTATTGGATCGAAGCGGATCGCTAGAGGGGGGTGAATAGCGATAAAACTTTTACAAAATCGTTCGTTAAAACTCGAGTAGATAATTTACAGCGGAAAGATAAACAATAAATAAAAGAGATAATTCTTTTTACTTGGTTCGTAGCCTTCGGCTACTACTCCAAGGCCCTAGTGGTCATTGACCACGCACGGAGAGAAAAATACTAAACGAACTCCTCCTCGTTGGAGGTAAGAGTTAATCGATACAATAAATAACAAAACTTGAGGTAGAGGGACACTCCCCCTCTCCTCGTTACGACAAAAGCTCCGAAAGAATTAAAGTAACAAACTGAAGTAAAAGCTTAAATCGATGTTACAAAAAGAAAAGAAGTTAAGACCTAGACGTCGGAGAAGAAGCACTTCGTTGTCGGAGAGTTGTAGCTTTGCGGAGGCTTTTGGAAGCTTAGAATTGTTGAGAAAACCCTAGGTTAGGATCTCCTTTTATAGCCTTTGAGCCCCTCATCGAATGGGTCTTCAACCAATCACAAATGAACACACAACCTCCTTGAAAAGTGGTGATAAGCCTTGACTCCTCGAGGCTGATCTTTTGACCATCAGTCGACTGATGGCCATCATCAGTCGACTGATGGCAGCATCAGTCGAGTGCTGACCTCCGACAATCGACTGATTGACGGCAGTAGAGTCCTCCAAGCTGGCAGTCGACTAATTCTTGCTACAAGTCAAAGTTAGCTCAAAGAAAACATTATTTCGACGACCTTCGACCGTCCGGTCTCGATCTAGACCATCGATGGGATGTCTTTGGTCGGATCTACGCTTAAGACCATCCCCGTAAGGAGGATACGACCTCACTTACGCTCGTACACACGAGCTTACCTCGATACTTACCATGTCGCTTTTGCTTCCGGCCTTCCACTTGATTCCTTCGGCTCCCTCCGAAGACACTCGAGTGTCGCCCGACCACCGCGGCTTCCTCCGGGTGTCGCTATCCTTCAGCTCCATCTTTAGCACTTTTCTGCACACTTGATTCAGCTCGTGAGATAATGATATATCCTTGACTTTGCATCTTTTTCCATAATCAAAATATAGGTTTGACTTAGGTGCCCCTACACCAACATGTACCTTTATTTAGAAATAACTTAGTTTCAGTTTCTAAATTGTTTATGGATGGATATTCTATTTCTTTTAATGACAGAGCTATTATAAAAAGGAATAGGAAGAATATCTGTTCAGGTACATTGATAGGAAATTTGTATACACTTGAACCAAAAGCTCCCACGATACAAATTGAAGTTAATAACTCATCTTCTAATTCTAATAAGAGAAAAAAACCTTTGAAGATGAACCAAACATATCTTTGGCATCTTAGGCTTGGTCACATTAACCTAAGCAGAATTCAAAGGTGGATAGCTGATGGACCTTTGGGTTCATTAGTGGTGGAGGATCTCCCAACCTGCGAATCTTGCTTGGATGGTAAAGATGACCAAGAGGCCTTTTAAGGCCAAGGGGTATAGAGCCAAAGATGTGTTAGAAATGGTTCATTCTGATTTTGTATGGTCCTATGACTATCCAGGAAAGAGGTGGTCTTGTAACACCCCAAAATTTTTCTCCAAAATTTTTGCTATAGAATTTAATTTTTTGTCTAGTAGATTATATATGGGATCCTGGAAAATGATGATAAAAGAACAAAAAAAGTGGAGAGGTGGGGTTTGAACCTTAAACCTCTTGGTGAGAGTTAACTCTTACCATGCATGTGATGACCAAGTGCTCAGCAGTAGCTTACTATTGGAGAAAGAGGAGAAATTGTAGATGAGTGTGAGGAGGGTAAAATGAATAGGCATGAAAAGAGAAGAGGCACTTCTCTTCCTCCCTTTATAAATAGGAGTGGAAGTTCCATTTGGCCACTTCTTCCTCCCTCTTCTCTTCTTCTTCCTCACTGAAACTCACCTTCTCCCTTTCCATTTTCCGAAATTCATCCAAGCAAGAAGAAGGCTAGGTCATCTTCAAACTAAAAGCCAAGCGAAGGAAGTAAGATTCCCTCACCTGTAGTATATTTGTTCTTGTAGGACATGATACATGAAATAAATATGATGCTAGATACCTTATAAGTTTCGGCCAACCAAGGTTTTGGGCTAGGGTTGCATGAAAATGCTTCTAAGGAAATTTTTTATAGGTTGTATGCTTCATGTAGCTTTGTGCCCCTACATGTTTCGGCCAACCAAGGTTTTGGGGCTAGGGTTGCATGAAAATGCTTCTAAGGAAATTTTTATAGGTTGTATGCTTCATATAGGAATTTTTAGGTGCCAAAAACCCAAGCTCTACAAGTTTTGGCCAACATTGGTTTTAGGGCTAGGGTTTCATGAAAACACCCCTTATGAAGTTATGTTACGTTGTATGCCTTCATGTATGAATTTATGTAACAAAAAAAATGAAATTTTGGTACCCTACAAGTTTCAGCCAACATTGGTTTTAGGGCTAGGGTTTCATGAAAACACCTCTTATGAAGTTATGTTATGTTGTATGCCTTCATGTATGAATTTATGTAACAAAAAAATGAAATTTTGGTACCCTACAAGTTTCGGCCAACATTGGTTTTAGGGCTAGGGTTTCATGAAAACACCACTTATGAAGTTATGTTATGTTGTATGCCTTCATGCATGAATTTATGTAACCAAAAATAAAATTTTGGTACCCTCCAAGTTTCGGCCAACAATGGTTTTAGGGCTAGGGTTGCATGAAAACACCCCTTAGGAAATTAGGATATGTTGTATGCCTATGTGATGAACATGTTTATGATTTTCATATGTCATGAAATATGCCTATGTGAAGAACGTGTTTATGATTTTAATATGCCATGAATTATGCCTATGTGATGACCATGTTTCTGATTTTAATATGCCTATGTGATGAACATGTCTATGATTTTCATATGTCATGAAATATGCCTATGTGATGAACATGTTTATGATTTTAATATGCCATGAATTATGCCTATGTGATGACCATGTTTCTGATTTTAATATGTCTATGTGATGAACATGTCTATGATTTTAATATGTCATGAATTATGCCTATGTGATGAATATGTTTATGATTTAATATGCCATGAAATATGCCTATCTGATGAACAAGTTGATGATTTTAATATGCCATGAAATATGCTTATGTGATGAACATGATTATGCTTTAAGACCCCTTTAGGGTATTCTTAAGTTATGAATGCATATATGCTATGACATGTCTAAAAAGATGCTTCCCCTTTTTATGTTGGGATTAAGAGCTCTCCTTATGATAAGATAAGACGGAGATGCTTCCCTTTTTAAGTAGGGATTAAGAGCTCTCCTTATGATAAGATAAGACGGAGATGCTTCCCTTTTTATGTTGGGGATTAAGAGCATTCTTTATGATATGACAAGAAAGAAAGGAATTAAGTATTTTACTTTGTAAGAGGTTACGTACCCGACCCGTTAGGTGGTTGTTAATCAAATCTAAAGGGACATAAGAAGACGTAAGAGGTCTTGCCCTGGTAAGACGTAAGAGGTCTTGCTCTAGTAGGTCTGGTGGCTCGCTACCCCAGCCTATTAGGGAATGCGCATTATGTGGTACTTAACCTGGGGCCCCCCATCCAAGTTATGATTATGTTGAAGTACCTATATGTATATGTTTTGGAAAGAAAGGACTTGTATGAAATTAAGAATGCTTATGATTATGTCCTTGATGCATGTTTAGGATTTATGAAATTATGAATGCTTATGTTCAAGTTTAAGAATGCTTATGATTATGTCCTTGATGCATGTTTAGGATTTATGAAATTATGAATGCTTATGTTCAAGTTTAAGAATGCTTATGATTATGTCCTTTATGCATGTTTAGGATTTATGAAATTATGAATGCTTATGTTCAAGTTTAAGAATCCTTATGATTATGTCCTTTATGCATGTTTAGGATTGATGATGTCATGAATGCTTATGTTTAATTTATGCCATGCTTAGATTTAATTATGTTTAGCATGCTTATGTAAATCTCATGCCATGCTTATGTTTTATTACGTGGGTATGTTGATGATTAGTGTTGTTATGAAATACTTATGCTATTTATGATAGTATGCTCATGTCTTCTAATTGTTTGATGAAGTTATGGCTTTTGTGAGTAGGCAAGAATCTTACTAAGCTATATGCTTATAGTTTATGTTGTCCATATACTGCAGATACAGGAAACATGAACTAGAGGAAGTAGCAGAAGGGGCCAAGTGTGTGTGATAGTGGCATGGTGGAAAAAGACCCTATTACTATCTGCTTATATTTATATGCTCAATGAATAACTTAAGACATTGCTTCCGCTTATAAGACTTGTGATTTATTAGTACCATGTTGGATGTTGCTTAGTTATGATACTGTTCAATTACTTAAGAAAGTGTGATATGTTAGAACTCATGAATGAATCTTTATGTTATGCATGTTATAAAATGAGATAAGATATGTTAACATGCTAATTATGAATATGATATGGGATGCATGTATAAAAGAAGGTTTGAGCCATGATAACATGTTTAAGTATGTAAATGGTGAAATGATCCATATATGTTATGTTATACAAAAAAAAAAGTAGCGCCGCCCTGAGAGCAGATAAGGGCGGGCGTTACAGGTCTTGAATATTTCGTCTCTTTCATAGACGATTATTCAAGATATGGATGACACTACGATCTGATCATGGTGGAGAGTACCTCTTAGGAGAGTTTAGGGATTACCTATCAGAGGCTGAGATTCAATCCCAATTGACTGCACTTGGCACACCCCAGCAGAATGGTGTAGCAGAGCGAAGGAATAGGACTCTTATAGAGGTGGTTAGATCGATGATGAGTTATTCTGACTTGCCAAATTCGTTCTGGGGATATGCTTTAGATACGGTGGTGTACATTCTGAACTTGGTTCCATCTATATCAGTGCCTTCTACTCCCACAAAATTGTAGACTGGGCGAAAGCCTAGTCTTAGACATATTCGGATATGGGGAGTCCAACACATGTGCTGAAGGCAGATATTGGTAAGTTGGAAGCTCGTACAGAAGTACGCATGTTCGTTGGGTATCCTAGAGGAATGAAGGGTGATTTATTTTATAATCCTAGAGATCAGAGGGTGATCGTTAGCACGAATGCCAGATTTCTAGAGGAAGACTATGATGAGCCACAAGCCCAAGAGTAAAATTATTCTGGAGGAATTAAAATGGGGAGTCACTTCTTTAGTACCACCGGTACAAGAAGATATACCACATGTCACTGCACCGCGTGTCACAGAGGAAACACAAGTGATACCTCATCGTAGTGGGAGGGTTGTGAGACAGCCTGATAGATTCATGTTCTTAGGAGAATCTTCTGATTTGGTCCCTGGCGAACATGAACCTGATCCCTGGATATACGACGAGGCAATCCAAGATATAGATGCAGCTTCTTGGCAAAGTACAATGAATACTTAGATTGAATCTATGGATTCAAATCATGTCTGGGAGTTCTTATGCATAGCAGCTCATATCGATTATGAGATGTGGCAGATGGATGTCAAGACAACTTTCCTTAATGGAAGTCTTGAGGAAAACATCTATATGAAGCAACCAGAGAGATTCATTGCGAAGGGCAAAGAGCATCTTGTATGTAAGCTTAATCGGTCCATTTATGGATTGAAGCAAGCTCCAAGGTCTTGGAACATCCGATTTGATAAGGTAATCTAGGATTATGGATTTATTCAAAGTCTGGATGAGTCTTGTGTATACAAGAGATGTGACGGAAATATAGTGGTATTTCTTGTACTATACGTAGATGACATTTTGGTGATTGGCAACAATATCAAGGTGTTATCGGACGTAAGGGTATAGTTGTCTAAACAGTTTGATATGAAGGACTTGGGAGAAGTGGGACACATCCTTGGGATTAAGGTTATCGTGCTTATCCCAAGCTTCATACATAGACACGATAATGGATCATTTTAGCATGCAAAACTCCAAGAAAGGTTTTCTACCTTTCAGGCATGGAGTTCCTTTATCTAAGGAGATGTGTCCTAGAACATCTAAGAAGATAGAGGAGATGAAGGCGGTTCCTTATGCTTCGGCAGTAGGAAGCCTCATGTATGCAATGCTATGTATGAGACCAGATATCTGCTATGCCGTGGGCATGGTCAGCAGATATCAGAGTAATCCAGGATAGGGACATTGGACTGCGGTAAAGCATATATTAAAGTGACTAAGAAGGACTAGGGATTATATGCTAGTTTACCGGGCAGACCAATTACTCCCTGTGGGTTACATGGATTCCGACTTCTAATCAGATAGGGATAACAGTAAGTCTACCTCATGTTTTTTGTTTACTTTGGGAGGTGGAGCCATTGTATGGAGGAGTGTTAAGAAGAAATGTGTGGCGAACTCTACCATGGAAGCTGAGTATGTGGCGACTTCTGAGGTGGCCAAAGAAGTTGTGTGACTCAGGAACATCCTGATGGACTTGGATGTGATTCTTGGTTTGCCCAGTACTATCACAATTTATTGTGATAATAATGGTGCAGTTGCAAACTCGAAGGAAACACGAGCTCATAAGTCAAGTAAACACATAGAGTGCAAGTACCACCTGATACGAGAAATCGTAAAGGATGTAGAAGTTGCTGTTGCCTAGATTGCATCATAGGATGACCTGGTAGACCCTTTCACTAAGGCCCTTCTAGCGAGAGCTTTGATAGGCATGTGGAGGGAAAGGGAATCAGATGTATGGCAGTATGAGAATAGCATAGTCTTTTAGTATAAGTGGGAGATTGTAGGGATGTATACTGAAAAGTCTACCTTTTGTATGAACATCTTTATTTTGAAATAAGAATCACATGATCATTGTTTGCATATTTTTATGGTTATGCATATTGTCTAATACTTTACATTGTAGATAACATGGTGTGTGGTGTCACACGGGAGATTATGTTATCGGCTCCTTGAAAAGTATAAGTAAAGGCTCACAACCGAGATGGATTTGGACAAACCATCGGAATGGTTGTAGTGTGATTTGATATTGGTTTGTCTTGACCATAGAATCACACTAGTACACTTTGTGTGTATTGTGCAGGACCGACGTAGAGGTGATTCGATTTATTGCTGACTACATAATCAAATCGGACCTCAGATATTATTTAGTACATGCACTTAATCCCGATATAATAACAGGCACATATACTTAGTAATCATCTCTTTGATTTACCAATGGGTGAGATTTATAGATTAAATCGATAGGCTCGGTAAGTTGGGAGATGATATTATTTATATGGTGTGTCGTTGATTATAGGAGAAAACCATGTCCTATATATTAGGATGATGATGTCCCCTTGAGGAGCTCATAAGGTTCATCATGTAAACCCTGCAGGTGGACTTAGTCCGGCATGATGAAATGGTTGAGTAGTACTACTCAAGGAGTTAGATGTTGATTAATTAATGGTCAGTAAATTAATTAATCGACGGACATTCGAGATCTTAAACACGGGGAGAAAATTTACAAATAATATATGGAGCCTATATTATCATATGGGGGTTGCTGAGGTAGATCGATGATGATCCATTAGTGGATTGGATTGTCATTAGTGGATCGGACTTTATGTGGGCTTGATCAATGGGTCGCCAAGATCCAACTCCTCCTCATGGTCCCTATTGTAGCCTATTAACACCTCATGAAGCTTAGATCCAATGGATAGAAACAAAACTCTAGGTCCAAAGGTAGAGATTAAATCTCTAAGATCCGACGGTTGAGATTAAATCTCTAGATCCGACGGTTGAGATTAAATCCCTAGAACTAATGGTGGAGATTAAACCAAGGCTTATCCCTAACTCTATAAAAGGGTGGACTAGGGGTGGGCGGCAAGATAATGGAGAGGAAAGGGGGCTAGGGTTTGGGTGGCAAGAGCAAAGGAGGTTAGGGTTTTAGGTGGCCACAATTAAGGAAAGTTTTTTTTCTTCTTCCTTTGGTGGCCGAAACCCTTCCTCCTTCTCTCCTTTGCTTGGTCGGCGCCCAAGATTCTCCCCTTGATCTATGGCTTGTGATGGATGAGTTTAGGGTTGCTTCCCATGGGTGGCAACCAATCCTAGTTGGGATAGGAATAGGAGTGGGGCTAGGGTTAGGGTTTGGGTGTTGGTGTTGGGCGGCAACAAGGGGAGGAAGCTTCTCCTTCCTCTTCCTATGGTTGGCTGGCTCCTCTTCCTTCTTCCCTCTACCTTGTCCAAATCTCAATCTATTCTTCTCCCCTTCATCCTTGGCCGGAAATTAAGAGAGCTTAGTTTAGGGTTTGGGTGGCAACAAGGAGAAGGAGTGTTTTACTTTCTCTTCTCTAAGTGTTGGCCGATGCCCATGCCCTTGTTGTTTCTCTTTTGGTTGGTTTCCATACTCCATGTTCTCTTCCTTGGCCGGCGGCAACATCGAGTTTATTGACTTGGTGGTCGGTTCTAGATAGGAAGATGAGTTTTGTTTTAGGATCTTCCTTTGTTCGGAGTGAACAAGGAAAGGAAGATTGGTGATCTAGGAGACTTCAACTTTTGGTAGATCGTCGCCCACACGACGTCCGAAAGGAGGAAGGACATACAATAGAAGATCAAGAGGTATAATAAGAGGTATAATCTTGTTTATTTTGATTAGTGTTCTTTTGTATTATGTTTATAATTGCTTTTCAATTATATGCATGTTTTCTGTGGATGGTTACTTGCTTGTATTTGTTTTTCAATTATGAGCATGATATAAATCTGTATATGGCTAAATAACACTTGGATCCCGAGCATAAACACAAAAACCAGCGATCCAGACATTGTCTATTCCGCGGCTACTCCTAGAATAGAGGATGGTCGCTTGAACAACTAGTTTGTTCAAGTGACCTCTCTAAACGAATAGCATGACGATGACTTGGTTGTTTGGGCAATCCCTTTTGTCTAGGATTAAATTTTTAATCTGAGACATCGAAGGGATCACCATGATCAAACGACCGAGGTGAAGTGGGAGGCGAAGTTTCCCCTCACAGACTCGATAAGCTAAAACCCTACAATTAGTGGGAGTGCTTCCGGGCAAAACCCTTCAATAAATCCCTTAACTCTTCCATCAGCTATTCTTCTAGTACATCATCTCCTGTTCTATTATTCTTTAATCTCTCATTTTCCATCTGTAGTCTTCTATTTTCTGCAAGTAAATAATTAATATAGACCGAAAGTTCAGTAATTAACTCTTGATTGTTGAACTATTGGAGCATGACAGCCTTTCCAAATCAAGATAGGCTTGATTTTGCTCCATCGTGGATCCTGTTGCAGGGTCCTCCAATGTGATAATGCATCTTATTTGAGACAGTACATTATATGTTTCATCAGACGCTGCTATCATTCGATCATATTGATCGGGAAACATCATTCTCCATTATGTAAATGCTTTCTTCTCGATCTCCCCAAGAAAATTTTCTATGAATTGGACCTTTGTTCTTTTGTTAGCCCAAATTTTTGAATCCACAATGTTCATTATAATGGATACCCACCTGGAAATTACATCATTATATAAACCAATATTTGGTGGTAAGACTAAGAGTGCACATGTCTGCTGTTGTGCTGATGGTAAGACCCATTGTTGGGTATTATTTCCTCATCTTCGATTACCAATATGAGAACCAATGAAGTCTTGGTTCTGGTATGGATTTGAGGTTGTGGGGCGAATATTCGCTGGTGTGTATTGAGGTGGTCCCATCATATTGTCTTCTGGTTGATTGTATGGTGAAACTACTGTTGAAGATGATGCCAGAATGTTGTTTGTTCGTTGCAGAGGGTACTCTATTTCTAAATCTTCATTAAATTGGATTGTACATAGCCATTCAGATTCTATTTCTGCCGAATAAAATGATTCTGCAGATGATGAGTCAATGTGTTTAGAAAATTCATAGGTAATTCCACCACCTTTTGCGAATGGATTAATCCATTCCTCCTTAATATCATATGGTGGTTCTTCAGTGAGTGCCAGAATATGCTCCAAGCCAATTCATTTGACCAATAGTTGGTCATAGTTGCTTGGTGATGTGGGTGTTGATGTTGATGTTGACACTACAAGAATAATGTTCTTTAAGGACACTCATAAATGTCCTTATAATATATTTTTAGTGACACTAATGTTTTAGTGACATCACTAAAAAACGCCCTATAAAGTGATGTCATCTTAGACCCGATTCGCTTTCCTGACATTTTATAATGTCATTATACAATATAAATACTAACATCAAAAGTGTCTAAATATAGATATATAATGACATGCTAAAATGTCAGGAAAAGTATATTTTAAGGACATCTATATATGTCTTATTATCATCATAATAAGGACATCTACGTGTGTCTTATTATAATTGTAATAAAGACAAAACTAAATGTCGCCTAAACTTATTTATTTTGACATTTATAAATGTCTTATATTTTTTTATAAGGACAATAAAAACTATCAGTAAAGATAATTTATAAGATCATTTTAAAATGTCACCTTAGTTAATCTATAATGATATTTATTAATGTCATTATAATAATTTATAAATACATTAAAATAATTTATAATGTAAGCATGAATCCAATATTTATACATCATCACAATTCATCTCCTATTCAGAATATAAAAAATTATAAAATATAATTTAAAGTGATAATAGAAAATCTAAATTCATTCCGTAATCATTGAGTTCAAAATTACAAATATCTTGAAGAGTCTTTTACATCCAAAACTAACTGCACACTATACTCAAAATAATAAATTTTAAAACTAACAAAGTCTTATAAAGAAGCTAAACTAGACAGACTATCTTCAACCATAAGTTTGATTCATAAAAATTCAAGTACCCGTCACCTACAAATACAATGAACATATTTGTATTAGTACTTGTCACGCCCCGAGAGCATGCCGAGCCGAAAATCAAACGGACAACATCTCCCCTGTACGTGGCAACATTTCGGGTTAATACAAGGCTCGTAGGCCCACAACAACAACATAATATAACATACTAATAGCAGCGGAAATGAAAACCCCCATACCCACAACATAGATAACAAAATATGCAGGTGTACACCACCTGACAAGTCCACAGTAATAAAACCGTAAATAAAACGACGACATCACGACAAAATCCAACACATAAACAAGTCCATACATAACCAAAAATGAACTCCTCGGGAGACTCGAAAAACAGAGATGGGATGGATCGGCCGACTCCAAGTCGCACACGGTCGTACTGCACAGGCGACAAAACAACGCAGGGTCGGAGGTGGTGAGTAAAACTCAGCAGGTAATCAGAGAAAACATGTAAATATATGTATCAATATTACATGTCATTCAACAGTTTAATCTACTCGTACAACAAGTATACATCAGCATAACTATAGATATGCATGCATATAATAAATAAACTGAACATCAACGATGCTGACATAACTGGCAGTCAGCTACTCTATCCTGATCCAATCTGGGCATATAATCACATCATAGGGTATAACAGTATAGTACTAACACAAATCCTAACCCGAGTCAAGGGTATCACTGTGAATATCCGAAAGGTATACAAATATCAACCTACCTACCATACAGGAATATGCAATAGCATGTATGAATATGTACAAACAAATGCAACAAGCATAGTACATACAAATGCATCATCAAAGTGAGTATACATATAGACTGTATCTGTATGTATACTAATCACCATCATCCATATATATATATATATACAAGCAGGTATGTATATATATACAATCATATGCAAAACACCGTATGATACGGCAATGCAGCATGCATGGTCATGACTGCTCACCCCTACTCGCTACCACGACCCCAGTGTGGCCTAGGTGGCACGACATGACAACTATCCCGACTCCAGCCACCACCACTCTCGAGTGACCGAGTTGGGTAGTATGATCAAGTAGCATATGAGCGTAAAGAGCTCGCTACGCAACGGGGGTCCCTGCTGCTGGCCACTCCGACTGACACTGCCAATGAGCGGTCGAGTGCCACGCACCCAGGACAACTGCACGCAACTCCAACAACCATCGTCAATAATGGTAGAGTGCGACACAACAAATGCTATGCCCTCACACCAGTTACTCCTCCGAAGTAACTCGGGAGCGGATGATGACTCTCTCTCAACCCCAAGGGGAGACGATGTCGCCGTCGATACATCAATGACATGAAGTCGTCTCACATACGTGAACATCTACCCTAGACTCTCTCAACAAAGAGTCACACCCAATCGACAAGACACTCTAGAGAGTCACTCATCTAATCATGACAAGCTAGGACCATCGGTCCGTAGCGACACACTGTCCACGACTCACATGACCATTCACACAACCCGTGGTTGGTGAATAAATGTGCAACATACAGGTATGGAATAAGTCCAACATCTAGGGTCATACTTATCCACAGAGGACCTTTTTGCCAAATTTACAATTTAGGTCATCCTCCGTACTCTAACATCTACACCCTACTAAACAGTTAGACCTACTTACATCACATCTGTAACTTCTAGATCATGCTAGGGAATATGTGTTATCAATAATCGAGCACACATATATATCAACGGTAAGTTCAAGCATACGATAAACAGAGCATGATCAAGGTAATATGAACACCTAAGGTTCATATCTATGTCTAAATCTGAAAATCATTACATCTACCCGACCAGTAGGAAATTACCTACCTGCTTTGTAGACACCAATCGTCTTCACGTCCGCGAATATCTCGAACCAAAATCAGAGGTTAGCCTCTCCTAGCTCAACTTCTTGATCCAAGGTTTCGAATTAAAATTCAAATAGCCCAATTGGAAGCAACCTCATAATCTGACATGTTTACCAAAAAATTAATTATCACTCCATAATTAAATTTGTTCATCCTATAGAAATATGTTAACTTAATCAACATATAAAAACCTTACCTCCTAATCCATTCCGCTTCCACCAGCTCGTTTACAGCCCCATTATCAGAGCATCATAAATCCTTCCATACATCAACTTATTCCTTGGAATCAATTACTCATCAATTAAGAAGAACAACAAATGAAAGAAACTCACCTCTCAACCACAAGGCAGCAACAAGATCGATCCATGCCAATATAGGAGAAGGTCAACAACACCCGCTGCCCACCCATCACTCAATCCTAGCTTCAACACAAAGCATCCTCGCTAACTCCACAACATCACAACTTATGCATAACCATTCCAACCTATTCTATTCACCGGTACAACCTGTGAACAACTGAATTTATAACATCTGCATATCAGAAGACCTCCCATAGTTGTTCACCCAACATACCACTATCTCCGGCGACCACCAGCAGTGCCATCCACAGAACCGACAACCTCCGTCTTGTCTCCCCTGTTCACAACTGCATAAACACTCCGACAAAGCCACCATCCAGCTTGCTCCACCGCTTAATTCACAGCCATTAGAAGCTACGCCGGTGATACTCCTCCCCCACTTGCTCTGACTACCACCACAACTCCACCTCCAGCCAGAACAACCCACTGCAGCGCCTCCGTCATTGCGCTGTTCGTGTGAGAAAATAGCAAGTCGTGATGAAGAGATCGACTGAAATCAACCAAGAATCGGGCCCTTACCTTGCTCCGGCGACAACTGGTAGGAAAAACTCCCAAATCAACTTCCTGTCGGCACAGTCTTCCCGCTGCGCCCCCTTCTCCGCTGGCGCGTCTGTGGCCCAACAAGGCGATTCGCCGCCGCTCGTCGCGAGGAAGAAAATGCCAAGAGTAGGTTGACCGTTGCCACCTTCAGTCGGGACGAAGGGCGATCAACTCGCAACGACGACGAGGCAGGCGATGGCAACAAGTGGAAGAGGAAGGCTGCTGGCGCTCGGTGACCTCGCTTTCGGCCGAACCTCCTGCAGAGAAGGTGAGGCATCGGCAAGGTTGCAACTCCGGTGGCAGATCGAGCTTGGCTCAGCGGCGATGACGAAGAGAAAGGGAAAGGGGAGCGGCGAAGGGAAACAGAGGCAACGGATCAGAATCAATGTGAAGAAGGTGAGCAATCGCGAAACGACGAAGGAAAAATGAAACCGTAGTTCGGCGGATCGGGTTCGAGATTTAACCCGATTCCTATTAACCCATTAATCTTAGGGTTAGATTAATAAACCCAATTAACTTCTAGACTAGGATTTAAGTTCACTTTAAATCCTAAAAAAAATTTCTAAAAACTCCAGAAAAAGTTCCACAAGATAATTCTTACTTACCAAGGGATTTTTTTTTTCGGTATCTTACATTCTCCCCCACTTAATAAAATTTGGTCCCCAAATTTCGTACTAACATGCAAAATTTTACTTCAAGCAAGTTTCTGAAAGGACCACATACCTTCCTCAAGTGACCAGATGAGACTATCGAGCTCGGATAGTGTCTTCCAGCTCCCACATAGCCTCCTCATCAGTATGATGCTGTCATCCAACCTGGAATCACCTCGTAAGTCGCATTAGATTGAGGTAGAATTCGGAACCTCTTTCAGAACATAATCAACATGCGACACGTATTTCCGCAGTATAACAATAGGAAATACGTTGTGAGCACTCGCAAGTGTTGGAGGTAAAGCCAACTGATAAGCTACACCTCTATAATCCACGACACAAGATTTGAATAGATCCTCCATCGTCTAAATGATACACTCAGACAGTCCATCAGTCTGCAGATGAAATGTGGTACCAAATCGAAGCTCTACACCCATAGCTTGCTACAGATTCTGCCAAAGTCGCAAGGTAAGTCGTGAGTCTCTATCAGATATAATACCTAAAGGCACTCCAGATATAATCCCTCGACAGTACAACTCTGCTAGTCGATCCAACGGATCCGACCCACAAATAGGTAGAAAATTAACTGATTCGGTTAGTCGATCCATGGTCACACAAATCACATCATGTCTTTTATGGGTCCTAGGCAATCCCGTAACACAATCAATAGTGCTATGCTCCCACTTCCATTCCGAAATTGGAATTTCCTGGAGCAATCTAGCGGGTTTCTAATGTTCAACCCTCACCTGCTGGTATAGTATATATCCAGCAACAAAGTCTGCGGTATCTCTCTTCATACCATTCCACCAGTATGAACGTTTCAACTCTCGGTACATCTAAGTACCATCAGGATAAATAGAAAATCTCCAATGATAAGCTTCCTGTAGCAACTCTTCCTTAAACACGGCAACTCCGGAAACCCACCATCCTTATCAGAGATGGGAATTATTTTCTCAAAAGAGAGAAATCCATCAACCATCCAAGATACACTTCACCACACCCTCTGTAAGTGCATGGGTGACTACAGCGACGAATCTCACTCGTTGCAATTGTTGCAACTATTCGCGCTCCAGCAACTCCATTGTAGCTACCCAGTAGCTTGTTAAATTCAATGAGCACTTCTGCTCCATACAACTACAAATCCAGATAATAACTACTAAAGTCACGTCATGTATATGACAGACTATCTTGTAGTTTCTTAACTGACGTAGGCATAAGATACGTCTCATGCAACTACATCGGAATTGCTTCGATCCCTGAAACGATGTATTTGCGTACATCCTTTTTATCCACTCCGGAAGGATTAACTAATACCCGTGTAAAAGTTAACCGCCGTCTAGGTCTTGTAACTGGTTTCACCAGCTTCCGACTAAATGACTTCTATCATCACCTTTGTCAAACAAGTCCGTGGTATAGTAATGCTAAGACATTCTATCCACATCTACAGTACTATCCTCAACATACAAGGCAAACCACCATCTACGGTGGTCGAGTGTGCAACTCCAACTACCACAATCAACAGTGGTCTGGTTACGCAACTCCAACAACTACAAAAGAATCCTATCGTGTTCAGGATACACGATTCTCAAATATAGTGACGACTAAATCGTTAATTAGTCTAGCAACTTAAATCAAAATCCATACAGTTCATACCAAGTATGAAATTGTCGTCTCCACACACCTGCATCCCCTTTACTCTATGTTGATGATATATATATATTAATCATCACAACGACAATTATAATCGTATGACATCATGTCACTACAATATCAGTACTTTAGTCGTAAACCAACCTTAGAGTATACACAGGTGTCTTTGGCCGATCTAAATAGATCATCTATCCACAACGAAGGATATTCTTCACTACAACTACTGTATTCCATCTTCGATAATCGATGCACAATCTCAAATGTTCATCTCTCTTTCGACAAAGAGTTCTGGATCTTCACAAGGAGAAATACTAGGATAGATAGATATTCCCTCCAACATCTCCTATAATCGCAACTCACATTATTCCGATTCTTTTATAGTGTTTAACAACACTGATACCAACAAAAATATCACTCGTTATATGATCTTCGATACCAGACTATTTTCGCAATCATTTCGAATGCCTACTCCACTTGCCTAAGCAACGGAAAGCCTTAGAGTTCATCCGAAATTACATCCGAAGGCTCTCAGATTATACGCACATCCGAGAGACATATCGTACCATACTTCCAACAATTTCACCATCCATAAGGATATGTCTATAGTAAAGATATGTCTATCCAAGTCTAAGGACCTCCCTTGACTTCTTAATCGTTGGTCCACTTCTCACCTGACGGTAGAGATACCATCGACCCACAAGTCGATGTAAAGGACCCTTCTAATCCAACTGAGAATGTTCTAGATACAGATACCTGTAACCACAAGCATCTCTCAACATATTAACCCAGAGGGTAAAACTAGAGTAATACCCTGAACGATGATATATCTGTCGATTCGATCCCAAAGGCTCCACGCAGGTCTCGGCCTTTCTCCGAAGAGAATAAGATCAGATCCAATAGTCCGCGACAAAACGGTCGCATTTCTGCGATGAATGATCCAAGGATTTTTCCTAGATCATCTAATCCATCCCTTAATCCTACGAGCTACAACTATAGAATACTGAATAAATACGACCATCGTCGTATACTCTCTCCTCTATACTAATCAAATCACATCTAGGGATAACTACTTGTTGTTGTCTGCTAAGTCTTCTATAATGTCTTCTGTTGATGCTGCTTCTGTGCTGATCTCTGCTGAAGGGGAGTATCAAGGAACTCCAACCATTCATGAGGTAGTAGGTTGTTGTTGTTGAGATAACTCAAATCTTCTGTGCTGATCTCTGCTATCGAGACGGTGCATCACCTTCCCGGAATCTCCCGGATAGTCTTCAACTGAGTCTTCAAAGTATAACTCCCCCACTGTACTGGTTGCTCACAATAGCAACAGCTAAACTGCTCCAACAGATATTCTGGCTTCTCGTGTCTTCGTGATCTGCACTGCACGCACACAATCCCTTCGGAGTCTTTGTTCTTATTTTGCTGATATCCACAAGAACCTTCTGATGATCTGCGATTGGTCTTCTATAATCGGAAAATAGCTCAAAGCATATAGCTCCGATCTTGCTCCTTCTATCCAATAGTCGGAGACTTCTGACTCTAATCAGTTGACCTGCAATAGTTGCTTACCGGTCTCCAACTCTTAAACTCTTGTACGGAGTCATTTCTAAACTCCTGTCTCAATCCAACGTCTTCCGGTAGGATCTGGTAGAAGATCCCGGCATCCTAATCCCACAATAAGCCAATAACTCTGGGCGGCTTAAATCCTCCATTCATCTTCTTGAGCTATTAGGTGATGTAGTCTCTGCAAGTCTCACGACTCTGCATAGTACAATATTACTGACCGATCACACTTTCTTGAAGCTCAAGAATTCCTTACAATGCGTCACTAAAAGTGACACGGGGAAATACTCTCTTTCAACATCACTAAACCATGATCAAGTGATATATTATTTCCCGAAGATTATTTTCTGCATTTATCACCAAATACCGGCTTGACCCCGATAATGGTATGCAATTAACTCTACTTTCTCGGTATAACATGAATTAAGTACTTAAAAGTACTCTCAAAGTTATACAACCCAGTACGAACAACTCAGGGATAAAAATCCCTATGAAACTCCATAACCTAGCCTTCCCTATCTTCATCAACAATAGTCTACAAGTCTGTTCATTACCCACAGGTAATGATCCGACTAGCACAGTTAGTGGAAATCTCTAAGACTGTAGTCTCTGATTTCCATAATAAATGTGATGACTTGGCCCCTGTTTTCCAACTCGGTATCAGTCGGCTCTCAGAGGTAAATCACCTCCTCGACACAGGTTCAAGACTCACAGACTCAACAGGTCGTTCTCGTGGTCAACTCATACCACGGTTACGAATAATAACCAACACACTACAGGTTACTCCCTGGTATAAGCATCTAAATGCATAATCAACTAAAACCGGGAGTATAAACCCTAAATGTCACTCCAGTTGGTCACCTCGGTGGACGACCCCTACTACAAGTCTGCACAGGTGTCATAACTATATTGTATACACCTACTAATCAAGTTTAGATAAATATCTACTAAACCATAAGTTATCAGGGATTCATACCTCGTGCTACTTGGAGCTCAGGCCACTGTCCATCTCATCTCAAAAACCAAAACCGAATAAATCGACTCCCGAGAATCCAAGACTCGACACAAAAACAACATTGTATGGCATCGCAGAACCTTGGGCTCTGATACCACTAAAGTTGTCACGCCCCGAGAGCATGCCGAGCCAAAAATCAAACGGACAACATCTCCCCTGTATGTGGCAATATTTCGGGTTAATACAAGGCCCGTAGGCCCACAACAACAACATAATATAACATACTAATAGCAGCGGAAATGAAAACCCCCATACCCACAACATAGATAACAAAATATGCAGGTGTACACCACCTGAAAAGCCCACAGTAATAAAACCATAAATAAAACGACGGCATCACGACAAAGTCCATAAGACATAAACAAGTCCATACATAACAAAAAATGAACTCCTCGGGAGACTCAAAAAACAGAGATGGGATGGATCGATCGGCGCAGCTCCAAGTCGTCACGGTCGCAGTCGTCTACATTCACAGGCGCGATGTAAAAACGCAGGTCGGAGGTGGTGAGTAAAACTTCGTGAGTGTCGGAGAAAACATGTAAATATATGTATCAATATTACATGTCATTCAACAGTTTAATCTACTCATACAACAAGTATACATCACCATAACTATAGATATGCATGCATATACTAAATAAACTGAACATCAACGATGCTGACATACCTGGCAGTCAGCTACTCTATCCTGATCCAATCTGGGCATATAATCACATCATAGGGTATAACAGTATAGTACTAACACAAATCCTAACCAAAGTCAAGGGTATCACTGTGAATATCCGATAGGTATACAAATATCAACCTACCTACCATACAGGAATATGCAATAGCATGTATGAATATGTACAAACAAATGCAACAAGCATAGTACATACAAATGCATCATCAAAGTGAGTATACATATAGACTGTATCTGTATGTATACTAATCACCATCATCCATATATATATATATACAAGCAGGTATGTATATATATACAATCATATGCAAAACACCGTATGATACGGCAATGCAGCATGCATGGTCATGACTGCTCACCCCTACTCGCTACCATGACCCCAGTGTGGCCTAGGTGGCACGACATGACAACTATCCCGACTCCAGCCGCCACCACTCTCGAGTGATCGAGTTGGGTAGTATGATCAAGTAGCATATGAGCGTAAAGAGCTCGCTACATAGCGGTCCCTGCTGCTGGCCACTCCGACTGACACTGCCAATGAGCGGTCGAGTGCCACGCACCCAGGACAACTGCACGCAACTCCAACAACCATCGTCAATAATGGTAGAGTGCGGCACAACAAATGCTATGCCCTCACACCGCCATTACTCCGAAGTAACACAGAGGCGAGATGTTGACGACTCTCTCTCAACCCCAAGGGGAGACGATGTCGTCAGTATACATGCAATGACATGAGGGTACTGTCTCACATACAGAACATCTACCCTAGACTCTCTGTTCAACAAAGAGTCACACCCAACTGATCAGTACACTCTCTACCCTGTAGAGAGTCACTCATCTAATCATGACAAGCTAGGACCATCGGTCCGTAGCGACACACTGTCCACGACTCACATGACCATTCACACAACCCGTGGTTGGTGAATAAATGTGCAACATACAGGTATGGAATAAGTCCTACATCTAGGGTCATACTTATCCACAGAGGACCTTTTTGCCAAATTTACAATTTAGGTCATCCTCCGTACTCTAACATCTACACCCTACTAAACAGTTAGACCTACTTACATCACATCTGTAACTTCTAGATCATTCTAGGGAATATGTGTTATCAATAATCGAGCAGACATATATATTAACGGTAAGTTCAAGCATACGATAAACAGAGCATGATCAAGGTAATATGAACACCTAAGGTTCATATCTATGTCTAAATCTGAAAATCATTACATCTACCCGACCAGTAGGAAATTACCTACCTGCTTTGTAGACACCAATCGTCTTCACGTCCGCGAATATCTCGAACCAAAATCCAAGGTTAGCCTCTCCTAGCTCAACTTCTTGATCCAAGGTTTCGAATTAAAATTCAAATAGCCCAATTGGAAGCAACCTCATAATCTGACATGTTTACCAAAAATTTAATTATCACTCCATAATTAAATTTGTTCATCCTATAGAAATATGTTAACTTAATCAACATATAAAAACCTTACCTCCTAATCCATTCCTCTTCCACCAGCTCGTTTACAGCCCCTTTATCAGAGCATCATAAATCCTTCCATACATCAACTTATTCCTTGGAATCAATTACTCATCAATTAAGAAGAACAACAAATGAAAGAAACTCACCTCTCAACCACAAGGCAGCAACAAGATCGATCCATGCCAATATAGGAGAAGGTCAACAGCACCCGCTGCCCACCCATCACTCAATCCTAGCTTCAACACAAATCATCCTCGCTAACTCCACAACATCACAGCTTATGCATAACCATTCCAACCTATTCTATTCACCGGCACAACCTGTGAACAACTGAATTTATAACATCTGCATATCAGAAGACCTCCCGCAGTTGTTCACCCAACATACCACTATCTCCGGCGACCACCGGCAGCGCCATCCACAGAACCGACAACCTCCGTCTCGTCTCCCCTGTTCACAACTGCATAAACACTCCGACAAAGCCACCATCTAGCTTGCTCCACCGCTTGATTCACAGCCATTAGAAGCTACGCCGGTGATACTCCTCCCCCACTTGCTCTGACTGCCACCACAACTCCACCTCCAGCCAGAACAACCCACTGCAACACCTTCATCATTGCACTTCTCGTGTGAGAAAACAGCAAGTCGTGATGAAGAGATCGACTGAAATCAACCAAGAATTGGGCCCTTACCTTGCTCCGGTGACAACTGGTAGGAAAAACTCCCAAATCAACTTCCTGTCGGCACACTCTTCCCGCTGCGCCCCCTTCTCCGCTGGCGCGTATGTGGCCCAACAAGGCGATTCGCCGCCGCTCGTCGCGAGGAAGAAGATGCCAAGAGTAGGTTGACCGTTGCCGCCTTCAGTCGGGATGTAGGGCGATCAACTCGCAACGACGACGAGGCAGGCAATGGCAACTGGTGGAAGAGGAAGGCTGCTGGCGCTCGGTGACCTCGCTTTCGGCCAAACCTCCTGCAGAGAAGGTGAGGCATCGGCAAGGTTACAACTCCGGTGGCAGATCGAGCTTGGCTCTCTGGCAATGATGAAGAGAAAGGGAAAGGGGAGCGGCGAAGGGAAACAGAGGCGACGGATCAGAATCAATGTGAAGAAGGTGAGCAATCGCGAAACGGCGAAGGAAAAATGAAACCGCAGTTCGGCGGATCGGGTTCGAGATTTAACCCGATTCCTATTAACCCATTAATCTTAGGGTTAGATTAATAAACCCAATTAACTTCTAGACTAGGATTTAAGTTCACTTTAAATCCTAAAAAAAATTTCTAAAAACTCCAGAAAAAGTTCCACAAGATAATTCTTACTTACCATGGGATTTTTTTTTTCGGTATCTTATAGTACTGCAATAAAATAATAAACAACCAAAGTTAATAGAAATAATGGTCAAAATTAGATATCATACCAAACAGGAAAATGCAAAGTATCATTCCATATGCACCTAATAGTGATCTTCGCTTACTGTTAACTGCAAATACATTTCATATTTATTTAAAATTATAATAACGAAATAAATATAAAAATTAATAATATTTCAATGAAAGATTAAAATTATACCAGATGATAAGGCCAGGCTATCATTCCTCCAAGTGTATCCTCAAATATCTGTAAAAGATCATAAGGTCTAATTAAACTCTCTTTTGGGTCTAAGACAACTTGTATTCGTACTTCACACCAATTTTGTCCTAATGTCTGTCCCCCTACTATAGTATTTGGATCCATACTATGGAGAACTCCTTTTGCCACAATCTTTGTTGAATCAAATAAACTTTTGATCAAAACAGAGCATCCAATCTACAAAAAAAAAATCAAAAAGAGATAAAAGATTGAAGATGTGTGAAACATATAGTAAAAAAGAAATTAAACAAACCTTACCCATAAAGATAGATGACGAGGAGCATAAAGTTGTGGATTACTACTTGATGATGCATGTTGATTACTATTGCAATTTGAAAGAGGGTTTTGGTCTGATTGATTAGAAATCTTTGCTTGTAACATTTCAATATGTTGCCCTTGCATTTTAATTTGTTCATCCATTTTTTCTAATTTTGCCTGTTGATCCATCACTAGTCGATTGCATGTACCACGACTAGGAACTTCTCCCCATACATTAGATGGACTAACACCATCACCAAGCATACGTACTCGACCAGGTCTATCTGGTCCCATGATTTGAGCAAATATATCATTGTGACTCACTGGATCATTAGAATCTTCAGGAAGTTGATTTGTTAGGTCATTCATTGCAGCATTTATCAAAACATGACATGTTGATACTTATTAAATACATAATGATAAATAAAATAAATTATTTTAAACTTAATATGGTTGAAGAGTATAAAATAGTTTACCAATCTTTCTGCTACAACATTACTTAAGGGACTTCCATTGGCATGTGTAAAACAAGCTTGAAATAATTCAACTCGAGTTGGAGGGTGTCCCTTTTCTTTTTCCTAAAAATATATTTGGTTACTAGTTTATACATGTGTTGGAATCAAGGAGAATAACATGTATAGAATTATAATGTAAATAAAATGAATTACCAATTTGTGTTGCACTTGAGCAAAAGATGTCCTTCCAGTTGTTTGATGCATTATTTTGTGTTTTCTAGCAGCTTTATTTTTTTCTCTCCTTTCCTAATATATTAAATTACACATAATACACAAAATAAAAATGCACATACTATTTTAATCAAATTATATTGTAAGTAAAAAATAATGTTTACCTTTGATTTTTCTGTGTTCCAAAAAGTAATTAGTCTGATATATTGTTCTGCATGAGCTCTTTCATCTCTCTGTTGTAAAAGAACTTGAATTGACAATTCAGGATTATAGTACTTCTTTTTAAGTTTAGACTTCTAGTTTCTCCATATTTTTGCTATTGACCGTAGTGTCCAATTTTCTGTCCCCAGAGGAAGATCGTACTTTTCCTGTCAAAAATATTTAGACAAATTATTATTACATAAATTAAAAGTCTTAAACAATAAAATTATACAAAAACTATTTATTTACCTTTATAACATTTAACATGTCTTTCTTTTTATCCATTGGCATTTTATGCCAATCTTCCACATCAATTGGACAATACTTACCATTTCTTGCCAAAGAACCCAAAAAGTCAGTAAATTTATTTCTTTTTGTTCCTATAGGGTGTCTCATATCATTACATGGAATCTTAATGCATGGTAATGTGCTAGGTCGGCCCCAGATTTCTTTCATAAATGTAGGACCTCTTTTTTTCCTCTCAGTATTATGAAGTCCATCATCACTATCTGTACACATATAAAAGGATAAAAGACATAATATAAATAATAAAATAAATTACTATAATTTCATATATATTACCTTCATTAGATTCGTTATTCATATTATCATTTTGGTCTGGAACTGAAGAATTGTTTTCAACATATGTGATATTATCTTGCACATTAATTTGGAATTGATTTGAATCTGCATCTCTTTGGTTAATCAAGGAACCTTGTATATTATCACCATCTATAAAAATATCAATTCAAGTACAAAAACAAAAAGAATTAGAGACAGGGGAATTTAATACTCAAGATGAATTAAAAATTTACTTTTCTTTCCAACAAATAATAAATTTATGATGCATAAAATGATTCTAACTCATTTTATAAGTTTATGTTTGATACCATCTATATAACATACAATTGAATCTGAATTAAAAATACAAGAACTTACAACTGATCAAATTCTCACCTATACACAACAAGTACACACAAAAACTCAACAGAAAAAACTCAAATCCAAGAAGAAAAAAAGTTTAAACCAAAGAAATTTTTTTATATGTTCCAACAAATAATAAATTTATGATGTAAAAAATTAGATAATACCTTGTTCAGTTGAATATGTGATATTATTTTGCACATCAATTTGGAATTGGCTTGAATCTGCATCTCTTTGATTATTTAAGGTACCTTGTATATTGTCACCATCTATAAAAGTATCAATTCAAGTAAAATAATAAAGCAAATAAAAATTAGACACACAGGAAAAAGAATATATAAAATTTTACTTTAATTTAATACTCAACATAAATTAAAAGTTTACTTTTCTTTCCAACAAATAATAAATTTATGATGCATAAAATTAGATAATACCTCGTTTAGTTGAATATCGATCTGTGTGATTTGTACTCATACCTGACAGCTGCATATCTCTCTCAGATTGTAGTTTAAAATGAGTTTTCCTATTAGTTCGACGCTTAGGAGCCATATCTACTACAAAAAAATAGTTAGTTACAAATTATAAATAATACAAAATTAACTAAACAATCTAATTGTTAATAAGAATCCTATAGTTTGCCACCAATTGTTAACAGTGTCATGTATTTCGTACACGCATGTTTGTTTAACATAGATAATAGAGCTTCACGCAATGGCACAAACTTAGATACTGTGTAATAATTCAATACTATGTCATCATATTCTAAATCTTAAATTCAATATTAAACGATTTAATTACTTTCCAAGATGAATTACAAAAAGATTCTTGATAAAATGAGTGTTGGTTGAAATTAAAAATGCCGCTTTAGATTTTTAGTAGAGAAATCTCATTTCAGTAGCAGAATCACTACAAATCCACAAGTAAATTATCAAGCTCAAAAGGAATTTAAAGCACACATATCTGAAGCATATATTTTAAACACATTAACAAGGGCATATATTTTGATCTTTACGCCAACAAATATAATTCATTGTATCCACAGCGAATTTGCATCGACAACATTAAAATTGATTGCAATTGAACAGAAATAAACAAATAGCACCAGATATATGAAATGTTACGTACTTGATAAAAAAAATTAGCTAAATAATCGATAAGCCAAGAATCGATAAGGACTAAAGTTTTAAGTCATTACTCAGCATAATGAAAAATAATAATAAGTATAAAAAAATCACTGGAAAGAAAATTTGAAGTCATCAAATATTATAATTGACTACTGTTATTACAATGATAATTAACTAGAAAAATGCATAAACTAGAAAAAAAATTCATTATAAATCAGCATCAATTTCCACTCCTGTAACATCATCACGAACCCAAACCACTTCTTCATGTTCATTGTAGTCTTCAAAATTATAAATATAACTTTGAAGATATGTATCAACATCTGCCATAGGTTGCATTTGATACTTTGCTCGTGCATCAGTGGTGATAATGACATGCCAATCACAATTAATTGGATCTTCCACATAAAATACTTGCATAGCCTGAGATGCTAAAATATAAGGCTCATTATGACGTCTAACATTTTTAAAATTGCCTAACACAAAACCATCCTCATCCAATTTTAGTCGTTTACCTTTGGAGACCCACTCACATTCAAATAAAACAACTTTTCGACCTCCTCCATAGTCTAACTCAATGATATTTTGTAAAATCCCATAATAATCAAGTTCACTTAATATTGGATTATGATCTCTTATACTTGAATAACTTGAAGTAGTTGCCCTAACAGTTACACCATAATTTTGAGTTTTTCTCTTACATTCCACTTCCTTTGTATGAAACCTAAATCAATTTGAAACAAATTTTTCATATCGTATCCCAATGACATTCGGGCCTCTGGCAATTGATCTCAAATCATCCTATACTGGATCATCTGCTGAAAGATTTGTACCTTCAATCTATCACACAATAAGTACTTCATCAATTATATTTGAAAATAATTGTAACATATAGTTTTAATAACTATTATAACATAGCTTACATGACTAGCAAACCATGAGGCAAGAGTTTCACTATGTAAACGCTCAATTTGGTGTGGTGGAAGACGAGAATGCTACAATTCACAATTCTTCGGTGTTCACTGCAAAAAGAATAATAATTTTGTAAATAATGATGATATAGTTATAAATTTAAACACATTATTTGTATTACCACTTACTCTATATAAGATTGGATGTGATGACAATTGAACAACACATATTGATGTGCCTTCTTTAATATCTCAATATCAAACTTAGTTGCAATGACTTTTCCAAGTGCATAACCAGAGAAGTTAAACACATCTAATGCAAATATTGAGTCAATATTTCTATCATCATTTCTTAATGATTGATTAAATCTTGTCTCTACATAATCTGCTAAATATAAAGAGCAGAATGTCAAACATTCCTCAGCTAAATACCCTTCAGCAATAGATCCTTCGAACATAAGATTTCAATGTTCCCAGGTACCTTATGTCAAAAACATGATAATTTATATTATTTATCAAAAAAATTATTAAAGAAAACATCAATAAGATTTATATATTACCTTTCAATTGGATACATCCAACGATAGTGAACTGGCCCAGCAAGTTGTACTTCAGTTGCCAAATGAATAGTTAGATGAACCATTATGTCAAAAAATGATGGAGGAAAAATCTTTTCCAATTCACATAGTATCATTGCAATATCTCTCTTCAAACGAACCAAATCCGTAGGAGAAATTACTTTACAACATAACTCTCAAAAATATCCACTTAATCTATTCAAAGGAATCCGAACGGATTTAGATAAAGTTCTTCGTAGTGCTACCGGTAACAATTGCTCCATCAAAATGTGATTGTCATGACTTTTTAGACCACTTAATTTAGTCGGCTTTATTTGAACACATCGTGATATGTTGCATGCATAGCCATCTGGAACTTTAATTTTTTTCAAAACCTTGCAAAAAATACCCTTCTCTTTTTTCCCCATTGAAAAAGATGCTGGAGGTAAATAAACTTTATTTGGTCCTTTCTCAATAGGATGAAGTGATGATCTTATTCCCATTTCTTGCAAATCAAGTCGTGATTTGAGATTATCTTTCGATTTTCCTTCCATGTTCATCAATGTTCCACAAATAGATTCACAAACATTCTTTTCAATATGCATAAGATCAAGATTGTGGCGTATCACATTATCTTTCCAATATGGTAAATCAAAGAAAATACTAAATTTTTTCCAATTGAATGGCAGTACTGAATTGTCATTACTTGTTTTCCCAAATGTAATTTTAAAATTTTTCAACTCATCTATCACCATGTCTCATGATAATATAGGTGGTGGTCTTCCATACTCTTCTGTGCCATCAAAAAATTGAGCATTATTTCAAAATGCATGATCACTATTTAAAAATTTTCGATGACCCATATAGCAATATTTTCCACCATGTTTTAACCATTGTGAATGTGTAAATTTATGACATACTGGGCATGCAAGTTTGCCTTTAGTACTCCATCCTGATAAGGTTGCATATCCAGGGAAATCATTGATTGTCCATAGTAATGCAGCATGTAATTGAAAATTCTCTTTAGTTGATGCATCATATGTTTGAACTCCTATCTCCCATAAATCCTTCAAATCTGCAATAAGATGTTGCAAGTAGATGTCGATGTTATTTCCCGGAGCAGATGGGCCAGGTATCAATAGTGATAACATAAAGTATGGTTGCTTCATACACATCCATGGCGGAAGATTATATGGCATTAAAATAACCGGCCACGTACTATGTGCCACACTCATATTTTTGAATGGATTAAATCCATCTGATGCTAAACCAAGTCTTATGTTCCTAGGATCCTTTGCAAATTCTGGATGCTTATGGTCGAAAGTTTGCCAAGATGGGGAGTCAGGTGGATGTCGCATGTAACCATCCTTTGTGCGGGATTCAGAATGCCATCTTAAATGGGATGTTGTTTTGGATGACATGAACAAACGTTGTAATCTAGGCTTTATTGGAAAATACCATAAAACCTTACGTGCGATTTTTCTCTTCTCACCAGTAGGATCATTTTCAGATGTTTCCCATCTAAGCTCATTACATATTTTGCATTGAATTCTATCTTTATCCAACCTCCAAAATAAAGTGCAATCATTAGGGCAAGCATCAATCTTTTCGTAACCAAGTCCTAATTGCTTCATCAATTTTTCTGCTTCATAGTATGACTTAGGCAAATCATCCATTGCATTTGGAAATGCTTCTCTCAACAAATTTAAAAGCATATCAAAAATCTTATTTGTCATTTTGCCTAGACACTTTAAGTGAAGCAAACGAATAATAAATGCAAGTTTTGAGAATTTCTTGCAACCTGGATATAATTATTTTTGTGAATCATCAATTAATTTATAGAATTTATCAGCCTCTTCAGTTGGAATCTCCTTATCATTTTCAAATTCTGATATTCTAATTCTGCTATCATTATGATCTGGGATCCCAAATGCCTCATAAACTAAACCTTGCATATCATCTGCATCCTTTTGCGATGTAACAAAAGCAGAGTTTGTTGATGCACTATATGTTATCTCTCCATGAGCTACCCAATGAGTATAACCTTTGATAAATCCATCAACCGTCAAATGATCATAAGCAACCTCTCTTGAAACAAATATACCAATCTTACACCGTACACAAGGGCATAAAATCATTCCATTTATGTTTGAATTAGAAAATGCAAACTGTAAGAAACTCTCAACTCCATTTCGATACTCCTCAGATTGTCTCGGTAAAAACATCCAACTCTTATCCATAATGATTCTACAAAAAATACTTATTAAAATAAGTTTAACATTATGATAAATTGATAAATTTCAAAATGCATGTATACTAAATTTAACACTCACAATATTGTCTAAATTACAATTTACAATATGAATGTTTAGATATTGACCATTTAGTATGAGATAAGCCTTAATAGAGTTGCTTATTGTATACATCACATAGTCTAGATTATTTCTGCCAAGTCTGGTACTTTTCTTATGATCCTGATAGAGCATAAGGCAACCTAGAAAAAAAGAAAAAAAAAATGCAAGTCTACCACAATGGAATGATCTTTATGAAAGTAGAAGAAAACATAAAGAAGATTATTATATTAATATAAATCAAAGTGTTTACACCAGAAATAACAAAGACATACCCAAAAAGGTAACTATTACAAAATACAAAAGTTTCAATGCAAGAATGATGTACTACAACAAAAGGGAAAAGATAAAGATCATGTTAAAATAAATTGCAATCAATGTAATCTAATCTTTATAATTTTCTGTTTTGAGTGTTTATCGCAGAAAAGAGACATAATCTACTTCGTGATTGCCGTGTACTTATGCCTAATTCAAAATATAATTCAATTTAACTTCACTCTTAAGTTTGAATGATCTGTTTGACTTGACTCATCAATCATATTCATAAGTATTTGAATAACCAGGAATTTCACTTTGGTACGGACATTAGTGCTATGATATGAAGTAATGAGATAGTTCAAATTACAAATAAGCTAATGAAATTAGAGCAACATATCACAAGTTTACCATATATTTTAGAAAAAAAAGAAATGTTATAATCTTAAAGATGTGCTGATGTAAAAAGACCAAAAGTACTGATACTTAAAGATGTTCTAAAAAAAACCCTCTTGTGATATCCTAAATTTATATGCAACATTCTAAGAAAAAAACATGCTTTGACAAGCAATATCATACATGTAGGTGGACATAGCAAAAACAACAAGCTACATGATCATCAAGCACAGCTAACAGAAAAGGAGAATGATGCAACCAGGTTGCATTAATAATACATAAAGGCATCAATTTTTTTATGATGTAACAGTGTGCCATTAGAACCAATAACAAGAAAAGGAGAATGATGCTTGGATCAATCATGAAGAACCTAGCTCCCTTGTACTATTCATGGAGATTGTTCCCTCAAACGAGGGATGAAAAGTAAATACCTAATGAGAAGCATTAGGCAAGCGTGTGGCATCCTATGTGTATGTTTCTAGGAAAACCCCAAGAAATAAATTCCAATTTCCACACTTAAATGACTACCATAGTTAGAAGAACATAGAAGTACCAATTATTCTATTTATTTAGTATAGAAGCAAGAAACCTAATACAATAACAATAAGAATTAATGATAAAAATTAAAGTGATCAAATGAGGTATTTGTCATATCGAATTCAGAAGCAATCAGTTTTGCTTAATAAACCCAATGCTTTCCAATTTGAGTAAATCTATTAATTCATTTCTTTAAACACACCAAAATAGAAATTGACATGAAAGACAAACAAGGACATGTTTGACCTTTTTTTCTTTTGCATAGTTAACAAAAGCATCCACATTTACAATGTATTCAAGCATTATAAACTAATTTGTAATTTTTAACAATCAAGTTTGGACATGATAAAACTAAGTCTCATCCTCATCCAAGGTTCAATATCCAATAAATCCTAAAATCAATTAGGATCCCCTTGAAGTGGGTGCTTACCGTGTGTATGTATATGATCCCCTTGAAGTGGGTGCTTTAGTAAGCTATCAATGCAGACCACTTACATAGCTAAGGTAGAAGAATCAAGCAGGCTCAAGTAGAATCCTTCGATAAATTGTCTTTTAAATCATAAATAACAATTAACACAAATGTCATTGTAATACTAGGTAAATTTGGAACACCCTGTGTATCCACATCTATAGTATATGAGCATGATCAGCTAATGCCTGAATCAGTCCTAGATAGAGGACCCTATGTCATCAATCTAAACCCTAGCTCTGTGTTTCCCACACCGGAGACAATGTGGGAAAGAAAAAATATAACAAAGGAAAGATCATCAAAAAAAAATCTACGAAGAAAACACGCAATCGTTGAAATGCTGCGACAAATCGATGCATAGGCGAAATACAGAGGAGCGAAGAGGGGCACCGACGTTGAGAAAATGGAAGTCGGCTATAGTGTCGACGGTGGTGGTGCTACCGCCGAGAAAAAATTTTGTTGTCGCTGCGCTGATGACTCGTGGAAGAAGTTCGCCAGCAACTAGCGCGATGAAGATTTGGCTAAAAGTTACGGCAGGAGAAAAAAACCTAAACACATCATGTTAATATATTTATTATATATAGTGACATTTAGTAAAATGTCATTAGAAATAGTTTAATTTGACATGGTTTTTAAAATTATTATCTTTTTTAATAAATGTCATGATAAACTTTATATAACTACACTATATATTAAGTGTCGTTAAGAAAATGTCATAATAGACCATTATTCTTGTAGTGTGAAGGAATTGAATGAGATTCTTGTGGTACCAGTTTGCGTATAAGCTCCTCCCATTCTGGTGTATGTATTTGTATTGGTTGTTGTCTATCAGTGGGTCAAAAGCCTTGCGATCCTCTGGGAGTGTCATCAACGTCAGCTACATGGAATAGATCCGGCGTACTGATCCTTTCAAAAATTATTTACGCAAGAGCTTCCCCCTGTGAGAAGAATAAGTTCTCATTGGATAAATTAAAGACCAACAGTTTTACCTCATTTTGATAATTACTGTCAATAACATCAGCACCGATGTGAATTCCTTTATTCCATGCTACTCCTGATCTGGGGGTTACTCTGCCATAATGTCCTTCCGGTATTGCGAATGCTAATCCTGTGGATAATAACATTCTTTCTCCTGCTTTCATTTTATAATTGTAACAGATATGTAAATCATAACCGGCAGATTCTGCCGTTTTTCTTTGGGGAAGTATAGCATCCGGGTTTGTTCGCATGACCTTAAATATTGGCTCTTTTTCTTCTATAAGTACTACCAAGAGCTCTTGCTCAGGTGAGCATGCTTCTATAAGTCCAAGGGTGGAGTCTTAGCAACATAAGTCCAATGGTTGGCGGTGTAAAGTCCAAGCATTGGTCTTGGTAGCGTAAGTCTAATGTGCCTTGGTAGTGTATATTCGGTTAGCATGAAAATAGCCGATGGAAACACCTGAAGACTAGTATATAGATGAACAAGTCATGGATGACTTGGAGGGATCCAATAAGCGTGAGGCTGATGGAGGTGGCTAGTAGGCTTATGTCTAGGCTAAGGGTGGTCTAGCAAGTATGAGGGCATCATACTTGGGGTTAAACTGCATATTTGAGGTTATCAGTCGACTGGGGTTTGGTACCAGTCGACTGGTCAAGTGTTTTGACACTTGGCAGCCGAGTCAACACAAAGCAGTCTGTTGGATCGAAATGAGCGCTAGAGTGGGGGGGGGGGGTGAATAGCGCATGTAAAAACTTGTTTCTTTTTCGTTCGAACAAAACAAATTGTAAAGAAAGTGCACAGCAAAAACTAAAGAAGATAATTTTATTTTTACTTGGTTCACAGCCTACCAGCTGCTAATCTAAGGCCCAAACGGTCCTAGACTGCGTACGGAAGGCAATTCACTAAAACACTCCTCCTCATTGGAGGTAGGAGTTGACGATTACAAAGATACGAGAAAACTCGAGGTAGAGAGACAAACCCCTCTTTCCTCATTACGATAAAAGCTCGAAAATGTAAACTTAAATACAAGCAATCTAAATTGACAATTTAAGATGTTACCGATGACTAAGGAGATGGAGGTTGAGCTCGTGTCGTCGGTGTTTTGGCAGCGCTTCGTCATCGTAGAGTTGTCGGAGAGTCATGGCGTTGTGGGAGCAATTTGGAAGCTTTGGAATGATGAAAATGGTGAAGAACACTCCTTCTTTTATAGCCTTTAAGAACCCTAAACATTGATCTCAAGTCTTATCATCAAAGGCCACCTTACCCTAAGATAAGAGGATGAGGTTTTGACTATACTCGAAGCTGAAATTTGAACATCAGTTGAACTGGCCGGTTGAACTGATGCCTAGGATTTTCAACTTGATCAAGAGTTATCTAAAAAATGACATTGAAATAAGTGTTTTCGACAGCTACTAACCATTCGATCTCGACATAGACCTTCCATGGGATGTCTTAGTCGGATCGTCGCCTAAGGACATCCCCGTACCGAGGACTCGACCTTACTTACACTTACTCACACGAGCTTACCTCAAGCTTTACCTTTGTAGCTTTTGCTTCCGGTCACCACCTGATTTCTTCAGCTCCCTCCGAAGTCCTCCCGGTGTCACCCGACCACCACGGTTTCTCAACACAAGAACCTCTGTGTGTGCCAGACCTTCAACTTTAGCTTAGCATTCCTGCACACTTCATTCAGCTTATGAGATAACAATATAAGCTTAACTTTGTGTCTTTGCCATCATCAAAACATAGGTTCGATGATCTGGTGCCCTTGCACCAACAATCTCTCCCTTTTTGATCTATGGCAAATCGATGCAAAGTTATGGGAAATTTAAAGCATAACACATAAAACAAGTAAAGTAAATGATAAACTCACTTTAAAGAACTCCCCCTTAACGCTAGGCGAGTTTTGAAAGAAATACTTTAATTGTTTAAATTTTGTGTTACTCCCCCTTAACTTATGCTCTTCTCCCCCTTTTGCCATGAATTAAAAATAAGGTCGGGGGTTTATATTAAAAATAGGGGTTTCAAACACATAATATTATAACATGCAAAAAAAAAAATGAAATTAAGTATGAGTCCAAGCATGCATCTCTAACTGGTTAAATAATTTGGTTAGAGGTGTATCCCTCTGCACCAACAATAAGTTTTTGAAGGATGTTTTAATTTCAAAAATACTTATATGTTTATTTTCAAAAAGTATTTTTTGTAGTATAACCCTTAGGGTTAGTTTGCTCTCCCCCTTAGTCAAATGTATGAGGTATAAGAGAGCTAGGGGGCGCTAAACTTTGGCCTAAAGAGTTGTATATTTAGTATTGGCCGATTATAATTATTCGTTTAAGCGCAATAGTTGAAAGAATATACATCTTTTTGAACAAGTTATTAATCATCTCACCCATTCTAAGTGTCTCAGAATGTGTTTGCCTTAGATGTTTTGTGAGATGATTTGTACTTAATTAAAGTTATTCAACCTTGGGTTAGATTCAGATTTAACCCTAAGCTCGTCAAGTAACCTTTTAGAGAAATTGGCTTCTAGGTCGTGGCAAGGCACAAGTTCCTTCTTTGATCGGAACAACAACCACTTCCTTAGACAAAGCCAAGTTCAGGAAAATGATAACTTGAGTCACTTAAGACTACTTCCTGGTCTAACTAGTTTAGGATACGGCGAGGTAGCTTCAGCTAGTTCCACTCGGTCAAGTGCACCAAGCTAGATACGCCTTATCTAACTCGAATACACGAGACTTTGTTTCCCTAATGTACTATCATCTTGCCGCATCTTGATACTATGTTGTCAAGAGTTGACTAACTATTTGCCCTATCTAGCTATTCTAAAAGGTAAAACAAAAAGATTGATGATGCTAAGGTATTGGGTAATTTGATGGCCCCATGGTGGTATCAGGAGGCGGGCGGTAGTTTGATACTGCAAAGGAGGAATATATATGTTCAGTGAATTGTGCTAACTGTGGATACTCGACTTCCCATCCTTCTTCTGGTGATTCCTCTGCTACTGCTAAGAATTCTTCATACTCATTGTCAGAATTGTCAAAATAATCCTCAAAATAACTTTCTGAGTCCATACTTAAGCCCATGGACTGAGGTACAGTGGCCCCTAGGCTTGTATCCTCTGCATGAGTTAAGTAGGTTCGAAAGTTAGATAGTCTGGAAGTAGAACTTCATCAACTTCGATCCACACTACAAAATCTTCATACCATACTTCTTGAAAATAAACCCTTAACCAGGCAGGAGCTACAAGAGTTAATTACAATGAAAGATCTATCATCTTGCCACCGGTTGTCTCCAAAGAGAATAAGAGCCAAAGTACCTTCTTCATGTCGATGTAGAGTTTGAATACGTACTTGAAGAATGCCAAGGTGAATATAACGCATCTGGCTTCGTTGTAATTGGTTGAAACTTTCCTCTTGAATGAAAGACCGATCCACTTGATTTGAGGTACACAGAATTGGTACCTGGGGATCAATTTGCTGTTCTAAGGTGTTAGCTGCTGTTGATCGTCCCGTGAGTCTTCTGCCAACTCGTCTGGAAGCTTACTGGGCATTGTGGATTCTTCGTTGCCCTCGTCGGTAATTGCGAATTTGATCTTCAATTAAGGGAGTTGGCGCCGTTGCCCCTTCATTTGTGGTAGTGGTCATCATTTCTTGGCCTTTTGTTTCTCTTCTGCAAGAAATTTTAATGGATCTTTGAAAACTAGAATTTTTCCTCGTGCTTCTTTAGGAGCTTCTTTGGGTCCAAGAGTTAAATTTTGGAGTTTTGTTAATAAAGCCTGTGAAGCAATTATCCATTTTTCGCTGAAAAATAGCAGGGGCATTTTTGAGACCAAAAGGCATAACCAGCCATTCATATAATCCATCAGGGACCCAAAAGGCAGTCCATGGAATTGAATCAGGGTGCATAGCAACTTGATGAAATCCTGACTTGAGGTCAAATTTAGAGAAAATCCGCTTGGTGCTGACTCGTTTGAGAATGGTGTTGATCCCAGGGAGGCTAAGCTAGTTCTTTAGATGATGGCTTTAATGTTTCAGCAAGGTCAAGGTAATCAAGGTTTGCAGTGTGCGATTTGGTATACCACTTTTCAATGGCTTCCTCCCAGCGTTTGGACATTCCTACTAGACATAAGTCTTGCTAATGGTCTTAAGGTCTTACGAACTCAGCTGCCTGCCACCCTCGGGACTGACTATCTAGAGAAATACCAAAAGAAGATTAGGCAGGAATTCAAAGTAGGGACTACTTCCTTTCTTAACTTGACCAAGAATGGTTTACTCAGCCATGTAAACTAGCTCTGATACCAAAAAGAAGCGTGTTTTATGTTTTTCTCGTTCGTTAATACAAGATAAGTATAGAAGAACTAGAGAAATATACAGACTTGCATTATAAAGCACACTTACAGTACAGGACTTGTACAGGACTTCGAACTGCAAACTGTACTCAAGTAAGACTTCAGTGAATGACTGATGCCTTGACAAGAGTAAGGTAGGGAATTTATAGAGTGAGGAGGTGAAGGGATAAGAACCGGGTACGCAAGGGGCCCCACTATTTTGGTATTCGCTCCCCCTGGACCATTGAACCAATATGGTCTATCTAGAAAGTGGACTTGATCCTGGGGAATCCAATACCTATTGGTCCTTATATGTGAGTTTAAGAGAATTTTAGGGACCCAAGCTTGGACTTGTTGATGACTATGACTTACGATAGACATATATGATCTATTCGTAGTCTTTGAGCTAAACCCGAGTTTGACTCTGTTGTACACAGCTCTCTGGGTTCCAAGAAGTCGGTTAAGATTCTTGGATCCTATTGAGAACTTGTCCAATCGAGCCTTGAGCTCTTGGACTTGTCCTTTAAAGAGTGAATTCTCACCTTCGAGTTTTTCAACTCGAGTTGAGTCCTCCTCTTGAACGTGACTAGTCGAAGAGGTTAGGGTGGCCTCTTGCTTGAGGGTTTCAACCTCCTCAAGTAAGGATTTGACCCTAGACTAAGACTTAGTTAGTTTCCTACTTAGCATTTTATGTAGGGATCTTTTTTATGCAAAATAGCATATGCGCAACGAAAAAATAGGATCCCTTCCAAGTGATCCTTGCGAAAGAAAACCTCGTACAAAAAAATAAATTTCTCTAAAAGAAAAAAACTTATCTTATAGGAGAATATTACCTTTGTTGCGTGCCCTTTTTAATCCCGCTTCTCCTTGGGTTTGTTGGATCTTTTAGCACGTTCAAATGTTCGTGCCTCTATATGTATCCACACGAGCAAGCTCTTGTCTCACAAAAGAAACTAGAAGAGCTCTCCTTTACTTCTTGCTAGAGAAGTCCCTAAAGGAGAGGAAGGTAGGGAAAAAGAGAAAGGAAGAAGAAGACCACTCTTCTTGCTAGCCTACACTCACAAAAGCCACACAACCAAAGCCTCTCACCACCAAGCTCTCTCCAAGCCTCAAGCTTCCACCAATTTGGCCGGCCACCCCATGGAGTGTTTTATAGGATTGAAAAAACCTTTCACCTCCTATCACATTCAATGCAATCAATTGCATTGAAAAATAATCAAATAAGGAGTTACACTCCTTGTTTGGCCGGCCACATATGGAGAAATTCCAAAGGTCAAAACCCTTTGTCTCCTTCCACCTCATCAAGCTTAGGTGGCATGCTTATGTGGCATTCATGCATGTTGAATTAATCTTATTAATTCAATAAGCTTATGTTATCATATTGAATTAATCTCATTAAATCAATAAGGTAACATATTGAATTAATCTTATTAAATCAATTAAGCTTAGGCTATCATGATAACATATTTATTTAATCTTAATAAATTAATAAGCTTAGCATATTGAATTAATCTCATTAAATCAACAAACTAAAATTCTCATTAAGCTTAAAGTCCAAAAACTATTTTGTACTTAAGCTTATTCCCAAATTATTCTAGTTAAACTAGAATGCACTAATTCTTCTAATCATCATGCTCTTTGTGTGTGACCCTATAGGCTCTCATAACGTTGGCAGTGGATCTAAACTCTTTTAGATACACAAGCAATGAACAACATCTAGCAATACATCATTGCTACCCAAGTTACGAAATAAGTCAAGATCCGACTAACCTTTCCGTGACTACTATAATGTATGACCGTGTCCTTCTATCCTTGATATCAGATTGACCAATGAGGCATAGACCGTGTCATCCTCGATCAATCTATGTGTTTCTTGATCCCTGAGTAAACTAACTCAAACAAATGAGCTCAATATCTCATATTGACTCATTCAATCATGGCCATGCGTTTTAGTAGTTCTACTCAATCAAGGGGCCCACAGATATCACTCCCGTCATATGGGAGGGATAGATCCCATCTACATCACTCACATCCCTCCGCATAATTTGTTATATACCCAGTAATCGCCTTTATGGTCCACCCTTTTATGGGTGACGTTTGACGATACCAAAGTACATAACTGTTAGTAATATATGAGAGATGTCCTAAGGCAATCGCCTTATGTATGAACCATTTATATGATAAATGAAGATTCACTATTTGAGTATACATGTTTTATGTATTTGATTGGATCTTAAACTCATTTACTGAATGTCCACGATGCGATTCACGGCATGAGAGAATTTGTGATTGGATCACAACTAGTGAGTATCTCTACATGTGTAATTGTGATGTATCGGAATTATCCCTAGTCGATGAATTGATGGATTTGGACACCATCAATTCTGTCGAGACTAGCACGAGGTATACTCCTTGGTGTATCCAAGCAGCTGATTCTCACTGGCTGGAGACATAGTTATGTCCGGAGTTAATCGTGGATGCTAGTTATGGTAACTAGTTCATTGGAGTGACCAGCCGTAAGACTTCATATGGTTCTCTACATATATAGATATGTCAATGAAGTTCTTACTGTGGCTTAAGTGCGATGTTCCATTGACTTGCGGTATTCAAGTCATCTTGATCGTGGGGACTTATTCTTTGACATCTTAAGCAAACATCTCTAAGGAGATGTGGACCCGGGATGATTGGGTATAAGTCGAAGTGATCGAAGGTGTTTGAATAGCCTATAAAGGATTCACCACTCCTTGCGAGGAGATGTATACCCATGGCCTCTCGTCGGATTGTTACTAAAGTCTTTGGCCAAAGCATTACATGTTTAGAGTAAAGTACTCTTCGATACATGTGGAGTAACTAGAATCCGTAGGACGAGGAAATGATACTTGGGCTAGGTGTGACGTAGTCAGCCTAGTGGGGACTGACACAATAGACCATGTCCTGAACCAAGTGGGTATAAGATGAGTGAAGGGAATGGGGCACGATTCATTCGAGCTACCGAAGGGTTTCAGAAATAGTTCTGGATCAACCGTTGATCTTTTCGGTTAATTGGGGATCATGATGTACTACTAGGTGCCACTCATGATCGTTCTATAATTAATGGTTAATTATAGATGGCCAACATAAACCGAGAACCTATTTGGTCACACTCACAACGAGTGTAATCCAAAGGATTTAAAACGAGCTTGAGAATGGGATTCTCAGACCGAGAGAAACTATGTTTGGTTGGACCAAACATAAAGCGAGCATGAAATTGTTTCAGTCGCAATGGAAGCGTGGATGGGCAGTGTCTTATGAAGACATAATGGATGGACCAAAATGGTTTGGTTCTAATCCAATGGATGAGAATAAACCAAAGGGTTTGGTTTATATTAAACGAATGAACCAAAGGTTGGTTCGGTTCGTTTTAACTTAAAATAAACCATCATGGTTTGGTTTATTTTAACTTATCCTAATGGAGCGGGTTAACGGGCTTTATGGATATGATCCATTAACCATTAAGAGAATTAGTTCTCTATAAAAGAGGGCTTAAGGGATTGTTAAACCCTAATCATCCAAAACCCTAAACCTAGTTGCCGCCCAACATATAGTTGCCGCCCAACATATTGTTGCCGCCCAACATATTGTTGCCGCCCAGCTTGTGGTGCCGCCGTCCAGCTCCTTGCCGGCGACCAACCTTCAGCCGGTGAACCTCCGGCGACCCTCCGGTGATCTCCTCTAGGTTCGGTGATAAGGTGAGCTTCCATCTCTCCTTTGCCGGCCTCTATTCCTCCACCAAAAGCTGTCCAGTTTTTCTGGACAGCTTGTTTCTTTGTTGTCGGAGCGTCGTTTGGGCGGCGGTTAGTGCTCGATAGCGCCTAACTTCGAGATTTGATCTCCGGTAATCCTCTGAGGTGGAGGACGAAGGATTCGTCAATTGGTTGATGAATACCTCTCCGGAGAAGCGAGTTTTGAGAACTCGTTTTAGGATCCGAATTTGGATTCGGATCGTGATCATCTCTCGATCACGTCGTCTTCAACACGAGGCTAGTAACCCGTACGAAGACGAAGCTCGTGACTTAGCGAAGTCATCCCTAGGAGCTCGGCGTGGATACGGATAGAGACGATTCTTACGAGGATCGTTCCGGTTGATGGCGTTCCCGCTACACGTCATACGAAAGGTATAACGTAGATAATTTTCTTTATTGCAAATTTTAATTTACGGTTATGTCTACACTTGTTGTAATAGCATGCGTGTGTTGTGTGTGTTGTAATAAATATAGATTTATTATTTTTAATTGCTTCCGCTGTGCTCATGTTTACGAAACATGATCGAACACACACACGCCGCGGTGCCGGAAACCCAACAGTGGTATCAGAGCCCAGGTTGTGTTTCGACATAATCTTAAAATGGTTTTGCGATAGTCATAATGTATTTCTGGAAATTTTCTGAATTTTGGAAATTTAGAAGTATTTATGAAAATTTTTCAATTTTGGAAAGTCTAGAAGTATTTATGGAAATCTTCCACTTTTGGAAAGTTGGAAGTATTTATGGAAATTGATATTTTCCATAAATAAAATATTTGATTAGATTCTGGAAATTTGTTTCCTAATTTAATCATGATTTGATTTGGGAAATCAAATCTTAAAATATTTTAATTCCATAAGTAGTTTTAATGATTTAAGAAATTGGTTTCCTAAATAGATTTTCCTTAATCAAATAATTCCATGAATAAAATATGTAATTAGATTTGGAAATTTGTTTCCTAATTTAATTATGATTTGATTTGGAGAATCAAATCTTAAACATATTTTATTTCCATAAATAGTTATGACATATAAGGAAATTATATACATGACATAATTGTATGCCATGTAATTGCATTAGAAGCATAACATTATGCCATGCGTGTCGTGACATGTTGATGTATGCCATGTATTCCATGCCATGTAGATAATAGTTATTTGCATGCAAAGAGGATGAGACATAAAACCCTAACTCAATATTAAAGCCTACACCTTCCATTAATATGGTTAGAACCAGAGTTCTGTTTCTTGTTTGGGTTGTTGGACTCACTCCAAGCCCGGCTCGAACCTGAACATGTTCAAATCATTGGAATAGTTTAACTCTAATATGGTAAGAGTCAGAGGTCAATCGTTAGTTTGGGTTGTTGGACTCACTCCAAGCCTGGCTAATTGGTTGAATGCGCTCTAACCATATTAAAACTATTTCGCGATTAATGGGTCGGCTTTAACTTGGAGCATCGATTTGTTGGACTCACTCCAAGGTCGATGTGAAGAGAGGTGAAGTTGGGTGCTATGCATATGATGCATACTTGTTAATGTCTTAACAACCCAATGTATGTGTAAACATTCAATTAGTTGATAGCACATTGTGATAGTTACATATACATGATATGTAATCGGAATACTTGATACCCACCATCATAGCTAAGAATGGCTTGTTGGACTCACTCCAAGGTTGTTCTTATCTATGATGGATATCAGCCCATTCGGAGATGGACCTACGATCTCCCGAAGTGATTTTAAGGGTTTTTGAAATTCGAAAAATGAATGGGATTTATAAATGTATATTGATGCATTTTAAAATCATCTTTCTCATATATGCTCGTTTTGTATTTCTAAGTTAATATATTGATCATGATGTGTTTGAATTTGCGTTCCATTTTGGATTCAAATAAATTAGTGGGCGAACTTCTTGATGGCTTAGAAACTTGAGAATTGTTCTCAAGGTGAAAAGCTTGTGTATGTCCTCGAAGCGCCTCTTCCCGCCCGTCCTAGTGACGATGCAACTTTGGACCAATTGTTGGCCTATCAGAAACATGTGAGTGATTCTGAACAAATGAGTTGCATCATGCTAGCCACGATGGAACCCAAGCTACGAAAGCAGCATGAGCATATGGATGCTCATATCGTAGTCCTTCATCTTTGTGAGTTGGTTGATGAGCAAGTGAGATTCGAAAGGTTCGAAGTCTCAAAGCTCCTCTTCACCTCTGAGATGCTAGGAGGTTCATCTGTGGTACTGCTCAATATGCTGAAGACTGTGGAGTCTTCTGAGAAGCATGAGCAGGGGACAGTGCTGTTAGTTGATTCCTCGAAGAAAGGTTCTAAGAGGAAGTCAAAGGAACAACAGAAGGGAAAGAAGAGAAGGGCTAAGAAGGTAGAACTAGCACAAAAGGAAACTTGCCATCATTATGGCAAGGAGAGCCATTTGCGAAGAAAGTACAAGATTTATCTTGAGTCCGTGAAGAAGGATAAGGCATCGGATGCCCCATCTTCTTCAGAAATCTTCTTTATTGATTGTCATTCTATTTCCTCAGACACTTGGGTATTCGATACTGGGTGTGGCTCACATATATGTAATGACATACATGGGCTAAGGAATAGAAGAAGACTCGTCAAGGGAGAGTCAAATTTGCGTGTTGGGAATGGAGCAAAGGTTGCTGCACTCGCCATCGGAACGTATTTGTTGAAACTCCCTGCAGGACTTGTCTTAGAACTGGACAATTGCTTTTATATTCCTTCGTTGATAAAGAACATCATTTCTATTTCTTGTTTAAATAGAAATGGTTTCCATTTGATGTTTAGTAACAATTGTTGTTACATAACTTTGAATGGGGTTCTTTATGGGACTGAAACTTTAAGCAATGGTGTTTATACGTTGGACGTATCCAGTGACATTTGCAATATCGAAGCGAGCAACAAGCGTGCTCGAAAGGATAATCAAATAGACTCCTACATGTGGCATTGTCATCTTGGCCATGTAAGCAAGAAACGCATGTCCGAATTACACCGATGTGGAATTCTGGAATCGTTTGAATTGGATTCATACGATACATGTGAATCATGCTTAAAAGGCAAGATGACTAAGTTACCTTTTACGGGAAAAGGTGAACGAGTGGGAGAGTTGCTAGGCCTAATACATAGTGATGTATATGGACCTATGTCAACTCAATCTTTAGGAGGCTATAGCTACTTCATTACCTTCACCGATGATCACTCACGGTTTGGGTATGTGTTCTTGATGAAACACAAGTCTGAAGCCTTTGAAAGGTTCAAAGAATTCAGAAATGAAGTAGAGAAACAACATGACAAAAGTATTAAAATACTTCGATCGGATCGAGGTGGTGAATACTTAAGTCAAGAGTTTCTTGATTATCTAAGAGACAATGGCATATTGTCTCAATGGACTCCGCCCTATACACCACAGCATAATGGTGTATCTGAGAGGCGTAACCGGACCTTGTTGGACATGGTCAGGTCAATGATGAATCATGCAACTCTTCCCAAGTCCTTTTGGGGCTATGCACTTCAGACAGCTGTTTACTTGTTAAACAGAATGCCTATAAAGGTAGTCTCAACTACTCCATATGAGATATGGAATAGTAAGAAACCTCATGTATCTTACTTGAAGATATGGGGTTGTCCTGCTTATGTGAAGCGGACTGTATCAGACAAATGGATGCTAAGTCTGATAAATGTCTATTTATTGGATACCCTAAGGAAACAAGGGGTTACCAATTCTATCATCCTGTGGAACAAAAGGTGTTTGTTTCAAGGCATGCTGTGTTTCTAGAGAAAGAGTTTCTCTTGCAAGAAAACAGTGGGTGTGTCGTCGAGCTTGAGGAGGCTCGAGAGACTCAAATAGACATTGATGAGATACCTGGTGAAGCACAACAGCCGACAACTCATAGTGATGAGCAATCGGCTGGACCTATTGTAACACCACATCTTCGTAGATATGGTAGAACACGCAATATTCCTGAGAGATATGGATTTCTTGTAAGCGAATCGAACGACGTGTTACTCATTGATGATGAGGAGCCTACCAGTTATGAAGAAGTGCTGACAAGTTCAGAAAGGGATAAGTGGCTTGGTGCCATGAAGTCGGAAATGGATTCCATGTATGAAAACCAAGTTTGGAACTTGGTTGACCCACCTGAAGGCATAAAGCCTATAGGGTGCAAGTGGGTTTTCAAGAAGAAAACCGACATGGATGGTAATGTGATTACCTATAAGGCTAGATTGGTGGCGAAAGGATATCGTCAAAAGCAAAGTGTTGATTATGACGAAACCTATTCGCCTGTAGCTATGCTTAAATTCATTCGGATGCTCCTGGCCATAGCGGCTCATTATGATTATGAGATATGGCAGATGGATGTGAAAACAGCTTTCCTTAATGGAAACCTGCTCGAGGACGTGTATATGACACAGCCTGAGGGTTTCACATCGGTTGATAAAACCAAGGTATGCAAATTGCGATGATCCATTTATGGATTGAAGCAAGCATCCAGGAGCTGGAATATCCATTTTGATGAGACAATCAAAAAGTTTGATTTCTCACAAAATCCAGACGAACCTTGTGTGTACAAGAAGGTTAGTGGGAGTGCAGTCGTGTTCCTAGTATTGTATGTCGATGACATATTACTTATAGGAAACGATGTGTCAATCTTACAGTCAGTTAAGGTTTGGTTATCCAAGACATTCTCCATGAAAGACCTGGGAGAAGCAACCTACATCCTTGGGATTAAGATCTATAGAGATAGATCGAAATGGTTGCTTGGTCTTTCGCAGTCTACATATATAGACCGAGTGCTAAAGAGGTTTAGCATGTCGGAATCCAAGAAAGGTTATCTGCCCATCAGGCATGGGGAACACCTTTCGAAGTCTATGTGTCCGCGCACAGAAGACGAGAGGATTTGCATGAGTAAGATTCCCTATGCATCCGCAATAGGATCTATCATGTATGCTATGTTATGTACGAGGCCCGATGTATCGTACGCTCTGAGTGTCACGAGCAGATACCAATCCGATCCAGGAATGGATCATTGGGCGGCTGTTAAGATGATCCTTAAGTACTTGAGAAGAACTAAGGATGTGTTCCTAATATATGGAGAAGGGGACATGGTGATACGCGGGTATACGGATGCCAGCTTCCAGACAGACAAGGATGATTCCAGGTCTCAGTTTGGATACGTGTTCACCTTGAATGGGGGCGCAGTGAGTTGGAAAAGTTCCAAACAAGAGACTGTAGCGGATTCTACCACTGAGGCAGAATATATTGCAACTTCGGAAGCAGCAAAGGAAGCGGTTTGGATCAAGAAGTTCGTTCATGAACTTGGTGTGATTCCGGCCATTGTTGAAGCAATACCGGTCTACTGCGACAACAATGGAGCAATTGCACAGGCAAAAGAGCCAAGGTCTCATCAACGATCCAAACATGTGTTTCGCCGCTATCATCTTATCAGAGAGATCATTAGTAGGAACGAAATACAAATCGAGAAAATTCCCACTGAAAGGAACTTAGCGGATCCCTTGACTAAGGCATTACCTGAAAATAAGTTTGAGGGTCATGTTCGAGCTTATGGTATTGGATACCGTAGCGATTGGCATTAGGCCAAGTGGGAGTCTGTTAGTAATATATGAGAGATGTCCTAAGGCAATCGCCTTATGTATAAACCATTTATATGATAAATGAAGATTCACTATTTGAGTATACATGTTTTATGTATTTGATTGGATCTTAAACTCATTTACTGAATGTCCACGATACGATTCACAACATGAGAGAATTTTTGATTGGATCACAACTAGTGAGTATCTCTACATGTGTAATTGTGATGTATCGGAATTATCCCTAGTCGATGAATTGATGGATTTGGACACCATCAATTCTGTCGAGATTAGCACGAGGTATACTCCTTGGTGTATCCAAGCAGCTGATTCTCACTGGCTGGAGACATTGTGATGTCCGGAGTTAATCGTGGATGCTAGTTATGGTAACTAGTTCATTGGAGTGACCAGCCGTAAGACTTCATATGGTTCTCTACATATATAGATATATCAATGAAGTTCTTACTATGGCTTAAGTGCGATGTTCCTTTAACTTGAGGTATTCAAGTCATCTTGATCATGGAGACTTATGCTTTGACATCTTAAGCAAACATCTCTAAGGAGATGTGGACCCGGGATGATTGTGTTAGTAATATATGAGAGATGTCCTAAGGCAATCGCCTTATGTATGAACTATTTATATGATAAATGAAGATTCACTATTTGAGTATACATGTTTTATGTATTTGATTGGATCTTAAACTCATTTACTGAATGTCCACGATACGATTCACAGCATGAGAGAATTTGTGATTGGATCACAACTAGTGAGTATCTCTACATGTGTAATTGTGATGTATCGAATTATCCCTAGTCGATGAATTGATGGATTTGGACACCATCGATTCATCGAGACTAGCACGAGGTATACTCCTTGGTGTATCCAAGCGGTGATTCTCACCGGGTTTGGAGATATAGTGATGTCCGGAGTTGATCGTGGATGCTAGTTATGGTAACTAGTTCATTGGAGTGACCAGCCGTAAGACTTCATATGGTTCTCTGCATATATAGATATGTCAATGAAGTTCTTACTGTGGCTTAAGTGTGATGTTCCTTTGACTTGCGGTATTCAAGTCATCTTGATCATGGAGACTTATGCTTTGACATCTTAAGCAAACATCTCTAAGGAGATGTGGACCCGGGATGATTGGGTATAAGTCGACGTGATCGAAGGTGTTTGAATAGCCTATAAAGGATTCACCACTCCTTGCGAGGAGATGTATACCCATGGCCTCTCGTCGGATTGTTACTAAAGTCTTTGGCCAAAGCATTACATGTTAAGAGTAAGGTACTCTTCGATACATGTGGACTAACTAGAATCCGTAGGACGAGGAAATGATACTTGGGCTAGGTGTGACGTAGTCAGCCTAGTGGGGACTGACACAATAGACCATGTCCTGAACCAAGTGGGTATAAGATGAGTGAAGGGAATGGGGCACGATTCATTCGAGTTGCTCAAGGGTTTCAGAAATAGTTCTGGATCAACCGTTGATCTTTTCGGTTAATTGGGGATCATGATGTACTACTAGGTGCCACTCATGATCGTTCTATAATTAATGGTTAATTATAGACGGCCAACATAAACCGAGAACCTATTTTGTCACACGCACAACGAGTGTAATCCAAAGGATTTAAAACGAGCTTGAGAATGGGTTTCTCAGACCGAGAGAAACTATGTTTGGTTGGACCAAACATAAAGCGAGCATGAAATTGTTTCAGTCGCAATGGAAGCGTGGATGGGCCGTGTCTTATGAAGACATAATGGATGGACAAAAATGGTTTGGTTCTAATCCAATGGATGAGAATAAACCAAAGGGTTTGGTTTATATTAAACGAATGAACCAAAGGTTGGTTCGGTTCATTTTAACTTAAAATAAACCATCATGGTTTGGTTTATTTTAACTTATCTTAATGGAGCGGGTTAACGGGCTTTATGGATATGATCCATTAACCATTAAGAGAATTAGTTCTCTATAAAATAGGACTTAAACCCTAATCCAAGAACCCTAATTAGAGTTGCCGCCCAACCTAATTGTGCCGCCCCCTCCATCTTCTCTCCTAGTCGGCGCCAACCCTAGGTGTGCCGCCGCCCAACTTTTGTGCCGCCGTCCAAGTCATTGCCGGCGACCAAGCTTAAGCCGGTGAACACTCCGGCGACCCTCCGGTGATCTCTTGTGGGTTCGGTGATAAGGTGAGCTCCACATCTCCTTTGGCCGGCCTCTATTCCTCCACCAAAATCTGTCCAGTTTTTCTGGACAGCTTGTTTCTTTGTTGTCGGAGCGTCGTTTCGACGACGGTTAGTGCTCCGACAGCGGCTAACTTACCGGGGATTTGATCTCCGGTAATCCTCTGAGGTGGAGGACGAAGGATTCGTCAAACGGTTGACGAATACCTCTCCGGAGAATCGAGTTTTGAGGACTCGGTTTTGGATCCGAATTTGGATTCGGATTGTGATCATCTCTCGATCACGTCGTCTTCAACACGAGGCTAGTAACCCGTACGAAGACGAAGCTCGTGGCTTAGCGAAGTCATCCCGAGGAGCTCGGCGTGGATACGGATAGAGACGATTCTTACGAGGATCGTTCCGGTTGATGCCGTTCCCGCTAAACGTCATACGGAAGGTATAACGTAGTTAAATTTCCTTTTATTGCAAATTTTAATTTACGGTTATGTCTACACTTGTTGTAATATGCATGCGTGTGTTGTGTGTGTTGTAATAAATATAGATTTATTATTTTTAATTGCATCCGCTGTGCTCATGTTTACGAAACATGATCGAACACACACACGCCGCGGTGCCGGAAACCCAACAGTGGTATCAGAGCCCAGGTTGTGTTTCGACATAATCGTAAAATGGTTTTGCGATAGTCATAATGTATTTCTGGAAATTTTCTAAATTTTGGAAATTTAGAAGTATTTATGGAAATTTTTTAATTTTGGAAAGTCTAGAAGTATTTATGGAAATCTTCCACTTTTGGAAAGTTGGAAGTATTTATGGAAATTGATATTTTCCATAAATAAAATATTTGATTAGATTCTGGAAATTTGTTTCCTAATTTAATCATGATTTGATTTGAAATCAAATCTTAAAATATTTTATTTCCATAAGTAGTTTTAATGATTTAGGAAATTGGTTTCCTAAATAGATTTTCCTTAATCAAATAATTCCATGAATAAAATATTATCTGAGATGGACCTACAATCTCCAAGTGATTTTGGGGTTTTTGAAATTCAAAAATGAATGGGATTTATAAATGTATATTGATGCATTTTAAAATCATCTTTCTATATATGCTCGCTTTGTATTTCTAAGTTAATATATTGATCATGATGTGTTTGAATTTATGCTCCATTTTGGATTCAAATAAATTGATCGGGCCGAACTTCTTGGATCGCTTAGAAACTTGAGAATTGTTCTCAAGGTGAAAAGCTTGGCGCCTCTTCCCGCTTCCCTAGTGACGATGCAACTTTGGACCAATTGTTGGCCTATCAGAAACATGTGAGTGATTCTGAACAAATGAGTTGCATCATGCTAGCCGCGATGGAACCCAAGTTACGAAAGCAGCATGAGCATATGGATGCTCATATCGTAGTCCTTCATCTCTGTGAGTTGGTTGATGAGCAAGTGAGATTCGAAAGGTTCGAAGTCTCCAAGCTCCTCTTCACCTCTGAGATGCTAGGAGGTTCATCTGTGGTATCGCCAACATGTCAAGACTGGAGCCTTCGAGAAGCATGAGTAGGGACTGTCATGTTAGTTGATTCCTCGAAGAAAGGTTCTAAGAGGGAGTCAAAGGAACAACAGAAGGGGAAGAAGAAAAAGGCTAAAAGGCAGAACCAGCTCAAAAGGGCACTTGCCATCATTATGGCAAGGAGGGTCATTGGCGAAGAAATTGCAAGGTTTATCAAGAGTCCGTGAAGAAGGATAAGGCATCGGATGCCCCATCTTCTTCAGAAATCTTCTTTATTGATTGTCATTCTATTTCCTTAGACACTTGGGTATTGGATACTGGGTGTGGCTCACATCTATGTAATGACATACATGGGCTAAGGAATAGAAGAAGACTCGTCAAGGGAGAGTCAAATTTACGTGTTGGGAATGAAGCAAAGGTTGCTGCACTCGCCATCGGAACGTATTTGTTGAAACTCCCTGCAGGACTTGTCTTAGAACTGGACAATTGCTTTTATATTCCTTTGTTGATAAAGAACATCATTTCTATTTCTTGTTTAAATAGAAATGGTTTCCATTTTACGTTTAGTAACAATTGTTGTTACATAACTTTGAATGAGGTTCTTTATGGGACTGGAACTTTAAGCAATGATGTTTATACGTTGGACGATATCCAAAGGACATTTTCAATATCGCGAGCAACTCGAGTGCTCGAAAGGATAATCAAATAGACTCCTATATGTGGCATTGTCGTCTTGGCCATATAAGCAAGAAACGCATGTCCGAATTACACCGATGTGGAATTCTGGAATCGTTTGAATTGGATTCATACGATACATAATCATGCTTAAAAGGCAAGATGACTAAGTTACCTTTACCGGAAAAGGTGAACGAGTGGGAGAGTTACTAGGTCTAATACATACCGATGTATGTGGACCTATGTCAACTCAAGCATTAGGAGGCTATAGCTACTTCATTACCTTCACCGATGATCACTCACGGTTTGGGTATGTGTTCTTGATGAAACACAAGTCCAAGCCTTTGAAAGGTTCAAAGAATTCAGAATGAAGTAGAGAAACAACATGACAAGAGTATTAAAATACTGATCGGATCGAGGTGGTGAATACTTAAGTCAAGAGTTTCTTGATTATCTAAGAGACAATGGTATATTGTCTCAATGGACTCCGCCCTATACACCACAAAGATAATGGTGTATCCGAGAGGCGAATCGACCTTGTTGGACATGGTCAGTCAATGATGAATCATGCAACTCTTCCCAAGTCCTTTTGGGGCTATGCACTGCATACAATTGTTACTTTGTTAAATGTAATGCCTACTAAGGTAGTCTCAACTACTCCATATGAGATATGGAATAGTAAGAAACCTCATGTATCTTACTTGAAGATATGGGGTTGTCCCGCTTATGTGAAGCTGATCAGACGCATAAATTGGATGTTAAGTTTGATAAATGTCTATTTATTGGATACCCTAAGGAAACAAGGGATTACCAATTCTATCATCCTGTGGAACAAAAGGTGTTTGTTTCAAGGCATGTGTGTTTCTAGAGAAAGAGTTTCTATTGCAAGAAAATAGTGGGAGTGTCGTCGAGCTTGAGGAGGCTCGAGAGACTCAAATAGACATTGATGAGATACCTGGTGAAGCACAACAGCCGACAACTCATAGTGATGAGCAATCGGCTGGACCTATTGTAACACCACATCTTCGTAGATCTGGTAGAACACGCAATATTCCTGAGAGATATGGATTTCTTGTAAGTGAATCGAACGACGTGTTACTCATTGATGATGAGGAGCCTACCAGTTATGAAGAAGTGCTGACAAGTTCAGAAAGGGATAAGTGGCTTGGTGCCATGAAGTCGGAAATGGATTCCATGTATGAAAACCAAGTTTGGAACTTGGTTGACCCACCTGAAGGCATAAAGCCTATAGGGTGCAAGTGGGTTTTCAAGAAGAAAACCGACATGGATGGTAATGTGATTACCTATAAAGCTTGATTGGTAGCGAAAGGATATCGTCAAAAGCAAGGTGTTGATTATGACAAAACCTATTCGCCTGTAGCTATGCTTAAATCCATTCGGATGCTCCTGACCATAACGGCTCATTATGATTATGAGATATGGCAGATGGATGTGAAAACAGCTTTCCTTAATGGAAACCTGCTCGAGGACGTGTATATGATACAGCCTGAGGGTTTCACATCGGTTGATAAAACCAAGGTATGCAAATTGCGACGATCCATTTATGGATCAAGCAAGCATCCAGAGTCGGGATATCCGCTTTGATGAGACCATCAAAAGTTTGATTTCACAAAATCCGCATTTAACCTTGTGTGTACAAGAAGGTTAGTGGGAGTGCAGTCGTATTCCTAGTATTGTATGTCGATGACATACTACTTATAGGAAATGATGTTTCAAACTTACAATGAAGGTTTGGTTATCCAAGACATTCTCCATGAAAGACTGGGAGAAGCAACCTACATCCTCGGGATTAAGATCTATAGAGATAGATCAAACGGTTGCTTGGTCTTTCGCATCATACATATAGACCGAATGTTAAAGAGGTTTAGCATGTAATCCAAGAAAGGTTTCCTACCCATCGTGCATGGGGTACACCTTTCAAGTCTATGTGTCCGCGCATTTAAGACGAGAGGATTTGCATGAGTAAGATTCCTATGCATCATAATAGGATCTATCATGTATGCTATGTTATGTCACGAGGCCCGATGTATCGTATGCTCACGAGTGTCACGGCGGATACGATCGATCGAGGAATGGATCATTGGGTATTTATTAAGGCGATCCTTAAGTACTTAAGAAGAACTAAGGATGTGTTCTAATATATGGAGAAGGGTACATGGTGATACGTGGGTATCGGATGCGACTCGAGACAGACAAGGATGATTCCATGTCTCGATGCAGGTATGTATTCACCTAGAATGGGCGCAATAAGTTGGAAAGGTTCCAAGCTTGACACTATAGCGGATTACTGCCACTAAGGCGAGAATACATTGCGACTTTGGCGACAAAGGCGGTTTGGATCAAGAAGTTCATCTCTGAACTTGATGTGGTCTCATCGATGATCCAAACATGTGCTTGCGCTATCATCTTATCGAGAGATCATCGGTAGGAGCGAAATACAAATCGAGAAAATTCCCCTTTGAAAGGAACTTAGCGGATCCTTTAACTAAGGCATTACCTCAAAATAAGTTTGAGGTCATGTTCGAGCTTATGGTATTGGATACCGAAGCGATTGGCATTAGGCCAAGTGGGAGTCTGTTAGTAATATATGAGAGATGTCCTAAGGCAATCGCCTTATGTATGAACCATTTATATAATAAATGAAGATTCACTATTTGAGTATACATGTTTTATGTATTTGATTGGATCTTAAACTCATTTCTTGAATGTCACGATCGATTCACGGCATGAGAGAATTTGTGATTGGATCACAACTAGTGAGTATCTCTACATGTGTAATTGTGATGTATCGGAATTATCCTAGTCGATGAATTGATGGATTTGGACACCATCGATTACATCGAGACTAACACGAGTATACTCCTTGGTGTATCCAAGCGGTGATTCTCCTTTGGAGACATAGTGATGTCGGAGTTGATCGTGGATGCTAGTTATGGTAACTAGTTCATTGGAGTGACGGTAGTAAGACTTCATATGGTTCTCTACATATATAGATATGTCAATGAAGTTCTTACTGTGGCTTAAGTACGATGTTCCTTTGACTTGCGGTATTCAAGTCATCTTGATCATGGAGACTTATGCTTTGACATCTTAAGCAAACATCTCTAAGGAGATGTGGACCCGGGATGATTGGGTATAAGTCGAAGTGATCGAAGGTGTTTGAATAGCCTATAAAAGATTCACCACTCCTTGCGAGGAGATGTATACCCATGGCCTCTCGTCGGATTGTTACTAAAGTCTTTGGCCAAAGCATTACATGTTTAGAGTAAGGTACTCTTCGATACATGTGGAGTAACTAGAATCAGTGGGGCGAGGAAATGATATACTTGGGCTAGGTGTGGCGTAGTCGACCTAGTGAGACACAATAGACCATGTCTGAACCAAGTGGGTATAAGATGAGTGAAGGGAATGGGGCACGATTCATTCGAGCTCTTGAAGGGTTTGAAATAGTTACGGATCAGTTGATCTTTTAGGTTAATTGGGGATCATGATGTACTACTAGGTGCCACTCATGATGGTTCTATAATTAATGGTTAATTATAGGCGACCAACATAAACCGAGAACCTATTTTGGTCACACGCACGCGAGTGTAATCCAAAGGATTTAAAGCGAGCTTGAGAATGGGATTCTCGGACGAGAAACTATGTTTGGTTGGACCAAACATAAAGCGAGCATGAAATTGTTTCAGTCGCAATGGAAGCGTGGATGGGCCGTGTCTTATGAAGACATAATGGATGGACCAAAATGGTTTAGTTCTAATCCAATGGATGAGAATAAACCAAAGGGTTTGGTTTATATTAAACGAATGAACCAAAGGTTGGTTCGGTTCGTTTTAACTTAAAATAAACCATCATGGTTTGGTTTATTTTAACTTATCTTAATGGAGCGGGTTAACGGGCTTTATGGATATGATCCATTAACCATTAAGAGAATTAGTTCTCTATAAAATAGGACTTAAACCCTAATCCAAGAACCCTAATTAGAGTTGCCGCCCAACCTAATTGTGCCGCCCCCTCCATCTTCTCTCATAGTCGGCGCCAACCCTAGGTGTGCCGCCGCCCAGCTTTTGTGCCGCCGTCCAAGTCATTGCCGGTGACCATGCTTCAGCCGGTGAACACTCCGGCGACCCTCCGGTGATCTCTTGTGGGTTCGGTGATAAGGTGAGCTCCACATCTCCTTTGGCCGGCCTCTATTCCTCCACCAAAAGCTGTCCAGTTTTTCTGGACAGCTTGTTTCTTTGTTGTCGGAGCGTCGTTTGGACGACGGTTAGTGCTCCGACAGCGGCTAACTTACCGGGGATTTGATCTCCGGTAATCCTCTGAGGTGGAGGACGAAGAATTCGTCAAACGGTTGACGAATACCTCTCCGGAGAATCTAGTTTTGAGGACTCGGTTTTGGATCCGAATTTGGATTCGGATTGTGATCATCTCTCGATCCCGTCGTCTTCAACACGAGGCTAGTAACCCGTACGAAGACGAAGCTCGTGGCTTAGCGAAGTCATCCCGAGGAGCTCGACGTCGATACGGATAGAGACGATTCTTACGAGGATCGTTCCAGTTGATGCCGTTCCCGCTAAACGTCATACGGAAGGTATAACGTAGTTAAATTTCCTTTTATTGCAAATTTTAATTTACGGTTATGTCTACACTTGTTGTAATATGCATGCGTGTGTTGTGTGTGTTGTAATAAATATAGATTTATTATTTTTAATTACTTCCGCTGTGCTCATGTTTACGAAACATGATCGAACACACACACGCCGCGGTGCCGGAAACCCAACAGATTGGGTATAAGTCGAAGTGATCGAAGGTGTTTGAATAGCCTATAAAGGATTCACCACTCCTTATGAGGAGATGTATACCCATGGCCTCTCGTCGGATTGTTACTAAAGTCTTTGGCCAAAGCATTACATGTTTAGAGTAAAGTACTCTTCGATACATGTGGAGTAACTAGAATCCGTAGGACGAGGAAATGATACTTGGGCTAGGTGTGACGTAGTCAGCCTAGTGGGGACTGACACAATAGACCATGTCCTGAACCAAGTGGGTATAAGATGAGTGAAGGGAATGGGGCACGATTCATTAGAGCTACTGAACGGTTTCAGAAATAGTTCTGGATCAACCGTTGATCTTTTCGGTTAATTGGGGATCATGATGTACTACTAGGTGCTACTCATGATCGTTCTATAATTAATGGTTAATTATAGATGGCCAACATAAACCGAGAACCTATTTGGTCACACGCACAACGAGTGTAATCCAAAGGATTTAAAACGAGCTTGAGAATGGGATTCTCAGACCGAGAGAAACTATGTTTGGTTGGACCAAACATAAAGCGAGCATGAAATTGTTTCAGTCGCAATGGAAGCGTAGATGGGCCGTGTCTTATGAAGACATAATGGACGAACCAAAATGGTTTGGTTCTAATACAATGGATGAGAATAAACCAAAGGGTTTGGTTTATATTAAACGAATGAACCAAAGGTTGGTTCGGTTCGTTTTAACTTAAAATAAACCATCATGGTTTGGTTTATTTTAACTTATCCTAATGGAGCGGGTTAACGGGCGTTATGAATATGATCCATTAACCATTAAGAGAATTAGTTCTCTATAAAAGAGGGCTTAAGGGATTGTTAAACCCTAATCATCCAAAAAACCCTAAACCTAGTTGCCGCCCAACATATAGTTGCCGCCCAACATATTGTTGCCGCCCAACATATTGTTGCCGCCCAGCTTGTGGTTCCGCCGTCAAGCTCCTTGCCGGCGACCAACCTTCAGCCGGTGAACCTCCGGCGACCCTCCGGTGATCTCCTCTAGGTTCGGTGATAAGGTGAGCTTCCATCTCTCCTTTGCCGGCCTCTATTCCTCCACCAAAAGCTGTCCAGTTTTTCTGGACAGCTTGTTTCTTTGTTGTCGGAGCGTCGTTTGGACGACGGTTAGTGCTCCGATAGCGCCTAACTTACCGGGGATTTGATCTCCGGTAATCCTCTGAGGTGGAGGACGAAGGATTCGTCAATTGGTTGACGAATACCTCTCCGGAGAAGCGAGTTTTGAGAACTCGTTTTAGGATCCGAATTTGGATTCGGATCGTGATCATCTCTCGATCACATCGTCTTCAACACGAGGCTAGTAACCCGTACGAAGACGAAGCTCGTGACTTAGCGAAGTCATCCCGAGGAGCTCGGCGTGGATACGGATAGAGACGATTCTTACGAGGATCGTTCCGGTTGATGCCGTTCCCGCTACACATCATATGAAAGGTATAACGTAGATAATTTTCTTTATTGCAAATTTTAATTTACGGTTATGTCTACACTTGTTGTAATAGCATGCGTGTGTTGTAATAAATATAGATTTATTATTTTTAATTGCTTCCGCTGTGCTCATGTTTACGAAACATGATCGAACACACACACGCCGCGGTGCCGGAAACCCAACAATAACTCCTTATGTAGGGAACCATAGTGACTTCAGGTTTGAGGACTATTCATACCTATAGTCACATGAGAAAGTTTATGACACTCATATGACGATCCATGAAACTTTCTCATGGTGGGTCAGTTAAGTATATATTCTCTAATATATACCCATGTGTCAACTTGATATCATATATCCATGACTTGTGAGATCAAGTCATCAATTGACCTACATGCTAGTCTTTATGTATTAATATTGCCCTTGCATATTAATACTTGACTAGGAACATTTAGGAAAGTGTTCTCTACAGCCTCTCATAATCAATTCTGCCAATTGATGTGTTGTAGATAAGAACCTACTTTTCTAGGGCATTATTATATTTAATTTAGCTGGCACAAGCAAGACGTAAATATAATAACCAATCCTTTGCCTTTATAGAATATGATACAAAATGTTCCCTATTCAACCATCACATGATTGGTTCTAGGGCTATAACTAACAATCTCCCACTAGCACTAGTACCAATCACTATAATATTTGATACCTAGTGACCTAGTGTGACCATCATGCTTCCTCTGTGGCAAAACCTTAGTCAATGGATCTGCGATGTTAGCTTCTGTCGGTACTCTGCATATCCTCACATCTCCTCTATCGATGATCTCTCGAATGAGATGGAAGCGCCGCAGTATGTGTTTGGTCCGCTGATATGATCGAGGTTCCTTAGCCTGTGCAATAGCCCCATTGTTGTCACAATAGAGGTCTATTGGATCTGCAATGCTAGGAACTACCCCAAGTTCACTGATGAACTTGCGGAGCCATACAACCTCTTTTGCTGCATCAGACGCAGCAATATACTCGGCTTCTGTTGTAGAATCAGCAACTGTGTCCTGCTTCGAACTCTTCCATCTCACATCTCCACCATTCAGGCAAAACACGTACCCCGATTGCGATCTATAGTCATCCTTGTCTATTTGGAAGCTTGCATCACTGTAACTCTTTACAGTTAGCTCCTCATTGCCACCAAATATCAGGAAATATTCTTTCGTTCTTCATAAGTATTTAAGAATATTTTTAACTGCTATCCAGTGACTTTCACCTGGATCCGACTGGTATCTACTCGTCATGCTTAAAGCATACAAGACGTCAGGACGAGTACAAAGCATGCCGTACATGATAGACCCTATAGCAGATGCATAAGGGATCTTATCCATACGATCTCTCTCCTCCTTAGAAGAGAGACATTGAGTCTTCGAAAGACTCACACCATGTGATAAAGGCAGAAATCCTTTCTTGGAATTTTGCATAGCAAAATGATCTAGCACTTTATCAATGTATGTACTCTGACTTAGGCCAAGTAATCTTTTAGATCTATCTCTATAGATCTTGATGCCTAGAATATAGGCAACTTCACCTAAGTCTTTCATCGGGAAATAATTCCCTAACCACATCTTCACAGACTGGAGTGAGGGAATATCATTTCCGATGAGAAGTATGTCATCTACATACAAGATAAGAAATACAACTGTGCTCCCACTATTTCTCTTGTAGACACAAGGTTCATCTTCATTCTTGATGAAACCAAACTCCTTGATTGCATCATCGAATCGAAGATTCCAGCTTCGAGAGGCTTGCTTTAGTCCATAAATGGACCTTTGCAGTTTGCATACCTTTCCAGGATGCTTTGGATCTTCAAAACCCTCAGGTTGTGTCATGTACACATCCTCGAGTAGCTTTCCATTCAAAAAAGCGGTTTTGACATCCATTTGCCAGATCTCATAATCGTGGTAGGCTGCAATAGCAAGTATGATCCGAATGGATTTAAGCATCACAACTGGTGAAAAGGTTTTATCATAGTCAATACCATGAATTTGTTTGAATCCTTTAGCCACCAATCTACCTTTATAGGTATGCTTATTACCATCCATGTCAGTCTTTACTTTAAAGACCCACTTACACCCAATGGGTTTTACCCCTTCAGGTGGATCAACTAAAGTCCATACTTGGTTAGTGTACATGGATTCCATTTCGGATCTCATAGCCTCTAGCCATTTCTCAGAATCTGGGCTCATCATAGCTTCTTGATAGGATGTAGGCTCGTCAAGATCGACAAGCAATACATCACCTTTGTCAGTCAAGAGAAAAGAATATCTCTCGGGTTGACGACGGATCCTATCAGATCTACGAAGAGGTTGGTCTACTTGAACAGGTGTTTGCTCCACAACTCTTTGGGCAACAATTTTCTCATCCACAACACTTTGTGGTGCTTGTTCATTTTCCATCGAAGACTTAGTGTTATCTTCATCTTGAATTTCGTCAAGATGAATTTTACTCCCACTAGTTTTTCTAGAAATAAATTCTCTTTCTAGAAAGACAGCATTTCTGGCAACAAACACCTTGCCAAGTGTGGGATTGTAAAACTAATATCCCTTAGTTTCCTTGGGATATTCTACAAAATAACACTTATCTAATTTGGGTCCTAGTTTATCTGAGACTTGACGTCTAACATAAGCTTCACAACCCCAAATCTTTATAAAAGTCATTTTGGGACTCTTCCCAGTCCATAACTTATATGGTGTCATTTCTACGGCTTTTGATGGGACGTGATTAAGTGTGAAAGCGGCTATCTCTAGAGCTAAACCCCAAAAGGAAGTAGGTAGATCAGTCTGGCTCATCATTGATCGTACCATATCTAATAGAGTATGATTTCTCCTCTCAGATACACCATTCCATTGTGGTGTTCCAGGTGGAGTGAGTTGGGATATTATCCCACACTCAGCCAGGTGATCATGAAACTCTTGACTAAGGTATTCACCACCTCGATCTAATCGAAGTAGCTTAATGCACTTACCAAGTTGGTTTTGTACTTCATTCTTGAATTCTTTGAACTTTTCAAAGGATTCTGACTTATGTCTCATCAAATATAAGTAGCCAAATCTACTCATATCATCAGTGAAAGTAATAAAGTACTTATAGCCTCCTCTGGCTTCGACATTGAAAGGGCCACATACATTAGTATGTATGAGTCCTAACAAGTCCGTCGCTCTCTCGCCATGTCCACTAAATGGAGTTATAGTCATCTTTACTAAAAGACAAGATTCGCATACCTCATATGATTCAAAATCAAATGAGTCCAATAATCCATCTTTATGGAGTTGGGATATGCATTTTTCATTTATGTGACCTAGGCGACAGTGCCAGAGATATGTTTGGTTCAAATTATTCGATTTGAACCGTTTGGTATTTACGTTATAAATTGGGTTTTCTAAATCTAGAACATAGAGACCATTCATAAGTGGTGCATTACAATAGAACATTTCATTCAAATAAATGGAACAACATTTATCCTTTATTATAAAAGAAAAGTTTTTCTTGTCTAAACAAGATACAGAAATTATGTTCTTCGTTAATGCAGGTACATAAAAGCACTCCTCTAGTTCTAAGATAAGCCCAGTGGGCAAAGAAAAAGAATATGTTCCTACAGCTACAGCAGCAACTTTTGCGCCATTAGTACGTTACTAACTTTCTTCTTGAGATTCGGTTCAGCAGTTCTTAACATGCTGAGAATCTCAGGCAAAGGCTTATCAATTTCATTCATGTTATAATTCATGACGAATTGATTATATGCTTCCGGCAATGATTGCAGGATAACATCGGTTGTCAATTCTTGGCTCAGTAGAAAACCTAGTCTTTCAAGGTTCTCAACGTACCCTATCATTTTAAGTACGTGAGTTCCTTCAGGTGTTCCTTCTTTCATATTGCATGCAAAAAGAGCCTTAGACACTTCAAAACGCTCGTGCCTAGCTTGTCCTTGATATAGTTGCTTCAAATGCTCAACGATACCATAGACATCCATGTTCTCATGTTGCTTATGAAGCTCAGAGTTCATGGTGGCAAGCATAAGACATGACACATCTAATGCATCATCTTGATGCTTCTTATAAGCATCCTTTTCAGCACGAGTGGCCGTAGGGGAGGGTGTTTCAGGGATAGACTGCTCTAGGACATACAGTTTACGTTCTTGCTTGAGGATAGTCCTCAAGTTCCTATACCAGTCTAGAAAGTTAGCTCCATTGAGCTTGTCTTTCTCAAGGACAGATCGCAAGTTGAGGGGGTGTGTCGTGTTAGATGACATGGTGATCTACAACATTAAAATGCAAAATTAAGTATCATACCTAAGTCATTTAATTAGGCCTTTAATTAAATGAGGCTCCCACTAAATTCTCATAGCTTTGATATGAGCTAATCATTGATGTAGGCAAACACATTTTGCTTACATCATTAACTTCTATTTAACTATAAATTTATATGGGATAAAGATCCACATCATACTTCGTCTTGAGTTAGCTTTGGCTAATCGCCCAAGACGTAGTATGATTATGTAGGCAATATTTTGCCAATTACATCTGATGTAACTCTTTAATAGCTTTGGTTAAGTTTAGATTAGTTTAGTGCTTATTCCTAAACCAGCTTCCAGGTCGTGGCGAGGCACAAAGGCCTTCTTTGATATCAGAGCAACGACCACTTTCTAAGACAAAGTTGATGTTCGGAAATCACACAAAACTAATTTTTAAAACTTATGTTCAAAGCTAATATATGCCTCTACTTTCTTAATTAATTAAGAAAAACTTAATTAAGTCTTAACCAAGTTTGATAGCGGGACATCACGATTGTCCACTCGCACTCTTCCAAGATAAAATGCATTGCTTTGCTTTGCCAAACCCAACAACAAATGATCGAGGAAGTAGTGAGTACCAAACTTTGGTAGGCATATCGTTTTTGACTTATTATGAAATAAACTTAAACATGCATCACATACATATTAGCATACATCACATATAAGCTAAATTAACATGCATCACATATATATTAAACTAAGCGTGTCATGGTTATGGCCCTTATTCTACAATCTTCTCAAGCCAATGAAAAGATTGATTGGTCAACCTAGGGATAGCATCTTCTCCCAAGTGCTTCCTTTTGATTGTCTTGTGTTGTTGACTTCCTCCTTGTAACGTCATCTTCTAATGGACCCTCCATCTTTATTTTGTATATTTCAAAAGGAGAAATACTCGAGTTACATTCGAGTCTAAAACTAATTTTACAAGAAGAATTTTAGGAGAAAGGCACGACACGCAGGCCGTATTAAGAATTACAACACACACATTCACAAACTTTTTGGGACTAGGCCATAACCATGCACCATGTCAATTTTAACTTTTAAAAGATATCAGATATTTTATTATGTTTGAAAAATTGCTAATGCAATTATCAACTCATAATAAAATTTATCCTACTTCTATATCATATATAAAATAGAGAAAACCTATTTTTTTTTATACGATCTTTCGCAAGTGGCTCTGATACCACTGTAGAGATCTTTTTTATGCAAAATAGCATATGCGCAACGGAAAAATAGGATCCCTTCCAAGTGATCCTTGCAAAATAAAACCTCGTACAAAAAAATAAATTTCTCTAAAAGTTAAAAACTTATCTTATAGGAGAATATTACCTTTGTTGCGTGCCCTTTTTAATCCCGCTTCCCCTTGGGTTTGTTGGATCTTTTAGCACGTTCAAATGTCCGTGCCTCTATATGTATCCACACGAGCAAGCTCTTGTCTCACAAAAGAAACTAGAAGAGATCTCCTTTACTTCTTGCTAGAGAAGTCCCTAAAGGAGAGGAAGGTAGGGAAAAAGAGAAAGGAAGAAGAAGACCACTCTTCTTGCTAGCCTACACTCACAAAAGCCACACAACCAAAGCCTCTCACCACCAAGCTCTCTCCAAGCCTCAAGCTTCCACCAATTTGGCCGGCCACCCCATGGAGTGTTTTATAGGATTGAAAAAACCTTTCACCTCCTATCACATTCAATGCAATCAATTGCATTGAAAAATAATCAAACATGTGGAGAAATTCCAAAGGTCAAAACCCTTTGTCTCCTTCCACCTCATCAAGCTTAGGTGGCATGCTTATGTGGCATTCATGCATGTTGAATTAATCTTATTAATTCAATAATCTTATGTTATCATATTGAATTAATCTTATTAAATCAATAAGGTAACATATTGAATTAATCTTATTAAATCAATTAAGCTTAGGCTATCATGATAACATATTTATTTAATCTTATTAAATTAATAAGCTTAGCATATTGAATTAATCTCATTAAATCAACAAACTAAAATTCTCATTAAGCTTAAAGTCCAAAAACCATTTTGTACTTAAGCTTATTCCCAAATTATTCTAGTTAAACTAGAATGCACTAATTATTCTAATCATCATGCTCTTTGTGTGTGACCCTATAGGCTCTCATAACGTTGGCAGTGGATCTAAACTCTTTTAGATACACAAGCAATGAACGACATCTAGCAATACATCATTGCTACCCAAGTTACGAAATAAGTCAAGATCTGACTAACCTTTCCGTGACTACTATAATGTATGACCGTGTCCTTCTATCCTTGATATCAGATTGACCAATGAGGCATAGACCGTGTCATCCTCGATCAATCTATGTGTTTCTTGATCCCTGAGTAAACTAACTCAAACAAATGAGCTCAATATCTCATATTGACTCATTCGAGCATGGCCATGCGTTTTAGTAGTTCTACTCAATCAAGGGACCCACAGATATCACTCCCGTCATATGGGAGGGATAGATCCCATCTACATCACTCACATCCCTCCGCATAATTTGTTATATACCTAGTAATCGCCTTTATGGTCCACCCTGTTACGGGTGACGTTTGACGATACCAAAGTACATAACTCCTTATGTAGGGAACCATAGTGACTTCAGGTTTGAGGACTATTCATACCTATAGTCACATGAGAAAGTTTATGACACTCATATGACGATCCGTGAAACTTTCTCATGGCGGGTCAGTTAAGTATATATTCTCTAATATATACCCATGTGTCAACTTGATATCATATATCCATGACTTGTGAGATCAAGTCATCAATTGACCTACATGCTAGTCTTTATGTATTAATATTGCCCTTGCATATTAATACTTGACTAGGAACATTTAGGAAAGTGTTCTCTACAACCTCTCATAATCAATTCTGCCAATTGATGTGTTGTAGATAAGAACCTACTTTTCTAGAGCATTATTATATTTAATTTAGCTGGCACAAGCAAGACGTAAATATAATAACCAATCCTTTGCCTTTATAGAATATGATACAAAATGTTCCCTATTCAACCATCACATGATTGGTTCTAGGGCTATAACTAACATTTTAATTGTATGATAAAGCATACTAATTAAAGAATGGCTAACCTTAACTTTCTCTTTTGGCCCGGCTTTGAGTCTCTTCTCGGAGTAGTCCTCGCGATCGGAGTTGGAGTTGTAGTTGGATTTGACTTCGGACTCAGACTTGGACTATTCCAGTCTTGCCATGTATGCTACGTCGATGCCTTCTTCTTCGTTGTCCCAAATTTCATGAAAAGCTTTCCTTGCTCCCTTTTGCTTGGGTTTGAATTTCCCTTTCTTTTTGTTCTTCGATTGCCACCTTTCTTGTTGAATTATTCTCCGTACTATATTCACTATCGCGACCTCCTTTTCGAATTCAGACCCGGGTTCATCCTCAGGTTCGGATCCTTCTTCTTGCTCGGGAGGTGGCTTGCTCTTCTCCTTTCTTCTTTTACCTGCAAGCAAGACAACTCCTTTCTCAGCCCGGACCGCATTAGTTTATTCATGAAGTTCAAATTCCGAGAATAGTTTATCTAATCTAATTTTAGAAAGGTCCTTAGAAACCTTGTAGACATCGACCATGGATGCCCACAAGGTAGTCTTAGGGAATGCGTTTAGAACATATCTTATTAGATCCCGATTTTCAACCTTCTGTCCGATCAAGTGTAGGCTATTCATGATATCTTGTATGCAAGCGTGTAATTGGGTAGCCGTTTCGTGTTCATACATCTTAAGGTTATATAATTTATTAAACAATAAATCACGTTTACATACCTTAGTGTCATCGGTTCCTTCGTGTAGATCGATGAGCTTGTTCCATAGGTCCTTCGTACTGATGAAGGGGCTAATGCGATTGAGCTCCTCTTTCGACAAACCACATTGTAGAATTTGGGTAGCCTTGGCATCGGCTTCCACTTTTCTTTTCATGGCGTTCGTCCATTGATAGTAATCCAACGATTCACAAACTTCATTAGTAGAAAGTGTGAACCCGGTTTGGATTACGATCCACATCTCGATTTGGGTTTTTTAAAAGCATTCCATCTAACCCTTCTAGTATCGGAAGTTATCTCCATTGTAAAACAGATGTCGGACGGTGCTAAACCCTTCAAGATGGGCCATAAAAAAAACCTTGCAACAACAAAAACAAAAAGAAAGTGCCAAGACTCTCGTCTTGGATTAGTAGTGCGGGAGTAGGAATTAATGATACGATGAAAGCTTAAAACTTACGAATTGAAAAACTTAAAAATGAAAATAAATCCTTTTGAAAAGTTACTAGATTGGTGGTTGTACCAAATCGTAGTGCCCCCGCTCTGATACAAATTGTTGGATCGAAATGATCGCTTGAGAGAGGGGGGTTAATAGCACACGTAAAAACTTTTTTCTTTTTCGTTCGAACAAAAAAAAATTGTAAAGAAAGTGCACAAAGGAAACTAAAGAAGACAATTTTATTTTTACTTGGTTCATAGCCTACTAGTTGCTAATCCAAGGCCCTAACGGTCCTGGACCACGTACGGAGGGCAATTCACTAAAACACTCTTCCTCGTTTGAGGTAGGAGTTGACGATTACAAAGATACGAGAAAACTCGAGGTAGAGAGACAAACCCCTCTCTCCTCATTACGATAAAAGATCAGAAATGTAAACTTAAATATAAGCAATCTGAATTGACAACTTAAGATGTTACCGATGACTAAGGAGATGGAGGTTTAGCTCGTGTTGTCGGTATTTTGGCAGCACTTTGTCGAAGAGTCACGACATTGCAGGAGCACTTTGGAAGCTTTGGAATGATGAAAATGGTGAAGAACACTTCTTCTTTTATAGCCTTTGAGAACCCTAAACGTTGAGCTCAAGTCTTATCATCAAAGGCCACCTTACCCTAAGATAAAGGGATGAGGTTTTGACTATCCTTGAAGTTGGAATTTGAACATCAGTTGAATTGGCCGGTTGAACTGATGCCCAGGATTTTCATCTGCATCAAGAGTTAGCTCGAAAATGACATTGAAATAAGTGTTTTCGATGGCTACCAACTGTCCGATCTCGACATAGACCTTCCATGGGATGTCTTAGTTGGATCGTCGCCTAGGGACATCCCAGTACCGAGGACTCGACCTTACTTACACTTACTCACATGAGCTTACCTCAAGCTTTACCTTTGTAGCATTTGTTTCCGGTCTCCACCTGATTTCTTTGGCTCCCTCCGAAGTCCTCCCGGTGTTGCTCGACCACCACGGTTTCTCAACACGAAAACCTCCGGGTGTCGTCAGACCTTCAGATTTAGCTTAGCATTCCTGCACACTTCATTCAACTCATGAGATAATGATATAAGCTTAATTTTGTGTCTTTACCATAATCAAAATATAGGTTCGATTATCCGGTGCCCCTGCACCAACACAGCCGATTGGGATTATGACCAGTCGACTGTCGTGAGTCGACTGGTGATTGACTACTACTGAATTGCGGCCACAGACGTAAGGTGACTCGACTGGCATCCCAGTCAAGGCGGTGCCTCGATTGCCCTTGAGCAGTCGATTGCCATGTAGGCGATCATTTGAGGTTTAATCGCGAGCATAAGAAGCTCGATGAACTCGACGATTGACTAGATTGGCGATCAAGCGATGGTAATGGCGATTGGTATCGATGTATCTGATAGGCTGGAATGCCAACGTGTATTAAGTTATTGTGAGACAATGACTACAGGAGCAATAGACTGATGGGTATGAGCAGTCGACTGCTTGGTGGAAATTAGCTTGAATTGTAGCTTTATAAGGAGCTCGAAGGGGAGATTTTTGCCAATGGTTCTTGGGGCGATTTGAAGGGGAATAGTTGTTGTTTTCCAGTCCTTCAAAGCCAGTTCAAAGCAATCAACAAACAAGCATTCAAGTTCACATTTATAAAGTTTTCTTTACGTTGTTTTATGTATTTCACTTGAATTTGCTTGTATTCCTTTCTTATTGTTGTAAGAACTATTGTAAGTGGTTTTCTCCACCTCCAGAGTGTTTTCTGAGAAGGAGAGGTTGATTATTGGTGTTTTGCATCGTTAGGGCTTATTTGAGCTCAACCCGTGAAGTAGGAACCCTAAGGTTCCAAACCACGTTATATCCTTGTATTTTGCGTGTGCTTGTGTGTTTGTATTTGTGTTCATATTCTATTTTTGTAGAAGAAATGGTGACCGCTAGAGGAGGGGGTGAATAGCATTTCGATGCTCGATGGAATTCGTTCCATCTATAAATTTCGTTAGCGCAGCGGAAATAGAAATAATAGCAATAACGAAATAAGACAAACACAATTCACGACACGAAATATAATGTGGTTTGGAACCGAATGGTTCTTACTCCACGGATCGAGCTCTAAAGAGCTCTAGTGATGCACACGTAACCACTAATCACAAATAACTCCTTCTCGGAACAATATGGAGGTGGAGAAACCTTGTACAAGTGATCTTACAATAGTAAGAAATAAATACAAGCAATTACAATAAGGAAATGCACTACAAGTAATTGAAAAACACTTTACAATTGCTTTTGGATTGCATGCTTTTGGTTGCTTGAAGAATTGCCTTGGAGACCCTGATTTGCAGCAACAAATCGCCCAAAAGTAGCTCAAGAACCAGTTGTGATTTCTTCCTCCACGAGCTCCATTTAAAGCTGTTGCCTGGGCTGGAAATTGCCTATCAATTGACTGATCGGGACCATCAGTTGACTGATGACACTATTGTTGTGAGACAATGGTGTGATCCACGCTGGAAAAATCCAACGGATATGACAGAAGTCGACTGATCATGTCCATCAGTCGACTGATCGAGCCTTCACTCAACTGCTAACTAACCCCAGCGATGAGTCGGACTCCATTCTATGCGAATATCGAGCACCGGGCCGATCGATAGGCCAATCGACCGACTTCCCACCTGCATTGGATCGCTAGGGCACTCCCTTGATCAAACCCAAGTTGACTCTCACCAGTCGACTGTCACATGGTCCCAATCGATTGATACACCTCAAACATGAGGTTTTAACCTCAAACATGAGGTTTAACCAAAGTATGGTGCCCCCATACTTGCTAGACCACCCGTAGCCTAGACCTAACCCTTCTAGCCACCTCCATCAGGCTCGTGGCTATCGGATCCCTCCATGTCATCTATGACTTGTTCATCCATACGCTAGCCTTCAGGTGCTTCCATCGGCTATGTCATGCTAACGGTGTCTACACCGCCAAGGCACATTGGACTTACACTGCCAAGACTCCCACTTGGACTTTACGCCGCCAATATCAAATCCCTTGGACTTCTCAAATGCCAAGTACTCATGACTTGGACTTTCACCGCCAAGACTCAAGCTTGGACTTTCCCTTACCAACCCATGTTGGACTTTCCATGCCAAGACCCATGCTTGGACTTTCTTCATAACATGGTCAACCTTAGTCAACCATCAAAATCCTCTCGAGTCAAACTCGAGTCCGGTCAATCATGACCCGGGTCGATTGTGCCAAAAATCTCCCCAAAACAATATCAGAGATCAATGTCAACCCTTCATGTCAAACATCAAAACATCTCTCGAGTCAAACTCGAGTCCGGTCAATCGTGACCTGGGCCGATTGCACCAACAATCTCTCCCTTTTTATGTTTGATAAAAACACATACCTTTGAGTTAGAACACTAACTCAAATCTCCTTACCAATTATCCCAAATTGGTAATCCCATAAATTCCAAAACATTCTTCCCCAAACATTCTCTCTCTAACATTCTCCCCCTTTTTGACTAACATCAAAAAGGTCTTCTCTCCAAGGAGGTCAATGTCTCATGTCCCAATGAAATCTTATAATCTCCCCTTTGGTCAAAAAAATACATAGGATGGCTACCATCTTCCTAGTGATAAGTTTCATATCACTCAAGAGAGGCAATCCTATACACTCTCCCAATTTCCAAATTGGGTATCTCCTAATTCCATTTTCCTCCTCATGAGGAAAAATACCATCCATCGTCCCATGATGTACCTCCCCCTAAAGGCTTGCTCCCTTTGACCATTGCACCAACAATGTCCTTGGAAAGTCCCTAAGCCAATAGGAACTCTAAACCATCAAAATTAGGTTCAAAGTTCAACATAGAACTTTCCCATCCTTAAATTTGATACATCACCCTAACAACTCTCCTAAGCCATATCCAATGGATTTTCACCCTTTATAATGCTTCCCAAAGCATATCCTAGGGTTAGGAGTGGTTAGGGACCTTTACCATAGCTGAAAATAGGCTAAACAACGTTGTTTTTCCTGAAATCAGCCCGACAGTCGAGTCTCTCAAAAATCAATCGACTGCCGTGCTCATCAGTTGACTGCCAATAGGGACAGTCGACTGATAACTGAAAAATCTGATTTTCAATTATTAGAAATGAAATTTCAAAAAACATAAGTAATTATATGTAATTCGAAAAATCATGAAAATTCATACATATAATACTTATAACACATACAATGAGTGAAAAATGTTAGAAAAATATTTTACCCTTAAAATATCAAAATTGATACAAAGTTCAAAAGTGAAGAAAAACTTCAATGTTTTAGTTCACTTTGTATCAACTTCATCAATGATGATTGCTATCAAAAGATAGACTTCACCAATGTTTTCTAAAAGGATTTTAAAATAATTTTGAAAACCTATATTGGATCATGTTCCTTGGGCTCAATGTACATGACTTGTACACTAGCTTTCCTAATGATCCACCATCAAGGTAAGATGAGTTTTAGTTCATCTAGATGCAAAAACTATGCACCTTGAACTTGACTCATATCCTATCATCTCACATGTATCTAGGGTATATAAATACACACACAAGTCAATGTGATGTGAGATGTGGGTTTTGTTCATCCTAATATAGGGCTTCATGCATTTTTCTAAGGCAACCCTACTTGATTCCCTTATAAATGGGATTTCAAGTTATGACATTGTCCTTAAATCAATTTTAATCAAATTAAATGCATGAATGATCAAGGCATAAATGATAACATAGTTAAGCATGGCCAATGATCATGATGTCATGACATATGATATAATCTAAAAACACATGACATTAAACCTTAATCCTAAACATGATCATGACATATTAAATGATTAAAAAATAAATATGATGTCATGGCATGTTATATGGAAAACAAAGCATGACAAATAAAATGTATAGGTATAATAATACCTAAAACTTAGTATTAATTGTTATTTGATATAATTAAGTATATTTTACCATATTATCACTTTTCTCCCAAGTGTACCAAAAATCCAAAATGACACACTATGACTTCTAATCCTAAATTATGTCAATTTAATTAATTTTTCATAATTCCAAAAATATATTGGCACATCCTAAAATATTTTAGGATCATAATATCAAATCTATTTCCAAGGTATCCATAACCCTGAAAATTACCTAAAGTGCCACCTTTACCAGGGTTTGGTTAACTACTGATGTGAGCGAAACATATAGGATTTTAGGAGTAGTTTTGCTCACATCTCATTACATTTTATGTTAGTTTCATGTGTATGTCACTCTATTTTGCATGCATTACATATTTTCTGGTTCGAAGGTCTGCTCTTTGTACTTTTGTATGCAGGATAGCATTCGGGGGAAAAAGGTGCACTTTCGGAGCAAAAGAAGGACATTTTACAGCTAGACGCAGAATGAGACACGACCAGGGCATGTGGCTACACGGTCTTATCCAATGGGTGAGGCACACGACCTGGCCATGTGTTTCCACACGGTCGTGTGGCTGCCCACCAGACTTGTGCGACTAGGGTTTTTCTAGATTTTACAGCGGTACGAGGTGATGTCTATATAAGGATGGCTCCACCCAAACCCTAGGGGGGAGGTACGACGGCTAGGACGGCAGGCCGAAGCCCTAAAAAGCTTCGAGAACTTGCAACGGGGAGGAGGAACACCGTCGGAGGTCCACGCCTTGCACTTCAACGCCGGAGAGAAGACCACGAAAGCATTGTAATCGTTTGTTCCTGCGTTTTATTCCTTATGTATTCGAACATAAACATGCTTTGTGATTCTTCCTTCATATACATGGAGTATTACTTTCGATTCTAGGATTAGGGAGTAGCTTGTGTGCACATTACAATGTTGGTTCATGTTAAATTCTGCCTTTGAGTTTGATTTGACAATTGGTAGTTGTTTTTACTATATCTATACGTGTTTGGTTTTCTATCTACTATGCTTAGGCGATACGAGGTGTGACAACCCTCGTATTTTAGATTTAGGGGATTTTATACAAGGAACCTAAGGGTAAACCTAATCTCCTATAAATGTGGGTAGAAGAGTGCGGTGGAATTGAATAAAGTTCATCATAGGGATTGATTTGGCATCTTCGTACCATCTATCCCATCCTTTTAGGCAGAGATAGCTCCCGCTAGATACTGCTGATCATCGGGAGAGTGTATGATGTCCCTTCCACAAAACCATAGATAAACTTCTAGACAACACCAATTGACAACATTGTTTTATGATACACAAGCGAAATCGAAGTCCTAGAATCACCTTTGAAGACCTCGGCACACTCCCTTCCTCCTCTGTGTGACACCGTATAGAGTAAAGTCCACCGACAGCCCTCACTAATCAAAACCTCTTAGAGTTATGTCCGAACAATTACAACCACTGAATATATTGATATTCAAATCCCAGTCCATGTGGGATCGATAATCTTTATTAAATGATGACATCCATGCACTTGTGAGCATTGAGCGCGAGCGCGCACTTTGAGTCTTCGTCATAGGATTTGAGGTCGCGTTCGTGCGCATCAAGTTTTTGGTACCGTTGTCGGGGACTGATCGATTCGATTTCAAAATCGAACAGTGGTAAATTGGATCGGATTTAGGATTAGATTTATTTACTTGCTTTATTTTCTTTTTAGTTTGCTTCATTTTCTTTAATTCTATATTTTCCATATTTAGATTTAGTTTTTTACTTTTAGCAGTAGTTTCCTATTTCCTTATTGCATCTTAGATTTTGCTTAGCTAGATTGTTTTGTTTTTTGCTCTTAGAATAGGGTAGCACTCCTAATTTTTGCAGCTCAGTTCTTCGTATGCTTAGACGCTTAGGATCGGGAGGCCTGATTCCGATCGACATAGAAATCGAACGGACCTTTCATCGCCGAAAAGAAGAGCAGCGAAGGATAGAGGATCAAGCCGCATCCGAAGTGAACATAGGTAGCCGACCTCTGTGGGATTACGCAACTCCTAGCGCTAGAGGATTTAGGCCGAGTATAGCTAGACCATTTATTTCAGCGAATAACTTTGAACTTAAACTAGCACTTATACATATGGTCCAGCAGAGTCAATTTGGGAGAGCTGCGACTGAAGACCCGAACCGGCACCTAGAGGCATTTTTAGAAATCTTCTCAACAATGAAGATTAATGGAGTCCCTGCTGATCCGATCCGCTTGAGCCTATTCTCGTTCTCATTGCGGGATAAGGCTAAGGCATGACTTCACTCCCTACCTTCGGAAAGCATCACTACATGGGAGCAATGTGAGCAGCAGTTCCTGAACAAATACTTCCCACCAAGCAAGAATGCTCACATGCGCCATCTTATCACGAGCTTCCACCAGAAGGAGGGGGAGTCCTTATTCAAGGCTTGAGATCGCTACAAGGGGCTACTCTACTAATGCCCCCACCATGGACTGGAAAGGTGGCTGGTGATCCACATTTTCTACAATAGGATCACTTACGCCACGAAGATGTCCCTAGATTCTGTCACAGAAGGAGCACTGATGAATAAGACCATAGAGGAAGCAGAAGAGTTGATTGAAGAAGTGGCTCAAAACCACCATCAATGGGCTTCCGAACGTGGTCAACCAACACCTGCAGCGGGATGATACACTGTCAACTCCATGGACCACCTAGCAGCAAGGATGGATGCGCTCAGCAGATGATTCGAATCTATGAATCCTTCATCTGCACGCGCTGCCATTGACTTTAGAGAGGGAGCGGCAGCATATCGAGAGGACCACCATGGAGGGCAGGGAACCCTAGACAAGAAGATCGAGCATTGTGATGCGGTTGGGGACTACGACCAAAAGCCCAACAACCCATACTCCAATACCTACAATCCTGGATGGTGGAATCACCCGAATTTCTCCTATAAGAATAACTCGGGAACCTCCCAACCATCAAGGGGGTATGGGCAGTAGCAGGCCAATAGGCAGCGCCCATAGAAGTCTAGACTGGAACTGATGATAGAGGACTTCATTGCTACCCAGACTAAGGCCAATGAGGAATTTCATCGCCAACATCAGAAATATGAAGAATCACTCAGAGACTTGAAGGCCACCGTTCATGGCCTTACAAGTCACACAAGGATGTTGGAGACACAAGTGGCCCAGATAGCCCAATCCGTGTTGCAACCTGTGAAGAGCACTCCGTTATCACCCGAGCGGAGTCAAGCTAAAGAGGAAGTAATGGGGTAGAGTAACAAATTTGCCAAGGGGTGTGCAGCCATGATTACCACCCTACCTGATCAAGTTAAAATTAAAGATAAGATTCCACTATAGCTTGAGGACCCCGGTGAATTTGTTATCCCCTGCTCAATTTATGGGGAGAGTTTCGATGAAGCGCTATGCGACTTGGGGTCATCAATCAGTGTGATGCCCTACGCATATTATCTGAAGATGGGACTGAATGGGCTCCAACCAGTGAATCTTGGTATTCGTATGGGGGATGACTCAGTCAAGAGCCCGTCGGCTTGCTGGCACATGTGACTATGGTGATTGAGAATTTTGTGATACCCACGGACTTCATCATACTGGACATAGGACCGGATCCCCAGAATTCTATCATTCTGGGAAGGCCTTTTCTGGCAACTGTAGGGGCATGCATAAATGTGAAGGCACACTAGATCTCACTGGAGGTAGATGGGGAGATCATCCTCTTTAGCCTTTCAGAGCACAGGGCTCCCTACCTCGACGACTTCACATTTAGTAGAATGAAGTCGGAACCGCCAGATGAAGCTCCCGAGATAGATGAATGGAGGTTCACTGAACCTCCAAAGCCGAGTAGATAGTGGAGTGCGATCGAGCTAAATGACCTTAAATAAAGCGCTTCTTAGGAAACAACCCAAGTTTAGTTTTAGATTTCCCTTTGTATTGCATGCATTTGTTAGATTTTAGTTTTGATATCCATCTCATTTAGAGTTAGGACTAGAAAAGAACTTAGCTAGGCAAAAATAAAACTCATATTAGCCTACACGGCAAAATGTATGAGAAGATTCGAATCCTAACACAAAATGGGGAGAGAAATGGGGACACACGGTCTGGCCGTGTGTTTTCACACGGTCGTGTCGCACGAAGTTAAAAGGGGTGAGCCGTGTGTTTTCACCCCATTGTGCCGTGTGCTTCGAAAGCTCTTGCCCTAGACGTGTGGTTTCGTCTTCCCAACCATCTAGAAGTACTTTTAACCTCTAAGGAAGCCAAAAGAAGCAAGGATGAGGAAGACCAAGCATGTAGCACCTCGATTTGACGCCTCGGAGCGACGAACAAGGAGAGACAACACTCCTCAAGCTCCGGAAGAGGGTAACTCCCTACCCACTCTTATTTTTCGCAACAATGAACATAGAGATAGATATAATATGCTTTCTACTCATAAACTCACTGCTACTAGGTACTTAGATGAAGATTTGCTAGAGTCTTTATGGTTGTTGGGTGATATTCAAGCCCTATTTGCAAAAGTGGGGTGGGAAGAGACGATGGGAATAAGGCACCCAACCTTCCCTAGGATAGTTCTAGAGTTTTTGAGTTCCTTAGAGGCAAAAATTTTAACGGGTAGAGAGAGCGAGGAGGGTAGGATAACTTTTAGGCTTTTTAACATTGAGTATGAGTGGACCCTTCACCAATGGAACTCATGTTTTGACTTGCCGAGTGGGGGAGAGAGAAGACTCCCTATTGGGTTTAACTCTCGGATAGTTTGGACTGAGTTGACGTGGGAGCACACTTATGACCCATCTAGGGCTAAAGCGTTGCACCTCTAAAACCTCATTTTTCGATACCTCCACCGCATCATGGCCAGTACTATATTTGGTCGTTGGGAGAGTGATGGTGTAGTTAGGGCTAGCGAGTTTCTTTGCCTCTGGGACATGCTACAAGAAAGGAGTAGCATCGATGTAGGGTCCCACTTCATTAGACACTTAGTGAAGATGGGCAAAGCAGCACGAGGAGAGATTAATGTGGGAGGCCTACTTACCCACATTTGCCATAGGATGAGGTACGTTTACACTGCATTAGAGAATATAGAGGGGAGCCCTAGGAGTGTGCATGACCATGAAAATGATTGTGAGAGAAGGAGACTCTTTATGCTTTGTAAGGAAAAATCTGACGGCCCTTAGGCTCCCCGACCTGGATAGTACCACCATCGCTATACACGCCAACTGGCATTTGGATCTGATAGTGGAGTCCCCTCCACATAAGGGACCATCCACATCAGCGCCCATCTCTCCACCTTTATATAACTCTCCCTCTAGTCCACACATGCATAGGAGCCCACCTAGTCCACATCGACATGTGCCTGCACCTGCACCACCACCTTTTTCTACTTTTGAGTAGGATGCAAGTATGTCGGCTTATGATTTCTCGGGGTTCCGATTGTGCCTCGACGACATTTACACTAAGCAGCAGACGCAGAGGCAATGATGAGAGGAGCAGAGTGCCTACCAGCAGGCGGAGTTCCAGGGATTTTGGGAGCATTTCTAGCGGGCTGAGGAGTTCTACGACGAGGCCCGCATATACTTCCAGGAGGAGGCTGCTCATCACCAGGGTGAGGCCACCTAGTGTAGAGAGATGAGACAACACATGCACGCCTAGCAAGCACAGTGGGCTAGGGAGGAGGAGCACCGAGCAGCTGCTGCATCCACCAGCTCCCAGATCGACCACATGTACATGTGGCATCAGTGAATCAGTAGCAAATTCTCCCAGGATCTAGAGATGCCGAGGCTCCCAGACTTTCCACCTCATCCACCATACTAGAGGTATATTTTCATTTAAGTCTAGGAGGGGCCCAAAAGTCTATTTTGTTTTGTTTCCTAGTAGTAGTTTCTTTTCTAGTGTTTTCATTCATTTATTCATGCATGGGTTGTTGAGTTTCTTTCAGTACTTAGTTTTTTTTATCTGTAAAGCTACCTCAGTAGTATTTTTAAAAAGTCTTCTTCATGAGTTGTTTTCATGAGTAGTGTAACTACATTTATCTCGTTGTACTTTATTTTATTTGCTCTAATGAATGTTCTAGACTTACACTGGTCAGCTTCTATTTTTACACCTACACATGTCGAACACTCAAAGGGAAAATCTAGTATATACCTAGTTATGATTCACCTCAATAGTCCAGTACTTTGGAATCCATAAGTGACTCTAGGTTTAGCATTTTAGTTACAAGAGATGCTCGGATTGTGTAAGCCCATTCAAAAAAATCAAAATCCCGGTGAGTAAAAAAAAAATAAAGAGAGAAAAAGAAATGAAAAAGAAAAAAAAAAAGAGAGAAAGGAAAAAAAAGGAAAAGAGATTATGAGGGATAAAAAAAATAGTTGTCGTGGGGTGGAAATGGTTAGGTGCCCCTTTGAGACCGAGTTAGGTTACTGGGGAAACACCTACCAATTTCTCTCAATACCGAGCACGCCTTTGAGACTTTATGCTAGATCTAGGAAACGACCCTCGCTTTGGGCAGGTAAGTGTCTAAGAGACGGAAACCTTAGGAAAGCTATGGGGTGACGACTTAACTCACCATAGAACGGGCATCCCCTAAGAATGGTTCGCTTAGCACAAGCACGAGGAGCTAACTTAGTGAATTTCTAGAATATATTTATTCTGCTTTGATTGTAAATATCACTTGATAAATTTAGTTATCATGCTAAGTATGGAACAATGTCTTTTAAATTTCATGGTACTGAGATTTTCTCGAGGACAAGTAAAGATTTAAGTTTGGAGGAAGTGATGTGACCGAAACATATAGGCTTTTAGGAGTAGTTTTCGCTCACATCTCATTGATTTTATGTTAGTTTCATGCATAAGTTACTCTATTTTGCATGCATTTCCTATTTTCTAGTTTGGAGGTCTGCTCTTTGTACTTTTGTGTGCAGGATAGCATTTCGGGGGAAAAGGCGCACTTTTGGAGCAAAAGAAGGACATTTTGTAGCTAGATGCAGAATGGGACACGGCCAGGGCGTGTGGCTACACACGACCGTATCCAATGGGCGAGATCAGCCACCCTAGGGCCGCACACAGTGTAACGCCCATAAAATTCCTAGCAATCTTACAAGAATTTTTGGCATGATTATAATGGGCTTTTTGTGGGTTCTTTCAAAAAATAAAAGAAATAGAGCCAAAAAGGATGCAAGGCCTAGGAATTGAACCCCAAACCTCTAGTAGATACCAAAGCCCTAAAGATGCATCCAATAACCAGAAGCCCAGCAGTGTTGTACTATTAGAGGAATATTTGAAATTATAGTTAGGGGTAAGGGAGACTAAGGGACACTTCAAGAGAATAAATAGGGAATGAGGAGACAAGAGAAAAGCCACTTCTCCACATCTCCTCTCTTTCTCTTCTTCTTCCTCACCGAAACCTACCCCTCTCCCTTTCCATTTTCCAAGATCTATCCAAGCAAGAAGAAGGCTAGGTTTGGCATTCCTTAGGGTATCTTCCAACCAATAGCAAAGCGAAGGATGTAAGTATCCCCTCACCTGCATACAAGTAGTTTTTCGATTGATGTTATTGTGTCAACCTCTTCTTGAACCATTCGGCCAAGATCTTGATTTGAGTTTTCAATGAAGATTCATGCCATACCTTGGATGAATATGAGGAAGATAAGATGCTAGATGGATTAGGTTAAGTGTTTGACCTTAAAACCCCCAAGGACCCTTCGGCCAAGACCAATATTTGTGCTCTCCATGATTATCCATGCTATAACTTGTGTAAATATGAAGATGATAGGTTTCTAGATGAGTTTGGTTAAGTGGTTGATCCCCAACTCCCTCTAAGACTCTCGGCCAAGTCCCTTTAGACACGTATGTATTCTTTTATGCCTTGTTTTAGAATGAGTTCATGATAACTTTTGATGTTAGATGAAGATAACATGCTCTATGCTAGGATTTAAATGAGTTCATGTCATGTTTGATGTTAGAAGAAGATAACATGTTCTATGCCATGCTATAGATGAGTTTATGCTATGATTATGCTATGGTTTGATGGTAGATAAAATAACATGTTGTTGGATAATCTAGAGTTAAGTGGTTGAGCCTTTAAGCCCTTTGAACCATTCGGCCAAGACCCCTAATGTGCTTCCTATGCCATGTTTAGATAAGTTCATGATAACTTTTGATGTTAAATGAAGATAACATGTTCTATGCTAGGTTTTAAATGAGTTCATGCTATGTTGATGGTAGAAGAAGATAACATGTTATGTTGATGGTAGAAGAAGATAACATGTTTTATGCCATGCTATAGATGAGTTTATGCTATGTTTTGATGGTAGATAAAGATAATATGTTGTTGGATAACCTAGAGTTAAGTGGTTGAGCCTTATGCCCCTTTAAACCATTCGTCCAAGACCCATTTAGGCCTATCATGCTATGATCTATAAATTGCCATGTTATGTTTTGAATGTAGATATAGGTAACATATGAAAGCTAAGCTTGATTTAAGAAAGGGATCTTAGGTTGTCTTGGAATTCTCGGCCAAGGCTTATTTAAAATCCTAAGTGCCCTCTCATGCCATGCTTTATATGTTAAAGAATTAACATGTGGTTAGTTAGGCCATATATAAGTTGTTTGGTGTTTAAAACTTGATAGAGCTCCATGAAGTTTAGGTCACTCAATGTATACTTGTTCATGATGTTTATGCCTTATGCCATTCCCTATATGTGTGTAATGTTAACATGATGTTAATAGGGCCCTTGCTCAAGTTGTTTAGCATGATTGGTTAGGTCACTACCATATGTCTATATCAATAGTAGGGATGCATGATAAATTTCTGCACATTACCATGTTAAATGTATGGCCATGTTATGCTCATTACCTTGTGATTGTATGAATGTATGATGTTTTATAAAGAAGGAACATGATATGCATGAAAAGAAATATGATATGTTATGAAGAAGAAATATGTTATGAAAAGGAATATGATATGTTATGAAGAAGAAATATGTTATGAGATGAAGAAGAAATATGATATGCCATGATAAAGAACATGATATGTTTATGAAATGAAATATGATATGTTATGATAAGAAGCATGTATGTATTTTAGTTTCTGCATGGCTTGTACCAAGACCCTAACAAGGTCCAGGGGATGGGCTCCCAGATGGCCTAGGCCGACGGTCATAAGTACGGGCTTTGGATGGGCCTCTATGTTATGTTGCCCCTAGGTCGACGGACATAGTACGAACCTAGTATGATGATGATGATGTAGTACAATGTCGGGCCCAATATGTTGAGATTTATGTTCAAATACCTATAATATATGTTTCGAAGAGCATCCTGCATATACCTTTATGTTATGCCAGCTTATGTCTATGATGTTATATTCATGTTATGCCTGCTTATGTCTATGATGTTATATTCATGTTATGTCTGCTTATGTCCATGATGTTCTGCTTATATCTATGATGTTATATTCATGTTATGCCTGCTTATGTCTTTGATGTTATATTCATGTTATGCCTGCTTATGTCTATGATGTTATATTCATGTTATGTCTGCTTATTTCCATGATGTTCTGCTTATGCCTATGATGTTATATTCATGTTATGTCTGCTTATGTCCATGATGTTCTATTTATGTTATGCCTGCTTATGTTCTACGATGTTATATTCATGTTATGCATGTTTATGTTCCTGTATGTTTACATGTTATGCTTACGTATGGTTTTTATGAGTAGGACAGGATCTTACTAAGCCTATGTGCTTATAGTTTATGTTCCCTTGTACTGCAGATAAGGGTAAAGGGTGGCTAAACTAAAGGGAGCAGTAGGAGGGGCAAAGTGTGTGTGGTAGTGGCATGGTGGAGGAGATCTGTTATGTTCTTTATGCATGTTTTCCCTAAGATGATTTTGTTTATGGGCTTGAACTAAGCACTAAGTACTTATGAAATAATGATGCATGCTCTATGTTAAGAAGAAGTATCTATGAAATGACGATGCATGTTTATGTTTAAAAGAAGAAAAAAAATGTCTAAAGTCTTCCGCTGTAAGAAGTATATGTAGTCTTCCGCTGTAATGTATGTATGTATGATCGCGTCACGCGCCGCCCCTTCGGACCCTGGGAAAGGGCGGGCGTGACACATGGCTTGGTCGTGTGTTTCCACATGGCCGTGTGGCGGCCCGCCAAACTTGTGCGACTAGGGTTTTTCCGAATTTTGTAGCGGTCCGAGGTGATGTCTATATAAGGATGGCTCCGCCCAAACCCTAGGAGGGAGGTACTATGGCTAGGACGACATGTCGAAGCCCTAAAAAGCTTCGGTAACTCACAACGGGGAGGAGGAATACCGCCGGAGGTCCACGCCTTGCACTTCAACGCCGGAGAGAAGACCACGAAAGCATTGTAATTCTTTGTTCCTGCATTTTATTCCTTATGTATTTGAACATAAACAAGCTTTGTGATTCTTCCTTCATATACATGGAGTAGTACTTTCGATTCTAGGATTAGAGAGTAGCTTGTGTTCACATTACAATGTTGGTTCATGTTAAATTCTGCCTTTGAGTTTGATTTGACAATTGGTAGTTGTTTTTACTATATCTATGCGTGTTTGGGTTTCTATCTGCTGTGCTTAGGCGATACGAGGTGTGACAACCCTCGTATTTAAGATTTCGGGGATTTTATACTAGGAACCTAGGGGTAAACCTGATCTCCTGTAACTGTGGTTAGTAGGGTGCGGTGGAATCGAAAACGGTTCATCGTAGGGATTGATTTGGCATCCTCATACCGTCTATCCCGTCCTTTTGGGCAGAGATAGCTCCCGGTAGATGCGGTGGCTCATCGGAAAAGTGTATGATGTCCCTTCCATAAAACCACAGATAAACATCTAGACAACACCAATTGACAACATTGTTTTGTGATACACAAGCGAAACCGAAGTCCTAGAATCACCTTTGAAGACCTCGGCACACTCCCTTCCTCCTCCGTGTGACATCGTATAGAGTAAAGTCCACTAACAACCCTCACCAATCGAAACCTCTAAGAGTTACGTCTGAACAATTACAACCACTGAATATATTGATATTCGAATCCCAGTCTCTGTGGGATCGATAATCTTTATTACTTGACGACATCCATGTACTTGCAGGCATTGAGCGCGAGTGTGCACTTTGAGTCTTCGACGGTCTCCGTCGTAGGATTTGAGGTCACGTTCATGCACATCAACTACCCATCCATTTAAAGTTGGCACACCTAAACCCATCTAGAGTGAATCGATCAGGCTCTTAGGAACCCAAAACCTATTTGAGCTCCTAGGGTTTACTACGTATTCCTTAGGGATAACCTCCCTAGATACCTTCCTAATGACCCTTCTAGGCTTGTTAGCCTTGGTCATTTGGGTCTTGCCTAGGTTAACTCTATGGGTAACTCCCCTTGTAACCTTCTTAGTGGCCACCCTAGGTTTCTTAGAAACCCTAGCCACTAGGCACACACCTTGGTTACCCTTAGGGATGACTTCCCTAGTAACCTTGGTCTTCCTAGACCTAGTTTGTGTTCCATAATCAAATGGAACACTATAATAAACCACCTTAGACTTAGGTTTGTGACTCAAACCTTTCTTGCCCTTGGTTGACTTTTGTCTCTTAGACCTTAGGTGTTGGCTTTGACTTCTAGACCCTTTGGTTTGACCATTTTACCTTTGAATTTGATTTGTCATTTTTGCAAGGGTCTTTTCAAGTTTCTCAAGCCTTGACCTCAAGGCTTGGTTTTCCAATTCTAATTGCCCAATTTTCGATTTTTCATTTGGTCTTTGGGCATTGTTTTTCCTAGGCATATGCCTAGTCCATTTAGGGTTTAAGCCCAGGTGGTCTTTAATTTTTCTAATAGATTCCCTAGGTAAGGTTTTCCTAGGGACATTAGTCCCAAATTTCTCCTTATTTGAAAAGTGGACATTCTTAGCTCCTAAACAAAAATATTTATTGTTCCTAGCATGCTTTTCATGAGTAATAGCAAGTGAATTGTAATTTCTAGCATGCTTTTGCCTATTAACTAAAGACGGTGCATTATTGAAATATACCTTAGGGTTAGCCTTATCTCCCTCTACTTGTGATGCTCCTTCCTTTTTCCTAGGGCATTGGCTCCTATAATGTCTCGGTTGTTGGCATTTGAAGCACACAACGTGCTCCTTGCTCTTCTTGGTGGGGACACTGGCATCCTTTGACTTTTCTTGACTTTTAGGCATCAGAGGAGGTTTCCTTACTCTCTTTGGGCACTTGCTCTTATAGTGCCCGGATTCCCTACACCCAAAGCAAATTATATGATTTTTGTTTAAACCTAAATTGCTTGAGTTACCTAGGGTATTTGTGGTGGTTGGAGTGGATTCTTCATCTCTCCCTGAGGTGGATGGCTCCTCTTGAGGTTGCTCCGGTGTGGATGGTCTCTCCTCCCCCTCAATCCTTGAAGTGGAGGCTTCTTCCACTTTTTCCTCTTCTTCCACTGATTCGGAGGTTGACTCCCTCTCAACTTTCGGATCCTCACTCGCTTGTGAGGATGAGGATTCATCTTCGGCCTCCTCTTCTTGAGCCGGAAATGGGTCTTCATGGAGCTTGGCCAATTCCCTCCAATGCTCCTTGACATCCATGCAATCACCTAGGCTACACAAGAAGTCATTAGGAATTAAATCAAAAATAAATTTGATTACTTCTTGTTTTTCTGGAATTGTTGGAGTTGCTCCACACTCCATCTCTTCTTTTTGAGGAAGCCACCTTTTGGTCCTCTTGGATATTCAAATCCTTCCATGAAGATGGACCACTCCTCAAAATCTCTCATCATGATAAAATCTTCAATTCTTCTCTTCCAAGAATTGAAGCCTTCTCGTCCATATAATGCGTAAGGCATCGGTGTGTTGATGTCCCATCCAAGTTATTCTTCAACTTCCATCTTCTTCCTCTAGCGGTTTTCTCCCGCCGGTTAGTCCATAGAAGAGCTCCTAGCTCTGATACCAATTATAGAGGAAATAGTGACCGCGAGAGGGGGGTGAATAGCGTTTCGATGCTCGATGGAATTTGTTCCGTCTACAAATTTCATTAGCGCCGCGGAAATAGAAATAATAGCAATAACAAAACAAGACAAACACAATTCACAACACGAAATATAACGTGGTTCGGAACCGAATGGTTCCTACTCGACGGATCGAGCTCTAAAGAGCTCTAGTGATGCACACACAACTACTAATCACAAATAACTCCTTCTCGGAACAATCCGAAGGTGGAGAAACCTTGTACAAGTGATCTTACAACAGTAAGAAATAAATACAAGCAATTATAATAAGAAAATGCACTACAAGTAAAGGAAAAACACTTTACAATTGCTTTTGGATTGCTTGTTTTTGGTTTCTTGAAGAATAGCCTTGGAGACCCTGATTTGCAGCAACAAATCGCCCCAAAGTAGCTTAAGAACCAGTTGTGATTTCCTCCTCCATGAGCTCCATTTAAAGTTGTTGCCTAGGCTAGAAATCTCCTATCAGTTGACTGATTGTGATCATCAGTCGACTGATGACACTGTTGCTGTGAGACATCAATGTGATCCATGTTGAAAAATTCCAACGGATAGGACATCAGTCGACTGATCATGTCCATCAGTCGACTGATCGAGCCTTCACTTGACTGCTAACCCCAACAGTCGAGTCAGACTCCATTTTGTGCCCAAAATCCCGAGCACCAGTCGACTGATCACAAGATCATTCGACTGATAGGCCAATCAGTCGACTGCCTACCTATGGTAGGCGACTGCTAGGGCACTCCCCACAGTCAAACCCTAGTTGACTCACACTAGTCAGCTGTCATATGGTCCCAGTCGACGATACACCTCAAACATGAGGTTTAAACCTCAAACATGAGGTTTAACCTAAGTATGGTGTCCCCATACTTGCTAGACCCGTAGCTTAGGCCTAAGCCTTCTAGCCACCTCCGTCAGTCTCGCACCTATCGGATCCCTCTAAGTCATCCATGACTTGTTCATCCATATACTAGTCTTTAGGTGCTTCCATCGGCTATGTCATCCTTGTAGGATCCTTGAATGGCTAGAGGGGGGGGGTGAATAGTCTCTTTTCGTTTTCTACAAAAAGATTAGTAGAAACACAACAAATACAATAATAATGAAAACGAAAATGCAATGCTAATGCGGAAGCTTTTACGTGATTCAGAGATAACGCTCCTACTCTACGGCGATCTTTAAGGTGGATCAACCCAAATTAATATTCACTAATAAGCTTTCTCTTGTATAAAACCTCCTCTTCTTACAAAAGATGACAATGGAGATTTGAGAGGAGGAAAGGAATTAACACACTTAGAAAGCTTGGAAAACTTGTGGGAGCTTAGGAGAATGATCAGAATATATGCATTAGGCACTTTTTGCTCCCCTTGGCCTCTTTTTATAAGAAAGAGCCTCTTTTTCCCGTTGGAGGTCTATCAGTCGACTGAAGACTTACATCAGTCGACTGTCGTCGATTATAACGGCTTCTGAACAACCAGATTCACGGGATTTGTGCCGATCACCAGCGGAGAACTATCGATCGATTGCCAGCGATGGCGATTCGAGTCGGCTCACGGCGCCTTTACATTCGTGGCGGTCGGTACGGCGGCTTGTATCTTGGCGATGCAGTGCGAGTCGACTCTCAGCGATTCGGATAACTTCGATCACCTCTAATGCTACATTTTAAAGGCCAATTCGACTAACACCATGTTCCAGTCGACTGGAACACCCCAAGTATGACTAATTCATACTTGAAAACATACCCTAAGCCTAGACTTAACCTTCTAGCTTCTCCATCAGCCTTGTGCCTCCGGGATTTCTCTGAGTCCACGACTCCATCCATGCGCTAGCCTTCAAAAGCTTCCTTCAGTTTCGTCATTCTTTGGGTTTCTTCTTTGCCAAAGTACGCTTGGACTTTACGCTGCCAAGACTACATGCTTGGACTTATGCCGCAAAGACATGCCTTTGGTCTTTCTTTGCCAAGGACTGCTTGGACTTTACGCCGCCAAGACTACATGCTTGGACTTACGCCGCCAAGACCTTTCCTTTGACTTCTCTTTGCCAAGATCAAACTTGAATTTTCCTGTCACTTAAACATGTTCACAATTAGATCACAAGGCATTGCCTAACTTAGATGATTATCCAAACATCAAAATATATAAATGCTTGGGGCATTGTTGCACCAATAATCTCCCCCTTTTTGATGTTTGGCAATCACTTAAGTTGTAACGCCCGCCCTTATCTCCTCTCAGGGCGGTGCTACTTTTTATATATATATATAACATGACATATAGGGATCATTTCACAATCTACATACTTAGACATGTTATCATGACCTAAACCTTCTTTTATGCATGCATCACACATCATATTCATAATTAGCATGTTAACATATCATAGCTTCTTTTATAACATGCATCACATTTCATATTCATAATTTGGCATGTTCCATATCCTATCTCATTTTACCACATGCATAACATGAAGATCTATTCATGAGTTCTATCATATCAAACTTTTATAAGTAATTGAACAGTAACATAACTAAGCAACATTCAACATGGTACTAATAACTCTCAAGTCTTATAAGCGGAAGCAATTGTCTTAAGGTGTTCACGGAGCATATAAATATAGGCAGATAGTAATAGGGTCATTTTCCACCATGCCACTATCACACACACTTGGCCCCTCCTGCTACTTCCTCTTAGTTCATGTTTCCTTTATCTGCAATATATGGACAACATAAACTATAAGCATATAGCTTAGTAAGATTCTTGCCTACTCACAAAAGCCACAAACTTCATCAAACAAATAGAAAGCAGGAGCATACTAGCATAAATAGCATAAGTATTTCATAACAACACTATGCATCAACTTACCAACGTAATGAGAACATAAGCATGGCATACAATTTACATAGCATGCTAAACATAATTAAATCTAAGCAGGGCATAAATTAAACCATAAGCATTCATGGCATCATCAACCCTAAACATGCATAAAGGACATAATCATAAGTATTCTTAAACTTGACATAAGCATTCATAATTTCCTCAATTCTAACATGCATAAAGGTCATAATCATAAGCATTCTTAAACTTAACATAAGCATTCATAATTTCATAAATCATAGACAAGCATCAGGGACATAATCATAAGCATTCTTAAACTTAACATAAGCATTCATAATTTCATAAATCATAGACAAGCATCAGGGACATAATCATAAGCATTCTTAAACTTAACATAAGCATTCATAATTTCATAAATCATAGACAAGCATCAGGGACATAATCATAAGCATTCATAAAAGTCCTTTCTTTTCAAAACATATACATATAGGTACTTTAACATAATCATAACTTGAATGGGGGGCCCCAGGTTAAGTACCACATAATGCGCGTTCCCTAATAGGCTGGGGTAGCGAGCCACCAGACCTATTAGAGCAAGACCTCTTACGTCTTACCAGGGCAAGACCTCTTACGTCTTCTTATGTCCCTATGGATTTGATTAACGACCACCTGACGGGTCGGGTACTTAACCTCTTACAAAGTAAAATACTTTATTCCTTTCTTTCTTGTCATATCATAAAGAATGCTCTTAATCCCCAACATAAACAGGGAAGCATCTCAATCTTGTCTTATCATAAGGAGAGCTCTTAATCCCTACTTGAAAGGGAAGCATCTCCATCTTATCTTATCATAAGGAGAGCTCTTAATCCCTACTTGAAAGGGAAGCATCTCCATCTTATCTTATCATAAGGAGAGCTCTTAATCCCTACTTGAAAGGGAAGCATCTCCATCTTAGACATTTCATAACATACATGCAATCATAACATAATAGTACCCTAAAGGGGTCCTAAAGCATAAACATGTTTATCACAAAAGCATATTTCAGAGGCATATTCATGGCATATTAAATCATAAAACATGTTCATCTCAAAGGCATATTTCATGGCATATTACATCATAAACATGTTCATCATATAGGCATAATTCATGACATATTATAATCATCCACATAACATATTTCATGGCATATAAAAATCATAATTATGTTCATCACATAAACTTATTTCATGGCACATAAAAATCATAATCATGTTCCTCACATAAACTTATTTCATGGCACATAAGAATCATAATCATGTTCATCACATAAATATATTTCTTGAAGGCATACAACCTAATACAACTTCATAAGGGGTATTTTCATGAAACCCTAACCCTAAACCTAATGTTGGCCGAAACATGTAGGGCACCATTTTCTTTATTTTTGTTACATAAACTCCTACTTGAAGGCATACTACCTAATACAACTTCATAAGGGGTATTTTTATGACACCCTAACCCTAAACCAATGTTGGCCGAAATATGTAGGGTACCAAAATTTGATTCTTGTTACATAAATTCATACATGAAGGCATATGACATAACATAACTTCATAAGGGGTATTTTCATGAAACCCTAAAACCATTGTTGTCCGAAACATATAGGGGCACAAAGCTTGGATTTTTGTCACCTAAAAATTTCTACATGAAGCATACAACATATCAAAATTTCCTTAGAAGCATTTTCATGCAACCCTAGCCCCAAAATACTTGGTTGGCCGAAACTTGCAAGGGCAACAAGACTTATATTTTGTCCCTAAAATTCCTACATGAAGCATACAACATATCAAAGTTTTTCTTAGAAGCATTTTCATGCAACCCTAGCCCAAAAATACTTGGTTGGCCGAAACTTGCAAGGGCAACAAGACTTGTATTTTGTCCCTAAAATTCCTACATGAAGCATACAATCTATAAAATATCTTAGAATCATTTTCATGCAACCCTAGCCCCCAAAAACCTTTGTTGGCCGAAACATGTAGGGTATCAAGCATCCTATTCCTTTCATGTATCATGTCCTACAAGAACTAATATACTGCAGGTGAGGGAATCTTACATCCTTCGCTTGCTTTTAGTTGGTAGATGACCTAATGGAAGCCAAGAACTAGCCTTCCCTTGCTTGGATGAGGTTCGGCCAAAGGGTGAAAATGGAGAGGGGGAGAGATGGTTTTCGGTGAGGAAGAAGAAGAGAAGAAGAAGTGGCCAAGTGGAAACTTCCCTCTTCTTTATAAAGGGAGGAAGAGAAGTTTCCTTTCTCTTTTCCATGCCTCTTCATTTACCCCCATCACACTTATCTACAATTTCCCCCCTTCCTCTAATGATCTAATCCTATTGGGCTTCTGGTTAGTGGGTGCATCTATAGGGATTGGCTATCTCTAGAGGTTTGGGGTTCAATTCCTAGGCCTTGCATCTCTTTTTTGGCTTATTTTCCTTTTATTTTTGAAAAGGCCCACATAAAGCCCATCATCGTAAAGCCAAAAATTCTCGTAAAATTGCTAGAAATTTTACGGGCGTTACAATCCTCCATACCTTGTAAAAGTTTCGTCCTCGAAACTTAAAACAGTTCTGGGTACTTCTGCTTCATGTCCTCCTTGCGCTCCCAGGTAGCTTCCTCGTATCGTTTATTTTGCCACAGGACCTTCACTAAGGGCACCTCTTTGTTCCTTAGCCTCTTGACTTCTCGGTCTAATATCTGGATAGGCCAACTTTCCATACTCAGGTCCTCTTGAACTTGTACTGTTTGTGGCTCGATCACTTGGTCCACACTGGATATGCATTTCTTGAGCACAGAGACATGGAACACGTTGTGTATAGCTGACATCTCTTGAGGCAGCTCCAGCTTGTAAGCTACCTTGCCAACCCTCTGCAATATCGGATACGGTCTCACGTAGCGTGGACTCAATTTACCCTTTCTTCTGAATCTCATCACTCCCTTCATAGGGGCCACCTTGAGGAATACCAGGTCCCCGACTTCGAATTCTAACGGTCTACATCGCATATCCGGATAGCTCTTTTGTCGGCTCTGAGCAGTTTCGATTCTCTGACGAATATTCTGTATAGCTCGGGTGGTATCGTCAATAATATCAGCCTGAAGATCCATTTCCCTCCTTTCACCACCCTCATACCAACAGATAGGAGACCTGCATTTTCTCCCGTATAGAGCTTCATATGGTGTCATTCCAATAGTAGCCAGAAGAAGAAGAGTGGGCTCCAGTGTTAAAAGAAAAAAAAATGGGAATTTTTTTTTTGAAACATGTTCGTTCATTCCTATTACTTATCTTTTTTTTTAAGTGATTTTTATTCTATCTTCCCGGAGAAGTCACTCCGGGGAATTCTGTTTCGTTTCAATCATTCCTTTACTGTACATGACTTTATAATCTAATTGTTGTTGTAAGCAAACTCTGCCAAGCACAAATATCGACACCAACTCCCCTTAAAGTCTAAGGCACAAGCCCGCAACATATCTTCTAGCACCTGATTCACTCTTTCTGTCTGACCGTCGGTCTGAGGATGGAACACAGTGCTGAATCTCAACTTAGTGCCAAGAGCCTTCTGAACACATTCCCAAAAATGGGAGGTAAAATGGCCATCACGATCAGAAATAATAGCCTTAGGCACTCCATGTAATCTGATAATTTCCTTGGCATATAATTGAGCTAGCTGCTCAACCGGATAGGTCATCTTAATTGCCAGGAAATGGGCAGACTTTGTCAACCGGTCTATGATTACCCATATAGCATCATAACCATTTGTTGTTCTGGGTAATCCCGAGATGAAATCGATAGAAATTTCTTCCCATTTCCACTCTGGAATCTGTATCGGCTGCAGTAATCCCGGGTTTACGGTGTTACGCCTTAACCCTCCGCAGTCGAGTGTGTTGAGTCTTGAGCCACATCCCTTTTCATGCCGGACCACCAAAATTTATCTCTTAAGTCCTGATACATTTTTGTAGATCCAGGATGCATGGTATAAGGTGTTCCGTGGGATTCCTCGAGTATCTTCTTCCAAAGTTCCGGATCGTCCGGAATACATAGTCGGTCCTGGAGGTATAATAGTCCGCTGTCGGAAATGCGGAATCCATTATCCCTTCCTTCCAGGACTTCCTGTTTGATCTTCTGAATGTCTGAATCACCATCTTGCTTTCCCAATATATCGTCGAACAATGTCGGCGCTATCGTCATGGTGGAAAGTTGTCCAGAAATAATCTCTATTCCGTAATTCATTATTTCACTTTTCAGGGGCAGAGATAGCATTAATAAAGACATCAAAGCGGCACAGGACTTTCTGCTAAGTGCATCTGCCACTTTGTTGGCCTTTCCGGGATGATAGAATATCTCACAATCATAATCCTTGACTAGCTCGAGTCATCTGCGTTGCCTCATATTTAGGTCTTTCTGAGTGAAGAAATATCTCAGACTCTGGTGGTCTGTATAAATCCTGCACTGAGCTCCGTATAAGTAGTGCCTCCATATTTTCAGAGCGAATACCACGGCTGCTAGTTCTAAGTCATGGGTAGGATAATTTCTTTTGTGCTCCTTGAGCTGTCTAGAGGTGTAAGCGATAACCTTGCCATTTTGCATAAGTACAACTCCGAGCCCCAGTTTAGAAGCGTCACTATACATATCGAAGCTTTCATTATCTTCAGGGAGAGTCAGAATGGGAGTGCTGGTTAGTCTCCTCTTTAGTTCCGTAAAACTCCTCTCACAATCCTCAGTCCATTTGTATTGCTGGTCCTTTCGGGTGAGGGCTGTCATAGGGGCTGCAATTCTAGAGAAGTCCTCTACAAACTTTCTATAATAGCCTGCTAGCCTGAGAAAACTTCTGATTTCACTCGCATTCCTTGGCCTATTCCAGTTCCTCACAGCTTCAATCTTTATTGGGTCTACCATGATTCCTTCTTTAGAGATGACATGGCCCAAGAATGCCACTTGATCGAGCCAGAACTCACATTTGGAGAATTTCGCATATAGTTGCTCTTTCTGAAGAATCTGTAGTACTGTCTTCAGATGTTCAGCATGCTCTTCTCGGTCTCTCGAGTAGATAAAAATATCGTCGATGAAAACGATTACAAATTTGTCGAGGAAGGTCGAGAATACTCGATTCATCAGGTCCATGAACATCGCAGGAGCATTGGTTACTCCGAAGGGCATAACTACGAACTCATAAGTAATTTCGAAAGAAACGAACTTATCATCTCTTATTCATACTTTCATACCAGAAGGGAAAATGTTAACATATAACATTTCTTTTTTCTAATCTAAACCACAACTACTTGAGAAGATAGTTCATTACGACTCCCACTAGGACAAACCCTAGTGCAGTTGTGATTATTTTTAGTCCTATCTTCCTTGGCCTCACTAGGGTAGTCTCAGGCTGGCCAATAAGTTGACTGTTTATAGAACTCTCTTCATTCTTCTCGAGGCCAGCTACCACCGGATTCTCTACCATGGGCTTCTCTTGAACCTTGTGCTCCAGTAGTTCCCAACATAACTCAGCATATGTTATCCGCCCTTCATAGCGACCCCATACGTGATGTGCAACTGCCATGAAATCATTTGGCAGGGAGCGTACCAAGGCCCATATCCTATAATTGTCCAGTAACAGAAACTCCTGCTGCTCGAGTCTCCTAAAAAGACCATCGAGCCTTCTCATGTGTCCGATGACCCCACCATCAGGTTTATAAACTATCTCTTCAATAGCTTCCCTCAGTCGGTTTCGTAACACATCTGAAATTGAAAATGAAGTCAGTACAAAACTGACTAACCCGTACGAAACCGGCTTAATTCAATTCATATGAGCATAGACCTTACACAAATAATTACGAAAATCAAATCTTCGTAATTTTAGGAGTTTTTTTTCCCTAGTGGTATTTCTGGGTTAGAGATATGTTTCCCATCATATAAAGCTTGGTAAGGTATCATTACTATCTAAGTCACAAGTAGGGTTCTATTCTACTAAAACATGACGAGGTATTATTTCTATCTAAATCACGAGTGTGATTCCATTCTACTAAAACATGATGAGATATTATTTCTAACTAGATAGAAGACACTATTCATTATAAAAGAAACTTAGGTATGCATAAAGTTACTTACTTGGAAATAGCAGGATGGAGGCTTGATATGTGATAGTGGAAAGGTGAACCCGCTTTGATACCAACTTGTAACGCCCGCCCTTATGTGCTCTCAGGGCGGCGCTACTTTTTTTTTTATATATATAACATGACATATAGGGATCATTTCACAATCTACATACTTAGACATGTTATCATGACCTAAACCTTCTTTTATGCATGCATCACACATCATATTCATAATTAGCATGTTAACATATCATAGCTTCTTTTATAACATGCATCACATTTCATATTCATAATTTGGCATGTTCCATATCCTATCTCATTTTACCACATGCATAACATGAAGATCTATTCATGAGTTCTATCATATCAAACTTTTATAAGTAATTGAACAGTAACATAACTAAGCAACATTCAACATGGTACTAATAACTCTCAAGTCTTATAAGCGGAAGCAAATGTCTTAAGGTATTCACGGAGCATATAAATATAGTCAGATAGTAATAGGGACATTTTCCACCATGCCACTATCACACACACTTGGCCCCTCCAGCTACTTCCTCTTAGTTCATGTTTCATTTATCTGCAGTATATGGACAACATAAACTATAAGCATATAGCTTAGTAAGATTCTTGCCTACTCACAAAAGTCACAAACTTCATCAAACAAATAGAAAGCATGAGCATACTAGCATAAATAGCATAAGTATTTCATAACAACACTATGCATCAACCTACCAACGTAATGAGAACATAAGCATGACATACAATTTACATAGCATGCTAAACATAATTAAATCTAAGCAGAGCATAAATTAAACCATAAGCATTCATGGCATCATCAACCCTAAACATGCATAAAGGACATAATCATAACCATTCTTAAACTTGACATAAGCATTCATAATTTCCTCAATTCTAACATGCATAAAGGTCATAATCATAAGCATTCTTAAACTTAACATAAGCATTCATAATTTCATAAATCATAGACGAGCATCAGGGACATAATCATAAGCATTCTTAAACTTAACATAAGCATTCATAATTTCATAAATCATAGACAAGCATCAGGGACATAATCATAAGCATTCTTAAACTTAACATAAGCATTCATAATTTCATAAATCATAGACAAGAATCAGGGACATAATCATAAGCATTCTTAAACTTAACATAAGCATTCATAAAAGTCCTTTCTTTTCAAAACATATACATATAGGTACTTTAACATAATCATAACTTGAATGCGGGGCTCCAGGTTAAGTACCACACAATGTGCATTCCCTAATAGGCTGGGGTAGCGAGCCACCAGACCTACTAGAGCAAGACCTCTTACGTCTTACCAGGGCAAGACCTCTTACGTCTTCTTATGTCCCTATGGATTTGATTAACGACCACCTGACGGGTCGGGTACTTAACCTCTTAAAAAGTAAAATACTTAATTCCTTTCTTTTTTGTCATATCATAAAGAATGCTCTTAATCCCCAACATAAACAGGGAAGCATCTCAATCTTGTCTTATCATAAGGAGAGCTCTTAATCCCTACTTGAAAGGGAAGCATCTCCATCTTATCTTATCATAAGGAGAGCTCTTAATCCCTACTTGAAAGGGAAGCATCTCCATCTTAGACATTTCATAACATACATGCATTAATAACATAAGAGTACCCTAAAGGGGTCCTAAAGCATAAACATGTTTATCACATAAGCATATTTCAGAGGCATATTCATGGCATATTAAATCATAAAATATGTTCATCTCAAAGGCATATTTCATGGCATATTACATCATAAACATGTTCATCACATAGGCATAATTCATGGCATATTATAATCATCCACATAACATATTTCATGGCATATAAAAATCATAATCATGTTCATCACATAAACTTATTTCATGGCACATAAAAATCATAATCATGTTCCTCACATAAACTTATTTCATGGAAGATAAAAATCAAAATCATTTTCATCACATAAACATATTTCTTGAAGGCATACAACCTAATACAACTTCATAAGGGGTATTTTCATGAAACCCTAACCCTAAACCTAATGTTGGCCGAAACATGTAGGGCACCATTTTCTTTATTTTTGTTACATAAACTCCTACTTGAAGGCATACCACCTAATACAACTTCATAAGGGGTATTTTCATGAAACCCTAACCCTAAACCAATGTTGGCCGAAATATGTAGGGTACCAAAATTTGATTCTTGTTACATAAATTAAAGCTTGGATTTTTGTCACCTAAAAATTTCTACATGAAGCATACAACATATCAAAATTTCCTTAGAAGCATTTTCATGCAACCCTAGCCCCAAAATACTTGGTTGGCCGAAACTTGCAAGGGCAACAAGACTTATATTTTGTCCCTAAAATTCCTACATGAAGCATACAACATATCAAAGTTTTTCTTAGAAGCATTTTCATGCAACCCTAGCCCAAAAATACTTGGTTGGCCGAAACTTGCAAGGGAAACAAGACTTGTATTTTGTCCCTAAAATTCCTACATGAAGCATACAATCTATAAAATATCTTAGAATCATTTTCATGCAACCCTAGCCCCCAAAAACCTTGGTTGGCCGAAACATGTAGGGTATCAAGCATCCTATTCCTTTTATGTATCATGTCCTACAAGAACTAATATACTGCAGGTGAGGGAATCTTACATCCTTCGCTTGCTTTTAGTTGGTAGATGACCTAATGGAAGCCAAGAACTAGCCTTCCCTTGCTTGGATGAGGTTCGGCCAAAGGGTTAAACTGGAGAGGGGGAGAGATGGTTTTCGGTGAGGAAGAAGAAGAGAAGAAGAAGTGGCCAAGTGGAAACTTCCCTCTTCTTTATAAAGGGAGGAAGAGAAGGTTATCTTCTCTTTTCCATGCCTCTTCATTTACCCCCATCACACTTATCTACAATTTCCGCCCTTCCTCTAATGATCTAATCCTATTGGGCTTCTGGTTAGTGGGTGCATCTATAGGGCTTGGCTATCTCTAGAGGTTTGGGGTTCAATTCCTAGGCCTTGCATCCCTTTTTTTTGGCTTATTTTCCTTTTATTTTCGAAAAGGCCCACATAAAGCCCATCATCGTAAAGCCAAAAATTCTCGTAAAATTGCTAGAAATTTTACGGGCGTTACATAAGTTAGGTCTTTAACACATGCACATAAATAACTTAAATATTCCTTCTCCCCCTTTGACATACAACAAAAAGAGATAAGTTCATACAATAAGTTGAGGAAAGAATTAAATTTGGCACATCTTGAACTAAGGTATAAAATTGATTTGAAGCTCCCCCTTAATCCAAGACATGATTCATGATGTGGAAATAACATGTGAAGCAAAAAATAAACAATAGAATAGGCAAATATGTCCTAGATTTGCACCAACAATTATAGAATTAAGGGATGTAGCTCCCCCTAAACCAGTGCATAAAGAAAATCCTTCTTTCCATACAAGTTATCATGTATATACTGTGGGAATCAGAGTATAGAGATATAATGTCCAAAATTGGACCTTTTAACTGATGAAAAATCATTTTCAATTCGGCTGTCATTAGTCAGCTAGCTTTGTGATCATCGCTAATAACGCAATGATCGTGATATCGATAATCAAAATGAAATTAGAATTTTTCAGTCAAGGTTTAAAAACACGTAGAAAATTCCGTGGATGTCCAAAAATCATGAAACTTGGCATACACATTATATTTGACTAATATAACATATGAAAAATATTAGACTAAAAACATGCTCATCAAATTAACAGATTGATACGATATTCAAAATGATAAAAATATGAAGCAAAAATGGAATTATATCGTATCAATATTCGTAACTTAGGATTGCAATAAAGGTTTTTCAATGCTTAGTACTATGTGCTCAATTTCTAAACTTGAAAATAACAAATTATAGTAATGTAGGCACGAATAGAAATGAACTAAAACACAACTTCATTCCATTAAACAAAAAAAAGTCATTACACAAGTTTGAGTTTGTGTCGTACATACGGCCAAAAAGAAAATAAAAACACATGCTAGCTAAAGATCATTGTCATCAGCATCCATCGGTGCAGATGACAAACCATCGTGAGGAGGTGGGTGTCCGGGTGCAAGAGGGTGGAGAATCGCCAAAATGTCCTGCTGCTGACGATGCATCCCACTCAAGAGGGAGAGGAGCTCCTGATGCTCCCGGCGAAGCTCCTATTGCCCCAAGCGAAGCTCCTATTGCCCCAAGCGAAGCTCCTCAAGGCGCATATCTACCCACTCTGCAAAAGCATCGAAGCGGGCTACGAAGGATGAGTCTGGCAGAATGGCATCGCCTGTAGCAGTCCCCTCCGCATCGGCTCTCGCAGCAGCAGCACCCTCAGCATCTCCTATAGTAGTGGCACCCTCTGGTGCCGGAATGCCACCTGTTGGTCGTCGTGCAGGGTCCCAGATAACTGACCCCTCGTGGGCTTTCAAGCCCGCCAAGGAGAAGCTCCGACCGGTCATTTGGTCATATTTCTTATTCATGATTTTAATAACCCCTATACTTACATCAATGCCTATGGAACTAAGCCACTGAGTAAGGACATTTCCAAGTGGCATATGAACCTTCTCATTATTTGGCTTTATGAAATGAGTAATGCAGTGGAAGGTGTTGAGACCAATGTTGATGTCTGAGTACTGACGAAAGATATGCATGAGGAAGAAGTGTACAGGGCAAACTAAGGCCAACCCGCGTGTAACTATAGGAAGAATACAATGAGCAATGACCTTATAAAAGACATTGTCAGAAGCAGAAAGCTCTTGGGATTGAAAAAGATTGGTGTTTAAAGGACGAGGAGAATTATAGAAGGTAGTATGAAGTGAGTCTAGAGAAATCTCCTCAAAGGGATGTCGAAGTGGATCACTCCAAGACGGATAAAAAACGAAGTCATTCTCGAAAGAGCGACATCCGAGAAAATCCGTCCAGATCCGGGGGCTGAAATCCAGATCACATTGAGCAATGCGAGTCCGGTATCTCAAGCCATCTCCAACCGGTCACAAATTGTTGAAGAATTCAGAAAGGAGGGTGATATTGACATGATGGTCACAAAAGACTAATGATTCAAGTTTGTAAAATTGGATGATTTGGACAATATCAAAGTAGTTGTCCTTAAGAAATTTTGGGTCCATTGATCAAGGCGGGATGAGTTGAAATTTGTTTTTATTGAAAGCATTTTCAAGTGTTGAGTTTGGAAACCTAGGATCGACAATGGGTGGAGGGTTTGACGGGCCCTCGTTGACCGGTGGTACCCGGGCACGCTTAGATGCATAATGCTTAATTCTAAATGTGCGAAAAGAACAATGTAGGTTAAGGATGATGAATGCATACACAAAGACAACAAACAAACAATGGTTAGTGAAACAAAACTAGAGAAACAACCAAACTATGAGCAGGGATGAGGGTTTACCTAGGAGGCATGGTGAACGATCAAAGAAGGGTGCCGGAAGCTAGTTTCCACGAAACCCTAGCCGAGCGAGTGGTCTGCGGTGGAGACTAGGGCGTGAACCGGGTGAGAGGAGGTGGTCCTCGAGTCGGAGAACACTTCAAACGGGAGCACCGGTCGGTGAAATCACCGGAGAATGAGGGAAAACGGCGAGAGAAATGCGGTGGAAAATCGTCGGACTAAGAAGAAGAAGGAAGGTCGGGATTTTTTGGCGAGTCGAACCGGTGGGAAAGGTCTAAAAACTATGACAGCAGTCAACTTCCATTAGTTGACAGTCGAACTGATGGAGATCAATCGAACCAGCCAGTTGGATATGAGTGCTTTTGTGCGTGGCAGTCGACTGCCATAAATGGAAGTCGAACTGCTAGTGAACCGGGTAAGCCCGGTTCTATAACGTCGTATCGAATCGCGATAAGCGCCCGATCAGTGATATCGATCGATAGGCCTTTTTGGCCAGATTAAAAAATGCATAATTAATTCAATAAAGATCAAAAAATTATGAAATTTTGTTGTTAACGTTGTTAGATCATTTCCTATCAAGGAAAAATTATTTTAAAAATATATCACCTCTATATTTTAATATTGACACAAACTTGAGATTTTACAAAAGTTATGATATTTTTGCAAGCTTTGTATCACTTTGGCTTATCAATTGAAAATTGTTTTTCAAAGTTTGATAGACATAGTTTAAATTTTGTTTTATTTGACATTTCCAATCATATTCTTGGAGCTATATGCACATTAATTTTACATAAGTCTTCCCAATGATTGGTCAAATGAAGGATTAATGTCTCTAAATGGCACTTTGGTTCATTGTAATGCATCATAACAAGCATGATGAACCAAGTGCATCTTCCTAACATCTCATATGATGTCTAAGTGTCTAAATACACAAATCATGGTTTCTTAGGTCTATTGTGAGATGGTTAGAGGTATAAAACCTAGATTTTTTATGGGATCATACACACCTACACTTCTATTCTACAAAGCACATTCCAACTTCTCTCATAAGTGATGAAAATTCTATTTTGGGTAGAGGCTTGGTAAAGATGTCAGCTAGGTTGGACTTAGATTCAATGTAATTGAGCTCAATGTCCCCCTTAGCCACATGATCCCTAATGAAGTGATGTTTCACTTCAATGTGCTTGGTCCTAGAGTGATGCACCGGATTTTTAGTCAAATTTATGGTGCTCACATTATCACAAAATACTTTTATGTTAGAGTAAGATAGCTCATAGTTCTCTAAAGTATGTTTCATCCATAGAAGTTGAGCTACACAACCACCCATAGCCACATATTCGGCCTCGGTGGTGGATAGGGCAACACAAGGTTGCTTCCTACTACTCCAACTAACTAGGGAGGACCCAAGAAATTGACGTCCACCACTAGTACTCTTCCGATCAAATTTTCAACCGGCATAATCGGAATCGGTGTACCCAACCAAATCAAAAGACCTAGTCCTAGGGTACCATAAGCCTACATTTAGTGTGCCTTTAATATATCTTAGGATTCTCTTAACGACAACTAAATGTGATTCTTTGGCACATGATTGGCACCTAGCACACATACCAACCGCAAATAATATATCGGGTCTACTAGCGGTTAGGTACAAAAGGTTACCAATCATGCTGCTATAGAGTGTAAGATCAAATTGTTTTCCTTCATTATCACTATCTATTTTTGTATTGGTTGCCATTGGAGTTGAAACTACCTTATCATTTTCCAAACCAAATTTCTTAATCATTTCCTTATCATATTTAGTTTGGTAAATATAAATTCCTTCACTTGTTTGTTTGACTTGCAATCCTAGGAAGAAATTTAGTTCCCCAACTAGACTCATTTCAAACTCTTTTTCTATATTCTTAATAAAGTCTTGGAGAAGTTCATCATTTGTTGACCCAAAGATAATGTCATCAACATATAATTGGACTACAAAGATGTCCTTTGATGTTGACTTTATAAATAGAGTTTGATCTACACTACCCCTCTTAAAGTCCTTAGAGATTAAGAAAGATGATAATCTTTTATACCAAGCCCGGGGAGCTTGTTTCAAACCATACAAAGTTTTCCTAAGCTTGTATACATGGTTTGGATAGTCCATATTCTCAAACTCGGGAGTTTGTTCTACATATACCTCTTCCTTAATAAAGCCAATTAGAAATGCCGATTTAACATCCATTTGATGGAGTTTGAAACCCATATAGGAGGCATACCCTAATAGTATCCTAATACACTCTAACCTAGCAACCGGGGCATATGTTTCATCATAGTCAAGTCCTTCAACTTGATTAAAGCCCCTTGCAACTAGTCTTGCCTTATTCCTAGTAATATTCCCTAGGTCATCTAGTTTGTTCCTAAAGACCCATCTTGTAGTAATGATGGTGTTTTCATTAGGTCTAGGAACTAACTCCCATACTTGACTCCTTTCAAATTGAGTCAATTCATCTTGTATTGCTAAGATCCAATCCGGATCAAGTAATGCATCTTTGATTGTTTTGGGCTCAATTTGAAAAATTAGAGCTATATGACAAGTGGGATCCCTATGAAATGACCTAGTCCTAACACCTTGAGATAATTCACCCACAATTTGATCTAAGGGGTGATTTTGATGAACTCTTATGGTTCTAGGAGGTGTATTAATTTGAGTTTGATCATAATTAATCTCAATCCTTTGCTCATCATCGGAATCACCTCTTACTCCCCCTTGATTCAATCCTCCCCCTTGATCATTACCCCCTAAAGTTAAATCTTGGAATTGTTGGGTAATTTCTTGATTTTCATTATTAATATCATCATCAATAGGGGATTTCCTAGGGTATGTATTGAAAGTTTCATCAAATTGGACATTTGAAGAGTCCTCAATCTTTTGAGTCCTTTTATTGTAAATTCTATAACATACACTAGTCGATGAGTATCCAACTAGGATTCCCTCATCCGCTATGGACTCAAACTTACCTAGGTTGTCTTTGGTATTTAAAATATAAACTTTGCATCCAAAGACCTTAAAATAGTGAATTGTTGGAATTGTACCATTCCATAATTCAAATGGAGTTTTTTCTAAAAACCTATGAATTAAAACCCTATTTTGGATATAACAAGCGGTGTTAACCGCTTCCACCCACAAGTAGCTAGGTAAAGAATATGCATTTAGCATAGTCCTAGCTGCTTCTTGTAGGGAACGATTTTTCCTTTCCACAACCCCATTTTGTTGGGGTGTTCTAGGACAAGAAAATTCGTGCTTGTACCCTTGTTCTAGACAAAACGTTGAGAAATTAGAATTCTCAAATTCTCCACCATGATCACTATGGATCCAGTTGATTTTGAGTTTTCTTTCATTCTCTACTCTCTTACTAAATCCTATGATTATTCCTAGGGTTTCATATTTATTTTTCATGAAAAATACCCAAGTAAATCTAGAGAAATCATCTACTATTACTAAGCAATATCTACTATCAATCATAGAAGGGGTACTATGACAATCAAATAAGTCCATATGCAAAAGTTCTAAAGGTAAAGCGGTGCTAAGTAAAGTTTTACCTTTGTGTGATGTATTTGATTGTTTCCCTTCTTGGCATGCATCACACATTTTGTCCTTGAGAAACTTGACTTTAGGCAACCCTTTGACTAACTTCATTTTGGCTATTTTGGCTATGTTCTTCATGTTTATGTGTCCTAGCCTCCTATGCCAAAGCCAACTTTCTTCCTCTTTTGCAATAAGACACTTAGTAGAAGCATTAGTAGCATAGGATAAATCAACATATTATATATTTGATTTCCTAAAACCTACTATCATGCAATCATTTAGAGTTTTGTGTCTTATAAAATATTTTGAAGAGTCAAATTGAACATCAAAATTTGCATCACATAGTTGGCTTACACTAAGTAAATTAAATTTAATATTTTTGACTAATAACACTTTATGGATGGCAAGGTTGGAGGATACCTCAATTGTGCCCTTTCCTAGAATCTTAAGTTTGCCACTATTACCAAATGATATCTTCCCATGCTAGTGTGGTTGATAGTGGAAAATTTTCTCTCATCACCGGTCATGTGTTTTGAACACCCACTATCAACAATCCACAATCTTGGTTCTTCTACCTATATCACATGAAAAATACAAGCCTTAGACACCCAAATTTTAGGACCACTAGCATCAATTAGAAATTTCTTAGGGACCCAAGCCTTTCTACCCTTGCTTCTACTTATGGATCTCCTGCTAACAAGAGATGTAAATGCTACCTCCTTTTCCTTAGGCCTATATCCTAGTCCAACCTTGTTGTAAATAGCCCTTTGATCCTTAATTATCATGTCTAGATATTTTGAGCCATTTGTACATTTTTCTAAACATGCTCTTAGATTACCTATTTCTTTTCTCAATTCATCATTTTCATCTCTAAGGGTACATGCATCATCACAAGATGGTTCTACATTCTTAAGTGATTTAATTTCTACTTTTAACTCCTTAATCCTAGTTTTTGATCTATTCAATACATTTTGAAGGCATGCAATTGTCTTGTAAAGTAAATCTACCCTAGGGGAGTTGTTTACCTCATTATCATCACTTGATGATGATTCATCGCTTGAGAAAGAGCGTGAAGACTCCTCACTTGAGCTCCTGTCTTCTTCCTCCAAGGCCATGAGGGCTAGATTCTGGGTGGCATGACATACTTTTTCATCATCGGAAGAGTCCTCCATGCTTAGGGTGTCCCATGTTTGAGCCACCATTGCTTCTTTCTTCTTCTTTTCCTTCTTTTCCTTCTTCTCCTTATGCTTCTTTTCTTTCTCCTCCTTCTTCTTTAGTTCCGGGCAATTTGGCTAGATGTGCCATTTCTTATTGCAACCATAACAAGTTACATTAGATGAAGAATTTGAACTATTTGAAGGATTACCTCTTGAGGATTGTAACATCCTCCTCACATCTTTCTTGGTGAGTTTCCTTGATCTCCCACCAAACTTCTTGACGTAATGAGCCACCTCGCTTGCCGATAGCTCATCTTCACTACTAGATGAATCTTCCTAGGATTCAGATGAGGAAGACACTTCTTTCTTCTCCTTCTTCTTTTTGTCCTTCTTCCCTACAAAAAGAGCTATACCCTTCTCTTTGGATGAAGTGTTAGCTTGTTCGTGCAATTCAAATTAACCAAATAACTCATCTAACTTAACTAATGAGAGATCCCTAGAGACCTTATAGGCATCTACCATTGAAGCCCATAAGGTTGTTCTAGGGAAGGCTTGGAGCACATACCTTACAAGGTCTCGGTTGTCGACCTTCTCACCTATTACATGTAGTCCGTTGACTACTTCTTTGAAGCGACCGTGCATTTGGCTCAAAGTTTCATTTGTCTTCATGGTGAATCTTTGAAGTTGACCAATTAGGAGATCTCTCTTGGCCCTTCTTGTTTCCTTGGATCCCTCGTTGAGCTCTATCAACTTCTCCCAAAGCTCCTTTGCCGATTCAAATGGCCCCACCTTGCTTAGTTTCTCTTTTGACAACCCACATTGAAGTGTTGTTGTTGCCTTGGCGTTGGCTTGAACCTTCTTGGCCATGTCCCTTGTCCAATCCTTTGTCGGTATGGGCGCTCCATGTTCGTCGACCGGCTTCTGGAACCCATCTACAATGCTAAACCAGTTATCAATATCATTCATAAGGTAGTATTCCATCCTACCTTTCCAATAGCCGAAATCGTTGCCGTCGAAGAATGGAAGCCTCGTCGTGCTATACACCTCTTGGAAAGCCATCGTGCTCCGGTTGATTGTTAGATCTTCTGATGCGATCCGGGCTCTGATACCACTTGTAGGATCCTTGAATGGCTAAAGGGGGGGGTGAGCCTCTTTTCGTTTTCTATAAAAAGATTAGTGGAAACACAACAAATACAATAATAATGGAAATGAAAATGCAATGCTAACGTAGAAACTTTTACGTGGTTCAGAGATAACGCTCCTACTCCACGGCGATCCTTAAGGTGGATCAACCCAAATCAATCTTCACTAATAAGCTTTCTCTTTTACAAAACCTCCTCTTCTTACAAAAGATGACAATGAAGATTTGAGAGGAGGAAATGAATTAACACACTTAGAAAGCTTGGAAAACTTGTGGGAGCTTAGGAGAATGATTAGAATATATGCATTACGCACTTCTTACTCCCCTTGGCCTCTTTTTATAGAAAAGAGCCTCTTTTTCCCGTTGGAGGTCTATCAGTCGACTGATGACTTACATCAGTCGACTGTCGTCGATTATAACTACTTCTGAACAGCCGGATTTGCGGGATTTATCGTCGTCATCACCAACGGGAGAACTATCGATCGGCCAGCGATGGCGATTCGGATCTTGCCCGTAGGTAGCGATCGGCTATGGGCCTTTCTGACCGTGGTAGTTGATCGCCAATAATGGAAGTCATTGACTTGTATGTGGTAATCAGTGCAGTCGACTCAGAGTTTGGTAGGATAACTCCCAGTCGACTGCCAGCAGCTCTCCAACCTCTAATGCTGCATTTTAAAGGCCAGTTCGACTGACACCATGTTCCAGTCGACTGGCACACCCCAAGTATGACTAATTCATACTTGAAAACATACCCTAAGCCTAGACTTAACCTTCTAGCTTCTCCATCAGCCTTGCGCCTCCAGGATTTCTCTGAGTCCACGACTCCATCCATGTGCTTCCCTTTAAAAGCTTCTTTCAGTTTCATCATGCTTTGGGTTTCTTCTTTGCCAAAGTACGCTTGGACTTTACGCTGCCAAGACTACATGCTTGGACTTATGCCACCAAGACTTGCCTTTGGTCTTTCTTTGCCAAGGACTGCTTGGACTTTACGTCGCCAAGACTACATGCTTGGACTTACACCGCCAAGACCTTTCCTTTGACTTCTCTTTGCCAAGATCACACTTGGATTTTCCTGTCACTTAAACATGTTCACAATTAGATCACAAGGCATTGCCTAACTTAGATGATTATCCAAACATCAAAATATATAAATGCTTGGGTCATTGTTGCACCAACAATCCTAACAGTGTCTACACCGCCAAGGCACATTGGACTTACGCTGCCAAGACTCCCGCTTGGACTTTACGCTGCCAATATCAAACCTCTTGGACTTCTCAAATGTCAAGTATTCATGACTTGAACTTTCACCGCCAAGACTCAATCTTGGACTTTCCCTTGCCAACCCATGTTTGACTTTCCATGCCAATACCCATGCTTGGACTTTCTTCATCACATGGTTATGTTGGGTTTCCGGTACCGCGGCGAGTGTGTGTTTGAACATGTTACGCATGCATAGTACAACATGTGTAGACACACACATCTCACGCATGCATAGTACAACATGTGTAGACATAACCGTAAATTTAAAATTTGCAATAAAAGGAAATTTAACTACATATACATTACGTATCACGTGTAGCGGGAAAGGCATCAACCGGAACGATTCTCACTAGAATCGTCTCTATCCGTATCCACGTCGAGTATCTTCGGGATGACTTCACCAAGTCACGAGCCTCGTCTTTATACGGGTTACTAGCCTCGTGTTGAAGACGATGTGATCGAGAGAAGATCACGATCCGAATCCAAATTCGGATCCAAAACCGAGTCCTCAAAACTCGCTTCTCCGGAGAGGTATTCGTCAACCGTTTGACGAATCCTTCGTCCTCCACCTATGAGGATTACCGGAGATCGAATCCCCGGCAAGGCTACCACTGTCGGAGCTCCAAATGTCGTCCAAACGACGCTTCGACGAGAGGGAAAAGAGCTGTCTAGAAAACTGGACAGCTTTGGTGGAGGAGAAAGGGCCGGCCAAAAAGGGTAGGATGAAGCTCACCTTGATGCCGAACCCAAAGGAGATCACCGGAGAGTTTCCGGAGGATCACCGGCCGAAGCTTGGACGCCGGCAACAATTTGGACAGCGGCACAAGGGGATGGGCGGCGGCAATGGATGTTGGCGCCGACTAGATGGAGAGGAGGGAGAGGTGGGCGGCCAAAACTAGGTTAGGGCTTTTGGATTAGGGCTTAACAAACCCTTAAGCCCTCTTTTATAGAGAACTAATTCTCTTAATGGTTATTGGATCATAACCATAAGGCCCGTTAACCCGCTCCATTAATTTAAGTTAAAATAAACCAAACCATGATGGATTATTTTAAGTTAAAACGAACCAAACCAACTTTGGTTCATTCGTTTAAAATAAACCAAACCCTTTGGTTTATTCTCCTCCATTGGATTAGAACCAAACCATTTTGATTCATCCATTATGTCTTAATAAGACACGGCCCATCCACGTTTCCATTGTGACTGAAACGATTTAATGCTCGCTTCTTGTTTAGTCCAACAAAACTTAGTTTCTCTCGGTCTAAGAATCTCATTCTCAAGCTCGTTTTAAATCCTTCGGATTACGCTCATTATGCGTGTGACCAAATAGGTTCTCGGTTTATGTTGGCAGTCTATAATTAACTCTTAATTATAGAATGATCATGAGTGACACCTAGTAGTACATCATGATCCCCAATTAACCAAAAAGATCAATGGTTGATCCAGAACTATTTCTGAAACCCTTCAGCAGCTCGAATGAATCGTACCCCATTCCCTTCACTCATCTTATACCCACTTGGTTCCGGAGATGGTCTATAGTGTCAGTCCCCACTAGGCTGACTACGTCACACCTAGCCCAAGTATCATTTCCTCGTCCTACGGATTCTAGTTACTGCACATGTATTGAAGAGTACCTTACTCTAAACATGTAATGTTTTGGCCAAAGACTTTAGTAACAATCCGACGAGAGGCCATGTGTATACATCTCCTCGCAAGGAGTGGTGAATCCTTTATAGGCTATTCAAAAACCTTCGATCACTTTGACTTATACTCAATCATCCCGGGTCCACATCTCCTTAGAGATGCTTGCTTAAGATGTCAAAGCATAAGTCTTCATGATCAAGATGACTTGAATACCACATGTCAAAGGAACATCGCACTTAAGCTACAGTAAGAACTGTTGGATCGATGCGGTTCGCTAGAGGGGGGGTGAATAGCGAAAAACCTTTTCTTTTTCTTTCGTTCGTTAAAACTCGAGAGATAATAAATTAATTGCAGCGGAAATGTAAATATAAAATAAAAGAGACAATCGACACAAGGGTTTTACTTGGTTCGTAGCCGAAGGCTACTACTCCAAGGCCCTAGTGGTCCTTGACCACGTACGGAGGGCAGAAGCACTAAAGGAACTCCTCCTCGTTGGAGGTAGGAGTTAATCGATACAAAAAAAACTTTAAGGTAGAGGGACAATCCCCCTCTCCTCGTATACGATAAAAGCTCCGAAAAGTAGATGAACAACTGATAACAAAATAATACCGACGTACAAAGACAAATAAGAAAAATTAAACCTAGACGTCGGAAGGAAGGACTTCGTTGTCGGAGAATTGTAGCTTTGCGGAGACTTTTTGGAGGCTTAGAATTGTTGATGAAACCCTAGGTTTGGCCCTCCTTTTATAGCCTTTGAGCCCCTTTTCGAGAGGAACCCTAGCCAATCAAATTTGAGCACATCTTCCCTTGAAATTTGGTGATAATCCTTGACTCCTCGAATCTGATCATTGACCATCAGTCGACTGATGGCCATCATCGATCGTGATGGCGGACATCGATCGATTCTTGACCGCGCCGGCGATCATTTGATGGCGTCGAGTCCTCCAAGCCGCGATCGTGATGCTTCGCCAAGTCAAAGTTAGCACAACCAAAACATAATTTCGATGGTCGTCGACCATCCGATCTCGACCTCGACGATCTATAAGATGTCTTTGGTGGATCTACGCTAAGATCATCCGTAAGAGGATACAACCTTACTTACTCTCGCACACACGAGCTTACCTCGATACTTACGTGTCGCTTTTGCTTCCGGCCTTCCACTCGATTCCTTCGGCTCCCTCCGAAGTAACTCGAGTATCGCCCGACCACCGCGGCTTCCTCCGGGTGTCGCTAGCCTTCAGCTCCAGCTATATCAATCTTCTGCACACTCGATTCAGCTCGTGAGAAAACAAAATAGACTTAACTTTGTGTCTTTGCTATAATCAAAACACAGGTTCGATTTCGGTGCCTCACTGCACCAACAATCTCCCCCTTTTTGATATATGGCAAAAACACACAAAGTTAAGGAAATTAAGTGCATGAAACAGTAAAGACAAGAAGCAAAAGTAGGAGTAGTAAAAATATTTCTCAAGTTCTCCCCTTAGAGGAACCCTCCCCCTTGACCGAGGGTGAGTACTTGAAAACGACTTTTAGTTCTCCAAACACAAAAGTTAAGTTAGGCTTCTTAGAGTCATAAATAAGTGCAAGTTAAGTAATCAAAAGTTAAGTCAAAAGGTTAATTATTCAAAAGGTTTAACTTTTTATTTCTTAACTTGGGCCTTTAAAGTTTTCAATTCCGAAGAGTTGAAAACTAAACCTCACTCCCCCTTAACTTAGGCCAGAATCAAAGTTTTAAGTTAAGTTATCAAATTCAAAAATTTGAAATTGAACTTTAGCCGAAATTGAAATTGAACTTTGGCCTTTTCTTGAACCTTAACTTTGGCCTTTTCTCTCCCTTTTGACATAAATCAAGAAAAAAGTGGGGGGGGGGGGGGGTTTAAGAAAACCCTAAGTCCAAGCATGATGATTTTAAAAATAGTATGTGAAAATAATTCATCTAAATGTTCAACTCTAGTTTGACTTGATTGAAATGATATTATCAATAAGTCCTGATTAGAGTTGGTTAATATTAGTTGCATATTTATACTCTGAGGTTCATATTGACGCACTTGATCTACATCTTGGAACCTGGAGTAGGGTCCTAACATCTCACGCCCATCTACGTGGCTAAGTACACAAACACATTAGTCCTATGTGTTGTGAGATGTACTCGCTCCTTAAATCTATAGGTGCATGATATCTAAGGTATGTCCTATGCTAGTTCCATCAAAATGAAAAATAGTAGTAAGAAAATATAGTTTGCAAGTTCTTATTCTATTACGCACATGCCCAATTTTCGTCTTAATAGACTAAATTCGGCTTCGGGTAGGGGTTTAGTAAATAGGTCTGCTAGGTTAGATTTCGATTCGACATACTCGAGTTGTATGGCTCCGTTGGCCACATGTTCTCGAATGAAATGGTGTTTGACTTCTATATGTTTGGTCCTAGAGTGACATATTGGATTCTTGGTAAGATTAATTGAACTAATGTTATCTACGTGAAGTTTAGTATTTGTAAAGTCTAACTTAAAGTCGCGGAGAGTGTGCTTCATCCAAAGAAGTTGAGTGACACACTCACCCATCGCGATGTATTCGGCTTCGGTGGTAGATAAGGCAACACAATGTTGCTTCCTACTGCACCAACTCACTAGACTCGAGCCGAGTAGTTGACAACAACCACTCGTGCTCTTTCTGTCGAGTTTACTACCGGCATAATCCGAATTGGAGTAGCCGATTAGTTCGAACTCGGTAGATCTAGGATACCAAATACCGACATTAAGTGTACCCTTTAGATATCTAAGGATACGCTTAATTCGGGTTAGGTGAGACTCCTTAGCACAGGTTTGAAACCTGGCACACATACTTACTGCGAATAGGATGTCGGGTCGACTCGCAGTTAAGTAAAGAAGACTTCCTATTGCGCTCCTATAGTACTTTAAGTCAATGGACTTACTTTCTAGGTCTTCTCCTATGTTAACATTTATCGCCATTGGGGTGTTTATTACCTTAGCGTCTTGCATTCCAAATCTTTTAATTAACTCCTTAGTGTATTTTTGTTGATATAGATATATACCATCCTTAGTTTGTTTAATTTGTAGACCTAAAAAGAAACTTAACTCGCCTACCAAGTTCATTTCGAACTCACTTTCCATGAGCAAAACGAACTCGTTTAGTAAGGCTGAGTTAAAGGTTCCAAAAATTATATCGTCTACGTAAATTTGAGCTATGAATATTTCTTTACCTAAGGTTTTTACAAAGAGAGTTGGGTCAACTAAGCCTTGGTTAAACCCTTTTGACTTAAGATGGATTGAAAGTCTCTCGTACCAAGCTCGAGGAGCTTGTTTAAGTCCATAGAAAGCTTTCTTATGTTTTGGAACATGGTCGGGTTTATCTAGATTTTCGAATCCGGGGGGTTGGCTAACATAAACTTCTTCTTTAATGTATCCATTTAGGAATGCCGACTTAACATCCATTTGAAACAGCTTAAATCCTCGATGTGCGGCATAAGCTAGCAACATTCGAATGGATTCGAGTCTAGCTACTGGGGCATAGGTTTCGTCGTAATCTAAGCCTTCGACTTGGCTAAAACCTTTGGCGACTAACCTAGCCTTGTTTCTAACTACTTCACCTTTATCATCAAGCTTATTTCGAAACACCCACCTTGTTCCAATTATCGTTTTGTCTTTAGGTGGTAGTACTAATTCCCACACCTCGTTCCTAGTAAATTGAGCTAGCTCTTCTTGCATTGCAATAATCCAATCGGGATCAAGAAGAGCTTGTTCAATTGATTTGGGTTCTATCTTTGAAATTAAGGAAATTTGACTAAGGTTCCTATAGGATGCTCTAGTTCGAACTCCAAGATTAGGATCTCCTATGACTTGATCGATAGGGTGGTTAGTCTGAATCCTAGATTGGGTTGGGTTTGTGTCACCTAATGCTTGATCAATGTGGTGACTTGGTTGAACACTAGTTTGGTTGGAGTCATCTATCACTTGATCAATAGAGTGACTAGGTTGACGTAGGTTAGGGTTAACACTAGACTTAATCTCCGGATCAGAGTTAGGTCTAGTATGAATCGGCTCGCTAATTGGGGTTGCCGGGGGTTTTGTAGGTTCATGTTCTTCATCAAATACTACATTGATAGTCTCCTCGACTCTAAGGGTGTCGTGGTTATATACTCTATAAGCTCTACTTGTAGTCGAGTATCCTAGAAAGATTCCGGTCATGGTTTTGGATGTAAATTTCCCTAGGTAATCCTTAGTGTTTAGGATATGTACCTTACACCCAAATACCCTAAAGTACTTGATGTTAGGTATTTTATCGTGATAAATCTCGTACGAGGTCTTAAGGTGCCTTTTTACCATAAGAATCCTATTCTGGACATAGCAAGCCGTGCTAACGGCTTCTGCCCAAAACCTATCGGGTAGATCGTATTCGTTCAACATGGTCCTACCGGCTTCTTGTAGAGTTCGGTTTTTCCGCTCCACTAGGCCATTTTGTTGAGGGGTCCTAGGGCAAGAGAATTCATGGTGGTATCCTTTTAGGTTACAGAGGTCGGTGATCCTTTGATTTTCGAATTCACCAACATGATCGCTTTTAAGTCTTTTAACCTTAAGGTCTTTTTGATTCTCGATTAATTTGAATAGATTAATTAATTGATCTAGGGTATCATTTTTATGTTTGATGAACCTAACCGAGTAAACACAGGTAGTCGTCAATTATGACTAAGCAATATTGACTTCTATTGAGTGACTTGGCTCCATGTGAATCGAATAGATCCATATGCAGGAGCTCAAGTACACTTGAGGTTCGTTCTTGGTTAGTTAACTTGTGTTGTGTCCTAGGTTGTTTTCCTTGTTGACAAGCATTACAGATTTTATTAACAAAGTTGTTGAGGTTGGGTAAGCCTCTGACTAAGCCACTCTGACTCATCTTGTGGACGAGTCTTGGGTGCGAGTGACCGAGTCGTCGGTGCCACAACCATGATTCCTCTTGCCGTGTCATAAGACACTTAGTTGAGGAGTTGGTTAAATTGATCGTATAAATGTTGTTATTTCTAGTTCCTTTAAGAATTGTTTCAGAGGTTTCGATGGTATTAATTACGCATTCATTTTCTAGAAATATAACCTTATAGTTATTATCACACAATTGGCTTACACTAAGTAAGTTATATTCAAAATTCTCTATAAGTAATACATTTTTAATGACAAAATTCGTGTTAAGCTCGATATCACCTGATCCGATGATTTTGAGCTTGCCGTTATTCCCAAAGGCTACCGATCCTTGTCGTTTGAATCGAAGCTTTGCGAATTTGAGTTGATCCCCGATCATGTGTCGGGAGCAACCGCTGTCCAACATCCATTGATCCTACACACAAGGTGGTTGGATTGGATGTTAGATTTTTGTTAAGAAAATTGGTTATAAGTTGTTAACCCTAGGTCATCTCACCGGAGTCTATATGATCAAGCATGTTATACTTATGTGTTTTTTTTTTTTGAGATGACTTCTAATTAAGTTGATTAAGTGGATTTAGGTTCAAGTAATTTTATGTTAGATTTGGATTTAACCATAGGCTTGTCAAGTTTACCTTTTCAAGATCATGGCTTCCAGGTCGTGGCGAGGCACAGGGGCCTTCTTTTATCGGATCATCGACCACTTCCTTAGACAAAGCCATTTTCAAGAAAATGATGACTTGACTCACCTAAAATTATTTCCTCGTCTAACTAGTTATTTTTGAAAAGAGGCTCCCCGAGGCTCAATCTTTTCGAGGGATTTTAGTTGGTTATTTGAAAAGAGGCTCCCCGAGGCTCAATCTTTTCGAAGGCTTTTAGTTGGTTATTTACGTGTTCTAAGTGAGTTCACGAAAAAAAAACAAAAAAAAAATCTAAGCATGCAATTTCTATGTTAAAACACAAACATGTTTTGTACTGGCTCCCCCTAGACCGTTGAATCGGTTCGGTCTATCCACATAGTGGATTTGGTCCTTGGGAACCCAGTATGAGTTGGATCCTAGAGTTGAAATCAAAGTGGTCTTAGGGACCCATGCTTGGACACATTTTTTATGTCTACTTACGATTGACATATACGACTTATTGGTCGTGTTTGAGCTAAACCCTAGTCCGGCCTTGTTGTACACGGCCCTTTGCGATCCAAGTAGGAGGTCAAGTCCTTTGGATCCCAAAGTAAACCTTTCCAATGTATTCCTAAGATCTTCGACTTGACTTTTCAAGAGTAAGTTCTCAACTTCGAGTTTTTCAACCCGAGTTGAGTCCTTCTCTTGAACTCGACTAGTCGAAGAGGTTAGGGAGACCTTGTGTTTGAGGAGTTTAACTTCCTCAACCAGGGTCTCGACCTTGGACTCGAACTTAGCTAACTTCCTAGACAAAAACCTAACCGTATTATGTAAAGTATTAAATAAGGTTCGACTCACCTTAAGGGTATCTTTTGAACCGGATGCGTATCTGTGGCTTGACTTGAAGGTAGCTTCGTAGTCCGAGTCATCCTCAGGTTCTGATTCAAGTTCGATCTCCGTGTCTGACTCAATTGATTTCGCCATGAAGACGTGGTCTTCGTCTTCTTCGGATGATGCTTCTTCCCATGTCGCGTTGAGGGCCTTCTTGTGCTTAGGTGCTTGGTGGTTGAGCTTGGGGCACTCGGACTTTATATGTCCAAACCTGTTACACTCATAACACCTAATATTAGAACTTTTAGGCTTACCTTGGTTGGGTCGAGTTGTGGTTCGCTTTCGTCCCTTGGCTATCCTTCGAGCTAGGTTCATTAGTTCGGCAGTCAATTCCGGGTCAACTTCTTCTTCGGACTCATCTTCCTCCTCGGGTGGTGGTGGCTTGCTTGCGATTTTCTTCTTCTTTGAACCTGCAAACAAGGCTATACCCCTCTCGGGTTCCGAGTTGGACTGCTCATGTAATTCAAAATCCGAAAAGAGTTCATCTAATCTAAGTTTAGAAAGGTCCTTGGAGACCTTATAGGCATCAACCATGGATGCCCATAAGGTAGTCCTCGGAAAAGAGTTTAGGACATACCTAATAAGGTCGCGGTTTTCGACCTTTTGCCCGATTGCGTGTAGGTTGTTGACTATGTCTTGGACACGGGCGTGGAGTTGCGTCGCGGACTCGTGTTCCTGCATTTTTAGTGTGTACAATTTATTGAATAACAAATCACGTTTGCAAACCTTAGCTTGATCCGATCCTTCGTGTAACTCGATTAGCTTTGTCCAAAGATCCTTTGCGCTTATGAAGGGGCCAACGTGATTTAGCTCCTCCTTGGACAAGCCGCATTGGAGGATTTGTGTTGCCTTGGCATCGTCTTCGACTTGTCGTTTTGTTGCAACGGTCCATTGATCATAATCAAAGGAGTCACCCACTTCATTAGTCGAAAGTGTGAAACCCGTTTGGATTATGATCCACATCTCGATTTGGGTTTTGAGAAAGCATTCCATCCGACCTTTCCAGTAACGGAAATCATCTCCGTTGTAAAACTGAGGTCGGACGGTGCTAAAACCCTCGAGATGGGCCATTAGAACAAAAAAAACAAGGAGACTAAAAAGAAGACCTAGCAACGAAAAAAAATCACACGAAAGTACCAAGACTTGCGTCTTGGATTAGTAGTGTGGGAAATAAAAAGAAACAAACGAAAAATAGAAAGTTAAGCAAAGAAATAAGAAACTAAAAAGTAAGTACTCACAACCTTCGATGTCGCCGAAAGCCTACTAAACGTCGATTTTTGAGGACGAAAACAACTTGTTACGGGGGTAAAACCCCATAAGAAGTGTAGATCTCTGCGAGGGCTTCGATTTGGTAGGTAGACCGTGTCGTGGGTCAACTTGTACAAAAAGTTATGCCCGTTTGACCGTCGGCTACTCCAAAAGCGAATACTTGCAAAACAAAATCAAACGAAGAGTACCAAGACTTCGTCTTGGATTAGTAGTGCGGGAGAAAAATTTAAACGAACGAAAAACAAATCTGTAAAAAAAATGTTATATTGGTGGTTTCACCAAATCTAAGCGCCCCCGGCTCTGATACCAATTGTTGGATCGATGCGGTTCGCTAGAGGGGGGGGTGAATAGCGAAAAACCTTTTCTTTTTCTTTCGTTCGTTAAAACTCGAGAGATAATAAATTAATTGCAGCGGAAATGTAAATATAAAATAAAAGAGACAATCGACACAAGGGTTTTACTTGGTTCGTAGCCGAAGGCTACTACTCCAAGGCCCTAGTGGTCCTTGACCACGTACGGAGGGCAGAAGCACTAAAGGAACTCCTCCTCGTTGGAGGTAGGAGTTAATCGATACAAAAAAAACTTTAAGGTAGAGGGACACTCCCCCTCTCCTCGTATACGATAAAAGCTCCGAAAAGTAGATGAACAACTGATAACAAAATAATACCGACGTACAAAGACAAATAAGAAAAATTAAACCTAGACGTCGGAAGGAAGGACTTCGTTGTCGGAGAATTGTAGCTTTGCGGAGACTTTTTTGGAGGCTTAGAATTGTTGATGAAACCCTAGGTTTGGCCCTCCTTTTATAGCCTTTGAGCCCCTTTTCGAGAGGAACCCTAGCCAATCAAATTTGAGCACATCTTCCCTTGAAATTTGGTGATAATCCTTGACTCCTCGAATCTGATCATTGACCATCGATCGGTGATGGCCATCATCGATCGTGATGGCGACATCGATCGATTGCGACCTTCAGCGATCATTGTTTGATGGCGATCGAGTCCTCAAGCTAGCGATCGTGATGCTTGCTGCAAGTCAAAGTTAGCACAACAAAAACATAATTTCGATGGTCGTCGACCATCCGATCTCGACCTAGACCATCTATAAGATGTCTTTGGTCGGATCTACGCTTAAGATCATCCCCGTAAAGAGGATACGACCTTACTTACTCTCGCACACACGAGCTTACCTCGATACTTACGTGTCGCTTTTGCTTCCGGCCTTCCACTCGATTCCTTCGGCTCCCTCCGAAGTAACTCGAGTATCGCCCGACCACCACGGCTTCCTCCGGGTGTCGCTAGCCTTCAGGTCCAGCTATATCAATCTTCTGCACACTCGATTCAGCTCGTGAGAAAACAAAATAGACTTAACTTTTGTGTCTTTGCTATAATCAAAACACAGGTTCGATTTCGGTGCCTCACTGCACCAACAAGAACTTCATTGACATATCTATATATGCAGGGAACCATATGAAGTCTTACGGCTAGTCACTCCAATGAACTAGTTACCATAACTAGCATCCTCGATTAACTTCGGACATCACAATGTCTCCAACCAGTGAGAATCAGCTGCTTGGATACACCAATGAGTATACCTCGTGTTAGTCTCGAAAGAATTGATAGTGTCCAAATCCATCAATTCATCGACTAGGGATAATTCTGATACATCACAATTACACATGTAGAGATACTCACTAGTTGTGATCCAATCACAAATTCTCTCATGTTGTGAGTCGTATCGCAGACATTCAGTAAATGAGTTTAAGATCCAATCAAATACATGAAACCAAGTATACTCAAATAGTGAATCTTCATTTATCATATAAATGGTTCATACATAAGGCGATTGCCTTAGGACACCTCTCATATATTACTAACAGACTCCCACTTGGCCTAATGTTAATCTCTATGGTATCCAATACCATAAGCTGTAACATGACCCTCAAACTTACTTTGAGGTAATGCCTTAGTCAAAGGATCCGCTAAGTTCCTTTCAGTGGGGATTTTCTCGATTTGTATTTCTTTCCTACTGATGATCTCTTTGATAAGATGATAGCGGCGAAGCACATGTTTGGATCGTTGATGAGACCTTGGCTCTTTCGCCTGTGTAATTGCTCCATTGTTGTCGCAGTAGACCGGTATTGCTTCAACAATGGCTGGAATCACACCATGTTCATAAATGAACTTCTTGATCCAAACCGCTTCCTTTGCTGCTTCCGAAGCTGCAATGTATTCTGCCTTAGTGGTAGAATCCGCTACAGTGTCTTGTTTGGAACTTTTCCAACTCACTGTGCCCCCATTCAAGGTGAAAACATATCCAGACTGAGACCTGGAATCATCCTTGTCTGTCTGGAAGCTGACATCTGTATACCCGCGTATCACCATGTCCCCTTCTCCATATATTAGGAACACATCCTTAGTTCTTCTTAAGTACTTAAGGATTGTCTTAACAGCCACCCAATGATCCATTCCTGGATCAGACTGGTATCTGCTCGTGACACTCAGAGCATACGATACATCGGGCATCGTACATAATATAGCATACATGATAGATCCTATTGCGGATGCATAGGAAATCTTACTCATGCAAATCCTCTCATCTTCTGTGCGCGGACACATAGACTTCGAAAGGTGTACCCCATGCCTTATGGGTAGGAAACCTTTCTTGGATTCCGACATGCTAAACCTCTTTAGCACTCGGTCTATATATGTAGACTGTGAAAGACCAAGCAACCGTTTCGATCTATCTCTATAGATCTTAATCCCGAGGATGTAGGTTGCTTCTCCCAGGTCTTTCATGGAGAATGTCTTGGATAACCAAACCTTAACTGACTGTAAGATTGAAACATCGTTTCCTATAAGTAATATGTCATCGACATACAATACTAGGAACACGACTGCACTCCCACTAACCTTCTTGTACACACAAGGTTCGTCTGGATTTTGTGAGAAATCAAACTTTTTGATTGTCTCATCAAAACGCATATTCCAGCTCTTGGATGCTTGCATCAATCCATATATGGACCGTTGCAATTTGCATACCTTGATTTTATCAACCGATGTGAAACCCTCAGGCTGTATCATATACACGTCCTCGAGCAGGTTTCCATTATGGAAAGTTGTTTTCACATTCATCTGCCATATCTCATAATCATAATGAGCCTCTATGGCCAGGAGCATCCGAATGGATTTAAGCATAGCTACAGGCGAATAGGTTTCGTCATAATCAACACCTTGTTTTTGACGATATCCTTTCGCCACTAATCTAGCTTTATAGGTAATCACATTACCATCCATGTCGGTTTTCTTCTTGAAAACCCACTTGCACCCTATAGGCTTGATGCCTTCAGGTGGGTCGACCAAGTTCCAAACTTGGTTTTCATACATGGAATCCATTTCCGACTTCATGGCATCAAGCCATTTATCCCTTTCTGAACTTGTCAGCACTTCTTCATAACTGGTAGGCTCCTCATCATCAATGAGTAACACGTCGTTCGATTCACTTACGAGAAATCCATATCTCTCAGGAATGTTGCGTGTTCTACCAGATCTACGAAGATGTGGTGTTACAGTAGGTCCAGCTGATTGCTCATCACTATGAGTTATCGGCTGTTGTGCTTCACCAGGTATCTCATCAATGTCTATTTGAGTCTCTCGAGCCTCCTCAAGCTCGACGACACTCTCACTGTTTTCTTGCAAGAGAAACTCTTTCTCTAGAAACACAACATGCCTTGAAACAAACACCTTTTGTTCCACAAGATGATAGAATTGATATCCCCTTGTTTCCTTAGGGTATCCAATAAATAGACATTTATCAGACTTAGCATCCAATTTGTCTGATATAGTCCGCTTTACATAAGCAGGACAACCCCATATCTTCAAGTAAGATATATGAGGTTTCTTACCATTCCATATCTCATATGGAGTAGTAGAGACTACCTTGGTTGACATTCTGTTTAACAAGTAAACAGCTGTCTGAAGTGCATAGCCCCAAAAGGACTTGGGACGATTCGCATGATTCATCATTGACCTGACCATGTCCAACAAGGTCCGGTTACGCCTCTCAGATAAACCATTATGCTGTGGTGTATATGGCGGAGTCCATTGAGACAATATGCCATTGTCTCTTAGATAATCAAGAAACTCTTGACTTAAGTATTCACTACCTCGATCCGATCGAAGTATTTTTATACTCTTGTCATGTTATTTCTCTACTTCATTTCTGAATTCTTTGAACCTTTCAAAGGCTTCAGACTTGTGTTTCATTAAGAACACATACCCAAACCGTGAGTGATCATCGGTGAAGGTAATGAAGTAGCTATAGCCTCCTAAAGCTTGAGTTAACATAGGTCCACATACATCAGTATGTATCAGACCTAGTAACTCTCCCACTCGTTCACCTTTTCCTGAAAAAGGTAACTTAGTCATCTTGCCTTTTAAGCATGATTCACATGTACCGTATGAATCCAATTCAAACGATTCCAGAATTCCACATTGGTGTAATTCGGACATGCGTTTCTTGCTTACATGGCCAAGACGACAATGCCACATGTAGGAGTCTATTTGATTATCTTTTCGAGCATGCTTGTTGCTCGCTTCGATATTGAAAATGTCATTGGATACGTCCAACGTATAAATACCATTGCTCAATGTTCCAGTTCCATAAAGTACGCCATTCAAAGTTATATAACAACAATTGTTACTAAACGTTAAATGAAAACCATTTCTATTTAAGCAGGAAATAGAAACAATGTTCTTTATTAGAGAAGGAATACAATAGCAATTGTCCAGTTCCAAGACTAGTCCACTAGGGACCTTCAGCAAATAAGTTCCGATGGCGACCGCAGTAACCTTTGCTTCATTGCCAACTCACAAATTTGACTCCCCTCTGACGAGTCTTCTTCTATTCCTTAGCCCCTATATGTTATTACATATATGTGAGCCACACCCAGTATCCAATACCCAAGTGTCTAAGGAAATAGAATGACAATCAATAACGAAGATACCTGAAGAGGATGGGGCATCGGATGCCTTCTTCTTCTTCATGGACTCAAGATAAATCTTGTAGTTTCTTCGCCAGTGGCCTTCCTTACCACAATGATGGCAAGTGCCCTTTTGTGCTGGTTTTGCCTTCTTTGCCTTCTTGTTCTTCCCTTTCTTCTGTTCTTTTGCCTTCCTCTTAGAACCTTTCTTTGAGGAATCAACTAACAGAACTGCCTTCTCCTCATGCTTCACAGAAGGCTCCACAGTCTTCAGAATATTGAGGAGCTCAGGAATAGTGGACTCTAATTTGTTCATCCGATAGTTCATCACAAATTGTGAGAAACACTTGGGCAAACAATGCAGAATTAAGTCAATACTTAATTCATGATCCATCACAAACCCGAGGGTGGCTAGCCGCTCGATGTACCCGTTCATCTTTAGCACAAACTGTACTACAGACGAACCTTCTTGCATCTTCGTGGTGAAGAGGAGCCTGGAGACTTCGAACCTTTCGGATCTCGCTTGCTCATCAAACTACTCATGAAGATGGAAGACCATGGTATTAGCATCCATATGCTCAAGTTGCTTTTGCAGCTCAGGTACCATCGCCGCTAGCATCATGCAACTCGCCAGCTCAGAATCTGCCACATGCTTCTGATAGACCAACATTTGGTCTGGAGTTGCATCGTCTTTAGAACGGTTGGGAAGAGGCTCTTCAAGGACTTATGCTAGCTTTTCCACCTTGAGAACAATTCTCAGGTTTCTAAGCTAGTCCAGGAAGTTAGGCCCAGTCAGTTTGTTTGAATCCAAAATAGTGTGCAAATTCAAAGACGTCATGATCAATCGATTGACCTAGAAATACAAAACAAGCATATATGAGAAAATGATTTTAAATGCATCAATATACATTTATAAATCCCATTCATTTTTTCGAATTTCAAATACCCAAAAATCACTTCGGGAGATCATAGGTCCATCTCCGAATGGGCTGATATCCAACATAGATATGAACAACCTTGGAGAGAGTCCAACAAGTCATTCATAACTACGATGGTAGGTATCAAATATACCGATTGCATATCACATATATGCAATTATCACAATGTGCTATCAACTTATTGAATGTTCACACATACATCGGGTTGTTAACACATTAACAAGTATGCATCATATGCATAGCACCCAACTTCACCTCCTTTAACATCGACCTTGGAGAGAGTCCAACAAGCCAATGCTCCAGGTTAAAGTCAACCCATTAATCGAGAAATAGTTTTAATATGGTTAGAGCGCATCCAACCAATTAGCCCGGCTTGGAGAGAATCCAACAACCAAAGCTAACGATTGGCCTCTAACTCTTACCATATTAGTATTAAACTATTTCATGGTTTGAACATGTTCGGGTTCGAGCCGGGCTTGGAGAGAGTCCAACAACCCAAACAAGAAACGGAACTCTGGTTCTAACCATATTAATGGAAGGTGTAGGCTTTAATATTGAGTTAGGGTTTTTATGTCTCATCCTCTTTGCATGAAAATAACTATTATCTACATGGCATGACATACATGGCATACATCTACATGTCACGACACACATGGCATAATGATATGCATTTAATGCAATTACATGACATACAATTATGTCATGTACAATATTTCCTTATATGTCATAACTATTTATGGAAATAAAATATGTTTAAGATTTGATTCTCCAAATCAAATCATAATTAAATTAGGAATAATTGATTAAAGAAAGTCAATTTAGGAAACCAATTTCCTAAATCATCAAAACTACTTATGGAAATAAAATATTTTTAAGACTTGATTTCCCAAATCAAATCAAGATAAAATTAGGAAACAAATTTCCAAAATCTAATCTAATATTTTATTTATAAAAATATTAATTTTCATAAATACTTCCAACTTTCCAAAAGTGGAAGATTTCCATAAATACTTCTAGACTTTCCAAAATTGAAAAATTTTCATAAATACTTCTAACTTTCCAAAAGTAGAAAATTTGTAGAAATATCATTATGACTATCGCAAAATCATTTTACGATTATGTCGAAACACAACCTGGGCTCTGATACCACTATTGCATTTCCGGCACCGTGGCGAGTGTGTGTTCGAACATGTTTCATAAACATGTGCACAGCGGAAGAAATAAAAATAATAAATCTACATTTATTACAACACACACATCACACGCATGCATAGTACAACATGTGTAGACATAACCGTAAATTTAAATTTTGCAATAAAAGGAAATTTAACTACGTATACCTTACGTATCACGTATAGCGGAAAAGACATCAACCGGAACGATCCTCACTAGAATCGTCTCTATCCATATCCACGCCGAGTATCTTCGGGATGACTTCACCAAGTCACGAGCCTCGTCTTCATACGGGTTACTAGCCTCGTGTTGAAGATGATGTGATCGAGAGAAGATCACGATCCGAATCCAAATTCGGATCCAAAACCGAGTCCTCAAAACTCGCTTCTCCGGAGAGGTATTCGTCAACCGTTTGACGAATTTTTCGTCCTCCACCTATGAGGATTACCAGAGATCGAATCCCCGGCAAGGATACCGCTGTCGGAGCTCCAAACGTCGTCTAAACGACTCTCCGATGAGAGGAAAACAAGCTGTCCAGAGAACTGACAGCTTTGGTGGTGGAGTAAGGGCCGGCCAAAAAGGGTAGGATGAAGCTCACCTTGATGTCGAACCCAAAGGAGATCACCAGAGAGTTGCCGGAGGATCACCGACCGAAGCTTGGATGCCGGCAACAATTTGGACGGTGGCACAAGGGGGTGGGCGGCGGCAATGGATGTTGGCGCCAACTAGATGGAGAGGAGGGAGAGGTGGGCGACCAAAACTAGGTTACGGCTTTTGGATTAGGGCTTAACAAACCCTTAAGCCCTCTTTTATAGAGAACTAATTCTCTTAATGGTTATTGGATCATAACCATAAGGCCCGTTAACCCGCTCCATTAATTTAAGTTAAAATAAACCAAACCATGATGATTTATTTTAAGTTAAAACGAACCGAACCAACTTTGGTTCATTCGTTTAAAATAAACCAAACCCTTTGGTTTATTCTCCTCCATTGGATTAGAACCAAACCATTTTGGTTCATCCATTATGTCTTCATAAGACACGGCCCATCCACGCTTCCATTGCGAATGAAACGATTTCATGCTCGCTTCTTGTTTGGTCCAACCAAACTTAGTTTCTCTCGGTCTGAGAATCTCATTCTCAAGCTCGTTGTAAATCCTTCGGGTTACGCTCGTTGTGCATGTGACCAAATAGGTTCTCGGTTTATGTTGACCGTCTATAATTAACCATTAATTATAGAACGATCATGAGTGGCACCTAGTAGTACATCATGATCCCCAATTAACCGAAAAGATCAACGGTTAATCCAGAACTATTTCTTAAACCCTTCAGCAGCTCGAATGAATTGTGCCCCATTCCCTTCACTCATCTTATACCCACTTGGTTCAGGACATGGTCTATAGTGTCAGTCCCCACTAAGCTGACTACGTCACACCTAGCCCAAGTATCATTTCCTCGTCCTACGGATTCTAGTTACTGCACATGTATTGAAGAGTATCTTACTCTAAACATGTAATGCTTTGGCCAAAGACTTTAGTAACAATCCGACGAGAGGCCATGGGTATACATCTCCTCGCAAGGAGTGGTGAATCCTTTATAGGCTATTCAAACACCTTCGATCACTTCGACTTATACCCAATCATCCCGGGTCCACATCTCCTCAGAGATGCTTGCTTAAGATGTCAAAGCATAAGTCTTCATGATCAAGATGACTTGAATACCACAAGTCAAAAGAACATCGCACTTAAGCTACAGTAAGAACTTCATTGACATATCTATATATGCAGAGAACCATATGAAGTCTTACGGCTGGTCACTCCAATGAACTAGTTACCATAACTAGCATCCACGATTAACTCTGGACATCACAGTGTCTCCAGCCAGTGAGAATCAGCTGCATGGATACACCAAGGAGTATACCTCATGCTAGTCTCGACAGAATTGATGGTGTCCAAATCCATCAATTCATCGACTAGGGATAATTCTGATACATCACAATTACACATGTAGAGATACTCACTAGTTGTGATCCAATCACAAATTCTCTCATACTGTGAGTCGTATCGCGGACATTCAGTAAATGAGTTTAAGATCTAATCAAATACATGAAAACATGTATACTCAAATAGTGAATCTTCATTTATCATATAAATGGTTCATACATAAGGCGATTGCCTTAGGACACCTCTCATATATTACTAACAGGTCAACCCTAGTCAACCATCAAAATCCCCTCGAGTCCAGTCAATCTTGTCCCGGGTCGATTGTGCTAACAATCTCCCCAAAACAATATCAGACATCAATGTCAACCCTTCATGTCAAACATCAAAACATCTCTCGAGTCAAACTCGAGTCCAGTCAATCGCGACCTGGGCCGATTGCACCAAGAATTTCTATATTCGGCTGTGTTAACAAGTTTTGTAGACAAGCAACGTGATCAAAATTCTGTCAAACGAACTATGATGCTATTCACCCCCCTCTGGTGGTCATACAATCCCCAACAAATGGTATCAGAGCCCGGTTAGCTCTAAGAAGAAGAAGATGCTCCAATACCAACAAGTGATATCAGAGGGAGGCCACTCTTCAAGGTTTAATAGCCTTGGCTGCACGCTAGAGGGAAGAAGAAAGATTGAGGAGCCAAGTCTCAAATTAGGATGGGATATCAACACCCTGGTTCCATATGCCTTTTATGGGCGAGAAGGCTTCAATCAATGGAAGGCAAGGATTGAAGACGTCATGATGATGATGGGCATCGAAGATTGGTCCACCTTGATTGAAGGATTTGACTATCCAAGAGGGTCAAAGGGAGGATTCCTCAAGATGAAGAAATGAACCGAGGAACAACTCCAAAAGTTCAAGAAAAATAATAAGGTAATAACATTTTTAGTTGAATTAATCCCTAATGATATCTTGTGTAGATTAGGTGAATATAAGGATGCCAAGGATCTTTGGAGCGAATTGGAAAAATTTCATGAGAAGCCCCAATCGGTCCAAGGGGATAAGGAAGAATCAAAGGAGGATGAATAAAGCTCATCCTCGCAATAAAGTGAGGATTCGGAGGACGAGAGGTGTTCGACATTTGAGGAGGAAGAAGAAGTGGAAGAATCAGAGGAAGCCTCCACCTCTAGGATTGAGGGGGAGGAAATTAGGTCATCTTCAATACCAGAGCAATAAGAAGAAGCATCTACCTCCGGGAGCCATGAAGAATTGGACCAAATTCTTCCTACCACCACCCTAGGTAACTCAAGCATTTCAATTAAAAATAAAGTTCATACTATATACTTTGAGTGTAGGGAGCAAGGACACTACAAGAGCAAGTGTCCGAAAAGGGTCAAGAAGACTAAACCGGTGTCAAAAAGTCAAGAAAAAGTTAAGAATGTCGGAGCCTCAACTAGGAAGAGCAAAGAGCATATTGTGTGCTTCAAGTGCGATCAACTGGGACACTATCGAAGTCAATGCCTTAGGCGAAGGAAGCAAGCTAAGGACAAAAAAAGGTGTCTTAAATATTGGGGTAGCTAAGGCAACCCCTAAGGTAACCTTTAAGTATGCTTCCTCTTAAATTAATAGTCAAAAGAATCCTAGGAACAATTTTAATGCTATTGCTATTACTCATGAACAAAAGCATGCTAGAAATAATAGATTTTATTGTCTAGGTGCCAAATATTATAATTTTAGGTCTAAGGATATTCCTAGAAAAATCCTACCTAAGGAAATCATTAGGAAGGTAGAGAACCACCTAGGCATTAATCCTAAGAATTATAGACATATGCCTCGGAAGTGTCATTCCCAAAGAACAAATGAAAATTCAAAATTTGAAAAATTAGTGTTAGAGAACCAAGTCTTGAGGTCAAGGCTTGAGAAACTAAAAAAGACACTTAGAAAAATACAAAATCAAAGTCAAGGGTCAAATGGTCAAAATATAGGTCCTAGGAGACAAGAATCGTTTAGGGGCAAGAAAGGTTTGGATCACAAACCTAACCCCAAGAAGACCTATCACGATGTTCTATTCGATTATGAAACCATTTCTAGGTCTAGGAAAGCCAAGGTTACTAGGGAGGCCATCCCTAAGGTTAACCAAGGTAGGTGTCTAGTGGATAAGGTTTCAACAAAACCTAGGAAAGCCACTAAGAAGGTTACAAGGGGAGTTACCCCTAGAGTTAACCTAGGTAAAACCAAAATGACCAAGGCTTCAAAGCCTAGAAGGGTCATTAGGAAGGTATCAAGGGAAGTCATCCCTAGTGAATACCTTGTAAACCCAAGGTGTCATGCCTCGAGGGTATACTTGTCCGTCAATCGGATGGTACCCTTTAGTCACAATATAAGATAAACACCGATACAAGGTCCACATAGTCGCTAACACCCACAGACCATATATCATAACAAAATAACACCGATAGATAATCGAAAATACACAGACACACAGATGAGCACCGGTGCGACTCTTACATAATAATGAAATCTAAGCGAATTTAACATACAACCTAACATCATAATAAAAGCCAAATACAACAAATCACACACACAAACTATAATCCAAAAATAGCAGTGGAACAAATAGGAAATAAAATCCATAATAAACAATCCAAAATATACAACAGTATGGAGTACAATCCATGCCCTCGGTGTGAGATGGGATCAGCTGGCAGAGCTCCGAGCACTCAAGGAAAGTCGGCTACCTGTTACCTGGGCGACAAGAAAATAGGGTATGTGGTGGTGAGTATAAAACTCAACGGTAATAAAGAAAATAGTGCATGCATATCATATATCATAGGAGAGTCAATAATATATAATCGAAAAGTACAACAGATATACACTTGTATCAACTGGACAATATAAGGTACTGACATACCAGAAGATCTGCGACGATACAACTCATAAAACAAGAGCATATAGACCACAATATAACACATATGACATAATGAGTAATCCTATCTCCGCAATTCACAAACCGCCTACTAACATCCTATAACCAATATATCAACGAACCTGGTCCATCCCATACCACATCACGAAACTAGTCAAAGGTATACAACAGTTCGATCAACTCGTACACTAGTATCCCACACACACACATATAGAATATGCAAGTAGCATGCAAGATGATGTACAATCAAATGTAGCAAGCTAGCTCAAACAAATGCAACATCACAATGAGCATATATATAGACTATATCTATATATATATTCTTATCACACACACACACACACACACACACACACACACACTATATATATATATATATATATATATATATATATATATATATATATATATACACATGCAAACGCCATCAACCATGGTAATGCAGATGCATGGTCATGCCTACACAGCCCACTCGCTACCACGACCCCAGTGTGGCCTAGGTGGCTCGACATGACAACTATCCCAACTCGACAACAACCACTACTCTCGAGTGGCCGAGTGGGCAGTATGAATAAGTAGCGATAAACTAAAGAGCTATAAGCTACACAATGGGGGTCCCTGCTACTATCCACTCTGACTATCACTACCCATGAGTGGTCGAGTGCTCCACACACAGGACAACTGCACGCAACTCCAACTACCACCATCAATAGTGGTCGAGTGCGGCACAATAGATGCTCTGCCCTCACAATAGTTAATTATGCTCCCCGGAGGAAAGCCTTAGCATGTGATGATGGGGCCCCATGAGCACCCAACAGGCTTTACATTTTCCTCTATATAAGTAGAAGTTTGTGACTCTTGTAGAGCATACAAGCATACCTTGTGCTCTACTTGAGGAAGTTTAGTAGTATAGAAGTCCTGTACTTAGTTTGAAGTAAAGAATCTGTGAGTTTTCATTTATTACTACTTATTTCTTTTACTTAAAACTTATTTCTTGTTGAGTGATCCCAGCACACAAAAACCTAAATCCCAATACTACCACAAGTAACCGTGGAGGCAGGATGACTGGTGACTCTCTCAACCACAAGGAAGACCAAGTCGCCAGCATGCATGTAAATGGAATGAATGCACAACTGCACATACATACATCCACAACACACTCTCTATCCTACAGAGAGTCATACACAACTTACAACAACCAAGCTAGGACCTCCAGTCCGTAGCAACACACCATCGACAAACCACATGACCATACACAAATACATGATCTATAATAGATATATACAACATAAGGATATGATATTAAAAAAATCAACTCTACATCTAGGACATCACCCACCTCCGGATGATTTAACTAAATTGCACGATTCAAATCTGCAACCGAACTTAGCTACGTACACATAGGTAAACAACTATAGGTCCACATACCATAACGTCCGTAATTCATAACAATGATGAAGGAAATGTAACAACAATGACAAAGCATTATAAAATGCAAAGACAAGTATCAAGCAAAAAAAAAACTAGAGCGGAGTCAAGATATAAGTGACATCAATGTGAAATCACATGCATCAGGATTTAGCTACTACCTGACCAGGGTAGGAAATTACCCACCTGATACGAAGACTTATCTAAGAATCTCCACGTTCAAGAATTTATCACAATCAGAGTCTTGCAAGAAACAACAAAGAACGTAACTAATTTCTACCGTCATCCAATAATAGAATCAAACTGATTCATTAACCTCTTGATTAGCTCACCAATCCATTTCCAAAGGATTATGATCTATCTTCTCACCCAATCAACACTAATCAAGCCTTCACATAATCCCTATTTTGTTGGTGCAATCGGCCCAGGTCATGATTGACCAGACTCAAGTTGGACTCGAGTAGTGTTTTGATGTTTGACATTGATGTTTAACAAAGGAGTTGATCATTGTTTGACAATGGGTTGACTAGATGGTTAACTTGGGGTTGACCATATGATGGTAAAGTCCAAGTCTTGAGTACTTGGCATGGAAAGTCCAAGCTTGAGTCTTGGCAATTGGAAAGTCCAACATGGGTTGGCATGGAAAGTCTAACATGGGTTGGCAAGGAAAAGTCCAAGCTTGAGTCTTGGCAATTGGAAAGTCCAAAATATGTTGAAAAGGAAAGTCCAAGTGTTGATATTGGCGGCGTAAAGTCCAAGAGGAAGTCATGGCAGCATAAGTCCAATGGTTTGGCAGCGTAAAGTCCAAGTGTGTGTCTTGGCAGCGTAAGCCCAAATGAGCCTTGGCGGTGTAGACTAGCTTAGCATGACAATAGCGATGGAAGCACCTGAAGGCTAGCGTATGGATGAACAAGTCATAAATGACTTAGAGGGATCTGATAGGTGTGAGGATGATGGAGGTGGCTAGAAGGCTTAGGTCTAGGCTAAGAGTGGTCTAGCAAGTATGAGGGCATCATAATTTGGGTAAACCTCATGGTTGAGGTGTAGCGGGGTTTTGACGATCAGGTCAAGTGTTTTGACACTTGCGGTGAGTCGACTTATGTAGCGATCATTGGGATTATAGGTCATTGCCATGAGTCGACTGACGATCAACTACGGTCGAGCTACCATCATAGACACAAGGTACCTTGACTAGCCTCGGCTGCCGCGGCCACAGATGCATGGCATCTCGATCGGCGCCTCGACTGCTTGATCAGTTGACTGCCAATGTATCCGTTGGTTTGGATGCCGACTTGGATTAAGTCATTGTGAGACAACGACTACAGGAGCAGTCGACTAGGGCCTTATGACAATCGACTGCTAGGTGGAAATTAGCTCGAGTTGCAACTTTAAAGGGAGCTTGAAGGGAAGGATTTTAGCAGTGATTTCTTGGGTGATTTACTAGTGCAAATCAGGGTCTTCAAGTACGGTTCAAGCAATCAAACAAGCAAGTATCCAAAGCAATAGTTCTAAAGTTTTCTTTATGTTGTTTTGTGTATTTTATTTGCATTTTATTGTTTTATCTTGTATTACTTTTGTAATCTATTGTAAGAGGTTTCTCCGCATTTGACTTGTTATTGTGAAGGAGTGTTTTTGATTAGTGGTGGTATTTACATCGCTAGAGCTCATTTGAGCTCAATCCGTGGAGTAGGAATCTTAAGGTTCCGAACCACGTTATATCATCGTGTATTTCTTGTTGTGTGTATTTTTTTAATTATCATTATTTCCACTGCGTACACTAACGTTTGTAGCAAACACGATTGAATTCCGTCAAACAACGAACGTGTTAGGGCAATCTCTTGCCGTGATATGGTTTTGATGGTGTGGCAAAGGGTTTAAGTTAGTTTTATATGTTGATGTGATATGTGCGTTGAAGTCGTGCAGGACTTAGTAATTCGCACATGGAGCCGTGGCGAGTTTCACATCTCATGACTCGTGCCTTGAGTCGGTGAAGGATAGCTTTGCGGAAGCCGTGCGCTTGGAGCATCCGAGGGACCGTCGGACGAGAAGCTTGGAGTGAAGCCGGAGGAAGTAGACTTCGAGGCAAGAGACGCGAAGGAGCATTGCAGAGCCGTGTGCCTGATGCTGCCGAGGGACGTGGCCGAGAACGAAGAGAACTTCGAAGGCGAGGGACTCTGAGAAATGAGAGTGAGCGATTGTAACCCGGGGAAGGGTAGGTCTTAGGTGAAACTTGGCCATTTGGCCAAGTGTCGATTGGCTGGATTGTGGCGGATCAAGCGCTATCGTCGATTGACGGTCGACTACCAAGACCACCGGTCATTGCTGAAGCGGCGATGATCGGAAGATAAGGTTGACCGCAGAACCGTTCGTAGCCGTAGGCGGTCGACTACGGAGCGGCGATCGTGGTGAGGTCCATCGATCATCGCCAAGAGTTCCGTTGGACTACAATGGTCGGGATCCGACGTGTTCGGAGGCCGTTGTAGTGTCGGATCGGCGCCAAGGGCGGCGTCGGTGATGGCGTAAGCGGGAAGAAGTTAGCCCTCTCTATAAAAAGAGAGGGTGTAAGCCTTTGAGAGGTAAATGCTCATACTCCAAACGATCTTCCTAGTGCCCCACAAGCTCTAAACTCTTCTTACTTGTCTTTACTTCAATCCTATTGTAAGAAGAGTGATCTTGGTTGTAAAGGTTACCTCCACCTAGCTTTGTGCAAAGGAGAGACCGATAGTGATTGGTTTTGGCGGAGTGATTCACCGTGGACGAATCGGACCGTGGATTAGCGGCGTAGCCGTGAACCACGTTATATCTCGGTGTTTGTATTGCTTGCTTATATCTTGCTTGTCTTTTGCTTTGTATTTGTATATTCCGCTTGCGCTAACGTTTTGTAGACGAGCAATTTACGACGTCCAACGTACGAGGGCTATTCACCCCCCTCTAGCCGGCCATATCGATCCCTTACAAGTGGTATCAGAGCCGAGGTTGCTTGTCACCGGACTAACCGCCGCAACAAGCCCTACATCAAAAATGGTCGGCTCCAACATCCATCCTCCGAAGTTTGAAGGAGAATTCGCTTGGTGGAAGAAGCGAATGGAGGTATTTTTCGAAACGGATTTTGATATAATGATTACAATGGAATCCGGTTTCTTTTTGCCTAGGGATGAAGAGGGGAAGCCAATAGAGAAGTCTAGGTGGACCAAGAGGCAAAGAGAAGAGCACCTTGAAAACTCCAAAGCCAAGCACCATCTCTTCAATGTGCTCCCCCAACAAGAAATCAACCGAATAGGAGAATGCCTAAGCGCCAAGGAGATGTGGGAGAAGCTAATTGAGCTTCATGAAGGCACATCCGAGGCAAAGCTAGCAAGGAGAGATCTCCTCCGCTCTCAACTATCCAACATCAAATTAGAAAAGGGAGAAAAGGTAATTTCTTTGCATTCTAGATTCAAAGAAATTTTAAATGGACTAACAAGTGTAGGTGAGAAGCTATCAAACCGGGATATGGTAATGAAGGCCATAGATGCCTTTCCCCGGTCCTCAAAATGGAGCTCCATGGTGGACTCATTTTATATCTCCAAGAACCTAGAAGTGAGCACCTTGGAGGAATTTTTCTCAACAATGGAGCTCCACGAAACTAGGCTTGAGGGAATACAAGAGGAGCCTAAAATTCAACCCTCAAGAGGAGTAGCATTATTGGCAAGTAAGGGGAAGAAGAAGATGGAAATCCCCTCCTCCTCCGATGACGAAGCGTCTTCCTCCTCCTCCATGGATAGCACCGAAGAAGCCTATATGGTAAGGAGGGTAAGACGTGCATTTAAGAATTTTAGATTTGATAAATCTAATGATAGGATGAGAAGACCAAGGGGGAAGGTCATATGCTATAATTGCCAAGGAGAAGGGCACATAAGGGACAATTGTCCTCTCCTAAACAAGAGCAAGGAAGAAAGGAAAAAGAAAGAAGAAAAGAAGAAGAAGAAGGGGAGCAAGAAAAAGAAGGAAGAGGAGAAGAAGACAAAGGAGAAGGGAAAGGCTAAGGCTCTCAAGGCAAGGACTTGGGATGACCCATCCTCATCATCATCGGATGACGAGAATGCCTTTGTCACCAATTTGGCCTTGATGGCCTTTGATGACTTGGATTGCTCTTCATCCGAAAATGAAGGATCAATCTCAAATGGGGAGAGCTCAAATGAAGGGGGAGCTTCCACATCCTCCTCATCCGAAGAAGAGGACATGGAAACTATGGTAACGAATCTCTCACCCCATAAGATAGTTTCCATGATTTCTAGTTTAACTAAGGATTTATTTAGGGCAAAGAAGAAAAATAAATGCATGCTTGAACAAATTAAGGACCTAGAACAAAAATTAGAAAAGGCATGCTTAAATGATAATATTTCTTCTAGCTTAGAGGATGCATGCTCACATGACCTTTATATGTCTTTGGATGTTAGTGATGCATGTATAAATGAAAATAGGGCTTTAAGGGAAAAGGTAGATTATTTAACAAAAGCCCTAGAAAAATTCACTATTGGCTCCAACACATTGAACATGATCTTAGGGAGCCAAAGAGCTAGTTTCAACAAGAAAGGCCTTGGCTACAAGGAAAAGAAAAATGAAAAGGCCTACAAATGCCTAATAGCTAGGGGACAAGATAAAAAGAAGGCAATAGCTAGAAAATGGATCCCCAAGGAATATTTAGTGAACCCAATAGGAAAGAACTTATTTTGGGTTCCAAAATCCAACCTTAAGGGTTAGAATAACCCTAGGGTAGTCAACCATATGAACTTGACCTATATCATAATTTGGTTGACTTAGGATGACGGGACAACATTTTTTAGATAGTGTTGGGTGATGATAACATACCCATAAATAGGTAATAATGCTTAAATCATGATGATTGATGTAATTCCTATGTATGTCTTAAATCATGATTTATGATTTTGAAATTTGGCACGTTATCACTAGAAATAGGTTTAAGTCATGCTTTAGGTGACACTTTGTTTATTATCATCGTATAATACCTAATGCATGACTATTATTTGATGGATACATGAGTTTCATGATCATAATGTAGAATTAATTGATATATGTCATTATGATCATGTAAGATGTTAGGTTGATACTTGACCATGATAGAATTGCATGAATATATTGGTTAAGTATATACAAATACCCCCTAGGATACATCTCACACTCACTATAGGCTAACTTGATTGCAAACTTAGCATGGGTGAGATATTAGGATGATACAAATGTCCACTAATGCCTATGGCATTTAGATGGTCATTTAAAGTATCAACATAGCAATAATAGACCAATCATGGGGAAGGCTTATGTTTAATTCATAGACATATTGCCCAAAGATCATGGTTGGATATTTCATATGTTTTCAAAACAATTCCTTACCTTAAAATACATGTATTCATGTTTTGAAACAATTGGATGCAAAACTAGGTAGCTAACTTGATACTAGAATGATCAAAAACCTAGTGGTTTTTAGAACTTTTGGATTTTTGGCAAAAACAAGAAAATATAATGAGTTTTCAAGAAAAACTATTTTTCATTGATAGATATACTTAAAAGAAATATTTTCCCCAAATTTCATGATTTTTCAAATTTTCTGGAATTTATAATGCATTTCTGAAATTCGTCCAGAAAAATCAGAAATATGGATTCATTTGTGCCAGTCGACTGCCATACTGATAGCAGTCGACTGGTGGCCTGTAAATCAGAATACTGAAGGCTGAATTCAGTTTGTAAACCTCCTACAAGTGGTAGAAATATACTTGATGCCACCAACAAGTTGTAGAAATATACTTGATGCCATCAACAAATGGTACCCAATTTTTAAATCAACTTGACATATTTTTCCCTCCATTATACTTGATGCCATGAGCTTATAACTTAGTGTTAATCTTTTTGATGGTGTCAAAGGGGGAGAAATAAGTATGTTCAAGTTAATCACTTTAGGGGGAGAAATCTATTGTAGGGGGAGAAATATATGATAGGGGGAGAAAATTTGCATAGAGAATTTCATGGATTAAGGGGGAATTGCATGTTGTTATATCATGTTTATCTTTACATGCTTTCTTACCTTAGAATTTATATCAAATGTTTTTACCTAACTTAAACGGATTGCCACACATCAAAAAGGGGGAGATTGTTAGGGCAATCTCTTGCCGTGATATGGTTTTGATGGTGTGGCAAAGGGTTTAAGTTAGTTTTATATGTTGATGTGATATGTGCGTTGAAGTCGTGCAGGACTTAGTAATTCGCACATGGAGCCGTGGCGAGTTTCACATCTCATGACTCGTGCCTTGAGTCGGTGAAGGATAGCTTTGCGGAAGCCGTGCGCTTGGAGCATCAGAGGGACCGCCGGACGAGAAGCTTGGAGTGAAGCCGGAGGAAGTAGACTTCGAGGCAAGAGACGCGAAGGAGCATTGCAGAGCCGTGCGCTTTGATCTGCCGAGGGCGTGGCGAAACGAAGAGAACGAAGGCAAGGGACTCAGAAATGAGTGGCGATTGTAACCCGGGAAGGGTAGCTCTTAGGTGAAACTTGGCCATTTGGTCGAGTAAGTTCGACCGTATACGATCGACCGATTGATCAAGGCCGATCGCGAAAGATTATCACCGATCGGCCAAGGCAGAATAGCATCGAAGATAAGGGTTCGATTGACCGCTCGTAGCCGATCGTGGCGGGCCGATCGATGGAGGCGACGATCGTGGTGAGGTCCATCATTGCCAAGAGTTCCGTTGGACTACAACGGTCGGGATCCGACGTGTTCGGAGGCCATTGTAGTGACGGCAGTCGACTGCCAAGGGCGGCAGTCGACTGATGGCGGCAAACGGGAAGAAGGTATGCTTCGTTCCAATTTACGTATTGCTAAAAGAGTGGGTATTTTGGAAATGCGTCTTTCAAGATCTTCCTAGTACCTAAGCTCTAAACTCTTCTTACTTGTCTTTACTTCAATCCTATTGTAAGAAGAGTGATCTTGGTTGTAAAGGTTACCTCCACCTAGCTTTGTGCAAAGGAGAGACCGATAGTGATTGGTTTTGGCGGAGTGATTCACCGTGGACGAATCGGACCGTGGATTAGCGGCGTAGCCGTGAACCACGTTATATCTTGGTGTTTGTATTGCTTGCTTATATCTTGCTTGTCTTTTGCTTTGTATTTGTATATTCCGCATGCGCTAACGTTTTTGTAGACGAGCAATTTACGACGTCCAACGTACGAGGGCTTTTCACCCCCCTCTAGCCGGCCATATCGATCCCTTACGAGCGAATCGCCATTCACCCCGTCTAGTGCTCATCGACGTTCCTACATATACTACATCCCTAAACAAAACAAACTCTTTTATAACCATCAATCATCGAATCAATACTAGCTCAACTGTAAAGTAGTATACATCCATAACATATCAAGAAAACGACTCACTGTTGATCACCTATAATCGAAATGAACATAAACTTACTATGATCAATTCCCCAATCATTTAATCCACAAATAGATATGTTCAACCCATAAGAATTTGTTAATCTAATCAACTTATGGAACCAATGAATTAACCCACAGTAAATCCACAACCTTACCTCCATTTCCTTGCATGCTACGGTAGAAAAAAAAACATGCCAGCTTAGCTTCAATCACCTAGCCCCTTCAATCATGTTTAAGATACCAGATCTGTCCTAATCACTTTGAGCAGGAAACAAACCTTACTCACATCACCTAAAATCCATTACAAATCTTCATGAACCTACTCCTTGCATCACAATTCAAGAACAGAACAAGGGTAAGGAGATTACCTGAAGCTGGAAAAGGGTAGGCATCACAAAGCTATTGCCCGCAATAAAGGTGAGCTAGTGACGATTGTTGCATGACCCCTCGAGTGGCAAGCACCACAGCCAAGGCAGCTGTAGTGACCCAAGGATCTCACTGCGATGGCTGGTCCGATGGCATGATGGATGGAGGAGAAATCAGCAACAGCAAATCCTTCACTCAAGATGGAGAGCTAGGAAGGGATAGTTGACAGTGGTAATCGAATTGGCCCATCAAGCAATGGTTGGCCAAGTTTAGGAAGATGGCAACTGAAAGGATCTGACATGGTTCATAGAGGAGACCTGAAGAGGGCGATGGTGGCAGCTCCCGCTCACGGTGATAGCAGGTGAAGATCTCTGGTGTGGCCGGTGATAGAGAGCTCCGGCGGCATTGGCACACATCATTTAGCTGCATTGTTCTAGAAGAAGGGCCAGTGACGATTCGAGTCGGCGATGACCACTGCAAGATCAAAGGAACTCGATGAAGGTCGGCTATCGAGGCCATCCGTGGTGGCCAAGGACAAATCGCTTGACGGCGAAGATGGGCGACAGTGCGAGCTCGCTCGACGGCGACAATGAAGAGGGAAAAATCACGCAGTGGAGAAGAGAGTAACATCGCGAGAAATGAGAAGAGAAATAGGGATCGGGAAATGGAGGCATCGCTTCGAAGAGAAAGGAGAAATTGGGTCGTGATTGAGGAAATTAGGGAAAAGAGGGATCGCGACAACAAAAAGAGTCGCTATCGGGAGAAGGAGGAACGACGGAGAAGGGAAAGAAAAGTCAGGAGAAATGAGAGGAAATAAGAAATTTAGGTTTTGATATTAAACTTAGTTTCATCGAATTTATTAACCCCTCATTAATTGATAACTTAAACTGTCCCTATAAAAGCCTATTCATTTTATCCCCATAAAAGGTCATAAGAATAACATTTAAATAAAAAATAATTTTTAAAAATTTCTGAAAAATTCCATCAACTAGTTTCTTAAAAAACCAATATTATTTTATTATTATTATTATTATTTATTATTATTTTTTTGATATTTCACATAAGGAGCTCCAATAGGTATTGGATTCCTAGGAGCGTGATCGATTCACGCTAAATGGGTTAGGTTGTGTCAACTTGAATTGGTGGGGAAGTTAACCTAATCATAGCAAAGTTGACACTTTAGGTCATTTCCAAAGTAATGTGATACTTTGAAAATGTGGTCAGAATTTTATCCTAAAAGATTTTAGGATGTGCCTATATATTTTGAGAACTATCACTACAAAAAAAAAATCAAATTGGCGATAAAATTTAGCATCGAAAATAGTTCATTGCAAATCTGCAATGAATTTTGCGATGAATTTTATGTTTCATCGCAAATTAGTAACGAAATTTCCAACAAAAAAAAATTATTGTAAAATTATTTAAATTTCCAACATTTAATTTTCGTTGTAAAATTAGTCAAAAATTTGCGATGAAAATCATTTTTCATCACCAATTTGGGACAAAAAAATATTTTCGTTGCAAATATTTGGAATGATTTTTTTTGTTGCAGATTCTGCAATGAATTTAATTTTCATTGCAAAATTCTACAACGAATTTTATTTTCGTTGTAGAAATCTACGCTGAATTAAAAATTCATCGAAGATTTGGCGACGAATATTGGATTCGTCGCCAAATTGGCGACGAAATTTGCAACAAAATAATATTCATCGCTAATTTTCCTAATTTGTTGCAAAATTATTTAAATTTCCAACATTTAATTTTCGTTGTAAAATTAGTTAGAAATTAGCGATGAAAATCATTTTTCGTCACCAATTTGTGACAAAAAATATTTTCATTGCAAATATTTGCAACGATTTTTTTTCGTTGCAGATTCTACAACGAATTTAATTTTCATTACAAAATTCTGCAACGAATTTTATTTTCGTTGCAGAAATCTACGACGAATTAAAAATACATCGCAGATTTGGCGATGAATATAGGATTCGTCGCTAAATTGAAGACGAAATTTGCAACAAAATAATATTCATCGCTAATTTTCCCCTAATTATCCTATCGTTTCAAACCACACAATCCCTCCATCCTTCCTCCGCTCGATCGCTCACTCCTTGCGGCCGCCGTGTGCGTGCCCTCGCTCGCGTAAGGTTACGCCGCGCCATAGTTGTTGCGCCTTACGCGTGCTTGGCAGTTGTCGCGTGGTCTCGATCTTGAATTAAAATGATATTCAAATTATATAAATCAGTATAATGTGTCATAATCTAAATGCAAAATTATCTTTCATAGGTTTGTCCTACTTCATTACGATGTTCGGTGTGTTCGTGAAGTGTTCATCTAGCCGTGAGCTCATCCGCATGTTGTTTCCATCTGGATAGGTATGCGTTAAAATATTGTATATTTATAAAATTAATTATAGTATTATTAATTCTATTATATTAATTATTCTTAATGTTTGATTTTAAGTAATTTAATTACTATTAATAGATCATATTTGTTCGAAATGATATTATAGTTTGCAATTAAATATCACACAAAATCATATTTAGTATTAGAAAAATTTAATTTATTTTGAGTATAAATTTATGGTTAGATTGATATATATGGATGATGTTTGGAAGAAATTAAAATTAATCGTTGATATAATTTCGAAAACAGGATTAATGGAGAGAGAATGAAGTTGGATGTATAAAAAGAATTTACTAGAACGTCGTAGTTTAACCGATGAATTTATAATTGGGTTGGAAGAATTTTTGAGATTTGCTAATAATAATGTTGAGTTTATGGATGAGAATAAATTAAGGTGTCCGTGCAAAAAATATCATAATGGTAAATTTTTCCAATGTGATAAAGTTCGAGAACATCTTTGTAGATTTGGTTTTACGCCAAATTATTATAATTGGACTTGTCATGGTGAACCGTTTATATCCGATGAAGAGGTTGGACGAAACATACAAAGGACAGTTAGTGGAGAGCAAGTATATTACGATCAATTCAATCCATACCAGAGGATGATAGTTGATGCAGTTGGTCATAATTTGAATAGCAAACCAAATGCTGCAAGTTCTAGTTATCCTCAAGCATTTGAACACATATATACTAATTATTCAACACCGTTTGTAGAGGTAGAAGTTACTGGTGTTAATGAAAATGTGTACAATGAGTCATATAAAAAATTTCAAGAAGTATTGAGAGCTGCAGATGAACCCGTGTGGTCTGGTTGTGACAATCACATAAAATAATCTCTCACCACAAGATTATTGAATGTTAAAGCTGAGCATAATGTGTCTGAAGAATATTTTAATGATTTTGTTCAAGTTATTGGAGAAGTCTTGCCGCATGATGACATAATGCCAAAGTATTTTTACAGTATGAAAAAATTTGTGAAAGATTTGGGTCTCTCGGTGCAAAGAATTGATGTTTGCAGAGATGGTTGTATGCTATATTGGGGAGATAATACAGATTTAGGGGCTTGTAAATTCTGTAGTCAATGCAGGTACAAGAGTACCACGAGATTAAATCGTAATAAGCTATTAAAATCATTCATACAAATGTTCTATTTGCCTTTAACTCCTAGATTGCAAAGGCTTTATGCTTCAAAGGTCACTGCTGAACACATGACTTGACATGCAAATCATGAAATAGAGAATGGGCAAATGTGTCATCCATCTGATGCAGAGGCGTGGAAAAATTTTGATCGAACATATCTTGAGTTTGCGAATGAGATCCGAAACATCAAGTTGGGTCTATGTGCTGATGGATTTGCTCCATTTGGCAAATCAGGAAGAACTTATTCTTGCTGGTCAATTTATCGTAACTCCGTACAATCGTCCACCCAGTATGTGTATGAAAACACCTTATATGTTTTTAACATTGATTGTGCCTGACCCTCATAATTTGAAGAAGTTAATAGATGTTTACATGCAACTGTTGATTGCCGAGTTGATCCAACTATGGGACGTGGGTGTTTCCAGATATGATGTCCATACTAATCATATGTTCACAATGAGAGTTGTACTTCTTTTGACCATAAATGATTTTCCTACTTATGGGATGTTATCGGGCTGGAGTACTATAGGGATTTTAGAATGTCCAATATGTATGGAGAGATCAAAGTCATTCAGATTGAAATACAAAAAAGAAACCAAGTTATTTTGATTGTGATAGACAATTTTTATCGCTAAATCATAAATTCAGAACAAATAAAGAAGAATTTACTAAGAATACAATTGAAAGAACACCTCCACCATTGAGATTCACCGGTCAAATTTTATGGCAAAGAGTGCTTAACTTTCCATCTGTTATTGAAGAACTAAATGTTACAACATATGACTATGGAATTATGCATAAATGGACAAAATGGAGTATATTTTGGGATTTACCATATTGGCAGAGTAATTTGATTCATCACAATCTTGATTTAATGCATATTGAGAAGAATGTTTTTGATAATCTGATAAATACGATGATGGATATTACCGAAACAACAAAAGACAATCTGAATGCAAGAAAAGATTTACATCTCATATGTAAACGACCCACCCTTGATGTTGATGAAAATAGTAGGGGACCAAAACCGAAAGCAGTTTATACATTGAATAAGGATCAGCGATGGATTGTTTGTGAATGGTTGAAATCATTGAGATTTTTTGATGTTTTTGTCTCAAATCTTGGTAGATGTGTTGATTTGAAGGAATGCAAATTGATGGGTTTTAAAAGTCATGACTATCATATATTCATGGAAAGATTAATTCCTATTGCTTTGAAGGAACTGTTACCAAATTTTATCTGGGGTGCAATTATGGAATTAAGCATTTTCTTTCATGATATCTGCTCGACAGTACTGAGTCATTCACACATGGAGACATTAGAGAGAGACATTCCGATCATTTTGTGTAACTTAGAAAGGATATTTCCACCGACATTTTTTGATTCAATGGAACATCTTTTGGTTCACTTGCCATATGAGGCTAAAGTTGGAGGTCCTGTTCAATTTCGATGGATGTATCTGTTTGAAAGGTGAATTTTTTTGACTTTTTTTTCATTGTTATTTCATTTGGTCAAATTCAGTATAATTTATTTTCTAATAAATTTTACTGTATTACTCTTAGATTCCTCTATCACTTGAAAAAAAAGTGAAAAATAAGGCTCATGTTGAAGCTTCTATTGTTAATGCATATATTGTGGAGGAAGTTACAACTTTTGCATCATATTATTTTGAGCCTCACGTTCAATGCAAGAGTTGGAAAGCAGGAAGAAACAATGAGGGTCCCGTTGATCCAAATTTGAGGGCATTCTCAAATTTTAACTACCTTGGTCGACCAAGTGGATCTTGTACAAGTAGATACTTAACTGGTCAGGAGTAGCGAGCAGCCCACACATATATTTTATTGAACTGTCAAGAAGTAACGCCGTATTTTGAGTCAGTATATAAAAGTTATATTATACATTTCATATATCATAAATTATTGTTCATGTTATATTTAATTTTATTGTAGGATTTTTCAAACTCTATATTTGGAGCTTCCAGAGCATGAGTTTAATAATTTCTGTGATGAAGAATTTGCACAATGGTTCAAAAATTATTTAAGTAGTCTATGATAATAAATTTGATAAATCTTGACTTTAACACATATTTTTTTTACTTTAGGTTCTTGATAATCACGGTCACATTGAGCAAGACCTAATAAAACATCTGTCATGGGGTCCAAATTCAATGGTGAAAACTTGGCCGACATATTTCATAAATGGATAGAATTTTCATACTCAAGATTATGGAACTGGGAAAACTACAATGAATAGCAGAGTTTGTGTTTAGTCATCTATTGATGGGGTTGCAAGGAATGAATTTTACGGCTTACTAAATGAAATTTTAGAGGTAGCGTACCTAGGCTCTGATTTATGAGTTATTTTATTTATGTGTCGTTTGTTTGACCCTATCAAAGGCATGAGGGTGCATCCACAGTTTAATTTGGTTGAAATTAATTACAAAAAAATATACATAGGTATGAACCATTTGTGTTAGCATAGCAAACGATTCAAGTATTTTATGCTTCATATCCTAGTCTGAGACGAGACAAAAGTGATTGGTGGGTTGTTTGTAAAACAAAAGCACGTGATAAAATTGAGGAACATTGGGAAGACATAGCATATCAACAAGATGATGTTGTTAAAACATTTTATATCGAAGAGTATAATATTTCAACGTTACAAGATCCCAACGACGTAGAAATAGACGTTGATGCAAGTGAACTGAATGAGTATGAAGATGAGGATTTTAATGATGAGTGTAAAATACCGAAAATAAAATAAAATAAAATATTTCTTGATTAATTGATAAATTATCATGTGGAATTTTTCAGGAGTTTTTAGAAATTTTTTTGAAATTAATTGGAGTTCATATGATTGATTATGAGGAGGATTAAGGTTTAAATAGATGATTGAGTTAGACTTGAGCTAACTCAATCATTTGATCGGTTTTTAACACTCGAACTCAAACCTGATTTTCGTTATTTTTCTCGACCCAATCGACTTCTCCCTTATTTTTCCAGATCACGACACTTCCTTCTCATTCACGATTTTCTTTCCCCCCGTTTCTCTCCTCTACTCGCCGATCGCGACATCTCCTCTACTCGTCAATCCTTAGGACAGCAGTGAAATCTTGTTGCCGCCCTAGAGCCGCCGACTCAAGAAGCTTGCTGCCCCATCACCGTCGCCGAGCCAACTTGTCATGCCCTAACTTATCAACGCCACGAGTGTGAAGATGCTGGCATCGTAGCTCCTTTGGCCCTCTGTTCTGTCGAGCAAGTAGTCTCGCCGCCCTTCTCTTCCCTTCTCTGAGTCGGCATGTCATCACGCCGGAGATACGCGCTTGTGCTGCCACCAGCCATTTCGTGTCATCGCCAGATCTGGATCTTTTCTCCTCTGGTTCTTCAACGCGTGATCTCACGGTGGCATCGTCACTGTGGTCGCTGCACCATCACCACCGACGGAGATAGATCACGCGATGCCGCCGACCTCTTCGATTGTCGGCTTCCTCGATCGCTGCCCTTTTATGCAGCTTCGTCGCCGGAGATCTCCAACTAAACACCTCTACCCAGCCGCCGTCGGGATTGTTGTTGTGTCGCTACCAGAGCTTCACTCCCTGTCACTGCATCATGGGAGACCTCCACTTGAGCAGTCGCTCGATCGACGCTGCTGTCAACCATTACTTGAGGTGTCGATCTATTGCTGCCATCATCTATCTTTGCCTTAGCCGCCGGTCTTTCTTCTTCCTCCATCGCGGCTGCATCTCTGTAGCTCTCTGCTCGCACCACTGCTTGACCAGTCCAGATTTAGGATGCCACCGTTGGGCACAATGGTGATTCTAGAGCGACGGATGCGAGGCTTAGGTTTGTGGGTCAATCAGCAAATTTTCAGATAACCTACACATCTCTTATTGCTGGTAAGATTATTGCCATTGATTTGTGGGTTGGATTAAGGAATCGAGTTTGGTAGATTTGAGATAAATTTGAATGTTGTGTAATTTCAGGTTTAGGATTTTTGGAATTTGGGTTCTGCCTCCAATGTAATTGAGTTGTTGCAGTTCAACGAGTTGATTTGGATTGGAAGTTCGGACGCAGATATGATACTTTGAATTGAAGCAGGAAGATGTGCGAAGAAAGTTAAGCTTGGTAAGTTCATATCTGGATGAGTTATGCATGTTGCTGTATATGCACTTGTGGGTTGATTAAATAGTGTAAGAAAATGGATAGATAAATTAAGTGGATAACTTAATCGATAGGGATTTGATAACACTGTTGGAATTATGAAGAACTTAGATATGCTCCTTGTTCTTTCTTGCAGGATGTTAATTGTGAGAAACTCTTGGACGTGGAGATTTATTTGGATATTCTACATATCAAGTGGGTAATTTCCTACCTGGTCCGGGTAGATGTATTGAATTCAGATTTAGTCATAGATATGAGCATGTTAGGTGTTCATATTACCTTGACCATGCTCTTATTATCGTACGCTTGAACTTATCGTTTGATGTATTTATGCTTAATTGTTGATATCACACATATACCCTATCATGATTTAGGAGTTATAGATGTGATGTAAATTGGCCTAGATGTTTAGTAGGGTGTAAATGTTAGTACGGAGGATGACCCAATTTATAAATTGGCAAAAAGGTTATTGGTGGGTAGGTAATGCCTTAAAAGTAGGATTTATTTCCAATACCCGTATTTTGCATACTTGTTACCAACCAGGTGTTGTGTAACGGTTAAGTGAAGGGTGATTAGTGTGTTGCTACAGACCGGTGGTCCCAGCTTGACACGATCAGTTGAGTACGACTCTATATCAGAGAGAGAGTTATGATCAGTCGAGCACGACTCTCTATAGGATAGAGAGTGCGTCGATCAGTTGAGTACGACTCTCTATTGGAGAGAGAGTTATGATCAGGCGAGTATGACTCTCTACAGGATAGAGAGTCCGTCGATCAGTTGAGTACGACTCTCTACAGGATAGAGAGTGTATTGATTAGATGGGTACGACTATTTGTTAAACAGAGAGTCTGTGGTAGATGGATGTACGAGTGACAGCATACTCATGTCATATGCATGCATTCTGACGACATAGTCTCCCTTGGGGTTGAGAGAGTCGTCAGTCATCTTGCCTCCCAGAGCACTCCCTGAGGAGTAACTGGTGTGAGGGCAGAGCATCTGTTGTGCCGCACTCTACCACTATAGATGGTGGTAGTTGGATTTGTGTGCAGTTGTCCTGGGTGCGTGGTACTTGACCACTCATTGGTAGTGTTAGTCGGAGTGGCCAATAGCAGGGACTCCCATTGTGTAGCGAGCTCTTTACGCTCATATGCTACTTGATCATACTACCCACTCGGCCACTCTATAGCAGTGGTTGGTGTGAGTTGGGACAGTTGTCATGTCATGCCACCTAGGCCACCTGGGGTCGTGGTAGCGAGTAGGGGTGAGCAGGCATGACCATGCATTCTGCATTGCTGTATCTTATGGCGCTTTGCATATTACCATATATATATACATATATGCATATGTATATATATATATATATATATATATATATATAGATGGTTGAGATTAATATATATATATAGATGCGGTCTATATATATATGATTATTGTGATGTTGCATTTGATTGTATTATGCTTGCTGCATTTGGTTGTACATCATATTCATGCATGCTTCCTGCATATGTTATACGGTTGTGTCGGGTACTGGTATATGTGTTGGACAGACCATTAGATACCTTGACCTATAGCTAGAGTATATTGTAAGTTGATCTACTCTTCCTATTATATATATATATGTTGGATATATATTCAGGTTGGATCAGAGTAGCGTAGCAGACTTCTGGTATGTCTGTATTTTTACGTTGTTTATTTGGTTATACGGTATATGCTTGTATTTACATACTATGCTAATATACCTGTTGTACCTCTAGATTATGTTGTTGAAAATACATGTGATATGACATATATACATGTTTTTCTTTTACCTGCTGAGTTTTACTCACTACCCCAATGGACCCTGGGTTTTTCTGTCGCCCAAGTAACAGGTAGAAGTCTTCGTGACGGCTTGGAGCACCGCTGGCTGACATTTCATCTGACCTCCGAGGCTTCCGTGTTGGTTTTGGATTTTCCGGATGTCTTGTTATGTATTCAGAGTTTTCGTGATGTTATGTATTATGTGATGTACGCACATGTTGGTGCGGGTTTTGACGAGGTTTTCTTTACGTTCTGGTGTTAGTCATACCGGTATACATTTGTGTAGGTTGGGATGTTATTATATCATGTTTCCGGTGTATTTTGTGTAGTTGTTGTTTTCATATATGTATATATTGTTGTTATTGTCGGCCTACGGGCCTTGTATTAACCCGAAATGTTGCCACGTACAGGGGAGATGCCGTCCGTTTGATTTTCGGCTCGGCATGCTCTCGGGGCATGATAACTTTATTGGTATCAGAGCCCTAGGTTCTGCGATGCCAGACAATGTTGTTTGTGAGTCGAGTCTTGGATTCTCGGGAGTCGATTTATTCAGTTTTGGTTTTTGAGATGAGATGGACAGCGACCTGAGCTCCAAGCAGCACGAGGTAAGAATTCCTGAAAAACTTATGGTTTTGTAGATATTTATCTAAACTTGAACAGTAGGTGTATACAATAGAGTTATGACACCTGTGCAGACTTGAAGTAGTGGTCGTCCACCGAGGCGACCAACCGGAGTTGCCGATAGGGTTTATACTCAAAATTTTAGTTGACTATGCTTTTAATGTATATAAAAGGGAATAACCTGTAGTGAGTTGGTTATTGTTCGTAGCCGAGGTATGAGTTGACCCCGAAAATGACCTGTTGAGTCTGTGAGTCTTGAACCCGTGTCGAAAAGGTGATTTACCTTTGAGAGCCGACTGATACCGAGTTGGAAAACAGGGGTCAAGTCATCACATTTCTGGTTGAAATCAGAGATTTCAGTCTTAGAGATTTTCACTAACGGTGCTAGTCAAATCATTACCTGTTGAGTAATGGACAAGACAAGTGGACTATTGTTGATGCAGATAGCGGAAGGCTAGGTTACGGTGTTTTATAGGGATTTTATCCCTGGGTTGTTCGTACTGAGATGTATAACTTTGAGAGTACTTTTTGGATACTTAACTCATGTTATACTGAGGAAGTAGAGTTGTTTGCATACCATTATCGGGATCAAGCCAGTATTTGGTGATAAATGCAGAAAAATAATCTTCGGGAAATAATATATCACTTGATCATTGTTTAGTGATGTTGAAGGAGAGTATTTCCCCGCGTCACTTTTAGTGACACATTGTAAGTAATTCTTGAGCTTCAAGAAAGGGTGATCGGTTAGTAATAGTATACTGTGCAGAGTCGTGAGACTTGCAGAGGTTACGACAACCTAATAGCTCAAGAAGATGAATGTATGATTTAAGCCACCCAGAGTTATTGGCTTATAGTTAGATTAGGATGCCGGGATCTTCTACCAGATCCTGCTGGAAGACGTTGGATTGAGACAGGAGTTTAAAAATGACTCCGTACAAGAGTTTAAGAGTTGGAGATCGGTAAGCAAATATTGCAGGTCAACTTAATAGAGTCAGAAGTCTCCGACTGTTGGTAAAAGGAGCAAGATCGGAGTCATAGACTTTGAGCTATTTTCCGATTATAGAAGACCAACCAGAGATCATCAGGATGTTCTTGTGGATATCAGAAAAATCAGAACAAAGACTCCGAAGGGATTATGTGCGTGCAGTGCGGATCACGAAGACACGCGAAGTCAGATTATCTGTTGGATTAGTTCAGCTGTTGCTATTGTAAGCAACCAGTACCGTGGAGGAGGTGTACTTTGAAGACTTAGTTGAAGACTACCAATGATGTTCCGGGAGGATGATGCACCATCTCGACAGTAGAGATTAGCACAGAAGATGTGGGTTACTTTATCAGCATCAACCTACTACCTCAGGCATGGTTGGAGTTCCTTGATACTCCCCTTTAGCAGAGATCAGCACAGAAGCAGCATCAGCAGACGACGACAACATAACCCTAGATATGATTTGATTAGTACAGAGGAGAGAGTATACGATGATGGTCGTATCTATTCGGTATTCTACAGTTGTAGCTCGTAGGATTTATGGATGGATCAGATGATCTAGGAAAAAAAATTCCCGAGGCATTCGTCGCAGAAATGTGACCGCTTTGTCGCGGACTGTTGAATCTGATCTTTTTCTCTTTGGAGAAAGGCCGAGACCTGTGTGGAGCCTTTTGAATCAGATCAACAGATATTTGATTGTTCAGGGTATTACTCTAGTTTTACCCTCTGGATTAATATATTGAGAGATACTTGTAGTTTACAGGTATCTTTGTCTAGAACATTCTTAGTTAGATTAGAAGGGTCCTTTACATCGACTTGTGGGTCGGTGGTATCTCTACCGTCTGGTGAGATGTGGATCAACAATTAAGAAGTCAAGCAATGTCCTTAGACTTTGATATACATACTTTTACTATGGACATATCCTTATGGATGGTCGAATTGTTGGAAGTATGGTACGATATGTCTCTTGGATGTGCATATAATCTGAGAGTGTTCGGATGTAGTTTCGGATGAACTCCTAGGCTTACCGCTGCATAGGCAAGTGGAGTAGGCAATCGAAATGATTGTGGAAATAGTTTCGGTATCGAAGATCTTATACCAGGTGATAATTTGACTGGTATAAGTGTTATTAAACACTATGAAAATTGGAAGAATGTAAGTTGTAAATATAGGAGAAGTTGGAAGGGATATTTATCTATCCCAGTATTCCTCCTTAAGAAGATTCGGAACTCTTTGTTGAAAGAGAGATGGACCTTTGAGATTAGGCATCGATTATCGATGATGAATACAGTAGTTGTTGTAAATGAATATCCTTCGTTGTGGATAAATGATCTATTTAAATCAGTTAAAGACACTTGTGTATACTCTAGGATTAGTTTACGACTGGAGCGTTGATATGGTAGTGACATGGTGTCATAAAAGTATCATTGTCATTGTGATGATTGATATATCATCAGCCTAGAGAAAAAGGGGATGCAGGTATGTGGAGATGACAATTTCATACTTAGTATGAATTGTATGAATTTTGATTAAGTTGTTAGACTAATTAACATTTTAGTCGCCACTGGATTGAGAATCGTGTATCCTGAACACGATTGGATCCTTTTGTAGTTGTTGGAGTTGCATAACTTGGCCACTGTTGATTGTGGTAGTTGGAGTTGCGCACTCGGCCACTGTAGATGGTGGTTTTCCTTGTATGTGTTGGTTAATTATGTAGATGTGGATAGAATGTTTGACATTACTATACCACAGACTTGTTTGAGCAAGAGAGTGATGGAAATCATTTAGTCGAAAGCTGGTGAAACCAGTTTACAGGACTTAGATGGCGGTTAACTTTTACATGAGTATTAGTTAATCCTTCCGAAGTGGATAAAAATAAGGTTGTATGCGGATGCATCGTTTCAGGGATCGGAACGATTCCGATGCAGTTGAATGAGGCTTACCTTATGCTTACGTCAGTTAAGAAACTATGAGATAGTCTGTCATATACATGACGTGACATTAGTAGTTATTATCTAGATTTGTAGTTTTATGGAGCAGATGTGCTCATTGAATTTAACAAGCTACTGGGTAGCTACAATGGAGTTGCTGGAGCGCGAACAGTTGCAACAAGGGAGATTGATCGCTATAGTCTTCCATGCACTTACGGAGTGTGGTGGAGAGGATTTTGGATGGTAGATGGACTTCTCTTGTGAGAAGATGATTTTTCATCACTAATATGGACACGTGTTCTGGACACGCATCCACTTAAGAAAGAGTTGCTACAGGAGGCACATCATTTGGGATTTTCTATGTATCCTGATGGTACTCGGATGTACCAAGATTTGACACATTTATACTGGTGGAATGATATAAAGAGAGATATAGCAGATTTTGCTACTTGATATTTAGTATGCCAGTAGGTGACGGCTGAACATCAGGAACTCGCTGGACTACTCTAGAAAATTCCGATTCCTGAATGGAAGTGGGAGCATATCACTATTGATTGCGTTACGGGATTGCCTAGAACCCGTAAGGATGTGATGCGATTTGGGTGATCATGGATCGACTAACCAAATCATCTTACTTTCTGCCTATTCGTGGGATGGACTCGTTGGATCGTCTCGCAGAGTTGTACTGCCGGAGATTATCAGATTGCATAGCATGCCTTTGGGTATCATATCTGATAGAGACCCACGATTTATCTCACGATTTTTTTTGCAGAGTCTGTACCAGACTATGGGCACAAAGCTTCAGCTTAGTGCAACGTTTCATCCGCAAACAAATGAATAGTCTGACCGTACCATTCAGACATTAGAGGATCTATTGAGATCCTATGTCATGGATTTCGGATGCAGTTGGAAGGATCACGTTCATTTGAGAATGTTGGAGCGGATTGGAGGTGTAGCTTACCGGTTGAATTTACCTCTGACACTTGTGGGTGTTCATAACATATTTCATGTTTATATGCTGAGGAAATACGTTCCGCGTTCAGATCGTGTTTTGAAGGAGATAGCAATTCCACCTCAGTCTAATGTGACTTACGAGGAGATTCCAAGGTGGAGCCTGGGTCGCAGGGAGCAATAGTAGTGGGACGAAAACCATTCGACTCATAAAGGTTGGATGACGACATCATATTGATGAGGAGGCTACTTGGGAGCTGGAAGACACTATCCGAGCTCGATAGTCTCATCTGTTCACTTGAGGAAGGTATGTGGTTTTTTCAGAAACTTGTTTGAAGTAATTTTTGCATGTTAGTACAAAATTTGGGGACCAAATTTTTATAAGTAAGGGAGAATATAAAATACCGGAAAAAAAATAAAATAAAATATTTCTTGATTAATTGATAAATTATCATGTGGAATTTTTTAGGAGTTTTTAGAATTTTTTTTCGAAATTAATTAGAGTTCATATGATTGATTATGAGGAGGATTAAGGTTTAAATAGATGATTGAGTTAGACTTGAGCTAGCTCAATCATTTGATCGGTTTTCAACACTCGAACTCAAACCCGATTTCCGTTATTTTTCTCGGCCCGATTGACTTCTCCCTTATTTTTCCAGATCGCGATACTTCCTTCTCATTCGCGATTTTCTTTCCCCCCGTTTCTCTCCTCTACTCACCGATCGCGACATCTCCTCTACTCGTCGATCCTTAGGACAACAGCGAAGTCTTGTTGCCGCCCTAGAGCCGCCGACTCAAGAAGCTTGGTGCCCCATCGCCGTCGCCGAGCCAACTTGTCATGCCCTAACTTATCACCGCCGCGAGTGTGAAGATGCTGGCATCGTAGCTCCTTCGACCCTCTGTTCTGCCGAGCAGGTAGTCTCACCGCCCTTCTCTTCCCTTCTCTGAGTCGGCATGTCATCACGCCAGAGATACGCACTTGTGATGCCGCCAGCCATTTCATGTCATCGCCGGATCTGGATCTTTTCTCCTCTGGTTCTTTAACGCGCGATCTCACGGTGGTATTGTCGCTGTGGTCGCTGCTCCATCACCACCGGCGGAGCTAGATCACGTGATGCAGCCGACCTCTTCGATTGTCGGCTTCCTCGATCGCTGCCCTTTTCTGCAGCTTCGTCGCTGAAGATCTCCAACTGAACACCTCTACCCAGCCGCCGACGGGATTGTTCTTCTGTCGCTACCAGAGCTTCACTCGCTGTCACTGCATCACGGGAGACCTCCACTTAAGTAGTCGCTCGATCGACGCTGCCATCAACCATTACTTGAGGTGTCGATCGATTGCTGCCATCAGCTGTCTTTGCCTTAGCCGTCGGTCTTTCTTCTTCCTCCATCGCGGCTGCATCTCTGTAGCTCTCTGCTCGCACCACTGCTTGACCAGTCCAGATTTAAGTTGCCACTGTTGGGCACAGTGGTGATTCTAGAGCGACGGATGCGAGGCTTAGGTTTGTGGGTCAATCAGCAGATTTTCAGATAACCTACATATCTCTTATTGCTGGTAAGATTATTTCCATTGATTTGTGGGTTGGATTAAGGAATCGAGTTTGGTAGATTTGAGATAAATTTGAATGATGTGTAATTTCAGGTTTAGGATTTTTGGAATTTGGGTTCTGCCTCCAATGTAATTGAGTTGTTGCAGTTCAACGAGTTGATATGGATTGGCTGTTCGGACGCAGATATGATACTTTGAATTGAAGCAGGAAGATGTGCGAAGAAAGTTAAGCTTGGTAAGTTCATATCTGGATGAGTTATGCATGTTGTTGTATATGCACTTGTGGGTTGATTAAATAGTGTAAGAAAATGGATAGATAATTTAAGTGGATAACTTAATCGATAGGGATTTGATAACACTGTTGGAATTATGAAGAACTTAGATATGCTCCTTGCTCTTTCTTGCAGGATGTTAATTGTGAGAAACTCTTGGACGTGGAGATTTATTTGGATATTCTACATATCAAGTGGGTAATTTCCTACCTGGTCCGGGTAGATGTATTGAATTCAGATTTAGTCATAGATATGAGCATGTTAGGTGTTCATATTACCTTGACCCTGCTCTTATTATCGTATGCTTGAACTTATCGTTTGATGTATTTATGCTCAATTGTTGATATCACACATATACCCTATCATGATTTAGGAGTTATAGATGTGATGTAAATTGGCCTAGATGTTTAGCACGGTGTAAATGTTAGTACGGAGGATGACCCAATTTATAAATTGGAAAAAAGGTCATCGGTGGGTAGGTAATGTCCTAAAAGTAGGATTTATTTCTAATACTCGTATGTTGTATACTTGTTACCAACCAGGTGTTGTGTAACGGTTAAGTGAAGGGTGATTAGTGTGTTGCTACGGACCGGTGGTCCCAGCTTGACACGATCAGTTGAGTACGACTCTCTATGGGAGAGATAGTTATGATCAGTCGAGTACGACTCTCTACAGGATAGAGAGTGCATCGATCAGTTGAGTACGAATCTCTATTGGAGAGAGATTTATGATAAGTCGAGTACGACTCTCTATAGGATAGAGAGTCCGTCGATCAGTTGAGTATGACTCTCTACAGGATAGAGAGTGTATTGATCAGATGGGTACGATTCTTTGTTGAACAGAGAGTTTGTGGTAGATGGATGTACGAGTGACAACATACTCATGTCATATGCATGCATTCTGACGACATAGTCTCCCTTGGGGTTGAGAGAGTCGTCAGTCATCTTGCCTCCCAGAGCACTCCCTGAGGAGTAACTGGTGTGAGGGAAGAGCATATGTTGTGCCACACTCTACCACTATAGACGGTGGTAGTTGGAGTTGCATGCAGTTGTCCTGGGTGCATGGTACTCGACTACTCATTTGTAGTGTTAGTCAGAGTGGCCAGCAGCAGGGACCCCCGTTGTGTAGCGAGCTCTTTACGCTCATATGCTACTTGATCATACTGCCCACTCGGCCACTCTATAGCAGTGGTTGGTGTGAGTTGGGACAGTTGTCATGTCGTGCCACCTAGGCCACACTGGGGTCGTGGTAGCGAGTAGGGGTGAGCAGGCATGACCATGCATGTTGTATTGCCGTATTTTATGGCGCTTTGCATATTACCATATATATATACATATATGCATGTATATATATATATATATATATGGATGGTTGAGATTAATATATGTATATATGCGGTCTATATATATATGATTATTGTGATGTTGCATTTGATTGTATTATGCTTGCTGCATTTGGTTGTACATCATATTCATGCATGCTTTCTATATATGTTATACGGTTGTGTCGGGTACTGGTATATGTGTTGGATAGACCATTAGATACCTTGACCTGTAGCTAGAGTATATTGTGAGTTGATCTACTCTTCCTGTTATATATATATATGTTGGATATATGTTCAGGTTGGATCAGAGTAGCGTAGCAGACTTCAGGTATGTCTGTATTTTTACGTTGTTTATTTGGTTATACGGTATATTCTTGTATTTACATACTATGCTGATATACCTGTTGTACCTCTAGATTATGTTGTTGAAAATACATGTGATATGACATATATACATGTTTTTCTATTACCTGCTGAGTTTTACCCACCACCCCAACGAACCCTGGGTTTTTTTGTCGCCCAGGTAATAGGTAGAAGTCTTCGTGATGGCTTGGAGTACCGTTGTCTGACATTTCATCACACCTCCGAGGCTTCCGTGTTGGTTTTGAATTTTCCAGATGTCTTGTTATGTATTCGGAGTTTTTGTGATGTTATGTATTATGTGATGTACGCACATGTTGGTGCGGGTTTTGACGAGGTTTTCTTTATATTCTGGTGTTAGTCATACCGGTATGCATGTGTGTAGGTTGGGATGTTATTGTATCATGTTTCCGCTGTGTTTTGTGTAGTTGTTGTTTTCATATATGTATATATTGTTGTTATTGTGGGCCTACGAGCCTTGTATTAACCCGAAATGTTGCCACGTACAGGGGAGATGTCGTCCGTTTGATTTTCGGCTCGGCATGCTCTCGGGGCATGACAATGAGGATGTGCATGAGGATGACGATGACGATGACGATGACGATGACGATGACGATGATGATTAGACACATGACCAGGCCAAAAAATTTATTGCAAACTTCGATTTCTAATTGTCGGTATCCTTTTATTGAGTACCAATTATGTTTTATTTCACTGTGTAATTTGAAATTTCATATATTTGATATACTAATGAACTCTATTTTTTTTGGGTCATTCAGTTGCTATGAACATGGTAATATTTTCATATTGTTCCTATTAAAAATTTGATATACAAATGTATTTTTTTTACTGTAATATTCTTCTAATAATTATGATTGTTAGTTTCGACATGGCGGTCATAGATGTAGTAGTGAAGGAAGACCACAGTCTTCCTCTACTTCAGCCCCTGTATATTCTGATGCTCTTGCAGGAAATGTGTCCTTCACCTCTTCCCCAATTGTAGGATCTTCTGATTCTCAGCATATATCTGCTAATGTATCTTCCCCGGTACAACAATCACTTGTAGAGAGGGAAGATACGAGAGAGTTTATATCTCCTCACGGAGATTCGTAAGTATTCAAGTGTTAGAATATCTATATTTAATTTTTAATACAATATGTATTTTTATAAGTATATAATGGGGTTTGTTTTTATTTTATGTTAGATTTACAAATTCTGTACATGTTATTCATGAGGTGAATAAAATAGTGAATAACCATTGGGGCGACGCTTCTTTGACTTATACAAGCACGCCGGAAGAAATAAAAGTACTGTGGTGGAATGAGTTCAAGGTAATTTATTTAAATCATTTTGTATATGAAATTGTAGTTAATATAATCAATTTTTATTTTTCTCTACTGCAGCGGGTATTTACTTGGGAGGAGAGTCAGACACTAGAGATTAGGAGGATATTTAAGAAAAAGTGTGGTGATCATATGAGAAACATACTAAATCATGTGAAAACTAGAAATAAGAAATCACACTGTATAACCGAGGAGAATTGAAATAAAATTGTTGCACATTGGGGATCTGAGGAAAGCAAACGGAGGAGTGAACAAAATATGAAAAATCAGCATTATAATTCTGTCGTTATGTCTGCTATGTATGCGGGAGGATCCATAAATATCGATGAGCATAGTTTTCCATTGGTGAGTGTTTTCAAATTATAATTTGAAGGGAATTTGCCCAGGAAGCTCTCCCACTAATTGTAGGGTTTTTGCTTATCGAGTCCGTGAGGGGAAACTTCGCTTCCCACTTCACCTCGGTCGTTTGATCATGGCGATCCCTTCGATGTCTCCGTATTAAAATATAATCCTAGACAAAAGAGATTGCCCAAACAACCAAGCCATCGTCGTGTTATTCGTTTAGAGAGGTCACTTGAACAAACTAGTTGTTCAAGCGACCATCCACTATTCTACAAGTAGCTACGGAATAGACGATATCCGGATAGCCAATTTTTATGTTTATGCTCAGGATCCAAGTATTATTTAGCCATATACAGATTTATATCATGCTCATAATTTTAAAAACAAATACAAACATGTAACATATAATGATTAGAGAATCGATATACCTCTCTATCTTCTAATGTATGTCCTTCCTCCTTTCGGACGTCGTGTCGGCGATGCTCTACCAAAAGTCAAAGCTCCTAGATCGCAAATCTTCCTTTCTTTCTCTTCCAAATCAAGAGGAAGAATAGAAACAAAGCACTTCTCCTGCCTATAGCCAACCAACAAGCAACAAGGAGAATGCTTGCCGCCGGCCAACAAGGAGAAGGAGATAATGGTGGAAACCGGCCAAGACACCAAGGGAAAGCCCTATATCTTGTTTCCACCACCTAAGGAGAAGGAGAAGGGGTCTTTGGATGCCGGCCAAGGGCTGGGATAGGGCTGTGGGTGCCGGCCACCAAATGAAAGGAAGAAGAAAACAAACTACTTCCTTATTTGGTGCCACCCAAGCCTCCTAAACCCTAAGCCTCCAAACCCTAATCCTAGCTCTTCTTATGGCCGACCATGGAAGTGGGGAAGAATATTAGGATGAGCATAAGCCAAGGTAGAGGGAAGATGGGAGGAACCAGCCAAAACCTTAGGAAGAAGAAGAAACACCTCCTTGAGTTGCCGCCCACCCATAGCTCCCAAAACCCTAGCCACCCAAACCTAATCCTAAACCAACTAGGATTCCTAGCCTCCAAAGGAAGCAAACCATAATCCCCTTAAGCCATCCTCTTCTTGTCGCCCACTTCATGACTCTATTTATAGAGTTGAGCACAAGCCATGATTTAATCTTCTCCATTGGTTCTAGGAATTTAATCTCAACCGTCGGATCTAGAGATTTAATCTCAACAGTCGGATCTAGAGATTTAATCTCTCCCATTGGATCTAGAGTTTTATTTTCATCCATTGGATCTAAGATTCATGAGGTGTTAATAGGCTACATTAGGGACCATGAGGAGGAGTTGGATCTTGGCCACCCATGGATCAAGACCACATAAAGTCCGATCCACTAATGATGATCCAATCCACTAAAGGATCATTATTGATCTACCTCACCAACCCCCATATGATAATATGGGCTCCATATATTATTTGTACATTTTCTCCCCGTGTTTACGATCTCGAATGTCCATCGATTAATTAATTTACTGACCATTAATTAATAAATATCTAACTCCTTGAGTAGTAACACTCAACCTTTTCATCATGCCGGACCAAGTCCATCTGCAGGGTTTACATGATGAACCTTATGAGCTCCTCAAGGGGACATCATCATCCTAATATATAGGACATGGTTTCCTCCTATAATCAACGCCACACCATATAAATAATATCAACTCCCAACTTACCGAGCCTATCGATTTAATCTATAAATCTCTCCCATTGGTAAATCAAAGAGATGACTACTAAGTATATGTGCCCGTTATTATATCAGGATTAAGAGCATGTACAAAATAATATCTGAGGTACGATTCGATTATGTAGTCAGCAATAAATCGAATCACCTCTAAGTCGGTCCTACTCAATACACTCAAAGTGCACTAGTGTGATTCTATGGTCAAGACAAACCAATACCAAATCACACTACAACCATTCCGATGGTTTGTCCAAAGTCATCTCGATTGTGAGCCTTTACTTATACTTTACAAGGAGTCGATAACATGATCTCTTATGTGACACCACACACCATGTTATCTACAATGTAATATATTAGACAATATTGCATAATCATATAAATATGCAAACAATGATCATGCGATTCTTATTTCAAAAATAAAGATATTCATACAAAAGATAGACTTTTCAGTATACATCCCTACAATCTCCCACTTATACTAAAAGACTATGCTATCCTCATACTGCCATACATCTGATTCCCCTTCCCTCCACATGCCTATCAAAGCTCTCGCTAGAAGGGCCTTAGTGAAAGGGTCCACTAGGTCATCTTCTGATGCAATCTAGGCGACAACAACTTCCACGTCCTTTACGATTTCTCGTATCAGGTGGTACTTGCGCTCTATGTGTTTACTTGCCTTATGGGCTCGTGGTTCCTTCGAGTTTGCAACTGCACCATTATTATCACAATAAATTGTGATAGTACTGGGCAAACCAATAATCACATCCAAGTCCATCAGGAAGTTCCTGAGCCATACAACTTCTTTGGGTGCCTCAGAGGCTGCCACATACTCAACTTCCATGGTGGAGTCCGCCACGCATTTCTGCTTGACACTCCTCCATACAATGGCTCCACCTCCCAAAGTAAACACAAAACCTGAGGTAGACTTACTGTTATCCCTATCAGATTGGAAGTCGGAATCCGTGTAACCCACAGGGAGTAATTGGTCTGCCCGGTAAACCAGCATATAATCCCTAGTCCTTCTCAGGTACTTAAATATATTCTTTACTGCAGTCCAATGTCCTTGTCCTGGATTACTCTGATATCTGCTGACCATGCCCACGACAAAGCAGATATCTGGTCTCGTACATAGCATCGCATACATGAGGCTTCCTACTGCCGAAGCATAAGGAACCGCCTTCATCTCCTCTATCTCCTCAGATGATCTAGGACACATCTCCTTAGATAAAGGAACTCCATGCCTGAAAGGTAGAAAACCCTTCTTGGAGTTTTGCATGCTAAAATGCTCCATAATCATGTCTATGTATGAAGCTTGGGATAAGCACAACATCCTTTTCCTGCGATCCCTTATAACCTTGATCCCAAGGATGTGTCCCACCTCTCCCAAGTCCTTCATATCAAACTGTTTGGATAACCATACCCTTACGTCCGATAACACCTTGATATTGTTGCCAATCAACAAAATGTCATCTACGTATAGTACAAGAAATACCACTACGTTTCTGTCACATCTCTTGTATACACAAGACACATCCAGACTTTGAATAAATCCATAATACTGGATCACCTCATCAAAGCGGATGTTCCAAGACCTCGAAGCTTGTTTCAATCCATAAATGGACCGATTAAGCTTACATACAAGATGCTTTTTGCCCTTAGCAATGAATCCCTCTGGTTGCTTCATGTAGATGTTTTCCTCAAGACTTCCATTAAGGAAAGCTGTCTTGACATCCATCTGCCACACCTCATAATTAATATGAGATGCTATGCATAAGAGAATCCGGATAGATTTAAGAATGACTACGGCGAAAAGGTCTCCTCATAATCGATACCCTCTTTCTGAGTATACCCCTTCGCAACAAGCCTCGCTTTGAAGGTCTCAACCTTCCCATCTATTCCTCTCTTTCTCTTATAGATCCACTTGCATCCAATGGTATTTACACCATCGGGTGGCTCCACTAGCTCCCAGACCTGATTTGAATCCATAGATTCAATCTCAGCATTCATTGCACATTGCCAAGATGCTGCATCTTTATCTTTGCATTGCCTCGTCATATGTCCAGGGATCAGGTTCATGTTCGCCAGGGACCAAATCAGAAGATTCTCCCAAGAACATGAATCTATCAGGCTGTCTCACAACCCTCCCACTATGACGAGGTATCACCTGTGTATCCTCTGTGACACGCGGTGCAGTGACATGTGGTATATCCTCTTGTACCGGTGGTACTAAAGAAGTGACTTCCCCTTTTTAACTCCTCTAGAACAATTTTACTCTTGGGCTTGTGGCTCATCACATAGTCTTCCTCTAGAAATCTCGCGTTCGTGCTAACGATCACCCCCTGATCTCTAGGACTATAAAATAAACCACCCTTCGTTCCTATAGAATAGCCAACGAACAAGCGTACTTCTGTACGAGGTTCCAACTTACCAGCATCTGCCTTCAGCACATGTGCTGGACTCCCCAAATCCGAATATGTCTTAGACTAGGCTTTCGCCCAGTCCACAATTCTGTGGGAGTAGAAGGCAACAATTTAGATGGAACCAAGTTTAGAATGTGCACCGCCGTATCTAGAGCATATCCTCAGAACGAATCTGGCAAGTCAAAATAATTAATCATCGATCTAACCATCTCCATAAGAGTCCTATTCCTTCTCTCTGCTACACTGTTCTACTGGGGTGTGCCAGGTGAAGTCAATTGGGATTGAATCCTAGCCTCTGATAAGTAGTTCCTAAACTCTCCCAAGAGGTACTCACCACCACGATCAGATCGTAGTGTCTTGATACTTTTACCTTGACATTTCTCCACATCAGCCTTGAATTCTTTGAACTTGTCAAAGCATTCAAACTTGCGGCGCATTAGGTAAATGTATCCATATCTTAAGTAATCATCTATAAAAGAGACGAAATACTCAAAACCACCTCTAGCCTAGATAGACATAGGACCACCCAAATCAGAATGAACCAATTCTAACACATCTTTGGCTCTATACCCCTTGGCCTTAAAAGGCCTCTTGGTCATCTTACCCTCCAAGCAAGATTCACAGGTTGGGAGATCCTCCACCACTAATGAACCCAAAGGTCTATCAACTATCAACCTTTGAATTCTGCTTAGGTTAATGTGACCAAGCCTAAGATGCCAAAGATATGTTTGGTTCATCTTCGAAGGTTCTTTTCTCTTATTGGAATTAGAAGATGAGTTATCAACTTCAATTTGCATCGTGGGAGGTTTTGGTTGAAGTGTGTACAAATTTTCTATTAATGCACCCGAACAGATAATGTTCTTATTCCTTCTTATAACAACTCTGTCATTAAAAGAAATAGAATATCCATGCATAAACAATTTAGAAACTGAAATTAAATTCTTTCTAAACAAGGGTACATAAAGGCAATTTTCCAGAACCTAAGTTTTATTTTTCTCAAGAGATAAATAAAACTTCTCCCACTGCAATAGCCGCCATCTTCATGACATTGCCCAAGTAAATGGTAATCTCCCTTTTAGCTAGTCGTCGGGTTTCCTGGAACCCCTACAAAATGTTGCAGACATGATTAGTGGCTCCCGTATCTACACACCAGGTGTCGGTAGATATCACCGCTAATCATGTTTCGACGACTAGTCCAAAGGATATACCTTTGTTCTGCTTTGGATTGAGACAGTCCTTCTTCTAATGTTCATCCTGCTTATAAGTGAAGTACTTGCCTTTCGGCTTCTTCACTCCTCCCTGAGATTGTCCCACCACCTTTGCTCCACCTTGTTTCTCCTTCTTCTTGCCTTTCGGCTTAGAAGTAGAAACCTTTTTGAGCAACCATGGCTTGAGAATACTCTTCGAAGATTGCATACTTGTACTCCTTAGCAGATAAGATAATATCTAGATTCTTTTCCAATCAATATTATTTGGGAACAGTGAGTTTATTTCCTTTAGTATCATAGTAAGTGGACTGAAAGTCATTTTTGAAAATCCTAAGAATCACATAGATCATTACTGTAGATTTAAAAAAATTATTGATTCCTCAAACAATAAAATTTCAAAATCAACCAACACCTCAAAACACCGAGAATATCGTATGTCACGATAGTGTGGACGTATACGAATTCTACAATTGTAAGAGGAGGTTTTACCCATTAATTTTACTATCTTGTCAACCTAACTTTTTGACAAGTAAAATTAATAGTTGGTTTCTCTTCGGCCCTACAAATAAAAGTAGTGACTCTGATGGGGAGGATACTTATATTTGTATCTAAGTGTTCACTATTACTCGGTACCAAGGTAATTATCTCGGGTTATGTGCCTTACGATGGGCAAGTACACACGCTCCTTAATAATTTCCTATAACCATATTCGACCTTATGATCCGCAAACAAACCCATCTGATATGGAGGAAGGCACTCAGAGCCGATGCGCAAGTTTGTTTGCATCACTTGTCAAATCGTAATGGAGGCCGTGGGAATTTTAAAAATTCCCTCTCCCACTAAGTAATTTGAAATTGAGGAATTTTCCTAGCCTACGACATGCATATCAAACAAAAAACAATAAATATGAAAAATAAATTATTTTCAAACTATTATGGCTTTTGTCTTCAATATGACTCCCGTCGTATCGCCATCTCGTCTGATCCTCCTACGCCATGTACAAGCCATCCGGAGATCCGAGCCAAGACTAAAACCTATTTTAATTTACATCCATCGATCCTATACTCCACGAGGGAGTGTACATGAAATCTAGATCGAAAGTAAAATAAAATAAAGAGTGGCTAAACAATGTCGTATCTAATTTACAAAAAATCAAATACTAGTCTCGTCAACCCCGAGGATTCAACAAAATAAATATTTATACACATATGACCATAATAGTCGGATCTTATGCCTGCAATCAAAAAGTTAAACTACGTATATCCTACTATTATCCGGCATATATAATATATGAAAAAGTGCATAAAAATTAACCGAATCCTAAACACACAAAACTGAAAACCTTGGCTCTGATACCAATTAAAGGGAATTTGCCCCGGAAGCTCTCCCACTAATTGTAGGGTTTTTGCTTATCGAGTCTGTGAGGGGAAACTTCGCTTCCCACTTCACCTCAGTCGTTTGATCATGACGATCCCTTCGATGTCTCTGGATTAAAATTTAATCCTAGACAAAAGGGATTGCCCAAACAACCAAGCCATCATCGTGCTATTCATTTAAAGAGGTCACTTGAACAAACTAGTTGTTCAAGCGACCATCCTCTATTCTACGAGTAGCCGTGGAATAGACGATGTCCGGATTGCCGGTTTTTGTGTTTATGCTCGGGATCCAAGTATTATTTAGCCATATACAGAATTATATCATGCTCATAATTGAAAAACAAATACAAACATGTAACATATAAAGATTAGAGAATCGATATACCTCTCGATCTTCTAATGTATGTCCTTCCTCCTTTCGGACGTCATGTGGGCGACGCTTTACCAAAAGTCGAAGCTCCTAGATCGCAAATCTTCCTTCCTTGCTCTTTCAAAGCAAGAGGAAGAATAGAAACAAATGCTCTTCTCCTTCCTATAGCCAACCAACAAGCAACAAGGAGAATGCTTGCCGCCGGCCAACAAGGAGAAGGAGATAATGGTGGAAACCGGCCAAGACACCAAGGGAAAGCCCTATATCATGTTTCCACCACCTAAGGAGAAGGAGAAGGGGTCTTTAGATGCCGTCCAAGGGCTGGGATAGGGCTGTGGGCGCCGGCCACCAAAGGATAGGAAGAAGAAAACAAACTACTTCCTTATTTGGTGCCACCCAAGCCTCCTAAACCCTAAGCCTCCAAACCCTAATCCTAGCTCTCCTTATGGCCAGCCATGGAAGTGGGGAAGAAGATTAGGATGAGCACAAGCCAAGGTAGAGGGAAGATGGGAGGAACCAGCCAAAACCTTAGGAAGAAGAAGAAACACCTCCTTGAGTTGCCGCCCACCCATAGCTCCCAAACCCTAGCCACCCAAACCTAATTCTAAACAAACTAAGATTCCTAGCCTCCAAAGGAAGCAAACCCTCTTCCCCTTAAGCCATCCTCTTCTTTCTGCCCACTTCATGACTCTATTTATAGAGTTGGGCTCAAGCCATGATTTAATCTTCTCCATTGGTTCTAGGGATTTAATCTCAGCCGTCGGATCTAGAGATTTAATCTCAACCGTCGGATCTAGAGATTTAATCTCTACCTTTGGATCTAGAGTTTTGTTTTCATCCATTGGATCTAAGATTCATGAGGTGTTAATTGGCTACATTAGAGGCCATGAGAAGGAGTTGGATCTTGGCCACCCATGGATCAAGCCCACATAAAGTCCGATCCACTAATGATGATCCAATCCACTAAAGGATCATCATTGATCGACCTCACCAACCCCCATATGATAATATGGGCTCCATATATTATGTGTACATTTTCTCCCCGTGTTTAAGATCTTGAATGTCAGTCGATTAATTAATTTACTGACCATTAATTAATCAACATCTAACTCCTTGAGTAGTACCACTCAACCTTTTCATCATGCCGGACCAAGTCCACCTGCAGGGTTTACATGATGAACCTTATGAGCTCCTCAAGGGGACATCATCATCCTAATATATAGGGCACGGTTTCCTCCTATAATCAACGACACACCATATAAATAATATCATCTCCCAACTTACCGAGCCTTTTGATTTAATCTATAAATCTCGCCCATTGGTAAATAAAAAAGATGACTACAAAGTATATGTGCCCGTTATTATATCGGGATTAAGAGCATGTACAAAATAATATCTGAGGTCCGATTCGATTTTGTAGCCAGCAATAAATCGAATCACCTCTAAGTCGGTCCTGCTTAATACACTCAAAGTGCACTAGTGTGATTCTATGGTCAAGACAAACCAATACCAAATCACACTTCAACCATTCCGATGGTTTGTCCAAAGCCATATCGATTGTGAGCCTTTACTTATACTTTACAAGGAGCCGATAACATGATCTCCCGTGTGACACCACACACCATGTTATCTACAATGTAATGTATTAGACAATATTGCATAATCATATAAATATGCAAACTGTTAGTAATATATGAGAGATGTCCTAAGGCAATCGCCTTATGTATGAACCATTTATATGATAAATGAAGATTCACTATTTGAGTATAAATATTTTCATGTATTTGATTGGATCTTAAAATCATTTACTGAATGTCCAAGATACGATTCACAGCATGAGAGAGTTTGTGATTGGATCACAACTAGTGAGTATCTCTACATGTGTAATTGTGATGTATCAGAATTATCCCTAGTCGATGAATTGATGGATTTGGACACCATCAATCCTGTTGAGACTAGCACAAGGTATACTCCTTGGTGTATCCAAGCAGCTGATTCTCACTGGTTGGAGACATTGTGATGTCCGGAGTTGATCGTGGATGCTAGTTATGGTAACTAGTTCATTGGAGTGACCAGCCGTAAGACTTCATATGGTTCTCTGCATATATAGATATTTCAATGAAGTTCTTACTGTAGCTTAAGTGCGATGTTCCTTTGACTTGCGGTATTCAAGTCATCTTGATCATGGAGACTTATGCTTTGACATCTTAAGCAAGCATCTCTAAGGAGATGTGGACCCGGGATGATTGGGTATATGTCGAAGTGATCGAAGGTGTTTGAATAGCCTATAAAGGATTCACCACTCCTTGTGAGGAGATGTATACCCATGGCCTCTCGTCGGATTGTTACTAAAGTCTTTGGCTAAAGCATTACATGTTTATAGTAAGGTACTCTTCGATACATGTGCAGTAACTAGAATCCGTAGGACGAGGAAATGATACTTGGGCTAGGTGTGATGTAGTCAGCCTAGTGGGGACTGACACTATAGACCATGTTTTGAACCAAGTGGGTATAAGATGAGTGAAGGGAATGGGGCACGAATCATTCGAGCTGCTGAAGGGTTTCAGAAATAGTTCTGGATCAACCGTTGATCTTTTCGGTTAATTGGGGATCATGATGTACTACTAGGTGCCACTCATGATCGTTCTATAATTAATGATTAATTATACACGGCCAACATAAACCGAGAACCTATTTGGTCACACGCACAATGAGCGTAATCCGAAGGATTTAAAACGAGCTTGAGAATGGGATTCTCAGACTGAGAGAAACTAGGATTGGTTGGACCAAACAAGAAGCGAGCATGAAATCGTTTCAGTCGCAATGGAAGCGTGGATGGGCCGTGTCTTATGAAGACATAATGGATGAACCGAAATGGTTTGGTTCTAATCCAATGGAGGAGAATAAACCAAAGGGTTTGGTTTATTTTAAACGAATGAACCAAAAGTTGGTTCGGTTCATTTTAACTTAAAATAAACCATCATGGTTTGGTTTATTTTAACTTATATTAATGGAGCGGGTTAACGGGCCTTATGGTTATGATCCAATAACCATTAAGAGAATTAGTTCTCTATAAAAGAGGGCTTAAACCCTAATCCAAAAACCCTAACCTAAGTTGCCGCCCACCTCATCTCATTGGAGATTTTCGGCACCAACACCTCCATTGCCGCCGCCCAGCCCCTTGTGCCGCCGTCCAAATTGTTGTCGGCGTCCAAGCTTCGGCCGGTGATCCTCCGGCAACCCTCCAGTGATCTCCTTTGGGTTTGACATCAAGGTGAGCTTCATCCTACCTTTTTGGCCGGCCCTAATTCCTCCACCAAAGCTGTCCAGTTTTCTGGACAGCTTGTTTCCCTCTCGTTGGAGCGTCGTTTGGATGACAGTTAGAGCTCCGACAGTGCCTAACTTACCGGGGATTCGATCTCCGGTAATCCTCATAGGTGGAGGACGAAGGATTCGTCAAATGGTTGACGAATACCTCTCCGGAGAAGCGAGTTTTGAGGACTCGTCTTTGGATCCGAATTTGGATTCGGATCGTGATCCTCTCTCGATCACGTCGTCTTCAACACGAGGCTAGTAACCCGTACGAAGACGAAGCTCATGACTTTGTAAAGTCATCCCAAAGATACTCGGCGTGGATACGGATAGAGACGATTCTAGCGAGAATCGTTCCGGTTGATGCCGTTCCCGCTACATGTGATACAAAAGGTATACGTAGTTAAATTTCCTTTTTTGCAAATTTAAATTTACTGTTATGTCTACACATATTGTACTATGCATGTGTGTGATGTGTGTGTTGTAATAAATGTAGATTTATTATTTTTATTTCTTCCGCTGTGCACATGTTTGCGAAATATTTTCGAACATACACTCGCTGCGGAGCCGGAAACCCAACACAAACAATGATCATGTGATTCTTATATCAAAAATAAAGATGTTCATACAAAAGATAGACTTTTCAGTATACATCCCTACATAATTTTGTAATATAATACTCACTAATTTATAAATTTTATCTGTTTAATTTGTTTAGGCCAAGGAGACGGGAACTGAGCCATTATTTATAGACACTTTCACCCGTACATTCCAAAAGAAGGATAAGACATGGAGTGGGGAAAGAGCTAGAACAATAAAGGTGTGTAATTGTAAAAATTTAATTTCTTATGTTACTATTTAATTTTTTTCTTTCACAATAGGAGAAATACGATGAACTTTTACAAAGAAATTCGAGTGCAAGCGATGATGCAGTCGAATTTGAGCCATCTGTTAGCAATATAAATTTATGGCTTGAAGCATTTGGAGGACCGAAAAGTGGAAGAATACTTAGACTTGGCTCTTTGAGCCAATCCTATAGAGTCCCTAGTGCTTCTTCTTTATCCTCCCCAGCATCAAAAGCACAAGTAATTCAATTAACCGAAGAGGTTAATCATTTGAGAGAGTTACTAGCACAGAAAGAAACTGAATCGAGAGAAAACGCTCAGAAAGTACAAGACTTAAATGAAAAGATGAACGAATTTCAAAGGCAACAAATGTTTATTATGCAACATCTTCAGTTAACGTCTAACTCAAATCAACTTCCTCCTTATGGCTCTGCTCCTCCTCCTCCTGATCTCTGTCATAGAGACAATGATGATGTATTTTTTGATGACGATGGTGATGATGGTGGTTATCTTTGACTGTATTTGTTGTATTTAAATGCTAGCTACCTGACTTATGACATATACGATATTTATGTTTTTGTAAGTTTGTTGTATTTAAATGCTACTTGATGATGATGGTAGTTAATAAGTACCTTTGGATGTATTTGTTATATATATATTAATTCCATATTAATGTTTGATGTATAAATTTGTTAATATTGTTGTGTGTTTGTTGTAAAACAGGGAAAAAAGAATAATCTAAAAAATTATTTTTTTTCCAGATTTGCAACGAAAATACAATTTTCATTGCAAAAATAGATGTATCAGTCGATAGATGTAAACATTCAATCGACTGATACTTGAGAAACTGTGGCTTCCAAATATATTTTCAACATCAGTTGACTAATAAACATTATCAGTCGACTACTTTTTCAGCGAGATGTAATATTTCGTAGCCAATGAGAAGCAATGATCACTCACCTAGCAATGATCGATGAATATGACCAATGATCATCATATCAGAGCATTTCACGTAACTTTGTAGCCGACCAATCACCCAATCGTCGTGATATTGAGTCGATTGATGTATTCATCAGTCGATTGATATTGAAAATTTTTGCGATGAATTTTTCTTTTCGTCGGCAAATATCCAATGAAAAATAAATTCGTCACTAAATTTAATTTTATTCATTAATTATGTTCATTAGATTTTTGCGACGAATATATTTTTTGGCGATGAAAAAAAATTTTCGTCGCCAAATTTGTGAAAAAAAATATATTCGTTGCAAAATTTTATTATATTTGTTGGAGTATACGTATAGAGTTTTGCAACGAATAAATATTTTGTCGCAAAGTTAGAGATGAAAAAATATTTTCATCGCAAATTTAGTGTCGAAAGTTTAATTCGTCACCAAATTCAGCGACGAAAAGATTTATTCGTCACCATATTTGGCAACGAATTTTGCAACGAAAATATTATTTGTTTTATTTTGGCAATGAATTTTTATTTTTCGTTGCAAAATTTAGCGGCGAATTATTTGCGACGAAAAAATATTCGTTGCAAAAAAAATTTTCAACGAATTTTTTTGCAAAATTCGTCGCCAAATATATTTATTTTTGAAGTGTATGAAAAATTGATCAAATTGGCACAAACTAGGTTTAGAGAACATAGTGTGCCATTTTGAGTTTTTTGCACACTTGGGAGATAAGTAGTAATATGGGAAAATGAATTTAATCCCAACAAATGGCAACTAATGCTAAAATTTAGGTATTTTTATACCTTTTACTTCTTATGTGCCATGATTTGTGATTTCAAGGAAACCTGGGGAAGCAACTAAGAAGGTTACAAGGGGAGTCACCCCTAGAGTTAACCTAGGCAATACCACAATGACCAAGGCATCTAAGCCTAGAAGGGTCATTAGGAGGGTATCTAGGGAAGTTATTCGGAAAGAATACCTAGTAAACCCAAGGAGCTCCAATAGGTATTGGGTTCCTAGGAGCATGATTCCTTCATGCTAAATGGGTTAGGTTGTGTCAACTTGAATTGGTTGTTAGTGCAATCGACCCAGGTCATGATTGACCAGACTCGAGATTGACTTGAGTACTATTTTGATGTTTGACATTGATGTCTGACATGTGTTGGGGAGATTGTTGGTGCAATCGACCCAGGTTATAATTGATGTTTGACGATGATTTGACCATTGTCATGGGAAAAGTCCAAGACTTGTGTACTTGGCATGGAAAGTCCAAGCTTGAGTCTTGGCATGGAAAGTCCAAGCATGGGTCTTGGCAAGGGAAAGTCCAAGCATGGGTCTTGGCATGGAAAGTCCAACATGGGTTGGCAAGGAAAGTCCAAGCATGAGTCTTGGCAATTGAGAAGTCCAAGGGGAATATTGGCGGTGTAAAGTCCAAGGGTGGAGTCTTGGCAGCATAAGTTCAATGGTTGGTGGCGTAAAGTTCAAGCGGAGTCTTGGCAGCGTAAGCCCAATGTGCCTTACGGTGTAGATCACATTTGCATGACAATAGCTGATGGAAGCACCTGAAGGCTAGCGTATGGATGAACAAGTTATGGATGACTTGGAGGGATCTGATAGGCGTGAGGCTGATGGAGGTGGCTAGAAGTCTTAGGTCTAGGCTAAGGGTGGTCTAGTTGTTGGGTTTCCAACACTACGGTGAGTGTGTGTTCGAACATATTTCGTAAATATGTGCACAACGAAAGAATTAAAAGGCAATAAATCTAATTTATTACAACACACACATCACACACATGCATAGTAAAACACGTGTAGACATAATCGCAGTTTCAAATTTTGCAATAAAAGGAAATATTATGCTTGTTATACCTGACGTATCATGTGCAGTGGGAATGACATCAACCGGAGCAACTCTTGCTAGAATTGCTTCTATCCATATCCACGCCGAGTACCGTCGGGATAGCTTCACCAAGATACGAGCCTCATCTTCGTAGGAGTCACTAGCCTCGTGTCTAAGATGATGTAATCGAGAGAATATCACAATTCGAATCAAAATTCGGATTTGAAAATGAGTCCCCAAAACTCGTTTCCCCGAAGAGGTATTCGTCAACGGATTAACGAATCCTTGGTCCTCGACCTATGAGGATTACCGAAGATCGAATCCCCGATAAGGTAGCTGCTGTCGGATCTCCAAACGTCATCCAAATGATGCTCCAACACAAAAAGAAACACACTGTTCCGAAAACTGGACAGCTTGGTGGAGGATTTGCGCCGACCCAAAGGAGGAAGGCCGGCTTCACCTTTGTCACCGAAGCCAAGGGATGTCACCGGAGGGTCGTCGGAAGAGCAGGTGGCCGGCGGTAGCTGGTGGCGTCAGTGGTATCAGCTGCAAGAGGCGGCAACAAGGTTGGGCGACAAACTTGTTCGGCGCTAGGAAGAGGAGAAGGGCTTGGGTGGCTAGGGTTTCCTAAAACCAAGTTATCCTCGAAAAACCCTTAAGCCATGTTTTATAGAGAACACATTCTCCTAACGGTTTTTGCTTCATAACCAAAACCCATTGACTCGCTCCAATAACTTAAGTTAAAATAAACCAACCTGCATTGGTCTATTTTATATTAAAATGAACCGAACCAACTTTGGTTCATTCGTTTAAAACAAACCATACCACTTTGGTTTATTTTCCACCATTGGATTAGGACCAAACCAATTTGGTTCAGCCATCATGTCTTCATAATACATGGCCCATCCATGCTTCCGTTGCACCTGAAACGATTTCATGCTCGCTCCTTGTTTGGTCCAACCAAACATAGTTTCTCTCGATATGAGAATCTCATTCTCAAGCACGTTTTAAATCCTTCGGATTACACTCATTGTGCGTGTGACCAAATAGGTTCTTGGTTTATGTTGGTTGTCTATAATTAACCATTAATTATAGAACGATCATGAGTGGCACCTAGTAGTACATCATGATCCCCAATTAATAGAAAAATCAACGGTTGATCCATAACCATTTTTGAAACCCTTCAGCAGCTACAATGAATCATGCCCCATTCCCTTCACTCATCTTATACCCACTTGGTTCAGGACATGGTCTATAGTGTCAGTCCCCACTAGGCTAACTACGTCACACCTAGCCCAAGTATCATTTCCTCATCCTACGGATTCTAGTTATTGCATATGTATCCAAGAGTACCTTACTCTAAACATGTAATACTTTGGCCAAAGACTTTAGTAACAATCCGACGAGAGGCCATGGGTATACATCTCCTGGCAAGGAGTGGTGAATCCTTTGTATGTTGAGATGTATACTGAAAAGTCTATCTTTTGTATGAACATCTTTATTTTGAAATAAGAATCACATGATCATTGTTTGCATATTTATGGTTATGCATATTGTCTAATACATTACATTGTAGATAACATGGTGTGTGGTGTCACACAGGAGATCATGTTATCGGCTCTTTGTAAAGTATAAGTAAAGGCTCACAGTCGAGATGGCTTTGGACAAACCATTGGTATGGTTGTAGTGTGATTAGGTATTGGTTTGTCTTGACCATAGAATCACACTAGTACACTTTGTGTGTATTGAGCAGGACCGACTTAGAGGTGATTCGATTTATTACTGATGACATAATTGAATCAGACCTCAGATATTATATTGTACATGCTCTTAATCCCGATATAATAATGGCCACATATACTTAGTATTCATTTCTTTGATTTACCAATGGGCGAGATTTATAGATTAAATCGATAGGCTCGGTAAGTTGGGAAATGATATTATTTATATGGTGTGTCATTGATTATAGAAGGAAACCGTGTCCTATATATTAGGATGATGATGTCCCCTTGAGGAGCTCATAAGGTTCATCATGTAAACCCTGCAGGTTGACTTGGTCCGGCATGATGATAAAGATGAGTGGTACTACTAATGGAGTTAGATGTTGATTAATTAATGGCCAGTAAATTAATTAATTGACGGACATTCGAGATCTTAAACACGGGGAGAAAAATGTACAAATAATACATGGAGCCCATATTAACTTATGGGGGTTGGTGAGGTAGATCAATGATAATCCTTTAGTGGATTGGATTATCATTAATGGATCAGACTTTATGTGGGCTTGATCCATTGGGTGGCCAAGATCCAACTCCTCCTCATGGTCCCTATTGTAGCCTATTAATACCTCATGAAGCCTAGATCCAATGGATGAAAAAAAAACTCTAGATCCAACGGTAGAGATTAAATCTCTAGATCCGACGGTTGAGATTAAATCTCTAGATCCGACGGTTGAGATTAAATCCCTAGAACCAATGGTGGAGATTAAAACAAGACTTATCCCTAACTCTATAAAAGAAGGCTTTAGGGTGGGCGGCAAGGAGCAATTCCAATAGAGATAGGATTAGGGTTTGAGAGGCTTAGGGTTTGGAGGTGTTGGGCGGCCACAAATAAGGAAGTTTTTTCCTTTTCTTCTTCCTCTTCCTAGGTGGCTAGCGCCGATCTCCTTCTCCCCTCCCTTGGATGGCGTCCAAACCTAATCCTTCTCCTCTCCTTGGCTGGTGGAAACAAGGCTTAGGGTCTTCCCTTAGAGCTCTTGGCCGGCACCTATCTTCTTCATCCAATCCTTCTTTGCCGGTGGAAAGCACTAAGCTTGGAGCTTGGTGGTTGGTTGAAAGAAGGAAAAGTGTTTTGTTTCTTATTATTCCTCTTTTTCGGAGCAAGGAAGGAAGATTTGTGACCTAGGAGCTTCGACTTTTGGTAGATCGTCGCCCACATGATGTCCAAAAGGAGGAAGGATATACAATAGAAGATCAAGAGGTATAAATTTTGCTTGTTTATATTCTTTTGTATTATGTCTATAATTGTTTTTCAATTATATGCATGTTGAATGTTTTGTTTTGTGGATAAATTAACTTGGACCCCGAATACAAACACAAAAGCCGATGATCCGTACATCGTCTATTCCGTGGCTAATCGTAGAATAGAGGTTGGTTGCTTGAACAACAAGTTTGTTCAAGTGACTACTCTAATAGAATAGCACGACGATGAAACGGTTGATTGGGTGATCCCTTTTGTCTAGGATTAATTTTTTTTAATCCGGGGACATCGATGAGATCGCCATGAACAAGCGACCGAGTTGAAGTGGGAAGCAAAGTTTCCTACCTTCATTGTAGGCTATTCAAACACCTTCGGGCATTTCGACTCATACCTAATCATCCCGGGTCCACATCTCCTTAGAGATGCTTGCTTAAGATGTCAAAGCATAAGTCTTCATGACCAAGATGACTTGAATACAGCAAGTCAAAGGAACATCACAGTTAAGCTGCAGTAAGAACTTCATTGAGATATCCATATATGCAGAGAACCATATGAAGTCTTACAGCTGGTCACTCTAATGAACTAGTTACCATAACTAGCATTCACGATTAACTCCGGACATCACAATGTCTCTAGCCAGTGAGAATCAACTGCTTGGATACACCAAGGAGTATACCTCATGCTAGTCTCGACAGAATTGATGGTGTCCAAATCCATCAATTCATCGACTAGGGATAATTCTAATACATCACAATTACACATGTAGAGATACTCACTAGTTGTGATCCAATCACAAATTCTCTCATGTTGTTAATCGTATTGTGGACATTTAGTAAATGAGTTTGAGATATAATCAAATATATGAAAACATGTATATGTTGGATCGATGCGGTTCGCTAGAGGGGGGGTGAATAGCGAAAAACCTTTTCTTTTTCTTTCGTTAAAACTCGAGAGATAATTAATTAATTGCAGCGAAAATGTAAAAATAAAAAAGACAATCAACACAAGGGTTTTACTTGGTTCGTAGCCGAAGGCTACTACTCCAAGGCCCTAGTGGTCCTTGACCACGTACGGAGGGCAAATTACTAAACAAACTCCTCCTCGTTGGAGGTAGGAGTTAATCGATACAAAAAGAACTTGAGGTAGAGGGACACTCCCTCTCTCCTCGTTATGATAAAAAAGCTTCGAAGAATGTAAATGAGCAACGACAATAAAATTAAGGCCGACGGACAAAAATAAAGGAAATGAAACCTAGACGTCGGAGAAGAAGAAGCATGTTCTTGTCGGTAGCTTTGCGGAGACTTTTTGGAAGCTTAGAATTTTTGTTCAAACCCTAGGTTTGGCCCTCCTTTTATAGCCTTTGAGCTCCTTTTCGAGTGGGTCTTCAACCAATCACAAATGGACACCAAACCGCTTTGAGGTGGAGTGATAAGCCTTGAATTCCTCGAATCTGATCATTGACCATCAGTCGACTGATAGCCATCATCAGTCGACTGATGGTAGCATCAGTCGATTGATGACCTTCGACAGTCGACTGATACACGGCAGTCGAGTCCTCCAAGCTGGCAGTCGACTGATGCTTGCTGCAAGTCAAGGTTAGCTCAACAAAAACATACTTTCGACGGTCTTCGACCGTCCGATCTCGACCTAGACCACCTATGAGATGTCTTGGGTCGGATCTACGCTTAAGATCATCCCCGTAAAGAGGATATGACCTCACTTACGCTCACACACACGAGCTTACCTCGATACTTACGTGTTGCTTTTGCTTCCGTCCTTCCACTCGATTCCATCGGCTCCCTCCGAAATCACTCGAGTGTCGCCCGACCACCGCGGCTTCCTCCGAGTGTCGCTAGCCTTCATCTCCAGCTATAGCAATCTTCTGCACACTTGATTCAGCTCGTGAGATAACGACATGAGCTTAACTTTGTATCGTTTGCTATAATCAAAACTCAGGTTCGACTTAGGTGCCTGCTGCACCAACAATCTCCCCCTTTTTGATTTATGGCAAACCCACATACAAAGTTAAGTAAATAGCAAGCATAAAGAATAATGTGCATTAGAAACAAACGAAGATTAAGTTGGAGTAGTAAGGATTTTCTTCAAGTACTCCCCATTTTCTTCAAGTACTCCCAATTTAGGAAACATCCACCATGACCGAGGGTGAGTACTTGAAAAAGACTTTTAGTTCTCCAAACACTATAGGTAAGGGCATAACTTAACTCCAAACACAAAAGATAACGAGTTAAGTAAATGGCATTACTTAACTTAGGCCTTTAAAGTTTTCAATTCAAGAGTTGAAACTCAACCTTACTCCCCTTAACTTAGGCCAATCAAAGTTAAAATTTGAAATCAACCCTAACTTTGGCCCTTAACTTTGGCTCTTTCTCCCCTTTGACATAAATCAGAAAAAGTGTGGGGTTTTAAGAAAACCTTAAGTCCAAGCATGATGATTTTGAAAATAGTATGTGAAAATAATTCATCTAAATGTTCAACTCTAGTTTGACTTGATTGAAATGATATTATCAACAAGTCCTGATTAGAGTTGGTTAATATTAGTTGCATATTTATACTCCGAGGTTCATATTGACGCACTTGATCTACATCTTGGAACCTGGAGTAGGGTCCTAACATCTCACGCCCATCTACGTGGCTAAGTACACAAACACATTAGTCCTATGTGTGGTGAGATGTACTGGCTCCTTAAATCTATAGGTGCATGATATCTAAGGTATGTCCTATGCTAGTTCCATCAAAATGAAAAATAAGAAATAGTAGTAAGAAAATATAGTTTGCAAGTTCTTATTCTATTACGCACATGCCCAATTTTCGTCTTAATAGACTAAATTCTGCTTCGGGTAGGGGTTTAGTAAATAGGTCTGCTAGGTTAGATTTCGATTCGACGTACTCGAGTTGTATGGCTCTGTTGGCCACATGTTCTCGAATGAAATGGTGTTTGACTTCTATATGTTTGGTCCTAGAGTGACATATTGGATTCTTGGTAAGATTAATTGAACTAATGTTATCTACATGAAGTTTAGTATTCGTAAAGTCTAACTTAAAGTCACGGAGAGTGTGCTTCATCCAAAGAAGTTGAGTGACACACTCACCCATCGCGATGTATTCGGCTTCGGTGGTAGATAAGGCAACACAATGTTGCTTCCTACTGCACCAACTCACTAGACTCGAGCCGAGTAGTTGACAACAACCACTGTGCTCTTTCACGAGTTTACTACCGCATAATCCGAATCGGAGTAGCCGATTAGTTCGAACTCGGTAGATCTAGGATACCAAATACCGACATTAAGTGTACCCTTTAGATATCTAAGGATACGCTTAACTAGGGTTAGGTGAGACTCCTTAGCACAGGTTTGAAACCTGGCGCACATACTTACTGTGAATAGGATGTCGGGTCGACTCGCAGTTAAGTATAGAAGACTTCCTATTGCGCTCCTATAGTACTTTAAGTCAATGGACTTACTTTTTAGGTCTTCTCCTATGTTAACATTTATCGCCATTGGGGTGTTTATTACCTTAGCGTCTTTCATTCCAAATCTTTTAATTAACTCCTTAGTGTATTTTTGTTGATATAGGTATATACCATCCTTAGTTTGTTTAATTTGTAGACCTAAAAAGAAACTTAACTCGCCTACCAAGTTCATTTCGAACTCACTTTCCATGAGCGAAACGAACTCGTTTAGTAAGGCTGAGTTAGAGGTTCCAAAAATTATATCATCTACGTAAATTTGAGCTATGAATATTTCTTTACCTAAGGTTTTTACAAAGAGAGTTGGGTCAACTAAGCCTTGGTTAAACCCTTTTGACTTAAGATGGATTGAAAGTCTCTCGTACCAAGCTCGAGGAGCTTGTTTAAGTCCATAGAGAGTTTTCTTAAGTTTTAGAACATGGTCGGGTTTATCTAGATTTTCGAATCCGGGGGGTTGGCTAACATAAACTTCTTCTTTAATGTATCCATTTAGGAATGCCGACTTAACATCAATTTGAAACAGCTTAAATCCTCGATGTGCGGCATAAGCTAGCAACATTCGAATGAATTCGAATCTAGCTACTGGGGCATAGGTTTCGTCGTAATCTAAGCCTTCGACTTGGCTAAATCCTTTGGCGACTAACCTAGCCTTGTTTCTAACTACTTCACCTTTATCATCAAGCTTGTTTCGAAACACCCACCTTGTTCCAATTATCGTTTTTGTTGGTGCAGGGGCACTAGATAATCGAACCTGTGTTTTGATTATGGAAAAGACATAAAGTTAAGTTTACATCGTTATCTCACGAGCTATCAAGTGTGCAGAAAAGTATTAAAGCTAGAGCTAAAGGCTAGCGACACCCGGAGGAAGCCGCGGTGGTCGGGCGACACTCGAGTGACTTCGGAGGGAGCCGAAGGAATCAAGTGGAAGGCCGGAAGTGAGAGCTACTATCGAGGTAAGCTCGTGTGAGTGAGAGATTGTAAGGTTGTGTCCTCTTTACAGGGACGACCATAGGCGGCGATCCGATTAAGACTTCCCGTGGAAGGTCTAGGTCGAGATCGGACGGTCAGAAACCGTCGCATTTATCATTTTCCGAGCTAACCTCTTATTGCAGGGAAGTGGCCGGGCGATCACGGACACATAGCGGATCGATGCCCATCACCGATCGATGGGAGTCATCGATCGATGGCGGCGACTTTTGCGCTAGGTCAAAACGGATAACGTTTGACGCGGCCACTTCGCGATAAAATTTGGAAAAATCCATGATCCGTGTTGGGAGTATGAGGAATACAATCAAAGTCCCACATTGGTAAGACATGGAAAAGATCATGTGCTTATAAGAAAAAAGATATCTCCATTGGCATGAGGCCTTTTGGGTAAAGCCCAAAAACAAAACCATGAGGGCTTGGGCCCAAAGTGGACAATATCATACCATTGTGGAGATATGTGGATCTTATATGCACTAACAATTGGTATCAGAGTCATGGTCCATGTCAAGCCATGAACCTCGAACGAAGGAAGTTGAGCTCCCACGTCCGGATCAAGAGAACCAGACATCAGGAAGGAAGTCTAGTTGGGTCGGGGGGACCGAACAACTGCGTGAAGTCCCGTGGGTTGAAGATCGGACATCAAGCAGAAAAAATCCTTCGAGGAGGGATAGGCTTGAGGGGGGGCCCAATGTGGTCCTTCGTTTGAGGGGGGGATTGTTGGGAGTATGAGGAATACAATCAAAGTCCCACATTGGTAAGACATGGAAAAGATCATGTGCTTATAAGAAAAAAGATCAAGCAGAGAAAATCCTTCGAGGAGGGATAGGCTTGAGGGGGGGCCCAATGTGGTCCTTCGTTTGAGGGGGGGATTGTTGGGAGTATGAGGAATACAATCAAAGTCCCACATTGGTAAGACATGGAAAAGATCATGTGCTTATAAGAAAAAAGATATCTCCATTGGTATGAGGCCTTTTGGGTAAAGCCCAAAAACAAAAACCATGAGGGCTTGGGCCCAAAGTGGACAATATCATACCATTGTGGAGATATGTGGATCTTATATGCACTAACAATCCGTTCCAAAGAAATAGGAGACAATTTCAGAGGCCAAAGTCTATAAAAGGAGGGGAGGATTCCACTCCAAATCACATCAATTATTCATCAAGTGCTCCTACAACGCCAACGCTTCAACACCGTCATAACGCCGACGCGACGACAACCTCAGATCTTCTTCGTCGGCAGCAGCATCTAGTAATACTTTTTATTATTGTATTCGTTGTTTTTTTTGTAACGAGGTGAGGTAGGCTTGTTGCCTCATCCTCGTACTTCCGGATTTTGTGATCGTTGTCTCCTACCTCCAACGAGGTGGAGACGTTATAGTGCTTTGCCCTCCGTACGCGGTCAAGGACCGATAGGGCCTTGGAGTAGCAACCACTGGGTTGTGAACCAAGTAAAATAAACGTGTCATTTTATTTTCCGCTGTGTTTACTCATTTACTTTGCGTATCGAACGAACGAAAACGAAAGTTTTACGATCGCTATTCACCCCCCCTCTAGCGACGCTTCTCGATCCAACAGTTTTGTCTTTAGGTGATGGTACTAATTCCCACACTTCATTCCTAGTAAATTGAGCTAGCTCTTCTTGCATTGCAATAATCCAATCGGGATCAAGAAGAGCTTGTTCAATTGATTTGGGTTCTATCTTTGAAATTAAGGAAATTTGACTAAGGTTCCTATAGGATGCTCTAGTTCGAACTCCTAGATTAGGATCTCCTATTACTTGATCGATAGGGTGGTTAGTCTGAATCCTAGATTGGGTTGGGTTTGTGTCACCTAATGCTTGATCAATGGGGTGACTTGGTTGAACACTAGTTTGGTTGGAGTCATCTATCACTTGATCAATAGAGTGACTAGGTTGACTTAGGTTAGGATTAACACTAGACCTGATCTCCGGATCAGAGTAAGGTCTAGTATGAATCGGCTCGCTAATTGGGGTTGCCGGGGGTTTTGTAGGTTCATGTCCTTCATCGAATACTACATTGATAGTCTCCTCGACTCTAAGGGTGTCGTGGTTATATACTCTATAAGCTCTACTTGTAGTCGAGTATCCTAGAAAGATTCCGGTCGTGGTTTTGGATGTAAATTTCCCTAGGTAATCCTTAGTGTTTAGGATATGTACCTTACACCCAAATACCCTAAAGTACTTGATGTTAGGTATTTTATCGTGATAAATCTCATACGAGGTCTTAAGGTGCCTCTTTACCATAAGGATCCTATTTTGGACATAGCAAGCCGTGCTAACGGCTTCTGCCCAAAACCTATCGGGTAGGTCGTATTCGTTCAACATGGTCCTAGCGGCTTCTTGTAGAGTTCGGTTTTTCCGCTCCACTAGGCCATTTTGTTGAGGGGTCCTAGGGCAGGAGAATTCATGGTGGTATCCGTTTAGGTTACAGAAGTCGATGAACCTTTGATTTTCGAATTCACCACCATGATCGCTTCTAAGTCTTTTAACCTTAAGGTCTTTTTGATTCTCGATTAATTTGAATAGATTAATTAATTGATCTAGGGTATCATTTTTATGTTTGATGAACCTAACCCAGGTAAACCTGGAGTAGTCGTCAATTATGACTAAGCAATATTGACTTCTATTGAGAGACTTGGCTCCATGTGAATCGAATAGATCCATATGCAGGAGCTCAAGTACACTTGAGGTTCGTTCTTGGTTAGTTAACTTGTGTTGTGTCCTAGGTTGTTTTCCTTGTTGACAAGCATTACAGATTTTATTAACCAAGTTGTTGAGGTTGGGTAAGCCTCTGACTAAGCCACTCTGACTCATCTTGTGGACGAGTCTTGGGTGCGAGTGACCGAGTCGTCGGTGCCACAACCATGATTCCTCTTGCCGTGTCATAAGACACTTAGTTGAGGAGTTGGTTAAGTTGATCGTATAAATGTTGTTATTTCTAGTTCCTTTAAGAATTGTTTTAGCGGTTTCGTTGGTATTAATTACGCATTCATTTTCTAGAAATATAACCTTATAGTTATTATCACACAATTGGCTTACACTAAGTAAGTTATATTCAAAATTCTCTACAAGTAATACATTTTTAATAACAAAATTCGTGTTAAGCTCGATATCACCTGATCCGATGATTTTGAGCTTGCCGTTATTCCCAAAGGCTACCGATCCTTGTCGTTTGAATCGAAGCTTTGTGAATTTGAGTTGATCCCGTCATGTGTCGAGTAATCTGTCCAACATCCATTGATCCTACACACAAGGTGGTTGGATTGGATGTTAGATTTTGTTAAGAAAATTAGTTGTAAGTTGTTAACCCTAGGTCATCTCACGAGTCTATATGATCAAGCATGTTATACTTATGTGTTTTTGAGATGACTTTCAATTAAGTTGATTGAGTGGATTTAGGTTCAAGTAATTTTATGTTAGATTTGGATTTAACCTAGGCTTGTCAAGTTTACCTTTTCAAGATCATGACTTCAGTCGTGGCGAGGCACAGGCCTCCTTTATCGATCATCGACCACTTCCTTAGATAAAGCCATTTTCAAGAAAATGATGACTTGACTCACCTAAAATTATTTCCTCGTCTAACTAGTTATTTTTGAAAAGAGGCTCCCCGAGGCTCAATCTTTTCGAAGAATTTTAGTTGGTTATGTTTTTGAAAAGAGGCTCCCCGAGGCTCAATCTTTTCGAAAAATTTTAGTTGGTTATGTTTTTGTTCTAAGTGAGTTCACAAGTTTTAAAGTACAAACTTTCTAAGTTAAAGCATGCAATTTCTAAGTTAAAGCATAAACATTCTAAGTTAAAACATGCAATTTCTAAGTTAAAGCACAAACATGTTTTGTACTGGCTCCCCCTAGACCGTTGAATCGGTTCGGTCTATCCACATAGTGGATTTGGTCCTTGGGAACCCAGTACGGGTTGGATCCTAGAGTTGAAATCAAAAAGTTCTTAGGGACCCATGCTTGGACATGTTTCTTATGTCGACTTACAATCGACATATACGACCTATTAGTCATGTTTGAGTTAAACCCGAGTCCAAACTTGTTGTACACGGCCCTTTGAGATCCAAATAGGAGGTCAAGTCCTTTGGATCCCGAAGTGAACCTTTCCAACGTGTTCCTAAGATCTTTGACTTGACTTTTCAAGAGAGAGTTCTCAACTTCGAGCTTTTCAACTCGAGTTGAGTCCTTCTCTTGAACTCGACTAGTCGAAGAGGTTAGGGAGACCTCGTGTTTGAGGAGTTTAACCTCCTCAACAAGGGTCACGACCTTGGACTCGGACTTATCTAACTTCCTAGACAAAAACCTAACCGTATTATGTAAAGTATTAAATAAAGCTCGACTCACCTTAAGGGTATCTTTTGAACCGGATGCGTATCCGTGGCTTGACTTGAAGGTAGCTTCGTAGTCCGAGTCATCCTCAGGTTCTGACTCAAGTTCGGTCTCCGTGTCTGACTCAATTGATTTCGCCATGAAGACGTGATCTTCGTCTTCTTCGGATGACGCTTCTTCCCATGTCGCGTTGAGGGCCTTCTTATGCTTAGGTGCTTGGTGGTTGAGCTTGGGGCACTCAGACTTGATATGTCCAAACCTGTTGCACTCATAACACCTAATGTTAGAACTTTTAGGCTTACCTTGGTTGGGTCGAGTTGTAGTTCGCTTTCGTCCCTTGGCTATCCTTCGAGCTAGGTTCATTAGTTCGGCAGTCAACTCCGGGTCAACTTCTTCTTCGGACTCATCTTCCTCCTCGGGTGTGTTGGGAGTATGAGGAATACAATCAAAGTCCCACATTGGTAAGACATGGAAAAGATCATGTGCTTATAAGAAAAAAGATATCTCCATTGGTATGAGGCCTTTTGGGTAAAGCCCAAAAATAAAACCATGAGGGCTTAGACCCAAAGTGGACAATATCATGCCATTGTGGAGATATGTGGAGCTTATAAGCACTAACAATTGGTATCAGAGCCATGGTCCATGTCAAGCCATGAACCTCGAACGAAGGAAGTTGAGCTCCCACGTCCGGATCAAGAGAACCAGACATCAGGAAGGAAGTCTAGTTGGGTCGGGGGGACCGAACAACTGGCAGGAAGTCCTGGTGGGTTGAAGATCGGACATCAAGCAGAGAAAATCCTTCGAGGAGGGATAGGCTTGAGGGGGGGCCCAATGTGGTCCTTCGTTTGAGGGGGGGATTGTTGGGAGTATGAGGAATACAATCAAAGTCCCACATTGGTAAGACATGGAAAAGATCATGTGCTTATAAGAAAAAAGATATCTCCATTGGTATGAGGCCTTTTGGGTAAAGCCCAAAAATAAAACCATGAGGGCTTAGACCCAAAGTGGACAATATCATGCCATTGTGGAGATATGTGGAGCTTATAAGCACTAACAGGGTGGTGGTGGCTTGCTTGCGATTTTCTTCTTCTTTGAACCTGCAAACAAGGCTATACCCCTCTCGAGTTCCGAGTTTGATTGTTCATGTAATTCGAAATCCGAAAAGAGTTCGTCTAACCTAATTTTAGAAAGGTCCTTGGAGACCTTATAGGCATCAACCATGGATGCCCATAAGGTAGTCCTCGGAAAAGAGTTTAGGACATACCTAATAAGGTCACGGTTTTTGACCTTTTGCCCGATTGCGTGTAGGTTGTTGACTATGTCTTGGACACGGGCGTGGAGTTGCGTCGCGGACTCGTGTTCCTGCATTTTTAGTGTGTACAATTTATTGAATAACAAATCACGTTTGCAAACCTTAGCTTGATCCGATCCTTGTGTAACTCGATTAGTTTTGTCCAAAGATCCTTTGCGCTTATGAAGGGGCCGACGCGATTTAGCTCCTCCTTGGACAAGCCGCATTGGAGGATTTGTGTTGCCTTGGCATCGGCTTCGACTTGTCGTTTTGTTGCAACGGTCCATTGATCATAATCCAAGGAGTCACCCACTTCATTAGTCGGAAGTGTGAAACCCGTTTGGATTATGATCCACATCTCGATTTGGGTTTTGAGAAAGCATTCCATCCGACCTTTCCAGTAACGGAAATCATCTCCGTTGTAAAACGGAGGTCGGACGGTGCTAAAACCCTCGAGATGGGCCATTAGTACAAAAAACAAGGAGACTAAAAAGATGACCTAGCAACGAAAAAAAAACACACGAAAGTACCAAGACTTCCGTCTTGGATTAGTAGTGCGGGAAATAAAAAGAAATAAATGAAAAATAGAAAGTTAAGCAAAGAAATAAGAAACTAAATAAAAAGTAAGTACTCACAACCTTCGATGTCCCCGAAAGGCTACTAAACATCGATTTTTGAGGATGAAAACAGCTTGTTACAGGGGTAAACCCCGTTAAGAAGTGTAGATCTCTGCGAGAGCTTCGATTTGGTAGGTAGACCGTGTCGTGGGTCAACTTGTACGAAAAGTTATGCCCGTTTGACCGTCGGCTACTCCAGAAGCGAATACTTGCAAAACAAAATCAAACGAAGAGTACCAAGACTTCGTCTTGGATTAGTAGTGCGGGAGAAAAATTTAAACAAAAAACAAATCTGGAAAAAAAAATGTTAGATTGGTGGTTTCACCAAATCTAAGCACCCCCGGCTCTTATACCAATTGTTGGATCGATGCGGTTCGCTAGAGGGGGGGGGTGAATAGCGAAAAACCTTTTCTTTTTCTTTCGCTAAAACTCGAGAGATAATTAATTAATTGCAGCGGAAATGTAAAAATAAAAAAGACAATCAACACAAGGGTTTTACTTGGTTCGTAGCCGAAGGTTACTACTCCAAGGCCCTAGTGGTCCTTGACCACGTACGGAGGGCAAATTACTAAACAAACTCCTCCTCGTTGGAGGTAGGAGTTAATCGATACAAAAAGAACTTGAGGTAGAGGGACACTCCCCCTCTCCTCGTTACGATAAAAAAGCTTCGAAGAATGTAAATGAGCAACGACACTAAAATTAAAGCCGACGTACAAAAATAAAGGAAATGAAACCTAGACGTCGGAGAAGAAGAAGCACGTTGTTGTCGGTAGCTTTGCGGAGACTTTTTGGAAGCTTAGAATTTTTGTTCAAACCCTAGGTTTGGCACTCCTTTTATAGCCTTTGAGCCCCTTTTCGAGTGGGTCTTCAACCAATCACAAATGGACACCAAACCGTTTTGAGGTGGAGTGATAAGCCTTGACTCCTCGAATCTGATCATTGACCATCAGTCGACTGATGGCCATCATCACGATCGATGGCGGATCACGATTAATGACCTTCTGATCGATACACGGCAGTTGAGTCCTCCAAGCTGGCAGTCGACTGATGCTTGCTGCAAGTCAAAGTTAGCTCAACAAAAACATACTTCCGACGGTCTTCGACCATCCGATCTCGACCTAGACCACCTATGAGATGTCTTGGGTCGGATCTATGCTTAAGATCATCCCCGTAAAGAGGATACGACCTCACTTACGCTCGCACACACGAGCTTACCTCGATACTTACGTGTTGCTTTTACTTCCGGCCTTCCACTCGATTCCATCGGCTCCCTCCGAAATCACTCGAGTGTCGCCCGACCACCGCGGCTTCCTCCGGGTGTCGCTAGCCTTCAGCTCCAGCTATAGCAATCTTCTGCACACTTGATTCAGCTCGTGAGATAACGACATGAGCTTAACTTTGTATCGTTTGCTATAATCAAAACTCAGGTTCGACTTAGGTGCCTGCTGCACCAACAGTATACTCAAATAGTGAATCTTCATTTATCATATAAATGGTTTAAATATAAAGAGATTGCCTTAGGACATCTCTCGTATATAACTAACAAACTCGCTCTTGGCCTAATGCCAATCACCACGGTATCCAATTCCATAAGCTCTAACATGACCCTCAAACTTGCTTTGAGGTAAGGCCTTAGTTAAAGGATCCGCTAAGTTCTTTTCACTGGGAATCTTCTCGATTTGAATTTCGTTCATACTGATAATCTCTTTGATCAGATGATAGTGACGAAGCACGTGTTTGGATCGTTGATAAGACCTTGCCTCTTTTGCCTGTGCAATTGCTCCATTGTTGTCGCAGTAAACTTGTATTGCTTCAACAATGGTTGGAACCACACCAAGTTCATGAATGAACTTCTTGATCCAAATCACTTCCTTTGCTGCTTCCGAAGCTGCAATGTACTCTGTCTCTGTAGTAGAATCCGCTATAGTGTCTTGTTTGGAACTTTTTCAACTCACTGCATCCCCATTCAAGGTGAACACATATCTAGACTGAGACCTGGAATCATCCTTGTTTATCTGGAAGCTGGCATCTGCATACCTGCATATTACCATGTCCCCTTCTCCATATATTAGGAACACATTCTTAGTTCTTCTTAAGTACTTATGGATTGTCTTAACAGCCGCCCAATGATCCATTCCTAGATTAGACTGGTATCTGATCGTGACACTCAAAGTATACGATACATCGGGCCTTGTACATAACATAGCATACATGATAGATCCTATTGCAAATGCTTAGGGAATCTTACTCATGCAAATTATCTCGTCTTTTGTGTGCGGACACATAGACTTCGAAAGGTGTATCCCATGCCTGATGGGAAGGAAACCTTTCTTGGATTCCGACATGCTAAACCTTTTTAGCACTCGGTCTATATATGTAGACTATGAAATGTTAGTGCATATAAGATCCACATATCTCCACAATGGTATGATATTGTCCACTTTGGGCCCAAGCCCTCATGGTTTTGTTTTTGGGCTTTACCCAAAAGGCCTCATACCAATGGAGATATCTTTTTTCTTATAAGCACATGATCTTTTCCATGTCTTACCAATGTGGGACTTTGATTGTATTCCTCATACTCCCAACAATCCCCCCCTCAAACGAAGGACCACATTGGGCCCCCCCTCAAGCCTATCCCTCCTCGAAGGATTTTCTCTGCTTGATGTCCGATCTTCAACCCACCAGGACTTCCTGCCAGTTGTTCGGTCCCCCCGACCCAACTAGACTTCCTTCCTGATGTCTGGTTCTCTTGATCCGGACGTGGGAGCTCAACTTCCTTCGTTCGAGGTTCATGGCTTGACATGGACCATGGCTCTGATACCAATTGTTAGTGCATATAAGATCCACATATCTCCACAATGGTATGATATTGTCCACTTTGATGCCACATCACCCTTTGTACCAAAACACGAGTCAAGTCCAAATTCACCCCCTTGAAATTCGAGCTCTTCTCGAGGCTGGAACTTGACTAGCAGTTGACTGTAGTCAAAGGGTTTTGGACTGCAGTACAAGTTAGCTTAAAATATAAAGTACGATGGTTCTAACCATCTGATCTCGACCTAGACCTTCCATTGGAGGTATTGGGTCGGATCTACGCTTAACGACCTTGCTTCGCTTTCACACGAGCTTACCTTGTAGCCTCGCTTCCGGTCTTCACCCGAGTACCTCGGCTTCCTCCGAAGTCCCTCTGGCGTTGCCCGACCACCTCGGTTCCCACCGGGTGTCGCAGACCTTCCGCTCAACTTTAGCATTTCTGCACACTTAATTGAGCTCGTAAGATAACAAATATACCCTTAACTATTGAGCCTTTTGCCATAATCAAAATACCGGTTCGACTTTGGTGCCCACTGCACCAACATGAAAGACCAAGCAACCGAATCGATCTATCCCTATAGATCTTAATCCCGAGGATGTAGGTTGCTTCTCCCATGTCTTTCATGGAGAATGTCTTGGATAACCAAATTTTAACCGACTGTAAGACAGAAACATCGTTTCCTATAAGTAATATGTCATCGATAAATAATACTAGGAACACAACTGCACTCCCATTAACCTTCTTGTACACACAAGATTCGTTCGGATTTTGTGAGAAATCAAACTTTTTGATTGTCTCATCAAAACGGATATTCCAGCTCCTAGATGCTATCTTCAATCCATATATAGCCCGTCGCAATTTGCATACCTTGGTTTTATCAACCGATGTGAAATCCTCAAGCCGTATCATATACACGTCCTCGAGTAGGTTTCCATTAAGGAAAGTTGTTTTCACATTCATCTGTTATATCTCATAATCATAATGAGCTGCTATGGTCAGGAGCATCCAAATGGATTTAAGCATAGCAACAGGTGAATAGGTCTTGTCATAGTCAAGTCCTTGCTTTTGATGATATCCTTTCGCCACCAGTCTAGCCTTATAGGTAATCACATTACCATCCAGGTTGGTTTTCTTCTTGAAAACCCACTTGCACCCTATAGACTTTATGCCTTCAGGTGGGTAAACCAAGTTCCAAACTTGATTTTCATACATGGAATCCATTTCCAACTTCATGGCGTTAAGCCATTTATCCCTTTGTGAACATTTCAGAACTTCTTCATAACTGGTAGGCTCCTCATCATCAATGAGTAACATGTCATTCGATTCACTTATGAGAAATTAATATCTCTCAGGAATGTTGCATGTTCTACAAGATCTATGAAGATGTGGTGTCATAATAGGTCCGGCTGATGGCTCATCACTATGAGTTATCGGTTGTGGTGCTTCACCAGGTATCTCATCAATGTCTATTTGAGTCTCTCGAGCCTCCTCAAGCTCAATGACACTCCCACTGTTTTCTTGCAAGAGAAGCTCTTTCTCTAGAAACACAACATGCCTTTAAACAAACACCTTTTGTTCCACAGGATGATAGAATTTGTAACCACTTGTTTCTTTAGGGCATCCAATAAATAGATATTTATCAGAATTAGCATCCAATTTGTCTAATACAGTCCGCTTCACATAAGCAGGACAACCCCATATCTTCAAGTAAGATACATAAGGTTTCTTACTATTCCATATCTCATATGGAGTAGTAGAGACAATCTTGGTTGGCGTTCTGTTTAGCAAGGAAATAGCTTTTTGAAGTGCATAGCCCCAAAATAACTTGGGAAGATTCGCATGATTCATCATTGACCTGACCATGTCTAACAAGGTCCGATTACGCCTCTCAGATACACCATTATATTGCGGTGTATATGGCAGAGCCCATTGAGACAATATACTATTGTCTCTTAGATAATCTAGAAACTCTTGACTTAAGTATTCACCACCTCGATCCGATCGAAGTATTTTAATACTCTTGCCAAGTTATTTCTCTACTTCATATCTGAATTCTTTGAACCTTTCAAAGACTTCAGACTTGTGTTTCATCAAGAACACATACCCAAACAGTGAGTGATCATCGGTGAAGGTAATGAAGTAGCTATAGCCTCCTAGAGCTTGAGTTGACATAGGTCCGCATACATCAGTATGTATTAGACTAAGCAACTCTCCCACCGGTTCACCTTTTACTGTAAAAGGTAAATTAGTCATCTTGCCTTTTAAGCATGATTTGCATTTATCATATGAATCCAATTCAAATGATTCTAGAATTCCACATCGGTGTAATTCGGACATGCGTTTCTTGCTTGCATGGCCAAGACAACAATGACACATGTAGGAGGATAATTGATTATCTTTTCGAGCACACTTGTTGCTCGCTTCGATATTGAATATGTCACTGGATACGTCCAACGTATAAATACCATTTCTTAAAGTTCCAATCCCATAAAGAACACCATTCAAGGTTATATAACAATAATTGTTACTAAATGTCAAATGGTAACCATTTCTATTTAAACAAGAAATAGAAATGATGTTCTTTATCAATGAAGGAACATAAAAGCAATTGTCTAGTTCTAAGACAAGTCCTGTAGGGAGTCTCAACAAAGACGTTCTGATGGCGAGTGCAGCAACCTTTGCTCCATTCCCAACACGTAAATTTGACTCTCCCTTGATGAGTCTTCTTCAATTTCTTAGCCTATGTATGTCATTACATATATGTGAGCCACACCCAGTATCCAATACCCAAGTGTCTGAGGAAATAGAATAACAATCAATAATGAAGATATTTGAAGAAGATGGGGCATCTGATACCTTATTCTTCTTCATGGACTCAAGATAAATCTTGTAGTTTCTTCACCAATGGCCCTCCTTGCCATAATGATGGCAAGTGCCCTTTTGAGCTGGTTCTACCTTTGTAGCCTTTTTCTTCTTCCCCTTCTGCTATTCCTTTGACTTCCTCTTAGAACCTTTCTTCGAGGAATCAACTAACAGCACTGTCCCTTGATCATACTTCACAGAAGGCTCCACAGTCTTCAGCATATTGAGCAGTACCACAGGTAAACCTTCTTGCATCTCAGAGGTGAAGAGGAGCTTGGAGACTTCAAACCTTTTGAATCTCACTTGCTCATTAAACAACTCATAAAGATGAAGGACTATGGTATGAGCATCCATATGCTTATGCTGCTTCCGCAGCTCAGGTACCATTGTGGCTAGCATGATGCAACTCACTAGTTCAGAATCACTCACTTGTTTCTGATAGGCCAATATTTGCTCCTGAGTTGCGTCATCACTAGGACGGGCGGGAAGAGGCTCTTCAAAGACATACGTAAGCTTTTCTGCCTTGAGAACAATTCTCAAGTTTCTAAGTCAGTCCAAGAAGTTCGGCCCAGTCAATTTATTCGAATTCAAAAATGAGTACAAAAGACATCATGATCAAGTGATTAATCTAGAAATACAAATCGAGCATATATGAGAAAGATGGAAAAATACATCAACATACATTTATAAATCCCATTCATTTTTTGAATTTTTAAAACCCCAAAATCACTTCGGGAGATCGTAGGTCCATCTCCGAATGGGCTGATATCCAACATAGATATGAATAACCTTGGAGAGAGTCCAACAAGTCATTCAAAGCTACGATGGTAGGTATCAAGTATACCAATTGCATATCACATATAGGAAACTATCACAATGTGTTATCAACTAATTGAATGTTCACACATACATTGGGTTGTTAACTCATTAACAAATATGCATCATATGCATAACACCCAACTTTACCTCCCTTCACATCGACCTTGGAGAGAGTCCAACAAGCCGATGCTTCAGGTTAAAGCCAACCCATTAATCAAGAAATAATTTTAATATGGTTAGAGCGCATTCAACCAATTAGCCCGACTTGGAGAGAGTCCAACAACCAAAGCTAACGATTAACCTCTGACTCTTACCATATTAGTATTAAACTATTCCATGGTTTGAACATGTTCGGGTTCAAGTCGGGCTTGGAGAGAGTCCAACAACCCAAACAAGAAACAGAACTCTGGTTCCAACCATATTAATGGAAGGTGTAGGCTTTAATATTGTGTAAGGGTTTTAATATCTCATCCTCTTTGCATTCAAATAACTATTATCTACATAGCATGACATACATCTACATGTCATGACATGCATGACATAATGATATATATCTAATGCAATTACATGACATGTAATTATTTCCTTATATGTCATAACTATTTATGGAAATAAAATATGATTGAGATTTGATTCGCCAAATCAAATCATGATTAAATTAGGAAACAAATTTCTAAATCTAATCACATATTTTATTTATAGAAATCTTAATTAAGAAAAGTCAAATTTAATTTAGGAAACAAATTTCCAAAATTGCCAAAATTATTTATGGAAATAAAATATATTTTAAATTTGATTCCCAAATCAAATCTTGATTAAATTAGGAAACAAATTTATAAATCTAATCACATATTTTATTTATGGAAAGTGTTAATTTCCATAAATACTTCTAAACTTTCCTAAAGTAGAAGATTTCTATAAACACTTCTAAACTTTCCAAAATTAGAAAATTTTTATAAATACTTCTAAACTTTCCAAAAGTAGAAAATTTCCATAAATACAATTATGATTATCGCAAAACAATTTTACGATTATGTCAAAACAAAACTTGGGCTCTGATACCACTGTTGGGTTTCCGGTACCGCGGCGAGTGTGTGTTCGAATATGTTTCGTAAACATGTGCACAGCGGAAGAATTAAAAGGCAATAAATCTAATTTATTACAACACACAAATCACACACATGCATAGTACAATATGTGTAGACATAATCGTAGTTTAAAATTTTGCATTAAAAGGAAATTATGCTAGTTAAACCTAACGTATCACGTGCAGGGGGAATGACATCAACTGGAGCAACTCCCGCTAGAATTGCCTCTATCCGTATTCACGCCGAGTACCGTCGGGATAGCTTCACCAAGCTATGAGCCTCGTCTTCATAGGAGTCACTAGCCTCGTGTCGAAGACGATGTGATCAAGAGAAGATCACAATCCAAATCAAAATTCGGATTTGAAAATGAATACCTAAAGCTTGCTTCTTCGGAGAGGTATTCGTCAAATGATTGACGAATCCTTGGCCCTCCACCTATGAGGATTACCTGAGATCGAATTCCCAGCAAGGTAGATACTGTCGGAGCTCCAAACGTCATCCAAACGACGGGCCGACACGAAAGGAAATAAGCTGTCCAAAAAACTGGACAGCTTGGTGGAGGATTTGCATCGGCCCAAAGGAGGAAGACCGGCTGCACCTTAGTCACAGTAGCCAAGGGATGTCACCGAAGGGTCGCCGATAGCAGCAAGTGGCCGACAACAGCTGGTGGCGTTGGCGGTAGTAGTTGCAAGAGGCGGCAACAAGGTTGGGCGGCAACCTTATTGGGCGGCAAGAATAGGAGAAGGGATTGGGTGGCTAGGGTTTCAAAAATCCAAGTTATCCTCGAAAAACCCTTAAGCCATATTTTATAGAGAACACATTCTCCTAACGGTTATTGGTTCATAACCAAAACCCATTAACCCGCTCCAATAACTTAAGTTAAAATAAACCAAACCGTGTTGGTCTATTTTAAGTTAAAACGAACCGAACCAACTTTGGTTCATTCGTTTAAAACAAACTAAACCACTTTGGTTTATTTTCCACCATTAGATTAAACCAAACCAATTTGGTTCATCCATCATGTCTTCATAAGACTCGGCCCATCCATGCTTCTGTTGCTCCTAAAATGATTTCATGCTCGCTCCTTGTTTTGTTCAACAAAACCTAGTTTCTCTCGATATGAGAATCTCATTCTCAAGCTCATTTTAAATCTTTCGGATTACACTCATTGTGTGTGTGACCAAATAGGTTCTCGGTTTACGTTTGCCATCTATAATTAACCATTAATTATAGAATGATCATGAGTGGCACCTAGTAGTACATCTGATCTTCAATTAACCAAAAAATCAACGGTTGATCCAGAATCATTTTTGAAACCCTTCAGCAGCTACAATAAATCGTGTCCCGTTCCCTTCACTCATCTTATACCCACTTGGTTCAGGACATGGTCTATAATGTCAATCCCTACTAGGTTGACTACGTCACACCTAGACTAAGTATCATTTCCTCATCCTACCGATTCTAGTTACTGTACATATATCCAAGAGTACCTTACTCTAAACATGTAATGCTTCAGCCAAAAACTTTTGTAATAATCCGACGAGAGGCCATGGGTATACATCTCCTTGCAAGGAGTGGTGAATACTTCTTAGGCTATTCAAACACCTTCGGCCATTTTGACTCATACCCAATCATCCCGGGTCCACATCTCCTTAGAGATGCTTGCTTAAGATGTCAAAGCATAAGTCTTCATGACCATGATGACTTGAATACCGCAAATCAAAGGAACATCAGAGTTAAGTTGTAGAAAGAATTTCATTGACATGTCTATATATGCAAAGAACCATATGAAGTCTTACAACTGGTCACTCCAATGAACTAGTTACCATAACTAGCATTCACGATTAACTCCGGACATCACAATGTCTACAACCAGTGAGAATCAACTGCTTGGATACACCAAGAAGTATACCTCGTGCTAGTCTCGATAGAATTGATGGTGTCCAAATCCATCAATTCATCGACTAGGGATAATTCCAATACATCACAATTACATATGTAGAGATACTCACTAGTTGTGATCCAATCACAAATTCTCTCATGTTGTGAATCGTATTGTGGACATTCAATAAATGAGTTTAAGAACTAATCAAATACATGAAAACATATATACTCAAATAGTTAATCTTCATTTATCACATAAATGGTTTAAAAATAAGGTGATTGCCTTAGGACATCTCTCATATATAACTAACACTAGCAAGTATGGGGGCATCATACTTGGGGTAAAACCTCATGTTTGAGGTGTATTAATCGACTGGGACCTATGGTCAGTCGACTGATGTGAGTCGACTAGAGTTCAACTGCTGGAATTGACCTAGTAGTCGACTGCCAGCATTGGGCAGTCGACTGATGGCCTAAGTAGTCGACTGATTTGGAGATCAGTCGATTACTGGTCGAGAATTCGAGCACAGTAAGCTCTCTAGTTGAGTGATCAGCTCGAGCACTCGACTGATGGTCTAACTGTTGGAACTTATCCAACGTGGCTCATGCTATTGTGAGACAATGGCTACAGGGGCAGTCAACTGATGGTCCCGATCAGTCGACTTCTAGGTGAAAAATCAGCTCGAATGCAGGTTATAAAAGTAGTTCGTGGGGAGAATTTTTGGCAAGGTTTCTTGAGAATCTTTGGGGTGATTTGCCGTTGCAATTTGGGGTCTCCAAGTGCAACTCAAGCAATCACAAAGCAAGCACCCAAGTTCACAATTGTAAAGTATTTCTTTACTTGTATTTTTGTAGTTTACTTGTATTAGATTGTATTTGTCTTTATTACTATTGTAATACATTGTACGAGGTTTCTCCACCTCCAGATTGTTTCAAGAATGAGTTATTGAGTAGTGGTGTGTGATTCGCATTGCTAGGGCTCGTTCGAGCCCAATCTGTGGAGTAGGATACATTCGGTTCCGAACCACGTTATATTTCGTGTTGTGATTGTGTGCTTGTATATTTTGTTATTGTTTTATTTCTACTATTTCCACTGCGCACTAACTGAATTCTAGCAAGCACGCGATCACAAAAGAATTCCTCCATCTACGACAAAAACACGCTATTCACCCCCCTCTAGCGGCCACCGAGGTCTTACAATTGGTATCAGAGCGAGGCCTCTCTTCAAGGATTAACAACCAAGAGAGCACCGCTAGAGGAAGAAGATGGAATTTCAAGAGAATTTGGGATGGGACATCAACAATCCGGTCCCATATACCTTCTATTGACAAGAAGGGTTTGAGCAATAGAGGACTCGGATGGAGAATTTCATGATGATGATGGGCATTGAGTTATGGTCCGCCTTGATGGAAGGCTTTGAATTGCCAAGAGGGTCGAAGGGAGGATACCTCAAGAAGAAGAGATGGACTCAAGACCAACTCCAAAAATCCAAAATGAATAACAAGGTAATCAATATGGTAGTTGATTTAATACCTAACGAGTTAATGTCCAAAGTAGGTGAATTTCAAGATGCCAAGGATCTATGGAGAAAATTAGCAATGCTTCATGAAAAATCCAAACTCACTCAAGAAGAAGCAAGCTCCTCCTCACAAGAAAGTGAGGATTCGGAGGTTGAAGAGGAGTCAACTTCCAAATCGATGGAAGAGGAGGTTGAATTGGAAGAATCCTTTGTTGGAATGTATACTGAAAAGTCTATCTTTTGTATGAACATCTTTAATTTTGAATTAGGAATCACATGATCATTGTTTGCATATTTATGGTTATGCATATTATCTAATACATTACATTGTAGATAACATGGTGTGTAGTGTCACACGGGAGATCATGTTATCAATTCCTTGTAAAGTATAAGTAAAGGTTCACAACCTAGATGGTTATGGACAAACCATTGGAATGGTTGTAGTGTGATTTGGTATTGGTTTGTCTTGACCATTGAATTACACTAGTATGCTTTGTGTGTATTGAGCAAGACCAACTTAGAGGTGATTCGATTATTGCTGACTACATAATTGAATCGGACCTCGGATATTATGTTGTACATGCTCTTAATCCCGATATAATAACGGGCACATATACTTAGTATTTATTTCTTTGATTTACCAATGGGTGAGATTTATAGAGTGAATCGATAGGCTCGGTAAGTTGGGAAATGATATTATTTATATGGTGTGTCGTTGATTATAGGAGGAAACCGTGTCCTATATATTAGGATGATGATGTCCCCTTGAGGAGCTCATAAGGTTCATCATGTAAACCCTGCAGGTTGACTTGGTCCGACATGATGATAAGGTTGAGTGGTACTACTCATGGAGTTAGATGTTGATTAATTAATTGTCAGTAAATTAATTAATCGATAGACATTTGTGATCTTAAACACGGGGAGATATATGTACAAATAATATATGGAGCCCATATTAAGTTTTGGGGGTTGGTGAGGTAGATCAATCATAATCCTCTAGTGGAATGGATTATCATTAATGGATCGGACTTTATGTGGGCTTGATCAATTGGGTGGCCAAGATCTAACTCCTCCTCATGGTCCCTATTGTAGTCTATTAAAACCCTCATGGAGCCTAGATCCGATGATGGAAAATGAAACTCTAGATCCGACGGTGGAGATTAAATCTCTAGATCCGACGATTGAGATTAAATCTCTAGATCCAACTGTTGAGATTAAATCCCTAGATCCAATGGTGGAGATTAAAAGGAGGCTTAAGCCTAGCTCTATAAAAGGTTGCCCAAGGCTTGGGCATGGAACACAACTTGGGAGATTAGGGTTTTGGAGTTGGCTTGAGAGGAGATGTGCGCAGCGGCAACCCTAGGGTTTCTTCATTCTTGTGGGTAGCGGCAAACAAAATTAGGGCTTTGGTGCTCCTCTTGGCCGATGACAACACAACCACCCTCTCTCTCTCTAGATCAGTGGCAACTCCTCCCATTCTCTCTCTCTCTCTAGGCTGGCCGACGACAAGCTTTCTTCAAGGTTGGCCGACACCCTACATCCTCTCCTTGTCCGGCGGCAATATCTAGCTTTGAGCTTGGTGGTCGGTTCTAGATAGGAGGAAGAGTTTTGTTTCATTCTTCCCTTTGTTCGGAGCGAGCAAGGAAGGGAAGAACGTGTTCTAGGAGGCTTCAACTTTTGGAAAATCATCGCCCACACAACGTCCAAAAGGAGGAAGGACATACAATAGAAGATCAAGAGGTATAACAAGAGGTATAAATCTTGTTTATGAATCTTTTTTTATTCTATGCATGTTGTATATTTTTTGTGTGGCCAATTTACTTGGACCCCGAATACAAACACAAAAACCGGCGATCCGTACATCGTCTATTCTGCGGCTAATCGAAGAATTGAGGTAGGTTACTTGAACAACAAGTTTGTTCAAGTGACCACTCTAATCGAATAGCACGATGATGGAACGATAGCTTGGGTAATACCTATTTGTCAAGGATAAATTTTTTTAATCCGGGGACGTAGACAGGATCGCCATGAACAAGCGACCGAGTTGAAGTGGGAAGCGAAGTTTCCACCTTCAAGTGGTATCAGAGGCACGGTTTCCGGTTTTGTGTGTTTAGGATTCTGTTACTTTTATGCACTTTTCATATATTATATGTGTCGGATAATAGTAGGATGTGCGTAAGTTAACTTTTTGGTTGTAGGCATAGGATCCAACTATTATGGCCATATGTGTGTATGTGATTGTATGTGTATAATTGTATGTTATTTGAATCCTCGGGGTTGACAAGGCTAGTATTTAATTTTTGTAATTAAGTACGACATTGTTTAGCCACTCCTTTTATTTTAGTTTACTTTCGATCTAGATTTTATGTACACTCCTTCATGGAGTATAGGACCGATGGATGTAAATTAAAATAGTTTTTCTCGGCTCAGATCTTCGGATGGCTTGTACATGGCGTAGGGAGGAGCGGAAAAGATGGTGATACGACGGGAGGCATATTGGAGAACAAAAGCCATAATAGTTGGACAATATTTTTTTTATATTTATTGCTTCTTGTTTGATATGCATGTCGTAGGCTAGGAAAATTCCTCAATTTTTAAATTACTAAGTGGGAGAGGGATATTTTTATAAATTCCCGTGGCCTCCATTACGATTTGACATGTGATGAAAACAAACTTGTGCGTCGGCTCTGAGTGCCTTCCTCCATATCGGATGATTTTGTTTGCGGATCACAGGGTCGAATATGGTTATAGGAAATTATTAAGGAGCGTGTGTACTTCCCCATCGGAAGGCACATAACCCAAGATAATTGTCTTGGTACGGAGTAATGGTGAACACTTAGATGCAAATAGGAGTATCCTCCCCATCAGAGTCACTGCTTTTATTTGTAGGGTCGAAGAAGAACCAACTATTAATTTTATTTGTCTAAAAGTTAGGTTGACAAGATAGTAAAATTAATGGGTAAAACCTCCTCTTACAAATGTAGAATTCGTATACGTCTACACTATCGTGGCATATGATATTCTCGGTGTTTTGAGGTATTGGTTGATTTTAAAATTTTATTGTTTGAGAAATCAATAATTTTTTGAAATCTAATGTTTTGATCTATGTGATTCTTAGGTTTTTCAAAAATGACTTTCAACCCACTTGATGTGATACTAAAAAAAAATAAACTTACTGGACCCAATTATGTTGATTGGAAGAGGAATCTTGACATTGTCTTGACTGCTGAGGAGTAGAAATATGTACTCTTCGAAGAGTGTCCTCCTAAGCCTGCGGATGATTATGAGGAAAAGGAGAAGAAGAGTTATAAGAAGTGGATCAAGGCTGATGAGATGGCTCGGTGCTACATTTTGGCTTCTATGTCAAATGTATTGCAACATCGGAATCAAGCCATGCCCACTGCTTATGACATGATGCTCAATCTCAAAGATCTTTTTGGACACCAGAATCAGGCTGCTAGGCAAGAAGCCATGAGGAACTTGATGACGACCACCATGATCAAGGGAACATCCGTGAGGGATCATGTTCTCAAGATGATGGCTTATTTGAATGAGCTGGAAGTCCTCGGAGCTGAGATCGATGGGGAAACCTAGGTCGATATTATTCTCTAGTCTCTACCTAGGAGTTTTGAGTAGTTTCGCCTAAACTACAACATGAATAAAAGGTTGTATTCATTGGCGGAGCTTCTGACAGAACTCCAGGCGGTAGAGGGGCTTTTTCGTCAGAGTGCTCAGGCGCAGGCCATGGTTACCCAAAAGGTTTCTACTTCTAAGCCGAAAGGCAAGAAGAAGAAGAAACAAGTTGGGGCAAAGGTGGTGGGAGGATCTCAGGGAGGAGTGAAGAAGACAAAAGGTAAGTGCTTCATTTGCAAGCAGACTGGACACTGGAAGGACTGCCCCAACCGAAAGCAGAACAAAGGTATATCTTTTGGTCTAGTCATTGAAATATGTTTAGCGGTGTTATCTATCGACATCTTGTGTGTAGATATGAGAGCGACTGATCATGTCTGCAATACTTTACAGGGGTTCTAGGAAACCAGATGACTAGCTAAAGGGGAGATTACCGTCTACTTGGGTGATGCTATGAATGTAGAGGTTGTTGTAGTGGGAGATGTTTATTTGTCTTTTGAGAGGAATAAAGTTTTGTTTCTGAAAAATTGCCTTTATGTACCTTTATTTAGAAAGAATTTGATTTAGGTTTCTAAATTGTTTATGGAAGGATATTCTATTTCTTTTAATAACAGAGTTGTTATAAAAAGGAATAGGGAGATTATCTGTTCTGGTGCATTGATAGGAAATTTATATACACTTGAACCAAAAGTTCCCACGATGCATATAGAAGTAAATAACTCATCTTCTAATTTCAATAAGAGAAAAAAACCTTCGAAGATGAACCAAACATATCTTTGGCATCTAAGGCTAGGTTATATTAACCTAAGAAGAATTCAAAGGTTGATAGCTGATGGACCTCTGGGTTCATTAGCGGTGGAAGATTTCCCAACCTGCGAATCTTGCTTGGAAGGTAAAATGACCAAGAGGCCTTTTAAGGCCAAGGGGTATAGAGCCAATGATGTGTTGGAATTAGTTCATTCTGATTTGTGTGGTCTTATGTCTATCAAGTCTAGAAGTGGTTTTGAATATTTTGTCTCTTTTATAGACGATTATTCAAGATATGAATATATTTACTTGATGCGTTGCAAGTCTGAATGATTTGACAAGTTCAAAGAATTCAAAGCTGATGTGGAGAAACGTCAAGTTAAAAGTATCAAGACACTACGATCTGATCGTGGTGGTGAGTACCTCTTGGGAGAGTTTAGGAATTACTTATCATAGGTTGGGATTCAATCCCAATTGTCTGCACCTGGCACACCCCAGTAGAATGGTGTAGCAGAACGAAGGAATAGACCTCTTATGGAGATGGTTAGATCGATGATGAGTTATTCTGAGTTGCCAAATTCGTTCTGGGGATATGCTCTAGAAACGACAGTGTATATTCTGAACTTGGTACCATCTAAATCAGTGTCTTCTACTCCCACAGAATTGTGGACTAGGCAAAAGCCTAGTCTGAGACATATTTGAATTTAGGGGAGCCCAACACATGTTCTGAAGGCAGATGCTGGTAAGTTGGAACCTCGTACAAAAGTGGACATGTTCGTTGGCTATACTAGAGGAACGAAAGGTGGTTTGTTTTATAGTCATAGACATCATAGTGTGATTGTTAGCACGAATGCCAGATTTCTAGAGGAAGTCTATGTGATGAACCACAAGCCCATAAGTAAGATTGTTCTGGAAGAATTGAGAGGGGAAGTCACTTCTTCAGTACAACCTGTTGGGATGTATACTGAAAAGTCTATCTTTTGTATGAACATCTTTATTTTTGAAATAAGAATCACATGATCATTGTTTGTATATTTATGAATATGCATATTGTCTAATACATTACATTGTAGATAACATGGTGTGTAGTGTCACACGGTAGATCATGTTATCAGCTCTTTGTAGAGTATAAGTAAAGGCTCACAACCTAGATGGCTTTGGACAAACCATTGGTATGGTTGTAGTGTAATTTGGTATTGGTTTGTCTTGACCATAGAATCACACTAGTACACTTTGTGTGTATTGAGCAGGACCGACTTAGAGGTGATTCGATTTATTGCTGACTACATAATCGAATCGGACCTCAGATATTATATTGTACATGCTCTTAATCCCGATATAATAACGGGCACATATACTTAGTATTCATTTCTTTGATTTACTAATGGGCGAGATTTATAGATTAAATCGATAGGCTCAGTAAGTTGAGAAATGATATTATTTATATAGTGTGTTGTTGATTATAGGAGGAAACCGTGTCCTATATATTAGGATGATGATGTCCCCTTGAGGAGCTTATAAGGTTCATCATGTAAACCCTGCAGGTGGACTTGGTTCGGCATGATGATAAGGATGAGTGGTACTACTCATGGAGTTAGATGTTAATTAATTATTTGTCAGTAAATTAATTAATTGACGAACATTTGAGATATTAAACACGGAGAGAAAAATGTACAAATAATATTTGGAGCCCATATTAACTTATGAGGGTTGGTGAGGTAGATCAATGATAATCCTCTAGTGGATTGGATTATCATTAATGGATCGGACTTTATGTGGGCTTGATCCATTGGGTGGCCAAGATCCAACTCCTCCTCATGGTCCCTATTGTAGCCTATTAAAACCTCATGAAGCCTAGATCCAATGGTTGAAAACAAAACTCTAGATCCGTCGGTGGAGATTAAATCTCTAGATACGACGGTTGAGATTAAATCTCTAGATCCGACGGTTGAGATTAAATCCCTAGAACCAACGGTTGAGATTAAAAAGAGACTTAAGCCTAACTCTATAAAAGGGGTCTTAAGGCTTGGGCGTGGTATTAAGAGAGAGGTTAGGGTTTTGTTTCTTAAGGCTTGGGCAGCAAGAAACAAAAGGAGGATAGAGTTTTTGGAGAAGAGCTTGGGCGGCCACAAATAAGGAAAGTGTTCTTCTTCCTTAAGAGTTGTCGGCACACCTCCTTCTTCTCTTGTCCTTGGCCGGCGCTCAACCTTAATTCCCTCTTCTCCTTGCCCGATGGAATAAAGTCTAGGGTCTCTTCACTTAGAGTTTTGGCCGACGTTTACTTCTCTTTGTTGTTCTTCTTGGCCGACGGCAAGCACCAAGCTTGGAGCTTGGTGGTTGGTTGAAAGAAGGAGAAGTGTTTTGTTTCTATACTTCCTATTGTTCGGAGCGAGCAAGGAAGGAATATTGGGAATCTAGGAGGCTTCGACTTTTGGAAGATCGTCGCCCACACGATGTCCAAAAGGAGGAAGGACATACAATAGAAGATCAAGAGGTATAAATGTTGTTTTATATTCTTTTGTGTTATGTCTATGATTGTTTTTCAATTATATGCATATTGTATGCTTTGTTTTATGGCTAAATTAACTTGGACCCCGAATACGAACACAAAAGTCGGAGATCCGTACATCGTCTATTCCGTGGCTATTTGTAGGATAGAGGTTGGTGGCTTGAACAATATGTTTGTTCAAGTAACTACTCTAATCGAATAACACGACGATGAAATGGTAGCTTGGGTAATCGCACTTTTCAAGGATAAAATTTTTTTTATCCGGGGATGTAGAAGGGATCGCCATGAACAAGCGACCGAGTTGAAGTGGGAAGCGAAGTTTCCTACCTTCACCACCGGTACAAGAGGATATACCATAAGTTACTGCACCGCGTGTCACAAAGGATACATAGGTGATACCTTGTCGTAGTGGTGTTGGGTTTCCGGCACCGCGGCGTGTGTGTGTTCGATCATGTTTCGTAAACATGAACACAGCGGAAGCAATAAAAATAATAAATACTCCTATTTATTACAACACACACAACACACGCATGCATATTACAACAAGTATAGACATAACCGTAAATTTAAATTTGCAATAAAAGGAAATTTATCTACGTTATACCTTTCGTATGACGTGTAGCGGGAACGGCATCAACCGGAACGATCCTCGCTAGAATCGTCTCTATCCGTATCCACGCCGAGTTCCTCGGGATGACTTCGCTAAGCCACGAGCTTCGTCTTCGTACGGGTTACTAGCCTCGTGTTGAAGACGACGTGATCGAGAGATGATCACGATCCGAATCCAAATTCGGATCCAAAACGAGTCCTCAAAACTCGCTTCTCCGGAGAGGTATTCATCAACCGATTGACGAATCTGGAGAGGATTACCGGAGATCGAATCCCCGGTAAGTTATCTGCTGTCGGAGCTCTAACCGTCGTCCAAACGACGCTCCGACGAGAGGAGAAGAAGCTGTCCAGAAAACTGGACAGCTTGGTGGAGGAGTAGGCGCCGGCCAAAACAAGGAAGCCAAGTGCTCACCTTTTCACCGAGGCCTAGGAAGATCACCGGAGGGTCGCCGGAGGGTTCACCGGCTGAAGCTTGGACGCCGACAAGGAGATGAAGGCGGCACAACAAGCTAGGCAGCAGCCTAGGGTTGGCGCCGAGCAACTCCAAGGGTGGGCGGCAACTCAAAGGCTAGGGGTTTTGGATTCGGGCTTAATTATCCATTAAGCCCTCTTTTATAGAGAACTAATTCTCTTAATGGTTATTGGATCATAACCATTAGGCCCGTTAACCCGCTCCATTAAGATAAGTTAAAATAAACCAAACCATGATGGTTTATTTTAAGTTAAAACGAACCGAACCAACTTTTGGTTCATTCGTTTAAAATAAACCAAACCCTTTGGTTTATTCTCATCCATTGGATTAGAACCAAACCATTTTGGTTCATCCATTACGTCTTCATAAGACTCGGCCCATCCACGCTTCCATTGCGACTGAAATGATTTCATGCTCGCTTTATGTTTGGTCCAACCAAACCTAGTTTCTCTCGGTCTGAGAATCTCATTCTCAAGCTCGTTTTAAATCCTTTGGATTACGCTCGTTGTGCGTGTGACCAAATAGGTTCTCGGTTTATGTTGGCCGTCTATAATTAACCATTAATTATAGAACGATCATGAGTGGCACCTAGTAGTACATCATGATCCCCAATTAACCGAAAAGATCAACGGTTGATCCAGAACTATTTCTGAAACCCTTCGGCAGCTCGAATGATTCGTGCCCCATTCCCTTCACTCATCTTATACCCACTTGGTTCAGGACATGGTCTATTGTGTCAGTCCCCACTAGGCTGACTACGTCACACCTAGCCCAAGTATTATTTCCTCGTCCTACGGATTCTAGTTACTCCACATGTATCGAAGAGTACCTTACTCTAAACATGTAATGCTTTGGCCAAAGACTTTAGTAACAATCCGACGAGAGGCCATGGGTATACATCTCCTCGCAAGGAGTGGTGAATCCTTTATAGGCTATTCAAACACCTTCGATCACATCGACTTATACCCAATCATACCGGGTCCACATCTCCTTAGAGATGTTTGCTTAAGATGTCAAAGCATAAGTCTCCATGATCAAGATGACTTGAATACCGCAAGTCAAAGGAACATCGCACTTAAGACACAGTAGGAACTTCATTGACATATCTATATATGCAGAGAACCATATGAAGTCTTACGGCTGGTCACTCCAATGAACTAGTTACCATAACTAGCATCCACGATTAACTCCGGACATCACTATGTCTCCAGCCAGTGAGAATCAGCTGCTTGGATACACCAAGGAGTATACCTTGTGCTAGTCTCGACAGAATTGATGGTGTCCAAATCCATCAATTCATCAACTAGGGATAATTCCGATACATCACAATTACACATGTATAGATACTCACTAGTTGTGATCCAATCACAAATTCTCTAATGCTGTGAATCGTATCGTGGACATTCAGTAAATGAGTTTAAGATCCAATCAAATACATAAAACATGTATACTCAAATAGTGAATCTTCATTTATCATATAAATGGTTCATACATAAGGCGATTGCCTTAGGACATCTCTCATATATTACTAACAGACTCCCACTTGGCCTAATGCCAATCGCTACGGTATCCAATACCATAAGCTCGAACATGACCCTCAAACTTATTTTGAGGTAATGCCTTAGTCAAAGGATCCGCTAAGTTCCTTTCAGTGGGAATTTTCTCGATTTGTATTTCGTTCCTACTGATGATCTCTCTGATAAGATGATAGCGGCGAAGCACATGTTTGGATCATTGATGAGATCACATCAAGTTCAGAGATGAACTTCTTGATCCAAACCGCTTCCTTTGCTGCTTCCAAAGCGGCAATGTATTCTGCCTTAGTGGCAGAATCCGCTATAGTGTCAAGCTTGGAACCTTTCCAACTTATTGTGCCTTCATTCCAGGTGAATACATACCCAGACAAAGACATGGAATCATCCTTGTTTGTCTGGAGCTGACATCCGTATACCCACGTATCACCATGTACCCTTCTCCATATATTAGGAACACATCCTTAGTTCTTCTTAAGTACTTGAGGATCGTCTTAACAGTCACCCAATGATCCATTCCTGGATCAGACTGGTATCTGCTCATGACACTCAGAGCATACGATACATCGGGCCTTGTACATAACATAGCATACATGATAGATCCTATTGCGGATGCATAGGGAATCTTACTCATGCAAATCCTCTCGTCTTCTGTGTGCGGACACATAGACTTCGAAAGGTGTACCCCATGCCTGATGGGTAGGAAACCTTTCTTGGATTCCGACATGCTAAACCTCTTTAGCACTCGGTCTATATATGTAGACTGCAAAAGACCAAGCAACCGTTTCGATCTATCTCTATAGATCTTAATCCCGAGGATGTAGGTTGCTTCTCCCAGGTCTTTCATGGAGAATGTCTTGGATAACCAAACCTTCACTGACTGTAAGATTGAAACATTGTTTCCTATAAGTAGTATGTCATCGACATACAATACTAGGAATACGACTGCACTCCCACTAACCTTCTTGTACACACAAGGTTCGTCTGGATTTTTGTGAGAAATCAAACCTTTTGATTGTCTCATCAAAATGGATATTCCAGCTCCTGGATGCTTGCTTCAATCCATAAATGGACCGTCGCAATTTGCATACCTTGGTTTTATCAACCGATGTGAAACCCTCAGGCTGTATCATATACACGTCCTCGAGCAGGTTTCCATTAAGGAAAGCTGTTTTCACATCCATCTGCCATATCTCATAATCATAATGAGCTGCTATGGCCAGGAGCATCCGAATGGATTTAAGCATAGCTACAAGCGAATAGGTTTCGTCATAATCAACACCTTGTTTTTGACGATATCCTTTCGCCACCAATCTAGCCTTATAGGTAATCACATTACCATCCATGTCGGTTTTCTTCTTGAAAACCCACTTGCACCCTATAGGCTTTATGCCTTCAGGTGGGTCAACCAAGTTCCAAACTTGGTTTTCATACATGGAATCCATTTCCGACTTCATGGCACCAAGCCACTTATCCCTTTCTGAACTTGTCAGCACTTCTTCATAACTGGTAGGCTCCTCATCGCCAATGAGTAACACGTCGTCGATTCGATTTAGAAATCCATATCTCTCAGGAATATTGCATGTTCTACCAGATCTACGAAGATGTGGTGTTACAATAGGTCCAGCCGATTGCTCATCACTATGAGTTGTCGGCTGTTGTGCTTCACCAGGTATCTCATTAATGTCTATTTGAGTCTCTCGAGCCTCCTCAAGCTTGACGACACTCCCACTATTTTCTTGCAAGAGAAACTCTTTCTCTAGAAACACAGTATGCCTTGAAACAAACACCTTTTGTTCCACAGGATGATAGAATTAGTAACCCCTAGTTTCCTTAGGGTATCCAATAAATAGACATTTATCAGACTTAGCATCCAATTTGTCTGATACAGTCCGCTTCACATAAGCAGGACAACCCCATATCTTCAAGTAAGATACATGAGGTTTCTTACTATTCCATATCTCATATGGAGTAGTTGAGACTACCTTGGTAGGCATTCTATTTAACAAGTAAACAGCTATCTGAAGTGCATAGCCCCAAAAGGACTTGGGAAGAGTTGCATGATTCATCATTGACCTGACCATGTCCAACAAGGTCCAGTTACGCCTCTCAGATACACCATTATGCTGTGGTGTATAGGGCGGAGTCCATTAAGACAATATGCCATTGTCTCTAAGATAATCAAGAAACTCTTGACTTAAGTATTCACCACCTCGATCCGATCGAAGTATTTTAATACTCTTGTCATGTTGTTTCTCTACTTCATTTCTGAATTCTTTGAACCATTCAAAGGCTTCAGACTTGTGTTTCATCAAGAACACATACCCAAACCGTGAGTGATCATCGGTGAAGGTAATGAAGTAGCTATAGCCTCCTAATGCTTGAGTTGACATAGGTCCACATACATCAGTATGTATTAGACCTAGTAACTCTCCCACTCGTTCACCTTTTCCAGTAAAAGGTAACTTAGTCATCTTGCCTTTTAAGCATGATTCGCATGTATCGTATGAATCCAATTCAAATGATTCCAGAATTCCACATATGTGTAATTCGGACATGCGTTTCTTGCTTACATGGCCAAGACGACAATGCCACATATAGGAGTCTAATTGATTACCCTTTCGAGCATGCTTGTTGCTCGCTTCGATATTGAAAATATCACTGGATACGTCCAATGTATAAACACCATTGCTTAAAGTTCCAGTCCCATAAAGAACTTCATTCAAAGTTATGTAACAACAATTGTTACTAAAAGTCAAATGGCACCCATTTATATTTAAACAAGAAATAGAAATGATGTTCTTCATCAACGAAGGAACATAAAAGCAATTGTCCAGTTCTAAGACAAGTCCTACAGGGAGTTCCAACAAATACGTTCCGATGGCGAGTGTAGCAACCGTTGCTCCATTCCCAACATGTAATTTTGACTCTCCCTTGACGAGTCTTCTTCTATTCCTTAGCCCATGTATGTCATTACATATATGTGAGGCACACCCAGTATCAAATACCCAAGTGTCTGAGGAAATAGAATGACAATCAATAAGGAAGATTTCTGAAGAAGATGGGGCATCCGATGCCTTATCCTTCTTCATGGACTCAAGATAAATCTTGCACTTTCTTCGCAAATGGCTCTCCTTGCCATAATTATGGCAAGTTTCCTTTTGTGCTAGTTCTACATTCTTAGCCTTTCTCTTCTTTCTCTTCTGCTGCTCCTTTGACTTCCTCTTAGAACCTTTCTTCGAGGAATCAACTAATAGCACCGTCCCCTGCTCATGCTTCTCAGAAGACTCCACAGTCTTCAGCATATTGAGCAGTACCACAGATGAACCTTCTAGCATCTCAGAGGTGAAGAGGAGCTTTGAGACTTCGAACCTTTCGAATCTCACTTGCTCATCAACCAACTCACAAAGATGAAGGACTATGATATGAGCATCCATATGCTCATGCTGCTTTCGTAGCTTGGGTTCCATCGCGGCTAGCATGATGCAAATCATTTGTTCAGAATCACTCACATGTTTCTGATAGGCCAACAATTGGTCCAGAGTTGCATCGTCACTAGGACGGGCGGGAAGAGGCGCTTCGAGGACATTTGCAAGCTTTTCAACCTTGAGAACAATTCTCAAGCTTCTAAGCCAGTCCATGAAACTCGGCCCAGTCAATTTATTCGAATCCAAAATGGAATGCAAATTAAAAGACAACATTATCAATTTTAGAAATACAAAACGAGCATATATGAGAAAGATGATTTTTAAAATGCATCAATATACATTTATAAATCCCATTCATTTTTCGAATTTCAAAAACCCCAAAATCACTTCGGGAGATCATAGGTCCATCTCCGAATGGGGTGATATCCATCATAGTTATGAACAACCTTGGAGAGAGTCCAACAAGCCATTCATAACTACGACGGTAGGTATCAACTATACCGATTGCATATCACGTATATGCAACTATCACAATGTGCTATCAACTAATTGAATGTTCACACATACATCGGGTTGTTAACACATTAACAAGTATGCATCATATGCATATCACCCAACTTCACCTCCCTTTACATCGACCTTGGAGAGAGTCCAACAAGCCGATGCTCCAGGTTAAAGCCAACCCATTAATCGGGACATAGTTTTAATATGGTTAGAGCTCATTCAACCAATTAGCCCAGCTTGGAGAGAGTCCAACAACCAAAGCTAACGATTGACCTTTGACTCTTACCATATTAGTATTAAACTATTCCATGGTTTGAACATATTCGGGTTCGAGCCGGGCTTGGAGAGAGTCTAACAACCCAAACAAGAAACGAAACTCTGGTTCTAACCATATTAATGGAAGGTGTAGGCTTTAATATTGTTTAAGGGTTTTTATGTCTCATCCTCTTTGCATACAAATAACTATTATCTACATGACATGGCATACATGGCATACATCTACATGTCACGACACGCATGGCATATTGTTATGCATCTAATGCAATTACATGGCATATAATTATGTCATGTATATATTTCCTTATATGTCATAACTATTTATGGAAATAAAATATGTTTAAGATTTGATTCTCCAAATCAAATCATAATTAAATTAGGAAACAAATTTCCAAATCTAATCACATATTTTATCCATGGAATTATTTGATTAAGGAAAATCTATTTAGGAAACCAATTTCCTAAATCATTAAAACTACTTATGGAAATAAAATATTTTAAGATTTGATTTCCCAAATCAAATCATGATTAAATTAGGAAACAAATTTCCAGAATCTAATCAAATATTTTATTTATGGAAAATATCAATTTCCATAAATACTTCCAACTTTCCAAAAGTGGAAGATTTCCATAAATACTTCTAGACTTTCCAAAATTGAAAAATTTCCATAAATACTTCTAAATTTCCAAAATTAGAAAATTTCAAGAAATACATTATGACTATCGCAAAACCATTTTGCGATTATGTCAAAACACAACCTGGGCTCTGATACCACTGTTGGGTTTCCGGCACCGCGGCGTGTGTGTGTTCGATCATGTTTCGTAAACATGAACACAGCGGAAGCAATAAAAATAATAAATACTCCTATTTATTACAACACACACAACACATGCATTCATATTACAACAAGTGTAGACATAACCGTAAATTTAAATTTGCAATAAAAGGAAATTTATCTACTTTATACCTTTCGTATGACGTGTAGCGGGAACGGCATCAACCGGAACGATCCTCGCTAGAATCGTCTCTATCCGTATCCACGCCGAGTTCCTCGGGATGACTTCGCTAAGCCACGAGCTTCGTCTTCGTACGGGTTACTAGCCTCGTGTTGAAGACGACGTGATCGAGAGATGATCACGATCCGAATCCAAATTCGGATACAAAACGAGTCCTCAAAACTCGCTTCTCCGGAGAGGTATTCATCAACCGATTGACGAATCCTTCGTCCTCCACCTCAGAGGATTACCGCAGATCGAATCCCCGGTAAGTTATCCGCTGTAGGAGCTCTAACCGTCGTCCAAACGACGCTCCGACGAGAGGAGAAGAAGCTGTCCAGAAAACTGGACAGCTTGGTGGAGGAGTAGGCGCCGGCCTAAACAAGGAAGCCAAGTGCTCACCTTTTCACCGAGGCCTAGGAAGATCACCGGAGGGTCGCCGGAGGGTTCACCGGCTGAAGCTTGGACGCCGACAAGGAGATGAAGGCGGCACAACAAGCTGGGCGGCAACCTAGGGTTGGCGCCGAGTAACTCCAAGGGTGGGCGGCAACTCAAAGGCTAGGGGTTTTGGATTCGGGCTTAATTATCCATTAAGCCCTCTTTTATAGAGAACTAATTCTCTTAATGGTTATTGGATCATAATCATTAGGCCCGTTAACCCACTCCGTTAAGATAAGTTAAAATAAACCAAACCATGATGGTTTATTTTAAGTTAAAACGAACCGAACCAACTTTTGGTTCATTCGTTTAAAATAAACCAAACCCTTTGGTTTATTCTCATGCATTGGATTAGAACCAAACCATTTTGGTTCATCCATTACGTCTTCATAAGACTCGGCCCATCCACGCTTCCATTGCGACTGAAATGATTTCATGCTCGCTTTATGTTTGGTCCAACCAAACCTAGTTTCTCTCGGTCTGAGAATCTCATTCTCAAGCTCGTTTTAAATCCTTTGGATTACGCTCGTTGTGCGTGTGACCAAATAGGTTCTCGGTTTATGTTGGCCGTCTATAATTAACCATTAATTATAGAATGATCATGAGTGGCACCTAGTAGTACATTATGATCCCCAATTAACCGAAAAGATCAACGGTTGATCCAGAACTATTTCTGAAACCCTTCAGCAGCTCGAATGATTCGTGCCCCATTCCCTTCACTCATCTTATACCCACTTGGTTCAGGAGATGGTCTATTGTGTCAGTCCCCACTAGGCTGACTACGTCACACCTAGCCCAAGTATTATTTCCTCGTCCTACGGATTCTAGTTACTCCACATGTATCGAAGAGTACCTTAATTACTCTAAACATGTAATGCTTTGGACAAAGACTTTAGTAACAATCCGACGGGAGGCCATGGGTATACATCTCCTCGCAAGGAGTGGTGAATCCTTTATAGGCTATTCAAACACCTTCGATCACTTCGACTTATACCCAATCATCCCGGGTCCACATCTCCTTAGAGATGTTTGCTTAAGATGTCAAAGCATAAGTCTCCATGATCAAGATGACTTGAATACCGCAAGTCAAAGGAACATCGCACTTAAGCCACAGTAAGAACTTCATTGACATATCTATATATGCAGAGAACCATATGAAGTCTTACGGCTGGTCACTCCAATGAACTAGTTACCATAACTAGCATCCACGATTAACTCCGGACATCACTATGTCTCCAGCTAGTGAGAATCAGCTGCTTGGATACACCAAGGAGTATACCTCGTGCTAGTCTCGACAGAATTGATGGTGTCCAAATCCATCAATTCATCGACTAGGGATAATTCCGATACATAACAATTACACATGTAGAGATACTCACTAGTTGTGATCCAATCACAAATTCTCTCATGCTGTGAATCGTATCGTGGACATTCAGTAAATGAGTTTAAGATCCAATCAAATACATAAAGCATGTATACTCAAATAGTGAATCTTCATTTATCATATAAATGGTTCATACATAAGGCGATTGCCTTAGGACATCTCTCATATATTACTAACAAGTGGGAGGGTTGTTAGACAACCTGACAGATTTATGTTCTTGGGAGAATCTTCTGATTTGGTCCCTGACGAACATGAACCTGATCCCTAGACATATGATGAGGCAATCCAAGATAAAGATGTGGTATCTTGGCAAAGTGCAATGAATTCTGAGATAGAATCTATGGATTCAAATCAGGTCTGGGAGCTAGTAGAACCACGCAATGGTGTAAAATCCATTGGATGCAAGTGGATCTACAAAATAAAGATAGGAATAAACGGGAAGGTTGAGACCTTCAAAGCGAGGCTTGTTGCGAAGGGGTATACTCAGAAAGAGGACATCGATTATGAGGAGACCTTTTCTCCGGTAGCCATGCTTAAGTCTATACGGATTCTCTTATGTATTGTTGCTCATATAGATTATGAGGTGTGGTAGATGGATGTCAAGACAACTTTCCTTAATGGAAGTCTTGAGGAGAATATCTATATGAAGCAACCAGAGGGATTCAATGCAAAGGGAAAAGAGCATCTTGTGTGCAAGCTTAATCGGTCCATTTATGGATTGAAGCAAGCTTCGAGATCTTGGAACATCCACTTTTATGAGGTAATCCAGTCTTATGGATTTATTCAAAGTCCGGATGAGTCTTGTGTATACAAGAGATGTGACGGAAACGTAGTGGCGTTTCTTGTACTATACGTAGATGACATTTTATTAATTGACAACAATGTCAAGGAATTATCGGACGTAAGGGTATGGTTGTCCAAACAGTTTGATATGAAGGACTTGGGAGAAGTGGGACACATCCTTGGGATCAAGGTTATAAGGGATCGCAAGAAAAGGATGTTGTGCTTATCTCAAGCATCATACATAGACACCATTATGGATCGTTTTAGCATGCAGAACTCCAAGAAAGGTTTTCTACCATTCAGGCATGGAGTTCCTTTATCTAAAGAGATGTGTCCTAGAACATCTAAGGAGATAGAGGAGATAAAGGCGGTTCCTTATGTTTCGGCAGTAGGAAGCCTCATGTATGTCATGCTATGTACGAGACCGGATATCTGCTTTGTCGTGGGCATGGTCAGATATCAGAGTAATCCAGGACAGGGACATTGGACTGCGGTAAAGCACATATTAAAGTAGCTGAGAAGGACTAGGGATTATATGCTAGTTTACTAGGCAGACCAATTACTCTTTATGGGTTACACACATTCCAACTTCCAATCAGATAGGGATAACAGTAAGTCTACCTTAGGTTTTGTGTTTACTTTGGGAGGTGGAGCCATTGTATGGAAGAGTGTCAAGCAAAAATGCATGGCGAACTCTACCATGGAAGCTGAGTATATGGCAGCCTCTGAGGCAGCCAAAGAAGTTGTGTGTCTTAGGAACTTCTTGATGGACTTGGATGTGATTCCTAGTTTGGCCAGAACTATCAAAATTTATTGTGATAATAGTGGTGCAGTTGCAAACTCGAAGGAACCATGAGCCCATAAGGCAAGTAAACACATAGAGTGCTAATACCACCTGATACGTCAAATCGTAAAGCGAGGAGAAGTTGTTGTGGCCAAGATTGCATCAGAGGATAACCTTGAAGGTAGGAAACTTCGCTTCCCACTTCAACTCGGTCGCTTGTTCATGGCAATCCCTTCTATGTCCCAGGAAAAAAAATTTATCCTTGACAAGGAGGCATCACCCAAGCTACCGTTTCATCATCGAGCTATTCAATTAGAGTAGTCACTTGAAAAAACTTGTTGTTCAAGCAATCAACCTCTATTCTACGATTAACGACGGAATAGACGATGTACGGATCGCCGACTTTTGTGTTTGTATTCGGGGTCCAAGTTAATTTAGCCACAAAACAAAACATACAACATGCATATAATTGAAAAACAATTATAGACATAATAAAAAAGAATATAAACAAGCAAAATTTATACCTCTCGATCTTCTATTGTATGTGTTAGTTATAGCCGTAGAACCAATCATGTGATGGTTGAATAGGGAACATTTTGTATCATATTCTATAAAGGCAAAGGATTGGTTATTATATTTACGTCTTGCTTGTGCCAGCAAAATTAAATATAATAATGCCCTAGAAAAGTAGGTTCTTATCTACAGCACATCAATTGGCAGAATTGATTATGAGAGGCTGTAGAGAACACTTTCCTAAATGTTCCTAGTCAAGTATTAATATGCAAGGGTAATATTAATACATAAAGACTAGCATGTAGGTCAATTGATGACTTGATCTCACAAGTCATGGATATATGATATCAAGTTGACACATGGGTATATATTAGAGAATATATACTGAACTGAGCCGCCATGAGAAAGTTTCATGGATCGTCATATGAGTGTCATAAACTTTCTCATGTGACTATTGGTATGAATAGTTCTCAAACCTGAAGTCACTACGGTTCCCTACATAAGGAGTTATGTACTTTGGTATCGTCAAACGTCACCCATAACAGGGTGGACCATAAAGGCAATTACTGGGAATATAACAAATTATGCGGAGGGATGTGAGTGATGTAGATGGGATTTATCCTTCCCATATGACGGGAGTGATATCTGTGGGCCCCTTGATTGAGTAGAACTACTAAAACGCATGGCCATGCTCGAATGAGTCAATATGAGATATTGAGCTCATTTGTTTGAGTTAGTTTACTCAGGGATCAAGAAACACATAGATTGATCGAGGATGACACGGTCTATGCCTCATTGGTCAATCTGATATCAAGGATAGAAGGACACGGTCATACATTATAGTAGTCACGAAAAGGTTAGTCGGATCTTGACTTATTTCGTAACTTGGGTAGCAATGATGTATTGCTAGATGCCGCTCATTGCTTGTGTATCTAAAAGAGTTTAGATCCACTGCCAACATTATGAGAGCCTATAGGGTCACACACAAAGAGCATGATGATTAGAAGAATTAGTGCATTCTAGTTTGACTAGAATAATTTGGGAATAAGCTTAAGTACAAAATGGTTTTTAGACTTTAAGCTTAATGAGAATTTTAACTTGTTGATTTAATGAGATTAATTCAATATGCTAACTTATTAATTTAATAAGATTAAATAAATATGTTATCATGATAGCCTAAGCTTAATTGATTTAATAAGATTAATTCAATATGTTACCTTATTGATTTAATGAGATTAATTCAATATGATAACATAAGCTTATTGAATTAATAAGATTAATTCAACATGCATGAATGCCACATAAGCATGCCACCTAAGCATGCCACATAAGCATGCCACCTAAGCTTGATGAGGTGGAAGGAGACAAAGGGTTTTGACCTTTGGAATTTCTCCACTTGTTTGATTATTTTTCAATGCAATTGATTGCATTGAATGTGATAGGAGGTGAAAGGTTTTTTCAATCCTATAAAACACTCCATGGGGTGGCCGGCCAAAGGTGGTGGAAGCTTGAGGTTTGGAGAGAGCTTGGTGCTGAGAGGCTTTGGTTGTGTGGCTTTTGTGAGTGTAGGCTAGCAAGAAGAGTGGTCTTCTTCTTCCTTTCTCTTTTTCCCTACCTTCCTCTCATTTAGGGACTTCTCTAGCAAGAAGTAAAGGAGAGCTCTTCTAGTTTCTTTTGTGAGACAAGAGCTTGCTCCTGTGGATACATATAGAGGCACAAACATTTGAACGTGCTAAATGATCCAACAAACCCAAGGAGAAGCGGGATTAAAAAGGGCACGCAACAAAGGTAATATTCTCCTATAAGATAAGTTTTTTTTCTTTTAGAGAAATTTATTTTTTTTGTACGAGGTTTTCTTTCGCAAGGATCACTTGGAAGGGATCCTATTTTTCCGTTGCGCATATGCTATTTTGCATAAAAAAATCCCTACAGTGGTATCAGAGCCACTTGCGAAAGATCATATAAAAAAAATATAGGTTTTCTCTATTTTATATATGATATAGAAGTAGGATAAATTTTATTATGAGTTGATAATTGCATTAGCAATTTTTCAAACATAATAAAATATCCGATGTCTTTTAAAAGTTAAAATTGACATGGTGCATGGTTATGGCCTAGTCCAAAAAAGTTTGTGAATGTGTGTGTTGTAATTTTTAATACGGCCTGCGTGTCGTGCCTTTCTCCTAAAATTCTTGTTGTAAAATTAGTTTTAGACTCGAATGTAACTCGAGTATTTCTCCTTTTGTAATATACAAAACAAAGATCGAGGGTCCATTGGAAGATGACGTTACAAGGAGGAAGTCAACAACACAAGACAACCAAAAGGACTTGGGAGAAGATGCTATCCCTAGGTTGACCAATCAATCTTTTCATTGGCTTGAGAAGATTGTAGAATAAGGGCCATAACCATGACACGCTTAGTTTAATATGTATGTGATGCATGTTAATTTAGCTTATATGTGATGTATGCTAATATGTATGTGATGCATGTTTAAGTTTATTTCTTAATAAGTCAAAAACGATATGCCTACCAAAGTTTGGTACTCACTACTTCCTCGATCATTTGTTGTTGGGTTTGCCAAAGCAAAGCAATGCATTTTATCTTGGAAGAGTGCGAGTGGACAATCGTGATGTCCCGCTATTAAACTTGGTTAAGACTTAATTAAGTTTTTCTTAATTAATTAAGAAAATAGAGGCATATATTAGCTTTGAACATAAGTTTTAAAAATTAGTTTTTGTGTAATTTCTGAACATCAGCTTTGTCTTAGAAAGTGGTCGTTGCTCCGATATCAAAGAAGGCCTCTGTGCCTCGCCACGGCCTGGAAGCTGGTTTAGGAATAAGCACTAAACTAATCTAAACTTAACCAAAGCTATTAAAGAGTTACATCAGATGTAATTGGAAAAAGATTGCCTACCTAATCATACTATGTCTTGGGCGATTAGCCAAAGCTAACTCAAGACGAAGTATGATGTGGATCTTTATCCCATATAAATTTATAGCTAAATAGAAGCTAATGATGTAAGCAAAATGTGTTTGCCTACATCAATGATTAGCTCATATCAAAGCTATGAGAATTTAGTGGGAGCCTCATTTAATTAAAGGCCTAATTAAATGACTTATGTATGATACTTAATTTTGCATTTTAATGTTGTAGATCACCATGTCATCTAACACGACACACCCCCTCAACTTGCGATCTGTCCTTGAGAAAGACAAGCTCAATGGAGCTAACTTTCTAGACTGGTATAGGAACTTGAGGATTATCCTCAAGCAAGAACGTAAACTGTATGTCCTAGAGCAGTCTATCCCTGAAACACTCGCCCCTGCGGCCACTCGTGCTGAAAAGGATGCTTATAAGAAGCATCAAGATGATGCATTAGATGTGTCATGTCTTATGCTTGCCACCATGAACTCTGAGCTTCAGAAGCAATATGAGAACATGGATGCCTATGGTATGGTTGAGCATTTGAAACAACTATATCAAGGAAAAGCTAGGCATGAGCATTTTGAAGTGTTTAAGGCTCTTTTTGCATGCAAGATGCAAGAAGGAACACCTGTAGGAACTCACGTACTTAAAATGATAGGGTACGTTGAGAACCTTGAAAGACTAGGTTTTCCACTGAGCCAAGAATTGGCAACCGATGTTATCCTGCAATCATTGCCGGAAGCATATAATCAATTCGTCATGAATTATAACATGAATGAAATTGATAAGCCTTTGCCTGAGATTCTCAGCATGTTAAGAATCGAACCAATCAAGAAGAAAGTTAATGCGTACTAATGGTCAAGAAGGGCAAAGGTATGCGAGGCAAGGGTAAGACCAAGCCAAAGGGTGCGCTTACCCATCTACTTCAAAGCGTAAAGGTAAAGTACTAAGGAAGGGACTGCTTCCATGTGAGATCGACATCGGAAGCGAACCGCAAAGTCTACCTCGAGGAAGTAAAGAAGAAAGAAGTGGGACTTCGCCTGTATACACGCTATAGAAGTTAATCTATCTATTTCTTCTACATGGGTATTAGATACGGTGCATCTCACATTTGTACTAATGTGCAGGACCGAGAAATAGTAGACTAATGGCAAAGGGCTAAGTGGACCTACGAGTAGGCAATGGCGCAAAGTTGTCGTCAGAGGAACATATTCTTTGTCTTTGCCCACTGGGCTTATCTTAGAACTAGAGGAGTGCTTTTATGTACCTGCATTAATGAAGAACATAATTTCTGTATCTTGTTTAGACAAGAAAAACTTTTCTTTTATAATAAAGGACAAATGTTGTTCCATTTATTTGAATGAAATGTTCTATTGTAATGCACCACTTATGAATGGTCTCTATGATCTAGATTTAGAAAACCCAATTTATAACGTAAATACCAAACGGTTCAAATCGAATAATTTGAACCAAACATATCTCTGGCACTGTCGCCTAGGTCACATAAATGAAAAATGCATATCCCAACTCCATAAAGATGGATTATTTGACTCATTTGATTTTGAATTATATGAGGTATGTGAATCTTGTCTTTTAGGAAAGATGACTAAAACTCCATTTAGTGGACATGGCGAGAGAGTGGCGGACTTGTTAGGACTCATACATACTGATGTATGTGGCCCTTTCAATGTCGAAGCCAGAGGAGCCTATAAGTACTTTATTACTTTCACTGATGATATGAGTAGATTTGGCTACTTATATTTGATGAGACATAAGTTAGAATCCTTTGAAAAGTTTAAAGAATTCAAGAATGAAGTACAAAACCAACTTGGTAAGCGTATTAAGCTACTTTGATCAGATCGAGGTGGTGAATACCTTAGTCAAGAGTTTCGTGATCACCTGGCTGAGTGTGGGATAATATCCCAACTCACTCCACCTAGAACACCACAATGGAATGGTGTATCTGAGAGGAGAAATCGTACTCTATTAGATATGGTACGATCAATGATGAGCCAGACTGATCTACCTACTTCCTTTTGGGGTTTAGCTCTAGAGACAGCCGCTTTCACACTTAATCGCGTCCCATCAAAAGCCGTAGAAAAGACACCATATACGTTATGGACTGGGAAGAGTCTCAAAATGTCTTTTATAAAGATTTGGGGTTGTGAAGCTTATGTTAGACGTCAAGTCTAAGATAAACTAGGACCCAAATCAGATAAGTGTTATTTTGTAGGATATCCCAAGGAAACTAAGGGATATTACTTTTACAATCCCACACTTGGCAAGGTGTTTGTTGCTAGAAATGCTGTCTTTCTAGAAAGAGAATTTATTTCTAGAAAAACTAGTGGGAGTAAAATTCATCTTGAAGAAATTCAAGATGAAGATAACACTAAGGCTTCGATGGAAAATGAACAGACACCACAAAGTGTTGTGGATGAGGAAATTGTTGCCCAAAGAGTTGTGGAGCAAACACCTGTTCAAGTAGACCAACCTCTTAGGATCCGTCGTCAACCCGAGAGATATTCTTTTCTCTTGACTGACAATGGTGATGTATTGCTTGTCGATCTTGACGAGCCTACATCCTATCAAGAAGCTATGATGAGCCCAGATTCCGAGAAATGGATAGAGGCCATGAGATCCGAAATGGAATCCATGTACACTAACCAAGTATGGACTTTGGTTGATCCACCTGAAGGGGTAAAACCCATTGGGTGTAAGTGGGTCTTTAAAGTAAAGACTGACATGGATGATAATAAGCATACCTATAAAGGTAGATTGGTGGCTAAAGGATTTAAACAAATTCATGGTATTGACTATGATGAAACCTTTTCACCAGTTGCGATGCTTAATGTTAGTGCTTATAAGATTCATATATCTCCACAATGGCATGATATTGTCCACTTTGGGCCCAAGCCCTCATGGTTTTGTTTTTGGGCTTTACCCAAAAGGCCTCATACCAATGGAGATATCTTTTTTCTTATAAGCACATGATCTTTTCCATGTCTTACCAATGTGGGACTTTGATTGTATTCCTCATACTCCCAACAATCCCCCCCTCAAACGAAGGACCACATTGGGCCCCCCCTCAAGCCTATCCCTCCTCGAAGGATTTTCTCTGCTTGATGTCCGATCTTCAACCCACCAGGACTTCCTGCCAGTTGTTCGGTCCCCCCGACCCAACTAGACTTCCTTCCTGATGTCTGGTTCTCTTGATCCGGACGTGGGAGCTCAACTTCCTTCGTTCGAGGTTCATGGCTTGACATGGACCATGGCTCTGATACCAATTGTTAGTGCTTATAAGATTCATATATCTCCACAATGGCATGATATTGTCCACTTTGGGCCCAAGCCCTCATGGTTTTGTTTTTGGGCTTTACCCAAAAGGCCTCATACCAATGGAGATATCTTTTTTCTTATAAGCACATGATCTTTTCCATGTCTTACCAATGTGGGACTTTGATTGTATTCCTCATACTCCCAACACTTAAATCCATTCGGATCATACTTGCTATTGCAGCCTACCACGATTATGAGATCTGGCAGATGGATGTCAAAACCGCTTTTCTGAATGGAAAGCTACTCGAGGATGTGTACATGACACAACCTGAGGGTTTTGAAGATCCAAAGCATCCTGGAAAGGTATACAAACTGCAAAGGTTCATTTATGGACTAAAGCAAGCCTCTCAAAGCTGGAATCTTCGATTCGATGATGCAATCAAAGAGTTTGGTTTCATCAAGAATGAAGATGAACCTTGTGTCTACAAGAGAAATAGTGGGAGCACAGTTGTATTTCTTATCTTGTATGTAGATGACATACTTCTCATCGGAAATGATATTCCCTCACTCCAGTCTGTGAAGATGTGGTTAGGGAATTGTTTCTCGATGAAAGACTTAGGTGAAGCTGCCTATATTCTAGGCATCAAGATCTATAGGCATAGATCTAAAAGATTACTTGGCCTAAGTCAGAGTACATACATTGATAAAGTGCTAGATCATTTTGCTATGCAAAATTCCAAGAAAAGATTTCTGCCTTTATCACATGGTGTGAGTCTTTCGAAGACTCAATGTCCCTCTTCTAAGGAGGAGAGAGATCGCATGGATAAGATCTCTTATGTATCTGCTATAGGGTCTATCATGTACGCCATGCTTTGTACTCGTCTTGACGTCTCGTATGCTTTGAGCATGACTAGTAGATACCAGTCGGATCCAGGTGAAAGTCACTGGATAGAAGTCAAAAATATTCTTAAATACTTACGAAGAACGATAGAATATTTCCTAATATTTGGAGGCAATGAGGTGCTAACTGTAAAGGGTTACAGTGATGCAAGCTTCCAAACAGACAAGGATGACTATAGATCGCAATCGGGGTACGTGTTTTGCCTGAATGGTGGAGCTGTGAGCTGGAAGAGTTCGAAGCAGGACACAGTTGCTAATTCTACAATAGAAGCCGAGTATATTACTGCGTCTGATGCAGCAAAGGAGGTTGTTTGGCTCCGCAAGTTCATCAGTGAACTTGGGGTAGTTCCTAGCATTGCAGATCCAATAGACCTCTATTGTGACAACAATGGGGCTATTGCACAGGCTAAGGAACCTCGATCACATCAGCGGACCAAACACATACTGCAGCGCTTCCATCTCATTCGAGAGATCATCGATAGAGGAGATGTGAGGATATGCAGAGTACCGACAGAAGCTAACATCGCAGATCCATTGACCAAGGCTTTGGCACAGAGGAAGTATGATGGTCACACTAGGTCACTAGGTATCAGATATTATAGTGATTGGTACTAGTGCTAGTGGGAGATTGTTAGTTATAGCCCTAGAACCAATCATGTGATGGTTGAATAGGGAACATTTTGTATCATATTCTATAAAGGCAAAGGATTGGTTATTATATTTACGTCTTGCTTGTGCCAGCTAAATTAAATATAATAATGCCCTAGAAAAGTAGGTTCTTATCTATAGCACATCAATTGGCAGAATTGATTATGAGAGGCTGTAAAGAACACTTTCCTAAATGTTCCTAGTCAAGTATTAATATGCAAGGGCAATATTAATACATAAAGACTAGCATGTAGGTCAATTGATAACTTGATCTCACAAGTCATGGATATATGATATCAAGTTGACACATGGGTATATATTAGAGAATATATACTGAACTGACCCGCCATGAAAAAGTTTCATGGATCATCATATGAGTGTCATAAACTTTCTCATGTGACTATTGGTATGAATAGTTCTCAAACCTGAAGTCACTACGGTTCCCTACATAAGGAGTTATGTATTTTGGTATCGTCAAACGTCACCCGTAACAGGGTGGACCATAAAGGCGATTACTGGGTATATAACAAATTATGCGGAGGGATGTGAGTGATGTAGATGAGATCTATCCCTCCCATATGACGGGAGTGATATCTGTGGGCCCCTTGATTGAGTAGAACTACTAAAACGCATGGACATGCTCGAATGAGTCAATATGAGATATTGAGCTCATTTGTTTGAGTTGGTTTACTCAGGGATCAAGAAACACATAGATTGATCGAGGATGACACGGTCTATGCCTCATTGGTCAATCTGATATCAAGGATAGAAGGACACGGTCATACATTTTAGTAGTCACGGAAAGGTTAGTCGGATCTTGACTTATTTCGCAACTTGGGTAGCAATGATGTATTGCTAGATGCCGCTCATTGCTTGTGTATCTAAAAGAGTTTAGATTCACTTCCAACGTTATGAGAGCCTATAGGGTCACACACAAAGAGCATGATGATTAGAAGAATTAGTGCATTCTAGTTTGACTAGAATAATTTGGGAATAAGCTTAAGTACAAAATGGTTTTTGGACTTTAAGCTTAATGAGAATTTTAGCTAGTTGATTTAATAAGATTAATTCAATAAGCTAAGCTTATTAATTTAATAAGATTAAATAAATATGTTATCATGATAGCCTAAGCTTAATTGATTTAATAAGATTAATTCAATATGTTACTTTATTGATTTAATGAGATTAATTCAATATGATAACATAAGCTTGTTGAATTAATAAGATTAATTCAACATGCATGAATGCCACATAAGCATGCCACCTAAGCATGCCACATAAGCATGCCACCTAAGCTTGATGAGGTGGAAGGAGACAAAGGGTTTTGACCTTTGGAATTTCTCCACATGTGCCCGGCCAAACAAGGAGTGTATATTTTTCAATGCAATTGATTGCATTGAATGTGATAGGAGGTGAAAAGTTTTTTCAATCCTATAAAACACTCCATGGGGTGGCCGGCCAAAGGTGGTGGAAGCTTGAGGCTTGGAGAGAGCTTGGTGGTGAGAGGCTTTGGTTGTGTGGCTTTTGTGAGTGTAGGCTAGCAAGAAGAGTGGTCTTCTTCTTCCTTTCTCTTTTTCCCTACCTTCCTCTCCTTTAGGGACTTCTCTAGCAAGAAGTAAAGGAGAGCTCTTCTAGTTTCTTTTGTGAGACAAGAGCTTACTCGTGTGGATACATATAGAGGCACGGACATTTGAACGTGCTAAAAGATCCAACAAACCCAAGGAGAAGCAGGATTAAAAAGGTCACGCAACAAAGGTAATATTCTCCTATAAGATAAGTTTTTTTTCTTTTAGAGAAATTTATTTTTTTTGTACGAGGTTTTCTTTCGCAAGGATCACTTGGAAGGGATCCTATTTTTCCGTTGCGCATATGCTATTTTGCATAAAAAAATCCCTATAGTATGTCCTTCCTCCTTTTGGACGTCGTGTGGGCGACGATCTTCCAAAAGTCGATGCCTCCTAGATTATGATCTTCCTTTCCTTGCTTGCTCCGAACAAGTGGAAGTATATAATCAAAACTCTCCTCTATCTAGGACAAACCAACAAGCTCCCAACTTGAAGCTTGCCGCTGGCTCAAAGAGAGGAGATGGTGGGCGCCGGTCAAGAGCTCAAAGGAATCACCCTAACCCTTGTTTCCACCGGCCAAGGAGAAGAGAAGGAAGAGCTTTGGACGTCGGCCAAGGAGAGGAGAGGAGAGGATGGGCATCGGCCACCTAAGGAAAAAGAAAGAAAAAAATTTCCTAATTTTTAGCCGCCCAAGCATCCAAGCCCCTTGCGGCCTAAACCCTAATCCCTCCTTGCCACTAATTTCCCTTTCCGCCCACCCTAATCCCTCCTTTTATAGAGTTAGGCTTAAACCTTATTTTAATCTCCACCTTCGGTTCTAGGGATTTAATCTCAACCGTCGGATCTAGAGATTTAATCTCAACCGTCGGATCTAGAGATTTAATCTATACCGTCGGATCTAGAGTTTTATTTTTCATTATTGGATCTAGGCTCCATGAGGTTTTAATAGGATACAATAGGGACCATGAGGAGGAGTAGGATCTTGGCCACCCAATGGATCAAGCCCACGTAAAGTCTGATCCATTAATGATAATTCATTCCACTAGAGGATTATCATTGATCTACCTCACCAACCCCCATAAGTTAATATGGGCTCCATATATTATTTGTACATCTATCTCCCCATGTTTAAGATCTCGAATATCTGTTGATTAATTAATTTACTGACAATTAATTAATCAACATCTAACTCCATAAGTAGTACCACTCAACCTCATCATTTCGGACCAAGTCCACCTGTAGGGTTTACATGATGAACCTTATGAGCTTCTCAAGGGGACATCATCATCCTAATATATAGGACACAATTTCCTCCTATAATCAACGGCACACCATATAAATAATATCATTTCCTAACTTACCGAGCCTATCAATTTACTCTATAAATCTCGCCCATTTGTAAATCAAAGAAATGAATACTATGTATATGTGCCCGTTATTATATCGGGATTAAGAGCATGTATAACATAATATCTGAGGTCCAATTCGATTATGTAGTCAGCAATAAATTGAATCACCTCTAAGTCAGTCTTGCTCAATATACACAAAGTGTACTAGTGTGATTCTATGGTCAAGACAAACCAATACCAAATCACACTACAACCATGCCAATGGTTTGTTCAAAACCATCTCGGTTGTGAGCCTTTACTTATACTTTACAAGGAACTGATAACATGATCTCCCGTGTGACACTACACACCATGTTATCTACAATGTAAAATATTAGACAATACGCATAGCCATAAATATGCAAAGAATGATCATGTGATTCTTATTTCAAAACTAAAGATGTTCATAAAAAAGATAGACTTTTTAGTATACATCCCAACAATCTCCCACTTATACTAAAAGACTACGCTGTCCTTAAACAGCCATACATCTGATTCCCATTCTCTCTACATGCCTATCAAAAGCTCTCGCCAGAAGGGCCTTAGTGAAAGGATCTGCTAGGTTATCCTCCGATGTAATCTTTGCCACAGCTACTTCTCCTCACTTTACGATTTCTCGTATCAGGTGGTACTTGTGCTCTATGTGTTTACTTGCCTTATGGGCTCGTGGTTCCTTCGAATTTTCAACTGCACCACTATTATCACAATAAATTGTGATAGTTCTGAGCAAACCAGGAATCACATCCAAGTCCATCAAGAAGTTCCTGAGCCACACAACTTCTTTGGCCGCCTCCAAGGCTGCCACATACTCAGCTTCTATGGTAGAGTCCTCCATGCATTTTTGCTTGACACTCCTCCATACAATGGCTCCACCTCCTAAAGTAAACACAAAACCTGAGGTAGACTTACTGTTATCCCTGTCTGATTAGATGTCGGAATCTTGTAACCCACAGGGAGTAATTGGTCTGCCTAGTAAGCTAGCATATAATCCCTAGTCCTTCTCAGGTACTTCAATATATGCTTTACCGTAGTCTAATGTCCCTGTCCTGGATTACTCTGATATCTGCTAACCATGCCAACGACAAAGCAGATATCTGGTCTCGTACATAGCATCACATACATGAGGCTTCCTACTGCCGAAGCATAAGGAACCGCCTTCATCTCCTCTATCTCCTCAGATGTTCTAGGATACATCTCCTTAGATAAAGGAACTCCATTTCTGAAAGGTAGAAATCATTTCTTAGAGTTTTTCATGCTAAAACGATCCATAATTGTGTCTATGTATGAATCTTGAGATAAGAACAACATCCTTTTCTTGCGATCCCTTTTAACCTTGATCCCAAGGATGTGTCCCACTTCTCCCAAGTCCTTTATATCAAACTGTTTGGACAACCATACCCTTATATTTGATAACACCTTGACATTGTTGCCAATTAATAAAATGTCATCTACGTATAGTACAAGAAATACCACTACGTTTTTGTCACATCTCTTGTATACACAAGACTCATCCGAGCTTTGAATAAATCCATAAAACTGGATTACCTCATCAAAGCAGATGTTCCAAGACCTCGAAGCTTGATTCAATCGATAAATGAACCGATTAAGCTTACACACAAGATGCTCTTTGCCCTTTGCAATAAATCCCTCTGGTTGCTTCATATAGATGTTTTCCTCAAGACTTTCATTAAGGAAAGCTATCTTGACATCCATCTGTCATACCTCATAATCTATATAAGCAGCAATACATAAGAGAATCCGGATAGACTTAAGCATGGCTATCGGCGAAAAGATATCCTCATAATCGATACCCTCTTTCTGAGTATACCCCTTCACAACAAGCCTCGCTTTGAAGGTCTCAACCTTCCCATCTATTCCTCTCTTTCTTTTGTAGATCCACTTGCATCCAATGGCTTTTACATCATTGGGTGGTTCTACAAGCTTTCATACCTGATTTGAATCCATAGATTCAATCTCAGCATTCATTGCATTTTGCCAAGATACCGCATCTTTATCTTGGATTGCCTCATCATATGTCCAGGGATCAGGTTCATGTTCGCCAGGGACCAAATCTGAAAATTCTCCCAAGAACATGAATCTATCAGGCTGTCTCACAACCCTCCCACTACGATGAGGCATCACATGTGTATCCTCTGTGACATGTGGTGCAGTGACTTGTGATATATCCTCTTGTACCGGTGGTACTGAAGAAGTGACTTCCCCTTTCAATTCCTCAAGAATAAGCTTACTCATGGGCTTGTGGTTCATCACATAGTCTTCTTCTAGAAATCTGGTGTTCATGCTAACGATCACCCTCTGATCTCTAGGACTATAAAACAAACCTCCTTTAGTTCCTCTAGGATAGCCAACAAACATGCATATTTCTGTACGAGGTTCCAACTTACCAGCATCTGCCTTCAGCACCTGTGCTGGACTCGCACAAATCTGAATATGTCTTAGACTAGGCTTTCGCCCAGTCCACAATTCTGTGGGAGTAGAAGACACTGATTTAGATGGAACCAAGTTCAGAATATACACTATCGTATCTAGAGCATATCCCCAGAACGAATCTGGCAACTCAGAATAACTCATCATTGATCTAACCATCTTCATAAGAGTCTTATTCCTTCGCTCTGCTACACCATTCTGCTGGGGTGTGCTAGGTGCAGTCAATTGGGATTGAATCCCAACCTCTGATAAGTAATTACTAAACTCTCCCAAGAGGTACTCACCACCACGATCATATCGTAGTATCTTGATTACTTTTACCTTGACGTTTCTCCACATCAGCCTTGAATTCTTTGAACTTGTCAAAGCATTCAGACTTGCGGCACATCAAGTAAATGTATCCATACCTTGAATAATCGTCTATAAAAGAGACAAAATATTCAAAGCCACCTCTTTCCTGGATAGACATAGGACCACACAAATCAGAATGAACCAATTCCAACACATCTTTGGCTCTATACCCCTTGGCCATGAAAGGCCTCTTGGTCATTTTACCTTCCAAGCAAGATTCATAGGTTGGGAAGTCTTCTACCACTAATGAACTCAGAGGTCCATCAACTATCAACCTTTGAATTCTCCTTAGGTTAATATGACAAAGCCTAAGATGCCAAAGATATGTTTGGTTCATCTTCGAAGGTTCTTTTCTCTTATTGGAATTAGAAGATGAGCTATTCACTTCTATTTGCATCGTGGGAGCTTTTGGTTCAAGTGTATACAAATTTTCTATCAATGCACCAGAACAGATAATCTCCCTATTCCTTTTTATAACAACTCTGTCATTAAAATAAATAGAATATCCATCCATAAACAATTTTGAAACCGAAATCAAATTCTTTCTAAATAGAGGTACATAAAGACAATTTTTAAGAACCAAAACTTTATTTCTCTCAAAAGACAAAGAAACATCTCCCACTGCAATAGCCGCTACCTTCGTGGCATCGCCCAAGTATATGGTAATCTCCCCCTCAACCAGTCATCTAGTTTCCTGGAACCCCTGCAAAGTATTGAAGACATGATTAGTGGCTCCCGTATCTACACACCAGGTGTCGGTAGATAACATCGCTAAACATGTTTCAACGACTAGACCAAAAGATATACCTTTGTTCTGCTTCCGGTTGGGGCAGTCCTTCTTCTAGTGTCCAGTATGCTTGCAAGTGAAGCATTTGCCTTTCAACTTCTTCACTCCTCCCTGAGTTCCTCCCACCACCTTTGCCCCAGCTTGTTTCTTCTTCTTCTTGCCTTTCGACTTAGAAGTAGAAACCTTTTGGGCAATGATGGCTTGTGCTTGAGCACTCTGACGAAAAATTCCCTCTGCTGCCTGGAGTTCTGTCAGAAGCTCCACCAACGAATACAACCTCTTGTTCATGTTGTAGTTCAGGCAAAATTGCTCAAAACTCCTAGGTAGAGACTGGAGAATGATATCGATCTGGGTTTCCCCATCGATCTCATCTCCGAGGACTTCCAGCTCATTCAAATGAGCCATCATCTTGAGAACATGATCCCTCACGGGTGTTCCCTCGATCATGGTGGTCGTCATCAAGTTACTCATGGCTTCCTGCCTAGCAGCCCGATTCTGGTGTCCGAAAAGCTCTTTGAGATTGAGCATCATGTCATAAGCAGTGGGCATGGCTTGATGCTGATGTTGCAGTACATTTGACATAGATGCCAAAATGTAACATCGCACCATCTCATCAGCCTTGATCCACTTCTTATAACTCTCCCTGTCCTTTTCCGTAGGCTTAGGAGGGCACTCTTCGAGGAGTACATATTTTTATTCCTTAGCAGTCAAGACAATATCAAGATTCCTCTTCCAATCAATATAATTGGGTCAAGTAAGTTTATTTTCTTTCAGTATCACACCAAGCGGGTTGAAAGTCATTTTGAAAAAAACTAAGAATCACATAGATCAAAACATTAGATTTTAAAAAATTATTGATTCCTCATACAATAAGATTTTAAAATCAACCAACACCTCAAAACACCGAGAATATTGTATGCCACGATAGTGTGAATGTATACGAATTCTACATTTGTAAGAGGTTTTACCCATTAATTTTACTATCTTGTCAACCTAACTTTTTGATAAATAAAATTAATAGTTGGTTTCTCTTCGACCCTACAAATAAAAGCAGTGACTTCGATGGGGAGGATACTTATATTTGTATCTAAGTGTTCACCATTACCCAGTACCAAGGTAATTATCTCGGGTTATGCGCCTTCCGATGGGGAAGTACACACGCTCCTTAATAATTTTCTATAACCATATTCGACCTTGTGATCTACAAACAAACTCATCCGATGTGGAGGAAGGCACTCAGAGCCGACGGACAAGTTCGTTTCCATCACATGTCAAATCGTAATAGAGGTTGTGGGAATTTATACAAATATCCCTCTCCCACTTTGTAATTTAAAATTGAGGAATTTTTTAGTCTACGACATATATATCAAACAATAAGCAATAAATATGAAAAAGAAATATTTTCCAACTATTATGACTTTTGTCTCCAATATGTCTCCCGTCGTATCGCCATCTCGTCTGCTCCTCCCTACGCCATGTACAAGCCATCCGAAGATTCGAGCAGAGAAAAACTATTTTAATTTACATCCATCGATCCTATACTCCACGAGGGAGTGTACATGAAATCTAGATCAAAAGTAAACTAAAATAAAAGGAGTGTATAAACAAAGTTGTATCTAATTATAAAAATTAAATACTAGCCTCGTCAACCCCGAGGATTCAAATAACATACAATTACACACATACAATCACATACACACATATAGCCATAATAGTTGGATCCTATGCCTCCAACCAAAAAGTTAACCTATGCACATCCTACTATTATCCGACACATATAATATATGAAAAGTGCATAAAAGTAACCGAATCCTAAACACACAAAACCAAAAATCGTGGCTCTGATACCACTTGAAGGTAGGAAACTTTGCTTCCCACTTCAACTCGGTCGCTTGCTCATGGAGATCCCTTCTGCATCCCCGGAAAAAAATTTTATCCTTGACAAGGAGGGATCACCCAAGCTACTGTTTCATTATCGTGCTATTCGATTAGAGTAGTCACTTGAACAAACTTGTTGTTCAAGCAACCAACCTTTATTCTACGATTAGTCGCGGAATAGACGATGTACGAATCACCAACTATTGTGTTTGTATTTGGGGTCCAAGTTTATTTAGCAACAAAACAAAACATACAACATGCATATAATTGAAAAACAATTATAGACATAATACAAAAGAATATAAACAAGCAAAATTTATACCTCTCGATCTTCTATTATATGTCCTTCCTCCTTTTGGACGTCGTGTGGGCGACGATCTTCTAAAACTCGAAGCCTCCTAGATCATGATCTTCCTTTCCTTACTCGCTCCGAACTGTAAGGGATCGATCGGTGTGTATGTTGTCGGCCAGAGGGGGGTGAATAGTCTTCAATCATTCGATGGTGGAATTCGTTCGTTCTCGTTGCGATGCTTTCCTATGATTGTCATTAGCGCAGCAGAAACAATAGAAACAATAATAATACTAACAACAAATAAGCATACACAAACACACACGATATATGTGGTTTTGAGCCGAATGGTTCCTACTCCACGGGCGAGCTCACCGAGCTCTAGTTATGCACACGGAACTAACTAAACTCCTTCTTGACTACACGTCGGAGGCGGATAACCCTCTCACAAGATATTACAACAAGTAATATATGAAATACAAGCAATACAAAGACAAATACGAAATACACATAAAGAACACTTTACAACGGTTGCTTTGAACCCTTTCCTTGTAGCTTGCTTTAGATGGCTCTTGAAGGTCTGGAATGCAACAGCAATTCCCCTCCAATAGCTTCACAAAAGTCTTGGTGAAATCCTCCCACTTGAGCTCCATTTATAACATGCATCAAGCTGTTTTCGTGCCCAGTAGTCAACTGCCAAAAGGCCCCAGTCGATTGCCCCTATAGTCGTTGTCTCACAACGGCCAGATCCACGTTGGACAAGTTCCAATGGATCACCTACCAGTCGACTGATCATGCTCATCAATCGACTGGTGACCTAGTAGTCGACTGCCCAATCGGCTACGGAGCGTTCTGTGGTCGCGACACTCCCATCAGTCGACTGCCATCCCTCGACAGTCGACTACTGTCGACATCAGTCGACTGCCAAGCACAAAACCTACAGTCTTACACTAGTCGAACCCTAGTCGACTTGGACCAGTCGACTGGCCCCTATGCCAGTGGACTGCCGTCGGGTAAAACCTCAAACACTAAGTTGTTTGAGCATCTGACCGTCGAGTAAACCCTCAAACATCAAGTTTGAGCCTCCGACACTCAGTCTTAGCCACTTGGCCAAGTCCACCTTATCCCTCATGGAGTTCCCCACCGAAGCTCTCTTCCCTCGGCCTATGTCCCTCGGATGCGCCAAGCGCACGACTTCGTAACGGCATCCTTCGCGTCTCATGCCCTCGAAGTATGCTTCCCTTGGGCCTCACTCCATTCGCTCCCCGTCCGACGGTCCCTCAGATGCACCTAGCGTACGGCTTCGCAATGTCATCCTTCACCGACTCAAGGACCCCGAGCCTAGTGAACTTACCAAGTCCTCAAGACTTCCCACATGCACCAAGCGCACGACTTCACAATGCATTTCTCACCAAGCATCAAGTGCACGACTTCGCAATGCTTTGGACTTTTTCCACACCAAGCTCCATGCTTGGATTTTCCATGCCAACACCATGTTGGAATTTCCCATGACAATCCCATGTCATGAGTTTTGTCTATCATCAAAATACTATCAAGGTACTGCTCGAGTCAAACTCGAGTCAACCTGGGTCGATTGCACCAACAATCTCCCCCTTTTTGATGATTGACAAAACTACCATCTCAAGTCTACCAATTCTCCCATATTGGCAATTCTCACATCCCAAATGAGAATTTCAAACCTAATTGGTAACTTGGTAACTTCTCCCCCTTTTTGACATTACATCAAAAAGGTCCTCCCCAATGGTATGAATGTCTCATATCTCAATGAGATCTTACAATCTCTCCCTTGAAGGAACACATGCCTACAATCATTCTAGTGATCCCATATCACTTAAAAGAGAGACAACCCAATTTTCCTCCCATGAGGAAATTCACATCCATCTTCCCATGATGGATACCTCTTCCTAGAAGCTTGCTCCCCCTTGACCATTGCACCAACAATGTCCTTGGAGAGTCCCTAAGCAAATAGGAACATTTGACCAATCAAAATTAAGGTAAATTTCAACAATGAACTCTCTTCCACCTTAAGATTGATACTCTCCCTAAACTCTTCTCCTAATCCATGTCCAATGGATTTCCACCCTTTATAATGCTCTCCCAAGCATATCCTAGGGTTAGGAGTGGTTAGGGGACCTTAACCTAGCTGAACATGGGCCTAACTAACAAGATTTACCCGAAATCAGCTTGGGAAGTAGACTGAATTCATAAATCAGTCGACTGCCACACCCATCAGTCGACTGGCCTCCCTGGCAGTCGACTAATAACTGCATTTGTAGTTTTCAACATTTCAAAAATGGATTTCTGAAATCCATAAGTAAATATACATAAGTTTTAAATTCTTGAAATTTGGTATGTATATTACTTATCATAAACACTATGGGTGAAAAATATTTAAAAATTATTTTACCCACTAAATTAGGAGATTGATACAATGTTCAAAAGTTGAGAAAAGCTTCAATAAAGAGCCCTCTTTGTATCATCCCATTCAATGGTGATAGTTATCAAAAGATAGACTTCACCAAGGTTTTTCAAAAAAATTTCAAAATGATTTTGAAACCTTTAATTTCTTTTTCCTAAACATCTCACTTGTATCTAGATGTGTAAAACACATACAAGTCAAGTTTTTAGTGAGATGTGGGGTTTTGATCTTTAATGGTCTCATGCATATTTCTAGGCAATATTATTTGATTCCCTTCAAATCATGCCATAGTCCTTAAATCCATTTTAATTATATGCATGATGATGATTATGGCATAGATATGATATAGATAGAAGCATATGCCAAAATCATGATGTCATGGCATGTGAGAGAAATCTAAGCATACATGACATCTACAATTAATTCTAAACATGATCATGACATTTTTATAGATAAAAATGAAAATGATGTTATGACATGGCAAGGCAAATAAATCATGGCAAGTAAAATATGCTAAAGTATAGAATACCTAAGTGTTGAATCCAAATTGTCATTTCTAGGGTTAAGTCCATTTTTGCCTTAATGCCATTTATCCCCCTAGTGTGCTATAAACCCAAAATGGCACACCAATACCTCTAAGACCTAATTGTGCCAATTCAAATTATTTTTAACTTCTTAAAGCACATTGGCACATCCAAATGTGTCAACTCACCATGGCTAGGTTAACTACCCATCCATTTAGGGTTGACACACCCTTACCCATTTAGCGTGAATCGATCACGCTCTTAGGAATCCAATATCTATTGGAGCTCCTTGGGTTAACAAGGTATTCTCTAGGGATAACTTCCCTAGATACCTTCCTAATGACCCTTTTAGGCTTTAAAGTCATAGTCTTTTGGGTCTTTCCTAGGTCAACTCTAGAGGTGACTCCTCCTTTGACCTTCCTAGTGGCTACATTTGATTTCTTTGAGGTCTTAGCCACTAAGCAAATACCATGGCTAGACTTAGGGATAACTTCCCTATTGGCCTTGGTTTTTCTAGACCTAGAAATAGTTCCATAATCAAATGGAATATTATGATAAGTCTTCTTGGGCTTAGGTTTGTGACCCAAACTTTCCTTGCCCTTAGACCATTTTTTAACCTTAGGTCTTGACTTTTGGGCATTTGACCCTTTAACCGAATTTGTGATTATTGCTAGGGTCATCTCAAGTTTTTCTAGCCTTGACCTCAAGGCTTGATTTTCTAGCTCTAATTTCCCCAATTTTAAATTTTCACTTATCTTTTGGGAAATATTCTTCTTCTTAGGCATGTGTCTACTCTTCTTAGGGTTAATGCCTAGATTTTCTTCTATTCTCCTAATGGACTCCTTTGGTAAGATATTTCTAGAATTATGAGTCCTAGGTTTGTCCTTAGTTACATGAACATGCTTGGCACCTAGGCAAAAATATTTATTTCTACTAGCATGCTTTTCATTAATCATAGCAAGAGAGCTAAAATAGTTTTTAGCATGCTTTTTAATTCTAGGAATTGAAAGTGCATTAACTAAATGTACCCTAGGGTTAGCTTTTGAAGCTCCCCCCTACATGAGATACACCTTGTTGTCCTTTCTTCCTTCCCCTAGGGCATTGACTTCGGTAGTGCCCTTTTTGATTGCATTTAAAGCACACAATGTGCTCTTTGCTTCTAGTTGTGGGGACTCCGGCATCCTTTGACTTTGGGTTGACTTTTGGTGTCGATGCCTTTTCCTTAGCAAATTTTGGGCATTTACTTTTGTAATGCCCTTTCTCCCTACACTCAAAGCATATTATGTGATTTTTATTTAAAATAATAACACTTGAGTTGCCTAGGGAGATGGTGGAGGCCTCTTCACTTCTTCCGGAGGTAGAAGCTTCATTTTGGTCTTGCTACGGAATGGAAACCCTTTCCTCCCCCTCAATGCTAAAGGTGGAGGTCTCCACTAAATCATCAACATATTTAAATGTTGTGGGTGCTTATTCCTCGGCATTCTCCTCTACTTGTGCCGGTTGGGGATTCTTGTGGAATTCAACCACCTTATTCCACAAATCCTTTGCATCCCTAAAATTTCCTAGCCTAGACCAAATATGGTTAGGAATCAAATCACTAAGTAATTTAATTACCTTGAGATTTGTCTTGAAATCCTTCATTTGGTCCTTGGTCCATTTTGATTTTTCTAGTGGCTTGTTTTCATTGTCCCTAGGCACTTCAAAACCATTTTCAATGATGAACATGAAATCGAAATCGGTTTCTAGATATACCTCCATTTTTCTTCTCTAACATGGAAAATCTCCTTAGAACTTTGGTGGTTGAAGGTTGTAGCCGACCATTTTGTAGTGCTTGTGTCAGCGGTTAGTCCTCGACAAGCACCTTGGCTCTAATACCACTTGTAGGGGATCGATCGGTGTGTATGTGGTCGGCTAGAGGGGGGTGAATAGCCCTCAATCGTTCGATGGTGGAATTCATTCGTTCTCATTGCGTTGCTTTCCTACGATTGTCGTTAGCGCAGCGCAAACAATAGAAACAATAATAATACTAACAACAAATAAGCATACGCAAACACACACGATATACGTGGTTCGGAACCGAATGGTTCCTACTCCACGGGTGAGCTCACCGAGCTCTAGTTATGCTCACGACACTAACTAAACTCCTTCTCGACTACACGTCCGAGGTGGAGAAACCTATCACAAGCTATTACAACAAGTAATATATGAAATACAAACAATACAAAGATAAATATGAAATACACGTAAAGAACACCTTACAACACTTGCTTTGAACCCTTTTCTTGTAGCTTGCTTTAGATGGCTTTTGAAGGTCTGGAAAGTAGCAGCAATTCCACTCCAATAGCTTCACAAAAGTCTTGGCGAAATCCTCCCACTTGAGCTCCATTTATAACCTGCTTCAAGGTGTTTTCGTGCCCAACAGTCGACTGCCAAAAGGCCCCAGTTGACTGCCCCTGTAGCCGTTGTCTCACAATGGCCAGATCCACGTTGGATAAGTTCCAACGGATCACCTACCAGTCGATTGATCATGCCCATCAGTCGATTGGTGACCTAGTAGTCGACTGCCCAGTCGGCTACGGAGCGTTCTGTGCTCGCGACACTCCCATTAGTCGACTGTCATCCCTCGGCAGTCGACTGCCATGGATGGCAGTCGACTACCAAGCACAAAACCTGCAATCTTACACTAGTCGAACCCTAGTCATCTTGGACCAGTCGACTGGCCCCTATGGCAGTCGACTGCCATTGGGCAAAACCTCAAACACCAAGTTGTTTGAGCATCCGACCGTCGGGTAAACCCTCAAACATCAAGTTTGAGCCTCTGAAACTCAGTCTTAGCCACTTGGCCAAGTCCACCTTATCCCTCATGGAGTTCCCCACCGAAGTTCTCTTCCCTCGGCCTACATCCCTCGGATGTGCCAAGTGCATGGCTTCGCAATGCCATCCTTCGCGTCTCATGCCCTCGAAGTATGCTTCCCTTGGGCCTCACTTCATTCGCTCCCCGTCCGGCGGTCCCTCGGATGCACCAAGCGCACAGCTTCGCAATGCCATGCTTAACCGACTCAAGGACCCCGAGCCTAGTGAACTTACCAAGTCTTTAAGACTTTCCACATGCACCAAACGCATCACTTCGCAATGCATTTCTCACCAAGCATCAAGCACATGGCTTCGCAATGCTTTGGACTTTTCCACACCAAGCTCCATGCTTGGATTTTCCATGCCAACACCATGTTGGACTTTCCCATGACAATCCCATGTCATGAGTTTTGTCTATCATCAAAATACTATCAAGGTACTGCTCGAGTCAAACTTGAGTCAACCTGGGCTGATTGCACCAACACGAACAAGAGGAAGTATATAATCAAAACTTTCCTCTATCTAGGACCAACCAACAAGCTCCCAACTTGAAGCTTTCTGCCGGCTCAAAGAGAGGGGATGGTGGGCGCAGGCTAAGAGCTCCAAAGAATCACCCTAACCCTTGTTTCCACCAGCCAAGGAGAAGAGAAGGAAGAGCTTTGGATGCTGGCCAAGGAGAGGAGAGGAGAGGATGGGCGCCGGCCACCTAAGGAAGAAGAAGGAAAAAAATTTCCTAATTTGTGGCCGCCCAAGCCTCTAAGCCCCTTGCCGCCCAAACCCAAATCCCTCCTTGCCTCTAATTGCCCTTGCCGCCCACCCTAATCCCTCCTTTTATAGAGTTAGGCTTAAACCTTGTTTTAATCTCCACCGTCGGTTCTAGGGATTTAATCTCAACCGTCAGATCTAGAGATTTAATCTCAACCGTCGGATCTAGAGATTTAATCTATACCGTTGGATCTAGAGTTTTATTTTCCATTATCGGATCTAGGCTCCTTGAGGTTTTAATAGGCTACAATAGGGACCATGAGGAGGAGTTGGATCTTGGCCACCCAATGGATCAAGCCCACATGAAGTCCGATCCATTAATGATAATCCAATCCACTAGAGGATTATCATTGATCTACCTCAACAACCCCCATAAGTTAATATGGGCTCCATATATTATTTGTACATCTATCTCCCCGTGTTTAAGGTCTCGAATATCTGTCGATTAATTAATTTAATGACAATTAATTAATTAACATCTAACTTCATGAGTAGTACCACTCAACCTCATCATGCCGGACCAAGTCCACCTGCAGGGTTTACATAATGAACCTTATGAGCTCCTCAAGGGGACATCATCATCCTAATATATATGACACGGTTTTCTCCTATAATCAACGACACACCATATAAATAATATCATTTCCCAACTTACTGAGCCTATCGATTTACTCTATAAATATCGCCGATTGGTAAATCAAAGAAATGAATACTAAGTATATGTGCCCGATATTATATCAGGATTAAGAGCTTGTACAACATAATATCTGAGGTTCGATTCGATTATGTAGTCAGCAATAAATCAAATCACCTCTAAGTCGGTCCTGCTCAATACACATAAAGTGTACTAGTGTGATTCTATGGTCAAGACAAACCAATATCAAATCACACTACAACCTACCAATGGTTTGTCCAAAACCATCTCGGTTGTGAGCCTTTACTTATACTTTACAAGGAACTGATAACATGATCTCCCGTGTGACACTACACACCATGTTATCTACAATGTAATGTATTAGACAATATGCAAAGCCATAAATATGCAAACAATGATCATGTGATTCTTAGTTCAAAACTAAAGATGTTTATACAAAAGATAGACTTTTCAGTATACATCCCAACAAACCTGGCAAAATCTTTCAGTAAGGCCCTTCTAGCGAGAGCTTTTGATAAGCATGTGGAGGGAATGGGAATCAGATGTATGGTAGTATGAGGACAACATAGTATTTTAGAATAAGTAGGAGATTGTTGGGATGCATACTGAAAAGTCTATCTTTTGTATGAACATCTTTATTTTTGAAATAGGAATCACAAGATCATTGTTTGCATATTTATGGTTATGCATATTGTCTAATACATTACATTGTAGATAACATGGTGTGTAGTGTCACATGGGAGATCATGTTATTAGTTCCTTGTAAAGTATAAGGCTCACAACCTAGATGGTTATGGACAAACCATTGGAATGGATGTAGTGTGATTTGGTATTGGTTTGTCTTGACCATTGAATTACACTAGTATACTTTGTGTGTATTGAGCAAGACCAACTTAGAGGTGATTTGATTTATTGCTAACTACATAATTGAATCGGACTTTGGATATTATGTTGTACATGCTCTTTATCCCGATATAATAATGGGCACATATACTTACTTTTTATTTCTTTGATTTACCAATGGACGAGGTTTATAGAGTAAATCGATAGGCTCGGTAAGTTGGGAAATGATATTATTTATAAGGTCTGTCGTTGATTATAGGAGGAAACTGTGTCATATATATTAAAATGATGATGTCCCCTTGAGGAGCTCATAAGGTTCATCATGTAAACCCTGTAGGTGGACTTGGTCTGGCATGATGATAAGGTTGAGTGGTACTACTCTTGGAGTAAGATATTGATTAATTAATTGTCAGTAAATTAATTAATCGATGGACATTCGAGATCTTAAACACGGGGAGATTTATGTACAAATAATATATGGTGCCCATATTAACTTATGGGGGTTGGTGAGGTAGATCAATGATAATCCTCTAGTGGAATGGATTATCATTAATGGATCGGACTTTATGTGGGCTTGATCCATTGGGTGGCCAAGATCCAACTCATCCTCATGGTCCCTATTTTATCCTATTAAAACCCTCATGGAGCCTAGATCCGATGATGGAAAATGAAACTCTAGATCCGACGGTGGAGATTAAATCTCTAGATCCGACGGTTGAGATTAAATCTCTAGATCCGACGGTTGAGATTAAATCCCTAGATCTGACGGTGGAGATTAAAAGGAGGCTTAAGCCTAACTCTATAAAAGGATGGCCAAGGCTTGGGCATGGAAGACAACTTGGGAGATTAGGGTTTTTGAGTTGGCTTGAGAGAAGAGGTGGGCGGCGCAACCCTAGGGTTTCTTCATCCTTGTGGGCGGCGGCAAACAAGATTAGGGCTTTGGTGCTCCTCTTGGCCGGAGGCAACACAACCACCCTCTCTCTCTCTAGATCGGCGATAACTCCTCCCATTCTCTCTCTCTCTCTAGGCTTGCCGACAGCAACCTTTCTTTAAGGTTGGCCGGTGCCCTACATCCTCTCCATGGCCGACGACAATATCTAGCTTTGAGCTTGGTGGCCAGTTGTAGATAGGAAGAAGAGTTTCATTTCATTCTTTCCTTTGTTCGGAGCAAGAAAGGAAGGGAAGAATGTGTTCTAGGAGGCTTCAACTTTTGGAAGATCGTCGCCCACACGATGTCAAAAAGGAGGAAGGACATACAATAGAAGATCAAGAGGTATAAATCTTGTTTATGAATCTTTTCTTATTCTATGCATGTTGTATATTTTGTTTGTGGCTAATTTACTTGGACCCCGAATACAAAGACAAAAATCGGTGATCTGTACATCGTCTATTCTGCGATTAATCGAATAATAGAGGTAGTTCACTTGAACAACAAGTTTGTTCAAGTGACCACTCTAATCGAATAGCACGACGATGGAATGGTAGCTTGGGTAATCCCTATTTGTCAAGGATTAATATTTTTAATCCGAGGACATAGATGGGATCACCATGAACAAGCGACCGAGTTGAAGTGGGAAGCGAAGTTTCCACCTTCAGCCTTCACCTCTAGGATTGAGGGGGAGGAGAGATCACCGTCCATGCCATTGCAAGAAGAAGAGCCTTCAACATCTGGTCAAGATGAAGAAGCTCAAAATCCGGCCGCCATTGACCTAGGTAACTCAAGCATTTCAATTAAGAATAAAATTCATATTATATACTTTGAGTGTAGGGAGCAAGAATACTACAAGAGTAAGTGTCCAAAAAGAGTTAAGAAGACTCCACCCATGACTAAAAGTCAAGAGAAGTCAAATGAAGCCGGAACCCCAATTAGGAAGAGCTAGGAGCACGTGGTGTGTTTTAAGTGCCAACAACGGAGCCACTATAGGAGTCAATGCCCAAAGGGAGGGAAGAAGACTCATGAAGGAAGAGCATCACATGTAGGGGGAGCCTCTAAGGCAAACCCTAAGGTAACTTCTAATTTTGCTCATTCCTTAATTAATAGGCAAAAGCATGTTAGGAGTAATCTTGCTATTTATCATAAAGAGCATGCTAGAAATAGGTTTTATTGTTTAGGGGCTAAGAATGTTAACATTTCAAATAAGGAGAAATTTGGGACAAATGTCCCTAGAAAAATCCTTCCTAGGGAGACCATTAAGAAGATAGAGAATCACCTAGGCATCAACCCTAAATGGACTAACATATGCCTAGAAATAAGAATATCTCAAAAGTTAATGAAAAATAAAAAATTGATATATTAGAAAAGGAAAATCAAGTCTTGAGGTCAAGGCTTGAGAAAATGGAGAAAACCCTTAGGAATATACAAAATCAAGTTAAGGGGTCAAATGGTCAAAGTCAAGGGCCTAGGAGACAAGGGTCAACTAAGGGCAAGAAAGGTTTGGGTCACAAACCTAAGCCCAAGGAGACCTACTATAGTGTTCCATTCGATTATGGAACACAACTTAGATCTAAGAAAACCAAGGTTACTAGGGAAGTCATCCCTATGGGTAACCAAGGTGTGTGCCTAGTGGATAGGGTTTCAAGGAAATATAGGGAAGCCATTAAGAAGGTCAAAGGGGAAGTTACCTCTAGGGTTGACCTAGGCAAGACCCAAATGACCAAGACTACCAAGCCTATAAGGGTCATTAAGAGGGTATCTAGGGAAGTTATCCCTAGTGAATACCTAGTAAACCCAAGGAGCTCCAATAGGTATTGGGTTCCTAGGAGCGTGATTGATTCACGCTAAATGGGTTTAGGTGTGCCAACTTTGAATGAATAGGTAGTTAACCTAACCATGGTAAAGGTGGCACTTTAGGTCATTTCTAAAGTAATGGGGTACTTTGGAAATAGCTTTGAATTATAATCCTAAAAGATTTTTGGATGTGCCAATATAATTTATGGAACTATGAAAAATTGATCAAATTGACACAACTTAGGTTTAGAGGTCTTAGTGTGCCATTTTGGGTTTTTGGCTCACTTGGGAGATAAACTAATAATATGGAAAAATGGGTTTAATAATGAGAAATGGCAACTAATATAAAAATTTAGGTATTGTATACCTTTATATTTTATTTTCCATGCTTGATTTGCCATATAACATGTCATGACATCATATTCATTTAAATCATATAAATGTCATGATTATGTTTAGGGTTTGTCTTTTAGTGTCATGTAGATTTAAATTTAATCATATGTCATGACATCATGATCATTGGTCATGATTTATTTATATAATCATTTATGCCATGGTCATTTCATGCATTAATAAAATTGAATTAAGGACATATGACATGACTTGAAGTCTCGTGTATAAGGGAATCAAGTAGTGTTGCCTTAGGAAAATGCATGAAACCCTAGATTAGGATGAACAAAACTCACATCTCACATTACATTGACATGCATGTGTATTGATACACCCTAGATACATGTGAGATGTTAGGAAATGAGTTAAGTTCAAGATGCATACTTTTTGCATCTAGATGAACACAAACTCATCTAAAATCAAGTTGTGGATCATTGGAAAAGATTATGTTCAAGTCATGTACATTTAGCCCAAAGAATATGATCCAATATAAGGTTTTAAAACTATTTTAAAATCATTTTGAAAAACTTTGGTGAAGTCTATCTTTTGATAGCAATCACCATTGATAATGTTGATACAAAGTGAGCTAAAACATTGAAGTTTTTCTTCAAGGGGGAGCAAGCCTTTAGGGGGGGTATACATTATGGGATGATGGATGTATATTCTTCCTTGTACAGGGGAGAAATGGGAATTTGAGATACCCAATTTGAAAATTAGGAGAGTTTGTAGGATTGTCTCTTTTGAGTGATATGGGGCTTATCACTAGGAAGATTGTAGACATCCTAGGTGTCTTTGGAATAAGGGGGAGATTGTAAGATCTCATTGGGATATGATACATTGACCTCCTTGGTTGAACTTTTTTTATGTATGTTAAAAAGGGGGAGAAAGTAAAATTACCAATTTTGAAAAATTGGTAAGGGAATTTGAGTTAGGGGCCTAACTCAAGAGTGTTTTTGTCAAACATCAAAAAGGGGGAGATTGTTGGTGCAATAGGCCCAGGTCACGATTCACTAGACTCGAGTTTGACTCAAGTAGTGTTTTGATGTTTGACATTGATGTCTGACATTGATGTTTGACATGTGTTGGGGAGATTGTTGGTGCAATTGATCCAGGTTATAATTGATGTTTGATGATGGTTTGACCATTATCATGGGAAAAGTCCAAGTCTTGTGTACTTGGCATGGAAAGTCCAAGCTTGAGTCTTGGCATGGAAAGTCCAACATGGGTCTTGGCAAGGGAAAGTCCAAGCATGGGTCTTGGCAAGGGAAAGTCCAAGCATGGGTCCTGGCAAGGGAAAGTCCAAGCATGGGTCTTGGCATGGAAATTCGAACATGGGTTGACAAGGAAAGTCCAAGCATGAGTCTTGGCAATTGAGAAGTCCAAGGGGAATATTGGCGGCGTAAAGTCCATGGGTGGAGTCTTGGCAGCATAAGTCTAATGGTTGGAGGCGTAAAGTCCAAGCGGAGTCTTGGCAGCGCAAGTCCAATGTACCTTGTTGTTGTAGACCATATTAGCATGACAATAGCTGATGGAAGCACCTTAAGGCTAGTGTATAGATGAACAAATCATGGATGACTTGGAGGGATCCAATAGGCACGAGGCTGACGGAGGTGGCTAGAAGGCTTAGGTCTAGGCTAAGGGTGGTATAGCGAGTATGGGGGCACCATACTTGGGGTAAAACCTCATGTTTGAGGTGTATCAATCGAATGGGACCTATGGTCAGTCGACTGGTGTGAGTCGACTAGAGTTCGACTTCTGGAATTGGCCTAGCAGTAGACTGCCAGCATTAAGTAGTCGACTGATAGCCTGAGCAGTCGATTGATTTGAAGATAAGTCGACTGTTGGTCGGGAATTCGAGCACATTAAGTTCTCTAGTCGAGAGATCAGCCCGAGCACTCGACTGATTTAGCCTTCAGTCGACTGATGGGCATGATCAGTCGAATGATGGTATATCCGTTGGAACTTATCCTGTCATGCCCTGAGAGCATGCCGAGCCAAAAAGCAAACGGACAGCATCTCCCCTGTATGTGGCAATATATCCAGTTTATACAAGGCCTTTTGGCCACAACAACAACACATATATATATGTAAACAAACCACAACGGAAATTAATCGCAACAACATAACAAACTACACAGTGCATATCGGTATGATTAAACACATCATAAGAAAAATACCGATAGAAAATCTGAAACAACACTTATGTACACCACATAACAAATCCATAACCCTTAGCACCACAATAAAACTCCAAGTACTTAACACAACACACAGAAAGCCCAAAACGAACACGGGAGCCTCGGAGGTGAGATGAGATGTTGCCAGCCAGTGGTGCTCCAAGGCGTCATGAAGACTTCTACTTGTTACATAGGCGACAGAAAAACCCAGGGTCTATGGTGGTGAGTAAAACTTAGCAGGTAATACGAAAAACATGTATATATCAAATATCACATGTAATTCAATAGAAAAACCTACAGGTACATCAGGTAACACTAGCATGATAAACATATCCATGTATATACCTTCTAAAAAAATGACCAACGAAAAATACAGATATACCTGAAAGTCTGCTACGCTACACCTATCCAACCTGAGAACATATCCACAATATATGTATATAACTGGAAATCTGGTCTCAAACATACAATATCATAAAGACTGGTCAAAGCATGCAATAGTCTAACCAATAAGTATACAAGTATCCGACACAACCATATAACAGATGTTGGTAGCATGTATAAAGATGATGTACAACCAAATGCAATAAGCATAGTACAATCAAATGCAACATCACAATAGACATATATATATATAGACTACATCTATATATATATACTGATCACAATCATCCATATATATATATATATATATATATATATGGCAATGCAAAAATACCATAAGTCACAGCAATGCAGCATGCATGGTCATGTCGTCTCACCCTAAAGCAACCACGACCCCAGTGTGGCCTCGGTGGCTCGACATGACAACTGTCCCAACTCAACACCAACCACTACTCTCGAGTGCCCGAGTGGGCAGTATGATCGAGTAGCAGATAAGTGTAAAGTGTAAGCTACTCGACGGGGGTCCTTGTTGTTGGCCACTCCGACAGTCACTACCCATGAGTGGTCGAGTGCCACACACGCAGGACAATGACATGAAGATCCAACTACCACCGTCTATAGTGGTAGAGTGCAGCACCACAAATGCTCTGCCCTCACACCGAGTAATCCTCCTATGAGTAACTGTGGAGGCAGGATGACTGACGACCCTCTCAACCATAAGGGATACCACGTTGCCAGCATGCATGCAAATGACATGAATGCACAGTCACACATATATACATCCACCACAGACTCTTTATTCTACAGAGAGTCATACCAATCTGATCAATGCACTCTCTATCCTGTAGAGAGTCATACCAATCTGATCAATGCACTCTCTATCCTGCAGAGAGTCGTACTCAACTGGTCATAACAAGCTAGGACCACCGGTCCGTAGCGACACACTAAGCATAATTCACCTGACCATTTACACAATACTTGGTCGGTAGTAAACATGAAACCTAAGGGTATTAGAATTAACCCTACATTCAAGACATTACCTATCCACGAATGACCTTTTGCCCAATTTATAGTCAGGTCATCATCCGTACTTTGCTATTTGCAGCTAACTAAGCAATTCTAGGTTTACTTACATCACATCTATAACTCCTAATCGTGATGAAGTGAAACATGATAACAACAATCGTGCATAATAGGCCAAAGATAAAGTATCAAGCACAAGAGTAAATAAGAACGACGTCAAGGTAATATGTTCATATAATACAATCATACATCTAAATATGCATGCATTAATAACTACCTGACCAGGGTTGGAAATTACCCACCTGATATGTAGACTGTGTCGATAGTCTTCACGTTCATGTCTCTATCTCGAATCCAGGTCCTGTAAAAGAAAGAGCATGGAACATAACTAAGTTCTATCATGAACCTGATTACCGAATCAATTCCTAAATCGCTTTTGCCTTAACTATTTATCCGATTATCCTAAACAAGTATCCACATAAATGCATCAATCGAATCTCTACCAAATATAGAATTTCTTCCAGTTACGGTAAATCAGTAAACAACAACCAACAATTATAACCGTCTATCACAATGGATTTCAATCGAAACTTACCTAGCCCGGCTTTAATTCCAAAGCTTCTGATCAGCGATCTTACTCAAATTAGATATAAATCCAATTAGCTTCTTAATCCACCTACAAGTATACGATACAAATTACTCAGTTAAACTACAATCAAAATCAACTTCAATACCCTACTAATTAACCCAAAATTGATTCCACAGCATTACCTCCCTTCTCCAATAGTAATAGAAGAAACAAAACCCCCTTCGATGTTGATCTGGCCCCCGATACAACAACCAATGGCGACATCTAGTCACTACTCCTTGCCCCATCTACCAATAGCAGGGAACAACACAACAACTACTCCAGCAATGGGCACAACGATAATGCCACAGTAGTGAGCTCGCGTGCAGAAGAACATGAGAAGACAGGAAACCCGCAGCTGCAGTTGGTGTTCGGTGTCCGACCGTGAGACCGAGAGATGGAAAGGGTGATCATGATAAAGAGGTCGTTGGCGCTCATGAAACTCCTGCCCTAATCAATAGAACTCACACTCAACGAAGGAACCCACATCAAGAACTCAGATCTCATCCGAAGCAAGAAGGAAAATCGACCCTTACCTAGCTCCGATGACCACCGGCCGTAAACACCCCCCCTCAATCCAGCAGCTCTGTTCACTACCGCCGCCTAGCCACTGCCAGCCATCATCTACTCCAACAAAGCTCTCAGCCCTAGATCAGCATGAGTTGCCGACTCTGCTGACCCAAATCCCTTGCTTGCGGTCGTCAATGGGCAAGGCAAGAGAAGGAAGAGGGAAGTGTTGGCGGCGCAGAGAGTGAGGTCGTGAGAAGGAAAGGGAAAAGGCACTTTGATGGCCGCGACGACTAGAATCGGGGAAGGAAATGAAGTAATCGTTGTGGTTGGGAAACGCTCGAGGAAAGAAATTAACCGGTGGGGAGGAGAAAATGACGTGAAACGAATGGGGTTAAACGGGTTTTGAAAAACAATTGGGTTTAATAACGGGTTAGATTTTAATTAATCCATTAATCTTAGGGTTAGGTTAATAAACCCAATTAACTCCTCAATCACACTTAAACCAAAATAAACTTTATAAAAAGCCCTCGCTAATCTTTCCCCATAGACTAGGATTTAAGCTCATTTTAAATCTTGAAAAATTCCATAAGATAATTCTTACTTAGAAAGGGATTTTTTTCAGTATCTTACATATCCAATGTGGCTCATGCCATTGTGAGACAATGGCTACAGGGGCAATTGATTGATGGTCTCGATCAGTCGACTGCTAAGCAAAAAATCAGCCCGAATGTAGGTTATAAAAGTAGTTCATGGGGAGGTTTTTTGGAAAGGTTTCTTGAGCATCTTTGAGGTGATTTGCTGCTGCAATTCGGGGTCTCCAAGTGCAACTCAAGCAATCACAAAGTAAGCATCCAAGTTCACAATTATAAAGTGTTTCTTTACTTGTATTTGTGTAGTTTACTTGTATTAGCTTGTATTTATCTTTATTACTGTTGTAATACATTGTACGAGGTTTCTCCACCTCTGGATTGTTCCGAGAAGGAGTTATTAAGTAGTGGTGTGTGATTGGCATCGCTAGGACTCGTCCGAGCCCAATCCGTGAAGTAGGAACCATTCGATTCCGAACCACGTTATATTTCATGTTGTGATTGTGTGCTTGTATATTTTGTTATTGTTTTAGTTCTACTATTTCCACTGTGCACTAAATGAATTGTATCAAGCATGCGATCGGAAAAGAATTCCTCCATCTACCACGAAAACACGCTATTCATCCCCCTCTAGCGGCCACGAAGGTCCTACATTGGTAAGGTAGTTAACCTAACCATAGCAAAGATGGCACTTTAGGTCATTTTCAAGGTAATGGGATGCCTTGGAAATAAGGTTGAATTTAATCCTAAAAGATTTTAGGATGTTCCAATATATTTTGAGAACTATAAAAAATTGATCAAATTGGCACAATTAAGGATTAGAGGTTATAGTGTGTCATTTTGGGATTTTGACACACTTGGGAGACAAGTAGTAATATGGAAAAATGAATTTAATCATAACAAATGGCAATTTATACTAAAATTTAGGTATTCTTATACCTCTATATTTTATTTGTCATTCTTTGATTGTCATATAACATGTCATGACATCATATTTCATTTTAATCATAGAAAATGTCATGATCATGCTTAGTTTTTTTTTATGTCATGTATGTTTAGATTAAATCATATGCCATGACATCATGATTATTGACACATGTTTTATTTATTCTATCACTTATGCCATAATCATCATTCATGCATTTAGGATTAATGAAAATTGATTTAAGGACAATTAGCATGATTTGAAGTCCCATGTATAAGGGAATCAAATAGTGTTGCCTTAGAAAAATGCATGAGACCTTAGTTTAAGATGAAAAAAAACTCACATCTCACATAACATTGACATGTGTGTGTACTCGTACACCCTAGACACATGTGAGATGCTAGAAAATGAGTTAAGTTCAAGGTGCATAGTTCTTGCATCTAGATGAACTCAAACTCATCTTAAACCATGGATGAGTCATGAGAAAATCTTATGTACAAGTCATGTGCATTAAGCCCATAGACCATGGTTAAAGATAAAGTTTTAAAAACATTTCAAAATCATTATGAAAAACTTTGGTGCAATCTATCTTTTGATAGAAGAAACCATTGAAGAAGTTGATACAAAATAGGTCAAAAACATTGAAGTTATCAATAGTTTTGAAATTTGTATCATTCTCACTATTTTATGTGTATTTTATTTTTCAAATATTTGGTACCCATTATGATTAACTTAAGTATTATACATATGAATTTTCATGATTTTTCGATTTATGTATAATTACTTATGATTTTCAAAAATTCATTTTCTGAACATGATTTCTGAACTTGCAGAAATCAGTCGACTGCCATCCATGGCAGTCGACTAGCATCAAGGGGAGTCGACTGTTGACTGACAAAGTCAATTGTCAGGCCTAATTTTGAGTAAACAAGATTTGTTTAGCTGGATTTCAGCTATGTTAGGCTACCCTAATTTCTCCTAACCCTAGGATATGCTTTGGAAAGCATTGGAAGGGTAAAAATCCATTAGATATGGATTAGGAGAGTTGTTTAGAAAGTGTATAAAATTTTAAGGTGTGTGAAAGTTCAATGTCGAACTTTTACCCTAAATTTTGATGGTTTAGTGTTCCTATAGGCTTAGGGACTCTCCAAGGACATTGTTGGTGCAATAGTCAAGGGAGAGCAAGCCTTTAGGGGGATGTTATCCATCATGGGATGATAGATGTGTTCTTCCTCATAAGGGGGGAGAATTTAGAGAAGTGAGGATTGCCTCTCTTTAGTGATATGGGACTTATCACTAGGAAGAGTGAAGAAATCCAAGATGTTTTTGGACCAAGGGGGAGATTGTAAGATCTCATTGGGATATGAGACATTGATACCCTTGGAGAGAGCCTTTTTGATGTATGTCAAAAAGGGGGAGAATTTGAGTGAAAGTTTAGAATTCCCAATTTGAACAATTGGGAGGATTGTATTGAGTTAGTGTTCTAATTCAAAGGTATTTGGTTTTTGTCAAACATCAAAAAGGGAGAGATTGTTGGTGTAATCGGTCTAGGCTATGATTGACTAGACTCGAGTAGTGTTTATATGTTTGATGATGAGTTGACCATTGTTTGATAATGGGTTGACTATATTGTTGACATGGGATTGACCATATGATGGAGAAGTCCATGTGGGACACTTGGCATGGAATGTCCAAGAATGGGTCTTGGCAATGGTAAAGTCTAAGTTTTGAGTACTTGGCATGGAAAGTCCAAGCATGGGTATTGGCAAGGGAATGTCCAAGCTTGAGTCTTAGCAATTGGAAAGTCCAACATGGGTTGGTAAGGAAAGTCCAAAGGTGTAGTCTTGGCCATGTAAGCCCAAATGTGTAGTCTTGTCGGTGAAAGTCCAAGTCATGGGTACTTGGCATTTGGGAAGTCCAATGGTTGATATTGGCGGCGTAAAGTCCAAGCGTGTGTCTTGGCAGCGTAAGCCCAATGTGACTTGCCGGTGTAGATCATCTTAGAATGAATAGTCGATGGAAGCACCTGAAGGTTAGCGTATGAATGAACAAGTCATGGATGACTTGGAGGGATCCAATAGGCGTGAGGCTGATGGAGGTGGCTAGAAGGCTTAGGTCTAGGCTAAGGGTGGTCAGGCAAGTATGAGAGCATCATACTTGGGTAAACTTTATGGTTGAGGTGTAACAGTCGACTGAGACTATGGACCAGTCGACTGGTCAAGTGTTTACCACTTGGCAGCTAAGTCGACACTGAGCAGTCGACTAGAATTATGATTAGTTGACTGCCATGAGTCGATTGACATTCGACTGTCATGTATGGGCAGTCGACTGGCCATGAGCATTCGATTTCCATGGAGGGCAGTCGACTGTTTGGGGTTTTGGTGATGAAGGCAGAACGCTCGGTAGCCGAATGAACAGTCAGCTATAGGCTTGAGCAGTCAACTGTCAGTGTATCCATTGGCTTGAATGCCAATGAGGATCAAGTCCGTTGTGAGACAATGACACTGTTGGCAGTCAACTGGGGCCTTTTGGTAGTAGACTGCCAGGTGAAAATCCAAGTCACACGGAGGCTTAAAAGGAACTCGACGGAGAGGATTTTGACAGCGATTTTCTTCGGCGATTTGAAGGGGATAGTTGTTGCTTTCCAGTCCTTCAAGCTTGTCCAAGGCGATTAACAAGAAAGTATTCAAAAGCACATTTATAAATTTTTCTTTACGTCTTTTGTTGTATTTCATTTGTATTTGCTTGTTGTATCTTATTTATTGTTGTAAACACTTGTACGAGGTTTCTCCACCTCTGACTTGTTGTCGTAAAGGAGATTTATTAGTTGTATGTACATCTCTAAAACTCGTTAAGCTCACCCCATGGAGTAGTAACCCTAAGGGTCTGAACCATGTATATCTTGCAATGTGTGTGTGCTTATTGTTGTGTATTTGTTTCTATTATTTTATATTCCACTGCGTACACAAATAATTGTAGCAAGCATGTGATCGAATTCCATCAAGGAACGAAAATGTGACATTCACCCGCCCCTCTAGCGCTCACTAAAGTTCTTACATTATGCTTCAAAGACAACATGCTTGGACTTTACACTGCCAATATAGCACTCTTGGACTTCCCAATTGCCAAATACCTATGACTTGGACTTTCACCGCCAAGAATACACACTTGGACTTGTGTGGCCAAGACTACACCCTTGGACTTTCCAATTGCCAAGTACCCAAGACTTGGACTTTCCATGCCAAGTACTCAAGACTTGGACTTTCCATTCCAAGACCCATGCTTGGACTTTTCATGCCAAGTATACAAAACTTGGACTTTCCCTCGAGTCTCACTTAAGCTAGGTCAATCTTGACCTGAGGTCGATTGCTTCACCAATCTCCCCATAAAGCTATCTTCTTATATGGTCAAACTCATGTCAACCATATGATCAACCCATTGTCAAACAATGGTCAAGCTCATTAACAATTCAATTAGCAATCTCATTGTCAAACATCAAAATCCTACTCGAGTCTGATCAATTGTGACCTGAGCTGATTGCACCAATAGATGGGAATCGGGCAAAGAGATCGGGTTCAGGCTTAAGGAAGAGAAAAGTTGGCTTAAATAGGAAGCTTTGACTTATGGTTAAATTAATTAATCCTTGGTTTATATTAAGCTATTTATTTCCCCAATTTAATTGTCATTTTCAATATTCTCCCCCACTAATAAAAATTTGGTACCCAAATTTCCTACTTAAGTGCTATACGTAAGCAATTCAAATACTCAGAACATAGTTACACACCTTAAGTAAACAGATGGGTATATTGATTTTGGATAGTATCTTCCAACTCCCAAGTAGCCTCCTTTTTTGTATGATGTTGTCATCTGACCTTTATAAGTCAGATGGTTTTGTTTCGTAAATGGCATTCCTTGTGACTAAAAATCCACACTGAAATCTTCTCATAGGTCGCATCTGGTAGAAGTGGAATTGATACATCCTTCATAACATGAGTGGGATGTGGTACATATTTCCTTAACATAGAAACATGGAATACATTATGTACGCTAGCGAGAGTCGGAGGTAATGCTAGGTGGTAAGCTACCCCACCAATCCACTCTAATATCTCGAACGGTCTAATATAGTGTGGAGCTAACTTTCCTTTTAGTTCAACTCTCTTAACTCTTTTTGTAGGTGAAACATGCAAAAATATGTGTTCCCCCATGGAAAACTTCAAAGGTCTCTATCTCCGATCCGCATAACTCTTTTGTTGATCTTGAGCTTCTGATATCCATCATCTGATGATACATACTAACTCTACATCTCACTGAATACTCTGTGGCCCCAATAGTTATTTTTCACCAACTTCCTCCCACAAAATAGGAGATCTACATGCCCTACCATATAGAGCCTCAAAAGGAGTCATCTGGATAGAAGAATGATAACTGTTATTACACGCAAATTTCACTAGATGCACATGATCCTCCCAACTGCTCCTGAAATCCATAACATAATCTCTTAATAGATCCTCCAGAGTCTAGGTGGTACACTCTGATTGTCCATTAGTCTGCGGATGAAATGTTGTACTAAAATAGAGCTCTATACCCATGGCATGTTAGAGACTTTGCCCAAATCGTGAGGTGAATCATGGATCTCTGTCAAATATAATACTCAAGAGTACTCCATGTAACCTAATGATCTCCCTACAGTATAACTCTGCCAAACGATCCAACGAATCAATCATTTGGATCAGAAGAAAGTGAGCAGATTTTGTTAACCAATTAATGATTTCCCAAATCATATCATGTCTTTTTCGGGTCTTGTGTAATCCCACCACAAAATCCATGGTGATATGATCCCACTTCCATTTCGATATTGAAATCTCCTGAAGCAATCTAACTGGCCTCTGATGTTCGACCTTCTCCTACTGATATACTAGGCATCAAGAAACAAAATCCATAGTATCCTGCTTCATGTCGTTCCACCAATTAGAACGCTTCAAATCTCGATACATTCGGGTACCACTAGGATGTATCGCAAATCTCAAATGATGTGCATCCCAAAGCAACTCTTCCTTAATCGGATGCAACTTCGAAACCCATAGTCTTTCCCAAAATTGGAGAATTCCTTTGTCATCATAAGAGAATTTTGTTTTTCATCCGAAGTTCACTCTACCATATAGAAACTAGAGATGCTTGTCACTAACTTGTGCCTCCTTAATCTTCTCAACTATGGTTGATTAAGCAACCATAGAAACTAATATTCCTCATTGGGTTTGACCCCATTCTAATAATCCCAACTCCGAAATCTTCTAAACAAAATCAATAACTACCAACCAATGACTAGCCAGAATCCCATGGGTAGTAATTGATAGTACAATCATAATCTTTCAGATATTCCATCCATCATCTCTATCTAAGATTCAACTCTTTCTGAGTTGAAAGATATCTCAATCTTTTATGATCCATAAAAATATCAAAAGTGATCTCAAAAAAGTAATGCCTCCATATTTTCAGATCAAAGATGATAGTAGAAAATTTCAAATCATGAATAGGATAATTTTTCTCGTGATCCTTCAGCTGGTGGGAGGCATACGATACTATCTGATCAAACTGCATCATGATTGCTCCCAATCCTTGAAAAGATAGATCAATATAAAGTACAAATCCATCCTCACCAAAAATAATCACTAATACTGGTGCACATATCAACCGCTATTTATGCTATTGAAAATTGGTTTCACAAGCTTTCGACTAGGTGAACTTCATTCCCTTCTTGGTTAAATGAGTCAATGCTATAGTAATACAAGAAAACCCCCCTACAAATCTGCGATAATACCCAGCTGATGGTGTTCATTTTTCGACACGCTTGGATCCCTCATACTCTTTCGTCGGTAAGAAGAGAAATATGCAAGATCTGTGAAGATGATACTAGGGTTCCTGATCTGCAATGGAACTGACCGCTTAGGGCCGGGCTGACTTTACCGGCGCGACCCCTCTGATGCTTAAGTTAGTGTCCATCGAAGAGATAAGAGAAATATAGTAGAAACAAAGATGAGAAAATAACACAGTAGGAGAAGAAAGCCTCAGGAAGAAGAAGAGTTGTCTCTCCATATTGGAAAGGAAAAAGAATCCATCTCCTCTCCTTCCTTTCTAGCTCTTTATATAGGAGATAGATGTTGGTGCAGTAGACACCTAAGTTGAACCTAAGTTTTGATTATAGAAAAAGAGACAAAGTTAAGACCATATTGTTATCTCATGAGCTGAATCAAGTGTGCAGGAATGCTAAGTTAAGCTGAAGGTCAGCGACACACAAAGGAAATGGTGGTGGTCGGGCGACACTGGGAGGACTTCGGTGGGAGATGAAGTTGTCAGGTGGAGACCAGAGGTGAAGCTACAATCACAAAGGTAAGCTCAAGTTAAGCTCATGTGTGTGAGCGTAAGTAAGGTCGTGTCCTCCATACCGGGACACCCTTACGCGACGATCCGACCAAGACTTGCCATGGAAGGTCTAAGTCGAGATCGGATGGTAAATGACCATCAAATTTACTTATATTAACTGCATTTTCAAGCTAACACTTCATTGTAGTTGGAAACCATAGAAAAAGTCGACTGTTGGCTATTGGCAATCGACTACTGCCTCTATCAGTCGACTGATAGGGTTGATCAGTCGATTGTTGGTCAAAGATCACCTTCGAGGAGAGTCAAAACTTATCACCATTTCTCAAGGGCTAGGTGGAATCATCTCATGAAACCTGATCTGAACGTTTAGGGTTTCTCAAAGATATAAAAGAAGGGGTTCTCCACACCATTTTTATAATTCAAAAGCCTCCAAAGTGTTCCCACAACATCGCTACTCTCTAACGATCCTACGACAATGAAGCGCTGCTGAAACGATGACAACCCGTGCTCAAACTCAAATCTTCAAGTCGTCAGTATTAGCTTAGTTTAAATTGCATTTCTATATCTCTGTAATTGTCTTAATTTTCGATGTTTTATCGTAATGAGGAGAGAGGAAGTGTCTCTCTACCTCGTATCTTTCTCATTCTTGTATTCGTTCAACTCCTACCTCCAACAAGGAGGAGTGTCTTAGTGTTTTGCCCTCCATACGTGGTCTCGGACCACTAGGGCCTTGGATTAGAAGCTGGAAGGCTGTGAACCAAGTAAAAAACATTTTTGTCTCATTTACTTTCCTTTGCACTCGTGTTTTAATCAAAAGAAAAATAAATTTGTTTATCGCTATTCACCCCCATCTAGCGATTCGCTTCGATCCAACAATTGGTATAAGAGCGGGGGCGCTACGATTTGGTGCAACCACCAATCTAGCTTTTCATTGTTTTTAGTTTTTCTTTTTAATTTTTCTTTTCAAAAGCTTAAGTTTTTCGTTCATTTAATTTTCCTCTCCCGCACTACTAATCCAAGATAAGAGTCTTGGTACCTTTCGTTTATTTTTGTTTTTGCGAGGTCTTTTCGTTATCTTTGTCTAAATGGCCCAGCTCGAAGGGTTTAGCACCTTCAAACCTCAGTTTTACAACGGAGATGACTTCCGTTACTGGAAGGGTCAGATGGAGTGCTTCCTAAGGACCCAAATCGAGATGTGGATAGTAATCCAAACCGGATTCACACTTCCTATAAATGAAGTGGGTGAATCGTTGGATTACGTTCAATGGACGAACTCCATGAAAAGACAAGTGGAAGTCGATGCCAAGGTGACCCAAATTCTTCAATGTGGCTTGTCCAAGGAAGAGCTCAACCGCGTCAGCCCCTTCATCAGTACGAAGGACTTATGGACTAAACTCGTAGAGCTACACGAAGGAACCAACGATGCAAAGGTTTGTAAAAAGATCTTTTATTTAATAAATTATATAACCTTAAGATGCAGGAACACGAGACGGCAACCCAACTATATGCTCGTATACAAGATATCATCAATAGCCTGCACTCCATCGGACAGAAGGTCGAAAACCGAGAACTTGTAAGGTATGTTCTTAATTCTTTTCCTAGGACTACCTTGTGGGCATCCATGGTCGATGCCTACAAGGTTTCTAAGGACCTTTCCAAGATTAGATTAAATGAGTTATTTTCTAAATTTGAGCTACATGTACAGTTTAATTCAGCTCCCGAGAAAGGTATCACCTTATTTGCAGGTCCAAAGAAGAAGCCCGAAAGCAAACCACCCCCAAAGGAAGAAGACGAGTATGAGTCAGAGGTAGACCCCGAAATGGAAACCGAATTAGTGATTCTAGTTCGGAAGATGATCAAAAGAAGAAGACAACCCGTCAACTAACCCAAAGAAGGTAAGTCTAAAGTCAATTATAATTTTAGGTGCAATGAATGCAATAGGTTCGGACACATCAAGTTAGAATGTGTAGGAGATCGATATGGCCGGCTAGAGGGGGGTGAATAGCCCTCGTACGTTGGACGTTGTAAATTGCTCGTCTACAAAAACGTTAGCGCAAGCGGAAGCAATAAACTAAGACAAGCAATAAATGAAAATACAAACGCTAACAAAGAATGTAAAGTGGTTCACGGCTACGCCGCTAATCCACGGTCCCTGATTCGTCCTCGGTGAATCACTCCGTTAAACCAATCCACTAAATGGTCTCTCCTTTGCACCAAGCTAGGTGGAGGTAACCTTTACAAATCAAGCACACTCTTCTTACAAATAGAATGGAGTAAGAACAGGTAAGAAGAGTTTAGAGCTTGTGGAGCACTAGGAAGATTGTTTAGAGTATGAGCATTAACCTCTCAAAGGCTTACACCCTCTCTTTTTATAGAGAGGGCTAACTTCTTCCCGTTGGCCACCACGATCATTGCCGCCCTTGGCGATCATTGCCTCCTAGCGGCCTCGAACACGTCGGATCCCGGCCGTTGTAGTCCAAGCGGAACTCTTTAGCGATCGGATGGACCTCATCGATCATTCTGCGCCTCCGTAATCGGCGCGCGATCGGCTACAACGATTTGTGGCGAACCCTTATTGACCCGATCATTGCGCCTTGGCCGATCGAATGATGGCAATTAGCGCTTACGTGATGGCGGCATTGCTGGACACAATCTAGTCGATCGTATACGGTCGAACTCACTCGACTCGAGCGATCATTGCCATGACATGGCGATCGGCGGTATCGAAAACCCATCCGACACTTGGCCAAATGGCCAAGTTTCACCTAAGAGCTACCCTTCCCCGGGTTACAATCGCTCACTCTCATTTCTCGGAGTCTCTCACCTTCGAAGTTCTCTTCATTCTCGGCCACGTCCCTCGGCAGCATCAGGCTCACGGCTCTGCAATGCTCCTTCGCGTCTCTTGCCTCGAAGTCTACTTCCTCCGGCTTCACTCCAAGCTTCTCGTCCGGCGGTCCCTCGGATGCTCCAAGCGCTATCCTTCACCGACTCAAGGCACGAGTCATGAGATGTGAAACTCGCCACGGCTCCATGTGCGAATTACTAAGTCCTGCACGACTTCAACGCCCATATCACATCAACATATCAAACTAACTTAAACCCTTTGCCACACCATCAAAACCATATTACGGCAAGAGATTGCCCTAACAATCTCCCCCTTTTTGATGTGTGGCAATCCGTTTAAGTTAGGTAAAAACATTTGATATAAATTCTAAGGTAAGAAAGCATGTAAAGATAAACATGATATAGCAACATGCAACTCCCCCTTAATCCATGAAACTCTCTATGCAAATTTTCTCCCCCTATCATATTATCATATATTTCTCCCTCTAAAGTAATTAACTTAAACATACTCATTTCTCCCCCTTTGACACCATCAAAAAGATTAACACTAAGTTATAAGCTCATGGCATCAAGTATAATGGAGGGAAAATATGACAAGTTGATTTAAAAATTGGGTACCACTTGTTGATGGCATCAAGTATATTTCTACCACTTGTTGTAGGTTTACAAACTGAATTCGGCCTTCAATGTTCTGATTTAGCCACGATCAAGTATCGATATGGCGGTCGTAGCCTGAAAGGAATCTGAATTTTGATTTTGGATGAATTTGAAATGCATTATAAATTCAGAAAATTCTAAAAATCATGAAATTTGGGGAACATATTTCTTTTAAGTATATCTATCAATGAAAAATAGTTTTTCATGAAAACTCATTATATTTTCTTGTTTTTGCCAAAAATCCAAAAGCTCTAAAAACCACTAGATTTTTGATCATTCTAGTATCAAGTTAGCTACCTAGTTTTGCATCCAATTGTTTCAAAACATGAATACATGTATTTTAATGTAAGAAATTATTTTGAAAACATATGAAATATCCAACCATGATCTTTGGGCAATATGTCTATGAATTAAACATAAGCCTTCCCCATGATTGGTCTATTATTGCTATGTTGATACTTTAAATGACCATCTAAATGCCATAGGCATTTAGTGGACATTTGTATCATCCTAATATCTCACCCATGCTAAGTTTGCAATCAAGTTAGCCTATAGTGAGTGTGAGATGTATCCTAGGGGGTATTTGTATATACTTAACCCATATATTCATGCAATTCTATCATGGTTAAGTATCAACCTAACATCCTACATGATCATAATGACATATATCAATTAATTCTACATTATGATCATGAAATACATGTTTTCATCAAATTATAGTCATGCATTAGGTATTATACGATGATAATAAACAAATTATCACCTAAAGCATGATTTAAACCTATTTCTCATGATAACATGCCAAATATTAAAAACATAAATCATGATTGTAAATATACATAGGAATTACATCAATCATCATGATTTAAGCATTATTACCTATTTATGGGCACGTTATCATCACCCAACACTATCTAAAAAATGTTGTCCCGTCATCCTAAGTCAACCAAAATATGATATAGGTCAAGTTCATATGGTTGACTACCCTAGGGTTATTCTAACCCTTAAGGATGGATTTTGGAACCCAAAATAAATTCTTTCCTATTGGGTTCACTAAATACTCCTTGGGAATCCATTTCCTAGCAGTTACCTTCTTCTTATCTTGTCCCCTAGCTATAAGGCATTTGTAGGCTTTTTCATTTTTCTTTTCTTTGTATTCTAGGCCTTTCTTGTTGAAACTAGCTCTTTGGCTTCCTAAGATCATATTTAATGTGTTGGAGCCAATTGTGAATTTCTCTAGGGCTTTGGTTAAATAATCTACCTTTTCCCTTAAGGCCCTATTTTCATTTATACATGCATCATTAACATCCAAAGGCATATAAAGGTCATGTGAGCATTCTTCATTTAAGCAAGAAGAAATATTATCATTTAAGCATGCATTTTCTAGTTTATTTTCTAGGTCCTTAATTTGATCTAGCATGCTTTTGTTTTTCTTCTTAGCTCTAAATAAATCTCTAGTTAAGCTAGAAACCATGGAAACTATTTTCTTAGGGGTTAGATTTGTTACCATAGTTTCCATGTCCTCTTCTTCTTCGGATGAGGAGGATGTAGAAGCTCCCCCTTCATTTGAGCTCTCCCCATTTGAGCTTGATCCTTCATTTTCGGATGAAGAGCAATCCAAGTCATCAAAGGCCATCAAGGCCAAATTGGTGACAAAGGCATTCTCCTCATCCGATGATGAGGAGGAGGATGAGGATGGATCATCCCATGTCTTGGCCTTGAATACTTTGGCCTTCCCCTTTTCTTTTGCCTTCTTTTCTTCTTCCTTTCTCTTGCTCCCCTTCTTCTTCTTCCTCTTCTCTTCTTTCTTTTTCTTCTCTTCTTTGCTTTTGTTTAGGAGGGGACAATTGTCCCTTATGTGTCCCTCTCCTTGGCAATTATAGCATATGACCTTCCCCCTTGGTCTTCTATTCCTATCATTAGATTTATCAAATCTAAAATTCTTAAATGCACGTCTTACCCTCCTTACCATATAGGCTTCTTCGGTGCTATCCATGGAGGAGGAGGAAGATGCTTCGTCATCGGAGGAGGAGGGGATCTCTATCTTCTTCTTCCCCTTATTTGCCAACAATGCTACTCCCCTTGAAGGTTGAATTTTAGGCTCCTCTTGTATTCCCTCAAGCCTAGTTTCGTGGAGTTCCATTGTTGAGAAGAACTCCTCCAAGGTGCTCAGTTCTAAATTCTTTGAGATATAGAATGAGTCCACCATGGAGCTCCATTTTGAGGACCGGGGAAAGGCATCTATGGCCTTCATTACCATATCCAGGTTTGATAGCTTCTCACCTACACTTGTTAGCCCAATTAAAATTTCTTTAAACCTAGAGTGTAGTGAGGTTACCTTTTCTCCCTTTTCTAGTTTTATATTGGATAGTTGGGAGCGGAGGAGGTCTCTCCTTGCTAGCTTGGCCTCGGATGTGCCTTCATGGAGTTCTATAAGCTTCTCCCACATCTCTTTGGCGCTAGCACATTCTCCGATCCGGTTAATCTCTTGTTGGGGGAGCACATTGAAAAGATGATGTTTTGCCTTTGAGTTTGCAAGGTGCTCTTCCCTTTGCCTTTTGGTCCACCTAGATTTCTCTATTGGCTTCCCTTCTTCATCCCTAGGCAAAACGAAACCGGATTCCATTGTAATCATTATATCAAAATCCGTTTCGAAAAATACCTCCATTCTCTTTTTCCACCAAGAGAATTCTCCTTCAAACTTCGGAGGATGAATGTTGGAGCCGGCCATTTTGAAAGTTGCTTGTTGTGGCGGTTAGTCCTCGACAAGCTTTCCTCGGCTCTGATACCACTTGTAGGAGATCGATATGGCCGGCTAGAGGGGGGTGAATAGCCCTCATACGTTGGACGTTGTAAATTGCTCGTCTATAAAAACGTTAGCGCAAGCGGAAGCAATAAACTAAGACAAGCAATAAATGAAAATACAAACGTTAACAAAGAATGTAACGTGGTTCACGGCTACGCCGCTAATCCACGGTCCCTGATTCGTCCTCGGTGAATCACTCCGTTAAACCAATCCACTAAATGGTCTCTCCTTTGCACCAAGCTAGGTGGAGGTAACCTTTACAAATCAAGCACACTCTTCTTACAAATAGAATGGAGTAAGAACAGGTAAGAAGAGTTTAGAGCTTATGGAGCACTAGGAAGATTGTTTAGAGTATGAGCATTAACCTCTCAAAGGCTTACACCCTCTCTTTTTATAGAGAGGGCTAACTTCTTCCCGTTGGCCGCCACCAGTCAACTGCCGCCCTTGGCAGTAGACTGCCGTCACTACAACGACCTCCGAACACGTCGGATCCCGACCATTGTAGTCCAATGGAACTCTTGGCAGTCGACTGATGGACCTCATCACGATCGCCGTCGATCGCCGGCTACGAATCTGCTCGGCGAACCCTTATTGACCCGATCGGCCGCCGTGATCGATGGTCTTGCATGACCGCCACGATGGCTGATCACGCTACAATCCGGGATCGTATACCGTCGAACTCACTCGACTCGGCGATCGCATGACATGGCAATAGCGGATCGGTGTCGAAAACCCATCCGACACTTGGCCAAATGGCCAAGTTTCACCTAAGAGCTACCCTTCCCCGGGTTACAATCGCTCACTCTCATTTCTCGGAGTCCCTCGCCTTCGAAGTTCTCTTCGTTCTCGGCCACGTCCCTCGGCAGCATCAGGCGCACGGCTCTGCAATGCTCCTTCGCGTCTCTTGCCTCGAAGTCTACTTCCTCCGGCTTCACTCCAAGCTTCTCGTCCGGCGGTCCCTCGGATGCTCCAAGCGCACGGCTTCCGCAAAGCTATCCTTCACCGACTCAAGGCACGAGTCATGAGATGTGAAACTCGCCACGGCTCCATGTGCGAATTACTAAGTCCTGCACGACTTCAACGCACATATCACATCAACATATCAAACTAACTTAAACCCTTTTCCACACCATCAAAACCATATTACGGCAAGAGATTGCCCTAACACAAATACTCCATGTGCGATGCCAATGCAATCACTAACCACAAATACTCCTTCTCGACACAAGTTGGAGGTGGAGAAACCTCTTACAAACTATTCTTACAACAATAAGAAATAGATACAAGCAATTACAACAATGAAATATAATGCAAGTAAAGAAAACTACTTTACAAGAACACTTTGGTTGCCTTGAACTAGCCTTGAAGGACTGGAAGAGCACCAACAATTCCCCTTCAAATCAACCAAGAAAACCCATAAGAACTGATGCCAAAAACCCTCCCATCGAGCTCCATTTATCCTTGTGCGCGACCTGGATTTCCTCCTATCAGTCGACTGCCATAAGTCACAAGTCGACTGATGCCACTGTTGTCGTGAGACAACGACTCGATCCACGCTGGAAAAACTCCAACGGATCTCTTGGCAGTCGACTGCCAACATTGGCGGGCCGATCGCTGCGCCGATCGCCGTAGCCTCGACTCACGAGCATTCTTTTGCTCGACATCGATCGGCAATGATCACGACTTTCAGGCCCGATCGCCGCACTCGATCGCTTCAATGAGCTGTCGACTGCCAGAGCATTTTCAGCTCTAAACTGGCAGTCGAACGCAAGTCGACTCACGACAGTTGAACCGGCCATAATGTCAGTCGACTGCCAACCTCAAAAATGAGGTTTTAACACAAGTATGGTGCCCCCATACTTGCTAGACCACCCTTAGCCTAGACCTAAGCCTTCTAGCCACCTCCATCAGCCTCACGCCTCTCGGATCCCTCCAAGTCATCCATGACTTGTTCATCCATCGCGCTAGCCTCTAGGTGCTTCCGTCGGCTATGTCATGCTAACGGTGTCTACATCGCCAAGGCACATTTGACTTACGCCGCCAAGACTCCGCTTGGACTTTACGCCGCCAACCATTGGACTTATGCTGCCAAGACTCCCGCTTGGACTTTACGCAGCCAATATCAAACCCCTTGGACTTCTGATGCCAAGACTCAAGCTTGGACTTTCCCTTGCCAACCCATGTTGGACTTTTACATTTCCAAGACCCATGCTTAGACTTTTCCCTTGCCAACCCATGTTGGACTTCTCAAATGCCAAGACCATGCTTGGACTTTCCCTTGCCAACCCATGTTGGACTTTTACATTGCTAAGACCCATGCTTGGACTTTTCATGTGTCAAGTGTCCCACTTGGACTTTTCATGCCAAGTACTCAAGACTTGGACTTTACCAAATGCCAAGTGTTCCACTTGGACTTTCCATGCCAAGTACACAAGACTTGGACTTTCCCATGACAATTACATTGTCATATGTTTTTGTCGAAACATCAAAACATTACTCGAGTCAAACTTGAGTCCTGGTCAATCGTGACCTGGGCCGATTGCACCAACAATCTCCCCCTTTTTGATGTTTGACAAAAACCAAACAAATCATTTGAGTTAGACCACTAACTCAAATCCCTTACCAATTATCCCAAATTGGTAAACACTCTCCAAATGTTCTCCCCCAAACATTCTCCCCCTTTTTGACTAACATCAAAAAGGTTTTCTCTCCATGGAGGTCAATGTCTCATGTCCCAATGAGATCTTACAATCTCCCCCTTGATCCAAAAATAAATACCTTGGATGCCTACCATCTTCCTAGTGATAATTCACATATCACTCAAGAGAGGTAATCCTATACTCTCTCCCAATTTCCAAATTGGGTATCAAAAACCCATCAATTTTCCCAATTGATGATACTCTCCCAATAACTTCTTTTCTTTAAGTAGAAAAATACATCCATCATCCCAAGATGGATACCTCCCCCTAAAGGCTTGCTTCCCCTTGACCATTGCACCAACAATGTCCTTGGGAAGCCCCTAAGCCAATAGGAACTCTAAATCATCAAAATTAAGGTTCTAAGTTCAACATAGAACTTTCAGTCACCCTAAATTTGATACTTTGACCTAACACAGCTCCTAATCCATATCCAATGGATTTTCACCCTTTATAATGCTTCCTAAAGCTTATCCTAGGGTTAGGAGTGATTAGGAACCTTTTCCATAGCTGAACACGGGCTAAACAAACCTTGTTAACCCGAAATCAGACCTGGCAGTCGACTCTTGACAGTAATCAGTCCACTACCACCCATATCAGTCGACTGCCAGCAAGGGCAGTCGATTGATAGCTGAAATTTCTAAATTTCAGCTATCAGAATCAAGATTTGGAAAAGCATAAGTAATTCTACGTAATTTGAAAAATCATAAAATTTGATACGTATATTACTTATAGTCATTACAATGGGTGAAAAATATTTGAAAATTATTTTACCCATAAAATGGTGAGTTTGATACAAAACTCAAAACCATTGAAATTTTCAATGTTTTGGCCCTATTTTGTATAAACTTCATCAATGGTGATTGCTATCAAAAGATAGACTTCACCAAGGTTTTCTAAATTAATTTTAAAATGATTTCAAAACCATGTCTTGGATCATATTCCTTGGGCTCTATGCACATGACTTGTACAAAAGCTTTCCTAATGATCCACTAATTGAAATTAGATGAGTTTTAGTTCATCTAGATGCAAAAACTATGCACCTTGAACTTAACTCATATCCTAGCATCTCACATGTATCTAGGGTGTATAAATACACATACATGTCAATTGGATGTGAGATATGGGTTTTGCTTCATTTTATCTAGGGTTTCATGCATTTCCTAGGCAACCCTACTTGATTCCCTTATAAATGGGACTTCAAGTCATGTCATAGTCCTTAAATCAATTTCAACCAATTGTCTTAAATGCATGAATGATTATTGCATTAGAAATGATATAAATAAGAATATGCTCATAATCATGATGTCATGGCATAAGATGAAATCTAAAAACACATGACATTTAAAACCTTAATCCTAAAACATGAACATGACATATAAATTGATTAAAAGTAAGCATGATGTCATGGCATGTTATATGGCAAACAAAGCATGGCATATAAAATATATAGGTATAATAATACCTAAATTTTAATATTAATTGCCATTTGTTATAATTAGATATATTTTGCCATATTATCATTAATCTCCCTAGTGTGCCAACAATCCAAAATGACACATTTACCTTTAAATCTAAATTGTGCCAATTTAATTGATTTTTCTTAATTTCAAAAGTGCATTGGCACATCCTAAAATCTTTTAGGATATTGATTCAAATCTATTTCCAAGGTAACCATAACCTTGAAAATATCCTAACGTGCCACCTTTACCATGGCTGAGTTAACTACCCATCCAATGAAGGTTGGCACACCCTAAACCCATCTAGCGTGAATCAATCACGCTCTTAGGAACCCAAAACCGATTTGAGCTCCTAGGGTTAATTAGGTATTCCTTAGGGATAACCTCTCTAGATACCTTCCTAATGACCCTCCTAGGCTTGTTAGCCTTGGTCATTTGGGTCTTACCTAGGTTGACTCTAGGGGTAACTCCCCTTGAAACCTTCTTGGTGGCCACCCTAGGTTTCCTAGAAACCCTAGCCACTAGGCACAACCTTTGGTCAACCTTAGGGATGACTTCCCTATTGACCTTGGTCTTCCTAGACCTAGTTTGTGTTCCATAGTCAAATGGAACACTATTATAAGCCACTTTAGGCTTAGGTTTGTGACCCAACCCTTGCTTGCCCTTGGTTGACTTTTGACTCTTAGGTCCTAGGTGTTGACTTTGACTTTTGGACCCTTGATTTTGACCACTAGACCCTTTAAATTGATTTTGTATCTTATTTAGGGTCTTTTCAAGTTTTTCAAACCTTGACCTCAATACTTGATTTTCCTTTTCTAATTGCCCAATTTTAGAATTTTGATTTAAATCTTGGCCATTGGACTTTCTATGCATATGCCTAGTCCATTTGGGATTAAGACCTAGGTGCTCTTACACCTTTCTAATGGTCTCCCTAGGTAAAGTTTTTCTAGAGTTATTTGACCTAGGTTTGTCCTTAGATAAGTTATTTTTAGGGACATTAGTCCCAAATTTCTCCCTTTTAGAAAGGTAGATATTTTTGGCTCCTAGACAAAATTCCTTATGTCTAACATGCTCTTTGTGATAAATAGAAAGATTGCTAAAATTATTTCTAGCATGCTGTTTACTATAAGAATTTGAAAGAGCATTACCGAAATATACCTTAGGGTTAGCCTTAGCTCCCCCTACAAGTGATGCTCCCCTTTGAGTCTTCTTCTCTTTCCCCATTGGGCATTGATTCCGGTAGTGTCCCGGTTGCCGACATTTGAAGCAAACGACTTGCTCCTTGCTTTTAGATGTTGGGGGACCGACATCCTTTGACTTTTGTTGACTTTTAGGTGCCGGTGGAGCTTTCTTGACTTTCTTCGGACATTTGCTCTTGTAATGCCCATACTCCCTACACTCAAAACATATTATATGCATTTTATTATTAACACATATGTTTGAGTTACCTAGGTCGGAGGTGGAAGGTGTCGGAGTTTGAGCTTCTTTATCTTGACCGGATGTGGAAGCTTCTTCTTGTTGCTCTGGAGTGGAAATTCTCTCCTCCCCCTCAATCCTTGAGGTGGATGCTTCTTCCACTTCTACCTCCTCCTTGGAGATTGATGGCCTCTCAACCTCCAATTCTTCACACTCACCTCTTGACCCGGATTTTAACTCTTCTTCAACTTCCGAATCCTCACTTGCTTGTGAGGAGGAGCTTGCTTCTTCGGCCTCTTCCGATTGAACCGATGAGCATTCTACATCTTCTTCTTCTTCATGGACCAGTTGAGGGTTTTCATGATATTTTGCCAATTCATTCCAAAATTCCTTGGCATCCTTGTATTCACCTAGGCTACACAAGATATCTTTAGGGATCAAATCACTCAAAAATTTGATTACCTTATTACTCCTCTCGAATTCTCGGAGTTGTTCTTCGGTCCACTTCTTCATTTTGAGGAATCCTCCTTTGGGCCCTCTTAGAAATTCAAAACCATCCATTAAAATGGACCATTCTTCGAAGTCCCTCATCATTAAGAAATCTTCGATTCTTGCCTTCCATTGTCTAAAATCTTCTTGTCCATATAATGAGTATGGGACCGGTGTGTTGATGTCCCAACCCAATTGTCCTTCCATCTTCACCGCTAGAGGTTCTTTGTCTTAGCTCCAGGCGGTTAGTCCGTAGAAGAGAACCTGGCTCTGATACCACTTGTTGGGAAATTTGATGTCGCTAGAGGGGGGTGAATAGCGTATACTCTTGCGTAGATGGAAAACGTTCGCGTGCTTGTCTACAATTTTCGTTAGCGCAGCGGAAACAAAGATAATAAAGAAATAATGAAAACACAAACACACAAATGCAAGGATAAAATGTGGTTCGGAACCGAACCGGTTCCTACTCTCCGGATCGAGCTCTAAAGAGCTCTAGCGATGCCAATGCAATCACTAACCACAAATACTCCTCGACACAAGTCAGAGGTGGAGAAACCTCTTACAAAATATTCTTACAACAATAAGAAATAGATACAAGCAATTACAACAATGAAATATAATGCAAGTAAAGAAAAGTACTTTACAAGAACACTTTGGTTGCTTGATCTTTGGGTGCCTTGGACTAGCCTTGAAGGACTGGAAGAGCACCAATAATTCCCCTTCAAATCGCCCAAGAAAACCCTTAAGAACTGATGCCATAAACCCTCCCGTCGAGCTCCTTTTATCCTTGTGCGCGACCTAGATTTCCGCCCATCAGTCGACTGCCATAAGTCACCAGTCGACTGATGCCACTGTTGTCGTGAGACAACGGCTCGATCCACGCTGGAAAAACTCCAACGGATCTCTTGGCGGATCGGCGCCAACATTGTCGATCGGCCGCGCTAGCCGATCGCGGTCGGCTATGGGCGTCGTGCTCGACATTGGGTGGCGATCATTTTCGACCCTTGGCGATCTGCGAGCATTTCGACTCGTGGCGGTCGAACTCAAGTCGACTCACGGCAGTCGAACCGGCCATAATTCTAGTCGACTGCCAACCTCAAAAATGAGGTTTTAACCCAAGTATGGTGCCCCCATACTTGCTAGACCACCCTTAGCCTAGACCTAAGCCTTCTAGCCACCTCCATCAGCCTCACGCTTCTCGGATCCCTCCAAGTCATCCATGACTTGTTCATCCATCGCGCTAGCCTCTAGGTGCTTCCGTCGGCTATGTCATGCTAACGGTGTCTACACCGCCAAGGAACATTGGACTTACGCCGCCAAGACTCCGCTTGGACTTTACCCCGCCAACCATTGGACTTATGCTGCCAAGACTCTCGCTTGGACTTTACGCAGCCAATATCAAACCCCTTGGACTTCTGATGCCAAGACTCAAGCTTGGACTTTCCCTTGCCAACCCATGTTGGACTTTTACATTGCCAAGACCCATGCTTGGACTTTTCCCTTGCCAACCCATGTTGGACTTCTCAAATGCCAAGACCATGCTTGGACTTTCCCTTGCCAACCCATGTTGGACTTTTACATTGCCAAGACCCATGCTTGGACTTTTCATGTGCCAAGTGTCCCACTTGGACTTTTCATGCCAAGTACTCAAGACTTGGACTTTACCAAATGCCAAGTGTTCCACTTGGACTTTCCATGCCAAGTACACAAGACTTGGACTTTCCCATGACAATTACATTGTCATATGTTTTTGTCGAAACATCAAAACATCACTTGAGTCAAACTCGAGTCTTGGTCAATCGTGACTTGGGCCGATTGCACCAACAAATACCACATGGAAAGAGTCATCGAAGGAGGAAGACGATGATCTCGTCTTCATGGCCAAGCCATCCGAACCCGAGCAAGAGTCTGAACCCAAGGAAGAATCCAAACCTGAGGAAGAGTCCGAGTCTGGATTCGACGATGAGTCGCTATTTAAGACAAGCCACGGATCCGCATCTGGTTCAAAAGGGTCACTTAGGGCAAGTCGATCTTTACTTTGCACATTATATAATTCAATTAAATTCTTAACTAGAAAATTAGCTAAGTCCGAGTACAAGGTCAAGACCTTAGGTGAGGAGGTTAAACTCCTTAAACACGAGGTCTCCCTAACCTCTTCGACTAGTCGAGTTCAAGAGGAGGACTCAACTCAAGTGGAAAAGCTCAAAGTTGAGAACTTACTTTTGAAAAGTCAAGTCAAAGAACTTAGGCATACGTTGGAAAGGTTTACTTTGGGATCCAAGGGACTTGACCTTTTACTTGGATCGCAAAGGACCGTGTACAACAAGGTCGGGCTTGGGTTTAGCTCAAATACAACTAACAAGTCGTATATGTCAATTGTAAGTCGAAATAAAAAACATGTCCAAGCATGGGTCCCTAAGACTGTTTTGATTTCTAAATTAGGATCTAACAAGTACTGGGTTCCCAAGGACCAAATCCACTATGTGGAAAGACCGAACTGATTCAATAGTCCAAGGGGAGCTAGTACAAAATTTATTTGTGCTATTAATTGGATTTTGCATGCTTAGGTATTTTTCTTTTTATTTTTAGAATGGTTAGATAGGACCTATAACTAGTCAATTCTTGACAACATAGTACTAGGATGCGGCGAGATGATAGTACGCTAGGGAAGCGAAGTCCCGTGTGTCCAAGTTAGATAAGGCGTATCTAGCTCAGTGCACTCGACTAAGTTGAACTAGCTGAAGCTACCTCACCGCATCCTTAACTAGTTAGACCAGGAAATAATTTTAAGTAAATCAAATTATTATTTTCTTGAACTTGGCTTTGTCTAAGGAAGTGGTCATTGTTCCGATCAAAGAAGGCCTCTGTGCCTCGCCACGACCTGGAAGCCAATTTCTTCAAAAGGTGACTTGACGAGCTTAGGGTTAAATCCGAATCTATCCCAAGGTTGACTAGTTACAATTCATTAAAGTTAATCAAGTAAAATTGAAGTCATCTCACAAGAACACATAAGGATAACGTGTTTGATCATGTAGAAATGGGTGAGATGATCTAGGACTAATAATCTTCAACCAACCATTAAATTCCAATATCCGATCCAACTACTATATGTGTAGGATCAATGGATGTTGGACAGTGGGCGCTCTCAACACATGATCGGGGACCAACTTAAGTTTTCAAAGCTTAGATTCAAACGACAAGGATCGGTAGCTTTCGAAAACAATGGCAAGCTCAAAATCATCGGATCAGGTGATATTAAGCTAGATTCAAATTTTAAATTCAAAATGTTTTATTAGTCGAAGATTTTGAATACAATTTACTTAGTGCAAGTCAATTGTGTGATAATAACTATAAGGTCATATTCCTAGAAAATGAATGCTTAATTAAAATTAATATAACCTCTAAAACAATACTTAAAGGAACTAGGAATAGCAACATCTACACTATTAATCTACCCAACTCCTCAACCAAGTGTCTTATGACACAACAAGAGGAATCTTAGTTGTGTCACCGACGACTTGGTCACTCGCATCCAAGACTCTTTCACAAGATGAGTCAGAGTGGCTTAGTCAAAGGTTTGCCTAACCTTAGCAACTTAGGCAATAAAATTTGTAAAGCTTGTCAACAAGGTAAACAACCTAGGGCACAACATCAACTAACTAATCAAGAATGAACCAAAAGTTTGCTTGAGCTTCTACACATGGATCTATTTGATTCTCATGGAGCCAAGTCACTTAATGGGAGTCAATTTTGCTTAGTCATAATTGACGACTATTCTAGCTTACTTGGGTTAGGTTCCTTAAACACAAAGGTGATACCATAGACCAACTCATCAACTTGTTTAAATTAATCGAAAACCAAAAGAACCTTAAAATTAAAAGACTTAGAAGCGATCATGGTGGTTAATTCGAAAACCACAGGTTCATATATTTTTCTAACCTAAATGGATACCACCATGAATTCTCATGTCCTAGAACCCCACAAAAAATGACCTAGTCTAGCGAAAAAATAGAACCCTACAAGAAGCCGCTAGGACCATGTTGAACAAATACAACCTACCCGATAGGTTTTGGGCAAAAGCCGTTAGTACGACTTGTTATGTCCAAAATAGAATCCTAATGGTAAAGAGGCACCTTAAGACCTTATACGAAATCTACCATGACAAAGTACCTAACATTAAATACTTTAGAGTATTTGGATGTAACGTACATATCCTAAACACTAAAGACTACCTAGGAAAGCTCACATCCAAAACCTCCACCGGAATCTTCCTAGTATACTCAACTACATGTAGAGCCTATAGGGTGTATAACAATGACACCCTTAAAATTTAGGAAACCATTAGTGTAGTATTCGACAAAGGACATAAACCCACAAAACCCGTAGTAAAACCAACTAACGAGCCAACTCATACCAGACTCGACCCTGACCATGAAATCGAGTCCAGTATTAATCCTACCTTGAGTCAATCTAGGGTTCAAACAAATCATCCTATTGGCCAAGTGATAGGTGATCCTAATCCAAGTCAGACTAGAATTCAATCAAATCATCCTATCGACCAAGTGATAGGTGATCCTGACGAAGGGGTTCGAACTAGAGCGTCATATCGAAACCTTATTCAAATTTCTTTGATTTCAAAAATCGAACCCAAATCAATTGAACAAGCTCTTATTGATCCCGATTGAATTATTGCAATGCAAGAAGAGCTAGCTCAATTTACTAGGAACGAAGTTTGAGAATTAGTACCACCACCAAAAGATAAATCAATTATTGGAACAAGGTGGGTCTTCCGAAACAAACTTGATGACAAAGGTGAAGTAGTTACACTACAACAAAAATGACATAAGACAACACCACAAAGACAACGGTTTTAGGAGAAACCGTTGTCTTTTTGTTAAAAGACAACGGTTTTTGACAAAACCGTTGTCTTTGAGCGGCCACATAACACAAACGACAACGGTTTTACAGTATCCGTTGTCGTTGAGCATATTTTATTTTAAATCAACAACACATTTTACAACGGTTTTCCAAAACTGTTGTCTTTAAGATTTTTTTTTTATATTAACAACAGTTGGGACAACGGTGCAATCAACCGTTGTGAATGAGGGTTTTTTTGTTGTCGTTGTGATAATATTACAACGGTTTTAAACCGTTGTTAATAAAATTTTAAAAGTTTATAATACTATTAATACTATTTTATTATTATAAAACAACGGTGAAATTCTTTTTTTAATTATTAATACTATTTTTTTTTAATTATTGGAAATAAGTTTTTTTTAAAAAAATTATAAATATATACGTTTACAACAATATATTTAAAAGTCTATATATATTTTTAAACAATATATTACAACAAATTTTATTTTTAAAAGTTGTTATATATATTTAGGTTAAATAAATCTTCCCTAAACTTCTCCGTCGTTCTTACTTTCCGAAAATCTTCGGTTCCTACTTCCCAAAAAACCTCCCGTTCTCCGTTCTTGCGCTCGTCCATCCCATCTTCTTCCACTGCATTCTCACTTGGTCGCCCTCTGTTCGTTCTCTTCCTTTTGTCGGCCATTGCTCGACCTCCGTCTCGGCCTTCGTCCATCGTTCGATCTCGATTCCGTCCCAACGTTTAGCGTCATAAACTCTTGTTTTAGGGTTATCATGTTGTGCCTTCAAACCTTTATTGGTTAAGAAGGTTTGAGTTGGATTGTTTATATCCATTGAACCACGTATAATCCAGATTCTGCGCATCTGAAAAATCCAGTTATGTTCCAACCTTATTCTTCATGAAGATTATTCACCTTATATCATCGTTTGTACATCGTATTTATCTATTCTAGAAGCCATTCTCTCGGTATTTTCTATAATATAAAATGTACATTTATATTTTATTCACCGAATTGCTTTGTTTGTACTTTCTAACTTTAGCTTAGGTGACACTAGATCATATACAAATTTAAGTTACTTCATATTACCTTCTTATCCTGGAAATATAAGTTTGATACATTGAAGCATCTACTGCTGCTTTATTAATAATCTAGTGGTGTTAAGTATTATGAAGGTTTATTTAATTGTCAATTAATGTTTTTATGCACTAGAATGGACAAAGAATGGATGTTCAAGGATAGATTATCACTGAGTATGTATGGAGTAGAGTCCTTCTTGCAATTTGTAGTGCAAAATTCTGGCGATTCTAATGCAATATCTTGTCCATGTGCCATGTGTGGTAACCTAAGAAGGAACAGTATTGATGTCACAAGGGCTCATTTAAGAAGTAATGGTATTGATTTAACATACGTAGTGTGGATATGGCATGGAGAAAAACCCTCATTTACCAACTTAATGAATGATAGTGAACAAGGCCAACAAGGTGAGCGAATTTCTTTGATGAGAAGCTTGTAGATATGGTAAATGCGACATATGAATATGATGAGAATCCAACTACATTCAATAACCTACTCCATGATGTTGAAACCTTTATATCCTGGATGTACAAAATTTACAAAGTTATCTGCCATTGTTAACTTGTACAATTTGAAAGCCAACTATAGTTGGAGCGATAAAGGATTCACAGACATTCTTTCTTTGTTGGGAGAAATGCTTCCAGCTGGTAATGACTTGCCTTTATCAGTATCTTGCCAAGAAATCCTTGGTCAGATTGGTATAGAATATGAAAAAATCCATGCATGTCCTAATGATTGTATCTTATATCGGAAGGAATACGATTGTATCAATTGTCCTACTTGTGGGTTTTCAAGATGGAAGATATGCAAGAATTCAAAAGTAAATGAAGGAGTTCCTGCAAAGGTCCTATGGTACTTTCCACCTATTCCAAGATTTCGAAAATTGTTTAGAAACCAAGAAACCTCTAAGGTGTTAACTGGCATCGCGATAGTAGAACTTGTGATGGTTATTTGCGTCATCCAGATTCACACAATTGGAAGGTAGTCGACCATAAGTGGCCAGATTTTTCTTATGAGCAAAGAAATTTGAGATTGGCCATATCGGCAGATGGAATAAATCCACATAGATTGATGAGTTCTACGTATAGTTGTTGGCCAGTTCTGTTGATCACTTACAATCTTCCTCCATTTTTGTGTATGACGAGAAAATTTATGATGCTTACTTTATTAATATCGGGTCCTAAACAACCAGGGAATGATATTGATGTTTACCTAGCACCTTTGATTGATGACTTAAAGCATTTATGGGAAGAAGGTATTGAAGCATATGATGCATATCGCCAAGAAAGATTCACCCTTAAGGCAGTCTTATTATGGACAATTAATGACTTTCCGGCATATGGAAACCTTTCTGGATGTCGCGTGAAAGGATATAATGCATGTCCTATCTGTGGTGAAAACACATGTGCAAAAAGATTGAAACATAGTAGAAAAATGTCATTCATAGGCCATAGAAGGTTTCTTCCTGAGAACCATCCTTATCGAAGGCAAAAGAAAGCATTTGATGGAAAGCAAGACTTTAACATTGCAGAGACCATTGAGTGGTCGTGATATTTCCAAAAGCAGTTAATAAAATTAATTGTCGTTGGGGAAAAATGAACGAAAACTTCAAGCATCGGAGGATGGTAGTCATCCATATTGGAAGAAGAAATCAATATTCTTCGAACTTGCGTATTGGGAGCATCTACATGTCCGACATGTTCTTGATGTGATGCACATCGAGAAAAATATATGTGAAAGCCTGGTCGGCACATTACTTGGCATTCCAGGGAAAACAAAAGATGGATTAGCAGCACGCCTAGACCTTGTGGATATGAATGTCAGGTTGGAATTGGCACCAAAGGAGGGGAAAAAGAAAACTTTTTTGCCAGTGGCATGTTATACATTAAGTAAAGATGAGAAAAGGAAATTTTGTAGCTCCTTGTTGGGAATGAAGGTTCCTACAGGTTATTCATCCAATATTAGAAGCCTTGTATCAATGAAGGAATTGCAACTTTTTGGTATGAAATCACACGATTGTCACACTTTGATGCAACAGTTACTTCCAGTTGCCATTCGTGGTGTCTTACCCAAACATGTTAGATATACTATCACTTTCGATTGTGCTTTTTCTTCTTGAGTTGTGTAGCAAAGTGATAGATGTCTCGAAGTTAGATGATATGCAAAGAGATATTGTGACAACATTGTGCTTACTTGAAAAATATTTTCCTCCTTCATTTTTTGATGTCATGCTCCATTTGATTGTTCACCTCGTACGTGAGGTTAAATTGTGTGGACCAGTTTGGTATAGATGGATGTACCCATTTGAAAGATTCATGAAAACATTGAAAGGTTATGTGCGAAACCGCAATCGACCCGAAGGTTGTATAGCCGAATGTTATATTCTTTGAGGAGGCTCTAGAATTTTGCTCGGACTACTGTTTAATGTACTGCTGTTGGCATCCCAACAAGGAATCGTCAATTGGAGTTTACTGCACCTTTATCACGAGATCGAGCGCCTCCACCAATCATGAGGAGTGGGAGCAAGCACATGGTCATGTATTAGAAAATAATGATGAGATAGAGCCATATATCGAGTAATTTCTCCAACTCATTGGTACTTTCAAATGCGACATTAAATTATAGTATCTAATCGTTTCTTCAACAGCAAACACATGGCTCATTTGAAGGCAACATTTCATCAGAAAGCAAAGTCAAAAAAGTGGTTACAAGATGAGCACAATCGGACTTTTTATTCCGTGGTTGTGATCGTAAGTTACATGCAAATTAATGGGGTATTTATAATTTATGAAGATTAATATATAATTCAACTTTTGTGCAATTTATAGGTTACAAATGCAATTAACCATTCGACACATCAAATCTCTGAACAATTAAAGTGGTTGGCGCATGGACCAAGCACGCGAGTATTCAAGTATTCTGCATATTTAATTCTTTATCACACAAAAGAGCGTGATGGCGTGCGGGTAGTGCAAAATTCAGTAAGCGTTGCAAAGACTATGCAACTTTCTAGCGCAAAGGATAGGAATCCAATTGTGTCGGACATGGTATTCTATGGCGTTATTGATGAAATATGGGAGCTCGATTACCATCTCTATCAATTCGGTGTTTAAATGTAGTTGGGTTGATAACAATGGTGGTATTAAAGTAGATGAACATGGTTTCACATTAGTAAACCTCAAAAGGATAGGGTTTAAATCTGATTCAGTCATCTTAGGTAGTCAAGCGAAACAAGTTTTTTACCTTGAAGACCCTGAGGATCCCACATGGTCTGTTGCACTTGCAACTCCTAGTAGAGACTACTTTGAAAATATTATTGGTGATAATTTGGAAGCGCAACAAACTATCAATGTTTTTCCGAGGGCTCCCAATAATGGATGTTGACGAATTAGATGACAATGAACCACCGTGCATGCGTGAAGATTGTGACAGAACTTGGGTTGATGATGTTTTACCTTAGTGTGGAAATTATATTTAAATTTAAATCCTCGTTAATGTTTTGGTTTGTCTTTGTGTCACCTTTGGAATTATATTTTTTTCCCATAAATTTGCTATATCTTATGGGATTGCTTTATTTTATTTGTCACTCGATTATTTCTGTTTTGGTAGATGATACTGCTTTATCTATTATCTGTTATCTGTAAATGATACTCTTTATCACATAATTTTGATGATGGTTTTACCACCGGCATTAAATCTGGTTTGGTAAATGATCTTGCTTTATATATCGGATAATTTTGCAACACAATAATGAAATGCCGCTTTATTCTTTGTGATAGTCGTTGCACCTCCAAATTTATCAACCCTTACAGGAGATTGTAAGAATTTCAACTTTATGTTGCTTACTTGTTATTTGTTTTTCTTAATAGTTGCACATATTTTAGCAATCTCAGCTACGTGTGGACTGCAACATGATTATATTCCTGTTGGAAAAAACTTGCTTATTGTAGATTATATTAATCTAAAGCTGAATTTTTTGTTGTCAACTCACACAAGACAGAAGTTGCAAGTTTAATATTTATTGTTATCTCCATCAGTAATTTATGATATTTACCTTATATTTGCAAAGTGCAGATTTTGTGATTAATAGGTTGTCAACTCTATGACAAAAAATCAAAGCAAACGAGGAGGTAGAAACCTTGACAAGGGTAAGGAAAAAATTGGCGCTGATTTATTATACGAGGAAAATGTTGGCTGCACACAGGATTCCACTGTCACCCAATCAAACAAAATGAGTAGAGGTCCTACACATATGGACAGTATTTCAAGGCTAAGGAATAAGGGCATTATACTGAAAGTTGAATTCAATAATCGGGGACAGCCTATTGGGGAAAATGCAAAGTTCACTTGGCCAGATTGTTCGAGAGAAAGTACCAATAACTTACAATACTTGGAAGCATGTTCCTATTGACATCAAGGAGCGTGTGTGGGAAGCCGTGAATGTAAATATAAATGACCATACTTTTATTCTTCAAATATAAACTAATACTTTTGTTTGTGTTTATTAACATTTGATGTTTATTAAATTTTTTATGGATTTGTAGTTGGCGTACAAGGTTGATGTTGCTTGGAAAAAGGGATGTTTGACCTCGGCAAATGATAAGTGGCGGCAATGGAAAAGCAGTCTCACGCAAAACTATATTTATCCCAATTGCAAAAATCCAGAGAAGTTGCATATGCCACCTCCAGGATCAAATATTCCAGCAGACATATGGAGCAAGTTCGTGATAAGTCGTTTGTCTAATGAATTTAAAGTAAGATTTTTAAATCTCATGTCTCAAATAATTAACTCTTAATAGAATATTGTTATTGGTAATGCATTGTTGTCTTGTTTATTTTTTAAGGAACTAAGTGAGAAACAACAGGAAAGGAGAGCCCAAAACAAATACCCTCATCGACTTTCTCATGAAAGGATATGCGCCTAGTCAAGAGATAGTAAGTAATGTTTAATTATCACTTACAATAAATTTTATACCTTAACGAACAGGTATTTAAATAATATTGATTCATTTGTTATTGTTATTAGAAGGATGAATTATCTACGATAATGAAATCAACCGAGCTATCCTTTGGAAGAAAGGCCGACTAATAAAGAAGGGAGTTTGTTGGTGATCAATCAAGGCAACAACCTCAAAATTGTAAGTAAATGTTTTAGATTTTGGCTTGTTATGTTAATGGTTCCCATCCGGATATTAGTCAATATATGTTTTTGTGCATTGTAGGATGATGGTATCTTACAAAAGAGGGAGGGAAAGTTAATGCTTGGTGAACCGACACAAGACATTCTAATGATTGCACTTGAATCTAAGGAACATGGTAGGCGTATAAGGGCGGATGGAGCTTACGTCACTCCAAGTACATACTTTGGCTTGTCAAAATGGGGTCTCACGTTATGTATTTAATGATCAACAAAATATGTTGTTGGAGCAACATAAAAATTTTAGAGCAGGAGGATCGGATAAACAAGTTAGAAGCAATGGTTTTCAAAAATGGCAAATGCGAGATTGAGAATGATGAGAAGGAAGTTGTAGTGTGAAGTTTCCTCAAACCTTGCAGAAAATGAGTTTAACTATGATCATGGTCTATCAAATGAGATGAAAGCGACAGTGATCGATGTGGAGTTTATTAGCGTGAGCCTTTACTGTATCTTTAATCTTTAATGATATCATTGAAATTGTCCAATTTAAATACATTTATTTTTTATACAAGCATTATGTTTTGTCTTACAAGGGTCAATTAGTTGCATTGAGTGTGGAATCGCATCCATGTAGCTTTTGGTACAATTGTTAATATTGGGGAGATGATGAGCATCTTAATGGTGATCCAAGTAAGCATACAAACCATTGTTTCGTAATGGTTGATGAAGCATTGGATGAAACCGCCTTTGCCAATTCCAACACTGTGTGTCAAAGCATTGGTGATGCTATCGGATCACATGTAGCTTAGCCCGGACACTTGATGCAAACACAAGAGTCTTGATAAATGCTACAATCTATTTAAATTTAGCTATACAAGTGCCTAACAAGTATATGTTTTCATAAACTAGAAGGTCAAGGGAAAAAACCTGATCTGTGGCAAAAGGAAGCATCGATTGCAATCACCAAATGTGCAATCATTAACGTGATCATCGATATGCCTAGATCACTATGGTACATTGTATTGTTATTGCAAGCGTGCTCTTCATGATCACCGATCTATGAAATTTATGTTGGAGTATGATGTATTTGGTGGTAAGTTCGAAGCCGTGTTTGCCTTCAAGACATCATTCCTTTAACTTGGCACCAATTTCATACAATTGCATAGTTGTGTACATATGGTACGTATATTGTTTTCATGTACTAACACTTTGACTATTGATTTATGAGTTTTATTTATCTTGGTCTTATGCATTTTGTTGTATGTTTAAATGGTAGGCATTTATATAAAAGATGAAGGAGGAAGATAATTTGGAGAGGTTTAGATTTGTGGATCCATATGTTGTTGGGTGTCATTTCACATCGATTGATAAGAGGGCCCTTGGTTTGGCGGCTAGGTTGAATGGCACACCACCAAACCAAGTTTTGGTTCCGATTAACATAGGGTGTGTAAAATAGAGGTGGAATGCTAATTTTTTTACTTTGATAAACACTTGCTTAATTACATGCATTACTATTGTGTATATATGTAGTTTCCATTGGATTTTGACTGTCATCGATCCTCACAAAGAGGTTGTTTCGTTATTGGATCCTCTCAGTCAGCGTAATCGTGATGAGACTTGGAAGAATGTTGTGAAGATGTAAGTTTTAGTAGCAAAATATTGTCAATATTTATTATAATTTTTTTATATATACTATATGCACTAAAAGTCTATAATTTTTTTTGATTTTATGAAGGGCCTTGAAATTGTTCAACACAGACATTGGCAAGCACGGGAAGAAACACCCTTTGTGGGCAATAATCAAGGTATGTTTTACATCGTGGGAAGCTTATATAATTTGAATTATTTAGTGACATTTATATAATCAAGTTATTTGTGAATTATTTAGTGACATTTTGATAATATTCAGATAACTCAGATCTATTCTGGAATTGGCTGAGGTGGGTATCAAATTAGTTTGAGTTAGATCTACAAATTCCTTATTTTTTGTTAAGCATAACCTAATCTGACCTCCTCCCCGACATTTTGTTTTGCCTTTGATCTGCTTCTTGACTGTGGCTAAATTGACATTGTGCTCTGATCGGGCTACTTACTCCAATCTATTCTGGAGTGTTTTGCCAATCGACATTGTGTTCTGGAGCAAATTGACATTGTGCTCTGAATTGGCTGCGATGCTGATTCCTGGAGCAAAATGACAGTGTGCTCTGAATTGCCTGCGATACTGGTATTACCCTTCTAATTTGCAATTTTCTCACTATCGCTCTTAATTGTTGGAGCTCAGCATAACATGTGTCAAACAAATGTAACCACATCACTGAAAAATGCAATCCAACAGGGCATAAATTTTCCAATGATGATGAAGTAGATTGCACAGATAGTTGTGAGGAATGTCTCAAAAGGATTTTTGCTCCTATCATCCTATGGATATAAAGTTAGCAATTTAAAGTCAAATATTTATTCAGTATCTTAAAGCATGCATAATAAGGCAATGCATGTACTATCATGATATGAAATTCATCTTCCATTAGTATGATTTATGGCATTCTACTGAACTTTTTTTCAATCTTGCATATTGAGTGTTTTCCCTTTTTTTCTAAGAACAATATTCCTATTTCTTATTGTGAGTAAAAGAATCAAAAGTCAGACCCAAAATCTTCTTTATTTATAAATGTTACAACAATACTACAGAAAAGTTGCAAAAAGTCACTAGTAAAAAAAAAAACCTTACTGACAAGCAAAAAAAAAAATACTAGCAAGACGCATATCTGATTGATCTATACAGCAGTGATTTGAACCAATTTAGAAGCCCATGCTTTACATTCTTCAGTAATGCGGCTTTAGCTTCTTCTTCTGTTAAACATAGCGTTTCATGTTAAACATTTGTACTAATCAAATTGGCAATGAGCGTATCTCATTTTGATCTTTACGTGTGTTTCTTACGCATTGCTAGATGATGTTTTTCCATCACAGGTTCCCTTCAACCGGATGGAGCTCAATGCGGGTATTTTGTTTTCACGATATATGAGAGAGATAATTGAAGCGCCGCATCCTTTGACAAGTCTTCCCTACGATCAATAGTAATATTAGATATTTTTTCAAATTTTCTTATTGATACCATAGCGTTTAATTACATTTTCATTTTTCACATGCAGTTCACAAATTACATGATAGGTGCAAAGGAAATTGATGAAATACGTTAGTGGGCTGATTGCATACAAGATTACATATCGATGATTAGGAGAGATTTGTGTACATACATCTTTTGGTTACATTCTATAAGTGTTTTGCTATGCAAATACTGTTGGTGCATATGATGTGTAGTTGTTTTGCCACAGTACTTTTTCATATATATCGGTAAAAGTGATCGTTTAAAATGTAATGTGACCTTGTATTTTACATTGCTACAAGTGGAGTGTATATATGTGTTTTCTATAATTCTTATTGATGTTGTATGATTTATATTAAAAATGCAACATCTACAACGCTTTATTATGTGTATATATGTGTTGAGAAATGACAACGCTGAAAAAATCGTTGTCTATGAGCAAAAGTTACCGTGGTAAATTGAATTCGAAACAGCGGTGAAAAATGGTTGTAGATTTAAGGAAAGACAACGGTGAAAAACCGTTGTCTATTAGAAAAAAAACCGTGGTAAATCGACCCGTTGTAAATAGTGGTTTGGTCAAAGACAACGGTTAAAAACCGTTGTCTTATCTTTGAAAAGACAACGATTTTTCACCGTTGTCTTTGACCAAACCACTTTTCACAACGGGTCGATTTACCACGGTTTTTTTTCTAAAAGACAACGGTTTTTCACCGTTGTCTTTCCTTAAATCTACAACGGTTTTTCACCGTTGTCTTTGACCGACCCCCTTTTCACAACGGGTCGATTAACAACAGATTTTTTGGCTAATAGACAACGGTTTTTCACCGTTGTCTATTCGATTTTTTGGTGTAGTGTTAGAAACAAAGTGAGATTGGTCACGAAAGGGTTTAGTTAAGTAGAAGGTTTAGATTACGATGAAACCTATGCCCCTGTAGCTAGATTAGAATCCATCTGAATATTGTTGGCATACACTGCACATCGAGGATTTAAATTATTTCAAATGGATGTCAAGTCATCGTTTTTGAATGGAATTATTAAGGAAGAAGTGTACGTTAGTCAACCCTCAGGATTCGAAAGCCTAGACAAATCCAATCTTGTCTTTAGACTCAAGAAATCTTTATATGGACTAAAACAAGCTCCTAGAGCTTGGTATGAGAGGCTTTCTATATACCTTAAGTCTAAAGGGTTTAGCCAAGGCTTAGTCGACCTAACCCTCTTCGTAAAATTCATAGGCAAAGAAATTTTTATAGCACAAATCTACGTAGATGACATAATATTTGGAACCGCTAATTCAATCCTACTAAATGAGTTCATTTCATCCATGGAAAGTGAATTTGAAATGAACTTAGTAGGAGAATTAAATTTCTTTCTAGGATTACAAATTAAACAAACTAAAGAAGGAATCTATTTACATCAACAAAAGTATGCTAAGGAATTAATTAACCGTTTTGGAATGCAAAATGCTAAAATCGTTAATACACCCATGGCAACAAATGTTAATATAGGAGAAGTTGTAGAAGGAAAACCTATTGACCTAAAATACTATAGGAGCGTGATAGGGAGTCTCCTTTACTTAACTGTGAGTCGACCCGATATATTATTCGCAGTAAGTATGTGCGCAAGGTTCCAAACTTATGCCAAGGAGTCGCACCTAACATTAGTTAAGCGTATTCTTAGATATCTAAAGGGCACACTAAGCGTAAGTTTTTGGTATCCTAGATCTACCAAGTTCGAACTAATCAGCTACTCCGACTCAGATTATGCCGATAGTAAACTCAATAGAAAGAGCACGAGTGATTGTTGTCAACTTCTCAGCTCAAGTATAATGAGTTGGTGCAGTAGGAAGCAACACTGTGTTGCCTTATCTAGCACCGAAGTCGAATACATCGCAATGGGCGAGTGTGTGACTCAGTATCTTTGGATGAAGCACACTCTCCAAGACTTTAACTTAAACTTCAACAATATTAACACTCACATAGATAATATTAGATTAATCAACTTAACCAAGAATCCCATATACCACTCTAGGACCAAACATATAGAGGTCAAACACCACTTTATTCGAGAACATGTATCTAACGGAACTATACAACTCGAATACGTGGAATCCAAGTCAAAACTAGCCGACCTTTTGACCAAGCCTCTACTCAAAGCCAAATTTAGTCTACAAAGATGAAAATTGGTCATGTGCGTAATAGAGTAGGATTTACAAATTTTTATATACTCTATTATTTACTTTTCATGTTAATGGAACTAGCTTAGGCTTTACCCTAGATATCATGTGCCTATAGATTTAAGGAGCCAACACATCTCACAACACATAGGACTAATGTGTTTGTGTACTTAGCCACGTAGATGGGCGTGAGATGTTAGGACCTTACGTCTGGTTCCAGATGTAGATCTAGTGCATCGACATGAACTACGGAGTATAATTATCTAAATTAACCAACTCTAATCAGGACTTGTTGATGATTTCATATCAATCAAGTCAAATAGAATTGAACATACAAATAGATGAGCTTATATTTAAACTACTATTTTCAAAATTTATTTGGAACATGCTTGGACTTAAAACTAAATTCAAAAACTATATTTAAAAAAAACCACTCTTTTCGATTTATGGAAAAAGGGGGAGAAAGTCCAAAGTTAAGGGATCAATTTTCAATTTTTAATGGCCCTTAACTTAGTACATATCTTATATCTTTTAATGGCCCAAGTTAAGTAAATATTTACTTAACTTAACATTTAAAACTTAACCTTCTTAATTAAAATAAGGGGAGAAAGGCCAAGGTTAAGAAATCAAATTTTGATCTCTTAACTTAAACTTATTTTATACACTAAGGCCAATATTAAGTAATTTTGATTACTTAACCTTTTAAAGTAGAAACATTATGGGGGAGGGTTAAGGTTCTTTTTTAAGTACTCACCTTCGGTCAAGGGGGAGGTTACCTTATAGGGGATTACTTGAAAAAGAGTCTTACTCATACTCATACTTAAGCTAACTTACTAAATTACTCAGACTAACTTGTTAAGCTATGCATATTCCTTTATATTCATGTTTTATGCTAGTCATTCACTTAATACATACAATTTATTTCCTTAACTTTGTGTGGATTTTCCATAGATCAAAAAGGGGGAGATTGTTGGTGCAGTAGGCACCTATGTCGAACCTAAGTTTTGATTATAGCAAAAGACACAAAGTTAAGCCCATATTGTTATCTGACGAGCTGAATCAAGTGTGTAGGAATGCTAAGTTAAGCTGAAGGTCAGCGACACCCAGAGGAAACCATGGTGGTCAGGCAACACCAGGAGGACTTCGGTGGGAGCCGAAGTCCTCAGGTGGAGACTGGAGGCAAAGCTACAATCACAAAGGTAAGCTCAAGGTAAGCTCGTGTGTGTGAGCATAAGTAAGGTCATATCCTCCGTACGGGGACGTCCTTAGGCGACGATCCGACCAAGACTTCCCATGGAAGGTCTAAGTCGAGATCGGATGGTAAATGGCCATAAAATTTACTTAAATTAACTGCATTTTCGAGCTAACTCTTCATTGCAGCTGGAAACCCTAGCAACAGTTGACTATAGGCTGTTGGCAATCGATTGCTACCTCTATCAGTTGACTGATAGGGTTGATCAGTCGACTGTTGGTCAAAGATCAGCTTTGAGGAGAGTTAAAACTTATCATCATTTTTCAAGGGTTATGTCACGCCCCGATAGCATGCCGTGCCGAAAAGAAAACAGACGACATCTCCCCTGTACGTGGCAACCTTTCGAGTTAATACAAGGCCCGTAGGCCCACAATAAAAACAACACATAAAAATATAACCAAACCACAACAACATAACAAACTAACTACAACAAATACACAGTGGAAACAACACAACAATAATACAATCCCACACGCATCCATACCGGTATGACTAACACCAAAACTAAGAACCACCGTAACAAAACCAGAAAGAAAGATACAACAACAATAGTACATCACGAAAACTCCAAATACACTACACCCATGGAAAAAGCCCAAAACGACCACCAAAGTCTCGAAGATGAGATGATATGTCAGCCGGCGGTGCTCCAAACCATCACGAAGACTTTTACCTATTACCTGGGCGACAGAAAAACCTAGGGTCTGTGGTGGTGAGTAAAACTCAGCAGGTAATAGAAAAACATGTATATATCAAATATCGCATGTAATTCAACAACATGATCTAGAGATACAACAGGTATATCAGCATAGTATATAAATACAAGCATATACCGTCTAACCAAATGGACAACGTAAAATGTAGACATACCTGAAAGTCTGCTACGCTACTCTGATACAACCTAAGCATATATCCAACATATATATAACAGGAAGAGTAATACCAACTCACAATATACTCATGCTACAGGTTAAGATATCTAATGGTCTGTCCAACACATATACAAGTATCTGACACAACCGTATAACAAATGTAAGAAGCATGCATGAATATGATGTACACCCAAATGCACCAAGCATAGTACAATCAAATGGAACATCACAATAAGCATATATATATAGACTGCATCTATATATATATATATATATATTAATTACAACCTATATATATATATATGTATATATATGGTAATATGCAAAGCGCCATAAGATACGACAATGCAGCATGCATGGTCATGCCTGCACACCCCTACTCGCAACCACGACCCCAGTGTGGCCTAGGTGGCACGACATGACAACTGTCCCAACTCAACACCAACCACCACTCTAGAGTGGCCGAGTGGGTAGTATGATCAAGTAGCATATGAGCGTAAAGAGCTCGCTACACAATGGAAGTCCCTGCTGCTGGCCACTCCAACTGACACTACCAATGAGTGGTCGAGTACCACGCACCCAGGACAACTACACGAAACTCCAACTACCACTGTCTATAGTGGTAGAGTGTGGCACAACAAATGCTCTGCCTTCACACCAGTTACTCCTCGAGGAGTAACCTGGGAGGCAAGATAACTGACGACCCTCTCAACTCCAAGGGAGACTATGTCGTCAGAATGCATGCAAATGACATGAATATGCTATCACACGTGCAGCCATCTACCACAGACTCTCTGTCAACAAAGAGTTGTAACCATCTGATCCATACACTCTCTATCCTGTAGAGAGTTGTACTCAACTGATCGACGAACTCTCTATTCTGTAGAGAGTTGTACTTAACTGATGATAATTCTCTATCCAATAGAGAGTCATACTCAACTGATCGATGTGTTGGTGTAATTGGCCCAGGTCACGATTGACCAGACTCGAGTTTGACTCGAGTGAAGTTTTGATCTTTGACAAAGGGATTTGACAAAGTGATTTGGCATTGATGTTTGACATTAATGTCGATTAATATGTTGGGGAGATTGTTGGAGCAATCGACCCGGGTCATGTTTGACCGGACTCGAGTTTGACTCGAGGGAGACCTTAATGGTTGACTAGGGTTGACCATGTGATTATGGGAAAGTCCAAGCATGGGTCTTGGCAAGGTAAAGTCCAAGTCATGGGTACTTGGCATGGAAAGTCCAAGTGGGACACTTGGCATTTGGTAAAGTCCAAGTCTTGAGTACTTGGCATGAAAAGTCCAAGTGGGACACTTGGCGCATGGAAAGTCCATGTCATGGGTACTTGGCATTTGGGAAAGTCCAAGTCTTGAGTACTTGGCATGAGAAGCCCAAGCATGGGTCTTGGCAAATGAGAAGTCCAAGCATGGGTCTTGGCAAATGGAAAGTCCAAGCATGGGTCTTGGCATTTGGGAAGTCCAAGGGGATTGATATTGGCGGCGTAAAGTCCAAGCGGAGTCTTGGCGACGTAAGTCCAATGTGCCTTGGCGGTGTAGACACCGTTAGCATGACAATAGCCGAGGGAAGCACCTGGAGGCTAGCGCGATGGATGAACTAGTCATGGATGACTTGGAGGTATCCGAGAGGCGTGAGGCTGATGGAGGTGGCTAGAAGGCTTAGGTCTAGGCTAAGGGTGGTCTGGCAAGTATGGGGGCACCATACTTGGGTTAAAACCTCATTCTTGAGGTTGGCAGTCAACTGGCATTATGGCCGGTTCGACTGCCATGAGTCGACTTGAGTTCGACTGCCAGCTTGGGGCTGAAAATTCCTTGGAAGTCGACTGCTCGTTGGTAGCGATCATTGCCCGATCAGTGTCGAGCCGAACGCTCCGTAGCCATCGGGCGATCGATCGAGAGTCCCGTTGGAACTTGTCCAACGTGGATTGAGTCGTTGTCTCACGACAACAGTGGCATCAGTCGACTGGGGACTTATGGCAGTCGACTGATAGGCAGAAATCCAGCCCGACGCAGGATAAAAGGGAGTTGTTCATGGAGATTGCTGCATCAGTTCTTTGGGAGCTTACTTGAGGCGATTTGAAGGCGATTTGCAGGTGCATTTCAGGGCCCTTCAACCTCATCCAAGAAACCAACAAGCAAAGCGCTCAAACCCTAGTTTGTAAAGTGTTCTTTATATTTTCTTGTATTTTGCTTGTATTTTTGTGTATTACTTGTTGTAATCCATTGTATGAGGTTTCTCCACCTCCGACTTGTTGTCGAGAAGGAGTTTATTGCTTAGTGGTGTGTGATTGGCATCACTAGGGTTCGTTTGAGCCCGATCCGTGGAGTAGGAACCGTGCGGTTCCGAACCACGTTATATCCTGGTGTTCGTGATTGTATCTTTTCGTTATTGCTTTTATTATTTCTATTCCGCTGCGCATAACGAGTTTTGTAGAGACGATCACGAACGAATTCCATCTTCCTACGGGCACATCGCTATTCACCCCCCCCCTCTAGCGGCGTCAAATCTTCTACAATTGGTATCAGATGTTGGGTTTCCGGCACTGTGGCGTGTGTGTGTTCGATCATGTTTCGTAAACATGAGCACAGCGGAAGCAATTAAAATTAATAAATCTATATTTATTACAACACACACAACACACGCATGCATATTACAACAAGTGTAGACATAACCGTAAATTAAAATTTGCAATAAAAGAAATTTATCTACGTTATACCTTTCGTATGACGTGTAGCGGGAACGGCATCAACCGGAACGATCCTCGTAAGAATCGTCTCTATTCGTATCCACGCCGAGCTCCTCGGGATGACTTCGCTAAGTCACGAGCTTCGTCTTCGTATGGGTTACTAGCCTCGTGTTGAAGACGACGTGATCGAGAGATGATCACGATCCGAATCCAAATTCGGATCCTAAAACGAGTTCTCAAAACTCGCTTCTCCGGAGAGGTATTCGTCAACCGTTTGATGAATCCTTCGTCCTCCACCTCAGAGGATTACCGGAGATCAAATCCCCGGTAAGTTAGCCGCTGTCGGAGCACTAACCGTCGTCCAAACGATGCTCCGACGAGAGGAGAAGAAGCTGTCCAGAAAACTGGACAGCTTGGTGGAGGAGTAGGCGCCGGCCAAAAACAAGGAAGCCAAGTGCTCACCTTGATGCCAAACCTAAGGAGGATCGCCGGAACTCTTCCGGCAGCAGCTCGACGCCGGCGAGGAGGAAGGAATCAGCCTTCTAGACGCCGGTTGGAGGAGCTTTGGGCTGGGCGGCGGCAGCTTAGGGTTGGGCGCCGAAATCACCAAGGGTGAGGTGGGCGGCAACTACCATTAGGGTTTATGGATTAGGGTTTAAGCCCTATTTTATAGAGAACTAATTCTCTTAATGGTTAATGGATCATATCCATAAAGCCCATTAACCCGCTCCATTAAGATAAGTTAAAATTAACCAAACCATTATGGTTTATTTTAAGTTAAAACGAACCGAACCAACTTTTGGTTCATTCGTTTAAAATAAACCAAACCCTTTGGTTTATTCTCATCCATTGGATTAGAACCAAACCATTTTGGTCCATCCTTTATGTCTTCATAAGACACGGCCCATCCACGCTTCCATTGCGACTGAAACAATTTCATGCTCGCTTTATGTTTGGTCCAACCAAACATAGTTTCTCTCGGTCTGAGAATCCCATTCTCAAGCTCGTTTTAAATCCTTTGGATTACGCTCGTTGTGCGTGTGACCAAATAGGTTCTCGGTTTATGTTGGCCATCTATAATTAACCATTAATTATAGAACGATCATGAGTGGCACCTAGTAGTACATCATGATCCCCAATTAACCGAAAAGATCAACGGTTGATCCAGAACTATTTCTGAAACCCTTCAGTAGCTCGAATGAATCGTGCCCCATTCACTTCACTCATCTTATACTCACTTGGTTCAGGACATGGTCTATTGTGTCAGTCCCCACTAGGCTGACTACGTCACACCTAGCCCAAGTATCATTTCCTCGTCCTACGGATTCTAGTTACTCCACATATATCGAAGAGTACCTTACTCTAAACATGTAATGCTTTGGCCAAAGACTTTAGTAACAATCCGACGAGAGGCCATGGGTATACATCTCCTCGCAAGGAGTGGTGAATCCTTTATCGGCTATTCAAACACCTTCGATCACTTCGACTTATACCCAATCATCCCGGGTCCACATCTCCTTAGAGATGTTTGCTTAAGATGTCAAAGCATAAGTCTCCATGATCAAGATGACTTGAATACCGCAAGTCAAAGGAACATCGCACTTAAGCCACAGTAAGAACTTCATTGACATATCTATATATGCAGAGAACCATATGAAGTCTTAAGGCTGGTCACTCCAATGAACTAGTTACCATAACTAGCATCCACGATTAACTCCGGACATCACAATGTCTCCAGCCAGTGAGAATCAGCTGCTTGGATACACCAAGGAGTATACCTCGTGCTAGTCTCGACAGAATTGATGGTGTCCAAATCCATCAATTCATCGACTGGGGATAATTCCGATACATCACAATTACACATGTAGAGATACTCACTAGTTGTGATCCAATCACAAATTCTCTCATGCTGTGAATCGTATCGTGGACATCCAGTAAATGAGTTTAAGATCCAATCAAATACATGAAACAAGTATACTCAAATAGTGAATCTTCATTTATCATATAAATGGTTCATACATAAGGCGATTGCCTTAGGACATCTCTCATATATTACTAACAGACTCCCACTTGGCCTAATGCCAATCGCTACGGTATCCAATACCATAAGCTCTAACATGTCCCTCAAACTTACTTTGAGGTAATGCTTTAGTCAAAGGATCCGCTAAGTTCCTTTCAGTGGGAATTTTCTCGATTTGTATTTCGTTCTTACTGATGATCTCTCTGATAAGATGATAGCGGCGAAGCACATATTTGGATCGTTGATGAGACCTTGGCTCTTTCGCCTGTGCAATTGCTCCATTGTTGTCGCAGTAGACCGGTATTGCTTCAACAATGGCCGAAATCACACCAAGTTCATGAACAAACTTCTTGATCCAAACCGCTTCCTTTGCTGCTTTCGAAGTTGCAATATATTCTGCCTCAGTGGTAGAATCCGCTACAGTCTCTTGTTTGGAACTTTTCCAACTCACTGCGCCCCCATTCAAGGTGAACACGTATCCAGAATAAGACCTGGAATCATCCTTGTCTGTCTGGAAGCTGGCATCCGTATACCCGTGTATCACCATGTTCCCTTCTCCATATATTAGGAACACATCCTTAGTTCTTCTCAAGTACTTAAGGATTGTCTTAACAGCCGCCCAATGATCCATTCCTGGATCGGATTGGTATCTGCTCGTGACACTCAGAGCGTACGATACATCGGGCCTCGTACATAACATAGCATACATGATAGATCCTATTGCGGATGCATAGGGAATCTTACTCATGCAAATCCTCTCGTCTTCTGTGCGCGGACACATAGACTTCGAAAGGTGTACCCCATGCCTGATGGGCAGATAATCTTTCTTGGATTCCGACATGCTAAACCTCTTTAGCACTCGGTCTATATATGTAGACTGCGAAAGACCAAGCAACCGTTTCGATCTATCTCTATAGATCTTAATCCCAAGGATGTAGGTTGCTTCTCCCAGGTCTTTCATGGAGAATGTCTTGGATAACCAAACCTTAACTGACTGTAAGATTGACACATCGTTTCCTATAAGTAATATGTCATCGACATACAATACTAGGAACACGACTGCACTCCCACTAACCTTCTTGTACACACAAGGTTCGTCTGGATTTTGTGAGAAATCAAACTTTTTGATCGTCTCATCAAAACGGATATTCCAGCTCCTGGATGCTTGCTTCAATCCATAAATGGATCGTCGCAATTTGCATACCTTGGTTTTATCAACCGATGTGAAACCCTCAGGCTGTATCATATACACGTCCTCGAGTAGGTTTCCATTAAGGAAAGTTGTTTTCACATCCATCTGCCATATCTCATAATCATAATGAGCCGCTATGGCCAGGAGCATCCGAATGGATTTAAGCATAGCTACAGGCGAATAGGTTTCGTCATAATCAACACCTTGTTTTTGACGATATCCTTTCGCCACCAATCTAGCCTTATAGGTAATCACATTACCATCCATGTCGGTTTTCTTCTTGAAAACCCACTTGCACCCTATAGGCTTTATGCCTTCAGGTTGGTCAACCAAGTTCCAAACTTGGTTTTCATACATGGAATCCATTTCCGACTTCATGGCATCAAGCCACTTATCCCTTTCTGAACTTGTCAGCACTTCTTCATAACTGGTAGGCTCCTCATCATCAATGAGTAACACGTCGTTCGATTCACTTACGAGAAATCCATATCTCTCAGGAATGTTGCGTGTTCTACCAGATCTACGAAGATGTGGTGTTACAATAGGTCCAAATTGATTGCTCATCACTATGAGTTGCCTCACCGCTGTGCTTCACCGTATCTCATCAATGTCTATTTGAGTCTCTCGAGCCTCCTCAAGCTCGACGACACTCCCACTGCTTTTCTTGCAAGAGAAACTCTTTCTAGAAACACAAAGATGCCTAAACAAACACTTTTGTTCCACAGATGATAGAATTGGTAACCCCTTGTTTCCTTAGGGTATCCAATAAATAGACATTTATCGACTTAGCATCCAATTTGTCTCGATACAAATTGGCTTCATAAAGGTGGACAACCCCATATCTTCAAGTAAGATACATGAGGTTTCTTACTATTCCATATCTCATATGGAGTAGTTGAGACTACCTTGGTAGGCATTATGTTTAACAAGTAAACAACTGTCTGAAGTGCATAGCCCCAAAAGGACTTGGGAAGAGTTGCATGATTCATCATTGACCTGACCATGTCCAACAAGGTCCGGTTACGCCTCTCAGATACATCATTATGCTGTGGTGTATAGGGCGGAGTCCATTGAGACAATATGCCATTGTCTCTTAGATAATCAAGAAACTCTTGACTTAAGTATTCACCACCTCGATCCGATCGAAGTATTTTAATACTCTTGTTATGTTGTTTCTCTACTTCATTTCTGAATTCTTCGAACCTTTCAAAGGCTTCAGACTTGTGTTTCATCAAGAACACATACCCAAACCGTGAGTGATCATCGGTGAAGGTAATGAAGTAGCTATAGACTCCTAATGCTTGAGTTGACATAGGTCCACATACATCAGTATGTATTAGACCTAGTAACTCTCCCACTCGTTCACCTTTTCCAGTAAAAGGTAACTTAGTCATCTTGCCTTTTAAGCATGATTTGCATCTATCGTATGAATCCAATTCAAACGATTCCAGAATTCCACATCGGTGTAATTCGGACATGCGTTTCTTGCTTATATGGCCAAGACGACAATGCCACATATAGGAGTCTATTTGATTATCCTTTTGAGCACGCGTGTTGCTCACTTCGATATTGAAGATGTCACTGGATACGTCCAACGTATAAACACCATTGCTTAAAGTTCCAGTTCCATAAAGAACTCCATTCAAAGTTATGTAACAACAATTGTTACTAAAAGTCAAATGGTACCCATTTCTATTTAAACAAGAAATAGAAATGATGTTCTTTATTAACGAAGGAACATAAAAGCAATTGTCCAGTTCTAAGACAAGTCCTGTAGGGAGTTTCAATAAATGCGTTCCAATGGCGACTGCAACAACCTTTGCTCCATTCCCAATACGCAAATTTGACTCTCCCTTGACGAGTCTTCTTCTATTCCTTAGCCCATGTATGTCATTACATATATGTGAGCCACACCCAGTATCCAATACCCAAGTGTTTGAGGAAATAGAATGACAATCAATAACGAAGATATCTGAAGAAGATGGGGCATCCGATGCCTTATTCTTCTTCACGGACTCAAGATAAATCTTGCACTTTCTTCGCAAATGGCTCTCCTTGCCATAATGATGGCAAGTTTCCTTTTGTGCTAGTTCTACCTTCTTAGCCTTTCTCTTCTTTCCCTTCATTCCTTTGACTTCCTCTTAGAACCTTTCTTCGAGGAATCAACTAATAGACTGCCCCCGCTCATGCTTCTCAAGACTCCACAGTCTTCAAAGATATTGAGCAGTACCACAGATGAACCTTCTAGCATCTCAGAGGTGAAGAGGAGCTTTGAGACTTCGAACCTTTCGAATCTCACTTGCTCATCAACCAACTCACAAAGATGAAGGACTACGATATGAGCATCCATATGCTCATGCTGCTTTCGTAGCTTGGGTTCCATTGCGGCTAGCATGATGCAACTCATTTGTTCAAAATCACTCACATGTTTCTGATAGGCCAACAATTGGTCCAGAGTTGCATCGTCACTAGGACGTACGGGAAGAGGCGCTTCGAGGACATTTGCAAGCTTTTCAACCTTGAGAACAATTCTCAAGCTTCTAAGCCTGTCCAAGAAGCTCGGCCCAGTCAATTTATCCGAATCCAAAATGGAACGCAAATTCAAAGACATCATGATCAATCTTATAAATACAAAACGAGCATATATGAGAAAATGATTTTAAAATGCATCAATATACATTTATAAATCCCATTAATTTTTTGAATTTCAAAAACCCCAAAATCACTTCGGGAGATCATAGGTCCATCTCCGAATGGGCTGATATCCATCATAGTTATGAACAACCTTAGAGAGAGTCCAACAAGCCATTCATAACTATGACGGTAGGTATCAACTATACCGATTGCATATCACGTATATGCAACTATCACAATGTGCTATCAACTCATTGAATGTTCACACATACATCGGGTTGTTAACACATTAACAAGTATGCATCATATGCATAGCACCCAACTTCACCTCCCTTTACATCGACCTTGGAGAGAGTCCAACAAGCCGATGCTCCAGGTTAAAGCCAACCCATTAATTGGGACATAGTTTTAATATGGTTAGAGTGCATTCAACCAATTAGCCCAGCTTGGAGAGAGTCCAACAACCAAAGCTAACGATTGACCTCTGACTCTTACCATATTAGTATTAAACTATTCCATGGTTTGAACATATTCGGGTTCGAGCCGGGCTTGGAGAGAGTCCAACAACCCAAACAAGAAACGGAATTCTGGTTCTAACCATATTAATGGAAGGTGTAGGCTTTAATATTGTTTAAGGGTTTTTATGTCTCATCCTCTTTGCTTGCAAATAACTATTATCTACATGGCATGACATACATGACATACATCTACATGTCACGACACGCATGGCATAATGTTATGCATCTAATGCAATTACATGGCATACAATTATGTCATGTATATATTTTTTTATATGTCATAACTATTTATGGAAATAAAATATGTTTAAGATTTGATTCTCCAAATCAAATCATAATTAAATTAGGAAACAATTTTCTAAATCTAATCACATATTTTATTCATGGAATTATTTGATTAAGGAAAATCTATTTAGGAAACCAATTTCCTAAATCATTAAAACTACTTATGGAAATAAAATATTTTAAGATTTGATTTTCCAAATCAAATCATGATTAAATTAGGAAACAAATTTCCTGAATCTAATCAAATATTTTATTTATGGAAAATATCAATTTCCATAAATACTTCCAACTTTCCAAAAGTGGAAGATTTCCATAAATACTTCTAGACTTTCCAAAATTGAAAAATTTCCATAAATACTTTTAAATTTCCAAAATTAGAAAATTTCCAGAAATATATTATGACTATCGCAAAACCATTTTATGATTATGTCGAAACACAACCTGGGCTCTGATACCACTGTTGGGCCGATCATGGCAGTGTGTGTTCGATCATGTTTCGTAAACATGAGCACAGCGGAAGCAATTAAAATTAATAAATCTATATTTATTACAACACACACAACACACGCATGCATATTACAACAAGTGTAGACATAACCGTAAATTAAAATTTGCAATAAAAGAAATTTATCTACGTTATACCTTTCGTATGACGTAGCGAACGACATCAACCGAACGATCCTTGTAAGAATCGCTCTATCCGATCCACGCCGAGCTCCTCGGATGACTTCTAAACAAGCCGTCTTCGACGTTACTAGCCTCGTTGAAGAGACGTGATCGAGAGATGATCACGATCCAATCCGGATCCTAAAACGAAGTTCTCAAAACTCGCTTCTCCGAGAGGTATTCGCCAACCGCTTGACGAATCCTTCGCCCTCCACCTCAGAGGATTACCGGAGATCAAATCCCGTAAGCCGCTCGGAGCACTAACCGCCGCCCAAATGACGCCCGACGAGAGAAGCAAAACTGGACAGCTTGGTGGAGGAGTAGGGCCAAAAACAAGGAAGCCAAGTGCTCACCTTGATGCCAAACCTAAGGAGGATCGCCAGAACTCTTCCAAGCAGCTCGACGCTGAGGAAGGAAGCAGCCTTCTAGATGCTGGTTGGAGGAGCTGGGCGGCAATTAGGGGCCAAATCACCAAGGGTGAGGTGGAGGCAACTACCATTAGGGTTTATGGATTAGGTTTAAGCCCTATTTTATAGAGAACTAATTCTCTTAATGGTTAATGGATCATATCCATAAAGCCCGTTAACCCGCTCCATTAAGATAAGTTAAAATAAACCAAACCATGATGGTTTATTTTAAGTTAAAACGAACCGAACCAACCTTTGGTTCAGTCGTGTAATATAATCCAAACCCTTTGGTTTATTCTCATCCATTGGATTAGAACCAAACCATTTTGGTCCATCCATTATGTCTTCATAACTGCCCATCCACGCTTCCATGCATCAAAAATTTCATGCTCGCTATGTTTGGTCCAACATGTATCAAGAGTACCTTACTCTAAACATGTAATGCTTTGGCCAAAGACTTTAGTAAATAATCCACAGAGGCCATGGCATACATCTCAAGGAGTGGTGAATCTTTTATAGGCTATTCAACACCTTCGATCACTACTTATACCTAATCATCTCGTCCACATTCCTGAGATGTTTGTTTAAGATGTCAAAGCATAGTCTCCATGATCAAGATGACTTGAATACCGCAAGTCAAAGGAACATCGCACTTAAGCTACAGTAAGAACTTCATTGACATATCTATATATCAGAAACCATAGAAGTCTTACTAGTCACTCCAATGAACTAGTTATCATAATAGCATACATTAACTCCGGACATCACAATGTTCCAAGGAGAATCAGCTGGACACCAAGGAGTATACTGATCATGACTGATGGTGTAAATCCATCAATCGACTAGGATAATGACACATCACAATTACATATGAGAGACTCAAGTTGTGATCAATCACAAATTCTCTCATGGTGAATCTATGGACATCAAGAAATGAGTTTAAGATCCAATCAAATACATGAAACATGTATACTCAAATAGTGAATCTTCATTTATCATATAAATGGTTCATACATAAATGAGGCTTTAGACATCTCTCATAAGCTACATCAATGGTCTTCATGAAAAGTAGATCAAAGAAGCTCAAGGGTGAAGAGGAAGAATCAAGGGAGGAATATTCAAGATCATCCTTCTTATGGACAAGAAGTTCAAGGAAGTCAAGAAAAGCTTCAGATGAGGGACTTCAAGAAGGTTCATCAGGAAGGAAAGATCCAAGAGGCTCAAAAGGTGATTCTCAAGAAAAAGAATACCAAGAGCAAGTAATCAAAAAGAATAGAAGGTCTAAGAAAGACATTAATACCTCAATATCTCATGTGTCTTGAATGAAAGAGCTAGGAGCAAGTGCTAAGATGAAAACCAAATGGTAATGTGGACCAAGATTAGGATCACCTCCAAGTAATAGGTTAATCAACATCCAAAGAGAAGAGGAATAAATGCTAAGGATCAATTTAATTTAGAAAAAAGTCATTCTATGATTAGGAGGAGAAGATTTCTAACACCTAGCATATAATGGAAATGAAGAAAAATAAAGATAATACCTAGGAAAAATGAAGCAAATTTCAAATAAAAATAATATTATTGGTTTTGATTAAATTCAAAACAATCTAAAAAGATTAGAAAGTCAGATAAATGTCAATAAGATTTAATGCCAAAAAAGCAAGACAATCATTTTAATGGAAAGGATTAGAATCAAGTCTAGGAGAAAAGACCAAAAGGAGCTAAAGGTTCAAGGAAACCTAGGTAACAAAAGCCTTCAATTTTCACAAAAGATGCTAGGTTTAATTATCTGATCTAGAAAACATTAATAGGCAAGATTTTTGTTAGATTATAGGTTCATAGGTAGATAATGACTAATCTATATATTTAGGAGCATTATATAAAGGTTGTGCTGGCCCTAGAAATCAAATATGCCAAAATCTAATATTAGGAAAATGAAAAATTCAATTGAAATTAGTGTATATCACCTATCAATTGTGTTTTAAAAGAAAATTATCAAAATCAAATGATTTTATCAAAATTTTAGGTATAATAAATACATGGATAGACAAAATCAACTAAAATGCAAGAAATTTTCAAAATAAGTTTAGATCATGTGTTATTTGATTATGACATCAAAACATCTAAAGACATCAATGAATCATTAGATTGATTGAATTCTATGGCATTTGAAAGGGCCAAGAAGGTTGCTTAGATTTAGATTTAGGAGAACAAAACACATCTCAATCATTGATCATTGGAATGTATTAGATATTAAGATAAAAATAGAGTTCATAGTTTTTGCCTAGACTCATCTAATTTCAAATGGATCATTGATACAAATGGATTAGTTAATCCAAAATAAGGTCATTTTAAAATCATTTTCATTTGATAAAATCATTGATATAATCAAAATTTTGATGCAATATTTGAGTTGATTATCAAACTCACTAGTTTGAGGTATTCATTTTTTTTTCATAATTGAGATTATGATAATTCAAAATATTAATATATAAATCATTTAAATTAAAATTTGATAAAAAAGATTTTAATGTATGTGATCGGCATATTGTCATGACATGTCGACTAGTTAAGGATTTTAAGTCATGTTCTGTTTAGGAAAGGTTCAAATGAGGTTTTTTAGATTTCATTATATGAATCATGATATGGATAGCATTTATCAAATTTCAATGAAATTTTGCTTTAGAAATTGGTTGAAATTGATTAAGGACAGATGACAAGTTCCTTTTAAGGGAATCTAGGATTTTGAGATGGATGCTCCTGAAGAGAGAACAAAATCTCATCAATTGGGAATTATGGTTTTGATCCCTTGAAATTGGGAGAGAGTATAGAATTAATAGTTTTTGATATGAACTGAAAAGTATAATTTATCTCTTGGAGATTGTAAGATCTATCATAGGAGATGAATAGTCCTAATTTTTGGAAAAAATTTTAAAATCATTTGAAAATTTGGGAAAGTTTTACTTTTAAAAATCAAGGAGATTTGTTTGGGAAACTTAAAATTTTCAAAATTTTGAGTTTTGTCAAACATGTTTGGGAAAAATATTTTCAAACCCAGGTTGCAAAGATTATATTTAGTGATGTTTTGATGTTTCAAAGATAATTGATTTATAAATTTCAAAATCATTTTGAGAATGTTCAATAGAGCCTGGGGGACTCGATGTGAGGGCAAGACAGTTGACTGGTTGAGTGATTAGTGAAAGTGATGGTAGAAGTGAGTCATGGCAATGGAAAGTCCAAGTCAGTCTTGGTATGTTTGGCATTTGGGTAGAAAAGTCTTGAGCATGGAGTCTTGGCAAAATGAAATGATGAAAGTCGGTCTTGAATGGAAGTCAAGTCTTGATAGAGAGTCCAAGCTTGGCTTATGAAGTCAAGCAGATGACAAGGGGAGAAGCCTTTAAGGGGATCCATCTTGGATGATGAAACTTGGAAAGGAGAAGTAGAGAGTACATAACGGATTAATGGGCTTGATGACTTGGATGGGAGAGGGAATGATCCGAGTGATAGTAACTATCTAGGAAGATGGGGCACCAATTTATTTTTGATGGGGATTTGTTCATCGCTGGCTCGATTTCCTCGAGAAAACTTGATGTTGCAAGAAATGCCTACTCGGGTGTTTCAATGTGTAAAATTTAAGGGATGAGTATGTCATCATGAGGGGCAAACATCGGGGGATTATGGCAATCATATGTCATTATCGAGTTGAGCCGAGTGATTTTCAGGTTCACAAAGAGCTCAAAAAGTTTCATTTGTATTTTGCTTTTTTATTGTGTATTACTTGTTGTAATCCATATGTTTCTCCACCTCGTTGTTGTCGAGGGAGTTTATTGCTTAGTGGTGTGTGATTGGCATCACTAGGGATCGTTTCCCGTGAAACCGGCTTGCTTCAACCGTTGCGTATCTTATTTGTGATTGTATTATTATTTTTTTCAGCGATTCCCATCTTCCTACGGAATCGCTTCATCCTACACGAGATTATCACTTACTCATCGAGAGTTTGCGAGTTAATCATATTTAGTGATCAACTCATCACGACTCTCTATCTGAGAAACTATCACTCATCCTGAGATGACTCATCAATTAGATCAATTAACTAATCACCCACCAACCACTAATAACAACAAATGGTTAGTAACAAGTATACAACATACGAATACTTGAAAAAAAAATCCTACATTTAGGGCAATACCTACCCACAGATGACCTTTTTGCCAATTTATAAATTGGATCATCCCCCGTACTATCATTTACACCCTACAAAACATCTAGGCCAATTTACATCACATCTATAATCCTAAATCATAATAAATGAAATGTGATATGAACCTGAGTAAATATAGCCACCGACAAGTATCAAGCATAAGATAAATAAGAGCAGGGTCAAGATAATATGAACACCTAACATGCTCATATCTACGACTAAATCTGAATGCAATTACATCTACCTCACCAGGGTAGGATATTACCCACTTGCTTTGTAGACACCAATCGTCTTCACGTCCGTGAATATCTTGAACCAAAATCCTGCAAACAAAACATATATGATCCAATCATATACCAATTCTAATATTAGGATCAAATCATAATCCTACATCAACTTTATATCTCGATTCGTAGCCCAAACAAAACTACTACTTCACAGCCATTACAAAGACACAACAACCCATTTACCACTCAACTCCAGCCTTACAACTTCTCACACAGCCACCCACACTCAAGCACTAATTACCACTTTTGAAATGGTGCTTAACAACCCACCAATCCGACAATTAATAGAACAAACTAATCCCTATCTAATCAGCATATAGACAAATCACGAACCAACACCTCAATATGCCAATAATCATCCATCGTCGATAAATCTCTAACTCACGGCCGATTCACCCCTTCATGGCCAAGAACTGCATCATTAACAGCCACACTAATTTAGGGATCTAACTATTTAAAACACTTCATTAAAAACCATAGCTTAACTAATTCGTTCATTCACAGCTCTATCACAGCCCATGGTTACACTTACAAAATCTCACTGCCCCTTTTTTTCGACTATTCACAGCCACACCTTCATCGTCGGCATAGCTTCACAGCCCCTCCCCATCTCCACAGAATACGTACAATAGACAACTCAAATAAAAACCCATCCGACTAACTCCCACAGCACATCACAACCATTCTACCGAATGCAATTCACAACACAAATAGGAAATCAATCTTGCTTACTCGAAGTTGAACCTCGTCGATAGAAAAATCCCCAATAACCAGCAGCCACACCTTTCCCTATCCCCTGTTCGCCGGCACCAAATGCTGCTCAAACCATGGATCATGCTTAGCAAAAGGAAAATGCACCGTAGCCCTAAATCTAGTCCAAGGTAAGCCAAAAGCATGTTCTTACCTAATTTTTGCATCAATTGGAGCAACGGTGACAGCAACGACGTTACTGCTGATTCCTTGCTCGAGATGAACACTCACCCGAATCCCCCCCAAATCCATCTATTCATCAGAAATCCTACTGCCCTAGCCTTGCTCCGGCGAGACCGCAAAGGCAAATTACAACTAGACCCGTCGATTCTGAGCTTCCCTCCACGCGTGCTCACCGTCGACTCGTCTGCGGAGATCATCGAGGAAAGTTTGGTCACCACCATTTGTCGTGATGAAGCAGATGCCGAGAGTGGGTCGATCGCTGTCGCCTTCATTCGGGCAGAGGAGCGATCGAGATCTAGGTGACGAAGAAGAAGAGCGATCGGCGAAGGAAAAGAATTGTACAGGAAAAAGAAAGAGAAACACATTGGGGAAATTAAGGGGATGAGTAGCACAGAACGACTTTGTTAATGGAGTGGGTCGAATTTGGTAGATAAACGGGTCGGATTTCAGACCCGTTAAACCTTTTAACTCCTTCTAAGCAAAGAGGGTATTGGAGATCTCGATTTAAGTCCAGGAAAATTTCTAAAAATTCTTGAAAAATTCCATAGGGTATTCTCCCAATTACTCAACATTTATTTTATTATTATATATATATATATATATATATATATATATATATATATATATATATATATATATATATATATATTTCCGATATTTTACAGGCTAGGTGGCATCATCTCATGAAACCTAATCTGAACGTTTAGGATTTCTCAAGGCTATAAAAGAAGGGGTTCTCCACACTATTTTCATCATTCAAAAGGCTCCAAAGTGTTCCCACAACGTCGCTACTCTCCAACGATCCTACGACAACGAAGCGCTGCCGAAACGACGACAACCTGAGCTAAAACTCAAATCATCAAGTCATCGGTATTAGCTTAGTTTAAATTGCATTTCTATATCTCTGTAATTATCTTAATTTCCGAGGTTTTATCGTAATGAGGAGAGAGGAAGTGTCTCTCTACCTCATATCTTTCTCATTCTTGTATTCGTTCAACTCCTACCTCCAACGAGGAGGAGTGTCTTAGTGTTTTACCCTTCATACATGGTCTCGGACAATTTGGGCCTTGGATTAATAGCCAAAAGGCTGTGAACCAAGTAAAAAACATTTTTGTCTCATTTACTTTCCGGTGCACTCATCTTTTAATTGAAAGAAAAAGAAATTCATTTATCGCTATTCACCCACCCCTCTAGCGATTCGCTTGAATCCAACAATAGCCACCGCCTTTCTTCCCCAACTCAATTGACTATAATGCCCTTTGGGATATTTAAGAGACAACCATTATGCCGGAGTGAGGAAACTGGTGATCGGGCAATTGAGGAAGCCTGAATGTGAGAACTATTCTTAGATAGTCGATTACCATAATGAGGTAGTCGATTGATACTGAAATAAAAGGTTGGTACTCAATAAGAAGATTAGTTCTTGTGAAATACATAGGGTGCTCTATAAATATACAGGGTGCTATGGAAATACACAGGATACTCTAGAAATACAAAGGGTACTCTGGAAACATATAGGGTGCTCTGGAAACACACAGGGTGCTCTAAAAATACATATGGTACTTTTGAAATAGATAGGGTACTATAGAAAGACACATTGTACTCTGGAAATACATAGGGTACTCTGGAAATACACAGGGCACTCTAGAAAGACACATGGTGCTTTGGAAATACATAGGGTGCTCTTGAAATAAATAGGGTACTCTGGAAAGACACATTGTACCCTTAAAATACACAGGGTGCTCTAGAAATACACAGGGTACTCTGAATATATACAGGGTGCTTAGTGGGAAGGAGAGTGCTCAGGAATAAGCCTTGTGATAAAAAATATCTACCAGAACTCCTAGATACCATCATAAGTCCCCCCTTTGACTCAAACTGAAAAGCGAATTCGAAAGAAGTTTGATAAGTATATAAAGTAGGTTATTCAACTCAAGAGAACCTTTCAATACTTGAAAATAAGACAGGCATTCAGGAATAAGACCAATGCTAAGCCCATATGCTAGATACTCAAGAATAAGACTGGTGTTCGACAAATAAACTGTGTGCTCGAGAATGAGGCTTGTATTCAACAAACAAGCAAGGTGTTCAGGAAACAAGGCTAGTGGTCGGTAAATAAACTAAGTGCTCGCAAATAAGGCTTGTGTTTTGCAAATAAGCTAAGTTCTCAGGAAACAAGTGTTAGGACCTGTGCGCCCGCTAGAGGGGGGGTGAATAGTGCGTCATTGTTCGCTTGACGGAATTTGATCGTGCTTGCTACAAAACTTGTTATATGCAGTGGAAATAATAACAATAAATCAAATACAACAAGAACACAAACACAACACCAAATATAATGTGGTTTGGAACCGTACGATTCCTACACCACAAATTGAGCTCAAATGAGATCTAGCGATGCAACCAACACCACTAAATAATAATACTCCTTCTCGACAACAAGTATGAGGTGGAGAAACCTCTTACAGTGATTACAATAGCAATACACGAGAAATACAAGCAAATATGAATGAAATACCACAAAAGAAGTAAACAACACTTTACAAAAACCCTTTTGGATGCTTGCTTGTTTGGTTGCTTGAGTTGCACTTGGAGACCCTGAATTCCAGCAATAAATCACCCCAAAACTCCTCAAAGAACCATAGCCAAAACCTTCACTTTGTGCTCCTTTTAAACTTGCAACTTAGGCTAATTTTCTCCTAGCAGTTGACTGATCGAGACCATCAATCAACTACTCCTGTTGCCATTGTCTCACAACGACATGAGCCATGTTGGATAAGTTCCAACATATTGACCATCAATTGACTGATCATGCCCATCAGTCGACTGATCGATCCATCACTCGACTGTCAAACCCTAACAGTCGACTCGAAAACATTCTATCTCCTAAAACTCGACCAGCAGTCGACTGCTCATGGCATTAGTCAATTGCCCAATACTGGCAGTCGACTACTAGGCCAATTCCTACAATTGAACATCAATCGACTCACCATTATCCCAGTCGACTGATACATCACAGACATGAGGTTTTACCCCAAGTATGGTGACCCCATACTTGCTAGACTGTTCTTAGTCTAGACCTAAGCCTTCTAGCCACCTCCGTTAGTCTCATGCCTATCGGATCCCTCCAAGTCATCCATGACTTGTTCATCCATACGTTAGCCTTCAGGTGCTTCCATCGGCTATTGTCATGCTAAGCTAGTCTATACCACTAAGGCACATTGGGATAATGCTGCCAAGACTCCGCTTGGACTTTACAACTCCAACTATTGGACTTATGCTGCCAAGACTCCACCCTTGGACTTTACGCTGCTAATATCACCCCTTGGACTTTCCAATTGGCAAGACTCAAGCTTAAACTTTCCCTTGCCAAGACCCATGCTTGGACTTTCCTTGCCAACCCATGTTGGACTTTCCATGCCAAGACCCATGCTTGGACATTCCTTGCCAACCTATGTTGGACTTTCTATGCCAAGACCCATGCTTGGACTTTCCTTGCCAATCCATGTTGGACTTTCCATGCCAAGTACACAAGACTTGGACTTCTCCCATAACAATGGTCAAACCATCATCAAACATCAAAATCCCACTCGAGTCAAACTCGAGTTTGGTCAATCATGACTTGGGTTGATTGCACCAACAATCTCCCCATAAACATTGTCAGACATCAATGTCAAACATCAAAACACTACTTGAGTCAAACTCGAGTCTGGTCAATCATGACCTAGGCTGATTGCACCAACAATCTCTCCCTTTTTGATGTTTGACAAAAATCAAACACCTTTGAGTTAGGCTTAAACCCTAACTCAAATCTTCTTACCAATTATCCCAAATTGGTAGTTTCACTTTCTCTCCCTTTTTGACATACATCAAAAAGGTTCTCCCCAATGAGGTCAATGTCTCATATCCCAATGAGATCTTACAATCTCCCTCTTTGTCCAAAAACACCTAGGATGCCTTCACTCTTCCTAGTGATAAGTCCTATATCACTAAAGAGAGACACTCTTATAAACTTTCCCAATTTCGAAATTGGACATCTCACATTCCCAATTATCCCCCTCATGAGGAAGAACAAATCCATCATCCCAAGATGGATACCTCCAACTAAAGGCTTGCTCCCCCTTGACCATTGCACCAACAATGTCCTTGGAGAGTCCCCAAGCCAATAGGAACACTAAACCATCAAAAATTAAGGTCCAAAGTTCAACATTGAACTTTCAAATACCTTAAATTGATACACACCCTAACAACTCTCCTAATCCATATCCAATGGATTTTCACCCGTTCTAATATTTTCCAAAGCATATCCTGGGATTAGGAGTGGTTAGAGAACCCTAACATAGCTGAAACATGGGCTAAACATCCTTGTTTACCCAAAATCAGCATTGGCAGTTGACTCTGATAGTAATCAGTCGACTGCCCTATACATCAGTCGATTGCCATCAAGCATCAGTCAACTGATAACTGAAATTTCCGAATTTCAATTATCAGAAATGAACTTTGGAAAAACATAAGTAATTCTACATATTTTGAAAAATCATGAAAATTCATACGTACATTACTTATAAGAAGTATAATGGGTGAAAAATATTGGAAAAATAATTTGCCCATAAAATAGTGAAATTGATACAAAGTTCAAAAGTGAAAAAAAACTTCAATGTTTGAGCTCACTTTGTATCAACATCATCAATGGTGATTTCTATCAAAAGATAGACATCACCAAGGTTTTTCAAAATGATTTTAAAATGTTTTAAAACCTTATATTGGATCATGTTATTTGGGATCAATGTACATGGCTTGAACATAAGCTTTCCCAATAATCCATACATGATTTTAGATGAGTTTGAGTTCATCTAGATGTAAAAACTATACACCATGAACTTAACTCATATCCTAACATCTCACATGTATCTAGGGTGTATCAATACACATACATGTCAATGTAATGTGATATGTGGGTTTTGTTCATCATAATCTAAGATTTCATGCATTTTTCTAAGGTAACACTACTTGATTCCCTTATACACGGGACTTCAAGTCATGCTAATTGTCATTAACTCAATTTTTATTAATGCATCAATGATTATGGCATTAATGATGATATAAATAAGCATGTGCTAATAATCATGATGTCATGACATAAAATGGAATCTAAGCATACTTGACATTTAACCTTAAACCTAAGTAATATCATGACATATTAAATGATTAAAAGTATATATGATGTCATGACATGTTATATGGCAAATCAAGCATGGAGAATAAAATATAAAGGTATATAATACCTAAATTTCAACATTAATTGCCATTTGTTAAGGTTAAATCTATTTTTTCATATTATCACTTTTCTTCCAAGTGTGCAAAAAACCCAAAATGACACACTATGACCTCTAACCTTAATTGTGTCAATTTGATTGATTTTTCAATTTCCATAAATTATATTGGCAAATCCTAAAATCTTTTAGGATTATAATCAAAACACATTTCCAAGGTACCCATAACCTTGAAAATGACCTAAGGTGTTATCTTTACAATGGTTAGGTTAACTACTCATCCATTTAAAGTTGGCACAACCTAACCCATTTTGAGTGAATCAATCACGCTCCTAAAAACCCAAAACCTATTGGAGCTCCTTGGGGTTACTAGGTATTCGCTAGGGATAACTTCCCTAGATACCCTACAAATGACCCTCTTAGGCTTTGTAGCCTTGGTCATTGTGGTCTTGCCTAGGTTAACTCTAGGGGTGACTCCCCTTGTAACCTTCTTAGTGGATTCCCTAGGTTTCTTCAAAACCCTAGCCACTAGGCACCTACCTTGGTCAACCTTAGGGATGACTTCCCTATTAACCATGGCTTTCCTAGACCTAACTTGAGTTCCATAATCGAATGGAACATTGTGATAGGTCTTTTTAGGCGTAAGCTTGCCCTTGGATGGTTCATGCTTCCTAGGCCTTTGGCTTTGACTCCTTGACCCTAGATTTTGACTATTTGACCCTTGTATTTGATTTTGCATTTTCTTAAGGGTCTTTTCTAGTTTCTCATGTCTTGACCTCAAGGCTTGATTTTCTAATTATAATCTTCCTAATTTTGAATTTTCATGTGTCCTTTGGGAATTATTTTTCCTAGGCATATGCCTAGTCCATTTAGGGTACCTTTCTAATTGTCTCCCTAGGTAGGATTTTTCTAGGGGCATTAGTCCCAAATTTCTCCTTCTTCCTGAAATGGACATGCTTAGCTCCTAAACAATATAACTTATTATTTCTAGCATGCTCCTTATGAACAATAGTGAGATTGTTTAAATTGTTTCTAGCATGCTTTTGCCTATTAATTAAGGAAGGAGAAAAATTAGAGGTTACCTTAGGGTTTGCCTTAGAGGCTCCCCCTACATGTGATGCTCCCTCTTTTCTCCTAGGGCATTGGCTTCTATAGTGCCCCTTTTGATGGCACTTGAAGCATACTACGTGCTGCTTGATGGGTCAATCGGCCTAGGTCATGATTGACCAGACTCGAGTTTGACTCGAGTAATGTTTTAATGTTTAACATTGATGTTTGACAATGTGTTGGGGAGATTTTTGGTGCAATCGACCCAGGTCATACTTGATGTTTGATGATGGTTTGATCATTGTCATGGGAGAAGTCCAAGTCTTGTGTACTTGGCATGAAAAGTCCAAGCTTGAGTCTTGGAATAGAAAGTCCAACATGGGTTGGCAAGGAAAGTCCAAGCATAGGTATTGCCAAGGGAATGTCTAAGCATGGGTCTTAGCATGGAAAGTCCAACATGGGTTGGCAAGGGAAAGTTCAAGCTTGAGTCTTGGCAATTGAGAAGTCCAAGGGGAATATTGGTGGCAAAAAGTCCAAGGGTGGAGTCTTGGCAGCATAAGTCCGATGGTTAGCGGCGTAAAGTCCAAGCGGAGTCTTGACAGTGTAAGCCCAATGTGCCTTGGCGGTGTAAACCCCATTAGCATGACAATAGCTGATGGAAGCACCTGAAGGCTAGCATATGAATGAACAAGTCATGGATGACTTAGAGGGATCCGATAGGCGTGATGCTAATAGAGGTGGCTAAAAGATTTAGGTCTAGGCTAAAGGTGGTCTAGGAAGTATGGGGGCACCATACTTGGGTTAAAACCTCATGTTTGAGGTGTATCAGTCGACTGAGACTATGGTCAGTCGACTGATGGGAGTCGACTAGAGTTCAACTGCTAGAATTGGCCTCACGATTGCCCATTGGGCGATCGTGATAGCAAATGATCGGCCCGATCTGGAGATCAGTCGACTACTAGTTGGGAATTCGGGCATCGAAGCTTCCTGAGTCGACTGTTAGAATTTGACAATCGAGTGAAGGCTCGATCAGTCGACTGATGGGCATGATCAGTTAACTAATGGTCTATCTGTTGGAATTATCTGACATGGTTCATTCTGTTGTGAGACAATGACTACAAGGGCAGTCGAATGATGGTCACGATCAGTCGACTGCTAGGCAGAATCTAGCCCAAGGAGTAGCTTTAAAGGGAGCTCGTGGAGGAGGTTTTCACCATCGGTTCTTGGACGTCTTTGAGGCAATTTGCTGGTGCAGAACAGGGTCTTCAAGCATGATTCAAGCAATCAACAAGCAAGCATTCCAAAGCAATAGTTGTAAAGTTTTCTTTTTGTTGTTTTGTATATTCATCTTGTATTTGATTGTTTTACTTTGTATTACTTGTTGTAATTTATTGTACGAGGTTTCTCCACCTCTGACTTATTGTCGAGAAGGAGTTTATTGTATTAGTAGTGTGTGATTGCATCGCTAGGGCTCTTACGAACCCAATTCGTGGAGTAGGAACCATTTGGTTCCAACCACGTTATATTGTGTTGTCTCTTGTGCTTGTGTTGTATTTACTTTTGTTATTATATATTCCACTGTGTTAACAAGTGTTGTTGAGATGAACGTGATCAAATTCCATCATTGACGAGCGCACTATTCACCCCCCCCTCTAGCGGCCATCGAGGTCCTAACACTCCTTGCTCTTGATAATTGAGGCTTTAGTCTCCTTGATCTTTGGCATCAGTGGAGCCTTCTTGACCCGTTTAGGACACTTACTCTTGTAGTGTCCTTGCTCCCTACACTCAAAACATATTATATGTTTTTTATTATTTATTGAAATGCTTGAGTTACCTTCCATGGTAGCGGAGTCCCAAGCTTTCTCTTTCTCTCGACCGGAGGTAGATAATTCTTCTTGAGGTTGCTCCGATGTAGATGATCTAATCTCCTCCCCCTCAATCCTAGAGGTGGAGACTTCTTCTACTTCTACCTCTTCCATTGATTCTGATCCGAATGTTGATTCCCTATCAACTTTCGAATCATCACTTTCTTGTGAGGAAGAGCTTTCTTCTTCGGCCTCCTCCTCTTCTTGAGCCGAATGTGGGTTCTCATGGAATCTTGCCACTTTGCTCCATAGCTCTTTGGCATCCATGTATTCCCCTAAACTAGAAAAAATATTGTTAGGTATCAAATCAATAATAAATTTTACTACCTTATTGTTTTTCTCAAACCCTTGGAGTTGTTCCTCAGTCCATTTCTTCATCTTGAGAAAACCTCCCTTTGGTCCTCTAGGATATTCAAATCCTTCCATTAGGGCGGACCACTCCTCAACGTCCATCATCATCAAGAAGTCTTCAATTCTTGCCTTCCATTGATTGAAGCCTTCTTGTCCATAAAATGCATATGGGATCGGTGTTTGATGTCCCATCCTAATTGTTCTTCAAATTCTATCTTCCCTCTAGCGATCTTGCTCTCGGATGTTAATCCGTATAAGAGCTCCAATCTCTGATACCACTTGTTAGGACTTGTACGCTTGTTAGAGGGGGTAAATAGTGTGTCATTGTTCGCTTGAGAATTTGATCGTGCTTGCTGCAAAACTTGTTATACACAGTGGAAATAATAACATTAAAACAAATACAACAAGAACACAAGCACAACACCAAATATAATGTGGTTCGGAACCATACAGTTCCTACTCCACAGATTGAGCTCAAATGAGCTCTAATGATGCAACCAACACCATTAAACAATAATACTCCTTCTCAACAACAAGTCGGAGGTGGAGAAACCTCTTACAGTGATTACAATAGCAATACATGAGATATACAAGCAAATATAAATGAAATCCCACAAAAGAAGTAAAGAACACTTTACAAGAACTCTTTTGGATGCTTGCTTGTTTGGTTGCTTGAGTTGCACTTAGAGACCCTGAATTGCAGTAGCAAATCACCCAAAAACACCTCAAAGAACCATAGACAAAACCTTCCCTTCGTGATCCTTTTAAACCTGTAACTCCGATTGATTTTAGCCTAGCAGTCGACTGCTCCTGTAGTCATTGTCTCACAACAGCATGAGTCACGTTGGATAAGTTCCAACAGATAGACCATCAGTCGACTGATCATGCCCATCAGTCGACTGATCGAGCCATCACTCGTCTATCAAACACTAACAGTCGACTCGAAAACATAATATCCCTAAAAACCCGACCAACAATGATCCATCCATGGCGATCGCTCATGCCATCTGGCCGACATCAATTACCCAATCGAATGATCGCTAGGCCAATTATTACAGTCGAACATCAATCGACTCACATCAGTCGACTGATACACCTTAAACATGAGGTTTTACCCCAAGTATGTTGCCCCTATACTTGCTAGACTACCCTTAGCCTAAACCTAAACCTTCTAACCACTTCCATCAACCTCACGCCTATTGGATCCCTCTAAGTCATCCATGACTTGTTCATCTATATGTTAGCCTTCAGGTGCTTCCATCGGCTATTGTTATGCTAAGTTGGTCCATACTGCCAAGTCACATTGAGCTTACGCTGCCAAGACTCCGCTTGAACTTTATGCCGCTAACCATTACACTTATTCTGCCAAGACTCCACCCTTAGACTTTACACCGCCAATATCACCCCTTGGACTTTCCAATTTCCAAGATTCAAGCTTGGACTTTCCCTTGCCAAGACCCATGCTTGGACTTTCCTTGCCAACCCATGTTGGACTTTCCATGGCAAGACCCATGCTTGGACTTTCCTTGTCAACCCATGTTGGACTATCCATGCGAAGACCCATTCTTGGACATTCCTTGCCAACCCATGTTGAACTTTCCTTGCCAAGTACACAAGACTTGGACTTCTCCCATGACAATGGTCAAACCATCATCATACATCAAAATGTCACACGAGTCAAACTCGACTTCAGTCAATCATGACCTTGGTTGATTGCACCAACAATCTCCCCCTAAACATTGTCAGACATCAATGTCAAACATCAAAACACTACTCGAGTCAAACTCGAGTCTGGTCAATTGTGACCTGGGCTGATTGCACCAACAACAAAATAGGTGGTCTGGAATATCTACCAGAACTCCTAGGTACCATCATAAGTCCCCCCTTTAAGTCAATCTAAAAAATGAAGTCGAATGAAGTTTAATTATTATATAACTGAACAACTAGCCATTATACAACAATATTTGAAACCCCTATACAATTAATCAAGAAATACTTCTTGATCTTAATTAACTCGACACCCTTATTTAGAAAACCCTCTAAACTCCACCATATGATTTTCAGAAAAGATTATAGTGCTTGGTCATATTATGCTTCAGAATAATAAAAATCTTCAGAAATAAACAAAAATTCTATGCTATACACTGCTAAGAAATTACAAGTATCCTGTCATATTATACTCGCATATATCAATAGTGCTTGGAAGTAACAAAGGTGTTCGACTTTACTGCGTTCCAAAATGTTGGTGCAACAATGCTCCAAGCATTTATATGTTTTGATGTTTGGATAACCATCTAAGTTAGGCAATATCTTGTGATCTAATTGCGAATATGTTTTTAAGTAACAGGGAAATCCAAGGATGAAGACTTGGTAAAAGAGAAGTCCAAGTATGATCTTGGCAAGGAAAGTCCAAGGGATGGACTTGGCAGCGTAAGACCAAGCTTGTAGTCTTGGCAGCGTAAAGTCCAAGTGAACCTTGGAAAAGGAAGTCCAAAGTAAGGTCTTGGCAGCATAAGTCCAAGTTTGTAGTCTTGGCGGCATAAAGTCCAAGGCAAACCCAAGACATGACGAAACCGAAGGAAGCTCCTGGAAGCAAAGCGCAAAGGATGAACAAGTCGCGGACTCGGAGGAATCCTGAAGGCGCAAGGCTTAATGAGGAGCTAGAAGGTTGAGTCTAGGTCTAGGGTATAAAATCTAGAACTTTTGTTAGGTTCCAAGTTTGTATCAATCTTGAAATCTGGAAAACATATATTTTTCAAATTATTTTTCCTTAATAAAGTATGATTTCATAAATGTGTACACAAAATTTCATGATTTTTCGAGATTTTTGAAATTTCGAACGCATTTCTGAAGTTAATGAAAAGGTTTGAAATTCGATTAGCGTATGTGATCGTTCGTTGAAACCAATGACCGATACATGTGTATTTTCTGATAAACAGCTCCATTTTATGGTATTTAGTGTATCCTTGATGTCCTACAACTATAGCTTGATAATATTGCGTATAAACAAAGGTTTAGGACTGTTTAGTGCAGTGGTTTAGGGGGAGTTTCATAAATTGTATCTTTTTCATCCCCAAATCCATTGTTGGTGCAAAGTTAGGACTTAATGTTTTTAAATTTCTGTTATGCTTTGCTTCAAATATTATTTACACATTATAAAGCTTATCTTGGATTAAGGGGGAGCTTTAATTTCAATTTTATACCTTAGTCCAAGATCCAACACCTTTGATTCCTTCATGTTTGAATCCTTCTCTTTTTGATGTATGTCAAAGGGGGAGAAGAGATGTTTAAGTTAGATGATTATGTGTGTATCTTTAAAAAACCTAACTTAAATGATTGTCAAACATCAAAAAGGGGGAGATTGTTGGTGCAACAATGCTCCAAGCATTTATATGTTTTGATGTTTGGATAATCATCTAAGTTAGGCAATATCTTATGATCTAATTGCGAATATGTTTTTAAGTAACAGGGAAATCCAAAGATGAAGACTTGGTAAAAGAGAAGTCCAAGTATGATCTTGGCAAGGAAAGTCCAAGGGATGGACTTGACAGCGTAAGATCAAGCTTGTAGTCTTGGCAGCGTAAAGTCCAAGTGAACCTTGGCAAAGGAAGTCCAAAGTAAGGTCTTGGCAGCATAAGTCCAAGTTTGTAGTCTTGGCGGCATAAAGTCCAAGCATTTGGCAAACCCAAGACATGACGAAACCGAAGGAAGCTCCTGGAAGCAAAGCGCAAAGGATGAACAAGTCGTGGACTCGGAGGGATCCTGAAGGTGCAAGGCTTAATGAGGAGCTAGAAGGTTGAGTCTAGGTCTAGGGTATAAAATCAAGTGTGAATTACTCATACTTCCGATACGATGTATCGATCCGACCGGGTCAGCGTTCGACTAAGTCGGGTGAAACCACATCATCGATCGGCCGCCTTGGTCATGGCAATGATCGATGTTGTGATCGATCGACTTCAAGGCGAATGACCGATCAAGAAAAATATCGCCACGAACGCGCCTCACTCGATCACGCGCCTTGATCACTCGACTGATCACTCCATCAGTCGACTGATGGAGGGATCAGGTGATTGATCACCTGGCCATTGGAGATTACGGCTACGAATCTCCGCGGAGATCGCGTTTCAGAAGTCGTTGGGTTCGGCGGCAGTCGACTGATGGTAAGCATCATTCGATTGATCGAAGCCCAACGGGAAAAATAGCCCCTCTTCTATAAAAAGGGGGCATGGGGAGCTTGGTGAAGCGAGTGCTCTTGCTCCTAACTACACCCTCGTGCTCACCAAGCTTTCCAAGTGTTTTTAGTGATTCAAAACCTCCTCTTCTCTTGTTCTTGATCATCCATCATTGTAAAGAAGAGGAGAGCATTGTAAGAAAGGTTTCTCCACCTTAGTTCATCCAAAGGAGAAGATAGTGAAGCTTGGCTAGGACTAATCCACCTTACGGATTGCCGTGGAGTAGGAGCGTCATCTCCGAACCACGTACATCGGGTGTTAGCATTTGGTTTCTTATTTGTTATTCGTATTCGTTTTCGTATTTGTATTGCTTCCGCTAACTTACTTGTTAGAAACGAAGAAAGGCTAATCACCCCCCCTCTAGCCGTTCCAATATTCCTAACACAAAATACCAAGAGTACCCAAAAAATTAAAGGTACTACATCATACTATTCTAAGAAGGACCGACGATGCTCATAAATAAGAAAAGTGTTCAATACTACTGCGCCCCAAAATACTAAGGGTGCTCGGCAAAATAAAAGGTGCTTCGAATAAATGCAATGCTTAATAACACTAAGTAGAATCAACTATAATGTTCAACCCCATTAAGCTCATAAAATATAAGGTGGCTCAGAAGAGATATGTCGTTGATTACTACTGATATTGGAATTAACTATAGTTAGACCAACTGCGTTTGGGAAAAACATAGGCTCTCAGAATCGATGCAATACTTAACACTGTGCTTGGAATTCACTACAGTACTCAGTAAAGGTGCTCTACCATACTACCTCTTGAAGATACTTATAATGCTCTGTTCAAAAATGAATGCTAAAAACTCAAGACCCATCATAACATTTGGCGCAAAGCCTCAAGTTGTTATATTAGGCACAGGGCCTCAAACTATTATATTAGGAGTAAGGCCGAAAGCTGTTTATTTAGCCCTAAGGCTGTCATATTTGGCATAGGACATGAGAAGTTTACCTAGATATTATAGTTGGTTGTTATAGGCTCATGGGGTGATTATATAATTATCTAGCCCTTAGGCTATTATAGTTAACGTAGGGCCAAGGAGATTTACTTAGCCATTATAGCCGGTTGTTATAGGCTCGTGGGGCGATTCTGTAACTATCTAGCCCTTAGGTTGTTATGATTTTTGCCAAGAGGCTAGAAGAGGAGAACTTGAATATTTGAATTCCCAAAAGAATATTGATTTGCCAGGAGAGGAATATAGATATAATCCCATACAAACTTACCCAAAAATAACCATAGACATACTGAGTGATAGAGATGAGCATACAAACTTTATCCAAAAATAACCATATACATATACTGAATGATAGAGATGAGAGAACCATAAATAACATACTGAGTAAAGAAATCCCCATAGGGTGGACACGCCAGAATTGAAAACTATGTACTAAAAACATAAATTGAGATAGGGAATATCTCTTTCATATTAGTGCAGGGGCACCAGATAATCGAACCTAGGTTTTGAGAATGACAAAGATTCAAAGATAAGCTATTTTGTTATCTCATATGCTATACTGAGTGTGCATGTAATGTATTAGACTTTACTAATGTCAAAGACACCAGGAGAATCTCAAGATGAGAAACCTCGGTGATTGGGTGACGCTAGGAGAATCTCTGGACGAAAAACCTCGGTGGTCGGGTGACACCAAGAGAATCTCGGGAAGGAGAAACCTCGGTGGTCAAGTAACTGAAAGCTAAGCGACAGGCTAGAAGGACCAAAAGTGAGCAAGGTAAGAACCATGTGTGGAGAAGATAGGTCGCGTCCTCAGTATAGATACATCCGTAGGCGATGATCCGACTAAGACTTCCGATGGAAGGCCAAAGTTGAGATCGGATGACACACGACTATCATATTGCTCACTAATTAGTTCACTATGTAGTTCTTGTGCTAACCATGTGATGTAGGTGATTATTCAAGCTATCAATCGACTACAGGAAAAGTACAGTCGACTGGATCATCATTAGTCGACTGATGATGACATCAGTCGACTGCTAATGAATCTGGACACTTTGAATAACGTCAAGATAAGAATCACGAAATGAGGGATGATAAGCTTGTTTTACTCATATTTGGATCTCAACAAGCTAGGGTTTGGAAGGCTATAAAAGTAGAGGTAAAGCTCCCTTCAAAAACCACTTGAAAGGCTCCAAAGATACACCATCATTCCAAAGCTCTCTACGCCACACAATGACATCATAACACCGACCGAGCATCCATCATGTCATTGTAATTGTCGGTAGTTAATTTAATTAGTGTTTCTTTGATTTATTACTTGCTAAGAGGAGAGGTAGGTGTGTTACTTTCTCCTCTATATCCTTTGTAAGTGCTTCGTATCTCTTACCTCCAACGAGGAAGAGAGTTTTAGTGAATTATCCTTTGGAGGCGATCAAGGATCGCAGGACCTTGGATTAGCAGCCGGTAGGCTATGAACCAAGTAAAAATTTCTTTTTGTACTTGTGTACTTTTGTTTGTATTTTCCGCTGCAAACTTTGGGTTTCAAACAAAAGAAAAGAAAGTTTTAAAATGCTATTCACCCCATCCACCCTCTAACATTACTTGATCATACAATTGGTATCAGGGCCGAGGGACTCAGATTCGGTGCAACCACCGGTCGAGCACTTTTCTTTTGGTGTTTATCATTTAAAATTTTTATTCTCGCACTACTAAACAAAGACCAAGTCTTGGTACATTGTTTTTTTTGTGTATTCGCAAGTATCTAAAGTTCTACAACCAAACTAATCGCTTCTGGAGTAGCTTATGGTAAAATGGGTGTAACTTTTGATACAAGTGGACCCACAAAACGTGCTACCCACTGAATCGAAGCTCTCTCGAAGATCTACAGTCTATTAAGGGTATACCCCATAACAAGATGTTTTTCATCCCAAAAAATGTCGATTAATAACTTTTCAGGGACATCTAAGGTCGTAAGTGTTTAGTTTTTTTTATCTTTTCTATTTCTCATTTATTTCTTATTATTTCCTACATTACTAATCCCCGATGAAGTCTTGGAATTTATTTTTGGTTTGTATTTTTGTTTTGCAAGATAATAAATGGCCCATCTTGAGTGGTAAAATACTATCCGAACTCCGTTCTTTAATGGAGATGACTTCTGTTATTGGAAGGGTCGGATGGAGTGCTATCTTAAGACCCAAGTCGAGATGTGGATTGTTGTTCAAACGAGGTTTAATTTACCGACAAATAAAGAAGGAGAATTCTTGGATTGTAACAAGTGAGTGGACCAATGCAATGAAGCGACAAGTAGAAGCTGATACAAATTCCACAAAGATCTTGCATTGCGGTCCATCCAAGGAAGAGCTCAACTGTATTGGTCAATTTATCAGCGCCAAGGATCTCTGAAACAAGGTCACCGAACTGCATGAAGGGATTTCCGACACAAATGTATGTAAGAGAGATCTTTTAGTCAATAAATTGTATAATTTGAAAATGAAAAACAATGAGACTGTGAGCCAAATCCAAGCTCATATTCAAGACATCCTAAATGGCCTTAATGCCATAGGACAAAAGGTAGAGAACCACGATGTGATAAGGTACACTTTAAGAGCTTTTCCTAGGATGACTTTGTGGGCATCGATGGCTGATGCTTACAAATTATTTAGGGATTTATCTAAAATTATGTTAGATCAACTTTTCTTAGAATTTTAATTGCATGAAAAACCTAATTTGGCCGCTGTTGAGAAAAGTATAGCTTTGATTGCAGGACAAATGAAAGGCAAGAGCAAACCCCCGCCCAAAGAGTCCAAATCTGAGTCGAAATCGGAGAAAGAAATGGAGACCGAACTAGTCATCCTAGTTCAAAAAATGATCAGAAAAGAAAGAAAGTCTACAAAGAAATCAAAGGACAAGAAAATTGAGCAAACCACAAGACCCCCACAAAGCTACAAGTGCTATGAGTGTAACAAGAAGGGGCACTTTAAGTCAGACTACCCGAATATGAAGACAAAAAAAACAACCAAAGAAGGCATTCCAAGCAACTTGGGAAGAGACATCGGACGAGGAAGAAGATGTTCAAGTGGACAACTATGCTTTCAAGGAAAATCAACCCCGAATCCGAGCCTGATACAAATTTTGAGTCCGAATTCAAATTCGAACCCGATTCTGACGGTGAGTTTGTAGGGTTTTGCTTATCGAGTCCACGAGGGGAAACATCGCTTCCCACTTCACCTCGGTCGTTTGTTCATGGCGATCCCATCGATGTCCCCGGATTAAAAAATTTAATCTTAGACACAAGGGATTGCTCAAACAACCAAGTCATCGTCGTACTATTCATTTAGAGAGGTCACTTGAACAAAGTCATTGTTCAAGCGACCAACCTCTATTCTACGAGTAGCTGCGGAATAGACGATGTCCGGATCGCCGGTTTTTGTCTTTATGTTTGGGATCCAAGTATTATTTATCCATATACAGATTATATCATGCTCATAATTGAAAAACCAATACAACCATGTAACATATAAAAATTAGAGAATCGATATACCTCTCGATCTTATAATGTATGACCTTCCTCCTTTCGGACGTCGTGTGGGTGACGATCTAACAAAAGTTGAAGCTCCTAGATCGCAAATCTTCCTTCCTTGCTCTTCCAAAGCAAAAGGAAGAATATAAACAAGGTTTTTCTCCTCCCTAAAACCAACTAACAAGGAACAAAAGGAATCCTTGCTATCGGCCAACTAGGAGAAGGAGATGATGATGGAAACTGACCAAGACACCAAGGGAGACCCCTAAGTCTTGTTTCCACCACTCAAGGAGAAGAGAAGAGAGGCTTTGGGTGCTGTCCAAGGGCTGGAAAGGGTGCTGGACGCCGGCCAATGGAGAAGGAAGAAGAAAGGAAAAACTGTCTTATTTGGTGCCGCCCAAGCCTCCAAAACCCTAAGCCTCCAAACCCTAATCCTATCTCAACTAGGATTCCTCTCTTGGCGCCCAAAACCCTAGCTCTCCTTGAATCAATCTCCACACCTACCCATCAAGCTCCTTTTATAGAGTTAGGGATAAGCCTCTTTTTAATCTCTACCATTGGTTCTAAGGATTTAATCTCAACCGTCGGATCTAGAGATTTAATCTCAACCGTCGGATCTTAGAGATTTAATCTCTACCTATGGATCTAGAGTTTTGTTTCTATCCATTGGATCTAATCTTCATGAGGTGTTAATAGGCTAAATTAGGGACCATGAGGAGGAGTTGGGTCTTGGCCACCCATGGATCAAGCCCACATAAAGTCCGATCCACTAATGATAATCAAATCCACTAAAGGATCATCATCGATCTACCTCACCAACCCCCATATGATAATATGGGCTTCATATATTATTTGTACATTTTCTCTCTGTGTTTAAGATCTCGAATGTCCGTCGATTAATTAATTTACTGACCATTAATTAATCAACATCTAACTCCATGAGTAGTACCACTCAACCTTTTCATCATGCCGGACCAAGTCCACCTGCAGGGTTTACATGATGAATCTTATGAGCTCCTCAAGGGGACATCATCATCCTAATATATAGGACATGGTTTCCTCCTATAATCAACGACACACCATATAAATAATATCATCTCCCAACTTACCGAGCCTATCGATTTAATCTCTAAATCTCGCCCATTGATAAATCAAAGAGATGAATACTAAGTATATGTGCCCATTATTATATCGGGATTAAGAGCATGTACATAATAATATCTCAGGTCCGATTCGATTATGTAGTCAGCAATAAATCGAATCACCTCTAAGTCGGTCCTACTCAATACACACAAAGTGCACTAGTGTGATTCTATGGTCAAGACAAACCAATACCAAATCACACTACAACCATTCCGATGGTTTGTCCAAAGTCATCTCGGTTGTGAGCCTTTACTTATACTTTTCAAGGAGCCGATAACATGATCTCCCGTGTGACACCACACACCATGTTATCTACAATGTAATTTATTAGAAAATATGCATAACCATAAAAATATGCAAACAATGATCATGTGATTCTTATTTCAAAATAAAGATGTTCATACAAAAGGTAGACTTTTCAGTATACATCCCTACAATCTCCCACTTATACTAAAAGACTATGTTATCCTCAAATGGCCATACATCTAATCGCCATTCCCTCCACATGCCTATCAAAAGCTCTCGCCGAAAGGGCCTTAGTGAAAGGATCTACCAGGTTATCCTCTGATGCAATCTTGGCCACAGCAACTTCTCCTCTCTTTACGATTTCTCGTATCAGGTGGTACTTGCACTCTATGTGTTTACTAGCCTTATGGGCTCGTGGTTCCTTAGTGTTTGCAACTGCACCACTATTATCACAATAAATTGTGATTGTTCTGGGCAAACCAGGAATCACATCCAAGTCCATCAGTAAGTTACTGAGCCACACAACTTCTTTGGCCGCCTCAGAGGCTTCCACATACTCAGCTTCCATGGTGGAGTCCGCCACGCATTTCTGCTTGACACTCCTCCATACAATGGCTCCACCTCCCAAAGTAAACACAAAACCTGAGGTAGACTTACTGTTATCCCTATCAGATTGGAAGTCAGAATCCGTGTAACTCACAGGGAGTAATTGGTCTGCTCGATAAACCAGCATATAATCCCTAGTCCTTCTCAGGTACTTCAATATATGCTTCACCGCAGTCCAATGTCCCTGTCCTGGATTACTCTGATATCTGTTGACCATGCCCATGGAAAAGTAGATATCTAGTCTCATACATAGCATCGCATACATGAGGCTTCCTACTGCTGAAGCATAAGGAACCGCCTTCATCTCCTCAATCTCCTCAGATGATCTAGGACACATCTCCATAGATAAAGGAACTCCATGCCTGAAAGATAGAAAACCCTTCTTGGAGTTCTGCATGCTAAAACGATCCAAAATCGTGTCTATGTATGAAGCTTGGGATAAGCACAACATCCTTTTCCTGCGATCCCTTATAACCTTGATCCCAAGGATGTGTCCCACCTCTCCCAAGTCTTTCATATCAAACTGTTTGGACAACCATACCCTTACGTCCGATAACACTATGATATTGTTGCCAATCAACAAAATGTCATCTACGTAAAGTACAAGAAATACCACTACGTTTCCGTCACATCTCTTGTATACACAAGACTCATCCGGACTTTGAATAAATCCATAAGACTGGATTACCTCATCAAAGCGGATGTTCCAAGACCTCGAAACTTGCTCCAATCCATAAATGGACCGATTAAGCTTACATACAAGATGCTCTTTGCCCTTAGCAATGAATCCCTCTGGTTGCTTCATATAGATGTTTTCCTCAAGACTTCCATTAAGGAAAGCTGTCTTGGCATCCATCTGCCACACCTCATAATCCATATGAGCTGCTATGCATAAGAGAATCCGGATAGACTTAAGCATGGATACCGACGAAAAGGTCTCCTCATAATCGATACCCTCTTTCTAAGTATACCCCTTCGCAACAAGCCTCGTTTTGAAGGTCTCAACCTTCCCATCTATTCCTCTTTTTCTCTTGTAGATCCACTTGCATCCAATGGTTTTTACACCATCGGGTGGTTCTACTAGCTCCCAGACCTGATTTGAATCCATAGATTCAAACTCAGCATTCATTGCACTTTGCTAAGATACTGTATCTTTATCTTGAATTGCCTCGTCATATGTCCAGGGATCAGATTCATGTTCACCAGGGACCAAATCAGAAGATTCACCCAAGAACATGAATCTATCAGGTTGTCTCACAACCCTCCCACTACGACGAGGTATCACCTGTGTATCCTCTGTGACACACTGTGCAGTGACATGTGGTATATCCTCTTGTACCGGTGGTACTAAAGAAGTGACTTCCCTTTTTAATTCCTCCAGAACAATTTTACTCTTGGGCTCACCGCCGTATCTAGAGCATATCCCCAGAACGAATCTGGTAAGTCAGAATAACTCATCATCAATCTAACCATCTCCATAAGAGTCCTATTCCTTCGCTTTGCTACACCATTCTTCTAGGGCGTGCCAGGTGCAGTCAATTGGGATTGAATCACAGCCTCTGATAGGTAATCCCTAAACTCTCCCAAGAGGTACTCGCCACCACGATCAGATCGTAGTGTCTTGATACTTTTACCTTGACGTTTCTCCACATCAACCTTGAATTCTTTGAACTTGTCAAAGCATTCAGACTTGCGGCGCATCAGGTAAATGTATCCATATCTTGAGTAATCGTCTATAAAAGAGACTAAATACTCAAAACCACCTCTAGCCTGGATAGACATAGGACCACACAAATCAGAATGAACCAATTCTAACACATCTTTGGCTCTATACCCCTTGGCATTAAAAAGCCTCTTGGTCATCTTACCCTCCAAGCAAGATTCACAGGTTGGGAGATCCTCCACTACTAATGAACCCAAAGGTCCATTAGTTATCAACCTTTGAATTCTGCTTAGGTTAATGTGACCAAGCCTAAGATGCCAAAGATATGTTTGGTTCATCTTCGAAGGTTCTTTTCTCTTACTGGAATTTGAAGATGAGTTATTAACTTCAATTTGCATCGTGGGAGGTTTTGGTTCAAGTGTGTACAAATTTCCTATCAATGCACCCAAACAGATAATATCCCTATTCCTTCTTATAACAACTCTGTCATTAAAAGAAATAGAATATCCATCCATATACAATTTAGAAACCGAAATTAAATTCTTTCTAAATAAGGATACATAAAGGCAATTCTTAAGAACCAAAAGTTTATTTTTCTCAAAAGATAAATGAACATCTCGCACTGCAACAGCCGACACCTTCATGGCATCGCTCGAGTATACGGTAATCTCCCTCTCAGCCAGTCGTCTAGTTTCCTGGAACCCCTACAAAGTATTGCAGATATGATCAGTGGCTCCTGTATCTACACACTAGGTACCGGTAGATAACATCGCTAAACATGTTTCAACGACTAGACCAAAAGATATACCTTTGTTCTTGCAGTTGGGGCAGTCCTTCTTCCAGTGTCCAGTCTGCTTACAAGTGAATCACTTGCCTTTCGGCTTCTTCACTCCTTCCTGAGTACCTCCCACCGCCTTCGCCCCAGTTTGTGTCTTCTTCTTCTTGCCTTTTGGATTAGAAGTAGAAACCTTTTGGGTCACCATGGCATGTGCTTGAGCACTCTAACAAAATAGCCCCTCTGCTGCCTGGAGTTCTGTCAAAAGCTCTGCCAACGAATACAACCTCTTGTTCATGTTGTAGTTCAGGCGAAACTGCTCAAAACTCCTAGGTAGAGACTGGAGTATGATATCGACTTGGGTTTACCCATCGATCTCAGCTCCAAGGACCTCCAGCTCATTCAAATGAGCCATCATCTTGAGAACATGATCCCTCACGGGTGTTCCCTCGATCATGGTGGTCGTCATCAAGTTTCTCATGGTTTCTTGCCTCGCAGCCCGATTCTGGTGTCCGAAAAGCTCCTTGAGATTGAGCATCATATCATAAGAAGTGGGCATGGCTTGATGCTGATGTTGGAGTACATTTGACATAGCTGCCAAAATGTAATACCACGCCAACTCATCGGCCTTGATCCACTTCTTATAGCTCTCTCTCTCCTTTTCCCCAGAATCATCTGCAGGCTTGGGAGGACACTCTTCGAGGAGTACATATTTGTATTCCCCAGCAGTCAAGACAATGTCTAGATTCCTCTTCCAATCAACATAGTTGTGTCCAATAAGTTTGTTCTTTTTCAGTATCACAGCAAGTGGGTTGAAAGTCATTTTGAAAGAAAACCTAAGAATCACATAAATCAATATATTAGATTTCAAAAAATTATTGATTTCTCAAACAATAAAATTTTAAAATCAACCAACACCTCAAAACACCGAGAATATCGTATGCCACGATAGTGTGGACGTATACGAATTCTACATTTGTAAGAGGAGGTTTTACCCATTAATTTTACTATCTTGTCAACCTAACTTGTTGACAAGTAAAATTAATAGTTGGTTCCTCTTTGGTCCTACAAATAAAAGGAGTGACTCCGATGGAGAGGATACTTATATTTTTATCTAAGTGTTCACCATTACTCGGTACTAAGGTAATTATCTCGGGTTATGTGCCTTCCGATGGGGAAGTACACACGCTCATTGATAATTCCCTATAACCATATTTGACCTTGTGATCCGCAAACAAACCCATCCGATATGGAGGAAGGCACTCAGAGCCGACGCGCAAGTTTGTTTGCATCACTTGTCAAATCGTAATGGAGGCCGTGGGAATTTTTTAAAAAAATTTCCCTCTCCCACTTAGTAATTTAAAATTGAAGAATTTTCCAAGCCTACGACATGCATATCAAACAAAAAGCAATAAATATGAAAAATAAATTATTTTCCAACTATTATGCTTTTGTCTTAAATATGTCTCCCGTCGCAACGCCTTCTCGTTTGCTCCTCCTACGCATTGTAAAAGCCATCCGGAGATCCGAGCCGAGACTAAAACCTATTTTAATTTACATCCATCGATCCTATACTCCACGAGGGAGTGTACATGAAATCTAGATCGAAATTAAAATAAAATAAAGAGTGGCTAAACAATGTCGTATCTAATTTACAAAAAATCAAAAACTAGCCTCGTCAACCCCGAGTATTCAACAAAATATACACATACAATCACATACACACATATGGCCATAATAGTCGGATCTTATGCCTGCAACCAAAGAGTTAAACTACGCATATCCTTCTATTATCCGGCACATATAATATATGAAAAGTGCATAAAAAATTAACCGAATCCTAAACACACAAAACTGGAAACCTTGGCTCTGATACCAATTGTAGGGTTTTGTTTATCGAGTCCGTGAGGGGAAACTTCGCTTCCCACTTCACCTCGGTCATTTGTTCATGGTGATCCCATCGATGTCCCCGAATTAAAAAATTTAATCCTAGACACAAGGAATTGCTCAAACAACCAAGTCATCGTCGTGCTATTCGTTTAGAGAGGTCACTTGAACAAAGTCGTTGTTCAAGTGACCAACCTCTATTCTACGAGTAGCCGGGGAATAGACGATGTCCGGATCGCCAGTTTTTGTGTTTATGTTTGAGATCCAAGTATTATTTAGCGATATACAGATTTATATCAAGCTCATAATTGAAAAACCAATACAAACATGTAACATATAAAAATTAGAGAATCGATATACCTCTCGATCTTCTAATGTAAGACCTTCCTCCTTTCGGACATCGTGTGGGTGACGATCTACCAAAAGTTGAAGCTCCTAGATCGCAAATCTTCCTTCCTTGCTCTTCCAAAGCAAAAGAAAGAATAGAAACAAGGTTTTTCTCCTCCCTAAAATCGACCAACAAGGAACAAAAGGAATCCTTGCCGCCAGCCAACTAGGAGGAGGAGATGATGATGGAAACCGACCAAGACACCAAGGGAGACCCCTAAGTCTTGTTTCCACCACTCAAGGAGAAGAGAAGAGAGCCTTTGAGTGCCGGCCAAGGGATGGAAAGGGGCTGGAAAGGGTGCTGGATGCCAGCCAATGGAGAAGGAAGAAGAAAGGAAAAACTGTCTTATTTGGTGCCGCCCAAGCCTCCAAAACCCTAAGCCTCCAAACCCTAATCCTATCTCAACTAGGATTCCTCTCTTGCCGCCCAAAACCCTAGCTCTCCTTGGATCAATCTCCACGCCAACCCATCAAGCTCCTTTTATAGAGTTAGGGATAAGCCTCCTTTTAATCTCTACCATTGGTTCTAGGGATTTAATCTCAACCGTCGGATCTAGAGATTTAATCTCAACCGTCGATCTTAGAGATTCTGCTTAATAAACACAAAGTGCACTAGTGTGATTCTATTGTCAAGACAAACCAATACCAAATCACACTACAACCATTCCGATGGTTTGTCCAAAGTCATCTCGGTTGTGAGCCTTTACTTATACTTTTCAAGGAGCCGATAACATGATCTCCCGTGTGACACCACACACTATGTTATCTACAATGTAATTTATTAGACAATATGCATAACCATAAAAATATGCAAACAATGATCATGTGATTCTTATTTCAAAATAATGATGTTCATACAAAAGGTAGACTTTTCAGTATACATCCCTACAGAGTTTGAGTCAAGACTCAAAGCCTGATCAAAGGAGAAGATCAAGGTAAGTCATTCATTAATCTACAATTTATATCATGCAATGAAAGTGTTACATAAAAGATTGGCTATGTTTGAGTCCATGGTTCAGTCTTTGATTAAGGAGGTTAAAATCATTAAGAATAAGCAACCCTAACCTCTTCAACTAGGCAAGTTCAAGAGGGAAACTCAACTCAAGTTGAAAAACATGAGGAAGAGAATTCTCTTTTGAAAGGGAAAGTTAAAGATCTTAAGGTTAAGTTGGAAAAGTTCACATTGGGCTTTAAGGGTCTTGACCTAGTCCTTGGAACTCAAAGAGCTTTGTACAACAAGGTCGGACTTGGGTTTAGAGCAAAAAATAGACCTTTTATTTCATTCATAAATCATGATCGTAAATGTATCCAAGAATGGGTCCCCAAGTCGAGTCTAAAATCACAACTAGGTTTAACCAAGTATTGGGTTCCCAAGGATCAAATCCACTATGTGGATAGACTATATCGATTAAATGATTTAGGGGGAGCTAATACTAAATTTGTGTGCTCAATTACTTGATTAATTTAGCCTTGCATGCCTAGTTAGTCATTGTTTGCTTAATTTAGAACGGTTAGATAGGACTAATGGTTAATTAATCTTGACAACATAGTATCAAGATACGGTGAGAAGATAGTACGTTAGGGAAACAAAGTCTCGTGTATCCGGGTTGGATAAGGAGTATCTAGCTTGGTGCACTTGGCTAAGTGGAACTAGTTGAAGCTACCTCACCACATCCTAAACTAGTTAGACCAGGACTTAACCCTAAAGTGAATTAAGTGTACAATTTCATAAGTGGGCTTTGTCTAAGGAAGTGGTCGTTGTTCTGATCAAAGAAGACCTTTGTTCCTTGCCATGACCTGGAAGCCCTTTTTTGAAATATTCACTTAACTAACTAAAGGTTAAATCTGAATCTAACTCAAGGTTAATTAATTCTAAAATCATTGAAATTAACTAAGTAAAATTGAAAACCATCTCACAAAATACATAAGGTTAACATGCTTTGAGACACATAAAATGGGTGAGATGTTAAGGACGATTAAAATAAAAATAACATAATTTTTGAAATGTTTTTAAAATATATAAAAATATTTATTTTCATGATAGTTGCATATAGTTATATTTAATCTTTGTAAATCTATAGATACTTGATTGGTTGACCAATACTAGACATTTAATTCTTAGGTCAATCTCAGACTCCTAAACCCTCTAGACTTAGGTAAATTTCCTTGTGGTTAACTAGAATGTACTAAAAAGTATGGAAAGTTAAGGGGGAAATACTGATTTTAAAGATTAAAATTTGTTTATATATATATATATATATATATATGAAAATTATTCTTGTAACTTTTTTAAAAATTGATAAGTCTTCAAATTATTTGGAAACCATATTTATTAAATCATTTTGGTAAGTTATAAAATTAAACACAATGTTTAATTGAAAGTATGCTTTCAAAATATAACTTTTATAAAGTGAAATACATGAGCTTGTATTATCTGGATTATATTTATAATATTTTCAAAAATTACATTATCAAAGTTGTCACACACTCTTTCACAAAAGTAAAGCAAGTTTAACATTGTCGGTGCAGAGAGAAAAGAAAGACTTAAATTGATCCTGCACCTCTAGTTACATCTAGGTTGGTATATGATCCTCAGGACTTAAATGAATAAGTCAAAATTAACTTCAAAGTATAGTTTTTTTTTTGTAAAGGACACATGCTTGGATCCTCACTACTTCATGTTTTATCGTGTGAACAAATGAACTTAAGAATATTTCACAAAATTTTATGGTTGACATTCACCTTAAAAATGCACTCCTCATTAAATTATTTTTCATATATGGCAAAGGGAGAGAGAGAGATTAAAGTTAAGAGGTTAAATATATTTTTTTTAAAAACTCACCAAGTGTTATGGGGGAGGTAATCTTAAGGGGGAGGTTTTGAAAAAATAGTTATTTAATGCTTACTACTTATTCTCTTAACTTTGAATTGGTTTACCATAGATAAAAAAGGGGAAGATTGTTAGTGCAGGGGCACCAGATAATCTAACCTAGGTTTTGATAATGACAAAGGTTCAAAGATAAGTTATTTTGTTATCTCATATGTTATGCTGAGTGTGCAGGCAGTGTATTAGACTTTGATAAGTTAAAAGACACAAGGAGAATCTCGAGACGAGAAACCTCGATGATCGGGTGATGCACGGAGAATCTCGATATGAGAAACCTTGGTGGTATGGTGACACCAGGAGAATCTAGGGAAGGAGAAACCTCGGTGGTCAAGTGACTGAAAGCTAAATAGCAGGTCAGAAGGAACAAAGGTGTGCAAGGTAAGAACTGTGTGTTGAGAGGATAGGTCGTGTCCTCAGTACGGGGGCATCCGTAGGCGAGATCTAACTAAGACTTCCATAGGAACGCCTAAGTTAAGATAGGATGGTACACAACCATCACATTGCTCACTAATTAGTTCACTATGTAGTTCTTGTGGTAACCATGTGATGTATGTTGGGGATCGAACGACCGGCTAGAGAGGGGGTGAATATCCCTTCATCGATGGATGACGGTATTTGCTCGTCTACAAAACTAATTAGCGCAAGCGGAAAAAACAAAAACAAGACAAGCAAACAAATAAAGAAGAATACAAACGCTAACACAAAATGTAACGTGGTTCACGGCTATGCTGCTAATCCACAGTCCGATTCGTCCAAGGTGAATCACTCCTCCAAAGCCAATCACTATTGGTCTCTCCTTTGCACAAGCTAGGTCGAGGTAACCTTTACAACCAAGATTACTCTTATTACAATAAGAATGAAGTAAAAGCAAGTAAGAAGAGTGGGAAGACGTTTATGGAACTTTGGGAGAAGATTGGAGTTCAAGAATTTTTCACCCAAAGCCTCATCCCCTTCCTTTTTATAGAGGAAGAGGGTTTCTTCGAATTGACACAGGAGCAGTCGACTGATGCCCCGATCAGTCGACTGGTCCTGTAGCCGTTGCCCAATAATGGCCACTTTCCACGTTGAATTTTATCCAATGGTATCATCATCAGTCAACTAATCTTGCCATCAGTCGACTGATGTACCATCAGTCGAGTGCTCCGCGAGCTCGACTCCATTCTGTGCCTGTGCACATTGCCATTAGTCGACTGCTAATCCATGGCAGTCGACTGCTTGGGCCAAATGCCCATGAGTCGGACACTAGTCGAACCCATTCGACTCAGAGCAGTCAACTGTCATTCCATGGCAGTCGACAGATGTCGGGAAAACTCATCCGACACTTAGCCAAATGGCTAAGTTTCACTTAGGAGCTACTACCCCTTCCCGGGTTACATTCGCTCACTCTCATCCCTCGGAGTCCCTCACCTTCGAAGTTGTCTTCATCCGGCCATGTCCCTCGGATGCGCCAAGCGCACGGCTCTGCAGCACCATCCTTCGCGTCTCGCCCTAAAGTCTACTTCCTCCAACTTCACTCCAAGCTCCTCGTCCGGCGGTCCCTCGGATGCTCCAAGTGCACGGCTTCCGCAAAGCTATCCTTCACCGACTCAAGGACCGAGTCATGAGATGTGAATCTCGCCAAGGCTCCATGTGCAAATTACTAAGTCCTGCATGACTTCAACGCACATATCAAACCATAATCACAACCTAACTTAAGCCCTTTTCCACACACATCAAAACCTTGTCATGGCAAGAGATTACCCTAACAATCTCCCCCTTTTTGATGTGTGGCAATCCGTTTAAGTTAGGTAAAAACATTTGATAAAAATTTAAAGGTAAGAAAGCATGTAAACATAAACATGATGTAGCAACATGCAACTCCCCCTTAATCCATAATACTCCTCATACATATTTCTCCCCTATCATAATTTACTTAAACATAATCATTTCTCCCCCTTTGACACCATCAAAAAGATTAATACTAAGTTATAAAATCATGGCATCAATTCTAATAGAATAAAATACCAAAGATTTGTTTAAAAAACCGAATTCAGCCTTTACTGGTCTGATTTTCAGGCCACCAGTCGACTGGTTCAGACTACCAGTCGACTGGCACGTGCATTTCAGGATTTCTGATTTTTGGGGTGAAATTATGAAATGCATTAAAAATTCTAGAAAATTCAAAAAATCATGAAATTTGGAGAACATATTTCTTTTAAGTATATCTATCAATGAAAAATAGTTTTTTCATGAAAAATCATTAGATTTTCTTTTTTTTGCCAAAAATTCAAAAGCTTTAAAAACCACTAGGTTTTTGATCATTCTAGTATCAAGTTTACTACCTAGTTTTGCATCCAATTGTTTCAAAACATGAATACATAGATTTTAGGGTAAGAAATTGTTTTGAAAACATGTGAAATATCCAACCATGATCTTTGGGCAATATGTCTATGAATTAAACATAAGTCTTCCCCATGATTGGTCTATTATTGCTATTTTGATACTTTAAATGACCATCTAAATGCTATAGGCACTAGTGGACATTTGTATCATCCTAACATAGTAGCCTATGGTTAGTGTGAGATGCATCCTAGAGGTATTTGTATATACTTAACCATCATTTTCATGCAATTCTATCAAGGTTAAGTATCACCCTAACATTCCACATGATCATAAAGAGATATATGTTTGAATTTCATATTATGATCATGAAACAAATGTATTCATTGAATTGTTATCATGCATTAGGTATTATATCATGATAATAGGCAAATATCACCTAAAGCATGATTTAAGTCCTATTTCTCATGATTATGTGCCAAATATCAAAATCATAAATCATGATTGCAAACATACATAGCAATTTCATTAAATATCATGATTTAAGCATTATTATCAATTTATAGGCATATTATCATCACCTAACACTATTTCAAAAATGTTGTCCCGCCATCCTAAGTCAACCAAAATATGATATAGGTCAAGTCCATATGGTTGACTATCCTAGGGTTTTCCTAACCCTTAAAGATGGATTTTGGAATCCAATACAAATTCTTGCTTATGGGGTTCACTAGAAATTCTTTAGGAATCCATTTTCTAGCTATTACCTTCTTCTTATCTTGTCCCCTAGCAATTAGGCATTTATAGGCCTTTTCATTTTTCTTTTCTTTATGTCCTAGGCCCTTTTTGTTAAAACTTGCTCTTTGGCTCCCAATTATCATGTTCAATGTATTTGAGCCAATAGTGAATTTTTCTAGGGCTTTTGTCAAATAATCTACCTTTTCCCTTAAAGCCCTATTTTCCTCTATGCATGCGTCATTAACATCTAATGGCATATAGTTATCATGTGAGTATGCATCATCATCATTATCATTAAAACATGCTTTTTCTAATTTTTGCTCTAATTCCTTAATTTGGTCAAGCATGCTTTTGTTCTTTTTCTTGGCTCTAAATAGATCCTTAGTGTAACACCCCAAAATTTTTCTCCAAAATTTTTGTATAGAATTTAATTTCATGTCTAGTAGATTATATATGGAATCCTGGAAAAGAAAATGATGATAAAAGAATAAAAGTGGAGAGGTGAGGATTGAACCTTACACCTCTTGGTGAGAGTTAACTCTTACCATGCATGTGATGACCAAGTGCTCAGCAGTAGCTTACTGTTGGAGAAAGAGGAGAAATGTTAAATGAGTGTGAGGAGGGTAAATGAAGAGGCATGAAAAGAGAAGAGACACTTCTCTTCCTCCCTTTATAAATAAGAGGGAAGGTTTCATTTGGCCACTTCTTCTTCCTTCTTCCTCCTTCCACCGAAACCCTAGGGATCCTTCCTTGAGTTTCGGCCAAAACAAAATAGGGTTCCACCCTAGAGAGTTAAGCAAAGAGAAGGGTTCATCTAAGGGGCTAATCTTCATCTAAGGGTCAAGAGCACCAAGAAGGGTTCTAGGGCAAGATTATTTCTTATCACCTCTCCAATCAAGGTCTCTCTTATTAAGGGGTAATATAAGTGGTAAGATTCCCTCACCTGCAGTATATTTGCTCTTGTAGGATATGATATATGAAAGAAATATGATGCTTGATACCCTACAAGTTTCGGCCAACTAGGGTTTTAGGGCTAGGGTTGCATGAAAACACCCCTTATGAAGTTGTGATATGTTGTATGCCTTCATGTATGAATTTTATGTGACAAAAATAAAATTTTGGTGCCCCTACAAGTTTCGGCCAACTAGGGTTTTAGGGCTAGGGTTGCATGAAAACACCCCTTATGAAGTTATGATATGTTGTATGCCTTCATGTATGAATTTTATGTGACAAAAATAAAATTTTGGTGCCCCTAATGTTTCGGCCAACTAGGGTTTTAGGGCTAGGGTTGCATGAAAACACCCCTTATGAAGTTGTGATATGTTGTATGCCTTCATGTATGATTTTTATGTGACAAAAATAAAAATTTTGGTGCCCCTAATGTTTCGGCCAACTAGGGTTTTAGGGCTAGGGTTGCATGAAAACACCCCTTATGAAATTATGATATGTTGTATGCCTTCATGTATGAATTTTATGTGGAAAAAAAAAAGGTATGAACCCCTCCCTAGGGATTTCGGCCACTTAGGGTACCTAAGCTAGGGTTAAGATTATGTGCTTAAATTGGTGTACAAGAATTCCCTTAGAGTTCATGATATGTTGCATGATTGTATGTATGCCTATGAGATGCACATGTTTATGATTTATTATGCCATGAATTATGCCTATGTGATGAACATGTTTATGATTTATTATGCCATGAAATATGCCTATGTGATGAACATGTTTATGATTTACTATGCCATGAAATATGCCTATGTGATGAACATGTTTATGATTTAATATCACATGAAATATGTCTATGTGATGAACATGTTTATGATTTAATATGCCATGAAATATGCCTATGTGATGAACATGTTTATGATTTAATATGCCATGAAATATGCCTATGTGATGAACATGTTTATGAGTTAATATGCCATGAATTATGCCTATGTGATGAACATGTTTATGATTTAATATGCCATGAAATATGCCTGTGTGATGAACATGTTTATACTTTAAGACCCCTTTAGGGTATTCTTATGTTATGAATGCATATATGCCATGAAATGTCTAAGAAGATTCTTCCCCTTTTTATGTTGGGATTAAGAGCTCTCCTTATGATAAGATAAGACGGAGATGCTTCCCTTTTTATGTTGGGATTAAGAGCTCTCCTTATGATAAGATAAGACGGAGATGCTTCCCTTTTTATGTTGGGGATTAAGAGCATTCTTTATGATATGACAAGAAAGAAAAGAAAGAAAATTAAGTATTTTACTTTGTAAGAGGTTAAGTACCCGACCTGTTAGGTGGTCGTTAATCAAATCCAAGGGACATAAGAAGACGTAAGAGGTCTTTCCCTGGTAAGACATAAGAGGTCTTGCTCTAGTAGGTCTGGTGGCTCGCTACCCCAGCCTATTAGGGAACGCGCTTTATGTGGTACTTAGCCTGGGGCCCCCCATTCATGTATGATTATGTTGAAGTATCTATATGTATATGTTTTGAAAAGAAAGGACTTGTATGAAATTGTGAATGCTTATGTTCAAGTTTAAGAATGCTTATGATTATGTCCTTTATGCATGTTTAGGATTGATGATGTCATGAATGCTTATGTTCAAGTTTAAGATTGCTTATGATTATGTCCTTTATGCATGCTTAGGATGGATGATGTCAGGAATGCTTATGTTCAAGTTTAACAATGCTTATGATTATGTCCTTTATGCATGTTTAGGATTGATGATGTCATGAATGCTTATGTTTAATTTATGCCATGCTTAGATTTAATTATGTTTAGCATGCTTATGTAAATTTTATGCCATGCTTATGTTTCATTATGTTAGTATGTTGATGTTTAGTGTTGTTATGAAATACTTATGTTATTTATGCTAGTATGCTCATGTTTTCTAATTGTTTGATGTAATTTGTGGCTTTTGTGAGTAGGCAAGAATCTTACTAAGCTATATGCTTATATTTTATGTTGTCCATATACTGCAGATAAAGGAAACATGAACTAGAGGAAGTAGCAGGAGGGGCTGAGTGTGTGTGATAGTGGCATGGTGGAAAAAGACCCTATTACTCTCTGCTTTTATTTATATGCTCAATGAACAACTTAAGACAATTGCTTCTGCTTTTATGACTTATGATTTATTAGTACCATGTTGGATGTTGCTTAGTTTATGTTATCGTTCACCTTACTTATGAAAGTTTGATATGTTAGAACTCATGAATGGATCATGTTAATAATAGTTACCTTCTCTAATCTTTATGTTATGCATGTTATAAAATGAGATACGATATGGTAACATGCTAATTAAGATTATGATATGTGATGCATGTTATAAAAGAAGTTATGATATGTTAACATGCTAATTAGGTCTATGATATGTGATGCATGTTATAAAAGAAGATCTATGTCATGATAACATGTTTGATTATGTAGATTGTGAAATGATCCATATATGTTATGTTATAAAAAAAAAAGTAGCGCCTCCCTGAGGGCAGATAAGGGCGGGCGTTACACTTAGTTAAGCTAGAAATCATAGAAACTATTTTACTAGGTGAAAGATTAGTTACCATAGTTCCCATGTCCTCTTCTTCTTCTTCGGATAAGGATGTAGAGGAGGCTCCCCCTTCACTTGAGCTCTCTCCACTTGAACTTGATTCTTCATTTTCGGTGGAGGTGCAATCCAAGTCGTCACATGCCATCAATGCTAAGTTGGTGACAAATGCATTTTCTTCCTCGGATGATGATGAGGAGGAGGAAGGGACATCCCAAGTCCTAGCTTTTAATGCTTTGGCCTTTCCCTTTTCCTTTGCCTTCTTCTCCTCTTCCTTTTTCTTCTTGCTCCCCTTTTTCTTCTTCTGTTCTTCCTTCTTTTTCCTTTTTTCCTTGCTCTTGTTTAGGAGGGGACAATTGTCCCTTATGTGTCCCTCTCCTTGGCAGTTGTAGCAAATGACTTTCCCTCTTGGTCTTCTCCTCCTATCATTAGATTTATTAAATTGAAAACCTTTTAAAACACGCCTTACCCTCCTTACCATATACGCTTCTTCCGTGCTATCCATGGAGGAGGAGGAGGATGCTTCATCATCGGAGGAGGAGGGGATCTCTATCTTCTTCTTCCCCTTGTTTGCCAAAAATGCTACTCCTCTTGAAGGTTGGATTCTTGGCTCTTCTTGTATTCCTTCAAGCCAAGATTCATGCAATTCCATAGTGGAGAAAAATTAATCTAGAGTACTTACCTCTATATTCTTTGAAATATAGAATGAGTCCACCATTGAACTCCACTTGGATGATTGGGGAAAAGCCCCTATGACCTTCATTACCATATCTCGGTTGGAGAGCTTTTCACCTACACTTGTTAGCCCAATTAAAATATCTTTAAACCTAGAATGCAACGAAGTTACCTTTTCTCCCTTTTCTAATTTTATGTTGGATAATTGGGAGTGGAGGAGATCTCTTCTTGCAAGTTTAGCCTCCGAGGTACCTTCATGAAGCTCTACTAGCTTCTCCCACATCTCCTTGGCACTTAGGCATTCTCCAATTATATTTATTTCTTGTTGAGGAAGCACATTGTATAGATGGTGCTTGGCTTTTGAGTTTGCAAGGTGCTCCTCTCTTTGCCTCTTGGTCCACCTTGACTTCTCTATTGGCTTCCCCTCTTCATCCCTAGGCAAAACGAAATCGGATTCCATTGTAATCATAATATCAAAATCCGTTTCGAAAAATACCTCCATTCGCTTCTTCCACCAAGCGAATTCTCCTACAAACTTCGGTGGATGAATGTTAGAGCCGACCATCTTTTGAATATGCTTGTTGTGGCGGTTAGTCCTCGACAAGCTTTCCTTAGCTCTGATACCACTTGTTGGGGATCGAACGGCCAGCTAGAGGGGAGGTGAAAAGCCCTCGATCGATGGATGACGGTATTTGCTCGTCTACAAAACTAATTAGCGCAAGCGGATATAACAAAAACAAGACAAGCAAATAAACAAAGAAGAATACAAACGCTAACATAAAATGTAACGTGGTTCACGGCTACACCGCTAATCCACGGTCCGATTCGTCCAAGGTGAATCACTCCTCCAAAGCCAATCACTATTGGTCTCTCCTTTGCACCAAGCTAGGTGGAGGTAACCTTTACAACCAAGATCACTCTTCTTACAATAAGAATGAAGTAAAAGGAAGTAAGAAGAGTGGGAAGATGTTTATGGTGTTGGGTTTCCGGCACCGCGGCGTGTGTGTGTTCGATCATGTTTCGTAAACACGAACACAGCGGAAGCAATAAAAATAATAAATACTCCTATTTATTACAACACACACAACACACGCATGCATATTACAACAAGTGTAGACATAACCGTAAATTTAAATTTGCAATAAAAGGAAATTTATCTACGTTATACCTTTCGTATGACGTGTAGCGGGAACGGCATCAACCGGAACGATCCTCGCTAGAATTGTCTCTATCCGTATCCACGCCGAGTTCCTCGGGATGACTTCGCTAAGCCACGAGCTTCGTCTTCATACGGGTTACTAGCCTCGTGTTGAAGACGACGTTATCGAGAGATGATCACGATCCGAATCCAAATTCGGATCCAAAACGAGTCCTCAAAACTCGCTTCTCCGGAGAGGTATTCGTCAACCGATTGACGAATCCTTCGTCCTCCACCTCAGAGGATTACCGGAGATCGAATCCCCGGTAAGTTATCCGCTGTCGGAGCTCTAACTGTCATTCAAACGATGCTCCGACGAGAGGAGAACAAGCTGTCCAGAAAACTGGACAGCTTTGGTGGAGGAGATAGGCGCCGGCCAACCAAGGGAAGATAAAGCTCACCTTGATGCCAAACCTAAAGGAGATCACCGGAGTACCAACCGGCAGCAGCTCGACGCCGGCGAGGGGGAAGGTCAGCACCTTCTGGACGCCGGTTGGAGCCTCAAGGTGGGCGACGGCAAGGAGGAGGAGAGTTGACTCCGAATTTCTCCAAGGAGAGGTGGGCGGCAACTTAGGGTTGTGGATTAGGGCTTAATTATCCCTTAAGCCCTCTTTTATAGAGAACTAATTCTCTTAATGGTTATTGGATCATAACCATTAGGCCCGTTAACCCGCTCCATTAAGATAAGTTAAAATAAACCAAACCATGATGGTTTATTTTAAGTTAAAACGAACCGAACCAACTTTTGGTTCATTCGTTTAAAATAAACCAAACCCTTTGGTTTATTCTCCTCCATTGGATTAGAACCAAACCATTTTGGTTCATCCATTATGTCTTCATAAGACACGGCCCATCCACGCTTCCATTGCGACTGAAACGATTTCATGTTCGCTCTATGTTTGGTCTAACCAAACTTAGTTTCTCTCGATCTGAGAATCCCATTCTCAAGCTCGTTTTAAATCCTTCGGATTACGCTCGTTGTGCGTGTGACCAAATAGGTTCTCGGTTTATGTTGGCCATCTATAATTAACCATTAATTATAGAACGATCATGAGTGGCACCTAGTAGTACATCATGATCCCCAATTAACCGAAAAGATCAACGGTTGATCCAGAACTATTTCTGAAACCCTTCAGTAGCTCGAATGATTCGTGCCCCATTCCCTTCACTCATCTTATACCCACTTGGTTCAGGACATGGTCTATAGTGTCAGTCCCCACTAGGCTGACTACGTCACACCTAGCCCAAGTATCATTTCCTCGTCCTACGGATTCTAGTTACTCCACATGTATCGAAGAGTACCTTACTCTAAACATGTAATGCTTTGGCCAAAGACTTTAGTAACAATCCGACGAGAGGCCATGAGTATACATCTCCTCGCAAGGAGTGGTGAATCCTTTATAGGCTATTCAAACACCTTCGATCACTTCGACTTATACCCAATCATCCCGGGTCCACATCTCCTTAGAGATGTTTGCTTAAGATGTCAAAGCATAAGTCTCCATGATCAAGATGACTTGAATACCGCAAGTCAAAGGAACATCGCACTTAAGCCACAGTAAGAACTTCATTGACATATCTATATATGCAGAGAACCATATGAAGTCTTACGGCTGGTCACTCCAATGAACTAGTTACCATAACTAGCATCCACGATTAACTCCGGACATCACTATTTCTCCAGCCAGTGAGAATCAACTGCTTGGATACACCAAGGAGTATACCTCGTGCTAGTCTCGACGGAATTGATGGTGTTCAAATCCATCAATTCATCGACTAGGGATAATTCCGATACATCACAATTACACATGTAGAGATACTCACTAGTTGTGATCCAATCACAAATTCTCTCATGCTGTGAATCATATCGTGGACATTCAGTAAATGAGTTTAAGATCCAATCAAATACATAAAACATGTATACTCAAATAGTGAATTTTCATTTATCATATAAATGGTTCATACATAAGGCAATTGCCTTAGGACATCTCTCATATATTACTAACATATGGCACTTTGGGAGAAGATTGGAGTTCAAGCATTTTTCACCTAAAGCCTCATCCCCTTCCTTTTTATAGAGGAAGAGGGTTTCTTTCCATTGACACAGGAGCAGTCGACTGATGCCCCGATCAGTCAACTGGTCCTGTAGCCGTTGCCCAATAACGGCCACTTTCCATGTTGGATTTCATCCAACAGTATCATCATCAGTCGACTGATCTTGCCATCAGTCGACTGATGTACCATTAGTCGAGTGCTCCGCGAGCTCGACTCCATTCTGTGCCTGTGCATAGTGCCATCAGTCGACTATCGTCCCTTGGCAGTCGACTGGTGTCGACAGCAGTCGACTGCTTGGGCAAATGCCCATGAGTCGGACACTAGTCGAACCCATTCGACTCAGAGCAGTCGACTTCCATTCCATGGCAGTCAACTGATGTCGAGAAAACTCATCCGACACTTAGCCAAATGGCCAAGTTTCACCTAGGAGCTACTACCCCTTCTCGGGTTACATTCGCTCACTCTCATCTCTCAGAGTCCCTCGCCTTCGAAGTTGTCTTTGTCTGGCCACGTCCCTCGGATGCGCCAAGTGCACGACTCTGCAGCGCCATCCTTCGCGTCTCGCCCTGAAGTCTACTTCCTCCGGCTTCACTCCAAGCTCCTCGTCCGGCGGTCCCTCGGATGCTCCAAGTGCACGGCTTCCGCAAAGCTATCCTTCACCGACTCAAGGACCGAGTCATGAGATGTGAAACTCGCCAAGGCTTCATGTGCGAATTACTAAGTCCTGCACGACTTCAACGCACATATCAAACCATAATCACAACCTAACTTAAGCTCTTTGCCACACACATCAAAACCTTATCATGGCAAGAGATTTCCCTAACAATGTAGGTGATTATTCAAGCTATCAGTCGATTGGAGGAAAAGTGCAGTCGACTGATGATGACATCAGTCGACTTCTAATGAATCTGGACACTTTGAATAAAGTCAAGATAAGAGTCACAAAATAAGGGATGATAAACTTGTTTGACTCATCTTTGGATCTCAACGAGCTAGGGTTTGGAAGGCTATAAAAGTAGAGGTAAAGCTCCCTTCAAAAACCACTTGAAAGCCTTCAAAAGTACACCATCACTCCAAAGCTCTCTACACCACACAACGACATCATAATGCCGACCGATCTTCCATCATATCATCGTAATTTTTGATAGTTAATTTAATTAGTGTTTCTTTTATTTATTACTAGCTAAGAGGAAAGGTAGGTGTGTTACCTTCTCCTCTATATCCTTTGTATGTGCTTCATATCTCTTACCTCGAACGAGGATGCGAGTTTTAGTGAATTGCCCTTCGGAGGCGATTAAGGATCACAGGGCCTTGGATTAGCAGTCGATAGACTCTGAACCATGTAAAAATTTTTTTGTGTACTTGTCTACTTTTGTTCGTATTTTCCTCTGCAAGCTTTTGTTTTCAAACCAAAGAAAAGAAAGTTTTAATACACTATTCACCTCCCTTTAGCGTTACTCGATCCTACAATTAGTATCAGAGCCAGGGGCACTCATATTTGGTGCAATCGCTAGTCGAGCACTTTTCTTTTTGTGTTAATCATTTAAAGTTTTTATTCCCGCACAAGTAATCCAAGAACAAGTGTTGTTACATTGTTTTTTTTTTGTTTGTGTGTTTGAAAGTATCTAAAGTTCTACACCCGAACTAATGTCTTTTGGAGTAGATGATGGTAAAATCGGCATAACTTTTGATACATGTAGACCCACAAAATGTGCTACCTAATGAATCGAAGCTCTCTCGAAGATCTACAAGCTATTTTTCACCCCAAAATGTCATTTAATACATTTTCAGGGACATTGAAGGTCGCAAGTTTTCAGGAACCACGAGCCCATAAGGCGAGTAAACACATAGAGCGCAAGTACCACCTTATACAAGAGATTGTAAAGCGAGGAGAAGTTGCTGTCGCCAAGATTGCATCAGAGGATAACCTGGCGGATCCATTCACTAAGGCCCTTTCAGCGAAAGCGTTTGATAGGCATGTGGAGGACATGGGGATCAGATGTATGGCAGAGTGATGACGGAATAGTCTTTTAGTATAAGTGGGAGAGTGTTGGAATGTATACTGAAAGCCTAGCTCTTTTTATATGAACATTTTATTTTGAAATAAGAATCACATGATCATTGTTTGCACTTTATATATTTATTATATGTGTGCATATTGTCTAATATTTTACATTGTAGATAACATGGTGCTTGGTGTGGCACAGAAGATCATGTTATCAGTTCCTTGTAAAATATAAGTAGAGGCTCACAACCAAGATGGTTTTGGACAAACCATTGGCATGGTTGTAGTGTAGCTTGGTATTGTTTTGTCTTGAACATAGAGTTACACTGGTACACTTAGGTGTATTGAGCAGGACCGACATAGAGGTGATTCAATTTAGTACTGACTACATAATTGAATCGGACCTCGGATATTATGTTGTACATGCTCTTAATCCCGATATAATAACGGGCACATGTACTTAGTATTTATTTCTTTGATTTACCAGTGGGTGAGATTTAGATGGATTAAATCAATATGCCCGGTAAGTTAGGAAATAATATTATTTACATGGTGTGCCGTTGATTATAGGAGGAAACCGTGTCCTATATATTAGGTTGATGATGTCCCCTTGAGGAGCTCATAAAGTTCATCATGTAAACCCAGCTAGTTGACTTAGTCAACATGATGATAAGGTTGAGTGGTACTACTCGAGGAAATAGATGTTAATTAATTGATAGTCAGTAAATCAATTAATTGACAGACATTCGATATCTTAAACACGGGGAGATTAATGTACGAATAATATATGGAGGCCATATTAATTTAGGGGGGTTGGTGAGGTAGTTCAATGATGATCCTCTAGTGGAATGGATGTTGGGTTTCCGGCACCGCGGCGTGTGTGTTCGATCATGTTTCGCAAACATGAGCACAGCGGAAGCAATTAAAAATAATAAATACTCCTATTTATTACAACACACACAACACACACATGCTATTACAACAAGTGTAGACATAACCATAAATTAAATTTGCAATAAAAGGGAATTTATCTACGTTATACCTTCCGTATGATGTGTAGCGGGAACGGCATCAACCGGAACGATCCTCGTAAGAATCGTCTCTATCCGTATCCACGCCGAGCTCCTCGGGATGACTTCGCTATGTCACGAGCTTCGTCTTCATACGGGTTACTAGCCTCGTGTTGAAGACGACGTGATCGAGAGATGATCACGATCCAAATCCTAATTCGGATCCAAAACGAGTTCTCAAAACTCGCTTCTCCGGAGAGGTATTCGTCAACCGTTTGACGAATCCTTCGTCCTCCACCTCAGAGGATTACCGGAGATCAAATCCCCGGTAAGTTAGCCGCTGTCGGAGCACTAACCGTCGTCCAAACGACGCTCCAACGAGAGGAGAACAAGCTGTCCAGAAAACTGGACAGCTTTGGTGGAGACCTTGCGCCAGCCAAATAAGGAAAGCAACTTGCTCACCTTGTCGCCGGAGCCAAGGAAGATCACCGGAGCTCCTCCGGCAGCAGCTCGTCGCCGGCAAGAGGAGGAAACGGCAGCAGCTGGTCGCCGGTTGGAAGAGATGGTTGGCGGCAATAGAGTTGGCGCCAACAAGAGGAGGAGGGTGGGCGGCCAAATTAGGTTTGCCTCTTCATTAGGGCTTAACAAACCCTAATGCCCTCTTTTATAGAGAACTAATTCTCTTAATGGTTAATGGATCATATCCATAAAGCCCGTTAACCCGCTCCATTAAGATAAGTTAAAATAAACCAAACCATGATGGTTTATTTTAAGTTAAAACGAACCGAACCAACCTTTGGTTCATTCGTTTAATATAAACCAAACCCTTTGGTTTATTCTCATCCATTGGATTAGAACCAAACCATTTTGGTCCATCCATTATGTCTTCATAAGACACGGCCCATCCACGCTTCCATTGCGACTGAAACATTTTCATGCTCGCTTTATGTTTGGTCCAACCAAACATAGTTTCTCTCGGTCTGAGAATCCCATTCTCAAGCTCGTTTTAAATCCTTTGGATTACACTCGTTGTGCGTGTGACCAAATAGGTTCTCGGTTTATGTTGGTCGTCTATAATTAACCATTAATTATAGAATGATCATGAGTGGCACCTAGTAGTACATCATGATCCTCAATTAACCGAAAAGATCAACGGTTGATCCAGAACTATTTCTGAAACCCTTCAGCAGCTCGAATGAATCGTGCCCCATTCCCTTCACTCATCTTATACCCACCTGGTTCAGGACATGGTCTATAGTGTCAGTCCCCACTAGGCTGACTACGTCACACCTAGCCCAAGTATCATTTCCTCGTCCCCACGGATTCTAGTTACTCCACATGTATCGAAGAGTACCTTACTCTAAACATGTAATGCTTTGGCCAAAGACTTTAGTAACAATCCGACGAGAGGCCATGGGTATACATCTCCTCGCAAGGAGTGGTGAATCCTTTATAGGCTATTCAAACACCTTCGATCACTTCGACTTATACCCAATCATCCCGGGTCCACATCTCCTTAGAGATGTTTGCTTAAGATGTCAAAGCATAAGTCTCCATGATCAAGATGGCTTGAATACCGCAAGTCAAAGGAACATCGCACTTAAGCCACAGTAAGAACTTCATTGACATATCTATATATGCAGAGAACCATATGAAGTCTTACGGCTGGTCACTCCAATGAACTAGTTACCATAACTAGCATCCACGATTAACTCGGACATCACAATGTCTCGGCCGGTGAGAATCACCGCTTGGATACACCAAGGAGTATACCTCGTGCTAGTCTCGACAGAATTGATGGTGTCCAAATCCATCAATTCATCGACTAGGGATAATTCCGATACATCACAATTACACATGTAGAGATACTCACTAGTTGTGATCCAATCATAAATTCTCTCATGCTGTGAATCGTATCGTGGACATTCAGTAAATGAGTTTATGATCCAATCAAATACATAAGACATGTATACTCAAATAGTGAATCTTCATTTATCACATAAATGGTTCATACATAAGGCGATTGCCTTAGGACATCTCTCATATATTACTAACAGACTCCCACTTGGCCTAATGCCAATCGCTACGGTATCCAATACCATAAGTTCTAACATGACCCTCAAACTTACTTTGAGGTAATGCTTTAGTCAAAGGATCCGCTAAGTTCCTTTCAGTGGGAATTTTCTCGATTTGTATTTCGTTCCTACTTATGATCTCTCTGATAAGATGATAGCGGCGAAGCACATGTTTGGATCGTTGATGAGACCTTGGCTCTTTCGCCTGTGCAATTGCTCCATTGTTGTCGCAGTACACCGGTATTGCTTCAACAATGGTCGGAATCACACCAAGTTCATGAACGAACTTCTTGATCCAAACCGCTTCCTTTGCTGCTTCCGAAGCTGCAATATATTCTGCCTCAGTGGTAGAATCCGCTACAGTCTCTTGTTTGGAACTTTTCCAACTCACTGCGCCCCCATTCAAGGTGAACACGTATCCAGACTGAGACCTGGAATCATCCTTGTCTGTCTGGAAGCTGGCATCTGTATACCCACGTATCACCATGTCCCCTTCTCCATATATTAGGAACACATCCTTAGTTCTTCTCAAGTACTTAAGGATCGTCTTAACAGTCGCCCAATGATCCATTCCTGGATCAGACTGGTATCTGCTCGTGACACTCAGAGCATACGATACATCGGGCCTCGTACATAACATAGCATACATGATAGATCCTATTGCGAATGCATAGGGAATCTTACTCATGCAAATCCTCTCGTCTTCTGTGCGCGGACACATAGACTTCGAAAGGTGTACCCCATGCCTGATGGGCAGATAACCTTTCTTAGATTCCGACATGCTAAACCTCTTTAGCACTCGGTCTATATATGTAGACTGCGAAAGACCAAGCAACCGTTTCGATCTATCTCTATAGATCTTAATCCCAAGGATGTAGGTTGCTTCTCCCAGGTCTTTCATGGAGAATGTCTTGGATAACCAAACCTTAATCGATCAGAAGATTGACACATCGCTTCCTATAAGTAATATGTCATCGACATACAATACTAGGAACACGATCGCACTCTACTAACCTTCTTGTACACACAAGGTCTGGCTCGATTTTGTGAGAAATCAAACTTTTGATCGCCTCATCAAAACGGATATTCCAGCTCTCGATGCTTGCTTCAATCCATAAATGGATCGCCGCAATTTGCATACCTTGGTTTTATCAACCGATGTGAAACCTCAGTGTATCATATACACGCCCTCGAGCAAGTTTCCATTAAGGAAAGCGTTTTCACATCCATCCGCCATATCTCATAATCATAATGAGCCGCTATGGCTGTGGAGCATCCGAATGGATTTAAGATAGCTACAAAGTAATAGGTTTCGCCATAATCAACACCTTGCTTTTGACGTATATCCTTTCGCCACCAATCTAGCCTTATAGGTAATCACATTACCATCCATGTCGGTTTTCTTCTTGAAAACCCACTTGCACCCTATAGGCTTTATGCCTTCAGTGGGTCAACCAAGTTCCAAACTTGGTTTTCGATACATGGAATCCATTTCCGACTTCATGGCACCAAGCCACTTATCCCTTTCAACTTGTCAAGACTTCTTCATAACTGTAGGCTCTCATCATCAATGAGTAACACGCTCGCTCGATTCACTTACGAGAAATCCATATCTCTCGTGAATATTATGCGGTTCTACTGTGATCTACGAAGATGTGGTGTTACAATAGGTCCAAATGATTGCTCATCACTATGAGTTGCCTACAGCACCGCTTCACTGTATCTCATCAATGTCTATTTGAGTCTCTCGAGCCTCCTCAAGCTCGACGACACTCCCATCGCTTTCTTTGCAAGAGAAACTCTTTCTAGAAACACAAAGATGCCTCAAACAAACACCTTTGTTCCACAGATGATAGAATTGGTAACCCTTGTTTCTTAGGGTATCCAATAAATAGACATTTATCGACTTAGCATCCAATTTGTCCGACATACCGCTACATAAGGTGATAACCCCATATCTTCAAGTAAGATACATGAGGTTTCTTACCATTCCATATCTCATATGGAGTAGTTGAGACTACCTTGGTAGGCATTCTGTTTAACAAGTAAACAGCTGTCTGAAGTGCATAACCCCAAAAGGACTTGGGAAGAGTCGCATGATTCATCATTGACATGACCATGTCCAACAAGGTCCGGTTACGCCTCTCAGATACACCATTATGCTGTGGTGTATAGGGCGGAGTCCATTGAGACAATATGCCATTGTCTCTTAGATAATCAAGAAACTCTTGACTTAAGTATTCACCACCTCGATCCGATCAAGTATTTTAATACTTTGTCATGTTGTTTCTCTACTTCATTTCTGAATTCTTGAACCTTTCAAAGGCTTCGACTTGTGTTTCATCAAGAACACATACCCAAACCGTGAGTGATCATCTATGAAGGTAATGAAGTAGCTATAGCCTCCTAATGCTTGAGTTGACATAGGTCCACATACATCGCATGTACCAAACCTAGTAACTCTCCCACTGCTCACCTTTCCAAAGAAAGGTAACTTAGTCATCTTGCCTTTTAAGCATGATTCGCATGTATCGTATGAATCCAATTCAAACGATTCCAGAATTCCACATCGGTGTAATTCGGACATGCGTTTCTTGCTTATATGGCCAAGACGACAATGCCACATATAGGAGTCTATGTGATTATCCTTCGAGCACGCTGTTGCTCGCTTCGATATTGAAAATGTCACCGGATACGCCCAACGATAAATGCCATTACTCAAAGTTCCAGCTTCCATAAAGTACGCCATTCAAAGTTATATAACAACAATTGTTACTAAACGTTAAATGGAAACCATTTCTATTTAAGCAGAAATAGAAACAATGTTCTTTATTAGAGAAGGAACATAATAGCAATTGTCCAGCCTAAGACTAGTCCACTAGGAGCTTCAAAGAAATAAGTTCCGATGGCATCGCAAAGAACCTTTGCTCCATTGCCAACTCGCAAATTTGACTTCTCCGACAAGTCTTCTTCTATTCCTTAGCCCTCAGTATGTCATTACATATATGTGAGCTACACCCAAGATCCAATACCCAAGTGTCTAAGGAAATAGAATGACAATCAATAACTAAGATACCAAGAGGATGGGGCATCGATGCCTTCTTCTTCTTCATGGACTCAAGATAAATCTTGCAGCTTTCTTCGCCAAGTGGCCTTCCTTGCCAAATGATGGCAAGTGCCCTTTATACTGTTCCGCTTTCTTGCCTTTTTCTTTCCTTTCTTCTGCTTCTTTTGCCTTCCTCTTAGAACCTTTCTTTGAGGAATCAACTAATGTAACCGCTTTCTCTCATGCTTCATGTAAGGCTCCATAGCCTTCAAAGATATCGAGGAGCTCGAATGGTGGATTCCAATTTGTTCATCCGATAGTTCATCACAAATTGCGAAACTCTTGGGCAAACAATGTAGAATTAAGTCAATACTTAACTCATGATCCATCACAAAACCGAGGGTAGCTAGTCATTGATGTACCTGCTCATCTTTAGCACAAATCGACTACAGATTTAACCTTCTTGCATCTTCGGTGAAGAGGAAGCCTAGAGACCTCGAACCTTTCGGATCTCGCTTGCTCATCGAACAACTCATGAAGATGGAAGACCATAGTGTTAGCATCCATATGTACCATCGCGCCGCTAGCATGATGCAACTCGCCTAACCGCCACATGCTTCGATAGACCAACATTTGGTCTGAGTGTTGCATCGCCCTTAGACGGTCCAGAAGAGGCTCTTCAAGGACATATGCAAGCTTTTCCGCGCTTGAGAACAATTCTCGTGTTTCTAAGCCACCCAGAAGTTAGGCCCAATACTTGTTCAATCCAAAATAGTGCGCAAATTCAAAGACGCTATGATCAATTTATTGACCTAGAAATACAAAACGAGCATATATGAGAAAATGATTTTAAAATGCATCAATATACATTTATAAATCCCATTCATTTTTCAAATTTCAAAACCCCAAAATCACTTCGAGATCGTAGGTCCATCTCCGAATGGTTGATATCCATCATAGTTATGAACAACCTCGAGAGAGTCCAACAAGCCATTCATAACTACGACGGTAGGTATCATCTATACCGATTGCATATCAGATATGCAACTATCACAATGTGCTATCAACTAATTGAATGTTCACATACATCGGGTTGTTAACACATTAACAAGTATGCATCATATGCATAGCACCCAACTTCACCTCCCTTTACATCGACCTTGAGAGAGTCCAACAAGCCGATGCTCTGTGTTAAAGCCAACCCATTAATCGACATAGTTTTAATATGGTTAGAGCGCATTCAACCAATTAGCCCAGCTTGGAGAGAGTCCAACAACCAAAGCTAACGATTGACCTCTCGACTCTTACCATATTAGTATTAAACTATTCCATGGTTTGAACATATTCGTGTTCGAGGGCTTGGAGAGAGTCCAACAACCCAAACAAGAAACAGAACTCTGGTTCTAACCATATTAATGGAAGGTGTAGGCTTTAATATTGATTAAGGGTTTTATGTCTCATCCTCTTTGCATGCAAATAACTATTATCTACATGGCATGGCATACATGGCATACATCTACATGTCACGACACGCATGGCATAATGTTATGCATCTAATGCAATTACATGGCATACAATTATGTCATGTATATAATTTCCTTATATGTCATAACTATTTATGGAAATAAAATATGTTTAAGATTTGATTCTCCAAATCAAATCATAATTAAATTAGGAAACAAATTTCCAAATCTAATCACATATTTTATTCATGGAATTATTTGATTAAGGAAAATCTATTTAGGAAACCAATTTCCTAAATCTTTAAAACTACTTATGGAAATTAAATATTTTAAGATTTGATTTCCCAAATCAAATCATGATTAAATTAGGAAACAAATTTCCAGAATCTAATAAAATATTTTATTTATGGAAAATATAAATTTCCATAAATACTTCCAACTTTCCAAAAGTGGAAGATTTCCATAAATACTTCTAGACTTTCCAAAATTGAAAAATTTCCATAAATACTTCTAAATTTCCAAAATTTAGAAAACTTCCAGAAATACATTATGACTATCGCAAAACTATTTTTACGATTATGTCGAAACACAACCTGGGCTCTGATACCACTGTTGGGTTTCCGGCACCGCGGCGTGTGTGTGTTCGATCATATTTCGCAAACATTAGCACAGCGGAAGCAATTAAAAATAATAAATACTCGTATTTATTACAACACACACAACACACGCATGCTATTACAACTAGTGTAGACATAACCGTAAATTAAATTTGCAATAAAAGGGAATTTATCTACGTTATACCTTCCGTATGACGTGTAGCGGGAACGGCATCAACCGAAATGATCCTCGTAAGAATCGTCTCTATCCGTATCCACGCCGAGCTCCTCGGGATGACTTCGCTAAGTCACGAGCTTCGTCTTCGTACGGGTTACTAGCCTCGTGTTGAAGACGACGTGATCGAGAGATGATCACGATCCAAATCCTAATTCGGATCCAAAACGAGTTCTCAAAACTCGCTTCTCCGGAGAGGTATTCGTCAACCGTTTGACGAATCCTTCGTCCTCCACCTCAGAGGATTACCGGAGATCAAATCCCCGGTAAGTTAGCCGCTGTCGGAGCACTAACCGTCGTCCAAACGACGCCCCGACGAGAGGAGAACAAGCTGTCCAGAAAACTGGACAGCTTTGGTGGAGACCTTGCGCCGGCCAAATAAGGAAAGCGACTTGCTCACCTTGTCGCCGGAGCCAAGGAAGATCACCGGAGCTCCTCCGGCAGCAGCTCGTCGCCGGCAAGAGGAGGAAACGGCAGCAGCTGGTCGCCGGTTGGAAGAGATGGTTGGCGGCAATAGAGTTGGCGCCAACAAGAGGAGGAGGGTGGGCGGCCAAATTAGGTTTGCCTCTTCATTAGGGCTTAACAAACCCTAATGCCCTCTTTTATAGAGAACTAATTCTCTTAATGGTCAATGGATCATATCCATAAAGCCCGTTAACCTGCTCCATTAAGATAAGTTAAAATAAACCAAACCATGATGGTTTATTTTAAGTTAAAACGAACCGAACCAACCTTTGGTTCATTCGTTTAATATAAACCAAACCCTGTGGTTTATTCTCATCCATTGGATTAGAACCAAACCATTTTGGTCCATCCATTATGTCTTCATAAGACACGGCCCATCCACGCTTCCATTGCGACTGAAACAATTTCATGCTCGCTTTATGTTTGGTCCAACCAAACCTAGTTTCTCTCGGTCTGAGAATCCAATTCTCAAGCTCGTTTTAAATCCTTTGGATTACACTCGTTGTGCGTGTGACCAAATAGGTTCTCGGTTTATGTTGGCCGTCTATAATTAACCATTAATTATAGAACGATCATGAGTGGCACCTAGTAGTACATCATGATCCCCAATTAACCTAAAAGATCAACGGTTGATCCGTAACTATTTCAAACCCTTCAAGAGCTCGAATGAATCGTGCCCCATTCCCTTCACTCATCTTATACCCACTTGGTTCAGGACATGGTCTATTGTGTCAGCCCCACTAGTCGACTCACGCCACACCTAGCCCAAGTATCATTTCCTCGCCCCACGGATTCTAGTTACTCCACATGTATCGAAGAGTACCTTACTCTAAACATGTAATGCTTTGGCCAAAGACTTTAGTAACAATCCGACGAGAGGCCATGGGTATACATCTCCTGACAAGGAGTGGGGAATCCTTTATAGGCTATTCAAACACCTTCGATCACTTCGACTTATACCCAATCATCCCGGGTCCACATCTCCTTAGAGATGTTTGCTTAAGATGTCAAAGCATAAGTCTCCATGATCAAGATGGCTTGAATACCGCAAGTCAAAGGAACATCGCACTTAAGCCACAGTAAGAACTTCATTGACATATCTATATATGCAGAGAACCATATGAAGTCTTACGGCTGGTCACTCCAATGAACTAGTTACCATAACTAGCATCCACGATTAACTCCGGACATCACAATGTCTCCAGCCAGTGAGAATCAGCTGCTTGGATACACCAAGGAGTATACCTCGTGCTAGTCTCGACAGAATTGATGGTGTCCAAATCCATCAATTCATCGACTAGGGATAATTCCGATACATCACAATTACACATGTAGAGATACTCACTAGTTGTGATCCAATCACAAATTCTCTCATGCTGTGAATCATATCGTGGACATTCAGTAAATGAGTTTAAGATCCAATCAAATACATAAGACATGTATACTCAAATAGTGAATCTTCATTTTTCACATAAATGGTTCATACATAAGGCGATTGCCTTAGGACATCTCTCATATATTACTAACAATGGAACATCATTGATGGATCAAGTTTGTGTGGTTCCGATCCATCGGGTGGCCAAGACCCAACTCCTCCTTATGGTCCCTATCGTAGCCTAATATAATCCTTGCGAAGTCTAGATCCAAGAATGTAAAACAAAACCTAGAACCAACGGTTGGGATTAAATCCCTAAGATCCGATGGTTAGGATGAAACCCTAGAACGAACGGTTGGGATTAAATCCCTAAGATCCGATGGTTAGGATGAAACCCTAGAATCGACGGTTGAGATTAAATCCCTAGATCCAACGGTTGGGATAAAACCCTAGATCCGACGGTTGGGATGAAATCCTAGATCCGACGGTTGGGATGAAATCCTAGATCCGATGGTTGAGATGAAACCCTAGATCCGACGTTTGGGATAAAACCCTAGATCCGACGGTGGAGGTTAAATCCCTAGATCCGACGGTGGAGATTAAAGGAGTCCTAAGCCTAACTCTATAAAAGGAAAGCTTAGGGTTGGGCGGCAAGAATTGATTTTCGAATTGGAGTTAGGGTTTGGCTCATCCACAAGTGGGCAGCTATGGTTCATTGGGCGGCTAGGGTTTTGGAGCAAAGAAGTGGGTGGTAACTTTTCTTCCTTCTAGATTGTTGCCGGCGCCCATCCTCCTCCATCAAGACTTGGCCGGCGCCCATCCTAGAGGACTCTCCCTTCTTCCTTGGCCGGCGGTTCTCCTTCCATTGGTGGCCGGTGCTCTTCCTCTTCCCCTTCTCCTTGGTGCCCAGCGGCAACTCATCTTCAAGTTGGCCGGCGATTCATCCAATTGCTCCTTGGCCGACGGTTGCACCAAATTCCCTAATTTGGTGGCCGGTTCTAGATAGGAAAGGTATTTGTTGTTTCTTCTCTTTGTTCGCAGCGGACAAGGTAGAGAAGAAAGCGATCTAGAAGGCTTCTACTCGTGGAGGATCTTCGTCCACACGTCGTCCACGAGAAGGATAGGACATACGGTAGAAGATCATGAGGTATAAAGTTATTTTAACTTTATTTACAGATCTGAGCTTGTTCTTTTATGTTTTGATTATGCATGGGTGAATTAGTAAATATATTGTATAATCATGGACCCCGAAGTCAAACACAAAAACCAGCGATCCATCCGTCGTCTCTTCCGCGGCTAATCAACTAGAAGAGTTGTGTTGCTTGAACAACTAGTTTGTTCAAAGCGACTACTCAAGTTGTTGGCACGACGATGAAATGGTGGTGCTAAGGAAGCTCATCCCATCCGGATTAATTCTTTCATTAGTGAAAATTTTAATCCGGGGACATGGGAGCCAATGAGCCTCCGAAGCATCCACCTTCACCAAGATCCACATGGTCAACTCCAGTCAACCATCAAAGTCTCCCTCGAGTCAAACTCGAGTCCGGTTAAACCTAAACATCAATAGACATTAATGTCAAACATCAATGTCAACTCACTTTGTCAAACATCAAAACATCACTCGAGTCTAACTCTAGTCCTGGTCAATCGTGACCTGGGCCGATTGCACCAACAATCTCCCCCTTTTTGATGTTTGACAAAAACCAAACAAACCATTGAGTTAGAACACTAACTCAAATCCCTTACCAATTATCCCAAATTGGTAATTTTACCTTCTCCCCCAAAACATTCTCCCCCTTTTTGACTAACATCAAAAAGGTTCTCTCCAAGGAGGTCAATGTCTCATTTCCCAATGAGATCTTACAATCTCCTCCTTGGTCCAAAAATACTTAGGATGCCTACCATCTTCCTAGTGATAAGTCCCATATCACTCAAGAGAGGCAATCCTATTCACTCTCCCAATTTTTAAATTGGATCTCTCAAAATGTCATTTTCCTCCTCATGAGGAAAAATACCATCCATCATCCCATGATGAATACCTCCCCCTAAAGGCTTGCTTCCCCTTGACCATTGCACCAACAATGTCCTTGGGAAGTCCCTAAGCCAATAGGAACTCTAAACCATCAAAAGTAAGGTTCAAAGATCAAACATGAACTTTCCTATACATAATCCTAACACCTCTCCTAATCCATATCCAATGAATTTTCACCCTTTATAATGCTTCCCAAAGCATATCCTAGGATTTGGAGTGGTTAGGGACCTTAACCGTAGCTGAACATGGGATAAACATACCTTGTTTTCCCGAAATCAGCCTTGGCAGTCGACTCCCACCATCATCAGTCAACTGCCACCCAAGGCAGTTTACTGATAACTGAAAAATCAGAATTTCAGTTATCAGAAAATGAATTTTAGAAAATCATAAGTAATTCTATGTATATCGAAAAATCGTGAAAATTCATACATATATTAATTATAGTCAATAAAATGGGTGAAAAATGATAGAAAAATATTTTATTCATAAAATATTAAAATTGATACAAAATCCAAAAGTGAATAAAAACTTCAAAGTTTTAGCTCACTTTGTATCAATCTCATCAATGGTGATTGTTATCAAAAGATAGACTTCACCAAGGTTTTTCAAAATGATTTTAAAATATTTTCAAAACCTTATTTTGGATCATATTCCTTGGGCTCAATGTACATGACTTGTACACAAGCTTTCCCAATGATCCACCAATGAAATAAGATGAGTTTTAGTTCATCTAGATGTAAAAACTATGCACCTTGAACTTAACTCATATCCTGACATCTCACATGTATCTAGGGTGTATAAATACACATACATGTCAATGTAATGTGAGATGTGGGTTTTGTTCTCCCTAATCTAGGGTTTCATGCATTTTTCTAAGGCATCATAATATGAAATCTATTTCCAAGGTATCCATAACCTTGAAAATTACCAAAAGAGCCACCTTTGCCATGGTTGAGTTAACTACTCATCCAATCAAGGTTGGCACACCCTAAACCCATCTAGCATGAATCAATCACGCTCTTAGGAACCCAAAACCTTTTTAAGCTCCTAGGGTTAATTAGGTATTTCTTAGGGATAAACTCCCTAGATACCCTCCAAATAACCCTTTTAGGCTTGTTAGCCTTTGTCATTGTGGTCTTACCTAGGTTGACTCTAGGGGTAACTCCCCTTGCAACCTTCTTAGTGGCCACCCTAGGTTTCCTTGAAACCCTAGCCACTAGGCACACACCATGGTCAACTCTAGGGATGACTTCCCTATTCACCTTGGTCTTCTTAGACCTAGTTTGTGTTCCATAATCAAATGGAACACTATGATAAGACACTTTAGGATTAGGTTTGTGACCCAAACTCTTCTTGCCCATGGTTGACTTTTGTTTCTTAGGTCCTAGATGTTGACTTTGACTTTTGGACCTAGACTTTTGATCATTTGACCCTTGAAATTGATTTTGTATATTCCTAAGGGTCTTTTCTAGTTTCTCAAGTCTTGACCTCAAGACTTGGTTCTCTAATTCTAATTGCCCAATTTTCAATTTTTGATTAAGTTTTTGGGCATTATCATTTGTTTTAGGCATATGCCTACCCTTCTTAGGGTTAATGCCTAAGTGGTTTTCTAATTTTCTAATTCTTTCCTTAGGAAGAGTTTTTCTAGGGACATTAGTCCCAAATTTCTCCTTATTTGAAAAATTGACCCTCTTAGCACCTAGACAATATTCCTTATTTCTAGCATGCTCTTTATGATAAATTGCAAGAGAGTTAAAATTATTTCTAGCATGCTTTTGCCTATAATTTGAAGGTGCATTAATGAAATATACCTTAGGGTTAGCTTTAGAAGCTCCTCCTACTTGTGATGCTCCTTCTTGCTCCTTCTTCTTCCCCATAGAGCATTGACTCCGGTAGTGTCCCGGTAGTCGACATTTGAAGCAAATAATGTGTTCCTTGCTTTTGATGGTTGGGGAACCGACATCCTTGACTTTTGGCGCTGGTGGACCTTTTCTTACTCTTTTTGGACACTTACTCTTGTAGTGTCCGGATTCCCTACACTCAAAGCATATTATATGATTTTTATTTAAACCTAAATTGCTTGAGTTACCTAGGGTATTTGTGGTGGTGATCGGAGTGGATTCATCATCCCTCCCGGAGGTTGAGGCTTCTCTTTGATCTTTGCTCCAGCTCCGGTGTGGATGGTCTCTCCTCCCCCTCAATCCTTGAAGTAGAGGCTTCTTCCACTTCTTCCAATGATCCAAAAATTGATTCCCTATCAACTTCAAAATCCTCAAGCTCTTTAGATGACGATGTACTTGCTTGAGCTTGAGAGGGTGAGCACTCCTCTTCTTCTTCTTCTTCTTGGATTGATGATGAATTTTCATGAAGCTTGGCCAAATCACTCCAAAGCTCTTTGGCATTTATATAATCACCTAGGCTACACAAGAAGTCATTAAGAATTAAATCAAAAATAAATTCGATTACCTTCTTGCTTTTCTAAAATTGTTGGAGTTGCTCCTCACTCTATCTCTTCTTTTTGAGGAAGCCACCTTTTGGTCCTCTTGGATACTCAAATCCTTCCATTAATATGGACCATTCCTAAAAATCCTTCATCATCAAAAAATCTTTAATTCTTCTCTTCCATGAATTGAAGCCTTCTCGTCCATAGAAAGCATAAGGGACCAGTGTGTTGATGTCCCATCCTAATTGTTCTTCCAATTCCATCTTCACCCTCTAGCGTGCTTCATTTGTTGTTAAACTTGAAGAGCAGCCTCGCTCAGATATCACTTGTAGGGGATCGTTAGAATGCTAGAGGGGGGTGAATAGCTTCATGCTATACGTCGATGGAATACGTTCGCGTTCGTCTCTACAAAATTTGTTAGCGCAGCGGAATAACAATAGTAATAATGAAAAATAAGATAAACACGCAAACACAATTGTTTAACGTGGTTCGGAACCTCAAGGTTCCTACTCCACGGTTGAGCTCAACGAGCTCTAGTGATGTGTTAGTAATATATGAGAGATTTCCTAAGGCAATCGCCTTATGTATGAACCATTTATATGATAAATGAAGATTCACTATTTGAGTATACATGGTTTCATGTATTTTATTGGATCATAAACACATTTACTGAATGTCCACGATATGACTCACAGCATGAGAGAATTTGTGATTGGATCACAACTAGTGAGTATCTCTACATGTGTAATTGTGATGTATCAGAATTATCCCTAGTCGATGAATTGATGGATTTAGACACCATCAATTCTGTCGAGACTAGCACGAGGTATACTCCTTGGTGTATCCAAGCAGCTGATTCTCACTGGCTGGAGACATTGTGATATCTGGAGTTGATCATGGATGCTAGTTATGGTAACTAGTTCATTGGAGTGACCAGCCGTAAGACTTCATATGATTCTCTGCATATATAGATATGTCAATGAAGTTCTTACTGTAGCTTAAGTGCGATGTTCCTTTGACTTGCGGTATTCAAGTCATCTTGATCATGGAGACTTATGCTTTGACATCTTAAGCAAGCATCTCTAAGGAGATGTGGACCCGAGATGATTGGGTATAAGTCGAAGTGATCGAAGGTGTTTGAATAGCCTATAAAGGATTCACCACTCCTTGCGAGGATATGTATACCCATGGCCTCTCGTCGGATTGTTACTAAAGTCTTTGGCCAAAGCATTACATGTTTAGAGTAAGGTACTCTTCGATACATGTGAAGTAACTAGAATCCGTAGGACGAGGAAATGATACTTGGGCTAGGTGTGACGTAGTCATCCTAGTGGGGACTGACACTATAGACCATGTCCTGAACCAAGTGGGTATAAGATGAGTGAAGGGAATGGGGCACGATGCATTCGAGCTGCTGAAGGGTTTCAGAAATAGTTCTGGATCAACCGTTGATCTTTTCAGTTAACTGGGGATCATGATGTATTACTAGGTTCCACTCATGATCGTTCTATAATTAATGGTTAATTATAGACGACCAACAAAAACTGAGAACCTATTTGGTCACACGCACAACGAGCGTAATTCGAAGGATTTAAAACGAGCTTGAGAATGAGATTCTCAGACCGAGAGAAACTAGGTTTGGTTGGACCAAACATGGAGCGAGCATGAAATTGTTTCAATCGCAATGGAAGCGTGGATGGGTCGTGTCTTATGAAGACATAATGGATGAACCAAAATGGTTTGGTTCTAATCCAATGTAGGAGAATAAACCAAAGGGGTTGGTTTATTTTAAACAAATGAACCAAAAGTTGGTTCGGTTCGTTTTAACTTAAAATAAACCATCATGGTTTGGTTTATTTTAACTTATATTAATGGAGCGGGTTAAAGGGCCTTATGGTTGTGATCCAATAACCATTAAGAGAATTAGTTCTCTATAAAAGAGGGCTTAAGGTGTTGTTAAGCCCTAATCCAAAAAAACCTAACCTAGTTTTGGCCGCCCACCTCTCCCTCCTCTCCTTGGTGATTCGACGCCAACCCTCCTCCTTGCCGCCGCCCACCTTGAAGCTCCTTGGCCGGCATCCAGAAGGTGCTGACCTTCACTCTTGCCGGCGTCGAGCTGTTGCCGGAGGAGCTCCGGTGATCTCGATTGGGTTTGGCATCAAGGTGAGCTTCATCCTACCTTTTTGGCCGGCCCTAATTCCTTCACCAAAGCTGTCCAGTTTTCTGGACAGCTTATTTCCCTCTCGTCGGAGCATCGTATGGATGACGGTTGGAAATCCAACAGCATCTTAATTACCGGGGATTCGATCTCTGGTAATCCTCATAGGTGGAGGACGAAGGATTCGTCAAACGGATGACGAATACCTCTCCGGAGAAGCGAGTTTTGAGGACTCGTCTTTGGATCCGAATTTGGATTCGGATCGTGATCCTCTCTCGATCACGTCGTCTTCAACACGAGGCTAGTAACCCGTATGAAGACGAAGCTTGTGACTTTGTGAAGTCATCCCGAAGATACTCGGCGTGGATACGGATAGAGACGATTCTAGCGAGGATCGTTCTGGTTGATGTCGTTACCGCTACACGTGATACGAAAGGTATACATAGTTAAATTTCGTTTTATTGCAAAATTTAAATTTACGGTTATGTCTACACATGTTGTACTATGCATGCGTGTGATGTGTGTGTTGTAATAAATGTAGATTTTTTATTTTTATTTCTTCCGATGTGCACATGTTTGCGAAACATGTTTGAACACACACTCGCCGCGGTGCTAGAAACCCAACAATGCTATCAGAGCCCAGGTTGTGTTTTGACATAATCGTAAAATGGTTTTGCGATAGTCATAATGATATTTCTAGAAATTTTCTTCTTTTTGAAAGTTAGAAGTATTTATGAAAATTTTTCAATTTTGGAAAGTCTAGAAGTATTTATGGAAATCTTCCACTTTTGAAAAGTTGGAAGTATTTATGGAAATTGATATTTTCCATAAATAAAATATTTGATTAGATTTGGAAATTTGTTTCCAAATTTAATCTTGATTTGATTTGGGAAAACAAATCTTAAAATATTTTATTTCCATAAGTAGCTTTGATGATTTAAGAAATTGGTTTCCTAAATTGACTTTCCTTAATCAACTATTTCCACAAATAAAATATGTGATTGGATTTGGAAATTTGTTTCCTAATTTAATCATGATTTGATTTGGAGAATCAAATCTTAAACATATTTTATTTCCATAAATAGTTATGACATATAAGGAAATTATGTACATGACATAATTGTATGCCATGTAATTGCATTAGATGCATATCATAATGCCATGCGTGTCGTGACATGTAGATGTATGACATGTATGTCATGCCATGTAGATAATAGTTATTTGCATGTTAAGAGGATGAGACATAAAAACCCTTACTCAATATTAAAGCCTACACCTTCCATTAATATGGTTAGAACCAGAGTTCCGTTTCTTGTTTGGGTTGTTGGACTCTCTCCAAGCCCGGCTCGAACACAGGTTGATGTAAAGGGAGGTGAAGTTGGGTGCTATGCATATGATGCATACTTGTTAATGTGTTAACAACCCAATGTATGTGTGAACATTCAATAAGTTGATAGCACATTGTGATAGTTGCATATACGTAATATGCAATCAGTATAGTTGATACCTACCGTCGTAGTTATGGATGGCTTGTTGGACTCTCTCCAAGGTTGTTCATATCTATGATGGATATCAGCCCATTCGGAGATGGACCTACGATCTCCCGAAGTGATTTTGGGGTTTTTGAAATTCGAAAAATGAATGGGATTTATAAATGTATATTGATGCATTTTAAAATCATTTTCTCATATATGATCGTTTTGTATTTCTAGGTCAATCCATTGATCATGACGTCTTTGAATTTGCGCACTATTTTGGATTCAAACAAACTGACTAGGCCTAACTTCCTAGATTGGCTTAGAAACCTGAGAATTGTTCTCAAGGCAGAAAAGCTTGCATATGTCCTTGAAGAGCCTCTTCCCAACCGTCCTAAGGACGATGCAACTCCAGACCAAATGTTGGTCTATCAGAAGCATGTGGCAGATTCTGAGCTGGCGAGTTACATCATTCTAGCGGCGATGGTACCTGAGCTGCAAAAGCAGCATGAGCATATGGATGCTAATACTATGGTCTTCCATCTTCATGAGTTGTTCGATGAGCAAGCGAGATCCGAAAGGTTCGAAGTCTCTAGGCTCCTCTTCACCACGAAGATGCAAGATGGTTCGTCTGTAGTGCAGTTTGTGCTAAAGATGAATGGGTACATCGAGCGGCTAGCTACCCTCGGGTTTGTGATGGATCACGAATTAAGTATTGACTTAATTCTGCATTGTTTGCCCAAAAGTTTCTCACAATTTGTGATGAACTATCGGATGAACAAATTAGAATCCACTATTCCTGAGCTCCTCAATATGCTGAAGACTGTGGAGCCTTATGTGAAGCATGAGGAGAAGGCAGTTCTATAAGTTGATTCCTCAAAGAAAGGTTCTAAGAGGAAGGAAAAAGAACAGAAGAAAGGGAAGAACAAAAAGGCAAAGAAGGCAGAACCAGCACAAAAGGGCACTTGCCATCATTGTGGCAAGGAAGGCCACTAGCGAAGAAACTGCAAGATTTATCTTGAGTCCATGAAGAAGAAGAAGGCATCTGATGCCCCATCCTCTTCAGGTATCTTCGTTATTGATTGTCATTTTATTTCCTTAGACACTTGGGTATTGGATACTGGGTGTGGCTCACATATATGTAATGACATACAGGGGCTAAGGAATAGAAGAAGACTCGTCAAAGGGGAGTCAAATTTGCGAGTTGGCAATGGAGCAAAGGTTGTTGTGGTCGCCATCGGAACTTATTTGCTGAAGCTCCCTAGTGGACTAGTCTTGGAACTGGATAATTGTTATTGTGTTCCTTTTCTAATAAAGAACATTGTTTCAATTTCCTGCTTAAATAGAAATGGTTTCCATTTGACGTTTAGTAACAATTGTTGTTATATAACTTTGAATGGCGTACTTTATGGAACTGGAACTTTGAGCAATGACATTTATACGTTGGACGTATCCAGTGACTCTTTCAATATCAAAGCGAGCAACAAGCGTGCTCGAAAAGATAATCAATTAGACTCCTACATGTGGCATTGTCGTCTTGGCCATGTAAGCAAGAAACCCATGTCCGAATTACACAAATGTGGAATTCTGGAATCGTTTGAATTGGATTCATACGATACATGCGAATCATGCTTAAAAGGCAAGATGAATAAGTTACCTTTTACTGGAAAAGGTGAAGGAGTGGGAGAGTAATTAGGTCTAATACATACTGATGTATGTGGACCTATGTCAACTCAAGCTTTAGGAGGCTATAGCTACTTCATTACCTTCACCGATGATCACTCACGGTTTGGGTATGTGTTCTTGATGAAACACAAGTCTGAAGCCTTTGAAAGGTTCAAAGAATTCAGAAATGAAGTAGAGAAACAACATGACAAGAGTATTAAAATACTTCGATCGGATCGAGGTGGTGAATACTTAAGTCAAGAGTTTCTTGATTATCTAAGAGACAATGACATATTGTCTCAATGGACTCCGCCATATACACCACAACATAATGGTGTATCTGAGAGGCGTAACCGGACCTTGTTGGACATGGTCAGGTCAATGATGAATCATGTGAATCTTCCCAAGTTCTTTTGGGGCTATGCACTTCAGACAGCTATTTACTTGTTAAACAGAATGCCAACCAAGGTAGTCTCTACTACTCTATATGAGATATGGAATAGTAAGAAACCTCATGTATCTTACTTGAAGATATGGGGTTGTCCTGCTTATGTGAAGCGGACTGTATCAGACAAATTGGATGCTAAGTCTGATAAATGTCTATTTATTGGATACCCTAAGGAAACAAGGGGTTTCCAATTCTATCATCCTGTGGAACAAAAGGTATTTGTTTCAAGGCATGTTGTGTTTCTAGAGAAAGAGTTTCTCTTGCAAGAAAACAGTGGGAGTGTCGTCTAGCTTGAGGAGGCTCGAGAGACTCAAATAGACATTGATGAGATACCTGGTGAAGCACAACAGCCGATAACTCATAGTGATGAGCAATCGGCTGGACCTATTATAACACCGCATCTTTATAGATCTGGTAGAACACGCAACATTCCTGAGAGATATGGATTTCTCGTAAGTGAATCGAACGATGTGTTACTCATTGATGATGAGGAACCTACCAGTTATGAAGAAGTGCTGACAAGTTCAGAAAGGGATAAGTGGCTTGATGCCATGAAGTCGGAAATGAATTCCATGTATGAAAACCAAGTTTGGAACTTGGTTGACCCACCTGAAGGCATCAAGCCTATAGGGTGCAAGTGGGTTTTCAAGAAGAAAACCGACATGAATGGTAATGTGATTACCTATAAAGCTAGATTAGTGGCGAAAGGATATCGTCAAAAACAAGGTGTTGATTATGACGAAACCTATTCACCTGTAGCTATGCTTAAATCCATTCGGATGCTCCTGGCCATAGCGGCTCATTATGATTATGAGATATGGCAGATGGATGTGAAAATAACTTTCCTTAATGGAAAATTGCTCGAGGAGGTGTATATGATACAACCTGAGGGTTTCACATCGGTTGATAAAACCACGGTATGCAAATTGTGACGGTCCATATATGGATTGAAGCAAGCATCCAGGAGCTGGAATATCCGTTTTGATGAGACAATTAAAAAATTTGATTTCTCACAAAATCCAGACGAACCTTGTGTGTACAAGAAGGTTAGTGGGAGTGCAGTTGTGTTCCTAGTATTGTATGTCGATGACATATTACTTATGGGAAACGATGTTTCAATCTTACAGTCAGTTAAGGTTTGGTTATCCAAGACATTTTCCATGAAAGACCTGGGAGAAGCAACCTACATCCTCGAGATTAAGATCTATAGAGATGGATCGAAACGGTTGGTTGGTATTTCGCAGTCTACATATATAGACTGAGTGGTAAAAAGGTTTAGCATGTCGGAATCCAAGAAAGGTTTCCTACCCATCAGACATGGGGTACACCTTTCGAAGTCTATGTGTCCGCGCATAGAAGACGAGAGGATTTGCATGATTAAGATTCCCTATGCATCCGCAATAGGATCTATCATGTATGCTATGTTATGTACGAGGCCCGATGTATCGTATGCTCTGAGTGTCACGAGCAGATACCAGTCTGATCCAGGAATGGATCATTGGGTGGCTGTTAAGATAATCCTTAAGTACTTAAGAAGAACTAAGGATGTGTTCCTAATATATGGAGAAGGGGACATGGTGATACGCGGGTATACGGATTCCAGCTTCCAGACAGACAAGGATGATTCCAGGTCTCAGTCTGGATACGTGTTCACCTTGAATGGGGGCGCAGTGAGTTGGAAAAGTTCCAAACAAGATACTGTAGCGGATTCTACCACTGAGGAAGAATACATTGCAGCTTCGGAAGCAGCAAAGGAAGCGGTTTGGATCAAGAAGTTCGTTTATGAACTTGGTGTGATTCCATCCATTGTTGAAGCAATACCGGTCTACTACGACAATAATGGAGCAATTGCATAGGCGAAAGAGCAAAGGTCTCATCAACGATCCAAACATGTGCTTCGCCGCTATCATCTTATCAGAGAGATCATCAGTAGGAACGAAATACAAATTGAGAAAATTCCCACTGAAAGGAACTTAGCCGATCCTTTGACTAAAGCATTACCTCAAAGTAAGTTTGAGGGTCATGTTAGAGCTTATGGTATTGGATACCGTAGCGATTGACATTAGGCCAAGTGGGAGTCTGTTAGTAATATATGAGAGATGTCCTAAGGCAATCGCCTTATGTATGAACCATTTATATGATAAATGAAGATTCATTATTTGAGTATACATGTTTTCATGTATTTGATTGGATCTTAAACTCATTTACTGAATGTCCACGATACGATTCACAGCATGAGAGAATTTGTGATTGGATCACAACTAGTGAGTATCTCTACATGTGTAATTGTGATGTATCGGAATTATCCCTAGTCGATGAATTGATGGATTTGGACACCATCAATTATGTCGAGACTAGCACGAGGTATATTCCTTGGTGTATCCAAGCAGCTGATTCTCACTGGCTGGAGACATTGTGATGTTCGGAGTTGATCGTGGATGCTAGTTATGGTAACTAGTTCATTGGAGTGACCAGCCGTAAGACTTCATATGGTTCTCTGCATATATAGATATGTCAATGAAGTTTTTACTGTAGCTTAAGTGCGATGTTCCTTTGACTTGCGGTATTCAAGTCATCTTGATCATGGAGACTTATGCTTTGACATCTTAAGCAAGCATCTCTAAGGAGATGTGGACCCAAAATAATTGGGTATAAGTCGAAGTGATCAGAGGTGTTTGAATAGCCTATAAAGGATTCACCACTCCTTGCGAGGAGATGTATATCCATGGCCTCTCGTCAGATTGTTACTAAAGTCTTTGGCCAAAGCATTACATGTTTAGAGTAAGGTACTCTTCGATACATGTGAAGTAACTAGAATCCGTAGGACGAGGAAATGATACTTGGGATAGGTGTGACGTAGTCAGGCTAGTGGGGACTGACACTATAGACCATGTCCTAAACTAAGTGGGTGTAAGATGAGTGAAGGGAATGGGGCACGATTCATTCGAGCTGCTGAAGGGTTTCAAAAATAGTTCTGGATCAACCGTTGATCTTTTCGGTTAATTGGGGATCATGATGTACGACTAGGTGCCACTCATGATCGTTCTATAATTAATGGTTAATTATAGACGGCCAACATAAACCAAGAACCTATTTGGTCACACGCACAACGAGCGTAATCCGAAAGATTTAAAACGAGCTTGAGAATGGGATTCTAAGACTGAGAGAAACTAGGTTTTGTTGGACCAAACATGGAATGAGCATGAAATTGTTTCAGTCGCAATGGAAGCATGGATGGGCCGTGTCTTATGAAGACATAATGGATGAACCAAAATGGGTTGGTTCTAATCCAATGGAGGAGAATAAACCAAAGGGTTTGGTTTATTTTAAACAAATTAACCAAAAGTTGGTTCGATTCGTTTTAACTTAAAATAAACCATCATGGTTTGGTTTATTTTAACTTATATTAATGGAGTGGGTTAACGGGCCTTATGGTTATGATCCAATAACCATTAAGAGAATTAGTTCACTATAAAAGAGGGCTTAAGGTGTTGTTAATCCCTAATCCAAAAAAACCCTAACCTAGTTTTGGCCGCCCACCTCTCCCTCCTCTCCTTGGTGATTCGGCGCCACCCCTCCTCCTTGCCGCTGCCCACCTTGAAGCTCCTTGGCCGGCGTCCAGAAGGTGCTGACTGATACTACTGGTACCTTCTCTACATAATCCCCGATAGAGGGGTTAGCAGGTGACCCTAGATCCGATCCGAAATACACGACTCCGCTAAGGAAGAAAAGGAAGATTGGCACGGGCGAATATCAGAAGCCATTAGCACAGGCGAATGTCAGAAGCCATTGGTATGGGCGAATGTCAGAAACCATTGGCACGGGCGAATGTCAGAAGCCATTGGCACGGGCGAATGTCGGAAGCCATTGGCACGGGCGAATGTCAAAAGCCTTTGGTATGGCCGAATATCAGAAGCCATTGGTACGGGAGAGTTAGCGAAGGCAATCGACACGGCAAAGGAGAGACGGAAGGCGCTTTGCCAAGAGGTCGGTCCAATCTGATCAATACAAAGGGAATTTGACAAGGGGAAAAGAGGAATTAGTTCGGGTTGATAAAAAGCCCTAGGGCTAGGTCACCCGTGGGCTATAGACCTAAACTAGCTTCCCTCGATATGGAAGGCTGAGGGAGGTAGTCTAGCCTAGTTTCCCGAAAAATAGAGGAAAAGGTGTTAACGGGAGGAGGCCCCACACAATATTCCAAGGAGTCTTCACTCCTTATATTTGTAACAGAATTATTCTCCAGGAAGAGGTGGTGGCCACGTGTACGATGGAGATAATCCACGACATTACGATGAAGGAGGAGGGAGGATAAAAGGAAGGAGGCAAAGAGAAAAAAAGAGGATCCGCAATCATTCTGACGCAGCAAGAGAGATGAAGAGGCAAGAGGAGAAGGAAAAAAGGGAACAACCATCTCGCCGGAGAAGAAGGACGGAGATCGGCCATTGCTCCATCTCTTGTATTTTCCTCATCTTGTAATATCATTGTAAGAGGTCTTTCTCCTCCACCTGCGGAAACTTGCTTTCTGTAAAGGAGGACCTTCATAGTGAAAGTGCTTAGGCACCACATCTGGTGAGAAAACTCACCTCCGTGGAGTAGGAATCCTCATTCCGAGCCACGTTACATCTTGTGTCTGAATCTCGATTGCTGGCATCAGTTTCTTGCATTTCATCTACTTCATCCTCTTATTCTCTACTGATTACGGCCGGGGAGAATCCTCTGAGACCTCCCTCAGTGCTTCACTGCATTGAAAACAGAGCGACCAAATTTTTTCCCATACCCGCATCAGTTGGCGCCGTCTGTGGGAACCATTTGAGCTGGACGTCGAGATGCAACCTGAAGAAATACAACCACCTGATACTTCTGCAGTGGAGGAGCGCCCCATCACCCTTCTACCATCACAGATGAAGGCCCTGATGGATGACGCTATTATAGAAGCCCTCGCTAGGGAAAGGAGAAGGACTGGATATCTGCATCTGCACTCCGGGGAACCTTCTTCCAGAGGCCCACCCCCAGAAATGCCTCCTCCCTCTCGTACAGCCGCCAATGGGGAAGTATTGCTTGGAGGCGGACTTGGGAGAAGAACGCCTCAGAATACTATGCCCTTCACCCAAACGCGCAGAGAGGAACAGGGTGAAAGTCAATCAACCAGACCTCCGGAAGTATACGAGCCCAGTCCCTTCACGTTGGACATTCTCACTGAGCTCCCTCGATCCCACTTCCGGAATCCTCAGATCAATAAGTATGATGGTTCGACGGATCCTGAAGAGCACATATCTCAATTCGACGGAGCGGCCTCGCTTCACTATTATACTGACGCTCTCAAGTGCCGAGTCTTCCGAACCACCCTGACTGGCTCGGCGCAAAAGTGGTTTACTACTCTGCCCCCGGGGTCTATCACCTGTTTCGCTGACTTCAAGAGAATGTTCAGTCGAGAATTTATTAGCTGTAAGGCGTATAAACAAGATGCCTCTATGTTAATGCATATCACCCAGGGACCTTTGGAATCCCTTAGGGGGTATATTCATCGATTCACTTCTGCAGCCAGGGGAATCCCCGCCACCCGATCTGAATCTTTCAGAGGCGCTATTCACCACGGGCTGAAGGAGGGCCCCTTCCTCAGTTCCTTGTTGAGACAACCTACGGATAGTTACGAAGAGCTACTGAGTCGTGTGGAGCAGTTTATCTGCGAAGAAGAAGGATTAAAGGTACGGAGGGTTTAACGGATCGCCATGACAGCCCCAATCGAAAGAGTTCGTCCTTGCTCCTCAAGCACCTCGGCGGGAGTATACAAGACCCTTTCGAGAGGTTCAGGCCTCGCCCAATGCTTTGCAAGGTGTTCGCCCCACCCCCGCCATTACAAATCATGGCCCCTGAAGCGCTTCCTTCTGTGAGGACATGGAAAGAACGTGAAATGGAATTTTACGACCAGGATGACTGGGACCCTTGGGGATCCTGAGGACCCAGCGTAACCCCATTCTTTTGCCAATATCATACAGAATACGGCCACAGTAGTGGTCGATGTTTCAAGTTACAAGAAGAATTGGATCGCCTCCATACTGCATATCCGCAAGTAAGGTTTCAGGCAGGAGGGGCGGCGCGGTGAGGCCCCCGACCCAATGTAACCCGTCCAGGGCCGTATAATCAACAACCCCGGGTCACTTTCCCCCAAACGCCATCCCAGGAGGTTGTCTCTCAAGAAGGTCCATCAGGTGAGGGCCCTTCATCCAATCTAGATGACATTCCCACACAGGGAGTTATTCATGTTATAGCTGGAGGACCTACCGACGGGGACTCTAACTGGGTGCGGAAGTCGTACGGCCGTCTCATGGAGAGTTTGGCCATCGTCACCGACCATACTATTCAAGTGGAACCGCCTGTTTCGTTCGGGCCAGAAGATCTGCAAGGTGTCCTGCTGCCCCACACCGACGCCTTAGTTATCCGTATATCCCTGGCCAATTATGAAGTGGCCCGGGTACTGGTTGACTCGGAAAGTTCTGTCAACATCCTCTTCCAAGAAGCCTTCGGACAGATGCAGCTGGGAAACGCCCAACTAGAAGAGGTGGCCACTCCCCTCTTCGGATTCGCAGGGCACGTGGTCCACCCGACAGGGCAGATTTCATTGCCTTTAACTCTGGGCATAAAGCCCAGCAAAAAAACCAGTATAATTCCTTTCCTTATCGTGGACGCTCCATCCACTTATAACGCTATTCTTGGGCATCCTTTCCCAGCCGTGGCTTCCCGCATCACCGTAAGCTAAAATTTCCAGTAGGTCAATCGGTGGGAGAAGTTCGTGGAGAACAGAAGGCCTCCAGAAACTGCTACATACAAATGGTTCGGGACGATCAGAAGAAAGCCCGAACCGAGGACCTCAAAAGCAAAGCTATCATCATTACTGATGTCTGCGTCCTGGAGGAATCTCCCCCCAAGGCTGATAAAATAGAGGAGGGAGAACTGGTGGAAATCGCTCCAGGAAAGGCCACACGGATAGCACAACAGCTGGATGTCAAAGAAGAGCTGGTGGCTTGCCTGAAGGAGAATGAAGACATCTTTGCAAAAGATGTGCATGATCTCACGGGTATCCATCTTCAAGTGGCGGAACACCATCTCAAGATCATTAAAGGAGCCCACCTGGCCCAATGTAAGAGGCGACATTTTGGACCGTAAAAGGACATACAGCAGAAGAAGTGGACAAACTACTAAAAGTGAGTCATGTAAAGGAAATCCAGTTCCCCGAATGGGTTTCTAATGTAGTCTTGGTCCCCAAGCCTTCGGGGCAATGGAGGATGTGTATCGATTTCCGTGATTTGAATAAAGCATGCCCTAAAGACTGCTACCCCTTGCCTCGTATTGATCAACTGGTGGATTCTACTGTGGGATATGAAGTGGTGTCCCTAATGGATGCATATCAAGGATATCATCAAATACCTTTGGCCCAAGAAGATCAAAAGAGGGTTAGCTTTGTGACTACGGGGGGGTTATACGCTTATGTGGTAATGTCGTTCGGACTAAAGAACGCAGGAGCCACCTATCAGCGCCTTATGGACAAAATCTTCGCGGAGCAGAAAGGGAAGAATGTGGAGGTCTACGTGGATGACATCTTGGTCAAATCGAAGGTCACTCGGGATTTAGTCAAGGACTTAAATGAAACCTTCGCTACATTAAGGCGGTTTAATATGAAGCTAAACCCTAACAAATGCCTGTTCGGGGTAAAGAGTGGCAAGTTCTTGGGGTACATAGTAACGGAGAAGGGGCTGCAAGCCAACCCTGAGAAAGTGCAAGCCCTATGCAACATGAAATCACCTGCTAATCTGCGAGAGACCCAAAAGTTGGTGGGCAGGATTGTTTCTTTATCCCGATTTATAGCCAGATCGGCGGACAAGGGGCTGCCTTTTTTCAAGGTTTAGCGCAAGGCTGCTAAATTTCAGTGGGATGATCAATGTGAACAGGCTTTCCAGGAGTTGAAGAAGATATATTTGGACTCGACTTCGCTAGCCAAACCAATACCTGGAGAACCATTATGGATGTATCTGGCCGTCTCGGAGGGAGCCGTTAGTTCGGTATTATTGAAACAAGAAGGTTCTCACCAGCAACCTATTTATTATACCAGCCATATCCCGAAGGGGGCGGAATTCCGTTATACGAAGCTAGAGAAGTTGGCATATATCCTAGTACTAACCGCCCACAAATTAAGGCCGTACTTTTTGGCTCATCCCATCATCGTTCTAACACACAGCGAATTGGGTAAGGTCGGCACTAAGCCAAATTTTTCTGTAAGATTGGCCAAATGGGTGGTAGAACTAAGCGAGTATGATATTCACTACCAACCTCGAACGGTTATCAAGGCCCAAGCACTCGCTGATTTTCTGGTAGAGGTACCTTACGGTGCGGAAGATGGTTCGGCAACAAAGGAGGAGGGATCAGAGGCATGGAATATATTCGTAGACGGTTCTTCAGGATCTACAAGCAGCGGCGTTGGTATTTTATTAATTTCCCCGGAGGGTGAAGAAACTCGATTAGCAATTCGCCTGGAATATCGGGCATCTAATAATGAAGCGGAATATGAAGCCATTCTAGTGGGACTGCAGGCTGCTAAAGCGGTGGGGGCTTCTTCCATTGTGATCCACTCGGATTCCCAGTTGGTAATATCACAACTTCAAGGTTCTTTTGCGGTTCGGGAGGAAAGGCTGCATAAGTACTTGAAGACTTTTGAGAAAGAAAAAGCTCAATTTCGTCAGGTCCTCTTGAAGCAAATCCCGCGGGAGCACAACGGGAAGGCAGATGAATTGGCTCGGATGGCTAGCGCTATGGGAGGAATAAAATCCTCGGAAGCGATCCATACGAGAATTCATACTTCCTTAGCAATATGCAGCGTGGAGGGAGACATACCCGAATCAAGCCAAACTCTTGATTGGAGGACCGACATCATAGCTTATTTACGGCACGGGAAGATCCCTGAAGGGAAAATAGCGGCATCCACTTTAATAAACCGAGCCAAACGGTTCATCCTCTTAAATGAAGACCTATACAAGACCTCTTTTGGGCGACCCTTGTTAAAATGCCTGGGAAATGAGGATGCGGAATGGGTACTCCGGGAGATCCATGAAGGATGTTGTAGCAATCATTTAGGAGGGAGAGCTTTAGCAAGAAAGGCCTTATTGGCAGGATACTTTTTGCCTACTCTTCAAAGAAGATCTTTGCTCATATAGTGCAAACCTGCATCGCTTGTCAGAAGCATAGCAATCGTTCTGAATGGCCAGCTGAGTTAATGAAAGTCGTAATCTCTTCTTGTCCTTTCGATCAATGGGGAATAGATATAGTAGGCCCGATGCCAGCGGCACCTTTACAGAGGAAGTTTTTATTGGTAGCTGTGGATTATTTTTCCAAATGGGTGGAGGCAGAGCCCTTAGCCAAAATTACTGAGAATGTCGTAATACAGTTCTTATGGAGAAATATCATTTGTCGATATGGTATCCCTCGGAAAATAGTCAGTGACAATGGATGACAGTTCCAAGGAAAAAAGATCCAAGAATGGTGCCAAAGTCTCAACATTCAGCAGGCTTTCACTTCGGTAGCCCATCCTCAAGTGAATGGGCAGGTGGAAGTAACTAACAGGATCCTCATTCAAGGATTAAAGACCAAGTTGGGTGCTCAGAGGGGAAACTGGGTAGAAGAGTTACTCGGCGTTCTGTGGGCCTATCGAACCACACCCAAGACAGCAACAGGAGAAACTCCCTTTAGTTTGGTATACGGGGCGAAAGCCGTTATTACGGTCGAGGTTTTGTTGAATAGCGCTCGGATAAAGGCATACGAACCAAATCAGAACTAACTTATCCGAAGCACCGAATTGGACTTGGTGGAGGAAAGGCGGGAGATGGCACGGAGGCGAGCGGAATTTTACAAGCAAAGAGTGCAGCGAGCCTTTAATAAGAAAGTGATGCCTCGGAGATTTCAAGAAGGGGATTGGGTTTTGCGTAAAGTCAATCCCGCTGGAGACCCTAGAAAGCTGGCTCCCAACTGGGAAGGACCCTATGAAATAACGCGCTGCGTAGCAGGGTCAGCATATTATCTGAAAGATGACCAAGGCAAAGAGCTTTCACGACCTTGGAATGCCCTTCATTTAAAACTCTTTCACAATGTATGAGAAATATGGAATAGAAGAAGGGAAATTATGAAACTCCGAAGGGGGTGCTTCTTGAATTGATTGCGTTAATTAGATGCCAAGTATTCTCCAAATTTCATTAAGGGGTTATTTACAAGGGCAATATGGTATTATCAATACATCTTGAAGAAGAAGAGGAAAAACAGAAAGGAAATTCCCATTTCAAAATGGGATATTAAATTACAGCTTAAATCGGTCGGGAGGATAACGTCGAAAACCAGCCTCCCAATTTAAAGAAAATGAAGGATAAGTGGGAGGAGGTAATCCTTGGGCGGCATACTGCCGAACCGCGTCATTAAATCCATCTTGATAGGTGGCGCACATTAAAATGATGAGCCGCTCCTCGCGGTTCGGACGGTCAGGGCTTCGCTCTCGATGCAGCCTCTCGCATGTTTCTTGTTGTTCTTGAAGATTTCGACGCACGTCCACAGAGCACTGCGACACCTCCATAATAGCATCGGCCAAGATAGAGACATCATCGGCTCGGGAACTTTGGTCCTGCTGCACAAGGTGCGTCATCTCCACCATATTTTGACGCATGGAAGCTGAAATCCCCTCCACTGCTTCGGAATAAGATCTGGTTCGGGCGAGTTCAGTGCTCATCCTCTGGAGGGAAGTTTCTTGCCTGCGTAGGCGTGCGTGAGCATGCGTCCTGGAATTTATGAGGGATGAGTTTTCTTGTACCTCCTTGCACAAGCGAGTGCGGAGGTCCCCTATCTTGTCCTGTGCTCGCCGATATTGAACTTGAAGATGAGCGATGGCGTCAGAATCCCGTTGCTTCCCCTTGAGGAGCTCTGCTACCTGCCCTTGAAGACGTAGTAACTCTTGAGCCGAGGAAGATTCTGTGTCAAGAGAAGCCGACTGGACTTCCTGCTGGGGGACGAGTGGCACTGCACCTGGACGTGGTTGCTCCTTTAATGCTGCAATAGTGTCAGCATCCTTCTGAATTTGCTGGCGAGCTTCGACTAATTGCTCTTGGTACAGGTGCAATTGTTGTAACAGGAGTCGTTCTCGATTCTGAGCATTCGCCAAGCCTTCCCGTTGTTGTCGCTCCCATTCTTGGGCTTGAGCCTGGTATTGATGAAGAGAGCGATCCAATTCTAGATGGTTGGTCAGGGCCTATATACCGGTCGTGGGAAAAGAAATTGGTCAGCTAGACAAAGCTAAGGAAGCTGAGTAAGAAAACATACCAAGTCCAGAGCATGACGCAGGCCTTCTATGCGAGGAACCACTTCCTCTAAGATGCTGAAGGAGGAATCTCGCTTATAAAGGAGAAAATTGGGGCGGTATCCATTGGTTGAGAATGGAAAGAAGGAGGAGTATCATTTGGACGGCCCATGGAGGGGGTAGTCAGGGGCGGCATATCCAGAGTTGCGGGGAGAATATGTGTCACGCCTGGTTGGGGGTTGAGTTCGAAAGGAAAGATGGAAGGAGGCTGATCGGAGGAGGGATCTTGAGAAGACGAGATGATGAGCATTGGGCTGGAGGAGCCTTCGATGGGGATGCAAGAAGTAGAGGGACCCTGGTCAGGGTCCACAGGAGGAGAGGGATTCTTCAGGCGATGAGCGAAGGGGGGAGTTGGCAGTGAAAGAATATCAACCGCCATGGGTTCAGAAAAGGAATGACGGGCCGGGGAAAGAGAAGACAGGGGTGATACAACCTCTGTCTTTGGCTGACATGGGAATACATCCTCCCCAGGTTCATCTTCAGGTTGCGGGGAAGAAGAAGGCGATTTCTGAACGTCGTTGGCGGAAGGAGAAAGAGTGGGAGAGTTAGGGCTTGTAAAGACCGGAGGAAGTGAGGAGAGACTAATGACCCTGGCTTCCTCCAGGATGGAGGTAGGGAGGGTCGCCGGAGGAGGAGAGGGAGAACGACGAGGTGAATCAGGTATGGTGGTGATCGGGGAAGGTGAAAAGGAAGAAGAAGCGAAAGGCTGACCAGCATCCCGTTTGCGATTCGGGTAGCGGCCCGCTATCTCCTGGAAGAAGTTAGAATGCATATTGGGGGTCTAAAAATAAAAGGAAAAAAGGGGATGGGAAGAAAGGATCGAGGAAACGAGGTTTGGCGGTGGAGGAGCAAACAGATGAAGAAAAAGGAGACCAAAAGGCGAAGGGATGAAGATGGCAGAAGAAACGAAGACAAAAGACCCCCCTATAAAAGGGGGAAGAATGGGCTTGCAGCCATTAGTGGGCTTCTCGTCTGTGGTGAAAGGGAAAGAAGGGTTTATATTTCTAAATGGCCGATTATGTATTAAAGCCCCCCATCTGCAGGGGAAGGGACGGACATAGGCGTTCCCCCTTTAGGAGGAGAGCCAAAAGAGGAATGATATGAAGGCGTTGCCTCCATTATGCTGATGGCCTTGGCGGTATACATATAAATTTCTATCCTCGCAAGGCAGAGTGGAAGATATCCCCATGTGGTGGTGGAACGGAAGAACCGATATCCATCGATTATTATTTACTCTATGTATAAATTTCTATCCCCGCAAGGCAGAGCGGAAGATATCCCCGTGTGGCAGTGGAACGGAAGAACCGATATCCTTCAGTTATTATTTACTCTATGTATAAATTTCTATCCCCGCAAGGATGAGCGGAAGATATCCCCGTGTGGTGGTGGAACAAAAGAACCGATATCCTTCGGTTATTATTTACTCAATGTATAAATTTCTATCCCCGCAAGGCAGAGCGGAAGATATCCCCGTGTGGTGGTGGAACGGAAGAACCGATATCCTTCGGTTATTATTTACTCTATGTATAAATTTCTATCCCCGCAAGGCAGAGCGGAAGATATCCCCGTGTGGTGGTGGAACGGAAGAACCGATATCCTTCGGTTATTATTTACTCTATGTATAAATTTCTATCCCCGCAAGGCAGAGCGGAAGATATCCCCGTGTGGTGGTGGAACGGAAGAACCGATATCCTTCGGTTATTATTTACTCTATGTATAAATTTCTATCCCCGCAAGGCAGAGCGGAAGTTATCCCCGTGTGGTTGTGGAACGGAAGAACCGATATCCTTCGGTTATTATTTACTCAATGTATAAATTTCTATCCCCGCAAGGCAGAGCAGAAGATATCCCCGTGTGGTGGTGGAATGGAAGAACTGATATCCTTCAGTTATTATTTACTCTATGTATAAATTTCTATCCCCGCAAGGCAGAGCAGAAGATATCCCCGTGTGGTGGTGGAACGGAAGAACCGATATCCTTCGGTTATTATTTACTCTATGTATAAAATTATATCCCCGCAAGGCAGAGCGGAAGATATCCCCGTGTGGTGGTGGAACGGAAGAACCGATATCCTTCGGTAATTATTTACTCTATGTATAAATTTCTATCACCGCAAGGCAGAGCGGAAGATATCCCCGTGTGGTGGTGGAACGGAAGTACCGATATCCTTTGGTTATTATTTACTCTATGTATAAATTTCTATCCCCGCAAGGCAGAGCGGAAGATATCCACGTGTGGTGGTGGAACGGAAGAACCGATATCCTTCGGTTATTATTTACTCTATGTATAAATTTCTATCCCCGCAAGGCAGAGCGAAAGATATCCCCGTGTGGTGGTGGAACGGAAGAACCGATATCCTTCGGTTATTATTTACTCTATGTATAAATTTCTATCCCCGCAAGGCAGAGCGGAAGATATCCCCGTGTGGGAGTGGAACGGAAGAACCGATATCCTTCGATTATTATTTACTCTATGTATAAATTTCTATCCCCGCAAGGCAGAGTGGAAGATATCCCCGTGTGGTGGTGGAACGGAAGAACAGATATCCTTCGGTTATTATTTACTCTATGTATAAATTTCTATCCCCACAAGGCAGTGCGGAAGATATCCCCGTGTGGTGGTGGAACGGAAGAACCGATATCCTTCGGTTATTATTTACTCTATGTATAAATTTCTATCCCCGAAAGGCAGAGCGGAAGATATCCCCGTGTGGTGGTGGAACGGAAGAACTGATATCCTTCGATTATTATTTACTCTATGTATAAAATGTTGGGTTTCCGGCACCGCGGCGTGTGTGTGTTCGATCATGTTTCGTAAACATGAGCACAGCGGAAGCAATAAAAATAATAAATACTCTTATTTATTACAACACACACAACACACGCATGCTATTACAACAAGTGTAGACATAACCGTAAATTAAAATTTGTAATAAAAGGAAATTAAACTACGTTATACCTTCCGTATGACGTGTAGCGGGAACGGCATCAACCGGAACGATCCTCGTAAGAATCGTCTCTATCCGTATCCACGCCGAGCTCCTCGGGATGACTTCGCTAAGTCACGAGCTTCGTCTTCGTACGGGTTACTAGCCTCGTGTTGAAGACAACGTGATCGAGAGATTATCACGATCCGAATCCAAATTCGGATCCAAAACGAGTTCTCAAAACTCGCTTCTCCGGAGAGGTGTTCGTCAACCGTTTGACGAATCCTTCGTCCTCCACCTCAGAGGATTACCGGAGATCAAATCCCCGGTAAGTTAGCCGCTGTCGGAGCACTAACCGTCATCCAAACGACGCTCCGACGAGAGGAGGAGAAGCTGTCCAGAAAACTGGACAGCTTGGTGGAGGAGTAGGCGCCGGCCAAAACAAGGAGAGAAAAGGCTCACCTTGATGCCGAACCTATAGGAGATCACCGGAGGGTCGCCGGAGGTTCACCGGCTGGAGCTTGGACGCCGGCAAGGGTCTTGGACGGCGGCACAAAGCTGGGCAGCGGCAGCTTTAGGGTTGGCACCGAAAAATCCAACAATTGGGGTGGGCGGCAACTCTAAGAGGCTAGGGTTTTGGATGATTAGGGTTTAACAATCCCTTAAGCCCTCTTTTATAGAGAACTAATTCTCTTAATGGTTAATGGATCATATCCATAAAGCCCGTTAACCCGCTCCATTAGGATAAGTTAAAATAAACCAAACCATGATGGTTTATTTTAAGTTAAAACGAACCGAACCAACCTTTGGTTCATTCGTTTAATATAAACCAAACCCTTTGGTTTATTCTCATCCATTGGATTAGAACCAAACCATTTTGGTCCATCCATTATGTCTTCATAAGACACTACCCATCCACGCTTCCATTGCGACTGAAACAATTTCATGCTCGCTTTATATTTGGTCCAACCAAACATAGTTTCTCTCGGTCTGAGAATCCCATTCTCAAGCTCGTTTTAAATCCTTTGGATTACACTCGTTGTGCGTGTGACCAAATAGGTTCTCGGTTTATGTTGGCCGTCTATAATTAACCATTAATTATAGAACGATCATGAGTGGCACCTAGTAGTACATCATGATCCCCAATTAACCCAAAAGATCAACGGTTGATCCAGAACTATTTCTGAAACCCTTCAGTAGCTCGAATGAATCGTGCCCCATTCCCTTCACTCATCTTATACCCACTTGGTTCAGGACATGGTCTATTGTGTCAGTCCCCACTAGGCTGACTACGTCACACCTAGCCCAAGTATCATTTCCTCGTCCTACGAATTCTAGTTACTCCACATGTATCGAAGAGTACCTTACTCTAAACATATAATGCTTTGGCCAAAGACTTTAGTAACAATCCGACGAGAGGCCATGGGTATACATCTCCTCGCAAGGAGTGGTGAATCCTTTATAGGCTATTCAAACACCTTCGATCACTTCGACTTATACCCAATCATCCCGGGTCCACATCTCCTCAGAGATGTTTGCTTAAGATGTCAAAGCATAAGTCTCCATGATCAAGATGACTTGAATACCGCAAGTCAAAGGAACATCGCACTTAAGCCACAGTAAGAACTTCATTGACATATCTATATATTCAGAGAACCATATGAAGTCTTACGGCTGGTCACTCCAATGAACTAGTTACCATAACTAGCATCCACGATTAACTCCGGACATCAACCGGTGAGAATCACACTGGGATACACCAAGGAGTATACCTCGTGCTAGTCTCGACAGAATTGATGGTGTCCAAATCCATCAATTCATCGACTAGGGATAATTCCGATACATCAAAATTACACATGTAGAGATACTCACTTGTTGTGATCCAATCACAAATTCTCTCATGCTCTGAATCGTATCGTGGGCATTCAGTAAATGAGTTTAAGATCCAATCAAATACATAAAACATGTATACTCAAATAGTGAATCTTCATTTATCATATAAATGGTTCATACATAAGGCGATTGCCTTAGGACATCTCTCATATATTACTAACAGACTCCCACTTGGCCTAATGCCAATCGCTACGGTATCCAATACCATAAGCACCAACATGACCCTCAAACTTACTTTGAGGTAATGCTTTAGTCAAAGGATCCGCTAAGTTCCTTTCAGTGGGAATTTTCTCGATTTGTATTTCGTTCCTACTGATGATCTCTCTGATAAGATGATAACGGCAAAGAACATGTTTGGATCATTGATGAGACCACATCAAGTTCAGAGATGAACTTCTTGATCCAAACCGCTTCCTTTGCTGCTTCCAAAGCTGCAATGTATTCTGCCTTAGTGGCAGAATCCGCTATAGTGTCAAGCTTGGAACCTTTCCAACTTATTGCGCCTCCATTCTAGGTGAATACATACCCAGACTGAGACATGGAATCATCCTTGTCTGTCTAGAGCTGGCATCCGTATACCCGCGTATCACCATGTCCCCTTCTCCATATATTAGGAACACATCCTTAGTTCTTCTCAAGTACTTAAGGATCGTCTTAACAGCCGCCCAATGATCCATTCTTGGATCGAGTATCCGCCGTGACACTCAGAGCATACGATACATCGGGCCTCGTACATAACATAGCATACATGATAGATCCTATTGCGGATGAATAGGGAATCTTACTCATGCAAATCCTCTCGTCTTCTGTGCGCGGACACATAGACTTCGAAAGGTGTACCCCATGCCTGATGGGCAGATAACCTTTCTTGGATTCCGACATGCTAAACCTCTTTAGCACTCGGTCTATATATGTAGACTGCGAAAGACCAAGCAACCGTTTCGATCTATCTCTATAGATCTTAATCCCGAGGATGTAGGTTGCTTCTCCCAGGTCTTTCATGGAGAATGTCTTGGATAACCAAACCTTCACTGACTGTAAGATTGAAACATCGTTTCCTATAAGTAGTATGTCATCGACATACAATACTAGGAATACGACTGCACTCCCACTAACCTTCTTGTACACACAAGGTTCGTCTGGATTTTGTGAGAAATCAAACTTTTTGATTGTCTCATCAAAACGGATATTCTAGCTCCTGGATGCTTGCTTCAATCCATAAATGGATCGTCGCAATTTGCATACCTTGGTTTTATCAACCGATGTGAAACCCTCAGGCTGTATCATATACACGTCCTCGAGCAGGTTTCCATTAAGGAAAGCTATTTTCACATCCATCTGCCATATCTCATGATCATAATGAGCCGCTATGGCCAGGAGCATCCGAATGGATTTAAGCATAGCTACAGGCGAATAGGTTTCATCATAATCAACACCTTGTTTTTGACGATATCCTTTCGCCACCAATCTAGCCTTTAGGTAATCACATTACCATCCATGTCGGTTTTCTTCTTGAAAACCCACTTGCACCCTATAGGCTTTATGCCTTCAGGTGGGTCAACCAAGTTCCAAACTTGGTTTTCGTACATGGAATCCATTTCCGACTTCATGGCACCAAGCCACTTATCCCTTTCTGAACTTGTCAGCACTTCTTCATAACTGGTAGGCTCCTCATCATCAATGAGTAACACGTCGTTCGATTCACTTACGAGAAATCCATATCTCTCAGGAATATTGCGTGTTCTACCAGATCTACGAAGATGTGGTGTTACAATAGGTCCAGCCGATTGCTCATCACTATGAGTTATCGGCTGTTGTGCTTCACCAGGTATCTCATCAATGTCTATTTGAGTCTCTCGAGCCTCCTCAAGCTCGACGACACTCCCACTGTTTTCTTGCAAGAGAAACTCTTTCTCTAGAAACACAGCATGCCTTGAAACAAACACCTTTTGTTCCACAGATTATAGAATTGAGTAACCCTTGTTTCCTTAGGGTATCCAATAAATAGACATTTATCGACTTAGCATCCAATTTGTCTGATACAGTCCGCTTCACATAAGCAGGACAACCCCATATCTTCAAGTAAGATACATGAGGTTTCTTACTATTCCATATCTCATATGGAGTAGTTGAGACTTCCTTAGTAGGCATTACATGCTTAACAAGTAAACATGACTATCTCAAGTGCATAGCCCCAAAAGGACTTGGGAAGAGTTGCATGATTCATCATTGACTGACCATGTCCAACAAGGTCCGCACGCCTCGGATACACCATTATCTGGGTGTATAGGGCGGAGTCCATTGAGACAATATGCCATTGTCTCTTAGATAATCAAGAAACTCTTGACTTAAGTATTCACCACCTCGATCCGATCAAGTATTTTAATACTCTTGTCATGTTGTTTCTCTACTTCATTTCTGAATTCTTTGAACCTTTCAAAGGCTTCAGACTTGTGTTTCATCAAGAACACATACCCAAACCGTGAGTGATCATCGGTGAAGGTAATGAAGTAGCTATAGCCTCCTAATGCTTCAGTTGACATAGGTCCACATACATCAGTATGTATTAGACCTAGTAACTCTCCCACTTGTTCACCCTTTCCAGTAAAAGGTAACTTAGTCATCTTGCCTTTTAAGCATGATTCACATGTATCGTATGAATCCAATTCAAACGATTCCTGAATTCCACATCAGTGTAATTCGGACATGCGTTTCTTGCTTATATGGCCAAGACGACAATGCCACATATAGGAGTCTATTTGATTATCCTTTCGAGCACGCGTGTTGCTCGCTTCGATATTGAAATCGTCACTGGATACGTCCAACGTATAAACACCATTGCTTAAAGTTCCAGTCCCATAAAGAACCCCATTCAAAGTTATGTAACAACAATTGTTACTAAACGTCAAATGGAAACCATTTCTATTTAAACAAGATATAGAAATGATGTTCTTTATCAACAAAGGAATATAAAAGCAATTGTCCAGTTCTAAGACAAGTCCTGTAGGGAGTTTCAACAAATACGTTTCGATGGCGAGTGTAGCAACCTTTGCTTCATTCCCAACACGTAAATTTGACTCTCCCTTGACGAGTCTTCTTCTATTCCTTAGCCCATGTATGTCATTACATATATGTGAGCCACACCCAGTATCAAATACCCAAGTGTCTGAGGAAAAAGAATGACAATCAATAAAGAAGATTTCTGAAGAAGATTGGGCATCCGATGCCTTATCCTTCTTCACGGACTCAAGATAAATCTTGCACTTTCTTCGCAAATGGCTCTCCTTGCCATAATGATGGCAAGTTTCCTTTTGTGCTAGTTCTACCTTCTTAGCCCTTCTCTTCTTTCCTTTCTGCTGTTCCTTTGACTTCCTCTTAGAACCTTTCTTCGAGGAATCAACTAACAAAGACTCCCCTTCTTCATGATTCTCGTAAGACTCCACAGCCTTGATATTGAGCAGTACCACAGATGAACCTCCTAGCATCTCAGAGGTGAAGAGGAGCTTTGAGACTTCGAACCTTTCGAATCTCACTTGCTCATCAACCAACTCACAAAGATGAAGGACTACGACATGAGCATCCATATGCTCATGCTGCTTTCGTAGCTTGGGTTCCATCGCGGCTAGCATGATGCAACTCATTTGTTCAGAATCACTCACATGTTTCTGATAGGCCAACAATTGGTCCTGAGTTGCATTGTCACTAGGATGGGCGGGAAGATGCGCTTCGAGGACATACGCAAGCTTTTCCACCTTGAGAACAATTCTCAAGTTTCTAAGCTAGTCCAAGAAGTTCGGCCCAGTCAATTTATTTGAATCCAAAATGGAATGCAAATTCAAACACATCATGATCAATATATTAACTTGGAAATACAAAACGAGCATATATGAGAAAATGATTTTAAAATGCATCAATATACATTTATAAATCCCATTCATTTTTCGAATTTCAAAAACCCCAAAATCACTTCGGGAGATTGTAGGTCCATCTCCGAATGGGCTGATATCCATCATAGTTATGAACAACCTTGGAGAGAGTCCAACAAGTCATTCATAACTATGACGGTAGGTATCATCTATACCGATTGCATATCCCGTATATGCAACTATCACAATGTGCTATCAACTAAATGAATGTTCACACATACATCGGGTTGTTAACACATTAACAAGTATGCATCATATGCATAGCACCCAACTTCACCTCCCTTTACATCGACCTTGGAGAGAGTCCAACAAACCGATGCTCAAGGTTAAAGCCAACCCATTAATCAGGACATAGTTTTAATATGGTTAGAGCGCATTCAACCAATTAGCCCAGCTTGGAGAGAGTCCAACAACCAAAGCTAACGATTGACCTCTGACTCTTACCATATTAGTATTAAACTATTCCATGGTTTGAACATATTCAAGTTCGAGCCGGGCTTGGAGAGAGTCCAACAACCCAAACAAGAAACAGAACTCTGGTTCTAACCATATTAATGGAAGGTGTAGGCTTTAATATTGATTAAGGGTTTTTATGTCCCATCCTCTTTGCATGCAAATAACTATTATCTACATGGCATGGCATACATGGCATACATCTACATGTCACGACACGCATGACATAATGTTATGCATCTAATGCAATTACATGGCATACAATTATGTCATGTATATAATTTCCTTATATGTCATAACTATTTATGGAAATAAAATATGTTTAAGATTTGATTCTCCAAATCAAATCATAATTAAATTAGGAAACAAATTTCCAAATCTAATCACATATTTTATTCATGGAATTATTTGATTAAGGAAAATCTATTTAGGAAACCAATTTCCTAAATCTTTAAAACTACTTATGGAAATTAAATATTTTAAGATTTGATTTCCCAAATCAAATCATGATTAAATTAGGAAACAAATTTCCAGAATCTAATCAAATATTTTATTTATGGAAAATATAAATTTCCATAAATACTTCCAACTTTCCAAAAGTGGAAGATTTCCATAAATACTTCTAGACTTTCCAAAATTGAAAAATTTTCATAAATACTTCTAAATTTCCAAAATATAGAAAACTTCCAGAAATACATTATGACTATCGCAAAACCATTTTTACGATTATGTCGAAACACAACCTGGGCTCTGATACCACTGTTTGGGTTTCCGGCACCGCGGCGTGTGTGTGTTCGATCATGTTTCGTAAACATGAGCACAGCGGAAGCAATAAAAATAAAAAATACTCCTATTTATTACAACACACACAACACACGCATGCTATTACAACAAGTGTAGACATAACCATAAATTAAAATTTGCAATAAAAGAAAATTAAACTATGTTATACCTTCCGTATGACGTGTAGCGGGAACGACATCAACCGGAACGATTCTCGTAAGAATCGTCTCTATCCGTATCCACGCCGAGCTCCTCGGGATGACTTCGCTAAGTCATGAGCTTCGTCTTCGTACGGGTTACTAGCCTCGTGTTGAAGACGACGTGATCGAGAGATGATCACGATCCGAATCCAAATTCGGATCCAAAACGAGTTTTCAAAACTCGCTTCTCCGGAGAGGTGTTCATCAACCGTTTGACGAATCCTTCGTCCTCCACCTCAGAGGATTACCGAAGATCAAATCCCCGGTAAGTTAGCCGCTGTCGGAGCACTAACCGTCGTCCAAACGACGCTCCGACGAGAGGAGGAGAAGCTGTCCAGAAAACTGGACAGCTTGGTGGAGGAGTAGGCGCCGGCCAAAACAAGGAGAGAAAAGGCTCACCTTGATGCCGAACCTATAGGAGATCACCGGAGGGTCGCCGGAGGTTCACCGGCTGGAGCTTGGACGCCGGCAAGGGTCTTGGACGGCGGCACAAAGCTGGGCGGCGGCAGCTTTAGGGTTGGCGCCGAAAAATCCAACAATTGGGGTGGGCGGCAACTCTAAGAGGCTAGGGTTTTGGATGATTAGGGTTTAACAATCCCTTAAGCCCTCTTTTATAGAGAACTAATTCTCTTAATGGTTAATGGATCATATCCATAAAGCCCGTTAACCCGCTCCATTAGGATAAGTTAAAATAAACCAAACCATGATGGTTTATTTTAAGTTAAAACGAACCGAACCAACCTTTGGTTCATTCGTTTAATATAAACCAAACCCTTTGGTTTATTCTCATCCATTGAATTAGAACAAAACCATTTTGGTCCATCCATTATGTCTTCATAAGACACTACCCATCCACGCTTCCATTGCGACTGAAACAATTTCATGCTCGCTTTATGTTTGGTCCAACCAAACATAGTTTCTCTCGGTCTGAGAATCCCATTCTCAAGCTCGTTTTAAATGCTTTGGATTACACTCGTTGTGCGTGTGACCAAATAGGTTCTCGGTTTATGTTGGCCGTCTATAATTAACCATTAATTATAGAACGATCATGAGTGGCACCTAGTAGTACATCATGATCCCCAATTAACCGAAAAGATCAAGGGTTGATCCAGAACTATTTCTGAAACCCTTCAGTAGCTCGAATGAATCGTGCCCCATTCCCTTCACTCATCTTATACCCACTTGGTTGGGACATGGTTCACTAGGTGACCACGCCACACCTAGCCCAAGTATCATTTCCTCTCACGGATTCTAGTTACTCCACATGTATCGAAGAGTACCTTACTCTAAACATGTAATGCTTTGGCCAAAGACTTTAGTAACAATCCGACGAGAGGCCATGGGTATACATCTCCTCGCAAGGAGTGGTGAATCCTTTATAGGTTATTCAAACACCTTCGATCACTTCGACTTATACCCAATCATCCCGGGTCCACATCTCCTCAGAGATGTTTGCTTAAGATTTTAAAGCATAAGTCTCCATGATCAAGATGACTTGAATACCGCAAGTCAAAGGAACATCGCACTTAAGCCACAGTAAGAACTTCATTGACATATCTATATATGCAGAGAACCATATGAAGTCTTACGGCTGGTCACTCCAATGAACTAGTTACCATAACTAGCATCCACGATTAACTCCGGACATCACTATGTCTCCAGCCAGTGAGAATCAGCTGCTGGGATACACCAAGGAGTATACCTCGTGCTAGTCTCGACAGAATTGATGGTGTCCAAATCCATCAATTCATCGACTAGGGATAATTCCGATACATCACAATTACACATGTAGAGATACTTACTAGTTGTGATCCAATCACAAATTCTCTCATGCTGTGAATCGTATCGTGGGCATTCAGTAAATGAGTTTAAGATCCAATCAAATACATAAAACATGTATACTCAAATAGTGAATCTTCATTTAACATATAAATGGTTCATACATAAGGCGATTGCCTTAGGACATCTCTCATATATTACTAACATAAAAATCTATCCCCGCAAGGCAGAGCGGAAGATATCCCCGTGTGGTGGTGGAACGGAAGAACCGATATCTATCGGTTATTATTTACTCTATGTATAAATTTCTATCCCTGCAAGGCAGAGTGGAAGATATCCCCGTGTGGGGGTGGAGCGGAAGAACCGATATCCTTCGGGTTTTTATTTACTCTATGTATAAATTTCTATCCCCACAAGGCAGAGCGGAAGATATCCCCGTGTGGTGGTGGAACGGAAAAACCGATATCCTTCGATTATTATTTTCTCTATGTATAAATTTCTATCCCCGCAAGGCAGAGCGGAAGATATCCCCGTGTGGTGGTGGAATGGAAGAACCGATATCCCCGCAAGGCAGAGCGGAAGATAGCATGGTTGACTCATTTAAGGGTTCTACATACCCGGCAGATTGAAAAGACGGAAGAGCCGAAATATGCCTCAGTCCTGTGTGAGTCTACGTGAATACCAAAGGAGTAAAGAGTGGTACAACTCAGAAGATACTGGAGAAGAGAGATAAACTAGGAAAGTTCATTGATGTGAGAGAATTACATATTCTAACTCATCTATAAGGGAAAATAACAAACAGCAGCCCTTATATATCCCGAGCGTTACAGTTCTTTGTTAGGAGGGACAGAGGGAGTTCCCTTGTATGGTTGAGGTTGGCACCATAGTTGACGCCGATAGGAGTGCTGCAGGAAGGTCTGCTTGGCTAGTTCCTTTTGGGACCCGACTAGTTGTTGGCGCTGGGAGCGATTATTGGCAGAAGTTTCTTCCAGCTGTTGCTGTAAACACTTCACTTGTTCCTCCAAGATAGCTATGTATCAGCGATCATTTATCTGTTCTTTAGAAGGCGAGGAACTGCTGCCCTGTTCCGATATTCTGTCCATGGCAAGCAAAGGAAAAAGGAGAATGATGGAAGCTATCAGGTAAAGGTCGGGGGTTTTTATGGCGACGAAGGGGAATAGTGCATTTATTGGTAGGAGAAGTAGGGACCATAAATGCCAGTAAAGAAGAGGAAACATGGGGGCAGTAGTGGGAAGGTCGACGGAACTACAATTGTAATTAAGAAGGTTCGAATCCCCGAGAAATGATAGAAAAAGGTATATTCGGATCAGATTACCGTCCTTTTGGAAGACAGAAACGTTACTTCTACAGGAAAAAGACAAAAATAGATATCATTTGTCTCCCTTATTTTTTATTAACATATTTGAAACGATTACATTAACTTGATCTACAAAGATTTTCCATGATTACTCCTAAAAGATGAAGCGGGAGATGTCTCTTTGGGGGGAGAAGGAGCCAATATAACTCTGAAGCGTTCGCCTTGAGGTGGAGGAAGAACTGGTGGACCTTCATCAAAAGGAGAAGGATAAACCTTTGCCGGGGGAACTGGGAAGAAAGCCAGTGCTGGTGGAAGTGAGAGAAGATCAGTGGTAGCGCGAGGATCTCCCACTGTATACTCCAATGTGAAGGGAGAATTCCACACCGTGTTACGTAAGGAGGGGAAAGGAGCGCGGAAGGACCTCCCTGTAGGAGGAGTTGGAATTGGAGGAAGAGACGGGAGTGGAAGGGGGCGGAAAGATAAAGTAGCAGTTGAGCGGGTCTCCGAATCATCCATATCCTTAGAGACCCAGTCTTGTAGTTCAAAAGATTCCCACTCTGAAGAAATTTCAATAGGATGCCCTGCTGAAGCCATGATAGTGAGATAGCAGGACGAAGACATGGGGGACGAAGGATTTATAATGGAAGAAAAGGGGCAACAGAGGTTCTCGTTTCCAAAGCAGTAAGAGAGATAGGGAAGATCAACAGGCAAGAGCTATTTAAAGCATCGCCCGAACCAGAATCGGGACGGTTATGAATGATATCGGGTAAAAACTCTTCCATCGAATTCCCGAACCAGAATCGGGACGGATATGAATGATATCAGGTAAAGACCTTTCAAGTGAATCCCCAAACCAAAATTAGAGCGGAGGGGAATAACGGTATTCGAGATCTCTCCGATAAGCCCGAACTGACGAGGTTATTGCACTGTACGACATGGGAAAGAGATAACAGTATAGAGCAAGATCAATTTAAAATTGGTTCAGAGTTCCCAACCCCTCAAGGAGCATAACAAGATGATGATAGTTAGTTATATGGACAAAGTTATCGTTCAGAAGCAAGCGAGAAGCCATCAGGGAAATTACTAAAAAAGAGAATGTTATAAATTACAGTTCGAAGAGATCGGGCGAACACTTAGCTAACGCCCCTACCGGATCCAAGTAACTAGTGTCCGTGCCGGGAGGCAGGTATCCCTGCTCGGCGTTTTGAGCTGAGGACCCCTCAAAGCCTAATACAAACAAATCTACCCCCTTCTTCATGTAGCATCTTTTAAGATCAACCTCCTGCTCTTTCATCTGATCTTGGCATTTGGCCAGTTGAGCTCGACTTTCCATTAGTTCAGCCGCCAGAGCATCTTTTTCAGTGGCCGCTTGTATGGCCTGACGACCCAAAGTTGAGAGGGCCTCTGAATATTCTTGGTGAAGGATGGATTGCTGCTGAGCTGCCGTTGATAAAGCTTCAGGAAAAGATGCCACTATAGAAGACAACTCCTGGCATTTTTCAATACATGATCTCTTGGTAGCCTCCCAAGATTGACGCTCCAATTGGAGCCTGTAGCACTCCTGCTGAAGCTGTAGAATGGTGGTTGAAGAGTCCGCAGCTTTGATCATGGCCTCCCCAAGGTGCCCTTTATATTCTTTCAACTCCCGGGCCAAGTCATCTACTTGTTGCAGCTCACTGGATTGGAGGAAAATCCGCTGCTCTAATTCCTCGTTCTTTCGCTGCAATTCGTCCTTCTCGCTCCTGACCAAGGCTAATTGCACCCTCGCCTCCTCACATTGGCCCCTCATATCAGCCTCCTTTGCCTCTTGTTCGCTTAACTGCCGAACGAGATCTTCTGTTGTGTCACCGAGGCGAAGTGGCGAGTTTCCACAGTAGATTGAAAGCAGGGCAACCGAGTTACCATTTTGCTATGCTGAGTGGCGGCCTGCAGGAAAGAAAATTGTCATTATACATTGGCATATAGTAATACTTGCGGTAAAGAGAAAGAGGAGAAGTAATAGATACCTCAGCCAGTAGTTTGCTCACTTGCTCGCATGGGCCTTGTACGCCCGACTGATTAAAGAATTTCACCTCCGAGGGGTGCCGAATTTGCAGCAGGGACCCCAACGTGGCCTTCAGAGGAACAGGAAGGGAAGGGTCTTCCCCTTCAGAAGAGGAGGGAGGTCTGATATGGCGAAGGGGGGTGGGAGGAGTTCTTGGGTCAGAAGGAACAGGAAATTGGAGGGACTCTATATGAGAAGGTGAAGGTGAATTTTGTGCAGAGGGGGAGGAATGAAGAAAATGGGAGGGAGAATCCCCTCCTTGAAGAGAGGGAGAAGGGACAGGGGAGGTACTGCCTCCTCTTCTTGGCTCATAAATGGTTAGGGGCTGAGACCCTGGTTGAGCCGAAGATGAGGGGAGACGAACCGATGAACTGGAGGCTCTTTTCTTGATGAGCCGCATGACTTTTTAGGAGGTGAGGCTGCTGTGGATTTGCCTCTTTTAGTTGATGTCTTCTTCTTCTTGGCAGCCTCGATCGACTCCCCTTCCACCAAAGCCTTATGCATCAGATTATCTACAAGATATACTGGTAAGAAAGATGAATGACCTAAAAAGGAAGTCACATTGTAGGATAAATGTCACCCTACCTACAGCAACCGAAGTCGTCAAAGGTAGAGGAGACAATCCAAAGTGGCTTAAGAGGGGAGTTTCTACCAGATGGTTTGAGCAGTAATGTAACTCTCCTAAAACTCTATACACTTCCGGAAAGGGACATTTGGTCCTCATTTCCCGGAAGGGAGGCAATTCGGGAAGCTCTACCTTCCAAGTATCGAAATAGGGTAAAGGCTCTGGAAGCTGTACAAAGAAGTATAGTGCTTCCCAGCCCTTGTGGGAAGTAGGCAGGTTCACCAGGAATTGGCAGTCTGAACGGCTAGATAAATAAAAGAGACCTGCCTTAGAAGACTTTAACTGGAAGAAGCAATGGAATATTTCGGGGGTCAAAGAGAGGTTCAAGTGTTGGAACACTATGTGGGCTCCCGATAGAATCCGGAAAGAGTTGGGGGTGAATTGGTTCAGGGGTAGTCCATAGAAGTTTAGGAGGTCTAAATAGACCTGTGGTACCGGCAGGGATAGGCTGTTAAGAAATTGTTTAGAGAAAAAGCATGTCAAACCGGGAGGAGGATTATGAGGCCGATGCAGTTTAGTCGTGAAACAACATTTTATAGAGGGGTCTATGTAGTCGTTCTTAATATTAAAGAAATAATGGTTACAATCTAACTGGGTTATGGTATGTTCATACCAGGTGGGTGAAGAGGTGGTCCTAGGAGCCATGGGTGTGAACAAAGTAGAACACTTACTCAAAGAAGAAGAATCGTGTGGGGAAAGGAAGAACGGGTCGCTGCAGAACGCTTGGGGTGAGAATCACGGGAGAAGAAGAACAAACTGGATTGTCAAGCACACTAAACGATACCTAAAAGAAGAAGGTGAGGGTTTATATAAGGTTTTCCGCGACGATTCAGCTGCATAGAAGGAGAAGGAGAAGCGGAGCCCATGGTCCCAGCGGGCCTCCTTCAATATACTGGGGGGAGTTATAAGGGAACGGATGGATTTAAGTCGAGAAATGAAGAATAGGTCAGAAACTTTATGTACATTGGGAAAGTCAAGCTTATAACTTCGCTTGACTATTTTTCGGGGTTGACTAATGATACTACCGGTACCTTCTCTACATAATCCCAGATAGAGGGGTTAGCAGGTGACCCTAGATCCGATCCAAAATACACAGCTCCGCTAAGGAAGTAAAAGAAGATTGGCATGGGAGAATATCAGAAGCCATTGGCACGGGCGAATGTCCGAAGCCATTGGCACGGGCGAATGTCAGAAGCCATTGGCACAGGCGAATGTCAGAAGCCATTGGCACGGGCGAATGTCGGAAGCCATTGGCACGGGCGAATGTCAGAAGCCATTGGTACGGGCGAATATTAGAAGCCATTGGTACGGGAGAGTTAGCGAAAGCAATCGACACGGCAAAGGGGAGACGGAAGGCGCTTTGCCAAGAGGTCGGTCCAATCTGATCAATACAAAGGGAATTTGACATGGGGAAAAGAGGAATTGGTTCGGGTTGATAAAAAGCCCTGGGGCTAGGTCACCCGTGGGCTATAGACCTAAACTAGCTTCCCTCGATACGGAAGGCTGAGGGAGGTAGTCTAGCCTAGTTTCCCGAAAAATAGAGGAAAAGGTGTTAGGCAACGACCTGGGAGGCCCCACACAATATTCCAAGGAGTCTTCACTCCTTATATTTGTAACAGAATTATTCTCCAGGAAGAGGTGGTGGCCACGTGTACGATGGAGATAATCCACGACGTTACGATGAAGGAGGAGGGAGGATAAAAGGAAGGAGGCAAAGAGAAAAAAGAGGATCCGCAATCATTCCGATGCAGCAAGAGAGAAGAAGAGGCAAGAGGAGAAGGAAAAAAAGGGAACAACCATCTCACCGGAGAAGAAGGACGGAGATCGGTCATTGCTACATCTCTTGTATTTTCCTCATCTTGTAATATCATTGTAAGAGGTCTTTCTCCTCCACCTGCGAAAACTTGCTTTCTGTAAAGGAGGACCTTCATAGTGAAAGTGCTTAGGCACCATATCTGGTGAGAAAACTCATCTCCGTGGAGTAGGAATCCTCATTCCGAACCACGTTACATCTTGTGTCTGAATCTCGATTGCTGGCGTCAGTTTCTTGCGTTTCATCTACTTCATCCTCTTATTCTCTACTGATTACGGCCGGGGAGAATCCTCTGAGACCTCCCTCAGTGCTTCACTGCATTGAAAACGGAGCAACCAGATTTTTTCCCATACCCGCATCACTGACCTTCACTCTTACCGGCGTCGAGCTGTTGCCGGAGGAGCTCCGGTGATCTCCATTGGGTTTGGCATCAAGGTGAGCTTCATCCTACCTTTTTGGCCGGCCCTAATTCCTCCACCAAAGCTGTCCAGTTTTCTAGACAGCTTATTTCGCTCTCGTCGGAGTGTTGTATGGACGACGGTTGGAGCTCCAACAACGCCTAAATTACCGGAGATTCGATCTCTGGTAATCCTCATAGGTGGAGGACGAAAGATTCGTCAAACGGTTGACGAATACCTCTCTGGAGAAGCGAGTTTTGAGGACTCATCTTTGGATCCAAATATGGATTCGGATCGTGATACTCTCTCGATCACATCGTCTTTAACATGAGGCTAGTAACCCGTACGAAGATGAAGCTTGTGACTTTGTGAAGTCATCCCGAAGATACTCAGCGTGGATACAGATAGAGACGATTCTAGCAAGGATCGTTCCAGTTGATGTCGTTCCCGCTACACGTGATACGAAAGGTATACGTAGTTAAATTTCCTTTTATTGCAAAATTTAAATTTACGGTTATGTCTACACATGTTGTACTATGCATGCGTGTGATGTGTGTGTTGTAATAAATGTAGATTTATTATTTTTATTTCTTTCGCTGTGCACATGTTTGCGAAACATGTTCGAACACACACTCGCCGCGGTGCCGGAAACCCAACATGATGCACATGCAACCACTAATCAATAACTCCTTCTCGACACAAGTTGGAGGCGGAGAAACCCCTTACAATAGTTTACAACAATAAACTAAATACAACAAGCAAATAAGATGAAATACAATGCAATACAAGAAAAGAAAATACTTTACAAATGTCTTTAGATTGCTTGCTTGGTGATCTCTTGAATCGTGGTTGAAGACTATGATTTGCAATAGCAAATCACCTCAAGAACGTCCAAGAATTCACTGGCTTTTTCCTCCTTCATGAGCTCTTTTTAAAGCTTCAACCTGTGCTGAAAAATGCCGATTAGTCGACTGCATGGGAGCATTAGTCGACTGATGCCACTGTTGTCGTGAGACAACGGCTAGATCCACCCTGGCAAAATCCAACGGATCCATCATCAGTCGACAGATTATGACCATCAGTCTACTGATCAAGCCATCACTCGATTACTGACCGCAGTAGTCGAGTGAGACTCCATTCTGTGCTCCAAAACCCATGCACCAGTCGACTGATCGGTCCAACAGTTGACTACCCACCTCTGGTAGTCGATTGCTGGGATACATCCCGCAGTCAAACCCTAGTTGACTCTCACCAGTCGATTTCCATATGACACCAGTCGACTGACACACATCAAACATGAGGTTTTAGCCTAAGTATGGTTCCCCCATATTTGCTAGACCACCCTTTGTAAAATACGGTAAAAAAAAATTATATGGATTAACCCCTTTAATTAATTGGGTTTGATTAGTGGGTTAATTGGGTCTAATTAGTGAATCGGTTTGATGATTGGCCTATTGGGCTGAATTCATTGGGCCAAAGCTATTGGGCTGGAATGGGTCTAAACCGGTTGGGCTAAATACAATTGGATTGAACTTGGGTTGGTCTAACCAAATCGCTCAAACGACGTTTAAAAACCGAATGAAACCAATCTCTCCTTTTTCCTTCTCCTCACTCGCGCGATCGGTGATCTTCACCTCGCTTCCTCCGTGAGCTAGCTGCTGTCGATGCCTCCGCTGGGTGATCCGGCTGAGGAAAAGAAGTCGACCAAGCTTCGCCGGGCTTGAATCGGGTGAGGGATCGTAATTTCCTCCTCTTCTCTCGCGGCGATTTCGGCTCCTCTTCTTCCTTCATGAGCCGGCGACTGCTGCTACTGATGGTGGAGGATCCAGTCGTTGGGAGGGGTGTTGTGCAGTTAGAAAAGCCGATCGGTCACCGAGCTCGTTCTGCGATTTCCCCTCTCCCATTTTCGTTGCCTCCTTCTCCTCTCTATGCGATTCCACTGCCAATCTCAGCTCGTTGGCATTCCGATCAGAGTAGTTCGACAGTGCTGCTACCTTAGCTGATTTTTGACCGAAGATCAGTTGGATTCCTCCCCTGGAGATCTCATTGACTCTTTTGGCAGACCGGCGGTGTTGTCATCGTGGCAGCAAGCTATCGATCCAGGTACTGGGGTCTATTAGGGTTAGGTTTAATCTGTTGTTTCCTCTAGATCTAGCTGTGGATTCATCAATTGAGTTTCGATTTGTGGTTTGGTAGTGTTCTGGAGCTTCATTTTCTCTGGTGAACAGAGGTTAAAGGAGGGGTGACTGCCGGTGAAGATTTAGGGCATGTAAGCTCGATCTATCATTTTCTTCTTAGCTGATAATTGCTGTATTTTCATGGGGTGTCTAGGCCTATGGTATTCAATGGTTTTTCTATCAAAGGCGGATGGATTTGATTCTAGGTTAAGAGGGATGGTAAGCTACTGCTATAGCTTACCTTCAGAGTGTTATTCGATTGTTAACATTGATTTAGTTGATTTTGGTGGAGAGGTCAGCACGGTAAGCTCTTTTTACCCTTGTTGTTCTGTGGTAATTGCTGGATTATTCGTGGTGTTTTCTGTTTGATGTTGATGCAGTGGGACTGTAAGGGTAATAGATATTGTTTTGTGGATTGAGTTTGTAATGATGATGCTGTAGGGATGAAATTTGATGGTTTTTGTTGGTTGTTCTGTTGTTGGGATGGAGTTGCCATGGTTGTAGAATGGGTTGGGGATACATTTGAAGTAAGTTGTGAAGTCCAATTGATGATTGTTTGATCTGTGGATGATTTGATTGTGTTGCTATAAAAGATGGGGTTGTGGTGAGGTTGATTTGAGTGTATTTAGATCTATTTATCTTAATTGATCTTGTGGATGTCAGTAATCTATTATGAGTTGGGTTATGGTGTATCAGATTGGGATAGATGAGTTTCTAACTTGAAGACGAGGAAAGGATGCGAACCTAGAAATGAAGTAGTGTTTAGTTCGTATACTTGTCTTGTGCTTGTACTTAATCATAGTTTTCTATTATGTGCAGGTTTGGGATACGAAGCAGGTCCACGGTTGTGAGGATTTCTCTTACGAGCTTCGTATCAGGTGGGTAATATATACCTGGTCCGGTAGTTTTGACCAAATTCCAGTGCATGAATTTGGATATATGTTTATACCTGTTTATCTTAAATCCCCTCATGTTTAATCATATGCTTGTACTGCCTTTGACCTTTGAGATATACTCTGTTACCTCATTGATTATCTAGCATGGATAGGAATTATAAACCCTATTATGTGTTAGATGATGGATGTTCAGTAAGTACAGGTGGTTAGGGTTACCTATATGACCTCGGATTTGGGTTACTGTGTTACATCACGAGCGTTAGGTGATGGATCAGATTATGAAGTTGGTTGTTGTATCGTATGCTTATTAGTTGTGCATCTATGGTGGATCTAGTTGTCTGTGCATAGATAAGTGTGTGGCTGTCAGTATGTGGCTATGGACTAGAGGTCTTAGCGTGATGGTATATCCATTATGGATTGTGTGCCTGTGTATGGTTATATGGACGGTCGATAGTATCTCGCTCCTGACTAGAGGTCTTAGCATGGTTGACTGTCATGTGTGTATGACTCTTTTCGTGATAGAGAGAGTCTTGTGGATTGTAGTCCTTGCATAGTTATCTTTTGGTTGACCAGGACTCCCTGTGGGATAGGGAGTGTTGCGAGGATATATGTATGGAGCTATGCATCATTACATTGCATGCATGCTGTTGACTGGGTCTCCCTTGTGGTTGAGACGGGTCGTCAGTCATCCTGCCTTCCCGGGCACTCGGGGTAGTGGTAGCAGGGTTGAGGGCAGAGCATTGGATGTGCCGCATTCCGGCCACTATGGATGGTGGTAGAGAGATGCGACCGCCACAGAGTGGTAGTGGTGCAAGCACTCACCCACTATAGACGGTGGTCGTGTGATGTGCAATTGTCCTGGGTGCGGTGCTCGTCTACTCATGGGTAGGGACGAAGCGACTAGCAGTAGGGACCCCCGTGTGGGTCGCATATAGCTCTATAGCGGCTAGCTACCGTTTCATACTACCCAACTCGGTCACTCGAGAGTGGTGGCGGCTGGAGTCAGGATAGTTGTCATGTTGTGCCACCCGGGCCATACTTGGGTCGTGGTTGGATGGGTCGGCAGACATGGCCATGCATATGCATTGCTGATATATATGTATGCATGTATTCGATATATGTTTTACATATGCCTGTGAGATGCTGCATTTGTTTACTGCATATGTTTGTACATCATGATACATGTCATTTGCATATTATATACTGCTGTGTATTGAGCATGATATATGTGTTGGTCCAGACTGTTGTATGCATTTGATTAGCGTCATGTCATAGTGTTGTATGGACCGGGATGTTATTATTTGTGATTATATACTGTTCATATGTCTGAGTGTTGGTTAGGTATGGGATTGACTTTGTGCATTATATGGGTTATGTTATTGTATATTTGTTCAGGATGCTATAGCTTATGATGTTGCAGACCGTCAGGTATGTTGGTACATTACTTCATGTTCAGTCGATCAGTTTAGTATATACATTGAGTATGACTTTACTATAGTTACTTGTTATTAGAGTTGGATAGGACTGTAAGTCTATTGGACTCATATTGTATACCTGTAGATCTTCACATGTATACTTGTAGATCTCTATATCCTTATGTTGTTAATGCGCTTTCTACATATTACCCTTGAGTTTATACTCACCACCCCTGGACCCTGGGCTTCCTCTTGCCTAGGTAACAGGTAGAAGATTTCTTGGAAGTTCGGAGCTCTGCCAACCGATCCCATCTCACACCGAACGGATGGAGGTTTATTTACGATTCGTTGTATTCTTGTGGATTGATGTATTCCGTATTGTTGTTTTGGGTTTTAGCCTGTAATGTTTCCGTATTTGTGATATACGAACGTATTGTATGTATTTGGTCGTTGTTGTGGTTTAAATTATGATTCTTGTTGTGTCAAGTCACTCCGGTGTGCACAATTGAGTCTTTGTATTTTGTTTTATCTGTAGTATGTTTCCGCTGTGTTTGGTATGTTGATATCTTTATGTTGTATTGTTGTTGTGGGCCTACGGGTCTTGTATTAATTCGATATGTTGCCACGTACATGGGAGATGTTGTCCGTTTTCTTTTCGGCACGACATACTCTCGGGGTGTGACACCCTTAGCCTAGACCTAAGCCTTCTAGCCACCTCTATCAGCCTCACACCTCTCGGATCACTCCAAGTCATCCATGACTTGTTCATCCATCGCACTAGCCTTTAGGTGCTTCCATCGGCTATTTCATGCTTGTTGGGATGTATACTAAAAAGTCTATCTTTTGTATGAACATCTTTTTTTTTGAAATAAGAATCACATGATCATTGTTTACATATTTTTATGGCTATGCATATTGTCTAATACATTACATTGTAGATAACATGGTGTGTGGTGTCACACGGGAGATCATGTTATCGGTTCCTTGTAAAGTATAAGTAAAGACTCACAACCGAGATGTCTTTGGACAAACCATTGGAATGGTTGTAGTGTGATTTGGGATTGGTTTGTCTTGACCATAGAATCACACTAGTGCACTTTGTGTGTATTGAGCAGGACCGACTTAGAGGTGATTCGATTTATTGCTGACTACATAATCGAATCAGACCTCATATATTATATTGTACATACTCTTAATCCCGATATAATAACGGGGACATATACTTAGTATTCATCTTTTTGATTTACCAATGGGCGAGATTTATAGATTAAATCGATAGCCTCAGTAAGTTGGGAGATGATATTATTTATATGGTGTGCTGTTGATTATAGGAGAAAACTGTGTCCTATATATTAGGATGATGATGTCCCCTTGAGGAGCTCATAAGGTTTATCATGTAAACCCTGCAGGTGGACTTGGTCCGGCATGATGAAAAGGTTGAGTGGTACTACTCATGGAGTTAGATGTTGATTAATTAATGGTCAGTAAATTAATTAATTGACATATATTCGAGATCGTAAACACGGGGAGAAAATGTACATATAATATATGGAGCCCATATTAACTTATGGGGGTTGGTGTGGTAGATCAATCATAATCCTTTAGTGGATTGGATTATCATTAATGGATCAGATTTTATGTGGGCTTGATCCATTGGGTGGCCAAGATCCAACTCCTCCTCTTGGTCCCTATTGTAGCCTATTAATACCTCGGGAAGCTTAGATCCAATGGATAGAAACAAAACTCTAGATCCAAAGGTAGAGATTAAATCTCTAGATCCGACGATTGAGATTAAATCTCTAGATCCGACGGTTGAGATTAAATCCCTAGAACCAATGGTGGAGATTAAAACAAGGTTTATCCCTAACTCTATAAAAGAAGGGCATGGGGTGGGCGCCAACTTGAACCAACTAGAGATAGGATTAGGGTTTTTGGGCGGCAAGGCTTGAAGGCTAGGGTTTAGGGCTTGGCGGCACCAAATAAGGAAGGTCTTTCCTTTCTTCTTCTTCCCTCAAGGTGGCCGGCGACCTAGTAGCACTTTCTAGCCATTATCCTGCATCCAAAGCAGCCCCTCTCCCTCTCTTTGGCAGGTAAAACCTAGGCTTAGGGTTCTCCCTTCGAGCTTTGATTGGCATTCACCTATTCTCCTCTTCCTCCTTGGACGACGGCAAGCTCCAACCTTGGAGTTTGGTGGTCGGTTGAAAGAAGGAGAAGATGCTTGTTTCTATTCTTCCTCTTGCTCGGAACGAGCAAGGAAGGAAGATTGACGATCTGGGAGCTTCAACTTTTGGTAGATCGTCGTCCACACGATGTCCGAAAGGAGGAAGGTCATATAATAGAGGATCGAGAGGTATATCGATTATCTATTTTCATTTGTTACATGTTTATATTTGTTTTTCAATTATGAGCATGATATATTCTGTTTGTGGCTAAATAAAACTTGGATCCTGAACATAAATACAAAAATCGACGATTCATACATTATCTATTCCGCGGCTATTCGTGGAATAGAGGTTGGTCACTTGAACAACATGTTTGTTCAAGTGACTACTCTAAACGAATAGCACGACGATGACAAGGTTGCTTGGGTGTTTCTTTTTTTCTAGGATTAAATTTTTAAACCAGGGACATCGATGGGATTGCCATGAACAAGCGACCGAGTTGAAGTGGGAAGCGAAGTTTCCCCTCACGGATCAAACCCAACAATTGGTATCAGAGCCAAGGTTTTCGATTTTGTGTGTTTAGGATTCTGTTACTCTTATGCATTTTTCATATATTATATGTGTCGGATAATAGTAGGATATGCATAGGTTAACTCTTTGGTTGCAGGCATAAGATCCGACTATTATGGCCATATGTGTGTATGTGATTGTATGTGTATATTTTGTTGAATCCTCGGGGTTGACGAGGCTAGTATTTAATTTTTTGTAAATTAGATACTACATTGTTTAGCCACTCCTTTTATTTTAGTTTACTTTCGATCTAGATTTCATGTACACTCCCTTGTGGAGTATAGGATCAATGGATGTAAATTAAAATAGATTTTAGTCTCGGCTCGGATCTCCGGATGGATCGTACATGGCGTAGGAGGAGCGGACGAGAAGGCGATGCGACGGGAGACATATTGAAGACAAAAGCCATAATAGTTGGAAAATAATTTATTTTTTAGATTTATTTCTTATTGTTTGATATGCATGTCGTAGGCTAGAAAATTCCTCAATTTCAAATTACTAAGTAGGAGAGGGATATTTTTATAAATTCCCACGACCTCCAATACAATTTGACATGTGATGCAAACAAACTTGCGCATCGGCTCTGAGTGCCTTCCTCCCCATCGGATGAGTTTGTTTGCGGATCACAAGGTTGAATATGGTTATAGGGAAGTATTAAGGAGCGTGTGTACTTCCCCATCAGAAGGCACATAACCCGAGATATTTACCTTGGTACCGAATAATGGTGAACACTTAGATACAAATATAAGTATCCTCCCCATCGAAGTCACTACTTTTATTTGTAGGGCCAAAGAGGAACCAACTATTAATTTTACTTATCAAAAAGTTAGGTTGACAAGATAGTAAAATTAATGGGTAAAACCTCCTCTTACAAATGTAGAATTCGTATACGTCCACACTATCATGGCATACGATATTCTCGCTGTTTTGAGGTGTTGGTTGATTTTAAAATTTTATTATTTGAAGAATCAATAATTTTTTAAAATCATAGTTTTGATCTATGTGATTCTTAGGTTTTCTTTCAAAATGACTTTCAACCCGCTTGCTGTGATACTGAAAGAGAATAAACTTACTGAACCCAACTATGTTGATTGGAAGAGGAATCTTGACATTGTCTTTACTACTGAGGAATACAAATATGTACTCCTCGAAGAGTGCCCTCCTAAGCCTGCAAATGATTCTGGAGAAAAGGAGAGAGAGAGTTATAAGAAGTGGATCAAGGCTGATGAGATGGCGCAATGTTACATTTTGGCATCTATGTCAAATGTACTGCAACATCAGCATCAAGCCATGCCCACTACTTATGACATGATGCTCAATCTCAAAGAGCTTTTCGGACACCAGAATCGGGTTGCAAGGCAAGAAGCCATGAGGAACTTGATGACGACCACCATGATCGAGGGAACACCCATAAGGGATCATGTTCTCAAGATGATGGCTCATTTGAATGAGTTGGAAGTCCTCGGAGTTGAGATTGATGGGGAAACCCAAGTCGATATCATTCTCCAGTCTCTACCTAGGAGTTTTGAGCAGTTTCGCCTAAACTACAACATGAACAAGAGGTTGTATTCGTTGGCGGAGCTTCTGACAGAACTCCAGGCGGCAGAGGGGCTATTTCATCAGAGTGCTCAGGCACATGCCATGGTGACCCAAAAGGTTTCTACTTCTAAGTCGAAAGGCAAGATGAAGAAGAAACAAACTGGGGCAAAGGCGATGGGAGGTACTCAGGGAGGAGTGAAGAAGCCGAAAGGCAAGTGCTTCACTTGTAAGCAAACTGGACATTGGAAGAAGGACTGCCCCAACCGCAAGCAGAACAAAGGTATATCTTTTGGTCTAGTCGTTGAAACATGTTTAGCGGTGTTATCTACCGGCACTTGGTGTGTAGATACGGGAGCCACTGATCATGTCTGCAATACTTTGCAGGGGTTCCAGGAAACTAGATGACTGGCTGAGGGGGAAATTACCATGTACTTGGGCGATGCCACGAAGGTGGCGACTGTTGCAATGGGAGATGTTCATTTATCTTTTGAGAAAAATAAACTTTTGGTTCTTAAAAATTGCCTTTATGTACCTTTATTTAGAAAGAATTTAATTTTGATTTCTAAATTGTTTATGGATGGATATTCTATTTCTTTTAATGACAGAGTTGTTATAAAAAGGAATAGGGACATTATCTGTTCAGGTGCATTGATAGAAATCTATACACACTTGAACCAAAACCTCCCACGATGCAAATTGAAGTTAATAACTCATCTTCTAATTCCAATAAGAGAAACGAACCTTCGAAGATGAACCAAACATATCTTTGGCATCTTAGGCTTGGTCATATGAACCTAAGGAGAATTCAAAGGTTGATAGATGATGGACCTCTGGGTTCATTAGTGGTGGAGGATTTCCCAACCTGTGAATCTTGCATGGAGGGTAAAATGACCAAGAGGCCTTTTATTGCCAAGGGGTATAGAGCCAAAGATGTGTTAGAATTGGTTCATTCTGATTTTTGTGGTCCTATGTCTATCCATGCTAGAGGTGGTTTTGAGTATTTCGTCTCTTTTATAGATGATTACTCAATATATGGATACATTTACCTGATGCGCTGCAAGTCTGAATGCTTTGACAAGTTCAAAGAATTCAAGGCAGATGTGGAGAAACATCAAAGTAAAAGTATCAAGACAATACGATCTGATCATGGTGGCGAGTACCTCTTAGGAGAGTTTAGGAATTACTTATAAGAGGCTGGGATTCAATCCCAATTGTCTGCACCTGGCACACCCCAGCAGAATTGTGTAGCAGAGCGAAGGAATAGGACTCTTATGGAGATGGTTAGATCGATGATGAGTTTTTTTGAGTTGCCAAATTCGTTCTGGGCATATGCTCTAGATACAGAGGTGTACATTCTGAACTTGGTTCCATCTAAATCAGTGCCTTCTACTCCCACAAAATTGTGGACTGGGCGATAGCCTAGTCTAGACATATTTAGATATGGGGGAGTCCAGCACATGTGCTGAAGACAGATGCTGGTAAGTTGGAACCTCGTACAGAAGTACGAATGTTTGTTGGCTATCCTAGAGGAACGATGGGTGGTTTGTTTTATAGTCCTAGAGATCAGAGGGTGATCGTTAGCACGAACGCCAGATTTTTAGAGGAAGACTATGTGATGAGCCACAAGCCCAAGAGTAAAATTGTTCTGGAAGAATTAAAAGGGGAAGTCACTTCTTCAGCACCATCGGTAAAAGAGGATTTACCATAAGTCACTGCACGGTGTGTCACAGAGGATATACAGGTGATACCTCATCGTAGTGGGAGGGTTGTGAGACAACCTAATAGATTCATGTTCTTGGGAGAATCTTCTGATTTGGTCCCTGGCAAACATAAACCTGATCCTTAAACATATTACGAGGCAATCCAAGATAAAGATGCAGTATCTTGGCAAAGTGCAATGAATGCTGAGTTTGAATCTACAAAAGAAAGAGAGGAATAGATGGGAAGGTTGAGACCTTCAAAGCGAGGCTTGTTGCGAAGGGGTATACTCAGAAAGAGGGTATCCATTATAAGGAGACCTTTTCACTGGTAGCCATGCTTAAGTCTATCCGGATTCTCTTATGCATAGCAGCTTATATGGATTATGAGGTGTGGCAGATGGATGTCAAGACAGCTTTCCTCAATGGAAGTCTTGAGGAAAACATCTATATGAAGCAACCAGAGGGATTCATTGCGAAGGGCAAAGAGAATCTTGTATGTAAGCTTAATCGGTCCATTTATGGTTTGAAGCAAGCTTCGAGGTCTTGGAACATCCACTTTGATGAGGTAATCCAATCTTATGGATTTATTCAAAGTCTGGATGAGTCTTGTGTATACAAGATATGTGACGGAAACGTAGTGGTATTTCTTGTACTATACGTAGATGACATTTTGTTGATTGGAAACAATATCAAGGTGTTATCGGACGTAAGGGTATGGTTGTCCAAACAGTTTGATATGAAGGACTTGGGAGAGGTGGGACTCATCCTTGGGATCATGGTTATAAGGGATCGCAGAAAAACGATATTGTGCTTATCCCAAGCTTCATACATAGACACGATTATGGATTGTTTTAGCATGCAGAACTCCAAGAAGGGTTTTCTACCTTTCAGGCATGGAGTACCTTTATCTAAGGAGATGTGTCCTAGAACATCTGAGGAGATAGAGGAGATAAAGGCGGTTCCTTATGCTTCGGTGGTAGGAAACCTCATGTATGCGATGCTATGTACGAGACCAGATATCTGCTATGTCATGGGGATGGTCAGCAGATATCAGAGTAATCCAGGACAGGGACATTGGACTGTGGTAAAACATATATTAAAGTACCTGAGAAGGACTAGGGATTATATGCTAGTTTACCAGGCAGACAAATTACTCCCTATGGGTTACACGGATTCCGACTTCCAATCAGATAAGGATAACAGTAAGTCAACCTCAGGTTTTGTGTTTACTTTGGGAGGTGGAGCCATTGTATGGAGGAGTGTCAAGCAGAAATGCGTGGTGGACTCCACCATGAAAGCTGAGTATGTGGCAGCCTCTGAGGCGGCCAAAGAAGTTGTGTGGCTCAGGAACTTCCTGATGGACTTGGATGTGATTCCTGGTTTGCCCAGAACTATCACAATTTATTGTGATAATAGTGGTGCAGTTGCAAACTCGAAGGAACCACGAGCCCATAAGGCAAGTAAACACATAGAGCGCAAGTACCACCTTATACGAGAAATCGTAAAGAGAGGAGAAGTTGTTGTGGCCAAGATTGCATTGGAGGATAACCTGGCAGATCCTTTCACTAAATCCCTTCCGGCGAGAGATTTTGATAGGCATATGGAGGGAATGGGGATCAGATGTATGGAAGTTTGAGGACAACATAGTCTTTTAGTATAAGTGGGAGATTGTTGGGATGTATACTGAAAAGTCTATCTTTTGTTTGAACATCTTTATTTTGAAATAAGAATCACATGATCATTGTTTGCATATTTTTATGGCTATGCATATTGTCTAATACATTACATTGTAGATAACATGGTGTGTGGTGTCACACGGGAGATCATGTTATCGGTTCCTTGTAAAGTATAAGTAAAGGCTAACAACCGAGATGACTTTGGACAAACCATTGGAATGGTTGTAGTGTGATTTGGGATTGGTTTATCTTGACCATAGAATCACACTAGTGCACTTTGTGTATATTGAGAAGGACCGACTTAGAGATTATTCGATTTATTGCTGACTACATAATCGAATTAGAACTCAGATATTATATTGTACATACTCTTAATCCCGATATAATAACAGGCACATATACTTAGTATTCATCTCTTTGATTTACCAATGGGCGAGATTTATAGATTAAATCGATAGGCTCGGTAAGTTGGGAGATGATATTATTTATATGGTGTGTCGTTGATTATAGGAGGAAACCGTGTCCTATATATTAGGATGATGATGTCCCCTTGAGGAGCTAATAAGGTTTATCATGTAAACCCTGCAGGTGGACTTGGTCCAGCATGATGAAAAGGTTGAGTGGTACTACTCATGGAGTTAGATGTTGATTAATTAATGGTCAGTAAATTAATTAATCGACGGACATTTGAGATCTTAAACATGAGGAGAAAATGTACATATATTATATGGAGCCAATATTAACTTATGGGGGTTGGTGAGGTAGATCAATGATAATCCTTTAATGGATTGGATTATCATTAATGGATCGGACTTTATGTGGGCTTGATCCATTGGGTGGCCAAGATCCAACTCCTCCTCATGGTCCCTATTGTAGCCTATTAATACCTCATGAAGCTTAGATCCAATGGATAGAAACGAAACTCTAGATCCAAAGGTATAGATTAAATCTCTAGATCCGACGGTTGAGATTAAATCTCTAGATCCAACGACTGAGATTAAATCCCTAGAACCAATGGTGGAGATTAAAACAAGACTTATCCCTAACTCTATAAAAGGAGGGCATGGGGTGGGCAGCAAATTGAATCCAACTAGAGATAGGATTACGGTTTTTGGGCGGCAAGGCTTGGAGTCTAGGGTTTAGGGCTTGGCGGCACCAAATAAGGAAGGTCTTTCCTTTCTTCTTCTTCCCTAAAGGTGGCCGGCGACCTAGCAACACTTTCTAGCCATTGGCCGGCATCCAAAGCAGCCCCTCTCCCTCTCTTTGGTCGGTAAAACCTAGGCTTAGGGTTCTCCCTTGGAGCTTTGGTTGGCATTCACCTATTCTCCTCTTCCTCCTTGGCCGACGGCAAGCTCTAACCTTGGAGTTTGGTGGTTGGTTGAAAGAAGGAGAAGAGGCTTATTTCTATTCTTCCTCTTGCTCAGAATGAGCAAGGAAGGAAGATTGGCGATCTAGGAGCTTCAACTTTTGGTAGATCGTCGCCCACACGACGTCCGAAAGTAGGAAGGTCATACAATAGAAGATCGAGAGGTATATCGATTCTTTATTTTCATTTGTTACATGTTTATATTTGTTTTTCAATTATGAGCATGATATATTCTGTTTGTGGCTAAATAATACTTGGATCCCGAATATAAACACAAAAACCGATGATTCGTACATCGTTTATTCCGCGGCTATTCGTGGAATAGAGGTTGGTCGCTTGAACAACAAGTTTGTTCAAGTGACTACTCTAAACGAATAGCACGACGATGACAAGGTTGCTTGGGTGTTCCCTTTTGTCTAGGATTAAATTTTTAATCCGGGGACATCGATGGGATTGCCATTAACAAGCGACCGAGTTGAAGTGGAAAGTGAAGTTTCCCCTCACGGATCAAACCCAACAATGCTAACGGTGTCTACACCGCCAAGGCACATTGGACTTATGCCACCAATACTCCGCTTGGACTTTACGCCGCCAACCATTGGACTTATGCTGTGAAGACTCCCGCTTGGACTTTACGCTGCCAATATTCCCCTTGGACTTCTCAAATGCCAAGACTCAAGGTTGGACTTTCCCTTGCCAACCCATGTTGGACTTTCCATGCCAAGTACTCAAGACTTGGACTTTACCTTTCCAAGACCCACATGGTCAACTCCAGTCAACCATCAAAGTCTCCCTCGAGTCAAACTCGAGTCCGGTTAAACCTAAACATCAACATACATTAATGTCAAACATCAATGTTAGCTCACTTTGTCAAACATCAAAACATCACTCAAGTCAAACTCAAGTCCTGGTCAATCGTGACCTGGGCCGATTGCACCAACAGACTTCCATTATTGGAAGGGTAGGATTGAGTTCTATCTTAAGACCCATGTCGAGATGTGGATTGTTATTCAAATGGGGTTCAATCTACCGACGAATGAAGAAGGAGAGTTCTTGGACTGTGACAAGTGGACCAATGCGATGAAGCAACAAGTAGAAGTCGATGCAGAAGCCACTCAGATCTTCCAATGTGGTCTACGGAAGGAAGAGCTCAACCGCATTGGTCCATTTATCAGTGCCAAGGAACTCTGAAACAAGCTCACCGAATTTCATGAAGGGACATCCAATGCAAAGGTATGTAAGATAGATCTTTTAGTCAATAAATTGTATAATTTGAAAATGTAGGACAATTAAACCGTGAGCCAACTCCATGCTCACATTCAAGACATCCTAAATGACCTTCATGCCATCGGACAAAAGGTGGAGAACCGCGACGTGATAAGGTACGCTCTAAGAGCTTTTCCTAGGATGACTTTGTGAGCATCCATGGTTGATGCTTACAAAGTATCTAGGGATTTATCTAAAATTATGTTAGATGAACTTTTCTTAGAATTTGAATTACATGAACAGTCTAACTCGACCCCAGTCAAGAAAAGTATAGCTTTGATTGTAGGACAAAGGAAAGGCAAGAGCATACCCCTGCCCGAAGAGTCCAAATCCGAGTTAGAATCGGAGGAAGTGTTGGGTTTCTGGCACCGCGGCGTGTGTGTGTTTGATCACGTTTCGTAAACATGAACACAGCGGAAGCAATAAAAATAATAAATCTACATTTATTACAACACACACAACACACGCATGCATATTACAACAAGTGTAGACATAACCGTAAATTTAAATTTGCAATAAAAGGAAATTTATCTACGTTATACCTTTCGTATTACGTGTAGCGGGAACGGTATCAACCGGAACGATCCTCGCTAGAATCGTCTCTATCCGTATCCACGCCGAGTATCCTTAGGATGACTTCGCTAAGCCATGAGCTTCGTCTTCGTACGGGTTACTAGCCTCGTGTTGAAGATGACGTGATCGAGAGATGATCCCGATCCGAATCCAAATTCGGATCCAAAACGAGTCCTCAAAACTCGCTTCTCCGGAGAGGTATTCGTCAACCGATTGACGAATCCTTCGTCCTCCACCTCAGAGGATTACCGGAGATCGAATCCCCGGTAAGTTAGCCACTGTCGGAGCTCTAAACGTCATCCAAACGACGCTCCGACGAGAGGAGAACAAGCTGTCCAGAAAACTGGACAGCTTTGGTGGAGGAGATAGGCGCCGGCCAACCAAGGGAAGATAAAGCTAACCTTGATGCCAAACCTAAAGGAGATCACCAGAGGGTCACCGGAGGGTCGCCGGAGGATCACCGGCTGAAGCTTGGACGCCGACAAGGAGCTGGACGGCGACACAAGGGGCTGGGCGGCAATGGGGTTTGGCGCCGTGAGTCTCCAAGGAGAGGTGGGCGGCAACTATTGCTAGGGTTTTGGATTAGAGCTTAATTATCCCTTAGGCCCTCTTTTATAGAGAACTAATTCTCTTAATGGTTATTGGATCATAACCATTAGGCCCGTTAACCCGCTCCATTAAGATAAGTTAAAATAAACCAAACCATGATGGTTTATTTTAAGTTAAAACGAACCGAACCAACTTTTGGTTCATTCGTTTAAAATAAACCAAACCCTTTGGTTTATTCTCCTCCATTAGATTAGAACCAAACCATTTTGGTTCATCCATTACGTCTTCATAAGACTCGGCCCATCCATGCTTCCATTGCGACTGAAACGATTTCATGCTCGCTTTATGTTTGGTCCATCCAAACCTAGTTTCTCTCGGTCTGAGAATCCCATTCTCAACCTCGTTTTAAATCCTTTGGATTACGCTCGTTGTGCGTGTGACCAAATAGGTTCTCAGTTTATGTTGGCTGTCTATAATTAACCATTAATTATAGAACGATCATGAGTGGCACCTAGTAGTACATCATGATCCCCAATTAACCGAAAAGATCAACGGTTGATCCAGAACTATTTCTGAAACCCTTCGACTCGAATGATTCGTGCCCCATTCCCTTCACTCATCTTATACCCACTTGGTTCAGGACATGGTCTATAGTGTCAGTCCCCACTAGGCTGACTACGTCACACCTAACCCAAGTATCATTTCCTCGTCCTACGGATTCTAGTTACTCCACATGTATCGAAGAGTACCTTACTTTAAACATGTAATGCTTTGGCCAAAGACTTTAGTAACAATCCGACGAGAGGCCATGGGTATACTTCTCCTCGCAAGGAGTGGTGAATCCTTTATAGGCTATTCAAACACCTTCGATCACTTCGACTTATACCCAATCATCCCGGGTCCACATCTCCTTAGAGATGTTTGCTTAAGATGTCAAAGCATAAGTCTCCATGATCAAGATGACTTGAATACCGCAAGTCAAAGGAACATCGCACTTAAGCTACGGTAAGAACTTCATTGACATATCTATATATGCAGAGAACCATATGAAGTCTTACGGCTGGTCACTCCAATGAACTAGTTACCATAACTAGTATCCACGATTAACTCCGGACATCACTATGTCTCCAGCCAGTGAGAATCAGCTGCTTGGATACACCAAGGAGTATACCTCGTGCTAGTCTCGACAGAATTGATGATGTCTAAATCCATCAATTCATCGACTAGGGATAATTCCGATACATCACAATTACACATGTAGAGATACTCACTAGTTGTGATCCAATCACAAATTCTCTCATGCTGTGAATCGTATCGTGGACATTCAGTAAATGAGATTAAGATCCAATCAAATACATAAAACATGTATACTCAAATAGTGAATCTTCATTTATCATATAAATGGTTCATAAATAAGGCGATTGCCTTAGGACATCTCTCATATATTACTAACAGACTCCCACTTCGCCTAATGCCAATCGCTACGGTATCCAATACCATAAGCTCGAACATGACCATCAAACTTATTTTGAGGTAATGCCTTAGTCAAGGGATCCGCTAAGTTCCTTTCAGTGGGAATTTTCTCGATTTGTATTTCGTTCCTACTGATGATCTCTCTGATAAGATGATAGCGGCGAAGCACATGTTTGGATCATTGATGAGACCACATCAAGTTCAGAGATGAACTTCTTGATCCAAACCACTTCCTTTGCTGCTTCCAAAGCTACAATGTATTCTACCTTAATGGCAGAATCCGCTATAGTGTCAAGCTTGGAACCTTTCCAACATATTGCGGCTCCATTCCAGGTGAATACATACCCAAACAAAGACATGGAATCATCCTTGTCTGTCTAGAGCTGGCATCCGTATACCCACGTATCACCATGTACCCTTCTCCATATATTAGGAACACATCCTTAGTTCTTCTTAAGTACTTAAGGATCGTCTTAACAGCCACCCAATGATCCATTCTTGGATCGGACTGGTATCTGCTCGTGACACTCAGAGCATACGATACATCGGGCCTTGTACATAACATAGCATACATGATAGATCCTATTGCGGATGCATAGGGAATCTTACTCATGCAAATCCTCTCGTCTTCTATGCGCGGACACATAGACTTCGAAAGGTGTATCCCATGCCTGATGGGTAGAAAACCTTTCTTGGATTCCGACATGCTAAACCTCTTTAGCACTCGGTCTATATATGTAGACTGCGAAAGACCAAGCAACCATTTCGATCTATCTCTATAGATCTTAATCCCGAGGATGTAGGTTGCTTCTCCCAGGTCTTTCATGGAGAATGTCTTAGATAACCAAACCTTCACTGACTGTAAGACTAAAACATCATTTCCTATAAGTAATATGTCATCGACATATAATACTAGGAACACGATTGCACTCCCACTAACTTTCTTGTACACACAAGGTTCGTCTGGATTTTTTGTGAGAAATCAAACTTTTTGATTGTCTCATCAAAACGGATATTCCAGCTCCTGGATGCTTGCTTCAATCCATAAATGGATCGTCGCAATTTGCATACCTTGGTTTTATCAACCGATGTGAAACCCTCAGGCTGTATCATATACACGTCCTCGAGCAGGTTTCCATTAAGGAAAGTTGTTTTCACATCCATCTGCCATATCTCATAATCATAATGAGCCGCTATGGCTAGGAGCATCCGAATGGATTTAAGCATAGCTACAGGCGAATAGGTTTCGTCATAATAAACACCTTGCTTTTGACGATATCCTTTCGCCACCAATCTAGCCTTATAGGTAATCACATTACCATCCATGTCGGTTTTCTTCTTGAAAACCCACTTGCACCCTATAGGCTTTATGCCTTCAGGTGGGTCAACCAAGTTCCAAACTTGGTTTTCATACATGGAATCCATTTCTGACTTCATGGCACCAAGCCATTTATCCCTCAACTTGTCAAGACTTCTTCATAACTGTAGGCTCTCATCATCAATGAGTAACACGTCGCTCGATTCACTTACGAAATCCATATCTCTAAGAATATTGCGTGTTCTACCAGATCTACGAAGATGTGGTGTTACAATAGGTCCAGCCGATTGCTCATCACTATGAGTTGTCGGCTGTTGTGCTTCACCAGGTATCTCATCAATGTCTATTTGAGTCTCTCGAGCCTCCTCAAGCTCGACGGCACTCCCACTGCTTTCTTGCAAGAGAAACTCTTTCTCTAGAAACACAGCATGCCTTGAAACAAACACCTTTTGTTCCACAGGATGATAGAATTGGTAACCCCTTGTTTCCTTAGGGTATCCAATAAATAGACATTTATCGACTTAGCATTTAATCCGATCTTCATATAAGCAGGACAACCCCATATCTTCAAGTAAGATACATGAGGTTTCTTACCATTCCATATCTCATATGGAGTAGTTGAGACTACCTTGGTAGGCATTCTGTTTAACAAGTAAACAACTGTCTGAAGTGCATAACCCCAAAAGGACTTGGGAAGAGTCGCATGATTCATCATTGACTTGACCATGTCCAACAAGGTTCAGTTACGCCTCTCAGATACACCATTATGCTGTGGTGTATAGGGCGTAGTCCATTGAGACAATATACCATTGTCTCTAAGATAATCAAGAAACTCTTGACTTAAGTATTCACCACATCGATCCGATCGAAGTATTTTAATACTCTTATCATGTTGTTTCTCTACTTCATTTCTGAATTCTTTGAACCTTTCAAAGGCTTCAGACTTGTGTTTCATCAAGAACACATACCCAAACCGTGAGTGATCATCGGTGAAGGTAATGAAGTAGCTATAGCCTCCTAAAGCTTGAGTTCACATAGGTCCACATACATCAATATGTATTAGACCTAGTAACTCTCCCACTCGTTCACCTTTTCTAGTAAAAGGTAACTTAGTCATCTTGCCTTTTAAGCATGATTCACATGTATCGTATGAATCCAATTCAAACGATTCCAGAATTCCACATTGGTGTAATTCGGACATGCATTTCTTGCTTACATGGCCAAGACGACAATACCACATATAGGAGTCTAATTGATTACCCTTTCGAGCATGCGTGTTGCTCGCTTCGTTATTGAAAATGTCACTGGATACGTCCAACGTATAAACACCATTGCTTAAAGTTCCAGTCCCATAAAGAACTCCATTCAAAGTTATGTAACAACAATTGTTACTAAAAGTCAAATGGTACCCATTTCTATTTAAACAAGAAATAGAAATGATGTTCTTTATCAACGAAGGAACATAAAAGCAATTGTCCAGTTCTAAGACAAGTCCTGTAGGGAGTTTCAACAAATGCGTTCCAATGGCGACTGCAGCAACCTTTGCTCCATTCCCAACACGCAAATTTGACTCTCCCTTGACGAGTCTTCTTCTATTCCTTAGTCCATGTATGTCATTACATATATGTGAGCCACACCCAGTATCCAATACCCAAGTGTTTGAGGAAATAGAATGACAATCAATAACGAAGATATCTGAAGAAGATGGGGCATCCGATGCCTTATTCTTCTTCATGGACTCAAGATAAATCTTGCACTTTCTTCGCAAATGGCTCTCCTTGCCATAATGATGGCAAGTTTCCTTTTGTGCTAGTTCTACCTTCTTAGCCTTTCTCTTCTTTCCCTTCTATTGTTCCTTTGACTTCCTCTTAGAACCTTTCTTCGAGGAATCAACTAATAGCACCGTCCCATGCTCATGCTTCTCAGAAGACTCCACAGTCTTCAGCATATTGAGCAGTACCACAGATGAACCTTCTAGCATCTCAGAGGTGAAGAGGAGCTTTGAGACTTCGAACCTTTCGAATCTCACTTGCTCATCTACCAACTCACAAAGATGAAGGACTACGATATGAGCATCCATATGCTCATGCTGCTTTCGTAGCTTGGGTTCCATCGCGGCTAGCATGATGCAACTCATTTTTTCAGAATCACTCACATGTTTCTGATAGGCCAACAATTGGTCCAGAGTTGCATCGTCACTAGGACGGACGGGAAGAGGCGCTTCGAGGATATTTGCAAGCTTTTCAACCTTGAGAACAATTCTCAAGATTTTAAGTCAGTCCATGAAGCTCGGCCCAGTCAATTTATTCGAATCCAAAATGGAACGCAAATTCAAACACATCATGATCAATCTTAGAAATACAAAATGAGCATATACGAGAAAATGATTTTTAAAAATGCATCAATATACATTTATAAATCCCATTCATTTTTCGAATTTCAAAAACCCCAAAATCACTTCGGGAGATCGTAGGTCCATCTCCGAATGGGCTGATATCCATCATAGTTATGAACAACCTTGGAGAGAGTCCAACAAGCCATTCATAACTACGACGGTAGGTATCAACTATACCGATTGCATATCACGAATATGCAACTATCACAATGTGCTATCAACTAATTGAATGTTCACACATACATCGGGTTGTTAACACATTAACAAGCATGCATCATATGCATAGCACCCAACTTCACCTCCCTTTACATCGACCTTGGAGAGAGTCCAACAAGCTGATGCTCCAGGTTAAAGCCAACCCATTAATCGGGAAACAGTTTTAATATGGTTAGAGCGCATTCAACCAATTAGCCCAGCTTGGAGAGAGTCCAACAACCAAAGCTAACGATTGACCTCTAACTCTTACCATATTAGTATTAAACTATTCCATGGTTTGAACATGTTCGGGTTCGAGCCGGGCTTGGAGAGAGTCCAACAACCCAAACAAGAAACGGAACTCTGGTTCTAACCATATTAATGGAAGGTGTAGGCTTTAATATTGTTTAAGGGTTTTATGTCTCATCCTATTTGCATGCAAATAACTATTATCTACATGGCATGCCATACATGGCATACATCTACATGTCACGACACACATGACATAATGTTATGCATCTAATGCAATTACATGGCATACAATTATGTCATGTATATATTTCCTTATATGTCATAACTATTTATGGAAATAATATATGTTTAAGATTTGATTCTCCAAATAAAATCATAATTAAATTAGAAAACAAATTTCCAAATCTAATCACATATTTTATTTATGGAATTATTTGATTAAGGAAAATCTATTTAGGAAACCAATTTCCTAAATCATTAAAACTACTTATGGAAATAAAATATTTTAAGATTTGATTTCCCAAATCAAATCAAGATTAAATTAGGAAACAAATTTCCAAAATCTAATCAAATATTTTATTTATGGAAAATATCAATTTCCATAAATACTTCCAACTTTCCAAAAGTGGAAGATTTCCATAAATACTTCTAGACTTTCCAAAATTGAAAAATTTCCATAAATACTTCTAAATTTCCAAAATTAAAAAATTTCCAGAAATACATTATGACTATCGCAAAAACCATTTTACGATTATGTCGAAACACAACCTGGGCTCTGATACCACTGTTGGTTCTCGGCACCGCGGTGTGCGTGTGTTCGATCACGTTTCGTAAACATAAACACAGCGGAAGCAATAAAAATAATAAATCTACATTTATTACAACACACACAACACACGCATGGATATTACAACAAGTGTAGACATAACCGTAAATTTAAATTTGTAATAAAAGGAAATTTATCTACGTTATACCTTTCGTATTACGTGTAGCGGGAACGACATCAACCGGAACGATCCTCTCTAGAATCTTCTCTATCCGTATCCATGCCGAGTATCCTTAGGATGACTTCGCTAAGCCACGAGCTTCGTCTTCGTACGGGTTACTAGCCTCATGTTGAAGACGACGTGATCGAGAGATGATCATGATCCGAATCCAAATTCGGATCCAAAACAAGTCCTCAAAACTCGCTTCTCCGGAGATGTATTCGTCAACCGATTGACGAATCCTTTATCCTACACCTCAGAGGATTACCGGAGATCGAATCCCCGATAAGTTAGCCGCTGTCGGAGCTCTAACCGTCGTCCAAACGACGCTCCGACGAGAGGAGAACAAGCTGTCCAGAAAACTGGACAGCTTTGGTGGAGGAGATAGGCACCGGCCAACCAAGGGAAGATAAAGCTCACCTTGATGCCAAACCTAAAGGAGATCACAGGAGGGTCGCCGGAGGATCACCGGCTGAAGCTTGGACGCCGACAAGGAGCTGGACGGTGGCACAAGGGGCTGGGCGGCAATGGGGTTTGGCGCCGTGAGTCTCCAAGGAGAGGTGGGCGGCAACTATTGCTAGGGTTTTGGATTAGGGCTTAATTATCCCTTAGGCCCTCTTTTATAGAGAACTAATTCTCTTAATAGTTATTGGATCATAACCATTAGGCCCGTTAACCCGCTCCATTAAGATAAGTTAAAATTAACCAAACCATGATAGTTTATTTTAAGTTAAAACGAACCGAACCAACTTTTGGTTCATTCGTTTAAAATAAAACAAACCCTTTGGTTTATTCTCCTCCATTGGATTAGAACCAAACCATTTTGGTTCATCCATTACGTCTTCATAAGACTCGGCCCATCCACGCTTCCATAGCAACTGAAATGATTTCATGCTCGCTTTATGTTTGGTCCAACCAAACCTAGTTTCTCTCAAAATGAGAATCCCATTCTCAAGCTCATTTTAAATCCTTTGGATTACGCTCGTTGTGCGTGTGACCAAATAGGTTCTCGGTTTATGTTGGCCATCTATAATTAACCATTAATTATAGAACGATCATGAGTGGCACCTAGTAGTACATCATGATCCCCAATTAACCGAAAAGATCAACGGTTGATCCAGAACTATTTCTGAAACCCTTCAGTAGCTCGAATGATTCGTGCCCCATTCCCTTCACTCATCTTATACCCACTTGGTTCAGGACATGGTCTATAGTGTCAGTCCCCACTAGGCTGACTACGTCACACCTAGCCCAAGTATCATTTCCTTGTCCTACGGATTCTAGTTACTCCACATGTATCGAAGAGTACCTTACTCTAAACATGTAATGCTTTGGCCAAAGACTTTAGTAACAATCTGACGAGAGGCCATGGGTATACTTCTCCTCGCAAGGAGTGGTGAATCCTTTATAGACTATTCAAACACCTTTGATCACTTCGACATATACCCAATCATCCCGGGTCCACATCTCCTTAGAGATGCTTGCTTAAGATGTCAAAGCATAAGTCTCCATGATCAAGATGACTTGAATACCGCAAGTCAAAGGAACATCACACTTAAGCCACAGTAAGAACTTCATTGACATATCTATATATGCAGAGAACCATATGAAGACTTACGGCTGGTCACTCCAATGAACTAGTTACTATAACTAGCATCCACGATTAACTCCGGACATCACTATGTCTCCAGCCAGTGAGAATCAGCTGCTTGGATACACCAAGAAGTATACCTCGTGCTAGTCTCGACGGAATTGATGGTGTCCAAATCCATCAATTCATCGACTAGGGATAATTCCGATACATCACAATTACACATGTAGAGATACTCACTAGTTGTGATCCAATCACAAATTCTCTCATGCTGTGAATCGTATCGTGGACATTCAGTAAATGAGTTTAAGATCCAATCAAATACATAAAACATGTATACTCAAATAGTGAATCTTCATTTATCATATAAATGATTCATACATAAGGCGATTGCCTTAGGACATCTCTCATATATTACTAACAGGAAGAAATAGGGACCGAACTAGTCAACCTAGTTCAGAAAATGATCAGAAAAAGAAAGAAAGTCTACAAAGCAATCAAAGGACAAGAAAACTGAGCAAAACACAAGACCCCCACAAAGCTACAAGTGCTATGAGTGCAACAAGACGACACACTTTAAGTCAGACTACCCGAATATGAAGCCAAAACAAAAATAACCAAAGAAGGCATTCTAAGAAACTTGGGAAGAGACATCGGATGAGGAAGAAGATGTTCAAGTCGACAACTATGATTTCATGGCAAATCAATCCGAATTCGAGCCTGATACAAATTCCGAGACCGAATCCGAATCTCAACCCGACTCCGATGATGAGTTCGAGTCAAGACTCAAAGTTGGATTAAAGGAGAAGATCAAGGTAAGTCATTCATTAATCAATAATTTATATAATGCAATGAAAGTGTTAGATAAAAAATTGGCTAAGTCTGAGTCCAAGGTTCAGTCTTTGCTTAAGGAGGTTAAAATCCTTATGCAAAAGGTAACTCTAACCTCTTCAACTAGTCAAGTTCAAGAGGGAAACTCAACTCAAGTTGAAAAACTTGAGGAAGAGAATTCTCTTTTGAAATGCGAAGTTAAAGATCTTAAGGTTAAGTTGGAAAAGTTCACATTGGGCTTAAAGGTCTTGACCTAATCCTTGGAACTCAAAGACCTATGTACAACAAGGTCGGACTCAGGTTTAGAGAAAAAAATAGATCTTTTATTTCACTCATAAATCATGATTGTAAATGAATCCAAGCATGGGGACCTAAGTCTAGTCTAAAATTACAACTAGGTTCAACCAAGTATTGGGTTCCCAAGGATCAAATCCACTATGTGGATAGACTATATCGATTCAATGATCTAGGGGGAGCCAATAATAAATTTGTGTGCTCAATTACTTGATTAATTTAGCCGCATGCCTAGTTAGTTATTATTACCTTAATTTAGAATGGTTAGATAGGACTAATGGTTAATTAATCTTTACAACATAGTATCAGGATGCGGTGAGATGATAGTACGTTAGGGAAACATAGTCTCGTGAATCCGGGTTGGATAAGGAGTATCTAGCTTGGTGCACTTGGCTAAGTAGAACTAGCTGAAGCTACCTCACCACATCATAAACTAGTTAGGCCAAAACTTAACCCTAAAGTGAATTAAGTATACAATTTCTTAAGTTGGCTTTGTCTAAGGAAGTGGTCGTTTTTTCGATCAAAGAAGGCCTCTGTGCCTCGCCAAGACCTGGAAGCCCTCTTTTGAAATATTTACTTAACTAACGAAAGGTTAAATCTGAATCTAACCCAAGGTTAATTAATTTTCAAATCTTTGAAATTAACTAAGTAAAATTGAGAATCATTTCACAAAATACATACGGTTAACATGCTTTGAGACATAAAATGGGTGAAATGTTAAGGACAATTAAAATAAAAATTACATAAATTTTGAAATGTTTTCAAAATCTATAAAAATATTTATATTCAAGATTGTTGTGTGTAGTTATATTTAATCTTTGGAAATCTATAGATACTTGATTGGTTGACCAATACTAGACATTTAATTCTTAGGTCAATCTTAGACTCCTAAACCCTCTAGAATTAGATAAGTTTCCTTGTGGTTAACTAGAATGTCCTTAAAAGTATGGGAATTTAAGTGGGAAATACTGATTTTAATGGTTAAAATTTGTTAAAAATATATATATATTTGAAAATTATTTTTGCAACTCTTTTAAAAATTGATAAGTCTTCAAAGTATTTTGAAACCATATTTATTAAATCCTTTTGGTAAGTTATAAAATTAAACACAATGTTTAATTCGAGAGTATGCATTCAAAATATAACTTTTATAAAATGAAATACATGAGCTTGTAATATCTGGATTATATTTATAATATTTCAAAAATTACTTTACCAAAGTTATCATACACTCTTTCACAAAAGTAAAGCAAGTTTAACATTATCGGTGCAAAGAGAAAAGAAAGACTTAAATTGATCCTACACCTCTAATTACATCTAGGTTGGTATATGATCAATAGAACTTAAATTAATAAGTCAAAATTAACTTCAAACTATAGTTATTTTATAAAAGAAATATGCTTGGATACTTCATGTTTTATCATGTGAACAAATGAACTTAAGAAAATTTCACAAAATTTTATGGTTAACATTCACCTTAAAAATGCACTCCTCATTAAGTTATTTTTTATATATGGCAAAGGGAGAAAGAGAGATTAAAGTTAAGAAATTAACTATGTTTTTTTTAAAAACTCACCAAGTGTTAAGGGGGAGGTTTTGAAAAAATAGTTGTTTAATGCTTACAACTTATTCTCTTAATTTTGAATTGGTTTTCCATAGATCAAAAAGGGGAGATTATTAGTGCAGAGGCACTAGATAATCGAATTAAGGTTTTGATAATGGCAAATATTCAAAGTTAAGCTATTTTGTTATCTCATATGCTATGCTTAGTGTGCAGGTACTGTATTAGACTTTGATAAGGTCAATGACACTAGGAGAATCTCGAGACGAGAAACCTTAATTATCGGGTGACGCCAGGAGATTCTCGGGATGAGAAACCTCGCTGGTCGGGTGACACCAAGAGAATCTCGGGAAGGAGAAATCTCGATGACCAAGTGACCAAAAACTAAGTGACAGGTCAGAAGGACCAAAGGTCAGCAAGGTAAGAACCGTGTGTGGAGAGGACAGGTCATGTGTATTGGGATATTCGTAGGTGATGATCCGACTAAGACTTCTGGAGAAAGGCCTAAGTCGAGATCGGACGGTACACGACATTCACATTGCTCACTATGTAGTTCTTGTGATAACCATGTGATGCAGGTGATTATTCAAGCTATCAGTCAAATAGAGGAAAAGTGCATTTGACTGGATCATCATTAGTCGACTGATGATGACAACAATTGACTACTAATGAATCTGCACACTTTGAATAAAGTCAAGATAAGAGTCACGAAATGATGGATGATAAGCTTGTTTGACTCAGATTTGGATCTCATTGAGCTTGGGTTTGGAAGGCTATAAAAGTAGAGGTAAAGCTCTCTTCAAAAACCACTTGAAAGGCTCCAAAAGTACACCATCATTCCAAAGCTCTCTACTGTTGGATCGAGCGGATCGCTAGAGGGGGGGTGAATAGCGATAAAACTTTTTTGTTCGAGTAGAAAATTAAATGCAGCGAAAGATAAATAAAAAATAAATGAGACAAGAAGATTTTTTACTTGGTTCGTAGCCTTCGGCTACTACTCTAAGGCCCTAGTGGTCCTTGACCACGCATGGAGGGCAAAACACTAACGAACTCCTCCTCGTTGGAGGTAGGAGTTAATCGAATACAAGAAAACACAAAAGATAGAGGTAGAGGGACACTCCCCCTCTCCTCGTTACGATAAAAAGAAAGCTCCGAGACAATAATATTAAAGAAACAATCTAAATTAAGCTTATACCGACGAATAAGAAAATGAGAACTCAAGAATAGATCGTCAGAGTAGTAGCACTTCGTCGTTGGAGAGTCGTAGCGTTGTGGAGGCTTTTGAAAACTTAGAATTGATGAGAAAACCCTAGGAGAGCCCCTCCTTTTATAGCCATTGAGCCCCTTCTCGAGAGGAACTTCAGCCAATGAGATTTGAGCACCAATCCCCATGAAATGAGGTGATAAGCCTTGACTCCTCGAAGCTGATCCTTGACCATCAGTCGACTGATGGCCATCATCAGCCGACTGATGGCAGCATCAGTCGAATGCTGACCATTGGTAGTCGACTGATGGACGACAGTCGAGTCCTCCAAGTTGGCAGTCGGCTGATCCTAGCTGCAATTCAAAATTAGCTTAACAAAAACATTATTTCGATGACCGTTGACTGTCCGATCTCGACCTAGACTATCCATGGGATGTCTTTGGTTGGATCTATGCTTAAGACCATCCCCGTAAGGAGGATACGACCTCTCTTACTCTCACACACACACACGAGCTTACTGTTAGGGCAATCTCTTGCCATGATAAGGTTTTGATGTGTGTGGCAAAGGGTTTAAGTTAGTATGATATTGTTATTTGATATGTGCATTGGAGTCTTGCAGGACTTAGTAATTCACACATGGAGCCTTGGCGGGTTCACCCTCACAACCTCGTACCTGAGTCGAAGAAGGAGCATTGCAGAGCTGTGCGCTTGATGCTACCGTGGGACCGCCGGACGAGATGACTTGAAGTGAAGCCAAGGAAGCAGACTTCGGAGTCAAGAGACGTGAAGGAGCATTGCAGAGCTGTGTGCCTAATGCTGCCGAGGGACGTGGCCACGAACGAAGAGAGCTTCGACGAGGGACTTCGAGTGAGATGAGAGAATGAGTGAAATTTAAGTAGCTCATTAGGTGAACTTGGCCGAATGGCTGAGTGTCGGAGACTTGACCGCAAGGGTTAAGGTTTACCCGATCGCCGGAAGCTCAAACTTATGTTAAGTTTGAGTTTCACACGACACTAGTCGACTGCCATGTAATAGCAGTCGACTGCTCTGAGTCGAGTGCGTTCGACTGGTATCCGACTGATGGGTTTATGCCCAGTAGTCGACTGCCATGGAATGACATGATCATTGCAGAGGATGTCGCGCACAGACGCCGTAGCCGTAGCCGTCGACTATGGAGGCGAATGATCGTGAGGTCCATCGACCGCGCCAAGTGTTCCGTTGGACTACAACGGTCGGGATCCGACGTGTTCTGCCAAGGGCAGCAGTCGACTGGTGGCGGCCAACGGGAAGAAATCAGCCCTCTCTATAAAAAGAGAGGGTGTGGACCTTTGGGAGGTTAATGCTTAAGTTCTAAACGACCATCCAAGTGCTCCACAAGATTCAAACTCCTTCTCTTAGCTTTCTTTCACATCTATTGTAAAAGGAGTGTGCTTGATTTGTAAAGGTTACCTCCACCTAGCTTGGTGCAAAGGAGAGACCAATAGTGATTGGCTTTGAAGGAGTTATTCCCCTCAGACGAATCGGGATCGTGGATTAGTGGCGTAGTCGTGAACCACGTTACATCTTCTTTGTTAGCGTTTGTATTTTCGTTTATTGCTTTGTCTTTATTGTTTATGCTTCCTCTTGGGCAAACGATTGTGTAGAAGAGCAAACGAACGAGAGAATTCCGACATCCATCGGAAGAGGGCTATTCACCCCCCTCTAGCCGACCGTATCGATCCCCAACAAGTGGTATCAGAGCCAAGGAAAGCTTGTCGAGGACTAACTGCCACAACAAGCAACATTCAAAATGGCCGGCCCCAACATCCACCCACCAAAGTTCGACGGCGAATTCTCTTGGTGGAAAAAGAGAATGGAGGTATTTTTCGAAACGGATTTTGATATTATGATTACAATGGAATCCGGTTTCGTTTTGCCTAGGGATGAAGAAGGAAAGCAAATAGAGAAATCTAGGTGGACCAAAAAGCAAAGGGAAGAGCACCTTGCAAACTCAAAAGCCAAGCATCATCTTTTCAATGTGCTCCCCCAACAAGAGATCAACCGAATTGGAGAATGCCTAAGTGCCAAGGAGATGTGGGAGAAGCTAAATGAGCTTCATGAAGGCACATCCGAGGCAAAGCTAGCAAGGAGAGACCTCCTCCGCTCCCAACTCAACAACATTAAACTAGAATAGGGAGAAAAGGTAATTTCCTTACATTCTCATTTCAAGGAAATTATAACCGGTTTGTCAAGTGTAGGTGAGAAGCTATCCAACCGGGATATGGTAATGAAGGCCATAGATGCCTTTCCCCGGTCCTCAAAGTCGAGCTCCATGGTGGACTCCTTCTATATCTCGAAGAATTTAGAAGTGAGCACCTTGGAGGAGTTCTTCTCAACAATGGAACTCCACGAAACGAGACTTGAAGGTATACAAGAAGAGCCTAGAATCCAACCTTCAAGGGGAGTAGCATTGATGGCAAATAAGGGGAAGAAGAAGATAGAGATCCCCTCCTCCTCCGATGATGAAGCATCTTCTTCCTCTTCCATGGATAGCACGGAAGAAGCATATATGGTAAGGAGGGTAAGATGTGCTTTAAAAGGTTTTCAGTTTAACAAATCAAATGATAGGAATAGAAGACCAAGGGGGAAAATCATTTGCTACAATTGCCAAGGAGAGGGACACATAAGGGACAATTGTCCCCTCCTAAACAAGAGCAAAGAAGAAAAGAAAAAGAAAGAAGAAAAGAAGAAGAAAAAGGGGAGCAAGAAAAAGAAGGAAGAGGAGAAGAAGACAAAAGAAAAGGGGAAGACCAAAGCTCTAAAGGCAAGGACTTGGGATGACCCATCCTCATCCTCCTCATCATCATCGGATGAGGAGAATGCCTTTGTCACCAATTTGGCTTTAATGGCCTTTGATGACTTGGATTGCTCCTCCACCGAAAATGAAGAATCAAGCTCAAGTGGAGAGAGCTCAAGTGAAGGGGGAGCCTCTACATCATCCTCATCCGAAGAAGAAGAAGAGGACATGGAAACTATGGTAACGAATCTAACTCCTAAGAAATAGTTTCCATGGTCTCTAGCTTAACTAGGGATTTATTTAGAGCTAAGAAGAAGAATAAGAGCATGCTAGATCAAATTAAGGATCTAGAAAATAAACTAGAAAAAGCATGCTTAAATGAAAATGAAAATATTTCTTCTAGCTTAAATGATTCTTGCTCACATGAATATATGCCATTTAATGTTAGTGATGCATGCATGGATGAAAATAGGGCTTTAAGAGAAAAGGTAGACTATTTGACAAAAGCCCTAGAAAAATTCACAATTGGCTCCAACACCTTGAACATGATAATTGGGAGCCAAAGGGCAAGTTTCAACAAGAAGGGCCTAGGTTATAAAGAAAAGAAAAATGAAAAGGCCTATAAATGCCTAATTGTTAGGGGACAAGATAAAAAGAAAGTAATAGCTAGGAAATGGATCCCCAAGGAGTATCTTGTGAACCCCATAGGAAAGAATTTGTATTGGGTTCCAAAATCCATCCTTAAGGGTTAGAAAACCCCTAGGGTAGTCAACCATATGCAATTGACCTATATCATATTTTGGTTGACTTAGGATGGCGGGACAACATTTTTAAATAGTGTTAGGTGATGATAACGTGCCTATAAATAGTTAATAATGCTTAAATCATGATAATCAATGTAATTGCTATGTATATGTGCAATCATGATTTATGATTTTGAAATTTGGCACATCATCATGAGAAATAGGGTTTAAATCATGCCTTAGATGATATTTTGCTTATTATCATCATATAATAGCTAATGCATGATTATTAATTGATGAACACATTAGGTTCATGATCATAATGTAGAATCAATTGATATATGGCTTTATGATCCTGAGGATTGTTAGATTGATACTTAACCTTTGTAAAATTGCATGAATATAATGGTTAAGTATATACAAAATCCCCCAAGGATGCATCTCACACTTACCATAGGCTACTTTGATTGAAAACTTAGCATGGGAGAGATGTTAGGATGATACAAATGTCCACTAATGCCTATGGCATTTAGATGGTCATTTAAAGTATCAAAATAGCAATAATAGACCAATCATGGGGAAGGCTTATGTTTAATTCATAGACATATTGCCCAAAGATAATGGTTGGATATTTCATATGTTTTCAAAACAATTTCTTACTCTAAAATCCATGTATTCATGTTTTGAAACAATCCTAAGCAATACTATGTGTTAAAATGGATACTAACATGTTCAAAAACTAGTGGTTGTTAAAGTTTTTGGATTTTTGGCAAATCTCAGAAAATATAATGATTTGAAGTGAAGCCAAGGAAGCAGACTTCGGAGGCAAGAGACGCGAAGGAGCATTGCAGAGTCGTGCGGCTGATGCTGCCGAGGGACGTGGTCGTGAATGAAGAGAGCTTCGACGAGGGACTTTGAGTGAGATGAGAGAATGAGTGAAATGTAAGTAGCTCATTAGGTGAACTTGACCGAATGGCTAAGTGTTGGAGACTTGACCGCAAGGGTTAAGGTTTACCCGACCGCCGGAATCTCAAACTTATGTTAAGTTTGAGTTTCACACGGCACCAGTCGACTGCCATGTAATAGCAGTCGACTGCTCTGAGTCGAGTGCGTTCGACTGGTATCCGACTGATGGGTTTATGCCCAGTAGTCGACTGCCATGGAATGGCAGTCGATTGCCAGAGGATGTCATGGGCACAGAACCGCTCGTAGCCGACTGGGCAGTCGACTACGGAGGTAGCAGTTGACTGGTGAGGTCCATCAGTTGACTGCCAAGTGTTCCGTTGGACTACAATGGTCGGGATCCGACGTGTTCGGAGGCCGTTGGAGTGGCGGCAGTCGACTGTTAAGGGCAGCAGTCGACTGGTGGCGGCCAACGGGAAGAACTCAGCCCTCTCTATAAAAAGAGAGGGTGTGGACCTTTGGGAGGTTAATTCTTAAGTTCTAAACGACCATCCAAGTGCTCCACAAGATTCAAACTCCTTCTCTTAGCTTTCTTTCACATCTATTGTAAAAGGAGTGTGCTTGATTTGTAAAGGTTACCTCCACCTAGCTTGGTGCAAAGGAGAGACCAATAGTGATTGGCTTTGAAGGAGTGATTCACCTCGGACGAATCGGGATCGTGGATTAGCGGCGTAGCCGTGAACCACGTTACATCTTCTTTGTTAGCATTTGTATTTTCATTTATTGCTTTGCCTTTATTGTTTATGCTTTCGCTTGCGCTAACGATTGTGTAGAAGAGCAAACGAACGAGAGAATTCCGACATCCATCGGAAGAGGGCTATTCACCCCCCTCTTGCCAGCCGTATCGATCCCCAACACTTACCTCGATACTTACTGTGTCGCTTTCTCTTCCGGCCTTTCACTCGATTCCTTCGGCATCCTCGGAAATCACTCAAGTGTCGTCCGAACACCGCGGCTTTCTTCGGGTGTCGCTAGCCTTCAGCTCCAGCATTGGTACTTTTCTCCACACTCGATTTAGCTCGTGAGATAACAATATGAGCTTAACTTTATATCGTTTTCTATAATCAAAACTCAGGTTCGACTTAGGTGCCTACTGCACCAACAATCTCCCCCTTTTTGATCTATGGCAAACCCATATACAAAGTTAAGAAGATAATATGCATGAAGAATTATAATATGCATAAGAAACAATAATAATAAAGATTAAGTAGGAGTAGTAAGGATTTTCTTCAAGTACTCCCCCTTGAGGAAACCTCCCCCTTGACCAAGGGTGAGTCGAGTGTGAGTCTTGAAAGAAGACCTTAATCCTCCCCCTTGATGGTTGCTATTTAGGAAGAGTTTAAGTAATTAACATTACTTAAAGTTGTCCTTAGTAAAACATTTAAGTTAAGAGGACTTGGCCCTATCTCCCCCTTTCTTAAGTAAAGAATTAACATTTGGCCATAGTATTAAAAATAAGTTTAACTTAAGAATTCTCTTAACTTGGCCTTTATTTCCTTTTTGTTAACTCAAACAAGTTAAGATGCACAAATTAAAGTTAAGTAAATTTTCAAAACTTAAAGTTAAGTAAACATTTACTTAACTTTTGGCCATGTGAATAAGTATGAAGTGAGTTAAGTTATCAAAAATTTTGATCCCTTAACTTTGGCCTTTTTCTCCCCCTTTTGCCATATATCAAAAAGAGTGGGGGTGTTTGAAAAAATATAGGTATTAAATTTAAAGTCCAAGCATGTTCCATATTATTTTGAAAATAATATACTAAAAATAAGCTCATCTATAAAATGTTCGACTCTTATTTGACTTGATGATATGAAAGATCAACAAGTCCTAGTCAGAGTCGGTTAATATATATGATTATACTCCCTGTTTCATGGTGATGCACTAACTCTATATCTGGAACCAGGAGTAAGGTCCTAACATCTCACCCCCATCTATGTGGCTAAGTACACAAACACATTAGTCTTATGTCTTGTGAGATGTATTGGCTTCTTAAATCTATAGGTGCATGATATCTAAGGTATGTCCTATGCTAGTTCCATGAAAATGAAAAGTAAGAAATAGTAATAAGAAAATATAATTTGTAAGTTCCTATTCTACTATGCACATGCCTAATTTTCGTCTTAATAGACTAAATTCGGCTTCGGGTAGGGGTTTAGTAAATAGGTCTGCCAAGTTGGACTTCGATTCGACGCATTCGAGTTGTATGGCTCCGTTGGCCACATGTTCTCGAATGAAGTGGTGTTTGACCTCTATATGTTTGGTCCTAGAATGACATATCGGATTCTTAGTTAGGTTAATTGAGCTAACATTATCTACGTGGAGTTTAGTGTTCGTAAAGTCTATCTTAAAGTCTCAGATAGTGTGCTTCATCCAAAGAAGCTGAGTGACACACTCACCCATCGCGATGTATTCGGCTTCGGTGGTAGATAAGGCAATACAATGTTGCTTCCTACTGCACTAACTCACTAGACTCGAGCCGAGAAGTTGACAACAACCGCTCATACTCTTTCTATCGAGCTTACTACCGGCATAGTCTGAGTCAGAGTAGCCGATTAGTTCGAACTCGATAGATCTAGGGTACCAAATACCGACATTAAGTGTACCCTTTAGATATCTAAGGATACGCTTGACTAGAGTTAGGTGAGACTCCTTGGCACAGGTTTGGAACCTTGCGCACATACTTACTGCAAATAAGATATCTGGTCGGCTCGCAGTTAAGTAAAGGAGACTCCCTATTACGCTTCTATAATATTTTAAATCAATTGAATTTCCGATTACATCTTCTTCTATATTTACATTTTTTTCCATTGGGGTATTAATAATTTTAGCATCTTGCATTCCAAAGCGTTTAATTAATTCCCTAGTATATTTGCGTTGATGTAGGTATATTCCATCTTTAGTTTGTTTAATTTGTAGACCTAAGAAGAAACTCATCTCACCTACTAAATTAATTTCAAATTCACTTTCCATAAGGTAAATGAATTCATTTATTAGGATCGAGTTGGTGGTTCCGAAGATGATATCATCTACGTAGATTTGAGCAATGAGTATGTCTTTACCTACGGTTTTTACGAAAAGGGTTGGGTTAAATAAACCTTGGTTAAATCCTTTGGACTTAAGATAAACTGAAAGCCTCTCGTACCAAACTCGAGGAGCTTATTTGAGTCCATAGAGAGCTTTCTTTAATCTAAGTGTTGGGATCTCTTTATGCAAAATAGCATATGCGCAATGGAAAAAATTAGGATCCCTTCCAAGTGATCCTTGAGAAAGAAAAACTCGTACAAAAATAAATTTCTCAAAAGAAAGCCTATCTTATAGGAGAATTCTAGCTTTGTTGCGTGCCCTTTGTAATCCTTCTTTTCCTTGGATGTGTTGGATCTTTTAGCACGTTCAAATGTCCGTGCCTCTATATGTATCCACACGAGCAAGCTCTTGTCTCACAAAAGAAAACTAGAAGATATCTCCTTTACTTCTTGCTAGAGAAGTCCCTAAAGGAGAGGAAGGTAGGGAAGAAGAGAAAGGAAGAAGAAGACTACTCTTCTTGCTAGCTTACACTCACAAAACCACACAACAAAAGCCTCTCCCACCAAGCTCTCACCAAGCCTTAAGCTCCAACTCAACCCCTTTGGCCGGCCACCCCATGGGGTGTTTTATAGGATTTGAAAAACCTTTCATCTCCTATCACATTCAATGCAATCAATGGCATTGAAAGATAATTAAACAAGGAGTTATCCTCCGTGTTTTGGCCGGCCACATGTGGAGGAAATCCAAGGGTCAAAACCCTTTGTCTCCTTCCAACTCATCAAGCTTAGGTGGCATGCTTAGGTGGCATGCTTATGTGGCATTCATGGATGTTGAATTAATCTTATTAATTCAATAAGCTTATGTTATCATATTGAATTAATCTCATTAAATCAATAAGGTAACATATTGAATTAATCTTATTAAATCAATTAAGCTTAGCATATTGAATTAATCTCATTAAATCAATAAGCTAAAATTCTCTTTAAGCTTAAAGTCCAAAAACCATTTTGTACTTAAGCTTATTCCCAAATTATTCTAGTCAAACTAGAATGCACTAATTCTTCTAATCATCATGCTCTTTGTGTGTGACCCTATAGGCTCTCATAACGTTGGCAGTGGATCTAAACTCTTTTAGATACACAAGCAATGAGCGGCATCTAGCAATACATCATTGCTACCCAAGTTACGAGATAAGTCAAGATCCGACTAACCTTTCCGTGACTACTATAATGTATGACCGTTTCCTTCTATCCTTGATATCAGATTGACAAATGAGGCATAGACCGTGTCATCCTCGATCAATCTATGTGTTTCTTGATCCCTGAGTAAATTAACTCAAACAAATGAGCTCAATATCTCATATTGACTCATTCGAGCATGGCCATGCATTTTAGTAGTTCTACTCAATCAAGGGGCCCACAGATATCACTCCCGTCATATGGGAGGGATAGATCCCATCTACATCACTCACATCCCTCCGCATAATTTGTTATATACCCAGTAATCGCCTTTATGGTCCACCCTGTTACGGGTGACGTTTGACGATACCAAAGTACATAACTCCTTATGTAGGGAACCGTAGTGACTTGAGTTTGAGGACTATTCATACCAATAGTCACATGAGAAAGTTTATGACACTCATATGACGATCAATGTTTTTTCTCATAGCGTTGATTCAGTATATATTCTCTAATATATACCCATGTGTCAACTTGATATCATATATCCATGACTTGTGAGATCAAGTCATCAATTGACCTACATGCTAGTCTTTATGTATTAATATTGCCCTTGCATATTAATACTTGACTAGGAACATATAGGAAAGTGTTCTCTACAGCCTCTCATAATCAATTCTGCCAATTGATGTGCTGTAGATAAGAACCTACTTTTCTAGGGCATTAATATATATTTAATTTAGCTGGCACAAGCAAGACGTAAATATATAATAACCAATCCTTTGCCTTTATAGAATATGATACAAAATGTTCCCTATTCAACCATCACATGTTTGGTTCTAGGGCTATAACTAACAATCTCCCACTAGCACTAGTACCAATCACTATGATATCTAATACCTAGTGACCTAGTGTGACCATCATGCTTCCTCTGTGCCAAAGCCTTGGTCAATGGATCTGTGATGTTAGCTTTTGTCGGTACTCTGCATATCCTCACATCTCCTCTATCGATGATCTCTCGAATGAGATGGAAGAGCCGCAGTATGTGTTTGGTCCGCTGATGTGATCGAGGTTCCTTAGCCTGTGCAATAGCCCCATTGTTGTCACAATAGAGGTCTATTGGATCTACAATGCTAGGAACTACTCCAAGTTCACTGATGAACTTGCGGAGCCAAGCGACCTCCTTTCTTTGCATCGAGCATGAATATACTCTTGTAGAATCGGCAACTATGTCACCTTGAACTTTTCCAGCTCACAGCTCCACCATTCAGGCAAAACACGTACCTCGATTGCGATCTATAGTCATCCTTGTCTGTTTGGAAGCTTGCATCACTGTAACCCTTTACAGTTAGCTCCTCATTGCCTCCAAATATCAGGAAATATTCTTTTGTTCTTCGTAAGTATTTAAGAATATTTTTGACTGCTATCCAGTGACTTTCACCTGGATCCGACTTGTATCTACTCGTCATGCTCAAAGCATACGAGACGTCAGGACGAGTACAAAGCATGGCGTACATGATAGACCCTATAGCAGATGCATAAGGGATCTTATCCATGCGATCTCTCTCCTCCTTAGAAGAGGGACATTGAGTCTTCGAAAGATTCACACCATGTGATAAAGGCAGAAATCCTTTCTTGGAATTTTGCATAGCAAAATGATCTAGCACTTTATCAATGTATGTACTCTGACTTAGGCCAAGTAATCTTTTAGATCTATCTCTATAGATCTTGATGCCTAAAATATAGGCAGCTTCACCTAAGTCATTCATCGAGAAACAATTCCCTAACCACATCTTCACAGACTGGAGTGAGGGAATATCATTTCAGATGAGAAGTATGTCATCTACATACAAGACAAGAAATACAACTGTGCTCCCACTATTTCTCTTGTAGACACAAGGTTCATCTTCATTCTTGATGAAACCAAACTCCTTGATTGCATCATCGAATCGAAGATTCCAGCTTCGAGAGGCTTGCTTTAGTCCATAAATGGACCTTTGTAGTTTGCATACCTTTCCAGGATGCTTTGGATCTTCAAAACCCTCAGGCTGTGTCATGTACACATCCTCGAGTAGCTTTCCATTGAGCGGTTTTGACATCCATCTGCGGATCTCATAATCGTGGTAGGTAATAGCAAGTATGATCCGAATGGATTTAAGCATCGCAACTGGTGAAAAGGTTTCATCATAGTCAATACCATGAATTTGTTTGAATCCTTTAGCCACCAATCTACCTTTATAGGTATGCTTATTACCATCCATGTCAGTCTTTACTTTAAGGACCCACTTACACCCAATAGGTTTTACCCCTTCAGGAGGATCAACCAAAGTCCATACTTGGTTAGTGTACATGGATTCCATTTCGGATCTCATGGCCTCTAGCCATTTCTCGGAATCTGGGCTCATCATAGCTTCTTGATAGGATGTAGGCTCATCAAGATCGACAAGCAATACTTCACCGTTTTCAGTCAAGAGAAAAGAATATCTCTCGGGTTGACGACGGATCCTATCAGATCTACGAAGAGGTTGGTCTACTTGAACAGGTGTTTGCTCCACAACTCTTTAGGCAACAATTTCCTCATCCACAACACTTTGTGGTGCCTGTTCATTTTCCATCGAAGCCTTAGTGTTATCTTCATCCTAAATTTCTTCAAGATGAATTTTACTCCCACTAGTTTTTCTAGAAATAAATTATCTTTCTAGAAAGACAACATTTCTGGCAACAAACACCTTGCCATGTGTGGGATTGTAAAAGTAATATCCCTTAGTTTCCTTGAGATATCCTACAAAATAACACTTATCTGATTTGGGTCCTAGTTTATATGAGACTTGACGTCTAACATAAGCTTCACAACCCTAAATCTTTATAAAAGACATTTTGGGACTCTTCCCAGTCCATAACGTGTATGGTGTCTTTTCTACGGCTTTTGATGGGACGCGATTAAGTGTGAAAGTGGCTGTCTCTAGAGCTAAACCCCAAAAGGAAGTAGGTAGATCAGTCTGGCTCATCATTGATCGTACCATATCTAATAGAGTACGATTTCTCCTTTCAGATACACCATTCCATTGTGGTGTTCCAGGTGGAGTGAGTTGGGATATTATCCCACACTCAGCCAGGTGATCACGAAATTCTTGACTAAGGTATTCACCACCTCGATCTGATCGAAGTAGCTTAATACGCTTACCAAGATGGTTTTGTACTTCATTCTTGAATTCTTTGAACTTTTCAAAGGATTCTGACTTATGTCTCATCAAATATAAGTAGCCAAATCTACTCATATCATCAGTGAAAGTAATAAAGTACTTATAGCCTCCTCTGGCTTCGACATTGAAAGGGCCACATACATCAATATGTATGAGTCCTAACAAGTCCGTCGCTCTCTCGCCATGTCCACTAAATGGAGTTTTAGTCATCTTTCCTAAAAGACAAGATTCGCATATCTCATATGATTCAAAATCAAATGAGTCCAATAATCCATCTTTATGGAGTTGGGATATGCATTTTTCATTTATGTGACCTAGGCGACAGTGCCAGAGATATGTTTGGTTCAAATTATTCGATTTGAACCGTTTGGTATTTACGTTATAAATTGGGTTTTCTAAATCTAGAACATAGAGACCATTCATAAGTGGTGCATTACAATAGAACATTTCATTCAAATAAATGGAACAACATTTGTCCTTTATTATAAAGAGAAGTTTTTCTTGTCTAAACAAGATACGGAGATTATGTTCTTTGTTAATGCAGGTACATAAAAGCACTCCTCTAGTTCTAAGATAAGCCCAGTGGGCAAAGACAAAAAATATGTTCCTACAGCTACAGTAGCAACTTTTGCGCCATTGCCTACTCGTAGGTCCACTTCGCCTTTTGCCATTAGTCTACTATTTCTCAGTCCCTGCACATTAGTACAAATGTGAGATGCACATCCGGTATCTAATACCCATGTAGAAGAAATAGATAGATTAACTTCTATAACGTGTATACCTGAGGCGAAGTCCCACTTCTTTTATTCTTTACTTCCTCAAGGTAGACTTTGCGATTAAAGCTTCCGATGTCGATCTCACCGCAATGGAAACAGTCCCCTTCCTTAGGTACTTTACCTTTACCCTTTGAAGTGGATGAATTGGCCTTGCCTTTGGCTTGGGTCTTACCCTTGCCTTTGCGCTTACCTTTGCCCTTCTTGACCATTAGTACATTACTAACTTTCTTTTTAAGATTCGGTTCAGTAGTTCTTAACATGCTGAGGATCTCAGGCAAAGGTTTATCAATTTCATTCATGTTATAATTCATGACGAATTGATTATATGCTTCCGGCAACGATTGCAGGATAACATCGGTTGCCAATTCTTGGCTCAATGGAAAACCTAGTCTTTCAAGGTTCTCAACGTACCCAATCATTTTAAGTACGTGAGTTCCTTCAGGTGTTCCTTCTTGCATCTTGCATGCAAAAAGAGCCTTAGACACTTCAAAACACTCGTGCCTAGCTTGTCCTTGATATAGTTGTTTTAAATGCTCAACCATATCATAGGCATCCATGTTCTCATGTTGCTTTTGAAGCTCAGAGTTCATGGTGGCAAGCATACGACATGACACATCTAATGCGTCATCTTGATGCTTCTTATAAGCATCCTTTTCAGCACGAGTGGCCGCAGGGGCGGGTGTTTCAGGGATAGACTTCTCTAGGACATACAATTTACGTTCTTGCTTGAGGATAATCCTCAAGTTCCTATACCAGTCTAGAAAGTTAGCTCCATTGAGCTTGTCTTTCTCAAGGACAGATCGCAAGTTGAGGGGGTGTGTCGTGTTAGATGACATGGTGATCTACAACATTAAAATGCAAAATTAAGTATCATACCTAAGTCATTTAATTAGGCCTTTAATTAAATGAGGCTCCCACTAAATTCTCATAGCTTTGATATGAGCTAATTATTGATGTAGACAAACACATTTTGCTTACATCATTAGCTTCTATTTAGCTATAAATTTATATGAGATAAAGATCCACATCATAATTCGTCTTGAGTTAGCTTTGGCTAATCGCCCAAGACGTAGTATGATTAGGTAGGCAATCTTTTGCCAATTACATCTGATGTAACTCTTTAATAGCTTTGGTTAAGTTTAGATTAGTTTAGTGCTTATTCCTAAACCAGCTTCCAGGATGTGGCGAGGCACAGAGGCCTTCTTTGATATCGGAGCAACGACCACTTCTAAGACAAAGCTGATGTTCGGAAATCACACAAAACTAATTTTTTAAAACTTATGTTCAAAGCTAATATATGCCTCTACTTTCTTAATTAAGTCTTAACCAAGTTTGATAGCGGGACATCACGATTGTCCACTCGCACTCTTCCAAGATAAAATGCATTGCTTTGCTTTGGCAAACCCAATAACAAATGATCGAGGAAGTAGTGAGTACCAAACTTTGGTAGGCATATCGTTTAGACTTATTAAGAAATAAACTTAAACATGCATCACATACATATTAGCATACATCACATATAAGCTAAATTAACATGCATCACATACATATTAGCATACTAAGTGTGTCATGGTTATGGCCCTTATTCTACAATCTTCTCAAGCCAATGAGAAGATTGACTGGTCAACCTAGGGATAACATCTTCTTCCAAGTGCTTCCGTTAGGTTGTCGTGTGTTGTTGACTTCCTCCTTGTAACATCATCTTCCAATGGACCCTCCATCTTTATTTTGTATATTACAAAAGGAGAAATACTCGAGTTACATTCGAGTCTAAAACTAATTTTACAACAAGATTTTTAGGAGAAAGGCACGACTCAGTCGTATTAAAATTACAACACACATTCACAAACTTTTTGGGACTAGGCCATAACCATGCACCATGTCATTTTTAACTTTTAAAAGACATCGGATATTTTATTATGTTTGAAAAATTGCTAATGCAATTATCAACTCATAATAAAATTTATCCTACTTCTATATCATATATAAAATAGAGAAAGTCCATTTTTATACGATCTTTCGCAAGTGGCTCTGATACCACTGTTGGGATCTCTTTATACAAAATAGCATATGCGGAAAAATTAGGATCACTACCAAGTGATCCATGCGAAAGCAAACTCGTATAAAATAAATTTCTCAAAAGAAAGCCTATCTTATAGGAGAATTCTACCTTTGTTGCGTGCCCTTTGCAATCCGCTTTTCCTTGGATGTGTTGGATCTTTTAGCACGTTCAAATGTCCGTGCCTCTATATGTATCCACACGAGCAAGCTCTTGTCTCACAAAAGAAAACTAGAAGATCTCTCCTTTACTTCTTGCTAGAGAAGTCCCTAAAGGAGAGGAAGGTAGGGAAAAAGAGAAAGGAAGAAGAAGACTACTCTTCTTGCTAGCTTACACTCACAAAACCACACAACAAAAGCCTCTCCCACCAAGCTCTCACCAAGCCTTAAGCTCCAACTCAACCCCTTTGGCCGGCCACCCCATGGGGTGTTTTATAGGATTTGAAAAACCTTTCATCTCCTATCACATTCAATGCAATCAATGGCATTGAAAGATAATTAAACAAGGAGTTATCCTCCTTGTTTTGGCCGGCCACATGTGGAGGAAATCCAAGGGTCAAAACCCTTTGTCTCCTTCCAACTCATCAAGCTTAGGTGGCATGCTTAGGTGGCATGCTTATGTGGCATTCATGGATGTTGAATTAATCTTATTAATTCAATAAGCTTATGTTATCATATTGAATTAATCTCATTAAATCAATAAGGTAACATATTGAATTAATCTTATTAAATCAATTAAGCTTAGCATATTGAATTAATCTCATTAAATCAATAAGCTAAAATTCTCTTTAAGCTTAAAGTCAAAAAACCATTTTGTACTTAAGCTTATTCCCAAATTATTCTAGTCAAACTAGAATGCACTAATTCTTCTAATCATCATGCTCTTTGTGTGTGACCCTATAGGCTCTCATAACGTTGGCAGTGGATCTAAACTCTTTTAGATACACAAGCAATGAGCGGCATCTAGCAATACATCATTGCTACCCAAGTTACGAGATAAGTCAAGATCCGACTAACCTTTCCGTGACTACTATAATGTATGACCGTGTCCTTCTATCCTTGATATCAGATTGACAAATGAGGCATAGACCGTGTCATCCTCGATCAATCTATGTGTTTCTTGATCCCTGAGTAAACTAACTCAAACAAATGAGCTCAATATCTCATATTGACTCATTCGGGCATGGCCATGCATTTTAGTAGTTCTACTCAATCAAGGGGCCCACAGATATCACTCCCGTCATATGGGAGGGAGAGATCCCATCTACATCACTCACATCCCTCCGCATAATTTGTTATATACCCAGTAATCGCCTTTATGGTCCACCCTGTTACGGGTGACATTTGACGATACCAAAGTACATAACTCCTTATGTAGGGAACCATAGTGACTTTAGGTTTGAGGACTATTCATACCAATAGTCACATGAGAAAGTTTATGACACTCATATAACGATCCATGAAACTTTCTCATGGTGGGTCTGTTCAGTATATATTCTCTAATATATACCCATGTGTCAACTTGATATCATATATCCATGACTTGTGAGATCAAGTCATCAATTAACCTACATGCTAGTCTTTATGTATTAATATTTCCCTTGCATATTAATACTTGACTAGGAACATTTAGGAAAGTGTTCTCTACAGCATCTCATAATCAATTCTGCCAATTGATGTGCTGTAGATAAGAACCTACTTTTCTAGGGCATTAATATATATTTAATTTAGCTGGCACAAGCAAGACGTAAATATATAATAACCAATCCTTTGCCTTTATAAAATATGATACAAAATGTTCCCTATTCAACCATCACATGTTTGGTTCTAGGGCTATAACTAACACTAAGGACATGGTCGGGTTTTTCTAAACTTTCGAATCCGGGTGGTTGGCTGACATAAACTTCTTCCTTAATATATCCATTTAAGAATGCTGACTTTACATCCATTTGAAACAACTTAAATCCTCGATGTGTAGCATATGCTAAAAGCATTTGAATGGATTTTAATCTAGCTATTGGGGCTTAGGTCTCGTCGTAATCTAGACCTTCGACTTGACTAAATCTTTTAGCGACTAATCTATCTTTATTTCTAACTACTTCACTTTTATCATCAAGTATATTTCTAAACACCCACCTTGTTCCAACAATTGTTTTATCATTAGGCGGCGGTACTAATTCCCATACTTCGTTCCTAGTGAATTGAGCAAACTCTTCTTGCATTGCAATAATCCAATCGGGATCAAGAAGAGCTTGGTTAATAGTTTTAGGTTCAATTTTGGAAATCAAGGAGATTTGACTAAGGTTTCTGTATGAGGCTCTAGTTCGAACTCCTAGGCTTGGATCACCTATCACTTGGTCGATAGGATGATTCATTTGAGTCCTAGTTTGATTTGGGTTTGAGTCATCTACCACTTGGTTGATAGGATGACTAGTTTGAGTCCTAGTTTGATTTAGGTTTGAGTCATCTACCACTTGGTCGATAGAATGACTTGGTTGACTTAGGTTAGGATTAATACTATACTTGATCTCTGATCGGAGTTGAGTCTGGTATGAATCGGCTTGCTAATTGGGGTTGCCAGGGGTTTTGTAGGTTCGTGTCCTTCATCAAATACTACATTGATAGTCTCCTCGACTCTAAGGGTGTCATGGTTATATACTCTATAAGCTCTACTCGTAGTCGAGTATCCTAGAAAGATTTCGGTCGAGGTTTTGGAAATAAATTTTCCTAGGTAATCGTTTGTGTTTAGGATATGTACCTTACACCCAAATACCCTAAAGTACTTGATGTTAGGTATTTTATTGTGATAAATCTCGTACGAGGTCTTAAGGTGCCTCTTTACCATAAGGACCTTATTTTGGACATAGCATGTCGTACTAATGACTTCAGCCCAAAACCTATCAAGTAGGTTATACTCATTTAACATTGTCCTAGCGGCTTCTTGTAAGGTTATATTTTTATGTTCTACCAAGCCATTCAGTTGTGGAGTTCTAGGGCATGAGAACTCATGGTGGAATCTATTTAGGTTACAGAATTCTGTAAACCTGTGGTTCTCGAATTCACCACCATGATCACTCCTAAATCTTTTGATTTTATGATTTTGTTAATTTTCTATTAGTTTAAATAGGTTGATTAGTTGATCTATGGTATCACTTTTGTGTTTGATGAACCTAACCCAAGTAAATCTAGAATAGTCCTCAATTATGACTAAGCAGAATTGACTCCCATTGAGTGACTTAGCTCCGTGTGAATCAAATAGATCCATGTGTAGGAGCTCAAGAACACCTTTGGTTCATTCTTGATTAGTTAGTTGATGTTGTGTCCTAGATTGTTTACCTTGTTGACAAGCATTACATATTTTATTATCCAAGTTATTGAGGTTAGGCAAACCTCTGACTAAGTCACTCTGACTCATCTTGTGGATGAGACTTGGGTGCGAGTGACCGAGTCGTCAGTGCCACAACTACGATTCCTCTTGCCGTGTCATAAGACACTTGGTTGAGGAGTTAGTTAAATTAATAGTATAAATATTATTATTTCTGGTTCCCTTAAGAATTGTTTTAGAGGTTTCATTTGTATTAATTACGCATTCATTTTCTAGAAATATGACCTTATAGTTATTATCACACAATTGACTTACACTAAGTAAATTATGTTGGATCGATTTGAGCGCTAGAGGGGGGGGTGAATAGCGATAGAAAATTTTTCTTTTTCGATGTTCGTGTTAAAAACTCAAGAGATAATTAATCGCAGCGGAATGTAAATGTAAAAACAAGAGAGACAAAGGTTTTACTTGGTTCGTAGCCATAGGCTACTACTCCAAGGCCCTAGTGGTCCTTGACCACGCACGGAGGGCAAATTACTAAACAAACTCCTCCTCGTTGGAGGTAGGAGTTAATCGATACAAAAAAACTTGAGGTAGAGGGACACTCCCCCTCTCCTCGTTACGATAAAAAAAAGCTTCGAAGAATGTAAATGAGTAACGACACTAAAATTAAAGCCGACGTACAAAAATAAAGGAAATGAAACCTAGACATCGGAGAAGAAGAAGCACGTTGTTGTCGGTAGCTTTGCGGAGACTTTTTGGAAGCTTAGAATTGTTGTAAAAACCCTAGGTTTGGCCCTCCTTTTATAGCCTTTGAGCCCCTTTTCGAGTGGGTCTTCAACCAATCACAAATGGACACCAAACCGCTTTGAGGTGGAGTGATAAGCCTTGACTCCTCGAATCTGATCATTGACCATCAGTCGACTGATGGCCATCATCACCGATCGTGATGGCGACATCGATCGATTGATGACCTTCAGATCGGCCCGATACACGGCGGTCGAGTCCTCCAAGTAGCGATCGGTGATGCTTACTGCAAGTCAAAGTTAGCTCAACAAAAACATACTTCCGACGGTCTTCGACCGTCCGATCTCAACCTAGACCACCTATGAGATGTCTTGGGTCGGATCTACGCTTAAGATCATCCCCGTAAAGAGGATACGACTTCACTTACGCTCACACACACGAGCTTACCTCGATACTTACGTGTTGCTTTTGCTTTCGGCCTTCCACTCGATTCCATCGGCTCCCTCCGAAATCACTCGAGTGTCGCCCGACCACCGCGGCTTCCTCCGGGTGTCGCTAGCCTTCAGATCCAGCATTGAGACTTTTCTGCACACTTGATTTAGCTCGTGAGATAACAATATAAGCTTAACTTTGTATCGTTTGCTATAATCAAAACTTAGGTTCGACTTAGGTGCCCACTGCACCAACAAATTATATTGAAAATTTTCTACCAATAAGACATTTTGAATAATAAAGTTAGAGTTGAGCTCAATATAACTTGATTCGATGATTTTAAGCTTGCCGTTGTTTCCGAAGGCTACCGATCCTTGTCATTTGAATCGAAGCTTCGAAAACATGAGTTGATCCCCAATCATGTGTTGGGAGCAACCACTGTCCAACATCCATTGATCCTACACGCAAGGTAGTTGGATCAGATATTGGATTTATTAAAGGTTGGTTGAAAATTATTAACCTAAATCATCTCACCCATGTCTACATGATCAAGCATGTTAACCCTATATGTTCTTGTGAGATTACTTCCTATTTTACTTGATTTAAATTTAATTATTTGAACACTTGTCAACCTTCCATTAGATTCGAATTTGACCTTAGGCTCATCATGTCACATTTTCAAGATCATGACTTCCAGGTCGTGGCGAGGCACAAAGGCCTTCTTTGATCGGAAAAATGACCACTTCCTTAGACAAAGCCATTTTCAAGAAAATAGAGACTTGACTCATCTAAGACCACTTCCTGGTCTAACTAGCCTAGGATATGGCGAGGTAGCTTCAGCTAGTTCCACTCGGTCAAGTGCACCGAACTAGATATGCCTTATCTAGCATGAATACACAAGACTCCACTTTCCTAGTGTACTATCATCTCGCCGTGTCCTGATACTATGTTACCAAGTATTGATGAGTTACAGTCCTAACTAACCATTCTAAAAATAAAAATCAAAATAAATAAATAACCTAAGCATGCAATTTCTAAGTTAAAATACAAATAAGTTTTGTATTGGCTCCCCTGGACCGTTGAATCGGTTTGGTCTCTCCACATAGTGGATTTGGTCCTTGGGAACCCAGTACTGGTTTGACCATAAGTTTGAAATCAAAGCGGTCTTAGGGACCCATGCTTGGACACATTTTTTATGTCGACTTACAATCGACATATATGACTCGTTGGTCGTATTTGAGCTAAACCCTAGTCTGGCCTTGTTGTATATGGCCCTTTCCGATCCAAGTAGGAGGCCAAGTCCTTCGGATCCCAAAGTAAACCTTTCGAACGTGTTCCTAAGATCTTCGACTTTACTCTTCAAGAGTGAGTTCTCAACTTCGAACTTTTCAACCCGAGTTGAGTCCTCCTCTCGAACTCGACTAGTCGAAGAGGTTAAGGAGACCTCATGTTTGAGGAGTTTAACTTCCTCAACCGGGGTCTCGACCTTGGACTCGGACTTAGCTAATTTCCTAGTTAAGAATTTAATTGCACTATAAAGCATACTAATAAGGGATCGACTTACCTTGAGTGTATCTTTTGAACCAGATGCGGATCCCTGACTTGTCTTGAATAGCGCTTCGCAGTCCGATTTGTCTTCGGTTTTAGATTCGTGTTCTTATTTTGACTCCGTCTCTGATTCAACCGATTTAGCCATGAAGACGTGATCATCGTCTTCTTCCTCGGACGCTTCTTCCCACATAGCGTTGAGTGCCTTTTTGTGTTTCGGTGCTTTGCTCTTGAGCTTCAGACATTCGGACTTGATGTGTCCAAACCTGTTACATTCGTAACACCTAATGTTAGAACTTTTGGGCTTACCTTCGTTGGGTCGAGTGACGGTTCACTTTCGGCCCTTGACCATCCTCCGAACTAGTTTGACTAGTTCGGCCTCCATTTCCGGGTCGATCTCCGAATCAGATTCATCTTCTTCCTCCTTCGGGGGTGTCTTGCTCACGGTTTTCTTCTTTGAACCTGCAAAAAGTGCTATACCTTTTTCGGGTTCCGAGTTAGACTGTTCATTGAGTTCGAAATCGGAAAACAACTCATCTAATCTAAGTTTTGAAAGATCCTTGGAGACCTTGTAGGCATCGACCATGGATGCCCACAATGTAGTCCTAGGAAATGAATTTAGTACATAACTAATAAGGTCGAAGTTTTTGACCCTTTGTCCGATTGCATGTAGGTTGTTGACGATATCTTGAATGCATGCGTAAAGTTGTGTCGCCGTCTCGTGTTCCTACATTTTTAGATTATATAACTTATTGAACAAGAGATCGCGCTTACATACCTTGGCTTCATCGGTCCCTTCGTGTAGCTCCACCAGTTTTGTCCAAAGATCTTTTGCACTGATGAAAGGGCTGACGTGATTAAGCTCTTCCTTGGACAAGCCGCATTAGAGGATTTGAGTTGCCTTAGCATCGACTTCGACTTGTCTTTTTGTCACATTGGTCCATTGGTCATAATCCAAGGATTCACACACTTCGTTAGTCGGAAGTGTGAATCTCGTTTGGATTATGATCCACATCTCGATTTGGGTTTTAAGAAAGCATTCCATCCGACCCTTCCAATAACGAAAGTCATCTCCGTTGTATAACGGAGGTCGGACGGTGCTAAAACCATCGAGATGGGCCATTGAGACAAAAAAAAACAAGAGAATGAAGCGGAAGAAACCTAACAACACAAACAATGGAAATGTCCCAAGACTCGCGTCTTGGATTAGTAGTGCGAGAGAAGAAAAACTACACGAATGAAAAAGAAATAAAAAAAAATCGAAATAAACAGAAAATAAAAAGGAAAAAAAATCCATAGAAAGATAGATTGGTGGTTTCACCAAATCTTAGCACCCCGGCTCTGATACTAATTGTTGGATCGAGCGGATCGCTAGAGGGAGGATGAATAGCGATAAAACTTTTTCGTTCGAGTAGAAAATTAAATGCAGCGGAAGATAAATGAAAAATAAATGAGACAAGAAGATTTTTTACTTGGTTCATAGCCTTCGGCTACTAATCCAAGGGCCTAGTGGTCCTTGACCAAGCACGGAGGGCAAAACACTAACGAACTCCTCCTCATTGGAGGTAGGAGTTAATCGAATACAAGAAAACACAAAAGCTAGAGGTAGAGGGACACTCCCCCTCTCATCATTACAATAAAAAGAAAGCTCCGACACAATAATATTAAAGAAACAATCTAAATTAAGCTTATACCGACGAATAAGAAAATGAGAACTCAAGAATAGAACGTCGGAGTAGTAGCACTTCATCGTCGGAGAGTCGTAGCGTTACGGAGGCTTTTGAGAACTTAGAATTGATGAGAAAACCCTAGGAGAGACCCTACTTTTATAGCCTTTGAGCCTCTTCTTGAGAGGAACTTCAGCCAACGAGATGTGAGCACCAATCCCCTTGAAATGAGGCAATAAGCCTTGACTCCTCGAAGCTGATCTTTGATCATCATCGGATCGATGGCCATCATCGATCGATGGCAAGATCGATCGAATCGCCGACCGCAAGTAGTCAATCGATGGACTGCAAGTCCTCCAAGTTGCAAGTCAAAATTAGTTTAACAAAAATATTATTTCGACGGTCGCCGACCGTCCGATCTTGACCTAGACCATCCATGGGATGTCTTTGGTTGGATCTACGCTTAAGACCATCCCCGTAAGGAGGATATGACCACTCTTACTCTCACACAGACACAAGCTTGCCTCAATACTTACTGTGTCACTTTCGCTTCCGGCCTTCCACTCGATTCCTTCGGCTTCCTCCGAAATCACTCGAGCCTTGCCCAACCACCGCGCCTTCCTCTGGGTGTCACTAGCCTTTAGCTCTAGCGTTGACACTTTTTTGCACACTCGATTTAGCTCGTGAGATAACAATATGAACTTAACTTTGTATCGTTTGCTATAATCTAAACTCAGGTTCGACTTAGGTGCCTACTGCACCAACATCTACGCCATGCAACAACATCGTAACGTCGACCGAGCTTCCATCATATCATCGTAATCATCGATAGTTAATTTAATTAGTTTTTATTTAATTTATTACTTGCTAAGAGGAGAGGTCGGTGTGTTACCTTCTCCTCTATATCCTTTGTAAGTGCTTCGTATCTTTTACCTTCGGAGGCGATCAAGGATCGCAGGTCCTTCGATTAGCAGTATTTAGGCTATTAACTAAGTAAAAATTCCTTTGTGTACTTGTGTACTTTTGTTCGTATTTTCCACTGCAAGCTTTGGTTTTCAAACGAAAGAAAATAAAGTTTTAAATTGCTATTCACCGCCCCTCTAGCATTAGTCGATCCTACATTTCATTCGGCTAAAGATAAACATATCATACGGGAAATTATAAAAGAACCTGGACTTATGGGTTTGAGCGGAAAACCATCAAAGGTGAGGAGAATATAATAAAAAAATATAGTCTTTAATCATTAACTTAGAAGGTTGACACATCCGTGAAGAACATAAAACAAACTATCATTGAGTTCCTTCCTCTCAAAAGGCCAATGAAATCAAGAAGATAATGATAGAGTCCATATTATGACACTAAAATATCTTCGGAGTCAAGAAAAGACTACTGCAAATATTCATCTCTGAGAACATTCCTGACAAACATTTACTTCAAGAGCACAAAGTCTAACTCATCCCACTAAGTTATAGAATTCTGCCTTGGACCATCTTTTCTTCTCAAAAGATATAGCAACACCAAATCCCTATTCTACCCACTTCTAATGTTGCCTATTATAAAAATCCCTAAGCCTAATCAAGGCACACATCTCCTTTCCTAAGTATACTCCCGTTATGGAAGAATAACCACTCTGGTTGAGATTGACATCTTGCGAGGATATGCCGATTTCATGTCCAATCCTTTGAACCTAGCATCGTGCTTGAGGACTACATTTCAATCCTTATTCTAGACTCTATGAGAGAGGTTCCTCCAGGGTGTTAGTGGAATCGACCCAGGTCACGATTGACCAGACTCGAGTTTGACTCAAGTAGTGTGTTGATGTTTGACAATGAGTTGACCATTGTTTGACAATAGGTTGACTATATAGTTGACATTGGGTTTACCATATGACGGAGAAGTCCAAGTGGGACACTTGGCATGGAAAGTCCAAGCATGGGTCTTGGCGATGGTAAAGTCCAAGTCTTGAATACTTGGCATGGAAAGACCAAGCTTGAGTCTTGGCAATTGGAAAGTCCAACATAGGTTGGCATGGAAAGTCCAAGCATGGGTCTTGGCAAGGGAAAGTCCAAGCTTGATTCTTGGCAAATGGAAAGTCCATCATGGGTTGGCAAGGGAAGTCCAACGGTTGATATTGGCAGTGTGATGTCTAAGGGTGGAGTCTTGGCATTATAAGTCCAATAGTTGGTGGCGTAAAGTCCAAGCGTGTGTCTTGGAAGCGTAAGCCCAATGTGCCTTGGTGGTGTAAACCAGCTTAGCATGACAATAGCCGATGGAAGCACCTGAAGGGTAGCGTATAGATGAACAAGTCATAGATGACTTGGAGGGATCCAATAGGCGTGAGGCTGATGGATGTGGCTAGAAGGCTTAGGTATAGCCTAAGGGTGGTCTACCAAGTATGAGGGCATCATACTTAGGGTAAACCTCATGGTTGAGGTGTAGCAGTCGACTAGGGTTATGGACTAGTCGACTGGTCAAGTGTTTTGACACTAGGCAGCCGAGTTGACTCTGTGCAGTCGACTGGGATTATGACCAGTCGACTGGTTGGGAGTCGACTATCATTCGACTGCGGCAAAAGGCCTTGGTAGTCGACTGCCATAATTGGGTAGTCGATTGATGGCTTGAGCAGTCGACTGTTGGTGTTGGTCGCGAGCACAGAACACTCGGTAGTCAACTGTGACCATTTGGCAGTCGACTGTTAGTGTATCCATTGGAACTTATCCAACGTGGATTAAGTCATTGTCTCACAATATCTATAGGAGCAGTCGATTGCTAGGTGGAATCCAGCCCAAGTTGCAGCTTTAAACGGAGCTTGAGGAGAAGGATTTTGGCAGTGATTTCTTCAGCGATTTGGAGCGATTTGCTGGTCCAAGTTAGGGTCTTCAAGTACAGCTCAAGAAATCAAATAAGCAAGCATTCAAAAGAGTGTTTGTAAAGTGTTCTTTACTTCTTTTATTGTATTTACTTTGTATTTGCTTGTTTCATCTTGTATTACTTGTGTAATCCATTGTATGAGATTTCTCTACCTCCGGTGTGTCACAGAGAAGGAGTTTATTGATTTGTGGTGCGTTCATCACTAGAGCTCGTTGAGCTCACCCGTGGAGTAGGAACCCCAAGGTTCCAAACCATGTTATATCGTGCGTATTACCGTGCTTGTAATTTTGTTGTGCTTTTTGTATTTTCGCTGCGCTAATGACATTGTAGACAAGTGACACGATCGAGTTCCATCGACGAACGAGAACACGTCATTCACCTCCCTCTAGCACTCACAGACATTCCTACAATTGGTATCAGAGCTTGGAGCTCTTCTATGGACTAACCACCAAGGAGCAAACGTGCTAGAGGGTAAGATGGATTTTCAAGAGAAATTGGGTGACGACATCAACATTTTGCCTTCCTTCGACCGCAAAGATTTTGTATATTAGAAAGGTAGAATGATGTATTTTCTTATGTGTGATTATGATAATTGGATTAGTGTTTTAGTAGGGTTCGATGCTCCTAAGGATGAGAATGGGAAATTACTCAAGAAGAAGAAGTGGAGCGAGGAGCAAATCTGATACTCCAACATAAACAATAAGGTAATGGGTATATTGGTTAATGCAATTCCAAATGATATATTGTGTAGATTAGGAGATTGTAAGGATGCCAAGGAGCTTTGGAGTAAGCTAGCTAAGCTCCATGAAGAACCATCCGTGGCTCAAGTAGAGAGAGAGCCCGAAGAAGAGGAGTGCTCATCCTCTCAAGCTCAAGAAGAATGTGGATCATTATTCCAAGAGATTGAGGATTCAGAGGTTGATAGGGAATCAAAAACTGGATCGGAAGAGGTAGAAGAAGCCTCCACCTCTAGGATTGAGGGGGAGGAGATAAGGCCATCTTTAATACTGGAGCAACAAGAAGAACCATCTATCTCCGGGAGTCATGAAGAATTGGACCAAATTCTTCCGACCACCACCCTACATAACTCAAGAAATTTAGTTAAAAATAAAGATCATATAATTTTTTTTGAGTGTAGGGAGAAAGGGCATTACAAAAGAAAGTGCCCTAAGAAGATCAAAAAGGCTAATCCGGCACCAAAGGTCATGGATGCTGGTGTCTCCACTAGGAAGAGCAAGGAGCACGTGGTGTTCTTCAAGTGCAATCAAAGGGGGCATTATAGGAGTCAATGCCCTAGGGGGAGGAAGAAAACTCAAGAAGGAGCATCACATGTAGGGGGAGCCTCTAAGGCAAACCCTAAGGTAAAATTTAGTAATGCACCTTCCCTATTTTATACTGAAAAGCATGCTAAGAGTAATCTTGCTATTGTTCATAAGGAGCATGCTAAAAATAGGCTCTATTGTTTAGGTGAAAAATAATGCAATTTTAGAAATAAAGAGAAATTTTGGACTAATAACCCTAGGGAAATCCTACGTAGGGAAACTATTAGGAAGGAAGAAAACCATTTAGGCATTAACCATAAGAAGGGTAGGCATATTCCTAGAGGACATGATAATGCCAAAAGACAAAATGAAAATTGAAAGATTGGGCAATTAAAATTGGAAAATCAAGTTTTGAGGGCAAAACTTGAAAAATTAGAGAAGACCCTTAGGAAAATGCAAAATCAAATACAAGGGTCAAATAGTCAAAATTTTTGGTATAGGAGTCTAAACCTAGAGTTTAGGAAGCAAGGTCCACCCAAGGGCAAGAAAAGTTTGGGTCACAAGCCTAAGCCCAAGGAGACCTACCATAGTGTTCCATTCGATTATAGAACACAACCTAGGTCTAGGAGAGCCAAGGTTATTAGGGAAGTTATCCCTAAGGTCGACCATGACAAGTGCCTAGTGGTTAAGGTTTTGAAGAAACCTAAGGAAGCCACTAAAGAGGTTACAAGGGGAGTTACCCCTAGAGTTACCCTAGGTAAGACCCAAACGACCAAGGCTTATAAGCCTAGGAGGGTCATTAGGAGGGTATCTAGGGAAGTTATCCCTAGGGAATACCTATTAAACTCAAGGAGCTCAAATAGGTATGGAGTTCCTAGGAACGTGATCGATTCATGCTAAATGGGTTAGGATGTGTCAACCTTAAATGAATGGATAGTTAACCTAACCATAGCAAAGTTGACACTTTAGGACGTTTTCAAGGTTATGTGATACCTTGGAAATGAAATTTAATTTTTATCCTAAAGGATTTTAGGAAGTGTCAATATATTTTGAGATCTATGAAAAATTGATTAAATGGACACAATTAGGTCTTAGAAGTCAGGTGTGCCATTTTGGGTTATTGGCACACTTGGGGGATAAGTGTTTTTATGGCAAAATGAACTTAATCCTAACAAATGGAAACTAATATTAAAATTTAGGAATTATTATGTCTTATATTTTATTTGTCATGTCTTGATTGTCATATAACATGTCATGACATCATTATTATTTTTAATCATATAAAATGTCATGATCATGCTTAGGGTTTATCTTTTATGTCATGCGTATTTGTATTTAATCATATGCCATGACATCATGATTATTGGCACATGTTTATTTATGTTATCATTTATGTCATAATCATCATTCATGCATTAATAAAATTGATTTTGGGACTATGGCATGACTTGAAGTCTCATGTATAAGGGAATCAAGTAGTATTGCCTTAGAAAATGCATGAGGACTTAGATTAGGATGAACAAAACACACATCTCACATCACACTGACATGTGTGTGTATTGATACACCCTAGACACATGTGAGATGCTAGGAAATGAGTTAAGTTCAAGATGCATAGTTTTTGCATCTAGATGAACTCAAACTCATCTTATACCATGGATGAATCATGAAAAAAGCTTATGTATAAGTCATGTGCATTAAGCCCATAGAACATGGTTCAATATAAGGTTTTAAAAACATCTCAAAATCATTTTCAAAAACCTTGATGAAGTATATCTTTTGATAGCAATCACCATTGATAGAGTTGACACAAAGTAGGGCCAAAACATTGAACTTTTTAATGGTTTTGAACTTTGTGTCAAACTTACTATTTAATGGGTAATTTATTTTTCAAATATTTTTCACCCATTGTATTTGTTATAAGTAATGTACGTATGAATTTTCAAGATGTTTAAAATACATATTTTTTACTTATGAATTATCAAAATTTAATTTCTGAATCTAATTTCTACATTTTATTGATATCAGTGGACTGCCGCTTGTGGGCAGTCGACTGATGCATAGGACAATCGACTGTTGACTCACAGAGTCGATTGCCAATGCTAATTTCGAGTAAACAAGAATTTTTAGCCCATGTTTCAGCTGTGTTAAGCTACCCTAACTACTCCTAACCCTAGGATATACTTTGGAAAGCATTATAAAGGGTGAAAATCCATTAGATATGGATTAGGAGAGTTGTTTGGGGTGTGTATCAATTTTAAGGTGTGTGAAAGTTCAAGGTTGAACTTTAACCTTAATTTTGATGGTTTGGTATTCCTATAGGCTTAGGGACTCTCTAAGGATATTGTTGGTGCAATGGTCAAGCGGGAGCAAGCCTTTAGGGGGAGGTTATCCATCATGGGATGATGGATATATTCTTCCTCATGCGGGGGAGAATTTTGAGCTTTTAGAGAAGTGAGGATTGCCTCTCTTTAGTCATATGAGACTTATCACTTGGAAGAGTGAAGGCATCCTAGATGTTTTTGAACCAAGGGGGAGATTGTAAGATCTCATTGGGATATGAGACATTGACACCCATGGAGAGAGTCTTTTTGATGTATGACAAAAAGGGGGAGAATTTGGGAATTCCCAATTTGGAAAATTTGGAGGAGTTAGTGTTCTAACTTAAATGTTTGGTTTTTGTCAAACATCAAAAAGGGGGAGATTGTTGGTGCAATCGACCCAAGTCACGATTGACCAGACTTGAGTTTGACTCGAGTAGTGTCTTGATGTTTGTTTTTAATATTTGACAATGAGTTGACCATTGTTTGACAATGGGTTGACTATATGGTTGACATGAGATTGATCATATGATGGAGAAGTCCAAGTGGGACACTTGGCATGGAAAGTCCAAGCATGGGTCTTGGCGATGGTAAAGTCCAAGTCTTGAATACTTGGCGTGGAAAGTCCAAGCATGAGTCTTAGCAATTGGAAAGTCTAACATAGGTTGGCATGGAAAGTCTAAGCATGGCTCTTGGCAAGGGAAAGTCCAAGCTTGAGTCTTGGCAAATGGAAAGTCCAACATGGGTTGGCAAGGGAAGTCCAAGAGTTGATATTGGCGGCATAAAGTCCAAGGGTGGAGTCTTGGCAGCATAAGTCCAATTGTTGACGGCGTAAAGTCCAAGCGTGTGTCTTGGCAGCATAATTCCAATGTGTCTTGGCAGTATAGACCAGCTTAGCATGACAATAACTAATGGAAGCACCTGAAGGGTAGCATATGGATGAACAAGTCATGGATGACTTGGAGGGATCCAAGAGGCGTGAGGCTGATGGAGGTAGCTAGAAGGCTTAGGTCTAGGATAAGGGTGGTCTAGTAACTATGAGGGCATCATACTTGAAGTAAACCTCATGGTTGAGGTGTAGCAGTCGACTGGGGTTATGGACTAGTCGACTGGTCAAGTGTTTTGACACTTAGCAGTCGAGTTGACTATGAGTAGTCAATTGGGATTATGATCAGTCGACTGGCTAGGAGTCGACTATGGTAAAAGGCCTTGGCAGTCGACTGCCAGCAATGGCCAGTCGACTGATGCCTTGAGTAGTCGACTACTGTGGAGGGTAGTCGACTGCTAGTGTTGGTCATGAGCACAGAACACTCGGTAGCCGATTGAGCAGTCGGCTACGGGCATTTGACAGTCGACTGTTGGGAATGGCAGTCGACTATCAGGGTATCTATTGGAACTTATCCAACGTGGATTAAGTCGTTATATCACAACGGCTACAGGAGCAGTCGACTGATGGTCACGAGCAGTTGACTGCTAGGTGGAATCCAACCTGAGTTACAACTTTAAAGGGAGCTCAAGGAGAAGGATTTTGGCAGTGATTTCTTGGGCGATTTGGAGCGATTTGCTGGTGCAAGTCAGGGTCTTCAATTGCGACTCAAGCAATCAAACAAGCAAACATTCAAAAGAGTTTTTGTAAAGTGTTATTTACTTCTTTTGTTGTATTTACTTTGTATTTGCTTGTTTCATCTTGTATTACTTGTGTAATCCATTGTACGAGGTTTCTCCACCTCTATTGTACGAGGTTTCTCCACCTCCGGTGTGTCATCGAGAAAGAGTGTTATTGATTAGTGGTGTGTCCATCACTTGAGCTCGTTGTGCTCACCCGTGGAGTAGGAACCCTAAGGTTCCAAACCACGTTATATCGTACGTATTATCATGCTTGTATTTTTGATGTGTTTTTTGTATTTCCGCTGCGCTAATGACATTATAGACAAGCGACACGATCGAGTTCTTTCGACGAAAGAGAAGGCGCAATTCACCCCCCCCCCCCCTCTAGCACTCACCGACGTTCCTACATGAGGAACACAAGTCATTCATTAAGCATGAAGTAGAAAAGTCAAGAAACCATAAGAAAACATTTTCTCGCATTGATTAATAGAAAAATCTGGAGAATGGTTGAATAATTAAAGGGAGGAATAAAGCTTGATAATCTTAGGATGATCTTGCAATAATCTCGTCTGAGAGCCAAATACCCTAGAGTGCCTTTAAATCAAGTAACTATATGAAAAGGTCCTTAACCATGAGAAGGAAGAAGAGATAACATTCCTAGCCACCTTCAAATAACTGCAGAGGGAATGATTTTTCACAATAGCACCCCTGAGAACACAACAACCCGTCTTATTTGTGTTGAGCCAATGAGTACGGGTCACAAGAGAACATCAACTCGGGAGAACATTTATAATAATCATACATATCAGTGCTCAATAAAATTAGTGCTCACGAAAATATTTTTGATAGTCAACTACATTGGTGCTTGGGCAAATAGTATGCATGTTTAGATGAATTGATACTCGAGAGACCCAAATTGCAATAAGTGACTATTCACCATGATCCTTCCAAAACTTTTAAGAAAAACCTATTAATCATCAACCATAATAAAGACAATAACCTATCAATATCCTCCAACAAAAATCCTCCATATTTGCTAACTTCTAAACAAACCAGTATGAAGTTTGCTTAACATCCCATAAATATCATTGATGAAAGTCAAAGATCAAAGGTCTTTAATGGTGCTCTCTCCTCCGACACTCTCAAATGGACTAGAGCTTGGCCAAATTAACAACGTTTCTAATGTTAGGACATATAAAATCAGTTTCAAGTAAAGCCTGAGTAGATCCAGCTTTGGGCTATCACTTAATTTCAAAATCAATCTAATATTCAGAAATAATTTCAAGAACTGAGAAGTATCATTGAATTTTAGCAACACAACCCCTTGACCCATTTGGTACAGAACAATGCAAACTAGATAATCTGCCAGTTCAACAAACATGGACAGTAGCACCATTGATATGACATGATGTCCCTTTGATTCCACAATATTATTATTTATGACATTAAAAAGAAGAAGACGGTGAAATCAAATTTGAAAACTTTGTGAACTAAAATAATGTTCTTTTTTTAAAATCATCCATACTAAATTGTATAACATCCTATTTTTAAATCAAAGAAAGGTAATCAAATATCATATTTTCCATTAAGTGATCCAACTACCACTAAGCTTATACTCTAAGCTTTATTTTTTAAATTATTGTAAAAACTTCCATTCACATCAGCCAAAGAAGTAGACATATCCTGCAAGCCTACAACTTATTAGCACCCCTATCAAAAAACCTATAAGATCTATTTCCCCTTTCATATCCTTATACATACCAACACATCTTCCATTTTAGAAAAAACATTGCTTACATATTATTGTGCAACCATTACCATTTTGAGACTTTAAGAAAAAACCCTTACACTCTTCCAACATACTAAAATTTAATGAACCTAAGGACAACTATATTTGAGCCCATTAACTGAACACCCTTAGCAATAAAAACATATTTATTTAGCAAAGAATAAGTTTCTCAAACTCTTGTTAGATGTTCTGATTAAATTCCTTATATCTTATTGATAAAGTGAAGGATAACTCCTCGACACCCACAGAAGTTCTAAATGGGAATGTAATTTTCTTTTTATTTGTTAGAATACTAGAGTTCTAAAAGACTACAGGTGATTATTTCAAGGAGTTCTCACATGCTGATATCTAAGATATATTAATAAAGTAGACTAACATGATAGTTTGTACCAAGCTAAAAGAATGGAAATTATCTTAAATAAAAAATTCAAAGAAAAGAATCAATTAAAATAGGAAAGTGACCAAGAACCAAACAAAATCAGTTCTATGCATATTCTAGGAAGATTCAACTTTAGGCTATTGCTTAGTTTCAGTATCAATACCAAGTTCAAGAATAATTTCAAAAACTCGAGAATATCATCAAATTTCAGTAACACAACTCGTATTAGAGAAGAAAATCATAAATAAGGAACAAACACTATTAGTAAATGCAAGAAACTTTACTACATTAGTTAATGGAGCAAAACACCTAAAACTGTACATTCTGCTCCATTTAGCACAAAACAGTCTAACCTTGATAACCTCCACAATCTGATTCAGAGTCAATTTTAATAAAGCTTAATAGGCTAATCTAGATCAGAGCCATTTAACATTAAAAGAACCCAGATAGGCATTGGAACACATGCAATCGAACAACGGATTTGCAATAAATCTCTAAGGGAGAACTTCGGTAACAAACTATCTAAGTACTAAAATTTTTTCAATTGGAAAGTAACCCTCATACGGTGGGAACTTCAGATCTGATGAATAATAGCCCCAATAGTATGATAAAACATCATATCTTGTGAATGATTGTACCAATAATATTATAGAATATCATATCTAGTGTGATAGTACCAATAGTATGAAAGAATTGTAGGGTTTAGCTTTTCGAGTCCGTGAGGGGAAACTTCGCTTCCCACTTCACCTCGGTCGCTTGTTCATGGCGATCCCATCGATGTCCCCAGATTAAAAAAAATTAATCCTAGACAAAAGGGATTGCCCAAACAACCAAGTCATCATCGTGCTATTCGTTTAGAGAGGTCACTTGAACAAACTAGTTGTTCAAGCGACCAACCTCTATTCTACGAGTAGCCGAGGAATAAACGATGTCTGGATCGTCAGCCTTTTTGTTTATGTTCGAGATCCAAGTATTATTTCGCCATAAACAGAATATATCATGCTCATAATTGAAAAACAAAAACAAACATGTGACAAAAGAGAATAGAGAATCGATATACCTCTCGATCTTCTAATGTATGACCTTCCTCCTTTCAGACGTCGTGTGGGCGACGATCTACCAAATGTTGAAGCTCCTAGATCACCAATCTTCCTTCCTTGCTCATTCCGAGCAAGAGAAAGAATATAAACAAGGCCCTTTTCCTTCTTTCAACCAACCAACAACCTCCAAGGATGGAGCTTGCCGCCTGCCATGAAGGAAGAGGAGATTAATGGTTGCCGGCCAAAAGCTTAAAGGGAGGACCCTAAGCCTTTGTTCCACTGACCAAGGAGAAGGAGAGGACCTAGTTTGGGTGCCGGCCAAGAGCTGGAAAGGCTTCAATGGGCACCGACAGCTTGAGGAAGAAGAAGAAGGAAGGAAAAACTTTCCTTGTTAGGTGCCGCCAAGCCCAAACCCTAGCTCCAAGCTCTTGCCGCCAACCTCCAAATACCCTACCTCCTCTTAATGTTCTACACGCCAATCCCTTGTTCTCCTTTTATAGAGTTAGGGATAAGCCTCCTTTCAATCTCCACCATTGGTTATAGGGATTTAATCTCAACTGTCGGATCTAGAGATTTAATCTCAACCGTCGGATCTTAGAGATTTAATCTCTACCTTTGGATCTAGAGTTTTGTTTCTATCCATTGGATCTAAGCTTCATGAGGTGTTAATAGGCTACAATAGGGACCATGAGGAGGAGTTGGATCTTGGCCACCCATGGATCAAGCCCACATAAAGTCCGATCCATTAATGATAATCCAATCCACTAAAGGATTATCATTGATCTACCTCACCAACCCCCATAAGATAATATGGGCTCCATATATTATTTGTACATTTTCTCCCCGTGTTTAAGGTCTCGAATGTCCATCGATTAATTAATTTACTTACCATTAATTAATCAACATCTAACTCCATGAGTAGTACCACTCAACCTTTTCATCATGCCGGACCAAGTCCACCTACAGGGTTTACATGATGAACCTTATGAGCTCCTCAAGGGGACATCATCATCCTAATGTATAGGACACGGTTTCCTCCTATAATCAACGACACACCATATAAATAATATCATCTCCCAACTTACCGAGCCTATCGATTTAATCTATAAATCTCGCCCATTGGTAAATCAAAGAGATGAATACTAAGTATATGTGCCCGTTATTATATCGTGATTAAGAGTATGTACAATATAATATCTGAGGTCCGATTCGATTATGTAGTCAGCAATAAATCGAATCACCTCTAAGTCGGTCCTGCTCAATACACAGAAAGTGCACTAGTGTGATTCTATGGTCAAGACAAACCAATACCAAATCACACTACAACCATTCTGATGGTTTATCCAAAGCCATCTCGATTGTGAGCCTTTACTTATACTTTACAAGGAGCCGATAATATGGTCTCCCATGTGACACCACACACCATGTTATCTACAATGTAATGTATTAGACAATATGCATAATCATAAAAATATGCAAACAATGATCATGTGATTCTTATTTCAAAAATAAAGATGTTCAAACAAAAGATAGACTTTTCAGTATACATCCCAACAATCTCCCACTTATACTAAAAGACTATGTTGTCCTCATACTACCATACATCTGATTCCCCTTCCCTCCACATGCCTATCAAAGCTCTCGCTAAAAGGGCCTTAGTGAAAGGATCTACCAGGTTATCCTCTGATGCAATCTTGGCCATAACAACTTCTCCTCTCTTTACGATTTCTCGTATCAGGTGGTACTTGCACTCTATGTGCTTACTTGCCTTATGGGCTGGTGGTTCCTTTGAGTTTTCAACTGCACCACTATTATCACAATAAATTGTGATAGTTCTGGGCAAACCAGGAATCACATCCAAGTCCATCAGGAAGTTCCTAAGCCACACAGCTTCTTTGGCTGCCTCAGAGGCTGCCACATACTCAGCTTCCATGGTAGAGTCCTTCACGCATTTCTGCTTGACACTCCTCCATACAATGGCTCCACCTCCCAAAGTAAACACAAAACCTGAGGTAGACTTACTGTTATCCCTATCAGATTGGAAGTCAGAATTTGTGTAACCCACAGGGAGTAATTGGTCTGCCTAGTAAACTAGCATATAATCCCTAGTCCTTCTCAGGTACTTCAATATATGCTTTACCGCAATCCAATGCCACTGTCCTGGATTACTCTGATATCTGCTGACCATGCCCATGGCATAGCAGATATCTGGTCTCGTACATAGCATCGCATACATGAGGCTTCCTACCGCTAAACCATAAGAAACTGCCTTCATCTCCTCTATCTCGTCAGATGTTCTAGGACACATCTCCTTAGATAGAGGAACTCCATGCCTGAAAGGTAGAAAGTCCTTCTTGGAGTTCTGCATGCTAAAACGATCCATAATCATGTCTATGTATGAATCTTGGGATAAGCACAACATCTTTTTCCTGCGATCTGTTATAACCTTGATCCCAAGGATGTGTCCAACTTCTCCCAAGTCCTTCATATCAAACTGTTTGGAACAACCATACCCTTACGTCTGATAAAACCTTGATATTGTTGTCAATCAACAAAATATCATCTACGTATAGTACAAGAAATACCACTACGTTTCCATCACATCTCTTGTATACACAAGACTCATCCGGACTTTGAAAAAATCCATAAGACTGGATTACCTCATCAAAGCGGATGTTCCAAGACCTTAAAGCTTGCTTCAATCCATAAATGGACCGATTAAGCTTACACACAAGATGCTCTTTGCCTTTAGCAATGAATCCCTCTGGTTGCTTCATATAGATATTTTCCTCAAGACTTCCATTAAGGAAAGCTATCTTGACATCCATCTGCCACACCTCATAATCCATATGAGCTGCTATGCATAAGAGAATCCGGATGGACTTAAGCATGGCTACCGACGAAAAGGTCGCCTCATAATCGATACCCTTTTTCTGAGTATACCCCTTCGCAACAAGTCTCGCTTTGAGGGTCTCAACCTTCTCATCTATTCCTCTCTTTCTTTTTTAGATCCACTTACATCCTATGGTTTTTACAATCGGGTGGTTCTACAAGCTCCTAGACCTGATTCGAATCCAAAGATTCAATCTCAGCATTCATTACACTTTGCCAAGATACTGCATCTTTATCTTGGATTGCCTCATCATATGTTCAGGGATAGGGTTCATGTTCGCCAGGGACCAAATCATAAGACTCTCCCAAGAACATGAATCTATCAGGCTGTCTCACAACCCTCCCACTACGACGAGACACCACCTATGTATCCTCTGTGACACACGGTGCAGTGAAATGTGGTATATCTTCTTGTACCGTTGGTACTAAAGAAGTGACTTCCCCATTTAATTCCTCCAGAACAATTTTACTCTTGGGCTTGTGGTTCATCATATAGTTTTCATCTAGAAATCTGGCATGTTAGTAATATATGAGAGATATCCTAAGGCAATCGCCTTATGTATGAACCATTTATATGATAAATGAAGATTCACTATTTTAGTATACATGGTTTCATGTATTTGATTGGATCATAAACACATTTACTGAATGTCCGCGATATGACTCACAGCATGAGAGAATTTGTGATTGGATCACAACTAGTGAGTATCTCTACATGTGTAATTGTGTTGTATCAGAATTATCCCTAGTCGATGAATTGATGGATTTGGACACCATCAATTCTGTCAGGACTAGCACGAGAAATACTCCTTGGTGTATCCAAGCAGTTGATTCTCACTAGTTGGAGACATTGTGATGTCCGGAGTTAATCGTGGAGCTAGTTATGGTAACTAGTTCATTGGAGTGATCAACCGTAAGACTTCATATTGTTCTCTGCATATATAGATATGTCAATGAATTCTTACTGTAGCTTAAGTGCGATGTTCCTTTGACTTGTGGTATTCAAGTCATTTTGATCATAAAGACTTATGCTTTGACATCTTAAGCAAGCATCTCTGAGGAGATGTGGACCTGGGATGATTGGGTAAAAGTCGAAGTGATCGAAGGTGTTTGAATAGCCTATAAAGGATTCACCACTCCTTGCGAGGAGATGTATACCCAAGGCCTCTCGACGGATTGTTACTAAAGTCTTTAGCCAAAGCATTACATGTTTAGAGTAAGGTACTCTTCGATACATGTGCAGTAACTAGAATCCGTAGGACGAGGAAATGATACTTGGGCTAGGTGTGACGTAGTCAGCCTAGTGGGGACTGACACTATAGACCATGTCCTGAACCAAGTGGGTATAAGATAAGTGAAGGGAATGGGGCACGATTCATTCGAGCTGCTGAAGGGTTTCAGAAATAGTTCTGGATCAACCGTTGATCTTTTCGGTTAATTGGGGATCATGATGTACTACTAGGTGCCACTCATGATCGTTCTATAATTAATGGTTAATTATAGACGACCAACATAAACCGAGAACCTATTTGGTCACACGCACAACGAGCGTAATCCAAAGGATTTAAAACGAGCTTGAGAATGAGATTCTAAGACCGAGAGAAACTGGGTTTGGTTGGACCAAACATGGAGCGAGCATGAAATCGTTTCAGTCGCAATGGAAGTGTGGATGGGACGTGTCTTATGAAGACATAATGGATGAACCAAAATGGTTTGGTTCTAATCCAATGGAGGAGAATAAACCAAAGGGTTTGGTTTATTTTAAACGAATGAACAAAAGTTTGTTCGGTTCGTTTTAACTTAAAATAAACCATCATGGTTTGGTTTATTTTAACTTATATTAATGGAGCGGGTTAACGGGCCTTATGGTTATGATCCGATAACCATTAAGTGAATTAGTTCTCTATAAAAGAGGGCTTAAGGGTTTGTTAAGCCCTAATCCAAAAATCCCTTGACCTAATTGTTGCCGCCGCCCCTTCCTCTCCTTGGAGAAGTCGGTGCCAACCTCCATTGCCGCCGCCCACCCCCTTGTGCCGCCGTCCAAATTGTTGCCGGCGTCCAAGCTTCGGCCGGTGATCCTCCGACAACTCTCCGGTGATCTCCTTTGGGTTCGGCATCAAGGTGAGCTTCATCCTACCCTTTTTGGCCGGCCCTTACTCCTCCACCAAAGCTGTCCAGTTTTCTGGACAGCTTGTTTCCCTCTTGTCGGAGCATCATTTGGACGACGTTTGGAGCTCTGACAGTGGTAGCCTTGCCGGGGATTCGATCTCCGGTAATCCTCATAGGTGGAGGATGAAGGATTCGTCAAACGGTTGACGAATACCTCTCCGGAGAAGCGAGTTTTGAGGACTCATTTTTGGATCCGAATTTGGATTTGGATTTTGATCTTCTCTCGATCACATCGTCTTCAACACGAGGCTAGTAACCCGTACGAAGACGAAGCTCGTGACTTGGTGAAGTCATCCTGAAGATACTCGGCGTGGATACGGATAGAGACGATTCTAACAAGGATCGTTCCGGTTGATGCCTTTCCCGCTACGCGTGATATGTTTACCAATTTAAATTTCCTTTTATTGCAAAATTTAAATTTATGGTTATGTCTACACATGTTGTACTATACATGCGTGTGATGTGTGTGTTGTAATAAATGTAGATTTATTATTTTTATTTCTTCCGCTGTGCACATGTTTACCAAACATATTCGAATACACACTCGCCACGGTGCCGGAAACCCAACAGTGGTATCAGAGCCCAGGTTGTGTTTCGACATAATCGTAAAACGGTTTTGCGATAGTCATAATGATATTTCTGGAAATTTTCTACTTTTGGAAAGTTAGAAGTATTTATAGAAATTTTTCAATTTTGGAAAGTCTAGATGTATTTATGGAAATCTTCCACTTTTGAAAATTTGGAAGTATTTAAGGAAATTGATATTTTCCTTAAATAAAATATTTGATTAGATTTTGGAAATTTGTTTCCTAATTTAATCATGATTTGATTTGAGAAATCAAATCTTAAAAATATTTTATTTCCATAAGTAGTTTTGATGATTTAGGAAATTGATTTCCTAAATTGACTTTCCTTAATCAACTATTTCCACAAATAAAATATGTGATTAGATTTGGAAATTTGTTTCCTAATTTAATCATGGTTTGATTTGGAGAATCAAATCTTAAACATATTTTATTTTCATAAATAGTTATGACAAATAAGGAAATATTGTACATGACATAATTGTATGCCATGTAATTGCATTAGATGCATATCATATTGCCATGCGTGTCGTGACATATAGATGTATGCCATGTATGTCATGCCATGTAGATAATAGTTATTTGCATGAAAAGAGGATGAGACATAAAAACCCTAACTCAATATTAAAGCCTACACCTTCCATTAATATGGTTAGAACCAGAGTTCCGTTTCTTGTTCGGGTTGTTGGACTCTCTCCAAGCCCGGCTTGAACCCGAACATGTTCAAACCATGGAATAGTTTAATACTAATATGGTAAGAGTCAGAGATCAATCGTTAGCTTTAGTTGTTGGACTCACTCCAAGCCGGACTAATTGGTTGAATGCACTCTAACCATATTAAAACTATTTCTCGATTAATGGGTTGACTTTAACCTGGAGCATCGGCTTGTTGGACTCTCTCCAAGGTCGATGTAAAGGGAGGTAAAGTTGGGTGCTATGCATATAATGCATACTTGTTAATGTGCTAACAACCCGATGTATGTGTGAACATTCAAATAGTTGATAGCACATTGTGATAGTTGCATATACGTGATATGCAATCGGTATAGTTGATACCTACCATCGTAGTTATGAATGGCTTGTTGGACTCTCTCCAAGGTGTTCATATCTATGATGGATATCAACCCATTCGAAGATGGACCTACAATCTCCCGAAGTGATTTTGGGGTTTTTGAAATTCGAAAAATGAATGGGATTTATAAATGTATATTGATGCATTTTAAAATCATTTTCTCATATATTCTCGTTTTGTATTTCTAGGTCAATCGATTGATCATGACGTCTTTGAATTTGCGCACTATTTTGGATTCAAACAAACTTACTGGGCTTAACTTCCTGGATTGGCTTAGAAACCTGAGAATTGTTCTCAAGGTGGAAAAGCTAGCATAAGTCCTTGAAGAGCCTCTTCCCAACCGTCCTAAGGACAATGCAACTCCAGACCAAATGTTGGTCTATCAGAAGCATGTGGCAGATTCTGAGCTGGCGAGTTGCATCATGCTAGCGGCGATGGTACCTGAGCTGCAAAAGCAGCATGAGCATATGGATGCTAATACTATGGTCTTCCATCTTCATGAGTTGTTCGATTAGCAAGCGAGATCCGAAAGGTTCGAGGTCTCTAGGCTCTTCTTCACCATGAAGATGCAAGAAGGTTCATCTGTAGTGCAGTTTGTGCTAAAGATGAACGGGTACATCGAGCGGCTAGCCACCCTCAGGTTTGTGATGGATCATGAATTAAGTATTTACTTAATTCTGCATTTTTTACCCAAGAGTTTCTCAAAATTTGTCATGAACTATCGGATGAACAAATTAGAATCCACTATTCCTGAGCTCCTTAGTATGCTGAAGACTGTGGAGCCTTCTGTGAAGCATGAGGAGAAGGCGGTTCTGTTAGTTGATTCCTCAAAGAAAGTTTCTAAGAGGAAGGCAAAAGAACAGAAGAAAGGGAAGAACAAGGAGGCAAAGAAGGCAGAACAAGCACAAAAGGGCACTTGCCATCACTGTGGCAAGGAAGGCCACTGGCACAGAAATTGCAAGATTTATCTTGAGTCCACGAAGAAGAAGAAGGCATCCGATACCCCATCCTCTTCAGGTATCTTTGTTATTGATTGTCATTCTATTTCCTTAGACACATGGGTATTGGATACTGGGTGTGGATCACATATATGTAATGACATACAGGGGCTAAGGAATAGAAGAAGACTCGTCAGAGTGGAGTCAAATTTGCGAGTTGGCAATGGAGCAAAAGTTGCTGCGGTCACCATCGAAACTTATTTGCTGAAGCTCCCTAGTGGACTAGTCTTGGAACTGGACAATTGCTATTGTGTTCCTTCTCTAATAAAGAACATTGTTTCTATTTCTTGCTTAAATATAAATGGTTTCCATTTAACGTTTAGTAACAATTGTTGTTATATAATTTTGAATGGCGTACTTTATGGAACTGGAACTTTGAGCAATGGAATTTATATGTTGGACGTATCCAGTGACATTTTCAATATCGAAGCGAGCAACAAGCGTGCTCGAAAGGATGATCAATTAGACTCCTACATGTGGCATTGTCGTCTTGGCCATGTAAGCAAGAAATGCATGTCCGAATTACACCGATGTGGAATTCTGGAATCGTTTGAATTGGATTCGTACGATACATGCGAATCATGCTTAAAAGGCAAGATGACTAAGTTACCTTTTACTGGAAAAGGTGAATGAGTGGGAGAGTTACTAGGTCTAATACATACTGATGTATGTGGACCAATGTCAACTCAAGCTTTAGGAGGCTATAGCTACTTCATTACCTTCACCGATGATAACTCACAGTTTGGGTATATGTTCTTGATGAAACACAAGTCTGAAGCCTTTGAAAGGTTCAAAGAATTCAGAAATGAAGTAGAGAAACAACATGACAAGAGTATTAAAATACTTCGATCGGATCGAGGTGGTGAATACTTAAGTCAAGAGTTTCTTGATTATCTAAGAGACAATGGCATATTGTCTCAATGGACTCCGCCATATACACCACAGCATAATGGTGTATCTGAGAGGCGTAACCGGACCTTTTTGGACATGGTCAGGTCAATGATGAATCATGCGAATCTTCCCAAGTCCTTTTGGGGCTATACACTTCAGACAACTGTTTACTTGTTAAATAGAATGCCAACCAAGGTAGTCTCTACTACTCCATATGAGATATGGAATGGTAAGAAACCTCATGTATCTTACTTAAAGATATGGGGTTGTCCAGCTTATGTGAAGCGGACTGTATCAGACAAATTGGATGCTAATTCTGATAAATGTCTATTTATTGGATACCCTAAGGAAATAAGGGGTTACCAATTCTATCATCCTGTGGAACAAAAGGTGTTTGTTTCAAGGCATGTTGTGTTTCTAGCGAAAGAATTTCTCTTGCAAGAAAATAGTAGGAGTGTCGTCGAGCTTGAGGAGGCTCGAGAGACTCAAATAGACATTGATGAGATACCTGGTGAAGCACAACAGCCGATAACTCATAGTTATGAGCAATCGGCTAGACCTACTGTAACACCACATCTTCATAGATCTGGTAGAACACGCAACATTCTTGAGAGATATGGATTTCTCGTATGTGAATCGAATGACATGTTACACATTGATGATGAGGAGCCTACCAGTTATGAAGAATGTGCTGACAAGTTGAGAAAGGGATAAGTGGCTTGATGCCATGAAGTCGGAAATGGATTCCATGTATGAAAACCAAGTTTGGAACTTGGTTGACCCACCTGAAGGCATTAAGCATATAGGGTGCAAGTGGGTTTTAAAGAAGAAAACCGACATGGATGGTAATGCGATTACCTATAAAGCTAGATTAGTGGCGAAAGGATATCGTCAAAAACAAGTTGATGATTATGACGAAACCTATTCGCCTGTAGCTATGCTTAAATCTATTCGGATGCTCCTGGCCATAGTGGCTCATTATGATTATGAGATATGGCAAATAGATGTGAAAACAGCTTTCCTTAATGGAAATCTGCTCGAGGACATGTGTATGATATAGCCTGAGGGTTTCACTTCGGTTGATAAAACCAAGGTATGCAAATTGCGACGATCCATACATGGATTGAAGCAAGCATCCAGGAGATGAAATATCCGTTTTGATGAGACAATCAAAAGTTTGATTTCTCACAAAATCCAGACGAACCTTGTGTGTGTTGGAATGTATACTGAAAGCCTAGCTCTTTTTGTATGAATATTTTATTTTGAAATAAGAATCACATAATCATTGTTTGCACTTTATATATTTATTATATGTGTGCATATTGTCTAATATTTTACATTGTAGATAACATGGTGCTTGGTGTGGAACAGAAGGTCATGTTATCTGTTCCTTGTAAAATATAAGTAGAGGCTCACAACCAAGATGGTTTTGGACAAACCATTGGCATGGTTGTAGTGTAGCTTGGTATTGTTTTGTCTTGAACATAGAGTTACACTGGTACACTTAGGTGTATTGAGCAGGACCGACATAGAGGTGATTCAATTTAGTACTGACTACATAATTGAATCGGACCTCGGATATTATGTTGTACATGCTCTTAATCCCGATATAATAACGGGCACATGTACTTAGTATTTATTTCTTTGATTTACCAGTGGGTGAGATTTAGATGGATTAAATCAATATGCCCGGTAAGTTGGGAAATAATATTATTTACATGGTGTGCCGTTGATTATAGGAGGAAACCGTGTCCTATATATTAGGTTGATGATGTCCCCTTGAGGAGCTCATAAAGTTCATCATGTAAACCCAGCTGGTTGACTTAGTCAACGTGATGATAAAGTTGAGTGGTACTACTCGAGGAATTAGATATTAATTAATTGATGGTCAGTAAATCAATTAATTGATGGACATTCGATATCTTAAACATGGGGAGATTAATGTACGAATAATATATGGAGCCCATATTAATTTATGGGGGTTGGTGAGGTAGTTCAATGATGATCCTCTAGTGGAATGGAACATCATTGATGGATCAAGTTAGTGTGGTTCCGATCCATCGGGTGGCCAAGACCCAACTCCTCCTTATGGTCCCTATCGTAGCCTAATATAATCCTTGTGAAGTCTAGATCCAAGAATGTAAAACAAAACCTAGAACCAACGGTTGGGATTAAATCCCTAGATCCGATGGTTAGGATGAAACACTAGAACCAACGGTTGGGATTAAATCCCTAGATCCGATGGTTAGGATGAAACCCTAGAATCGACGGTTGAGATTAAATCCCTAGATCCGACGGTTGGGATAAAACCCTAGATCCGACGGTTGGGATGAAATCCTAGATCCGACGGTTGGGATAAAATCCTAGATCCGACGGTTGAGATGAAACCCTAGATCCGACGGTTGGGATAAAACCCTAGATCCGACGGTGGAGGTTAAATCCCTAGATCCGACGGTGGAGATTAAAGGAGTCCTAAGCCTAACTCTATAAAAGGAAAGCTTAGGGTTGGGCGGCAATGATCAATTGATTGAGGAATTAGGGTTTTGGCTCATCCAAAAGTGGGTGGCTAGGGTTTTTGGGTGGCTAGGGTTTTGGAGCAAAACAAGTGGGCGGCAACTCTTCCTTCTAGTTGATTGCCGGCGCCCATCCTCCTCCATCAACACTTGGCCGGCGCCCATCCTAGAGGCCTCTCCCTTCTTCCTTGGCCGGCGGTTCTCCTTCCATAGGTGGCCGGCATTCATCTTCCTCCCTTCATCCTAGAGTGGCCGGCGACAACACTTCTTGAAGTTGGCCGGCGCATCATCCAATTGTTCCTTGGCCGATGGTTGCACCAAATTCCTTAATTTGGTGGCCGGTTCTAGATAGGAAGGTATTTGTTGTTTCTTTTCTTTGTTCGCAGCGGACAAGATGGAGAAGAAAGCGATCTAGAAGGCTTCTACTCGTGGAGGATCTTCGTCCACATGTCGTCCACGAGAAGGATAGGACATACGGTAGAAGATCGTGAGGTATAAAGTTATTTTAACTTTATTTATAGATCTGAGCTTGTTATTTTATGTTTTGATTATGCATGTGTAAATTAGTAAATATAATGTATAATCATGGACCCCGAAGACAAACACAAAAACCGGCGATCTGTCCGTCGTCTCTTCCGCGGCTAACCAACTAGAAGAGTTGAGTTGCTTGAACAACAAGTTTGTTCAAGCGATCACTCAAGTTGTTAGCACGACGATGAAATGGTTGTGCTAAAGAAGCTCATCCCATCCGGATTAATTCTTTCATTAGTGAAAATTTTAATCCGGGGACATGAGAGCCAATGAGCCACCAAAGCGACACCCTACAGTGTGTACAAGAAGGTTAGTGGGAGTGCAATCGTGTTCCTAGTATTGTATGTCGATGACATATTACTTAAAGGAAACGATGTTTCAATCTTACAGTCAGTTAAAGTTTGGTTATCCAAGACATTCTCCATGAAAGACCTGGGAGAAGCAACCTACATCCTTGGGATTAAGATCTATAGAGATAGATCGAAACAATTGCTTGGTCTTTCGTAGTCTACATATATAGACCGAGTGCTAAAGAGGTTTAGCATGTCGGAATTCAAGAAAGGTTTCCTACCCATCAGGCATGGGGTACTCCTTTCGAAGTCTATGTGTCCGCGCACAGAAGACGAGAGGATTTGCATGAGTAAGATTCCCTATGCATCCGCAATAGGATTTATCATGTATGCTATGTTATGTACGAGGCCCGATGTATCGTATGCTCTGAGTGTCACGAGCAGATACTAGTCTGATCCAGGAATGGATCATTGGGTGGCTGTTAAGACGATCCTTAAGTACTTAAAAAGAACTAAGGATGTGTTCCTAATATATGGAGAAGGGGACATGGTGATACGCGGGTATACGAGTGCCAGCTTCCAGACTGACAAGGATGATTCCAGGTCTCAGTTTGGATACGTGTTCACCTTGAATGGGGGCGCAATGAGTTGGAAAAGTTCCAAACAAGACACTATAGCGGATTCTACCACTGAGGCAGAATACATTGCAGCTTCGGAAGCAGCAAAGGAAGCGGTTTGGATCAAGAAGTTCATTTTTGAACTTGGTGTGATTCTAGCCATTCTTGAAGCAATACCGGTCTACTGTGACAACAATGGAGCAATTGCATAGGCGAAAGAGCCAAGGTCTCATCAACGATCCAAACATGTGCTTTGCCGCTATCATCTTATCAGAGAGATCATCAGTAGGAAAGAAATACAAATCGAGAAAATCCCCACTGAAAGGAACTTAGCGGATCCTTTGACTAAGGACCTCAAAGTAAGTTTGAGGGTCATGTTAAAGCTTATGGTATTGGATACCGTAGCGATTGGCATTAGGCCAAGTGGAAGTCTGTTAGTAATATATGAGAGATGTCCTAAGGCAATCGCCTTATGTATGAACCATTTATATGATAAATGAAGATTCACTATTTGAGTATACATGGTTCCATGTATTTGATTGGATCTTAAACTCATTTACTGAATGTCCGCGATACGACTCACAGCATGAGAGAATTTGTGATTGGATCACAACTAGTGAGTATCTCTACATGTGTAATTGTGATTTATCGGAATTATCCCTAGTCGATGAATTGATGGATTTGGACACCATCAATTCTGTCGAGACTAGCACGAGGTATACTCCTTGGTGTATCCAAGCAGTTGATTCTCACTGCTGGAGACATTGTGATGTCCGGAGTTAATCGTGGATGCTAGTAATGGTAACTAGTTCATTGGAGTGACCAACCGTAAGACTTCATATGGTTCTCTGCATATATAGATATGTCAATGAAGTTCTTACTGTAGCTTAAGTGCAATGTTCCTTTGACTTGTGGTATTCAAGTCATCTTGATCATAAAGACTTATGCTTTAACATCTTAAGCAAGCATCTCTGAGGAGATGTGGACCCGGGATGATTGGGTATAAGTCGAAGTGATCGAAGGTGTTTGAATAGCCTATAAAGGATTCACCACTCCTTGCGAGGAGATGTATTCCCATGGCCTCTCGTCGGATTGTTACTAAAGTCTTTGACCAAAGCATTACATGTTTAGAGTAAGGTACTCTTCGATACATGTGCAGTAACTAGAATTCGTAGGACGAGTAAATGATACTTGGGCTTGGTGTGACGTAGTCAGCCTAGTGGGGACTAACACTATAGACCATGTCTTGAACCAAGTGGGTATAAGATGAGGAAGGGAATGGGGCACGATTCATTCGAGCTGCTGAAGGGTTTCAGAAATAGTTCTGGATCAACCGTTGATCTTTTCGGTTAATTGGGGATCATGATGTACTACTAGGTGCCACACATGGTCGTTCTATAATTAATGGTTAATTATAGATGGCCAACATAAACCGAGAACCTATTTTGTCACACACACAACGAGCGTAATCCGAAGGATTTAAAACGAGCTTGAGAGTGAGATTCTCAGACCGAGAGAAACTGGGTTTGGTTGGACCAAACATGGAGCAAGCATGAAATCGTTTCAGTCGCAATGAAAGTGTGGATGGGTCGTGTCTTATGAAGACATAATGGACGAACCAAAATGGTTTGTTTCTAATCTAATGGAGGAGAATAAACCAAAGGGTTTGGTTTATTTTAAACGAATGAACCAAAGTTGGTTCGGTTAGTTTTAACTTAAAATAAACCATCATGGTTTGGTTTATTTTAACTTATATTAATGGAGCAGGTTAACGGGCCTTATGATTATGATCCGATAACCATTAAGAGAATTAGTTCTCTATAAAAGAGGGCTTAAGGGTTTGTTAAGCCCTAATCGAAAAAGCCCTTGACCTAATTGTTGCCGCCCCCCCCCCCCTTCCTCTCCTTGGAGAAGTCGGCGCCAACCTCCATTACCGCTTCCAACCCCCTTGTGCCGCCGTCCAAGCTTCAGATGGTGATCCTCCGGCAACTCTCCGATGATCTCCTTTGGGTTCGGCATCAAGGTGAGCTTCATCCTACCCTTTTTGGCCGGCCCTTACTCCTCCACCAAAGCTGTCCAGTTTTCTGGACAGCTTGTTTCCCTCTCGTCGGAGTGTCGTTTGGACGACATTTGGAGCTCCGACAGTGGTAGCCTTGCCGGGGATTTGATCTCCGGTAATCCTCATAGGTGGAGGACGAAGGATTTCTCAAACGGTTGACGAATACCACTCCGGAGAAGCGAGTTTTGAGGACTCAATTTTGGATCCGAATTTGGATTCGGATCTGTAGGCAATCGTGCTATTCCTCGAAATGCTCATCGGCTCCCATGTCACCGGATTAAAATTTTCACTAATGAAAAACTAATCCGGATGGGATGAGTTTCCTAAGCACAACCAATTCATCGTCGTGCTAACGACACGAGCGATCGCTTGAACAAACTAGTTGTTCAAGCAACACAACTCTTCTAGGCTAGGCACAATGATCATGTGATTCTTATTTCAAAATAAAGATGTTCATACAAAAGAGCTAGGCTTTCAGTATACATCCCAACAATCTCCCACTTATACTAAAAGATTATGTTGTCATCATACTGTCATACATCTGATTCCCCTTCCCTCCACATGCCTATCAAAGCTCTCGCTAGAAGGGCCTTAGTGAAAAGGGTCTACCAGGTCATCCTCTGATGCAATCTAGGCGACAACAACTTCTACTTCCTTTACGATTTCTCGTATCAGGTGGTACTCGCACTCTGTGTTTACTAGCCTTATGGGCTCATGGTTCCTTCAAGTTTGCAACTGCACCATTATTATCACAATAAATTGTGATAGTTTTGGGCAAACCAGGAATCACATCCAAGTCCATCAGGAAGTTCCTGAACCACACAACTTCTTTGGCCGCCACAGGGGCTGCCATATACTCAGCTTCCATGGTGGAGTCCACCACGCATTTCTGCTGGGCACTCCTCCATACAATGGCTCCACCTCTTAAAGTAAACACAAAACCTCAGGTAAACTTACTGTTATTCCTATCTGATTGGAAATCGCAATCCATGCAACCCACAAGGAGTAATTGGTCTGCCCGATAAACTAGCATATAATCCCTAGTCCTTCTCAGGCACTATAATACATGCTTTTACTGCAGTCCAATGTCCCTGTTCTGGATTACTCTGATATCTGCTAACCATGCCCACGGCAAAGCAGATATCTTGTCTCGTACATAGCATACATGAGGCTTCCTACTGCCAAAGCATAAGGAACCGCCTTCAGCTCCTTTATCACCTCAGATGATCTAGGACACATCTTTTTAGATAAAGTAACTCCATACCTGAAAGGTAGAAAACCCTTCTTGGAGTTCTGCATGCTAAAACGATCCAAAATCATGTCTATGTATGAAGCTTGGGAAAAGCACAACAACCTTGATCCCAAGGTTGTGACCCACTTCTCCCAAGTCCTTCAAAACTGTTTGGACAACCATACCCTTACGTCTGATAACACTCTGATATTGTTGCCAACTACCAAAATATTATCTACGTATAGTACAAGAAATACCACTACATTTCCGTCACATCTCTTGTATACACAAGACTCATCCGGACTTTGAATAAATCCATATGTCTGGATTTACCTCATCAAAGCGGATGTTCCAAGACCTCAAAGCTTGCTTCGGTCCATAAACGAACTGATTAAGCTTACATACAATACGCTCTTTTCCCTTAGCAATGAATCCCTCTGGTTTCTTCATATAGATGTTTTCCTCAAGACTTCTATTAAGGAAAGTTGTCTTGACATCCATCTGCCACACCTCATAATCCATATGAGCTGCTATGCATAAGAGCTCCCAGACCTGACTTGAATCCACATATTCAATCTCAGTATTCATTGCACTTTGCCAAGATGCCATATTTATATCTTGGATTGTCTCGTCGTATGTCTAGGGATTAGGTTCATGTTTGCTAGGGACCAAATCAGAAGATTCACCCAAAAACATGAATCTAAGAGGCTGTCTAACAACCCTCCCACTACGACGAGGTATCATTTGCGTATCCTCTGTGACACGCGGTGCAGTGACATGTGGTATATCCTCTTGTACCGGAGGTACTAAAGAAGTGACTTCCCTTTTAACTCCTCCAGAAAAATTTTACCCTTGGGCTTGTGGCTCATCACATATTCTTCCTCTGATCTCCCTCTGATCTCTAAGACTATAAAACAAGTCAGAATAACTCATCATCGATCTAACCATCTCCATAAGAGTCCTATTCCTTCGCTCTGCTACACCGTACTACTGGGGTGTGTCAGGTGCAGTCAATTGGGATTGAATCCCAACCTCTGATAAGTAGTTCCTAAACTCTCCCAAGAGGTTCTCACCACCACGATCAGATCGTAGTGTCATCCATATCTTGAATAATTGTCTATAAAAGAGACAAAATATTCAAGACCACCTCTTGTCTAGATAGTCATAGGACCACACAAATCAGAATGAATCATTTCTAACACATCTTTGGCTCTATACCCCTTGGCCTTAAAAAGGCCTCTTGGTCATCTTACTCTTCAAGCAAGATTCGTAGGTTGGGAGATCCTCCACCACTAATGAACCCAAAGGTCCATCAGCTATCAACCTTTGAATTCTGCTTAGGTTAATGTGACCAAGCCTAAGAAGCCAAAGATATGTTTGGTTCATCTTCGAAGGTTCTTTTCTCTTATTGGAATTAGAAGATGAGTTATTAACTTCAATTTGCATCGTGGGAGGTTTTGGTTCAAATTTCCTTTCAATGTACTTGAATAGAAATTCTCCCTATTCCTTTTTATAACAACTCTGTCATTAAAAGAAATAGAATATCCATCCATAATAATTTAGAAACTGAAACTAAATTCTTTCTAAATAAAGGTACATAAAGGGAATTTTCCAGAACCAAAGTTTTATTATTTTCAAGAGATAAATAAAACTTCTCCCACTGCAATAGCCGCCACCATCATGGCATTGCCCAAGTAAATGATAATCTCCCCTTTAGCTAGTCATCGGGTTTCCTGGAACCCCTTTGTTCTGTTTTGGATTGGGACAGTCCTTCTTCCAATGTCCATCCTGCTTGCAAGTGAAGTACTTGCCTTTCGGCTCTTTCACTCTTCCCTGAGATCCTCCCACCATCTTTGCTCCACCTTGTTTCTTCTTCTTCTTGCCTTTCGGCTTAGAAGTAGAAACCCTTTTGAGCAACAATGGCTTGAGGACACTATTTGAAGAGCGCATACTTGTACTCCTTAGCAGATAAGACAATATCTTGAATCTTTTCCAATCAACATTATTTAGGTACAGTAAGTTTATTTCCTTTAGTATCACAGTAAGTGGACTGAAAGTCAATTTTGAAAGTCCTAAGAATCACATAGATCATTACTTTAGATTTCAAAAAATTATTGATTCCTCAAATAATAAAATTTTGAAATCAACCAACACCTCAAAACACCGAGAATATCGCATGTCACACAGTGTGGACGTATACGAATTCTACATTTGTAAGGGGAGGTTTTACCCATTAATTTTATTATCTTGTCAACCTTACTTTTTGACAAATAAAATTAATAGTTGGTTCCTCTTTGGCCCTACAAATAAAAGCAGTGACTCCGATGGGGAGGATACTTTATATTTGCATCTAAGTGTGCACCATTACACGATACTAAGGGAATTATTTCGGATTATGTGCCTTACCGCTGTGGAAGTACACACGCTCCTAGATAATTTCCTATAACCATTATTTGACCTAGTGATCCGCAAACAAACTCATCCGCAGGGAGGAAGGCACTCAGAGCCGACACGCAAGTTTGTTGCATCACACGTCAAATTGTAATGGAGCCCACGGGAATTAATTAAAATATCCCTCTCCCACTTAGTAAATTGAAAATGAGGAATTTTCAAGCACACACAACATGCTTATTATTACTGTAGATTTCAATAAAAATTATTTATTCCTCAAACAATAAAATTTTGAAATCAACCAACACCTCAAACACCGAGAACATCGCATGCCACGATAGTGTGGACGTATACGAATTCTACATTTGTAAGAGGAGGTTTTACCCATTAATTTTATTATCTTGTCAACCTTACTTTTTGATAAATAAAATTAATAGTTGGTTCCTCTTTGGCCCTACAAATAAAAGCAGTGACTCCGATGGGGAGGATACTTTTTATTTGCATCTAAGTGTGCACCATTACACGGTACTAAGGGAATTATTTCGGATTATGTGCCTTACCGCTGTGGAAGTACACACGCTCCTAGATAATTTCCTATGACCATTATTTGACCTAGTGATCTGCAAACAAACTCATCCGATGGGGAGGAAGGCACTCAGAGCCGACGCGCAAGTTTGTTGCATCACATGTCAAATTGTAATGGAGGCCGCGGGAATTAATTAAAATGTCCCTCTCCCACTTAGTAAATTGAAAATGAGGAATTTTCTAGCACACACAACATGCATATAAAACAAATCAGCAATAAATATGGAAAAATCAGAATTTTTCCAACTATTATGGCATTGTTCTCCAATATGCGTCCCGTCGTGTCGCCACCTCGTCCGCTCCTCCTACGCCATGTACGAGCCAACCGGAGATCCGAGCCGAGAATAAAACCTATTTTATTTTACATCCATCGATCCTATACTCCACGAGGGAGTGTACATGAAATCTAGATCGAAAGTAAAATAAAATAAAGAGTGGCTAAACAATGCCATATTCAATTATAAAAATTAAATACTAATTTAGCCTCGTCAACCCCGAGGATTCAAATAATATACAATCACACACACATGCAATCACATACACACATATATAGCCATAATAGTTGGATCTTATGCCTGCAACCAAAAAGTTAGCCTACGCACAACCTACTATTATCCGGCATACACAATATATGATAAGTGCGTGAAAGTAACCGAATCCAAAACACACAAAACCGGAAACCGTGGCTCTGATACCAATTGTAGGCAATCGTGCTATTCCTCGGAATGCTCATCGGCTCCCATGTCACCGGATTAAAATTTTCACTAATGAAAAACTAATCCGGATGGGATGAGTTTCCTAAGAACAACCAATTCGTCGTCGTGCTAACGACACGAGCGATCGCTTGAACAAACTAGTTGTTCAAGCAACACAACTCTTCTAGTCGGTTAGCCGCAGAAGAGACGACGGACGGATTACCGGTTTTTGTGTTTATCTTCGGGGTACATGGTTATACAAATACATGCAAATGTAAACTAGTATAATCAACATATACTAACATAAAGAACATAAGCTAGCATATCAATAAGAACATGCAAAGAACAATAATAAAAGTTGTAAAACTTTTATACCTCTTGATCTTCTATCGTATGTCCTAACCTCCTTGTAGACTTCGTGTGGGCGAAGATCCTCCACAAGTTGAAGCTTCCTAGGTCTTCTTCAATCCAAAGAAAGAAGAACTCTCTTTCCCTTCTTGCTTGAGCCAACCACCAATCCACAAAGGATTGATGCCGCCGGCCCCAAGAATAGAGAGAATAATATGGAAACAACTAAGGAACCGAACTAGGGACAAACCCTAGCTTCTAGTGCCGCCGGCCAAGATGGAGTGAAGAGGAGAAAAGGAACATGTTGGGCGCCGGCCAAGGTATAGGGAAAAGAGAAGTAGCCGGCAACACCCTAGGAAGAAGAAGAGCACTTCCCCTATAGTTGCTGCCCAACCAAGCTTTCAAACCCTAGCCGCCCAACCTTTCTTCCTTTGGATTTCTTGCCGCCCAACCATGGTGGAGAGAAGAGATCTAGGAGCTAGCCACCTTCAAGGAAGAAGAAGAGATCTTCCACAAGTTGCCGCCCACCCTTCTTTCCTCACCTTGGCCGCCCATCCAAAGGAGCCAAACCCTAATTAGGGTTTCCTCCTTAGGGTTGCTTGCCGCCCAAGCAAGGCTTGGCAAAACCCTAATCTCCTTAGCATCCATCATCCAACCAAAAAACTTCCTTGCCGCCCAACCCAATCTCCCATATATATAGAGTTAGGTTTAGGCCTTGGTTTAATCTCCACCGTGGGTTCTAGGGTTTTAATCTCAACCGTCGGATCTAGAGATTTAATCTCAACCGTCGGTTCTAGGGGTTTAATCCCAATCGTCAGATCTAGAGATTTAATCTCAACCGTCGGTTCTAGAGTTTTAATCCCAACCGTCGGATCTAGAGATTTAATCTCCATCGTCGGTTCTAGGGATTTAATCCCAACCGTCGGATCTAGACATTTAATCTCAACCGTCGGTTCTAGGGATTTAATCCCAACCGTCGGATCTAGAGATTTGTTTTCCATCATTTGATCTAGACTTCATGAGGTTTATATTAGGCTATGATAGGGACCATGAGGAGGAGTTGGGTTTTGTCCACCTGATGGATCGGAACCACACAAACTTGATCCATCAATGATGTTCCATTCCACTAGAGGATCATCATTGAACTACCTCACCAACCCCCATAAATTAATATGGGCTCCATATATTATTTTTACATCCATCTCCCTGTGTTTAAGATATCGAATGTCCGTCAATTAATTGATTTACTGACCATCAATTAATTAACATCTAACTCCTCGAGTAGTACCACTCAACCTTATCATCATGTTGACTAAGTCAACCTGCAGGGTTTACATGATGATCCTTATGAGCTCCTCAAGGGGACATCATCAACCTAATACATAGGACACGGATTCCTCCTATAATCAACGGCACACCATGTAAATAATATCATTTCCCAACTTACTGGGCATATTGATTTAATCCATAGAAATCTCACCCTCTAGTAAATCAAAGAAATAAATACTAAGTACATGTGTCAGTTATTATATCGGGATTAAGAGCATGTATAACATAATATCCGAGGTCCGATTCAATTATGTAGTCAGCAACAAATTGAATCACCTCTATGTCGGTTATGCTCAATACACCTAAGTGTACTAGTGTAACTTTATGTTCAAGACAAAACAATACCAAGCTACACTACAACCATGCCAATGGTTTGTCCAAAACCATCTTGGTTGTGAGCCTCTACTTATATTCTACAAGGGACTGATAACATGATCTTCTGTGCCACACCCAAGCACCATGTTATCTACAATGTAAAATATTAGACAATTTTGCATAATCATAAAAATATGCAAACAATGATCATGTGATTCTTATTTCAAAATAAAGATGTTCATACAAAAGAGCTAGGCTTTCAGTATACATCCCAACAGAATCGTGATCTTCTCTCGATCACATCGTCTTCAACACGAGGCTAGTAACCCGTACGAAGACGAAGCTCGTGACTTGTTTAAGTCATCCCGAAGATACTCGGTGTGGATACGGATAGAGACGATTCTAGCAAGCATCGTTCCGATTGATGCCTTTCCCGCTACATGTGATACGTAAGGTATACGTAGTTAAATTTCCTTTTATTGCAAAATTTAAATTTATGGTTATGTCTACACATGTTGTACTATGCATGCGTGTGATGTGTGTGTTTTAATAAATGTAGATTTATTATTTTTATTTCTTCCGCTGTGCACATGTTTACGAAACTTGTTCGAACACACACTCGCCGCGGTGCCGGAAACCCAACATGGCGTTCATGCTAACGATCACCCTCCGATCTCTAGGACTATAAAACAAATCACCCTTCGTCCATCTAGGATAGCCAACAAACATTCGTACTTCTGTACAAGGTTCCAACTTACCATCATCTGCCTTCTGCACATGTGTTGGACTCCCCCATATCCGAATATGTCTTATTCTAGGCTTTCGTCCAGTCCACAATTCTATGGGAGTAGAAGGCACTGATTTAGATGGAACCAAGTTTAGAATGTACACCGTCGTATCTAGAGCATATCCCCAGAACAAATCTGGCAACTCAGAATAACTAATCATCGATCTAACCATCTCCATAAGAGTCCTATTCCTTCGCTCTGCTACACCATTCTGTTGGGGTGTGCCAGGTGCAGTCAATTGGGATTGAATCCCAGCCTCTGTTAAGTAATTCCTAAACTCTCCCAAGAGGTACTCGCCACCACGATCAGATCGTAGTGTCTTGATATTTTGACCTTGACGTTTCTCCACATCAGCCATGAATTCTTTGAACTTGTCAAAGCATTCAGACTTACGGTGCATCAGGTAAATGTATCCATATCTCGAGTAATCATCTATAAAAGAGACAAAATACTCGAAACCACCTCTAGCCTGGATAGACATAGGACCACACAAATCATAATGAACCAATTCTAACACATCTTTGGCTCTATACCCCTTGGCCTTAAAAGGCCTCTTGGTCATTTTACCCTCCAAGCAAGATTCGTAGGTTGGGAAATCCTCCACCACTAATGAACCCAAAGGTCAATCAGCTATCAACCTTTGAATTCTGCTTAGGTTAATATGACCAAGACTAAGATGCCAAAGATATGTTTGGTTCATCTTCGAAGGTTCTTTTCTCTTATTGGAATTAGAAGATGAGTTATTAATTTTAATTTGCATCATGGGAGCTTTTGGTTCAAGTGTGTACAAATTTCCTATCAATGCACCAGAACAGATAATTTTCCCTATTCTTTTTTATAACAACTTTGTCATTAAAAGAAATAGAATATCCATCCATAAATAATTTAGAAACTGAAATTAAATTCTTTCTAAATAAGGGTACATAAAGGCAAATCTTAATAACCAACACTTTATTTTTCTCAAAAGATAAATGAATGTCTCCCACTGCAACTCCTGCGACTTTCGTGGCATCCCCCAAGTACACGGTAATCTCCCCCTCAGCCAGTCGTCTGGTTTCCTAGAACCCCTACAAAGTATTGCATACATGATCAGTGGCTCCCGTATCTACACACCAGGTGCCGGTAGATAACACCGCTAAACATGTTTCAACGACTAGACCAAAAGATATACTTTTGTTCTGCTTGCAGTTGGGGCAGTCCTTCTTCCAGTGTCCAGTCTGCTTACAAGTGAAGCACATGCCTTTCGGCTTCTTCACTCCTCCCTGAGTACCTCCCATAGCCTTTGCCCCAGTTTGTTTCTTCTTCTTCTTGCCTTTCGGCTTAGAAGTAGAAACCTTTTGGGTAACCATGGCATGAGCCTGAGCAAGCCTTTCTGTCGACTGGAGAATGATATCGACCTGGGTTTCCCCATCGATCTCTGTTAGTAATATATGAGAGATGTCCTAAGGCAATCGCTTTATGTATGAACCATTTATATGATAAATGAAGATTCACTATTTGAGTATACATGTTTAATGTATTTGATTGGATCTTAAACTCATTTACTGAATGTCCACGTTATGATTCACAGCATGAGAGAATTTGTGATTGGATCACAACTAGTGAGTATCTCTACATGTGTAATTGTGATGTATCGGAATTATCCCTAGTCGATGAATTGATGGATTTGGACACCATCAATTCTGTCGAGACTAGCACGATGTATACTCCTTGGTGTATCCAAGTAGCTGATTCTCACTGGCTGGAGACATTGTGATGTCCGGAGTTAATCGTGGATGCTAGTTATGGTAACTAGTTCATTGGAGTGACCAGCCGTAAGACTTCATATGGTTCTCTGCATATATAGATATGTCAATGAAGTTCTTACTGTGGCTTGAGTGCGATGTTCCTTTGACTTGCGGTATTCAAGTCATCTTGATCAAGGAGACTTATGCTTTGACATCTTAAGCAAACATCTCCGAGGAGATGTGGACCCGGGATGATTGGGTATAAGTCGAAGTGATCGAAGGTGTTTGAATAGCCTATAAAGGATTCACCACTCCTTGTGAGGAGATGTATACCCATGGCCTCTCGTCGGATTGTTACTAAAGTCTTTGGCCAAAGCATTACATGTTTAGAGTAAGGTACTCTTCGATACATGTGGAGTAACTAGAATCCGTAGGATGAGGAAATGATACTTGGGCTAGGTGTGACGTAGTCAGCCTAGTGGGGACTGACACAATAGACCATGTCCTGAACCAAGTGGGTATAAGATGAGTGAAGGGAATGGGGCACGATTAATTCGAGCTACTGAAGGGTTTCAGAAATAGTTCTCGATCAACCGTTGATCTTTTCGGTTAATTGGGGATCATGATGTACTATTAGGTGCCACTCATGATCGTTCTATAATTAATGGTTAATTATAGATGGCCAACATAAACCGAGAACCTATTTGGTCACACGCACAACGAGTGTAATCCAAAGGATTTAAAACGAGCTTGAGAATGGGATTCTCAGACCGAGAGAAATTATGTTTGGTTGGACCAAACATAAAGCGAGCATTAAATTGTTTCAGTCGTAATGGAAGCGTGGATGGGCCGTGTCTTATGAAGACATAATGGATGGACCAAAATGGTTTGGTTCTAATCCAATGAATGAGAATAAACCAAAGGGTTTGGTTTATATTAAACGAATGAACCAAAGGTTGGTTCGGTTCGTTTTAACTTAAAATAAACCATCATGGTTTGGTTTATTTTAACTTATCTTAATGGAGAGGGTTAACGGGCTTTATGGATATGATCCATTAACCATTAAGAGAATTAGTTCTCTATAAAATAGGGCTTAAACCCTAATCCAAAAACCCGAATTTTGGAGTTGCCGCCCAACCTAGTTGTGCCGCCCCCTCCCTCTCCTCCACTAGTCGGCGCCAACCCTAGGTATGCCGCCGCCCAGCCTTTGTGCCGCCGTCCAAGTCATTGCCGGCGACCAAGCTTCAGCCGGTGAACCTCCGGCGACCCTCCGGTGATCTCCTCTAGGTTCGGTGATAAGGTGAGCTTCCATCTCTCCTTGGCCGGCCTCTATTCCTCCACCAAAAGCTGTCCAGTTTTTCTGGACAGCTTGTTTCTTTGTTGTCGGAGTGTCGTTTGGACGACGGTTAGTGCTCCGATAGCGCCTAACTTACCGGGGATTTGATCTCCGGTAATCCTCTGAGGTGGAGGACGAAGGATTCATCAATTGGTTGACGAATACCTCTCCGGAGAAGCGAGTTTTGAGAACTCGTTTTAGGATCCGAATATGGATTCGGATCGTGATCATCTCTCGATCACGTCGTCTTCAACACGAGGCTAGTAACCCGTACGAAGATGAAGCTCGTGACTTAGCGAAGTCATCCCGAGGAGCTCGGCGTGGATACGGATAGAGACGATTCTTACGAGGATCGTTCCGGTTGATGCCGTTCCCGCTACACGTCATACGGAAGGTATAACGTAGATAATTTTCTTTTATTGCAAATTTTAATTTATGGTTATGTCTACACTTGTTGTAATAGCATGCGTGTGTTGTGTGTGTTGTAATAAATATAGATTTATTATTTTTAATTGGTTCCGCTGTGCTCATGTTTACGAAACATGATCGAACACACACACGCCGCGGTGCCGGAAACCCAACAGTGGTATCAGAGCCCAGGTTGTGTTTCGACATAATTGTAAAATTGGTTTTTCGATAGTCATAATGTATTTCTGGAAATTTTCTAAATTTTGGAAATTTAGAAGTATTTATGGAAATTTTTCAATTTTGGAAAGTCTAGAAGTATTTATGGAAATCTTCCACTTTTGGAAAGTTGGAAGTATTTATGGAAATTGATATTTTCCATAAATAAAATATTTGATTAGATTCTGGAAATTTGTTTCCTAATTTAATCATGATTTGATTTGGGAAATCAAATCTTAAAATATTTTATTTCCATAAGTAGTTTCAATGATTTAGGAAATTGGTTTCCTAAATAGATTTTCCTTAATCAAATAATTCCATGAATAAAATATGTGATTAGATTTGGAAATTTGTTTCCTAATTTAATTATGATTTGATTTGGAGAATCAATTCTTTGTTGGATCGAAAGTGTCGCTAGAGGGGGGGGGGGTGAATAGCGATACGATGTCGTTAAAAAACTTTTGCAATAAGTAAAAAGCAAGTAGAGAGCTGAAATATAAAGTAGACAAGATATTTTTACGTGGTTCACAATCTTTCGATTGCTAATCCACGGCCCTAGTGATCCTTGATCACGTACGGAGGGCAATTCACTAAAACCACTCCTCTTCGTTGGAAGTAGGAGCAACGATTACAAAAAGAAATCAAGGCAAAGGGACACTCCCCCTTTCCTTGTTACGATTAAAGCACAAAGACAATTTAAAGAAGTAGAACTTAAATAAATATACCGACAACTCTTATAAGTAGAAGATGTAGCGTTGTCCGTGACTTCGTCGTAGCAAATGTGAGTAGTAGTAGCGACGCGACGGCGTGTTGAGAGCTCTTGAATTCTTGTAATTTGCTTGGCTTGAAAATGTCTATTTATGGATATTGATCTATGAATTTAGACATAGGTAGTGTCCAAGGTGAGGTTCAGTGTGCTTCGTTCAGTTACGTATTGCTGTTACCTAGAAGCTCAGGATGAGGTGTTTCATCCAACCACCTTGTGCCACCTCCAACCTCCTTGGGCGCCAACTTGAGGATGAGGTGTTTCATCCAACCACCTTGTGCCACCTCCAACCTCCTTGGGCGCCAACTTTGTTGGAGCCATTGTTTGCCACATCATGGGAGACCATCTTGTGCCAACTCACCTTATTTTGGGCGTCCACCACAGGAAGCTTGTGATGGTTTGGATGTCCACCTTGATGCCACATCACCCTTTGTACCAAAACACGAGTCAAGTCAAATTCACCCCTTGAAATTGAGCTCTTCTAAATTTGGAACTTGACTAGCGATTGGTGTAGTCAAAGGGTTTTGGGAATTTGATACAAGTTAGCTTAAAATATAAAAAGCGATGGTTCTAACCATCGATCTCGACCTAGACCTTCCATTGGAGGTATTGGGTCGGATCTACGCTTAACGACCTTGCCCGGCTTTCACGAGCTTACCTTGTAGCCTCGCTTAGGTCTTCACCGAGTACCTCGGCTTCCTCAGAAGTCCCTCTGGCGTTGCCCGACCACCTCGGTTCCCACCGGGTGTCATGAACCTTCCGCTCAACTTTAGCATTTTACGCACATAGGTGAGCTCGTAAGATAACAAATATACCCTTAACTATTGAGCCTTTTGCCATAATCAAAATACGGTTCGACTTTGGTGCCCCTTTGCACCAACAATCTCCCCCTTTTGATTCAGTGGCAAAGACCTAAAGTTAAGGAAAAATTAAACATAACTTGATGGCTAGCATAATGATTAAGCATGAATGAGCTAGCATAAAGATTAAATATGAATGAGCTAGCATAATGATTAAGCATGAATGAGCTAGCATAAAGATTAAATATGAATGAGCTAGCATAAAGATTAAATATGAATGAGCTAGCATAATGATTAAATATGAATGAGCTAGCATAATGATTAAGTATGAATGAGCTAGCATAAAGATTAAGCATGAGTGAGAAATATTATTGTTTCAAGTTCTCCCCTTTGAGGTAACCTCCCCCTTGACCGAAGGTGAGTTCTTGAAAAATAATTTTTACTCCCCCTTAATAGTTGCTTAAGTAAACGGAATTACTTAATATAAAAGGTAATAATTTTGTTTACTTTCTTCCTTACTTTTGTGACTTTCTCCCCCTTTTGCCTTAACTCAAAAAGTTTGTAAATATATTTTAGGGTTTGTAAGTCCAAGCAAGTTCCCAATATAAATATATATTTTTTTTAAAAATAATAATAAGCTTGAAAATATGTTCATCTAAAATGTACAACTCGGTTGGACTTGATTGATATAGAATGATCAATAAGTCTTGAAGGAGTTGATTAATTTAAATAATTATACTCCATGGTTCATGTCGATGCCGAATCTACATACGGAACCGAGGAGTAAGGTCCTAACATCTCACGCCCGTCTCGTGGCTAAGTACACAAACACATTAGTCCTATGTGTTGTGAGATGTGTTAGCTCCTTAAATCTATAGGTATATGATTTCTAAGGTAAGACTTAGGCTAATTTCATAAAAGAAGCAAAAGTAGAGTACATATATAGAAAAATTTAAATCCTACTCTATTACGCACATACCTAACTTTCGTCTTAATAAACTAAATTGACCGGGTAGTGGTTTGGTGAAGATGTCGCTAGGTTTGATTTGGACTCAACATACTCTAGTTGTATAGTTCCATTAGTTACATGTTCCCTAATGAAGTGGTGTTTAACTTCTATATGTTTTGTCCTAGAATGACATATTGGATTTTTAGTTAAGTTAATTGAACTAATGTTATCTATGTAGGTTTTAATGTTGTTAAAGATTAAGCTAAAGTCTTGGAGAGTGTGCTTCATCCACACGAGTGAGAGACACACTCACCCATCATAGCGTATTCGGCGGTGGTAGATAAAGCATAATCTTTGCTTCCTCTGCGCAACTTACTAGACTACAACCACTCGTGCTCTTTCTATCGAGTTTACTACCGGCATAGTCGGTCAGATGGCCGATTAGATTAAACTCGGTAGATCTAGGGTACCAAATACCTCGTTTAGCGTGCCCTTTAGATATCTAAGGATACACTTGACTAGGGTTAGGTGAGACTCCTTGGCAGTTTGTAACCTTGCGCACATACTTACCGTGAATAAAATGTCGGGTCGGGTTAAGTATAGGAGACTTCTATTGCGCTCTATAGTATTTTAGGTCAGCGGGTTTTGCTTCTACATCTTCGTTTATATTAACATTAGTTGCCATAGGTGTATTGATTATTTTAGCATCTTGCATTCCAAATCGATTTATTAAGTCCTTAGTATATTTTTGTTGATGTAAATATATTCCATCTTTAGTTTGTTTAATTTGTAAACCTAAGAAGAAACTTAACTCTCTACTAAATTCATTTCAAATTCACTTTCCATAAGTGAGATGAATTCGTTTAGCGAGGATCGAGTTGGTAGTTCCAAAATTATATCATCTACATAGATTTGGGCTATAAAGATTTCTTTTCCTACGGTTTTTCTGAATAAGGTTGGGTCGACTAAACCTTGGTTGAATCCTTTGGACTTAAGATAGATCGAAAGCCTTTCGTGTAAGCTCTTGGGGCTTGTTTGAGTCCATATAGGGCTTTCTTAAGTCTAAGGACATGGTCGAGGTTTATCTAGATTTTGAATCGGAGGTTGGTAGCGTAAACTTCTTCCTTAATGTATCCATTCAAAAATGCTGACTTGACATCCATTTGAAACAATTTAAAACCTCGATGTGCAGCATATGCTAACAACATTCGGATGGACTCTAGTCTTGCTACGGGGGCGTAGGTCTCATCGTAATCTAAACCTTCGACTTGACTAAATCCTTTTGCGACTAACCTAGCTTTATTTCTAACTACTTCACCTTTATCATCAAGTTTATTTCGAAATACCCACCTTGTTCCAATAATTGATTTTTCTTTAGGTGGTGGTACTAATTCCCAGACTTCATTTCTAGTGAATTGAGCTAGCTCTTCTTGCATAGCAATAATCCAGTCGGGATCAAGAAGTGCTTGTTCAATAGTTTTGGGTTCGATTTTGGAAATTAACGAGATTTGACTAATGTTTCGGTATGAAGCTCTAGTTCGAACCCCTAAATTTGGATCACCTATAACTTGATTGATAGGATGACTTGGGTTAGGGTCATCTATCACTTGGTCGATAGGATGACTTGGGTGAGTTCTAGTTTGACTTGGGTTAGAGTCATCTATCACTTGGTCGATAGGATGACTTGGGTTAGGACGAGATTCAAGTTCAAGATCAGTCGGGTTCGCTATAAGTTGATTTGCTAGTTGGTTTTGTTAAGGATTGAGCAGGTTCGTGTCCTTCGTCGAAAACTATATTAATGGTTTCTTCGACTCTAAGAGTGTCGTGATTGTATACCTATAAGCTCTCTTGGTGGTTGAGTATCCTAGAAAGGTTCGATGAGGTTTTGGATTTGAATTTCCCTAGGTAATCCTTAGTGTTTAAGATATGTACCTTGCATCCAAATACCTAAAGTACTTGATGTTCGGTATTTTATCGTGATAAATCTCGTACGAGGTCTTTTGGTGCCTCTTTACCATAAGGATCCTATTTTGGACATAGCAAGCCGTACTAACGGCCTCTTCCCAAAATCTATCGGGTAGGTTATACTCGTTTAACATTGTCCTAGCGGCTTCTTGTAGGGTTCTATTTTTCCGTTCGACTAACCCATTTTGTTGTGGGGTTCTAGGACATGAAAACTCATGGTGGTATCCGTTTAGGTTCTGTAAATCAGTAAACTGTGGTTTTGAATTCACCACCATGATAAACTTCTAAGTCTTTTAATCTTAAGGTTCTTTTGATTTTGATTAACCTACAAAGATTGATTAGTTGGTCTAGGTATCATTTTTATGTTTGATAAACCTAACCCAAGTAAATCTAGAATAGTCGTCCAATTATGACTAAGCAAAATTGACTACCATTGAGTGACTTAGCTCCATGTGAATCAAATAGATCCATGTGTAGGAGCTCAAGAACACTTTTGGTTCGTTCTTGATTAGTTAATTGATGTTGTGTCCTAGATTGTTTACCTTGTTGACAAGCATTACATATTTTATTATCCAAGTTGTTTAGTTTAGCCAAACCTATAACCAAGCCACTCTGACTCATCTTGTGGGCGAGTCTTGGAGTGCAGTGTCAAGTCTTGATTGCCATAACCAAGATTCCTCTTGCTGTGTCATAAGACACTTGGTTGAGGAGTTGGGTAAATTTATTGTGTAGATGTTGCTACTCCTAGTTCCTTTAAGTATTATTTTAGATGTTGCATTTATTTTGATTACGCATTCATTTTCTAGAAATATGACCTTATAATTGTTATCACACAATTGGCTTACACTAAGTAAATTATATTGAAAGTTTTCTACTAATAAGACATTTTGAATTGTAAAGTTAGAGTTGAGCTCAATATCACGATCCGATGATTTTGAGCTTGCCGTTATTCAAGGCTACATCCTTGTCGTTTGAATCGTAACCCGAAAATTTGAGTTGATCCCGGTCATGTGTCGGGAGCAACCAGCACATCCATTGATCCTACACATAAGGTAGTTGGATCGGATATTGGAATTACTAAAGGGTTGTTTGTAAGTTTTTAAACCTAAATCATCTCACCAATATCTACATGATCAAAACATGTTATTCCTATGTGTTATTGTGAGATGACTATCAATTTTACTTGATTAATTTTAATGAATTTAAATTAACCAACATTAGGTTAGATTCGGATTTAGTCTAAGCTCATCAAGTAATCTTTTCAAGAGATTAGCTTCCAGGTCGTGGCGAGGCACAGAGGCCTTCTTTGATCGGAACAACGACCACTTCCTTAGACAAAGCTAATTTCAAGAAATTGATAACTCGACTTACTTGAGACTACGTCTTGGTCTAACTAGTTATTTTTGAAAAGAGGCTCCCCGAGGCTCAATCTTTTCGTAGGATTTTAGTTGGTTTATTTTTGAAAAGAGGCTCCCCGAGGCTCAATCTTTTCGCAGGATTTTAGTTGGTTATGAGTCCTATCTAACCATTCTAAAAATAAAGGAAAAACTAAGCATGCAATTTCTAAGACTTAACAAAAATACATTTTGTATTGGCTCCCCCTGGACCATTGAATCGAGTGGGTCTATTCACATAGTGAATTTGGTCCTTGGGAACCCAATACATGTTAGATCCTAAAGTTGAAATCAAAGTGGTCTTAGGGACCCATGCTTGGACATTTTTCTTATGTTGGTTTACTATAGACATATATGACTTATTGGTTGTATTTGAGTTAAACCCGAGTCCGGCCTTGTTGTACACGGCCCTTTGTGATCCAAGTAAGAGGCCAAGTCCCTTGGATCCCAAAGTGAACCTTTCCAACGTGTTCCTAAGGTCTTCGACTTGTGTTTTCAAAAGCGAGTTCTCAACTTCAAGCTTTTCAACTTGAGTTGAGTCCTCCTCTTGAATACGAGTAGTCGAAGAGGTTAGGAGACCTCATGTTTGAGAAGGTTAACCTCCTCAATTAGGGTCTCGACCTTGGACTCGGACTTAGCTAGTTTCTTATTTAAAAATTTAATTGCACCATACAAAGTATTAAGTAACGAGACTTACCCTTAATGATTCTTTTGAACCGGATACGGATCCGTGGCTTGTCTTGAATGGAAGCTCATCATCGGATTCGGACTCGGACTCTTCTTGCTTTGAGTCGTGCTCGTCGGCTTGGCCATTAGAGCTTGGATATCGTCTTCTTCCTCCGACAACTCCTCCCAAGTAGCGTTTAGCGCTTTCTTGGTCTTTGATGCGTTATTCTTTAGCTTTGGGCACTCGGACTTGATGTGGCCAAACACATTGCACTCATAGCATCTAAAATTAGAAGTATTTGAATTAGGTTTAGGCTTACCTTGAGTTGTTGGTCGCGTTTCGTCTCTTGATCATCTTAGAACTAGATTGACTAGTTCGGATTCTATTCGAGTCTACTTCCGATTCGGACTCGCCTTCTTCCTTCGGGGTGGCTTGCTTTGCGGGCTTCTTCTTCTTGGAACCCGCAACTAACGCAATACTCTTCTCGGCACGACCACGTTAGTTTGCTCATGTAATTCAAGTTCAAAACAATTCGTCTAACCTAATTTTAGAAAGGTCCTTGGAGACCTTGTAGGCATCGACCATGGATGCCCACAAGGTGGTCTAGGAAACGAGTTAAGAGAATACGATAAGGTCGCGATTCTCGACCTTTTGTCCGATGGCATGGAGTTGGTTGACGATGTCTTGGATACGAGCATGTAGTTGAGTTGCGGTCTCGTTTTCCTGCATTTTCAAGTTATACAATTTATTTAAAAGTAAATCTCTTTTACATACCTTCGTGTCGTCGGTGCCTTCGTGTAGTTCCACTAGCTTGGTCCATAAGTCCTTTGCACTAATGAAGGGCCGACGCGGTTGAGCTCTTCCTTGACAACCCACATTGCAAGATTTGAGTTGCCTTGGCATCGGCTTCTACTTGTTTTTTCATGGAATTTGACCATTGATCGTAACCCAAAGATTCACCATCTTCATTAATAGGAAGTGTGAAACCGGGTTGGATTACGATCCACATCTCGATTTGGGTTTTAAGAAAGCATTCCATCCGACCCTGCCAATAACGAAAGTCATTACCGTTGTAAAACGGGGTCGGGCGGCTAAACCCTTCGAGATGGGCCATTTAAAAACAAGAAGAAGAGCACGAAAAAGAATCTTGCAAAACACACACGGAAAGAATATTCCAAGACTTTCGTCTTGGATTAGTAGTCTTGAAGTAAAAAGATATATAAAATGTAACTTGCAAAAAGAAATAAACAATCAAATGCGAATGTCGTTGAAGTTCCGGAGGACAACCTTACTCGGGATCTAACCCGAAGGACAACCTTATCCGGATCCTAAAGCCTCTAATGCAATTCTATATGTAGGAGAAGATAAGCAAGTGAAATAATTATACGAAAACAGAAATAAATAAAAAAAATCCAAAAAAAACACAAACAACGCGAGATTGGTGGTTTCACCGAATCTTAGCGCCCCCGGCTCTGACACCAATTGTTGGATCGAAAGGGTCGCAACCGGGGGGGGGGGGTGAATAGCGATACGATGTAGTTAAAAAACTTTTGCAATAAGTAAAAAGCAAGTAGAGAGTGCACAGCGGAAATATAAAGTAGACAAGATATTTTTACGTGGTTCACAATCTTTCGATTGCTAATCCACGGCCCTAGTGATCCTTGATCACGTACGGAGGGCAATTCACTAAAACCACTCCTCTTCGTTGGAAGTAGGAGCAACGATTACAAAAGAAATCAAGGCAAAGGACACTCCTTTCCTTGTTACGATTAAAGCACAAAGACAATTTAAAGAAGTAGAACTTAAATAAATATACCGACAACTCTTATAAGTAGAAGATGTAGCTTTAGTTGTCAGCGCTTCATAGCAAATGTGAGTAGTAGTAGCGGCGTTTACGGCGCGTGTTGAGAGCTCTTGAATTCTTGTAATTTGCTTGGCTTGAACATGTCTATTTATGGATATTGATCTATGAATTTAGACATAGGTAGTGTCCAAGGTGAGGTTCTTATCCCCCAAGACTTGTTCATCCACATCCTTTTGCCTAACTCAAGGATGAGGTGTTTCATCCAACCACCTTGTGCCACCTCCAACCTCCTTGTGCGCCAACTCAAGGATGAGGTGTTTCATCCAACCACCTTGTGCCACCTCCAACCTCCTTGGGCGCCAACTTGAGGATGAGGTGTTTCATCCAACCACCTTGTGCCACCTCCAACCTCCTTGGGCGCCAACTTGTTGACTTGTGCCACATCATGGGAGCCAACCATCTTGTGCCAACTCACCTTATTTTGGCGTCCACCACAAGGAAGCTTGGTGATGGTTTGGATGTCCACCTTGATGCCACATCACCCTTTGTACCAAAACACGAGTCAAGTCCAAATTCACCCCTTGAAATTCGAGCTCTTCTCGAGGTCGAATTTGGAACTTGACTAGCGAGTTGGATCAGTAGTCAAAGGGTTTTGACAAATATAAAGTACGATGGTTCTAACCATCTGATCTCGACCTAGACCTTCCATTGGAGGTATTGGGTCGGATCTACGCTTAACGACCTTGCTTCGCTTTCACACGAGCTTACCTTGTAGCCTCGCTTTCGGTCTTCACCCGAGTACCTCGGCTTCCTCCGAAGTCCCTCTGGCGTTGCCCGACCACCTCGGTTCCCACCGGGTGTCGCAGACCTTCCGCTCAACTTTAGCATTTCTGCACACTTAATTGAGCTCGTAAGATAACAAATATACCCTTAACTATTGAGCCTTTTGCCATAATCAAAATACCGGTTCGACTTTGGTGCCCACTGCACCAACATTCTTAAACATATTTTATTTCCATAAATAGTTATGACATATAAGGAAATTATATACATGACATAATTGTATGCCATGTAATTGCATTAGATGCATAACATTATGCCATGCGTGTCGTGACATGTAGATGTATGCCATGTATGCCATGCCATGTAGATAATAGTTATTTGCATGCAAAGAGGATGAGACATAAATACCCTTAATCAATAATAAAGCCTACACCTTCCATTAATATGGTTAGAACCAGAGTTCTGTTTCTTGTTTGGGTTGTTGGACTCTCTCCAAGCCCGGCTCGAACCTGAATATGTTCAAACCATGGAATAGTTTAATACTAATATGGTAAGAGTCAGAGGTCAATCGTTAGCTTTTGTTGTTGGACTCTCTCCAAGCTGGGCTAATTGGTTGAATGCACTCTAACCATATTAAAACTATGTCCTGATTAATGGGTTGGCTTTAACCTGGAGCATCGGCTTGTTGGACTCTCTCCAAGGTCGATGTAAAGGGAGGTGAAGTTGGGTGCTATGCATATGATGCATACTTGTTAATGTGTTAACAACCCGATGTATGTGTGAACATTCAATTAGTTGATAGCACATTGTGATAGTTGCATATACGGGATATGCAATCGGTATAGATGATACCTACCGTCGTAGTTATGAATGACTTGTTGGACTCTCTCCAAGGTTGTTCATAACTATGATGGATATCAGCCCATTCGGAGATGGACCTACAATCTCCCGAAGTGATTTTGGGGTTTTTGAAATTCGAAAAATGAATGGGATTTATAAATGTATATTGATGCATTTTAAAATCATTTTCTCATATATGCTCGTTTTGTATTTCTAGGTCAATAAATTGATCATGACATCTTTGAATTTGCGCACTATTTTGGATTCGAACAAACTGACTGGGCCTAACTTCCTGGACTGGCTTAGAAACTTGAGAATTATTCTCAAGGCGGAAAAGCTTGCATATGTCCTTGAAGAGCCTCTTCCTGACCGTCCTAAGGACGATGCAACTCCAGACCAAATGTTGGTCTATCAGAAGCATGTGGCAGATTCTGAGCTGGCGAGTTGCATCATGCTAGCGGCGATGGTACCTGAGCTGCAAAAGCAGCATGAGCATATGGATGCTAATACTATGGTCTTCCATCTTCATGAGTTGTTCGATGAGCAAGCGAGATCCGAAAGGTTCGAGGTCTCTAGGCTCCTCTTCACCACGAAGATGCAAGAAGGATCATCTGTAGTGCAGTTTGTGCTAAAGATGAATGGGTACATCGAGCGGCTAGCTACCCTCGGATTTGTGATGGATCATGAGTTAAGTATTGACTTAATTCTGCATTGTTTTCCTAAGAGTTTCTCGCAATTTGTGATGAACTATCGGATGAACAAATTGGAATCCACCATTCCCGAGCTCCTCAATATGCTGAAGACTGTGGAGCCTTCTGTGAAACATGAGGAGAAGGCGGTTCTGTTAGTTGATTCCTCAAAGAAAGGTTCTAAGAGGAAGGCAAAAGAACAGAAGAAAGGAAAGAACAAAAAGGCAAAGAAGGCGGAACCAGCGCAAAAGGGTACTTGCCATCATTGTGGCAAGGAAGGCCACTGACGAAGAAACTGCAAGATTTATCTTGATTCCATGAAGAAGAAGAAGGCATCCGATGCCCCATTCTCTTCAGGTATCTTCGTTATTGATTGTCATTCTATTTCCTTAGACACTTGGGTATTGGATACTGGGTGTAGCTCACATATATGTAATGACATACAGGGGCTAAGGAATAGAAGAAGACTTGTCAGAGGGGAGTCAAATTTGTGAGTTGGCAATGGAGCAAAGGTTGCTGCGGTCGCCATCGGAACTTATTTGCTGAAGCTCCCTAGTGGACTAGTCTTGGAACTGGACAATTGCTATTATGTTACTTCTCTAATAAAGAACATTGTTTCTATTTCCTGCTTAAATAGAAATGGTTTCCATTTGACGTTTAGTAACAATTGTTGTTATATAACTTTGAATGGCGTACTTTATGGAACTCGAACTTTGAGTAATGGCATTTATACGTTGGACGTATCCAGTGACATTTTCAATATCGAAGCGAGCAACACGCGTGCTCGAAAGGATAATCACATAGACTCCTATATGTGGCATTGTCGTCTTGGCCATATAAGCATGAAATGCATGTCCGAATTACACCGATGTGGAATTCTGGAATCGTTTGAATTGGATTCATACGATACATGCGAATCATGCTTAAAAGGCAAGATGACCAAGTTACCTTTTACTAGAAAAGGTGAACGAGTGGGAGAGTTACTAGGTCTAGTACATACTGATGTATGTGGACCTATGTCAACTCAAGCTTTAGGAGGCTATAGCTACTTCATTACCTTCACCGATGATCACTCACGGTTTGGGTATGTGTTCCTGATGAAACACAAGTCTGAAGCCTTTGAAAGGTTCAAAGAATTCAGAAATGAAATAGAGAAACAACATGACAAAAGTATTAAAATACTTCGATCGGATCGAGGTGGTGAATACTTAAGTCAAGAGTTTCTTGATTATCTAAGAGACAATGGCATATTGTCTCAATGGACTCCGCCCTATAAACCACAGCATAATGGTGTATCTGAGAGGCGTAACCGGACCTTGTTGGACATGGTCAGGTCAATGATGAATCATGCGACTCTTCCCAAGTCCTTTTGGGGTTATGCACTTCAGACAGCTGTTTACTTGTTAAACAGAATGCCTACCAAGGTAGTCTCAACTACTCCATATGAGATATGGAATGGTAAGAAACCTCATGTATCTTACTTGAAGATATGGGGTTGTCCTGCTTATGTGAAGCGGACTGTATCAGACAAACTGGATGCTAAGTCTGATAAATGTCTATTTATTGGATACCCTAAGGAAACAAGGGGTTACCAATTCAATCATCCTGTGGAACAAAAGGTGTTTGTTTCAAGGCATGCTGTATTTCTAGAGAAAGAGTTTCTCTTGCAAGAAAACAGTGGGAGTATCGTCGAGCTTGAGGAGGCTCTAGAGACTCAAATAGACATTGATGAGATACCTGGTGAAGCACAACAGCCGACAACTCATAGTGATGAGCAATCGGCTGGACCTATTGTAACACCACATCTTCGTAGATCTGGTAGAACACGCAATATTCCTGAGAGATATGGATTTCTCGTAAGTGAATCGAACGACGTGTTACTCATTGATGATGAGGAGCCTACCAGTTATGAAGAAGTGCTGACAAGTTTAGAAACGGATAAGTGGCTTGGTGCCATGAAGTCGGAAATGGATTCCATGTACGAAAACCAAGTTTGGAACTTGGTTGACCCACCTGAAGGCATAAAGCCTATAGGGTGCAAGTGGGTTTTCAAGAAGAAAACCGACATGGATGGTAATGTGATTACCTATAAGGCAAGATTGGTGGCGAAAGGATATCGTCAAAAACAAGGTGTTGATTATGACGAAACCTATTCGCCTGTAGCTATGCTTAAATCCATTCGGATGCTCCTGGCCATAGTGGCTCATTATGATTATGAGATATGGCAGATGGATGTGAAAACAACTTTCCTTAATGGAAACCTGCTCGAGGACGTGTATATGATACAGCCTGAGGGTTTCACATCGGTTGATAAAACCAAGGTATGCAAATTGCGACGATCCATTTATGGATTGAAGCAAGCATCCAGAGCGAGAATATCCGCTTTGATGAGACGATCAAAAGTTTGATTTCTCACAAAATCCGCATTTAACCTTGTGTGTACAAGAAGGTTAGTGGGAGGCAATGTGTTCTAGTATTGTATGTCGATGACATATTACTTATAGGAAACGATGTGTCAATCTTACACCGCTTAAGGTTTGGTTATCCAAGACATTCTCCATGAAAGACCTGGGAGAAGCAACCTACATCCTCGGGATTAAGATCTATAGAGATAGATCGAAACGGTTGCTTGGTCTTTCGCAGTCTACATATATAGACCGAAAAGCAAAGAGGTTTAGCATGTCGGAATCCAAGAAAGGTTATCTCGCCCATCGTGCATGGGGTACACCTTTCAAGTCTATGTGTCCGCGCATTTAAGACGAGAGGATTTGCATGAGTAAGATTCCCTATGCATCCGCAATAGGATCTATCATCTATGCTATGTTATGTACGAGGCCCGATGTATCGTACGCTCTGAGTGTCACGAGCAGATACCAATCCGATCCAGGAATGGATCATTGGGAGGCTGTTAAGACGATCCTTAAGTACTTGAGAAGAACAAAGGATGTGTTCCTAATATATGGAGAAGGGGACATGGTGATACGCGGGTATACGGATGCCAGCTTCCAGACAGACAAGGATGATTCCAGGTCTCAGTCTGGATACGTGTTCACCTTGAATGGGGGCGCAGTGAGTTGGAAAGGTTCCAAACAAGAGACTGTAGCGGATTCTACCACTGAGGCAGAATATATTGCAGCTTCGGAAGCAGCAAAGGAAGTGGTTTGGATCAAGAAGTTCGTTCATGAACTTGGTGTGATTCCGGCCATTGTTGAAGCAATACCGGTCTACTGCGACAACAATGGAGCAATTGCACAGGCGAAAGAGCAAGGTCTCATCAACGATACAAACATGTGCTTCGCCGCTATCATCTTATCAGAGAGATCATCAGTAGGAACGAAATACAAATCGAGAAAATTCCCACTAAAAGGAACTTAGCGGATCCTTTGACTAAAGCATTACCTCAAAGTAAGTTTGAGGGTCATGTTAGTGCTTATGGTATTGGATACTGTAGCGATTGGCATTAGGCCAAGTGGGAGTCTGTTAGTAATATATGAGAGATGTTCTAAGGCAATCGCCTTATGTATGAACCATTTATATGATAAATGAAGATTCACTATTTGAGTATACATGTTTAATGTATTTGATTGGATCTTAAACTCATTTACTGAATGTCCACGATACGATTCACAGCATGAGAGAATTTGTGATTGGATCACAACTAGTGAGTATCTCTACATGTGTAATTGTGATGTATCTAATTATCCCTAGTCGATGAATTGATGGATTTGGACACCATCAATTCTCCGAGACTAGCACGAGGTATACTCCTTGGTGTATCCAAGCAAATGATTCTCACCGCTAGAGACATTGTGATGTCCGAGTTAATCGTGGATGCTTAGTTATGGTAACTAGTTCATCGGAGTGCCCAGCCGTAAGACTGCCGATGGGTCTCTGCATATATAGATCGGTCAATGAAGTTCTTACTGTGGCTTAAGTGCGATGTTCCTTTGACTTGCGGTATTCAAGTCATCTTGATCATGGAGACTTATGCTTTGACATCTTAAGCAAACATCTCCGAGGAGATGTGGACCCGGGATGATTGGGTATAAGTCAAGTGATCAAGGTGTTTGAATAGCCTATAAAGGATTCACCACTCCTTGCGAGGAGATGTATACCCATGGCCTCTCGCCTGATTGTTACTAAAGTCTTTGGCCAAAGCATTACATGTTTAGAGTAAGGTACTCTTCGATACATGTGGAGTAACTAGAACTGTGAGACGAGGAAATGATACTTGGGCTAGGTGTGACGTAGTCAACCTAGTGGGACGACACAATAGACCATGTCCCGAACCAAGTGGGTATAAGATGAGTGAAGGGAATGGGGCACGATTAATTCGAGCTACTGAAGGGTTTCAGAAATAGTTCTGGATCAACCGTTGATCTTTTCGGTTAATTGGGGATCATGATGTACTACTAGGTGCCACTCATGATCGTTCTATAATTAATTGTTAATTATAGATGGCCAACATAAACCGAGAACCTATTTGGTCACACGCACAACGAGTGTAATCCAAAGGATTTAAAACGAGCTTGAGAATGGGATTCTCAGACCGAGAGAAATTATGTTTGGTTGGACCAAACATAAAGCGAGCATGAAATTGTTTCAGTCGCAATGGAAGCGTGGATGGGCCGTGTCTTATGAAGACATAATGGATGGACCAAAATGGTTTGGTTCTAATCCAATGGATGAGAATAAACCAAAGGGTTTGGTTTATATTAAACGAATGAACCAAAGGTTGGTTCGGTTCGTTTTAACTTAAAATAAACCATCATGGTTTGGTTTATTTTAACTTATCTTAATGGAGCGGGTTAACGGGCTTTATGGATATGATCCATTAACCATTAAGAGAATTAGTTTTCTATAAAATAGGGCTTAAACCCTAATCCAAAAACCCGAATTTTGGAGTTGCCGCCCAAACAAGTTGTGCTGCCCCCTCCCTCTCCTCCACTAGTCGGCGCCAACCCTAGGTGTGCCGCCGTCCAAGTCATTGCCAGCGACCAAGCTTCAGCCGGTGAACCTCCGGCGACCCTCCGGTGATCTCCTCTAGGTTCGGTGATAAGGTGAGCTTCCATCTCTCCTTGGCCGGCCTCTATTCCTCCACCAAAATCTATCCAGTTTTTCTGGACAGCTTGTTTCTTTGTTGTCGGAGCGTCGTTTGGACGACGGTTAGTGCTCCGATAGCGCCTAACTTACCGGGGATTTGATCTCCAGTAATCCTCTGAGGTGGAGGACGAAGGATTCGTCAATTGGTTGACGAATACCTCTCCGGAGAAGCGAGTTTTGAGAACTCGTTTTAGGATCCGAATTTGGATTCGGATCGTGATCATCTCTCGATCACGTCGTCTTCAACACGAGGATAGTAACCCGTATGAAGACGAAGCTTGTGACTTAGCGAAGTCATCCCGAGGAGCTCGACGTGGATACGGATAGAGACGATTCTTACGAGGATCGTTCCGGTTGATGCCGTTCCCGCTACACGTCATACGGAAGGTATAACGTAGATAATTTTCTTTTATTGCAAATTTTAATTTACGGTTATGTCTACACTTGTTGTAATAGCATGCGTGTGTTGTAATAAATATAGATTTATTATTTTTAATTGCTTCCGCTGTGCTCATGTTTACGAAACATGATCGAACACACACACGCCGCGATGCCGGAAACCCAACAATCTCAGCTCCAAGGACTTCTAGCTCATTCGCAGGCTTAGGAGGATACTCTTCGAAAAGCACATATATGTACTCCTCAGCAGTTAAGACAATATCTAGATTTTTTTGTAATCAACATAATTTGGGTACAGTAAACTTATTTTCCTTTAGTATCACAACAAGTGGACTGAAAGTCATTTATGAAAATCCTAAGAATCACATAGATCATTACTTTAGATTATAAAAAATTATTGATTGCTCAAACAATACAATTTTAAAATTAACCAACACCTCAAAACACCAAGAATATCCTATGCCACGATCGTGTGGATGTATACGAATTCTACATTTGTAAGAGGAGGTTTTACCCATTAATTTTACTATCTTGTCAACCCAACTTTTTGACAAATAAAATTAATAGTTGGTTTCTCTTCGACCCTACAAATAAAAGCAGTGACACCGATGGGGAGGATACTCCTATTTGCATCTAAGTGTTCACCATTATTTGATACCAAGGAAATTATCTCGGGTTATGTGCCTTCCGATGGGGAAGTACACACGCTCCTAAATAATTTCCTATAACCATATCTGACTCTGTGATCCATAAACAAACTCATCCGATGGGGAGAAAGGCACACAGAGCCGACGCACAAGTTTGCTTGCATCACATGCCAAATCGTAATGGAGGCCATGGGAATTTATAAAAATATCCCTCTCCCACTTAGTAATTTAAAAATGAGGAATTTTCTAGCCTACGACATGCATATCAAACAATAAGCAATAAATATGAAAAATAAATTATTTTCCTACTATTATGGCTTTTGTCTTCAATATGTCTCCCGTCGCATCGCCTTCTCATTCGCTCCTCCTACGCCATGTACGAGCCATCCAGGGATCCGAGCTGAGACTAAAATCTATTTTAATTTACGTCCATCGATCCTATACTCCACGAGGGAGTGTACATGAAATCTAGATCAAAATTAAACTAAAATAAAAGAGTGGCTAAACAATGTCGTATCTAATTTATAAAAAAATAAATACTAGCCTCGTCAATCCCGAGGATTCAACAAAATACACACATACAATCACATCCACACATATGGCCATAATAGTCGAATCTTATGCCTTCAACCAAAGAGTTAACCTACGCTTATCCTACTATTATCCGACACATATAATATATAAAAAAAATGCATAAGAGTAACCGAATCCTAAACAAACAAAACCGGAAACCTTGGCTCTGATACCAATTGTAGGGTTTAGCTTTTCGAGTCCATGAGGGGAAACTTCGCTTCCCACTTCACCTCGGTCGCTTGTTCATGGTGATCTCATCGATGTCCCCGGATTAAAAAGAAATGAATCATAGACAAAAGGGATTGCCCAAACAACCAAGTCATCATCGTGCTATTCATTTAGAGAGGTCATTTGAACAAACTTGTTGTTCAAGCGACCAACCTCTATTCTACGAGTAGCCGCGGAATAGACGATGTCCGGATCACCGTCTTTTGTGTTTATGTTTGGGATCCAAGTATTATTTAGCCATAAATAGAATATATCATGCTCATAATTGAAAAACAAAAACAAACATGTGACAAAAGAGAATAGAGAATCGATATACCTCTCGATCTTCTAATGTATTACCTTCCTCCTTTCGGACGTCGTGTGGGCGACAATCTACAAAAAGTTGAAGCTACTAGATCACCAATCATCCTTCCTTGCTTGTTCTGAGCAAGAGGAAGAATAGAAAAAAGGCTCTTTTCCTTCTTTCAACCAACCAACAACCTCTAAGGATGGAGCTTGCCGCCGGCCAAGAAGGAAGAGGAGATTAATGCTTGTCGGCCAAAAGCTTCAAGGGAGGACCCTAAGCCTTTGTTCCACCGGCCAAGGAGAAGGAGAGGACCTACTTTCGACGTCAGCCAAGAGCTGGAAAGGCTTCAATGGGCGCCGATAGCTTGAGGAAGAAGAAGAAGGCAAGGAAAAACTTTCCTTATTATGTGCCGCCAAGCCCAAACCCTAGCTCCAAGCTCTTGCCGCCAACCTCCAAATACCCTACCTCCTCTTAATGTTCTCCACGCTAACCCCTTGTTCCCCTTTTACAGAGTTAGGGATAAACCTCCCTTTAATCTCCACCATTGGTTCTAGGGATTTAATCTCAACCGTCTAATCTAGATATTTAATCTCAACCATCGGAACTTAGAGGTTTAATCTCTACCTTTGGATCTAGAGTTTTTTTTTCTATCTATTGGATCTAAGCTTCATGAGGTGTTAATAGGCTACAATAGGGACCATGAGAAGGAGTTGGATCTTGGCCACCCATGGATCAAGCCCACATAAAGTCCGATCCATTAATGATAATCCAATCCACTAAAGGATTATCATTGATCTACCTCACTAACCCCCATAAGATAATATGGGATCCATATATTATTTGCACATTTTCTCCCCGTGTTTAAGATCTCGAATGTCCATCGATTAATTAATTTACTGACCATTAATTAATCAACGTCTAACTCCATGAGTAGTACCACTCAACCTTTTCATCATGCCGGGCCAAGTCCACCTGCAGGGTTTACATGATGAACCTTATGAGCTCCTCAAGGGGACATCATCATCCTAATGTATAGGACACGGTTTCCTCCTATAATCAACGACACACCATATAAATAATATCATCTCCCAACTTACCGAGCCTATCGATTTAATCTATAAATCTCGCCCATTTGTAAATCAAAGAGATGAATACTAAGTATATGTGTCCGTTATTATATCGGGATTAAGAGTATGTACAATATAATATCTGAGGTCTTATTCAATTATCTAGTTAGCAATAAATCGAATCACCTCTAAGTCGGTCCTGCTCAATACATACAAAGTGCACTAGTGTGATTCTATGGTCAAGACAAGCCAATACCAAATCACACTACAACCATTCCGATGGTTTATCCAATGCCATCTCGATTGTGAGCCTTTACTTATACTTTACAAGGAGACGATAACATGGTCTCCCGTGTGACACCAGACACCATGTTATCTACAATGTAATGTATTAGACAATATGCATAATCATAAAAATATGCAAACAATGATCATGTGATTCTTATTTAAAAAATAAAGATGTTCATACAAAAGATAGATTTTTCAGTATACATCCCAACAAGAATATCAGATCTGGTGAACGATAGTACCAATAGTATGATAGAATATCAGATCTAGAAAATGATAGCAAATTCAGAAATCACATCAATCCCAAAAAATCATGATAACAACTTCTCGGAGTTGAGTCATTGAAACTAGAGCAGAGGAGGAGGATCTATTGAACCCTAACAAGAGCTAGCAACTTTTTGTTCAGATTTCCACAGGAGGAAATTTGATGGTGTTTCGATCGGATCCCTTTTCCTCTTTAATCGGTAAGAAGAGAAATATGCAAGATCTATTAAGATGTTGCTAGGGTTCCTGATCTACAATGGAACTGAGCGCCTAGGGGTGGGTCGGCTTTACCGACGCGACCCCTTCGACACTCAAGTCAGTGTCCATCGAAGAGATAAGAGAAACATAGCAGAAACAAAGAGGAGAAAATAACAGAGAAGGAGAAGAAAGCCTCAGGAAGAAGAAGAGTTGTTGTCTCTACATACTGGAAAGGAAAAAAACATCCATCTCCTCTTCTTCCTTTCTAGCTCTTTATATAGGAGATAGCCACCACCTTTCTTCCCAGCTCAATTGACTAAATGCCCTTAGGGGTATTTAGGAGACAATCGTTATGCCGGGATGAGGAAACTGGTGATTGAGCGATTGAGAAAGCCTGAATGTGAAGATTGTTCTCAGACAATCGACTACCATAATGAGGTAGTCGACTGATATTGAAGCAAAAGGTTGGTGCTCGAAAAATACATAGGGTGCTATGGAAATACACAGGGTGCTATGGAAACACACAGGGTGATCTATAAATACACAGAGTCCTCTAATAATACACATGGTAATCTGGAAGTACACAAGGTTCTATGAAAATACACATGGTACTCTGAAAATACATAGGGTATTCTAGAAACACACAGAGTGCTATGTGTCAGTGTTATATTAGAGATGTCCTAAGGCAATAGCCTTATGTTTGAACCATTTATATGATAAATGAAGATTCACTATTTAAGTATACATGTTTTCATGTATTTGATTAGATCTTAAACTCATTTACTGAATGTCCACGATATGATTCACAGCATGAGAGAATTTGTGATTCGATCATAACTAGTGAGTATCTCTACATGTGTAATTGTGATGTATCGGAATTATCCCTAGTCGATAAAATGATGGATTTGGACACCATTGATTCTGTCGAGACTAGCACGAGGTATACTCTTTGGTGTATCAAAGCAGCTGATTCTCACTGGCTGGAGACATTGTGATATCCGGAGTTAATCGTGGATGCTAGTTATGGTAACTAGTTCATTGGAGTGACAAGTCATAAGACTTCATATGGTTCTCTGCATATATAGATATGTCAATGAAGTTCTTATTGCATCTTAAGTGCGATGGTCCTTTGACTTGTGGTATTCAAGTCATCTTGATCATGGAGACTTATGCTTTGACATCTTAAGCAAACATCTCTAAGGAGATGTGGCCCCGGGATGATTGGGTATAAGTCGAAGTGATCGAAGGTGTTTGAATAGCCTATAAAGGATTCACCACTCCTTGCGAGGAGATGTATACCCATGGCCTCTCGTCGGATTGTTACTAAAGTCTTTGGCCAAAGCATTACATGTTTAGAGTAAGATACTCTTTGATACATGTGCAGTAACTCGAATCCGTAGGATGAGGAAATGATACTTGGGCTAGGTGTGACGTAGTCAACCTAGTGGGGATTGACACTATAGACCATGTCCTGAACCAATTGGGTATAAGATGAGTGAAGGGAATGGGGCACGATTCATTCGAGCTATTGAAGGGTTTCAGAAATAGTTCTGGATCTACCGTTGATCTTTTCGGTTAATTGGGGATCATGATGTACTACTAGGTGCCACTCATGATCATTCTATAATTAATGGTTAATAATAGACGACCAACATAAACTGAGAACCTATTTGGTCACACGGACAATGAGCGTAATCCAAAAGATTTAAAACGAGCTTTAGAATGAGATTCTCAGACCGAGAGAAACTAGGTTTGGTTGCACCAAACATGGAACGAGCATGAAATCATTTCAGTCGCAATGGAAGCGTAGATGGGCCATGTCTTATGAAGACATGATGAATGAACCAAATTGGTTTGGTTCTAATCCAATGGAGGAGAATAAATCAAAGGGGTTTGGTTTGTTTTAAACGAATGAACCAAAGTTGGTTCGGTTCGTTTTAACTTAAAATAAACAAATTCAGTTTGGTTTATTTTAACTTAAATTAATGGAGCGGGTTAACGGGCTTTTGGTTATGATCTGATAACCATTAAGAGAATTTGTTCTCTATAAAATAGGGCTTAATGGTTTTGTTAAGCCCTAATCTAAGTCCAAGCAACCCTAAGTTGCTGCCCCCTCCCTCTCCTTGTGAAGTCGGCGCCAACTCTCCTTGCCGCCGACCACCACCACCCAAGCTCCCTTGCCGGCATCCAGCAACTGCCATCCTCTCCCCTTGCCAGCGTCGAGCTGCTGCCGGAGGAGCTATGGTGATCTCCTTTGGGTTCGGCAACAAGGTGAGCTTCAACCTTCCCTTTTGGTCGACCCCTATTCCTCCACCAAAAGCTGTCCAGTTTTTTGGACAGTTTGTTTCCTTCTTGTCAGAGCATCATTTGGACGATGTTTGGAGCTCCGAAAGTGGTAGCCTTGCCGGGGATTCGATCTCCGGTAATCCTCATAGGTGGAGGACGAAGGATTCGTCAAACGGTTGACAAATACCTCTACGGAGAAGCGAGTTTTTGAGGACTCATTTTGGATCCAAATTTTTTATTCGGATCGTGATCTTCTCTCGATCACATCATCTTCAACACGAGGCTAGTAACCCGTACGAAGACGAGGCTCATGACTTTGTGAAGTATCCCGAAGATACTCAGCGTAGATACGGATAGAGACGATTCTAGTGAGAATCGTTCCGGTTGATGCCTTTCCCGCTACACGTGATACGTCAGGTATACGTAGTATAAATTTCCTTTTATTGTAAAATTTAAATTTATGGTTTTGTCTACACATGTTGTACTATGCATGCGTGTGATGTGTGTGTTGTAATAAATTATATTTATTATTTTATTCCTTCCACTGTGCACATGTTTACGAAACATATTCGAACACACTCGCCGCGGTGCCGGAAACCCAACAGTGGTATCAGAGCCCAGGTTGTGTTTTGACATAATCGTAAAATTGGTTTGTGATAGTCATAATGATATTTCTAGAAATTTTATAATTTTGGAAAGTTAGAAGTATTTATGGAAATTTTTTAATTTTGGAAAGTCTAGAAGTATTTATGGAAATCGTCTACTTTTCGAAAGTTGGAAGTATTTATGGAAATTAATATTTTCCATAAAAAAAATATTTGATTAGATTTTGGAAATTTGTTTCCTAATTTAATCATTATTTGATTTGGGAAATCAAATCTTAAAATATTTTATTTCCATAAGTAGTTTTGATGATTTAGGAAATTGGTTTCCTAAATTGACTTTCCTTAATCAATTATTTCCACAAATAAAATATGTGATTAGATTTGGAATTTTTTTTCCTAATTTAATCATGATTTGATTTGGAGAATCAAATCTTAAACATATTTTATTTCCATAAATAGTTATAACATATAAGGAAATTTTGTACATGACATAATTGTATGCCATGTAATTGCATTAGATGCATATCATTATGTCATGTGTGTCGTGACATGTAGATGTATGCCATTATGCCATGCCATGTAGATAATAGTTATTTGCATGCAAAGAGGATGAGACATAAAAACCCTAACTCAATATTAAAGCCTACACCTTCCATTAATATGGTTAGAACCAGAGTTTCGTTTCTTGTTCGGGTTGTTGGACTCTCTCCAAGCCCGGCTCGAACTCGAACATGTTCAAACCATGGAATAGTTTAATACTAATATGGTAAGAGTCAGAGGTCAATCGTTAGCTTTGGTTGTTAGACTCTCTCCAAGCCCGGCTAATTGGTTGAATGCACTCTAGCCATATTAAAACTATTTCTCGATTAATGGGTTGGCTTTAACCTGGAGCATCAGCTTGTTGGACTCTCTCCAAGGTCGATGTAAAGGGAGGTGAAGTTGGGTGCTATGCATATGATGCATACTTGTTAATGTGTTAACAAACCGATGTATGTGTGAACATTCAATTAGTTGATAGCACATTGTGATAGTTGCATATACGTGATATGCAATCAGTATATTTGATACCTACTATCGTAGTTATGAATGGCTTGTTGGACTCTCTCCAAGGTTGTTCATATCTATGATGGATATCAGCCCATTCGAAGATGGACCTACAATCTCCCGAAGTGATTTTGGGGTTTTGAAATTCAAAAAATGAATGGGATTTATGAATGTATATTGATGCATTTTAAAATCATTTTCTCATATATGCTCATTTTGTATTTCTAGGTTAATCGATTGATCATGATGTCTTTGAATTTGTGTACTATTTTGGATTCAAACAAATTGACTGGGCCTAACTTCCTGGATTGGCTTAGAAATCTGAGAATTGTTCTCAAGGAGAAAAAGATAGCATGTCCTTGAAGAGCCTCTTCCAAACTGTCCAAGGCATGATGCAACTCCAGACCAAATGTTGGTATATCAAAAGCATGTGGCAGATTCTGAACTGGCGAGTTGCATAATGCTAGCTGCGATGGTACTTGAGCTACAAAAGCAGCATGAGCATATAGATGCTAATACCATGGTCTTCCATCTTCATGAGTTGTTTGATGAGCAAGCGAGATTCGAAAGGTTCGAGGTCTCCAGGCTCCTCTTCACCACGAAGATGCAAGAAGGTTCATCTGTAGTACAGTTTGTGCTAAAGATGAACGGGTACATCGAGCGGCTAGCCACCCTCGGGTTTGTGATGGATCATGAATTAAGTATTGACTTAATTCTGCATTGTTTGCCCAAGAGTTTCTCACAATTTGTGATGAACTATCGGATGAACAAATTATAATCCACTATTCCTGAGCTCCTCAATGTGCTGAAGACTGTGGAGCCTTCTGTGAAGCATGAGGAGAAGGCGGTTCTGTTAGTTTATTCCTCAAAGAAAGATTCTAGGAGGAAGGCAAAGGAACAGAAGAAAGGGAAGAACAAGAAGGCTAAGAAGGCATAACCGGCACAAAAGGGCACTTGCCATCATTGTGGCAAGGAAGGCCACTGGCGAAGAAACTGCAAGATTTATCTTGAGTCCATGAAGAAGAAGAAGGCATCTGATGCCCCATCCTCTTCAGGTATCTTCGTTATTGATTGTCATTCTATTTCTTTAGACACTTGGGTATTGGATACTGTGTGTGACACACATATATGTAATGACATATAGGGGCTAAGGAATAGAAGAAGATGTAGGTGATCGAACGGCCGGCTAGAGGGGGGTGAATAGCCCTCTTACGATGGATGTCGGAATTCGTTCGTTCGTTTGCTCGTCTACACAATCGTTAGCGCAAGTGGAAGCATAAACAATAAAGACAAAGCAATAAACGAAAATACAAACGCTAACAAAGAAGATGTAACGTGGTTCACGGCTACGCCGCTAATCCACAATCCCGATTCGTCCGAGGTGAATCACTCCTCCAAAGCCAATCACTATTGGTCTCTGCTTTGCACCAAGCTAGATGGAGGTAACCTTTATAATCAAGATCACTCTTCTTACAATAAGAATGGAGTAAAAACAAGTAAGAAGAGTTTAGAGCTTGTGGGGCACTAGGAAGATCACTTGGAGCATAAGCATTAGCCTCTCAAAGGCTCGCACACTCTCTTTTTATAGAGAGGGCTGATTTCTTCCCATTGGCCGCCACCAGTCGACTGCTGCCCTTGGCAGTCGACTGTCGTCACTACAATGTCCTCGGAACACGTCGGATCCTGACCGTTGTAGTCCAACGTAACTCTTGGAAGTCGACTGATGGACCTCACCAGTCGACTGTTGCCTCCGTAGTCGACTGCCCAGTCGGCTACAAGCGGTTTTGTGCCCGCGATATCCTCTCGCGATCATTGCCATTCCGCAGATCATTGCGGGCATAAACCCATCGATCGGATACGGTCGAACCCACTCGACTCGGAAGCGATCATTGCCATTCCATGGCGATCGTCATGCCGTGTGAAACTCAAACTTAACACAAGTTTGAGCTTCCGGCGGTCGGGTAAACCTTAACCCTTGCGGTCAAGTGTCCGACAATCAGCCATTCGGCCAAGTTCACCTAATGAGCTACTTACATTTCACTCATTCTCTCATCTTACTTGAAGTCCCTCGCCGAAGCTCTCTTCGTTTGCGGCCACGTCCCTCGGCAGCATCAGGTGCATGGCTCTGCAATTCTCCTTCACGTCTCTTGCCTCCGAAGTCTGCTTCCTTGGCTTCACTTCAAGTCATCTCGTCCGGCGGTCCCTCGGATGCTCCAAGTACACGGCTTCCGCAAAGTCATCCTTCACCGACTCAAGAACCGAGGTTGTGAGGGTGAACCCGCCAAGGCTCCATGTGCGAATTACTAAGTCCTGCAAGACTCCAATGCACATATCAAATAACAATACCAACCTAACTTAAGCCCTTTGCCACACACATCAAAACCTTATCATGGCAAGAGATTGCCCTAACAATCTCTCCCTTTTTGATGTGTGGCAATCCTTTTAAGTTAGGTAAAAACATTTGATATAAATTTTTAAGGTAAGAAAGCATGTAAATATAAACATGATATAGCAACATGCAACTCCCCCTTAATCCCTGAAACTCCCCATACAAATTTTCAAATTTTCTCCCCCTATCATAATTTACTTAACCATAATTACTTCTCCCCCTTTGACACCATCAAAAAGATTAACACTAAGTTATAAATCCATGGCATCAAGTTAAATAAGAGGAAAATACCAAAGACATGATTAAAATCTGAAATCAGAAAATATTGGGCTGTTTTTCAGGCAGGCAGTCGACTGCTATCAGTATGACAGTCGACTGGCACAAAGGATTCGGAAATTCTGATTTTCTTGGTGAAATTCAGAAATGCATTATAAATTCCAAAAAATTAGAAAAATTATGAAATTTGAGGAACATATTTCTTTTAAGTATATCTATCAATGAAAAATAGTTTTTCAAGAAAAATCATTATATTTTCCGAGATTTGCTAAAAATCCAAAGGCTTTAAAAACCACAAGTTTTTGAGTATGTTAGTATCCATTTTAACACCTAGTATTGCTTAGGATTGTTTCAAAACATGAATACATGGATTTTAAAGTAAGAAATTGTTTTGAAAACATATGAAATATCCAACCATGATCTTTGGGCAATATGTCTATGAATTAAACATAAGCCTTCCCCATGATTGGTCTATTATAGCTATTTTGATACCTTAAATGACCATCTAAATGCCATAGGCATTAGTGGACATTTGTATCATCCTAACATCTCACTCATGCTAAGTTTTCAATCAAAGTAGCCTATGGTGAGTGTGAGATGCATCCTAGGGGGTATTTGTATATACTTAACCATTATATTCATACAATTCTATCAAGGTTAAGTATCAACCTAACAATCCTCATGATCATAAAGATATATATCAATTAATTCTACATTATGATCATGAATTACATGTATTCATCAAATAATAATCATGCATTAGGTATTATATCATGATAATAAACAAATTATCACCTAAGGCATGATTTAAACCCTATTTCTTATGATGATGTGGCAAATCACAATATCATAGATCATGATTGCAAACATGTGTATCAATTACATTAATCATCATGATTTAAGCATTATTATCTATTTATGGGCACGTTATCATCACCCAACACTATTCTAAAAATGTTGTCCCGCCGTCCTAAGTCAACCAAAATATGATATAGGTCAATTCCATATGGTTGACTACCCTAGGGGTTTTCTAACCCTTAAGGATGGATTTTGGAACCCAAAATAAGTTCTTGCCTATTGGGTTCACTAGATTCTCCTTGAGGATCCATTTCCTAGCTATTACCTTCTTTTTATCTTGACCCCTAGCAATTAGGCATTTATAGGCCTTTTCATTTTTCTTTTCTTTATAACCTAGGCTCTTTTTGTTGAAGCTAGCTCTTTGGCTCTGTAAGATCATGTTCAATGTGTTGGAGCCAATTGTGAATTTTTCTAAGGCCTTTGTTAAATAATATACATTTTCCCTTAAGGCCCTATTTTCATTTATACATGCATCACTAACATCTAATGGCACATAAAGGTCATGTGAGCATGCATCATTTAAGCTAGAAGAAATATTATCATTTAAGCATGCATTTTCTAGCTTATTTTCCAATGCCTTAATTTGATTAAGCATGCTTTTATTTTTCTTTTTCATTCCAAATAAGTCCTTAGTTAAACTAGAAATTATGGAAACTATTTTCTTAGGAGAGGCATTCGTTACCATAGTTTCCATATCCTCTTCTTCTTCTTCGGATGAGGAGGATGTAGAGGCTCCCCCTTCACTTGAGCTCTCTCCTCTTGAGCTTGATCCTTCATTTTCGGAGGAAGAGCAATCCAAGACATCAAAGGCCATCAAGGCCAAATTGGTGACAAAGGCATTCTTCTCATCGGATGAGGAAGAGGAGGAAGGGTCATCCCATGTCTTGGCCTTGAATGCTTTGGCCTTCCCCTTTTCTTTTGCCTTCTTCTCCTCTTTCTTTTTGCTCCCCTTTTTCTTCTTCCTTTCTTCTTTCTTTTTCTTCTCTTCCTTGCTCTTGTTTAGGAGAGGATAATTGTCCCTTATGTGGCCCTCTCCTTGGCAATTGTAGCATATGATCTTACCTCTTGGTCTCCTATTCCTATCATTTGATTTATTAAAATGAAAACCCTTTAAAGCACGTCTTACCCTCCTTACCATATATGCTTCTTCGGTGCTATCCATGGAGGAGGATGAGGATGCTTCATCATCGGAGGAGGAGGGGATCTCTATCTTCTTCTTCCCCTTATTTGCCAACAATGCTACTCCCCTTGAAGGTTGTATTTTTGGCTCTTCTTGTATTCCTTCAAGCCTCATTTCGTGGAGTTCCATTGTTGAGAAGTACTCCTCCAAGGTGCTCACTTTTAAATTCATTGAGATATAGAATGAGTCCACCATGGAGCTCCACTTTGAGGACCGGGGAAAGACATCTATGGTCTTCATTACCATATCCCGGTTGGAGAGCTTTTCACCTACACTTGACAAACCGGTTATAATTTCCTTGAAACGAGAATGTAAGGAAATTACCTTTTCTCCCTTTTCTAGTTTAATGTTGTTGAGTTGGGAGCGGAGGAGGTCTCTCCTTGCTAGCTTTGCCTCGGATGTGCCTTCATGAAGCTCAATTAGCTTCTCCCACATCTCCTTGGCACTTAGGCATTCTCCTATTCGGTTGATCTCTTGTTGAGGGAGCACATTGAAAAGATGATGCTTGGCTTTTGAATTTGCAAGGTGCTCTTCCCTTTGCCTTTTGGTCCACCTAGATTTCTCTATTGGCTTCCCCTCTTCATCCCTAGGCAAAACAAAACCGGATTCCATTGTAATCATAATATCAAAATCCGTTTCAAAAAATACCTCCATTCGCTTCTTTCACCAAGCGAATTTTCCTTCAAACTTCGGAGAATGGATGTTGGAGCCGGCCATTTTGAAAGTTGCTTGTTGTGGCGGTTAGTCCTCGAAAAGCTTTCCTTGGCTCTGATACCACTTGTAGGTGATTGAACGGCCGGCTAGAGGGGGGTGAATAGCCCTCTTAAGATGGATGTTGGAATTCGTTCGTTCGTTTGCTCGTCTACACAATCGTTAGTGCAAGCGGAAGCATAAACAATAAACTAAAATACAAACGCTAACAAAGAAGATGTAACGTGGTTCACGGCTACGCCGCTAATCCACGATCCCGATTCGTCCGAGGTGAATCACTCCTCTAAAGCCAATCACTATTGGTCTCTCCTTTGCACCAAGCTAGGTGGAGGTAACCTTTACAATCAAGATCACTCTTCTTACAATAAGAATGGAGTTAAAAACAAGTAAGAAGAGTTTAGAGCTTGTGGGGCACTAGGAAGATCACTTGGAGCATAAGCATTAGCCTCTTAAAGGCTCACACCCTCTCTTTTTATAGAGAGGGCTGATTTCTTCTCGTTGGCCGCCACTACCGATCACGCCTTGGCAATGATCATTGCCACTACAATGGCCTCCGAACACGCCGGATCCCGACCGCTGTAGTCCAATGGAGTCGACGCCTACTTCGGCCACGAACGCTTCAGGCTCGCGATATCCTCTCGGCAATTGCCATTCTGATGGCCGATCACGGGCATAAACCCATCACGGATACCATAAGAACCCACTCGAGGAAGCATGCCGACGCCATTCCATGGCAATGATCGGTGCCGTGTGAAACTCAAACTTAACATAAGTTTGAGCTTCCGGCGATCGGGTAAACCTTAACCCTTGCGGTCAAGTCTCCGACACTCAGCCATTCGGCCAAGTTCACCTAATGAGCTACTTACATTTCACTCATTCTCTCATCTTACGTCCTCGTCCTCAAGCTCTCTTCGCTCAGGCCACGCCCTCGGCAAAGATCGTGCATGGCTCTGCAATGCTCCTTCACGTCTCTTGCCTCCGAAGTCTGCTTCCTTGGCTTCACTTCAAGTCATCTCGTCCGGCGGTCCCTCGGATGCTCCAAGCGCATGGCTTCCGCAAAGTCATCCTTCACCGACTCAAGGATCGAGGTTGTGAGGGTGAACCCGCCAAGGCTCCATGTGCGAATTCCTAAGTCCTGCAAGACTCCAACGCACATATCAAATAATAATACCAACCTAACTTAAGCCCTTTGCCACACACATCAAAACCTTATCATGGCAAGAGATTGCCCTAATAGAAGATTCGTCAGAGGGGAGTCAAATTTGCGAGTTGGCAATGAAGCAAAGGTTGTTGCGGTCGCCATCAGAACTTATTTGCTAAAGCTCCCTAGTGGACTAGTCTTGGAACTCGACAATTGCTATTGTGTTCCTTCTCTAATAAAGAACATTGTTTCTATTTCCTGCTTAAATAGAAATGATTATCATTTGACGTTTAGTAAGAATTGTTGTTATATAACTTTGAATGGCGTACTTTATGGAACTGGATATTTGAGCAATGACATTTATACATTGGACGTATCCAGTGACATTTTCAATATCGAAATGAGCAACAAGCGTGCTCGAAAGGATAATCAATTAGACTCCTACATGTGGTATTGTCGTCTTGGCCATGTAAGCAAGAAACGCATGTCCGAATTACACCGATGTGGAATTCTGGAATCGTTTGAATTGGATTCATACGATACATGTGAATCATGCTTAAAAGACAAGATGACTAAGTTAGCTTTTACAGGAAAAAGTGAACGAGTGGGAGAGTTGCTAGGTCTAATACATACTTATGTATGCAAACCTATGTCAACTCAAGCTTTAGAAGGCAATAGCTACTTCATTACCTTCACCGATGATCACTCAAAGTTTGGGTATGTGTTCTTGATGAAACACAAGTCTGAAGCCTTTGAAAGGTTCAAAGAATTTAGAAATGAAGTACAGAAACAACATGACAAGAGTATTAAAATACTTCGATCGGATCGAGGCAGTGAATACTTAAGTCAAAAGTTTCTTGATTATCTAAGAGACAATGATATATTGTCTCAATGGACTCCGCCATATACACAACAGCATAATGGTGTATCTGAGAGGCATAACCGGACCTTGTTGGACATGGTCAGGTCAATGATGAATCATGCAAATCTTCCCAAGTCCTTTTGGGGCTATGCACTTCAGACAACTATTTACTTGTTAAAACAGAATGCCAACCAAGGTAGTCTCTACTACTCCATATGAGATATGGAATAGTAACAAACCCTATGTATCTTACTTGAAGATATGGGGTCGTCCTGCTTATGTGAAGCGGACTGTATCAGACAAATTGGATGTTAAGTCTGATAAATGTCTATTTATTGGATACCCTAAGGAAATAAGGGGTTACCAATTCTATCATCCTGTGTAACAAAAGGTGTTTCTTTCAAGGCATGCTGTGTTTCTAGAGAAAGAGTTTCTCTTGCAAGAAAACAGTGGGAGTGTCGTCGAGCTTGAGGAGGCTCGAGAGACTCAAATAGACATTGATAAGATACCTGGTGATGCACAACAGCTGATAACTTAGTGATGAGCAATCGGCTGGACCTATTGAAACACCACATCTTCGTAGATCTGGTAGAACATGCAACATTCCTGAGAGATATGGATTTCTCGTAAGTGAATCGAACGACGTGTTACTCATTGATGATGAGGAGCCAACCAGTTATGAAGAAGTGCTAACAAGTTCAGAAAGGGATAAGTGGTTTGATGCCATGAAGTCGGAAATGGATTCCATGTATGAAAACCAAGTTTGGAACTTGGTTGACCCACCTGAAGGCATCAAGCCTATAGGGTGCAAGTGGGTTTTCAAGAAGAAAACCGACATGGATGGTAATGTGATTACCTATAAGGCTAGATTAGTGGCGAAAGGATATCGTCAAAAATAAGGTGTTGATTATGACGAAACCTATTCACCTGTAGTTATGCTTAAATCCATTCGGATGCTCCTGGCCATAGTGGCTCATTATGATTATGAGATATGGCAGATGGATGTGAAAACAGCTTTCCTTAATGGAAACCTTCTCGAGGACGTGTATATAACACATCCTGAGGGTTTCACATCGGTTGATAAAACCAAGGTATGCAAATTGCGATGGTCCATATATGGATTGAAGCAAGCATCCAGGAGCTCGAATATCCGTTTTGATGAGATAATAAAAAAGTTTGATTTCTAACAAAATCCAGACGAACCTTGTGTGTACAAGAAGGTTAGTGGGAGTGCAGTCGTGTTCCTAGTTTTGTATGTCGATGACATATTACTTATAGGAGATGATGTTTCAGTCTTACAGTCAGTTAAGATTTGGTTATCCAAGACATTCTCCATGAAAGACCTGGGAGAAGCAACCTACATCCTCGGGATTAAGATCTATAGAGATAGATCGAAACGGTTGCTTGGTCTTTCGCAGTATACATATATAGACCGAGTGGTAAAGAGGTTTAGAATGTTGGAATCCAAGAAAGGTTTCCTGCCCATCAGGCATGGGATACACCTTCCGAAGTCTATGTGTCCGTGCACAAAACACGAGAGGACACTACACCAAAAAATCGAATAGACAATGGTGAAAAACCGTTGTCTATTAGCCAAAAAATCTGTTGTTAATCGACCCGTTGTGAAAAGGAGGTCGGTCAAAGACAACGGTGAAAAACCGTTGTAGATTTAAGGAAAGACAACGGTGAAAAACCGTTGTCTATTAGAAAAAAAACCGTGGTAAATCGACCCGTTGTGAATAATGGTTTGGTCAAAGACAACGGTGAAAAACCATTGTCTTTTCAAAGATAAGACAACGGTTTTTAACCGTTGTCTTTGACCAAACCACTATTCACAATGGGTTGATTTACCATGGATTTTTTTCTAATAGACAGCGGTTTTTCACGTTATCTTTCATAAATCTATAATGATTTTCACCGTTATGATATTACCACGGTTTTGCTTATAGACAGCGGTTTTTTAGCGTTGTCATTTCTCAACACATATATACACATAATAAACCGTTGTAGATGTTGCATTTTTAATATAAATCATACAACATCAATAAGAAATATAGACAACACATATATACACTCCACTTGTAGCAATGTAAAATACAAGGTCACATTACATTTTAAATGATCACTTTTACCGATATATATGAAAAATCTTGTGGCAAAACAACTACACATCATATGCACCAAAAGTATTTGCATAGCAAAACACTTATAGAATGTAACCAAAATATGTATGTAAACTTAAATCTCTCCTAATCATCGGATATGTGATCTTGTATGCAATCGCCCACTCGAGCGTACTTCATCAATTTCCTTTGCTATCCACAATTTGCGAACTGCATGTGAAAAATGAAAATGTAATTAAACGCTATGGTATCAATAAGAAAATTTGAAAAATATCTAATATTACTATTGATTGTAGGGAAGACTTGTCAAAGGATGCAGCGCTTTCAATTATCTCTCTCATATATCGTAAAATAAAATACCCGCATTGAGCTCCATCCAGTTGAAGGGGAACCTGTGATGGAAAAAAACCTCATCTGTACTGTTACTCCATCATCAAGCAATGCAGAAGAAACACACAGAAAGATCAAAATGAGATACATTCCTTAAAGCAAGAGCTAGATCAGTTAAAGAGAGGATTGTGGTTACTCCATAAAGATCGGAGAAGATGATATCTTTATCTTGAAAGTAAGGAGGCTTTGCTATATATTCAAACTTTTTTGTTTTTAATTATCTTTTCTTCATTGCCAATTTGATTAGTACAAATGTTTAACATGAAAAGCTAGAAGATGGTCATGTCAAGCTATAATCAAGACTGAACAGAAGAAGAAGCTAAAGTCAGCATTACAGGAAGAATGAGAAAGCATGGGCTTCTAAATTGGTTCAAATCACGGGTATAGATCAATATATGCTTCTTTCTAGTATATTTTTTTCTTGTCAAGAAGGTTGTTTTTTTTTGTGACTTTTGCAACTTTCTTTGTAGTATTGTTGTAACATTTAGAATGAAAGAAGATTTTGGGTCGACTTTTGATTCTTTTACTCTGTCGATAAGAAATAGGAATATTGTTCTTAGAAAAAAGGAAAACACTCAATATGCAACATTGAAAAAAGTTCAAGAGAATGCCATAAATCATACTAATGGAAGATGAATTCCATATCATGATAGTACATGCATTGCCTTATCGATGCATGCTTTAAGATACGAATAAATTTTTGACTTGAAATTGCTAACTTTATATCCATAGGATGATAGGAGCAAAATCTTTTTGAGACATTCCTCACAACTATCTGCAATCTACTTCATCATCATTGGAAAATTTATGCCCTGTTGGATTGCATTTTTCAGTGAGTATATTAAGGATGCATGTTACAACCCTATAGTCCAAAACATTCTGCACAACTTTACGTCATTGATCTGTTTACATTTGTTTGACACATGTTATCGAGCTCCAACAATTAAGAGCGATAGTGAGAAAATTGCAAATTAGAAGGGTACTACCGATGTCGCAGCAATTGAGCACAGTCATTTTGCTCCAGGAATCAGCATCGCAGCCAATTCAGAGCACAATGTCAATTTGCTCCAGAACACAATGTCGATTGGCAAAACACTCCAGAATAGATTGGAGCAAGTAGGCCGATCAGAGCATAATGTCAATTTAGCCACAGTCAAGAAGCAGATCAAGGCAAAACAAAATGTCGGGGAGGAGGTCAGATTAGGTTATGCTTAACAAAAAATAAGGAATTTGTATATCTAACTCGAAATAATTTGATACACACCACAGCAATTCCAGAATAGATCGGAGTTATCTGAAGATTATCAAAATGTCACTAAATAATTCACAAATAACTTGATTATATAAATATCACTAAATAACAAATAAAGTTTATGAACAGAACTCATATACAAATAAGCAAGTTTATTTTCAACAAAAATATAATCATGTTGCAGTCCACATGTATAAGCTAAAATATGTGCAAATATTAAGAAAAACAAATAACAAGTAAGCAACACAAAGTTGAAATTCTTACAATCTCCTGTAAGGGTTGATAAATTTGGAGGTGCAGCGACAATCACAAAGGATCAAACTGGCATTTCATTATTGTGTTGCAAAATTATCTGACATATAAAGCAGTATCATTTACCAAACCAGATTTGATGCCGGTGTGGTAAACCATCATCAAATTTATGGGATAAAGAGTATCATTTACAGATAACAGATAATAGATAAAGCAGTATCATCTACCAAAACAGAAATAATCGAGTGACAAATAAAATAAAGCAATCCCATAAGATATAGCAATCCCATAACATTAGAAAACATGCAAGAAATTTTTTCTTCAGAAGGCTCAGCTGAAATTAGGTGTATATATATATATATATATATAAAAGAAAGAGAACGCACTTGCAGGATATGACAATGTAAATTTGGTTTGTTTTGATGCTTTTCCATGCAAGTATTACCTTTAAGATAGGCAGCAGCTTTGCCAAACAATTCTTTCTGCACTTCCACTTGCTCAAATGTGTTTGGCCTAATACAAAAAGTCCACAGTTAAATACGGGCTCATCATTTTTTAAAAAAATTCTTGAAACAAATGTACAACAAAATGACTCACTCCATTAGTGTTACTAAATTGCCTTCTTGATACAATTATGTGAATGACTTATCCTCTACAAGGACACCTGTGCAACATGAAAAGTGTAGAAACTAATATTGAATGTAGAATTTTGTGCAACATTGTCAAAATATCAGTAAGATGAATATTCCCTTTCTATAAACAATAAAAGCAAAAAAATGTTTTGTTAAGCTCGTGATATGCAGATAATGTCACATTGATCATTTATGATAATAACTTAGATTTAAACAAGATAATAACTAAGTATTATGTAGCAACAGTCTACAACGATTTGTGGGTAAAGGCGAAAGATTTGACCTTTGTGTTTCTGCTGGGCGCCTCCTGATCGATTGCTTTTTGCTGCGCGCCGTCAGATGTGGAAAATTAGGGTTTTTGGAATGCGAGGCGTGAGCTCTAGTAGTACTCCCACAAGAACGGCTCCTCGAGGGGGAACTCGGCCCCGATCGAGGAGGAGCAGCGGAACCCTTCTCTCTGGTCGAGGACCAGATCGGGGAGGTCGAACCCCGCCTCCCAGTCGAAAAGGCTCAGGCGGCCTTCTTGGGGTCGGATCCGTCGTGCGGCCTTACCTCCTCCGGCGTAATGCCCCCGGTCGAAAAAGGCTCAGGTGGCGAACGGCGCCTCCTTCGTCGAGGAATCGTGGCGCCTGACCTCTTGACGACAACTTCATCATCCGGTAGGCGAAGAAGGCGGAAAGGAGGTGGTAGACGAGCCACGAGGGCGAGGATGGTGAAGAAGGAGGCGGAGTCACGAGGCCGTCTGCAGCGTCGATCGCCGCCACCAGACGAGGAGAACGCCATGGCGAAGAGCAAGCGGAAGGTCGCGAGGGCTTGGGAGATAGACAGGGAGCAACCCGCAAGGAAAGGTTAGTTAGGTCGGAGCTCTCTTTCAAATAGAAGTTTCTCGACTCAAAACACACGCATTGTTTATAGGCAAATTAATTTAAAACATACACACGCTTCTATTCAAATTCTAAATTAATTTATAATTTAAAATTTCTTGGAAATTTCCTTGAACCATCTTGGTAGTAGACATGAGAGACTTTGAGCAAAAGCAATATTTGACTCTGCTTTAGAGAATTATTTATTAACACACTGCACAACATGATAATCATAAACCAAGAGTTTATGACGCGTTGAACTGTTGGGACGGAATCGGAGACGAATGATGGAGCGAAGGTCGACGGACGGAGGTCGAGCAATGGCCGCGAAAAGGAAGAGAAACGAGAGGCGACCAACCGTGAGAATGCGGCGTGAAAGAAGATGGGATGGACGAGCGCGAACGGAGAACGGGGAGGTTTTTGGGAAGTAGAAGCTACGGAGGTTTTGAAAGTAAGAAGCAGAAGAAGTTTAGGGAAGATTTATTTAACCTAACAAATTTTAAAATATATATAACAACTTTTTAAAAAAATATTGTTGTAAATATTGTTTAAAAAATATATATAAACTTTTAAATATATTGTTGTAAACGTATATATTTATAATTTTTTTAAAAAAAACTTATTTCCAATAATTTAAAAAAAAATAGTAATAATAATTAAAAAAAATAATTTCACCGTTGTATTATAATAATAAAATAGTATTAAAACTTTTAAAATTTCATTGACAACGGTTTAAAACAGTTGTAATATTATCACAACGAAAACAAAAAAATTCTCATTGACAACGGTTGATTGCACCATTGTCCCAACTGTTGTTGAGATTAAAAAAAACCTTAAAGACAACGGTTCTGGAAAACCGTTGTAAAATGTGTTGTTGATTTAAAAAAAAAATGCTCAACGACAACGGATACTGTCAAACCGTTGTCTTTTGTGTTATATAAACGCTCAAAGACAACGGTTTTATCAAAAACCGTTGTCTTTTAACAAAAAGACAACGGTTTCCCCTAAAACCGTTGTCTTAGAGGTGTTGTCTTTTGTCATTTTTGTTGTAGTGGGATTTGCATGAGTAAGATTCCCTATGCATCTACAATAGGATCTATCATGTATGCTATGTTATGTACGAGGCCCGATGTATCGTATGATCTGAGTGTCACGAGTAGATACCAGTCTGATCTAGGAATGGATCATTGGGTGGCTGTTAAGACGATCCTTAAGTACTTAAGAAGAACTAAGGAGGCGTTCCTAATATATGAAGGGGACATGGTGATACGCGGGTATATGGATGCCAACCTCCAGACAGACAAGGATGATTCCAGGTCTCAGTCTGGATACGTGTTCACCTTGAATGGGGGTGCAGTGAGTTGGAAAAGTTCCAAACAAGGCACTGTAGCGGATTCTACCACTGAGGCAGAATACATTGTAGCTTCCGAAGCAGTAAAGGAAGCATTTTGGATCAAGAAGTTCATTTATGAACTTGGTGTGATTCCAGCAATTGTTGTAGTAATACCGGTCTACTGCGACAACAATGGAGTAATTGCACAGGCGAAAGAGCCATGGTCTCATCAACGATCCAAACATATGCTTCGCCGCTATCATCTTATTAGAGAGATCATCAGTAGGAAGGAAATACAAATCAAGAAAATCCCCACTGAAAGGAACTTAGCGGATCCTTTGACTAAGTCTTTGCCTCAAAGTAAGTTTGAGGGTCATGTCAGAGCATATGGTATTGGATACAGTAGTGATTTGCATTAGGCCAAGTGGGAGTTTGTTAGTGATATATGAGAGATGTCCTAAGGCAATCGCCTTATGTTTGAACCATTTATATGATAAATGAAGATTCACTATTTGAGTATACATGTTTTCATGTATTTGATTAGATCTTAAACTCATTTTCTGAATGTCCACAATACGATTCATAGCATGAGAGAATTTGTGATTGGATCACAACTAGTGAGTATCTCTACATGTGTAATTGTGATGTATCGGAATTATCCCTAGTCGATGAATTGATGGATTTGGACACCATTGATTCTGTCGAGACTAGCACATGGTATACATTGTGATGTCCGGAGTTAATCGTGGATGCTAGTTATGGTAACTAGTTCATTAGAGTGACCGGCCGTAAGACTTCATATGGTTCTCTGCATATATAGATATGTCAATAAAGTTCTTACTGCAACTTAAGTGCGATATTCCTTTGACTTGCGGTATTCAAGTCATCTTGATCATAAAGACTTATGCTTTGACATCTTAAGCAAGCATCTCTAAGGAGATGTGGACCCGGGATGATTGGGTATAAGTCGAAGTGATCGAAGGTGTTTGAATAGCCTATAAAGGATTCACCACTCCTTGCGAGCAGATGTATACCCATGGCCTCTCGTCGGATTGTTACTAAAGTCTTTGGCCAAAGCATTACATGTTTAAAGTAAGGTACTCTTTGATACATGTGCATTAACTAGAATCCGTAGGATGAGGAAATGATACTTGGGCTAGGTATGACGTAGTCAACCTAGTGGGGACTGACACTATAGACCATGTCCTGAACTAAGTGGGTATAAGATGAGTGAAGGGAATGGGGCACGATTCATTCGAGCTGCTGAAGGGTTTCAGAAATAGTTTTGGATCAACCGTTTATCTTTTCGGTTAATTAGGGATCATGATGTACTACTAGGTGCCACTCATGATCGTTCTATAATTAATGGTTAATTATATATGGCCAACATAAACTGAGAACCAATTTGTTCACATGCACAATGAGCGTAATCCAAAGGATTTAAAACGAGCTTGAGAATGAGATTCTCAGACCGAGAGAAACTAGGTTTGGTTGGACCAAACATGGAGCAAGCATGAAATCGTTTCAGTCACAATGGAAGCATGGATGGGCCGTGTCTTATGAAGACATGATGGATGAACCAAATTGGTTTGGTTCAAATCTAATGGAGGAGAATAAACCAAAGGGGTTTGGTTTGTTTTAAACGAATGAACCAAAGTTGGTTCGGTTCATTTTAACTTAAAATAGACCAATTCGGTTTGGTTTATTTTAACTTAAATTAATGGAGCGGGTTAACGAGCTTTTGCTTATGATCCGATAACCATTAAGAGAATTTGTTCTCTATAAAATAGGGCTTAATGGTTTTGTTAAGCCCTAATCCAAGTCCAAGCAACCCTAAGTTGCCGCCCCCTCCCTCTCCTTGTGAAGTCGGCACCAACTCTCCTTGCCGCCGCCCACCACCACCCAAGCTCCCTTGCCAGCATCCAACAGCTGCCGTCCTCTCCCCTTGCCGGCGTCGAGCTGCTGCCGGAGGAGCTCCGGTGATGTCCTTTGGGTTCGTCAACAAGGTGAGCTTCAACCTTCCCTTTTGGCCGACCCCTATTCCTCCACCAAAAGCAGTTTTCTGGACAGCTTGTTTTCTTCTCGTCGGAGCATCGTTTGGACGACGTTTGGAGCTCCGACAGCGGTAGCCTTGCCGGGGATTCGATCTCCGGTAATCCTCATAGGTGGAGGACGAAGGATTCGTCAAACGGTTGATGAATACCTCTCCGGAGAAGCGAGTTTTTGAGGACTCATTTTGGATCCGAATTTTTGATTCGGATCGTGATCTTCTCTTGATCACATCGTCTTCAACACGAGGCTAGTAACCCGTATGAAGATGAGGCTCGTGACTTTATGAAGTCATCCCGAAAATACTCGGCGTGGATACGGATAGAGACAATTCTAGCGAGAATCATTCTGGTTGATGTCTTTCCCGCTAGACGTGATACGTCAGGTATACGTAGTATAAATTTCCTTTTATTGCAAAATTTGAATTTATGGTTATGTCAACACATGTTGTACTATGCATGCGTGTGATGTGTGTGTTGTAATAAATTAGATTTATTATTTTATTCCTTTCGTTGTGCACATGTTTACGAAACATGTTCGAACACACACTCGCCGCGGTGCCGGAAACCCAACACTATGAAATACACAGAGTAATTTCGAAAGACACATGGTGCTCTGAAAATACACAGGGTGCTCTGGAAATACATAGGGTACTCTCGAAAGATACATGATACTCTAGAAATACATAGGGTGCTCTACACAGAGTACTCTGGAAATACACAGGGTGCTAAGTGGGAAGGAGGGTGCTTAGCTATAAGAAGGGTGCTAAGGAATAAGCCTTGTGATCGAAAATATCTACCAGAACTCCTAGGTACAAAAAAAAATGTGAACCTCTTGAATTTGTTGGGAGGGGAAACTTCGCTTCCCCTTTCAACTTAGTCGCTTGTTCATGGAGATCCCTTCTACGTCCCTAGATAAAAAAAAATTATCCTTGACAAGAGGGATTGCCCAAGCAACCTTGTCATCGTCATGCTATTCGTTTAGAGTAGTCACTTGAACAAACTTGTTGTTCAAGCGACCAACCTCTATTCCACGAATAGCTGCGGAATAGACGATGTACGGATCGCCGACTTTTGTGTTTATGTTCGGGGTCCAAGTATATTTAGCCACAAAACAGAATATATATCATGCATATAATTGAAAAACAAATATAAACATGTAACAAATGAAAACAGAGAATCGATATACCTCTCGATCTTCTATTGTATGACGTTCCTCCTTTTGGACGTCGTGTGGGCGACGATCTACCAAAAGTTAAAGCTCCTAGATCACCAATCTTCCTTTCTTGCTCGTTCCGAGCAAGAGAAAGAATAAAAAGAAGACTTTTCTCCTCCCTTTAGCCAACCAACAAGCAACAAGAAAGTTGCTTGCCGCCGGCGAACAAGGAGAAGGGAGAAGAGACGATTGTCGACCAAGAGCTTCAAGGGAGGACCCTAAGCCTTGGTTGCACCAGCCAAGGAGAAGGAGAAGAGCTGCTATGGATGCTGACCAAGGTGAGGAAGGGGCTGTATGGATGCCGGCCACCAAAGAAGAAGAAGGAGATAAGGAAAAAAATTTCCTTAATAGGTGCCGCTAACTCCAAACCCTAGCCTCCAAGCCTTGCCGCCCAAAACCCTAATCCTATCTCTAATTGGATTCTTAGTTGCCGCCCACCCCTTGCCCTCCTTTTATAGAGTTAGAGCTAAGCCTCCTTTTAATCTCCACCATTGGTTCTAGGGATTTAATCTCAACCGTCGGATCTAGATATTTAATCTCAACCATCGGATCTTAATCTCAATCGTCAGATCTAGAGATTTAATCTCAATCGTCAGATCAAGAGATTTAATCTCTATCTATGGATCTAGAGTTTTGTTTCTATCCATTGGATCTAAGCTTCATGAGGTATTAATAGGCTACAAAAGGGATCATGAGGAGGAGTTGGATCTTGGCCACCTAATGGATCAAGCCCACATAAAGTCCGATCCATTAATGATAATCCAATCCACTAAAGGATTATAATTGATCTACCTCACCAACCCCCATAAGTTTAAGATCTCGAATGTTCATCGATTAATTAATTTACTGACCATTAATTAATCAACATTTAACTCCATGAGTAGTACCACTCAACCTTTTCATCATGCTGGACTTAGTCCACCGACAGGGTTTACATGATGAACCTTATGAGCTCCTCAAGGGACATCATCATCCTAATATATAGGACACGGTTTCCTCCTATAATCAACGACACACCATATAAATAATATCATTTCCCAACTTACCGAGTCTATCGATTTAATCTATAAATCTCGCCCATTGGTGAATCAAAGAGATGAATACTAAGTATATGTGCCCGTTATATATCGGGATTAAGAGTATGTACAATATAATATCTGAGGTCTGATTCGATTATGTAGTCAGCAATGAATCGAATCACCTCTAAGTCGGACCTGCTCAATACACACAAAGTGCACTAGTGTGATTCTATGGTCAAGACATACAAATACCAAATCACACTATAACCATTCCAATGGTTTGTCCAAAATCATCTCGGTTGTGAGCCTTTACTTATACTTTTCAAGGAACTGATAACATGATCTCCCGTGTGACACCACACACCATGTTATCTACAATGTAATGTATTAGACAATATGCATAGCCATAAAAATATGCAAACAATGATCATGTGATTCTTATTTCAAAATAAAGATGTTCATACAAAAGATAGACTTTTTAACAAAAAATATTGGAGCTCCCCATTAAGAAACACTAGGATGAACAGTTCCTTAGTTGTTCCATAAGCTCCTTCAGTTCTTTTGGTGTCATACGGTATGGAGTCTTGTGAAAGGTTTTGCCCGGAAGCTCTGATACCAATTGAAGGGATTTCCCTTGTCGAGTCCGTGAGAGGAAACTTCGCTTCCCCTTCACCTCGATTGCTTAACCATGGTGATCCCTTCGATGTCCCCGGATTAAAAATGTAATCCTAGACAAAAGGGATTCCCAAGACAACCAAGTCATCGTCGTGCTATTCGTTTAGAGAGGTCACTTGAACAAACTAGTTGTTCAAGCGACCATCCTCTATTCTACGAGTAGCCGCGGAATAGACGATGTCCGGATCGCCGGTTTTTGTGTTTATACTCGGGATCTCAGTATTATTTAGCCTATTTACAGAAATATAACATGCTTATATTTTGAAAAACAAACACAAGCAATGAATAAAAGAGAAAGAAGAATAGTTATACCTCTTGGTCTTCTAATGTATGACCCTCCTCCTTTTGGATGTCGTGTGGGCGACGATCCACCAAAAGTCAAAGCTCCTAGATCGCAAAACTTCCTTCCTTGCTTTTCCCAAGCAAGAGGAAGAAGAGAAACAATGTTTTTCTCCTTCAAAAACTCAACCAACAAAGAACTATAGAAGTTCTTGCCGCCGGCCAACTAGAAGGAGTAGAAGATGATGGAAAACTACCAAGACACCAAGGGAAACCCTATATCTTATTTCCACCACCTAAGGAGAAGAGAGGGGAGTGTTTTGGGCGCCGGCCAAGGGCTGGGAAGGGCTGGAATAGCTGCTGGACGTTGGCCACAAGGCAAGGAAGAAGAAGGAAAACTTGCCTTATTTGGTGCCACCCTTGCTTCCAAACCCTAACCCTAATTCCAATCCCATCTCAACTAGGATTGCCCTATTCTTGCTGCCCAAGCCTTGCTCCCTCTCTATCATCATGTAATCCATGACGACTTCCCATGCCCTCCTTTTATAGAGTTAGGGATAAGTCATGAATTAATCTCCTCCATTGGTTCTAGGGATTTAATCTCAACCGTCGGATCTAGAGATTTAATCTCAACCGTCGGATCTTAGAGATTTGATCTCTACCAATGGATCTTAGAGTTTTGTTTCTATCCATTGGATCTAAGCTTCATGAGGTGTTAATAGGCTACATTAGGGACCATGAGGAGGAGTTGGGTCTTGGCCACCCATGGATCAAGCCCACATAAAGTCCGATCCACTAATGATGATCCAATCCACTAAAGGTCCATCATTGATCTACCTCACCAACCCCCATATGACAATATGGGCTCGATATATTATTTGTACATTTTCTCCCCGTGTTTAAGATCTCGAATGTCCGTCGATTAATTAATTTACTAACCATTAATTAATCAACATCTAACTCCTTGAGTAGTACCACTCAACCTTTTCATCATGCCGGACCAAGTCCACCTGCAGGGTTTACATGATGAACCTTATGAGCTCCTCAAGGGGACATCATCATCCTAATATATAGGACACGATTTCCTCCTATAATCAACGGCACACCATATAAATAATATCATCTCCCAACTTACCGAGTCTATCGATTTAATCTATAAATCTCGCCCATTGGTAAATCAAAGAGATGAGTACCAAGTATATGTGCCCGTTATTATATCGGGATTAAGAGCATGTACTAAATAATATCTGAGGTCTGATTCGATTATGTAGTCAGCAATAAATCGAATCACCTCTATGTCGGTCCTGCTCAATACACACAAAGTGCACTAGTGTGATTCTATGGTCAAGACAAACCAATACCAAATCACACTACAACCATTCCGATAGTTTGTCCAAAGTCATCTCGGTTGTGAGCCTTTACTTATACTTTACAAGGAGCCGATAACAAGATCTCCCGTGTGACACCACACACCATGTTATCTACAATGTAACGTATTAGACAATATTGCATAACCATAAACATATGCAAACAATGATCATGTGATTCTTATTTCAAAATAAAGATGTTCATACAAAAGATAGACTTTTCAGTATACATCCCTACATCTTGGACATCGGTGTCATTCCTGGAATTATCTCAATTATGAATTCCACTTGCCTATGAGATTGAAAGCCTGGAAGTTCATCTGAAAACACATCTGGATAGTTCTAAACTATATGAACACTTGAGGGGTGGGATGTATTCCCTTCCTTAGCTTGTGTCGAAGATAACAAATATCCTCGACACCCAAAATACAACATCCTTTAAGCATGTAGTACTGAAATGATAAATACTCCATTATCCTTAGTACCAATTGTTAGGGCAATCTCTTGCCATGATAAGGTTTTGATGTGTGTGGCAAAGAGTTTAAGTTAGGTTGGTATTGTTATTTGATATGTGTGTTGGAGTCTTGTAGGACTTAGTAATTCGCACATGGAGCCTTGGCAGGTTCACCCTCACAACCTCGGTCCTTGAGTCGGTGAAGGATGACTTTGCGGAAGTCGTGCGCTTGGAGCATCCAAGGGACCGCCGGACGAGATGACTTGAAGTGAAGCCAAGGAAGCAGACTTCGGAGGCAAGAGATGCGAAGGAGCATTACAGAGTCGTGCGCCTGATGCTGCCGAGGGACGTGGCCGCGAACGAAGAGAGCTTCGGCGAGGGACTTCGAGTGAGATGAGAGAATGAGTGAAATGTAAGTAGCTAATTAGGTGAACTTGGCCGAATGGCTGAGTGTCAGAGACTTGACCGTAAGGGTTAAGGTTTACCCGACCGCCGGAAGCTCAAACTTATGTTAAGTTTGAGTTTCACACGGCACCAGTCGACTGCCATGTAATGGCAGTCGACTGCTCTGAGTCAGTGGGTTCGACTTGTATCCGACTGATGGGTTTATGCCCAGCTGATCGATCGCTATGGAATGGCAAATGATCGCCGAGGATGTCGCGTGAACGCTGCTGATAGGCGATCGACGAACTGGCGATCGGGTGAGGTCCATCTGTCGACTGCCAAGTGTTCCGTTGGATTACAACGGTCGGGATCCGATGTGTTCGGAGGTCGTTGGAGTGGCGGCAGTCGACTGCCAAGGGCAGCAGTCGACTGGTGGTGGCCAACGGGAAGAAATCAGCCCTCTATATAAAAAGAGAGGGTGTGGACCTTTGGGAGGTTAATGCTTAAGTTTTAAACGACCATCCAAGTGCTCCACAAGATTCAAACTCCTTATCTTAGCTTTCTTTCACATCTATTGTAAAAGAATGAGTGTGCTTGATTTGTAAAGGTTACCTCCACCTAGCTTGGTGCAAAGGAGAGACCAATAGTGATTGGCTTTGAAGGAGTGATTCACCTCGAACGAATCGGGATCGTGGATTAGCGGCGTGGCCGTGAACCACGTTACATCTTCTTTGTTAGCGTTTGTATTTTCGTTTATTGCTTTTTCTTTATTGTTTATGCTTCCGCTTACGCTAACGATTGTGTAGACGGGGGGGGGGGGGGGGGGGGGGTGAATATCGATAAACCTTTTATCTTTTTCATTAATTTCAAAACACTTATACACAGCGGAAAGATACATGTAAAGTAAATGAGACAAGAGAAATTTACTTGGTTCGTTGCCTTTGGCAACTACTCTAAGGCCCTAGTGGTCCTTGACCACGCACGGAGGGCAAAACACTAAAGAACTCCTCATTAGAGGTAGGAGTTAATCGATACAAAAAGTCACAATGCTTGAGGTAGAGGGACACTGCCCCTCTCCTTGTTACGATAAAAACTCCGAGAAAGTAATGTAATAAACTGAAATAAAACTTATACTGACATAACAAAATAAAAAAAATTTAAACCTAGACGTTGGAGAAGAAGCACTTCGTATTCGGAGAGTTGTAGCTTTGCGGAGGCTTTTGGAAGCTTAGAATTGATGATGAAACCCTAGGAAAGGCCCTCCTTTTATAGCCTTTGAGCCCCTTTTCGATAGGAACTTTGGCCAATCAAAATTGAGCACCACTCCCCTTGAAATGAGATGATAAGCCTTGACTCCTTGAAGATGATCCCTGACCATCAGTTGACTGATATCCATCATCGATCGGATGGCGATCGATTGAATGTTGGCATGACGATCGGTGATTGATTAACAATGTCGAGTCCTCAGTTGGCTAAGTATAAACATTATTTCGACGGCCTCCGACCGTCCGATCTCGACCTAGACCACCGATGGGATGTTTTGGGTTGGATCTATGCTTAAGCCTATCCCCGTAAGGAGGATACGACCTTAGTTACACTCGAACACACACAAGCTTACCTCGATACTTACTGTGTCGCTTTCGCTTCCGCCCTTCCACTAGATTCCTTCGGCTCCCTCCGAAGTCACTCGAGTGTCGCTCGACCACCGCGGCTTCCTCCGGGTGTCGCTAGCCTTCAGCTCCAGCGTTGACACTTTTTTGCAACTTGATTTAGCTCGTGAGATAACAATATAAGCTTAACTTTGTATCGTTTGCTATAATCAAAACTCAGGTTTGACTTGGGTGCCTACTGCACCAGCAATCTCTCCCTTTTTGATATATGGCAAACCCACATACAAAGTTAAGAAAATAGCATGCATGAAGAATAATAATGTGCATGAGAAACAATAATAATAAAGATTAAGTAGGAGTAGTAAGGATTTTCTTCAAGTACTCCCCCTTGAGGAAACCTCTCCCTTGACCGAGGGTGAGTCTTGATGGGAACCCCTAGTCCTCCCCCTTGAGGGTTGCTATTTAGAAAGAGTTTAAGTAATTAACATTACTTAAAGTTGGCCTTAGTAAAATGTTTAAGTTAAGAAGACTTCTTAACTTGGCCCTTTGTCCCTCTTCCTTAAGTAAGGCATTAACGTTTGGCCATAGTGTTTAAAAATATGTTTAAGTTAAGAATTCTCTTAACTTGGCCTTTAGTTCCTTTTTTTTTTGTTAACAAGTTAAGTAAACATACACTTAAAGTTAAGTGAACATTTAAAAAATTTTGATCCCTTAACTTTGGCCTTTTTCTCCCCCTTTTTCCATATATCGAAAAGAGTGGGGGTGTGTGGAAAACAAAAATAAGTATTAAATTTAAAGTCCAAGCATGTTCCATATTATTTTGAAAATAATATACTGAAAATAAGCTCATATATAAATTGTTCGACTCATATTTGGCTTGATTGATATGAAAGATAAACCAGTCCTGATCAGAGTCAGTTAATATATATGATTATACTCCATGGTTCATGGCGATGCACTAGCTCTACATCTGGAACCAGGAGTAAGGTCCTAACATCTCACGCTCATCTACGTGGCTAAGTAAACAAACACATTAGTCCTATGTGTTGTGAGATGTATTGGCTCTTTAAATCTATAGGTGCATGATATCTAAGGTATGTCCTATGCTAGTTCAATGAAAATGAAAAATAAGAAATAGTAGTAAGAAAATATAACTTGTAAGTTCCTATTCTATTACACACATGCCCAATTTTTGTCTTAATAGACTAAATTCGGCTTCGGGTAGGGGTTTAGTAAATAGGTCTGCCAAGTTAGACTTCGATTCGATGTATTCGAGTTGTATGGCTCCGTTGGCCACATGTTCTCAAATGAAATGGTGTTTGACCTCTATATGTTTGGTCCTAGAGTGACATATCCAATTCATAGTAAGGTTAATTGAACTAATGTTATCTTCATGAAGTTTAGTATTTGTAAAGTCTAACTTAAAATCGCGGAGAGTGTGCTTCATCCAAAGAAGCTGAGTGACACATTCACCCATTGTGATGTATTCGACTTCGGTGGTAGACAAGGCAACACAATGTTGCTTCCTACTGCACCAACTTACTAGACTCGAGCCGAGAAGTTGACAATAACCACTCGTACTCTTTCTATCGAGCTTACTATCGGCATAGTCCGAATCGGAGTAGCCAATTAGTTCGAACTCGGTAGATCTAGGGTACCAAATACCGACATTAAGTGTACCCTTTAGATATCTAAGGAAACGCTTGACTAGAGTTAGGTGAGACTCCTTGGCACAGGTTTGGAACCTTGCGCACATACTTACTGCAAATAAGATATCAGGTCAGCTTGCAGTTAAGTAAAGGAGACTCCCTATTACGCTCCTATAGTATTTTAAATCAATTGAATTTTCGATTACATCTTCTTATATATTTACATTCGTTTCCATTGGAGTATTAATAATTTTAGCGTCTTGCATTCCAAAGCGTTTAATTAATTCCCTAGTATATTTATGTTGATGTAGGTATATTCCATCTTTAGTTTGTTTAATTTGTAGACCTAAGAAGAAACTCAACTCTCCTACTAAATTCATTTCAAATTCACTTTCCATAAGTGAAATGAATTCATTTAGTAGAATCGAGTTGGTGGTTCTGAAAATAATATCATCTACATAGATTTGGGCTATGAATATGTCTTTACCTAAGGTTTTTACGAAAAGGGTTGGGTCAACTACACCTTGGTTAAATCCTTTGGATTTAAGATACACCGAAAGTCTCTCATACCAAGCTCGAGGAGCTTGTTTAAGTCCATAGAGGGCTTTCTTTAACCTAAGGACATGGTCGGGTTTATCTAAACTTTCGAAACCGGGGGGAGGGGGGGTTGACTAACATAAACCTCTTCTTTTATGTATCCATTCAAGAATGATGATTTCACATCCATTTGAAACAACTTAAATCCTCGATGTGCAGCATATGCTAATAGCATTCGAATGGACTCTAACCTAGCTACTGGGGCATAGGTCTCGTCGTAATCTAAACCTTCAACTTGACTAAACCCTTTAGTAACTAGTCTAGCTTTATTTCTAACTACTTCACCTTTATCATCAAGTTTATTTCTAAACACCCACCTTGTTCCAACGATTGTTTTATCTTTAGGTGGTGGTACTAATTCCCATACTTCATTCCTAGTGAATTAAGCCAGCTCTTCTTGCATTGCAATAATCCAATCGGGATCAAGAAGAGCTTGGTCAATAGTTTTGGGTTCAATTTTGGAAATGAGGGAGATTTGACTAAGGTTTCTGTATATAAGGCTCTAGTTCGAACTCCTAGACTTGGATCACCTATCACTTGGTCGATAGGATGATTCGTTTGAGTCCTAGTTGGATTTGGGTTTGAGTCTACCACTTGGTCAATAGGATGACTCGTTTGAGTTCTAGTTTGGTTAGAGTCATCTACCACTTGGTCGATAGGCTGACTTGGTTGACTTAGGTTAGGATTACCACTAGACTTGATCTCCGGATCGGAGTTGAGTATGGTATGAATCGGCTCGCTAATTGGGGTTGCTGGGGGTTTTGTAGGTTCGTGTCCTTTATCAAATACTAAATTAATAGTCTCCTCGACTCTAAGGGTGTCATGATTATATACTCTATACGCTCTACTCGTAGTCGAGTATCCTAGAAAGATTCCAATCGAGGTTTTGGATGTAAATTTACCTATGTAATCCTTAGTGTTTAGAATATGTACCTTACACCCAAATACCCTAAAGTACTTGATGTTAGGTATTTTATCATGATAAATCTCGTGTGAGGTCTTAAGGTGCCTCTTTACCATAAGGATCCTATTTTGGACATAGCATGTCGTACTCACGGCTTCTGCCCAAAACCTATCGGGTAGGTTATACTCGTTTAACATTGTCCTAGCGGCTTCTTGTAGGGTTCTATTTTTGCATTCTACTAGGCCATTTTGTTGTGGAGTTTTAGGGCAAGAGAACTCATGGTGGTATCCATTTAGGTTACAGAATTCTGTAAACCTGTGGTTCTCGAATTCACCACCATGATCAGTCCTAAGTATTTTGATTTTAATGCTTTGTTGATTTTCTATTAACTTAAATAGGTTGATTAATTGATCTAGGGTATCACTTTTGTGTATGATGAACCTAACACAAGTAAATCTAGAATAGTCATCAATTATGACTAAGCAGAATTTACTTCCATTAAGTGACTTAGCTCCGTGTGAATCAAATAGATGCATGTGTAGGAGCTCAAGAACACTTTTGGTTCGTTCTTGATTAATTAGTTGATGTTGTGTCTTAGATTGTTTACCTTGTTGACAAGCATTACATATTTTATTATCCAAGTTATTGAGGTTAGGCAAACCTCTGACTAAGTCACTTTGACTCATCTTGTGGATGAGTCTTGGGTGTGAGTGACCGAGTCGTCGGTGCCACAACCATGATTCCTCTTGTCGTGTCATAAGACACTTAGTTGAGGAGTTAGTTAAGTTAATAGTGTAAATATTGTTATTTCTAGTTCCCTTAAGGATTGTTTTAAAGGTTTCATTTGTATTAATTACGCATTCATTTTCTAAAAATATGACCTTATAGTTATTATCACACAATTAGGTTACACTAAGTAAATTATATTAAAAAATTTCTACCAATAAGACATTTTGAATAATAAAGTTAGAGTTGAGCTCAATATCACATGATTTGATGATTTTGAGCTTGCCGTTGTTTTCGAAGGCTACCGATCCTTGTCGTATGAATCGAAGCTTCGAAAACTTGAGTTGATCCCCGGTCATGTGTCAGGAGCAACCACTGTCCAACATCCATTGATCCTACACACAAGGTAGTTGGATCGGATATTGGATTTATTAAAGATTGGTTAAAGTTTATTAACCTAAATCATCTCACCCATGTCTACATGATCAAATAGGTTAACCCTATATGTTCTTGTGAGATGACTCCCAATTTTTCATGATTTAAATTTAATGAATTGAACACTTGTCAACCTTGCGTTAGATTTGGATTTGACCTTAGGCTCATCAAGTCACCTTTTCAAGATCATGGCTTCGAGGTCGTGGCGAGGCACAGAGGCCTTCTTTGATCGGAACAACGACCACTTCCTTAAATAAAGCCATTTTCAAGAAAATAGAGACTTGATTTACCTAAGACCACTTCCTGGTCTAACTAGTCTAGGATACGGCGAGGTAGCTTCAGCTAGTTTCGCTCGGTCAAGTGCATCGAACTAGATATGCCTTATCTAGCCCGAATAGTCAAGACTCCGCTTTCCTAGCGTACTATCATCTCGCCGCGTCCTGGTACTATGTTATCAAGTATTGACAAGTTATTGTCGTATCTAGCCATTCTAAAAAGAAAAATCAAACTAAATAAAGAACCTAAGCAAGCAATTTCTAAGTTAAAATACAAATAAGTCTTCTACTGGCTCCCCCTGGACCGTTGAATCGGTTTGGTCTCTCCACATAGTGGATTTGGTCCTTGGGAACCCAGTACTGGTTCGATCCTAAGTTTGAAATCAAGGCGGTCTTAGGGACCCATGCTTGGACACGTTTTTTATGTCGACTTATAATCGACATATAAGACTTGTTGGTCGTATTTGAGCTAAACCCTACCTTGCCTTGTTGTACACGGCCCTTTGCGATCCAAGTAGGAGGTCAAGTCCTTTGAATCCCAAAGTAAACCTTTCCAACGTATTCCTAAGATCTTCGACTTGACTCTTCAAGAGTGAGTTCTCAACTTTGAGCTTTTCAACCTAAGTTGAGTCCTCCTCTTGAACTCGACAAGTCGAAGAGGTTAGGGAGACCTCATGTTTGAGGAGTTTAACTTCCTCAACCAAGGTGTCGACCTTGGACTCGGACTTAGCTAATTTTTTAGTTAAAAACTTAATTGCACTATAAAGTGTACTAATGAGGGATCGACTTACCTTGAGTGTATCTTTTGAATCGAATGCGTATTCGTGGCTTGTCATGAATAGTGCTTCACAGTTCGACTCGTCTTTGGTTTCCGATTAATGTTCAGGTTATGACTTCGTCTTCAATTCCATGGGTTTAGCCATGAGGACACGATCATTATCTTCTTCCTCGGATGCTTCTTCCCAAGTAGCGTTGAGTGCCTTTTTGTGTTTTCGTGCTTTGCTCTTGAGTTTTGGCATTCGGACTTGATGTGTCTAAACCTGTTGCATTCGTAACATCTAATATTCAAACTTTTAGGCTTACCTTCGTTGGGTTGAGTGACAGTTTGTTTTCAGCCCTTGACTATCCTCTGAACTAGGTTGACTAGTTCGGCCTCCATTTTCGAGTCGACCTCTAAATCGAACTCATCCTCTTCTTCCTTCGGGGGTGGCTTGCTTGCGGTTTTCTTCCTCAAACCTGCAAAAAGTGCTATACTCTTCTTGGGTTTCGAGTTAGACTGCTCATGATGTTCAAAATCAGAAAATAACTCATCTAACCTAAGTTTCGAAAGATCCTTGGAGACCTTGTAGGCATCGACGATGGATGCCCATAAGGTAGCCCTCGAAAAAGAGTTAAGAACATACCTTATAAGGTCGCGGTTTTCGACCTTTTGCCCGATCGCGTATAGATTATTGACTATGTCTTGAACGCGGGAGTGAAGTTGTGTTGCTGGTTCGTGTTCCTACATTTTTAGATTATATAATTTATTAAACAAATGATCGCGCTTACATACCTTGGCTTCATCGGTCCCTTCGTGTAGCTCTACTAGCTTTGTCCAAAGGTCCTTTGCGCTGATGAAAGGGGTCGGCGCGATTAAGCTCCTCCTTGGACAAGTCGCATTGGAGGATCTGAGTTACCTTGGCGTCGGCTTCGACTTGTCTTTTAGTCGCAATGGTCCATTGGTCACCAAGGATTTACCCACTTCGTTAGTCGGAAGTGTGAATCTCGTTTGGATTATGATCCACATCTCGATTTGAGTTTTAAGAAAGCATTCCATCCTACCCTTCCAATAACGGAAGTGATCTCCGTTGTAAAACGGAGGTCGGACGGTGCTAAAACCCTCGAGATGGGCCATTAAAACAAAAGAAACAAGGAGATGAAGATGAAAAACCTAGCAACGACACAAACACACAAAATGTACCAAGACTCACGTCTTGGATTAGTAATGCGGGAAAAAAATTACCAAATTAAATAAATTCAAAATAAATAGAATAAAAAAGAAAAAAATCTTTAAAAAAAACTAGATCGATGGTTTCACCAAATCTTAGCAACCCCCGGCTCTGATACCAATTGTTGGATTGAAGCAGATCGCTAGAAAGGGGTGAATAGCGATAAACCTTTTGTCTTTTTCGAATTAATTTCAAAACACTTATACACAGCGGAAAGATAAATGTAAAGTAAATGAGACAAGAGAATTTTACTTGGTTCGTTGCCTTCGGCTACTACTCCAAGGCCCTAGTGGTCCTTGACCACGCACAGAGGGCAAAACACTAAAGAACTCATCGTTAAAGGTAGGAGTTAATCGATACAAAAAGTCACAAAGCTTGAGGTAGAGGGACACTCCCCCTCTCCTTGTTACGATAAAAACTCCGAGAAAGTAAAGTAATAAAATGAAATAAAACTTATACTGACGTAACAAAATAAAATCAATTTAAACCTTGACGTCGGAGAAGAAGCACTTCGTTGTCAGAGAGTTGTAGCTTTGCGGAGGCTTTTGGAAGCTTAGAATTGATGATGAAACCCTAGGAGAGGCCCTCCTTTTATAGCCTTTGAGCCCCTTTCCGAGAGGAACTTTAGCAAATCAAAATTGAGCAAAGACTCTTGAAATGAGATGATAAGTAATCCTTCACCATCACGATATATCCATCATACGATCGTGATCTATCGATCGAATCGCGGCCCACGATGATCGGCCCGATTAACAACAGTCGAGTTCTCAAGGCTGGCAGTCAACTGATGCTAGCTGAAATGACAAGTTGGCTAAATAAAAACATTATTTCGATGGCCTCCGACCATCCGATCTCGACCTAGACCCCCGATGGGATGTCTTGGGTCTGATCTATGCTTAAGCCGATCCCCGTAATGAGGATACGACCTTACTTACACTCGCACACACACGAGCTTACCTCGATACTTACTCTGTCGCTTTCGCTTTCGGCCTTCCACTCGATTCCTTCGAATCCCTCCAAAGTCACTCGAGTGTCGCCCGACCACCGAGACTTCCTCCGGGTGTCTCTTGCCTTCAGCTCCAGCGTTGACACTTTTCTACACACTCGATTTAGCTCATGAGATAACAATATAAGCTTAACTTTGTATCATTTGCTATAATCAAAACTCATGTTCGACTTGGGTGCCTACTGCACCAACATTCTTCCTCCTAGGGCATTGACTTCGGTAGTGTCCCCGTTATTGGCATTTGAAGCAAACCACATGCTCTTTGCTTTTCCTATTCGGGACATCGACATCCTTAACCTTTGGCACCGATTGAGCCTTCTTGACCTTCTTAGGGCACTTGCTCTTATAGTGCCTATATTCCCTACACTCAAAACACATAATATGGTTTTTATTTTTTATTAGGGTGCTTGAGTTACCTAGGTCCATGGTGGTGGAATCCTCTTGATCTTTTTCATCACTTCTTCCAGAGGTGAAGGCTACTTTTTGATTTTGCTCCGGGTCTAGTGATCTAATATCCTCCCCCCTCAATCCTAGAGGTGGAGGCTTCTTATACCTCTTCCACCTCTTCCGATCCAGATGTTGATTCCCTATCAACCTCCGATTCCTCAAGCTCTTGCAATGAAGATGATGTGCTCTCTTCTACTTGAGCTTGGGAGGATGAGCACTCCTCCTCTTCCTTATCTTCTTGGAACGATGTGGACTCTTTATGGAATTTTGCAAACTTGCTCCATATCTCCTTGGCGTCCATGTAATCATCTAGTCTAGACAAAACATCATTAGGAATTAAATCTTCCAAAAATTTTATTACCTTAACCTCAATCTTGAATTTTTGGCATTTATCTTGGGTTTACTTCTTCAATTTGAGGACATCTCCCTTCTTAACCCTGGGGGGTTCGAAACCTTCCATGATGATGAATCAATTCTCTATGTCCATCATCAAGAATCTCTTCATTCTCGCCCTCCATGTCGGAAAGTCTTCTTGGTCATATGGTGGAGGAACACCGATGGCATACCCTAATCCGTCCTTAGGTAGCTCCATATCCTCTAACACTTTTGCTCCCTGGAATGCAAACCTGGTGAAGAGCGACCCACTCTGATACCACTTGTTGGAACTTTGGTGAGCACTAGAGGGGGGTGAATGGCACGTTTGTTCGCTTGATGAAATTCGATCATGCTTGTATATAAAATGTTAGTACGCAGCGAAAATACGAAATATACAATGAAAATAAATACACAAGCACAATAACAAATACACACAAATATAAGTGGTTCAGAACCTTAGGGTTCCTACTCCATAGGTGAGCTTAACGAGCTCTACCGATGGACACACCACTAATCAATAACACTCCTTCCCGGTGACACACCGGAGGTGGAGAAGCCTCGTACAAGTGATAACACAAAATAATACAACGGATACAAGCAAATACAAAGATGAAATTCAATACAAGTAAAGAAAAACACTTTACAAGAAGACTTTAAATGTTTTCTTTTGGTTGCTTGCGAAGAGCCTTGAAGGTCTGGATTGCAGCAGCAAATCCCCTCCAAATCGCCTGAAGGAACCATGCTAAAATCCTCCTCCTTGAGCTCCTTTTAAAGCTACAACTCGGGCTGAGTTTTGCCTAGCAGTCAACTACTCCTGTAGCCATTGTCTCACAACGACTTAATCCACGCTAGAAAAGTTCAAACTGATACCTAGAAGTCAACTGATCAGATCCATCTGTCAACTGCCAACCCCTAGCAGTCGACTTAGAAACATTCTGTGCTTGTGTCCGAGACTAGCAGTCGACCGCCATCCATGGCAATCGACTGCTCAAGGCCAATCGACTACCATAACATGGTAGTCGACTGCCCAGGACACTAGGCCACAGTCAATCTCCAGTCGACTCCCATCAGTCGACTAGTCATAATCCCAGTTGATTGCCCAGAGTCGACTCGACCGCCAAGTGTCAAACACTTGACAAGTCGACTCATCCATAACCCCAGTCGACTGCTACACCTCAATGATCGAACGATTTTTAATTGTCGCAATACACTTCCCAAATTATTTACCGAACCCCCTAACTATACTAATGCAGTATAGGACTGACTCGGATCGTCTCCCAACGAACCTAATGGCTGGTCGTTTGTTTTTAAACAGAAGTAAACACTGGGTGTTTTTTACAATTATCAAAATAATTAAAATGCAAAATCAAAAGCAAACATGAGAATTAAATATGCAAAGAGTAAATCTAACTACCAAATAACAAGTAACATGCAACTATCCTAATGCGCAAAAGTAAGGGATCACGCACCGCACTGTCACATAAGCACAACTCCGAATCCCATTTTGGATGCATCACTATACATATCAAAGCTTGCATTACTTTCTAGAAGGGTAAGAATTGAAGCACTTGTTAATATTCTCTTTAGTTCAAGGAAACTTTTCTCACAATCCTTGGTCCATTCAAACTTTCTATTCTTTCTGGTAAGAGTCGTCAATGGTGAAGCTATCCTTGAGAAGTCTTCTACAAATTTTCTATAGTACCGTGCTAATCCAAGGAAACTTCTAATTTCACTGGCATTCCTTGGTCGACTCCAGTTACTAACAGCTTATATCTTTGTCGGATCTACCATAACACCATCTTTTGAAATAATGTGACATAGGAAAGATACTCGATCAAGCCAAAATTCACACTTGGAGAACTTGGCATAAAATTGTCTCTGCTGAAGGGCCTGTAACACTTTCTTCAAATGTTCAGCATGCTCTTCCTGAGTCCTCGAGTAAGAAATGATATCATCAATGAAGACAATCACAAACTTGTCAAGGAATGCCTTAAATACTCGATTCATTAAGTCCATAAATGTTACAGGAGCATTTGTCACTTTGAAAGGCATGACCACGAACTCATAGTGTCCATACCTCATTTGAAAAGCTATTTTTGGTACATCATCCTCTTTAACTTTTACTTGATGATATCCTGACCGCAAGTCAATCTTGGAGAAAATTGTGGCTCCCTTCAACTGGTTGAAAAAATCATCAATCCTTGGCAAAGGATATCTGTTTTTGATTGTCACTTTATTCAGTGTTCAGTAGTCTATGCATATTCTCATAGACCCATCTTTCTTCTTTATGAACAATACCGGAGCTCTCCACGGTGAGTGACTAGGGCGAATGAATCCCTTGTCGAGTAACTCTTGTAATTGTTCTTGAAGCTCTTTCAGTTCTGCCAGAGCCATACGATAGGGTGTTTTTGAGATTGGTTTGGTACCAGGAATAAGTTCAATCTCAAATTTTCGTTCAGTTTACGTATTGCTTAGGAACACATCCTCCGGTAGTGGTAGTCACATATAACTCAGACTTCATCGAGCTTTTGGCCTCTTTTTTGCCTTGTATCCACCACATGTGCTAGATACCCAGTGCATCCGCTGACTACCATCTTTTGAGAATTTATGGCAGATAATAACTTCTTAGTTCTTTTCTTTGGTTCTCCTATAAATCCAAACATAGACTCTGCCTCAGGTTGAAATATGACTCTTCGCTTATGACACTCAATGGAAGCAACGTACTTGCTCAAAAAGTCCATTCCCAAGATGACATCATAATCATTCATGTCCAACAATATCATGTCACTATAAAGTTCTCTTTCTGAAATTCTGACTGGTGTGGCACGCAACCAATGTGTAGATGCCATTACCTCTCCCGAAGGCAATGTCGTTACAAACTTAAGATCAAGGACATCCAGGGGTATATTTATCTTCTTTGCAAATATCATGGAAATAAAAGAATGGGTTGCCCTAGTATCAAATTTCACAGTAGCATACAGATTAGAGATAAGTATTTGACCTGTGACAACAGTAGTAGCATTTGCTACCTCTTCTTTAGTGAGAGAGAAGATCCGAGCATTCGATGTAACTGGGGGGGCCTCCAATCTTCCTTGACTAATGTGAGGGCCCTCTTGTGCTGCTTGCATTTGGTGTAACTAAGCAGGTTTACCCCCATACTGATTTGACTGTGGTTGAGGTGGATTGGTCTTGGTAGGGCACTTTCTGGCCAAGTGTCCCTCTAAGCCACATGTGTAACACCCGCTCGTGCCTTAGCGGCAAACTCCTGGATGCATCTTCCCACATTTAGAACATATAGGATACTTTGGCCGCTTGCTTGCTTCCATTGCTTCCTCTTACTGTTGTTATTTCCCTTCCAGTTAGAATTATTGCTCTGAGATTTCTGACCTCTAGAGCTTCCATGACTTCTATTTTCAGTCGAGGCCTGATTCTGCCACTTAATGCTATTCGAGTAATGTTCTGCCACTAAATCACTACTGATTAACTCCTCTGTAGTCTGTGGTCTTTTAATTCCATTGGCCACATTCAGAGCTATCTCAGGTCTAAGCATTTTGAGCATATGTCTAACCCTTTGTTGTTCTGAGGCGACTAGCTTTGGACATAAGCGAGCTACTCTATTGAATTTCTTTATGGCTTCATTAACTGACAAGTCCCCTTGTCGGAATTCTGTGAACTCGTCATAGTGTCTATTCGTGAATCACATATGGAAGAACTCATCAAAGAACTCTATTTTGAATTCAGCCCAAGTCATCTGATTAATCACTCTCTTTGCCTTTACCTGTTCCCACCATATTCTAGTATCTCCAGCCAAATAGAATGACACACATTTGACTTTCTCATTTACAGGCCAATCCAGTAGTTCTAAAATACTTTCTAACGTCTTGAACCAGGCCTAAGCATCCCTTCGTCAACTCATACCAGCAAAACTCTCTGGCTTCAGCTTTTGCCATTAAATTAAGTACACCTCTTGCCTCACCCCCACTACTGAGCTATTAGGGGAATTGGAGGGGCAAGTGGTGCAGCCGGTATGACATTCTGAGCAACTGGTGGAGTAATAAAATTATCTTGTTGGTTCACAATCAAGGTATTGATAACCTGTTGTTGCTCTACAACTTGATGCTGAAGCTGAGTGACTACCTGTATCAAGTCAGGTGGTGTTACTGCTTCATTTGTCCTCTGATTTCCATTGGTCCGTGTTCTAACCATTTTTCTTCAAATGGTAAGACGAATATAAGACTACTATTATTACTTACTTTCTATTCTCATCACCTACACATGTAAGCATGTTTAACAAAACATTCTTTACTAGCATAGAAGAAGGTTAAACATATATGTACTTTCTTACTTAGAAGGGGCAGGATTGATGCTTGATGTGTGTGTGGCGGAAGGGCGGAACTTGCTCGGATACCATACTATAACACCCCCCTCTCTTTTCTCTAATAAAGGAGGTGTTAGCATCATACTTTAATTATAACCCAAACATATCTCAATTATTCCATTAACTTACTTACACTATTTACTAATTTAACTAATACCTGATTTTAATAGAAGGGTGTCAACAACTCGTACCAAGATCTAAACATTGTTTTGATAACAAGCATCATAATACTCTTAACGTGAAACAGCGGAAGATAGAGAAATAACTCAACCTATAAAACAGCGACACACGACCGTGTTGAAAAACACGGCCTGACTGTGTTCACCACCCATGACCGTGTTGAAAAACATGACCTGGCCGTGTGCGCCTCTGTTCACCCCAGAACGATAGTCAAGCACATAACATGAACTCTTGCACACTAGCACTTTCAAAAATCTTACATAACATAACACTAGCACGTTCAAATGTCTTAACATAACATGATACTAGAAAGTTCGAAATTCTTAGACATAATATGCTCACGCACATAACATGGACACTAACAAACTAGCACGTTCGAAGGTCTTAACATAACATAATACTAGCAAGATCAGCGTTCTTAAACACAACATATCCATTAGTAAATTTAGAGTTCTTAACATAACATAAATTCTAGCAAGTTCAGAATCGTAATCCACTGTTCCGGCACCACACACACGAAGCACTTCATCCGCTGCCCCATCTTACTCAAGCCTTGCTTTACCCTTATCTACAGTGTAAGGAATGCAAACTAAAAGCAATGAAGCTTAGTAAGTACATCCTATTCTCACAAAACATCTCATTATAAGAAAAATATGCTATTAGAATACTTGCATGCAAACATATGCTCATACTTGCCATTAAGAAAATGCTACATTTAACATTTAGAAACACTTGTACATAACACAATGATTAAACTTGAAATGCATGAACTTTCTACATTAAACATATAGAAACATTTGTACATAACACAATTCATGAACTTGAAACACACAACTTGCAATACATGAATTTGAAATATGCTTCGCTTGTAGAAACATGCACATGCGATATACTTAAGCTTGTTAACTTTGTTATTTGGTTAACTTTATATATATATATACACACACACACTTTAAAATACTAATCATCCTTGTTTGGGCAGCCCGATTTACCAATGGGCGAGATTTATAGATTAAATCGATAGGCTCAGAAAGTTGGGAAATGATATTATTTATATGGTGTGTCGTTGATTATAGGAGGAAACTGTGTCCTATATATTAGGATGATGATGTCCCCTTGAGGAGCTCATAAGGTTCATCATGTAAACCCTGCAGGTGGACTTGGTCCGACATGATGATAAGGTTGAGTGGTACTACTCATGGAGTTAGATGTTGATTAATTAATGGTCAGTAAATTAATTAATCGATGGACATTCGAGATCTTAAACACGGGGAGAAAAATGTACATATAATATATGGAGCCCATATTAACTTATGGGGGTTGGTGAGGTAGATCAATGATAATCCTTTAGTGGATTGGATTATCATTAATGGATCGGACTTTATCTGGGCTTGATCGATTGGGTGGCCAAGATCTAACTCCTCCTCATGGTCCCTATTGTATCCTATTAATACCTCATGAAGCTTAGATCCAATGGATGAAAACAAAACTCTAGATGCAAAGGTAGAGATTAAATCTCTAGATTTGACGGTTGAGATTAAATCTCTAGATCCGACGATTGAGATTAAATCCCTAGAACCAATGGTGGAGATTAAAACAAGGTTTATCTTTAAACCTATAAAAAGGGGCTTAAGGGTTGGCATGGAGAATTAATAAGAAGCAAGGGAGTTTTGATGTTGGCGGCAAGAGGCTTGGAGTTGGCGGCACCAAATAAGGAAATATTTTTCCTTATCTTCTTCTTCTTCCTTGGTGGCCGACATCCATAAAGCTCTTCCCTTTTTTGGCCAGCATCCAAACCAGCTTCTTCTCCTCTCCTTGGCCGGAGGAAACATGCTTAGGGTCCTCCCTTGGAGCTCTTGGTCGGCATCCATCATTCTCATCCCTTTTCCTTGTTGGCTGGCGACAACAACTTGCTTGGTGCTTGTTGGTTGGATAAAGGAAGGAGAAGGGTCTTGTTTCTATTTTTTCTCTTTTTCGGAGTGAGCAAGGAAGGAAGATTAGTGATCTAGGAGCTTCAACTTTTGGTAGATCGCCGCCCACATGATGTCCGAAAGGAGGAAGGTCATACAATAGAAGATCGAGAGGTATAACACTTATCTATCTTCATATATAACATGTATGTAATTGTTTTCAATTATATATGCATGATAGATTCTGTTTTGTGGCTAAATATACTTGGACCCCGAACATAAATACAAAAGCCGACGATCTGTACATCGTCTATTCGGCGGCTACTCATAGAATAGAGGTTGGTTGCTTGAACAACAAGTTTGTTCAAGTGACTACTCTAATCGAATAGCACGATGATGATAAGGTTGCTTGGGAAATCCCTCTTGTCAAGGATAAATTTTTTTATTCGGGGACGTAGAAGGGATCGCCGTGAACAAGCGACCGAGTTGAAGTGGGAAGCGATGTTTCCTACCTTCAAGTGGTATCAAAGCTTCGGTTCCGACAAAACCTTCAAGTGGTATCAGAGCCACGGTTTTCGGTTTTGTGTGTTTAGGATTCGGTTACTTTTATGCACTTTTCATATATTATATGTGCCGAATAAGAGTAGGATATGCGTAGGTTAACACTTTGATTGTAGGCATAGGATCCAACTATTATGGCCATATGTGTGTATGTGATTGTATGTGTGTAATTGTATATTTTATTGAATCCTCGGGGTTGACGAGGCTAGTATTTAATTTTTGTAAATTAGATACGGTATTGTTTAGTCACTCCTTTTATTTTAGTTTACTTTCGATCTAGATTTCATGTACACTCCCTCGTGGAGTATAGGATCAATGGATGTAAATTAAAATATTTTTTCTCGACTCGGATCTCCGGATGGCTTGTACATGGCGTAGGGAGGAGAGGACGAGATGGCGATACGACGGAAGACATATTGAAGACAAAAGCCATAATAGTTGGAAAATTTTTATTTTTTATGTTTATTGCTTATTGTTTGATATGCATATCGTAGGCTAGAAAATTCCTCAATTTTAAATTACTAAGTGGGAGAGGGATATTTTAATAAATTCCCACGACCTCCATTACGATTTGACATGTGATGCAAGCAAACTTGTGTGTCGGCTCTGAGTGCCTTCCTCCCCATAGGATGAGTTTGTTTGTGGATCACAGGGTCGAATATGGTTATAGGAAATTATTGAGGAGCGTGTGTACTTCCCCATCGGAAGGCACATAACCCAAGATAATTCCCTTGGTATCGAGTAATGGTGAACACTTAGATACAAATAGGAGTATCCTCCCCATTGGAGTCACTGCTTTTATTTGTAGGGCCAAAGAGAAACCAACTATTAATTTTATTTGTCAAAAAGTTAGGTTGACAAGATAGTAAAATTAATGGGTAAAACCTCCTCTTACAAATGTAGAATTCGTATACGTCCACACGATCGTGCCATACGATATTCTCAGTGTTTTGAGATGTTGGTTGATTTAAAAATATTATTGTTTGAGGAATCAATAATTTTTTGAAATCTAAATTTTGATCTATGTGATTCTTAGAATTTTAAAAAATGACTTTCAGTCCACTTGTTGTGAAACTAAAGGAAAATAAACTTACTCTACATAATTATGTTGATTGGAAAAAGGAATCTGGATATTGCCTTAACTGCTGAGGAGTACAAGTATGTATTCTTCGAAGAGTGTCCTCCTAAGCCTGCGAATGAGCTGGAAGTCCTTGGAGCTGAGATCAATGGGAAAACCCAGGTCGATATCATTCTCCAGGCAACAGAAGGACTTGCTCAGGCTCAGGCCATGGTTGCTCAAAAGGTTTCTACTTCTAAGCCGAAAGGCAAGAAGAAGAAGAAACAAGCTAGGGCATAGGTGATGGGAGGATCTCAGGGACGAGTGAAGAAGTCGAAAGGCAAGTGCTTCACTTGCAAGCAGGATGGACATTGGAAAAGGACTATCCCAATCCGAAGCAGAACAAAGGTATATCCTTTGGTCTAGTCGTTGAAACATGGTCAGCGATATTATCTACCGACACCTAGTGTGTAGATACGGGAGCCACTGATCATGTCTGCAATACTTTGCAGGGGTGCCAGGAAACCAGATGACTGACTGAAGGGGAGATTACCGTATACTTGGGCGATGCCATGAAGGTGGCGACTGTTGCAGTGGGAGACGTTTATTTATCTTTTGAGAAAAATAAAGTTTTGGTTCATAAGAATTGTCTTTATGTGCCTTTATTTAGAAAGAATTTAATTTCGGTTTATAAATTGTTTATGGATGAATATTCTATTTCTTTTAATGACAAAGTTATTATAAAAAGGAATAGGGACATTATCTATTCGATGCATTGATAGGAAATTTATACACACTTGAACCAAAAGCTCCCACGATGCAAATAGAAGCTAATAACTCATCTTCTAATTCCAATAAGAGAAAAGAACCTTCAAAGATGAACCAAACATATCTTTGGCATCTTAGGCTTGGTCATATTAACCTAAGCAGAATTCAAAGGTTGATAGCTGATGGACCTCTGGGTTCATTAGTGGTGGAAGATTTCCCAACCTGCGAATCTTGCTTGGAGGGTAAAATGACCAAGAGGCCTTTTAAGGCCAAGGGGTATAGAGCCAAAGATGTGTTAGAATTGGTTCATTCTGATTTGTGTGGTCCAATGTCTATCCAGGCTAGAGGTGGTTTTGAGTATTTCATCTCTTTTATAGACGATTATTCGAGATATGAATACATTTACTTGATGCGCCACAATTTTGAATGCTTTGACAAGTTCAAAGAATTCAAGGCTAGTGTAAAAAAACATCAAGGTAAAAGTATCAAGACACTACGATCTGATCGTGGTGGTGAGTACCTCTTGGGAGAGTTTAGGAATTACTTATCAGAGGCTAGGATTCAATCCCAATTGTCTGCACCTGGCACACCCTAGCAGAATGGTGTAGCAGAGCGAAGTAATAGGACTCTTATAGAGATGGTTAGATCGATGATGAGTTATTTTGAGTTGCCAGATTCGTTCTGGGGATATGCTCTAGATACGGCAGTGTACATTCTGAACTTGGTTCCATCTAAATCAGTGCCTTCTATTTTCACAGAATTGTGTACTGGGCGAAAGCCTAGTCTAATACATATTCGGATTTGAGAGAGTCCAGCACATGTGCTGAAGGTCGAAGCTGGTAAGTTGGAACCTCGTACAGAAGTACGCATGTTCGTTGGATATCCTAGGGGAATGAAAGGTGATTTGTTTTATAGTCCTAGAGATTAGAAGGTGATCGTTAGCACGAACACCAGATTTCTAGAGGAAGACTATGTGATGAACCACAAGCCCAAGAGTAAGATTATTTTGGAGGAATTAAAAGGAGAAGTCACTTCTTCAGTACCACCGGTACAAGAGGATATACCACAAGTCACTACACCATGTGTCACAGAGGATACACAGGTGATACCTCATCGTAGTGGGAGGGTTGTTAGATAGCCTGATAGATTCATGTTCTTGGGAGAATCTTCTGATTTGGTCCCTGGCGAACATGAACCTGATCCCTGGACATATGAAGAGATAATCCAAGATAAAGATGTTGTATCTTGGCAAAGTGCAATGAATCCTAATATTGAATCTATGGATTCAAATCAGGTATGGGAGCTAGTAGAACCACCTGATGGTGTAAAAACTATTGGATGCAAGTGGATCTACAAAAGAAATAGAGGAATAGATGGGAAGGTTGAGACCTTCAAAGCGAGGCTTGTTGCGAAGGGGTATACTCAGAAATAGGGTATCGATTATGAGGAGACCTTTTCGTCGGTAGTCTTGCTTAAGTCTATTCGGATTCCCTTATGCATTGCAGCTCATATGGATTATGAGGTGTTGCAGATGGATGTCAAGACAGCTTTCCTTAATGGAAGTCTTGAGGAAAACATCTATATGAAGCAACTAGAGGGATTCATTGCGAAGGGCAAAGAGCATCTTGTTTGTATGCTTAATCGGTCTATTTATGGATTGAAGCAAGCTTCGAGGTCTTGGAACATCTTCTTTGATGAGGTAATCCAGTCTTATGGAATTATTCAAAGTCCGGATGAGTCTTGTGTATACAAGAGATTTGACGGAAACGTAGTGGTATTTCTTGTACTATACGTAGATGACATTTTGTTAATTGGCAACAATGTCAAGGTGTTATCGGACATAAGGGTATGGTTGTCCAAACAGTTTGATATGAAGGACTTGGGAGAAGTGGGACACATCCTTGGGATCAAGGTTATAAGGGATCACAAAAAAAGGATATTGTGCTTATCTCAAGCTTCATACATAGACACTATTATGGATCGTTTTAGCATGCAAATCTCCAAGAAAGGTTTTCTACCTTTCAGGCATGGAGTTGCTTTATACAAAAGATGTGTCCTAGAACATCTGAGGAGATAGAGGAGATGAAGGTGGTTCATTATGCTTCGGCGATAGGAAGCCTCATGTATACGATGCTATGTACGAGACCAGATATCTGCTTTGTCGTGGGCATGGTGAGCAGATATCAGAGTAATCCAGGATAGGGACATTGGACTGCGGTAAAGCATATATTGAAGTACCTGAGAAGGACTAGGGATTATATGCTAGTTTACCAGGCAGACCAATTACTCCCTGTGGGTTACACAGATTTCGACTTCCAATCAGATAGGGATAACAGTAAGTCTACCTCAAGTTTTGTGTTTACTCTGGGAGGTGGAGCCATTGTATGGAGGAGTGTCAAGCAGAAATGCGTGGCGGACTCCACCATGGAAGCTGAGTATGTGGCGGCCTCTGGGGCAACCAAAGAAGTTGGATGGCTCAGGAACTTTTTGATGGACTTGGATGTGATTCCTAGTTTGCCAAGAACTATCACAATTTATTGTGATAATAGTGGTGTTGTTGCTAACTCGAAGGAACCACGAGCCTATAAGGCAAGTAATCACATAGAGCGCAAGTACCACCTTATACGAGAAATCGTAAAAAAGGTAGAAGTTGTTGTCGCCTAGATTGCATCAGAGGATGATCTGGTAGACCCTTTCACTAAGGCCCTTCTAGCGAGAGCTTTGATAGGCATGTGGAGGGAAAGGGAATCAGATGTATGGCAGTTTGAGGATAGCATAGTCTTTTAGTATAAGTGGGAAATTGTTGGGATGTATATTGAAAAATCTATCTTTTGTATGAACATCTTTATCTTTGAAATAAGAATCACATGATCATTGTTTGTATATTTATGGTTATGCATATTGTCTAATACATTACATTGTAGATAACATGGTGTGTGGTGTCACACGGGAGATCATGTTATCGACTCCTTGTAAAGTATAAGTAAAGGCTCACAATCGAGATGACTTTGGACAAACCATTTGTATGGTTGTAGTATGATTTGGTATTGGTTTGTCTTGACCATAGAATAACACTAGTACACTTTGGGTCTATAGAGCAGGACCGACTTAGAGGTGATTCGATTTATTGCTGACTACATAATTGAATCAGACCTCAGATATTATATTGTACATGCTCTTAATCCCGATATAATAACGGACACATATACTTAGTATTCATTTCTTTGATTTACCAATGAGCAAGATTTATACATTAAATCGATAGGCTTGGTAAGATGGGAAATGATATTATTTATATGGTGTGTCGTTGATTATATGAGGAAACCATGTCCTATATATTAGGATGATGATGTCCCTTTGAGGAGCTCATAAGGTTCATCATGTAAACCCTATAGGTGGACTTGGTCCGGCATGATGATAAGGTTGAGTGGTACTACTCATGGAGTTAGATGCTGATTAATTAATGGTCAGTAAATTAATTAATCGACGGAAATTCGAGATCTTAAACACGGGGAGAAATTTGTACATATAATATAAGGAGCCCATATTAACTTATGGGGGTTGGTGAGGTAGATCAATGATAATCCTTTAGTGGATTGGATTATCATTAATGGATCGGATTTTATGTGGGCTTGATCCATTGGGTGGCCAAGATCCAACTCCTCCTCATGGTCCCTATTGTAGCCTATTAATACCTCATGAAGCTTAGATCCAATCGATGAAAACAAAACTCTAGATCCAAAGGTAGAGATTAAATCTCTTGATCCGACGGTTGAGATTAAATCTTTAGATCCAACGGTTGAGATTAAATCCCTATAACCAATGGTGGAGATTAAAACACGGTTTATCCCTAAACCTATAAAAAGGAGCTTAAGGGTTGGCATGGAGAATTAATAAGAAGAAAGGGAGTTTTGAAGTTGGCGGCAAGAGTCTTGGAGTAAGGGTTTGGAGTTGGCGGCAGCAACAAAGGAAATCATTTCCTTATCTTCTTCTTCTTCCTTGGTGGCCGACGTCCACATAGCTTGAAGGGTGTTGGAACGAAGCGGATCGCTAGAGGGGGGGGTGAATAGCGATAAAAACTTTTCTTTCGTTTCGTTCGTTAAAACACGAGTAGACAATTAATTGCAGCGGAAAGATAAATGATAAATAAAAAAAGACAAATGTTTTTTTACTTGGTTCGTAACCTTCGGCTACTACTGTTGGAATGTATACTTAAAGCCTAGCTCTTTTTGTATGAACATTTTTATTTTGAAATAAGAATCACATGATCATTGTTTGCACTTTATATTTATTATATGTGTGCATATTGTCTAATATTTTACATTGTAGATAACATGGTGCTTGGTGTGTCACAGAAGATCATGTTATCAGTCCCTTGTAGAATATAAGTAGAAGCTCACGACCAAGATGGTTTTGGACAAACCATTGGCATGGTTATAGTGTAGCTTGGTATTGTTTTATCTTGAACATAGAGTTACACTAGTACACTTAGGTGTATTGAGCAGGACCGACATAGAGGTGATTCAATTTATTACTGACTACATAATTGAATCGGACCTCGGATATTATGTTGTACATGCTCTTAATCCTGATATAATAACAGGCACATGTACTTAGTATTTATTTCTTTGATTTACCAAAGGGTGAGATTTAGATGGATTAAATCAATATGCTCGATAAGTTGGGAAATGATATTATTTAAATGGTGTACCATTGATTATAGGAGGAAACCGTGTCCTATATATTAGGTTGATGATGTCCCCTTGAGGAGCTCATAAGGTTCATCATGTAAACCCAGCTGGTTGACTTAGTCAACATGATGATAAGGTTGAGTGGTACAACTCGAGGAGTTAGATGTTAATTGATTGATGGTCAGTAAATCAATTAATTAACGGACATTCGATATCTTAAACACGGGGAGATGGATGTACAAATAATATATGGAGCCCATATTAATTTATGGGGGTTGGTGAGGTAGTTCAATGATGATCCTCTAGTGGAATGGAACATCATTGATGGATCAAGTTTGTGTGGTTCTGATCCATCGGGTGGCCAAGATCCAACTCCTCCTCATGGTCCCTATCCTAGCCTAATATAATCCTCAAGAAGCCTAGATCCAAGGATGTAAAAAAAAACTCTAAAACCAACGGTTGGGATTAAATCCCTAGAACCGACGGTTGAGATTAAATCTCTAGATCCCACGGTTGGGATGAAACCCTAGAATCGACAGTTGAGATTAAATCCCTAGATCCGACGGTTGTGATTAAATCCCTAGAACCGACGGTTGCGATTGAAACCCTAGATTCGACGGTTGGGATGAAACCCTAGATCCGACGGTTGGGATAAAACCCTAGATCCGACGATGGAGATTAAATCCCTAGATCTGACGGTGGAGATTAAAGGAGGCTTAAGCCCCATTCTATAAATAGAGGGCTAAGGCTTGGGCGGCAAGGATGGTTTTTTGCATTAGGATTTTGCTTCTCAAGGGTTTAGGCGGCTAGGGTTTGGTTAGTGGTTTGGGCGGCAACAAGGTAGGAGATTAGGGTTTCCTCCTTTTCTCCTTGGTGGTCGGCGCTCACTCCATCTTCCTCCTTGCTTTGGCCGACCCTCTTCCTCCTCCTTTTCTCCTTGGTGGCCGGCGGTTCTCCAATCCATGGTGGCCGGCGCTTCTCCCATTCCTTGGTGGTCGGCAGCAACATTGTTACAAAGGTTGGCCGGCGCTCAACCATCTAATCCTTGGCCGGCGGTTATATCAAGATCCTTGGCTTGGTGGCCGGTTCTAGAAAGGAGAAGGAGTTTTGTTTGGTTCTTCTCTTTGTTCGGAGCGAGCAAGGAAGAGAAGAACGTGATCTAGAAGGCTTCTACTCATGGAGGATCTTCGCCCACACGACGTCCACGAGGAGGATAGGACATACGGTAGAAGATCAAGAGGTATAAAAGTTTTACAACTTTCTTTTTCTGATCTTAGCATGTTCATTATGTGTTGATTATACTAGTTTACATTTGTATGTATTTTGTATAATCATGGAACCCGAAGATAAACACAAAAACCGGCGATCCGTCCGTCGTCTCTTCCGCGGCTAACCAACTAGAAGAGTTGTGTTGCTTGAACAACTAGTTTGTTCAAGCGATCGCTCAAGTTGTTAGCACGACGATGAATTGGTTGTGCTAAGGAAACTCATCTCATCCGAATTAGTTTTTAGATTAGTGAAGATATAATCTGGGGACATGGGAGCGAATGAGCCTCCGAAGCAACTACCAACAAGTGGTATCAGAGCCACGGTTTCCAGTTTTGTGTGTTTTGGATTCGGTTACTTTCATGCTCATATCATATATTGAGTATGCCGGATAATAGTAGGATGTGAGTAGGCTAACTTTTTGGTTGCATGCATAAGATCCGACTATTATGGCTATTTGTGTGTATGTGATTGTTTTGTGTGTGATTGTATGTATATTATTTGAATCCTTGGGGTTGACGAGGATAGATTAGTATTTAATTTTTGTAATTAAATTCGACATTGTTTAGTCACTCATTTTAGTTTACTTTCGATCTAGATTATTTGTACACTCTTTCGTGGAGTATAGCATCGATGGATGTAAATTAAAATAGTTTATCTCGGCTCGGATCTCTTTGGTGACTTGTGCACGGGAAAAGATAGAGCGGACGAGGTGGCGACACGACGGGATGTGTATTGGAGAACAATGTCATAATAGTTGGGAAAATTCTATTTTTTCCATATTTATTGCTGATTTGTTTTATATGCATGTTGTGTATGCTTGAAAATTTCTCATTGTCAATTTACTAAGTGGGAGAGGGACATTTTAATTAATTCCCGCGGCCTCCGTTACAATTTGACGTGTGATGCAACAAACTTGCGCGTTGGCTCTGAGAGCCTTCCTCCCCATCGGATGGGTTTGTTTGCGGATCACTAGGTCAAATAATGTTTATAGGAAATTATTTAGGAACATGTGTACTTCCCCATCGGTAAGGCACATAATCCGAAATAATTCCCTTAGTATCATGTAATGGTGCACACTTAGATGCAAATAAAAAGTATCCTCCCCATCGGAGTCACTGCTTTTATTTGTAGGGTCAAAGAGGAACCAACTATTAATTTTATTTGTCAAAAAGTAAGGTTGACAAGATAATAAAATTAATGGGTAAAACCTCTTCTTACAAATGTAGAATTCGTATACGTCCACACTATCTTGGCATGCGATATTCTCGATGTTTTGAGGTGTTGGTTGACTTCGGAATTTTATTGTTTTGAGGAATCAATAATATTTGAAATCTAATATTTTGATCATTGTGATTCTTAGGTTTTTCAAATGGCTTTCAACCCACTTGCTGTGATATTAAAAGAAAATAAACTTACTGGAACAAACTATATTGATTGGAAAAGAAACTTGGATATTGTCTTAACTGCAGAGGAGTACAAATTTGTACTCTTCGAGGTCTGTCCTTCTAAGCCCACCGATGACTCTAATGAAAAGGAGAAAGAAAGTTATAAGAAATGGATCAAGGCAGATGAGATGGTGCGGTGTTACATTTTGGCATCTATGTCAAATGTGCTGCAACATCAACATCAGGCCATGGCCACAGCTTATGACATGATGTTCAATCTCAAGGAACTTTTCGGACATCAGAGTAGGGCAGCTAGAAAGGAGGCTATGAGAAACTTGATGACGACCACCATGGTCGAGGGAACACCCGTTAGGGATCATGTTCTCAAGATGATGGTTCATCTTAATGAGATGGAAGTCCTCGGAGCTGAGATCGATGGGGAAACCCAGGTCGATATCATTCTCCAGTCTCTGCCTAGGAGTTTTGAGCAGTTCCGCCTCAACTACAACATGAACAAAAAGTTGTATTCGTTGAAAGAGCTTCTGACAGAACTCCAGGCGGCAGAGGGGCTTTTTTGTCAAAGCGCTCAAGCCATGGTTGCTCAGAATGATTCTTCCTCTAAACCGAAAGGTAAGAAGAAGAAGAAGCAAGGTGGAGCAAAGAAAGTGGCAATGGGACCTCAGGCAGGAGTGAAGAAGCCGAAAAGCAAGTGCTTCACTTGCAAGCATACTAGACATTGGAAGGCGGACGGTCCTCGCCGAAAGAACAAAGGTATATCTTCTTGTTTAGTTGTTGAAACATGTTTAGCAGTCTTATCTACCAGTGCCTGGTGTGTATATACAGGAGCCACTGATCATGTCTGCAATACTTTGCAGGGGTTCCAGGAAACCCGATGACTAGCTGAGGGAGAGATTACCGTCTTCATGGGCAATGCTTCAAAGGTGGCGGCTATTGCAGTGGGAGACGTTTATTTATCTTTTGATAGGAATAAAGTTTTTGTTTTGAGAAATTGTCTTTATGTACCTACTTTTAGAAAGAATTTAATTTCAGTTTCTAAATTGTTTATGGATAGATATTCTGTTTCTTTTAATGACAAAGTGGTTATAAAAAGGAATAGGGAGATTATCTGTTCTAGTACATTGGTTGGCAATTTGTATACTCTTGAACCGAAAACTCTCACGATGCATATAGAAGTAAATAACTCATCTTCTAAGTCTAATAAGAGAAAAGAACCTTCGAAAATGAACCAGACATATCTTTGGCATCTAAGGCTTGGTCATATTAACTTGAGCAGAATTCAAAGGTTGATAGCTGATGGACCTCTGGGTTCATTAGTAGTGGAGGATCTCCCAACCTGCGAATCTTGCTTGGAAGGTAAAATGACCAAGAGGCCTTTCAAGGCCAAGGGGTATAGAGCCAAAGATGTGTTAGAATTGGTTTATTCTGATTTGTGTGGTCCTATGTCTATCCAGGCAAGAGGTGGTTTTGAATATTTTGTCTCTTTTATAGATGATTATTCAAGATATGGATACATTTATTTGATGCGCCGCAAGTCTGAATGCTTTGACAGGTTCAAAGAATTCAAGGCTGATGTGGAGAACCGTCAAGGTAAAAGTATCAAGACACTACGATCTGATCGTGGTGGCGAGTACCTCTTGGGAGAGTTTAGGAGTTACTTATCAGAGGCTGGGATTCAATCCCAATTGTCGGCACCTGGCACATCCCAGCAGAATGGTGTGGCGGAGCGAAGGAATAGGACTCTTATGGAGATGGTCAGATCGATGATGAGTTATTCTGAGTTACCTGATTCGTTCTGGGGGTTTGCTCTAAAAACAGCAGCACACATTCTGAACTTGGTTCCATCTAAGTCAGTACCCTCTACTCCAACAGAGTTGTGGACTGGGCGAAAGCCTAGTCTAAGACATATTCGGATTTGGGGTAGTCCAGCACATGTGCTGAAGGGAGATGCTGGTAAGTTGGAATCTCGTACAAAAGTGCGCTGGTTTGTTGGCTACCCTAAGGGAATGAAGGGTGGTTTATTTTGTAGTCCTAGAGATCAGAAGGTGATCGTGAGTACGAATGCCAGATTTCTAGAGGAGGACTATGTGATGAACCACAAGCCCATGAGTAGGATTGTTCTTGAGGAGTTGACAGGGGAAGTCCCGACTTCAGTACCACCGGTACAAGAGGAGATACCACAAGTCACTGCACCGCGTGTCACAGAGCATACACATGAGGCACCTCATCGTAGTGGGAGGGTTGTTAGACAACCCGAGAGATTCATGTTTTTGGGAGAGTCTTCGGACTTAGTCCCTGGTGAACATGAACCTGATCCCTGGACATATCACGAGGCACTCCTAGATAGAGATGCGGTATCTTGGCAAAGAGCGATGAATTCAGAGATAGAATCTATGGATTCTAATCAGGTCTGGGAGCTAGTAGAACCACCCGATGGTGTAAAAGCCATTGGATGCAAGTAGATCTACAAGAGAAAGAGAGGAGTAGACGGGAAGGTTGAGACCTTCAAAGCTAGGCTTATTGTGAAAGGGTATACTCAGAAAGAGGGTATCGATTATGAGGAGACCTTTTCGCCGGTAGCTATGCTTAAGTCTATCCGGATTCTCTTATCTATAGCTGCTCATATGGATTATGAGATTTGGCAGATGGATGTCAAGACAGCTTTCCTTAACAGAAGTCTTGAGGAGAACATCTATATGCGGCAACCAGAGGGATTCATTGCTAAAGGCAAAAAGCATCTTGTATGTAAGCTTAATCGGTCCATTTATGGATTGAAGCAAGCTTCGAGATCTTGGAACATCCATTTTGATGATGTAATCCAGTCATATGGATTTATTCAAAGTCCGGATGAGCCTTTTGTATACAAGAGATGTGATGGAAACGTAGTGGTATTTCTTGTACTATACGTAGATGACATTTTGTTAGTTGGCAACAATATCAGAGTGTTATCAGACGTAAGGGTATGGTTGTCCAAATAGTTTGACATGAAGGACTTGGGAGAAGTGGGACACATCCTTGGGATCAAAGTAATAAGGGATCGCAAGAAAAGAATGTTGTGCTTATCTCAAGCTTCATACATTGACACCATCCTTGCTCGTTTTAGCATGCATAACTCCAAGAAAGGTTTTCTACCTTTTAGGCATGGAGTTCCTTTATATAAAGAGATGTGTCCCAAAACATCAAAGGAGATAGAAGAGATGAAGGCGGTTCCTTATGCTTGGGCAGTAGAAAGCCTCATGTATGCTATGCTATGTACGAGACCAGATATCTGCTTTGTCGTGGGCATGGTTAGCAGATATCAGAGTAATCCTAGACAGGGACATTGGACTGCGGTAAAGCATATATTGAAGTACCTGAGAAGCACTAGGGATTATATGCTGGTTTACCGGGCAGATCAATTAGTCCCTGTGGGTTACACGGATTTGGATTTCCAATCAGATAGAGACAACAGTTAGTCTACCTCGGGGTTTGTGTTTACTTTTGGAGGTGGAGCCATAGTATGGAGGAGTGTCAAGCAGAAATACGTGGCGGACTCTACCATGGAAGCTGAGTATGTGGCAGCCTCTGAGGCAGCCAAGGAAACTGTATGGCTCAGGAACTTCTTGATGGACTTGGATGTGATTCCTAGTTTTCCCAGATCTATCATAATTTATTGTGATAACAATGGTGCAGTTGCAAACTCGAAGGAACCACGAGCCCATAAGGCAAGTAAACACATAGACCGCAAGTACCACCTGATACGAGAGATCGTAAAGCGAGGAGAAGTAGTTGTCGCCAAGATTGCATCAGAGGATAACCTGGCGGATCCATTCACTAAGGCCCTTCCAGTGAAAGCGTTTGATAGGCATGTGGAGGACATGGGGATCAGATGTATGGCAGTGTGATGACAGCATATTCTTTTAGTATAAGTGGGAGATTGTTGGAATGTATATTGAAAGCCTAGCTCTTTTTGTATGAACATTTTTATTTTGAAATAAGAATCACATGATCATTGTTTACACTTTATATTTATTATATGTGAGCATATTGTCTAATATTTTACATTGTAGATAACATGGTGTTTGGTGTGGCACAGAAGATCATGTTATCAGTCCCTTGTAGAATATAAGTAGAGGCTCATGACCAAGATGGTTTTGGACAAACCATTGGTATGGTTATAGTGTAGCTTGGTATTGTTTTATCTTGAACATAGAGTTACACTAGTACACTTAGGTGTATTGAGCAGGACCGACATAGAGGCGATTCAATTTATTGCTGACTACATAATTGAATGAGACCTCGGATATTATTTTGTACATGCTCTTAATCCCGATATAATAACTGGCACATGTACTTAGTATTTATTTCTTTGATTTATCAAAGGGTGAGATTTAGATGGATTAAATCAATATGTCCGGTAAGTTGGGAAATGATATTATTTAAATGGTGTGCCGTTGATTATAAGAGGAAACCGTGTCCTATATATTAGGTTGATGATGTCCCCTCGAGGAGCTCATAAGGTTCATCATGTAAACCCAGCTGGTTGACTTAGTCAACATGATGATAAGGTTGAGTGGTACAACTCGAGGAGTTAGATGTTAATTGATTGATGGTCAGTAAATCAATTAATTAACGGACATTCGATATCTTAAACACGGGGAGATGGATGTACAAATAATATATGGAGCTCATATTAATTTATGGGGGTTGGTGAGGTAGTTCAATGATGATCCTCTAGTGGAATGGAACATCATTGATGGATCAAGTTTGTGTGGTTCCGATCCATCGGTTGGCCAAGATCCAACTTCTCCTCATGGTCCCTATCGTAGCCTAATATAATCCTCAAGAAGCCTAGATCCAAGGATGTAAAACAAAACTCTAAAACCAACGGTTGGGATTAAATCCCTAGAACCGACGGTTGAGATTAAATCTCTAGATCCGACGATTGGGATGAAACTCTAGAACCGACGGTTGAGATTAAATCTCTAGATCCGACGGTTGGGATTAAATCCCTAGAACCGACGGTTGGGATTGAAACTGTTGGAATGTATACTGAAAGCCTAGCTCTTTTTGTATGAACAATTTATTTTGAAATAAGAATCACATGATCATTGTTTGCACTTTATATATTTATTATATGTGTGCATATTGTCTAATATTTTACATTGTAGATAACATGGTGCTTGGTGTGGCACAGAAGATCATGTTATCAGTTCCTTGTAAAATATAAGTAGAGGATCACAACCAAGATGGTTTTGGACAAACCATTGGCATGGTTTTGGTGTAGCTTGGTATTGTTTTGTCTTGAACATAGAGTTACACTGGTACACTTAGGTGTATTGAGCAGGACCGACATAGAGGCGATTCAATTTAGTACTGACTACATAATTGAATCAGACCTCGGATATTATGTTGTATATGCTCTTAATCCCGATATAATAACGGGCACATATACATAGTATTTATTTCTTTGATTTACCAGTGGGTGAGATTTAGATGGATTAAATCAATATGCCCGGTAAGTTGGGAAATAATATTATTTACATGGTGTGCCGTTGATTATAGGAGGAAACCGTGTCCTATATATTAGGTTGATGATGTCCCCTTGAGGAGCTCATAAAGTTCATCATGTAAACCCAGCTGGTTGACTTAGTCAACGTGATGATAAGGTTGAGTGGTACTACTCGAGGAATTAGATGTTAATTAATTGATGGTCAGTAAATCAATTAATTGACAGACATTCGATATCTTAAACACGGGGAGATTAATGTACGAATAATATATGGAGCCCATATTAATTTATGGGGGTTGGTGAGGTAGTTCAATGATGATCCTCTAGTGGAATGGAACATCATTGATGGATCAAGTTTGTGTGGTTCCGATCCATCGGGTGGCCAAGACCCAACTCCTCCTTATGGTCCCTATCGTAGCCTAATATAATCCTTGCGAAGTCTAGATCCAAGAATGTAAAACAAAATCTAGAACCAACGGTTGGAATTAAATCCCTAAGATCCGATGGTTAGGATGAAACCCTAGAACCAACGGTTGGGATTAAATCCCTAAGATCCGATGGTTAGGATGAAATCCTAGAATCGACGGTTGAGATTAAATCCCTAGATCCGACGGTTGGGATAAAACCCTAGATCCGACGGTTGGGATGAAATCCTAGATCTGACTGTTGGAATGAAATCCTAGATCCGACGGTTGAGATGAAACCCTAGATCCGATGGTTGGGATAAAACCCTAGATCCAACGGTGGAGGTTAAATCCCTAGATCCGACGGTGGAGATTAAAGGAGTCCTAAGCCTAACTCTATAAAAGGAAAGCTTAGGGTTGGGCGGCAAGTATTGATTTCGAATTGGAGTTAGGGTTTGGCTCATCCACAAGTGGGCGGCTAGGGTTCATTGGGCGGCTAGGGTTTTGGAGCAAAAAAGTGTGCGGCAACTTCTTCCTTCTAGATTGTTGCCGGCGCCCATCCTCTTCCATCAAGACTTGGCCATCGCCCATCCTAGAGGACTCTCCCTTCTTCCTTGGCCGGCGGTTCTCCTTCCATTGGTGGCCGGTGCTCTTCCTCCTCCCCTTCTCCTTGGTGGCCGGCGGCAACTCATCTTCAAGCTGGTCGGCGATTCATCCAATTGCTCCTTGGCCGGCAGTTGCACCAAATTCCCTAATTTGGTGGCCGGTTCTAGATAGGAAAGTTATTTGTTGTTTCTTCTCTTTGTTCGCAGCGGACAAGGTAGAGAAGAAAGCGATCTAGAAGGATTCTACTCGTGGAGGATCTTCGTCCACACGTCGTCCACGAGAAGGATAGGACATACGGTAGAAGATCGTGAGTTATAAAGTTATTTTAACTTTATTTACATATCTGAGCATGTTCTTTTATGTTTTGATTATGCATGTGTGAATTAGTAAATATATTGTATAATCATGGACCCCGAAGACAAACACAAAAATCGGCGATCCGTCCGTCGTCTCTTCCGCGGCTAACCAACTAGAAGAGTTGTGTTGCTTGAACAACTAGTTTGTTCAAGCGACCACTCAAGTTGTTAGCACGACGATGAAATGGTTGTGCTAAGGAAGCTCATCCCATCCGGATTAATTCTTTCATTAGTGAAAATTTTAATCCGGGGACATGGGAGCCAATGAGCCTCCGAAGCATCCACCTTCAAGTGGTATCAGAGCCACGGTTTCCGGTTTTGTGTATTTTGGATTCGGTTAATTTTTTATGAACTTTTTCATATATTATATGTGCCGGATAATAGTAGGATATGCGTAGTTTAACTCTTTCGTTGCAGGCATATGATCCGACTATTATGGTCATGTGTGTGTATGTGAATGGATGTGTGTAAAAATTTATTATTTGAATCCTCGGGGTTGACGAGGCTAGATTAGTATTTAATTTTTGTAATTAAATATGGCATTGTTTAGCCGCTCATTTTAGTTTACTTTCGATCTAGATTATTTGTACACTCCTTCGTGGAGTATAGGATCGATGGATGTAAATAAAATGATTAATCTCGGCTCGGATATCATTGGTGACTTGCGCACGGGAAAAGGTGGAGCGGACGAGGTGGCGACACGACGGGATGCATATTGGAGGACAATGCCATAATAGTTGGAAAAAATTCTGTTTTTTCCATATTTATTGCTTATTTGTTTTATATGCATGTTGTGTATGATTTAAAATTCCTCAATTTTAATTTACTAAGTGGGAGAGGGATATTTTATTTAATTCCCGCGGCCTCCATTACAATTTGATATGTGATGCAACAAACTTGTGTGTCAGCTCTGAGTGCCTTCCTCCCTGAGGATGGGTTTGTTTGCAGACCACTAGGTCAAATAATGGTTATAAGAAATTATCTAGGAGCATGTGTACTTCCACAGAGGTAAGGCACATAATCCAAAATAATTCCCTTAGTATCGTGTAATGGTGCACACTTAGATACAAATAAAAGTATCCTCCCCATAGGAGTCACTGCTTTTATTTGTAGGGCCAAAGAGGAACCAACTATTAATTTTATTTGTCAAAAATTAAGGTTGACAAGATAATAAAATTAATGGGTAAACCTCCTCTTACAAATGTAGAATTCGTATACGTCCACACAGAGTGACATGCGACATTCTCGGTGATTTGAGGTGTTGGTTAATTTCGGGATTTTATTGTTTTGAGGAATCAATAATTTTTGAAATCTAATATTTTGATCATTGTGATTTTTAGGATTTTCAAATGGCTTTCAACCCACTTGCTGTGATTTTAAAAGAAAACAAACTTACTGGTCCAAACTACATTGATTGGAAAAGAAACTTGGATATTGTCTTAACTGCGGAGGAGTACAAATTTGTACTCTTCGAGGTCTGACCTCCTAAGACCACCGATGACTCTGATGAAAAGGAGAAAGAACGTTATAAGAAATGGGTCAAGGCAGATGAGATGGTGCGGTGTTACATTTTGGCATCTATTTCAAATGTGCTGCAACATCAGCATCAGGCCATAGCCACAGCTTATGACATGATGTTCAATCTCAAGGAACTTTTCGGACATCAGAGTAGGGCGGCTAGGCAGGAGGCTATGAGAAACTTGATGACGACCTCCATGATCGAGGGAACACCTGTTAGGGATCATGTTCTCAAGATGATGGCTCATCTTAATGAGATGGAAGTCCTAGGAGCTGAGATCGATGGGGAAACCCAGGTCGATATCATTCTCCAGTCTCTGCCTAGGAGTTTTGAGCAGTTCCGCCTCAACTACAACATGAACAAGAGGTTGTATTCGTTGGCGGAGCTTCTGATAGAACTCCAGGCGGCAGAGGGGCTTTTTCGTCAGAGTGCTCAAGCCATGGTCGCTCAGAAGGTTTCTTCCTCTAAACCGAAAGGTAAGAAGAAGAAGAAGCAAGGTGGAGCGAAGAAAGTGGCAGTGGGACTGCAGGCAGGAGTGAAGCAGCCGAAAGGCAAGTGCTTCACTTGTAAGCAGACTGGACATTGGAAGGCGGACTGTCCTCGCCGAAAGAACACAGGGGTTCCAGGAAACCCGACGACTAGCCGAGGGAGAGATTACCATCTTCATGGGCAATGCTTCAAAGGTGGCGGCTATTGCATTGGGAGACGTTTATTTATCTTTTGATAGGAATAAAATTTTGGTTTTGAGAAATTGTCTTTATATACCTACTTTTAGAAAGAATTTAATTTCAGTTTCTAAATTGTTTATGGATGGGTATTCTGTTTCTTTTAATGACAAAGTGGTTATAAAAAGGAATAGGGAGATTATCTGTTCTGGTACATTGGTTGGCAATTTATATACTCTTGAACCAAAAACTCCCACGATGCATATAGAAATCAATAATTCATCTTCTAAATCTAATAAGAGAAAAGAACCTTTGCAAATGAACCAAACATATCTTTGGCATCTAAGGCTTGGTCATATTAACCTAAGCAGAATTCAAAGGTTGATAGCTGATGGACCTTTGGGTTAATTAGTGGTGGAGGATCTCCCAACCTGCGAATCTTGCTTGGAAGGTAAAATGACCAAGTGGTCTTTCAAGGCCAAGGGGTATAGAGCCAAAGATGTGTTGGAAATGGTTCATTCTGATTTGTGCGGTCCTATGTCTATCCAGGAAAGAGGTGGCTTTGAATACTTCGTCTCATTTATAGACGATTATTCAAGGTATGGATACATTTACTTGATGCGCCGCAAGTCTGAATGCTTTGACAAGTTCAAAGAATTCAAGGCTGATGTGGAGAACCATCAAGGTAAAAGTATCAAGACATTACGATCTGATCGTGGTGGCGAGTACCTCTTGGGAGAGTTTAGGAGTTACTTATCAGAGGCTGGGATTCAATCCCAACTGTCCGCACCTGGCACACCCCAGCAAAATGGTGTGGCGGAGCGAAGGAATAGGACTCTTATGGAGATGGTCAGATCGATGATGAGTTATTCTGAGTTACCTGTTTCATTCTGGGGGTATGCACTAGATACGGCAATGTACACTATGAACTTGGTTCCATCCAAATTAGTACCTTCTACCCCTGTAGAATTGTGGACTGGGCGAAAGCCTAAGTCTGAGACATATTCGGATATGGGGGAGTCCAGCACATGTGCTGAAGGTTGATGCTGGTAAGTTGGAACCTCGTACAGAAGTGTGCATGTTTGTTGGCTACCCTAAGGGAACGAAAGCTGGTTTGTTTTATAATCCTAGATATCAGAGGGTGATCGTTAGCACGAACGCCAGATTTCTAGAGGAGGATTATGTAATGAACCACAAGCCCAAGAGTAGGATTGTTCTTGAGGAGTTGACAGGGGAAGTCCCGACTTCAGTACCACCGGTACAATAGGGACACCATAAGTCACTGCACAGCGTGTCACAGAGCATACACAGGAGGCACCTCGTGGTAGTGGGAGCGTTGTTAGACAACCCGAGAGATTCATGTTTTTGGGAGAGTCTTCGGACTTAGTCCCTGGTGAACATGAACCTGATCCCTGGACATATGACGAGGCAATCCAAGATAGAGATGCGGTATCTTGGCAAAGAGCGATGAATTCAGAGATAGAATCTATGGATTCTAATCAGGTCTGGGAGCTAGTAGAGCCACCTGATGGTGTAAAAACCATTGGATGCAAGTGGATCTACAAGAGAAAGAGAGGTGTAGACGGGAAGGTTGAGACCTTCAAAGCTTGGCTTGTTGCGAAAGGGTATACTCAGAAAGAGGGTATCGATTATGAGGAGACTTTTTCGTCGGTAGCTATGCTTAAGTCTATCCGGATTCTCTTATCTATAGCTGCTCATATGGATTATGAGATTTGGCAGATGGATGTCAAGACAGCTTTCCTTAACGGAAGTCTTGAGGAGAACATCTATATGCGGCAACCAGAGGGATTCATTGCTAAAGGCAAAGAGCATCTTGTATGTAAGCTTAATCGGTCCATTTATGGATTGAAGCAAGCTTCGAGATCTTGGAACATCCGCTTTGATGAGGTAATCCAGTCATATGGATTTATTCAAAGTTCGGATGAGCCTTGTGTATACAAGAGATGTGACGAAAATGTAGTGGTGTTTCTTGTACTATACGTAGATGACATTTTGATATGAAGGACTTGGCAGAAGTGGGACACATCCTTGGGATCAGAGTTATAAGGGATCGCAAGAAAAAGATGTTGTGCTTATCTCAAGCTTCATACATTGACACTATCCTTGCTCGTTTTAGCATGCAGAACTCCAAGAAAGGTTTTCTACCTTTTAGGCATGGAGCTCCTTTATCTAAAGAGATGTGTCCCAAAACATCAAGGGAGATAGAGGACATGAAGGCGGTTCCTTATGCTTCGGCAGTAGGAAGCCTTATGTATGCTATGCTATGTACGAGACCGGATATCTGCTTTGCCGTGGGCATGGTTAGCAGATATCAGAGTAATCCTGGACAGGGACATTGGACTGCGGTAAAGCATATATTGAAGTACCTGAGAAGGACTAGGGATTATATGCTGGTTTACTGGGCAGATCAATTAGTCCCTATGGGTTACACGGATTCGGATTTCTAATCAGATAGGGACAAGAGTAAGTCTACCTCGGGGTTTGTGTTTACTTTTGGAGGTGGAGCCATTGTATGGAGGAGTGTCAAGCAGAAATGCGTGGCGGACTCTACCATGGAAACTGAGTATGTGGCAGCCTCTGAGGCAACCAAGGAAGCTGTATGGCTCAGGAACTTCTTGATGGACTTGGATGTGATTTTTGGTTTACCCAGAACTATCACAATTTATTGTGATAATAGTGGTACAGTTGCAAACTCGAAGGAACCACGAGCCCATAAGGCGAGTAAACATATAGAGCGCAAGTACCACCTCATACGAGAGATTGTAAAGCAAGGAGAAGTTACTGTCGCCAAGCTTGCATCAGAGGATAACCTGGCAGATCCATTCACTAAGGCCCTTCCAGCGAAAGCGTTTGATAGGCATGTGGAGGACATGGGGATCAGATGTATGGCAGAGTGATGACGACATACTCTTTTAGTATAAGTGGGAGATTGTTGGAATGTATACTGAAAGCCTAGCTCTTTTTGTATGAACATTTTATTTTGAAATAAGAATCACATGATCATTGTTTTCACTTTATATATTTATTATATGTGTGCATATTGTCTAATATTTTACATTGTAGATAACATGGTGCTTGGTGTGGCACAGAAGATCATGTTATCAGTTCCTTGTAAAATATAAGTAGAGGCTCACAACCAAGATGGTTTTGGACAAACCATTGGCATGGTTGTAGTGTAGCTTGGTATTGGTTTGTCTTGAACATAGAGTTACACTGGTACACTTAGGTGTATTGAGCAGGACCGACATAGAGGTGATTCAATTTAGTACTGACTACATAATTGAATCGGACCTCGGATATTATGTTGTACATGCTCTTAATCCCGATATAATAACGGGCACATATACTTAGTATTTATTTCTTTGATTTACCAGTGGGTGAGATTTAGGTGGATTAAATCAATATGCCCGGTAAGTTGGGAAATAATATTATTTACATGGTGTGCCGTTGATTATAGGAGGAAACCGTGTCCTATATATTAGGTTGATGATGTCCCCTTGAGGAGCTCATAAAGTTCATCATATAAACCCAGCTGGTTGACTTAGTCAATGTGATGATAAGGTTGAGTGGTACTACTCGAGGAATTAGATGTTAATTAATTGATGGTCAGTAAATCAATTAATTGACGGACATTCGATATCTTAAACACGGGGAGATTAATGTACGAATAATATATGGAGCCCATATTAATTTATGGGGGTTGGTGAGGTAGTTCAATGATGATCCTCTAGTGGAATGGAACATCGTTGATGGATCAAGTTTGTGTGGTTCCGATCCATCGGGTGGCCAAGACCCAACTCCTCCTTATGGTCCCTATCGTAGCCTAATATAATCCTTGCGAAGTCTAGATCCACGAATGTAAAACAAAACCTAGAACCAATGGTTGGGATTAAATCCCTAAGATCTGATGGTTATGATGAAACCTTAGAACCAACGGTTGGGATTAAATCCCTAAGATCCGATGGTTAGGATGAAATCCTAGAATCGACAGTTGAGATTAAATCCTTAGATCCGACGGTTGGGATAAAACCCTAGATCCGACGGTTGGGATGAAATCCTAGATCCGACGGTTGGGATGAAATCCTAGATCCGACGGTTGAGATGAAACCCTGGATCCGACGGTTGGGATAAAACCCTAGATCGGACGGTGGAGGTAAAATACCTAGATCCGACGGTGGAGATTAAAGGAGTCCTAAGCCTAACTCTATAAAAGGAAATCTTAGGGTTGGGCGGCAAGTATTGATTTTGAATTGGAGTTAGGGTTTGGCTCATCCACAAGTGGGCGGCTAGGGTTCATTGGGCGGCTAGGGTTTTGGAGCAAAAAAGTGGGCGGCAACTTCTTCCTTCTAGATTGTGGCTGGCGCCCATCCTCCTCCATCAAGACTTGGCCGGTGCCCATCCTAGAGGACTCTCCCTTCTTCCTTGGCCAGCGGTTCTCCTTCCATTGGTGGCCGGTGCTCTTCCTCCTCCCCTTCTCCTTGGTGGCCGGCGGCAACTCATCTTCAAGTTGGCCGGCGATTCATCCAATTGCTCCTTGGCTGGCGGTTGCACCAAATTCCCTAATTTGGTGTCCGGTTCTAGATAGGAAAGGTATTTGTTGTTTCTTCTCTTTGTTCGCAGCGGACAAGGTAGAGAAGAAAGCGATCTAGAAGGCTTCTACTCGTGGAGGATCTTCGTCCACACGTCGTCCACGAGAAGGATAGGACATACGGTAGAAGATCGTGAGGTATAAAGTTATTTTAACTTTATTTACAGATCTGAGCATGTTCTTTTATGTTTTGATTATGCATGTGTGAATTAGTAAATATATTGTATAATCATGGACCCCGAAGACAAACACAAAAACCGGCGATCCGTTCGTCGTCTCTTCCGCGGCTAACCAACTAGAAGAGTTGTGTTGCTTGAACAACTAGTTTGTTCAAGCGACCACTCAAGTTGTTAGCACGACGACGAAATGGTTGTTCTAAGGAAGCTCATCCCATCCGGATTAATTCTTTCATTAGTGAAAATTTTAATCCGGGGACATGGGAGCCAATGAGCCTCCCAAGCATCCACCTTCAGAAACCCTAGATCCAACGGTTGGGATGAAACCCTAGATCCGATGGTTGGGATAAAACCCTAGATCCGACGGTGGAGATTAAATCTCTAGATCCGACGGTGGAGATTAAAGGAGGCTTAAGCCCAATTCTATAAATAGAGGGCTAAGGCTTGGGTGGCAAGGATGGTTTTTTGCATTAGGGTTTTGCCTCTCAAGGGTTTAGGCGACTAGGGTTTGGTTAGTGGTTTGGGCGGCAACAAGGTAGGAGATTAGGGTTTCCTCCTTTTCTCCTTGGTGACCGGCGCTCACTCCATCTTCCTCCTTGCTTTGGCCGGCCCTCTTCCTCCTCCTTTTCTCCTTGGTGGCCGGTGGTTCTCCAATCCATTGGTGGATGGCGCTTCTCCCATTCCTTGGTGGCCGGCGGCAACATTGTTACAAAGGTTGGCCGGTGCTCAACCATCTAATCCTTGGACGGCGGTTATATCAAGCTCCTTGGCTTGGTGGCCGGTTCTAGAAAGGAGAAGGAGTTTTGTTTGGTTCTTCTCTTTGTTCGAAGCGAGAAAGGAAGAGAAGAACGCGATCCAGAAGGCTTCTACTCGTGGAGGATCTTCGCCCACACGACGTCCACGAGGAGGATAGGACATACGGTAGAAGATCAAGAGGTATAAAAGTTTTACAACTTTCTTTTTCTGATCTTAGCATGTTCATTATGTGTTGATTATACTAGTTTACATTTGTATGTATTTTGTATAATCATGGACCCCGAAGACAAACACAAAAACCAGCGATCCGTCCGTCGTCTCTTCCGCAGCTAACCAACTAGAAGAGTTGTGTTTCTTGAACAACTAGTTTGTTCAAGCGATCGCTCAAGTTGTTAGCACGACGACGAATTGGTTGTGCTAAGGAAACTCATCCCATCTGAATTAGTTTTTAGATTAGTGAAGATATAATCCGGGGACATGGGAGCCAATGAGCCTCCGAAGCAATTACCAACAACTACTCCAAGGCCCTAACGGTCCTAGACCGTGTACGGAGGGCAATTAACTAAAACACTCCTCGTTGGAGGTAGGAGTTAGACGATTACAAAAACCTTCGAAAGAAAAAGATAGAGAGACAAACCCTCTCTTCTATTAATGTAAAATGCAACGATAGAAAACCTCGATAAAAAAGAATTGAAGTATTAAAGAGATGACAAAATAAGATTATACCAACAACTAGGAAATATAAATTAAGCTAGGGTTGTTGCCAGCACTTTGTCGTTGTAGAGTCGTCGGAGAGTCGTAGCGTTGCGGAGGCTTTTGAGCACTTAGAAATTGATGAAAAACCATAGGACAGGCCCTCCTTTTATAGCCCTTGAGCGCCTTTTCGAATGGGACTTCAACCAATAGGAATTGGGCACAAGACTCCTTGAAAAATGGTGATAAAGCTTGACTCCTCGAGGCTGATTATTGACCATCAGTTGAACTGATTTCTTGGCCAGTTGAACTGATGGCTCAGCAGTTGAACTGATCCTTGGCCGGTTGAACTAATGGCTCAGTAGTTGAACTGATCCTTGGCCGGTTGAACTGATTTCCAGACTTTTCGACTGTAATAAAGAGTTAGCTCGAAATATAAGTGAATTCGACGGCCACTTATCGTTCGATCTCAACATAGATCTTCCATGGGAAGTCTTGGTCGGATCGTCTCCTAAGGATGTCCCTGTATGGAGGACTCGACCTTACTTACGCTTACTCACACGAGCTTACCGCGATACTTACTATGTCATTTTCACTTTCAGCCATCCACTCGATTTCTTTGGCTCCCTCCGAATTCACTCGAGTGTCGCCCGACCACCGCGGCTTCCTCCGGGTGTCGCTAAGCTTCAACTCCAGCTTTAGCACTTTTCTTCACACTCGATTAATCTCATGATATAATGATATATCCTTGACTTTGCATCTTTTTTCATAATCAAAATACAAGTTCGACTTAGGTGCCCCTGCACCAACAATCTTCCCCTTTTTGATCTTATGGCAAATTTACGCAAAGTTAAGGGAAAATAAAAAGCAGAAAATGAGTAATATAAATGTTACGCTCATTTGTAGTGAACTCCCTCTTAACCTTCGGTGAGTTTTAAAACAAAAGTTTAATTTTCAAAAATTTAAATTTTGTTCTCCCCCTTAACTTATGCTCTTCTCCCCCTTTTGCCATGAATCAAAATATCTATGGGGTTTTATATAAAAAGTAGGGGTTTTTTTAATAGAAAAGGTAGCATGCATAAAGATTATCTAACATGTGTCTTGATTTAATTTGGTTCGAGGTATAGCCCACTGCACCAACAATGTAAGTTTTTTGGAAACTAAGTTTGATTTTCAAAATACTTATAAAATTATCTTTGAGTTCCTCAATACTTATACGCTAATAACTTTTGAAAATATATAACCCTTAGGGTTAGTTTGCTCTCCCCCTTAATCAAATATATAAGTTATAGAAGAGTTAGGGGGCGCTAAACATTGACCTAGAAGGTTGTATATTTAGAGTTTTGTCCGAGTATAAATAAATGTTTAAGCTCAATAGTTTTGAAAAATAGATAGCATTTTTAAAAAGATTATGTAAATTGAAATTTTTCCTTATTCATCTCACCCATTCTAAGTGTCTTAGAATTGGTTCACCTTATATGTTGTGTGAGATGATTCCAATTGGTTCCCATTCTAACTGGTCAACCTTGCGTTAGATTTGGATTTGATCCCAAGCTCATCAAGTCACCTTTTCAAGATCTTGGCTTCCAGGTCGTGGCAAGGCACAGGGGCCTTCTTTGATCGGAAAAATGACCACTTCCTTAGACAAAGCTAATTTTGAGAAAATAGTAACTTGACTCACCTAAGACCACTTTCTGGTCTAACTAGTCTAGGATACGGCGAGGTAGCTTCAACTAGTTCCACTCGGTCAAGTGAACCGAACTAGATACGTCTTATCTTGCTCGAATACACGAGACTCTATCTCCTAGTGTCATCACTGGTACTATGTTATCAAGCATTGACGAGTTATAGTCCTATCTAACCATTCTAAAGAAAATAAGAGGTTTAGGTTATCGGATATACTATTTTGGTATTAGCTCCCCCTGGATCATTGAAACAGTATGGTCTAGTCAAGTAATGAACTTGATCCTAGGGAATCCAAAATCTATTGGTCCTTATATGTGAGTTTAATAAAGTTTTTGGGACCGACGCTTGGACTCGATGATGACTACGATTTACGATAGACATGTAAGATCTATTCGTAGTCTTTGAGCTATATCCGAGTCCGGCTCTGTTGTACATGACTCTCTGAGTTCCAAGAAGTCGGTTAAGATTCTTGGACCCCGTTGAGAACTTGTTCAACCGAGCTTCGAGCTCTTGGACTCGTCCTTTCAAGAGAGAGTTCTCTTCTTCGAGTTTTTCAACTCGAGTTGAGACCTCCTCTTGAACTCGACTAGTCGAAGAGTTTAGGGGTGTCTCTTGTTTGAGGGTTTCAACCTCCTCAACCAAGGATTCGACACTAGACTCGGATTTAGCTAATTTCTTAGTTAGTAATTTAATTGTATTGTAAAGTGTATGAATTAGTGAGTGACTAACCTTAATTTTCCCTTTTGGTCCGGCTTTGAGTTGCTTCACGAAGTAGTCCTCGAGTTCGGAGTCAGTGTTGCAATTGGATTCAAATTCTGACTCTGACTTGGACTCTTCGGGTCTTGCCATGCATTCTATGCCGACGCCTTCTTCGTTGTCCCAGTTGCATGAAAAGCCTTCTTTTGATTTGATTTGAATTGTGCCCTCTTTTGGTTCTTTAGTAGTCTCCTTTCCCTCCGAACGATCTTCCGCACTACGTTCACTATTGCTTCCACCTCTTCGGATTCGGACTCTGATTCGTCTTCGGGTTCAAGTCCATATTCTTTCCTGGTAGATGGCTTTCTTCTTTGTCCTGCAAATAGAGCAATACCTTTCTCGACCGGGACCATGTTAGTCTGCTCGTGAAGTTCAAACTCGGAAAATAACTCATCTAACCTAAGCTTCGAAAGGTCCTTAGAGAACTTGTAGGCATCGACCATGGATGTCCACAAGGTAGTCCTAGGAAATGAATTAAGAACGTACCTTAGAAGGTCACGATTTTCGACCTTGTGTCCGATAGTGTGCAGGCCATTAACAATGTCCTGGACGTGAGCGTGTAGTTGCGTTGGCGTCTCATGTTCCTGCATCTTAAGGTTATACAACTTATTGAAAAGAAGATCACGTTTACATACCTTAGCATCGGACGTTCCTTCGTGTAGCTCGATTAATTTTTTCCACAATTCCTTTGCACTGATGAAGGGTCCGATGCGGTTGAGCTCCTCTTTGGACAGACCGCACTGCAACATTTGGGTCGCCTTTGTTTCGGCTTCGATTTGCCTCTTGGTTGCATTGGTCCACTTGTTGAAATCCAAGGGCTCGCCTTGATCATTGGTGGGTAGAGCAAAGCCGGTTTGGATGATTATCCAAGTCTCGACTTGTGTTTTTAGAAAACACTCCATCCGACCTTTCCAATAACGGAAATCATCTCCGTTAAAGAACGGAGGTCGGATGGTGTTGTACCCCTCAATGTGGGCCATTTGGAAGGAAAACCTTGCACACAAAATAATAAAAAAACATGAAAAAGGTTCCAAGACTTTACCTTGGATTAGCAATGTAGGAAATGAAAAGAAACAAAAGGAATATACGAGAAATAACCAACAAAAATCAAGGATGAGCACTTACAACCTTCGATGTCCCCGAAAGGGTACTAAACGTCAGTTGTTGGGGATTAATACAGCTTGTTACGAGAGTAAAACTAGTATGAAGTGTAGATCTCTCAGAGAGCTTCGTTTTGGTAGGTAGCTCGTTTCGTGGGTCAACTTGTACGAAAAGTTATGCCCGTTTTACCGTTGGTTACTCCAAAAGCGAATACTTGCAAAATAAAACCAAAAGAAAAGTACCAAGACTTCATCTTGGATTAGTAGTGCGGGAGAAAGTTTAAACGAACGAAAAAAGATCTGTAAAATTCAAAAACAACTCTGTAAAAAGGCTAGATTGGTGGTTTCACTAAATCTTAGCGCCCCCGGCTCTGATACCAATTGTTGGATCGAAGCGGATCGCTAGAGGGGGGGTGAATAGCGATAAAAACTTTTCTTTCGTTTCATTCGTTAAAACCCGAGTAGACAATTAATTGCAGCGGAAATATAAATGAAAAATAAAAGGAGACAAATGTTTTTTTACTTGGTTCATAGCCTTCGGCTACTACTCCAAGGCCCTAACGGTCCTAGACCGTGTACGGAGGGCAATTCACTAAAACACTCCTCCTCGTTAGAGGTAGGAGTTAGACGATTACAAAAACCTTTGAAAGCAAAAGATAGAGAGACAAACCCTCTCTTCTATTAATGTAAAATGCAACGATAGAAAATCTCGATAAAAAAGAATTGAATTATTAAAGAGATGACAAAATAAGATTATACCAACAACTAGGAAATATAAATTAAGCTAGGGTTGTTGGCAGCACTTCGTCGTTGTAGAGTCGTCGGAGAGTCGTAGCGTTGCGGAGGCTTTTGAGCACTTAGAGATTGATGAAAAGCCATAGGAGAGGCCCTCCTTTTATAGCCCTTGAGCCCCTTTTCGAATGGGTCTTCAACCAATAGGAATTGGGCACAAGACTCCTTGAAAAATAGTGATAAAGCTTGACTCCTCAAGGATGATTATTGACCATCAGTTGAACTGAGTTCTTGGCCAGTTGAACTGATGGCTCAGCAGTTGAACTGATCCTTGGCCGGTTGAACTGATGGCTCGGCAGTTGAACTGATCCTTGGCCGGTTGAACTGATTTCCAGACTTTTCGACTATAATAAAGAGTTAGCTCGAAATATAAGTGAATTTGACGGCCACTTGCCGTCCGATCTCAACATAGACCTTCCATGGGAAGTCTTGGTCGGATCGTCGCCTAAGGATGTCCCTTTATTGAGGACTCAACCTTACTTACGCTCACTCACACGAGCTTACCTCGATACTTACTGTTTCATTTTCGCTTTCGGCCTTACTCGATTCCTTCGGCTCCCTCCGAAGTCACCCGAGTGTCGCCCGACCACCGTGGCTTCCTACGGGTGTCGCTAGGCTTCAGCTCCAGCTTTAGTATTTTTCTGCACACTCGATTCATCACATGAGATAATGATATATCCTTAACTTTGCGTCTTTTGTCATAATCAAAATACAAGTTCGACTTAGGTGCCCCTGCACCAACAAAGGGTTTTGCTTATCGAGTCCGTGAGGGGAAACTTCGCTTCCAACTTCGCCTCGGTAGCTTGTCCATGGCGATCCCTTCGATGTCCCCGGATTAAAAAAATTTAATCCTAGACAAAAGAGATTGCCTAAACCACCAAGTCATCGTCGTGCTATTCGTTTAGAGAGGTCACTTGAACAAACTAGTTGTTCAAGCGACCATCCTCTATTCTACAAGTAGCCGCAGAATAGACGATGTCCGGATCGCCGGTTTTCATGTTTATGCTCGGGATCCAAGTATTATTTAGCCATTTACAGATTTATAACATGCTTATAATTGAAAAACAAATACAAGCAAGTAACAAAAAGAGAAATAAGAATAGGTATACCTCTCGATCTTCTAATGTATGACCTTCTTCCTTTTGGATGTCGTGTGGGCGACGATCTACCAAAAGTCGAAGCTCCTTGATCGCAAATCTTCCTTCCTTGCTCTTCCAAAGCAAGAGGAAGAGTAAAAACAAGGTTTTTATCCTCCCTAAAACCAACCAATAAGGAGCACACAAACTCCTTGCCGCCGGCCAACTCGAAGGTGGAGAAGATGATGGAAAACAATCAAGACACAATCAAGTTTCCACCACCTAAGGAGAAGAGAGGAGGGGCTTTGGCCGCCGGCCAAGGGCTGGAAAAAAGCTGGAAGGGCTGTTGGACGCCGACCATTGAAGGAGGAAGATGAAAGCAATCAACTTCCTTAATTGGTGCCGCCCTAGCTTCCAAACCCTAACCCTAATCCTATCTCAACTAGGATTCCTCTCCCTTGCCGCCCAAAAATCCTAGCTCTCTTGATGTTGTTCATGCCAACTCCCATGCCATCCTTTTATAGAGTTAGGGATAAGTCATGAATTAATCTCCTCCATTGGTTCTAGGGATTTAATATCAACCGTCGAATCTAGAGATTTAATCTCAACCGTCGGATCATAGAGATTTAATCTCTACCTATAGATATTAGAGTTTTGTTTCTATCCATTGGATCTAACCTTCATGAGGTGTTAATAGACTACATTAGGGACCATGAGGAGGAGTTGGATCTTGGCCACCCATGGATCAAGCCCACATAAAGTCCGATCCACTAATGATGATCCAATCCACTAAAGGATCATCATTGATCTACCTCACCAACCCCCATATGATAATATGGGCTCCATATATTATTTGTAAATTTTCTCCCCATGTTTAAGATCTCGAATGTCGGTCGATTAATTAATTTACTAACCATTAATTAATCAACATCTAACTCCTTGAGTAGTACCACTCAACCTTTTCATAATGCCGGACCAAGTCCACCTGCAGGGTTTACATGATGAACCTTATTAGCTCCTCAAGGGGACATCATCATCCTAAAATATAGGACACGGTTTCCTCCTATAATCAACGGCACACCATATAAATAATATCATCTCCCAACTTACCGAGTCTATCGATTTAATCTATAAATCTCGCCCATTGGTAAATCAAAGAGATGAGTACTAAGTATATGTGCCCGTTATTATATCGGGATTAAGAGCATGTACTAAATAATCTCTGAGGTCCGATTCGATTATGTAGTTAGCAATAAATCGAATCACCTCTAAGTCGGTCCTGCTCAATATACACAAAGTGAACTAGTGTGATTCTATGGTCAAGACAAACCAATAACAAATCACACTACAACCATTCCGATGGTTTGTCCAAAGCCATCTCGATTGTGAGCCTTTACTTATACTTTTCAAGGGGCCGATAACATGATCTCCCGTGTGACACCACACACCATGTTATCTACAATGTAAAGTATTAGACAATATTGCATAACCATAAAAATATACAAACAATGATCATGTGATTCTTATTTCAAAATAAAGATGTTCATACAAAAGGTTGACTTTTCAGTATACATCCCTATAATCTCCCACTTATACTAAAAGACTATGCTGTCTTCAAACTGTTGGGTTTCCGGCACCGCGGAGTGTGTGTGTTCGATCACGTTTCGTAAACATGAACACAGCAGAAGCAATAAAGATAATAAATCTACATTTATTACAACACACACAACACACGCATGCATATTACAACAAGTGTAGACATAACCGTAAATTTAAATTTGCAATAAAAGGAAATTTATCTAGGTTATACCTTTCGTATGACGTGTAGCGGGAACGGCATCAACCGGAACGATCCTCGCTAGAATCGTCTCTATCCGTATCCACGCCGAGTTCCTCGGGATGACTTCGCTAAGCCACGAGCTTCGTCTTCGTACGGGTTACTAGCCTCGTGTTGAAGACGACGTGATCGAGAGATGATCACGATCCGAATCCAAATTCGGATCCTAATACGAGTTCTCAAAACTCGCTTCTCCGGAGAGGTATTCGTCAACCAATTGACGAATCCTTCGTCCTCCACCTCAAAGGATTACCGGAGATCAAATCCCCGGTAAGTTATTCGCTGTCGGAGCTCTAACCGTCGTCCAAACGACGCTCCGATGAGAGGAGAAGAAGCTGTCCAGAAAACTGGACAGCATGGTGGAGGAGTAGGCGCCGGCCAAAATAAGGAAGCCAAGTGCTCACCTTTTCACCGAGGCATAGGAAGATCACCGGAGGGTCGCCGGAGGATCACCGGCAAGGAGTTGGACGGCGGCACAAGGGCTGGGCGGCAAGCTAGGGTTGGCGCCGAGAGTCTCCAAGGAGAGGTGGGCGGCAACCTTTGCTAGGGTTTTGGATTAGGGCATAATTATCCATTAAGCCCTCTTTTATAGAGAACTAATTCTCTTAATGGTTATTGGATCATAACCATTAGGCCCGTTAACCCGCTCCATTAAGATAAGTTAAAATAAACCAAACCATGATGGTTTATTTTAAGTTAAAACGAACCAAACCAACTTTTGGTTCATTCGTTTAAAATAAACCAAACCCTTTGGTTTATTCTCCTCCATTGGATTAGAACCAAACCATTTTGGTTCATCCATTATGTCTTCATAAGACACGGCCCATCCACGCTTCCATTGCGACTGAAACGATTTCATGCTTGCTTTATGTTTGGTCCAACCAAACCTAGTTTCTCTCGGTCTGAGAATCCCATTCTCAAGCTCGTTTTAAATCCTTTGGATTACGCTCATTGTGCGTGTGACCAAATAGGTTCTCGGTTTATGTTGGCCGTCTATAATTAACCATTAATTATAGAACGATCATGAGTGGCACCTAGTAGTACATCATGATCCCCAATTAACCGAAAAGATCAACGGTTGATCCAGAACTATTTCTGAAACCCTTCAACAGCTCGAATGATTCGTGCCCCATTCCCTTCACTCATCTTATACCCACTTGGTTCAGGACATGGTCTATTGTGTCAGTCCCCACTAGGCTGACTACATCACACCTAGCCCAAGTATCATTTCCTCGTCCTACGGATTCTAGTTACTCCACATGTATCGAAGAGTACCTTACTCTAAACATGTAATGCTTTGGCCAAAGACTTTAGTAACAATCCGACGAGAGGCCATGGGTATACATCTCCTCGCAAGGAGTGGTGAATCCTTTATAGGCTATTCAAACACCTTCGATCACTTCGACTTATACCCAATCATCCCGGGTCCACATCTCCTTAGAGATGTTTGCTTAAGATGTCAAAGCATAAGTCTCCATGATCAAGATGACTTGAATACCGCAAGTCAAAGGAACATCACACTTAAGCCACAGTAAGAAATTCATTGACATATCTATATATGCAGAGAACCATATGAAGTCTTACGGCTGGTCACTCCAATGAACTAGTTACCATAACTAGCATCCAAGATTAACTCCGGACATCACAATGTCTCCAGCCAGTGAGAATCAGCTGCTTGGATACACCAAGGGGTATACCTCGTGCTAGTCTCGACAGAATTGATGGTGTCCAAATCCATCAATTCATCGACTAGGGATAATTCCGATACATCACAATTACACATGTAGAGATACTCACTAGTTGTGATCCAATCACAAATTCTCTCATGCTGTGAATCGTATCGTGGACATTCAGTAAATGAGTTTAAGATCCAATCAAATACATAAAACATGTATACTCAAATAGTGAATCTTCATTTATCATATAAATGGTTCATACATAAAGCGATTGCCTTAGGACATCTCTCATATATTACTAACAGACTCCCACTTGGCCTAATGCCAATCGCTACGGTATCCAATACCATAAGCTCTAACATGACCCTCAAACTTATTTTGAGGTAATGCTTTAGTCAAGGATCCGCTAAGTTCCTTTCGATTGGGAATTTTCTCGATTTGTATTTCGTTCCTCTTGATGATCTCTCTGATAAGATGATAGCGTGAAGCACATGTTTGGATCGTTGATGAGACCTTGGCTCTTTTTCGCTGTCAATTGCTCCATTGTTATCGCGATGGGCCGGTATTGCTTGACAATGGCAGGAATCACACCAAGTTCATGAGCGAACTTCTTGATCAAACCGCTTCCTTTCTTTGCTTAGAAGGCAATATATTACTGCCTCGAGTGGTAGAATCCGCTCTGATCTCTTGTTTGGAACTTTTCCAACTCACTGCGCCCCATTCAAGGTGAACACGTATCGGTGAGACACGGAATCATCCTTGTCTGCTGGAAGGCGGCATCCGTATACGCGTATCACCATGTCCCTTCTCCATATATTAGGAACACATCCTTAGTTCTTCTCAAGTACTTAAGGATCGTCTTATGACCACCCAATGATCCATTCTGGATCGGTGGTATCTGCTCGTGACACTTTCGAGCATCACGATACATCGGGCCTCGTACATAACATAGCATACATGATAGATCCTATTGCGGATGCATAGGGAATCTTACTCATGCAAATCCTCTCGTCTTACGTCGCGGACACATAGACTTGAAGGTGTACCCCATGCACGATGGGTAGGAAACCTTTCTTGGATTCGACATGCTAAACCTCTTTGCTTTTCGGTCTATATATATGGCTGCGAAAGACCAAGCAACCGTTTGATCTATCTCTATAGATCTTAATCCCAGGATGTAGGTTGCTTCTCCCGGTCTTTCATGGAGAATGTCTTGGATAACCAAACCTTCAGCGACTATAAGATTGAAACATCGTTTCCTATAAGTAATATGTCATCGACATACAATACTAGGAACACATTTGCACTCCCACTAACCTTCTTGTACACACAAGGTTAAATGCGGATTTTGTGAAATCAAACTTTTTGATTGTCTCATCAAAGCGGATATTCGACTCTGGATGCTTGCTTGATCCATAAATGGACCGTCGCAATTTGCATACCTTGGTTTTATCAGCGATGTGAAACCCTCGGTGTATCATATACCGTCCTCGGCGAGTTTCCATTAAGGAAAGTTGTTTTCACATCCATCGCCATATCTCATAATCATAATGGCGCTATGGCCAGGAGCATCCGAATGGATTTAAGCATAGCTACAGGCGAATAGGTTTCGTCATAATCAACACCTTGTTTTTGACGATATCCTTTCGCCACCAATCTAGCCTTATAGGTAATCACATTACCATCCATGTCGGTTTTCTTCTTGAAAACCACTTGCACCCTATAGGCTTTATGCCTTGGTGGGTCGACAAGTTCGAACTTGGTTTTTCGTACATGGAATCCATTTCCGACTTCATGGCACCAAGCCACTTATCCCTTCTACGAACTTGTCGGCACTTCTTCATAAGCTGGTAGGCTCCTCATCATCAATGAGTAACGTCGTTCGATTAAACTTACGAGAAATCCATATCTCTCGGGAATATTGCGTGTTCTACGGATCTGAAGATGTGGTGTTACAATAGGTCGACCGATTGCTCATCACTATGAGTTGTCGGTGTTGTGCTTCACCGGTATCTCATCTAATGTCTATTTGAGTCTCTCGAGCCTCCTCAAGCTCGGCGACACTCCTTGTTTTCTTGCAAGAGAAACTCTTTCTCTAGAAACACAGCATGCCTTAAAACAAACACCTTTTGTTCCACAGGATGATAGAATTGGTAACCCCTTGTTTCCTTAGGGTATCCAATAAATAGACATTTATCAGACTTAGCATCCAATTTGTCTGATACAGTCCACTTCACATAAGCAGGACAACCCCATATCTTTAAGTAAGATACATGAGGTTTCTTACTATTCCATATCTCATATGGAGTAGTTGAGACTACCTTGGTAGGCATTCTGTTTAACAAGTAAACAGTTGTCTGAAGTGCATAGCCCCAAAAGGACTTGGGAAGAATTGCATGATTCATCATTGACCTGACTATGTCCAACAAGGTCCGGTTACGCCTCTCAGATACACCATTATGCTGTGGTGTATAGGGCGGAGTCCATTGAGACAATATGTCATTGTCTCTTAGATAATCAAGAAACTCTTGACTTAAGTATTCACCACCCCGATCCGATCGAAGTATTTTAATACTCTTGTCATGTTGTTTCTCTACTTCATTTCTGAATTCTTTGAACCTTTCAAAGGGTTTAGACTTGTGTTTAATCAAGAACACATACCCAAACCGTGAGTGATCATCGGTGAAGGTAATGAAGTTGCTATAGCCTCCTAATGCTTGAGTTGACATAGGTCCACATACATCAGTATGTATTAGACCTAGCAACTCTCCCACTCGTTCACCTTTTCCAGTAAAAGGTAACTTAGTCATCTTGCCTTTTAAGCATGATTCACATGTAGCGTATGAATCCAATTCAAACGATTCCAGAATTCCACATCGGTGTAATTCGGACATGTGTTTCTTGCTTATATGGCCAAGATGACAATGCCACATATAGGAGTCTATTTGATTATCCTTTCGAGCACGCGTGTTGCTCGCTTCGATATTGAAAATGTCACTGGATACGTCCAACGTATAAATGTCATTACTCAAGGTTCCAGTTCCATAAAGTACGCCATTTAAAGTTATATAACAACAATTATTACTAAACGTCAAATGGAAACCATTTCTATTTAAACAGGAAATAGAAACAATGTTCTTTATTAGAGAAGGAACATAATAGCAATTGTCCAGTTCTAAGACTAGTCCACTAGGGAGCTTCAGCAAATAAGTTCCGATGGCGACTGCAACAACCTTTGCTCCATTACCAACTCGCAAATTTGACTCCCCTCTGACAAGTCTTCTTCTATTCCTTAGCCCCTGTATGTCATTACATATATGTGAGCAACACCCAGTATCCAATACCCAAGTGTCCAAGGAAATAGAATGACAATCAATAACGAAGATACCTGAAGAGGATGGGGCATCGGATGCCTTCTTCTTCTTCATGGACTCAAGATAAATCTTTAGTTTCTTCGCCAGTGGCCTTCCTTGCCACAGTGATGGCAAGTGCCCTTTTGCGCTGGTTCCGCCTTCTTTGCCTTTTTGTTCTTTCCTTTCTTCTGTTCTTTTGCCTTCCTCTTAGAACCCTTCTTTGAGGAATCAACTAACAGAACCGCCTTCTCCTCATGCTTCACAGAAGGCTCCACAGTCTTCAGCATATTGAGGAGCTCGGGAATGGTGGATTCCAATTTGTTCATCCGATAGTTCATCACAAATTGCGAGAAACTCTTGGGCAAACAATGCAGAATTAAGTCAATACTTAACTCATGATCCATCACAAAACCGAGTGTAGCTAGCCGCTCGATGTACCCGTTCATCTTTATCACAAACTGCACTACAGATGAACCTTCTTGCATCTTCGTGGTGAAGAGGAGCCTAGAGACCTCGAACCTTTCAGATCTCGCTTGCTCATCGAACAACTCATGAAGATGGAAGACCATAGTATTAGCATCCATATGCTCATGCTGCTTTTGCAGCTCAGGTACCAATGCCGCTAGCATGATGCAACTCGCCAGCTCAGAATCTGCCACATGCTTCTGATAGACCAACATTTGGTCTGGAGTTGCATCGTCCTTAGGACGGTCAGGAAGAGGCTCTTCAAGGACATATGAAAGCTTTTCTGCCTTGAGAACAATTCTCAGGTTTCTAAGCCAGTCCAGGAAGTTAGGCCCAGTCAGTTTGTTCGAATCTAAAATAGTGCGCAAATTCAAAGACGTCATGATCAATTTATTGACCTAGAAATACAAAACGAGCATATATGAGAAAATGATTTTAAAATGCATCAATATACATTTATAAATCCCATTCATTTTTCGAATTTCAAAAAACCCAAAATCACTTCGGGAGATCGTAGGTCCATCTCCGAATGGGCTGATATCCATCATAGTTATGAACAACCTTGGAGAGAGTCCAACAAGCCATTCATAACTACGACGGTAGGTATCAACTATACCAATTGCATTTCACGTATATGCAACTATCACAATGTGCTATCAACTAATTGAATGTTCACACATACATCGGGTTGTTAACACATTAACAAGTATGCATCATATGCATAGCACCCAACTTCACGTCCCTTTACATCGACCTTGGAGAGAGTCCAACAAGCCGATGCTCCAGGTTAAAGCCAACCCATTAATCGGGAAATAGTTTTAATATGGTTAGAGCGCATTCAACCAATTAGCCCAGCTTGGAGAGAGTCCAACAACCAAAGCTAACGATTGACCTCTAACTCTTACCATATTAGTATTAAACTATTCCATGGTTTGAACATGTTCGGGTTCGAGCCGGGCTTGGAGAGAGTCCAACAACCCAAACAAGAAACGGAACTCTGGTTCTAACCATATTAATGGAAGGTGTAGGCTTTAATATTGTTTAAGGGTTTTTATGTGTCATCCTCTTTGCATGCAAATAACTATTATCTACATGGCATGACATACATGACATACATCTACATGTCACGACACGCATGACATAATGTTATGCATCTAATGCATTTACATGGCATATAATTATGTCATGTATATATTTCCTTATATGTCATAACTATTTATGGAAATAAAATATGTTTAAGATTTGATTCTCCAAATCAAATCATAATTAAATTAGGAAAAAAATTTCCAAATCTAATCACATATTTTATTCATGGAATTATTTGATTAAGGAAAATCTATTTAGGAAACCAATTTCCTAAATCATTGAAACTACTTATGGAAATAAAATATTTTAGGATTTGATTTCCCAAATCAAATCATGATTAAATTAGGAAATAGATTTCTAGAATCTAATCAAATATTTTATTTATGGAAAATATCAATTTCCATAAATACTTCCAACTTTCCAAAAGTGGAAGATTTCCATAAATACTTCTAGACTTTCCAAAATTGAAAAATTTCCATAAATACTTCTAAATTTCCAAAATTAGAAAATTTCCAGAAATACATTATGATTATCGCAAAATGATTTTTACGATTATGTCGAAACACAACCTGGGCTCTGATACCACTGTTGGGTTTCCGGCACCGCGGCGTGTGTGTGTTCGATCACGTGTCGAAAACATTAACACAGCGGAAGCAATAAAGATAAAAAATCTACATTTATTACAACACACGCATGCATATTACAACAAGTGTAGACATAACCGTAAATTTAAATTTGCAATAAAAGGAAATTTATCTACGTTATACCTTTCGTATGACGTGTAGCGGGAACGACATCAACTGGAACGATCCTCACTAGAATTGTCTCTATCCGTATCCACGCCGAGTTCCTCGAGATGACTTCGCTAAGCCACGAGCTTCGTCTTCGTACGGGTTACTAGCCTCGTGTTGAAGACGACGTGATCGAGAGATGATCACGATCCAAATCCAAATTCGCATCCTAATACGAGTTCTCAAAACTCGCTTCTCCGGAGAGGTATTCGTCAACCAATTGACGAATCCTTCGTCCTCCACCTCAGAGGATTACCGGAGATCGAATCCCCGGTAAGTTATCCGCTGTCGGAGCTCTAACCGTCGTCCAAATGACGCTCCGACGAGAGGAGAAGAAGCTGTCCAGAAAACTGGACAGCTTGGTGGAGGAGTAGGCGCCGGCCAAAATAAGGAAGCCAAGTGCTCACCTTTTCACCGAGGCCTAGGAAGATCACCGGAGGGTCGCCGGAGGATCACCGGCTGAAGCTTGGACGCCGGCAAGGAGTTGGACGGCGGCACAAGGGCTGGGCGGCAAGCTAGGGTTGGCGCCGAGAGTCTCCAAGGAGAGGTGGGCGACAACCTTTGCTAGGGTTTTGGATTAGGGCTTAATTATCCATTAAGCCCTCTTTTATAGAGAACTAATTCTCTTAATGGTTATTGGATCATAACCATTAGGCCCGTTAACCCGCTCCATTAAGATAAGTTAAAATAAACCAAACCATGATGGTTTATTTTAAGTTAAAACGAACCGAACCAACTTTTGGTTCATTCGTTTAAAATAAACCAAACGCTTTGGTTTATTCTCCTCCATTGGATTAGAACCAAACCATTTTGGTTCATCCATTATGTCTTCATAAGACACGGCCCATCCACGCTTCCATTGAGACTGAAACAATTTCATGCTCGCTTTATGTTTGGTCCAACCAAACCTAGTTTCTCTCGGTCTGAGAATCCCATTCTCAAGCTCGTTTTAAATCCTTTGGATTACGCTCGTTGTGCGTGTGACCAAATAGGTTCTCGGTTTATGTTGGACGTTTATAATTAACCATTAATTATAGAACGACCATGAGTGACACCTAGTAGTACATCATGATCCCCAATTAACCAAAAAGATCAACGGTTGATCCAGAACTATTTCTGAAACCCTTCAGCAGCTCGAATGATTCGTGCCCCATTCCCTTCACTCATCTTATACCCACTTGGTTCAAGACATGGTCTATTGTGTCAGTCCCCACTAGGCTGACTACGTCACACCTAGCCCAAGTATCATTTCCTCGTCCTACGGATTCTAGTTACTCCACATGTATCGAAGAGTACTTTACTCTAAACATGTAATGCTTTGGCCAAAGACTTTAGTAACAATCCGACGAGAGGCCATGGGTATACATCTCCTCGCAAGGAGTGGTGAATCCTTTATAGGCTATTCAAACACCTTCGATCACTTCGACTTATACCCAATCATCCCGGGTCCACATCTCCTTAGAGATGTTTGCTTAAGATGTCAAAGCATAAGTCTCGATGATCAAGATGACTTGAATACCGCAAGTCAAAGGAACATCACACTTAAGCCACAGTAAGAACTTCATTGACATATCTATATATGCAGAGAACCATATGAAGTCTTACGGCTGGTCACTCCAATGAACTAGTTACCATAACTAGCATCCACGATTAACTCCGGACATCACAATGTCTCAAGCCAGTGAGAATCAGCTGCTTGGATACACCAAGGAGTATACCTCGTGCTAGTCTCGACAGAATTGATGGTGTCCAAATCCATCAATTCATCAACTAGGGATAATTCCGATACATCACAATTACACATGTAGAGATACTCACTAGTTGTGATCCAATCACAAATTCTCTCATGCTGTGAATCGCATCGTGGACATTCAGTAAATGAGTTTAAGATCCAATCAAATACATGAAACATGTATACTCAAATACTGAATCTTCATTTATCATATAAATGGTTCATACATAAGGCGATTGCCTTAGGACATCTCTCATATATTACTAACACAAACTGCCATACATCTGATCCCCATTCCTTCCACATGCCTATCAAAAGCTATCGCAAGAAGGGCCTTAGTGAAAGGATTTGCCAGGTCATCCTCTGATGCAATCTTGGCCATAGCAACTTCTCCTCTCTTTATGATTTCTCATATCAGGTGGTACTTGCGCTCTATATGTTTACTAGCCTTATGAGCTCGTGGTTCCTTCGAGTTTGTAACTGCACCATTATTATCACAATAAATTGTGATAGTTTTGGGCAAACCAGGAATCCAATCCAAGTCCATCAGAAAGTTCCTGAGTCATACAGCTTCTTTGGCCACCTCAGAGGCTGCCACATACTCAGCTTCCATGGTGGAGTCCGCCACGCATTTCTGCTTGACACTCCTCCATACAATGGCTCCACCTCCCAAAGTAAACATAAAACCTGAGGTAGACTTACTGTTATCCCTATCAGATTGGAAGTCAGAATCCGTGTAACCCACAGGGAGTAATTGGTCAGCCCGATAAACCCATCGTTAGAGGGCTATTCACCCCCCTCTAGCCGGCCAATCGATCCCCTACACCAATAAATTCCCATGCAGGTTGATTTGGAGGTTGGAAGGTCACTACTCTTGCTCGATAGTCAATGGAAGTATGATAAGTAGCCAACCAGTCCATACCAAGAATAATGTCAAATTCTACCATTTCTAATACTTGAAGATCCACAGTAAGGATATGACCATCAAAGTTCAATGGACACCCCTTGATATCTTGGTGTGTAGTCAACACCTCTCCCAAAGGTAGAGATACCGCTAATCTACATGATTGAAATGTAGGGATTCTCTCAATCTTATCCAAAAATATTCTAGATATGAATGAATGTGAACTATAAGTATCAATCAAAGTATCAGTATATCTAGAATAAACTAAAATCATATCCCAAATGACCATTCCTTCAGCCCACTGTACCTCCTCTTTGGTAATAGCATACACATGTCCAGCCTCCGCACAAGGTGATTGTGTGCCTGAATTAATGAGCGGTAGAGTGCCTCCACTATAGCTGAATCTAACTTTGAGGTATTGATACCGACTACTGAATCCGCTGTGAAAGCACCATGTACATCTGAGAGTCTACTAGTAAATACTGTTGTGTCGAAACCGATAGGTAGTATGCCACTAGAGTTGTAGGATATTGAATAACCACTGGTAATGTTGCATGCTCCCTCTACTGCAAGTGGTATAATTGTGCCTAAGGAGGTAACGACTGTTGTCATCTAGACAATTGAGTCCTCTGTGATGACTCCTGCTGGCATTGCTGAGTAGGGCATTTCCTCTAGATGGAAATATCTAGAGACTCTAACTGTGCCCTCAGCGTACACTCATGAGTCATATGTCCTAGAAGCTTACAATAAAAATAAATAGATTGCTCCAGTGGGCACTCTGATTTTGTATGACTTCTAGATCCACAACAGAGACACTCCTTAGTTTTGCTACGAGCCACTGGAAGACCCTACATGTGAATGACTGCCTTTCTAAAGGAATAGAAGGTTGTCTAGCAGAATTTTGAGGGCCTGACTTTTGGTCTTGTCTCTTTTTACCAACATTTGGTGGGTTCTGGTTCATAGACTTACTTTGAGAAAGTTGTTTTTCTGACTCCTTTTTCCTGAGCCACTTGCTGCTGAGGCATCTCTATAAATATAGCTCAATCTAGAGCCGTTTTGTAGGTACTGATAGAATATCTAGACATCCTAACTTGGATATATGCAACAAGCCCTTGGGTAGACTAAAACATCTTGTCTCCATCTTGAACCACAAGATGGGGACAGAATTCTGCTAGTCTAGTAAATTCTATATTATATTCCATAATTGATCGATCACCTTGCTTGAGGTTTAAGAATTCCTAATGACATGCCATATAGAACGTTGGAGAAAAATATTGTCTCTAAAAAATGTCCCAGAATAAATACAAAGAGATTTCCTGCCCTCTGACTATTGTCTTCTGCATCTTCCACCTGGTAATAGCTTGATCTCGAAGATGATATGTAGTTAAACCCACCCTTTCTGTGTTTATAAAGGTCATATACTCAAAAGTTCCTTCTAGATTATCCAACCAGGCATGAGCAACCAACAGGTGAAATTACCCATGGAATAAAGTAAATCGGTTCTTAACTGATTGCACCAACAAAGATATGCACACTTTGTCCATAACCCTACTAGAATTTGCCAGTACTCACACTGCCAGTGGTATTTCCTGGTCTTGAGGTCGCTGACCTCCCATGGGATGGTGACTAGTCTACCCTCGTCTATCAGACTCTTGCTCAACAAACTCAGGTCCAATTGACTTAACGGGTCATTTTGATGGACGACCCATACCATAAGTGCGCATAAAGGCCATAACAATGCACGACAACACCTACTAAACAATTTACATAAGTGTCTAGCCATAAATGGAATACATTATGAAATCTTACTTCCTAATCCTCGAAGATCATGCCATTGTCTATCCCATCTCATAAACACCAAAATCGAATAAGCAAATCTCGAGGTCTAAAACACGATAAAAAAATGTAGGATTGGAGTTTTTTGAGAGAGGGGAGGTGAATCTTGGAATATAAAAATTTTATTTTCAAGAGTATGCAATAGAATTAAATAAATAAGAAATAAAAATAAAGAGACAAATAATTTACTTGGTCCACAACCCTAGTCGGGTTGCTACTCCAAGGCTCCTAACTCTCCAAGAGCTACTTCGATGGACAATCCACTAAATGACCCTCTGACTTGAGAACTCTCAACTTCGGATGGGTTCGCTTTTTACAAAGATTAAGAGAAAGGTAACAAACTACCTTCTCTTTGAATTAAAGTACATAAAGCGAAATTACAACAACAAATTAAAATGTACCGACACTTAATAGCCTTGGAAATAGACCACCGAGTGTCGAAGTTGTGGCGTTGCAATGAGATGAAGCTTTTGCATATGAAGAACACTTGTAACAACACTTGGACATAGTAGAGATATATTTTCTAAATATGGTCATCCATTTCTTTTATAAACCTTTTCCAGTCGACTGGAATGCCCTCCGGTCGACTCCAAATTAGCCCGTCAATTTGGTACATCAGCCTTTCCAGTCGATTGGACTTGTTCCATTTGACTCCAGGTCACCTGGCTCCACATTGGGAAATTTGCTTTTCCAGTTGACTGAACCTCCCCAGTTGACTAGAGCTCTTGCCATCTTGGTCGTTAGATCTCTGATCGATAGCCAGCTTATCTTGCCAACTAGGTACCCGATCGACTTAACCATACTTAGTTGACTAGACGTCATTCGACTTAAAACCTTTCAGTCCACTGGTTCCCTACAAAACAAGATTAGCAAAATATAGAGTATAAAATGCAATGGAAATAGTAATATTGTACTATCTCAACATCTTAGTCCCATGCAGACTATCTATTAGATTGACGCCTAGCTTTGTTCCCCTATAGAAGACTCGGCCTCACCTCTTCATTGGAGGCTTACCTGTCGGCTGCCTAGCTTGACTTACTATGTTTGACATCCGATCTGACCCACCAGGACTTCTATCAGTTGTCTGATCTCCCTAACCCAACTGGTCTTCATGCCAATTGTCCGGTCTCCTGACCCAATCAGTCTTCATGCAAGATGTCTAGTCCATTCAACCCATCTGGACTTCATGCTTAGTGTCTGGTCCTCCTAATCTATCAAGGCTTCTGCCTAGTATCTGGTCTGTCTGACCTACTAGGGCTTTCCTGTTAGCCTGAACACTTAATACATATATCAAACCACAAGTAATTCCTAACATTAACTATGGTTCATACATCAAAACTAAGGAGTGGTGGTTTTTGCACTAACAATCTCCCCCTTTTCGATGTATGACAACCCATCAGTTAAAGTTAGAAGAATCGATTTGCAATATTCAAGTTCAACATATATTAACAATGCATCAAGATAAAAATGTATAACATTTATATGCATGAAATGCTTCCTTACTTAAAACTTCTATAACTTTAAACCTTCTCTCTCTCTCCCCCTTTGGCATACATCAAAAATATCATTATTCACCAAATACCAAAATTCAAAGATGAGTTCAAAGTATTTACCTTTTCAACACAAGGACTAAACTTATGAAAGTTTCTTCTGATAAAAAACACTACCTTGACATGTTTCATAAGTATTTCAAAAATACCTAAGCTTTGCAATATAAATATTCATTTCAAAGTACTTTAAGTTTTTTTTTTAAGATTTAAGTTTTTCAAATTTCAAAAGTGTTCTAAAAATATGTATGCTCTTCAAAATATTTTCAAAGATTAAACTTTTTAAAACTTAAAATATTTAAATGAATAATTCAAAAGTCCTTAAGTTTTTACAAACCAGATTTTCAAAATTTCAAAAGTTCCAAAGTTTGAACTCCCCCTTAAATAAAGCTAAAGTGTTTCCAAAATTTTTCTCCCCCTTAATAAAAGATAGAGTTTTTGAAAATGTTTTAAATAAAGATAAAATATTTTAAAATTTCAAAACTCCTGCTTAAATAAAGCTCAAGTTTTTTCAAAAATTTTCTCCCCCTTAATAGAGTTTTTGAAAATGTTTTAAATAAAGCTAAAATATATTAAATTTTCAAAACTCCCCCTTAAATAAAGCTTAAATATTTTCAAAACTCCCCCTTAAATAAAACAAAACTCCCTTTATTCAAAAATTTTTAATTAATGCAATAAGAAATGTCCAAGCATGAATTCCTATTCATAATTGATTTAAATAATATACTGAAAATACACATCTAAAAATTATCCTTAAAGCAAATTTTCAACTCTTTAGTAGCTCAAGTGATATAGAATTATCATTAAGCTTTGGATTATAGTTAGTCACCGAAGTGATTGATTTGCTTTTTAAACCCCGTTGTGGTTCATGTCAATGCACTAAATCCACATTTGGAACCTGGGGTGCAATCCTAACATCTCATGCCCATCTTAGTGGCTCAATACATAAACAGGTAGTCCTAGGTGTTTGTAAGATGTGAAGGCTTACCTAGGTCTATAGGATCATGAAATCTAAACTTGACCTAAGCTATATCAATTTTTAATTTTCCTTTAAAATAATATTACTTAGTAAAACAAAATAGATTTTGAATAATGAAACATTAAAGCAGCCTAGACTATTAAGCATAACCCAAGTCATGTTTAAAAATAACCAAAATTTAAAAGTTGCCATATAACTACATATGTTCAAACTATATCAACTAGTGTATCTAATACAATCCTAATCTGAAGAAGGAGGTGGATGACTCATGCTCCAAGATCAAAAATCTCCATCATCTCTCGATGATCATCTCTCTGTGTCTGGAGCACCTGGATCAACTCTCTATGATCCACTCTTTGCGCCTTAAGAAATTGCATCATCTTAAGATGATGTGTCTGATGTTGTTGCTCCTGACGCTGCATCGCATCCTCCAATCTAGATAATCTTTCTGCTACTGTGGGAGGTGCAGAAAGCCCAAGAAAAGGAGATAGACTATCAAATTTAGGTGCCTCCTAATGCTTAGACTAAGGGTCGGAATGATGCTCTGGGTCAATCTTAGGCTCAGGTTGGGGCTGGGGCTGAGGTTGAGGGCCATCTCTCCTCTAGGTTAGGACGTATTTTCATCTAAACCTATTTTAGCTAATGGAAATTGTCTAGAACCTATCATGTCATACTCAGAGAGTTGTTTGATGTTATATGTGGTAACATCAAACCCTAATGTAGCTAGTAAAGATGTGATGACATAGCAATAAGGCAGATGTGCCTTTCTACTAGTAACTACCCTAGAGTGATGGATGATAGAATGAAATATTTGTAAACTAATATCTATGTCTAACATATGACTAAGTGCATAAAGTAAAAAATGAATGATAGAGATGCATCATGGCGATGTCCCTAGTGGTTTGTGGCAAAAAATAGTTCACTATGACTTTGTACAGGGCATAGCGATGTACTCTAAGTCTAGTGGAACTGAAGATACTCACAGATGGAGTCCTCTCCTCACCAAAGAGATGCAAATGTATCCTATCTAATGTGATGTGAGTAGGGATTACCATACGATAACTCCATAAAGGGAAAACACACTACTAGACATGATGAATGCATAAGTCCTAAATGATCTCTCAATAAGGAGGGGGTAAAGATAAAATATTTACCCTATACTCTAGTTGAATATGCAAGATCATCAATTCTAGTGAAGTTATTGCAAAACTCAGCACATAGGTTTATGTTAATAGAGTTTTTACTATAAACTAGTTTCTCTAGGTCATAATGTGCTATGACTTCAATGCTAGGTATGCATGATCTACTTATATATCTAGTAGGCATGGGAGTATAATTGGTGCTATCAAACCTAAGCCGATGTCCCTCAGTGGGAAACCTAATGTCCACACTGGGAGCAGAGGATGACTCCACCTCAACTGCTTTTCTTTTACCCCTAATTAAATTATATCAATTCAATATTTATGCAAAAATAATTGAAAACAAAGTTTCGAATTGTTACCTCAACATTATTGTAAGTAATTTGAGGCCACTAAAGGCGAGGTTAATAGCGTCGCGTGATGGAATTCGTTTTGCACTCATCTACAAATTTCGTTAGCGCACAGCGGAATAATAATGAAGCAATACGAAATAGACAAACATAAATATGCAAGTATTTAACGTGGTCCGGAACCGAATGGTTCCTACTCCACGGATCGGACTTTAAAAGCCCTAGCAATGCAAACACACTACTAATCACAATAACTCAATCTCGACACAAGTCGGAGGTGGAGAAACCTCGTACAAACGATATTCCAATAACAAGAAAGAAATACAAGCAATATACAATGCAAATATGAAAGACAAGTAAAGAAAAGACTTTACAACACTTGTTTTTGATTGCTTGAATGCTTGGTTGCTTGCTTGCACTTGGACACCGGATTTGCAACAACAAATCGCCCCAATAGCTCTCAAGAACCGGATTGTTTTTCCTCCATCATGAGCTCCTTATAAAGCTTCAACCTGTGTTGGAAAAAGTCGATCAGTCGATTGGTCGGGACCATCAGTTGACTGAAGACACAGTTGTCGTGAGATAACGGCTAGATCAATGCTAGATAAGTCCAACGGATCCATCATCAGTCAACTGATGATACCCATCAGTCAACTGATGGAGTCTTCACTCGACCAGTCGAGTGTCAACTCCATTCTGTGCCCAATTTCACGAGTACCAGTCGACTAATCACAAGATCGGCCGATCAGATGTCGGATTTGCCCACATATGGCGATCATTTGCTAAACAAATCCTGATCAAACCCTAGTTGACTACACTTGTCGACTGCCACATGGCACCAGTCGACTGACACATCTCAAACATGAGGTTTTATCCCAAGTTTGGTGCCCCCATACTTGCTAGACCACCCTTAGCCTAGACCTAAGCCTTCTAGCCACCTCCATCAGCCTTACGCCTCTCGGATCCCTCTAAGTCATCCATGACTTGTTCATCCATCGCGCTAGCCTTCAGGTGCTTCCATCGACTATGTCATGCTAACGGTGTGTACACCGCCAAGGCCCATTAGACATACGCCGCCAAGACTCCACTTGGACTTTACGCCGCCAACCATTGGACTTATGCTGCCAAGACTTCACCCTTGGACTTTACGCCACCAATATCAAACCCCTTGGACTTCTCAAATGCCAAGACTCAAGCTTGGACTTTCCCAAATGCCAAGTGTCCCACTTGGTCTTTCCATGCCAAGTAGCCATTACTTGGACTTTCCATAATCACATGGTCAACCCTAGTCAACCATCAAAGTCTCCCTCGAGTCAAACTCGAGTCCAATTAAACCTAACCCGGGTTGATTGTATAAACAATCTCTCCAAAATATCAACATACATTAATGTCAAACATCAATGTCAACTTACTTTGTCAAACATCAACACATCACTCGAGTTAAACTCGAGTCTGGTCAATCGTGATTTGGGCCGATTGCACCAACAATCTACGCCTTTTTGATGTTTGACAAAAACAACCTTAAGTTAGGCCCCTAGCTCAAATTCCCTTACCAATTTCATAAATTGGTAATCTTATGTTCTCCCCCTTTTTGACAGACATCAAAAAGGTAATCTCTCCAAGGAGGTCAATGTCTCATGTCCCAATGTGATCTTACAATCTCACCCTTGGTCCAAAAATACCTAGGATGCCTACCATCTTCCTAGTGATAAGTCCCATATCACTCAAGAGAGGCAATCCTATTCACTCTCCCAATTTCCAAATTGGGTATCTCAAAATCACATTTTTCCTTCCCATGAGGAAAAAAACCATCCATCATCCCATGATGGATACCTCCCCCTAAAGGCTTACTCCCCCTTGACCATTGCACCCACAATGTCTTTGGGAAGTCCCTAAGCTAATAGGAACTCTAAACCATCAAAGATAAGGTTAGAAATTCAACATTGAACTTTCCAACACCTTAAATTTGATACAAGTCATAAACAACTCTCCTAATCCATATCCAATGGATTTTCACCCTTTATAATGCTCCCCAAAGCATATCCTAGGGTTAGGAGTGATTAGGGACCTTAACCATAGCTGAAATCGGGTTAAACAAGCCTGTTTATCCCGAAATCAGACTATCAGTCGAGTCCTACAGAAACTAGTCGACTAATGTGCCCATCAATCGACTGGCACCGAGCATCGATCGTAAGTGTACTGACAGTTCAAACCACTTGCCCATCGCTGGGCGCCTTAGAGGTAAATGATCGATAATCAAAAAACCTATTTTTTCAATTATCAGACTCCAACTTTGAAAAATCGTAACTAAATATACATACCTTGAAAAATCACGAAATTTTACATGTATAATACTTATCACACATACAATCAGTGAAAAATCTTGGAAAAATATTTTGACCATTAAAATAGGAGATTGGTACAAAGTTCAAAAACTATTAAAACTTTAAAGTTTTTGATCTACTTTGTATCAACTTCTACAATGATGATTGCTATCAAAAGATAGACTTCACCAAGGTTTTCTAAAGTGATTATAAAATGTTTTTGAAAACCTATTTTGAACCATGGATTATTGGCTAAATATACATAACTTGTATATTAGCTTTTCTCATGATTCTTAGTGATGATTTAAATAAGTTTGAGTTCATCTAGATGCACTACCTATGCACCTTGAACCTATCTTATTATCCTAACATCTCACATGTTATCTAAGGTTCATACACACACATACATGTCAATTTAGATGTGAGATGTGGAGTTAGGATTAATATGGCCTCATGCATTTTCTAGGAAACACTACTTTATTCCCTTTTAAATGGGACTCCAAGTCATGCCATTTTTCCTTAAATCAATTTTAAACAAATTAAATGCATGAATGATCATGGCATAAATGATAACAATAATAAATCATGGCAATGATCATGATGTCATGATATATAAATAAGCTTTTAAAAAGTGAACATGACATCTACAAAAGTCCTAATCAACAGCATGATATGGTATATGAGAAAACGGAATTAGATGCCATGACATAGCAAGCTTACACAAACAAACACATTTCAAACAAACATATAATCAGACACCAATAATTTTAGAAACAAAATATTTCATTAAAAACTTCAAGTTTTTTACATCCAAAATATGAAATGTTCAAACAAAGAGACATCCTAAACCGCTAAACATCCTAATAGCGCTAGTCCTCTGCGGAAGGTGGAGGCAGAGGTGGATGCTGACCCAAAGTTCATGCTCGCATCATCTCGTACATATCGAGCTAATGCTGCTCAATGCGGCTCTGTGACTCCTCAATCCGAATGCAGCGCTCCTCCATCCGACTGAGATGCTCAGTAATGGAGGATTGCCCTGATATAATCTCTACTAGTCGGGAGTCCATCATCTGCTGATAATCCTGGAAGATGGACTCCAACTGGGCCATCCCATCTGAAGGACCTGCCTCTGATGTATCTGCTGGCATCTGGTCCTCCTCGTCAGCAGCAGCTGGATCCTCATGTCGTTCTGCAGGCTCTCCCGGTACTAGAGGTTGCTCCCCACGTGGCCTGGGTGGAGGTCGAGGTACCAGCTCCATCTGCCCATGTCCAATCCGCAGCTTCGTCAATGAGAAGTTACGAACTGATATACAGTCATAAACCTTGGAAAGCGCCCTTAGAGATCCCCTGTTAATGTTAATGCCTATAGACTCTAACCATGCAGTGATGAGATGGGCAAAAGGCATATGAACTTTCCCTTGCACAGGGGATATGAAATGTATAATGCAATGAAACATGTTCAATGCAATGTTTATATCTAATCTATGACGCATGACATACATAAGAAAGAGATGGGGAGGCCGAATCTTGGCCAGACCCCAAGTCACAATAGGGAGAAAACACCCAACAATGACCTTGTAAAGTATATTGTCATGGGCATATAGCTCAGTGATAGGGAATAGGTTCTGAGCTGGTGGGAGAGGATGGTGAAAAATGTCCTCATGCATGGAGTCCAAAGAAATATGATCAAATGGCTCAGGAGGAGGGGCATCGAAGGTAGGATAGAAGATGAAATTATCATCCGATGGCCTACACTCAAGAAACTCCTGCAATATCGCAGGAGTGAACTCTAAGTCGCATTTTGCAATGCCAGTAGTGTAGGTAGGACCATCGTCTACCTTCCTTAAGTTTTGATAGAACTCCTTAAGGAGATCATCTTTTATGGCATGAGTGCAAAGAACTACCTTCATGAGTTGATAATATGCTAAAATCTCAATGATATCGCCACAATAATCCCTAAAGAAGTCGATATCGATGTACCTAACCGACATGGGTTGGTACAATCATGATGCGACCTCAGTCGGGTCGTTCCTACGTGGTCATCTATATGAATGCAATGCAGTGGAATGGAATGCAATGATACAAACACAAGATTAGATCACAATGATTTATAAAGACAAAAATTTAGGGTTTAAGGGGTATAGAAGTTATACTTTGGTGCCATTTGAAGGTGATGAAGGGAAGGCACAAGGCAGCTGCTGAGGGGAATGCTAGAAAGATCGCTGGAGAAAGGGTCTCGCCGGAACCCTAATCGTTTGGAGAAGAAAAAAAACTAGAGCTGTGAGATGCCATTAGGGTTATAGAGAGATGAAAGACACAACCAGAGGAGAAGACTACCAACCCTAGGGCTTTGGTCACCGGTGTGGACGAGGAAAGGCTGGTCGGAGACGATTAGCGCTGATCGGAGCGAAAATCACGAGGGAAATGAGTGTGAAGATGCCGAACCCTTGTAGTTTGGCATTATAAAATCGCGATTCCAGTCGACTGATGTGTGACATCAGTCGACTGATGGCGGGTTATGAGGGGTTTACTGAATCGGTAGTCGACTACTCCAGCTCAGCACTCGACTCTTGAGTATTCTATGTTGTGCACAGTAACATCAGTTGACTGATGCGATCATCACTCGACTGCTCAGCGACCACTCGATTGATGATTCTTCTGCCTCGATGAATAGTACCATCAGTCGACTGATGTACAAAATAGTCGAGTCTCCGAAACAACACTCGACTGCCAGACTCACCGTATCGTGCTATAGTAGTAACAGTTGACTGATAAAATGTATTAGTCAACTGATCTTTGATTTCCAGTTCTGAAATTGAGTGAATTTCGATTTCTTCACTCAATTTGTTTCATTTTATCATGTTTACTCTTGTATGTTGAATATATTAATGTTATGCTTATATTCATGTATTTGTTAATGTATTTTTGTATTTTATTTCATTTTAACAATCATTAGCATCCATTGATTTTAAAATCCTAACGTCTCACCCTTTCTAAGTGTGGAAATACACAATCAAGATGAATGACCTATTTTGTGAGATGCAATATACCATAAACATTCCTTCCATGCAATCATATGGTAAAACACATGAAGCATGGTAAGTGTAAGGCATCAAGGTGTGTGGCACTTAAGTATCACTCTTGATGTAACTTCTAAACCTTAAATTTCCAATGTGTGCCAAAATCCAAAATGGCGTACTATAACCTCTAAATCTAGATTGTGCCAATTTTATTGATTTTTTATGATTCCAAAATGTATTGGCACATCCTAAAATCTTTTAGAATATAAGATCAAACCTATTTTAAAGGTATCCATAACCTTGAAAATAACCTAAAATGTCAACTTTGCTATGGTTGAGTTAACTACCCATCCAATCAAAGTTGGCACATCCTCCTAATCCATTTAGCATGAGTCAATCACGCTCCTTGGAACCCAAAATCTATTTGAGCTCATTGGATTAATTAGGTATTCCTTAGGGATGACTTCCCTAGATACCTTTCTAATGACCCTTCTAGGTATGTTAGCCTTGGTCATTATGGTCTTGCCATGGTTAGCTGATGTGGGTGAATCATGCTATGTTTTCACTACTTTATATATGTGCATTTTATCTCATTTCATATCCTAGACATGTATTTTATCATGATTAGCATATTTTGGAGGAAGAGACTGCTGTCAGGGTGTTTTTGTGTTAACAGGGCGAAGAAGAAGGGCGTATCAAAACAACACAGGCGTGCTCGGAATCGACACGCCTGTGTCATGAGAGCCAGCGGACAACACGCCTGAGTTCAAAGAGCAACACGCCCGTGCCGGTGATTCCAGCAGCCAACACGCCCTATGCAGCCGCGACACGCCCCAGTTCAAACCGTAACACGCCTTGTGGGAAACCCGCGACACGCCGGTGCCCTCATGTGGCATGGGCGTGTTGGCCTGATTTCAGCCTTCCTTTTCTGCGAGCAATCAGGATCTTCGTGGGAATCTATTGCCTTAAATTGAAGAGGAGGCAAGGCTATAAAAGAGAAGATATTCTAACCCTAAAAGGAGGACGGCGGATGGTCAAAAAGGAGGAGAGAAGACGGCAAAGGATCGAACAGAGGAAGCAAAGAGAAGGAGTGCGAGGAAGGCAGATGGCATCGATTGTATTTTCTTTCTCTAGCAACTCTTGTCGGACTATGGAGTAGTGTCCTGTAATCTTAGGATGGGGGAGTAGCCCTTTGACGATTACGATGATGATATAATCTATACTACTTAAATTATTGTTTGTGTTGATTTGGTTTTCGTTGGATTCTTATTGACAAACCTAAGGAGCTAAGGGAAGTACCTAACAGTGAACCCAAGTTCCCAAACCCCAACCAACTAGGATAAACTCTGTCAAGTAGCGGTAAGCGTATCTACGAGGGCTTCAGGGGTCTCGTGTGAGTCCCTTAGCTGATTATGGTCCCGTGTGCAAACCTACCGTGAAAAAAGGAAATTTGACTCTAGAGGAACTCTTATGGACTTAATGGATCTATCAAATCCAGTTTCTACCTAGTGACAGAGGTAAGAATAGGGAGGTTTGCGGGGGTCTCGTGACAGGTCCCCTTAGCTGATTATGATCCCCTATGCTCGAACATCGTGACAGGTAAATTGAATTTGATAGGTACAGTCAGCGTAGACCTCGAAAGGGGCCGTTGATTTACCTTAGGATAGGTTCCATCAAAACAAACTCTAATAGGGGTAGGAAAGAATCAAATCACCTTATAAATCATCGACGTGGTGAAACCCATATCCTGAGATTCTCCTCAACTATCGACTTTTAGCTCGTTCTTCTCATTCGTTGTTATTGACTGCTCAGTTTCTTAGCTTAAACCATACATTGATTTACTAGATAACTTGGTATCACGATCATTCGGTAATTGTTCCAATCCCTGTGGGATCGATATTTTTATTACTTGACGACAACCGTGCACTCACCACTATCTAGATGCATCGTAAGGGCGAGGGTCATCAGAAATTAATCTCCAAAATTGATGATCAATAAAATGTCTATGAATTTGCCTCTCCCCTCCGCTAGGAAAATCAAATATCATATTAAAATCACTCAGAGAAAGGGTAAATTCATGGTTCATTAATCTAAATTTTATTTTTCCTTCCTCACAATCTTTTCCTTGCAGTATTTCAGCGGACAGGGAGCTAAGGAATTCAAGAGTGATACTAGGGTAAGTAAGGTGATGGTGTGTGATAAACTCTGTCCAGCCTATCCTATTTGTTAACCAAGTTATGTCATCTCTTAACCCTAAGGTGGTCAACGTGTAGAAGTCTATAGTTCTCGTAGATACTAACTTCCTCTTTTCAAGCTTACTGAATTTAGTCTTCATAATATCATCCCTAAAAACAATTCCATAAGGATGGCTAGAGGTCGGAGGAGGTTCGTTACCCAAATCCTGAGCTTTTCTTTTCCCCTTGTCCTTTGCCGTAGAGGAAGAAGCTCCTCCTCTTGTCTTCACTCGCTTGCTCATGGCGTTGGAATTGGAGAGACAGCAGGTTTGCTCCTCGCCTGCTTGAGAGGGAGACCGGCGGCGGCTGCTTCAACCTTGTATCGCGAGTGGAAGATTAGGGCGTGCTCGGGCTGGTTTTAGAGGGTTATCCGCAGCATAGGCGTGTCGGGCTTGTTCTTACGCAAATACCCGACCCGTTTAGGTGCGACATGGGCGTGTTCCGTCCCTCCGTAGGCGTGTCGCAGTCCGGCCCAGGCGTGCCTAGTGTTGAGAAGTGTGCGACACGGGCGTGCTAGTCAGCACGCCCTGCCTATGTTGTCTTCGGGTACCAACAACACGCCTGTGTCGTTCGGCATAGGAGGGTCGTGTCAATTTGGCACGCAGTGGCACGTTTATCATGTCGTGTCCTGTAAACCTGAAAAAATGTAAAACTCAAAATCAAATAAAATAAAATAAAATTACTAAAAAATGAAAATAGCTTGGGTTGCCTCCCAAGAAGCGCTTGTTTAAGGTCGTTAGCTTGACCCCTCAGTTATCCCCTAGTTTTGGGGATATGGCTCGAGGAGTGTGCTCTGCCCCTCTTCCTCCTCAACCAGCTCTGTGGTGTTAGGTTGTGATCGGAAATCTCGACTCTTTATCCTCAAAGTCCCTTGAGTTTATTAAGATAAGTTTGTTACGATGCTCCTTCTAGTGCTATTGACTGAAACTATCAATCCTACAACAAACATCAAAAATAGAAGTGTTTCTTGACTTTTGAAAGGTCGAATTCAATTTTGTCATTTCCAAATGCAAGTGAGAGTTTGTGGTTCTTGACATCTATCATTGCCCCTGCAGTAGCCAAGAAAGGTCTCCCCAAAATGAGTGGAATGCATGGGTCTTCATCCATGTCAAGCACTACAAAATCGGCAGGAATAATAAAATTTCCCACCTGCACTGGTACATCTTCTAATATTCCCAAAGGATATCTAATTGAGCGATCGGCTAACTGCAAGGCCATAGTAGTTAGTTTCATTTCTCCCAAATCCAATTTCTTGCATATGGAAAGAGGTATCAGATTGACACTGGCACCCAAATCGCAAAAAGCCTTATCAAAATTTGAGTCATTAATTATGCAAGGTATAGAAAAGCTACCTGGATCATTTAGTTTGGGAGGTACCATGTTCTTAATTAAGGCACTGCACTCCTCATGGAAACCAACTTTGTTACATGCTCCTCGACTTTTCTTTTATTGGTTAAGATGTCCTTCAAGAACTTAGAGTATGTAGGCATTTGTTGAAGAGCTTCTATAAAAGGTATATTGATATATAGCTTCCTAATTACCTCAAGGAACTTACCAAATTGTTCATCCAATTTTTCCTTAATCAGCCTTTGAGGAAGCAGGATAGGGGCTTATATGTTCTTGGTTCCCTATTCGACACGCTGTGTTGTTTAGCACACCGGGCGTGTTGTCTGCTGGAATGACCCGACACACGGTGTGTCGTACGACACGCCTTCGTGGGCCTCCCGTGTTGCTCGGCTCATACAGGTCGTGTGTCGGTTCAACCCAGCGTCTTCTTTGTCTTCTTCCAACTCCGACACGCTCGTGTCAGAGGCTGCTTGTTTAGCTCTGTCTCCTTCTAAAATCCTTCCACTTCTCAAACTTATAGAATTACAATGCTCGGCTGGGTTTACTTCTGAATTTCCAGGAAATCTGTCGGGCGTCCTTGATGCTGAGCTATTTGGGAAATTTGATTTTCCAGCATTCTTGTGTGATTAGTCAAATTATCAACCTTGCTTCCCAACTGCTTGATTGCCTCGGTATTATTTTGATGTTGCCTATTTGATTCTACAATATGCTGCCGAAATTCATCATTTATCTTCCCCTGACACGTGATAAAATTTTCCATCATCTTTTCTAAGCTCGACTTGGGTCCTGGCTGAAATCCCGAAGGTGCTCCAAAGTTGTTCTGTCCAGAAGAATTTTGATGGGCTCTATACGAAAAGTTGGGATGATTTCTCCAACCAGGGATTATGCGTGTTTGAGTAAGGGTTGCCACCATTAGGCTTCGATTAAAATTATTCAATGCATCAACTTGCTCAATCCCGGCTTAGATGATGGTGCGTGTAGGATTTGATGATTCATCGCTACGTGCCTGTTACACCACAGATCTACAAGTGACATTAGATGAGTTCTGGTGATACATTAAAATGTTCGAGCTTTTGAGTTAATGCATCGACTTTTGCACTTGAGTAGATCAATGGTACTTACCTCAAACTTACCGCATTTAGTTTGATATCCTCGTTCTGAGCCCATTGGTGAGAATTCATTGCCACATTCTCGATGATCTCAAAAGCTTCATCCAATGTTTTGTTCATAAGAGCTCCTCCTGCAGCAGAATCAAGAGAAACCTTAGTAGCATACGAGATTCCATTGTAGAAAGTATGCACAATGAGCCACTTCTCCAGCCCATGATGAGGGCATTGTTGTAGTAATCCCTTAAATCTGTCCCAGGCTTCAAATAATGTTTCTCCATCCTTTTGCGCAAAATTAGTGATTTGATGGCGAAGACTTGCAGTTTTGCTGGGTGGAAAATACTTGTCTAAAAATCTTTGCTCCGATTGATCCTGTAGTTATACAATCTTTGGAAGAGAGTGTAGCCAAGCTCGCTTTGTCCATAATGAGAGAAAGGAAACAAGCGCAATCTAATAGCATCTGCTGAGGCTCCATTCAGTTTCAAAGTCTCGCAAAATTCCAAAAATACTTCCAAGTGCAGATTTGGATCTTCAGTAGGTGCTCCTCCGAATTGATGCTGTTGGACCATAGATAGTAGCGCCGGTTTTAATTCGAAATTGTTTGCTTCAATAGGGGGTCTTCTAATACTCGATCTCAATCCCCTTGTACTAGGTGCTGCATAATCCCTTAAAGGTTTATTTTCGTTCTGGTCAGCCATGTCAGAGGTCAGATTGTTTTCCTGAGGTTGCTGAAATCGTCTTCTAGCAAGGAAAGTTCTCTCTATCTCAGGATCAATATCGAGAATTTCCCTATTAAGTCTGTGCATGCAACAACAAGAGAGGCTCCCAAAACAAGAATTCAGAATAGATACAAAAGAAAAATAGGAACAATCAATATTCAGAACAAGAATTCAGAACAGAAATCTAGATTAACTAAATCACGCTCAATTCAATATTGAGTGCCAATCCCCGGCAACGGCGCCAAAAACTTGATGTGTTATTTTCCGCAAGTGCACGGTTGTCGTCAAGTAATAAAAATATCGATCCCACAGGGATTGGAACAATTATCGAATGATCGTGATACCAAGTTATCTAGTAAATCAATGTATGGTTTAAGCTAAGAAAGCGGCGATCAATAACAACGAATGAGAAGAACGAGCTAAAAGTCGATAGTTGAGGAGAATCTCAGGATATGGGTTTCACCACGTCGATGATTTATAAGGTGATTTGATTCTTTCCTACCCCTATTAGAGTTTGTTTTGATGGAACCTATCCTAAGGTAAATCAACGGCCCCTTTCGAGGTCTCTGTTGTTGTACCTATCAAATTCAATTTACCTGTCACGATGTTCGAGCATAGGGGATCATAATCAGCTAAGGGGACCTGTCACGAGACCCCCGCAAACCTCCCTATTCTTACCTCTGTCACTAGGTAGAAACTGGATTTGATAGATCCATTAAGTCCATAAGAGTTCCTCTAGAGTCAAATTTCCTTTTTTCACGGTAGGTTTGCACACGGGACCATAATCAGCTAAGGGGACCTGTCACGAGACCCCATGAGCCCTCGTGAATCGCTACCGCTACTTGACAGGAGTTTATCCTAGTTGGTTCGGGGTTTGAGAACTTGGGTTCACTTTGTTAGGTACTTCCCCTTAGCTCCTTAGGTTTGTCAATAAGAATCCAAAAACCAAATCAACACAAACAATAATTTAAGTAGTATAGATTATATCATCATCGTAAATCGTCAAAGGGCTACTCCCCCATCCTAAGATTACAGGACACTACTCCATAGTCTGACAAGAGTTGCTAGAGAAAGAAAATACAATACTGGATGCCATCTGCGTTCCTCTGCCGACTCCTTCTCTTTTGCTTCCTCTGTTGTCGATCCCTTTGCCGTCTTCTCTCCTCCTTTTTAACCATCCGCCGTCCTCCTTTTAGGGTTAGAATATCTTCTCTTTTATAGCCTTGCCTCCTCTTCAATTTAAGGCAATAGATTCCCACGAAGATCCTGATTGCTCGCAGAAAAGGAAGGCTGAAATCAGGCCAACACGCCCATGCCACATGAGGGCACCGGCGTGTCGCGGGTTTCCCACAAGGCGTGTTACGGTTTGAACTGGGGCGTGTCGCAGCTGCATAGGGCGTGTTGGCTGCTGGAATCACCGGCACGGGCGTGTTGCTCTTCGAACTCAGGCGTGTTGTCCGCTGGCTCTCATGACACAGGCGTGTCGATTCCGAGCACGCCTGTGTTGTTTTGATACGCCCTTCTTCTTCGCCCTGTTAACACAAAAACACCCTGACAGCAGTCTCTTCCTCCAAAATATGCTAATCATGATAAAATACATGTCTAGGATATGAAATGAGATAAAATGCACATATATAAAGTAGTGAAAACATAGCATGATTCACCCACATCAAAATAAATCATTTAACATCCCTAATCCTACTTTCCGTTATCTCCTTAGATTCATGGCTAATACAATCTCAGGGAGATATGATAGTGCAGGGGTGGCTAGGCAGAGTGAGTTACAATTTCTATGGGTCATGCTAAATGAAGTTAAGATTGATTCAGGAGCCCATATGGTTAGGCATTTAGTTAAGGTTAGTAATAGCCCATCCGGAGTCATAGTCATAGGGGGTATTATCACTAGGATTGCTGTAGCCTTAGGATGTGATTTGGATGATCTTGAATATTGTCCTGCTAGCCCTAGATTGGATTTGGATGCTTGTATAAATATGAAGATGATTGAGGCATGTGACGAGGGATATCGTTTGGTGTTAAGAAATGGAATTAAAATCCCTCTTCTGAACCCTGAGCGGATGACTGTACGTAATTCATCCAATTGGCTTTTTAGAGATGTTCAGGAACCCTTTCCTACCCCCACTGCCCATGCTCCATCACCACGCTAGGAGCCATCTCACATAGCCCCCCGAGCCATCACATTCGACTCTCAACCCCACGGTTTCCTCGACAATGTTTATGCAGGTACTCTTCTTTTGATTTTTCGAGATTCCGATCATCATTCAAGCATTTAGGGTCGAGCATACCTCATTGGTGTGTGGGATCGGTATGCCCAAGCTTACTGAAGGAGCACCATCGCATGGTGACACGGATTTGGATAGGGCGGTGATTTTTACAGAGAGGCGATGAATTTTTCATCTTGAGTCACTTGGGGGAAGATAATGATAGATTTCGACAAGAGTCCCGGGAGTTTTACCAGGAGCAGCGACGTAGGTGGGCAGAGGAGGATGCTAGTAGCGAAGACGATGACCATTGACCACCTTCAACTATTTTGTGAGTTTTGATGCACATCCTTTACTGCTTATGCCATTTCTACTTAGATTTTTTTTGGTTATTGCTATTTTATTTTATTTGCATCTTTTCATATCTCATAACAGTGCAATTTTTTTATATATCATCCAGCGTAATACAACTGAATATTGGTCGGATCATGAAATTCCTTTTTGCCTATTTGATAAGAACCCTATTTCACTTCGAACACGGTCTATAGGTCTGAGGTATCCAATGAAAAGATTTAAATCCCCCATATCAGACGAGTACTCGATTTTCCATTGGAGACTTACTTGCGCAACTTGGTTACTGGAGAAACACTTTCACTAGAAGTAAAAAAAAAAAAAAAAAAAAAACAAAAAAAAACAAAAAAAAAAGGCGTATGGGAATTGTTTTCAAGCACCCCTTTGAGACCAAGTAGTTACTGGGGAAACACCTAAAAGGTGCCCCTTTGAGACTAACTAGTTACTGGGGAAATGCTCTCTATAATTCCTTACCTTCTCTCTTCTTGGAAAGTGCTCCTTTGAGACCTTTGATGATAGGTAAGAATGATCCATGCATTAAAGCGGGTAAGTGCCTCTATGCGGAAATAAGAATATTCTCGATAGAAGGGATGTCAAGTCAGTTGGTGTCCAATGACTTTAGTCCACCATTTCACGTGCACTATATGGGATCTTTCGAACTTGGCAACTAGGAATGATTTGAAAGGATTAAGATCATGTATACCCCTAGATGATGCTTAGTATTTCCACAAATAAGTTGTCTTTCGAGTTGTCTTTGCTTGAGGACAAGCAAAAGTTTAAGACTAGGGGATTTTGATGTGGGTGAATCATGCTATGTTTTCACTACTTTATATATGTGCATTTTATCTCATTTCATATCCTAGACATGTATTTTATCATGATTAGCATATTTTGGAGGAAGAGACTGGCATCGGGGTGTTTTTGTGTTAACAGGCGAAGAAGAAGGCGTATCAAAACAACACAGCGTGCTCGGAATCGACACGCGTGTCATGAGAGCCAGCCGGACAACACGCTGAGTTCAAGAGCAACACGCCGCGTCGGTGATTCGGCGACCAACACGCCTATCGCGACACGCCCGATTCAAACCGTAACACGCCTTGTGGAACTCCGCGACACGCCGGTGCCCTCATGTGGCATGGGCGTGTTGGCACGATTTCGACCTTCCTTTTCGAGCAATCGGGATCTTCGTGGGAATCTATTGCCTTAAATTGAAGAGGAGGCAAGGCTATAAAGAGAAGATATTCTAACCCTAAAAGGAGGACGGCGGATGGTTAAAGGAGGAGAGAAGGCAAAGGATCGAAACGAGAGGAAGCAAAAGAGAAGGAGTGGGAGGAGGCGGATGGCATCCGGATTGTATTTTCTTTCTCTAGCAACTCGGACTATGGAGTAGTGTCCTGTAATCTTAGGATGGGAGTAGCCCTTTGACGATTTCGATGATGATATAATCTATACTACTTAAATTATTGTTTGTGTTGATTTGGTTTTAGTTGGATTCTTATTGACAAACCTAAGGAGCTAAGGGAAGTACCTAACAGGAGAACCCAAGTTCCCGAAACCCCGAACCAACTAGGGATAAACTCTGTCAAGTAGCGGTAGCGTATCTCGAGGGTCATGGGTCTCGTGACAGTCCCCTTAGCTGATTATGGCCCCGTGTGCAAACCTACCGTGAAAAAAGGAAATTTGACTCTAGAGGAACTCTTATGGACTTAATGGATCTATCAAATCCAGTTTCTACCTAGTGACAGAGGTAAGAATAGGGAGGTTTGCGGGGGTCTCGTGACAGGTCCCCTTAGCTGATTATGATCCCCTATGCTCGAACATCGTGACAGGTAAATTGAATTTGATAGGTACAGTCAGCGTAGACCTCGAAAGGGGCCGTTGATTTACCTTAGGATAGGTTCCATCAAAACAAACTCTAATAGGGGTAGGAAAGAATCAAATCACCTTATAAATCATCGACGTGGTGAAACCCATATCCTGAGATTCTCCTCAACTATCGACTTTTAGCTCGTTCTTCTCATTCGTTGTTATTGACTGCTCAGTTTCTTAGCTTAAACCATACATTGATTTACTAGATAACTTGGTATCACGATCATTCGGTAATTGTTCCAATCCCTGTGGGATCGATATTTTTATTACTTGACGACAACCGTGCACTTGCGGAAAATAACACATCATTAGCCTTAGGGATTGCCTCCCTAGTAACCTTCTTAGTGACTTCCTTAGGTTTCTTAGAAACCCTAGCCACTAGGCACATACTATGGTTGGCCTTAGGGATAATTTCCCTAGAGACTTTGGTTTTCTTAGATTCAGGTTTAGTTCCATAATCAAATGGAACATTGTGATAAGTAGGCATTACTTTCTTAGACATAGGCTTGTGACCCAAACCTTGTCTCCTAGATGATTCTTGCCTCTTACACCCTTTTTGTTGACTTCTAGATCCTAGAGTTTGACAATTTGACCCTTTAAATTGATTTTGCATACTTGCAAGGGTCTTTTATAATTTCTCAAGCCTTAACCTCAAGGCTTGATTTTCTAACTCTAATTACCCAATTGATTTTTGATTAGATTTTTGGGCATTACCATTCTCTTTAGGCATATGTCTACCCTTACTAGGATTGATGCCTAAATGGTTTTCGATTTTCTTAATTGTTTTCTTAGGAAGAACATTTCTAGGGTCATTAGTCCCAAATTTCTCCTTCTTTGAAATATGTCTAGAGTTATCATTTCTAGATTTCTCTTTAGTCCTAAAACCAACATGTTTAGCTTCTAGACAACCATAATTATTATTTCTAGCATGCTTTGATTCATGAGAAATAGTAAAATTATTTAAATTAATTCTAGCATGTTTTTGCTTAGAATTTAAAGAATGAGCATTATGAAAATATATCTTAGGGTTAGTCTTAGAGACTCCCCCTACTTGTAAAGCTCCCTCCTTTCTTCTAGGACATTGGCTCCTATAGTGTCCCGGTTGTCAGCATTTGTAGCACACCACGTGCTCCTTGCTCTTCTTGGTGGGGACGTCGGCGTCCTTGACTTTTTCATTGACTTTTAGTGCCGGAGGAGCTTTCTTAACCCTTTTTGGACACTTACTCTTGTAGTGTCCGGATTCCCTACACTCAAAACATATTATATGAATTTTGTTATTAATTGACATGCTTGAGTTACCTAGGGTGGTGGTGAGGTTCTCTTGAGCTTGCTCTTCTTCTCTACCGGATGTAGATGAGTCTTCTTGAGATTGCTCCGGTGTAGATGCTCTAATCTCCTCCCCCTCAATCCTAGAGGTGTAGGTCTCCTCTTGTTCCACCAATCCGGAAGTTGATTCCTTCTCAACTTCCGAGTCCTCACTCACTTGTGAAGATGATGATGATTCTTCCTCGACTTCTTCCTCTTCTTGAGCCGATGAAGATTCTTCTTCTTCTACTTGTAAGTGAGGCTTCTCATGGAACTTGGCCAATTTGTCCCATACCTCCTTGGCATCTTGAAATTCACCTAAACTAGACAAAATGTCATTAGGTATCAAATCTTCTAAAAGCTTTGTTACCTTGACTTCGGTCTTGAACTTGAGACGTTGCTCTTGTGTCCACTTCTTCAATTTCAAGACATTTCCGTTCTTATCCCGAGGAGGTTCAAAGCCTTCTACGAGGATGAACCAATCCTCTATATCCTTCATCAAGAATGTCTCCATTCTTGTTCTCCACACCGAAAAGTCTTCTCGATCATATAGTGGTGGGATGTTGATGTCCCATCCAAGCTTGTCTTGGAATTCCATCTTCCCTCTAGCTTCTTTAGCTCCTGACGGTTAATCCATAGAAAAGCCCTGGGCTCTGATACCAATTGTAAGGAATTTGAGGCCACTAGAGGGGGTGAATAGCGTCGCGTGATGGAATTCGTTTCGCGTTCATCTAAAATTTCGTTACCACGCAGCAGAATAATAATGAAGAAATACGAAATAGACAAACACAAATACACAAGTATTTAATGTGGTTCAGAACCGAACGGTTCCTAATCCACGGATCGGGCTCTAAAAGCCCTAACAATGCAAACACACACTACTAATCACAATAACTCCTTCTCGACACAAGTCGGAGGTGGATAAACCTCGTACAAATGATCTTACAATAGCAAGAATGAAATACAAGCAATATACAATACAAATACCAAAGACAAGTAAAGAAAAGACTTTACAACACTTGTTTTTGATTGCTTGAATGCTTGGTTGCTTGCTTGCACTTGGAGACCTGATTTGTAGCAACAAATCGCCCCAATAGCTCTCAAGAACCAGATAGTTTTTCCTCCATCGTGAGCTCCTTATAAAGCTTCAACCTGTGCTGGAAAAAGTCGATCAGTCGACTAGTCGGGACGATCAGTCGACTGATGGAGCCTTCACTCGACCAGTCAATTGTCGACTCCATTCTATGCCCGATTTTACGAGCACTAGTCGACTAATCACAAGATCAGTCGACTGATCAGCCAATCAGTCGATTGCCCACATATGGTAGTTGACTGCTAGGCCAAATCCCACAGTCAAACCCTAGTTGACTATGCCAGTGGACTGTCACATGGCACCAGTCGACTGGCACACCTCAAACATGAGGTTTTAGCCACAGTATGGTGCCCCCATACTTGCTAGACCACCCTTAGCATAGACCTAAGCCTTCTAGCCACCTTCATTAGCCTTATGCCTCTCGGATTCCTCCAAGTCATCCATGACTTGTTCATCCATCGAGCTAGCCTTCAGGTGCTTCCATCGTCTATGTCAAGCTAACGGTGTCTACACCGCCAAGGCACATTGGACTTACACCGCCAAGACTCCGCTTGGACTTTACGCCGTTAACCATTGGACTTATGCTGCCAAGACTTCACCCTTGGACTTTACGCCGCGAATATCAAACCCCTTGGACTTCTCAAATGCCAAGACTCAAGCTTGGACTTTCCCAAATGCCAAGTGTCCCACTTGGACTTTCCATGCCAAGTACCCATGACTTGGACTTTCCATAATGACATGGTCAACCCTAATCAACCATCAAAGTCTCCCTCGAGTCAAACTCGAGTCCAGTTAAACCTAACCCGGGTTGATTGTATAAACAATCTCTGTAAAACATCAACATACATTAATGTCAAACATCAATGTCAACTTACTTTGTCAAACATCAAAATATCACTCGAGTCTGGTCAATCGTGACCTGGGCCGATTGCACGAACAATTATGGATGATATTATATAAGAGATTTGACTATCTAAGTGCTTCGAAGGGTTGAAAAAGTGTGTTTGTAGGTTGTTTGGGATTGGTGTGAGTCAACTCAGCGCTGCCCTAGCATGAGTTTTATAAACACAATTCAGTCGACTGGAAATATTTCAGTTGACTGAATTTGAGTCCAATGGACTTGATCTAGTCGATTGTTATAGGTTTACCATTTACTGTGTTCGCTACCCAGTCGACTAGGTTTGTCTTATCACTTATCTATGGTTGTATTCCAATCGACGCTATTAGTTTCAGTCGACTGGAGTTGTATTTTTACCTTTCCAAGGTTTTAAGGAAACTGGACATGATCCAGTTGACTCTTGTACAGTCGACAAGAAATGTTCCAGTCGACTGGAATCGATAAAATTTAATTTCGATTAATTTTTAAACTTTATTTGATTATGGTTGATTAGAGTTAATTAAGTTGATTTGAGTTGATTAAATTGGTTAAGTTGAGTTGAGTTGATTAAATTGGTTAAGTTGAGTTGAGTTAAGTTGATTAAATTGATTGAGTTGAGTTGATTAACTTGGTTAAATTGAGTTGAGTTGAGTTGATTAAATTGAGTTGATTGAATTGGTTAAATTGAGTTGATAAAATTAGTTAAATTGAGTTGATTAAGTTGATTAAATTGAGTTGATTATGTCTAGTTGATTAAGTTGATTTAGTTGATTAAGTTAATTAAGTTATAATTCATCACACCCGATCTAAGTTTTCAATACACGTTAATCCTATGGGTTATGTGAGATGAGGATTCATTCATAATTAATTTTAATGAAAAATTTCAAAGTTTTTAAACTTATGTTAGATTCAAGTTTAGCTTGAGCTAATCAAGTAGGTTTTTCCAAAATTGACTTCCAAGTAGTGGTGAGGCATATAGCCTTCTTGGATATCAGGTGGACCACTTTCTAAGACAAAATCAATGAAGGAATCAAATACTTGACTCACTTAGGACTAAACTCTGGTCTAACTAGTTAAAGACATAGTGAGTTAGCTTCAGTCAATTCCACTCTGTTAGTAATATATGAGAGATGTCCTAAGGCAATCGCCTTATGTATGAACCATTTATATGATAAATGAAGATTCACTATTTGAGTGTACATGTTTTATGTATTTGATTGGATCTTAAACTCATTTACTGAATGTCCACGATACGATTCACAGTATGAGAGAATTTGTGATTGGATCACAACTAGTGAGTATCTCTACATGTGTAATTGTGATGTATCAGAATTATCCCTAGTCGATGAATTGATGGATCTGGACACCATCAATTCTGTTGAGACTAGCACGAGGTATACTCCTTGGTGTATCCAAGCAGCTGATTCTCACAGGCTGGAGACATAGTGATGTCCGGAGTTAATCGTGGATGCTAGTTATGGTAACTAGTTCATTGGAGTGACCAGCCGTAAGACTTCAATATGGTTCTCTGCATATATAGATATGTCAATGAAGTTCTTACTGTGGCTTAAGTGCGATGTTCCTTTGACTTGCGGTATTCAAGTCATCTTGATCATGGAGACTTATGCTTTGACATCTTAAGCAAACATCTCTAAGGAGATGTGGACCCGGGATGATTGGGTATAAGTCGAAGTGATCGAAGGTGTTTGAATAGCCTATAAAGGATTCACCACTCCTTGCGAGGAGATGTATACCCATGGTCTCTCGTCGGATTGTTACTAAAGTCTTTGGCCAAAGCATTACATGTTTAGAGTAAGGTACTCTTCGATACATGTGGAGTAACTAGAATCCGTAGGACGAGGAAATGATACTTGGGCTAGGTGTGACGTAGTCAGCCTAGTGGGGTGACACAATAGACCAATGTCACAGACAGTGGGTATAAGATGAGTGAAGGAATGGGGCCACGATTCATTCGAACTCTTGAAGGGTTTGAGAAATAGTTACGGATCAGTTGATCTTTTAGGTTAATTGGGGATCATGATGTACTACTAGGTGCCACTCATGATGGTTCTATAATTAATGGTTAATTATAGGCGGCCAACATAAACGAGAACCTATTTGGTCACCGCTGACGAGTGTAATCCAAAGGATTTAAAGCGAGCTTGAGAATGGGATTCTCGGACCAGAGAAACTAGGTTTGGTTGGACCAAACATAAGCGAGCATGAAATGTTTGATCGCAATGGAGGCGTGGATGGGCGTGTCTTATGAAGACATAATGGATGGACCAAAATGGTTTGGTTCTAATCCAATGGATGAGAATAAACCAAAGGGTTTGGTTTATTTTAAGCGAATGAACCAAAGTTGGTTGGTTCGTTTTAACTTAAAATAAACCATCATGGTTTGGTTTATTTTAACTTATCTTAATGGGCGGGTTAGCGGGCTTTATGGATATGATCCATTAACCATTAAGAGAATTAGTTCTCTATAAAATAGGGCTTAAATTGTTAAATCCTAACTAATCCAAACCCTAGCCCTTGAGTTGCCGCCCACTCCTTGTTGTGGAGTTTGCAACCTCATTGCCGCCCAGCTTTGTGCCGCCGTCCAAGACCCTTGCCGGCGTCAAGCTTCAGCCGGTGAACCTCCGGCGACCCTCCGGTGATCTCCTATAGGTTGGCATCAGGTGAGCTTTCTCTCCTTGTTTTGGCGGCGCCTACTCCTCCACCAAGCTGTCCAGTTTTACGGACAGCTTCTCCTCCGTCGTTTGGGCGGCGGTTAGTGCTCCGACAGCGGCTAACTTACGAGATTTGATCTCCGGTAATCCTCTGAGTGGAGGGCGAAGGATTCGTCAAGCGGTTGTGAATACCTCTCGGAGAAGCGAGTTTTGAGAACTTCGTTTTGGATCCGAATTTGGATTGGATCGTGATCATCTCGATCACGTCGTCTTCAACACGAGGCTAGTAACCCGTCGAAGGCGAAGCTCGTGACTTAAGCGAAGTCATCGAGGATCTCGGCGTGGATACGGATAGAGGCGATTCTTACGAGGATCGTTCGGTTGATGCGTTCCGCTACACGTCATCTGAAGGTATAACGTAGTTTAATTTCCTTTTATTGCAAATTTTAATTTACGGTTATGTCTACACTTGTTGTAATATGCATGCGTGTGTTGTGTGTGTTGTAATAAATATAGATTTATTATTTTAATTGCTTCATTGTGTGCTCATGTTTACGAAACATGATCGAACACACACCTGCGTGATCTTGGAAACCTTGATGGTATCGAGCAAGGTTGTGTTTCGACATAATCGTAAAATGGTTTTGCGATAGTCATAATGTATTTCTGGAAATTTTCTAAATTTTGGAAATTTAGAAGTATTTATGGAAATTTTTCAATTTTGGAAAGTCTAGAAGTATTTATGGAAATCTTCCACTTTTGGAAAGTTGGAAGTATTTATGGACATTTATATTTTCCATAAATAAAATATTTGATTAGATTCTGGAAATTTGTTTCCTAATTTAATCATGATTTGATTTGGTAAATCAAATCTTAAAATATTTAATTTCCATAAGTAGTTTTAAAGATTTAGGAAATTGGTTTCCTAAATAGATTTTCCTTAATCAAATAATTCCATGAATAAAATATGTGATTAGATTTGGAAATTTGTTTCCTAATTTAATTATGATTTTATTTGGAGAATCAAATCTTAAACATATTTTATTTCCATAAATAGTTATGACATATAAGGAAATTATATACATGACATAATTGTATGCCATGTAATTGCATTAGATGCATAACATTATGCCATGCGTGTTGTGACATGTAGATGTATGCCATGTATGCCATGCCATGTAGATAATAGTTATTTGCATGCAAAGAGGATGAGACATAAAAACCCTTAATCAATATTAAAGCCTACACCTTCCATTAATATGGTTAGAACCAGAGTTCTGTTTCTTGTTTGGGTTGTTGGACTCTCTCCAAGCCCGGCTCGAACCTGAATATGTTCAAACCATGGAATAGTTTAATACTAATATGGTAAGAGTTAGAGGTCAATCGTTAGCTTTGGTTGTTGGACTCTCTCCAAGCTGGGCTAATTGGTTGAATGCGCTCTAACCATATTAAAACTGTCCCGATTAATGGGTTGGCTTTAACCTGGAGCATCGGTTTGTTGGACTCTCTCCAAGGTCGATGTAAAGGGAGGTGAAGTTGGGTGCTATGCATATGATGCATACTTGTTAATGTGTTAACAACCCGATGTATGTGTGAACATTCAATTAGTTGATAGCACATTGTGATAGTTGCATATACGGGATATGCAATCGGTATAGATGATACCTACCATCGTAGTTATGAATGGCTTGTTGGACTCTCTCCAAGGTTGTTCATAACTATGATGGATATCAGCCCATTCGGAGATGGACCTACAATCTCCCGAAGTGATTTTGGGGTTTTTTGAAATTCGAAAAATGAATGGGATTTATAAATGTATATTGATGCATTTTAAAATCATTTTCTCATATATGCTCGTTTTGTATTTCTAGGTCAATAAATTGATCATGTCGTCTTTGAATTTGCGCACTATTTTGGATTTGAACAAACTGACTGGGCCTAACTTCCTGGACTGGCTTAGAAACCTGAGAATTGTTCTCAAGACGGAAAAGCTTGCATATGTCCTTGAAGAGCCTCTTCCTGACCGTCCTAAGGACGATGCAACTCCAGACCAAATGTTGGTCTATCAGAAGCATGTGGCAGATTCTGAGCTGGCGAGTTGCATCATGCTAGCGGCGATGGTACACAGTGCGAGCGACATGAGCATATGGATGCTAACACTATGGTCTTCCATCTTCATGAGTTGTTCGATGAGCAAGCGAGATCCGAAGGTTCGAGGTCTCTAGGCTCCTCTTCACCACGAAGATGCAAGAAGGTTAAATCTGTAGTGCGGTTTGTGCTAAAGATGAGCGGGTACATCGGCGGCTAGCTACCCTCGGTTTTGTGATGGATCATGAGTTAAGTATTGACTTAATTGCATTGTTTGCCCAAGAGTTTCTGAATTTGTGATGAACTATCGGATGAACAAATTGGAATCCACCATTCGAGCTCCTCAATATCTTTGAAAAGCTGTGGGACTTACGTGAAGCATGAGAGAAAGCGGTTCTGTTAGTTGATTCCTCAAAGAAAGGTTCTAAGAGGAAGGCAAAAGAAACGAGAAGAAAGGAAAGAAAAAAGGCAAAGAAGGCGGAACCCGGTATAAAGGGCACTTGCCATCATTGTGGCAAGGAAGGCCCTTGCGAAGAAAGCGCAAGATTTATCTTGAGTCCATGAAGAAGAAGAAGGCATCCGATGCCCCATCCTCTTGAATCTTCATTATTGATTGTCATTCTATTTCCTTAGACACTTGGGTATTGGATCTGGGTGTAGCTCACATATATGTAATGACATACGGGGCTAAGGAATAGAAGAAGACTTGTCGGAGAGTCAAATTTGCGAGTTGGCAATGGAGCAAAGGTTCTTTGCTGATCGCCATCGGAACTTATTTCTTTGAAGCTCCTAGTGGACTAGTCTTGGAACTGGACAATTGCTATTATGTTCCTTCTATAATAAAGAACATTGTTTCTATTTCCTGCTTAAATATAAATGGTTTCCATTTAACGTTTAGTAACAATTGTTGTTATATAACTTTGAATGGCGTACTTTATGGAACTGGAACTTTGAGTAATGGCATTTATACGTTGGGCGTATCGGGTGACATTTTCAATATCGAAGCGAGCAACAGCGTGCTCGAAAGGATAATCAAATAGACTCTATATGTGGCATTGTCGTCTTGGCCATATAAGCAAGAAAGCATGTCGAATTACACCGATGTGGAATGCGGAATCGTTGAATTGGATTCATACGATACATGCGAATCATGCTTAAAGGCAAGATGACTAAGTTACCTTTCTTTGGAAAAGGTGAGCGAGTGGGAGAGTTACTAGGTTTAGTACATGCGATGTATGTGGACCTATGTCAACTCAAGCATTAGGAGGCTATAGCTACTTCATTACCTTCAGATGATCACTCACGGTTTGGGTATGTGTTCTTGATGAAACACAAGTCCGAAGCCTTTGAAAGGTTCAAAGAATTCAGAAATGAAGTAGAGAAACAACATGACAAGAGTATTAAAATACTTGATCGGATCGAGGTGGTGAATACTTAAGTCAAGAGTTTCTTGATTATCTAAGAGACAATGGCATATTGTCTCAATGGACTCCGCCCTATACACCATGACATAATGGTGTATCTCGAGGCTTAGGACCTTGTTGGACATGGTCGGTCAATGATGAATCATGCAACTCTTCCCAAGTCCTTTTGGGGTTATGCACTTGATGACTGTTTACTTGTTAAGCAGAATGCCTACCAAGGTAGTCTCAACTACTCCATATGAGATATGGAATGGTAAGAAACCTCATGTATCTTACTTGAAGATATGGGGTTGTCTGCTTATGTGAAGCGGTATCGGACAAAGCTGGATGCTAAGTCGATAAATGTCTATTTATTGGATACCCTAAGGAAACAAGGGGTTACCAATTCTATCATCTGTGGAACAAAAGGTGTTTGTTTCAAGGCATCTTTGTGTTTCTAGAGAAAGAGTTTCTCTTGCAAGAAAAGCAGTGGGAGTGTTCGAGCTTGAGGAGGCTCGAGAGACTCAAATAGACATTAATGAGATACGGTGAAGCACTGACGGTACAACTCATAGTGATGAGCAATCGGCTGGACCTATTGTAACACCACATCTTCGTAGATCTGGTAGAACACGCAATATTCCTGAGAGATATGGATTTCTTGTAAGCGAATCGAACGACGTGTTACTCATTGATGATGAGGAGCCTACCAGTTATGAAGAAGTGCTGACAAGTTCAGAAAGGGATAAGTGGCTTGGTGCCATGAAGTCGGAAATGGATTCCATGTACGAAAACCAAGTTTGGAACTTGGTTGACCCACCTGAAGGCATAAAGCCTATAGGGTGCAAGTGGGTTTTCAAGAAGAAAACCGACATGGATGGTAATGTGATTACCTATAAGGCTAGATTGGTGGCGAAAGGATATCGTCAAAAGCAAGGTGTTGATTATGACGAAACCTATTCGCCTGTAGCTATGCTTAAATCCATTCGGATGCTCCTGGCCATAGCAGCTCATTATGATTATGAGATATGGCAGATGGATGTGAAAACAGCTTTCCTTAATGGAAACTTGCTCGAGGACGTGTATATGATACAACCTGAGGGTTTCACATCGGTTGATAAAACCAAGGTATGCAAGTTGCGACTGTTGGAAGATTGTTGGTGCAATCGTCCCAGGTAGACTCCCGATGGTATTTTGATGATAGACAAAACTCATGACATGGGATTGTCATGGGAAAGTCCAACATGGGGTTGGCATGGGAAGTCCAAAGCATTGCGGAGCCGTGCGCTCGGTGCTTGGCATGGGAAATCCAAAGCATTGCGGAGCCGTGCGCTCGGTGCTTGGTGAGAAATGCATTGCGAAGCCGTGCGCTTGGTGCATTTGGGAAGTCTTGAGGACTTGGTAAGTTCACTAGGCTCGGGGTCCTTGAGTCGGTGAAGGATGACATTGCGAAGCCGTGCGTTTGGTGCATCCGAGGGACCGCCGGACGGGGAGCGAAGGGAGTGAGCCCAAAGGAAGCATACTTCTAGGGCATGAGACGCGAAGGATGGCGTTGCGAAGCCGTGCGCTTGGCGCATCCGAGGGACGTAGGCCGAGGGAAGAGAGCTTCGGTAGGGAACTCCGTGTGGACTTGGCCAAGTGGCTAAGACTGAATGTCGGAGGCTCAAACATGGTAATGTTTGAGGTTTTAGCCGACATCAGTCGACTGGCATAGGTGCCAGTCGACTGCTCTAGGTCGAATAGGTTCGACCAGTGTTCGATCGAACCGAGATCGGTGATCGATCGGCCGAGCCGAGGAGGCGATCGGTGATGGGATGACCAACGACCGCCAAGGGACGACGGATCGTGATGACCGCACGCGGGCATGAATGGAGTCGAGCTCGCCCGGACTCGGTGATGGATGATCGGTCGGTCGATGGGTGCCATCGATCGGATCGATGTGTGATCCGTTGGAACTTGTCCGACGTGGATCTGGCCGTTGTGAGACAACGGCAACGATATCAGTCGACTGATGGTCACGATCAGTCGACTGATGGGCGCGAGATCAGCTTGATGCAGGTTATAAAAGGAGCTCAAGAGGAGGATTTCGCCTAGGGCTTTTTGGGTGACTTTGAAGGGGAATTGCTGTTGCATTCCAGACCTTCAAGAGCAAGCAAAAGCAAGCAACAAGAAAGCGATCAAAAGCAATCGGTGTAAAAGTTCTCTTTTGTATTGTCTTTGTATTTCTTGTTGTATTTCATTACTTAGTGTAATAGCTTGTGAGAGGTTTCTCCACCTCCGACGTGTTGTCGAAAAGGAGTGTTATAGTTAGTGCCGTGAGCATAACTAGAGCTCGAGGAGCTCACCCGAGGAGTAGGAACCATTCGGTTCCGAACCACGTATATCGTTGTGTTTTGTTTGTGTGTATTTATGTTTCTTGTTAGTATTATTATTGTTATTCCGCTGCACTAACAAGAATTGTAGACGAGAACGAACAAAATACGACGAACAACGAATTAGGGCTATTCACCCCCCTCTAGCCGGCCAACCGATCCCCCCTACAAGTGGTATCAGAGCCAGGTTGCTCTTCAAGGACTAACCGCCGCGAGAGCACTACAAATGGCCGACTTCATCCATCCACCGAAATTCGATGGAGATTTTTCTTGGTGGAGGAAACGGATGGAGGTATATTTCGAAACCGATTTCGATTTCATGTTAATCATTGAAAATGGTTTTGAAGTGCCTAGGGACAAAGAAAACAAGACATTAGAAAAATCAAGGTGGACTCAAGACCAAATGAAGGATTTCAAGACAAATCTTGAGGTAATCAAATTACTTAGTGAATTGATTCCTAACCATATTTGGTCTAGGCTAGGTAATTTTAGGAATGCAAAGGATTTGTGGAATAAGGTGATTGAATTCCACAAGAATCCTCAACCGACACAAATAGAAGAAAATGCCGTAGAAGAAGCTCCCACAACATTTGAAGATGTTGATGATTTGGTGGAGACCTCCACCTCTAGTATTGAGGGGGAGGAAAGGCAATCTTCAATCCCGGAGCAAGAACAAGAAGTATCCACATCCGGGAGAAGTGAAGATCAAGAAGAGGCCTCCACCACCTCCCTAGGTAACTCAAGTGTTATCATTTTGAATAAAAATCACATAATATGCTTTGAGTGTAGGGAGAAAGGGCATTACAAAAGCAAATGCCCTAAATTGGCTAAGAAGAAGGCATCGACACCAAAAGTCAATCCAAAGTAAAAGGATGCCGGTGTTCCCTCAACTAGAAGCAAAGAGCACATTGTGTGCTTCAAATGCAATCAAAATGGACACTACCGAAGCCAATGCCCTAGGGGGAGGAAGAAAGGGCAAGAAGGTGCAACTCATGTAGGGGGAGCTCCTAAAGCTAACCCTAAGGTACATTTATTTAATGCACCTTTAATTCCTAAAGTCAAAAAGCATGCCAAAAGGAATTATTTTAGCTCTCTTGATATGATTAATGAAAAGCATGCTAGTAGGAATAAACATGTTTGTTTAAGTGCTAAGCATGTTAGTTTCTCTAAGAACAAACCTAGGACTCACAATTCTAGATCAATTTTACCTAAAGAGTCAATTAGGAGAGTTGAAGAAAACTTGGGTATTAATCCCAAGAAATCTAGGCACATGCCTAAAAGGACAAATATTTCCCCTAAATCTAATGAAAATTCAAAATTGAGGAAGTTGGAGTTAGAAAACCAAGCCTTAAGGTCAAGGCTTGAAAAATTAGAGAAGACCCTAGCATTAATATCAAATTCGGTTAAAGGGCCTAACATACAAAAATCAAAACCTAGAAAACAAGAAATGTCTAAGGGCAAGAAGGGTTTGGGTCACAAACCTATGTCCTACCATAATGTTCCATTTGATTATGGAACTATTTCTAGGTCTAGACAAACCAAGGCTAATAGGTAAGTTATCCTAAGTCTAGCCATGGTATGTGTTTAGTGGCCAAGGACTTAAGAAAAACCAAGAAAGCCACTAAGAAGGTCAATGGAGGAGTCACCTCTAGAGTTGACCCAAGTAAGACCCATTTGACTAAGGCTTCAAAGCCTAAAAGGGTCATTAGGAAGGTATCTAGGGAAGTTATCCCTAGGGAATACCTTGTTAACCCAAGGAGCTCCAATAGGTATTGGGTTCCTAAAAGTGTGATCGATTCACGCTAAATGGGTTAGGGTGTGTCAACCCTAGGTGGATGGGTAGTTAACCTAACCATAGTAGAGTTGACACATTAGGGTGTGCCAATATGCTTGAGAAGTTTAAAATGATTTAAATTGGCACAATTAGGTCTTAGAGGTATTGGTGTGCCATTTTGGGTTTTTGGCACACTAGGGAGATGAATGGCTTTAAGGCAAATTGATTTAATCCCTAGAAATGGCAAATTGATTTTAACACTTAGGTATTCTAGACCTTAGTATATTTTTTCTTGCCATGCTTTATTTGCCTTGCCATGTCATGACATCATTCTCATTTTTATTTATAAAAATGTCATGATCATGTTTAATGTTATTTTTAGATGTCATGTATGCTTAAGTTTCATTTACATGCCATGACATCATGATATTGGAATATGTTATTATCTAAATCATATCTATGCCATAATCATCATGCATAATAAAATGAATTCAAGGACTATGGCACAATTTGATGGGAATCAAATAAATATTGCCTAGATATATGCATGAAACCAAGAAAAGAACAAAAACCCACATCTCACTATGTTAATTGCCTTGAATGTGTTTTACAAATCTAGATATTAGTGAGATGTTTAGGAAAATGAAATTAAAGGTTTTGAAAACATTTTGAAAACATTTTTGCAAAACCTTGGTGAAGACTATCTTGTGATAGCTATCACCATTGAATGGGATGATACAAAGAGGGCTCTTTATTGAAGCTTTTCTAAACTTTTGAACTTTGTATCAATCTCCTAATTTAATGGGTAAAATAATTTTCCAATAATTTTCACTCATAATGATTGTAATAAGTATTATGCATACCAAATTTCAAGATTTATCTATGTATGTATATTTACTTATGGATTTCGGAAATTCATTTCTGAAATCTGAAAAACTGAAAATTCAGTTATCGATCGCATTGCCGGGCCGATCGATGTGATAGATAATTAGGCCCATGTTCAGCTAGGTTATGGTCCCCTAACCACTCCTAACCCTAGGATATGCTTGGGATAGCATTAGAGAGGGTGGAAATCCATTGGATATGGATTAGGAGTTGGGTTGAGGGTGAGTATCAATTTTAAGGTGGAAGAAAGTTCATTGTTGAACTTTGCCTTAATTTTGATTGGTAAATGTTCCTATTGGCTTAGGGACTCTCCAAGGACATTGTTGGTGCAATGGTCAAGGGGGAGCAAGCCTCTAGGGGGAGGAATCCATCATGGGAGGATGGATTTGTATTTCCTCATGGGAGGAAATTGGGGTGCCTCTCTTTAAGTGATATGGGATCGCTTGGAAGATTGTAGGCATGTGTTCCTCCAAGGGAGAGATTGTAAGATCTCATTGGGATATGAGACATTCATACCCTTGGGGAGGACCTTTTGATGTAATGTCAAAGGGGAGAAGTTACCAAGTTACCAATTAGGGTTCGTTGGAATTCTCATTGGGATATGAGAATTGCCAATATGGGAGAATTGGTAGACTTGAGATGGTAGTTTTGTCAATCATCAAAAAGGGGGAGATTGTTGGAAGATTGTTGGTGCAATCGTCCCAGGTAGACTCCCGATGGTATTTTGATGATAGACAAAACTCATGACATGGGATTGTCATGGGAAAGTCCAACATGGGGTTGGCATGGGAAGTCCAAAGCATTAGGAGCCGTCGCTCGGTGCTTGGCATGGGAAATCCAAAGCATTGCGCCGTGCGCTCGGTGCTTGGTGAGAAATGCATTGCGAAGCCGTGCGCTTGGTGCATTTGGGAAGTCTTGAGGACTTGGTAAGTTCACTAGGCTCGGGGTCCTTGAGTCGGTGAAGGATGACATTGCGAAGCCGTGCGCTTGGTGCATCCGAGGGACCGCCGGACGGGGAGAGAAGGGAGTGAGCCCAAAGGAAGCATACTTCTAGGGCATGAGACGCGAAGGATGGCATTGCGAAGCCGTGCGCTTGGCGCATCCGAGGGACGTGGCCGAGGAAGAGAGCTTCGTGGGAACTCCGTGTGGACTTGGCCAAGTGGCTAAGATCAATGTCGGAGGCTCAAACATGGTAATGTTTAAGGTTTTAGCGACATCGATCGGTGCATAGGTGCCGGTCATCGCTTTAGGTCGAATAGGTTCGAGTTCGATCAACCGAGATCGGTGATCACCGACCCGAGGGAGGGCAATGATCGAGATGATGGCCGATCGCCAAGGACAGCGATCGGATGACACTGTCTGCACGGCACAGAATGGAGTCGAGCTCAAAGACTCGGCGATGGATGATCACCGATCGATGGGTGCCATCACGATCGATGTGTGATCCGCTGGAACTTGTCCGACGTGGATCCGCCGTTGTGAGACAACGGCAGCGATATCATCGATCGATGGTCACGATCGATCGGATCGATGGAGCTCAAGAGGAGGATTTCGCCTAGGGCTTTTTGGGTGACTTTGAAGGGGAATTGCTGTTGCATTCCAGACCTTCAAGAGCAAGCAAAAGCAAGCAACAAGAAAGCGATCAAAAGCAATCGGTGTAAAAGTTCTCTTTTGTATTGTCTTTGTATTTCTTGTTGTATTTCATTACTTAGTGTAATAGCTTGTGAGAGGTTTCTCCACCTCCGACGTGTTGTCGAAAAGGAGTGTTATAGTTAGTGCCGTGAGCATAACTAGAGCTCGAGGAGCTCACCCGTGGAGTAGGAACCATTCGGTTCCGAACCACGTATATCGTTGTGTTTTGTTTGTGTGTATTTATGTTTCTTGTTAGTATTATTATTGTTATTCCGCTGCGCTAACAAGAATTGTAGACGAGAACGAACAAAATACGACGAACAACGAATTAGGGCTATTCACCCCCCTCTAGCCGGCCAACCGATCCCCCCTACAGCGACGATCCATTTATGGATTGAAGCAAGCATCCAGGAGCTGGAATATCCGTTTTGATGAGACGATCAAAAAGTTTGATTTCTCACAAAATCCAGACGAACCTTGTGTGTACAAGAAGGTTAGTGGGAGTGCAGTCATGTTCCTAGTATTGTATGTCGATGACATATTACTTATAGGAAACGATGTGTCAATCTTACAGTCAGTTAAGGTTTGGTTATCCAAGACATTCTCCATGAAAGACCTGGGAGAAGCAACCTACATCCTTGGGATTAAGATCTATAGAGATAGATCGAAACGGTTGCTTGGTCTTTCGCAGTCTACATATATAGACCGAGTGCTAAAGAGGTTTAGCATGTCGGAATCCAAGAAAGGTTATCTGCCCATCAGGCATGGGGTACACCTTTCGAAGTCTATGTGTCCGCGCACAGAAGACGAGAGGATTTGCATGAGTAAGATTCCCTATGCATCCGCAATAGGATCTATCATGTATGCTATATTATGTACGAGGCCCGATGTATCGTACGCTCTGAGTGTCACGGCGGATACCAGTCTAATCCGAGAATGGATCATTGGGCGTATTAAGACGATCCTTAAGTACTTGAGAAGAACTAAGGATGTGTTCCTAATATATGGAGAAGGGGACATGGTGATACGGGTATCAGATGCCGACTTCCGGACATACAAGTATGATTCCGTGTCTCATGCGGATCGTGTTCACCTTGAATGGGGGCGCGATGAGTTGGAAAAGTTCCAAACAAGAGGCATAGCGGATTCTACCACGAGACAGAATATATTGCGGCGAGCGAAAGGAAGCGGTTTGGATCAAGAAGTTCGTTCATGAACTTGGTGTGATTCCGGCCATTGTTGAAGCAATACCGATCTATTGCGACAACAATGGAGCAATTGCACAGGCGAAAGAGCCAAGGTCTCATCAACGATCCAAACATGTGCTTCGCCGCTATCATCTTATCAGAGAGATCATCAGTAGGAATGAAATACAAATCGAGAAAATTCCCACTGAAAGGAACTTAGCGGATCCTTTGACTAAAGCATTACCTCAAAGTAAGTTTGAGGGTCATGTTGGTGCTTATGGTATTGGATACCGTAGCGATTGGCATTAGGCCAAGTGGGAGTCTGTTAGTAATATATGAGAGATGTCCTAAGGCAATCGCCTTATGTATGAACCATTTATATGATAAATGAAGATTCACTATTTGAGTGTACATGTTTTATGTATTTGATTGGATCTTAAACTCATTTACTGAATGTCCACGATACGATTCACAGCATGAGAGAATTTGTGATTGGATCACAACTAGTGAGTATCTCTACATGTGTAATTGTGATGTATCGGAATTATCCTAGTCGATGAATTGATGGATCCGACACCATCAATTACTGAGACTAGCACGAGGTATACTCCATGGTGTATCCAAGCGGTGATTCTCCTTTTGGAGACATAGTGATGTCCGGAGTTAATCGTAGATGCTAGTTATGGTAACTAGTTCATTGGAGTGACCAGCCGTAAGACTTCATATGGTTCTCTGCATATATAGATATGTCAATGAAGTTCTTACTGTGGCTTAAGTGCGATGTTCCTTTGACTTGCGGTATTCAAGTCATCTTGATCATGGAGACTTATGCTTTGACATCTTAAGCAAACATCTCTAAGGAGATGTGGACCCGGGATGATTGGGTATAAGTCGTGATCGAAGGTGTTTGAATAGCCTATAAAGGATTCACCACTCCTTGCGAGGAGATGTATACCCATGGCCTCTCGTCGGATTGTTACTAAAGTCTTTGGCCAAAGCATTACATGTTTAGAGTAAGGTACTCTTGATACATGTGGAGTAACTAGAATCCGTGAGGGGCGAGGAAATGATACTTGGGCTAGTGTGTGACGAGTCGACCTAGTGGGGTGACACAATAGACCATGTCTGAACCAAGTGGGTATAAGATGAGTGAAGGAATGGGGCACGATTCATTCGAGCTCAAGGGTTTGAAATAGTTACGGATCAACCGTTGATCTTTTCGGTTAATTGGGGATCATGATGTACTACTAGGTGCCACTCATGATCGTTCTATAATTAATGGTTAATTATAGACGGCCAACATAAACCGAGAACCTATTTGGTCACACACACAACGAGTGTAATCCAAAGGATTTAAAACGAGCTTGAGAATTGGATTCTCAGACCGAGAGAAACTAGGTTTGGTTGGACCAAACATAAAGCGAGCATGAAATCGTTTCAGTCGCAATGGAAGCGTGGATGGGCTGCGTCTTATGAAGACGTAATGGATGGACCAAACTGGTTTGGTTCTAATCCAATGGATAAGAATAAACCAAAGGGTTTGGTTTATTTTAAACGAATGAACCAAAAGTTGGTTCGGTTCGTTTTAACTTAAAATAAACCATCATGGTTTGGTTTATTTTAACTTATCTTAATGGAGCGGGTTAACGGGCTTTATGGATATGATCCATTAACCATTAAGAGAATTAGTTCTCTATAAAAGTGGGCTTAAATGGTTAAGCTCTAAAAAACTAATCCAAAATCAAAACCCTAGCCTCCTTGAGTTGCCACCAACTCCTTGGAGGATGTCGGCGCCCAACTACTAGCTGCCGCCCAGCTTTGTGCCGTCCAAGACCCTTGCGGCGTCAAGCTCCAGCGGTGAACCTCCGGCGACCCTCCGTTGATCTCCTATAGGTTGGCATCAAGGTGAGCTTTTTCTCTCCTTGTTTTGGCGGCGCCTACTCCTCCACCAAGCTGTCCAGTTTTCTGGACAGCTTCTCCTCGTCGGGCGTCGTTTGGGCGGCGGTTGAGTGCTCGACAGCGGCTAACTTACCGGGGATTTGATCTCCGGTAATCCTCTGAGGTGGAGGACGAAGGATTCGTCAAACGGTTGACGAACACCTCTCCGGAGAAGCGAGTTTTGAGAACTCGTTTTTGATCCGAATTTGGATTCGGATCGTGATCATCTCTCGATCACGTCGTCTTCAACACGAGGCTAGTAACCCGTACGAAGACGAAGCTCGTGACTTAGCGAAGTCATCCCGAGGAGCTCGCCGTGGATACGGATAGAGACGATTCTTACGAGGATCGTTCCGGTTGATGCCGTTCCCGCTACACGTCATACGGAAGGTATAACGTAGTTTAATTTCCTTTTATTGCAAATTATAATTTACGGTTATGTCTACACTTGTTGTAATATGCATGTGTGTGTTGTAATAAATATAGATTTATTATTTTTAATTGCTTCCGCTGTGCTCATATTTACGAAACATGATCGAACACACACACGCCGCGGTGCCGGAAACCCAACACACTCGACTTAGTGCACCAGGTCGTGGCGAGGCATATGACCTTCTTTGGATATCAGGTGGACCACTTCCTAGATATGCACTTCGAAAAGCTTCACTAACTTACTATCAGTTCACTTCGTCTTAGTACTAGGTTGTTCAAGTTTAAACTACTTGGTTTCATATCTAGTCCATTCTAAATTAAGTAAGTAAAGTAAAGTAAACTAAGACATGCAAGAGATTAATTAAGTAAAGAAATAAGCAAAGTGCTTGCTCCCCCTAAGTGATAACTTCGTTGAGTTTTGTTCACCAAGTGAACTTGACTCTTGGGAATCCAAAATTGGTTCGGTTCAACTTGGTTGACTAAGATAGACTTAGGAACCCATGCTTGAACTCGACTCTTAGCATTTAATCTAAGTAATGACTTGTATGATATATATGAGGACTTAGCCTTGTGTCAGAGTCAAGACTTGTTGTACACAACTCGCTGAGATCGAAGCATCATGTTTAGATACTTGGAGCCCAAGGTGAACCTTTCCAACATTCTGGTAAGATCTCCTACTTGCCTTTTTAGGACCGAGTTCTCTTCCTCAATCTTTGCAACTTGAGTTGAGTCTCTATCCTCAACTTGGCAAGTCGAAGTCTTCGAGTTTACTTGCTCCTTAAGTACTCGAACTTCCTTAAGGAGTGAATCTACTCGGTTTTCAGACATAGCTAATTTCCTATAGTTTATCTTCTAAGGGAGAAGTTACCTTGTCTAGCCTTCAAATATGGATATAGATCCGTGGCTTCTCTCGGACTCGGACTCAAATTCAGAACTTGATTCGGTCTCATAACTTGATTCGTCCATGAATGCTACAAAGCTCTTCTTGTTTTTTCGGCATATGATTTGTCCAAAGATTATTCGTCCCAAGTTGCCTTGAGTGCCTTCTTCTTCTTTTCCTTGTTAGGTTTTTCATCCTTTTTTTGATTTTCGCACTCTGACTTGTAGTGACCTTTCCCGTTGCACTCGTAACGAGTCACTTCCGATCTAGGTCTTGGCTTGTTGTCAACGACCTTTTTGGCATCTTTCTTCATAAATCTCTTTCTCCTTTTGAACATCTTTCTTCATAAATCTCTTTCACTTCATTTAGGTCTGACTCCAACTCATCTTCGGCTCACTCTTGGTGTCATGCCCCGAGGCCTATTCGCCATCCAAATAACGGAGGAGCCCCTTAGTGACAATATTAAGAAATATAACACTAGAACCAGATGTGGTAAAAACTCTAAAATAATAATAGAAATATAAGTATTTTATTAACTATATGCATGCACGACTAAATATAAATCAATTAAAAGTAAAATATAATTTTTTGACACTGAATCCAATTGCGACAAAATCCAAAATGCGTAAACAAACTACGATAATAATAAAGAAAAATTGAATGACATTTCGATCGAATGTTGTGGGACCACCACGGCCAGGGACTCTTTGAGCGACGAAATGGTAAGTCAACTAGACTCGTCCTCTATTAGCTAACCTAGAGGATAGGAGAAGAGCGGGTGAGTACAACCACTCAGTGGGTGGATAGAATAAAGTGCATAATCATAATGGACATAATGGATAGGCTGGACATAATAAACATAGTGAACATAATAAAAGTCAAAGATACAAACTAGAGTAACTCAAACCTCAGAGTACCTGTATCAGTCCGCCACTAACTTGGTCAGCAATATGATAAATACATCTGTAACACATATAACCAACTATAAATCTACAAACACTAAATACATATCTTAAAACGGTACATACTGAAATCACCTAAATAGGCAATAAATACATCCACACCAACATATGTAGAATCACCTAAAAACAAACAAACATAATACCTCCTTTATGTGCATGGCAATTATATGCAACAACCAAAAGTGAAACAAGCAATGCATATAGTAAAAACGTATGCACATGATGCAATCACCTGTGTCACCCCTGACGCCAATCAAGCCACCGACATGTCATGTGTGTCGGCTGAGTGGGTAGGGCTATGACAACTGTGCACTATGAAGTCACTACACCTATGTGACCGAGTGGACAGGATGCTGGCAGAGGGATCCCTGTATGTATATGGGGGACATCACCTCGTCTCATCTCCTCGTCTCTCGACAAAGGAGGGATCCCTGTTTGCTACCACGTCTTAATACAAATCACTTGAGCGACCATCGTGGAGCCCTGACAGAGCAACTACACACACACTTGAAATACCACTAACCCACAAGTGGTTGTGTGTGTAGATAATGTGACTGATGATGGGCTCAACTACCATGTAGTATCTGTAGGGAATCGATTGGCCGGCTAGAGGGGGGTGAATAGCCCTCTTACGATGGATGTCGTAATTCTCTCGTTCGTTTGCTCGTCTACACAATCGTTAGCACAAGCGGAAGCATAAACAATAAAGACAAAGCAATAAACGAAAATACAAACGCTAACAAAGAATATGTAACGTGGTTCACGGCTACACCGCTAATCCACGATCCCGATTCGTCCGAGGTGAATCACTCCTTCAAAGCCAATCACTATTGGTCTCTCCTTTGCACCAAGCTAGGTGGAGGAAACCTTTACAAAATCAAGCACACTCCTTCTTTTACAATAGATGTGAAAGAAAGCTAAGAGAAGGAGTTTGAATCTTGTGGAGCACTTGGATGGTCGTTTAGAACTTGAGCATTAACCTCCCAAAGCTCCACACCCTCTCTTTTTATAGAGAGGGCAGATTTCTTCCGTTAGCGCCACGATCATTGTTGTCCTTAGCGATCATTGCCGCCCTCACGGCCTCCGAACACGTCGGATCCCGACCATTGTAGTCCAACGGAACACTTGGTAGTCGACTGATGGACCTCACCCGATCGGCTCGCCTCCGTAGTCGGCCCCGCCCGATCGGCTACAGCGGTTATGCCCACGACATCCTCAGCGATCGGCTGGCGAAACCCATCGATCGGATACGAACACACGCCATTAAATGAAACAAACTTAACATAAGCTGAGCTTCCTACGGTAAACCTTAACCCTTGCGGTCAAGTCTCCGACACTCACCATTCGCCAAGTTCACCTAATGAGCTACTTACATTTCACTCATTCTCTCATCTCACTCAAGTCCTCGTCAAGCTCTCTTTGTTCGCGGCCACGCGTCCCTCGCGATCAGCGCACGACTCGCAATGCTCCTTCGCCTCTTGCCTCCTCAAGTCCGCTTCCTTGGCTTCACTTCAAGTCATCTCGTCGGCGGTCCCTGATGCTCAAGCGCACACGACTGCAAAGTCATCCTTCTCCAACTCAGGCACGAGGTGTGAGGGTGAACCCGCCAAGGCTCCATGTGCGAATTACTAAGTCCTGCAAGACTCCAACGCACATATCAAATAACAATATCATCCTAATTTAAACCCTTTGCCACACACATCAAAATCTTATCATAGCAAGAGATTGCCCTAACAATCTCCCCCTTTTTGATGTGTGGCAATCCGTTTAAGTTAGGTAAAAACATTTGATGAAAATTCTAAGGTAAGAAGGCATGTAAACATAAACATGATATAGCAACAAGCAACTCCCCTTTAATCCATGAAACTCCCCATAAAAATTTTCTCCCCCTATCATAAGCATAATCATTTCTCCCACAAAATATATTCCCGGTTACTTAATCATACATTTCTCCCCCTTTGACACCATCAAAAAGATTAATCCTAATTTATAAACTCATGGCATCAGGTCTAATAGAAAGAGAACACCAAAAACATGATTAAAATCTGAAATCAGAAAATATTTGGTTGTTTTCAGGTGAGCAGTCGACTGCTATCAGTATGGCAGTCGACTGGCACAATGGTTTCCGAAATTCTGATTTTCTAGGCGAATTTCAGAAATGCATTAAAAATTCAAAAAATCATGAAATTTGGGGAACATATTTATTGTAAGGTTCTTTATCAGTGAAAAATATTTTTTCATGAAAAATCATCATATTTTCACGTTTTTGCCAAAAATCCAAAAGATGTAAAAATCACTAGGTTTTTGACCATTCTAGTATCAAGTTTAACACCTAGTTTTGGTTCCAATTGTTTCAAAACATGAATACATAGATTTTGGATTAAGAAATTGTTTTGAAAACATATGAAATATTCAACCATGATCTTTGGGCAATATGTCTATGAATTAAACATAAGTCTTCCCCATGATTGGTCTATTATTGCTATTTTGATACTTTAAATGACCATCTAAATGTCATAGGCATTAGTGGACATTTGTATCATCCTAACATCTCACCCATGCTAAGTTTTCAATCAAAGTAGCCTATGGTGAGTGTGAGATGCATCCTAGGGGTATTTGTATGTACTTAACCATTAAATTCATGCAATTCTATCAAGGTTAAGTATCACCCTAACAATCTACATGATCACAAAGACATATATGAATTAATTTTACATTATGATCATTAAACACATGTATTCATCAAATAATAATCATGCATTAGGTATTATATGATGATAATAAACAAAGTATCACCTAAGGCATGATTCAAACCTATTTCCCATGATTATGTGCCAAATATCAATATCATAAATCATGATTGCAAACATGTGTAACAATTACATTAATCATCATGATTTATGCATTATTATCTATTTATGGGCATGTTATCATCACCCAACACTATTTAAAAATGTTGTCCCGCCATTCTAAATCAACCAAAATATGATATTGGTCAATGGCATATGGTTGACTACCCTAGGGGTTTTCTAACCCTTAAGGATGGATTTTGGAACCCAATACAAATTCTTGCCTATAGGGTTCACAAGATACTCCTTGGAGATCCATTTCCTAGCTATTACCTTCTTTTTATCTTGTCCCCTAGCAATTAAACATTTATAGGCCTTTTCATTTTTCTTTTCTTTATAACCTAGGCCCTTTTTGTTGAAACTTGCCCTTTGGCTCCCAATTATCATGTTCAAGGTGTTGGAGCCAATTGTAAACTTTTCTAGGGCTTTTGTCAAATAGTCTACCTTTTCCCTTAAGGCCCTATTTTCATTTATACATGCATCACTAACATCTAATGGCACATAAATATCATGTGAGCATGCATCATTTAAGCTAGAAGAAATATTATCATTTAAGCATGCATTTTCTAGCTTATTTTCCAATGCCTTAATTTGATTAAGCATGCTTTTATTTTTCTTTTTCATTCCAAATAAGTCCTTAGTTAAACTAGAAATTATGGAAACTATTTTCTTAGGAGAGGCATTCGTTACCATAGTTTCCATATCCTCTTCTTCTTCTTCGGATGAGGAGGATTTAGAAGCTCCCCCTTCACTTGAGCTCTCTCCTCTTGAGCTTGATCCTTCATTTTCAGAGGAAGAGCAATCCAAGTCATCAAAGGCCATCAAGGCCAAATTGGTGACAAAGGCATTCTCCTCATCCGATGATGATGAGGAGGATGAGGATGGGTCATCCCAAGTCCTTGCCTTTAGAGCTTTGGTCTTCCCCTTTTCTTTTGTCTTCTTCTCCTCTTCCTTCTTTTTCTTGCTCCCCTTTTTCTTCTTTCTTTTTCTTCTCTTCCTTGCTCTTGTTTAGGAGGGGACAATTATCCCTTATGTGCCCTTCTCCTTGGCAATTGTAGCATATGACCTTCCCCCTTGGTCTTTTATTCCTATCATTTGATTTATGAAAATGAAAACCTTTTAAAGCACGTCTTACCCTCCTTACCTTATTGGCTTCTTTGGTGCTATCCATGGAGGAGGAGGAAGACACTTCGTCATCGGAGGAGGAGAAGATCTCAATCTTCTTCTTCCCCTTATTTGCCAACAATGCTACTCCCCTTGAAGGTTGTATTTTTGGCTCTTCTTGTATTCCTTCAAGCCTAGATTCATGTAATTCCATAGTGGAGAAAAATTCATCTAGACTACTTACCTCTAGATTCTTTGAAATGTAAAATGAGTCCACCATTGAACTCCACTTGGATGATCGGGGGAAAGCATCTATGGCCTTCATTATCATATCGCGATTGGAGAGCTTTTCTCCTACACTTGTTAGTCCAATTAAAATTTCTTTGAATCTAGAATGCAAAGAAGTTACCTTTTCTCCCTTTTCTAATTTAATGTTGGATAGTTGGGAGCGGAGGAGATCTCTCCTTGCTAGCTTCGCCTCGGATGTGCCTTCATGAAGCTCAATTAGCTTCTCCCACATCTCCTTGGCACTTAGGCATTCTTCTATTCGGTTGATTTCTTGTTGGGGGAGCACATTGAAGAGATGATGCTTGGCTTTTGAATTTGCAAGGTGCTCTTCCCTTTGCCTTTTGGTCCACCTAGATTTCTCTATTGGCTTCCCCTCTTCATCCCTAGGCAAAACGAAACCGGATTCCATTGTAATCATAATATCAAAATCCGTTTCGAAAAATACCTCCATTCGCTTCTTCCACCAAGCGAATTCTCCTTCAAACTTCGGAGGATGGATGTTGGAGCTGGCCATTTTGAAAGTTGCTTGTTGTGGCGGTTAGTCCTCGATAAGCTTTCCTTGGCTATGATACCACTTGTAGGGAATCGATTGGCCGGCTAGAGGGGGGTGAATAGCCCTCTTACGATGGATGTCGGAATTCTCTCATTCGTTTGCTCGTCTACACAATCGTTAGCGCAAGCGGAAGCATAAACAATAAAGACAAAGCAATAAACGAAAATACAAATGCTAACAAAGAAGATGTAACGTGGTTCATGGCTACACCGCTAATCCACGATCCCGATTCATCCGAGGTGAATCACTCCTTCAAAGCCAATCACTATTGGTCTCACCTTTGCACCAAGCTAGGTGGAGGTAACCTTTACAAATCAAGCACACTCCTTCTTTTACAATAGATGTGAAAGAAAGCTAAGAGAAGGAGTTTGAATCTTGTGGAGCACTTGGATGGTCATTTAGAACTTGAGCATTAACCTCCCAAAGCTCCACACCCTCTCTTTTTATAGAGAGGGTTGATTTCTTCCCGTTGGCCGCCACGATCACGCCTTAGCGATCGGCCGCCACTCCAACAGCCTCCGAACACGTCGGATCCCGACCGTTGTAGTCCAACGGAACACTTGGCAGTCGACTGATGGACCTCACCAGTCGACTGCTGCCTCCGTAGTCGACTGCCCAGTCGGCTACGAGCGGTTCTGTGCCCACGACATCCTCGGGCGATCAGCGGGCATAAACCCATCGGGCCGGATACACGATCGAACACACTCGACTTAGAGCCGATCAGCCATTACATGGCGATGCTCTGCCGTGTGAAACTCAAACTTAACATAAGTTTGAGCTTCCGACGGTCGGGTAAACCTTAGCCCTTGCGGTCAAGTCTCCGACACTCAGTCATTCGGTCAAGTTCACCTAATGAGCTACTTACATTTCACTCATTCTCTCATCTCACTCGAAGTCCCTCGCCGAAGCTCTCTTCGTTCACGGCCACATCCCTCGGCAGCATCAGGCGCACGACTCTGCAATGCTCCTTCGCGTCTCTTGCCTCCGAAGTCTACTTCCTTGGCTTCACTTCAAGTCATCTCGTCCGGCAGTCCCTCGGCAGCATCAAGCGCACGACACTGCAATGCTCCTTCTCCGACTCAAGCACGAGGTTGTGAGGGTGAACCCGCCAAGACACCATGTGCGAATTACTAAGTCCTGCAAGACTCCAACGCACATATCAAATAACAATATCATCCAAACTTAAACCCTTTGCCACACACATCAAAACCTTATCATGGCAAGAGATTTCCCTAACAGTATCACCTACCGAGGAGCTGATGATCGTCAGTCATGCAATAATGCAAGATGGTGCATGTCACTAATGCACGATACACCTATCAATCCATGGCTACCTATGGTATATACCCATAGGAGCCCATATCAAATAGCCTAAATACATAAGTCTGTATGTAAGGTATATCCATTATTCGCTCAAATCTACAAGGAATACACATCAAGATACCTCGACAAAGCCTCCTGGCTCTCGAGGTAATACAAAACAAACTATATACGAACTACCATGAACAAGGCTCATATGAAGACAAGCAATATACAAAGCGATGTCTACACGCAATATCATGCTACCACGAATGGGTCTCGTGGGCAGTCAGGGTATATATCTATATAGTTATCGACTGCATGCATCTGCATGCTACCACGAATGGGTCTCCTGGGCATTCAATTATCCTAAGGTGTTAAACCTAGGGTTATCCAATACATATAGCATAGAATGTCTATCAAAGTCTATGAAGATCATCGATCTGCAAATAAGTACATCAAGGTAGTTAAGCCTAGGGTTCCAACCCTTCTAACATGAACACTTATCACGACCGATAAGATCGTAAACCTTCTCATAAACACATCGAGATGATTAAGCCTAAATTATACCATTTCTACCAATTCAATCATGCATGCTACAATAGGCTACCACGAATAGGTCTCGTGGGTATTTAAGATGTAAAGTAGCCATTTAGCTACAATTGATTTACAATTCCAATTATCACTCACTCCGAACGGATAATACCAAAGTATGACTTTACAATAAGTCATCTCATCCATGATTAGGAGACATGATCGACCACAGATATACAAAGCAACCATAGGGAAACTCTACTATACACTTTCTCAACTACGAATGAGAGACCTAGTTGACAACCGAGATATGAGAAATGGTATATACCGTATAAGGATCATACTACCTTTGATAGTTCAATCACAATATCCACTGAACCAATAAGTAGATCAAACATATACCAGCAGCATCTATCAATAAGCATGTCTGAGTTATTATGCCTAGGGTTCCAACACCTAGGGTTCTACTAATGTTGTTTCATTCCTGAGATCCGCCCCTACGGAATGATCTCATTTAAGTTATACTATCTACTACTCTCAATCATGGTATCAATCGCGACAATAAATTACAAAATAAGAATATAACCATTATGTTCAATAACAACAGCAAAAACACATATTAATTGAGATCAATAGCTGAACCTAATTAGTGTATAACTAAAGGGGTCATGCTAGTACAAAGTCAAGGCAATACTAAATAAAGCATCAAGTGCCTATATATACCCTAAAATACGTAAGCAATGTAATCATGTCATCATGCACTAGGATCTAGGGAGTTAAAGAACCTATATGTATACCTTCTACGAATTTATCTATCTTAGTCATATTATTCTACTAGTCTAATCCTAATACATGTCCAACAATTAAGAGGTAAACATCTACCAATAATATCTAATCATTTATATCTCAATGATAACTAGCAACGTATAACAACAATAGCAATTAACAACCATATGCTAAGGATAAACCATCAGCCTAAAAATCTAACAGTCTAACAGATATAAGGTTAAAACAATACTAGACAAATCACAAAGTGAAAACATGATACCACCTAAGTAAACCGCATAACCAATATAACCAATACAAATATGCACTAAATTCTAAAATTATAAAATCCACCCAACTTTGACTGTAAAGCGTCCTAGCAATCTTCCAATCCGAAACTCTACATCCGTTCTCAAATCTTTTCCAGTAATCTCTGTAACAATCAGAGAGAGAGACAGAGAGAGAGAGTCCTGCTAAGCCAACGAGAAGCAACTCTGTATCAAGGTTAGCTATATCTAGCTCTCTATCATCCTCCACATACTTATCAAACAGCACCAGGTCAACAATCCTCAACACTAGCACAACCTCGATCACCTCCAAAGCTTCAAACCCTGGCTATCGCTCCACTTCCAGATTATGGCCATCTACCCTAGCCAAGACTCCAGTTGCCTCGCCATCTATCTCCGAACATTTGCTTCCCTGTTTGTGATTTCCATAAGCAATCGCCGGATTTAAATCCCAGTTGAGCGGGAGATGGCGGCAGACTCGAGTGGCTCTAGTGAGCCGAGGGTGACGCGCCGGAGTTTGTGGACCCGTGCCAGCAGTAGCGGTGGTCGCGTGTCTAGCGGTGCACATGACTGATCTCTTAGTCGCGACTCATCTCTGAGCACGAATCAGAGCCTGACAAAGGTCGGAGGTGCAGCTTAGCAGGAAGAGGATGGTGGCGCGGTGGGTGATGTTGAGGTTCAGCTGGAGGCCGCTGTGCGCGTTGGCGGCGCTGGCCGCTCGATGGCTCCTCAGCTAGCCCGGAGGCAGTGGCGCTATCAAGAAGCGACGATCGGTGAGCTGGAAAAAGGAGAAACGGTTGCAGCGACGGAGATGTGGCGAGCTCAAGCGGCGGCGATGCGACGATGGATGCGACGCGAGAAAAGGAGGTGCGGTAGAAGAATAGGATTTTCCCCAAAATTGAACGAAAATCAAAACTAGGGATTAACTATATAATTAAGCTAATTGACTTAATCAACCTTAAGGTTATCTATTTATAATCCTAACCTAGGCTCTAATTTATATAATCCTAAGTTACTTGACTTAATCAATATCTTGGATAAAATTTAATTAGATTTAACCCAATATAATAAGATTTTATCTCGAAATTTCTAATAAATATTTAATAACTAAATTCCATTTTTGTAACAATCAATTCTATTATTGGATAAAGCTAATTAAACTTAATCCAATCTAATAAAAACTTATTCCGAAATTATCACTTACAATACTAATAAATAACTAATTTCCATCTAGTAGAATAAATTTATTTTATTTATCTCATTTTTTTATTATTATATTATATTATTTTAAATTTTTATTTAATTTTTTTTTCTGATATATTACACTTGGTTTTTCTTGTTGAGGATCGATATGGCCGATTAGAGGGGGGTGAATAGCCCTCATTCGTTGGATGTCATATTTTGCTCGTCTACAAAATGTTAGCGCAAGAGAAATATGCAAATATAAATAAAGATTAAGCAGAAGATAAACAAAACAATACAAACACGAGATGTAACGTGGTTCACGGCTACGCCGCTAATCCACGGTTCGATTCGTCCATGGTGAATCACTCCGCAATCTATCCACTAGATCTCTCCTTTGCACAAAGCTAGGTGGAGGTAACCTCTTTACACAAAAATACTCCTCTTACAAATATAATGGAAATAAGCTCAAGTAAGAGGATGGAAAGCTTTAGGGAACTTTGGGAGAGTATTAGAGCATAAGCATTAGCCTCCCAAGGCCCCATCCCCTTCCTTTTTATAGAGGAAGAGGGTTTCTTCCCGTTGACACAGGATCAGTCGACTGATGCCCTTGATCAGTCGACTGATCCCGTAGTCATTGCCCAATAACGGCCACTTTCCACGTTGGATTCACTCCAACGGTATTGGCATCAGTTGACTGATGGCACCCATCAGTCGACTGATGTCAATCAGTCGAGTGCTCCGCGAGATCGACTCCATTCTGTGCCCGTGCACAGTCTTATCAGTTGACTGTCGTCCCTTGGTAGTCGACTAATGTCGACAGTAGTCGATTGCCAGGGCATGGCAGTCGACTGCTTGGGCCAAATGCCCATGAGTCAGACACCAGTCGAACCCAATCGACTAAGAGCAGTCGACTGCCATTCCATGGCAGTCGACTAGTGTCGAAAAATCTCATCCGACACTTAGCCAAATGGTCAAGTTTCACCTACGAGCTACTACCCCTTCCCGGGTTACATTCGCTCACTCTCATCCCTCGGAGTCACTCGCCTTCGAAGTTCTCTTCGTTCTCGGCCACGTCCCTCGGCAGCATCAGGCGCACGACTCTGTAGGGGATCGGTACGGCCGGCTAGAGGGGGGTGAATAGCCCTTTTTGTTTGGATGCCGGTATTTGCTCATCTACAAAACTAATTAGCGCAAGCGGAAGACTAATAAAGACAAGCAAATAGAAATACAAGAAAACAACCGCTAACAAAGAATGTAACGTGGTTCACGGCTACGCCGCTAATCCACGGTCCCCGATTCGTCCTCGGTGAATCACTCCGCTAAACCAATCCACTAAATGGTCTCTCCTTTGCACCAAGCTAGGTGGAGGTAACCTTTACAATCAAGATCACTCTTCTTACAAATAGAATGGAGTAAAAGCGAGTAAGAAGAGTTTAGAGCTTGTGGGGCACTAGGAAGATCACTTGGAGCATAAGCATTAGCCTCTCAAAGGCTTACACCCTCCCTTTTCAACGGCCTCCGAACACGCCGATCCCGACTGTAGTCCAGGCAATGATCGATGGACTCATCACGATCGCTTGCCTCGTAGTCGATCGCCTCCACGAGCGGTTCTCGCGGGCTAAAACCTTATTGACACCGATCGCCGCCAGCTAGCCGATCGATGGTCTTGGCAATGACCGCCCATGGGATGGCAATGATCACCGCCACAATCCTCGATACCGGTCGAACTCACTCGATTAGCCGATCGCTATGACATGGCAATGACCGTGTCGGGAAAACCCATCCGACACTTGGCCAAATGGCCAAGTTTCACCTAAGAGCTACCCTTCCCCGGGTTACAATCGCTCACTCTCATTTCTCGGAGTCCCTCGCCTTCGAAGTTCTCTTCGTTCTCGGCCACGTCCCTCGGCAGCATCAGGCGCACGGCTCTGCAATGCTCCTTCGCGTCTCTTGCCTCGAAGTCTACTTCCTCCGGCTTCACTCCAAGATTCTCGTCCGGCGGTCCCTCGGATGCTCCAAGCGCACGGCTTCCGCAAAGCTATCCTTCACCGACTCAAGGCACGAGTCTTAAGATGTGAAACTCGCCACGGCTCCAGTTGCGAATTACTAAGTCCTGCACGACTTCAACGCACATATCACATCAACATATCAAACTAACTTAAACCCTTTGCCACACCATCAAAACCATATTACGGCAAGAGATTGCCCTAATAATCTCCCCCTTTTTGATGTATGGCAATCCGTTTAAGTTAGGTAAAAACATTTGATATAAATTCTAAGGTAAGAAAGCATGTAAAGATAAACATGATATAACAACATGCAACTCCCCCTTAATCCATGAAACTCTCTATGTAAATTTTCTCCCCTTATCATATATTTCTCCCCCTAAAATATATTTCTCCCCCCTAAAATAATTAACTTAAGCATAATTATTTCTCCCCCTTTGACACCATCAAAAAGATTAACACTAAGTTATAAGCTCATGGCATCAAGTATAATGGAGGGAAAATACCAAAAACATGAATAAAATCTGAAATCAGAAAATTGCAGGCTGATTTTCAGGTGAGCGATCATTGCTATCGATATGGCAATGATCGGCACAATTTATTCAAATTCGATTTTCAAGTAATTTCAGAAATGCATTAAAAATTATAGAAAATTCGAAAAATCATGAAATTTGAGGAACATATTTCTATTAAGTATATCTATCAAGGAAAAATAGTTTTTCATAAAAAATCATTATATTTTCCGAGATTTGCCAAAAATCCAAACACTTGAAAAACCACTAGTTTTTTTTGAGCATGTTAGTATCCATTTTAGCACCTAGTCTTGCTTCGAGTTGTTCCAAAACATGAATACATAGATTTTAAATTAAGGAATTGTTTTGAAAACATATGAAATATCCAACCAAGATCTTTGGGCAATATGTCTATGAATTAAACATAAGCCTTCCCCATGATTGGTCTATTATTGCTATGTTGATACTTTAAATGACCATCTAAATGCCATAGACATTAGTGGACATTTGTATCATCCTAACATCTCACCCATGCTATGTTTGCAATCAAGTTAGCCTATAGTGAGTGTGAGATGCATCCTAGGGGGTATTTGTATATACTTAACCAATATATTCATGCAATTCTATCATGGTTAAGTATCAACCTAACAACCTACATGATCATAATGACATATATGATTTAATTTCACATTATGATCATGAAACTCATGTATCCATCAAATAATAGTCATGCATTAGGTATTATACGATGATAATAAACAAATTATCACTTAAAGCATGATTTAAACCTATTTCTCATGATGATGTGCCCAATATCATAAATCATAAATCATGATTGTACATATGTGTAACAATTACATTAATATTATGATTTAAGCATTATTACCTATTTATGGGCACGTTATCATCACCCAACACTATCTAAAAAATGTTGTCCCGTCATCCTAAGTCAACCAAAATATGATATAGGTCAAGTTCATATGGTTGACTACCCTAAGGGTTTTCTAACCCTTAAGGATGGATTTTGGAACCCAAAATAAATTCTTTCCTATTGGGTTCACTAAATACTCCTTAGGGATCCATTTCCTAGCAATTACTTTCTTTTTATCTTGTCCCCTAGCTATAAGGCATTTGTAGGCCTTTTCATTTTTCTTTTCCTTGTAGCCTAGGCCCTTTTTGTTGAAACTAGATCTTTGGCTTCCTAAGATCATATTTAAGGTGTTGGAGCCAATTGTGAATTTCTCTAGGGCTTTGGTTAAATAATCTACCTTTTCCCTTAATGCCCTATTTTCCTCTATGCATGCATCATTAACATTCAAAGGCATATAGTCATGTGAGCATGCATCATCTAAGCTAGAAGAAATATTTTCATTTAAGCATGCATTTTCTAGTTTATTTTCTAGGTCCTTAATTTGATCTAGCATGCTTTTGTTTTTCTTCTTAGCTCTAAATAACTCTCTAGTTAAGCTAGAAACCATGGAAACTATTTTCTTAGGAGTTAGATTTGTTACTATAGTTTCCATGTCCTCTTCTTCTTCGGATGAGGAGGATGTAGAAGCTCCCCCTTCACTTGAGCTCTCCCCACTTGAGCTTGATCTTTCATTTTCGGATGAAGAGCAATCCAAGTCATCAAAGGCCATCAAGTCCAAATTGGTGACAAAAGCATTCTCCTCTTCCGATGATGAGGAGGAGGATGAGGAAGGATCATCCCATGTCTTGGCCTTGAATGTTTTGGCCTTCCCCTTTTCTTTTGCCTTCTTTTCTTCTTCCTTTCTCTTGCTCCCCTTCTTCTTCTTCCTCTTCTCTTCTTTCTTTTTCTTCTCTTCTTTGCTTTTGTTTAGGAGGGGACAATTGTCCCTTATGTGTCCCTCTCCTTGGCAATTATAGCATATGACCTTCCCCCTTGGTTTTCTAATCCTATCATTAGATTTATCAAATCTAAAATTCTTAAATGCACGTCTTACCCTTCTTACCATATAGGCTTCTTCGGTGCTATCCATGGAGGAGGAGGAAGACGCTTCATCATCGGAGGAGGAGATGATTTCCATCTTCTTCTTCCCCTTATTTGCCAACAATGCTACTCCTCTTGAGGGTTGAATTCTAGGCTCCTCTTGTATTCCCTCAAGCCTAGTTTCGTGGAGCTCCATTGTTGAGAAAAATTCCTCCAAGGTACTTACTTCCAAGTTCTTGGAGATGTAGAACGAATCCACCATGGAGCTCCACTTTGAGGACCGGGGAAAGGCATCTATGGCCTTCATTACCATATCCCGGTTTGATAGCTTCTCACCTACACTTGTTAGTCCATTTAAAATTTCTTTGAATCTAGAATGAAAAGAAATTACCTTTTCTCCCTTTTCTAGTTTTATATTGGATAGTTGGGAGCGGAGGAGATCTCTCCTTGCTAGCCTTGCCTCGGATGTGCCTTCATGAAGCTCAATTAGCATCTCCCACATCTCCTTGGCGCTTAGGCATTCTCCTATTCGGTTGATTTCTTGTTGGGGGAGCACATTGAAGAGATGATGTTTGGCTTTTGAATTTGCAAGGTGCTCTTCCCTTTGCCTTTTGGTCCACCTAGATTTCTCTATTGGCTTCCCTTCTTCATCCCTAGGCAAAACGAAACCGGATTCCATTGTAATCATTATATCAAAATCCGTTTCGAAAAATACCTCCATTCGCTTCTTCCACCAAGCGAATTCTCCTTCAAACTTCGGAGGATGGATGTTGGAGCCGGCCATTTCAAAAATTTCTTGTTGTGGCGGTTAGTCCTCGACAAGCTTTCCTTGGCTCTGATACCACTTGTAGGGGATCGGTACGGCCGGCTAGAGGGGGGTGAATAGCCCTTTTTGTTTGGATGCCGGTATTTGCTCGTCTACAAAACTAATTAGCGCAAGCGGAAGACTAATAAAGACAAGCAAATAGAAATAAAAGAAAACAACCACTAACAAAGAATGTAACGTGGTTCACAGCTACTCCGCTAATCCACGGTCCCCGATTCATCCTCGGTGAATCACTCTGCTAAACCAATCCACTAAATGGTCTCTCCTTTGCACCAAGCTAGGTGGAGGTAACCTTTACAATCAAGATCACTCTTCTTACAAATAGAATGCGGTAAAAGCGAGTAAGAAGAGTTTAGAGCTTGTGGGGCACTAGGAAGATCACTTGGAGCATAAGCATTAGCCTCTCAAAGGCTTACACCCTCCCTTTTTATAGAGAGGGCTGTTTTCTTCCCGTTGGCCGCCACCAGTCGACTGCCTCCCTTGGCAGTCGACTGCCGTCACTACAACGACCTCCGAACACATCGGATCCTGACCGTTGTAGTCCAACGGAACTCTTGGTAGTCGACTGATGGACCTCACGATCATTGCCGTCAGAGTCGATTGCCTACCGACTACGAGCGGTTCTCGGCTAAACCCTATTGACTACCGATCGCCGCCAGAATGACCGATGGTCTTGGCGATCGCCATACTATGGTACGATCAACCCATCCGACACTTGGCCAAATGGCCAAGTTTCACCTAAGAGCTACCCTTCCCCGGGTTACAATCGCTCACTCTCATTTCTCGGAGTCCCTCGCCTTCGAAGTTCTCTTCGTTCTCGGCCACGTCCCTCGGCAGCATCAGGCGCACGGCTCTGCAATGCTCCTTCGCGTCTCTTGCCTCGAAGTCTACTTCCTCCGGCTTCACTCCAAGATTCTCGTCCGGCGGTCCCTCAGATGCTCCAAGCGCACGGCTTCCGCAAAGCTATCCTTCACCGACTCAAGGCACGAGTCATGAGATGTGAAACTCGCCACGGATCCATGTGCGAATTACTAAGTCCTGCACGACTTCAACACACATATCACATCAACATATCAAACTAACATAAACCCTTTGCCACACCATCAAAACCATATTACGGCAAGAGATTGCCCTAACAGACTCTGCAATGCTTCTTCGCGTCTCTTGCCTCGAAATCTACTTCCTCCGGCTTCACTCCAAGCTTCTCGTCCGGCGGTCCCTCGGATGCTCCAAGCGCACGACTTCCGCAAAGCAATCTTTCACTGACTCAAGGACCGAGTCATGAGATGTGAAACTTGCCACGGCTCCATGTGCGAATTACTAAGTCCTGAACGACTTCAACGCACATATCAAATCAACATAACAAATTAACTTAAACCCTTTGCCACACACATCAAAACCTAATCATGGCAAGAGATTGCCCTAACATTTCTTTCCTTTTTAGTTGAACTTGCCACTAAAGCAATACCATTCTCGGTTTGACCTGAGTTAGCTTGTTCATATAGTTCAAGTTCACAAAATAGTTCGTCTAGTCTAATTAAGGAAAGATCCCTGGAGACATTATAGGCATCAACGATGGATGTCAATAAGGCGTTCCTCAGGAATGCCTTAAGTGTATACCGAATTATATCCCTATTTTCAATTTGATGACCTATTAGATGAAGTCCATTTGGTATGTCCTTTATTCTAGTGTGAAGTTGACTGGCACTTTCATTTTCAAACATTTTACAATTAAATAGTTTATTAAGTAAAATATCTCTTTTAGCTATTCTAGTGTCATTAGTGCCTTCGTGTAACTCAATTAATTTATTCCAAAGTTCCTTAGAATTTTTGAAGGATCTGACTCTATTGAGCTCTTCTTTGGTAAGTCCACATTGCAAGGTGTTCAGGGCCTCGTAATCAACTTGAGCTCATTTCCTTACGTCTGCGGTCCATTTCTCTGGATCTAACAACTCTCCCTAGATACCTACCGGAGGAACGAAACCTTTTCTAATTGAAAACCACACCTCGAGGTCGATTTTCAGGAAACACTCCATTCGCCTCTTCCAATTGGAAAAGTCCTCTCCGTTAAAGAAAGGAGGACGAACGGTGCTATACCCTTCTAAGTGTGACATAATTATTTTTTTTATAAAAATATATTTTTCAATTTTAAGAATTATTCCTAGAGTTACACAAATGAAGCAATATTATACTTGTGCAAGAAAAAGAATGAATTTATTTAACAATAAGATAGACAAGTATTAGAAACTTTATTCTAGTGCAAAAACAAATGAAAAAATTAATCTAAGACCAGAATACTAAAAATTAAAAAAAAATCTACTGCTCTCATTGGTGGTTGTACTAAACTCGGAGCGCCCCTGCTCTGATACCAATTATAGGATCGGAGTTTTCCGAAAGAGGGGGGTGAATCTTAGAATATAAAAATTTTCTTTTCAAGAATATGCAGTGGAATTAATTAAATAAGAAATAAAAATAAAGAGACAAATAATTTACTTGGTTCACAACCCTAGCCGAGTTGCTACTCCAAGGCCCATAGCTCTCCAAGAGCTACCTCGATAGGCAATCCACTAAATGACCCTCCGACTTGAGAACTCTCGATTTCGAAACGGTTTGATTTTTACAAAGATTAAGAGAAAGGTAACAAGATACCTTCTCTTTGAATTAAAGTACATAAAGCGAAAATTACAACAACAAATTAAAATGTACCGACACTTAGTAGCCTTGGAAACAGAGCACGAAGTGTCGGAGTTGTGGCGTTGCAATGAGATGAGGCTTTTGCGGATGAAGAACACTTTTAATAGCACTTGGACGTAGTAGAGATATATTTTTTGAAGTTGTTTGTCCATTCCTTTTATAAGCCTTTTCTAGTCGACTGGAATGCCCTCAAGTTGACTCCAAATTAGCCCGTTGATTTGGTACATCGACCATTCCAGTCGACTCCAGGTCACCTGGCTTTGCATCGAGAAATTTTACTTTCAAGTCGACTGGAGCTCTTGCCATCTTAGTTCACAGATCTTCGATCGATCACTAGCTTATCTTGCCAACTAGGTACCTAGTCCACTGGACCATACTCAGTCAACTAGACCTCAATCAACTAGAAACCTTTCAGTCGACTGGTTCCCTGCAAAATAAGATTAGCAAAATATACATTATGAAATGCAATGACAGTAGTAATACTATCTGATCTTGACTTCTTAGTCCCACATGGACTATCCGTCGGATCGACACATAGCTTTGTCCCCCTATAGAGGACTCGACCTCACCACTTCACTCGAGGCTTACCTATCGACTGCCTAGCTGGACTTAACATGCCTGATATCCGATCTAACCCACCAGGACTTCTGCCAGCTGTTCGTCTTAGTGTCAGCCCTTAGTGCCAATCATGAGATGATTGATTAGGGATTATATGCACCATATTTCATTAATAACAGACAAAGATTGATTATTATATTTACTTTATGTGTGTACCCATAAGTAAATATAATAATGCCCTTGAATAGTAGGTTCTAATCTACAGTATATCAATTGGGAGAATTGATTATGAGAAGCTGTAGAGAACACTATTCTTAAACATTCCTAGTCAAGTATTGTATTAATAGACAAAGGAATATATTGATACATTGAGACTAGCATGTTGGTTAATGGATGACTTGATCTCACAAGTCATGGATATGTGATATCACATTGACACATGAGTATATATATTGGAGAATATATGTACTGAATTGATCCGCCATGAGAAAGTATCATGGATCATTATATGAGTGTCATATATTTTCTCATGTGACTATTGGTATGAATAGTCCTTAGACCTGAAGTCACTATGGTTCCCTACATAAGGAGTTATGTACTTTGGTATTGTCTAACATCACCCGTAACAGGGTGTACTATAACAGTGATTACTGGGTAAATAATGATTTATACGGAGGGATGTGAGTGATGTAGATGGGATCTATCTCTCCCATATGACGGGAGTGATAACTTTGGCCACTTGATAGAGTATGACCACGAAATGCATGACCATCCTCAAATGAGTCAATATGAGATATTGAGCTCATTTGTTTGAGTGAGTCTACTTGGGGATCAAGAAACATAAAGATCGATAAGGGGATGACACGGTCTATGCCTCATTGATCGATCTAAGATATCAAGGATAGAAGGACACCCTCATACATCATAATGGTCATGAAAAAGTTGTCGGATCTCGACTTTCTTGTAACTTGGGTAGCAACAATGTATTGCTAGATGTCGCTCATTGCTTATGTATCTAAAATGGTTTTAGATACATTTCCAATGTTACAAGAGCCTATTGGGTCACACACAAATGACATTCTATTTTGGAGATGGTTTCTTTTAGTTGGACTAAAAGACCAATTGAGCATATGGCCAAGACTTAAGTTAGACTCAAACTGGTTAAACTTGAGTTAGACTCAAGTTAAACCATGGAAGATTAATCATGCATGGAATACCAAGGGTCTTGGTATACATGATGAAGAGGAATACCAAGGGTCATGGTATTCATTAGGATATTAAAAGTCTTCTTAATGAAGAGACTTTAAGAAGGAATTGATGGCTTGAAGATGTATAAAGTTTTTCAACGTGAAAGCTAGTGTAGTTTTGTGTGTTGGACGTGCAATGCCAAGAAAGTCAAGAGAAAGAGTTATCTTCTTCCTCTCCGTCTTCTTCCAAGTGGTCTTGGTGTTTTTCTAGGGTTACTAGGACAACGTGACTCAAAAACTACTTAGTGTCAGTGTGGATACCTTAGAGATACGGTTATCCTTACCATATTGAAGATTCGACAACATTTAGATTAGCGGGATTGCTAAGGGCACGCATCAAAGGTATATATTTTCTTCTAGATAAGATCTAGATAAGATTAAGAAAAATGATTTGTATGTTTTTGCATAGATCTCTAGTGGGATCCAATTTATATATTGTTTCCGTTGTGGTTGTGAACATCATGATCTGGAATTTTCAAAGAGTTCGGTCTCCCTAACCCAGTTGTCTTCATGCCGATTGTTTCGTCTCATGACCCAATCGGTCTTCATGCTATATTTCCGATCCACTCGACCCATCAGGACTTCATGCCTAGTGTCCGATCGTCAAGATCTATCAAGGCTTCTCCCTAGTATCCGGTCTACCTTGATGGTGCAATCGGCCCAGGTCATGATTGATTAGACTCGAGTTTGACTCGAGTTGTGTTTTGATGTTTGATGATGAGTTGACCATTGTTTGACAATGGGTTGACTATATGGTTGACATGGGGTTGACCATATGATGGAGAAGTCCAAGTGGGACACTTGGCATGGAAAGTCCAAACATGGGTCTTGGCAATTGTAAAGTCCAAGTCTTGAGTACTTAGAATGGAAAGTTCAACATGGGTTGACAAGGGAAAGTCCATGCTTGAATCTTGGCAATTGGAAAGTCTAACATGGGTTGGCAAGGGAAGTCCAAGGATTAATATTGGCGGCGTAAAGTCCAAGGGAAGAGTCTTGGAAGCATAAGTCTAATGGTTGGCAGCGTAAGCCTAATGTGCCTTGGCGGTATAGACCATCTTAGCATGACAATAGCCGATGGAAGCACCTGAAGGCTAGCGTATGGATGAACAAGTCATGGATAACTTGGAGGGATCTGTTAGGAGTGAGGTTGATGGAGGTGGTTAGAAGGCCTAGGTCAAAGCTAAGGGTGGTCTAGCAACTATGAGGGCATCATACTTGGGGTAAACCTTATGGTTGAGTGATAGTCACATTTTTATCGCGTGATTTTTATTCACATTTGGGAATTTTAGGCTCTTTGATTTGGGTAATTATGACTATTCATGACGTCTTTTGCATATTGGATTTAATTGAAATTAATTGTTTATTCCCTATAATTTCAGTATTATTGTTCACTGGTGAATGTGATTTTGTAGGGAATATGAAAGAGCTAAATCGGAGCAATCACTGCCGTCGATCCAGATCAAATCGATCGCAGCCATCATATTTGATTGATCAACACTTAGGGATGATTAATTGGATTCATTTAACCCTAGCTCTAAATGGGAGGCTGAGATTAGAGATGGCTCGATCGAACGGTTGAGGAAAAGCCATTTAAAAACATCACATTTTCCCATCGCGCGAAACAGAACAGAATCGCGCGACACAGAACAGCGAACGCGGTGTCGTCTTACTCTCGCGAGCACGGCGGCTCCCTCTGACTCGACAATTCCAAAGAATCCCGTGTTCTTCCCTAGTCCATTCCACAGCCGGACTTTTCCCTCTTCTGGCCGGTGAGCTCGGCCAGCGGGCGGAACTCCATCGATCAAGTAGTGGAGTTCACCTGTCTTCACCGGCGATCTTCAGAGCCCTCACCGGTGGAGTTGAGCTACCCTAGTGGGATGTGGTCACGCGAAGCTAGGGGTGACTTGCTACTGTCGGGATCCTGCAGAATCAGTTTCCAATTCCGGCGGCAGCGCTTCTTCCAATCCAGGGCAGTCTTCAACAGCAGCTTGTGGCAACGATTATCAGTTCCCAGAATGGATTCCATCCACATTGACTGCTCGTGGTCACGGCAGTCCCGCATCCATCATCGGAGGTGTGAACTACCGCATCGATCCAACTCTCGTCGGAATTCGACGAGAGATCCGTACCTTGAGACCCTTGGAGCTGCTCGGTATTGTCGTAGGTCACCGGAGAGGGTGGTACCTTTTCGGTGTTTGTGGATAACTATTGATTTACTTTATTGATTTACAGTTGATTTAGTATTGTGTTTGTTATTGGTTTACTGTGTTACCTTGTTACTTTGTGTGATTTCAGTTTATGGTTCAGTTTGTGTTTTCATTTGTATTTGCACTTGTGTTTTCCTTCGTATTTACACTTGTGTTTTAATTTGTGTTGTCGCTGGTGTTATTACATTGTGTTTGCATTAGTGTTTTCAATTGTGTTTTCACTAGTGTTTTTAATATGTGGTTTCATCAGTGGCCTTGAATTGTGTTTTTACTAGTGTTCGTAACCTGTGTTTTCACTAGTATTTTACTTTGTATTTTAATCTGTGGTTTACCTTGTATTTTATTCTGTATTCTAACTTGTGTTTAATTCGAGTAGTAGTTAGAGTTTTATTTGTGTTATGCTTTAGTTGTTAGGTTAGTTTCATTTACATTTGGCCAGTGCATCGTATAGTGACAGTGCGGTGCTTGGTTGAATTGCCTTTGTTTATTGCATTTCATTTACTACAGTTTTCAGTGACTGTTTGACTACTGTGTCGTATAGTGAGAGTGTGGTGCATGGTTGAATTGTTCATATTTGTTTGATCAGTGTACCGTATAATGACAGTGCGGTGCTTGGTCGATTTCTTTTCTGTCTGTTAGCTTAGTTTTTCAGTGACTATTTGATCATAGTGTCATATAGTGACAGTGCGGTGCTTGGTTGAATTGTTCACATTTGTTTGATCATTGTACCATATAGTGACAGTGCGGTGCGTGATCACTTACTTTTGCGCATTAGGATAGTTGCATGTTACTTGTTATTTGGTAGTTAGATTTACTCTTTGCATATTTAATTCTCATGTTTGCTATTGATTTTGCATTTTAATTGTTTTGATAATAGTAAAAAGACCCCAGTGTTTACTTCTGTTTAAAAATAAACATCCAGCCATTAGGTTCATTGGGAGACGATCTGAGTCAGTCCTATACTGCATTAGTGTAGTTAGGAGGTTCGATAAATAATTTGGGAACGGTATTGCGACAATTAAAAATCGTTCGATCAAATTTTGGCACCGTTGCCAGGGACTTTAATGGGTTCGTTTGTCTTTAAACTGTAGTTTGTTTGTTTGTTTTCTTTTTATTTTGTTATTATTGTCTTTCTTATTATCTATATTTGTTTCTCATTGTATTTGTTTGTGTGGATGATTAGGTCTTCAGGCGATAATCTACATGAGTTTTATGCAGCAGTTTTTCTCTTCCCTCAGAGGCCCAGCCTAGGAAGGAGGGGGTTGTTGAAGAAAAGGCTAGGCAATTCCAAGAGCTAACAGATTCCCAAGTATGCCAATTTTTTTTTTAAAGATCTGTGTGTTCATGAGAAGTTGTACTCTTTCTATGGAGGTAGGAGATACTGTAGTTCGGTTCAGTATTTTGGACGCTATGAGGTACCTAATGGAGCATCATTATATTCTTAGCGTGGTTATAGCTGATGAGTTGGACTACTTGAACTTTATTTCTTAGTCTGTTTTTCATTTGGATATCTCTGCACCTTCTACATTTTGTTGTGATTTTATTGATTTTGATGATTCTGATGTTAATAATAATTTATTGTTAGGAGCTATATGTGGGTCCTCTTTATTGTAGACAGGGATATGGAATGTGTAGGGACTTGTACGCTTCAGGTGACGCCCCAAGGATCACTTCCATCAGATGTTTGTGAGAAATGTAATTTCATAGCCGAGTATGGTATATCTTAGATTATATTATCTCTGTGTATGGTATTGAAGTAGATCCTACTAAAATTCATATTATATCCTCTTTATCTTACCTCGCTTCTGTGTGGGATGTTCGTGCTTTTCTAGGTCATGCAGGTTTCTACAGACATTTTATCAGAGATTTCAGTTAGATTGCCCTACCCTTGACCAACTTGTTGCAGAAGGAGGTGGTATTTCAGTTTGACCAGGATTGTGAGGGAGATCGAGCCCACTCCCATAGCAGATTCTTTTCCAGATGAGCAACTTTTTCACCTGAAGGATTTGGAGTTCCCAGGGCAATCATTAGCGATCAAGGGTCTCACTTTTGCAATAGACTCATGAAGTGTCGAGCAATGAGATCAAGTCTATACTAGAGAATACGGTGGGGTCAGACATGATGATGCTTTTTCTCCGACTTGAAAGAAAAGTTTTGCTCTTTTATTTACTGCATTTATTTTCTTCCTTTCATGTTCAGAATAATTTGTGTGGTTTATTGCTTGTTTGCCTGTTTACCTAGGTTTAGTGTTGTTGTTGAGTCAAATAATATTCCCTATGCATGTCTTAGTATCATTTCAGAGGTGGTAAAAATTAGTTAAGTTTCATCATCAAATTGTGAATTTTTGTGTATGATAGGAGACTTCACCTGCATGCAGTCACTTGTTATGATGGTGAACTTTTTATTGATAGATTAAGCTTGATTTTGATTCACCTAGTGAAGTTGCAAGCCATTCTTATCATCTATCCACTTTTGTGTGATAATACATGTGATTCTTGTTACTCTAGAACTTGCTTTGAGTCTTTTCAAAACTGCAGTAACATTTATTTGCATGAATATGATGAAGGATTTCAATCTTGATTCTTTTCCTCACTTGTATTGCTTGTCTAATCCACTTGATACTTCCATGTTGTCTTACATGTCATATCCTTATATTTACCATTTATTGTCTTTGTAATCTTCGTGGATTATCTTCTCTCGTATCTTTTGTTCCCATATTGGAAGAATAACTTGATAAGTTGTTTGTTCGAGATGGAGAAAATTCTTAAGTGGGGTGGGTGGGGGCAGGATATATTGTTTTGTTGGGCAGCACTGAATCAGAAATGTATTCAAACAAGATGATGAAATTGGTTCACATGTAAGAGAGGGCGCATAAATAGAGGCAGATTCCAACTGAATTTGAAAATTTAGAAAAAAAAAAAGAGAACTTGTTCGTTGCAGCTATGTACTGATCTGAATGGATTGCACTGGAAATTGCAGCGTTATCAGAATTGTGCCAGTACCAATAGCACCCTTACCTATACGTGCAACCCAATTTCAACCTCAACAAGGGTGCAGCAACTCCTGTTGCTGTGAAATTCTGATAAGCTGGTAGATTACAAGGCCAATAAGTTAAAATTCTGCTTATGGAGTCAGAACTTAGGAATGGATTGAATGTGTTGGTTGTATAAGATTTTCAGAAGATGTACGTGCAAGATTTGGATTGAATTGGGTTGAATCTGAAATTGGCATCCACTGTTATGAATCTGAAAATCCAGAAACAACAACTCAATTACAGAAATAGTAGTCCATTGATGCAACAGCTTTGGGCTCAGCTGTTAATTGGATATAGAGGTTGGAAATGCAGCTGGAAAATAGTTAAGTCAGAAATTTATCGAAGGAAGAACAAGTGATGCATGAATTGGAATTGGAAATTCTGAAATGATCTAAGGAAATCTTTGAATTGAAGGGAAGTGGTATCACCTGGAAACTGTCCACAACATTATCTTCAAATAAGAGCAAAGTTATCCCTTCACAGCCAACTGGACAACAATAATTTCAACATCCCAACAATTCTCAATTCCTGCAGCAACAACAACAAACTCAAAATTCTCAACTGCAACAACATGACAACTATAAAAATTAGCAAAATAATATTCAAGGTTCTTCGAATTCAATGCAGGCACCTGTTGTGTAAGGCCTGCAACATAGTTCTCTTCCATGATTAGCACAATTGGCCTGCTATCTGCCCAGAGTTCCACAACCATCTACTCCACCGAGGAATTGTTATGGGCAGTTCAAGAAGAGGCAAGATGATTTATGTTCAACCGGCTAAAAAAAAAAATTCAGCATTATCATAACTCAGAAAATTGTTTGCTGGGAAATTGCTATCACATGGAGGAAACAAAAACTGCACAAGTGGCCAGCAATCCACTCAAATATGACATGGGAATTAAGTTTTGATTTGCTGATAGCACCGGAATCTGATCGACCTACAATTATTTTTTTCTGATGGTAGTGCAATTTAATTGAAGACCACACAAAACCGGTGCTTTAAGCTACAGCAGAACTTGTAACACAATAGCAAAGAAATTTTTGGTTTGTATCATAGAAGCAAATGCCTTCCTTAGAATATTAACTGGAGTTCGATACAAAGGATGCAAGTGCAGCTTGAAAATAAATTTGAGCAGGAGTATCAGCAGGGAATTGGAGTATGCTAAGGAGGAAATTGACTTGATGAATTGAGAATGCTTAATCAACAACCCAAACATTAAACTGCTAAAGCTGATAATTTGTAACTCCCACATGAATTCAAATTCTATTTTCTTAGAACCATAATTCTCCTTACCTGCAGAATGTGTTTATGAAGGAAGCGAATGAGCCAAGTATCTATAGTCATAGATCACAGATTCAGCAAATCAAGCATCAATCCAATCATCTCTGGAGGCAAACTGCTGCAAAACACATGGAGGAAGGATTTGCTACCCATGGAGCTAGAGTAATTGCATATCCACTTGATAAAAATCTGCAGAATTGCAAAGGTACTGGAAAGAAAGTTTCACTTGCGGATTCTAACTTTTCATTGAGAGGAATGAAGCAAAAGGCCAACTCAAAAGCACCCTCTACTGAGTGTGAGACATGTAGGGAAATCTGCATTCAGAGATAAAATCTGTTGCAATTCAGAGATTGGGTAGAGCAGAGTTCACACAAAGCCATAGAATTCTAGATGTGTAATTGGTTGAAAATTTGTTACTCTAGCTGGACATGTTTTACCATAGAGTTATCAAAAGATGATGGTGTTCTTATAACCTTCCAAAGCTCCTTTCAAAAGCTGAAACTTCAAATGAAATGTAGGCCTGAACATTTCTACAATGTTCAGATTTGCAGAATTGGAATTACCTGAGATATAAATTGGGAAAAGAATTGTAGGGTTCTTGTGTGCCTATTTTGATACACTGAAATCGCAAGTTTAGATAGCTAGATATGGTCTGGATAAGAGGCTTGGATCAATGTTGTTCACAAACCTTGAAGTAATTGCTGTAAAACTAGTGGAAGCTAATAAGAAATCTATAAATTGCTGCTCAACCATGGATAGCAGTGTCTCAGGAATTGGCAGAGGCTGTGATATGGAAGGTCTGATTCAGAGTTTCTGCATCTCTATGGAGATGTTTATATCTGTAATTAAATTGTGCACTTAAATTGGAGCTAGAGTTGCTTGCAATTTCTGAATCATCGGCTACAGAATATTCTGAGTAGTAAATTTCTGAAAGCACCAGAAACATACTTGTCATGATCTTGTTTGCTTGCCTTTGGAGCTAAATGTGCAAGCTTTGCTAGCTAAAGTTGTGGCTTATGGAAATAGAATGGAAATGTTGTGAGTGCTATTTTCTTGGATCGTATTGGAAATCTCCCTACACACTTCTAATTGCAACTAATCAGGTTTATTCTTCCAATTCTACTATTGTCTTGTTCATTTCATCTTGATCTTCTTTGTATTTCTCTATTGCAATCTATTTCTGATCTTGTTTAGATCTTGATATATCCTTTTGATTCATGTATGGAATGCATTGATAGTAGTAGAGAAATAGATGATAAGCAAGCATATGGTAGGACAAGATTACATGTTATTTTGAGGCTACCCCACTCCTACGATCATTATGTGTGCATGAGTGCATATATCTATTTGGGAGGTTTTGTATCAGGCTTGGTTTATTTGATTTGACTGTAAATCATCATACATATTGACTGCTGTATGAGTCGAATCTTTTGACTACCCTAGATCCGGATGAATCTGGTGATCCTAAGAACCTTATTCTTTTTGTCTCTGAATTATTGATCTAAGTACTATTTGGGAAACGAGTTAGGGAGTCAGTGTTTCTGTGTTTTTAGTATTGCTCGAGATGCGCAAAAATAAGTTTGGGGGAATTTGATAGTCGCATTTTTATCGCATGATTTTTATTCACATTTGGGAATTTTAGGCTCTTTGATTTGGATAATTACGACTATTCATGACGTCATTTGCATATTGGATTTAATTGAAATTAATTTTTTATTCCCTATAATTTTAGTATTATTGTTCACTGGTGAATGTGATTTTTTAGGGAATATGGAAGAGCTAAATCGGAGCAATCACAGCCATCGATCCGGATCAAATCTATCGCAGCCATCCGATTTGATTGATCAACACTTAGGGATGATTAATTGGATTCATTTAACCCTAGCTTTAAATAGGAGGCTGAGATTAGAGATGGCTCGATCAAACGACTGAGTAAAATCCATTTAAAAACATCACATTTTTCCATCGCACGAAATAGAACAGAATCACGCGACACAGAACAGCGAACGCGACATCGTCTTCCTCTCGCGAGCACAGCGACAGCTCCACTACAGCACTCCAACGACAATTCCAGCAATCCCAGGTTCTTCCCCAGTCCATTCCACCGGGCGGACTTTTCCCTCTTCGGTCAGGCGGAGCTCTCAGCAACGTTTGGGCGACGGAACTCCATCGATTAAGCAGTGGAGTTCACATGTCTTCACCGACGATCTTCAGAGCCCTCACCGGCGGAGTTTAGCTACCCTAGTGGGACGTGGTCACGCGAAGCTAGGGGTGACTTGCTACTGTCGGGATCCCGCAGAATTAGTTTCCAGCTCCGGCGGCAGTGCTTCTTCCAATCCAAGGCGGTCTTCAATACCAGCTGGTGGCAACGATTATCAGTTCCCAGATCCGATTCCATCCACATTGACTGCTTGTGGTCACGGCAGTCCCACATCCATCATCAGAGCTGTGAACTACCATATCGATACAACTCTCGTCGGAATCCGATAAGAGATCCGTACCTTGAGACCCATGGAGCTGTTCGGTATTGTCGTAGGTCACCGGAGAGGGTGGGACCTTTCCGGTGTTTGTGGATGACTGTTGATTTACTTTATTGATTTACTATTGATTCTGTATTGTGTTTGTTATTAGTTTACTGTGTTTCCTTTTTACTTTGTGTGATTTCAGTTTGTGGTTCAGTTTATGGTTCAGTTTGTGTTTTCATTTGTATTTGCACTTGAGTTTTCCTTCGTATTTGCGCTTGTGTTTTCATTTGTGTTGTCACTGGTATTATTACATTGTGTTTGCATTAGTGTTTTCAATTGTGTTTTCCCTAGTGTTTTTAATATGTGGTTTCACCAGCGGCCTTGAATTGTGTTTTTACTAGTGTTCGTAACATGTGTTTTCACTAGTATTTTACTTTGTATTTTAATCTGTGGTTTACCTTGTATTTTATTCTGTATTCTAACTTGTGTTTAATTCGAGTCGTAGTTAGAGTTTTATTTGTGTTATGATTTAGTTGTTAGGTTAGTTTCATTTACATTTGGCCAATGCTCCGTATAGTGAAAGTGCAGTTCTTGGTTGAATTGCCTTCGTTTATTGCATTTCGTTTACTGCAGTTTTTAGTGACTGTTTGACTAGTAGCGTGGTCGATAGTGACTGAATTGTTCATATTTGTTTGATCAGTGTACCGTATAGTGACAGTGCGGTGCTTGGTCGATTTCTTTTCTGTCTGTTAGCTTAGTTTTTCAGTGACTGTTTGATCACTGTGTCGTATAGTGAAAGTGCGGTGCTTGGTTTAATTGTTCACATTTGTTTGATCATTGTACCGTATAGTGACAGTGCGATGCATGATCACTTACTTTTGCGCATTAGGATAGTTGCATGTTACTTGTTATTTGGTAGTTAGATTTACTCTTTGCATATTTAATTCCCATGTTTGCTTTTGATTTTGCATTTTAAATGTTTTGATAATTGTAAAAATCCACCAGTGTTTACTTCTATTTAAAAACAAACGTCCAGCCATTAGGTTCATTGGGAGACGATCCGAGTCAGTCCTATACTGCATTAGTGTAGTTAGGGGGTTCGGTAAATAATTTAGGAACGGTATTGCGACAATTAAAAATCGTTCGATCAAATTTTGGCGCCGTTGCCGGGGACTTTAATGGGTTCGTTTGTCTTTAAACTGTAGTTTGTTTGTTTGTTTTCTTTTTCTTTTGTTATTATTGTCTTTTTGTTATCTATATTTGTTTCTCATTGTATTTGTTTGTGTGGATGACTAGGTCTTCAGGCGATAATCTACATGAGTTTTATGCAGCAGTTTTTCTCTTCCCTCAGAGGCCCATCCTAGGAAGGGGGTTGTTGAAGAAAAGGCTAGGGAATTCCAAGAGCTAATTGATTCCCAAGTATGAAAATTTTTTTTTTAAAGATCTGTGTGTTCACGAGAAGTTGTACTCTATCTATGGAGGTAGGAGATACTGTAGTTCGGTTCAGTATTTTGAATGCTATGAGGTACCCGATGGAGGATCATTATATTCTTAGTGTGGTTATAGCAGATAAATTGGACTGCATGAACTTTATTTCTTAGTCTGTTTTTCATTTGGATATCTCTGCACCTTCTACATTTTGTTGTGATTTTATTGATTCTGATGATTCTGATGTTAATAATAATTTATTGTTAGGACCTATCTGTGGGTCCTCTTTATTGTAGACAGGGATATGGAATGTGTAGGGACTTGCACGCTTCTCAATTCGTGTAGCAACAACAACAAACTCAAAATTCTCAACTGCAACAACATGACAACTATACAAATCAGCAAAATAATATTCAAGGGCGGTCTTCCAATCCAGGGCGGTCTTCAACAGCAGCAGTCCCACATTATCAGTTTCCAGCTCCGGCAACAGCGCTTCTTCCAATCCAGGGTGGTCTTCAACAGCAGCAGGTAGCGACTATTATCAGTTCCCAGATCTGATTCCATCCACATTAACTTCTCGTGGTCACGGCAGTCCCACATCCATCATCAAGCTGTGAACTACCGCATCGATCCAACTCTTGTCAGAATCCGACAAGAGATCCGTACCTTGAGACCCTTGGAGCTGTTCAGTATTTTCATAGGTCACCGGAGAGGGTGGTACCTTTCCAGTTTTTGTGGATGACTGTTGATTTACTTTATTGATTTACTATTGATTCAGTATTGTGTTTGTTATTGGTTTACAGTGTTACCTTGTTACTTTGTGTGATTTAAGCATATAATCCCTAGTCCTTCTCAGGTACTTCAATATATGTTTTACCGCAGTCCAATGTCTCTGTCCTGAATTACTCTGATATCGACTGACCATGCACACGGAAAAGCAGATATCTGGTCTCATACATAGCATCGCATACATGAGGCTTCCTACCGTCGAATCATAATGAACCTCCTTCATCTCCTCTATCTCCTCAGATGATCTAGGACACATCTCCTTAGATAAAGGAACTCCATGCCTGAAAGGTAAAAACCCTTCTTGGAGTTCTGCATGCTAAAAGGATCCAAAATCGTGTCTATGTATGAAGCTTGGGATAAGCACAACATCCTTTTCCTGTGATCCCTTATAGCCTTAATCCCAAGGATGTGTCCCACCTCTCCCAAGTCCTTCATATCAAACTGTTTGGACAACCATACCCTTACGTCTGATAACACCTTGATATTGTTGCCAATCAACAAAATGTCATCTACGTATAGTATAAGAAATACAACTACGTTTCCGTCACATCTCTTGTATACACAAGACTCATCCGGACTTTGAATAAATCCATAAGACTGGATCACCTCATCAAACCGAATGTTCCAAGACCTCGAAGTTTGTTTCAATCCATAAATGGACCGATTAAGCTTACCTACAAGATGCTCTTTGCCCTTAGCAATGAATCCCTCTGGTTGCTTCATGTAGATGTTTTCCTCAAGACTTCCATTAAGGAAAGTTGTCTTGACATCCATCTGCCATACCTCATAATCCATATGAGCTGCTATGCATAAGAGAATCCGGATAGACTTAAGCATGGCTACCGGCGAAAAGGTCTCCTCATAATCGATACCCTCTTTCTGAGTATACCACTTCGCAATAAGCCTCACTTTGAAGGTCTCAACCTTCCCATCTATTCCTCTTTTTCTCTTGTAGATCCACTTGCGTCCAATGGTTTTTAAACCATCGAGTGGTTCTACTAACTCCCAGACCTGATTCGAATCCATAGATTCAATCGCAGCATTCATTGCACTTTGCCAAGATACTGCATCTTTATCTAGGATTGCCTCGTCATATGTCTAGGGATCAGGTTCATGTTCACCAGGGACCAAATCAGAAGATTCTCCAAAGAATATGAATCTATCAGGCTGTCTCACAACCCTCCCACTACGACGGGGTAATACCTGTGTATCTTCTATGACACGTGGTACAGTGACATGTGGTATATCCTCTTGTACTGGCGGTACTAAAGAAGTGACTTCCCCTTTTAACTCCTCCAGAACAATTTTACTCTTGGGCTTGTGGCTCATCACATAGTCTTCCTCTAGAAATCTGGCATTCGTGCTAACGATCACCCTCTGATCTCTAGGACTATAAAACAATCCACCCTTCATTCCCCTGGGATAGCCAACGAACAAGGGTACTTCTGTATGAGGTTCCAACTTACCAGCATTTGCCTTCAGCACATGTGCTGGACTCCCCCATATCCGAATATGTCTTTGACTAGGATTTCGCCCAGTCCAAAATTCTGTGGGAGTAGAAGGCACTGATTTAGATCGAACCAAGTTCAGAATGTATACCGCCATATCTAGAGCATATCCCCAGAACGAATCTGGCAAGTCAGAATAAATCATCATCGATCTAACCATCTCCATAAGAGTCTTATTCCTTCGCTCTGATACACCGTTCTGCTGGGGTGTGCCAGGTGCAGTCAATTGGGATTGAATCCTAGCCTTTGATAAGTAGTTCTTAAACTCTCCTAAGAGGTACTCACCACCACGATCAGATCGTAGTGTCTTGATACTTTTTCCTTGACGTTTCTCCACATCAGCCTTAAATTCTTTGAACTTGTCAAAGAATTCAGACTTGCGGTGCATCAGGTAAATGTATACATATCTTGAGTAATCGTTTATAAAAGAGACGAAATACTCAAAACCACCTCTAGCCTGGATAGACATAGGACCACACAAATCAGAATGAACCAATTCTAACACATCTTTGGCTCTATACCCCTTGGCCTTAAAAGGCCTCTTGGTCATCTTTCCCTCCAAGCAAGATTCACAGGTTGGGAGATCCTCCACCACTAATGAACCCAAAGGTCCATCATCTATCAACCTTTGAATTCTGCTTAGGTTAATGGACCAAGCCTAAGATTCCAAAGATATGTTTGGTTCATCTTCGAAGGTTCTTTTCTCTTATTGGAATTAGAAGATGAGTTATTAACTTCAATTTGCATCGTGGGAGGTTTTGGTTCAAGTGTGTATAAATTTTCTATCAATGCACCCGAACACATAATGTCCCTATTCCTTCTTATAACAACTCTGTCATTAAAAGAAATAGCATATCCATCCCTAAACAATTTAGAAACCGAAATTAAATTCTTTCTAAATAAGGGTACATAAAGGCAATTCTTAAGAACCAAAAGTTTATTTTTCTCAAAAGATAAATGAATATCTCCCACTGTAACAGCCGCCACCTTCGTGGCATCACCCAAGTACACGGTAATCTCCCCCTCAGCCAGTCGTCTGGTTTCTTGGAACCCCTACAAAGTATTGCAGACATGATCAGTGGCTCCCGTATCTACACACCAGGTGCCGGTAGATAACACCGCTAAACATGTTTCAACGACTAGACCAAAAGATATACCTTTGTTCTTGCAGTTGGGGCAGTCCTTCTTCTAGTGTCCAGTCTGCTTACAAGTGAAGCACTTGCCTTTCGGCTTCTTCACTCCTCCCTGAGTACCTCCCACCGCCTTCTCCCTGGTTTGTTTCTTCTTCTTGTTGCCTTTCGGCTTAGAAGTAGAAACCTTCTGGGTCACCACGACATGCACCTGAGTACTCTGACGAAATAGTCCCTCTGCCGCCTGGAGTTTTGTCAGAAGTTCCGCCAACGAATACAACCTCTTGTTCATATTGTAGTTCTGCTCAAAACTCCTAGGTAGAGACTGGTGTATGATATCGACCTAGGTTTCCCCATCGATCTCAGCTCCTAGGACCTCTAGCTCATTCAAATGAGCCATCATCTTTAGAACATGATCCCTCACGGGTGTTCCCTCGATCATGGTGGTCGTTATCAAGTTTCTCATGGCCTCTTGCCTCGCAGCCCGATTCTTGTGTTCGAAAAGCTCCTTGAGATTGAGCATCATATCATAAGCAGTGGACATGGCTTGATGATGATGTTGCAGTACATTTGACATAGATGCCAAAATGTAACACCGTGCCATCTCATCGGCCTTGATCCACTTCTTATAGCTCTCTCTCTCCTTTTCCTCAGAATTATCTGCAAGCTTGGGAGGGCACTCTTCGAGGAGTACATATTTGTATTCCTCAGCAGTCAAGACAATGTCTAGATTCCTCTTTCAATCTACATAGTTGGGTCCAGTAAGTTTGTTCTCTTTCAGTATCACAGCAAGTGGGTTAAAAGTCATTTTGAAAGAAAACCTAAGAATCACATAAATCAAAAAATTAGATTTCAAAAAATTATTGATTCCTCAAACAATAAAATTTTAAAATCAACCAACACCTTAAAACACCGAGAATATCGTATGCCACGATAGTGTGGACGTATACGAATTCTACATTTGTAAGAGGAGGTTTTACCCATTAATTTTACTATCTTGTCAACCTAACTTTTTGACATGTAAAATTAATAGTTGGTTCCAATTTGGCCCTACAAATAAAAGCAGTGACTTCGATGGGGAGGATACTTATATTTGTATCTAAGTGTTCACCATTACTCCGTACCAAGGTAATTATCTGGGGTTATGTGCCTTACGATGGGCAAGTACACACGCTCCTTAATAATTTCCTATAACCATATTTGACCTTGTGATCCGCAAAAAAACCCATCCAATATGGAGGAAGGCACTCAGAGCCGACGTGCAAGTTTGTTTGCATCACTTGTCAAATCGTAATGGAGGCCGTGGGAATTTTAAAAATTCCCTCTCCCACTAAGTAATTTGAAATTGAGGAATTTTCCTAGCCTATGACATGCATATCAAACAAAAAGCAATAAATATGAAAAATAAATTATTTCCCAACTATTATGGCTTTTTTCTTCAATATATCTCCCGTCGCATCGCCATCTCGTCCGCTCCTCCTACGCCATGTATGAGCCATCCAGAGATCCGAGCCAAGACTAAAACCTATTTTAATTTACATCCATTGATCCTATACTCCACGAGGGAGTGTACATGAAATCTAGATCGAAAGTAAAATAAAATAAAGAGTGGCTAAACAATGCCATATTTAATTTACAAAAACTAAATACTAGTCTCGTCAACCCCGAGGATTCAACAAATTAAATATTTACACACATACAATCACATACACACATATGGCCATAATAGTCGAATCTTATACCTGCAACCAAAGATTTAAACTACGCATATCCTACTATTATCCGGCACATATAATATATGAAAAAGTGTAAAAAATTAACCAAATCCTAAACACATAAAACCGGAAACCTTGGCTCTGATACCAATTGAAGGGTTATGCTTATCGAGTCCGTGAGGGGAAACTTCGCTTCCCACTTCGCCTCGGTAGCATGTCCATGGTGATCCCTTCGATGTCCCCGGATTAAAAAAAATTAATCCTAGACAAAAGGGATTGCCCAAACCACCAAGTCATCGTTTTGTTATTCGTTTAGAGAGATCACTTGAACAAACTAGTTGTTCAAGCGATGATCCTATATTCTACGAGTAGCCGCGGAATAGACGATGTCCGGATCACCGGTTTTCGTGTTTATGCTCGGGATCCAAGTATTATTTATCCATTTACAGATTTATAACATGCTTATAATTGAAAAACAAATACAAGCAAGTAACAAAAAGAGAAAGAAGAATAGGTATACCTCTCGATCTTCTAATGTATGACTTTCCTCCTTTTGGACGTCGTGTGGGCGACGATCTACCAAAAGTCGAAGCTCCTAGATCGCAAATCTTCCATCCTTGCTCTTCCAAAGCAAGAGGAAGAGTAGAAACAAGCTTTTTCTCCTCCCTAAAACCAACCAACAAGGAGCACACAAACTCCTTGCCGCCGACCAACTAGAAGGTGGAGAAGATGATGGAAAACAATCAAGACACCAAGGGAAGCCCTATCTCTTGTTTCCACCACCTAAGGAGAAGAGAGGAGGGGCTTTGGCCGCCAGCCAAGGGCTGGAAAAATGCTGGAAGGGCTGCTGGACGCCGGCCAATGAAGGAGGAAGATGAAAGCAATCACCTTCCTAAATTGGTGCCACCCTAGCTTCCAAACCCGAACCCTAATCCTATCTCAACTAGGATTCCTCTCCCTTGCCGCCCAAAAACCCTAGCTCTCTTGATGTTGTTCACGCCAACTCCCATGCCCTCCTTTTATAGAGTTAGGGATAAGTCATGAATTAATCTCCTCCATTGGTTTTAGGGATTAATCTCAACCGTCGGATCTAGAGATTTAATCTCAACCGTCGGATCTTAGAGATTTAATCTCTACCTATGGATATTAGAGTTTTGTTTATATCCATTGGATCTAAGCTTCATGAGGTGTTAATAGGCTACATTAGGAACCATGAGGAGGAGTTGGATCTTGGCCACCCATGGATCAAGCCCACATAAAGTCCGATCCACTAATGATGATCCAATCCACTAAAGGATCATCATTGATCTACCTCACCAACCCCCATAAGATAATATGGGCTCCATATATTATTTGTACATTTTCTCCCCGTGTTTAAGATCTTGAATGTCCGTCGATTAATTAATTTATTGACCATTAATTTATCAACATCTAACTCCTTGAGTAGTACCACTCAACCTTTTCATCATGCCAGACCAAGTCCACCTGCAGGGTTTACATGATGAACCTTATGAGCTCCTCAAGGGGACATCATCATCCTAATATATAGGACACGGTTTCCTCCTATAATCAATGGTACACCATATAAATAATATCATCTCCCAACTTATCGAGCCTATCGATTTAATCTATAAATCTCGCCCATTGGTAAATCAAAGAGATGAGTACTAAGTATATGTGCCCGTTATTTTATCGGGATTAAGAGCATGTACTAAATAATATATGAGGTCTGATTCGATTATGTAGTCAGTAATAAATCGAATCACCTCTAAGTCGGTCCTGCTGAATACACACAAAGTGCACTAGTGTGATTCTGTGGTCAAGACAAACCAATACCAAATCACACTACAACCATTCCGATGGTTTGTCCAAAGTCATCTCGGTTGTGAGCCTTTACTTATACTTTTCAAGGAGCCAATAATATGATCTCCCGTGTGATACTACACACTATGTTATCTACAATGTAAAGTATTAGACAATATTGCATAACCATAAAAATATGCAAACAATGATCATGTGATTCTTATTTCAAAATAAAGATGTTCATACAAAAGGTAGACTTTTCAGTATACATCTCTACAATCTCCCACTTATACTAAAAGAGTGTCACATACTCAGCTTTCATGGTGGAGTTGAAGTGGGAAGCGATGTTTCCTACCTTCAAGTGGTATCAGAGCTTCGGTTCTGGCAAAACCTTCACCAACACCATGTTGGACTTTCCCATCACCAAGCTCCATGCTTGGATTTTCCCATGACAATCCCATGTCATGAGCTTTGTCTATAATCAAAATACTATCAAAGTACTGCTGGAGTCAAACTCGAGTCAACCTAAACCGATTGCAGCAACTGTTGGGTTTCCGGCAGCGCGGCGTGTGTGTGTTCGATCATGTTTCGTAAACACGAGCACAGCGGAAGCAATTAAAAATAATAAATCTATATTTATTACAACACACACAACACACGCATGCTATTACAACAAGTGTAGACATAACCGTAAATTAAAATTGCAATAAAAGGAAATTAAACTACGTTATACCTTTCGTATGACGTGTAGCGGGAACGACATCAACCGGAACGATCCTCGTAAGAATCGTCTCTATCCGTATCCACGCCGAGCTCCTCAGGATGACTTCGCTAAGTCACGAGCTTCATCTTCGTACGGGTTACTAGCCTCGTGTTGAAGACGACGTGATCGAGAGATGATCACGATCCGAATCCAAATTCGGATCCTAAAACGAGTTCTCAAAACTCGCTTCTCCGGAGAGGTATTCGTCAACCGTTTGATGAATCCTTCATCCTCCACCTCAGAGGATTACCGGAGATCAAATCCCCGGTAAGTTAGCCGCTGTCGGAGCACTAACCGTCGTCCAAACGATGCTCCGATGAGAGGAGGAGAAGCTGTCCAGAAAACTGGACAGCTTGGTGGAGGATATAGGCGCCGGCCAACCAAGGAAAGAAAAGCCTCACCTTGATGCCAAACCTATAGGAGATCACCGGAGGGTTGCCGGAGGTTCACCGGCTGGAGCTTGGACGCCGGCAAGGAGCTGGACGGCGCCACCACAAGCTGGGCGGCAACAATGTGTTGGGCGGCAACAACATGTTGGGCGGCTAGGGTTTGGATTAGTCTTAGGGTTAGGGTTTAAGCCCTATTTTATAGAGAACTAATTCTCTTAATGGTTAATGGATCATATCCATAAAGCCCGTTAACCCGCTCCATTAAGATAAGTTAAAATAAACCAAACCATGATGGTTTATTTTAAGTTAAAACGAACCGAACCAACCTTTGGTTCATTCGTTTAATATAAACCAAACCCTTTGGTTTATTCTCATCCATTGGATTAGAACCACACCATTGTGGTCCATCCATTATGTCTTCATAAGACACGGCCCATCCACGCTTCCATTGCGACTGAAACAATTTCATGCTCGCTTTATGTTTGGTCCAACCAAACATAGTTTCTCTCGGTCTGAGAATCCCATACTCAAGCTCGTTTTAAATCCTTTGGATTACACTCGTTGTGCGTGTGACCAAATAGGTTCTCGGTTTATGTTGGCCGTCTATAATTAACCATTAATTATAGAACGATCATGAGTGGCACCTAGTAGTACATCATGATCCCCAATTAACCAAAATGATCAACGGTTGATCCGTAACTATTTAAAACCCTTCAAGAGAGCTCGAATGAATCGTGCCCCATTCCTTCACTCATCTTATACCCACTTGGTTCAGACATGGTCTATTGTGTCAGGGCCTCACTAGGTCGACTACACACTCTAGCTCAAGTATCATTTCCTCGTCTACGGATTCTAGTTACTCCACATGTATCGAAGAGTACCTTACTCTAAACATGTAATGCTTTGACCAAAGACTTTAGTAACAATCCGACGAGAGGCCATGGGTATACATCTCCTCGCAAGGAGTGGTGAATCCTTTATAGGCTATTCAAACACCTTCGATCACTTCGACTTATACCCAATCATCTCGGGTCCACATCTCCTTAGAGATGTTTGCTTAAGATGTCAAAGCATAAGTCTCCATGATCAAGATGACTTGAATACCGCAAGTCAAAGGAACATCGCACTTAAGCCACAAGAAGAACTTCATTGACATATCTATATATGCAGAGAACCATATGAAGTCTTACTACCGGTCACCCAATGAACTAGTTACCATAACTAGCATCCACGATTAACTCCGACATCACTATGTCTCCACCAAGGATAATCACCGCTTGATACACCAAGGAGTATACCTCGTGCTAGTCTCAGTAATTGATGGTGTCCAGGATCCATCAATTCATCGACTAGGATAATTCCGATACATCACAATTACACATGTAGAGATACTCACTAGTTGTGATCCAATCACAAATTCTCTCATGCCGTGAATCGTATCGTGGACATTCAGTAAATGAGTTTAAGATCCAATCAAATACATAAAACATGTATACTCAAATAGTGAATCTTCATTTATCATATAAATGGTTCATACATAAGGCGATTGCCTTAGGACATCTCTCATATATTACTAACAGACTTTCACTTGGCCTAATGCCAATCGCTACGGTATCCAATACCATAAGCTCTAACATGACCCTCAAACTTACTTTGAGGTAATGCTTTAGTCAAAGGATCCGCTAAGTTCCTTTCAGTGAGAATTTTCTCGATTTGTATTTCGTTCCTACTTATGATCTCTCTGATAAGATGATAGCGGCGAAGCACATGTTTGGATCATTGTTGAGACCACATCAAGTTCATAGATGAACTTATTGATCCAAACCGCTTCCTTTGCTGCTTCCAAAGCTGCAACGTATTCTGCCTTAGTGGCAGAATCCGCTATAGTGTCAAGCTTGGAACCTTTCCAACTTATTGCGCCTCCATTTTAGGTGAATACATACCCAGACTTAGACATGGAATCATCCTTGTCTATCTGGAGCTGGCATCCGTATACCCACGTATCACCATGTACCCTTCTCCATATATTAGGAATGCATCCTTAGTTCTTCTCAAGCACTTAAGGATCGTCTTAACAGCCACCCAATGATCCATTCCTGGATCAGACTGGTATCTGCTCGTGACACTCAGAGCATACGATACATCGGGCCTTGTACATAACATAGCATACATGATAGATCCTATTGCGGATGCATAGGGAATCTTACTCATGCAAATCCTCTCGTCTTCTGTGCGCGGACACATAGACTTCGAAAGGTGTACCCCATGCCTGATGGGTAAGAAACCTTTCTTGGATTCCGACATACTAAACCTCTTTAGCACTCGGTCTATATATGTAGACTGCGAAAGACCAAGCAACCGTTTCGATCTATCTCTATAGATCTTAATCCCGAGGATGTAGGTTGCTTCTCCCAGGTCTTTCATGGAGAATGTCTTGGATAACCAAACCTTAACTGACTGTAAGATTGACACATCATTTCCTATAAGTAATATGTCATCGACATACAATACTAGGAACACGACTGCACTCCCACTAACCTTCTTGTACACACAAGGTTTGTCTAGATTTTGTGAGAAATCAAACTTTTTGATCGTCTCATCAAAACAGATATTCCAGCTCCTAGATGCTTGCTTCAATCCATAAATGGACCGTCGCAATTTGCATACCTTGGTTTTATCAACCGATGTGAAACCCTCAGGCTGTATCATATACACGTCCTCGAGCAGGTTTCCATTAAGGAAAGTTGTTTTCACATCCATCTGCCATATCTCATAATCATAATGAGCCGCTATGGCCAGGAGCATCCGAATGGATTTAAGCATAGCTACAGGCGAATAGGTTTCGTCATAATCAACACCTTGCTTTTGACGATATCCTTTCGCCACCAATCTAGCCTTATAGGTAATCACATTACCATCCATGTCGGTTTTCTTCTTGAAAACCCACTTGCACCCTATAGGATTTATGCCTTCAGGTGGGTCAACCAAGTTCCAAACTTGGTTTTCGTACATGGAATCCATTTCCGACTTCATGGCACCAAGCCACTTATCCCTTTCTGAACTTGTCAGCACTTCTTCATAACTGGTAGGCTCCTCATCATCAATGAGTAACACGTCGTTCGATTCACTTACGAGAAATCCATATCTCTCAGGAATATTGCGTGTTCTACCAGATCTACGAAGATGTGGTGTTACAATAGTCCAGTCGGGATTGCTCGTCACTATGAGTTGTCGGTGTTGTGCTTCACCCGGGTATCTCATCAATGTCTATTTGAGTCTCTCGAGCCTCCTCAAGCTCGGCTGACACTCCCCTTTTTTCTTACAGAGAAAATCTTTCTCTAGAAACACGGCATGCCTTGAAACAAACACCTTTTGTTCCACGGGATGATAGAATTGGTAACCCCTTGTTTCCTTAGGGTATCAACAAATAGACATTTATCGGACTTAGCATCCAATTTATGCGTCTGATCAGCTTCACATAAGCGGGACAACCCCATATCTTCAAGTAAGATACATGAGGTTTCTTACTATTCCATATCTCATATGGAGTAGTTGAGACTACCTTGGTTGGCATTACATTTAACAAGTAAGCATTATGCGAAGTCATAGCCCCAAAGGACTTGGGAAGAGTTGCATGATTCATCATTGACTGACCATGTCCAACAAGGTCGATTATGCCTCTCGGATACACCATTATCTTTGTGGTGTATAGGAGTCCATTGAGACAATATGCCATTGTCTCTTAGATAATCAAGAAACTCTTGACTTAAGTATTCACCACCTCGATCCGATCAAGTATTTTAATACTCTTGTCATGTTGTTTCTCTACTTCATTTCTGAATTCTTTGAACCTTTCAAAGGCTTGGACTTGTGTTTCATCAAGAACACATACCCAAAGTGATCATCGGTGAAGGTAATGAAGTAGCTATAGCCTCCTAATGCTTGAGTTGACATAGGTCCACATACATCAGTATGTATTAGACCTAGTAACTCTCCCACTCGTTCACCTTTTCCAGTAAAAGGTAACTTAGTCATCTTGCCTTTTAAGCATGATTCGCCTGTATCGTATGAAGCCAATTCAAACGATTCTAGAATTCCACATCGGTGTAATTCGGACATGCGTTTCTTGCTTATATGGCCAAGACGGCAATGCCACATATAGGAGTCTATTTGATTATCCTTTTGAGCACGCGTGTTGCTCGCTTCGATATTGCAAATGTCACCGATACGCCCAACGATAAACACCATTGCTTAAAGTTCCCATAAAGAACTCCATTCAAAGTTATGTAACAACAATTGTTACTAAAAGTCAAATGGTACCCATTTCTATTTAAACAAGAAATAGAAATGATGTTCTTTATCAACGAAGGAACATAAAAGCAATTGTCCGGGGCTTCTAAGACAAGTCCTACAGGAGTTCCAACAAATACGCTCCGATGGCGAGTGCAAAGAACCGCTGCTCTCCATTCCCAACACGTAAATTTGACTCTCCTCGACGAAGTCTTCTTCTATTCCTTAGCCCATGTATGTCATTACATATATGTGAGCCACACCTAAGATCAAATACCCAAGTGTCCGAGGAAATAGAATGACAATCAATAAAGAAGATTTCAAGAAGATGGGGCATCCGATGCCTTATCCTTCTTCACTGACTCAAGATAAATCTTGCACTTTCTTCAAGAATGGCTCTCCTTGCCATAATGATGGCAAGTTTCCTTTGTGCTAGTTCTACCTTCTTAGCCTTTCTTCTTTCCTTCTCATTCCTTTGACTTCCTCTTAGAACCTTTCTTCGAGGAATCAACTAATAGCACGCCCCCCGCTTCATGCTTCTCAAGACTCCACAGCCTTCAAAGATATCGAGCAAGACTACAGATGAACCTCCTAGCATCTCAGAGGTGAAGAGGAGCTTGAGACTTCAAACCTTTCAATCTCACTTGCTCATCAACCAACTCACAAAGATGAAGGACTACGATATGAGCATCCATATGCTCATGCCGCCAGAGCTTGGGTTCCATCGGCTAGCATGATGCAACTCATTTGTTCGTAATCACTTCACATGTTTCGATAGGCCAACAATTGGTCCAGAGTTGCATCGTCACTAGGACAAGTGAAGAGGCGCTCGAGGACATTTGCAAGCTTTTCAACCTTGAGAACAATTCTCAAGCTTCTAAGCCACCCATGAAGCTTCGCCCACCAATTTATTCAATCCAAAATGGAACGCAAATTCAAAGACATCATGATCAATCTTAGAAATACAAAACGAGCATATATGAGAAAGATGATTTTAAAATGCATCAATATACATTTATAAATCCCATTCATTTTTCGAATTTCAAAAACCCCAAAATCACTTCGGGAGATCGTAGGTCCATCTCCGAATGGGCTGATATCCATCATAGATAAGAACAACCTTGGAGTGAGTCCAACAAGCCATTCTTAGCTATGATGGTGGGTATCAAGTATACCGATTACATATCATGTATATGTAACTATCACAATGTGCTATCAACTAATTGAATGTTTACACATACATTGGGTTGTTAACACATTAACAAGTATGCATCATATGCATAGCACCCAACTTCACCTCTCTTCATATCGACCTTGGAGTGAGTCCAACAAATCGATGCTCCATGTTAAAGCCGACCCATTAATCGCGAAATAGTTTTAATATGGTTAGAGCGCATTCAACCAAATAGCCAAGCTTGGAGTGAGTCCAACAACCCAAACTAACGATTGACCTCTGACTCTTACCATATTAGAGTTAAACTATTCCAATGATTTGAACATGTTCAGGTTCGAGCCGGGCTTGGAGTGAGTCCAACAACCCAAACAAGAAATGTAACTCGGGCTCCAACCATATTAACGAAGGTGTAGGCTTTAATATTGATTAAGGGTTTTATGTCTCATCCTCTTTGCATGCAAATAACTATTATCTACATGGCATGGCATACATGGCATACATCTACATGTCACGACACGCATGGCATAATGTTATGCATCTAATGCAATTACATGGCATACAATTATGTCATGTATATATTTCCTTATATGTCATAACTATTTATGGAAATAAAATATGTTTAAGATTTGATTCTCCAAATCAAATCATAATTAAATTAGGAAACAAATTTCCAAATCTAATCACATATTTTATTCATGGAATTATTTGATTAAGGAAAATCTATTTAGGAAACCAATTTCCTAAATCATTAAAACTACTTATGGAAATAAAATATTTTAAGATTTGATTTCAAATCAAATCATGATTAAATTAGAAACAAATTTCAGAATCTAATCAAATATTTTATTTATGGAAAATATCAATTTCCATAAATACTTCCAACTTTCCAAAAGTGGAAGATTTACAAATACTTCTAGACTTTCCAAAATTGAAAAATTTCCATAAATACTTCTAAATTTCCAAAATTAGAAAATTTCCAGAAATACATTATGACTATCGCAAACCATTTTACGATTATGTCGAAACACAACCTGGGCTCGATACATCAAGTTGTTTCCGCATGGCAGGTGTGTGTTCGATCATGTTTCGAAACATGAGCACAAATGGAAGCAATTAAAAATAATAAATCTATATTTATTACAACACACACAACACACGCATGCTATTACAACAAGTGTAGACATAACCGTAAATTAAAATTGCAATAAAAGGAAATTAAACTACGTTATACCTTCGTATGACGTAGCGGAACGGCATCAACCGAACGATCCTCGTAAGAATCGCTCTATCCGTAGATCCACGCCGAGCCCTCGATGACTTCGCTAAGTCACGAGCTTCGCTTCAGACGGGTTACTAGCCTCGGTTGAAGACGACGTGATCGAGAGATGATCACGATCCGAATCCAAATTCGATCCTAAACGAAGTTCTCAAAACTCGCTTCTCCGGAGAGGTATTCACAACCGCTTGACGAATCCTTCGTCCTCCACCTCAGAGGATTACCGGAGATCAAATCCCCGGTAAGTTAGCCGCTGTCGGAGCACTAACCGTCATCCAAACAACGCTCCGACGAGAGGAGAAGAAGCTGTCCAGAAAACTGGACAGCTTGGTGGAGGATATAGGCGCCGCCAACCAAGGAAAGAAAAGCTCACCTTGATGCCAAACCTATAGGAGATCACCGGAGGGTTGCCGGAGGTTCACCGGCTGGAGCTTGACGCCGGCAAGAGGTCGACTGGGCGCCACCACAAGCTGGGCGGCAACAATGTGTTGGGCGGCAACAACATGTTGGGCGGCTAGGGTTTGGATTAGTCTTAGGGTTAGGGTTTAAGCCCTATTTTATAGAGAACTAATTCTCTTAATGGTTAATGGATCATATCCATAAAGCCCGTTAACCCGCTCCATTAAGATAAGTTAAAATAAACCAAACCATGATGGTTTATTTTAAGTTAAAACGAACCGAACCAACCTTTGGTTCATTCGTTTAATATAAACCAAACCCTTTGGTTTATTCTCATCCATTGGATTAGAACCAAACCATTTTGGTCCATCCATTATGTCTTCATAAGACACGGCCCATCCACGCTTCCATCATGATCAAACAATTTCATGCTCGCTTATGTTTGGTCCAACCAAACATAGTTTCTCTCGTCCGAGAATCCCATTCTCAAGCTCGCTTTAAATCCTTTGATTACACTTAAAGCGTGTGACCAAATAGGTTCTCGGTTTATGTTGGCCGCCTATAATTAACCATTAATTATAGAACGATCATGAGTGGCACCTAGTAGTACATCATGATCCCCAATTAACCAAAAGATCAAGCGTTGATCCGTAACTATTTCAAACCCTTCAAGAGCTTCGAATGAATCGTGCCCCATTCCCTTCACTCATCTTATACCCACTTGGTTCAGGACATGGTCTATTGTGTCAGTCCCCACTAGGCTGACTACATCACACCTAGCCCAAGTATCATTTCCTCGCCCTACGGATTCTAGTTACTCCACATGTATCGAAGAGTACTTTACTCTAAACATGTAATGCTTTGGCCAAAGACTTTAGTAACAATCCGACGAGAGGCCATGGGTATACATCTCCTCGCAAGGAGTGGTGAATCCTTTATAGGCTATTCAAACACCTTCGATCACTTCGACTTATACCCAATCATCCCTGGTCCACATCTCCTTAGAGATGTTTGCTTAAGATGTCAAAGCATAAGTCTCCATGATCAAGATGACTTGAATACCGCAAGTTAAAGGAACATCGCACTTAAGCCACAGTAAGAACTTCATTGACATATCTATATATGCAGAGAACCATATGAAGTCTTACGGCTGGTCACTCCAATGAACTAGTTACCATAACTAGCATCCACGATTAACTCCGGACATCACTATGTCTCCAGCCAGTGAGAATCAGCTGCTTGGATACACCAAGGAGTATACCTCGTGCTAGTCTCAACAGAATTGATGGTGTCCAGATCCATCAATTCATCGACTAGGGATAATTCCGATACATCACAATTACACATGTAGAGATACTCACTAGTTGTGATCCAATCACAAATTCTCTCATGCTGTGAATCGTATCGTGGACATTCAGTAAATGAGTTTAAGATCCAATCAAATACATAAAACATGTATACTCAAATAGTGAATCTTCATTTATCATATAAATGGTTCATACATAAGGCGATTGCCTTAGGACATCTCTCATATATTACTAACAGCAACAATCTCTCCCTTTTTGATGATTGACAAAACTACCATCTCAAGTCTACCAATTCTCCCATATTGGCAATTCTCATATCCCAATGAGAATTCCAACGACCCCTAATTGGTAACTTGGTAACTTCTCCCCCTTTTTGACATTACATCAAAAAGGTCCTTAAGGGTTTCAATGTCTCATATCCCAATAAGATCATACAATCTTCCCCTTGGCATGCCCTCAATCTTTCTAGTGATCCCATATCACTTAAGAGAGGCAATCCAATATTCCTCCAATGAGGAAATGCACATCCATCTTCCCATGATGGATACCTCCCCCTAGAGGCTTGCTCCCCCTTGACCATTGCACCAACAATGTCCTTGGAGAGTCCCTAAGCCAATAGGAACATTTAACCAATCAAAAATAAGTCAAAGTTCAACAATGAACTCTCTTCCACCTTAAAATTGATACTCACCCTTAACACTTCTCATAATCCATATCCAATGGATTTCCACCCTTTCTTATGCTCTCCCAAGCATTTCCTAGGGTTAGGAGTGGTTAGGGGACCTTAACCTAGCTGAACATTGGCCTAACCACAAGGTTTACCCGAAATCAGCATGGTTAGTCGATCGAATGTAAACCACCAACGACACCTCATCAATTGATGGCCTCCATGTTAGTCGTGATAATCGATTTGCAAAGATTTTTAAATAAATTTCTGAAATCCATAAGTAAATATTCATAGTTTTAAAAATCTTGAAAATTCATACGTATAATATTTATCATAAACACTTTGGGTGAAAAATATTTGAAATTTATTTTACCCACTAAATTAAGAGATTGATACAAGGTCCAAAAGTTAAGAAAAACTTCGATATTGAGCCCTCTTTGTATCATTCCATTCAATGGGGATAGCTATCAAAAGATAGGCTTCATTAAGGTTTTTCAAAATGTTTTCAAAATATTTTTAAAACCTTTGATTCCTTTTTCCTAAATATCTCACTTGTATCTAGATATGTAAAATACATACAAGGCAATTAATCTAGTGAGATGTGGGTTTTTGTTCTTTAATGGTCTCATGCATATTTCAAGACAATATTATTTGATTACCATCAAATCATGCCATAGTCCTTAAATCCATTTTTAATTATATGCATGATGATGATTATGGCATAAATATGATATAGATACAAGCATATGCCAAAATCATGATGTCATGGTATGTGAAAGAAATCTAAGCATACATGACATCTAGAAATAATTCTAAACATGATCATGACATTTTAATAGATAAAAATGAAAATGATGTCATGACATGGCAAGGAAAATAAATCATGGCAAGTAAAATATGCTAAGGTATAGAATACCTAAGTGTTGAAACCAAATTGTCATTTCTAGGAATTCATTCTAATTTGCCTTAATACCATTATCTCCCAAGTGTGCCATAAACCCAAAATGGCACAACCATACCTCTAAGACCTATTTGTGCCAATTTAATCATTTTTCAACTTCTCAATCACATTGGCACATCCTAATGTGTCAACTCACCATGCCTAGGTTAACAACCCATCCACTTAGAGTTGACACACCCTAACCCATCTAGCGTGAATCGATCACGCTCCTAGGAACCCAATACCTATTGGAGCTCCTTGGGTTAACAAGGTATTCTCTAAGGATAACTTCCCTAGATACCTTCCTAATGACCATTTTAGGCTTTAAAGCCAAAGTCTTTTGGGTCTTTCCTAAGTCAACTCTAGGGGTAACTCACCCTTTGACCTTCTTAGTGGCTACATTTGATTTCTTTGAGGTCTTAGCCACTAGACACCTACCATGGTTAGACTTAGGGATAACTTCCCTACTAACCTTGGTTTTCCTATACCTAGAAATAGTTCCATAATCAAATGGAACATTATGATAAGTCTTCTTGGGCTTAGGTTTGTGACCCAAACTTTCCTTGCCCTTATACCATTTTTGAACCCTAGACTTTTAGGCATTTGACCCTTGAATTGAATTTTCAATAATCCTAAGGGTTTTCTCCATTCTCTCAAGCCTTGACCTCAAGACTTGGTTCTCTAGCTCTAATTTTCTCAATTTTGAATTTTCATTAGGTTTTTGGGAAATGTTTTTCATTTTAGGCATATGCCTAGATTTCTTGGGGTTAATGCCCAAGTTTTCTTCAATTCTCCTAATTGAGTCCCTAGGCAAGATTGATCTAGTGTTATTGTCTTAGGTTTGTCCTTAGATAAACTAACATGCTTGGCACCTAAACAATAAACCTTATTGTTTCTACTAGCATGCTTTTCATTAATAATTGCAAGAGAACTAAAATAATTTTTAGCATGCTTTTTATCTTTTGGAATTAAAGGTGCATTATTTAAATATACATTAGGGTTAGATTTGGGAGCTCCCACTATATGAGATACATCTTCTTGCCCCTTTTTTATTACATTTAAAGCACACAATGTGCTCTTTGCTTCTAGTTGTGGGGACTCCGGCATCCTTTGACTTTGGGTTGACTTTTGGTGCCGGTGTTTTCTTCTTAGCCAATTTTGGCCATTTATTATTGTAATACCCTTTCTCCCTACACTCAAAGCATATTATGTGATTTTTATTTAAAATAACAACACTTGAGTTACCTAGGGAGGTGGAGGGTTCTTCTTGATCACATCTTCTAGAGGTAGATGCTTCGTTTTGACTTTGCTCTGGAACAGAAACCCTTTCCTCCCCCTCAATGCTAGAGGTGGAGTCTCCACCAAATCATCAACATCTTCAAATGTGATGGGTGCTTCTTCCTCGGCATTCTCCTCTACTTGTGCAGGTTGGGAATTTTCTTAGAATTTTATTATCTTATTCCATAGCTCCCTTGCATCCCTATAGTCACCCAATCTAGACCAAATATGGTTAGGTAACAAATCACTAAGTAATTTTATTACCTTGTGATTTGTCTTGAAGTCCTTAATTTGATCTTGGGTCCACCTTGACTTCTCAATTGGCTTGTTGTCTTTGTCCCTAGGCATCTCAAAACCGTTTTCTACAATAATCATAAAATCAAAATCAGTTTCGATATATATCTCTATCCGTTTCTTCCACCAAGCAAAATCTCCATCGAATTTCGGTGGATGGATGTTGTAGCCAGCCATCTTGTAGTGCTTGTGTCGGCGGTTAGTCCTTGACAAGCTCCTTGGCTCTGATACCACTTGTAGGGGATCGATATATGTTGGCCGGCTAGAGGGGGGTGAATAGCCCTCAATCGTCGTACGATGGAATATGATCGTTCTAGTTGTGTGTTCGTCTACAATTGTCGTTAGCACAGCGGAATAACAATAATAATGAAACTAACAACAATACACAATCACACAACACACGATATACGTGGTTTAGAATCGAATGGTTCCTACTCCACGGGCGAGCTCACCGAGCTCTAGTTATGCGCATGACACTAACTAAACTCCTTCTCGACTACACATCGGAGGTGGAGAAACCTCTCACAAGCTATTACAACCCTAATACTACAAGAAATACAAGTAAAGAATGCTTTACAACTCTTTGCTTTGAACCTTTTCTTGTTGCTTGCTTTGGATAGTTCTTGAAGGATTAGAATGCAACAGCAATTCCCCTCCAATAGCTTCCTTAAAGGCTTGGTGAAATCCTCCATCTTGTGCTCCATTTATAACCTACATTAAGCTGATTTTGCACCCATCAGTCGACTGCTAAAAGGCCCCAGTTGACTGCCCCTGTAGTCGTTGTCTCACAACGGCCAGATCCACATTGAACAAGTTCCAATGGATCACCTACCAGTCGACTGGTGACCTAGTAGTTGATTGCCTAGTCGACTATGGAGCGTTCTGTGCTCGCGACACTCCCATCAGTCGACTACCATCCCTCAGCAGTCGACTGTTGTTGACATCAGTCGACTGCCAATCCATGGCAGTCGACTACCAGCCACAAAACTTCAATCTAACACCAGTCGAACCCTAGTCAACTTGGATTGGTCGAACCGGCACCTATGCCAGTTGACTGCTGTCGGGAAAAACCTCAAACACCAAGTTGTTTGAGCATCCGACTGTCGGGTAAACCCTCAAACATCAAGTTTCAGCCTCCGACACTCAGTCTTAGCTACTTGAACAAGTCCACCTTATCCCTCATGGAGTTCCCCACCGAAGCTCTCTTCCCTCGGCCTACGTCCCTCGGATGTGCCAAGCGCACGGCTTCGCAACACCATCCTTCATGTCTCATGCCCTCGAAGTATGCTTCCCTTTGGCCTCACTCCATTCTCTCCTCGTCCGACGGTCCCTCAGATGCACCAAGCGCACGGCTTCACAATGCCATCCTTCACCGACTCAAGGACCCCGAGCCTACTGAACTGGCCAAGTCCTCAAGACTTCCCACATGCACTAAGCGCACGACTTCACAATGCATTTCTCACCGAGCACCAAGCGCATGGCTTCGCAATGCTTTGGATTTTCCCACACCAAGCTCCATGCTTGGATTTTCCATGCCAACACCATGTTGGACTTTCCCATCACCAAGCTCTATGCTTGGATTTTCCCATGACAATCACATGTCATGAGTTTTGTCTATCATCAAAATACTATCAAAGTACTGCTCGAGTCAAACTCGAGTCAACCTGAGCCGATTGCACTAATAACATATAATCTGATCAAAACATATAATATAAACAAAACTTGGGAAAAGAAGCAAGATAAAACCAACCAAAGAGCTACTTATACTGCAGGTGAGAAATACTTACTTCCTTTTTGCTAGATTCACTAAATGTACCGCTAGGGTTATGAAGATCTTCTACATGTTTCTTAGCCCTAAAAGTGATCCTTGCATATACCAAGCACTTGTGAGAAACTCCCCTTGAAAACCCTCCTCAAGAACACCAACACAAGGGGATTATGGTTCGGTGAAGGAGGAAGGAGGAGGGAAATTTTTGGCCAAAGATGAGGAAGAAGAAAGAAAAAGGAAGGTGAAATGGTTTTGGTTTTCTTGCTCCCTTTAATCTCCACATTAATAGCTAGGGAGATGACGGAAAAAAACTTTTCATCTTCTCATGGGGAGATGAAACAACTCTTCACACTCTCATCTTCTCATTTATCTTCTTTGTATATTCCTTATCTATTTTAGCCAAGAATTGTCCTATAGCCTAGTGGTATCAAGGCTATATCACAATTAGCTGGTTCACGGTTGAATCCTAGCTATAACAAACCCTATTTTATTTTTGAGCATTACTCTTTTCAATCAAGTTAGCCTTATGGTGAGTGTGAGATGTGCCTAAGGTATTATACTTAACCATAAATTTCATGCAATTTTACCCAAGGTTAAGTGTCATCCTAAAACAACCAACATGATCATAACACAAACATGATCCTAATTGCATATCATGATCATAAATCAAGTATTATCACTAATTTCACATTATCATCATGAATCACATAAGTCATGTATTACACCCAACCACAAGTCAACTCCCCACATCATCATAAGTCAACAATTTAATGAGATATAAAATAAGTCCAACTATGGTTGACTATCCTAGGTTTCTCTAACCCTTGAGGATAGACTTGGGAACCCAATATAGATTTTTTCCAATAGAGTTCAACACGTACTCCTTTGGAATCTATTTCCTAACTACCATTGTAGTTTTTTTTTGTCCCCTAGCAATTAGACAATGGTAGGCCTTCTCATTCTTTGATCTCTTGTATCCTAGGCCCTTCTTGTTAAAACTTGCTCTTTGGCTCCCAATTATCATGTTCAAAGTGTTGGAGCCAATTGTGAATTTCTCTAAGGCCTTAGTTAAAAGATATACCTTTTCCCTAGAGGCCTTATTCCCTTCTAAGCATGCATCATACTTACTAGAAGAAATACATGTTAGGGCAATCTCTTGTCGTAATATGGTTTTGATGGTATGGCAAAGGGTTTTAGTTAGTTTGATATGTTGATTTGATATGTGCGTTGAAGTCATGCAGGACTTAGTAATTCGCACATGGAGCCATGGCGAGTTTCACATCTCATGACTCGTGCCTTGAGTCGGTGAAGGATAGCTTTGCGGAAGCCATGCTCTTGGAGCATCCGAGGGACCGCCGGACGAGGAGCTTGGAGTGAAGCCGGAGGAAGTAGACTTCGAGGCAAGAGACGCGAAGGAGCATTGCAGAGTCGTGCGCCTGATGCTGCCGAGGGACGTGGCCGCGAACGAAGAGAACTTCGAAGGCGAGGGACTCCGAGGGATGAGAGTGAGCGATTGTAACCCGGGAAGGGGTAGCTCTTAGGTGAAACTTGGCCATTTGGCCAAGTGTCGGATGGTTTTTCCCGACACCAGTCGACTGCCATGTCATGGCAGTCGACTGCTCTGAGTCGATGGGTCGATCGACTGGTCTAATGTGGCTGAATCAAGTTGATCAGTCGACTGATGGCTTGATCAGTCGACTGCCAAGGGACGGCAGTCGACTGATGTCACTGTGCACGGGCACAGAATGGAGTCGACCTCGTGGAGGACTCGACTGATCGACATCAGTCGACTGATGGGTGCCATCAGTCGACTGATGCCAGTACCGTTGGATGGTATCCAACGTGGAAAGCGGTCGTTATTGGGCAACGGCTACGGGACCAGTCGACTGATGGGTGCCATCAGTCGACTGCTCCTGTGTCAACGGGAAGAAACCCTCTTCCTCTATAAAAAGGAAGGAGATGAGGCTTTGGGGGGTAAATGCATATACTCTAATACTCTCCCAAAGTTCCCTAAAGCTTTCCATCCTCTTACCCAAGCTTATTTTCATTATATTTGTAAGAGGAGTGTTGTTGTAAAGAGGTTACCTCCACCTAGCTTTGTGCAAAGGAGAGATCTAGTGGATAGATTGCGGAGTGATTCACCGTGGACGAATCGGACCGTGGATTAGCGGCATAGCCGTGAACCACGTTACATCTCCGTGTTTGTATTGTCTTTGTTTTATTTCTATTTGATTGTCTTAGTTTATTGCTTCCGCTTGCGCTAACATTTTCGTAGATGAGCAAAATACGACATCCAATGAACGAGGGCTATTCACCCCCCTCTAGCCGGCCAATCGATCCCCAACAAGTGGTATCAGAGCCAAGGAAAGCTTGTCAAGGACTAACCGCCACAACAAGCAAATTTTCAAAATGGCCGACTCAAATATCCATCCACCGAAGTTCGATGGCGAATTCGCTTGGTGGAAGAAGCGAATGGAGGTATTCTTCGAAACCGACTTTGAAATTCTATTAATAATGGAAAACGGTTTCGAGTTGCCTAGGAACGAAAATGGGGAGCCATTGGAGAAATCTAGGTGGAGCAAGAGGCAAAGAGAAGAATACTTGGCAAATTCAAAGGCCAAGCACCACCTATACAATGTCCTCCCTCAACAAGAAGTCAATAGGATAGGAGAGTGTGCTAGCGCCAAGGAAATATGGGAGAAACTAATAGAAATCCATGAAGGCACATCCGAGGCAAAGCTAGCAAGGAGAGATGTTCTTCGCTCCCAATTGTCCAATATCAAACATGAAAAGGGAGAGAAGGTAAAATCCCTACACTCTAGATTTAAGGAAATTCTAACCGATTTAACGAGTGTAGGTGAAAAGCTTTCCAACCGGGATATGGTAATGAAGGCCATAGATGCCTTTCCCCGGTCCTCAAGATGGAGTTCCATGGTGGACTCATTTTACATTTCCAAGAACCTAGAAGTGAGCACCTTGGAGGAATTCTTCTCAACAATGGAGCTCCACGAAACTAGGCTTGAAGGAATACAAGAAGAGCCTAGAATTCAACCCTCAAGAGGAGTAGCTTTGATGGCAAACAAGGGGAAGAAGAAGATGGAAGTCCCCTCCTCCTCATCCGATGAAGCCTCTACCTCCTCCATGGATAGCACGGAAGAAGCCTACATGGTAAGGAAGGTAAGGCGTGCATTTAAGAATTTTAGATTTGATAAATCTCATGATAGGAATAGAAGACCAAGGGGGAAGGTCATATGCTACAATTGTCAAGGAGAGGGGCACATAAGGGATAATTGTCCCCTCCTAAACAAGAGCAAGGAAGAGAAGAAAAAGAAAGAAGAGAAGAGGAAGAAGAAGGGGAGCAAGAGAAAGGAAGAAGAAAAGAAGGCAAAAGGAAAAGGGAAGGCCATGGCACTCAAAGCCAAGACATGGGATGACCTTGCTTCCTCATCCTCATCCGAAGAAGAAGAGAATGTCTACTCCAACCTAGCACTAATGGCTCTTCATGACTCGGATTGCTCATCCTCCACCGAAAATGAAGAATCAAGCTCAAGTGGGGAGAGCTCAAATGAAGGGGGAGCTTCTACATCCTCCTCATCCGAAGAAGAAGAAGAGGATATGGAAACTATGGTAACGAATGCCTCTCCTAAGAAAATAGTTTCCATAATTTCTAGTTTAACTAAGGACTTATTTGGAATGAAAAAGAAAAATAAAAGCATGCTTAATCAAATTAAGGATTTAGAACAAAAACTAGAAAAAGCATGCTTAAATGATAATGTTTCTTCTTGCCATGATGATGCATGCTCACATGACAATATGCCTTTGGATGTTAATGATGCATGCATAGAGGAAAATAGGGCATTAAGGGAAAAGGTAGATTATTTAACCAAAGCTCTAGAGAAATTCACAATTGGCTCCAACACATTAAATATGATCATTGGGAGCCAAAGAGCTAGCTTCAATAAGAAGGGCCTATGATACAAAGAGAAGAAAAATGAAAAGGCCTACAAATGCCTAATAGCTAGGGGACAAGATAAAAAGAAAGTAATTGCTAGAAAATGGATCTCCAAGGAATATCTAGTGAACCCAATAGGAAAGAACTTATTTTGGGTTCCAAAATCCATCCTTAAGGGTTAGAATAACTCTAGGGTAGTCAACCACATGGACCTAGCCTATATCATATTTTGGTTGACTTAGGATGACGGGACAACATATTTTAGATAGTGTTGGGTGATGATAACGTGCCCATAAATAGATAATAATGCTTATATCATGATGATCGATGTAATTCCTATGTATATTTGCAATCATGATTTATGTTTTTGAAATTTGGCACGTTATCATGAGAAATAGGTTTAAATCATGCTTTAGGTGATACTTTGTTTATTATCATCATATAATACCTAATGCATGATTATTATTTGATGAAAACATGTATTTAATGATCATAATGTGAAATTAATTCATATATGTCATTATGATCATGTAGGTTGTTAGGTTGATACTTAACCATGATAGAATTGCATGAACATATTGGTTAAGTATATACAAATACCCCCTAGGATGCATCTCACACTCACCATAGGCTACCTTGATTGAAAACTTAGCATAAGTGAGATGTTAGGATGATACAAATATCCACTAATGCCTATGGCATTTAGATGGTCATTTAAAGTATCAAAATAGCAATAATAGACCAATCATGGGGAAGGCTTATGTTTAATTCATAGACATATTGTCCAAAGATCATGGTTGGATATTTCATATGTTTTCAAAACAATTTATTACTTTAAAATATATGTATTCATGTTTTGAAACAATTGGATGCAAGACTAGGTGTTAAAATGGATACTCTTATGATCAAAAACCTAGTAGTTTTTAAAGCTTTTGGATTTTTGGCAAATACGTGGAAATATAATGATTTTTCATGAAAACATATTTTTCACTGATAGATATACTTAAAAGAAATGTGTTCCCCACATTTCATGATTTTTTGAATTTTCTAGAATTTTTAATGTATTTCTGAAATTCGGTCTGAAAATCAAAAAATCCCGAAATTCACGTGCCGATCGGTATCAACCGAACGATCGTGATGGCACGAATATCGAGGCCATTAAAGGCTGAATTCTGATTTTTAATCAACTTGTGGTATTTTCTTTCTATTAGACTTGATGCCATGTGCTTTTAACTTAGTGATAATCTTTTTGATGGTGTCAAAGGGGGAGAAATGATTATGTTTAAGTTAATTATGATAGGGGGAGAAATTAAGGGAGAAATTAAGGGGGAGTTTCATGGATTAAGGGGGAGTTGCATGTTGCTATATCATGTTTATGTTTACATGCATTCTTTCCTTTAAAATTTATATCAAAAGTTTTTACCTAACTTAAACGGATTGCCACACATAAAAAAGGGGGAGATTGTTAGGGCAATCTCTTGCCGTAATATGGTTTTGATGGTATGGCAAAGGGTTTAAGTTAGTTTGATATGTTGATTTGATATGTGCATTGAAGTCGTGCAGGACATAGTAATTCGCACATGGAGCCATGGCGAGTTTCACATCTCATGACTCGTGCCTTGAGTCGGTGAAGGATAGCTTTGCGGAAGTCGTGCGCTTGGAGCATCCGAGGGACCGCCGGACGAGGAGCTTGGAGTGAAGCCGGAGGAAGTAGACTTCGAGGCAAGAGACGCGAAGGAGCATTGCAGAGTTGTGCGCCTGATGCTGCCGAGGGACGTGGTCGCGAACGAAGAGAACTTCGAAGGCGAGGGACTCCGAGGGATGAGAGTGAGCGATTGTAACCCGGGAAGGGGTAGCTCTTAGGTGAAACTTGGCCATTTGGCCAAGTGTCGGATGGTTTTTCCTGACACCAGTCGACTGCCATGTAATGGCAATGATCGCTTCCGAGTCGATGGGTCGATCGACCGGTCTAATGTGGTGAATCGTTGATCGATCACCGCATGGGCGATCGATGATTTGATCACCGATCGCTAAGGGACGGCAGCCGATCGATGTCACCGCACGGCACGAATGGAGAATGGAGTCGACCTCGTGAAGGACTCGACTGATAGACATCAGTCGACTGATGGGTGCCATCAGTCGACTGATGCCAGTACCGTTGGATGGTATCCAACGTGGAAAGCGGCCGTTATTGGGCAACGACTACGGGACCAGTCGACTGATGGGTGCCATCAGTCGACTGCTCCTGTGTCAACAGGAAGAAACCCTCTTCCTCTATAAAACGGAAGGGGATGAGGCTTTGGGGGGTAAATGCATATACTCTAATACTCTCCCAAAGTTCCCTAAAGCTTTCCATCCTCTTACCCAAGCTTATTTTATCTCATTTTCAACTTTCTTTCGTATCAGATCTAGCAATCCACAAGAAGGTGGAAGGAGATCTCCATAGGCCGAAGAAGTTGACACCATCATCTACTATAATAACCTATAGGCTAGGTAGCTACATTTCCGCACAGGGACTATAACGCCAGTTATATGACAGGTAAAATATTTTTAAGGATCTCATGCCTCATATAATAACCTATGGGACTGGGTAATTACATTTCTCCCATGGAGACTATAATGGCAGCTATATGGCAGGTAAATTGCTAACATACAAGTTTAAGGCCCTGCACCTAGTATGACAATTGAAGGCCCTGCGCCTTGTACGACAATTAAAGGCCCTACGCCTAGTATGACAATTTAATGCCTTGCATCTATTGTGACAATTTGTGGTTCTATGTTTGATATGGCATAATCTATGTTAGTAAGAACTTGTGAAACTTCACTCAACTTCGCTCTTCAGTTTCACTAAAGAGGGGGAACTTATGATGGGTGTAGATTTTTTTAGCTAAAGGTAGAGAAGTTTTTTTTAGCAGCTGAGGTAGAGGAATTTTTTATCAGTTATGGTAGAAAAGTTTTTTTTTTATCAGCTAAGGCAAAGAAATTTTTGTTTGTAGGAAGGGCAGTATCAATAAATACTTGTAAAACTTCACTCGACTTTTCTCTTTAGTTTTACTAAAGAGGGGGAACTTATGATGGGGTCGGGATTTTCAGTCAGATACTTAGCATATTTTTTAGAAGGTATCGGGTGCGAGTTCTAACCAGTTGATATATAATTCTCGAGCAGTATGTTTAATTCTCGAGCTGAGCAGGGGTGAGCAGATTAGTGGTGCTCAGAGCTAAGTATTGTGTTGACAGAATAGTATGTGCACTCCCCGATTGATGTATGTAATTCCCGAGAAGTATGTATAATTCCGGAGATGAGTAAGGGTGAGCATATTAGTTGTGCTCAGAGCTAAATATTGTATTTATAGAGCAATAAATGTGTTGCCCGATTGATATACGTATTTCTCGAGCAATGTACATAATTTTTGAGTCCTATGTGTATTTCCCGTGCCAAGTAAGGAGATGGAGAATACTTCACAGTGCATGTGAGTGTTGGGTTTTCCTGGTCAGATTATGTATGCCCCGAGCTCTGTATATATTTCTCAAGCAGTCAATATGTTTCCCAAGTTGTTAGTGTATTTTCTGAGCTATTAGTATGTTTCCTAAGTAGTATGTCTATTTCCCAAGTGATGCATGATTTTCTGGGATTCTTTTTGGAGAAGGTGAAAAAGGGGGTTCGTGGTAATTTCGGGTACAGGAGGTGACGGGGAATGTGTTGAAGAAGTGTTGTTAATAATTTTTGTTTATATGTTTGATTAATAATTAGCAGGAAGATAGAAAGCATACAGGCTACATGGAGAGTGTGAAAGGAACTATTTTGAAAAGGAGTGGGAGAAGGGGTTACATTTTGACAGGCTGTCAGGAATATTAAAGTAAATCCACTTCAAAAAAAAAGGCGGGATGAATCTCCTATAAAAGGGGCAGAGGTAGATGGGAGTGACCTAGTCTTCTGTGCCACACCTATGTTTCCTCTTGATGTGTCATTAGACACTTAATTAAGGAGCTTGGTAGTTTATTATGTAAATATTATTTTTCCTAACTCCCCTAATTATGATTTTTCAACAATCAACATTTTTAATAAGACATTCATTTGATGAGAACGTAACTCTATAACCAGTATCACATAATTGACTAATACTCAGAAGATTAAATTCCAAATTTTCTAGTAATCAAAGTTTGTGTATTATAAAATTAGAATTTAACTCAATATCACCTGATCAAATGATTTTAAGTTTACCGTTGTTTCCAAATGCTACTGATCCTAGGTTTTTGAACCTTGGCTTCATAAACTTCAGTTGGTCTCCGGTCATGTGTCTAGAGCACCCACTATCCAACATCCATTGATCCTACATACAAAGTAGTTGGATTAGATTTTGGAATTTTGAATAAGTTTATATATTTTTATCCTAGGTTTCATCTCACCCTTTCTACATGATCAATCAGTTTATCCTTATATGTGTTGCGAGATGGCTTTCAATTTAACTTAGTTAATTTTAATGTCTTGGAAATTAATTAACCTTGGGATAGATTCATATTTAACCTTTTGTTACTTAGTGAACCTTTCAAAAGAGGGCTTCTAGGTCGTGGCAAGGTACAGAGGTCCTCTTTGATCAAAACAACAACAACTTCCTTAGACAAAGCCAACTTAAGAAATTATACACTTAATTTACTTAAGTCAAATCTTAGTCTAACTAGTTTAGGATGTGATTAGGTGGCTTCAGTTAGTTCCACTTAGCTAAGTGCACCAAGCTAGACACTCCTTATCTAACCCAAATACACTTGATTGAGTTTCCTTAATGTACTATCATCTCATCGCATCCTGATACTATGTTATCAAGGTTAATTAACCATTTTCTATCTAGCCGTTCTACTTTAAGAAATTAAATCAAACTAAGCATGCAAAACTAAAACCATAATCAATCAAGTTATTCACGTAATCATGCATACAAGTTTAGTATTTACTCCCCTTGAATCATTACTTCGGAACAGTCTATTCGCAAAGTGGATTTGATCCTTGGGAACCCAATACTTGGTTGAACCTAATTGTGTTTTAAGACTCGACTTAGGGACTCATGCTTAGATTCTTTTACCATTACCATTTACAAGCAAAACAAATGATCTATTATTTAAATTAGCTTTAAATCCATGTCTGATCTTGTTGTACACAGCTCTTTGAGATCCAAGTAATAGGTTAAGACCCTTGGAGCCCAATGTGAACCTTTCCAACGTTTTCCTAATTTCATGAATTTGTTCTTTCAATAGAGAATTGTCTTCATCAAGTCTTTTGACTTGAGTCGAGTTTCACTCTTGAGCTTGACTAGTTGAAGAGGTTAGGCTAGCCTTTTCTTAAGAATTTTAACTTCCTTAAGTAAGGTCTCGACCTTGAATTTGGACTTAGTTAATTTTTCATTTAAATATTTTATTACAACATACAAATTTTTAAGTAATGAGTGGCATACCTTAATTGAGCCTTCTGAATCAGATACAAACCGTGGCTTGACTCGAACTCGGAATTTGATTCGGGTTCACACTCAGATTCAGAATCGGAACTAGAGTTGGGTTCAAATTCGGACTCGGATGGTCTTGCCATGAGAACTAGATTGTTAACTTGATCTTGTTCTTTTTCATCCAATGACTCTTCCCACATAGCTTTGAGTGCCTTCTTGGATTGTGTTTGCTTAGTCTTTAGATCTGGTCAATTGGATATGAAATGCCCCTTCTTGTTGCACTCGTAGGATTTGTAGTCTTGTTTGGATTTTGTGTTTTGACTCGAGTCGGACATCTTCTCTTTAGTTGATTTAGTTGTTCGCCTTCTTCTCTTGATCAATTTTTGAACTAGGTTGACAAGTTCCATTTCCATTTCTTCGTCTAACTCTTATTTGGATTCATCATATTCGGGAGGAGGCTTGCTTTTTCCATTCTTTTGACCTACAAATAAGGCAATACTTTTCTCGACTGGGGCCAAATTAGACTGCTCATGTTATTCGAATTCGAAAAACAATTCATCTAAGCTAATTTTAGATAAGTCCCTAGATACTTTGTTAGCATCAATCAAGAATGCCCACAAAGTGGTCCTTGGGGAGGCTTTTAGAGCATATCTCATGATATCATAGTTTTCAACCTTTTGCTTGATGGAGTGAAGACCGTTCAAGAGGTCTTGGATCCGACCATGGAGTTGACTTGCCGTATCATTGTCCTACATTTTTAAATTAAATAATTTATTTAATAACAATTCCTTCTTACATATCTTAGTGTCCTAGGTTTCTTCATGAATTTTCATCATCTTGTCCCAAAGGTCTTTGGTGCTAATAAAGGGGCCGACATGGTCGATCTCTTCTTTAGATAAACCACACTGCAGAATCTTGATGGCTTTTGCATCTACTTCAATTTGGCATTTCATCGGGTTCGTCCATTTGTCTTATTCTAGGTGCTTTCTAATAAGTGTGAATCATATGCATATTTTAGTATTTATTTGTCATGATTTTCTAGTATTTTATTCACATATCATTCATAAAACTTTGCATTTACCTTCCTTTTATCTTTTTATTTTAGTGTCAAATGACATGATCGTGTTGTAGTTAGCCAATTTCTTGAATTTCTTGCCCATAAAAAGGTATAAAAAGACCCCATGGCTGAGAAGAAATGCATTCTGAAGATCCCAACCCTTGGAATTGAGGTTGCCATCAGGGAGCATCCTAGGCAAAGTTGCAGAGCCATGGAGAAAGAGCCCCAAGCCAGAGGAAGTCTTTAACCAACATCGACAAATTTGTTTTATCTTCTTTCTCTTCTTAAGTTTTGTTGAGTGTCTTTCTGTACTTCATTTCTATCTTTTCTCTATACTATGGAGTAATTATCCTCGATCTTAGGATGAGGGAGTAGCTCTTTGTATATTCACCTTGGATTGTTATAACTCTTTTATTTATCGATTGTGAACTTCTTGATTTGGTTTTATGGTATGTATGGTCTATCTTGTGAGTTTTCTTATCAGATATTCACGTGCTTTTGCATTTTCTAATCTCAATTTTGTAAAACTAATCATGAGGAGCTATAGCATTTAAGGGCTTTCACCTAGATTGATCCGCTAGGGTTCTTGTGACAAGCTCCAATATTGCGATCAAGATCAACTACGCATGAATACCCCGAAAGCGATTAGGACCTCTCAAGGATTTCATAACTTATCCTAGACCATAATAATTTATCTACCTTGGCTCCTATGATTAATAAGTAGTAGTTCTTGAATTGATCTACTAGGGTTTTCATGGCAAGTTCCCATATTGCGAATAAGATCCTTCAAAGGGCTAACACTATGAAAATAGAAATCAACTTAGGTAAATATATCGAGCTGATCTCAAAAAAGGCATTCGATGTCTTTAGATAGGTTTCCTTAAAGAATACATATTGATATAATAGAGAACTACCAAGATAATAGTGTTGGGTTGTATACTGAAAAGCATATCTCTCGTATGAACATCTTTATTTTTGAAATAAGAATCACATGATCATTGTTTGCATACTTATGGTTATGCATATTGTCTGATACATTACATTCTAGATAACATGGTGTGTGGTGTCACACGGAAGATCATGTTATCAGTTCCTTATAGAGTATAAGTAGAGGCTCACAACCGAGATGATTTTGGACAAACAATTGATATGGTTGTAGTGTAATTTGCTATTGGTTTGTCTTGATGATAGAATTACACTAATACACTTTGTGTGTATTGAGCAGGACGGACTTAGAGGTGATTCAATTTATTGCTGACTACATATTTGAATCAGACCTCAGATATTATGGTGTACATGCTCTTAATCCCGATATAATAACGGACACATGTACTTAGTATTTATTTCTTTGATTTACCAATGGACGAGATTTATAGATTAAAATGATAGTCTCGGTAAGTTGGGAAATGATATTATTTACATGGTGTGACGTTGATTATAGAAGGAAATTGTCCTATGTATTAGGATGATGATGTCCCCTTGAGAAGCTCATAAGGATCATCATGTAAACCTTGCAGGTGGACTTGGTCCGACATGATAATAAGGTTGAGTGGTACTACTCATGGAGTTAGATGTTGATTAATTAATCGTGATTAAATTAATTAATTGACGGACATTCGAGATCTTAAACACAGAGATATATTTGTACAATTAATATATGGAGCTCATATTTATTTATGGGGGTTGGTGAGGTAGATCAATGATAATCCTCTAGTGGAATGGATTATCATTAATGGATCAGATGTTATGTGGGGCAGATCCATTAGGTGGCCAAGATCTAACTCCTCCTTATTGTCCCTATTGTAGCCTATTAAAAACCCTCATGAAGCCTAGATCCAACGGAAACGATTAAAAGGAGGCTTGGGCTAAATCTATATAAAGGAGACCAAGGCTTGGGTGGCAAAAAATGAATTGAGGATTCTAGGGTTTGCTTCCAAATTATTAGGTGGCAAGGTTAGAAGAGGTTTAGGGTTTGGAGTTGGCTTGGTCGGCAGCAAGAAGTGGAGGAGAGGTTTAGGGTTTTGTTTCCTCTCTTCCTAAGGTTGAGCCGGCATCTCTTCTCCTTCCCTAAGGGTCGGCGCTCCTTCCTTGAAGCTTGGATGGCGGTTATTCATCTTCAATCTTTGGAGTTCAACTCTTGGCCGGCGCCCAATCTTCCTCTCCCTCTCCTTGGCCGGCGACAACAACTATGTAAGGTGACTTGGTGGTCGGCACTAGATAGGAGAAGAAGGGAGCTTTCATCTTCCCTTTGTTCGGAGCGAGCAAGGAAGGGAAGAACGTGATCTAGGAGGCTTCATCTCTTGGAGGATCGTTGCCCACACAACGTCCAAGAGGAGGATAGGACATACAATAGAAGACCAAGAGGTAAACAAGAGGTATAATTCTTGTTTAAGTTTCTTTCTTGTTCTATGCAATTTGTATGTAATTGTATGTAGCTAATTTACTTGGACCCGAAGATAAACACAAAAACCGGTGATCCATACATCATCTATTCCACGGCTAATCGAGGAAAAGAGTTAGGTTGCTTGAACAACAAGTTTGTTTAAGGGACCTCTCGAATCGAATAGCACGATGATGGATCGGTTTCTTGGGTAATCCCTCTTCGTCAAGGATTAATTTTTTTAATCTGGGGACGTAGATAGGATTGCCTTACATGAGCGATCGAAGCAGGAAGCAATTCACCACAAGTGGTATCAGAGCCACGGTTTCCGGTTTTGTGTGTTTAGGATTCGGTTACTTTTATGCACTTATCATATATTATGTGTGTCGGATGATAGTAGGATGTGCGTAGGCTAACTTTTTGGTTACAGACATAAGATCCAACAATTATGGCCATATGTGTGTGTATGTGATTGGATGTATGTAATTGTAATATTATTTGAATCCTCGGGATTGATGAGGCTAGTATTTAATTTTTGTAATTAAGTACGACATTGTTTAGCCACTCTTTTATTTTAGTTTACTTTCAATCTAGATTTCATGTACACTATTTTGTGGAGTATAGGATCGATGGATGTAAATTAAAATAATTTTCTCGACTTGGATCTCCGGATGGCTTGTACATGGCGTAGGGACGAGCCACTGAGATGACGACACGACGGGAGGCATATTAGAAAACAAAAGCCATAATAGTTGAAAAATATTTTTTTTTCATATTTATTGCTTCTTGTTTGATATGCATGTTGTGTGCTTGGAAAACTCCTCAATTTTAAATTACTAAGTGGGAGAGGGATATTTTTTTAAAAAATTCCCATGGCCTCGATTACAATTTGACATGTGATGTAAACAACCTTGCGCGTCGGCTCTGAGTGTCTTCCTCCCCATCGAATTAGTTTGTTTTGCAGATCACAAGGTCAAATATGGTTATAGGAAATTATTTAGGAGTATGTGTACTTCTCCATCGGAAGGCACATAATCCGAGATAATTGCCTTAGTATCGGATAATGGTGAACACTTAGATGAAAATAAGTGTATCCTCCCCATCGGATGTTGGGATGTATACTGAAAAGTCTATTTTTTGTATGAACATCTTTATTTTTGAAATAAGAATCACATGATCATTGTTTGCAAATGTATGGTTATGCATTTTGTCTAACAAATTACATTATAGATAACACGGTGTGTAGTGTCACATGGGAGATCATGTTATCAGTTCCTTGTAAAATATAAGGCTCACAACCGAGATGGTTTTGGACAAACCATTGGTATGGTTGGAGTGTGATTTGGTATTGGTTTGTCTTGACCATAGAATTACACTAGTACACTTTGTGTGTATTGAGCAGGTCCGACCTAGAGGTGATTCAATTTATTGTTGACTACATAATTGAATTGGACCTCGGATATTATGGTGTACATACTCTTAATCCCGATATAATAACGGGCACATGTAGTTAGTATTTATTTCTTTGATTACCAATGGGCGAGATTTATAGAGTAAATTGATAGACTCGAAAAGTTAGGAAATGATATTATTTACATGGTGTGCCATTGATTATAGGAGGAAACCATGTCTTATATATTAGGATGATGATGTCCCCTTGAGGAGCTCATAAGGTTCTACATGTAAACCCTGCAGGTGGACTTGGTCTGACATGATGATAAGGTTTAGTGGTACTACTCATGGAGTTAGATGTTTATTAATTAATTGTCAGTAAATTAATTAATTGACGCACATTAGAGATCTTAAACACGGGGAAGATATTTATACAATTAATATATGGAGCCCATATTTATTTATGGGGGTTGGTGAGGTAGATCAATGATAATCCTCTAGTGGAATGAATTATCATTAATGGATCAGACTTTATGTGGGCTTGATCCATTGGGTGGCCAAGATCCAACTCCTCCTCAAGGTTCCTATTGTAGCCTATTAAAACCCTCATGAAGCCTAGATCCGATTGTGGAAAATGAAACTCTAGATCCGACAGTGGAGATTAAATCCCTAGATCCGACGGTGGAGATTAAATCTCTAGATCCGATGATGGAGATTAAATCTCTAGATCCGACGGTTGAGATTAAATCCCTAGATCCGACGGTGGAGATTGAAAGGAGTCTTAAGCCTAACTCTATACATCCCAATAATCTCCCACTTATATTAAAAGACTATGCTATCCTCACACTGCCATACATCTGATTCCTATTCCCTCCACATGCCTATTAAAAGCTCTCTCTGGAAGGGCCTTAGTGAAAGAATATGCCAAGTTATCCTCTGATTCATTCTTGGCCACAACAACTTCTCCCAAGGAGGCTTTAGCCTAACTCTATACTACAAAAGGGACCATGAGGAGGAATTGGATCTTGGCCACCCAATGGATCAAGCCCACATAAAGTCTAATCCATTAATGATAATCCATTCCACTAGAGGATTATCATTGATCTACCTGACTAATCCCCATAAATAAATATGGGCTCTATATATTAATTTTACAAATATCTCCCCGTGTTTAAGATCTCGAATGTCTGTAAATTAATTAATTTACTGACAATTAATTAATCAACATCTAACTCCATGAGTAGTACCACTCAACAATATCATAATGCTGGACCAAGTCCACTTGCAGGGTTTACATGATGAACCTTATGAGCTCCTCAAGGGGACATCATCATCCTAATATATAGGACACGGTTTCCTCCTATAATCAACAACACACCATGTAAATAATATCATTTCCCAACTTACCGAGCCTATCGATTTACTCTATAAATCTCGCCCATTGGTAAATCAAAGAAATAAATACTAAGTACATATTTCCGTTATTATATCGGGATTAAGAGCATGTACACCATAATATCTGAGGTCCGATTAAATTATGTAGTCAGCAATAAATTGAATCACCTCTAAGTTGGTCATGCTCAATACACACAAAGTGTTCTAGTGTAATTCTATGGTCAAGGCAAACCAATACCAAATCTCACTACAACCAAACTAATGGTTTGTCCAAAACTATCATGGTTATGAGCCTTTACTTATACTTTACAAGGAATTGATAACATGATCTCCCGTATGACACTACACACCTTATTATCTACAATGTAATGTATTAGACAAAATGCATAACCATAAATATGCAAATAATGATCATGTGATTCTTATTTCAAAAATAAAGATGTTCATACAAAAGACAGACTTTTCAGTATACATCCCAACAATCTCCCACATATACTAAAAGACTATATTGTCCTCACACAGCCATACATCTGATTCCTATTCCCTCCACATGCTTATCAAAAGATCTAGCTAAAAGGGCCTTAGTGAAATGATCTGTCGGGTTATCCTCTAATGCAATCTTGGCCACAACAACTTCTCCTGGCTTTATGATTTCTCGTATCAGGTGGTACTTGCGCTCTGTGTTTACTTGCCTTACGGGCTTGTGGTTCCTTCGAGTTTGCAACTGCACCACTATTATCACAATAAATTATGATAGTTCTGGGCAAACCCGGAATCACATCCAAGTCCATCAAGAAGTTCCTGAGCCATACAACTTCTTTGGCTGCCTCAGAGGCTGCCACATACTCAGCTTCAATGGTAGAGTCTACCATGCATTTCTGCTTGACACTCCTCCATACAATGGCTCCACCTCCCAAAGTAAACTCAAAACCTGAGGTAGACTTACTATTATCCCTATCTGATTGGAAGTCGAAATCTGTGTAACCCACAGGGAGTAATTGATCTGCCTGGTATACCACCATATAATCCCTAGTCCTTCTCAGGTACTTCAATATATGCTTTACCGTAGTCCAATATCCCTTTCCTGGATTACTCTGATATCTGCTAACCATGCAAATGGCAAAGCATATATCCGGTCTCATACAAAGTATAACATACATGAGGCTTCCTACTGCCGAAGCATAAGAAACCGCCTTCATCTCCTCTATCTCCTTTGATATTCTAGGACACATCTTTTTAGATAAAGGTACTCCATGCCTAGAAGGTAGAAAACTTTTCCTGGAGTTCTGCATGCTAAAATGAGCCAAAATGGTGTCTATGCATGAAGCTTGAGATAAGCACAACATGTTTTTCTTGTGATCCCTTATAACCTTGATCCTAAGGATGTGTCCCACTTCTCCCAAGTCCTTCACATCAAACTATTTGGACAACCATACCCTTACATCTAGTAACACCTTGACATTGTTGTAAATTAACAAAATGTCATCTACATATAGTGCGTGCACATCAGCGAAATCAGAACAAAGACTCCGAAGGGATTATGTGCGTGCAGTGCGGATCACGAAGACACGCAAAGTCAGATTATTCGTTGGATCAGTTCTTATGTTGCTATTGTGAGCAACCAGTACGTAGAGGAGTTATACTTTGAAGACTCAGTTGAAGACTATCGATGGTATTCCGAGAGGAAGATGCATCGTCTCGACAGCAGAGATCAGCACAAAAGATTGGGTTATTTCATCAGCAGCAACCTACTACCTCAGGCGTGGTTGGAGTTCCTTGATACTACCCTTCAGCACAGAAGCACTATCAGCAGAAGACTCATGTAGACAATAATAGTTACCTCCAGATATGATTTGCTTAGTACAAAGGAGAGAATATACGACAATGGTCGTATCTATTCGGTATTCTACAGTTGCAGCTCGTAGAATTAAGTAATGGGATAAAATGATCTAGGAAAATACCCAGGTTATTCGTCGCAGAAATGTGACCGCTTTGTCGTGGACTATTGGATCTAATCCCGTTCTCTTTGGGGAATGGCCAAGACCTGCATGGAGCCTTTGGATTGGATCGACAAATAATTGATCGTTCAGAGTATCACTTTAGTTTACCCTCTGGGTTAATATATTGAGAGATACTTGTAGTTTATAGGTATCCTTGTCTAGAACATTCTTAGTTTGGATTAGAAGGGTCCTTTACATCGACTTGTGGATCGGTGGTATCTCTACCGTCAGGTGAGATGGGAATCAACAATTAAGAAGTCAAGGGATGCCCTTAGACTTTGATAGACATACTTTCACTGTAGACATATCCTTACGGATGGTTAAATTGTTGGAAGTATGGCACGATATGTCTCTCGGATGTTCGTATAATCTGAGAGTATTCGGATGTAGTTTCGGATGAACTCCAAGGCTTGTCGTTGCATAGGCAAGTGGAGTAGGCGATCAGAGTGATTTCGAAGATAGTGTTGATATTGAATTCCTCATATGAGTGATAATTTTGTTGATATAAGTGTTACTAAACACTATGGAAATTAGAAGAACGTGAGTTGCGATTATAGGAGATGTTGGAGGGGATATTTATCTATTCCAGTATTCCTCCTTGAGAAGATCCGGAACTCTTTGTTGACAGAGAGATGGTCCTTTGAGATTATTCATCGATTATCGATGAAGGAATGTGATAGTTGTTAAAAGTGAATATCCTTCCTTGTGGATAAATGATCTGTCTAGACCAGCTAAGGACACCTGTGTATACTTTAAGATCGATTTACGACTGGAGCGTTAATATTGTGGTGACAGGATGTCATACAATTGTCAAGGTCATTGTGATGATTGATATATCATCAGTGAAGAGTACAGATGATGCAGGTGTGTAAAGAATACAATTTCATACTTAGTATGAATTTTATGAGTTGTGATTAAGTTGTTAGACTAATTAACGATTTATTCATCACTGGATTTGAGAATCGTGTATCCTGAACATGATTGGATCCTTTCGTGATTGTTGGAGTTGCGTAACCTGGCTACTGTTGATTGTTGTAGTTGCAGTTGCGCACTCGACCACCGTAGATGGTGGTTTACCTTGTATGATTTAGTTCTTACTGTAGATGTGGATAGAATGTTTTAGTATTACTATACCACGGACTTGTTTGACAAAGGTGATGATGGAAATCATTTAGTCGGAAGCTGGTGAAACCAGTTATAAAACCTAGACGACAGTTAACTTTTACATGAGTATTAGTTAATCCTTTCGAATGGATAAAAAGGAGGTTGGACGCGGATGCATTGTTCCAAGGAACGGAGAGATCCCGATGTAGTTGAATGAGGCGTATCTCGAGCTTACGACAGTTGTGGAACTATAAGACAAGCTGTCATATACATGACACAACTTTAGTGGTCGTTATCTTGATTTGTGGATGTATGGAGCAGGAATGCTCAAGGGATTTTAACTTGCTACTGGGTAGCTACTATAGAGTTACTGGAACGCGAACAGTTGCAACTTGTGAGATTGGTCACTATGTCTTCCATGCACTTACAGAGTGTGTGGAGTGGATTTTGGATGGCAAATGGACTTCTCTTGTGAGAACATTATTTACCGTCTCTAATATGAATATGTGTTCTGGACACACATCCACTTAAGATAGAGTTGCTACTGGAGGCACCTTATTTGAGATTTGCTATACACCCTAGTAGTACTGGGATGTATTGAGATTTGAAATGTTTATATTGGTAGAATGGTATAAAGAGAGATATTGCAGATTTTGCTGCTCGATGTTTAGTATGCCAGTAGGTAAAGGCTGAAGATTAGAAACTCGCTGGATTGCTCCAGGAAATTCCGATTTCAGAATGGAAGTGGGAGCGTATCACTATAGATTTCGTTACGGGATTGCCTAGAACACATAAAGGACATGATGCAATTTGAGTGATTGTGGATCGACTGACCAAATCAGCTCACTATCTGTCTATTTCTAGGTCGGATCCATTGGATCGTCTAGCAAAGTTGTACTGCCGAGAGATTATCAGACTGCATGGAGTATTTTTAAGTATCATGTCTGATAGAGACCCACAATTTACCTTGCAATGTTGGAAGGGTCAGCAACAAGCTATGGGCATAGAGCTTCCGCTCAATATAACATTTCATCCGCAGACAAATAGACAGTTTGAGTGTACCATTTAGACTCTGGAGTATCTATTAAGATCTTGTGTCATGGATTATGGAGGCAGTTGGGAGAATCATATTCCTTTAGTGGAATTTGACTATAAGAATAGTTACCACTCCTCCATCCAGATGACTCCTTCTGAGGCGCTATACGGTAGACCCTGTAGATCCCCCGTGTTGTGGGAGGAAGTCGGGGAATGATAGCTATTAGGGTCATAGAGTATTCAACATGAGTCAAAGTTTGTGCGCGTCATCGGATGATGGTTATTAGAGGCACAAGGTTGACAGAAGAGTTACGCAGATCAGAGGCGAAGGCCTTTGGAGTTCTTAGTTGGGGAACAGGTATTTCTGCGTGTTTCACCTATGGAAGGGGTGAAACGATTTGGGTTGAAAGGAAAATTAGCTCCATACTATATTGATCCATTTGAGATATTAGAGCGGATTGGGGGTGTAGCTTACCGGTTGGCTCTACCTCCGACACTTGCGGGAGTGCATAATGTATTTCATGGTTCTATGCAGAGGAAATGCATTCCGTGTTTAGATCATGTTCTGAAAGAGGTTCCGATTCTACCTTAGTCTAATGCAACTTACGAAGAGATTACAGTACGAATTCTTGGTCGCAAGGAGCGTCAGTTGCGGAACAAATACCTTCTGACTCATAAAGATTGGATGACAACATCATACCGATGAGGTGACTATGTGGGAGCTGGAAGATACTATCCGAGCTCGGTACTCTAATCTTGTCACTTGTGATATGTGATGATTCCAGAAATAGCTTGTTTTGGTTCTTACATTTAAGTACGAAATTTGGGGACCAAATTTTATTAAGTGGGGGAGAATGTAAAATACCGCAAAGGAATGGCTAAAGAATGGGAAAAAATAATAATAATAACATTTGGTAATTAGAAAATACCCTATGGAATTTTTCAGGAATTTTTAGGAATTTTCCTGGACTTAATTGAAATTTCTAAGACACTTTGCGGAGGAAGATTTAATAGGCTATAGGGTCTGGAATCTGACACGCTTTATTGGACATGACCCGTTTAATTGGATACGACCACATCAATATAATAACACCAGTCGTTCTCGATGTCACCTTAATTCATGAGGCATTTTATTCTTTCCCCGTCGCGATTCCATTTAACCGTGCCTCACCGAACGCTCCTCCAATAACACGAGATCTCCTTCTTCCTCGCAAAGTCTACCTCACGGCAGGGAGCTTCGAGAGCCTCGACGACCTTCGCAGGCGAGCGAGAGTAGTAGACAAACTAGGGGTCGGAGAGATTTGCGTCGGCAGTTGTTCGATCGGATGCTGCGATCTCTATCGATTGTGAGGATTTCTTTGCCGGAGATCGTCAGCACTAGGTAAGGGACAACTTCTCTTTGTCTGATTCCCTGTAGTGATTTGTGTTGGTTGAGCTTGGATTCGTTATTTGGACAGCAATTAGTGCTGGCGAACAGGGGATAGGAGAAGGGTTGGGCGGCCGGTGGAGTCTTCTAGGGTTGTTGTTTCTGTCGATGGAGTCCCAAGGGCAGGTAAAAACTCGAACTGTCTCCTCCTTTGAGTATGTTGTTTGTGTTGGTCGATTGATTTCGGGTGTAGTGTGAAATTCTATCGGTTGACTGTGAGGTGATGAGTTTGGATGGCTGTGACATCCTCCATCAAGCATGGATCAGGGTTTTGGGCTGTATCATTACTGCGACGAAGAAGAAGGCTACCTCCGATTCCTAGTAATGACTCTGTGATTCCCTTGTTTACCTGAATTGTGGATTTTGGGGTTAGGGGATATGAGATTTATTGGGTATATATCTGATATAATTCTGATTGTAGAGGAGGAGACTTTAGTTGAATTGGATTTCGTCGAGCTTTCATTAAATTGAAATGATTAGGTCCTACCTCTTCTTCACCGTGAGAAAAAGAAATATGGTTGGTTGTTTCTAATCTGCCTCTTAGTGCGGGTGATGAAGACAAATGTGAGTAAGCTTGCCATGTCTTATTTGGATTGAGCTATTTAGCAACTGTAACTAAGTTAGGTGAGTTTGAAGTTACGTTGTGAAGTTGATGTTACATCTACAGCTAGATTATTATTGGCTAGCTAATTAATAGTAAATGAAAGAAGATGGTTAGTTATGTTTGTATGTTAAATTGCAGGACCTGAATATAGGACGGTCTTTTGGACGTGGAGACTAACAACATAGTCTACACAATAGGTGGGTAATTTTCTACGCTGGTGAGGTAGATGTAATTACATTCAGATTTAGTCGTAGATATGAGCATGTTAGGTGTTCATATTATCTTGACCCTGCTCTTATTTATCTTATGCTTGATACTTGTCGTTGGCTATATTTACTCCAAGGTTGATATCACATTTCCTTTATTATGATTTAGGGTTATAGATGTGATGTAAATTGACCTAGATGTTTAGTAGGGTGTAGATGTTAGAGTACGGGTGATGACCCAATTTATAAATTGCCAAAAAGGTCATCCGTGGGTAGGTAATGCCCTAAATGTAAGGTTTATTTCCAATACCCATATATTGCATACTTATTACCAACCATGTGTTGTGCAATGGTTAAGTGAAGGGTGATTAGTGTGTCGCTACGAATCGGTGGTCCCAGCTTGATATGATTAGTAGAGTATGACTCTCTATATGATAGAGAGTGCGTCGATCAGTTGAGTGCGACTCTCTATTGGATAGAGAGTTATGATCAGTCGAGTACGACTCTCTACAGGATAGAAAGTGCATCGATCAGTTGAGTACGACTCTCTATTGGATAGAGAGTTATGATCGGTTGAGTACGGCTCTCTACAGGATAAAGAGTTCGTTGAATAGTTGAGTATGACTCTCTACATAATAGAGAGTGTATTGATCAGATGGGTATGACTCTTTGTTGAACAAAGAGTCTGTGGTAGATGTCTGTACGTGTGACAGCACATTCATGTCATTTGCATGCATTCTGACGACATAGTCTCCCTTAGGGTTGATAGAGTCGTCAGTTATCTTGCCTCCCAGGTTACGAGGGCTGACGAAGGTGGCTAGAAGGCTTAGGTCTAGGCTATGGGTGGTCTAGCATGTATGGGGGCACCATACTTGGGTTAAACCTCATGTTTGAGGTGTATCAGTCGACTGGGACCATGGGTCAGTCGACTGGTATGAGTCAACTAGAGTTTGACTTCGGGAAGTGTCCTAGTAGTCGACTGCTGGCCTGAGTAGTCGACTGATCTGGTGATCAGTCGACTGATGCCCGAAAATTCGGGCATAGAATGGAGTCGGACTCGACTGTTAGGATTAACAATTGAGTGAATGCTCCTTCAGTCGACTGATGAGTATGGTCAGTCGACTGATGATGGATCCGTTAGATTTTTCTAGCTTGGATGTAGTCATTGTCTCATGACAATAGTGGCACTAGTCGACTGATGGTCCCGGTCAGTCGACTAATAGGTGAAATCCAGCCCAGATAGGTGAAATCTAGCCCAGGCAACAGCTTTAAATAGAGCTCGTAAAGGAGGATTTGGGAACCAGTTCTTAAGAAGTTTTGGGGTGATTTGCTACTACAAATCAGGGTCTCCAAGTGCATTTCAAGCAACAACAAGGCAAGCATCCAAAAGAGAAATTATAAAGTGTTTTTCTTTACTTGTATTGCATTTCATTAGTGTAATTGCTTGTATTTGTTGTATTACTTAGTGTAATCATTTGTATGAGGTTTCTCCACCTCCGACTTGTATCGAGAAGGAGTTTACTTAGTAGTGGTGTGTGATTTGCATCGCTAGGGATCTTACGAGCCCAATCCATGGAATAGGAACCATTCGGTTCCGAACCACGTTATATCCTTGTGTCTTGATCGTGTTTGTGTTTATATTGTATATTTTCTATTTCCGCTGCGTACTAATATATTTGTAGCAAGCACGATCACGAACAAAATCCATCGAGCGACGACAATGCTATTCACCCCCCTCTAGCAGGCACATCGTTTCTAACAATTGGTATCAAAGCGGGTCACTCTTCAACGGCTTTACATCCGAGGGAGCAAGCTAGAGGGAAGATTAAAATTTAAGAGAATTTGGGTTGGGACATCAACACCCCAATTCTATATTCCATCTATAGACAAGAAGGGTTTAGGCAATGGAAGACAAGAATTGAAGATTTCTTGATGATTAAGGATTTTGAAGAATGGTCCATTTTGATGGAGGGATTTAGCTATCTAAGAGGACCAAAGGGTGGATACCTCAAGAAAAAGAGATGGACCGAAGAGCAAGTCCAAGCCTTCGAGAAAAATAAGAAGGTAGTCAAATTTATTTTTGATTTGATTCCTAATGACATCTTGTGTAGCCTAGGGGATTACATGGATGCCAAGGAGCTTTGGAGCGAATCGGCAAAATATCACGAAAACCTGCAACCGGTCCAAGAACAAGAATAAGAGGAGTTCTCATCCTCTCAAGCTCAAGAAGAAGCAAGCACATCCTCATCCTCACAAGCAAGTGAGGATTCGGAAGTTGATAGAGAATCGACATCCGGATCGGTGAAAGAGGTGGAAGAAGCACAAGAAGCCTCCACCTCTAGGATTGAGGGGGAGGAGATTAGACCATCCACTCCGGACCATCAAGAAGAAGCTTCTACCTCCGGTCGAGGAAATGAAGAATGAACTCCGGTGCCAACCACCACCATAGGTAACTCAAGCAATGTAGTTTTAAATAAAAATCATATAATTTTATTTGAGTGTAGGGAAGCCAAACATTATAAAAGTAAGTGCCCAAAGAAGATTAAGAAAGCTCCTCCGGCACCAAAGAAGAGCAAGGGGCACGTGGTGTGCTTTATATGCCGACAACCGGGACACTATAGGATCCAATGCCCTAGGAGAAAAGAAGAGGCATCACAAAAGGGGGAGCTAAGGCAAACCCTAAGGTAACCTTTAAGTATGCATCTTCTAGTTTTAATGTCGAAAAGCATGCTAGAAATAATTTAAACAATCTTGCTATTGTTCATAAAGAGCATGTTAGAAATAGTAGACACTATTGCTTAGGAGCTAAGAGTGTCCATTTTAGCAATAAGGAGAAATTTGGGACTAATGTCCCTAGAAAAACTTTACCTAGGGAATCCATTAAGAAAATAGAAGATCACCTAGTTTTTAACCCTAAATGGACTAGGCATATGCCTAGGAAAAACAATGTCCAAAGAATAGATGCAAAATCAAAATTTAGGCAATTAGAATTGGAAAACCAAGCCTTGAGGTCAAGGCTTGAGAAATTAGAGAAGACCCTTGCATAGATGCAAAATTCAATTATAGGGTCAAATGATCAAAAATATAGGTCTAGGAGTCAAAGTCAAAGACCTAGGAAACAAGAACCATCCAAGGACAAGCCTAAGCCCAAAAAGACCTACCGCAATGTTCCATTTGATTATGCAACTCAAACTAGGTCTAGGAAGACCAAGGTTACTAGGCAAGTCATCCCTAAGGGTAACTAAGGTATGTGCCTAGTGGCTAGGGTTTCAAGGAAACCTAGGGAAGCCACTAAGAAGGTTGCAAGGGGAGTTACCCCTAGAGTCAACCTAGGTAAGACCCCAATTACCAAGGCTTCAAAGCCTAGGAGGGTCATTAGGAGGGTATCTAGGGAGGTTATCCCTAAGGAATACCTAATTAACCCAAGGAGCTCAAATAGGTTTTGGGTTCCTAGGAGTGTGATCGATTCACGCTAGATGGGTTTAAGTGTGCCAACTTTAAATGGATGGGTAGTTAACCAAACCATGGTAAAGGTGACACTTTAGGATAATTTCAAGGTTATGGATACCTTGGAAATAGGTTTGAATTATTATCCTAAAAGATTTTAGGATGTGTCAATATATTTTTGGAATTATAAAAAATCAATCAATATTGGCACAATTTAGGTTTATAGGTCTTAGTGTGTCATTTTGGGTTTTTGACACACTTTGAGAGATAAGTAATAATATGAAAAAATGAGTTTAATTATAACAAATGGAAAAAAATATTAAAATTTAGGTATTATTATACCTATAAATTTTATTTGCCATATTTTATTTGTCATATAACATACCATGACATTATATCTATTTTTAATCATTTAATATGTCATGATCATGTTTAGGTTATGTTTTTATGTCATATGTATTTAATTTTATATCATATGTCATGACATCATGATCATTGGTCATGCTTAATTATGTTATCATTTATGTCATGATCATTCATGCATTTAATTTAATTAAAATTGAGTTAAACTCAATATCATGACTTGAAGTCCCATTTATAAGGAAATCAAGTAGTGTTGCCTTAGAAAATGCATGAGACCTTAATTTAAGATAAACCAAAACCCACATCTCACATCTAAATTGACATGTATGTATATTTATTTACCCTAGATACATGGTGTGAGATGATAGGATATGAGTTAAGTTTAAGGTGCATAGTTTTGCATCTAGATGAACTCAAACTCATCTAAAATCATGTTTGTGGATCATTGGGGAAGCTTATGTTCAAGCCATGTACACTACACCCAAAGAACATGATCCAATATAGGTTTTCAAAAATATTTTAAAATCATTTTAGAAAACCTTGGTGAAGTCTATCTTTTGATAGAAATCACCATTGATGAAGTTGATACAAAGTGAGCTCAAACATTGAAGTTTTTCTTCATTTTTGAACTTTGTGTTGAAGTTTTTGCGGAACCGAAGCTCTGATACCACTTGAAGGTTGACGAAGCTTTGATACCACTTGAAGGCCGGAAACTTCACTTCCCACTTCAACTCGGTCGCTTGTGCATGGCGATCCAATCTACGTCCCCGGATTAAAAAAATTAATCCTTCACAAAGAGGGATTACACAAGCAACCGTTCTATCGTCGTGCTATTCGATTAGATTTGTCACTTGAATAAACATGTTGTTCAAGTAACCTACCTCTTTTCTTCGATTAGCCGCGGAAAAGTCGATGTACGAATCGCCGGTTTTTGTGTTTGTCTTCTGGGTCCAAGTAAATTAGCCACATATAATTGTAAACAATTATATATATAATATAAAAGAACACTAATCAAAGTAAACAAGCTTATATCTCTTGTTATACCACTTGATCTTCTATTGTATGTCCTTCCTCCTTTTGGACGTCGTGTAGGCGATGATCTTCCAAAAGTTGAAGCCTCCTAGATCACGTTCTTCCCTTCCTTGCTCGCTTCGAACAAAGGGAAGAATGAAACGAAACTCTTTCTCCTATCTAGAACCGACCACCAAGTCAAGGGACTTGATGTTGCCGCCGGCCAAGGAGAAGAATAAAGGAAAGGGTCGTCGGCCAAAAGCTCCAAAGGAAAACCTTTTGTCCTTGTTGCCGCTGGCCAAGGAAGAATAAAGGAAGGAGATGAGCACCAGCCAAGGTAGAGAGGAAAATGATGGGCGCCGGCTACACCTTAGGAAGAGATGGAAGCAAACCCTAATCTCCCAACTTGTTGCCGCCCAAGCCAAAACCCTAACCCTAGCCGCCCAAAGCGAAAACCTTAATCTCTAAGTTATTCTTGCCGCCACCCCTTAAGCCATATTTATAGAGTTAGGTTTAAGCCTCCTATTAATCTCCACCGTTGGATCTAGGGATTTAATCTCAACTATCGGATCTAGAGATTTAATCTCCATCGTTGGATCTAGATATTTAATCTCCACCGTTGGATCTAGAGTTCCATTTTCCACCATCGGATCTAAGTTCCATGAGAATTTTAATAGGCTATAATAGGGACAATGAGGATGAGTTGGATCTTGGTCACCCAATGGGTCAAGCCCACATAAAGTTCGATCCATTAATGATAATCCATTTCACTAGAGAATTATCATTGATCTACCTCACCAATCCCATAAATAAATATGGGCTCCATATATTAATTGTACAAATATCTCCCCGTGTTTAAGATCTCGAATGTCCGTCAATTAACTAATTTACTGACAATTAATTAATCAACATCTAACTCCATCAGTAGTACCACTCAACCTTATCATCATGCCGGACCAAGTCCACCTGTAGGGTTTACATGATGAACCTTATGAGCTCCTCAAGGAGACATCAACATCCTAATATATAGGACACGGTTTCCTCCTATAATCAACGACACACCATTTAAATAATATCATTTCCCAACTTATCGAGCCTATCATTTACTCTATAAATCTCGCCCATTGGTAAATCAAAGAAATAAATACTAAGTACATGTGCCCGTTATTATATCGAGATTAAGAGCATGTACACCATAATATCCGAGGTCCGATTCAATTATGTAGTCAGCAATAAATCAAATCACCTCTAAGTCAGTCCTTCTCAATACACACAAAGTGTACTAGTGTAATTCTATGGTCAAGACAAACCAATACCAAATCACACTACAACCATACCAATGGTTTGTCCAAAACCATCTCGGTTGTGAGCCTTTACTTATCCTTTACAAGAAACTGATAACATGATCTCCCGTGTGACACTACACACTATGTTATCTACAATGTAATATATTAGACAATTATGCATAACCATAAATATGAAAACAATGATCATGTGATTCTTATTTCAAAAATAAAGATGTTCATACAAAAGATAGACTTTTCAGTATACATCTCAACAATCTCCCACTTATACTAAAAGACTATGTTGTCCTTATACTGTCATACATCTGATTTCCATTCCCTACACAGGCATATCAAAAGCTCTCGTTGGAAAGGCCTTAGTGAAAGAATCTGTCAGGTTATCCTCTAATGCAAACTTGGCCACAGTAACTTCACCTCACTTTATGATTTCTCGTATCAGATGGTACTTGCGCTCTTTGTGTTTACTTGCCTTATAGGTTGTTGGTTCCTTCGAGTCTGCAACTGCACCATTGTTATCACAATAATTGTTATAGTTCTGGGCAAACCAGAAATCACATCCAAGTCCATCAAGAAGTTCCTGGCCATACAACTTCTTTGGCTACCTCAGAGGATCTAACATACTTAGCTTCTATGGTAGAGTCCACCACGCATTTCTGCTTGACACTCCTCCATACAATGGCTCCACCTCCCAAAGTAAACACAAAACCTGAGGTAGACTTACTATTATCCCTATCTAATTGGAAGTCAGAATCTGTGTAACCCACAGGGAGTAATTGATATGTGTGGTATACAAGCATATAATCCCTAGTCCTTCTCAGGTACTTCAATATATGCTTTACCGCAGTCCAATGTCCCTGTCCTAATTACTCTGATATCTGCTAACCATGCCAATGGCAAAGCAGATATCTGGTCTCGTACATAGCATAGTATACATGAGGCTTCCTACTGCCAAAGCATAAGGAATTGCCTTCATCTCCTCTATCTCCTTTGATGTTCTAGGACACATCTCTTTAGATAAAGGAACTCCATGCCTAAAAGGTAGAAAACCTCTCTTGGTGTTTTGCATGCTAAAACGAGCCAAAATGGTGTCTATGTATGAAGCTTGAGACAAACACAACATCATTTTCCTACTATCCCTTATAACCTTGATCCCAAGGATGTGTCCCACTTCTCCCAAGTCCTTCATATTAAACTGTTTGGATAACCATACCCTTACGTCTGATAACACCTTGACATTGTTGCCAATTAATTACAAAATGTCATCTACGTATAGTACAAGAAATACCACTACGTTTCCATCACATTTCTTGTATACACAAGACTCATCCGGACTTTGAATAAATCCATAAGACTGGATTACCTCATCAAAGCAGATGTTCCAAGATCTCGAAGCTTGCTTCAATCCATAAATGGACCGATTAAACTTGCACACAAGATGCTCTTTGCCCTTTGCAATGAATCCTTCTTGTTGCTCCATATAAATGTTTTCCTAAAGACTTCCAATAAGGAAAGATGTCTTGACATCCATCTGTCATACCTCATAATCCATATGAGCAGCAATACAAAAGAGAATCTAGATAAACTTAAGCATGACTACCAGCGAAAAGGTCTCCTCATAATAGATGCCCTCTTTCTGAGTATACCCCTTCGCAACAAGCCTCGCTTTGAAGGTCTCAACCTTCCCGTCTATTCCTCTCTTTCTTTTGTAGATCCACTTGCATCCAATGGTTTTTACACCATTGGGTGGTTCTACTAGCTCTCATACCTAATTTGAATCCATAGATTTTATCTCAGAATTCATTGCATTTTGCCAAGATATCACATATTTATCTTGGATTGCCTCGGTATATGTCCAAGGATCAGGTTCCTGTTCGCCAGCGACTAAATCAGAAGATTCTCCCAAGAACATGAATCTATTAGGCTGTCTAACAACCCTCCCACTACGACGAGGTATTACCTATGTATCCTCTGTGACACGCGGTGCAGTCACTTGTGGTATATCCTCTTGTACCGGTGGTACTAAAGGAGTGACTTCCCCTCTCAATTCCTCCAGAACAATCTTACTCGTAGGCTTGTGGTCCATCACAGAGTCTTTCTCTAGAAATCTGGCATTCGTGCTAACGATCACCCTCTGATCTCTAGGACTATAAAACAAATCACCTTTCATTCCAATAGGATAGCCAATGAACATGCACACTTCTGTACGAGGTTCTAACTTACCAGCATCTGCCTTCAGGACATGTGCTGGACTCCCCCAAATTCGAATATGTCTCAGACTAGGCTTTTGCCAGTCCACAATTCTATGCCAGTAGAAGGCACTGATTTAGATGGTACCAAGTTCAGAATATACATTGTCGTATCTAGAGCATACCCCCAAAACGAATCTGTTAACAAAGAATAACTAATCATCGATCTAACCATCTCCATAAGAGTCTTATTCTTTCGCTCCGCTACACCATTCTGTTGGGGTGTGCCAGGTGCAGACAATTGAGATTGAATTCCAGCCTCTGATAAGTAATTCCTAAACTCTCCCACGAGGTACTCACCACCATGATCACATCGTAGTGTCTTGATACTTTTATCCAGACATTTCTCCACATCAGCCTTGAATTCTTTGAACTTGTCAAAGCATTCAGACTTGCGCCGCATCAAGTAAATGTATCCATATCTTGAATAATCGTCTAAAAAAGAGATGAAATATTCAAAACCACCTCTTTCCTGGATAGACAAAGGACCACACAAATCAGAATGAACCAATTTCAACACATCTTTGGCTCTATACCCCTTGGCCTTAAAAGGCCTCTTGGTCATTTTACCTTCTAAGCAAGATTTGCAAGTTGGGAAATCTTCCACCACTAATGAACCCAGAGGTCCATCAGCTATCAACCATTTAATTCTGCTTAGGTTAATATGACCTAGCCTTAGATGCCAAATGTAGGAGATTTGAGGTCGCTAAAGGGGGGTGAATAGAACGTGACCGTACGATGATGGAATTCATTCGCGTTGCTTGTCTACAATCTTGTTAGTGTTAGGTAGATGCTTCGGAGGCTCATTGGCTCCCATGTCCCCGGATTAAAAATTTCACTAATGAAAGAATTAATCCGGATGGGTTGAGCTTCCTTAGCATAACCTATTCGTCGTCGTGCTAACAACTTGAGTGGTCGCTTGAACAAACTAGTTGTTTAAGCAACACAACTCTTCTAGTTGGTTAGCCGCGGAAGAGACGACGGATGGATCGCCGGTTTTTGTGTTTGTCTTCGGGGTCCATGATTATACAATATATATTCATACACACACATGCATAATCAAAATGTTAAAGAACATATTCTGATCTGTAAATAAAGTTAAAATAACTTTATACCTTACGATCTTCTATCGTATGTCCTATCCTTCTCGTGGACGACGTGTGGACGAAGATCCTCCACGAGTAGAAGCCTTCTAGATCACTTTCTTCTCTACCTTGTCCGCTGCGAACAAAGAGAAGAAACCACAAATACCTTCCTATTTAGAACCGGCCACCAAATTATGGAACTTGGTGCAACCGCCGGCCAAGGAAACAATTGGATGAAGCGCCGGCCAACTTGAAGAGGAGTTGCCGCCGGCCACCAAGGAGAAAGGAAGGAGGAAGACCACCGGCCACCAATGGAAGGAGAACCGCCGGGTAAGGAAGAAGAGAAAGGCCTTAATGATGGGCGCCAGCCAAGTATTGATGGAGGAAATTGGGCATCGGCAACAACTAGAAGGTAGAAGAAAGTTACCGCCCACTTTTGCTCCAAACCCTAGCCGCCCACCTCTCCAAAAGCCAAACCCTAATTCTCTAATTCAAATCCATGATTATCCTTGCCGCCCAACCCTAAGCATCTATTTATAGAATAGGGCTTAAGCCTCTTTTAATCTCCACCGTCGGATCTAGGGATTTAATCTCCACCGTCGGATCTAGGGTTTTATCCCAACCGTCGGATCTAGGGTTTAATCCCAACCGTCGGATCTAGGATTTCATCCCAACCGTCGGATCTAAGGTTTCATCCCAACCGTCGGATCTAGGGTTTTATCCCAACCGTCGGATCTAGGGATTTAATCCCAACCGTCGATTCTAGGATTTCATCCTAACCATCGGATCTAGGGATTTAATCCCAACCGTAGGTTCTAGGGTTTCATCCAACCATCGGATCTAGGGATTTAATCCCAACCGTTGGTTCTAGGTTTTGTTTTACATTCTTGGATCTAGACTTCACAAGGATTATATTAGGCTACGATAGGGACCATAACGAGGAGTTGGGTCTTGGCCACCCGATGGATCGGAACCACACAAACTTGATCCATCAATGATGTTCCATTCCACTAGAGGATCATCATTGAACTACCTCACCAACCCCCATAAATCAATATGGGTTCCATATATTATTTGTACATTAATCTCCCCGTGTTTAAGATATCGAATATCCGTCAATTAATTGATTTACTGACCATTAATTAATTAACATCTAATTCCTCGAGTAGTACCACTCAACCTTATCATCATGTTGACTAAGTCAACCAGCTGGGTTTACATGATGAACCTTATGAGCTCCTCAAGGGGACATCATCAACCTAATATATAGGACACGGTTTCCTCCTATAATCAACGGCACACCATGTAAATAATATTATTTCCCAACTTACCGGGCATATTGATTTAATCCATCTAAATCTCACCCACTGATAAATCAAAGAAATAAATACTAAGTACATGTGTCTGTTATTATATCGGGATTAAGAGCATGTACAACATAATATCCGAGGTCCGATTCAATCATGTAGTCAGTATACATTCCAACAATCTCCCACTTATACTAAAAGACTATGCTGTCATCACTCTGCCATACATCTGATCCCCATGTCCTCCACATGCCTATCAAACGCTTTCGTTGGAAGGGCCTTAGTGAATGGATCCGCCAGGTTATCCTCTGATGCAATCTTGGCGACAGCAACTTCTCCTCGCTTTACGATCTCTCGTATGAGGTGGAACTTGCGCTCTATGTGTTTACTCGCCTTATGGGCTCGTGGTTCCTTCGAGTTTGCAACTGCACCACTGTTATCACAATAAATTGTGATAGTTCTGGCTAAACCAGGAATCACATCCAAGTCCATCAAGAAGTTCTTGAGCCATACAGCTTCCTTGGCTGCCTCAGAGGCTGCCACATACTCAGCTTCCATGGTAGAGTTCGCCACGCATTTCTGCTTGACACTCCTCCATGCTATGGCTCCACCTCCAAAAGTAAACACAAACCCCGAGGTAGACTTACTCTTGTCCCTATCTGATTGGAAATCCGAATCCGTGTAACCCACAGGGACTAATTGATCTGCCCAGTAAACTAGCATATAATCCCTAGTCCTTCTCAGGTACTTTAATATATGTTTTACCGCAGTCCAATGTCCCTGTCCAAGATTACTCTGATATCTGCTAACCATGCCAACGGGAAAGCAGATATCCGGTCTCGTACATAGCATAGCATACATAAGGCTTCCTACTGCCGAAGCATAAGGAACCGCCTTCATGTCCTCTATCTCCTTTGATGTTCTGGGACACATCTCTTTAGATAAAGGAACTCCATGCCTAAAAGGTAGAAAACCTTTCTTGGAGTTCTGCATGCTAAAACGAGCAAGGATAGTTTCAAAGTATGAAGCTTGAGACAAGCACAACATCCTTTTCTTGTGATCCCTTATAACTTTGATCCCAAGGATGTGTCCCACTTCTCCCAAGTCCTTCATATCAAACTGTTTGGACAACCATACCCTTACATCTGATAACACTTTGATATTGTTGCCAACTAACAAAATGTCATTTACGTATAGTACAAGAAACACCACTACGTTTCCGTCACATCTCTTGTATACACAAGGCTCATCCAGACTTTGAATAAATCCATATGACTGGATTACCTCATCAAAGTGGATGTTCCAAGATCTAGAAGCTCGCTTCAATCCATAAATGGACCGATTAAGCTTACATACAAGATGCTCTTTGCCTTTAGCAATGAATCCCTCTGGTTGCCGCATATAGATGTTCTCCTCAAGACTTCCGTTAAGGAAAGCTATCTTGACATCCATCTGCCAAATCTCATAATCCATATGAGCAGTTATAGATAAGAGAATCTGAATAGACTTAAGCATAGCTACCGGCGAAAAGGTCTCCTCATAATTGATACCCTCTTTCTGAGTATACCCTTTCGCAACAAGCCTAGCTTTGAAGGTCTCAACCTTCCCGTCTACTCCTCTCTTTCTCTTGTAGATCCACTTGCATCCAATGGTTTTTACACCATCGGGTGGTTCTACTAGCTCCCAGACCTGATTAGAATCCATAGATTCTATCTCTGAATTAATCGCTCTTTGCCAAGATACCGCATCTCTATCTTGGATTGCCTCATCATATGTCCAGGGATCAGGTTCATGTTCACCAGGGACTAAGTCCGAAGACTCTCCCAAAAACATGAATCTCTCGGGTTGTCTAACAACCCTCCCACTACGACGAGGTGCCTTCTGTGTATGCTCTGTGACACGCGGTGCAGTGACTTGTGGTGTCTCCTCTCGTACCGGTGGTACTGAAGTCGGGACTTCCCCTGTCAACTCCTCAAGAACAATCCAACTCGTGGGCTTGTGGTTCATCACATAGTCCTTCTCTAGAAATCTAGCATTCGTACTCACGATCACCTTCTGATCTCTAGGACTATAGAATAAACCACCCTTCGTTCCTTTAGGGTAGCCAACAAACAAGCGTACTTCTGTACGAGATTCCAACTTACCAGCATCTCCCTTCAGCACATGTGCTGGACTACCCCAAATTCGAATATGTCTTAGACTAGGCTTTCGCCCAGTCCACAACTCTGTGGGAGTAAAGGGTACTGACTTAGATGGAACCAAGTTCAGAATGTGTGCTGCTGTTTCCAGAGCAAACCCCCAGAACGAATCAGGTAACTCAGAATAACTCATCATCGATCTGACCATCTCCATAAGATTCCTATTCCTTCGCTCCGCCACACCATTCTGCTGGGGTGTGCCAGGTGCGGACAATTGGGATTGAATCCCAGCCTCTGATAAGTAACTCCTAAACTCTCCCAAGAGGCACTCGCCACCACGATCAGATCGTAATGTCTTGATACTTTTACCTTGACGGTTCTCCACATCAGCCTTGAATTCTTTGAACTTGTCAAAGCATTCAGACTTGCGGCGCATCAAGTAAATGTATCCATACCTTGAATAATCATCTATAAAAGAGACGAAATATTCAAAGCCACCTCTTGCCTGGATAGACATAGGACCACACAAATCAGAATGAACCAATTCTAACACATCTTTGGCTCTATACCCCTTGGCCTTGAAAGGCCTCTTGGTCATTTTACCTTCCTAGCAAGATTCGCAGGTTGGGAGATCCTCCACCACTAATGAACCCAAAGGTCCATCATCTATCAACCTTTGAATTCTGCATAGGTTAATATGACCAAGCCTTATATGCCAAAGATATGTTTGGTTCATTTGCGAAGGTTCTTTTCTCTTATTAGACTTAGAAGATGAGTTATTGATTTCTATATGCATCGTGGGAGTTTTTGGTTCAAGAGTATATAAATTGCCAACCAATGTACCAGAACAGATAATCTCCCTATTCCTTTTTATAACCACTTTGTCATTAAAAGAAACAGAATATCCATCCATAAACAATTTAGAAACTGAAATTAAATTCTTTCTAAAAGTAGGTACATAAAGACAATTTCTCAAAACCAAAACTTTATTCCTATCAAAATATAAATAAACGTCTCCCACTGCAATAGCCGCCACCTTTGAAGCATTGCCCATGAAGACGGTAATCTCTCCCTCAGCTAGTCGTCGGGTTTCCTGGAACCCCTGCAAAGTATTGCAGACATGATCAGTGGCTCCTGTATCTACACACCAGGCACTGGTAGATAACACCGCTAAACATGTTTCAACAACTAAACAAGAAGATATACCTTTGTTCTTTCGGCGAGGACAGTCCGCCTTCCAATGTCCAGTCTGCTTGCAAGTGAAGCACTTGCCTTTCGGCTTCTTCACTCCTGCCTGTGGTCCCACTGTCACTTTCTTCGCTCCACCTTGTTTCTTCTTCTTCTTATCTTTCGGTTTAGAGGAAGAAACCTTCTGAGCGACCATGGCTTGAGCACTCTGACGAAAAAGCCCCTCGCACTCGAGTTCTCGGAAGCTCCGCCGAATACAACCTTTTGTTCATGTTGTAGTTGAGGCGGAACTGCTCAAAACTCCTAGGCAGAGACTGGAGAATGATATCGACCTGGGTTTCCCCATCGATCTCAGCTCCTAGGACTTCCATCTCATTAAGATGAGCCATCATCTTGAGAACATGATCCCTAACGGGTGTTCCCTCGATCATGGAGGTCGTCATCAAGTTTCTCATTGCCTCCTGCCTAGCCGCCCTACTCTGATGTCCGAAAAGTTCCTTGAGATTGAACATCATGTCATAAGCTGTGGCTATGGCCTGATGCTGATGTTGCAGCACATTTGACATAGATGCCAAAATGTAACACCGCGCCATCTCATCTGCCTTAACCCATTTCTTATAACGTTCTATCTCCTTTTCATCAGAGTCATCGGAGGGCTTAGGAGGACAGACCTCGAAGAGTACAAATTTGTACTCCTCCGCAGTTAAGACAATATCCAGGTTTCTTTTCCAATCAATGTAGTTTGGACCAGTAAGTTTGTTTTCTTTTAAAATCACAGCAAGTGGGTTGAAAGCCATTTGAAAATCCTAAAAATCACAATGATCAAAATATTAGATTTCAAATATTATTGATTCCTCAAAAACAATAAAATTCCGAAATCAACCAACACCTCAAAACACCGAGAATATCGCATGCCACGATAGTGTGGACGTATACGAATTCTGCATTTGTAAGAGAAGGTTTTACCCATTAATTTTATTATCTTGTCAACCTTACTTTTTGACAAATAAAATTAATAGTTGGTTCCTCTTTGGCCCTACAAATAAAAGCAGTGACTCCGATGGGGAGGATACTTTTAATTTGCATCTAAGTGTGCACCATTACACGATACTAAGGGAATTATTTCGGATTATGTGCCTTACCGATGGGGAAGTACACACGCTCCTTAATAATTTCCTATAACCATTATTTGACCTAGTGATCCGTCAACAAACCCATCCGATGGGGAGGAAGGCACTCAGAGCCAACGCGCAAGTTTGTTGCATCACACGTCAAATTGTAATGGAGGCCGCAAGAATTAATTAAAATGTCCCTCTCTCACTTGGTAAATTAAAATTGAGGAATTTTAAAACATACACAACATGCATATAAAACAAATAAGCAATAAATATGGAAAATACAGAATTTTTCCAACTATTATGGCATTGTCCTCCAATATGCATCCCGTCGTGTCGCCACCTCGTGCACTCCATCTTTTCCCGTGCGCAAGTCACCAAAGAGTTCCGAGCCGAGATAAAAACATTTTAATTTACATCCATCGATCTTATACTCCACGAAGGAGTGTACAAATCATCTAGATCGAAAGTAAACTAAAATGAGCGGCTAAACAATGCCGTATTTAATTACAAAAATTAAATACTAATCTAGCCTCGTCAACCCTGAGGATTCAAATAATAAATTTTTACACACATCCATTCACAAACACACACATGGCCATAATAGTCGGATCTTATGCCTGCAACCAAAGAGTTAAACTACGCATATCCTACTATTATCCGGCACATATAATATATGAAAAAGTGCATAAAAAAATTAACCAAATCAAAAACACACAAAACCGGAAACCGTGGCTCTGATACCAATTGTTAGGTAGATGCTTCGGAGGCTCATTGGCTCCCATGTCCCCGGATTAAAATTTTCACTAATGAAAGAATTAATCCGGATGGGTTGAGCTTCCTTAGCACAACCTATTCGTCGTCGTGCTAACAACTTGAGTGGTCGCTTGAACAAACTAGTTGTTCAAGCAACACAACTCTTCTAGTTGGTTAGCCGCGGAAGAGACGACGGATGGATCGCCGGTTTTTGTGTTTGTCTTCGGGGTCCATGATTATACAATATATATTCATACACACACATGCATAATCAAAATGTTAAAGAACATATTCAGATCTGTAAATAAAGTTAAAATAACTTTATACCTTACGATCTTCTATCATATGTCCTATCCTTCTCGTGGACGACGTGTGGACGAAGATCCTCCACGAGTAGAAGCCTTCTAGATCACTTTCTTCTCTACCTTGTCCGCTGCGAACAAAGAGAAGAAACCACAAATACCTTCCTATCTAGAACCGGCCACCAAATTATGGAACTTGGTGCAACCGCCGGCCAAGGAAACAATTGGATGAAGCGCCGGCCAAATTGAAGAGGAGTTGCCGTCGGCCACCAAGGAGAAAGGAAAAAGAAAGACCACCGGCCACCAATGGAAGGAGAACCTCCGGCTAAGAAAGAAGAGAAAGGCCTTAATGATGGGCGCCGACCAAGTATTGATGGAGGAAATTGGGCGCCGGCAACAACTAGAAGGTAGAAGAAAGTTGCCGCCCACTTTTGCTCCAAACCCTAGCAGCCCACCTCTCCAAAAGCCAAACCCTAATTCTCTAATTCAAATCCTTGATTATCCTTGCCGCCCAGCCCTAAGCATCTATTTATAGAATATGGCTTAAGCCTCCTTTAATCTCCACCGTCGGATCTAGGGATTTAATCTCCACCGTCGGATCTAGGGTTTTATCCCAACCGTCGGATCTAGGGTTTAATCCCAACCGTCAGATCTAGGATTTCATCCCAACCGTCGGATCTAAGGTTTCATCCCAACCGTCGGATCTAGGGTTTTATCCCAACCATCGGATCTAGGGATTTAATCCCAACCGTCGATTCTAGGATTTCATCCTAACCATCGGATCTAGGGATTTAATCCCAACCATTGGTTCTAGGGTTTCATCCAACCATCAGATCTAGGGATTTAATCCCAACCGTTGGTTCTAGGTTTTGTTTTACATTCTTGGATCTAGACTTCACAAGAATTATATTAGGCTACGATAGGGACCATAACGAGGAGTTGGGTCTTGGCCACCCGATGGATCGGAACCACACAAACTTGATCCATCAATGATGTTCCATTCCACTAGAGGATCATCATTGAACTACCTCACCAACCCCCATAAATCAATATGGGCTCCATATATTATTTGTACATTAATCTCCCCGTGTTTAAGATATCGAATGTCCATCAATTAATTGATTTACTGACCATCAATTAATTAACATCTAATTCCTCGAGTAGTACCACTCAACCTTATCATCATGTTGACTAAGTCAACCAGCTGGGTTTACATGATGAACCTTATGAGCTCCTCAAGGGGACATCATCAACCTAATATATAGGACACGGTTTCCTCCTATAATCAACGACACACCATGTAAATAATATTATTTCCCAACTTACCGGGCATATTGATTTAATCCATCTAAATCTCACCCACTGATAAATCAAAGAAATAAATACTAAGTACATGTGCCCATTATTATATCGGGATTAAGAGCATGTACAACATAATATCCGAGGTCCGATTCAATCATGTAGTCAGTACTAAATTGAATCACCTCTATGTCGGTCCTGCTCAATACACCTAAGTGTACCAGTGTAACTCTATGTTCAAGACAAAACAATACCAAGCTACATTACAACCATGCCAATGGTTTGTCCAAAACCATCTTGGTTGTGAGCCTCTACTTATATTTTACAAGGAACTGATAACATGATCTTCTGTGCCACACCAAACATCATGTTATCTACAATGTAAAATATTAGACAATATGCACACATATATAATGAATATATAAAATGCAAACAATGATCATGTGATTCTTATTTCAAAATGAAATGTTCATACAAAAAGAGCTAGGCTTTCAGTATACATTCCAACAGTTAGTACGCAACGGAATAAACAATAACAAATACAAACACAAGACACAATCACAACACGCACGATATAACGTGGTTCGAAACCAAAACGGTTCCTACTCCACGGATTGGGTTCGTACGAACCCTAGTAATGCCACAAACACCACTAAGCAATAAAACTCCTCGACAACAAGTCGGAGGTGGAGAAACCTCGTACAATGAATTACAACAATTAATACAAAGTAAACAAGCAAATACAAGTGAAAATGTAAAGAACACTTTACAAACTAGGGTTTTGAGCGCTTGCTTGACGGTTGCTTGGATGAGCTTGAAGGACCCTGAAATGCACCTACAAATCGCCTCACCAAAGCTCCCAAAGAAATGATAATGAAATCCTCCACGAGCTCGCCTTTTTATCTTGCTTGATCGATTTGGTTTGCCTTCGCGCCATACGCCCCGATGCCGCTCGCCAACACTATAGCTGTGAGACAACGGCTCAATCCACGTTGGACAAGTTCCAACGAGACTCTTGGCAGTCGACTGCCAACGCCTGTAGTCGACTGCCCAGTTACTACAGAGCGTTCTATGCTCGCAACTCAACTGGCAGTTGACTGTCGTCCCTTGGCAATGACTATCAAGGCTATCACGATCGCTTCCAATGAGCAGGCCGATCGCCGAGCAATTTCAGCTCTTAAACGGCAGTCGAACTCAAGTCAATTCACGAAAGTCGAACTGGCCATAATGCCAGTCGACTGCCAACCTCAAAAATGAGGTTTTAACCCAAGTATGATTCCCCCATACTTGCTAGACCACCCTTAGCCTAGACCTAAGCCTTCTAGCCACCTCCATTAGCCTTACACCTCTCGGATCCCTCCAAGTTATCCATGACTTGTTCATCCATCATGCTAGCCTTTAGGTGCTTCCATCGGCTATGTCATGCTAACGGTGTGTACACCGCCAAGGCACATTGGACTTACGCTGCCAAGACTCCATTTGGACTTTACGCCGCTAATATTAAACCCCATGGACTTCTCAAATGCCAAGGCTCAAGCTTGGACTTTCCTTGTGCCATGTACTCAAGACTTAGACTTTCCCAAATGCCAAGTGTCCCACTTGGACTTACCATGCCAAGTACTCATGACTTGGACTTTACCATGACAATTACATTGTCATATGTTTTTGTCGAAACATCAAAACATCACTCGAGTCAAACTCGCGTCCTGGTCAATCGTGACCTGGGCCGATTGCACCAACAATCTCCCCCTTTTTGATGTTTGACAAAAACCACACAAACCATTGAGTTAGAATACTAACTCAAAAACTCTTACCAATTATTCCAAATTGGTAATCTCAAACATTTTCCCAAACATTCTCCCCCTTTTTGACATACATCAAAAAGGTTATCTCTCCAAGGAGGTCAAAGTCTCATGTCCCAATGAGATCTTACAATCTCCCCCTTGATTCAAAAATACCTAGGATGCCTACCATCTTCCTAGTGATAAGTCCCATATAACTCAAAAGAGACAATCCTATACTCTCTCCCAATTTCCAAATTGGGTATCTCAAAATCTCATCAATTTTCCCAATTAATGATACTCTCCCAATAACTTCTCCCCCTTCAAGAGGAGAAACACATCCATCATCCCAAGATGGATAACTCCTCCAAAAGGCTTACTCCCCCTTGACCATTGCACCAACAATGTCCTTGGGAAGTTCCTAAGTCAATAGCAATTCTAAACCATCAAAAAAAAGGTTAAAAGTTCAAACATGAACTCTCCCCACCTTAAATTTGATATAAACCCTAAACAACTCTCTTAATCCATATCCAATGGATTTTCACTCTTTATAATGCTTCCCAAAGCATATCATAGGGTTAGGAGTGGTTAGGGACCTTAACCGCAGCTGAACACGGGCTAACCAAACCTAGTTTTCCCGAATCACAGCGTTGACTACTTACGATGTCGAATCACGATCACACTCATTATCGATCGATAATCTGAAATTCTCGAATTTCAACTATCAGAATCGAATTTTGAAAAAGCATAAGTAATTCTACGTATATCGAAAAATCACAAAATTTGATACGTTTATTACTTATAAGAAAAAACAATGGATGAAAAATATTTGAAAATTATTTTACCCATAAAATAGTGAGTTTAATACAAAACTCAAAACCATTGAGATTTTTAATGTTTTGGCCCTATTTTGTATCAACTCTATCAATGGTGATTGTTATCAAAAGATAGACTTCACCAAGGTTTTCTAAAAGAACTTTAAAATGTTTTTGAAAACCTATATTGGATCATATCCCTTGGGCTCTATGTACATGACTTGTACACAAGCTTTACCAAAGATCCACCATTGAAATTAGATGAGTTTTAGTTCATCTAGATGCAAAAACTACGCACCTTGAACTCAACTCATATCCTAGCATCTCACATGTATCTAGGGTGTATAAAATACACATACATGTCAATGTAATGTGAGATGTGGGTTTTGTTCTCCCTAAACTAGGGTTTCATGCATTTTTCTAAGGCAACTCTACTTGATTCCCTTATAAATGGGACTCCAAGTCATGCCATTGCCCTTAAATCAATTTTAATCAATTAAAAGCATGAAATAATCATGGCATAATAATAGAAAAAATAAATCATGGCCAATGATCATGATGTCATGGCATATGATATTAAAATAAAGCACATGACATTTATCCTAACCCTTAGCATGATCATGACATATAAAAGATTAAAGATGAGTATGATGTCATGACATGGCATATGGCAAATCAGGGCATGGCAAATAAAAAGTATAGGTATAATAATACCTAAAATATAATATTAATTGCCTTTTGAGATAATTAAGTATATTTTTGCCATATTCCTATTGATCTCCCTAGTGTGCCAAAAAACCCAAAATAGCGCACTAACCTCTAAACCTAAGTTGTGCCAATTTAAGTGCTAATCAAACTTCTCAAATAATATTGGCACATCCTAAAATCTTTTAGGATTAAAGCTCAAATGGATTTCCAAGGTAACCATAACCTTTAAAATGACCTAAAATGCCATCTTTGCCATGGTTGAGTAAACTACCCATCCAATCAAGGTTGACACACCCTAAACCCACCTAGCGTGAATCAATCACGCTCTTAGGAATCCAAAATCTATTTGAGCTCCTAGGGTTAATTAGGTATTCCTTAGGGATAACCTCCCATGATGCCTTTCTAATGACCCTCCTAGGCTTAGAGGCCTTGGTCATTGTGGTCTTACCATGGTTAACCTTAGGGATTACCTCCCTAATAGCCTTCTTAGTGGCCAACCTAGGTTTCCTAGAAACATTAGCCACTAGGCACAAACGTTGGTCAACTCTAGGGATTGTAGGGGATCGATCGGCCGGTTAGAGGGGGGTGAATAGCCCTCTTCGGTTGGATGGTGGTATTTGCTCGTCTATAAAAGATTAGCGCAAGCGAAATATACAAATACAAATAGACAAAGCAAAAGATAAACAAACAATGCTAACACAAGTTCATAACGTGGTTCACGGCTACGCCGCTAATCCACGATCCCCAATTCTTCCTCGGTGAATCACTCCGCTAAAACCAATCCACTAATGGTCTCTCCTTTGCACCAAGCTAGGTGGAGGTAACCTTTACAATCAAGATCACTCTTCTTACAATAAGAATGAAGTAAAAGCAAGTAAGAAGAGTAGGAAGACGTTTATGGCACTTAGGGAGAAGATTAGAGTTGAAGCATTAGCCCCCAAAAGCCCCATACCCTTCCTCTTTATAGAGGAAGAGGGTTTCTTCCCATTGACACAGGATCAGTCGACTGATGCCCCGATCAGTCGACTGGTCCTATAGCCGTTGCCCAATAATGGCCACTTTCCACGTTGGATTTCATCCAACAGCAACATCATCAGTCGACTGATCTTACCATCAGTCGACTGATCTTACCATCAGTCGACTGATGGACCATCAGTCGAGTGCTCGTGAGCTCGACTCCATTCTGTGCCCGTGCATAGTGCCATAAGTCGACTAATGTCGACAGCAGTCGACTACCAGTCCATGGTAGTCGACTGCTTGGGTCAAATGCCCATGAGTCGAACACTAGTTGAACCCATTCAACTCAGAGCAGTCGACTGCCATTTCATGGCAGTCCACTGATGTCGGGAAAACTCATCCGACACTTAGCCAAATGGCCAAGTTTCACCTAGGAGCTACTACCCCTTTCCCGAGTTACATTCGCTCACTCTCATCTCTCGGAGTCCCTCGCCTTCGAAGTTATCTTCGTCCGACCACGTCCCTCGGATGCGCCAAGCGTACAGCTCTGCAGCGCCATACTTCGCGTCTCGCCCTGAAGTCTACTTCTTCCGGCTTCACTCCATGCTCTTCGTCCGACGGTCCCTCGGATGCTCCAAGCGCACGGCTTCCGCAAAGCTATCCTTCACCGACTCAAGGACCGAGTCATGAGTTGTGAAACTCGCCTAGGCTCCATGTGCGAATTACTAAGTCCTGCAAGACTCCAACGCACAAATCAAATCATAATAACAACCTAACTTAAACCCTTTGCCACACACATCAAAACCATATCACGGCAAGAGATTATCCTAACAATCTCCCCCTTTTTGATGTGTGGCAATTCGTTTAAGTTAGGTAAAACATTTGATAGAAGTTTATAAGGTAAAAAGCATGTAAACATAAACATGATATAGCAACATGAAACTTCCCCTTAATCCATGAAACTCCCCATACATATTTCTCCCCCTATCATAATTTACTTAAAAATAATCATTTCTCCCCCTTTGACACAATCAAAAAGACCAACACTAAGTTATAAACTCATGGCATCAAGTCTAATAGAAGGAAAATACAAAAAATTGGTTTAAAATCTGAATTCAGCCTTTACTGTTCTGATTTTCAGGCCACCAGTTGACTGGTTCAGACTACCAATCGACTAGCACATGGTTTTCAGGAATTTCTGATTTTCGAACTGAAATTCAGAAATGCATTAAAAATTCTAGAAAATTAGAAAAATTATGAAATTTGGGGAACATATTTCTTGTAAGTATATCTATCAATGAAAAATAGTATTTCATAAAAAGTCATTATATTTTTAGAGATTTGCCAAAAATCCAAAAGCTTCAAAAACCACTAGGTTTTTGATCATTCTAGTATCAAGTTTACTACCTAGTTTTGCATCCAATTGTTTCAAAACATGAATACACAGATTTTAAAGTAAGAAATTGTTTTAAAAACATATGAAATATCCAACCATGATCTTTGGGCAATATGTCTATGAATTAAACATAAGCCTTCCCCATGATTGGCCTATTATTGCTATTTTGATACCTTAAATGATCATCTAAATGTCATAGGCATTAGTGGACATTTGTATCATCCTAACATCTCACTCATGCTATGTTTTCAATCAAGGTAGCCTATTTGAGTGTGAGATGTATCCTACAGGTATTTGTATGTACTTAACCATTATTTTCATGCAATTCTATCAAAGTTAAGTATCATCCTATCAATCCTCATGATCATAAAGACATATATGAACTTATTTCACATTATGATCATGAAACAAATATATTCATCAAATCGTTATCTTGCATTAGGTATTCCATAATGGTACTAAGCAAATATCACCTAAAGCATGATTTATACCCTTAAAGCCCATGACTATGTGCCAAAAATCAAGATCATAAATCATGATAGCAAACATACATAGTAATTTAATTAACTATCATAACTTAAACATTAATATCTATTTATAGGCACATTATCATCACCTAACACTATTTTAAAAATATTGTCCCGCCATCCTAAGTCAACCAAAATATGATATAGGTCAAGTCCATATGGTTGACTATCCTAGGGTTTTTCTAACCCTTAAGGATGGATTTTGGAACCCAATACAAATTCTTGCCTATGGGGTTCACTAGAAATTCCTTAGGAATCCATTTTCTAGCTATTACCTTCTTCTTATCTTGTCCCCTAGCAATTAGACATTTATAGGCCTTTTCATTTTTCTTTTCCTTATATCCTAGGCCTTTTTTGTTAAAACTTGCTCTTTGGCTTCCTATGATCATGTTCAAAGTGTTTGAGCCAATAGTGAATTTTTTTAGGGCTTTTGTCAAATAGTCTACCTTTTCTCTTAGAGCCCTATTTTCTTCTATGCATGCATCATCAACATTGAAAGGCATATATTAATGTGAGCATGCATCATCATGACTAGAAAAAATATCATCATTTACATTTAAGCATGCTTTTTCTAGTTTATTTTCTAAATCCTTAATTTGCTCAAGCATGCTTTTATTCCTTTTCTTTACTCTAAATAAATTCTTAGTAAGACTAGAAATCATAGAAACTATTTTACTAGGTGAAAGGTTAGTTACCATAGTTTCCATGTCCTCTTCTTCGGATGAGGAGGTAGAGGAGGCTTCCCCTTCACTTGAGCTCTCTCCACTTGAACTTGATCCTTCATTTTCGGAGGAGGAGCAATCCAAGTCGTCAAATGCCATCAATGCCAAGTTGGTGACAAATGCATTTTCTTCCTAGGATGATGATGATGAGGAGAGGAAGGGTCATTCCAAGTCCTAGCTTTTAATGCTTTGGCCTTTTCCTTTTCCTTTGCCTTCTTCTCCTCTTCCTTTTTCTTCTTGCTCCCCTTTTTCTTCTTCTTTTCTTCCTTCTTTTTCCTTTCTTCCTTGCTCTTGTTTAGGAGAGGACAATTATCCCTTATATGTCCTTCCCCTTGGCAATTGTAGCAAATGACTTTCCCTCTTGGTCTTCTCCTCCTATCATTAGATTTATTAAATTGAAAACCTTTTAAAGCACGCCTTACCCTCCTTACCATATACGCTTCTTCCGTGATATCCATGGAGGAGGAGGAGGATGCTTCATCGGAGGAGGAGGAGATCTCTATCTTCTTCTTCCCTTTGTTTGCCAAAAATGCTACTCCTCTTGAAGGTTGAAACTTTGGCTCTTCTTGTATTCCTTCAAACCTCGTTTCGTGGAGCTCCATTGTTGAGAAGAACTCCTCCAAGGTGCTCACTTCTAAATTCTTCGAAATATAGAAGGAGTCCACCATGGAGCTCCACTTTGAGGATCGGGGAAAGGCATCTATGGCCTTCATTACCATATCCCGGTTGGAGAGCCTTTAACCTACACTTGATAAACCGGTTATAATTTCCTTGAAACGAGAATGTAAGGAAAGTACCTTTTCTCCCTTTTCTAGTTTAATGTTATTGAGTTGGGAGTGGAAGACATCTCTCCTTGCTAGCTTGGCCTCGGATGTCCCTTCATGGAGTTTTATAAGCTTCTCCCACATCTCTTTGGTGCTAGCACATTCTCCGATTCGGTTGATCTCTTGTTGAGGGAGCACATTGAAAATATGATGTTTTGCCTTTGAGTTTGCAAGGTGCTCCTCTCTTTGCTTCTTAGTCCATCGTGATTTTTCAATTGGTTCTCCCCTTTCATCCCTAGGCAACTCGAAACCATTTTCCATTATAAGCATAATATCAAAATCGGTCTCGAAGAATACCTCCATTCGCTTCTTCCACCAAGCGAATTCCCCTTCGAACTTCGGCGGATGAATGTTCGAGCCAGCCATCTTTTGATGAAGTGCTTGTTGCGGCGGTTAGTCCTCGACAAGCAACCTGGCTCTGATACCACTTGTAGGGGATCGATCGGCCGGCTAGAGGGGGGTGAATAGCCCTCCTCCGTTGGATGGTGGTATTTGCTCGTCTATAAAAGATTAGCGCAAGCGAAATATACAAATACAAATAAACAAAGCAAAAGATAAACAAACAATGCTAACACAAGGTTATAATGTGGTTCACGGCAACGCCGCTAATCCACGATCCCCGATTCATCCTCGGTGAATCACTCCGCCAAAACCAATCCACTAATGGTCTCTCCTTTGCACCAAGCTAGGTGGGGGTAACCTTTACAATCAAGATCACTCTTCTTACAATAAGAATGAAGTAAAAGCAAGTAAGAAGAGTGGGAAGACATTTATGGCACTTAGGGAGAAGATTAGAGTTGAAGAATTATCCCCCAAAAGCCCCATACCCTTCCTCTTTATAGAGGAAGAGGGTTTATTCCCATTGATAAAGGATCAGTCGACTGATGCCCCGATCAGTCGACTGGTCCTATAGCCGTTGCCCAATAACATCCACTTTCCACGTTGGATTTCATCCAACGGCAACATCATCAGTCGACTGATCTTACCATCAGTCGACTGATGGACCATCAGTCGAGTGCTCGCAAGCTCAACTCCATTCTATGTCCGTGCACAGTGCCATCAGTCAACTGTCGTCCCTTGGCAGTCGACTGATGTCGACAGCAGTCGACTACTAGTCCATGGTAGTCGACTGCTTGGGCCAAATGCCCATGAGTCGGACACTAGTCGAACCCATTCGACTTAGAGCAATCGACTGTCATTTCATGGCAGACGACTGATGTCGGGAAAACTCAACCGACACTTAGCCAAATGGCCAAGTTTCACCTAGGAGCTACTACCCCTTTCCCGGGTTACATTTGCTCACTCTCATCTCTCGGAGTCCCTCCCCTTCGAAGTTATCTTCGTCCGACCACGTCCCTCGGATGCGCCAAGCGCACGCCTCTGCAGCGCTATCCTTCGCATCTCGCCCTGAAGTCTACTTCCTCCGGCTTCACTCCAATCTCTTCGTCTGACTGTCCCTCGAATGCTCCAAGCGCACAGCTTCTGCAAAGCTATTCTTCACCGACTCAAGGACCGAGTCATGAGTTGTGAAACTCGCCTAGGCTCCATGTGCGAATTACTAAGTCCTGCAAGACTCTAAAGCACATATCAAATCATAATAACAACCTAACTTAAACCCTTTGCCACACACATCAAAACCATATCACGGCAAAAGATTGCCCTAACAGGGATGACTTCCCTATTGACCTTGGTCTTCCTAGACCTAGTTTGTGTTCCATAATCAAATGGAACACTATGGTAAGTCATCTTAGGCTTAGGTTTGTGACCCAAACCCTTCTTGCCCTTTGATGACTTTTGCTTCTTGGGTCCTAAGTGTTGACTTTGAGATTTTGACCTAGAAGTTTGACTAATTGACCCTTGCATTTGATTTTGCATAACCTTAAGGGTCTTTTCAAGTTTTTCAAGCCTTGACCTCAAGGCTTGGTTCTCTAATTCTAATTGCCCAATTTTTGAATTTTGATTTAATCCTTGGGCATGGTTCTTTCTAGGCATATGCCTAGTCCATTTAAGATTGAGACCTAGGTGTTCTCCTATTTTCCTAATAGATTCCCTTGGTAAAATATTTTTAGGGACATTATTCCCAAATTTTCCTTAATCCTAAGGTTACCTTTCTTAGCTCCTAAACAATATTTATTGTTTCTAGCATGCTTTTCATAAATTGCAAGAGAATTAAAATTCCTAGCATGCTTTTGTCCATTAATTAAAGAAGGAGCATTATGAAAATATACCTTAGGGTTTGCCTTAGAGGCTTCCCCTATTTGTGTAGCTCCCTTTTGGGTCTTCTTCCTCCCCCTTGGACATTGATTCCTATAATGTCCTTTTGAATTGCACTTGAAGCATATAACATGCTCATTGCTTTTTTGACTTGGGGAAACGACATCCTTTGACTTTTCTTGACTTTTAGGTGCCGGAGGAGCTTTCTTAACCTTCTTTGGGCACTTGCTCTTGTAGTGCCCGGCTTCCCTACACTCAAAACATATGATATGATTTTTATTACAAATTGATATGTTTGAGTTACCTAGGATGGTGGTGGAAGGTGTCAGAATTGTATTTTGAGCTTCCACATTTTGACCGAATGTTGAAGGCTCTTCATGAGGTTGCTCTGGTGTAGATGGTCTCTCCTCCTCAATCCTAGAAGTGGATTCTTCTTCCACTTCTTCCACCTCTTCTTTCTCCGATCTGGAAGTTGACTCCTCACTTTCTTGTGAGGATGATGAAGCTTCCTCTTCGGTCTCCTTCTCTTCCAAATCTACTTGGACCGATTCGGGATTGTCGTAGAACTTGACCAACTTGTTCCACAACTCCTTGGAATCCCTATAGCTTCCTAATATAGACAAAATGTCGTTAGGTATCAAATTAACCAACATTTTTGTTACCTGAATGGTTGTCTTGAATTTTTGTCGTTGCTCCTTGGTCCATCGCTTCTTTTTGAGGATTTCGCTGTTCTCTCCTCTCGGAGCATCAAAACATATAATCACGGCAAACCGATTTTCTATATTCGACATTAAAAAATATTCCATCCTGCCTTTCCAATACTCGAAATCTTCGCGGTCAAAGGCGGGTGGAGTAGCTATGTCATCGCCCCATCTTTATTGAAGATCCATCATCTTCCCTCTAGCTTCTTTAGCTCCCGGCGGTTAGTCCGTAGAAGAGCCCCGGGCTCTGATACCAGATGTAGGAGATTTGAGGCCTCTAGAGGGGGGTGAATAGCATGTGACCGTACGATGATGGAATTTGTTCGCGTTTCTTGTCTACAATCTTGTTAGTACGCAGCGGAATAAATAATAACAAATACAAACACAAGACACAATCACAACATGCACGATATAACGTGGTTCGGAACCAAATCAGTTCCTACTCTACGGATTGGGTTCGTACGAACCCTAGCTATGCCACAAACACCACTAAGCAATAACACTCCTTCTCGACAACAAGTCGGAAGTGGAGAAATCTCGTACAATGAATTACAACAAGTAATACAAAGTAAAAAAGCAAATACAAGTGAAAATGTAAAGAACACTTTACAAACTAGGGTTTTGAGCTCTTGCTTGTCGGTTGCTTGGATGAACATGAAGGACCCTGAAATGCACATGCAAATCGCCTTCAAATCGCCTCACCAAAGCTCCCAAAGAACTGATGATGAAATCCTCCACGAGCTCCCATTTTTATCTTGCGTCAGGCTGGATTTTCGCCTGACAATGGACTGCCATAAGTCCCCAGTCGACTGCCAACACTATAGCTGTGAGACAACGGCTCAATCCACGTTGGACAAGTTCCAACTGGACTCTTGGCAGTCGACTGCCAACATTGGCAGTCGACTGCCAACGCCTGTAGTCGACTGCCCAGTGGACTACGGAGCATTATGTGCTCGCAACTCAACTGGTAGTCCACTGTCGTCCTTTGGTAGTCGACTGCCGTTGACATCAGTCGACTGCTCCAATGAGCAGTCGACTGCTAGAGCAATTTCAGCTCTTAAACGACAGTCAAACTCAAGTCAACTCATGGCAGTCGATCCGGCCATAATGTCAGTCGGCTGCCAACCTCAAAAATTAGGTTTTAACACAAGTATGATTCCACCATACTTGCTAGACCACCCTTAGCCCAGACCTAAGCCTTCTAGCCACCTCCATCAGCCTTACGCCTCTCGGATCCCTCCAAGTCATCCATGACTTGTTCATCCATCACGCTAGCCTTCAGGTGCTTCCATCGGCTATGTCATACTAACGGTGTCTACACTACCAAGGCACATTGGACTTACGTCGCCAAGACTCCGCTTGGAATTTACGCCGCCAATATCAAACCCCTTGGACTTCTCAAATGCCAAGACTCAAGCTTGGACTTTCCTTGTGCCAAGTACTCAAGACTTGGACTTTCCCAAATGCCAAGTGTCCCACTTGGACTTACCATGCCAAGTACTCATGACTTGGATTTTACCATGACAATTACATTGTCATATGTTTTTGTCGAAACATCAAAATATCACTCGAGTCAAACTCGAGTCCTGGTCAATCGTGACCTAGGCCGATTGCACCAACACCAAAGATATGTTTGGTTTATCTTTGAAGGTTATTTTCTCTTATTGGAATTAGAAGAAGAGTTATGTACTTTTATTTGCATCGTGGGAGCTTTTTGTTGAAGAGTATGTAAATTTCCTATAAATGCACCAGAACAGATAATCTCCCTATTCCTTTTTAAAATAACTTTGTCATTAAAAGAAATAAAATATCCATCCATAAATAATTTTGAAACCGAAATCAAATTCTTTCTAAATAAAGTTACATAAAGGCAATTTTTCAGAACCAAAATTTTATTCCTCTCAAAAGACAAATAAACATCTCTCACTGCAACAGCCGCAACCTTCGTGGCATCACCTAAGTAAATGGTAATCTCCCCCTCAGCCAGTTGTCTGGTTTCCTAGAACCCCTGCAAAGTATTGTAGACATGATCAATGACTCCCGTATCTACACACCAGGTGCCGGTAGATAACACCGCTAAACATGTTTCAACCACTAGAGAAAATAATATACCTTTGTTTTGTTTCCGATTGGGGTAGTCCTTCTTCCAGTGTTAAGTCTGCTTGCAAGTGAAGCACTTGCCTTTCGGCTTGTTCACTCCTCCCTAAGATCCTCCCGCCACCTTTGCCCCAGCTTGTTTCTTCTTCTTCTTGCCTTTCGGCTTAGAAGCAGAAACCTTTTGGGCAACCATGGCCTGAGCCTGAGCACTCTGATGAAAAAGCCCCTCTGCCGCTTGGAGTTCTGTTAGAAGTTGCGCCAACGAATACAACCGCTTGTTCATGTTGTAATTCAGGTGAAATTGCTTAAAACTCCTAGGTAGAGACTAGAGAATGAAATCGACCTGGGTTTCCCCATCAATCTCAGCTCCAAGGACTTCCAGCTCATTCGCAGGCTTAGGAGGATACTCTTCGAAGAGTACATACTTGTACTTCTTAGCAGTCAAGACAATATCAAGATTTTTTTTCCAATCAACATAATTGGGTCCAGTAAGTTTATTCTCTTTTAGTATCACAACAAGTGGATTGAAAGTCATTTTTGAAAAACCTAAGAATCACATAGATCAAAAATTTAGATTTCAAAAAATTATTGATTCCTCAAACAATAAAATTTTAAAAACAACCAACACCTCAAAACACCGAGAATATCGTATGCCACGATCATGTGGACGTATACGAATTCTACATTTGTAAGAGGAGGTTTTACCCATTAACTTTACTATCTTATCAACCTAACTTTTTGATAACTAAAATTAATAGTTGGTTTTTCTTCGGCCCTATAAATAAAAGCAGTGACTCCGATGGGGAGGATACTCCTATTTGCATCTAAATGTTCACCATTACTCGGTACCAAGGCAATTATCTCGGGTTATGTGACTTCCGATGGGGAAGTATACATTCTCCTTAATAATTTTCTATAATCATATTCGACCCTGTGATCTGCAAAACAAACTCATCTGATGGGGAAGAAGGCACTCAGAGCTGACGTGCAAGTTTATTTGCATCACATGTCAAATCGTAATAGAGGCTGTGGGAATTTATAAAAAAATATCCCTCTCCCACGTAGTAATTTAAAATTGAGGAATTTTCCTAGCATGCGACATGTATATCAAACAAGAAGCAATAAATAAGAAAAAAATATTTTTCCAACTATTATGGCTTTTGTTCTGTAATATGCCCCCCATCGTATCGCCATCTCGTCTACTCCTCCCTACGCCATGTACAAGCCATCAGTAGATCCGAGCCGAGAATAATTATTTTAATTTACTTCCATCGATCCTATACTCCATGAATGAGTGTACATGAAATCTAGATCTAAAGTAAACTAAAATAAAAAGAGTGGCTAAACAATGTTGTACTTAATTACAAAAATTAAATACTAGCCTTTTCAACCCCGAAGATTCAAATAATATTACACACATGCAATCATATACACACACATATGGCCATAATAGTTGGATCTTATGCCTACAATAAAAAAGTTAGCCTACGCACATCCTACTATCATCCGACACAAAATATATGATAAGTGCATAAAGTTAACCGAATCCAAAACACACAAAACCGAAAATCGTGGCTATGATACCACTTGAAGGTTTTATGGAACTGAAGCTCTGATACCACTTGAAGGTTGACGAAGCTTCGATACCACTTGAAGGCAGGAAACTTCGCTTCCCACTTCAACTCGGTCGTTTGTGTATGGCGATCCTATCTACATCCCCGGATTAAAAAAATTAATCCTTGACGAAGAGGGATTACCCAAGCAACCGTTCCATCATCGTGCTATTCGATTAGAGTGGTCACTTGAACAAACTTGTTGTTCAAGTAACCTACCTCTTTTCTTCGATTAACCGCGGAATAGACGATGTACGGATCGCCAATTTTTGTGTTTATCTTCGGGGTCTAAGTAAATTAGCCACATATAATTGTAAACAATTATATACATAATACAAAAGAACACTAATCAAAGTAAACAAGTTTATACCTCTTGTTATACCTCTTGATCTTCTATTGTATGTCCTTCCTCCTTTTGGACGTCATGTGAGTGACGATCTTCCAAAATACGAAGCCTTCTAGATCACGTTCTTCCCTTCCTTACTCGCTGCGAACAAAGGGAAGAATGAAATGAAACTCTTTCTCTTATCTAGAACCGACCACCATGTAAAGGGACTTGATGTTGCCGCTGGCCAAGGAGAAGAATATAGGAAGGGGCCGCTGGCCAAAAGCTCCAAAGGAAAACCTTTTGTCCTTGTTGCCGCCGACCAAGGAGGAATAAAGGAAGGGGATGAACACCGACTTTTGGACTTTCCGAGCCACAAAAACCGCTTTTTGCATTGCAAAAACCTTGGAAGCCCGGTCACAGATCCGTGTGAAGTATAACAAAAATTACATGTACATGTTTAAAACATTAGATCTACATGAAAAGATCATTACCCTTGATGTGATGCCCTTCGCTTGTCCTGCTTGTCCAAATGGCTTGTCGGAACTCGAGAGTGTCAAGTGTACACTCCTCTATTGGTATCCACACAAGCAATAGGTGGAGAAAAACAACCTAGAGTGTGCTAGCACTCATGGAAGTTTCGACCAAGGAGGATTGAGAGAGAGCAAGAAGGAGAGATGAACCAAGGATAAAGATGAAGTTACCAGTCAAAAATAACTTCTCACCATAATGAAAACTAAAGTGGTCGGCCACTCTTTTGGGGAGGTTACATGCATGCATGTAACTCCAAGAGCCAATGGCTCTTGGTATCCCTCATGAGGTGGCACCCCATGATAAGTCCATGATGATGTGGAACATCATCATTGGTCGGCCCCCATGCCAAGTCACTATGACATGGCAATTGGTCAAGTCAAAATTGACCATTCATCTTCCCTCTCAAGTCAAGTCAAACTTGACCTCTTATCTCCCATGGTTGATCAAATCTAACCACTTGATTCAAGTCAATTTGATTTAATGAATCTCTATTCATTAATTTAAATTGACTCAATAAATCAAATCTAAATTAGACTCATTCAACACTTGAATCAAATTGAGTCTAACTTAATTAGTGTAAATTGGATTACTCTTAATCCAATTTGGTTCATCCAATGAACCTAATCCTCATGGTTCATCATATAAATCTAATCACAATCTAAATGCCCTTTGTGTGTGACCCTATAGGTTCTTGTAACGTTGGAAATGCTCCTACACTGATTTAGGAACATAAGAAATGAGTGGTATCTAGCAACACATCATTGCTACCTAAGTTACAAGAATGTTGAGATCCAACATCACCTTTGTGACTACTAATTGTGACTCTCACAATATGTGACAATGTCCCTCTATCCTTGACATCTAGATTTACCAATTGAGGCATAGACCGTGTCATCCTCGGTACAATCTATTTCTTGAACTCCAAGTTGACTCACTCTAATCAAATGAGCTCAATATCTCATATTGACTCATTTGGGCATGGCCATGCACTTAGTGGTCTCACTCTATCAAGAATAACGATGCCACTCTCATCATATAGGAGGGATAGATCCCATCTACATCACTCACATCTCTCATCATAATTTGTTACATACCCAGTAATCGCCTTTATAGTCCACCCATTTATGGGTGACGTTTGACGAAGCCAAAGTATGCAACTCTTTATGTAGGGAACCATGGTGACTTCAAATTCAAGGACTAATAGTCATACTAACAGTCACATGATAAAGTATATGACACTCATATAGCTATCCACGATACTTTCTCATGGTGGGTCATTCAGTATACATTCTCCAATGCATACCCATGTGTCAACTTGATATCTCATATCCATGACTTGTGAGATCAGGTCATCGAGTTGACCTACATGCTAGTCTCTACGCATTAATATTGTCCTTGAATGTTAATACTTGACTAGGAATGATTAAGAGTAGTGTTCTCTATATCATCTCATTATCAATTCATCCAATCGATTGATATAGATAAGAACCTTCTACTCAAGAACGTTATTACATTTAGTTATTTTGCACCAATACAAGTAAATATAATAAGCATGCCTTTATAAATAGGAATATGATACAATAAAGTCCATACAACAATCATCACATGATTGGCTATAGGGTTTTCAATAATAATCTCCCACTAGCACAAGTGCCAATCACCGTAGTATCTAATACCCAATGACCTAGTGTGACCATCATGCTTTTTCTATGCCAAAGCCTTGGTCAAGGGATCTGCGATGTTAGCCTTTGTGGGTACTCTACAAATCTTCACATCTCCTCTATCGATAATCTCTCGAATGAGATGGAAGTGTTGTAGTATGTGTTTGGTCCGCATGTGTGAGCGAGGTTCCTTAGCCTACGCAATCGCTCCATTGTTGTCACAATAGAGCTCTATGGTATCTGCTATGCTAGGAACCACCCCAAGCTCAGTAATGGACTTGCGGATCTAAACTGCTTCCTTTGTTGTCTCTGATGCAGCGATATACTCGACCTCTATTGTAGAATCAGCAACTGTGTCCTGCTTCGAACTCTTCTAGCTCACAGCTCCACCATTCAAGCAAAACATGAACCCTGACTGTGATCGATAATCATCCTGGTCAGTTTGGAAGCTGGCATCGTTGTAACCCTTTACAGCTAGCTCCTCATCACCTCCAAATATTAAGAAATATTCTTTAGTCCTTCTCAAGTACTTAAGAATATTCTTGACTGCTATCTAGTGACGCTCACCTGGATCTAACTGGTATCTACTCGTCATGCTCAAAGCATACGAGATATTAGGACGAGTACATAGCATGGCGTACATGATAGATCCAATAGTAGATGCATAAGGGATCTTATCCATGCAGTCTCTCTCCTCTCTAGAAGAGGGACTTTGAGTCTTCGAAAGACTCACACCATGTGACATCGGCAGAAGTCCCTTCTTGGAATTCTGCATGGCAAACCATAGTAATACCATGTCAATATATGTACTCTAACTTAGGCTAAGCAATCTTTTAGATTTATCTCTATAGATCTTGATGCCTAGAATACAGGCTACTTCACCTAAGTCCTTCATTGAGAAGCACATCCCCAACCAAGTCTTCACATACTGTAGCGAAGGGATGTCATTCCCAATGAGTAGTATGTCATCCACATACAACACAAGAAAGACAATTGTGTTCCCCTTAACCCTCTTGTAGACACAAGGTTCATCTTCATTCTTGATGAAACCAAACTGTTTGATCTCATCATCGAATCGAAGATTCCAGCTCTGAGAAGCTTGCTTCATCCCATAAATGGACCTTTGTAGCTTGCATACTTTCCCAGTATGATGTGGATCTACAAAACCCTCAGGCTGTGTCATGTATACATCCACGAGCAAGTTTCCATTCAGAAACATGGTTTTGACATCCATTTGCCTGATCTCATAATCGTGGTACGCTGCAATAGCAAGCATGATCCGAATGGACTTAAACATCGCCACTGGAGAAAAGGTTTCATCATAGTCAATACCATGAATTTGCTTGAAACCTTTAGCCATAAATCAGCCCTTATAGGTATGCGTAAGTCCATCCATGTCAGTCTTTCTCTTAAATACCCACTTACACCCAATGGGTTTGACGCCTTCAGGTGGATCAACCAAAGTCCATACTTGGTTGGTGTACATGGATTCCATCTCGGATCTCATGGCCTCTATCCATTTCTCAGAATCTAGGCTCATCACAGCTTCCTGATATGAGGTAGGCTCATTCTCAATGAGCATAACGTCAACATGGTCAGACAAGAGAAAGAGTATCTCTCAGGCTGACAACGTATCCTATCAGACCTGCGAAGAGGTAGGTCTACCTAAATAGGTGGTTGTTCCACAACTCTTTGTACAACAATCTCATCATCCATAACACTTTGTGGTTCCTGTTTAACCTCCATCAAGGCCTCAGTGCTATGGTCCTTATCTTGAATTTCTTCAAGATCGAACATACTCCCACTAGTTTTTCTAGAAACAAAATCCCTTTCTAGAAATACCCTAGTCTTTGCCACAAACACTTTGTGCTCATTGAGAATGTAAAAGTAATATCCCTTCGTCTCCTTGGGATATCCAACAAAATAGCACTTATCGGATTTGGGTCCCAGTTTGTTTGAGAATTGATGTCGAACGTAAGCCTCACAACCCCAAATCCTCATGAAAGACATCTTGAGATTTCTCCCTGTCTATATCGTATAAGGTGTCTTTATCACAGCCTTGGATGATACATGGTTAAGTGTGAAGGCTGTTGTGTCTAGAGCATATCCCCAAAAGGATATAGGAAGATCTGTGTGACACATCATAAATCGTATCATATCTAATAGGGTACAATTCCTCCTTTCGGATACACCATTCCACATTGGTGTTCCAAGAGGAGTGAGTTGGGATAGAATCCCATACTCAGCTAGATAGTCACGAAACTCATGGCTAAGGTATTCACCACCTCGATCTGATCAAAGTATCTTAATACTTTTGCCAAGTTGGTTTTGTACTTCATTCTTGAATTCTTTGAACTTTTCAAAGGATTTTAATTTATGTGTCATCAGATACACATAACCATATCTACTGAAGTCATCAGTAAATGTTACTAAGTACCTGTAACCACCTCTAGCAGCAACATTAAAAGGGCCACATACATCACTATGTATAAGCTCTAACAAGTCTGTTGCTCTCTCGTTGTGTCCACTAAAGGGAGTCTTGGTCATCTTGCCTAAAAGGCAAGACTCGCATGTCTCATATGATTCAAAATCAAATGAGTCCAGCAACCCATCCTTATGGAGCTGGGATAAGCGACTCTCATTTATGTGACCTAAGCGACAATGTCAGAGATATGTTTGATTCAACTCATTTGACTTGAACCTTTTGGTACTTATGTTATAGATGGAGCTCTCTAAGTCTAGAATGTAGAGTCCGTTCATTAGAGGTGCACTACAATAGAACATATCATTTAAATAAATAGAACAACATTTGTTCTTTATTATAAATGAAAAGTCTTTCTTGTCCAAACAAGAAACTGAAATTATGCTCTTAGTTAAAGCAGGCACATAACAACATTCATCTAGTTCTAGTACAAGCCCAGAGGGCAGAGATAGATCATAAGTTCCTACAGCAACAGCAGCAACTCTTGCTCCATTGCGTACTCGTAGGTCCATCTCGCCCTTCGTCAATGCCCTACTATTTCTCAGCGCCTGCACATTTGTACAAATGTGAGATGCACATTCGGTATCTAATACCCATGATGAAGAAATAGATAGATTGACTTCTTTAACATTTATACCTGAAGTAGAAGTCTCTCTTCTCTTCTTCTTAAGATCTTCCAGGTATGCTTTACAGTTACGATTTAAGTGTCCAGCTTCCTTGCAGTGGAAGTCAAATCACCTCTAAGTCGGTCCTGCTCAATACACACAAAGTGTACTAGTGTAATTCTATGGTCAAGACAAACCAATACCAAATCACACTACAACCATACCAATGGTTTATTTAAAACTATCTCGGTTGTGAGCCTTTACTTATACATTACAAGGAACAGATAACATTATCTCCCGTGTGACACTACACATCATGTTATAGTTCTGGGTAACCCAGGAATCACTTCAAAGTCCATCAAGAAGTTTCTGGCCATACAACTTCTTTGGCTTCCTCAGAGGATCTCACATACTCATCTTCCATGAGAGAGTCCACCACGCATTTCTGCTTGACACTCCTCCATACAATGGCTCCACCTCCCAAAGTAAACACAAAACCTGAGGTAGACTTACTGTTATCCCTATCTGATTGGAAGTCAGAATCTGTGTAACCCACAGGGAGTAATTGATCTGCCTGGTATACAAGCATATAATCCCTCGTCCTTCTCAGGTACTTCAATATATGCTTTACCATAGTCCAATGTCCCTGTCATGGATTACTCTGATATCTGCTAACCATGCCAATGGCAAAGCAGATATCCGATTTCGTACATAGTATAGCATACATGAGGCTTCATACTGTCGAAGCATAAGGAATTGCCTTCATCTCCTCTATCTCCTTTGATGTTCTAGGACACATCTCTTTAGATAAAGGAACTCCATGCCTAAAAGGTAGAAAACCTTTCTTGGTGTTTTGCTTGCTAAAATGAGCCAAAATGGTGTCTATGTATGAAGCTTGAGACAAACACAACATCATTTTCCTACTATCCCTTATAACCTTGATCCCAAGGATGTGTCCCACTTCTCCCAAGTCCTTCATATTAAACTATTTGGACAACCATACCCTTACGTCCGATAACACCTTGACATTGTTGCCAATTAATTACAAAATGTCATCTACGTATAGTACAAGAAATACCACTACGTTTCCATCACATTTCTTGTATACACAAGACTCATCCGGACTTTGAATAAACCCATAAGACTGGATTACCTCATCAAAGCAGATGTTCCAAGATCTCGAAGCTTGCTTCAATCCATAAATGGACCGATTAAGCTTGCACACAAGATGCTCTTTGCCCATTGCAATGAATCCTTCTGGTTGCTCCATATAAATGTTTTCCTCAAGACTTCCAATAAGGAAAGATGTCTTGGTATCCATTTGTCATACCTCATAATCCATATGAGCAGCAATACATAAGAGAATCTGGATAAACTTAAGCATGACTACCAGCCAAAAGGTCTCCTAATAATAGATGCCCTCTTTCTGAGTATACCCCTTCGCAACAAGCCTCGCTTTGAAGGTCTCAACCTTCCCGTCTATTCCTCTCTTTCTTTTGTAGATCCACTTGCATCCAATGGTTTTTACACCATTGGGTGGTTCTACTAGATCACATACCTAATTTGAATCCATAGAATCTATCTCAGAATTTATTGCATTTTGCCAAGATATCGCATCTTTATCTTGGATTGCCTCGGTATATGTCCAAGGATCAGGTTCATGTTCGCTAGCAACTAAATCAGAAGATTCTCCCAAGAACATGAATCTATAAGGCTGTCTAACAACCCTCCCACTACGACAAGGTATTACCTATGTATCCTCTATGACACGCGGTGCAGTCACTTGTGGTATATCCTCTTGTACCGGTGGTACTGAAGTAGTGACTTCCCCTCTCAATTCCTCCAGAACAATCTTACTCGTAGGCTTGTGGTCCATCACAGAGTCTTTGTCTAGAAATCTAGCATTCATGCTAACGATCACCCTCTGATCTCTTGGACTATAAAACAAACCACCTTTCGTTCCAATAGGATAGCCAACAAACATGCACACTTATGTATGAGGTTCTAACTTACCAGCATCTGCCTTCAGCAAATGTGCTGGACTCCCCCAAATTCGAATATGTCTCAGACTAAGCTTTCGCCCAGTCCACAATTCTATGGGAGTAGAAGGCACTGATTTAGATGGTACCAAGTTCAGAATATACATTGTCGTATCTAGAGAATACCCCCAAAACGAATCTGGTAACACAGAATAACTCATCATCGATCTAACCATCTCCATAAGAGTCTTATTCTTTCACTACGCTACACCATTCTGCTGGGGTGTGCCAGGTGCAGACAATTGAGATTGAATCCCAGCCTCTGATAAGTAATTCCTAAACTCTCCCACAAGGTACTCACCACCACGATCAGATCGTAGTGTCTTGATACTTTTACCCTGACATTTCTCCACATCAACCTTGAATTCATTGAACTTGTCAAAGCATTTAGACTTGCGGTGCATCAAGTAAATTTATCCATATCTTGAATAATCGTCTATAAAAGAGATGAAATATTCAAAACCACCTATTGCCTGGATAGACATAGGACCACACAAATCAGAATGAACCAATTACAACACATCTTTGGCTCTATACCCCTTGGCCTTAAAAGGCCTCTTGGTCATTTTACCTTCCAAGCAAGATTTCCAGGTTGGGAAATCTTCCACCACTAATGAACCCAGAGGTCCATCAGCTATCAACCTTTAAATTCTGCTTAGGTTAATATGACCTAGCCTTAGATGCCAAATGTAGGAGATTTGAGGCCGCTAGAGGGGGGGGGGTGAATAGCACATGAACGTACGATGATGGAATTCGTTCACGTTGCTTGTTTACAATCTTGTTAGTACGCAACAGAATAAACAATAATAAATACAAACACAAGACACAATCACAACACGCACGATATAACGTGGTTTAGAACCAAAATGGTTCCTACTCCACGGATTGGGTTTGTACGAACCCTAGTGATGCCACAAACACCACTAAGCAATAAAACTCCTTCTCGACAACAAGTCGGAGGTTGAGAAACCTCATACAAAGAATTACAACAAGTAATACAAAGTAAACAAGCAAATACAAGTGAAAATTAAAGAATACTTTACAAACTAGGGTTTTGTGCGCTTGTTTGTCGGTTGCTTGGATGAGCTTGAAGGACCTTGAAATACACCTGCAAATCGCCTTCAAATCGCCTAACCAAAACTCCCAAAGAATTGATGATGAAATCCTCCACAAGCTCCCCTTTTTATCTTGCGTCAGACTAGATTTCTGCTTGGCAGTCGACTGCCATAAGTCCCCAGTCGACTGCAAACACTGTAGCTGTGAGACAATGGCTCAATCCACATTGGACAAGTTCCAACGGGACTCTTGGCAGTCGACTGCCAACATTGACAGTCGACTGCCAATGCCTGTAGTCGACTGCCCAGTCGACTAAGGAGCGTTTTGTGCTCGCAACTCAACTGGCAGTCGACTACCATCCCTTGGCAGTCAACTGCTGTTAACATCAGTCGACTGCTCCAATGAGCAGTCGACTGCCAGAGCAATTTCAACTCTTAAACGGCAGTCGAACTCAAGTCGACTCACAGTAGTCGAACCGGCCATAATGTCAGTCGATTGCCAACCTAAAAAATGAGGTTTTAACCCAAGTATGATTCCCCCATACTTGCTAGACCACCCTTAGCCCGGACCTAAGCCTTCTAGCCACCTCCATCAGCCTTACGCCTCTCGGATCCCTCCAAGTCATCCATGACTTGTTCATCCATAACGCTAGCCTTCAGGTGCTTCCATCGGCTATGTCATGCTAACGGTGTCTACACCACCAAGGCACATTGGACTTACGCCGCCAAGACTTCGCTTGGACTTTACGATGCCAATATCAAACCCCTTGGACTTCTTAAACGCCAAGACTCAAGCTTGAACTTTCCTTGTGACAAGTAGTCAAGACTTGGATTTTCCCAAATGCCAAGTGTCCCACTTGGACTTACCATGCCAAGTACTCATGACTTGAACTTTACCATGACAATTACATTATCATATGTTTTTGTCGAAACATCAAAACATCACTCGAGTCAAACTCAAGTCCTGGTCAATCGTGACCTGGGCTGATTGCACCAACAATCTCCCCCTTTTTGATGTTTGACAAAAACTACACAAACCATTGAGTTAGAACACTAACTCAAAAACTCTTACCAATTATTCCAAATTGGTAATCCCAAACATTTTCTCAAACATTCTCCCCTTTTTTGACATAAATCAAAAATGTTATCTCTCTAAGGAGGTCAAAGTCTCATGTCCCAATGAGATCTTACAATCTCCCCCTTGATTCAAAAATACCTAGGATGCCTACCATCTTCCTAGTGATAAGTCCCATATCACTCAAGAGAGACAATCCTATACTCTCTCCTAATTTCCAAATTGGGTCTCTCAAAATCTCATCAATTTTCCCAATTGATGATACTCTCCCAATAACTTCTCCCCCTTCAAGAGGAGAAACACATCTATCATCCCAAGATGGATAACTCTCCCTAAAGGCTTACTCCCCCTTGACCATTGCACCAACAATGTCCTTGGGAAGTTCCTAAGCCAATAGGAACTCTAAACCATCAAAAATAAGGTTAAAAGTTCAAACATGAACTCTCCCCACCTTAAATTTGATACAAACCCTAAACAACTCTCTTAATCCATATCCAATGGATTTTCACCCTTTATAATTCTTCCCAAAGCATATCCTAGGGTTAGGAGTGGTTAGGGACCTTAACCGCAGCTGAACACAGGCTAACCAAACATAGTTTTCCTGAAATTAGCTTGGCAGTCAACTACTTACAGTAATCAGTCGAATGCCACTCACATCAGTCGACTGCCATCATGCGACAGTCGACTGATAACTGAAATTCTCGAATTTCAGCTATTAGAATCGAATTTTGAAAAAGCATAAGTAATTCAACGTATATCGAAAAATCATAAAATTTGATACGTATATTACTTATAAGAAAAAAAAATGGGTGAAAAATACTTGAAAATTATTTTACCCATAAAATAGTGAGGATAATACAAAACTCAAAACCATTGAGATTTTCAATGTTTTGGCCCTATTTTGTATCAACTCTATCAATGGTGATTGCTATCAAAAGATAGACTTCACCAAGGTTTTCTAAAAGAATTTTAAAATGTGTTTGAAAACCTATATTGGATCATATCTCTTGGGCTCTATGTACATGACTTGTACACAAGCTTTCCCAAAGATCCACCATTGAAATTAGATGAGTTTAATTCATCTAGATGCAAAAACTACGCACCTTGAACTCAACTCATATCCTAGCATCTCACATGTATCTAGGGTGTATAAAATACATATACATGTCAATGTAATGTGAGATGTGGGTTTTGTTCTCCCTAAACTAGGGTTTCATGCATTTTTCTAAGGCAACTCTACTTGATTCCCTTATAAATGGGACTCCAAGTCATGCCATTGTCCTTAAATCAATTTTAATCAATTAAATGCATGAAATGATCATAGCATAATAATAGCAAAAATAAATCATGGCCAATGATCATGATGTCATGGCATATGATATAAAAATAAAGCACAAGACATTTATCCTAACCCTTAGCATGATCATGACATATAAAAGATTAAAGATGAGTATGATGTCATGACATGGCATATGGCAAATCAGGACATGGCAAATAAAAAGTATAGGTATAATAATACCTAAAATATAATATTAATCGCCTTTTGAGATAATTAAGTATATTTTTGCCATATTCCTATTGATCTCCCTAGTGTGCCAAAAAACCCAAAATGGCGCACTAACCTCAAAACCTAAGTTGTGCCAATTTAAGTGCTAATCAAACTTCTCAAATAATATTGGCACATCCTAAAATCTTTTAGGATTAAAGCTCAAATGTATTTCCAAGGTAACCATAACCTTGAAAATGACCTAAAATGCCATCTTTGCCATGGTTGAGTTAACTACCCATCCAATCAAGGTAGACACACCCTAAACCCACCTAGCGTGAATCGATCACGCTCTTAGGAACCCAAAATCTATTTGAGCTCCTAGGGTTAATTAGGTATTCCTTAGGGATAACCTCCCTAGATGCCTTTCTAATGACCCTCCTAGGCTTAGAGGCCTTGGTCATTGTGGTCTTACGATGGTTAACCTTAGGGATTACCTCCCTAATAACCTTCTTAGTGGCCACCCTAGGTTTCCTAGAAACATTAGCTACTAGGCACAAACCTTGGTCAACTCTAGGGATGACTTCCCTATTGACCTTGGTCTTCGTAGACCTAGTTTGTGTTCCATAATCAAATGGAACACTATGGTAAGCCATGTTAGGCATAGGTTTGTGACCCAAACCCTTCTTACCCTTTGATGACTTTTGCTTCTTGGGTCCTAAGTGTTGACTTTGAGATTTTGACCTAGAAGTTTGACTAATTGACCCTTGCATTTGATTTTGCATAACCTTAAGGGTCTTTTCAAGTTTTTCAAGCCTTGACCTCAAGGCTTGGTTCTCTAATTCTAATTGCCCAATTTTTAAATTTTGATTTAATCCTTGGGCATGGTTCTTTCAAGGCATATGCCTAGTCTATTTAGGATTGAGACCTAGGTGTTCTCCTAGTTTCCTAATAGATTCCCTAGGTAAAATATTTTTAGGGACATTAGTCCCAAATTTTTCCTTATTCCTAAGGTTAACTTTCTTAGCTCCTAAACAATATTCATTGTTTCTAGCATGCTTTTCATAAATTGCAAGAGAATTAAAATTCCTAGCATGCTTTTGTCTATTAATTAAAGAATGAGCATTATGAAAATATACCTTAACGTTTGCCTTAGAGGCTTCCCCTATTTGTGTAGCTCCCTTTTGGGTCTTCTTCCTCCCCCTAGGACATTGATTCCTATAATGTCCTTTTGAATTGCACTTGTAGCATATAACATGCTCATTGCTCTTTTGACTTGGGGAAACGGCATCCTTTGACTTTTCTTGACTTTTAGGTGCTAGAGGAGCTTTCTTAACCTTCTTTGGCCACTTGCTCTTGTAGTGCTCGGCTTCCCTACACTCAAAACATATGATATGATTTTTATTAGAAATTGATATGTTTGAGTTACCTAGGGTGGTGGTGGAAGGTGCCGGAATTTTATTTTTGAGCTTCCTCATCTTGACCGGATGTTGAAGGCTCTTCTTGAGGTTGCTCCGGTGTAGATGGTCTCTCCTCCTCAATTCTAGAAGTGGATTCTTCTTCCACTTCTTCCACCTCTTCTTTCTCCGATCCGAAAGTTGACTCCTCACTTTCTTGTGAGGATGATGAAGCTTCCTCTTCGGTCTCCTTCTCTTCCAAATCTTCTTGGACCGATTCGGGATTGTCGTAGAACATGACCAACTTGTTCCACAACTCCTTGGCATCCCTATAGCTTCCTAATCTAGACAAAATGTCGTTAGGTATCAAATTAACCAACATTTTTGTTACCTGAATGGTTGTCTTGAATTTTTGTCGTTGCTCCACGGTCCATCGCTTCTTTTTGAGGATTTCGCCGTTCTCTCCTCTCGGAGCATCAAAACCTATAATCACAGCAAACCAATTTTCTATATTCGACATTAAAAAATATTCCATCCTACCTTTCCAATATGCAAAATCTTCGTGGTCAAAGGCGGGTGGAGTCGCTATGTCATCGCCCCATCTTTCTTGAAGATCCATCGTCTTCCCTCTAGCTTCTTTAGCTCCCGGCGGTTAGTCCGTAGAAGAGCCCTGGGCTCTGATACCAATTGTAGGAGATTTGAGGCCGCTAGTGGGGGGTGAATAGCACGTGACCGTACGATGATGGAATTTGTTGCGTTGCTTGTCTACAATCTTGTTAGTACGCAGCGGAATAAACAATAACAAATACAAACACAAGATACAATCACAACACGCACGATATAACATGGTTCGGAACCAAAACGGTTCCAACTCTACGGATTGGGTTCGTACAAACCCTAGCGATGCAACAAACACCACTAAGCAATAAAACTCCTTCTCGACAACAAGTCGGAAGTGGAGAAACCTCGTACAATGAATTACAACAAGTAATACAAAGTAAACAAGCAAATACAAGTGAACATGTAAAGAACACTTTACAAACTAGGGTTTTGAGCGCTTGCTTGTCGGTTGCTTGGATGAACTTGAAGGACACTGAAATGCACCTGCAAATCGCCTTCAAATCGCCTCACCAAAGCTCCCAAAGAACTGATGATGAAATCCTCCACGAGCTCCCATTTTTATCTTGCGTCAGGCTGGATTTTCGCCTGGCAGTCGACTGCCATAAGTCCCCAGTCGACTGCCAACACTATAGCTGTGAGACAACGACTCAATCCACGTTGGACAAGTTCCAACGAGACTCTTAGCTGTCGACTGCCAACTTTGGCAGTTGATTGCCAACGCCTGTAGTCGACTGCCCAGTGGACTACGGAACATTCTGTGCTCGCAACTCAACTGGCAGTCGACTGTCGTCCCTTGGCAGTCGACTGCCATTGACATCAGTCGACTTCTCCTATGAGCAGTCGACTGCTAGAGAAATTTTAGCTCTTAAATGATAGTCGAACTCAAGTCTACTCACGGCAGTCGAACCGGCCATAATTTCAGTCGACTACCAACCTCAAAAATGAGGTCTTCACCCAAGTATGATTCCACCATAGTTGCTAGACCACCCTTAGCCCAGACCTAAGCCTTCTAGCTACCTCCATCAGCCTTACGCCTCTCGGATCCCTCCAAGTCATCCATGACTTGTTCATCCATCACGCTAGACTTTAGGTGCTTCCATCGGCTATGTCATGCTAACGGTGTCTACACCGCCAAGGCACATTGGACTTACGCTACCAAGACTCCGCTTGGACTTTACGCCGCCAATATCAAACCCCTTGGACTTCTCTAACGCCAAGACTCAAGCTTGGACTTTCATTGTGCCAAGTACTCAAGAATTGGACTTTCCCAAATGCCAAGTGTCCCACTTGGACTTACCATGCCAAGTACTCATGACTTGGACTTTACCATGACAATTACATTGTCATATGTTTTTGTCGAAACATCAAACCATCACTCGAGTCAAACTCGAGTCCTGGTCAATCGTGACCTGGGCCGATTGCACCAACACCAAAGATATGTTTGGTTCATCTTTGAAGGTTCTTTTCTCTTATTGGAATTAGAAGATGAGTTATGTACTTTTATTGGCATCGTGGGAGCTTTTGGTTGAAGAGTATGTAAATTTCCTATCAATGCACCAGAACAGATAATCTCCCTATTTCTTTTTATAATAACTTTGTCATTAAAAGAAATAAAATATTCATCCATAAATAATTTAGAAACCGAAATCAAATTCTTTCTAAATAAAGTTACATAAAAACAATTTTTCAGAACCAAAATTTTATTCCTCTCAAAAGACAAATAAACATCTCCCGCTGCAACAACCACAACCTTCATGGCATCGCCCAAGTAAATGGTAATATCCCCGTCAGCCAGTTGTCTGGTTTCCTAGAACCCCTGCAAAGTATTGTAGACATGATCAATGACTCCCGTATCTACACACCAGGTGCCGGTAGATAACACCGCTAAATATGTTTCAACGACTAGAGAAAATAATATACCTTTGTTTTGTTTCCGGTTGGGGTAGTCCATCTTCCAGTGTCATGTCTGCTTGCAAGTGAAGCACTTGCCTTTCGGCTTCTTCACTCCTCCCTGAGATTCTCCCGCCACCTTTTCCCCAGTTTGTTTCTTCTTCTTCTTGCCTTTCGGCTTAGAAGCAGAAACCTTTTGGGAAACCATGGCCTTACCCTGAGCACTCTTATGAAAAAGCCCCTCTGCCGCTTGGAGTTCTGTTAGAAGCTCCGCCAACGAATACAACCACTTGTTCATGTTGTAATTCAGGCGAAACTGCTCAAAACTCCTAGGTAGAGACTAGAGAATGATATCGACCTAGGTTACCCCATCAATCTTAGCTCCAAGGACTTCCAGCTCATTCGCAGGCTTAGGAGGATACTCTTCGAAGAGTACATACTTGTACTTCTCAGCAGTCAAGATAATATCAAGATTTTTTTTCCAATCAACATAATTGGGTCCAGTAAGTTTATTCTCTTTTAGTATCACAACAAGTGGATTGAAAGTCATTTTTGAAAAACCTAAGAATCACATAGATCAAAAATTTAGATTTTAAAAAATTATTGATTCCTCAAACAATAAAATTTTAAAAACAACCAACACCTCAAAACACCGAGAATATCGTATGCCACGATCGTATGGACGTATATGAATTCTACATTTGTAAGAGGAGGTTTTACCCATTAACTTTACTATCTTATCAACCTAACTTTTTGACAACTAAAATTAATAGTTGGTTCTTCTTCAGTGCTTTAAATAAAAGCAGTGACTCCGATGGGGAGGATACTCCTATTTGCATCTAAGTGTTAACCATTACTCGGTACCAAAGCAATTATCTCGGGTTATGTGACTTCCGATGGGGAAGTACACACGCTCCTTAATAATTTCCTATAATCATATTCGACCCTGTGATCTGCAAAACAAACTCATCCGATGGGGAAGAAGGCACTCAGAGCTGACGTGCAAGTTTATTTGCATCACATGTCAAATCGTAATAGAGGCCGTGGGAATTTATAAAAAAATATCCCTCTCCCACTTATTAATTTAAAATTGAGGAATTTTCCCAGCATGCGACATGCATATCAAACAAGAAGCAATAAATAAGAAAAAAATATTTTTCCAACTATTATGGCTTTTGTTCTGTAATATGCCTCTTATCGTATCGTCATCTCGTCCGCTCCTCCCTACGCCATTTACAAGCCATCCGGAGATCCCAGCCAAGAATAATTATTTTAATTTACTTCCATCGATCCTATACTCCACGAATGAGTGTACATGAAATCTAGATCGAAATTAAACAAAAATAAAAATAGTGGCTAAACAATGTCGTACTTAATTACAAAAATTAAATACTAGCCTTTCCAACACCGAGGATTCAAATAATATTACACACATGCAATCATATACACACACATATGGCCATAATAGTTGAATCTTATGCCTACAACAAAAAAGTTAGCCTACGCACATCCTACTATCATCCGGCACATAAAATATATGATAAGTGCATAAAGTTAACCGAATCCAAAACACACAAAACCAAAAACCGTGGCTCTAATACCACTTGAAGGTTTTGTGGAACCGAAGCTCTGATACCACTTGAAGGTTGACGAAGCTTCGATACCACATGAAGGCAGGAAACTTCGCTTCCCACTTCAACTCGGTCGCTTGTGCATGGTGATCCCATCTACATCCCCGAATTAAAAAAATTAATCCTTGATGAAGAGGGATTACCCAAGCAACCATTCCATCATCGTGCTATTCAATTAGAGTGGTCACTTGAACAAACTTGTTGTTCAAGTAACCTACCTCTTTTCTTCGATTAGCCACGGAATAGATGATGTACGGATCGCCGGTTTTTGTGTTTGTCTTCGGGGTCCAAGAAAATTAGCCACATATAATTGTAAACAATTATATACATAATACAAAAGAACACTAATCAAAGTAAACAAGCTTATACCTCTTGTTATACCTCTTGATCTTCTATTGTATGTCCTTCCTCCTTTTGGACGTCGTGTGGGTGATGATCTTCCAAAAGATGAAGCCTCCGAGATCACGTTCTTCCCTTCCTTGCTTGCTCCGAACAAAGGGAAGAATGAAACGAAACTCTTTCTCCTTTCTAGAACCGACCACCAAGTAAAGGGACTTGATGTTGCCACCGGCCAAGGAGAAGAATATAGGAAGGGGCCGCCGGCCAAAAGCTCCAAAGGAAAACCTTTTGTCCTTGTTGCCACCGACCATGTAGGAATAAAGGAAGGGGATGAACACCGACTGTTGGACTTTCCGAGCCGCAAAAATTGCATTTTGCATTTCGAAAACCTTGGAAGCCCAGCCACGGATCCGTGTGAAGTATAATAAAAATTACATGTACATATTTAAAACCTTAGATCTACCTTAGATCTACATGAGAAGATCATTACCCTTGATGTGACGGACTTCGCTTATCCCGCTCATCCAAATGGCTTTTCGGAACTCGAGAGTGTCAAGTGTACACTCCTCTATTTGTATCCACACAAGCAATATGTGGAGAAAATCAACCTAGAGTGTGCTAGCACTCATGGAAGTTTCGCCCAAGGAGGATTGGGAGAGAGCAAGAAGGAGAGATGAACCAAGGAAGAAGATGAAGTTACCAGTCAAAAATAACTTCACACCATAATGAAAACTAAAGTGGTCGGCCACTCTTTTGGGGAGGTTACATGCATGCATGTAACTCCAAGAGCCAATGGCTCTTGGTCTCCCTCATGAGGTGGCACCCCATGATAAGTCCATGATGATGTGGAACATCATCATTGGTCGACCCCCATGCCAAGTCACCATGACATGGCAATTGGTCAAGTCAAAATTGACCATTCATCTTCCCTCTCAAGTCAAGTCAAACTTGACCTCTTATCTCCCATGGTTGATCAAATCTAACCACTTGATTCAAGTCAATCTGATTTAATGAATCTCTATTGATTAATTTAAATTGACTCAATGAATCAAATCTAAATTAGACTCATTCAACACTTGAATCAAATTGAGTCTAATTTAATTAGTCTAATTTGGATTACTCTTAATCCAATTTGGTTCATCCCATGAACCTAATCCTCTTGGTTCATCATATGAACCTAATCTCCATATAATTGCCCTTTGTGTGTGACCCTATAGGTTCTTATAATGTTGGTAATACTCCTAAACTAATTTAGGAACATATGAAATGAGTGGTATCTATCAACACATCATTGCTACCCAAGTTACAAGAATGTTGAGATCCAACATCACCTTTGTGACTATTAATTGTGACTCTCACAATATGTGACAATGTCCCTCTATCCTTGACATCTAAATTTACCAATTGAGGCATAGACCGTGTCATCCTCGGTACAATCTATTTCTTGAACTCCAAGTTGACTCACTCTAATCAAATGAGCTCAATATCTCATATTGACTCATTTGGGCATGGTCATGCACTTCGTGGTCTCACTCTATCAAGAATAACGATGTCACTCCCGTCATATAAGAGGGATAGATCCCTTCTACATCACTCACATCTCTCCGCATAATTTGTTAAATACCCAGTAATCGCCTTTATAGTCCACCCATTTACGGGTGACGTTTGACGAAGCCAAAGTATGCAACTCCTTATGTAGGGAACCATGGTGACTTCAAATTCAAGGACTATTAGTCATACTAACAGTCATATGAGAAAGTATATGACACTCATATAGCGATCCACGATACTTTCTCATGGTAGGTCATTCAGTATACATTCTTCAATGCATACCCATGTGTCAACTTGATATCTCATATCCATGACTTGTGAGATCAAGTCATCGAGTTGACCTACATGCTAGTCTCTACGCATTAACATTGTCCCTGAATGTTAATGCTTGACTAGGAATGATTAAGAGTAGTGTTCTCTATATCATCTCCTTATCAATTCAACCAATCGATTGATATAGATAAGAACCTTCTACTCAAGAACGTTATTACATTTAGTTATTTGGCACCAATACAAGTAAATATAATAAGCATGCCATTATAAATAGGAATATGATACAATAAAGTCCATACAACAATCATCACATGATTGGCTATAGGGCTTTCACTAATAATCTCCCACTAGCACTAATGCCAATCACCGTAGTATCTAATACCCAATGACCTAGTGTGCCCATCATGCTTTTTCTGTGCCAAAGCCTTGGTCAAGGGATCTGCGATGTTAGCCTTTGTGGGTACTCTATAAATCTTCATATCTACTCTATCGATAATCTCTAGAATGAGATGGAAGCGTTGTAGTATGTGTTTGGTCTGCATGTGTGAGCAAGGTTCCTTAGACTGCGCAATCACTCCATTATTGTCACAATAGAGCTCTATGGTATCTGCTATGCTAGGAACCACCCCAAGCTCAGTAATGGACTTGCGGATCCAAACTGCCTCCTTTTTTGTCTCTAATGCAGCGATATACTCGACCTCTGTTGTAGAATCAGCAACTGTGTCCTGCTTCGAACTCTTCCAGCTCACAGCGCCACCATTCAAGCAAAACACGAACCCCTGACTATGATAGATAATCATCATGGTCAGTTTGGAAGCTGGCATCGCTGTAACCCTTTATAGCTAGCTCCTCATCACCTCCAAATATCAAGAAATATTCTTTAGTCCTTCTCAAGTACTTAAGAATATTCTTGAATGCTATCTAGTGATGCTCACCTGGATCTAACTGGTATATACTCGTCATGCTCAAAGCATACGAGACATCAAGACTAGTACATAGCATGACGTACAAGATAGTTCCTATAGTAGATGCATAAGGGATCTTATCCAAGCGGTCTCTCTCCTCTCTAGAAGAGGGACTTTGAGTCTTCGAAAGACTCACACCATGTGACATCGGCAGAAGTCCCTTCTTGGAATTCTGCATGGCAAACCGTAGTAATACCGTGTCAATATATGTACTCTGACTTAGGCCAAGCAATCTTTTAGATCTATCTCTATAGATCTTGATGCCTAGAATACAGGCTACTTCACCTAAGTCCTTCATTGAGAAGCACGTCCCTAGCCAAGTCTTCACATACTGTAGCGACGGAATGTCATTCCCAATGAGTAGTATGTCATCCACATACAACACAAGAAAGACAATTGTGTTCCCCTTAACCCTCTTGTAGACACAAGGTTCATCTTCATTCTTGATGAAACCAAACTGTTTGATCTCATCATCGAATCGAAGATTCCAGCTCCGAGAAGCTTGCTTCAGCCCATAAATGGATCTTTGTAGCTTGCATACTTTCCCAGTATGATGTGGATCTACAAAACCCTCAGGTTGGTTCATGTACACATCCTCGAGCAAGTTTCCATTCAGAAACATGGTTTTGACATTCATTTGCCAGATCTCATAATTGTGGTATGCTGCAATAGCAAGCATGATCCGAATGGACTTAAACATCGCCACTGGAGAAAAGGTTTCATCATAGTCAATACCATGAATTTTCTTGAAACCTTTAGCCACCAATCGACCCTTATAGGTATGCGTAAGTCCATCCATGTCAGTCTTTCTCTTAAATATCCACTTACACCCAATGGGTTTGATGCCTTCAGGTGGATCAACCAAAGTCCATACTTGGTTGGTGTACATGGATTCCATCTCGGATCTCATGGCCTCTAGCCATTTCTCAAAATCTAGGCTCATCACAGATTCCTGATAGGAGGTAGGCTCATTCTCAATGAGTATAACGTTATCATAGACAAACAAGAGAAATGGGTATCTCTCAGGCTGACAACGTATCCTATCAGACCTGCGAAGAGGTAGGTCTACCTGAACAGGTGGTTGTTCCACAACTCTTTGTGCAACAATCTCATCATCCATAACACTTTGTGGTTCCTGTTTAACCTCCATCAAGGCCTCAGTGTTATGGTCCTTATCTTAAATTTCTTCAAGATCGAACGTACTCCCACTAATTTTTCTAGAAACAAAATCCCTTTCTAGAAATACCCCAGTCTTTGCCACAAACACTTTGTGCTCACTAGGAATGTAAAAGTAATATCCCTTCGTCTCCTTGGGATATCCAACCAAATAGCACTTATCGGATTTGGGTCCCAGTTTGTCTGAGAATTGATGTCAAACGTAAGCCTCACAACCCCAAATCCTCATGAAAGACATCTTGGGATTTCTCCCTGTCTATATCGTATATGGTGTCTTTATCACAGCCTTGGATGGTACAGGGTTAATGTAGGGGATCGGTACGGCCGGCTAGAGGGGGGGTGAATAGCCCTCTTACGATGGATGTCGGAATTCGTTCGTTCTTCTTGCATTGCTTGTCTATGATTGTCGTTAGCACAGCGGAATAACAATAATAATGAAACTAACAACAATACACAATCACACAACACAAGATATACGTGGTTCGGAACCGAATGGTTCCTACTCCATGGGCGAGCTCACCGAGCTCTAGTTATGCGCACGACACTAACTATAACACTCCTTCTCGACAACACAACGGAGGTGGAGAAACCTCTCACCAGCAATTACAATATAATATAGAAATACAAGCAAATACACAAATACAATACAAAAGAAAACTTTCACCGATTGCTTTGATCGCTTTGCTTGTTACTTGCTTTGATTGGCTCTTGAAGGACTGGAATGCAGCAGCAATTCCCCTCCAATAGCTCCACAAAAACCATTGCAAAAACCTCCATCTCGAGCTCCTTTTATAAGCCAAAGGCCTCCGATGACACCCCAGAGTGCTTGTCTCACAATGGCCAGATCCATGTCAGACAAGTTCCAATGGATCACCTACGATCGATGATGCCTATCAATGACCGGTGACTCCAAGATCGACCGCCTGGCTATGGAGCGCCTGGCTCGCGACCCATCACCGATCACATCCTCAGCCGATCATTGCCGATTTCCCGATCGCTACCCATGGCAGTCGAATGGCAAGCACAAAACCCTAGCCTTACAACAGTCGAACCCTAGTCGACTTGGACCAGTCGAACCGGCACCTATGCCAGTCGACTGACATCGGGCAAAACCTCAAACACTAAGTTATTTGAGCATCCGACCGTCGGGTAAACCCTCAAACATCAAGTTTGAGCCTCCGACACTCAGTCTTAGCCTACTTGGCCAAGTCCACCTTATCCCTCATGGAGTTCCCCACCAAAGCTCTCTTCCCTCGGCCTACGTCCCTCGGATGCGCCAAGCGCACAGCTTCGCAACACCATCCTTCGTGTCTCATGCCCTAGAAGTATGCTTCCCTTTGGGCTCACTCCATTCGCTCCCCGTCCGGCGGTCCCTCGGATGCACCAAGCCACGACTTCGCAATGCCATCCTTCACCGACTCAAGGACCCCGAGCCTAGTGAACTTACCAAGTCCTTAAGACTTCCCATATGCACCAAGCGCACGGCTTCGCAATGCATTTCTCACCAAGCACCAAGCGCACGGCTTCGCAATGCTTTGGACTTTACCATGCCAAGGCTTCCCCCTTGGACTTCCACACCAAGTTCCATGCTTGGATTTTCCATGCCAACCCCATGTTGGACTTTCCCACACCAAGCTCCATGCTTGGATTTTCCATGCCAACAACATGTTGGACTTTCCCATGACAATCCCATGTCATGAGTTTTGTCTATCATCAAAATACCATCAAGGTACTGCTGGGCCGATTGCACCAACAATCTCCCCCTTTTTGATGATTGACAAAACTACCATCTCAAGTCTACCAATTCTCCCATATTGGCAATTCTCATATCCCAATGAGAATTCCAACGAACCCTAATTGGTAACTTGGTAACTTCTCCCCCTTTTTGACATTACATCAAAAAGGTCCTCCCCAAGGGTATGAATGTCTCATATCCCAATGAGATCTTACAATCTCTCCCTTGGAGGAACACATGCCTCCAATCTTTCTAGTGATCCCATATCACTTAAAGAGAGGCAACCCAATTTTCCTCCCATGAGGAAATACACATCCATCTTCCCATGATGGATACCTCCCCCTAGAGGCTTGCTCCCCCGTGACCATTGCACCAACAATGTCCTTGGAGAGTCCCTAAGCCAATAGGAACATTAAACCAAACAAAATTAAGGCAAAGTTCAACAATGAACTCACATCCACCTTAAAATTGATACTCACCCTCAACCCAACTCCTAATCCATATCCAATGGATTTCCACCCTCTCTAATGCTCTCCCAAGCATATCCTAGGGTTAGGAGTGGTTAGGGGACCTTAACCTAGCTGAACATGGGCCTAACCAAGATCAAATCAGAAATCGATCATTGCCACTCATCACCGATCATTGCCAATCCATGGCAATGATCGATAATCATATTTTGATTTTGATTTGAAATGGATTTCCGAAATCCATAAGTAAATATACGTAATTTTAAAAATCTTAAAAATGCATACGTATAATACTTATCCTAAACACTATGGGTGAAAAATATTGGAAAATTATTTTACCCACTAAATTAGGAGATTGATACAAAGTTCAAAAGTTTAGAAAAGCTTCAATAAAGAGCCCTCTTTGTATCATCCCATTCAATGGTGATAGCTATCAAAAGATAGGCTTCACCAAGGTTTTTCAAAATGTTTTCAAAAACCTTTAATTTCTTTTCCTTAAACATCTCACTTATATCTAGATGTGTAAAAACACATTCAAGGCAATTAATCTAGTGAGATGTGGGTTTTTGTTCTTTAAAATGGTCTCATGCATATTTCTAGGCAATATTATTTGATTCCCATCAAATCATGCCATAGTCCTTAACTCCATTTTAATTCATGCATGATATGATTATGGCATAGATATGATATAGATAAAAACATATGCCAATATCATGATGTCATGGCATGTGAATGAAAATTAAGCATACATGACATACAAACATAAGTCTAAACATTATCATGACATTTTTATAATTAAAAAAAATGAGAATGATGTCATGACATGGCAAGGCAAATAAAGCATGGCAAGTAAAATATACTAAGGTATAGAATACCTAAGTGTTAAAATTAAATTGCCATTTCTAGTAATTAAATTCATTTTGCCTTAATGTCATTCATTTCCCTAGTGTGCCAAAAACCCAAAATGGCACACCAATACCTCTAAGACCTAAATGTGCCAATTTAAATCATTTTTAACTTCTCAAGCACATTGGCACACCCTAATGTGTCAACTCTACTATGGTTAGGTTAACTACCCATCCACTTAGGGTTGACACACCCTAACCCATTTAGCGTGAATCGATCACGCTTTTAGGAACCCAATACCTATTGGAGCTCCTTGGGTTAACAAGGTATTCCCTAGGGATAACTTCCCTAGATACCTTTCTAATGACCCTTTTTGGTTTTAAAACCATAGTCTTTTGGGTCTTACTTGGGTCAACTCTAGAGGTGACTCCTCCATTGACCTTCTTAGTGGCCTTCTTGGTTTTTCTTAAGTCCTTGGCCACTAAACATACACCATGGCTAGACTTAGGGATAACTTCCCTATTAGCCTTGGTTTTTCTAGACCTAGATGTGGTTCCATAATTAAATGGAACATTATGGTAGGACATAGGCTTGTGACCCAAACCTTTCTTGCCCTTAGACATTTCTTGTTTCTTAGGTCTTGACTTTTGGGAATTTGACCCCTTAACCGAATTTGATATTATTTCTAGGGTCTTCTCTAATTTTTCTAGCCTTAACCTCAAGGCTTGGTTTTCTAGCTCTAATTTCCTCAATTTTGAATTTTCATTAGATTTTTGAGGAATGATTTTCTGTTTAGGCATGTGCCTAGATTTCTTGGGATTAACACCCAAGTTTTCTTCAATTCTCCTAATTGACTCCCTAGGTAAAATAGATCTAGTGTTTTGAGTCCTAGGTTTTTCCTTAGTTATATGAACATGCTTGGCACCTAGACAATACACCTTAGTTATATGACAATCCCATGTCATGAGTTTTGTCTATCATCAAAATACCATCAAGGTACTGCTGGGCCGATTGCACCAACAGTAAAGTGTGAAGGCTTCTGTGTCTAGAGCATATCGCCAAAAGGATATAAGAAGATCTGTGTGACACATCATAAATCATACCATATCTAATAGGGTACGATTCCTCCTTTCGGATACACCATTCCACTGTGGGGTTCCAGGAGGAGTGAGTTGGGATAGAATCCCACACTCAGTTAGATAGTCACGAAACTCATGGCAAAGGTATTCACCACCACGATCTAATCGAAGTATCTTAATACTCTTGCCAATTTGGTTTTGTACTTCATTATTGAATTCTTTGAACTTTTCAAAGGATTTTGATTTATGTATCATCAGATACACATAACCATATCTACTGAAGTCATCAGTAAATGTAATGAAGTACCTGTAACCACCTCTAGCAGCAACATTAAAAGGGCCACATACATCACTATGTATAAGCTCTAACAAGTTTGTTGCTCTCTCGCTGTGTCCACTAAAGGGAGTCTTGGTCATCTTGCCTAAAAGGCAAGACTCGCATGTCTCATATGATTCAAAATCAAATGAGTCCAGCAACCCATCCTTATGGAGCTGGGATAAGCGACTCTAATTTATGTGACCTAAGCGACAATGTCAGAGATAGGTTTGATTCAACTCATTTGACTTGAACCTTTTGGTACTTATGTTATAGATGGAGCTCTCTAAGTCTAGAATGTAGAGTCCGTTCATTAGAGGTGCACTACAATAGAACATATTATTTAAATAAACAGAACAACATTTGTTCTTTTCTATAAATGAAAAGTCTTTCTTGTCCAAACAAGAAACTGAAATTATGTTCTTAGTTAAAGCAGGCACATAACAACATTCATCTAGTTCTAGTACAAGCCCAGAGGGAAGAGATAGATCATAAGTTCCTACAGCAACAGCAGCAACTCTTGCTCCATTGCGTACTCATAGGTCCACCTCGCCCTTTGTCATTGCCCTACTATTTCTCAGCGCCTGCACATTGGTACAAATGTGAGATGCACATCCGGTATCTAATACCCATGATGAAGAAATAGATAGATTGACTTCTTTAATATTTATACCTGAAGTAGAAGTCTCACTTCTCTTCTTCTTAAGATCTTCCAGGTATGCTTTACAGTTACGCTTTCAGTGTCCAGCTTCCTTATAGTGGAAGCAAGTCCCTTCTTTGGCCACCCCTCATTTGAGTTTCAGTTCCTTGCCTTTGCCCTTGGCTTGGGACTTTCCCTTACCTTTAGGCATGCCCTTGCCTTTCTTCTTTTGCACCATCAAAATGGAGTCAGATTTTCCCTTCTTAAGGTTGAGCTCAGCAGTTCTCAACATGCTGAGCATCTCAGGCAGTGGCTTATCAATTTCATTCATGTTGTAATTCATGACAAATTGATTGTAGCTTTGTGGCCAAGATTGCAAGATCAAGTCAGTTGCCAGCTCTTGGCCAAGTGGGAATCCCAACCTTTGTAGGTTTTCTATGTACCCAATCATCTTGAGTACATATAGACCTACGGGAGTCCCATCTTGCATCTTGGACTGAAACAATGCCTTAGAGATCTCATATCTCTCATGCCTTGCTTGTCCTTGATATAGTTGACAAAGATGTTCAACCATATCATAAGCATTCATGAACTCATATTGCTTCTGAAGCTCAGAGTTCATGATCGTGAGCATGAGACATGACACATCTAATGCATTATCTTGATGTTTCTTGTAAGCATCACGGTCAGTTCGCGAGTCAGTGGCAGGAGGTGCCTCCGGAATGGGCTGCTCCAGGACATACAGTTTCCTTTCTTGGGTGAGAATGATTCTCAGGTTTCTATACCAGTACAAGAAATTAGCTCCATTGAACTTGTCCTTCTCAAAGACAGAACGCAGGGAGAGAGTGTTCATGTTTGTCGACATGGTAATCTACAACATATAAAATGCAGAAAAATTAATATCATATTCTATTTATCATTTAATTAGGCCTTTAATCAAATAATGCTCCCACTGAATTATAGGACTTTTTTAGAATCGAGTTATGGATGTGGTCAAACCACAATACTAGATTCATACAAACTAGCTATAATTCTCGCGGGACAAGATCGACATCATACTACGCCTTGAGTTAGCTTTGGCTAAATCGCTCAAGACTTAGTATGATTGGTAGGTAACACATTACCGATTACATCTCTATGCAACTCTTGTTTATAGGATCAAGACCCACATTTACAAAAGATCATGAGTTAGCTTTGGCTAAATCACCCAAGATTTAGTGTAAATGTGATCTTATCCTATCTTTCCAACGGTTGGAATATGCCTATAGTTCTACTCGATCCAATTGAGTTAACTAGTTTTACTCAATCTAATTGAGCTTACTCTCACCCAAGCCGTGATAGGTGGGACCAAGATTATCCCTCCGCACCCTACCAAGATAATATGCATTGCTCTGCTTTGGCAGATTCAACAACAACAAATGATCGAGGTAGTGATGGGTATCGAAACTTGGTAGGCATTTTAGAGTTGATTCGATTAAGATCTAATCTAATCATGAATGTGTATCATATACGCATCTAGGCCTTTATTACCCTACACTAGCATGCATCACATACATACAAGCAATATACTAGCACGCATCATATACATACAGGCAAAATATTCTAGCATGTATCATATACATACAAGCAAAATTTACTAGCATGCATCACATACATACAAGCAAAATAAATAAATAAATAAATAAATATATATATATATATATATATATATATATATATATATATATATATATATATATCAACATATATATATAAAAATTAATTTTGATGTGGTCATGGCCCTACTACGATCTTCTCAAGCCAATGAGAAGATCGGACGGTCAACCTAGGGTTAGCGGCTTTTCCAAGCGCCTCCTTTAACCGCCATATGTCGTTGGCACACTCCTCGTAACTCCATCTACTAGTGGACCTTCCACCACTCCATTTCTGTACATTACAAACATGAAACTCGAGTTACATTTGAGTCTAAAACAATTTACAACTGGAATTTTAAAAGAGGAGGCACGATGCGCAGGTCGCATACCCTATACAACATGCACAACCACAAAAACGGTGCGCAGGCCGTATTATGAATTACAACACATTTATCATCCAATCATATTGGGGTTATTGGGCGATGATCATCATAGAATTATACATAATTCTAAATTATGTATTTTACAGAAATTTCTATAATTTTTCCTATTTTTTTTTTCAATTTTATGAGTCACCTCTTCGTAACTGTCCCGCTATGCGGTTTTCGGGCACGATCGCGAGTCAATGCCCCTTTCGAGGTTAGGGGCAGCGCCCCTACTCGAAAAATGAACTTTGCAAGTATCCCATCTTGATCTTACAGTAACTTAAGTCACTGTCCAAAAAACCTAAAGCGAGATTTAGCTGTTCCGGAGAGTTTTTCTCGGTGGTTGAAGCCTATAAGTGTCTCAACACTTGTTGCTTCGACTCTTCGAGAAAAATACACAAAAATTCTATAAAAATAGGAAATTTACAGAAACTTATATATCTGTATTTTTTATATCTAGTACAAAAACTATAAAAATAAAACACATACATGCTTCGCACATGACTCTAATACCACTATTGGACTTTCCGAGCCGCAAAAACTACTTTTTGCATTGCGGAAACCTCGGAAGCCCGGCCACGGATCCGTGCGAAGCATAACAAAAATTATATGTACTTGTTTAAAAAATTAGATCTACCATAGATCTACATGAGAAGAGTATTACTCTTGATGCGACGCCCTTCACTTATCCCGCTCATCCAAATGGCTTGTCGGAACTCGAGAGTGTCAAGTGTACACTCCTCTATTGGTATCCACACAAGCAATAGGTGGAGAAAATCAACCTAGAGTGTGCTAGCACTCATGGAAGTTTCGGCCAAGGAGAATTGAGAGAGATCAAGAAGGAGAGAAGATCCAAGGAAGAAGATGAAGTTACCTGCAAAAAATAACTTCACACCATAATGAAAACTAATGTTGTCGGCCACTCTTTTGGGGAGGTTACATGCATGCATGTAACTCCAAGGGCCAAAGGCTCTTGGTCTCCCTCATGAGGTGGCACCCCATGATAAGTACAAGATGATATGGAACATCATCATTGGTTGGCCCCCATGCCAAGTCACCATGACATGGCAATTGGTCAAGTCAAAATTGACAATTCTTCTTCCCTCTCAAGTCAAGTCAAACTTGACCTCTTATCTCTAATGGTTAATCAAATCTAACCACTTGATTCAAGTCAATTTGATTTAATGAATCTCTATTCATTAATTTAAATTGACTAAATGAATCAAATCTAAATTAGACTCATTCAACACTTGAATCAAATTCAATTTGGATTACTCTTAATTCAATTTGGTTTATCCCATGAACCTAATCCTCATGGTTCATCATATGAACCTAATCTCCATCTAATTGCCCTTTGTGTGTGACCCTATAGGTTCTTGTAACGTTGGCAATGCTCCAAAACCGATTTAGGAACATAAGCAATGAGCGGTATCTATCAACACATCATTGCTACCCAAGTTACAAGAATGTTGAGATCCAACATCACCTTTGTGACTACTAATTGTGACTCTCACAATATGTGGCAATGTCCCTCTATCCTTGACATTTAGATTGACCAATTGAGGCATAGACAGTATCATCCTCGGTACAATCTATTTCTTGAACTCCAAGTAGACTCACTCTAATCAAATTAGCTCAATATCTCATATTGACTCATTTGGGCATGTTCATACACTTCGTGGTCTCACTCTATCAAGAATAACGATGTCACTCCCATCATATAGGAGGGATAGATCCCATCTACATCACTCACATCCCTCCGCATAATTTGTTACATACCCAGTAATCATCTTTATAGTCCACCCATTTACGGGTGACGTTTGACGAAGCCAAAGTATGCAACTCCTTATGTAGGGAACCATGGTGACTTCAGGTTCAAGGACTAATAGTCATACTAACAGTCACATGAGTAAGTATATGACACTCATATAACGATCCATGATACTTTCTCATGGTAGGTCATTCAGTATACATTCTCCAATGCATACCCATGTGTCAACTTGATCTCTCATATCCATGACTTGTGAGATCAAGTCATCGAGTTAACCTAAATGCTAGTCTCTACGCATTAACATTGTCCCTGAATGTTAATATTTGACTAGGAATGATTAAGAGTAGTGTTCTCTCTATCATCTCATTATCGATTCAACCAATCGATTGATATAGATAAGAACCTTCTACTCAAGAACGTTATTACATTTAGTTATTTGGCACCAATACAAGTAAATATAATAAGCATACCTTTATAAATAGGAATATGATATAATTAAGTCCATACAACAATCATCTATTGATTGGGTCTTGTGCTTTCACTAACACCGGCAAAGGTAGAGAGGAAGATGATGGGCACCGGCTAACCCTTAGGAAGAGAAGGAAGCAAAGCCTAATCTCCCAACTTGTTTCCGCCCAAGCCAAAACCCTAACCCTAGCTGCCCAAAGCCAAAACTTTAAACTCCAAGTTATTCTTGCCGCCCACCCCTTAAGCCATATTTATAGAGTTAGGCTTAAGCCTCCTTTTAATCTCCACCGTCGGATCTAGGGATTTAATCTCAACCGTCAAATCTAGAGATTTAATCTCCACCGTCGGATCTAGAGATTTAATCTCTATCGTGGGATCTAGAGTTCCATTTTCCACCGTCGGATCTGAGCTCCATGAGGGTTTTAATAGGCTACAATAGGGACCATGAGGAGGAGTTGGATCTTGGCCACCCAATGGATCAAGCCCACATAAAGTATGATCCATTAATGATAATCCATTCCACTAGAGGATTATCATTGATCTACCTCACCAACCCCATAAATAAATATGGGCTCCATATATTAATTGTACAAATATCTCCCCGTGTTTAAGATCTCGAATGTCCATCAATTAATTAATTTATTGATAATTAATTAATCAACATCTAACTCCCTGAGTAGTACCACTCAACCTTATCATCATGTCGGACCAAATCCACCTAGAAGGTTTACATGATGAACCTTATGAGCTCCTCAAGGGGACATCATCATCTTAATATATAGGACACGATTTCCTCCTATAATCAACGACATACCATGTAAATAATATCATTTCCCAACTTACCGAGCCTATCGATTTACTCTATAAATCTCGCCCATTGATAAATCAAAGAAATAAATACTAAGTACATGTGTCCGTTATTATATCGGGATTAAGAGCATGTACACCATAATATCTGAGGTCTGATTCAATTATGTATTCAGCAATAAATCGAATCACCTCTAAGTCAGTCCTGCTCAATACACACAAAGTGTACTAGTGTAATTCTACGGTCAAGATAAACTAATACCAAATCAAACTACAACCATACCAATGGTTTGTCCAAAACTATCTCGGTTGTGAGCCTTTACTTATACTTTACAAGGAACTGATAACATTATCTCCCGTGTGACACTACACACCATGTTATCTACAATGTAATGTATTAGACAATTATGCATAACCATAAATATGCAAACAATGATCATGTGATTCTTATTTCAAAAATAAAGATGTTCATACAAAAGATTGATTTTTCAGTATACATCCCAACATGTGTCAATTTTGCTATTTTATCGGTAAAATATTTTTCTAACATTTTTCACCCATTTTATTGCTTATAAGTAATATACATATGAATTTTCACGATTTTTCGATATACGTAGAATTACTTATGATTTTCTAAAATTCGATTCTGATAATTGAAATTTAGAAATTTTAGTTATCAGTCGACATCCCTTGTTGGTAGTCGACTGATGAGCACGACAGTCGACTGATTTATTATATAGTCGACTACTAGGCTGATTTCGAGAAAAACAAGGTTGTTTAGCTCGTATTCAGCTACAGTAAAGTTCCCTAACTACTCCTAACCCTAGGATATGTTTTGGGAAGCATTGGAAATGGTGAAAATCCATTGGATATGGATTAGGAGAATTGTTAGGGTGATGTATCAAATTTAAGGTGTGGGAAAGTTCAATGTTGAACTTTTAACCTTATTTTTTATGCTTTAGAGTTCGTATTGGCTTAGGGACTTTCTAAGGGCATTGTTGGTGCAATGGTCAAGGGGGAACAAGCCTTTAGGGGGAGGTATCCATCATGGGATGATAGATGTTATTTTTCCTCACGAGGGGGAGAAATGGGAATTTGAGATACCCAATTTGGAAATTGGGGGAGATGTAGGGATGTATACTGAAAAGTCTATCTTTTGTATGAACATTTTTATTTTGAAATAAGAATCACATGATCATTGTTTGCATTTTTATGGTTATGCAATATTGTCTAATACATTACATTGTAGATAACATGGTGTGTGGTGTCACACGGGAGATCATGTTATCGGCTCCTTGTAAAGTATAAGTAAAGGCTCACAACCGAGATGGCTTTGGACAAACCATCAGAATGGTTGTAGTGTGATTTGGTATTGGTTTGTCTTGACCATAGAATCACACTAGTGCACTTTATGTGTATTGAGCAGGACCGACTTAGAGGTGATTCAATTTATTGCTGACTACATAATCAAATCGGACCTCAGATATTATTTAGTACATGCTCTTAATCCTGATATAATAACAGGCACATATACTTAGTAGTCATCTCTTTGATTTACCAATGGGCGAGATTTATAGATTAAATCGATAGGCTCGATAAGTTGGGAGATGATATTATTTATATGGTGTGTCGTTGATTATAGGAGGAAACCGTGTCCTATATATTAGGATGATGATGTCCCCTTGAGGAGCTCATAAGGTTCATCATGTAAACCCTGCAGGTTGACTTGGTCCGACATGATGAAAAGGTTGAGTGGTACTACTCAAGGAGTTAGATGTTGATTAATTAATGGTCAGTAAATTAATTAATCGATGGACATTCGAGATCTTAAACACGAGGAGAAAATGTACAAATAATATATGGAGCCCATATCATATGGGGGTTCGTGAGGTAGATCAATGATAATCCTTTAGTGTATTGGATTATCATTAGTGGATCGGACTTTATGTGGGCTTGATCCATGGGTGGCCAAGATCCAACTCCTCCTCATGGTCCCTAATGGATTAAAACAAAACTCTAGATCCAAAGGTAGAGATTAAATCTCTAGATCCGACGGTTGAGATTAAATCTCTAGATCCGACGGTTGAGATTAAATCTCTAGATCCGACGGTTGAGATTAAATCCCTAGAACCAATGGAGGAGATTAAATCATGGCTTGAGCCCAACTCTATAAATAGAGATCATGAAGTGGGCGGCAAGAAGAGCATGGCTTAAGGGGATTAGGGTTTGCTTCCTTTGGAGGCTAGGAATCCTAGTTGGTTTAGGATTAGGTTTGGGTGGCTAGGGTTTTGGGAGCTATGGGTGGGCGGCAACTCAAGGAGGTGTTTCTTCTTCTTCCTAAGGTTTTGGCCGGTTCCTCCCATCTTCCCTCTACCTTGTCTTGTGCTCATCCTAATCTTCTTCCCCACTTCCATGGCCGGCCATAAGGAGAGCAAGGATTAGGGTTTGGAGGCTTAGGGTTTAGGAGGCTTGGGTGGCACCAAATAAGGAAGTAGTTTGCTTTCTTCTTCCTATCCTTTGGTGGCCGGCACCCACAGCCCTATCCCAACCCTTGGCCGGCATCCAAAGACCCCTTCTCCTTCTCCTTAGGTGGTGGAAACAAGATATAGGGATTTCCCTTGGTGTCTTGGCCAGTTTCCACCATTATCTCCTTCTCCTTGTTGGCCGGCGACAAGCATTCTCCTTGTTGCTTGTTGGTTGGCCATAGGAAGGAGAAGAGCTTTGTTTCTATTCTTCCTCTTGCTTTGGAAGAGCAAGGAAGGAAGATTTGCGATCTAGGAGCTTCATCTTTTGGTAGAGCGTCGCCCACATGACGTCCGAAAGGAGGAAGGACATACATTAGAAGATCGAGAGGTATATCGATTCTCTAATTTTTATATGTTACATGTTTGTATTTGTTTTTCAATTATGAGCATGATATAAATCTGTATATGGTTAAATAATACTTGGATCCCAAGCATAAACATGAAAACCGGCGATCCAGACATCGTCTATTCTGCGGCTACTCGTAGAATAGAGGATGGTCGCTTGAACAACTAGTTTGTTCAAGTGACCTCTCTAAATGAATAGCACGACGATGACTTGGTTTTTTGGGCAATCCTTTTTGTCTAGGATTAAATTTTTTTAATCTGCGGACATCGAGGGGATCGCCATCAACAAACGACCAAGGTGAAGTGGGAAGCGAAGTTTCTCCTCACGGACTCGATAAGCTAAAACCTACAATTAGTGGGAGAGCTTCCGGGCAAAAACCTTTCAGGAGATTGTAGGATTGTCTCTCTTGAGTGATATGGGACTTATCACTAGGAAGATTGTAGTCATCCTAGGTATTTTTAGACCAAGAGGGAGATTGTAAGATCTCATTGGGACATGAGACATTTACCTCCTTGGAGAGAACCTTTTTGATGTTAGTCAAAAAGGGGGAGAATTATTGGGGAGAATATTAGAGTTACCAATATGGGTAAATTGCTAAGGAAATTTGTCTTAGGGGTATAACTCAAGGGTGTTTTTGTCAAACATCAAAAAGGGGGAGATTGTTGGTGCAATCGGCCCAGGTCACAATTGACCAGACTCGAGTTTGACTCGAGTAGTGTTTTGATGTTTGACATTGATGTCTGACATATGTTGGGGAGATTGGTGCAATCAACCCAGGTTAGTATTTGATGTTTGACGATGGTTTGACCATTGTCATGGAAAAGTCCAAGTCATGGGTACTTGGCATGGAAAGTCCAAGTGGGACACTTGGCATTGGGAAAGTCCAAGGCTTGAGTTCTTGGCATGTAAAGTCCAACATGGGTTGGCAAAGGAAAAGTCCAAGCTTGAGTCTTGGCATTTGAGAAGTCCAAGGGGAATATTGGTGGCGTAAAGTCCAAGCGGGAGACTTGGCAGCATAAGTCCAATGGTTGGTAGCGTAAAGTCCAAGCGGAGTCTTGGCAGCATAAGTCAAATGTGGCTTGGCGGTGTAGACACCGTTAGCATGACAATAGCTGATGGATGCACCTAAAGGCTAGCGTATGGATGAATAAGTCATGGATGACTTGGAGGGATCTGATAGGCGCGAGCCTGACGGAGGTGGCTATAAGGCTTAGGTCTAGGCTACGTGTGGTCTAGGAAGTTTGGGGCACCATACTTGGGTTAAACCTCATGTTTGAGGTGTATCAGTCGACTGGGACCATGGGTCAGTCGACTGGTATATGTCAACTAGGGTTTGACTACGGGAAGTGTCCTAGCAGTCAACTGCCAGAGCATGGCAGTCGACTGCTGGCCCGAGCAGTCGACTGATTTGGTGATCAGTTGACTGATGCCCAGGAATTCGGGCACAGAATGGAGTCGGACTCGACTGTTGGGGTTAACAGTCGAGTGAAGGCTCCATCGTCGACTGATGATGGATTCGATGGATTTTTTTAGCGTGGATGTAGCCGTTGTCTCATGATAACAGTAGCATCAGTCGACTGATGGTCCCGACCAGTCGACTGATAGGTGAAATCCAACCCATGCAGCAGCTTTAAATGGAGCTCATGGAGGAGGATTTGGCAACCAGTTCTTGAGGAGTTTTGGGGCGATTTGCTACTGCAAATTAGGGTCTCCTAGTGCATTTCAAGCAACCACAAAGTAAGCATCCAAAAGCGTAATTGTAAAGTGTTTTTCTTTACTTGTATTGCATTTCATTAGCATAATTGCTTGTATTTGTTGTATTACTTAGTGTAATCATTTGTACGAGGTTTCTCCACTTCTAACTTGTGTCGAGAAAGAGTTTACTTAGTAGTGGTGTGTGATTTGCATCGCTAGGGCTTTTACGTGCCCAATCCGTGGAGTAGGAACCATTCGGTTCCGAACCACATTATATGCTTGTGTCTTGATCGTGTTTGTGTCTTTGTATTGTATATATTCTATTTCTACTTCATACTAATATATTTGTAGCAAGAACGATCGCGAACGAAATCCATCGAGCGACGATAACACTATTCACCCCGCGCCCTCTAGCGGGCACATCGTTTCTAATAGTTTTTGGATGGATATTCTATTTCTTTTAATAACAGAGTTATTATAAAAAAAATAGGTAGATTATCTATTCTAGTACGTTGGTAGGAAATTTGTATACTCTTGAACCAAAATCTCCCACGATGCGAATAGAAATAAATAATTCATCTTCTAAATCTAATAAGAGAAAAGAACCTTTGAAAATGAACCAAACGTATCTTTGGCTTCTAAGGTTAGGTCATATTAACCTGAGTAGAATTTAAAGGTCGATAGATGATGGAGCTTTGAGTTCATTGGTGGTGGAGAATTTCCCAACCTGTGAATCTTGCTTGGAAGGTAAAATAACCAAAAGGCCTTTTAAGGCCAAGGGGTATAAAGCCAAAGATGTGTTGGAATTGGTTCATTCTGATTTGTGTGGTCCTATGTCTATCCAAGCTAGAGGTGTTTGAATATTTCATCTCTTTTATAGACGATTATTCAAGATATGGATACATTTACTTGATGTGCAGTAAGTCTGAATACTTTGACAGGTTCAAAGAATTCAAGGCTGATGTGGAGAAATGTCAAGGTAAAAGTATCAAGACACTACGATCTGATCGTGGTGGAGAGTACCTATTGGAAGAGTTTAGAAGTTACTTATCAGAGGTTGGGATTTAATCCCAACTGTCTGCACCTGGTACACCCCAGCAAAATGGTGTGGCGGAGTGAAGGAATAGGACTCTTATGGAGATGGTTAGATTGATGATGAGTTATTCTGATTTACCAGATTCGTTCTGGGGGTATGCTTTGAATACGGCAGTGTATATTCGGAACTTAGTACCATCTAAATCAGTACCTTCTACTCCCACAGAATTGTGGACTGAGCGAAAGCCTAGTTTGAGATATATTCGGATTTGGGGGAGTTCAGCACATGTGCTGAAGGTAGATGCTGGTAAGTTGGAACCTTGTACAGAAGTGTGCTTGTTCGTAGGCTATCCTAGAGGAACGAAAGGTGGTTTGTTCTATAGTCCTAGATATCAGAGGGTGATTGTTAGCACGAATGCCCAATTATTAGAGGAAGACTATGTGATGAACGACAAGCCCATGAGCAAGATTGTTCTGGAGGAATTAAAAGGGGAAGTCCCTACTTCAGTACCAGCGGTACAAAAGGATATACAACAAGTGACTGCACCGTGTCATAGAGGATACACAGGTGATACCTCATCGTAGCAGGAGGGTTGTTAGACAACCTGAGAGATTTATGTTCTTGGGAGAATCTTCTGATTTGGTCCCTAGCAAATATGAATTTGATCCCTGGACATATGACAAGGCAATCCAAGATAAAGATGTAGTATCTTGGTAAAGCGTGATGAATTCTGAGATAGAATCTATGGATTCAAATCAGGTATGGGAGCTAGTAGAACCACCCAATGGTGTAAAAACCATTGGATGCAAGTGGATCTACAAAAGAAAGAGTGGAACATACGGGAATGTTGAGACCGTCAAAGCAAGGCTTGTTGCGAAAGGGTGTACTCAGAAAGAGGGTATCAATTATGAGGAGACCCTTTCGCCGGTAGCCATGCTTAAGTCTATCTAGATTCTCTTATCTATTACTGCTCATATGGATTATGAGGTTGATGGTAGGAAACTTCGCTTCCCACTTCAACTCGGTCGCTTGTTCATGGCGATCCCTTCTATGTCCCCGGATAAAAAAATTTATCCTTGATAAGAGGGATTGCCCAAGCAACCTTGTCATCGTCGTGTTATTCGATTAGAGTAGTCACTTGAACAAACTTGTTGTTCAAGCAACCAACCTCTATTCTACGAGTAGCCGCGGAATAGACGATCTACGGATCGCCGACTTTTGTGTTTATGTTCGGGGTCCAAGTATATTTAGCCACAAAACAGAAAATATCATGCATATATAATTATAAAAAATTACAAACATGTTACATATGAAGATAGATAAGTGTTATACCTCTCGATCTTCTATTGTATGACCTTCCTCCTTTCGGACGTCGTGTGGGCGATGATCTACCAAAAGTTTAAGCTCCTAGATATCCAATCTTCCTTCCTTGCTTGCTCCGAACAAGAAGAAGAATAGAAACAAGACCCTTCTCCTTCCTTTAGCCAACCAACAAGAACCAAGAAAGTTGTTGCCGCCGGCCAACAAGGAAAAGGGATGAGAATGATGGATGCCAGCCAAGAGCTCCAAGGGAGGACAATAAGCCTTGTTTCCATCGACCAAGGAGAGGAGAAGAAGCTGGTTTGGACGCCGGCCAAAGGAGGGGAGAGCTGTATGGACGCCGGCCACGAAGGAATGAATCTTGCCTATTGGTAAATCAAAGAAATGAATATCGATCTAATCTATAAATCTTGCCTATCAGTAAATCAAAGAAATGAATACTAAGTATATGTGCCCGTTATTATATCGGGATTAAGAGTATGTACAATATAATATCTGAGGTCCAATTCGATCATGTAGTCAGCAATAAATCGAATCACCTCTAAGTCGGTCCTGCTCAATACACAAAAAGTGTACTAGTGTGATTCTATGGTCAAGACAAACCAATACCAAATCACACTACAACCATATCAATGGTTTGTCCAAAGTCATCTCGGTTGTGAGCCTATACTTATACTTTACAAGGAGTCGATAACATGATCTCCCGTGTGACACCACACACCATGTTATCTACAATGTAATGTATTAGACAATATGCATAACCATAAAAATATACAAACAATGATCATGTGATTCTTATTTCAAAATAAAGATATTCATACAAAAGATAGACTTTTCAATATATATCCCAACAATCTCCCACTTATACTAAAAGACTATGCTGTCCTCAAACTGCCATACATCTAATCCTCATTCCCTCCACATGCCTATCAAAAGCTCTCGCTGAAAGGGCTTTAGTGAAAGGATCTGCTAGGTTATCCTCCGATGCAATCTTGGCCACAGTAACTTCTCCTCTCTTTACGATTTCTCATATCAGGTGGTACTTCCGCTCTATTTATTTACTTGCCTTATGGGCTCGTGGTTCCTTCGAGTTTGCAACTGCACCACTATTATCACAATAACTTGTGATAGTTCTGAGCAAACTAGGAATCACATCCAAGTCCATCAGGATTTCCTAAGCCACACAGCTTCTTTGGCCGCCTCAGAGGCTGCCACATACTCAGATTCCATGGTGGAGTCCGCCACGCATTTCTTCTTGACACTCCTTCATACAATGACTCCACCTCCCAAAGTAAACACAAAACCTAAGGTAGACTTACTGTTATCCCTATCTGATTGGAAGTCAGAATCTGTGTAACCCACAGGGAGTAATTGGTCTGCCTAGTAAACTAGCATATAATCCATATTCCTTCTCAAGTACTTCAATATATGTTTTACCGCAGTCTAATGTCCCTGTCCTGGATTACTCTGATATCTGCTGACCATGCCCACGATAAAGTAGATATCTGGTCTCATACATAGCATCGCATACATGAGGCTTCCTACTGCTGAAGCATAAGGAACTGCCTTCATCTTCTCTATCTCCTCAGATGTTCTAGGAAACATCTCCTTAGATAAAGAAACTCTATGCCTAAAAGGTAGAAAACCCTTCTTGGAGTTCTGCATGCTAAAACAATCCATAATGGTGTCTATGTATGAAGCTCATGATAAGCACAACATCCTTTTCCTGTGATCCCTTATAACCTTGATCCCAAGGATGTGTCCCACTTCTCCCAAGTCCTTCATATCAAACTGTTTGGACAACCATACCCTTACATCCGATAACACCTTGATATTGTTGCCAATTAACAAAATGTCATCTACGTATAGTACAAGAAATACCTCTACATTTCCGTCACATCTCACAAGACTCATCCGGACTTTGAATAAATCCATAAGACTGGATTACCTCATCAAAGCGGATGTTCCAAGACCTCGAAGCTTGCTTCAATCCATAAATAGACCGATTAAGTTTACATACAAGATGGTCTTTTCCCTTCGCAATGAATCCCTCTGGTTGCTTCATATAGATGTTTTCCTCAAGACTCCCATTAAGGAAAGCTATCTTGACATCCATCTGCCACACCTCATAATCCATATGAGCTGCAATGCATAAGAGAATTCGGATAGACTTAAGTATGGCTACCGGCGAAAAGGTCTCCTCATAATCGATACCCTCTTTCTGAGTATACCCCTTTGCAACAAGCCTCACTTTGAAGGTCTCGACCTTCCCATCTATTCCTCTCTTTCTTTTGTAGATTCACTTGCATCCAATGTTTTTTACACCATCGGGTGGTTCTACTAGCTCCCAGACCTAATTTAAATCCATAGATTTAATCTCAGCATTCATTGCACTTCGCCAAGACTCTGCATCTTTATCTTGGATTGCCTTATCATTTATCCAGGGATCAGGTTCATGTTGTAATGCTCGTAAAATTCTAAACCATTCAAAGTAGTTATATGGGTTTTAACGCCCATAAAAGGTTTAAAATAAAATAAAATAAAATAAAAGATGGGTATAGGTAGGATTTGAACCATGAACCTCATAATAGGAAGGTGACCTTGACACCACTAGACCATAGGATGATTCATTAATAAAATATATAAAGAATATACAAAGAATATAGATGGGAAGATGAGGAGTTGGTTCATCCCCCCATGAAAGGATGAAGAGTGTTCATTCCTTAGGTATTAAAGAGGAGAATTAAGACAAGAGAGGAAGAAAAACCCCACTTTCCTTCTTCATTCTCCTTCTTCCTCATCCTTGGCCGAATTTCTCATTCTCCTTCCTCCCCTTTTCATCCCAAGCTCTAGGGATTCTTTTGTAGGGATTCTCAAGAGGGGTTTTCCAAGAGGAGTTCCCACAAGTCTTAGTATTGCTAGAAGATCCAACTCCACTGAAATGTTCCCTCCTCCTTCCTCCTTCACCGAGACCCTAATGCCCTTGTTTGGTGTTTTTGAGAGGGTTTCAAGGGGATAAAAAGTCTTAGTATATGCTAGATGATCACTCCTAAGGCTAAGGAACAAGGGAAGGTCTTCATCTTCTAAAAACCCTAGCGGTATACTAGTACAATAGCGAGAGGATGTAAGTATCTCTCACCTGTAGTACAAGTAGCTCTTCGATTGTTTTATATAGCTTATTTTTCTATGTTTTGAAGATTATATGTTTGGATCAGATGATATATGTGTGTGATAAGATTTACAGTTAAGGTATATGTCTTTTTAAGCAAGATCTAAGATCACAAAGATGCTATCTTTCACCTATAGCATAACTCTTTGATATGACCATTTAACTTCTATCACCATGTTTTATTCGAATTTATATATTCTTTCCAGATTATGTTTGTTTAGATTTTTAGGTATTTTAAGTATATTTCATGTTGAAGCAAGACATAAGATCTCAAAGATGCTTCCCCTATAAGTTTTGGGGACAAAGAGCATGATTGCATGTCTTGAAAGGCTTCTTATATGAGTTTTGGGAGTATGATTATGTTAAATGTTTGATAAATGATAAAGAATATGTTTTGATCAGATTATATAGGTGTGTTTAGATTTATAGGTAAGTATCCCCTCACTTGCATACAAGTTGTTTCGGTTGATGTTATTAAGAAAATCCTTACATGAAACTTTCGGCCAAGACCTTCCTTATGCTTTCCACGATTGTCTATGCTATGTCTTGTTTGAATATGATGATAATAGGTTTCTAGATAGGCTTGGTTTAAGTGTATGATCTTTAAGCCCCATAAGACTCTCGGCCAAGACCTATTTGAAGCTCCTATTGGTTTTCTATGCTATGATCTATATGTAGTCATGCTATGTTTTGATTGTAGATGAAGATAGTATGTTGATAGCTAAACTAAAGTTAAGTGTTTGATCTTCAAACTCCATGAAACTCTCGGCCAAGTCCCCCTTTGGACCCCTAATGGTTTTCTATGCTATGCTCTATATGTGGGCATGCTATGTTTTGATTTTAGATGAAGATAACATGTTGTTAGCTAAACTAAATTTAAGTTCAAACTCCATGAAACTCTCGGCCAAGTCCACCTTTGGACCCCTAATGGTTTTCTATGCTATGCTCTATATGTGGTCATGTTATGTTTTGATTGTAGATGAAGATAGTATGTTGATAGCTAAACTAAATTTAAATGTTTGATCTTAAAGGCTTCATAAAACTCTCGGCCAAGTCCCCCTTTGGACCCCTAATGGTTTTCTATGTTATGCTCTAGATGTGGTCATGCTATGTTTTGATTTTAGATGAAAATAACATGTTGTTAGCTAAACTAAATTTAAGTGGTTGATCTTTAAGCTCCTTGAAACCTTCGTCCAAGACCTATTTAGGCTCCTAATGGTCTATCATGCTATGCTCTATAAGTTGTCATGCTATGTTTTGAATGTAGAGGAAGATAACATGTTGTTAGCTAAACTAAAGTTGAGTGGTTGATCTTTAAGCTCCTTGAAACCTTCGGCCAAGACCTATTTAGGCTCCTAATGGTCTATCATGCTATGCTCTATAAGTTGTCATGCTATGTTTTGAATGTAGAGGAAGATAACATGTTGTTATCTAAACTAAAGTTGAGTTGTTGATCTTTAAGCTCCTTGAAACCTTTGGCCAAGACCTATTTAGGCTCCTAATGGTCTATCATGCTATGATCTATAAGTTGTCATGCTATGTTTTAAATGTAGATGAAGGTAACATGTTGATAGCTAAGCTAGATTTAAGAAATTGATCTTAAGGTTCCTTGAAGCTCTCGACCAAGACCCATTTAAACTTCTAAGGGCCTTCCATGCCATGACCTATATGTGATGGAATTAACATGTGGTTAGTTAGATCTTGTACAAGTTGTTTAGGGTTTAAAATTTTGTGAGAACCCCATGAAGTTTAGATCACACCAAGTTATGATGGTTCATGATGTTTATGCCATACTCTATATGTGTGTGATGTTAGTATGATGTTAAGTAGACCTTGCACAAGTTGTTTATCATGTAAACTCCTAAGAACCCTCCCTTAGGGTTTCGGCCAGCCTATGTACATGCCCTCTACTAAGTCCTCCATGCCATGCTACATGTAGAAAAAGATGCAAATATGACGTTAGTTAGATTTTATGATAGCATGATTGGTTGATGTCACTACCTTTTGTCCATGTTATTTGTATGAATGTATGATTATGTTATGCTCATTGCCATGTTAGTTTTATGAATGTATGATTATGTTATGCTCATTGCCATGTTAATTGTATGAGTATATGATATGTCATAAAGAAGGAACATGATATGATATAAAAAGAAATATGATATGTTATGAAGAAGGAAACATGATATGTTATAAAGAAGGAACATGCTATGTTATGAAAAGAAATATGATATGTTATGAAGAAGGAAACATGATATGTTATAAAGAAGGAACATGCTATGTTATGAAAAGAAATATGATATGTTATGAAGAAGGAACACGATATGCTATGAAGAAGAAACATCATATGCTATGATAAGGAACATGATATGTTTATAAAAAGAAATATGATATGTTATGATAAGAAACATGATATGCTATTTTACTTTCTACATGGCTTGTCTCAGGACCCTAATAAGGTCTAAGGGATGGGCTCCTACGTGCCCCTGGGTCGACGGTCGTAGTACGGACTCAACACGAGATGGGCTCCCAGATGCCCTAGGCCGACGGTCATAAATACAGGCTTAGGATGGGCTTCTATGTTATGTTGCCCCTAGGCCGACGGACATAGTATGGGCCTACTACTCTAGTGGGTTCGGGATTAGCTACCTCGGGTCTATTAGGGATGCGCGCTATGATGATGATGTATATGGTACAATGCCGGGCCCAATATGTTGAGATTATATTTAAGTACCTATAATATATATGTTTTCAAAGAGCATCTTGCATATACCTTTATTTCATGTCTAGATCATTATGATGTTATTATGCTTGCTTATGTTCTTGAATGTTTATATGAATGCTATGCTTATGTTCTAGTATGTTTATATGCATGTTATGCTTGCTTATGTTCTTGAATGTTTATATGAATGCTATGCTTATGTTCTGGTATGTTTATATGCATGTTATGCTTGCTTATGTTCTTGAATGTTTATATGGATGTTATGCTTATGTTCTGGTATGTTTATATGCATGCTATGCTTGCTTATATGTTCGTGTACGTTTATATGAATGTTATGCTTATATGAGCTTATATGATCATGTCACTACTCTATGCTTAATGCTTGACGTATGGTTTTTGTGAGTAGGATAGGATCTTACTAAGCCTATGTGCTTATAGTTTTATGTTCTCTTGTACTGCAGATAAGGGTAAAGAATGGCTAAACTAAAGGGAGCAGCAGGAGGGGCAAAGTGTGTGTGGTAGTGGCATGGTGGAGGAGATCTGTTTATGTTCCCATACTTATGCACGTTTTCTTTAAGTTGAATGTCATGAACTGGAACTAAGTATTTATGAAATGATGAAGCATGCTTATGTTTAAAAGAAAAAAAAAAGTTTAAAGTCTTCCGCTGTAAGAAGTATATGTAGTCTTCCGCTGTAATGCATGTATGTACGATCACGTCACACTGCCCTTCTAACCCCTGGAAAGGATGGGCGTGACACATGTTCGCCAGGGACCAAATCAGAAGATTCTCCCAAGAACATGAATCTATCAGGCTATCTAACAACCCTCCCACTATGACGAGGTATCACCTATGTATCCTCTGTGACACGCGGTCCAGTGACTTGTGGTATATTCTCTTGTACCGATTGTACTGAAGAAGTGACTTCCCCTTTTATTTCCTCCAGAACAATCTTACTTATGGGCTTGTGGTTCATCATAGTCTTCCTCTAGAAATTTGGCGTTCGTGCTAACGATCACCCTCTGATCTCTAGGACTATAAAACAAATCATCTTTCTTTCCTCTAGGATAGCCAATGAACATGCGTACTTCTCTACAAGGTTCCAACTTACCAGCATCCGCCTTCAGCACATGTGCTGGACTCACCCAAATTCGAATATGTCTTAGACTAGGCTTTCACCCAGTTAACAATTTTGTGGGAGTAGAAGGCACTAATTTAGATGGAACCAAGTTCAGAATGTACACCGCCGTATCTAGAGCATATCCCCAGAACGAATCTGGCAACTCAGAATAACTCACCCTCGATGTAACCATCTCCATAAGAGTCCTATTCCTTCGCTCTACTACACTATTCTGCTAGGGTGTGCCAGGTGCAGATCATTGGGATTGAATCCCAGCCGCTGATAAGTAATTCCTAAACTCTCCCAAGAGATACTCACCACCACGATCAGATCGTAGTGTCTTGATACTTTTACCTTGATGTTTCTCCACATCAGCCTTGAATTCTTTGAACTTGTCAAAGCATTCAAACTTGCGGCGCATCAAGTAAATGTATCCATATCTCGAATAATCATCTATAAAAGAGACGAAATACTCAAAGCCACCTCTAGCCTGGATAGAAACACATCTTTGGCTCTATACCCCTTGTCCTTAAAAGGCCTCTTGGTCATTTTACCCTCCAAGAAAGATTCGCAGGTTGGGAAATCTTCCACCAATAATGATCCCAAAGGTCCATCAGCTATCAACCTTTGAATTCTGCTTAGGTTAATATGACCAAGCCTAAGATGCCAAAGATATGTTTTGTTCATCTTCAAAGGTTCTTTTCTCTTATTGGAATTAGAAGATGAGTTATTAACTTCTATTTGCATCGTGGGAGCTTTTGGTTCAAGTGTGTATAGATTTCCTATCAATGCACCCAAACAGATAATGTCCCTATTCCTTTTTATAACAACTCTATCATTAAAAGAAATAGAATATCCATCCATAAACAATTTAGAAACCGAAATTAAATTCTTTCTAAATAAAGGTACATAAAGGCAATTCTTAAGAACCAAAGTTTTATTCCTATCAAAAGACAAAAAAACATCTCCCACTGCAACAGCCGCCACCTTCGTGGCATTGCCCAAGTAAATGGTAATCTCTCCCTTAGCTAATCATCGGGTTTCCTGGAACCCCTGCAAAGTATTGCAGACATGATCAGTGGCTCCCGTATCTACACACCAGGTGTTGGTAGATAACACCGCTAACCATGTTTCAACGACTAGACCAAAGGATATACCTTTGTTCCGCTTTGGATTGGGATAGTCCTTATTCCAATGTCCATCCTGCTTGCAAGTGAAGCACTTGTCTTTCGGCTTCTTCACTCATCCCTGAGATCCTCCCATCACCTATGCCCCAGCTTGTTTCTTCTTCTTCTTGTCTTTCGGCTTAGAAGTAGAAACCTTTTGAGAAACCATGGCCTGAGCCTGAGAAAGTTCTTCTGTAGCCTGGAGAATGATATCAACCTGGGTTTCTCCATTGATCTCAGCTCCAAGAACTTCCAGCTCATTCGCAGGCTTAGAAGGACACTCTTCGAAGAATACATACTTGTACTCCTCAGCAGTTAAGACAATATCCAGATTCCTTTTTCCAATCAACATAATTATGTATAGTAAGTTTATTTTCTTTTAGTATCACAACAAGTGGACTAAAAGTTATTTTTGAAAATTCTAAGAATCATATAGATCATTACTTTATATTTCAAAAAATTATTGATTCCTCAAACAATAAAATTTTAAAATCAACCAACACCTCAAAACTCCGAGAATATTGTATGCCACGATCGTGTGGACGTATATGAATTCTTCATTTGTAAGAGGAGGTTTTACCTATTAATTTTACTATCTTGTCAACCTAACTTTTTGACAAATAAAATTAATAGTTGGTTTCTCTTCGGCCCTACAAATAAAAGCAGTGACTCTGATGGGGAGGATACTCCTATTTGCATCTAAGTGTTCACCATTACTCGATACCAAGGAAATTATCTCGGGTTATGTGCCTTCCGATGGGGAAGTACACACGCTCCTAAATAATTTCCTATAACCATATCTGACCTTGTGATCCACAAACAAACTCATCCGATGGGGAGAAAGGCAAACAGAGCCGACGCGCAAGTTTGCTTGCATCACATGTCAAATCGTAATGGAGGCCGTGGGAATTTATAAAAATATTCCTCTCCCACTTAGTAATTTAAAATTGAGAAATTTTCTAGCCTACGACATGCATATCAAACAATAAGCAATAAATATGAAAAATAAAAATTTTCCAACTATTATGGCTTTTGTCCTCAATATGTCTCCCATCGTATCGTCATCTTGTCAGCTCCTCCCTACGCCATGTATAAGCCATCCGGAGATCCGAGTCGAGAAAAAATATTTTAATTTACATCCATCGATCCTATACTCCACGAGGGAGTGTACATGATATCTAGATCGAAAGTAAACTAAAATAGAAAGAGTGGCTAAACAATGTCGTATCTAATTTACAAAAATTAAATACTAGCCTTGTCAACCCCGAGGATTCAACAAAATATACATTTACACACATGCAATCACATACACACATATGACCATAATAGTTGGATCCTATGCCTGCAACTAAAGAGTTAACCTACGCATATCCTACTATTATCCGGCACATATAATATATGAAAAGTACATAAAAGTAACCGAATCCTAAACACACAAAACCAGAAATCGTGGCTCTGATACCACTTGATGGTAGGAAACTTCGCTTCCCACTTCAACTCATTCGCTTGTTCATGGCGATCCCTTCTACGTCCCCGGATAAAAAAATTTATCCTTGACAAGAGGGATTTCCCAAGCAACCTTGTCATCGTCGTGCTATTCGATTAGAGTAGTCGCTTGAACTAACTTGTTGTTTAAGCAACTAACCTCTATTCTACGAGTAGCCGCGGAATAGACGATGTACAAATCGTCAGCTTTTGTGTTTATGTTCGGGGTCCAAGTATATTTAGCCACAAAACAGAATATATCATGCATATATAATTGAAAACAATTACAAACATGTTACATATGAAGATAGATAAGTGTTATACCTCTCGATATTCTATTGTATGACCTTCCTCCTTTCGGACGTCGTGTGGGCGACGATCTACCAAAAGTTGAAGCTCCTAGATCACCAATCTTCCTTCCTTGCTCGCTCCAAACAAGAGGAAGAATAGAAAAAAGACCCTTCTTCTTTTAGCCAACCAACAAGCACCAAGCAAGTTGTTGCCGCCGGCCAACAAGGAAAAGGGATGAGAATGTTGGATGTCGGCCAAGAGCTCCAAGGGAGGACCCTAAGCCTTGTTTCCACCGGCCAAGGAGAGGAGAAGAAGCTGGTTTGGATGCCGGCCAAAAGAGGGGAGAGCGGTATGGACACCAACCACCAAGGAAGAAGAAGAAGATAAGGAAAAGATTTCCTTATTTGGTGCTGCCAACTCTAAACCCTAACTCCAAGCCTCTTCCCGCCAACTTCAAAACTCCCTTGCTTCTAATTATTCTTCACGCCAACCCTTAAGACCCTTTTTATAGGTTTAGGGATAAGCCTTGTTTTAATCTCCACCATTGGTTCTAGGGATTTAATCTCAACCGTCGAATCTAGAGATTTCATCTCAACCATCGGATCTAGAGATTTAATATCTACCTTTGGATCTAGATTTTTGTTTTCATCCATTTGATCTAAGCTTCATGAGGTATTAATAGGCTACAATAGGGACCATGAGGAGGAGTTGGATCTTGGCCACCCAATGGATCAAGCCCACATAAAGTCCGATGCATTAATGATAATCCAATCCACTAAAGGATTATCATTGATCTACCTCACCAACCCCCATAAGTTAATATGGGCTCCATATATTATATGTAGATTTTCTCCCCGTGTTTAAGATCTCGAATGTCCGTCGATTAATTAATTTACTGACCATTAATTAATCAACATCTAACTCCATGAGTAGTACCACTCAACCTTTTCATCATGCCGGACCAAGTCCACCAGCAGGGTTTACATGATGAACCTTATGAGCTCCTCAAGGATCATCATCATCCTAATATATAGGACACGGTTTCCTCCTATAATCAACGGCACACCATATAAATAATATCATTTCCCAACTTACCGATCCTATCGATTTAATCTATAAATCTCACCCATTGGTAAATCAAAGAAATGAATACTAAGTATATGTGCCCGTTATTATATCGAGATTAAGAGTATGTACAATATAATATCTGAGGTCCAATTCGATCATGAAGTCAGCAATAAATCGAATCACCTCTATGTCGGTCCTGCTCAATACACACAAAGTGTACTAGTGTGATTCTATGGTCAAGACAAACCAATACCAAATCACACTACAACCATACCAATAGTTTTTCCAAAGTCATCTCGGTTGTGAGCCTATACTTATACTTTACAAGGAGCCGATAACATGATCTCCCGTGTGACACCACACACCATGTTATCTACAATGTAATGTATTAGACAATATGCATAACCATAAAAATATGCAAACAATGATCATGTGATTCTTATTTCAAAATAAAGATGTCCATACAAAAGATAGACTTTTCAGTATACATCCCAACAGAGGTTTGGCAGATGGATGTCAAGACAGCTTTCGTTAATGGAAGTCTTGAAGAAAACATCTATATAGAGCAACCAAAGGGATTCATTGCAAAGGGCACAGAGCATCTTTTGTGCAAGCTTAATCAATCCATTTATGGATTGAACCAAGCTTTGAGATCTTGCAACATCCACTTTGATGAGGTAATCCAATTATATGGATTTATTCAAAGTCCGGATGAGTCTTGTGTATACAAGAGATGTGACGAAAACGTAGTGGTATTTCTTGTACTATACGTAGATGACATTTTTCTCATTGGCAACAATGTCAAAGTATTGTTAGACGAAAGGGTATGGTTGTCCAAATAGTTTGATATGAAGGACTTGGGAGAAGTGGGACACATCTTTGGGATCAAGGTTTTAAGGGATCGCAAGAAAAGGATATTGTACTTATCTCAAGCATCATACCTAGACACTATTTTGGCTCGTTTTAGCATGCAGAACTCTAAGAAAGGTTTTCTACCTTTTAGGCATAGAGTACATTTATCTAAAGAGATGTGTCCTAGAACATCAAAGGAGATAGAGGAGATGAAGGCGGTTTCTTATGCTTCGGTGGTAGGAAGCCTCATTTTATGCTATGTTATGTACGAGGGCGAATATCTGCTTTGTCGTAGGCATGGTTAGCATATATCAGAGTAATCCATGACAGGGACATTGGATTGTGGTAAAGTATATATTGAAGTATCGGAGAAGGACTAGGGATTATATGTTGGTATACCAGGCAAATCAATTACTCCCTGTGGGTTACACAGATTCTGACTTCCAATCAGATAGGGATAACAGTAAGACTACCTCAGGTTTTCAGTTTACTTTGGGAGGTGGAGCCATTGTATGGAGGAGTGTCAAGCAGAAATACGTGACGGACTCCAACATGGAAGCTAAGTATGTGGCAGCCTCTGAGGCAGCCAAAGAAACTGTATGGCTCAAAAACTTCTTGATGGACTTGGATGTGATTCCTGATTTGCCCAGAACTATCACAATTTATTATGATAACAGTGGTGCAGTTGAAAACTTGAAGGAACCACAAGCCCATAAGGCAAGGAGACACATAGAGCGCAAGTATCACCTGATACGAGAGATCGTAAAGTGAGGAGAAGTTACTGTCCCCAATGTTGGTGCAGGGGCACCTAAGTCGAACCTATATTTTGATTATGGCAAAAGACGCAAAGTCAAGGATATATCGTTATCTCACGAGCTGAATCAAGTGTGCAGAAAAGTGCTAAAGTTGGAGCTGAAGGCTAGCGACACCTGGAGGAAGCCACGGTGGTCAGGCGACACTCGAGTGACTTCGGAGGGAGCCGAAGAAATCGAGTGGAACGCCGGAAGCAAAAGCAACACGTAAGTATCGAGGTAAGCTCGTGTGTGTGAGCGTAAGTGAGGTCGTATCCTCTTTACGGGGATGATCTTAAGCGTAGATCCGACCAAAGACAACCTATAGATGGTCTAGGTCGAGATCGGACAGTCGACGACCATCGAAATTATGTTTTTGTTGAGTTAACTTTGACTTGCAGCAAGCATCAGTCGATTGCCAGCTTGGAGGACTCGACTGTCGTGAATCAGTCAACTGCCAGAGGTCAGTACTCGACTGATGCTGCCATCAGTCGAATGATGATGGACATCAATCGACTGATGGTCAAAAGATAAGCCACGAAGAGTCAAGGCTTATCACCACATTTCAAGGAGGTTGTGTGTTCATTTGTGATTGGTTGAAGACCCATTCGATGAGGGGCTCAAAGGCTATAAAAGGAGGTCCTAACCTAGGGTTTTCTCAACAATTCTAAGCTTCCAAAAGCCTCCGCAAAGCTACAACTCTCCGACAACGAAGTGTTTCTTTTCCGACGTCTAGGTCTTAACTTCTTTTCTTTTTGTAACGTCGGTTTAAGCTTTTACTTCAGTTTGTTACTTTAATTCTTTTGGAGCTTTTATCGTAATGAGGAGAGGGGGAGTGTCCCTCTACCTCAAGTTTTGTTCTTTATTGTATCGATTAACTCCTACCTCCAAACGAGGAGGAGTTCGTTTAGTATTTTGCCCTCCGTGCATGGTGAAGGACCACTAGGGCCTTGGAGTAGTAGTCGAAGGCTACAAACCAAGTAAAAAGAATTGTCTCTTTTATTTATTGTTTATCTTTTCATTGCAAATTATCTACTCGAGTTTCAACGAATGATTTCGTAAAAGTTTTATCGCTATTCACCCCCCCTCTAGCGATCCGCTTCGATCCAACACCCAAGATTGCATCAGAGGATAACCTGGCAGATCCTTTCAATAAGGCCCTCCCAGAGAGTTCTTTTGATAGGCATGTGGAAGGAATGGGAATCAGATGTATGACACTTTGATGACAGCATAGTCTTTTAGTATAAGTGGGAGATTGTTGGGATGTATACTGAAAGCCTAGCCTTTGTATAGAGATCTTCATTTTGAAATAAGAATCACATGATCATTGTTTGCATATTTATAATTATGCATATTGTCTAATACTTTACATTGTAGATAACATGGTGTGTGGTGTCGCACAGAAGATCATGTTATCAGTTCCTTGTAGAGTATAAGTAGAGGCTCTCAACCAAGATGGTTTTAGACAAACCATTGGCATGGTTGTAGTGTAATTTGGTATTAATTTATCTTGACCATAGAATTACACTAGTACACTTTGTGTGTATTGAGAAGGACCGACTTAGAGGTGATTCAATTTATTGTTGACTACATAATTGAATCAGACCTCGGATATTATGGTGTACATGCTCTTAATCCCGATATAATAATGGGCACATGTACTTAATATTTATTTCTTTGATTTACCAATGGGTGAGATTTATGGATTAAATCAATAGGCTCGGTAAGTTGAAAAATGATATTATTTATATGGTGTGTCGTTGATTATAGGAGGAAACTGTGTCCTATGTTTTAGGATGATGATGTCCCTTTGAGGAGTTCATAAGGATTATCATGTAAATCCAGTAGGTGGACTTGGTCCAGCATGATGATAAGGTTGAGTGGTACTACTCATGGAGTTAGATGTTAATTAATTAATTATCAGTAAATATTTTAATTAATAGACATTCGATATCTTAAATACGGGGAGATATTTTTACAATTAATATATGGATCCCATGTTTAATTATGGGGGTTAGTGAGGTAGATCAATGATAATCCTCTAGTGGAATGGATTATCATTAATGGATCGGATTTTATGTGGGAGGGATCCATTGGGTGGCCAAGATCCAACTCCTCATGGTCCCTATTGTAGCCTATTAAAACCCTCACGAAGCCTAGATCCAACGGACACATTAAAAGGAGGCTTGGGCTAGATCTATAAATAAGTTTCCATGGCTTAGGCGGCAAGAGAATCTAAGGAGTGCTAGGGTTTGGAGTTTCTAAGGGTTGGGAGGCAACTCGGTTTGGCTTCTCCCTTAGGGCCGACGACAACACAAGAAAAGGATAAGGGTTTCTTCTTCTCATTGGTTCTTGGCCGCCTTCTCCTTCTCCTCTCCAAGGGCGGCTCCTTCTTCCCTGAAGTTTTGGTCGGTGGCAACAAGAGCTCACGTCTTGGCTGGCGCCCACCTCTGCTTCTTCCTCTCCTTGGTCAGTGGCAACAACCAAGCTAGGTGGTTTGGTGGTCGGCACTAGATAGGAGGAGAAGAAATTTGGCTATCTTCCCTTGTTCGGAGCGAACAAGGAAGGGAAGACACGCGATCTAGGAGGCATCGACTCTTGGAAGATCATCGCCCACATGACGTCCAAGAGGAGGATAGGACATACAATAGAATATCAAGAGGTAAACAAGAGGTATAATCTTGTTTGTTTTGATTTTAGTTCTTTTGTATCATGTATGTGGTTAATTTACTTGAACCCCGATGATAAACACAAAAAATCGACGATCCGTACATCATCTATTCCGTAGTTAATCGAGGAAAAGAGTTAGGTTGCTTGAACAACAACTTTCTTCAAGCGACCACTCAAATCGAATAGCACGATAATGGATTGGTTGCTTGGGTAATCCATCTTCGTCTGGATTAATTTTTTTTTTAATACGGGGATGTATGATAGGATCGCCATGCACAAGCGACCGAAGCGAAGCGAGAAGCGAAGCTTCAACATTCAGAAAGTCTGGTAGCCTCGGCATCTTGGGATCCTAGGAGAATCTGTTGTTGAGTCGTTGATGCCACATGTACATGTGGTCTATCTGAGAGCTAGTGGATGTAGCGGCTGCTCAGTGCTCCTCCTCCCTAGCCCACTGTGCTTACTGGGCTCTCATATGCTACTGCATCTCCTAGTGGTAGGCAGCCTCCATCTGGCGACGGGTAGCCTCCTCCTAGAAGTAGACGCGGGCCTCATCGTAGAACTCCTCGGCGTGGTGGAAGTGCTCCCGGAAGCCCTGAAACTCTACCTACGTGTAGGCGCTCTACTCCTCCCATCACTGCCTCTGTGTCTTCTGATCGACATATATGTCAGGCGCAATCGAAACTCCAAAAAATCGTAGGTAGATGTACCTGCATCTTGCTCAAAAGTAGAAAAGGTGGTGGTGCAGGTGCAAGCTCATGTCGACATGGACTAGGTGAGCTCCTATGCATGTGTGGACTGGAGGGAGCGTGATGCAAAGGGGGAGAGATGGGTGCCGATGTGGATGGTCCCTCATATGGCGAGGACTCCACTATCAGGTCTAAGCATCAGTTGGCGCGTGTGGTGATGGTGGTATGATTAGGGTCAGGGAGCCTAAGGGTCGTCAGGTTTTTTCTTACAAAGAATAAGGAGTGTCCCTCTCTTATAATCATCTTCATGGCCATGCACACTCCCAGGTCGATTCTAGGGCTCCCCTCTATGCTATCTAGCGCAGTGTAGTCGTACCCCATCCTATAGAAAATGTGGGTAAGCAGGCCCCCCACATTAATCTCTCCTCTCGCTGCTTTGCCCATTTTCACTAAGTATCTAATGAAATGGGACCCTGCATCGATGCTACTCCTTTCTTGTAGCATGTCCCATAGGCAAAGCAACTCGCTAGCTCTCACTACACCGTCACTCTCCCCATGACCAAAAATAGTACTTGTCATGATTCGGTGGAGGTATCGGAAAATGGGGTTTTGGAGGTGTGATGCTTTGGCCCTCGAAGGGTCGTAAGTGTGCTCTCCTATCAATTCGGTCCAGAAGATTCGAGAGTTAAACCCAATAGGAGTTCTTCTCTCTCCCCCACTCGGCAAGCCAAAGCATGAGTTCCATTGGTGTAGTGTCCATTCATGCTCAATGTTAAATATCCTAAAGGTAATCTTACCCTTTTCGCTCTCTCTACCCATTAAAACTTCAGCTTCTAAAGAACTTAGAAATTCCAAAACTATCCTAGGGTAGGTTGGGTGTCTTATCCCCATTATCTCCACCACCCTATTTTTGTAAATAGGGCTTGAATGTCACCCAACAACCCTAAGGACTCAAGTAAATCTTCATCAAGATACCTAGTTGCTGTGATTTTATGAGTAGAAAGCATGTTATATCTATCCCTATGCTCATTGTTGCGAAAAAGAAGGGTTGGAAGAGCATTACCCTCCTTCGGAGCTTGAGGGGCGTCGGTTCTCCTTGCTCGTCCCTCCGAAGCACCAGATCGAGATACCACTTACTTGGTCCTCCTCATCCTTGCTTCTTTTGGCTTCTTTGAAGGTTGGAAAAGCTTCTAGGTGGTGGGGAAAAAAGATCCACAAGGATAGGGAAAGAAAAATCGAAACGCACGGTACATTTGGGACGAGAATGCACGGCGTGCCCTTTTTAACCTCACATGACACGGCCATGTGAAAACAAACGGCCAGGCCATGTGTCCCCTATTTCTCACCTTTTGTGTACAACGGTATGAATTTTCTCACACACTTCGCTGAGTAAGCTAAAAAATTGATTTTATTTTTACCTAACAAGTTCTTTCTGTTTCTAATGCTAACTGAAATGGAAATCAAAGTTCAAATTAACCAAATAAATGCAATACAATCAAAAGAAAACCTAAAAACTAAACTTGGGTTGCATCCCAAGAAGCATTTTGTTTAAGGTTGTTTAGCTCGACCACACTCCATTATCAACTTGGCTCTAGAGATTCTGTGAACCTCCATTCATCTGTCTCGGTGTCTACATTCGGTGGGCTTGGCTTTATCCTGCTGAAAGTAAAGTCATCTAGGTAGGGAGATCTACACTTTGATAGGCTGAAGAGGATGATCTCCCCATCTACCTCTAAGGAGATCCGGTGTGGCTTTACATCTATACACGCCCCCACAGTTGCCAGAAAGGGCCTTCCCAAGATGATGGGATTCTGGGGGTCTGGTCCTGTGTCGAGTATAATAAAATTTGTATGTATCACATAGTTCTCGACAACCATAGGCACATGTGTTAGCATGCCGATGGGTTCCTTGACTGAGTCATCCCCCATATGAATACCAAGGTTCACTGGTTGGAGCCCATTCAGTCCAATCTTCAAGTAGTATGCATATGCCATCACACTTACTAATGACCCTAAGTCGCACAGTGCTTCATCGAAGCTTTCCCCATAAATCGAGCAGGGGATAACAAATTCACCAGGGTCCTCAAGCTGGGGTGGAATTTTATCTTCAATTTCAGCTTGGTCTGGTAGGGTGGAAATCATGGTTGCACACCCCTTGGTGAATTTGTTTCGTTGTGTTACTCTCTCGCTGCACATTCCTTCCTCCTTAGTTTGACTCGGCTCGGGTAATGACGGAGAATTATCAATAAGTTGTGACACGGTTTGGGCTATCTGGGCCACTTGTGTCTCCAACATCCTTGTGTGACTTGCAAGACCGTCAACACTTGCCTTCAAGTCTCTGAGTGACTCCTTTGTTTTCTGATGTTGGCGACGGAACTCTTTATTGGCCTTCATTTGGGTAGCAATGAAGTCTTCCATCATCAATTCTAACCTAGACTTCTATTGTCGCTGCTGCCCCTACTCTCCTGATGGTTGGGAGTTCCCCGAGTGATTCCGATAGGAAAAGTTCAGGTTGTAAGTACCTTTGATTGTAGTCCCCAACCGCATCGCAATGCTCAATCTGCTCTTCTAATCCACTCTGCCCTCCATAGTAGTCCTTCCGATACACTGCTGCTCCTTCCCCAAAGTCAATGGTCGTCGCACATGCAAATGCTGAATTTATAGAGTCAAATCGTCTAGTAAGAGCATCCATTCTCGCTACTAGGTGGTCCACGGAGTTAATAGCATACCGTCTCGCTACAAGAGCTGGGTGACTACGTTTGGAAGCCCATTGATGGTGGTTCTGGGCCACCTCTTCTATCAGCTCCTTTTCTTCCTCGATAGTCTTGTTCATAAGTGCTCCTGTGGCAGAATCGAGGGACACCTTTGTGGCATACGTGATCCCATTGTAGAAGATGTGGATCATCAGTCACCTTTCCAGTCCATGGTGGGGGCATTGGTAAAGTAGGCCCTTGTAGTGATCCCAAGCTTCAAATAGGGACTCCCCCTCCTTCTGACGGAAGCTTGTGATCAGATGGCGCATGTGAGCAGTTTTGCTTGGTGGGAGGTATTTTTTCAAGAACTGCTGCCACATTGCTCCCAAATAGTAATGCTTCTGGAAGGCAGGGAGTGAAGTCATGCCTTAGCCTTATCCCGTAATGAGAATGGGAATAGGCTCAGGTGGATCGCGTCTGCAGGGACTCCATTTATCTTCATCATCGAGCAGATTTCCAAGAATGACTCCAGGTGTCGATTCGGGTCTTCAGTCGCAGCTCCCCCGAATTGAATCTACTGGACCATATGTATGAGTGTTGGCTTCAGTTCAAAATTATTTGCCGAAATGGATGGTCCAGCTATACTCGGCCTAAATCCCCTAGCACTAGGGGATGTGTAATCCCACAAGGGTCGGCTACCTATATTCACTTCGGATGCAACTTGGTCCTCCATCCTCTTCTATTTGGCTTTCCAACGGTGATAGGTTCGTTTGATTTCTAAATCGATCAGAATCAGGCCTTTCGATCCTAAGCGTCTAAGCATACGAAGAACCGAGCAAGAAAATTACAAATATTTACCTAAGGTTTAGAAATAGAAAATAAACTAATCTAGCTAACTAATCATAGAGCAAATAAGAAATAGAGAATCACTGCTAAAATAAAATAAAAGCTAAATCTAGATATGGAAAATCTAAAAATTCAAATAAAAAAAAAATAAAAAACAAGTAAATAAATCTAACCTAAGTCCGATCCAACTATCCACTTTCTTGATTCGATATCGAATCAATCAGTCCCTAGCAATGACGCTAAAAACTTGATTCGCATGAACGCGACCTCAAATCTCACAGCGAAGACCCTCGAGGACTCGAAGTGTGTGCTTACGCTCAACGCCAGCAAGTGCATGGATGTCGTTAAGTAATAAAGAATATCGATCCCACAAGGACTGAGATTTTGAGTATCGGTCTATCCACTGGATGTGTTGTTGTTCGTATTGGAAATCTGAGGGTTCACGAATAAGAGGTCGTCGGTGGTCCGAACTCAGTACGGTGTCACACGAAAGAAGAGAAAAGTTGCTACGAGGATTTGGATTGGATTCTAGGACTTCGGTTTCGTTTGTGTGTCATAGAACATGCTATCAATTGAATGTATCTAGATTTTCTAGCTATGGTTTTGTGGAAATGACATCATACACTATGGTACGAGGATACCGAATCGATCCCTGCGACGAGCCAAAAATGATACACATTACTGACTCTATCACATCCTTTTATCCACAGTTGTAGGTGATGAGGCCAACCTCTAGGTTCCTCCTAATATCCCCTAAATCTTAGATACGAGGACTGTCACTCCATGTATCGTCTACACACAAAAGATAGAAAACCAAAACACAAAGCTATAGATCTAAACAATCATTCAACTCCAAATACGATTTCAAGAACGGAAACATATTTGAAATAGCAATGTTTTACTCAACACAAACTACTCCCTAATCCTAGAATTGGAGAATCTACTCCATGAATACGAGATGAGAGTCATAATAAATTATAGAATTCATGAGTAAAACGATAAACGTGCAAGAAGTATGAATTACAATGTAATTGCAGCTCTTCCCTCTGGCGTTGTGGTGCAGATCTTGATCCTCGAGTGGCTCTCTCCTTCCTCGATGTGAGTTCCCAAAGCTTTTTAGGGCTTCGGAGTGTCGTCCTGGCCGGCGTGCCTCTCCTAGGGTTTGGGGCATAGATTTCTTTATATAGACATCATGCCGGATCACTGCGAAATCTGGAAAAAACCCTGGTTGTGTCAAATCGCTTGGCCGCCACATGGCCATGTGAAAACACACGGCCTAGCCGTGTGTCAAGCTGTGGCAACCATTTTCGCCTTCTAAACATGGTCGTGTGTAGGAACATGCCCTGGCCATGTTCCCTTCTGCGTCTAGTTGCTAAATGTCTTCTTTTTGCTCTGAAAGTGTGTCCTTATCCCCACGAACCGCTATCCTGCACACAAAAGTATACTGAGCAGATCTCCGAATCAAAAAATAAGAAATGCATGGAAAATAAAGTAAAATATGCATGAAACCAACAAAAAATGAGAAGAGATGTGAGAGAAAACTACTCCTAAAACCCTATATGTTTTGCTCACATCAGGGGTCAAACTCATTGGGTGTAAGTGGGTCTTTAAGAGAAAGACTAACATGGATGGTCTTATGCATACCTATAAAGGGAGATTGGTTGCTAAAGGTTTCAAAATAATTCATGGTATTGACTATGATGAAACTTTTTCACCAGTTGCGATGCTTAAGTCCATTCGGATCATGCTTGCTATTTCAGCTTACCACGATTATTAGATCTGGCAAATGGATGTCAAAACTGCATTTTTGAATGGAAACCTCCTCGAGGATGTGTACATGACACAACCTGAGAGTTTTGTAGATCCAAAGCATGATGGCAAGGTATGCAAGCGGCAAAGATCCATTTATGGTTTAAAGCAAGCATCTAGAAGCTGGAATCTTCGATTCGATGATGCGATCAAATAGTTGGTTTTCATCAAGAATGAAGATGAACCCTATGTCTACAAGCGGGTTAGTGGGAGCATAGTTATATTTCTTATATTGTATGTTGATGACATACTTCTTATTGGAAATGACATCCCTATGCTGCAGTATATGATGACTTGGCTTGGGAATTATTTCTCAATGAAGGACTTAGGTGAAGCAGCCTATATTTTAGGCATTAAGATCTATAGAGATAGATCTAAGAGATTGCTTGGCTTAAGCCAGAGTGTATACATTGACAAGGTGCTTAAACGTTTTGCCATGCAGAATTCTAAGAAGGAATTTCTACCAATGTCACATGGTGTGAGCCTTTCTAAGGCTCAATGCCCTTCTTCTAAGGAAGAAAGGGAACGTATGGACTAGATCCCTTATGCATCTGCTATAGGGTCTATTATGTACACCATGTTATGCACTCGTCCTGATGTCTCGTATGCTTTAAACATGACGAGCAAGTACCATTCGGATCCAGGTGACAGTCACTGGATAGCTGTCAAGAATATTCTTAAGTACTTGAGAAGAACTAAAGAAGATTTCATGATATTTGGAGGCAATGAGGAGCTCACGTTCAAGGGTTACAGCGATGCTAGCTTCCAAACGGACAAGGACAATTACAGATCGCAGTCAAGGTATGTCTTTTGTTTAAATGGTGGTGATGTGAGCTGGAAGAGTTCAAAGCAAGACACAGTCGTGGATTCTACTACAGAGGCCGAGTATATTGCTGCTTCAGATGTGGCAAAGGAGGTTGTTTGGATCAGGAAGTTTGTTTCTAAGCTTGGTGTAGTTCCTAGCATCGTGAGCCCTATAGAGCTTTATTGTTACAACAACTGGGCTATAGCATAGGCTAAGGAACCTCATTCTCACCAGCGTTCCAAACATATACTACGACGGTATCACCTCATTCGAGAGATCATCGATAGAGAAGATGTGCAGATATGCAAAGTAGATACTGATGCTAACATTGTGCATCCCTACCAAGGTTTTAGCACAGAAGAAGCATGACGGTTGTACTAGGTCAGTTGGTCTTAGAGATTACAGTGATTGACACTAGTGCTAGTGGGAGATTGTCAGTGTCAGCCCTTAGTGTCAATCATGAGATGATTGATTAGGGATCATATGTATCATATTTCATTAATAATAGGCAAGGTTTGCTTACTATATTTTTTCTTATCTGTGTTATACGAATAATATAATAGTGTCCTTGAATAGTAAGTTCAGGTTTACAACATATGAATTGGTTGAATTTATAGTGAGAGTCTGTAGACATATATATATATATATATATAACACTACTCTTAACTATTCCTAGTCGAGTATTAATATGCAAGGATAATATTAATGCATAAAGACTGGCATGTAGGTCAATTAATGACTTAATCTCATAAATCATGGACATGTGATATCAAATTGACATCTGGGTACATATTAGAGACTATGTACTGAATTGACCCACCATGAGAAAGTTTCATGGATCGTTATATGAGTGTCATAAACATTATCATGTGACTATTAGTATGAATAGTCCTTAGACCTGAAATCACTATGGTTCCCTACATAAGGAGTTATGTACTTTGGTGTCGTCAAACGTCACCCATAATAGGGTAGACTATAAAGGTGATCACTGGGTATGTAACTATTGGGATGTATACTGAAAAGACTATCTTTTGTATTAACATATTTATTTTGAAATAAGAATCACATGATCATTGTTTGCATATTTATGGTTATGCATATTGTCTAATACATTACATTGTAGATAACATCACTACACCAAAAAATCGAATAGACAACGGTGAAAAACCGTTGTCTATTAGCCAAAAAATCTGTTGTTAATCGACCCGTTGTGAAAAGGAGGTCGGTCAAAGACAACGGTGAAAAACCGTTGTAGATTTAAGGAAAGACAACGGTGAAAAACCGTTGTCTATTAGAAAAAAAACCGTGGTAAATCGACCCGTTGTGAATAATGGTTTGGTCAAAGACAACGGTGAAAAACCATTGTCTTTTCAAAGATAAGACAACGGTTTTTAACCGTTGTCTTTGACCAAACCACTATTCACAACGGGTTGATTTACCACGGTTTTTTTTCTAATAGACAACGGTTTTTCACCGTTGTCTTTCCTTAAATCTATAATGATTTTTCACCGTTGTCGACCCCCAATTTACCACGGTTTTTTTTGCTTATAGACAACGGTTTTTCAAATTTGTCATTTCTCAACACATATATACACATAATAAACCGTTGTCGATGTTGCATTTTTAATATAAATCATACAACATCAATAAGAAATATAGAAAACACATATATACACTCCACTTGTAGCAATGTAAAATACAAGGTCACATTACATTTTAAATGATCACTTTTACCGATATATATGAAAAAGTACTGTGGCAAAACAACTACACATCATATGCACCAAAAGTATTTGCATAGCAAAACACTTATAGAATGTAACCAAAAGATGTATGTACACTTAAATCTCTCCTAATCATCAGATATGTGATCTTGTATGCAATCAGCCCACTCCGAACGTACTTCATCAATTTCCTTTGCAGCTATCACAGAATTTGCGAACTGCATGTGAAAAAATGAAAATGTAATTAAACGCTATGGTATCAATAAGAAAATTTGAAAAAATATCTAATATTACTATTGATTGTAGGGAAGACTTGTCAAAGGATGCGGCGCTTTCAATTATCTCTCTCATATATCGTAAAATAAAATACGCATTGAGCTCCATCCAAAGAAGGGGAACCTGTGATGGAAAAAAACCTCATCTGTACTGTTACTCCATCATCAAGCAATGCAGAAGAAACACACAGAAAGATCAAAATGAGATACGTTCCTTAAAGCAAGAGCTAGATCAGTTAAAGAGAGGGATTGTGACTGTTACTCCGCATAAAGATACTGGAGAAGATGATATCTTTATCTTGAAACAGAAGGCAGGCTTTGCTATATATTCAAACTTTTTTTTGTTTTTAATTATCTTTTCATTGCCAATTTGATTAGTACAAATGTTTAACATGAAAAGCTAGAAGATGGTCATGTCAAGCTATAATCAAGACTGAACAGAAGAAGAAGCTAAAGCCGCATTACAGGAAGAAATGTAGCATGGGCTTCTAAATTGGTTCAAATCACGGGTATAGATCAATCTGTATATGCTTCTTTCTAGTATATTTTTTTTTGCTTGTCAGTAAGGTTGTTTTTTTTTACTAGTGACTTTTTGCAACTTTGCTGTAGTATTGTTGTAACATTTAGAATGAAAGAAGATTTTGGGTCTGACTTTTGATTGTTTTACTCTGTCAATAAGAAATAGGAATATTGTTCTTAGAAAAAAAGGGAAAACACTCAATATGCAACATTGAAAAAAAAGTTCAGTAGAATGCCATAAATCATACTAATGGAAGATGAATTCCATATCATGATAGTACATGCATTGCCTTATCAGTTATGCATGCTTTAAGATACGAATAAATTTTTGACTTGAAATTGCTAACTTTATATCCATAGGATGATAGTAGCAAAAATCTTTTTGAGACATTCCTCACAACTATCTGTGCAATCTACTTCATCATCATTGGAAAATTTATGCCTGTTGGATTGCATTTTTCAAAGGAGTATATTAAGGATGCATGTGACAACCCTATAGTCCAAAACATTCACAACTTTACGTCATTGATGTGGTTACATTTGTTTGACACATGTTATCTTTGAGCTCCAACAATTAAGAGCGATAGTGAGAAAATTGCAAATTAGAAGGGTACTACCAAGATCGCAGTAATTCAGAGCACATCGTCATTTTGCTCCAGAATCAAGATCGCATGACCAATTGAGCACAATGTCAATTTGCTCCGAACACAATGTCGATTGGCAAAACACTGTAATAGATTGGAGCAAGTAGGCCGATTAGAGCATAATGTCAATTTAGCCACACCAAGAAGCGGATCAAGGCAAAACAAAATGTCGGGAGGAGGTCGATTAGGTTATGCTTAACAAAAAATAAGGAATTTGTATATCTAACTCAACTAATTTGATACCCACCTCACCAATTCCGTAATAGATCGGAGTTATCAAGATTATCAAAATGTCACTAAATAATTCACAAATAACTTGATTATATAAATATCACTAAATAACAAATAAAGTTTATGAGCAGAACTCATATAAAAATAAGCAAGTTTATTTTCAACAAAAATATAATCATGTTGCGATCCACATGTAGTAGCTTGCTAAAATATGTGCAAATATTAAAAAAACCAAATAACAAGTAAGCAACACAAAGTTGAAATTCTTACAATCTCCTGTAAGGGTTGATAAATTTGGAGGTGCAGCGACTATCACAAAGGATCAAACTGGCATTTCATTATTGTGTTGCAAAATTATCTGACATATAAAGCAAGATTATTTACGAAACCAGTTGATTTGATGCGTGGTAAACCATCATCAAATTTATGGGATAAAGAGTATCATTTATGATAACAGTATAATGTATAATAGATAAAGCAGTATCATCTACCAAAACAGAAATAATCGAGTGACAAATAAAATAAAGCAATCCCATAAGATATAGCAATCCCATAACATTAGAAAACATGCAAGAAATTTTTTCTTCAGAAGGCTCAGCTGAAATTAGGTGTATATATATATATATATATATATATATATATATATATATATAAAAGAAAGAGAACGACTTTGAGATATGACAATGTAAATTTGGTTTGTTTTGATGCTTTTCCATGCAAGTATTACCTTTAAGATAGGCGTGACTTTGCCAAACAATTCTTTCTCTCACTTCCACTTGCTCAAATGTGTTTGGCCTAATACAAAAAGTCCACAGTTAAATACGGGCTCATCATTTTTAACAAAAAAATTCTTGAAACAAATGTACAACAAAAATGACTCACTCCATAAGTGTTACTAAATTGCCTTCTTGATACAAGTATGTGAATGACTTATCCTCTACAAGGACACCTGTGCAACATGAAAAGTGTAGAAACTAATATTGAATGTAGAATTTTGTGCAACATTGTCAAAATATCAGTAAGATGAATATTCCCTTTCTATAAACAATAAAAGCAAAAAAATGTTTTGTTAAGCTCGTGATATGCAGATAATGTCACATTGATCATTTATGATAATAACTTAGATTTAAACAAGATAATAACTAAGTATTATGTAGCAACAGTCTACAACGATTTGTGGGTAAAGGCGAAAGATTTGACCTTTGTGTTTCTGCTGGGCGCCTCCTGATCGATTGCTTTTTGCTGCGCGCCGTCAGATGTGGAAAATTAGGGTTTTTGGAATGCGAGGCGTGAGCTCTAGTAGTACTCCCACAAGAACGGCTCCTCGAGGGGGAACTCGGCCCCGATCGAGGAGGAGCAGCGGAACCCTTCTCTCTGGTCGAGGAACAGATCGGGGAGGTCGAAAACCGCCTCCCAGTCGAAAAGGCTCAGGCGGCCTTCTTGGGGTCGGATCCGTCGTACGGCCTTAGCTCCTCCAGCGTAATGCCCCCCAGTCGAAAAGGCTCAGGCGGCGGAACGAGCGCCTCCTTCGTCGAGGGAATCGGCGGCGCCAGCGACCTCTTGACGACAACTTCATCATCTGGGTAGACGAAGAAGGCGGAAAGGAGGTGGTAGACGCAGGCCACGAGGGCGAGGATGGTGAAGAAGGAGGCGGGTGCGAGGCCCGTGCAGGCGTCGATCGCCGCCACCAGCGACGAGGAGAACGCCATGGCGAAGAGCAACGGGACTGGAAGAAGGTCGCTAGGGATTGGGAGATAGAAATGGAGCAACAAGAAAGGAAAGGTCAGTTAGGTCGGAGCTCTCTTTCAAATAGAAGTTTCCTCGACTCAAAACACACGCATTGTTTATAGGCAAATTAATTTAAAACATACACACAGCTTCTATTCAAATTCTAAATTAATTTATAATTTAAAATTTCTTGGAAATTTCCTTGAACCATCTTGACTGGTAGACATGAGAGACTTTGAACGGAGCAAAAGCAATATTTGACTCTGCTTCAGAGAATTATTTATTAACACCTGCACAACATGATAATCATAAACCAAGAGTTTATGACGTTGAACCTGTTGGGACGGAATCAGGACGCTGAATGATGGACGAAGGTCGACGGACAGAGGTCGAGCAATGGCCGATGGAAAAGGAAGAGAACGAACAGAGGGCGACCAACCGTGAGAATGCGGCGTGAAAGAAGATGGGATGGACGAGCGCGCAACGGAGAACGGGGGAGGTTTTTTGGGAAGTAGAAACTGCGGAGGTTTTCAGAAAGTAAGAACGGCGAAGAAGTTTAGGGAAGATTTATTTAACCTAACAAATTTTAAAATATATATAATAACTTTTTAAAAAAATATTGTTGTAAATATTGTTTAAAAAATATATATAAACTTTTAAATATATTGTTGTAAACGTATATATTTATAATTTTTTTTAAAAAAACTTATTTCCAATAATTTAAAAAAAAATAGTAATAATAATTAAAAAAATAATTTCACCATTGTATTATAATAATAAAATAGTATTAAAACTTTTAAAATTTCATTGACAACGGTTTAAAACCGTTGTAATATTATCACAACGAAAACAAAAAAATTCTCATTGACAACGGTTGATTGCACCGTTGTCCCAACTGTTGTTGAGATTAAAAAAAACCTTAAAGACAACGGTTCTGGAAAACCGTTGTAAAATGTGTTGTTGATTTAAAAAAAAAATGCTCAATGACAACGGATACTGTCAAACCGTTGTCTTTTGTGTTATATAAACGCTCAAAGACAACGGTTTTATCAAAAACCATTGTCTTTTAACAAAAAGACAACGGTTTCCCCTAAAACCGTTGTCTTAGAGGTGTTGTCTTTTGTCATTTTTGTTGTAGTGCATGGTGTGTGGTGTCACACGGGAGATCATGTTATCGGTTCCGTGTAAAGTATAAGTAAAGGCTCACAACCGAGATGGCTTTGGACAAACCATTGGTATAGTTGTAGTGTGATTTGGTATTGGTTTGTCTTGACCATAGAATCATACTAGTACACTTTGTGTGTATTGAGCAGGACCGACTTAGAGGTGATTCGATTTATTGCTGACTACATAATCGAATCGGACCTCAGATATTATATTGTACATGCTCTTAATCTCGATATAATAACGGGCACATATACTTAGTATTTATTTCTTTAATTTACCAATGGGCGAGATTTATAGATTAAATCGATAGGCTCGGTAAGTTGGGAAATGATATTATTTATATGGTGTGTCGTTGATTATAGGAGGAAACCGTGTCCTATATATTAGGATGATGACGTCCCCTTGAGGAGCTCATAAGGTTCATCTTGTAAACCCTGCAGGTGGACTTGGTCCGGCATGATGATAAGGATGAGTGGTACTACTCATGGAGTTAGATGTTGAATAATTAATGGTCAGTAAATTAATTAATCGACGGACATTCGAGATCTTAAACATAGAGAGATAAATGTACAAATAATATATAGAGCCCATATTAACTTATGGGGTTGGTGAGGTAGATCAATGATAATCCTTTAGTGGATTAGATTATCATTAATGAATTGGACTTTATGTGGGCTTGATCCATTGGGTGGCCAAGATCCAACTCCTCCTCATGGTCCCTATTGTAGCCTATTAAAACCTCATGAAGCCTAGATCCAATGGATGAAAACAAAACTCTAGATCCAACGGTAGAGATTAAATCTCTAGATCCGACGGTTGAGATTAAATCTCTAAATTCGACGGTTTAGATTAAATCCCTAGAATCAATGGTGGAGATTAAAACAAGGCTTATCCCTAACCCTATAAATAAGCCTTAAGGGGGTGGGCGGCAACTTGATGGCTTGGAGATTAGGGTTTGCTTCCCTTTTAGCTTGGGCGGCAAGAAATCCTAGGGAGGTTAGGGTTTAGTTGGGCGGCTAGGGTTTGGGTGTTAGAGTGGGCGGCAACAATTGGAGAAGTATTTTTCTTCTTCTTCCTTGGTTGTCGGCGCCTATCTCTCTTACATATACCTTAGCTGACGTTCAATCTATCCCTCTCCTTCTCCTTGGTCGGTGGAAACAAGAGCCTGGGATTCTTCCCTTGAAGCTTTAGGCCGGCGCCTACACTACTATCTTCATCTCTTTGGGCCGGCTGCAAGCATCAAGCTTGGTGTTTGATGGTTGGTCCTAGATAAGAGAAGAGTTTTATTTTATGATCTTCCTTTGTTCGGAGCAAGCAAGAAAGGAAGATTGGTGATCTAGGAGGCTTCAAGTTTTGGAAGATCGTCGCCCATATGACGTCCAAAAGGAGGAAGGACATACAATAGAAGATCAAGAGGTATAACAAGAGGTATAATCTTGTTTATTTTGATTAGTGTTATTTTTTATTATGTCTATAATTGTTTTTCAATTATATGCATGGTGTATGTTTTATTTTGTGGCTAAAATAACTTGGACCCCGAATACAAACACAAAAGTAGGCGATCCGTTATCGTCTATTCCGCGGCTAATCATAGAATAGAGGTTGGTTGCTTGAACAATAAGTTTGTTCAAGTGACTACTCTAATCGAATAGCACGACGATGAAATGGGAGCTTGGGTAATCCCTCTTGTCTAGGATAAATTTTTTTTATCCAGGGACTTAGAAGGGATCGCCATGAACAAGAGATCGAGTTGAAGTGGAAAGCGAAGTTTCCTACCTTCAAGTGGTTGTAGATCTCCCACTTATACTAAAAGACTATGCTGTCCTCAAACTGCCATACATCTGATCCTCATTCCCTCCACATGCCTATCAAAAGCTATCGCTGAAAGGGCCTTGACTTTTGGAAGATCGTCGCCCACATGACGTCCAAAAGGAGGAAGGATATACAATAGAAGATCAAGAGGTATAACAAGAGGTATAATCTTGTTTATTTTTATTAGTGTTATTTTTTATTATGTCTATAATTATTTTTCAATTATATGCATGGTGTATGTTTTATTTTGTGGCTAAAATAACTTGGACCCTGAATACAAACACAAAATCCGACAATCCGTACATCGTCTATTCCGTGGCTAATCGTAGAATAGAGGTTGGTTGCTTGAACAACAAGTTTGTTCAAGTGACTACTCTAATCGAATAGCACGACGATGAAATGGGAGCTTGGGTAATCCCTCTTGTCTAGGATAAATTTTTTTTATCCGGGGACTTGGAAGGGATCGCCATGAACAAGCGACCGAGTTGAAGTGGGAAGCGAAGTTTCCTACCTTTAAGTGGTTGTAGATCTCCCACTTATACTAAAAGACTATGCTGTCCTCAAACTGCCATACATCTTATCCCCATTCCCTCCACATGCCTATCAAAAGATCTCGTCGGAAGGGCCTTTGTGAAAGGATCTGCCAGGTTATCCTCCGATGCAATCTTTGCCACAACAACTTCTCCTCTCTTTACGATTTCTCGTATCAGGTGGTACTTGCGCTCTATGTGTTTACTTGCCTTATAGGCTCGTGGTTCCATCGAGTTTGCAACTGCACTGCTATTATCACAATAAATTGTGATAGTTCTAGGCAAACCAAGAATCACATCGAAGTCCATCAGAAAGTTCCTGAGCCACACAGCTTCTTTGGCCGCCTTAGAGGCCGCCACATACTCAGCCTCCATGGTAGAGTCCGCCATGCATTTCTGCTTGACACTCCTCTATACAATGGCTCCACCTCTCAAAGTAAACACAAAATCTGAGGTAGACTTACTATTATCCCTATCTGATTGGAAGTCAAAATTTGAATAACCCACAGGGAGTAATTGGTCTGCCTGGTAAACTAGCATATAATCCCTAGTCCTTCTCAGGTACTTCAATATATGTTTTACCGCAGTACAATGTCCCTGTCCTGGATTACTCTGATATCTGCTAACCATGCCCACAGCAAAGCAGATATCTGGTCTTGTACATTGCATCACATACATGAGGCTTCCTACTGTCGAAGCATATGGAACCGCCTTTATCTCCTCTATCTCCTCAGATGTTCTAGAACACATCTCCTTAGATAAAGGAACTCCATGCCTGAAAGGTAGAAAACCTTTCTTGGAGTTCTGCATGCTAAAACGATCCATAATGGTGTCTATGTATGAAGCTTGAGATAAGCACAACATCCATTTCCTGCAATCCCTTATAACCTTGATCCCAAGGATGTGTCCAACTTCTCCCAAGTCCTTCATATCAAATTGTTTGGACAACCATAACCTTACGTACGATAACACCTTGATATTGTTGCCAATTAGCAAAATATCATCTACATATAGTACAAGAAATACCACTACGTTTCCGTCACATCTCTTGTATACACAAAGACTCATCTGGACTTTGAATAAATCCATAAGACTGGATTACCTCATCAAAGTGGATGTTCCAAGAGCTCGAAGCTTGCTTCAATCCATAAATGGACCGATTAAGCTTTCACACAAGATGCTCTTTGCCCTTTGCAATGAATCCCTCTGGTTGCTTCATATAGATGTTTTCCTCAAGACTTCCATTAAGGAAAGATGTCTTGACATCCATCTGCCATACCTCATAATCCATATGAGCAGCAATCCATAAGAGAATCCCAATAGACTTAAGCATGGCTTCCAGCGAAAAGGTCTCCTCATAATCGATACCCTCTTTCTGAGTATACCCCTTCGCAACAAGCCTCGCTTTGAAGGTCTCAACCTTCCCGTCTATTCCTCTCTTTCTTTTGTAGATCCACTTGCAACCAATGGTTTTTACACCATCGGGTGGTTCTACTAGCTCCTAGACCTTATTTTGAATCCATAGATTCATTCTCAGTATTCATTGCACTTTGCCAAGATACTGCATCTTTATCTTGGATTGCCTCATCATATGTCCATGGATCAGGTTCATGTTCGTCAGGGACCAAATCAGAAGATTCTCTCAAGAACATGAATCTATCAAGTTGTCTCACAACCCTCCCACTATGATGAGGTATCACCTATGTATCCTCTGTGACACGCGATGCAGTGACTTGTGGTATATCCTCTTGTACCGGTGGTACTGAAGAAGTAACTTCCCCTTTAAATTCCTCTTGAACAATCTTACTCATGGGCTTTGTGGTTCATTACATAGTCTTCCTCTAGGAATATGACGTTCGTGCTAACGATCACCCTCTGATCTCTCGGACTATAGAACAAACCACCTTTCATTCCTCTAGGATAGCCAACGAACATGCGCACTTCTGTACGAGGTTCCAACTTAGCAACATCTGCCTTCAGCACATGTGCTGGACTCCCCCAAATCCGAATATATCTTAGACTAGGCTTTCGCCCAGTCCACAATTCTGTGGGATTAGAAGGCACTGATTTAGATGGTACCAAGTTTAGAATATACACTGTTGTATCTTAAGCATATCCCCAGAAATAATCTGGCAACTCAGAATAACTCATCATCGATCTAACCATTTCCATAAGAGTCTTATTCCTTCGCTCTGCTACACCATTATGCTGGGGTGTGCCAGGTGCAGACAATTGGGATTGAATCCCAACCTCTGATAAGTAATTCCTAAACTTTCCCAAGAGGTACTCACCACCACGATCAGATCGTAGTGTCTTGATACTTTTACCTTGATGTTTCTCCACATCATCCTTGAATTCTTTGTACTTGTCAAAGCATTCAGACTTGCAGCGCATCAAGTAAATGTATCCATATCTCGAATAATCAACTATAAAACAGACGAAATACTCAAAACCACCTCTAGCCTGGATAGACATAGGACCACACAAATCAAAATGAACCAATTCTATCACATCTTTGGCTCTATACCCCTTAGCCTTAAAAGGCCTCTTGGTCATTTTACCCTCCAAGCAAGATTTGCAGGTTGGGAAATCTTCCACCACTAATGTGTTAGTAATATATGAGAGATGTCCTAAGGCAATTGCCTTATGTATGAACCATTTATATGATAAATGAAGATTCACTATTTGAGTATATATGTTTTATGTATTTGATTGGATCTTAAACTCATTTACTCAATGTCCACGATACGATTCACAGCATGAGAGAATTTGTGATTGGATCACAACTAGTGAGTATCTCTACATGTGTAATTGTGATGTATCGGAATTATCCCTAGTCGATGAATTGATGGATCTGGACACCATCAATTCTGCCGAGACTAGCACGAGGTATACTCCTTGGTGTATCCAAGCAGCTGATTCTCACTGGCTGGAGACATAGTGATGTCCGGAGTTAATCGTGGATGCTAGTTATGGTAACTAGTTCATTGGAGTGACCAGCCGTAAGACTTCATATGGTTCTCTGCATATATAGATATGTCAATGAAGTTCTTACTTTGGCTTAAGTGCGATGTTCCTTTGACTTGCGGTATTCAAGTCATCTTGATCATGGAGACTTATGCTTTGACATCTTAAGCAAACATCTCTAAGGAGATGTGGACCCGGGATGATTGGGTATAAGTCAAAGTGATCGAAGGTGTTTGAATAGCCTATAAAGGATTCACCACTCCTTGCGAGGAGATGTATACCCATGGCCTCTCGTCGGATTGTTACTAAAGTCTTTGGCCAAAGCATTACATGTTTAGAGTAAGGTACTCTTCGATACATGTGGAGTAACTAGAATCCGTAGGACGAGGAAATGATACTTGGGCTAGGTGTGACGTAGTCAGCCTAGTGGGGACTGACACAATAGACCATGTCCTGAACCAAGTGGATATAAGATGAGTGAAGGGAATGGGGCACGATTCATTCGAGCTACTGAAGGGTTTCAGAAATAGTTCTGGATCAACCGTTGATCTTTTTGGTTAATTGGGGATCATGATGTACTACTAGGTGCCACTCATGATCGTTTTATAATTAATGGTTAATTATAGACGGCCAACATAAACCGAGAACCTATTTGGTCAAACGCACAACGAGTGTAATCCAAAGGATTTAAAACGAGCTTGAGAATGGGATTCTCAGACCGAGAGAAACTATGTTTGGTTGGACCAAACATAAAGCGAGCATGAAATTGTTTCAGTCGCAGAGGACGCGTGGATGGGCCGTGTCTTATGAAGACATAATGGATGGACCAAAATGGTTTGGTTCTAATCCAATGGATGAGAATAAACCAAAGGGTTTGGTTTATATTAAACGAATGAACCAAAGGTTGGTTCGGTTCGTTTTAACTTAAAATAAACCATCATGGTTTGGTTTATTTTAACTTATCTTAATGGAGCGGGTTAATGGGCTTTATGGATATGATCCATTAACCATTAAGAGAATTAGTTCTCTATAAAATAGGGCTTAAACCCTAATCCAAAACCCTATTGTTGGTGATTTGGCGCCCAACTACAAGTTTGCCACCGCCCAGCTTTGTGCTGCCGCTGTCAAGACCCTTGCCGGCGTCCAAGCTCCAGCCGGTGAACCTCCGGCGACCCTCCGGTGATCTCCTATAGGTTCGGCATCAAGGTGGGTTTTTCCTCTCCTTTTTTTAGCCGGCGCCTACTCCTCCACCAAGCTGTCCAGTTTTCTGGACAGCTTCTCCTCCTCTCGTCGGAGCGTCATTTTGACGATGGTTAGTGCTCCGACAGAGGCTAACTTACCGGGGATTTGATCTCCGGTAATCCTCTGAGGTGGAGGATGAAGGATTTGTCAAACGGTTGACGAATACCTCTCCGGAGAAGCGAGTTTTGAGAACTCGTTTTAGGATCCGAATTTGGATTCGGATCGTGATCATCTCTCGATCACGTCGTCTTCAACACGAGGCTAGTAACCCGTACGAAGACGAAGCTCGTGGCTTGGCGAAGTCATCCCGAGGAGCTCGGCGTGGATACGGATAGAGACGATTCTTACGAGGATCATTCCGGTTGATGCCGTTCCCGCTACACGTCATACGGAAGGTATAACGTAGTTTAATTTCCTTTTATTGCAAATTTTAATTTACGGTTATGTCTACACTTGTTGTAATAGCATGCGTGTGTTGTGTGTGTTGTAATAAATATAGATTTATTAATTTTAATTGCTTCCGCTGTGCTCATGTTTACGAAACATGATCGAACACACACACGCCGCGGTGCCGGAAACCCAACAGTGGTATCAGAGCCCAGGTTGTGTTTCGACATAATCGTAAAAATGGTTTTGCGATAGTCATAATGTATTTCTGGAAGTTTTCTAAATTTTGGAAATTTAGAAGTATTTATGGAAATTTTTCAATTTTGGAAAGTCTAGAAGTATTTATGGAAATCTTCCACTTTTGGAAAGTTGGAAGTATTTATGGAAATTTATATTTTCCATAAATAAAATATTTGATTAGATTCTGGAAATTTGTTTCCTAATTTAATCATGATTTGATTTGGGAAATCAAATCTTAAAATATTTAATTTCCATAAGTAGTTTTAAAGATTTAGGAAATTGGTTTCCTAAATAGATTTTCCTTAATCAAATAATTCCATGAATAAAATATGTGATTAGATTTGGAAATTTGTTTCCTAATTTAATTATGATTTGATTTGGAGAATCAAATCTTAAACATATTTTATTTCCATAAATAGTTATGACATATAAGGAAATATATACATGACATAATTGTATGCCATGTAATTGCATTAGATGCATAACATTATGTCATGTGTGTCGTGACATGTAGATGTATGTCATGTATGTCATGCCATGTAGATAATAGTTATTTGCATGCAAAGAGGATGAGACATAAAAACCCTTAATCAATATTAAAGCCTACACCTTCCATTAATATGGTTAGAACCAGAGTTCTGTTTCTTGTTTGGGTTGTTGGACTCTCTCTAAGCCCGGCTCGAACCCGAATATGTTCAAACCATGGAATAGTTTAATACTAATATGGTAAGAGTCAGAGGTCAATCGTTAGCTTTGGTTGTTGGACTCTCTCCAAGCTGGGCTAATTGGTTGAATGCGCTCTAACCATATTAAAACTATGTCCTGATTAATGGGTTGGCTTTAACCTGGAGCATCGGTTTGTTGGACTCTCTCCAAGGTCGATGTAAAGGGAGGTGAAGTTGGGTGCTATGCATATGATGCATACTTGTTAATGTGTTAACAACCCGATGTATGTGTGAACATTCAATTAGTTGATAGCACATTGTGATAGTTGCATATACGGGATATGCAATCGGTATAGATGATACCTACCGTCGTAGTTATGAATGGCTTGTTGGACTCTCTCCAAGGTTGTTCATAACTATGATGGATATCAGCCCATTCGGAGATGGACCTACAATCTCCCGAAGTGATTTTGGGGTTTTTGAAATTCTAAAAATGAATGGGATTTATAAATGTATATTGATGCATTTTAAAATCATCTTTCTCATATATGCTCATTTTGTATTTCTAAAATTGATCATGTTGTCTTTTAATTTGCGTTCCATTTTGGATTCGAATAAATTGACTGGGCCGAGCTTCATGGACTAGCTTAGAAGCTTGAGAATTGTTCTCAAGGTTGAAAAGCTTGCAAATGTCCTCGAAGCACCTCTTCCCGCCCGTCCTAGTGACGATGCAACTCTGGACCAATTGTTGGCCTACATGTGAGTGATTCTGAACAAATGAGTTGCATCATGCTAGCCACGATGGAACCCAAGCTACGAAAGCAGCATGAGCATATGGATGCTCATATCGTAGTCCTTCATCTTTGTGAGTTGGTTGATGAGCAAGTGAGATTCGAAAGGTTCGAAGTCTCCAAGCTCCTCTTCACCTCTGAGATGCAAGAAGGTTCATCTGTGGTACTGCTCAACATGCTGAAGATTGTGGAGTCTTCTGAGAAGCATGAGCAGGGGACAGTGCTGTTAGTTGATTCCTCGAAGAAAGGTTCTAAGAGGAGGTCAAAAGAACAGCAGAAGGGAAAGAAGAGAAAGGCTAAGAAGGTAGAACTAGCACAAAAGGAAACTTGCCATCATTATGGCAAGGAGAGCCATTTGTGAAGAAAGTGCAAGATTTATCTTGAGTCCGTGAAGAAGGATAAGGCATCGGATGCCCCATCTTCTTCAGAAATCTTCTTTATTGATTGTCATTCTATTTCCTTAGACACTTGGGTATTGGATACTGGGTGTGGCTCACATATATGTAATGACATACATGGGCTAAGGAATAGAAGAAGACTCGTCAAGGGAGAGTCAAATTTACGTGTTGGGAATGAAGCAAAGGTTGTCGACTCGCCATCTAACGTATTTGTTGAAACTCCTGCAGGACTTGTCTTAGAACTCGACAATTGCTTTTATATTCCTTTGTTGATAAAGAACATCATTTCTATTTCTTGTTTAAATAGAAATGGTTTCCATTAACGCTTAGTAACAATTGTTGTTACATAACTTTGAATGGGGTTCTTTATGGACTGGAACTTTAAGCAATGGTGTTTATCGTTGACGTATCCAAAGGATATTTGCAATATCGGGTTGCGAGCAACAGGTGCTCGAAAGGATAATCAAATAGACTCCTACATGTGGCATTGTCGTCTTGGCCATGTAAGCAAGAACGCATGTCCGAATTACACCGATGTGGAATTCGGAATCGTTGAATTGGATTCATACGATACATGTGAATCATGCTTAAAAGGTGTGATGACTAAGTTACCTTTACCGAAAAGGTGAACGAAAGGGAGAGTTACTAGGTCTAATACATACCGATGTATGTGGAGCCTATGTCAACTCAAGCTTTAGGAGGCTATAGCTACTTCATTACCTTCACCGATGATCACTCACTTGGGGTATGTGTTCTTGATGAAACACAAGTCTGAAGCCTTTGAAAGGTTCAAAGAATTCAGAAATGAAGTAGAGAAACAACATGACAAAAGTATTAAAATACTTCGATCGGATCGAGGTGGTGAATACTTAAGTCAAGAGTTTCTTGATTATCTAAGAGACAATGGCATATTGTCTCAATGGACTCCGCCATATACACCACAAAGATAATGGTGTATCCGAGAGGCCAGAATCGACCTTGTTGGACATGGTCAGGTCAATGATGAATCATGCGACTCTTCCCAAGTCCTTTTGGGGCTATGCACTTCAGACAGCTGTTTACTTGTTAAACAGAATGCCTACCAAGGTAGTCTCAACTACTCCATATAAGATATGGAATGGTAAGAAACCTCATGTATCTTACTTGAAGATATGGGGTGTCCTGCTTATGTGAAGCGGACTGTATCAGACAAACTGGATGTTAAGTCTGATAAATGTCTATTTATTGGATACCCTAAGGAAACAAGGGGTTACCAATTCTATCATCCTGTGGAACAAAAGGTGTTTGTTTCAAGGCATGCTGTGTTTCTAGAGAAAGAGTTTCTCTTGCAAGAAAACAGTGGGAGTGTCGTCAAGCTTGAGGAGGCTCGAGAGACTCAAATAGACATTGATGAGATACCTGATGAAGCACAACAGCCGACAACTCATAGTGATGAGCAATCGGCTGGACCTATTGTAACACCACATCTTCGTAGATCTGGCAGAACACGCAATATTTCTGAGAGATATGGATTTCTCGTAAGTGAATCGAACGACGTGTTACTCATTGATGATGAGGAGCCTACCAGTTATGAAGAAGTGCTGACAAGTTCAGAAAGGGATAAGTGGCTTGGTGCCATGAAGTCGGAAATGGATTCCATGAATGAAAACCAAGTTTGGAACTTGGTTGACCCACCTGAAGGGATAAAGCCTATAGGGTGCAAGTGGGTTTTCAAGAAGAAAACCGACATGGATGGTAATGTGATTACCTATAAGGCTAGATTGGTGGCGAAAGGATATCGTCAAAAACAAGGTGTTGATTATGACGAAACCTATTCGCCTGTAGCTATGCTTAAATCCATTCGGATGCTCCTGGCCATAGCAGCTCATTATGATTATGAGATATGGCAGATGGATGTGAAAATAGCTTTCCTTAATGGAAACCTGCTCGAGGACGTGTATATGATACAGCCTGAGGGTTTCACATCGGTTGATAAAACCAAGGTATGCAAATTGCGACGATCCATTTATGGATTGAAGCAAGCATCCAGGAGCTGGAATATCCGTTTTGATGAGACAATCAAAAAGTTTGATTTCTCACAAAATCCAGACGAACCTTGTGTGTACAAGAAGGTTAGTGGGAGTGCAGTCGTGTTCCTAGTATTGTATGTCGATGACATATTACTTATAGGAAACGATGTGTCAATCTTACAGTCAGTTAAGGTTTGGTTATCCAAGACATTCTCCATGAAAGACCTAGGAGAAGCAACCTACATCCTTGGGATTAAGATCTATAGAGATAGATCGAAACGGTTGCTTGGTCTTTCGCAGTCTACATATATAGACCGAGTGCTAAAGAGGTTTAGCATGTCGGAATCCAAGAAAGGTTATCTGCCCATCAGGCATGGGGTACACCTTTCGAAGTCTATGTGTCCGCGCACAGAAGACGAGAGGATTTGCATGAGTAAGACTCCCTATGCATCCGCAATAGGATCTATCATGTATGCTATGTTATGTACGAGGCCCGATGTATCATACGCTCTGAGTGTCACGAGCAGATACCAATCCGATCCAGGAATGGATCATTGGGCGGCTGTTAAAATGATCCTTAAGTACTTGAGAAGAACTAAGGATTTGTTCCTAATATATGGAGAAGGGGACATGGTGATACGCAGGTATATGGATGCCAGCTCCAGACAGACAAGGATGATTCCATGTCTCAGTCTGGGTATGTATTCACCTGTAATGGAGGCGCAATAAGTTGGAAAGGTTCCAAGCTTGAAACTATAGCGGATTCTACCACTAAGGCAGAATACATTGCAGCTTTGGAAGCAGCAAAAGAAGCGGTTTGGATCAAGAAGTTCATCTCTGAACTTGATGTGGTCTCATCAATGATCCAAACATGTGCTTCGCCGCTATCATCTTATCAGAGAGATCATCAGTAGGAACGAAATACAAATCGAGAAAATTCCCACTAAAAGGAACTTAGCGGATCCTTTGACTAAAGCATTACCTCAAAGTAAGTTTGAGGGTCATGTTGGTGCTTATGGTATTGGATACCGTAGCGATTGGCATTAGGCCAAGTGGGAGTCTGTTAGTAATATATGAGAGATGTCCTAAGGCAATCGCCTTATGTATGAACCATTTATATGATAAATGAAGATTCACTATTTGAGTATACATGTTTTATGTATTTGATTGGATCTTTAACTCATTTACTGAATGTCCACGATACGATTCACAGCATGAGAGAATTTGTGATTGGATCACAACTAGTGAGTATCTCTACATGTGTAATTGTGATGTATCGGAATTATCCCTATTCGATGAATTGATGGATCTGGACACCATCAATTCTGTTGAGACTAGCACGAGGTATACTCCTTGGTGTATCCAAGCAGCTGATTCTCACTGGCTGGAGACATAGTGATGTCCGGAGTTAATCGTGGATGCTAGTTATGGTAACTAGTTCATTGGAGTGACCAGCCGTAAGACTTCATATGGTTCTCTGCATATATAGATATGTCAATGAAGTTCTTACTGTGGCTTAAGTGCGATGTTCCTTTGACTTGCGGTATTCAAGTCATCTTCATCATGGAGACTTATGCTTTGACATCTTAAGCAAACATCTCTAAGGAGATGTGGACCCGGGATGATTGGGTATAAGTCGAAGTGATCGAAGGTGTTTGAATAGCCTATAAAGGATTCACTCCTTGCGAGGAGATGTATACCCATGGCCTCTCGTCGGATTGTTACTAAAGTCTTTGGCCAAAGCATTACATGTTTAGAGTAAGGTACTCTTCGATACATGTGGAGTAACTAGAATCAGGGACGAGGAAATGATACTTGGGCTAGGTGTGACGTAGTCACCTAGTGGGACGACACAATAGACCATGTCTGAACTAAGTGGGTATAAGATGAGTGAAGGGAATGGGGCACGATTCATTCGAGCCATCAAGGGTTTCGTAAATAGTTCTGGATCAACCGTTGATCTTTTCGGTTAATTGGGGATCATGATGTACTACTAGGTGCCACTCATGATCGTTCTATAATTAATGGTTAATTATAGACGGCCAACATAAACCGAGAACCTATTTGGTCCCACGCACAACGAGTGTAATCCAAAGGATTTAAAACGAGCTTGAGAATGGGATTCTCAGACCGAGAGAAACTATGTTTGGTTGGACCAAACATAAAGCGAGCATGAAATTGTTTCAGTCGCAATGGAAGCGTGGATGGGCCGTGTCTTATGAAGACATAATGGATGGACCAAAATGGTTTGGTTCTAATCCAATGGATGAGAATAAACCAAAGGGTTTGGTTTATATTAAACTAATGAACCAAAGGTTGGTTCGGTTCGTTTTAACTTAAAATAAACCATCATGGTTTGGTTTATTTTAACTTATCTTAATGGAGCGGGTTAACGGGCTTTATGGATATGATCCATTAACCATTAAGAGAATTAGTTCTCTATAAAATAGGGCTTAAACCCTAATCTAAAACCCTAATCTATTTTGGCCGCCCAACCTAGTTGCCGCCCACCCCTTGTTGGTGATTTCGGCGCCCAACTACAAGCTGCCACCGCCCATCTTTGTGCCGCCGTCCAAGACCCTTGCCGGCGTCCAAGCTCCAGCCGGTGAACCTCCGGCGACCCTCCGGTGATCTCCTATAGGTTCGGCATCAAGGTGGGTTTTTCCTCTCCTTGTTTTGGCCGGCGCCTACTCCTCCACCAAGCTGTCCAGTTTTCTGGACAGCTTCTCCTCCTCTCGTCGGAGCGTCGTTTGGACGATGGTTAGTGCTCCGACAGCGGCTAACTTACCGGGGATTTGATCTCCGGTAATCCTCTGAGGTGGAGGACGAAGGATTCGTCAAACGGTTGACGAATACCTCTCCGGAGAAGCGAGTTTTGAGAACTCGTTTTAAGATCCGAATTTGGATTCGGATCGTGATCATCTCTCGATCACGTCGTCTTCAACACGAGGCTAGTAACCCGTACGAAGACGAAGCTCGTGACTTAGCGAAGTTATCCCGAGGAGCTCGGCGTGGATACGGATAGAGACGATTCTTACGAGGATCGTTCCGGTTGATGCCGTTCCCGCTACACGTCATACGGAAGGTATAACGTAGTTTAATTTCCTTTTATTGCAAATTTTAATTTACGGTTATGTCTACACTTGTTGTAATAGCATGCGTGTATTGTGTGTGTTGTAATAAATATAGATTTATTAATTTTAATTGCTTCCGCTGTGCTCATGTTTACGAAACATGATCGAACACACACACGCCGCGGTGTCGGAAACCCAACATAATGAACCCAGAGATCCATCAGCTATCAACCTTTGAATTCTGCTTAGGTTAATATGACCAAGTCTTGGATGCCAAAGATATGTTTGGTTCATCTTCGAAGGTTCTTTTCTCTTATTAGAATTAGAAGATGAGTTATTAACTTCTATTTGCATCGTGGGAGCTTTTTGTTTAAGTGTATACAAATTTCCTTTCAATGCACCAGAACAGATAATCTCCCTATTCCTTTTTATAACAACTCTATCATTAAAAGAAATAGAATACCCATCCATAAACAATTTAGAAACCGAAATTAAATTCTTTCTAAATAAAGGTACATAAAGGCAATTCTTAAGAACCAAAACTTTATTTTTTTCTCAAAAGATAAATAAATGTCTCCCACTGCAACAGCCGCTACCTTCGTGGCATCGCCCAAGTATACGGTAATCTCCCCCTCAGCTAGTCGTCGGGTTTCCTTGAACCCCTGCAAAGTATTGCAGACATGATCAGTGGCTCCCTTATCTACACACCAGGTGTCGGTAGATAACACCGCTAAACATGTTTCAACAACTAAACCAAAGGATATACCTTTGTTCTTCTTTCGGTTGGGGCAGTCCTTCTTTCAATGTCCAGTCTGCTCGCAAGTGAAGCACTTACCTTTCGGCTTCTTCACTCATCCCTGAGATCCTCCCACCACCTTTGCTCCAGCTTGTTTCTTCTTCTTCTTGCCTTTCGGCTTAGAAGTAGAAACCTTTTGGCCAACCATGGCCTGAGCCTGAGCAAGCCCTTCTGCCGCCTGGAGTTCTGTCATAAGCTCCGCCAATGAATACAACCTCTTATTCATGTTGTAATTCAGGCGAAACTGCTCAAAACTCCTAGGTAGAGACTGGAATATGATATCGACCTGGGTTTCCCCATCAATCTCATCTCCAAGGACTTCTAGCTAATTCACAGGCTTAGGAGGACACTCTTCGAAGAGTACATACTTATACTCTTCAGCAGTTAAGACAATATCTAGATTTGTTTTTCCAATCAACATAATTATGTATAGTAAGTTTATTCTCTTTCAGTATCATAGCAAGTGGGTTGAAAGTCATTTTGAAATAAAACCTAAGAATCACATAGATCAAAATATTAGATTTCAAAAAATTATTGATTCCTCAAACAATAAAATTTTAAAATCAACCAACACCTCAAAACACCGACAATATCGTATGTCACGATAGTGTGGATGTATACGAATTCTACATTTGTATGAGGAGGTTTTACCCATTAATTTTACTATCTTGTCAACCAAACTTTTTGACAAGTAAAATTAATAGTTGGTTCCTCTTTCGCCCTACAAATAAAAGCAGTGACTCCGATGGGGAGGATACTTATATTTGTATCTAAGTGTTCACCATTACTCGGTACCAAGGTAATTATCTCGGGTTATGTGTCTTCCGATGGAGAAGTATACACGCTCCATAATAATTTCCTATAACCATATTCAACCTTGTGATCCGCAAACAAACTCATCCGATGGGGAGGAAGGCACTCAGAGCCGACGCGCAAATTTGTTTGCTTCACATCTCAAATCGTAATGGAGGCCGTGGGAATTTATAAAAATATCCCTCTCCCACTTAGTAATTTGAAATTGAGGAATTTTCTAGCCTACGACATGCATATCAAACAATAAGCAATAAATATGAAAAATTAACATTTTCCAACTATTATGGCTTTTGCCTTCAATATGTCTCCCGTCGTATCGCCATGTCGTCCGCTCCTCCCTATGCCATGTACAAGCCATCCGGAGATCTGAGCCAAGAAAAATCTATTTTAATTTACTTTCATCGAGCCTATACTCCACGAGGGAGTGTACATGAAATCTAGATCGAAAGTAAACTAAAATAAAAAGAGTGGCTAAACAATGTCATATCTAATTATAAAAATTAAATACTAGCCTTGTCAACCCCGAGGATTCAACAAAATATACAATTACACACATACAATCACATACACACATATGGCCATAATAGTTGGATCCTATGCCTACAACCAAAGAGTTAACCTACGCACATCCTACTATTATCCGACACATATAATATATGAAAAGTGCATAAAATTAACCGACTCCTAAGCACACAAAATCAAAAACCTGGCTCTGATTCCACTTGAAGGTAGGAAACTTTGCTTCCCACTTCAACTCAGTCGCTTGTTCATGGCAATCCCTTCTAAGTCCCCGGATAAAAAAAATTTATCCTAGACAAGAGGGATTACCCAAGCTCCCATTTCATCGCCGTGCTATTCGATTAGAGTAGTCACTTAAACAAACCTGTTGTTCAAGCAACCAACCTCTATTCTACGATTAGCCATGGAATAGACGATGTACGGATCGCCAACTTTTGTGTTTGTATTCGGGGTCCAAGTTATTTTAGCCACAAAATAAAACATACACCATGCATATAATTGAATAACAATTATAGACATAATACAAAAGAACACTAATCAAAATAAACAAGATTATACCTCTTGTTATACCTCTTGATCTTCTATTGTATGTCCTTCCTCCTTTTGGACGTCGTGTGGGCGATGATCTTCCAAAAGTCGAAGCCTTCTAGATCACCAATCTTCCTCCTTGCTCGCTCCGAACAAAGGAAGATCATAAAATAAAACTCTTCTCTTATCTAGGACCAACCAACAATCTCCAAGCTTGATGCTTGTCGCCGGCCCAAAGAGATGAAGATAGTAGTGTAGGCGCGGGCCAAAGCTTCAAGGGAAGAATCCCTAGCTCTTGTTTCCACCGGCCAAGGAGAAGGAGAGGGATAGATTGAGCGCCGGCCAAGGTATATGTAAGAGAGATAGGAGCCGGCCACCAAGGAAGAAGAAGAAAAATACTTCTCCAATTGTTGCCGCCCACTCTAACACCCAAACCCTAGCCGCCCAACTAAACCCTAACCTCCCTAGGATTTCTTGCCGCCCAAGCTAAAAGGGAAGCAAACTCTAATCTCCAAGCCATCAAGTTGTCGCACACCCCCTTAAGGCTTATTTATAGGGTTAGGGATAAGCCTTGTTTTAATCTCCACCATTGGTTCTAGGGATTTAATCTCAACCGTCGGATCTAGAGATTTAATCTCAACCGTCGGATCTAGAGATTTAATCTCTACCGTTGGATCTAGAGTTTTGTTTTCATCCATTGGATCTAGGCTTCATGAGGTTTTAATAGGCTACAATAGGGACCATGAGGAGGAGTTGGATCTTGGCCACCCAATGGATCAAGCCCACATAAAGTCCGATCCATTAATGATAATCCAATCCACTAAAGGATTATCATTGATCTACCTCACCAACCCCCATAAGTTAATATGGGCTCCATTTATTATTTGTACATTTATCTCACCATGTTTAAGATCTCGAATGTCCGTCGTTTAATTAATTTACTGACCATTAATTATTCAATATCTAACTCCATGAGTAGTACCACTCATCCTTATCATCATGCTGAACCAAGTCCACCTGTCGGGTTTACATGATGAACCTTATGAGCTCCTCAAGGGGACATCATCATCCTAATATATAGGACATGGTTTCCTCCTATAATCAATGACACACCATATAAATAATATCATTTCCCAACTTACCCAACCTATCGATTTAATTTATAAATCTCACCCATTGGTAAATCAAAGAAATGAATACTAAGTATATGTGCCTGTTATTATATCGGGATTAAGAGCATGTACAATATAATATCTGAGGTCCGATTCTATTATGTAGTCAACAATAAATCGAATCACCTCTAAGTCAGTCTTTCTCAATACACACAAAGTGTACTAGTGTGATTCTATGGTCAAGAAAAACCAATACCAAATCACACTACAACCATACCAATGGTTTGTCCAAAGCCATCTCAGTTGTAAGCCTTTACTTATACTTTACAAGGAGCCGATAACATGATCTCCCATGTGACACCACACACCATATTATCTACAATGTAATGTATTAGACAATATGCATAACCATAAATATAAAAACAATGATCATGTGATTATTATTTCAAAATAAAGATGTTCATACAAAAGATAGACTTTTCATTATACATCCCAACAGTAACAAACTATGCAGAGGGATGTGAGTGATGTAGATGGGATCTATCCCACCCATATGTCGGGAGTGATATCTTTAGGCCTCTTGATAGAGTAAGACCACGAAATGCATGGACATGCTCAAATGTGTCAATATATGATATTGAGCTCATTTGTTTGAGTGAGTCTACTTAGGGATCAAGAAACACAAAGATTGATAAGAGTATGGCAAAGTCTATGTCTCATTAATCAATCTAGATATCGAGGATAGAAGGAAAAGGTCATACAAGATATTAGTCACAAAAAGGTTTTTGTCGGATCTTGACATTTTCGTAACTTGGGTAGCAATGATGCATTTTTAGATGTCGCTCATTGCTTATGTGTCTAAAGTGGTTTTGAGACATTGCCAACGTTGCGAAAACCTTTAGGGTCATAGACAAAGAACATGTTATTTTGGAGATAGGGTTTATTTTAGTTTAACTAAATGAACCATTAGGCATTGAATTGGATTCATTGAAAGGGTTGGGTTTGAGTTAGACTCAAATTAAATGGATGAATTGAGTTGGACTCATATTGATTTGATTTGAGTTGGACTCAAATCAATTTGATTGGTATGAATTCATCATGCATGATTAATGTGGATTTATTATGCATTGAAGAGGGAAAACTAAGGGTTGGATGAAACCTCTTTTCATGCATGAATGAAACATTCTTCCATGCATGATTAATGTGGATTAATCATGCATTGAAGAGGGAAAACCAAGGGTTGGATGAATCCTTTCATATTCATGGGATGAATATAAAAAGGGGGCTTTGGATCATGAAGAGAGCTAGTGAAATTGTCTTTGTTTTCCTTCTTCTTCTTCTTGGCCGAAATCCTTTCTTGGCCTAGCTCTCTTTTGTTGTGTTGATAGCTCATCCTTTCTCCAAAAGAGTGTTCATGTGGATACATAGAGGCACGTACGCTTGAACGTGAAAGAGATTTGGCGAACCGTGGATGAGCGGGATAGACAAAGGGCACGCATCAAAGGTATACCCTATAGGATAGGGCTTTTTGATCTATACTTTGTATGAGTTTTCTTTCGTATGGAACGCTCAAGGGATCCTTTTTTTGCTGCAATTTTATTGTTTATCGCATAGGATTCCCTACACAATCCACATACCTTGCTCACCTACCTAAATATCATGAAAAATAAATTCTTTTGGAACCCAAGCATTTGGACCAGAAACATCATTTAAATATTTTTTTGGGACCCATGCTTTCATAACTCTACCCTTAATGGTTGTCTTTCTATTAATTAAAGAGAAATAGGTTACTTCCTTATCCTTAGGTTTGTATCCTATAGCGGCTTTGTTGTAAACGACTCTTTAGTCCCTAAGGATCATGCCAAGTTATTTTGATCCACTAGTGAACTTTTCTAAACATGCCCTTAGTTCGCAAACTCCATTCCTAAGCTTTTCATTTTCATGCTTAAGTAAGCAAGAATCAACAAATGAAGGTTCTTAATTTCTAATTGCCTTTATTTCTATTTTCATTAACCTTAGATTTAGATCTATCCAATGCATTTTTAGGATACACAATAGTCTTGTATAAAAATTCTCTTTTACCTCATCGTCACTAGATGACGATTCGTCACTTGAGGATGCTTCATCTTGGCTTGATTCTTCATAGTCATTCCCTAATTCCATGAGTGCTAAATAGCATGTGATGTGGCAAAGCTCATCATCATCTAATGAGTCTTCCACACTTTGAGTGTCTCATGTGGTTTGGGCCACCATAGCCTCTTTCTTCTTCTCCTTCTTGCCCTTCTTCTTTTCTTTTTCTTCCTTCTTCTTTAGCTATGGGCAATTTGTCTTGGTATGCCCTTTCTTGTTTCATCCATAACAAATGAAAATAGTATTAAGATTCAAATTACCACTAGATTTACCTCTTGTAGATCGAAACATCTTCTTTACAGCTTTTTATGTAAGTCCCCATGATTTTCCCATCCACTTCTTGACATAGTTGGCAATTTCATTTGCCGATAACTTTTCATCGCCACTTGATGGTTCTGTTGGGTTGATCCTGGGAGGGGAAACTTCGCTTCCCACTTCAACTCGATCGCTTATTCATGGCGATCCCATCGATGTCCCCGGATTAAAAATTTAATCCTAGATAAAAGGGAATACCCAAGCAACCTTGTCATCATCGTGCTATTCGTTTAGAGTAGTCACTTGAACAAACTTGTTGTTCAAGCGACCAACCTCTATTCCACGAATAGCCGCGGAATAGACAATGTACGGATCGCCGATTTTTGTGTTTATGTTCGAGATCCAAGTATTATTTTTCCAAAAAATAGAATATATCATGCACATAATTGAAAAACAAATATAAACATGTTACAAAAGAGAATAGAGAATCGATATACCTCTCAATCTTCTATTGTATGTCCTTCATCCTTTTGGACGTCGTGTGGGCGACGATCTTCCAAAAGTCGAAGCTTCCTAGATTACCAATCTTACTTTCCTTGTTCACTCCGAACAAAGGAAGATCATAAAACAAATCTCTTCTTTCTATCTAGAACCGGCCACCAAGTCAATAGACTCGATGTTGCCGCCGACCAAGGAAGAGAACATAGAGCATAGAAACCGCCCAAAGGAGAATCAATGAGGGCATGGGCGTCGGCCAACACTTGGTGAAGAGAAAGGAAACCAATCTTCACCTTGTAGCCGCCCAAAACCCTAACCCTAGCTCTCCTAGTTGCCGGCCAAAAAAGAGGGGAAGAAGGATAGGTTGAGCACCGGCCAAAGTAGAGGGAGGAAGTATAGGTTGCCGGCCAAACCTTGGAAGAAGAAGAAAAGGCCTTCTCCTCATGTTGCCGCCCACAACCAACATCCAACCCTAACCGTAGCCGCCCACTCGTAATCCTAACCAAACTAGGATTACTTGCCACCCAAGGCAAGCAAACCCTAATCCTCATCCATCAAGTTGCCACCCACCCCTAATCCATCCTTTTATAGAGTTAGGGATAAGACTTGTTTTAATCTCCACCATTGGTTCTAGGGATTTAATCTCAACCGTCGGATCAAGAGATTTAATCTCAACCGTCGGATATAGAGATTTAATCTCTACCGTTGGATCTAGAGTTTTATTTTCATCGATTGGATCTAAGCTTCATGAGGTGTTAATAGGCTACAATAGGGACCATGTTGGATCTTTGTCATCCAATGGATCAAGCCCACATAAAGTCCGATCCATTAATGATTATCCATTCCACTAAAGGATTATCATTGATCTACCTCACCAACCCCCATAAGTTAATATGGGCTCCATATATTATATGTACATTTTCTCCCCGTGTTTAAGATCTCGAATGTCCGTCACTTAATTAATTTACTGACCATTAATTAATCAATATCTAACTCCATGAGTAGTACCACTCAACCTTTTCATCATGCCAGACCAAGTCCACCAGCAGGGTTTACATGATGAACCTTATGAGCTCCTCAAGGGGACATTATCATCCTAATATATAAGACACGGTTTCCTCCTATAATCAATGGCACACCATATAAATAATATCATCTCCCAACTTACCGAGCCTATCGATTTAATCTATAAATCTCGCCCATTGGTAAATCAAAGAAATGAATACTAAGTATATGTGTCGGTTATTATATCGGGATTAAGAGCATGTACAATATAATATCTGAGGTCCGATTCGATTATGTAGTCAGCAATAAATCGAATTACCTCTAAGTCGGTCCTGCTTAATACACACAAAGTGCACTAGTGTGATTCTATGGTCAAGACAAACCAATACCAAATCACACTACAACCATACTAATGGTTTGTCCAAAGTCATTTCGGTTGTGAGCCTATACTTATTCTTTAAAAGGATTCGATAACATGATCTCCTGTGTGACACCACACACCATGTTATCTACAATGTAATGTATTAGACAATATGCATAGCCATAAATATGCAAATAATGATCATGTGATTCTTATTTCAAAAATAAGGATGTTCATACAAAAGATAGACTTTTCAGTATACATCCCAACAGGTTCATCCTCCGATTCGGATGAAGATGATTCCTCCTTCTCTTTCTTCTTTTTCTCCTTCTTCTCTACAAAGAATGCTACAACTTTTTCTTTTGAAGACATGTTAGTTTGCTCATTTAATTCAAATTCACAAAATAGTTCATCAATTTTAACCAAGGAAATGTCTATAGAAACCTTAATAGCATCAACCATTGATGCTCATCAGGTGGTTCTAGGAAATGATTGAAGCATATACCTTATCAAGTTCTAGTTGTCTAATTTCTCACCTATGACATGGAGTCTGTTGACGATCTCTTTGAACCTCTCATGTATTTGACTTACCGTTTCATTGGATTTCATGGAGAATGTTTGAAGGTGTCTCGTCAATAGATCCCTCTTGCCTCTTCTTGATTCCATTGACCGAATTCAATGAGCTTCTCCCAAAGCTCCTTTGTGGCATTAAAGGGTCCCATCTTGTTGAATTATTCCTCTGATAATCCACATTGAAGTGTGGTTATCGCTTTGCTATTCGCTTGAGCCTTCTCGTAGATCTCCTTTGTCTAATCCTCGTTTGGGATGGGTTCTCCAAATTGAACCAACGGTTCTTCATATCCCTTGACAACACTAACCCAATTTTTAATATCATTCATTAAAATGTTCTTCATCCTACCATTCCAATAGGAGAAGTTGTTGTCGTCGAAAAGTGGTGGTCACACGATGCTATGTCCCTCTTGAAAAGCCATTATGATGCTTCGGTTGATGGTTAAATCTTCAAAATGATCCGAGGCTCTGATACAACTTGTAGGATCCTTGAGGATTGGCTAGAGGGGGTGAATAGAACTTCTTTGATTTCAAGAAGTTCATTAGTGAAAGAAATACAATCAAAACAATAATTAGAATGAAAATCATAGAAAACAACACTAACACGTCGATGTAACATGGTTCAGAGATAATGATCCTACTCCATGGCAATCCGTAAGGTGGATCACTCCTCACAAGCTTTCACTAGAACCTCATTTTGATGAGAACAACAAGGTGGAGAATCCTTCTTTACAATCACTCTCTTCTTACAAGATGATGGAGTTAAGTTTGAAAACAAGAGGTTAAGAACACTTGAAAGCTTAGAGGAAGACTCGAGGAGCTTAGGATGAACATTTAGAACGAAAGAATTAGCCAACTCCAAGCTTCTTTTTATAGAGCAGGGTTGTTTTTGCCCGTTGAGCCCGACAGCAATCCACTGCTGCATACCATCAGTTGATTGCTGCTACTCTTGATCGGATCCAATGACTTCTGATGTAGCATGATTGCAATCATCACGACTCAATGTCTACTTGATCAGTCGACTACTATTATCATCAGTCGACTGGTATCATCCTAGTCAACTGAGCAGTTGGCTATCAGCCATTTTGTACCTGCAATAGTCTACTGCCCATAATATCAGTTGACTGCTAGACTTTGACTCTGCTTCTAGACCCAAGTTAAAGTCATCCAAGGGAGAGCACCTATTGCATTTGTTGAGCTATATAGATCAGTCGACTAATGTTATACGTCAGTTAACTACCAAGCTAATGTTTGACAATTGGATCCATAGTCGACTTCTTGACGAGTCGACTGGGGTATAACCCAAGGCGACTGCTCAAGTCTTCTGAATCCTCGAGTGCTAAACACTCAAAACCAATTGACTGGTATAATATTCCAGTCAACTGACACACCTCAAGTATGACTAATTCATACTTGAAAACATACTCTAAGCCTAGACTTTGTTGGGATGTATACTGAAAAGTCTATCTTTTGTATGAACATCTTTATTTTGAAATAAGAATCACATGATCATTGTTTGTATATTTTTATGGTTACGCATATTGTCTAATACATTACATTGTAGATAACATGGTGTGTGGTGTCACACGGGAGATCATGTTATCGGCTCCTTGTAAAGTATAAGTGTAGCCTCACAACCAAGATGGCTTTGGACAAACCATTGGTATTGTTGTAGTATGATTTGGTATTGGTTTGTCTTGACCATAGAATCACACTAGTACACTTTGTGTGTATTGAGCAGGACCGATTTAGAGGTGATTCGATTCATTGCTGACTACATACTTGAATTGGACCTCAGATATTATATTGTACATACTCTTAATCACGATATAATAACGGGCACATATACTTAGTATTCTTTTCTTTGATTTACCAATGGGAGAGATTTATAGATTAAATTGATAGGCTCGGTAAGTTGGGAAATGATATTATTTATATGGTGTGCCATTGATTATAGGAGGAAACCGTGTCCTATATATTAGGATGATGATGTCCCCTTGAGGAGCTCATAAAGTTCATCATGTAAACCCTGCAGGTGGACTTGGTCCGGCATGATGAAAAGGTTGAGTGGTACTACTCATGGAGTTAGATGTTGATTAATTAATGGTCACTAAATTAATTAATAGACGGACATTCGAGATCTTAAACACGGGGAGAAAATGTACATGTAATATATGGAGCCCATATTAACTTATGGGGGTTGGTGAGGTAGATCAATGATAATTCTTTAGTGGATTGGATTATCATTAATGGATCGGACTTTATGTGGGCTTGGTCCATTGGGTGGCCAACATCCAACTCCTCCTCATGGTCCCTATTATAGCCTATTAATACCTCATGAAGCCTAGATCCAATGGATGGAAACAAAACTCTAGATCCAAAGGTAGTGATTAAATCTCTAGTTCCGACGGTTGAGATTAAATCTCTAGATCTGACGGTTGAGATTAAATCCCTAGAACCAATGGTGGAGATTAAAACAAGGATTATCCCAAACTCTATAAAAGGAGGCTTTAGGGTTGGCATGGAGAGCAATTTTTGGAAGCAAGGGAGTTTGGGGTTGGCGGCAAGAGGCTTGGAGTTAGGGTTTGGAGCTTGGAAGATAAGGAAATTCTTTCCTTGTCTTCTTCTTCTCCATTGGTGGCCGGCATCCATACAACTCCTCTCCCCCCTTGGTCGGCGTCTAAACCCAGCTCTCCTCTTCTCCTTGGCCGGTGGAACCAAGGCTTAGGGTCCTCCCTTGGAGCTTTTGGCCGACATCTATCTTTCTCCTTCTCTTTGTTGGTCGGTGGCAAGCAACTTGCTTGTAGCTTGTTGGTTGGCTAAAGGAAGGAGAAGGGTCTTGTTTCTATTCTTTCTCTTGCTCGGAACGAGCAAGGAAGGAAGATTGGTGATCTAGGAACTTCAACTTTTGGTAGATCGTCGCCCACACGACGTCCGAAAGGAGGAAGGTCATACAATAGAAGATCGAGAGGTATAACACTTATCTATCTTCATATGTAACATATTTGTAATTGTTTTTCAATTATATATGCATGATATATTCTATTTTATGTCTAAATTGTTAGAGATCGTTTGGAAGCTAGAGGGGGGGTGAATAGCATTTTTCGGTTTCTACAAAATGATTAGCGAAAGAAAACACAATAATATATGTAAAAACAAAATCAAATGCAAACAAGGCCTTTTACGTGGTTCGGAGATAACGCTCCTACTCCACGGCGATCCTTGAGGTGGATCAATCCAAGCAAATCCACTAATGAGCTTTCTTTACACCACAACTCCTCTTCATTACAAAAGATGAAGATCTAAGCTTAGAGAGAAGAGGAGGAGATTTAAATCACTTAGAAAGCTAAAGAATTCGTGGAGGCTGTTGAGAAAGATTGGAGAATAAGCATTAACCCCAAAAACCTCCACCAGCCCTCTTTTTATAGAGAAGAGGCTAATTTTCCCTTTGGAACCCGATCAGTCGACTGATGTACAACATCAGTCGACTGATGGCGTGGTTAACGGCTTCTGAATAGCCGGATTCACGGGATTCAGAGTCGTTTCATCCAACGGCACTTTCATCAGTCGACTGATCCCTCCATCAGTCGACTGATGGAGAGATCAGTCGAGTGATCACAGCCGCAGTCGAGTGTGACTCCATTCTGTGCTCGTTTTTACATCTATCACCGATCGATAATCGCTTGGCCGATCGATTGCAACATCGATCGGCGCCTTGGTCACATCGATCGGTGATGGTCGTGGTTTAACCTGACTCGATCGAAACACGACGCCGATCGATACATCGTATCAATCGACTGGTACTCATCAAATGTGAATATTTCACACTTGATTTCTCCCCCTAGACCTAGACTTAACCCTTAGCTCTTCCTTAAGCCTTGCGCCCGGGATCCCTCCGAGTCCGCGACTTGTTCATCCTTTGCGCTTTGCTTCCAAGAGCTTCTTTGGTTTTGTCATGTCTAGAGTTTTCCTTTGCCAAGGCGTGCTTGGACTTTACGCCGCCAAGTCTACATGCTTGGACTTACGCTGCCAAGACTTGCTTTTGGACTCCCTTTGCCAAGGTCCGTTTGGACTTTAATGCTGCCAAGACAACATGCTTGGTCTTATGCCGCCAAACCATTTCCGTTGAATTTTATTTAACCAAGTCTTCATACTTGGATTTTCCATCACTTAAACATCATCACAATTTAGATCAAATTGTTGCTAACTTAGATGATTATCCAAACATCAAAACATATCAATGCTTGGGGCATTGTTGCACCAACAATCTCCCCCTTTTTGATGTTTGGCAATCATTTAAGTTAGGTCTTTTAAAGATACACATATTATCACATCATATATTCAATTCCAATTCTAACTTAAACATTTCTTCTCCCCCTTTGACATACATCAAAAAGAGAAGAAAGATAAAAACATACATATCATGAAAGAATTGAGTGTGTAACAATCTTGAACTAAGGCATAGATTTTAAGATTGAAATCCCCTTAATCCAAGATATAGATTATGATGAATAAAATACATGTGGAGCTAAAGTCATCAAACAATTTGAAAGTTTAAATCCTAACTTTGCACCAACAATGTAAATTCTTAGAGGAGAATGATATATTTTGTGAAACTCCCCCTAAAACATGGCATTGAACAGCCATACACGTTGTTTAGACTCAATACCATCATGCTATTGCTTTAGGATATCAACAATATACCTAACCTCAGAAAATGAGACTGATTTTTCGAAAACACAGTGTATCAGTCGACTAGTTTCTGAACCAATGATCGCTACACCAGAATATCTAAAATCGGCCTTTTCGTGCCAAATTCAAAATGCGCGTTGAAATTTTAAAACCTCAAAAATCATGGAAAATTTGTGTACACATTTCTGAAATCATACTTTATCAAGGAAAAGTATTTTGAAAAATATATGTTTTCCAGATTTCAATATTGATACAAATTTGGAAACTAGCAAAAAGTTCTAAAATTTTGCAAACTTTGTATCACTTTTGTGTTTCACTTGAAAATAGTTTTTCAAAGTATGATAAACATAGTTTAAAATGTGTTTTATTTGACATTTCCAATCATGTTCTTGGAGCTATATGCACATCAATTCTGTATAAGCCTTCCCAATGATTGGTCCAATTAAGGATTAATGTCTCTAGATGACACTTTGGTCCATAGTAATGCATCATAACAAGCATGATGAACCAAGTGCATCTTCCTATCATCTCACATGTTGTCTAGGTGGCTCAATACAAAAATCATGGTTTCTTAGGTATTTTGTGAGATGGTTAAAGGTATAAAACCTAGTATTTCTATAGGATCATGCAAACCTACACCTTCACTCAACCAAGCACATTCCAAGTTCTCTCCTAAGTGATGAAAATTCTACTTCGGGGAGAGCCTTGGTAAATATATCGGCTAAGTTGGACTTGGATTCAATATAATTGAGCTCAATTTCCCCCTTAGCCACATGGTCTCTAATGAAGTGATGCTTCACTTCAATGTGCTTGGTCCTAGAGTGATGCACCGGGTTTTTGGTCAAGTTAATTGTGCTTACATTATCACAAAATACTTTCATGTTGAAGTAAGATAGCTCATAATCTTCTAGGGTATGTTTCATCCATAAGAGTTGAGCTACACAACCACCCATAGCCACATATTCGACCTCGGTGGTGGATAAAGCAACACAAGGTTGCTTCCTACTACTCCAACTCACTAGGGAGGACCCAAGGAATTGGCATCCACCACTAGTACTCTTCCGATCCAATTTGCAACCGGCATAATCGGAATCGGTGTACCCAATTAAATCAAAAGACCTAGTCCTAGGGTACCATAGACCTACATTTAGTGTGCCCTTGACATATCTTAAAATTCTTTTAACGGCAACTAAATGAGATTCCTTAGCACATGATTGATACCTAGCACACATACCAACCGCAAATAATACGTCGGGTCTACTAGCGGTTAAATACAAGAGGCTACCAATCATGCTCCTATAAAGGGTAAGATCTATTTGTTTTCCTTCACTATCACTATCTATTTTGGTATTGGTTGCCATTGGAGTTGACACTACCTTAGCATTTTCTAAACCAAATTTCTTAATCATTTCCTTAGCATATTTTGTTTGATAAATGTAAATTCCTTCACTAGTTTGTTTAACTTGCAAACCTAGGAAGAAATTTAATTCTCCAACTAGACTCATCTCAAACTCTCTTTCCATATTTTGAATAAAGTCTTGAAGAAGCTCAACATTTGTTGACCCAAAGATAATGTCATCAACATACACTTGGGCTACAAAGATGTCTTTAGATGTTGACTTTATAAAGAGAGTTTGATCTATACTACCCCTTTTGAAATCCTTAGAGATTAGGAAAGTTGACAATCTTTCATACCAAGCCCGGGGAGCTTGTTTCAAACCGTATAAGGCTTTCCTAAGCTTGTATACATGGTTTGGGTAGTCCGTATTTTCAAAACCGGGAGGTTGTTCTACATATACCTCTTCCTTAATAAACCCATTTAGAAATGCCGATTTGACATCCATTTGATGGAGTTTGAAACCCATATAGGAGGCATATGCTAAAAGTATTCTAATGAACTCTAATCTAGCAACCGGGGCATATGTTTCATCATAATCAAGTCCTTCAACTTGATTAAAACGCCTTGCAACTAATCGTGCTTTATTTCTAGTGATATTCCCTTGGTCATCTAGTTTGTTCCTAAAGACCCATCTTGTAGTAATAATAGTGTTTTCACTTGGTCTAGGAACTAACTCCCACACTTGACTCCTATCAAATTGAGCCAATTCATCTTGCATTGCTAAGATCCAATCTGGATCAAGTAATGCATCTTTAATGTTTTTGGGCTCAATTTGAGAAATTAGAGCTATATGACTAGTGGGGTCCCTATGGAATGACCTAGTCCTAACTCCTTGAGATAATTCACCCACAATTTGATCTAATGGGTGACTTTGATGAACTCTTATGGTTCTAGGAGGTGTATCAAGTTGAGTTTGATCATGATTAACTTCAATCCTATGTTCATCATCGGAGTCATCCCTTACTCCCCCTTGATCCAATCCTCCCCCTTGATTAATACCTCCTAAGTTTAAATCATGAAGTTGTTTGGTAATTTCTTGATTTTCATTATTTATGTCATCATCAATAGGGGATTTTCTAGGGTATGTACTTGAAGTTTCATCAAATTGAACATTTGAAGATTCTTCAATCTTTTGAGTCCTTTTATTGTAAACTCTATATCCTACACTAGTGGATGAGTAACCAACTAGGATTCCCTCATCCGCTTTGGACTCAAACTTACTTAGGTTGTCTTTGGTATTTAAGATATAGACTTTACATCCAAAGACTTTAAAATAATGAATTGTTGGAATTGTACCATTCCACAATTCAAATGGAGTTTTTCCTAAAAATCTATGAATCAATACCCTATTTTGGATATAGCAAGCGGTATTAACCGCTTCCGCCCACAAGTAGCTAGGTAAGTAATATTCATTAATCTTTGTCCTAGACGCTTCTTGTAGGACACGATTTTTTCTTTCCACAACCCCATTTTGTTGGGGTGTTCTAGGACAAGAAAATTCATGCTTGTACCCTTGTTCTAAGCAAAAAGTTGAAAAGTTAGAATTCTCAAACTCTCCACCATGATCACTACGGATCCGGTTGATTTTGAGTTTTCTTTCATTTTCTACTCTTTTGCTAAATCCTATGATTATTTCTAAGGTTTCATCCTTATTTTTCAAGAAAAACACCCAAGTAAACCTAGAAAAATCATCTACTATTACCAAACAATATTTACTACCAATTATAGATGGGGTACTATGGCAATCAAATAAATCCATATGTAGTAATTCTAATGGTAAAGTGGTACTAAGTAAATTTTTACCTTTGTGTGATGTTTTTGATTGTTTCCCTTCTTGACAAGCATCACACATCTTGTCCTTGAGATATTTGACTCTAGGCAATCCTTTGACTAGCTTCAATTTTGCTATTTTGGCTATATTCTTCATGTTTATGTGACCTAGTCTCCTATGCCAAAGCCAACTTTCTTCCTCATTTGCAATAAGACACTTAGTGGAAGGGTTAATAGCATAAGATAAATCAACATAATATATATTTGATTTTCTAAAGCCTACTAACATGCAATCATTTATAGTTTTGTGTCTTATAAAGCATTTTGAGGAATCAAATTTAACATCAAAATTTGCATCACATAATTGGCTTACACTAAGTAAGTTAAATTTCATATTTTTAACTAATAGAACTTTATGAATAGCAAGATTGGGAGATACCTCAATGGTGCCCTTTCCTAGAATTTTAAGTTTACCGCTATTACCAAATGACACTTTTCCTTTGCTAGTATGGTTGATAGTGGAGAATTTTCTCTCATCCCCGGTCATATGCTTTGAGCACCCACTATCAACTTTCCATAAGCTTGGTTCTTCTACCTATATCACATGAAAAACACAATCCCAAATCATAGGACCACTAGCATCAATTATAAATTTTTTAGGTACCCATGCTTTTCCCCCCTTGCTTTTAATCATGGATTTTCTACTAACTAGGGATGCAAATGCTACCTCTTTCTCCTTAGGTTTATATCCTAAACCGGCCTTATTGTAAATTGCCCTTTGGTCCTTAATAATCATATCTAGATATTTAGAACCATTAGTGAACTTTTCTAGGCATGTTCTCAATTTACTTATTTCTTTTCTTAACTCATCATTTTCATCCCTAAGAGTACAATCATCATCACTAGATGGTTTATCACATGATGCATCTATATTCTTAAATGATTTGATCTCTAATTTTAGATCCTTAATCCTAGTTTTTGATCTATTTAAAGCATTTTGTAAGCATGCAATAGTCTTATATAGTAAATCTACTTTGGGTGAGTCATTTACCTCATCATCATCACTTGATGATGATTCATCGCTTGAAGAGGAAGAAGACTCCTCGCTTGAGCTTCCGGTTTCTTCCAATGCCATGAGGGCTAAGTTCCGGGTTGTATGGCAAACTTCTTCATCGTTGGAAGACTCCTCCATACTTAGAGTATCCCACGTTTGTGCCATCATGGCCTCCTTCTTCTTTTCCTTCTTTTCCTTCTTCTTCTTATCCTTCTCCTCCTTTTTCTTTAGTTCCGGGCAATTTGGCTTTATGTGCCCTTTCTTGTTGCAACCAAAACACGTCACGTTAGAAATAGAATTTGAATTGTTAGAAGATTTACCTCTTGAGGATTGAAACATCCTCTTCACATCTTTCTTGGTGAGCCTCCTTGACTTCCCACCAAATTTCTTGACGTAGTGTGCTACCTCACTTGCCGACAACTCATCCTCACTACTTGATGAGTCCTCCTCGGATTCGGATGAGGAAGACACCTCCTTCTTTTCCTTTTTCTTCTTCTCCTTCTTTCCTACAAAAAGAGCTATACCCTTCTCTTTGGATGAAGTGTTATCTTATTCATGCAATTGAAATTCACAAAATAACTCATCTAATTTAACTAATGAAAGATCCCTAGAGACCTTATAGGCATCTACCATTAAGGCCCATAAGGTGGTCCTAGGGAAGGCTTGTAGTACATACCTCACAAGGTCTCGGTTGTCGACCTTTTCACCTATAACGTGTAGTTCGTTGACTACTTCCTTGAAGTGCCCATGCATTTGGCTCACGGTTTCGTTTGTCTTCATAGTGAAGCTTTGGAGTTGGCCAATCAAAAGATCCCTCTTGGCTCTTCTTGTCTCTTTAGATCCTTCGTTGAGTTCGATGAGCTTCTCCCAAAGCTCTTTTGCGGAGTTGAATGGCCCGACCTTAGAAAGTTGCTCTTTGGATAGACCACATTGAAGTGTGGTCGTTGCTTTTGCATTTGCTTGTGATTTCTTGGTCATCTCTCTTGTCCAATCTTTTGTTGGTAATGGTGCTCCGAATTCGTCGACCGGCTTCTCAAAACCATCTACAACACTAAACCAATTCTCAATATCGTTCATTAAATAATATTCCATCCTACCTTTCCAATATCCAAAATTGTTGTCGTCGAAGAACGGAGGCCTCGCCGTGCTATACCCCTCTTGAAATGCCATCTTTGCTCCGGTTGATTGCTAGATCTTCCGATGCGATCCGGGCTCTGATACCACTTGTTAGAGATCGTTTGGAAGCTAGAGGGGGGTTGAATAGCGTTTTTCGATTTCTACAAAAAGATTAGCGGAAGCAAACACAATAATATATGTAAAAACAAAATCAAACGCAAACAAGGCCTTTTACGTGGTTCGGAGATAACGTTCCTACTCCACGGCGATCCTTGAGGTGGATCAATCCAAGCAAATCCACTAATGAGCTTTCTTTACACCACAACTCCTCTTCTTTACAAAAGATGAAGATCTAAGCTTAGAGAGAAGAGGAGGAGATTTAAATCACTTAGAAAGCTAAAGAATTCGTGGAGGCTGCTGAGAAAGATTGGAGAATAAGCATTAACCCCAAAAACCTCCACCAGCCCTCTTTTTATAGAGAAGAGGCTGATTTTCCCGTTGGATCTCGATCAGTCGACTGATGTACAGCATCAGTCGACTGATGGCGTGGTTAACGGCTTCTGAATAGCCGGATTCATGGGATTCAGAGTCGTTTCATCCAACGACACTTTCATCAGTCGACTGATGGAGTGATCAGTCGAGTGATCACGGCCGCAGTCGAGTGCGACTCCATTCTGTGCTCGTTTTTACGTCTATCACCGATCGACATCAGCGGCGGCCGATCGATTGTAACATCGATCGATTGCCTTGGTCACATCAATCGATGGTCGTGGTTTCACCGACTCGATCGAGCACGACACCGATCGGTGATACATCGTATCAGTCGACTGATACTCATCAAATGTGAATATTTCACACTTGATTTCACCCCCTAGACCTAGACTTAACCCCTTAGCTCTTCCTTAAGCCTTGCGCCTCCAGGATCCCTCCGAGTCCGCGACTTGTTCATCCTTTGCGCTTTGCTTCCAAGAGCTTCTTTGGTTTTGTCATGTCTAGTGTTTTCCTTTGCCAAGGCGTGCTTAGACTTTACGCCACCAAGTCTACATGCTTGGACTTACGCTGCCAAGACTTGCTTTTGGACTCCCTTTGCCAAGGTCCGTTTGGACTTTAATGCTACCAAGACAACATGCTTGGTCTTATGCCGCCAAACCTTTACCTTGGACTTTTCTTTCACCAAGTCTTCATACTTGGATTTCCCTGTCACTTAAACATCATCACAATTTAGATCACAAATTTTTGCCTAACTTAGATGATTATCCAAACATCAAAACATATCAATGCTTGGGGCATTATTGCACCAACATAAATATACTTGGACCCCCAACATAAATACAAAAGCCAGTGATCCGTACATCGTCTATTCCGCAGCTATTCGTAGAATAGAGGTTGGTCGCTTGAACAACAAGTTTGTTCAAGTGACTACTCTAATCGAATAGCACGACGATGACAAGGTTGCTTGGGCAATCTCTCTTGTCAAGGATAATTTTTTTTTATTCGGGGACGTAGAAGGGATCTCCATGAACAAGCGACCGAGTTGAATTGAGAAGCGAAGTTTCCTACCTTCAAGTGGTATTAGAGTCACGGTTTCCTATTTTGTGTGTTTAGGATTTGGTTACTTTTATGCACTTTTCATATATTATTTGTGTCAGATAATAGTAGGATATGCATAGGTTAACTTTTTGGTTGTAGGCATAGAATCCAACTATTATGGTCATATGTGTGTATGTGATTGTATGTGTGTAAATGTATATTTTGTTGAATCCTTGAGGTTGACGAGGCTAGTATTTAATTTTTTATAAATTAGATATGACATTGTTTAGCCCCTCTTTTTATTTTAGTTTACTTTCGATCTAGATTTCATGTACACTCCCTCGTGGAGTATAGGATCGATGGATGTAAATTAAAATAGATTTTAATCTCGGCTCAGATCTCCGGATGGCTTATACATGGCGTAGGAGGAGCGGACGAGATGGCGATACGACGGGAGACATATTGAAGACAAAAGCCATAATAGTCGGAAAATAATTATTTTTCATATTTATTGATTATTGTTTGATATGCATGTCGTAGGCTAGAAAGTTCCTCAATTTCAAATTACTAAGTGGGAGAGAGAAATTTTTATAAATTCCCACGGCCTCCATTACGATTTGATAAGTGATGCAAACAAACTTGCGCGTCGGCTCTGAGTGCCTTCCTCCCCATCGGATGAGTTTGTTTGTGGATCACAAGGTCGAATATGGTTATAGGAAATTATTAAGGAGCGTGTGTACTTCCCCATCGGAAGGAACATAACCCGAGATAATTACCTTGGTACCGAGTAATGGTGAACACTTAGATACAAATAAAAGTATCCTCCCCATCGGAGACACTGCTTTTATTTGTAGGGCCAAAGAGGAACCAACTATTAATTTTACTTGTAAAAATGTTAAGTTGACAAGATAGTAAAATTAATGGGTAAAACCTCCTCATACAAATGTAGAATTCGTATACGTACACACTATCGTGGCATACGATATTCTCGGTGCTTTGAGGTGTTGGTTGATTTTAAAATTTTATTGTTTGAGGAATCAATAATTTTTTGAAATCTAATGTTTTGATATATGTGATTCTTAGGTTTTCTTTCAAAATAACTTTCAACCCGCTTGTTGTGATACTGAAAGAGAATAAACTTACTGGACCCAACATTGTCTTGACTGCTGAGGAATACAAATATGTACTCCTCGAAGAGTGCCCTCCTAAGCCTGTAGATGATTCTGGGGAAAAGGAGAGAGAGAGTTATAAGAAGTGGATAAAGGCCGATGAGATGGCACAGTGTTACATTTTGGCATCTATGTCAAATGTACTGCAACATCTGCATCAAGCCATGCCCACTGCTTATGACATGATGCTCAATCTCAAAGAGCTTTTTGGACACCAGAATCCGGCTGCTAGGCATGAAGCCATGAGGAACTTAATGACGACCACCATGATTAAGGGAACACCCGTGAGTGATCATGTTCTCAAGATGATGGCTCATTTGAATGAGTTGGAAGTCCTTGGAGCTGAGATCGAGTGGGAAACCTAAGTCGATATCATTCTCCAGTCTCTACCTAGGAGTTTTGAGAAGTTTTGCCTGAACTACAACATGAACAAAAGGTTGTATTCGTTGGCGGAGCTTCTGACAGAACTCCAGGTGGCAGAGGGACTATTTCGTCAGAGTGCTCAGGCGCATGCCATGGTGACCCAAAAGGTTTCTACTTCTAAGCCGAAAGGCAAGAAGAAGAAGAAACAAACTGGGACGAAGGCGGTGGGAGGAACTTAGGGAGGAGTGAAGAAGCTGAAAGGCAAGTGCTTCACTTGTAAGCAGATTGGACACTGGAAGAAGGACTACCCCAACCGCAAGCAGAACAAAGGTATATCTTTTGGTCTAGTCGTTGAAACATGTTTAGTGGTGTTATCTACCGGCACCTGGTGTGTAGATACGGGAGCCACTGATCATGTCTGCAATACTTTGCAGGGGTTCCAGGAAACCAAACGACTGGCTGAGGGGGAGATTACCATGTACTTGGGCGATGCCACGAAGGTGGCGGCTGTTGCAGTGGGAGACATTTATTTATCTTTTGAGAAAAATAAAGTTTTGGTTCTTAAGAATTGCCTTTATGTACCTTTATTTAGAAAGAATTTAATTTCAGTTTCTAAATTGTTTATGGATGGATATTATATTTCTTTTAATGACAGAGTTGTTATAAAAAGGAATAGGGACATTATCTGTTCGGGTGCATTGATAGGAAATCTATACACACTTGAACCAAAATCTCTCACGATGCAAATAGAAGTTAATCACTCATCTTCTAATTCCAATAAGAGAAAAGAACCTTCGAAGATGAACCAAACATATCTTTGGCATCTTAGGCTTGGTCTTATTAACCTAAGCAAAATTCAAAGGTTGATATTTGATGGACCTCTGGGATCATTAGTGGTGGAAGATTTCCCAACCTGCGAATCTTACTTGGAGGGTAAAATGATCAAGAGGCCTTTTAAGGCCAAGGGGTATAGAGCCAAAGATGTGTTAGAATTGGTTCATTCTGATTTTGTGTGGTCCTATGTCTATCCAGGCTAGAGGTGATTTTGAGTATTTCGTCTCTTTTATAGATGATTATTCGAGATATGGATACATTTACTTGATGTGCTGCAAGTCTGAATGCTTCGACAAGTTCAAAGAATTCAAGGCTGATGTGGAGAAACATCAAGGTAAAAGTATCAAGACACTATGATCTGATCATGGTGGTGAGTACCTTTTGGGAGAGTTTAGGAATTACTTATTAGAGGCTAGGATTCAATCCAAATTATCTACACCTGGCACACCTCAGCAGAATGGTGTAGCAGAGCGAAGGAATAGGACTCTTATGGAGATGGTTAGATCGATGATGAGTTATTCTGAGTAGCCAGATTCGTTCAGGGGATATGCTCTAGATACGGCAGTGTACATTCTGAACTTGGTTCCATCTAAATCAGTGCCTTCCACTCCCAGAGAATTGTGGACTGGGTGAAAACCTAGTCTAAGACATATTCGAATATGGGAGAGTCCAGCACATGTACTAAAGGCAGATGCTGGTAAGTTGGAACCTCATACAGAAGTACGCATATTCGTTGGCTATCCTAGAGGAATGAAAGGTGGTTTGTTTTATAGTCCTAGAGATCAGAGGGTGATCGTTAGTACGAACGCCAGATTTCTAGAGGAAGACTATGTGATGAACCACAAGCCCAAGAGTAAGATTATTCTGGAGGAAATAAAAGGGGAAGTCACTTCTTCAGTACCACCGGTACAAGAGGATATACCATAAGTCACTGCACCATGTGTCACAAAGGATACACAGGTGATACCTCATCGTAGTGGGAGGGTTGTGAGACAGCCTGATAGATTCATGTTCTTGGGAGAATCTTCTGTTGTAGTCTCTGGCGAAGATGAACCTGATCCCTGGATATATGATGAGGCAATCCAAGATAAAGATGCAGTATCTTGGCAAAATGCAATGAATACTGAGATTGAATCTATGGATTCAAATCAGGTCTGGGAGCTAGTAGAACCACCCGATGGTGTAAAAACCATTGGATGCAAGTGGATCTACAAAAGAAAGAGAGGAATAGATGGGAAGGTTGAGACCTTCAAAGCGAGGCTTATTGCGAAAGGGTATACTCAGAAAGAGGGTATCGATTATGAGTAGACCTTTTCGCCAGTAGCCATGCTTAAGTCTATCCGAATTCTCTTATGTATTGCAGCTCATATGGATTATGTGGTGGGCAAATGGATGTCAAGATAGCTTTCCTTAATGGACGTCTTAAAGAATACATCTATATGAAGCTACCAGAGGGATCCATTGTGAAGGGCAAAGTGCATCTTGTATGTAAGCTTAATCGGTCCATTTATGGATTGAAACATGCTTCGAGGTCTTGGAACATCTGATTTGATGAAGTAATCCAGTCTTATGGATTTATTCAAAGTCCAGATGAGTCTTGTGTATACAAGAGATGTGACGGAAATATAGTGGTATTTCTTGTACTATACGTAGATGACATTTTGTTGATTGTCAACAATATCAAGGTGTTATCGGACATAAGGGTATGGTTGTCCAAACAGTTTGATATGAAGGACTTGGGAGAAGTGGGACACATCCTTGGGATCAAGGTTATAAGGGATCGCAGGAAAAGGATGTTGTGCTTATGCCAAGTTTCATACATAGACACGATTATGGATCATTTTAGCATACAAAACTCCAAGAAAGGTTTTCTACCTTTCAGGCATTGAGTTCCTTTATCTAAGGAGATGTGTCCTAGATCATCTGAGGAGATAGAGGAGATGAAGGCGGTTCCTTATGCTTCGGCGGTGGGAAGCCTAATGTATGCGATGCTATGTACGAGACCAGATATCTGCTTTGTCGTGGCCATGGTTAAAAGATATCAGAGTAATCCAGGACAGAGACATTGTACTCTGGTAAAGCATATATTGAAGTACCTGAGAAGGACTAGGGATTATATGCTAGTTTACCAGGCAGACCAATTACTCCCTGTGGGTTACACGGATTCTGACTTCCAAAAAGATAGGGATAACAGTAAGTCTACCTCAGGTTTTGTGTTTACATTGGGAGGTGGAGCCATTTTATGGAGGAGTGTCAAGCAGAAATGCATGGTGGACTCTACCATGGAAGCTGAGTATGTGGCAGCCTCTGAGGTGGCCAAAGAAGCTGTGTGGCTCAGGAACTTCCTGATGGACTTGAATGTGATTTCTGGTTTGCCCAGAACTATCACAATTTATTGTGATAATAGTGGTGGAGTTGCAAACTCGAAGGAACCACGAGCCCATAAGGCAAGTAAACACATAGAGTGCAAGTACCACCTGATACGAGAATCGTAAAGAGAGGAGAAGTTGCTGTGGCCAAGATTGCATCGGAGGATAACCTGGCAGATCTTTTCACTAAGGCCCTTCCGTCGAGAGCTTTTGATAGGCATGTGGAGGGAATGGGGATAAGATGTATGGCAGTTTGAGGACAACATAGTCTTTTAGTATAAGTGGGAGATTGTTGGGATGTATACTGAAAAGTCTATCTTTTGTATGAACATCTTTATTTTGAAATAAGAATCACATGATCATTGTTTGCATATTTTTATGGTTATGCATATTGTCTAATACATTACATTGTAGATAACATGGTGTGTGGTGTCACACGGGAGATCATATTATCGGCTCCTTGTAAAGTATAAGTGTAGGCTCACAACCAAGATGGCTTTGACAAACCATTGGTATGGTAGTAGTGTAATTTGGTATTGGTTTGTCTTGACCATAGAAGCACACTAGTACACTTTGTGTGTATTGAGCAGAACCGACTTAGAGGTGATTCGATTCATTGCTGACTACATAATCTGTTAGTAATATATGAGAGATGTCCTAAGGCAATCGCCTTATGTATGAACCATTTATATGATAAATGAAGATTCACTATTTGAGTATACATGTTTTATGTATTTGATTGGATCTTAAACTCATTTACTGAATGTCCAAGATACGATTCACAGCATGAGAGAATTTGTGATTGGATCACAACTAGTGAGTATCTCTACATGTGTAATTGTGATGTATCGGAATTATCCTTAGTCGATGAATTGATGGATTTGGACACCATCAATTCTGTCGAGACTAGCACGAGGTATACTCCTTGGTGTATCCAAGCAGCTGATTCTCACTGGCTGGAGACATAGTGATGTCCGGAGTTAATCGTGGATGCTAGTTATGGTAACTAGTTCATTGGAGTGACAAGCCGTAAGACTTCATATGGTTCTCTGCATATATAGATATGTCAATGAAGTTCTTACCGTGGCTTAAGTGCGATGTTCCTTTGACTTGCGGTATTCAAGTCATCTTGATCATGGAGACTTATGCTTTGACATCTTAAGCAAACATCTCCGAGGAGATGTGGACTCGGGATGATTGGGTATAAGTCGAAGTGATCGAAGATGTTTGAATAGCCTATAAAGGATTCACCACTCCTTGCGAGGAGATGTATACCCATGGCCTCTCGTCGGATTGTTACTAAAGTCTTTTGCCAAAGCATTACATGTTTAGAGTAAGGTACTCTTCGATACATGTGGAGTAACTAGAATCCGTAGGACGAGGAAATGATACTTGGGCTAGGTGTGGCGTGATCGGACCTAGTGGGCACAATAGACCATGTCCAACCAAGTGGGTATAAGATGAGTGAAGGAATGGGGCACGATTCATTCGAGCTCTTGGGCGTTTGAAATAGTTACGATCAACCGTTGATCTTTTCGGTTAATTGGGGATCATGATGTACTACTAGGTGCCACTCATGATCGTTCTATAATTAATGGTTAATTATAGACGGCCAACATAAACCGAGAACCTATTTGGTCACACGCACAACGAGTGTAATCCAAAGGATTTAAAACGAGCTTGAGAATGGGATTCTCAGACCGAGAGAAACTATGTTTGGTTGGACCAAACATAAAGCGAGCATGAAATTGTTTCGGTCGCAATGGAAGCGTGGATGGGCCGTGTCTTATGAAGACATAATGGATGGACCAAAATGGTTTGGTTCTAATCCAATGGATGAGAATAAACCAAAGGGTTTGGTTTATTTTAAACGAATGAACCAAAAGTTGGTTCGGTTCGTTTTAACTTAAAATAAACCATCATGGTTTGGTTTATTTTAACTTATCCTAATGGAGCGGGTTAACGGGCTTTATGGATATGATCCATTAACCATTAAGAGAATTAGTTCTCTATAAAATAGGGCTTAAACCCTAACCCTAACTTGAATGAAGTTGTTGCCGCCCCCTCCATCTTCTCTCCTAATCGGCGCCAACCCTAGGTGTGCCGCCGCCCAGCTTTTGTGCTGCCGTCCAAGTCATTGCCGGCGACCAAGCTTCAGCCAGTGAACACTCCGGCGACCCTCCTGTGATCCCCTATAGGTTTGGCATCAAGGTGAGGCTTTTCTTTCCTTGGTTGGCCGGCGCCTATATCCTCCACCAAGCTGTCCAGTTTTCTGGACAGCTTCTCCTCCTCTCGTCGGAGCGTCGTTTGGACGACGGTTAGTTCTCCGATAGTGCCTAACTTACCGGGGATTTGATCTCCGGTAATCCTCTGAGGTGGAGGACGAAGGATTCGTCAATTGGTTGACGAATACCTCTCCGGAGAAGCGAGTTTTGAGAACTCGTTTTAGGATCCGAATTTGGATTCGGATCGTGATCATCTCTCGATCACGTCGTCTTCAACACGAGGCTAGTAACCCGTACGAAGACGAAGCTCGTGACTTAGCGAAGTCATCCCGAGGAGCTCGGCGTGGATACGGATAGAGACGATTCTTACGAGGATCGTTCCGATTGATGTCGTTCCCGCTACACGTCATACGGAAGGTATAACGTAGATAATTTTCTTTTTTTTGCAAATTTTAATTTATGGTTATGTCTACACTTGTTGTAATAGCATGCGTGTGTTGTGTGTGTTGTAATAAATATAGATTTATTATTTTTAATTGCTTCCGTTGTGCTCATGTTTACGAAACATGATCGAACACACACACGCCGCGGTGCCGGAAACCCAACAGTGGTATCAGAGCCCAGGTTGTGTTTCGACATAATCGTAAAATTGGTTTTGCGATAGTCATAATGTATTTCTGGAAATTTTCTAAAATTTGGAAATTTAGAAGTATTTATGGAAATTTTTCAATTTTGGAAAGTCTAGAAGTATTTATGGAAATCTTCCACTTTTGGAAAGTTGGAAGTATTTATGGAAATTGATATTTTCCATAAATAAAATATTTGATTAGATTCTGGAAATTTGTTTCCTAATTTAATCATGATTTGATTTGGGAAATCAAATCTTAAAATATTTTTATTTCCATAAGTAGTTTTAATGATTTAGGAAATTGGTTTCCTAAATACATTTTCCTTAATCAAATAATTCCATGAATAAAATATGTGATTAGATTTGGAAATTTGTTTCCTAATTTAATTATGATTTGATTTGGAGAATCAAATCTTAAACATATTTTATTTCCATAAATAGTTATGACATATAAGGAAATTATATACATGACATAATTGTATGCCATGTAATTGCATTAGATGCATAACATTATGCCATGTGTGTCGTGACATGTAGATGTATGCCATGTATGTCATGCCATGTAGATAATAGTTATTTGCATGCAAAGAGGATGAGACATAAAACCCTAACTCAATATTAAAGCCTACACCTTCCATTAATATGATTAGAACCAGAGTTCTGTTTCTTGTTTGGGTTGTTGGACTCACTCCATGCCCGGCTCGAACCTGAACATGTTCAAATCATAGGAATAGTTTAACTCTAATATGGTAAGAGTCAGAGGTCAATCGTTAGTTTGGGTTGTTGGACTCACTCCAAGCCTGGCTAATTGGTTGAATGCGCTCTAACCATATTAAAACTATTTCGCGATTAATGGGTCGGCTTTAACTTGGAGCATCGATTTGTTGGACTCACTCCAAGGTCAATGTGAAGAGAGGTGAAGTTGGGTGCTATGCATATGATGCATACTTGTTAATGTGTTAACAACCCAATGTATGTGTAAACATTCAATTAGTTGATAGCACATTGTGATAGTTACATATACATGATATGTAATCGGTATACTTGATACCCACCATCATAGCTAAGAATGGCTTGTTGGACTCACTCCAAGGTTGTTCTTATCTATGATGGATATCAGCCCATTCGGAGATGGACCTACGATCTCCCGAAGTGATTTTAAGGGTTTTTGAAATTCGAAAAATGAATGGGATTTATAAATGTATATTGATGCATTTTTAAAATCATCTTTCTCATATATGCTCGTTTTGTATTTCTAAGTTAATATATTGATCATGATGTGTTTGAATTTGCGTTCCATTTTGGATTCAAATAAATTGACTGGGCCGAACTTCTTGGACTGGCTTAGAAACTTGAGAATTGTTCTCAAGGTGAAAAGCTTGTGTATGTCCTCGAAGCGCCTCTTCCCGCCCGTCCTAGTGATGATGTAACTTTGGACCAATTGTTGGCCTATCAGAAACATGTGAGTGATTCTGAACAAATGAGTTGCATCAGGCTAGCCGCGATTGAACCCAAGCTACGAAAGCAGCATGAGCATATGGATGCTCATATCGTAGTCCTTCATCTCTGTGAGTTGGTTGATGAGCAAGTGAGATTCGAAAGGTTCGAAGTCTCCAAGCTCCTCTTCACCTCTGAGATGCAAGGAGGTTCATCTGTGGTACTGCTCAACATGCTGAAGACTGTGGAGCCTTCTGAGAAGCATGAGTAGGGGACAGTGTTGTTAGTTGATTCCTCGAAGAAAGGTTCTAAGAGGGAGTCAAAGGAACAACAGAAGGGGAAGAAGAAAAAGGCTAAAAGGCAGAACCAGCTCAAAAGGGCACTTGCCATCATTATGGCAAGGAGGGTCATTGGCGAAGAAATTGCAAGGTTTATCAAGAGTCCGTGAAGAAGGATAAGGCATCGGATGCCCCATCTTCTTCAGAAATCTTCTTTATTGATTGTCATTCTATTTCCTTAGACACTTGGGTATTGGATACTGGGTGTGGCTCACGTATATGTAATGACATACATGGGCTAAGGAATAGAAGAAGACTCGTCTAGGGAGAGTCAAATTTACGTGTTGGGAATGAAGCAAAGGTTGCTGCACTCGCCATCGGAACGTATTTGTTGAAACTCCCTGCAGGACTTGTCTTAGAACTGGACAATTGCTTTTATATTCCTTTGTTGATAAAGAACATCATTTCTATTTCTTGTTTAAATAGAAATGGTTTCCATTTGACGTTTAGTAACAATTGTTGTTACATAACTTTGAACGGGGTTCTTTATGGGACTGGAACTTTAAGCAATGGTGTTTATACGTTGGACGTATCCAGTGACATTTGCAATATCGAAGCGAGCAACAAGAGTGCTCGAAAGGATAATCAAATAGACTCCTACATGTGGCATTGTCGTCTTGTCCATGTAAGCAAGAAACGCATGTCCGAATTACACCGATGTGGAATTCTGGAATCGTTTGAATTGGATTCATACGATACATGTGAATCATGCTTAAAGGCAAGATGACTAAGTTACCTTTTACGGGAAAAGGTGAACGAGTGGGAGAGTTACTAGGTCTAATACATACTGATGTATGTGGACCTATGTCAACTCGAGCTTTAGGAGGCTATAGCTACTTCATTACCTTCACCGATGATCACTCACGGTTTGGGTATGTGTTCTTGATGAAACACAAGTCTGAAGCCTTTGAAAGGTTCAAAGAATTCAGAAATGAAGTAGAGAAACAACATGACAAAAGTATTAAAATACTTCGATCGGATCGAGGTGGTGAATACTTAAGTCAAGAGTTTCTTGATTATCTAAGAGACAATGGCATATTGTCTCAATGGACTCCGCCCTATACACCACAGCATAATGGTGTATCTGAGAGGCATAACCGGACCTTGTTGGACATGGTAAGGTCAATGATGAATCATGCGACTCTTCCCAAGTCCTTTTGGGGTTATGCACTTCAGACAGCTGTTTACTTGTTAAACAGAATGCCTACCAAGGTAGTCTCAACTACTCCATATGAGATATGGAATAGTAAGAAACCTCATGTATCTTACTTGAAGATATGGGGTTGTCCTGATTATGTGAAGCGGACTGTATCAGACAAATTGGATGCTAAGTCTGATAAATGTCTATTTATTGGATACCCTAAGGAAATAAGGGGTTACCAATTCTATCATCCTGTGGAACAAAAGGTGTTTGTTTCAAGGCATGCTGTGTTTCTAGAGAAAGAGTTTCTCTTGCAAGAAAACAGTGGGAGTGTCGCCGAGCTTGAGGAGGCTCGAGAGACTCAAATAGACATTGATGAGATACCTGGTGAAGCACAACAGCCGACAACTCATAGTGATGAGCAATCGGCTGGACCTATTGTAACACCACATCTTCGTAGATCTGGTAGAACACGTAATATTCCTGAGAGATATGGATTTCTCGTAAGTGAATCGAACGACGTGTTACTCATTGATGATAAGGAGCCTACCAGTTATGAAGAAGTGCTGACAAGTTCAGAAAGGGATAAGTGGCTTGGTGCCATGAAGTCGGAAATGGATTCCATGTACGAAAACCAAGTTTGGAACTTGGTTGACCCACCTGAAGGCATAAAGCCTATAGGGTGCAAGTGGGTTTTCAAGAAGAAAACCGACATGGATGGTAATGTGATTACCTATAAGGCTAGATTGGTGGCGAAAGGATATCGTCAAAAACTAGGTGTTGATTATGACGAAACCTATTCGCCTGTAGCTATGCTTAAATCCATTCGGATGCTCCTGGCCATAGCGGCTCATTATAATTATGAGATATGACAGATGGATGTGAAAACAGCTTTCCTTAATGGAAACACCGAGGGCGTGTATATGATCTGACTGAGGTTTCACATCGGTTGATAAAACCAAGGTATGCAAATTGCGACGGTCCATTTATGGATTGAAGCAAGCATCCGTGAGTCGAATATCCGCTTTGATGAGACAATCAAAAGTTTGATTTCTCACAAAATCCAGCGAACCTTGTGTGTACAAGAAGGTTAGTGGGAGTGCAACGTATTCCTAGTATTGTATGTCGATGACATACTACTTATAGGAAGCGATGTTTCAATCTTACTGATCAGTGAAGGTTTGGTTATCCAAGACATTCTCCATGAAAGACGGGAGAAGCAACCTACATCCTCGGGATTAAGATCTATAGAGATAGATCGAAACGGTTGCTTGGTCTTTCGCAGTCTACATATATAGACCGAGTGCTAAAGAGGTTTAGCATGTCGGAATCCAAGAAAGGTTTCCTACCCATCAGGCATGGGATACACCTTTCGAAGTCTATGTGTCCGCGCACAGAAGACGAGAGGATTTGTATGAGTAAGATTCCCTATGCATCCGCAATAGGATCTATCGTGTATGCTATGTTATGTACGAGGCCCAATGTATCGTATGCTTTGAGTGTCACGAGCAGATACTAGTCTGATCCAGGAATGGATCATTGGGTGACTGTTAAGACGATCCTTAAGTACTTAAGAAGAACTAAGGATGCGTTCCTAATATATGGAGAAGGGTACATGGTGATACGTGGGTATACGGATGCCAGATCCAGATAGACAAGGATGATTCCATGTCTTAGTATGGGTATGTATTCACCTGGAATGGAGGCGCAATAAGTTGGAAAGGTTCCAAGCTTGACACTATAGAGGATTCTGCCACTAAGGCAGAATACATTGCAGCTTTGGAAGTAGCAAAGGAAGCAGTTTGGATCAAGAAGTTCATCTCTGAACTTGATGTGGTCTCATCAATGATCCAAACATGTGCTTCGCCTCTATCATCTTATCAGAGAGATCATCAGTAGGAACGAAATACAAATCGAGAAAATTCCCACTGAAAGGAACTTAGCGGATCCTTTGACTAAAGCATTACCTCAAAGTAAGTTTGAGGGTCATGTTAGAGCTTATGGTATTGGATACCGTAGCGATTGGCATTAGGCCAAGTGGGAGTCTGTTAGTAATATATGAGAGATGTCCTAAGGCAATCGCCTTATGTATGAACTATTTATATGATAAATGAAGATTCACTATTTGAGTATACATGTTTTATGTATTTGATTGGATCTTAAACTCATTTACTGAATGTCCACGATACGATTCACAGCATGAGAGAATTTGTGATTGGATCACAACTAGTGAGTATCTCTACATGTGTAATTGTGATGTATCGGAATTATCCCTAGTCGATGAATTGATGGATTTGGACACCATCAATTCTGTCGAGACTAGCACGAGGCATACTCCTTGGTGTATCCAAGCAGCTGATTCTCACTGGCTGGAGACATAGTGATGTCCGGAGTTAATCGTGGATGCTAGTTATGGTAACTAGTTCATTAGAGTGACCAGCCGTAAGACTTCATATGGTTCTCTGCATATATAGATATGTCAATGAAGTTCTTACTGTGGCTTAAGTGCGATGTTCCTTTGACTTGCGGTATTCAAGTCATCTTGATCATGGAGACTTATGCTTTGACATCTTAAGCAAACATCTCCGAGGAGATGTGGACCCGGGATGATTGGGTATAAGTCGAAGTGATCGAAGATGTTTGAATAGCCTATAAAGGATTCACCACTCCTTGCGAGGAGATGTATACCCATGGCCTCTCGTCGGATTGTTACTAAAGTCTTTGGCCAAAGCATTACATGTTTAGAGTATAGTACTCTTCGATACATGTGGAGTAACTAGAATCCGTAGGACGAGGAAATGATACTTGGGCTAGGTGTGACGTAGTCAGCCTAGTGGGGACTGACACAATAGACCATGTCCTGAACCAAGTGGGTATAAGATGAGTGAAGGGAATGGGGCACGATTCATTCGAGCTACTGAAGCGTTTCAGAAATAGTTCTGGATCAACCGTTGATCTTTTCGGTTAATTGGGGATCATGATGTACTACTAGGTGCCACTCATGATCGTTCTATAATTAATGGTTAATTATAGATGGCCAACATAAACCGAGAACCTATTTGGTCACACGCACAATGAGTGTAATCCAAAGGATTTAAAACGAGCTTGAGAATGGGATTCTCAGACCGAGAGAAACTATGTTTGGTTGGACCAAACATAAAGCGAGCATGAAATTGTTTCAGTCGCAATGGAAGCGTGGATGGGTCGTGTCTTATGAAGACATAATGTATGGACCAAAATGGTTTGGTTCTAATCCAATGGATGAGAATAAACCAAAGGGTTTGGTTTATTTTAAACGAATGAACCAAAAGTTGGTTTGGTTCGTTTTAACTTAAAATAAACCATCATGGTTTGGTTTATTTTAATTTATCCTAATGGAGCGGGTTAACGGGCTTTATGGATATGATCCATTAACCATTAAGAGAATTAGTTCTCTATAAAATAGGGCTTAAACCCTAACCCTAACTTGAATGAAGTTGTTGTCGCCCAACAAGTTGTTGCCGCCCCCTCCATCTTCTCTCCTAGTCGGCGCCAACCCTAGGTGTGCCGCCGCCCAGCTTTTGTGCCGCCGTCCAAGTCATTGCCGGCGACCAAGCTTCAGCCGGTGAACACTCCGGCGACCCTCCGGTGATCCCCTATAGGTTTGGCATCAAGGTGAGGCTTTTCTTTCCTTGGTTGGCCGGCGCCTATATCCTCCACCAAGCTGTCCAGTTTTCTGGACAGCTTCTCCTCCTCTCGTCGGAGCGTCGTTTGGATGACGGTTAGTGCTCCGATAGCGCCTAACTTACCGGGGATTTGATCTCCGGTAATCCTCTGAGGTGGAGGATGAAGGATTCGTCAATTGGTTGACGAATACCTCTCCGGAGAAGCGAGTTTTGAGAACTCGTTTTAGGATCCGAATTTGGATTCGGATCGTGATCATCTCTCGATCACGTCGTCTTCAACACGAGGCTAGTAACCCGTACGAAGACGAAGCTCGTGACTTAGCGAAGTCATCCCGAGGAGCTCGGCGTGGATACGGATAGAGACGATTCTTACGAGGATCGTTCCGGTTGATGCCGTTCCCGCTACACGTCATACGGAAGGTATAACGTAGATAATTTTTTTTTTTTGCAAATTTTAATTTACGGTTATGTCTACACTTGTTGTAATAGCATGTGTGTGTTGTGTGTGTTGTAATAAATATAGATTTATTATTTTTAATTGCTTCCGCTGTGCTCATGTTTACGAAACATGATCGAACACACACACGCCGCGGTGCCGGAAACCCAACATAATCGAATCGGACCTCAGATATTATATTGTACATACTCTTAATCCCGATATAATAACGGGCACATATACTTAGTATTCATTTCTTTGATTTACCAATAGACGAGATTTATAGATTAAATTGATAGGCTCGGTAAGTTGGGAAATGATATTATTTATATGGTTTGTCTTTGATTATAGGAGAAAATCGTGTCCTATATATTAGGATGATGATGTCCCCTTGAGGAGCTCATAAGGTTCATCATGTAAACCCTGCAGTTGGACTTGGTCCGGCATGATGAAAAGGTTGAGTGGTACTACTAATGGAGTTAGATGTTGATTAATTAATGGTCAGTAAATTAATTAATCGGTGGACATTCGAGATCTTAAACACGGGGAGAAAATGTACATGTAATATATGGAGCCCATATTAATTTATGGGGGTTGGTGAGGTAGATCAATGATAATCCTTTAGTGGATTAGATTATTATTAATGGATCAGACTTTATGTGGGCTTGATCCATTGGGTGGCCAAGATCTAACTCCTCCTCATGGTCCCTACTGTAGCCTATTAATACCTCATGAAGCCTAGATCCAATGGATGGAAAGAAAACTCTAGATCCAAAGGTAGAGATTAAATCTCTAGATCCGACGGTTGAGATTAAATCTCTAGAACCGACGATTGAGATTAAATCCCTAGAACCAATGGTGGAGATTAAAACAAGGCTTGTCCCTAACTCTATAAAAGGAGGCTTTAGGGTTGGCATGGAGAGCAATTTTTGGAAGCAAGGGAGTTTGGGGTTGGCGGCAAGAGGCTTCGAGTTAGGGTTTAGAGCTTGGCGCCACCAAATAAGGAAATTCTTTCCTTGTCTTCTTCTTCTCTATTGGTGGTCGGCATTCATACAGCTCCTCTCCCCCCCTTGGCCGGCATCCAATCCCAGCTCTCCTCTTCTCCATAGCCGGTGGAACCAAGGCTTAGGGTCCTCCCTTGGAGCTTTTGGCCGGCATCCATCTTTCTCCTCCTTGTTGGCCAGCGGCAAGCAACTTTCTTGTTGCTTGTTGGTTAGCTAAAGGAAGGAGAAGGGTCTTGTTTCTATTCTTCCTCTTGCTCGGAACGAGCAAGGAAGGAATATTGGTGATCTAGGAGCTTCAACTTTTGGTAGATCATCGCCCACACGACGTCCGATAGGAGGAAGGTCATACAATAGAAGATTGAGAGGTATAACACTTATCTATCTTCATATGTAACATGTTTGTAATTGTTTTTCAATTATATATGCATGATATATTTTATTTTGTTGCTGAATATACTTGGACCCCGAACATAAACACAAAAGTCAGCGATCCGTACATTGTCTATTTCGCGGCTATTCGTAGAATAGAGGTTGGTCGCTTGAACAACAAGTTTGTTCAAGTGACTACTCTAATAGAATATCACGATGATGACAAGGTTTCTTGGGCAATCTCTCTTGTCAAGGATAATTTTTTTTTATACGGGGACGTAGAAGGGATCACCATGAACAAGCGACCGAGTTGAAGTGGGAAGCGAGGTTTCCTACCTTCAAACTTAACCTTCTAGCTTCTCCATCTGCCTTGTGCCTCCAGGATTCCTTCGAGTCCACGACTCCTTCATCCTTCCACTTGCCTTCAAAATCTTCCCTCGGTTTCATCATGCTTTGGGTTTCTTCTTTTCCAAAGTCCGCTTGAACTTTATGTCATCAAGACTACATGCTTGGACTTACGCTGCCAAGACCTTGCCTTTGGACTTCCTTTGCTAAGGTCCACTTGGACTTTATGCCGCCAAGACTACATGCTTAGACTTATGCTGCCAAGACCTTCCCCTAGATTTTCCATGCCAAGATTCACACTTGGACTTCTCTTTAACAAGTCTTCACATTTAGATTTTCCTGTCACTTAAACATTCATGGTTAGATCACAATTATTTCCTAACTTCAAATGGTTATCCAAACCTCAAAATATATTAATGATTGGGGTATTCTTGCACCAACATTGTCTTCCTACCATAGTATTCCATTTGACTATGGAACCATCTCTAGGTCTAGAAAAACCAAGGTCACAAGGGAAGTCATCCCTAGAGTTGACCATGGTAGATGTCTAGCAGCTAAGGTTTCAAAGAAACCTAGAAAAGCCACTAACAAAGTTACAAGGGGAGTTACTCCTAAGGTTAACCAAGAGAAGATCCAAATGATCAAGCCAAGGAGGGTCATTAGGAAGGTACTATGGGAGGTTATCCCTTGTGAGTGCCTTGTGAACCCAATGAGCTCAAATAGGTTTTGGATTCCTAGGAGCGTGATTCCATCATGCTAGATGGGTTTAGGGCATGTCCACCTTAAATGGATAGTTAGTTAACCTAACCATGGTAAAGGTGCCACTTTATGACATTTTCGGAGCATTGTAATACTTTGAAAATGAGTTTAGGATTATATCCTAAAGGATTTTAGTATGTGCCAATAGAATTTAAGAAGTTTAAAAAAGTCAATCAAAATTGGTACAAACTAAGTTAGAGTCAATAGTATACCATTTTGGATTTTTGGTACACTTTAGGAAAATTGGTTTATTATGGAAAAATGGGAGTAATCCTAGTAAATGGAAATTAAACTTGAAACTTAGGTATTCTTATACCTTTAGATTTTATTTTCCATGCTTTGTTTGCCATATGCCATATCATGATATCATATTTCATTTGATCATATAAAATGTCATGAAAATGTTAAGTTAATATGTTATGTTTGTATTTAGGTCTATCTTTATGCCATGACATCATGATTAATGGCAAATGCTTTAATTTTTGCTATCTTCTATGCCATGATCATCATTCATGCATTTAGGAAAATTAAAATTGAATTAAGGACATTGCATGATTTGAAGTCCGATGATAAGGGAAGCAAATAGAGTTGCCTAGATGAAATGCATGAGACCCTAGATAAGGAAGAACATAAACCCACATCTCATAAAAAAAATTAAATTGACATGTGTGTATATTGATACACTCTAGACACATGTGAGATGTTAGGAAAATGAGTTAAGTTCAAGATGCATTTTTATTGCATATAGATGAACTCAAACTCATAATATAGCATTGATGAATCATGAGGAAAGCTAATGCACAAGTTATGTATATCTATGCCATAGACCATGGTTCAAAATAAGATTTTGAAATAATTTTAAAATCATTTTTAAAAAACCTTAGTGAAGTCTATCTTTTGATAGCAATCACCATTGAACAAGTTGATACAAGTTAGGCAAAAAATATTGAAGTTATCAATGCTTTTGAACTTTGCGACAATACTTCAATTTAATGGGTATTTTTATATAAAATTATTTTTCACCCATTGTATTTGATGTAGTAATATACGTATGAATTTTCAAAAAATTTCAAAATACGAATATTTACTTATGTATTATCAAAATTACAATTCGAAAATTAATTTCTGCATTTGCAGAAACTAATCGATTGTCGCCTTGGGCAGTCAACTGGTAGCTAAAAATCAGTTGACCGATATCTTTGATATTGGTTGAATAAGGGTTGTTTAGGCATTTATCAGCACCCCTAACTACCCTAACATCTCCTAACCCTTGGATATGCTTTTGAAAGCATTGGAAGGGTGAAATAGTCATTGTAAATGATTAGGAGAGTTATTTAGTGTGGAATATCAAATTTTAAGGGAGGTTTAAGTTAAAGTTTGAACATTTACCCTTATTTTCGATGGTTTAATTTTCCTATAGGCTTAGGAACTCTCCAAGGACATTGTTGGTGCAATGGTCAAGGGGTAGCAAGCCTTTAGGGGGAGTGTGTCCATCTTGGGATGATGGATACAATTTTGACCAAAAAGGAAGAAGTAAGAGTTTGGTAAACCCTCATTATGGATTGCCTCTCATTTTGTGATATGTGATTTATCACTAGGAAGAGTGAAGGCATCTTAGATGTTTTTCAACAAAGGGGGAAAATGTAGGATCTAATTGGGAGATGGAACATTGGAAAACCCTTGGTAGTGTTTTTGATGTATGCCAAAGGGGTAGAAGTGAGGTTTAAGTTAAATAAACCTTCACTATGCTTTAGCATTTGAAGAGTTAAGTTGGATTATTGTTAGTCTAACTTAAAGGTATTGTCAAACATCAAAAAGGGGAAAAATTTTGGTGCAACAAGCCCCGGGTCAATATTGACCAAACTCGAGTGGGACTCGAGTAGTATTTTGATATTTGACAATGAGTTGACAATGGATTTGACCATTATTAAACTATATGATTTGACCATATATTGACCATATGACTAATGGATGATTGGGATATCAAAAGTCATATGGGAGAGATTATTTGAGAGAGATTTTTAGACCAATCAACTTTGGAAGTCCAAGTTTGGATACTTGGCAATAAAAGTCCAAATATGGATATTTGAAAATTATAAAGTTCAAAGGTACAGTCTTGGCATCATAAGTTCAAGCATGTAGTCTTAGCGGTGTAAAGCCCTAGTGAACTTTGGTAATTGGAATGTCCAACATGATGTTGGCAAGGAAAGTCCAAGCATGGTCTTGGCATGGAAAGTCCAAGAATGGTCTTGGCAATTGGAAAGTCTAAGTCATGGGTACTTGGCAAAGTGCAAGTCCAAGGGTGCAGGTTTGGCAGCGTAAAGTTCAAACATGGGTCTTGGCGGTGTAAGTCCAAATGGATCTTGGCAATGTGAAAGTGCAAGAGTGTAGGTTTGTGGGTGTAAAGTCCATGCACGGAGAGGTGTGAGGCTGATGGAGATGGCTAGAAGGCTTAGATTTAGGCTAAAGTTGGTGAATCAAGTATGAGGGGATCATACTTAGGTTTAACCTCATGTTTAAGATTTACCAGTCAACTAGGGTAATGGACAAGTCGACTGATCGAGTGTTTGACACTAGAAAGTCTAGTTGACTCAAAGTAGTCGATTGAGATTATGACCAGTCGACTGGGATTATGACCAGTCGACTGTTCGGGTAGTCGACTATGCTTCGACTGCTTAACTTGTGTTCGGGTAGTCGACTGCTAGTTGTGGGCAGTGGATTGCCAATGATGGGTAGTCGATTGGTGGTGGTGGACACGGGCTTAGAATGTCCCATAGTTAACTAGCCACTCAACTACTGGGTTGGCAGTCGACTACTGATAAGGGCAGTCGATTGCTAAGGTATCCATCGGCTGGAATTCCAACATGGATTAGTTCGTTGCGAGATAATGGATAAGGGAGTAGTCGATTGGTGTCTTTTTGTAGTCGACTATTAGGCACGAAATCAGACAACTATAGGTTATAAAAGAAGTAGCTCAAGGAGGATTTTGTCCAAGGGATTTGGGTGATTTTAAAGGGGAAGTGTTGTTACATTCCAGACCTTCAAGAGCAATCCAAAGCAACCAAAGATCAAGCAAGTAAAGCTCACTTCTTGTAAAGTGTTTATTCTTTGTTCTTGTATTCCATTTGTATTTCATATTTTGTTGCATTCTTATTGTTGTAAGATCTTGTAAGAGGTTTCTCCAAATCCGGTATCATCCAGAGAATGAGAAGTTTTCTAGTGGTGTTGTCCATCACTAAAGCTCAACTAGAGCTTGACTCATGGAGTAGAAACCCTAGTCCCGAACCACATAAAATAGTGGTGTAGTGCTTGTGTTGTTTTAATTTATGCTATTTTCTATATTACACTTTGTATTACAAACAATTATAAATGAGCATGGCACGATCGAGCGAAGAAATTTCAAAGATGTTATTCACCCCCCTCTAGCACGGTCATCGAATCCTCTACAATTGGTATCAGAGCGAGGATGCTCTTTAAGGATTAACAATCGAAGGAGCATCGCTAGATGGAAAGATGGAGCCAAGTATTAGACTAGGCGATGACATCACGGTTCCACCTACCTTCAATTGTGAAAATTTCACATATTGGAAAGGTAGAATAATGTATTTTCTTATGTGTGAATTGGAAAATTGGATAAGTGTTGAACTAGGATATGAAGCTCCGACGGACAAGAAAGGAAAAGTTCTCAAGAAGAAGAAATGGATAGAGGAGCAAGTCCAAAAATTTAAGACCAACAACAATGTAATAGAAATGTTAGTAAAAGTGTTATCTAATGATATTTTGTGCAAGATAGAAGAGTTTAGGAACACTAAGGATCTATGGAGCAAGTTAGCCATGATTCATGAAGAACCATCCATGGCTCAAGTAGAGGATTAATGTGTGTCCTCTCAAGCTCATAAAGATTCGGAGATTGTTAGGTGTTCACCATCTGAAGAAGAAATTTAGGAAGCTTCCACCTCTAGGATTGAGGGGGAGGAGAGACCATTGGCACTGGAGCAAAATCAAGATGAACCATCTACATTCGGTACTAGTAAAGAACAAGCTCATGATTCTACTCTTTAAAAAGGTAACTCAAGCATGCTAAATAAAAATAAAAACCACATAACATGCTTTGAGATTAGGGATCAAGGGCATTACAAGAGTAAGTTCCCAAAAAGAGTCAAGAAGACTCAACCAACAAAAAAGGCTAAGGAGAAGACCAAGGAAATCATAGTCCCAATTAGGAAGTGCAAGGAGCACATTGTGTACTTCAAATGTCAATAAAAGGGGCGCTATAGATGTCAATATCTTAGGGGGAGTCACCTTACCAAGGACACAAGGAAGAGCTCAAATGTAGGGGGAGCTAAGGTAAACCCTAAGGTATATTTCAATAATGTTCTTTTTTTATTTAAGGATAAAAAGCATGCTAGGGATAATTTTAAAGCACTTGCTATTGTTCATGATAAAAAGCATGCTAGTAGTAAGACTAAGAATAAATCAAGAAACAAATATTTTTGTCTAGGTCCTAAACATGTTAATTTGCCTAAGGACAATTCTAGGTCAATCCCACCGGAAAACAAGAACATAGGAATTAACCCTAAGAATGGTAGGCATATGCCTAGGAAAAAATATGTCCAAGCAATTAATGGAAAATAAAAATTGGACAAATTAAAGGTTGAAAATCAAGCTTTGAGGTCAAAGCTTGAGAAAATAGAAAATACCCTTAGAAAAATAGAAAATATGATTCAAGGGCCAAATATTCAAAGTCTAGGTGTTATGAGGCAAGAATTGCCTAAGGACAAGAAAGGTTTAGATCACAAGCTTATGTCCAAGAAGGTAATGTCTGTAGGATCCTTGAGGATTTTCTAGAGGGGGTGAATAACACTTATTTGATTTCTACAAGTTCATTTGTGGAAGAAATACAATCAAAACAATAATTAGAATAAAAATTAAAGAAAACAATGCTAACACGTCGATGTAATGTGGTTCGGAGATGATGCTCCTACTCCACGATAATCCGTAAGGTGGATCACTCCTCACAAGCTTTCACTAGAACCTTCTTTTGTTGAGAACACCAAGGTGGAGAACCCTTCTTTACAATCACACACTTCTTACAAGATGATGGAGTTAAGTTTGGGAAGAAGAGGTTAAGAACACTTGAAAGCTTAGAGGAAGACTTGAGGAGCTTAGGATAAACGTTTAGAATGAAAGCATTACCCTACTCCAAGCTTCCCTAGATTCTGTTTATAGAGTAGGGTTGTTATTGCCCGTTAATCCCGATAACAGTCAACTGTTGCTACTATTGATCAAATCCAACAGCTTCGCCTGATTGTGATCGTCACGGTTCAACGTCTACTTAATCAGTCGACTACTATTATCATCAGTCGAATGGTATCATCCTGGTCAACTGAGTAGTCGACTATCAGTCATTCTGTGCTCACGGAAATCAACTTCCGATAATATCAATCTACTTCTAGACCTTGACCTAGCTTCTAGACCCAACTTCAAGTTACCAGGGTCGGTGAATACGCGAGAGGGGGGGAAGAGATAATAAAAATAAAACCAAAACTAATCAGATTAAGAGAGAAAAAATACTAAACATTTTAGCACAATCAAATTTTGAGCAAAAACACGAAAAACACATCTAAAATTTCAAAGGAAACAACACAAGGAAAACAAACACAAAGACAGCTGATTTTTACTTGGTTCACAACTCTCTCCTAGAGTTGCTAATCCAAGGCCTACCTCTATATTTTCTCCTTTTTGAAGAATGTTTCAAAGGTGGAGAAACCTCTTAAACCACTTATAGATTATAGATTCTAAAGATGTGAATTAAGTACAAGAATCTGAATAATAAAACAAATAGAACAATAGGTGTAACGCCCGTAAAATTCCTAACAATTTTATAAGAATTTTTGGCTTGATGATAATGGGCTTTATGTGGGCCTTTTTCAAAATAAAAGAAAAATAAGCCAAAAAGAGATGCAAGACCTAGGAATTGAACCCCAAACCTCTAGAGATAGCCAAACCCTATAGATGCACCCACTAACCAGAAGCCCAATAGGATTATATGATTAAGGAAGAGGGGAAACTATAGATAAGTGGGACTAAGGGTAAATGAAGAGGCATAGAAAAGAAAAGAGGAACTTCTCTTCCTCCCCTTTATAAAGAAGAGGGAAGATTGAATTTGGTCACTTCCTCTCTTCTTTCCTTCTTCTCACCGAAACCCTAGAAGCTCTTCCTCTCCATTTTTCCTCCCTTGGCCGAAACTCCTCCAAGCAAGAAGAAAGGGATAGGGTTTGTGTTAGGTCATCTTCTTCACACTACAAGCAAAGCGAAGGAAGTAAGTATCCCCTCACCTGCATACGAGTAGCTTGTCGATTGATGTTTTGTGTCAATTTTTCCATGATCCATTCGGCCAAGCTATGAATTAGGGTCTCAATGAAGCTCTATGCTATGTTTATGCTATGTTTTATAACTAGATGATGATGTTAGGGGTTAAAGTGGATTAGGACAAAAGTTAACCCTAATAAACACTAAAGACCTATTCGGCCAAACCCTACTTTTAGGGTTTCAATGAAGTTCCATGCCATGTTTTTATAACTAGATGATGATGTTAGGGGTTAAAGTGGATTAGGACAAAAGTTAACCCTAATAAGCACTAAAGACCTATTCGGCCAAACCCTACTTTTAGGGTTTCAATGAAGTTCCATGCCATGTTTTTTTATAACTAGATGATGATGTTAGGGGTTAAATTGGATTAGGACAAAAAGCTAACCCTAATAGCCAACAAGGACCATTCGGCCACCCCTAGATATTGATGACCCAATGATGTTTCAATCCATGTTTTGTAGGGTTATAATGTTGTTGTTGAATTAGGTTAAAGGCCAACCCTAAAAGCCCTACATGGACCATTCGGCCACCATAAACTTTGGGTGATTAAATGAAGTCTAATTCATGTTCTATATGCATATGAAGTTGTTGTTATGAATTAAGTTAACATGTGTTTTATGTTGGGTGGATTCATGTTGAACTTATGATATTAAATGATGCTAAATGAGGACAACATGTTATAGGTTAGCATTTACTTACTTTTGATGCCATGCCTTATGCCATGCCCTATGTGTATGTGATGTCTAGGATATGTTAATGAAATGAAGTACGCTATGCTATGAAATGAAGTATGATATGCTATGTTAATGAAATGAAGCATGATGTGTATGAAATGAAGTATGCTATGCTATGTTAATGAAATGAAGCATGATGTGTATGAAATGAAGTATGCTATGCTATGAAATGAAGTATGATATGCTATGTTAATGAAATGAAGCATGATGTGTATGAAATGAAGTATGCTATGCTATGTTAATGAAATGAAGCATGATGTGTATGAAATGAAGTATGATATGCTATGTTAATGAAATGAAGCATGATGTGTACGAAATGAAGTATGCTATGCTATGAAATGAAGTATGATATGCTATGTTAATGAAATGAAGCATGATGTGTATGAAATGAAGTATGCTATGCTATGTTAATGAAATGAAGCATGATGTGTTGTGAAACGAAGTATGCTATGCTATGTTAATGAAATAAGCTATGATGTAAAAATAAGCATATAAGTATTTTACCTTCTGCATGGCTTATACCAAGACCTTAACAAGGTCCAAGAAGGGATGGGCTCCTAAGATGCCCTAGGTCGATGGAATAAGACTCGGGCCTAGGATGGGCTTCTATGTATGATTGCCCCTAGGTCGATGGAATAAGATTCGGGCCTAGTACGGGATGGGCTCCAAGATGCCTTAGGTCGATGGAGTAAGACTCGGGCCTAGGATGGGCTTCTACGCTATGACGATTGCCCCTAGGTCGATGGAATAAGACTCGGGCCTAGAAACCTATTAGGTTCGAGACTTGCTACCTCGGGCCTATTTAGGGATGCGCGCTATGATAATGAAGAAGTGGTACAATGCCGGGCCCAAATATGTTGAGATTTATGTTTACATACCTAAAATATATGTTTTCAAAGCATCCTGCATATGTGTACCTGCTGATTGTTATGTTTACATGTTCCCATTATACATGTCACATGTTATGTTTGATAATATGATATGACGTCTATGTTTACATGTTATGTTCGATGATATGTTAGGAATGTTACATGTTTCTGTTATCTATGTCACTTCCTAGGTTTGATGATACGATATGATGTTTAGGTCTACAAGTTATGTTTGATGATATGTTAGGAATGTTTACATGCTTATGTTATACACATTACATGTTATGTTTGATTATATACTATGATGTTTATGTTACTTAGTTACATACAATGCATGTCATGTTGATTAAGCATATATCCATGTTATGTTGCTAAGTTATGGATGATACATGTTATATGTACTTATGTTACTTATGCTACTGGTTAAGTTGATGACACCATGTATGTTACGTATTATCGCTTATATATGTATGCTACATGCCATGATTAAAGATGATGTATGGTTTTGTGAGTAGGACATGATCTTACTAAGCCTGTGTGCTTATAGTTGTCTTTCCCTCGTACTGCAGATAAGGGTAAGGGATGGATAAACTAAAGGGAGCAGCAGGAGGGGCCGATGTGTGTGGTAGTGGCATGGTGGAGAAGATCCGTTAGGTCTACATATATATGTGTTTACCTATGATGATGATGTCTATGGATGTCCTTATTATGCCTGCTCATGATGGTGTCGTTTAAGAACTTGAACTAAGCACTAAGTATCTATCTATGTTATGATGCATGTTCTATGTTAATAAGAAGAAGTAAAGAAGAAGTAAGAAGAAGTATCTATGTATGCTATGACGCATGCTCCATATGAAGAAGAAGAAGTATATATATATATATGTCAATGCATGTTTAGGTTTTAAAAGAAAAAAAAAATGTCTGAAGTCTTCCGCTGTATGTATGTATGTATGTATGTATGTATGGTGGTCGCATCACGCCGCCTCCGGATTCTCGGGTCCAAAAGGCGGGCTCGACAGTGGTATCAGAGCGGATCTGCCTTTCCACTACACACACATCAAGCTCCAAATCCTGCTGCTCCAAATAAGAATTCTATGTCTACTTTAATTTTGTTGAATTTTTTTCATGTATGATAGGAAATGTTTCTAGCTAAATATGCATGAAAATATGTATGATACCCTTATGCTTGTTCATATATGATGTAAAAATACCCTAAGCCAAATTATGCCTTAGAACGTGAATGAAGCTTAAGCTTGAAACGACCTTATGATAGCTTTAGTCTAATTATGCATAGGTAAACGAACGAAAAACTTATACTAGCTTTACTTTAATATATGAAGATAAACATGTCTGGAAGACGCGGTAGTAGAGCTGATGAGATAGCACCCCCGCATGACCTTACACACGTAGTCACAGAACTCCAGCGACAAGTCACAGAACAACAACAAGTAATAAATACCCTAATGAATCAGCGAGGAAACCCTACTGCCCCACCGACGGGCCCCGGCCCGATGGTTCGACAGGAAGCTTACCTGATCCAGTGGCAGAGACTAAAGCCAGAAAATTTCTCTGGTATTGGTGAGCCATGGGATGCCCAGGCCTGGTTCAAGACGGTGGAAAGCATCGTGGAGCTACTGGACTGGTTCGAATGCGAGAAGATTAAGTGTGCATCATTCTGCCCTCGGGAGAAGTAATGCCCTCCACTCATATACTGCGAGCTGCGCCCATCAGAATTACAGACAGAGAACTCTACTGCGATCTGATAGTGCTCGACATGCAGGATTATGACATTATATTGGGCATGGATTTCTTGAGCAAGTACGGTGCTTCGATCGAGTGCCGAAAAAGGAAAGTGGTCTTCCAGCCGGAGGCGGAACCTAAGTTAGAATTTATTGGAGAGCCAAGGAGAAGAGTCAATAAGATTTTATCAGCCCTATAGGCACGTAAGATGCTAGACGATGGATGCACTGGGTTTCTAGCACACATAGTTGATACAAGTCAAGCTGAGGATCAGAAGCTAGAGAATGTCAGAGTTGTATGCAACTACCCAGAGGTATTCCCAGACGAACTACCAGGGTTAGCCCCAGATAGAGAAATCGAATTTGAGATTGAGTTGATTCCTGGTACTAACCCGATCTCTAAAGCACCTTACCGTATGGCGCCGGCTGAATTAAAGGAACTTCAGGGACAGCTACAGGAGTTACTCGACAAGGGACTTATTCGCCCAAGTCGCTCTCCATGGGGAGCTCCAGTGCTGTTGGTGAAGAAGAAAGATGGGTCTGTGCGAATGTGCATAGACTACCGCGCGCTAAATAATGTGTCGATCAAGAACCGGTACCCTTTGTCGCGGATTGACGACCTGTTCAACCAACTAAAGGGTGCCACCGTTTTCTCGAAGATCGACCTGAGGTCCGGCTATCATCAAGTAAAAGTGAAATCAGATGATATACCAAAGACGGCCTTCCGGACCAGATACGGACATTATGAGTTCGTAGTTATGCCCTTCGGAGTGACGAATGCACCTGCTCTGTTCATGGATTTGATGAACCGGGTATTCACGGCATTCCTCGACAAATTTGTGATCGTCTTTATCGACGACATACTGATATATTCGAGAACCCCCGAGGAGCACGCAGAACACTTGAATGTGGTATTGCAGATCCTTCGGGAAAAATAGCTATTCGCAAAGTTCTCCAAATGCGAATTCTGGCTCGAGCAAGTATCATTTTTGGGTCACGTGATATCCAAACACGGAGTGATGGTGGACCCAATGAAGATTGAAGCCGTGAGTAATTGGAACCGACCAAGGAATGCCCGCGAGGTCAGAAGCTTTCTGCCAGCAAGCTACTAGGAAGTTTGTAGAGAACTTCTCGAGATTGCCGCCCCTATGGACGATCCTCACCGTAAAGGACAAGAAATATGAGTGGGACGGGCGCTGCGGAAGGAGTTTTACAGAGTTGAAAAGGAGACTGACCACCGCTCCAATTCTTGCTCTTCCGGACAGTAACGAAGGCTTCGACATGTACAGTGACGCTTCCAAGTTGGGACTCGGAGCTGTACTTATGCAGAATGGCAAGGTCATTGCCTACGCCTCTAGGCAACTCAAGGAACACGAAAGGAATTATCCCACCCACGATTTAGAGCTAGCGGTCGTGGTCTTTGCTCTCAAAACATGGAGACATTACCTATATGGAGCTCAGTGTAGAATTTATCTGCACCACCGAGTCCAAATATTTCTTCACGTAAGGACTGAACATGAGGCAGCCTGATGATGGCTCGAGCTCGTCAAGGATTATGATCCGAGATTCTCTACCATCCGGGGAAGGCTAACAAGGTGGCTGATGCACTCAGCAGGAAGTCCTGCGCCACCTTGATGTCTCTATCAGTGTTATCTCGGCCCTTAGAAAGAGAGATTATGCGTTACGGGGTTGAAATCATTTCCGGGCAGCTCTCGACCCTGACGATAGCACCGACGCTGTTCGATGATATACTGGAAAAACAAGCCCGTGACCCAAGCCTTCAGAGGATCAAGCAAGAGGTCTTAGAAGGAAAGGACGTCGGGTTTCGGATCTCTGATAGTGGAGTACTCTACCTCAGGGATCGCTTATGTATTCCCGACGATCCAGAATTACGGAAGGAGATATTTGAGGAAGCTCACAGAACTCCTTATGCGATGCATCCTGGAACCACCAAGATGTACCAAGACCTGAAACAAAAGTTCTGGTGGTCCGGAATGAAAAGAGATGTGGCTCGATATGCCGATTACACCGACTGCGGAGGGTTAAGGCGTAACACCGAGAGACACGGAGGAACACTGCGGTAGATCCAGATTCCAGAATGGAAATGGGAAGACATTTCTATGGATTTCATCTCAGGATTGCCCAAGATGACAAACGGTTATGATGCTATATGGGTAATTGTGGACAGATTGACGAAGTCTGCCCATTTCTTAGCAATCAAGATGACCTATTCGACGGAGCAATTGGCTCAGTTATATGCTAAGGAAATTATTAGACTACATGGAATTCCTGAGACCATCATTTCTGACAGAGATGGTCGCTTTATTTCCCATTTCTGGGAATGTGTTCAGAAAGCCCTAGGCACGAAGCTATTGTTCAGTACTTCCTTCCACCCCCATACGGACGGACAGACCGAAAGGGTAAATCAAGTACTGGAGGATATGTTACGAGCCTGCGCCCTGGATTTCAAAGGTAGCTGGTGCCGATACTTATGTTTGGCAGAATTCGCCTACAACAATAGCTATCAAGCTACTATTGGGATGGCACCCTACGAGGCTCTATACGGGAGGAAATGTAGATCTCCCATATGCTGGTACGAGGGTGGTGAAAAGAAGAGGATGGGACTCCAGACGGACTTCATCGACAACACGACCCGAGCTATACATAACATCTGTCAGAGAATTGAAACTGCTCAGAGCCGACAAAAGAGCTATGCGGATATGCGGCGTAGACCGTTAGAATTCGAAGATGGGGACCTAGTATTCCTCAAAGTGGCTCCCATGAAGGGAGTGATGAGATTCGGAAGGAAGGGTAAATTGAGTCCACGTTACGTGGGACCGTATCCGATATTGCAGAGGATTGGCAAGGTAGCATACAAGCTAGAGCTGCCTCAAGAGATGTCAGCTATTCACAACGTGTTCCATGTCTCTGTGCTCAAGAAATGCATTCCCAGTACGGACCAAGTGATCGAGCCACAAACCGTACAAGTTCAAGAGGACCTGAGTATCGAAAGTCGGCCTATCCAGATATTAGACCGAGAAATCAAGAGGCTAAGGAACAAAGAGGTGCCCTTGGTAAAGGTCCTGTGGCAGAATCAATGGTACGAGGAAGCCACCTGGGAACGCGAGGAGGACATGAAACAGAAGTACCCAGAATTGTTCTAAGTTTCGAGGACGAAACTTTTTTAAGGATGAAGGATTGTAACGCCCGTAAAATTCCTTGCAATTTTACAAGAGTTTTTGGCTTGATGATAATGGGCTTTTTGTGGGCCTTTTTCAAAATAAAAGAAAAATAAGCCAAAAAGAGATGCAAGACCTAGGAATTGAACCCCAAACCTCTAGAGATAGCCAAACCCTATAGATGCACCCACTAAACAGAAGCCCAATAGGATTATATGATTAAGGAAGAGGGGAAACTATAGATAAGTGGGACTAAGGGTAAATGAAGAGGCATAGAAAAGAAAAGAGGAACTTCTCTTCCTCCCCTTTATAAAGAAGAGGGAAGATTGAATTTGGTCACTTCCTCTCTTCTTTCCTTCTTCTCACCGAAACCCTAGAAGCTCTCCCTCTCCATTTTTCCTCCCTTGGCCGAAACTCCTCCAAGCAAGAAGAAAGGGCTAGGGTTTGTGTTAGGTCATCTTCTTCACACTACAAGCAAAGCGAAGGAAGTAAGTATCCCCTCACCTGCATACGAGTAGCTTGTCGATTGATGTTTTGTGTCAATTTTTCCATGATACATTCGGCCAAGCTATGAATTAGGGTCTCAATGAAGCTCTATGCTATGTTTTATAACTAGATGATGATGTTAGGGGTTAAAGTGGATTAGGACAAAAGTTAACCCTAATAAACACTAAAGACCTATTCGGCCAAACCCTACTTTTAGGGTTTCAATGAAGTTCCATGCCATGTTTTTATAACTAGATGATGATGTTAGGGGTTAAAGTGGATTAGGACAAAAGTTAACCCTAATAAACACTAAAGACCTATTCGGCCAAACCCTACTTTTAGGGTTTCAATGAAGTTCCATGCCATGTTTTTATAACTAGATGATGATGTTAGGGGTTAAAGTGGATTAGGACAAAAGTTAACCCTAATAAACACTAAAGACCTATTCGGCCAAACCCTACTTTTAGGGTTTCAATGAAGTTCCATGCCATGTTTTTTTATAACTAGATGATGATGTTAGGGGTTAAATTGGATTAGGACAAAAGGCTAACCCTAATAGCCAACAAGGACCATTCGGCCACCCCTAGATATTGATGACCCAATGATGTTTCAATCCATGTTTTGTAGGGTTATGATGTTGTTGTTGAATTAGGTTAAAGGCCAACCCTAAAAGCCCTACATGGACCATTCGGCCACCATAAACTTTGGGTGATTAAATGAAGTCTAATTCATGTTCTATATGCATATGAAGTTGTTGTTATGAATTAAGTTAACATGTGTTTTATGTTGGGTGGATTCATGTTGAACTTATGATATTAAATGATGCTAAATGAGGACAACATGTTATAGGTTAGCATTTACTTACTTTTGATGCCATGCCTTATGCCATGCCCTATGTGTATGTGATGTCTAGGATATGTTAATGAAATGAAGCATGATGTGTATGAAATGAAGTACGCTATGCTATGAAATGAAGTATGATATGCTATGTTAATGAAATGAAGCATGATGTGTATGAAATGAAGTATGCTATGCTATGTTAATGAAATGAAGCATGATGTGTATGAAATGAAGTATGCTATGCTATGAAATGAAGTATGATATGCTATGTTAATGAAATGAAGCATGATGTGTATGAAATGAAGTATGCTATGCTATGTTAATGAAATGAAGCATGATGTGTATGAAATGAAGTATGATATGCTATGTTAATGAAATGAAGCATGATGTGTACGAAATGAAGTATGCTATGCTATGAAATGAAGTATGATATGCTATGTTAATGAAATGAAGCATGATGTGTATGAAATGAAGTATGCTATGCTATGTTAATGAAATGAAGCATGATGTGTTGTGAAACGAAGTATGCTATGCTATGTTAATGAAATAAGCTATGATGTAAAAATAAGCATATAAGTATTTTACCTTCTGCATGGCTTGTACCAAGACCTTAACAAGGTCCAAGAAGGGATGGGCTCCTAAGATGCCCTAGGTCGATGGAATAAGACTCGGGCCTAGGATGGGCTTCTATGTATGATTGCCCCTAGGTCGATGGAATAAGATTCGGGCCTAGTACGGGATGGGCTCCAAGATGCCTTAGGTCGATGGAGTAAGACTCGGGCCTAGGATGGGCTTCTACGCTATGACGATTGCCCCTAGGTCGATGGAATAAGACTCGGGCCTAGAAACCTATTAGGTTCGAGACTTGCTACCTCGGGCCTATTTAGGGATGCGCGCTATGATAATGAAGAAGTGGTACAATGCCGGGCCCAAATATGTTGAGATTTATGTTTACATACCTAAAATATATGTTTTCAAAGCATCCTGAATATGTGTACCTGCTGATTGTTATGTTTACATGTTCCCATTATACATGTCACATGTTATGTTTGATAATATGATATGATGTCTATGTTTACATGTTATGTTCGATGATATGTTACGAATGTTACATGTTTCTGTTATCTATGTCACTTCCTAGGTTTGATGATACGATATGATGTTTAGGTCTACAAGTTATGTTTGATGATATGTTAGGAATGTTTACATGCTTATGTTATACACATTACATGTTATGTTTGATGATATACTATGATGTTTATGTTACTTAGTTACATACGATGCATGTCATGTTGATTAAGCATATATCCATGTTATGTTGCTAAGTTATGGATGATACATGTTATATGTACTTATGTTACTTATGCTACTGGTTAAGTTGATGACACCATGTATGTTACGTATTATACTGCTTATATGTTATGTATGCTACATGCCATGATTAAAGATGATGTATGGTTTTGTGAGTAGGACAGGATCTTACTAAGCTTGTGTGCTTATAGTTGTCTTTCCCTCGTACTGCAGATAAGGGTAAGGGATGGATAAACTAAAGGGAAGCGTGGGAGAGGCCGATGTGTGTGGTAGTGGCATGGTGGAGAAGATCCGTTAGGTCTACATATATATGTGTTTACCTATGATGATGATGTCTATGGATGTCCTTATTATGCCTGCTCATGATGGTGTCGTTTAAGAACTTGAACTAAGCACTAAGTATCTATCTATGTTATGATGCATGTTCTATGTTAATAAGAAGAAGTAAAGAAGAAGTAAGAAGAAGTATCTATGTATGCTATGACGCATGCTCCATATGAAGAAGAAGAAGTATATATATATATATGTCAATGCATGTTTAGGTTTTAAAAGAAAAAAAAATGTCTGAAGTCTTCCGTTGTATGTATGTATGTATGTATGTATGTATGTATGGTCGCGTCACGCGCCGCCCCTCCGGATTCTGGGTCTGAAAAAGGGCGGGCCTAACAATAGGCAAAGAGAAACCTTTACAGGAAAACAATTGAGAAGATCAGGAGCGTAATCAGAACAGCCAACGTCCACGTGAAGATCAGTGAAAAGACAACTTCTAGGTTATGTCGTTGAGACGATGATGACCACACACAGAACCACCAACATCCGCGAGAGGAGAAGCACAATGAAACTGAACGTTGAGAACCAGAGAGAGCCAAAACTAAGCGCAGGTTTCTTTTCTTCCCAAGTGATCGATCAGTAGTGTTTTTCTCGTAAGAACACCTTCGAGATCTAGATCCAAATAATTTATTCAAACAAACAGATGAAAACACATAAGTCAGATCAGATGAGATTTTATCAAAATCGCTAATTTGTTTCTCAGCAGTCGTGGCGCTAGTCGAGCACGCCTCGTTTCTGTTCACTTCTGCAAAGGACTAGTAGAGGCGCTGCCTCGACTGCATAGGTTAAGGCAGATTAGATTCACCAGTTTGTTCTGCAGTAGTTGAGATGTCAGTCGAGCTTGCCTCGCTTCTGTTCACTTCTCCACAGGACTAGTCAAGGTGTCGTCTCGACTGCACAAGTCGAGAAATAATATCCACTAACTTGTTCTGCATGAGTTGATGTGCTAGTCATGATCGGCTTGCCTCTATTCGCTACTACACAAGATCAGTCGAGGAGCCACCTCGACTGCAACTTATCCTGCATAGGGCATGATGTCAGTCGAGCTCGGCTTGCTTCTAGACAACATCAGTCAAGGTGCTGCCTCGACTGCGACTTATCCTGCACAGGGCATGATGTCAGTCGAGCTCGGCTTGCTTCTAGACAACATCAATCAAGGTGCCGCCTCGACTGCGACTTGTCTTGTAGCGCCAGTCGAGCTTGGCTTGATTCTGCTCGACTACGCATAGGAACAGTCGAGGTGTCGCCTCAATTGCGACTAGCCAATGTCAACTCTCAAAGTTCGATAAGTGCAGTAAGGACAACAGTTGAGGTGTCAACTCATTGTAGTCCTTAAGACCCATTGGTTCAGTCAACTCTAAGACTAAACCACATCTAGTAAAGACTCTACCCAGAGACCCTTTACTTGCCATGACCCCAGCCATCAGCCATTCTTGGACTTGTCACCTTGCCACTCCCGCAAGGAATTACTCTTCATGGACTTTTCACCTTGCCATTCCTGCAAGGAATTTTCCAACTGCAAAGGAATTACCCTTCTTGGACTTTTCACCTTGCCACTCCTGTAAGGAATTTTCCAACTGCCAAGGAATTACCCTTCTTGGACTTTTCACCTTGCCACTCCCGCAAGGAATTTTCCAACTTCCAAAGAATTACCCTTCTTGGACTTTTCACCAAGGTTCACCCTTGGATTTCTCACACTATTTAAACCTTTGTCAAACACCAAAACATAACTTGGAGCATTCAACTCCAACAATCTCCCCCTTTTTGATGTTTGACAACCCATTTAAGTTTAGGTCACTCTACTTAAGTTTAGGTCACTCTACTCACTTGATTGACCACAATCAGATACGCTAGATAAATCAGATTAATAGATAAATCAGATCAAATCATTAGGTTAAAGACAGATACAACATACAAATACGAATATTAACCTAAATTATAAATATTTTCTCCTCCCCCTTTGGCAAACACTGAAAAGGGTTTTGTAATCAAAGATATTATATCAGATCACCGTACATCAAAGATATTGGTCAGACCCTGGTAAATTAGACAATGATCAAGGTTATAGATATTTACACACTTAAACTCCTCCGCCTCAATGTTATATGTTGGACTATCCGAGCCGCAAAAACCGCTTTTTGCGTTGTGGAAACCTCTAAAGTCGACCACGGATCTATTGGGATGTATACTAAAAAGTCTATCTTTTGTATGAACATCTGTATTTTTGAAATAAGAATCACATGATCATTGTTTGCATATTTATGGTTATGCATATTTGTCTGATACGTTACATTGTAAATAACATGGTGTGTAATGTCACATAGGAGATCATGTTATCAGTTCCTTGTAAAGTATAAGTAAAGGCTCACAACCGAGATGGTTATGGACAAACCATTGGTATGGTTGTAGTGTGATTTGGTATTGGTTTGTCTTGACCATAGAATTACACTAATACACTATGTGTGTATTGAGCAGGACCAACTTAGAGGTGATTCGATTTATTGTTGACTACATAATTGAATCGGACCTCGGATATTATGGTGTACATGCTCTTAATCCCGATAACGGGCACATATACTTATTATTTATTTCTTTGATTTACCAATGGGCGAGATTTATAAAGTAAATCGATAGGCTCGGTAAGTTGGAAAATGATATTATTCATATGTTGTGTCGTTGATTATAGGAGGAAACCGTGTCCTATATATTAGGATGATGATGTCCCCTTGAGGAGCTCATAAGGTTCATCATGTAAACCCTGTAGTTGGACATGGTCCGGCATGATAATAAGGTTGAGTGGTACTACTCATGGAGTTAGATGTTGATTAATTAATTGTCAATAAATTAATTAATTGACGGACATTCGAGATCTTAAACACGGGGAGATATTTGTACAATTAATATATGGAGCCCATATTTATTTATGGGGGTTGGTGAGGTAGATCAATGATAATCCTCTAGTGGAATGGATAATCATTAATGGATCAGACTTTATGTGGGCTTGATCCATTGGGCAAGGATAACTCAAGGGAGATTAGGTTTTGCTTCAAGCATTGGGCGGCTAGGGTTTGGAGAAGTCTTGGGCGGCAAGACTTCCTATCTTCCTAGGGTTTTGGCCGGCACCCCTCTTCTCTTTTCTCTTCTTGGCCGGCGCCCCAATCTTCCTCCTCTCATCCTTGGCCGGCGGCAACAAGGGTTAGGGTTCTTCCCTTTGAGCTCTTGGTCGGCATCGACTCCATCTTCTTCATCCACTCCTTGGCCGGCGGCAACATCAAGCTCCTTGGCTTGGTGGTCGGTTCTAGATAGGGGAAGAGTTTTATTTCATTCTTCCCTTTGTTCGGAGCGAGCAAGGAAGGGAAGAACATGATCTAGGAGGCTTCGACTTTTGGAAGATCGTCTCCCACACGACATCCAAAAAAAGGAAGGACATATAATAGAAGATCAAGAGGTATAACAAAAGGTATATACTTGTTTACTTTGATTAGTGTTCTTTTGTATTATCTATATAATTGTTTACAATTATATGTTGCTAGTTTACATGGACCCTGAAGACAAACACAAAAACCGGCGATCCGTACATCGTCAATTCCGCGGCTAATCGAAGAAAAGAGGTAGGTTACTTAAACAACAAGTTTGTTCAAGTGACCACTCTAATCGAATAGCACGATGATGGAATAGTTGCTTGGGTAATCCCTCATCGTCAAGGATTAATTTTTTAATCCGGGGGCATAGATGGGATCGCCATGCATAAGCGACCGAGTTGAAGTGGGAAGCGAAGTTTCCACCTTCAAGTGGTATCAAAGCCACGGTTTCTGGTTTTGTGTTTAGGATTCGGTTAATTTTATGCACTTATCATATATTGTATGTGCCAGATGATAGTTGGATGTGCGTAGGCTAACTTTTTGGTTGCAGACATAAGATCCAACTATTATGGCCATATGTGTGTGTATGTGATTGCATGTGTGTAATATTATTTGAATCCTCGAGGTTGACGAGGCTAGTATTTAATTTTTGTAATTAAGTATGGCATTGTTTAGCCATTCTTTTATTTTAGTTTACTTTCGATCTAGATTTCATGTACACTCATTCATGGAGTATAGGATCGATGGATGTAAATTAAAATAGTTATTCTCGGATCGGATCTCCGGATAGCTTGTACATTGCATAGGGAGGAACAGACGAGATGGCGATACGATGGGAGGCATATTAAAGAACAAAAGTCATAATAGTTGGAAAATATTTTTTCATATTTATTTCTTCTTGTTTGATATGCATGTCGTGTGCTAGGAAAATTCCTCAATTTTAAATTACTAAGTGAGAGAGGAATATTTTTATAAATTTCCACGACCTCCATTACGATTTGACATGTGATGCAAACAAATTTGTGCGTCAGCTCTGAGTGCCTTCCTCCCCATCGGATGAGTTTGTTTTGCGAATCACAGGGTCGAATATGGTTATAGGAAATTATTTAGGAGCGTGTGTACTTCCCCATCGGAAGGCACATAACCCGAGATAATTGCCTTGGTATCGAGTAATGGTGAACACTTAGATGCAAATAGGAGTATCCTCCCCATCAGAGTCACTGCTCTTATTTGTAGGGTCGAAGAGGAACCAACTATTAATTTTATTTGTCAAAAATTTAGGTTGACAAGATAGTAAAATTAATGGGTAAAACCTCCTCTTACAAATGTAGAATTCGTATACATCCACAGGATCGTGGCATATGATATTCTCGATGTTGGTTGATTTTAAAATTTTATTATTTGAGGAATCAATAATTTTTTGAAATCTAATGTTTTGATCTATGTAATTCTTAGGTTTTTCAAAAATGACTTTCAACCCGCTTGTTGTGATACTGAAAGAAAATAAACTTACTGGACCCAATTACGTTGATTGGAAGAGGAATCTTTATATTATCTTGACTGCTGAGGAGTACAAATATGTACTCTTCAAAGAGTATCCTCCTAAGCCTGCGGATGATTCTGGGGAAAAGGAGAAGGAGAGTTATAAGAAGTGGATAATGGCTGATGAGATAGCGCGGTGTTACATTTTGGCTTCTATGTCAAATGTATTGCAACATTAGCATCAAGCCATGCCCACTGCTTATGACATGATGCTCAATCTCAAAGATCTTTTCGGACACCAGAATCGGGCTGCGAGGCAGGAAGCCATGAGGAACTTGATGATGACCACCATGATCGAGGGAACACCAGTGAGAGATCATATTCTCAAGATGATGGCTCATTTGAATTAGCTGGAAGTCCTTAGAGCTGAGATCCATGGGGAAACTCAGGTCGATATCATTCTTCAGTCCTTACCTAGGAGTTTTGAGCAGTTTTGCCTGAATTACAACATGAACAAGAGGTTGAATTTGTTGGCGGAGCTTCTGACAGAACTCCAGGTGGTAGAGGGGCTTTTTCGTCAGAGTGCTCAGGCTTAGGCAATGGTTGCCCAAAAGGATTCTACTTCTAAGCCAACAGGCAAGAAGAAGAAGAAACAAGGTGGGGCAAAGGTGGCGGGAGGATCTCAGGGAGGAGTGAAGAAGCCGAAAGGCAAGAGCTTCACTTGCAAGTAGACTGGACACTGGAAGAAGGATTGCCCCAACCGGAAGTAGAACAAAGGTATATCTTTTGGTCTAGTCATTGAAATATGTTTAGCGGTGTTATTTACCGGCACCTGGTGTGTAGATACGGGAGCCACTGATCATGTCTGCAATACTTTGCAGGGGTTCCAGGAAACCAGACGACTGACTGAGGGAGAGATTACCGTTTACTTGGGCGATGCTACAAAGGTGGCGGCTATTGCGGTGGGAGATGTTTATTTATCTTTTGATAGAAATAAAGTTTTGGTTCTGAAAAATTGCCTTTATGTACCTTTATTTAGAAAGAATTTGATTTCGGTTTCTAAATTGTTTATGGATGATATTCTATTTCTTTTAATGACAGAGTTGTTATAAAAAAGAATAGGGAGATTATCTGTTCTGGTGCATTGATAGAAATTTATATACCCTTGAACCAAAAGCTCCCACGATGCAAATAGAAGTAAATAACTCATCGTCTAATTCTAATAAGAGAAAAGAACCTTCGAAAATGAACCAAACATATCTTTGGCATCTAAGGTTAGGTCATATTAACCTAAGCAGAATTCAAAGGTTGATAGTTGATGGACCTCTGGGTTCATTAGTGGTGAAAGATTTTCCAACCTGTGAATCTTACTTGGAGGGTAAAATGACCAAGAGGTCTTTTAAGCCCAAGGGGTATAGAGCCAAAGATGTGTTGGAATTGGTTCATTCTAATTTGTGTGGTCCTATGTCTATCCAGGCAAGAGGTGGTTTTGAATATTTTATCTCTTTCATAGATGATTATTCAAGATATGGATACATTTACTTGATGTGCCACAAGTCTGAATGCTTTGACATGTTCAAAGAATTCAAGGTTGATGTGGAGAAATATCAAGGTAAAAGTATCAAGATACTACGATCTGATCGTGGTGGTGAGTACCTCTTGGGAGAGTTTAGGAATAACTTATTAGAGGCTAGGATTCAATCCCAATTGTCCGCACCTGGCACACCCCAGCAGAATGGTGTAGCGGAGCGAAGGAATAAGACTCTTATGAAGATGGTTATATCGATGATGAGTTATTCTGAGTTGCCAGATTCGTTCTGAGGGTATGTCTAGATACGACAGTGTATATTCTGAACTTGGTACCATCTAAATCAGTGCCTTCTACTCTCACAGAATTGTGGACTGGGCGAAAGCCTAATCTGAGACATATTCAGATTTGGAGGAGTCCAGCACATGTGTTGAAGGCAGATGCTGGTAAGTTGGAACCTCGTACAGAAGTGTGCATGTTCGTTGGCTATCCTAGAGGAACGAAAGGTGGATTATTTTATAGTCCTAGAGATCAGAGTGTGATCATTAGCATTAATGCCAGATTTCTAGAGGAAGACTATGTGATGAACCACAAGCCCATGAGTAAGATTGTTCTGGAGGAATTGAGAGGGGAAGTCACTACTTCAATACTACCGGTACAAGAGGATATATCACAAGTGACTGCACCGCGTGTCACAGAGGATACACAGGTAATACCTTGTCGTAGTGGGAGGGTTGTTAGACAGCCTGATAGATTCATGTTCTTAGGATAATCTTATGATTTGGCCCCTGGCGAACATGAACTTGATCCCTGGACATATGACGAGGCAATCCAAGATAAAGATGTGGTATCTTGGCAAAGTGCAATGAATTATGAGATAGAATCTATGGATTCAAAATCAGGTCTAGGAGCTAGTAGAACCACCCGATGGTGTAAAAACCATTGGTTGCAAGTGGATCTACAAAAGAAAGAGAGGAATAGACGGGAAGGTTGAGACCTTCAAAGCGAGGCTTGTTGCGAAGGGGTATACTCAGAAAGAGGGCATCGATTATGAGGAGACCTTTTCGTCGGTAGCCATGCTTAAGTCTACACGGATTCTCTTATGTATTGCTGCTCATATGGATTATGAGGTGTGGCAGATGGATGTCAAGACATCTTTCCTTAATGGAAGTCTTGAGAAAAACATCTATATGAAGCAACCAGAGGGATTCATTGCAAAGGGCAAAGAGCATCTTGTGTGCAAGCTTAATCGGTCCATTTATGGATTAAAGCAAGCTTCGAGATCTTGGAACATCCGCTTTGATGAGGTAATCCTGTCTTATGGATTTATTCAAAGTTCGGATGAGTCTTGTGTATACAAGAGATGTGACGGAAACGTAGTGGTATTTCTTGTACTATATGTAGATGACATTTTATTAATTGGCAACAATGTCAAGGTGTTATTAGACGTAAGTGTAGGGGATCGATCGGCCGACTAGAGGGGGGTGAATAGCATTTTGTCATTGGATGGTGGAATTTGCTCGTCTACACAATTATTAGACAAGCGGAATACTAATAAAGACAAGCAAATAAACAATAAAAAATACAAACAATGCTAACACCAAAATGTAATGTGGTTCACGACTACGCCGCTAATCCACGGTCCCCGATTCGTCCTCGGTGAATCACTCCGCAACCAAATCATTATCGGTCTCTCCTTTGCACTAAGCTAGGTGGAGGTAACCCTTACAACTCAAAGACACTCCTTCTTTTACAATAGATGTGAAAGAAAACTAAGAGAAGGAGTTTGAATTTTGTAGAGCACTTGGATGGTCACTTAGAGCATAAGCATTAGCCATCCAAAAGCCCACACCCTCTCTTTTTATAGATAGGGCTGATTTCTTCCCGTTGGATGCCACCAGTCGACTGCTGCCCTTGGCAGTCGACTGCCGCCCTTGGCAGTCGACTGCCGCCACTACAACGGCCTCCGAACACATCGAATCCCGACTGTTGTAGTCCAACATAACACTTGGCAGTCGATTGATGAATCCATCAGTCGACTGCTGCCTCCGTAGTCGACTACCCAGTCGGCTACGAGTAGTTCTGTGTCTGCGACATCCTCTGGCAGTCGACTGCCATTCCATAGCAGTCGACTTCTGAGCATAAACCCATCAGTCGGATACCAGTCGAACCGCATTTTACTCAGAGCAGTCGACTGTCATTTCATGGCAATCGACTGATGTCGGGAAAACTCATCTGACACTTAGCCATTCGGCCAAGTTCACCTAATGAGCTACTTACATTTCACTCATTCTCTCATCTCACTCGAAGTCCCTCGCCGAAGCTCTCTTCATTCACGGCCACGTCCCTCAGCAGCATCAGGCGCACGACTCTGTAATGCTCCTTCGCGTGTCTTGCCTCCGAAGTCTGCTTCCTTGGCTTCGCTTCAAGTCATCTCATCCGGCAGCCCCTCGGCAGCATCAAGCACACGACTCTGCAATGCTCCTTCTCCGACTCAAGCACGAGGTAGTGAGTGGTGAACCCGCCAAAACTCCATGTGCGAATTACTAAGTCCTGCAAGACTCCAACGCACATATCAAATCATAATCACAACCTAACTTAAACCCTTTGCCACACACATCAAAACCTTATCATGGCAAGAGATTGCCCTAACAATCTTCCCCTTTTTGATGTGTGGCAATCCGTTTAAGTTAGGTAAAAATATTTGATAAACTATTAAGGAAAGAAAGCATGTAAGTAAACATTATTAGCAACTCTCCCCCTTAATACATGAAACTCCCCCTAAATATATTCCCCCTTACTTAAACATACATTTCTTCCCCTTTGACACCATCAAAAATACTTAACAATGTTTATACAGCATGGCATCAAGGCTAGAGAGAAACAAAAACCAAAACATGCCTTAAAACCGTGTATCAAAAATTGCTGAGCTATTTTTCAGGTGAGCAGTCGATTGCTATCAGTATGGCAATCGACTAGCACAAAGAAAACATCAATTCTGATTTTCTGGATGAAATTCATAAATGCATTATTAATTCCAAAAAATTTGAAAAATAGTGAAATTTTGGGGAACACATTTCTTGTAAGTATATTTATCAGTGAAAAATAGTTTCCCATGAAAAATCATTATATTTTTAAGTATTTGCCAAAAATCCAAAAGCTTTAAAAACCACTAGGTTTTTGATCATGTTAGTATCCATTTTAACACCTAGTCTTGCTTTGGATTGTTTCAAACATTAATACATGGATTTTAAAGTAATAAATTGTTTTGAAAACATATGAAATATCTAACCATGATCTTTGGGCAATATGTCTATGAATTAAACATAAGCCTTCCCCATGATTGGTCTATTATTGCTATTTGATGCTTTAAATGACCATCTAAATGCCATAGGCATTAGTGGACATTTGTATCATCCTAACATCTCACTCATGATAAGTTTTCAATCATGGTAGCCTATGGTGAGTGTGAGATGCATCCTAAAGGTGTTTGTATATACTTAACCATTATATTCATGCAATTCTATCAAGGTTAAATATCATCCTAACAATCCACATGATCATAATGATGTATATGAATTAATTTCACATTATGATCATGAAACAAATATATTCATCAAATTGTGATCATGCATTAGGTATTACATGATGATAATAAAGCAAATATCACCAAAAGCATGATTTAAACCCTATTTCTTATGATTATGTGCCACATATTAAAATCATAAATCATGATTTCAAACATACATAGCAATTTCATTAACTATCATGATTTATGCATTATTATCTATTTATAGGCACATTATCATCACCTAACACTATTTCAAAAATGTTGTCCCGACATCCTAAGTCAACCAACATATGATATAGGTAAATTGCATATGGTTGACTATCCTAGGGGTTTCCTAACCCTTTAAGATGGATTTTGGAACCCAAAATAAGTTCTTTCTTATTGGGTTCACTAAAAATTCCTTAGGGATCCATTTTCTAGCAATTACCTTCTTCTTGTCTTGACCCCTAGCTATTAGGTATTTATAGGCCTTTTCATTTTTCTTTTCCTTATATTGTAGGCCTTTTTTGTTAAAACTTGCTCTTTGGCTCCCTATGATCATGATCAATGTATTTGAGCCAATTGTGAATTTTTATAGGGCTTTAGTCAAATGGTCTACCTTTTCCCTTAAAGCCCTATTTTCTTCTATGCATGCATCATTAACATCCAAAGGCATATAGTTATCATGTGAGCATGCATCTGTAACGCCCGTAAAATTTCTAGCAAGTTTACAAAAAATTTTGGCTTAATGATAATGGGTTTTATGTGGGCTCTTTCAAAAATAAAAGAAAATAAGCCAAAAAGGATGCAAGGCCTAGGAATTGAACCCCAAACCTCTAGAGATAGCCAAGCCCTATAGATGCATCCACTAACCAGAAGCCCAACAATAATGTATTATTAGAAGAACATGGGAAATTATAGTTAGAGGGAAGGGAGACTAAGGGACTCTTCAAGTGAATAAATAGGGGGGAATGAGGGGGCATGAGTTACCAAACTTGTTTTCTCCTCCTCTTCTTCTTCCTCACCGAACCCTAGAGCTCCCCCTCTCCATTCTTTGGTCGAACCTCATCCAAGCAAGAAGAAAAGCTAGGTTTCTTCCCTTAGGTCATTTTCCAACCAAAAAGAAAAGCGAAGGATGTAAGTAACCCTCACCTGCATACGAGTAGCTTTCGATTGATGCTTTGTGTAAAAATCCCTATGATACATTCGGCCAAGTTTAGTTTTGATGTTCCAAGGAAGTTCTATATCATGTTTTGTAAGAATAAGATGATGTTAGGATGTAAAATGAAATAGGTTAAAAGTTAACCCTAAAAACCTCTATGAACTATTAGGCCAACATGTGTTTTTGGTGTTTCATTGAAGTTCTATACCATGTTTTGCATGCATATGATGATGTTAGGATGTAAATTGAACTAGGTTAAAAGTCTAACCCTAAAAGCTTCCATGGATCATTCGGCCACCCCCTTGTTTTGAAGTTTCAATGAAGTTTTATTCGATGTTTTTGTATGCATATGATGGTGTTAGTATGTTAGAGGGATTAGGTTAAAAGTCTAACCCTAAAAGCTTCCATGGATCATTCGGCCACCCCCCCCCCCTTGTTTTGGTGTTTCAATGAAGTTTCATTCCATGTTTTGTATGCATATGATGATGTTAGTATGTTAGAGGGATTAGGTTAAAAGTCTATCCCTAAAAGCTTCCATGGACCATTCGGCCACCCCCCTTATTTTGATGATTCAATGAAGTTTTATACTATGTTTTGTATGCATATGATGATGTTAGTATGTTAGAGGGATTAGGTTAAAAGTCTAACCCTAAAAGCCTACATTGACCATTCGGCCACCCCTTGGTTTTGATGTTTCAATGAAGTTTTATACCATGTTTTGTATGCATATGATGATGTTAGCATGTTAGATGGATTAGGTTAAAGGTTTAACCCTAAAAGCCCCATGAAGCATTCGGGCAACCATTGTTCTTTAACATGCTCTAGGTTAGGTTAACATGTGTTTTATGTTTAGATGAATTCATGTTGACTTGTGATATTAAATGATGCTAAATGAAGATAACATGCTCTAGGTTAGTGGTTACTTACTCTTGATGTTTATGCCATATGCCATGCCCTATATTTATGTGATATTTAAGATATGTTATGAAATGAAATACGATATGATTATGAAATGAAAAAAACGATATGATTATGAAATGAATATGATATGATTATGAAATGAAGTATGAAATGTTTATGAAATGAAAAATGATATGTTCATGAAGTGAAGTATGATATGTTAGGAAATGAAGTATGCTATGTTTTCAAAATGAAATAAGATATGTTATAATAAAAGTATATAAGTATTTTACCTTCTGCATGGCTTGTACCAGGACCCTAACAAGGTCCAAAGGGATGGTCTCCTAAGATGCCCTAGGCCGACGGACAAAGATCGGGCCTAGGATGGGCTTCTATGTATGATTGTCCCTAGGTCGACGGACTAAGATCGGGCCTAGTACGAGATGGGCTCCAAGATGCCCTAGGTCGATGGACTAAGATCGGGCCTAGGATGGGCTTCTACGCTATGATGATTACCCTAGGTCGACGGACCAAGATCGGGCCTAGTAACCTAGTAGGTTCGAGACTTGCTACCTCGGGTCTATTTAGGGATGCGCACTATGATGATGAAGAAGTGGTACAATGTCGGGCCCAAATATGTTGAGATTTATGTTTACGTACCTATAATATATGTTTTCAAAAAGCATCCTGCATACGTTTACATGATTTGATTGTTATGTTCACATGCTATGTTGATATGTCATATATATGTTGCATGTTATGTTTGATATGTCATGTTTATGCTGCTAGGTTACATATGTTATATGTTATGTTTGATATGTCATATATATGTTGTATGTTATGTTTGATATGTCATATATATGTTGTATGTTATGTTGATATGTCATGTATATGTTGCTATGTTACGTATGTTGTATGTAATGTTGATTAAGTCTTATATCTACATGATATGCTGCTATGTTTTATATGATACATGTTATGCTTACTTATGTTACTTATGCTACATGTTAAGTTGCTTACGTCATGTATGTTACATGTTATGTTGCTTATATGTTATGAATGTTACATGCCATGATTAATGTCGATGTATGGTTTTTGTGAGTCAGGATCTTTCTAAGCCTATGTGCTTATAGTTTATCTTTCCCTCGTACTGCAGATAAGGGTAAGGGGTGGATAAACTAAAGGGAGCAGCAGGACGGGCAAAATGTGTGGTAGTGGCATGGTGGAGAAGATCCGTTATGTCCTTATACATATGTTTCTCTATGATGATGATGTTTATGGATGTCCTTATTTATGTCTCCTTATGATGATGATGTTATGGACTTGAACTAAGCACTAAGTACCTATGAAATAATGATGCATGCTTTATGTTAAGAAGAATTATCTATATATGTTATGATGCATGCTCTATGTTAGGAAGAAGTATCTATATATGTCAATGCATATTTATGTTTAAAAGAAAAAAAAATATCTAAAGTCTTCCGCTGTAAGTAGTAAGAAATGTATGTATGTACAGTCGCGTCACGCGCCGCCCCTCCGGACCCTTGGAAAAAGGGCGGGCGTGATAGGTTGGTATCAGAGCGGATCTGCCTTTCCACTACACACACATCAAGCTCCAAATCCTGCCGCTCCAAGTAAGAATTCTATGCCTACTTTAATTTTGTTAATTTTGTTCATGTATGATATGAGATGCCTTTAGCTTATTTTGTTCATGTATGATATGAAATGCCTTTAGCTTAAAATATGCATGAAAACATGAATGATAACTTTATGCTAGCTTTAGTCTAATTATGCGTAGATAAACGAACGAAAAACTTATACTAGCTTTACTTTAAATATATGAAGATAAACATGTTGGGAAGACGCAGTAGTAGAGCTGATGAGATAGCACCCCCGCATGACCTTACACACGTAGTTACTGAACTCCAGCGACAAGTCGCAGAACAACATCAAGTAATAAATACCTTAATGAATCAGCGAGGAAACCCTACTGCCCCACCAGCGGGCCCTGGCCCGATGGTTCGACAGGAAGCTTACCTGATCCAGTGGCAGAGACTGAAGCCGAAAAATTTCTCTTGTATTGGTGAACCATGGGATGCCCAGGCCTGGTTCAAGACGACGGAAAGCATCATGGAGCTATTGGACTGGCCCGAATGTGAGAAGATTAAGTGTGCATCATTCTGCCTTTCAGGAGATGCTCGGATGTGGTGGGAACGGGTTAAAGCAAAGAGATAAGTAAACCAGATGAGATGGACAGATTTCGAGTATGAATTTTTCGGAAAATTCTTCAACATGAGGGTAACCAACAAGCATTACGACGAGTTCACTGGGTTCCGACAAGGTGACCTATCAGTCAGCGAAGCCGTGAAGAGATTCAACCGACTCACACACCTATGCCCAGAGTTGGTCAGCATGGAAAGAGAAAGAGTCAGACTCATTCTGAAGATGGTCTGACCAGAAATAGCTCTGAATGTGGCCGGCGGAGTTCATAGACCGCAGACGAGGAGTCGCTTCAAGAGTGCCCTGACACCGAGCATTACCTGGACAACATTAACCAGCAAAAGAAGGCACTGAGTGAAGGTAGGGGTCAGGCCCAGTCAGGAGGTCAAAGAAACCAAAGTACTTGGAAAGGGAACCACACTGTCAAGAGAAAACAATGGGAGGATCCTAAAGGTGGTCCAGCAAACAAGCAGCCCAGGATCCCTCTGTGTGCTACCTGGGGGAAGATACATCCTGGAGTATGCTACCAAGGCACAAATAGATGTTACAATCGTGACGGCAGACATAGAGTCGGGATCGCCTATCTGTGTTCGTGCACCTCCTCGAGATGCCCATCCCAGGAGTGCTCCTCCACAATTACACCAGATGCATGCTGTAATCGAAGGAACCCCGATCAACCAAGGGAGACTAGAAGCCCCACCAGTTATGACAGATGCCAGGGTATTCTCTCTCACCCAAGAAGATGTGGTGAACGCCTCTACGGTTGTCACAAGTCAGATATTTATTTTCTGTCAGCATGCTACTGCATTATTTGATACTGGGGCAACACATTTGTTTGTTTCTACACACTTTACTGGAAAGATAGACATACCACCATAAGCTCTAGATCACCAGTTCTTAACCACTCTGCCCTCGGGAGAAGTAATTCCCTCCACTCATATGCTACGAGCCGTACCCATCAGAATCGCAGACAGAGAACTCTATTGTGATCTGATAGTGCTCGACATGTAGGATTATGATATTATACTGGGCATGGATTTCTTAAGCAAGTACGGTGCTTTAATCGATTGTCGTAAAAGAAAAGTGGTCTTCCAGTTGGAGGCGGAACCTATGTTCGAATTTATTGGAGAGCCAAGGAGAAGAGTCAATAAGATTTTATCAGCCTTACAGGCACGCAAGATGTTATACAGTGGATGCACTGGGTTTCTGGCACACATAGTTGATACAAGTCAAGCAGAGGATCAGAAGCTAGAAGATGTCAGAGTTGTATGCAACTACCTAGAGGTATTCCTAGATGAACTACCAGGGTTAGCCCCAGATAGAGAAGTCGAATTTGAGATCGAATTGATTCCTGGTACTAACCCGATCTCTAAAGCACCTTACCGTTTGGTGTCGGCTGAATTGAAGGAACTTTAGGGACAGCTACAGGAGTTACTCGACAAGGGACTTATTCTCCCAAGTCGCTCTCCATGGGGAGCTCCAGTGCTGTTGGTGAAGAAGAAAGATGGGTCTATGCGAATGTGCATAGACTACCGAGCGCTAAATAATGTGACGATCAAGAACCGGTACCCTTTGCCGCGGATTGACGACCTGTTCGACCAACTAAAGGGTGCCACCGTCTTCTCTAAGATCGACCTGAGGTCCGGCTATCATCAAGTAAAAGTGAAATCAGATGATATATAAAAGACGGCCTTCCGGACCAGATACGGACATTACGAGTTAGTAGTTATGCCCTTCGGAGTGACGAATGCACCTGCTCTGTTCATGGATTTGATGAATCGAGTATTCTCGGCATTCCTCGACAAGTTTGTGATCGTCTTCATCGACGACATACTGATATATTCGAGAACCCCAGAGGAGCACGCAGAACACCTGAATGTAGTATTGTAGATTCTTCGGGAAAAGCAGTTATTTGCAAAGTTCTCCAAATGCGAGTTCTGGCTCGAACAAGTATCATTTTTGGGTCACGTCATATCCAAGCACGGAGTGATGGTAGACCCAATAAAGATTGAAGCCGTGAGTAACTGAAACCGACCAAAGAATGCCAGCGAGATCAGAAGCTTTCTTGGGCTAGCAAGCTACTACCGGAAGTTTGTAGAGAACTTCTCCAGGATTGCAGCCCCTATGACAGTCCTCACCAGAAAGAATAAGAAATATGAGTGGACGGACGCCTACGAGAAGAGTTTCACAGAATTGAAAAGAAGGTTTGTTGGGAGTATGGGGAATACAATCAAAGTCCCACATTGGTAAGACATGGAAAAGATCATGTGCTTATAAGAAAAAAGATATCTCCATTGGTATGAGGCCTTTTGGGTAAAGCCCAAAAATAAAACCATGAGGGCTTAGACCCAAAGTGGACAATATCATGCCATTGTGGAGATATGTGGAGCTTATAAGCACTAACAATTGGTATCAGAGCCATGGTCCATGTCAAGCCATGAACCTCGAACGAAGGAAGTTGAGCTCCCACGTCCGGATCAAGAGAACCAGACATCAGGAAGGAAGTCTAGTTGGGTCGGGGGGACCGAACAACTGGCAGGAAGTCCTGGTGGGTTGAAGATCGGACATCAAGCAGAGAAAATCCTTCGAGGAGGGATAGGCTTGAGGGGGGGCCCAATGTGGTCCTTCGTTTGAGGGGGGGATTGTTGGGAGTATGGGGAATACAATCAAAGTCCCACATTGGTAAGACATGGAAAAGATCATGTGCTTATAAGAAAAAAGATATCTCCATTGGTATGAGGCCTTTTGGGTAAAGCCCAAAAATAAAACCATGAGGGCTTAGACCCAAAGTGGACAATATCATGCCATTGTGGAGATATGTGGAGCTTATAAGCACTAACAAGGTTGACCAGTGCTCCAATCCTTGCTCTTCCGGACAGTAACGAAGGCTTCGACATGTATAGTGACGCTTCCAAGTTGGGACTTGGAGCTGTACTCATGTAGAATGGCAAGGTCATTGCCAACGCCTCTAGGAAACTCAAAGAACATGAAAGGAATTATCCCACCCACGATTTAGAGCTAGCGGTCATGGTCTTTGCTCTCAAAACATGGAGGCATTATCTATATGGAGCTCAGTGTAGGATTTATACAGACCACCAGAGTCTGAAATATTTCTTCACACAGAAAGACTTGAACATGAGACAACGCAGATGGCTCGAGCTCGTCATGGATTATGACTGCGAGATCTTCTACCATTCGGGGAAAGCAAACAAGGTGGCTGATGCACTTAGTAGGAAGTCCTGCGCTACCTTGATGTCTCTATCAGTGTTATCTCGGCCCTTAGAAAAGGAGATTATGCGTTACGGAGTTGAAATCATTTTCGGACAGCTCCCAACCATGACGATAGCACCGACGTTGTTCGATGATATACTGGAAAAGCAAGCCCGTGACCCAAGCATTCAGAGGATCAAGCAAGAGGTCCTAGAAGGAAAGGACGATGAGTTTTGTACCTCTGATAATGGAGTACTCTACCTCAGGGACCACTTGTGTATTCCCGACGATCCAGAATTACGGAAGAAGATATTTGAGGAAGCTCATGGAACTCCTTATGCGATGCATCCTGGAACCACCAAGATGTACCAAGACCTGAAAAAAAAATTATGGTGGTTCAGAATGAAAAGAGATATGACTCAGTATGTCAGTACCTGCCTAACCTGCCAGAGGGTTAAAGCAGAACACTAGAGACCTGGAGGAACACTGCAGCCGATCCAGATTCCAGAATGGAAATGGGAAGACATTTCTATGGATTTCATTTTAGGATTGCCCAAGACGACAAACGGTTATGATGCTATCTGGGTAATTGTGGATAGATTGACGAAGTCCGCCCACTTCTTAGCAATCAAGATGACCTATTCGACAGAGCAACTGACTCAGTTATATGCTAGGGAAATTAACAGACTACATGGAATTCCTAAGACCATCATTTCTGACAGAGATGGTCGCTTTATTTCCCATTTTTGGGAATGTGTTCAAAAGGCCCTAGGCACGAAGCTATTGTTCAGTACTGCCTTCCATCCTTAGACGGACAGACAGACCGAAAGAGTAAATCAAGTACTGGAGGATATGTTACGAGCTTGCGCCCTGGATTTCAAAGGTAGCTGGTGTTGATACTTATGCTTGGCAGAATTTGCCTACAATAATAGCTACCAAGCTACTATTGGAATGGCACCCTACGAGGCTCTATACGGGAGGAAATGTAGGTCTCCCATATGCTGGTACGAGGGTGGTGAAAAGAAGGGGATGGGACTTCAGACGGACTTCATTGACGACACCACCCGAGCTATACAGAACATCCGTCAGAGAATTGAAACTGCTCAAAACCGACAAAATCTATGCAGATATGCGGCGTAGACCATTAGAATTCGAAGTCGGGGACCTGGTATTCCTCAAAGTGGCCCCTATGAAGGGAGTGATGAGATTCGGAAGGAAGGGTAAGCTGAGTCCGCACTATGTGGGACCGTATCCGATATTGCAGAGGGTTGGCAAGGTAGCTTACAAGCTGGAGCTGCCTCAAGAGATGTTGGCTATTCACAACGTGTTCCATGTCTCTGTGCTCAAGAAATGCATTTCCAGTGCGGACCAAGTGATCGAGCCACAAACAGTACAAGTTCAAGAAGAGCTGAGTTATGAAAGTTGGCCTATCTAGATATTAGACCAAGAAGTCAAGAGACTAAGGAACAAAGAGGTGCCCTTAGTAAAGGTCCTGTGGCAGAATCAACGGTATGAGGAAGCCACCTGGAAACGCGAGGAGGACATGAAGCAGAAGTACCCAGAATTGTTTTAAGTTTCGAGGACGAAACTTTTAAAAGGTATGAAGGATTGTAACGCCCGTAAAATTTCTAGCAATTTTACAAAATGTTTTTGCTTAATGATAATGGGCTTTATGTGGGCTCTTTCAAAAATAAAAGAAAATAAGCCAAAAAGGATGCAAGGCCTAGGAATTGAACCCCAAACCTCTAGAGATAGCCAAGTCCTATAGATGCATCCACTAACTAGAAGCCCAACAAGAATGTATTATTAGAAGAACATGGGAAATTATAGTTAGAGGGAAGGGAGACTAAGGGACTCTTCAAGTGAATAAATAGGGGGGAATGAGGGGGCATGAGTTATCAAACTTGTTTTCTCCTCCTCTTCTTCTTCCTCACCGAACCCTAGAGCTCCCCTTCTCCATTCTTTGGCCGAAACTCATCCAAGCAAGAAGCAAAGCTAGGTTTCTTCCCTTAGGTCATTTTCCAACCAAAAAGAAAAGCGAAGGATGTAAGTAACCCTCACCTGCATACGAGTAGCTTTCGGTTGATGCTTTGTGTAAAAATCCCTATGATACATTCGGCCAAGTTTAGTTTTGATGTTCCAAGGAAGTTCTATATCATGTTTTGTAAGAATAAGATGATGTTAGGATGTAAAATGAATTAGGTTAAAAGTTAACCCTAAAAACCTCTATGAACTATTCGGCCAACATGTGTTTTAGGTGTTTCATTGAAGTTCTATACCATGTTTTGCATGCATATGATGATGTTAGGATGTAAATTGAACTAGGTTAAAAGTCTAACCCTAAAATCTTCCATGGATCATTCGGACACCCCCTTGTTTTGAAGTTTCAATGAAGTTTTATTCCATGTTTTGTATGCATATGATGGAGTTAGTATGTTAGAGGGATTAGGTTAAAAGTCTAACCCTAAAAGCTTCCATGGATCATTCGGCCACCCCCTTGTTTTGAAGTTTCAATGAAGTTTTATTCCATGTTTTTGTATGCATATGATGGTGTTAGTATGTTAGAGGGATTAGGTTAAAAGTCTAACCCTAAAAGCTTCCATAGATCATTCGGCCACCCCCTCCCTTGTTTTGATGTATCAATGAAGTTTCATTCCATGTTTTGTATGCATATGATGATGTTAGTATGTTAGAGGGATTAGGTTAAAAGTCTATCCCAAAAAGCTTCCATGGACCATTCGGCCACCCCCCTTATTTTGATGATTCAATGAAGTTTTATACTATGTTTTGTATGCATATGATGATGTTAGTATGTTAGAGGGATTAGGTTAAAAGTCTAACCCTAAAAGCCTACATGGACCATTCGGCCACCCCTTGGTTTTGATGTTTCAATGAAGTTTTATACCATGTTTTGTATGCATATGATGATGTTAGCATGTTAGATGGATTAGGTTAAAGGTTTAACCCTAAAAGCCCCATGAAGCATTCGGCCAACCATTGTTCTTTAACATGCTCTAGGTTAGGTTAACATGTGTTTTATGTTTAGGTGAATTCATGTTGACTTGTGATATTAAATGATGCTAGATGAAGATAACATGCTCTAGGTTAGTGGTTACTTACTCTTGATGTTTATGCCTTATGCCATGCCCTATATGTATGTGATATTTAAGATATGTTATGAAATGAAATACGATATGATTATGAAATGAAAAAAATGATATGTTCATGAAATGAATATGATATGATTTTGAAATGAAGTATGATATGTTTATGAAATGAAAAATGATATGTTCATGAAGTGAAGTATGATATGTTAGGAAATGAAGTATGCTATGTTTGCAAAATGAAATAAGATATGTTATAATAAAAGCATATAAGTATTTTACCTTCTGCATGGCTTGTACCAGGACCCTAACAAGGTCCAAAGGGATGGGCTCCTAAGATGCCCTAGGCCGACAGACTAAGATCGGGCCTAGGATGGGCTTCTATGTATGATTGCCCCTAGGTCTACGGACTAAGATCGGGCCTAGTACGGGATGGGCTCCAAGATGCCCTTGGTCGATGGACTAAGATCGGGCCAAGGATGGGCTTCTACGCTATGACGATTGCCCTAGGTCGATGGACTAAGATCGGGCCTAATAACCTAGTAGGTTCGAGACTTGCTACCTCGGGACTATTTAGGGATGCGCGCTATGATGATGAAGAAGTGGTACAATGCCGGACCCAAATATGTTGAGATTTATGTTTACGTACCTATAATAAATTTTTTCAAAAAGCATCCTGCATATGTTTACATGATTTGATTGTTATGTTCACATGCTATGTTGATATGTCATATATATGTTGCATGTTATGTTTGATATGTCATGTTTATGCTGCTAGGTTACATATGTTGTATGTTATGTTTGATATGTCATATATATGTTGTATGTTATGTTTGATATGTCATATATATGTTGTATGTTATGTTGATATGTCATGTATATGTTGCTATGTTACATATGTTGTATGTTATGTTGATTAAGTCTTATATCTACATGATATACTGCTATGTTCTATATGATATATGTTATGCTTACTTATGTTACTTATGCTACATGTTAAGTTGCTTACGTCATGTATGTTACATGTTATGTTGCATATATGTTATGAATGTTACATGCCATGATTAATGTCGATGTATGGTTTTTGTGAGTAGGACAGGATCTTACTAAGCCTATGTACTTATAGTTTATTTTTCCCTCGTACTGCAGATAAGGGTAAGGGGATAAACTAAAGGGAGCAGCAGGAAGGGCCAAATGTGTGTGGTAGTAGTATGGTGGAGAAGATCCGTTATGTCCTTATACATATGATTCCCTATGATGATGATGTTTATGGATGTCCTTATTTATGTCTCCTTATGATGATGATGTTATGGACTTGAACTAAGCACTAAGTACCTATGAAATAATGATGCATGCTCTATATTAAGAAGAAGTATCTATATATGTTATGAAGCATGCTCTATGTTAAGAAGAAGTATCTATATATGTCAATGCATGTTTATGTTTAAAAGAAAAAAAATATCTAAAGTCTTCCACTGTAAGTAGTAAGAAATGTATGTATGTACGGTCGCGTCACGCACCGCCCCTCCGGACCCTTGGAAAAAGGGCGGGCGTGACAGCATCATCATCATTATCATTAAAATATGTTTTTTCTAATTTTTGCTCTAAATCTTTAATTTGATCAAGCATGGTTTTATTTTTATTCTTTGCTCTAAATAAATCCTTAGTGAGGCTAGAAATCATAGAAACTATTTTACTAGGTGAAAGGTTAGTTACCATAGTTTCCATGTCCTCTTCTTCGGATGAGGAGGTAGAGGAGGCTCCCCCTTCACTTGAGCTCTCTCCACTTGAACTTGATCCTTCATTTTCGGAGGAGAAGCAATCCAAGTCGTCAAAGGTCATTAGAGCTAAGTTGGTGACAAAAGCATTCTCCTCTTCCAATGATGATGAAGATGATGAGGAGGGATCATCCCAAGTCCTTACCTTTAGGGCTTTGGTCTTCCCTTTTTCTTTGGCCTTCTTCTCTTCTTCCTTTTTCTTCTTGCTCCTCTTTTTCTTCTTCTTTTCTTTCTTCTTTCTCTTCTCCTCCTTGCTTTTGTTCAAGAGGGGATAATTGTCTCTTATGTGTCCCTCTCCTTGATAATTGTAGCAAATGATCTTCCCCCTTGGTCTTCTACTCTTATCATTAGATTTATTAAATTTAAAATTTCTTAAAGCACGCCTTACCTTCCTTACCATGTATGCTTCTTCCATGCTATTCATGGAGGAGGAGGAGGATACTTCATCATCGGAGGAAGAGGGGATCTCCATCTTCTTCTTCCCCTTGTTTGCCAAAAGTGCTACTCCTCTTGAAGGTTGGATTCTAAGCTCTTCAATTATTCCTTCAAGTCTTGTTTCGTGGAGCTCCATTGTTGAGAAGAACTCCTCCAAGGTGCTTACTTCTAAGTTCTTGGACATATAGAAGGAGTCCACCGTTGAGCTCCATTTTGATGACCGGGGAAAAGCGTCGATTGCTTTCATAAGCATATCCCGGTTTGAAAGTTTTTCTCCTACACTTGTTAGCCCAATTAAAATCTATTTAAACCTAGAATGCAATGATGTTACCTTTTCTCCCTTTTCTAATTTGATGTTTGATTGTTGGGAGCGGAGGAGGTCTCTTCTGGCAAGTTTGGCCTCCGAGGTACCTTCATGAAGCTCTACTAGCTTCTCCCACATCTCCTTTGCACTAGAACATTCCCCTATCCTATTCACTTCTTGTTGGGGAAGTACATTGTATAGATGGTGCTTGGCTTTTGAATTCACCAAATATTCTTCTCTTTGCCTCTTGCTCCACCTTGATTTCTCCAATAGTTCCTCTTCTTCATTCCTAGGCAACTCGAAACTGTTTTCCATAATTAATAAAATTTCAAAGTCGGTTCCAAATAATACCTCCATTCTCTTTTTTCCACCAAGAGAATTCACCTTCGAATTTTTGTGGGTGAATGTTTGAGTCGGCGATCCTTGAATGTGCTTGTTGTGGCGATTAGTCCTCGATAAGCTTTCCTTGGCTCTGATACCACTTGTAGGGGATCGATCGGCCGGCTAGAGGGGGTGAATAGCCCTTTGTCGTTGGATGGTGGAATTTGCTCATCTACACAATTGTTAGCGCAAGCGGAATACTAATAAAGACAAACAAATAAACAATAAAGAATACAAACAATGCAAATACCGAAATGTAACGTGGTTCACGGCTACGCCACTAATCCACGGTCCCCGATTCATCCTCGATGAATCACTCCGCAACCAAATCACTATCGGTCTCTCCTTTGCACTAAGCTAGGTGGAGGTAACCCTTACAACTTAAAGACACTCCTTCTTTTACAATAGATGTGAAAGAAAACTAAGAGAAGGAGTTTGAATCTTATAGAGCACTTGGATGGTCACTTAGAGCATAAGCATTAGCCATCCAAAAGCCCACACCCTCTCTTTTTATAGAGAGGGATGATTTCTTCCTGTTGGACGCCATCAGTCGACTGCTGCCCTTGGCAGTCGACTGCCGCCACTACAATGGCCTCCGAACACGTCGGATCCATCAGTCGACTGCTGCCTCCATAGTCGACTGATGAATCCATTAGTCGACTGCTGCCTCCGTAGTCGACTGCCCGATCGATTCTGGCGGTTACGTGCGCGACATCTTACAGCGATCATTGTCATTCAATAGATCAGCTGGCTGGGCATAAACCCATCAGTCGGATACCAGTCGAACCACGTTCGACTCAGAGCAGTCGACTGTCATTTCATGGTAGTTGACTGATGTCCGGAAAACTCATCCGACACTTATCCATTCGGCCAAGTTCACCTAATGAGCTACTTACATTTCACTCATTCTCTCATCTCACTCGAAGTCCCTCGCGGAACCTCTCTTTCGTTCGTGGTCACGTCCCTCGGTAGCATCAGGCGCACGACTCTACAATGCTCCTTCACATCTCTTGCCTCCAAAGTCTGCTTCCTTGGCTTCACTTCAAGTCATCTTGTCCGGCGGTCCCTCGGCAGCATCAAGCGCACGACTCTGCAATGCTCCTTCTCCGACTCAAGCACGAGGTAGTGAGTGGTGAACCCGCCAAAACTCCATGTGCGAATTACTACGTCCTTCAAGACTCCAACGCACATATCAAATCATAATCACAACCTAACTTAAACCCTTTGCCACACACATCAAAACCTTATCATGGCAAGAGATTGCCCTAACAGTAAGGGTATGGTTGTCCAAATAGTTTGATATGAAGGACTTAGGAGAAGTGGGACACATCCTTGGGATCAAGGTTATAAGGGATCGAAGGAAAAGGATGTTGTGCTTATCTCAAGATTCATACATAGACACCATTTTGGCTCATTTTAGCATGCAGAACTCCAAGAAAGGTTTTCTACCTTTTAGGCATGGAGTACGTTTATCCAAAGAGATGTGTCCTAGAACATCAAAAGAGATAGAGGAGATGAAGTTGGTTCCTTATGCTTCGGCAGTAGGAAGCCTCATGTATGTCATGTTATGTACGAGACCGGATATCTACTTTGTCGTCAGCATGGTTAGCAGATATCAGAGTAATCCAGGACAGGGACATTAGACTATGGTAAAGCATATATTGAAGTACCTAAGAAGGACTAGGGATTATATGCTAGTTTACCAGATAGATCAATTACTCCCTGTTGGTTACACAGATTCCGACTTCCAATCAGATAGGGATAATAGTAAGTCTACCTCAGGTTTTGTGTTTAGTTTGAAAGGTGGAGCCATTGTATGGAGGAGTGTCAAGCAGAAATGCATGGCGGACTCTACCATGGAAGCTGAGTATGTGGCAGCCTGGTAGATCCTTTCACTAAGGCCCTTCCAGTGAGAGCTTTTGATAGGCATGTGGAGCGAATGGGAATCAGATGTATGGCAGTATGAGGACAGCATAGTCTTTTAGTATAAGTGAGAGATTATTGGGATGTATACTGAAAAGTCTATCTTTTGTATGAACATCTTTATTTTTGAAATAAGAATCACATGATCATTGTTTGCATATTTATGGTTATGCATATTTGTCTGATATGTTACATTGTAGATAACATGGTGTGTAGTATCACACAGGAGATCATGTTATCAGTTCCTTGTAAAGTATAAGTAAAGACTCACAACCGAGATGGTTATGAACAAACCATTGGTATGGTTGTAGTGTGATTTGGTATTGGTTTGTCTTGACCATAGAATTACACTAATACACTTTGTGTGTATTGTGTAGAAATGACTTAGAGGTGATTCGATTTATTGCTAACTACATAATTGAATCAGACCTCGGATATTATGGTGTACATGCTCTTAATCTCGATATAATAACGGGCACATATACTTGGTGTTTATTTCTTTGATTTACCAATGGGAGAGATTTATAGAGTAAATCGATAGGCTCGGTAAGTTGGGAAATGATATTATTCATATGGTATATCGTTGATTATAGGAGGAAACCGTGTCCTATATATTAGGATGATGATGTCCCCTTGAGGAGCTCATAAGGTTCATCATGTAAACGCTGTAGGTGGACTTGGTCCAGCATGATGATAAGGTTGAGTGGTACTACTCATGAAGTTAGATGTTGATTAATTAATTGTCAGTAAATTAATTAATTAACGTACATTCGAGATCTTAAACACGGGAAGATATTTGAACAATTAATATATAGAGCCCATATTTATTTATGGGGGTTGGCGAGGTAGATCAATGATAATCCTTTAGTGGAATGGATAATCATTAATGGATCGAACTTTATGTGGGCTTGATCCATTGGGTGGCCAAGATTCAACTCCTCCTCATGGTCCCTATTGTAGCCTACTAAAACCCTCATGAAGCCTAGATCCGATGGTGGAAAATGGAACTCTAGATTCGACGGTGGAGATTAAATCACTAGATCCGACGGTGGAGATTAAATCTCTAGATCTGACGATGGAGATTAAATCTCTAGATCCGACGTTTGAGATTAAATCCCTAGATCCGACGGTTGAAATTAAATCCCTAGATCCGACGGTGGAGATTGAAAGGAGGCTTAAGCCTAACTCTATAAATAAGGCTTAAGGGGTGGGCGGCAAGGATAACTCAAGGGAGATTAGGTTTTACTTCAAGCATTGGGCGGCTAGGGTTTGGAGAAGTCTTGGGCGGCAAGACTTCCTATATTCCTAGGGTTTTGGCCGACGCCCCTCTTCTCTTTTCTCTTCTTGGTCGGCACCCCAATCATCCTCCCATCCTTGGACGGCGGCAACAAGGGTTAGGGTTCTTCCCTTGGAGCTCTTGGTCGGCACCCACTCCATCTTCTTCATCCACTCCTTGGCCGGCGGCAACATCAAGCTCCTTGGCTTGGTGGTCGGTTATAGATAGGAGAAGAGTTTTGTTTCATTCTTCCCTTTGTTCGGAGCGAGCAAGGAAGGGAAGAACGTGATCTAGGAGGCTTCGGCTTTTGGAAGATCGTCGCCCACACGACGTCCAAAAGGAGGAAGGGCATACAATAGATGATCAAGAGGTATAACAAGAGGTATAAGCTTGTTTACTTTGATTAGTGTTGTTTTGTATTATCTATATAATTGTTTACAATTATATGTGGCTAATTTACTTTGACCCCGAAGACAAACACAAAAAACTGGTGATCCGTACATCGTCTATTCTGTGGCTAATTGAAGAAAAGAGGTAGGTTACTTAAACAATAAGTTTGTTCAAGTGACCACTCTAATCGAATAGAATGACGTTGGAACAGTGGCTTGGGTAATCCCTCGTCATCAAGGATTAATTTTTTAATCTGGGGACGTAGATGGGATCGCCATGCACAAGCGACCATGTTGAAGTGGGAAGCGAAGTTTCCACCTTCAAGATTCGTGCGAACATAAAAAAAATATACATGTACATGTTTAAAACCCTTAGATCTACTTTAGATCTACATGTGAAGAGCTTTACCCTTGATGCGATGCCCTTCGCTTATCCCGCTCGTCCAAACGGCTTGTCGGAACTCGAGAGTGTCAAGCGTACACTCCTCTACAAGTATCCACACGAACAATAGGTGGATAAGGCAACTTAGAGTGTGCTAGCACTCCTTGAAACCCACGGCAAGAAAGGAAGAGGGAGATCACAAGAGAGGAGGAAGGAAGTTGATGAAGTTAAGTTCACTAACTTTACACTAATGCACACACATAAAGTGGCCGACCACTTCATGGAGAGTTAAATACCTCCATGTAATACCAAAAGCCATGGCTCTTGGTCTCCCTCATGAGGTGGCACCCCATGATGTGTCCATGATGATGTGGAACATCATCATTGGCCGGCCCATGCCAAGTCATCATGACATGGCATTTGGTCAAGTCAAACTTGACCATTCATCTTCCCTCTCAAGTCAAGTCTAACTTGACCTTTTATCTCCCATGGTTGATCAAATCCAACCATTTGATTCAAGTCAATTTAATTTAATGAATCTCTATTCATTAGTTTAAATTGCCTCAATGAATCAAATCTAAATTAGACTCATTCAACACTTGAATCAAATTGAGTCCAACTCAATTGGTCTAATTTGGATTACTCTTAATCCAATTTGGTTCATCACATGAACCTAATCCTCATGGTCCATCATATGAACCTAATCTCCATCTAATTGCCCTTTGTGTGTGACCCTATAGGTCCTTGTAAAGTTAGCAATGCTCCTAAACTGATTTAGAAACATAAGCAATGAGTGGTATCTAGCAACACATCATTGCTACCCAAGTTACAAGAATGTTGAGATCCAACATCACCTTTGTGACTACTAATTGTGACTCTCACAATATTTGACAATGTCCCTCTATCCTTGACATCTAGATTGACCAATTGAGACATAGACCATGTCATCCTTTGTACAATTTATATCTTGAACTCCAAATAGACTCATTCTAATCAAATGAGCTCAATATCTTATATTGACTCATTTGGGCATGGCCATGCACTTAGTGGTCTCACTCTATCAAGAATCATGATATCACTCCCCTCATATAGGAGGGATAGATCCCATCTACATCACTCACATCCCTCCATATAATTTGTTACATACCCAGTAATCACCTTTATAGTCCACCCATTTACGGGTGATGTTTGACGAAGCCAAAGTATGCAACTCCTTATGTAGGGAACCATGGTAACTTCAGGTCCAAGGACTAATAGTCATATTAATTGTCACATGAGAAAGTATATGACGCTCATATAATGATCCGTGATACTTTCTCATCGTGGGTCATTCAGTATACATTCTTCAATGCATACCCATGTGCCAACTTGATATCTCATATCCATGACTTGTGAGATCAATTCATCGAGTTGACCTACATGCTAGTCTCTTCGTATTAACATTGTCCCTAAATATTAATACTTGACTAAGAATGATTAAGAGTAGTGTTCTCTATATCATCTCATTATCAATTCAATGAATCGATTGATATAGATAAGAACCTTTTACTCAAGGACGTTATTATACTTAGTTATTTGGCACCAATACAAGTAAGTATAATAACCATAAAGAAATGCCTTTATAAATAGGAATATGATACAACAAAGTCCATACAACAATCATCAAATGATCTGCTCTAGGGCTTTCACTAACAATCTCCCACTAGCACTAGTGTCAATCACTGTAGTATCTAATACCCAATGACCTAGTGTGACCATCATATTTTTCTGTGCCAAAGCCTTGATCATGGGATCTACGACGTTAGCCTCTGTGGGTACTCTATAAATCTTCACATCTCCTCTATCGATAATCTCTCGAATGAGATAGAAGCGTTGTAGTATGTGTTTGGTCAGCTGGTGTGAGCGAGGTTCCTTAGCCTACGCAATAGCTCTATTGTTGTCACAATAGAGCTCTATAGGATCTGCTATGCTAGGAACCACCTCAAGCTCAGTAATGAACTTGCGGATCCAAACTACCTCTTTTGTTGTCTCTGATGCAGTAATATACTCGGCCTCTGTTGTAGAATCAGCAACTGTGTCCTGCTTTGAACTCTTCCAGCTCACAGCGCCACCATTCAAGCAAAACACGAACCCTGACTGTGATCTATAATCATCCTGATCAGTTTGGAAGCTGACATCATTGTAACCCTTTACAGCTAGCTCCTCATCGCCTCTAAATATCAAGAAATATTCTTTAGTCCTTCTTAAGTACTTAAGAATATTCTTGACTGCTATCTAGTGATGCTCACCTGGATCTGACTGGTATCTACTCGTCATGCTCAAAGCATACGAGACATCAGGACGAGTACATAGCATGGTGTACATGATACATCCTATGGCAGATGCATAAGGGATCTTATCCATGTGGTCTCTCTCCTCTCTAGAAGAGGGACTTTGAGTCTTCGAAAGACTCACACCATGTGACATCGGCAAAAGTCCCTTCTTGGAATTCTGCATGGCAAACCGTAGTAATACCGTGTCAATATATGTTTTCTGCCTTAGGCCAAGCAATCTCTTAGATCTTGAGCCTAGAATACAGGCTGCTTCACCTAAGTCCTTCATTGAGAAATACGTCCCCAGCCAAGTCTTCACAGACTGTAGCAAAGCAATGTCATTCCCAAGGAGCAGTATGTCATCCACATACAATACAAGGAAGACAACTGTGTTCCCATTAACCCTCTTGTAGACACAGGGTTCATCTTCATTCTTGATGAAACCAAACTGTTTGATCGCATCATCGAATCGAAGAAGCTCCGAGAAGCTTGCTTTAGCCCATAAATGGACCTTTGCAGCTTGCATACTTTACCAGTATTCTATGGATCTACAAAACCCTCAGGTTGTGTCATGTACATATCCTCGAACAAGTTTCCATTCAGAAATACGGTTTTAACATCCATCTGCTAGATCTCATAATCGTGGTACGCTACAATAGCAAGCATGATCCAAATGGACTTTAACATCGCAACTGGAGAAAAGGTTTCATCATAGTCAATATCATGAATTTTCTTGAAACCTTTAGCTACCAATCGACCCTTATATGTATGCGTAAGTCCATTTATGTCAGTCTTTCTCTTAAAGACCCACTTACACCCAATGGGTTTGACGCCTTCAGGTGGATCAACCAAAGTCCATACTTGATTGGTGTACATGGGATTCCATCTCGGATCTCATGGTCTCTAGTCATTTCTTAGAATCTGGGCTCATCACAGCTTCCTGATAAGAGGTAGGCTCATTCTCAATGAGCATAATGTCATCATGGTCAGACAAGAGAAATGAGTATCTCTCAGGCTGATGACGTACCCTATCAGACCTGGGAAGAAGTTGGTCTACCTGAACAGGTTATTGTTCCACAACTCTTTGTGCAACAATCTCATCACCCACAATACTTTGTAGTTCTTGTTCAACCTCCATCAAGGCCTCAGTGCTATGGTCCTTATCTTGAATTTCTTCAAGATCGAACGTACTCCCACTAGTTTTTTTAGAAACAAAATCCCTTTCTAGAAATACCCCAGTCTTTGCCACAAACACTTTGTGCTAACTGGGAATGTAGAAGTAATATCTCTTCGTTTTCTTGGGATATCCAACAAAATAGCACTTATCGGATTTGGGTCCCAGTTTGTCTAAGACTTAACATCGAACGTAAGCCTCACAACCCCAAATCCTCATGAAAGACATCTTGGGATTTTTTCCTATCCATATCGTATATGGTGTCTTTATCAAAACCTTGGATGGTACACGGTTAAGTGTGAAGGTTGTTGTGTCTAGAGCATATCCCCAAAAGGATACAGGAAGAGTTGTGTGACTCATCATAGATCGTATCATATCTAATATGGTATGATTCCTCCTTTCGGATACACCATTCCACTGTGGTGTTCCAGGAGGAGTGAGTTGGGATAGAATCTCACACTCAGTTAGATAGTCACGAAACTCATGGCTAAGATATTCACCACCTCGATCTGATCGAAGTATCTTAATACTCTTGCCAAGATGGTTTTGTACTTCATTCTTGAATTCTTTGAACTTTTCAAAGGATTCTGACTTATGTGTCATCAAATACACATAACCATATCTACTGAAGTCATTAGTAAATGTAATTAAGTACCTATAACCACCTCTAGCAGCAACATTGAAAGGGTCTCATACATCACTATGTATAAGTCCTAACAAGTCTGTTGCCCTTTTGCTGTGTCCACTAAAGGGAGTCTTGGTCATCTTGCCTAAAAGCCAAGACTCACATTGTAAAATACTGAAATTAAAATACGAAATTTAATGGCCAGAATTTCGAGGAAATAATCCTAGGGATTATTTTCGAGATTTTTAGGAATTTTTAGGAATTTTTCTAGATTTAAACGGACTCCGTACGAGATTTATACGGGGATAAAATAAATAGGCTTTAGATGGGTCTATTTAAAAGGGGATAAATACACGAAAACCTAATTTCTATTCCTTTTTTTCTTTTTCCCCGCCGCGACTTCGTTCCTTCGGCAGTTTCTTCCGCCGGCGTCCCTTTTTCCTCATTGCGGTCGGCAGCCCACCGCCGCCCGACGCGAGCCACTTTCACGGCCCTCCGCTGGCGACTCCTTCTTCCCTTGAGCCCGACGCCGTGCTCTCCTACACGCGCCCTCTTCTCTCTTCCTCGCGGCAGCCCGACGCCGTCGCGCCCGACGCCGCCGCGCCCGACAACCGCAGCCGCCGCCCCGGCGTGTGCTATCCTTCGCCGTCCGACGCTGCAGAACTCCTCCGATCTTCGACGCATCTTCGGCGGACGAGCCGCACGATTTCTTTGCCCTATTCGCGCGCCCACACCGTGTCTCGCCGACTCCTCGCCACCGGACACGTTTTCCCCTTCTTTGTGATTCGCGAGATTCACCGTAGCCAAGGAATTAGGGCAGAGGCAGGTTCATTTCTCCAGTGAACTAAGCGGCTAGGAGGTTGCAACCGCAGGTATAATTTGGGTTATCTACTGTTGGTATGTTGGTTAATTGGGTTTGGGTAGATGGTGGTTGTGGGTGGATGTGTCCTACTGTGAAAACAAGGGTCAGTTGAGTCAGGTCAATTTGAAATGAACTTGGGGTTTTGATTGGCTGCGATTGGGTTGATTACGGTGTTATCCGTTTGATTGGTATGTTAGTGAGCGAGGAATGGTTCAAAAATGTGTTACTCGGAGGATATTGGATTTGGGCTAAATTAATTGTATGGATTGTTTGTGGACAAGGAAAATTGGAAATAGTTTGGGTTAATTGGGATATGAAGGAAATCAATTTGTTATTCGATTTGTCGGTGAATTATATTTTTGTGCTTGACTATAATTAGCGTGCGGGTCCCGATCGTGACGATTCGGTTCTTCTTGCGGATATATATTCAGGCGGGTATTTTGACTTAACTTTTAGATTAAGTCAAGTTGATATGCTAGTTAGGATAGCTTACAATAACTTTTCATGTTTATATGCCTGGTATGCTTTTGGTGCCTACTAGATACATGCATGTGATAGGTTATGCTTATATCTTCCCTGTTATATTTGGATCATGGTTACTTGGATCAGTTATATGCACTTATTGATTTTGCATATTATTCGGATAGATATTTGTGGTTGGATTTACATGCTTTAGTATCATGCACCATCTTGCATCTTTGGTGGCCGGACGGGTTCCATTATTGTTGAGCCCGCATGACTAGTTACATGGCTCGCACACACTACCACTCATGGGTTAGTGGTACATCGTGAGGGTGTGTGCGATTTGCTCTGTCGAGCTCCCGACCGCTCATGGGTAGCGGCGAGGCGTGGTATGGGCGAGGATCCCTCCTCCGGCCTATGACACGAGGAGATGAGAGCTTAGCTCCCCACTATGTTTGGGGCGGGAGGATAGGTGTACTCGACAAAGATCCTGTCCCACTCGGCCACTCAGAGGAAGCGATGATGGCAGAGTGCACAGTTGTCATAGCCCTACCCACTCGGCTTCACCATCGCGTGTGAAGCGGCTGACTGGCGTCAGGGGTGACCATGTCATTTGCACGGCATGCATTTTTGCATGGATCGCATTTGTATTGTGTTTGCTGCATTATTGTATTGATGCCTTGGATGTTGCATATGAACATGCATAGTGATTCATATTCATATATGATGATGATGACTTTATCTCTTATAGGGCACATGCTCCTATATCGTAGTAGAGACTCAGTGAGTCTGATCCTTTTGCATTTATTTCTTGCTTACCATATATATGAGACTGTACTGGCATGATTAGTATTGTTAGCTATACCTTACTTTGCATATCTACTATATCCGCAGAGTTCTTTGAACTCACCCCGTTGATTTATATCTATTTCAGGATGGAGCTGTCAGGAGAGTCCAGCTGCCAACCCCCTCGTCGTGGAAGTGTATTTTGTTGTTTGTGTTTACGGTTTTTTTGGGTATTTGGATTAGAATATATGTTTAGGACTGGAGTTGGATATTTGTACCTGTGGATGTTTTGGTATGTCCTTAGGGACCTTTGATCGGATTTTTATTTTGATTGGTTTGGTTGGTATTCCTGCCCAGACGGCAGAAGGGGTAAGTCTAGTTAGTGTAGACTTATGTTTTCCTAGATTTGTTGGCCTGAGGCCTTATTATTATCTGCGTGTGATGTGGTATGATTCCGGTCGTGTTGACCGATGTATAGTGGCCGTGTAGGCCTTGTATAAAAATTGGTATTGTCACCCGTACAGGGGAGATGCTGCCGGATTTTCGTCTGGCGGAGACTCCCTCGGGGCGTGACAATTTATTTGGTATCAGAGCGTAGGTTTCCGAGTTCCTTAGGGTCTTTGGGTTATGGAGTTCGCCAAGTTTGGCAGGTTAACTGGGTATTTTCGGAGTTTTACGGATTTCCGACGATTTTTATGTTTCGGAAATTCGAGGTATTATTGACGAGGTCAATATGGGGGATTTGGCGGCGACAGGACATCTCGCATACTAATGTAAATAAATTCTAGAAAATTTCCTAGATTTAGTACATATTTATATTGGTTATGCGGTGATATCATGTTTTATCTAGTATTGTTTTAACCTGATATCTATTGGATTGTTAGATTTTTTGGTTGCTGGTTTATAGATAGCATTTGGTTATAAATTGCTATTACTGCTATACGTAGCTTGTTATCATTGTGATATAAATGATAAGATGTATTGGTAGATGTTTACCTCTTAGGATTTGACTAGTATTAGGATTATTAGACTAGTTGAATAATATGACTAAGATGGATAAATTCGTAGAAGGTATGAGGACATGATTACATAGCTTATGTAGTTTAGAGTATATATAAGCATCTGATGCTTTATTTATATATTGCCTCGACTTTGTTCTGGCATTGACTTTGATCTGGCATGGCCCTTTAGTTATACTCTAATTAATTTCAGCCATTGATTTCTATTAGTAGGACTATGCTGTCGTTTATTAGACAGCATGTTATATGTTTATGGTTATGAGTTTTTGCGGTGGATATCATGATTAAGACTAGTAGAAATAGAATAACTTAGATGAAGTTATTCTGTAGGAGCGGATCTCAGAAATGAAACAACATTAGTGGAACCCTAGGTGTTGGAACCCTAGGCGTAATGATCCGGATGTGCATATTGGTATATGTGATTACCCATTTACTGTTTCAGTGATATGGTGATCGGAGGTCGAATGATTAGGATGCAATTAATCCTTACTATATCTCCCATTCTTGGTTGAGAGAGAGAGTCTGCAGTAGAGTCTCTCTATAGGTAGGTGCTTTGTATACATGTGGTCTCTCATGCATGGTTGAGATGACCTATTGCAAGATATATTCTTGCGTTATTCGTTGGTGATAATCGGATTTGTATGACATCTGTAGCTAGATAGCTACTTTACAGGTTAAGTAACCACGAGATCTGTTCGTGGTAGCATGTTGTAGCATGCATGATTGAGCTGGTAGGACGATATAATTTGGGATTAACCCTCTTGAAGGGCTTGATAGTAGACTTGTGGTCCTTATTGGCCTTGATAGGCGTTTCCTGTTAGTTAGGGCGAACCCTATGATTAATCGTCTCGACGTGATTATTAGTGGATTTATGATTTTGATCGACCTTGATAACCGATCATGTTAGAAGGGTTGGAACGCTAGATTTAACCATCTCGACTTATTTATTTATTAGTCGATGATCTTTACCGGCTTTGGTAGACCTTTTGTATTGGAGGTGTTAAAACCCTCGCTTGACCGCCTCAATGAGTTTAATTGAAGAGCGGTGATCTTTATCGACTTGGAAAGTCGATTTATGCAGAATGTATTGGATAACCCTAGGCTTAACAACCTAGGATAATCGACTGCTCACGCGACCTATTGGTGGTAGTACGCCAGAGCGTGCAGTCAATAATTAGATATTTATATACAGTCTGTCTATCCACGAGTCTCATTTGTGGTAGTATATAGTTGCGCGTAGACCGTGCTATTGATTGTCGGCCATGGGTTACGTTCGTGGTAGCTCATAGATAGTTTCCTTTGTGCGAGAGCCACGAGACTTTGTCGTGGTATCCGGATATACACTGCTTGTTGCAGTGGTTGTGTATGTTGTAGGTATATTTATTATACTGCTGATTAGGTTAGTTGCAGACTGATATTGGTACTCTGAGGGTTGGGTTACTCTAGCTTGTTCCCTGTGACTTCCATTATGTGCATTATGATTATGCACTATTGTCTATACATCCACAGAGTGGTTGTACTTATCCCCTCCTCATTTATCCTCTAGGTTAACTGATGGAGGACGTGTCATGTTGACCTACCTTGGTGTCGCTCAGAGAGTTCCTTGCCGTGCTTGTCTCCCTGCATCGTTGGGATGCTGCTTTGTTTACTTGATCGGTGTTGCATTTTGATTGTGCACTTTGGATTTTGTCGCAATTGGATTTGGGGTCATAAAACTATTTTACTTTGATTGATATATGTTTAGTCGTGCATGCATGCAGTTATTGAAATACTTATATTTCTATAATTATTTCGAGGTTTTTACCAGATTTGGACCATGGATTCTGGATATTGTCGCTAAGGGGCTCCCTTGTCATTTGGATGACGGATATGCCCCCAGGACGTGACAATTTATTGGTTTGCGGTTTTGGTTTGCGGGTTTTGTGTTTCGAGGATTTTATTTTCCTTGGATTTTTGGGAGTTCTCAGGTTTTGGGACCAGGCGAGCTGAAGGATATCTCTGAGCTATAGGAAAAATGTTGTCTTTAGTGGTTACTGTACTTTAATGGTTAGGAAGAGTAGTGATTTAGTGAAATTGTTCCTACTCATGGTCGTGGACGAGTTCGACGACGTATTGATCTCGAGGAATCAAATGATGATTTCAGAGGTGCAGTTCTTTAGAGGTGCCGATGATGTCGAATTAGGAGGCTAGGTTAGACCCGCTAGCCACCCATTAGGAGGACAAGGAGTAAACCCTCGGAGAATATCATACTAATAGTGATTTGGTTATGGATTAGGCGTATATGCCTACACTTGTCAAGACGATGAAAGATCGCTTTTATCTTATTATAGGAGGTGTTGTATGGGATATTTATCTCGTCAAGATTTCTTCCAGAGTAGATCCGGAACTCTTGATTAAAAGAGAGATGGACCTTTGAGGTTATACAACGATTTTCGATGATGGAATGTGGTAGGGGTAGAAGGAAATGATTATCCTTCATGGTGGATTGAGGATCTATTTAGATCAGCTATAGGACACCTGTGTATACTCTAGGATTGATTTATGATTGGTGTGTTGATATTGTAGTGACAGGGTGTCATACAATTATCAAAGTTATAGGGATGATTGATATATCATCAGCCTAGAGTAACGAGGATGCAGGTGTATAGTGATGACAATTTCATACTTGGTATGAATTGTACGAGGTTTGATTATCTTGTTTGACTTATGACGACTTAGTCGTCCAGGGATTTAGGAAATCGTGTATTCTGGACACGATTGGATCATTTATGATGGTGGCAGTTGGAGTTGAGCACTCGGCCACCGTAGATGATGATTTTCTGGTATTGATTTGATTTATTATTACCATAGATATGGATAGGATGCTCTAGTGGTACTACACCGCTGACGGGTAATGGAATTTATTTAGTCTGAAGCTTGTGAAACTAGTTTCAGGGCTCAGACGATGGTTGACTTTTACACCAGAGTTGTTTGATCATTCTCGGGTGGAAGGAAGGGTATTGTATGCGGATGCAATGTTTCAGAGAATGGAGCGTTTCTGTTTTAGTTGATTGAGACGTATCCTATGTTTACGTCAAATGAGGAACTACGAGATGGTTTGTCATATATATAATATGACGTGGACTTAGCAGATATTATGTGGTTTTGTAGAGGTGAGGAGCAGGAATGCTTATGAGGTTTTAGCTAGCTACTGAGTAGCTGCACAGAGTTGTTAGAACACGGATAGTTGCAACTAGGGAGACGGGTCAGTAAAGTTTTTCAGTCACCTTCTGTTCTGTGCGATAGAATGGATTTTAGACAGCAGATTGCTTTGGAGAGAAAATATTTCTCCATTTCCGAGGAGAATGGTGGGTTACATAGTTACTATTGATTCAGGAACAACAGATAGATTCCTGTTGGAATGATAGAGAGCATTTACCATAGATTTGTACTCTTGCTCTACCGGTTCGGAATTAGTGATAGTGGAATTTGTATGTCGTAGGTGGCTAGATAGCTACCTGACATCTGGACTGGCTACGAGTCCCGGTTGTGGTAGCATGTCGTTGCCTGTAAGTAGTGCCTTTGGTATTACCTCGAGAGTCACGAGGCTTTATCATGATATTTTGATAAGTATTGCTGATGATCGCAAAAGGTTCTGTATGTTGCAGATGTATAGGATTGTATCCGGAAAATATTAAGTATTGAAACGTTCTCCGTGGTGGAACGACATGCAGGACATAGTTGATTGTGCGATGCGGTGTGCGGTGTCAATTAGTAAAGGTGGTATATAAATAATCAGGAAGGTTCTGTACCGAGATGGACGTGAAAGCATAGTATGATGGACAGTGTTGGGAGATTATTTGGAATTCGGAAAGGACTTAGTATAATTAGTTAAGTCCGCTCATTTTCATTCGATCCATACGAGGAGTTTGTTGGATCGCTGGATAGGTTATATTGTGGCGATTTCCAGTTCATGGAGGATCTTTGAGTATCGTATGTGATAGCGATTAAGGATTTACCTTAGGATTATGGTAGAGTCTTTAACAGGTCACGGATATAGAGCTCCACTCGGGTACAGTTAGATACTTATGATAGATGGTCGATATGAAGATACTATTCATACTCTAGAAGAGCTACTAGAAGCAAGTGTGATTTGGTTTTAAGGGATATCAGTAACCCCACTTAGTCACTTGAGGTGTGACTTGTCTCGATGCTTGAGATGGTTATAGGGACATCTCGTACTTATATTTAGTAGGAAATTTGGGGACCAAATTTTTATTAGTGGGGGAGAATGTAAAATACTGAAATTAAAATACGAAATTTAATGGCCAGAATTTCGAGGAAATAATCCTAGGGATTATTTTCGAGATTTTTAGGAATTTTTAGGAATTTTTCTAGATTTAAACGGACTCCGTACGAGATTTATACGGGGATAAAATAAATAGGCTTTAGATGGGTCTATTTAAAGGGATAAATACGAAAACCTAATTTCTATTCCTTTTTCCTTAGTTTCTTCCGCCCGGCGTCCTTTTCCTCATTGCGCGGCACCACCGCCCGACGCTGAGCCACTTTCGCGGCGTCCTCTGCCTTCACGGCGACTCCTTCTTCCTTGAGCAGGCCGACTGCCGTGCTCTCCTACACGCGCCCTCTTCTCTCTTCCTCGCTGGAGCCGTCGCGCGCCCGACGCCGCGCGCGACAACCGCCGCCGCGCCCGTGTGCTATCCTTCGCCGTCCGAGCAGAAACTCCCTCCGCCGCAGATCTTCGACGGCAGACGGCCGACGAGGGCCGCGATTTCTTTGCCTATTCGCGCAGTCCCACTGTGCTCGCCGACTCCTCCGCCACCGGACACAGCTTTCCCCCTTTCTTTGTGATTCGTAGGAGATTCACCGTGAGCTGGAATTAGGGCAGGCGGTTCATTTCTCCAAAGTGAACTAAGCGGCTAGGAGGTTGCAAACCGCAGTATAATTTGGGTTATCTACTGTTGGTATGTTGGTTAATTGGGTTTGGGTAGATGGTGGTTGTGGGTGGATGTGTCGGCTGTGAAACAAGGGTTGAGTCAGAGTTGTGGTCAATTTGGGGCTGAACTTGGGGTTTTGATTGGCTGCGATTGGGTTGATTACGGTGTTATCCGTTTGATTGGTATGTTAGTGAGCGAGGAATGGTTCAAAAATGTGTTACTCGGAGGATATTGGATTTGGGCTAAATTAATTGTATGGATTGTTTGTGGACAAGGAAAATTGGAAATAGTTTGGGTTAATTGGGATATGAAGGAAATCAATTTGTTATTCGATTTGTCGGTGAATTATATTTTTGTGCTTGACTATAATTACGCTTATATGGAGGTTTTGGTCCAGGCGAGTCCCGATCGTGACGATTCGGTTCTTCTTCTTGCGGATATATATTCAGGCGGGTATTTTGACTTAACTTTTAGATTAAGTCAAGTTGATATGCTAGTTAGGATAGCTTACAATAACTTTTCATGTTTATATGCCTGGTATGCTTTTGGTGCCTACTAGATACATGCATGTGATAGGTTATGCTTATATCTTCCCTGTTATATTTGGATCATGGTTACTTGGATCAGTTATATGCACTTATTGATTTTGCATATTATTCGGATAGATATTTGTGGTTGGATTTACATGCTTTAGTATCATGCACCATCTTGCATGTTTGCATGCTGGCTGGACGGGGTTCCATTATTGTTGAGCCCGCAGCTAGTTACATGGCCTGCACACACTACCACTCATGGGTTAGTGGTACATCAGGAGGGTGTGCGCTTTGCTCACAGTTCACCTGGACCGCCATGGGTAGCGACGAGGCAGCGTGGTAGCGGGCAGGGATCCCTCCTCTGGCCTATGACACCAGGAGATGAGAGCTTAGCTCCCCCACTATGTTTGGGGCAGGAGGATAGGTGTACTCGACAAAGATCCTCGCCCACTCTGGCCACTCAGAGCAAGTGATGGCAGAGTGCACTTGTCATAGCCTACCCACTCGGCTTCACCATCGCAGGAAGCCGAAAGGCCGTGGGTGACCATGTCATTTGCACGGCATGCATTTTTGCATGGATCGCATTTGTATTGTGTTTGCTGCATTATTGTATTGATGCCTTGGATGTTGCATATGATTGACATGCATAATGATTCATATTCATATATGATGATGACTTTATCTCTTCTGAGGGCACATGCTCCTATATCGGTAGGAGACTGGTGAGTAGATCCTTTTGCATTTATTTCTTGCTTACCATATATATGAGACTGTACTGGCATGATTAGTATTGTTAGCTATACCTTACTTTGCATATCTACTATATCCGCAGAGTTCTTTGAACTCACCCCGTTGATTTATATCTATTTCAGGATGGAGCTGTCAGGAGAGTCCAGCTGCCAACCCCCTCGTCGTGGAAGTGTATTTTGTTGTTTGTGTTTACGGTTTTTTTGGGTATTTGGATTAGAATATATGTTTAGGACTGGAGTTGGATATTTGTACCTGTGGATGTTTTGGTATGTCCTTAGGGACCTTTGATCGGATTTTTATTTTGATTGGTTTGGTTGGTATTCCTGCCCAGACGGCAGAAGGGGTAAGTCTAGTTAGTGTAGACTTATGTTTTCCTAGATTTGTTGGCCTGAGGCCTTATTATTATCTGCGTGTGATGTGGTATGATTCCGGTCGTGTTGACCGATGTATAGTGGCCGTGTAGGCCTTGTATAAAAATTGGTATTGTCACCCGTACAGGGGAGATGCTGCCGGATTTTCGTCTGGCGGAGACTCCCTCGGGGCGTGACACACATGTCTCATATGATTCAAAATCAAATGAGTCTAGCAGCCCATCCTTATGGAGTTGGGATAAGCGACTCTCATTTATGTGACCTAAGTGATTATGCCAGAGATAGGTTAGGTTCAACTCATTTGACTTAAACATTTTGGTACTTATGTTATATATGGGGTTCTCTAAGTCTAGAATGTAGAGTCTGTTTATCAGAGGTGCACTGCAATAGAACATATCATTTAAATAAACTGAACAATATTTATTCTTTATTATAAATGAAAAGCCTTTCTTGTCTAAACAAGAAATTGAAATTATGTTCTTAGTAAGAGCAGACACATAACAACATTCATCTAATTCTAGTATAAGTCCAAAGGGCAGAGATAGAAAATAAGTTCCTACAACAACAATAATAACCCTTGCTCCAATGCCTACTAGTAGGTCCACCTCGCCCTTCATCAATGCCCTGCTATTTCTCAGCACCTGCACATTATTACAAATGTGAGATGCACATCCGGTATCTGATACCCATGATGAAGAAATAGATAGATTGACTTCTATGACATATATACCTGAAGTAGAAGTCTCACTTCTCTTCTTCTTAAGATCTTTCAGGTATGCTTTGCAGTTACGCTTCTAGTGTCCATCTTTCTTATAGTGGAAGCAATTCCCTTCCTTGGCCACCCCTCCTTTCGATTTCAGAGCCTTGCCTTTGTCCTTGGCTTGGGACTTTCCCTTACCTTTAGTCTTGCCCTTGCCTTTCTTCTTTTGCACCATCAAAATGGAGTCAGGTTTTCCCTTCTTAAGGTTGAGCTTAGCAGTTCTCAACATGCAAAGCATCTCAGGCAGTGGCTTGTCAATTTCATTCATGTTGTAATTCATGACAAATTGATTATAGCTTTCTGGCAAGGATTGCAAGATCAAGTCAGTGGCCAATTCTTGGCCAAGTGGGAATCCCAACCTCTGTAAGTTGTCTATGTACCCAATCATCTTGAGTACATATGGACCTACGAGAGTCCCATCTTGCATCTGTAGGGATCTATACTTAAAAGTCTATTTTTTGTATGAACATCTTTATTTTGAAATAAGAATCACATGATCATTGTTTGCATATTTTTATGGTTATGCAATATTGTCTAATACCTTACATTGTAGATAACATGGTGTGTGGTGTCACACGGGAGATCATGTTATCGGCTCCTTGTAAAGTATAAGTAAAGGCTCACAACCGAGATGGCTTTGGACAAACCATCGGAATGGTTGTAGTGTGATTTGGTATTGGTTTGTCTTGACCATAGAATCACACTAGTGCACTTTGTGTGTATTGAGCAGGACCGACACAGAGGTGATTCGATTTATTGCTGACTACATAATCGAATCGGACCTCAGATATTATTTAGTACATGCTCTTAATCCCGATATAATAACGGGCACATATACTTGGTACTCATCTCTTTGATTTACCAATGGGCGAGATTTATAGATTAAATCGATAGACTCGGTAAGTTGGGAGATGATATTATTTATATGGTGTGCCGTTGATTATAGGAGGAAACCGTGTCCTATATATTAGGATGATGATGTCCCCTTGAGGAGCTCATAAGGTTCATCATGTAAACCCTGCAGGTGAACTTGGTCCGGCATGATGAAAAGGTTGAGTGGTACTACTCATGGAGTTAGATGTCGATTAATTAATGGTCAGTAAATTAATTAATTGATGGACATTCGAGATCTTAAACACGGGGAGAAAATGTACAAATAATATATGGAGCCCATATTATCATATGGGGGTTGGTGAGGTAGATCAATGATGGACCTTTAGTGGATTGGACCATCATTAGTGGATCGGACTTTATGTGGGCTTGATCCATGGGTGACCAAGACCCAACTCCTCCTCATGGTCCCTAATGTAGCCCATTAACACCTCAAGATGCTTAGATCCAATGGATAGAAACAAAACACTAAGATCCATTGGTAGAGATTAAATCTCTAAGATCCGACGGTTGAGATTAAATCCCTAGAACCAATGGAGGAGATTAATTCATGGCTTATCCCCAAACTCTATAAAAGGTGGCATGGGGTTGGCGTGAAGATCATCATAGAGAGGGAGCAAGGCTTGGGCGGCAAGAATAGGGCAATCCTAGTTGAGATAGGATTGGAATTAGGGTTAGGGTTTTGAGGCTAGGGTGGCACCAAATAAGGAAGGTTCTTTCTCTCTTCTTCTTCCTCTTTGTGCCAACGTCCAGCAGCTTCTCCCAGCTTTTTTCCAGCCTTGGCCGATGCCCAAAGCCTCCTTCTTCTTCTCCTTAAGTGGTGGAAACAAGATATAGGGTTTCCCTAGGTATCTTGGTTGCTTCCCACCACCATCTCCTTCATTTACTTGGCCGGCGGCAAGGAAGGGATTGATTCCTTGTTGGTTGAGTTTTGGAAGGAGAAAAACATTGTTTCTCTTCTTCCTCTTGCTTGGGAAAGCAAGGAAGGAAGTTTTGCGATCTAGGAGCTTCGACTTTTGGTGGATCGTCGCCCACACGACGTCCAAAAGGAGGAGGGTCATACATTAGAAGACCAAGAGGTATAACTATTCTTCTATCTCTTTTATTCATTGCTTGTGTTTGTTTTTCAAAATATAAGCATGTTATATTTCTGTAAATAGGCTAAATAATACTTGGATCCCGAGTACAAATACAAAAACCGGCGATCCGGACATCGTCTATTCCGCGGCTACTCATAGGATAGAGGATGGTCGCTTGAACAACTAGTTTGTTCAAGTGACCTCTCTAAATGAATAGCACGACGATGACTTGGTTGCTTTGGGAATCCCTTTTGTCTAAGATTAAATTTTTAACCCGGGGACATCAAAGGGATCACCATGGTCAAGCAACCGAGGTGAAGGGGAAGCGAAGTTTCCCCTCACGGATCAACCCCAACAGCATCTTGCATCGAAATAGTGCCTTTGAGATCTCGTATCTCTCATGTCTTTCTTGTCCTTAATACAGTTGATGAAGATGTTCAACCATATCAAAAGCATTCATGAACTCGTGTTGCTTCTGAAGCTCAGAGTTCATGGTCGCGAGCATGAGGTATGACACATCTAATGCATCATCTTGATGCTTCTTGTAAGCATCTGGGTCAGCTCGCGAGGCAGTGGCAAGAGGTGCTTCCGAAATGGGCTGCTCCAGGATGTACAATTTTCTTTCTTAAGTGAGAATAATTCTCAAATTCCTGTACCAGTCCAGAAAATTAGCTCCATTGAGCTTGTCCTTCTCAAGGACAGAACGCAGGGAGAGAGTGTTCGTGTTTGACGACATGGCAATCTACAACATAAACAATGCATAAAGTAAATATCATATTCCATTTATCATTTAATTAGGCCTTTAATTAAATGATGCTCCCATTGAATTATAAGACTTTTGTAGAATCGAGTTTTGGATGTGGTCAAACCACATTACTAGATTCATACAAACTAGATATAATTCTCGCGGGACAAGATCCACATCATACTATGCCTTAAGTTATCTTTGGCTAAATCGCCCAAGACTTAGTATGATCGGTAGGTAACAAATTACCGATTACATCTCTATGCAACTCTTGTTTATAGGATCAAGATCCACATTTACAAAATAACTTGAGTTAGCTTTGGCTAAATCACCCAAGATTTAGTGTAAATGTAATCTTATCCTATCTTTCCAACCGTTGGAATATGCCTATAGTTTTACTCGATCCAATTGAGTTAACTAGTTTCACTCAATCTAATTGAGCTTATTCTCACCCAAGTTGTGATAGGCGAGACCAAGATTATCACTCCGCACCCTACCAAGATAATATATGTTGCTCTGCTTTGGCAGATTCAACAACAACAAATGATCGAGGTAGTGATGGGTATCAAAACTTGGTAGGCATTTCGAGTTGATTCGGTTAAGATCTAATCTAATCGTGAATGTGTATCATATACGTATTAAGGCCTTTATTACCCTACACTAGCATGCATCACATACATACAAGAAAAATATACTAGCATGTATCATATACATACAAGCAAAATATCCTAGCATGCATCATATACATACAAACAAAATTTACTAGCATGCATCACATACACACAAGGAAAATAAATAAATAAATATAAATATATATATATATATATATATATATATATATATATATATATATATATATATATATATATATATATATATATATATATATATATTTATATTTATATAATTAAATTGTGATGTATTCATGGCCCTACTACGATCTTCTCAAGCCAATGAGAAGATTGGACGGTCAACCTAGGGTTAGCGGCTTCTCCAAGCGCCTCCTTTGACCGCCATGTGTCGTCGGCACCCTCCTCGTAACTCCGTCTACTAGTGGACCTTCCACCGCTCCATTTTGTACATTACAAACATGAAACTCAAGTTACATTTGAGTCTAAAACTATTTACAATAGGAATATTAAAAGAAGTGGCATGACGCGCAGGTCGCATACCATATACAGCATGCACAACACAAAAATGGCGCGCAAGCTGTATTATGAATTACAACACATTTTATCCAATCACATTGGGGTTCTTGGGCCATGACCATCACAGTATTATATATAATTCTAAATTATATATTTTACAGAAATTTCTATAATTTTTCCTTTTTTTCAATTTTATGAGTCACATCTCCGTAACAGTCCCACTAAGTGATTTTCGGGTGCAATCGCGGGACAATGCCCCTTGCGGGGTTAGGGGCAGCATCCCTTCTCACAAAATGAATCTCGCGAGTGTCCCATCTTGACCTTACAGTGCCTTAAGTCACTGTACCAAAAGACTAGAGTGAGAATTCAACGTTTCAAAGAGTTTTTCTCGGTGGTCGAAGCCTACAAGTGTCCCAACACTTGTTGCTTCGACTCTTCGAAAAAAATACTCAAAAAAATCTATAAAATAGGAAATTTATAGAAACATACAGATATGTAATTTTTTATATCTAATACAAAAATTACAAAACTAAACACATACATGCTTTGCACGTGGCTCTGATACCACTGTTGGACTATCAGAGCCGCAAAAACCGCTTTTTGTGTTGCGAAACGTCGGATGTCGACCACAGATCCATGCGAACATAAAAAAATATACATGTATATGTTTAAAACCCTTATATTTACTTTAGATCTACATGTGAAGAGCTTTACCCTTAATGCGACGCCCTTCGCTTTTCCCGCTCGTCCAAACGGCTTGTCGGAACTCGACAGTGTCAAGCGTACACTCCTCTACAAGTATCCACACGAATAATAGGTGGAGAAGGCAACTTAGAGTGTGCTAGAACTCCTTGAAACCCAAAGAAAAAAAGGAAGAGAGAGATCACAAGAGAGAAGGAAGGAAGAAGATGAAGTTAAGTTCACTAACTTCACACTAATGCACACACATAAAGTGGCCGGCCACTTCATGGAGGGTTAAATACCTCCATGTAATACCAAGAGCCATGGCTCTTGGTATCCCTCATGAGGTGGCACCCATGATGTGTCCATGATGATGTGGAACATGATCATTGGCCAGCCCATGCCAAGTCATCATGACATGACATTTGGTCAAGTCAAACTTGACCATTCATCTTCCCTCTCAAGTCAAGTCAAACTTAACCTCTTATCTCCCATGGTTGATCAAATCCAACCATTTGATTGAAGTCAATTTAATTTAATGAATCTATATTAATTAGTTTAAATTAACTCAATGAACCAAATCTAAATTAGACTCATTCAACACTTGAATAAAATTGAGTTCAACTCAATTAGTCTAATTTGGATTACTCTTAATCCAATGTGGTTCATCACATGAACCTAATCCTCATGGTCCATCATATGAACCTAATCTCCATCTAATTTCCCTTTGTGTGTGACCCTATACGTTCTTGTAACGTTGGCAATGCTCCTAAACCGATTTATAAACATTAGCAATGAGCGGTATCTAGCAACACATCATTGCTACCCAAGTTACAAGAATGTTGAGATTGAACAACACCTTTGTGACTACTAATTGTGACTCTCATAATATGTGACAATGTCCCTCTATCCTTGACATCTAGATTGACCAATTGAGGCATAGACCATGTCATCCTCTGTACAATCTATATCTTGAACTCCAAGTAGACTCACTCTAATCAAATGAGCTCAATATCTCATATTGACTCATTTGGTTATGGTCATGCACTTAGTGGTCTCACTCTATCAAGAATCATGATGTCACTCCCGTCATATGGGAGGGATAGATCCCATCTACATCACTTACATCCCTCCGCATAATTTGTTATATACCCAATAATCGCCTTTATAGTCCACCCATTTATGGGTGACGTTTGATGAAGCCAAAGTATGCAACTCCTTATATAGGGAACCATGGTGACTTCAGCTCTAAGGACTAATAGTCATACTAATAGTCACATGAGAAAGTATATGACACTCATATAACGATCCATGATACTTTCTCATGGTGGGTCATTTAGTATACATTCTCCAATGATTACTCATGTGTCAACTTGATATCTTATATCCATGACTTGTGAGATCAAGTCATCGAGTTGACCTACATGCTAGTCTCTTTGTATTAACATTGTCCATGAATATTAATACTTGACTAGGAATGATTAAGAGTAGTGTTCTCTATATCATCTCATTATCGATTTAATCAATCGATTGATATAGATAAGAACCTTCTACTCAAGGACGTTATTATACTTAGTTATTTGGCACCAATACAAATAAGTATAATAACCATAAAGAAATTCCTTTATAAATATGAATATGATACAACAAAGTCCATACGACAATCATCACATGATTGGCTCTAGGGCTTTCACTAACACTATATACATTTCTAGTTTTAAGTTTTGAAATCACCTCCCTTTCCTATTCATTTTTATTGTAAGTTTACCCTTGTTAATCTTTCTCAAGCACTCTCTAGCGTTAGGGTGGTAAACCAACCTAAAATGATCAATATAGTCTAGTCGAGGCCTACTTACTTCTGGAGGCATTTAGTCGTGTGCCTAGTCGAAGTCCACTTGACTCTATGAGATTGCGACATGAGCAGTCGAGCCACTGGTCGAGTTCCACTCGATTATGTGTGAGTGTGACACCAACAATCGAGTCACTGGTCAAATTTTACTGGATTTTATGAGAGTGCGACACGCGATTTTGTGAGAGTGCGACACGAGCAGTCGAGTTGCTGGTCGAGTTCCACTCGACTCTGTGAGCTACGCAACAAGGCCAGTAAGGGTATCAGTCGAGGTTGTGCCTTGACTAACAGTTTAGTCGAGCGTCTAGTAGAGGCCAACTCGAATCTGTTCGGTCTCAAACAAGGCCCAGTCAAGTCGCCGACTCGACTGTTCACTGATAAGTGAAACTGTGCAGTTTTTCAAACTGAACTTCAAAAACCCATATTTAATTCTAGAAAATTCAATAAATCTTGAGGTTTTTCATATACTATTTGTACATCATTTTCTCATAGAGAAAAATATAAGTAAATTAAAATACCTAAGATTTTTCTTGATTGATACAATTCTCAAATTTCTGAAAATAGGTTTCTGTTAAGAACCTTTAGTCATTTAACCTATTAGTATCAACATCTTCAATTGTGATTCCTATCACTAGATAGAATTCGCCATGATTAAAAGAACATATTTTGAAACCATGCCAAGAAATTATCCTTAGGTTTGTATGTATCTTAAGGAATCCAACCAATTTTACTTGTTGGAATGTCCAATTATGATCTTCGGACCAAGTGCACATGAATTAAGCATTGCTCTTCTCCATAATTGGTCAAATTAATGATCGTTGTCTCGACAACCTCCTTACCCAAGGGATGCAATAAGCATTTTGGATAAGTTGATCGTACCTAAAAATCTCACCCCACCAACTAGCAATACAAAAATAGTTTTTGTTAAACCTATAGTTTGTGTGAGATACTTCCCAAGGTATCAAGATTTCCCATTTCTTCTTGTTATGATGAGTTCGTCCTAATAATCATAGAAAAGTTTGTTACTCACTCAGTAACACACATGCCTAATTTCCTTCTCAAGTGACTAAATTCCTTTTCAAAGAGTGGTTTAGTGAAGATGTCAGCTAGGTTAGATTTTGACTCAACATAATTGAGTACAACATCTCCCCTAGCTACATGGCCTCTAATGAAGTGATGCCTCACTTCAATGTGCTTCGTCCTAGAATGGTGGACTGGATTCTTTGTCAAATTAATAGTGCTCATGTTATCAAAAAGCACTTGAACATTTTTGTATGACAACCCATAGTCCTCCAACGTGTGAGTCATCCATAACAACTGTGATACACTTTCCTCCATAGCTATATACTTGGCCTTGGTGGTGGAGAGAGCAACACAATGTTGTTTCTGACTCGACCGACTCACTAGTGAAAAACCTAGGAACTGGCACCCCCCACTCTTACTCTTCCTATCTAACTTACATCCAACATAGTCTTCTTAAATTTTTCAGGTTGACATGTGCGAGCCTCCTATGCCACAGCCATGATTCATCTGTTTTAGACATAAGACACTTGACAAATACATTAGTAGCATTATCAAAATACACATGATATATATTTTCTTTTCTATCTCCTACCAACACAGTAACATTTGAAATATTATATTTAACTAGACATTGAGTTGAATTGAATTCAACTCTATATCCAGCATCACATAGCTGACTTACACTTAACAGATTAAAAGACATGTTCTTAACAAGCAAAATGTTTCTAATCTTAAGGGTTTGGAGATACAAATGTCCTATACTCCTATACCCTTTAACCTGCCACTATTACCAAATGAAACAGTACCTCTGCTCTTATTCTGTAGGAAGGAAAATAATGATTGGTCCCCGATTATATGTTTGGAGCATCCACTGTCTACAAACAAGGTTAATGGACACTCCCCCTTAACTGATGCCTGCTAGACATGAAAGATAAAGGATTTTGGAACCTAAATATTGGGTTCATTATCTTCCAAAACATATTTCCTAGGAATCCAAGCCTTAGTTGTCTTAGTCTTCCTACCAGAATTTCTAGAGAATAATGAAATGAAGCTAAATTATTATTGTTTAGGTCTATAACCTATTCCAACTTTGTTATATACAACTCATTGTGATTCTAATATCATGTTCAAGGTCTAAGAGCTAGAATTAAATTTCTCAAGTGTGCACTTGGGATCATTCACTTGTGCTTTTAGAGATTTGTTTTCATCCATAAGTTCATCAACTTGAGGAGTGTTAGCACTAGTTTCTACCTCTTGCTTCTTAAGGTTTTTTAATTGTCCTAGTTGAGATTTTAACATTTTAACCTTAAACTTGGTTTCTCTAACACATTAGTTAAATAGGAAATAGTTTTGTAACAGTCTACAAGTTCAGAAGTTACCTTATCATCATCTGAAGATGATGAATTTATGTCTAAGTATGATTTTATCCTTCTTCTTTCTGATTCTGTCCCAGAGTCCTCTAATGCCATCAGAGCAATGTCGACCTGTCTTCTCTTCCTTGTCCTCTTCTGATGACCCGGATGAGGACTCATCCCACGTGGCTCTCAAGGCTTTTCTTCTCCTTCTCTTTTCTTCCTTCTTCTTGAGCCGAGGACATTCATTTCTAAAATGTCCTTTCTCGCTGCACTCATAGCAAACAACATTAGTCTTATCAACAGAATTATCTACTGGCTTACCTTTCTTTTTTAACATCCTGCTTATTCTCATCATCCTTCTCACGAAGTTGGCCACCTCGTTGAATGAAGACTCATCATCTGTATCAGATTCTAAGTTAGAAGATGATGATTGTTCCTTCTTCTTCTCCTTCTTCTTCTTCCCTTTCTTATTTTGATCACCTGCAAACAAAGCCATACCTTTCTCTTTTTTACCTTTATTAGCTTATTCATGTAACTCCATTTCACAAAATAACTCATCTGTTTTAACGATTGACAAGTCCCTTGATACCTTATAGGCATCCACCATGGACGACCATAAGACATTACAGGGGAATGACTTAAGTACATACCTAACTAAATCACTATTCTCAACACTCGCCCCAATAGAGTGGAGACCATTTAACAATTCTTTGAATCTTCCATGAAGCTCACTAACAGATTCAGTGTCCTTCATAGTGAAATTCTAAAGTTGACTTAGGAACAAATCCCTCTTGCCTATGCGAGAGTCTCTGGTAGTTTCATGCAACTCAAATAACTTGTTCCATAAGTCATGTGCACTGCTGAAAGGACCAACCTTATTTAGTTGTTCCTTTGCCAGGACACACTGTAAGGTTACAGTGGCTTTAGCATTAACCTGTGCCTAGTGCTTTTGTTCATTTGTCCATTGAGAAGAAACCAAGACCTTACCATCTACATCTACTGGAGTGATGAAGCTCTCCGTGACAGAGAACCACATTTCTATCTCGATCATGAGATAGTACTCCATCTGACTCTTCTACTATTGTAAGTTTGTTCCATCAAAGAATAGAGGTCGATTTGTGCTATACCCCTCTTGCATGACTATGACTATAAGGTTGTTAGACCTGGTAAAAAGAGCACTAGCTCTGATACCACTTGTCAGGACCAATGACAAAGAAAGAGAAGGGGGGAAGAGATAATAAAAATAAAACCAAAACTAATCAGATTAAGACAGCAGAAATACTAAATGTTTTAGCACAATCAAATTTTGAGCAAAAACACGAAGAACACAGCCAAAATTTTGAAGGACACAACACAAGGAAAACAAACACAAAGACACATCCAATTTTTATTTGGTTCACAACTATATGCTAGAGCTCCTAGACCAAGGCCTACCTCTATATTTTCTCCTTTTTGAAAAATGCTTCAAAGGTGGGGAAACCTCTTAAACCATTTACAGATTACAGATTCTAAAGATGTGAATTAAGTACAAGAATCTGAATAATAAAACAAATAGAACAATAGACAAAGAGAAACCTTTACAAGAAAATAATTGAGAAGATCATGAGCATAATCAGAACAGCCAATGCCCACTTGAAGATCAACAAAAAGCCAAGGTCTAGGTTACATCATTGAGACGATGATGACCACTTGTAGAATAGCAAACGTCCACGAGGGGAGAAGTACAATGAAACTGAACATTGAGAACTAAAGAGAGAGCCAAACTGAGCACAAATTTCTTTTCTTCCCAAGTGATCGATTGATAGAGTTTTTCTCGCAAGAACACTTTTTTTGTAGGCCAAATTCAAACCTGTGGTCAAGATCTAGATCCAAATAATTCGGTCAAACAAACAGATGAAAACATGTAAGTCATATCAGATGAGATTTTATGAGAATCACTAATTCATTTCTCAATCGTCGAGGCACCAGTCGAGCCCACCTCACTTCTGTTCGCTTCTGCAAAGGACTAGTCGAGGCGCCGCCTCGACTGCATAGGTTAAGTCAGATAAGATTCACCAATTTGTTCTGCAGCAGTTGAGGTACCAGTCGAGCTCGCATCGCTTTTGTTCACTTCTCCACAGGACTAGTCAAGGCATCGTCTTGACTTCACAAGTCGAAACATAATATTCACTAACCTGTTCTACATCAATTGAGGCACTAGTCGAGCTTTCCTTGCCTCTATTTGATGTTGCACAGGATCAATCAAGGCGCCGCCTCGACTGTGACTTATCCTGTAGAGGGCGAGATGCTAGTCGAGCTCTGCTTGCTTCTACATAGCATCAATCGAGGTGCCACCTCGATTGTGACTTGTCTTGTAGCACCAGTCGAGCTTGGCTTGATTCTACTTGACTCCGCACAGGAACAGTCAAGGTGCCGCCTCGATTGCGACTAGCCGATGTCAACTCTCTACGCCAATAAGTGCAGTAAGGACAACAGTGTTGGGTTTCCGGCACCGCGGCGTGTGTGTGTTCGATCATGTTTTGCAAACATGAGCACAGCGGAAGCAATTAAAAATAATAAATCTATATTTATTACAACACACACAACACACGCATGCTATTACAACAAGTGTAGACATAACCGTAAATTAAAATTTGCAATAAAAGAAATTATCTACGTTATACCTTTCGTATGACGTGTAGCGGGAACGGCATCAACCGGAACGATCCTCGTAAGAATCGTCTCTATCCGTATCCACGCCGAGCTCCTCGGGATGACTTCGCTAAGCCACGAGCTTCGTCTTCGTACGGGTTACTAGCCTCGTGTTGAAGACAACATGATCGAGAGATGATCACGATCCGAATCCAAATTCGGATCCAAAACCGAGTCCTCAAAACTCGATTCTCCGGAGAGGTATTCATCAACCGTTTGACGAATCCTTCGTCCCCCACCTCAAAGGATTACCGGAGATCAAATCCCCGGTAAGTTAGCCGCTGTCGGAGCACTAACCGTCGTCCAAACGACGCTCCGACGAGAGGAGAAGAAGCTGTCCAGAAAACTGGACAGCTTGGTGGAGGAGTAGGCGCCGGCCAAAAACAAGGAAGCCAATTGCTCACCTTGATGCCAAACCTAAGGAGGATCGCCGGAACTCTTCCGGCAGCAGCTCGACGCCGGCGAGGAGGAAGGAAGCAGCCTTCTAGATGCCGGTTGGAGGAGCTTTGGGCTGGGCGGCGGCAGCTTAGGGTTGGGCGCCGAATTCACCAAGGGTGAGGTGGGCGGCAACTACCATTAGAGTTTTTGGATTAGGGTTTAAGCCCTATTTTATAGAGAACTAATTCTCTTAATGGTTAATGGATCATATCCATAAAGCCCGTTAACCCGCTCCATTAAGATAAGTTAAAATAAACCAAACCATGATGGTTTATTTTAAGTTAAAACGAACCGAACCAACCTTTGGTTCATTCATTTAATATAAACCAAACCCTTTGGTTTATTCTCATCCATTGGATTAGAACCAAACCATTTTGGTCCATCCATTATGTCTTCATAAGACACGGCCCATCCACGCTTCCATTGCGACTGAAACAATTTCATGCTCGCTTTATGTTTGGTCCAACCAAACATAGTTTCTCTCGGTCTGAGAATCCCATTCTCAAGCTCGTTTTAAATCCTTTGGATTACACTCGTTGTGCGTGTGACCAAATAGGTTCTCGGTTTATGTTGGTCGTCTATAATTAACCATTAATTATAGAACGATCATGAGTGGCACCTAGTAGTACATCATGATCTCCAATTAACCGAAAAGATCAACGGTTGATCCAGAACTATTTCTGAAACCCTTCAGTAGCTCGAATGAATCGTGCCCCATTCCCTTCACTCATCTTATACCCACTTGGTTCAGGACATGGTCTATTGTGTCAGTCCCCACTAGGTCGACTACGCCACACCTAGCCCAAGTATCATTTCCTCGTCCCACAGATTCTAGTTACTCCACATGTATCGAAGAGTACCTTACTCTAAACATGTAATGCTTTGGCCAAAGACTTTAGTAACAATCCGACGAGAGGCCATGGGTATACATCTCCTCGCAAGGAGTGGTGAATCCTTTATAGGCTATTCAAACACCTTCAATCACTTTGACTTATACCAAATCATCCCGGGTCCACATCTCCTTAGAGATGTTTGCTTAAGATGTCAAAGCATAAGTCTCTATGATCGAGATGACTTGAATACCGCAAGTCAAAGGAACATCGCACTTAAGCCACAGTAAGAACTTCATTGACATATCTATATATGCAGAGAACCATATGAAGTCTTACGGCTGGTCACTCCAATGAACTAGTTACCATAACTAGCATCCACGATTAACTCCGACATCACAATGTCTCGGCCGGTGAGAATCACCGCTTGGATACACCAAGGAGTATACCTCGTGCTAGTCTCGAAATTGATGGTGTCCAAATCCATCAATTCATCGACTAGGATAATTCGATACATCACAATTACACATGTAGAGATACTCACTAGTTGTGATCCAATCACAAATTCTCTCATGCTATGAATCGTCGTGGACATTGAAATGAGTTTAAGATCCAATCAAATACATTAAACATGTATACTCAAATAGTGAATCTTCATTTATCATATAAATGGTTCATACATAAGGCGATTGCCTTAGGACATCTCTCATATATTACTAACAGACTCCCACTTGGCCTAATGCCAATCGCTATGGTATCCAATACCATAAGCTCTAACATGACCCTCAAACTTACTTTGAGGTAATGCTTTAGTCAAAGGATCCGCTAAGTTCCTTTCAGTGGGAATTTTCTCGATTTGTATTTCGTTCCTACTGATGATCTCTCTGATAAGATGATAGCGGCGAAGCACATGTTTGGATCGTTGATGAGACCTTGGCTCTTTTGCCTGTGAAATTGCTCCATTGTTGTCGCAGTAGACCGGTATTGCTTCAACAATGGCCGGAATCACACCAAGTTCATGAACGAACTTCTTGATCCAAACCGCCTTTCGCCTCAAGCTTCAATATATTCTCGCCAGTGGTAGAATCCGCTCTGCCTCTTGTTTGGAACCTTTCCAACTCACTGCGCCCCCATTCAAGGTGAACACATATCCAGACTGAAACCTGGAATCATCCTTGTCTGTATGGAAGCTGGCATCCGTATACCCGCGTATCACCATGTCCCCTTCTCCATATATTAGGAACACATCCTTAGTTCTTCTCAAGTACTTAAGGATCGTCTTAACAGCCGCCCAATGATCCATTCCTGGATCGGATTGGTATCTGCTTGTGACACTCAGAGCGTACGATACATCGGGCCTCGTACATAACATAGCATACATGATAGATCCTATTGTGGATGCATAGGGAATCTTACTCATGCAAATCCTCTCGTCTTCTGTGCGCGGACACATAGACTTCGAAAGGTGTACCCCATGCCTGATGGGCAGATAACCTTTCTTGGATTCCGACATGCTAAACCTCTTTAGCACTCGGTCTATATATGTAGACTGCGAAAGACCAAGCAACCGTTTCGATCTATCTCTATAGATCTTAATCCCAAGGATGTAGGTTGCTTCTCCCAGGTCTTTCATGGAGAATGTCTTGGATAACCAAACCTTAACTGACTGTAAGATTGACACATTGTTTCCTATAAGTAATATGTCATCGACATACAATACTAGGAACACGACTGCACTCCCACTAACCTTCTTGTACACACAAGGTTCGTCTGGATTTTGTGAGAAATCAAACCTTTTGATCGTCTCATCAAAACGGATATTCCAGCTCCTGGATGCTTGCTTCAATCCATAAATGGATCATCGCAATTTGCATACCTTGGTTTTATCAACCGATGTGAAACCCTCAGGCTATATCATATACACGTCCTCGAGCAGGTTTCCATTAAGGAAAGTTGTTTTCACATCCATCTACCATATCTCATAATCATAATGAGCCACTATGGCCAGGAGCATCCGAATGGATTTAAGCATAGCTACAGGCGAATAGGTTTCGTCATAATCAACACCTTGTTTTTGACGATATCCTTTCGCCACCAATCTAGCCTTATAGGTAATCACATTACCATCCATGTCGGTTTTCTTCTTGAAAACCCACTTGCACCCTATAGGCTTTATGCCTTCAGGTGGGTCAACCAAGTTCCAAACTTGGTTTTCGTACATGGAATCCATTTCCGACTTCATGGCACCAAGCCACTTATCCCTTTCTGAACTTGTCAGCACTTCTTCATAACTGGTAGGCTCCTCATCATCAATGAGTAACACGTCGTTCGATTCACTTAAGAGAAATCCATATCTCTCAGGAAGGTTGCGTGTTCTACCAGATCTACGAAGATGTGGTGTTACACTAGTTAAACCCGATTGCTCATCACTATGAGTTGTCGACTGTTGTGCTTCACCAGGTATCTCATCAATGTCTATTTGAGTCTCTCGAGCCTCCTCAAGCTCGACGACACTCCCACTGTTTTCTTGCAAGAGAAACTCTTTCTCTAGAAACACAGCATGCCTTGAAACAAACACCTTTTATTCCACAGGATGATAGAATTGGTAACCCCTTGTTTCCTTAGGGTATCCAATAAATAGACATTTATCAGACTTAGCATCCAATTTGTCTGATACAGTCCGCTTCACATAAGCAAGACAACCCCATATCTTCAAGTAAGATACATGAGGTTTCTTACCATTCCATATCTCATATGGAGTAGTTGAGACTACCTTGGTAGGCATTCTGTTTAACAAGTAAACAGCTGTCTGAAGTGCATAACCCCAAAAGGACTTGGGAAGAGTCGCATGATTCATCATTGACCTGACCATGTCCAACAAGGTCCGGTTACGCCTCTCAGATACACCATTATGCTGTGGTGTATAGGGCGGAGTCCATTGAGACAATATGCCATTGTCTCTCAGATAATCAAGAAACTCTTGACTTAAGTATTCACCACCTCGATCCGATCGAAGTATTTTAATACTTTTGTCATGTTGTTTCTCTACTTCATTTCTGAATTCTTTGAACCTTTCAAAGGCTTCAGACTTGTGTTTCATCAAGAACACATACCCAAACCGTGAGTGATCATCGGTGAAGGTAATGAAGTAGCTATAGCCTCCTAAAGCTTGAGTTGACATAGGTCCACATACATCAGTATGTACTAGACCTAGTAACTCTCTCACTCGTTCACCTTTTCCAGTAAAAGGTAACTTAGTCATCTTGCCTTTTAAGCATGATTCGCATGTATCGTATGAATCCAATTCAAACGATTCCAGAATTCCACATCGGTGTAATTCGGACATGTGTTTCTTGCTTATATGGCCAAGACGACAATGCAACATATAGGAGTCTATGTGATTATCCTTTCGAGCACGCGTGTTGCTCGCTTCGATATTGAAAATTTCACTGGATACGTCCAACGTATAAATGTCATTACTCAAAGTTCCAGTTCCATAAAGTACGCCATTCAAAGTTATATAACAACAATTGTTACTAAACGTTAAATGGAAACCATTTCTATTTAAGCAGGAAATAGAAACAATGTTCTTTATTAGAGAAGGAATATAATAGCAATTGTCCAGTTCCAAGACTAGTCCACTAGGGAGCTTCAGCAAATAAGTTCCGATGGCGACCGCAGCAACCTTTGCTCCATTGCCAACTCGCAAATTTGACTCCCCTCTGACAAGTCTTCTTCTATTCCTTAGCCCCTGTATGTCATTACATATATGTGAGCTACACCCAGTATCCAATACCCAAGTGTCTAAGAAAATAGAATGACAATCAATAACGAAGATACCTGAAGAGGATGGGGCACCGGATGCCTTTTTCTTCTTCATGGACTCAAGATAAATCTTGCAGTTTCTTCGCCAGTGGCCTTCCTTGCCACAGTGATGGCAAGTGCCCTTTTGCACTGGTTCCGCCTTCTTTGCCTTTTCCTTTCCTTTCTTCTGTTCTTTTGCCTTCCTCTTAGAACCTTTCTTTGAGGAATCAACTAACAGAACCGCCTTCTCCTCATGCTTTACAGAAGGCTCCACAGTCTTCAGCATATTGAGGAGCTCGGGAATGGTGGATTCCAATTTGTTCATCTGATAGTTCATCACAAATTGCGAGAAACTCTTGGGCAAACAATGCAGAATTAAGTCAATACTTAACTCATGATCCATCACAAAACCGAGGGTAGCTAGCCGCTCGATGTACCCGTTCATCTTTAGCACAAACTGTACTACAGACGAACCTTCTTGCATCTTCGTGGTGAAGAGGAGCCTAGAGACCTCGAACCTTTCGGATCTCGCTTGCTCATCGAACAACTCATGAAGATGGAAGACCATATTGTTAGCATCCATATGCTCATGCTGCTTTTGCAGCTCAGGTACCATCGCCGCTAGCATGATGCAACTCGCCACCTCAGAATCTGCCACATGTTTCTGATAGACCAACATTTGGTCTGGAGTTGCATCATCCTTAGGACGGTCAGGAAGAGGCTCTTCAAGGACATATGCAAGCTTTTCCGCCTTGAGAACAATTCTCAGATTTCTAAGCCAGTCCAGGAAGTTAGGCCCAGTCAGTTTGTTCGAATACAAAATAGTGCGCAAATTCAAAGACGTCATGATCAATTTATTGACCTAGAAATACAAAACGAGCATATATGAGGAAATGATTTTAAAATGCATCAATATACATTTATAAATCCCATTCATTTTTCGAATTTCAAAAACCCCAAAATCACTTCGGGAGATTGTAGGTCCATCTCCGAATGGGATGATATCCATCATAGTTATGAACAACCTTGGAGAGAGTCCAACAAGCCATTCATAACTACGACGGTAGGTAGCATCTATACCGATTGCATATCCCGTATATGCAACTATCACAATGTGCTATCAACTAATTGAATGTTCACACATACATCGGGTTGTTAACACATTAACAAGTATGCATCATATGCATAGCACCCAACTTCACCTCCCTTTACATCGACCTTGGAGAGAGTCCAACAAGCCGATGCTCGTTAACGCCAACCCATTAATCAGGACATAGTTTTAATATGGTTAGAGCGCATTCAACCAATTAGCCCAGCTTGGAGAGAGTCCAACAACCAAAGCTAATGATTGACCTCTGACTCTTACCATATTAGTATTAAACTATTCCATGGTTTGAACATATTCAGGTTTGAGCCGGGCTTGGAGAGAGTCCTAACAACCCAAACAAGAAATGTAACCGTTCTAAACCATATTAATGGAAGGTGTAGGCTTTAATATTGATTTAAAGGTTTTTATGTCTCATCCTCTTTGCATGCAAATAACTATTATCTACATGGCATGGCATACATGGCATACATCTACATGTCAATGACATGCATGGCATAATGTTATGCATCTAATGCAATTACATGGCATACAATTATGTCATGTATATAATTTCCTTATATGTCATAACTATTTATGGAAATAAAATATGTTTAAGATTTGATTCTCAAAATCAAATCATAATTAAATTAGGAAACAAATTTCAAAATCTAATCACATATTTTATTCATGGAATTATTTGATTAAGGAAAATCTATTTAGGAAACCAATTTCCTAAATCATTAAAACTACTTATGGAAATAAAATATTTTAAGATTTGATTTCAAATCAAATCATGATTAAATTAGGAAACAAATTTCCAGAATCTAATCAAATATTTTATTTATGGAAAATATCAAATTTCCATAAATACTTCCAACTTTCCAAAAGTGGAAGATTTACAAATACTTCTAGACTTTCCAAAATTGAAAATTTCCATAAATACTTCTAAATTTCCAAAATTTAGAAAAATTTCAAGAAATACATTATGACTATCGCAAACCATTTTACGATTATGAAAACACAACTCGGCTCGATACACTGCTGTTTGTTTCCCGCAGACCACAAGGCAGGTGTGTGTTCGATCATGTTTCGTAAACATGAGCACAAATGAAGCATATTAAAAATAATAAATCTATATTTATTACAACACACACAACACACGCAGATGCTATTACAACAAGTGTAGACATAACCGTAAATTAAAATTTGCAATAAAGAAATTAAACTACATTTATACCTTCCAGATGACGTGTAGCTGGAACTAAGATCAACCGAACGATCCTCGTAGAAGAATCGCTCTATCCGTGATCCACGCCGAGCTCTCGGGATGACTTCGCTTAAGCCATTACAAGCTTCGCCTTTCAGACGGTTACTAGCCTCGTGGTTGAAGACGACGTGATCGAGATGATCACGATCCGAATCCAAATTCGGATCCAAAACCGAGTCCTCAAAACTCGCTTCTCCGAGAGGTATTCGCAACCGCTTGACGAATCCTTCGCCTCCACTCGAGAGGATTACCGGAGATCAAATCCTCGATAAGTTAGCCGCTGTCGAGGCACTCAACCGCCGCCCAAACGACGCCCGACAAGAGGAAAGAAGCTGTCCGTAAAAACTGACAATAAATGGTGGAGGAGTAGGCGCTCGCCAAAAAAACAAGGAAGAATTGCCTCACCTTGATGCCAAACCTAAGGAGGATCACCGAACTCTTCCGCAGCAGGTCGACCGGGCGAGGAGGAAGGAAGCAGCCTTCAGGACGGCCGAGGTTGAGGAGCCACAAGCTGGGCGGCGCAACAAGATGTTGGTCCGAATTCAAAAGGGTGAGGTGGGCGGCCAAACCATTAGGGTTTTGGATTAGGTTTAAGCCCTATTTTATAGAGAACTAATTCTCTTAATGGTTAATGGATCATATCCATAAAGCCCAAGTAACCCGCCTCCATTAAGATAAGTTAAAATAAACCAAACCATGATGGTTTATTTTAAGTTAAAACGAACCAACCAACTTTGGTTCATTCGCTTAATATAAACCAAACCCTTTGGTTTATTCTCATCCATTGGATTAGAACCAAACCATTTTGGTCCATCCATTATGTCTTCATAAGACACGCCCATCCACGCCTCCATTGCGCATCAAACAATTTCATGTTTCGCTTATGTTTGGTCCAACCAAACATAGTTTCTCTCGGCCGAGAATCCCATTCTCAAGCTCGCTTTAAATCTTTGGATTACACTCAAAGCAGGTGACCAAATAGGTTCTCGGTTTATGTTGGCCGCCTATAATTAACCATTAATTATAGAACCATCATGAGTGGCACCTAGTAGTACATCATGATCCCCAATTAACCGAAAAGATCAACGGTTGATCCGTAACTATTTCTCAAACCCTTCGAGTTCGAATGAATCGCGCCCCATTCCTTCACTCATCTTATACCCACTTGGTTCGTGACATGGTCTATAGTGTCCCCTCACTAGGTCGACTACGCCACACCTAGCCCAAGTATCATTTCCTCTTCCTACTGATTCTAGTTACTGTGACATTTATCAAGAGTACCTTACTCTAAACATGTAATGCTTTGGCCAAAGACTTTAGTAATAATCCGACGAGAGGCCATGGGTATACATCTCTCGCGAAGGAGTGGTGAATCCTTTATAGGTTATTCAAACACCTTTCGATCACTTCGACTTATACCCAATCATCCCGGGTCCACATCTCCTGAGATGTTTGCTTAAGATGTCAAAGCATAAGTCTCCATGATCAAGATGACTTGAATACCGCAAGTCAAAGGAACATCGTGACTTAAGCCACAAGAAGAACTTCATTCGACATATCTATATATGCAGAGAACCATATGAAGTCTTACTACCGGTCACTCCAATGAACTAGTTACCATAACTAGCATCCACGATTAACTCCGACATCACTATGTCTCCACCAATGAGAATCACCGCTTGGATACACCAAGGAGTATACTGTATAGTCTCGAGCAGAATTGATGGTGTCCAACCATCAATTCATCGACTAGGATAATTCGATACATCACAATTACACATGTAGAGATATCACTAGTTGTGATCCAATCACAAATTCTCTCATGCTGTGAATCGTATCGTGGACATTCAGTAAATGAGTTTAAGATCCAATCAAATACATTAAACATGTATACTCAAATAGTGAATCTTCATTTATCATATAAATGGTTCATACATAAGGTGATTGCCTTAGGACATCTCTCATCTACATACCATAGCATCGTAATTTATAGCAATGATGAACGAAATATGACAAAAAACAATAATATATCTCAAAGTATAAAGACTAAGTATCAAGCATATGATTAAATAAGAATGGAGTCAAGGTAAAGGTGTCATCACTATCGTAAAAATATTCATGCACCAGAATCAATAAACTACTTGACCAAGGTAGATATTACCCACCTATTATATATATTGTTCTGATTGTCTTCGCGTCCGCAAACCCATCTCATATAAAGATCAAGGTACAACGTCACATTACAATTTAGTTCTATCTGCATAATGATCAAATCAATCTTACTTTGATTTCATATTCTAATCTACTAAACGAATATTAACTAACGGATCCGCTCTAAAATCCACGACTAATCTTCAAACAATTGCGACTTAAGAACAACTAATTTCATCATCACACTTGATCCTAGACTTAACCTTCTAGCTTCTCCATCAGCCTTGCGCCTCTAGGATTCTTTCGAGTCCACGACTCCTTTATCCTTGCACTTGCCTTCAAAATCATCCCTCGGTTTCGTCATGCTTTGGGTTTCTTCTTTGCCAAAGTCCGCTTGGACTTTATGCCACCAAGACTATATGCTTTGACTTACGCTGCCAAGACCTTGCCTTTGGACTTCCTTTGCCAAGGTCCACTTGGACTTTACTCCGCAAAGACTACATGCTTGGACTTATGCTACCAAGACCTTCCCCTAGACTTTCCTTGCAAAAAATAGAGGGATAAAGAAATACCCATTATTTTAATTGAAACAAAGTTCAAAACTATAAAAATCATTAATGGTTTGGTTAACTTTGTATCAAAATCATCAATGACGATTGCTATCAAATGATAGACTTCACCAAGGGTTTCAAAAATGATTATAAAATTGTGCTCAACCCTTAAGTTTAATCAAGGTCTATTGGATCATAAAAAATACACAGATATAATAAAATTTGCATGTAATTCCAAAATGAAATAAAAACATTGTGTCAAGGACCAAGCCTTACAAATACCAAACACTCAAAAAAGCAAAAACACACACAACAGTGCCTAACTATGGACCCTCTACATCATCATCCACCTCCATCATATGTGTATCACCGGCAACAGGATGACCAACACCAGAGGATGATTGGAAATACTGTGACTGATGTCCTGGTTGAAAGGAGTGTAGAATCACAAGCATCACATGTTGCTGCCACTCCATCGTATCAAGATAGGAGATGACCTGAGTCTGAAACTCATGATGCTCCAGGCTAAGCTCCTCTAAATGCATATCGATGGACTCCTCAAAATCCACAAAGTGCACTACAAAGTCAGAGTCCGACATAGCATCATCTTCCGTAGCTACGGCAGGGCCGACTCTAGCGCCATCTACTAGGTGTCGCCCATCCTCCCATGTCATGGAGCTACTAGCGGGCTTCAACCCTACCAAGGAAAAAGTCCTAGCATTCATTGGATCATACTTTGTGGTGATGGGATTGATCACCCCTTTGGGGACATAGATGCAGACGGAACCAAGCCACTCTATAATCACATGACCGTAGGGCATATGGGCCTTCCCACTGTTGGGTTCAATGAAGTGAATAATGCAATGGAAGGTATTTAGGTTGATATTGACATCGAGTGCATGACGAAATGCATACATGAGAAAGAAATGTGGGGTTCAAACTAAGGCTAACCCACGAACGACAATGGGTAGAATGCAATGGATAATGACCTTATAAAGAACATTATCTTTTCTTATAGGTCATTGGATGGAAAAAGATTAACACCAAGTTATCAGGCGGTTAAAAAATTGATCAATGAGAGAATCCAAAGTAACAACCTCAAAAGGTGAAGGGAGAGGCTCAAGGAGAGAAGGATAGAAGACAAGATCACTCTCTGATGAGTGACATCCTAGGAAGTCCTCCCATATTTGAGGAGTGAATTCTAGGTCACGCTGAGCAATGTAAATCCTATACCTCAAGACATCCCCAATAGATCGTAGATTATTGAAGAATTCAAAAAACAAAGAGGAATTGATAGGGTGTTCACAAAAGAATAATGATTCTAACTTGTAGTGTTTGATGATTTGTACTATGTCAAAGCAATGTGCATGGAAAAACATATCATCTAACGACCTAGGTGGAATGAGTTAAAACTGCAAGGAATTTGCTTCCCGCTTCGGTCACTCGTGCATGGCGATATTATCTACGTCCCCGGATTAAAAAAAAAATAATCCTTGACGAAGACAGATTACCCAAGCAACCGATCCATCATCGTGATATTCGATTCGAGTTGTCTCTTGAACAAACTTATTGTTCAAGCAACCTAACTTTTTTCCTCGATTAGCCGCGGAATAGATGATGTATGTGTTAGGGCAATCTCTTGCCGTAATATAGTTTTGATGGTGTGGCAAAGGGTATAAGTTAGTCTGTTATGTTGATTTGATATGTGCGTTGAAGTTGTGCAGGACTTAGTAATTCGCACATGGAGCCGTGGCAAGTTTCACATCTCATGACTCGTGCCTTGAGTCGGTGAAGGATAGCTTTACGGAAGCCGTGCGCTTGGAGCATCCGAGGGACCGCCGGACGAGGAGCTTGGAGTGAAGCCGGAGGAAGTAGACTTCGAGGCAAGAAATGCGAAGGAGCATTGCAGAGTCGTGTGCCTGATGCTGCCGAGGGACGTGGCCGCGAACGAAGAGAACTTCGAAGGTGAGGGACTTCGAGAGATGAGAGTGATGAATGTAACCCGGGAAGGGGTAGCTCTTAGGTGAAACTTGGTCATTTGGCCAAGTGTCGGATGAGTTTTTCGACATCGATCGCCATGTCATGGCGTCATCGCTCTGAGTCGATGGGTCGATCGACTGGTATAAAACCAGTTTAGTGCTTGGCAGTCGACTGCTATGGACTGGCAGTCGACTGATGGCACTGTGCACGGGCACAGAATGGAGTCGACTCCATTGAGCACTCGACTGATCGAGCATCAGTCGACTGATGGTAGGATCAGTCGACTGATGCCAATACCGTTGGATGGAATCCAATGTGGAAAGCGGTCGTTATTGGGCAACGGCTACGGGATCAGTTGACTGATCGAGGGCATCAGTCGACTGATCCTGTGTCAACGGGAAGAAACCCTCTTTCTCTATAAAAAGGAAGGGGGTGGGGGTTTGGGAGGCTAATGCTTATGCTCTAATACTCTCCTAAGTTCCCTAAAGCTTTCCATCCTCTTACTCAAGCTTATTTCTATTATATTTGTAAGAGGAGTGTTTTTGTGTAAAGAGGTTACCTCCACCTAGCTTTGTGCAAAGGAGAGATCTAGTGGATAGATTTGGAGGAGTGATTCACCTTGGACGAATCGGACCGTGGATTAGCGGCATAGCCGTGAACCACGTTACATCTCGTGTTTGTATTGCTTGTTTATATTTTTCTTGTCTTTATTTATATTTGCATATTCCGCTTGCGCTAACATTTTGTAGACGAGCAAAATACGACATCCATCGTAAGAGGGCTATTCACCCCCTCTCTAGTCGGCCAACCGATTCCCAACAAGTGGTATCAGAGTAAGGTTGCTTGTCACCGGACTAACTGCCACAACAAGCTCTACATCTCAAATGGCTGGCTCAAACATCCACCCACCGAAGTTCGACGGCGAATTCTCTTGGTGGAAAAAGAGAATGGAGGTATTCTTCGAAACCAACTTTGAAATATTATTAATTATGGAAAACGGTTTCGAGTTGCCTAGGAACGAAGATGGGGAGCCATTGGAAAAATCGAGATGGAGCAAAAGACAAAGAGAGGAGTATTTGTCAAATTCAAAGGCCAAGCACCACCTCTACAATGTGTTCCCTCAACAAGAAGTCAATAGGATAGGGGAGTGTGCTAGCGCCAAGGAAATGTGGGAGAAATTAATAGAGATTCATGAAGGCACATTCGAGGCAAAGCTAGCAAGGAGAGATGTCCTTCGCTCCCAATTGTCCAATATCAAACTCGAAAAGGGAGAGAAGGTAAAATCCATAAACTCTAGATTTAAGGAAATTCTAACCGGTTTAACAAGTGTAGGTGAAAAGCTTTCCAACTGGGATATGGTAATGAAGGCCATAGATGCCTTTCCCCGGTCCTCAAGATGGAGTTCCATGGTGGATTCATTTTACATCTCCAAGAACTTGGAAGTAAGTACCTTGGAGGAGTTTTTCTCAACAATGGAGCTCCACGAAACTAGGCTTGAAGGAATACAAGAAGAGCCTAGAATTCAACCCTCAAGAGGAGTAGCCTTAATGGCAAAAAAGGGAAAGAAGAAGATGGAGATTCCCTCCTCCTCCGACGATGAAGCATCCTCATCCTCCTCCATGGATAGCACCGAAGAAGCATATATGGTAAGGAGGGTAAGACGTGCTTTAAAGGGTTTTAAATTTAACAAATCAAATGATAGGAATAGGAGACCAAGAGGGAAGATCATATGCTACAATTGCCAAGGAGAGGGACATATAAGGGATAATTTTCCCCTCCTAAACAAGAGCAAGGAAGAAAGGAAGAAGAAAAGAAGAAGAAGAAGGGGAGCAAGAGAAAGGAAGAAGAAAAGAAGGCCAAGGAAAAGGGAAAGGCCATGGCACTCAAAGCGAAGACATGGGATGACCTTGCCTCTTCATCCTCATCCGAAGAAGAAGAGCATGTCTACTCCAACCTAGCACTAATGGCTCTTCATGACTCGGATTGCTCCTCCTCCTCAAATGAAGAATCAAGCACAAGTGGGGAGAGCTCAAATGAAGGGGGAGCTTCTACATCCTCATCATCTGAAGAAGAAGAAGAAGACATGGAAACTATGGTAACGAATGCCTCTCCTAAGAAAATAGTTTCCATAATTTCTAGTTTAGCTAAGGACTTATTTGGAATGAAAAAGAAAAATAAAAGCATGCTTGATCAAATTAACGATTTAGAGCATAAGCTAGAAAATGCATTCTTAAATGATAATGATAATATTTCTTCTAGCTTAAATGATGCATGCTCACATGAATATATGCCATTTAATGTTAGTGATGCATGTATGGATGAAAATAGGGCTCTAAGGGAAAAGGTAGATTACTTGACAAAAGTCCTAGAAAAATTTACAATTGGCTCCAACACCCTTAACATGATAATTGGGAGCCAAAGAGCTAGCTTCAATAAGAAAAGCCTAGGATACAAAGAAAAGAAAAATGAAAAGGCCTACAAATGCCTAATTGCTAGGGGACAAGATAAGAAGAAAGTAATAGCTAAGAAATGGATCCCCAATGAGTACTTAGTGAACCCAATAGGAAAGAACTTATTTTGGGTTCCAAACTCCATCCTTAAGGGTTAGGATAACCCTAGGGTAGTCAACCATATGCAATTGACCTATATCATATTTTGGTTGACTTAGGATGATGGGACAACATTTTTAAATAGTGTTGGGTGATGATAACGTACCCATAAATAGATAATAATGCTTAAATCATGATGATTGAAGTAATTCCTACACATGTTTGCAATCATGATTTATGCTATTGATATTTGGCACATAATCATGAGAAATAGGGTTAAATCATGCTTTAGATGATACTTTGCTCATTATGATGATATAATACCTAATGCATGATTATTAATTGATGAATACTTCAGGTTCATGATCATAATGTAAAATTAATTGATATATGCTTTTATGATCATGAGGTTTGTTAGGTTGATACTTAACCTTGATAGAATTGTATGAATATAATGGTTAAGTATATACAAATCCCCCCCTAGGATGCATCTCACACTCACCATAGGCTACCTTGATTGCAAACTTAGCATGAGTGAGATGTTAGGATGATACAAATGTCCACTAGTCCCTATGGCATTTAGATGGTCATTTAATGTATCAAAATAGCAATAATAGACCAATCATGGGGAAGGCTTATGTTTAATTCATAGACATATTGCCCAAAGATCATGGTTGGATATTTCATATGTTTTCAAAACAATTTCTTACTTTAAAATCTATGTATTCATGTTTTGAAACAATTAGAATCAAAACTAAGTGTTAAACTTGATACTTTTATGATAAAAACCTAGTAGTTTTTAAAGCTTTTGGATTTTTGGCAAATACGTGGAAATATAATGATTTTTCATGAAAACCTATTTTTCACTGATAGATATACTTAAAAGAAATGTGTTCCCCAAATTTCATGATTTTTAGGATTTTCTAGAATTTTTAACGATTAAAATCATGAAATCAAAATCATGTGCCAATGATCGACCGAGTATCCAACCAATGATCGATGGCCTCAAAATCGTAATTTGAGGACGAATTATGAATTTAAATCAATTTTTGGTATTTTTCCTTCTCTTAGACTTGATGCCATGAGTTTATAACTTAATATTAATCTTCTTGATGGTGTCAAAGGGGGAGAAATAATTATGTTTAAGTTATGATAGGGGGAGAAATTGTAGAGAGAGTTTCATGGATTAAGGGGGAGTTGCATGTTGCTATATCATGTTTATATTTACATGCTTTCTTACCTTAAAATTTTTTATCAAATATTTTTACCTAACTTAAAAGGATTGCCACACATCAAAAAGGGGGAGATTGTTAGGGCAATCTCTTACCGTAATATGGTTTTGATGGTGTGGCAAAGGGTTTAAGTTAGTCTGTTATGTTGATTTGATATGTGCGTTGAAGTTGTGCAAGACTTAGTAATTCGCACATGGAGCCGTGGCAAGTTTCACATCTCATGACTCATGCCTTGAGTCGGTGAAGGATAGCTTTACGGAAGCCGTGCGCTTGGAGCATCCGAGGGACCGTTGGACGAGGAGCTTGGAGTGAAGCCGGAGGAAGTAGACTTCAAGGCAAGAAACGCGAAGGAGCATTGCAGAGTCGTGCGCCTGATGCTGCCGAGGGAGGTGGCCGCGAACGAAGAGAACTTCGAAGGTGAGGGACTCCGAGAGATGAGAATGAGTGAATGTAACCCGGGAAGGGGTAGCTCTTAGGTGAAACTTGGCTATTTGGCCAAGTATCGGATGAGTTTTTCCCGACACCAGTCGACTGCCATGTCATGGCAGTCGACTGCTCTGAGTCGATGGGTCGATCGACTGGTATAAAACCAGTTTAGTTCTTGGCTGATCACATGGATCGGCAATGATCGATGTCGGCGATGATCGCGGGGAATGGATCGATCGATGGCACTGCGCACGGGCAGAATGGAGTCGACTCCATTGAGCACTGATCGATCGAGCATCGATCGATGGTAGGATCGATCGATGCTAATACCGCTGGATGGAATCCAACGTAAAAGCGGCCGATTATTTGGGCTACTACGGGATCGATCGATCGAGGGCATCGATCGATCCTGTGTCAACGGGAAGAAACCCTCTTCCTCTATAAAAAGGAAGGGGGTGGGGGTTTGGGAGGCTAATGCTTATGCTCTAATACTCTCCCAAGTTCCCTAAAGCTTTCCATCCTCTTACTCAAGCTTATTTCCATTATATTTGTAAGAGGAGTGTTTTTGTGTAAAGAGGTTACCTCCACCTAGCTTTGTGCAAAGGAGAGATCTAGTGGATATATTTGGAGGAGTCATTCACCTTGGACGAATCGGACCGTGGATTAGCGGCGTAGCCGTGAACCACGTTACATCTCGTGTTTGTATTGCTTGTTTATATTTTTCTTGTCTTTATTTATATTTGCATATTCTACTTGCGCTAACGTTTTGTAGACGAGCAAAATACGACATCCATCGTAAGAGGGCTATTCACCCCCTCTCTAGCCGGCCAACCGATTCCCAACAGTACGGATCGCTGGTTTTAGTGTTTATCTTCAAAGTATAAGTAAATTAGCCACATGCATTATACAAAAGAACTTAAATCAAAATAAACAAGATTATACCTCTTGATCTTCTATTGTATGTCGTATCCTCCTCTTGAACGTTGTGTGGGCAATGATCCTCTAAGAGTTGAAACTTCCTAGATGTGTTTCTTCCCTTCCTTGTTCTCTCCGAACAAAGGTAAGAATACGCAACACTTCTTCTCCTATCTAGCGCCGACCACCAAGCCACCAAACTTGTTGTTGCCACAGGCCAAGGAGAGGAAGAAGGAGATGGTGTGGGCGCTGGCCAAGAGCTCCAAGGGAAGAAACCTTAACACTTGTTGTCGTCGGCCAAAGGAGAAGAAGAGAGGGATATGGGCACCGACCAAGAAGAGAAAGGAGAAGAGGGGCGCCAGCTAAACCTTAGGAAGATAAGAAAACCTTCCACTTGTTGCCGCCCAAGACCTCTCTAAACCCTAGCCGCCCAACTCAAGAAGCAAACCCTAATCTCCAAAAGGATTAGTTGCTGCCCAAGCAAAGGAGCAAACCCTAGAATTCCAATTCTATCATGTCGCCCAACCCTTTGCCTCCTATTTATAGATTTTGCCCAAACCTCCTTTTAATCGTGTCCGTTGGATCTATGTTTCATGAGGGTTTTAATAGGCTACAATAGGGACCATGAGGAGGAGTTGGATCTTGGCCACCCAATGGATCTAACCCACATAAAATCCGATCCATTAATGATAATCCATTCCACTAGAGGATTATCATTGATCTACCTCACCAACCCCCATAAATAAATATAGGCTCCATATATTAATTGTACAAATATCTCCTCGTATTTAAGACCTCAAATGTTCGTCAATTAATTAATTTACCGACGAATAATTAATCAACATCTAACTCCATGAGTAGTACCACTCAACCTTATCATCATGCCAGACCAAATCCACCTGCAATGTTTACATGATGATCCTTATGAGCTCCTCAAGGGGACATTATCATTTTAATACATAGGACATGATTTCCTCCTATAATCAACAGCACACCATATAAATAATATCATTTCCCAACTTACCGAGCCTATCAATTTAATCTATAAATCTCGTCCATTGGTAAATCATAAAAATAAATACTAAGTACATGTGCCCATTATTATATCGGGATTAAGAGCATGTACATCATAATATCCGAGGTCCAATTCAATTATGTAATCAGCAATAAATTGAATCACCTCTAAGTCGGTCCTGCTCAATACACACAAAGTGTACTAGTGTAATTCTATGGTCAAGACAAACCAATACCAAATTACACTACAACCATACCAATGGTTTATCCAAAACCATCTCGGTTGTGAGCCTCTACTTATACTCTATAAGGAACTGATAACATGATCTTCTGTGTGACACCACACACCATGTTATCTACAATGTAATGTATCAGACAATATGCATAAACATAAATATGTAAACAATGATCATGTAATTCTTATTTCAAAAATAAAGATATTCATACAAATAATTGACTTTTCAGTATAGATCCCAACAATCTCCCACTTATACGACTATGTTGTCCTCATACTGTCATACATCTGATTCCCATTCCCTCCACATGCCTATCAAAAGCTCTCGCTAAAAGGCCTTAGTGAAAGGATCTACCAGATTATCCTCTGATGCAATCTTGCCGACAGCAACTTCTACCCTCTTTACGATCTCTTGTATCAGGTGGTACTTGCGCTCAATATGTTTACTTGCCTTATGGGCTCGTGGTTCCTTCGAGTTTGCAACTGTACCACTGTTATCACAATAAATTGTGATAGTTCTGAGAAAACCAGAAATCACAACCAAGTCCATCAAGAAGTTCCTGAGCCATACAACTTCTTTGGTTGCCTCAAAGGCTACCACATACTTAGCTTCCATGGTGGAGTCTGCCATGCATTTCTGCTTGACACTTCTCCATACAATGGCTCCACCTCCCAAAGTAAACACAAAACCTGAGGTAGACTTATTGTTATCCCTATCTGATTGGAATTCTGAATTTGTGTAACCCACAAGGAGTAATTGATCTGCCTAATATACTAGCATATAATCCCTAGTCCTTCTGAGGTACTTCAATATATGCTTTACCGCAGTCCAATGTTCCTGTCCTGGATTACTCTGATATCTGCTAACCATGCTGATGGCAAAGCAGATATCCGACCTCATACATAACATAGCATACATGAGGCTTCCTACCGCCGAAGCATAAGGAACTGCCTTCATCTCCTCTATCTCTTTTGATGTTCTAGGACACATCTCTTTAGATAAAGGTACTCCATGCCTAAAAGGTAGAAAACCTTTCTTGGAGTTCTGCATGCTAAAATGAGCCAAAATGGTATCTATGTATGAAGCTTGAGATAAGCACAACATCCTTTTCCTGCGATCCCTTATAACCTTGATCCCAAGGATGTGTCCCACTTCTCCCAAGTCCTTCATATCAAACTGTTTGGACAACCATACACTTACGTCTGATAACACCATGACATTGTTGCTAATTAACAAAATATCATCTACGTATAGTACAATAAATACCACTACGTTTCCATCACATCTCTTGTATACACAAGACTCATCCGGACTTTGAATAAATCCATAAGACTGGATTACCTCATCAAAGAGGATGTTCCACGGTCTTGAAGCTTGCTTCAATCCATAAATGGACCGATTAAGCTTGCACACAAGATGCTCTTTGCCCTTTGCAATGAATCCCTCTGGTTGCTCCATATAAATGTTTTCCTCAAGACTTCCATTAAGGAAAGTTGTCTTGACATCCATCTGCCACACCTCATAATCCATATGAGCAATAATACATGAGAGAATCCAAATAGACTTAAGCATGGCTACCGGTGAAAAGGTCTCCTCATAATTGATCCCCTCTTTCTGAGTATACCCTTTCGCAATAAGCCTTGCTTTGAAGGTCTCAACCTTCCCGTCTATTCCTCTCTTTCTTTTGTAGATCCACTTGCATCCAATGGTTTTTACACCATTGGGTGGTTCTACTAGCTCCCAGACCTGATTTGAATCCATAGATTCTATCTCAGAATTCATTGCACTTTGCCAAGATACTGCATCTTTATCTTGGATTGCCTCGTCATATGTTCTGGGATCAGGTTCATGTTCGCCATGGACCAAATCAGAAGATTCTCACAAGAACATAAATCTATTAGGTTGTCTAACAACCCTCCCACTACGATGAGGTATCACCTGTGTATCCTCTGTGACACGCGATGCATTCACATATGGTATATCCTCTTGTACCGGTGGTACTGAAGTAGTGACTTCCCCTCTCAATTCCTCCAGAACAATCTTACTCATGGGGTTGTGGTTCATCACATAGTCTTCCTCTAAAAATCTGGCGTTCGTGCTAACGATCACCCTCTGATCTCTAGGACTATAGAACAAACCACCATCCATTCCTCTAGGATAGCCTATGAACATGCACACTTCTGTACGAGGTTCCAACTTACCAGCATCTGCCTATAGCACATGTGTTGGGCTCCCCCTAATCCGAATATGTCTCAGACTAGGCTTTCGCCCAATCCACAATTCTGTGGGAGTAGAAGGCACTGATTTAGATGGTACCAAGTTCAGAATATACACTGCCATATCCAGAGCATACCCCCAGAACGAATCTGGTAACTCGGAATAACTCATCATCGATCTAACCATCTCCATAAGAGTACTATTCCTTCGCTCTGCTACACCATTCTGCTGGGGTGTGCCAACTGCAGACAATTGGGATTGAATCCCAGCCTCTGATAAGTAATTCCTAAACTCTCCCAAGAGGTACTCACCACCACGATCAGATCGTAGTGTCTTGGTACTTTTACCTTGACGTTTCTCCACATCAGCCTTGAATTCTTTGAACCTGTCAAAGCATTCAGACTTGCAGCGCATCAAGTAAATGTATCCATATCTTGAATAATTGTCTATGAAAGAGACAAAATATTCTAAACCACCTCTATCCTGGATAGATATAGGACCACACAAATCAGAATGAACCAATTCCAACACATCTTTGGCTCTATACCCCTTGGCCTTAAAAGGCCTCTTGGTCATTTTACCTTCCAAGCAAGATTCATAGGTTGTGAAATCATCCACCATTAATGAACCCAAAGGTCCATCAGCTATCAACCTTTGAATTCTACACAGGTTAATGTGACCTAACCTTAGATGCCAAAGATACATTTGGTTCATTTTTGAAGGTTCTTTTCTCTTATTAGATTTAGAAGATGAGTTATTTAATTCTATTTGCATTGTGGGAGCTATTGGTTCAAGTGTATATAAATTTTCTACCAACACACCAGAACAGATAATCTCCCTATTCCTTTTTATAACAACTCTGTCATTAAAAGAAATAGAATATCCATCCAAAAATAATTTAGAAACCGAAATCAAATTCTTTCTAAATAAAGGTACATAAAGGCAATTTCTCATAACCAAAGTTTTATTCCTATCAAAAGATAAATAAACATCTCCCACTACAATAGTCGCCACCTTTGTAGCATCGCCCAAGTAAACGGTAATCTGTCTCTCATCTAGTCATCTAGTTTCCTAGAACCCCTGCAAAGTATTGCAGACATGATCAGTAGCTCCCGTATCTACACACCAGGTATCGATAAATAACACCGCTAAACATGTTTCAATGACTAGACCAAAAGATATACCTTTGTTTTGCTTTCGGTTGGGGCAGTCCTTCTTCCAATGTCCAGTCTACTTGCAAGTGAAGCACTTGCCTTTCGGCTTCTTCACTCCTCTCTGAGTTCCTCCCGCCACCTTTGCTCCACCTTGTTTCTTCTTCTTCTTGCCTTTCGGCTTAGAAGTAGAAACCTTCTGAGCAACCATGGCCTGAGCCTGAGCACTCTGATGAAAAAGTCCCTCTGCCGCCTAGAGTTTTGTCAGAAGCTCCGCCAACGAATACAACCTCTTGTTCATGTTGTAGTTCAGGAGAAACTACTCAAAACTCCTAGGTAAAGATTGGAGAATGATATCGACCTGGGTTTCCCCATCGATCTCAACTCCAAGGACTTCCAGCTCATTCAAATGAGCCATCATCTTGAGAACATGATCCCTCACGGGGGTTCCCTCGACCATGGTGGTCGTCATCAAGTTCCTCATGGCTTCCTACCTCGTAGCCCGATTCTGGTGTCCGAAAAGTTCCTTGAGATTGAGCTTCATGTCATAAGCAGTAAGAATGGCTTGATGCTGATGTTGCAATACATTTGACATAGAAGCCAAAATGTAACACCATGTCATCTCATCAGCCTTTATCCACTTCTTATAACTCTCTTTCTCCTTTTCCCCTGAATCATTCGCAGGCTTAGGAAGACACTCTTCAAAGAGTACATACTTGTACTCCTTAGCAGTCAAGACAATATCTAGATTCCTTTTCCAATCAACATAATTGGGTCCAGTAAGTTTATTTTCCTTTAGTATCATAACAAGTGGGTTGAAAATCATTTTTGAAAAACCTAAGAATCACATAGATCAAAACATTAGATTTCAAAAATTTATTGATTCCTCAAACAATAAAATTTTAAAATCAACCAACACCTCTAAACACCGAGAATATCGCATGTCATGATAGTGTGGACATATACGAATTCTACATTTGTAAGAGGAGGTTTTACCCATTAATTTTATTATCCTGTCAACCTTACTTTTTGACAAATAAAATTAATAGTTGGTTCCTCTTCGGCCCTGCAAATAAAAGCAGTGACTCCGATGGGGAGGATACTCCTATTTGCATCTAAGTGTTCACCATTACCCGATACTTAGGCAATTATCTCAGATTATGTATCTTTCGATGAGGAAGTACTCACGCTCCTAAATAATTTTCTATAATCATATTTGACCTTGTGATTCGCAAAACAAACTCATCCGATGGGGAGGAAGGCACTCAGAGCCGACGCGCAAGTTTGTTTGCATCACATGTAAAATTATAATGGAGGCCATGGGAATTTTTTAAAAAAAATATCCCTCTCCCACTTAGTAATTTAAAATGAGGAATTTTCCTGGCACACAACATGCATATCAAACAAGAAGCAATAAATATGAAAAAAATATTTTCCAACTATTATGACTTTTATTTTCTAATATGCCTCCCATCGTGTCATCATTCGTCCGCTCCTCCCTATGCCATGCACAAGCCATCCGGAGATCCTAACCGAGAAAAAATTATTTTAATTTACATCCATCGATCCTATACTCCACAAAGGAGTGTACATGAAATCTAGATCAAAAGTAAACTAAAATAAAAGAGTGACTAAATAATGTCGTACTTAATTACAAAAATTAAATACTAGCCTCGTCAACCCCGAGGATTCAAATAATATTACAATTACACACATCCAATCACATACACACACATATGGCCATAATAGTTAGATCTTATGCCTAAACCAAAAAGTTAGCCTACGCACATCCTACTACTATACGACACACATAATATTTGATTAGTGCATAAAAGTAACCAAATCCTAAACACACCAAATCAAAAACCGTGGCTTTGATACCATTTGCAAGGAATTTGCTTCCCGCTTCGGTCGCTCATGCATGGAGATCCTTGTAGGATCGTTAGCGTTGCTAGAAAGGGGGAGGAATGAATAGCTACGCTCGTCTTTTCGATTCGTTGTACCTTTCTACAATGATTAGTACGCAGCGGAAACAAGACAACGAATACAGAAAGAATAACAAACGCAAACACCCCAATTTTACGTGGTTCGGAACACAAGTCCCTACTCCACGGTTGAGCCCTCGTCGGCTCTAGTGATGCACACCACCACTATAAACTTCTCCTTCTCGGTGATACACCGAAGGTGGAGAAACCCTTTTGCACAGTCTATCAGAAACTTTACAAGAAAGCTTACAGTAGTCACTGATGAAGCAGTAAAACAAATATAGATTTCAGAGAGAATGGTACTACTCCTTGCTTGCTGAATCGTTGAAGCTCCTGTGGGATGATGAAGGCTTTTTGAATCAAGAAGCTCTTTCACCCGTGTTGTTTCTTCAGAAAATTATCGTTAGTTATTCTTCTTAACTTTGAAATATATAAGCCCAGAATACTTGATAGCTCGAGCCTGATTAGGGCTTTTTTGCCCGCCCAGTCGAGTCGCCTCAGCTGGTGCTTTGACTAGAGCATTAATTAGCATTTATTAATGGCTTCAACGGTAAGATTTAGACCATAATTAGTTTTATTTTCGTTGAAAACATAGGTCCAGTCGAGACGATGATCCGACGACTGATCGGTGCTTTGGTTCCAATCAACAGAGCAACAATGAGCTCCTAAATCGATAGTCCTTGCGCCTCGCTTGGTTGGATCAAAGCTCTAGTCGTGTCGCCGCCTTGACTGGTAGGCCTTGGTTCCAACTGAATAGATCAAATGAGCTCCCAAATGATCCCTTGCATCCGCTCGCTGATCAAAGCTCTAGTCGAGTCGCCACTCGATCGTAGGTTTTGGTTCCAATCAACAGCAGCAATGAGCTCCCCACGCCCTTGCATCTGCTCGGTGATCAAAGCTCTAGTCGAGTCGCCGCCGACCGATACTGTAACTGTTGTTTGTCCAGAGCGCCGAGCTCCCGACACCTCCTTGCTTCGCTTAGTTGAATTAGCATCACCGAGGCGCCGCCGATCGTATGAGTCAACTCGCCGCCGACAAGAGCAAGAGGTTCCAGCCGAGGCGCCACCGACTACACCTTTACTGATGCCTATAAATTATCGCTCATAGGTCTTCCATGCCAAGAATCATCTCCGGACTTCGTGCAAGACTTCGTCCGGTCTTCACCGCTAAGAGGTCGCGCCCGGACTTCACCGCTAAGACTTCGTCCGGTCTCACCGCTAAGAGGCCGCGCCCGGACTTCATCGCCAAGACTCTCGCTCGGGTCTTCACTTGCCAGGACTCCACGTCCGGGTCTTCATCAATCTTGCATCCAGTCCTCGACCTACAAGAGATTTCCTGAAAATACCTCTCAAACAACCATATGAGATAACACATAATTATCACCTTGACTTAAACCCTTGTCAATCACCAAAAACATCCTTTGGGTCTGATTGCACCAACAATCTCCCCCTTTTTTGATGTTTGACAATACGGTTTAAGTTTAGGTGATGAAATTATAGCACAATATAACGTATTCAAAATTTAATATGTAAAAAGAAGAGATATAGATGTGTAGTTTCAAAAGCTTTAATTTCAGACTTAAAGCCCATCTTCTCCCCCTTTGGCAAACACCCAAAAAGAAAAGTTTTTTATAGAAGCATTCCCCCTGAATTCATTACCCTTAGGTTATCAAATGCACTAACAATATATTTTAGCAAGATAAATGTCAGTCGTGCATTTCTAAAGAAAGATATAAACCACCGGAAGAAAACTTTGACGTACACAGAGATATTAGAAATACATATACAAGCATACACCCAAAAAGTCACCCAAAACATCCTGATATATATATATATTCTTGAATTCAAACTGTTCATACATAAAAAAAACAAAAACTAAATTGCTGAAGATGATGGTTCTGATGAATCCGACATCATGGCATGAAGGAGAGATAGAATTTCCTCCTGCTGGGCAGAGATCTCAGAAAACCGAGCATCTAGCTTGGAGTGAAGCTCTTCGAATTTAGTGTTGATTGACGTACTAAGGTCCTTGAATTGTTTATGAACTCGGCTTGATCTTCCTTGATTCTCGGTATTCGAGACATGGTGGAAGATGGTTCAACAGCTGGACGTTCTTGTTCACCTTCTTCCTCCATATCCCACCTTTCACCCGCTTGATGTCCATCCGCCCACTCAACGGTGCTACCAACTTTTGACATGCTGGCCAAAGAAAAGTTTCTCCACTTTATGAAATCAAAGTCTGTCATCTGCCTAATTTTTCCCCTGCTTGTGTTGATGCCTATGGATTCTAGCCAAAATGTGATGATATGACCAAAAGGCATGTAAATTTTCTTTTGGACAGGAGTTGAGAAGTGGACTATGCAGAGAAAGATGTTTAAAGCAACATTAAAGTTTAAACGTTGCTTTAAGAGATGTAGAGCTAGTAAATGATGTGGTCTTATCTTAGCTTTCCCCCTAGTAACAATTGGAAGGATGCAACCTACAATGACCTTATATAGGACATTATCGGGGGCAGCTAATGCCATGGCCGGAAATAGAGTAAGACCAGTTATGCGGGTTTTTAAAGAAGTACTCATGAATTACATTTATGGAGTATCCCTCAACAGGTTCTTGAATGCTTGGATAGCATTCAAGGGTTGAGTTTGAATCTCGACACTCTAGAAATGCTCTGAGGATATCAGGAGTGAAAGATATGTCCTTTCTGGCTACCCTACTCTTAAAGATGAGCCTATCACTTGTAGGTTGTAGATTGTTGTAGAATTCACTAACTAAGTCTATATTGATGTCATGATCACAATAGACTAGTTTATTAAGCCCATTGTAGTTGATCATTTGTATAACATGTTGAGCATGTTTTTCAAAAAATTCTTTATCTAATGATCTAGTATGCATCAACTTAAATTTGTGGGCAGTAAAGGTATGTTGATGATGTGCGGAGGGAAACCGGGGATCCGTAGATGGATTTTCCTGAGGTGTTTCACTTGACTCGCCTATCCTACGTTTTTGTCTAATGAATGCCAAAATGATGTTCCAAAAAAAAATCAATATGATGGTATGATGAATGCCAATAACCAACACCCAATTAGTTTACCCAATATTACTAAGTCTTGTAATCAAAGAGATGAGTTTAGAAATTTACTTAGGTGCCATTTTTCCTGTTGTTGACTGGTCTTGAGGAATCAGGAAGATGACTTCTGTGAAATCACCTTCTCCAGCTAGAGAAAACAGAACTGGCGAACCCTAGAAAATCTGGCAAAATCTAGGGTTTTAGAAAATCGTCGACTAGGGTTAGGGATTGACCAAAAGAAGGAATGAGGGGCTGGAGAACTTACTTGAAGTTAGTTTAGGAGTGAGTGAGGTAATCTAGGGTTTTGTCGGTGTTAAACTTGGCCGGAGACTTGAACGGCGACAGCTAGGCGACAGAGGAGAAAGAACCGGGGCGAGAGGAGTCGAGGCGAGTCGCGAGTTTGGGAGAGTCGGTAAGTGAAATTCCTTATATATTTCTTAGTTACGCAGTCGAGGCGGTAAGTTGAACGCCTCGACCGTTATATCAGTCGAGGCGCCGGTCGAGTGCGCCTCACTTCGCTTGCTCACATTCTCCACATCGAGGCGATTATTGAAATGTCTCGACTGTTATTCTGAAGGTTCATTTTTGTCTTAGATATTTTAAGTTCCAAATTCGTTGTATTCAGGTATTTAAAACATTTTAAAAGTGACAATATCCTCTATCGACCATATCAAACATATATTGGATGTTTCACTTGAGTTTTAAGATGTCCAACCAATTTTACTTGGTTGGAATGTCCAATTATGTTTTTTAAACCAAATACACATGAATTATGTATCAGTCTTCCCCATAATTGGTCAACTTAATGATTCATGCAGTTTTCAACCGCATTACTCAAGTTATGCATCATAACAAGCAATTTGAGTAAATTGGTTGCTCCTAACATCTCACCCCTATCTAGCAATACACAAGCATAGTTAATCCTATGATTTGTGTGAGATGTTTCCCAAAGGTATCCCAAACATTATTTTCCCATTTCTTTTGAACTTATGAATTAGTCCTTATGATCATGGAGAGTTTTCACTCAGCTGTACACATTCCCAACTCTCTTCTTAAATGACTAAATTCATTTTCTAGAAGAGGTTTTGTGAAAATATCAGCAAGATTAGCCTTAGACTCAACATAATTGAGTATAATATCTCCTCTTGCTACATGATCCCTAATGAAGTGATGTCTCACTTCAATGTGCTTTGTTCTGAAATGATGGACTGGGTTTTTTGTTAAGTTGATCATGCTAATATTATCACAAAGCACTTGCACGTTCTTATATGAAAAACCATAATCCTCCAATGTGTGAGTCATCCATAACAATTGTGACACACTCTCTCCCATGGCTATGTATCTTGAGCCTCGGCAGGAGAGAGCAACACAATGTTGCTTTCGACTTGACCAACCAACTAAAGCTAAACCTAGGAATTGACAGCCCCCACTAGTACTTTTTCTATCTAGTTTGTATCCTGCATAATCTGAATCTGTATAGCCTACTAAATCAAAAGACTCAGTTCGGGGATACCACAGTCCAACTGATATTGTTGCTTTAAGATATCTCATAATTCTTTTAACAGCAACCCAATGAGACTCTTTAGCACACGATTGATATCGTGCACACATGCCCACCGCAAATACTATATCAGGTCTACTTGCTATAAGATATAAAAGACTACCTATGACACTCCTATAATGTTTTAGATCAATAGGTTTACCATCTACATCACTATCTAGATGAGTGTTTTGTGCCATTGGAGTGGCAACCTCCTTCACATTTTCCATGTTGAATCTTTTTAGCAACTCCATGGCATATTTTGATTGACAAACATGAATTCCTTCTTTGGTTTGTTTGATTTGAAGTCCAAGGAAAAATGTCAACTCCCCTACTAGACTCATCTCAAACTCCCTCTCCATGTGTTCTATGAATTCATTGAGATAATCCCTATTGTTTGAACCACAGATTATGTCATCGACATAAATCTGAGCTACAAATATGTCTTCACCGTTTCTTTTCAAAAAAAGTGTGGGATCAATTTGACCTCTTCTAAAACCCCTCTCAACTAGAAAAATTGACAACCTTTCGTACCAAGCACAAGGTGCTTGTTTCAGCCCATAAAGAGCCTTCTTTAGCTTATACACGTGATTTGGAAATTCAGAATTTTCAAATCCCGGTGGTTGTTCAGCATAGACCTCTTCCTTTATAAACCCGTTCAAAAATGCTGACTTCACATCCATTTGATATAATTTGAATCCTATATATGCTGCAAATGCTAGCATTAATCGAATGGATTCTAACCTAGCCACGAGTGCATAAGTTTCACCATAAGCAAGTCCCTCAATTTGATTGTATCCTTTGGCTACTAACCTAGGTTTATTTCTCATTATTTCTCCTTTATCATTTAATTTATTCTTGAATACCCATTTGGTTCCTATTATGGTAGCTTGATCAGGTCTTGGAACTAAATCCCAAACTTGACTTCTCTCAAATTGTTCCAATTCATCCTGCATTGCTATAATCCAGTCCGGATCAAGCAAAGCTTCATCAATTACTTTTGGTTCAATTTCAGAGATTAATGCTACTTGATTCACTTCATTTCTAAAGTATGATCTTGTCCTCACCCCTTGATGGATGTCTCCAACAACTTGGTCTAGGGAATGACTAGTGCCCATTCTAGTGGATCTTGGAACTTGAGATGTTTCTTGAACCTCATTGTTAGATACAATCTCAAGCAACGACCCTTCTGATCTAGATTTTTCATTTTCGGAGTCAGATTTGACTCCCCCTACACTTGTTTCCTCCTTCAAACTTAATCTTTTGAGTTCGACCTTTACTGCATCACTATTATCCTTAGAATCAATTTGGTCTTTACATTCCTCAAAAACCACATTTGACGATTCCTCAACCAAATTTGTTCATTTGTTGTAAACTCGATAAGCCTTACTAGTGAGGGAATATCCTAACAGAACACCTTCATCTTTTGGAATTATCCTAGATGATCCTTAGTGTTTAATATGAAAACCTTGCAACCAAAAACCCTAAGATGTTTGATGCTGGTGGTTTTCCAAACCATAGTTCATGAGGTGTTTTTCCTAAGAATCTATGTATCAAAACTCGCTTTTGAACATAGCATGCAAAGGTTAATTGCCTCAAATTTCACAAGTAACTAGGAAGAGTATACTCATTTAGCATACTCCTCGCAGCTTCTTGCAAAGCTCTATTCTTCCTTTCTACCACACCATTTTGTTGTGGTGTCCTAGGAGTGGAAAACTCATGTTTATAGCCTTTTTCTGAACAGAATTCCTTAAACCTCATATTTTCAAATTCTCCTCCATGATCACTCCTAATTGTTTTAATTGTTGAGTTTTTCTCATTTTCAATTCTTCTACAAAAAGGAATAAAAATTTCTAATGTTTGATCCTTATGTTTGAGAAAGAAAGTCCATGTATATCTAGTATAATCATCTACAACTACCAAGCAATATCTACTTCCATTCAAGGATTTTGTAAAGCTACTATCAAACAAATCTAAATGCAATAAATCTAAAGCATTTAAAGTACTTACAGTGTTCTTGCTTTTATGTGATGCTCTTATTTGTTTACCTTTTTGACATGCATCACATAGCTTGTCCTTTTCGTACTTGAGCAATGGTAGACCCCTCACAAGCTCTTCCTTGGCCAACCTCTTGATATTTTTCATGTTGACGTGTGCTAGTCTCCGATGCCATAGCCATGATTCATCTTCTTTGGACAAAAAACACTTCACATGCTCCTACTAAATTGAACTTGATAGATATTTTCTTTCCTCGTCCCTACTAGCATGATAGTGTCGGTTTCATTATGTTTAATTAAGCATTTAGTTGAATAAAATTCTACTCTATATCCTTCATCACATAATTGACTGACACTTAATAAATTAAAAACCATTCCTCTAAGTAGCAGAACATTCTTAATCCTAAATTGTTCAGATATTACTATGTCTCCTACTCCTATGACTTTTAGTTTGCCACTATTACCAAAAGAAACAGTACCTTTACTCCTGTTTTTAAATGCCGCAAACTTTGTGGAGTCCCCGGTCATGTGCTTGGAGCATCCGCTATCTACGACCCACATCATTAAATACTCCCCCTCGACCGGTACCTAATCAAACACGAAAAACAAGATCTTTTGGAACCCAGTTTTTGGGTCCATTAGCACTTACAACATACTGTTTAGGAATCCAAGCCTTAGTTGTGTTTGCTTTACCAACATGAGTTCTATTGACTAATGACATGAAACTGAATTCCCTTTTTGTTGGTTTGTAGCCTATTCCTGCTCTGTTGTAAACTGCCCTTTGGGCATCTAAAATCATGTTAAGAGTTTGAGAGCTTGTTGTGAATCTCTCAAGTGTGCACTTGAGATCATCAACTTGTGCTCTCAAGAGATTGTTTTCTTCCCTAAGTTTTTTGATTTCATTAGTCTCAATCCTAATTTCTGCAGGAACAGAATCCTGAGTTTTAAGCTCCTCTAATTCTGATTTTAACATCTTAGCTTTAATTTTTGATCTACTCAAGGCATTAGTTAAGCATGCTACTGTTTCATACAATTTATCTAGTTCAGGAGATGTTACCTCATCATCATCAGATGATGATGATGTGTCCTTCCGTGAAGACTCATCTGAATCTGTGTGATCAAACACCATTAGTGTCGTATGCTTGGCTCCTTTTGCTCTGTCTTCATCTTCTGAGGAACTGGAAGAAGAGTCATCCCATGTTGCCCTCAACGCCTTCTTCTTCCTGGACTTGTCCTCTTTCTTGTTGAGATCAGGAAATTCACTCTTGATGTGCCCTTTCTTGTTACACTCAAAGCACACCACATCAGATTTACCTCTAAATTTATGTGATGACTTACCTTTCCTCTTGTCTGCGAAGATTTTCTTTACATCCTTCTTATTGTACTTTCTACTTCTCATCATTCTCCTCACGAAATTGGCTACCTCGCTGGATGAGGACTCGTCGTCACTGTCACCACTAGTCTCATATGAGGATGAAGATGACTCCTTCTTCTTCTCCTTTTTCTTGTTCTCCTTGTATTGCTCACCTGCAACAAAAGCAATACCTTTCTCTTTTGGACCCTTGTTAGCTTGCTCATGTAATTCCATTTCACAAAATAATTCATCCAACTTTATAGTAGACATATCCCTTGATACTTTGAAGGCATCTACCATAGATGACCATAAAGCATTTCGGGGAAAATACTTTAGGACGTACCTAATAATGTCTCTGTTCTCCAAGTTTTCACCGACCGAATGCAGCCCATTCAATACTTCCTTGAACCTTCCATGCAACTCACCAACAGTCTCGCCATCTTTCATAGCAAGATTTTGCAGCTGGTTCATGTAGAGATCTCGCTTTGCTATCCTCGAGTCTCTTGTCCCTTCGTTCAGTTCTATCAGTTTATTCCAAAGATCTTGTGCGATGTTGAACGGACCCACTTTGTTGAGTTGATCCTTCGCTAGACCACATTGCAGAGTCATGGTGGCCTTAGCATTTGCTTGCACCTTGTGTTTTTGTTCAACAGTCCACCTTCCAGACTCAAGTACTTTGCCTTCTGCATCCATCGGTGTCGTGAAGCCTTCGGTTACCGAAAACCACATATCTATCTCAGTCATGAGATAGTACTCCATCCGGCTTTGCCAATACTGGAAGTTCGTTCCGTCAAAGAATGGAGGCATGTTTGTGCTGTAACCTTCTTGCATCGCCATTTGAACTTGCTCTTGCGGTTGTGAATCCGAAGAAGAGCACCAGGCTCTGATACCAATTGTAGGATCGTTGGCGTCGCTAGAAAGGGGGGGGAATGAATAGCTACGCTCATCTTTTCGATTCGTTGTACCTTTCTACAATGATTAGTACGCAGCGAAAACAAGACAACGAATACAGAAAGAATAACAAACGCAAACACCCCAATTTTATGTGGTTCGAAACACAAGTCCTTACTCCACGGTTGAGCCCTCGTCGGCTCTAGTGATGCACACCACCACTATAAACTTCTCCTTCTCGGTGATACACCGAAGGTGGAGAAACCCTTTTGCACAGTCTATCAGAAACTTTACAAGAAAGATTACAGTAGTCACTGAAGAAGCAGTAAAACAAATATAGATTTCAGAGAGAATGGTACTGCTCCTTGCTTGTTGAATCGTTGAAGCTCCTGTGGGATGATGAAGGCTTTTTGAATCAAGAAGCTCTTTCACCCGTGTCTTTTTTTCAGAAAATTTTCGTTAGTTATTCTTCTTAACTTTGAAATATATAAGCCCAGAATACTTGATAGCTCGAGCCTGATTAGGGCTTTTCTGCCCGCCCAGTCGAGTCGCCTCAGTTGGTGCCTCGACTGGAGCATTAATTAGCATTTATTAATGGCTTCAATGGTAAGATTTAGACCATAATTAGTTTTATTTCCGTTGAAAACATAGGTCCAGTCGAGGCGATGATCCGATGACTCGACTGGCAGGCTTTGGTTCCAACTGAACAGAGCAACAGTCGAGCTCCCAGTCGACAGTCCCTTGCGTCTGTTCGGTTGGATCAAAGTGTTAGTAATGTATGAGAGATGTCCTAAGGCAATCGCCTTATGTATGAACCATTTATATGATAAATGAAGATTCACTATTTGAGTGTACATGTTTAATGTATTTGATTGGATCTTAAACTCATTTACTGAATGTCCACGATACGATTCACAGCATGAGAGAATTTGTGATTGGATCACAACTAGTGAGTATCTCTACATGTGTAATTGTGATGTATCGTTATCCTAGTCGATGAATTGATGGATTTGGACACCATCAATTCCGCCGAGACTAGCACGAGGTATACTCCTTGGTGTATCCAAGCGGTGATTCTCACCGGCCGGAGACATTGTGATGTCCGGAGTTAATCGTGGATGCTAGTTATGGTAACTAGTTCATTGGAGTGACCACCGTAAGACTTCATATGGTTCTCTGCATATATAGATATGTCAATGAAGTTCTTACTGTGGCTTAAGTGCGATGTTCCTTTGACTTGCGGTATTCAAGTCATCTTGATCATGGAGACTTATGCTTTGACATCTTAAGCAAACATCTCCGAGGAGATGTGGACCCGGGATGATTGGGTATAAGTCGAAGTGATCGAAGGTGTTTGAATAGCCTATAAAGGATTCACCACTCCTTGCGAGGAGATGTATACCCATGGCCTCTCGTCGGATTGTTACTAAAGTCTTTGGCCAAAGCATTACATGTTTAGAGTAAAGTACTCTTCGATACATGTGGAGTAACTAGAATCCGTAGGACGAGGAAATGATACTTGGGCTAGGTGTGACGTAGTCAGCCTAGTGGGGACTGATACAATAGACCATGTCCTGAACCTAGTGGGTATAAGATGAGTGAAGGGAATGGGGCACGATTCATTCGAGCTACTGAAGGGTTTCAGAAATAGTTCTGGATCAACCGTTGATCTTTTCGGTTAATTGGGGATCATGATGTACTACTAGGTGCCACTCATGATCGTTCTATAATTAATGGTTAATTATAGACGGCCAACATAAACCGAGAACCTATTTGGTCACACGCACAACGAGTGTAATCCAAAGGATTTAAAACAAGCTTGAGAATGGGATTCTCAGATCGAGAGAAACTATGTTTGGTTGGACCAAACATAAAGCGAGCATGAAATTGTTTCAGTCGCAATGGAAGCATGGATGGGCCGTGTCTTATGAAGACATAATGGATGGACCAAAATGGTTTGGTTCTAATCCAATGGATGAGAATAAACCAAAGGGTTTGGTTTATTTTAAACGAATGAACCAAAAGTTGGTTCGGTTCGCTTTAACTTAAAATAAACCATCATGGTTTGGTTTATTTTAACTTATCTTAATGGAGCGGGTTAACGGGCTTTATGGATATGATCCATTAACCATTAAGAGAATTAGTTCTCTATAAAATAGGGCTTAAACCCTAACCCTAAATCTAATCTATTTTGGCCGCCCAACCTAGTTGCCGCCCACCCCTTGTTGGTGATTTCGGCGCCCAACTACAAGCTACCACCGCCCAGCTTTGTGCCGCCGGCCAAGACCCTTGCCGGCGTCCAAGCTCCAGCCGGTGAACCTCCGGCGACCCTCCGGTGATCTCCTATAGGTTCGGCATCAAGGTGGGTTTTTCCTCTCCTTGTTTTGGCCGGCGCCTACTCCTCCACCAAGCTGTCCAGTTTTCTGGACAGCTTCTCCTCCTCTCTTCGGAGCGTCGTTTAGACGACGGTTAGTACTCCGACAGTGGCTAACTTACCGGGAATTTGATCTCCGGTAATCCTCTGAGGTGGAGGACGAAGGATTCGTCAAACGGTTGACGAATACCTCTCTGGAGAAGCGAGTTTTGAGAACTCGTTTTAGGATCCGAATTTGGATTCGGATCGTGATCATCTCTCGATCACATCGTCTTCAACACGAGGCTAGTAACCCGTACGAAGACGAAGCTCGTGACTTAGCGAAGTCATCCCGAGGAGCTCGGCGTGGATACGGATAGAGACGATTCTTACGAGGATCGTTCCGGTTGATGCCGTTCCCGCTACACGTCATACGGAAGGTATAACGTAGTTTAATTTCCTTTTATTGCAAATTTTAATTTACGGTTATGTCTACACTTGTTGTAATAGCATGCGTGTGTTGTGTGTGTTTTAATAAATATAGATTTATTAATTTTAATTGCTTCCGCTGTGCTCATGTTTACGAAACATGATCGAACACACACACGCCATGCTCTTAAACCCAATAAAGGTATCAGAGCCTGTGTTGTGTTTCGACATAATCGTAAAAATGGTTTTGCGATAGTCATAATGTATTTCTGGAAGTTTTCTAAATTTTGGAAATTTAGAAGTATTTATGGAAATTTTTCAATTTTGGAAAGTCTAGAAGTATTTATGGAAATCTTCCACTTTTGGAAAGTTGGAAGTATTTATGGAAATTTATATTTTCCAAAAATAAAATATTTGATTAGATTCTGGAAATTTGTTTCCTAATTTAATCATGATTTGATTTGGGAAATCAAATCTTAAAATATTTAATTTCCATAAGTAGTTTTAAAGATTTAGCTTTAATCAAATAATTTCATGAATAAAATATGTGATTAGATTTGGAAATTTGTTTCCTAATTTAATTATGATTTGATTTGGAGAATCAAATCTTAAACATATTTTATTTCCATAAATAGTTATGACATATAAGGAAATTATATACATGACATAATTGTATGCCATGTAATTGCATTAGATGCATAACATTATGCCATGCGTGTCGTGACATGTAGATGTATGCCATGTATGCCATGCCATGTAGATAATAGTTATTTGCATGCAAAGAGGATGAGACATAAAACCATAACTCAATATTAAAGCCTACACCTTCCATTAAGATGGTTAGAACCAGAGTTCCGTTTCTTGTTTGGGTTGTTGGACTCTCTCCAAGCCCGGCTCGAACCCGAACATGTTCAAACCATGGAATAGTTTAATACTAATATGGTAAGAGTCAGAGGTCAATCATTAGCTGTGGTTGTTGGACTCTCTCCAAGCTGGGCTAATTGGTTGAATGCGCTCTAACCATATTAAAACTATGTCCCGATTAATGGGTTGGATTAACCTGGAGCATCGGCTTGTTGGACTCTCTCCAAGGTCGATGTAAAGGGAGGTGAAGTTGGGTGCTATGCATATGATGCATACTTGTTAATGTGTTAACAACCCGATGTATGTGTGAACATTCAATTAGTTGATAGCACATTGTGATAGTTGCATATACGGGATATGCAATCGGTATAGATGATACCTACCGTCGTAGTTATGAATGGCTTGTTGGACTCTCTCCAAGGTTGTTCATAACTATGATGGATATCAGCCCATTCGGAGATGGACCTACGATCTCCCGAAGTGATTTTGGAGTTTTTGAAATTCGAAAAATGAATGGGATTTATAAATGTATATTGATGCATTTTAAAATCATTTTCTCATATATGCTCATTTTGTATTTCTAGGTCAATAAATTGATCATGACGTCTTTGAATTTGCGCACTATTTTGGATTCGAACAAACTGACTGGGCCTAACTTCCTGGACTGGCTTAGAAACCTGAGAATTGTTCTCAAGGCGGAAAAGCTTACATATGTCCTTGAAGAGCCTCTTCCTGACCGTCCTAAGGACGATGCAACTCCAGACCAAATGTTGGTCTATCAGAAGCATGTGGCGATTCTCGAAATGGGCGAGTTGCATCATGCTAGCGTGATGGTACCGAGCCGCAAAGGCATGAGCATATGGATGCTAACACTATGGTCTTCCATCTTCATGAGTTGTTCGATGAGCGAAATCCAAAAAGGTTCGAGGTCTCTAGGCTCCTCTTCACCACGAAGATGCAAGAAGGTTCGCCTCAGAGTACAGTTTGTGCTAAAGATGAACGGGTACATCGAGCGGCTAGCTACCCTCGGTTTTGTGATGGATCATGAGTTAAGTATTGACTTAATTCTGCATTGTTTGCCCAAGAGTTTCTCGCAATTTGTGATGAACTATCGGATGAACAAATTGGAATCCACCATTCCCGAGCTCCTCAATATGAAGACTGGAGCCTTCCGTGAAGCATGAGGAGAAGGCGGTTCTATAGTTGATTCCTCAAAGAAAGGTTCTAAGAGGAAGGCAAAAGAATGTAAGAAAGGAAAGAAAAAGGCAAAGAAGGCGAACTAAAAGAAAGGGCACTTGCCATCACTGTGGCAAGGAAGGGCATTGGCGAAGAAACTGCAAGATTTATCTTGAGTCCATGAAGAAGAAGAAGGCATCCGATGCCCCATCCTCTTCAGGTATCTTCGTTATTGATTGTCATTCTATTTCCTTAGACACTTGGGTATTGGATACTGGGTGTAGCTCACATATATGTAATGACATAAGGAATAGAAGAAGACTTGTCGAGGGGAGTCAAATTTGCGAGTTGGCAATGGAGCAAAGGTTGCCGCGTGGCCGCCATCGGAACTTATTTGTCAAGCTCCTAGTGGACTAGTCTTGGACTGGACAATTGCTATTATGTTCCTTCTCTAATAAAGAACATTGTTTCTATTTCCTGCTTAAATAGAAATGGTTTCCATTTAACGTTTAGTAACAATTGTTGTTATATAACTTTGAATGGCGTACTTTATGGAACTGGAACTTTGAGTAATGGCATTTATACGTTGGACGTATCCAATGACATTTTCAATATCGAAGTGAGCAACACGCGTGCTCGAAAGGATAATCACATAGACTCCTATATGTGGCATTGTCGTCTTGGCCATATAAGCAAGAAACGCATGTCCGAATTACACCGATGTGGAATTCTGGAATCGTTTGAATTGGATTCATACGATACATGCGAATCATGCTTAAAAGGCAAGATGACTAAGTTACCTTTTACTGGAAAAGGTGAACGAGTGGGAGAGTTACTAGGTCTAGTACATACTGATGTATGTGGACCTATGTCAACTCAAGCATTAGGAGGCTATAGCTACTTCATTACCTTCACCGATGATCACTCACGGTTTGGGTATGTGTTCTTGATGAAACACAAGTCCAAGCCTTTGAAAGGTTCAAAGAATTCAGAAATGAAGTAGAGAAACAACATGACAAGAGTATTAAAATACTGATCGGATCGAGGTGGTGAATACTTAAGTCAAGAGTTTCTTGATTATCTAAGAGACAATGGCATATTGTCTCAATGGACTCCGCCCTATACACCACAAAGATAATGGTGTATCCGAGAGGCGAATCGGACCTTGTTGGACATGGTCGGTCAATGATGAATCATGCAACTCTTCCCAAGTCCTTTTGGGGCATTTACTTGTTAAATGTAATGCCTACCAAGGTAGTCTCAACTACTCCATATGAGATATGGAATGGTAAGAAACCTCATGTATCTTACTTGAAGATATGGGGTTGTCCTCGCTTATGTGAAGCGGATCAGACGCATAAACCTGGATGCTAAGTCCGATAAATGTCTATTTATTGATACCCTAAGGAAACAAGGGGTTACCAATTCTATCATCCTGTGGAACAAAAGGTGTTTGTTTCAAGGCATGTGTTTCTAGAGAAAGAGTTTCTCTTGCAAGAAAACAAGGGAGTGTCGTCGAGCTTGAGGAGGCTCGAGAGACTCAAATAGACATTGATGAGATACCTGGTGAAGCACAACAGCCGACAACTCATAGTGATGAGCAATCGGCTGGACCTATTGTAACACAACATCTTCGTAGATCTGGTAGAACACGCAATATTCCTGAGAGATATGGATTTCTCGTAAGTGAATCGAACGACGTGTTACTCATTGATGATGAGGAGCCTACCAGTTATGAAGAAGTGCTGACAAGTTCAGAAAGGGATAAGTGGCTTGGTGCCATGAAGTCGAAAATGGATTCCATGTACGAAAACCAAGTTTGGAACTTGGTTGACCCACCTGAAGGCATAAAGCCTATAGGGTGCAACTGGGTTTTCAAGAAGAAAACCGACATGGATGGTAATGTGATTACCTATAAGGCTAGATTGGTGGCGAAAGGATATCGTCAAAAGCAAGGTGTTGATTATGACGAAACCTATTCGCCTGTAGCTATGCTTAAATCCATTCGGATGCTCCTGGCCATAGCGGCTCATTATGATTATGAGATATGGCGATGGATGTGAAAACTTTTCCTTAATGGAAACCTCGCTCGAGGACGTGTATATGATACGCCGAGGGTTTCACATCGGTTGATAAAACCAAGGTATGCAAATGCACGATCCATTTATGGATTGAAGCAAGCATCCAGAGTCGAATATCCGTTTTGATGAGACGATCAAAAAGTTTGATTTCTCACAAAATCCAGACGAACCTTGTGTGTACAAGAAGGTTAGTGGGAGTGCAGTCGTGTTCCTAGTATTGTATGTCGATGACATATTACTTATAGGAAACGATGTGTCAATCTTCTGATCGATTAAGGTTTGGTTATCCAAGACATTCTCCATGAAAGACGGGAGAAGCAACCTACATCCTCGGATTAAGATCTATAGAGATAGATCAAAGCGGTTTGGTCTTGGTCTATATATATAGACCGAAAAGCAAAGAGGTTTAGCATGTCGGAATCCAAGAAAGGTTATCCGCCCATCGTGCATGGGGTACACCTTTCGAAGTCTATGTGTCCGCGCACAGAAGACGAGAGGATTTGCATGAGTAAGATTCCCTATGCATCCGCAATAGGATCTATCATGTATGCTATGTTATGTACGAGGCCCGATGTATCGTATGCTCTGAGTGTCACGGCAGATACTCCCCGATCCAGGAATGGATCATTGGGCGGCTGTTAAGACGATCCTTAAGTACTTGAGAAGAACTAAGGATGTGTTCCTAATATATGGAGAAGGGGACATGGTGATACGCGGGTATACAGATGCCAACTTCCAGACAGACAAGGATGATTCCAGGTCTCACCGATAATCGTGTTCACCTGAATCGCAAATGAGTTGGAAAAGTTCCAAACAAGAGATCAGAGCGGATTCTACCATCGAGGAATATATTGCAGCTTGAAGCAAAGAAAGGAAGCGGTTTGGATCAAGAAGTTCGTTCATGAACTTGGTGTGATTCCGGCCATTGTTGAAGCAATACCGGTCTACTGCGACAACAATGGAGCAATTACACAGGCGAAAGAGCCAAGATCTCATCAACGATCCAAACATGTGCTTCACCGCTATCATCTTATCAGAGAGATCATCAGTAGGAACGAAATACAAATCGAGAAAATTCCCACTGAAAGGAACTTAGCGGATCCTTTGACTAAAGCATTACCTCAAAGTAAGTTTGAGGGTCATGTTGGTGCTTATGGTATTGGATACCGTAGCGATTGGCATTAGGCCAAGTGGGAGTCTTTTAGTAATATATGAGAGATGTCCTAAGGCAATCGCCTTATGTATGAACCATTTATATGATAAATGAAGATTCACTATTTGAGTGTACATGTTTAATGTATTTGATTGGATCTTAAACTCATTTACTGAATGTCCACGATACGATTCACAGCATGAGAGAATTTGTGATTGGATCACAACTAGTGAGTATCTCTACATGTGTAATTGTGATGTATCGGAATTATCCCTAGTCGATGAATTGATGGATTTGGACACCATCAATTCTGTCGAGACTAGCAGGAGGTATACTCCTTGGTGTATCCAAGCAGCTGATTCTCACTGGCTGGAGACATTGTGATGTCCGGAGTTAATCGTGGATGCTAGTTATGGTAACTAGTTCATTGGAGTGACCAGCCGTAAGACTTCATATGGTTCTCTGCATATATAGATATGTCAATGAAGTTCTTATGGCTTAAGTGCGATGTTCTTTCGACTTGCGGTATTCAAGTCATCTTGATCATGGAGACTTATGCTTTGACATCTTAAGCAAACATCTCGAGGAGATGTGGACCCGGATGATTGGGTATAAGTCGTGATCAAGGTGTTTGAATAGCCTATAAAGGATTCACCACTCCTTGCGAGGAGATGTATACCCATGGCCTCTCGTCGGATTGTTACTAAAGTCTTTGGCCAAAGCATTACATGTTTAGAGTAAAGTACTCTTCGATACATGTGGAGTAACTAGAATCCGTAGGACGAGGAAATGATACTTGGGCTAGGTGTGACGTAGTCAGCCTAGTGGGGACTGACACAATAGACCATGTCCTGAACCTAGTGGGTATAAGATGAGTGAAGGGAATGGGGCACGATTCATTCGAGCTACTGAAGGGTTTCAGAAATAGTTCTGGATCAATCGTTGATCTTTTCGGTTAATTGGGGATCATGATGTACTACTAGGTGCCACTCATGATCATTCTATAATTAATGGTTAATTATAGACGGCCAACATAAACCGAGAACCTATTTGGTCACACGCACAACGAGTGTAATCCAAAGGATTTAAAAGGAGCTTGAGAATGGGATTCTCAGACCGAGAGAAACTATGTTTGGTTGGACCAAACATAAAGCGAGCATGAAATTGTTTCAGTCGCAATGGAAGCGTGGATGGGCCGTGTCTTATGAAGACATAATGGATGGACCAAAATGGTTTGGTTCTAATCCAATGGATGAGAATAAACCAAAGGGTTTGGTTTATATTAAACGAATGAACCAAAGCTTGGTTCGGTTCGTTTTAACTTAAAATAAACCATCATGGTTTGGTTTATTTTAACTTATCTTAATGGAGCGGGTTAACGGGCTTTATGGATATGATCCATTAACCATTAAGAGAATTAGTTCTCTATAAAATAGGGCTTAAACCCTAACCCAAAATCTAATCTATTTTGGCCGCCCAACCTAGTTGCCGCCCACCCCTTGTTGGTGATTTCGGCACCCAACTACAAGCTGCCACCGCCCAGCTTTGTGCTGCCGTCCAAGACCCTTGCCGGCGTCCAAGCTCCAGCCGGTGAACCTCCGGCGACCCTCCGGTGATCTCCTATAAGTTCGGCATAAAGGTGGATTTTTCCTCTCCTTGTTATGGCCGGCGCCTACTCCTCCACCAAGCTGTCCAGTTTTCTGGACAGCTTCTCCTCCTCTCGTCGGAGCGTCGTTTGGACGATGGTTAGTACTCCGACAGCGGCTAACTTACCGGGGATTTGATCTCCGGTAATCCTCTGAGGTGGAGGACGAAGGATTCGTCAAACGGTTGACGAATACCTCTCCGGAGAAGCGAGTTTTGAGAACTCGTTTTAGGATCCGAATTTGGATTCGGATCGTGATCATCTCTCGATTACGTCGTCTTCAACACGAGGCTAGTAACCCGTATGAAGACGAAGCTCGTGACTTAGTGAAGTCATCCCGAGGAGCTCGGCGTGGATACGGATAGAGACGATTCTTACGAGGATCGTTCCGGTTGATGCCGTTCCCGCTACACGTCATACGGAAGGTATAACGTAGTTTAATTTCCTTTTATTGCAAATTTTAATTTACGGTTATGTCTACACTTGTTGTAATAGCATGCGTGTGTTGTGTGTGTTGTAATAAATATATATATATTAATTTCAATTCCTTCCGCTGTGCTCATGTTTACGAAACATGATCGAACACACACACGCCGCGGTGCCGGAAACCCAACACAAAGCTCTAGTCGAGTCGCCGCCTCGACTGGTAGCCCTTGTTTCCAACTGAACAGAGCAAAATGAGCTCCCGCGCCCTTGCGTCGCTCGGTTGGATCAAAGCTCTAGTCGAGTCGCCGCCGATCGTAGGTTTTAGTTCCAATCAACGAGCAACAAGAGCTCTCGGTCAGCCCCTTGCATCTGCTCGGTTGGATCAAAGCTCTAGTCAGTCGCGCCTCGATCGATACAATGAACTCTGCTGCTTTGTCAGAGCCGAGCTCAGTCGACACCTCCTTGCTTCTACTTAGTTGAACCAAGCATCAGTCGAGGCGTCGCCTCGACTGGTATGAGTCAACCTGTTGCTCGACAAGAGCAGTAGGTTCCAGTCGAGGTGTCACCTCGACTACACCTTTACCTGATGCCTATGAATTACTGTTCATAGGTCTTCCATGCCAGGAATCATCTCCGGGACTTCGTGCCAAGACTCCCTGTCCAGATCTTCACTGCCAAGAGGTCGCGCCTCCGGGACTTCACTTCCAAGACTCCTTGTCCGGGTCTTCACTGCCAAGAGGTCGCGCCTCCGGGACTTCACTGCCAAGACTCCTCGTCCGGGTCTTCACTTGCCAGGACTCCACGTCCGGGTCTTCATCAATCTTGCATCCAGTCCTCGACCTACAAGAGATTTCCTGAAAATACCTCTCAAACAACCGTATGAGATAACACATAATTATCACCTTGACTTAAACCCTTGTCAATCACCAAAAACATCCTTTGGGTCAGATTGCACCAACAATCCTATCTACGTACCCGGATTAAAAAAAATAATCCTTGATGAAGACAGATTACCCAAGCAACCAATCCATCATTGTGCTATTCAATTTGAGTGGTCTCTTGAACAAACTTATTGTTCAAGCAACCTAACTCTTTTCCTCGATTAGCCGCGGAATAGATGATGTACGGATCGTCGATTTTTATGTTTATCTTCGATGTCCAGGTAAATTATCCACATGCATTACACAAAAGAACTTAAATCAAAATAAACAAGATTATACCTCTTGATCTTCTAATGTATGTCCTATCCTCCTCTTGAACTTTGTGTGGGCAACGATCCTTCAAGAGTTGAAACTTCCTAGATCTCTTTCTTCCCTTGTTCGCTCCGAACAAAGGGAAGAATACTCACCACTTCTTCTCCTATCTAGCGCCGACCACAAAGCCACCAAACTTGTTGTTGCCACCGGCCAAGGAGAGGAATAAGAAGATGGTGTGAACGCCGACCAAGAGCTCCAAGGGAAGAAACCCTAACACTTGTTGCCGCCAGCCAAAGGAGAAGAAGAGAGGAATATGGGTGCCATCCAATAATATAAAGGAAAAGAGGGGTGCCGTCTAAACCTTAGAAAGATAGGAAAACCTTCCACTTGTTGCTACCAAGACCTCTCCAAACCCTAGCCACCTAACTCAAGAAGCAAACCCTAATCTTCAAAAGGATTAGTTGTCGCCCAAGCAAAGGAGCAAACCCTATAATTCCAATTCTATCATGCCGCCCAACCTTTTGCCTCCTATTTATAGATTTTGCCCAAACCTCCTTTTAATCGTGTCCGTTGGATCTAGGTGTAACGCCCGTAAAATTTCTAGCAATTTTACGAGAATTTTGGCTTTATGATGATAGGCTTTATGTGGGTTTTTTTGGGAAAAATAAAAGAAAATAAGCCAAAAGAAAAAAAAAAGATGCAAAGCCTAGGAATTGAACCCCAAACCTCTAGAGATAGCCAAGCCCTATAGATGCACCCACTAACCATAAGGCCAATGGAATTATATCATTAGAGGAAGAGGGGAATTTATAGATAAGTGGAAGAAGGGTAAGTGAAGAGGCATGACGAAGAAAAGAGAAACTTCTCTTCCTCCCTTTATAAAGAAGAAGGAAGTTTCCTTTTTGCCATTTTCTTCCTCTCCTCTTCATCCTCACCGAAACCAACCCCCCCCCCCCCCCTTCTTCTTCCTTTGGCCGAGACCCCCTTCAAGCTAGGAGAAAGCTAGGTGACTCCCATTAGGTCATCTCTCAAGCAAAGTGAAGGATGTAAGTTTCCCCTCACCTGCAGTGTATTAGTTTCGTAAGTAAATTTCATGTAAGAACGATGAAGTTGTAGCCCTTGTAGGTTTCGGCCACTCAAGTTTTCTTGGGCTAAGATTCATGAAAATGTTACTAGGGAACTTCTATAGGTTGTATGCTCACTATAGGACCTTTTAGGGGACAAAAATTCCAACTTGGTGCCCTTATAGGTTTCGGCCACCAAGGCCTTTTAGGGTTAGGGTTTTTATGACAACTCCCTCTTATGAGGTTAGGCCATGATAATGATTATGAATGAATTTTAGGGGACAAAACCTAAGCTTGAACCCATTCCATGTTTCGGCCAACCCATATAATTAGGGTTAGGGTTGCATGAAAATGTTCCTAATGACACTAGATTAAATAATAATGCTTGATGAATGGACTTTAGGGGACAAAACCTAAGTTTGAACCCATTCCATGTTTCGGCCAACCCATATAATTAGGGTTAGGGTTTCATGAAAATGTTCCTAATGACACTAGGGTAAGTAATAATGCTTATGAATGAACTTTAGGGACAAAAGTCCAAGGATCTAACCTTACAAGATTCGCCAACCAATGAAAGTAGGGTTAGGGCATGAACATATCTCGAATGATTCTCTGATTCGTTATAAGGCTTCATGAGTGAACTTTAGGGGACAAAACCCAAGCTCAAGCCCCTTACAAGATTCGGCCAACCCATGGTTTTAGGGTTAGGGTTTCATGAAAACACCCCCCCCCCCCCACACATGTAGTTGTGCTAAGGGTATGGTTTTTGTTTGTTTATATGTCATGAACTATGCTTGTGTGATGTATATGGTTATGATTCAATGCAATATGAAATAAGCTTAGGTGATGAACATGTTTATGATATAGTATGCCATGAAACATACCTAGATGTGGATCATGTTTTGTGATTTAATATGCCATGATTATGCCTAGGAAATAGGCTTCATGTTATGATGTAATGTGCCATGAAATAGGCTTAGGTGATGAACATGTTTTTATGATTTAATATGCCTTGAATATGCTTAGGAAACATGCTACATGTTGATGATGTAATATGCTTAGGTGATGAACATGTTTTAGTGATTTAATATGCCATGAATATGCCAAGGAAATATGCTTCATGTTTATGATGTAATGTGCCACGAAATATGCTTGTATGATGAACATGTTTATACTTTAGGACCCCTTTAGGGTACTCTTATGTTATGAATGCATGTGTCCTCATGATAAGATGGAGATGCTTCCCTTTCAAGTAGGGACCAAGAGCTCTCCTTATGACAAGATGGAGATGCTTCCCTTTCAAGTAGGGATCAAGAGCTCTCCTTAAGATAAGATAAAATGGAGATGCTTCCCTTTCAAGTAGGGATCAAGAGCTCTCCTTATGATAAGATAAGATTAAGATGCTTCCCTTTTTATGTTGGGGATCAAGAGAATTCTTTATATTATGACAAGAAAAGAAAGGAATTAAGTATTTTACTTTGCAAGAGGTTAAGTACCCGACCCATCAGGTGGTCGTTAATCAAATCAATAGGGACATAAGAAGACGTAAGAGGTCTTGCCCTGGTAAGACGTAAGAGGTCTTGCTCTAGTAGGACTGGTGGCTCGCTACCCCAGCCTACTAGGGAACACGCATTATGTGGTACTTAACCTGGGGCCCCCCCAAACAAGTTATGATGATTTTGAAGTATCTATAAGTATATGTTTTGAAAAGGAAAGACTTTTATGATTATTGTGTATGCTCATGTTAAATACTCTGAATGCTTGCAAACCGTGTTCTTTATGCATGCTAGATGTTATGAAGTTATGATGATTTTGAAGTATCTATAAGTACATGTTTTGAAAAGGAAAGACTTTTATGATTATTGTGTATGCTCATGTTAAATACTCTGAATGCTTGCAAACTATGTTCTTCATGCATGCTAGATGTTATGAAGTTATGATGTTTAGAGTTAAGTTTAAGAACGTTGCGACTATGTACTTCATGCTAGTTTAGAATTTATGATGTGGTGAATGTTACGGGTAAGATTATGAATACTTGCGATTATGTTCTTTCTACAAGTTTAGGATTTATGTTATTACAAATGTTTATGTCCAAGTTAAACAAATGCTTATGATTATGTCCTTTATGCATGATTGGATTTCCCTGATGAATGGTCATGGTTAAGTTGAAGAATGTTTGTGCCTATGTACTTTATGTAGGTTTAAGATGTAGGATGTTATGGATGCTTAGGTTAGGAATGCTTATTGTTAAGTTTTAAAACGCTTATGAATATGTCTTTCCTGCATGCTTAGTTTTATGTAGTTATAATGCTTATGTTCAAATTATGCCCTGATTAGATTAATTATGCTTAACTGGCTTATGAACAATTCTATGCCATGCTTAGTTTTTTTTTATTACATGGATATGTTGTTGATTAGTGTTGCTATGAAATACTTAGGTTCTTTATGCTAGTATGCTCATGTTTTAATTGCTTGATGAAGTTGTGGCTTTTGTGAGTAGGCAAGGATCTTACTAAGCTATATGCTTATAGTTCATGTTGTCCATATACTGCAGATAAAGGAAGTCTGCGCTAGAGGAAGTAGCAGGAGGGGCTAAGTGTGTGTGATAGTGGCATGGTGGAAGAAGACCCTATACTATCTGCTTGTATTTATATGCTCTAAGAACAACTTAAGACATTGCTTCCGCTTATAAGACTTGTGTTTAATGAGTATCATCTACTTAAGAAGGTTGGAAATGTTAGAACTCATGAACGAATATTTATGTATGCATGTTATGAAAGATATGTTAACATGCTAATGATGAATATGATATGTGATGCATGTGCAAAAGAAGGTTTAAGTTATGATGACCTGTTAAAGTACATAGGTTGTGAGAGGATCCATATATAGTATGTTTAAAAAAAAAAAGAATACTGATGGCCACGAGGCGAGATAAGGCAGGCGTTACATAATATCAGGCGGGTTCACCTTTCCACTATCACACATCAAGCCTCCATCCTGCTATTTCCAAGTAAGTAATTTTATGCATACTTAAGTTCCTTTATAATGAAGAATGTTTTCTATCTAGAATGAAATAATACCTCATCATGCTTTAGTAGAATGGACTCACACTTGAGAGTTAGATAGAAATAATACCTCGTCCTGTTTAGTATAATGGAATCATACTTATGACTTAGATAGTATACCTTACCAAGCTGTATAGGATGGGAACATGTCTCTAACCTAGAAATATCCCTAGAAAGGACACCTTACCTTGTTTATGATATGGGATGTTAGATGCCTGTATAGGAATAGAAATTATAATAACACCTTAATTAAATTATTTATTTATCACTTAGATAACATGAACGGGAGACGTAGTGCTAGAGGGAATGACTCAGCACCCCACAGTTGATGCATGTGGTTCTGAGAGCTACAGTCGGTCGCAGAACAACAGCTGGTTATCAATGCTCTCACAAATCAACAAGGGAACCCTAGCACCATGCCAGGGACGCAGAACGTAACTCCCAACACGACCACTATGGTGCAAGCACCGCTAATCAACGCCGCCCGGGCCGCCCAAGCCTATCTCGATTCAGGGCGAGGTCAAACCGTAAAGTTTCATCGTGTCTACAACCATGGATGCCCAAGCTTGGTTCAAAATGCTTGAGAGCATCGTGGAGCTCTGGATTGGCCCGAGCACGAAAGATAAAATGTGCCTCGCTCGCCTTTCCGAGATGCAAGGATGTGGTGGGAGAGAGTCAAAGCAAAGAGACAAGTAAATCAAATGAGGTGGACAGATTTCGAAGTCGAGTTCTTCGAGGAGTTCTTTCAGAGACGGATCACAAATAAGCACTATGATGAGTTCCTCGAGTTTCGACAAGGCGATCTATCAGTTAGTGAAGCTATGAAAAGGTTCAATCGACTGGCACGTCTCTGCCCAGAGTTAGTCAGTACTGAAAGGGAGAGGATCAGACTCCTGCTGAAAATGTTGCGATCGGAGATAGCCTTGAATGTGGCCGGCGGAGTCAATCGACCCCAGACCGCCGAAGAGCTATTCAGTAGTGCCCTGGTCACAGAGCACTACCTGAACAACATCAGTCAGCAGAGTAAGGCACGGACCGGAGAGCCGAAATCTCAGAATACTAGCTGGAAGAGAGACCGCAGTGGCAAGAAGAAATGGGAATGGCCCAAGAGGGGCCCAGAAATGCCAAACTGGGTATCTCCGACCGCCCCACGTGTGGGAAGAAGCATCCGGAATGTCGCTGAGCACGAGGAAGTGTTACAAGCTGTGGAAGGGAGGCACATAGCACAGAATTGCCCTACCCGAGTTCGCACCACCACAGAAGATGTCCAAGATGCAGGTGTTAGTAATATATGAGAGATGTCCTAAGGCAATCGCCTTATGTATGAACCATTTATATGATAAATGAAGATTCACTATTTGAGTATACATGTTTAATGTATTTGATTGGATCTTAAACTCATTTATCAATGTCCACGATACGATTCACGGATGAGAGAATTTGTGATTGGATCACAACTAGTGAGTATCTCTACATGTGTAATTGTGATGTATCGGAATTATCCCTAGTCGATGAATTGATGGATTTGGACACCATCAATTCTGTCGAGACTAGCACGAGGTATACTCTTTGGTGTAACCAAGCAGCTGATTCTCACTGGCTGGAGACATTGTGATGTCCGGAGTTAATCGTGGATGCTAGTTATGGTAACTAGTTCATTAGAGTGACCAGCCGTAAGACTTCATATGGTTCTCTGCATATATAGATATGTCAATGAAGTTCTTACTGCGGCTTAAGTGCGATGTTCCTTTGACTTGCGGTATTCAAGTCATCTTGATCATGGAGACTTATGCTTTGACATCTTAAGAAAACATCTCCGAGGAAGTAGCTATATGCTTATAGTTCATGTTGTCCATATACTGCAGATAAAGGAAGTCTGCGCTAGAGGAAGTAGCAGGAGGGGCCAAGTGTGTGTGATAGTGGCATGGTGGAAGAAGACCCTATACTATCTGCTTGTATTTATATGCTCTAAGAACAACTTAAGACATTGCTTCCGCTTATAAGACTTGTGTTTAATGAGTATCATCTACTTAAGAAGGTTGGAAATGTTAGAACTCATGAACGAATCTTTATGTATGCATGTTATGAAAGATATGTTAACATGCTAATGATGAATATGATATGTGATGCATGTGCAAAAGAAGGTTTAAGTTATGATGACCTATTAAAGGACGTAGGTTGTGAGAGGATCCATATGTAGTATGTTTAAAAAAAAAAAAAAAGGAGTAACAGTAGTGCCGCCCTGAGGGCAGATAAGGGCGGGCGTTACACTAGGTTTCATGAGGGTTTTAATAGGCTACAATAGGGACCATGAGAAGGAGTTGGATCTTGGCCACCCAATGGATCTAACCCACATAAAATCCAATCCATTAATGATAATCCATTCCACTAGAGGATTATCATTGATCTACCTCACCAACCCCCATAAATAAATATGGGCTCCATATATTAATTGTACAAATATCTTCCCGTGTTTAAGATCTCGAATGTCTGTCAATTAATTAATTTACTGACGATTAATTAATCAACATCTAACTCCATGAGTAGTACCACTCAACCTTATCATCATGCCGGACCAAGTCCACCTGCAGGGTTTACATGATGATCCTTATGAGCTCCTCAAGGGGACATCATCATCCTAATACATAGGACACGGTTTCCTCCTATAATCAATGGCACGCCGTGTAAATAATATCATTTCTCAACTTACCGAGTCTATCAATTTAATCTATAAATCTCGCCCATTGGTAAATTAAAGAAATAAATACTAAGTACATGTGTCCGTTATTATATTGGGATTAAGAGCATGAACACCATAATATCTGAGGTCCGATTCAATTATGCAGTTAGCAATAAATGGAATCACCTCTAAGTCGGTCTTGCTCAATAAATACAAAGTGTACTAGTGTAATTCTATGATCAAGACAAACCAATACCAAATTATACTACAACCATACCAATGGTTTGTCCAAAACCATCTCGGTTGTGAACCTCTACTTATACTTTATAAGGAACTGATAACATGATCTTTCGTGTGACACCACACACTATGTTATCTACAATGTAATATATCAGACAATATGCATAACCATAAATATGCAAACAATGTTCATGTGATTCTTATTTCAAAAATAATGATATTCATACAAAGAATAGACTTTTCAGTATACATCCCAATAGAAACTTATTTTTATTGAAAGCTAACTCATGAATCGGAGTGGGAAAGCATGCATCGATAGGTGGGTGAGGTTCAGATGGGCCCTCGCCGGAAGGTAAAGTTCGACGTTTAGATGCCAGATATTTAAACCATAAGGTAAAGAATGAAAATGCATGAATGTGACACACAAAAAAAAAACAAAGTTGTTAGCGTCCAACAAGATCAACAAATGATAAAGAGAGTTAACCGAGATTACGGTTTAGGGATTACTTAGGTGCCATGAAGACTGAGTGAGCACCAGGGAAGGCAGAAAGGTCGATGATCGCAAAAAAAACTCATTCAAAAGAACCCCTAGCTAGAGCCCTAGTGATATCTAAGATGGAATCTAGGGATCCCGAGAGGGCAATGAGAGCAAGGGCCGAAGGAGAGGCTGGACGACGCGAAAATGGTGGTGGAAGCACCAGAGAAGAAGAAGAGGAGAGAAAGGAAGGTCAGCGGTGGCGGAACTTAGTGGAGAGAAAAGGAAAAAGTCGAGGGTTTGTCGAGTTGAACGAAGGGTGGTCGTAATAACCACACTATCAGTCAACTGCGTAATATGCCAGTATACTGATGAGGACCAGTCGAACTGGTCAGTCGGCTACGAGCATTTCTGTGTTTGTGGCCAATAGTAGCAATGATGTAAGTGAGAGGTGTCCTAAGGCAATCTCCATAGAAGTTCTTAATAAAATTCATTATTTTAGTATATATTATCTATGTATTTGATTAGATCTTAAACACATGTATTGAAGTCCACAATACAATGCATAGCATGAGAGAAATTGTAATTGGGTCACAGTTAGTGGGTATCTCATCATATGTAAATATGCAAGTATTGAAACAATCCCTAGTCGATGAATTGATGAGATTGGACATCATCAATTTTGTGAGACTATCACATGTTATGCTTCTTAGTTTATCCAAGCATTCGGTACTCACTGAATGGAAGCATAGGGATGCTGAGAGTGAACATGTGGATGCTACTTATGGTAACTAGTTCATTGGAGTGACCTATTATGAGACTTCATATGGCTCTATATGTCGTTGAAAATCTCATTGCAACTCGAGTATGAGCTTACTTAGACTTGAGGTATTCGAGTCATCTTGGTTATAGCGCCTTATACTTTGACTTCTTCACAGTCATCTCCATATGAGGTGTAACTCCGAGATGATTGGGTATAAGCCAAAGTGATTGAAGGTGTTTGAATAGCCCATAGAGGATTCACCACTCCTGATATAAGAGATGTATACCCTAGGCCTCTTGTCAGAATTGTTACTCAGAAGTCTCTGGCTAGGGCAAACATATTAAGAAGATGGTCTTCTTAGGAACATGTAGGAGTAACTTGAATCCACAGGACAGGGAAACTAACTTGGGCTAGGTTTGACGTAGTCAGGCTAGTGGGGACGAACACATAGACCATATCCTGAAACAAGTGGGTATAGGATGAGTGAAAGAAACAAGGTATGAACAACTGTAGTTGTTAAAGGGTTCAGAAATATTCTTGAGTCGATTTAGACTTTCTGGTCAATTGGGGGTCATGATGCACTGCTAGGTGCCACTCATGATCTATTCATAATTAAGGGATTAATTATGAATGGAAAATATAATCGGGAACCTAATGAGTTACACACACTACAGGTGATCTTGAGATGTAAAACAAGTCTGAGAATGAGTTTCTCAATGAGAGAGGATATATCTAGTTGGACAAGGCCAAGAGGGTGTGAAACGGAGGCTATGGAACCTTCTATAGCCTTTTCGGACTTAGCACGACTATATCACACATAAATGAACTCAAACGCACAATACATACCCTCAAATGGTCGTGCCTAGCTTTGGCCAAAGCCTTGGGCTATGCCCAGAAGGACAAACGGTTGGTCATGTGTCCTGGCACGACCGTGCCTTTTGGCACGGCTGGCCGTGTGTAAGACACACAATCGTGTCGCGGCTCCGCTATTTTTGTAGATTTCTCTTATGGAAATTTCCTAGGTGGGATAATTATGGAAAGATAGGTTCTGTTTAAGCCTCCTAAGATGCCCTAATAAATAGATCTCTTGATAATCTTTGGAGAAGGTGTTCTTATCTCTTAGGTTTTCTTCCTTGGTAGTTGTCTTCCTCTCTCTTCTTCTCTTGTCTCTACTGGTTGGATAGCACTAATCGGAGACAAAGGTTTGCTTCTCTAGGAGTTTTCTCATGTGATCTCGCTGTGGATACTGATAGAGACAAGGCCCATTGGTCTTGCTTGTGATTTCGACAGATTCGAAAGAATCTCGAAGGTATAACTTCTCCTTCTCCTTTTGTGGGTTTACATGTGATTTTGTCAAGGCAAGTATTCCTGGCCCCCAGGAAATGTTTGGGATATAATAAAAATTAATTTATTCACTTTATTCTACTACACATTATCTCTGAATCTTGAACAAGCAGTCGACTGACGATTAACATCAGTCCACTACGACGCAATATGTGGGTTGGCCACTAAACGATAATCGATTGCAAAAATCGACATTGGAGTGCCCAGTGGACTGGGATAAGCCATTGTCCATGGTCAAGATTACCAGTCAACTAGTGATATATACCAGTAGACTGTTATCTGTGTAGTTAGGTTTTCAGTCAAGTGTGAAAATTCATAACTAATTCTAGAAGTGTCGAAAAATCAAGAAATTAAACAGACACATATGTCAACCTATTATTTATCAGGGAAAATGATTTGAAAAATATATCTTCTCTAGATTCCTAGGTTGACACAAACTTGAAAGATCCTAAAAAGTTCACTATTTTTAAAATAACTTTGTATAACTATTGGGATACAAGCGAAAACTATTTTTCAAAATATCACAAACATAGTTTAAAAGATATTTTATTTGATATTTCCAACCATGTTCTTAGAGCTATGTGTACATCAATTGTACACAAGTCTTCCCAATGATTAGTTCAATTATTGATTAATGTCTCTAGATGTCACTTTGGTTCATAGTAATGCATCATAACAAGCATGATGAACCAGTGCATCTTCCTAACATCTCACATGATGTCTAAGTGACTCAATACAAAAATCATGGAATCTTAGGTGTTTTGTGAGATGCTTTGAGGTATAGTCCTAGATTATGCTATAGGATCATCAAACCTATACCACTACTCTACAAAGCACATGCCAAGCTCTCTCCTTAATGATGTAAATTCCGCTTCGGGAAGAGCCTTAGTGAAAATGTCGATAAGGTTATACTTGGAATCAATGTAGTTAAGCTCAATGTCTCCTCTTGTCACATGATCTCTAATGAAGTAATGCTTCACTTCAATGTGCTTTGTCCTAGAGTGATGTACCAAATTTTTAGTCAAATTAATGATACTCATATTATCACACAAGACCTTAATTTTGGAGTAATGTAGCTCATAATCTTCCAAGGCATGTCTCATCCATAGTTATTGAGCTACACATCCATCCATAGCCACGCATTCAGCCTTGGTGGTAGATAGAGCAACACAAGGTTGCTTCCTACTACTCCAACTAACTATGGAGGATCCAAGAAATTGGCATCCACCAGTAGTACTCTTCCGATCCAATTTGCAACCCGCATAATCGGAATCGGTATACCCCAAACAAATCAAAAGACCTAGTTCTAGGGTAGCAAAGTCCTACACTTAGTGTGCCTTTGATGTGTCTTAAGATTCGTTTAGCTGCTACTAAGTGAGACTCTTTGACACGAGATTGGTATCTTGCACACATACCTACCGCAGATAAAATGTCGAGTCTACTAGTGGTTAGATATATCAAACTACTAATTATACTCCTTTAATCATTGTATATCTTAGTGTTGGTTGCCATATGGGTAGTTACTACCTTATCATTTTCCAAACCAAATTTCTTGATCATTTCTTTGGCACATTGGTTTGGTATATATGAATTCCCTCATTAGTTTGTTTAACTTGTAGACCTAAGAAGAAATTTAATTCTCCAACTAGACTCATTTCAAACTCATTTTCCATATTTTTAATGAAATTTTGAAGGAGTTCATCATTTGTTGACCCAAAAATGATATTATCAACATACACTTGGGCAACAAAGATGTCTTTTTACTTTGACTTTATAAATAGGGTTTGATCTACTTGACCTCTTCTAAAATCCTTAGAGATTAAGAAAGAAGATAGTCTTTCATACCACACCCGGGGAGTTTATTTTAACCCATATAAAGCTTTTCTAAGCTTATAAACATGGTTTGGATAATCTATATTCTCAAACACAGGAGGTTGTTCTACATAAGCCTCTTCCTTAATGAACCCTTTTAAGAATGTCGATTTCACATCCATTTGATAGAGTTTAAAACCCATGTGAGCGACATACCCTAATAGGATTCTTATAGACTCTAACCTAGCAACCGGAGCATAGGTTTCATCATAATCAAGTCCTTCAACTTGATTGAATCCTCGAGTACTAACCTAGCTTTGTTTCTTTTTATATTCTCTTGATCATCCAACTTATTCCTAAAGACCCATCTTGTGGTAATAATAGTGCCATCATTTGGTCTAGGAACTAGCTCCCACACTTGACTTCTCTCAAATTAAGTCAATTCTTCTTGCATTGCCAAAATCCAATCCGGACCAAGTAATGCATAATTAATTGATTTAGGCTCAATTTGGGAGATGAGAGCTACTTGACTAGTATGAGCCTTACAGAAGGATCTAGTCCTTACTCCTTATGATAATTCTCCTACCACTTGGTCTAGAGGATGATTTTGATGAATCCTTAAGGTCTTAGGGGCTGAATCAAATTGATTTAGATCATAGTTATCCTTTCTTCTTTCATTAACGGAATCTCCTATTCCTCCCCCTTAATTATTACTTCCTAAGTCTCCCCCTTGACCATTACCCCCTAAATTTAAATTTTGAAGTCCTTGGGTAATATCTTGATTTTTGTCATTAATATCTTTATCAACGGAGGATTTTCTAGGATAGGTGCTAGAGGACTCATCAAATTCAACATTGGAGGATTCCTCAACCTTTGGAGTCCTCTTGTTGTATATCCTATTATCTCTACTTGTGGATGAGTATCCAACTAGGTTTCCCTCATCCGTCGTAGATGCAAATTTTCCTAGATTGTCTTTGGTATTCAAAATGTAGACTTTACATCCAAAGATCTTAAAATAGTGAATTGTAGGAATTTTTTCATTCCATAATTCAAAAGGTGTTTTGCCTAAAAGCCTATGGATTAAGACTCGATTTTGGATATAACAAGTGGTGTTAACCATTTCCGCTCACAAGTAGCTAAGTAAGGAGTATGCATTAAGCATTGTCCTTGCCACCCCTTGTAGGGCACGATTTCTCCTTTCCACCACCCCATTTTGTTGAGGTGTTTTAGGATAAGAGAACTCATGCTTGTACCCTTGCTCTAAGAAAATTTTTGAAAAAATTGAATTCTCAAATTTTCCTCCATGATCACTACGGATCCTGTTGATTTTGAGATTCTTTTTATTTTCAACTCTTTTGTTAAATCCTATGATGGTTTCTAAGGTATCATTCTTATGTTTCAAAAAATAAACCCGTGTATACCTAGAGAAATCATCAACTATAATTAAGAAATACTTATTACCATTCAAGGAAGGAATACTATGACAATCAAATAAATATAGATGCAATAGTTCTAATGGTAATGATGTACTAGTTAGGGTTTTACCTTTGTGTGATGATTTAAATTGCTTTACTTCTTGGCATGCATCACAAAATTTGTCTTTAATGTACGTGATCTTTGGTATCCCCTTAACTAACTCCAATTTGGGTACCTTGGCTATGTTCTTCATGTTGACATGTCCAAGCCTCCTATGTCATAGTCAACCTTCCTCCTCTTTTGCCATAAGACACTTAGTAGAAATGTTAGAAGCATAGGATAAAATCAACATAATAAATATTTAATTTTCTATATTCAACTAACCTGCAATCATTCAAGTTCTTGTGTCTAATTAAGCCTTTAATGGAATTAAACTCAATATTCTATCCGACATCACAAAGTTGAGTAACACTAAATAAATTAAATTCATTCTTTTAACTAGTAAAACTTTGTGAATAATGATTCTAGAGGATACCTCAATTGTTCCTCTACCAAAGATTTTGAGCTTTCCACTATTGCAAAATGATACGATTCCTTTGTTAACATAGTTGATTGTGGAGAACTTGCTCACATCTTCGGTCATATGTCTTGAGCAACCACTATTAACAATCCACATACCTTGCTCACCAACCTAAATAACATGAAAAATAAATTCTTTTAGAACCCAAGCATTTGGACCAGAAATGACATTTAAATATTTCTTTAGGACCCATGCTTTTTAACTCTACCCTTAATGGTTGCCTTTCTATTAATTAAAGAGATATAGGTCACTTTCTTATTCTTAAGTTTGTATCCTATACCGGCTTTGTTGTAAACGGCTCTTTGGTCCCTAAAGATCATGTCAAGGTATTTTGATCCACTAGTGAACTTTTCTTAACATGCCCTTAGTTCACAAACTTCATTCCTAAGTTTTTCATTTTCATCCTTAAGCATGTATGAATCAACACATGAAGGTTCTTCATTTCTAATTGCCTTTATTTCTATTTTCAAATCCTTAACCTTAGATTTAGATCTATCCAATGCATTTTTAAGATTATAGACAATAGTCTTGTATAATAATTCTACTTTAGGGAGTCTTTTACCTCATTGTCACTAGATGACAATTCGTCGCTTGAGGATGCTTCATCTTAGCTTGATTCTTTGGAGTAATTCCCCAATGCCATCAGTGCCACGTGGCATGTGATGTGGCAATGCTCATCATCATCGGATGAGTCTTCCGCATTTTGAGTGTCCCATGTGGTTTGTGCCACCATTGCCTCCTCCTTCTTCTCCTTCTTGTCATTCTTCTTCTTTTCTTTTTCTTCCTTCTTCTTTAGCTCCAGGCAATTTGGCTTGGTATGCCCCTTCTTGTTACAACCATAGCAAATGACATTAGTGTTAAGATTTGAATTACCACTAAATTTACCTCTTGTAGATCGAAACATCTTCTTTACATCCTTTTTTGTAAGTCCCCTTGATTTTCCCGTCCACTTCTTGAAATAGTTGACGATTTCATTTTCCGATAATTTTTCATCGCCACTTGATGGTTCATCCTCCGATTCGGATGAAGATGATTCCTCCTTCTCCTTCTTCTTTTTCTCCTTCTTCTCTACAAAGAAAGCTACACCTTTTTCTTTTGGAGACATGTTAGTTTGCTCATTTAATTCAAATTCACAAAATAATTCATCAATTTTAACCAAGGAAAGGTCTCTAGAAACCTAAATAGCATCAACCATTGATGCCCATAAGGTGGTTCTAGGAAATGATTGAAGCACATACCTTATCAAGTCCCGATTGTCTACTTTCTCACCTATGACATGGAGTCGGTTGACGATCTCTTTGAATCTCTCATGCATTTGACTTACCATTTCATTGGTTTTCATGGAGAATGTTTAAAGTTGTCCTATCAATAGATCCCTCTAGGCTCTTCTTGATTCTGTTGACCCTTCATTTAACTCGATGAGCTTCTCCCAAAGCTCTATTGTTGTATTAAAGGATCCCACCTTGTTGAATTATTTCTTTGATAATCCACATTGAAGTGTGGTTATCGCTTTGCTATTCGCTTGAGCCTTCTCATACATCTCCTTTGGCCAATTCTCGATTGGGATGGCTGCTCCAAATTGAACCACCTGTTCTTCATATCCCTTGACAACACTAATCCAATTTTTAATATCATTTATTAGAAAGTACTTCATCCTACCTTTCAAATAAAAGAAGTCATCACCTTCAAAGAGTGGTGGTCACACGATGCTATGTCCTTCTTGAAAAGCCATTATGATGCTTCGGTTGATGGCTAAATCTTCCAAGTGATCCCAGGCTCTGATACCACTTGTAGGTTCGTTGAGGATTAGCTAGAGGGGGGGTGAATAGAACTTCTTTGATTTCTACAAGTTCGTTAGCGGAAGTAATACAATCAAAACAATAATTAGAATGAAAATCAAAGAAAACAATGCTAACACGTCGATGTAACATGGTTCGAAGATGACGCTCCTACTCCATGGCAATCCATAAGGTGGATCACTCCTCACAAGCTTTCACTAGAACCTTATTTTGATGAGAACACCAAGGTGGAGAATCCTTCTTTACAATCACACTCTTCTTACAAGATAATGGAGTTAAGTTTGGGAAGAAGAGGTTAAGAACACTTGAAAACATAGAGGAAGACTTGAGGAGCTTAGTTTGAACATTTAGAATGAAAGAATTAGCCAACTCCAAACTTTCAAAGCTTCTTTTTATAGAGCAGGATTGTTTTTGCTTGTTGAGCCTGACAGCAGTCGACTGCCGCATACCATCAGTCGATTACTACTACTGTTGACCGGATCCAATGCCTTCTGATGAAACTAGATTGCGATCATCATGGCTCAATGTCTACTTGATCAATCGACTGCTATTATCATCAGTCGACTGGTATCATCCTAGTCGACTGAGCAGTCGGCTACCAACCATTCTATACCCACGGTAATCGACTGCCCATAATATTAGTCGACTACTAGACCTTGACTTGACTTCTAGATTCGAGTTTAAGTCTACCAAGGGTGAGCACCTATTGCTTTTGCAAAGCTATATAGATCAGTCGACTAGTGTTATATGCCAGTCGACTGCTAAGCTTATGTTTGACAGTCGAATCCGTAGTCGACTACTTGACCAGTCGACTAGGGCATAACCCCAGTCAACTGCTCAAGTCTTCTGGATCCTCGAGTGCTAAACACTCGAGACAAGTCGATTGGTATAATATGTCAGTCGAGTAGCACACCTCAAGTATAACTAATTCATACTTGAAAACATACCCTAAGCCTAGACTTAACCTTCTAGCTTCTCCATCAACCTTGTGCCTCCAGAATTCCTCCGAGTTTATGACTCATTCATCCTTGCGCTTGCCTTCTAAATCTTCCCTCGGTTTCATCATGCTTTGGGTTTCTTATTTGCCAAAGTCCGCTAGAACTTTATGTCGTCAAGACTACATGCTTGGACTTACACTACCAAGACCTTGCCTTTTGTCTTTTTTTGCAAAGGTCCACTTAAACTTTACACCGCCAAGACTACATGCTTGGACTTATGCTGCCAAGACTTTCTTTTGGACTTTTCTTTCCAAGATTCACACTTGAACTTCTCTTTACCAAGTCTTTACACTTGGATTTTCCTGTCACTGAAACATTCATGGTTAGATCACAATTATTGTCTACTCCAAATGGTTTTCCAAACATCAAAATACATTAATGATTGGGGCATTCTTGCACCAACAATGTCTTCCTAACATAGTATTCCATTTGACTATGGAACCATCTCTAGGTCTAGAAAAACCAAGGTTACAAGGAAAGTCATTCCTAGAGTTGACCATGGTAGATGTCTATGTTGGAGGATCAGTGGCCGGCTAGAGGGGGTTGAATAGCCCAAATCATGTACGATCGTTCATCACGTGCTTGTCTACAATATTTGTTAATATGTAATGGAAATAATAGTAATGAAAATGAATACACAAGCACACACACAATACGTGGCAATATACGTGGTTCGGAACCTTAGGGTTCCTACTCCACGGGGTGAGCTCAATGAGCTCGTGTTATGCGCACAACACTAACAAAACTCCTTCTCAACAACAAGTTGGAGGTGGAGAAATCTCGTACAAGAAATTACACTAAGTAATAAAAGCATATACAAATACAATAATGAAATACGTAAAGAAAACTTTACAACAATGGATTTGAACTCTTGCTTGTTGCTTTGCTTTAGATTGCTCTTGAAGGACTGGAATGCAACAACAATTCCCCTCCAAAATCGCTTGAAAAACTCTTGAAAAATACTCCATCTCGAGCTCAATTTATAACCTGCATCGAGCTAATTTCACACAAATCAGTCGACTGATCATGACCATCAATCAACTGCTCTTATAGTCGTTGTCTCACATTGACTCGATCCACACTGGACAAGTTCCAATGGATCCATCATCAGTCGACTGATTATGCTCATCAGTCGACTAATGAACCCATCAGTTGAGTGCTCGATGCGAGCACTCGACTGGACAACCTTCTGTGCCCGAATTCACCCTGATCAATCGACTGTCATCCCTCGACAGTCGACTGATGATGTCAGTAGTCGACTGTCAACCCTTGACAGTCGACTGTTCGGCCAGAACAAGATCAGTAGAATACCAGTCGAACTCATTCGACATGGAGCAGTCGACTGGCACCTATGCCAGTCAACTGATCTCGGGTAAAACCTCAAACACCAAGTTATTTGAGCTTCCGACACTCAGTCTTAGCCACTTGGCCAAGTCCACCTCATCCTCTAATGGAGTTCCCCACCGAAGCTCTCTTCCCTAGGCCTACGTCCCTCGGATGCACCAAGCGCACAAATTCATAATGAAATCCTTCACGTCTCTTGCCCTCGAAGTCTGCTTCTCTTGGGCCTCACTCCATTCGCTCCCCGTGCAGCGGTCCTTCAGATGCACCAAGCACGCGACTTTGCAATGCCACCTTTACCAACACAAGGACCCCGAGCCTATGAGACTAGTGACCTTTCCAAGTCCTCAAGACTTCCCATTGCGAAGGTTACACACTTGGACTTACCAACACCAAGCCCTATGCTTGGATTTTCCCAACACCAAGCCCCATGCTTGGACTTTTCAGCACCAAGGCTACACACTTGGATTTTCATGGTCAACCCATGTTGGACTTCCCATGGTAATCCCATGTCATACGTTTTGTCTAAACTCAAAATATAGTTCGAGTCAAACTCGAGTCTAGTCAATCATGACCTGGGCCGATTGCACCAACAATCTCTCCCTTTTTGATATTTGACAAAACCTCAAACTCAAGTCTACCAATTATCCCCAATTGGCAATTCTCACATCTCAATTAGAATTCCAACTAACCCCAATTGGTAACTTCTCCCCCTTTTGACATACATCAAAAAACTCCTCCCCAAGGGTATGAATGTCTCATATCCCAATGAGATCTTACAATCCCTCCCTTGGAGGAAAACATGCCTTCAATCTTTCTAGTGATAAGTCCCATATCACTTAAGAGAGGTAATCCCATAATTTTCCTCCCATGATGAAAAATACACATCCATCTTCCCATGATGGATACCCCCCGCTAAAGGCTTGCTCCCCCTTGACCATTGCACCAACAATGTCTTTGAAGAGTCCCTAAGCCAATAGAAATATTAAACCATCAAAATTAAGGCAAAGTTCAACAATGAACTCTCACACACCTTAAAATTGATACATACCCTAAACAAATCTCCTAATCCATATCCAATGGATTTTTACCCTTTCTATGCTCTCTAAAGCATGTCATAGGGTTAGGAGTAGTTAGGGACCTAAAACATAGTTGAACATGGGCCTAACAAACATTGCTTACCCAAAATTAGTCGGGCAATCGACTCTGATAGTAATTAGTGTAGGAGATCATTGAAACACTAGAGGGGGGTGAATAGCTTCTTTTCGTTTCATGATGGAAATTGTTCATGTTTGTCTATAATTTTTGTTAGCGCACAGTGGAATAATAATAAAGCGACAATGAAATAGACAAACACAACACAACACAAGTATTTAACGTGGTTCGCAACCTCAAGGTTCCTACTCCATGGTTGAGCTCAACGAGCTCTAGTGATGCACACACAACCACTAATAAGCACTCCTTCTCGGAACAATCCAGAGACGGAGAAACCTCGTACAATAGTTTACAACAATAAACTAAATACAACAAGCAAATAATATGAAATACAATGCAATACAAGTAAAGAAAACACTTTACAAATGCCTTTGGATTGCTTGCTTGTTGATCGCTTGAACTGTGGTTAAAGACCCTGATTTGTAGTAGCAAATTGCCCTAAGAACGTCGAAGAAATCGTTGGCTTTTTCCTCCTTCATGAGCTCCATTTAAAGCTTCAACCTCTGCTAGAAATCGTCGATCAGTCGACTGCTCGGGACCATCAGTCGACTGATGACACTATTGTCATGAGACAACGGCTAGATCGACACTGGAAAAATCCAACGGATCCATTATCAGTCGACTGATCATGACCATCAGTGGACTGATCGAGTCTCCACTCGACTACTAACCCAAGCAGTCGAGTCAGACTCCATTATGTGCCCAAAAAACCAAGCACCGATCGGGATCACACGATCGATTGGCTGATCGCAATCGATCAGCCTCCTCTGGCGATCGGCCAAATGACACTTCCCGCAGTCAAAACCTAGTTGACTCACACCAGTCGACTGCCATATGGCACCAGTCGACTGGCTCACCTCAAACATGAGGTTTTAACCTCAACCATGAGGTTTAACCAAAGTATGGTGCCCCCATACTTGCTAGACCACCCTTAGCCTAGACCTAAGCCTTCTAGCCACCTCCGTCAGCCTCATGCCTCTCGGATCTCTCCAAGTCGTCCATGACTTGTTCATCCATTGCGCTAGCCTTCAGGTGCTTCCATCGGCTATGTCATGCTAACGGTGTCTACACTGCCAAGTACATTGGACTTACGCCGCCAAGACTCTGCTTGGATTTTACGCTGCCAACCATTGGACTTATGCTGCCAAGACTCCCTCTAGGACTTTACGCCGCCAATATCAACCCCTTGGACTTCTCAAATGCCAAGACTCAAGCTTAGACTCTCCTTGCCAACCCATGTTGGACTTTCCATTGCCAAGACCCATGCTTGGACTTTCCTTGCCAACCCATGTTGGACTTTCCATTGTCAAGACCCATGCTTGGACTTTCCCAAATGCCATGTGTCCCACTTGGACTTTCCCATGACAATCACATTGTCATATATTTTTGTCAAACATCAAAACATCTCTCAAGTCAAGCTCGAGTCCAAGTCAATCGTGACCTGGGTCGATTGCACCAACAATATCCCCCTTTTTGATGTTCGACAAAAATCAAACAAACCATTGAGTTAGACCATCTAACTCAAACCAATCATCCCCATCAATTTTCTCAATTGATGTCATTTTCCCAATAAATTCTCCCCCTTTTTGACTAACATCAAAAAGGTTCTCTCCAAGGAGGTCAATGTCTCATGTCCCAATGAGATCTTACAATCTCCTCCTTGGTCCAAAAATACCTAGGATGCCTACCATCTTCCTAGTGATAAGTCTCATATCACTCAAGAGAGGCAATCCTATGCACTTCCAATTTCCAAATTGGGTATCTCAAAATCTCATTTCTCCTCCTCATGAGGAAAAATATCATCCATCATCCATTGATGGATACCTCCCCCTAAAGGCTTGCCCCCCCCCCCCCCCGCCCCCTTGACCATTGCACCAACAATGTCCTTGGGAAGTCCCTAAGCCAATAGGAACTCTAAACCATCAAAAATAAGGTTCAAAGTTCAAACATGAACTCTCCACACCTTAAATTTGATATATCATCCTAACACCTCTCCTAATCCATATCCAATGGATTTTAACCCTTTATAATGCTTCCCAAAGCATATCCTAGGGTTAGAAGTGGTTAGGGACCTTAATCATAGCTGAACACGGGCTAAACATACCTTGTTTTCCCGAAATCAGCATTGACAGTCGACTCTCTCAACTACCAGTCGACTGCCACCAAGGGCAGTCGACTGATAACTGAAATTTCCAAATTTCAGTTATCAGAAATGGATTTTAAAAATTCATAAATAATTATACATATATCAAAAAATCATGAAAATTCATATGTATAATACTTATGACACATACAATTGGTGAAAAATATTGGAAAAATATTTTATCCATAAAATATCAAAATTGATACAAAATTCAAAAGTGAAGAAAAACTTCTAAGTTTTGGCTCACTCTGTATCAACTTCATCAATGGTGATTGCTATCAAAAGATAGACTTCACCAAGGTTTTCTAAAGTGGTTTTAAAATGTTTTTGAAAACCTATATTGGATCATATTCCTTGGGCTCAATGTACATGACTTGTACACAAGATTTCCCAATGATCCACCATTAAGATAAGATGAATTTTAGTTCATCTAGGTACAAAAATTATGCACCTTGAACTTAACTCATATCCTAGCATCTCACATGTATCTAGGGTGTATAAATACACATACATGTCAATGTGATGTGACATGTGAGTTTTGTTCTTCTAATCTAGGGTTTCATGCATTTTGTTAAGGCAACCCTACTTGATTCCCTTATAAATGGGACTCCAAGTCATGTCAAAGTCCTTAATTCAATTTTAATCAATTTAGATGCATGAATGATCATGGCATAAATGATAACATAAGTAAAGCATGGCCAATGATCATGATGTCATGACATCTGATATAATCTAAAAACACATGACATTTAATCCTTAATCCTAAACATGATCATGACATATAAATGATAAAAAAAATAAAACTATGTCATGGCATGTTATATGGCAAACAAAGCATGGCATATAAAAAGTATAGGTATAATAATACCTAAATTTTAATATTAATTTCCATTTGATATAATTAAATATATTTTGCCATATTATCACTTTTCTCCCTAGTGTGCCAAAAACCCAAAATGACACACTATGACCTCTAATCCTAAATTATGCCAATTTGATCATTTTATCACACTTCTCAAGATTTATTGGCACATCCCAAAATATCTTAGGATCAAAGATCAAACTTATTTCCAAGGTATCTATATCCTTGAAAATAACCTAAAGTGCCACCTTTACCGTGGTTAGGTTAACTACCCTTCCATTTAAAGTTGGCACACCCTAAACCCATCTAGCATGAATCAATCACGCTCTTAGGAACCCAAAACCTATTTGAGCTCCTAGGGTTAATTAGGTATTCCTTAGGGATAACCTCCCTAGATACCTTCCTAATGACCCTCCTAGGCTTGTTAGCCTTGGTCATTTGGGTCTTACCTAGGTTGACTCTAGGGGTAACTCCCCTTGCAACCTTCTTAGTGACTTTCATAGGTTTCCTTGAAACCCTAGCCACTATGCACATACCTTGGTCAACCTTAGGGATGACTTCCCTATTGACCTTGGTCTTCCTAGACCTAGTTTGTGTTCCATAATCAAATGGAACACTATGATAAGCCACCTTAGGCTTAGGTTTGTGACCCAAACCCTTCTTGCCCTTGGTTGACTTTTGTTTCTTAGGTCCTAGGTGTTGACTTTGAGATCTAGACCCTAGGCTTTGACTATTTGACCCTTTAATTGAATTTTGCATCTTTGCAAGGGTCTTTTCAAGTTTCTCAAGTCTTGACCTCAAGGCTTGATTTTCAACCTCTAATTGCCCATTTTTAGAATTTTGGTTTGATCTTTGGGCATTGTCATTTCTAGGCATATGCCTAGTCCATTTAGGGTTGCAACCTAGGTGCTCTTGTATTTTCCTAATAGATTCCCTAGGTAAGGTTTTTCTAGGGACATTAGTCCCAAATTTCTCCCTATTTCCTAAGTGGACACTTTTAGCTCCTAAACAAAAATATTTGTTATTCCTATCATGCTTTTCATGAATAATCGCAAGATTACTTAAGTTATTTCTAGCATGCTTTTTGACATTAAAACTAGAAGAATGAGCATTATTGAAATGATATACCTTAGAGTTTACCTTAGTGAATCCCCCTACTTGTGATGCTCCCTCTTTGACTCTCTTGCTCCCCCTAGGACATTGATTCCTAAAATGCCCCGGTTGTTGGCACTTGAAGCAAATGATGTGCTCTTTGCTTCTTTTAGTGGGGACACTGGCATCTTTTGATTTTTCTTAAAGTTTTGGTGTCGGAGGAGTCTTCTTGACTTTCTTTGGGCACTTACTCTTATAGTGCCCAAATTCCCTACACTCAAAACACATAATATTATTTTTATTTTGAATTATGGTGTTTGAGTTACCTAAGTCAATGGAGGCCGGAATCAGATTTTGAGCTTCTTCATCTTGACCGGATGTCGAAGCCTCTTCTTGGCGTTGTTCCGGTGATCTAATCTCCTCCCCCTCAATCCGAGAGGTGGAGGTCTCCTGCAATTCTACTTCCTCTTCTTCCTTGGATGTTGATGGTCTCTCCACCTCCAAGTCCTCACTTCCTTGTGAGGATGATGATGATTCTTCCTTGGCTTCCTGCTCTTCTTCAGCCGATGAAGATTCTTCTTCTTCTACTTATGCCAAGTGAGGCTTCTCATGAAACTTGGTCAATTTGTCCCATAGCTCCTTGGCGTCAAGATATTCACCTAGCCTAGAAAAAACATCATTAGGTATCAAATCTTCTAAAAGTTTTGTTACCTTGGCTTCGGTCTTGAATTTTTACCGTTGCTCTTGGGTCCATTTCTTCAACTTGAGGACTTGTCCCTTCTTATCCCTAGGAGGTTCAAAGACTTCTACGAGGATGAACCAATCATCTATGTCCATCATCAAGAATGTCTCCATTCTTGCTTTCCAAGCTGGAAAATCTTCTCAGTAGTATGGTGGTGGAGTGTTGATGTCCCATCTAAGCTTGTCTTGGAATTCCATCTTGTTCCCTCTAGCGTGCTCCCTTAGTTGTTAAACTTAGAAGAGCGGCCTCACTCTGATACCACTTGTAGGAGATCATTGGAACGCTAGAGGGGGGTGAATAGCTTCTTTTCGTTTCGTGATGGAAATTGTTCGTGTTTGTCTACAATTTTCGTTAGCACGCAGCGGAATAATAATAAAGCGACAATGAAATAGACAAACACAACACAACACAAGTATTTAATGTGGTTCGCAACCTCAAGGTTCCTACTCCACGGTTGAGCTCAACGAGCTCTAGTGATGCACACGCAACCACTAATAAACACTCCTTCTTGGAACAATCCGGAGACGGAGAAACCTCGTACAATAGTTTACAACAATAAACTAAATACAACAAGCAAATAATATGAAATACAATGCAATACAAGTAAATAAAACACTTTACAAATGCCTTTAGATTTCTTGCTTGTTGATCGCTTGAACCGTGGTTGAAGACCCTGATTTGCAGTAGCAAATCACCTCAAGAACGTCCAAGAAATCGCTGGCTTTTTCCTCCTTCACGAGCTCCATTTAAAGCTTCAACCTGTGTTGGAAATCGCCGATCAGTCGACTGCTCGGGACCATCAGTCGACTGATGACACTGTTGTCGTGAGACAACGGCTAGATCCGCACTGGAAATTCAACAGATCCATCATCAGTCGATTGATCATGACCATCAGTCGACTGATCGAGCCTCCACTCAATTGCTAACCCCAGCAGTCGAGTTAGACTCCATTATGTGGCCAAAAAATCGAGCACCGATTGGATCGATCACATGATCGGGATCGCCGTTAATCACCGATCGCCATCCTCCGCGCAATGATCGCTATGACACTTACCGCAGTCAAAACCTAGTTGACTCACACCAGTCGACTGCCATATGGCACCAGTCGATTGGCACACCTCAAACATGAGGTTTTAACCTCAACCATGAGGTTTAACCCAAGTATGGTGCCCCCATACTTGCTAGACCACCCTTAGTCTAGACCTAAGCCTTCTAGCCACCTCCGTCAATCTCATGCCTCTCTGATCCCTCTAAGTAATCCATGACTTTTCATCCATTGCGCTAGCCTTCAGGTACTTCCATCAGCTATGTCATGCTAACGGTGTCTAAACCGCCAAGGTACATTGGACTTACGCCGCCAAGACTCCACTTGGACTTTACGCTGCCAACGATTGGACTTATGCTGCCAAGACTCCCGCTTGGACTTTACGCCACCAATATCAACCCCTTGGACTTCTCAAATGCCAAGACTCAAGCTTGGACTCTCCTTGCCAACCCATGTTGGACTTTCCATTGCCAAGACCCATGCTTGGACTTTCCTTGCCAACCCATGTTGGACTTTCCATTGCCAAGACCCATGCTTGGACTTTCCCAAATGCCAAGTGTCCCACTTGGACTTTCCATGCCAAGTACCCAAGACTTGGACTTTCCCATGACAATCACATTGTCATATATTTTTGTCGAACATCAAAACATCTCTCGAGTCAAGCTCGAGTCTTGATCAATCATGACCTGGGTCGATTGCACCAACAATCAGTCGACTGCCACACACATCAATCGACTGGTAACTGAAAAATCTGAATTTCAATTATCAGCAATGGTTTTCAAAAATTCATAAGTAATTATACATACGATGAAAAATCACAAAAATTCATATGCATAAACTTATAACAATCAATATGGGTGAAAAATATTTGAAAATTATTTTACTCACAAAATAGTGAGATTGATACAAAGTTTAAAAGATGAGAAAAGCTTCAATATTTGAGCTATCTTTGTATCACCTCATTCAATGGTGATTGCTATCAAAAGATAGACTTCACCAAGGTTTTTCAAAAAAAATTTGAAATATTTTTAAAACCTTTAAATTCATTTTCCTAAACATCTCACTTGTATCTAAATGTGTGAAACACATACAAGTCAAGTATTCTAGTGAGATGTGGGCTTTGTTCATTTAGGGTCTCATGCAATTTACTAGGCAACACTATTTGACTTCCTTATGCATGGGATTTCAAATCATCCCATAGTCTTTAAATCCATTTTATTTATGCATGAATGATGATTATGGCATAATTGATAACATGAATAAGCATGTGCCAAAATCATGATGTCATGACATGTAATACATACTTAAGCATACATGACATATATAAATAACCCTAAATATGATCATGACATTTTACATGATAAAAATGAATATGATGTCATGACATAGTATATGGCAAACAAATATGGAAAGTAAAAGATAAAGGTATAAATACCTAGATTTTAGTATTAATTTCCATTTGATATAATTAAATCCATTTTGCAATAATACAACCCATTTCCCTAATGTGCCAAAAATCCAAAATGACACACCATGACCTCTAAACCTAAAGTGTCAATTTTAATCAATTTTCAACTTCTCAAAACACATTGGCACATCCTAAAGTGTCAACTCTACCATGGCTAGGTTAACTATCCATCCACTTAGGGTTGATACACCCTAACCCATCTAGCGTGAATCGATCACGCTTCTAGGAACCCAATATCTATTGGGGATAACTTTCCTAGATACCTTCCTAATGACCCTTTTTGGCTTTGAAGCCTTAGTCAATTGGGTCTTTCCTAGGTCAACTCTAGAGGTGACTCCCCCTTTGACCTTCTTACTGTCTACCTTGGATTTCTTTGAATTTTTAGCCACTAGACAAACACCATGGTTAGTCTTAGGGATGACTTCCCTATTAACCTTGGTTTTCTTGGACCTAGAAATATTTCCATAATCAAATGGAACATTGTGGTAGGACTTAGGTTTGTGAGCCAAACCTTTCTTGCCCTTAGCCGATTCTTGTCTCCTAGGTCTTAGATTTTGATCATTAGACCCCTTAAATGATTTTGTCATTCTTTCTAGGGTCTTCTCCAATTTTTCAAGCCTTGACCTCAAGGCTTGGTTTCCTAATTCTAATTTTTTCAATTTTGAATTTTCATTCTTTCTTTGGGAAGGACTCTTCCTAGGCATATGCCTAGACTTCTTGGGGTTAATATTCAAATTTTCTTCAATTCTCCTAATGGACTCCCTAGGTAGAATTGGTCTAGAGTTATGGTGTCTAGGTTTGTCCTTAGGTAAATCAATATGCTTGGCACCTAGGCAAAAGTATCTATTCCTACTACCATGCTTTTCATGATGAACAATAGCAATATTACTAACATGCTTCTTAACTCTAGAAATTGAATGTGCATTAATTAAATTTACCTTAGGGTTAGCTTTGGAAGCTCCCCTATATGAGATGCCCCTTCTTGCCCCTTCTTCCTCTCCTTAAGGCATTGACTCCTATAATGTCCCTTTTTATGGCATTTGAAGCACACCATGTGCTCCTTACTTCTAATTGTGGGGACACCGGAATTTTTCACCTTTAGCACCGGTTGAGCCTTCTTAATCTTCTTGGGACACTTGCTTTTATAGTGTCCTTGCTCCCTACACTCAAAGTATATTATGTGACTTTTAATTTTAATTACAATGCATGAGTTACCTAGGGAGGTGGAAGCTTCTTGATCTTCACTTCTCCCGGTTGTAGATGCTTCTTCTCGTTCTTGTTCCTAGATGGAAGACTTCTCCTCCCCCTCAATGCTAGAGGTGGAGGTTTCCTCCAATTCTTCAACATCCTCGGATCTGGATGTTGATGGATATTCTACTTTGACTTCCTTCTCTACTTGTGCTGGTTCGGAATTTTCATGGAATTTGACCACCTTATCTCACAATTCCTTGGCATCCTCATATTCACCTATCTTGCACAAGACATGGTTAGGTATTAATTTAATTAACATTTTTGTTACCTTAACCGTTGTCTTGAATTGTTGTCGTTGCTCATCGGTCCACCTTGATTTTACCAATGACTTGTTGTCTTCACCCCTAGGTTCTTCAAAACAGTTTTCAATTGTTAGCATCATATGGAAATCGATTTTGAAGTATACCTTCATCCGTTTCTTCCACCAAGAAAAATCTCCATCGAATTTCGGTGGATGGATGTTAGAGCCGACCATCTTGTCATGCTTGTGTTGGCAATTAGTCCGCGACAAGCTCCTCGCTCTAATACCACTTGTTCGAGGATCGGTGGCCGACTAGAGGGTGATGAATAGCCCAAATCGTGTACGATCATAATCGATCGTTCATCGTGTGCTTGTCTACAATATTCGTTAATATGCAGCGGAAATAATAGTAATGAAAATGAATACACAAGCACACACACAATACGTGACAATATATGTGGTTCATAACCTTAGGGTTCCTGCTCCACGGGGTGAGCTCAATGAGCTCGTGTTATGCATACATCACTAACAAAACTCCTTCTCGACAACAAGTCGGAGGTGGAGAAACCTCGCACAAGCAATTACACTAAGTAATACAAGCAAATACAAATCCAACAATGAAATACATAAAGAAAACTTTAAAACAATGGATTTGAACTCTTGCTTGTTGCTTGCTTTAGATTGGTCTTGAAGGACTGGAATGCAGCAGCAATTCCCCTCAAAAATCGCCTAAAAAACTCTTGCAAAATCCTCCATCTTGAGCTCCATTTATAACTTGCATCAAGCTGATTTCACGCCAATCAGTCGACTGATCGTGAGCATCAGTCGATTGCTCCTGTAGTCATTGTCTCACAATAACTCGATCCACGTTGGACAAGTTCCAACAGATCCATCATCAATCGACTGATGGACCCATCAGTCGAGTGCTTGACGCGAGCACTCGACTGGAAAACCTTCTGTGCCCGAATTCACTCGACAATGCCATCCTCGACGACGACTTAGGCGTCGATACAATGATCGCCAACCCTTGGCGCGATCGCTCGCCATAACAAGATCAGTCGAACACCAGTCGAACTCATTCGACTTGGAGCAGTCGACTAGCACCTATGTCAGTCGACTGATATCGGGTAAAACCTCAAACACCAAATTATTTGAGCATCCGACACTCAGTCTTAGCCACTTGGCCAAGTCCACCTCATCCTCTCTTGGAGTTCCCCACCAAAGCTCTCTTCCCTCGGCCTACATCCCTCGGATGCACCAAGCGTACGACTTCGCAATGTCATCCTTCATGTCTCTTGCCCTCAAAGTCTTCTTCTCTCGGGCCTCACTCCATTCGCTCCCCGTCCGGCGGTCCCTCAGATGCACCAAGCGTACGACATCGCAATACCATCCTTCACCAACTCAAGGACCCCGAGCCTACAAGACTAGTGACCTTTCCAAGTCCTCAAGACTTCCCATTGCCAAGGCTACACACTTGGACTTACCAACACCAAGCCCTATGCTTTGATTTTCCCAACACCAAGTCCCATGCTTAGACTTTTCACCACCAAGGCTACACACTTGGATTTATGTGGCCAACCCATGTTGGACTTCCCATGACAATCCCATGTCATACGTTTTGTCTAACATTAAAATACAGTTCGAGTCAAACTCGAGTCCAGTCAATCGTGATCTAGGCCGATTGCACCAACAGTTTAGTGGCTAAGGTTTCAAAGAAACATAGGAAAGCTACTAACAAGGTTACAAGGGGAGTTACCCCGAAGCTTAACCTAGAGAAGATCCAAAAGATCAAGCCTAAGAGGGTCATTAGGAAGGTACTAAGGGAGCTTATCCCTAGTGAGTACCTTGTGAACCCAATGAGCTCAAATAGGCTTTGGATTCCTAGGAGCGTGATTCAATCATGCTAGATGGCTTAAGGGTGTGACAACCTTGAATGGATAGGTAGTTAACCTAACCATGGTAAAGGTGACACTTTAGAATATTTTCGGAGTAATGTAATACTTTGAAAATGAGTTTAGGATTACATCCTAAAGGATTTTAGTATGTACCAATAGAATTTAAGAAGTTTGAAAAAGTCAATCAAAATTCGTACAAATTAAGTTAGAGTCAATAGTGTACCATTTTGGATTTTTTGTACACTTAAGGGAATTTGGTTTCTTATGGAAAAATGGGATTAATCCTAATAAATGACAATTAGGTTTGAAACTTAGGTTTTCTTATACCTTTATATCTTATTTTCAATGCTTTGTTTGCTATATTCTATGTCATGACATCATATTTCATTTGATCATATAAAATATCATGAAAATGTTAAGTTAATATGTCATGTTTGTATTTAGGTGTATCTTTATGCCATGACATCATGATTATTAACAAATATTTCAATTTATGATATTATCTATGCCGTGATCATCATTTATGCATTTAGAATAATTAAAAATTAATTAAGGACATTGCATGATTTGAAGTCTCATGATAAGGGAATCAAATAGAGCTGCCAAGATGGAATGCATGAGACTCTAGATAAGGAAGAACATAAACTCACATCTCACAAAAATATTAAATTGACATGTGTGTATATTGATACACCCTAGACACATGTGAGATGTTAGAAAAATGAGTTAAGTTCAAGATGCATGTTTCTTGCATCTAGATGAACTTAAACTCATAATATAACATTGATGAATCATGAGGAAAACTAGTGTACAAGTCATGTATATCTAGCCCATAGACCATGGTTCAAAATAAGGTTTTAAAAATATTTTAAAATCATTTTTGAAATACCTTAGTGAAGTCTATCTTTTGATAGCAATCACCATTGAATAAGTTGATACAAGTTAGGAAAAAAACATTGAAGTTATCAATGCTTTTAAACTTTATGTCAATACTTCAATTTAATGGATATTTTTATATAAAATTATTTTTCACCCATTGTATTTGATGTAAGTAATATACGTATGAATTTTCAAGATGTTTCAAAATACGTTTATTTACTTATGTATTATCAAAATTCCAATTCGAAAATTGATTTCTGCATTTGCAGAAACCAGTCGACTAATGGTAGTTCAGTCGACTAGTAGCTAAAAATCAGTCGACTGATGTATCTGATATTGGTTGAATAAGGGGGTGTTTAGCCATTTATCAGTACCCTTAACTACCCTAACATCTTCTAACCCTAGGATATACTTTTGAAAGCATTTGAAGGGGTGAAATAGTCATTGTAAATGATTAGGAGAGTTATTTAGTGTGGAATATCGAATTTTAAGGGAGGTTAAAATACAAGTTTGAATATTTACCCTTATTTTTTATGGTTTAAGTTTCCGATAGGTTTAGGAACTCTCTAAGTACATTATTGGTGCAATGGTCAAGGGGGAGCAAGCCTTTAGGGGGAGTGTGTCCATCTTGGAATGATGGATACAATTTTGGCCAAAAAGGAAGAAGTTAGAGTTTGGTAAACCCTCATTATGGATTGCCTCTCATTTTTTGATATGTGATTTATCACTAGGAAGAGTGAAGGCATCCTAGATGATTTTCAACTAAGGGGGAGAATGTAGGATCTAATTAGGAGATGAAACATTGAAAAACCCTTGGTAGTGTTTTTGATGTATGCCAAAGGGGGAGAAGTGAAGTTTATGTTAGGTAAACCTTCACTATGCTTTGACATTGGAAGAGTTAAGTGTTAGTAATATATGAGAGATGTCCTAAGGCAATCGCCTTATGTTTGAACCATTTATATGATAAATGAAGATTCACTATTTGAGTATACATGTTTTTATGTATTTGATTAGATCTTAAACTCATTTACTGAATATCCATGATACGATTCACAACATGAGAGAATTTGTGATTGGATCACAACTAGTGAGTATCTCTACATGTGTAATTGTGATGTATCGGAATTATCCCTAGTCGATGAATTGATGGATTTGGACACCATCAATTCTGTCGAGACTAGCACGAGGTATACTCCTTGGTGTATCCAAGCAGCTGATTCTCACTAGCTGGAGACATTGTGATGTCCGGAGTTAATCGTGGATGCTAGTTATGGTAACTAGTTCATTGGAGTGACCAGCCGTAAGACTTCATATAGTTCTCTGCATATATAGATATGTCAATGAAGTTCTTACTGCAGCTTAAGTGCGATGTTCCTTTGACTTGCGGTATTCAAGTCATCTTGATCATAAACACTTATGCTTTGACATCTTAAGCAAGAATATTTGAGGAGATGTGGACCCGGGATGATTGGGTATAAGTCGAAGGGGTTTGAATAGCCTATAAAGGATTCACCACTCCTTGTGAGGAGATGTATACTCATGGCCTCTCGTCGAATTGTTACTAAAGTCTTTGGCTAAAGCATTACATGTTTAGAGTAAGGTACTCTTGGATACATGTGCAGTAACTAGAATCCGTAGGATGAGGAAATGATACTTGGGCTAGGTGTGACGTAGTCAACCTAGTGGGGACTGACACTATAGACCATGTCCTGAACCAAGTGGGTATAAGATGAGTGAAGGGAATGGGGCATGATTCATTGTAGTTGCTGAAGGGTTTCAGAAATAGTTCTGGATCAACCGTTGATCTTTTCGGTTAATTAGGGATCATGATGTACTACTAGGTGTCACTCATGATCGTTCTATAATTAATGGTTAATTATAGACGGCCAACATAAACCGAGAACCTATTTGGTCACACGCACAACGAGCGTAATCCGAAGGATTTAAAACGATCTTGAGAATGAGATTCTCAGACCGAGAGAAACATGGTTTGGTTGGACCAAACAAGGAGCGAGCATGAAATCGTTTCAGTCGCAATGGAAGCGTGGATGGGTCGTGTCTTATGAAGACATGATGGATGAACCAAATTGATTTGGTTCTAATCCAATGGAGGAGAATAAACCAAAAGGGTTTGGTTTGTTTTAAATGAATTAACCAAAGTTGGTTCGGTTCGTTTTAACTTAAAATAGACCAACATGGTTTGGTTTATTTTAACTTAAATTAATGGAGCGGGTTAACGGGCTTTTGGTTATGATCCGATAACCATTAGGAGAATTTGTTCTCTATAAAATAGGGCTTAAGGGTTTTTGTGAAAACCTAATCCAAGCAATCCCTAGTTGCCGCCCACCCCTCCTCTCCTCTAGTGGTCGGTGCCCAACCCTAGCCACCGCCCAGCTTTGTGCCAACGTCCAAGCTTCAGTCGGCGATCCTCCGGCGACCCTCCGGTGATCTTCTTTGGGTCCGGCGATAAGGTGAGCATCTATCTTCCTTATTTGGCTAGCCCTATTCCTCCACCAAAGCTGTCCAGTTTTCTGGACAACTTGTTTATTTCGTGTTGGAGCGTCGTTTGGATGACGTTTGGAGCTCCAACAGCGGCTTCCTTACCGGGGATTAGATCTCTAGTAATCCTCATAGGTGGAGGACGAAGGATTCATCAAATGGTTGACGAATACCTCTCCGGAGAAGCGAGTTTTTGAGGACTCGTTTTGAATCCGAATTTTGATTCGGATTGTGATCTTCTCTCAATCACATCGTCTTCGACACTAGGCTAGTGACTCATATGAAGACGAGGCTCATGACTTTGTGAAGTCATCCCGAAGATACTCGGCGTGGATACGGATAGAGGCAATTCTAGCGAGAATCGTTCTGGTTGATGTCTTTCCCGCTACACGTGATACGTCAAGTATACGTAGTATAAATTTCCTTTTATTGCAAAATTTGAATTTACGGTTATGTCTACACATATTGTACTATGCATGCATGTGGTGTGTGTGTTGTAATAAATTAGATTTATTATTTTTATTTCTTTCGATGTGCACATGTTTATGAAACATGTTCGAACACACACTCGCCATGGTGCCAGAAACCCAACATTAAGTTGGATTATTGTTAGTCTAACTTAAAGGTATTGTCAAATATCAAAAAGGGGAAGATTGTTTGTACAACAAGCCTCGCGTCAATGTTGATCAAACTCGAGTGGGATTCGAGTAGTATTTTAATATTTTACAATGAGTTTTACCATTATTAAATAATATGGTTTGACCATATATTGACCATATGACTAGTGGATGATTGGGATATCTAAAGTCATATGGAGGAGATTATTTGAGGGAGATTATTAGAGCAATCAACATCGGAAGTCCAGGTTTGGATACTTGACAAGGAATGTCTAAATTTGGATATTTTGAAATAGTAAAGTTCAAAGATACAGTCTTGGCGGCCGAAGTTCAAGCATGTAGTCTTAGCGGCATAAAATCAAAGTGAACTTTGGCAATTGGAAAGTCCAACATGATGTTGGCAAGGAAAGTCAAGCATGGTCTTGGCATGGAAAGTCCAAGAATGGTCTTGGCAATTGGAAAGTCCAAGTCATGGGTACTTGGTAAAGTGCAAGTCCAAGGGTATAGGTTTGTCTACGTAAAGTCCAAGCATGGGTATTGGCAGCGTAAGTCCAAATGGATCTTAGCAATGTGAAAGTCCAAGGGTGTAGGTTTGGCGGTGTAAAGTCCAAGCATTGGTCTTGGCGGCATAAATCCAAATGGATCTTTGCAAGAAAGTCCAAGGGTGAGGTTTTGGCGGCGTAAAGTCCAAGCATGAGTTTTGATGGCGTAAGTCCAAATGAACCTTAGCAAAGGACCCGGTTAACATGACATAGCCGATGGAAGCACCTGAAGGCCAACGCGAAGGATGAAGAGTTGCGGACTCGAGGGATTCGAGAGTTGTGAGGCTGATGGAGGTTGCTAGAAGGCTTAGGTCTAGGCTAAGGGTGGTCAATCAAGTATAAGGGGATCTTAGTCGATTGGGGTTATGGACCAATTGACTGACCGAGTGTTTGATACTCGGAAGCCTAGTTGACTCAGAGCAGTCAACTGAGATTATGACTAGTCGACTGATCGGGTAGTCGATTGAGCTTCAACTTCTCAACTTGTGCTCGGGCAGTCGACTGCCAATTGTGAGCAATCAACTAGTCCACGGAAATCAACTGCCAACGATGGGAAGTCGACTGGTGGTGGTGGACACGAGCACAAAATGTCCCATAGTTGACTGGCCAGTTGATTACTTGGTTGGCAGGCGACTGCTAGTAAGGGTAGTCGACTGCTACAATATCCCTGAAGTCTACTTCCTCCGACTTCACTCCAATGCTCCACGTCCGGCGGTCCCTCGGATGCACCAAGCACACGGCTTCCGCAATGCATCTTTCACCGACTCAAGGACTGAGTCATGAGAGGTAAAACTCGCCAATGCTCCATGTGAGAATTACTAAGTCTTGCACGACTTCAATGCACATTTCAAATCCATATCAAACCTAACTTAAACCCTTTGCCACACATATCAAAACCATATCACTCGATTGATTGCCCTAACAATCTCCCCCTTTTTGATGTGTGGTAATCCATTTGAGTTAGGTAAAAATAATTACATAAAATCATAAGGCAAGAAAGCATGTAAATAATACGAGTATGAAAACTCCCCCTTAAACATGCAACTCCCCCTTAAGACATGCTAAAATTTCCCTTTTAGCATAATTAACTTAAACTTATCAATTCTCCCCCTTTGACACTATCAAAAACATTGTCTAAATATTATACACGCATGACATCAACTCTAAAGGAAGAGAAAACTAAAAACCAAACAAAACCTGATAAAATCATATTACTGTGCTCGTGCATAGTACATCAGTCGACTGGATCAGACTACCAGTCGACTGGCACTCAGTTTACATATTTTCTAATTTTCGAAGTCCAATTTCAGAAATGCATTAAAAATTCTAGGAAATTCAAAAAATCATGAAATTTGAAATACATATTTCTTGTGAGTTCCTTTATCAATGAAAAATTATTTTCTATGAAAATTCATTTTATTTTTGATAGTTTGGCAAAAACTCAAAAGTTACAAAAATGTCTAAAGTTTGTATCCACTTTTAAACCTAGTTTTGCCTTGAAACTTTTTAAAACATGAACTCACTGTTTGAAAAGCATAAAATGGTTTTAAAATCATTTGAAATATCCAACCATGATCTTTGGGCAATATGTCTATGAATTAAACATATGCTTTCCCCATAATTGGTCTATTATTGCTCTATTGATACACTTAATGACCCATCTAAATGTCATAAGCATTAGTGGACCATTTGTATCATCCTATCATCTCACCCATGCTATGTTTTCAATCAAAGTTAGCATTATAGTGGATTGTGAGATGTTCCTAAAGGTATTTATTTACTTAACCTTCAAATTCATGCAATTCTACACAAGGTTAAGTATCACTCTAACATACCACATGATCATAAAGACATATATGCATTGATTTCACATTATGATCATGAAACAAGTGTATTAATCAATTTGTAATCATGAATTAGTTATAAAATCATGATAATAAGTCAAGTATCACCCAAAGCATGATTTAAGATATTTATTGGTGCATTATCATCACCCAATACTTTTTCAAAAATTAATTCTCGATCATTCTAAGTCATAAGCATGTATCATTATTCAAATCAAGTATATGATTCTAACATTATAATCACTTCATCCATCATGCTTATAAATTAAATTTCACTACCCACATCATCCTAAGTCAACCATATAATATGATATAAGTAAAATCCTCATGGTTGACTATCCTAGGGTTTTTTTAACTCATAAGGATGGATTTAGGAACCCAATATAAGTTTTTTCCTATAGGGTTCACTAAAAATTTCTTAGGGATCCATTTTCTAGCTATTGTTTAATTTTTGGCTTGACCCCTAGCAATTAGGAAATGATAGGTCTTTTCATTTTTGTTTCCCTTATATCCTAGGTCTTTCCTATTGAAGCTTACCCTTTGGCTCCCTATAATCATGTTCAATGTGTTGGAGCCAATAGTGAATTTCTCAGGGGCTTTAGTTAAATGGTCTACCTTTTCCCTTAAAACTCTATTTTCCTCCATACATACATCACTAACATTAAAAGGCATGTAATTATCATGTGAGCATGCATCATTGATACTAGAAGAAACATTATCATTAATATTCAAACATGATTTTTCTAGCTTTTCTTCTAGGGCCTTAATTTCATCAAGCATGCTCTTATTTTTCTTTTTAGCCCTAAATAACTCCTTAGTTAAGCTAGATATCATGGACATAATTTTCTTGGGAGGAAGATTTGTTACCTCACTTACCAAATCCCCTTCCAATGATGAGGATGAAGATGAGGACGCTCCCCCTTCACTCAAGCTCTCCTCCTCGCTAGTGCTTCTTCCTTCTTCCTCGGAGGAGGTGGAGTCCAAGTCATCTATCCCTATCAAGGCAAGATTTGTGAAGGCCTCTTCTTCTTCGGATGAATAGGATGAAGGATCATCCCATGTGGCCTTGTGTGCCTTAGCCTTTCCCTTTTCCTTGGCCTTCTTCTCTTCTTCCTTTTTCTTGCTCCCTTTCTTCTTTTCTTCTTTTCTTCTCTTTTCTTCTTTGCTCTTGTTCAAGAGGGGACAATCATCCCTTATGTGTCTCTCTCCTTGGCAATTGTAGCATATGATTTTTCACCTCGGCCTTCTCCTCCTATCATTTGATTTGTTAAATTTAAAACTTTTTAAAGCACATCTTACCTTCCTTACCATGTATGCTTCTTCCGAGCTATCCATGGAGGAGGAGGAGGAGTCTTCATCGTATGAAGAAGGTGGCGTCTCCTTCTTCTTCTTCCCCTTGTTGGCCATTAGTGCCACTCCCCTTGATGGCTTGATGCTTGGTTCTTCACTTATTCCTTCAAGCCTCGTTTCATGTAACTCCATGGTGGAGAAGAATTCTTCTAGGGTGCTCACTTCTAAATTCTTCGAAATATAGAAGGAGTCCACCATGGAGCTCCACTTTGAGGACCGAGGAAAGACATCTATAGCCTTCATGACCATATCCCGGTTAGAGAGCTTCTCCCCTACACTTGTTAGGCCATTAAGAATTTCCTTAAAACGAGAATGTAAGGATGTTACCTTCTCCCCTTTATCGAGTTTGATTTTATTGAGTTGGGAGCGTAGGACATCTCTTCTTGCTAGCTTGGCCTCGGATGTGCCTTCATGAAGCTCCACTATCTTCTCCCACTTCTCTTTAGCACTTGAGCACTCCCCAATCCGATTGATCTCTGTTGGTGCAATCGGCCCAGCAGTACCTTGATGGTATTTTGATGATAGACAAAACTCATGACATGGGATTGTCATGGGAAAGTCCAACATGGTGTTGGCATGGAAAATCCAAGCATGGAGCTTGGTGTGGGAAAGTCCAACATGGGGTTGACATGGGAAATCCAAAGCATTACGAAGCCGTGCGCTTGGTGCTTGGTGAGAAATGCATTGCGAAGCCATGCAGTTGGTGCATATGGGAAGTCTTGAGAACCTGGCAAGTTCACTAGGCTCGGGTCCTTGAGTCAGTGAAGGATGGCATTGCGAAGCCGTGCGCTTGGTGCATCCGAGGGACCGCCGAATGGGGAGCGAATGGAGTGAGCCCAAAGGGAAGCATACTTCTAGGGTATGAGACACGAAGGATGGCATTGCGAAGTCGTGCGCTTGGCACATCCGAGGGACGTAGGCCAAGGGAAGAGAGCTTCGGTGGGGAACTCCATGAGGGATAAGGTGGACTTGGCCAAGTGGCTAAGACTGAGTGTCGGAGGCTCAAACTTGATGTTTGAGGGTTTACCCGACGGTCGAATGCTCAAACAACTTGGTGTTTGAGGTTTTTCCCGACGTCAGTCGACTGGCATAGGTGCCGGTTCGACTGGTCCAAGTCGACTAGGGTTCGACTGGTGTAAGGCTTGTTAGTTATATATGAGAGATGTCCTAAAGCAATCGCCTTATGTATGAACCATTTATATGATAAATGATGATTCACTATTTGAGTATACATGTTTTATGTATTTGATTGGATCTTAAAATCATTTACTGAATGTCCACGATACGATTCACAGCATGAGAGAATTTGTGATTGGATCACAACTAGTGAGTATCTCTACATGTGTAATTGTGATGTATCGAAATCATCCCTAGTCGATGAATTGATAGATTTGGACACCATCAATTCTGTCGAGACTAGCACGAGGTATACTCCTTGGTGTATCCAAGCAGCTGATTCTCACTGGCTGGAGACATTGTGATGTCCGGAGTTAATCGTGGATGCTAGTTATGGTAACTAGTTCATTGGAGTGACCAGCCGTAAGATTTCATATGGTTCTCTGCATATATAGATATGTCAATGAAGTTCTTACTGTGGCTTAAGTGCGATGTTCCTTTGACTTGCGGTATTCAAGTCATCTATATCATGGAGACCTATGCTTTGACATCTTAAGCAAACATCTCTAAGGAGATGTGGACCCGGGATGATTGGGTATAAGTCGAAATGATCGAAGGTGTTTGAATAGCCTATAAAGGATTCACCACTCCTTGCGAGGAGATGTATACCCATGGCCTCTCGTCAGATTGTTACTAAAGTCTTTGGCCAAAGCATTACATGTTTAGAGTAAGGTACTCTTCGATACATGTGCAGTAACTAGAATCCGTAGGACGAGGAAATGATACTTGGGCTAGGTGTGATGTAGTCAGCCTAGTGGGGACTGACACTATAGACCATGTCCTGAACCAAGTGGGTATAAGATGAGTGAAGGGAATGGGGCACGATTCATTCGAGTTGCTGAAGGGGTTCAAAAATAGTTCTGGATCAACCGTTGATCTTTTCGGTTAATTGGGGATCATGATGTACTACTAGGTGCCACTCATGATCGTTCTATAATTAATGGTTAATTACAGACGGCCAACATAAACCGAGAACCTATTTGGTCACACGCACAACGAGCGTAATCCAAAGGATTTAAAACGAGCTTGAGAATGGGATTCTCAGACCGAGAGAAACTAGGTTTGGTTGGACCAAACATAAAGCGAGCATGAAATTGTTTCAGTCGCAATGGAAGCGTGGATGGGCCGAGTCTTATGAAGATGTAATGGAGACCCTCCGGTGATCTCCTTTAGGTTTGGCATCAAGGTTAGCTCTATCTTCCCTTGATTGGCCGGCGCCTATCACCTCCACCAAAGCTGTCCAGTTTTCTGGACAGCTTGTTCTCCTCTCGTCGGAGCGTCGTTTGGACGACGGTTAGAGCTCCGACAGCGGCTAACTTATCGGGGATTCGATCTCCGGTAATCCTCTGAGGTAGAGGATGAAGGATTCGTCAATTGGTTGACGAATACCTCTCCGGAGAAGCGAGTTTTGAGAACTCGTATTAGGATCCGAATTTGGATTCGGATCGTGATCATCTCTCGATCACGTCGTCTTCAACACGAGGCTGGTAACCCGTACGAAGACGAAGCTCGTGGCTTAGCGAAGTCATCTCGAGGAACTCGGCGTGGATACGGATAGAGACGATTCTAGCGAGAATCGTTCCGGTTGATGCCGTTCCCGCTACACGTCATACGAAAGGTATAACGTAGATAAATTTCCTTTTATTGCAAATTTAAATTTACGGTTATGTCTACACTTGTTGTAATATGCATGCGTGTGTTGTGTGTGTTGAAATAAATGTAGATTTATTATTTTTATTGCTTCCGCTGTGTTCATGTTTACGAAACGTGATCGAACACACACACGCCGCGGTGCCGGAAACCCAACAGAGGTATCAGAGCCCAGGTTGTGTTTCGACATAATCGTAAAAATGGTTTTGCGATAGTCATAATGTATTTCTGGAAATTTTCTAATTTTGGAAATTTAAAAGTATTTATGGAAATTTTTCAATTTTGGAAAGTCTAGAAGTATTTATGGAAATCTTCCACTTTTGGAAAGTTGGAAGTATTTATGGAAATTGATATTTTCTATAAATAAAATATTTGATTAGATTCTGGAAATTTGTTTCCTAATTTAATCATGATTTGATTTGGGATCAAATCTTAAAATATTTTATTTCCATAAGTAGTTTTAATGATTTAGAAAATTGGTTTCCTAAATAGATTTTCCTTAATCAAATAATTCCATGGATAAAATATGTGATTAGATTTGGAAATTTGTTTCCTAATTTAATTATGATTTGATTTGGAGAATCAAATCTTAAACATATTTTATTTCCATAAATAGTTATGACATATAAGGAAATATATACATGACATAATTGTATGCCATGTAATTGCATTAGATGCATAACATTATGCCATGCGTGTCGTGGCATGTAGATGTATGTCATGTATGTCATGCCATGTAGATAATAGTTATTTGCATGCAAAGAGGATGAGACATAAAAACCCTTAAACAATATTAAAGCCTACACCTTCCATTGATATGGTTAGAACCAGAGTTCCGTTTCTTGTTTGGGTTGTTGGACTCTCTCCAAGCCCGGCTCGAACCCGAACATGTTCAAACCATGGAATAGTTTAATACTAATATGGTAAGAGTCAGAGGTCAATCGTTAGCTTTGGTTGTTGGACTCTCTCCAAGCTGGGCTAATTGGTTGAATGCGCTCTAATCATATTAAAACTATTTCCCGATTAATGGGTTGGCTTTAACCTGGAGCATCGGCTTGTTGGACTCTCTCCAAGGTCGATGTAAAGGGAGGTGAAGTTGGGTGCTATGCATATGATGCATACTTGTTAATGTGTTAATAACCCAACGTATGTGTGAACATTCAATTAGTTGATAGCACATTGTGATAGTTGCATATTGATACGCAATCTAAGATAGTTGATACTCTACCGTCAGAAGTTATGAATGGCTTGTTGACTCTCTCCAAGGTTGTTCATATCTACGATGGATATCACCCATTCGAGATGGACCTACGATCTCAAGTGATTTTGGGGTTTTTGAAATTCAAAAATGAATGGGATTTATAAATGTATATTGATGCATTTTAAAATCATTTTCATATATGCTCGCTTTGTATTTCTAGGTCAATAAATCGATCATGACGCCTTTCAATTTGTGCACTATTTTGGATTCGAACAAACCGACCGGGCCTAACTTCTCGGATCGCTTAGAAACTCGAGAATTGTTCTCAAGGCGAAAAGCTTGCATATGTCCTCAAGAGCCTTCTTCCCGACCGGCCCTAAGGACGATGCAACCTGCATCAAATGTTGGTCTATCGTACATGTGGCGATTCTCGAGTAGCGAATTGCTGCATCATGCTAGCGGCGATGGTACCTGAGCTGCAGAAGCAGCATGAGCATATGGATGCTAACACTATGGTCTTCCATCTTCATGAGTTGTTCGATGAGCAAGCGAGATCCGAAAGGTTCGAGGTCTCTAGGCTCCTCTTCACCACGAAGATGCAAGAAGGTTGCCTCAGAGTGCGCTTTGTGCTAAAGATGAACGGGTACATTGAGCGGCTAGCTACCCTCGGTTTTGTGATGGATCATGAGTTAAGTATTGACTTAATTCTGCATTGTTTGCCCAAGAGTTTCTCGCAATTTGTGATGAACTATCGGATGAACAAATTGCAATCCACCATTCCCGAGCTCCTCAATATGCTGAAGACTGTGGAGCCTTCTGTGAAGCATGAGGAGAAGGCGGTTCTGTTAGTTGATTCCTCAAAGAAAGGTTCTAAGAGGAAGGCAAAAGAACAGAAGAAAGGAAAGAAGAAAAAGGCAAAGAAGGCAGAACCAGTGCAAAAGGGCACTTGCCATCACTGTGGCAAGGAAGGCCACTGGCGAAGAAACTGCAAGATTTATCTTGAGTCCATGAAGAAGAAGAAGGCATCCGATGCCCCATCCTTTTCAGGTGTCTTCGTTATTGATTGTCATTCTATTTCCTCAAACACTTGGGTATTGGATACTGGGTGTGGCTCACATATATGTAATGACATACATGGGCTAAGGAATAGAAGAAGACTCGTCAAGGGAGAGTCAAATTTACGTGTTGGGAATGGAGCAAAGGTTGTTGCAGTCGCCATTGGAACGCATTTGTTGAAACTCCCTACAGGACTTGTCTTAGAACTGGACAATTGCTTTTATGTTCCTTAGTTGATAAAGAACATCATTTCTATTTCTTGTTTAAATAGAAATGGGTACCATTTGACTTTTAGTAACAATTGTTGTTACATAACTTTGAATGGAGTTCTTTATGGGACTGGAACTTTAAGCAATGGTGTTTATACATTGGACGTATCCAGTGACATCTTCAATATCGAAGCGAGCAACACGCGTGCTCAAAAGGATAATCAAATAGACTCCTATATGTGGCATTGTCGTCTTGGCCATGTAAGCAAGAAACGCATGTCCGAATTACACCAATGTGGAATTCTGGAATCGTTTGAATTGGATTCATACGATACATGCGAATCATGCTTAAAAGGCAAGATGACTAAGTTACCTTTTACTGGAAAAGGTGAACGAGTGGGAGAGTTACTAGGTCTAATACATACTGATGTATGTGGACCTATGTCAACTCAAGCTTTAGGAGGTTATAGCTACTTCATTACCTTCACCGATGATCACTCACGGTTTGGGTATGTGTTCTTGATGAAACACAAGTCTGAAGCCTTTGAAAGGTTCAAAGAATTCAGAAATAAAGTAGAGAAACAACATGATAAGAGTATTAAAATACTTCGATCGGATCGAGGTGGTGAATACTTAAGTCAAGAGTTTCTTGATTATCTAAGAGACAATGGTATATTGTCTCAATGGACTCCGCCATATACACCATAGCATAATGGTGTATCTGAGAGGCGTAACCGGACCTTGTTGGACATGGTCAGGTCAATGATGAATCATGCGACTCTTCCCAAGTCCTTTTGGGGCTATGCACTTTAGACAGCTGTTTACTTGTTAAACAGAATGCCTACCAAGGTAGTCTCAACTACTCCATATGAGATATGGAATGGTAAGAAATCTCATGTATCTTACTTGAAGATATGGGGTTGTCCTGCTTATGTGAAGCGGACTGTATCAGACAAATTGGATACCAAGTCTGATAAATGTCTATTTGTTGGATACCCTAAGGAAACAAGGGGTTACCAATTCTATCATCCTGTGGAACAAAAGGTGTTTGTTTCAAGGCATGATGTGTTTCTAGAGAAAGAGTTTCTCTTGCAAGAAAATAGTAGGAGTGTCATCGAGCTTGAGGAGGCTTGAGAGACTCAAATAGACATTAATGAGATACCTGGTGAAGCACAACAGCCGACAACTCATAGTGATGAGCAATCGGCTGGACCTATTGTAACACCACATCTTCGTAGATCTAGTAGAACACGCAATATTCCTGAGAGATATGGATTTCTCGTAAGTGAATCGAACGACGTGTTACTCATTGATGATGAGGAGCCTACCAGTTATGAAGAAGTGTTGACAAGTTCAGAAAGGGATAAGTGGCTTGGTGCCATGAAGTCGGAAATGGATTCCATGTATGAAAACCAAGTTTGGAACTTGGTTGACCCACCTGAATGCATAAAACCTATAGGGTGCAAGTGGGTTTTCAAGAAGAAAACCAACATGGATGGTAATGTGATTACCTATAAGGCTAGATTGGTGGCGAAAGGATATCGTCAAAAGCAAGGTGTTGATTATGACGAAACCTATTCGCCTGTAGCTATGCTTAAATCCATTCGGATGCTCCTGGCCATAGCGGCTCATTATGATTATGAGATATGGCAGATGGATGTGAAAACAGCTTTCCTTAATGGAAACCTGCTCGAGGACATGTATATGATACAGCCTGAGGGTTTCACATCGGTTGATAAAACCAAGGTATGCAAATTGTGACGGTCCATTTATGGATTGAAGCAAGCATCCAGAAGCTGGAATATCCGTTTTGATGAGACAATCAAAAAGTTTGATTTCTCACAAAATCCAGACGAACCTTGTGTGTACAAGAAGGTTAGTGGGAGTGCAGTCGTGTTCCTAGTATTATATGTCGATGACATATTACTTATAGGAAACGGTGTTTCAATCTTACAGTCAGTTAAGGTTTGGTTATCCAAGACATTTTCCATGAAAGACCTGGGAGAAGCAACCTACATCCTCGGGATTAAGATCTATAGAGATAGATCGAAACGTTGCTTGGTCTTTCACAGTCTACATATATAGACCGAGTGCTAAAGGGGTTTAGCATGTCGGAATCCAAGAAAGGTTTCCTACCCATCAGGAATGGGATACACCTTTCGAAGTCTATGTGTCCGCGCACAGAAGACGAGAGGATTTGCATGAGTAAGATTCCCTATGCATCCGCAATAGGATCTATCATGTATGTTATGTTATGTACGAGGCCCGATGTATCGTATGCTCTGAGTGTCACGAGCAGATACCAGTCTGATCCAGGAATGGATCATTGGGTGACTGTTAAGACGATCCTTAAGTACTTAAGAAGAACTAAGGATGCGTTCCTAATATATGGAGAAGGGTACATCGTGATACGTGGGTATACGGATGCAAGCTCTAGACAGACAAGGATGATTCCATGTCTCAGTCTGGGTATGTATTCACCTAGAATGGAGGCGCAATAAGTTGGAAAGGTTCCAAGCTTGACGCTATAGCGGATTCTGCCACTAAGGCAGAATACATTGCAGCTTTGGAAGCAGCAAAGGAAGCGGTTTGAATCAAGAAGTTCATCTCTGAACTTGATGTGGTCTCATCAATGATCCAAACATGTGCTTCACCGCTATCATCTTATCAGAGAGATCATCAATAGGAACGAAATACAAATCGAGAAAATTCTCACTGAAAGGAACTTAGCGGATCCTTTGACTAAGGCATTACCTCAAAATAAGTTTGAGGGTCATGTTAGAGCTTATGGTATTGGATACCGTAGCGATTGGCATTAGGCCAAGTGGGAGTCTGTTAGTTATATATGAGAGATGTCCTAAGGCAATTGCCTTATGTATGAACCATTTATATGATAAATGAAGATTCACTATTTGAGTATAGATGTTTTATGTATTTGATTGGATCTTAAACTCATTTACTGAATGTCCACGATACGATTCACAGCATGAGAGAATTTGTGATTGGATCACAACTAGTGAGTATCTCTACATGTGTAATTGTGATGTATCGAAATCATCCCTAGTCGATGAATTGATGGATTTGGACACCATCAATTCTGTCGAGACTAGCATGAGGTATACTCCTTGGTGTATCCAAGCAGCTGATTCTCACTGGCTGGAGACATTGTGATGTCCAGAGTTAATCGTGGATGCTAGTTATGGTAACTAGTTCATTAGAGTGACCAGCCGTAAGATTTCATATGGTTCTCTGCATATATAGATATGTCAATGAAGTTCTTACTGTGGCTTAAGTGCGATGTTCCTTTGACTTGCGGTATTCAAGTCATCTTGATCATGGAGACTTATGCTTTGACATCTTAAGCAAACATCTCTAAGGAGATGTGGACCCGGGATGATTGGGTATAAGTCGAAATGATCGAAGGAGTTTGAATAGCCTATAAAGGATTCACCACTCCTTGCGAGGAGATGTATACCCATGGCCTCTCGTCGGATTGTTACTAAAGTCTTTGGCCAAAACATTACATGTTTAGAGTAAGGTACTCTTCGATACATGTGCAGTAACTAGAATCCGTAGGACGAGGAAATGATACTTGGGCTATGTGTGACGTAGTCAGCCTAGTGGAGACTGACACTATAGACCATGTCCTGAACCAAGTGGGTATAAGATGAGTGAAGTGAATGGGGCACGATTCATTCGAGTTGCTGAAGGGTTTCAGAAATAGTTCTGGATCAACCGTTGATCTTTTCGGTTAATTGGGGATCATGATGTACTACTAGGTGTCACTCATGATCGTTCTATAATTAATGGTTAATTATAGACGGCCAACATAAACCGGGAACCTATTTGGTCACACGCACAATGAGCGTAATCCAAAGGATTTAAAACGAGCTTGAGAATGGGATTCTCAGACCGAGAGAAACTAGGTTTGGTTGGACCAAACATAAAGCGAGCATGAAATCGTTTCAGTCGCAATGGAAGCGTGGATGGGCCGAGTCTTATGAAGACGTAATGGATGAACCAAAATGATTTGGTTCTAATCCAATGGAGGAGAATAAACCAAAGGGTTTGGTTTATTTTAAACGAATGAACCAAAAGTTGGTTCGGTTCGTTTTAACTTACAATAAACCATCATGGTTTGGTTTATTTTAACTTATCTTAATGGAGCGGGTTAACGGGCTTTATGGATATGATCCATTAACCATTAAGAGAATTAGTTCTCTATAAAATAGGGCTTAAGGGATAATTAAGCCTAATCCAAAAACCCTAGCAAGAGTTGCCGCCCACCCCTTGAGGAGTTGCCGCCCAACCTCCTTTGCCGCCCGACTTGTGCTGCCGTCACTCCTTGCGGCGTCCAAGCTTCAGCGGTGATCCTCGGCGACCCTCGGTGATCTCCTCAAGGTGAGCTCTATCTTCCCTTGATTGGCGGCGCCTATCACCTCCACCAAAGCTGTCCAGTTTTCTGGACAGCTTGTTCTCCTCGTCGGGCATCGTTTGGGCGACGGTTGGAGAGCTCGACAGGGCTAACTTACGAGGATTCGATCTCCGGTAATCCTCTGAGGTGGAGGACGAAGGATTCGTCAATTGGTTGACGAATACCTCTCCGGAGAAGCGAGTTTTGAGAACTCGTATTAGGATCCGAATTTGGATTCGGATCGTGATCATCTCTCGATCACGTCGTCTTCAACACGAGGCTGGTAACCCGTACGAAGACGAAGCTCGTGGCTTAGCGAAGTCATCCCGAGGAACTCGGCGTGGATACGGATAGAGACGATTCTAGCGAGGATCATTCCGGTTGATGTCGTTCCCGCTACACGTGATACGAAAGGTATAACGTAGATAAATTTCCTTTTATTGCAAATTTAAATTTACGATTATGTCTACACTTGTTGTAATATGCATGCGTGTGTTGTGTGTGTTGTAATAAATGTAGATTTATTATTTTTATTGCTTCCACTGTGTTCATGTTTACGAAACGTGATCGAACACACACATGCCGCGGTGCCGGAAACCCAACAAGGCTAGGGTTTTGTGCTTGGCAGTCGACTGCCATGGACTGGCAGTCGATTGATGTAGATAGAAGTCGCGCGAGGATGGCGATCGGTCGATGGGAATATGTCGCGCGAAGCGCTCTCATGGCCGGCAGGCGATTGACTACTAGGTCACCGATCGGTGATGGGCATCATCGATCGGGTAGGTGATCCGTTGGAACTTATCTGACATGGATCTGGCCGTTGTGAGACAACAACTACGAGCGATCGGGGGGCCTTTTGGCGATCAGCTAGGCGCTTCGTCACGAGGTTATAAAAGGAGCTCGAGATGGAGGTTTTTGCAATGGTTTTTGTGGAGCTATTGGAGGGGAATTGCTGCTGCATTCCAGTCCTTCAAGAGCCAATCAAAGCAAGCAACAAGCGAAGCGATCAAAGCTATCGGTGAAAGTTTTATTGTGTATTGTATTTGTGTATTTGCTTGTATTTCTATATTACATTGTAATTGCTTGTGAGAGGTTTCTCCACCTCCGACGTGTTGTCGAGAAGGAGTGTTATAGTCAGTGTCGTGCGCATAACTAGAGCTCAGTGAGCTCGCCCGTGGAGTAGGAACCATTCGGTTCCGAACCACGTATATCTTGTGTTGAGTGATTGTGTATTGTTAGTTTCATTATTATTGTTATTCTGCTGTGCTAACAACAATCGTAGACAAGCAACGCAACGAGAACGAGCGAATTACGACATCCAACGACAAAGGGCTATTCACCCCCCTCTAGCGGACCGTATCCATCCCCAACAAGTGGTATCAGAGCCGAGGTCGCTCTTCAAGGACTAACTGCCGCGAGAGCACTATAAGATGGCCGGCTACAACATCCATCCACCGAAATTCGATGGTGATTTTGATTGGTGGAAGAAACGGATGGAGGTATATTTCGAAACCGATTTCGATTTCATGTTAATCATTGAAAATGGTTTTGAAGTGCCTAGGGACAAGGAAAATAAGCCACTAGAAAAATCAAGGTGGACCCAAGACCAAATGAAGGATTTCAAGACAAATCTCGAGATAACTAAATTACTTGGTGATTTGATTCCTAACCATATTTGGTCTAGGATAGGAAATTTTAGGGATGCAAAGGATTTGTAGAATAAGGTGGTTGAATTCCACCAGAATCCCCAACCGGCACAATTAGAGGAGAATGCCGAGGAAGAAGCACCCACATTTGAAGATGTTGATGATTTGGTGGAGACCTCCATCTCTAGCATTGAGGGGGAGGAAAGGATTTCGATTTCAGAGCAAGATCAAAATGAAGCTTCTACCTCTGGAAGAAGTGAAGAGGCCTCCACCAACTCCCTAGGTAACTCAAGTGTTGTAATTTTAAATAAAAATCACATAATATGCTTTGAGTGTAGGGAGAAGGGGCATTACAAGAGCAAATACCCTAAATTGGCTAAGGAAAAGGCATCAACACCAAAAGTCAATCCAAAGTCAAAGGATGCCGGTGTTCCCAAAATCAAGAGCAAAGAGCACATTGTGTACTTTAAATGAGACCAAAAGAGACACTATCGAAGCCAATACCCTAGGGGGAGGAAGAAAGGGCAAGAAGGTGCAACTCATGTAGGGGGAGCTCCTAAGGTAAATTTACTTAATGCACCTTTAATTTCTAGAGTCAAAAAGCATGCTAAGAATTATTTTAGTTCTCTTGCAATTATAAATGAAAAGCATGCTAAGAGAAATAATAAGGTTTATTGCTTAGGTGTCAAGCATGTTCATATAACTAAGGATAAACCTAGGAATCATAATTCTAGACCTATTTTACCTAGGGAGTCAATTAGGAGAATTGAAGAAAACTTGGGTGTTAATCCCAAGAAATCTAGGCATATGCCTAAAAAGAAAAACATTTCCCAAAAGACAAATGAAAATTCAAAATTGGGAAAATTAGAGTTAGAAAACCAAGCTTTGAGGTCAAGGCTAGAAAAATTGGAAAAGACCCTAGCAATAATATCAAATTCAGTTCAAGGGTCTAATGCCCAAAAGTCAAAACCTAGGAAACAAGAAACATCTAAGGGCAAGAAGGGTTTAGGTCACAAACCTATGTCCTACCATAATGTTCCATTTAATTATGGAACATCATCTAGGTCTAGACAAACCAAGGCTAATAGGGAAGTCATCCCTAAGTCTAGCCATGGTATGTGTTTAGTGGCTAACACCTCAAGGAAATCAAATGTAGCCACTAAGAAGGTCAATGGAGGAGTCACCTCTAGAGTTGACCCAAGTAAGACCCATTTGACTATGGCTTCAAAGCCAAAAAGGGGCATTAGGAAGGTATCTAGGGAAGTTATCCCTAGGGAATACCTTGTTAACCCAAGGAGCTCCAATAGATATTGGGTTCCTAAGAGCGTGATTGATTAACGCTAAATGGGTTAGGGTGTGTCAACCCTAAGTGGATGGGTGGTTAACCTAGCCATTGTGAGTTGACACATTAGGGTGTGCCAATATGGTTTGAGAAGTTAAAAATGATTTAAATTGGCACAATTAGGTCATAGAAGTCATGGTGTGCCATTTTGGGTTTTTGGCACACTAGGGAGATGAATGGCATTAAGGCAAAATTGGTTTAATCTCTAGAAATGGCAAATTGATTTTAACACTTAGGTATTCTATACCTTAGTATATTTTAGTTGCCATGATTTGTTTGCCTTGCCATGTCATGACATCATCTTCATTTTTATCTATAAAATGTCATGATCATATTTAGAATTATTTTTATATATCATGTATGCTTAGTTCTCATTCACATGTCATGACATCATGATATTGGCATATGTTTTTATCTAAATCATGTTTATTCCATAATCATATCATGCATAGTTTCAAATGGAGTTAAGGACTATGGCACAATTTGAAGGGAATCAAATTAATGTTGCCCAGAAATATGCATGAGAACATAAACAAAACAAAACCCACATCTCACAAAAATTTGACTTGTATGTGTTTTACACATCTAGATATTGGTGAGATGTTTAGGAAAAAGAAAATAAAGGTTTGAAAAACATTTTGAAAAACTTTGGTGAAATCTATCTTTTGATAGCTATCACCATTGAATGAGATGATACAAAGATGGCTCTTTATTGAAGCTTTTCTTAAATTTTGAACTTTGTATCAATCTCCTAATTTAATGGGTAAAATAAATTTCCAATATTTTTCACCCATAGTGTTTAGGATAAGTATTATACGTATGTATTTTCAAGATTTTTAAAATTACATATATTTACTTATGAATTTCGAAAATCCAATTTTTTGAAACTGAAAACTGCAGAATCACGATTATCGATCGTACTGTAATGGCGGTCGGTGATAATAAATCGATCGGTGATTTCAGGTAAACTTGATAGTTAGGCCCATGTTTATCCATGTTTTGGTCCCCTAACCACTCCTAACCCTAGGATATGCTTGGGAGAGCATTAGAGAGGGTGGAAATCCATTGGATATGGATTAGGAGTTGGGTTGAGGGTGAGTATCAATTTTAAGGTGGAAGAGAGATCATTGTTGAACTTTGCCTTAATTTTGATTTGGTTAATGTTCCTATTGGCTTAGGGACTCTCCAAGGACATTGTTGGTGCAATGGTCAAGGGGGAGCAAGCCTCTAGGGGGAGGTATCCATCTTGGGAAGATGGATGTGTATTTCCTCATGGGAGGAAAATTGGGTTGCCTCTCTTTAAGTGATATGGGATCACTAGAAAGATTGTAGGCATGTGTTCCTCCAAGGGAGAGATTGTAAGATCTCATTGGAATATGAGACATTCATACCCTTAGGGAGGACCTTTTTGATGTAGTGTCAAAAAGGGGGAGAAGTTACCAAGTTACCAATTAGGGTTCGTTGGAATTCTCATTGGGATATGAGAATTGCCAATATGGGAGAATTGGTAGACTTGAGATGGTAGTTTTGTCAATCATCAAAAAGGGGGAGATTGTTGGTGCAATCGGCCGAGCAGTACCTTGATGGTATTTTGATGATAGACAAAACTCATGACATGGGATTGTCATGGGAAAGTCCAACATGGTGTTGGCATGGAAAATCCAAGCATGGAGCTTGGTGTGGGAAAGTCCAACATAGGGTTGGCATGGGAAATCCAAAGCATTGGGAAGCCGTGCGCTTGGTGCTTGGTGAGAAATGCATTGCGAAGCTGTGCGCTTGGTGCATATGGGAAGTCTTGAGAACCTGGCAAGTTCACTAGGCTCGGGTCCTTGAGTCGGTGAAGGATGGCATTGCGAAGTCGTGCGCTTGGTGCATCCGAGGGACCGTCGGACGGGGAGCGAATGGAGTGAGCCCAAAGGGAAGGATACTTCTAGGGTATGAGATGCGAAGGATGACATTGCGAAGTCGTGCGCTTGGCGCATTCGAGGAATGTAGGCCGAGGGAAGAGAGTTTCGGTGGGGAACTCCATGAGGGATAAGGTCGACTTGGCCAAGTGGCTAAGACTGAGTGTCGGAGGCTCAAACTTGATGTTTGAGGGTTTACCCGATGGTCGGATGCTCAAACAACTTGGTGTTTGAGGTTTTGCCCGATGTCAGTCAACTGGCATAGGTGCCGGTTCGACTGGTCCAAGTCGACTAGGGTTCAACTGGTGCAAGGCTAGGGTTTTGTGCTTAGCGATCAGCCATGGGTGTGATCGGCCCGATGTCGATAGCGATGGGCCGAGGATGGCGATCGGCCCGATGGGAGTGTCGCGAGCACGAGCGCTCCATAGCCGCAGGCGATCGACTACTAGGTCACCCGGATCGGTGATGGGCATCATCGGATCGGTAGGTGATACGTTGGAACTTGTCTGACGTGGATCTGGCCGTTGTGAGACAATGGCTACAGGCGGTATTAAGGGCCTTTTAGCGTCATTGCTAGGCGCGAAAATAGCTCGATGCAGGTTATAAAAGGAGCTCGAGATGGAGGTTTTTGCAATGGTTTTTGTGGAGCTATTGGAGGGGAATTGCTGCTGCATTCCAGTCCTTCAAGAGCCAATCAAAGCAAGCAACAAGCAAAGCGATCAAAGCAATCGGTGAAAGTTTTCTTGTGTATTGTATTTGTGTATTTGCTTGTATTTCTATATTACATTGTAATTGCTTGTGAGAGGTTTCTCCACCTCCGACGTGTTGTCGAGAAGGAGTGTTATAGTCAGTGTCGTGCGCATAACTAGAGCTCGGTGAGCTCGCCCGTGGAGTAGGAACCATTCGGTTCTGAACCATGTATATCTTGTATTGTATGATTGTGTATTGTTAGTTTCATTATTATTGTTATTCTGCTGTGCTAACAACAATTGTAGACAAGCAACGCAACGAGAACGAGCGAATTACGACATCCAACGACAAAGGGCTATTTACCCCCCTCTAGCCGGCCTTTGAATTTGCAAGGTGCTCCTCCCTTTGCTTCTTAGTCCACCTTGACTTCTCTAGTACTTTCCCCTCTTCATCCCAAGGCATCTCAAAACCGTTTTCCATTATCAACATAATATCGAAGTAGGTTTCAAAAAATACCTCCATTCTCTTCTTCCACCAAGAGAATTCTCATTCAAACTTCGGTGGGTGAATGTCTGAGTCGGCCATCGTATAGTGCTTGTGTTGGCGGTTAGTCATCGACAAGCTCCTTGGCTCTGATACCACTTGTTAGACCGTATGTGGCCGACTAGAGGGGGGTGAATAGCCCTCAATCGTCATATGGTGGAATTCGTTAGTTGATTACTTGTCTACAAATAATATTAGCGCAACGAAAACAAAAACTTGACAAGCAATTAAGACAAAGTAAAGAAAGAATAGATGCGAATGCTAACAGCACGATGTAACATGGTTCACAGCCCTTGCCGCTAATCCACGACCGATTGGTCCAAGGTGAATCACGCCTACACAATTCAACTAATCTCTCCTTTGCACAAAGCTAGGTGGAGGTAACCTTTCTTACACAAGATCTCTCCTTTTACAATATAATAGAAATAAGCTCAAAGAAGAGGATTGAAAATGTTTGAGCTTTGAGAAGATGTTTAGAGTAGAAGCATTAGGCTCCCCAAGTGTCTAAAGGCCTCATTTTATAAAGAAGAACTCATTATTTCCGTTGGGCGCCTGACAGTCGACTGATGCCCCGATCAGTTGACTAATCCTATAGTTGTTGCCCAATAACGACTTCTTCCACATTGGATTTCATCCAACGCCTCCCACATCAGTCGACTAATCATCCCATCAGTCGACTGATGGAGCTAACAGTCGAGTGTCGGAAACGAGCACTCGACTGATCAACATTCTGTGCCCGAAACCCTTACGATTAGTCGACTGCTGCCATCATCAGTCGACTGATGGTTTCGAAAGTCGACTGTCGACCCTTGGCAGTCAACAGCTAGGACACAAACCTGACTCGAACACCAGTCGAGTCAATCAGCGATCGACAGGACCGCCATGTCATGATCATCGATCGGTGATGTCGAAATTCCATAATGGAAAAGTTTCACCTACGATCTACCACGTCCCGGGATACAATCGCTCACTCTCATTTCTTTGGAGTCCCTCGCCTTTGAAGTTGTCTTTGTTCAGTCACGTCCCTCGGATACGCCAAGCGTACGGCTTCACAGTGTTATCCTTCGCGTCTCGCCCTGAAGTCTACTTCCTTTGGCTTCACTCCAATGCTCCTCGTTCGGCAGTCCCTCAGATGCATCAATTGCACGACTTTCGCAATGCATCTTTCACTGACTCAAGGACCGAGTCGTGAGAGGTGAAACTCACCAATGCTCCATGTGCGAATTACTAAGTCCGGCACGACTTCAACGCACATATCAAATCCATATCAAACCTAACTTAAACCCTTTGCCACACACATCAAAACCATATTACTGGGTTGATTGCCCTAACATTTACAACCATAAATAAGAAGATACAACCAAATACAAGGATGAAGCAAAAAATAAAAGTAAAGATTTCTTTACAAAAAACTTGATTGCTTGCTTGCTTGTTGATTGCTTTGGATTTATCTTGAAGTTCTAGAATGCAACATCACTTCTCCTTCAAAATTGCCCCAAAAATCTTGGCTAAAATCCTCCACAAGCTACTCTTTTTATAACCTGCATCGGGTTGATTTTGCGCCTAGTAGTCGACTATCAAAAGGCACCAGTCGATTGACAACAGTGGCATTGTCTCACAAAACATTTAATCCATGTTTGACTCGCCCAACGGATACCCCAGCAGTTGACTTCCCTTACCAACAATCGACTACAACATCACTAGTCAACTATCAGAGCTTCTATACTCTGGCCACTCATGATCAGTCGATTGCTCATCCATGACAGTCGACTACCACAGTCTCAACCGAGCAGTCAACTCCTCAACTAGTTAACTAGTCATAATCCCAGTGACTACTCCGAGTTGACTAGGCTCTCGAGTGTTAAATACTCAACCAGTTGACTGACCCAAAGTCCCAGTTGACTGATAAATCTCAACTATGATGTTTAACCCAAGTATGATTCCCTCATACTTGATTGACCACCCTTAGCTTATACCTAAGGCTTCTAGCCACCTCCATCAGCCTCGCCCCTCGGATCCCTCGAGTCTATGACTCTTCATTCTTCGCGTTAGCCTTCAGGTGCTTTCATCGGCTATATCATTCTAACTGCATCCTTTGGCTAGGTTCATTTGGACTTATGTTAACCAAACCATATTCTTGGACTTTACGCTGTCAAAATCTCACCCTTGGACTTCCTTGCCAATATGCATTTGGATTTACGCCGCTAAAACCCATGCTTAGACTTTACGCCACCAAACCTACCTTGGACTTCCCAATTGCCAAAGTTCAGTTGGACTTTACGTCACCAAGGCTGCATGCTTGGACTTATGCCGCCAAGACTATACTCTTGGACTTATGCCGCCAAGACTATACCTTTGGACTTTACCATTGCCAAATACCCATGACTTGGACTTTCCTTGCCAAGGCCATTCTTGGACTTTCCAATTGCCAAGATCATGCTTGGACTTTCCATGCCAAGTATGCAAACTTAGACTTCCGAGGTTAATTTCTCCAACAACCTCTCCCAAATAATCTACCCATATGACTTTTGATATCTCAATCATCCACTAGTCATATCGTCAAAATATGGTCAAACTCTATTATCATACAATGGTCAAACTAATTGTCAATCCATTGTCAAACATCAAAACACTACTCGAGTCCCACTCCAGTTTGGTCAACATTGACCCGGGACTTGTTGCACCAATACAAATACGATTCATATATCTCCACAATAGTATGATATTCTCCACTTTGGGCCTAAACCCTCATGGTTTTATTTTTGGACTATATCCAAAAGACCTCATACAAATAGAGATATCTTTTCATTTTATAAATATATTATCTTTTTCATGTCTTATTAACGTGGGATTTTGATTGCTTTTTAAATACTCCTAACAATCCCTCCCTCAAACTAAGGACAACATTGGACCCCTCCCCTCTTAAGTCTATCTATCCTCAAAGGACTTCCACTGTTTGATGTCTGATTCTCAATCGACTAGGTTTTTTTACCAACTGTCTGGTCTTTCTGACTCAGTTGGACTTCCTACCAGTTGTCCGACCCTTCTAACCCAACTGAACTTTTTGCCTCTTCTCTTGATCCAGACATAAGAGTCTCACTTCCTTCATTCGAAGTGTATGACTTTATATGGAATATGACTCTAATATCAATTATTGGTACCAATAAGATTCATATATCTCTATAATAATATGATATTGTCCACTTTGGACCTAAGCTTCTATGATTTTATTTTTGGACTGTACTCAAAAAGTCTTATACCAATAGAAATATTTTTTCATTTTATAAGCATATGATCTTTTCTATGTCTTATCAATATAGAACTTTATCTGTATTCTCATTACTCCTAATAAGTTCTAATAAATTGTGCTAGTGGGGGTTGAATAATTTGGTCGAGTGAGTTAAGCAAATTGTGAGGTTAAGTAAACTAATTTTTGTCTAATGGTTTAGACAATTCAATCAACTTAAGAATGGTCAGATGAGCAAGATAAACTGGATGTCTAAAGTGAATCATTTAGTCTAGTTGAAGAAGGTAGGGTAGGTTAAGTCAGATTACTTGGCAGTGTAGGCACGTCGGCTGGTTTAGAATAGATAGCTCATGGAGAGGGTGGATTTCACAAAGGGCTCCATCGATAAGGACGGCGAGTTGGGAGATAGATTCAACGGAAGTAAGATATTTTTCTAAAAAGTTCACATATTTTCCATTAATCAAAAGCTGAAAGAACATTTTTTTATAAAACAAACAAGTGAGACAACATTGTGTGGAAGTAGTGATTCAGGTGGCAACAAATCAAGGGATGATACAAATGGCAGCTTCTCATACTGACGCCCAGTTCCGGGGTTAGGTGAGTTAAAAGAGATAAGCATGAGTTTGTAAATATTCTCAATTGCAGGCCTTCTATACATTTCTAGTACAAGTGTGCTGGATTTCTTGACAGGGAGGGTTACCTATCTATCTACTTCCTTTTCCTCAACTCTGCTTTTATTCCATTGGCATTTAATATGAGGGGAGGTTAGATTGGTTACAGACAAATCAAACTCATGGGGAGAGAACGAACCTGATCCATAACTTTCCTCCGTGGTGGAGAAGCCAAAGCAATCAAAGACAAAGAAAACCAAGTTAATTTTGTCATCCCCGACTTCCTGCTAGTGGACAATTCTTGCAAGCATATCTCACCTCGGAGTACAAGAACAAGAGTTTGGCACCATGAAATGTTCAATCGCATTCTCAATTTGTGTTAAAACATTAAAGGAAAAAAAACCACCATGAAAGAATGTAAAGAATCACTTGTGTTATGTGGATTTGCATAATTCACAAGGTTCCTGTAAATTTAACAAGAGAAATGGCTCCGTGACAAGTGCTGCTTGCTTAGTAATGACAGTTCACCAGGGACGACGCCGAGAAGACAAGTTGTTGCCGGCTTTCGAAGGGGAAAGGCGTGGCTGATGACTTTGCCGTCTCGGCCTCGCAGTCGTCGTCTGCAGGCGCGGGGAGATTGAGATCCAGGGAGAAGATGTTCCTGTCTTTTTTTAATTCCTTCGGATCTGCCGGCGCCGTCAGCTGGCGGTGCCGCCGCATGTGGCCGCCCAGAGCCTGGCCGGATGAGAACTCCGCTCTACATATCGAGCACTCGTGCACTCTTGGCTTGTTGTTTCCGGCGCCGTCGTCGTTGCTCGATGTCGTCGTGACCGGCCTCGAGGTCATAGAACCGGCGGCCATCTGGAAAACCTCTGTCTCTCCGGTACCAGGGATATTTGCTTGGTCGAGGAGGACCGCCGTCTTGGGCTTCTTGTGGCTGGTGCGGTGACCGCCGAGAGCTTGGAAGGAGGGGAAGCACTTGTTACACGTCTTGCACTGGTAGGCCTCGGGCCTGCTGCCCTTGGCATCGGCCGCCGCTTCCTTGGGCTGGTCGGAATTATGCGCCGCACGTCCCTGAGCGAGCAGGATGAGGCAATTGGCCATGTCCTCATCCTCCTCCGTGACGGCCGTGCTACTGGAAAGCTCCGCCGACGAGATGGACGAGGCAGGGCCGACGGTGGCGGCCGGCCTCTGCCGCTTGGTCCTCTTCCGTTTGACGAGTGGTGAGGCGACGAACTGATCTCTTCCACTGCTGTTGTGATCTACGACATCTTCTACACAATCCATGTGGCTCCGTCAACTCTTCTTCTGCTTTGCAGTGGGCAAGGAACAGAGGAAAGCAGCTGAGGTCTAAATAGTGAAAGGAGAAGGCGAGTCAAAAGCGGCCTAAAAATTCATCCGCTAAGAATGGTAACTGCGAATGCTTCAGTTTTCCAACATCAAAATTGGACAGATTCAAACTTAAAATAAAGGCAGAATAGAAACGCTAACCGGGCGGAGAGAGCAAAGAATAGTTTATAATTGGAGAAGGTTGGAGTGCAGAATTGAAACTCCCTCCGGAAGCAGAGTGCAGTTGACACTTCGCTTTACGGGGAGCGCCACAAGGCATTAAACTACGTGCGGAGTGGCTCATTGGCATGCCTGCCATAGTGGACCACAACCGAGGCACGAAGGAAGGAGAAATATTATTATTATTAGATGGGAGAGATCGATCGAGCAACTGGGCGTGGTGTGGAGATTCTCCTCTGGTGCCTTTGAAGCAAAGCCATTCCTTTCAGTTCGGGCAAGCATTTGTGGACGCGGGATAGCCAGTGCAGCCACAGTTAGCTGATCCGCCAATTATTGTCATCCATGACTTTTCTCACTCTTTGTTTGAGGATTCAGTTGACCTTCTCAAACTAGAACTATCTCGAGGTGCAAGGACCGAATGATTAGAGGTATCGACGAAAAAACAAATCTAAAAATATGCATAATGTATATTTGGCCTGCAGAAGTCAACGCTTGAGTTAGGGGGGCATCATCTTGGCGTCACGAAGTTGCCTTTATAATAAGTTGGTTGTGTAAGGCACGAAAGGGAGGAGTGGAGCTTCTCACTCTTCTCCTTTCTTTTGGGGGTAGCGGTAGCGGAGCAAGTAAGGCATATAAGTTGGTGGCCACATACATTGACTTCATCTCCTTGCTTCTAACACATTATTGGTGGGTTGGCAGATTAATGAGACCGATGAGGCTCGTGGATGGGACTCGAGTTTGATATACAAGGGATGTTGGGTGTGGATCGTGGCATCGCATGAAGAGCGGATCAAACCGAGCATGGGTGTCAACTAGTGAAAAGTAATTAATCTTTAAACGAATCAAACATTTTGAAAAGGCATTGTCTAATATGCTCTTTTAGTTATTAAAAATTCTCATTTGTAAATCTTGAGAAAGTGCAATGGTTAAACATCGATTGTCATGTTGAGCCGCTTGGTTGGATCCACAAGTTAAGTTTATGCTCGCAGTACTCTCCATGGGCATGCACATCTAATGTTCTAAAAAGTTTATACGTCTTTCTAGGAACATATTTCCCCAAGGCACTATTTCATTTTGACCAGGTGTATGATCCAACCTTCTACAGAGTTGCAGAATGCAGAGAGGTGTGTGATTCATGTGATGGGACCGCTACAATTGGATGAAGCTCCAATGGCATTGCGAATGTGCTTGTAATTTAACTTTTCCAGTAGAACACGACTTTTATGGAAATCTTATAAGAAATCTTGCTCAACGTTTATTTTGCCCACGCATTAATGCTAGCATTTGAAAGAAAGAGAGAGAGGTAATTCACTTTCTGATGACGCCAGAGTCGATATTAATAGTGTTGGAGAGAGAGGTAGGTCTATAATGCATAGAGTTCGAAAACATTATATTTTTTTACTTTCATGGAACATACATTATATTAAATCGAAATTCATTCATGGATCTACAATTATTATAGGGTAAACTTCATAATAATCCAATTTTAAATCCAAAAAAAGATCATTTAAATTATTTTTGAAGGCTCTCAAAAATATTTATTCTCGATGGTATTCAGATCCCCAATGGTATTCCTGAAAACTCTTCATTACCGAATCCTAATATCCCCGAACACTCCAGTTTCATAAATATTCATGGCATTCCCATCAATAATATTCTCGAGCAATACTTGTTTTCCCGAGCGAAGGCTCCTTGGAATATTATATGGGGACCCTCTTCTGTTGTGTAACAATTTCTTATCTACATTCGAGAAATATGCTAGCTCATCCTTTTCAGCCACTTTTCTTTGATGAAGCTAACCTAAACCTACCACTCACATGTAGCGTAGCTCTTAAGTTTTTCCCGGTAGCCCGAACCAACTCCTATTCTTCCCGTACCGAACCATCTCTAGGCCCGCTAGACCGAGCCGATTCTCATCCGTCCCGTATCGGAGTAATCTTCGCGGTTACCCGGCCATGCCAACTCCCTCAAACCGTCCTCCCGTGCCAACTGCCCCAGACTAACGTGCCTGAATCGTTCTTCCCAGACTCCTCCTGCCGAATCGACTACTTGGTTCGGACAACATCCTACGTGCGGGTCTTTTTACCTTACTCACAGAAAAGATGTAGCAGTAGTATCATTAGTCACCCCTTAAAAATAGTCAAGCGAAGTCATAAGTTTGACTTTCTAAATGTATAAGGCCTCTAACTCACCCTTTCCTCGCCGATTCAAATTTACTTTTTCTCTTTGCCTTACCCCATACGCTTAGAGCGGCTTACTGGGCCCATGGGCCCCGCTTTTCTTTTTCTCTTAGGTAGTCGAAAAGTCACAAAACCCTATATAAATCTCTGTCCTCCCCTTTTATACCTAACTTATCGTGCCTAACAATCCAGTCTTTTTCCCTTCTCCTTTCCAGCGGTTTTTTCCGGCTGTGTTCTAGCGCCCTAGCCCCTTCTTTTGCAAGCGTTCCTTCTTCAACCTTCAAGTAAGTGTTCTTCCTCGTTCCATACCTATGGCCCTGAAGATCCCACCTTCACTTCCCTGGTATGAGCATACCATCACCCAGTTAGATAGCAAACACTATTTCTTTAATCTTAGGAACCAATTCATAGACTCTTCCATGCCATGTCATTTCAACATCATTGCTTACCGACCACATCGTCCTCCTTCTGGCCTAACTTGCTTCTTTTCTGAACAACTTCTCAATGGTTTGTTTTTGCCCGTGCCCTCTCCCTATCTAGAAATCCTGGACTTTTATAGACTGCCCCTAAACCAATTTACCTCCAATTCCTTTCGCATTTTATCGGGAGCTATCATAGTATTTTGGCACCTAGACCTCCCTTTGTCCCCCCCAACTATTCCACTGCTTCTTCCAATTGAAATCCTCTAAGGAGGGTCTTTTCTATCTCTCCAGTCGCTCAAATTGCCAATTCCTGATAAACATGTCATCTTCTCATGAAGGATGGGAAGAACTATACTTCTTCGCTCAACTTTCGATGCCCCTCCCTTATTCAGATACTTGGAAGTTAGATCTTCCATAGCTACCCTCCTTTTGCAAAATGAGGACTCAATGTACTTTTCTTGAGGTTCACAGAGTGCTGAGAGAATCCCACTATTGTTCCGACCATTTGATGAAATCTCCTCTCCTCGGTCACCACGGGCTATCCCCTTTTCCTTTAACTGCCCCGGCCGCCATAGGTAGGACACTATTCATATTTTAATGTAACCAATTGTCTGGATCAACCTACCTTTTTCACAATGGATTTCACAGATAATCTAATACAGGACGCCTTCATAAAAGGTGAGGAGATTACTGCAAACAAGAAAATGAAGACTCCACAAAGCGAGGTAAAGGCAAATCTACAGGTGCTCCCTCTTCACCTCGGAAGAGGTTGTGCCCTGTCGGGGAAGGAGTCCCTAGCTCCTTATCCATCCCCGCATCTCCTTCTTCTCATTCCTCTCCTTTGTCATCCCCCTCCAAACTGAAGAAGCACTAACGCTTAGTCATATACGAACCCAGGGTGAGGGATACCACGCTAGCCGTCCCCCCCTCTTCCCCCCAAGGGGGAAGGTCTCCTTCTCACTCTCTTATTTCATCCCCCATTCTACTCGACTCTCCAACACATTCTCCAACTGAATCTCTCCCTGTGAATATTCCCACTGAAGCACATCTTTCTCCAGCTCCCTCTCGGATTATGGGTCCCTCTCCCCCTCCGGAGGGGAGAGATCTTCCCCTCCCAAATCCTCCCCTAGCTACTCTGGGGTCTTCTCTCAAGATCTGCCACCTGGGAGAAGTGAAATTCTTTAATCAATCAGGTGTGCAAGGCCCCTACGATCATCTGGGCAAACTTTTGGCCGAGCTAACTATTCCCTTTCTTTATCTTTAGTATATATATGTGCCAATATTACTATTTGTAATAGTTGCGCCTCTTTCTTCATGTATCGACCACTTATAATAAGATAACGTCCCACATGGTCCAATTCCAATCTAATGTGGAGACTCGCCATTTCGCTTCTCTGGCTCACCAATAGAAACTCACACAGCAGCTGAAAGAAGGCGAGCAGAAGGAATCTGATCTAGTCACCCAGTGCGAGGATTCCATGACTCAACTGGCTCTGGCCTAGAGTGAAAAGGAGGAATTCCAAAGAAAAAATGAAGACCTCCAGCATCAAGTGTTTTTGCAATCCAGCCAACTTCAGCAAGTTGACCTTCTGACCCATGAGCTGGACGGGTATAAGAGGCAGCTTGCAGATGCGTATATTCAGGCTGTTGACTCTTCAGCCACCATCCGTCAATTGTAGTAGGAACGCCAAACATGGGAGGCTACCCAGAAATCATTCTTGGAGAAGTGTAATAACCTCTCTTCCATGGTGGGTACTTTCCCTAAAATTCTATCTTCTGTGACCTAGCAACAGCAAGAACTTTGCCAAGAATATACTGAAGCCTTATCTTCTCTAGGTCAGCGGGCAGTGACGACAGCAACAGAGAGGGATGCCTTGGCGATCCAATTAGCCGCCTATAATTGAAGAAACAGGAGGCAAATTTAAAAGGACGATACGTGCAGAAGGGGGGGGGGGGGTAGACTTATTCATGCTCGGCTTCGATGGGTCTTTTTCTTTAAACGTCGAATGGGGATACCCTCCTCATGGCACTAACACCAGTTACCTGGACCCTGAAATAGCCTTGGCTAGATGTCCCTGCGAACTTTTTGAATTATGACTTATCATATTTTCTTACTTGTACTGACTGCTTCTTTGTCGTTAAAGAATGTTTAAACTGGCACAACCCTGTGCTGATTCTTGTGTATGTATTGGTATGGGTCTGGAATCTTAATTATGCTTTTTGGTTTTATTCTTTTCAAAGTTACTGCCTATTCTCTGCTTTCCACAACGCTAAATGAGTGATGACATTCCTCGCTCGGGAATCCATTCGGGACATCCCAGGAGTGATCTTCCTCCGGCCCGAACCAATTTTTGTTTGGCCAACAATTAATTTACTTTTGCCTCTTGATCTTCTCAAGCTAATTGGCTGCTCCAGAAATGACATCTCGATGATTTCCTATGCTGATGCCATTATGATGTTAGTCCTTCCATCTTCTTTTCCTTCCCAAGGACAAATGCGGTTCTTCCTCCCTCGATTATAAATTGTCACCACGAGCATCTTCTGCCTTCTATCCCACCTTCATGGCTTCCGCGGAATACCCCATCGACATCTTCTCAGACTCTGATTCTTTTGAATTGCACGACTGGGCCACGGAGGACACTGAAGAATCTGCGACACAATCGACTGCTACCTCGGCATTTTGTCCATTTCCTCCTCCATCATCAACCACCACTCTAACCCCTAACACGGGGAGATCCTTCCGAGCTCCCTTCCCTTCATTCCGCAACCAGGTTTGGAATCCTCCCCTAACATGGGAATACACTATAGAAGATCCTCGGGCCTCCGTCGAATTCCCTCCGCTTCCGCCGGCCCTAGCTTTCGCTCCAGTCCCTTCGGCGGGGATTCATCTGCCCCCTTTTGATGAAGCTCCACCAGCTGCACCTCCTACCCAAGGCGATCTCTACAGAGTCATCTTGGCACCTTCCCCTCAGGAGGAGTCCTCTGATAGTTCCCCTATTAATGATAACCATAAGAAGCTTGTATAACTATTAGCTTAAATAATGTAACTACTGTCGAGTATGTTAATAAAAAGAAATAGGGATACTAATGCTTATTTTTGTCGCTTTCTTGTAAATGTAGCATGATTCTCACTAGAAAGGACTGCAACCTTCTCTGAATACACTTCGCCTTTGCTACTTCCCTGGAATTTGAACCATCCGTCTCAGAGTTACTGCACTCAACTGTTGGACTATTCGAGCCGCAAAAATCACTTTTTGTGTTGCGAAAATCCCGAAAGTCGGCCACAGATCCATGCGAAGTTAAATAAAACTACATGTATGTGTTTAAAAACTTTAGATCTACTCTAGATCTACATGTTAAGAGTTTACCCTCGATGCGACGCCCTTCGCTTATCCCGCTCGTCCAAATGGCTTGTCGGAACTCGAAAGTGTCAAGTGTACACTTCTCTATTGGTATCCACATGAACAATAGGTGGAGAATATCACTTAGAGTGTGCTAGCACACTAAGAACCCACGCCAAGAGGAGAGGTAGAGATCTTGAGGGAAGATCCAAGGAAGAAGATGAAGTTTACACACCTTAACTTCACACACTAACTCCTCCTCAATTGGTCGGCCACTTCATGGGGGGGGGGGGGGGTTACATGCATGCATGTAATTCCAAGAGTCAATGGCTCTTGGTCTCCCTCATGAGGTGACACCCCATGATGTGTCCATGATGATATGGAACATCATCATTGGCCGACCCCCATACCAAGTCACCATGACATGACAATTGGTCAAGTCAAAATTGACCATTCATCTTCTCTCTCAAGTCAAGTCAAACTTGACCTATTATCTCCCATGGTTGATCAAATCTAACTATTTGATTCAAGTCAATTTGATTTAATGAGTCTATATTTATTATTTTAAATTAAATCAATTAATCAAATCTAAATTAGACTCATTCAACACTTGAATCAAATTGAGTTTAACTCAATAAGTCTAATTTGGATTACCCTTAATTCAATTTGGTTCATCCTATTAACCTAATCCTCATGGTTCATCATATGAACCTAATCTCCATCTAATTGCCCTTTGTGTGTGACCCTATAGGTTCTTGTAACGTTGGCAATGCTCCTAAACCGATTTAGGAATATAAACAATGAGCGGTATCTAGCAATACATCATTGCTACCCAAGTTACAAGAATGTTGAGATCCAACATCACCTTTTTGTGACTACTAATTGTGACTCTCACAATATGTGACAATGTCCCTCTATCCTTGACATCTAGATTGACCAATTGAGGCATAGACCATGTCATCCTCAGTACAATCTATATCTTGAACTCCAAGTAGACTCACTCTAATTAAATGAGCTCAATATCTCATATTGACTCATTTGGGCATGACCATGCACTTAGTGATCTCACTCTATCAAGAATAACGATGTCACTCCCGTCATATAGGAGGGATAGATCCCATCTACATTCATCACATCCCTCCACATAATTTGTTACATACCCAGTAATTGCCTTTATAGTCCACCCATTTACGGGTGACATTTGACGAATCCAAATTATGCAACTCCTTATGTAGGGAACCATGGTGACTTCAGGTTCAATGATTAATAGTCATACTAATAGTCACATGAGAAAGTATATGACACTCATATAACGATCCATGATACTTTGTCATGGCAGGTCATTCAATATACATTCTCCAATGCATACCCATATGTCAACTTAATATCTCATATCCATGACTTGTGAGATCTAGTCATCGAGTTGACCTACATGCTAGTCTCTACACATTAACATTGTCCCTAAATGTTAATACTTGACTAGGAATGATTAAGAGTAGTATTCTCTATATCATCTCATTATCGATTCAACCAATCGATTGATATAGATAAGAACCTTCTACTCAAGGACGTTATTATACTTAGTTATTTGGCACCAATACAAGTAAATATAATAACCATGCCTTTATAAATAGGAACATGAAACAATAAAGTCCATACAACAATCATCACATGATTGGCTCTAGGGCTTTCAATAACAATCTCCTACTAGCCCTAGTGCCAATCACCGTAGTATCTAATACCCAATGACCTAGTGTGACCATCATGCTTTTTCTGTGCCAAAACCTTGGTCAAGGGATTTGCGATGTTAGCCTCTGTGGGTACTTTGAAAATCTTCACATCTCCTCTATCGATAATCTCTCGAATGAGATGGAAGCACCGTAGTATGTGTTTAGTCCGTTGGTGTGAACGAGGTTCCTTAGCCTGCGCAATCACTCCATTGTTGTCACAATAGAGCTCTATAGGATCTGCTATGCTAGGAACCACCCCAAGCTCAGTAATAAACTCGCGGATCCAAACTACCTTCTTTGCTGTCTCTAATGCAGCTATATACTCGGCCTATGTTGTAGAATCATCAACTGTGTCCTGCTTCGAACTCTTCCAGCTCACAACACCATCATTCAAGCAAAACATGAACCCCTGACTGTGATCGATAATCATCTTGGTTAGTTTGGAAGCTGGCATCATTGTAACCCTTTATAGCTAGCTCCTCATCACCTCCAAATATCAAGAAATATTCTTTAGTCCTTCTCAAGTACTTAAGAATATTCTTGAATGCTATCTAGTGACGCTCACCTGGATCTAACTAGTATCTACTCGTCATACTCAAAGCATACGAGACATCAGGACTAATACATAGCATGGCGTACATGATACATCCTATGGCAGATGCATAAGAGATCTTATCCATGTGGTCGCTCTCCTCTCTAGAAGAGGGACTTTGAGTCTTCGAAAGACTCATACCATGTGACATCGGCAGAAGTCCCTTCTTGGAATTCTGCATGGCAAACCATAGTAAAACCGTGTCAATATATGTACTCTGACTTAGGCCAAGCAATCTCTTAGATTTATCTCTATAGATCTTGATGTCTAGAATATAGGCTACTTCACCTAAGTCCTTCATTGAGAAGCACGTCCCCAACCAAGTCTTCACAGACTGTAGCGAAGGGATGACATTCCCAATGAGTAGTATGTCATCCACATACAATACAAGGAAGACAACTGTATTTCCATTAACTCTCTTGTAGATACAGGGTTCATCTTCATTCTTGATGAAACCAAATTGTTTGATCGCATTATCAAATCGAAGATTCCAGCTCCGAGAAGCTTGCTTCAGCCTATAAATGGACCTTTTCAGCTTGCATACTTTTCCAGTATGTTGTGGATCCACAAAACCCTCAGGTTGTGTCATGTACACATCTTTGAGCAAGTTTCCATTCAGAAATGTAGTTTTGACATCCATCTACCAGATCTCATAATCGTGGTACGCTGTAATAGCAAGCATGATTCGAATGGACTTAAACATCGCCACTGGAGAAAAGGTTTCATCATAGGCAATACCATGAATTTGCTTGAAACCTTTAGCCACCAATCGACCCTTATAGGTATGCGTAAGTCCATCCATGTCAGTCTTTCTCTTAAAGACCCACTTACACCCAATGAGTTTGACGCCTTCAGGTGGATCAACCAAAGTCCATACTTGGTTGGTGTACATGGATTCCATCTCGGATCTCATGGCCTCTAGCCATTTCTCAGAATTTGGGCTCATCATTGTTAGGTTTCTGGCACCGCGGCGAGTGTGTGTTCGAACATGTTTCGTAAACATGTGCACAGCGGAAGGAAAAAAATAATAAATCTAATTTATTACAACACACACATCACACGCATGCATAGTACAACATATGTAGACATAATCGTAAATTCAAATTTTGCAATAATAGGAAATTTATACTACATATACCTGACGTATCACGTGTAGCGGGAAAGGCGTCAACTGGAATGATTCTAGCTAGAATCATCTCTATCCGTATCCACGCCGAGTATCTTCGAGATGACTTCACAAAGTCATGAGCCTCGTCTTCGTATAGGTTACTAGCCTCGTGTTGAAGACGATGTGATCGAGAGAAGATCACGATCCGAATCAAAATTCGGATCCAAAATGAGTCCTCAAAAACTCGCTTCTCCGGAGAGGTATTCGTCAACCGTTTGATGAATCCTTCGTCCTCCACCTATGAGGATTACCGGAGATCGAATCCCTGGTAAGGAAGGCACTGTCAGAGCTCCGACAAGAAGGAAACAAGCTGTCCAAAAAACTGGACAGCTTTGGTGGAGACCTTGTGCCGGCCAAATAAGGAAAGCAATATGCTCACCTTGTCGCCGGAGCCAAGGAAGATCACCGGAGCTCCTCCAACAACAGCTAGATGCCGGCAAGTGGGGAGGACGGCAGCTTCTGGACGCCGATTGGAGGAGCTTGGGTGGCGACAAGGAGTTGGGCGCCGACCACTTGGAGAAGAGGGAGAGGGTGGGCGACAACTTTAGGGTTGCAAGGATTAGGGCTTAACAAAACCCTTAAGCCCTATTTTATAGAGAACAAATTCTCTTAATGGTTATCGGATCATAACCAAAAGCCTGTTAACCCGCTCCATTAATTTAAGTTAAAATAAACCAAACCATGTTGGTCTATTTTAAATTAAAATGAACTGAATCAACTTTAGTTCATTCGTTTAAAATAAACCAAACCCCTTTGGTTTATTCTCCTCCATTGGATTAGAACCAAACCAATTTGGTTCATCCATCATGTCTTCATAAGACACGGCCCATCCACGCTTCCATTGTGACTGAAACGATTTCATGCTCGCTCCATCTTTGGTCCAACCAAACCTAGTTTCTCTCGGTCTGAGAATCTTATTCTCAAGCTCATTTTAAATCCTTTGGATTATGCTCGTTGTGCATGTGACCAAATAGGCTCTCAGTTTATGTTGGCCGTCTATAATTAACCATTAATTATAGAACGATCATGAGTGACACCTAGTAGTACATCATGATCCCCAATTAACCGAAAAGATCAACGGTTGATCCAGAACTATTTCTGAAACCCTTCAGCAGCTCCAATGAATTGTGCCCCATTCCCTTCACTCATCTTATACCCACTTGGTTCAGGACATGGTCTATAGTGTCAGTCCCCACTAGGCTGACTACGTCACACCTAGTCCAAGTATCATTTCCTCGTCCTATGGATTCTAGTTATTGCACATGTATCGAAGAGTACCTTACTCTAAACATGTAATGCTTTGGCCAAAGACTTTAGTAACAATCCGACGAGAGGCCATGGGTATACATCTCCTCGCAAGGAGTGGTGAATCCTTTATAGGCTATTCAAACACTTTCGATCACTTCGACTTATACTCAATCATCCCGGGTCCACATCTCCTCAGAGATGCTTGCTTAAGATGTCAAAGCATAAGTCTTTATGATCAAGATGACTTGAATACCATAAGTCAAAGGAACATCACATTTAAGCTACAGTAAAAACTTCATTGACATATCTATATATGCAGAGAACCATATGAAGTCTTACGACTGGTCACTCCAATGAACTAGTTACCATAACTAGCATCCACGATTAACTCCGGACATCACAATGTCTCCAGCCAGTGAGAATCAGCTGCTTGGATACACCAAGGAGTATACCTCATGCTAGTCTCGACAAAATCAATGGTGTCCAAATCCATCAATTCATTGACTAGGGATAATTCTGATACATCACAATTACACATGTAGAGATACTCCCTAGTTGTGATCCAATCACAAATTCTCTAATGCTGTGAATTGTATCGTGGACAATCAGTAAATGAGTTTAAGATATAATCAAATACATGAAAACATGTATACTCAAATAGTGAATCTTCATTTATCATATAAATGGTTCAAACATAAGGTGATTGCCATAGGACATCTCTCATATATTACTTACAAACTCCCACTTAGCCTAATGCTAATTACTACGGTATCCAATACCATAAGTTCTAACATGACCCTCAAACTTACTTTGAGGTAATGCCTTAGTCAAAGGTTACGCTAAGTTCCTTTCAGTGGGGATTTTCTTGATTTGTATTTCCTTCCTACTGATGATCTCTCTGATCAAATGATAGCGGCGAAGCACATGTTTGGATCGTTGATGAGACCTTGGCTCTTTCACCTGTGCAATTGCTCCATTGTTGTCATAGTAGACCGATATTGCTTTAACAATGGCTGGAATCACACCAAGTTTATAAATAAACTTCTTGATCCAAACCGCTTCCTTTGCTGCTTCCGAAGCTGCAATGTATTCTGCCTCAGTGGTAGAATCTGCTACAGTGTCTTGTTTGGAACTTTTCCAACTTACTGCGCCCCCATTCAAGGTGAACACGTATCCAGACTAAGACCTGGAATCATCCTTGTCTGTCTGGAAGCTGACATCCATATACCCACGTAACACAATGTCCCCTTCTCCATATATTAGGAACACATCCTTAATTCTTCTCAAGTACTTAAGGATTGTCTTAACAGCCGCCCAATGATCCATTCCTGGATCAGACTGGTATCTGCTCGTGACACTCAGAGCATACGATACATCGGGCCTCGTACATAGCATAACATACATGATAGATCCTATTGTGGATGCATAGAGAATCTTACTCATGCAAATCCTCTCGTCTTCTGTGCGTGGACACATAGACTTCGAAAGGTGTATCCCATGCCTAATGGGTAGGAAACCTTTCTTGGATTCTGACATGCTAAACCTCTTTAGCACTCGGTCTATATATATATACTGCGAAAGACCAAGCAACCGTTTCGATCTATCTCTCTAGATCTTAATCCCGAGGATGTAGGTTTGCTTCTCCCAGGTCTTTCATGGATAATTTCTTGGATAACCAAATTTTAACTGACTGTAAGACTGAAATATCATCTCCTATAAGTAATATGTCATCGACATACAATACTAGGAACACGACTGCACTCCCACTAATCTTCTTGTACACACAAGGTTCGTCTGGATTTTGTGAGAAATCAAACCTTTTTATTGTCTCATAAAAACGGATATTCCAGCTCCTGGATGCTTGCTTCAATCCATATATGGACCGTCGCAATTTTCATACCTTGGTTTTATCAATCGATGTGAAACCCTCAGGCTGTATCATATCAACGTCCTCGAGCAGGTTTCCAATAAGGAAAGTCGTTTTCACATCCATCTGCCATATCTCATAATCATAATGAGCCACTATGGCCAGGAGCATCCGAATGGATTTAAGCATAGCTATAGGCAAATAGGTTTCGTCATAATCAACACCTTGCTTTTGACGATATCCTTTTGCCACTTGATGGTAGTTGCTTCGGAGGCTCATTGGCTCCCATGTCCCCGGATTATATCTTCACTAATGAAAAAACTAATCCGGATGGGATGAGTTTCCTTAGCACAACCAGTTCATCGTCGTGCTAACAACTTGAGCGATCGCTTGAACAAACTAGTTATTCAAGCAACACAACTCTTCTAGTTGGTTAGCCGCGGAAGAGACGACGGACGGATCGCCGATTTTTGTGTTTGTCTTTGGGGTCCATGATTATACAAAATACATACAAACGCAAACTAGTATAATCGACACATAAAGAACATGCCAAGATCAGAAAAAGAAAGTTGTAAAACTTTTATACCTCTTGATCTTCTACCGTATGTCCTATCCTCCTTGTGGACGTCGTGTGGGCGAAGATCCTCCACGAGTAGAAGCCTTCTAGATTACGTTCTTCTCTTCCTTGCTCGCTCTGAACAAAGAGAAGAACCAAACAAAACTTCTTCTCCTTTCTAGAACCGGCCACCAAGCCAAGGAGCTTGATATAACCGCCGGCCAAGGATTAGATGGTTGAGCGCCGGCCAACCTTTGTAACAATGTTGCCTCCGGCCACCAAGGAATGGGAGAAGCGCCGGCCACCAATGGATTGGAGAACCACTGGCCACCAAGGAGAAAAGGAGGAGGAAGAGGGTCGGCCAAAGCAAGGAGGAAGATGGAGTGAGCGCCGGCCACCAAGGAGAAAAGGAGGAAACCCTAATCTCCTACCTTGTTGCCGCCCAAACCACTAACCAAACCCTAGCCGCCTAAACCTTTGAGAGGCAAAACCCTAATGCAAAAAACCATCCTTGCCGCCCAAGCCTTAGCCCTCTATTTATAGAATTGGGCTTAAACCTCCTTTAATCTCCACCGTCGGATCTAGGAATTTAATCTCCACCGTCGGATCTAGGGTTTTATCCCAACCATCGGATCTAGGGTTTCATCCCAACCATCGGATCTAGGGTTTCATCCCAACCGTCGTATCTAGGGATTTAATCTCAACCATCAGTTCTAGGGATTTAATCCCAACCATCGGATCTATGGATTTAATCTCAACCGTCGGTTCTAGGGTTTCATCCCAACCGTCAGATCTAGAGATTTAATCTCAACCGTCGGTTCTATGGATTTAATCCCAACCGTCGGATCTAGAGATTTAATCTCAACCGTCGGTTCTAGGGATTTAATCCCAACCGTTGGTTTTAGAGTTTTGTTTTACATCCTTGGATCTAGGCTTCTTGAGGATTATATTAGGCTACGATAGGAACCATGAGGAGGAGTTGGATCTTGGCCACCCGATGGATTGGAACCACACAAACTTGATCCATCAATGATGTTCCATTCTACTAGAGGATCATCATTGAACTACCTCACCAACCCCCATAAATTAATATGGGCTCCATATATTATTTGTACATCCATCTCCCCGTGTTTAAGATATCGAATGTCCGTTAATTAATTGATTTACTGACCATCAATCAATTAACATCTAACTCCTCGAGTAGTACCACTCAACCTTATCATCATGTTGACTAAGTCAACCAGCTGGGTTTACATGATGAACCTTATGAGCTCCTCAAGGGGACATCATCAACCTAATATATATGACACGGTTTCCTCCTATAATCAACGACACACCATGTAAATAATATCATTTCCCAACTTACCGGGCATATTGATTTAATCCATCTAAATCTCACCCTTTGGTAAATCAAAGAAATAAATACTAAGTACATGTGCTCGTTATTATATCGGGATTAAGAGCATGTACAACATAATATCCGAGGTCCGATTCAATTATGTAGTTAGCAATAAATTGAATCACCTCTATGTCGATCCTGCTCAATACACCTAAGTGTACTAGTGTAACTCTATGTTCAAGATAAAACAATAGCAAGCTACACTACAACCATGCCAATGGTTTGTTTAAAACCATCTTGGTCGTGAGCCTCTACTTATATTTTACAAGGGACTGATAACATGATCTTCTGTGCCACACCAAGCACCATGTTATCTACAATGTAAAATATTAGACAATATGCACACATATAATAAATATAAAGTGCAAACAATGATCATGTGATTCTTATTTCAAAATAAAAATGTTCATATAAAAAGAGCTAGGCTTTCAGTATACATTCCAACAATCTCCCACTTATACTAAAAGACTATGCTGTCATCACACTGCCATACATCTGATCCCCATGTCCTCCACATGCCTAACAAACGCTTTCGCTAGAAGGGCCTTAGTGAATGGATCCGCCAGGTTATCCTTTGATGCAATCTTGGCGACAGCTACTTCTCCTCGCTTTACGATCTCTCGTATCAGGTGGTACTTGCGCTCTATGTGTTTACTTGCCTTATGGGCTCGTGGTTCCTTCGACTTTGCAACTGCACCACTGTTATCACAATAAATTGTTATATATCTGGGCAAACCAGGAATCACATCCAAGTCCATTAAGAAGTTCTTGAGCCATACAACTTCCTTGGCTGCCTCAGAGGCTGCCACATACTCAGCTTCCATGGTAGAGTCCGTCACGCATTTCTGCTTGACACTCCTCCATACTATGGCTCCACCTCCAAAAGTAAATACAAACCCTGAGGTAGACTTACTATTGTCTCTATCTGATTGGAAATCCGAATCCGTGTAACCCACAGGGACTAATTGATCTGCCCGATAAACCAGCATATAATCCCTAGTCCTTCTCAGGTACTTCAATATATGCTTTACCGCAGTCCAATGTCCCTGTCCAGGATTACTCTGATATCTGCTAACCATGCCCATGACAAAGCAGATATTTGGTCTCGTACATAGCATAGAATACATTAGGCTTCCTATTGCCGAAGCATAAGGAACTGCCTTCATCTCCTCTATCTCCTTTGATGTTTTGGGACACATCTCTTTAGATAAAGGAACTCTATGCCTAAAAGGTAGAAAACCTTTCTTGGAGTTCTGCATGCTAAAACGAGCAAGGATAGTGTCAATGTATGAAGCTTGAGATAAGCACAACATCCTTTTCTTGCGATCCCTTATTGCTTTGATCCCAAGGATGTGTCCCACTTCTCCCAAGTCCTTCATGTCAAACTGTTTGGACAACCATACCCTTATGTCTGATAACACTCTGATATTGTTGCCAACTAATAAAATGTCATCTACATATAGTACAATAAATACCACTACGTTTCCATCACATCTCTTGTATACACAAGGCTAATCCAGACTTTGAATAAATCCATATGACTGGATTACCTCATCAAAACGGATGTTCCAAGATCTCGAAGCTTGCTTCAATCCATAAATGGACCGATTAAGCTTACATACAAGATGCTCTTTTCCTTTAGCAATGAATCCCTCTGGTTGCTGCATATAGATGTTCTCCTCAAGACTTCCGTTAAGGAAAGCTGTCTTGACATCCATCTGCCAAATCTCATAATCCATATGAGCAGCTATAGATAAGATAATCCGGATAGACTTAAGCATAGCTACCGGCGAAAAGGTCTCCTTATAATCAATACCCTCTTTCTGAGTATACCCTTTCGCAACAAGCCTAACTTTGAAGGTCTCAACCTTCCCGTCTACTCCTCTCTTTCTCTTGTAGATCCACTTGCATCCAATGGCTTTTACACCATCGGGTGGTTCTACTAGCTCCCAGACCTGATTAGAATCCATAGATTCTATCTCTGAATTCATCGCTCTTTGCCAAGATACCGCATCTCTATCTTGGAGTGCCTCGTCATATGTCCAGGGATCAGGTTCATGTTCACCAGGGACTAAGTCCGAAGACTCTCCCAAAAACATGAATCTCTCGGGTTGTCTAACAACCCTCCCACTATGACGAGGTGCCTTCTGTATGCTCTGTGACACGCGGTGCAGTGACTTGTGGTATCTCCTCTTGTACCGGTGGTACTGAAGTCGGGACTTCCCCTGTCAACTCCTCAAGAACAATCCTACTCGTGGGCTTGTGGTTCATCACATAGTCCTCCTCTAGAAATCTGGCATTCGTACTCACGATCACCTTCTGATCTCTAGGACTATAGAATAAACCACCCTTTGTTCCCTTAGGGTAGCCAACAAACAAGCGTACTTCTGTACGAGATTCCAACTTACCAACATCTCCCTTCAAAGACATGTGCCTTTGGACTACCCCAAATCGAATATGTCTTAGACTAGGCTTTGCCCATCCACAACTCATGGGAGTAGAGTGCGGACTTAGATGGAACCAAGTTCGAATGTGTGTCTTTGTTTCCCAGAGCAAACCCCGTAATCGAATCGTAACTCAGAATAACTCATCATCGATCTGACCATCTCCATAAGAGTCCTATTCCTTTGCTCTGCCACACCATTCTGCTGGGGTGTGCCAGGTGCAGACAATTGGGATTGAATCCCAGCCTCTGATAAGTAACTCCTAAACTCTCCCAAGAGGTACTCGCCACCACGATCAGATCGTAGTGTCTTGATACTTTTACCTTGATGGTTCTCCACATCAGCCTTGAATTCTTTGAACCTGTCAAAGCATTAAGACTTGCGGCGCATCAAGTAAATTTATCCATAACTTGAATAATCGTCTATAAAAGAGACGAAATATTCAAAACCACCTCTTGCCTGGATAGACATAGGACCACACAAATCAGAATGAACCAATTCTAACACATCTTTGGCTCTATACCCCTTGGCCTTGAAAGGCCTCTTGGTCATTTTACCTTCCAAACAAGATTCGCAGGTTGGGAGATCCTCCACTACTAATGAACCCAAAGGTCCATCAGCTATCAACCTTTGAATTCTGCTCAGGTTAATATGACCAAGCCTTAGATGCCAAAGATATGTCTGGTTCATTTTCGAAGGTTCTTTTCTCTTATTAGACTTAGAAGATGAGTTATTTACTTCTATATGCATCGTGGGAGTTTTCTTTTCAAGAGTATACAAATTGCCAACCAATGTACCAGAACAGATAATCTCCCTATTCCTTTTTATAACCATTTTGTCATTAAAAGAAACAGAATATCCATCCATAAACAATTTAGAAATTGAAATTAAATTCTTTCTAAAAGTAGGTACATAAAGACAATTTCTCAAAACCAAAACTTTATTCCTATCAAACGATAAATAAACGTCTCCCACTGCAATAGCCGCCACCTTTGAAGCATTGCCCCTGAAGACGGTAATCTCTCCCTCAGCTAGTCGTCGGGTTTCCTGGAACCCCTGCAAAGTATTGTAGACATGATTAGTGGCTCCTGTATCTACACACCAGGCACTGGTAGATAACACCGCTAAACATGTTTCAACAACTAAACAAGAAGATATACCTTTGTTCTTTCGGCGAGGACAGTCCGCCTTCTAATGTCCAGTTTGCTTGCAAGTGAAGCACTTGCCTTTCGGCTTCTTCACTCCTACCTGAGGTCCCACTGCCACTTTCTTTGCTCCACCTTACTTCTTCTTCTTCTTACCTTTCAGTTTAGAAGAAGAAACCTTCTGAGCAACCATGGCTTGAGCGCTTTGACGAAAAAGCCCCTCTGTCGCCTGGAGTTCTGTCAGAAGCTCCGCCAACGAATACAACCTTTTGTTCATGTTGTAGTTGAGGCGGAACTGCTCAAAACTCCTAGGCAGAGACTGGAGAATGTTATCGACCTGGGTTTCCCCATCGATCTCAGCTCCGAGGACTTCCATCTCATTAAGATGAGCCATCATCTTGAGAACATGATCCCTAACGGGTGTTCCCTCGACCATGGTGGTCGTCATCAAGTTTCTCATAGCCTCCTGTCTAGCCGCCCTACTCTGATGTCCGAAAAGTTCCTTGAGATTGAACATCATGTCATAAGCTGTGGCCATGGCCTGATGCTGATGTTGCAGCACATTTGACATAGATGCCAAAATATAACACCGCGCCATCTCATCTGCCTTGATCCATTTCTTATAACTTTCTTTCTCCTTTTCATCAGAGTCATCGGTGGGCTTAGGAGGACAGACCTCGAAGAGTACAAATTTGTACTCCTCTGCAGTTAAGACAATATCCAAGTTTCTTTTCCAATCAATATAGTTTGTTCCAGTAAGTTTATTTTCTTTTAATATCACAGCAAGTGGGTTGAAAGCCATTTGAAAAACCTAAGAATCACAATGATCAAAATATTAGATTTCAAATATTATTGATTCCTCAAAACAATAAAATTCCGAAATCAACCAACACCTCAAAACACCGAGAATATCGCATGCCACGATAGTGTGGACGTATACGAATTCTACATTTGTAAGAGGAGATTTTACCCATTAATTTTATTATCTTGTCAACCTTACTTTTTGACAAATAAAATTAATAGTTGGTTCCTCTTTGGCCCTACAAATAAAAGCAGTGACTCCGATGGGGAGGATACTTTTTATTTGCATCTAAGTGTGCACCATTACACGATACTAAGGGAATTATTTCGGATTATGTGTCTTACCGATGGGGAAGTACACACGCTCCTAAATAATTTCCTATAACCATTATTTGACCTAGTGATCCATAAACAAACCCATCTGATGGGGAGGAAGGCACTTAGAGCCAACGCGCAAGTTTGTTGCATCACACGTCAAATTGTAATGGAGGCCGCGGAAATTAATTAAAATGTCCCTCTCCCACTTAGTAAATTGACAATGAGGAATTTTCAAGCATACACAACATGCATATAAAACAAGTCAACAATAAATATGGAAAAAATAGAATTTTCCCAACTATTATGACATTGTTCTCCAATACGCATCCCGTCGTGTCGCCACCTCGTCCGCTCCATCTTTTCCTGTGCGCAAGTCACCAAAGAGATCCGAGCCGAGATAAACTATTTTAATTTACATCCATCGATCCTATACTCCATGAAGGAGTGTACAAATAATCTAGATTGAAAGTAAACTAAAATGAGTGGCTAAACAATGCCGTATTTAATTACAAAAATTAAATACTAATCTAGCCTCGTCAACCCCGAGGATTCAAATAATATATATACAATCACACACAAAACAATCACATACACACAAATAACCATAATAGTCGGATCTTATGCCTGCAACCAAAAAGTTAGCCTATGCACATCCTACTATTATTTGGCATACTTAATATATGATATGTGCATGAAAGTAACCGAATCCAAAACACACAAAACCGGAAACCGTGGCTCTGATACCACTTGATGGTAGTTGCTTCGGAGGCTCATTGGCTCCCATGTCCCCGGATTATATCTTCACTAATGAAAAAACTAATCTGGATGGGATGAGTTTCCTTAGCACAACCAGTTCGTCGTCGTGTTAACAACTTGAGCGATCGCTTGAACAAACTAGTTGTTCAAGCAACACAACTCTTCTAGTTGGTTAGCCGCGGAAGAGACGATGGACGGATCGCCGGTTTTTGTGTTTGTCTTCGGGGTCCATGATTATACAAAATACATACAAATGCAAACTAGTATAATTGACACATAAAGAACATGCTAAGATCAGAAAAAGAAAGTTGTAAAACTTTTATACCTCTTGATCTTCTACCGTATGTCCTATCCTCCTCGTGGACGTCGTGTGGGCGAAGATCCTCCACGAATAGAAGCCTTCTAGATCACATTCTTCTCTTCCTTGCTCACTCCGAACAAAGAGAAGAACCAAACAAAACTCCTTCTCCTTTCTAGAACCGGCCACCAAGCCAAGGAGCTTGATATAACCGCCGGCCAAGGATTAGATGGTTGAGCACCGGCCAACCTTTGTAACAATGTTGCCGCCGGTCACCAAGGAATGGGAGAAGCGCCGACCACCAATGGATTGGAGAACCGCCGGCCACCAAGGAGAAAAGGAGGAGGAAGAGGGTCGGCCAAAGCAAGGAGGAAGATGGAGTGAGCGCCGGCCACCAAGGAGAAAAGGAGGAAACCCTAATCTCCTACCTTGTTGCCGCCCAAACCACTAACCAAACCCTAGCCGCCTAAACCCTTGAGAGGCAAAACCCTAATGCAAAAAACCATCCTTGCCGCCCAAGCCTTAGCCCTCTATTTATAGAATTGGGCTTAAGCCTCCTTTAATCTCCACCGTCGGATCTAGGGATTTAATCTCCACCGTCGGATCTAGGGTTTTATCCCAACCGTTGGATCTAGGGTTTCATCCCAACCGTCGGATCTAGGGTTTCATCCCAACAGTCGGATCTAAGGATTTAATCTCAACCGTCGTTTCTAGGGATTTAATCCCAACCATCGGATCTAGGGATTTAATCTCAACCGTCGGTTCTAGGGTTTCATCCCAACCGTCGGATCTAGAGATTTAATCTCAACCGTCGGTTCTAGGGATTTAATCCCAACCGTCAGATCTAGCGATTTAATCTCAACCGTCGGTTCTAGGGATTTAATCCCAACCGTTGGTTTTAGAGTTTTATTTTACATCCTTGGATATAGGCTTCTTGAGGATTATATTAGGCTTCGATAGGGACCATGAGGAAGAGTTGGATCTTGGCCACCCGATGGATCGGAACCACACAAACTTGATCCATCAATGATGTTACATTCCATTAGAGGATCATCATTGAACTACCTCACCAACCCCCATAAATTAATATGGGCTCCATATATTATTTGTACATCCATCTCCCCGTGTTTAAGATATCGAATGCCCGTTAATTAATTGATTTACTGACCATCAATCAATTAACATCTAACTCCTCGAGTAGTACCACTCAACCTTATCATCATGTTGACTAAGTCAACCAGCTGGGTTTACATGATGAACCTTATGATCTCCTCAAGGGGACATCATCAACCTAATATATAGGACACGGTTTCCTCCTATAATCAACGACACACCATGTAAATAATATCATTTCCCAACTTATCGAACATATTGATTTAATTCATCTAAATCTCACCCTTTGGTAAATCAAAGAAATAATACTAAATACATGTGCCCGTTATTATATCGGGATTAAGAGCATGTACAACATAATATCCTAGGTCCGATTCAATTATGTAGTCAGCAATAAATTGAATCACCTCTATGTCGGTCCTGCTCAATACACCTAAGTGTACTAGTGTAACTCTATGTTCAAGATAAAACAATAGCAAGCTACAATACAACCATGCCAATGGTTTGTCCAAAACCATCTTGGTCGTGAGCCTCTACTTATATTCTACAAGGGACTGATAACTTGATCTTCTGTGCCACACCATGCACCATGTTATCTACAATGTAAAATATTAGACAATATGCACACATATAATAAATATAAAGTGCAAACAATGATCATGTGATTCTTATTTCAAAATAAAAATGTTCATACAAAAATAGCTAGGCTTTCAGTATACATTAATCTAGCCTTATAGGTAATCACATTACCATCCATGTCAGTTTTCTTCTTGAAAACCCACTTGCACCCTATAGGCTTGATACCTTCAGGTGGGTCAACCAAGTTCCAAACTTGGTTTTCATACATGGAATCCATTTCCGACTTCATGGCTTCAAGCCACTTATCCCTTTCTGAACTTGTAAGAACTTCTTCATAACTAGTAGGCTCCTCATCATCAATGAGTAAAACGTCGTTCGATTCACTTACGAGAAATCCATATCTCTCATGAATATTACGTGTTCTACCAGATCTACAAAGATGTGGTGTTTCAATAGGTCCAGCCGATTGCTCATCACTGAGTTATCGGCTGTTGTGCTTCACCAACATCAATGTCTATTTGAGTCTCTCGAGCCTCCTCAAGCTCGACGACACTCCCACTGTTTTCTTGCAAGAGAAACTCTTTCTCTAGAAACACAGCATGCCTTGAAACAAACACCTTTTGTTCCACAGGATGAGAGAATTGGTAACCCCTTATTTCCTTAGGGTATCCAATAAATAGACATTTATCAGACTTAGCATCCAATTTGTCTGATACAGTCCGCTTCACATAAGCAGGACAACCCCATATCTTCAAGTAAGATACATGAGGTTTCTTACTATTCCATATCTCATATAGAGTAGTAGAGACTACCTTGGTTGACATTTTGTTTAACAAGTAAACAACTGTCTGAAGTGCATAGCCCCAAAAGGACTTGGGAATATTCGCATGATTCATCATTGACCTGACCATGTCCAACAAGGTCCGGTTATGCCTCTCAGATACACCATTATGTTGTGGTGTATATGGCGGAGTCCATTGAGACAATATACCATTGTCTCTCAGATAATCAAGAAATTCTTGACTTAAGTATTCACCACCTCGATCCGATCGAAGTATTTTGATACTCTTGTCATGTTATTTCTCTACTTTATTTCTGAATTCTTTGAACCTTTCAAAGGCTTCAGACTTGTGTTTCATCAAGAACTCATACCCAAACCGTGAGTGATTATCGGTGAAGGTAATGAAGTAGCTATAGCCTCCTAAAGCTTGAGTTGACATAGGTCCACATACATCAGTATGTATTAGACCTAGCAACTCTCCCACTCGTTCACCTTTTCCTGTAAAAGGTAACTTAGTCATCTTTCCTTTCAAGCATGATTTACATGTATCGTATGAATCCAATTCAAACGATTCCAGAATTCCACATCGGTGTAATTCGGACATGCGTTTATTGCTTGCATGGCCAAGACGACAATGCCATATGTAGGAGTCTAATTGATTATCCTTTCGAGCATGCTTGTTGCTCGCTTCGATATTGAAAACGTCACTGGATACGTCCAACATATAAATACCATTTCTTAAAGTTCCAGTCCTATAAAGAACTCCATTCAAAATTATGTAACAATAATTGTTACTAAAAGTCAAATGGTACCCATTTCTATTTAAACAAGAAATAGAAATGATGTTCTTTATCAACGAAGAAACATAAAAGCAATTGTCCAGTTCTAAGACAAGTCCTGCAGGGAGTTTCAACAAATACGTTCCGATGTCGAGTGCAGCAACCTTTGTTCCATTCCCAACACGTAAATTTGACTCTCCCTTAACGAGTCTTCTTCTATTCCTTAGCCCATGTATGTCATTACATATATGTGAGCCACACCCAGTATCCAATACCCAAGTCTTTGAGGAAATAGAATGACAATCAATAACGAAGATATCTGAAGAAAATGGGGCATCCGATGCCTTATTCTTCTTCACGAACTCAAGATAAATCTTGCAATTTCTTCGCCAATGACCCTCCTTTCCATAATGATGGCAAGTGCCCTTTTGAGCTGGTTCTGCCTTTTTAGCCTTTTTCTTTCCCTTCTGCTATTCCTTTGACTTCCTCTTAGAACCTTTCTTTGAGGAATCAACTTACAGCACTGTCCCCTGCTCATGCTTCATAGAAGACTCCAAGTCTTCAGCATGTTGAGCAGTACCACAGATGAACCTTCTTACATCTTAGAGGTGAAGAGGAGCTTGGAGACTTCGAACCTTTCAAATCTCACTTGCTCATCAACCAACTCATAAAGATGAAAGACTATGGTATGAGCATCCATATGCTCATGCTGCTTCCGTAGCTCAGGTACTATCGTGGCTAGCATGATGCAACTCGCCATTTCAGAATCAGTCACATGTTTCTGATAGGCCAACAATTGGTCCAGAGTTGCATTGTCACTAGGACGGGCAGGAAGAGGCGCTTCGAGGACATTTGCATGCTTTTCAACCTTGAGAACAATTCTCAAGTTTCTAAGCCAGTCCAAGAAGTTCGGCCCAGTCAATTTATTCGAATCCAAAATGGAACGCAAATTCAAAGACATCATGATCAATCGATTAACTTAGAAAGATGATTTTAAATGCATCAACATACATTTATAAATCCCATTCATTTTTCGAATTTCAAAAACCCCAAAATCACTTTGGGAGATCATAGGTCCATCTCCGAATGGGCTGATATCCATCATAGATATGAACAACCTTGGAGAGAGTCCAACAAGCCAATCATAACTACGATGGTAGGTATCAAATATATCGATTGCATATCACATATATGCAACTATCACAATGTGCTATCAACTAATTGAATGTTCACACATACATCGGGTTGTTAACACATTAACAAGTATGCATCATATGCATAGCACCCAGCTTCACCTCCCTTAACATCGACCTTGGAGAGAGTCCAACAAGCCGATGCTCTAGGTTAAAGCCAACCCATTAATCGAGAAATAGTTTTAATATGGTTAGAGCGCATTCAACCAATTAGCCCGGCTTGGAGAGAGTCCAACAAACAAAGCTAATGATTGACCTTTGACTCTTACCATATTAGTATTAAACTATTCCATGGTTTGAACATGTTCGGGTTTAAGCCGGGCTTAGAGAGAGTCCAACAACCCGAACAAGACATGGAACTCTGGTTCTAACCATATTAATGGAAGGTGTAGGCTTTAATATTGAGTTAGGGTTTTTATGTCTCATCCTCTTTGCATGCAAATAACTATTATCTACATGGCATGACATACATGACATACATCTACATGTCACGACACGCATGACATAATGATATGCATCTAATGCAATTACATGACATACAATTATGTCATGTACAAAATTTCCTTATATGTCATAACTATTTATAGAAATAAAATATGTTTAAGATTTGATTCTCCAAATCAAATCATGATTAAATTAGGAAATAAATTTCCAAATCTAATCACATATTTTATTTGTGGAAAGAGTTGATTAATGAAAGTCAATTTAGGAAACCAATTTCCTAAATCATCAAAACTACTTATGGAAATAAAATATTTTTAAAATTTGATTTCCCAAATCAAATCAAGATTAAATTAGGAAATAAATTTCTAAATCTAATCAAATATTTTATTTATGGAAAATATCAATTTCCATAAATACTTCCCATTTTCCAAAAGTAGAAGATTTTCATAAATACTTCTAGACTTTCCAAAATTAAAAAATTTCGATAAATACTTCTAACTTTCCAAAAGTAAAAAATTTCTAGAAATACTCTTATGACTATTGTAAAACAATTTTATGATTATGTCGAAACACAACCTGGGCTCTTATACCACTGTTGGGTTTCCGGCACCGTGGCGAGAGTGTGTTCAAACATGTTTCGTAAACATGTGCACAGTGGAAGGAATAAAATAATATATCTAATTTATTACAATACACACATCACACACATGCATAGTACAACATGTGTAGATATAATCGTAAATTCAAATTTTGCAATAATAGGAAATTTATACTACGTATACTTGACGTATCACGTGTAGCGGGAAAGACATCAACTGGAACGATTCTCGCTATAATCATCTCTATCCATATCCACGCCGAGTATCTTCGGGATGACTTCACAAAGTCATGAGCCTCGTCTTCGTACGGGTTACTAGCCTCGTGTTGAAGACGATGTGATCGAGAGAAGATCACGATCCGAATCAAAATTCAGATCCAAAATGAGTCCTCAAAAACTCGCTTCTCCGGAGAGGTATTCGTTAACCGTTTGACGAATCCTTCGTCCTCCACCTATGAGAATTACCAGAGATCGAATCCCCGGTAAGGAAGGCGCTGTCGGAGCTCCAAACATCATTCAAACAATGCTAGCTCCGACAAGAAGGAAACAAGCTGTCCAGAAAACTGGACAGCTTTGGTGGAGACCTTGCGTCGGCCAAATAAGGAAAGTAATATGCTCACCTTGTCGCCGGAGCCAAGGAAGATCACCGGAGCTCCTCCGGCAATATCTAGACGCCGGCAAGTGGGGAGGACGGTAGCTGCTGGACGCCGGTTGGAGGAGCTTGGGCGGCGGCAAGCAGTTGGGCGCCGACCACTTGGAGAAGAGGGAGAGGGTGGGCGACAACTTTAGGGTTGCAAGGATTAGGGCTTAACAAAACCCTTAAGCCCTATTTTATAGAGAACAAATTCTCTTAATGGTTATCGGATCATAACCAAAACCCCGTTAACCCGCTCCATTAATTTAAGTTAAAATAAACCAAACCATGTTGGTCTATTTTAAGTTAAAACGAACTGAACCAACTTTGGTTCATTTGTTTAAAACAAACCAAACCCCTTTGGTTTATTCTCTTCCATTGGATTAGAACCAAACTAATTTGGTTCATCCATCATGTCTTCATAAGACACAGCCCATCCACGCTTCCATTGTGACTAAAACGATTTCATGCTTGCTCCATGTTTGGTCCAACCAAACCTAGTTTCTCTCGGTCTGAGAATCTCATTTTCAAGCTCGTTTTAAATCTTTTGGATTACGCTCATTGTGCGTGTGACCAAATAGGTTCTCGATTTATGTTGGTCATCTATAATTAACCATTAATTATAGAATGATCATAAGTGCTTCCTAGCAGTACATCATGATCCCCAATTAATCGAAAAGATCAACGGTTGATCCAAAACTATTTCTGAAACCCTTCAGCAGCTACAATGAATCGTGCCCCATTCCCTTCACTCATCTTATACCCACTTGGTTCAGGACATGGTCTATAGTGTCAGTCCCCACTAGGCTGACTATGTCACACCTAGCCCAAGTATCATTTCCTCATCCTACGGATTCTAGTTACTGCACATGTATCGAAGAGTACCTTACTCTAAACATGTAGTGCTTTGTCCAAAGACTTTAGTAACGATCCGACGAGAGGCCATGGGTATACATCTCCTCGCAAGGAGTGGTGAATCCTTTATAGGCTATTCAAACACCTTCGATCACTTCGACTTATACCCAATCATCCCGGGTCCACATCTCCTCAGAGATGTTTGCTTAAGATGTCAAAGCATAAGTCTTTATGATCAAGATGACTTAAATATCGCAAGTCAAAGGAACATCGCACTTAAGCTGCAGTAAGAACTTCATTGACATATCTATATATGCAGAGAACCATATGAAGTCTTACGGCTGGTCACTCCAATGAACTAGTTACCATAACTAGCATCCACGATTAACTCCGGACATCACAATGTCTCCAGCCAGTGAGAATCAGCTGCTTGGATACACCAAGGAGTATACCTCGTGCTAGTCTCGACAGAATCAATGGTATCCTAATTCATCAATTCATCGACTAGGGATAATTCTGATACATCACAATTACACATGTAGAGATACTCACTAGTTATGATCCAATCACAAATTCTCTCATGCTGTGAATTGTATCATGGACATTCAGTAAATGAGTTTAAGATCTAATCAAATACATGAAAACACGTATACTCAAATAGTGAATCTTCATTTATCATATAAATGGTTCAAACATAAGGTGATTGCCTTAGGATATCTCTCATATATTACTAACAATCATAGCTTCCTGATAGGAGGTAGACTCATTATCAATGAGCATAACGTCATCATGGTCAGACAAGAGAAATGAGTATCTCTCAGGCTGACGACGTACCCTATCAGACCTGCGAAGAGGTAAGTTTACCTGAATAGGTTCTTGTTCCACAACTCTTTGTGCAACAATCTCATCACCCACAACACTTTATAGTTCCTCATCAACGTCCATCAAGGCCTCAATGCTATAGTACTTATCTTGAATTTCTTCAAGATCGAACGTACTCCCACTAGTTTTTCTAGAAACAAAATCCCTTTCTAGAAATACCCCAGTCTTTGCCACAAACACTTTGTGTTGACTGGGAATGTAGAAGTAATATCCCTTCGTCTCTTTGGGATATCCAACAAAATAACACTTATCGAATTTGGGTCCCAGTTTGTTTGAGACTTGACGTCGAACGTAAGCCTCACAATCCCAAATCCTCATGAAAGACATCTTGGGATTTCTCCTTGTCCATATCGTATATGGTGTCTTTATCACAACCTTGGATGGTACACGATTAAGTATGAAGGCTGCTGTGTCTAGAGCATATCCCCAAAAGGATATAGGAAGATTTGTATGACTCATCATAGATTGTTCCATATCTAATAGGGTACAATTCCTCCTTTTGGATACATCATTCCACTATGGTGTTCCAGGAGGAGTGAGTTGGGATAGAATCCCACACTCAGCTAGATAGTCACGAAACTCATGACTAAGGTATTTACCACCTCGATTTGATTGAAGTATCTTAATACTCTTGCCAAGTTGGTTTTGTACTTCATTCTTGAATTCTTTGAACTATTCAAAAAATTCTGATTTATGTGTCATCAGATACACATAACCATATGTACTGAAGTCATCAGTAAATGTAATGAAGTACTTGTAATCACCTCTAGCAGCAACATTGAAAGGGCCGCATATATCACTATGTATAAGTCCTAACAAGTCTATTTCTCTCTCGCTGTATCCACTAAAGAGAGTCTTGGTCATCTTGCCTAGAAGGCAAGACTTGCATGTCTCATATGATTCAAAATCAAATGAGTCCAGTAGCCCATCCTTATGGAGCTGGGATAAGCGACTCTAATTTATGTGACTTAAGCGATAATGCCAGAGATAGGTTTGGTTCAACTCATTTGACTTGAACCTTTTGGTACTTATATTATAGATGGGGTTCTCTAAGTCTAGAATGTAGAGTTCGTTCATTAGAGGTGCACTACAATAGAACATATCATTTAAATAAACTAAACAACATTTGTTCTTTATTATAAATGAAAAGCCTTTCTTGTCCAAACAAGAAACTGAAATTATGTTCTTTGTCAAAGCAGACACATAACAACATTCATCCAGTTCTAGTACAAGCCCAAAGGGCAGAGATAGAAAATAAGTTCCTACAGCAACAACAGCAACTCTTGCTCCATTGCCTACTCATAGGTCCACCTCTCCCTTTGTCAATGCCCTGCTATTTCTCAGCTCCTGCACATCGATACAAATGTGAGATGCACATCCGGTATCTAATACCCATGATGAAGAAATAGATAGATTGACTTCTATAACATTTATACCTGAAGTAGAAGTCTCACTTCTCTTCTTCTTAAGATCTTTCAGGTATGCTTTGCAGTTACGCTTCCAGTGTCTAGCTTCCTTGCAGTTGAAGCAAGTCCCTTCTTTGGCCACCCCTCCTTTCAGTTTCAGTTCCTTGCCTTTACCCTTGGCTTGGGACTTTCCCTTGCCTTTAGGCTTTCCCTTGCCTTTCTTCTTTTACACCATCAAAATGGAGTCAGATTTTCCCTTCTTAAGGTTGAGCTCAGCAGTTCTCAACATGCTAAGCATCTCAAGAAGTGACTTATCAATTTCATTCATGTTGTAATTCATGACAAATTGATTGTAGCTTTGTGGCAAATATTGCAAGATCAAGTCAGTGGCCAACTCTTGGCCAAGTGTGAATCCCAACCTCTGTAGGTTTTCTATGTACCCAATCATCTTGAGTACATATGGACCTACGGGAGTCCCATCTTGCATCTTGGACTAAAACAATGCTTTAGAGATCTCATATCTCTTGTGTCTTGCTTGTCCTTGATATAGTTGACGAAGATGTTCAACCATATCATAAGCATTCATGAACTCGTGTTTCTTTTGAAGCTTAGAGTTCATGGTCGTGAGCATGAGACATGACACATCTAATGCATCATCTTGATGCTTCTTGTAAGCTTCACGGTCAGTTCGTGAGGCAGTGGCAGGAGGTGCCTCCGGAATGGGCTACTCCAGGACGTATAATTTCCTTTCTTGGGTGAGAACGATTCTCAGATTCCTATACCAGTCTAGGAAATTAGCTCCATTGAGCTTGTCCTTCTCAAGGACAGAACACAGGGAGAGAGTGTTCGTGTTTGTCGACATGGTAATCTACAACATACACAATGCATAAAATTAATATCATATTCCATTTATCATTTAATTAGGCCTTTAATCAAATGATGCCCCCACTTAATTATAGGACTTTTGTAGAATCGAGTCAAGGATGTGGTCAAACCACATTACTAGATTTATACAAACAAGCTATAATTCTTGCGGGACAAGATCCACATCATACTAGGCCTTGAGTTAGCTTTGGCTAAATCACCCAAGACTTAGTATGATCGGTAGGTAACACATTACCGATTACATCTCTATACAACTCTTATTTATAGGATCAAGATCCACATTTACAAAAGACCTTGAGTTAGCTTTGGCTAAATCACCCAAGATTTAGTGTAAATGCGATCTTAAATTTAATTAAGCTTATTCTCACCCAAGCTATGATAGGCGAGACCAAGATTTTCCCTTCGCACCCTACCAAGATAATATGAGTTGCTCTGCTTTGGCAGATTCAACAACAACAAATGATCGAGGTAGTTATGGGTATCAAAACTTGGTAGGCATTTCGAGTTGATTCAATTAAGATCTAATCTAATCGTGAATGTATATCATATACGCATCAAGGCCTTTATTATCCTACACTAGCATGCATCACATACATACAAGCAATATACTAGCATGCATCATATACATACAAGCAAAATATCCTAGCATGCATCATATACATACAAGAAAAATTTACTAGCATGCATCACATACAAACAATATATATATATATATATATATATATATATATATATAAATTAATTGTGATGAGGTCATGACCCTACTATGATCTTCTCAAGCCAATGAGAAGATCGGACGGTCAACCTAGGGTTAGCGGCTTCTCCAAGCGCCTCCTTTGATCGCCATGTGTCGTCGGCACCCTCCTCGTAACTCCGTCTACTATTTAGAACTGGAATTTTAAAAGAAGAGGCACGATGCGCAAGCCGCATACCCTATACAACATGCACAACCACAAAAATGACGCACAAGTCGTATTATGAATTACAATACGTTTATCCAATCATATTGGGGTTCTTGGGCCATTACCATCACATAATTAAACATAATTCTAAATTATATATTTTATAGAAATTTATATAATTTTTCCTATTTTTTTTTCAATATTTATGAGTCACATCTCCGTAACGGTCCCGCTAAGCGATTTCCGGGCGCGATCGCGGGACAAGGCCCCTATCGGGGATAGGGGCAGCGCCCCTACTCGCAAAATGAACTTTGCGAGTGTCCCATCTTGATCTTACAGTGACTTAAGTCACTGTTCAAAAAACCTAAAGCGAGAACTTGCCGTTTCGGAGAGTTTTTCTCGGTGGTTGAAGCCAACAAGTGTCCCAACACTTGTTGCTTCGACTCTTCGAGAAAAATACCCAAAAAATCTATAAAAATAGGAAATTTATAGAAACTTACATATCTGTAATTTTTTATATCTAATAAAAAAAAATACAAAACAAAAAAACATACAAGCTTCGAACCTTGCTCTGATACCACTGTTGGACTATCTAAGCCGCAAAAACCGCTTTTTGCGTTGCGGAAACCCCGGAAGTCGGCCATGGATCCGTGCGAAGGTAAATAAAACTACATGTATGTGTTTAATAACTTTAGATCTTCTCTAGATCTACATGTTAAGGGTTTACCCTCGATGCGACGCCCTTCTCTTTTCCTGCTTGTCCAAATGGCTTGCCGGAACTCGAGAGTGTCAAGTGTACACTCCTCTATCGGTATCCACACGAACAATAGGTGGAGAAGATCACTTAGAGTGTGCTAGCACACTAAGAAACCCACGGTAAGAGGAGAGGGAGACAGATTGAGGGAAGATCAAAGGAAGAAGATGAAGTTTACACACCTTAACTTCACACACTAACTCCTCCTCAAGTGGCCGGCCACTTCATGGAGGGGGGGGGGGGGGTTACATGCATGCATGTAATTCCAAGAGTCAATGGCTCTTGGTCTCCCTCATGAGGTGACACCTCATGATGTGTCCATGATGATGAGGAACATCATCATTGGCTGGCCCCCATGCCAAGTCACCATGACATGACAATTGGTCAAGTCAAAATTGACTATTCATCTTCCCTCTCAAGTCAAGTCAAACTTGACCTCTTATCTCCCATGGTTGATCAAATTTAACCACTTGATTCAAGTCAATTTGATTTAATGAATCTCTATTTATTATTTTAAATTGACTCAATGGATCAAATCTAAATTAGGCTCATTCAACACTTGAATCAAATTGAGTCTAACTCAATTAGTCTAATTTGGATTACCCTTAATCTAATTTGTTTCATCCCATGAACCTAATCCTCATGGTTCATCATATGAACCTAATCTTCATCTAATTGCCCTTTGTGTGTGACCCTATAGGTTCTTGTAACGTTGGCAATGCTCCTAAACCGATTTAGGAACATAAGCAATGAGCGGTATCTAGCAACACATCATTGCTACCCAAGTTACAAGAATGTTGAGATCCAACATCACCTTTTTGTGACTACTAATTGTGACTCTCACAATATGTGACAATGCCCCTCTATCCTTGACATCTAGATTGACCAATTGAGGCATAGACTGTGTCATCCTTAGTACAATCTATATCTTGAACTCCAAGTAGACTCACTCTAATCACATATTGAGCTCATTTGGGCATGGGCATGCACTTAGTGATCTCACTCTATCAAGAATAATGATGTCACTCCCGTCATATAGGAGGGATAGATCTCATCTACATCACTCACATCCCTCCGCATAATTTGTTACATACCCAGTAATCACCTTTATAGTCCACCCATTTATGGGTGACATTTGACAAAGCCAAAGTATGCAACTCCTTATGTAGGGAACCATGGTGACTTCAGGTCCAAGGACTAATAGTCGTACTAATAGTCATATGAGAAACTATATGACACTCATATAACGATCCATGATACTTTCTCATGGTGGGTCATTCAATATACATTCTCCAATGCATACCCATGTGTCAACTTGATATCTCATATCCATGACTTGTGAGATCAAGTCATCGAGTGGACCTACATGCTAGTCTCTACGCATTAACATTGTCCCTGAATGTTAATACTTAACTAGGAATGATTAAGAGTAGTGTTCTCTATATCATCTCATTATCGATTCAACCAATCGATTGATATAGATAAGAACCTTCTACTCAAGGACGTTATTATACTTAGTTATTTGGCACCAATACAAGTAAATATAATAACCATGCCTTTATAAATAAAAATATGATACAATAAAGTCCATACAACATTCATCACATGATTGCCTCTAGGGCTTTCACTAACATCAACAACTCTCACCTACTGTCTTTACGTTTCCTCTTCTTTACTCGCATTTATTATTTTTACCTTCTCCATGAGCCAATGCACGTTCTCCTTTCACCGCTATAAAAACTTCAAACCATCATTTGCTTAGCCTCCATTCGTTCCTTTCCTTCTCCTCGCCATGGAACAAACCTCTGAACAGGACAGCAACTCTCCTCCCCTTGAGGAACAGACCGAGGAACAGCGCTACATCGCTAGTCTAGAAGAACAGGTTGGGTATCTGCGACGACGCTTGAGGGAGTCTTCTACCAACAACTACTTCCTGTGCCAGCAAATGGCAGTGTCCCAAAAGAATTTATCCAAGCACATCTTCATACAACAATCTTACCTCCGGTAACAACTACGTCAACTAAAGCCGCGCGAAAATGCTCCTTTAGTACCTTCTCACCAAGAACTGTAATTCCTTGTGAACAGGGACTTCCTTTTGTTATCTTCTTCTTTTAGGAGAAGTTGTAGCATATAGTTCCTCTAGAGCAATGAACTTCTTTATTATGAGCTTTCATCCCTATCATTCTTTGCTTACCATCCTTTTTGGCCTTCCTTCTGCTATGCTAAATTTTAAACTTCTTTAGATGAGCACCCAACTCCTTCATGTCGCTCTAGCGCAAGGATATATGACAACGTATGGTTAACATAAAACTTCAACCTATTCGGAGATAAAATGATATATATAGATGAGGGAAAACTCAGCCCTCCAGGTTCATCATCATACAAGGATAAAATAATGTATAGCTAAGAAAACACTCAGCTCTTCTGTTCCACCACCGCACAGGGATAAAATAATATATAGCTGAAGAAATATTCAACTCTTCCGATCCACCATCACACGGGGATAAAATAATATATAGCTGAAGAAATGTTCAGTTCTTCCGATCCGCCACTGCACGGGGATAAAATAATATATAGTTGAAGAAATGTTCAGCTCTTCCGATCCGCCATCGCACGGGGATAAAGTAATATATAGCTGAGGCATATGCTCAGCACTTCTATTCCACCACTGCACGGGGATAAAATAACATATAGCTGAGGCATATGCTCAGCTCTTCCGTTCCACTACCGCACGGGGATAAAATAATGTATAGCTGAAGAAATGTTCAGCTCTTCCGATTCGCCATCGCACGGGGATAAAGTAATGTATAACTGAAGAAATGTTCATCTCTTCTATTCCACCACCACACGGAGAAAAAATAATGCATAGCTGAAGAAATGTTCAGCTCTTCCGATCCGCCACCGCACGGGGATAAAATAATATATAGTTGAGGCATATGCTCAACTCTTCCATTCCACCACCGCATGGGGATAAAATAATATATAGTTGAGTCATATGCTCATCTCTTCAGTTCCACCACCACACGGGGATAAAATAACATATAGTTGAGGCATATGCTTAGCTCTTCTGTTCCACCACTGGACGGGGATAAAATAATGTATAGCTGAAGAAATGTTCAGCTCTTCCGATCCGCCACCGCACGGGGATAAAATAATATATAGTTGAGGCATATGTTCAGCTCTTCCGTTCCACCATCGCATGAGGATAAAATAATATATAGCTGAGTCATATGCTCAGCTCTTCAGTTCCACCACCACACGGGGATAAAATAACATATAGCTGAGACATATGCTCAACTCTTCCATTCCACCACTGCATGGTGATAAAATAATATATAGTTAAGGGATACACTTAGCTCTTCCGTTCCACCACTGCACGGGGATAAAATAATGTATAGCTGAGGAATACACTCAGCTCTTCTCGTTCCACCACCACACGGGAATAAAATAATGTATAGCTGAGGGATATGCTCATCTCTCCCGTTCCACCATCGCACCAGGATAAAATAACATATAGTTGAGGCATATGCTCAGCTCTTCCGTTCTACCATCGCACGGGGATAAAATAATGTATAGCTGAGGGATACACTCAGCTCTTCCGTTCCACCACTGCATGCGGATAAAATAACATATAGTTGAGGCATATGCTCAGCTCTTTCATTCTATCATCGCACGGGGATAAAATAATGTATAGCTGAGGGATACACTCAGCTCTTCCGTTCCACCACCGCACGCAGATAAAATTTTTGTCTGAGGCCAAACATAAAAGAAAAATGAGAAGGATACCTCCGAAGGCCATATCTTTGCCCTGAAGTTTGATGTTTCTATTCTTTTGTTGTGCAAAGACAACGGTTTTGTTAGATAATGGAGAGTAAGAAAATAAATTATTATCTTCCACATTCTCAGGGGCTCACCTCGCTGCTTTGAAGCCCAATCAACATTGTAAGCCCATTTAGTCCCCCTTTATATAGGACTTTTTGCCTTCTCCCTTCTCCACTTTCATCTTCTTTATCGGTCTCTCCATCTTCTTCTGCTTCTTTTATCCTCTTTTTCTTCCACCGCCATCCCCCGGTGTTCCGATACTAATTCTCGGGCTTCTTCTCTTCCCCCAAAGGGCAAGATTTATTCCTTTTTTCAACAAGAAGTGGCCAAGTGTCGTCTCGAATCCAGGCGAGGTGAGAGTCCATACCTAGCAACACCTTCACTTTCACCTTCTCCTTTAACTTTGCCCATTCCCACCGCTTCTATTTCAGCGCCCTCCTTCCTTCCAGATTCATTGGGAATTTCTATTTCGGCTATGCCGGATACACTGATAGTAACCTTCCCTCCCTCATCTTTGGCGCCGCTGGATAACCCTAACTCCCCCATCTCTTCACCTTCTCTCTTGATAACTTGCAAATCACCCCCTCCCTTCTTGCAACATGAGGCTGAGCAACGAGGCGTTGCCCAACAACGCCTACAAGCAGAAGACACCTCTACTTCCCCTCTTCCCCCTTCCCCGAGGCATTTCCCTACACCAGAACCTATGATAGTTGAGGCTCCCCCATCTTCATTTTCCCCCGATGTTCAAAATGCGGGAATCCTCTCTCCTCATTTGGATACAAGCCAGGGTCCCTCTGCGCTTCCCCCCTCCAGCGTAGAGCTTTCAATCCCAATGCTTTCCATATCTTCTTCTCCAAACTCCTCACCGGACCACTCCCCTCCCGCAAATTCTTCCATTCCTGTCCCACAGTTAGCAATGTTGAGTCTTCCACCTCCACCTCCCACCCTTGCTTCTTCTCTTTCTTCTCCTATCTCTTTGAGCCTCTTACTAAGAGCTCTTTTCGCGGCTTCCACATCCCCTCTGACTGCCCCCATGCCATCTCCCACTCCTTTAAGCACCACCTCTCCTCCTCCTGAACCCCTGCACAACCTATTGCTCTCACCTTTCATCCTCCCATCATGAGTGAGTCTTCGCCTCTGGTGTCATCTATCCCTTCTTCCTCTTCCGCTCGTGGTCTTCGAATTTTAAACTTAGAAGAATTAGCCCCACGGATGGAGAGCTTGTGCCACGTTCTAGAATTGGTATGCTTCTCAAATTGACTTTGTTGATTTTCTTCGCTTGACTATTTCTTCTTGATGAATAATCTTTAGGTCTTAACCAATTATCAAGAATTGGACTGCTCCTTCCAGCAATATCAAGCTTAGTTTCTAAAGTGGGAGCAACAACGACTAGAGGACGAGACTACTACCTAGAGCTGAGAGCGCCTTCTGTTACAACAATTGAAGCAATGTCATGAGCAACTGATAGAAGTTCATCGCCAACAGCAAAAAGATGCCGATACTATAGCGGCATTACAAGCACAACGACAGACCCACACAGAATTGCTACCCAATCTGTAGGACGCTCAGCGGGAACAGGCTGATGTGATAGCCCCCTATCCTCAAGAGTTCGCGAACCTTCAAGAGAAAATAGCTGAGCTCCTCCACGAAAAACAAAAGGATTCTGAAATCATTGCAAGCCTGCAGGTTCAACACCAAAGAGCGGAGGACAAAATAGCAGATCTCCGCACTCGCTTGTGCAAGGAGGTATAAGAAAACTCCTCCTTAATAACTTCTAGGGCGCATGCACATGACCGTATACGTAGGCAAGAAAAGTCCCTCCAGAGACTGGGTAGCGAGCTCATTCGCACTAGATCCCATACAGAGGAAATAGAGGGGATTTCAGCCTCCATCCGTCAGAATATGATGGATATAACGAGGCTCCTGCAGCAGGACCAAACTTCCCGACCGGACGAAATATCGGTCTTGGCGGATGCTATTATGGAAATATCCCAGCGCTACATCGAAATGCGTCGATCCCTCCGGGAGAATCAAGAGAATTGTTGCAGGCTCCATCAGAATCGGAATCCTGATGACCCGTACTAGCGAGACCGGCTTATAGCTCTGATACGGGCCACTTTCCAGGATGGATTTAACGATGCAGTCCGTCAGTATGCCGACCAAGGATTGCCTCTTGAGAATCAACTGACCCTCTTTCTTCTCCAGATCATTTTCAATTGTAACCTAATATACATTGCTTTAGAATAGTCATCGTTAAAGGATTCAGTTCATTACCCATAGCTCCCTTTTCATCTTCATTCCTTTTCATAGCCCGCCAAAGAGAATTTAATGTTAATGCAAATGATTCACCAATCATATTCGTGTTTGCCATACATCTAATGACATATTGAATTGTCAAATACGTTCCCCAAGAAGCCTTTCAATTCTTTTCTTCATCCATCATCCCTTATATAGTATAAAAATATTTCAAGTGTATAGCGTTCCAGCGTCGAGGAAATTCCTTGCCCTAATCATCCTTCAAATAATACGTTGATCCTGCCACACGGTACGTCACATCATAGGGTCCTTCCCAATTTGGAGCTAACTTTCTCGGATCTCTAGCGGGATTAACCTTGCGCAGAACCAAATCTCCTTCTTGAAATCTCTGGGGCATTACCCTTTTGTTAAAGGCTTGTTGTACCCTCCATTTATAAAATTTCGCTCGCCTCCGCGCCTGTTCCCTCTTTTCCTCCACCAAGTCTAGCTTAGTGTCGCGAATGATTTGGTTCTGCTCCGGCTCATAAACTTCCATGCAAGCGCTACTTAAAAGGGCCTCCACTGGAATGACGACCTCTATTCCGTATACTAGGCTAAAAGGAGTTTCTCCTGTTGTAGATTTTGGCATGGTTCGGTAGGCCCATAAGATCCTTGGCAACTCATCCACCCAGTTTCCTCTCTGAGCACCCAATTTGGTCTTCAATCCTTGAATGAGGATTCTGTTAGTTACTTCGACCTGCCTGTTAGCCTGAGGGTGGGCTATCGAAGTAAAAGCTTGCTGGATATTAAGACTTTGGCACCATTCCTTGATCTTTTTACCCTGAAACTGCTATCCATTATCGTTGACTAACCTTCTGGGAATTCCATATCGACAAATAATATTCTTCCATAGAAATTATATCACGACATTCTCAGTGATTTTGGCAAGGGGCTCTGCTTCCACCCACTTGGAGAAGTAATCCATAGCCACCAATAAGAATTTTTTCTACAAATGTGCCACAGGCATGGGGCCCACTATATCCATTCCCCACTGATCGAAAGGGCATGAAGCAACAACATCTTTCATCAATTCAGTTGGTCGTTCAGACCAGTTGCTATGCTTTTGACAGGCTGAGCAGATTTGCACTATATGAGCTGCATCTTGTTGGAGAGTGGGCCAAAAGTATCCTGCTAACAAAACTTTCCTCGCCAAAGCTCTCCCTCCCAAATGATTGCTGCAGCAACCTTAATAGATTTCCCGCAGTACCCATTCATCATCTTTCTTTCCCAAAAACTTCAACAGGGGCCATCCAAAAGACATCTTGTACAGGTCTCCATTTAGGATGGTAAATCATTTTGCTCGGTTCATTAAAACAGATGTCGCCCCTATTTCTTCTGGGACCTTTCCTTGTTGTAAATATGCTATAATGTCAGTCCTCCAATCAAGGATTTGATCTGGTTCTGATATGGCCCTCTCCACATTGTATATCACTAGAGAAGTAGGTACTTCCACGCAGACCATTTCAAGTTGCTTCACCCCTTCCATCGCGCTAGCCAACCGAGCCAACTCATTCGCCTTCCCATTGTTTTCCCTCAGAATCTGTTTTAAGAGAACTTAGTGAAAATGAGCCTTTTCTTTTTCAAAAGCTTTCAAATATTTTTGCAATCTTTCTTCCCGAACCATGAAAGAGCCTTGAAGTTGTGATACTACCAACTGGGAGTCCGAATGGATTATAACAAAGGTTGCTCCTACTGCTCTGGCAGCTTGTAACCCTACTAAAATAGCTTCATATTCTGCTTCATTGTTAGACATCTGATATCCCAGACGCACGACTATGCGAGTTTACTCATTCTCAGGGGATATTAACAGTACTCCCACTTCGCTGCCTACAGACCCAGAAGAGCCATCCACAAATATATTCCATGCCTCCAATCCCTTTTCTTTTGTCGATGAGCCATCCTCTGAACCAACAGGTACTTATGCTAGAAAGTCTGCGAGAGCCTGAGCCTTGATAACGGTTCGGGGTTGATAATGAATATCATACTCACTTAGTTCTACCACCCATTTAACCAATCTCTCAGAAAAATTAGGCTTAGTAACCACCTTGCCTAATTCACTATGAGTTAAGACATTAATTGGATGAGCTAGGAAGTATGGCCTCAACTTGCGGGCTGTCAAGACTAGAATATATGCCAACTTCTCCAGCTCGGTGTAACGGGATTCAACCCCTTTTAGGATATGGCTGGTATAATAGATAGGCTGTTGCTGAGAACCTTCTTGCTTTAATAATACTGAACTAATGGCTCCTTCTAAAACAGCTAAGTACATTCACAAGGGCTCTCCTGCTACTGGCTTGGCCAACAGCGGAAGTTCAACTAAATATTTTTTCAACTCTCAGAAAGCTTGTTCACATTGATCATCCCATTAAAATTTAGTCGCTTTGCACAAAATTTTGAAGAAAGGTAACCCCTTATCTGCTGATCTGGCTATAAATCGGGTCAAGGAAATAATTCTCCCTACCAGCTTTTGAGTCTCTCGTAGATTAGTGGGTGACTTCATATTGCATAACGCCTGCACCTTCTTCGGATTGACCTGCATTCTCTTCTCAGTTACTATATACCCCAAAAATCTCTCGCTCTTCACCCCAAACAAACATTTTTTAGAGTTCAGTTTCATGTTATATCGCCTCAAGGTAGCAAAAGTTTCATCTAGATCAGTAACCAAATCCTGAGCGGTTTTCGATTTGACCAGGATGTCGTCAACATAGACTTCCACATTCTTTCTTTTTTGTTCTGCAAAGATTTTATCCATGAGCCGTTGGTATGTAGCCCCCACATTTTTTTAGACCAAATGGTATAACCACATAGGCATATAGCCCTCCCGCTGTTACAAAACTAACTCTCTTCTGATCTTCTTTAGCCAGTGGTATCTGATGATATCCCTAGTAAGCATCCATTAAGGACACTACCTCATATCCCACTATAGAGTCCACCAACTGATCAATGCGAGGCAAGGGGTAGCAGTCTTTAAGCATCCATTTAAATCACAGAAGTCAATACACATCCTCCATTGCCCTGGAGGCTTGGGGACCAGGACTACATTAAACACCCACTCGGAGAATTGAATCTCTTTAACATGACCCGCTTTCAATAATTTATCTACCTCCTCAACTATCACTTTGTCCTTTTCAGGCTCGAAATGTCGGCGCTTCTGCTGGACGGGTCGGACCCCTCTGTTAATGTTGAGATGATGTTCAGCAATGCAAGGGTCGATCCCCGTGAGGTCATGCACACTCTCGATAAAGATATCTTCATTTTTCTTTAGGCAGGCCACCAGCTCCTCCTTTGCCTCAAGCTATTGAGCTACCCGAGTGACTTTTCCAGGGGCTATCTCCACTAGTTCACCTTCTTCTATTTTCTCCGCTTTAGGGGGAGACTCTTCCAACACGCAGATGTTAGAGATCACGATGGCTTTTCCTTTAGGGTCGTTAGATCTGGCCTTCTTTTTGTCATCCTTGTCCATTTATACGTAGCAGCTCCGGGCAGCCTTCTGCTCACCTCTGGCCTCTCCAACCAACTAATCGACCGAAAATTTCACCTTCTGGTGGTAAGGAGAAGCCACCGCCTAAAAAATAGAAAGGAAGGGATGACCCAAAATTGCATTATAAGTGGATGGAGCATCCACTATAAGAAAAGGAACAATGTTGGTTTTCGAGTTGGGCTTTGTGCCCAGAGTGAGGGGTAATGAGATCTGCCCTGTGGGATGGACCACATGTCTTGCAAACCCGAAGAGAGGAGTGACCACATCTTCTAGCTGAGCGTTTCCTAGCTGCATCTGTTCGAAGGCCTCTCAGAAGAGGATGTTGACAGAGCTTCCCGAATCGATTAATACCAGGGCCACTTCATAGTTGGCCAGGGAAATATGGATCACCAGAGCATCCGTATGAGGCAGAAGAACACCTCAGAGATCTTCAGGCCTGAACGAAACTAGTGGCACAGTCTGGATAGCCTGATCAGTAACTATAGCCAAGCTCTCCATGAGACGGGCATATGATTTCTGTGCCCGATTGGAAACCCCATCAATGGGTCCTCCTGTGATAACGTGAATAACCCCCTGTATAGGGACGCCATTCAGATCAGATGATGGGCCCTCACCTACCGGGCCTCCTTGTGAGATACCCTCCTGGGCTGGGGTCTGAGGGTCTGGAGGAAAAGTGACCTACGGTCATTGGTTATAGGGCCCCGGTCGAGCCATGTTGGGTCGTTGGCCTCGCCGTGCCAGTCCTCTTGTCTGAGGCCACACTTGTGGGTAAGTGGCCTGGATATGCTCCAGTTCTTCTTGCAACTTAAAACATCGGCCACTAGCGTGGCCATATTCCATATGATACTGGCAAAAGAACGGGGTGGGAGGGTTGCGAGGCACTCCCCTATACCCTATTGCACGTTGTAGAAGACCTTGCTGGTCATAGAGCTCCATCTCCCACTATTTCTAAGTTCTTGGGGGAGGGATTGCATCTGTAGCCATGATCTGCAATGAAGGTGTGGGGCGAGCTCCCTGTATCAATAATCGAGGTCTGGGAGCCTCTAGTAGAAAGCGTCGTACATATTCCTGTCGGGGAGGTGCTCGAGGGGTTACAGGGTGATTTCTTTCTGCAGGGACCATTGCGGAGGCTCGTTTGGCTCTCCAGACTTTCAGTCCTTCTTCCTTGTTGATATATTTTTTTGTGTAGCTCAGCAGTTCCTCGTAGCTGACCATGGGCTTTCTCAACAGTGAGCTAAGGAAAGGACCCTCCCTTAGCCCATGCGGAATGGCCACTCTGAAGGCGTCTGATCTTGCTGAAGGGATATTTCTAGCAGTGGAAGTAAATAGGTGAAGATACCCTCTGAGTGACTCTGAGGGCCCCTGCGTAATATGTAGTAGGATGGAAGCATCATGCTTGTATGCATTACAACTGGCGAACTCTTGTCGGAACATCCCCTGAAATTCAGCAAAACAAGTAATAGACCCTGGGGGTAGGGTATTAAACCATTTTTGCGCCGAGCCGGTTAAGGTGGTACGGAAGACCCTGCACTTGAGGGCGTCGGTATAGCAATCAAGTGAGGCACCTCCTGCGAACTGTGATAGATGCTTCTTAAGATCCGTCGTGCCATCATACTTGTCTACCTAGGGATTTCTGAAGTATGACACCTGGACTTAAGAAAGGATGTCCATGGTGAAAGGGCTAGGCTCGTAAATCTCCGGAGCCCTAGTCGAATGGCTTTCGCCTTGCTCTTCTCGTCGATTCTAGGTTAATGGCATAGTGGTCTGATGTACTCATCCCCTAGCCCCTCCCCAGGCAACGCTTTGATGTTAGTGGTTGTACGAAGTGGAGGGGGCATCTCTGGTGGTGGTCCACGGGAGGAAGGTTCACCATAATGAGGATGAAGGTACCCTGTCCTTCTCCTTTCTCTAGCAAGGGTCTCAGCCACGGTGGTGTCCACCATGGCTCTCAGTTGCGACGGTAGTATTGTGATGGGATTTTTCTCCGCGACAGAGGCTACCTGATGATGTATCTACTCTGGCTGCATCTCTACATCTTACTCAGAAGTTCCCACAGACGGCGCCAACTGATGCAGTAACGGGGAAGGGTTTTCTGGCTTCCTTTCAATGCAGGGGAGCGTGCGGAAAGCTTGAGGGTTCTCTCTGGATGCAACAGTAATGATGTAATATAAAGAAGAGAAATGCACACCACACAAGCAATGAACAAAGACACAGGATGTAACATGGTTCAGAATAAGGATTCTTACTCCACGGGGGTGAGCTCTCTCATGAGCTACGGTGCTAAAGCACTTTCACTATAAACTTTTCCTTCGCGGAAAGAACTTCCGGAGGTGGAGGAGAAAACCTCTTACAATTAGTTTAATACACAAGAAAGTATCAGAAAGATGGAGCTCACTACTCTCCTTGTCTCCTTCTCCGGCGAAGTGGTCGCTCTCCCCTTTTAGATGTGCCTTCGTCTATCGCTTGTTGGAATCATGTGGCCCCACTTCCTCTTGCCCTGCTTCTCCCTTTTATCCTCCTTCCGTTGGCCAACTATTGGACCATGAACCTCCTTCACTGTACACATGGCCACCTTGCCTATCTGGAGAATCATTCTATTACAGACACGAGGAGCGAAGGCTCCTTGGAATATTATGTGGGGGCCTTCTTCTGTTATGTAACAACTTCTTATCTATATTTTGAGAAATATGCTAGCCCATCCCTTTCAGCCACTTTCCTTCAATGAAGCTAACCTAAACCTACCACTCACGTGTAGCGTAGCTCTTAGGTTTTTCCCGGTAGCTCGAACCAACTCCTATTCTTCCCGTACCGAACCATCTCTAGGCCCACTAGACCGAGCCAATTCTCATCCGTCCCATATCGGAGTAATCTTCGTGGTTACCCCGCCATGCCAACTCTTTCAAACCGTCCTCCCGTGCCAACTACCACAGACTGACATGCTCGAACCATTCTTCCTAGACTCCTCCTGTCGAACCGGCTACTTGGTTCAGACAACATCCTATGCACGGGTCTTTTTACTTTACTCACAGAAAAGAGGTAGCAGCAGTATCAACTATAATTTTTTTATTCCTATCTACTTTCCCGAGAACTATGGTTTTCCCAACCACTATTTGTTCTTCCAAGTATTGTGGTCTCCTCAAGCATGATGGAACTTTCCGAGCACTAGGGATTTTCTAAGTACTATGATTTTCCTGATCTCTATCTACACTCCCCGAGCACTGTAATTTTCTCGAGCATGATGGACCATTCCGAGCATTATGATTTTTTCGAGCACTATGATTTTTCCAATCTCTATCTGCTCTCTTAAGCATTGTGGGCTTCCCAAACATTATGATTTTCCCAAGTACTATGATTTTTCCGATCTCTATATACTCTCCCAAGTGCCATGGTCTTCTCTGTTGGAGTATTGAAAATACAATCAATGTCCCACATTGGTAAGACATGAAAAAGTTCATGTGCATATAAGATGAAAAGATATCTCCATTGACATGAGGCCTTTTGGGTAAAGCCCAAAAATAAAACCATGAGGGCTTAGGCCCAAAGTGGACAATATCATACCATTGTGGAGATATATGAATCTTATAAACACTAACAATTTGTATCAGAGCCATGATCCATGTCAAGCCATGAACCTCGAATGAAGGAAGTTGAGTTCCCATGTCCAGATCAAGAGAACTAGATACTAGGCAGGAAGTCCAGTTGGGTCAGGAGGACTGAATAACTGGCAGGAAGTCTAGTTGGGTCGGGAGGATCGAACAACTGGCAAGAAGTCCAGCTGGGTCAAGAGGACCAGACAGTTGGCAAGAAGTCCTGGTAGGTTGAGGATCGGACATCAAGAAGATGATGTCCTTGAAGGACGGATAGGCTTGAGGGGGGTCAATGTGGTCCTTTGTTTGAGGGGGGGGGGTGGATTGTTGGAGTATTGAGAATACAATCAAAGTCTCACATTGGTAAGGCATGGAAAAGATCATGTGCTTATAAGATGAAAAGATGTCTCCATTAGCATGATGCCTTTTGGGTAAAGCTCAAAAACAAAACCATGAGGGCTTAGGCCCAAACTGGACACTAACATTCTCGAGCATAATGAACCTTCTTGAGTATTATGGCTTTCCCGAGCACTATATGTCCATAGAGCACCCATGATCTACTACATCTGTAAGCTCGAATGAGAGTTAGAAGCAATTCATCTCAAATATTTAGGCCCGCTATGCTGAGTCATTCACCTCTCTTCATCGAAATCCACATGTCATGCTTGTCTCCACGATGTCGATCAAATGAGGAAGGGTGTATAACATATCGAGATCCTTATAGCATTGTTCCATATTATCTTTAGTGGCTATCCTTTGACAGCCCGACAAGGGGCATTGAGGTCAAATAAGTTTGGTCTATAAGGCAGTTCTGATATATTATATAAGGTATATGAGATTACTCTTTTTTCCAAAAACTTTCTACATTTACTGTTCTTCTTCTTCTACCTCTTCTTCCCACGGAGGAAACTAACTTGAGTGTTGAAGGAAAAATGTCGATAAAGTCACCTCATCTCTAATGTTCCTTGCTCACACATATCAGAAATTGCCAACGACTCCCTTGAAGAGTGGTCTCCTTGCCTACCTAAAACAAGGGAAGAGGAAGAGTCCAAGTATGCCAAAAAGAGACACCATTAAAAAGGGTGCCATTTGTTGAAATGCGAGTGAAAAGTCATGATGGTTCAAACTAGGTGAGCTACAATGAAAAATTTGAGTGAGAAGACGGCAGCCTCCAGTATGCCACAATATAATTTCAAGAGGAGCATAGAAGGTCCCCTTCCTAAAGAAGACCTTACTAGTTTGGTAGCCGTAGTTGTGGAGGTGGTCCTCTAGCAAGGCACACTTGAGGTGGCAGGTGAGGATAAAACTTCACATCGGATACCATCGAGGTTCAAAGTTTGAGAAGAGACACTTCTACTTCTCGTTCTGAATGATACCCATATAGGAGGAACTTGTGATTCATCGTCCAAGCAAGCAACCCATCTGAGAGAGATCCGATAAAGTTCCTGGTACTCAAAGGGTGGCAGTGTGACAAAGACCCTTCATGCAGGGTATTTTAAAGGAGGAATTGCCATGACACTTTAGGCCTCCTCATATTCCGAAATATAATTGTTCCTTTGACTTTGAAGACCATCTATGTAGATTCAAAAATGCCGCTTTGTTATATCAATATTTTGAAGGTGTCAAGTGGCAGGTTTTCCTCACCAATTAGATAGGTCCCACTCAATAGTGGTTTAATATCTTGAAGCCAGAATCTATGGCATCCTTTGAGCACTTCACCACTTTATTTTTATGCCACTTCTCTAGTTCTAAGAGGTACTAGCAAAGACCCCAAGAGATGTTGTAGTAGTACATCCAAAGATTCACCCATGTCATGTGGGAAATTCCTTTTGCCATGCCCGAGATCCTACCATGTTCTTTCACCTAAGGACTGTGGAAGGGAGACTTCTTTCGTTCTCTCTAAGAAGCCTCCTACGGATTATGACACTCTGCTCACCTTGGCTGAGAAATACATAAACATGGAAGAAACTCAGAGGGCTCATCAAGAGTTCATAGGGTCTCGAGCGATAGAAATACCAAAGCATTGAATCGAGCAAGCCCTTCCCGCTCGACCCATTATGATGTGATCTTCTGCCTATATTCTTCCTCTTCGATTCTCAAAGGAAAGAGCAATGCAAATTTGCAAGGAGCATCAACCCTTGAGAAGATTGGTTAGTGCTGAGAGGGGACAACAAAGACTCCCCACCCCCTACTTTTTGCACCTACTACCAAGAGTAAGGGCATACCACTCATGAATGTTAGCGTTGTTGGATAGAGAATTGGAACGGGTCATTGTGACTCATCCTCGAATGCAAACATTACTAATTGCCCAGACACCTTATCAACAACGACCATCACCTAGATATTCCCTGAGGTAGAATTGCCTGGGTCCTCCCAAATCACTACCAGAATGATGTAGCAATATGGAGCACCTACATAATATTAGCCTCCATCACAAGACCAGAAGTTATCAAAGGATTAGTGTTGGGATTTGGTCCTAATGACCTAGAAGGTGAAGCCACCCTCAATTATGATGCCCTGGTAATTAGGGTTACTATTGCTAATTTTGATATGGGAAGGTTCTTGATGAGTGTGAATCACATGTATACTTTAGGGTTTATTTAGCATATTTTTCTAGCATTTCATTCGCATAGCATGCATAAAACATAGCATTTACTTTCATATTGCACTTTTAGTTTGGATAACTATGGTGTCTATGTTTTTACTCTCAGGAGGGCTAAAAAAAGGCATAATAGAGTCTTGAAGGAAAACCACAATGAAACAGGGAGAGAACGGAGCCACGATGCCTATTTTCTGAACTTCCCAGTGTCTAACATGCTGAGGGCATGCCAAGTGGCATGTGTTGGCAATGTGCTATTCCTCGGAGGCTCATCGGCTCCCATGTCCCCAGATTAAAATTTTCACTAATGAAAACTAATCCGGATGGGATGAGTTTCCTAAGCACAACCAAAACGTCGTCGTGCTAACAACATGAGCGATCGCTTGAACAAACTAGTTGTTCAAGCAACACAACTCTTCTAGTCGGTTAGCCGCGGAAGAGACGACGAACGGATTGCCGGTTTTTGTGTTTATCTTCGGGGTCCATGATTATACAAATACATACAAATGTAAACTAGTATAATCAACATACACTAACATAAAGAACATAAGCTAGCATATCAATAAGAACATGCAAAGAACGATAATAAAAGTTATAAAACTTTTATACCTCTTGATATTCTATCGTATGTCCTAACCTCCTTGTAGACTTCGTGTGAGCGAAGATCCTCCACAAGTTGAAGCATCCTAGATCTTCTTCAATCCAAAGAAAGAAGAACTCTCTTTCCCTTCTTGCTTGAGCCAACCACCAATCCACAAAGGATTGATGCCGCCGGCCTCAAGAATAGAGAGAACAAAATGGAAACAAAACTCATCTCTTATCTAGGACCAACCATCAAGCTCCAAGCATGATGTTTGCCGCCGGTCCAAAGAGAACAAGAAGAGGATGAGAGGAATAGGTTGAGCGCCAACCAAGGTAGAGGGAAAAGATCTAGGAGCCGGCAACACCCTAGGAAGAAGAAGAAGATATCCTCTCCTATAGTTGCCGCCCACTTTCCCCTCCATAACCTAGCCGCCCAACCAAGGAAAGGAAAACTCTAGGGTTTCTTGCCGCCCACTAATGGAAGGGCAAACCCTAATTTCCCAAACCAACCTAATCCATAGAAAGAAGGGTGAAGCTTGGGCGCCGGCCAAACCAAGGAGGAAGGAGGAAGAAGGGTTGCCGCCCACCATCATGGACTAAACCCTAACCCTAGCCTCTTCCTATTTCTTGTCGCCCAACCATGGTGGAAGGAGGAGATCTAGAGCCGGCCACCTTCCCTAGGAAGAAGAAGAACTCTTCCACAAGTTGCCGCCCACTCTCCTTTCCTCACCATGGCCGCCCAACCCAAGGAGCCAAACCCTAATTAGGGTTTCCACCTTAGGGTTTCTTGTCGCCAAAGCAAAGAGAGGCTAAACCCTAATTTCCATCATCCATAAAACTTATTGCCGCCCAACCCGTGCTCCCTTATATATAGAGTTAGGATTAGGCCTTGGTTTAATCTCCACCATCGGTTCTAGAGTTTTAATTTCAACCGTCGGATCTAGAGATTTAATCTCAACCGTCGGTTCTAGGGTTGTAATCCCAACCGTCGGATCTAGAGATTTAATCTCAACCGTCGGATCTAGGGATTTAATCCCAACCGTCGGATTTAGAGATTTGTTTTCCATCATTTGATCTAGACTTCATGAGGTTTATATTAGGCTACGATAGGGACCATGAAGAGGAGTTGGGTCTTGGCCACCCGATGGATCGGAACCACACAAACTTGATCCATCAATGATGTTCCATTCCACTAGAGGATCATCATCGAACTACCTCACCAACCCCCATAAATTAATATGGGCTCCATATATTATTTGTACATCCATCTCCCCATGTTTAAGATATCGAATGTCCGTAAATTAATTGATTTACTGACCATCAATTAATTAACATCTAAATCCTCGAGTAGTTCCACTCAACCTTATCATCATGTTGACTAAGTCAACCTGCAGGGTTTACATGATGAACCTTATGAGCTCCTCAAGGGGACATCATCAACCTAATACATAGGACACGGTTTCCTCCTATAATCAATGGCACACCATGTAAATAATATCATTTCCCAACATACCGGGAATATTGATTTAATCCATAGAAATCTCACCCTCTGGTAAATCAAAGAAATAAGTATTAAGTATATGTGCCCGTTATTATATCGGGATTAAGAGCATGTACAACATAATATCCGAGGTCCGATTCAATTATGTAGTCAGCAATAAATTGAATCACCTCTATGTCGGTCCTGCTCAATACACCTAAGTGTACTAGTGTAACTTTATGTTCAAGACAAAACAATACAAAGCTACACTACAACCATCCAAATGGTTTGTCCAAAACCATCTTGGTTGTGAGCCTCTACTTATACTCTACAAGGGACTGATAACATGATCTTCTGTGCCACACTCAAGCACCATGTTGTCTACAATGTAAAGTATTAGACAATATGCACATATATCATAAATATAAAGTGCAAACAATGATCATGTGATTCTTATTTCAAAATAAAGATGTTCATACAAAAGAGCTAGGCTTTCAGTATACATCCCAACAATCTCCCACTTATACTAAAAGACTATGCTGTCATCATACTGCCATACATCTGATTCCCCTTCCCTCCACATGCCTATCAAAGCTCTCGCTAGAAGGGCCTTAGTGAAAGGGTCTACCAGGTCATCCTCTGATGCAATCTAGGCGACAACAACTTCTACTTCCTTTACGATTTCTCGTATCAGGTGGTACTCGCACTCTATGTGTTTACTAGTCTTATGGGCTCGTGGTTCCTTTGAGTTTGCAACTGCACCATTATTATCACAATAAATTGTGATAGTTCTGGGCAAACCAGGAATCACATCCAAGTCCATCAGGAAGTTCCTGAACAACACAGCTTCTTTGGCCGCCACAGGGGCTGCCAGATACTCAGCTTCCATGGTGGAGTCCGCCACGCATTTCATCTTGACACTCCTCCATACTATGGCTCCACCTCCAAAAGTAAACACAAACCCTGAGGTAGACTTACTGTTATCCCTATATGATTGGAAATCGTAATCCATGCAACCCACAGGGAGTAATTGGTCTGCCCGGTAAACTTGCATATAATCCCTAGTCCTTCTCAGGCACTACAATATATGCTTTTACTGCAGTCCAATGTCCTTGTCCTGGATTACTCTGATATCTGCTAACCATGCCCACGGCAAAGAAGATATCTTATCTCGTACATAGCATACATGAGGCTTCCTACTGCCGAAGCATAAGGAACCGCCTTCAGCTCCTTTATCACCTCAGATGATCTAGGACACATCTCCTTAGATAAAGTAATTCCATACCTGAAAGGTAGAAAACCCTTCTTGGAGTTCTGCATGCTAAAACGATCCAAAATCATGTCTATGTATGAAGCTTGGGATAAGCACAACAACCTTGATCCCAAGGTTGTGACCCACTTCTCCCAAGTCCTTCAAAACTGTTTGGACAACCATACCCTTACGTCTGATAACACTCTAATATTGTTGCCAACTACCAAAATATTATCTACGTATAATACAAGAAATACCACTACGTTTCCGTCACATCTCTTGTATACACAAGACTCATCCGGACTTTAAATAAATCCATAAGTCTGGATTTACCTCATTAAAGCGGATGTTCCAAGACCTTGAAGCTCGTTTCAATCCATAAATGGACCGATTAAGCTTGCATACAAGATGCCCTTTACCCTTAGCAATGAATCTCTGGTTGCTTCATATAGATGTTCTCCTCAAGACTTCCATTAAGGAAAGCTGTCTTGACATCCATCTGCCACACCTCATAATCCTTATGAGCTGCTATGCATAAGAGCTCCCAGACCTGATTTGAATCCATAGATTCAATCTCAGTATTCATTGCACTTTGCAAAGATGTTGCATCTTTATCTTGGATTGCCTCGTCATATGTCCAGGGATCAGGTTCATGTTCGCCAGGGACCAAATTGAAAGATTCTCCCAAGAACATGAATCTATCAGGCTGTCTCATAACCCTCCCACTACGACGAGGTATCACCTGTGTATCCTCTGTGACACGCGGTGCAGTGACATGTGGTATATCTTCTTGTACCGGTGGTACTGAAGTCGGGACTTCCCCTGTCAACTCCTCAAGAACAATCCTACTCGTGGGCTTGTGGTTCATCACATAGTCCTCCTCTAGAAATCTGGCATACGTACTAACGATCACCCTCTGATCTCTAGGACTATAAAATAAACCACCCTTCATTCCCCTGGGATAGTCAACGAACACGTGTACTTCTGTACGAGGTTCCAACTTACCAGTATCTGCCTTCAGCACATGTGTTGGACTCCCATATCTGAATATGTCTTAGACTAGGCTTTCGCCCAGTCCACAATTCTGTGGGAGTAGAAGGCACTGATTTAGATGGAACTGTGTTCGAATGTATCACGCCAGTATGTAGAGCATATCCCGTAACGAACTGCAAGTCAGAATAACTCGTCATCGATCTAACCATCTCCATAAGAGTCCTATTCCTTCGCTCTGCTACACCGTTCTGCTGGGGTGTGCCAGGTGCAGTCAATTGGGATTGAATCCCAGCCTCTGATAAGTAGTTCCTAAACTCTCCCAAGAGGTACTCAACACCATGATCAGATCATAGTGTCATCCATATCTTGAACAATCATCTATGAAAAAGATGAAATGTTCAAAACTACCTCTTGTCTGGATAGACATAGGACCATACGAATCAGAATGAACCAATTCTAACACATCTTTGTATCTATACCCCTTGGCCTTGAGAGGCCTCTTGGTCATCTTACCCTCCAAGCAAGATTCACAGGTTGGGAGATCCTCCACCACTAATGAACCCAAAGGTCCATCAGCAATCAACCTATTGAATTCTGCTTAGGATAATGTGACCAAGCCTAAGATGTCAGAAGATATGTTTGGTTCAGTTTTGAAGGTTCTTTTCTCTTATCGGAATTAGAAGATGAGTTAATAACTTCTATTTGCTCCGTGGGAGCTTGTGGTTCAAGTTATAAGTTTCCTATCTATGTACCTGAATAGATAATGTCCCTATTCCATTTATAACAAATCTGTCATGAAAAGAAATAGATTATTCATCCAAAAACAATTTAGAAATCGAAATCAGTTCTTTCTAAATAAGGGTACATAAAGGAAATTCTTAAGAACCAAAACCTTTATTTTTCTCAAAAGATAAATAAAATATCTCCCACTGCAATAGCCGCCATCTTCATGGCATTGCCCAAGTAAATGGTAATATCCCCTTTATCTAGTCGTAGGGTTTCCTGGAACCCCTGCAAAGTATTGCAGACATGATTAGCGGCCCTCGTATCTACACACCAAGTGTCGGTAGATAACACCTCTAACCATGTTTGAACGACTAGACCAAAGGATATACTTTTGTTCTTCTTTGGATTGGGACAGTCTTTCTTCCAATGTCCATCCTGCTAGTAAGTGAAGTACTTGCCTTTCGGCTTCTTCACTCCTCCCTGAGATCCTCCCACCACATTTGCTCCACCTTGTTTCTCCTTCTTCTTGCCTTTCGGCTTAGAAGTAGAAACCTTTTTGAGCAACCATGGCTTGAGGATACTCTTCGAAGAGTGCATACATGTACTTCCTAGCAGATAAGACAATATTTGGATTATTTTCAAATCAATATTATTAGGGTACAGTAAGTTTATTTTCTTTAGTATCACAATAAGTGGACTGAAAGTCATTTTGAAAATCCTAAGAATCACATAGATCATTACTTTAGATTTCCAATATTATTGATTCCTCAAAACAATAAAATTCCGAAATCAACCAACACCTCAAAACACCGAGAATATCGCATGCCACGCAGTGTGGACGTATACGAATTCTACATTTGTAAGAGGAGGTTTTACCCATTAATTTTATTATCTTGTCAACCTTACTTTTTGACAAATAAAATTAATAGTTGGTTCCTCTTTGGCCCTACAAATAAAAGCAGTGACTCCGATGGGGAGGATACTTTATATTTGCATCTAAGTGTGCACCATTACACGATACTAAGGGAATTATTTCGGATTATGTGCCTTACCGCTGTGGAAGTACACACGCTCCTAGATAATTTCCTATAACCATTATTTGACCTAGTGATCCGCAAACAAACTCATCCGCAGGGAGGAAGGCACTCAGAGCCGACACGCAAGTTTGTTGCATCACACGTCAAATTGTAATGGAGGCCGTGGGAATTAATTAAAATATCCCTCTCCCACTTAGTAAATTGAAAATGAGGAATTTTCAAGCACACACAACATGCATATAAAAAAAATCAGCAATAAATATGAGAAAAACAGAATTTTTCCAACTATTATGGCATTGTTCTCCAATATGCGTTCCGTCGTGTCGCCACCTCGTCCGCTCCTCCTATGCCATGTACGAGCCATCCGGAGATCCGAGCCGAGAATAAAACCTATTTTATTTTACATCCATCGATCCTATACTCCACGAGAAAGTGTACATGAAATCTAGATCGAAAGTAAAATAAAATAAAGAGTGGCTAAACAATGCCGTATTTAATTACAAAAATTAGATACTAATCTAGCCTCGTCAACCCCGAATATTCAAATAATATACACACAATCACACACAATCAACCACATACACACATATAGCCATAATAGTCGGATCTTATGCCTGCAACAAAAAGGTTAGCCTACGCACATCCTACTATTATCCGGCATACACAATATATGATAAGTGCGTGAAAGTAACCGAATCCAAAACACACAAAACCGGAAACCGTGGCTTTGATACCATTTGTTGGCAATGTGCTATTCCTCAGAGGCTCATCGGCTCCCATGTCCCTGGATTAAAATTTTCACTAATGAAAACTAATCCGGATGGGATGAGTTTCCTAAGCACAACCAAAACATCGTCGTGCTAACAACATGAGTGATTGCTTAAACAAACTAGTTGTTCAAGCAACACAACTCTTCTAGTCGGTTAGCCGCGGAAGAGACGACGGACGGATCGCCGGTTTTTGTGTTTATCTTCGGGGTCCATGATTATACAAATACATACAAATTTAAACTAGTATAATCAACATATACTAACATAAAGAACATAAGCTAGCATATCAATAAGAACATGCAAAGAACAATAATAAAAGTTATAAAACTTTTATACCACTTGATCTTCTATCGTATGTCCTAACCTCCTTGTAGACTTCGTGTGGGCGAAGATCCTCCACAAGTTGAAGCATCCTAGATCTTCTTCAATCCAAAGAAAGAAGAACTCTCTTTCCCTTCTTGCTTGAGCCAACCACCAATCCACAAAGGATTGATGCCGCCGGCCTCAAGAATAGAGAGAACAAAATGGAAACAAAACTCATCTCTTATCTAGGACCAACCATCAAGCTCCAAGCATGATGTTTGCCGCCGGTCCAAAGAGAACAAGAAGAGGATGAGAGGAATAGGTTGAGCGCTGACCAAGGTAGAGGGAAAAGATCTAGGAGCCGGCAACACCCTAGGAAGAAGAAGAAGATATCCTCTCCTATAGTTGCCGCCCACTTTCCCCTCCATAACCTAGCCGCCCAACCAAGGAAAGGAAAACTCTAGGGTTTCTTGCCACCCACTAATGGAAGGGAAAACCCTAATTTCCCAAACCAACCTAATCCATAGAAAGAAGGGTGAAGCTTGGGCGCCGGCCAAACCAAGGAGGAAGGAGGAAGAAGGGTTGCTGCCCACCATCATGGACTAAACCCTAACCCTAGCCTCTTCCTATTTCTTGCCACCCAACCATGGTGGAAGGAGGAGATCTAGAACCGGCCACCTTCCCTAGGAAGAAGAAGAACTCTTCCACAAGTTGCCGCCCACTCTCCTTTCCTCACCATGGCCACCCAACCCAAGGAGCCAAACCCTAATTAGGGTTTCTTGCCGCCCAAGCAAAGAGAGGCTAAACCCTAATTTCCATCATCCATCAAACTTATTGCCGCCCAACCCATGCTGCCTTATATATAGAGTTAGGTTTAGGACTTGGTTTAATCTCCACCGTCGGTTCTAGGGTTTTAATCTCAACCGTCGGATCTAGAGATTTAATCTCAACCGTCGGTTCTAGGGTTGTAATCCCAACCGTCGGATCTAGAGATTTAATCTCAACCATCGGATCTAGGGATTTAATCCCAACCGTCGGATTTAGAGATTTGTTTTCCATCATTTGATCTAGACTTCATGAGGTTTATATTAGGCTACGATAGGGACCATGAGGAGGAGTTGGGTCTTGGCCACTCGATGGATCGGAACCATACAAACTTGATCCATCAATGATGTTCCATTCCACTAGAGGATCATCATCGAACTACCTCACCAACCCCCATAAATTAATATGGGCTCCATATATTATTTGTACATCCATCTCCCCGTGTTTAAGATATCGAATGTCCGTAAATTAATTGATTTACTGACCATCAATTAATTAACATCTAAATCCTCGAGTAGTACCACTCAACCTTATCATCATGTTGACTAAGTCAACCTGCAGGATTTACATGATGAACCTTATGAGCTCCTCAAGGGGACATCATCAACCTAATACATAGGACACGATTTCCTCCTATAATCAACGACACACCATGTAAATAATATCATTTCCCAACTTACCGGGCATATTGATTTAATCCATAGAAATCTCACCCTCTGGTAAATCAAAGAAATAAGTATTAAATACATGTGCCCGTTATTATATCGGGATTAAGAGCATGTACAACATAATATCCGAGGTCCGATTCAATTATGTAGTCAGCAATAAATTGAATCACCTCTATGTCGGTCCTGCTCAATACACCTAAGTGTACTAGTGTAACTTTATGTTCAAGACAAAACAATACCAAGCTACACTACAACCATCCCAATGGTTTGTCCAAAACCATCTTGGTTGTGAGCCTCTACTTATACTCTACAAGGGACTGATAACATGATCTTCTGTGCCACACCCAAGCACCATGTTGTCTACAATGTGAAGTATTAGACAATATGCACATATATCATAAATATAAAGTGCAAACAATGATCATGTGATTCTTATTTCAAAATAAAGATGTTCATACAAAAGAGCTAGGCTTTCAGTATACATCCCAACAGCATGCCCATGCCTAACCTCTTTGACACACCTGATTTTGGGGCATGCCAGGTCTCCACAACACCTGACACGCCCAGGCCATGCCAAATGGCATGGTCGTGCTGTGAGATAATCGAATCCCGATTTTTCTCAAGTCTGTTTCAAATTTCTTGCAATGGATTTCCCGATTATTTTTCTCCAGAGAAATCTATAAAAAAAACCTTGGAGTTAAGAAGGAAGGCATTCAAGCAGAGAGGAAGGGGATTTAGAGAAAGGAATTCAGAAGGATCAAGGAGGAGTAACTCCAAGTTGGGAATGTTGGGATCTTTGGAAGGCTAGAGGGGGTGAATAGCCTTTTCCGAATTCTACAAAAGGGTTAGAGGAAGCAAAATAAAAACTAAATGAAAAACACAACAAATGTTACACGGAAGCATTTACGTGGTTTGGAGATTAAGCTCCTACTCCACGGCGATCCTTAAGGTGGATCAACTCAAGAAATTCCACTAAGAAGCTTTCCTTTACAAAACACTCACCTCTTCTTACAATAATGAAAATGAAATTAAGGAGAAGAGGAGGAATTAACACTAAAAAAGCTTTTGAAATTCATGGGGAGCTTGAGAGTAAGATTGGAAGATAAGCACTAGCCTCCTCAAGCACCCCAAGCCCTCTTTTTATAGAGAGAGGGCTATTTTTCCCATTGGGCACGATCAGTCGACTGCCATCGTGGCTAACAACTTTTGATCAGCCGAATTTTTAGGATTTCACAGTCATCATCAACCAACGACAGGCCCATCAGTCGATTGATCTCTCCATCAATCGACTGATGAATTGATCAGTCGAGTGACCATATCGAGCAGTCGAGTGAGACCCCATTCTGTGCCCGATATCGACTTGATCACTCGACTGCCAGTCTTGGCAGTCGACTGATCGTCAGGTTTTCTGCCTGACTCAGTCGAACACCTGATCAGTCGAGTGATACAATGTATCAGTCGACTGATACTCATCAAGTGTCATAATTTCATACTTGAATTAACTTCCTAGACCTAGACTCCACCTTCTAGCTCTTTCTTAAACCCTGCGCCTCCAGGATCCCTCCGAGTCCGCAACTTGTTCATCCTTTGCGCTTGCTTCCAAGAGCTTCCTTCGATTTCGTCATGTCTTGGATTTCTCTTTGCCAAAGTACGCTTGGAATTTATGCCGCCAAGACTACATGCTTGGACTTACACTGCCAAGACTTGCCTTTGGACTTCCTTTGCCAAGGTCCGCTTGGACTTTACGCCGCCAAGACTACATGCTTGGACTTACGGCACCAAGACTTTTCCTTGGATTTCTCTTGCCAAGATCACACTTGAACTTTTCCTTTACCAAGTCTTCATACTTGGATTTTCCTATCATTTAAACATGTTCACAATTAGATCACAAATATTGCCTAACTTAGATGATTATCCAAACATCAAAACATACAAATGCTTGGGACATTGTTGCACCAACAATAGGGTACAATTCATAGATTTTTAGGAAAAACCCCATTTGAATTATGGAATGGTACAATTCCAACAATTCACTATTTCAAAGTCTTTGGATGCAAAGCCTACATTTTAAACACCAAAGACAACCTTGGTAAATTTGAATCCAAAGTGGATGAGGGAATCCTAGTTGGATAATCATCCCCTAGTGTAGGGTATAGAGTTTATAATAAGAGAACTCAAAATGTTGAGGAATCCTCAAATGTCTAATTTGATGAAACCTCTAATACTTACCCTAGGAAATCTCCCATTGATAATGATATCAATGACAAAAATCAAGAAATTACCCAAAAATTTCAAGCTTTAACTTTAGGGGGTAATGATCAAGGGGGAGTAAGAGGTGATTCCGATGATGAAAGGAGGGTTGAGGATAAACATGGTCAAAACCAATGTAATACACCTCCTAGAACTATAAGAGTCCATCAAAATCATCCTCTAGATCAAGTAGTAGGGGAGTTATCTCAAGGTGTTAGAACTAGGTCATTTCATAGAGCTCCCTCTAGTCAAATAGCTCTTATCTTACAACTTGAGCCCAAGTTAATTAATGATGCATTGCTTGATCCGGATTGGGTCTTAGCAATGCAAGATGAATTGACTCAATTTGAGAGGAGTCAAGTCTGGGAGCTAGTTCCTAGACCCAATGATAGTACCATTGTCACTACAAGATGGGTCTTTATGAACAAATTAGATGATCAAGGAACAATAAAAAGAAATAAAGCTAGGTTAGTTGCAAGAGGTTTTAATCAAGTAGAGGGGCTTGATTATGATGAGACTTATGCCCCGGTTGCTAGGTTAGAGTCGATTAGAATTCTACTAGGATATGCCTCTTACATGGGCTTTAAACTCCATCAAATGGATGTAAAGTCGGCATTCCTAAATGAGTTCATTAAGGAGGAAGTATATGTAGAACAACCTCCCGGGTTTGAAAGCATAGACTATCCAAACCATGTATTCAAGCTTAGAAAAACTTTATACGGTTTGAAACAAGCTCCCTGGGCTTGGTATGAAAGATTGTCATCTTTCTTGGTCTCTAAGGGGTTTAGAAGCGGTCAGGTAGACCAAACTCTCTTCATTAAATCAAAGTCTAAGGACATCTTTGTAGCCCAAGTATATGTAGATGACATTATCTTTGGGTCAACAAATGATGAGCTCCTTCAAGACTTCATAAAAAAATATGGAGAATGAGTTTGAAATGAGTCTAGTTGGGGAACTAAATTTCTTCCTAGATATACAAGTCAAACAAACAAATGAAGGAATTTATGTATACCAAACCAAATATGCCAAGGAAATGATTAAGAAATTTGGTTTGGAAAATGCTAAGGTAGTTTCAACCCCAATGGCAACTAATACAAAAATAGATAATTATCATGAAGGAAAACAAATTGATCATAAACTATATAGGAGTATGATTGGTAGCCATTTGTACCTAATGGCTAGTAGACCCGATATATTATTTGGGGTAGGTATGTGTGCAAGGTACCAATAATGTGCCAAAGAGTCCCATTTAGTGGCCGTTAAGAGAATCTGAAGGTATATCAAGGGCACACTAAATGTAGGACTTTGGTACCCTAGGACAAAATCTTTTGATTTAATTGGGTACACCGATTTCGACTATGCGGGTTGCAAGTTGGATCGGAAAAGTACCAGTGGTGGATGCCAATTTCTTGGATCCTCTCTAGTAAGTTGAAGTAGTAGAAAGCAACCTTGTGTTGCTTTTTCAACCACCGAGGCCGAATATGTGGCTATGGGTGGTTGTGTTACCCAATTACTTTGGATGAGACACACATTAGAAGATTATGAGCTACACTACTCCAATGTCAAAGTTTATTGTGATAATGTGAGTACCATAAATTTGACCAAAAATCCGGTACATCACTGTAGGACTAAGCACATTGAAGTGAAGCATCACTTCATTAGAGATCATGTGGCTAAGGGGGACATTAAACTTAATTACATAGAATCTAAGTCCAACATAGCTGACATATTCACCAAGGCTCTCCCTGAAGTGGAATTTTCATCACTTAGGAGAGAACTTGGAATGTGCTTAGTGGAATAGAGGTCTAGGTTTGCATGATCCTATAGAAATCCTAGGATTTATACCACTAAGCATCTCACAAAAGACCTATGAAACCATGAATTTTGTATTGAGCCACTTAGACAATATGTGAGATGTTAGGAAGATGCACTTGGTTCATCATGTTTGTTATGATGCATTACTATGAACCAAAGTGTCATTTAGAGACATTAATCCTTCATTGGGCCAATCATTGGGAAGGTTTATGCACAATTGATGTGCATATAACTCCAAGAATATGATTGGAAATGTCAAATAAAACATAATTTAAACTATGTTTGTCATACTTTGAAAAACAATTTTCAATTGCTAAGCAAAAGTGATACAAAGTTTGCAAAAAACTTAAAGCTTTTGCTAGGTTTCAAAATTGTATCATTTTCGAAATCTGGAAAACATATATTTTTTACATTATTTTTCCTTGATAGAAAATGATTTCAGAAATGTGTACACAAAATTTCGTTATTTTTCGATGTTTCTGAAATTTTTAGCGCATTTTTCAAAGTTAGCCTAAAAAGGCTGAAATTGCCGTTTCAGGTGTGGCAGTCGACTAACTCAGATACCAGTCGACTACCACCCTGGTTTTTCTGTGTTTCATCCTTATTCCTTCGTCCTAAGTGTATTCTTAAGTATCCTAACCCTATGGTATGATAATTCAAGTAATTAAAAGGGTATAGGACTAATTAATGCATTGTTTTAGGGGGAGCAACATAGTAAAATCTTATCATCCCCTAAATTTATATTGTTGGTGCAAAGTGAGGACATAACTTTTATCCTTTGTTTATGCCTTACTCCACATGTTATTCACACATCATGAACCATGTCTTGGGTTAAGGGGGAGCCTCACACCTATCTTATACCTTAGCTCAAGACATAACCAATTTAATTTCTTTCATGAACTTATTATTGTATGAATCCTTCTCATTTTGATGTATGTCAAAGGGGGAGAAGGAAACTTTAAGTTAGAATTCATATTGGAAATATGATGTTTTCATTATGTGCATATGTTAAATACCTAACTTAAATGATTGCCAAACATCAAAAAGGGAGAGATTGTTGGTGCAACAATGCTCCAAGCATTTGTATGTTTTGATGTTTGGATAATCATCTAAGTTAGGCAATATTGAAGGTAGAAAACTTCGCATCCCACTTCAACTCAGTCGCTTGTTCATGACGATCCCTTCTACGTCCCAAGATAAAAAAAAATTTATCCTTGACAAGGAGGGATCACCCAAGCTACCATTTCATCGTCGTGCTATTCGATTAGAGTAGTCACTTGAACAAACTTGTTGTTCAAGCAACCAACCTCTATTCTACGATTAGCCGCGGAATAGACGATATACGGATCGCTGGCTTTTGTGTTTGTATTCGGGGTCCAAGTTAATTTAGTCACAAAACAAAACATACAACATACATATAATTGAAAAACAATTATAGACATAATACAAAAGAATATAAACAAGCAAAATTTATACCTCTCGATCTTCTATTATATGTCCTTCCTCCTTTTAGACGTCGTGTGGGCGACGATCTTCCAAAAGTCGAAGCCTCCTAGACGATCTTCCTTTCCTTGCTCACTCCGAACAAGAGGAAGTATATAATCAAAACTCTCCTCTATCTAGGACCAACCAACAAGCTCCCAACTTGAAGCTTGCCACCGGCTCAAAGAGAGGGGATGGTGGGCGCCGACCAAGAGCTCCAAGGAATCACCCTAATCCTTGTTTGCACCGGCAAAGGAGAAGAGAAAGAAGAGCTTTGGACGCCGACCAAGGAGAGGAGAGGAGAGGATGGGCGCCGACCACCTAAGGAAGAAGAAGAAAAAAATTTCCTAATTTATGGCCGCCCAAGTCTCCAAGCCCCTTGGCCCCAAACCCCAATCCCTCCTTTTATAGAGTTAGGTTTAAGCCTTGTTTTAATCTCCACCATTGATTCTAGGGATTTAATCTCAACCGTCGGATCTAGAGATTTAATCTCAACCATCGGATCTAGAGATTTAATCACTACCGTCGGATCTAGAGTTTTATTTTCCATTATCGGATCTAGGCTCCATGAGGTTTTAATAGGTTATAATAGGGACCATGAGGAGGAGTTGGATCTTGGCCACCCAATGGATCAAGCCTACATAAAGTCCGATCCATTAATGATAATCCATTCCATTAGAGGATTATCATTGATCTACCTCACCAACCCCCATAAGTTAATATGGGCTCTATATATTATTTGTACATCTATCTCCCCGTGTTTAAGATCTCGAATGTCTGTTGATTAATTAATTTACTGATAATTAATTAATCGACATCTAACTCCATGTGTAGTACCACTCAACCTTATCATCATGCCGGACCAAGTCCACCTGCAGGGTTTACATGATGAACCTTATGAGATCCTCAAGGCAAAATTATTATCCTAATATATAGGACATGGTTTTCTCCTATAATCAACAACACACCATATAAATAATATCATTTTCCAACTTACCGAGCCTATCAATTTACTCTATAAATCTCGCCCAATGGTAAATCAAAGAAAATGAATACTAAGTATATGTGCCCATTATTATATCGGGATTAAGAGAATGTACAACATAATATCTGAGGTCCGATTCGATTATGTAGTCAACAATAAATCGAATCACCTCTATGTCGGTCCTGCTCAATACACACAAAGTGTACTAGTGTGATTTTATGGTCAAGACAAACCAATACCAAATCACACTACAACCATGCCAATGGTTTGTCCAAAACCATCTCGGTTGTGAGCCTTTATTTACACTTTACAAGGAACTGATAACATGGTCTCCCGTGTGACACTACACACCAAGTTATCTACAATGTAATGTATTAGACAATATGCATAGCCATATTTATGCAAACAATGAAATGTGATAGTTATGGGCAAACCAAGAATCACATCCAAGTCCATCAAGAAGTTCCTGAGCCACACAGCTTCTTTGACTGCCTCAGAGGCTGCCACATACTTAGCTTCCATGGTAGAGTCCGCCACGCATTTCTGCTTGACACTCCTCGATACAATGGCTCCACCTCCTAAAGTAAACACAAAACCTGAGGTAGACTTACTGTTATCCCTGTTTGATTGGAAGTCGAAATCTGTGTAACTCACAGGGAGTAATTGGTCTGCCTAGTAAACTAGCATATAATCCCTAGTCCTTCTCAGGTACTTCAATATATGCTTTACCGCAGTCCAATGTCCCTGTCCTGGATTACTCTGATATCTGCTAACCATGCCAATAGCAAAGCAGATATTCGGTCTCGTACATAGCATCGCATACATGAGGCTTCCTACTGTCGAAGCATAACGAACTGCCTTCATCTCCTCTATCTCCTTAGATGTTCTAGAACACATCTCCTTAAATAAAGGAACTCCATGCCTGAAAGGTAGAAATCCTTTCTTGGAGTTTTGCATGCTAAAACGATCCATAATTATATCTATGTATGAAGCTTGAGATAAGCACAACATCCTTTTCTTGCGATCCCTTATAACCTTGATCCCAAGGATATGTCCCACTTCTCACAAGTCCTTCATATCAAACTGTTTGGACAACCATACCCTTACGTCCGATAACACCTTGACATTGTTTCCAATTAATAAAATGTCATCTACGTATAGTACAAGAAATACCACTACGTTTCCGTCACATCTCTTGTATACACAGGACTCATCCGGGCTTTGAATAAATCCATAAGACTGGATTACCTAATCAAAGCGGATGTTCCAAGACCTCGAAGCTTGCTTCAATCCATAAATGGACCGATTAAGCTTACACACAAGATGCTCTTTGCCCTTTGCAATGAATCCCTCTGGTTACTTCATATAGATATTTTCCTCAAGACTTTCATTAAGGAAAGTTGTCTTGACATCCATCTGCCATACCTCATAATCCATATGAGCAGCAATACATAAGAGAATTTGGATAGACTTAAGCATGGAAACCGGTGAAAAGGTCTCCTCATAATCGATACCCTCTTTCTGAGTATATCCCTTCACAACAAGCCTTACTTTGAAGGTCTCAACCTTCCCGTCTATTCCTCTCTTTCTTTTGTAGATCCACTTGCATCCAATGGCTTTTACACCATTGGGTGGTTCTACTAGCTCCCAGATCTGATTTGAATCCATAGATTCAATCTCAGCATTCATTGAATTTTTCTAAGATACCGCATCTTTATCTTGGATTGCCTCATCATATGTCCAGGGATCAGGTTCATGTTCGCCAGGGACCAAATCAAAAGATTCTCCCAAGAACATGAATCTATCAGGCTGTCTCACAACACTCCCACTACAACGAGATATCACCTGTGTATCCTCTATGACACGCGGTGCAGTGACTTGTGGTATATCCTCTTGTACCGGTGGTACTGAAGAAGTTACTTCCCCTTTCAATTCCTCCAGAATAATCTTACTCATGGGCTTGTGGTTCATCACATAGTCTTCTTCTAGAAATATGTCGTTCGTGCTAACGATCACCCTCTGATCTCTAGGACTATAAAATAAACCTCCTTTAGTTCCTTTAGGATAGCCAACGAACATGCATACTTCTGTACGAGGTTCCAACTTACCAGCATCTGCCTTCAGCACATGTGCTGGACTCCCCCAAATTCGAATATGTCTTAGACTAGGCTTTCGCCCAGTCCATAATTCTCTGGGAGTAGAAGGCACTGATTTAGATGGAACCAAGTTCAGAATATACACTGCTGTATCTAGAGCATATCCCCAGAATGAATCTGGCAACTCAGAATAACTCATCATCGATCTAACCATCTCCATAAGAGTCCTATTCCTTTGCTCTACTACATCATTCTGCTGGGGTGTGCTAGGTGCAGTCAATTGGGATTGAATCCCAGCCTCTGATAAGTAATTCCTAAACTCTTCCAAGAAGTACTCACCACCACGATCAAATCGTAGTGTCTTGATACTTTTACCTTGACATTTCTCCACATCAGCCTTGAATTCTTTGAACTTGTCAAAGCATTCAGACTTGCGGCGCATCAAGTAAATGTATCCATACTTTGAATAATCATCTATAAAAGAGACAAAATATTCAAAGCCACCTCTTGTCGTGATAGACATAGGACCACACAAATCATAATGAACCAATTCCAACACATCTTTGGCTCTATACCCCTTAGCCTTGAAAGGCCTCTTAGTCATTTTACCTTCCAAGCAAGATTCACATGTTGGGAAGTCTTCCACCACTAATGAACTCAGAGGTCCATCAACTATCAACCTTGGAATTCTGCTTAGGTTAATATGACCAAGCCTTAGATGCCAAAGATATGTTTGGTTCATCTTCGAAGGTTCTTTTCTCTTATTGGAATTAAAAGATGAGCTATTCACTTCTATTTGCATCGTGGGAGATTTTGGTTCAAGTGTATACAAATTTCCTATCAATGCACCAGAACAGATAATCTTCCTATTCCTTTTTATAACAACTCTGTCATTAAAAGAAATAGAATATCCATCCATAAACAATTTAGAAACTGAAATCAAATTCTTTCTAAATAGAGGTACATAAAGGCAATTTTTAAGAACCAAAACTTTATTTCGCTCAAAAGACAAATAAACAACTCCCACTGCAACAACCGCCACCTTCATGGCATCGCCCATGGTAATCTCCCCCTCAGTCAGTCGTCTAGTTTTCTGGAACCTTTGCAAAGTATTACAGAAATGATCAGTGGCTCCCGTATCTACACACCATGTGCCGGTAGATAACACCGCTAAACATATTTCAACGACTAGACCAAAAGATATACCTTTGTTCTGCTTCCGGTTGGGGCAGTCCTTCTTCCAGTGTCCAGTCTGCTTGCAAGTGAAGCACTTGCCTTTCGGCTTTTTCACTCCTCCATGAGTTCCTCGCCACCTTTGTCCCAGCTTGTTTCTTCTTCTTCTTGCCTTTTGGCTTAGAAGTAGAAACCTTTTGGGCAACCATGGCTTGCGCCTGAGCACTCTGACGAAAAAGCCCCTCTGCCGCCTGAAGTTCTATCAGAAGCTCTGCCAATGAATACAATCTCTTTTTCATGTTGTAGTTCAGGCAAAACTGCACAAAACTCCTTGGTAGAGACTGGAGAAAGATATCAACCTGGGTTTCCCCATCGATCTCAGCTCCGAGGACTTCCAGCTCATTCAAATGAGCCATCATCTTGAGAACATGATCCCTCACGGGTGTTCCTTCGATCATGGTGGTCGTCATCAAGTTCCTCATGGCTTTTTGCTTAGCAGCCCGATTCTGGTGTCTGAAAAGTTCTTTGAGATTGAGCATCATGTCATAAGAAGTGGGCATGACTTGATGCTGATGTTGTAGTACATTTGAGATAGATGCCAAAATGTAACACTATGCCTTCTCATCGGCCTTAATCCAATTCTTATAACTCTCCTTCTCCTTTTTGTTGGGGATCGATTGGCCGGCTAGAGGGGGGGGGGTGAATAGCCCTCGTTCGTTGGATGTCGTAATTCATTCATTCTCGTGTGCTCGTCTACATTTGTCGTTAATATACGCAGCGGAATAACAATAGAAATAACAATAATACTAACAACAATACAAGCACACTAAATACGCAAGCATATACGTGGTTCGGAACCGAATGGTTCCTACTCCATGGGTGAGCTCCTTAAGCTCTAGAGATGCACACGACAATACTCAAACTCCTTCTCGACTACACGTCGGAAGTGGAGAAACCTCTCACAAGCAATTACAACAGTAATATACAAATACAAACAAGAATACAGATACAATATAAAAGAAACACTTTTCACCGATTGCTTTTGATCACTTGTTTGTTGTTTGCTTTGATTGGATCTTGAAGGACTGGAATGCAGCAGCAATTCCCCTCCAATAGCTCCACAAAAACCATGGCGAAATCCTCCAACTCGTGCTCCTTTTATAACCTGCATCAAGCTGTTTTTGCGCCCATCAGTCGACTGATCGTGACCATCAGTCGACTGGTCCCGTAGCCGTTGTCTCACAACGGCCCGATCCACGTTGGTTAAGTTCCAACGGATCACACATCAGTCGACTGATGGCACCCATCACCGATCGATCATCCATCGACCGAGTCTTTGGTGAGCTCGACTCCATTCTCGTGCTGCAGACAGGTCATCACGATCCATCCTCCCGATCGATTCCTCCCAACAATGACCGCTCTCCTAGCGGTCGACCGATCACCACTTGGTTCAATAACACCGGTCGAACCCATGAAACATAACGATGTTTGAGCCTCCGACACTCAGTCTTAGCCACTTGGCCAAGTCCACCTTATCCCACATGGAGTTCCCCACCGAAGCTCTCTTCCCTCGGCCTACGTCCCTCGGATGCGCCAAGCGCACGGCTTCGCAACGCCATCCTTCGTGTCTCATGCCCTAGAAGTATGCTTCCCTTTGGGCTCACTCCATTCGCTCCCCGTCCGGCGATCCCTCGGATGTACCAAGCGCACGACTTCGCAATGTCATCCTTCACTGACTCAAGGACTCGAGCCTAGTGAACTTGCCAAGTTCTCAAGACTTCCCAAATGCACCAAGCGCACGACTTCGCAATGCATTTCTCACCAAGCACCAAGCGCACGGCTTCGCAATGCTTTGGATTTCCCATGCCAAGCACCAAGCGCACGACTTCGCAATGCTTTGGACTTTCCCATGCCAAGGCTTCCCCCTTGGACTTCCACACCAAGCTCCATGCTTGGATTTTCCATGCCAACCCCATGTTGGACTTTCCCATGACAATCCCATGTCATGAGTTTTGTCTATCATCAAAATATCATCAAGGTACTGCTAGAGTCAAACTCGAGTCAACCTGGGCCGATTGCACCAACAATCTCCCCCTTTTTGATGATTGACAAAACTACCATCTCAAGTCTACCAATTCTCCCATATTGGCAATTCTCATATTCCAATGAGAATTCCAACGAACCCTAATTGGTAACTTGGTAACTTCTCCCCCTTTTTGACATTACATCAAAAAGGTCCTACCCAAGGGTATGAATGTCTCATATCCCAATGAGATCTTACAATCTCTCCCTTGGAGGAACACATGCCTACAATCTTTCTAGTGATCCCATATCACTTAAAGAGAGGCAACCCAATTTTCCTCCCATGTGGAAATACACATCCATCTTCCCAAGATGGATACCTCCCCCTAGAGGCTTGCTCCCCCTTGACCATTGCACCAACAATGTCCTTGGAGAGTCCCTAAGCCAATAGGAACATTAACCAAATCAAAATTAAGGCAAAGTTCAACAATGAACTCTCTTCCACCTTAAAATTGATACTCACCCTCAACCCAACTCCTAATCCATATCCAATGGATTTCCACCCTCTGTAATGCTCTCCCAAGCATATCCTAGGGTTAGGAGTGGTTAGGGGACCAAAACATGACTAAACATGAGCCTAACTATCAAGTTTACCCGAAATCAGCCTGTGCCAGTCGACTCCGTCAGATACGATCATTGGACTTACAATCGATCAAGCTGCCATTACAGGCCGATCTTGGATTTTCTAAATCCATAAGTAAATATACGTAATTTTAAAAATCTTGAAAATACATACGTATAATACTTATCCTAAACACTATAGGTGAAAAATATTGAAAATTTATTTTACCCATTAAATTAGGAGATTGATACAAAGTTCAAAATTTAAGAAAAGCTTCAATAAAGAGCCATCTTTGTATCATCCCATTCAATGGTGATAGCTATCAAAAGATAGGCTTCACCAATGTTTTTCAAAATGTTTTCAAAATGTTTTTCAAACCTTTATTTTCTTTTTCCTAAACATCTCACCAATATCTAGATGTGTAAAACACATACAAGTCAAATTTTTGTGAGATGTGGGTTTTGTTTTGTTTATGTTTTCATGCATATTTCTAAGGCAATATTCTTTGATTCCCATCAAATCATGCCATAGTCCATAATTTCATTTTATTTATATGCATGATATGATTATGGCATAGATATGATATAAGTAAAAGCATATGCCAATATCATGATGTCATGACATGTAAATGAGATCTAGGCATTCATGACATCTAAACATAATTCTAAACATGATCATGACATTTTATAGATAAAAATGAAAATGATGTCATGACATGGTAAGGCAAACAAATCATGGCAAGTAAAATATACTAAGGTATAGAATACCTAAGTGTGAAAATCAATTTGCCATTTTTAGGGATTAAATTCACTTTGCCTTAAACCATTCATTTCCCTAGTGCGCCAAAAACCCAAAATGGCACACTAATACCTCTAAGACCTAATTGTGCCAATTTAATCATTTTTAACTTCTCAAACCATATTGGCACACCCTAATGTGTCAACTCACAATGGCTAGATTAACCACCCATCCACTTAGGGTTGACACACCCTAACCCATTTAGCGTGAATCAATCACGCTTTTAGGAACCCAATATCTATTGGAGCTCCTTGGGTTAACAAGGTATTCCCTAGGGATAACTTCCCTAGATACCTTCCTAATGACCCTTTTAGGCTTTGAAGCCAGTCTTTTGGGTCTTTCCTAGGTCAACTCTAGAGGTGACTCCTCCATTGACCTTCTTAGTGGCTACATTTGATTTCTTTGAGGTGTTAGCCACTAAACACATACCATGGCTAGACATAGGGATGGCTTCCCTATTAGCCTTGGTTTGTCTAGACCTAGATGATGTTCCATAATTAAATGGAACATTATGGTAGGACATAGGTTTGTGACCCAAACCCTTCTTGCCCTTAGATGTTTCTTGTTTCCTAGGTCTTGACTTTTGTACATTAGACCCCTTAACCGAATTTGATATTATTGCTAGGGTCTTCTCCAATTTTTCTAGCCTTGACCTCAAGGCTTGGTTTTCTAACTCTAATTTTCCCAATTTTGAATTTTCATTTATCTTTTGGGAAATGTTTTTCTTTTTAGGCATATGCCTAGATTTCTTGGGATTAACACCCAAGTTTTCTTCAATTCTTTTAATTGACTCCCTAGGTAAAATAGATCTAGTGTTTTGAGTCCTAGATTTGTCCTTAGTTATATGAACATGCTTGGCACCTAGACAATACACCTTATTATTTCTCTTAGCATGCTTTTCATTGATAATAGCAAGAGAACTAAAATAATTTTTAGCATGCTTTTTGACTTTAGGAATTAAAGGTGCATTAACTAAATGTACCTTAGGGTTAGCTTTAGGAGCTCCCCCTACATGAATTGCACCTTCTTGCCCTTTCTTCCTCCCCCTAGGGCATTGGCTTCGGTAGTGTCCCTTTTGATTGCATTTGAAGCACACAATGTGCTCTTTGCTCTTGATTTTGGGAACACCGGCATCGTTTGACTTTGGGTTGACTTTTGGTGTCGATGCCTTCTTCTTAGCCAATTTAGGGCATTTACTCTTGTAGTGCCCTTTCTCCCTACACTCAAAGCATATTATGTGATTTTTATTTAAAATAATGACACTTGAGTTACCTAGGGAGTTGGTGGAGGCCTCTTCACTTCTTTCGGAGGTGGATGCTTCATTTTGGCTTGGCTCCGGAGTTGAAATTCTTTCCTCCCCCTCAATGCTAGAGGTGGAAGTCTCCACCAAATCATCAACATCTTCAAATGTTGTGGGTGCTACTTCTTCAGCATTCTCCTCTACTTGTGTCGATTTGGAATTTTCTTGGAATTTCATTATTTTCTCCCATAATTCCTTCGCATCCCTATAGTCACCCAATCTAGACCAAATATGATTAGGTAACAAATCACTAAGTAATTTAATTACCTCGAGATTTGTCTTGAAGCCCTTGATTTGGTCTTGGGTCCACCTTGACTTTTCAATTTTCCTATTTCTTTCATCCCTAGGCAATTCAAAACCGTTTTCTAAGATTAGCATAAAATCAAAATCGGTTTCTAGGTATACCTCCATTTTTCTTCTCCACCATAGTAAATCTCCTTCGAATTTTGGTGGTTGGAGGTTGTAGCCGGCCATCTTGTAGTGCTCTCGCGGCGGTTAGTCCTTGAAGAGCGACCTCGGCTCTGATACCACTTGTTGGGGATCGATTGGCCGGCTAGAGGGGGGGGGGGTGAATAGCCCTCGTTCGTTGGATGTCGTAATTCGTTCGTTCTCGTGTGCTCGTCTACAATTGTCGTTAATATACGCAGAGGATAACAATAGAAATAACAATAATACTAACAACAATACAAGCACACCAAATACGCAAGCATATATGTGGTTCGGAACCGAATGGTTCCTACTCCACGGGCGAGCTCCTCGAGCTCTAGAGATGCACACGACAATACTCAAACTCCTTCTCGACTACACGTCGAAGGTGGAGAAACCTCTCACAAGCAATTACAACAGTAATATACAAATACAAACAAGAATACAAATACAATACAAAAGAAACACTTTTCACCGATTGCTTTTGATCACTTGTTTGTTGCTTGCTTTGATTGGCTCTTGAAGGACTGGAATGCAGCAGCAATTCCCCTCCAATAGCTCCACAAAAACCATGGCAAAATCCTCCAACTCGTGCTCCTTTTATAACCTGCATCAAACTATTTTCGCGCCCATCAGTCGATTGATCGTGACCATCAGTCGACTGGTCCCGTAGCCGTTGTCTCACAACGGCCCGATCCACGTTGGTTAAGTTCCAACGGATCACACATCGATCGATGGCACCCATCACCGATCGATCATCCATCGATTGAGTCTTTGGCGAGCTCAACTCCATTCTGCCGTGCAGTGTCATCGTCATCATTGCCATCCCTCGGCGGTTGGTGATCCTCCAACGATCATTGCCCTCCTCGGCGATCGGTGATCAGGCAGACTTGGTTCAATCGAACACTGGTCCAACCCATACGACCTAGAGCGTCAAAACCTCAAACATAACAATGTTTGAGCCTCCGACACTCAGTCTTAGCCACTTGGCCAAGTCCACCTTATCCCACATGGAGTTCCCCACCGAAGCTCTCTTCCCTCGGCCTACGTCCCTCGGATGTGCCAAGCGCACGGCTTCACAATGCCATCCTTCGCGTCTCATGCCCTAGAAGTATGCTTCCCTTTGGGCTCACTCCATTCGCTCCCCGTCTGACGGTCCCTCGGATGCACCAAGCGCACGACTTCGCAATGTCATCCTTCACCGACTCAAGGACCCGAGCCTAGTGAACTTGCCAAGTTCTCAAGACTTCCCAAATGCACCAAGCGCACGGCTTCGCAATGCATTTCTCACCAAGCACCAAGCGCACGGCTTCGCAATGCTTTGGACTTTCCCATGCCAAGGCTTCCCCTTGGACTTCCACACCAAGCTCCATGCTTGGATTTTCCATGCCAACCCCATGTTGGACTTTCCCATGACAATCCCATGTCATGAGTTTTGTCTATCATCAAAATATCATCAAGGTACTGCTCGAGTCAAACTCGAGTCAACTTGGCCGATTGCACCAACACTTTTCCCCAGAATCATCCGCAGGCTTAGGAGGGCACTCTTCGAGGAGTACATATTTGTATTCCTCAGCAGTCAAGACAATATCAAGATTCCTCTTCCAATCAACATAATTGGGTCCAGTAAGTTTATTTTCTTTCAGTATCACAGCAAGCGGGTTGAAAGTCATTTTGAAAACAACCTAAGAATCACATAGATCAAAACATTAGATTTCAAAAAATTATTGATTCCTCAAACAATAAAATTTTAAAATTAACCAACACATCAAAACACCGAGAATATTGTATGCCATGATAGTGTGGACGTATACGAATTTTACATTTGTAAGAGGAGGTTCCACCCATTAATTTTACTATCTTGTCAACCTAACTTTTTGACAAATAAAATTAATAGTTGGTTCCTCTTCGACCCTACAAATAAAAGCAGTGACTCCGATGGGGAGGATACTTATATTTGTATCTAAGTGTTCACTATTACTCGGTACCAAGGTAATTATCTCGGGTTATGTGCCTTCCGATGGGGAAGTACACACGCTCCTTAATAATTTTCTATAACCATATTCAACCTTGTGATCTGCAAACAAACTCATCTGATGTGGAGGAAGGCACTCAGAGCCGACACGCAAGTTTGTTTGCATCACATGTCAAATCGTAATGGAGGTCGTGGGAATTTATAAAAATATCCCTCTCTCACCTAGTAATTTAAAATTGAGGAATTATCTAGTCTACGACATGCATATCAAACAATAAGCAATAAATGTGAAAAAGAAATATTTTCCAACTATTATGGCTTTTGCCTCTAATATGCCTCCCGTCATATCACCATCTCGTTCGCTCCTCCCTATGCCATGTATAAGCCATCCGGAGATCCGAGCCGAGAAAAACTATTTTAATTTACATCCATCGATCCTATACTCCACGAGGGAGTGTACAAAAAATCTAGATCGAAAGTAAACTAAAATAAAAGGAGTGGCTAGACAATGCCGTATCTAATTACAAAAGTTAAATACTAGCCTCGTCAACCCCGAGGATTCAACAAAATATACAATTACACACATATGACCATAATAGTTGGATCCTATGCCTGTAACCAAAAAGTTAACCTATGCACATCCTACTATTATCCGACACATATAATATATGAAAAGTACATAAAAGTAACTGAATCCTAAACACAAAAAATCAGAAACCGTGGCTCTGATACCACTTGAAGGTAGGAAACTTCGCTTCCCACTTCAACTCGGTCGCTTGTTCATGACGATCCCTTCTACGTCCCCGGATAAAAAAAATTTATCCTTGACAAGGAAGGATCACCCAAGCTACCATTTCATTATTGTGCTATTCGATTAGAGTAGTCACTTGAACAAACTTGTTGTTCAAGCAACCAACCTCTATTCTACGATTAGCCGCGGAATAGATGATGTACAGATTGTCGGCTTTTGTGTTTGTATTGGGGGTCCAAGTTAATTTAGCCACAAAACAAAACATACAACATGCATATAATTGAAAAACAATTATAGACATAATACAAAAGAATATAAACAAGCAAAATTTATACCTCTCGATCTTCTATTGTATGTCCTTCCTCCTTTTGGACGTCGTGTGGGCGACGATCTTCCAAAAGTCAAAGCCTCATAGATCACGATCCTCCTTTCTTTGCTCTCTACGAACAAGAGGAAGTATATAATCAAAACTCTCCTCTATCTAGGACCAACCAACAAGCTCCCAACTTGAAGCTTGCTGCCGACTCAAAGAGAGGGGATGGTGGGCGCCGACCAAGAGCTCCAAGGAATCACCCTAACCCTTGTTTCCACCTGCCAAGGAGAAGAGAAAGAAGAGCTTTGGACACTGGCCAAGGAGAGGAGAGGAGAGGATGGGCGTCGACCACCTAAGGAAGAAGAAGAAAAAAATTTCCTAATTTGTGGCCGCCCAAGCCTCCAAGCCCCTTGCTGCCCAAACCCTAATCCCTCCTTGCCTCAAATTTTTTCTTGCCACCCACCCTAATCCCTCCTTTTATAGAGTTAGGCTTAAGCCTTGTTTTAATCTCCACCATCGGTTCTAGGGATTTAATCTCAACCGTCGAATCTAGAGATTTAATCTCAACCGTCGGATCTAGAGATTTAATCTCTACCGTCGGATCTAGAGTTTTATTTTCCATTATCGGATCTAGGATCCATGAGGTTTTAATAGGCTACAATAGGGACCATGAGGTGGAGTTGGATCTTGGCCACCCAATGGATCAAGCCCACATAAAGTCCGATCCATTAATGATAATCCATTCCACTAGAGGATTATCATTGATCTACCTCACCAACCCCCATAAGTCAATATGGGCTCCATATATTATTTGTACATCTATCTCTCCGTGTTTAAGATCTCGAATGTCCGTCGATTATTTAATTTACTGACAATTAATTAATCAACATCTAACTCCATGAGTAGTACCACTCAACCTTATCATAATGCCGGACCAAGTCCACCTGGAGGGTTTACATGATGAACCTTATGAGCTCCTCAAGGGGACATCATCATCCTAATATATAGGACAAGATTTCCCCCTATAATCAATGACACAGCATATAAATAATATCATTTCCCAACTTACCGAGCCTATCGATTTACTCTATAAATCTCGCCCATTGGCAAATCAAAGAAATGAATACTAAGTATATGTGCCCGTTATTATATCGGGATTAAGAGCATGTACAACATAATATCTGAGGTCCTATTCGATTATGTAGTCAACAATAAATTGAATCACCTCTAAGTTGGTCTTGCTCAATACACACAAAGTGTACTAGTGTGATTCTATGGTCAAGAAAAACTAATACCAAATCACACTACAACCATGCCAATGGTTTGTCCAAAACCATCTCGGTTATTAGCCGTTACTTATACTTTACAAGGAACTGATAACATGGTCTCCCGTGTGACACTACACACCATGTTATCTACAATGTAATATATTTGACAATATGCATAGCCATAAATATGCAAACAATGATCATGTGATTCTTATTTCAAAACTAAAGATGTTCATACAAAAGATAGACTTTCTAGTATACATCTCAACAAATATTTGTGATCTAATTGTGAACATGTTTAAGTGACAGGAAAATCCAAGTATGAAGACTTGGTAAAGGAAAAGTCCAAGTGTGATCTTGGAAAGAGAAGTCCAAGGAAAAGTCTTGGCGGCGTAAGTCCAAGCATGTAGTCTTGGCGGCATAAAGTCCAAGCGGACCTTGGCAAAGGAAGTCCAAAGCCAAGTCTTGGCAGCGTAAGTCCAAGCATGTAGTCTTAGCGGCATAAAGTCCAAGCGTACTTTGGCAAAGAGAAATTCAAGACATGATGAAACTGAAGGAAGCTCTTGGAAGCAAGAGCAAAGGATGAACAAGCCGCGGACTCAGAGGGATCCTAGAGGTGCAAGGCTTAAGGAAGAGCTAGAAGGTTGAGTCTAGGTCTAGAGAGTTAATTCAAGTATGAAATTATCACACTTGATGAGTATCAATTGACTGATACATTGTATCACTCGAATGATCAGGTGTTCAAGTCGCCGAAGTCGGTGCGATCGATCGCTATCAAGGCGCGGTCGGTGATCAAGTCAACATTGGCCACAGAATGGGGTCTCACTCGACTGCTCGCTATGGTTACTCAACTGATCACTTCATCAGTCGACTGATGGGTCTGCCACTGGTTGATGACAACTGTGAAATCTCATGAATCCAGCTGATCAGAAGCCATTAGCCACGACGACAGTTGACTGATGGAGACCATTAGTCGATTGATCGTGCCCAACGGGAAAAACAACCCTCTCTCTATAAAAAGAGGGCTTGGGGTGCTTGAGGAGGCAAGTGCTTATCTTCCAACCTTACTCTCAAGATCACCACGAATTTCAAAAGCTTTCTTAGTGTTAATTCCTCCTCTTCTCTTAAATTTTATTTTCATTATTGTAAGAAGAGGAGAGTGTTTTGTAAAGGAAAGCTTCTTAGTGGAATTGCTTGGGTTGATCCACCTTAAGGATCACCGTGGAGTAGGAGCTTAATCTCCGAACCACATAAATGCTTCCGTGTTAGCATGTGTTGTGTTTTTCATTTAGTTCTTGTTTTGCTTCCGCTAACCCTTTTGTAGAATTCCAAAAAAGGCTATTCACCCCCCTCTAGCCTTCCAAAGATCCCAATAGGGAAGAAACCTCTACAACATCGACTAGTCTAAGTTTTATTCTTATTATCTTCTAGTATCGAATGCCTTTTTATATTTCAATATCTTCTTCTTTCCCAACTATGGAGTAATTCTCCTTGGTCCTAGGATTAGGGAGTAGCCCTATGTCGTGTTTTCTTGGATGATTCTATTTATTTATTGATATGTATTTCGTGATTTGGTTATATCATATATTTTTTGAATTAACATTACGTAATTGCTAGCCACTCTTCCATGCGTTCTTAGGGGGTAAGGGACATACTTAGCCGTGAACTGAGACCCCAGATTCATAGAACTGAATGTGAGGAATTAGTTACAAGTAATGATTAAAGTCTAGATAACTTCGTAAGGTTCTAGTGACAAGTTCTTGCAGCGGCAAAGGTTATCTACAAATGGACATCATGAAAGTAATTAAACCTCTCGTGGACTTTAAGAGAATCAAAGATTTACTTAGCCACATTGTTATAATTCACCGGTAATAAGAATAAGGTTTTGACATGCCTGAATCTAGTGACAGGATTCTAGGTAATAAGGTCGCCTGAGTTCGAATATAGGGGAAGTAGGAATCGTGTATTTGTAATATATCATTACGATCTTGAGAGAGGCTAATGATTACCTTAGAACACATCTCCATCATGAATACACACCAATAATTGAGAATCTCTCCTTGATAACCGATATAGTAGCAAAATCGACATCCTAGGATACATCTCAAAAGAAATTCTCTACTCTGATATTCCTTTCTTAACCATTACTAAACCAATTAATTATTCTAGATAATATTCCTTTGAAAACAACTAGTACTTGACAAAGTCTTTATGGGATCAATATTTTATTACTTGACGATAGGTGTACGCTTGTGGATCACGACACATCAAGTTTTTAGCATCGTTATAGGGGACTGCGTCAATATTAGTTTATTTTGCAATTAGGTTAATCTGTTGGGGATCGAAATGGCCGGCTAGAGGGGGGTGAATAGCCCTCTTACGATGGATGTCATAAATTGCTCGTCTACAAAAGATTAGCGCAAGCGGAATATACAAATACAAATAGACAAAGCAAAAGATAAACAATAAAACAAATGCTAACACGATGGTATAACGTGGTTCACGGCTACGCCGCTAATCCACGGTCCGATTCCTCCAAGGTGAATCACTCCTTCAAAGCCAATCACTATTGGTCTCTCCTTTGCACCAAGCTAGGTGGAGGTAACCTTTACAATCAAGATCACTCTTCTTACAATAAGAATGGAGTAAAAGCAAGTAAGAAGAGTTTAGAGCTTGTGGGGCACTTGGATGGTTGTTTGGAGTAAGAGCATTAGTCATCCAAAAGCCCATACCCTCTCTTTTTATAGAGAGGAAGCTTTTCTTCGATCACGCCTCCGAACACGTCGGATCCCGACCTGTCCAACGGAACACTTGGCGCCGATCCGATGGTCCTCATCACGATCACGCCTCCGTAGTCGATCGCCACCGGCCACGAGCGTTATGTGGCTAAAACCTTTCGCGACTGATCGTCGCCGTTAGAATGACCGATGGTCTTGGCAATGACGCCCACATATGATCGCGGCCGCCTCAAAACAACTGGGCCGAATACCAGTCGAACCATGTTCAACTTAGAGAAGTCGACTGCCATTCCATGGCAGTCGATTGGTGTCGGGAAATCCCATCCGACACTTAGCCAAATGACCAAGTTTCATCTTAGAGCTACTACCCCTTCCCGGGTTACATTCGCTCACTCTCATCTCTCGGAGTCCCTCGCCTTTGAAGTTATCTTCGCCCCTGCCACGCCCCTGAAGATCAGCACGACTGCAATGCTCCTTCGCGTCTCTTGCCTCGAAGTCTACTTCCTCCGGCTTCACTCCAAGCTCCTCGTCCGGCGGTCCCTCGGATGCTCCAAGCGCACGGCTTCCACAAATCCATCCTTCACCGACTCAAGGACCGAGTCATGAGTTGTGAAACTCGCCATGACTCCATGTGCGAATTACTAAGCCCTGCAAGACTCCAACGCACATATCAAATCACACTAACACCCTAACTTAAACCCTTTGCCACACACATCAAAACCTTATCATGGCAAGAGATTGCCCTAACAATCTCCCCCTTTTTGATGTGTGGCAATCTGTTTAAGTTAGGTAAAAACATTTGATAGAAATTCTAAGGTAAGAAAGCATGTAAACATAAACATGATATAGCAACATGCAACTCCCCCTTAATCCATGAAACTCCCTATACATATTTCTCCCCCTATCATAATTTACTTAAACATAATCATTTCTCCCCCTTTGACACAATCAAAAAGATTAACACTAAGTTATAAACTCATGGCATCAAGTCTCATAGAAGGAAAAATACCAAAAATTGGTTTAATAACTGAAATCAGCCTTTACTGTTCGGAATATCAGGCCACCAATGACCGCACACTTTGTTTTGAAATTACGATTTTTCTAAGTAAATTCGTAAATGCATTAAAAATTCCAAAAAATTCGAAAAATCATGAAATTTGGGGAACAAATTTCTTTTAAGTATATCTATCAATGAAAAATAGCTTTTTAAGAAACATCATTATATTTTTTGAGATTTGCCAAAAATCCAAAAGCTTTAAAACCACTAGGTTTTTGATCATTCTAGTATCAAGTTTACCACCTAGTTTTGGTTCAAATTGTTTCAAAACATGAATACATAGATTTTAGATTAAGAAATTGTTTTGAAAACATATGAAATATCAAACCATGATCTTTGGGCAATATGTCTATGAATTAAACATAAGTCTTCCCCATGATTGGTCTATTATTGCTATTTTGATACTTTAAATGACCATCTAAATGTCATAGACATTAGTAGACATTTGTATCATTCTAACATCTCACTCATGCTAAGTTTTCAATCATGGTAGCCTATGGTGAGTGTGAGATGTATCCTAGAGGTAATTGTATATACTTAACCATTATATTCATGCAATTCTATCAAGGTTAAGTATCACCCTAACAATCCACATGATCATAATGACATATATGAATGAATTACACATTATGATCATTAAATACATGTATTCATCAAGTAATAATCATGCATTAGGTATTACATGATGATAATTAGCAAATATCACCTAAGGCATGATTTAACCCTATTTCTCATGATGATGTGCCAAATTTCAAAATCATAAATCATGATTACACATATACATAGCAATTACATTGATTATCATGATTTAAGCATTATTATCTATTTATGGGCACATTATCATCACCCAACTGAAGGTAGATGCTTCGGAGGCTCATTGGCTCCCATGTCCCCGGATTAAAATTTTCACTAATGAAAGAATTAATTCGGATGGGATGAGCTTCCTTAGCACAACCATTTCGTCGTTGTGCTAACAACTTGAGTGATCGCTTGAACAAACTAGTTGTTCAAGCAACTCAACTCTTCTAGTTGGTTAGTCGCGGAAGAGACGACGGACGGATCGCTGGTTTTTGTGTTTGTCTTCGGGGTCCATGATTATACAATATATTTACTAATTTACACATGCATAATCAAAACATAAAAGAACAAGCTCAGATCTGTAAATAAAGTTAAAATAACTTTATACCTCACGATCTTCTACCGTATGTCCTATCCTTCTCGTGGACGACGTGTGGACGAAGATCCTCCACGAGTAGAAGCCTTCTAGATCGCTTTCTTCTCCACCTTGTCCGCTGCGAACAAAGAGAAGAAACCACAAATACCTTCCTATCTAGAACCGGCCACCAAATTAGGGAATTTGGTGCAACCGCCGGCCAAGGAACAATTGGATGATGCGCCAGTCAACTTCAAGAAGTGTTGCCGCCGGCCACTCTAGGATGAAGGGAGGAAGATGAATGCCGGCCACCTATGGAAGGAGAACCGCCGGCCAAGGAAGAGGGGAGAGGCCTCTAGGATGGGCGCTGGCCAAGTCTTGATTGAAGGAAGTGGGCGCCGGCAACAATTGATGGAAGATGGTTGCCGCCCACTTTTGCTCCAAACCCTAGCTGCCCACCTTTTCTCCAAACCCTAATCCCAATTCAAATTGCTCATTGGCGCCCAACCCTAAGCTTTCCTTTTATAGAGTTGGGCTTAGGACTCCTTTAATCTCCACCGTCGGATCTAGGGATTTAACCTCCACTGTCGGATCTAGGGTTTTATCCCAACCGTCGGATCTAGGGATTTAATCTCAACCGTCGATTCTAGGGTTTCATCCTAACCATCGGATCTAGGGATTTAATCCCAACCGTTGGTTCTAGTGTTTCATCATAACCATCGGATCTAGGGATTTAATCCCAACCGTTGGTTCTAGGTTTTGTTTTACATTCTTGGATCTAGACTTCACAAGGATTATATTAGGCTACGATAGGGACCATAAGGAGGAGTTGGGTCTTGGCCACCCGATGGATCGGAACCACACAAACTTGATCCATCAATGATGTTCCATTCCACTAGAGGATCATCATTGAACTACCTCACCAACCCCCATAAATTAATATGGGCTCCATATATTATTCGTACATTAATCTCCCCATGTTTAAGATATTGAATGTTCGTCAATTAATTGATTTACTGACCATCAATTAATTAACATCTAATTCCTCGAGTAGTACCACTCAACCTTATCATCACGTTGACTAAGTCAACCAGTTGGGTTTACATGATGAACTTTATGAGCTCCTCAAGGGGACATCATCAACCTAATATATAGGATACGGTTTCCTCCTATAATCAACGTCACACCATGTAAATAATATTATTTCCCAACTTACCGGGCATATTGATTTAATCCATCTAAATCTCACCCACTAGTAAATCAAAGAAATAAATACTAAGTACATGTGCCCATTATTATATCGGGATTAAGAGCATGTACAACATAATATCCGAGGTCCGATTCAATTATGTAGTCAGTACTAAATTGAATCACCTCTATGTCGGTCCTGCTCAATACACCTAAGTGTACCAGTGTAACTCTATGTTCAAGACAAAACAATACCAAGCTACACTACAACCATGCCAATGGTTTGTCCAAAACCATCTTGGTTGTGAGCCTCTACTTATATTTTACAAGGAACTGATAACATGATCTTCTGTGCCACACCAAGCACCATGTTATCTACAATGTAAAATATTAGACAATATGCACACATATAATAAATATATAAAGTACAAACAATGAACATGTGATTCTTATTTCAAAATAAAATGTTTATACAAAAAGAGCTAGGCTTTCAGTATACATTCCAACACCAACACTATTTCAAAAATGTTGTCCCGCCATCCTAAGTCAACCAAAAATATGATATAGGTCAAGTCCATATGGTTGACTATCCTACGGTTTTTCTAACCCTTAAGAATGGATTTAGGAACCCAAAATAAGTTCTTTCATATTGGGTTCACTAAATACTCCTTGGGGATCCATTTTCTAGCTATTACCTTCTTCTTATCTTGTCCCCTAGCAATTAGGCATTTATAGGCCTTTTCATTTTTCTTTTCTTTGTATCCTAGGCCTTTCTTATTGAAGCTAGCTCTTTGGCTCCCTATAATCATGTTCAAGGTGTTTGAGCCAAATGTAAACTTTTCTAGGGCTTTGGTTAAATAATCTACTTTCTCTCTTAAAGCCCTATTTTCCTCTATGCATGCATCATTAACATCAAAAGGCATATAGTTATCATGTGAGCATGCATCATTTAAGTTAGAAGAAATATTATCATTTAAGCATGCTTTTTCTAGCTTATTTTCTAAGTCCTTAATTTGCTCAAGCATGCTCTTATTTTTCTTCTTAGCTCTAAATAGGTCCTTAGTGAGGCTAGAAATCATAGAAACTATTTTACTAGGTGAAAGGTTAGTTACCATAGTTTCCATGTCCTCTTCTTCTTCGGATGAGGAGGATGTAGAGGAGGCTTCCCCTTCACTAGAGCTCTCTCCACTTGAGTTTGATTCTTCGTTTTCGGTGGAGGAGCAATCCAAGTCATCGAAGGCCATCAATGCAAGGTTGGAGTAGACATGTTCTTCTTCTTCTGATGAGGATGAGGAAGAAGGGTCATCCCATGTCTTTGCTTTGAATGCCTTGGCCTTCCCCTTTTCCTTTGTCTTCTTCTCCTCTTTCTTCTTGCTCCCCTTCTTCTTCTTCTTTTCTTCCTTCTTTTTCTTCTCTTCCTTGCTCTTGTTTAGGAGGGGACAATTATCCCTTATGTGTCCCTCTCCTTGGCAATTGTAGCAAATGATTTTCCCCCTTGGTCTTCTATTCCTATCATTAGATTTATTAAAATGAAAACCCTTTAAAGCACGCCTTACCCTCCTTACCATATACGCTTCTTCCGTGCTATCCATGGAGGAGGAGGAGGATACTTCATCATCGGAGGAGGAAGGGATCTCTATCTTCTTCTTCCCCTTGTTTGCTAATAGTGCCATTCCCCTTGAAGGTTGGATTCTAGGCTCTTCTTGTATTCCTTCAAGCCTTGTTTCGTGGAGCTCCATTGTTGAGAAGAACTCCTCCAAGGTGCTCACTTCTAAATTCTTTGAAATATAGAAGGAGCCCACCATGGAGCTCCACTTTGAGGATCTCGGAATGACATATATAGCCTTCATAACCATATCCCGGTTTGATAGCTTCTCACCTACACTTGACAAACCGGTTATAATTTCCTTGAAACGAGAATGTAAGGAAATTATCTTTTCTCCCTTTTCTAGTTTAATGTTGTTGAGTTGGGAGCGGAGGAGGTATCTCCTTGCTAGCTTCGCCTCGGATGTGCCTTCATGAAGCTCAATTAGCTTCTCCCACATCTCCTTGGCACTTAGGCATTCTCCAATTCTATTTATTTCTTGTTGAGGAAGCACATTGTAGAGATGGTGCTTTGCTTTTGAATTTGCAAGGTGCTCCTCTCTTTGCCTCTTGGTCCACCTTGACTTCTCTATTAGCTTTCCCTCTTCATCCCTAGGCAAAATGAAACCGGATTCCATTGTAATCATAATATCAAAATCTGTTTCGAAAAATACCTCCATTCGCTTCTTCCACCAAGAGAATTCTCCTTCAAACTTCGGTGGATGGATGTTGGAGCCGACCATTTTGAAAGTTGCTTGTTGTGGCGGTTAGTCCTCAACAAGCTAACCTGGCTCTGATACCACTTGTTGGGGATCGAAACGGCCGGCTAGAGGGGGGTGAATAGCCCTCTTACGATGGATGTCGTAAATTGCTCGTCTACAAAAGATTAGCGCAAGCGGAATATACAAATACAAATAGACAAAGCAAAATATAAACAATAAAACAAACGCTAACACGATGGTATAATGTGGTTCACGGCTACGCCGCTAATCCATGGTCCGATTCGTCCAAGGTGAATCACTCCTTCAAAGCCAATCACTATTGATCTCTCCTTTGCACCAAGCTAGGTGGAGGTAACCATTACAATCAAGATCACTCTTCTTACAATAAGAATGGAGTAAAAGCAAGTAAGAAGAGTTTAGAGCTTGTGGGGCACTTGGATGGTCGTTTGGAGTAAGAGCATTAGTCATCCAAAAGCCCATACCCTCTCTTTTTATAGAGAGGAAGCTTTTCTTCCCGTTGGTCGCCACCAGTCGACTGCTGCCCTTGGTAGTCGACTACCGTCACTCCAACGGTCTCCGAACACGTCGGATCCCGACCGTTGTAGTCCAACGGAACACTTGGCAGTCGACTGATGGTCCTCATCAGTCGACTACTGCCTCCGTAGTCGACTGCCCAGTCGACTATGAGCGGTTCTGTGGCCAAACCCTTTCGACTACCGATCACCGCTTTCAGAATGATCGATAGATTGGCAATCGCCCACATATGGCGATCACGGGCCTCAAAACAACCAGTTGAATACCAGTCGAACCACGTTCGACTCAGAGCAGTCAACTGCCATTTCATGGCAGTCGACTAGTGTCGGGAAATCCCATCCGACACTTAGCCAAATGGCCAAGTTTCATCTTAGAGCTACTACCCCTTCCCGGGTTACATTCGCTCACTCTCATCTCTCAGAGTCCCTCGCCTTTGAAGTTATCTTCGTCCTCGGCCATGTCCCTCGGTAGCATCAGGCGCACGGCTCTGCAATGCTCCTTCGTGTCTCTTGCCTCGAAGTCTACTTCCTCCGGCTTCACTCCAAGCTCCTCGTCCGACGGTCCCTCGGATGCTCCAAGCGCACAGCTTTTGCAAAGCCATCCTTCACCGACTCAAGGACCGAGTCATGAGTTGTGAAACTCGCCACGACTCCATGTGCGAATTACTAAGCCCTGCAAGACTCTAACGCACATATCAAATCACACTAACACCCTAACTTAAACCCTTTGCCACACACATCAAAACCTTATCATGGCAATAGATTGCCCTAACATAATCTAGATCTTTATTTGTTTATACTTTCATAATCATTTCCTTTGGAGTACATTTCTTGTTTTATGCACAGATTACTAGACAAGGAGAACCAATAGAAGAAAATCCTTAGATAGAAATAACCCTCCTTGCTAGGAAAAGACTCTAGAGACGACTTAAGGAAGCACAATCTACTGCTATGGTAGCACAGGAGGAAAACAAACCTTTGAAGGACTATGCAACCCCAACTACAAGAGGGCTAAGGTCAAGCATACGAAGACCTCCTATCGAAGCAAACAACTTCGAATTAAAACCAGCATTGCTATCCATGATACAACAACATCTGTTCAGAGGAGGAGCTACAAAAGACCCTAAATTGCAATGAGAGGTACTTTTAGAATTTTGTAAAACTCTAAAATTTAATGGGGCTTCTGCAGGCGCTATCAAGTTATGATTATTCCCTTTCTCACTTTGAGACAAGGCAAGATCCTAGCTACATTCTCTCCTTGCAGGCTGCATCACGACATGGGTTCAACTTGAGCAGAAATTCCTCAATAAATACTTTCCCCTAAGTAAGGTTGCAAACCTCCGACATCAAATCACAAACTTCTCACAAAAAGGTGGAGAGTCACTTTTCGAAGCTTGGGATAATTTCAAAGGATTACTATAATAATGACCCCATTATGGACTTGAAAGAGGGCTAATCATCCACACATTCTACAATGATATATTTTATTCTAAAAAAACCTCTCTAGACTTTGTCGCAGGTGGGGCTCTAATGAATAAAATGTCAGACGAAGCATTCCTTATTATCGAAAGTGTTGCTCTCGATCACCACCAATGGGCTACAGAATAAGCAAACTCCACTCAGATGCAAGGTAAGTATGAGGTAAGTTCTTTAGATCTATTGGCAGCCAAAGTAGATAACCTATCTCAAAAATTTGCACATTTCAGCATTAATGCTATTAATTCTACTAAGATTTCTTGTGAGATATGTAGCATTCTAAGACATTCGACACAAAATTGTGAAATAGGACTTCAATATTTGTGAAGAAAATTGATGCCATCAATAATTTCAACCAACACCCCATGAGCAATCCCTATTCCAACACCTATAATCCAGGGTGGAGGAATCATCTTAACTTTTTATACCGGAATAATCAGAACCAAGTTAATCAGAACAATCTGGGACAACCAGAAGGATATTAACAAGGGAAAATAGCTAACTTAGAAAAGATGATTGAAAATTTTATTCAATCCCAAACCACAGTAACCATGAGTTTCCACAACATATGATAAATTTAGATCGACAACACAAAGAAACTAACGAAGCGATCCAACAACTCGTGAGCAAGGTTGACAACTTAGCTGACCATGCTAAAATATTGGAAACTCAGGTGGCGCAAATAGAAAATTCATCAGCAAGAGCACCAAGAATATTCCCAGGGAAGCCATAAATCAACCCCATAGAAAGATGCAACGTTGTAATAGCACATTGCAATGAAAGTAACCCTGAAGCCCCCACGGTCTACTTTGAAGCAAAGGAGCAGAAAAGAGAATTCAAGGACTATGTAACCATCACTATGGAAGGAGAAAGAAATAAGGTACCTCTAAACAAATCTTCTCTTAAACTTGATGATCCAGGTGACTTTATAATTCCATGTGCAATTTATGATTTTGATTTCGATATAGCTCTATGTGACCTAGGGTTTGATGTGAATCTCATACCAACTTCCTTTTATGAAATAATTGTTGGAGGATCGTGGCCCGGCTAGAAGGGGGGGGGGTTGAATAGCCCAATTTGTGCTCGATGGACTTTGATCATTCTCGCATGCTTGTCTCTACAATTCGTTATTATGCACAATGGAAATATGAATACAAACACAAAAGAAATATACAAGCACACACAATATACGACGATATACGTGGTTTGGAACCTTAGGATTCCTACTCCATGGGGTGAGCTCAACGAGCTCGAGTAATGAACACACCACTACTAAAACTCCTTCTCGACAACAAGTCGAAGGTGGAGAAACCTCATACAAGAAATTATAAAGTAATACAAAAATGTACAAGCAAATACAAAGACGAAATGGAATACGTAAAGAACACTTTACAACAAATGGCTTTAACTCTTGCTTGTTGCTTGCTTTGGTTTACTCTTGAAGGTCTGGAATGCAACAACAATTCCCCTCCAAAATCTCCCCAAAAATCACTGTGGAAATCCTCCCCAAGCTCCTCCTTTTATGCTTGTCTCTGGCTGATTTTGCGGCTAGCAGTCGACTACCATAAGACCCTAGTCGACTGCTCCTATAGCTGTTGTGAGACAATAGCCTAATCCACGTTAGCATCCAACCAACGGATAAACTGGTAGTCGACTGCCAATTACCATTAGTCAACTACCGACCCATAGCTGACTGATCAGTCGGCTACCGAGCGTTCTATGCTCACGACCAACACTGGTAGTCGACTGCTTCTTCACGGCAGTCGAATACCATCAGTTGACTGCCCAACATCACAATGCAGTAGAACGCCAGTTAGCTACCACCAGTCGACTGGGACATATCACCAGTCAACTGTTGTCAGGTAAAACCTCCAACATAAGTTTTTGAGGATACGCCCATCGGGTAAAACCTCAAACAACATGTTTATGTTAGTGAATTCAACCCGTGATATGGTTTTGATGTGTGTGGCAAAGGGTTTAAGTTAGGATGATTGGATTTGATATGTGCGTTGGAGTCTTGCAGGACTTAGTAATTCGCACATGGAGCTTAGGCAAGTGTCACCGCTCACAACCTCGTTCTTGAGTCGGAGAAGGAGCATTGCAGAGATGTGCGCTTGATGCTGCCGAGGGACCTCCGGATGAGATGACTCGAAGCAAAGCCAAGGAAGCAGACATTGAGGACAAGAGACGCGAAGGAGCATTGCAGAGTCATGCGCCTGATGCTGCCAAGGGACGTGGCCGCGAACGAAGAGAGCTTCGGCGAGGGACTTCAAGTGAGATGAGAGAATGAGTGAATTGTAAGTAGCTCATTAGGTGAACTTGGTCGAATGGCTGAGTGTCGGAGGCTTGACCGCAAGGGTTGAGGTTTACTCGACCACCAGAAGCTCAAACGGATGTTAAGTTTGAGTTTTACCCGGCACCAGTCGACTGCCACATTATGGCAGTCGACTGCTCCAAGTCGAACGGAGTTCGACTGGTGTTTGGCTGGATCAAGTAGACATCAGTCGACTGTTTAAGGGAAGCAGTCGACATCAGTCGACTGCTTAAGGGAAGCAGTCGACTCATCACACTGTGCACGGGCACAGAAGCTAGTCGAGCTCACGGGTCACTCGACTGGAAGTCGACTGATCATATGACTATTGGAGAATCGGTCGCAGATCCCGTGAATTCGGTCTGTTCAAAAGTCGTTGGAGTCAACATCAGTCGACTGATAGTGCTCAACGGGAAGAATTTCTTCCTCTCTATAAAAAGAGAGGGTGGGGGCTTGTAGATGGTTAATCTTCATGCTCAAAACATTCTACTAAGTGCCCCACAAAGCTCAAACTCCTCCTTCTAGTTTTCTTTCATATTTATTGTAAAAGAAGGAGTGATCTCTTGTTGTAAAGGTTTACCTCCACCTTGCTTGGGCTAAAGGGAGAGACCAATAGTGGATTGGTTGCGGAGTGATTCACCGGAGACGAATCGGACCGTGGATTAGCGGCGAGGCCGTGAACCACGTTATATTCTCTTGTTAGCATTTTTTATCTTTTGTTTGTTTCTTAATTGTATTTATTAGTATATTCTGTTTGCGCTAACGTGAGTTGTAGACGATCAACAAACGACTACCATCATACGACGAAAGAGGGCTATTCACCCCCCTCTAGCCGGCCAACATCGACCCTACAAGTGGTATAAGAGCCAAGTCGCTTGTCCAGGACTAACCGCCGCAACAAGCACTTCATCAAGAGATGACCGCCTCCAACATTCACCCACCAAAGTTCGAGGGAGAATTCTCTTGGTGGAAGAAGAGAATGGAGGTATTTTTGAAACCGATTTTAAAATTCTATTAATAATGGAAAATGGTTTCGAGATACCTAGTGTGAAGATGAGGAGCAAATAGAGAAGACAAGATGGACAAAGAGACAAAGAGAGGAGTACTTGGCAAATTCGAAGGCCAAGCATCACTTGTACAACATACTCCCTCAACAAGATGTAAACCGGATAGGGGAATGTGCAAGCGCCAAGGAAATGTGGGAGAAGCTCATAGAACTCCATGAAGGCACTTCTGAGGCCAAGTTTGCAAGGAGAGACCTCCTTCGCTCCCAACTAACAAATATCAAACTTGAAAAGGGAGAAAAGGTAACCTCCTTACACTCTAGATTTAAAGAAATTTTAATTGGGCTAACAAGTGTAGGAGAAAGACTTTTGAACCGGGATATGCTCATGAAAGCAATTGATGCTTTTCCCCGGTCATCAAAATGGAGCTCAATGTTGGACTCTTTCTACATGTCAAAGAACCTAGAAGTGACCACCTTGGAGGAGTTCTTCTCAACTATGGAGCTCCATGAAACTAGGCTTGAGGGAGTAATTGAAGAATCAAGTATCAAGCCATCAAGAGGAGTAGCCCTAGTAGCAAGCAAGAGGAAGAAGAAGAAGATAGAGACTCCTTCCTCCTCCAATGAAGCATCCTCATCATCCTCCATGAATAGAAATGAAGATGCTTATATGGTAAGGAAGGTAAGGCAAGCATTAAGAAATTTAAAGTTTAACAAATCTTATGATAGGAGAAGGCACAAGAGGAAGATAATATGCTACAATTGCCAACAAGAGGGACATATAAGATATGATTGTCCCCTCTTGAACAAAAGTAAAGAAGAGAGGAAGAAGAAAGAAGAAAAGAAGAAAAAGGGGAGCAAGAAGAAGGAAGAAGAGAAGAAGGCCAAAGAAAAAGGAAAGGCCAAAGCACTCAAAGCAAGGACTTGGGATGACCCTTCTTCCTCCTCCTCATCATCATCCGAGGAAGAAAATGCCTTTGTCACAAATTTGGCACTAATGACATTTGATGACCTAGACACCTCCTCCTCCGAGCAAGAAGAAAGAAGCACAAGTGAGGAGAGCTCTAGTGAAGGGGGAGGCTCATCATCATCCTCATCCGAAGAAGAAGACATGGAGACTATGATAACGAATCTCTCACCAAATAAAATAGTTTCCATGATTTCTAGCCTTACTAAGGATTTATTTAGGGCTAAGAAAAAGAATAAAAGCATGCTAGATCAAATTAAGGCTTTAGAAAATAAATTAGAACAAGCATGTTTAAATGTTAATAATGACGATGCATGCTCACATGACTATATGCCTTTTGATGTTAATGATGCATGCATTGAAGAAAATAGGATGTTAAGGGAAAAGGTAGATCATTTGACCAAGGCCCTAGAAAAATTTACAATAGGCTCCAAGACCCTTAACATGATCATAGGGAGCCAAAGGGCAAGCTTCAATAAGAAAGGCCTAGGATATAAGGAAAATAAAAATGAAAAGACTTATAAATGTTTAATTGCTAGGGGTCAAGATAAAAAGAAAACAATAGCTAGAAAATGGATTCCTAAGGAATTTTTAGTGAACCCCATAGGAAAGAATTTGTTTTGGGTTCCTAAATCCATCCTTAAGGGTTAGGAAAACCCTAGGATAGTCAACCATAAGGATTTCACCTATATCATATTTTGGTTCACTTAGGATGGCGGGACTAAGTTTTTGAAATAGTGTTGGGTGATGATAATGCACCAATAAATAGTTTAAATCATGCTCAACACTTAGTGTTATTTGATAGTCATGACCTATACATTTTTATCATAGTGTTGGGTGATGATAATTGCCCATAAATTGATAATAATGCTTAAATCATGATGATTAATGTAATTATTATACATGTTTGCAATCATGATTTATGATCTTGATATTTGATAGATAATCATGGGAAATAGGGTTTAAATCTTGCTTTAGGTGATATTTGACTTATTATCATGATTTTATACCTAATGCATGATCACAATTTGATTAATACATTTGTTTCATGATAATAATGTGAAATCAATGCATGTATGTTTTTATGATCATGTAGTATGTAAGGATGCTACTTAACCTTGTGTAAAATTGCATGAAATAAATGGTTAAGTATATACAAATACCTTAGGTTCATCTCACACTCACTATAGGCTACCATGATTGAAAACATAGCATGAGTGAGATGATAGGATGATACAAATGGTCCACTAATGCCTATGGCATTTAGATGGTCATTTAAAGTATCAAAAAAGTAATAATAGACCAATCATGGGGAAGGTTTATGTTTAATTCACAGACATATTGCCCAAAGATCATGGTTGGATATTTCAAATGTTTTGAAAATCATTTCTTGTTTCATAAACAGAATTTTCATGTTTTGAAAAGCTTCAAGGCAAAACTAGGTTTCAAAATTGATACAAACTTTAGATATTTTCTAATTTTTGAGATTTTGCCTAATTTTAAAAAATATAATGATTTTTCATGAAAAACTATTTTTCATTGATAAAGACACTTACAAGAAATGTGTTCCCCAAATTTCACGATTTTATTGAATTTTATCAAATTTTTAATGCATTTCTGAAATTCGACCCGAAAATCAGAAATCCTGAATTTCAAGTGCCAGTCGACTGGTAGTCTGAACCAATCGACTGATCGACTGATAACATGCCCAGTAACCCTCTTTTATCAGATTTTAAGGCATGTTTTGGTAATTTTTGTTCCCTAGAGTTGATGTCATGCTTGTATAAACTTTGTTTAATATTTTTGATAGTGTCAAAGGGGGAGAAATATGTATGTTTAAGTGAGTTATATTAAGGGGGAGAATTGCATTTAGGGAGAGTTTCATGTATTAAGGGAGAGAGTTGATAATCTTGTTTATTTACATGATTTCTTACCTTAATATTCTTATCAAATGTTTACCTAACTTAAACGGATTGTCACACATCAAAAAGGGAGAGATTGTTATTGCAATCAACCCGTGATATGGTTTTGATGTGTGTGGCAGTTTAAGTTAGGATGATTGGATTTGATATGTGCGTTGGAGTCTTGCATGATTGAGTAATTCGCACATAGAGCTTAGGCAAGTGTCACCGCTCACAACCTCATGCTTGAGTCAGAGAAGGAGCATTGCAAAGATGTGTGCTTGATGCTGCCGAGGGACCGCCGGACGAGATGACTTGAAGTGAAGCCAAGGAAGCAGACTTTGAGGGCAAGAGATGCGAAGGAGCATTGCAGAGTCGTGCACCTAATGCTGCTGAGGGACGTGGCCGCGAACGAAGAGATCTTCGACGAGGGACTTCAAGTGAGATGAGAGAATGAGTGAATTGTAAGTAGCTCATTAGGTGAACTTGGTCGAATGGCTGAGTGTCAGAGGCTCGACTGCAAGGGTTGAGGTTTAACCGACCACCGGAAGCTCAAACGGATGTTAAGTTTGAGTTTTACGGTACCGATCATTCGGACCGCGTTATGGCGATCGACTTCTCAGATGATGAACGGACTTACCGGTGTTTGGGTGGATCAAGTCAACATCGATCATCGCTAAGGAAGAAGTCGATTGATCGCCCGCGTAGACACGAAGCTAGTCGAGCTCGTAGGTCACTCGACTGGAAGTCGACATCAGTCGACTAATCATATGACTGTTGGAGAATCGGCCGTGGATCCTACGAATCTGGTCTGGTCAGAAGTCGTTGGAGTCGACATCAGTTGACTGATGAAAGCATCAGTCGATTGATAGTGCTCAATGGGAAGAATTGCTTCCTCTCTATAAAAAGAGTGGGTGGGGGCTTATAGATGGTTAATCTTCATGCTCAAAACATTCTACTAAGTGTCCCACAAAGCTTAAACTCCTTCTTCTAGTTTTCTTTCATATTTATTGTAAAAGAAGGAGTGATCTCTTGTTGTAAAGGTTTACCTCCACCTTGCTTGGGCTAAAGGGAGAGACCAATAGTGGATTGGTTGTGGAGTGATTCACCGGAGATGAATCGGACCGTGGATTAGCGGTGAGGCCGTGAACCATGTTATATTCTCCTGTTAGCATTGTTTATCTTTTGTTTGTTTCTTAATTGTCTTTATTAGTATATTTCGCTTGCGCTAACGTGACTTGTAGACGATCAACGAACGACTACCATCATACGACGAAAGAGGGCTATTCACCCCCCTCTAGCCGACCAACATCGACCCTATAGTTTAAGCATCCGACACACCCTTAGTCTAGACCTAAGTCTTCTAGCCACCTCTACTAGCTTTTGTGCCTATCGAATCCCTCCAAGTTGTCCATGACTTTTTCATCCATGTGCGGATCCCTCCAAGTCATCCATGACTTGTTCATCCATACGCTAGCCTTCAGGTGCTTTCTTTGGCTATTGTCATCCTCTCGGTGTCTATACCATCAAGGTACATATGGACTTACACTCCCAAGACTACTGCTTGTCCTTACGCCGCCAAACCACCTCTTGGACTTCCCAAATGTCAAGTACCCATAACTTAGACTTTCATGGCCAAGGATACACACTTGGACTTACGTGGCCAAGGTTACACACTTGGTCTTCACATGACAATCACATGTTATATGTTTTGTCTAACATCAAAATATTGCTCGAGTCAAACTTGAGTCCGATCAATCGTGACCGGGGCCGATTACACCAACAATAATGTGGCTAAAAGGATTAAAACCAACAAAAGTGACCTTACGAATAGCCGATGAAATAATGAGGTAACCCTTAGGTAGGTTAGAAGACATCCCTGTGGTAGTAGGAAGGTTGACAATACCTATTGACTTTCTTATCTTAGATATGGGCCACACTGTCATGCCTCGAGAGTATGTCGAGCCCAAAAATCGGACAACATTTCCCCTATACGTGATACAATTCCCTGTTGATACAAAGCCTTTCGGCCATAACCACACAACATAATGAAATGACACTACCAAATAATTCAACCATAAAGACACAAAGATGTGCACCGGTGCGACTCTAACACACTAAACAAAATATGATCAAATCCGACATCCAAACCAAAAGCATAATAAAAGCCAAATACAATACTTCATATACATTACTATAACCCAAAAATAGCAATGGAACAAATATGAACTAAACTCCAAATGCTCGGTGTGAGATGGGATCAGTTGGCGGAGCTCCGAGCATCCTAGGAATCTTCTACCTGTTACCTGGGCGACAAGAAAACCTAGGGTTTGTGGTGGTGAGTATAAAACTCAACGGTAATGAATAGATAGTGCATGAACTAAATAAATGTAAGGAGATCAACAGATGTACATTCTAAAGGTACAACAGATAATCACCAGTATAATATAACCCATGCTTATACTAAAAGATCAACTGAACAACATAAGGTACTAACATATCTGAAGTTCTGCAATGCTACAACTCATACCACCTGAGCACATATACCACAATATGACACATACAATATAGAAGAACATTACTACCTCAGTAATCAATAAACTGTCCTATGGACGTTCTATAACAAATACAACAACAAACCTACTCCATCCCATACCACATCATGATACTGGTTAAGGGTGTACAACAGTCTGACCAACTCATACGATACTGGTATCCCACACACAACCAACATAGAATATGCAAATAATATGCAAGATGATGTACAACCAAATGCAACGAATATAGCACAAATAAAAGCAACAATACAACAAGTATATATATAGACTTTATCTATATATACTGCTCACACTCACACAAATATATATGCATGAATATATGTATATGTATATATATATTAATGCCCTCACACATGACAATGCAAATGCATAGTCATGCATGCACACCCCACTCGCTACCACGACCCCAGTGTGACCTAGGTGGCATGACATGATAACTGCCCCAACTAAACAACAACCACTGCTCTCGAGTGACCGAGTGGGTAGTATGAATAAGTAGTGATAAGCTAAAGAGCTATAATCTACATAATGGGGGTCCTTGCGGTTGGGCACTCTGACTGACACTACCCATGAGTGGTTGAGTGCCACACACCCAGGACAACTGCACACCATTCCAACTACCACTATCAATAGTGGTCGAGTGCGGCACAACAAATGAACTGCCCTCATACCAGTTACTACTACCACGAGTAACCGTGGAGGCAGGATGACTGATGACCCTCTCAACCACAAGGGAAAGTAAGTCACCAGCATGCATGTAAATGGAATGAATGTACAACTACACTCACATACTTTAACAACACACTCTCTATCCAATAGAGAGTCATACACAACTGACAGTCAAATATGCTAGGACCACTAGTCCATAGAAACCCATTTTTGACAATCTACCAAACATAGATCCATGATCTATATTAGACACACAATGTAAAGGGATATAACACGACAATCAACTCCATATACTGACAACAACCCACTTATCTATGCACCGATGGTCAGATCCACTATAGATGCACCACGTAAATGTGTGTGACACAATAATCAACCCCACTATCAAAATCATCACCTAACCCCAGATGTAGCATGATGAATAAAGCTAAACCCACAACTGTTCCCTAGTAACATGCACTTAAATGAACCTCTATAGGTCAACTTATAATAGAGTCTATAATCTATAACAGTGATGAACAAACTGTAAGATAATAGCAACGCATCTCAAAGTACAAAGGCTAAGTAACAAGCACATGATTAAATAAGAGTGGAGTCAAGGTATAGGTATCATCAACATAAATATCATGCACAAGATATATCAACTACCTGATCAAGGTAGGAAATTACCCACCTGCTATGTTGCTCGTGCTAGCTGTCCACATGTCTAATAATCTATCACCATGAAAGTCTAGAAATCAACATCCAGCTCTGAATCCATGGCACCAGCTTCTTAATCCAAGTTCCTCCCACCATTCTAATCAACCACAGTTTATCTAGTTAAGCCTCAATTGTATAACTTCTTTGTCCGCCATGCAACATCAAATTTGAACAACTTAGTTCATCAATTAAACAATGGTATACCTTCGCAAACATCCAAATCAACACTTACTCTCACAACCTACCAAAATCTGGATTTCTCCAACATAGCTTCAAACACAACAATAGAATAGGAATGTCTACTAATGAAAGTAAGAAAATGCAACAACAACTCTTCACGATCGGATAAAAGAAAAGCTAAGGCGGCAACCTAAACTCACGGTGATCTTCCTTAGCAGCGATTATCAAAAAGTGGGAAATATAGCATAACTCAGTTGCAGCCGTGAGCGAAGAAGGTTAGCAAATGGCAAGGTCGAGCTCCTCCCTACCCTTGGCAACATACGCTACAACAATGGTCAGCGGAGGGCTACGATCAGATGTGGCGGCCGGAGAAATCCACAACAGCGAGAGCAGAGGGCAGCGGAGATCCATCTCTAGAAATCAGATGTGGCAGCGGAGATCTCGGGATGAGGATGCTCGAGATCTTGATCTGGTGAGGAAATGCTCCAAAATCAGAATCGAGAAGGGAAGACCACTGGCATGACACGACACCCGATCTAAAGGGGCAAGCGATGACAGAATCAAACTCATGATGGATGGTAGAGGTGCACCTCGTGTGGAGGATCGATGAACAGATCACTGCTTCGCCAATGCTCGATGAAGAGTACAACTTGCGGTGTGGCTGGCTTGGCTGTCGGCGATGGGTGACATAGATCGGGCGTGGCGGCAGCGATAAGGAGGACACTCAATCGAGAGTTTGAAAGACGAAAGAAAGTCGGGATATAGAAAAGGGAGCGGCAGGGAAGAAATGGTTCGGGAGAAACAGAATCGCGCGATGGGAAAAAACTTAGGTTTAATTTATTAACCCATGATCCATCTCTCATTAACCCAATAATCCACTTAGGCTTAAATATTCATCCTAAATGGTCATATGAACTCCATTTATTTTCATATTTTTTTTTGAAAATTCCAAAAATATTCCACAAGATAATTGCTTAATTAGCAAGGGATATTTTTATTTTATTTTATTTTATTTTTCCAGTATCTTACATTCTCCCCCACTAATAAAAAATTTGGTCTTCAAATTTTCTACTCAAGTATGATGAGTAAGAAATACCACACTGCTTTGTTAGGGCAATCAACCCGTTATATGGTTTTAATGTGTGTAGAAAAGGATTTAAGTTAGGATGTTTGGATTTGATATGTGCGTTGGAGTCTTGGAGGACTTAGTAATTTGCACATGGAGCATTGGCGAGTTTCACCTCTCATGACTCGGTCCTTGAGTCGGTGAAGGATAGCTTTGCGAAAGTTGTGCGCTTGGAGCATCTGAGGGACCGTCGGACGAGGAGATTGGAGTGAAGCCGGAGGAAGTAGACTTCAGGGCGAGACACGAAGGATGGCGTTGCAGAGCTGTGCACTTGGTACATCCGAGGGACATGGCCAGACGAAGACAACTTCAAAGGCGAGGGACTCCAAGGGATGAGAGTGAGCGAATGTAACCCGGGAAGGGGTAGTGTGCTTAGGTGGAACTTGGCCAATTGGCTAAGTGTCGGATGGGATTTCCCGACATCAGTCGACTACTATGTTATCGTAGTCGACTACTCTAAGTCGACTGTGACTCGACTAGTGTTCGAGTTCGGTTCATGTTCCAACAGTCAACTGCCATGGAATGACAGTCGACTGCGAGACCACCAGTCGACTGATTAAGTCATCAGTCAACTGGTAGTAAGGGTTTCGGGCATAGAATGGAGTGTTCACTTCCAGCACTCGACTGATAGCTCCATCAGTTGACTGATTGTAAGATCAGTTGACTAATGTAGGAGTCGTTGGGTGAAATCCAATGTGGAAGAAGCCGTTAGTGGGCAACGACTACAGGACCAGTCGACTGATCGGGGCATCAGTCGACTGATCCTGTGTTAACGGGATGAAGCCCCCTTCTTTTATAAAAAGAAGGGGTGAGGGAATTTAGGAGCCTAATGCTTCAACTCATAACATCTTCCAAAGTGCTCTAAAGATCTTTGACTCTTCTACTTGTGCTAATTCTCATTCCATTGTAAGAAGAGTGGATTCTTGTGTAAAAAGGTTACCTCCACCTAGCTTGGTGCAAAGGAGAGAATAGTGAAAGCTTGAGGGGTGATTCACCTTGGACAAATCGGACCATGGATTAGCGGTGAGGCCGTGAACCACGTTACATTGTGGTGTTATCGTTTATGTTTCTATTCTCTATTTTGCTTAGTCTTTAATTGTTTATATTAGTATATTCTGCTTGCACTAATAGTGTTTGTAGATGAGCAACGAATGAATGATTTCCACTATCTACGATAAAGGCTATTCACCCCCCTCTAGCCGGCCACCATCGACCCTACAAGTGGTATCAGAGCCAAGGCGCTTGTCACCGGACTAACCACTGTAAAAAGTACTACATCACGAGATGGCCGACTCTAATATTCATCCGCCGAAGTTCGAGGGGGAATTTGCTTGGTGGAAGAAGTGAATGGAGGTATTTTTCGAAACCGACTTCGAAATTTTATTAATTATGGAAAACGATTTCGAGATGCCTAGGGATGAAGAAGGAGAGCCATTGGAAAAATCAAGGTGGAGTAAGAGGCAAAGGGAGGAGTACTTGGCAAACTTAAAGGCAAAGCACCACCTCTACAATGTACTCCCCCAACAAGAAGTCAACCGAATAGGAGAATGTGCTAGCGCCAAGGAAATATGGGAGAAACTCATAGAGATTCATGAAGGCACATCCGAGGCCAAGCTATCAAGAAGAGATGTTCTTCGCTCCCAACTAACCAATATCAAACTCGAAAAGGGAGAGAAGGTAAAATCTCTACACTCTAGGTTTAAAGAAATTCTAACCGGTTTGACAAGTGTAGGGGAAAAGCTCTCCAACCAGGATATGGTAATGAAGGCTATAGATGCCTTTCCCCGGTCCTCAAGATGGAGCTCAATGGTGGATTCCTTTTACATCTCCAAGAATTTATAAGTGAGCACCTTGGAGGAGTTCTTCTCAACCATAGAGCTCCATGAAACAAGGCTCGAAGGAGTAGTAGAAGAGCCAAAAATTCAACCATCAAGAGGATTGGCACTATTAGCCAACAAGGGGAAGAAGAAGATGGAGACTTCCCCCTCCTCCGATGAAGCATCCTCCTCCTCCTCCTCCATGGATAGCACGGAAGAAGCTTATATGGTAAGGAAGGTAAGGCGTGTATTAAAAGGTTTTAAATTTAACAAATCTCATGATAGGGGGAAAAGGCCAAGGAGGAAAATAATTTGCTACAATTGCCAACAAGAGGGACACATAAGAGATATTTGTCCACTCTTGAACAAGAGCAAAGAAGAGAGGAGAAAGAAAGAAGAAAAGAAGAAAAAGGGGAGCAAGAAGAAGGAAGAAGAGAAGAAAGCCAAGGAGAAAGGGAAGACAAAGGCACTAAAAGCAAGAACTTGGGATGACCCCTCTTCATCATCATCTTCATCAGAAGAGGAGAATGCTTTTGTCACCAACCTTGCGTTGATGGCGTTTGATGACCTAGACTCCTCCTCCTCCGAACAAGAAAGATCAAGAACAAGTGAGGAGAGGTCTAGTGAAGGGGGAGGCTCATCACCATCCTCATCCGAATCCAAAGAAGAAGACATAGAAACTATGGTAACGAATCTCTCACCCAATAAAATAGTTTCCATGATTTCTAGCCTTACTAAGGACTTATTTAGGGCAAAGAAGAAAAATAAATGCATGCTTGATCAAATTAAGGACTTAGAAAATAAACTAGAAAAAGCATGTTTAACTATTAATGATGATGATGCATGCTCACATGACTATATGCCCTTTGATGTTAATGATACATGCATTGAGGAAAATAGGATGTTAAGGGAAAAGGTAGATCATTTAACCAAGGCCCTAGAAAAATTTACAATAGGCTCCAACACCCTTAACAAGATCATAGGGAGCCAAAGGGCAAGTTTCAATAAGAAAGGCCTAGGATATAAGGAAAATAAAAATGAAAAGGCCTATAAATGTTTAATTGCTAGGGGTCAAGATAAAAAGAAAAAAATAGCTAGAAAATGGATTCCTAAGGAATTTTTAGTGAACCCCATAGGAAAGAATTCATTATGGGTTCCTAAATCCATCCTTAAGGGTTAGGAAAACCCTAGGATAGTCAACCATATGGAATTTACTTATATCATATTTTTGGTTGACTTAGGATGGTGGGACTTAATTTTAGAAATAGTGTTGGGTGATGATAATGCACCCATAAATAGTTTAAATCATACTCAACACTTAGTGTTATTTGATACTCATGACCTATACATTTTTAGCATAGTGTTGGGTGATGATAATGTGCCCATAAATTGATAATAATGCTTAAATCATGATGATTAATGTAATTGTTATACATGTTTGCAATCATGATTTATGATCTTGATATTTGATATATAATCATGGGCAATAAGGTTTAAATAATGCTTTGGGTGATACTTTACTTATTATCATAATTCATACCTAATGCATGATTATAAATTGATGAATACATTAGTTTCATGATCATAATGTGGAATCAATACATATATGTCTTTATGATCATGTGAGATGTTAGGATGATACTTAACCTTGTGTAGAATTGCATGAAATTAATGGTTAAGTATATATAAATACCTTTAGGATGCATCTCACACTCACTATAGGCTACCTTGATTGAAAACATAGCATGAGTGAGATGATAGGATGATACAAATGGTCCTCTAATGCCTATGACATTTAGATGGTCATTTAAAGTGTCAAAATAGCAATAATAGACCAATCATGGGGAAGACTTATGTTTAATTCATAGACATATTGGCCAAAGATCATGATTGGATATTTCATATGTTTTCAAAACATTTTCTTACTTTAGATCTGTGTGTTCATGTTTTGAAACAATCCAAAGCAAAATTAGGTGTTAAAAGTGATACAAATTTGATAAAAAAAACCTAGTTGTTTTTGAAGCTTTTGGATTTTTGGATAATTTTCGAAAATATAATGATTTTTCATGAAAAACTATTTTTCATTGATAAAGATACTAACAAGAAATATGTTCCCCAAATTTCATGATTTTTTGAATTTTTTAGAATTTTTAATGCATTTCTGAAATTCACCTCAAAAATAAAAAAAAACCTGAATTTCAAGTGCTAGTCGACTGGTAGTCTGAACCAGTCGACTGATCGACTGATAACATGCCCAGTAACCTTCTTTTATCAGATTTTAAGGCATGCTTTGGTAATTTTTGTTCCCTAGAGTTGATGCCATCCTTGTATAAACCTTGTTTAATATTTTTGATGGTGTCAAAGGGGGAGAAATATACATGTTTAAGTAAGGGGAGAATTGTATTTAGGGGGAGTTTCATGTATTAAGGGGGAGAGTTGTTAATCATGTTTATTTACATGCTTTCTTACCTTAATATTTTTATCAAATGTTTTACCTAACTTAAACGGATTGACACACATCAAATAGGGGTAGATTGTTAGGGAAATCAACCCGTGATATGGTTTTGATGTGTGTGACAAAGGGTTTAAGTTTGGATGTTTGGATTTGATATGTGCGTTGGAGTCTTGCATGACTTAGTAATTCACACATGGAGCATTGGCGACTTTCACCTCTCATGACTCGGTCCTTGAGTCGGTGAAGGATAGTTTTGCGGAAGCCGTGCGCTTGGAGCATCCGAGGGACCGTCAGACGAGGAGATTGGAGTGAAGCCGGAGGAAGTAGACTTCAGGGCGAGACGCGAAGGATGACGCTGCAGAGCTGTGTACTTGGCACATCCGAGGGACGTGGCCAGACGAAGACAACTTCAAAGGCGAGGGACTCCAAGGGATGAGAGTGAGCGAATGTAATCCGGGAAGGGGTAGTGCACTTAGGTGGAACTTGGCCAATTGGCTAAGTGTCGGATGGGATTTCCTGACATCAGTCGACTACCATGTAATGGTAGTCAACTACTCTAAGTCGACTATGACTCGACTAGTGTTTGAGTCTGGTTCATGTGCCAACAGTCGACTGCCATGGAATGACAATCGACTGCGAGACCACCAGTCGATTGATGAAGTCATCAGTTGACTGGTAGCAAGGGTTTCGGGCACAGAATGGAGTGTTCGCTTCTGGCACATGATTGATAGCTCCATCAGTTGACTGATGGTAAGATCAGTCGACTGATGTAGGAGCCGTTGGGTGAAATCCAACGTGAAAGAAGCCGTTAGTGGGAAACGGCTATAGGATCAGTCGACTGATTGGGGCATCAGTCGACTGATCCCATGTTAACGGTAAGAAACCTTCTTCTTCTATAAAAAGAAGGGGTGAGGGCATTTGGGAGCCTAATGCTTCAACTCATAACATCTCCCAAAGTGCTCTAAAGATCTTCCACTCTTCTACTTGTGCTAATTCTCATTCCATTGCAAGAAGAGTGGATTCTTGTGTAAAGAGGTTACCTCCATCTAGCTTGGTGCAAAGGAGAGAATAGTGAAAGCTTGAGGCGTGATTCACCTTGGACGAATCGGACCGTGGATTAGCGGCGAGGCCGTGAACCACGTTACATTGTGGTGTTAGCATTTGTGTTTCTATTCTCTATTTTTCTTAGTCTTTAATTGTTTGTATTAGTATATTCCGCTTGCGCTAATAGTGTTTGTAGATGAGAACCGAACGAACGATTTCCACCATCTACGATAAAGGCTATTCACCCCCCCTCTAGCCGGCCACCATCGACCCTACATGCTTGACTCAAGTACTTGGAGAAAAACCACACACCTCAAGTAACTAAGTGAAATACTAATAGCCTCTAAAGTTTATCATAGATACTCTTATCAGACCTTTTAAAGTCTAAATAACACCTTCATATTGACCACCCATAAAAAGGTAAATAACTATACCAGAGTGGAGCTCTATATCCATGACCAGTTGGAGACTTTTCCAGAATCGTAAAGTGAATCATGAATCACTATCAGATACGATACTCAAGGATACTCCATTAAACTGGAATCTCCTCACAGTATCAACCTATCAAGCAATTCAACAAGTTCATCTTACGGCTCGGTAGAAAATGAGCAGGCTTGGTTAATCGACCACCAATTACCCCAAACCACATCAAATCCTTTCCGAATTCTAGATAATCTCCCAACACAGTCATCGTACTGAGCTCCCACTATCATCTTGGTATGTAACCCACTGGTCACTAATATTCCACCTTTACTTGTTGGCACACCCAAACTATGAAATCAACCCATGTCCCACATGTCGTTCCATCAACAAGAACGTTCAACACTCACTATACTACAACGACCATTTAGATACACCCCGAAATAATCACCAGTCTCTAATGACGAATCTCTTGAAACAACTCTTCCTAATTCGAATACAATTCTGTAACCCACTATCCTCCTCAAAGACGGAGAATTACTTTCTCATAAGAGAAATCAATCTGCTGTCCAAAATCCACTCTACCACATATACTATAAGTAACTGGGAGACTATAATGACCAATCTCCCTTGTTATATCTGTCAGTGTTCTAGCAACTCTACGCAACTACCCAACAGCTAGCCAAAACACCATGAGCACTCCTACTCTATACTGTAGAGGAAATGTTGACCGCTAGAGGGTGGTGAATAGCATCGTTCTAGTACGTTGATGGAAATCGTTCGCGTTTGTCTCTACACAATCGTTAGCGTGCAGCGGAATAATAATAAAATAATAATGAAATAGACAAACACAATTCACAACACAAGTATTTAATGTGGTTCGGAACCGAATGGTTCCTACTCCACGGATCGAGCTCTAAAGAACTCTAGTGATGCACAAGCAACCACTAATCACAAATAACTCCTTCTCGACATAAGTCAGAGGTGGAGAAACCTCGTACAAGTTATCTTACAACAGTAAGAAATAAATATAAGCAAGATACAATACAAATATAAAAGACAAGTAAAGAAAACTTTACAACATTTTGCTTTTGATTGCTTGAATGCTTGGTTGCTTGACTTACACTTAGAGACCCTTTTTTGAAGCAACAAATCACCCCAAAATCTCTCAAGAACCATGGTTGATTTCCTCCTCCATGAGCTCCATTTAAAGCTGCTGCCTAGGCTAGAAATCACCAATCAGTCGACTGATGACACTGTTGCTATGAGACAACGGTGTAATCCACGCTGGAAAAATCCAACGGATAGGACATCAGTCGACTGATCATGTTGATCAGTCGACTGATGAAACATTCACTCGACTGCTAACCCCGCAGTCAAGTCTCGACTCTATTCTGTGCTGAAATTCTTGAGCACCAGTCGACTGATCACATGATCAGTCGACTGCTCAAGCCAGCTATCGACTGCCCACCTCTGGCAATCGACTGCTGGGACACTTTTTGCAGTCAAACCCTAGTTGACTCACACCAGTCGACTGCCATATGACACCAGTCGACTGGCACACCTCAAACACGAGGTTTTAACCTCAAACATGAGGTTTAACTCAAGTATGGTGTTCCCATACTTGCTAGACTATCCGTAGCCTAGACCTAAGCCTTCTATCCACCTCCGTCAGCCTCACGCCTCTCGGATCCCTCCATGTCATCCATGACTTGTTCATCCATTGGGCTAGCCTTTAGGTGCTTCCATCGGCTATGTCATGCTAACAGTGTCTACACCGCCAAGGCACATTGGGCTTACGCTGCCAAGACTCCGCTTGGACTTTACGCCTCCAACCATTGGACTTATGCTGCCAAGACTCCCGCTTGGACTTTACGCCGCTAATATCAAACCCATTGGACTTTCCAAATGCCAAGACTCAATCTTGGACTTTCCCTTGCCAACCCATGTTGGACTTTCCATGCCAAGACCTATGCTTGGACTTTTCCTTGCCAAGACCCATGCTTGGACTTTACATGCCAAGTACTCAAGAATTGGACTTTCCAAATGCCAAGTGTCCCACTTGGACTTTACATGCCATGGTCAACCCTAGTCAACCATCAAAATCCCTCTCGAGTCAAACTCGAGTCCGGTCAATCATGACCCGGGTCGATTGTGCCAACAATCTCCCCAAAACATTATCAGACATCAATGTCAAACATCAATGTCAACCTTCCATGTCAAACATCAAAACATCACTCGAGTCAAACTCGAGTCCGGTCAATCGTGACATGGGCCAATTGCACCAACAATCTCTCCCTTTTTGATGTTTGACAAAAACACATACCTTTGAGTAAGAACACATACTCAAATCTCCTTACCAATTATCCCAAATTAGTAATTCCAAACATTCTTCCCAATTCTTCGAATTGACAATTGATAACATCAATTGATAACATTCTCCCCCAAAACATTCTCCCCCTTTTTGACTAACATCAAAAAGGTTATCTCTCCAAGGAGATCAATGTCTCATGTCCCAATGAGATCTTACAATCTCTCCCTTGGTCCAAAAAATACCAAGGATGCCTACCATCTTCCTAGTGATAAGTCCCATATCACTCAAGAGAGGCAATCCTATACACTCTCCCAATTTCCAAATAGGGTATCTCAAAATTCCATTTTCCTCCTCATGAGAAAAAATATCATCCATCATCCCATGATGGATACCTCCCCCTAAAGGCTTGCTCCCCCTTTACCATTGCACCAACAATGTCCTTAGGAAGTCCTAAGCCAATAGGAACTCTAAACCATCAAAAATAAGGTTCAAAATTCAAACATGAACTCTCCACACCTTAAATTTGATACATCATCCTAACACCTCTCCTAATCCATATCCAATCGATTTTCACCCTTTATAATGCTTTCCAAAGTATATCCTAGAGTTAGGAGTGGTTAGGGAACTTTACCATGGCTGAAAATGGGCTAAACAACCTTGTTTTTTCCAAAATCAGCCTGGCAGTAGACTTTATCAGAGATTAGTCGACTGCCGTGTCCATCAGTCGACTGTCACCAAGGGCAGTTGACTGATAACTGAAAATCTCGATTTTTAGTTATCAAAAATGAGATTTGAAAATTCATAAATAATTATACGTATATCAAAAAATCATGAAAATTCATATGTATAATACTTATGACTAATACAATGGGTGAAAAATGTTAGAAAAATATTTTACCCATAAAATATCAAAATTGATACAAAATTCAAAAGTGAAGAAAAATTTCAATATTTTAGCTCACTTTGTATCAATTTCATCAATGGTGATTGCTATCAAAAGATAGACTTCACCAAGGTTTTCTAAAAGGATTATAAAATGTTTTTAAAACCTTATTTTGGATCATATTCCTTGGGATCAATGTACATGACTTGTACACAAGCTTTCCCAATGATCCACCAATGATTTTAAATGAGTTTGAGTTCATCTAGATGCAAAAACTATGCACCTTGAACTTAACTCATATCCTATCATCTCACATGTATCTAGAGTGTATAAATACACATACATGTCAATGTGATGTGAGATGTGGATTTTGTTCTCCTAATCTAGGGTTTTATGCATTCTCTAAAGCAACCCTACTTGATTCCCTTATAAATGAGACTTCAAGTCATGCCATTGTGCTTAAATCAATTTTCATTTACTTAAATGCATGAATGATCATGGCATAAATGATAGCATAAGTAAACATGACCAATGATCATGATGTCATGACATATGATACAACTTAAGAATACATGACATTTAACCTAACCCAAAGCATGATCATGACATTTTAAATGATTAAAAATAGATATGATGTCATGACATGTTATATGACAAACAAGACATGGAAAATAAAAGGTATAGATATATTAATACCTAAAACTTAGTATTAATTGTCATTTGATATAATTAAGTATATTTTGCCATAATACCAATTTTCTCCCAAATGTGCCAAAAACCCAAAATGGCACACTATGACTTCTAAACCTAAATTGTGCCAATTTAATTGATTTTTCATAATCCCAACAATGTATTGTCACATCCTAAAATCTTTTAGGATCAAAGATTAAACCTATTTCCAAGGTATCCATAACCTTGAAAATAACCTAAAGTGCCACCTTTACCATGGTTAGGTTAACTACTCAACCATTTAAAGTTGGCACACCCTAAACTCATATAGCGTGAATCAATCACACTCTTAGGAACCCAAAACCTATTTGAGCTCCTAGGGTTAATTAGGTATTCCTTAGGGATAACCTCCCTAGATACCCTCCTAATGACCCTCCTAGGTTTAGAAGCCTTGGTCATTTGGGTTCTATCATGGTTAACCTTAAGGATTGCCTCCCTAGTAACCTTCTTAGTGGTCTTCCTAGGTTTCATGGAAATCTTGGCCACTAAGCACCTACCTTGGTCAACTCTAGGGATGACTTCCCTTGTGACCTTGGTATTCCTAGACCTAGTTTGTGTTCCATAATCAAATGGAACACTATGATAAGCCACCTTAGGTTTAGGTTTGTGACCCAAACCTTTCTTGCCCTTGGTTGACTCTTGTCTCTTAGGCCCTAGGTGTTGACTCTTGGACCTAGACCCTTGACTTTCACCATTTAATCCTTTTATTTGGTTTTGCATAATTCTAAGGGTCTTTTCCATTTTCTCAAGCCTTGAACTGAAGGCTCAATTTTCAACCTCTAATTGCCCAATTTTTGAATTTTGATTTAATCCTTGGGCATGGTTCTTCCTAGGCATATGCCTAATCTATTTGGGGTTAAAACCTAGGTGCTCTTGTACCATTCTAATTGTCTCCCTAGGTAGAATTGGTCTAGAAATATTTGACCTAGATTGGTCTTTATATAAGATATTTTTAGGGACATTAGTCCCAAATTTCTCCTTAGTTTCAAAGTGAATATTCTTAGCTCCTAGGCAAAAATATTTGTTATTTATAGCATGCTTTTCATGATAAATAGCAAGTGAATTGAAATTCCTAGCATGCTTTTGTCTATTAACTAAAGAAGAAGCATTACTAAATTTTACCTTAGGGATTGCTTTAGAAGCTACCCCTACATGTGATACTCCCTCTTGAGTCTTCTTGCTCCCCCTAGAGCATTGACTCCTATAGTGCCCCTTTTGATGGCACTTTAAGCAAATGATGTGCTCCTTGCTCCTTTGAGTTGAGGCACCGGTCTCCTTGACTTTTTTGTTTACTGTTGGTGCAAGAGAAGCTTTCTTTACTTTCTTTGGGTATTTGCTCTTGTGGTGCCCGACTTCCCTACACTCAAAGCATATAATATGAATTTTATTATTAATTAGCATGCTTGAGTTACCTAGGGTGGTGGTCAGGTTCTCTTGAGCTTGCTCTTCCTCTCTACCGGATGTAGATGGCTCCTCTTGAGGTTGCTCCGGTGTGGATGGTCTCTCCTCCCCCTCAATCCTTGACGTGGAGGCTTCTTCCACTTTTTCTTCCTCTTCCACCGATTCGGAGGTTGACTCCCTATCAACTTCCGAATCCTCACTCACTTGTGAGGATGAGGATTCATCTTTGGCCTCCTCTTCTTGAGCCAGTGATGGGTGTTCATGGAGCTTGGCCAATTTCCTCCAAAGCTCCTTGACATCCATACAATCACCTAGTATACACAAGAAGTCATTAGGAATTAAATCAAAAATAAATTTAATTACCTTCTTGTTCTTCTCGAATCTTTGGAGTTGTTCCTCACTCCATCTCTTCTTTTTGAGGAAGCCACCTTTTGGTCCTCTTGGATATTCAAATCCTTCCATTAAGATGGACCACTCCACAAAATCTCTCATCATAATAAAATCTTCAATTCTTCTCTTCCAAGAATTGAAGCCTTCTCGTCCATATAGGGTGTAAGGCATCAGTGTGTTGATGTCCCAACCTAGTTGTTGTTCCAACTCCATCTTCACCCTCTAGCATCTTTGTCTTAGCTCCCGGCGGTTAGTCCGTAGAAGAGCCCCAGGCTCTGATACAAATTGTAGAGGAAATGTTGACCGCTAGAGGGGGGGGGGGTGAATAGCGTCATTCTAGTACGTTGATGGAAATCGTTCGTGTTCGTCTCTGCACAATCGTTAGCGCACAGCGGACTAATAATAAAGCAATAATGAAATAGACAAACACAATTCACAACACAAGTATTTAACGTGGTTCAGAACTGAATGGTTCATACTCCACGGATCGAGCTCTAAAGAGCTCTAGTTATGCACACGGAACCACTAATCACAAATAACTCCTTCTTGACACAAGTCGGAGGTGGAGAAACCTCGTACAAGTTATCTTACAACAATAAGAAATAAATACAAGCAAGATACAATACAAATACAAAAGACAAGTAAAGAAATCTTTACAACACTTTGCTTTTGATTGCTTGAATGCTTGGTTGCTTGACTTGCACTTGGAGACCCTGATTTGCAGCAAGAAATCGCCCCAAAAGCTCTCAAGAACCATGGTTGATTTCCTCCTCCACGTGCTCCATTTAAAGCTACTGCCTGGGCTAGAAATCGCCGATCAATCGACTGCTCGGGACCATCAGTCGACTGATGACACAGTTGTTGTGAGACAACGGTGTAATCCACGCTGGAAAAATCCAACAGATAGAACATCAGTTGACTGATCATTTCCATCAGTTGACTGATGGAGCCTTCACTCGACTGCTAACCCCGCAGTCGAGTCTCGACTCCATTCTGTGCCGAAATTCTTGAGCATCAGTCGACTGATCACACGATTAGTCCACTGCTCGAGCTAGCAGTCGACTGCCCACCTTTGGCAGTCGACTACTGGAGAACTTCCCACAGTCAAACCCTAGTTGACTTACACCAGTCGACTGTCATATGACAGCAGTCAACTGGCACACCTCAAACATGAGGTTTTAACCTCAAAAATGAGGTTTAACCCAAGTATGGTGCCCCCATACTTGCTAGACCACCCGTAGCCTATACCTAAGTCTTCTAGCCACCTCCATCAGCTTCGCGCCTCTCTGATCCCTCCAAGTCATCAATGACTTGTTCATCCATTGCGATAGCCTTCAGGTGCTTCCATCGACTATGTCATGCTAACGATGTCTACACCGCCAAGGCACATTGGGCTTACGCTGCCAAGACTCTGCTTGGACTTTACGCCGCCAACCATTGGACTTATGCTGCCAGGACTCCCGCTTGGACTTTACGCCGCCAATATCAAACCCCTTGGACATTGCAAATGCCAAGACTCAAGCATTGACTTTCCCTTGCCAACCCATGTTGGACTTTCCATGCCAAGACCCATGCTTGGACATTTCCTTGCCAAGTACTCAAGACTTGGACTTTCCAAATATCAAGTGTCCCACTTGGACTTTCCATACCATGGTCAACCCTAGTCAACCATCAAAATCTCTCTCGAGTCAAACTCGAGTCCGGTCAATCATGACCTGGGTCGATTATGCCAACAATCTCCTCAAAATATTATCAGACATCAATGTCAACCTTCCATGTCAAACATCAAACATCACTCGAGTCAAACTCGAGTCCGGTCAATCGTGACCTGGGTCGATTCCTGGGCCGATTGCACCAACACATACATCTACATCCCCTCAGCTATCGTAAGCATAGGATATGTCCCATTCAACTGCATCGAAATCGTTCCAATCCCTATAATGATGCATTTGCGTATAATATCCTTCCATGCACCTCGAAAGGATTAACTAATACTCGTGCAAAAGTTAACCACCATCTAGGTCCTGAAAACTAGGTTAACAAGCTTTTGACCAAGTGAATGCCATCACCTACTTGGTCAAACAAGTCCATGGTATAGTAATGCTAAAACGTTCTATCCACATCTACAGTAATAACCAAATCATATAAGAAAACCACCATCTACGATGGCTGAGTGTGCAACTCCAACTACCACCATCAACAGTGGCCAAGTTACGCAACTCCAACAACCATAAACTGATCCAATCGTGTCCAGAATACACGATTTCTCAAATCCATGGATGACTAAATCGTTAAGTATGTATAACAACATTTTCAAAGGCTCATAAAATTCATACCAAGTATGAAATTGTCATATCTACACACCTGCATCCTCTTTACTCTAAGCTAATAATATATCAATCATCACAACGATAATGATAATTGTATGACACCATGTCACTATAATATCAACACACCAATCCTAAATTAGCCCTAGAGTATACACAGGTGTCCTTTAGTCGATCCCAACAGATCATCTATCCATAATGAAGGTTATTCATTCTCAACAACTACCGCATTCCATCATCGATAATTGATGCATAATCTCAACGGTTCATCTCTCTTTTAAGAAAGAGTTCTGGATCTTCTCGAGAAGAACGATTGGAACAAATAAATCTCCCATCTAATACCTCCTATAATCATAACTTTCATTCTTCCAATTTTCATAGTGTTTAGCAACACCGATACCAATAAAAGTATCTCCTGGTAAAATCGTTATTCTAACAAATACCTCCTGTGCATAATCAACCTTGCCAACTTTGCAAAACCGATCAATGAGGGTATCAAACAACTCGATTAGGCTCACAAACAAACGAATGACATTGCATTGAGTACATCATGAGCTTCAACTACTTGTGTTCTTTACACCAACCATCACCCAATGCACCATAAGTAAAACATTTGGCTCTAAAATATCATTACCTCAATCGATAAGGTAATCATCAGAAATTTTCTCCCGATATGAGGTCTTTAGTATCGAAACTATTTCCGAAATCACTCCAATCGCATACTCCACTTGTCTATGCGGTGGCAAGCCTGGGAGTTCATCTGAAACTACATCCGAATACTCTCGAATTATACGCACATCTGAGAGACATATCATACCATAATTTCAACAATGTAATCATCCGTAAGGATATGTCTATAGTAAAGGTATGTCTATCAAAGTCTAAGGGCATCCTTTGACTTCTTGGTTGTTGGTCAACATCTTACCTGATGGTAAAGATACCACCAATCCACATAATCTGAATATAGAAATCCTTCTCATCCTATCTCAGAATGGTCTAGACGAAGATACCTATAAACTACCAGTATCTCTCAATATATCAACTGAGAGAGTAAACTAAAGTAATACCTTGAATGACCAATCCTTTGACCCTCTGTGTCTTCTCTCTATTAATCATATAAACTCGTCCAACTTCTGCTCATGGCGCCTGAGCATATGTAGGTGCAAAAGACTACCCTGGAGGAACTGACATCAACTGTTGATACTGAAATACAAACCAATCGACTTTAATGGAGGTAGCAAACACTGTTGTACTAGTCACGAGTACACCACCAACTGTAAGGTACTGAAGAACTGCCAACATCGTAGCACGCTCCAACTCTGTAAATAATATAGCTGCAACTGAAGAATACAAAATAGATATGACCATCGTCGTATACTATCTTGATGCACACAAATGCGACCTCAAATCTCGCGATGGAGACCGTCGAGGACTCGAAGCACACCCTCACACTCAATGCCCGCAAGTGCACGAATGTCGACAAGTAATAAAAAGATTATCGATCCCACAGGGACTGAGATTCGAGTACTGATTTGGTAAGTGGACATTATTGTTCGGAATTCAGCTCTAAGGGTTGTGATTGCGAGGGTTAATGGCGGTCCTAACTCAATACGGTGTCACACGGAAGAAGAAAAAGGTAGTTGCGAGTCTTTGGAAGGGATTCTAGGATTTCGATTTCACTTGTGTGTCGCAGAACACGTTGTCAATTGATTTTTGTCTATGTTTCTAGCTATGATTTTGTGGAAAGGACATCATACACTCCCCCGATGAGCCTTCGCATCTATCGGAAGCTACCTCTGCCATACCAGGTCGACCCCTAGCCTTAGGACAGGATAGTCGGTACGAGGATGCTGAATTGATCCCTGTGATGAGTCAAAAATAGGGCGCGTTTCCTACTCTATCGCATCCTTCTACCCATGGTTACGGGAGATGAGACCAATTCCTAGGTTCCTCCTTAATTCTCTTAAATCTTAGATACGAGGGCTATCACCCCTCGTATCGGCTAACACAATAGATAGAAAACCAAAACGCATAGATATCGGTCTAAACTAATACCAATTGCAAATACAAATTCAAGAATAGAATTTAATTTGGAATAACATGTTCTACGTACACAAACTACTCCCTAATCCTAGAATCGAAGAGTCTACTCCATAAATAAGAGAGGAGAAACACAAAGCACAATCATGTTCATATAAAAAATGGAAATTATGCAAAGAACAGAAATTACAATGCAATGTGGATCTTCTCTTTGTCGTTGAAGTGCAGAACTTGGATCTCTGGTGGCTTTCTTCCTCCCCGTTGTGAGTTCTCGAAGCTTTTTAGGGCGTCGAAGTGTCATCCCAGTCGTCATGCCTCCTCCCTAGGGTTTGGGCATAACCTCCTTTATATAGACATCAGCCTGGATCTCTCCAAAATCTAGAAAATAACCGACTCACATTAGAATCGCATAGTGCCACACGGCCAGGCCATGTGTGGCACTGCGGCACTGGCCGTGTGTTTTCACAGGGTCGGGTCATGTGTCATTCTGCTCTAGCTGCCAAATGTCTTTTTTTCGCTCCAAAAGTGTGCCATTTTCCCCGTATAATGTTGTCCTGCACACAAAAGTACAACGAGCAGATCTCCGAACCAGAAAATAGGAAATGCATGCAAAAAAAGTAAAATATGCATAAAACAAACATAAAACGAAATGAGATGTGAGTGAAAACTACTCCTAAAACCCTATATGTTTTGCTCACATCAATACCCCCAGACATAGATCTTTGCTTGTCCTCAAGCAAACCTTAGTGCCATGAAATTTTAAAAAGGTATTGTTCTATACTTAGCATATTAACTAGATTTATCAAGTGGTATTTGCAATCAAAGCAAAATAGATATGTCTAGAAATTCACTAAGTTAGCTCCTCGTGCTCATGGTAAGCGAATCTTCTTAGGGGATACCCGTTCAATGGTAAGTTAAGTCATCATCCTATAGCTTTCCTAAGGTCTCCGGCTCTTAGACACTTACTGCCCAAAGAGAGGATCGCTCCCTAGATCTAGCACAAAGCCTCAAAGTTGTGCTCGGTATTGAGAGAAATTGGTAGGTGTTTCCCCAATAACCTAACTCGGTCTCAAAGGGGCACCAAACCATTTCCAACCACGACAACTGTTTTTATCCCTCACAATATTTTTCAATCAATTTTTTTTCTCTCTCTTGGGATTTTGATTTTTTCGAATGAGCTTCCACAATCCGAGCATCTCCAATAACTAAAATGCTAAATCTAGAGTCACTTATGGATTCTAAAGTACTAGACTACTGAGATGAATCATAACTAAGTACGTACTAGATTTTTCCTTTCAGAATTTTCGTCATGTGTAGGTGTAAAATAAAAGCAAACCAGTGTAAGTCTAGAACATTCATTAGAGCAAATAAAATAAAATACCACGAGGTAAATGAAGTTAAGCTACTCATGGAAACAACTCATGAAGAAAACTTTAAAAATACTACTGAGGCAGCTTATAGATAACAAAAACTAAGTGCTGAAAGAAATTAAAAACTCTATGTATGAACAAATGAATGCTAATAAAAATGCAAATGACAGGAAAGAAACTACTGCTAGAAACAAAATAAATCATGACTCGGGGCCCCCCAGACTTAAGTGAAGCATACCTTTAGTATGGTGGACGAGGTGGATAGTCTGGTAGCCTCGGCATCTCGAGGTCCTGGGAGAATCTGGTGTTGAGCCATTGATGCCACATGTACATGTGGTCGATCTGAGAGTTGGTCGATGCGGCGACTGCTTGGTGTTCCTACTCCCTAGACCACTGTGCCTGCTGGGCACGCATGTGCTACCACATCTCCTAGCGGTAGGTGGCCTCCTCCTAGCGACGGACAACCTCCTCCTGGAAGTAGACGTGAGTCTCGACGTAGAACTCCTCAGCCCACTGGAAGTGCTCCCGGAAGCCTTGAAACTCTACCTATGTGTAGGTGCTCTGCTGCTCCCATCGCTGCCTTTGCGTCTGCTGCTCGGTATATATGTCGTCGAGGCACGATCATAACTCTAAAAAATCATAGGCAGATGTACCTGCATCCTACTCAAAAGTAGTAAAAGGTGGCGGTACATGTGTAGGCTCATGTCGACGTGGACTAGGTGGGCTCTTATATGTGTGTGGACTAGAGGGAGAGTGATGTACAGGGGGATAGATAGGTACCGAAGTGGATGGTCCCTCACATGGTGGGGACTCCACTATCAGGTCTAAATGCTAGTTGACGCGTGTGGTGATGGTGGTACGATCGGGGTCAGGGAGCCTAAGGGCTTTTAGATTTTTCCTCACAAAGCATAAGGAGTGTCCCTCTCTTACAATCATCTTCATGGCCATACACACTCCCAGGTCGATCCTAGGGCTCCCCTCTAAGCTATCTAGTGCGGTGTAATCGTACCCCATCCTATGATAAATGTGGGTAAGTAGGCCCCCCCCCCCCCCAATAATCTCTCCTCTAGCCGCTTTGCCCATTTTCACTAGGTGTCTAATGAAATGGGACCCTACATCAATGCTACTACTTTCTTGTAGTATATCCCACAAGAAAAGTAGCTCACTTGCTCTTACTACACCGTCACTCTCCCCATGACCAAAAATAGTACTTGCCATGATTCGGTTCAGGTACCAAAAAATGGTGTTTTAGAGGAGCAATGCTTTGGCCCTATAAGGGTCATAAGTCTGTTCTCTTGTCAATTCGGTCCAAAAGATTCGAGAGTTAAACCCAATAGGGGTTCTTATCTCTCCCCAAAAGGCAAGCCAAAACATGTGTTTCATTGGTGTAATGTCCATTCATGTTCAGTGTTAAATAACCTAAAGGTAATCCTACCCTCTTTTCTCTCTCTACCCGTTAAAACCTCAGCTTCTAAAGAACTTAAACACTCTAAACTATCCTAGGATAGGTTGGGTGCCTTATCCCCATTATCTCTCCCCACCCCATTTTTACAAATAGGGATTTAATATCACCTAGAAAACCTAGGGATTCTAATAAATCTTCATCAAGATATCTAGTTGTTGTGATTCTTCTAGTAGCAATCATGTCATATCTATCCATATGCTCATTATTTCGAAAAAGAAGGGTTGGAAGAGTGTTACCTTCCTCTGGAGCTGGAGGGGCGTCCATTCTCCTTGTTCTTTGCTCCGAAGCACTAGATCGAGATTTCACTTGCTTTGTCCTCCTCATCCTTACTTCTTTTGGGCTTCCTTTAAGGTTGGAAAAAACTTCTAGGTGGTGGGGGAAGATGGATTCACACGACTAGGGCAAGAGGAATCAAAGCACATGACGCATTTGGGCAAAAACACATGGTGCATTATATTTAACCCCTATGCGACACGACCGTGTGAAAACACACGACCATGCCATGTGCACCGTTGGAAGGTGGGACATGACCGTGTGAAAACACACGACCAAGCCGTGTGCCCCCTGTTTCCTTCTCATGGTGCACAATAGTCGACTTCTCCTTACTCGCTCAGTCGTGTAGGTTCAAAGTGATTTTTATTTTTACCTAGTAGGTTCTTTCTAGTCATAATTCATGTTTAAAATGCTAAATGAATAGAATCCAAAGTTCAAATTAAACAAAAGAAAGAAAACATAGAAACTAAACTTGGGTTGCCTCCCAAGGAGCGCTTTGTTTAAGGTCTTTTAGCTCGACCCTACTCCATTGTCTCAACTTGGCTCCAGAGGTTATGTAAACCTTCATTCATCCGTCTCAGAGTTGACATCAAGTGGGTTTGACTCTACCCTACTGAAAGTGTATCCGTCTATGAAGGGCGCTCTATACTCTAACAGATTGAAGAGGATGATCTCCCCGTCTACCTCCAAGGAGATCTTGTGGGCCTTTACATCTATAAATGCTCCTGCAGTTGCCAGAAAGGGTCTTCCCAAAATGATAGGATTCTGGGGATTTGGTCCTGTGTCGAGTATAATAAAATCTGTGTGTATCACGAAATTCTCAATGACCACAGGCACATGTGCTAGCATGCCGATGAGTTCCTTGACTGAGTCGTCCCCTATATGAATACCAAGGTTCATTGGTTGGATCCCATTCAGTCTCATCTTCAAATAGTATGCGCAGGGCATCCCACTTACTGATGACCCCAAGTCGCACAATGCTTCATCAAAGCTTTCCCCATAAATTGAGCAGGGGATAACAAATTCACCAGGGTCCTCAAGCTGGGGTAGAATTTTATCTTCAATTTTTGTTTGGTCGGGTAGGGTGGAAATCATGGTTGCACACCCTTTGGTAGATCTGTTCTTCTGACCTGCTCTTTCGCCATATATTCCCTCCTCCTTGACTTGACTTACTCAGGTAATGATGGAGAACTATCCATAGGTTGTGACACGGTTTGGGCTATTTGGGCCACTTGTGTTTCCAACATCCACGTGTGACTTGCAAGACCGTCAACAGTAGCCTTCAAATCTTTAAGTGACTCTTCTGTTTTCTGATGTTGGCATCGAAACTCTTCATTGGCCTTTGTTTGGGTAGCAATGAAGTCTTCCATCATCAGTTCTAGCCTAGACTTCTATGGTTGTTGCTAGCCATTGCCTTGTTGTTGCCCATACCCTCATGATGGTTGGAAATTCCCTTATTCCGATAGAAAAAATTCGAGTGATTCCTCCATCCGGAATTGTAAGTACTAGAGTATGGGTTATTGGGCCTTTGATTATAACCCCCAACCACATCGACATGCTCAATATGCTCTTCTAAGCCACCCGACCCACCATAGTGGCCCTCCTGATACGCTGCTGCTCCCTCTCCAAAGTCATTTATCAGGGATCCTTGGAAGGCTAGAGGGGGGTGAATAGCCTCTTTTTCGAGTTCTACAAAAGGGTTAGCAGAAGAAAAACAAGAAGTTAAACGAAATTGAGAAGCCAGAAAATACAATCGCTAACAAGGAAATTTACGTGGTTCGGAGATAAAACTGTTGGTGCAATCGGCCCAGGTCACGATTGACCAGGACTCGAGTTTGGCTCGAGTGAATTTTTGATGTGTTTTGATGTTTCGACAAAAACATGTGACAATATAATTGTCAAGGAAAGTCCAAGCATGGGTCTTGGCAAATGGAAAGTCCAACATGAGTTGGCAAGGAAAGTCCAAGCATGGTCTTGGCATGGAAAGTCTAACATGGGTTAGCATTTGAAGTCCAAGGGGTTTAATATTGGCGGCGTAAAGTCCAAGCGGTAGTCTTGGCAGCACAAGTCCAATGGTTGGCGGCGTAAAGTCCAAGCGGAGTCTTGGCGGTGTAAGTCCAATGTGCCTTGGCGGTGTAGACACCGTTAGCATGACATAGCCGACGGAAGCACCTGAAGGCTAGCGCGATGGATGAACAAGTCATGGATGACTTGGAGGGATCCGAGAGGTGTGAGGCTGATGGAGGTGGCTAGAAGGCTTAGGTCTAGGCTAAGGGTGGTCTAGCAAGTATGGGGGAACCATATTTGAGTTAAAACCTCATGTTTGAGGTGTGCCAGTCGACTGGTGCCATGTGGCAGTCGACTGGACCGAGTCAACTAGGGTTTGACTGCGGGTTATGGCCTAGCGATCATTGCCATAGGTTAGCGGTCGGTGATGGATCAGCGATCGGCCCGATCGTGTGATCAGTCGACTGGTGCTCGAGAATTCAGCCACAGAATGGAGTCGAGACTCGACTGGTCGAGTGAGGACTCCATCAGTCGACTGATGGTCACAATCAGTCGACTGATGGTAGTTCCGTTGGACTTATCCAACGTGGAACTAGCCGTTGTCTCACGACAACAGTGGCATCAGTCGACTGATGGTCCCGATCAGTCGACTGATAGACTTTTTCCAGCACAGGTTGAAGCTATATATGGAGCTCGTGATGGAGGAAAAAGATATCGGTTCTTGAGGGCTATTGGGGCGATTTGTTGGTGCAAATCAGGTCTCCAAGTGCAAGCAAGCAACCAAGCATTCAAGCAATCAAAACAAGTGTTGTAAAGTCTTTTCTTTACTTGTATTTCATATTTACATTGTATATTGCTTGTATTTCGTTCTTACTGTTGTAAGATCTATTGTAAGGGGTTTCTCCGCCTCCGACTTGTGTCGAGAAGGAGTGTTTATCATTAGTGAGTGCGTGTGCATCACTAGGGCTCTTTAGAGCTCGATCCATGGAGTAGGAACCGTGCGGTTCCGAACCACGTTATGTCATTGTGTTAGCTTGTTGTCTATTTCATTATTGCTTTTATTACTTCTATTTCCGCTGTGCACTAACAAAATTGTAGACACAAACGCGATTGAATTCTATCTACGCTATTCACCCCCCGTCTAGCCGTTCCAAAGGTCCTAACAAGTGGTATCAGAGCCCGGGGCTCTTCTACGGATTAACAACCGGGAGCTAAGGCAAAAGGCTAGAGGATGAAGATGGAATTCCAAGACAAGCTTGGATGGGAAATCAACACTCCACCTCCATATGATCCAGATTTTCGCATGGAGAGCAAGAATGGAAACATTCTTGATGATGAACATAGAGGATTGGTTCATCCTCATTGAAGGTCTTGAACCCCTAGGGATAAGAAGGAATGTCCTAAAATTGAAAAAGTGGACCCAGAGCAGCGCCAAAAGCTCAAGACCGTTAAGGTAACAGGAAGATTTAATTCCTAATGATGTTTTGTGCAAGTTAGGGGATTACATGTATGCCAAGGAGCTATGGAGAAAATTGGCAAGATACCATGAGGAGAGTTCATCCTCAAGTGAAAGTGAGGAATCGGAAGTTGAGATGGAGTCAACTTCCGAATCGGAGAAAGAAGAAGTAGAGGAGGTGGAAGAAGCATCTACTTCTAGGATTGAGGAGGAGAGACCATCCTCTACACCGGAGCAACCTCAAGAAGAGCTCTCAACATCCGATCAAGATGAGGAAGCTCAAAATTCAATTCCGGCACCTACCACCACCCTAGGTAACTCAAACACTTTACTTTCAAATAAAAATTATATTATGTGCTTTGAGTGTAGGGAGTATGGGCATTACAAGAGAAAATGCCCAAAGAGGATCAAGAAAGCTCCTCCGGCGCCTAAAAGTCAACAAAGTCAGCGGGCCGGTTCTCCAAGACAAAGAGCAAGGAGCATGTCATTTGCTTCAAATGCCGACTACTAGGGTCATTACGAGTCAATGCCCAAAGAAGAAGAAGAAGGGCAAAGGAGCATCACAAGTAGGGGGAGCCACTAAGGCAAACCCTAAGGTATATTTAAATAATGCTCCGACTAATTTAAAGCATGCTAGAACTAATTTTAGCAATTGTGGTATGTATCATAAAGAGCATGCTAGAAATAACAAACATATGTGTTTAGGAGCTAAGAATGTTCACCTTAAGAATAAGGAGAAATTTGGGACTAATGTTCCTAGAAAAACAATACCTAAGAAATCTATTAAGAAAATCCAAGAACATCTAGGTTTTAATCCAAAATGGACTAGGTATTCGCCAAGAAAGTCCAATGCCCATGATTTAAATAAAAATTCTAAAATTGGGCAATTAGAATTAGAGAACCAAGCCTTGAGGTCAAGGCTTGAGAAATTGGAAAAAGACCCTAAACAAGATACAAAATCAATTTCAAGGGTCAAATTGTCAAACTCTAGGATCTAAGAGTCAAAAGTCAACCAAGGGCAAGAATGGTTTGGGTCACAAACCTAAGTCCAAGGTGACTTACCATAGTGTTCCATTCGACTATGGGACACTAACTAGGTCTAGGAAGACCAAGGTCAATGGGGAAGTCATTCCTAGAGTTGACCAAGGTTTGTGCCTATTGGCCATGGTTTCGAAGAAACCTAGGATGGCCACTAAGAAGGTTGTTAGGGAGTCAATCCCTAAGGTTAACCTAGGCAAGACCAAAATGACCAAGGCTAATAAGCCTAGGAGGGTCATTAGGAAGGTATCTAGGGAGGTTATCCCTAAGAAATATCTAATTAACCCTAGGAGCTCAAATCAATTTTGGGTTCCTAAGAGCGTGATTGATTCATGCTAAGATGGGGTTAGGGTGTGCCAACCTTGATTGGATGGGTAGTTAACTCAACCATGATAAAGGTGGCACTTTAGGTTACTTTCAAGATTATGGTTACCTTGGAAATATCCTTGAGCCTTAATTTTAAAGAAGTTTAGGTCGTGTCAATATATATCTTGAAAACATGAAAATCAATAAAATTGACACGATCTAGATTTAGAGGTCATAGTGTGTACCTTTGATTATTGGCACACTTTGGAAGGTCATGTATCAAGAAATGTGTGGTTAAGATGTAAAAGTAACACCTAGAGTGATACTCAAGTGCCACACAACTTGATGTCTTGTACTCACCATGCTTCATATGTTTTACCATATGTTTGCATGGAAGGAATGTCTAGGATAGATTACATCTCACAAAACAAGTCTTTTACCTTGATTGTGTATTTCAACACTTAGAAAGGGTGAGATGTTAGGTTTTGGAAATCATTGAATGTTAATGTTTGCAAAAATGAAATAAAATATTAAAATACATTAACAAATACATGAATAAAAGTATAATATCAATACATTCGATATACAAGATCTAACGTGATAAAATGGAATAATTAAGATGACGAAATCGAGATTTTTTGATTTTCAGAACTGGAAATCAGACATTAGTCGACTGATACAGTTATCGATCGGTATAACATATGTAGCGCGATACGATCGGCCATCGATCAGTGCTAGCTCCATGACTCATTGATCGAACATCGATCGATGAGGTCTATCGATTGGATGGTAATCGCATTCACCGAGGCCGAAGGTCATCGATCGAGTGCTCGATGAGCGATCGAGTGATATGCACATCACGATCGTGATGCTACTTTAGCACGCTGCGTTCTGAAGGTTCGACGATTGCGAGCCGGATCGATGATCACGGCAGTAAACCCGATAATAAACCGCCATCAGTCGACTGATGCTCCACATCAATCGACTGAATCGCTGTTTTAAAACGCGAACCGCTAGGGTTCAGCGTCTTCGCGCGACGAACTCTTTCTTCTTCCTTCGGTCTCTTATCGCCGTCTTCCTCTCCGACCAACTCTTCCAAAGTCCTAGGTTTGATAAACAAGCCTCTCCTCTTCCATCTTTGACCTATCTTGGAGCCCTAGTTCGCGCGATTTAGGGTTTATCTCTCTTGTTCCGTTTAGGGTTCCGGCGTCTGAAGCTTTCCGGCGACTTTTTCGGCGATCCTCAGCAACATTTGAGTCTTCCCTCCGGCACACACATTCAAATGGCGCCTAAGTAACGATTTTTCTTTCTGAACCCTAATTTTCATTTCCATTACAATTAAGGTTTATCTAATCGTGTATTGTTGACATTGCATGTCATATCATCACATTGCATTCATAATAGGAGAGTCCGTAGGAATGATCCACCCGAGAGTGAATCTCGATTGTACCAACCTATGTTGGTTAGGTACATCGATAGGAACTTTTTCGATAGGCATTGTAGTGATGTTATGGAATTAATTGCATACTACAATCTGATGAAAATCGTCTTGTGCACGCATCCAATTAATGATGACCTTATTAAGGAATTCTATCAAAACCTTAAAAAGGTGGATGACGGCCCTACATACACCACTCGCATTGCAAAACGCGAGTTAGAGTTCACTCCTGCGATACTGCAGGAGTTTCTCGAGTGTAGGCCTTCAGATGACACCTTTATCTTTTACCCTACCATGGACTTTCCTCTACCTGAGCCTTTTGCCCATATCTCTATGGAGTCCATGCATGAGCATATTTTTGGTTATCCTCGTCCACTGGCCCAGAATCTATTTCCTATCATCGAGTTATCTGCACCTGACAATGTCCTTTACAAGGTCATTGTTGGGTGTTTTCTGCCCATTGTCACTCGGGGTCTGGCCAAGATTCGGCCTCCCCATCTCTTTCTTCTATATGCCATGCGTCATCAGTTAGACATAAACTTTGCATTGAACATTTTCCACTGCATTGTGCACTTCACTTCCCCTGTACAAGGGAAAGTGCATATGTCATTTGGTCATATCATCACAGCATGGCTCGACTCCGTAGGCGTCAACATCCATAGGGGCTCTCTGCGACAGCTATCGGAGGTGTACGACTGTATATCAGTTCGTAACTTCTCATTAGCGAAGCTACGGATGGGCGCTGGACAGATGGAGTTGGCGCCACGACCACCACCAGTATGAGACAGGCCTCCTCCGCCACCCAGCGGCGACAGAGGACCACGAGGATGCGAGACCACGATGAGGATGACGGATGCCGCAGACACATCGTGGCCGTCCATCGATTCGTCGTGGCGGTACCGAGTCCAGATTTTAGGACTATCAGCAGTCGGTGGACTCTAGGCTGTTAGAGATACTGGCAGGCCAGGCATCCTTCAGCGCACGTCTCAATAGGATGGAGGAGTCCCAGGGCCGCATAGAGCAGCATCAGCTCGATATGCTAGAGATGATGCGGGCGACTCAGTCGGCGACCTCCTCACCGCCACCTCCTGCGGACGATTAGAGGATATTAGATTTTTTGTGTGGTTGTCATTTTTGTAGTGAGATTGAGCATAGCCAATCACCATTTTGAATGTAAAAGACAAATTTTAAGTTAAATGAAATCTTTGTTTCTGACAAATCTTGTGTGTATGAATGAATATTTATATAATTGTATTGCTATCATATACCATGTCATGACATTGTTTAGGGTTACCTTAGATGTCATGTGTTCTTAGATTTCATATTATGCCATGACATCATGATTATGATCATGTGTTTATCTATATCATCTCAAATGCCATAATCATTCATGCATTTAATTAAAATTGATTTAAGGACTATGACATGACTTGGAGTCCCATTTATAAGGGAATCAAGTAGGGTTGCCTTCGAAAAATGCATGAAACCCTAGTTTAGAGAGAATAAAACCCACATCTCACATCTAATTGACATGTATGTGTATTTATACACCATAGATGCATGTGAGATGCTAGGATATGAGTTAAGTTCAAGGTGCATAGCTTTTGTATCTAGATGAACTAAAACTCATCCAATTCCATTGTCGATCATTAGGAGAGCTCGTGTACAAGTCACATACATAGAGCTCAAGGAATATGATCCAAGATAAGGTTTTGAAAATATTTTAAAATCATTTTAGAAAAACTTGGTGAAGCCTATCTTTTGATAGCAATCACTATTGATGAAGTTGATACAAAGTAGGACCAAAACATTGAAAATTTCAATGGTTTTGAACTTTGTGCCAATTTCACTATTTTATGGGTAAAATAATTTTCAAACATTTTTCACCCATTGTATTAGTCATAAGTATTATACGTATCCAATTTCATGATTTTTCGATATAAATATAATTAGTTATGAATTTCCAAAACTCGATTCTGATAATTGAAATTGAAATTTGATTATCGATCAGCCTGAGTGGCGATCGGTGATGAGTGTGGCAATGTGATCGTATGGACGGAGTCGATTGCCAGTGATTTCGGAAAACTAAGTTTGGTTAGTCCATGTTCAGCCAGTAAAGGTCCTAACCACTCCTAACCTAGGATATGCTTTGGGAAACATTATAAAGGGTGAAAATCCATTGGATATGGATTAGGAGAGTTGTTTAGGGTTTGTATCAATTCTAAGGTGTTGGAAAGTTCAATGTTGAATTTCTAACCTTAATTTTGATGGTTTAGAGTTCCTATTGGCTTAGGGACTTCCCAAGGACATTGTTCGTGCAATGGTCAAGGGGGAGCAAGCCTTTAGGGGGAGGTATCCATCTTGAGATGATGGATGTGTTTTTCTCCTTGAATAGGAGAAGTTATTCGGAGAATATATCATCAATTGGAAAATTGATGGGTTTTTGAGAGACCCAATTTGGAAATTGGGAGAGAGTATAGGATTGCCTCTCTTGAGTGATATGGGACTTATCATTAGGAAGATGGTAGGCATCCTAAGTATTGTTGGATCAAGGGGGAGATTGTAAGATCTCATTGGGACATGAGACTTTGACCTCCTTGGAGAGAAGACCTTTTTGATGTTAGTCAAAAAGGGGGAGAATGTTTGGGAAAAACATTTGGAGAGTATTTACCAATTTGGGATAATTGGTAAAGGTTTTGAGTTAGTATTCTAACTCAAATTATTTGTTTGGTTTTTGTCAAACATCAAAAAGGGGGAGATTGTTGGTGCAATCGGCCCAGGTCACGATTGACCAGGACTCGAGTTTGGCTCGAGTGAAGTTTTGATGTGTTTTGATGTTTCGACAAAAACATGTGACAATATAATTGTCAAGGAAAGTCCAAGCATGGGTCTTGGCAAATGGAAAGTCCAACATGAGTTGGCAAGGAAAGTCCAAGCATGGTCTTGGCATGGAAAGTCTAACATGGGTTAGCATTTGAAGTCCAAGGGGTTTAATATTGGCGGCGTAAAGTCCAAGCGGTAGTCTTGGCAGCACAAGTCCAATGGTTGGCGGCGTAAAGTCCAAGCGGAGTCTTGGCGGCGTAAGTCCAATGTGCCTTGGCGGTGTAGACACCGTTAGCATGACATAGCCGACGGAAGCACCTGAAGGCTAGCGCGATGGATGAACAAGTCATGGATGACTTGGAGGGATCCAAGAGGCGTGAGGCTGATGGATGTGGCTAGAAGGCTTAGGTCTAGGCTAAGGGTGGTCTAGCAAGTATGGGGGAACCATATTTGAGTTAAAACCTCATGTTTGAGGTGTGCCAGTCGACTGGTGCCATGTGGCAGTCGACTGGACCGAGTCAACTAGGGTTTGACTGCGGGTTATGGCCTAGCGATCACGCCATAGGTTGGCGATCGGTGATGGATCGAGCGATCGGATCGTGTGATCGATCGGTGGTGCTCGAGAATTCGGCCACAGAATGGAATCGAGACTCGACTGGTCGAGTGAGGACTCCATCAGTCGATTGATGGTCACAATCAGTCGACTGATGGTAGTTCCGTTGGACTTATCCAACGTGGAACTAGCCGTTGTCTCACGACAATAATGGCATCAGTCGACTGATGGTCCTGATCAGTCGACTGATAGACTTTTTCCAGCACAGGTTGAAGCTATATATGGAGCTCGTGATGGAGGAAAAAGATATCGGTTCTTGAGGGCTATTGGGGCGATTTGTTGGTGCAAATCAGGTCTCCAAGTGCAAGCAAGCAACCAAGCATTCAAGCAATCAAAACAAGTGTTGAAAAGTCTTTTCTTTACTTGTATTTCATATTTACATTGTATATTGCTTGTATTTCGTTCTTATTGTTGTAAGATCTATTGTAAGGGGTTTCTCCGCCTCCGACTTGTGTTGAGAAGGAGTGTTTATCATTAGTGAGTGCGTGTGCATCACTAGGGCTCTTTAGAGCTCGATCCGTGGAGTAGAAACCGTGCGGTTCCGAACCACGTTATAACATTGTGTTAGCTTGTTGTCTATTTCGTTATTGCTTTTATTACTTCTATTTCCGCTGCGCACTAACGAAATTGTAGACACAAACGCGATTGAATTCTATCTACGCTATTCACCCCCCCTCTAGCCGTTCCAAAGGTCCTAACAAAAACTCCTACTCTACGGCGATCCTTAAGGTGGATCAACCCAAGCAATTCTCCACTAAAAACTTTCTTCTTACAAGACCCTCCTCTTCTTACAAAGATGAAGATGAAGATCAGAGAGGAGGGGAATTAAAAGCACTTAGAAAGCTTAGGAAAAACATGGGAGCTTGAGAGTATAATTGGAATTTAAGCACTAGCCTCCTCAAGCACCCCAAGCCCTCTTTTTATAGAGAGAGGGTTGTTTTTTCCATTGGGCCACGATCAGTCGACTGATGATGTAGATCAGTCAATTTCCGTCACGGCTAATGGCTTCTGATTAGCCAGATTCACGGGATACATAGGCATCATCATCCAATGGCAGGCTCATCAGTCGACTAATCCCTCCATCAGTCGACTGATGAAGTGATTAGTCGAGTGATCACGGCGAGAAGTCGAGTGAGACCCTATTATATGACCGATGTCGACTTGATCAGTCAATTACCAGTCTTGGTAGTCGACTGATGATGGGATCAGTCGACTTCCAACCCTTGGCAGTCGACTGATCATCAGGTTTTCAGCTTGACTCAGTCAAACACCTGATCAATATAGTGATACGATGTATCAATCGACTGATACTCGTCAAGTATGATAATTTCATTCTTGAATTAACTCCCTAGACCTAGACTCAACCTTCTAGCTCTTCCTTAAGCCTTGCGACTCCAGGATCTCTCCGAGTCCGTGACTTGTTCATCCTTTGCGCTTGATTCCAAGAGCTTCATTCAGTTTCATCATGTCATGGGTTTCTTTTTGCCAAAGTACACTTGGACTTTACGCTGCCAAGACTACATGCTTGGAGTTACGCCACCAAGACTTGCCTTTGGTCTTCCTTTGCCAAGGTTTGCTTGGACTTTTACGCCATTAAAACTATATGCTTGGACTTACACCACCAAGACCTTTCCTTGGACTTCTCTTTACCAAGATCACACTTGGACTTTTCTTTTACCAAGTCTTTATACTTGGATTTTTCTGTCACTTAAACATGTTCACAATTAGATCACAAAGCATTGCCTAACTTAGATGATTATCCAAACATCAAAACATATAAATGCTTGGGGCATTGTTGCACCAACAATCTCCCCCTTTTTGATATTTGACAATCATTTAAGTTAGGTCTTTAACATATGCACATAATGAAAGCATCATATTTCCAATATGAATTCTAACTTAAAGTTTCCTTCTCCCCCTTTGACATACATCAAAAAGATAAGGATTCATACAATGATAAGTTCATGAAAGAATTAAATTGGTTATGTCTTGAACTAAGGTATAAGATAGGTGTGAGGCTCCCCCTTAATCCAAGACATTGTTCATGATGTGTGAATAACATGTGGAGCAAAGCATAAGAAAAAGATATAAAGTTATGTCCTAACTTTGCACCAATAATATAATTTAGGGGATGAAAATATTTATATTATGAATCTCCCTCTAAAACATTGCATCAAACAGTCCTAAAATTTCTTTTTTACTGAAGATTATCATACCATAGTTTTAGGATGTTGGAATGTCAGTGGCAGGCTAGAGGGTGAATAGCCCTCTTTCATCGTACAGTGGAATACGATCGTTCGTTGTGCATCGCTTGTCTACAATTGTCATTAGCGCATCGGAAATAATAGAAATGATAACAACAATACAAGCACACAACAAAACACAAGATATACGTGGTTTGGAACCGAATGGTTCCTACTCCACGGGCGAGCTCACCGAGCTCTAGTTATGCGCATGACACTAACTAAACTCCTTCTCGACAACACGTCAGAGGTGGAGAAAACTCGTACAAGCTATTACAACAGTAATACTACAAGATTAAAGCTAATACAAAGACACTAAGAAATACAAGTAAAAAATGCTTTACAACTCTTTGTTTTGAATGCTTTCTTGTTGCTTGCTTTCGTTGGATCTTGAAGGTCTGGAATGCAGCAACAATTCCCATCCAAAGTCACCCTTAAAGTCTTGGCGAAATCCTATATCTTGAGCTCCATTTATAACCTGCATCAAGCTGATTTTGTGCCCATTAGTCGACTGATCGTGACCATCAGTCGACTGGTCCTGTAGCTGTTGTCTCACAACGACTTGATCCACGTTGGTAAAACTCCAACGAATCCATCATCAATCGATTGATGATACCCATCAGTCGACTTATGCTCCCATTAGTCGAGTGCTAGCATGAGCACTCGACTGGAAAACCTTCTGTGGCTAAAAACACTCCGATCAGTCGACTGATATCCCTCATCAGTCGACTGTGTTGGGTTTTCCTAGCCGCAAAAACCTCTTTTTGCGTTGCGGAAACCTCGGAAGCCCCGACCACGGATCCGTGCAAAGTATAAAAATAAAACTAACATATATGTATTTAATAACTTTAGATCTACTCTAGATCTACATGATAAGAAGTTACCCTTGAAGTGATGCCCTTCGCTTATACCGCTAATGGATTGCCGGAACTCGAGAGTGTCAAGTTCACACTCCTCTATTGGTATCCACACAAGCAATAGGTGGAGCAAAGACAATCTTGAGTGTGCTAGCACTCCTTGAAGGTCTCGGCAATGGAGGTTTGGGAGAGAAAGAGAGGAAGAGAGCCAAGGAAGAAGATGATCCAAGGAAGAAGAAGATGAAGTTACCCAAAAACAATTCACTCCTCATCAAGAAGTGGTCGGCCACTTCAAGGCTTTGGAGGTTATATGCATGCATGTAACTCCAAGAGCCAATGGCTCTTGGTCTCCCTCATGAGGTGGCACCACATGCTAAGTCAATGATGATGTAGAGCATCATCATTGGCCGGCCATGCCAAGTCATCATCATGACATGACATTTGGTCAAGTCAAACTTGACCTTTCATCTTCCCTCCCAAGTCAAGTCAAACTTGACCTCTTATCTCCAATGGTTGATCAAATCCAACCATTTGATTCAAGTCAATTTAATTTAATGAATCTCTATTCATTAATTTAAATTGATTTGATTAATCAAATCTAAATTAGACTCATTCAACACTTGAATCAAATTGAGTCCAACTCACTTAGTCTAATTAGGATTACTCTTAATCCAATTTGGTTCATCCCATGAACCTAATCTGTTGGGAGTATGGGGAATACAATCAAAGTCCCACATTGGTAAGACATGGAAAAGATCATGTGCTTATAAGAAAAAAGATATCTCCATTGGTATGAGGCCTTTTGGGTAAAGCCCAAAAATAAAACCATGAGGGCTTAGACCCAAAGTGGACAATATCATGCCATTGTGGAGATATGTGGAGCTTATAAGCACTAACAATTGGTATCAGAGTCATGGTCCATGTCAAGCCATGAACCTCGAACGAAGGAAGTTGAGCTCCCACATCCGGATCAAGAGAACCAGACATCAGGAAGGAAGTCTAGTTGGGTCGGGGGGACCGAACAACTGGCAGGAAGTCCTGGTGGGTTGAAGATCGGACATCAAGCAGAGAAAATCCTTCGAGGAGGGATAGGCTTGAGGGGGGGCCCAATGTGGTCCTTCGTTTGAGGGGGGGATTGTTGGGAGTATGGGGAATACAATCAAAGTCCCACATTGGTAAGACATGGAAAAGATCATGTGCTTATAAGAAAAAAGATATCTCCATTGGTATGAGGCCTTTTGGGTAAAGCCCAAAAATAAAACCATGAGGGCTTAGACCCAAAGTGGACAATATCATGCCATTGTGGAGATATGTGGAGCTTATAAGCACTAACATAATCCTCATGGTTCATCAAATGAACCTAATCTCCATCTAATTGCCCTTTTGTGTGTGACCCTATAGGTCTTTGTAACGTTGGAAATGCCCCTAAACCGATTTAGGAACATAAGCAATTAGCGGTATCTAGCAACACATTATTGCTACCCAAGTTACAAGAATGTTGAGCTCCAACATCACCTTTGTGACTACTAATTGTGCCTCTCACAATATGTGACAATGTCCCTCTATCCTTGACATCTAGATTGACCAATTGAGACATATATCATGTCATCCTCGGTACAATCTAGATCTTGAACTCCAAGTAGACTCACTCTAATCAAATGAGCTCAATATCTCATATTGACTCATTTGGGCATGGCCATGCATTTCGTGGTCTCACTCTATCAAGAATATCGATGTCACCCCCGTCATATAGGAGGGATAGATCCCATCTACATCACTCACATCCCTCCGCATAATTTGTTAGATACCCAATAATCGCCTTTATAGTCCACCCAGTTACGGGTGACCTTTCACGAAGCCAAAGTATGTAACTCCTTATGTAGGGAACCATGGTGACTTCAGGTATAAGGACTAATAGTCATACTAATAGCCACATGAGAAAGTATATGATACTCATATAACAATCCATGATACTTTCTCATGGTGAGTCATTCAGTATACATTCTCCAATGCATACCCATGTGTCAATTTGATATCTCATATCCATGACTTGTGAGATCAAGTCATCGTGTTGACCTACATGCTAGTCTCTATGCATTAACATTCTCCTTGAATGTTAATACTTGACTAGGAATGATTAAGAGTAGTGTTCTCTATATCATCTCATTATCGATTCAACTAATCGATTGATATAGATAAGAACCTACTACTCAAGGACATTATTATATTTAGTTATTTGGCACCAATACAAGTAAATATAATAACCATGCCTTTATAAATAGGAATATGATACAATAAAGTTCATACAACAATCATCACATGATTGGCTCTAGGGCTTTCACTAACAATCTCCCACTAGCACTAGTGCCAATCACCGTAGTATCTAATACCCAATGACCTAGTGTGGCCATCATGCTTTTTCTATGCCAAAGCCTTGGTCAAGGGATCCGCGATGTTAGCCTCTGTGGGTACTCTGTAAATCTTCACATCTCCTCTATCGATAATCTCTCGAATGAGATGGAAGTGCCGTAGTATGTGTTTGGTCCGCTGGTGTGAGCGAGGTTCTTTAGCCTGTGCAATCGCTCCATTATTGTCACAATAGAGCTCTATGGGATCTGCTATGCTAGGAACCACCCCAAGCTCAGTAATGAAATTGCGGATCCAAACTGCCTCCTTTGCTGCCTCTGATGGAGCAATATATTCGACTTCTATTGTAGAATCAGCAACGGTATCCTGCTTCGAACTCTTCTAGCTCACAACGCCACCATTCAAGCAAAACATGAACCCTGACTGCGATCCATAATCATCCTGGTCAGTTTGGAAGCTGGCATCGCTGTAACCCTTTACAGCTAGTTTCTCATCGCCTCGAAATATCAAGAAATATTCTTTAGTCCTTCTCAAGTAATTAAGAATATTCTTGACTGCTATCCAGTGATGCTCACCTGGATCTGACTGGTATCTACTCGTCATGCTCAAAGCATACAAGACATCAGGACGAGTACACAACATGACGTACATGATAGATCCTATGGTAGATGCGTAAGGGATCTTATTCATGCTGTCTCTCTCCTCTCTAGAAGAGGGACTTTGAGTCTTCGAAAGACTCACACCATGTGACATCGGCAGAAGTCCCTTCTTGGAATTTTGCATGGCAAACCGTAGTAATACCGTGTCAATGTATGTACTCTGACTTAGGTCAAGCAATCTCTTAGATCTATCTCTATAGATCTTAATACCTAGAATACAGGCTGCTTCACCTAAGTTCTTCATTGAGAAGTACATCCCCAGCTAAGTCTTCAAAGACTCTAGCGAAGGGATGTCATTCCCAATGATAAGTATGTCATCCACATACAATACAAGGAAGATAATTGTGTTCTAATTAACCCTCTTGTAGACACAGGGGTCATCTTCATTCTTGATGAAATCTAACTGTTTGATCGCATCATCGAATCGAAGATTTCAACTCTGAGAAGCTTGCTTTAGCCCATAAATGGACCTTTACAGCTTGCATACTTTCCCAGTATGCTGTGGATCTTCAAAACCCTCAGGTTGTGTCATGTACATATCCTCAAGTAAGTTTCCATTCAGAAATACAGTTTTGACATCCATCTGCCAGATCTTATAATCGTGGTATGCTGCAATAGCAAGCAAGATTCGAATGGGCTTAAACATCGCCACTAGAGAAAAGGTTTCATCATAGTCAATACCATGAATTTGCTTGAAACCTTTAGCCACCAATCGGCCCTTATAGGTATGCGTAAGTCCATCCATGTCAGTCTTTCTCCTAAATGTTAGTAATATATGAGAGATGTCCTAAGGCAATCGCCTTATGTATGAACCATTTATATGATAAATGAAGATTCACTATTTGAGTATACATATTTTATATATTTGATTGGATCTTAAACTCATTTACTGAATGTCCACGATACGATTCACAGCATGAGAGAATTTGTGATTGGATCACAACTAGTGAGTATCTCTACATGTGTAATTGTGATGTATCGGAATTATCCTAGTCGATGAATTGATGGATTTGGACACCATCAATTACGCCGAGACTAGCACGAGGTATACTCCTTGGTGTATCCAAGCGGTGATTCTCCGGGGAGACATAGTGATGTCCGGAGTTAATCGTGGATGCTAGTTATGGTAACTAGTTCATTGGAGTGACCAGCCGTAAGACTTCATATGGTTCTCTGCATATATAGATATGTCAATGAAGTTCTTCTCGTGGCTTAAGTGCGATGTTCCTTTGACTTGCGGTATTCAAGTCATCTTGATCATGGAGACTTATGCTTTGACATCTTAAGCAAACATCTCTAAGGAGATGTGGACCCGGGATGATTGGGTATAAGTCGAAGTGATCGAAGGTGTCTGAATAGCCTATAAAGGATTCACCACTCCTTGCGAGGAGATGTATACCCATGGCCTCTCGTCGGATTGTTACTAAAGTCTTTGGCCAAAGCATTACATGTTTAGAGTAAGGTACTCTTCGATACATGTGGAGTAACTAGAATCCGTAGGACGAGGAAATGATACTTGGGCTAGGTGTGACGTAGTCAGCCTAGTGGGGACTTGTAGGGAAATCTCGTATGCCAAATGGCATATGCGCAACGGAAAATAGGATCCCTTCCAAGTGATCCATGCGAAAGCAAACTCGTATAAAATAAATTTCTCTAAACCAAACCTATCTTATAGGAGAGTTCTACCTTTGTTGCGTGCCCTTTGCAATCCCGCTTTTCCTTTCGGTTTGTTGGATCTTTAGCACGTTCAAGTGTCCGTGCCTCTATACGTATCCACACGAGCACGCTCTTGTCTCACAAAAGGAAAACTAGAAGAGCTCTCCTTTACTTCTTGCTAGAGAAGTCCCTAAAGGAGAGGAAGAGAGGGAAAAGGAGAAAGGAAGAAGAAGACTCCTCTTCTTGCTAGCCTACACTCACAAACCCACACAACTAAAGCTTCCACCAAGCTTTCTCACAACCACAACACCAAAAACTCACTATGGCCGGCCACTCCATGGAGCCTTTTATAGGGTTGGAAAAACCCTTCCACCTCCTTCACATTCAATGCAATCCATTGCATTGAGACACACTCAAAAAGGATTTGGCTTCCTTGTTTGGCCGGCCACTTAAGGAGACAAAACCATTTTGTTTCCTTCCACCTTAACTAGCTTAGGTGGATGCTTAGGTGGCATGCTTATGTGGCATTCTTATGTGGCATTCATGCATGTTGAATTAATCTTATTAATTCAATTAAGCTTATGTTATCATATTGAATTAATCTTATTAATTCAATTAAGCTTATGTTATCATATTGAATTAATCTTATTAAATCAATAAGGTAACATATTGAATTAATCTCATTAAATCAATTAGCTAAAATTCTCATTAAGCCTAAAGTCCAAAACCATTTTGTACTTAAGCTTATTCCCAAATTATTCTAGTCAAACTAGAATACTCTAATTCCTCTAATTATCATGCTCTTTGTGTGTGACCCTATAGGCTCTCATAACGTTGGCAGTGGATCTAAACTCTTTTAGATACATAAGCAATGGCGGTATCTAGCAATACATCATTGCTACCCAGTTCTGAGATAAGTCAAGATCCGACTAACCTTTCCGTGACTACTATAATATATGACCGTGTCCTTCTATCCTTGATATCAGTTGATCAATGAGGCATAGACCGTGTCATCCTCGATCAATCTATGTGTTTCTTGATCCACGAGTAAACTAACTCAAACAAATGAGCTCAATATCTCATATTGACTCATTCGAGCATGGCCATGCGTTTTAGTAGTTCTACTCAATCAAGAACCACCGATATCACTCCCGTCATATGGAAGGATAGATCCCATCTACATCACTCACATCCCTCGCATAATTTATTTACATACCCGATGTCGCCTTTATGGTCCACCTGCGTTTGCGATACCAAAGTACATAACTCCTTATGTAGGGAACCATAGTGACTTCAGGTCTAAGGACTATTCATACCAATAGTCACATGAGAAAGTTTATGACACTCATATAACGATCCATGAAACTTTCTCATGGCGGGTCAGTTCAGTATATATTCTCCAATATATACCCATGTGTCAACTTGATATCATATATCCATGACTTGTGAGATCAAGTCATCAATTGACCTACATGCTAGTCTTTATGTATTAATATTGCCCTTGCATATTAATACTCGACTAGGAACATTTAGGAAAGTGTTCTCTACAGCCTCTCATAATCAATTCTTCCAATTGATGTGCTGTAGATAAGAACCTACTTTTCTAGGGCATTATTATATTTAAATTAGCTGGCACAAGCAAGATGTAAATATAATAACCAATCCTTTGCCTTTATAGAATATGATACAAAATGTTCCCTATTCAACCATCACATGATTGGTTCTAGGGCTTTAACTAACAGGACTGACACTATAGACCATGTCCTGAACCAAGTGGGTATAAGATGAGTGAAGAGAATGGGGCACGAATCATTCGAGCTACTGAAGGGTTTCAGAAATAGTTCTGGATCAACCATTGATCTTTTCGGTTAATTGGGGATCATGATGTACTACTAGGTGCCACTCATGATCATTCTATAATTAATGGTTAATTATAGATGGCCAACATAAACCGAGAACCTATTTGGTCACACGCACAACGAGCGTAATCCAAAGGATTTAAAACGAGCTTGAGAATGGGATTCTCAGACCGAGAGAAACTAGGTTTGGTTGGACCAAACATAAAGCGAGCATGAAATCATTTCAGTCGCAATGGAAGCGTGGATGGGCTGCGTCTTATGAAGACGTAATGGATGAACCAAAATGGTTTGGTTCTAATCCAATGGATGAGAATAAACCAAAGGGGTTTGGTTTATTTTAAACGAATGAACCAAAAAGTTGGTTCGGTTCGTTTTAACTTAAAATAAACCATCATGGTTTGGTTTATTTTAACTTATCTTAATGGAGCGGGTTAACGGGCCTAATGGTTATGATCCAATAACCATTAAGAGAATTAGTTCTCTATAAAAGAGGGCTTAATGGATAATTAAGCCCTAATCCAAAACCCCTAGCCTTTGAGTTGCCGCCCACCCTTGGAGTTGCTCGGCGCCAACCCTAGGCTGCCGCCCAGCTTGTTGTGCCGCCGTCATCTCCTTGTCGGCGTCCAAGCTTCAGCCGGTGAACCCTCCGGCGACCCTCCGGTGATCTTCCTAGGCCTCGGTGAAAAGGTGAGCACTTGGCTCCCTTGTTTTGGCCGGCGCCTACTCCTCCACCAAGCTGTCCAGTTTTCTGGACAGCTTCTTCTCCTCTCGTCGGAGCGTCGTTTGGACGACGGTTAGAGCTCCGACAGAGGATAACTTACCGGGGATTTGATCTCCGGTAATCCTCTGAGGTGGAGGACGAAGGATTCGTCAATCGGTTGACGAATACCTCTCCGGAGAAGCGAGTTTTGAGGACTCGTTTTGGATCCGAATTTGGATTCGGATCGTGATCATCTCTCGATCACGTCGTCTTCAACACGAGGCTAGTAACCCGTACGAAGATGAAGCTCGTGGCTTAGCGAAGTCATCCCGAGGAACTCGGCGTGGATACGGATAGAGACGATTAGCGAGGATCGTTCCGGTTGATGCCGTTCCCGCTACACGTCATACGAAAGGTATAACGTAGATAAATTTCCTTTTATTGCAAATTTAAATTTACGGTTATATCTACACTTGTTGTAATATGCATGCGTGTGTTGTGTGTGTTGTAATAAATAGGAGTATTTATTATTTTTATTGCTTCCGCTGTGTTCATGTTTACGAAACATGATCGAACACACACACGCCGCGGTGCCGGAAACCCAACAGTGGTATCAGAGCCCAGGTTGTGTTTCGACATAATCGTAAAATGGTTTTGCGATAGTCATAATGTATTTCTAGAAATTTTCTAATTTTGGAAATTTAGAAGTATTTATGGAAATTTTTCAATTTTGGAAAGTCTAGAAGTATTTATGGAAATCTTCCACTTTTGGAAAGTTGGAAGTATTTATGGAAATTGATATTTTCCATAAATAAAATATTTGATTAGATTCTGGAAATTTGTTTTCTAATTTAATCATGATTTGATTTGGGAAATCAAATCTTAAAATATTTTATTTCCATAAGTAGTTTTAATGATTTAGGAAATTGGTTTCCTAAATAGATTTTCCTTAATCAAATAATTCCATGAATAAAATATGTGATTATATTTGGAAATTTGTTTCCTAATTTAATTATGATTTGATTTGGAGAATCAAATCTTAAACATATTTTATTTCCATAAATAGTTATGACATATACGGAAATATATACATGACATAATTGTATGCCATGTAATTGCATTAGATGCATAACATTATGCCATGCGTGTCGTGACATGTAGATGTATGCCATGTATGCCATGCCATGTAGATAATAGTTATTTGCATGCAAAGAGGATGAGACATAAAAACCCTTAAACAATAATAAAGCCTACACCTTCCATTAATATGGTTAGAACCAGAGTTCCGTTTCTTGTTTGGGTTGTTGGACTCTTTCCAAGCCCGGCTCGAACCCGAATATGTTCAAACCATGGAATAGTTTAATACTAATATGGTAAGAGTCAGAGGTCAATCGTTAGCTTTGGTTGTTGGACTCTCTCCAAGCTGGGCTAATTGGTTGAATGCGCTCTAACCATATTAAAACTATTTCCGATTAATGGGTTGGCTTTAACCCGAGCATCGGCTTGTTGGACTCTCTCCAAGGTCGATGTAAAGGGAGGTGAAGTTGGGTGCTATGCATATGATGCATACTTGTTAATGTGTTAACAACCCGATGTATGTGTGAACATTCAATTAGTTGATAGCACATTGTGATAGTTGCATATACGTGATATGCAATCGGTATAGATGATACCTACCGTCATAGTTGTGAATAACTTGTTGGACTCTCTCCAAGGTTGTTCATAACTATGATGGATATCAGCCCATTCGGAGATGGACCTACGATCTCCCGAAGTTATTTTGGGGTTTTTGAAATTCGAAAAATGAATGGGATTTATAAATGTATATTGATGTATTTTAAAATCATTTTCTCATATATGCTCGTTTTGTATTTCTAAGATTGATCATGATATCTTTGAATTGCGTTCCATTTTGGATTCGAATAAATTGACTGGGCCGAGCTTCATGGACTGGCTTAGAAGCTTGAGAATTGTTCTCAAGGTTGAAAAGCTTGCAAATGTCCTCGAAGCGCCTCTTCCCGCCCGTCCTAGTGACAATGCAACTCTGGACCAATTGTTGGCCTATCAGAAACATGTGAGTGATTCTGAACAAATGAGTTGCATCATGCTAGCCGCGATGGAACCCAAGCTACGAAAGTAGCATGAGCATATGGATGCTCATATCGTAGTCCTTCATCTTTGTGAGTTGGTTGATGAGCAAGTGAGATTCGAAAGGTTCGAAGTCTCAAAGCTCCTCTTCACCTCTGAGATGCTAGAAGGTTCATCTGTGGTACTGCTCAATATGCTGAAGACTGTGGAGTCTTCTGAGAAGCATGAGCAGGGGACGGTGCTATTAGTTGATTCCTCGAAGAAAGGTTCTAAGAGGAAGTCAAAGGAACAGCAGAAGGGAAAGAAGAGAAAGGCTAAGAAGGTAGAACTAGCACAAAAGGAAACTTGCCATCATTATGGCAAGGAGAGCCATTTGCGAAGAAAGTGCAAGATTTATCTTGAGTCCGTGAAGAAGAATAAGGCATCGGATGCCCCATCTTCTTCAGATAAATTCGTTATTGATTGTCATTCTATTTCCTCAAACACTTGGGTATTGGATACTGGGTGTGACTCACATATATGTAATGACATACATGGGCTAAGGAATAGAAGAAGACTTGTCAGAGGGGAGTCAAATTTGCGAGATGGCAATGGAGCAAAGGTTGCTGCGGTCGCCATCGGAACTTATTTGCTGAAGCTCCCTAGAGGACTAGTCTTAGAACTGGACAATTGCTTTTATGTTCCTTCGTTAATAAAGAACATCATTTCTATTTCTTGTTTAAATAGAAATGGGTACCATTTGACTTTTAGTAACAATTGTTGTTACATAACTTTGAATGGAGTTCTTTATGGGACTGGAACTTTAAGCAATGGTGTTTATACGTTGGACGTATCCAGTGACATCTTCAATATCGAAGCGAGCAACACGCATGCTCAAAAGGATAATCAAATAGACTCCTATATGTGCCATTGTCATCTTGGCCATGTAAGCAAGAAACGCATGTCCGAATTACACAAATGTGGAATTCTGGAATCGTTTGAATTGGATTCATACGATACATGCAAATCATGCTTAAAAGGCAAGATGACTAAGTTACCTTTTACTGGAAAAGGTGAACGAGTGGGAGAGTTACTAGGTCTAATACATACTGATGTATGTGGACCTATGTCAACTCAAGCTTTAGGAGACTATAACTACTTCATTACCTTCACCGATGATCACTCACGGTTTGGGTAAGTGTTCTTGATGAAACACAAGTCTGAAGCCTTTGAAAGGTTCAAAGAATTCAGAAATGAAGTAGAGAGACAACGTGACAAGAGTATTAAAATACTTCGATCGGATCGAGGTGGTGAATACTTGAGTCAGGAGTTTCATGATTATCTAAGAGACAATGGTATATTGTCTCAATGGACTCCGCCCTATACACCACAGCATAATGGTGTATCTGAGAGGCGTAACCGGACCTTGTTGGACATGGTCAGGTCAATGATGAATCATGCAACTCTTCTCAAGTCCTTTTGGGGCTATGCACTTCAGACAGCTGTTTACTTGTTAAACAGAATGCCTACCAAGGCAGTCTCAACTACTCCATATGAGATATGGAATAGTAAGAAACCTCATGTATCTTACTTGAAGATATGGGGTTGTCCTGCTTATGTGAAGTGGACTGTATCAGACAAATTGGATGCTAAGTCTGATAAATGTCTATTTATTGGATACCCTAAGGAAACAAGGGGTTACCAATTCTATCATCCTGTGGAACAAAAGGTGTTTGTTTCAAGGCATGCTGTGTTTCTAGAGAAAAAGTTTCTCTTGCAAGAAAACAGTGGGAGTGTCGTCGAGCTTGAGGAGGCTCGAGAGACTCAAATAGATATTGATGAGATACCTGGTGAAGCACAACAGCCGACAACTCATAGTGATGAGCAATCAGCTGGACCTATTGTAACACCACATCTTCGTAGATCTGGTAGGACACGCAATATTCCTGAGAGATATGGATTTCTCGTAAGTGAATCGAACGACGTGTTACTCATTGATGATGAGGAGCCTACCAGTTATGAAGAAGTGCTGACAAGTTCAGAAAGGGATAAGTGGCTTGGTGCCATGAAGTCGGAAATGGATTCCATGTATGAAAACCAAGTTTGGAACTTGGTTGACCCACCTGAAGGGATAAAGCCTATAGAGTGCAAGTGGGTTTTCAAGAAGAAAACCGACATGGATGGTAATGTGATTACCTATAAGGCTAGATTGGTGGCGAAAGGATATCGTCAAAAACAAGGTGTTGATTATGACGAAACCTATTCGCCTGTAGCTATGCTTAAATCCATTCGGATGCTCCTAGCCATAGCGGCTCATTATGATTATGAGATATGACAGATGGATGTGAAAACATCTTTCCTTAATGGAAACCTGCTCGAGGACGTGTATATGATATAGCCTGAGGGTTTCACATCGGTTGATAAAACCAATGTATGCAAATTGCGACGATCCATTTATGGATTGAAGCAAGCATCCAGGAGCTGGAATATCCGTTTTGATGAGACAATCAAAAAGTTTGATTTCTCACAAAATCCAGACGAACCTTGTGTGTACAAGAAGGTTAGTGGGAGTGCAGTCGTATTCCTAGTATTGTATGTCGATGACATACTACTTATAGGAAACGATGTTTCAATCTTACAGTCAGTGAAGGTTTGGTTATCCAAGACATTCTCCATGAAAGACCTGGGAGAAGCAACCTACATCCTCGGGATTAAGATCTATAGAGATAGATCGAAACGGTTGCTTGGTCTTTCGCAGTCTACATATATAGACCAAGTGCTAAAGAGGTTTAGCATGTCGGAATCCAAGAAAGGTTTCCTACCCATCAGGCATGGGGTACACCTTTCGAAGTCTATGTGTCCGCGCACAGAAGACGAGAGGATTTGCATGAGTAAGATTCCCTATACATCCGCAATAGGATCTATCATGTATGCTATGTTATGTACGAGGCCTGATGTATCGTATGCTCTGAGTGTCACGAGCAGATACCAATCTGGTCCAGGAATGGATCATTGGGTGACTGTTAAGACGATCCTTAAGTACTTAAGAAGAACTAAGGATATGTTCCTAATATATGGAGAAGGGTACATGGTGATACGTGGGTATACGGATGCCAGCTCCAGACAGACAAGGATGATTCCATGTCTTTGTCTGGGTATGTATTCACCTGGAATGGAGGCGCAATAAGTTGGAAAGGTTCCAAGCTTGACACTATAGCGGATTCTGCCACTAAGGCAGAATACGTTTGAAGCTTTAGGCAAGCGAAAGCGGTTTGGATCAAGTAGTTCATCTATGAACTTGATGTGGTCTCATCAATGATCCAAACATGTGCTTCGCCGCTATCATCTTATCAGAGAGATCATCAGTAGGAACGAAATACAAATCGAGAAAATTCCCACTGAAAGGAACTTAGCGGATCCCTTGACTAAGGCATTACCTCAAAATAAGTTTGAGGGTCATGTTCGAGCTTATGGTATTGGATACCGTAGCGATTGGCATTAGGCCAAGTGGGAGTCTGTTAGTAATATATGAGAGATGTCCTAAGGCAATCGCCTTATCTATGAACCATTTATATGATAAATGAAGATTCACTATTTGAGTATACATATTTTATGTATTTGATTGGATCTTAAACTCATTTACTGAATGTCCACGATACGATTCACAGCATGAGAGAATTTGTGATTGGATCACAACTAGTGAGTATCTCTACATGTGTAATTGTGATGTATCGGAATTATCCTAGTCGATGAATTGATGGATTTGGACACCATCAATTCGCCGAGACTAGCACGAGGTATACTCCTTGGTGTATCCAAGCAGCTGATTCTCACTGGCTGGAGACATAGTGATGTCCGGAGTTAATCGTGGATGCTAGTTATGGTAACTAGTTCATTGGAGTGACCAACCGTAAGACTTCATATGGTTCTCTACATATATAGATATGTCAATGAAGTTCTTACTGTGGCTTAAGTGCGATGTTCCTTTGACTTGTGGTATTCAAGTCATCTTGATCATGGAGACTTATGCTTTGACATCTTAAGCAAACATCTCTAAGAAGATGTGGACCCGGGATGATTGGGTATAAGTCGAAGTGATCGAAGGTGTTTGAATAGCTTATAAAGGATTCACCACTCCTTGCGAGGAGATGTATACCCATGGCCTCTCGTCGGATTGTTACTAAAGTCTTTGGCCAAAGCATTACATGTTTAGAGTAAGGTACTCTTCGATACATGTGGAGTAACTAGAATCTGTAGGACGAGGAAATGATACTTGGGCTAGGTGTGACGTAGTCAGCCTAGTGGGGACTAAGACTATAGACCATGTCCTGAACCAAGTGGGTATAAGATGAGTGAAGAGAATGGGGCACGAATCATTCGAGCTACTGAAGGGTTTCAGAAATAGTTCTGGATCAACCGTTGATCTTTTCGGTTAATTGGGGATCATGATGTACTACTAGGTGCCACTCATGATCGTTCTATAATTAATGGTTAATTATAGACGGCCAACATAAGCCGAGAACCTATTTGGTCACACGCACAACGAGCGTAATCCAAAGGATTTAAAACGAGCTTGAGAATGGGATTCTCAGACCGAGAGAAACTAGGTTTGGTTGGACCAAACATAAAGCGAGCATGAAATCATTTCAGTCGCAATGGAAGCGTGGATGGGCCGCGTCTTATGAAGACGTAATGGATGAACCAAAATGGTTTGGTTCTAATCCAATGGATGAGAATAAACCAAAGGGGTTTGGTTTATTTTAAACGAATGAACCAAAAAGTTGGTTCGGTTCATTTTAACTTAAAATAAACCATCATGGTTTGGTTTATTTTAACTTATCTTAATGGAGCGGGTTAACGGGCCTAATGGTTATGATCCAATAACCATTAAGAGAATTAGTTCTCTATAAAAGAGGGCTTAATGGATAATTAAGCCCTAATCCAAAAACCCTAGCCTTTGAGTTGCCGCCCACCCTTGGAGTTGCTCGGCGCCAACCCTAGGCTGCCGCCCAGCTTGTTGTGCCGCCGTCATCTCCTTGTCGGCGTCCAAGCTTCAGCCGGTGAACCCTCCAGCGACCCTCCGGTGATCTTCCTAGGCCTCGGTGAAAAGGTGAGCACTTGGCTCCCTTGTTTTGGCCGGCGCCTACTCCTCCACCAAGCTGTCCAGTTTTCTGGACAGCTTCTTCTCCTCTCGTCGGAGCATCGTTTGGACGACGGTTAGAGCTCCGACAGCGGATAACTTACCGGGGATTCGATCTTCAGTAATCCTCTGAGGTGGAGGACGAAGAATTCGTCAATCGGTTGACGAATACCTCTCCGGAGAAGCGAGTTTTGAGGACTCGTTTTGGATCCGAATTTGGATTCGGATCGTGATCATCTCTCGATCATGTCGTCTTCAACACGAGGCTAGTAACCCGTACGAAGACGAAGCTCGTGGCTTAGCGAAGTCATCCCGAGGAACTCGGCGTGGATACGGATAGAGACGATTCTAGCGAGGATCGTTCCGGTTGATGCCGTTCCCGCTACACGTCATACGAAAGGTATAACGTAGATAAATTTCCTTTTATTGCAAATTTAAATTTACGGTTATGTCTACACTTGTTGTAATATGCATGCGTGTGTTGTGTGTGTTGTAATAAATAGGAGTATTTATTATTTTTATTGCTTCCGCTGTGTTCATGTTTACGAAACATGGGCTAAGGAATAGAAGAAGACTTGTCAGAGGGGAGTCAAATTTGCGAGTTGGCAATGGAGCAAAGGTTGCTGCGGTCGCCATCGGAACTTATTTGCTGAAGCTCCCTAGTGGACTAGTCTTAGAACTGGACAATTGCTTTTATGTTCCTTCGTTGATAAAGAACATCATTTCTATTTCTTGTTTAAATAGAAATGGGTACCATTTGACTTTTAGTAACAATTGTTGTTACATAACTTTGAATGGAGTTCTTTATGGGACTGGAACTTTAAGCAATGGTGTTTATACGTTGGACGTATCCAGTGACATCTTCAATATCGAAGCGAGCAACACGCGTGCTCAAAAGGATAATCAAATAGACTCCTATATGTGGCATTGTCGTCTTGGCTATGTAAGCAAGAAACGCATGTCCGAATTACACAAATGTGGAATTCTGGAATCGTTCGAATTGGATTCATACGATACATGCAAATCATGCTTAAAAGGCAAGATGACTAAGTTACCTTTTACTGGAAAAGGTGAACGAGTGGGAGAGTTACTAGGTCTAATACATACTGATGTATGTGGACCTATGTCAACTCAAGCTTTAGGAGATTATAACTACTTCATTACCTTCACCGATGATCACTCACGGTTTGGGTATGTGTTCTTGATGAAACACAAGTCTGAAGCCTTTGAAAGGTTCAAAGAATTCAGAAATGAAGTAGAGAGACAACATGACAAGAGTATTAAAATACTTCGATCGGATCGAGGTGGTGAATACTTGAGTCAGGAGTTTCATGATTATCTAAGAGACAATGGTATATTGTCTCAATGGACTCCGCCCTATACACCACAGCATAATGGTGTATCTGAGAGGCGTAACCGGACCTTGTTGGACATGGTCAGGTCAATGATGAATCATGCAACTCTTCCCAAGTCCTTTTGGGGCTATGCACTTCAGACAGTTGTTTACTTGTTAAACAGAATGCCTACCAAGGTAGTCTCAACTACTCCATATAAGATATGGAATAGTAAGAAACCTCATGTATCTTACTTGAAGATATGGGGTTGTCCTGCTTATGTGAAACGGTCTGTATCAGAAAAATTGGATGCTAAGTCTGATAAATGTCTATTTATTGGATACCCTAAGGAAACAAGGGGTTACCAATTCTATCATCCTGTGGAACAAAAGATGTTTGTTTCAAGGCATGTTGTGTTTCTAGAGAAAGAGTTTCTCTTGCAAGAAAACAGTGGGAGTGTCGTCGAGCTTGAGGAGGCTCGAGAGACTCAAATAGACATTGATGAGATACCTGGTGAAGCACAACGGTAAATGACTCATAGTGATGAGCAATCAGCTGGACCTATTGTAACACCACATCTTCGTAGATCTGGTAGGACACGCAATATTCTTGAGAGATATGGATTTCTCGTAAGTGAATCGAATGACGTGTTACTCATTGATGATGAGGAGCCTACCAGTTATGAAGAAGTGCTGACAAGTTCAGAAAGGGATAAGTGGCTTGGTGCCATGAAGTCGGAAATGGATTCCATGTATGAAAACCAAGTTTGGAACTTGGTTGACCCACTTGAAGGGATAAAGCCTATAGGGTGCAAGTGGGTTTTCAAGAAGAAAACCGACATGGATGGTAATGTGATTACCTATAAGGCTAGATTGGTGGCGAAAGGATATCGTCAAAAACAAGGTGTTGATTATGACGAAACTTATTACGTAGCTATGCTTAAATCCATTCGGATGCTCCTGGCCATAGCGGCTCATTATGATTATGAGATATGGCAGATGGATGTGAAAACAGCTTTCCTTAATGGAAACCTGCTCGAGGATGTGTATATGATACAACCTGAGGGTTTCACATCGGTTGATAAAACCAAGGTATGCAAATTGCGACGATCCATTTATGGATTGAAGCAAGCATCCAGGAGCTGGAATATCCGTTTTGATGAGACAATCAAAAAGTTTGATTTCTCACAAAATCCAGACGAACCTTGTGTGTACAAGAAGGTTAGTGGGAGTGCAGTCGTATTCCTAGTATTGTATGTCGATGACATACTACTTATAGGAAACAATGTTTCAATCTTACAGTCAGTGAAGGTTTGGTTATCCAAGACATTCTCCATGAAAGACCTGGGAGAAGCAACCTACATCCTCGGGATTAAGATCTATAGGTTGTGTCATGTACATATCCTCAAGTAAGTTTCCATTCAGAAATACAGTTTTGACATCCATCTGCCAGATCTTATAATCGTGGTATGCTGCAATAGCAAGCAAGATTCGAATGGACTTAAACATCGCCACTAGAGAAAAGGTTTCATCATAGTCAATACCATGAATTTGCTTGAAACCTTTAGCCACCAATCGGCCCTTATAGGTATGCGTAAGTCCATCCATGTCAGTCTTTCTCCTAAAGAACCACTTACACCCAATGGGTTTGACCCCTTCAGGTGGATCAACCAAAGTCCATACTTGGTTGGTGTACATGGATTCCATCTCGGATCTCATGGCCTCTAGTCATTTATTAGAATCTGGGCTCATCACAGCTTCCTGATAGGAGGTAGGATTATTCTCAATGAGCATAACGTCATTATGGTCAAACAAGAGAAATGAGTATCTCTCAGGCTGACGACGTACCCTATCAGACCTACGAAGAGGTAGGTCTACATGAACAGGTGGTTGTTCCACAACTCTTTGTGCAATAATCTCATCACCCACAACACTTTGTGGTTCCTGTTCAACCTCCATCAAGGCCTCAGTGCTATGGTCCTTATCTTGAATTTCTTCAAGATCGAACATACTCCCACTAGTTTTTCTAAAAACAAAATCCCTTTCTAGAAAAACCCCAGTCTTTGCTACAAATACTTTGTGCTGACTGGGAATGTAGAAGTAATATCCCTTTGTTTCCTTGGGATATCCAACAAAATAGCACCTATCGAATTTGGGTCTCAATTTGTCTGAGACTTGACGTCGAACATAAACCCCACAACCCCAAATCCTAATGAAAGACATCTTGGGATTTCTCCCTGTCCATATAGTATATGGTGTCTTTATCACAGCCTAGGATGGTACACAGTTAAGGGTAAAGGTTGCTGTGTCTAGAACATATCCCCAAAAGGATATAGGAAGATCTGTGTGACCCATCATAGATCGTACCATATCTAATAGGGTATGATTCCCCCTTTCAGATACACCATTCCACTGTGGTGTTCTAGGAGGAGTGAGTTGGGATAGAATCCCACACTCAGCTAGATAGTCACGAAACTCATGGCTAAGGTATTCACCACCTCGATTTGATTGAAGTATCTTAATACTCTTGCCAAGCTAGTTTTGTACTTCATTCTTGAATTCTTTGAACTTTTCAAAGGATTCTGATTTAAGTGTCATGAGATAAACATAACCATATCTACTGAAGTCATTAGTAAATTTAATGAAGTACCTATAACCACCTCTAGCAGCAACATTGAAAGGGACACATACATCACTATGTATAAGTCCTAACAAGTCTGTTGCTCTTTCGCTGTGTCTACTAAAGGAAGTCTTGGTCATCTTGCCTAAAAGGCAAGACTCACATGTCTCATATGATTCAAAATCAAATGAGTCTAGCAGCCCATCCTTATGGAGCTGAGATAAGCGACTCTTGTTTATGTGACCTAAGCGACAATGCCAGAGATAGGTTTGGTTCAACTCATTTGACTTGAACCTTTTGGTACTTATGTTATAGATAGGGCTCTCTAAGCCTAGAAAGTAGAGTCCGTTCGTTAGAGGTGCACTAAAATAGAACATATCATTTAAATAAACTGAACAATATTTGTTCTTTATTATAAATGTAAATCCTTTCTTGTCCAAACAAGAAACCGAAATGATGTTCTTAGTTAAGGCAGGCACATAACAACATTCATCTAATTCTAGTACAAGCCCAGAGGGCAGAGATAGATCATAAGTTCCTACAGCAATAGCAGCAACCCTTGCTCCATTGCCTACTCGTAGGTCCACCTTGCCCTTAGTCAATGCCCTGCTATTTCTCAGCGCCTGCACATTGGTACAAATGTGAGATGCACATCCGGTATCTAATACCCATCATGAAGAAATAGATAGATTAACTTCTATAACATTTATACTTGAAGTAGAAGTCTCACTTCTCTTCTTCTTAAGATCTTCCAGGTATGCCTTGCAGTTACGCTTCCAGTGTCCAGCTTCCTTGTAGTGGAAGCAAGCCCCATCCTTGGCCACCCCTCCTTTGGGTTTAAGTTCTTTTCCTTTGCCCTTGGCTTGGGACTTTACCTTACCTTTAGGCTTGCCCTTGCCTTTCTTCTTTTGCACCATCATAATGGCGTCCGATTTTCCCTTCTTAATGTTGACCTCAGCAGTTCTCAACATGCTGAGCATCTCAGGCAGTGGCTTATCAATTTCATTCATGTTATAATTCATGACAAATTGATTGTAGCTTTGCGGCAAAAATTGCAAGATCAAGTCAGTGGCCAGCTCTTGTCCAAGGGGGAATCCCAATATCTGTAGGTTTTCTACATACCCAATCATCTTGAGTACATATGGACCTACGGGAGTCCCATCTTGCATTTTGAAACCAAATAGTGCCTTAGACACTTCATATCTCTCGTGCCTTGCTTGTCCTTGATATAGTTGACGAAGATGTTCAACCATATCATAAGCATTCATGAACTCGTGTTGCTTCTGAAGCTCAAAGTTCATGGTCGTGAGCATTAGACATTACACATCTAATGCATCATCTTGATGCTTCTTGTAAGCATCTTTGTAAGCTCGTGAGGTAGGAGGTGCCACTAGAATGGGATGCTCCAGGACATATAGTATACTTTCTTGGGTGAGAACAATTCTCAGGTTCCTATACCAATCGAGGAAATTTTCTCCATTGAGCTTGTCCTTCTCAAGGACAGAACGCAGAGAGAGAGTGTTCGTGTTTGTCGACATAGTAATCTACAACATACAATGCAGAGAATTAATAGCATATTCCTTTTATCATTTAATTAAACCTTTAATCAAATGATGCTCCCACTGAATTATAGGAATTTTGTAGAATCGAGTTATGGATGTGGTCAAACCACATTACTAGATTCATACAAACTAACTATAATTCTTGCGGGACAAGATCCATATCATACTAAGCCTTGAGTTAGCTTTGGCTAAATCGCCCAAGACTTAGTACAATCGGTGGGTAACACATTACCGATTACATCTCTATGCAACTCTTGTTATAGGATCAAGACCCACATTTACAAAAGACCTTGAGTTAGCTTTGGCTAAATCGCCCAAGATTTAGTGTAAATGCGATCTTATCCTATCTTTCCAACGATTGGAATATGCCTATAGTTTTACTCGATCCAATTGAGTTAACTAGTTTTACGCAATCTAATTGAGCTTACACTAACCCAAGCCGTGATAGGCGGGACCAAGATTGTCCCTCAGCACCCTACCAAGATAATATGCGTTGCTCTGCTTTGGCAGATTCAACAACTACATATGATCGAGGTAGTGATGGGTATCAATGACATGGTAGCCATTTACGAGTTGATTCGATTAAGATCTAATCTAATCGTAATGTGTATCATATACGCATTGAGGCCTTTATTATCCTATATTAGCATGCATCACATACATACAAGTATTATTCTAGCATGCATCATATACATACAAGAAAAATATCCTAGCATGCATCATATACATACAAGCATTATTCTACTAGCATGCATCACATACATACAAGCAAAATAAAAAAAAATAAAAGATGTGGTTATGATCCTACTATGATCTTCTCAAGCCAATGAGAAGATCGGACGGTCAACCAAGGGCTAGCGGCTTCTCCAAGCGCTTCCTTTGACCGTCATGTGTCGTCGGCACCCTTCTCGTAACTTCGTCTACAAGTGGACTTTCCACCGCTCCATTTTGTACATTACAAATATGAAACATGAGTTATATTCGAGTCTAAAACTATTTACAACTAGAATTTCAAAAGAAGAGGTACAACGCGCAGGTCGCATACACTATACAACACGCACAACTATAAAAATGGCACACAGGCCGTATTATGAATTACAACACATTGAGTCCAATCACATTGGGGTTCTTGGGCCATGACTATCACAGAATTATACATAATTTTAAATTATGTATTTTACAGAAAATTTCTATAATTTTTCCTATTTTTTCTTTTTTTTTCAATTTTATGAGTTACCTCTCCGTAACGATCCCGTTAAGCGGTTTCCGGGCGCGATCACGGGACAAGGCCCCTTTCGGGGTTAGGGGCAGTGCCCATACTCATAAAATAAACTTTGCGAGTGTCCCTACTACGATCTTACAGCGACTTAAGTCGCTGTCCCAAAAACCTAAAGTGAGAACTCGCCGTTTCGGAGAGTTTTTCTCGATGGTTGAAGCCTATAAGTGTCCCAACACTCGTTGCTTCGACTCTTCGAGAAAATTTTTCAAAAATTCTATAAAAATAGGAAATTTACAGAAACATAAAATTATGTAATTTATTTTATATCTCATAAAAAACTACAAAAACAAAAACACATACATGCTTTGCACGTGGCTCTAATACCACTGTTGGGTTTTCCGAGCCGCAAAAATCGCTTTTTGCGTTGCCGAAACCTCGGAAGCCCCGGACACGGATCCGTGCGAAGTATAAAAATAAAACTAACATATATGTGTTTAATACATTTAGATCTACTCTAGATCTACATGATAAGAAGTTACCCTTGAAGCGATACCCTTCGCTTATCCCGCTCGTCCAAATGGATTGCTGGAACTCGAGAGTGTCAAGTGCACACTCCTCTATTGGTATCCACACAAGAAATATGTGGAGCAAAGACAATCTTGAGTGTGATAGCACTCCTTGAAGGTCTCGGCAATGGAGGTTTGGGAGAGCAAGAGAGGAAGAGAGCCAAGGAAGAAGATGATCCAAGGAAGAAGAAGATGGAGTTACCCAAAAACAATTCACTCCTAATCAAGAAGTGGTCGGCCACTTTAAGGCTTGGGAGGTTACATGCATGCACGTAACTCCAAGAGGCATGGCTCTTGGTCTCTCTCATGAGGTGGCACCACATGCTAAGTCAATGATGATGTGGAGCATCATCATTGGCCGACCATGCCAAGTCATCATCATGACATAACATTTGGTCAAGTCAAACTTGACCTTTCATCTTCCCTCTCAAGTCAAGTCAAACTTGACCTCTTATCTCCAATGGTTGATCAAATCCAACCATTTGATTCAAGTCAATTTAATTTAATGAATCTCTATTCAATAATTTAAATTGATTTGATGAATCAAATCTAAATTAGACTCATTCAACACTTGAATAAAATTGAGTCCAACTCAATTAGTCTAATTAGGATTACTCTTAATCCAATTTGGTTCATCCCATGAACCTAATCCTCATGGTTCATCATATGAACCTAATCTCCATCTAATTGCCCTTTTTTGTGTGACCCTATAAATCCTTGTAACGTTGGCAATGTCCCTAAACCGATTTAGGAACATAAGCAATGAGCGGTATCTAGCAACACATCATTGCTACCCAAGTTACAAGAATGTTGAGCTCCAACATCACCTTTGTGACTACTAATTGTGACTCTCACAATATGTGACAATGTCCCTCTATCCTTGACATCTAGATTGACCAATTGAGGCATAGACCGTGTCATCCTCGGTACAATCTAGATCTTGAACTCCAAGTAGACTTACTCTAATAAAATGAGCTCGATATCTCATATTGACTCATTTGGGCATGGCAATGCATTTCGTGGTCTCACTCTATCAAGAATATCGATGTCACCCCCGTCATATAGGAGGGATAGATCCCATCTACATCACTCACATCCCTCCGCATAATTTGTTAGATACCCAATAATCGCCTTTATAGTCCACCCATTTACGGGTGACCTTTCACGAAGCCAAAGTATGTAACTCCTTATGTAGGGAACCATGGTGACTTCAGGTCTAAGGACTAATAGTCATACTAATAGCCACATGAGAAAGTATATGACACTCATATAACGATCCATGATACTTTCTCATGGCGAGTCATTCAGTATACATTCTCCAATGCATACCCATGTGCCAATTTGATATCTCATATCCATGACTTGTGAGATCAAGTCATCGTGTTGACCTACATGCTAGTCTCTATGCATTAACATTCTCCTTGAATGTTAATACTTGACTAGGAATGATTAAGAGTAGTGTTCTCTATATCATCTCATTATCGATTCAACTAATCGATTGATATAGATAAGAACCTACTACTCAAGGACATTATTATATTTAGTTATTTGGCACCAATACAAGTAAATATAATAACCATGCCTTTATAAATAGGAATATGATACAATAAAGTTCATACAACAATCATCACATGATTGGCTCTAGGGCTTTCACTAACAATCTCCTACTAGCACTAGTGCCAATCACCGTAGTATCTAATACCCAATGACCTAATGTGACCATCATGCTTTTTCTGTGCCAAAGCCTTGGTCAAGGGATCCGCGATGTTAGCCTCTGTGGGTACTCTGTAAATCTTCACATCTCCTCTATCGATAATCTCTCGAATGAGATAGAAGTGTCGTAGTATGTGTTTGGTCCGCTGGTGTGAGCGAGGTTCCTTAGCCTGTGCAATCGCTCCATTATTGTCACAATAGAGCTCTATGGGATCTGCTATGCTAGGAACCACCCCAAGCTCGGTAATGAAATTGTGGATCCAAACTGCCTCCTTTGCTGCCTCTGATGGAGCAATATATTCGACTTCTATTGTAGAATCAGCAATTGTGTCCTGCTTCGAACTCTTCCAGCTCACAACGCCACCATTCAAGCAAAACACGAACCCTGACTGCGATCCATAATCATCCTGGTCAGTTTGGAAGCTGACATCGCTGTAACCCTTTACAGCTAGTTTCTCATCGCCTCTAAATATCAAGAAATATTCTTTAGTCCTTCTCAAGTACTTAAGAATATTCTTGACTGCTATCCAGTGACGCTCACCTGGATCTGACTGGTATCTACTCGTCATGCTCAAAGCATACGAGACATCAGGACGAGTACACAACATGACGTACATGATAGATCCTATGGTAGATGCGTAAGGGATCTTATTCATGCTGTCTCTCTCCTCTCTAGAAGAGGGACTTTGAGTCTTCAAAAGACTCACACCATGTGACATCGGCAGAAGTCCCTTCTTGGAATTTTGCATGGCAAACCGTAGTAATACCGTGTCAATGTATGTACTCTGACTTAGGCCAAGCAATCTCTTAGATCTATCTCTATAGATCTTGATACCTAGAATACAGGCTGCTTCACCTAAGTTCTTCATTGAGAAGCACATCCCCAGCTAAGTCTTCAAAGACTCTAGTGAAGGGATGCCATTCCCAATGATTAGTATGTCATCCACATACAATACAAGGTAGACAACTGTGTTCCCATTAACCCTCTTGTAGACACAGGGTTCATCTTCATTCTTGATGAAATCTAACTATTTAATCGCATCATGGAATCGAAGATTTCATCTCCGAGAAGCTTGCTTTAGCCCATAAATGGACCTTTGCAGCTTGCATACTTTCCCAGTATGCTGTGGATCTTCAAAACCCTCAGGTTGTGTCATGTACACATCCTCAAGTAAGTTTCCATTCAGAAATGCAGTTTTGACATCCATTTGCTAGATCTCATAATCATGGTATGCTGCAATAGCAAGCAAGATCCGAATAGACTTAAACATCGCCACTAGAGAAAAGGTTTCATCATAGTCAATACCATGAATTTGCTTGAAACCTTTAGCCACCAATCGGCCCTTATAGGTATGCGTAAGTCCATCCATGTCAGTATTTCTCCTAAAGACCCACTTACACCCAATGGGTTTGACCCCTTCAGGTGGATCAACCAAAGTCCATACTGTTGGTGCAGTGAGGCACCGAAATCGAACCTGTGTTTTGATTATAGCAAATATACAAGGTTAAGTCTATTTTGTTATCTCATGAGTCTACTTGAGTGTGCAGAAATAGGTTAAGCTTGAGTTGGAGATCTGTGACACAGTAAGTGCAAGGTAAGACTCGTGTCCGACGAGCGTAAGTGAGGTCGGATCCTCCATTTAGGAGTTGATCTTAGGTGACAATCCGACCCAAAACTTTCCATGAAAGTCTAAGTCGAGATCGGATGGTTAGAAACCATCTAAATCCATCACATTTAATATTTCTACATATTGCTTTGAGCTAACCCTTGTTTGAATTCGAAGTTACTCTAATTCGAATTAAAATTAGAATTCAAATTTATTCGAATTCGAATTAAAATTAGAACTCGAATTGAAATAAAATTAAATAACTAAAGTATCCTGAAAATGGGAAAAAGGAACTAAAAGCAAGGTGGCAACTTATCCCCCAAATCTTGGTGAGGTGGCCGGTCAAAAGCAAGGTGGAAACTTATCCCCCAAATCTTGGTGAGGTGGCCGGTCAAAAGCAAGGTGGAAACTTATCCCTCAATTGGTGGTGAGGTGGCCGGATCTCAAGTGGGCGGACAAGGCTTCAAATAGAGGGGGGTGCTTCACATCTTACATACAACAATTATTACAAAGCTCTCAAACACCTCCACAACGCCGCTCTTCTACGACGACGCCACTACAACGAAGTGCTGCCAACACGAAGCTTCACCGTTAAAGTGTTGGTAATCATTTTAGTCGATTGATTTAAGTTGTGTTTTTCGAGCTTTTATATCAAAAAGGAGAGAGGGGCTTGTCTCTCATCCTTGTGTTTTTGTCGAAAGTTTTGTAATCGTAACTCCTACCTCCAACGAGGAGGAGTGTTTTAGTGATTGCCCTCCGTACGTGGTCTAGGACCATTAGGGCCTTGGATTTGCAGCCGGTTGGCTGTGAACCAAGTAAAACTCCTTGTGTCCATCTCTTTTTTGCTGCGTTTATCTCTCACTTATCGTTTTTACAACAAAAGAAAAATCGTTTTGCGCTATTCACCCCCCTCTAGCGCTCATTTCGATCCTACAATTGGTATCAGAGCTGGGGGCACTCAAATTTGGTGAAACCACCAATTTGAGCAATTTTTATTTCTTTTGTTTCCTTTGTTTCTGTCTATGTTAATTTTTGTGTTTTTTTTTAATTTTTCTGAATTTGTTTTTCAGACTTTTCTTTAATTTAATTTTATCGCTTTTAATCTTTCTATTGATCATCCTAACAAAAAAAACTCTTAATTACGATTTTTTAATTCTATTACTGATTAAAATTAGTTTTTCCCATAATTAAAAATTCTTTCATTTTTTTTAAACACTTGAATTTTTCAAACCCTAAAATCTTTATATTTCGTTTTATAAAGTTTTCTTGTTAATCTTAGCATTGAATTAAATCTTATTTCCACTAAAATAGATTTTCAATCAAAATTTAATCAATTAAAAACTTATTTTAATTTTTAAATCTTGTCTAGAATATAAATTTGGTTTTTCAATATTTTTTACTTAATTTCAACATTAGATTTTTTTTCTACAAAATAGTTTTTAATTAATTTTCAAAATTAATTAATTAATTTTTTTTTACAGAATTAAAATTAATTTTCTAATTAGTTAATCTATTGATTGATTTATTTATCTTTTCTTCTTCACTTTTCTACTAATCCAAGACGCAAGTCTTGGGACCTTTGTTGTCTGTGTGTTTTTTCTTTTTTTTTTCTCTTCTTACCGTTTCGTGTTAATGGCCCATCTCGAGGGTTTTAGCACCGTCCGACCACCGTTTTACAACGGTGACGATTTCCGTTACTGGAAAGGTCGGATGGAGTGCTTCCTAAAAACCCAAATAGAGATGTGGATTGTGATCCAAACCGGGTTCACCCTTCCTACTAATGAAGAAGGTGAATCCTTGGATTACAATCAGTGGTCCATTACCACTAAACGACAAGTCGAGGCAGATGCAAAGGCAACTCAAATCCTGCAGTGCGAGCTATCCAAGGAGGAGCTGAACCGAGTCGGACCCTTCATCAGCGCAAGAGATCTCTGGACGAGGCTGATCGAGTTACACGAAGGATCGGATCAAGCTAAGGTTTGCAAACGCGATTTGTTGTTCAATAAATTGTACACACTAAAAATGCAGGAACACGAGACGACAACACAATTGCATGCCCGCATCCAGGACATAGTCAACCAACTGCATTCAATAGGACAGAAAGTTAAAAACCGAGATCTAATCAGGTATGTTCTAAATTCTTTCCCTAGGACCACCTTGTGGGCATCCATGGCCGATGCCTACAAGGTATCTAAGGACCTAGCTAAAGTTAGAATAGACGAATTATTCTCGATTTGAATTACATGAAGCGGTCCAACTCGGAACCCGAGAGGTATAGCCTTGTTTGGAGGTTCAAAGAAGAAAATCGCAAGCAAGCCACCACCAACCGAGGAGGAAGGCGAGTCCAAGAAGAAGTTGACCGAGTTATCAGAACTAATGAACCTAGCTCGAAGGATAGCCAAGGGATGAAAGCGAACCACGACTCGACCCAACCAAGGTAAGCCTAAAAGTTCTAATATTAGGTGTTATGAGTGTAACAGGTTTGGACATATCAAGTCCGAGTGCCCCAAGCTCAACCACCAAGCACCTAAGCACAAGAAGGCCCTCAACGCGACATGGGAAGAAGCGTCATCCGAACAAGACGAAGAAAAAGTCTTCATGGCGAAATCGATTGAGTCAGACACGGAGACCGAACCTGAACTTGAGTCGAACACGAGGATGACTCGGACTCTGAAGCTACCTTCAAGTCAAGCCATGGATCATCCGGTTCAAAAGATACCCTTAAAGTGAGTCGAACTTTATTTAATACTTTACATAATATGGTTAGGTTTTTGTCTAGGAAATTAGTTAAGTCCGAGTCCAAGGTCGAGACCGTGGTTGAGGAGGTCAAACTACTCAAACACAAGGTCTCCCTAAACTCTTCGTCTAGTCAAGTTCGAGAAGAGGAACGTACTCGATCTGAAAAGCTCGAATTTGAGAACTCTCTCTTGATAAGTCATGTTGAAGATCTTAGGAACACGTTGGAAAGGTTCACGAATCCAAAGGACTTGACCTCCTACTTGGATCTCAAAGGGCCGTGTACAACAAGGCTGGACTAGGGTTTAACTCAAACACGACTAATAGGTCGTATATGTCGATTGTAAGTCGACATAGGAAACATGTCCAAGCATGGGTCCCTAAGAACTTTTTGATTTCAACTCTAGGATCCAACCCGTACTGGGTTCCCAAGGACCAAATCCACTATGTGGATAGACCGAACCAATTCAACGGTCTAGGGGGAGCCAGTACAAAACATGTTTGTGCTTTAACTTAGAAATTGCATGCTTTTTTTTAAACTTGTGAACTCACTTAGAACACGTACATAACCAACTAAAATCCTTCGAAAAGATTGAGCCTCGGGGAGCCTCTTTTCAAAAATAACCAGTTAGACTAGGAAATAGTCTTAGGTGAGTCAAGTCATCATTTTCTTGAAAATGGCTTTGTCTAAGGAAGTGGTCGATGATCCGATAAAAGAAGGCCCTTGTGCCTCACCACGACCTGGAAGCCATGATCTTGAAAAGGTAAACTTGACAAGCCTAGGGTCAAATCCAAATCTAACATAAAATTACTTGAACCTAAATGCACTTAATCAACTTAATTGGAAGTCATCTCACAAAAAACACATAAGTATAACATGCTTGATCATATAGACACAGGTGAGATGACCTAGGTTTAACTTACAACCAATTTTTTTTTTTAAAAAATCTAACATCCAATCCAACCACCTTGTGTGTAGGATCAATGGATGTTGGACAACGGTTGCTCCCGACACATGACTGGGGATCAACTCAAATTCACGAAGCTTCGATTCAAATGACAAGGATCGGTAGCCTTTGGGAATAACGGCAAGCTCAAAATCATCGGATCAGGTGATATCGAGCTTAACTCAAATTTTGTTATTAAAAATGTATTACTTGTAGAGAATTTTGAATATAACCTGCTTAGCGTAAGCCAATTATGTGACAATAACTATAAGGTCGTATTTTTAGAAAATGAATGTGTAATTAAAACAAATAAAACAACTAAAATAATACTCAAAGGAACTAGGACAAATAATATCTATACAATTAACTTAATCAAATCCTCAGCCAAATGTCTTATGACACAGGAAGAGGAATCATGGTTGTGGCACCGACGACTCGGTCACTCGCACCCAAGACTCGTCCACAAGATGAGTCAGAGTGGCTTAGTCAGAGGCTTACCCAACCTCAATAATTTGGTTAATAAAATCAGTAATGCTTGTCAACAAGGAAAACAACCTAGGACACAACACAAGTTAACTAACCAAGAACGAACCTCAAGTGTACTTGAGCTCCTGCATATGGATCTATTCGATTCACATGGAGCCAAGTCACTCAATAGAAGTCAATATTGCTTAGTCATAATTGACGACTACTCCAGGTTTACCTAGGTTAGGTTCATCAAACATAAAAATGATACCCTAGATCAATTAATCAATCTATTCAAATTAATCGAGAATCAAAAAAACCTTAAGGTTAAAAGACTTAGAAGCGATCATGGTGGTGAATTCGAAAATCAAAGGTTCACCGACTTTTGTAACCTAAACGGATACCACCATGAATTCTCTTGCCCTAGGACCCCTCAACAAAATGGCCTAGTGGAGCGGAAAAACCAAACTCTACAAGAAGCCGCTAGGACCATGTTGAACGAATACGACCTACCTGATAGGTTTTGGGCAGAAGTCGTTAGCACGGCTTGCTATGTCCAGAATAGGATCCTTATGGTAAAGAGGCACCTTAAGACCTCGTACGAGATTTATCACAATAAAGTACCCAACATCAAGTACTTTAGGGTATTTGGATGTAAAGTACATATCTTAAACACTAAGAACCACCTAGGGAAATTCAAATCCAAAACCTCCACCGGAATCTTCTTAGGATACTCAACCATGAGTAGGGCCTATAGGGTATATAACCACGATACCCTTAAAGTCGAAGAGACTATTAATGTAGTGTTCGATGAAGTACCCGAACCTACAAAACCCTTAATGACCCTAAGTGTTGAGCCCACTGATACCAAACTCGTCTCCGACCCTGAGATCGAGTCTAATCCACATCAACCAACTTCTCTTATCGACCAAGTGACAAGTGATCCGAGTCAAACTAGTGTTCAACCAAGTCACCCCATTGATCAAGCATTAGGTGACACAAACCCAACCCAATCTAGGATTCAGACTAACCACCCTATCGATCAAGTGATAGGAGATCCTAATCTAGGAGTTCGAACTAGAGCATCCTATAGGAACCTTAGTCAAATTTCCTTAATTTCAAAGATAGAACCCAAATCAATTGAACAAGCTCTTCTTGATCCCGATTGGATTATTGCAATGCAAGAAGAGCTAGCTCAATTTACTAGGAATGAAGTGTGGGAATTAGTACCACCACCTAAAGACAAAACGATAATTGGAACAAGGTGGGTGTTTCGAAATAAGCTTGATGATAAAGGTGAAGTAGTTAGAAACAAGGCTAGGTTAGTCGCCAAAGGGTTTAGTCAAGTCGAAGGCTTAGATTACGACAAAACCTATGCCCCAGTAGCTAGACTCGAATCCATTCGAATGTTGCTAGCTTATGCCGCACATCGAGGATTTAAGCTATTTCTAATGGATGTTAAGTCGGCATTCCTAAATGAATACATTAAAGAAGAAGTTTATGTTAGCCAACCCCCCGGATTCGAAAATCTAGATAAACCCGACCATGTTCTAAAACTTAAGAAAGCTCTCTATGGACTTAAACAAGCTCCTCGAGCTTGGTACGAGAGACTTTCAATCCATCTTAAGTCAAAAGGGTTTAACCAAGGCTTAGTTGACCCAACTCTCTTCGGAAAAACCTTAGGTAAAGAAATATTCATAGCTCAAATTTACGTAGACGATATAATTTTTGGAACCTCTAACTCAAATTACTAAACGAGTTCGTTTCACTCATGGAAAGTGAGTTCGAAATGAACTTGGTAGGCGAGTTAAGTTTCTTTTTAGGTCTACAAATTAAACAAACTAAGGATGGTATATACCTATATCAACAAAAATACACTAAGGAGTTAATTAAAAGATTTGGAATGCAAGACGCTAAGATAATAAACACCCCAATGGCGATTAATGTTAACATAGGAGAAGACCTAGAAAGTAAGTCCATTGACTTAAAGTACTATAGAGCGATAGAAGTCTCCTATACTTAATCGCGAGTCGACCCGACATCCTATTCAAGAAGTATGTGTGCCAGGTTTCAAACCTATGCTAAGGAGTCTCACCTAACCCTAGTTAAGCGTATCCTTAGATATCTTAAGGGTACACTTAACGTTGGTATTTGGTACCCTAGATCTACGGAGTTCGAACTAATCGGCTACTCCGATTCGGATTATGCCGGTAGTAAACTCGATAGAAAGAGCACGAGTGGTTGTTGTCAACTACTCGGCTCGAGTCTAGTGAGTTGGTGCAGTAGGAAGCAACATTGTTGCCTTATCTACCACCGAAGCCGAATACGTTGCGATGGGTGAGTGTGTAACTCAGCTTCTTTGGATGAAGCACACTCTCCGAGACTTTAGGTTGGACTTCACCAAAATTAAATTTTTGTAGACAACATAAGTTCGATAAATCTAACTAAGAACCCTATATGCCATTCAAGGACAAAGCATATAGAGGTAAAACACCATTTCATTCGAGAACATGTAGCCAACGGCTCCATACAACTCGAATATGTTGACTCAAAGTCTAACCTAGCAGACCTATTTACTAAACCACTACCCGAAGCCGAATTTAGTCTCTTGAGACGAAAATTGGGCTTGTGCGTAATAGAATAGGTTAGCAAAAGTTTTCAAATGCTATTTTCAAAAATTTTATTTTCGAATTTTATTTTTTTTCTTTATGCAAATGGAACTAGTTTAGGACTTCCCCTAGATATCATGATCCTATAGATTTAAGGAGCCAACACATCTCACAACACATAGGGTTAATGTGTTTGTGTATTAAGCCACCTAGAACGGCGTGAGATGTTAGGACCCTACTCCAGGTTCCAAGATGTAGATCAAGTGCGTCAATATGAACCTCGGAGTATAAATATGCAACTAATATTAACCAACTCTAATCAGGACTTGTTGATAATATCATTTCAATCAAGTCAAACTAGAGTTGAACATTTAGATGAATTATTTTCACATACTATTTTCAAAATCATCATGCTTGGACTTAGGGTTTTCTTCTTGATTTATGTCAAAAGGGGGAGAAAAGGCCAAAGTTAAGGTTCAATAAATTCAAATTTTTGAATTTGATAACTTAACTTAAAACTTTGATTCTGGCCTAAGTTAAGGGGAAGTAAGGTTTAGGTTTCAACTCTTCGGAATTGAAAACTTTGGCCTAAGATAAGGGGGAGTAAGGTTTAGGTTTCAACTCTTCGGAATTGAAAACTTTAAAGGCCCAAGTTAATAAATCAAAAGTTAAACCTTTTGAATAATTAACCTTTTGACTTAACTTTTGATTACTTAACTTGCACTTATTTTTGACTCTAAAGAGCCTAAGTTAAGTAATGCCATTTACTTAACTTGTTATCTTTTGTGTTTGGAGAACTAAAAGTCTTTTTCAAGTACTCACCCTCGGTCAAGGGGGAGGGTTCCTCTAAGGGGAGAACTTGAGAAATATTTTTACTACTCCTACTTTTGCTTCATGTCTTTACTGTTTCATGCACTTAATTTCCTTAACTTTGTGTGTTTTTGCCATAGATCAAAAAGGAGGAGATTGTTGGTGCAGTGAGGCACCGAAATCGAACCTGTGTTTTGATTATAGCAAAGACACAAGGTTAAGTCTATTTTGTTATCTCATGAGTCTACTTGAGTGTGCAGAAACAGGTTAAGCTTGAGTTGGAGATCTGCGACACAGTAAGTGCAAGGTAAGACTCGTGTCCGACGAGCGTAAGTGAGGTCGGATCCTCCGTTTAGGAGTTGATCTTAGGCGAAAATCCGACCCAAAACTTTCCATGAAAGTCTAAGTCGAGATTGGATGGTTAGAAACCATCTAAATCCATCACATTTAATATTTCTACATATTGCTTTGAGCTAACCCTTGTTTGAATTCGAAGTTACTCTAATTCGAATTAAAATTAGAATTCGAATTTATTCGAATTCGAATTAAAATTAGAACTCGAATTGAAATAAAATTAAATAACTAAAGTATCCTGAAAATGGGCAAAAGGAACTAAAAGCAAGGTGGCAACTTATCCCCCAAATCTTGGCGAGGTGGCCCATCAAAAGCAAGGTGGAAACTTATCCCCCAAATCTTGGTGAGGTTGCCGGTCAAAAGCAAGGTGGAAACTTATCCCTCAATTGGTGGTGAGGTGGCCGGATCTCAAGTGGGCGGACAAGGCTTCAAATAGAGGGGGGTGCTTCACATCTTACATACAACAATTATTACAAAGCTCTCAAACGCCTTCACAACGCCGCTCTTCTACGACGACGCCACTACAACGAAGTGCTGCCAACACGAAGCTTCACCGTTAAAGTGTTGGTAATCGTTTTAGTCAATTGATTTAAGTTGTGTTTTTCGAGCTTTTATATCAAAAAGGAGAGAGGGGCTTGTCTCTCATCCTTGTGTTTTTGTCGAAAGTTTTGTAATCGTAACTCCTACCTCCAACGAGGAGTGTTTTAGTGATTGCCCTCCGTACGTGGTCTAGGACCATTAGAGCCTTGGATTAGCAGCCGGTTGGCTGTGAACCAAGTAAAACTCCTTGTGTCCATCTCTTTTTCGCTGCGTTTATCTCTCACTTATCGTTTTTACAACAAAAGAAAAACCGTTTTGCGCTATTCACCCCCCCCCCTTCTAGCGCTCATTTCGATCCTACACATACTTGGTTGGTGTACATGGATTCCATCTCGGATCTCATGGCCTCTAGCCATTTCTTAGAATCTGGGCTCATCACAGCTTCCTGATAGGAGGTAGGCTCATTCTCAATGAGCATAACGTCATCATGGTCAGACAAGAGAAATGAGTATCTCTCAGGCTGACGACGTACCCTATCAGACCTACGAAGAGGTAGGTCTACATGAACAGGTGGTTGTTCCACAAATCTTTGTGCAACAATCTCATCACCCACAACACTTTGTGGTTCCTGTTCAACCTCCATCAAGGCCTCAGTGCTATGGTCCTTATCTTTAATTTCTTCAAGATCGAACGTACTCCCACTAGTTTTTATAGAAACAAAATCTCTTTCTAGAAAAACCCCAGTCTTTGCTACAAATACTTTATGCTGACTGGAAATGTAGAAGTAATATCCCTTTGTATCCTTGGGATATCCAACAAAATAGCACCTATCGAATTTGGGTCTCAGTTTGTGTGAGACTTAACGTCGAACGTAAACCTCACAACCCCAAATACTCATGAAAGACATCTTGGGATTTCTCCCTGTCCATATCGTATATGGTGTCTTTAACACAGCCTTGAATGGTACACAGTTAAGGGTAAAGGCTGCTGTGTCTAGAGCATATCCCCAAAAGGATATAGGAAGATCTGTGTGACCCATCATAGATCGTACCATATCTAATAGGGTATGATTTCTCCTTTCGAATATACCATTCCACTGTGGTGTTCTAGGAGGAGTGAGTTGGGATAGAATCCCACACTCAGCTAGATAGTCACGAAACTCATGGCTAAGGTATTCACCACCTCGATTTGATCGAAGTATCTTAATACTCTTGCCAAGCTGGTTTTGTACTTCATTCTTGAATTCTTTGAACTTTTCAAAGGATTCTGATTTATGTGTCATGAGATACACATAACCATATCTACTGAAGTCATTAGTAAATGTAATGAAGTACCTGTAACCACCTATAGCAGCAACATTGAAAGGGCCACATACATCACTATGTATAAGTCCTAACAAGTCTGTTGCTCTTTCGCTGTGTCTACTAAAGGAAGTCTTGGTCATCTTGCCTAAAAGGCAAGACTCACATGTCTCATATGATTCAAAATCAAATGAGTCTAGCAGCCCATCCTTATGGAGCTGAGATAAGCGACTCTCGTTTATGTGACCTAAGCGACAATGCCAAAGATAGGTTTGGTTCAACTCATTTGACTTAAACCTTTTGATACTTATGTTATAGATTGGGCTCTCTAAGTCTAGAAAGTAGAGTCCGTTCATTAGAGGTGCACTACAATAGAACATATCATTTAAATAAACTGAACAACATTTGTTCTTTATTATAAATGTAAATCCTTTCTTGTCCAAACAAGAAACCGAAATAATTTTCTTAGTTAAGGCAGGCACATAACAACATTCATCTAATTAGAGTACAAGCCCAGAGGGCAGAGATAGATCATAAGTTCCTACAACAATAGCAGCAACCCTTGCTCCATTGCCTACTCGTAGGTCCACCTCGTGTTAGTAATATATGAGAGATGTCCTAAGGCAATCGCCTTATGTATGAACCATTTATATGATAAATGAAGATTCACTATTTGAGTATACATGTTTTATGTATTTGATTGGATCTTAAACTCATTTATCAATGTCCACGATACGATTCACAAGATGAGAGAATTTGTGATTGGATCACAACTAGTGAGTATCTCTACATGTGTAATTGTGATGTATCGGAATTATCCTAGTCGATGAATTGATGGATTTGGACCCATCAATTCAATTTCCGAGACTAGCACGAGGTATACTCCTTGGTGTATCCAAGCAGCTGATTCTCACTGGCTGGAGACATAGTGATGTCCGGAGTTAATCGTGGATGCTAGTTATGGTAACTAGTTCATTGGAGTGACCAGCCATAAGACTTCATATGGTTCTCTGCATATATAGATATGTCAATGAAGTTCTTACTGTGACTTAAGTGCGATGTTCCTTTGACTTGCGGTATTCAAGTCATCTTGATCATGGAGACTTATGCTTTGACATCTTAAGCAAACATCTCTAAGGAGATGTGGACCCGGGATGATTGGGTATAAGTCGAAGTGATCGAAGGTGTTTGAATAGCCTATAAAGGATTCACCACTCCTTGCGAGGAGATGTATACCCATGGCCTCTCGTCGGATTGTTACTAAAGTCTTTGGCCAAAGCAATACATGTTTAGAGTAAGGTACTCTTCGATACATGTGGAGTAACTAGAATCCGTAGGACGAGGAAATGATACTTGGGCTAGGTGTGACGTAGTCAGCCTAGTGGGGACTGACACAATAGACCATGTCCTGAACCAAGTGGGTATAAGATGAGTGAAGGGAATGGGGCACGATTCATTCAAGCTACTGAAGGGTTTCAGAAATAGTTCTGGATCAACCGTTGATCTTTTCGGTTAATTGGGGATCATGATGTACTACTAGGTGCCACTCATGATCGTTCTATAATTAATGGTTAATTATAGACGGCCAACATAAACCGAGAACCTATTTGGTCACACGCACAACGAGTGTAATCCAAAGGATTTAAAACGAGCTTGAGAATGGGATTCTCGCATCGAGAGAGAAACTATGTTTGGTTGGACCAAACATAAAGCGAGCATGAAATTGTTTCAGTCGCAATGGAAGCGTGGATGGGCCGTGTCTTATGAAGACATAATGGATGGACCAAAATGGTTTGGTCCTAATCCAATGGATGAGAATAAACCAAAGGGTTTGGTTTATATTAAACGAATGAACCAAAGGTTGGTTCGGTTCGTTTTAACTTAAAATAAACCATCATGGTTTGGTTTATTTTAACTTATCTTAATGGAGCGGGTTAACGGGCTTTATGGATATGATCCATTAACCATTAAGAGAATTAGTTCTCTATAAAATAGGGATTAAACCCTAACCCTAAATCTAATCGCCTAACATCAAGAACTTGTGTTGCCGCCAACCCACGGCTCATCCAACCGGCGCCAGAAGGCGGCTTCCTTCCTCCTCGCCGGCGTCGAGCTGCTGCCGGAAGAGTTCCGGCGATCCTCCTTAGGTTTGGCATCAAGGTAAGCACTTGGCTTCCTTTGTTGGCCGGCGCCTATCTCCTCCACCAAGCTGTCCAGTTTTCTGGACAGCTTCTTCTCCTCTCGTCGGAGCGTCGTTTGGACGACGGTTAGTGCTCCGACAGCGGCTAACATACCGGGGATTTGATCTCCGGTAATCCTCTGAGGTGGAGGACGAAGGATTCGTCAATCGGTTGACGAATACCTCTCCGGAGAAGCAAGTCTTGAGGACTTGTTTTAGGTCCGAATTTGGATTCGGACCGTGATCATCTCTCGATCACGTCGTCTTCAACACGAGGCTAGTAACCCGTACGAAGACGAAGCTCGTGGCTTGGCGAAGTCATCCCGAGGAGCTCGGCGTGGATACGGATAGAGACGATTCTTACGAGAATCGTTCCGGTTGATGCCGTTCCCGCTACACGTCATACGGAAGGTATAACGTAGTTTAATTTCTTTTATTGCAATTTTAATTTACGGTTATGTCTACACTTGTTGTAATAGCATGCGTGTGTTGTGTGTGTTGTAATAAATAGGAATATTTATTATTTTATTGCTTCCGCTATGCACATGTTTACGAAACATGATCGAACACACACACGCCGCGGTGCCGGAAACCCAACAGTGGTATCAGAGCCCAGGTTGTGTTTCGACATAATCGTAAAATGGTTTTGCGATAGTCATAATGTATTTCTGGAAATTTTCTAATTTTGGAAATTTAGAAGTATTTATGGAAATTTTTCAATTTTGGAAAGTCTAGAAGTATTTATGGAAATCTTCCACTTTTGGAAAGTTGGAAGTATTTATGGAAATTGATATTTTCCATAAATAAAATATTTGATTAGATTCTGGAAATTTGTTTCCTAATTTAATCATGATTTGATTTGGGAAATCAAATCTTAAAATATTTTATTTCCATAAGTAGTTTTAATGATTTAGGAAATTGGTTTCCTAAATAGATTTTCCTTAATCAAATAATTCCATGAATAAAATATGTGATTAGATTTGGAAATTTGTTTCCTAATTTAATTATGATTTGATTTGGAGAATCAAATCTTAAACATATTTTATTTCCATAAATAGTTATGACATATAAGGAAATATAGACATGACATAATTGTATGCCATGTAATTGCATTAGATGCATAACATTATGCCATGCGTGTCGTGACATGTAGATGTATGCCATGTATGCCATGCCATGTAGATAATAGTTATTTGCATGCAAAGAGGATGAGACATTAAAAACCCTTAATCAATATTAAAGCCTACACCTTCCATTAATATGGTTAGAACCAGAGTTCTGTTTCTTGTTTAGGTTGTTGGACTCTCTCCAAGCCCGGCTCGAACCTGAATATGTTCAAACCATGGAATAGTTTAATACTAATATGGTAAGAGTCAGAGGTCAATCGTTAGCTTTGGTTGTTGGACTCTCTCCAAGCTGGGCTAATTGGTTGAATGCGCTCTAACCATATTAAAACTATGTCCTGATTAATGGGTTGGCTTTAACCTGGAGCATCGGTTTGTTGGACTCTCTCCAAGGTCGATGTAAAGGGAGGTGAAGTTGGGTGCTATGCATATGATGCATACTTGTTAATGTGTTAACAACCCGATGTATGTGTGAACATTCAATTAGTTGATAGCACATTGTGATAGTTGCATATACGGGATATGCAATCGATATAGATGATACCTACCGTCGTAGTTATGAATGGCTTGTTGGACTCTCTCCAAGGTTGTTCATAACTATGATGGATATCAGCCCATTCGGAGATGGACCTACAATCTCCCGAAGTGATTTTGGGGTTTTTGAAATTCGAAAAATGAATGGGATTTATAAATGTATATTGATGCATTTTAAAAATCATCTTTCTCATATATGCTCGTTTTGTATTTCTAAGATTGATCATGATGTCTTTGAATTGCGTTCCATTTTGGATTCGAATAAATTGACTGAGCCGAGCTTCATGGACTGGCTTAGAAGCTTGAGAATTGTTCTCAAGGTTGAAAAGCTTGCAAATGTCCTCGAAGCGCCTTTTCCCGCCCGTCCTAGTGACGATGCAACTCTGGACCAATTGTTGGCCTATCAGAAACATGTGAGTGATTCTGAACAAATGAGTTGCATCATGCTAGCCACGATGGAACCCAAGCTACGAAAGCAGCATGAGCATATGGATGCTCATATCGTAGTCCTTCATCTTTGTGAGTTGGTTGATGAGCAAGTGAGATTCGAAAGGTTCGAAGTCTCAAAGCTCCTCTTCACCTATGAGATGCTAGGAGGTTCACCTGTGGTACTGCTCAATATGCTGAAGACTGTGGAGTCTTCTGAGAAGCATGAGCAGGGGACGGTGCTGTTAGTTGATTCCTCGAAGAAAGGTTCTAAGAGGAAGTCAAAGGAACAGCAGAAGGGAATGAAGAGAAGGGCTAAGAAGGTAGAACTAGCACAAAAGGAAACTTGCCATCATTATGGCAAGGAGAGCCATTTGCGAAGAAAATGCAAGATTTATCGTGAGTCCGTGAAGAAGGATAAGGCATCGGATGCCCCATCTTCTTCAGAAATCTTCTTTATTGATTGTCATTCTATTTCCTCAGACACTTGGGTATTTGATACTGGGTGTGGCTCACATATATGTAATGACATACATGGGCTAAGGAATAGAAGAAGACTCGTCAAAGGGGAGAGTCAAATTTACGTGTTGGGAATGGAGCAACGGTTGCTGCACTCGCCATCGGAACGTATTTGTTGGAACTCCCTGTAGGACTTGTCTTAGAACTGGACAATTGCTTGTATGTTCCTTCGTTGATAAAGAACATCATTTCTATTTCTTGTCTAAATAGAAATGGGTTCCATTTGACTTTTAGTAACAATTGTTGTTACATAACTTTGAATGGGGTTCTTTATGGGACTGGAACTTTAAGCAATGGTGTATATACGTTGGACGTATCCAGTGACATTTGCAATATCGAAGCGAGCAACAAGCGTGCTCGAAAGGATAATCAAATAGACTCCTACATGTGGCATTGTCATCTTGGCCATGTAAGTAAGAAACGCATGTCCGAATTACACCGATGTGGAATTCTGGAATCGTTTGAATTGGATTCATACGATACATGCGAATCATGCTTAAAAGGCAAGATGACTAAGTTACCTTTTACGGGAAAAGGTGAACGAGTGGGAGAGTTGCTAGGCCTAATACATAGTGATGTATATGGACCTATGTCAACTCAATCTTTAGGAGGCTATAGCTACTTCATTACCTTCACCGATGATCACTCACGGTTTGGGTATGTGTTCTTGATGAAACACAAGTATGAAGCCTTTGAAAGGTTCAAAGAATTCAGAAATGAAGTAGAGAAACAACATGACAAGAGTATTAAAATACTTCGATCGGATCGAGGTGGTGAATACTTAAGTCAAGAGTTTCTTGATTATCTAAGAGACAATGACATATTGTCTCAATGGACTCCGCCCTATACACCACAGCATAATGGTGTATCTGAGAGGCGTAACCGGACCTTGTTGGACATGGTCAGGTCAATGATGAATCATGCGACTCTTCCCAAGTCCTTTTGGGGTTATGCACTTCAGACAGCTGTTTACTTGTTAAACAGAATGCCAACCAAGGTAGTCTCTACTACTCCATATGAGATATGGGCTAGTAAGAAACCTCATGTATCTTACTTGAAGATATGGGGTTGTCCTGCTTATGTGAAGCGATGTATCGAGACAAAACCGGATGCTAAGTCCGATAAATGTCTATTTATTGGATACCCTAAGGAAACAAGGGGTTACCAATTCTATCATCCTGGAACAAAAGGTGTTTGTTTCAAGGCATCGTGTTTCTAGAGAAAGAGTTTCTCTTGCAAGAAAGCGTGGGAGTGTCGTTGAGCTTGAGGAGGCTCGAGAGACTCAAATAGACATTGATGAGATACCGGTGAGCAGCAAATTGACAACTCATAGTGATGAGCAATCTTTGGACCTAATGTAACACCACATCTTCGTAGATCCGTAGAACACGTAATATTCGAGAGATATGGATTTCTCGTAAGTGAATCGAACGACGTGTTACTCATTGATGATGAGGAGCCTACCAGCTTATGAAGAAGTGCGACAAGTTCGAGAAAGGGATAAGTGGCTTGGTGCCATGGAGTCGAAATGGATTCCATGTACGAAAACCAAGTTTGGAACTTGGTTGACCATCCAAGGCATAAAGCCTATAGGGTGCAAGTGGGTTTTCAAGAAGAAAACCGACATGGATGGTAATGTGATTACCTATAAGACTAGATTGGTGGCGAAAGGATATCGTCAAAAACAAGGTGTTGATTATGACGAAACCTATTCGCCTGTAGCTATGCTTAAATCCATTCGGATGCTCCTGGCCATAGCGGCTCATTATGATTATGAGATATGGCAGATGGATGTGAAAATAGCTTTCCTTAATGGAAACCTGCTCGAGGACGTGTATATGATACAGCCTGAGGGTTTCACATCGGTTGACAAAACCAAGGTATGCAAATTGCGACGATCCATTTATGGATTGAAGCAAGCATCCAGGAGCTGGAATATCCGTTTTGATGAGACAATCAAAAAGTTTGATTTCTCACAAAATCCAGACGAACCTTGTGTGTACAAGAAGGTTAGTGGGAGTGCAGTCGTGTTCCTAGTATTGTATGTCGATGACATATTACTTATAGGAAACGATGTGTCAATCTTACAGTCAGTTAAGGCTTGGTTATCCAAGACATTCTCCATGAAAGACCTGGGAGAAGCAACCTACATCCTTGGGATTAAGATCTATAGAGATAGATCGAAACGGTTGCTTGGTCTTTCGCAGTCTACATATATAGACCGAGTGCTAAAGAGGTTTAGCATGTCGGAATCCAAGAAAGGTTTCTTACCCATCAGGCATGGGGTACACCTTTCGAAGTCTATGTGTCCGCGCACAGAAGACGAGAGGATTTGCATGAGTAAGATTCCCTATGCATCCGCAATAGGATCTATCATGTATGCTATGTTATGTACAAGGCCCGATGTATCGTACGCTCTGAGTGTCACGAGCAGATACCAGTCTGATCCAGGAATGGATCATTGGGTGGCTGTTAAGACGATCCTTAAGTGCTTGAGAAGAACTAAGGATGTGTTCCTAATATATGGAGAAGGGTACATGGTGATACGTGGGTATATGGATGCCAACTCCAGAAAGACAAGGATGATTCCATGTCTTAGTCTGGGTATGTATTCACCTAGAATGGAGGTGCAATAAGTTGGAAAGGTTCCAAGCTTGACACTATAGCGGATTCTGCCACTAAGGCAGAATACGTTGCAGCTTTGGAAGCAGCAAAGGAAGCGGTTTGGATCAATAAGTTCATCTATGAACTTGATGTGGTCTCATCAATGATCCAAACATGTGCTTCGCCGCTATCATCTTATCAGAGAGATCATAAGTAGGAATGAAATACAAATCGAGAAAATTCCCACTGAAAGGAACTTAGCGGATCCTTTGAATAAAGCATTACCTCAAAGTAAGTTTGAGGGTCATGTTAGAGCTTATGGTATTGGATACCGTAGCGATTGGCATTAGGCCAAGTGGGAGTCTGTTAGTAATATATGAGAGATGTCCTAAGGCAATCGCCTTATGTATGAACCATTTATATGATAAATGAAGATTCACTATTTGAGTATACATGTTTTATGTATTTGATTGGATCTTAAACTCATTTACTGAATGTCCACGATACGATTCACAGCATGAGAGAATTTGTGATTGGATCACAACTAGTGAGTATCTCTACATGTGTAATTGTGATGTATCGGAATTATCCCTAGTCGATGAATTGATGGATTTGGACACTAACACGCAGGTATACTCCTTGGTGTATCCAAGCAGCTGATTCTCACTGGCTGGAGACATAGTGATGTCCGGAGTTAATCGTGGATGCTAGTTATGGTAACTAGTTCATTGGAGTGACCAGCCGTAAGACTTCATATGGTTCTCTGCATATATAGATATGTCAATGAAGTTCTTACTGTGGCTTAAGTGCGATGTTCCTTTGACTTGCGGTATTCAAGTCATCTTGATCATGGAGACTTATGCTTTGACATCTTAAGCAAACATCTCTAAGGAGATGTGGACCCGGATGATTGGGTATAAGTCAAGTGATCGAAGGTGTTTGAATAGCCTATAAAGGATTCACCACTCCTTGCGAGGAGATGTATACCCATGGCCTCTCGTCGGATTGTTACTAAAGTCTTTGGCCAAAGCAATACATGTTTAGAGTAAGGTACTCTTCGATACATGTGGAGTAACTAGAATCCGTAGGACGAGGAAATGATACTTGGGCTAGGTGTGACGTAGTCAGCCTAGTGGGGACTGACACAATAGACCATGTCCTGAACCAAGTGGGAATAAGATGAGTGAAGGGAATGGGGCACGATTCATTCAAGCTACTGAAGGGTTTCAGAAATAGTTCTGGATCAACCGTTGATCTTTTCGGTTAATTGGGGATCATGATGTACTACTAGGTGCCACTCATGATCGTTCTATAATTAATGGTTAATTATAGACGGCCAACATAAACCGAGAACCTATTTGGTCACACGCACAACGAGTGTAATCCAATGGATTTAAAACGAGCTTGAGAATGGGATTCTCAGACCGAGAGAAACTATGTTTGGTTGGACCAAACATAAAGCGAGCATGAAATTGTTTCAGTCGCAATGGAAGCGTGGATGGGCCGTGTCTTATGAAGACATAATGGATGGACCAAAATGGTTTGGTCCTAATCCAATGGATGAGAATAAACCAAAGGGTTTGGTTTATATTAAACGAATGAACCAAAGGTTGGTTCGGTTCGTTTTAACTTAAAATAAACCATCATGGTTTGGTTTATTTTAACTTATCTTAATGGAGCGGGTTAACGGGCTTTATGGATATGATCCATTAACCATTAAGAGAATTAGTTCTCTATAAAATAGGGATTAAACCCTAACCCTAAATCTAATCCAATTAGTGGCCGCCCAACATCAAGAGCTGCCGCCCAGCTTGTGTTGCCGCCCAACCCACAGCTCATCCAACCGGCGTCCAGAAGGCGGCTTCCTTCCTCCTCGCCGGCGTCGAGCTGCTGCCGGAAGAGTTCCGGCGATCCTCCTTAGGTTTGGCATCAAGGTAAGCACTTGGCTTCCTTTGTTGGCCGGCGCCTATCTCCTCCACCAAGCTGTCCAGTTTTCTGGACAGCTTCTTCTCCTCTCGTCGGAGCGTCGTTTGGACGACGGTTAGTGCTCCGACAGCGGCTAACATACCGGGGATTTGATCTCCGGTAATCCTCTGAGGTGGAGGACGAAGGATTCGTCAATCGGTTGACGAATACCTCTCCGGAGAAGCAAGTCTTGAGGACTTGTTTTAGGTCCGAATTTGGATTCGGACCGTGATCATCTCTCGATCACATCGTCTTCAACACGAGGCTAGTAACCCGTACGAAGACGAAGCTCGTGGCTTGGCGAAGTCATCCCGAGGAGCTCGGCGTGGATACGGATAGAGACGATTCTTACGAGAATCGTTCCGGTTGATGTCGTTCCCGCTACACGTCATACGGAAGGTATAACGTAGTTTAATTTCTTTTATTGCAATTTTAATTTACGGTTATGTCTACACTTGTTGTAATAGCATGCGTGTGTTGTGTGTGTTGTAATAAATAGGAATATTTATTATTTTATTGCTTCCGCTGTGCACATGTTTACGAAACATGATCGAACACACACACGCCGCGGTGCCGGAAACCCAACACCTCGCCCTTTGTCAATGACCTGCTATTTCTCAGCGACTGCACATTGGTACAAATGTGAGATGCACATCCGGTATCTAATACCCATGATGAAGAAATAGATAGATTGACTTCTATAACATTTATACTTGAAGTAGAAGTCTCACTTCTTTTCTTCTCAAGATCTTCCAGGTATGCCTTGCAGTTACGCTTCCAGTGTCCAGCTTCCTTGCAGTGGAAGCAAGTCCCTTCCTTGGCCACCCCTCCTTTGGGTTTAAGTTCTTTTCCTTTGCCCTTGGCTTGGGACTTTCCCTTACCTTTAGGCTTGCCCTTGCCTTTCTTCTTTTGCACCATCATAATGGCGTCAGATTTTCCCTTCTTAAGGTTGACCTCAACAATTCTCAACATGCTGAGCATCTCAGGCAGTGGCTTATCAATTTCATTCATGTTATAATTCATGACAAATTGATTGTAGCTTTGTGGCAAAGATTGCAAGATCAAGTCAGTGGCCAGCTCTTGGCCAAGGGGGAATCCCAATATCTGTAGGTTTTCTACGTACCCAATCATCTTGACTACATATGGACCTACGAGAGTCCCATCTTGCATTTTGGAACCAAATAGTGCCTTAGAGACTTCATATCTCTCGTGCCTTGCTTGTCCTTGATATAGTTGACGAAGATGTTCAACCATATCATAAGCATTCATGAACTCGTGTTGCTTCTGAAGCTCAGAGTTCATGGTCGTGAGCATTAGACATTACACATCTAATGCATCATCTTGATGCTTCTTGTAAGCATCTTCAGCTCGTGAGGCAGTGGTAGGAGGTGCCTCCGGAATGGGATGCTCCAGGACATTTAGTTTCCTTTCTTGGGTGAGAATGATTCTCAGGTTCCTATACCAATCAAGGAAATTTTCTCCATTGAGCTTGTCCTTCTTAAGGACAGAACGCAGAGAGAGAGTGTTCGTGTTTGTCGACATAGTAATCTACAACATACAATGCAGAGAATTAATAGCATATTCCTTTTATCATTTAATTAGACCTTTAATCAAATGATGCTCCCACTAAATTATAAGAATTTTGTAGAATCGAGTTATGGATGTGGTCAAACCACATTACTAGATTCATACAAACTAGCTATAATTCTTGTGGGATAAGATCCACATCATACTAAGCCTTGAGTTAGCTTTGGCTAAATCGCCCAAGACTTAGTACAATCGGTGGGTAACACATTACCGATTACATCTCTATGCAAATCTTGTTATAGGATCAAGACCCACATTTACAAAAGACCTTGAGTAAGCTTTGGCTAAATCGCCCAAGATTTAGTGTAAATGCGATCTTATCCTATCTTTCCAACGATTGGAATATGCCTATAGTTCTACTCGATCCAATTGAGTTAACTAGTTTTACTCAATCTAATTGAGCTTACACTAACCCAAGCCGTGATAGGCGGGACCAAGATTGTCCCTCAGCACCCTACCAAGATAATATGCGTTGCTCTACTTTGGCAGATTCAACAACTACAAATGATCGAGGTAGTGATGGGTATCAAGGACTTGGTTGGCATTTATGAGTTGATTCGATTAAGATCTAATCTAATCATAATGTGTATCATATACGCATTGAGGCCTTTATTATCCTATATTAGCATGCATCACATACATACAAGTATTATTCTAGCATGCATCACATACATACAAGTATTATTCTAACATGCATCATATACATACAAGAAAAATATCCTAGCATGCATCACATACATACAAGCATAATAAAATATATATATATATATATATATATATATATATATAATTAACTATGATGTGGTCATGACTCTACTACGATCTTCTCAAGCCAATGAGAAGATCGGACGGTCAACCAAGGGCTAACGGCTTCTCCAAGTGCTTCCTTTGACCGCCATGTGTCGTCGGCACCCTTCTCGTAACTTCGTCTACAAGTGGACTTTCCACCGCTCCATTTTGTACATTACAAATATCAAACTCAAGTTACATTTGAGTCTAAAACTATTTACAACTAGAATTTCAAAAGAAGAGGTACGACGCGCAGGTCGCATACACTATACAACACGCACAACTACAAAAATGGCACACAGGCCGTATTATGAATTACAACAAATTGAGTCCAATCACATTGGGGTTCTTGGGCCATGACCATCACAGAATTATACATAATTTTAAATTATGTATTTTACAGAAAATTTCTATAATTTTTCCTATTTTTTTTTTTCAATTTTATGAGTTACCTCTCCGTAACGATGCCCTTCGCTTATCCCGCTCGTCCAAATGGATTGCTGGAACTCGAGAGTGTCAAGTGCACACTCCTCTATTGGTATCCCCACAAAAAATATGTGGAGCAAAGACAATCTTGAGTGTGCTAGCACTCCTTGAAGGTCTCGGCAATGGAGGTTTGGGAGAGCAAGAGAGGAAGAGAGCCAAGGAAGAAGAAGATGGAGTTACCCAAAAACAATTCACTTCTCATCAAGAAGTGGCCAGCCACTTCAAGGCTTGGGAGGTTACATGCATGCATGTAACTCCAAGAGCCAATGGATCTTTGTCTCCCTCATGAGGTGGCACCACATGCTAAGTCAATGATGATGTGGAGCATCATCATTGGTCGGCCATGCCAAGTCATCATCATGGCATGACATTTGGTCAAGTCAAACTTGACCTTTCATCTTCCCTCTCAAGTAAAGTCAAACTTGAACTCTTATCTCCCATGGTTGATCAAATCCAACCATTTGATTCAAGTCAATTTAATTTAATGAATCTCTATTCATTAATTTAAATTGATTTGATGAATCAAATCTAAATTAGACTCATTCAACACTTGAATCAAATTGAGTCCAACTCAATTAGTCTAATTAGGATTACTATTAATCCAATTTGGTTCATCCCATGAACCTAATCCTCATGGTTCAACATATGAACCTAATCTCTATCTAATTGCCCTTTTGTGTGTGACCCTATTGGTCCTTGTAACGTTGGCAATGTTTCTAAACCGATTTAGGAACATAAGCAATGAGAGGTATCTAGCAACACATCATTTCTACCCAAGTTACAAGAATGTTGAGCTCCAACATCACCTTTGTGACTCTTATAATATGTGACAATGTCCCTTTATCCTTGACATCGAGATTGACCAATTGAGGCATAGACCATGTCATCCTCGGTACAATCTATATCTTGAACTCCATGTAGACTCACTCAAATCAAATGAGCTCAATATCTCATATTGACTCATTTGGGCATGGCCATGCACTTCGTGGTCTCACTCTATCAAGAATATCGATGTCACCCCCGTCATATAGGAGGGATAGATCCCATCTACATCACTCATATCCCTCCGCATAATTTGTTACATACCCAGTAATCGCCTTTATAGTCCACCCATTTAAGGGTGACGTTTGACGAAGCCAAAGTATGTAACTCCTTATGTAGGGAACCATGGTGACTTCAGGTCTAAGGACTAATAGTCATACTAATAGCCACATGAGAAAGTATATGACACTCATATAATGATCCATGATACTTTCTCATGGCGGGTCATTCAGTATACATTCTCCAATGCATATCCATGTGTCAACTTGATATCTCATAACCATGACTTATGAGATCAAGTCATCGTGTTGACCTACATGCTAGTCTCTACGCATTAACATTGTCCCTAAATGTTAATACTTGACTAGGAATGATTAAGAGTAGTGTTCTCTATATCATCTCATTATCGATTCAACCAATCGATTGATATAGATAAGAACCTACTACTCAAGGACATTATTATATTTAGTTATTTGACACCAATACAAGTAAATATAATAACCATGCCTTTATAAATAGGAATATGATACAATAAAGTCCATACAACAATCATCACATGATTGACTCTAGGGCTTTCACTAATAGACTGATGGTGTTATCAGTCGACTGCCATCCGTCGGCAGTCGATTGATCAGCCAGACCCTGTTCAGTTGAACACTAGTCGAACCCTAGTCGACTTGGAGTAGTCGACTGGCACCTGTGCCAGTCGACTGATGTCGGGTAAAACCTCAAACACCAAGTTGTTTGAGCATCCGACACTCAGTCTTAGCCACTTGGCCAAGTCCACCTCATCCCTCATGGAGTTCCCCACTGAAGCTCTCTTCCCTCGGCCTACGTCCCTCGTATGCGCCAAGCGCACGGCTTCGCAACAACATCCTTCATGTCTCTTGCCCTCGAAGTATGCTTCCCTTGGGCCTCACTCCATTCGCTACCCATCCGGTGGTCCCTCGGATACACCAAGCGCACAGCTTCGCAATGCCATCCTTCACCGACTCAAGGACCCTGAGCCTAGTGAACTTGCCAAATCCTCAAAACTTCCCAAATGCACATAGCACACGGCTTCACAATGCATTTCTCACCAAGCACCAAGCGCACGACTTCGCAATGCTTTGGACTTTTCCACACCAAGCCCCATGCTTGGATTTCCCATGTCATAAGTTTTGTCTATCATCAAAATAATACTCGAGTCAACCTGGGCCGATTGCACCAACAATCTCCCCATTTTTGATGATTGACAAAACTATCCCTCAAGTCTACCAATTATCCCTAATTGGCAATTCTCACATCCTAATGAGAATTCCAAACCCAATTGGTAACTTGGTAACTTCTCCCCCTTTTTGACATACATCAAAAAGGTCCTCCCCAAGGGTATGAATGTCTCATATCCCATTGAGATCTTACAATCTTTCCCTTGGAGGAACCTACGCCTATAATCTTTCTAGTGATAAGTCCCATATCACTTAAAGAGAGGCAACCCAATTTTCCTCCCATGAGGAAAAGTACACATCCATCTTCCCATGATGGATACCTCCCCCTAGAGGCTTGCTCCCCCTTGACCATTGCACCAACAATGTCCTTGGAGAGTCCCTAAGCCAATAGGAACATTAAACAATCAAAATTAAGGCAAAGTTCAACAATGAACTCTCATCCACCTTAAAATTGATACTCTCCCTAAACACTTCTCCTAATCCATATTCAATAGATTTCCACCCTTTCTAATGCTCTCCATAGCATGTCCAAGGGTTAGAAGTGGTTAGGGGACCAAAACATAGCTGAACATAGGCCTAACCACCAAGGTTTACCCAAAATCAAGAGATGTCAGTGAATCGGATTGGTCGACTCCTTCCCACATCGGTCGATTGGCCTCCTCGCCAATGATATTACATTTTGCAGTTTTCTGATTTTCAGAAATGAATTTTTGAAATTCATAAGTAAATATACATAAGTTGAAAAATCTTGAAATTTTGTATGTATATTACTTATTAAAATAATAATGGGTGAAAAATATTGGAAAATTATTTTACCCACAAAATAGTGAGATTGATACAAAGTTCAAAAGTTAAGAAAAGCTTTAATATTGAGCTCTCTTTGTATCATCCCATTCAATGGTGATTGCTATCAAAAGATAGACTTCACCAACGACTTTTAAAATATTTTCAAAATGTTTTTGAAACCTTTAATTCCTTTTTCCTAAACATCTCACTATTATCTAGATGTGTAAAACACATACAAGTCAAATATTTTAGTGAGATGTGGGTTTTTGTTCTTTAATGGTCTCATGCATATTATAAGGCAACTCTACTTGATTTCCCTTATGCATGGGACTTCAAGTCATGTCAATGGTCCTTAAATCAATTTTATTTTATGCATGATATGATTATGGCATATATATGATATAACTAAGCATGTGCCAAAATCATGATGTCATGGCATGTGAATGAAATTTTAGCATACATGACATATAAAACTAAGTCTAAAACATGATCATGACATTTTTAGAGATACAAATGAAAATGATGTCATGTCATGGCAAGGCAAATAAATCATGGCAAGTAAAATATTCTAAGGTATAAAATACATAAGTGTTAAATCCAAATTGTCATTTCTAGAAATTAAGTCCATTTTTTCTTAATGCCTTTATCCCCCTAGTGTGCCAAAAAGCCAAAATGGCACACCATTGCTCCTAAGACCTAATTGTGCAAATTTAATCATTTTTCATGTTCTCAAACCACATTGGCACATCCTAATGTGTCAACTCACCATGGCTAGGTTAACTACCCATCCACTTAGGGTTGACACACCCTAACCCATCTAGTGTGAATCGATCATGCTCCAAGGAACCCAATACCTATTGGAGCTCTTTGGGTTAACAAGGTATTCACTAGGGATAACTTCCGTAGATACCTTCCTAATCACCCTTTTAGGTTTTGACACCTTAGTCATTTGGGTGTTCCTTAGGTCAACTCTAGAGGTGACTCCTCCTTTGACCTTCTTAGTGGCTTTCTTGGTTTTTCTTAATTCCTTAGTGTAGGGGATAGATCGTTGTGTATTGGCCGGCCAGAGGGGGGTGAATAGCCCTCTTTCGTTTGGTGGTGGAATTTGCTCGTCTACAAAATCGTTAGCGCAAGCGGAAAAACAAAACAAGACAAGCAAATAGAAATGACAAGAATACAAACGGTAACACAATATGTAACGTGGTTCACGGCTACGCCACTAATCCATGGTCTGATTTAACCCTAGTGAATCACTCTGCAACCAATTCACTATCGGTCTCTCCTTTGCACTAAGCTAGGTGGAGGTAACCCTTACAACTCAAGAACACTCCTTCTTTTACAAAAGATGTGAAAGAAAACTAAGAGAAGGAGTTTAAAACTTGTGGAGCACTTGGATTATCACTTAGAGCATAAGCATTCGCCATCCAAAAGCCCACACCCTCTCTTTTTATAGAGAGGGTTGATTTCTTCCCGTTGGCCGCCACCAGTCGACTGCTGCCCTTGGCAGTCGATTGCCGCCACTTCAACGGCCTTCGAACACGTCGGATCCCGACCATTGTAGTCCAATGGATCCCTTGGCCGATCGATGGATCCATCGCCGATCACGCTGCCTCGTAGTCGATCGCCCGACCGGCTACGAGCAGTGCGGCCCAAACCCTCTTGACTACCGATCGCTACCTTCGAATGATCGATGTCGGCATCGACTTCCAACATATGGCAGTCGACTGCTGGGCCAAAATCCACTCAGTTGGATACCAGTCAAACCGCGTTTGACTCAGAGCAGTCGATTGCCATTTTATGGCAGTCAACTGGTGCCGTGTGAAACTCAAACTTAACATTCGTTTGAGCTTTCAGTGGTCGGGGTAAACCTCAACCCTTGCGGTCGAGCCTCCGACACTCAGCCATTCGACCAAGTTCACCTAATGAGCTACTTATAATTCACTCATTCTCTCATCTCACTCGAAGTCCCTAGCCGAAGCTCTCTTCGTTCGCGGCCACGTCCCTCGGCAGCATCAAGCGCACGACTCTGCAATGCTCCTTCGCGTCTCTTGCCTCCGAAGTCTACTTCCTTGGCTTCGCTTCAAGTCCTCTCGTCCGGCGGTCCCTCGGTAGCATCAAGTTCACGACTCTGCAATGCTCCTTCTCCGACTCAAGCACGAGGTTGTGAGTGGTGAACCCGCCAAGGCTTCATGTGCGAATTACTAAGTCCTGCATGACTTCAACGCACATATCAAATCACAATAACAAACTAACTTAAACCCTTTGCCACACACATCAAAACCATATCACGACAAGAGATTGCCCTAACAATCTCCCCCTTTTTGATGTTTGACAATCCGTTTATGTTAGGTAAAAACATTTGATAAAATATTAAGGAAAGAAAGCATGTGAATAACATGAATAACATGATTAGCAACTCTCCCCCTTAATACATGAAACTCCCCCTAAATATATTCCCCCTTACTTAAACATATACATTTCTCCCCCTTTGACACCATCAAAAATATTTAACAAAGTTTATATAGCATGACATCAAGTCTAGAGAGAAACATAAATCAAAATCACTCAAAAACCTGATAAATCCATCGATCATTCGCTATCATATGGCGATCATTGGAACAAAAATCCAGCTTTCGATTTTACGACGAAATTCAAAAATGCACTATAAATTCCAGAAAATTCAAAAAATAGTGAAATTTGGGAACACATTTCTTGTAAGTATATCTATCAATGAAAAATAGTTTTTCATAAAAAATCATTATATTTTCAGATATTTGCCAAAAATCCAAAAGCTTTAAAAACCACTAGGTTTTTTATCATGTTAGTATCCATTTAACACCTAATTTTGGTTTGAATTGTTTCAAAACATGAACACACAGATTTTAAAGTAAGAATTTGTTTTGAAAACATATAAAATATCTAACCATGATCTTTGGGCAATATATCTATGAATTAAACATAAGCCTTCCCCTTGATTGGTCTATTATTGCTATTTTGATACCTTAAATGACCATCTAAATGTCATAGGCATTAGTGGACATTTGTATCATCCTAACATCTCACTCATGCTAAGTTTTCAATCAAGGTAGCCTATGGTGAGTGTGAGATGTATCCTAAAGGTATTTGTATATACTTAACCGTCATTTTCATGCAATTCTATCAAGGTTAAGTATCATCCTAACAATCCACATGATCATAAAGACATATATGTATGAATTCCATATTATGATCATGAAACACATGTATTCATCAATTAATAATCATGCATTAGGTATTATATTATGATAATAAGGCAAATATCACCTAAAGCATGATTTATCTATTTATAGGTCCATTATCATCACCTAACACTATTTCAAAAATGTTGTCCCGCCATCCTAAGTCAACCAACATATGATATAGATAAATTCCATATGGTTGACTACCCTAGGATTTTCCTAACCCTTAAGGATGGATTTAGGAACTCAAAATAAATTCTTGCCTATGGGGTTCACTAAAAATTCTTTAGGGATCCATTTTCTAGCTATTACCTTCTTTTTGTCTTGACCCCTAGCAATTAAGCATTTATAGGCCTTTTCATTTTTATTTTCTTTATATCCTAGGCCTTTCTTATTGAAGCTTGCCCTTTGGCTCCCAATTATCATGTTAAGGGTATTGGAGCTTATTGTGAATTTTTCTAGGGCTTTGGTCAAGTGATCTACCTTTTCCCTTAAAGCCCTATTTTCTTCTATGCATGCATCATTGACATCCAAAGGCATATAGTTATCATGTGAGCATGCATCATCATTGTTATCATTAAAACATGATTTTTATAATTTTTGTTCTAAATCCTTAATTTGATCAAGCATGCTTTTGTTCTTTTTCTTGGCTCTAAATAAATCCTTAGTGAGGCTAGAAATCATGAAAACTATTTTACTAGGTGAGTGATTCGTTACCATATTCTCCATGTCTTCTTCTTCGGACGAGGAGGATGATGAAGCTCCCCCTTCACTAGAGCTCTCCTCACTTGTACTTGATCCTTCATTTTCGGAGGAGGATGAGTCTAGGTCGTCAAAAGCCATTAGGGCAAGGTTGGGGTAGACATTTTCTTCCTCTTCGGATGATGATGATGATGAAGAGGGATCATCCCATGTCCTTGCTTTGAGTGATTTTGTCTTCCCTTTCTCCTTGACTTTCTTCTCTTCTTTTTTCTTCTTCTTCCTCCCCTTCTTCTTCTTCTTTTCTTCTTTCTTTCTCTTCTACTCCTTGCTCTTGTTCAAGAGGGGACAATTATCCCTTATATGTCCCTCCTCTTGGCAATTGTAGCAAATAACCTTCCCCCTTGGTCTTCTCCTCCTATCATTAGATTTATTAAATTGAAAACCTTTTAATGCACACCTTACCCTCCTTACCATATAGGCTTCTTCCGTGCTATCCATTGAGGAGGAGGAGGATGCTTCATCGGAGAAGAAGGGGATCACCATCTTCTTCTTCCCCTTGTTGGACAAAAGTGCTACTCCTCTTGAAGGTTGAAATTTTGGCTCTTCTATTATTCCTTCAAGTTTTGTTTCATTAAGCTCTATGGTTGAGAAAAACTCCTCCAAGGTGCTCACTTCCAAATTCTTGGAGATGTAGAATGAGTCCACCATAGAGCTCCATCTTGAAGACCGGGGAAAGACATCTATAGCCTTCATGAGCATGTCCCTATTTGAAAGCTTCTCTCCTACACTAGATAAACCGGTTATTATCTCTTTAAATCTAGAGTGTAGAGAGGTTACCTTTTCTCCCTTTTCTAATTTGATGTTTGATAGTTGGGAGTGGAGGAAGTCTCTTCTTGCAAGCTTGGCCTCCGAGGTACCTTCATAAAGCTCTACTAGCTTCTCCCACATCTCCTTCGCACTAGAGCATTCCCCAATCCGGTTAACTTCTTGTTGGGGGAGCATATTGTAGAGGTGGTGCTTGGCCTTTGAATTTGCCAAGTATTCTTCCCTTTGCCTCTTGCTCCACCTTGATTTCTCCAATGTCTTCCCTTCTTCATCCCTAGGCAATTCGAAACCATTTTCCATAATCAAAAGAATTTCAAAATCAGTTTCGAAAAATACCTCCATTCTCTTTTTCCACCAAGAAAATTCGCCTTCAGATTTTGGTGGGTGAATGTTGGAGCTGGCCATTTTGAATGAATTTCTTATTGCGGCGGTTATTCCTCGACAAGCGACTTGGCTCTGATACCACTTGTAGGGGATCGATCGGTGTGTATTGGCTGGCTAGAGGGGGGTGAATAGCCCTCTTTCGTTTGGTGGTGGAATTTGCTCGTCTACAAAATCGTTAGCGCAAGCGCAAAAACAAAACAAGACAAGCAAATAGAAATGACAAGAATACAAACACTAACACAATATGTAACGTGGTTCACGGTTACGCCGCTAATCCACGGTCCGATTCGTCCCCGATGAATCACTCCGCAACCAATTCACTATCGGTCTCTCCTTTGCACTAAGCTAGGTGGAGGTAACCCTTACAACTCAAGAACACTCCTTCTTTTACAATATATGTGAAAGAAAACTAAGAGAAGGAGTTTAAATCTTGTGGAGCACTTGGATGATCACTTAGAGCATAAGCATTCGCCATCCAAAAGCCCACACCCTCTCTTTTTATAGAGAGGGTTGATTTCTTCCCGTTGGCCGCCACAAGTCGACTGTTGCCCTTGGCAGTCGACTATCGCCACTTCAACGGCCTCCGAACACGTCGGATCCTGACCGTTGTAGTCCAATGGATCCCTTGGCAGTCGACTGATGGATCCATCAGTTGATTGCTACCTTCGTAGTCGACTGCCTAGTCGGCTACGAGCGGTTATGTAGCCCAAACCCTCTTGACTACCGATCGCCTTCACCGGTTACCGATAATCTTGTCGGCAATGATCGCCAACATATGGCAATGATCGGCTGGGGGCCAAAATCCACTCAGTCGGATACTAGTCGAACCGCGTTTGACTCAGAGCAATCGATTGCCATTTCATGGCAATCGATTGGTGCCATGTGAAACTCAAACTTAACATTCATTTGAGCTTCCGGCAGTCGGGTAAACCTCAACCCCTGTGGTCGAGCCTCCGACACTCAGCCATTCGGCCAAGTTCACCTAATGAGCTACTTACAATTCACTCATTCTCTCATCTCACTCGAAGTCCCTCTCCGAAGCTCTCTTCGTTCACGGCCACATCCCTCGGCAGCATCAGGCGCACGACTCTGCAATGCTCCTTCACATCTCTTGCCTCCGAAGTCTGTTTCCTTGGCTTCGCTTCAAGTCCTCTCGTCCGATGCTCCCTCGGCAGCATCAAGCGCACATCTCTGCAATGCTCCTTTTCCGACTCAAGCATGATGTTGTGAGTGGTTAACCCACCAAGGCTTCATGTGCGAATTACTAAGTCCTGCCTGACTTCAATGCACATATCAAATCACAATAACAAACTAACTTTAACCCTTTGCCACACACATCAAAACCATATCACGGGAAGAGATTGCCATAACACTTAGCCACTAAACAAACACCATGGCTAGTCTTAGGGATGACTTCCCTACTAACCTTGGTTTTTCTAGACCTAGAAATAGTTCCATAATTGAATGGAACATTATGGTAGGACATAGGTTTGTGACCCAACCTCTCTTGCCCTTGGACGATCCTTATTTCCTAGGCCTTAAGTTTTGATCACTATACCCCTTAAATGATTTTGTCATAATTTTAAGGGTCTTTTCTAATTTTTCTAGCCTTGACCTCAAGGCTTGGTTCTCCACCTCTAACCTTCCCAATTTTGATTTTTCATTAATCTTTTGGGAGTTGGTTTTCTTCTTAGGCATATGCCTAGATTTTTTGGGGTTAATGCCCAAGTTTTCTTTTATTCTCCTAATTGACTCCCTTGGTAGGATTGGTCTAGAATTATGGTGTCTAGGTTTGTCCTTAGATAAACTAACTTTCTTGGCTCCTAAACAAACATATTTATTTCTACTAGCATGCTTTTCATTAATCATGGAAAGTGAACTAAAATAATTTTTTGCATGCTTATAAGTCCTAGAAATTGAAGGTGCATTAATTGAATTTACCTTAGGGTTAGCTTTGGAAGCTCCCCCTACATGAGATGCCCCTTCTTGCCCCTTCTTCCTCCCCCTAGGGCATTGGCTTCTATAATGTCCCCTTTGGTTGCATTTGAAGAACACAATGTGCTCCTTGCTTCTAATTGTGGGGACTCCGGCATTTTTGGCTTTTGGTGCCGGTTGAGCCTTTTTCACCTTCTTGGGACACTTACTTTTATAGTGCCTTTGTTCCATACACTCAGAGCATGTTATATGATTTTTATTTATAATCATAATACTTGAGTTACCTAGGGAATTTTTGCTTCTCCCGGATGTTGAAGCTTCTTCTAGAACTTGTTCCGGGATGGAAGGCCTCTCCTCCCCCTCAATGCTAGAGGTGGAGGTCTCCACCAAATCATCAACATCATCGAAGGTGGATGGCGATTCTTCAACATCCTCGAATCCGGATGTTGATGGACATTCTTCCTCGGCATGGACCAATGTGGGCTCTTCATGAAATCTTATCACCTTGTCCCATAGGTGTTAGTAATATATGAGAGATGTCCTAAGGCAATCGCCTTGTGTATGAACCATTTATATGATAAATGAAGATTCACTATTTGAGTATACATGTTTAATGTATTTGATTGGATCTTAAACTCATTTACTGAATGTCCACGATACGATTCACAATATGAGAGAATTTGTGATTGGATCACAACTAGTGAGTATCTCTACATGTGTAATTGTGATGTATCGGAATTATCCCTAGTCGATGAATTGATGGATTTGGACACCATCAATTCTGTCGAGACTAGCACAAGGTATACTCCTTGGTGTATCCAAGCAGCTGATTCTCACTGGCTGGAGACATAGTGATGTCCGGAGTTGATCGTGGATGCTAGTTATGGTAACTAGTTCATTGGAGTGACCAGCCGTAAGACTTCATATGGTTCTCTGCATATATAGATATGTCAATGAAGTTCTTACTGTGGCTTAAGTGCGATGTGTTAGTTATAGCCCTAAAGCCAATCATGTGATGGTTGAAAAGGGAACATTTTGTATCATATTCAATAAAGGCAAAGGATTGGTTATTATATTTACATCTTGCTTGTGCCAGCTAAATTAAATATAATAATGCCCTAGAAAAATAGGTTCTTATCTACAGCACATCAATTGGCAGAATTGATTATGAGAGGCTGTAGAGAACACTTTCCTAAATGTTCCTAGTCAAGTATTAATATGCAAGGGCAATATTAATACATAAAGACTAGCATGTAGGTCGATTGATGACTTGATCTCACAAGTCATGGATATATGATATCAAGTTGACACATGGGTATATATTAGAGAATATATACTGAACTGACCCGCCATGAGAAAGTTTCATGGATCGTTATATGAGTGTCATAAACTTTCTCATGTGACTATTGGTATGAATAGTCCTCGAACCTTAAGTCACTACGGTGCCCTACATAAGGAATTATGTACTTTGGTATCACAAACGTCCACCCGTAATAGGTGGACCATAAAGGCGATTCATCGGGTATATAACAAATTATGCGGAGGGATGTGAGTGATGTAGATGGGATCTATCCCTCCCATATGACGGGAGTGATATCTGTGGGCCCCTTGATTGAGTAGAACTACTAAAACGCATGGCCATGCTCAAATGAGTCAATATGAGATATTGAGCTCATTTGTTTGAGTTAGTTTACTCAGGGATCAAGAAACACATAGATTGATCGAGGATGACACGGTCTATGCCTCATTGGTCAATCTGATATCAAGGATAGAAGGACACGGTCATACATTATAGTAGTCACGGAAAGGTTAGTCGGATCTTGACTTATTTCATAACTTGGGTAGCAATGATGTATTGCTAGATGCCGCTCATTGCTTGTGTATCTAAAAGAGTTTAGATCCACTGCCAACATTATGAGAGCCTATAGGGTCACACACAAAGAGCATGATGATTAGAAGAATTAGTGCATTCTAGTTTGACTAGAATAATTTGGGAATAAGCTTAAGTACAAAATGGTCTTTGGACTTTAAGCTTAATGAGAATTTTAGCTTATTGATTTAATGAGATTAATTCAATATGTTACCTTATTGATTTAATGAGATTAATTCAATATGATAACATAAGCTTATTGAATTAATAAGATTAATTCAACATGCATGAATGCCACACAAGCATGCCACATAAGCATGCCACCTAAGCTAGATAAGGTGGGCTTATTGAATTAATAAGATTAATTCAACATGCATGAATGCCACACAAGCATGCCACATAATCATGCCACCTAAGCTAGATAAGGTGGAAGGAGACAAAGTGGTTTTTGTCTCCTTAAAGTGGCCGGCCAAACAAGGTGTCTCAATGCAATGGATTGCATTGAATGGTAGGAGGTGAAAGGGTTTTTCCAACCCTATAAAAGACTCCATGGAGTGGCCGGCCAAAGGGAGATTGTGGTTGTGTGAGAGCTTGAGAGCTTGGTGGAAGCTTTGGTTGTGTGGTTTTGTGAGTGTAGGCTGGCAAGAAGAGTAGTCTTCTTCTTCCCTTCTCTTTTTCCCTAACTTCCTCTCCTTTAGGGACTTCTCTAGCAAGAAGTAAAGGAGAGCCCTTCTAGTTTTTCTTTTGTGAGACAAGAGCTTGCTCGTGTGGATACGTATAGAGGCACGGACATTTGAACGTGCTAAAGATCCAACAAACCAAAAGGAAAAGCGAGATTAACAAGGGCACGCAACAAAGGTAATCCTCTCCTATAAGATAGGTTTGGTTTTAGAGAAATTTATTTTGTATGAGGTTTTCTTTCGCAAGGATCACTAGGAAGGGATCCTAATTTTTTCATTGCGCATATGCTATTTGGCATATAGAAATCCCTACAGTGGTATCAGAGTCACTTGCGAAAGATCGTATAAAATAGTTTTTCTCTATTTTATATATGATATAGAAGTAGGATGAATTTTATTATGAGTTGATAATTGCGTTAGCAAATTTTCAAACATAATAAAATATCCGATGTCTTTTAAAAGTTAAAATTCACATGGTGCATGGTTATGGCCTAGTCCCAAAAGGTTTGTGATTGTGTGTTGTAATTCTTAATACGGCCTACGTGTCGTGCCTTTCTCCTAAAATTCTTGTTGTAAAATTAGTTTTAGACTCGAATGTAACTCGAGTGTTTCTCCTTTTGTAATATACAACAAAGATGGAGGGTCCATTGGAAGATAATGTTACAAGGAGGAAGTCAACAACACAAGACAACCAAAAGGAAGCACTTGGGAGAAGATGCTATCCCTAGGTTGACCAATCAATCTTCTCATTGGCTTGAGAAGATTGTAGAATAAGGGCCATAACCATGACATGCTTAGTTTAATATGTATGTGATGCATGTTAGTTTAGCTTATATGTGATGTATGCTAATATGTATGTGATGCATGTTTAAGTTTATATCTTAATAAGTCAAATACGATATGCCTACCAAAGTTTGGTACTCACTACTTCCTCGATCATTTGTTATTGGGTTTGCCAAAGAAAAGCAATGCATTTTATCTTGGAAGAGTGCGAGTGGACAATCGTGATGTCCCGCTATCAAACTTGGTTAAGACTTAATTAAGTTTTTCTTAATTAGTTAAGAAAGTAGAGGCATATATTAGCTTTGAGCATAAGTTTTAAAATTAGTTTTATGTGATTTCCGAACATCAGCTTTGTCTTAGAAGTGGTCGTTGCTCCGATATCCAAGAAGGCCCCTGTGCCTCGCCACAGCCTGGAAGCTGGTTTAGGAATAAACACTAAACTAATCTAAACTTAACCAAAGCTATTAAAGAGTTACATCAGATGTAATTGGCAAAAGATTGCCTACCTAATCATACTACGTCTTGGGCGATTAGCCAAAGCTAACTCAAGACGAATTATGATGTGGATCTTTATCCCATATAAATTTATAGCTAAATAGTAGCTAATGATGTAAGCGAAAAGTGTTTGCCTACATCAATGATTAGCTCATATCAAAGCTATGAGAATTTAGTGGGAGCCTCATTTAATTAAAGGCCTAATTAAATGACTTAGGTATGATACTTAATTTTGCATTTTATTGTTGTAGATCACCATGTCATCTAACACGACACACCCCCTCAACTTGCGATCTGTCCTTGAGAAGGACAAGCTCAATGGAGCGAACTTTCTTGACTGGTATAGGAACTTGCGGATTATCCTCAAGCATCCTAGAGCATACCTGAAATACCTGCCCCTGCGACCACTCGTGCTGAAAAAGATGCTTATAAGAAGCATCAAGATGACGCATTAGATGTGTCATGCCTTATGCTTGCAACCATGAACTCTGAGCTTCAGAAGCAACATGAGAACATGGATGCCTATGATATGGTTGAGCATTTGAAACAACTATATCAAGGACAAGCCAGGCACGAGCATTTTGAAGTGCCTAGGCTCTTTTTGCATGCAAGATGCAAGAAGGAACACCTGTAGGAACTCACGTACTTAAAATGATTGGGTACGTTGAGAACCTTGAAAGACTAGGTTTTCCACTGAGCCAAGAATTGGCAACCGATGTTATCCTGCAATCGTTGCCGGAAGCATATAATCAATTCGTCATGAATTATAACATGAATGAAATTGATAAACCTTTGCCTGAGATTCTCAGCATGTTAAGAACTGCTGAACCGAATCTCAAAAAGAAAGTTAGTAACGTACTAATGGTCAAGAAGGGCAAAGGTAAGCGCAAAGGCAAGGGTAAGACCCAAGCCAAAGGCAAGGCCAATTCATCCACTTCAAAGGTTAAAGGTAAAGTACCTAAGGAAGGGGACTGTTTCCATTGCGGTGAGACTGGACACTGGAAGCGGAACTGCAAAATCTACCTTGAGGAAGTAAAGAAGAAAAGAAGTGGGACTTCTGCCTCAGGTATACACGTTATAGAAGTTAATCTATCTATTTCTTCTACATGGGTATTAGATACCGGATGTGCATCTCACATTTGTACTAATGTGCAGGGACTGAGAAATAGTAGACTAATGGCAAAAGGTGAAGTGGACCTACGAGTAGGCAATGGCGCAAAAGTTGCTGCTGTAGCTGTAGGAACATATTCTTTGTCTTTGCCCACTGGGCTTATCTTAGAACTAGAGGAGTGCCTTTATGTACCTGCATTAACGAAGAACATAATTTCTGTATCTTGTTTAGACAAGAAAAACTTTTCTTTTATAATAAAGGACAAATGTTGTTCCATTTATTTAAATGAAATGTTCTATTGTAATGCACCACTTATGAATGGTCTCTATGTTCTAGATTTAGAAAACCCAATTTATAACGTAAATACCAAACGGTTCAAATCGAATGATTTGAACCAAACATATCTCTGGCACTGTCGCCTAGGTCGCATAAATGAAAAACGCATATCCCAACTCCATAAAGATGGATTATTGGACCCATTTGATTTTGAATCATATGAGGTATGCGAATCTTGCCTTTTAGGAAAGATGACTAAAACTTCATTTAGTAGACATGGCGAGAGAGCGACGGACTTGTTAGGACTCATACATACTGATGTATGTGGGCCTTTCAATGTCGAAGCCAGAGGAGGCTATAAGTACTTTATTACTTTCACTGATGATATGAGTAGATTTGGCTACTTATATTTGATGAGACACAAGTCAGAATCCTTTGAAAAGTTCAAAGAATTCAAGAATGAAGTACAAAACCAACTTGGTAAGCGTATTAAGCTACTTCGATCAGATCGAGGTGGTGAATACCTTAGTCAAGAGTTTCGTGATCACCTGGCTGAGTGTGGGATAATATCTCAACTCACTCCCCCTGGAACACCACAATGGAATGGTGTATCTGAGAGGAGAAATCGTACTCTATTAGATATGGTACGATCAATGATGAGCCAGACTGATCTACCTACTTCCTTTTGGGGACTAGCTCTAGAAACAGCCACTTTTACACTTAATCGCATCCCATCAAAAGCCATAGAAAAGACACCATATACGATATGGACTGGGAAGAGTCCCAAAATGTCTTTTATAAAGATTTGGGGTTGTGAAGCTTATGTAAGACGTCAAGTCTCAGATAAACTAGGACCCAAATCAGATAAGTCTTATTTTGTAGGATATCCCAAGGAAACTAAGGGATATTACTTTTACAATCCCACACTTGGCAAGGTGTTTGTTGCCAGAAATGCTGTCTTTCTAGAAAGAGAATTTATTTCTAGAAAAACTAGTGGGAGTAAAATTCATCTTGAAGAAGTTCAAGATGATGATAACACTAAGGCTTCGATGGAAAATGAACAGGAACCACAAAGTGTTGTGGATGAGGAAAGTGTTGCCCAAAGAGTTGTGGAGCAGACACCTGTTCAAGTAGACCAACCTCTTCATAGATCTGATAGGATCCGTCGTCAACCCGAGAGATATTCTTTTCTCTTGACTGACAACGGTTAGGTATTGCTTGTCGATCTTGACGAGCCTACATCCTATCAAGAAGCTATGATGAGCCCAGATTCCGAAAAATGGCTAGAGGCCATGAGATCCGAAATGGAATCCATGTACACTAACCAAGTATGGACCTTGGTTGATCCACCTGAAGGGGTAAAACCCATTGGGTGTAAGTGGGTCTTTAAAGTAAAGACTGACATGGATGGTAATAAGCATACCTATAAAGGTAGATTGGTGGCTAAAGGATTCAAACAAATTCATGGTATTGACTATGATGAAACCTTTTCACCGCCATGATGCTTAAATCCATTCGGATCATACTTGCTATTGCAGCCTACCACGATTATGAGATCTGGCAGATGGATGTCAAAACCGCTTTTCTGAATGGAAAGCTACTCGAGGATGTGTACATGACACAGCCTGAGGGTTTTGAAGATCCAAAGCATCCTGGAAAGGTATGCAAACTGCAAAGGTCCATTTATGGACTAAAGCAAGCCTCTCGAAGCTGGAATCTTCGATTCGATGATGCAATCAAGGAGTTTGGTTTCATCAAGAATGAAGATGAACCTTGTGTCTACAAGAGAAATAGTGGGAGCACAGTTATATTTCTTGTCTTGTATGTAGATGACATACTTCTCATCGGAAATGATATTCCCTCACTCCAGTCTGTGAAGATGTGGTTAGGGAATTATTTCTCGATGAAAGACTTAGGTGAAGCTGCCTATATTCTAGGCATCAAGATCTATAGAGATAGATCTAAAAGATTACTTGGCCTAAGTCAGAGTACATACATAGATAAAGTGCTAGATCGTTTTGCTATGCAAAATTCCAAGAAAGGATTTCTGCCTTTATCACATGGTGTGAGTCTTTCGAAGACTCAATGTCCCTCTTCTAAGGAGGAGAGAGATCGCATGGATAAGATCTCTTATGCATCTGCCATAGGTTCTATCATGTACGCCATGCTTTGTACTCGTCCTGACGTCTCGTATGCTTTGAGCATGACAAGTAGATACCAGTCGGATCCGGGTGAAAGTCACTGGATAGCAGTCAAAAATATTCTTAAATACTTACGAAGAACGAAAGAATATTTCCTGATATTTGGAGGCAATGAGGAGCTAGCTGTAAAGGGTTACAGTGATGCAAGCTTCCAAACAGACAAGGATGACTATAGATCGTAATCGGGGTACGTGTTTTGCCTGAATGGTGGAGCTGTGAGCTGGAAGAGTTCAAAGCGACGCTTCTTGATTCTACAACGAAGCGAGTATATTGCTGCGATCCGATGCAAAGAAAGGAGGTTGTTTGGCTCCGCAAGTTCATCAGTGAACTTGGGGTAGTTCCTAGCATTACAGATCCAATAGACCTCTATTGTAACAACAATGGGGCTATTGCACAGGCTAAGGAACCTCGATCACATCAGCGGACCAAACACATACTGCGGCGCTTCCATCTCATTCGAGAGATCATCGATAGAGGAGATGTGAGGATATGCAGAGTACCGACAGAAGCTAACATCGCAGATCCATTGACCAAGGCTTTGACACAGAGGAAGCATGATGGTCACACTAGGTCACTAGGTATTAGATATCATAGTGATTGGTACTAGTGCTAGTGGGAGATTGTTAGTTATAGCCCTAGAGCCAATCATGTGATGGTTGAAAAGGGAACATTTTGTATCATATTCAATAAAGGCAAAGGATTGGTTATTATATTTACATCTTGCTTGTGCCAGCTAAATTAAATATAATAATGCCCTAGGAAAGTAGGTTCTTATCTACAGCACATCAATTGGCAGAATTGATTATGAGAGGCTGTAGAGAACACTTTCCTAAATGTTCCTAGTCAAGTATTAATATGCAAGGGCAATATTAATACATAAAGACTAGCATGTAGGTCGATTGATGACTTGATCTCACAAGTCATGGATATATGATATCAAGTTGACACATGGGTATATATTAGAGAATATATACTGAACTGACCCGCCATGAGAAAGTTTCATGGATCGTTATATGAGTGTCATAAACTTTCTCATGTGACTATTGGTATGAATAGTCCTCGAACCTGAAGTCACTACGGTTCCCTACATAAGGAATTATGTACTTTGGTATCGTCAAACGTCACCCGTAACAGGGTGGACCATAAAGGCGATTACTGGGTATATAACAAATTATGCGGAGGGATGTGAGTGATTTAGATGGGATCTATCCCTCTCATATGACGAGAGTGATATCGGTGGGCCCCTTGATTGAGTAGAACTACTAAAACGCATGACCATGCTCAAATGAGTCAATATGAGATATTGAGCTCATTTGTTTGAGTTAGTTTACTCAGGGATCAAGAAACACATAGATTGATCGAGGATGACACGGTCTATGCCTCATTGGTCAATCTGATATCAAGGATAGAAGGACACAGTCATACATTATAGTAGTCACGGAAAGGTTAGTCGGATCTTGACTTATTTCGTAACTTGGGTAGCAATGATGTATTGCTAGATGCCGCTCATTGCTTGTGTATCTAAAAGAGTTTAGATCCACTGCCAACGTTATGAGAGCCTATAGGGTCACACACAAAGAGCATGATGATTAGAAGAATTAGTGCATTCTAGTTTGACTAGAATAATTTGGGAATAAGCTTAAGTACAAAATGGTTTTTGGACTTTAAGCTTAATGAGAATTTTAGCTTATTAATTTAATGAGATTAATTCAATATGTTACCTTATTGATTTAATGAGATTAATTCAATATGATAACATAAGCTTATTGAATTAATAAGATTAATTCAACATGCATGAATGCCACACAAGCATGCCACATAAGCATGCAACCTAAGCTAGATAAGGTGGGCTTATTGAATTAATAAGATTAATTCAACATGCATGAATGCCACACAAGCATGCCACATAATCATGCCACCTAAGCTAGATAAGGTGGAAGGAGACAAAGTGGTTTTTGTCTCCTTAAAGTGGCCGGCCAAACAAGGTGTCTCAATGCAATGGATTGCATTGAATGGTAGGAGGTGAAAGGGTTTTTCCAACCCTATAAAAGACTCCATGGAGTGGCCGGCCAAAGGGAGATTGTGGTTGTGTGAGAGCTTGAGAGCTTGGTGGAAGCTTTGGTTGTGTGGTTTTGTGAGTGTAGGCTAGCAAGAAGAGTAGTCTTCTTCTTCCCTTCTCTTTTTCCCTAGCTTCCTCTCCTTTAGGGACTTCTCTAGCAAGAAGTAAAGGAGAGCCCTTCTAGTTTTTCTTTTGTGAGACAAGAGCTTGCTCGTGTGGATACGTATAGAGTCACAGACATTTGAACGTGCTAAAGATCCAACAAACCAAAAGGAAAAGCGGGATTAACAAGGGCACGCAACAAAGGTAATCCTCTCCTATAAGATAGGTTTGGTTTTAGAGAAATTTATTTTGTACGAGGTTTTCTTTCGCAAGGATCACTAGGAAGGGATCCTAATTTTTCCGTTGCGCTTATGCTATTTGGCATATAGAATTCCCTACACGATGTTCCTTTGACTTGCGGTATTCAAGTCATCTTGATCATGGAGACTTATGCTTTGACATCTTAAGCAAACATCTCTAAGGAGATGTGGACCCGGGATGATTGGGTATAAGTCGAAGTGATCGAAGGTGTTTGAATAGCCTATAAAGGATTCACCACTCCTTGCGAGGAGATGTATACCCATGGCCTCTCTTCGGATTGTTACTAAAGTCTTTGGCCAAAGCATTACATGTTTAGAGTAAGATACTCTTCGATACATGTGGAGTAACTAGAATCCGTAGGACGAGGAAATGATACTTGGGCTAGGTGTGACGTAGTCAGCCTAGTGGGGACTGACACAATAGACCATGTCCTGAACCAAGTGGGTATAAGATGAGTGAAGGGAATGGGGCACGAATCATTCGAGCTACTGAAGGGTTTCAGAAATAGTTCTGGATCAACCGTTGATCTTTTCGGTTAATTGGGGATCATGATGTACTACTAGGTGCCACTCATGATCGTTCTATAATTAATGGTTAATTATAGACAGCCAACATAAACCGAGAACCTATTTGGTCACACGCACAACGAGTGTAATCCAAAGGATTTAAAACGAGCTTGAGAATGGGATTCTCAGACCGAGAGAAACTATGTTTGGTTGGACAAAACATAAAGCGAGCATGAAATTGTTTCAGTCGCAATGGAAGCGTGGATGGGCCGTGTCTTATGAAGACATAATGGATGGACCAAAATGGTTTGGTTCTAATCCAATGGATGAGAATAAACCAAAGGGTTTGGTTTATATTAAACGAATGAACAAAAGGTTGGTTTGGTTCGTTTTAACTTAAAATAAACCATCATGGTTTGGTTTATTTTAACTTATCTTAATGGAGCGGGTTAACGGGCTTTATGGATATGATCCATTAACCATTAAGAGAATTAGTTCTCTATAAAATATGGCTTAAACCCTAATCCTAAAACTCTAATTGGAGTTGCCGCCCAACCTAGTTGTGCCGCCCCCTCCCTCTCCTCCACTAGTCGGCGCCAACCCTAGGTGTGCCGCCGCCCAGCCTTTGTGCCGCTGTCCAAGTCATTGCCGGCGACCAAGCTTCAGCCGGTGAACCTCCGGCGACCCTCCGGTGATCTCCTCTAGGTTCGGTGATAAGGTGAGCTTCCATCTCTCCTTGGCCGGCCTCTATTCCTCCACCAAAAGCTGTCCAGTTTTTCTGGACAGCTTGTTTCTTTGTTGTCGGAGCGTCGTTTGGACGATGGTTAGTGCTCTGATAGCGCCTAACTTACCGGGGATTTGATCTCCGGTAATCCTCTGAGGTGGAGGATGAAGGATTCGTCAATTGGTTGACGAATATCTCTCCGGAGAAGCGAGTTTTGAGAACTCGTTTTAGGATCCGAATTTGGATTCGGATCGTGATCATCTCAACACGTCGTCTTCAACACGAGGCTAGTAACCCGTACGAAGACGAAGCTCGTGACTTAGCGAAGTCATCCCGAGGAGCTCGGCGGGGATACGGATAGAGACGATTCTTACGAGGATCGTTCCGGTTGATGCCGTTCCCGCTACACGTCATACGAAAGGTATAACGTAGATAATTTCTTTTATTGTAAATTTTAATTTACGGTTATGTCTACACTTGTTGTAATATGCATGCGTGTGTTGTGTGTGTTGTAATAAATATAGATTTATTATTTTTAATTGCTTCCGCTGTGCTCATGTTTACGAAACATGATCGAACACACACACGCCGCAGTGCCGGAAACCCAACAATAGGTCCTTAGCATCCCTAAAATTACCTAGCCTAGACCAAATGTTGTTAGGAATCAATTCACTAAGTAATTCGATTACCTTGAGATTTGTCTTGAAGTCCTTGATTTGGTCTTGGGTCCACCTTGACTTCTGAATTTGCCTATTACTTTCATCCCTAGGAAATTCGAAACCATTTTCTAAGATTAGCATAAAATCAAAATCAATTTCTAGATATACCTCCATTTTTCTTCTCCACCATTGAAAATCTCCTTCGAATTTTGGTGGTTGGAGGTTGTAGCCGGCCATCTTGTAGTGCTTGTGTTGGCGGTTAGTCCTTGACAAGCTACTTGGCTCTGATACCACTTGTTGGAACATCAGTGGCTGGCTAGAGGGGGGGGGGGGTGAATATCCTTCTTTCGTCGTACGGTGGAATACGATCGTTCGTTGTACATCGCTTATCTACAATTGTCGTTAGCGCAACAAAAATTATAGAAATTATAACAACAATACAAGCACACAACAAAACACAAGATATACGTGGTTCGGAACTGAATGGTTCCTACTCCACGGTCGAGCTCACCGAGCTCTAGTTATGTACACGACACTCACTAAACTCCTTCTCGACAACACGTCAGAGGTGGAGAAACCTCGTACAAGCTATTACAACAGTAATACTACAAGATTAAAGCTAATACAAAGACACTAAGAAATACAAGTAAAGAATGCTTTACAACTCTTTGTTTTGAATGCTTTCTTGTTGCTTGCTTTGGTTGGCTCTTGAAGGTCTGGAATGCAACAGCAATTCCCATCCAAAGTCACCCTTAAAGTCTTGGCAAAATCCTATATCTTGAGCTCCATTTATAACCTGCATCAAGTTGATTTCGCACCCATTAGTCGACTGATCGTAACCATCAGTCAACTGGTCCTATAGTTGTTGTCTCACAACGACTTGATCCACGTTGGTAAAACTCCAACGGATCCATCATCAGTCGATTGATGATACCCATCAGTCGACTAATGCTCCCATCAGTTGAGTGCTAGCATGAGCACTCGACTGGAAAACCTTCTGTGGCTAAAAACACCTCGATCAGTCGACTAATCTCCCTCATCAGTCGACTGATGGTGTTATTAGTCGACTGCCATCCGTCGGCAGTCGACTGATCAGCCAGACCCTGTTCAGTTGAACACTAGTCGAACCCTAGTCGACTTGGAGAAGTTGACTAGCACCTATGTCAATCGACTGATGTCGGGTAAAACCTCAAACACCAAGTTGTTTAAGCATCCGACACTTAGTCTTAAACACTTGGCCAAGTCCACCTCATCCCTCATGGAGTTCCCCACCGAAGCTCTCTTCCCTCGGCCAATGTCCCTTGGATGCGCCAAGCGCACGGCTTTGCAACGCCATCCTTCGTGTCTCTTTCCCACGAAGTATGCTTCCCTTGGGCCTCACTCCATTCGCTCCCTGTCCGGCGGTCCCTCAGATGCACCAAACGCACGACTTCGCAATGCCATCCTTCATCGACTCAAGGACCCCGAGCCTAGTGAACTTGCCAAGTCCTCAAGACTTCCCAAATGCACCAAGCGCACGACTTCACAATGCATTTCTCTCCAAGCACCAAGCATACGGCTTCGCAATGTTTTGGACTTTTCCACACCAAGCCCCATGCTTGGATTTCCCATGTCATAAGTTTTGTCTATCATCAAAATATTGCTCGAGTCAAACTCGAGTCAACTCGGGCCGATTGCACAAACATAGGACACTTAAGAGCACACTCAAGACCAGGAAATAAGGCTGAATTGCAGAAAAACCAAGGTATCAGTCGACTGAATTCTGATTCAGTCGACTGCCACACCCGAAAGCCCTTTTTTAGGTTTTTCAGCCCAACTTCAGAAATGCGCCAAAAATTCTAGAAACATCGAAAAATCATGAAATTTTGTGTACACATTTATGAAATTAATTTATATCAAGGAAAAATAATTTAGAAAATATTTATTTTCCAGATTTCGAAAATGATACAATTTTGAAACCTAGCAAAAGCTTTAACTGTTTTACAAACTTTGTATCACTTTTGCTTAGCAATTGAAAATAGTTTAAATTATGTTTTATTTGACATTTACAATCATATTCTTGGAGCTATATGCATATTAATTGTGCATAAGCCTTCCCAATGATTGGTCCAATGAACGATTAATGTCTCTAGATGACACTTTGATTCATAGTAATGCATCATAATAAGCATGATGAACCAAGTGCATCTTCCTAACATCTCACATGTTGTCTAAGTGGCTCAATACAAAAATCCTGGTTTCTTAGGTCTTTTGTCAGATGCTTAGAGGTATAAATCCTAGATTTTCTATAGGTTCATACAACCCTAGACCTCTATTCTACTAAACACATCCCAAGTTCTCTCCTTAGTGATGAATATTCCACTTCGGGAAGAGCCTTGGTGAATATGTCGGCTAAGTTGGACTTAGATTCTATGTAATTAAGTTCAATGCCCCCCTTAGCCACATGATCTCTAATTAAGTGATGTTTCACTTCAATGTTCTTAGTCCTAGAGTGATGTACCGGATTTTTGGTCAAGTTTATGTTACTCACATTATCACAAGAAACTTTTACATTGGAGTAGTGTAGCTCATAATCCTCTAATGTGTGTCTCATCCAAAGTAATTGAGCCGCACAACCACCCATAGCAACATATTCGGCCTCGGTGGTTGACAAAGCAATACAAGGTTGCTTTCTACTACTCCAACTTAGTAGGGAGGATCCAAATGAAGGTAGGAAACTTTGCTTGCCACTTCAACTCGGTCGCTTGTTCATGGCGATCCCTTCTACGTCCCCGGATAAAAAAAATTTAATCCTAGACGAAAGGGATTACCCAAGCAACCGTTTCATCATCGTGCTATTTGATTAGAGTAGTCACTTGAACAAACATATTGTTCAAGCAACCAACCTCGATTCTACGAATAGCCGCAGAATAGACGATGTACGGATCGCCGGTTTTTGTGTTTATGTTTGGGGTCCAAGTTATATTAGCCACAAAATAGAATATATCATGCATATATAATTGAAAACAATTATAAACATGTTACATAAGAAAATAGACAAGTATTATACCTCTCGATTTTCTATCATATGTCCTTCCTCCTTTTGGACGTCGTGTGGGCGACGATCTACCAAAAGTCGAAGCTCCTAGATCACCAATCTTCCTTCCTTGCTCGCTCCGAACAAGAGGAAGACTAAGAAACAAAACCCTTCTCCTTCCTTTATCCAACTAACAAACACTAACCTAGGTGCTTGCCGCCGGCCAACAAGGAGAAGATTATGGAGATAGTTGTCGACAAAGAGCTCCAAGGGAAGACCCTAAGCCTTGTTTCCACCGGCCAAGGAGAGGAGAAGGAGTATGTTTTGACGCCGGACAAGGGAGGGAAGGGCTTGTATGTGCGCGGACCACCAAGGAAGAAGAAGAAGAAAAGGAAAACCTTTCCTTATTTGGTGCCGCCAACACCCAAACCCTAATCCCCAATGCTTGCCGCCCCTTACCCTAATCCTATCTCTATTGGAAAAATATCTTGCCGCCCACCCCATGCTCTCCTTTTATAGAGTTAGGGATATGCCTTGTTTTAATCTCCAACATTCGTTCTAGGGATTTAATCTCAACCGTCGGATCTAGAGATTTAATATCAACCGTCGGATCTAGAGATTTAATCTCTACCTTTGGATCTAGAGTTTTATTTTCAACCATTGGATCTAAGCTTCATGAGGTATTAATAGACAAAAATAGGGACCATGAGGAGGAGTTGGATCTTGGCCACCCAATGGATGAAGCCCACATAAAGTCCGATCCATTAATGATAATCCAATCCACTAAAGGATTATCATTGATCTACCTCACCAACTCCCATAAGTTAATATGGGCTCCATATATTATATGTACATTTTTCTCCCTGTGTTTAAGATCTCGAATGCCCATCGATTAATTAATTTACTGACCATTAATTAATCAACTTCTAACTCCATGAGTAGTACCACGCAATCTTATCATCATGTCGGACCAAGTCCACCTGCAGGGTTTACATGATGAACCTTATGAGCTCCTCAAGGGGACATCATCATCCTAATATATAGGACACGGTTTCCTCCTATAATCAATGGCACACCATATAAATAATATCATTTCCCAACTTACCGAGCCTATCGATTTAATCTATAAATCTCGCCCATTGGTAAATCAAAGAAATGAATACTAAGTATATGTGTCTGTTATTATATCGGGATTAAGAGTATGTACAATATAATATCTGAGGTCTGATTCGATTATGTAGTCAGTAATAAATTGAATCACCTCTAAGTTGGTCATGCTCAATACACACAAAGTGTACTAGTGTGATTCTATGGTCAAGACAAACCAATACCAAATCACACTACAACCATACCAATGGTTTGTCCAAAGTCATATCGGTTGTGAGCCTATACTTATACTTTACAAGGAGCCGATAACATGATCTCCCATGTGACACCACACATCATGTTATCTACAATGTAATATATTAGACAATATGCATCACAATAAATATGCAAACAATAATCATGTGATTCTTATTTCAAAATAAAGATGTTCATACAAAAGAGAGACTTTTCATTATACATCCAACAATCTCTCACTTATACTAAAAGACTATGCTGTCCTCAAATTGCCATACATCTGATTCCCATTCCCTCAACATGCCTATCAAAAGCTCTCGCCGGAAGGGCATTAGTGAAAGGATCTGTCAGGTTATCCTCTGATGCAATCTTGGCCATAACAACTTCTCCTCTCTTTACGATTTCTCGTATCAGGTGGTACTTGCGCTCTTTGTGTTTACTTGCCTTATGGGCTAGTGGTTCCTTCGAGTTTGCAACTGCACCACTATTATCACAATAAATTGTGATAGTTCTGGGCAAACCAGGAATCACACCCAATTCCATCAGGAAGTTTCTGAGCCACACAACTTCTTTGGACACCTCAGAGGTCGCCACATACTCAGCTTCCATGGTAGAGTCCGCCACACAATTCTGCTTCACACTCCTCCATACAATGGCTCCACCTCCCAAAGTAAACACAAAACCTAAGGTAGACATACTGTTATCCCTGTCTGATTAGAAGTCGGAATCCGTGTAACCCATAGGGAGTAATTGGTCTGCCTGGTAAACTAGCATATAATCCCTAGTCCTTCTCTGGTACTTCAATATATGCTTTACCGCAGTCCAATGTCCCTGTCCTAGATTACTCTGACATCTGCTGACCATGCCCACGGCAAAGCAGATATCTATGTTGGGTTGATCCGTGAGGGGAAACGTCGCTTTCCACTTCAACTCGGTCGCTTGTTCATGGCGATCCCTGTTAGGTTTCCGGCACCGCGGCGTGTGTGTGTTCGATCATGTTTCGTAAACATGAGCACAGCGGAAGCAATTAAAATAATAAATCTATATTTATTACAACACACACAACACACGCATGCATATTACAACAAGTGTAGACATAACCGTAAATTAAAATTTGCAATAAAAGAAAATTATCTACGTTATACCTTTCGTATGACGTGTAGCGGGAACGGCATCAACCGGAACGATCCTCGTAAGAATCGTCTCTATCCGTATCCACGCCGAGTTCCTCGGGATGACTTCGCTAAGTCACGAGCTTCGTCTTCGTACGGGTTACTAGCCTCGTGTTGAAGACGACGTGATCGAGAGATGATCACGAACCGAATCTAAATTCGGATCCTAAAACGAGTTCTCAAAACTCGCTTCTCCGGAGAGGTATTCGTCAACCGTTTGACGAATCCTTCGTCCTCCACCTCAGAGGATTACTGGAGATCAAATCCCCGGTAAGTTAGCCGCTGTCGGAGCACTAACCGTCGTCCAAACGATGCTCCGACAACAAAGAAACAAGCTGTCCAGAAAAACTGGACAGCTTTTGGTGGAGGAATAGAGGCCGGCCAAGGAGAGATGTAAGCTCACCTTATCACCGAACCTAGAGGAGATCACCGGAGGGTCGCCGGAGGTTCACCGGCTGAAGCTTGGTCGCCGGCAATGACTTGGACGGCGGCACAAAAGCTGGGCGGCGGCACACCTAGGGTTGGCGCCGACTAGGAGAGAAGATGGAGGGGGCGACACAATTAGGTTGGGCGGCAACTCTAATTAGGGTTCTTGGATTAGGGTTTAAGCCCTATTTTATAGAGAACTAATTCTCTTAATGGTTAATGGATCATATCCATAAAGCCCGTTAACCCGCTCCATTAAGATAAGTTAAATTAAACCAAACCATGATGGTTTATTTTAAGTTAAAACGAACCGAACCAACCTTTGGTTCATTCGTTTAAAATAAACCAAACCCTTTGGTTTATTCTCCTCCATTGGATTAGAACCAAACCATTTTGGTCCATCCATTATGTCTTCATAAGACACGGCCCATCCACGCTTCCATTGCGACTGAAACAATTTCATGCTCGCTTTATGTTTGGTCCAACCAAACATAGTTTCTCTCCGTCTGAGAATCCCATTCTCAAGCTCGTTTTAAATCCTTTGCATTACACTCGTTGTGCGTGTGACCAAATAGGTTCTCGGTTTATGTTGGCCGTCTATAATTAACCATTAATTATAGAACGATCATGAGTGGCACCTAGTAGTACATCATGATCCCCAATTAACCGAAAAGATCAACGGTTGATCGAACTATTTTCAAACCCTTCGAGCTCGAATGAATCGTGCCCCATTCCCTTCACTCATCTTATACCCACTTGGTTCAGGACATGGTCTATTGTGTCAGTCCCCACTAGGCTGACTACGTCACACCTAGCCCAAGTGTCATTTCCTCGTCCTACGGATTCTAGTTACTCCACATGTATCGAAGAGTACCTTACTCTAAACATGTAACGCTTTGGCCAAAGACTTTAGTAACAATCCGACGAGAGGCCATGGGTATACATCTCCTCGCAAGGAGTGGTGAATCCTTTATAGGCTATTCAAACACCTTCGATCACTTCGACTTATACCCAATCATCCCGGGTCCACATCTCCTCAGAGATGTTTGCTTAAGATGTCAAAGCATAAGTCTCCATGATCAAGATGACTTGAATACCGCAAGTCAAAGGAACATCGCACTTAAGCCACAGTAAGAACTTCATTGACATATCTATATATGCAGAGAACCATATGAAGTCTTACGGCTGGTCACTCCAATGAACTAGTTACCATAACTAGCATCCACGATTAACTCCGGACATCACAATGTCTCCTGCCAGTGAGAATCAGCTGCTTGGATACACCAAGGAGTATACCTCGTGCTAGTCTCGACAGAATTGATGGTGTCCAAATCCATCAATTCATCGACTAGGGATAATTCCGATACATCACAATTATACATGTAGAGATACTCACTAGTTGTGATCCAATCACAAATTCTCTCATGCTGTAAATCGTATCGTGGACATTCAGTAAATGAGTTTAAGATCCAATCAAATACATTAAACATGTATACTCAAATAGTGAATCTTCATTTATCATATAAATGGTTCATACATAAGGCGATTGTCTTAGGACATCTCTCATATATTACTAACAGACTCCCACTTGGCCTAATGCCAATCGCTATGGTATCCTATACCATAAGCACTAACATGACCCTCAAACTTACTTTGAGGTAATGCTTTAGTCAAAGGATCCGCTAAGTTCCTTTCAGTGGGAATTTTCTCGATTTGTATTTCGTTCCTACTGATGATCTCTCTGATAAGATGATAGCGGCGAAGCACATGTTTGGATCATTGATGAGACCACATCAAGTTCAGAGATGAACTTCTCGATCCAAACCGCTTCCTTTGCTGCTTCTAAAGCTGCAATGTATTCTGCCTTAGTGGCAGAATCCGCTATAGTGTCAAGCTTGGAACCTTTCCAACTTATTGCGCCTCCATTCCAGGTGAATACATACCCAGACAAAGACATGGAATCATCCTTGTCTGTCTGGAGCTGGCATCCGTATACCCACGTATCACCATGTACCCTTCTCCATATATTAGGAACGTATCCTTAGTTCTTCTTAAGTACTTAAGGATCATCTTAACAGTCACCCAATGATCCAATCCTGGATCAGACTGGTATCTGCTCGTGACACTCAGAGCATACGATACATCGGGCCTCGTACATAACATAGCATACATGATAGATCCTATTGCGGATGCATAGGGAATCTTACTCATGCAAATCCTCTCGTCTTCTATGCGCGGACACATAGACTTCGAAAGGTGTACCCCATGCCTGATGGGTAGGAAACCTTTCTTGGATTCCGACATGCTAAACCTCTTTAGCACTCGGTCTATATATGTAGACTGCGAAAGACCAAGCAACCGTTTCGATCTATCTCTATAGATCTTAATCCCGAGGATGTAGGTTGCTTCTCCTAGGTCTTTCATGGAGAATGTCTTGGATAACCAAACCTTCACTGACTGTAAGATTGAAACATCGTTTCCTATAAGTAGTATGTCATCGACATACAATACTAGGAATACGACTGCACTCCCACTAACCTTCTTGTACACACAAGGTTCGTCTGGATTTTGTGAGAAATCAAACTTTTTGATTGTCTCATCAAGACGGATATTCCAGCTCCTGGATGCTTGCTTCAATCCATAAATGGATCGTCGCAATTTGCATACCTTGGTTTTATCAACCGATGTGAAACCCTCAGGCTGTATCATATACACGTCCTTGAGTAGGTTTCCATTAAGGAAAGCTGTTTTCATATCCATCTGCCATATCTCATAATCATAATGAGCCGCTATGGCCAGGAGCATCCGAATGGATTTAGGCATAGCTACAGGCGAATAGGTTTCGTCATAATCAACACCTTGTTTTTGACGATATCCTTTCGCCACCAATCTAGCCTTATAGGTAATCACATTACCATCCATGCCGGTTTTCTTCTTGAAAACCCACTTGCACCCTATAGGCTTTATCTCTTCAGGTGGGTCAACCAAGTTCCAAACTTGGTTTTCATACATGGAATCCATTTCCGACTTCATGGCATCAAGCCACTTATCCCTTTCTGAACTTGTCAGTACTTCTTCATAACTAGTAGGCTCCTCATCATCAATGAGTAACACGTCGTTCGATTCACTTACAAGAAATCCATATCTCTCGGGAATATTGCGTGCTCTACTAGATCTACGAAGATGTGGTGCCTCAAAAGGTCCAGCCGATGGCTCATCACTATGAGTCATCGGTCGAGGTGCTTGACCAGGTATCTCTTCAATGTCTACTGAAGTCTCTTGAACCTCCTCAAGTTCAACGACACTCCCACTGTTTTCTTGTAAGAGAAACTCTTTCTCTAGAAACACAGCATTCCTTGAAACAAACACCTTTTGTTCCAAGGGATGATAGAATTGGTAACCCCTCGTTTCCTTAGGGTATCCAATAAATAGACATTTATCAGACTTAGCATCCAATTTGTCTGACACAGTCCGCTTCACATAAGCAGGACAACCCCATATCTTCAAGTAAGATAAATGAGGTTTCTTACTAGCCCATATCTCATATGGAGTAGTAGAGACTACCTTGGTCGGGACTCTGTTTAACAAGTAAGCGGTATCTCATGCATAGCCCCAAAGGACTTGGGAAGATTCGCGTGATTCATCATTGACCTGACCATGTCCAACAAGGTCCGGTTTCACCTCTCAGATACACCATTAAGTTGTGGTGTATACGGCGGAGTCCATTGAGACAATATACCATTGCCCCTCAAATAATCTAGAAACTCTTGACTCAAGTATTCACCACCTCGATCCGATCGAAGTATTTTAATACTCTTGCCAAGTTGTTTCTCTACTTCATTTCTGAATTCTTTGAACCTTTCAAAGGCTTCAGACTTGTGTTTCATCAAGAACACATACCCAAACCGTGAGTGATCATCGGTGAAGGTGATGAAGTAGCTATAGCCTCCTAAAGCTTGAGTTGACATGGGTCCACATACATCAGTATGTATTAGACCTAGCAACTCTTCCACTCGTTCACCCTTTCCATTAAAAGGTAACTTAGTCATCTTGCCTTTTAAGCATGATTCGCATGTATCGTATGAATCCAATTCAAACGATTCCAGAATTTCACATCGGTGTAATTCGGACATGCATTTCTTACTTGCATGGCCAAGACGACAATGCCAAATATAGGATTCTAATTGATTATCTTTTCAAGCACGCTTGTTGCTCGCTTCGATATTGAAAATGTCACTGGATACGTCCAACGTATAAATACCATTGCTTAAAGTTCCAGTCCCATAAAGAACTCCATTCAAAGTTATGTAACAACAATTGTTACTAAAAGTCAAATGGTACCCATTTCTATTTAAACAAGAAATAGAAATGATGTTCTTTATCAACGAAGGAACATAAAAGCAATTGTCTAGTTCTAAGACAAGTCCTGTAGGGAGTCTCAACAAATACGTTCCGATGGCGAGTGCAGCAACCATTGCTCCATTCCCAACACGTAAATTTGACTCTCCCTTGACGAGTCTTCTTCTATTTCTTAGCCCATGTATGTCTTTACATATATGTGAGCCACACCCAGTATCCAATACCCAAGTGTCTGAGGAAATAGAATGACAATCAATAACGAAGATTTCTGAAGAAGATGGGGCATCTGATGCCTTATTATTCTTCACAGACTCAAGATAAATCTCGCACTTTCTTCGCCAATGGCTCTCCTTGCCATCATGATGGCAAGTTTCCTTTTGTGCTAGTTCTACCTTCTTAGCCCTTCTCTTCTTTACCTTCTGCTGTTCCTTTGACTTCCTCTTAGAACCTTTCTTCGAGGAATCAACTAACAGCACCGTCCCCTGCTCATGCTTTTCAGAAGGCTCCATAGTCTTCAGCATGTTGAGCAGTACCACAGATGAACCTTCTTGCATCTTAGAGGTGAAGAGAAGCTTGGAGACTTCGAACCTTTCGAATCTCACTTGCTCATCAAACAACTCATAAAGATGAAGGACTATGGTATGAGCATCCATATGCTCATGCTGCTTTCGCAGCTCGGGTACCATCGCCCCTAGCATGATGTAACTCACTTGCTCAGAATCACTCACATGTTTCTGATGGGCCAACAATTGGTCCGGTGTTGCATCATCACTAGGACGGGCGGGAAGAGACGCTTCGAGGACATACTCAAGCTTTTCTGCCTTGAGAACAATTCTCAAGTTTCTAAGCCAGTCCAAGAAGTTCGGCCCAGTCAATTTATTTGAATTCAAAATAGAGCGCAAATTCAAAGACATCATGATCAAGAGATTAACCTAGAAATACAAAACGAGCATATATGAGAAAGATGATTTAAAATGCATCCACATACATTTACAAAATCCCATTCATTTTTCGAATTGAAAAACCCTTAAAATCACTTCGGGAGATCGTAGGTCCATCTCCGAATGGGCTGATATCCATCATAGATAAGAATAACCTTGGAGTGAGTCCAACAAGCCATTCTTAGCTATGATGGTGGGTATCAAGTATACCGATTACATATCATGTATATGTAACTATCACAATGTGCTATCAACTAATTGAATGTTTACACATACATTGGGTTGTTAACACATTAACAAGTATGCATCATATGCATAGCACCCAACTTCACCTCTCTTCACATCGACCTTGGAGTGAGTCCAACAAATCGATGCTCCAAGTTAAAGCCGACCCATTAATCGTGAAATAGTTTTAATATGGTTAGAGCGCATTCAACCAATTAGCCAGGCTTGGAGTGAGTCCAACAACCCAAACTAACGATTGACCTCTGACTCTTACCATATTAGAGTTAAACTATTCCAATGATTTGAACATGTTCAGGTTCGAGCCGGGCTTGGAGTGAGTCCAACAACCCAAACAAGAAACAGAACTCTGGTTCTAACCATATTAATGGAAGGTGTAGGCTTTAATATTGAGTTAGGGTTTTATGTCTCATCCTCTTTGCATGCAAATAACTATTATCTACATGGCATGACATACATGGCATACATCTACATGTCACGACATGCATGGCATAATGTTATGCATCTAATGCAATTACATGACATACAATTATGTCATGTACATAATTTCCTTATTTGTCATAACTATTTATGGAAATAAAATATGTTTAAGATTTGATTCTCCAAATCAAATCATAATTAAATTAGGAAACAAATTTCCAAATCTAATCACATATTTTATTCATAGAATTATTTGATTAAGGAAAATCTATTTAGGAAACCAATTTCCTAAATCTTTAAAACTACTTATGGAAATAAAATATTTTAAGATTTGATTTCCCAAATCAAATCATGATTAAATTAGGAAACAAATTTCCAGAATCTAATCAAATATTTTATTTATGGAAAATATCAATTTCCATAAATACTTCCAACTTTCCAAAAGTGGAAGATTTCCATAAATACTTTTAGACATTCCAAAATTGAAAAATTTCCATAAATACTTCTAAATTTCCAAAATTTAGAAAATTTCCAGAAATACATTATGACTATCACAAAACCATTTTTACGATTATGTCGAAACACAACCTGGGCTCTGATACCACTGTTGGGTTTCCGGCACCGCGGCGTGTGTGTGTTCGATCATGTTTCGTAAACATGAGCACATCGGAAGCAATTAAAATAATAAATCTATATTTATTACAACACACACAACACACGCATGCATATTACAACAAGTGTAGATATAACCGTAAATTAAAATTTGCAATAAAAGAAAATTATCTACGTTATACCTTTCGTATGACGTGTAGCGGGAACGACATCAACCGGAACGATCCTCGTAAGAATCGTCTCTATCCGTATCCACGCCGAGCTCCTCGGAATGACTTCGCTAAGTCACGACCTTCATCTTCGTACGGGTTACTAGCCTCGTGTTGAAGACGACGTGATCGAGAGATGATCACGATCCGAATCCAAATTCGGATCCTAAAACGAGTTCTCAAAACTCGCTTCTCCGGAGAGGTATTCGTCAACCGTTTGACGAATCCTTCGTCCTCCACCTCAGAGGATTACCGGAGATCAAATCCCCGGTATGTTAGCCGCTGTCGGAGCACTAACCGTCGTCCAAACGATGCTCCGACAACAAAGAAACAAGCTGTCCAGAAAAACTGGACAGCTTTTGGTGGAGGAATAGAGGCCGGCCAAGGAGAGATGTAAGCTCACCTTATCACCGAACCTAGAGGAGATCACCGGAGGGTCGCCGGAGGTTCACCGGCTGAAGCTTGGTCGCCGGCAATGACTTGGACGGCAGCACAAAAGCTGGGCGGCGGCACACCTAGGGTTGGCGCCGACTAGGAGAGAAGATGGAGGGGGCGGCACAATTAGGTTGGGCGGCAACTCTAATTAGGGTTCTTGGATTAGGGTTTAAGCCCTATTTTATAGAGAACTAATTCTCTTAATGGTTAATGGATCATATCCATAAACCCCGTTAACCCGCTCCATTAAGATAAGTTAAAATAAACCAAACCATGATGGTTTATTTTAAGTTAAAACGAACCGAACCAACCTTTGGTTCATTCGTTTAAAATAAACCAAACCCTTTGGTTTATTCTCCTCCATTGGATTAGAACCAAACCATTTTGGTCCATCCATTATGTCTTCATAAGACACGGCCCATCCACGCTTCCATTGCGACTGAAACAATTTCATGCTCGCTTTATGTTTGGTCTAAACAAACATAGTTTCTCTCGGTCTGAGAATCCCATTCTCAAGCTCGTTTTAAATCCTTTGGATTACACTCGTTGTGCGTGTGACCAAATAGGTTCTCGGTTTATGTTGGCTGTCTATAATTAACCATTAATTATAGAACGATCATGAGTGGCACCTAGTAGTACATCATGATCCCCAATTAACCGAAAAGATCAACGGTTGATCCAGAACTATTTCTGAAACCCTTGATGCTTCGAATGAATCGTGCCCCATTCCCTTCACTCATCTTATACCCACTTGGTTCAGGACATGGTCTATTGTGTCAGTCCCCACTAGGCTGACTACGTCACACCTAGCCCAAGTGTCATTTCCTCGTCCTACGGATTCTAGTTACTCCACATGTATCGAAGAGTACCTTACTCTAAACATGTAATGCTTTGGCCAAAGACTTTAGTAACAATCCGACGAGAGGCCATGGGTATACATCTCCTCGCAAGGAGTGGTGAATCCTTTATAGGCTATTCAAACACCTTCGATCACTTCGACTTATACCCAATCATCCCGGGTCCACATCTCCTCAGAGATGTTTGCTTAAGATGTCAAAGCATAAGTCTCCATGATCAAGATGACTTGAATACCGCAAGTCAAAGGAACATCGCACTTAAGCCACAGTAAGAACTTCATTGACATATCTATATATGCAGAGAACCATATGAAGTCTTACGGCTGGTCACTCCAATGAACTAGTTACCATAACTAGCATCCACGATTAACTCCGGACATCACAATGTCTCCAGCCAGTGAGAATCAGCTGCTTGGATACACCAAGGAGTATACCTTGTGCTAGTCTCGACAGAATTGATGGTGTCCAAATCCATCAATTCATCGACTAGGGATAATTCCGATACATCACAATTACACATGTAGAGATACTCACTAGTTGTGATCCAATCACAAATTCTCTCATGTTGTGAATCGTATCGTGGACATTCAGTAAATGAGTTTAAGATCCAATCAAATACATTAAACATGTATACTCAAATAGTGAATCTTCATTTATCATATAAATGGTTCATACATAAGGCGATTGCCTTAGGACATCTCTCATATATTACTAACAATCCCATCGATGTCCCCGGATTAAAAATTTAATCCTAGACAAAAGGGAACACCCAAGCAACCTTGTCATCGTCGTGTTATTCATTTAGAGTAGTCACTTGAACAAACTTGTTGTTCAAGCGACCAACCTCTTCCAAGAATAGCCGCGGAATAGACGATGTACTGATCATCGGTTTTTGTGTTTATGTTCGGGATCCAACTATTATTTAGCCACAAACAGAATATATCATGCTCATAATTGAAAAACAAATATAAACATCTAACAAATGAAAATAGAGAATTGATATACCTCTCGATCTTCTATTGTATGACTTTCCTCCTTTCGGACATCGTGTGGGCGACAATCTACCAAAAGTTGAAGCTCCTAGATCAGAAATCTTCCTTCCTTGCTCGTTCCGAGCAAGAGAAAGAATAGAAACAAGCCTCTTCTCCTTCTTTTAACCAACCACCAAACACCAAGGTTGGAGCTTGCCGCCGGCCAAGGAGGAAGAGGAGAATAGGTGGATGCCAACCAAAGCTCCAAGGGAGAACCCTAAGCCTACATTTTACCTGGCCAAAGAGAGGGAGAGAGGCTTCTTTGGACGCTGACCAATGGCTAGAAAGTCTTGCTAGGTCGCCGACTACCTTGAGGGAAGAAGAAGAAAGGAAAGACCTTCCTTATTTGGTGCCGCCAAGCCCTAAATCATAGCATTCAAGCCTTGCTGCCCAAAACCCTAATCCTATCTCTAGTTGGATTCAAGTTTCTGCCCACCCCTTGCCCTCCTTTTATAGAGTTAGGGATAAGCCTTGTTTTAATCTCCACCATTGGTTCTAGGGATTTAATCTCAACCGTCAGATCGAGAGTTTTAATCTCAACCGTCGGATCTAGAGATTTAATCTCTACCTTTGGATCTAGAGTTTTGTTTCTATCCATTGGATCTAAGCGTCATGAGTTTTTAATAGGCTACAATAGGGACCATGAGGAGGAGTTGGATCTTGGCCAGCCAATGGGTCAAGCCCACATAAAGTCCGATCCATTAATGATAATCCAATCCACTAAAGGATTATCATTGATCTACCTCACCAACCCCCATAAATTAATATGGGCTCCATATATTATATGTACATTTTCTCCCCGTGTTTAAGATCTCGAATGTCAATTGATTAATTAATTTACTGACCATTAATTAATCAACATCTAACTCCATGAGTAGTACCACTCAACCTTTTCATCATGTCGGACCAAGTCCACCTGCAGGGTTTACATGATGAACCTTATGAGCTCCTCAAGGGGACATCATCATTCTAATATATAGGACACGATTTCCTCCTATAATGAACAGCACATCATATAAATAATATCATCTCCCAACTTACCGAGCCTATCGATTTAATCTATAAATCTCGCGCGTTGGTAAATCAAAGAGATGAATACTAAGTATATGTGCCCATTATTATATCGGGATTAAGAGTATGTACAATATAATATCAGAGGTCTGATTCTATTATGTAGTCAGCAATAAATCGAATCACCTCTAAGTTGGTCATGCTCAATACACACAAAGTGCACTAGTGTGATTCTATGGTCAAGACAAACCAATCCCAAATCACACTACAACCATTCCAATGGTTTGTCTAAAGCCATCTCAGTTGTGAGCCTTTACTTATACTTTACAAGGAACCGATAACATGATCTCTAGTGTGACACCACACACCATGTTATCTACAATGTAATGTATTAGACAATATGCATATCCATAAAAAGGAACTCCACTGCCGAAGCACACATGAGGCTTCCTACTGCCGAAGCATAAGGAACCGCCTTCATCTCCTCTATCTCCTCAGATGTTCTAGGACACATCTCCTTAGATAAAGGAACTCCATGCCTAAAAGGTAGAAAACCCTTCTTGGAGTTCTACATACTAAAACGATCCATAATGGTGTCTATGTAAGAAGCTTGAGATAAGCACAACATCCTTTTCCTGCGATCCCTTATAACCTTGATCCCAAGGATGTGTCCCACATCTCCCAAGTTCTTCATATCAAACTGTTTGGACAACCATACCCTTACATCCGATAACACCTTGATATTGTTGCCAATTAACAAAATGTCATCAATGTATATTACAAGAAATACCACTACATTTCCGTCACATCTCTTGTATACACAAGACTCATTCGGACTTTGAATAAATCCATAAGACTGGATTACCTCATCAAAGCGGATGTTCCAAGACCTCGAAGCTTGCTTCAATCCATAAATGGACCGATTAAGCTTACATTCTCGATGCTCTTTGCCCTTTGCAATGAATCCCTCTGGTTGCTTCATATAGATGTTTTCTTCAAGACTTCAATTAAGGAAAGCTATCTTGACATCCATCTGCCACACCTCATAATCCATATGAGCTACAATGCATAAGAGAATCCGGATAGACTTAAGCATGGCCACCAGCGAAAAGGTCTCCTCATAATCGATACCCTCTTTCTGAGTATACCCCTTCGCAACAAGCCTCGCTTTGAAGGTCTCAACCTTCCCGTCTATTTCTTTCTTTCTTTTGTAGATCTACTTGCAACCAATGGTTTTTACACCATCGGGTGGTTCTACTAGCTCCCAGACCTGATTTGAATCCAATGATTCAATCTTAGTATTCATTACACTTTGCCAAGATACCGTATCTTTATCTTGGATTGCCTCGTCATATGTACAGGGGTCAGGTTCATGTTCGCCAAGGACCAAATCAGAAGATTCTCCCAAGAACATGAATCTATCAGGTTATCTAATAACCCTCCCACTACGATGAGTTATCACCTGTGTATCCTCTGTGACACGCGGTATAGTGACTTATGGTATATCCTCTTGTACCGGTGGTACTGAAGAAGCGACTTCCCCTTTTAATTCCTCCAGAAAAATCTTACTCATGGGCTTGTGGTTCATCACAGTCTTCCTCTAGAAATCTGGCGTTCGTGCTAACAATCACCTTCTGATTTCTAGGACTATAAAACAAACCACCTTTAGTTCCCCTAGGATAGCCAACGAACATGTGTACTTCTGTACGAGGTTCCAACTTACCAGCATCTACCTTCAACATAAGTGTTGGACTCCCCCAAATTCGAATATGTCTTAGAATAGGCTTTCGCCCAGTCTACAAATCTATGGGAGTAGAAGGCACTGATTTAGATGGGACCAAGTTCAGAATATACACGTCATTATCTAGAGCATTCGTTCGGTTACGTATTGCTAGCTTGTTGAAGCGCCATGTTGCCTTGTCGCCCATAAGAGTCCTATTCCTTCGCTCTGCTACACCATTCTGCTGGGGTGTGCCAGGTGCAAACAATTGGGATTGAATCCCAGCCTCTGATAAGTAATTCCTAAACTCTCCCAAAAGGTACTCACCACCATGATCAAATCGTAGTGTCTTGATACTTTTATCTTGATGTTTCTCTGCATCAACCTTGAATTCTTTGAACTTGTCAAAGCATTCAGACTTGTAGCGCATCAAGTAAATGTATCCATATCTCGAATAATCCTCTATAAAAGAGATGAAATACTCAAAACCACCTCTATCCTCGATAGACATAGGACCACACAGATCAGAATGAACCAATTCTAACACATCTTTGGCTCTATACCCCTTGGCCTTAAAAGGCCTCTTGGTCATTTTACCCTCCAAGCAAGATTCACAGATTGGGAAATCTTCCACCACTAATGAACCCAGAGGTCTATCAACTATCAACCTTTGAATTCTGCCGAGGTTAATATGACCAAGCCTAAGATGCCAAAGATATGTTTGGTTCAGCTTCGAAGGTTCTTTTCTCTTATTGGAATTATCAGATGAGTTATTAACTTCTATTTGCATCGTGGGAGCTTTTGGTTCAACTGTGTATAAATTTCCTCTCAATGCACCCGAACAGATAATCTCCTTATTCCTTTTTATAACAACTCTGTCATTAAAAGAAATAGAATATCCATCCATAAATAATTTGGAAACTAAAATTAAATTCTTTCTAAATAAAGGTACATAAAGGCAATTCTTAAGAACCAAAACTTTATTTTTCTAAAAAGATAAATAAACATCTTCCACTGTAACAACCGCCACCTTCGTGGCATTGCCCAAGTATACGGTAATCTCCCCCTCAGCCATTCGTCTGGTTTTTTGGAAATCTTGCAAAGTATTGCAGACATGATCAGTGGTTCTCATATCTGCACACCAGGTGCCGGTAGATAACACCGCTAAACTTGTTTCAATGACTAGACCAAAAGATATACCTTTGTTTTGCTTGCGGTTGGGGCAGTCCTTCCAGTGTCTAGTCTGCTTACAAGTGAAGCACTTTTCTTTCTGCTTCTTCACTCCTCCCTGAGTTCCTCCCACCTCCTTTCCGCCAGCTTGTTTCTTCTTCTTCTTGCCTTTCAGATTAGAAGTAGAAACCTTTTGGGTGACCATAGCATACGCCTGAGCGCTCTGACGAAATAGCCCCTCTGCCGCCTGAAGTTCTTTCAGAAGATCCGCCAACGAATACAACCTCTTTTTCATGTTGTAGTTCAGGAAAAATTGTTCAAAACTCCTAGGTAGAGACTAGAGAATGATATCGACCTGGGTTTCCCCATCGATCTCAGCTCCAAGGACCTCCAACTCATTCAAATGAGCCATTATCTTGAGAACATGATACCTCATGGGTGTTCCCTCGATCATGGTGATCGTCATCAAGTTTCTCATGGCTTATTGCCTTGCCGCCCGATTCTGGTGTCCGAAAAGCTCTTTAAGATTAAGCATCATGTCATAAGCAGTGGGCATGACTTGATGCTGATGTTGCAGTACATTTGACATAGATGCCAAAATGTAACACCGTGTCATCTCATCGGCCTTGATCCACTTCTTATAACTCTCCTTCTCCTTTTCCCCAGAATCATCCACAGGGTTAGGAGGGAACTCTTCGAGGAGTACATATTTGTATTCCTCAGCAGTCAAGACAATGTCAAGATTCCTCTTCCAATCAACATAGTTGGGTCCAGTAAGTTTATTCTCTTTCAGTATCACAACAAGTGGGTTGAAAGTCATTTTGAAAGAAAACCTAAGAATCACATAGATCAAAACATTATATTTCAAAAAATTATTGATTCCTCAAACAATAAAATTATAAAATTAACCAACACCTAAAAACACCGAGAATATCGTATGCCATGATAGTGTGGACATATACGAATTCTACATTTGTAAGAGGAGGTTTTACCCATTAATTTTACTATCTTGTCAACCTAACTTTTTGACAAGTAAAATTAATAGTTGGTTCCTCTTTGGACCTACAAATAAAAGCAGTGACTCCGATGGGGAGGATACTTATATTTGTATCTAAGTGTTCACCATTACTGGGTACCAATGTATTTATCTCGGGTTATGTGCCTTCCGATGGGAAAGTACACACGCTCCTTAATAATTTCTTATAACCATATTTGACCTTATGATCCACAAACAAACTCATCCGATGTGGAGAAAGTCACTCAGAGCCGACGCGCAAGTTTGTTTGCATCACATGTCAAATCGTAATGGAGGCCGTGGGAATTTATTAAAAATATCCCTCTCCCACTTAGTAATTTGAAATTGAGGAATTTTCTAGCCTACGACATGCATATCAAACAATAAGCAATAAATATGAAAAATAAATATTTTCCAACTATTATGGCTTTTGTCTTCAATATGTCTCCCGTCGTATCGCCATCTTGTCCGCTCCTCCCTACGCCATGTACAAGCCATCCGGAGATCCGAGATGAGAAAAAATATTTTAATTTACATCCATCAATCCTATACTCCGCGAGGGAGTGTACATGAAATTTAGATCGAAAGTAAACTAAAATAAAAAGAGTGGCTAAACAATGTCGTATCTAATTTACAAAAATTAAATACTAGCCTCGTCAACCCCGAGGATTCAACAAAATATACATTTACACACATACAATCACATACACACATATGGCCATAATAGTTGGATCCTATGCCTGCAACCAAAGAGTTAACCTACGCATATCCTACTATCATCCGACAGATATAATATTTGAAAAGTGCATAAAAGTAATCGAATCCTAAACACACAAAATTGGAAACCGTGGCTCTGATACTACTGGAAGGTAGGAAACTTTGCTTCCCACTTCAACTCGGTCACTTGTTCATGGCGATCCCTTCTACGTCCCCGGATAAAAAAAATTTAATCCTAGATGAAAGGTATTACCCAAGCAACCGTTTCATCATCGTGCTATTTGATTAGAGTAGTCACTTGAACAAACTTGTTGTTCAAGCAACCAACCTCTATTCTACGAATAGTCGCAGAATAGACGATGTACGGATCACCGACTTTTGTGTTTATGTTCGGGGTCAAAGTTATATTAGCCACAAAATAGAATATATCATGCATATATAATTGAAAACAATTATAAACATGTTACATAAGAAAATAGACAAGTATTATACCTCTCGATCTTCTTTCGTATGTCCTTCCTCCTTTTGGACGTCGTGTGGGCGACGATCTACCAAAAGTCAAAGCTCCTAGATCACCAATCTTCCTTCCTTTCTCTCTCCGAACAAGAGGAAGACTAAGAAACAAAACCCTTCTCCATCCTTTAGCCAACTAACAAACACCAACCTAGGTGCTTACCTTCGGCCAACAAGGAGAAGATGATGGAGATAGTTGCCAGCCAAGAGCTCCATGGGAAGACCCTAAGCCTTGTTTCCACCGGCCAAGGAGAGGAGAAGGAGTATGTTTTGACGCCGGCCAAGGGAGGGAAGGGCTTGTATGTGCACCGGCCACCAAGGAAGAAGAAGAAGAAAAGGAAAACCTTTCCTTATTTGGCACCGCCAACACCCAAACCTAAATCCCCAATGCTTGCCGCCCCTTACCCATGCTCTCCTTTTATAGAGTTAGGGATATGCCTTGTTTTAATCTCCACCATTGGTTTCAGGGATTTAACCTCAACCGTCGGATCTAGAGATTTAATCTCAATCGTCGGATCTGTAGGGATGTATACTGAAAAGTCTATCTTATGTATGAACATCTTTATTTTGAAATAAGAATCACATGATCATTGTTTGCATATTTTTATGGTTATGCAATATTGTCTCATACTTTACATTGTAGATAATATGGTGTGTGGTGTCACACAGGAGATCATGTTATCGGCCCCTTGAAGAGTATAAGTAAAGGCTCACAACCGAGATGACTTTGGACAAACCATCGGAATGGTTGTAGTGTGATTTGGTATTGGTTTGTCTTGATCATAGAATCACACTAGTGCACTTTGTGTGTATTAAGCAGGATCGACATAGAGGTGATTCGATTTATTGCTGACTACATAATCGAATCGGACCTCAGATATTATTTAGTACATGCTCTTAATCCAGATATAATAACGGGCACATATACTTAGTACTCATCTCTTTGATTTACCAATGGCCGAGATTTATAGATTAAATCGATAGGCTCGGTAAGTTGAGAGATGATATTATTTATATGGTGTGTCGTTGATTATAGGAGGAAACCGTGTCCTATATATTAGGATGATGATGTCCCCTTGAGGAGCTCATAAGGTTCATCATGTAAACCCTGTAGGTGGACTTGGTCCGGCATGATGAAAAGGTTGAGTGGTACTACTCAAGGAGTTAGATGTTGATTAAATTAATGGTTAGTAAATTAATTAATCGACGGACATTCGAGATCTTAAACATGGGGATAAAATGTACAAATAATATATGGAACCCATATTATTATCATATGGGGGTTGGTGAGGTAGATCAATGATGAACCTTTAGTGGATTGGATCATCATTAGTGGATCGGACTTTATGTGGGCTTGATCCATGGGTGGCCAAGACCCAACTCCTCCTCATGGTCCCTAATGTAGCCTATTAACACCTCATGAAGCTTAGATTCAATGGATAGAAACAAAACTCTAAGATCCATTGGTAGAGATTAAATCTCTAAGATCCGACGGTTGAGATTAAATCTCTAGATCCGACGGTTGAGGTTAAATCCCTAGAACCAATGGAGGAGATTAATTCATGACTTATCCCTAACTCTATAAAAGGAGGGCATGGGGAGTGGTCGTGGATTACATGATGAATAGGAGGAGAGCTAGGGTTTGGGCGGCAAGGAGCAATCCTATTTGAGATAGGATTGGGATTAGGGTTTTGAGGCTAGGGTGGCACCAAATAAGGAAGGTTCTTTCTCTCTTTTTCTTCCTCTTTGGGCCAACGTCCAGCAGCCTTTTCCATCTCTTTTCCAGCCTTGGCCAGCGCCCAAAGTCCCCTTCTTCTTCTCCTTAGGTGGTGGAAACAAGATATAGGGTTTCCCTTGGTGTCTTGGTAGTTTTCCACCATCTCCTTCTCCTTCTAGTTGACCGGCGACAAGGGCTTTGATAGCTCTTTGTTGGTTGAGTTTTGGAAGGAGAAAAACATTGTTTCTCTTCTTCCTCTTGCTTGGGAAAAGCAAGGAAGGAAGTTTTGCGATCTAGGAGCTTCGACTTTTGGTGGATCGTCGCCGACACGACGTCCAAAAGGGGGAAGGTCATACATTAGAAGACCAAGAGGTATACCTATTCTTCTTTCTCTTTTATTCATTGCTTGTGTTTGTTTTTCAAATATAAGCATGTTATATTTCTGTAAATAGGCTAAATAATAATTGGATCCCGAGTATAAACACAAAAACCAGCGATCCAGACATCGTCTATTCCGCGGCTAATCGACTAGGAGAGTTGTGCTGCTTGAACAACTAGTTTGTTCAAGCGATTGCTCAAGTCGTTAGTACGATGACGAATTGGTTGTGCTTAGGAAACTCATCCCATCCGGATTACTTTTCATTAGTGAAAATTTTAATCCGGGGACATGGGATCCGATGAGCCTCCGAAGCAATTCCAACAATTGGTATCAGAGCTTCCGGGCAAAACCAACAGGATCTAGAGATTTAATCTCTACCTTTGGATCTAGAGTTTTGTTTTCAACCATTGGATCTAAGCTTCATGAGGTATTAATAGGAAACAATAGGGACCATGAGGAGGAGTTGGATCTTGGCCACCCAATGGATCAAGCCCACATAAAGTCCAATCCATTAATGGTAATCCAATCCACTATAGGATTATCATTGATGTACCTCACCAACCCCCATAAGTTAATATGGGCTCCATATATTATATGTACATTTTTCTCCCAGTGTTTAAGATCTCGAATGTCAATTGATTAATTAATTTACTGACCATTAATTAAACAACATCAAACTCCATGAGTAGTACCACTAAACCTTATCATCATGCCGGACCAAGTCCACCTGCAGGGTTTACACGATGAACCTTATGAGCTCCATAAAAGGACATCATCATCCTAATATATAGGACACGATTTCCTCCTATAATCAACGATACACCATATAAATAATATCATTTCCCAACTTACCGAGCCTATCGATTTAATCTATAAATCTCGCCCATTGGTAAATAAAAGAAATGAATACTAAGTATATGTGCCCGCTATTATATCGGGATTAAGAACATGTACAATATAATATCTGAGGTCCGATTTGATTATGTAGTCAGCAATAAATCGTATCACCTCTAAGTCGGTCCTGCTCAATACACACAAAGTGTACTAGTGTGATTCTATGGTCAAGACAAACCAATACCAAATCACACTACAACCATACCAATGGTTTATCCAAAGCCATTTCAGTTGTGAGCCTATACTTATACTTTACAAGGAGCCGATAACATGATCTCCCATGTGACACCACACACCATGTTATCTACAATGTAATGTATTAGACAATATGCATCACTGATCATCGCTATTATATCGGGATTAAGAGCATGTACTGGTGTTGGAATGTATACTGAAAGCCTAGCTCTTTTTGTATGAACATTTTATTTTGAAATAAGAATCACATGATCATTGTTTGCATTTTATATATTCATTATATATGTGTGCATATTGTCTAATATTTTACATTGTAGATAACATGGTGCTTGGTGTGGCACAGAAGATCATGTTATTAGTACCTTGTAAAATATAAGTAGAGGCTCACAACCAAGATGGTTTTGGACAAACCATTGGCATTGTTGTAGTGTAGCTTGGTATTGTTTTATCTTGAACATAGAGTTACACTAGTACACTTAGGTGTATTGAGTAGGACCGACATAGAGGTGATTCAATTTAATGCTGACTACATAATTGAATCGGACCTCGGATATTATGTTGTACATGCTCTTAATCCCGATATAATAACGGGCACATGTACTTAGTATTTATTTCTTTGATTAACCAGTTGGTGAGATTTAGATGGATTAAATCAATATGCCCGGTAAGTTGGGAAAAAATATTATTTACATGGTGTGCCGTTGATTATAGGAGGAAACCGTGTCCTATATATTAGGTTGATGATGTCCCCTTGAGGAGCTCATAAGGTTCATCATGTAAACCCAGCTGGTTGACTTAGTCAACATGATGATAAGGTTGAGTGGTACTACTCGAGGAGTTAGAGGTTAATTAATTGATGGTCAGTAAATCAATTAATTGACGGACATTCGATATCTTAAACACGGGGAGATAAATGTACAAATAATATATGGAGCCCATATTAATTTATGGGGGATGGTGAGGTAGTTCAATGATGATCCTCTAGTGGAATGGAACATCATTGATGGATCAAGTTTGTGTGGTTCCGATTCATCGGGTGGCCAAGACCCAACTCCTCCTTATGGTCCCTATCGTAGCCTATTATAATCCTTGTGAAGTCTAGATCCAAGAATGTAAAACAAAACCTAGAACCAACGGTTGGATTGAATCCATAGATCTGATGGTTGGGATGAAACCCTAGAACCAACGGTTGGATTAAATCCATAGATCCGATGGTTAGGATGAAACCCTAGAATCGAAGGTTGGGATTAAATCCCTAGATCCGACGGTTGGGATGAAATCCTTGATCCGACGGTAGGGATGAAATCCTAGATCCTACGGTTGGGATGAAATCCTAGATCCGACGGTTGGGATAAAATCCTAGATCCGACGGTGGAGATTAAATCCCTAGATCCGACGGTGGAGATTAAATCCCTAGATCCGACGGTGGAGATTAGAGGAGGCTTAAGCCTAAATTCTAGAATTAGGGTTTGGCTCATCCATGTGTTGGGCGGCAACAAATCTTAAAGGAGTTAGGGGTTGGGCGGCAAGAAAAAAGGAGTTAGTTCCTATAATTTTGGCTAACCAACTTTCTCCTAAATTCTATAAATAAGGGCTTAGGGTTGGGCGGCAAAGAATTCAATTTTGGTGATAGGGATTAGGGTTTGGAAAGAAGTTGGGTGGCTAGGGTTTGGAGCTAGGTTGGGCGGCAACCATATTCATCCAACATTGTTGCCGGCGCCCAATTCATTCAAGCTTTCCTTGGCCGGTGCCCTTCATCTTAGCCACTCTCTTCTTCCTTTGCCGGCGGTTCTCCTCCCATTGGTGGCCGGCAAGATCATCTTCCTCCAATCCCCAAAGGTGGCCGGCGGCTCCCTTTGTTTTGGTGGCCGGCGCATCTCCATCCATTCCTTGGCCGGCGGTTGCATCAAAGTTCCTAGCTTGGTGGCCGGTTCTAGATAGGAAAGGTATTGTTGGTTTTTCTCTTTGTTTGCAGCGGACAAGGTAGAGGAGAACTCGATCTAGAAGGCTTCTACTCGTGGAGGATCTTCGTCCACACGTCGTCCACGAGAAGGATAGGACATACGGTAGAAGATCGTGAGGTATAAAGTTATTTTAACTTTATGTACAGATCTGAGCATGTTCTTATTTGTTTTGATTATGCATGTGTGTGTGTGCAAATATATTGTATAATCATGGACCCCGAAGACAAACACAAAAACCGGCGATCCGTCCGTCATCTCTTCCGCGGCTAATCAACTAGAAGAGTAGAGTTGCTTGAACAACTAGTTTGTTCGAGCGACCACTCAAGTTGTTAGCACGACGACGAAATGGTGTTGCTAAGGAAGCTCATCCCATCCGGATTAATCCTTTCATTAGTGAAAATTTTAATCCGGGGACATGGGAACCAATGAGCCTCCGAAGCGAACAACCAACAATTGGTATCAGAGCCACGGTTTCCGGTTTTGTGTGTTATGGATTCGGTTAATTTTTATGCATTTTTCATATATTATATGTGCCGGATAATAGTAGGATATGCGTTGTTTAACTCTTTGGTTGCAGGCATAAGATCCGACTATTATGGCCATGTGTGTGTATGTGAATGGATGTGTGTAAAAATTTATTATTTGAATCCTCGGGGTTGACGAGGCTAGATTAGTATTTAATTTTTGTAATTAAATACGGCATTGTTTAGCCGCTCATTTTAGTTTACTTTCGATCTAGATTATTTGTACACTCCTTCGTGGAGTATAGGATCGATGGATGTAAATTAAAATGTTTTATCTCGGCTCGGAACTCTTTGGTGACTTGCGCACGGGAAAAGATGGAGCGGACGAGGTGGCCACACGACGGGATGCATATTGGAGGACAATGCCATAATAGTTGGAAAAATTCTGTTTTTTCCATATTTATTGCTTATTTGTTTTATATTCATGTTGTGTGTGATGTAAAATTCCTCATTTGCAATTTACTAAGTGGGAGAGGGATATTTTAATTAATTCCCGCGGCCTCCATTACAATTTGACGTGTGATGCGAACAAACTTGTGTGTTGGCTCTGAGTGCCTTCCTCCCTGCGGACGGGTTTGTTTGCGGATCACTAGGTCAAATAATGGTTATAGGAAATTATCTAGGAGCATGTGTACTTCCACAGCGGTAAGGCACATAATCCGAAATAATTCCCTTAGTATCGTGTAATGGTGCACACTTAGATGCAAATGAAAGTATCCTCCCCATCGGAGTCACTGCTTTTATTTGTAGGGCCAAAGAGGAACCAACTATTAATTTTATTTGTCAAAAAGTAAGGTTGACAAGATAATAAAATTAATGGGTAAAACCTCCTCTTACAAATGTAGGTTTCGTATACGTCCACACAGCGTGGCATACGAAATTTGTTTTGAGGTGTTGGTTGATTTCAGGATTTTATTGTTTTGAGGAATCAATAATATTTGAAATCTAATATTTTTGATCATTGTGATTTTTAGGAATTTCAAATGGCTTTCAACCCACTTGCTGTGATTTTAAAAGAAAACAAACTTACTGGTCCAAACTACATTGATTGGAAAAGAAACCTGGATATTGTCTTAACTGCGGAAGAGTACAAATTTGTACTCTTCGAGGTCTGTCCTCCTAAGCCCTCAGATGACTCTGATGAAAAGGAGAAAGAACATTATAAGAAATGGGTTAAGGCAGATGAGATGGCGCGGTGTTACATTTTGGCATCTATGTCAAATGTGCTGCAACATCAGCATCAGGCCATAGCCACAGCTTATGACATGATGTTCAATCTCAAGGAACTTTTCGGACATCAGAGTAGGGCGGCTAGGCAGGAGGCTATGAGAAACTTGATGACGACCTCCATGATCGAGGGAACACCCGTTAGGGATCATGTTCTCAAGATGATGGCTCATCTTAATGAGATGGAAGTCCTAGGAGCTGAGATCGATGGGGAAACCCAGGTCGATATCATTCTCCGCCTCTTGCCTAGGAGTTTTGAGCAGCCTGCCTCAACTACAACATGAACAAGAGGTTGTATTCGTTGGCGGAGCTTCCGATGTAACTCCAAAGCAGAGGGCTTTTCGCGAGTTCTCAAGCCATGGTCGCTCAGAAGGTTTCTTCCTCTAAACCGAAAGGTAAGAAGAAGAAGAAGCAAGGTGGAGCGAAGAAGGTGGCAACAGGACCTCAGGCAGGAGTGAAGAAGCTGAAAGGCAAGTGCTTCACTTGCAAGCAGACTGGACATTGGAAGGCGGACTGTCCTCGCCGTAAGAACAAAGGTATATCTTCTTGTTTATTTGTTGAAACATGTTTAGCGGTGTTATCTACCAGTGCCTGGTGTGTAGATACAGGAGCCACTGATCATGTCTGCAATACTTTGCAGGGGTTCCAGAAAACCCGACGACTAGCTGAGGGAGAGATTACCGTCTTCATGGGCAATGCTTCAAAGGTGGCGGCTATTGCAGTGGGAGACGTTTATTTATCTTTTGATAGGAATAAATTTTTGGTTTTAAGAAATTGTCTTTATGTACCTACTTTTAGAAAGAATTTAATTTCAGTTTCTAATTTTTTTTGGATGGATATTATGTTTCTTTTGATGACAAGGTGGTTATAAAAAGGAATAGGGAGATTATCTGTTCTGGTACATTGGTTGGCAATTTATATTCTATTGAACCAAAAACTCCCACGATGCAAATAGAAGTAAATAACTCATCTTCTAAGTCTAATAAGAGAAAAGAACCTTCGCAAATGAACCAAACATATCTTTGGCATCTAAGGCTTGGTCATATTAACCTAAGCAGAATTCAAAGGTTGATAGCTGATGGACCTTTGGGTTCATTAGTGGTGGAGGATCTCCCAACCTGCGAATCTTGCTTGGAAGGTAAAATGACCAAGAGGCCTTTTAAGGCCAAGGGGTATAGAGCCAAAGATGTGTTAGAATTGGTTCATTCTGATTTGTGCGGTCCTATGTCTATCTAGGCAAGAGGTGGTTTTGAATACTTCGTCTCATTTATAGACAATTATTCAAGGTATGGATACATTTACTTGATGCGCCGCAAGTCTGAATGCTTTGACAAGTTCAAAGAATTCAAGGCTGATGTGGAGAATCGTCAAGGTAAAAGTATCAAGACATTACGATCTGATCGTGGTGGCGAGTACCTCTTGGGAGAGTTTAGGAGTTACTTATCAGAGGCTGGGATTCAATCCCAATTGTCTGCACCTGGCACACCCCAGCAGAATGGTGTAGCGGAGCGTAGGAATAGGACTCTTATGGAGATGGTCAGATCAATGATGAGTTATTCTGAGTTACCTGTTTCGTTCTAGGGGTATGCACTGGATACGACAATGTATACTCTAAACTTGGTTCCATCTAAATCAGTACCTTCTACCCCTGTAGAATTGTGGACTGGGCAAAAGCCTAGTCTGAGACATATTCGGATATGGGGGAGTCCAGCACATGTGCTGAAGGCTGATGTTGGTAAGTTGGAACCTCGTACAGAAGTATGCATGTTTGTTGGCTACCCTAAGGGAACGAAAGGTGGTTTATTTTATAATCCTAGAGATCAGAGGGTGATCATTAGCACGAACGCCAGATTTCTAGAGGAGGATTATGTAATGAACCACAAGCCCAAGAGTAGGATTGTTCTTGAGGAGTTGGCAGGGGAAGTTCCGACTTCAGTACCACCGGTACAAGAGGATACCCCACAAGTCACTGCACCGCGTGTCACAGAGCATACACGGGAGGTACCTCGTCGTAGTGGGAGGGTTGTTAGACAACCCGACAGATTCATGTTTTTGGGAGAGTCTTCGGACTTAGTCCCTGGTGAACATGAACCTGATCCCTGGACATATGACGAGGCAATCCAAGATAGAGATGCGGTATCTTGGCAAAGAGCGATGAATTCAGAGATAGAATCTATGGATTCTAATCAGGTCTGGGAGCTAGTAGAGCCACCCGATGGTGTAAAAACTATTGGATGCAAGTGGATCTACAAGAGAAAGAGAGGGGTAGACGGGAAGGTTGAAACCTTCAAAGCTAGGCTTGTTGCGAAAGGGTATACTCAGAAAGAGGGTATCGATTATGAGGAGACCTTTTCGCCGGTAGCTATGCTTAAGTCTATCCGGATTCTCTTATCTATAGCTGCTCATATGGATTATGAGATATGGCAGATGGATGTCAAGACAGCTTTCCTTAACGGAAGTCTTGAGGAGAACATCTATATGCGGCAACTAGAGGGATTCATTGCTAAAGGCAAAGAGCATCTTGTATGTAAGCTTAATCGGTCCATTTATGGATTGAAGCAAGCTTCTAGATCTTGGAACATCCGCTTTGATGAGGTAATCCAGTCATATGGATTTATTCAAAGCCCGGATGAACCTTGTGTATACAAGAGATGTGACAGAAACGTAGTGGTGTTTCTTGTACTATACGTAGATGACATTTTGTTAGTTGGCAACAATATCAAAGTGTTATCAGACGTAAGGGTATGGTTGTCCAAATAGTTTGACATGAAGGACTTGGGAGAAGTGGGACACATCCTTGGGATCAAAGTTATAAGGGATCGTAAGAAAAGGATGTTGTGCTTATCTCAAGCTTCATATATTGACACTATCCTTGCTCGTTTTAGCATGCAGAACTCCAAGAAAGGTTTTCTACCTTTTAGGCATGGAGTTCCTTTATCTAAAGAGATGTGTCCCAAAACATCAAAGCAGATAGAGGACATGAAGGCGGTTCCTTATGCTTCGGCATTAGGAAGCCTTATGTATGCTATGCTATGTACGAGACCGGATATCTGCTTTGCCGTGGGCATGGTTAGCAGATATCAGAGTAATCCTGGATAGGGACATTGGACTGCGGTAAAGCATATATTGAAGTACCTGAGAAGGACTAGGGATTATATGCTGGTTTACCGGGCAGATCAATTAGTCCCTGTGGGTTACACGGATTCGGATTTCCAATCAGATAGGGAGAAGAGTAAGTCTACCTCGGGGTTTGTGTTTACTTTTGGAGGTGGAGCCATAGTATGGAGGAGTGTCAAGCAGAAATGCGTGGCGGACTCTACCATGGAAGCTGAGTATGTGGCAGCCTCTGAGGCAGCCAAGGAAGCTGTATGGCTCAGAAACTTCTTGATGGACTTGGATGTGATTCCTGGTTTGCCCATAACTATCACAATTTATTGTGATAATAGTGGTGCAGTTGCAAACTCGAAGGAACCACGAGCCCATAAGGCGAGTAAACACATAGAGCGCAAGTACCACCTTATACGAGAGATCGTAAAGCGAGGAGAAGTTGTTGTCGCAAAGATTGCATCAGAGGAGAACCTGGCGGATCCATTCACTAAGGCCCTTCCAGCGAAAGCGTTTGATAGTCATGTGGAGGACAAGGGGATCAGATGTATGGCATTGTGATGACGGCATAGTCTTTTAGTATAAGTGGGAGATTGTTAGAATGTATACTGAAAGCCTAGCTCTTTTTGTATGAACATTTTATTTTAAAATAAGAATCACATGATCATTGTTTGCATTTTATATATTCATTATATATGTGTGCATATTGTCTAATATTTTACATTGTAGATAACATGGTGCTTGGTGTGGCACAGAAGATCATGTTATCAGTACCTTGTAAAATATAAGTAGAGGCTCACAACCAAGATGGTTTTGGACAAACCATTGGCATGGTTGTAGTGTAGCTTGGTATTGTTTTATCTTGAACATAGAGTTACACTAGTACACTTAGGTGTATTGAGCAGGACCGACATAGAGGTGATTCAATTTAATACTGACTACATAATTGAATCGGACCTCGGATATTTTGTTGTACATGCTCTTAATCCCGATATAATAACGGGCACATGTACTTAGTATTTATTTCTTTGATTTACCAGTGGGTGAGATTTAGATGGATTAAATCAATATGCCCGGTAAGTTGGGAAATAATATTATTTACATGGTGTGCCGTTGATTATAGGAGGAAACCGTGTCCTATATATTAGGTTGATGATGTCCCCTTGAGGAGCTCATAAGGTTCATCATGTAAACCCAGCTGGTTGACTTAGTCAACATGATGATAAGGTTGAGTGGTACTACTCGAGGAGTTAGAGGTTAATTAATTGATGGTCAGTAAATCAATTAATTGACGGACATTCGATATCTTAAACACGGGAAGATAAATGTACAAATAATATATGGAGCCCACATTAATTTATGGGGGTTGGTGAGGTAGTTCAATGATGATCCTCTAGTGGAATGGAACATCATTGATGGATCAAGTTTGTGTGGTTCCGATCCATCGGGTGGCCAAGACCCAACTCCTCCTTATGGTCCCTATCGTAGCCTATTATAATCCTTGTGAAGTCTAGATCCAAGAATGTAAAACAAAACCTAGAACCAACGGTTGGATTGAATCCATAGATCCGATGGTTGGGATGAAACCCTAGAACCAACGGTTGGATTAAATCCATAGATCCGATGGTTAGGATGAAACCCTAGAATCGACGGTTGGGATTAAATCCCTAGATCCGACGGTTGGGATGAAATCCTTGATCCGACGGTAGGGATGAAATCCTAGATCCTACGGTTGGGATGAAATCCTAGATCCGACGGTTGGGATAAAATCCTAGATCCGACGGTGGAGATTAAATCCCTAGATCCGACGGTGGAGATTAAATCCCTAGATCCGACGGTGGAGATTAGAGGAGGCTTAAGCCTAAATTCTAGAATTAGGGTTTGGCTCATCCATGTGTTGGGCGGCAACAAATCTTAAAGGAGTTAGGGGTTGGGCGGCAAGAAAAAAGGAGTTAGTTCCTATAATTTTGGCTAACCAACTTTCTCCTAAATTCTATAAATAAGGGCTTAGGGTTGGGCGGCAACGAATTCAATTTTGGTGATAGGGATTAGGGTTTGGAAAGAAGTTGGGCGGCTAGGGTTTGGAGCTAGGTTGGGCGGCAACCATATTCATCCAACATTGTTGTCGGCGCCCAATTCATTCAAGCTTTCCTTGGCCGGTGCCCTTCATCTTAGCCACTCTCTTCTTCCTTTGCCGGCGGTTCTCCTCCCATTGGTGGCCGGCAAGATCATCTTCCTCCAATCCCCAAAGGTGGCCGGCGGCTCCCTTTGTTTTGGTGGCCGGCGCATCTCCATCCATTCCTTGGCCGGCGGTTGCATCAAAGTTCCTAGCTTGGTGGCCGGTTCTAGATAGGAAAGGTATTGTTGGTTTTTTCTCTTTGTTCGCAGCGGACAAGGTAGAGGAGAACTCGATCTAGAAGGCTTCTACTCGTGGAGGATCTTCGTCCACACGTCGTCCACGAGAAGGATAGGACATACGGTAGAAGATCGTGAGGTATAAAGTTATTTTAACTTTATGTACAGATCTGAGCATGTTCTTATTTGTTTTGATTATGCATGTGTGTGTGTGCAAATATATTGTATAATCATGGACCCCGAAGACAAACACAAAAACCGGCGATCCGTCCGTCGTCTCTTCCGCGGCTAATCAACTAGAAGAGTAGAGTTGCTTGAACAACTAGTTTGTTCGAGCGACCACTCAAGTTGTTAGCACGACGACGAAATGGTGTTGCTAAGGAAGCTCATCCCATCCGGATTAATCCTTTCATTAGTGAAAATTTTAATCCGGGGACATGGGAGCCAATGAGCCTCCGAAGCGAACAACCAACAATTGGTATCAGAGCCACGGTTTCCGGTTTTGTGTGTTATGGATTCGGTTAATTTTTATGCATTTTTCATATATTATATGTGCCGGATAATAGTAGGATATGCGTAGTTTAACTCTTTGGTTGCAGGCATAAGATCCGACTATTATGGCCATGTGTGTGTATGTGAATGGATGTGTGTAAAAATTTATTATTTGAATCCTCGGGGTTAACGAGGCTAGATTAGTATTTAATTTTTGTAATTAAGTACGACATTGTTTAGCCGCTCATTTTAGTTTACTTTCGATCTAGATTATTTGTACACTCCTTCGTGGAGTATAGAATCGATGGATGTAAATTAAAATGTTTTATCTCGGCTCGGAACTCTTTGGTGACTTGCGCACGGGAAAAGATGGAGCGGACGAGGTGGCCACACGACGGGATGCATATTGGAGGACAATGCCATAATAGTTGGAAAAATTCTGTTTTTTCCATATTTATTGCTTATTTGTTTTATATTCATGTTGTGTGTGATGTAAAATTCCTCATTTGCAATTTACTAAGTGGGAGAGGGATATTTTAATTAATTCCCGCGGCCTCCATTACAATTTGACGTGTGATGCGAACAAACTTGTGTGTTGGCTCTGAGTGCCTTCCTCCCTGCGGACGGGTTTGTTTGCGGATCACTAGGTCAAATAATGGTTATAGGAAATTATCTAGGAGCATGTGTACTTCCACAGCGGTAAGACACATAATCCGAAATAATTCCCTTAGTATCGTGTAATGGTGCACACTTAGATGCAAATGAAAGTATCCTCCCCATCGGAGTCACTGCTTTTATTTGTAGGGACAAAGAGGAACCAACTATTAATTATATTTGTCAAAAAGTAAGGTTGACAAGATAATAAAATTAATGGGTAAAACCTCCTCTTACAAATGTAGGTTTCGTATACGTCCACACAGCGTGGCATACGAAATTCTCGGTGTTTTGAGGTGTTGGTTGATTTTGGGATTTTATTGTTTTGAGGAATCAATAATATTTGAAATCTAATATTTTTGATCATTGTGATTTTTAGGAATTTCAAATGGCTTTCAACCCACTTGCTGTGATTTTAAAAGAAAACAAACTTACTGGTCCAAACTACATTGATTGGAAAAGAAACTTGGATATTGTCTTAACTGCGGAAGAGTACAAATTTGTACTCTTCGAGGTCTGTCCTCCTAAGCCCTCAGATGACTCTGATGAAAAGGAGATGGAACGTTATAAGAAATGGGTTAAGGCAGATGAGATGGCGCGGTGTTACATTTTGGCATCTATGTCAAATGTGCTGCAACATCAGCATCAGGCCATAGCCACAGCTTATGACATGATGTTCAATCTCAAGGAACTTTTCGGACATCAGAGTAGGGCGGCTAGGCAGGAGGCTATGAGAAACTTGATGACGACCTCCATGATCGAGGGAACACCCGTTAGGGATCATGTTCTCAAGATGATGGCTCATCTTAATGAGATGGAAGTCCTAGGAGCTGAGATCGATGGGGAAACCCAGGTCGATATCATTCTCCAGTCTTTGCCTAGGAGTTTTGAGCAGTTCCGCCTCAACTACAACATGAACAAGAGGTTGTATTCGTTGGCGGAGCTTCTGACAGAACTCCAGGCGGCAGAGGGGCTTTTTCGTCAGAGTTCTCAAGCCATGGTCGCTCAGAAGGTTTCTTCCTCTAAACCGAAAGGTAAGAAGAAGAAGAAGCAAGGTGGAGCGAAGAAGGTGGCAACAGGACCTCAGGCAGGAGTGAAGAAGCCGAAAGGCAAGTGCTTCACTTGCAAGCAGACTGGACATTGGAAGGCGGACTGTCCTCGCCGTAAGAACAAAGGTATATCTTCTTGTTTAGTTGTTGAAACATGTTTAGCGGTGTTATCTACCAGTGCCTGGTGTGTAGATACAGGAGCCACTGATCATGTCTGCAATACTTTGCAGGGGTTCCAGGAAACCCGACGACTAGCTGAGGGAGAGATTACCGTCTTCATGGGCAATGCTTCAAAGGTGGCGGCTATTGCAGTGGGAGACGTTTATTTATCTTTTGATAGGAATAAATTTTTGGTTTTAAGAAATTGTCTTTATGTACCTACTTTTAGAAAGAATTTAATTTCAGTTTCTAATTTTTTTTGGATGGATATTATGTTTCTTTTGATGACAAGGTGGTTATAAAAAGGAATAGGGAGATTATCTGTTCTGGTACATTGGTTGGCAATTTATATTCTATTGAACCAAAAACTCCCACGATGCAAATAGAAGTAAATAACTCATCTTCTAAGTCTAATAAGAGAAAAGAACCTTCGCAAATGAACCAAACATATCTTTGGCATCTAAGGCTTGGTCATATTAACCTAAGCAGAATTCAAAGGTTGATAGCTGATGGACCTTTGGGTTCATTAGTGGTGGAGGATCTCCCAACCTGCGAATCTTGCTTGGAAGGTAAAATGACCAAGAGGCCTTTTAAGGCCAAGGGGTATAGAGCCAAAGATGTGTTAGAATTGGTTCATTCTGATTTGTGCGGTCCTATGTCTATCTAGGCAAGAGGTGGTTTTGAATACTTCGTCTCATTTATAGACAATTATTCAAGGTATGGATACATTTACTTGATGCGCCGCAAGTCTGAATGCTTTGACAAGTTCAAAGAATTCAAGGCTGATGTGGAGAATCGTCAAGGTAAAAGTATCAAGACATTACGATCTGATCGTGGTGGTGAGTACCACTTGTGAGAGTTTATGAATTACTTATCAGATGCTGGTATTCAATCCCAATTGTGTGCACCTGGCACACCCCAGGATAATGGTGTAGTGGAGCGTAGGAATAGGACTCTTATGGAGATGGTCAGATCAATGATGAGTTATTCTGAGTTACCTGTTTCGTTCTAGGGGTATGCACTGGATACGACAATGTATACTCTAAACTTGGTTCCATCTAAATCAGTACCTTCTACAGTAGTTGTGGGTGGGCAAAGCCTAGTCTGAGACATATTCGGATATGGGAGTCCAAAGACATGTCTTTGAAGGTCGATGTTGGTAAGTTGGAACCTCGTGCAGTATGCATGTTTGTTGGCTACCCTAAGGGAAAGGTGGTTTATTTTATAATCCTAGAGATCGAGGGTGATCATTAGCACGAACGCCTGATTTCTAGAGGAGGATTATGTAATGAACCACAAGCCCAAGAGTAGGATTGTTCAGGGGAAGTTCGCTTGACCACCGACAAGAGGATACCCCACAAGTCACCGCACCGCGTGTCACAGAGAGCATACGAGGAGGTACCTCGTCGTAGTGGGAGGGTTGTTAGACAACCCGAGAGATTCATGTTTTTGGGAGAGTCTTCGGACTTAATCCCTGGTGAACATGAACCTGATCCCTGGACATATGACGAGGCAATCCAAGATAGAGATGCAGTATCTTGGCAAAGTGCGATGAATTCAGAGATAGAATCTATGAATTCTAATCAGGTCTGGGAGCTAGTAGAGCCACCCGATGGTGTAAAAACTATTGGATGCAAGTGGATCTACAAGAAAAAGAGAGGAGTAGACGGGAAGGTTGAAACCTTCAAAGCTAGGCTTGTTGCGAAAGGGTATACTCAGAAAGAGGGTATCGATTATGAGGAGACCTTTTCGCCGGTAGCTATGCTTAAGTCTATCCGGATTCTCTTATCTATTACTGCTCATATGGATTATGAGATTTGGCAGATGGATGTCAAGACAGCTTTCCTTAACAGAAGTCTTGAGGAAAACATCTATATATGGCAACCAGAGGGATTCATTGCTAAAGGCAAAGAGCATCTTGTATGTAAGCTTAATCGGTCCATTTATGGATTGAAGCAAGCTTCTAGATCTTGGAACATCCGCTTTGATGAGGTAATCCAGTCATATAGATTTATTCAAAGTCCGGATGAGCCTTGTGTATACAAGAGATGTGACGGAAACGTAGTGGTGTTTCTTGTACTATACGTAGATGACATTTTGTTAGTTGGCAACAATATCAAAGTGTTATCAGACGTAAGGGTATGGTTGTCCAAATAGTTTGACATGAAGGACTTGGGAGAAGTGGGACACATCCTTGGGATCAAAGTTATAAGGGATCGTAAGAAAAGGATGTTGTGCTTATCTCAAGCTTCATATATTGACACTATCCTTGCTCGTTTTAGCATGCAGAACTCCAAGAAAGGTTTTCTACCTTTTAGGCATGGAGTTCCTTTATCTAAAGAGATGTGTCCCAAAACATCAAAGCAGATAGAGGACATGAAGGCGGTTCCTTATGCTTCGGCATTAGGAAGCCTTATGTATGCTATGCTATGTACGAGACCGGATATCTGCTTTGCCGTGGGCATGGTTAGCAGATATCAGAGTAATCCTGGACAGGGACATTGGACTGCGGTAAAGCATATATTGAAGTACCTGAGAAGGACTAGGGATTATATGCTGGTTTACCGGGCAGATCAATTAGTCCCTGTGGGTTACACGGATTCGGATTTCCAATCAGATAGGGAGAAGAGTAAGTCTACCTCGGGGTTTGTGTTTACTTTTGGAGGTGTAGCCATAGTATGGAGGAGTGTCAAGCAGAAATGCGTGGCGGACTCTACCATGGAAGCTGAGTATGTGGCAACCTCTGAGGCAGCCAAGGAAGCTGTATGGCTCAGAAACTTCTTGATGGACTTGGATGTGATTCCTGGTTTACCCATAACTATCACAATTTATTGTGATAATAGTGGTGCAGTTGCAAACTCGAAGGAACCACGAGCCCATAAGGCGAGTAAACACATAGAGCACAAGTACCACCTTATACGAGAGATCGTAAAGCGAGGAGAAGTTGTTGTCGCAAAGATTGCATCAGAGGAGAACCTGGCGGATCCATTCACTAAGGCCCTTCCAGCGAAAGCGTTTGATAGGCATGTGGAGGACAAGGGGATCAGATGTATGGCATTGTGATGACGGCATAGTCTTTTAGTATAAGTGGGAGATTGTTAGAATGTATACTGAAAGCCTAGCTCTTTTTGTATGAACATTTTATTTTAAAATAAGAATCACATGATCATTGTTTGCATTTTATATATTCATTATATATGTGTGCATATTGTCTAATATTTTACATTGTAGATAACATGGTGCTTGGTGTGGCACAGAAGATCATGTTATCAAGATTGTAAAATATAAGTAGAGGCTCACAACCAAGATGGTTTTGGACAAACCATTGGCATGGTTGTAGTGTAGCTTGGTATTGTTTTATCTTGAACATAGAGTTACACTAGTACACTTAGGTGTATTGAGCAGGACCGACATAGAGGTGATTCAATTTAATGCTGACTACATAATTGAATCGGACCTCGGATATTATGTTGTACATGCTCTTAATCCCGATATAATAACGGGCACATGTACTTAGTATTTATTTCTTTGATTTACCAGTGGGTGAGATTTAGATGGATTAAATCAATATGCCCGGTAAGTTGGGAAATAATATTATTTACATGGTGTGCCGTTGATTATAGGAGGAAACCGTGTCCTATATATTAGGTTGATGATGTCCCCTTGAGGAGCTCATAAGGTTCATCATGTAAACCCAGCTGGTTGACTTAGTCAACATGATGATAAGGTTGAGTGGTACTACTCGAGGAGTTAGAGGTTAATTAATTGATGGTCAATAAATCAATTAATTGACGGACATTCGATATCTTAAACACGGGGAGATAAATGTACAAATAATATATGGAGCCCACATTAATTTATGGGGGTTGGTGAGGTAGTTCAATGATGATCCTCTAGTGGAATGGAACATCATTGATGGATCAAGTTTGTGTGGTTCCGATCCATCGGGTGGCCAAGACCCAACTCCTCCTTATGGTCCCTATCGTAGCCTATTATAATCCTTGTGAAGTCTAGATCCAAGAATGTAAAACAAAACCTAGAACCAACGGTTGGATTGAATCCATAGATCCGATGGTTGGGATGAAACCCTAGAACCAACGGTTGGATTAAATCCATAGATCCGATGGTTAGGATGAAACCCTAGAATCGACGGTTGGGATGAAATCCTAGATCCGACGGTTGGGATGAAATCCTTGATCCGACGGTAGGGATGAAATCCTAGATCCTACGGTTGGGATGAAATCCTAGATCCGACGGTTGGGATAAAATCCTAGATCCGACGGTGGAGATTAAATCCCTAGATCCGACGGTGGAGATTAAATCCCTAGATCCGACGGTGGAGATTAGAGGAGGCTTAAGCCTAAATTCTAGAATTAGGGTTTGGCTCATCCATGTGTTGGGCGGCAACAAATCTTAAAGGAGTTAGGGGTTGGGCGGCAAGAAAAAAGGAGTTAGTTCCTATAATTTTGGCTAACCAACTTTCTCCTAAATTCTATAAATAAGGGCTTAGGGTTGGGCGGCAACGAATTCAATTTTGGTGATAGGGATTAGGGTTTGGAAAGAAGTTGGGCGGCTAGGGTTTGGAGCTAGGTTGGGCGGCAACCATATTCATCCAACATTGGGCGCCCAATTCATTCAAGCTTTCCTTGGCGGTGCCCTTCATCTTAGCCACTCTCTTCTTCCTTTGCCGGCGGTTCTCCTCCCATTGGTGGCGGCAAGATCATCTTCCTCCAATCCCCGGCGGCTCCCTTTGTTTTGGTGGCCGGCGCATCTCCATCCATTCCTTGGCCGGCGGTTGCATCAAAGTTCCTAGCTTGGTGGCCGGTTCTAGATAGGAAAGGTATTGTTGGTTTTTCTCTTTGTTTGCAGCGGACAAGGTAGAGGAGAACTCGATCTAGAAGGCTTCTACTCGTGGAGGATCTTCGTCCACACGTCGTCCACGAGAAGGATAGGACATACGGTAGAAGATCGTGAGGTATAAAGTTATTTTAACTTTATGTACAGATCTGAGCATGTTCTTATTTGTTTTGATTATGGATGTGTGTGTGTGCAAATATATTGTATATTCATGGACCCCGAAGACAAACACAAAAACCGGCGATCCGTCCGTCGTCTCTTCCGCGGCTAATCAACTAGAAGAGTAGAGTTGCTTGAACAACTAGTTTGTTCGAGCGACCACTCAAGTTGTTAGCACGACGACGAAATGGTGTTGCTAAGGAAGCTCATCCCATCCGGATTAATCCTTTCATTAGTGAAAATTTTAATCCGGGGACATGGGAGCCAATGAGCCTCCGAAGCGAACAACCAACACTTGCAACCAATGGTTTTTACACCATCGGGTGGTTCTACTAGCTCCCAGACCTGATTTGAATTCATAGATTCAATCTCAGTATTCATTGCACATTGCCAAGATACCGCATCTTTATCTTGGATTGCCTCGTCATATGTCCAGGGGTCAGGTTCATGTTCGCCAGGGACAAAATTAGAAGATTCTCCCAAGAACATGAATCTATCAGGCTGTCTAACAACCCTCCCACTACGACGAGGTACCACCTGTGTATCCTCTGTGACACGCGATGCAATGACTTGTTGTATATCCTCTTGTACCGGTTGTACTGAAGAAGCGACTTCCCCTTTTAATTCCTCTAGAATAATCTTACTCATGGGCTTGTGGTTCATCACATAGTCTTCCTCTAGAAATCTGGCGTTCATGATAACGATCACCTTCTGATCTCTTGGACTATAAAATAAACCACCTTTAATTCCCCTAGGATAGCCAACGAACATGAGTACTTCTGTACAAGGTTCCAACTTACTAGCATCCGCCTTCAGCACATGTGCTGGACTCCCCAAAATCCGAATATGTCTTAGACTAGGCTTTCACCCAGTCCACAATTCTGTGGGAGTAGAAGGCACTGATTTAGATGGGACCAAGTTCAGAATATACACTGTCGTATCTAGAGCATATCCCCAGAACGAATTTGGCAACTCAGAATAACTCATTATCGATCTAACCACCTCCATAAGAGTCCTATTCCTTCGCTCTGCTACACCATTCTGCTGGGGTGTGCCAGGTGCAGACAATTGGGATTGAATCCCAGCCTCTGATAAGTAATTCCTAAACTCTCCCAAGAGGTAATCACCACCACGATCAAATCGTAGTGTCTTGATACTTTTACCTTGACGTTTCTCCGCATCAGCCTTGAATTCTTTGAATTTGTCAAAGCATTCAGACTTGCGGTGCATCAAGTAAATGTATCCATATCTCGAATAATCATCTATAAAAGAGATGAAATACTCAAAACAACCTCTAGCTTGGATAGACATAGGACCACACAAATCAGAATGAACAAATTCTAACACATCTTTGGCTCTATACCCCTTGGCCTTAAAAGGCCTCTTGGTCATTTTACCCTCCAAGCAAGATTCGCAGGTTGGGAAATCTTCCACCACTAATGAACCCAGAGGTCCATCAGCTATCAACCTTTGAATTCTGCTTAGGTTAATATGACCAAGCCTAAGATGCCAAAGATATGTTTGGTTCATCTTCGAAGGTTCTTTTCTCTTATTGGAATTATCAGATGAGTTATTAACTTCTATTTGCATCGTGAAAGATTTTGGTTCAAGTGTGTATAAATTTCCTATCAATGCACTTGAACAGATAATCTCCCGATTCCTTTTTATAACAACTCTGTCATTAAAAGAAATAGAATATCCATCCATAAACAATTTAGAAACTGAAATTAAATTCTTTATAAATAAAGGTACATAAAGGTAATTCCTAAGAACCAAAAGTTTATTTTTCTCAAAAGATAAATAAACATATCCCACTGCAACAACCGCCACCTTCGTGGCATCGCCCAAGTATATGGTAATCTCCCCCTCAGTCAGTCGTCTGGTTTCATGGAACCCCTACAAAGTATTGCAGACATGATCAGTGGCTCCCGTATCTACACACCAGGTGTCGGTAGATAACACCGCTAAACATGTTTCAATGACTATACCAAAAGATATACCTTTGTTCTGCTTGCGGTTGGGGCAGTCCTTCTTCTAGTGTCCAGTCTGCTTACAAGTGAAGCACTTGCCTTTCGGCTTCTTCACTCCTCCCTGAGTTCCTCCCACCGCCTTTGCCCGATCTTGTTTCTTATTCTTCTTGCCTTTCGGCTTAGAAGTAGAAACCTTTTGGGTAGCCATAGCATGCGCCTGAGCACTCTGACAAAATAGCCCCTCTGTCGCCTGGAGTTCTGTCAGAAGCTCCGCCAATGAATACAACCTCTTGTTCATGTTGTAGTTCATGCAAAACTGCTCAAAACTCCTAGGTAGAGACTGGAGAATGATATCGACTTGGGTTTCCCCATCGATCTCAGCTCCAAAGACCTCCAACTCATTCAAATCAGCCATCATCTTGCGAACATGATCCCTTACAGGTGTTCCCTCGATGATGGTGGTCGTGATCAAGATCCACATAGCCTCCTGCCTTGTAGCCCGATTCTGGTGTCCGAAAAGCTCTTTGAGATTGAGCATCATGTCATAAGCAGTGGGCATGGCTTGATGTTGATGTTGCAGTACATTTGACATAAATGCCAAAATATAACACCGCGCCATCTCATCGGCCTTGATCCACTTCTTATAACTCTCCTTCCCCTTTTCCCTAGAATCATCCGCAAGCTTAGGAGGGCACTCTTCGAGGAGTACATATTTGTATTCCTTAGCAGTCAAGACAATGTCAAGATTCCTCTTCCAATCAACATAGTTGGGTCCAGTAAGTTTATTCTCTTTCAGTATCACAGCAAGTGGGTTGAAAGTCATTTTGAAAGAAAACCTAAGAATCACATAGATCAAAACATTAGATTTCAAAAAATTATTGATTCCTCAAACAATAAAATTTTAAAATCAACCAACACCTCAAAACACCGACAATATCGTATGCCACGATAGTGTGGACGTATTCGAATTCTACATTTGTAAGAGGAGATTTTACCCATTAATTTTACTATCTTGTCAACCAAACTTTTTGACAAGTAAAATTAATAGTTGATTCCTCTTTGGCCCTACAAATAAAAGCAGTGACTCCGATGGGGAGATACTTATATTTGTATCTAAGTGTTCACCATTACTCGGTACCAAGGTAATTATCTCGGGTTATGTGCCTTCCGATGGGGAAGTACACACGCTCCTTAATAATTTCCTATAACCATATTTGACCTTGTGATCCGCAAACAAACTCATCCGATGGGGACGAAGGCACTCAGAGCCGATGCACAAGTTTGTTTGCATCACATGTCAAATCGTAATGGAGGCCGTGGGAATTTATTAAAAATATCCCTCTCCCACTTAGTAATTTGAAATTGAGGAATTTTCTAGCCTACGACATGCATATCAAACAATAAGAAATAAATATGAAAAATAAATATTTTCCAACTATTATGGCTTTTGTCTTCAATATGTCTCCCATCGTATCGCCATCTCGTCCACTCCTCCCTACGCCATGTACAAGCCATTCGGAGATCCGAGCCGAGAAAAAATATTTTAATTTACATCCATCAATCTTATACTCCACGAGGGAGTGTACATGAAATCTAGATCGAAAGTAAACTAAAATAAAAAAAGTAACTAAACAATGCCATATCTAATTTATAAATATTAAATACTAGCCTCGTCAACCCCGAGGATTCAACAAAATATACAATTATACACATACAATCACATACACACATATAGCCATAATAGTTGGATCCTATGTCTGCAACCAAAGAGTTAACCTACGCATATCCTTCTATTATCTGGTAGATATAATATATGAAAAGTGCATAAAAGTAATCGAATCCTAAACACACAAAATCGGAAACCGTGGCTCTGATACCACTTGAAGGTAGGAAACTTTGCTTCCCACTTCAACTCTGTCCCTTGTTCATGGCGATCCCTTCTATGTCCCCGGATAAAAAAAATTTAATCCTAGATAAAAGGGATTACCCAAGCAACCGTTTCATCGTCGTGGTATTTGATTAGAGTAGTCACTTGAACAAACTTGTTGTTCAAGCAACCAACCTCTATTCTACGAATAGCCGCGGAATAGACGATGTAGGAATCGCCAAATTTTGTGTTTATGTTCAAGGTCCAAGTTATATTAGCCACAAAACAGAATATATCATGCATATATAATTGAAAACAATTATAAACATGTTACATAAGAAAATAGACAAGTATTATACCTCTCGATCTTCTATCGTATGTCCTTCCTACTTTTGGACGTCGTGTAGGCGACGATCTACCAAAAGTCAAATCTCCTAGATCACCAATCTTCCTTCCTTGCTCGCTCCGAACAAGAGGAAGACTAAGAAACAAAACCCTTCTCCTTCCTTTAGCCAACTAACAAACACTAACCTAGGTGCTTGCCGCCCGCCAATTAGGAGAAGATGATGGAGATAGTTGCCGACCAAGAGCTCCAAGAGAAGACCCTAAGCCTTGTTTCCACCGGACAAGGAGAGGAGAAGGAGTAGGTTTTGACGCCAGACAAGGGAGGGAAGGTCTTGTATGGGCGCCAACCACCAAGGAAGAAGAAGAAGAAAAGGAAAACCTTTCTTTATTTGGTGCCGCCAACACCCAAACCCTAATCCCCAATGCTTGCCGCCCCTTACCCTAATCCTATCTCTATTGGAAAAATATCTTGCCGCCCACCCCATGCTCTCCTTTTATAGAGTTTGGGATATGCCTTATTTTAATCTCCACCATTGCTTCTAGGGATTTAATCTCAACCGTCGGATCTAGAGATTTAATCTCAACCGTCGGATCTAGAGATTTAATCTCTACCTTTGGATCTAGAGTTTTGTTTTCAACCATTGGATCTAGGCTTCATGAGGTATTAATAGGCTACAATAGGGACCATGAGGAGGAGTTGGATCTTGGCCACCCAATGGATCAAGCCCACATAAAGTCCGATCCATTAATGATAATCCAATCCACTAAAGGATTATCATTGATCTACCTCACCAACCCCCATAAGTTAATATGGGCTCCATATATTATATGTACATTTTTCTCCCCGTGTTTAAGATCTCGATTGTCCGTCGATTAATTAATTTACTGACCATTAATTAATCCACATCTAACTTCATGAGTAGTACCACTCAACCTTATCATCATGCCGGACCAAGTCCACCTGCAGACTTTACATGATGAACCTTATGAGCTCCTCAAGGGGACATCATCATCCTAATATATAGGACACGGTTTCCTCCTATAATCAACGACACACCATATAAATAATATCATTTCCTAACTTACCGAGCCTATCGATTTAATCTATAAATCTCGCCCATTGGTAAATCAAAGAAATGAATACTAAGAATATGTGACCGTTATTATATCGGGATTAAGAGTATGTATAATATAATATCTGAGGTCCGATTCGATTATGTAGTCAGCAATAAATCGAATCACCTCTAAGTCGGTCCTGCTCAATACACACAAAGTGTACTAGAGTGATTCTATGGTCAAGACAAACCAATACCAAATCACACTACAACCATACCATTGGTTTGTCCAAAGTCATCTCGGTTGTGAGCCTATACTTATACTTTACAAGGAGCCGATAACATGATCTCCCATGTGACACCACACACCATGTTATCTACAATGTAATGTATTAGACAATATGCATCACCATAAATATGCAAATAATGATCATGTCATTCTTATTTCAAAATAAAGATGTTCATACAAAAGATAGACTTTTCAGTATACATCCCAACACAAAGAAATTGGAATCCACCGCTAGTACTCTTCCGATCCAACTTGTAACCTGCATAGTCGGAATCGATGTACCCAATTAAATCAAAAGATTTTGTCCTAGGGTACCAAAGTCTTACATTTAGTGTGCCCTTGATATACCTTAAGATTCTTTTTACGACCACTAAATGGGACTCTTTCGCACATGATTGGTACATTGCACACATACCTACCGCAAATAATATATCGGATCTATTAGCGATTAGGTACAAAAGGTTACCAATCATACTCCTATAGAGTTTAAGGTCAATTTATTTTCCTTTAAGATCATTATCTATTTTTGTATTAGTTGCCATTGGGGTTTAAACTACTTTAGCATTTTCCAAACCAAATTTCTTAATCATTTCCTTAGCATATTTGGTTTGATATACATAAATTCCTTCATTTGTATGTTTGACTTGTAGACTTAGGAAGAAATTTAGTTCCTCTACTAGACTCATCTCAAACTCATTCTCCATATTTTTGATGAAGTCTTGAAGGAGCTCATTATTTGTTGACCCAAAGATAATGTCATCTACATATACTTGAGCTACAAAGATATCCTTAGACATGTATTTAATGAAGAGAGTTTGGTCTACTTGACCCCTTCTAAATCCCTTAGATACCAAGAAAGATGACAATCTTTCATACCAAGCCTAGGGAGCTTGTTTCAAACCATATAAAGCCTTTTTAAGCTTGAATACATGGGTTGGATAGTCTATGCTTTCAAACCTGGGAGGTTGTTCTACATATACTTCCTCCTTAATGAACCCATTTAGGAATGTCGACTTTACATCCATTTGATGGAGTTTACAGCCCATGAAAGAGGCATATCCTAGTAGGATTATAATCGACTATAACCTATCAACCGGGGCATATGTTTCATCATAATCAAGTCCTTCAACTTGATTGAAGACCCTTGCAACTAACCTTGCTTTATTCCTAGTTATATTTCCTTGATCATCTAGTTTGTTCCTAAAAACCCATCTTGTAGTAATGATGGTACTATCATTAGCTCTAGAAACTAACTCGTATACTTGACTCCTTTCAAATTGAGCCAATTCATCTTGCATTGCTAAGATCCAATCCGGATCAAGTAATGCATCATTGATTGTTTTGGGCTCAATTTGTGAGATGAGGGCTATATGACTAGAGGGAGCTCTATGAAATGACCTAGTCCTAATACCTTGAGATAATTCACCTACAACTTGATCTAGAGGGTGATTTTGATGAACTCTTATTGTTCTAGTAGGTGTATTAAATTGATTTTGATCATGATTATCCTCAACCCTTCTTTTATCATCGGAATCACCTCTTACTCCCCCTTGATTTAACTCTCCCCCTTGATCATTACCCCCTAAAGTTAAATCTTGAAATTTTTGGATAATTTCTTGATTTTTGTCATTGATATCACTATCAATGGAGGATTTCCTAGGGAAAGTATTAAAGGTTTCATCAAATTGCACATTTGAGGATTCCTCAATATTTTGAGTTCTCTTATTATAAACTTTATACCCTACACTAGTGGATGAGTATCCAACTAGGATTCCTTCATCCGCTTTGGATTCAAATTTACTGAGGTTGCCTTTGGTGTTTAAAATGTAAACCTTGCATCTAAAGACTTTGAAATAGTGAATTGTTGGAGTTGTACCATTCCATAATTCAAATGGGCTTTTTCCTAAAAACCTATGAATTAAAACCCTATTTTGGGTATAGCAAGCGGTGTTGACCACTTTCACCCACAAATAGCTAGGTAGAGAATATGCATTAAGCATAGTCCAAGCCGCTTCTTGTAGGGCACGATTTTTATTTTCCACCACTCCATTTTGTTGAGCTGTTCTAGGACAAGAAAAATCGTGCTTGTACCCTTGTTCTAAGTAAAATTTGGAGAAGTTAGAATTCTCAATTTCTCCACTATAATCACTACGGATCTGGTTGATTTTGAGATTCCTTTCATTCTCTACTCTTTTGCTAAAGCCTATGATTATTCCTAGGGTTTCATCCTTATGTTTCATGAAGAATACCCAAGTAAATCTAGAAAAATCATCTACTATTACTGAACAATATTTACTACCAATTAATGAAGGGGTACTATGACAATCAAATAAATCAACATGCAAGAGTTCTAAAGGTAATGCGGTACTAAGTAAAGTTTTACCTTTGTGTGATGATCATGATTGCTTTCTTTCTTGGCATGCATCACACATTTTGTCTTTAAGATACTTGACTTTTGGCAACCCCTTGACTAGCTTCATCTTGGCTATTTTGGTAATTTTTTTCATGTTGATGTGTCCTAGCCTCCTTTGTCATAGCCAACTCTCTTCTTCTTTTGCAATAAGACACTTAGTAGAAGTGTTAGAAGCATAGGATAAATCAACATAGTATATATTTTATTTCCTAAAACCTACTAACATGCAATCATTTTGATTTTTGTGTCTTATGAAGCATTTAGAAGATTCAAATTGAACATTAAAATTGGCATCACATAATTGACTTACACTAAGCAAATTAAATTTCATATTTTTAACTAATAATACATTGTTTCAGTTACATGTTGCTAGGATACCTCAGTGTACTTTCTAGGATCTTAAGTTTACCACTGTTTCCAAAAGACACCTTCCCTTTGCTAATGTGGTTGATTGTTGAGAATTTGCTCTCATCACCAGTCATGTGTTTTGAGCAACCACTATCAATAATCCATAAGCTTGGTCCTTCTACCTATACAACATGAAAAATGCAAGTCTTAGGCACCCAAATTTTAGGACCGTTAGCATTAACTATATAGCTTTTGGGAACCCAAGCTTTTCTAGCCTTGCTCTTAATGGTTGGTTTTCTACTAATTAGTAAGGTGAAAGCTAATTCCTTCTCCTTAGGCCTATATCCTATGTCGGCCTTGTTATAAATGTCCCTTTGGTCCTTAAGAATTATATCAAGATATTTTGACCCATTCGTAAATTTCTCTAAGCATGCTCTTAGGTTACTTATTTCTTTTCTAAGTTCATCATTCTCATTCCAAAATGAACATGCATCATCACAAGAAATTTCTACATTCTTAATTGATTTAATCTCTACTTTTAAATCCTTAATCCTAGATTTTTATTTATTTAGTGCATTTTGAAGGCAAGCAATAGTTTTATATAGTAATTCTAATCTAGGAGAGTCCTTTACCTCATCGTCACTAGATGACGATTCATCGCTTGAGGAGGAGGATGACTCTTCACTTGAGCTATCTTCTAAGGCCATGAGTGACATGTTTCTTGTGACATGGCAAATTTCTTCATCATCGGAGGAATATTCTATGCTTTGTGTATCCCAAGTTTGGGCTATCAAGGCCTCCTTCTTCTCCATCTTGTCCTTCTTCTTCTTTTCTTTTTACTCCTTTTTCTTTTGTTCCGGACAATTTGGCTTGATATGACCCTTTTTGTTGCAACCATAGCAAGTAACATTAGAAGTAGGAATTGAACTAGTGGAGGATTTAACTTTGGAGGATTGGAACATCCACCTCACATCCTTCTTGGTGAGTTTCCTTAACCTTCCACCAAACTTCTTTACATAATGAGCCACCTCACTTGCCGATAGCTCTTCATCACTACTAGATGACTCCTCCTCGGATTCGGATGAGAAAGAGAATTCTTTCTTCTCCTTCTTCTTCTTCTCCTTCTTTCCTACAAAAAGAGCTACACCTTTCTCCTTGGACGAAGTGTTAGCTTGCTCGTGCAACTCAAATTTACAAAAGAGTTCATCTAATTTAACCAAAGAAAGATCCCTAGACACCTTATAAGCATCTACCATTTATGCCCATAAGGTTATTCTAGGGAAGGCTTGGGGAATATACCTCACAAGGTCTCGGTTTTCGACCTTCTCACCTATCACATGTAGTCCGTTGACTACCTCCTTGAAGCGACCGTGCATTTGGCTCACGGTCTCATTGGTCTTCATTGCGAAGCTTTGGAGTTGGCCTATCAAGAGGTCCCTTTTGGCTCTCCTCGTCTCCTTTGATCCTTCATTCAATTCGATGAGCTTCTCCCAAAGCTCTTTAGCGGAGTTGAAGGGGCCGACTTTGGACAATTGCTTCTTTGATAGACCACATTGGAGTGTGGTCATTGCCTTTGCATTTGCTTGCACCTTCTTTGCCATCTCTCTTGTCCAATCCTTTGTTCGTATTGGCGCTCCGAATTCATCGACCGGCTTCTCGAAACCATCTACAATGCTAAACCAATTATCAATATCATTCATAAGGTAGTATTCCATCCTACCTTTCCAATATCCGAAGTCATTGCCATCGAAGAATGGAGGCCTTGCCGTGCTATACCCCTCTTGAAACGGCATTATGCTCCGGTTGATAGTTAGATCTTCCGACGCGATCCGGGCTCTGATACCACTTGTTAGAGATCCATGGAAGGCTACAGGGGGGTGAATAGCCTCTTTTTCGAGTTCTACAAAAGGTTTAGCGGAAGCAAAACAAGAAGCTAAACGAAATTGAGAAGCAAGCAAATACAATCGCTAAAAAGGAAATTTACGTGGTTCGGAGATAAAGCTCCTACTCCACGGCGATCCTTAAGGTGGATCAACCCAAGATAAAAGATTTCTTCTTACAAGACCCTCCTCTTTTTACAAAGATGAAGATGAAGATTAGAGAGGAGGGGAATTAAAAGCACTTAGAAAGCATAGGAAAAATGTGGGAGCTTGAGAGTATGGTTGGAATGTAAGCACTAGCTGTAGGGATCTTTTTTATGCAAAATAGCATATGCGCAACGGAAAAATAGGATCCCTTCCAAGTGATCCTTGCGAAAGAAAACCTCGTACAAAAAAAATAAATTTCTCAAAACCTATCTTATAGGAGAATATTACCTTTGTTGCGTGCCCTTTTTAATCCCGCTTCTCCTTGGGTTTGTTGGATCTTTTAGCATGTTAAAATGTCTGCCTCTATATGTATCCACACGAGCAAGCTCTTGTCTCACAAAAGAAACTAGAAGAGCTCTCCTTTACTTCTTGCTAGAGAAGTCCCTAAAGGAGAGGAAGGTAGGGAAAAAGAGAAAGGAAGAAGAAGACCACTCTTCTTACTAGCCTACACTCACAAAAGCCACACAACCAAAGCCTCTCACCACCAAGCTCTTTCCAAGCCTCAAGCTTCCACCAATTTGGCCGGCCACCCCATGGAGTGTTTTATAGGATTGAAAAAACCTTTCACCTCCTATCACATTCAATGCAATCAATTGCATTGAAAAATAATCCGGCCACATGTGCAGAAATTCCAAAGGTCAAAACCCTTTGTCTCCTTCCACCTCATCAAGCTTAGGTGGCATGCTTTTGTGGAATGCTTATGTGGCATGCTTATGTGGCATGCTTAGGTGGCATGCTTATGTGGCATTCATGCATGTTGAATTAATCTTATTAATTCAATAAGCTTATGTTATCATATTGAATTAATCTCATTAAATCAATAAGGTAACATATTGAATTAATCTTATTAAATCAATTAAGCTTAGGCTATCATGATAACATATTTATTTAATCTTATTAAATTAATAAGCTTAGCATATTGAAATAATCTCATTAAATCAACAAGCTAAAATTCTCATTAAGCTTAATGTCCAAAAACCATTTTGTACTTAAGCTTATTCCCAAATTATTCTTGTCAAACTAGAATGCACTAATTCTTCTAATCATCATGCTCTTTGTGTGTGACCCTATAGGCTCTCATAACGTTGGCAGTGGATCTAAACTCTTTTAGATACACAAGCAATGAGCGACATCTAGCAATACATCATTTCTACCCAAGTTAGGAAATAAGTCAAGATCTGACTAACGTTTCCGTGACTACTATAATGTATGACCGTGTCCTTCTATCCTTGATATCAGATTGACCAATGAGGCATAGACCGTGTCATCCTCGATCAATCTATGTGTTTCTTGATCCCTGAGTAAACTAACTCAAACAAATGAGCTCAATATCTCATATTGACTCATTCGAGCATGGCCATCCGTTTTAGTAGTTCTACTCAATCAAGGGGCCCACAGATATCATTCCCATCATATGAGAGGGATAGATCCCATCTACATCACTCACATCCCTCCGCATAATTTGTTATATACCCAGTAATCACCTTTATGGTCCACCCTGTTACGGGTGATGTTTGACGATACCAAAGTACATAACTCCTTATGTAGGGAACCGTAGTGACTTCAGGTTTAAGGACTATTCATACTAATAGTCACATGAGAAAGTTTATGACACTCATATGACGATCCATGAAACTTTCTCATGGTGGGTCAGTTCAGTATATATTCTCTAATATATACCCATGTGTCAACTTGATATCATATATCCATGACTTGTGAGATCAAGTCATCAATTGACCTACATGCTAGTCTTTATGTATTAATATTGCCCTTGCATATTAATACTTGACTAGGAACATTTAGGTAAGTGTTCTCTACAGCCTCTCATAATCAATTCTGTCAATTGATGTGCTGTAGATAAGAACCTACTTTTCTAGGGCATTATTATATTTTATTTAGCTGGCACAAGCAAGACGTAAATATAATAACCAATCCTTTGCCTTTATAGAATATGATACAAAATGTTCCCTATTCAACCATCACATGATTGGTTCTAGGGCTATAACTAACAATCTCCCACTAGCATTAGTACTAATCACTATAATATCTGATACCTAGTGACCTAGTGTGACCATCATGCTTCCTCTGTGCCAAAGCCTTGGTCAATGGATCTGCGATGTTAGCTTCTGTCGGTACTCTGCATATCCTCACATCTCCTCTATCGATGATCTCTCGAATGAGATGGAAGCACCGCAGTATGTGTTTGGTCCGCTGATGTGATTGAGGTTCCTTAGCCTGTGCAATAGCCCCATTGTTTTCACAATAGAGGTCTATTGGATCTGCAATGCTAGGAACTACCCCAAGTTCACTGATGAACTTGCGGAGCCAAACAACCTCCTTTCTTTGCATCGAGCGACAATATACTCGGCCTTTGTAGAATCGACAAGCTGTGTCCTTGAACTCTTCCTCAGCTCCACCATTCAGGCAAAACACGTACCCCGATTGCGATCTATAGTTAGCTCCTCATTGCCTCCAAATATCAGGAAATATTCTTTCGTTCTTCGTAAGTATTTAAGAATATTTTTGACTGCTATCCAGTGACTTTCACCTGGATGCGACTGGTATCTACTCGTCATGCTCAAAGCATACGAGACGTCAGGACGAGTACAAAGCATGGCGTACATGATAGACCCTATAGCAGATGCATAAGAGATCTTATCCATGCAATCTCTCTCCTCCATAGAAGAGGAACATTGAGTCTTCGAAAGACTCACACCATGTGATAAAGGCAGAAATCCTTTCTTGGAATTTTGCATAGAAAAACGATCTAGCACTTTATCAATGTATGTACTCTGACTTAGGCCAAGTAATCTTTTAGATCTATCTCTATGGATCTTGATGCCTAGAATATAGGCAGCTTCACCTAAGTCTTTCATCGAGAAACAATTCCCTAACCACATCTTCACAGACTGGAGTGAGGGAATATCATTTCCGATGAGAAGTATGTCATCTACATACAAGATAAGAAATACAACTGTGCTCCCACTATTTCTCTTGTAGACACAAGGTTCATCTTCATTCTTGATGAAACCAAACTCCTTGATTGCATCATCGAATCGAAGATTCCAGCTTCGAGAGGCTTGCTTTAGTCCATAAATGGACCTTTGCAGTTTGCATACCTTTCCAGGATGCTTTGGATCTTCAAAACCCTCAGGCTGTGTCATGTACACATCCTCGAGTAGTTTTCCATTCAGAAAAGTGGTTTTGACATCCATCTGCCAGATCTCATAATCGTGGTAGGCTGCAATAGCAAGTATGATCCGAATGGATTTAAGCATCGCAACTGGTGAAAAGGTTTCATCATAGTCAATACCATGAATTTGTTTGAATCCTTTAGCCACCAATCTACCTTTATAGGTATGCTTATTACCATCCATGTCAGTCTTTACTTTAAAGACCCACTTACACCCAATGGGTTTTACCCCTTCAGGTGGATCAACCAAAGTCCATACTTGGTTAGTGTACATGGATTCCATTTCGGATCTCATGGCCTCTAGCCATTTCTCAGAATCTGGGCTCATCATAGCTTCTTGATAGGATGTAGGCTCGTCAAGATCGACAAGCAATACATCACCATTGTCAGTCAAGAGAAAAGAATATCTCTCGGGTTGACGACGGATCCTATCAGATCTACGAAGAGGTTGGTCTACTTGAACAGGTGTTTGCTCCACAACTCTTTGGGCAACAATTTCCTCATCCACAACACTTTGTGGTGCCTGTTCATTTTCCATCGAAGCCTTAGTGTTATCTTCATCTTGAATTTCTTCAAGATGAATTTTACTCCCACTAGTTTTTCTAGAAATAAATTCTCTTTCTAGAAAGACAGCATTTCTGGCAACAAACACCTTGCCAAGTGTGGGATTGTAAAACTAATATCCCTTAGTTTCCTTGGGATATCCTACAAAATAACACTTATCTGATTTGGGTCCTAGTTTATCTGAGACTTGACGTCTAACATAAGCTTCACAACCCCAAATCTTTATAAAAGACATTTTGGGACTCTTCCCAGTCCATAACGTATATGGTGTCTTTTCTACGGCTTTTGATGGGACGCGATTAAGTGTGAAAGCGGCTGTCTCTAGAGCTAAACCCCAAAAGGAAGTAGGTAGATCAGTCTGGCTCATCATTGATCGTACCATATCTAATAGAGTACAATTTCTCCTCTCAGATACACCATTCCATTGTGGTGTTCCAGGTGCAGTGAGTTGGGATATTATCCCACACTCAGCCAGGTGATCACGAAACTCTTGACTAAGGTATTCACCACCTCGATCTGATCGAAGTAGCTTAATACGCTTACCAAGTTGGTTTTGTACTTTATTCTTGAATTCTTTGAACTTTTCAAAGGATTCTGACTTATGTCTCATCAAATATAAGTAGCCAAATCTACTCATATCATCAGTGAAAGTAATAAAGTACTTATAGCCTCCTCTGGCTTCGACATTGAAAGGGCCACATACATCAGTATGTATGAGTACTAACAAGTCCGTCGCTCTCTCGCCATGTCCACTAAATGGAGTTTTAGTCATCTTTCCTAAAAGATAAGATTCGCATACCTCATATGATTCAAAATCAAATGAGTCCAATAATCCATCTTTATGGAGTTGGGATATGCGTTTTTCATTTATGTGACCTAGGCGACAGTGCCAGAGATATGTTTGGTTCAAATTATTCGATTTGAACCATTTGGTATTTACGTTATAAATTGGGTTTTCTAAATCTAGAACATAGAGACCATTCATAAGTGGTGCATTACAATAGAATATTTCATTCAAATAAATGGAACAACATTTGTCCTTTATTATAAAAGAAAAGTTTTTCTTGTCTAAACAAGATACAGAAATTATGTTCTTCGTTAATGCAGGTACATAAAAGCACTCCTCTAGTTCTAAGATAAGCCCAGTGGGCAAAGACAAAGAATATGTTCCTACATTTCTCACGACGAACTTTTGTGTCATTGCCTACTCGTGAGTCCACTTTTGCCCTTTTCCATTAGTCTACTATTTCTCAGTCCCTGCACATTAGTACAAATGTGAGTTGTACATCCTGTATCTAATACCCATGTAGAAGAAATAGATAGATTAACTTCTATAAAGTTTATACCTGAGGCAGAAGTCCCACTTCTTTTCTTCTTTACTTCCTCAAGGTAGACTTTGTAGTTCGCTTCGGTGTCGATCTCACCGAATGGAAACAATCCCTTCCTTAGGTACTTTACCTTTACCCTTTGAAGTGGATGAATTGGCCTTGCCTTTGGCTTGGGTCTTACCCTTGCCTTTGTTACCTTTGCCCTTCTTGACCATTAGCACGTTACTAACTTTCTTCTTGAGATTGATTCGTGATTCTTAACATGCTGAGAATCTTAGGCAAAGGCTTATCAATTTCATTCATGTTATAATTCATGACGAATTGATTATATGCTTCTGGCAATGATTGCAGGATAACATCGGTTGCCAATTCTTGGTTCAGTGGAAAACCTAGTCTTTCAAGGTTCTCAACATACCCTATCATTTTAAGTACGTGAGTTCCTACAGGTGTTCCTTCTTGCATCTTGCATGCAAAAAGAGCCTTAGACACTTCAAAACGCTCGTGCCTAGCTTGTCCTTAATATAGTTGTTTCAAATGCTCAACCATACCATAGGCATCCATGTTCTCATGTTGCTTCTGAAGCTCAGAGTTCATGGTGGCAAGCATAAGACATGACACATCTAATGCGTCATCTTGATGCTTCATATAAGCATCCTTTTCAGCATGAGTGGCCGCAGGGGCGGGTGTTTCAGGGATAAACTGCTCTAGGACATACAGTTTACGTTCTTGCTTGAGGATAATCCTCAAGTTCCTATACCAGTCTAGAAAGTTAGCTCCATTGAGCTTGTCTTTCTCAAGGACAGATCGCAAGTTGAGGGGGTGTGTCGTGTTAGATGACATGGTGATCTACAACATTAAAATGCAAAATTAAGTATCATACCTAAGTCATTTAATTAGGCCTTTAATAAAATGAGGCTCCCACTAAATTCTTATAGCTTTGATATGAGCTAATCATTGATGTAGGCAAACACATTTTGCTTACATCATTAGCTTCTATTTAGCTATAAATTTATATGGGATAAAGATCCACATCATACTTCGTCTTGAGTTAGCTTTGGCTAATCGCCCAAGACGTAGTATGATTAGGTAGACAATCTTTTACCAATTACATCTGATGTAACTCTTTAATAGCTTTGGTTAAGTTTAGATTAGTTTAGTGCTTATTCCTAAACCGACTTCCGTAGTGGCGAGGCACAGAGGCCTTCTTTGATATCGGAGCAATGACCACTTTCTAATATAAAGCTGATGTTCGGAAATCACACAAAACTAATTTTTAAAACTTATGTTCAAAGCTAATATATGCCTCTACTTTCTTAATTAATTAAGAAAAACTTAATTAAGTCTTAACCAAGTTTGATAGCGGGACATCACGATTGTCCACTCGCACTCTTCCAAGATAAAATGCATTGCTTTGCTTTGGCAAACCCAACAACAAATGATCGAGGAAGTAGTGAGTAACAAACTTTGGTAGGCATATCATTTTTGACTTATTAAGAAATAAACTTAAACATGCATCACATACATATTAGCATACATCACATATAAGCTAAATTAACATGCATCACATACATATTAAACTAAGCGTGTCATGGTTATGACCCTTATTCTACAATCTTCTCAAGCCAATGAAAAGATTGATTGGTCAACCTAGGGATAGCATCTTCTCCCAAGTGCTTTCTTTTGGTTGTCTTGTGTTGTTGACTTCCTCCTTGTAACGTCATCTTCCAATGAACCCTCCATCTTTATTTTATATATTACAAAAGGAAAAATACTCGAGTTACATTCGAGTCTAAAACTAATTTTACAACAAGAATTTTAGGAGAAAGGCACGACACGCAAACCGTATTAAGAATTACAACACACACATTCACAAACTTTTTGGGACTAGGCCATAACCATGCACCATGTAAATTTTAACTTTTAAAAGACATCGGATATTTTATTATGTTTGAAAAATTGCTAATGCAATTATCAACTCATAATAAAATTTATCCTACTTCTATATCATATATAAAATAGAGAAAACCTATTTTTTATTTTTTATTTTTTATACGATCGTTCGCAAGTGGCTCTGATACCATTGTAGGGATCTTTTTTTATGCAAAATAGCATATGCGCAACGGAAAAATAGGATCCCTTCCAAGTGATCCTTGCGAAAGAAAACCTCGTACAAACAAAATAAATTTCTCAAAACCTATCTTATAGGAGAATATTACCTTTGTTGCGTGCCCTTTCTAATCCCGCTTCTCCTTGGGTTTGTTGGATCTTTTAGCACGTTCAAATGTCCGTGCCTCTATATGTATCCACACGAGCAAGCTCTTGTCTCACAAAAGAAACTAGAAGAGCTCTCCTTTACTTCTTGCTAGAGAAGTCCCTAAAGGAGAGGAAGGTAGGGAAAAAGAGAAAGGAAGAAGAAGACCACTCTTCTTACTAGCCTACACTCACAAAAGCCACACAACCAAAGCCTCTCACCACCAAGCTCTCTCCAAGCCTCAAGCTTCCACCAATTTGGCCGGCCACCCCATGGAGTGTTTTATAGGATTGAAAAAACCTTTCACCTTCTATCACATTCAATGCAATCAATTGCATTGAAAAATAATCGGCCAGATGTGGAGAAATTCCAAAGGTCAAAACCCTTTGTCTCCTTCCACCTCATCAAACTTAGGTGGCATGCTTATGTGGCATTCATGCATGTTGAATTAATCTTATTAATTCAATAAGCTTATATTATCATATTGAATTAATCTCATTAAATCAATAAGGTAACATATTGAATTAATCTTATTAAATCAATTAAGCTTAGGCTATCATGATAACATATTTATTTAATCTTATTAAATTAATAAGCTTAGCATATTGAATTAATCTCATTAAATCAACAAGCTAAAATTCTCATTAAGCTTAAAGTCCAAAAACCATTTTGTACTTAAGCTTATTCCCAAATTATTCTAGTCAAACTAGAATGCACTAATTCTTCTAATCATCATGCTCTTTGTGTGTGACCCTATAGACTCTCATAACGTTTGCAGTGGAACTACTCTTTTAGATACACAAGCAATGAACGATATCTAGCAATACATCATTGCTACCCAAGTTACGAAATAAGTCAAGATCCGATTAACCTTTCCGTGACTACTATAATGTATGACCGTGTCCTTCTATCCTTGATATCAGATTGACCAATGAGGCATAGATCGTGTCATCCTCGATCAATCTATGTGTTTCTTGATCCCTGAGTAAACTAACTCAAACAAATGAGCTCAATATCTCATATTGACTCATTCGAGCATGGCCATGCGTTTTAGTAGTTCTACTCAATCAAGGGGCCCACAGATATCACTCCCGTCATATGGGAGGGATAGATCCCATCTACATCACTCACATCCCTCCGCATAATTTGTTATATACCCAGTAATCACCTTTATGGTCCACCCTGTTACGGGTGACGTTTGACGATACCAAAGTACATAACTCCTTATGTAGGGAACCGTAGTGACTTCAGGTTTGAGGACTATTCATACCAATAGTCACATGAGAAAGTTTATGACACTCATATGACGATCCATGAAACTTTCTCATGGCGGGTCAGTTCAGTATATATTCTCTAATATATACCCATGTGTCAACTTGATATCATATATCCATGACTTGTGAGATCAAGTCATCAATTGACCTACATGCTAGTCTTTATGTATTAATATTTGCATATTAATACTTGACTAGGAACATTTAGGAAAGTGTTCTCTACAGCCTCTCATAATCAATTCTGCCAATTGATGTGCTGTAGATAAGAACCTACTTTTCTAGGGCATTATTATATTTAATTTAGCTAGCACAAGCAAGACGTAAATATAATAACCAATCCTTTGACTTTATAGAATATGATACAAAATGTTCCCTATTCAACCATCACATGATTGGTTCTAGGGCTATAACTAACACTAGCCTCCTCAAGCACCCCAAGCCCTCTTTTTATAGAGAGAGGGTTATTTTTCCCATTGGGCCACGATTAGTCGACTGATGTTGTACATCAGTCCACTGTCGTCGTGGCTAACGACTTCTGATTAGCCAAATTCGTGGGATTCACAGGCGTCATCATCCAACGACAGGCTCATCAGTCGAATGATCCCTCCATCAGTCGATTGATGAAGTGATCAGTCGAGTGATCACAGCGAGCAGTCAAGTGAGACCCTATTCTGTGCCCGATGTCGACTTGATCATTTGACTGCCAGTCTTGGCAGTCGACTGATGATGGAATCAGTCGACTGCCAACCATTGGCAGTCGACTAATCATCAGGTTTTTAGCCTGACTCAGTCGAACACCTTATCAGTCGAGTGATACGATGTATCAGTCGACTGAAACTCATCAAGTATGATAATTTCATACTTGAATTAGCTCCCTTGACCTAGACTCAACCGTCTAGCTTATTTTTAAGGCTTACGCCTCCAGGATCTCTCCGATTCTGTGACTTGTTCATCCTTTGCGCTTGCTTCCAAGAGCTTCCTTCGGTTTCTTCATGTCTTGGGTTTCTCTTTGCCAAAGTATGCTTGGACTTTACGCTGCCAAGACTACATTCTTGGACTTATGCCGCCAAGACTTGCCTTTGGTCTTCCATTGCCAAGGTCTGCTTGGACTTTACGCCGCCTAGACTACATGCTTGGACTTACGCCACCAAGACCTTTCCTTAGACTTCTCTTTGCCAAGATCACACTTGGACTTTTCTTTTACCAAGTCTTCATACTTGGATTTTTCTGTCACTTAAACATGTTCACAATTAGATCACAAAGCATTGCCTAACTTAGATGATTATCCAAACATCAAAACATATAAATTCTTGAAGCATTGTTGCACCAACATCATTGGCCGCACATGCAGAAACATGATTGAAAGAGTCAAACCGTCTGCTAAGCTCCTCCATCCTTGCTGCTAGGTGGTCCACAGAGTTGACAACATATCGTCTTGCTGCAGGAGCTGGGTTACTACGTTCGTCCTATTGATGGTGGTTCTGGGCCACCTCTTATATCAGCTCCTTCGCTTCCTCGATAGTCTTGTTCATAAGTGCTCCTCCTGCGTCAGAATTGAGGGACATCTTTGTGGCATACATGATCCCATTATAGAAGATGTGGATCACCAGCCACCTTTCCAGTCCATGATGGAGGCATTGGTAGAGTAGCCTCTTGTAGCGATCCCAGGCTTCAAATAGGAACTCCCCTTCCTTCTGACGGAAACTCGTGATTAGATGGTGCATATGAGCAGTCTTGATTGGTGGGAAATATTTATTCAAGAACTGATGCTCACATTGCTCCCATGTAGTAATGCTTCCGGAAGGCAGGGAGTGAAGCTATGCCTTAGCCTTATCCCGTAAGGAGAATGGGAATAGGCTCAGGCGGATCGCATCTACAGGGACTCCATTGATCTTCATTGTTAAGAAGATTTCCAAAAATGCCTCTAGGTGTCGGTTCGGATCTTCAATCGCAGCTCCCTCGAATTGACTCTATTGGACCATGTGTATGAGTGTCAGTTTCAGCTCAAAGTTGTTTGTCGAAATGAACGGTCCAACTATACTCGACCTAAATCCTCTTGCACTAGGGGTTACGTAATCCCACAAAGGTCAACTACCTATATTCGCCTCGGATGTAGCTTAATCCTCTATCCTCTTTTGTTCATCTCTTCGACGATGATAGGTTCATTCGATTTCTAGATCGATCGAAATCAAGTCTCCCGATCATAGGCGAATAAGCATACGAAGAACTGAACCACAAAATTAGAAGTATTACCTAATACTAAATTAAAATAGAAAATAAACTAAACTAAATACTGAATCAAATTAATAAAAGCTAATTATAAAATAAAATGTAAAACTACTGCTAAAATAAAAAAAAAACTAAATCTAGATATGGAAAATCTAAAACTGAAGTAAATAAAGTAAAATAAAAATAAAAGAAAGTAATAAAAGTAAATCAAGTAAATAAATCTAATCATAAGTCTGATCCAATTATCCACTTCTTGATTAGATATCGAATCAATCAGTCCCTGGCAACGACGCCAAAAACTTGATGCATGCGAATACAACCTCAAATCTCGCTACGGAGACCGTCGAGGACTCGAAGTGTGCGCTCGCGCTCAGTGCCCACAACTGCATGGGCGTCATCAAGTAATAAAAAGATTATCGATCCCACAGGGACTGAGATTCGAGTATCGATTTGGTAAGTGGATGTTATTGTTCGAAATTCAGCTCTAAGGGTAGTGATTACGAGGGTTGACGGCGGTCCTAACTCAATACGATGTCACACGGAAGAAGAAAAAACTAGTTGCAAGTCTTTGGAAGGGATTCTAGGATCTCGATTTCGCTTGTATGTCGCAGAACACATTGTCAATTGGATTTTGTCTAGGTTTCTAGATACGGTTTTGTGGAAAGGACATCATACACTCCTCCGAAGAGCCTTCGCATCTATCGAAAGTTACCTCTACCATACCAGGTCGACCCCTAGCCTTAGGACGGGATAGTTGGTACGAGGATGTCGAATCGATTCCTACGACGAGTCGAAAATGGGGTACGTTTTCTACTCTATCGCATCCTTCTACCCATGGTTACGGAAGATGAGGCCAACCCCTAGGTTCCTCCTTAATTCTCCTAAATCTTAGATACGAGGGTTGTCACCCCTCGTATCGGCTAGCACAGTAGATAGAAAACCAAAATGCATAGATATTTGTCTAAACTAATACCAATTGCAAATACAATTTCAAGAACAGAATTTAATTTTGAATAACATATTCTACGGACACAAATTACTCCCTAATCCTAGAATCGAAGAGTCTACTCCATAAATAAGAGAGGAGAAACACAAAGCACGATCATGTTCATATAAACAATGAAAATTATGCAAAGAACAGAAATTTCAATGCAATGTGGCTCTTCTCTCTGGCATTGAAGTGCAGAACATGTATCTCCGACGAATTTCTTCCTCCCCGTTGCTGAAGGTAGGAAACTTCGCTTCTCACTTCAACTCGGTCGCTTGTTCATGGCGATCCCTTCTACATCCCCGGATAAAAAAAAATTATCCTTGACAAGAGGGATTACCCAAGAAACTGTGTCATCGTCGTGCTATTCGATTAGAGTAGTCACTAGAACAAACTTGTTGTTCAAGTAACCAACCTCTATTCTACGAATAGCAGCGGAATAGACGATGTACGGATCGCCGGCTTTTGTGTTTATGTTCGGGGTCCAAGTTATATTAACCATAAAATAGAATATATCATGCATATATAATTGAAAAACAATTACAAACATGTTACATATGAAGATAGATAAGTGATATACCTCTCGATCTTCTATTGTTTGACCTTCCTCCTTTTGGACGTCGTGTGGGCGTTGATCTACCAAAAGTCGAAGCTCCTAGATCAGCAATCTTCCTTCCTTGCTCGCTACGAACAAGAGGAAGTATAGAAACAAGGCACTTCTCCTTCTTTCAACCAACCACCAAGCTCCAAGCTAGGTGCTAGCCGCCGGCCAAGAATAAGAGGAGGAAAGGAAGTGGGCGCCGACCAAGGACTCCAAGGAATTACCCTAACCCTTGTTTCCACCGGCCAAGGAGAAGAGATTGAGGGAGTTTGGACGCCGGCCAAAAGAGGGAAGAGCTTGTATGGGCATCGGCCACCAAGGGAGAAGAAGAAGACAAGGAAAAGGCTTTCCTTATTTGGTGCCGCCAACCCCAAACCCTAATCTCGAAGCTTGCCGCCCACCTTAACCCTAATCCTATCTCTAATGGGATTCCTCCCTTGCCGACCACCCCTTCCTCTCCTTTTATAGAGTTAGGGATAAGCCTTGTTTTAATCTCCACCATTGCTTCTAGGGATTTAATCTCAATCGTCGGATCTAGAGATTTAATCTCAACCGTCGGATCTAGAGATTTAATCTCTACCTTTGAATCTAGAGTTTTGTTTTCATCAATTGGATCTAGGCTTCATGATGTATTAATAGGATACAATAGGGACCATGAGGAGGAGTTGGATCTTGGCCACCCAATGGATCAAGCCCACATAAAGTCCGATCCATTAATGATAATCCAATTCACTAAAGGATTATCATTGATCTACCTCACCAACCCCCATAAGTTAATATGAGCTCCATATATTACATGTACATTTTCTCCCCGTGTTTAAGATCTCGAATGTCCGTCGATTAATTAATTTACTGACCATTAATTAATCAACATCTAACTCCATGAGGTACCACTCAACCTTTTCATCATGTCGGACCATGTCCACCTGCAGGGTTTACATGATGAACCTTATGAGCTCCTCAAGGGGATATCATCATCCTAATATATAGGACACGATTTTCTCCAATAATCAATGACACAACATATAAATAATATCATTTTCCAACTTACCGAGCCTATCGATTTAATCTATAAATCTCACCCATTGGTAAATCAAAGAAATGAATACTAAGTATATGTGCCTGTTATTATATCGGGATTAAGAGCATGTACAATATAATATCTGAGGTTCGATTCGATTATGTAGTCAGCAATAAATCGAATCACCTCTAAGTTGGTCCTGCTCAATACACACAAAGTGTACTAGTGTGATTCTATGGTCAATACAAACCAATACCAAATCACACTACAACCATACCAATGGTTTGTCCAAAGCCATCTCAGTTGTGAGCCTATACTTATACTTTACAAGGAGCCGATAACATGGTCTCCCGTGTGACACCACACACCATGTTATCTATAATGTAATGTATTAGACAATATACATCACCATAAATATGCAAACAATGATCATGTGATTCTTATTTCAAAAATAAAGATGTTCATACAAAAGATAGACTTTTCAGTATACATCCCAACAATCTCCCAATTATACTAAAAGACTATGCTGTCCTCAAACTCCCATACATCTGATCCCCATTCCCTCCACATCCCTATCAAAAGATCTCACCGGAAGGGCCTTAGTGAAAGGATCTGTCAGGTTATCCTCTGATGCAATCTTGGCCCCAGGAACATCTCCTCTCTTTACGATTTCTCGTATCAGGTGGTACTTGCGCTCTATGTGTTTACTTGCCTTATGGGCTCGTGGTTCCTTCGAGTTTGCAACTGCATCACTATTATCACAATAAATTGTGATAGTTCTGGGCAAACCAGGAATCACATCCAAGTCCATCAGGAAGTTTCTGAGCCACACAACTTCTTTGGCCGCCTTAGAGGCCATCACATACTCAGCTTCCATGGTAGAGTCCGCCACGCATTTCTGCTTGACACTCCTCCATACAATGGCTCCACCTCCCAAAGTAAACACATAACCTGAGGTAGACTTATTGTTATTCCTATCTGATTGGAAGTCAGAATCCGTATACCTCACAGGGAGTAATTGGTCTGCCTAGTAAACTAGCATATAATACCTAGTCCTTATCAGGTACTTCAATATATGCTTTACCGTAGTTCAATGTCCTTGTCCTGGATTACTCTGATATCTGCTGACCATGTCCATGAAAAAGCAGATATCTGGTCTCGTACATAGCATCACATACATGAGGCTTCCTACTACCGAAGCATAAGGAACTGCCTTCATCTCCTCTATCTCCTCAGATGTTTTAGGACACATCTCCTTAGATAAAGGAACTCCATGCCTGAAAGGTAGAAAACCCTTCTTGGGGTTATGCATGCTAAAACGATCCATAATGGTGTCTATGTATGAAGCTTGAGATAAGAACAACATCCTTTTCTTGTGATCCCTTATAACCTTGATCCCAAGGATGTGTCTCACTTCTCCCAAGTCCTTCATATCAATCTGTTTGGACAACCATACCCCTATGTTCGATAACACCTTGACATTGTTGTCAATTAACAAAATGTTATCTACGTATAGTACAAGAAATACCACTACATTTCCGTCACATCTCTTGTATATACAAGACTCATCCAGACTTTGAATAAATCCATAAGACTGGATTACCTCATCAAAGCAGATGTTCCAAGATCTCGAAGCTTGCTTCAATCCATAAATGGACCGATTAAGCTTACATACAAGATGCTCTTTGCCCTTTGCAATGAATCCCTCTGGTTTCTTCATATAGAAGTTTTCCTTAAGACTTCCATTAAGGAAAGTTGTCTTGACATCCATCTACCACACCTCATAATCCATATGAGCTGCAATGCATAAGAGAATCCGGATAGACTTAAGCATGGCTACCGGCGAAAATGTCTCCTCATAATCAATACCCTCTTTCTAAGTATACCCCTTCGCAACAAGCCTCGCTTTGAAGGTCTCAACCTTCCCATCTTTTCCTCTCTTTCTTTTGTAGATCCACTTGCATCCAATGGTTTTTACACCATCGGGTGGTCCTACAAGATCCTAGACCTGATTTGAATCTATAGATTCAATCTCAGCATTCATTGCACTTCGCCAAGATTTTGCATCTTCATCTTGGATTGCCTCGTCATATGTCTAGGGATCAGGTTCATGTTCGCCAGGGACCAAATCAGAAGATTCTCCCAAGAACATGAATCTATCAGGCTGTCTAACAACCCTTCCACTATGACGAGGTATCACTTGTGTATCCTCTGTGACACGTGGTGCAGTGACTTGTGGTATATCCTCTTGTACCGATGGTACTGAAGAAGTGACTTCCCCTTTTATTTCCTCCAGAATAATCTTACTCATGGGCTTATGGTTCATCACATAGTCTTCCTCTAGAAATCTGGTGTTCGTGCTAACGATCACCCTCTGATGTTACAATACATTTGATATAGATGCCAAAATGTAACACCGCGCCATCTCATCGGCCTTGATCCACTTCTTATAACTCTCCTTCTCCTTTTCCCCAGAATCATCCGCAGGCTTAGGAGGGCACTCTTCGAGGAGTACATATTTGTATTCCTCAACAGTCAAGACAATGTCAAGATTCCTCTTCCAATCAACATAGTTGGGTCCATTTAGTTTATTCTCTTTCAGTATCACAGCAAGCGGGTTGAAAGTCTTTTTTAAAGAAACCCTAAGAATCACATAGATCAAAACATTAGATTTCAAAAAATTATTGATTCCTCAAACAATAATATTTTAAAATCAACCAACACCTCAAAACACTGACAATATTGTATGCCACGATAGTGTGGATGTATACGAATTCTACATTTGTAAGAGGAGGTTTTACTCATTAATTTTACTATCTTGTCAACTTAACTTTTTGACAAGTAAAATTAATAGTTGGTTCCTCTATGACCCTACAAATAAAAGCAGAGACTCCGATGGGGAGGATACTTATATTTGTATCTAAGTGTTCACCATTACTCGGTACCAAGGTAATTATCTTGGGTTATGTGCCTTCTGATGGGGAAGTACACACGTTTCTTAATAATTTCCTATAACCATATTTGACCTTGTGATCTGCAAACAAACCCATCCGATGGGGAAGAACGCACTCAGAGCCGACGCGCAAGTTTTTTGCATCACATGTCAAATCGTAATGGAGGTCGTGGGATTTTATAAAAATATCCCTCTCCCACTTAGTAATTTGAAATTTAGGAATTTTCTAGCCTACGACATGCATATCAAACAATAAGCAATAAATATGAAAAATAAAAATTTTCCAACTATTATGCCTTTTGTCTTCAATATGTCTCCCATCGTATCGCCATCTCGTCCGCTCCTCCTACGCCATGTACGAGCCATCCGGAGATTCGAGCCGAGAAAAAAATATTTTAATTTACATCCATCGATCCTATACTTCACGAGGTTGTGTACATTAAATCTAGATCAAAAGTAAACTAAAATAGAAAGAGTGGCTAAACAATGCCGTATCTAATTTACAAAAATTAAATACTAGCCTCGTCAACCCCGAGGATTCAACAAAATATACAATTACACACATACAATAACATACACACATATGGCCATAATAGTTGGATCCTATGCTTGTAACCAAAGAGTTAACCTACGCATATCCTACTATTATCCAACAGATATAATATATGAAAAGTGCATAAAAGTAACCGAATCCTAAACACACAAAATCAGAAACTGTGGCTCTGATACCACTTGAAGGTAGGAAACTTCGCTTCCCACTTCAACTCAGTCGCTTGTTCATGGAAATTCCTTCTATGTCCTCGGATAAAAAAAAAATTATCCTTGACAAGAGGGATTACCCAAGCAACCGTGTCATTGTCGTGCTATTCGATTAGACTAGTCACTTGAACAATCTTGTTGTTCAAGTAACCAACTTCTATTCTACGAATAGCCGCGGAATAGACGATATACAGATGGCCGACTTTTGTGTTTATGTTCTGGGTCCAAGTTATATTAGCCACAAAACAGAATATATCATGCATATATAATTGAAAAACAATTACAAACATGTTACATATGAAGATAGATAAGTGATATACCTCTCGATCTTCTATTGTATGACTTTCCTCCTTTTAGATGTCGTGTGGGCGACGATCTACCAAAAGTCGAAGCTCCTAGATCACCAATCTTCCTTCCTTGCTCGCTCTGAACAAGAGAAAGTATAGAAACAAGGCACTTCTTCTTCTTTCAACCAACCACCATGCTCCAAGCTTGGTGCTAGCTGCCGGCCAAGAAGAAGAGGAGGAAAGGAAGTGGGCGCCGGCCAAGGACTCCAAGGAATTACCCTAACCCTTGTTTCCACCGGACAAGGAGAAGAGATTAAGGGAGTTTGGATGCTGGCCAAAAGAGGGAAGAGCTTGTATGGGCGCCGACCACGAAGGGAGAAGAAGAAGACAAGGAAAAGGCTTTCCTTATTTGGTGCCGCCAACCCCAAACCCTAATCTCGAAGCTTACCGCCTACCTTAACCCTAATCCTATCTCTAATGGGATTCCTCCCTTGCCGCCCACCCCTTCCTCTCCATTTATAGAGTTAGGGATAAGCCTTGTTTTAATCTCCACCATTGGTTCTAGGGATTTAATCTCAACCGTCGGATCTAGAGATTTAATCTCAACCGTCGGATCTAGAGATTTAATCTCAACCGTCGAATCTAGAGATTTAATCTCTACCTTTGGATCTAGAGTTTTGTTGTCATCCATTGGATCTAGGCTTCATGAGGTTTTAATAGGCTACAATAGGGACCATGAGGAGGAGTTGGATCTTGTCCACCCAATGGATCAAGCCCACATAATGTCCGATCCATTAATGATAATCCAATCCACTAAAGGATTATCATTGATCTACCTCACCAACCCCCATAAGTTAATATGAGCTCCATATATTATATGTACATTTTCTCCCCGTGTTTAAGATCTCGAATGTTCGTCGATTAATTAATTTACTGACCATTAATTAATCAACATCTAAATCCATGAGTAGTACCACTCAACATTTTCATCATGTCGGACCAAGTCCACCTGCAAGGTTTACATGATGAACCTTATGAGCTCCTCAATGGAACATCATCATCCTAATATATAGGACATTGTTTCCTCCTATAATCAACGACACACCATATAAATAATATCATTTTCCAACTTACCAAGCCTATCGATTTAATCTATAAATCTCGCCCATTGGTAAATCAAAGAAATGAATACTAAGTATATGTGCCCATTATTATATCAGGATTAAGAGCATGTACAATATAATATCTGAGGTCCAATTCAATTATGTAGTCAGCAATAAAGTGTACTAGTGTATATCGAATCACCTCTAAGTCGGTCCTGTTCAATACACACAAAGTGTACTAGTGTGATACTATAGTCAAGACAAACCAATACCAAATCACACTACAACCATACCAATGGTTTGTCTAAAGCCATCTCATTTGTGACCCTATACTTATACTTTACAAGGAGACAATAACATGATCTCCCGTGTGACACCACACATCATGTTATCTACAATGTAATGTATTAGACAATATGCATCACCATAAATATGCAAACAATGATCATGTGATTCTTATTTCAAAATAAAGATGTTCATACCAAAGATAGACTTTTCAGTATACATCCCAACAGTTGCGAGTTCCCGAAGCTTTTTTGGGTGTCGGAGTGTCATCCCGACTGTCGTGCCTCCTCCCTAGGGTTTGGGCATAGCCTCCTTTATATAGGCATCAGCCTGGACCTCCTCGAAACTTGGAATATAACCAACTCGCATCGGAATTGTGCAATGCCACACGACCAGGTTGTGTGTGGCGTTGCAGCGCAGGCCATGTGTTTTCACAGGGTCTGGTCGTGTTTCATTTTGCTCTAGCTACCAAATGTCTTCTTTTCACTCCAAAAGTGCACCATTTTCCCCGTATAATGTTGTCCTGCACACAAAAGTACAATGAGAAGATCTCCGAACCAGAAAAGAGGAAATGCATGCAAAATTAAGTAAAATATGCATGAAACAAACATAAAATGAAATGAGATGTGAGCGAAAACTACTCTTAAAATCCTATATATTTTGCTCACATCATCTCTCCTCTGTACAAAGCAAATCCACATTTGGGGAGGTAACAGTTGTTGTTGTATGCATGAGTCTTCTAAGATGTCTTCTGCTGATACTACTGAGTAATTTACTTCCCCTGGAGGGAAGTATCAAGGAACTCCAACCACGTCTGAGGTAGTAAATCGCTGTTGGTGTGATAACCCAATCTTCTGTGATGATCTCTACTGTCGAGATTGCGCATCATCCTCTCGAAACAACATCGACAATCTTCAACTGAGTTTTCAAAGTGCACCTCCTCAAATGTACTGGTTGCTTACAATAGCAACAGATGAACTGATCCAACGGATAATCTTACTCTGCATGTCTTCGTGATCCGCACTACACGCATATAATTCGGAGTCTTTCCTTTGATTTTGCTGATGTGCATGAGAACCGCTTGATGCTCTGCGGTTGGTCTTCCATGGTCGGAAAGTATCTCGTGACCCATGACTCTGATCTTTCTTTTTTTATCCAACATTCGGAGGCTTTTGATTCCAACATCTGACTTGCAATGTCTGCTTATCAATCTTCAACTCTTACAATACTTGTACGGAGTCATTTCTAAACTCATGACTCGATCCAGTGTCTACCGGTAAGATATGATAGAAGATCCAAAAATCCTGATCAAAATGTAAGCCAATAAACCCTAGGTGGCTTAAGACATCCATTTACACTCTTGAGCTATTCAGTTGGCGTAAACTCTGCAAGTATAGCAACTCTGCATGGTACTCCATTGCCAAACGATCACCCTACTTGATGCCCAAGAATTCCCTGACAACGAGTCAAAGAAAATGATGCGAGGAATTACTCTCTCTCAACATCACTACACCATGACCAAATGATATGTTATTCTCTGAAGGTTATTTCCTACATCTTTCACCATGTACCGGCTTGATCCCGATAATGGTATGCAACTAATTCTACTTCCTCTATATAACACGAGTTAAGTACTCAAAAGTACCTTCAAAGTTATACAACCCAACACGACCACCTCGGGGATCAAAATCCCTATGAAACACCATATACTAATCCTCTACTATCTGCATCAACAATAGTATACTCGTTTGTCCATTACCCCACGGGTAATGATCTAACTAGTATAAATAGGTGAAAATTCCTAAGATTGTAATGTTTGATCTCCATAAGAAATGTGACTACCTGACCCTGCTTTTCGACTTGGTATCAGTCGACTATCGAAGGTAATTCACCTTTTTGACAGCAGGTTCAAGTCTCACGAACTCAACAAGTCATTCTCGTGGTCAACTCATACCACGGTTACGAATAGTGAATAACACATTACATGTCTTTCCTTGTTATAAACAACTAGATGCATAGACAACGAAAGCATATGTGATAACAATTTGCATACCTTAAACCTTGTAGATCGAAGATGTCCCGCTACAACTAGATCCTAGAACTCACAAAACCAAAACCGAGTAAAACAAAACTCGATATCCGAACGAAATAAAATCCGAAAGTGGACTTCGCAACCTAGGGCTCTTATACCGATAAAATTGTCATGCCCCGAGAGTATGCTGAGCCCGAAAATCGGACAACATCTCCCCTATACATGATACAATTCCCTATTGATACAAAGCCTTTGGCCACAACCACACAACATAATAAAATGGCACTACCAAATAATACAACCACAAAGACACAAAGATGCGCACTGGTGCGACTCTAACACACTAAACAAAATATGATCAAATCTGACATCCCAACCAAAAGCATAATAAAAGACAAATACAACACTTCACATACATGACCATAACCCAAAAACAGCAGCGGAACAAATATGAACTAAACTCAAAATGCTCGGTGTGAGATGGGATCAACTGGCGGAGCTCTGATCATCCTAGGAATCTTCTACCTATTACCTGGGCGAAAAGAAAACTCAGGGTCTATGGTGGTGAGTATAAAACTCAGCGGTAAAGAATAGATAGTGCATGAACTAAATAAATGTAAAGATATCAATAGATATACAGTTTAAAGCTACAACAGATAGTCACTAGTATAATATAACCCATGAGTATACTAAAAGATCAACTGAACAACATAAGGTACTAACATACCTGAAGTTCTACAATGCTACAACTCATACCACCTGAGAACATATACCACAATATGACACATACAAAATGGAAGAACATTACTACCTCAGTAATAAAAAAATTGTCCTATGGACGTTTTATAACAAATACAACAACGTACGTGGTCCATCCCGTACCACATCATGATACTGGTCAAGGGTGTACAATAGTCCAACCAACTCATACGATACTGGTATCCCACACACAACCATCATAGAATATACAAATGACATGCAAGATGATGTACAACCAAATGTAGCAAACATAGCACAAACAAATGCAACAATGCAACAAAATATATATAGACTATGTCTATATATACTGCTCACACTCACACACACACATATATACATGAATATATGTATATGTATATATATGCAAATGCCCTCACACATGGCAATGCAAATGCATGGTCATGCCTGCGCCCCCACTCGCTACCACAACCCCAGTGTGCCCTAGGTGGCACGACATGACAACTGTCCCAACTCAACAACAGCCACTGCTCTCGAGTGGTCGAGTGGGCAGTATGAATAAGTAGCGATAAGCTAAAGGGATATAAGCTACACAACGGGGGTCCCTGCTGCTGGCCACTCTGACTGACACTACACATGAGTGGTCGAGTGCCACACATCCAGGACAACTGCACGCCAGTACTCCAACTACCACTATTAATAGTGGTCGAGTGTGACACAACAAATGAACTGGCATCACACCAGTTACTACTACCACGAGTAACCATGGAGGTAGGATGACTGATGACCCTCTCAACCACAAGGAAGACCAAGTCGCCAACATGCATGTAAATGGAATGAATGTACAACTACACACATATACTTCCACAACACACTCTCTATCCAACAGAGAGTCATACACAATTGACAGTCAACCATGCTAGGACCACCAATCCATAGCAACCCACTTTCGATAATCTACCAAACACAGATCCATGATCTGTATTAGACACACAACGTAAAGGGATATAACACGAATATCCACTCCACTGTAGGGAAGTGTTTCGCTTCGCTTTGGTCGCTTATGCATGGTGATCCTATCTCACGTCCCCGGATTAAAATTTTATTAATTAAAACTAATCCGGATGGAGATGGATTACCTAAGCAACCGATTCATCATCGTGCTATTCGATTTAAGTGGTCGCTTGAATAAACTTATTGTTCAAGCAACCTAACCCTTTTCCTCGATTAGATGCGGAATAGATGATGAATGGATCGCCAGTTTTTGTGTTTATGATCGAGGTTCATGTCAATCAACAACATGAAAAAAACAAAAGAACAAGAATTAAAATTAAACAAGATTATACCACTTGTTTTACCTCTTGATCTTCTATTGTATTCCTATCCTCTTCTTGGGTGTTGTGTGAGCGACGATCTTCCAAGAATTGAAGCCTCCTAGACCACGTATCTTCCCTTCCTTGCTCGCTCCGAACAATGGAAGAAAACCCTCCCTTCTTCTCCTTTCTTGTGTCGAACACAAAGCCTTCTCCTCTTCTCGTTGCTTGTACCGACCACCAAACTCCAAGTGTGGTGTCTATCGGCCCTAAGGAGAGGAGAGGAGATTGAGGAAGAGAGAACCCTCTTCCTCCTTGCTTGTTGCCAACGACCCTAGGAGAGGGAGAGGAGACGTCGACCCTTGGAAAGGGAGAAGGAGGTGCCGACCCTAGGAGATGGAGTGGAGGTGCCAACCAAGAGAAGGAATAGAAGGAAAAACCCTAAACCCCTTGCTTGCCACCATCCCTCAAGAAGCAAAACCCTAGCACACACCCTTTTCCACCCAAGCCTCTCCACCACCTCCTATAGATCTAGGCTTCATGAGGTATTTATAATAGGCTACAATAGGGACCATGAGGAGGAGTTGGATCTTGGCCACCCAATGGATCCGAACCACATATAACCCGATCCATTAATGATGATCCATTCCACTAGAGGATCATCATTGATCTACCTCACTAACCCCCATAATTAAATATGGGCTCCACATATTATTTGTACAAAATAACTCCCCGTGTTTAAGATATCGAATGTCCATTAATTAATTAAATGACTGACAATTTAATTAATCAATATCTAACTCCATGAGTAGTACCACATATCTTTATCATCATGTTGGACCAAGTCCACCTGCAGGATTTACATGATGAACTTTATGAGCTCCTCAAGGGGACATCATCATCCTAGTGTATAGTGATGGCATTGCTCGGAGGCTCGTTGGCTCCCATGTCCCCGGATTAAAATTTTCACTAATCAAAACTAATCCGGATGGGATGAGTTTCCTAAGCACAACCAATTTGTCATCGTGCTACCGACTTGAGCGATCGCTTGAACAAACTAGTTGTTCAGGCAAACAAGCTCTTCTAGTCGGTTAGCCGCGGAAGAGACGACGGACGGATCACCGGTTTTTGTGTTTATCTTCGGGGTTCATGATTATACAAATACATATTTATGTAGACATGTATAATCAACACATACAATCATATTAATAAGAACATGCAAAGATCAATAATAAAACTTGTAAAACTTTTATACCTCTCGATCTTCTATCGTATGTCCTAACCTCCTTGTAGACTTCGTGTGGGCGAAGATCCTCCACAAGTTGAAGCTTCCTAGATCTTCTTCAATCAAAAGAAAGAAGAACTCTCCTTCCCTTCTTTCTTGAGCCAACCACCAAGCCACAATGGCTTGATGCTGCCGACCCCAAGAAAAGAGAGAACAAGATGGCCAACCAAGGAACCGAACAAGGGAACAATCCCTAGCTTCTTTGTGTCGTCGGCCAAGAGGAAAAGAAGAGGAGAAGAGGAATAGGTTGAGCGCCGACCAAGGTAGAGGGAAAAGACATAGGAGCCGGCAACACCTTAGGAAGAAGACCTATCGTTGCCGCCCACTCTAACTTGCAAACCCTAGCCGCCCAACCAAACCCTAATCTCCTTAGGGTTTCTTGCCACCCAAGCTTATGATAGGAAAAACCCTAATCTCCAAAAAACCATTAACCTTGCCGCCCACCTTAAGCCCCCTTTTATAGAGTTGGTCTTAAGCCTTGTTTTAATCTCCACCGTTGGTTCTAGGGATTTAATCTCAACGTCGGATCTAGAGATTTAATCTCAACCGTCGGATCTAGGGATTTAATCTCAACCGTCGGATCTAGAGATTTAATCTCAACCGTCGGATTTAGAGATTTAATCTCCACCGTCGGATCTAGAGTTTTGTTTTCCATCATTGGATCTAGGCTCCATGAGGTTTATATTAGGCTACGATAGGGATCATGAGGAGTTGGATCTTGGCCACCCGATGGATTGGAACCACACAAACTTGATCCATCAATGATGTTCCATTCCACTAGAGGATCATCATTGAATTACCTCACCAACCCCCATAAATTAATATGGGCTCCATACATTATTTGTACATCCATCTCCCCGTGTTTAAGATATTGAATGTCCGTCAATTAATTGATTTACTGACCATCAATCAATTAACATCTAACTCCTCGAGTAGTACCACTCAACCTTATCATCATGTTGACTAAGTCAACCTATAGGGTTTACATGATGAACCTTATGAGCTCCTCAAGGGGACATCATCAACCTAATATATAGCACACAGTTTCCTCCTATAATTAACGACATACCATGTAAATAATATCATTTCCCAACTTACCGGCCATATTGATTTAATCCATATAAATCTCACCCTTTGGTAAATCAAAGAAATAAATACTAAGTACATGTGCCCATTATTATATCGGGATTAAGAGCATGTACAACATAATATCAGAGGTCCGATTCAATTATGTAGTCAGCAATAAATTGAATCACCTTTATGTCGGTCCTGCTCAATACACCTAAGTGTACTAGTGTAACTCTATGTTTAAGATAAAAAAATACCAAGCTACACTACAACCATGCCAATGGTTTGTCCAAAACCATCTTTGTTGTGAGCCTCTACTTATATTTTACAAGGGACTGATAACATGATCTTCTGTGCCACACCAAGCACCATGTTATCTAAAATGTAAAGTATTAGACAATATGCACGCATATAATAAATATAAAGTGCAAACAATGATCATGTGATTCTTATTTCAAAATAAAAATGTTCATACAAAAGAGCTAGGCTTTCAGTATACATTCCAACAATCTCCCCCTTATACTAAAAGATTATGCTGTCATCACACTGCCATACATTTGATCCCCATGTCCTCCACATGCCTAACAAATGCTTTCGCTGGAAGGGCCTTAGTGAATGGATCTGCCAGGTTATCCTCTGATACAATCTTGGCGACAGCTACTTCTCCTCGCTTTACAATTTCTCGTATCAGGTGGTACTTGCATCTATGTGTTTACTCACCTTATGGGCTTGTGGTTCCTTCGAGTTTGCAACTGCACCACTGTTATCACAATAAATTGTGATAGTTCTGGGCAAACCATGAATCACATCCAAGTCCATCAAGAAGTTCCTGAGCCATACAACTTCCTTGGCTGCCTCAGAGGCTGCCACATACTCAGCTTCCATGGTAGAGTCCGCCACGCATTTATGCTTGACACTCCTCCATACTATGGCTCTACCTCCAAAAGTAAACACAAACCCCAAGGTAGATTTTCTGTTGTCCCTATCTGATTGGAAATCAGAATCCGTGTAACCCACAGGTACTAATTGATTTGCTCGGTAAACCAGCATATAATCCCTAGTCCTTCTCAGGTACTTCAATATATGCTTTACCGTAGTCCAATGTCCCTGTCCAGGATTACTCTGATATCTGCTAACCATGCCCATAGAAAAGCAGATATCTGGTCTCGTACATAGCATAGCATACATGAGGCTTCCTACTGCCGAAGCATAAGGAACCGCCTTCATCTCCTCTATCTCCTTTGATGTTTTGGGACACATCTCTTTAGATAAAGGTACTCAATGCCTAAAAGGTAGAAAACCTTTCTTGGAGTTCTGCATGCTAAAACGAGCAAGGATAGTGTCAATGTATGAAGCTTGAGATAAGAACAACATCCTTTTCTTGCGATCCCTTATTACCTCGATCCCAAGGATGTGTCCCACTTCTCCCAAGTCCTTCATATCAAATTGTTTGGACAACTATACCCTTACATCTGATAACACTCTGATATTGTTGCCAACTAACAAAATGTCATCTACGTATAGTACAAGAAATACCACTACGTTTCCATCACATCTCTTGTATACACAAGGCTCATCCGAACTTTGAATAAATCCATATGACTGGATTACCTCATCAAAGTGGATGTTCCAAGATCTAGAAGCTTGCTTCAATTCATAAATGGACTGATTAAGCTTACACACAAGATGCTTTTTGCCCTTTGCAATGAATCCCTCTGGTTGCTTCATATAGATGTTTTCCTCAAGACTTCCGTTAAGGAAAGCTGTCTTGACATCCATCTGCCAAATCTCATAATCCTCATGAGCAGCAATAGATAAGAGAATCCGGATAGACTTAAGCATAGCTACTGGTGAAAAGGTCTCCTCATAATCGATACCCTCTTTCTGAGTATACCCTTTCGCAACAAGCCTAGCTTTGAAGGTCTCAACCTTCCCGTCTACTCCTCTCTTTCTCTTGTAGATCCACTTGCATCCAATGGCTTTCACACCATCAGGTGGTTCTACTAGCTCCCAGACATGATTAGAATCCATAGATTCTATCTCTGAATTCATCGCTCTTTGCCAAGATACCCCATCTCTATCTTGGAGTGCCTCGTCATATGTCCAGGGATCAGGTTCATGTTTACCAGGGACTAAGTCCGAAGACTCTCCCAAGAACATGAATCTCACGGGTTGTCTAACAACCCTCCCACTACGATGAGGTGCCTCCTGTGTATGCTCTGTGACACGTTGTGCAGTGACTTGTGGTATTTCCTCTTGTACCGGTGGTACTGAAGTCGAGACTTCCCCTGTCAACTCCTCAAGAACAATCCTGCTCGTGGGCTTGTGGTTCATCACATAGTCCTCCTCTAGAAATATGGCATTCGTACTCACGATCACCTTCTAATCTCTAGGACTATGGAACAAACCACCCTTCGTTCCCTTAGGGTAGCCAACAAACAAGCGTACTTCTGTACGAGATTCCAACTTACCAACATCTCCCTTCAGCACATGTGCTGGACTACCCCAAATCCGAATATGTCTTAGACTAGGCTTTCGCCTAGTCCACAATTCTGTGGGAGTAGAGGGTACTGACTTAGATGGAACCAAGTTCAGAATGTGTGCTGTCGTTTCCAGAGCAAACCCCCATAACGAATCAGGTAACTCAGAATAACTCATCATCGATCTAACCATCTCCATAAGAGTCCTATTCCTTCGCTCCGCCACACCATTCTGCTGGGGTGTGCCAGGTGCGGACAATTGGGATTGAATCCCAGCCTCTGATAAGTAACTCCTAAACTCTCCCAAGAGGTACTCGCCACCATGATCAGATCGTAGTGTCTTGATACTTTTACCTTGACGGTTCTCCACATCAGCCTTGAATTCTTTGAACCTGTCAAAGCATTCAGACTTGTGGCGCATCAAGTAAATGTATCCATACCTTGAATAATCGTCTATAAATGAGACAAAGTATTCAAAGCCACCTCTAGCCTGGATAGACATAGGACCGCACAAATCAAAATGAACCAATTCCAATACATCTTTGGCTCTATACCCTTTAGCCTTAAAAGGCCTCTTGGTCATCTTACCTTCCAAGCAAGACTCGTAGGTTGGGAGATCTTCCACCACTAATGAACCCAAGGGTCCATCAGCTATCAACCTTTGAATTCTACTCAGGTTAATATGACAAAGTCTTAGGTGCCAAAGATATGTCTGGTTCATTTTCAAAGGTTCTTTTCTCTTATTAGACTTAGAAGATGAGTTATTCACTTCTATATGCATCGTGGGAGTTTTCGGTTCAAAAGTGTACAAATTGCCAACCAATGTACCAGAACAGATAATCTTTCTATTCCTTTTTATAACAACTTTGTCATTAAAAGAACTAGAATATCCATCCAGAAACAATTTAGAAACTGAAATTAGATTCTTTCTAAAAGTAGGTACATAAAGGCAATTTCTCAAAACCAAAACTTTATTCCTATCAAAAGATAAATAAATGTCTCCCACTGCAATAGCCACCACCTTTGAAGCATTGCCCATGAAGACGGTAATCTCTCCCTCAGCTAGTCGTCGGGTTTCCTAGAACCCCTGCAAAGTATTGCAGACATGATCAGTGGCTCCTATATCTACACACCAGGTACTGGTAGATAATACCGCTAAACATGTTTCAACAACTAAACAAGAAGATATACCTTTGTTCTTTCGACGAGGACAGTCTGCCTTCCAATGTCCAGTCTTCTTGCAAGTGAAGCACTTGCCTTTCGGCTTCTTCACTCCTGCCTGAGGTCCTACTGCCACTTTCTTTGCTCCACCTTGCTTGTTCTTCTTCCCTTTCGATTTAGAAGTAGAAACCTTCTGAGCAACCATGGCTTGAGCGCTTTGACGAAAAAGCCCCTCTGCCGCCTAGAGTTCTGTCAGAAGCTCCGCCAACGAATACAACCTCTTATTCATGTTGTAGTTGAGGTGGAACTGATCAAAACTCCTAGGCAGAGACTGGAGAATGATATCGACCTGGGTTTCCCCATCGATCTCAGCTCCGAGGACTTCCATCTCATTCAGATGAGCCATCATCTTGAGAACATGGTCCCTGACGGGTGTCCCCTCGATCATGGTGGTCGTCATCAAGTTCCTCATAGCCTCCTGTCTGGCCGCCCTACTCTGATGTCCAAAAAGTTCCTTGAGATTGAGCATCATGTCATAAGCCGTGGCCATGGCCTGATGCTGATGTTGCAGCACATTTGACATAGATGCCAAAATGTAACACCGCGCCATCTCATCTGCCTTTATCCATTTCTTATAACTCTCTTTCTCCTTTTCATCAGAGTCATCGGTGGGCTTAGGAGGACAGACCTCGAATAGTACAAATTTGTACTCCTCTGCAGTTAAGACAATATCCAAATTTCTTTTCCAATCAATATAATTTGTTCCAATAAGTTTATTTTCTTTCAATATCACAGCAAGTGGGTTGAAAGCCATTTGAAAAAAAAACCTAAGAATCACAATGATCAAAATATTAGATTTCAAATATCATTGATTCCTCAAACAATAAAATTTCGAAATCAACCAACACCTCAAAACACCGAGAATATCGCATGCCACAATAGTGTGGACGTATACGAATTCTACATTTGTAAGAGGAGGTTTAACCCCATTAATTTTATTATCTTGTCAACCTTACTTTTTGACAAATAAAATTAATAGTTGGTTCCTCTTTGGCCCTACAAATAAAAGCAGTGACTCCGATGGGGAGGATACTTTTTATTTGCATCTAAGTGTGCACCATTACACGATACTAAGGGAATTATCTCGGATTATGTGCCTTACCGATGGGGAAGTACACACGCTCCTAAATAATTTTCTATAACCATTATTTGACCTAGTGATTCGCAAACAAACTCATCTGATGGGGAGGAAGGCACTCAGAGCCGACGCGCAAGTTTGTTGCATCACACGTCAAATTGTAATGGAGGCCGCAGGAATTAATTAAAATGTCCCTCTCCCACTTAGTAAATTGACAGTGAGGAATTTTAAAGCACACACAACATGCATATAAAACAAATCAGCAATAAATATGGAAAAAATCAGAATTTTCCCAACTATTATGGCATTGTTCTCCAATATGCGTCCCGTCGTGTCACCACCTTGTCCGCTCCACCTTTTCCGTAGAGATCCGAGCCAAGATAAACTATTTTAATTTACATCCATCGATCCTATACTCCACGAAGGAGTGTACAAATAATCTAGATCGAAAGTAAACTAAAATGAGTGGCTAAACAATTCCGTATTTAATTACAAAAATTAAATACTAATTTAGCCTCGTCAACACTGAGGATTCAAATAATATACAATCACACACACATGCAATCACATACACACATATATAGCCATAATAGTTGGAACTTATGCCTGCAAACAAAAAGTTATCCTACGCACATCCTACTATCATCCGACATACACAATATATGATAAGTGCATGAAAGTAATCGAATCCAAAACACACAAAATCGGAAACCGTGGCTCTGATACCAATTTGATGGCATTGCTCGGAGGCTCGTTGGCTCCCATGTCCCCGGATTAAAATTTTTACTAATGAAAACTAATTCGGATGGGATGAGTTTCCAAAGCACAACCAATTCATCGTCGTGCTAACGACTTGAGCGATCGCTTGAACAGACTAGTTTTTCAAGCAACCAAGCTCTTCTAGTCGGTTAGCCGCAGAAGAGATGATGGACGGATCGCCGGTTTTTGTGTTTATCTTCGGGGTCCATGATTATACAAACACATATGTATGTAGACATGTATAATCAACACATACAATCATATTAATAAGAACATGCAAAGATCAATAATAAAACTTGTCAAAATTTTATACCTCTCGATCTTCTATCGTATGTCCTAACCTCCTTGTAGACTTCGTGTGGGCGAAGATCCTCCACAGGTTGAAGCTTCCTAGATCTTCTTCAATCAAAAGAAAGAAGAACTCTCCTTCCCTTCTTGCTTGAGCCAACCACCAAGCCACAAAGGCTTGATGCCGCCGGCCCCAAGAAAAGAGAGAACAAGATGGCCAACCAAGGAACCGAACAAGGGAACAATCCCTAGCTCCTTTGTGCCGCCGGCCAAGAGGAAAAGAAGAGGAGAAGAGGAATAGGTTGAGCGCCGACAATGGTAGAGGGAAAAGAGATAGGAGCCGGCAACACCTTAGGAAGAAGACCTATTGTTGGCGCCCACTTTAAATTGCAAACCCTAGCCGCTCAACCAAACCCTAATCTCCTTAGGGTTTCTTGCCGCCCAAGCTTATGATAGGAAAAACCCTAATCTCCAAAAAACCATTAACCTTGCCGCCCACCTTAAGCCCCCTTTTATAGAGTTGGGCTTAAGCCTTGTTTTAATCTCCACCATTGGTTCTAGGGATTTAATCTCAACAGTCGAATCTAGAGATTTAATCTCAACCGTCGGATGTAGAGATTTAATCTCAACCGTCGGATCTAGGCATTTAATCTCAGCCGTCGAATCTAGAGATTTAATCTCAACCGTCGGATCTAGAGATTTAATCTCCACCGTCAGATCTAGAGATTTGTTTTCCATCATTGGATCTAGGCTCCATGAGGTTTATATTAGGCTACGATAGGGACCATGAGGAGGAGTTGGATCTTGGCCACCCGATGGATTGGAACCACACAAACTTGATCCATCAATGATGTTCCATTCCACTAGAGGATCATCATTGAATTACCTCACCAACCGCCATAAATTAATATGGGCTCCATACATTATTTGTACATCCATCTCCCCGTGTTTAAGATATCGAATGTCCGTCAATTAATTGATTTCCTGACCATCAATCAATTAACATCTAACTCCTCGAGTAGTACCACTCAACCTTATCATCATGTTGACTAAGTCAACCTGCAGGGTTTACATGATGAACCTTATGAGCTCCTCAAGGGGACATCATCAACCTAATATATAGGACATGATTTCCTCCTATAATTAACGACACACCATGTAAATAATATCATTTTCCAACTTACTGGGCATATTGATTTAATCCATATAAATCTCACCCTTTAGTAAATCAAAGAAATAAATACTAAGTAAATGTGCCCGTTATTATATCGAGATTAAGAGCATGTACAACATAATATCCGAGGTCCGATTCAATTATGTAGTTAGCAATAAATTGAATCACCTCTATGTCAGTCCTGCTCAATACACCTAAGTGTACTAGTGTAACTCTATGTTCAAGACAAAACAATACCAAGCTACACTACAACCATGCCAATGGTTTGTCCAAAACCATCTTGGTTGTGAGCCTCTACTTATATTCTACAAGGGACTGATAACATGATCTTTTGTGCCACACCATGCACCATGTTATTTACAATGTAAAGTATTAGATAATTTGCACTCATATAATAAATATAAAGTGCAAACAATGATCATGTGATTCTTATTTCAAAATAAAAATGTTCATATAAAAGAGCTAGGCTTTCAGTATACATTCCAACATATAGGACATGATTTTCTCCTATAATCAACGACACAATATGTAAATAATATTATTCCCCAACTTACAAAGCCTATCGATTTAACAAATAAATCTTTCCCATTGGTAAATCAAAGAAATAAATACAAAGTACATGTGCTCGTTATTATATCGGGATTAAGAGCATGTACACCATAATATCTGAGATCTGATTCAATTATATAGTCAAAATAAATTGAATCACCTCTAAATCGATCCTGCTCAATACACACAAAGTGCACTAGTATAATTCTATGGTCAAGATAAACCAATACAAAATTACATTACAACCATGCCAATGGTTTGTCCAAAATCATCTTGGTTGTGAGCCTTTACTTATACTCTACAAGGAACTGATAACATGATCTTCTGTACGACACCACACACCATGTTATCTACAATGTAAGGTATCAGACAATATGCATAAATATAAAATGCAAACAATGATCATATGATTCTTATTTCAAAATGAAGATATTCATACAAAAGCTAGGATTTTAGTATACATCCTAACATCCACATACTGACAACAATCCACTTATCTATGCACCGATGGCTAGATCTGTTGGGTTTCCGGCACCGCGGCGTGTGTGTGTTCGATCACGTTTCGTAAACATGAGCACAGCGGAAGCAATAAAAATAATAAATCTACATTTATTACAATACACACATCACACGCATGCATAGTACAACATGTGTAGACATAACCGTAAATTTAAATTTGCAATAAAAGGAAATTTAACTACGTTATACCTTTCGTATCACGTGTAGCGGGAACGGCATCAACCGGAACGATCCTCGCTAGAATCGTCTCTATACGTATCCACGCCGAGTATCCTTAGGATTACTTCACTAAGCCACGAGCTTCGTCTTCGTACGGGTTACTAGCCTCGTGTTGAAGACGACGTGATCGAGAGATGATCACGATCCGAATCTAAATTCGGATCCAAAATGAGTCCTCAAAACTCGTTTCTCCGGAGAGGTATTCGTCAACCGATTGACTAATCCTTCGTCCTCCACCTCAGAGGATTACCGGAGATCGAATCCCCGGTAAGTTAGCCACTGTCGGAGCTCTAACCATCGTCCAAACGACGCTCCGACGAGAGGAGAACAAGCTGTCCAGAAAACTGGACAGCTTTGGTGGAGGAGTAGGCACCGGCCAAACAAGGGAAGCCAAGTGCTCACCTTATCACCGAAGCCTAGGAAGATCACCGGAGGGTCGCCGGAGGATCACCGGCTGAAGCTTGGACGCCGGCAAGGAGCTGGACGGCGGCACAAGGAGCTGGGCAGCAAGCTAGGGTTGGCGCCGAATAACTCCAAGGAGAGGTGGCCAGCAACTTTTGCTAGGGTTTTTGATTAGGGCTTAAAAATCCCTTAAGCCCTCTTTTATAGAGAACTAATTCTCTTAATGGTTAATGGATCATATCCATAAAACCCGTTAACCCGCTCCATTAGTATAAGTTAAAATAAACCAAACCATGATGGTTTATTTTAAGTTAAAATGAACCGAACCAACTTTTGGTTCATTCGTTTAAAATAAACCAAACCCTTTGGTTTATTCTCCTTCATTGGATTAGAACTAAACCATTTTGGTTCATCCATTATGTCTTCATAAGACACGGCCCATCCACGCTTCCATTGCGACTGAAACGATTGTTGGGTTTCCGGCACCGCGGCGTGTGTGTGTTCGATCATGTTTCGTAAACATGAGTACAGTGGAAGCAATTAAAAATAATAAATCTATATTTATTACAACACACACAACACACGCATGCATATTACAACAAGTGTAGACATAACCGTAAATTAAAATTTGTAATAAAAGGAAATTTATCTACGTTATACCTTTCGTATGACGTATAGCGGGAACGACATCAACCGGAACGATCCTCGTAAGAATTGTCTCTATCCGTACCCACGCCGAGCTCCTCGGGATGACTTCGCTAAGCCACGAGCTTCGTCTTCGTACGGGTTACTAGCCTCGTGTTGAAGACGACGTGATCGAGAGATGATCACAATCCGAATCCAAATTCGGATCCAAAACCGAGTCCTCAAAACTCGATCCTCCGGAGAGGTATTCGTCAACCGTTTGACGAATCCTTCGTCCTCCACCTCAGAGGATTAACGGAGATCAAATCCCCGGTAAGTTAGCCACTGTCGGAGCACTAACCGTCGTCCAAATGACGCTCCGACAACAAAGAAACAAGCTGTCCAGAAAAACTGGACAGCTTTTGGTGGAGGAATAGAGGCCGGCCAAAGGAGATGTGGAGCTCACCTTATCACCGAACCCACAAGAGATCACCGGAGGGTCGCCGGAGTGTTCACCGGCTGAAGCTTGGTCGCCGGCAATGACTTGGACGACGGCACAAAAGCTGGGCGGCGGCACACCTAGGATTGGCGCCGACTAGGAGAGAAGATGGAGGGGGCGACACAATTAGGTTGGGCGGCAACTCTAATTAGGGTGCTTGGATTAGGGTTTAAGCCCTATTTTATAGAGAACTAATTCTCTTAATGGTTAATGGATCATATCCATAAAGCCAGTTAACCCGCTCCATTAAGATAAGTTAAAATAAACCAAACCATGATGGTTTATTTTAAGTTAAAACGAACCGAACCAACCTTTGGTTCATTCGTTTAATATAAACCAAACCCTTTGGTTTATTCTCATCCATTGGATTAGAACCAAACCATTTTGGTCCATCCATTATGTCTTCATAAGACACGGCCCATCCACGCTTCCATTGCGGTGAAACAATTTCATGCTCGCTTTATGTTTGGTCCAACCAAACATAGTTTCTCTCGGTCTGAGAATCCCATTCTCAAGCTCGTTTTAAATCCTTTGGATTACACTCGTTGTGCGTGTGACCAAATAGGTTCTCGGTTTATGTTGGCCGTTTATAATTAACCATTAATTATAGAACGATCATGAGTGGCACCTAGTAGTACATCATGATCCCCAATTAACCGAAAAGATCAATGGTTGATCCAGAACTATTTCTGAAACCCTTCAGTAGCTCGAATTAATCGTGCCCCATTCCCTTCACTCATCTTATACCCACTTGGTTCAGGACATGGTCTATAGTGTCAGTCCCCACTAGGCTGACTACGTCACACCTAGCCCAAGTATCATTTTCTCGTCCTACGGATTCTAGTTACTCCACATGTATCGAAGAGTACCTTACTCTAAACATGTAATGCTTTGGCCAAAGACTTTAGTAACAATCCGACGAGAGGCCATGGGTATACATCTCCTCGCAAGGAGTGGTGAATCCTTTATAGGCTATTCAAACACCTTCGATCACTTCGACTTATACCCAATCATCCCGGGTCCACATCTCCTTAAAGATGTTTGCTTAAGATGTCAAAGCATAAGTCTCCATGATCAAGATGACTTGAATACCGCAAGTCAAAGGAACATCACACTTAAGCCACAGTAAGAACTTCATTGACATATCTATATATGCAGAGAACCATATGAAGTCTTACGGCTGGTCACTCCAATGAACTAGTTACCATAACTAGCATCCACGATTAACTCCGGACATCACAATGTCTCTAGCCAGTGAGAATCAGCTGCTTGGATACACCAAGGAGTATACCTCGTGCTAGTCTCGACAGAATTGATGGTGTCCAACTCCATCAATTCATTGACTAGGGATAATTCCGATACATCACAATTACACATGTAGAGATACTCACTAGTTGTGATCCAATCACAAATTCTCTCATTCTGTGAATCGTATCGTGGATATTCAGTAAATGAGTTTAAGATCCAATCAAATACATGAAACATGTATACTCAAATAGTGAATCTTCATTTATCATATAAATGGTTCATACATAATGCGATTGCCTTAGGACATCTCTCATATATTACTAACAACGATTTCATGCTCGCTTCTTGTTTGGTCCAACCAAACCTAGTTTCTCTCAGTCTGAGAATCCCATTCTCAAGCTCGTTTTAAATCCTTCAGATTACGCTCGTTGTGCGTGTGACCAAATAGGTTCTCGGTTTATATTGGTCGTCTATAATTAATCATTAATTATAGAATGATCATGAGTGGCACCTAGTAGTACATCATGATCCCCAATTAACCGAAAAGATCAACGGTTGATCCAGAATTATTTTTGAAACCCTTCAGCAGCTCGAATGAATCGTGCCCCATTCCCTTCACTCATCTTATACCCACTTGGTTCAGGACATGGTCTATAGTGTCAGTCCCTACTAGGCTGACTACGTCACATCTAGCCCAAGTATCATTTCCTCATCCTACGGATTCTAGTTACTGCACATGTATTGAAGAGTACTTTACTCTATACATGTAATGCTTTGGCCAAAGACTTTAGTAACAATCCGATGAGAGGCAATGGGTATACATCTCCTCACAAGGAGTGGTGAATCCTTTATAGGCTATTCAAACACCTTCGATCACTTCGACTTATACCCAATCATCCCGGGTCCACATCTCCTTAGAGATGTTTGCTTAAGATGTCAAAGCATAAGTCTCCTTGATCAAGATGACTTGAATACCGCAAGTCAAAGGAACATCACACTTAAGCTACAGTAAGAACTTCATTGACATATCTATATATGCAGAGAACCATATGAAGTCTTACGGCTGGTCACTCCAATGAACTAGTTACCATAACTAGCATCCACGATTAACTCCGGACTTCATAATGTCTCCAGCCAGTGAGAATCAGCTGCTTGGATACACCAAGGAGTATACCTCGTGCTAGTCTCGACAGAATTTATGGTGTCCAAATCCATCAATTCATCGACTAGGGATAATTTTGATACATCACAATTACACATGTAGAGATACTCACTAGTTGTGATCCAATCACAAATTCTCTCATGCTGTGAATCGTATCATGGACATTCAGTAAATGAGTTTAAGATCCAATCAAATACATAAAACATGTATACTCAAATAGTGAATCTTCATTTATCATATAAATGGTTCATACATAAGGCGATTGCCTTAGGACATCTTTCATATATTACTAACAAGATCCACTATAGATGCACCACGTAAATGTGTGTGACACAACAATCAACCCCACCATCAAAATCATCACCTAACCCTAGATGTAGCATGATGAATAAAGTTGAACCCACAACTGTGCCCTAGTAACATGCACTTAAATGAACCTCTACAGGTCAACTTACAATAGATTCTATAATCTATAACAGTGACGAACGAACTGTAAGATAATAGCAATGCATCTCAAAGAACAAAGGCTAAGTAACAAGCACATGATTAAATAAGAGTGGAGTCAAGGTAAAGGTATCGTCAACATAAATATCATGCACAAGATATATCAACTACCTGAATAGTGTAGGAAATTACCCACCTGCTATGTAGCTCGTGCTAGCTGTCCACACATCCTAGAATCTATTACCATCAAAGTCCTAAAATCAACATCCAGCTCCGAATCCATGGCACCAACTTCTTAATCCAAGTTCCTCCCACCATTCTAATCAACCACTGTTTATCTAGTTAAGCCTCAATTGTATAACTTCTTTGTCCGCTACGCAACATCAAATTTGAACCACTCAGTTCATCAATCAAACAATGGTATACCTTCACAAACATTCAAATCAACACATACTCTCACAACCTACCCAAATATGGATTTCTTCAACACAGCTTCAAACACTGCAACAGAATAGGAATGGATGCCAATGAAAGTAAGAAAATGCAATAGCAGCCCTTCACGATCGGATAAAAGAAAAGCTAAGGCGACAACTTGAACACACGGTGATCTTCCTTAGCATCAATTATTAAAACGTGGGAAATGCGGCATAGCTCAGCTGTAGCCATGAGCGAAGAAGGTTGGCAAATGGCAAGGTCAAGCTCCTCCCTACCCTTAGCAACAGACGTTGCAATAATGGTCAGCGGAGGGCTACTATCGGATGTGGCGGTCGGAGAAATCCACAGCGGCGAGAGCAGAGGGCGGCGAAGATCCAGCTCTAGAAATCGGGATGAGGATGCTCGAGATCTTGATATGGTAAGGAAATGTTCCAAAATCGGAATCGAGGAGGGCAGACCACCAACACGGCACGACACCCGATCTGGAGGGCCAAGCGACAGCAGAATCAAACTCGTGATGGATGGCAGAGGTGTGCCTCGTGTGGAGGATCGATGAATAGATCACTGCTTCGCCAACGCTCGATGGAGAGTACAACCAACGGTGTGGCTGGCTTTGCTGTCGGTGATGGGTTACATCGATCTGGCGTGGCAGCAACGATAAGGAGGATGCTCGATCGAGAGCTTGGAAGAAGAAAGAAAGTCGGGATAGAGAAAAGAGTGCGGCGAGGGAGAAATGGTTCGGGAGAAACATAATCACATGATGGGAAAAAACTTATGTTTAATTTATTAACCCTTAATCCATTTCTCATTAACCCAATAATCCACTTAGGCTTAAATCTTCATCCTAAACAGTAATATGAACTCCATTTATTTTCAGAAAAATTTCTAAAAATTCCAAAAATATTCCACAAGATAATTGCTTAATTAGAAAGGGATATTTTATTTTATTTTATTTTTCGGTATCTTACACACACTATCAAAACCCCTATTATTTTAGGGAGACCCTTCTTAGCTTTCTCTGGAGCTCTCATTGAAGTGAAAAATAAGAAATTATCTTTAGGAATAAAAAATGATAGGATCCAATTTAACCTTTCCAATCCTAATGCAATAATTATAAGAGAACCCACTTGCAGGATGACACAAGCCTTCCATAAAAAAGCGCATCAATATTCGATAGAAGAATTTTTTAAGCTACAACCCAAAGCCAATGGACATCCTTATTCAATGGATTACAACATATGCACTCCCTTGAGACGAGTAAGAAGCATCAACTTTTAACTAGGATAAAAGTTTATAGGAGTCAAGCATACGACTTAAAATAAGTGCTTCTTGGGAGGTAACACAAGAATTAGTTGTTCATAATTTTCTTTTCTTAATTTCCATTCTTTGTACTTACATTTGAATTTTCTATTTCAGGTTATAAAAAAAATCTCGGGCAGAACCTAACACGCTGAGCTCATGCCATTTGGCATGGGCATGTCGTGTGGCTGACACAACCGATTAAGAGGCTTGGCACGATCGTGCCAATCCAAAAATCACCATCTTCCTCACCAAAACTCTCCAACCACCCATCCTCCTTAATTTTTCGATGAAGATCCGACCTCTAGAAGTCGCTCCGAGCCTAAAATGAAGCTTCTTCAAGGACCAGTGATGATGTAAAAGCCATTTGAGACAAAGATCTGACAATTTCGTGCTCTTTCAAGCCATTATAGCTTGTTTACTTCATTTATAGCTAGACCTTTCTTCCCAACTAATGATTGAGCCTTCTTCAAGGTCGATCAGGCTTCTCCAAGCATTTTTCAAGCTCAACAACACCATTTTGAGGTGTTGGAGTCCTTCTTTTGAATTTCCTGAAGAAATCTAAATTTTCTAGGAAACCTTCAAAGAAATTCCATGATTTTTCTTCCCCATCAAAATGTTCAAAAGACTAAGAAGGAACACCATCACCGCATCTTTAGTCGCTTACACAGCCGATAATCCAAATTCGATGTGTAGGGCACGCGACGAGGGTAACGATAATCTTTATGGTATTATTTTTTGTAATGATAATCTTAGGTCTAGGTTTGATATTTTGGTTTAAAGAGAAATGGTTAGCACCCGATATATTTATAACTATACCATTGAACCCTTAGGATTTAGGGATGATATTAACTCGATGATTAGTGGAGTTGGAAAGACCGAACTTATGAATATAGGTTACCCTACTTACCCAAAAATAACCCTAGAATTTTTGAGTTCAATAGAAGCCGAGATCTTATCTAGTAGAAATTGTAAAGAAGGAAAAATTACTTTTATAATATTTAATAATGAGTACACATGGATGCTCGAAGAATTTAATAATGTTTATGATTTACTATGTGGAGGAGAAAGGAGATTACATAGAGGATTTCAAGACTTTGCATTTTGGAGAGAAATTTTAAGAGGTATAGAAACTTATGATCCTTCTAGATCTAAATCTTCAAACCTCCCCAACCCAATTTTTAGGTACCTCCATAGAGTAATGGCTAATACAATCTTTGGTCGAGGAGATAGTGAAGGTGTAGTCTACCAAAGTGAATTGATTGTTTTATGGACAATGATTAATAATGTAAATATTGATACTGGATCATATTTTATTAGGCATTTGGTAAAAATAGGTAAAAGTTCGACATGATCAATCTTAGTTGGAGGACTAATAACTCAAATAGCATTGACCTTGGAGTTTAATGTTGATGGATTAGAGTCGATTCCAAATAGATGCATGTATGACCATGAAAATGATCACTAGAGATGAAGGTAGATATTGTTTATGTTAAGAGTATTGGGAATACAATCAAAGTCCCACATTGGTAAGATATGGAAAAGATCATGTGCTTATAAGATGAAAAGGTATCTCAATTGGAATGAGGCCTTTTGGGTAAAACCCAAAAATAAAACCATGAGGGCTTAGGCCTAAAGTGGATAATATCATACTATTGTAGAGATATGTGGATCTTATAGGCACCAACAATTGGTATCAGATCCATGTTCCATGTCAAGACAAGCACCTCGAACGAAGAAAGTGAGCTCCCATGTTCGAATCAAGAGAACCAAACAACTAGCAGGAAGTCCAATTGGGTCAGGAGGACCAGACAACTGGTAGAAAGTCCAACTTGTTAGGAGGACCAGACAATTGGCAGGAAGTCCTGGTGGGTTGAAGATCGGACATCAAGCAGAAGAAGTCCTTCGAGGAGGGATAGGCTTAAGGGGGGGGGGCAATGTGGTCCTTCGTTTGAGGGGGGGGATTGTTAAGAGTATTGGGAATACAATCAAAGTCTCAAATTGGTCAGATATGGAAAAAATCATGTGCTTATAAAATGAAAAGATATCTCCATTGACATGAGGCCTTTTGGGTAAAGCCCAAAAATAAAACCATGAGGGCATAAGCCTAAAGTGGACAATATCATACCATTGTGGAGATATGTGGATCTTATAGGCACCAACAGTTTAGTCTTACAAGATCATTTTCCATTACCACTTCCAAACCTTGATCGAATAATAATAAGGAACCGAGGCAACTGACTCATGACCAATGTAGCACCTGTTCCTGACCCCTTGGAGTCCACTATAGTACCACCCATTAGGATAGACCTCCCTAGGAATTCTTTTGTTTTTGGTGATTCTTATTCAGGTCCTAGCACTTTTGATGATGCATATGCTAGGATTCAGTGTTCCATGGATGCACAACACATAGACCTAAGGGAGAAGCGGACCGAACTCAGTGCTCAGAGGCAGATGATTAATGCCATATACCTTTGGCACAATTTACAAGGTCATTTCATTCCACCTCCTCCTCCTGAGTATTTTACTTTATTATTAGCCTTTTATACATTGAGGACAATGCATATTTTAAGTTGGGGGGGGGGGGTAGCTTTGCTTGTTTTTTTTTCTGTTTATCATAATTTTGTAGTATTTTCTGTGCATAGTTCCTTGCCTTATTAGGATACTTCCTGAGCATATTTCCTTTGATTGATAACCTGTTGTTCCTCTATCCAGAGTAGTGTAATTGAACTTAGTTAGATCGATAAAGGTCCTTTTGACCTACTTGATAAGAACCTTGTTTCACTCTTTACACGACCAATGAGGTAAAGGTATCCAAAAAGGGTGTGTCCACATATCAAACTAGTACTCAAATTTCCATGGGGGCTTTTGCAATACTTAGTTACTGGAGAAACATTCAACTCAGGAGTTTAAAAGAAAAAGTAGGTAGAAAAAAAGAAAAAGAAAAAAAACTGAAAAAATAGAGAATAGAAAAAAAGGAGAAAATGAAAAGAAGAGAAAAGAAAAGAAAAGATGAAATATGATTAAAGTACCCCATTGAGACAAAGTAGCTACTGGGGAAACACCCACAAGTGCCCCTTTGAGGCTAACTAGTTACTGGGAAATACTTGATGTTTATTTCCAACTTTTCTTCTCCTTGACTATTGAATGCTCCTTTGAGACTAAGTATGTTAGTGAGAGGATGATCCAAGCACATTGGCAGACAAGTGTCTTTATGCCGGTATGCGAGGAACACGGTAGAAGGAATATAAATTTGGATTGGTGTTCGAAACCTTAAAAGTCAAAGCACACATGCACTACACAAGGATCTTTTAAGCAAAGCCACCGGGAACGAATCGGTAAGAATAAGTATTTTATACCTTAGGATGAGTTTCTAACAAGCTATCATGATTCTCACTCATAGTTTCTTTCTTTTTCTTTGCTTGAGGACAAGCAAAATTTTAAGTTTGGCGGTGTGATGAGTGTGAATCACATGCATATGTTAGGGTTTATTTGGCATGTATAAAACATAGCATTTACTTTTATATTACACTTTTAGTTCAGATAATTGTGGTTTCTATGTTTTTACTCTAAGGAGGGACAAAAGAAGGCATAATAGAGCCTTGGAGAAAAACCATGATGAAACGGCGAGCGAACGGAGCCACAATGCCTATTTTCCGAACTTCCTAGTGTCAAACATGCCCTGTGTTAGGAATTGATCATCGCTAGAGGGGGGTGAATAGTGTTTTTCATCGGATGATGGAATTCAATCGTGCTTGCTACAAAATGTAAGTACGCAGCAGAAATACAAAATATATAATAAAAATAAAACACAAGCACAATCACAAATGCACAAGGATATACGTGGTTTGGAACCTTAGGATTCCTACTCCACGGGATGAGCTCAAATGAGCTCTAGTGATGCAAACGACACCACTAAACAATAATGCTCCTTCTCGATAACACGTCGGAGGTGGAGAAACCTCGTACAAAAGATTACACTAAATAATACAATGAATACAAGCAAATAAAAATATGAAATACAATACAAGTAAAGGAAAAACACTTTACAAGACATCTTTGAATAGTTTCTTTTGGTTGCTTGAGAATAGCCTTGAAGGTCTGGATTGCAGCAGCAAATTCCCTCCAAATCACTTCAAGAAACCCTTGCCAAATCCCTCTCCACGAGCTGCTTTTATAACCTACAATCGAGCTGGATTTCGCCTAGAAGTCGATTGATCGAGACCATCAGTCGACTGCTCCTGTAGCTGTTATCTCACGATGGCCCAAGCCACATTGGATAGTTCCAACGGATAAACCATTAGTCGACTAATCATGCCCATTAGTAGACTGATCGAGCCATCACTCGACTATCAAACCCTAACAGTCGACTCTAGAACCTTTTGTGTCCGCGACATTGACTATTAGTAGACTGATCAGTCCATTAGTTAACTGCCCAATGTTGGCAGTCGACTGCCAGGTCATTTCCTGCAGTCGAACTCTAGTCGACTCCCATCAGTTGACATAGTCCCACTTGACTGATACAAGTCGACTCGGCTGCCAAGTGTCAAATCACTTGACCAGTCCATTGGTCCATAACTCCAGTTGACTGACAAACCTCAAACATGAGGTTTAACCCTAAGTACGATGCCCTCATACTTGGTAGACCACCCTTACCCTAGACCAAAGCCTTCTTGCCACCTCCGTCAGCCTCATGCCTAAGGATCCCTCCAAATCATCCATGACATGTTCATCCATACGCTAGCCTTCAGGTGCTTCCATCGTCTATTGTCATGCTAAGTTGGTCTATACCGCTAAGGCACATTGGGTTTACACTGCCAAGACTACCGCTTGGACTTTACGCCGCCAACGATTGGACTTATGCTGCCAAGACACCACCCTTGGACTTTACGTTGCCAATATCACCACTTGGACTTCCCATGCCAACCCATGTTGTATTTTCCATCTGCCAAGACTCAAGCTTGGAATTTCCAATTGCAAAGACTCAAGCTTGGATTTTCCCATCATATGGTCAAGCCCATGTCAACCATATAGTCAAACAATGGTCAAATCATCGTCAAACATCAAAATATTAAGATGTATACTTAAAAGTCTATCTTTTGTATGAACATCTTTATTTTGAAATAAGAATCACATGATCATTGTTTGTATATTTTATGGTTATGCATATTGTCTAATACATTACATTGTAGATAACATGGTGTGTGGTGTCACATGGGAGATCATGTTATCGGCTCCTTGTAAAGTATAAGTATAGGCTCACAACCAAGATGGCTTTGGACAAACCATTGGTATGGTTGTTGTGTGATTTGGTGTTGGTTTGTCTTGACCATAGAATCACACTAGTACACTTTTTGTGTATTGAGCATGACCGACATAGAGGTGATTCGATTTATTGCTGACTACATAATCGAATTAGACCTCAGATATTATATTGGTAATACTCTTAATCCTGATATAATAACGGGCATATATACTTAGTATTCATTTCTTTGATTTACCAATGGGTGAAATTTATAGATTAAATCGATAGGCTCGCTAAGTTGGGAAATGATATTATTTATATGGTGTGCCGTTGATTATAGGAGGAAACTGTGTCCTATATATTAGGATGATGATGTCCCCTTGAGGAGCTCATAAGGTTCATCATGTAAACCATGCAGGTGGACTTGGTCCGACATGATGAAAAGGTTGAGTGGTACTACTCATGGAGTTAGATGTTTATTAATTAATTGTTAGTAAATTAATTAATCGACGGACATTCAAGATCTTAAAGACTGGGAGAAAATGTACATATAATATATGAAACCCATATTAACTTATGGGGGTTGGTGAGGTAGATCAATGATAATCCTTTAGTGGATTGGATTATCATTAATGGATCGGACTTTATGTGGGCTTGATCCATTGGGTGGCCAAGATCCAACTCCTCCTCATGGTCCCTATTGTAGCCTATTAATACCTCAAGAAGCCTAGATCCAATGGATAGAAATAAAACTCTAGATCCAATGGTAGAGATTAAATCTCTAGATCCAATGGTTGAGATTAAATCTCTAGATCCGATGGTTGAGATTAAATCCCTAGAACCATTGGTGGAGATTAAAACAAGGATTATCCCTAAACTCTATAAAAGGAGCCTTTAGGGTTGGCGTGAAGGAAATAAGGAAGCATAGGAGTTTGGAGTTGGCGGCAAGGCTTGGAGATTAGGGTTTGGGCTTGGCGGCACCAAATAAGGAAAGTCTTTCCTTGTTTTCTTCATCTCCATTGGTGGCCGACGCCCATAGAAGCCTTTCCTGCCCTTGGCCGGCATCCAAAGTAGCTCTTCTTCTTCTCCTTGGCCGGTGGAACCAAGGCTTAGGGTCCTCCCTTAAAGCTCTTGGCCGGCAACCATCTTTTTCTCCCTTCTCCTTGTTGGCCAGCGGCAAGCAAGTTGCTTGTTGCTTGTTGGTTGGTTGAAAGAAGGAAAAGAGTCTTGTTTCTATTCTTCCTCTTGCTCGGGACGAGCAAGGAAGGAAGATTGGTGATCTAGGAGCTTCAACTTTTGGTAGATTGTCGCCCACACGACATCCGAAAGGACGAAGGTCATACAATAGAAGATCGAGAGGTATATCAATTCTCTATTTTCATTTGTTACATGTTTATATTTGCTTTTCAATTATATGCATGATATATATTCTGTTTTGTGGCTAAATATACTTGGACCCCGAACATAAACACAAAAGTTGGTGATCCGTACATCGTCTATTCCGCGGTTATTCGTAGAATAGAGGTTGGTCGCTTGAACAACAAGTTTGTTCAAGAGACTACTCTAATCGAATAGCACGACGATGACAAGGTTGCTTGGGCAATCCCTCTTGTCAAGGATAAATTTTTTTTTATCCAGGGACGTAGAAGGGATCGCCATGAACAAGTGACCGAGTCGAAGTGGGAAATGAAGTTTCCCCTCCCAACACAAAATACCACTCAAATCAAACTCGAGTCCGGTTAATCATGACCCCGATCGATTGCACCAATAATCTCCCCAAAACATTGTCAAACATCAAAACACTACTCGAGTCTAACTCGAGTTTAGTCAATCGTAACCTGGGCCGATTGCACCAACAATCTCTCCCTTTTTGATGTTTGACAAAAACCACAAAACCATTGAGTTAGGCTACCTAACTGAAATCTCCTTACCAATTCTCCCAAATTGGTGATTTCATAAATTCTCTCCCTTTTTGACATACATCAAAAAGGTTCTCTTCCCAAGGGTGTCAATGTCTCATATCCCAATGAGATCTTACAATCTCCCCCTTCGTCTAAAAACATCTAGGATGCCCTCACTCTTCCTAGTGATAAGTCTCATATCACTTAAGAGAGGCTTCCTATAAACTCTCCCAATTCTCCCCGTCATGATGAAGAAAAGAATCCATCATCCCATGATGGATACCTCCCCCTAAAGGCTTGCTCCCCCTTGACCATTGCACCAACAATATCCTTGGAGAGTCCCTAAGCCTATAGGAACACTAAACCATCAAAATTAAGGGCAAAAGTTCAAACATGAACTCTCACACACCTTAAAATTGATACACGCTCTAAACAACTCTCCTAATCCATATCTAATGGTTTTCACCCTTTCTAATGTTTTCCAAAGCATATCCTAGGGTTAGGAGCAGTTAGGGTAACCTAAAATCGTTGAAATCAAGCTAAATAAACCTTGTTTACCCGAAATAAGCTATGACAGTCGACTCTTACAGTCACCAGTCGACTATCGTTGACGCTAGTCGACTGCCATAAGTGGCAGTCGACTGATTTTTGTAAATTCAAAATTTCAGTTTCAGAATTCTAATTTTGAAAATACATAAGTAAATATATATATTTTTAAAAATCTTGAAAATTAATACATACATTACTTATAACAAATACAATGGGTGAAAAATATTTGAAAATTAAATTACCCATAAAATTAGGAGATTAACACAAAGTTCAAAATCATTGAAGAGTTCAATGTTTTTGCCCTACTTTGTTTCAACTCCATCAATGGTGATTGTTATCAAAAGATAGACTTCACCATGGTTTTATAAAATGATTTTAAAATGTTTTTGAAAACCTATATTGGATTATGATCAATGGGCTCAATGCACATGACTTGCACATTAGCTTTCCCCATGATCCACATATGGTATATGATGAGTTTGAGTTCATCTAGATGCAAAAACTATGCACCTTGAACTTAACTCATTTCCTAGCATCTTACATGTGTCTAGGGTGTTTGAAAACACACACATGTCAATGTAATGTGAGATGTGGGTTTTGGTTATGCCTATATTAAGGTCTCATGCATTTTCTAGGCAACATTACTTGATTCCCTTATACATGGGACTTCAAGTCATGCCATAGTCCTTAAATCAATTTTATTAATGGATGAAATATGATCATGGTTTAAATTATAGCATACATAAACATGAAAAATGATCATGATGTCATGACATAAATGTGAATCTAAGTATACATGACATAAACCTAGATCTAAGCATGATCATGAAATTTTTTATGATTAAAAATAAGAATGATGTCATGACATGTCATATGGCAAATCAATCATGGCAAATAAAATATAAAGGTATAACAATACCTAAATTTTAGTGGTAATTGCATTTGTTAGAATTAAACCGATTTTGCCATATTATTGTTGGACCATCCGAGCCGCAAAAATCACTTTTTGCATTGCGGAATCTCCGGAAGTCGGCCACGGATCCATGCGAAGATAAACAAAACTACATGTATGTGTTTAAAATCTTAGATCTACTCTAGATCTACATGTTAAGAGTTTTACCCTTGATGCGATGCCCTTCGCTTATCCCGCTTGTCCAAACGGCTTGCCGGAAATTGAGAGTGTCAAGTGCACACTTCTCAATTGGTATCCACACAAGCAATAGGTGGAGAAAAGCAACCTAGAGTGTGCTAGCACCCCTTAGAGGCTCACGGCAAGATGAGGAAGAGAGAGCTTGAGGGAAGAGAGGAGGAAGAAGATGAAGTTACACAACTTAACTTCACACTTTCATAACCCACTATAAGGGGGTTACATGCATGCATGTAACTCCAAGAGCCAATGGCTCTTGGTCTCCCTCATGAAGTGGCACCCCATGATGATGTGTAGCATCATCATTGGCCGACCCCATGGCAAGTCACCATGACATGGCAATTGGTCAAGTCAAAATTGATCATTCATCTTCCCTCTCAAGTCAAGTCAAACTTGACCTCTTATCTCCCATGGTTGATCAAATCCAACCATTTGATTCAAGTAAATTTGATTTAATTAATCTCAATTCATTAGTTTAAATTGACTCGATGAATCAAATCTAAATTAGACTCATTCAACACTTGAATCAACTTGAGTCCAACTCAATTAGTCTAATTTGGATTACTTTAATCTAATTTGGTTCATCCCATGAACCTAATCCTCATGGTTCATCATATGAACCTAATCTCCATCTAATTGCCCTTTGTGTGTGACCCTATAGGTTCTTGTAACGTTGGCAATGCTCCTAAACCGATTTAGGAACATAAGCAATGAGCGGTATCTAGGAACACATCATTGCTACCCAAGTTACAAGAATGTTGAGATCCAACATCACCTTTGTGACTACTAATTGTGACTCTCACAATATGTGATAATGTCCCTCTATCCTTGACATTTAGATTGACCAATTGAGGCATAGACCGTGTCATCCTCAGTACAATCTATATCTTGAACTCCAAGTAGACTGACTCTAATCAAATGAGCTCAATATCTCATATTGACTCATTTGGGCATGACCATGCACTTAGTGATCTCACTCTATCAAGAATAACGATGTCACTCCCGTCATATAGGAGGGATAGATCCCATCTACATCACTCACATCCCTCCGCATAATTTGTTACATACCCAGTAATCGCTTTTAAAGTCCACCCATTTACGGGTGATGTTTGACGAAGCCAAAGTATGCAACTCCTTATGTAGGGAACCATGGTGACTTCAGGTCCAAGGACTAATAGTCATACTAATAGTCACATGAGAAAGTATATGACACTCATATAACGATCCATAATACTTTCTCATAGTGGGTCATTCAGTATACATTCTCTAAGGCATACTCATGTGTCAACTTGATATCACATATCCATGACTTGTGAGATCAAGTCACCGAGTTGACCTACATGCTAGACTCTTTGCATTAATATTGTCCCTGAATGTTAATATTTGACTAGGAATGATTAAGAATAGTGTTCTCTATATCATCTCATTATCGATTCAACCAATCGATTGATATAGATAAGAACCTTCTACTCAAGGACGTTATTATACTTAGTTATTTGGCACTAATACAAGTAAATATAATAACCATGCCTTTATAAACAGGAATATGATAACACAATCATCACATGATTGACTCTAGGGCTTTCACTAACAATTATCACTAATCCCCCAAGTGTGCCAAAAGCCCAAAATGACACACCATAACCTCTAAACCTAGTTTGTACCAATTTGATTGATTTCTCATAATTCTCAAAATATATTGGCACATCCTAAAATCCTTTAGGATTAAAATTCAAACCTATTTCCAAGGTATCCATAACCTTGAAAATGACCTAAGGTGCCACCTTTACAATGGTTAGGTTAACTACCCATCCATTTAAAGTTGACACACCCTAACCCATTTAGTGTGAGTTGATCACGCTCCTAGGAACCGAAAACCTATTTAAGCTCCTTGGGTTAACTAGGTATTCCTTAGGGATGACCTCATTAGATACCCTTCTAATGACCCTTCTAGGCTTGGTAGCCTTGGTCATTTGGGTCTTGCCTAGGTTAACTCTAGGGGTGACTCCCCTTGTAACCTTCTTAGTGGCTTCCCTAGGTTTATTTGAAACCCTAGCCACTAGGCACACTCCATGGTTAGCCTTAGGGATGACCTCCCTAGTAACCATGGCCTTCCTAGACCTAGGTTGTGTTCCATAATCAAATGGAAAACTATGGCAGGTCTCCTTACACTTAGGTTTGTGACCCAAACATTTCTTGCCTTTAGATGACTCTTGTCTCCTAGCCCCTTGACTTTTACTCCTAGATCTCATATTTTGACAATTTGACCCTTTAACTTGATCTTGCATCCTTGCAAGGGTCTTCTCCAATTTCTCAAACCTTGATCTCAAGGCTTGATTTTCTAGCTCTAATTTCTCAAATTTTGTGGGCGCATTATTTCTTTGAGTATTATTGCCCTTCCAAGGAATATGTCTATATTTCTTTGGTTTAAAGCCTAGATGTGTTGGGATGTATACTGAAAAGTCTATCTTTTGTATGAACATCTTTATTTTTGAAATAAGAATCACATGATCATTGTTTGCATATTTATGGTTATGCATATTGTCTGATACATTACATTATAGATAACATGGTGTGTGATGTCATACGGAAGATCATGTTATCAGTTCCTTATAGAGTATAAGTAAAGGCTCACAACCGAGATGGTTTTGGACAAACCATTGGTATGGTTGTAATGTAATTTGGTATTGGTTTGTCTTGACCATAGAATTACACTAGTACACTTTGTGTGTATTGAGCAAGGCTGACTTAAAGGTGATTCAATTTATTGTTGACTACATAATTGAATCGGACCTTGGATATTATGGTGTACATGCTCTTAATCCTGATATAATAACGGGCACATGTACTTAGTATTTATTTCTTCGATTTACCAATGGGAGAGATTTGTTGATTAAATCGAAAGGCTCGGTAAGTTAGGAAATGATATTATTTACATGGTGTGCCATTGATTATAGGAGGAAATCGTGTCTTATGTATTAGGATGATGATGTCCCCTTGAGGAGCTCATAAGGATCATCATGTAAACCCTGCAGGTGGACTTGGTCCGACATAATGATGAGGTTGAGTGGTATTACTTATGGAGTTAGATATTGATTAATTAATTGTCAGTAAATTAATTAATTGACGGACATTCGATATCTTAAACACAGAGAGATATTTGTACAATTAATAAATGGAACTCATATGTATTTATAGGGGTTGGTGAGGTAGATCAATGATAATCCTCTAGTGGAATGGATTATCATTAATGGATCAGATTTTATGTGGGCTAGATCCATTTGGTGGCCAAGATCCAACTCCTCCTCATGGTCCCTATTGTAGCCTATTAAAACCCTCATGAAACCTAGATCCAACGGACAAGATTAAAAGGAGGTTTGGGAAAAATATATAAATAGGAGTCCAAGGCTTGGGCGACAACATAAGTTTGGATGCTAGGGTTTGCTTCCAAAGGCTTGGGCGGCTTGGAAAGAAGAGAGATTAGGGTTTGGAGTTGGCTTGGGCGGCGTCAAGAGGTGGAAGAGATTAGGGTTTCATTTTCCTTATCTTCCTAAGGGTTGTCCTTGCCTCTTCTTCGTCCCTTTAGGGTCGGCGCCCATCTTTGAAGCTTGGCCGATGGTTCTTGTTCCTTTATTTCTCTTTGGCCGACATCAAGAGTTTAGGTTTTTCCTTTGGAGCTCTTGGCCGGCGCCCATATTTCCTCTTCCTCTCCTTGGACGGCGGCAAGGATCAAGCTAGGAGCTTGGTGGTCGGCTCTAGATAGGAGAAGAAGTCTTTGATTATCTTCCTTTGTTCAGAGCGAACAAGAAAAGGAAGATACGTGATCTAGGAGGTTTCAACTCTTGGAGGATTGTTGCCCACACAACGTTCAAAAGGAGGATAGGACATACAATAGAAGATCAAGAGGTATACAAGAGGTATAATCTTATTTATTTTGATTTAGTTCTTTTGTATAATGCATGTGGCTAATTTACTTGGACCCCGAAGATAAACACAAAAATCGGCAATCCTTACATCATCTATTCCACGACTAATCGAGGAAAAGAGTTAGGTTGATTGAACAACAAGTTTGTTCAAGAGACCACTCGAATCGAATAGCACGATGATGGATCGGTTGTTTGGGTAATTCGTCTTCATCAAGGATTATTTTTTTTTAATCCGGGGACGTAGATAGGATCACCATGCACAAGCGACTAAAGCGGGAAGCAATACCCTTCAAGTGGTATCAGAGCTAGGTTTCCGATTTTGTGTGTTTATGATTCAATTACTTTTATGCACTTATCATATATTAAATGTACCGGATAATAGTAGGATGTGCATTGGCTAACTTTTTGGTTGCAGGCATAAGATCCAATTATTATGGCCATATGTGTGTGTATGTGATTGGATGTGTGTAATTGTAATATTATTTGAATTCTCGGGGTTGACGAGGCTAGTATTTAATTTTTATAATTAAGTATGACATTGTTTAGCCACTCTTTTATTTTAGTTTACTTTCGATCTAGATTTCATGTACACTCCTTTGTGGAGTATAGGATCGATGGATGTAAATTAAAATAATTTTTTCTCTGCTCGGATCTCCGGATGGCTTGTACATGGCATAGGTAGGAGCGGACGAGATGGCGACACGACGGGAGGCATATTGGAAAACAAAAACCATAATAGTTGAAAATATTTTTTTTTCATATTTATTGCTTCTTGTTTGATATGCATGTTGTGTAGTGGGAGAGGGATATTTTTTTTAAAATTCCCATGGCCTCCATTACGATTTGACATGTGATGCAAACAAACTTGCGCGTCGGCTCTGAGTGCCTTCCTCCCCATCGGATGAGTTTGTTTTGTGGATCACAGGGTCAAATATGGTTATAGAAAATTATTTAGGAGCGTATGTACTTCCCCATCGGAAGACACATAATCTGAGAAAATTTCCTTGGTATCGAGTAATGGTGAACACTTAGATGCAAATAAGAGTATCCTCCCCATCGGAGTCAATGCTTTTATTTGTAGGGATGAAGAGGAACCAACTATTAATTTTATTTGTCAAAAAGTAAGATTGACATGATAATAAAATTAATGGGTAAAATCTCCTCTTACAAATATAGAATTCGTATACGTCCACACTATCGTGGCATACGATATTCTTGGTGTTTTGAGGTGTTAGTTGATTTTGAAATTTTATTGTTTGAGGAATCAATAAATTTTTTAAATCTAAAGTTTTGATCTCTATGATTCTTAGGTTTTTTCAAAAATGACTTTCAACCCAATTGCTGTGATACTAAAGGAAAATAAACATATTGGACCCAATTATGTTGATTGGAAAAGGAATCTGGATATAGTCTTGACTGCTGAGGAGTACAAGTGTGTACTTCTCGAAGAGTGTCCTCCTAAGCCTACAGATGATTCTAGGGAAAAGGAGAAAGAGAGTTATAAGAAGTGGATAAAGGCTGATGAGATGGTGCGGTGTTACATTTTGGCTTCTATGTAAAATGTATTGCAACATCAACATCAAGCCATGCTTACTGCTTATGACATGATGCTCAATCTCAAGGCACTTTTCGGACACTATAATCGGGCTACTAGGTAGGAAGTCATGAGGAACTTGATGACGACCACCATGGTTGATGGAACGCCCATGATGGATCATGTTCTCAAGATGATGGCTCATTTGAATGAGTTGGAAGTCCTTGGAGCTGAGATCGATGGGTAAACCAAGGTCGATATCATTCTTCCATCAATACCTAGGAGTTTTGAGCAGTTTCACCTGAACTACAACATGAATAAGAGGTTGTATTCATTGGCAAAGCTTCTGACAGAACTCCAGACGGTAGAGGGGATTTTTTGTCAGAGTGCTCAGGCTTAGTCCATGGTTGCTCAGATGGTTTCTACTTCTAAGACGAAAGGAAAGAAGAAGAAGAAATAAGGTAGAGCAAAGGTGGCGGGAGGATCTCAGGGAGGAGTGAAGAAGTCGAAAGGAAAGTGCTTCACTTGAAAGTAGACTGGACATTGGAAGAAGGATTGCCCCAACCGAAAGCAGAACAAAGGTATATCTTTTGGTCTAGTCGTTGAAACATGTTTAAGTGTTATCTACCGGCACCTGGTGTTGGAATGTATACTGAAAGCCTAGCTCTTTTTGTATGAACATTTTATTTTGAAATAAGAATCATTTGATCATTGTTTGCACTTTATATATTTATTATATGTGTGTGCATATTGTCTAATATTTTACATTGTAGATAACATGGTGCTTGGTGTGGCACAAAAGATCATGTTATCAGTCCCTTGTAAAATATAAGTAGAGGCTCATGACCAAGATGGTTTTGGACAAACCATTGGCATGGTTGTAGTGTAGCTTGGTATTGTTTTGTCTTGAACATAAAGTTACACTAGTACACTTAGGTGTATTGAACAGGACCGACATAGAGGTGATTCAATTTAGTACTGACTACATAATTGAATCGGACCTCGGATATTATGTTGTGCATGCTCTTAATCCCGATATAATAACGGGCACATGTACTTAGTATTTATTTCTTTGATTTACTAGAGGGTGAGATTTAGATGGATTAAATCAATATGCCCGGTAAGTTGGGAAATGATATTATTTACATGGTGTGCCGTTGATTATAGGAGGAAACCGTGTCCTATATATTAGGTTGATGATGTCCCCTTGAGGAGCTCATAAGGTTCATCATGTAAACCCAGCTGATTGACTTAGTCAACATGATGATAAGGTTGAGTGGTACTACTCGAGGAATTAGATGTTAATTAATTGATAGTCAGTAAATCAATTAATTGACGGACATTCGATATCTTAAACACGGGGAGATTAATGTACGAATAATATATGGAGCCCATATTAATTTATGGGGGTTGGTGAGGTAGTTCAATGATGATCCTCTAGTGGAATGAAACATCATTGATGGATCAAGTTTGTGTGGTTTCGATACATCGGGTGGCCAAGATCCAACTCCTCCTTATGGTCCCTATCGTAGCCTAATATAATCCTTATGAAGCCTAGATCCAAGAATGTAAAACAAAACCTAGAACCAACGGTTAGGATTAAATCCCTAGATCCGATGGTTAGGATGAAACCCTAGAACCAACGGTTGGGATTAAATCCCTAAGATCCGATGGTTAGGATGAATCCCTAGATTCGACGGGTGGGATTAAATCCCTAGATCCGACGGTTGGGATAAAACCCTAGATCCGACGGATGGGATGAAACCCTAGATCCGACGGTTGGAATGAAATCCTAGATCCGACGGTTGGGATGAAACCGTAGATCCAACGGTTGGGATAAAACCCTAGATCCGACGGTGGAGATTAAATCCCTAGATCTGACGGTGGAGATTAAAGGAGGCTTAAGCCTAATTCTATAAATAGAGGCTTAGGTTGGGCGGCAAGATAAGATTGAAGAATTAGGGTTTTGTCTCATCCAAAAGTGGGCGGCTAGGGTTTTTGGGCGGCTAGGGTTTTGGAGTAAATCAAAGTGGGCGGCAACTTCTTCCTTCTAGTTGATTGTCGGCGCCCATCCTCCTCCATCAACACTTGGTCGGCGCCCATCCTAGAGGTCTCTCCTTTCTTCCTTGGCCGGCGGTTCTCCCTCCATTGGTGGCCGGAGTTCATCTTCCTCCCTTTCTCCTTGGTGGCCGGCGACAACCCTTCTTCAAGTTGGTCGGCGCTTCATCCATTTGATCTTTGGCCGGCGGTTGCACCAAATTCCCTAATTTGGTTTCCGGTTCTAGAAAGGATAGGTATTTGTTGGTTCTTCTCTTTGTTCGCAGCGGACAAGGTAGAGGAGAACGCGATCTAGAAGGCTTCTACTCGTGGAGGATCTTCGTCCACACGTCGTCCACGAGAAGAATAGGACATACGGTAGAAGATCGTAAGGTATAAAGTTTTTTTTTAACTTTATTTACAGATCTGAGCATGTTCTTTTATGTTTTGATTATACATGTGCGTGTATGAAAATATATTGTATAATCATGGACCCCGAAGACAAACACAAAAATCGGCGATCCGTCCATCGTCTCTTCCGCGGCTAACCAACTAGAAGAGTTGTGTTGCTTGAACAACTAGTTTGTTCAAGTGACCTCTCAAGTTGTTAGCACGACGACGAAATGGTTATGCTAAGGAAGCTCATCCCATCCGGATTAATTCTTTCATTAGTGAAAATTTTAATCCGGGGACATGGGAGCCAATGAGCCTCTGAATCAACTACCCTACAAGTGGTATCAGAGACACAGTTTTCGATTTTGTGTGTTTAGGATTCGGTTAATTTTTTATGTATTTTTCTTATATTATATGTGCCAGATAATAGTAGGATATGCGTAGTTTAACTCTTTGGTTGCAGGCATAAGATCCGACTATTATGGTCATGTGTGTGTATGTGAATGGATGTGTGTAAACAATTTATTATTTGAATCCTCGGGGTTGACGAGGCTAGGCAGGAGGCAATGAGAAACTTGATGATGACCACCATGATCGAGGGAACACCTGTTAGGGATCATGTTCTCAAGATGATGGCTCATCTTAATGAGATGGAAGTCCTCGGAGCTGAGATCGATGGGGAAACCCAGGTCGATATCATTCTCCAGTCTTTGCCTAGGAGTTTTGAGTAGTTCCGCCTCAACTACAACATGAACAAGAGGTTGTATTCATTGGCGGAGCTTCTGACAGAACTCCAGGCGGCAGAGGGGCTTTTTTGTCAGAGTGCTCAAGCCATGGTCGCTTAGAAAGTTTCTTCCTCTAAACCGAAAGGTAAGAAGAAGAAGAAGCAAGGTGGAGCGAAGAAGGTGGCAGTGGGACCTCAGGCAGGAGTGAAGAAGACGAAAGGCAAATGCTTCACTTGCAAGCAGACTGGACATTGGAAGGAAGACTATCCTCGCCGAAAGAACAAAGGTATATCTTCTTGTTTAGTTGTTGATGTAGGGATGTATACTTAAAAGTCTATTTTTTGTATGAACATCTTTATTTTGAAATAAGAATCACATGATCATTGTTTGCATATTTTTATGGTTATGCAATATTGTCTAATACCTTACATTGTAGATAACATGGTGTGTGGTGTCACACGGGAGATCATGTTATCGGCTTCTTGTAAAGTATAAGTAAAGGCTCACAACCGAGATGGCTTTGGACAAACCATCGGAATGGTTGTAGTGTGATTTGGTATTGGTTTGTCTTGACCATAGAATCACACTAGTGCACTTTGTGTGTATTGAGCAGGACCGACACAGAGGTGATTCGATTTATTGCTGACTACATAATCGAATCAGACCTCAGATATTATTTAGTACATGCTCTTAATCCCGATATAATAACGGGCACATATACTTGGTACTCATCTCTTTGATTTACCAATGGGCGAGATTTATAGATTAAATCGATAGACTCGATAAGTTGGGAGATGATATTATTTATATGGTGTGCCGTTGATTATAGGAGGAAACCGTGTCCTATATATTAGGATGATGATGTCCCCTTGAGGAGCTCATAAGGTTCATCATGTAAACCCTGCAGGTGGACTTGGTCCGGCATGATGAAAAGGTTGAGTGGTACTTCTCATGGAGTTAGATGTCGATTAATTAATGGTCAGTAAATTAATTAATTGATGGACATTCGAGATCTTAAACACGGGGAGAAAATGTACAAATAATATATGGAGCCCATATTATCATATGGGGGTTGGTGAGGTAGATCAATGATGGACCTTTAGTGGATTGGACCATCATTAGTGGATCGGACTTTATGTGGGCTTGATCCATGGGTGACCAAGACCCAACTCCTCCTCATGGTCCCTAATGTAGCCCATTAACACCTCAAGATGCTTAGATCCAATGGATAGAAACAAAACACTAAGATCCATTGGTAGAGATTAAATCTCTAAGATCCGACGGTTGAGATTAAATCTCTAGATCCGACGGTTGAGATTAAATCCCTAGAACCAATGGAGGAGATTAATTCATGGCTTATCCCCAAACTCTATAAAAGGTGGCATGGGGTTGGCGTGAAGATGATCATAGAGAGGGAGCAAGGCTTGGGCGGCAAGAATAGGGCAATCCTAGTTGAGATAGGATTGGAATTAGGGTTAGGGTTTTGAGGCTAGGGTGGCACCAAATAAGGAAGGTTCTTTCTCTCTTCTTCTTCCTCTTTGTGCCAACGTCCAGCAGCTTCTCCCAGCTTTTTTCCAGCCTTGGCCGACGCCCAAAACCTCCTTCTTCTTCTCCTTAGGTGGTGGAAACAAGATATAGGGTTTCCATAGGTATCTTGGTTGCTTCCCACCACCATCTCCTTCATTTACTTGGCCAAGTGGCAAGGAGGATTGATTCCTTGTTGGTTGAGTTTTGGAAGGAGAAAAACATTGTTTCTCTTCTTCCTCTTGCTTGGGAAAGCAAGGAAGGAAGTTATGCGATCTAGGAGCTTCGACTTTTGGTGGATCGTCGCCCACACGACGTCCAAAAGGAGGAGGGTCATACATTAGAAGACCAAGAGGTATAACTATTCTTCTATCTCTTTTATTCATTGCTTGTGTTTGTTTTTCAAAATATAAGCATGTTATATTTCTGTAAATAGGCTAAATAATACTTGGATCCCGAGTACAAACACAAAAACCGGCGATCCGGACATCGTCTATTCCGCGGCTACTCGTAGGATAGAGGATGGTCGCTTGAACAACTAGTTTGTTCAAGTGACCTCTCTAAATGAATAGCACGACGATGACTTGGTTGCTTTGGGAATCCCTTTTGTCTAAGATTAAATTTTTAACCCGGGGACATCAAAGGGATCACCATGGTCAAGCAACCGAGGTGAAGGGGAAGCGAAGTTTCCCCTCACGGATCAACCCCAACAGTTGAAACATGTTTAGCGGTGTTATCTACCAGTGCCTGGTGTGTAGATACAGGAGCCACTGATCATGTCTGCAATACTTTGCAGGGGTTCCAGGAAACCCGACGACTAGCTGAGGGAGAGATTACCGTCTTCATGGGTAATGCTTCAAAGGTGGCGGCTATTGTAGTGGGAGACGTTTATTTATCTTTTGATAGGAATAAAGTTTTGGTTTTGAGAAATTGTCTTTATGTACCTACTTTTAGAAAGAATTTAATTTCAGTTTCTAAATTGTTTATGGATGGGTATTCTGTTTCTTTTAATGACAAAGTGGTTATAAAAAGGAATAGGGAGATTATCTGTTCTGGTACATTGGTTGGCAATTTATATACTCTTGAACCGAAAACTCCCACTATGCATATAGAAGTAAATAACTCATCTTCTAAATCTAATAAGAGAAAAGAACCTTCGCAAATGAACCAAACATATCTTTGGCATCTAAGGCTTGGTCATATTAACCTAAGTAGAATTCAAAGGTTGATAGCTGATGGACCTTTGGGTTCATTAGTGGTGGAGGATCTCCCAACCTGCAAATCCTGCTTGGAAGGTAAAATGACCAAGAGGCCTTTCAAGGCCAAGGGGTATAGAGCCAAAGATGTGTTAGAATTGGTTCATTCTGATTTGTGCGGTCCTATGTCTATCCAGGCAAGAGGTGGTTTTGAATATTTCGTCTCTTTTATAGATGATTATTCAAGATATGGATACATTTACTTGATGCGCCGCAAGTCTGAATGCTTTGACAGGTTCAAAGAATTCAAGGCTGATGTGGAGAACCGTCAAGGTAAAAGTATCAAGACACTACGATCTGATCGTGGTGGCGAGTACCTCTTGGGAGAGTTTAGGAGTTACTTATCAGAGTCTGGGATTCAATCCCAATTGTCTGCACCTGGCACATGTTAGTAATATATGAGAGATGACCTAAGGCAATCGCCTTATGTATGAACCATTTATATGATAAATGAAGATTCACTATTTGAGTATACATGTTTTATGTATTTGATTGGATCTTAAACTCATTTACTGAATGTTCACGATACGATTCACAGCATGAGAGAATTTGTGAATTGATCACAACTAGTGAGTATCTCTACATGTGTAATTGTGATGTATCGGAATTATCCCTAGTCGATGAATTGATGGATTTGGACACCATCAATTCTGTCGAGACTAGCACGAGGTCTACTCCTTGGTGTATCCAAGCAGCTGATTCTCACTGGCTGGAGACATAGTGATGTCCGGAGTTAATCTGGATGCTAGTTATGGTAACTAGTTCATTGGAGTGACCAGCCGTAAGACTTCATATGGTTCTCTGCATATATAGATATGTCAATGAAGTTCTTACTGTGGCTTAAGTGTGATGTTCCTTTGACTTGTGGTATTCAAGTCATCTTGATCATAGAGACTTATACTTTGACATCTTAAGCAAGCATCTCTAAGGAGATGTTGACCCGGGATGATTGGGTATAAGTCGAAGTGATCGAAGGTGTTTGAATAGCCTATAAAGGATTCACCACTCCTTGCGAGGAGATGTATACCCATGGCCTCTCGTCGGATTGTTACTAAAGTCTTTGGCCAAAGCATTACATGTTTAGAGTAAGGTACTCTTCGATACATGTGGAGTAACTAGAATCCGTAGGACGAGGAAATGATACTTGGGCTAGGTGTGACATAGTCAGCCTAGTGGGGACTGACACAATAGACCATGTCCTGAACCAAGTGAGTATAAGATGAGTGAAGGGAATGGGGCACGATTCATTCGAGCTACTGAAGGGTTTCAGAAATAGTTCTGGATCAACCGTTGATCTTTTCGGTTAATTGGGGATCATGATGTACTACTAGGTGCCACTCATGATCGTTCTATAATTAATGGTTAATTATAGACGGCCAACATAAAACGAGAACCTATTTGGTCACACGCACAACGAGCGTAATCCAAAGGATTTAAAACGAGCTTGAGAATGGGATTCTCAGACCGAGAGAAACTAGGTTTGGTTGGACAAAACATAAAGCGAGCATGAAATCATTTCAGTCGCAATGGAAGCGTGGATGGGTCGTGTCTTATGAAGACATAATGGATGAACCAAAATGGTTTGGTTCTAATCCAATGGAGGAGAATAAACTAAAGGGTTTGGTTTATTTTAAACGAATGAACCAAAAGTTGGTTCGGTTCGTTTTAACTTAAAATAAACCATCATGGTTTGGTTTATTTTAACTTATCTTAATGGAGCGGGTTAACGGGCCTAATGGTTATGATCCAATAACCATTAAGAGAATTAGTTCTCTATAAAAGAGGGCTTAATGGATAATTAAGCCATAATAGAAGATCCCTAAACCTAGTTGCCTCCCACCTCCTCTCCATGGAGTTTTCGGCGCCAACTCCATTGCCGCCCAGCCCTTGTGCCGCCGTCCAGCTCCTTGCCGGTGTCCAAGCTTCAGCCGGTGAACCCTCCGGCGACCCTCCGGTGATCTTCCTAGGCCTCGGTGAAAAGGTGAGCACTTGGCTTCCTTGTTTTGGCCGGCGCCTACTCCTCCACCAAGCTGTCCAGTTTTCTGGACAGCTTCTTCTCCTCTCGTCGGAGCGTCGTTTGGACGACGGTTAGAGCTCCGACAGTGGCTAACTTACCGGGGATTCGATCTCCTATAATCCTCTGAGGTGAAGGACGAAGGATTCATCAATCGGTTGACGAATACCTCTCCGGAGAAGCGAGTTTTGAGAACTCGTATTAGGATCCGAATTTGGATTCGAATCGTGATCATCTCTCGATCACGTCGTCTTCAACACGAGGCTAGTAACCCGTACGAAGATGAAGCTCATGGCTTAGCGAAGTCATCCCGAGGAACTCGGCGTGGATACGGATAGAGACGATTCTAGCGAGGATCGTTCCGGTTGATGCCGTTCCCACTACACGTCATACGAAAGGTATAACGTAGATAAATTTCCTTTTATTGCAAATTTAAATTTACGGTTATGTCTACACTTGTTGTAATATGCATGCGTGTGTTGTGTGTGTTGTAATAAATATAGATTTATATTTTTAATTGCTTCCGCTGTGTTCATGTTTACGAAACGTGATCGAACACACACACGCCGCGGTGCCGGAAACCCAACAGTGGTATCAGAGCCCAGGTTATGTTTCGACATAATCGTAAAAATGGTTTTGCGATAGTCATAATGTATTTCTAAAAATTTTCTAATTTTGGAAATTTAGAAGTATTTATGGAAATTTTTCAATTTTGGAAAGTCTAGAAGTATTTATGGAAATCTTCCACTTTTGGAAAGTTGGAAGTATTTATGGAAATTGATATTTTCCATAAATAAAATATTTGATTAGATTCTGGAAATTTGTTTCCTAATTTAATCATGATTTGATTTGGGAAATCAAATCTTAAAATATTTTATTTCCATAAGTAGTTTTAATGATTTAGGAAATTGGTTTCCTAAATAGATTTTCCTTAATCAAATAATTCCATGAATAAAATATGTGATTAGATTTGGAAATTTGTTTCCTAATTTAATTATGATTTGATTTGGAGAATCAAATCTTAAACATATTTTATTTCCATAAATAGTTATGACATATAAGGAAATTATATACATGACATAATTGTATGCCATGTAATTGCATTAGATGCATAACATTATGCCATGCGTGTCGTGACATGTAGATGTATGCCATGTATGCCATGCCATGTAGATAATAGTTATTTGCATGCAAAGAGGATGAGACATAAAACCCTTAAACAATATTAAAGCTTACACCTTCCATTAATATGGTTAGAACCAGAGTTCCGTTTCTTGTTTGGGTTGTTGGACTCTCTCCAAGCCCGGCTCGAACCCGAACATGTTCAAACCATGGAATAGTTTAATACTAATATGGTAAGAGTCAGAGGTCAATCGTTAGCTTTGGTTGTTGGACTCTCTCCAAGCTGGGCTAATTGGTTGAATGCGCTCTAACCATATTAAAACTATGTCTTGATTAATGGGTTGGCTTTAACCTGGAGCATCGGCTTGTTGGACTCTCTCCAAGGTCGATGTAAAGGGAGGTGAAGTTGGGTGCTATGCATATGATGCATACTTGTTAATGTGTTAACAACCCGATGTATGTGTGAACATTCAATTAGTTGATAGCACATTGTGATAGTTGCATATACGTGATATGCAATCGATATAGTTGATACCTACTGTCGTAGTTATGAATGACTTGTTGGACTCTCTCCAAGGTTGTTCATAACTATGATGGATATCAACCCATTCGGAGATGGACCTATGATCTCCCGAAGTGATTTTGGGGTTTTTGAAATTCGAAAAATGAATGGGATTTATAAATGTATATTGATGCATTTTAAAATCATTTTCTCATATGTGCTCGTTTTGTATTTCTAGGTCAATAAATTGATCATGACGTCTTTGAATTTGCGTACTATTTTGGATTCGAACAAACTGACTGGGCCTAACTTCCTGGACTGGCTTAGAAACCTGAGAATTGTTCTCAAGGCGGAAAAGCTTGCATATGTTCTTGAAGAGCCTCTTCCTGACCGTCCTAAGGACGATGCAACTCCAGACCAAATGTTGGTCTATCAGAAGCATGTGGCAGATTCTGAGCTAGCAAGTTGCATCATGCTAGCGGCGATGGTACCTGAGCTGCAAAAGCAGCATGAGCATATGGATGCTAATACTATGGTCTTCCATCTTCATGAGTATTTCGATGAGCAAGCAAGATCCAAAAGGTTCGACGTCTCTAGGCTCCTCTTCACCACGAAGATGCAAGAAGGTTCGTCTGTAGTGCAGTTTGTGCTAAAGATGAACGGGTACATCGAGCGGCTAGCTACCCTCGGTTTTGTGATGGATCATGAGTTAAGTATTGACTTAATTCTCCATTGTTTGCCCAAGAGTTTCTCGCAATTTGTGATGAACTATCGGATGAACAAATTGGAATCCACCATTCCCGAGCTCCTCAATATGCTGAAGACTGTGGAGCCTTCTGTGAAGCATGAGGAGAAGGCGGTTCTGTTAGTTGATTCCTCAAAGAAAGGTTCTAAGAGGAAGGCAAAAGAACAGAAGAAAGGAAAGAACAAAAAGGCAAAGAAGGCAGAACCAGCGCAAAAGGGCACTTGCCATCACTGTGGCAAGGAAGGCCACTGGCAAAGAAACTACAAGATTTATCTTGAGTCCATGAAGAAGAAGAAGGCATCCGATGCCCCATCCTCTTCAGGTATCTTCGTTATTGATTGTCATTCTATTTCCTTAGACACTTGGGTATTGGATACTGGGTGTGGCTCACATATATGTAATGACATACAGGGGCTAAGGAATAGAAGAAGACTTGTCAGAGGGGAGTCAAATTTGCGAGTTGGCAATGGAGCAAAGGTTGCTACGGTCGCCATCGGAACTTATTTGCTGAAGCTCCCTAGTGGACTAGTCTTAGAACTGGACAATTGCTATTATGTTCCTTCTCTAATAAAGAACATTGATTCTATTTCCTGTTTAAATAGAAATGGTTTACATTTGACGTTTAGTAACAATTGTTGTTATATAACTTTGAATGGCGTACTTTATGGAACTGGAACTTTGAGTAATGGCATTTATACGTTGGACGTATCCAGTGACATTTTCAATATCAAAGCGAGCAACACGTGTGCTCGAAAGGATAATCAAATAGACTCCTATATGTGGCATTGTCGTCTTGGCCATATAAGCAAGAAACACATGTCCGAATTACACCGATGTGGAATTCTGGAATCGTTTGAATTGGATTCATACGATACATGCGAATCATTCTTAAAAGGCAAGATGACTAAGTTACCTTTTACTGGAAAAGGTGAACGAGTGGGAGAGTTACTAGGACTAATACATACTGATGTATGTGGACCTATGTCAACTCAAGCATTAGAAGGCTATAGCTACTTCATTACCTTCACCGATGATCACTCACGGTTTGGGTATGTGTTCTTGATGAAACACAAGTCTGAAGCCTTTGAAAGGTTCAAAGAGTTCATAAATGAAGTAGAGAAACAACATGACAAGTGTATTAAAATACTTCGATCGGATCGAGGTGGTGAATACTTGAGTCAGGAGTTTCTTGATTATCTAAGAGACAATGACATATTGTCTCAATGGACTCCGCCATATACACCACAGCATAATGGTGTATCTGAGAGGCGTAATCGGACCTTGTTGGACATGGTCAGGTCAATGATGAATCATGCGACTCTTCCCAAGTCCTTTTGGGGTTATGCACTTCAGACAACTGTTTACTTGTTAAACAGAATGCCTACCAAGGTAGTCTCAACTACTCCATATGAGATATGGAATAGTAAGAAACCTCATGTATCTTACTTGAAGATATAGGGTTGTCCTGCTTATGTGAAGCGGACAGTATCAGACAAATTGGATGCTAAGTCTGATAAATGTCTATTTATTGGATACCCTAAGGGAACAAGGGGTTACCAATTCTATCATCCTGTGGAACAAAAGGTGTTTGTTTCAAGGTATGCTGTGTTTCTAGAGAAAGAGTTTCTCTTGCAAGAAAACAGTGAGAGTGTCGTCGAGCTTGAGGAGGCTCGAGAGACTCAAATAGACATTGATGAGATACCTGGTGAAGCACAATAGCCGACAACTCATAGTGATGAGCAATCGGCTGGACCTATTGTAACACCACATCTTCGTAGATCTGGTAGAACACGCAATATTCCTGAGAGATATGGATTTTTCGTAAGTGAATCGAACGACGTGTTACTCATTGATGATGAGGAGCCTACCAGTTATGAAGAAGTGATGACAAGTTCAGAAAGGGATAAGTGGCTTGGTGCCATGAAGTCAGAAATGGATTCCATGTATGAAAACCAAGTTTGGAACTTGGTTGACCCACCTGAAGGGATAAAGCCTATAGGGTGCAAGTGGGTTTTCAAGAAGAAAACCGACATGGATGGTAATGTGATTACCTATAAGGCTAGATTGGTGGCGAAAGGATATCGTCAAAAACAAGGTGTTGATTATGACGAAACCTATTCGCCTGTAGCTATGCTTAAATCCATTCGGATGCTCCTGGCCATAGCGGCTCATTATGATTATGAGATATGACAGATGGATGTGAAAATAGCTTTCCTTAATGGAAACCTGCTCGAGGATGTGTATATGATACAGCCTGAGGGTTTCACATCGGTTGATAAAACCAAGGTATGCAAATTGCGACGGTCCATTTATGGATTGAAGCAAGCATCCAGGAGCTGGAATATCCGTTTTGATGAGACAATCAAAAAGTTTGATTTCTCACAAAATCCAGACGAACCTTGTGTGTACAAGAAGGTTAGTGGGAGTGCAGTCGTGTTCCTAGTATTGTATGTCGATGATATACTACTTATAGGAAACGATGTTTCAATCTTACAGTCAGTGAAGGTTTGGTTATCCAAGACATTCTCCATGAAAGACCTGGGAGAAGCAACCTACATCCTCGGGATTAAGATCTATAGAGATAGATCGAAACGGTTGCTTGGTCTTTCGCAGTCTACATATATAGACCGAGTGCTAAAGAGGTTTAGCATGTCGGAATCCAAGAAAGGTTTCTTACCCATCAAGCATGGGGTACACCTTTCGAAGTCTATGTGTCCGCGCACAGAAGACGAGAGGATTTGCATGAGTAAGATTCCCTATGCATCCGCAATAGGATCTATCATGTATGCTATGTTATGTACAAGGCCCGATGTATCGTACGCTCTGAGTGTCACGAGCAGATACCAGTCCGATCCAGGAATGGATCATTGGGCGGCTGTTAAGATGATCCTTAAGTACTTGAGAAGAACTAAGGATGTGTTCCTAATATATGGAGAAGGGGACATGGTGATACGTGGGTATACGGATGCCAGCTTCCAGACAGACAAGGATGATTCCAGGTCTCAGTCTGGATACATGTTCACCTTGAATGGGGGCGCAGTGAGTTGGAAAAGTTCCAAACAAGAGACTGTAGCGGATTCTACCACTGAGGCAGAATACATTGCAGCTTCGGAAGCAGCAAAGGAAGCGGTTTGGATCAAGAAGTTCGTTCATGAACTTGGTGTGATTCCGGCCATTGTTGAAGCAATACCGGTCTACTGCGACAACAATGGAGCAATTGCACAGGCGAAAGAGCCAAGGTCTCATCAATGATCCAAACATGTGCTTCGCCGCTATCATCTTATCAGAGAGATCATCAGTAGGAATGAAATACAGATCAAGAAAATTCCCAGTGAAAGGAACTTAGCGGATCCCTTGACTAAGGAATTACCTCAAAATAAGTTTGATGGTCATGTTCGAGCTTATGGTATTGGATACCGTAGCGATTGACATTAGGCCAAGTGGGAGTCTGTTAGTAATATATCAGAGATGTCCTAAGGCAATCGCCTTATGTATGAACCATTTATATGATAAATGAAGATTCACTATTTGAGTATACATGTTTTATGTATTTGATTGGATCTTAAACTCATTTACTGAATGTCCACGATACGATTCACAGCATGAGAGAATTTGTGATTGGATCACAACTAGTGAGTATCTCTACATGTGTAATTGTGATGTATCGGAATTATCCCTAGTCGATGAATTGATGGACTTGGACACCATCAATTCTGTCGAGACTAGCACGAGGTATACTCCTTGGTGTATCCAAGCAGCTGATTCTCACTGGCTGGAGACATAGTGATGTCCGGAGTTAATCGTGGATGCTAGTTATGGTAACTAGTTCATTGGAGTGACCAGCCGTAAGACTTCATATGATTCTCTGCATATATAGATATGTCAATGAAGTTCTTACTGTGGCTTAAGTGCGATGTTCCTTTGACTTGCGGTATTCAAGTCATCTTGATCATAGAGACTTATGCTTTGACATCTTAAGCAAGCATCTCTAAGGAGATGTGGACCCGGGATGATTGGGTATAAGTCGAAGTGATCGAAGGTGTTTGAATAGCCTATAAAGGATTCACCACTCCTTGCGAGGAGATGTATACCCATGGCCTCTCGTCGGATTTTTACTAAAGTCTTTGGCCAAAGCATTATAATGTTTAGAGTAAGGTACTCTTCGATACATGTGGAGTAACTAGAATCCGTAGGACGAGGAAATGATACTTGGGCTAGGTGTGACGTAGTCAGCCTAGTGGGGACTGACACAATAGACCATGTCCTGAACCAAGTGGGTATAAGATGAGTGAAGGGAATGGGGCACGATTCATTCGAGCTACTGAAGGGTTTCAGAAATAGTTCTGGATCAACCGTTGATCTTTTCGGTTAATTGGGGATCATGATGTACTACTAGGTGCCACTCATGATCGTTCTATAATTAATGGTTAATTATAGACAGCCAACATAAACCGAGAACCTATTTGGTCACACACACAACGAGCGTAATCCAAAGGATTTAAAACGAGCTTGAGAATGGGATTCTCAGACCGAGAGAAACTAGGTTTGGTTGGACCAAACATAAAGTGAGAATGAAATCGTTTCAGTCGCAATGGAAGCGTGGATGGGTCGTGTCTTATGAAGGCATAATGGATGAACCAAAATGGTTTGGTTCTAATCCAATGGAGGAGAATAAACCAAAGGGTTTGGTTTATTTTAAACGAATGAACCAAAAGTTGGTTCGGTTCGTTTTAACTTAAAATAAACCATCATGGTTTGGTTTATTTTAACTTATCTTAATGGAGCGGGTTAACGGGCCTAATGGTTATGATCCAATAACCATTAAGAGAATTAGTTCTCTATAAAAGAGGGCTTAATGGATAATTAAGCCATAATAGAAGAGCCCTAAACCTAGTTGCCACCCACCTCCTCTCCTTGGAGTTTTCGGCGCCAACTCCATTGCCACCCAGCCCTTGTGCCGCCGTCCAGCTCCTTGCCGGCGTCCAAGCTTCAGCCGGTGAACCCTCCGGCGACCCTCCGGTGATCTTCCTAGACCTCGGTGAAAAGGTGAGCACTTGGCTTCCTTCTTTTGTCCGGCGCCTACTCCTCCACCAAGCTGTCCAGTTTTCTGGACAGCTTCTTCTCCTCTCGTCGGAGCATCGTTTGGACGATGGTTAGAGCTCTGACAGCGGCTAACTTACCGGGGATTCGATCTCCGGTAATCCTCTGAGGTGGAGGACGAAGGATTCATCAATCGGTTGACGAATACCTCTCCAGAGAAGCGAGTTTTGAGAACTCGTATTAGGATCCGAATTATGATTCGAATCGTGATCATCTCTCGATCACGTCGTCTTCAACACGAGGCTAGTAACCCGTACGAAGATGAAGCTCGTGGCTTAGCGAAGTCATCCCAAGGAACTCGGCGTGGATACGGATAGAGACGATTCTAGCGAGGATCGTTCCGGTTGATGCCGTTCCAACTACACGTCATACGAAAGGTATAACGTAGATAAATTTCCTTTTATTGCAAATTTAAATTTACGGTTATGTCTACACTTGTTGTAATATGCATGCGTGTGTTGTGTGTGTTGTAATAAATGTAGATTTATATTTTTTATTGCTTCCGCTGTGTTCATGTTTACGAAACGTGATCGAACACACACACGCCGCGGTACCGGAAACCCAACAGCACACCCCAGCAGAATGGTGTAGCGGAGCGAAGGAATAGGAATCTTATGGAGAAGGTCAGATCGATGATGAGTTATTCTGAGTTACCTGTTTCGTTCTGGGGGTATGCACTGGATACGGCAATGTACACTCTGAACTTGGTTCCATCTAAATCTGTACCTTCTAACCTTGTAGAATTGTGGACTGGGCGGAAGCCTAGTCTGAGACATATTCGGATATGGGGGAGTCCAGCACATGTGCTGAAGGCTGATGCTGGTAAGTTGGAACCTCGTACAGAAGTGTGCATGTTTGTTGGCTACCCTAAGGGAACGAAAGGTGGTTTGTTTTATAATTCTAGAGATCTGAGGGTGATCGTTAGCACGAACGCCAGATTTCTAGAGGAGGATTATGTAATGAACCACAAGCCCAAGAGTAGGACTGTTCTTGAGGAGTTGACTGGGGAAGTCTCGACTTCAGTACCACTGGTACAAGAGGAGACACCACAAGTCATTGCACCGCGTGTCACAGAGCATACACAGGTGGCACCTCATCGTAGTGGGAGGGTTGTTAGACAACCCGATATATTTATGTTTTTGGGAGAGTCTTCGGACTTAGTCCCTGGTGAACATGAACCTGATCCCTGGACATATGACGAGGCAATCCAAGATAGAGATGCGATATCTTGGCAAAGAGCGATGAATTCAGAGATAGAATCTATGGATTCTAATCAGGTCTGGGAGCTAGTAGAGCCACCCGATGGTGTAAAAACCATTGGATGCAAGTGGAACTACAAGAGAAAGAGAGGAGTAGACGGGAAGGTTGAGACCTTCAAAGCTAGGCTTGTTGCGAAGGGGTATACTCAGAAAGAGGGCATCGATTATGAGGAGACCTTTTCGCCGGTAGCTATGCTTAAGTCTATCCGGATTCTCTTATCTATAGCTGCTCATATGGATTATGAGATTTGGCAGATGGATGTCAAGATAGCTTTCCTTAACGGAAGTCTTGAGGAGAACATCTATATGCGGCAACCAGAGGGATTCATTACTAAAGGCAAAGAGCATCTTGTATGTAGGCTTAATTGGTCCATTTATGGATTGAAGCAAGCTTCTAGATCTTGGAACATCCGCTTTGATGAGGTAATCCAGTCATATGGATTTATTCAAAGTCCGGATGAGCCTTGTCTATACAAGAGATGTGACGGAAACATAGTGGTGTTTCTTGTACTATACGTAGATGACATTTTGTTAGTTGGAAACAATATCAAAGTGTTATCAGACGTAAGGGTATGGTTGTCAAAACAGTTTGACATGAAGGACTTGGGAGAAGTGGGACACATCCTTGGGATCAAAGTTATAAGGGATCGCAAGAAAAGGATGTTGTGCTTATCTCAAGCTTCATACATTGACACTATCCTTGCTCGTTTTAGCATGCAGAACTCCAAGAAAGGTTTTTTACGTTTTAGGCATGGAGTCCCTTTATCTAAAGAGATGTGTCCCTAAACATCAAAGGAGATAGAGGACATGAAGGCGGTTCCTTATCCTTCGGCAGTAGGAAGCCTCATGTATGCCATGCTATGTACGAGATCGGATATCTGCTTTGTCGTGGGCATGGTTAGCAGATATCAGAGTAATCCTGGACAGGGACATTGGACTACGGTAAAGCATATATTGAAGTACCTGAGAAGGACTAGGGATTATATGCTGGTTTACCGGGCAGATCAATTAGTCCCTGTGGGTTACACGGATTCGGATTTCCAATCAGATAGGGACAAGAGTAAGTCTACCTCGGGGTTTGTGTTTACTTTTAGAGGTGGAGCCATAGTATGGAGGAGTGTCAAGCAGAAATGCGTGGCGGACTCTACCATGAAAGCTGAGTATGTGGCAGCCTCTGAGGCAGCCAATGAAGTTGTATGGCTCAGGAACTTCTTGATGGACTTGGATGTGATTCCTGATTTGCCCAGAACTATCACGATTTATTGTGATAATAGTGGTGCAGTTGCAAACTCGAAGGAACCACGAGCCCATAAGGCGCGTAAACACATAGAGCGCAAGTACCACCTTATACGAGAGATCGTAAAGAGAGGAGAAGTTGCTGTCGCCAAGATTGCATCAGAGGATAACCTGGCGGATCCATTCACTAAGGCCCTTCCAGCGAAAGCGTTTGATAGGCATGTGGAGGACATGGGGATCAGATGTATGGCAGAGTGATGACGGCATAGTCTTTTAGTATAAGTGGGAGATTGTTGGAATGTATACTGAAAGCCTAGCTCTTTTTGTATGAACATTTTATTTTGAAATAAGAATCATATGATCATTGTTTGCACTTTATATATTTATTATATGTGAGTGCATATTGTCTAATATTTTACATTGTAGATAATATGGTGCTTGGTGTGGCACAGAAGATCATGTTATCAGTCCCTTGTAAAATATTAGTAGAGGCTCACGACCAAGATGGTTTTGGACAAACCATTGGCATGGTTGTAGTGTAGCTTGGTATTGTTTTGTCTTGAACATAAAGTTACACTAGTACACTTAGGTGTATTGAGCAGGACCGACATAGAGGTGATTCAATTTAGTACTGACTACATAATTGAATCGGACCTCGTATATTATGTTGTGCATGCTCTTAATCCCGATATAATAACGGGCACATGTACTTAGTATTTATTTCTTTGATTTACTAGAGGGTGAGATTTAGATGGATTAAATCAATATGCCCGGTAAGTTGGGAAATGATATTATTTACATGGTGTGTCGTTGATTATAGGAGGGAACCGTGTCCTATATATTAGGTTGATGATGTCCCCTTGAGGAGCTCATAAGGTTCATCATGTAAACCCAGCTGGTTGACTTAGTCAACATGATGATAAGGTTGAGTGGTACTACTCGAGGAATTAGATGTTAATTAATTGATGGTCAGTAAATCAATTAATTGACGGACATTCGATATCTTAAACACGGGGAGATTAATGTACGAATAATATATGGAGCCCATATTAATTTATGGGGGTTGGTGAGGTAGTTCAATGATGATCCTCCAGTGGAATGGAACATCATTGATGGATCAAGTTTGTGTGGTTCCGATCCATCGGGTGGCCAAGATCCAACTCCTCCTTATGGTCCCTATCATAGCCTAATATAATCCTTATGAAGCCTAGATCCAAGAATGTAAAACAAAACCTAGAACCAACGGTTAGGATTAAATCCCTAGATCCGATGGTTAGGATGAAACCCTATAACCAACGGTTTGGATTAAATCCCTAAGATCCGATGGTTAGGATGAATCCCTAGAATCGACGGGTGGGATTAAATCTCTAGATCCGACGGTTGGGATAAAACCCTAGATCCGACGGATTGGATGAAACCCTAGATCCGACAGTTGGGATGAAATCCTAGATCCGACGGTTGGGATGAAACCCTAGATCCAATGGTTGGGATAAAACCCTAGATCTGACGGTGGAGATTAAATCCCTAGATCCGACGGTGGAGATTAAAGGAGGCTTAAGCCTAATTCTATAAATAGAGGCTTAGGTTGGGCGACAAGATAAGATTGAAGAATTAGGGTTTTGGCTCATCCAAAAGTGGGCGGCTAGGGTTTTTGGGCGGCTTGGGTTTTGGAGTAAATCAAAGTGGGCGGCAACTTCTTCCTTCTAGTTGATTGCCGGCGCCCATCCTCCTCCATCAACACTTGGCCGGCGCCCATCCTAGAGGCCTCTCCCTTCTTCCTTGGCCGGCGGTTCTCCCTCCATTGGTGGCCGGAGTTCATCTTCCTCCCTTTCTCCTTGGTGGCCGGCGGCAACCCTTCTTCAAGTTGGCCGGCGCTTCATCCATTTGATCCTTGGCCGGTGGTTGCACTAAATTCCCTAATTTGGTTGCTGGTTCTAGAAAGGATAGGTATTTGTTGGTTCTTCTCTTTGTTCGCAATGGACAAGGTAGAGAAGAACGCGATCTAGAAGGCTTCTACTCGTGGAGGATCTTCGTCCACACATCCTCCACGAGAAGGATAGGACATACGGTAGAAGATCGTAAGGTATAAAGTTTTTTTTTAACTTTATTTACAGATCTGAGCATGTTCTTTTATGTTTTGATTATACTTGTGCGTGTATGAAAATATATTGTATAATCATGGACCCCGAAGACAAACACAAAAACCGGCGATCCGTCCGTCATCTCTTCCGCGGCTAACCAACTAGAAGAGTTGTGTTGCTTGAACAACTAGTTTGTTCAAGCGACCTCTCAAGTTGTTAGCACGACGACGAAATGGTTGTGCTAAGGAAGCTCATCCCATCCGGATTAATTCTTTCATTAGTGAAAATTTTAATCCGGGGACATGGGAGCCAATGAGCCTCCGAAGCAACTACCCTACACCTGGTGTGTAGATACGGGAGCCACTGATCATGTCTATAATACTTTGCATGGATTTTAGAAAACCAGACAACTAGCTGAGGGGGAGATTACCGTTTACTTGGGCGATGCTACGAAGGTGGCAGCTATTGCAGTGGAAGATGTTTATTTATCTTTTGATAGAAATAAAACTTTGATTTTGAAAAATTGCCTTTATGTACCTTTATTTAGAAAGAATTTGATTTCAATTTCTAAATTGTTTTTGGATGGATATTCTGTTTATTTTAATGATAGAGTTATTATAAAGAGGAATAGGGAGATTATCTGTTCTGGTGCATTGATAGAAAATTTATATACCCTTGAACCAAAAGCTCCCACGATCCAAACAGAAGTAAATAACTCATCTTCTAAATCTAATAAGAGAAAAGAACCTTCGAAAATGAACCAAACATATCTTTGGCATCTAAGGTTAGGTAATATTAACCTGAGTAGAATTCAAAGGTTAATAGCTGATGGACCTTTGGGTTCATTAGTGGAGGAAGATTTCCCAACCTGCAAATCCTGCTTGGAAGGTAAAATGACCAAGAGGCCTTTTATGGCCAAGGGGTATAGAGAGCCAAATATGTGTTGGAATTGGTTCATTCTAATTTGTGTGGTCCTATGTCTATCCAGGCTAGAGGTGATTTTGAATATTTCATCTCTTTTATAGACAATTATTCAAGATATGGATACATTTACTTGATGCGCTGCATGTCTGAATGCTTTGACAAGTTTAAAGAATTCACGGCTGATGTGGAGAAACGTCAAGGTAAAAGTATCAAGACACTACGATCTGATCGTGGTGGTGAGTACCTCTTGGGAGAGTTTAGGAATTACTTATCAAAGGCTAGGATTCAATCCCAATTGTCTGCACCTGGCACACACCAGCAGAATGGTGTAGCAGAGCGAAGGAATAGGACTCTTATGGAGATGGTTAAATTGATGATGAGTTATTCTGAGTTGCCAGATTCGTTCTGGGGATATCCTCTTGATACGGTGGTGTACATTCTGAACTTGGTTCCATCTAAATCAGTGCCTTCTTCTCCCACAGAATTGTGGACTGGGCGAAAGCCTAGTGTGCAACTGGCACACCCCAGCAAAATGGTGTAGCAGAGTGAAGGAATATGACTCTTATAGAGATGGTTAGATCGATGATGAGTTATTCTGAGTTACAAGATTCATTCTGGGGGTATGCTCTGGATGCGACAGTGTATATTCTGAACTTGGTATCATCTAAATCAGTGCCTTCTACTCCCACAAAATTATGGACTGGGCGAAAGCCTAGTCTGAGATATATTCGGATTTGGAGGAGTTCAACACATGTACTGAAGGTAGATGCTGGTAAGTTTGAACTTCGTACAGAATTGTGCATGTTCGTAGGCTATCCTAGAGGACAAAAGGTGGTTTGTTCTATAGTCCTAGAGATCAGAGGGTGATCGTTAGCACAAATGCCAGATTTTTAGAGGAAGACTATGTGATCAACCACAAGTCCATGAGTAAGATTGTTATGGAGGAAGTGAGAGGGGAAGTCATTACTTCAGTACCACTTGTACAAGAGGATATACCATAAGTGACTTCACCGCGTGTCACAGAGGATACACAGGTGATACCTCATCATAGTGGGAGGGTTGTTAGACAACCTGATAGATTTATGTTATTGGGAGAATCTTCTGATTTGGTCCCTAGCGAACATGAACCTGATCCCTAGACATATGACGAGGCATTCCAAGATAAAGATGCGGTATCTTGGAAAAGTGCGATGAATTCTGAGATAGAATCTATGGATTCAAATCAGGTATGGGAGCTAGTAGAACCACCCAATGGTGTAAATATCATTGGATACAAGTGGATCTACAAAAGAAAGAGAGGAATAGACAGGAAGGTTGAGACCTTCAAAGCAAGGGTTGTTGCGAAAGGGTATACTCAAAAAGAGGGTATCGATTATGAGGAGACCTTTTTGCCGGTAGCCATGCTTAAGTCTATCCGGATTCTCTTAGGTATTGCTGCTCATATGGATTATGAGGTGTGACAGATGGATGTCAAGACAACTTTCCTTAATGGAAGTCTTGAGGAAAACATCTATATGGAGCAACCAGAGGGATTCATTGCAAAGGGCAAAGAGCATCTTGTGTGCAAGCTTAATCGACCCATTTATGGATTGAAGCAAGCTTCGAGATCTTGGAACATCTACTTTGATGAAGTAATCCAGTCTTATGGATTTATTCAAAGTCCAGATGAGTCTTGTGTATACAAGAGATGTGACGGAAACGTAGTGATATTTCTTGTACTATACGTAGATGACATTTTGTTAATTAACAATAATGTCAAGGTGTTATCAGACGTAAGGGTATGGTTGTCCAAACAGTTTGATGTGAAGGACTTGGGAGAAGTGGGACACATCCTTGGGATCAAGGTTATAAGGGATCACAGGAAAAGGATGTTGTGCTTATCTCAAGCTTCATACATAGACACTATTTTGGCTTGTTTTAGCATGCATAACTCCAAGAAAGGTTTTCTACTATTTAGGCATGGAGTACCTTTATCTAAAGAGATGTGTCCTAGAACATCAAAGGAGATAGAGGAGATGAAGGCGGTTCCTTATGCTTCGACAGTAGGAAGCCTCATGTATGCTATGTTATGTACGAGGCCGGATATCAGCTTTATCGTGGGCATAGTTTGTAGATATCAGAGTAATCTAGGACAGGGACATTGGACTGCGGTAAAGCATATATTGAAGTACCTAAGAATGACTAGGGATTATATGCTGGTATAGCAGGTAGATCAATTACTCCCTGTGGCTTACACAGATTCTGACTTCCAATCAGATAGGGATAATAGTAAGTCTACCTCGGGTTTTGTGTTTACTTTGGGAGGTGGAGCCATTGTATGGAGGAGTGTCGAGCAGAAATGCATGGTGAACTGTACTATGGAAGCTGAGTATGTGGCAGCCTCTGAGGCAGGCAAAGAAGTTGTATGGCTCAGGAACTTCTTGGTGGACTTAGATGTGATTCCTGGTTTGCCTAGAACTATCACAGTTTATTGTGATAACAGTGGTGCAGTTGCAGACTCGAAGGAACCACGAGCCGATAAAGAAAGTAAACAAATAGAGTGCAAGTACCACCTGATACGAGAGATCGTAAAGAGAGGAGAAGTTGATGTAGCCAAGATTGCATCAGAGGATAACCTTGTGGATCCTTTCACTAAGGCCCTTCTAGCGAAAGCTTTTGATCGACATGTGGATGGAATGAGAATCAGATGTATGACAGTATGAGAACAATATAGCCTTTTAGTATAAGTGGGAGATTGTTGGGATGTATATTGAAAAGTCTATATTTTTTATGAACATCTTTATTTTTGAAATAAGAATCACATGATCATTGTTTGCATATTTATGGTTATGCATATTGTCTGATACATTACATTGTAGATAACATGGTGTGTGATGTCACAGGGAAGATCATGTTATCAGTTCCTTGTAGAGTATAAGTAGAGGCTAACAACCGAGATGGTTTTGGACAAACCATTGGTATGTTGTAGTGTAATTTTGTATTGGTTTATCTTGATCATAGAATTACACTAGTACACTTTGTGTGTATTGAGCAGGACCGAATTAGAGGTGTTCAATTTATTGCTGACTACAAAATTGAATCAGACCTTGGATATTATCGTGTACATGCTCTTAATCCAGATATAATAATGGGCACATGTACTTAGTATTTATTTCTTTGATTTACAAATGGGTGAGATTTATAGATTAAATCGATTGGCTCGGTAAATTGGGAAATGATATTATTTACATGGTGTGATGTTGATTATAGGAGGAAACCGTGTCCTATGTATTAGGATGATGATGTCCCCATGAGGAGCTCATAAGGATCATTATTTAAACCCTGCAGGTGGATTTGGTCCGGCATGATGATGAGGTTGAGTGGTACTACTCATAGAGTTAGATGTTGATTAATTAATTGTCAGTAAATTAATTAATTGACGGACATTCGATATCTTAAACACATAGAGATATTTTTACAATTAATATATGGAGTCCATATTTATCTATGGGGGTTGGTGAGGTAGATCAATGATAATCCTCTAGTGGAATGGATTATCATTAATGGATCGTATTTTATGTGGGCTAGGTCCATTGGGTGGCCAAGATATAACTCCTCCTCATGATTCCTATTGTAGCCTATTAAAACCCTCATGAAACCTAGATCCAACGGACAAGATTAAAAGGAGGTTTGGGAAAAATATATAAATAGGAGTCCAAGGCTTGGGCGACAACATAAGTTTGGATCCTAGGGTTTGTTTCCAAATGCTTGGACGGCTTGGAAAGAAGAGAGATTAGGCTTTGGAGTTGGCTTGGGCGGGGGCAAGAGGTGGAGGAGATTAGGGTTTCATTTTCCTTCTCTTCCTAAGGGTTGTCGGCGCCTCTTCTTCATCCCTTTAGGGCCGACGCTCATCTTTGAAGCTTGGCCGACAGTTCTTCTTCCTTTATTTCTCTTTGACCAGCGGCAAGAGTTAAGGTTTTTCCTTTGGAGCTCTTGGCCGGTGCCCATATTTCCTCTTCCACTCCTTGGCCGACGGGAAGGATCAAGCTAGGAGCTTGGTGGTCGACTCTAGATAGGAGAAGAAGTCTTTGATTATCTTCCTTTGTTCGGAGCGAACAAGAAAAGGAAGATACACGATCTAGGAAGTTTCAACTCTTGGAGGATCGTTGCCCACACAATGTTCAAGAGGAGGATAGGACATACAATAGAAGATCAAGAGGTATACAAGAGGTATAATCTTATTTATTTTGATTTAGTTCTTTTGTATAATGTATGTGGCTAATTTACTTTGACCCCGATGATAAATCCAAAAATCGGCGATCCGTACATCATCTATTCCGTGGCTAATCAAGGAAAAGAGTTAGGTTGATTGAACACCAAGTTTGTTCAAGACACCACTCGAATCGATTAGCACGATGATGGATCGGTTACATGGGTAATCCATCTTCATCAAGGATTATTTTTTTTTAATCGAGGGACATAGATAGCATCGCCATTCACAAGCGACCGAAGCGGGAAGCAATTCCCTACAAGATGGTCTTCTATTTTCTTAATACTTACCTTTGGTAGAGTTTTTCTAGGGACATTAGTCCAAAATTTCTCCTTAGTTCTAATTTCGATATTTTTAGTCCCTAAACAATACATCCTATTTCTAGCATGCTCTTTATGATAAATTGCAAGATTACTTCTTGCATGCTTTTGACTATTAATTGAAGAAGAAGCATATTTAAAGGTTACCTTGGGGTTTGCCTTAGCTCCCCCTACATGTGTAGCTCCTTCTTGGGTCTTTTTCTTCCCCCTAGGGCATTGGTTTCTATAGTGCCCCGGTTGTTGGCATTTGAAGCACACCACGTGCTTCTTGCTCTTAATGGTTGATGTTGGACGTTCCGAGCCGCAAAAATCACTTTTTGCATTGTAGAAACCCCAAAAGTCCAGCCACGGATCCGTGCGAAGATATATTAAAATAAAACATGTATGTGCTTAAGTAAACCTAGATCTACCTTAGATCTAGAAGGTGAGAGCATTACCCTTGAAGCGATGCCCTTAGCTTATCCCGCTCATCCAAAAGATTCACCGAAACTCAAGAGTGTCAAGTGTACACTCCTCTACAAGTATCCACACAGACAAATGGTGAAGAAAAACACCTCAGAGTGTGCTAGCACCCTTTAGGTATTTCGGCCAAGGAGGTCTTGGGAGAGCAATAAGGAGAGCTAGGAAGAAGATGATGAAGTTACAAAACCAAAATGAATTACCTTATCAAATGAAAGTGGTCGGCCACTTATTGTTTGGGGGGTTACATGCATTCATGTAACTCCAAGAGCCTATGACTCTTTGTCTCCCTCATGAGGTGGCACCATATGATAAGTCCATGATGATGTGGAACACCATCATTGGCTGGCCCCCATGCCAAGTCACCATGACATGGCAAATGGTCAAGTCAAAATTGACCATTCATCTTCCCTCTCAAGTCAAGTCAAACTTGACCTCTTATCTCCCTTGTTTGATCAAATCTAACCACTTGATTCAAGTCAATTTGATTTAATGAATCCCTATTCATTAATTAAAATTGACCAAATGAATCAAATCTAAATTAGACTCATTCAACACTTGAGTCTAACTCAATTAGTCTAATTTGGATTACTCTTAATCCAATTTAGTTCATCCCATGAACCTAATCCTCATGGTTCATCATATGAACCTAATCTCCATCTAATTGCCCTTTGTGTGTGACCCTATAGGTTCTTGTAACGTTGGCAATACCCTAAACCGATTTAGGAATATAAGCAATGAGCGGTATCTAGCAACACATCATTGCTACCCAAGTTACAAGAATGTTGAGCTCCAACATCACCTTTGTGACTACTAATTGTGACTGTCACAATATGTGAAAATGTCCCTCTATCCTTGACATCTAGATTGAACAATTGAGGCATAGACCGTGTCATCCTCAGTACAATCTATATCTTGAACTCCAAGTAGACTCACTCTAATCAAATGAGCTCAATATCTCATATTGAGCTCATTTGGGCATGGTCATGCACTTCGTGGTCTCACTCTATCAAGAATAACGATGTCACTCTTGTCATATAGGAGGGATAGATCTCATCTACATCACTCATATCCCTCTGCAAAATTTATTACATACCCAGTAATCGCCTTTATAGTCCACCCATTTACGGGTGACGTTTGACGAAGCCAAAGTATGCTACTCCTTATGTAGGGAACCATGGTGACTTAAGGTCTAAGGACTAATAGTCATACAAATAGCCACATGAGAAAGTATATGATACTCATATAACGATCCATGATACATTCTCATGGTGGGTCATTCAGTATACATTCTCCAATGCATACCCATGTGTCAACTTGATATCTCATATCCATGACTTTTGAGATCAAGTCATCGTGTTGACCTACATGCTAGTCTCTACGTATTAACATTGTCCCTGAATGTTAATACTTGACTAGGAATGATTAAGAGTAGTGTTCTCTATATCATCTCATTATCGATTCAACCAATCGATTGATATAGATAAGAACCTACTACTCAAGGACGTTATTATACTTAGTTATTTGGCACCAATACAAGTAAATATAATTACCATGTCTTTATGAATTGGAATATGATACAATAAAGTCCACACAACAATCATCACATTATTGGCTCTAGGGCTTTTACTAACAGTTGAGGCACCGGGTTCCTTGGTCTTTGGCGCCAGTGAAGCCTTCTTAACCTGCTTAGGGCACTTGCTTTTATAGTGCCCATATTCCCTACACTCAAAACACATAATATGATTTTTATTATTAATTAAAGTGTTTGAGTTACCTAGGGTGGTGGAAGTTTGGACTTCTTCATCTTCTTGACCGAAGGTAGATGGTTCCTCTTCTTCTTGCTCCGGTATGGAAGATGACCTAATATCCTCCCCCTCAATCCTAGAGGTGGAGGCTTCCTCTACTTCTTCCTCTTCTACCGATTCGGAAGTTGACTCCTCTTCAACTTCCGAATCCTCACTTTCTTGTGAGGAAGAACCTGTTTCTTCTTCGGGCTCTTTCTCTACTTGAGCCATGGATGGTTCTTCATGGAGATTGACCAATTTCTTCCATGGCTCCTTGGAATCATGAAATTCACCTAACCTAGACACAATATCGTTAGGTAATGAATTTAATATCAATTGTGTTACCTTATCGTTTCTTTCGAAGGCTTGGACTTGCTCTTCCATCCATCTTTTCCTCTTGAAGTATCCACCTTTTGTACCTCTTGGAAGTTCAAATCCGTCTTGTATGATGAACCATTGCTCGATGTCCATCATCAAGAAATTCTCCATCCGTGCCCTCCATTGCTCAAACCCTTCTTGTCCATAGAAGGTATACGGGGCCGGAGTGTTGATGTCCCATCCTAGTCATTCTTCAAACTCCATCTTCTTCTTCACCCTCTAGCGGTGCTCTCTTGGCGGTTAGTACAAATGAAGAGCGGCCTCGCTCTGATACCACTTGTTGGGAATTGATCGTTGCTAGAGGGGGGTGAATATCATTTTTCGTCGGATGATGGAATTCGATCGTGCTTGCTACAAAATGTTAGTACGCAGTAAAAATATGAAATATACAATGAAAATAAAAGACAAGAACAATTATAAATGCACAAGGATATACGTGGTTTGGAACCTTAGGGTTCCTATTCCACGGGGTAAGCTCAAATGAGCTCTAGCAATGCAAACGACACCACTAAACAATAACGCTCCTTCTCGACAACACGTTGAAGGTGGAGAAACCTCGTATAAGAGATTACACTAAGTAATACAATGAATACAAGCAAATACAAATATGAAATACAATACAATTAAAGGAAAAAAACTTTACAAGAGATCTTTGAATGCTTGCTTTTGGTTGCTTGAGAATAGCCTTGAAGGTCTGGATTGCAGCAGCAAATCCCCTCCAAATCGCTTCAAGAAACCCTTGCCAATACCTGTCCACGAGCTGCTTTTATAACCTACATACGGGTTGGATTTCGCCTAGCAGTCGACTCATCAAGACCATTAGCTGACTACTCCTGTAGCCATTGTCTCACAACGACCCGAGCCACATTGGATAAGTTCCAACGGATAAACCATCAGTCAACTGATCATGCCCATCAGTCGACTGATCGAACCATCACTCAACTGTCAAACCCTAATAATCGACTCTGGAACCTTCTTTGTCCGTTACATCGACCATCAGTAGACTGTCAGCAATAGCAGTCGATTGATCTATCCATCAGTCGACTGTCCAATGCTTGAAGTCAACTGCCAAGCCATTTCCTGTAGTCGAACTCCAGTCGACTCCCATCAGTCGATTGGTCATAGTCCTAGTCGACTGATACAAGTCAACTCGATTGCCAAGTATCAAAACACTTGACCAGTCAACTGGTCCAAAACCCTAGTCGACTGACAAACCTCAAACATGAGGTTTAACCCCAAGTATGATGCCCTCATACTTGGTAGACCACCCATAGCCTAGACATAAGCCTTCTAGCCACCTCCATCAACCTCACACCTATCGGATCCCTCTAAGTCATCCATGACTTGTTCATCCATACGCTAGCTTTGAAATGCTTCCATTGGCTATTGTCATGCTAAGTTGGTCTATATTGCCAAGGGACTTTGGGCTTACATTGCCAAGACTACCGCTTGGATTTTACGCCACCAACTATTTGACTTATGCTTCCAAGACTCCACCCTTGGACTTTATGGTGCCAATATCAACATTTGGAATTCCCTTGCCAACCCATATTGGACTTTCTATTTGCCAAGACTCAAGCTTGGACTTTCCAATTGCCAAGACTCAAGCTTGGACTTTCCCATCATATGGTCAACCCCATGTCAACCATATAGTCAAACAATGGTCAAACCATCGTCAAACATCAAAATACCACTCGAGTTAAACTTGAGTCTGGTCAATCATGACCTGGGTCGATTGCACCTACAATCTCCCCAAAATATTGTCAAACATCAAAACACTACTCGAGTCCAACTCGAGTTTGGTCAATCGTTACCTGGGCCGATTGCACCAACACCCAGGGCATGGAAAATGACATGACCACACAAAACCTCATTGACATGCTTGATTTTGGGGTGTTCCAGGTCTCCATAACACCTGACACACCCAGACGGTGCCACGGGATAATTTAATCTCGATTTTTCTCAAGTCTGTTCCAAATTTCTTGCAATGGATTTCCCAATTTTCTCTCCAAAAAAATCTATAAAAAAACCTCAAAGTTAAGGAGGAAGGCATTCAGGCAGAGAGGAAGGGGATTTAAAGAAAGGGATCCAGAGGGATTGAGGAGGAGTAACTCTAAGATAGGAAGAAGCCTCTGTTGGGATGTATACTGAAAGCCTAGCCTTTGTATGAACATCTTTCATTTTGAAATAAGAATCACATGATGATTGTTTGCATTTATGCATATTATCTTATATGTTACATTGTAGATAACATGGTGTATGGTGTCACACAGAAGATCATGTTATCAGTTCCTTGTAGAGTATAAGCAGAGGCTCACAATCAAGATGGTTTTGGACAAACTATTGGCATGGTTGTAGTGTAATTTGGTATTGGTTTATCTTGACCATAGAATTACACTAGTACACTTTGTATGTATTGAGCAGGACCGATTTAAAAGTGATTCAATTTATTTCTGACAACATAATTGAATCAGACCTCGGATATTTTGGTGTACATGTGTTGGGTTTCCGACACCGCGGCGAGTGTATGTTCGAACGTGTTTCGTAAACATGTGCACAGCGGAAGAAATAAAAATAATAAATCTAATTTATTACAACATACACACTACATGCATGCATAGTACAACATGTGTAGACATAATCGTAGTTTCAAATTTTGCAATAAAAGAAAATTTATTCTACGTATACCTTACGTATCACGTGTAGTGGGAAAGGCATCAACCGGAGCGATCCTCGCTAGAATCGCCTCTATCCGTATCCACGCCGAGTATCTTTGGGATGACTTCACAAAGTCACGAGCCTCGTCTTCATACGAGTCACTAGCCTCGTGTCGAAGATGATGTGATCGAGAGAAGATCACAATCCGAATCAAAATTCGGATTCAAAACGAGTCCTCAAAAACTCGCTTCTCCAGAGAGGTATTCGGCAACCGTTTGACGAATCCTTCGTCCTCCACCTCTGAGGATTACTGGAGATTGAATCCCCGGCAAAGTATCCGCTGTCGGAGCTCCAAAAATCATCCAAACAATGCTCCGACATGAAATAAACAAGCTGTCCAGAAAACTGGACAGCTTTGGTGGAGGATTAGCGCCGGCCAAATAAGGAAGCTAGATGCTCACCTTGTCGCCGGAGCCAAGGAAGATCACCGGAGGGTCGCCGGAGGATCGCCGGCTGAAGCTTGGACGTCGGCAAGGATCTTGGACGGCGGCACAAGGGTGGGCGTGGCTAGGGTATGGGCGCTGACCACAAGAGGAGAAAAGGGAGGGGGCGGCAACTTGGATTAGGGCTCTCATTAATCCCTTGAGCCCTATTTTATAGAGAACAAATTCTTCTAATGGTTATTGGTTCATAACCAAAACCCGTTAACCCGCTCCATTAATTTAAGTTAAAATAAACCAAACCGATTTGGTCTATTTTAAGTTAAAATGAACCGAACCAACTTTGGATCATTCGTTTAAAACAAACCAAACCCTTTTGGTTTATTCTCCACCATTGGATTAGAACCAAACCAATTTGGTTCATCCATCATGTCTTTATAAGACACGGCCCATCCATGCTTCCATTGCGCCTAAAATGATTTCATGCTCACTTCTCGTTTGGTCCAACCAAACCTAGTTTCTCTCGGTCTGAGAATCTCATTCTCAAGCTCGTTTTAAATTCTTCGGATTATACTCGTTGTGTGTGTGACCAAATAGGTTCTCGATTTATGTTGACTGTTTATAATTAACTATTAATTATAGAATGATCATAAGTGGCACCTAGTAGTACATCATGATCCTCAATTAACTGAAAAGATCAATGGTTGATCCAGAACTATTTTTGAAACCCTTCAGCATCTACAATGAATCGTGCCCCATTCCCTTCACTCATCTTATACCCACTTGGTTCAGGACATGGTCTATTGTGTCAGTCCCCACTAGGTTGACTACGTCACACCTAGCCCAAGTATCATTTCCTCGTCCTACGGATTCTAGTTACTACACATGTATCCAAGAGTACCTTACTCTAAACATGTAATACTTTGGCCAAAGACTTTAGTAACAATCCGATGAGAGGCCATGGGTATACATCTCCTCACAAGGAGTGGTGAATCTTTTATAGGCTATTCAAACACCTTCGATCATTTTGACTTATACCCAATCATCCCGGGTCCACATCTCCTCAGAGATGCTTGCTTAAGATGTCAAAGCATAAGTCTACATGACCAAGATGACTTGAATACTACAAGTCAAAGGAACATCGCACTTAAGCTGTAGTAAGAACTTCATTGACATATCCATATATGCAGAGAACCATATGAAGTCTTACAGTTGGTCACTCCAATGAACTAGTTACCATAACTAACATCCACGATTAACTCCGGACATCACAATGTCTCCAGCCAGTTAAATACAGCTGTTTGGATACACCAAGGATACTTCGATCAGATCGAGGTGGTGAATACCTTAGCCATGAGTTTTGTGACTATCTAGCTGAGTGTGGGATTCTATCCCAACTCACTCCTCTTGGAACACCACAGTGGAATGGTGTATCCGAAAGGAGGAATCATACCCTATTAGATATGGTATGTTCTATGATGAGTAACACAAATCTTTCTATATCCTTTTGGGGATATGATCTAGACACACCAGCCTTTACCCTTAACCGTGTACCATCCAAGGCTATGATAAAGACACCATATACGATATGAATAGGGAGAAATCCCAAGATGTCTTTCATGAGGATTTGGGGTTGTGAGGCTTACGTTCAACGTCAAGTCTCAGACAAACTGGGACCCAAATTCGATAGGTGCTATTTTGTTGGATATCCTAAGGATACAAAGGGATATTACTTCTACATTCCCAGTCAGCACAAAGTATTTGTAGCAAAGACTGGGGTTTTTCTAGAAAGGGATTTTGTTTCTAGAAAAACTAGTAGGAGTACGTTCGATATTGAAGAAATTCAAGATAAGGACCATAGCACTGAGGCCTCGATGGAGGTTGAACAAGAACCACAAAGTGTTGTGGGTGATGAGGTTGTTGTACAAGGAGTTGTGGAATAACCACCTGTTCAGGTAGACCTACCTCTTCGCAGGTCTGATAGGGTACGTCATTAACCTGAGAGATATTCATTTCTCTTGTCTGACCATGATGACATTATGCTCATTGACAATGAGCCTACCTCCTATCAGGAAGCTGTGATGAGCCCAGATTCTGAGAAATGGCTAGAGGCCATGAGATCCGAGATGGAATCCATGTACACCAACCATGTATGGACTTTGGTTGATCCACCTGAAGGGGTCAAACCCATTGGGTGTATGTGGGTCTTTAGGAGAAAGACTGACATGGATGAACTTATGCATACCTATAAGGGCCGATTGGTGGCTAAAGGTTTCAAGCAGATTCATAGTATTGACTATGATGAAACCTTTTCTCTAGTGGCGAAGTTTAAGTCCACTCGGATCTTGCTTGCTATTGCAGCATACCACGATTATGAGATCTGGCAGATGGATGTCAAAACCGCATTTCTGAATGAAAACTTACTCGAGGATGTGTACATGACACAACCTGAGGGTTTTGAAGATCCACAGCATACTGGGAAAGTATGCAAGCTGCAAAGGTCCATTTATGAGCTAAAACAAGCCTCTCGGAGCTGGAATCTTCGATTCGATGATGCGATCAAACAGTTTGGTTTCATCAAGAATGAAGATGAACCCTGTGTCTACAAAAGGGTTAATGGGAATACAGTTGTCTTCCTTGTATTGTATGTGGATGACATACTGCTCATTGGGAATGACATCCCTTCGCTACAATATGTGAAGACTTAGCTAGGGACGTGCTTCTCAATGAAGGACTTAGGTGAAGCAGCCTGTATTCTAGGCATCAAGATCTATAGAGATAGATCTAAGAGATTGCTTGGCCTAAGTCAGAGTACATACATTGACACGGTATTACTACGGTTTGCGATGCAGAATTCCAAGAAGGGACTTCTGCCGATGTCACATGGTGTGAGTCTTTCGAAGACTCAAAGTCCCTCTTCTAGAGAGGAGAGAGACCACATGGATAAGATCCCTTATGCATCTGCTATAGGATCTATCATGTATGCCATGCTGTGTACTCGTCCTGATGTCTCGTATGCTTTGAGCATGACGAGTGGATACCAGTCAGATCCAGGTGAGTGTCTCTGGATAGCAGTCAAGAATATTCTTAAGTACTTGAGAAGGACTAAAGAATATTTCTTGATATTTGGAGGCGATGAGAAGCTAGCTGTAAAGGGTTACAGTGATGCCAGCTTCCAAACTGACCAGGATGATTATAGATCGCAGTCAGGGTTCGTGTTTTTGCTTGAATGGTGGTGATGTGAGCTGGAAGAGTTCCAAGCAGGACACAGTTGCTGATTCTACAACAGAAGCCAAGTATATCGCTGCATCTGAGGCAGCAAAGGAGGCAGTTTGGATGTGCAAGTTCATTACTGAGCTTGGGGTGGTTCCTAGCATTGCAGATCCTATAGAGCTCTATTGTGACAACAATGGAGCGATTGCACAGGCTAAGGAACCTCGCTCACACCAGCAGACCAAACACATACTACGACGCTTCCATCTCATTCGAGAGATTATCGATAGAGGAGATGTGAAGATTTAAAGAGTACTCACAGAGGCTAACATCGCAGATCCCTTGACCAAGGCTTTGGCACAGAAAAAGCATGATGGTCACACTAGATCATTGGGTATTAGATACTATAGTGATTGGCACTAGTGCTAGTGGGAGATTGTTAGTGAAAGCCCTTGAGCCAATCATGTAATGATTATTGTATGGACTTTATTGTATCATATTCCTATTTATAAAGGCATGGTTATTATATTTACTTGTATTGGTGCCAAATAACTAAATATAATAATGTCCTTGAGTAGTAGATTCTTATCTATATCAATCGATTGGTTGAATCGATAATGAGATGATATAGAGAACACTATTCTTAATCATTCTTAGTCGAGTATTAATATTCAGGGACAATGTTAATGCGTAGAGACTAGCATGTAGGTCAACACGATGACTTGATCTCACAAGTCATGGATATGAGATATCAAGTTGACACATGGGTATGCATTGGAGAATGTATACTGAATGACCCGCCATGAGAAAGTATCATTGATCGTTATATGAGTGTCATATACTTTCTCATGTGGCTATTAGTATGACTATTAGTCCTTAGACCTGAAGTCACCATGGTTCCCTACATAAGGAGTTGCATACTTTGGCTTCATCAAACGTCACCCGTAAATGGGTGGACTATAAAGGCGATTACTGGGTATGTAACAAATTATACGGAGGGATGTGAGTAATGTAGATGGGATCTATCCCTCCTATATGACGGGGGTGACATCGATATTTTTGATAGAGTGAGACCACGAAGTGCATGGCCATGCCCAAATGAGTCAATATGAGATATTGAGCTCATTTGATTAGAGTTAGTCTACTTGGAGTTCAAGATATAGATTGTACCGAGGATGACATGGTCTATGTCTCAATTGGTCAATCTAGATGTCAAGGATAGAGGGACATTGTCACATATTGTGAGAGTCACAATTAGTAGTCACAAAGGTGATGTTGGAGCTCAACATTCTTGTAACTTGGGTAGCAATGATGTGTTGCTAGATACCGCTCATTGCTTATGTTTCTAAATCGGTTTAGGGACATTGCCAACGTTACAAGAACCTATAGGGTCACACACTAAGGGCAATTAGATGGAGATTAGGTTCATATGATGAACCATGAGGATTAGCTTCATGGGATGAACCAAATTGAATTAAGAGTAATCCTAATTAGACTAATTGAGTTGGACTCAATTTGATTCAAGTGTTGAATGAGTCTAATTTAGATTTGATTCATCAAATCAATTTAAATTAATGAATAGAGATTCATTAAATTGAATTGAATTGAATCAAATGGTTGGATTTGATCAACCATGGGAGATAAGAGGTCAAGTTTGACTTGACTTGAGGGGGAAGATGAAAGGTCAAGTTTGACTTGACCAAATGCCATGTCATGATGATGACTTTCCTTGGCTGGCCAATGATGATGCTCCACATCATCATTGACTTAGCATGTGGTGCCACCTCATGAGGGAGACCAAGAGCCATTGGCTCTTGGAGGAGTTACATGTATGCATGTAACCCCCCCCCCCCCCCCCCCAAGAAAAGTGGCTGACCACTATTACCATTAGATGAGAATTATTTTGTGTGAGTTACACAACTTCATCTTCTTCCTTGGATCACCCTCTCAAGTTCTCCCAACCTCCTTGGCCGAAATTCCTAAAGGGTGCTAGCACACTCTAAGGTATTTTTCTCCACCTATTGCTTGTGTGGATACCAATAGAGGAGTGTGCACTTGACACTCTCGAGTTCCGACGAACCTTTTGGACGAGCGGGATTTGCGAAGGGCATCGCATCGAGGGTAACTTCTTATCATGTAGATCTAGAGTATATCTAAAGATATTAAACACATACATGTTAGTTTTATATTTTATACTTCGCACGGATCCGTGGCAGGGGCTTCCGAGGTTTCCGCAATGCAAAAAGCGATTTTTGTGGCTCGAAAAACCCAACATTGAGGTAATGCCTTAGTCAAAGGATCTGCTAAGTTCCTTTCAGTGGGTATTTTCTCGATTTGTATTTCCTTCCTACTAATTATCTCTCTGATCAGATGATAGCGGCGAAGCACATGTTTGGATCGTTGATGATACCTTGGCTCTTTCGCCTGTGCAATTGCTTTATTATTGTTGTAGTTGATCGGTATTGCTTCACAATGGCTGGAACCACACCAAGTTTATAAATGAACTTCTTGATCCAAACCGCTTCCTTTGCTGCTTCCGAAGCTGCAATGTATTCTGCCTCAGAGGTAGAATCCGCTACATTATCTTGTTTGGAACTTTTTCAACTCACTGTGCCCCCATTCAAGGTGAACACGTATCTAGACTGAGACCTGGAATCATCCTTGTCTGTCTAGAAGCTAGCATCCGTATACCCGCGTATCACCATGTCACCTTCTCCATATATTAAGAACACATCCTTAGTTCTTCTCAAGTACTTAAGGATTATCTTAACAACAGCCCAATGATCCATTCCTGGATCAGACTGGTATCTACTCGTGACACTTAGAGCAAACGATACATCGAGCCTCGTACATAACATAGCATACATGATAGATCCTATTGCGGATGCATAGGGAATCTTACTCATGTAAATCCTCTCGTCTTCTGTGCGCGGACACATAGACTTCGAAAGGTGTATCCCATGCCTGATGGGTAGGAAACCTTTCTTGGATTCCGACATGCTAAACCTCTTTACCAATTGGTCTATATATGTAGACTGCGAAACTCCAAACTGTTGGGATGTATACTGAAAAGTCTATCTTTTGTATGAACATCTTTATTTTGAAATAAGAATCACATGATCATTATTTGCATATTTTTATGGTTATGCATATTGTCTAATACATTACATTGTAGATAACATGGTGTGTGGTGTCACATGAGAGATCATGTTATCGGCTCCTTGTAAAGTATAAGTATAGGCTCAAAACCGAGATGACTTTGGACAAACCATTGGTATGGTTGTAGTGTGATTTGGTATTGGTTTGTCTTGACCAAAGAATCACACTAGTACACTTTGTGTGTATTGAGCAGGACCGACTTAGAGGTGATTCAATTTATTGTTAACTACATAATCGAATCAGACCTCATATATTATATTATACATTCTCTTAATCCCGATATAATAACGGGCACATATACTTAGTATTCATTTCTTTGATTTACCAATGGGTGAGATTTATAGATTAAATCGATAGGCTCGGTAAGTTAGAAAATGATATTATTTATATGGTGTATCATTTATTATAGGAGAAAACTGTGTCCTATATATTAGGATGATGATGTCCCCTTGAGGAGCTCATAAGGTTCATCATGTAAACCCTGCAGGTGGACTTGGTCCGGCATGATGAAAAGGTTGAGTGGTACTACTCATGGAGTTAGATGTTGATTAATTAATGGTTAGTAAATTAATTAATTGACGGACATTCGAGATCTTAAACACGGGGAGAAAGTGTACAAATAATATATGGAGCCCATATTAACTTATGGGGGTTGGTGAGGTAGATCAATGATAATCCTTTAGTGGATTGGATTATCATTAATGGATCGGACTTTATGTGGGCTTGATCCATTGGGTGGCCAAGATGCAACTCCTCCTCATGGTCCCTATTGTAGCCTATTAATACCTCATGAAGCCTAGATCCAATGGATAGAAACAAAACTCTATATCCAAAGGTAGAGATTAAATTTCTAGATCCGACGGTTGAGATTAAATCTTTAGATTCGACGATTGAGATTAAATCCCTAGAACCAATGGTGGGGATTAAAACAAGGCTTATCCCTCACTCTATAAAAGGAGGCTTTAGGGTTGGCGTGGAGAGAAATTTGGAAGCAATAGAGTTTGGAGTTGGCGGCAAGAGGCTTGGAGTTAGGGTTTGGAGCTTGGCGGCACCAAATAAGGAAATTCTTTCCTTGTCTTCTTCTTCTCCATTGGTGGTCGGCGTCCATACAGCTCCTCTCCCCCCTTGGCCAGCTTCCAAACCCAGCTCTCCTCTTCTCCTAGGCCGGTGGAACCAAGGCTTAGGGTCCTCCCTTGGAGCTTTTGGCCGACGTCCATCTTTCTCCTTCTCCTTGTTAGCCGGCGGCAAGCAACTTGCTTGTTGCTTGGCTAAAGGAAGGAGAAGTGTCTTGTTTCTATTCTTACTCTTGCTTGAAACGAGTAAGGAAAAAAGATTGGTGATCTAGGAGCTTCAACTTTTGGTAGATCGTCGCCCACACGACATCCGAAAGAAGGAAGGTCATACATTAGAAGATCGAGAGGTATAACACTTATCTATCTTCATATCTAACATGTTTGTAATTGTTTTTAATTATATATGCATTATATATTCTGGTTTGTGGCTAAATATACTTGGACCACGAACATAAACACAAAAGTCGGCGATCCGTACATCGTCTATTCCACGGCTATTCGTAGAATAGAGGTTGGTCGCTTGAACAACAAGTTTGTTCAAGTGACTACTCTAATCGAATAGCACGACGATGACAAGGTTGCTTGGGAAATCCCTCTTGTCAAGGATAATTTTTTTTTATCCAGGGACGTAGAAGGGATCGCCATGAATAAGCGACCAAGTTTAAGTGGGAAGCGAAGTGTCCTACCTTCAAGTGGTATCAGAGCAATGGTTTCCGATTTTGTGTGTTTAGGATTCGGTTACTTTTAAGCACTTTTCATATATTATATGTGATGGATAATAATAGGATATGCGTAGGTTAACTCTTTGGTTGCAGGCATAGGATCCAACTATTATGGTCAATGTGTGTATGTGATTGTACGTGTGTTAATGTATATTTTGTTGAATCCTCGGGGTTGACGAGACTAGTATTTGATTTTTGTAAATTAGATACGACATTGTTTATCCATTCTTTTTATTTTAGTTTAATTTCAATCTAGATTTCATGTACACTCCCTTGTGGAGTATAGGATCGATGGATGTAAATTAAAATAGATTTTAGTCTCGGCTCGGATCTCCGGATGGCTCGTACATAGCGTCGGAGGAGCGGACGGGATGGCAATACGACGGGAGACATATTGAAGACAAAAGTCATAATAGTTGGAAAATAATTATTTTTCATATTTATTGCTTATTGTTTGATATGCATGTCGTAGGCTAGAAAATTCCTCAATTTCAAATTACTTAGTGGGAAAGGGAAATTTTTATAAATTCCCATGGCCTCCATTACGATTTTACAAGTGATGCAAACAAACTTGCGCATCGGCTCTAAGTGCCTTCCTCCCCATCGGATGAGTTTGTTTACGGATCACAAGGTCGAATATGGTTATAGGAAATTGTTAAAAAGCATGTGTACTTCCCCATCGGAAGGCACATAACCCAAGATAATTACCTTGGTACCGAGTAATGGTGAACACTTAGATACAAATATAAGTATTCTCCCCATCGGAGTCACTACTTTTATTTGTAGGGCCAAAGAGGAACCAACTATTAATTTTACTTGTGAAAAAGTTAGGTTGACAAGATAGTAAAATTAATGGGTAAAACCTCCTCTTACAAATGTAGAATTCGTATACGTCCACACTATCGTGGCATACAAAATTCTCGATGTTTTGAGTTGTTGATTGATTTTAAAATATTATTGTTTGAGGAATCAATAATTTTTTGAAATCTAATATTTTGATCTATGTGATTCTTAGGTTTTCTTTCAAAATAACTTTCAACCCGCTTACTGTGATACTGAAAGAGAATAAACTTACTGGACCCAACTATGTTGATTGGAAGAGGAATCTTGACATTGTCTTGACTGCTGAGGAATACAAATATGTACTCCTCGAAGAGTGCCCTCCTAAGCCTGCGGATGATTCTGGGGAAAAGGAGAAAGAGAGTTATAAGAAGTGGATAAAGGCCGATGAGATGGCGCGGTGTTATATTTTGGCATCTATGTCAAATGTACTGCAACATTAGCATCAAGCCATGCCCACTACTTATGACATGATGCTCAATCTCAAAGAGCTTTTCGGACACCAGAATCGGGCTGCTAGGCAGAAAACCATGAGGAACTTGATGACAACCACCATGATCGAGGGAACACCCGTGAGGCATCATGTTCTCAAGATGATGGCTCATTTGAATGAGTTGGAAGTCCTTGAAGCTGAGATCGATAGGGAAACACAGGTCGATATCATTCTCCAGTCTCTACCTAGGAGTTTTGAACAGTTTCGCCTAAACTACAACATGAACAAAAGGTTGTATTCGTTGGCGGAGCTTCTGACAAAACTCTAGGTGGCAGAGGGGCTATTTCATCAGAGTGCTTAGGCGCATGCCATAGTGACCCAAAAGGTTTCAACTTCTAAGCCGAAAGACAAGAAGAAGAAGAAACAAGCTGGGGCAAAGGTGATGGGAGGAACTCAGGGAGGAGTGAAGAAGCCGAAAGGCAAGTGCTTCACTTGTAAGCAGACTGGACACTAGAAGAAGGACTACCCCAACCGCAAGCAGAACAAAAGTATATCTTTTGGTCTAGTCATTGAAACTTGTTTAGCGGTGTTATCTACTGACACTTGGTGTGTAGATACGGGAGCCACTTATCATGTTTGCAATACTTGGTAGGGGTTCTAGGAAACCAGACAACTGGCTGAAGGGGAGATTACCGTATACTTGGGCGATGCCACGAAGGTGGCGACTTCTGTAGTGGGAGACATTTATTTATCTTTTGAGAAAAATAAAGTTTTGGTTCTTAAGAATTGCCTTTATGTACCTTTATTTAAAAATAATTTAATTTCAGTTTCTAAATTGTTTATGGATGGATATTCTATTTCTTTTAATGATAGAGTTGTAATAAAGAGTAATAGGGAGGTTATCTGTTCGGGTGCATTGATAGGAAATTTATATACACTAGAACCAAAAGCTCCCACGATGCAAATAGAAGTTAATAACTTATCTTCTAATTCCAATAAGAGAAAAGAACATTCAAAGATGAACCAAACATATCTTTGGCATCTTAGGCTTGGTCATATTAACCTAAGCAGAATTCAAAGGTTGATAGTTGATGGACCTTTGGGTTCATTAGTGGTGGAAGATTTCTCAACCTGCGAATCTTGCTTGGAGGGTAAAATGACCATGAGGGCTTTTAAGGCCAAGGGGTATAGAGCCAAAGATGTGTTAGAATTGGTTCATTCTGATTTGTGTGGTCCTATGTCTATCCAGGCTAGAGGTGGTTTTGAGTATTTTGTCTCTTTTATAGATAATTATTCGAGATATGGATACATTTACTTGATGCGCCGCAAGTCTGAATGCTTTGACAAGTTCAAAGAATTCAAGGCTGATGTGGAGAAACGTCAAGGTAAAAGTATCAAGACACTACGATCTGATTGTGGTGGTGAGTACCTCTTGGGAGAGTCTAGGAATTACTTATCAGAGGCTGAGATTCAATCCCAATTGTCTGCACATGGCACACCCCAGCAGAATGGTGTAGCAGAGCGAAGGAATAGGACTCTTTTGGAGATGGTTTGATCGATGATGAGTTATTCTGAGTTGCCAGATTCGTTCTGGGGATATGCTCTAGATACGGCGGTGTACATTCTGAACTTGGTTCCATCTAAATCAGTGTCTTCTACTCCCACAAAATTGTGTACTGGGTGAATGCCTAGTCTAAGACAAATTCAGATATGGGGGAGTCTAGCACATGTGCTAAAGGCGAATGTTGGTAAGTTGGATCCTCGTACAGAAGTATGCATGTTCATTGGCTATCCTAGACAAATGAAAGGTGGTTTGTTATAGTCCTAGAGATCAGAGGGTGATCGTTAGCACGAACGCCAGATTTCTAGAGGAAGACTATGTGATGAACCATAACCCCATGAGTAAGATTGTTCTGGAGGAATTGAAAGGGGAAGTCACTTCTTCAGTACCACCGGTACAAGAGGATATACCATAAGTCACTGCACCGTGTGTCAAAGAGGATACACTGGTGATACCTCATCGTAGTGGGAGGGTTCTGAGATAGCCTGATAGATTCATGTTATTGGGAGAATTTTATGATTTGGTCCCTGTGAACATGAACCTGATCCCTGGACATATGATGAGGCAATCCAAGATAAAGATGCAGTTTCTTGGCAAAGTGCAATGAATACTGAGATTGAATCTATGGATTCAAATCAGGTCTGGGAGCTAGTAGAACCACCCGATGGTGTAAAAACCATTGGATGCAAGTAGATCTACAAAAGAAAGAGGGGAATATATGGGAAGGTTGAGACCTTCAAAGCGAGGCTTGTTGGGAAGGGGTATACTCAGAAAGAGGGTATCGATTATGAGGAGACCTTTTCGCCGGTAGCCATGCTTAAGTCTATCCGGATTCTCTTATGCATTACAGCTCGTATGGATTATGAGGTGTGGCAGATGGATGTCAATACATCTTTCCTTAATGGAAGTTTTGAAGAAAACATCTATATGAAGCAATCAGAGGGATTCATTGCGGAGGGTAAAGAGCATCTTGTATGTAAGCTTAATCGGTCCATTTATGGATTGAAGCAAGCTTCGAGGTCTTTGAACATCCGATTTGATGAAGTAATCCAGTCTTATGGATTTATTTAAAGTCCGAATGAGTCTTGTGTATACAGGAGATGTGACGGAAACGTAGTGTTATTTCTTGTATTATACGTAGATGACATTTTGTTGATTGGCAACAATATCAAGGTGTTATCGGACCTAAGGGTATGGTTGTCCGAACAGTTTGATATGAAGGACTTGGGAGAAGTGGGACACATCCTTGGGATCAAGGTTAAAAGGGATCGCAGGAAAAGGATGTTGTGCTAATCCCAAGCTTCATACATAGACACGATTATGGATCGTTTTAGCATGCAAAACTCCAAGAAAGGTTTTCTACCTTTCAGGCATGGAGTTCCTTTATCTAAGGAGATGTGTCCTAGAACATCTGAGGAGATAGAGGAGATGAAGGTGGTTCCTTATGCTTCGGCAGTGGGAAGCCTAATGTATGCGATGCTATGTACGAGACTAGATATCTTCTTTGTCGTGGGCATGGTCAGCAGATATCAGAGTAATCTAGGACAGGAAAATTGGACTGCAATAAAGCATATATTGAAGTACCTGAGAAGGACTAGGGATTATATGCTAGTTTACCAGGCAGACCAATTACTCCCTGTGGGTTACACGGATTCTGACTTCTAATCAGATAGGGATAACAGTAAGTCTACCTCAGGTTTTGTGTTTACTTTGGGAGGTGGAGCCATTGTATGGAGAAGTGTCAAGAAGAAATGCGTAGTGGACTCCACCATGGAAGTTGAGTATGTGGCAGCCTCTGAGGCGGCCAAAGAAGCTGTGTGGCTCAGGAACTTCCTGATAGATTTGGATGTGATTCTTGGTTTGCTCAGAATAATCACAATTTATTGTGATAATAGTGGTTCAGTTGTAATCTCGAAGGAACCACGAGCCCATAAGGCAAGTAAACACATAGAGTGCAAGTACCACCTAAAATGAGAAATCGTAAATAGAGGAGAAGTTGTTGTGACCAAGATTGCATCGTAGGATAACCTGTCAGATCCTTTCACTAAGGTCCTTCCGGCGAGAGCTTTTGATAGGCATGTGGAGGGAATGGGGATCAGATGTATGGCAGTTTGAGGACAGCATAGTCTTTTAGTATAAGTGGGAGATTGTTGGGATGTATACTGAAAAGTCTATCGTTTGTATAAACATCTTTATTTTTAAATAAGAATCACATTATCATTGTTTGTATATTTTTATGGTTATGCATATTGTCTAATACATTACATTGTAGATAACATGGTGTGTGGTGTCACACAGGAGATCATGTTATCGGCTCCTTGTAAAGTATAAGTGTATGCTCACAACGAAGATGGCTTTGGACAAACCATTCGTATGGTTGTAGTGTGATTTGGTATTGGTTTGTCTTGACCATAGAATCACACTAGTACACTGTGTGTATTGAGCAGGACCGACTTAGAGGTGATTCGATTTATTGCTGACTACATAATCGAATCAGACCTCATATATTATATTGTACATACTCTTAATCCCGATATAATAACGTGCACATATACTTAGTATTTATTTCTTTGATTTACCAATGTGCGAGATTTAAAGATTAAATCGATAGGCTCGATAAGTTGGAAAATGAAATAATTTATATGGTGTGCCGTTGATTATAGGAGGAAACCGTGTCCTATATATTAGGATGATGATGTCCTTTTGAGGAGCTCATAAGATTCATCATGTAAACCCTGCAGGTGGACTTGGTCCGGCATGAGAAAAGGTTGAGTGGTACTACTCATGGAGTTAGATGTTGATTAATTAATGGTCAGTAAATTAATTAATTGACGGACATTCGAGATCTTAAACACGGGGAGAAAATTTACAAATAATATATGGATCCCATATTAATTTATGGGGGTTGGTGAGGTAGATCAATGATAATATTTTAGTGGATTGGATTTTCATTAATGGATCGGACATTATGTGGGCTTGATCCATTGGGTGGCTAAGATCCAACTCCTCCTCATGGTCCCTATTGTAGCCTATTAATACCTCATGAAGCCTAGATCCAATGGATGGAAACAAAACTCTAGATCCAAAGGTAGAGATTAAATCTCTAGATCCGACGATTGAGATTAAATCTCTAGATCCGACGGTTGAGATTAAATCCCTAGAACCAATGGTGGAGATTAAAACAAGGCTTATCCATTACTCTATAAAAGGAGCCTTTAGGGTTGGCGTGGAGAGCAATTTGGAAGCATGGGAGTTTGGAGTTGGCGACAAGATGCTTGGAGTTAGGGTTTGGAGCTTGGCGGCACCAAATAAGGAAATTCTTTCCTTGTCTTCTTCTTCTCCTTTGGTGGCCAGAATCCATACAGCTTCTCTCCTCCCTTGGCCGGTGTCCAAACCCAGCTCTCCTCTTCTCCTTGGCCGGTGGAACCAAGGCTTAGCATCCTCCCTTGGAGCTTTTGGCCGGCATCCATCTTTCTCCTTTTCCTTGTTTGCCGGCAGTAAGCAACTTGCTTGTTGCTTGTTGGTTGGCTAAAGGAAGGAGAAGGGTCATGTTTATATTCTTCCTCTTGCTCAGAACGAGTAAGGAAGGAAGATTGGTGATCTAGGAGCTTCAACTTTTGGCAGATCGTCGCCCACACAACGTCCGAAAGGAGGAAGGTCTTACAATAGAAGATCGAGAGGTATAACACTTATCTATCTTCATATGTAACATGTTTGTAATTGTTTTTAATTATATATGCATGATATATTCTGGTTTGTGGCTAAATATACTTGGACCCCGAACATAAACACAAAATCCGGCGATCCGTACATCGTCTATTCCGTGGCTATTCGTAGAATAGAGGTTGGTCACTTGAACAACAAGTTTGTTCAAGTGACTACTCTAATCGAATAGCACGACGATGACAAGGTTGCTTGGGCAATCCCTCTTGTCAAGGATAAATTTTTTTTATCCGGGGACATAGAAAGGATCGCCATGAACAAGTGACCGAGTTGAAGTGGGAACCGAAGTTTCCTACCTTCACAAACAACCGTTTCGATCTATCTCTATAGATCTTAATCCTGAGGATGTAAGTTGCTTCTCCAAGGTCTTTCATGGAGAATGTCTTGGACAACAAAATCTTAACTGACTGTAAGACTAAAACATCGTTTCTTATAAGTAATATGTCATCGACATACAATACTAGGAACACGACTGCGCTCCCACTAACCTTCTTGTACACACAAGATTCGTCTGGATTTTGTGAGAAATCAAACCTTTTGATTGTCTCATCAAAATCGATATTCCAACTCCTGGATGCTTGCTTCAATCCATATATGGACCGTCGCAATTTACATACCTTGGTTTTATCAACCGATGTGAAACCCTCAGGCTGTATCATATACACGTCCTCGAGCAGTTTTCCATTAAGGAAAGTTGTTTTCACATCCATCTGCCTTATCTTATAATCATAATGAGCCGCTATGGCCAGGAGCATTCGAATGTATTTAAGCATAGCAACAGGCGAATAGGTTTCGTCATAATCAACACCTTGTTTTTGACGATATCCTTTCGCCACCAATCTAGCCTTATAGATAATCACATTACCATCCATGTCAATTTTCTTCTTGAAAACCCACTTGCACCCTATAGGCTTTATGCCTTCAGGTGGGTCAACCAAGTTCCAAACTTGGTTTTCATACATGGAATCCATTTCTGACTTCATTTCTTCAAGCCACTTATCCCTTTCTGAACTTGTCAGAACTTCTTCATAACTGGTAGGCTCCTCAACATCAATGAGTAACACATCATTCGATTCACTTACGAGAAATCCATATCTCTCAGGGATATTGCGTGCTCTACCAGATCTATGAAGATGTGGTGTTTTAATAGGTCCAGCTGATTGCTCATCACTATGAGTTATCGACTATTGTGCTTCACTAGGTATCTCATCAATGTCTATTTGAGTCTCTCGAGCCTCCTCAAGCTCGAAGACACTCCCACTATTTTCTTGCAAGAGAAACTCTTTCTCTAGAAACACAGCATGCCTTGAAACAAACATCTTTTGTTCCACAGGATGATAGAATTGGTAACCCTTTGTTTCCTTAGGGTATCCAATAAATAGACATTTATTAGACTTAGCATCCAATTTGTCTGATACAGTCAACTTCACATAAGCAGGGCAACCCCATATCTTCAAGTAAGATACATGAGGTTTCTTACTATTCCATATCTCATATATAGTAATAGAGACTACCTTGGTTGGCATTCTGTTTAACAAGTAAATAGCTGTCTGTAGCGCATAGCCCCAAAAGGACTTGGGAAGATTCGCATGATTCATCATTGACCTGACCATGTCCAACAAGGTTCGGTTATGCCTCTCAGATACACCATTATACTGTGGTGTATTTGGCGGAGTCCATTGAGACAATATACCATTGCCTCTTAGATAATCTAGAAACTCTTGACTTAAGTATTCACCACCTCTATCCGATCGAAGTATTTTAATACTCTTGTCATGTTTTTTTCTCTACTTCATTTCTTAATTCTTTGAACCTTTCAAAGGCTTCAGACTTGTGTTTCATCAATAACACATACCCAAACCGTGAGTGATCATCAGTGAAGGTAATGAAGCAGCTATAGCCTCCCAAAGCTTGAGTTGACATAGGTCCACATACATCAGTATGTATTAGACCTAGCAACTCTCCCACTCGTTCACCTTTTCCTGTAAAAGGTAACTTAGTCATCTTGTCTTTTAAGCATGATTCGCATGTATCGTATGAATCCAATTCAAACGATTCTAGAATTCCACATCGGTGTAATTCAGGCATGCATTTCTTGCTTGCATGGCCAAGATGACAATGCCACATATAGGAGTCTAATTGATTATCCTATCGAGCACGCTTGTTGCTCGCTTCGATATTTAAAATGTCACTGGGTATGTCCAACGTATAAATACCATTGCTGAAAGTTCCAGTTCCATAAAGTACGTCATTCAAAATTATGCAACAACAATTGTTACTAAAAGTTAAATGGTACCCATTTCTATTTAAATAAGAAATAAAAATGATGTTCTTTATCAACGAAAGAACATAAAAGCAATTATCTAGTTCTAAGACATGTCCTATAGGGAGTTTCAACAAATATATTCCGATGGCGAGTGCAACAACCGTTGCTCCATTCCCAACATATAAATTTGACTCTCCCTTGACGAGTCTTCTTCTATTCCTTAGCCCATGTATGACATTACATATATGTGAGCCACACCCAGTATCCAATACCCAAGTGTTTGAGGAAATAAAATGACAATCAATAACGAAGATATCTGAAGAAGATGGGGCATCCGATGCCTTATTCTTCTTCACGAACTCAAGATAAATCTTGCAATTTCTTCGCCAATGGTCCTTCTTGCCATAATGATGGCAAGTGCCCTTTTGAGTTGGTTCTGCATTTTTAGCCTTTTTCTTCTTCCCCTTCTGTTGTTCCTTTGACTTCCTCTTAAAACTTTTCTTCGAGGAATCAACTAACAACACCGTCCCCTGCTCATGCTTTTCAGAAGGCTCCACAGTCTTCAGCATGTTGAGCAGTATCACAGATGAACCTTCTTGCATCTCAGAGGTGAAGAGGAGCTTAGAGACTTTGAACCTTTCGAATCTCACTTGCTCATCAACCAACTCATAAAGATGAAAGACTATGGTATGAGCATCCATATGCTCATGCTGCTTCCGCAGCTTGGGTTCCATCGCAGCTAGCATGATGCAACTCACTTGCTCAGAATCACTCACATGTTTCTTATGGGCCAACAATTGGTCCGGTTTGCATCATCACTAGGACGGGTGGGAAGAGACGCTTTGAGGACATACTCAAGCTTTTCCACCTTGAGAACAATTCTCAAGTTTCTAAGCCAGTCCAAGAAGTTCGGCCCAGTCAATTTATTCGAATTCAAAATAGAACGCAAATTCAAAGACATCATGATCAATCAATTAAACTAGAAATAAAAAATGAGCATATATGAGAAAATGATTTTAAAATGCATCAACATACATTTATAAATCCCATTCATTTTTCGAATTTCAAAAACCCCAAAATCACTTCGGGAGATCATAGGTCCATCTCCGAATGGGTTGATATCCAACATAGATATGAACAACCTTGGAGAGAGTCCAACAAGCCATTCATAACTACGATGGTAGGTATCAAATATACCGATTGCATATCACATATATGCAACTATCACAATGTGCTATCAACTTATTTAATGTTCACACATACATCGGGTTGTTAACACATTAACAAGTATGCATCATATGCATAGCACCCAACTTCACCCCCCTTCACATCGACCTTGGAGAGAGTCCAACAAGCCGATGCCCCAGGTTAAAGCCAACCCATTAATCGAGAAATAGTTTTAATATGGTTAGAGTGCATTCAACCAATTAGCCTGGCTTGGAGAGAGTCCAACAACCAAAGCTAATGATTGACCTCTGACTCTTACCATATTAGTATTAAACTATTCCATGGTTTGAATATGTTCGGGTTCGAGCCGGGCTTGGAGAGAGTCCAACAACCCAAACAAGAAACGGAACTTTGGTTCTAACCATATTAATGGAAGGTGTAGGCTTTAATATTGAGTAAGGGTTTTTATGTCTCATCCTCTTTTCATGCAAATAACTAATATCTACATGGCATGACATACATCTACATGTCACGACACGCATGACATAATGATATGCATCTAATGAAATTACATGGCATACTATTATTACATGTACAAAATTTTCTTATATGTCATAACTATTTATGGAAATAAAATATGTTTGAGATTTGATTCTCCAAATCAAATCATGATTAAATTAGGAAACAAATTTCCAAATCTAATCACATATTTTATTTGTGGAAAGTGTTGATTAAGGAAAGTCAATTTAGGAAACAAAATTTCCTAAATCATCAAAACTACTTATGGAAATAAAATATTTTAAGATTTGATTTCCCAAATCAAATCATGATTAAATTAGGAAACAAATTTTCAAATCTAATCAAATATTTTATTTATGGAAAATATCAATTTCCATAAAATCTTCTAAACTTTCCAAAATTAAAAAATTTCATAAATACTTATAACTTTCCAAAAGTAGAACATTTCCATAAATGCCATTATGACTATTGCAAAATAATTTTACGATTATGTCAAAACACAACCTGGGATCTGATACCACTTTTGGGTTTTCGACACCGCGGTGAGTGTGTTCGAACATGTTTCATAAACATGTGCACAGCGGAAGAAATAAAAATAATAAATCTAATTTATTACAACACACACACCACACACATGCATAGTATAACATGTGTAGACATAATCATAGTTTCAAATTTTACAATTAAAGGAAATTTATTCTACGTATACCTTACGTATCACGTGTAACGGGAAAGACATCAACCGGAGCGATCCTTGCTAGAATCGCCTCTATCCGTATCTACGCCGAGTATCATCGGGATGAATTCACAAAGTCATGAGCCTCATCTTCGTACGAGTCACTAGCCTCGTGTCGAAGATGATGTGATCGAGAGAAGATCACAATCCGAATCAAAATTAGGATTCAAAATGAGTCCTCAAAAACTCGCTTCTCCCTCTAGGAGAGTATTAACAACCGTTTAAGCGAATCCATAAATTCTCCACCTCTGAGATTGCTTCGAATCGAATCCTATCCTTGTCGGAGCTCCAAACGATGCTCTGACACGAAATAAACAAGTTGTCCAAAAAACTGGACAGCTTTGGTGGAGGATTAGCGCCGGCCAAATAAGGAAGCTAGATGCTCACCTTGCAGCCGGAGCCAAGGAAGATCACCGGAGGGTCGCCGGCTGAAGCTTGGACGCTGGCAAGGATCTTGGACGGTGGCACAAGGGTGGGTGGCGGCTAGGGTATGGGCGCCGACCACAAGAGGAGAAAAGGCAGGGGCCGCAACTTGGATTAGGGCTCTCATTAAACCCTTGAGCCCTATTTTATAGAGAACAAATTCTTCTAATGGTTATTGGTTCATAACCAAAATCCGTTAACCCGCTCCATTAATTTAAGTTAAAATAAACCAAACCGATTTGTCTATTTTAAGTTAAAACGAACCGAACGAACTTTGGTTCATTCGTTTAAAACAAACCAAACCCCTTTGTCTTATTCTCCACCATTGGATTAGAACCAAACCAATTTGGTTCATCCATCATATCTTCATAAGACATGGCCCATCCATGCTTCCATTGCATCTGAAACGATTTCATGCTCGCTCCTCGTTTGGTCCAACCAAACCTAGTTTCTCTCGGTCTGAGAATCTCATTCTCAATATCATTTTAAATCCTTCATATTACACTCATTGTACATGTGACCAAATAGGTTCTCGATTTATGTTGGCCGTCTATAATTAACCATTAATTATAGAACGATAATGAGTGGCACCTAGTAGTACATGATCCCCAATTAACCGAAAAGATCAACCGTTGATCTAGAACTATTTCTGAAACCTTCAGCAGCTACAATGAATCGTGCCCCATTCTCTGCACTCATCTTATACCCACTTGGTTCAGGACATGGTCTATTGTGTCAGTCCCCACTAGGTGATGGTTTTGCATGAAAACTTTGATACCACTTGATGGTAGGAAACTTCGCTTCCCACTTCAACTCGATCGCTTGTTCATGGCGATCCCATAGATCTCCCTGGATTAAAAAATTTATCCCTGACAAGAGGGATTACCCAAGCAACTGTTTCATCATCGTGCTATTCGATTAGAGTAGTCACTTGAAACACACTTGTTGTTCAAGTAACCAACCTCTATTCTACGAATAGCCACGGAATAGACGATGTACGGATAGTTGGCTTTTGTGTTTATGTTCGGGGTCCAAGTTATATTAGCCATAAAACAGAATATATAACATTCATATAATTGATAAACAAATATAAACATGTTACAAAAGAAAATAGACAATCGATATACCTCTCGATCTTCTATTGTATGACCTTCCTCCTTTTGGACGTCGTGTGGGCGATGATCTACCAAAAGTTAAAGCTCCTAGATCACGAATCTTCCTTCCTTGCTCACTCCGAACAAGAGGAAGTATAGAAACAAGACACTCCTTCTTTCAACCAACCACCAAGCTCCAAGGTTGGTGCTTGCCGCCGGCCAAGAAGGAGAAGGAGAATAAGATGGAAACCGGCCAAGACTCCAATAGAAGACCCTAAGTCTTGTTTCCACCGTCCAAGGAGAAGTAGAAGGGCTGGTTTGGATGCCGACCAAGGGAGGGAAGGCTGGTATGGGCGCCGGCCACCAAGGGAGAAGAAGAAGATAACGAAAAGCTTTCCTTATTTGGTGCCGCCAACCCCAAACCCTAATCTCCAAGCTTTACGCCCACCTTAACCCTAATCCTATCTCTAATGGGATTTTTTTGCCGCCCACCCCCTCCTCTCCTTTTATAGAGTTAGGGATAAACCTTGTTTTAATCTCCACCATTGGTTCTAGGGATTTAATCTCAACCATCAAATCTAGAGATTTAATCTCAACCGTTGAATCTAGAGATTTAATCTCAACCTTTGGATCTAGAGTTTTGTCTTCATTCATTGGATCTAGGCTTCATGAGGTATTAATAGGCTACAATAGGGATCATGAGGAGGAGTTGGATCTTGGCCACCCAATGGATCAAGCCCACATAAAGGCCGGTCCATTAATGATAATCCAATCTACTAAAGGATTATCATTGATCTACCTCACCAACCCCCATAAGTTAATATGGGCTCCATATATTATATGTACATTTTCTCCCCGTGTTTAAGATCTCGAATGACCGTCGATTAATTAATTTACTGACAATTAATTAATCAACATCTAACTCCATGAGTAGTACCACTCAACCTTTTCATCATACCGGACCAAGTCCACCTGTAGGGTTTACATGATGAACCTTATGAGCTCCTCAAGGGGACATCATCATCCTAATATATAGTGTTGGTGCAATAATGCTCCAAGCATTTATATGTTTTGATGTTTGGCTAATCATCTAAGTTAGGCAATATCTTGTGATCTAATTACGAATGTGTTTAAGTGACAGGGAAATCCAAGGATGAAGTACTTGGTAAAAGGAAGTCCAAGTATGATCTTTGAAAAGGAAGTCCAAGGGATGGACTTGGCGGCATAAGACCAAGCTTGTAGTCTTGGAAGCATAAAGTCCAAAGTGAACCTTGGCAAAGGATGTCCAAAGTAAAGTCTTGGCAGCATAAGTCCAAGCTTGTAGTCTTGGCGGCGTAAAGTCCAAGCATTTGGCAACCCAAGACATGACGAAACCGAAGGAAGCTCTTGGAAGCAAAGCGCAAAGGATGAACAAGTCGCGGACTCGGAGGGATCCTGAAGGCGCAAGGCTTATTAAGGAGCTAGAAGGTTAAGTCTAGGTCTAGGGTATAAAATCAAGTATGAATTACTCATACTTGATGAGTATCGATCGGCGATCGATGTATCGATCGTAGTCGGAGATCGGCCCGATCTCGGGTGATACCCTAACTATCGATCGACTACTTTGGGCATATCGATCGGTGATCTTGTTATCGATCGCCAAGGAATCGATCGGTGATCGAGAAATATCGCCACGAGAATGCGGTCTCACTCATTCGCCTTGATCACTTGACTAATCACCCCATCAATCGACTGATGGAGAGATCAGTCGACTGATCACCTGGCCGTTGGAGATTGCGGCTACGAATCTCTGTGGAGATCGCGTTTCAGAAGCTGTTGGCTTGGCGCGATCGTGATGGCATGCATCACGGTCGTGATCGGCATACGGAAAAATAGCCCCTCTTCTATAAAAAGGGGTCATGGGAAGCTTGGTGAGTCTAGTGCTCTTAATCCTAACTACATCCTCGTGCTCACCAAGCTTCCTAAGTGTTTTTAGTGATTCAAAACCTCCTCTTCTCTTTTTCTTGATCATCCATCATTGTAAAGAAGAGGAGATCATTGTAAGAAAGGTTTCTCCACCTTGGTTCATCCAAAGGAGAAGATAGTGAAGCTTGGCTAGGACTAATCCACCTTACGGATTGCCGTGGAGTAGGAGCGTCATCTCCGAACCACGTAACATCGGGTGTTAGCATTGGTTTCGTATTTCTTATTCGTATTCATTTTCATATTTGTATTGCTTCCGCTAACTTGTTTGTAGAATCGAAGAAACGCTAATCACCCCCCCCCCCTCTAGCTATTCCAAGGGTCCTAACAAGTGGTATCAGAGCCCGGATTGCTTGGAAGATCTCACCATCAACCAAGGCATCAATGGCTCTTCAAGAGGGATATAGCATCGCCAAGCCACCACTCTTCGATGGGAGTCACTTCGCATATTGGAAAGGTAGGATGAAATACTATTTAATGAGTAATATTGAAATTTGGCATAGTGTTGTAGATGGCTTCAAGGAACCGGTGGATGAACGTGGAAACCCTATTCTGAGCAAGGATTGGACAAGAGAAATGAATAGGAGTTTCGAGTCAAATGCAAAAGCGGTACTCACCATCCAATATGGGATTACCATGGAGCAACTTAACAAGGTGGGACCCTTCGAATCCGCCAAGGAATTATGGGAAAAGCTCATTGAGCTAAATGAAGGTTCCAAGGAATCAAAGAGGGCCAAGAAGGACCTATTGATTGGACAACTTCAAGCCTTCCAAATGAAGATGCATGAAACCGTAAGTCAAATGCATGGAAGGTTCAAAGAAATTGTTAACGGACTCCATATCATAGGTGAGCGAGTTGACAATCGGGATTTGGTAAGGTATATTTTACAATCATTTCCTAGAAATTCTTTATGGACTTCTATAGTTGATGCAATTAAGGTAACTAGAGATTTATCTCAAATTAAAATTGATGAATTGTTTTGTGAGTTTGAATTACATGAGCAAACTAACATGTCCTCTAAGGAAAAGGGTTTAGCTCTATTCGTTGAAAAGAAGGACAAGAAAGAAAAGAAGAAGAAGGAAAGAAAAGAAGCATCATCATCATCCAAGTCGGAGGATGAGTCAAGTAGTGATGGAGACTCATCTAGTGAAATGGTAAATTTCATCAAGAAGCTTTATAGGAAGTCAAGAGAGTTCAAGAATAGAGAAGCAAGGAAGGGGTCTCATTCCTCAAAAGGTAAATTTAATGGTAATTCAAGTTTTAATAATAATGTGATTTGCCATGCTTGCAACAAGAAGGGGCACATAAAGCCGAATTGCCCAGAGCTAAAAAGAAGGAGGAAAAGAAAAGAAAAAGAAGGACAAAAAGGAAAAGAAGAAGAAGGAGGCCATGGTGGCTCAAACCACATGGGACACACCAAGCATTGAAGATTCTTCCTCCGATGATGAGCTTTGCCACATCACACGCCATGTGGCACTCATGGCCCTAGGAGATGATTCGAGCACCTCAAGCCAAGAAGATTCCTCAAGCGATGAATTGTCATCTAGTGACGATGAGGTAATGAACTCTCCTAAGGTTAAGCTCCTTTTTAAATCAATTGCCTATCTTAAAGAAGCTCTAGATAAGTCAAAATCTAAGGTTAAAAGCATGAAGGTAGAACTAAAAGCCATTAGAAATGAAAAACCCTCACATATTGACTCTTGCATGCTTAAAGAAGAAAATGATAAACTTAAGGATGAGGTTAGTGAATTAAAAGCATGTTTAGAAAAATTTTCAAATGGATCAAAGTGTCTTGATATGATTCTTAGTAGACAAAGAGCGGTTTATAACAAGGCCGGTTTAGGGTATAAGCCAAAAGAAAAAGAAGTTGCTTACATTTCATTAATAAATAGGAAAGCAACTATTAAGGGTAAGGTTAAGAAAGCTTGAGTACCTAAGAAGTTTTTACTTAATGTTACCGGTCCAAATGTTTGGGTACCAAAAGCTTGTGTTTTTCATGTGATTTAGGTAGGAGAGCGAGGTATGTGGATTGTGGATAGCGGTTGCTCAACACATATGACCGGGGATGTGAGCAAGTTCTCCAAAATTAAATATGTGAAGAAGGGAGCGGTGTCTTTTGGGAATAGTGGAAAACTCAAGATATTAGGTAGAGGTACAATTGAGGTATCCCCCAAAATTGTTATTCACAAAGTCTTGCTAGTTGAAAATATGAAGTTTAATCTATTGAGTGTTAGTCAACTTTGTGATGCAAACTATCATGTTTCCTTTGAATCCTCTAAATGCATGATTAGACACAAGGAATTAAATGATTGCATGTTAGTTGGATATAGGAAGTCAAATATCTATTATGTTGATCTTTCATATGCTTCTAACATTTCTACTAAGTATTTTGTTGCAAAAGAAGAGGAATGTTGGCTATGGCATAGAAGATTGGGGCACATCAACATGAAAAACATAGCCAAGGTAGCCAAGATGGAGTTGGTCAAAGGGCTACCAAAGATCAAGTATGTCAAGAACAAATTGTGTGATGCATGCCAAGAAGGAAAACAAACAAAGGCATCACACAAAGGTAAAACTCTAACTAACACATCTTTACCATTAGAGTTATTGCATCTTGACTTATTTGATTGTCATAGTACTCCATCTTTAAATGGTAATAAATATTGCTTGGTTATAGTAGATGATTTTTCTAGGTATACTTGGGTCTATTTTATGAAACATAAGGATGATACCTTAGAAATAATCATAGGATTTAGTAAAAGGGTTGAAAATGAAAAGAGTCTCAAAATCAACCGGATCCGTAGTGATCATGGTGGTGAATTTGAGAACTCAAAATTTTCACAATTTTATTTAGAACAAGGGTACAAGCATGAGTTCTCTTGTCCAAGAACACCCCAACAAAATGGGGTGGTGGAAAGGAGAAATCGTGGCTCTACAAGAGGCCGCTAGGACCATGCTTAATGCATATTCACTTCCTAGCTACTTGTGGGCGGAAGCGGTGAATACCGCTTGCTATATCCAAAATAGGGTTCAAATCCATAGGTTTTTAGGAAAAACACCTTTTGAACTATGGAATGGAACTATTCCCACAATTCACTATTTCAAAGTCTTTGGGTGTAAAGTGTATATCTTAAATACCAAAGATAACTTAGGGAAATTTGAATCTAAAGCGGATGAGGGAATCCTAGTTGGATACTCATCCACAAGTAGAGGGTATAGAGTCTATAATAAGAGAACCAAGGGATTGAGGAGTCCTCAAATGTTAAATTTGATGAAACCACTAGTACCTACCCTAGAAAGTCCTCCATTGATAAGGATATTAATGACAATAATCAAGACATTACCCAAAAACTTTAAAATTTGACCATTAGGGGTAATGATCAAGGGGGAGGAAGAGGAGACTCCGATGATGAAAGAAGGGTGGAAGATAACAATGATCAAATTGAAACCCCTTCTAGAAACCTAAGAATTCATCAAGATCATCCACTTGACCAAGTAGTAGGAGATTTATCTCAAGGAGTAAGAACTAGGTCATTTCATAGACCTCCTACTAGTCAAGTTGCTCTTATCTCACAAATTGAGCCCAAATCGATCAATGATGCATTACATGATCCGGATTGGATTTTGGCAATGCAAGATGAATTGGCTCAATTTGAGAGAAGTCAAGTGTGGGAATTAGTACCTAGACCCAATGATAGCACCATAATTACTACAAGATGGGTCTTTAGGAATAAATTAGATGATCAAGGAAATATCACTAGGAATAAGGCTAGGTTGGTTGCTAGGGGATTTAATCTAGTTGAGGGGCTTGACTATGATGAGACTTATGCCCCGGTTGCTAGATTAGAATCTATTAGAATTCTCCTAGGATATGCTTCCTATATGGGATTTAAACTTTACCAAATGGATGTTAAATCCGCATTCTTAAATGGTTTTATTAAGGAGGAAGTATATGTGGAGCAACCACCCGAGTTTGAGAACATAGATTATCCAAATCATGTATGCAAGCTTAGGAAAGCATTATATGGGTTAAAACAAGCTCCTAGGGCATGGTATGAAAGATTGTCATCATTCTTAATTTCTAAGGATTTTAGAAGAGGACAAGTAGATCAAACTTTGTTTATAAAGTCAACATTGAAAGATATATTCATAGCCCAAGTATATGTTGATGATATCATCTTTGGGTCAACAAATAATGATCTTCTTCAAGACTTTATAAAAAATATGGAAAATGAATTTGAAATGAGTTTGGTTGGAGAGCTTACCTTTTTCCTAGGCTTACAAGTCAAACAAACCAATGAGGGTATTCATATTTATCAAACCAAATATGCAAATGAAATGATCAAGAAATTTGGTTTGGAAAATGCCAAAATTGTAACCACTCCTATGGCCACTAGCATTAGAATAGATAGTGATCATGAAGGTAAATCAATTGATCTTAAACTTTATAGGAGTATGATTGGTAGCCTACTATACCTAACCGCTAGTAGACCCGACATTTTATTTGCGGTAGGTATGTGTGCAAGATACCAATCTTGTGCCAAAGAATCACATTTGGTAGCCGTCAAAAGAATATTAAGATATATTAAAGGCACCCTAAATGTAGGACTTTGGTATCCTAGGACTAGATCATTTGAATTGCTTGGTTATACCGATTCCGATTATGCCGGGTGCAAATTGGATAGGAAAAGTACTAGTGGTGGATGCCAATTTCTTGGGTCCTCCCTAGTTAGTTGGAGTAGTAGGAAGCAACATTGTGTTGCTTTATCAACCACCGAAGCCGAATATCTGGCTATGGGTGGTTGTGTAGCTCAATTACTTTGGATGAGGCATACTCTTATGGACTATGAGCTACACTACTCTAACATTAAAGTTTATTGTGATAATGTGAGTACCATCAACTTGACCAAAAATCCGGTACATCACTCTAGGACCAAGCACATTGAAGTGAAACATCACTTCATAAGAGATCATGTGGCAAGAGGGGACATTGAACTTAATTATGTAGAATCTAAGTCCAATCTTGCCGATATCTTCACCAAAGCTCTTCCCGAAAATGAATTTTCATCTTTAAGGAGAGAGCTTGGTATGTGCCTTGTAGAGTAAAATTCTAGGTTTGCATGATCCCATGTTTATATGTTATCTTTATGCCTTGATACATCTCACAAAAAGCCTTAAGAAACCTTGATTTTTGTATTGAGACACTTAGAACCATGTGAGATGATAGGGAAGGTGTAGTTGGCTCATCATGCTTGTTATGATGCATTACTATGAGTCAATGACACACCTAGAGACATAAATACCTTATGGACCAACCATTGGGAAGGCTTGTATTCAAGTAATGAGTACATAGCTCTAAGAACATGGTTGGAAATTCCAAATCATATATATTTTAAACTATGTTCATTATATTTTGGAAAACAGTTTTCAAGTGAATCATAAAAGTGATACAAAGGTTGAAAATTCTTTAGAACTTTTGTAAGTTTCCAAATTTGTATCAATCTTGGAATCTGGAAAACATATATTTTTCAAATTATTTTTCCTTAATAAAGTATGATTTCAGAAATGTGTACGCAAAATTTCGTGATTTTTCGAGATTTCTGGAATTTTTACCGCATTTCTGAAAATGGGCTGAAAAGGCTGAAATTTCGATTTCAGGCGTAGCAGTCGACTGGTTCAGATACCAGTCGACTGATACACTAGGTTTTCTGATAATAAGCTCCATTTTCTGATATTTGGTGTAGTTTTGATGTCCTAACACTCTAGTATGATAATATTGCGTATAAACGAGTTTTAGGACTGCTCAATACAGTGGTTTAGGGGGGGTTTCAATAAATTCTATCCTTTTATCCCCAAAACTATTGTTGGTGCAAAGTTAGGATTTAACTTTTGAATTTTAGATTATGCTTTGCTTAAAATGTAATTTACATCCTATCTTGGATTAAGGGGGAGCTTAATTTCAATCTAATACCTTAGTCCAAGATCCAACATTCTTAATTCTTTCATCCTTCTCTTTTTGATGTATGTCAAAGGGGGAGAAGGAATGCTTAAGTTAGATGATTATGTGTGTATCTTTAAAGACCTAACTTAAATGATTGTCAAACATCAAAAATGGGGAGATTGTTGGTGCAACAATGCTCAAAGAATTTATATGTTTTGATGTTTGGCTAATCATCTAAGTTAGGCAATATCTTGTGATCTAATTACGAATGTCTTTAAGTGACATGGAAATCCAAGGATGAAGTACTTGGTAAAAGGAAGTCCAAGTATGATCTTGGCAAAGGAAGTCCAAGGGATGGACTTGGCGGCATAAGACCAAGCTTGTAGTCTTGGCAGCATAAAGTCCAAAGTGAACCTTGGCAAAGGAAGTCCAAAGTAAAGTCTTGGCAGCATAAGTCCAAGCTTGTAGTCTTGGCGGCGTAAAGTCCAAGCATTTGGCAACCCAAGACATGACGAAACCGAAGGAAGCTCTTGGAAGCAAAGCGCAAAGGATGAACAAGTCGCGGACTCGGAGGGATCCTGAAGGCGCAAGACTTATTAAGGAGCTAGAAGGTTAAGTCTAGGTCTAGGGTATAAAATCAAGTATGAATTACTCATACTGATGTATCGATCGGCCGATCGTCAGCGATCGACCGATCCGGGTGATACCCTAACTATCGATTGCTTTGGGCATATCGGTCGAATCATTGCTATCGATCCGACCGATCAAGGGAAATATCGCCTGAATGCAGTCTCACTCGACTGCTGCCTTGATCACTCGACTGATCACCCCATCAGTCGACTGATGGAGAGATCAGTCGACTGATCACCTGGCCGTTGGATATTGCGGCTATGAATCTCTGTGGAGATCGCGTTTCAGAAGCCGTTGGCTTCGGCGGCAGTCGACTGATGGCATGCATCAGTCGACTGATCGACGCCCAACGGGAAAAACAGCCCCTCTTCTATAAAAAGGGACCATGGGAAGCTTGGTGAGGCTAGTGCTCTTAATCCTAACTACATCCTCGTGCTCACCAAGCTTCCTAAGTGTTTTTAGTGATTCAAAACCTCCTCTTCTCTTGTTCTTGATCATCCATCATTGTAAAGAAGAGGAGATCATTGTAAGAAAGGTTTCTCCACCTTGGTTCATCCAAAGGAGAAGATAGTGAAGCTTGGCTAGGACTAATCCACCTTACGGATTGCCATGGAGTAGGAGCGTCATCTCCGAACCACGTAACATCGGGTGTTAGCATTGGTTTCGTATTTCTTATTCGTATTCATTTTCATATTTGTATTGCTTCCGCTAACTTGTTTGTAGAATCGAAGAAACGCTAATCACCCCCCCTCTAGCTATTCCAAGGGTCCTAACATATAGGACACGGTTTCCTCCTATAATCAATGACACACCATATAAATAATATCATTTCCTAACTTACCGAGCCTGTTGATTTAATCTATAAATCTCGCCCATGAAGGGTTTGATCAATCTGTGAGGGGAAACTTCGCTTCCCACTTCAACTCGGTCGCTTGTTCATGGCGATCCCATCGATGTCCCCGGATTAAAAATTTAATCCTAGATAAAAGGGAACACCCAAGCAACCTTGTCATCATCGTGCTATTCGTTTAGATTAGTTACTTGAACAAACTTATTGTTCAAGTGACCAACCTCTATTCCATGAATAGCCGCGGAATAGACGATGTATAGATCGTCGGCTTTTGTATTTATGTTTGGGATCCAAGTATTATTTAGCCACAAATAGAATATATCATGCTCATAATTGAAAAACAAATACAAACATGTAACATATGAAAATAGAGAATCGATATACCTCACGATCTTCTATTGTATGACCTTCCTCCTTTCGGACGTCGTGTGGGCGACGTTCCACCAAAAGTTGAAGCTCCTAGATCACCAATCTTCCTTACTTGTTCACTCCAAACAAAAGAATATCATAAAAAAAACTCTTCTCTTATCTAGGACCAACCATCAAGCTCCAAGCTTGATGCTTGCCGCTGGCCCAAAGAGGATGAAGATTAGAAGTGTAGGCACCGACCAAAAGCTTCAAGGAAAGAATCCCTAGCTCTTGTTTCCACCGGCCAAGGAGAAGAAGAGGAATAGGTTGAGCTCTGGCCAAGGTAAAGAGGAGAACAATGGGCACCGGCAATCACCTTAGGAAGAAGAAAGAAAACCCTCCATAGTTGCCACCCAAGCACCCTCTCAAACCCTAGCCGCCCAACCTAAATCCTAACCTAACTAGGATTTCTTGCCACCCAAGGAAGCAAACCCTAATCTCCTAAGCCATAGATGAAGGGGAGAAGGTTGGATGCCAGACAAACCAAGGAGAGAAGAGGGAAGAAGGGTGCCGACCACCTCAAGGAAGAAGAAGAAGAAAACATCTTTCCTTAATTGTGGCCACCCAAAACCCTAAGCCTCCCTTGCCCTTGCCGCCCAAAACCCTAGCCCCCTTTTCTCTATTATATTCTTGCCGCCCACCCTCAAGACCATATTTATAGAGTTAGGCTTATGGCTTGATTTAATCTCCACCATTGGTTCTAGAGATTTAATCTCAATCGTTAGATCTAGAGATTTAATCTCAACCATCGGATTTAGAGATTTAATCTCTACCTTTGGATCTAGAGTTTTGTTTTCATCCATTGGATCTAAGCTTCATGAGGTTTTAATAGGCTACAATAGGGACCATGCGGAAGAGTTGGATCTTCGCCACCCATGGATCAAGCCCACATAAAGTCCGATCCATTAATGATTATCCAATCCACTAGAGGATTATCATTGATCTACCTCACCAACCCCCATAAATGAATATGGGCTCCATATATTATTTGTACATTTTCTCCCCGTGTTTAAGATCTCGAATGTCCATCAATTAATTAATTTACTGACCATTAATTAATCAACTTCTAACTCCATGAGTAGTACCACTCAACCTTTTCATAATGCCGGACCAAGTCCACCTGTAGGGTTTACATGATGAACCTTATGAGCTCCTCAAGGGGACATCATCATCCTAATATATAGGACATGATTTCCTCCTATAATCAACGACACACCATATAAATAATATCATTTCCCAACTTACCGAGCCTATCGATTTAATCTATAAATCTCGCCAATTGGTAATTCAAAGAAATGAATATTAAGTATATGTGCCCGTTATTATATCTGGATTAAGAGCATGTACAATATAATATCCGAGGTCCGATTCGATTATGTAGTCAGCAATAAATCGAATCACCTCTAAGTCAGTCCTGCTCAATACACACAAAGTGCACTAGTGTGAATCTATGGTCAAGGCAAACCAATACAAAATCACACTACAACCATTCCAATGGTTTGTCCAAAGTCATCTTGGTTGTGAGCCTTTACTTATATTTTACAAGGTGTCGATAACATGGTTTCCCGTCTGACAACACACACCATGTTATCTACAATGTAAAGTATTAGACAATATGCATAACCATAAAAATATGCAGACAATGATCATGTGATTCTTATTTCAAAAATAAAGATGTTCATACAAAAAATAGACTTTTCAGTATACATCTCAACAACCCATTGGTAAATCAAAGAAATAAATACTAAGTATATTTGCCTATTTTTATATCAGGATTAAGAGCATGTACAATATAATATCTGAGGTCCGATTTGATTATGTAGTCAGCAATAAATCGAATCACCTCTAAATCAGTTCTGCTCAATACACACAAAGTGTACTAGTGTGATTCTATGGTCAAGACAAACCAATACCAAATCACACTACAACAATACCAATGGTTTTTCCAAAACCATCTCGGTTGTGAGCCTATACTTATACTTTACAATGAGCCGATAACATGATCTCCCGTGTGACACCACACACCATGTTATCTACAATGTAATGTATTAGACAATATGCATCACCATAAATATGCACACAACGATCATGTTATTCTTATTTCAAAATAAAGATGTTCATACAAAAGATAGACTTTTAAGTATACATCCCAATAATCTCCCACTTATACTAAAAGACTATGTTGTCCTCAAACTGCCATACATCTTATCCCCATTCCCTCCACATGCCTATCAAAAGCTCTCGCCAGAAAGGACTTAATGAAAGGATCTGCCAGGATATCCTCCGATGCAATCTTGCCCACAACAACTTCTCCTCTCTTTATGATTTCTCGTATCAGGTGGTACTTGTACTCTATGTGTTTACTTGCCTTATAGGCTCGTTGTTCCTTCGAGTTTGCAACTGCACCACTATTATCACAATAAATTGTTATAGTTTTGGGCAAAACAGGAATCACATCCAAGTCCATCAAGAAGTTCCTGAGCCACATAGCTTCTTTGGCCGCCTCAGAGGCAACCACATACTCAGCTTCCATGGTGGAGTCCGCCACACATTTCTGGTTGACACTCCTCCATACAATGGTTCCACCTCCCAAAGTAAACACAAAACCTGAGGTAGACTTGCTGTTATCCCTATCTGATTGGAAGTCAGAATCTGTGTAACCCATAGGGAGTAATTGGTCTGCCTAGTAAACTAGCATATAATCCCTAGTCCTTCTCAGGTACTTCAATATATTCTTTACCGTAGTCCAATGTCCTTGTCCTGGATTACTCTGATATCTACTGACCATGCCCACGACAAAGCAGATATCTGGTCTCGTACATAGCATTGCATACATGAGGCTTCCTACTGCCAAGGCATAAGGAACCGCCTTCATCTCCTCTATCTCCTCAGATGTTCTAGGACACATCTCCTTAGATAATGGAACTTCATGCATGAAAGGTAGAAAACCCTTCTTGGAGTTCTGCATGCTAAAACGATCCATAATGGTGTCTATATATGAAGCTTGAGATAAGCACAACATCCTTTTCCTGCGATCCCTTATAACCTTGATCCCAAGGATGTGTCCCACTTCTCCCAAGACCTTCATATCAAACTGTTTGGACAACTATACCCTTACGTCCAATAACACCTTGACATTGTTGCCAATTAATAAAATGTCATCTACGTATAGTACAAGAAATACCACTATGTTTCCATCACATCTCTTGTATACACAAGACTCATCCGGACTTTGAATAAATCCATAAGACTGGATTACCTCATCAAAGTGGATGCTCCAAGACCTCGAAGCTTGCTTCAATCCATAAATGGACCGATTAAGATTACATACAAGATGCTCTTTGCCCTTCGTAATGAATCCCTCTGGTTGCTTCATATAGATGTTTTCCTCATGACTTTCATTAAGGAAAGTTGTCTTGACATCCATCTGCCACACCTCATAATCCATATGAGTTACAATGCATAAGAGAATCCGGATAGACTTAAGCATGGCTACCGGCGAAAAGGTCTCCTCATAATCGATACCCTCTTTCTGAGTATACCCCTTCGCAACAAGCCTCGCTTTGAAGGTCTAAACCTTCCTATCTATTCCTCTCTTTCTTTTGTAGATCCACTTGCATCCAATGGTTTTTACACCATCGGGTGGTTCTACTAGCTATCAAACCAGATTTGAATCCATAGATTCAATCTTAGCATTCATTGCACTTCGCCAAGATATTGCATCTTTATATTGGATTGCCTCGTCATATGTCCAGGGATCAGGTTCATGTTCGCCAGGGACCAAATCAAAAGATTCTCCCAAGAACATGAATCTATCAGGTTGTCTCACAACCCTCCCACTACGACGAGGTATCACCTGTGTATCCTCTGTGACATGCGGTGCAGTGACTTGTTGTATATCCTCTTATACTAATGGTACTAAAGAAGTGACTTCCCCTTTTATTTTCTCCAGAACAATCTTACTCATAGGCTTGTGGTTCATCACATAGTCTTCCTCTATAAATCTGGCATTCGTGCTAACGATCACCCTCTGATCTCTAGGACTATAAAACAAACCACCTTTCATTCCTCTAGGATAGCCAACGAACATGCGTACTTCTGTACGAGGTTCCAACTTACCACCATCTGCCTTCAGCATATGTGTTGGACTCCCCCATATCCGAATATGTCTTAGACTAGGCTTTCGCCCAGTCCACAATTCTGTGGGAGAAGAAGGCACTGATTTAGATGGAACCAAGTTCAGAATGTACACCGCCGTATCAAGAGGATATCCCCATAACGAATCTGGCAACTCAGAATAACTCATCATCGATTTAACCATCTCCATAAGAGTCCTATTCCTTCGCTCTGCTACACCATTCTGCTGGTGTGTGTCAGGTGTAGACAATTGGGATTAAATCCCAACCTCTGATAAGTAATTCCTAAACTCTCCCAAAAGGTACTCACCACCACGATAAGATCGTAGTGTCTTGATACTTTTACCTTGACGTTTCTCCACATCAGCCTTGAATTCTTTGAACTTGTCAAAGCATTCAGACTTGCGGCGCATCAAGTAAATGTATCCATATCTCGAATAATCGTCGATAAAAGAGACAAAATACTCAAAATCATCTCTAGCCTAGATAGACATAGGACCATATAAATCAGAATGAACCAATTCTAACACATCTTTGGCTCAATACCCCTTGACCTTAAAAGGCCTCTTGGTCATTTTACCCTCCAAGCAAGATTCGCAGGTTGGGAAATCTTCCACCACTAATGAACTCAGAGGTCCATCAGCTATCAACCTTTGAATTCTGCTTAGGTTAATATGACCAAGCCTAAGATGTCAAAGATATGTTTGGTTCATCTTCGAAGGTTCTTTTCTCTTATTGGAATTAGAAGATGAGTTATTAACTTCTATTTGCATCGTGGGAGCTTTTGGTTCAAGTGTGTATAGATTTCCTATCAATGCACCCGAACAGATAATATCTCTATTCCTTTTTATAACAACTCTGTCATTAAAAGAAATAGAATATCCATCCATAAACAATTTAGAAACCAAAATTAAATTCTTTCAAAATATGATACATAAAGGCAATTCTTAAGAACCAAAACTTTATTTTTCTCAAAAGATAAATAAACGTCTCCCACTGCAACAGTCACCACCTTCGTGGCATCGCCCAAGTATACGGTAATCTCTCCCTCAGCCAGTCATCTGGTTTCTTGGAACCCCTGCAAAGTATTGCAGACATGATCAGTGGCTCCCGTATCTACACACAAGGTGCCGGTAGATAACACCGCTAAACATGTTTCAACGACTAAACCAAAAGATATACCTTTGTTCTACTTGCGGTTGGGGCAGTCCTTCTTCCAGTGTCCAGTCTGCTTACAAGTGAAGCACTTGCCTTTTGGCTTCTTCACTCCTCCCTGAGTTCCTCCCACCGCCTTTGCCCCATTTTGTTTCTTCTTCTTCTTGCCTTTCGGCTTAGAAGTAGAAACCTTTTGGGTCACCATGGCATGTGCCTGAGCACTCTGACGAAATAGCCCCTCTGTCGCCTGGAGTTCTGTCAGAAGTTTTGCCAATGAATACAACCTTTTGTTCATGTTGTAGTTCAGGCGAAACTGCTCAAAACTCCTAGGTAGAGATTGGAGAATTATATCGACCTAGGTTTCCCCATCAATCTCAGCTCCGAGGACTTCCAACTCATTCAAATGAGCCATCATCTTGAGAACATGATCCCTCATGAGTGTTCCCTCGATCATGGTGGTCGTCATTAAGTTCCTCATGGTTTCATGCCTTGCAGCCCGATTTTGGTGTCCAAAAAGCTCTTTGAGATTGAGTATCATGTCATAAGCAGTGGGCATGGCTTGATGCTGATGTTGCAGTACATTTGACATAGATGCCAAACTGTAACACCGCGCCATCTCATCGGCCTTGATCCACTTCTTATAACTCTCCTTCTCCTTTTCCCCAGAATCATCCGCAGGATTAGGAGGGCACTCTTCGAGGAATACATATTTGTATTCCTCAGCAGTCAAGACAATGTCAAGATTCCTTTTCCAATCAACATAGTTGGGTTCAGTAAGTTTATTTTCTTTCAGTATCACAGCAAGCGGGTTGAAAGTCATTTTGAAAGAAAACCTAAGAATCACATAGATCAAAACATTAGATTTTAAAAAAATTATTGATTCCCCAAACAATAAAATTTTAAAATCAACCAACACGTCAAAACACCGAGAATATCGTATGCCACTATAGTGTGGACGTATACGAATTCTACATTTATAAGAGGAGGTTTTACCCATTAATTTTACTATCTTGTCAACCTAACTTTTTGACAAATAAAATTAATAGTTGGTTTCTCTTTGGCCCTACAAATAAAAGCAGTGACTCCGATGGAGAGGATACTCCTATTTGCATCTAAGTGTTCACCATTACTCGATACCAAGGAAATTATCTCGGGTTATGTGCCATCCGATGGGGAAGTACACATGCTCCTAAATAATTTCCTATAATCATATCCGACCCTGTGATCCACAAACAAACTAATCCGATGGGGAGGAAGGCACTTAGAGCCGATGTGCAAGTTTGCTTGCATCACATGTCAAATCATAATGGAGGTCGTGAGAATTTATAAAAATATCCCTCTCCCACTTAGTAATTTAAAATTGACGAATTTTCTAGCCTACGACATGCATCTCAAACAATAAGCAATAAATATGAAAAATAAATATTTTCCAACTATTATGGCTTTTGTCTTCAATATTTCTCCGACAAAATAGAATATATAACATTCATATAATTTAAAAATAAATATAAACATGTTACAAAAGAAAATAGACAATCGATATACCTCTCGATCTTCTATTGTATGACCTTCCTCCTTTTGGACATCGTGTGGGCGAAGATCTACCAAAAGTTGAAGCTCCTAGATCACCAATCTTCCTTCCTTGCTCGCTCTGAACAAGAGGAAGTATAGAAACAAGACACTCCTCCTTCTTTCAACCAACCACCAAGCTCCAAGGTTGGTGCTTGCAGCCGGCCAAGAAGGAGAAGGAGAATAAGATGAAAACCGGCCAAGACTCCAATGGAAGACACAAAGTCTTGTTTCCACCGGCCAAGGAGAAGGAGAAGGGCTGGTTTGGACGTCGGCCAAGGGAGGGAAGGCTAGTATGGGCGCCGACCACCAAGGGAGAAGAAGAAGATAAGAAAAAGCTTTCCTTATTTAGTGCCGCCAACCCCAAACCCTAATCTCCAAGCTTGCTGCCCACCTTAACCCTAATACTATCTCTAATGGGATTTTTTTTTGCCGCCCAACCCCTCCTCTCCTTTTATAGAGTTAGGCATAAGCCTTGTTTTAATCTCCACCATTGGTTCTAGGGATTTAATCTCAACCGTCGGATCTAAAGATTTAATCTCAACCGTTGGATCTAGAGATTTAATCTCTACCTTTGGATCTAGAGTTTTGTTTTCATCCATTGGATCTAGGCTTCATGAGGTATTAATAGGCTACAATAGGAACCATGAGGAGGAGTTGGATCTTGGCCACCCAATGGATCAAGCCCACATGAAGTCTGATCCATTAATGATAATCCAATCCACTAAAGGATTATCATTGATCTACCTCACCAAGCCCCATAAGTTAATATGGGCTCCATATATTATATGTACATTTTCTCCCCGTTTAAGATCTCGAATGTCTGTCGATTAATTAATTTACTGACAATTAATTAATCAACATCTAACTCCATGAGTAGTACCACTCAACCTTTTCATCATGCCGGACCAAGTCCACCTGCAGGGTTTACATGATGAACCTTATGAGCTCCTCAAGGGGACATCATCATCCTAATATATAGGAAACGGTTTCCTCCTATAATCAACGACACACCATATAAATAATATCATTTCCCAACTTACCGAGCCTATCGATTTAATCTATAAATCTCGCCCATTGGTAAATCAAAGAAATGAATAATAAGTATATGTTCCTGTTATTATATCGAGATTAAGAGCATGTACAATATAATATCTGAGGTCCGATTCGATTATTTAGTCAACAATAAATCGAATCACCTCTAAGTCGGTTCTGCTCAATACACACAAAGTGTACTAGTGTGATTCTATGGTCAAGACAAACCAATACCAAATCACACTACAACCATACCAATGGTTTGTCCAAAGTCATCTCGGTTGTGATCATATACTTATACTTTACAAGGAGCCGATAACATGATCTCCCGTGTGACACCACACACCATGTTATCTACAATCTAATGTATTAGACAATATGCATCACCATAAATATGCACACAATGATCATGTGATTTTTATTTCAAAATAAAGATGTTCATACAAAAGATAGACTTTGCAGTATACATCCCAAAACTAGGTTTGATTACGTCACACCTAGCCCAAGTATCATTTCCTCGTCCTACGGATTCTAGTTACTGCACATGTATCCAAGAGTACCTTACTTTAAACATGTAATGCTTTGGCAAAAGACTTTAGTAACAATCCGACAAGATGCCATGAGTATACATCTCCTCGCAAGGAATGGTGAATCCTTCATAGGCTATTCAAACACCTTAGCTCACTTCGACTTATACCCAATCATCCCGGGTCCACAACTCCTTGGAGATGCTTGCTTAAGATGTCAAAGCATAAGTCTTCATGACCAAGATGACTTAAATACCGCAAGTCAAAGGAACATCACACTTAAGCTGCAGTAAGAACTTCATTGACATATCCATATATGCAGAGAACCATATGAAGTCTTACAGCTGGTCACTCCAATGAACTAGTTACCATAACTAGCATCCACGATTAACTCCGGACATCACAATGTCTCCAACCAGTGAGAATCAGCTGCTTGGATACAACAAGGAGTATACCTCGTGCTAGTCTCGACAGAATTGATGGTGTCCAAATCCATCAATTCATCGACTAGGGATAATTCCGATACATCACAATTACACATGTAGAGATACTCACTAGTTGTGATCCAATCACAAATTCTCTCATGCTGTGAATCGTATCGTGGACATTCAGTAAATGAGTTTAAGATCCAATCAAATACATTAAACATGTATACTCAAATAGTGAATCTTCATTTATCATATAAATGGTTCAAACATAAGGCGATTGCCTTAGGACATCTCTCACATATTACTAACAACATGCTCTTAATCCCGATATAATTGTTAGGACCGTTGGCATCGCTAGAGGGGGGGTGACTAGCTTTTTACGTTGATTTCATTTGCTTGATGGATTTCGATCATCGTGCTTGTCTACAATTGTTACTACGCAGCGGAAACACAAATACAAATATAGATACACATACAAAACACACATCAAGCACAACACAAGGATTTTACGTGGTTCGGAACCCTAGTTCCTACTCCATGGGCGAGCCCTAGCGGACTCTAGTGATGCACACCACCACTATATCACTTCTCCTTCTCGGTGAACACACCGAAGGTAGAGGAACTACTCACAAGGATCTTACAATAATAAGAACAGAATAAAACAAGCAAATATAACAAATACAAAAGCAAAGGAATAAATTTTATAGATTTAGGGCTTTTGAATGCTTTCTCGTAGATCGCTTTGGGATGACTTTGAAGGCCCTGAAATGCAGCAACACCTCCCTTCAAATCACCCCTAAAACCTCCAAGAGATCTCATCTCGAAGATTCCCTTGATCCTCCTTTTATAAAGCTTCATCGAAGCTTCTAAAATTGCAACGGTCATTTCTCCAGTTGAGGCGCCGCCTTGACTGGGCCTCGAGTCGAGGCGCCAGTCGAGTTGCCTTGCTTCTGAGTAGCTATCTTCATACCTATACAGGAACCAGTCGAGGCACCAGTCAAGTGATCTAGTCGAGAGGCCGCCTTGACTAGCCTGCAGTCGAGGTGCCGGTCGAGTGTGCCTCGCTTTTTTAGAACCATCTAGAACAACTAGTAGAGGCACCAGTCAAGTCCTCCAATCGAGGCATCGCCTCGACTAAACTCTAGTCGAGGTGCTAGTCGAGTGCTTCTGTAGCACTGTCTCGACTCCCCAAGTCTCACTGCTTGACTCTACCTTACCAGTTGAGGCACCGCCTCGACTAGACTCTAGTCGAGGTGCTAGTCGAGGTCACCTTGCTTTTGTTTGCCTACAAATAAAGCCCAGTCAACTGATCCAACCTAGCAGTCGACTATTATACCTCTACAATGAGGTTTAACACCCTATGTATGATCCCTTCATACTTGATACTCACCCTAAGCCTAGACTTAAACCTTCAACCCACTTCTATCAGCCTCACGCCTCCCAGATCCCTCGAGTCTGCAACTCTTCATCCTTACGCTAGCCTTCAAGTGTTTCCATCGGCCATTGTCATGCTCTAGGGTCTACCTTTGCCAAAAGGCCTTGCCTTCGGAACTTCCCTTTTTCCAAGATTGATCTCCTTGATCAGCCGGGTCTTCCCTTGCCAAGACTCCTCGTCCGGGACATCACTGGCAAGAGGCCATACCTCCGAGACTTCACTGCCAAGTCTCCTCGTCCAGGACATCACTACCAAGAGGCCATGCCTCCGATACTTCACTGCCAAGACTCTTCATCCGGGACTTCACTGCCAAGAGGTCACACCTCCGGGACTTCACTGCCAAGACTCCTCGTCCGGGACTTTATTGCCAAGAGGTCACGCCTCCGGGACTTCACTACCAAGACTCCCCGTCCGGGACTTCATTTGCAAGGACAGTCTCCCAGACCTGCTGGGACTTCCCTCGGCAACTCCCCGTTGGTCTTCCCATCACCAAGTGTCTGGTATCCCTTGACCTACTTGGATTTTTCCTTGCCAAGTATCCATACTTGGACTTCTCCTTGCCCAGTCACCAAACTTGGACTTCTCCAATAGTCTTCCTCATATGACCTTGGATGTCCCATACCATCCACTAGTCATGTTGTCAAACCACATTGTTGAACTATTGTCGAACATCAAAACTCTACACAAGTTATACTCGAGTCTGGTCAATCATGACCTTGGTCGATTGCACCATCAATCTCCCCCTTTTTGATGTTTGACAATACCGTTAAGTTAGGTTATCCCCTAAACCCAACTTGACACTTCTTATGCCAAAGCATCACGAAGTGTTCCCAATCTAAAATTTCAGATTTTGTATTTTTTTTTGGGTTTTGAATATATTAGGGGGTTTTGTGTATATTAGGGTATCCTAAATTTAAAAACCTAACTTAACCCCTTCTATTTCTCCCCCTTCTTGACACACATCAAAAAGTCCACCAAGGTTTTCAATGTTTCATTGTCTTTCTCCTCCTTGGTCAACATTCTCCTTAGTGATCTATCACTAGATGAAAAGCAAACTTCCATTTCCCCCTTTTTGTGATAAAACATCATCCATCATATTTAAATGGATAATATCCCCCAAAAGGCTTACTCCCCCTAGACCATTGCACCAACAATGCCCTTGGAGAGTTCCTAAGCCAATAGTACCCTTAACCACTAGAAAATTAGGATAAAAGTTCAAATTTGAACTTTCACATTCATTAAAATTTGATTTCTACTCCAATTCATTTCCAATGAAAATCTCACTTTTTTAATGCTTGTCTAAGCACATTAAAGGTGTAGGAGTATCTAGCCTAGGGTTATGGTCAGATGGCTTAAACTAACTTTGGTAAACAAAAAACGGTGTAGTTTGACATGGTCCCAGGGTGGTTTAATAAGGTTCCAGGGTGGTTTAGCAAGGTTCCAGGGTGGTTTAACAAGGTTCCAGGGTGGTTTACAAGGTTCAAGGGTGGTTTAACAAAAGTCCAGGGTTCTAGGGCGGTTTAGTATAATTCTAGAGCAGTTTGCTTAATTTCAGGGTAGTTTAACATAAGTCCAGGGTTAATTCGTATAGCTCAATTCGAGGCTCGTTTGAACCTAGCTCCAGTTGAGGCGCCGCCTCAACTGATGTTTGAAATTTCTGAAACCGAAATTTCAGACCAACTTTAGAAATGGATAAATAATTCTAGAAAATTCAAAAAAACATGAAATTTTAACCACACATTACTTATGCCAAACACTATCGGGGAAAAAAATATTTTTCTATGAAAATAACCTTTAAATTAAAAGAATGGTACAAAGTTCAAAAGCATTGAAATTTTCAATGTTTAGAGCAAACTTTGTTTCAATCTTCTCAATGGTAATTGTTATCAAAAGATAGGCTTCACCAAGGTTTTTCAAAATGATTTTAAAATATTTTCAAAACCTTAATTCCAATCATGGTCTATGGGCTAAGTATACATGACTTGTATACTAGCTTTCCTCATGATTTATACCTATGATTGAGATGAGTTTGAGTTCATCTAGATGCAACATCTATGCACCTTGAACTTAACTCATTTTCCTAACCTCTCACATGCATCTAGAGTGTGTCATTGCACATACAAGTCAATTTGATGTGAGATGTGGGTTTTGGTTATCCTAATCTAAGGTTTCATGCATTTTTCTAAAGCAACACTACTTGATTCCCTTATACATGGGACTTCAAGTCATGCTAATTATCCTTAAATTAATTTTCATAAATGAAAGAATGATCATGTTATAAATGATAACATAAATAAGCATATGTGCCAATAATCATGATGTCATGACATAAATGTTAAATCTAAGCATACATGACATAATCATTACTCCTAAGCATGATCATGACATTTTATATGATAAAAAGTAAATATGATGTCATGACATGTATATGACAATCAAAGCATGACAAATAAAGTATAAAGGTATATAATACCTGATTGTTAAGCCCAAATTTCCATTTATAGGATTAAATCTATATTTGCCATATAACAACTTATCTCCCAAGTGTGCCAAAAATTCAAAATGACACACTATGACCTTTAACCCTAATTGTGCCAATTTGATCAAATAATTTTCTTTTCAACTTTCATAAATTATATTGGCACATCCTAAAAACCTTTACGATATAAGATTCAATCTTATTTTCAAAGTACACAATTACCTTGGAAATAGCCTAAAGTGCCAACTTAGCTATGGTTAGGTTAACTACCCCACCAATTATAGTTGACACATCCTAACCCATTTAGCGTGACTCGATCACGCTCCTAGGAACCCAATAGGAGCCCCTCGGGTTAACTAGGTACTTACTAGGGATATCTTCCCTTGGTACCTTCCTTATGTGACCCTCGTAGGCTTGGAAGCCTTGGTCATTTTGGTCTTGTCAAGGTTAACCCTAGGGATTGCTTCCCTTGTAACCTTGTTAGTGGCTTTTCTAGGTTTCCTTGAAATCCTAGCCATTAAGCGCATATCATGGTCAACTATAGGGATGGCCTCCCTTGTGACCTTGTTATTCCTAGGCCTAGAACTTGTTCCATAACTATATGGAACATTATGGTAAGTAGGCTTGACTACCTTGGACTTAAGCTTGTAACCCAAGCCTTGCTTATCATTAGATGCACCTTGCCTCCTAAACCCTAGGTTTTGACTCTTTGACTCTAAATGTTGACCATTTGACCCTTGAAATTGATTTTCAATATTTCTAAGGGTCTTCTCCAATTTGTCAAGCCTTGACCTCAAAGCTTGATTATATTTTCCAATTCTAATTGCCCAATCTTCAAATTTTTGGTTAATCCTTGGGCATTGTTATTTCTTCTAGGCATATGCCTAGTCAATTTAGGGTTAATGCCTAAATTGTTGTTCACTACCTTCCTATCCTTAGGTAAGGTTGATCTAGCATTGTCCTTAGTTAAATGGACATGCTTAGCACCTAAACAATAAAATCTATTTTGAACATGCATTTTGTCATGATGAATAGCAAGTGCATTAAAGTTATGAGCATGCTTTGTAACATTTTGCAAAGGAAGAGAATTATTTAAAATTACCTTAGGGTTTGTCTTAGCTCCCCCTACACTTGAACTCTCTCCTTTGCCCTTCCGTGGGTGACTCCCCCTAGGACATTGGATCTGGTAATGTCCTTGTTTGTGGCACTTGAAGCATACTATATTCTCCTTGCTCTTATGAATTTGGGCTCCGACTTCCTTTGATTTTTATTTGGCCCTTGGTGTCGGTTGAGCCTTCTTGACTCTTTTTGGGTATTTACTCTTATAGTGCCCTACTTCCCTACACTCAAAGCATGTTATATGACTTTTATCTTTAACAATTGCATTTAAATTACCTTCTTGAATGATTGGAGAACTTTGGACTTATTCTTCATTTCTCTCAGAGGTAGAGAGCTCCTCCTCTTGTTCTTGTTCAAAGTTTGAAGATCTAGGCTTCCCCTCAATTCTTGAAGTGGAGGCTTCAACTATTTCTTCCACTTATTCGTCAAAAATTTAACATCTATCAACCTCCAAGTTTACATGAGCTTGGGATGAAGATGGACTTTCTTCTTCGTGAGGCTCCTCCATTTGTGTGGATGAGGAATCTTCATGAAGCTTGGTTACCTTGCTCCATAATTCCTTAGCATCCCCAAACTCACCTAATCTATACACAACCTCATTAGCTAACAAATTTAATAACAATTGCGTTACCTTATCATTTCTTTCGAATTGTTCTAGTTTCTCCTTTGTCCAATTCTTTTTCTTGAGTATTCTACCCTTCTTGTCCATAGGAACTTCAACTCCTTGCATCAAAATAAACCAATTTTTTATTTCACACATTAGAAAATGTTCCATCCCTACCTTCCATTGATCGAATTCTTTAGCTCCATAGAGTTCATATGGAGGAGGCACATTGATGTCCCATCCCAAATCAAAATTTGGCTCCTCCATCTTCCTTCTTCCCTCTAGCGTGCTCCCTTGGTTGTTAAGCCTTTAAGAGCGACCTTTCTCTAATACCACTTGTTAGAACCGTTGGCGTCGCTAGAGGGGGGGTGAATAGCTTTTCGCATTGATTTCGTTCGCTTGATGGATTTTGATCGTCGTGCTTGCCTACAATTGTTAGTACGCAACGGAAACACAAATACAATTACAGATACACATACAAAACACACAGCAAGCACAACACAAGGATTTTACGTGGTTCGGAACCTTAGTTCCTACTCCACGGGCGAGCCCTAGCAAACTCTAGTGATGCACACCACCACTATATCACTTCTCCTTCTCCGTAAACACACTGAAGTGGAGGAACTACTCACAAGGATCTTACAACAATAAGAACAGAATAAAACAAGAAAATATAACAAATACAAAAGCAAATGAATAGATATTATAGATTTAGGGCTTTTGAATTCTTTCTCGTAGATCGCTTTGGGATGACTTTGAAGGCCCTGAAATGCAGCATCACCTCCCTTCAAATCACCCCTAAAACCTCCAAGAGATCCCATCTCGAAGATGCCCTCGATCCTCCTTTTATAAAGCTTCATCGAAGCTTCTAGAATTGCAACGGTCATTTTGCCAGTTGAGGCGCCGCCTCGATTGGGCCTCCAGTCGAGGCGCTAGTTGAGTCGTCTTGCTTCTGAGTAGATGTCTTCATACCTATCCTGGAACCAGTCGAGGTGCCAGTCGACTGATCCAGTCGAGGCACCGCCTCGACTGTCCTCTAGTTGAGGCGCTGGTCGAGTGTGCCTCGCTTCTATGCCACAATCCAGAACAACTAGTCGAGGCACCAGTCGAGTCCTCCAGTTGAGGCGTCGCCTCGACTAGACTCTAGTCAAGGCACTGGTCAAGTGCATCCATAGCACTGTCTCGACTCCCCAAGTCTCACCGCTCGACTCTAGCTTACCAGTCGAGGCGCTAGTTGAGGTCACCTTGCTTCTGTTTGCTTACAAATGAAGCCCAATCAACTGATCCAACCTAGCAGTCGACTGTCATACCTCTACAATGAGGTTTAACACCTCAAGTATGATCCCTTCATACTTGATACTCACCCTAAGCCTAGACCTAAACCTTCAACCCACTTCTATCAGCCTCACGCCTCCCAGATCCCTCGAGTCCAAGACTCTTCATCCTTGCGCTAACCTTCAACTGTTTCCATCGACCATTGTCATGCTCTAGGGTCTACCTTTGCCAAAAGGCCTCGCCTTCAGAACTTCTCTTTTTCCAAGCTCGATCTCCCTAATCAGTTGGGTCTTCCCTTGCCAAGACTCCTCGTCCGGGACTTCACTGCCAAGAGGTCACGCCTCCGGGACTTCACTTCCAAGACTCCTCGTCTGGGACTTCACTGCTAAGAGGCCATGCCTCCGGGACTTCAGTGCCAAAACTCCTCGTCCGGGACTTCAGTGCCAAGAGGTCACACCTCCTGGAGTTTACTGCCAAGACTCCTCGTTCGGGACTTCACTGCCAAGAGGTCACATTGTTGGGATGTATACTGAAAAGTCTATCTTTTATATGAACATCTTTATTTTGAAATAAGAATCACATGATCATTGTTTGCATATTTTTATGGCTATGCATATTGTATAATACATTACATTGTAGATAACATGGTGTGTGGTGTCACATGGGAGATCATGTTATCGGTTCCTTGTAAAGTATAAGTAAAGGCTCACAACCGAGATGGCTTTGGACAAACCATTGGAATGGTTGTAGTGTGATTTGGGATTGGTTTGTCTTGACCATAGAATCACACTAGTGCACTTCGTGTGTATTGAGCAGGACCGCCTTAGAGGTGATTCTATTTAATGCTGACTACATAATCGAATCAGACCTAAGATATTATATTGTACATACTCTTAATCCCGATATAATAACGGGAACATATACTTAGTATTCATCTCTTTGATTTACCAATGGGCAAGATTTATAGATTAAATCGATAGACTCGGTAAGTTGGGAGATGATATTATTTATATGGTGTGCCATTGATTATAGGAGGAAACCGTGTATATATTAGGATGATGATGTCCCCTTGAGGAGCTCATAAGGTTCATCATGTAAACCCTACAGGTGGACTTGGTCCGGCATAATGAAAAGGTTGAGTGGTACTACTCATAGAGTTAGATATTGATTAATTAATGGTGAGTAAATTAATTAATCGACGGACATTCGAGATCTTAAACACGGGGAGAAAATGTACAAATAATATATGGAGCCCATATTAACTTATGGGGTTTGGTGAGGTAGATCAATGATAATCCTTTAGTGGATTGGATTATCATTAATGGATCGGACTTTATGTGGGCTAGATCCATTGGGTGGCCAAGATCCAACTCCTCCTTATGGTCCCTATTGTATCTTATTAATACCTCATGAAGCTTAGATCCAATGGATGGAAACAAAACTCTAGATCCAAAGGTAGAGATTAAATCTCTAGACCCGACGGTTGAGATTAAATCTCTAGATCCGACGGTTGATATTAAATCCCTAGAACCAATGGTGGAGATTAAAACAAGGCTTATCCCTAACTCTATAAAAGGAGAGGCTAGGGTTGGTGTGGAGAAGAAATAAGAAGCAAGGGGAGGCTTGGAGTTGGCAGCAAGGAGTTGGAGCTAGGGTTTGGGCTTGGCGGCACCAAATAAGGAAAGACTTTCCTTGTCTTCTTTTTCTCCATTGGTGGTCGGCGCCCTTTGAAGCATTTCCATCCCTTGGACGGCGTCCAAACTCCCTCCTCTCCTTCTCCTTGGCTGGTGGAACCAAGCCTTAGGGTCCTCCCTTAGAGCTTTTTGCTGGCAACCATTGTTTTCCTTCTCCTTGTTGGCCGGCAGCAAGCAAGGTGCTTGTTGCTTGTTGGTTGGCTAAAGGAAGGAGAAGGATCTTGTTTCTATTCTTCCTCTTGATTTGGAAGAGCAAGGAAGGAAGATTGGTGATCTAGGAGCTTCAACTTTTGGTAGATCGTCGCTCACACGACATCCGAAAGGAGGAAGGTCATACAATAGAAGATTGAGAGGTATATCGATTCTCTATTCATTTGTTACATGTTTATATTTGTTTTTTTAATTATGAGCATGATATAGTCTGTTTGTGGCTAAATAATACTTGGATCCCGAACATAAACACAAAAATCGACGATCTGTACATCGTCTATTCCGTGCCTATTCGTGGAATAGAGGTTGGTCGCTTGAACAACAAGTTTGTTCAAGTGACTACTCTAAACGAATAGCACGACGATGACAAGGTTGCTTGGGTGTTCCCTTTTTTCTAGGATTAAATTTTTAATCCGGGGACATCGATGGGATCACCATGAATAATCGACTGAGTTGAAGTGGAAAGCGAAGTTTCCCCTTACGGATCAAACCTACATTTAATTGGTATAAGAGCCAAGGTTTCCGCTTGCTGTGATATTGAAAGAGAATAAACTTACTGGACCCAACTATGTTGATTGGAAGAGGAATCTAGACATTGTCTTGACTGCTAAGGAATACAAATATGTACTCCACGAAGAGTGCCCTCCTAATCCTGTAGATGATTCTGGGGAAAAGGATAAAGAGAGTTATAAGAAGTGGATAAAGGCCAATGAGATGGCGCGGTGTTACATTTTGGCATCTATGTCAAATGTACTGGAACATCAGCATCAAGCCATGCCCACAGCTTATGACATGATGCTCAATCTCAAAGAGCTTTTCGGACACCAGAATCGGGCTGCAAGGCAAGAAGCCATGAGAAACTTGATGACGACCACCATGATCGAGGGAACACCCGTAAGGGATCATGTTCTCAAGATGATGACTCATTTGAATGAGTTGGAAGTCCTTGGAGCTGAGATCGATGGAGAAACCCAGGTCGATATCATACTCCGGTCTCTACCTAGAAGTTTTGAGCAGTTTCACCTAAACTACAACATGAACAAGAGGTTGTATTCGTTGGCGGAATTTCTGACAGAACTCCAGGCGGCAAAGTGGCTATTTCATCAGAGTGCTCAGGCACATGCCATGGTGACCCAAAAGGTTTCTACTTCTAAGTCGAAAGGCAAGAAGAAGAAGAAACAAACTGGGGCAAAGCCGGTGGGTGGTACTCAGGGAGGAGTGAAGAAGCTGAAAGGCAAGTGCTTCACTTGTAAGCAGACTAGACACTAGAAGAAGGACTGCCCCAACTGCAAGCAGAACAAAGGTATATCTTTTGGTCTAGTCATTGAAACATGTTTAGCGGTGTTATCTACCGACACCTGGTGTGTAGATACGGGAGCCACTGATCATGTCTGTAATACTTTGCAGGGGTTCCAGAAAACTAGACGACTGACTGAGGGGGAGATTACCGTGTACTTGGACAATTCCATGAAGGTGGCGGCTGTTGCAGTGGGAGACATTCATTTATTTTTTGAGAAAAATAAAATTTTGGTTCTTAAGAATTGCCTTTATGTACCTTTATTTAGAAAGAATTTAATTTTGGTTTCTAAATTGTTTATGGATGGATATTCTATTTCTTTTAATGACAGAGTTGTTATAAAAAAGAATAGGGACATTATCTATTCAGGTGCATTGATAGGAAATCTATACACACTTGAACCAAAACCTCCCATGATGCAAATTGAAGTTAATAACTCATCTTCTAATTTCAATAAGAGAAAAGAACCTTCGAAGATGAACCAAACATATCTTTGGCATCTTAGGCTTGGTCATATTAACCTAAGCAGAATTCAAAGGTTGATAGCTCATGGACCTCTGGGTTCATTAGTGGTGGAGGATTTCCCAACCTGTGAATCTTTCTTGGAGGGTAAAATGACCAAGAGATCTTTTAAGATCAAGGGGTATAGAACCAAACATGTGTTAGAATTGGTTCATTCTGATTTGTGTGGTCCTATGTCTATCCATGCTAGAGGTGGTTTTGAGTATTTCGTCTCTTTTATAGACGATTACTCAAGATATAGATACATTTACCTGATGCGTCGCAAGTCTGAATGCTTTAACAAGTTCAAAGAATTCAAGGACGATGTGGAGAAACGTCAAGGTAAAAGTATCAAGGCACTACAATCTGATCGTGGTGGCGAGTACCTCTTAGGAGAGCTTAGGAATTACTTATCAGAGGCTGGGATTCAATCCCAATTGTCTGCACCTAGCACACCCCAGCAGAATGGTATAGCAGAGCGAAGGAATAGGATCTTATGGAGATGGTTAGATCGATGATGAGTTATTCTGAGTTGCCAAATTCATTCTGGGGATATGCTCTAGATACGGCAGTGTACATTCTGAACTTGGTTCCATCTAAATCAGTGCCTTCTACTCCCGCAGAATTGTGGATTGGGCGAAAGCTTAGTCTATGACATATTCAGATTTGAGGGAGTCCAACACATGTGCTGAAGGCAGATGCTGGTAAGTTGGAACCTCGTACAGAAGTGCGCATGTTCGTTGGCTATCCTAGAGGAACGAAAGGTGGTTTGTTTTATAGTCCTAGAGATCAGAGGGTGATCATTAGCATGAACGTCAGATTTCTAGAGGATGACTATGTGATGAGCCACAAGCCCAAGAGTAAAATTTTTCTAGAAGAATTAAAAGGGGAAGTCACTTCTTCAGTACCATCGCTACAAGAGGATATACCATAAGTCACTGCACTGCGTGTCGCAGAGGATAAACAGGTGATACCTCGTTATAGTGGAAGGTTTGTGAGACAGCCTGATAGATGCATGTTCTTGGGAGAATCTTCTGATTTGGTCCTTGGCGAACATGAACCTGATCCCTGGACATATGACGAAGCAATCCAAGATAAAGATGCAGCATCTTGGCAAAATGCAATGAATACTTAGATTAAATCTATGGATTCAAATTAGGTCTGGGAGCTAGTAGAACCACCCGATGGTGTAAAAACCATTGGATGCAAGTGGATCTACAAAAGAAAAAGAGGAATAGATGGGAAGGTTGAGACCTTCAAAGCGAGGCTTGTTGCGAAGGGGTATACTCAGAAAGAGGGTATCGATTATGAGGAGACCTTTTCGCTGATAGCCATGCTTAAGTCTATCCGAATTCTCTTATGCATAGCAGCTCATATGGATTATGAGGTGTGGCAGATGGATGTCAAGACAGCTTTCCTTAATGGAAGTCTTGAGGAAAACATCTACATGAAGCAACCAGAGGGATTCATTGCTAAGGGCAAAGAGCATCTTATATGTAAGCTTAATCGATCCATTTATGGATTGAAGCAAGCTTCAAGGTCTTGGAACATCCGCTTTGATGAGGTGATCCAGTCTTATGGATTTATTCAAAGTCCGGATAAGTCTTGTGTATACAAGAGATGTGACGGAAACGTAGTGGCATTTCTTGTACTGTACATAGATGACATTTTGTTGATTGGCAACAATATCAAGGTGTTATCGGACGTAAGAGTATGGTTGTCCAAACAGTTTGATATGAAGGACTTGGGAGAGGTGGGACACATCCTTGGGATCAAGGTTATAAGGGATCGCAGGAAAAGGATGTTGTGCTTATCCCAAGCTTCATACATAGACACGATTATGGAGTGTTTTAGCATGCAGAACTCCAAGAAGGGTTTTCTACCTTTCAGGCAAGGAGTTCCTTTATCTAAGGAGATGTGTCCTAGATCATCTGAGGAGATAGAGGAGATGAAGGCGGTTCCTTATGCTTTGACAGTAAGAAGCCTCATGTATGCGATGCTCATGCGAGACGGATATACGCTGCAGTAGGTATGGTCGTGATATCGAGTAATCGAGGCAGGACATTGGTGCGGTAAAGCATATATTGAAGTACCTGAGAAGGACTAGGGATTATATGCTGGTTTCTCGGGCAGACCAGTTACTCCCTGTGGGTTACACGGATTCTGACTTCCAATCTGATAGGGATAACACTAAGTCTACCTTAGGTTTTGTGTTTACTTTGGGAGGTGGAGTCATTGTATGGAGTAGTGTCAAGCAGAAATCCGTGGCGGACTCTACCATGGAAGTTGAGTATGTGGCAGCCTCTGAGGTGGCCAAAGAAGCTGTGTGGCTCAGGAACTTCCTGATGGACTTGGATGTGATTCCTGGTTTACCCAGAACTATCACAATTTATTGTGATAATAGTGGTGCAGTTGCAAACTCGAAGGAACCACGAGCCCATAAGGCTAGTAAACACATAGAGCGCAAGTACCACCTGATTCGAGAAATCGTAAAGAGAGGAGAAGTTCTTGTGACCAAGATTGCATCAGAGGATAACCTGGCAGATCCTTTCACTAAGGCCCTTCCGGCAAGAGCTTTTGATAGGCATGTGGAGGGAATGGGGATCAGATGTATGGCACTTTAAGGACAACATAGTCTTTTAGTATAAGTGAGAGATTGTAGGGATGTATACTGAAAAGTCTATCTTTTGTATGAACATCTTTATTTTGAAATAAGAATCACATGATCATTGTTTGCATATTTCTATGGTTATGCAATCTTGTCTAATACTTTACATTGTAGATAACAAGGTGTGTGGTCTCACACAGGAGATCATATTATCGGCCCCTTGAAAAGTATAAGTAAAGGCGCACAACCGAGATGACTTTGGACAAACCATCGGAATGAGTGTAGTGTGATTTGGTATTGGTTTGTCTTGACCATAGAATCACACTAGTACACTTTGTGTGTATTGAGCAGGACCGACTTAGAGGTGATTCGAATTATTGCTGACTACATAATTGAATCGGACCTCAGATATTATTTAGTACATGCTCTTAATCCCGATATAATAACGGGCACATATACTTAGTATTCATCTCTTTAATTTACCAATGGGCGAGATTTATAGATTAAATCGATAGACTTGGTAAGTTGGGAGATGATATTATTTATATGGTGTGTCGTTGATTATAGGAGGAAACCGTGTCCTATATATTAGGATGATGATGTCCTCTTGAGGAGCTCGTAAGGTTCATCATGTAAACCCTGCAGGTGGACTTGGTCCGGCATGATGAAAAGGCTGAGTGGTACTACTCAAGGAGTTATATATTGATTAATTAATGGTCAATAAATTAATTAATCGACGAACATTCAAGATCTTAAATACGGGGAGAAAATGTACAAATAATATATGGAGCCCATATTATCATATGGGGGTTGGTGAGGTAGATCAATGATGAACCTTTAGTGGATTGGATCATCAATAGTGGATCGGACTTTAAGTGGGCTTGATCCATGGGTGGCCAAGACCCAACTCCTCCTCATGGTCTCTAATGTAGCCTATTAACACCTCATGATGCTTAGATCTGTTGGGTTTCCGGCACCGCGGCGTTTGTGTGTTCGATCACGTTTCGTAAACATGAACACAGCGGAACCAATAAAATAATAAATCTACATTTATTACAACACACACAACACACGCATGCATATTACAACAAGTGTAGACATAACCGTAAATTTAAATTTACAATAAAAGGAAATTTATCTACGTTATACCTTTCGTATGACGTGTAGCGGGAACGGCATCAACCGGAACGATCCTCGCTAGAATCGTCTCTATCCGTATCCACGCCGAGTTCCCCGGGATGACTTCGCTAAGCCACGAGCTTCGTCTTCGTACGGGTTACTAGCCTTGTGTTGAAGACGACGTGATCGAGAGATGATCACAATCCGAATCCAAATTCCGATCCTAATACGAGTTCTCAAAACTCGCTTCTCCGGAAAGGTATTCGTCAACCAATTGACGAATCCTTCATCCTCCACCACAGAGGATTACCGGAGATTGAATCCCCGGTAGTTTAGCCGCTGTCGGAGCTCAAACCGTCGTCCAAACGACGCTCCGACGAGAGGAGAACAAGCTGTCCAGAAAACTGGACAGCTTTGGTGGAGGAGTAGGCGCCGGCCAAAACAAGGAAGCCAAGTGCTCACCTTTTCACGGAAGCCTAGGAAGATCACCGGAGGGTCGCCGGAGGATCACCAGCTGAAGCTTGGACGTCGGCAAGGACTTGGACGGCAGCACAAAAGCTGGGCGGCAAAGGAGGTTGGCCGACAACTCCCTCAATGGGGTGGGTGGCAACTCCTTGCTAGGGTTTTAGATTAGGGCTTAATTATCCCTTAAGCCCTCTTTTATAGAGAACTAATTCTCTTAATGGTTATTGGATCATAACCATTAGGCGCGTTAACCCACTCCATTAAGATAAGTTAAAATAAACCAAACCATGATGGTTTATTTTAAGTTAAAACGAACCGAACCAACTTTTGGTTCATTCGTTTAAAATAAACCAAACCCTTTGGTTTATTCTCCTCCATTGGATTAGAACCAAACCATTTTGGTTCATCCATTACGTCTTCATAAGACTCGGCCCATCCACGCTTCCATTGCGACTGAAACGATTTCATGCTCGCTTTATGTTTGGTGCAACCAAACCTAGTTTCTCTCGGTCTGAGAATCCCATTCTCAAGTTCGTTTTAAATCCTTTGGATTACGCTCGTTGTGCGTGTGACCAAATAGGTTCTCGGTTTATGTTGGCCGTCTATAATTAACCATTAATTATAGAACGATCATGAGTGGCACCTAGTAGTACATCATGATCCCCAATTAACCGAAAAGATCAACGGTTGATCCAGAACAATTTCTGAAACCCTTCAGCAGCTCAAATGATTCGTGCCCCATTCCCTTCACTCATCTTATACCCACTTGGTTCAGGACATGGTTTATTGTGTCAGTCCCCACTAGGCTGACTACGTCACACCTAGCCCAAGTATCATTTCCTCGTCCTACGTATTCTAGTTACTCCACATGTATCGAAGAGTACCTTACTCTAAACATGTAATGCTTTGGCCAAAGACTTTAGTAACAATCCGACGAGAGGCCATGGGTATACATCTCCTCGCAAGGAGTGGTGAATCCTTTATAGGCTATTCAAACACCTTCGATCACTTCGACTTATACCATATCATCCCGGGTCCACATCTCCTTAGAGATGCTTACTTAAGATGTCAAAGAATAAGTCTTCATGATCAAGATGACTTGAATACCGCAAGTCAAAGGAACATCACACTTAAGCTGCAGTAAGAACTTCATTGACATATCTATATATGCAGAGAACCATATGAAGTCTTACGGCTGGTCACTCCAATGAACTAGTTACCATAACTAGCATCCACGATTAACTCCGGACATCACTATGTCTCCAGCCAGTGAGAATCAGCTGCTTGGATACACCAAGGAGTATACATCGTGCTAGTCTCGACAGAATTGATGGTGTCCAAATCCATCAATTCATCGACTAGGGATAATTCCGATACATCACAATTACACATGTAGAGATACTCACTAGTTGTGATCCAATCACAAATTCTCTCATGCTGTGAATCGTATTGTGGACATTCAGTAAATGAGTTTAAGATCCAATCAAATACATAAAACATGTATACTCAAATAGTGAATCTTCATTTATCATATAAATGGTTCATACATAAGGAGATTGCCTTAGGACATCTCTCATATATTACTAACAGACTCCCACTTGGCCTAATGCCAATCGCTACGGTATCCAATACCATAAGCTCGAACATGACCCTCAAACTTATTTTGAGGTAATGCCTTAGTCAAGGGATCCGCTAAGTTCCTTTCAGTAGGAATTTTCTCGATTTGTATTTCGTTCCTACTGATGATCTCTCTGATAAGATGATAGCGGCGAAGCACATGTTTGGATCATTGATGAGACCACATCAAGTTCAGAGATGAACTTCTTGGTCCAAACCGCTTCCTTTGTTGCTTCCAAAGCTGCAATGTATTCTGCCTTAGTGGCAGAATCCGCTATAGTGTCAAGCTTGGAACCTTTCCAACTTATTGCGCCTCCATTCCAAGTGAATACATACCCAGACTAAGACATGGAATCATCCTTGTCTGTCTGGATCTGGCATCCGTATACCCACGTATCACCATGTACCCTTCTCCATATATTAGGAAGACATCCTTAGTTCTTCTTAAGTACTTAAGGATCATCTTAACAGTCACCCAATGATCCATTCCTGGATTAGACTGGTATCTACTCGTGACACTCAGAGCATACGATACATTGGGCCTCGTACATAACATAACATACATGATAGATCCTATTGCGGATGCATAGGAAATCTTACTCATGCAAATCCTCTCGTCTTCTGTGCGTGGACCCAGACTTCGAAAGGTGTACCCCATGCCTGATGGGTAGGAAATCTTTCTTGGATTCCGACATGCTAAACCTCTTTAGCACTCGGTCTTTATATGTAGACTGTGAAAGACCAAGCAACTGTTTCGATCTATCTCTATAGATCTTAATCCCGAGGATGTAGGTTTCTTCTCCCAGGTCTTTCATGGAGAATGTCTTGGATAACCAAACCTTCACTGATTGTAAGATTGAAACATCGTTTCCTATAAGTAGTATGTCATCGACATACAATACTAGGAACACGACTGCACTCCCACTAACCTTCTTGTACACACAAGGTTCGTCTGGATTTTGTGAGAAATCAAACTTTTTGATTGTCTCATCAAAATGGATATTCCATCTCCTGGATGCTTGCTTCAATCCATAAATGGACCGTCGCAATTTGAATACCTTGGTTTTATCAACCGATGTGAAACCCTCAGGCTGTATCATATAGACATCCTCGAGCAAGTTTCCATTAAGGAAAGTTATTTTCACATCCATCTGCCATATCTCATAATCATAATGAGCCGCTATGGCCAAGAGCATCCGAATGAATTTAAGCATAGCTACAGGCGAATAGTTTTTGTCATAATCAACACCTTGCTTTTGACGATATCCTTTCGCCACCAATCTAGCCTTATAGGTAATCACATTACCATCCATGTCGGTTTTCTTCTTGAAAACCCACTTGCACCCTATAGGCTTTATGCCTTCAGGTGGGTCAACCAAGTTCCAAACTTGGTTTTCATACATGGAATCCATTTCCGACTTCATGGCACCAAGCCATTTATCCCTTTTTGAACTTGTCAGCACTTCTTCATAACTGGTAGGCTCCTCATCATCAATGAGTAACACGTCGTTCGATTCACTTACGAGAAATCCATATCTCTCAGGAATATTGCGTGTTGCGGATCTCTGAAGATGTGGTGTTACTGATAAGTCGACGATTGCTCATCACTATGAGTTGTCGGCTGTTGTGCTTCACCAGGTATCTCGTCAATGTGTATTTGAGTCTCTCGAGCCTCCTCAAGCTCGACGACACTCCCACTGTTTTCTTGCAAGAGAAACTCTTTCTCTAGAAACACAGCATGCCTTGAAACAAACACCTTTTGTTCCACAGGATGATAGAATTGGTAACCCCTTGTTTCCTTAGGGTATCAATAAATAGACATTTATCAGACTTAGCATCCAATTTGTCTGATACAGTCCGCTTCACATAAGCAGGACAACCCCATATCTTCAAGTAAGATACATGAGGTTTCTTACTATTCCATATCTCATATGGAGTAGTTGAGACTATCTTAGTAGGCATTACATTTAACAAGTAAGCTTGTATGCGAAGTGCATAGCCCAAACGGACTTGGGAAGATTCGCATGATTCATCATTGACCTGACCATGTCCAACAAGGTCTGGTTACGCCTCTCAGATACACCATTATGCTGTGGTGTATATGGCGGAGTCCATTGAGACAATATGCCATTGTCTCTTAGATAATCAAGAAACTCTTGACATAAGTATTCACCACCTCGATCCGATCGAAGTATTTTAATACTCTTGTCATGTTGTCTCTCTACTTCATTTCTGAATTCTTTGAACCTTTCAAAGGCTTCAGACTTGTGTTTCATTAAGAACACATACCCAAACCGTGAGTGATCATCGGTGAAGGTAATGAAGTAGCTATAGCCTCCTAATGCTTGAGTTGACATAGGTCCACATACATCAGTATGTATTAGACCTAGTAACTCTCCCACTCGTTCACCTTTTCCAGTAAAAGGTAACTTAGTCATCTTGCCTTTTAAGCATGATTCACATGTATCGTATGAATCCAATTCAAACGATTCCAGAATTCCACATTTGTGTAATTCAGACGTGTGTTTCTTGCTTACATGGCCAAGATGACAATGCCACATATAGGAGTCTATTTGATTATCCTTTTGAGCATGCGTGTTGCTCGCTTCGATATTGAAGATGTCCTTTGGATCGTCAGCGTATAAACACCATTGCTTAAAGTTCCAGTCCCATAAAGAACTCCATTCAAAGTTATGTAACAACAATTGTTACTAAAAGTCAAATGGTACCCATTTATATTTAAACAAGAAATAGAAATGATGTTCTTTATCAACGAAGGAACATAAAAGCAATTGTCCAGTTCTAAGACAAGTCCTGTAGGGAGTTTCAACAAATGTGTTCCAATGGCGACTGCAACAACCTTTGCTCCATTCCCAACACGCAAATTTGACTCTCCCTTAACGAGTCTTCTTCTATTCCTTAGCCCATGTATGTCATTACATATATGTGAGCCACACCCAGTATCCAATACCCAAGTGTTTGAGGAAATAGAATGACAATCAATAACGAAGATATCTGAAGAAGATGGGGCATCCGATGCCTTATTCTTCTTCACGGACTCAAGATAAATCTTGCACTTTATTCGCAAATGGCTCTCCTTGCCATAATGATGGCAAGTTTCCCTTTGTGCTAGTTCTACCTTCTTAGCCTTTCTCTTCTTTCCCTTCTGCTGTTCCTTTGACTTCCTCGTAGAACCTTTCTTCTAGGAATCAACTAATAGCACCGTCCCCTGCTCATGCTTCTCAGAAGACTCCACAGTCTTCAGCATATTGAGCAGTACCACAGATGAACCTTCTAGCATCTCAGAGGTGAAGAGGAGCTTTGAGACTTCGAACCTTTCGAATCTCACTTGCTCATCAACCAACTCACAAAGATGAAGGACTACGATATGAGCATCCATATGCTCATGCTGCTTTCGTAGCTTGGGCTCCATCGCGGCTAGCATGATGCAACTCATTTGTTCAGAATCACTCACATGTTTCTGATAGGCCAACAATTGGTCCAGAGTTGCATCGTCACTAGGACGGGCGGGAAGAGGCGCTTCGAGGACATTTGCAAGCTTTTCAACCTTGAGAACAATTCTCAAGCTTCTAAGCTAGTCCATGAAGCTCGACCCAGTCAATTTATTCGAATCCAAAATGGAACGCAAATTCAAAGACATCATGATCAATCTTAGAAATACAAAACGAGCATATATGAGAAAATGATTTTTAAAATGCATTAATATACATTTATAAATCCCATTCATTTTTCGAATTTCAAAAACCCCAAAATCACTTCGGGAGATCGTAGGTCCATCTCCGAATGGGCTGATATCCATCATAGTTATGAACAACCTTGGAGAGAGTCCAACAAGCCATTCATAACTACGACGGTAGGTATCAACTATACCGATTGCATATCACGTATATGCAACTATCACAATGTGCTATCAACTAATTGAATGTTCACACATACATCGGGTTTTTAACACATTAACAAGTATGCATCATATGCATAGCACCCAACTTCACCTCCCTTTACATCGACCTTGGAGAGAGTCTAACAAGCCGATGCTCCAGGTTAAAGCCAACCCATAATCGGGAAATAGTTTTAATATGGTTTGAGCGCATTCAACCAATTAGCCCAGCTTGGAGAGAGTCCAACAACCAAAGCTAACGATTGACCTCTGACTCTTACCATATTAGTATTAAACTATTCCATGGTTTGAACATGTTCGGGTTCGAGTCGGGCTTGGAGAGAGTCCAACAACTCAAACAAGAAACGGAACTCTGGTTCTAACCATATTAATGGTAGGTGTAGGCTTTAATATTGTTTAAGGGTTTTTATGTCTCATCCTCTTTGCATGCAAATAACTATTATCTACATGGCATGGCATACATGGCATACATCTACATGTCACGACATGCATGACATAATGTTATGCATCTAATGCAATTACCTGGCATACAATTATGTCATGTATATTTTTCCTTATATGTCATAACTATTTATGGAAATAAAATATGTTTAAGATTTGATTCTCCAAATCAAATCATAATTAAATTAGGAAACAAATTTCCAAATCTAATCACATATTTTATTCATGGAATTATTTGATTAAGGAAAATCTATTTAGGAAACCAATTTCCTAAATCATTAAAACTACTTATGGAAATAAAATATTTTAAGATTTGATTCTCCAAATCAAATCATGATTAAATTAGGAAACAAATTTCTAGAATCTAATCAAATATTTTATTTATGGAAAATATCAATTTCCATAAATACTTCCAACTTTCCAAAAGTGGAAGATTTCCATAAATACTTCTAGACTTTCCAAAATTGAAAAATTTCCATAAATACTTCTAAATTTCCAAAATTAGAAAATTTCCAGAAATACATTATGACTATCGCAAAACCATTTTTACGATTATGTCGAAACACAACCTGGGCTCTGATACCACTGTTGGGTTTCCTGCACCGCGGCGTGTGTGTGTTCGATCACGTTTCGTAAACATGAACACAGCGGATGCAATAAAAATAATAAATCAACATTTATTACAACACACACAACACACGCATGCATATTACAACAAGTGTAGACATAACCGTAAATTTAAATTTGCAATAAAAGGAAATTTAACTACGTTATACCTTTCGTATGACGTATAGCGAGAACGGCATCAACCGGAACGATCCTCGCTAGAATCGTCTCTATCCGTATCCACGCCGAGTTCCTCGGGATGACTTCGCTAAGCCACGAGCTTCGTCTTCGTATGGGTTACTAGCCTCGTGTTGAAGACGACGTGATCGAGAGATGATCACGATCCGAATCCAAATTCGGATCCTAATACGAGTTCTCAAAACTCGCTTCTCCGAAGAGGTATTCGTCAACCAATTGACGAATCCTTCAGAGGATTACGGAGATCGAATCCCGGTAAGTTAGCCTCTGTCGAGCTCTAACCGTCGTCCAAGCGATGCTCAGACGAGAGGAGAACAAGCTGTCAGAAAACTGGACAGCTTTGGTGGAAAGGTGATAGCGCCCGGCCAACCAAGGGAGATAGAGCTCACCTTGATGCCAAACTTGAAGGAGATCACGGAGCACTAACGGCAGCAGCTCGGCCGGCGAGGAAGAAGCAGCCTTCTGGACACCGGTTGGAGCCTCAAGGTGGGCGGCGGCAAGGAGGAGGAGAGTTAGCTCCGAATTTCTCCAAGGAGAGGTGGGCGGCAACTTAGGGTTGTGGATTAGGGCTTAAACCATCACCTTAGCCCTCTTTTATAGAGAACTAATTCTCTTAATGGTTATTGGATCATAACCATTAGGCCCGTTAACCCGCTCCATTAAGATAAGTTAAAATAAACCAAACCATGATGGTTTATTTTAAGTTAAAACGAACCGAACCAACTTTTGGTTCATTCGTTTAAAATAAACCAAACCCTTTGGTTTATTCTCCTCCATTGGATTAGAACCAAACCATTTTGGTTCATCCATTACGTCTTCATAAGACTCGACCCATCCACACTTCCATTGCGACTGAAACGATTTCATGCTCGCTTTATGTTTGGTCCAACCAAACCTAGTTTCTCTCGGTCTAAGAATCCCGTTCTCAAGCTCATTTTAAATCCTTTGGATTACGCTCGTTGTGCGTGTGACCAAATAGGTTCTCGGTTTATGTTGGCCGTCTATAATTAACCATTAATTATAGAACGATCATGAGTGGCACCTAGTAGTACATCATGATCCCCAATTAACCGAAAGATCAGCGGTTGATCAGAACTATTTACGAAACCCTTGATGGCTCGAATGATTCGTGCCCCATTCCCTTCACTCATCTTATACCCACTTGGTTCAGGACATGGTCTATTGTGTCAGTCCCCACTAGGCTGACTACGTCACACCTAGCCCAAGTATCATTTCCTCATCCTACGGATTCTAGTTACTCCACATGTATCGAAGAGTACCTTACTCTAAACATGTAATGCTTTGGCCAAAGATTTTAGTAACAATCCGACGAGAGGCCATGGGTATACATCTCCTCGAAAGGAGTGGTGAATCCTTTATAGGCTATTCAAACACCTTCGATCACTTCGACTTATACCCAATCATCCCGGGTCCACATCTCCTTAGAGATGTTTGCTTAAGATGTCAAAGCATAAGTCTCTATGATCAAGATGACTTGAATACCGCAAGTCAAAGGAACATCGCACTTAAGCCACAGTAAGAACTTCATTGACATATCTATATATGCAGAGAACCATATGAAGTCTTACGGCTGGTCACTCCAATGAACTAGTTACCATAACTAGCATCCACGATTAACTCCGGACATCACTATGTCTCCAGCCAGTGAGAATCAGCTTCTTGGATACACCAAGGAGTATACCTCGTGCTAGTCTCGCCAGAATTGATGGTGTCGAAATCCATCAATTCATCGACTAGGGATAATTCCGATACATCACAATTACACATGTAGAGATACTCACTAGTTGTGATCCAATCACAAATTCTCTCATGCTGTGAATCGTATCGTGGACATTCAGTAAATGAGTTTAAGATCCAATCAAATACATAAAACATGTATACTCAAATAGTGAATCTTCATTTATCATATAAATGGTTCATACATAAGGCGATTGCCTTAGGACATCTCTCATATATTACTAACAAGATCCAATGGATAGAAACAAAACTCTAAGATCCATAGGTAGAGATTAAATCTCTAAGATGCGACGGTTGAGATTAAATCTCTAGATCCGACGGTTGAGATTAAATCCCTAGAACCAATGGAGGAGATTAATTCATGACTTATCCCTAACTCTATAAAAGGAGGGCATGGGAGTTGGCATGGAGATCATTGAAAGAGAGCTAGTGTTTTGGAGTTGGCGGCAAGGCTAGGAATTAGGGTTTGGGCTTGGGCGACACCTATTAAGGAAATTTTTTCCTTAAGTTGTTCTTCTTCCCCAAGCTGCCGGTGCCCTTGGAGTTCCTTCCATCCCTTGGCCGGCATCCAAAACAAGTCTTCTCCTTCTTCTTGGCCGGTGGAACAAAGGTTTAGGGTCCTCGCTTGAAGCTTTTGGCCGGCCACTCTCAAACTCCTTCTCCTTGTTGGCCGGCGGCAAGGATCTTCTTAGTTCCTTGTTGGTTGGTTTAAGGGAGGATAAGAACTTTGTTTCTATTCTTCCTCTTGCTTAGGAAGAGCAAGGAAGGAAGATTTACGATCTAGGAGCTTCGACTTTTGGTAGAGCGTCGCCCACACGATGTAATGCCCGCCCTTATCTACTCTCAGGGCGGTGCTACTTTTTTTTTTTCCTTATAACATAACATATATGGATCATTTCTCCTTCTACTTACTTAAACATGTTATCATGGCTTAAACCTTCTTTTATACATGCATCACATATCATATTCATAATTAGCATGTTATCTCATCTTATCTCATTTTATAACATGCATAACATCAAGATTCATCCATGAGTTCTAACATACCAAACTTTCATAAGTAATTGAACCGTAACATAACTAAGCAACATTCAATCATGGTACTAATAAATCATAGGTCTTATAAGAGGAAGCACATATCTTAAGGTGTTCACTGAGCATATAAATATAAGCAGATAGTAATAGGGTCTCTTTTCACCATGCCACTATCACACACACTTGGCCCCTCCTGCTACTTCCTCTTAGTTCATGTTTCCTTTATCTGCAGTATATGGACAACATAAACTCTAAGCATATAGCTTAGTAAGATTCTTGCCTACTCACAAAAGCCACAAACTTCATCAAACAATTAGAAAACAGGAGCATACTAGCAAAATAGCTTAAGTATTTCATAGCAATCACTATTCATCAACATACCAACGTAATGAAAACATAACATACAATTTACATAAGCATGCTAAACATAATTAACTCTAAGCAAGGCATAAATTAAACATAAGCATTCATAATTGCATAAATCCTAAACATGCATCAAAGACATAATCATAAGCATTCGTAACTTGAACATAAGCATTCATAATTACATAAATCCTAAACATGCATCAAAGACATAATCATAAGCATTCTTAAACTTGAACATAAGCATTGATAATTACATAAATCCTAAACATGCATCAAATACATAATCATAAGCATTCTTAAACTTGAATATAAGCATTCATAATTTCTTAAATCCTAAACATGCATCAAAGACATAATCATAAGCATTCTTAAACTCGAATATAAGCATTCATAATTTCTTAAATCCTAAACATGCATCAAAGACATAATCATCAACATTCTTAAACTTGAACCTAACATTCATAATTTCTTAAATCCTAAACATGCATCAAAGACATAATCATAAGCATTCTTAAACTTGAACATAAGCATTCATAATTACATAAATCCTAAACATGCATCAAAGACATAATCATCAGCATTCTTAAACTTGAACCTAACATTCATAATTTCTTAAATCCTAAACATGCATCAAAGACATAATCATAAGCATTCTTAAACTTGAACATAAGCATTCATAATTACATAAAGGTCTTTTCTTTTCAAAACATATACATATAGATACTTCAACATAATCATAACTTGCATGGGGGGCCCCAGGTTAAGTACCACATAATGCGCGTTCCCTAATAGGCTGGGGTAGCGAGCCACCAGATCTACTAGAGCAAGACCTCTTATGTCTTACCAGGGTAAGACCTCTTACGTCTTCTTATGTCCCTATGAATTTGATTAACGACCACCTGACGGGTCGAGTACTTAACCTCTTACAAAGTAAAATACTTAATTCCTTTCTTTCTTGTCTTATCATAAGGAGAGCTCTTAATCCCTACTTGAAAGGGAAGCATCTCCATCTTATCTTATCATAAGGAGAGCTCTTAATCCCTACTTGAAAGGGAAGCATCTCCATCTTATCTTATCATAAGGAGAGCTCTTAATCCCTACTTGAAAGGGAAGCATCTCCATCTTATCTTATCATAAGGAGAGCTCTTAATCCCTACTTGAAAGGGAAGCATCTCCATCTTAGACATTTCATAGCATACATGCATTCATAACATAAGAGTACCCTAAAGGGGTCCTAAAGCATAAACATGTTTATCACATAAGCATAATTCATAGACATATTCATGGCATATTAAATCATAAAACATGTTCATCATATAGGCATATTTCATGGCATATTACATCATAAACATGTTCATCACATAGGCATATTTCATAAACATATTTCTTGGCATATTAAATCATAAAACATGTTCATCACATAGGCATATTTCATGGCATATTACATCATAAACATGTTCATCATATAGGCATATTTCATAAACATATTTCTTGGCATATTAAATCATAAAACATGTTCATCACATAGGCATATTTCATAAACATATTTCTTGGCATATTAAATCATAAAACATGTTCATCACATAGGCATATTTTATGGCATATTACTTCATAAACATGTTCATCACATAGGCATATTAAAGTCATCCACCTAACATAACTTCATAAGGGGGTGTTTTCATGAAACCCTAACCCTAAACCCAAGGTTGGCCGAAACATATAGGGGCACAAAGCTTGGATTTTGTCACCTAAATTTATTCATGTAGGCATATATCATAACATAACTTCATAAGGGGTATTTTCATGAAACCCTAACCCTAAAACCATTGGTGGCCGAAACATATAGGGGCAATAAGCTTGGATTTTTGTCACCTAAATTCATTCATGTAGGCATATATCATAACATAACTTCATAAGGGGTATTTTCATGAAACCCTAACCCTAAAACTATTGGTGGCCGAAACATATAGGGCCATTATCTTGGATTGTTGATACCTAAGAATCCTACTTGAAGCATACCATCTATGAACATAACCTTAGAAGCTTGGGTTGGCCGAAACATGTAGGGCTATCATCTTTGGACTTTTGACACCTAAAGATTCCTACTTGAAGCATACAACCTATAAAAATTTCCCTAGTAGCATTTTCATGAATCCTAGCCCATAAACTTAGTTGGCCGAAACATATAGGGCTACAAACTTCATATTTCTTTCATGTAACCTATCCTACAAAACTAATATCTCATAAGTGAGGGAATCTTACATCCTTCGCTTGCTTTTAGTGGGTAGTTGACCTTATGGAAGCCAAGAACTAGCTTCTCCTTGCTTGGATGGGGTTCGGCCAAAGGTGAAAATGGAGAGGGGGAGAGATGGTTTTCGGTGAGGAAGAAGAAGTGGCCAAGTGGAAACTTCCTTCTTCTTTATAAAGGGAGGAAGAGAAGTTTCTCTTCTCTTTTCCATGCCCCTTCATTTACCCTCATCACACTTATCTACAATTTCCCCTCTTCTTCTAATGATATAATCCTATTGGGCTTCTGGTTAGTGGGTGCATCTATAGGGCTTGGCTATCTCTAAAGGTTTGGGGTTCAATTCCTAGGCCTTGCATCTCTTTTTGGCTATTTTCTTTTATTTTTCGAAAAAAGCCCACATCAAGCCCATTATTGTAAAGCCAAAAACTCTCATAAAATTGCTAGAAATTTTACGGGCGTTACACACGATGTCCAAAAGGAGGAAGGTCATACATTAGAAGATCAAGAGGTATACCTATTCTATTTTCATCTTTTGTTTGTTGCTTGTTTTTGTTTTTCAATTATAAGCATGTTATAAATCTGTAAATGGATAAATAATACTTGGATCTCGAGCATAAACACAAAAACCAGTGATCCGGACATCGTCTATTCCGCGGCTACTCGTAGAATAGAGGATGGTCACTTGAACAACTAGTTTGTTCAAGTGACCTCTCTAAAAGAATAGCACGACGATGACTTGGTGGTTTGGGCAATCCCTTTTGTCTAGGATTAATTTTTTTTTAATCCGGGAACATCGAAGGGATCGCCATGAAGGACAAGCTACCAAGGTGAAGTGGGAAGCGAAGTTTCCCCTCATGGACTCGATAAGAAAAACCCTTCAAACTTTTGGTAGATCGTCGCCCAGACGACGTCCGAAAGGAGGAAGGTCATACAATAGAAGATCGAGAGGTATATCGATTCTCTATTTTCATTTGTTACATGTTTATATTTGTTTTTTAATTATGAGCATGATATATTCTGTTTGTGGCTAAATAATACTTAGATCCTGAACATAAACACAAAAACCGACGATCCGTACATCGTCTATTCCGCGGCTATTCGTGGAATAGAGGTTGGTCGCTTGAACAATAAGTTTGTTCAAGTGACTACTCTGAACGAATAGCACGACGATGACAAGGTTGCTTGGGTGTTCCCTTTTGTCTAAAATTAAATTTTTAATCCAGGGACATCGATGGGATCGCCATGAACAAGTGACCGAGTTGAAGTGGGAAGCGAAGTTTCCCCTTACGGATCAAACCTACCTTCACATGCCTCCGGGACTTCACTGCCGAGACTCCCTGTCTGAGACTTCATTTGCCAAGCACGGTCTCCCAGAACTGCTAGGACTTCCCTTGCCAACTCCCCATTGGTCTTCCCATCACCAAGTGTCCGGTCTCCCTTGACCAACATGGATTTTCCCTGTCCAAGTATCCATACTTGGACATCTCCTTGCCAAGTCACCAAACTTGGACTTCTCAAATAGTCTTCCACATATGACCTTGGATGTCCCATACCATCCACTAGTCATGTGGTCAAACCACATTGTGAACTATTGTCAAACATCAAAACTCTACTCGAGTTCCACTCGAGTCTGGTCAATCATGACCTGGGTCGATTGAACCAACAATAATAATGGGCACATGTTTTTAATATTTATTTCTTTGATTTACCAATGGGAAAGATTTATGGGTTAAATTGATAGACCCGGTAAGTTGGGAAATAATATTATTTACATGGTGTGTCATTGATTATAGGAGGAAATAGTGTCCTATGTATTAGGATGATGATGTCCCCTTGAGGAGCTCATAAGGATCATCATGTAAATCCTACAGTTGGACGCTTGTTCATGGCAATCCCGTCTACATCCCCGGATAAAAAAAATTTATCCTTGACAAAGATGGATTACTCAAGCAACCGTTCAATCGTCGTGCTATTCGATTAGAGTGGTCACTTGAACAAACTTGTTGTTCAAGCAACCTACCTCTATTCTTCGAATAGCCGCGAAATAGACGATGTACGGATCACCGATTTTTGTGTTTGTATTTGGGGTCCAAGTAAATTAGCCACATAACAAAAACATACAACATTCAAAGAAACAAAATGAAAGCAAAACAAGATTTATACCTCTTGTTTACCTCAAGGTCTTCTATCGTATGTCCTATCCTCCTCTTGAACGTTGTGTGGGCAACGATCCTCCAAGAGATGAAGCCTCCTAGATCACGATATTCCTTTCCTTGCTCACTCCGAACAAGAGGAAGTATAGAAACAAAACTCTTCTCCTACTTAGGACCAACCATCAAGCTCCAAGCTAGATGTTTGCCGCCGTCCCAAAGAGAGGAGTAGGGAGTATGGGTGCCGGCCAAATGCTCCAAAGGAAGAAGACCTAGCTCTTGTTTCTACCGGCCAAGGAGAAGAGGAAGAGAGTTGGGACGCCGACCAAGGATGAGAGGAAGAAGGGAGACGCCGGCCAAAACCCTAGGAAGGAGAGAAAGCCTTGTCGCCCAAGGAGGAGAGGAAACCCTAGCCGCCCAATGCCTCTCCAAGCCCTAGCCGCCCAAAACCCTAATCCTTCTTCTATCTCCATGCCGCCCACCCATATGCCTCCTTTTATAGAGCTAGGCTTAAGCCTCCTTTTAATCTCCACCATTGGTTCTAGGTATTTAATCTCAACCATCGAATCTAGAGATTTAATCTCAACCGTTGGACTTAGAGATTTAATCTCCACCGTCGGATCTTAAGATTTAATCTCCTCCGTTAGATCTAGAGATTTAATCCCCATCGTTGAATCTAGAGTGTTATTTTCCATCATCGGATCTAGGCTTCATGAGGGTTTTAATAGGCTACGATAGGGACCATGAGGTGGAGTTGGATCTTGGCCACCCAATGGATCAAGCCCACATAAAGTCTGATCCATTAATGATAATCCATTCCACTAGAGGATTATCATTGATCTACCTCACCAACCCCCATAAGTTAATATGGGATCCATATATTATTTGTACATATATCTCCCCGTGTTTAAGATCTCGAATGTCTGTTGATTAATTAATTTACTGACAATTAATTAATCTATATCTAACTCCATGAGTAGTACCACTCAACCTTATCATCTTGCCGAACCAAGTCCACCTTCAGGGTTTACATGATGAACCTTATGAGCTCCTCAAGGGGACATCATCATCCTAATATATAGGACACCGTTTACTCCTATAATCAACGACATACCATATAAATAATATCATTTCTCAACTTACCGAGCCTATCGATTTACTCTATAAATCTCGCCCATTGGTAAATCAAAGAAATGAATACTAAGTATATGTGTCCGTTATTATATCGGGATTAAGAGAATTTACGACATAATATTTGTGTAGGGATGTATACTGAAAAGTCTACTTTTTGTATGAACATCTTTATTTTGAAATAAGAATCACATGATCATTGTTTTCATTTTTATGGTTATGCAATATTGTCTAATACATTACATTGTAGATAACATGGTGTGTGGTGTCACACGGGAGATCAAGTTATCGGCTCCTTGTAAAGTATAAGTAAAGGCTCACAACCGAGATGGCTTTGGACAAACCATCGGAATGGTTGTAGTGTGATTTGGTATTGGTTTGTCTTGACCATAGAATCACACTAGTGCACTAAGTGTGTATTGAGAAGGAACGACTTAGAAGTGATTCAATTTATTGCTGACTACATAATCGAATCGGACCTCAGATATCATTTAGTACATGCTCTTAATCCCGATATAATAACGGGCACATATACTTAGTATTCATCTCTTTGATTTACCAATGGGCGAGATTTATAGATTAAATCGATAGGCTCGGTAAGTTGGGAGATGATATTATTTATATGGTGTGCCGTTGATTATAGGAGAAAACCGTGTCCTATATATTAGGATGATGATGTCCCCTTGAGGAGCTCATAAGGTTTATCATGTAAACCATGCAGGTGGACTTGGTCCGGCATGATGAAAAGGTTGAGTGGTACTACTCATGGAGTTAGATGTTGATTAATTAATGGTCAGTAAATTAATTAATCGACGGACATTCGAGATCTTAAACATGGGGAGAAAATGTACAAATAATATATGGAGCCCATATTATCATATGGTGGTTGGTGAAGTAGATCGATGATGATCCTTTAGTGGATTGGATGATCATTAGTGGATCGGACTTTATGTGGGCTTGATCCATGGGTGGCCAAGACCCAACTCCCCCTCATGGTCTTTAATGTAGCCTATTAACACCTCATGAAGCTTAGATCCAATGGATAGAAACAAAACTCTAGATCCAAAGGTAGAGATTAAATCTCTAGATCCGACGATTGAGATTAAATCTCTAGATCCGACGGTTGAGATTAAATCCTTTGAACCAATGGTGGAGATTAAAAGGAGGCTTATCCCTAACTCTATAAAAGGAGGGCAAGGGGTTGGCATGGAGATGAATCCAAGGGGAGCTAGGGTTTTGGGCGGCAAGAGAGGAATCCTAATTGAGATAGGATTAGGATTTGGAGGCTTAGGGTTTGGGAGGTTTGGGCGGCACCAAATAAGGAAGATTTTCCTATTCTTCTTCTTCCTTCAAAGTGGCCGGCATCCAACAGCTTCTCCATCCCATTTCCATCCCTTGGCCGGCACCCAAAGACTCTCTTCTCTTCTCCTTGAGTGGTGGAAACAAGACTTAGGGGTCTCCGTTGGTGTCTTGGTCAGTTTCCATCATCATCACCTCCTCCTAGTTGGCCGGCGGCAAGGATTCCTTTTGTTCCTTGTTGGTTGGTTTTAGGAAGGAGAAGAACCTTGTTTCTATTCTTCCTCTTGCTTTGGAAGAGCAAGGAAGGAATATTTGTGATCTTGGAGCTTCGACTTTTGGTAGATCGTCGCCCACACGACGTCCGAAAGGAGGAAGGTCATACAATAGAAGATCGAGAGATATATTGATTCTCTAATTTTTATATGTTACATGTTTGTATTTGTTTTTCAATTATGAGCATATAAATCTGTATATTGCTAAATAATACTTGGTTCTCGAGTATAAACACAAAAACCGGTGATCCGAACATCGTCTATTCCGCGGCTACTCGTAGAATATAGGATGGTCGCTTGAACAACGAGTTTATTCAAGTGACCTCTCTAAACGAATAGCACGATGATGACTTGGTTTTTTGGGCAATCCCTTTTGCCTTGGATTAAATTTTTTTAATCTAGGGACATCGAGGGGATCGCCATGAACAAACGACCGAGGTGAAATGGGAAGCGAAGTTTCCCCTCACGGACTCGATAAGCAAAACCCTTCAATTTGAGGTCCGATTCAATTATGTAGTCAGCAATAAATCGAATCACCTCTAAGTCGGTCCTGCTCAATACACACAAAGTGTACTAGCATAATTCTATGGTCAAGACAAACCAATGCCAAATTACTGTTGGATCGATGCGGTTCGCTAGAGAGGGGGGGGTGAATAGCGAAAGAAAATTTTTCTCGTACGAACTCGTTTTAAAAGAAAACTTATATGCAGCGGAAAGATAAGCAAAACAAAAAGTAAAGGAGACAATAGACACAAGAGATTTACTTGGTTCGTAGCCGAAGGCTACTACTCCAAGGCCCTAGTGGTCGTTGACCACGTACGGAGGGCAAATTACTAAACAAACTCCTCCTCGTTGGAGGTAGGAGTTAATCGATACAAAAAGAACTTGAGGTAGAGGGACACTCCCCCTCTCCTCATTACGATAAAAGAGCTTCGAAGAATGTAAATGAGCAATGACACTTAAATTAAAGCCGACGTACAAAAATAAAGGAAATGAAACCTAGACGTCGGAGAAGAAGAAGCACGTTGTTGTCGGTAGCTTTGCGGAGACTTTTTGGAAGCTTAGAATTGTTGTTCAAACCCTAGGTTTGGCCCTCCTTTTATAGCCTTTGAGCCCCTTTTCGAGTGGGTCTTCAACCAATCACAAATGGACACCAAACCGCTTTGAGGTGGAGTGATAAGCCTTGACTTCTCGAATCTGATCATTGACCATCAGTCGACTGATGGCCATCATCAGTCGACTGATGGCAGCATCAGTCGATTGATGACCTTTGGCAGTCGAATGATACACGGCAGTCGAGTCCTCCAAGCTGGCAGTCGACTGATGCTTGCTGCAAGTCAAAGTTAGCTCAACAAAAACATACTTCCGACGGTCTTCGACCATCCGATCTCGACCTAGACCACCTATGAGATGTCTTGGGTTGGATCTACGCTTAAGATCATCCCCGTAAAGAGGATACGACCTCACTTACACTCACACACACGAGCTTACCTCGATACTTACGTGTTGCTTTTGCTTCCGGCATTCCACTCGATTCCATCGGTTCCCTCTGAAATCACTCGAGTGTCGCCCGACCACCGCGGCTTCCTCCGGGTGTCGCTAGCCTTCAACTCCAGCTATAGCAATCTTCTGCACACTTGATTCAGCTCGTGAGATAATGACATGAGCTTAACTTTGTATCGTTTGCTATAATCAAAACTCAGGTTCGACTTAGGTGCCTGCTGCACCAACAATCTCCCCCTTTTTGATTTATGGCAAACCCACATACAAAGTTAAGTAAATAGCAAGCATAAAGAATAATGTGCATTAGAAACAAACGAAGATTAAGTTGGAGTAGTAAAGATTTTCTTCAAGTACTCCCCCTTGAGGAAACCTCCCCCTTGACCGAGGGTGAGTACTTGAAAAAGACTTTTAGTTCTCCAAACACAAAAGGTAATGAGTTAAGTAAATGGCATTACTTAACTTAGGCCTTTAAAGTTTTCAATTCCGAAGAGTTGAAACCTAAACCTTACTCCCCCTTAACTTAGGCCAGAATCAAAGTTAAAATTTGAAATTGAACCCTAACTTTGGCTCTTTCTCCCCCTTTTGACATAAATCAGGAAAAAGTGGGGGGGGGGGGTTTAAGAAAACCTTAAGTCCAAGCATGATGATTTTGAAAATAGTATGTGAAAATAATTCATCTAAATGTTCAACTCTAGTTTGACTTGATTGAAATGATATTATCAGCAAGTCCTGATTAGAGTTGGTTAATATTAGTTGTATATTTATACTCCGAGGTTCATATTGACGCACTTGATCTACATCTTGGAACCTGGAGTAGGGTCCTAACATCTCACGCCCATCTACTTGGCTAAGTACACAAACACATTAGTCCTATGTGTTGTGAGATGTACTGGCTCCTTAAATCTATAGGTGCATGATATCTAAGGTATGTCCTATGCTAGTTCCATCAAAATGAAAAATAAGAAATAGTATAAAGAAAATATAGTTTGCAAGTTCTTATTCTATTACGCACATGCCCAATTTTTGTCTTAATAGACTAAATTCGGCTTCGGGTAGGGGTTTAGTAAATAGGTCTGCTAGGTTAGATTTCGATTGACGGCTCCGTTGGCCACATGTTCTCGAATGAAATGGTGTTTGACTTCTATATGTTTGGTCCTAGAGTGACATATTGGATTCTTGGTAAGATTAATTGAACTAATGTTATCTACATGAAGTTTAGTATTCGTAAAGTCTAACTTAAAGTCGCGGAGAGTGTGCTTCATCCAAAGAAGTTGAGTGACACACTCACCCATCGCGATGTATTCGGCTTCGGTGGTAGATAAGGCAACACAATGTTGCTTCCTACTGTACCAACTCACTAGACTTGAGCCGAGTAGTTGACAACAACCACTCGTGCTCTTTCTGTCGAGTTTACTACCGGCATAATCCGAATCGGAGTAGCCGATTAGTTCGAACTCGGTAGATCTAGGATACCAAATACCAACATTAAGTGTACCCTTTATATATCTAAGGATACGCTTAACTAGGGTTAGGTGAGACTCCTTAGCACAGGTTTGAAACCTGGCGCACATACTTATTGCGAATAGGATGTCGGGTCGACTCGCAGTTAAGTATAGAAGACTTCCTATTTCACTCCTATAGTACTTTAAGTCAATGGACTTACTTTCTAGGTCTTCTCCTATGTTAACATTTATCGCCATTGGGGTGTTTATTACCTTAGCGTCTTGCATTCCAAATCTTTTAATTAACTCCTTAGTGTATTTTTGTTGATATAGGTATATACCATCCTTAGTTTGTTTAATTTGTAGACCTAAAAAGAAACTTAACTTAACTCGCCTACCAAGTTCATTTGAACTCACTTTCCATGAGCGAAGCAGAACTCGTTTAGTAAGGAATTTGAGTTAGAGGTTCCAAAAATTATATCGTCTACGTAAATTTGAGCTATGAATATTTCTTTACCTAAGGTTTTTACAAAGAGAGTTGGGTCAACTAAGCCTTGGTTAAACCCTTTTGACTTAAGATGGATTGAAAGTCTCTCGTACCAAGCTCGAGGAGCTTGTTTAAGTCCATAGAGAGCTTTCTTAAGTTTTAGAACATGGTAGGGTTTATCTAGATTTTCGAATCCGGGGGGTTGGCTAACATAAACTTCTTCTTTAATGTATCCATTTAGGAATGCCGACTTAACATCCATTTGAAACAGCTTAAATCCTCGATGTGCGGCATAAGCTAGCAACATTCGAATGGATTCGAGTCTAGCTACTGGGGCATAGGTTTCGTCGTAATCTAAGCCTTCGACTTGGCTAAATCCTTTGGCGACTAACCTAGCCTTGTTTCTAACTACTTCACCTTTATCATCAAGCTTGTTTCGAAACACCCACCTTGTTCCAATTATCGTTTTGTCTTTAGGTGATGGTACTAATTCCCACACTTCATTCCTAGTAAATTGAGCTAGCTCTTCTTGCATTGCAATAATCCAATCGGGATCAAGAAGAGCTTGTTCAATTGATTTGGGTTCTATCTTTGAAATTAAGGAAATTTGACTAAGGTTCCTATAGGATGCTCTAGTTCGAACTCCTAGATTAGGATCTCCTATTACTTGATCGATAGGGTGGTTAGTCTGAATCCTAGATTGGGTTGGGTTTGTGTCACCTAATGCTTGATCAATGGGGTGACTTGGTTGAACACTAGTTTGGTTGGAGTCATCTATCACTTGATCAATAGAGTGACTACGTTGACTTAGGTTAGGATTAACACTAGACCTGATCTCCGGATCAGAGTAAGGTCTAGTATGAATCGGCTCACTAATTGGGGTTGCCGGGGGTTTTGTAGGTTCATGTCCTTCATCGAATACTACATTGATAGTCTCCTCGACTCTAAGGGTGTCGTGGTTATATACTCTATAAGCTCTACTTGTAGTCGTGTATCCTAGAAAGATTCCGGTCGTGATTTTGGATGTAAATTTCCCTAGGTAATCCTTAGTGTTTAGGATATGTACCTTACACCCAAATACCCTAAAGTACTTGATGTTAGGTATTTTATCGTGATAAATCTCGTACGAGGTCTTAAGGTGCCTCTTTACCATAAGGATCCTATTTTGGACATAGCAACCGTGCTGCTTACGCCCAAAACCTATCGGGTAGGTCGTATTCGTTCATCTTGGTGCTAGCGGCTTCTTGTAGAGTTCGGTTTTTCCGCTCCACTAGGCCATTTTGTTGAGGGGTCCTAGGGCAAGAGAATTCATGGTGGTATCCGTTTAGGTTACAGAAGTCGGTGAACCTTTGATTTTCGAATTCACCACCATGATCGCTTCTAAGTCTTTTAACCTTAAGGTCTTTTTGATTCTCGATTAATTTGAATAGATTGATTAATTGATCTAGGGTATCACTTTTATGCTTGATGAACCTAACCCAGGTAAACCTGGAGTAGTCGTCAATTATGACTAAGCAATATTGACTTCTATTGAGTGACTTGGCTCCATGTGAATCGAATAGATCCATATCACGAGGAGCTCAAGTACATTTGAGGTCGTTCTTGGTTAGTTAACTTGTGTTGTGTCCTAGGTTGTTTTCCTTGTTGACAAGCATTACAAATTTTATTAACCAAGTTGTTGAGGTTGGGTAAGCCTCGACTAATCCACTCGACTCATCATGTGGGCGAGTCTTGGGTGCAGTGACCGAGTCGTCGGTGCCACAACCATGATTCCTCTTGCGTGTCATAAGACACTTAGTTGAGGAGTTGGTTAAGTTGATCGTATAAATGTTGTTATTTCTAGTTCCTTTAAGAATTGTTTTAGAGGTTTCGTTGGTATTAATTACGCATTCATTTTCTAGAAATATAACCTTATAGTTATTATCACACAATTGGCTTACACTTAGTAAGTTATATTCAAAATTCTCTACAAGTAATACATTTTTAATAACAAAATTCGTGTTAAGCTCGATATCACCTGATCCGATGATTTTGAGCTTGCCGTTATTCCCAAAGTCTACCGATCCTTGTCGTTTGAATCAAAGCTTTGCGAATTTGAGTTGATCCCCGGTCATGTGTCGGGAGCAACCGCTGTCCAACATCCATTGATCCTACACACAAGGTGGTTGGATTGGATGTTAGATTTTTTTTGTTAAGAAAATTGGTTGTAAGTTGTTAACCCTAGGTCATCTAACCGGAGTCTATATGATCAAGCATGTTATACTTATGTATTTATTTTGAGATGACTTCTAATTAAGTTGATTAAGTGGATTTAGGTTCAAGTAATTTTATGTTAGATTTGGATTTAACCCTAGGCTTGTCAAGTTTACCTTTTCAAGATCATGGCTTCCAGGTCGTGGCGAGGCACAGGGGCCTTCTTTTATCGGATCATCGACCACTTCCTTAGACAAAGCCATTTTCAAGAAAATGATGACTTGACTTACCTAAAATTATTTCCTCGTCTAACTAGTTATTTTTGAAAAGAGGCTCCCCGAGGCTCAATCTTTTCGAAGAATTTTAGTTGGTTATGTTTTTGAAAAGAGGCTCCCCGAGGCTCAATCTTTTCGAAAAATTTTAGTTGGTTATGTTTTTGTTCTAAGTGAGTTCACAAGTTTTAAAGTACAAACTTTCTAAGTTAAAGCATGCAATTTCTAAGTTAAAGCATAAACATTCTAAGTTAAAACATGCAATTTCTAAGTTAAAGCACAAACATGTTTTATCTTGGCTCCCTAGACCGTTGAATCGGTTCGGTCTATCCACATAGTAGATTTGGTCCTTAGGAACACAGTACGGGTTGGATCATAGAGTTGAAATAAAAAAGTTCTAAGGGACCCATGCTTGGACCTGTTTCTTATGTCGACTTACAATCGACATATCGACCTATTAGTCGTGTTTGAGTTAAACCCTAGTCCCTTGTTGTACCGGCCCTTTGAGATCCAAGTAGGAGGTCAAGTCCTTTGGATCCCAGTGAACCTTTCAGCGTGTTCCTAAGATCTTTGACTTGACTTTTCAAGAGAGAGTTCTCAACTTCGAGCTTTTCAACTCGAGTTGAGTCCTTCTCTTGAACTCGACTAGTCGAAGAGGTTAGGGAGACCTCGTGTTTGAGGAGTTTAACCTCCTCAACAAGGGTCTCGACCTTGGACTCGGACTTAGCTAACTTCCTAGACAAAAACCTAACCGTATTATGTAAAGTATTAAATAAGGTTCGATTCACCTTAAGGGTATCTTTTGAACCGGATGCGTATCCGTGGCTTGACTTGAAGGTAGCTTCGTAGTTCGAGTCATCCTCAGGTTCTGACTCAAGTTCGGTCTCCGTGTCTGACTCAATTGATTTCGCCATGAAGACGTGGTCTTCGTCTTCTTCGGATGACGCTTCTTCCCATGTCGCGTTGAGGGCCTTCTTGTGCTTAGGTGCTTGGTGGTTGAGCTTGGGGCACTCGGACTTGATATGTCCAAACCTGTTGCACTCATAACACCTAATGTTAGAACTTTTAGGTTTACCTTGGTTGGGTCGAGTCGTAGTTCTCTTTCGTCCCTTGGCTATCCTTCGAGCTAGGTTCATTAGTTCGGCAGTCAACTCCGGGACAACTTCTTCTTCGGACTCATCTTCCTCCTCGGGTGGTGGTGGCTTGCTTGCGATTTTCTTCTTCTTTGAACCTGCAAACAAGGCTATACCCCTCTCGGGTTCCGAGTTGGATTGTTCATGTAATTCGAAATCCGAAAAGAGTTCGTCTAACCTAATTTTAGAAAGGTCCTTGGAGACCTTATAGGCATCAACCATGGATGCCCATAAGGTAGTCCTCGGAAAAGAGTTTAGGACATACCTAATAAGGTCGCGGTTTTCGACCTTTTGCCCGATTGCGTGTAGGTTGTTGACTATGTCTTGGACACGGGCGTGGAGTTGCGTCGCGGACTCTTGTTCCTGCATTTTTAGTGTGTACAATTTATTGAATAATAAATCACGTTTGCAAACCTTAGCTTGATCCGATCCTTCGTGTAACTCGATTAGTTTTGTCCAAAGATCCTTTGCGCTTATGAAGGGGCCGACGCGATTTAGCTCCTCCTTGGACAAGCCGCATTGGAGGATTTGTGTTGCTTTGGCATCGGCTTCGACTTGTCGTTTTGTTACAACGGTCCATTGATCATAATCCAAGGAGTCACCCACTTCATTAGTCAGAAGTGTGAAACCCGTTTGGATTATGATCCACATCTCGATTTGGGTTTTGAGAAAGCATTCCATCCGACCTTTCCGATGCGGAAATCATCTCCGTTGTAAAGCGGAGTCGGTGATGCTAAAACCCTCGAGATGGGCCATTAGAACAAAAAACAAGGAGACTAAAAAAGAAACTTAGCAGCGAAAAAACGAAAGTACCAAGACTTGCGTCGTGGATTAGTAGTGTGGGAAATAAAAGAAACAAACGAAAAATAGAAAGTTAAGCAACGAAATAAGAAACTAAATAAAAAGTAAGTACTCACAACCTTCGATGTCCCCGAAAGGCTACTAAACGTCGATTTTCGAGGATGAAAACAACTTGTTACGGGGGTAAACCCCCGGTAAGAAGTGTAGATCTCTGCGAGGGCTTCGATTTGGTAGGTAGACCGTGTCGTGGGTCAACTTGTACAAAAAGTTATGCCCGTTTGACCGTCGGCTACTCCAAAAGCGAATGCTTGCAAAACAAAATCAAACGAAGAGTACCAAGACTTCGTCTTGGATTAGTAGTGCGGGAGAAAAATTTAAACGAACGAAAAACAAATCTGTAAAAAAAAAAAGTTAGATTGGTGGTTTCACCAAATCTAAGCGCCCCCGGCTCTGATACCAATTGTTGGATCGATGCGGTTCGCTAGAGGGGGGGGTGAATAGCGAAAGAAAATTTTTCTCGTACGAACTCGTTTTAAAAGAAAACTTATATGCAGCGGAAAGATAAGCAAAACAAAAAGTAAAGGAGACAATAGACACAAGAGATTTACTTGGTTTGTAGCCGAAGGCTACTACTCCAAGGCCCTAGTGGTCCGTGACCACGTACGGAGGGCAAATTACTAAACAAACTCCTCCTCGTTAGAGGTAGGAGTTAATCGATACAAAAAGAACTTGAGGTAGAGGGACACTCCCCCTCTCCTCGTTACGATAAAAGAGCTTCGAAGAATGTAAATGAGCAACGACACTAAAATTAAAGCCGACGTACAAAAATAAAGGAAATGAAACCTAGACGTCGGAGAAGAAGAAGCACGTTGTTGTCGGTAGCTTTGCGGAGACTTTTTGGAAGCTTAGAATTGTTGTTCAAACCCTAGGTTTGGCCCTCCTTTTATAGCCTTTGAGCCCCTTTTCGAGTGGGTCTTCAACCAATCACAAATGGACACCAAACCGCTTTGAGGTGGAGTGATAAGCCTTGACTCCTCGAATCTGATCATTGACCATCGATCGTGATGGCCATCGTGATCGTGATGATGGCGACATCGGTCGATTGATGACTGCCAGCGATCGGCCCGATACGGCGGTCGAGTCCTCAGTAGCGATCGGTGATGCTTCGCAAGTCAAAGTTAGCTCAACAAAACATACCTAGACCACCTATGAGATGTCTTGGGTCGGATCTACGCTTAAGATCATCCCCGTAAAGAGGATACGACCTCACTTACGCTCACACACACGAGCTTACCTCGATACTTACGTGTTGCTTTTGCTTGCGGCCTTCCACTCGATTCCATCGGCTCCCTCCGAAATCACTCGAGTGTCGCCCGACCACCGCGGCTTCCTCCGGGTGTCGCTAGCCTTCTGCTCCAGCTATAGCATTCTTCTGCACACTTGATTCAGCTCGTGAGATAACGACATGAGCTTAACTTTGTATCGTTTGCTATAATCAAAACTCAGGTTCGACTTAGGTGCCTGCTGCACCAACAATTACACTACAACCATACCAATGGTTTGTCCATAACCATCTCGGTAGTGAGCCTTTACTTATACTTTACAAGGAACTGATAACATGATCTCCCGTGTGACACTACACACCATGTTATCTACAATGTAATGTATTAGACGATATGCATAACCATCAATATGTAAACAATGATCATGTGATTCTTATTTCAAAAATAAAGATGTTCATACAATAGATAGACTTTTCAGTATACATCCCAACAATCTCCCACTTATACTAAAAGACTATGTTATCCTCGTACTTCCATACATCTGATGCCCATTCCCTCCACATGTCTATCAAAAGCTCTCGCTGGAAGGGCCTTAGTGAAAGGATCTGCAAGGTTATCCTCTAATGCAATCATGGCCACAACAACTTCTCCTCCCTTTACAATTTCTCGTATCAGGTGGTACTTGCGTTCTATGTGTTTATTTTCCTTATGGGCTCGTGGTTCATTCGACTTTGCTACTGTACCACTATTATCACAATAAATTGTGACAGTTCTAGGAAAACCAGGAATCACATCCAAGTCCATCAAGAAGATCCTGAGCCACACAACTTCTTTGGTCGCCTCAGTGGCCGCCACATACTCATCTTCCATGGTAGAGTCCGCCACGCATTTCTGCTTGACACTCCTCCATACAATGGCTCCACCTCCCAAAGTAAACACAAAACTTGAGATAGACTTACTGTTATCTCTATCTGATTGGAAGTCGGAATCTATGTAACCCACAGGGAGTAATTGGTCTGGCTGGTAAACTAGCATATAATCCCTAGTCCTTCTTAGGTACTTCAATATATGCTTTACTACAGTCCAATGTCCCTGTCCTGGATTACTCTGATATCTGCTAACCATGCCCACGACAAAGAAGATATCTGGTCTCATACATAGCATAGCATACATGAGGCTTCGTACTGCCAAAGCATAAGGAACTGCCTTCATCTCCTCTATCTCCTTAGATGTTCTAGGACACATCTCCTTAGATAAAGGCACTCCATGCCTGAAAGGTAAAAAACCATTCTTGAAGTTATGCATGCTAAAATGATCCATAATGGTGTCTATGTATGAAGCTTGAGATAAGCACAACATCCTTTTCATGTGATCCCTTATAACCTTGATCCGAAGGATGTGTCCCACTTCTCCCAAGTCCTTCATATCAAACTGTTTGGACAACCATACCCTTACGTCTGATAACACCTTGACATTTTTGCCAATTAACATAATGTCATCTACATATAGTACAAGAAATACCACTACGTTTCTGTCACATCTCTTGTATACACAAGACTCATCTGGACTTTGAATAAATCCATAAGGCTGGATTACCTCATCAAAGAGGATGTTCCAAGACCTCGAAGCTTGCTTCAATCCATAAATGGATCGATTAAGCTTGCACACAAGATGCTCTTTGCCCTTTGCATTGAATCGTTCTGGTTGCTTCATATAGATATTTTTCTCAAGACTTCCATTAAGGAAAGTTTTCTTGACATCCATCTGCCATACCTCATAATCGATTGGAGCAGCAATACATAAGAGAATTCAAATAGACTTAAGCATGACTACCGGTGAAAAGGTCTCCTCATAATCGATACCCTCTTTTTCAGTATACCCCTTCACAACAAGCCTCGCTTTGAAGGTCTCAACCTTCCCGTCTATTCCTCTCTTTCTTTTGTAGATCCACTTGCATCCAATGGCATTTACACCATTGGGTGGTTTTACTAGCTCCCAGACCTGATTTGAATCCATAGATTCTATTTCAGAATTCATCGTACTTTGCCAAGATACCGCATCTTTATCTTGGATCGCCTCGTCATATGTCCAGGGATCTGGTTCTTGTTTGCTAGGGACCAAATCAGAAGATTCTCCTAAGAACATGAATCTATCAGGCTATCTAACAACCCTCCCACTACGATGAGGTATCACCTGTGTATCCTCTGTGACACGTGGTGAAGTGGTATATCCTCTTGTACCGGTGGTACTGAAGCAGTGACTTCCCCTCTTAATGTTGGGTTTCCGGCACCGCGGCAAGTGTGTGTTCGAACATGTTTCGTAAACATGTGCACAGCGGAAGAAATAAAAATAATAAATCTACATTTATTACAACACACACATCACACGCATGCATAGTACAACATGTGTAGACATAACCGTAAATTTAAATTTTACAATAAAAGGAAATTTAACTACGTATACCTTACGTATCACGTGTAGCGGGAAAGACATCAACCGGAACGATCCTCACTAGAATCGTCTCTATCCGTATCCACGCCGAGTATCTTCGGGATGACTTTACCAAGTCACGAGCTTCGTCTTCGTATGGATTACTAGCCTCGTGTTGAAGACGATGTGATCGAGAGAAGATCATGATCCAAATCCAAATTCGGATCAAAAAATGAGTCCTCAAAACTCGCTTCTCCAGAGAGGTATTCGTCAACCGTTTGACGAATCCTTCGTCCTCCACCTATAAGGATTACCGAAGATCGAATCCCCGACAAGGCTACCGTTGTCAGAGCTCCAAACGTCGTCCAAACGACGCTTCGACGAGAGGGAAACAAGCTGTCTAGAAAAATGGACAGCTTTTGGTGGAGGAGTAGGGGCCGGCCAAAGGAAAGGTGGAAGCTCACCTTATTACCGAACCCAAGGGAGATCACCGGAGCTCCTCCGGCAGCAGCTCGACGCTGGCAAGTGGAGAAGATGGCAGCAGCTGGTCGTCGGTTGGAGGAGAAGGGGCGGTGGCACTAGGGTTGGCGCCAACTTCTTCAAAGGGGAGAGGTGGGCGGCAACTCTAGGTTAGGGTTTTTGGATTAGGGCTTAACAAACCCTTAAGCCCTCTTTTATAGAGAACTAATTCTCTTAATGGTTATTGGATCATAACCATAAGACCCGTTAACCCGCTCTATTAATATAAGTTAAAATAAACCAAACCATGATGGTTTATTTTAAGTTAAAACGAACCGAACCAACTTTGGTTCATTCGTTTAAAATAAACCAAACCCTTTGGTTTATTCTTCTCCATTGGATTAGAACCAAACCATTTTGGTTCATTCATTATGTCTTCATAAGACACGGCCCATCCACGCATCCATTGCAACGGAAATGATTTCATGCATGCTTCTTGTTTGGTCCATCAAAACTTAGTTTCTCTCGGTCTGAGAATCTCATTCTCAAGCTCGTTTTAAATCCTTCGGATTACGCTCGTTGTGCGTGTAACAAAATAGGTTCTCGGTTTATGTTGGTCGTCTATAATTAACCATTAATTATAGAACGATCATGAGTGACACCTAGTAGTACATCATGATCCCCAATTAATCGAAAAGATCAACGGTTGATCCAGAACTATTTCTGAAACCCTTCAGAGATGCTTGCTTAAGATGTCAAAGCATAAGTCTTCATGATCAAGATGACTTGAATACCGTAAGTCAAAGAAACATCGCACTTAAGTTGCAGTAAGAACTTCATTAACATATCTATATATGCAGAGAACCATATGAAGTCTTACGGTTGATCACTGATCCAATCAAATACATGAAACCATGTATACTCAAATAGTGAATCTTCATTTATCATATAAATGGTTCATACATAAGGCGATTACCTTAGGACATCTCTCATATATTACTAACAGACTCCCACTTATCCTAATGTCAATCGCTACGGTATCCAATACCATAAGTTGTAACATGACCCTCAAACATACTTTGAGGTAATTCCTTAGTCAAGGGATCCGCTAAGTTCCTTTCAGTGGGGATTTTCTCGATTTGTATTTCTTTCCTACTAATGATCTCTCTGTTAAGATAATAGTGGCGAAGCACATGTTTGGATCGTTGATGAGACCTTGGCTCTTTCACCTGTGCAATTGGTCCATTGTTGTCGCAGTAGACCGGTATTGCTTCAACAATGGCTGGAATCACACCAAGTTCATAAATAAACTTCTTAATCCAAACCGCTTCCTTTTCGTCTTCCGAAGCTGCAATGTATTCTGCCTCAGTGGTAGAATCCGCTACAGCGTCTTGTTTGGAACTTTTCCAACTCACTGCGCCCCCATTCAAGGAGAACACGTATCCAAACTGAGACCTGGAATCATCCTTGTCTGTCTGGAAGCTGTCATCTGTATACCCGCGTATCACCATGTCCCCTTCTCCATATATTAGGAACACATCCTTAGTTCTTCTTAAGTACTTTAGGATCGTCTTAACAGCCGCCCAATGATCCATTCCTAGAGCAGACTGGTATCTACTCGTGACACTCAAAGCATACAATACATCGGGCCTCGTACATAACATAGCATACATGATAGATCCTATTGCTGATGCATAGGGAATCTTACTCATGCAAATCCTCTCGTCTTCTGTGTGCAGACACATAGACTTCGAAAGGTGTACCCCATGCCTGATGGGTAGGAAACCTTTCTTGGATTCCGACATGCTAAACCTCTTTAGCACTCGGTCTATATATGTAGACTGCGAAAGACCAAGCAACCATTTCGATCTATCTCTATAGATCTTAATGTTGGTTTTCCGGCACCGCGGCGAGTGTGTATTCGAACATGTTTCGCAAACATGTGCACAGCGGAAGAAATAAAAATAATAAATCTACATTTATTACAACACACACATCACACGCATGCATAGTACAATATGTGTAGACATAACCGTAAATTTAAATTTGCAATAAAAGGAAATTTAACTACGTATAACTTTCGTATCACGTGTAGCGGGAACGGCATCAACCGGAATGATCCTCGCTAGAATCGTCTCTATCCGTATCCACACCGAGTATCTTCGGGATGACTTCACAAAGTCACGAGCTTCGTCTTCGTACGGGTTACTAGCCTCGTGTTGAAGACGACGTGATCGAGAGAGGATCACGATCCGAATCCAAATTCGGATCCAAAGACGAGTCCTCAAAACTCTCTTTTCCGGAGAGGTATTCGTCAACCGTTTGACGAATCCTTCGTCCTCCACCTATGAGGATTACCGGAGATCGAATCCCCGGTAAGTAAGGCGCTGTCGGAGCTCCAAAAGTCATCCAAACGACCCTCCGACGAGAAGAAAATAAGCTGTCCAGAAAATTGGACAGCTTTGGTGGAGGAGTAAGGGCCGGCCAAAAAAAAGGTGGAAGATCACCTTCTTACCGAACCCATGGAAGATCACCGGAGCACCAACCAACAGCAGCTCGACGCCGGCGAGGGGGAAGGAAGGCTCCTTCTGGATGCCGGTTGGAAGAGGTGGGCGGCGGCAATGGAGTTGGCACCGATTAGATGGTGAGGGTGGGCGGCCAAAACTAGGTTAGGGTTTTGGATTAGGGTTTAAGCCCTCTTTTATAGAGAACTAATTCTCTTAATGGTTATTGGATCATAACCATAAGGCCCTTTAACCCGCTCCATTAATATAAGTTAGAATAAACCAAACCATGATGGTTTATTTTAAGTTAAAATGAACCGAACCAACTTTTGGTTCATTCGTTTAAAATAAACCAAACTCATTGGTTTATTCTCCTCCATTGGATTAGAACCAAACCATTTTGGTTCATCCATTATGTCTTCATAAGACACGGCCCATCCACGCTTCCATTGCGACTGAAACGATTTAATGTTCGCTTCTTGTTTTGTCCATCCAAACCTAGTTTCTCTCAGTCTGAGAATCCCATTCTCAAGCTCGTTTTAAATCCTTTGGATTACGCTCGTTGTGCATGTGACCAAATAGGTTCTCGGTTTATGTTGGCCATATATAATTAACCATTAATTATAGAACGATCATGAGTTGCACCTAGTAGTACATCATGATCCCCAATTAACCGAAAAGATCAACGGTTGATCCAGAACTATTTCTGAAACCCTTCAGCAGCTCGAATGAATCGTGCCCCATTCCCTTCACTCATCTTATACCCACTTGGTTCAGGACATGGTCTATAGTGTCAGTCCCCGCTAGGCTGACTACGTCACACCTAGCCCAAGTATCATTTCCTCATCCTACGGATTCTAGTTACTCCACATGTATCGAAGAGTACCTTACTCTAAACATGTAATGCTTTGGCCAAAGACTTTAGTAACAATCCGACGAGAGGCCATGGGTATACATCTCCTCACAAGGAGTGGTGAATCCTTTATAGACTATTCAAACACCTTCGATCACTTCGACTTATATCCTATCATCCCGGGTCCACATCTTTTTAGAGATGCTTGCTTAAGATGTCAAAGCATAAGTCTTCATGATCAAGATGACTTGAATACCGCAAGTCAAAAGAACATCGCACTTAAGCTACAGTAAGAACTTCATTGACATATCTATATATGCAGAGAACCATATGAAGTCTTATGGCTGGTCACTCCAATGAATTAGTTACCATAACTAGCATCCACGATCAACTCCAGACATCACAATATCTCCAGCCAGTGAGAATCAGCTGCTTGGATACACCAAGGAGTATACCTCGTGCTTGTCTTGACAGAATTGATGGTGTCCAAATCCATCAATTCATCGACTAGGGATAATTCTGATACATCACAATTACACATGTAGAGATACTCACTAGTTGTGATCCAATCACAAATTCTCTCATGCTGTGAATCGTATCGTGGGCATTCAGTAAATGAGTTTATGATCCAATCAAATACATGAAAACATGTATAGTCAAATAGTGAATCTTCATTTATCATATAAATGGTTCATACATAAGGCGATTGCCTTAGGACATCTCTCATATATATTATTAACAGTCTCCCACTTGGCCTTGTTAGGAATATTGTAATGGCTAGAGGGGGGGGTGAATAGCGTCAATGGAATTCTTTCGCGTTTGTTTCTACAATTTCGTTAGCGCAGCGGAAATAGAAAAGTAATAACGATAACGAAATGCACAACACACTAACACAATGATATAACGTGGTTCGGAACTGCACGGTTGCTACTCCACGGATCGAGCTCTACGAGCTCTAGCGATGCACATGCAACCACTAATAAACACTCCTTCTCGGAACAATCCGGAGGCGGAGAAACCTCGTACAATAATGATTACAACAATAATAAATTAGATACAAGCAAATACAAAATGAAATACAAATGCAAGTAAAGGAAAAACACTTTACAAGAGCTTTGGATTGCTTGATCTTTGATTGCCTTGAACTAGCTTTGAAGGACTGGAAAGCACCAACTTCCCCCTTCAATTTTGTCCAAGAAAATCGCTATCTTTTCCTTCATCACGAGCTCCTTATATAGCTTCAACCTGTGCAGGAAAAGGTCGATCAGTCGACTGATCGGGACCATCAGTCGACTGATCACACTGTTGCTGTGAGACAACGGTGTAATCCACGCTGGAAAAATCCAACGGCTAGGACATCAGTCGACTGATGAGCCATCACTCGACTGCTTGTCTCAATAGTCGAGTGAGACTCCATTCTGTGGCCGAAAATCCGAGCATCGATCGATCACATAATCGGTCATCGTGCCCATCACCGATCGGCCCTAGCGATGGCGATCATTGCTAGGCTACTTCCGCAATAAACCCTAGTTGACTTGGTCCAGTCGACAGCCACATGGCATCAGTCAACTGACACACCTCAATTATGAGGTTTTAACCCAAGTATGGTTCCCCCATACTTGCTAGACCACCCATAGCCTAGACCTAAGCCTTATAGCCACCTCCATCAGCCTCACGTCTCTCGGATCCCTCCAAGTCATCCATGACTTGTTCATCCATCGCGCTAGCCTTCAGGTGCTTCCATCGGCTATGTCATGCTAACGGTGTCTACACCGCCAAGGCACATTGGTCTTAAGCCGCCAAGACTCCGCTTGGACTTTACGCCGCCAATCACTGGACTTATGCTGCCAAGACTCCCGCTTGGACTTTATGCCGCCAATATCAAACCCTTGGACTTCTCAAATGCCAAGACTCAAGCTTGGACTTTCCCTTGCCAACCCATGTTGGACTTTTCATGCCAAGACCCATGATTGGACTTTCCATGCCAAGTACCCATGACTTGGACTTTCCCATGACAATTACATTGTCATATGTTTTTGTCGAAACATCAAAACATCACTCAAGTCAAACTCGAGTCCTGGTCAATCGTGACCTGGGCCGATTGCACCAACAATCTCCCCCTTTTTGATGTTTGACAAAAACCAAACAAATTATTGAGTTAGAACACTAACTCAAATCTCTTACCAATTATCCCAAATTGGTAAATACTCTCCAAATGTTCTCCCCAAATATTCTCCCCCTTTTTGACTAACATCAAAAAGGTTATCTCTCCAAGGAGGTCAATGTCTCATTGTACCAATGAGATCTTACAATCTCCCCCTTGATCCAAAAATACCTAGGATGCCTACCATCTTCCTAGTGATAATTCACATATCACTCAAGAGAGGCAATCCCATTTACTCTCCCAATTTCCAAATTGGGTCTCTCAAAAGTCCCATCAAATTCCCAATTGATGTCATATTCTCCCAATAACTTCTCCTCTTCAAGGAGAAAAAAAAACACATCCATCATCCCAAGATGGATACCTCCCCCTAAAGGCTTGCTCCCCCTTGACCATTGCTCCAACAATGTCCTTGGGAAGTCCCTAAGCCAATAGGAACTCTAATCCATCAAAATTAAGGTTAGAAATTCAATATTGAACTTTCCAAAACCTTAAAATTGATACAAACCCTAAACACTTCTCCTAATCCATATCCAATGGATTTTCACCCTTTATAATGCTACCCAAAGCATATCCTAGGGTTAGGAGTGATTAGGGACCATAACCGTAGCTGAAATCAGGTTAAACAACCTTGTTTACCCCGAAATCAGGCTACCAGTCGAGTGATTCAGAAATCAGTCGACTGCCACCAATGGCAGTCGACTGATAACTGAAATTTCCGAATTTCAGTTATCAGAGTTGAATTTCAGAAAATCATAAATAATTATATGTATATCGAAAAATCACGAAATTTGGTACGTATAATACTTATGACCAATACAATAGGTGAAAAATTTTGGAAAAATATTTTTACCATCGAAATAGGAGATTGATACAAAATCCAAAAGTGACTAAAAACTTTAATGTTTAAGCTCACTTTGTATCAATCTTATCAATGGTGATTGCTATCAAAAGATAGACTTCACCAAGGTTTTCTAAATTGAATTTAAAGTGTTTTTGAAAACCTATTTTGAACCATAATTTATTGGCTAAATATACATAACTTGTATATTAGCTTTCCTTATGATTCTTGGTGATAATTAAAATAAGTTTGAGCTCATCTAGATGCACTACCCATGCATCTTGAACCTAACTTATTATCCTAGCATCTCACATGTATCTAGAGTGTATAAATACACATACATGTCAATGTGATGTGAGATGTGGGGTTTGATTCACTTTATCTAGGGTTTCATGCATTTCCTAGGCAACCCTACTTGATTCCCTTATAAGTGAGACTTCAAGTCATGCCATTTTTCTTAAATCAATGTTCAATCAAATTAATGCATGGAATGATCATGGCATAGTGATGGCAAAATAAAAAACATGACCAATGATCATGATGTCATGACATATGATGAACTTTAAGAACACATGACATCTAAAATAATCCTAAACAATGATGACATGACATGGTATATGATAGGATGCAATCTCATGTCATGATATATCAACTTTCTTAATCAATACAATAATACAAGTACTCATCCAAACACACAAGATTTTCAGAAACAAAAATTTCATTTAACTTAAAAACTTTTAGTCTTTTACATTCAAAATGGAGATTGGCTATGCTCAATCTCACTACAAAAACTGACAACCACAGAAAATCTAATATCCTCAATATCTAATCGTTTGCAGGAGGTGGCGGTGGAGGAGGTTGCTGACTCAAGGTCCAGGCCCGCATCATCTCTAACATATCGAGCTGACACTGCTCGATGCGGCTCTGGGACTCCTCCATCCGATCAAGACATGCACCGAAGGATGCCTGGCTTGCCAATATCTCTGACAGCCTGGAGTTAATCGACTGCTGATAGTCCTGAAATCTGGACTCCATCTGGCCACGACGATCTGATGGACCCGCCGCTGATGCATCTGTCGGCATCTGATCATCCTCATCAGCGGCGTTTGCATCCTCGTAGTCCTCTGTCGCCTCTCTGGGTACCGGAGGAGGCTCTCTGCGTGCCCTGGGTGGTGGTCGAGGCGCCAACTCCATCTGTCTAGCCCCCATCCATAGCTTTGCTAACGAGAAGTTACGAACTGATATACAGTCGTACACCTCAGATAGCGCTCTCAGAGAACCCCTATGGATGTTAATGCCTACTGAATCTAGCCATGCTGTGATAATATGACCATATGGCATATGCACTTTTCCTTGATCAGGGGAAGTGAAATGCACAATGAAGTGAAACATGTTTAATACAAAGTTAATGTCTAACCTATGACGCATGATGTATAGAAGAAAGAGATGGGGAGGCCGAATCTTGGCCAGACCCCGAGTGACGATAAGAAGAAAACACCCAACAATGACCTTGTAAAGTACATTGTCAGGTGCAGATAACTCAGTGATAGGGAATAAATTCTGGGCCGGTGGACGAGGATAACCAAAGATATGCTCATGCATGGACTCCATAGTGATATGATCAAAGGGCTCGGGTAAAGAAAAATCCATGGTAGGGAAAAAGATAAAGGTGTCATATGAGGGCTTACACTCGAGAAACTCCTCTAGTATCGCAAGAGTGAACTCTAACTCGCATTTTGCAATGCGAGTAGTGTAGGTAGGGCCGTCATCCACCTTTTTTAGGTTTTGATAAAATTCCTTAAGAAGGTCATCGTTAATAGGATGGGTGCATAGGAAAATTTTCATGAGATTATAGTATGCAATTAATTCCATGACATCACTACAATGGCGATTGAAAAAGTCCCTATCGATGTACCTAACCAACATAGGTTGTTACAATTGAGATTCACCCTCAGGTGGATCATTCCTACGGGCTCTCCTATTATGAATGCAATGTAATGATATGACATGCAAGGACATAATACATGATTAGATAAAAACTAAATTATAATGGAAAGGCAAATTAGGACTTGGGTAAGAAGAGTGTTACTTAGGCGCCATTTGGAGGTGTGGCTGGAGGAAATGCTCAGATATTGCTGAGGAGTCGCTGGAAGGTTCGCCGGAAAACTCAGACGCCGGAACCCTAATCGGAGATAGGGAAAACAAACCCTAAAACGCGTGAACTAGGGCTTGAAATAAGTGAAAAACGTAAGAAGAGAGGCTTATCTATCAAACCTAACACTTTGGGCAGCTGGCACGGCCGGAAGGATCGGTCGGAGAAAAAGGATGGCGATCGGAGAAGGATAAGAGAACGGCGCGTGAGAAGACGCAAACCCTGCGGTTCGGCGTTATAAATGCAATGCGATCGGTGATGTGCACCATCGATCGGTGATCACTGATTACGAAGGTTTAACGAGCCGTGATGATCCGGCTCGGCAATCGACTGATGAACCTTCTGTGACGTGCTACAGTATCATCAGTCGACTGATGTTGCTCATCAGTCGACTGATGTGCGCATCACTCGACTGCTCGTCGAGCACTCGACTGATGACCCTCAGCCTCGGTGAACAGTACCATCAGTCGACTGATGTATCCCATCAGTCGACTGATGTTCAAACAGTCGAGTCATGAAGCTAGCACTCGACTGATGACCGCATCGTATCGTGCTACAGTGTTATCAGTCGACTGATATCTGATTTCCAGTTCTGAAATTCTGAAAATCTCGATTTCTTCATCTAATTAATCCATTTTATCATGTTTATTCTTGTATATCGAACATATTGATGTTACACTTACATTCATGTATTCGTTAATGTATTTTAATGTTTTATTTCATTTTTGCAAACATTAACATTCAATGATTTCCAAATCCTAACATCTCACCCTTTCTAAGTTTTGAAATACACAATCAAAGGTAAAAGACTTGTTTTGTGAGATGCAATCCATCCTAGACATTCCTTCCATGCAAACATATGGTAAAATATATGAAGCATGGTGAGTACAAGACATCAAGTTGTGTGACACTTGAGTATCACTCTTGATGTTACTTTTACATGAACTTTTAAAGTGTGCCAACAATCAAAGTTACACACTATGACCTCTGAATCTAGATTGTGCCAATTTTATTGATTTTCATGTTTTTCAAAAACTATATTGGCACATCCTAAAATCCTTTAGGATTAAAGCTCAAATGTTTTTCCAAGGCACCCATAACCTTGAAAACAACCTAAAGTGTCATCTTTACCATGGTTGAGTTAACTACTCATCCAATCATGGTTGGCACATTCTAATCCATTTAACGTGAATCAATCATGCTCTTTGGAACCCAAAATCTATTTGAGCTCATTGAATTAACTAGGTATTCCTTAGGGATAACCTCCCTAGATACCTTCCTAATGACCTTTCTAGGCTTATTAGCCTTGGTCATTTTGGTCTTGCCTAGGTTAACCTTAGGGATTGCCTCCCTAACAACCTTCTTAGCGGCCACCCTAGGTTTCTTCGAAACCTTGGCCACTAGGCACAAACCTTGGTCAACTCTAGGGATGATTTCCCCATTAACCTTGGTATTCCTAGACCTAGTTAGTGTTCCATAGTCAAATGGAACACTATGATAAGTCACCTTGGACTTAGGTTTGTGACCCAAACCATTCTTGCCCTTGGTTGACTTTTGACTCTTAGGTCCTAGATGTTGACTTTGATTTCTTGACCTAAGAGTTTGACCATTAGACCCTTTAAATTGATTTTGCATAGTGTTGAGGATCTTCTCAAGTTTTTCAAGCCTTGACCTCAAGGCTTGGTTTTCTAATTCTAATTGCCGAATTTTAGAATTTTGATTTAAATCTTGGGCATTGGACTTTCTTGGCATATGCCTAGTCCATTTTGGATTAAAACCTAGATGTTATTGTATTTTCTTAATAGATTCCCTAGGTATGGTTTTTCTAGGGACATTAGTCCCAAATTTCTCCTTATTACTAAAATGGACACTTTTAGCTCCTAAGAAAAAACATTTATTCCTATTAGCATGCTTTTCATAAAGTGCAGGAGAATTTAAATTCCTAGCATGCTTTTTAACATTTAAATTAGAAGATGCACTACTAAAATGTACCTTAGGGTTAGCCTTAGCTCCACCTACTTGTGATGCTTCTTCTTGGGTCTTTTTCCTCCCCCTAGAGCATTGGCTTCTATAATGCCCCTTTTGATGGCACTTGAAGCATATAATATACTTCGTTTCAGTTACGTATTGCTAACTTAGTTGGAGCAACTCGTATTACATAGTGTCCATAACCGTAAATTCTAACCTTTTTTGGGCATTTGCTCTTGTAATGCCCTTACTCCCTACACTCAAAGCACATTATATGATTTTTTATTTGAAAATAAAGTGTTTGAGTTACCTAGGGTGGTGGTAGGTGTCGGAGTTGAATTTTGAGCTTCCTCATCTTGATCGGATGTTGAAGGCTCTTCTTGAGGTTGCTTCGGTGTAGAGGATGGTCTCTCCTCCTCAATCCTAGAAGTAGATGCTTCTTCCACCTCTTCTACTTCTTCTTTCTCCGATTCGGAAGTTGACTCCATCTCAACTCCCGATTCCTCACTTTCACTTGAGGATGAACTCTCCTCATGGAGTCTTGCAAATTTTCTCCATAGCTCCTTGGCATACATGTAATCCCCTTGCTTGCACAAAACATCATTAGGGATTAAATCTTCCAAAAGTTTCGTTACCTTAACTTCGGTCTTGAGCTTTTGACGTTGCTCTTGGGTCCACTTTTTCAATTTTAGGATATTCCCCTTCTTATCCCTAGGGGGTTCAAGGCCTTCAACGAGGATGAACCAATCCTCTATGTTCATCATCAAGAATGTTTCCATTCTTGCTCTCCACGCCGGAAAATCTTCTAGATCATATGGAGGTGGAGTATTGATATCCCATCCAAGTTTGTCTTGGAATTCCATCTTCACCCTCTAGCCTTTTATCTTAGCTCCCGGCGGTTAGTCCGTAGAAGAGCCCCGGGATCTGATACCACTTGTTAGGAATATTGTAACGGCTAGAGGGGGGTGAATAGCGTCAATGGAATTCTTTCGCGTTTGTTTCTACAATTTCGTTAGCGCAGCGGAAATAGAAAAGTAATAATGATAACGAAATGCACAACACCCTAACACAACGATATAACGTGGTTCGGAACCACACGGTTCCTACTCCACGGATCGAGCTCTACGAGCTCTAGTGATGCACATGCAACCACTAATAAACACTCCTTCTCGGAACAATCCGGAGGCGGAGAAACCTTGTACAATAAAGATTACAACAATAATCAATTAGATACAAGCAAATACAATATGAAATACAAATGCAAGTAAAGGAAAAACACTTTACAAGAGCTTTGGATTGCTTGATCTTTGATTGCCTTGAACTAGCTTTGAAGGACTAGAAAGCACCAACTTCCCCCTTCAATTTCGCCCAAGAAAATTGCTATCTTTTCCTTCATCACGAGCTCCTTATATAGCTTCAACCTGTGCAGGAAAAGGTCGATCAGTCGACTGATCGGGACCATCAGTCGACTGATCACACTGTTGTTGTGAGACAACGGTGTAATCCACGCTGGAAAAATCCAACGACTAGGACATCAGTCGACTGATCATGACCATCAGTCGACTGATGAGCCATCACTCGACTGCTCGTCTCGGCGGTGGTGAGACTCCGATACGTGGCGAAAATCCGAGCATCGGTCGGTGATCACATAATCGATCATTGCTCATCCATCGATCGCTAGCGGTGGTAGTCGAATGCTAGGCCACTTCCCGCAGTCAAACCCTAGTTGACTTGGTCCAGTCGACTGCCACATAGCATCAGTCGACTGACACACCTCAATTATGAGGTTTTAACCTAAGTATGGTTCCCCCATACTTGCTAGACCACCCTTAGCCTAGACCTAAGCCTTCTAGCCACCTCCATCAGCCTCACGTCTCTCAGATCCCTCCAAGTCATCCATGACTTGTTCATCCATCGCGCTAGCCTTCAGGTGCTTCCATCTGCTATGTCATGCTAACGGTGTCTACACCGCCAAGGCACATTGGTCTTACGCCGCCAAGACTCCGCTTGGACTTTACGCCGCCAATCATTGAACTTATGCTGCCAAGACTCCCGCTTGGACTTTACACCACCAATATCAAACCCTTGGACTTCTCAATTGCCAAGACTCAAGCTTGGACTTTCCCTTGCCAACCCATGTTGGACTTTTCATGCCAAGACCCATGCTTGGACTTTCCATGCCAAGTACCCATGACTTGGACTTTCCCATGACAATTACATTGTCATATATTTTTGTCGAAACATCAAAACATCACTCAAGTCAAACTCGAGTCCTGGTCAATCGTGACCTGGGCCGATTGCACCAACATGCCTAATGCCAATCGCTACGGTATCCAATACCATAAGCACTAACATGACCCTCAAACTTACTTTGAGGTAATGCCATAGTCAAAGGATCCGCTAAGTTCCTTTCGGTGGGAATTTTCTCGATTTGTATTTCGTTCCTACTGATGATCTCTCTGATAAGATGATAGCGGCGAAGCACATGTTTGGATCGTTGATGAGACCTTGGCTCTTTCGCCTATGCAATTGCTCCATTGTTGTCGCAGTAGACCGGTATTGCTTCAACAATGGCCGGAATCACACCAAGTTCATAAACGAACTTCTTGATTCAAACCGCTTCCTTTGCTTCTTCCGAAGCTGCAATGTATTCTGCCTCAGTGGTAGAATCCAATACAGTGTCTTGTTTGGAACTTTTCCAACTCACTGCGCCCCCATTCAAGGTGAACACGTATCCAGACTGAGACCTAGAATCATCCTTGTCTGCCTAAAAGCTGGCATCCGTATACCCGCGTATCACCATGTCCCCTTCTCCATATATTAGGAACACATCCTTAGTTCTTCTTAAGTACTTAAGGATCGTCTTAACAACAACCCAATGATCCATTCCTGGATCAGACTGGTATCTGCTCGTGACACTCAGAGCATACGATACATCGGGCCTCGTACATAACATAGCATAAATGATAGATCCTATTGCGGATGCATAGGGAATCTTACTCATGCAAATCCTCTCGTCTTATGTGCGCGGACACATAGACTTCGAAAGGTGTACCCCATGCCTGATGGGTAGGAAACCTTTTTTGGATTCCGACATGCTAAACCTCTTTAGCACTCGGTCTATATATGTAGACTGCGAAAGACCAAGCAATCGTTTCGATCTATCTCTATAGATCTTAATCCCGAGGATGTAGGTTGCTTCTCCCAGGTCTTTCATGGAGAATGTCTTGGATAACCAAACCTTAACTGACTGTAAATTTGAAACATCGTTTCCTATAAGTAATATGTCATCGACATACAATACTAGGAACGCGACTGCACTCCCACTAACCTTCTTGTACACACAAGGTTCGTTTGGATTTTATGAGAAATCAAACTTTTTGATTGTCTCATCAAAACGGATATTCCAGCTTCTGGATGCTTGCTTCAATCCATAAATGGACCGTCACAATTTGGATACCTTTGTTTTATCAACCGATATGAAACACTCAGGTTGTATCATATACACGTCCTTGAGCAGGTTTCCATTAAGAAAAGTTGTTTTCACATCCGTCTGCCATATCTCATAATCATAATGAGCCGCTATGGCAAGGAGCATCCAAATGGATTTAAGCATAGCTACAGGCGAATAGGTTTCGTCATAATCAACACCTTGTTTTTGACGATATCCTTTCGCAACTAATCTAGCTTTATAGGTAATCACATTACCATCCATGTCGGTTTTCTTCTTGAAAACCCACTTGTACCCTATAGGCTTGATGCCTTCTGGTGGGTCAACCAAGTTCCAAACTTGGTTTTCATACATGGAATCCATTTCCGACTTCATGGCTTCAAGCCACTTATCCCTTTCTGAACTTGTCAGCACTTCTTCATAACTGGTAGGCTCCTCATCATCATTGAGTAACGCGTCGTTCGATTCACTTACAAGAAATCCATATCTCTCAGGAATGTTGCTTGTTCTACCAGATCTACGAAGATGTGGTGTTATAGTAGGTCCAGTCGATTGCTCATCACTATGAGTTATCGGCTGTTGTGCTTCACCAGGTATCTCATCAATTTCTATTTGAGTCTCTCGAGCCTCCTCAAGCTCGATGACTCTCCCACTATTTTCTTGCAAGAGAAACTCTTTTTCTAGAAACACAGCATGCCTTGAACAAATACCTTTTGTTCCACAGGATGATAGAATTGGTAACCCCTTGTTTCCTTAGGGTATCCAATAAATAGACATTTATCAGACTTAGCATCCAATTTGTCTGATACAGTCCGCTTCTCATAAGCAGGATAACCCCATATCTTCAAGTAAGATACATGAGGTTTCTTACTATTCCATATCTCATATGGAGTAGTAGAGACTACCTTGGTTGGCATTTTGTTTAACAAGTAAACAGCAGTCTGAAGTGCATATCCCCAAAAACACTTGGGAAGATTCGCATGATTCATCACTGATCTAACCATGTCCAACAAGGTCCGGTTACGCCTCTCAGATACACCATTATGCTGTGGTGTATATGGCGAAGTCCATTGAGACAATATACCATTGTCTCTTAGATAATCAAGAAACTCTTGACTTAAGTATTCACCACCTCGATCCGATCGAAGTATTTTAATACTCTTGTCATGTTGTTTCTCTACTTCATTTTTGAATTCTTTGAACCTTTCAAAGGCTTCAGACTTGTGTTTCATCAAGAACACATACCCAAACCGTGAGTGATCATCGGTGAAGGTAATGAAGTAGCTATAGCCTCCTAAAACTTGAGTTGACATAGGTCCACATACATCAGTATGTATTAGACCTAGTAACTCTCCCACTCGTTCATCTTTTCCAGTAAAAGGTAACTTAGTCATCTTGCCTTTTAAGCATGATTCGCATGTATCGTATGAATCCAATTCAAACGATTCCAGAATTCCACATCTGTGTAATTCGGACATGCGTTTCTTGCTTACATGGCCAAGACGACAATGCCACATATAGGAGTCTAATTGATTACCCTTTCGAGCACGCGTGTTGCTCGCTTCGATATTGAAAATGTCACTGGATATGTCCAACGTATAAATGTCATTACTCAAAGTTCCAGTTCCATAAAGTATGCCATTCAAAGTTATATAACAACAATTGTTACTAAACGTCAAATGGAAACCATTTCTATTAAAACAGGAAATAGAAACAATGTTCTTTATTAGAGAAGGAACATAATAGCAATTGTTCAGTTCCAAGACTAGTCCACTAGGGAGCTTCATCAAATAAGTTCCGATGGCGACCGCAACAACCTTTGCTCCATTGCCAACTCACAAATTTGACTCCCCTCTGACGAGTCTTCTTCTATTTCTTATCCCCTGTATGTCATTACATATATGTGAGCCACACCCAGTATCCAATACCCAAGTGTCTAAGGAAATAGAATGACAATCAATAACGAAGATACCTGAAGAGGATGGGGCATCGGATCCCTTCTTCTTCTTCATGGACTCAAGATAAATCTTACAGTTTCTTCACCAGTGGCCTTCCTTGCCACAATGATGGCAAGTACCCTTTTGTGCTGGTTCTGCCTTCTTGTTCTTCCCTTTCTTCTGTTCTTTTTCCTTCCTCTTAGAACCTTTCTTTGAGGATTCAACTAACAGAACCGCCTTCTCCTCATGCTTCATAGAAGGCTCCACAGTCTTCAGCATATTGAGGAGCTTAGGAATAGTGGATTCCAATTTGTTCATCCGATAGTTCATCATAAATTGTGAGAAACTCTTGGGCTAACAATGATGAATTAAGTCAATACTTAATTCATGATCCATCACAAACCCGAGGGTGGCTAGCCGCTCGATGTACCCATTCATCTTTAGCACAAACTGTACTACAGACGAACCTTCTTGCATCTTCGTGGTGAAGAGGAGCCTAGAGACCTCGAACATTTCGGATCTCGCTTGCTCATCGAACAACTCATGAAGATGGAAGACCATAGTATTAGCTTCTTTATGCTCATGCTGCTTTTGCAGCTAAGGTACCATCGCCGCTAGCATGATGCAACTTACCAGCTCAGAATTTGCCACATGTTTCTGATAGACCAACATTTGGTCTGGAGTTGCATCGTCCTTAGGATGGTTGGGAAGAGGCTCTTCAAAGACATATGCTAGCTTTTCCGCCTTGAGAACAATTCTCAGGTTTCTAAGCCATTCCAGGAAGTTAGGCCAAGTCAGTTTGTTTGAATCCAAAATAGTGCGCAAATTCAAAGACGCCATGATCAATTTATTAACATAAAAATACAAAACGAGCATATATGAGAAAATGATTTTAAAAATGCATCAATATACATTTATAAATCCCATTCATTTTTTGAATTTCAAAAACCCCAAAATCACTTCGGGAGATCGTAGGTCCATCACTGAATGGGCTGATATCCATCATAGATATGAACAACCTTGGAGATAGTCCAACAAGTCATTCATAACTACGACGGTAGGTATCAACTATACCGATTGCATATCACGTATATGCAACTATCACAATGTGCTATCAACTAATTGAATGTTCACACATACATCGGGTTGTTAACACATTAACAAGTATGCATCATATGCATAGCACCCAACTTCACCTCCCTTTACATCGACCTAGGAGAGAGTCCAACAAGCCGATGCTCCAGGTTAAAGCCAACCCATTAATCGAGAAATAGTTTTAATATGGTTAGAGCGCATTCAACCAATTAGCCCGGCTTGGAGAGAGTCTAACAACCAAAGCTAACGATTGACCTCTGACTCTTACCATATTAGTATTAAACTATTCCATGGTTTGAATATGTTCGGGTTTGAGCCGGGCTTGGAGAGAGTCCAACAACCCAAACAAGAAACAGAACTCTGGTTCTAACCATATTAATGGAAGGTGTAGGCTTTAATATTGAGTAAGGGTTTTTATGTCTCATCCTCTTTGCATGCAAATAACTATTATCTACATGGCATGACATACATGGCATACATCTACATGTCACGACACGCATGGCATAATGATATGCATCTAATGCAATTACATGGCATACAATTATGTCATGTACATAATTTCCTTATATGTCATAACTATTTATGGAAATGAAATATGTTTAAGATTTGATTCTCCAAATCAAATCATGATTAAATTAGGAAATAAATTTCCAAATCTAATCACATATTTTATTTGTGGAAATAGTTGATTAAGGAAAGTCAATTTAGGAAACCAATTTTCTAAATCATCAAAGCTACTTATGGAACTAAAATATTTTAAGATTTGATTTCCCAAATCAAATCAAGATTAAATTAGGAAACAAATTTCCAAAATCTAATCAAATATTTTATTTATGGAAAATATCAATTTCCATAAATACTTCCAAATTTCCAAAAGTTGAAGATTTCCATAAATACTTCTAGACTTTCCAAAATTGAAAATTTTCCATAAATACTTCTAACTTTCCAAAAGTAGAAAATTTCTAGAAATATCATTATGACTATCGCAAAACCATTTTACGATTATGTCGAAACACAACCTAGGCTCTGATACCACTGTTGGGTTTCTGGCACTGCGGCGAGTGTGTGTTCGAACATGTTTCGCAAACATGTGCACAGCGGAAGAAATAAAAATAATAAACCTACATTTATTACAACACACACATCACACGCATACATAGTACAACATGTGTAGACATAACCGTAAATTTAAATTTGCAATAAAAGGAAATTTAACTACGTATACCTTTCGTATCCCGTGTAGCGGGAACGACATCAACCGGAACGATACTCGCTAGAATAGTCTCTATCCGTATCCACGCCGAGTATCTTTGGGATGACTTCACAAAGTCATGAGCTTCGTCTTCGTACGGGTTACTAGCCTCGTGTTGAAGACGACGTGATTGAGAGAGGATCACGATCCGAATCCAAATTCGGATCCAAAGATGAGTCCTCAAAACTCGCTTCTCCGGAGAGGTATTCGTCAACCGTTTGACGAATCCTTCGTCCTCCACCTATGAGGATTACCGGAGATCGAATCCCCGATAAGCAAGGCACTGTCGGAGCTCCTAAAGTCGTCCAAATGATGATCCGACAAGAAGAAAACAAGCTGTCCAGAAAACTGGACAGCTTTGGTGGAGGAGTAAGAGCCGGCCAAAAGAAAGGTGGAAGCTCACCTTCTTACCGAACCCAAGGAAGATCACCGGAGCACCAACCGGCAGCAGCTCGACACCGGCGAGGGGGAAGGAAGGCTCCTTCTTGACGCCGGTTGGAAGAGGTGGGCGGCGGCAATGGAGTTGGCGCCGATTAGATGGTGAGGGTGGGCGGCCAAAACTAGGTTAGGGTTTTGGATTAGGGTTTAAGCCCTCTTTTATAGAGAACTATTTCTCTTAATGGTTATTGGATCATAACCATAAGGCCCGTTAACCCGCTCCATTAATATAAGTTAAAATAAACCAAACCATGATGATTTATTTTAAGTTAAAACGAACCGAACCAACTTTTGGTTCATTCGTTTAAAATAAACCAAACCCTTTGGTTTATTCTCCTCCATTGGATTAGAACCAAACCATTTTGGTTCATCCATTATGTCTTCATAAGACACGGCCCATCCACACTTCCATTGCGACTGAAACGATTTCATGCTCGCTTCTTGTTTGGTCCATCCAAACCTAGTTTCTCTCAGTTTGAGAATCCCATTCTTAAGATCGTTTTAAATCCTTCGGATTACTCTCGTTGTACGTGTGACCAAATAGGTTCTCGGTTTATGTTGGCCGTCTATAATTAACCATTAATTATAGAACGATCATGAGTGGCACCTAGTAGTACATCATGATCCCCAATTAACCGAAAAGATCAACGGTTGATCCAGAACTATTTCTGAAACCCTTCAGCAGCTCGAATGAATCGTACCCCATTCCCTTCACTCATCTTATACCCACTTGGTTCAGAACATAGTCTATAGTGTCAGTCCCCGCTAGGCTGACTACGTCACACCTAGCCCAAGTATCATTTCCTCGTCCTACGGATTCCAGTTACTGCACAGGTATCGAAGAGTACCTTACTCTAAACATGTAATGCTTTGGCCAAAGAATTTAGTAACAATCCGACGAGAGGCCATGGGTATACATCTCCTCGCAAGGAGTGGTGAATCCTTTATAGGCTATTCAAACACCTTCGATCACTTTGACTTATACCCAATCATCCCTGGTCCACATCTCCTTAGAGATGCTTGCTTAAGATGTCAAAGCATATGTCTTCATGATCAAGATGACTTGAATACCGCAAGTCAAAGGAACATCGCACTTAAGCTACAGTAAGAACTTCATTGACATATCTATATATGCAGAGAACCATATGAAGTCTTACGGCTGGTCACTCCAATGAACTAGTTACCATAACTAGCATCCACGATCAACTCCGGACATCACAATGTCTCCAGCCAGTGAGAATCAGCTGCTTGGATACACCAAGGAGTATACCTCGTGCTAGTCTTGACAGAATTGATGGTGTCCAAATCCATCAATTCATCGACTAGGGATAATTCCGATACATCACAATTACACATGTAGAGATACTCACTAGTTGTGATCCAATCACAAATTCTCTCATGCTATGAATCGTATCGTGGACATTCAGTAAATGTGTTTAAGATCCAATCAAATACATGAAAACATGTATACTCAAATAGTGAATCTTCATTTATCATAAAAATGGTTCATACATAAGGAGATTGCCATAGGACATCTCTCATATATATTACTAACACTTAATCCCAAGGATGTAGGTTTCTTCTCCCAGGTCTTTCATGGAGAATGTCTTGGATAACGAAACCTTAACTGACTATAAGATTGAAACATCGTTTCCTATAAGTAATATGTCATCGACATACAATACTAGGAACACGACTGCACTCCCACTAACCTTCTTGTACACACAAGGTTCGTCTGGATTTTGTAAGAAATCAAACTTTTTTATTGTCTCAACAAAATGGATATTCCAGCTCCTGGATGCTTGCTTCAATCCATATATGGACCGGCGCAATTTGCATACCTTGGTTTTATTAACCGATGTGAAACCCTCAGGTTGTATCATATACACGTCCTCGAGCATATTTCCATTAAGGAAAGCTGTTTTCACATCCATCTATCATATCTCATAATCATAATGAGCTGCTATGGCCAGGAGCAACCGAATGGATTTAAGCATAGCTACAGGCGAATAGGTTTCTTCATAAACAACACCTTGATTTTGACGATATCCTTTCGCCACTAATCTAGCTTTATAGGTAATCACATTACCATCCATGTCGGTTTTCTTCTTGAAAACCCACTTGCACCCTATAAGCTTAATGCCTTCAGGTGGGTCAACCAAGTTCCAAACTTGGTTTTCATACATGGAATCCATTTTCGACTTCATGGCATCAAGCTACTTATCCCTTTCTGAACTTGTCAGTACTTCTTCATAACTGGTAGGCTCCTCATCATCAATGAGTAACACGTCGTTCGATTCACTTACGAGAAATCCATATCTCTCACGAATGTTGCATGTTCTACTAGATCTACGAAGATGTGGTGTTACAGTAGGTCCAACCATTTGCTCATCACTATGAGTTATCGGCTGTTGTGCTTCACCAGGTATCTCATCAATGTCTATTTGAGTCTCTCGAGCCTCCTCAAGCTCAACAACACTCCCACTGTTTTCTTGCAAGAGAAACTCTTTCTCTAGAAACACAGCATGCCTTGAAACAAACACCTTTTGTTCCACAGGATGATAGAATTGGTAACCCCTTGTTTCCTTAGGGTATCCAATAAATAGACATTTATCAGACTTAGCATCCAATTTGTCTGATACAGTCCGCTTCACATAAGCTGGAGAACCCCATATCTTCAAGTAAGATACATGAGGTTTCTTACCATTCCATATCTCATATGGAGTAGTAGAGACTACCTTGGTTGGCATTCTGTTTAACAAGTAAACAGTTGTCTGAAGTGTATAGCCACAAAAGGACTTGGGATGATTAACATGATTCATCAATGACCTGACCATGTCCAACAAGGTACGGTTACGCCTCTTAGATACACCATTATGCTGTGGTGTATATGGCGGAGTCCATTGAGACAATATACCATTGTCTCTTAGATAATCAAAAACTCTTGACTTAAGTATTCACCACCTCGATCCGATCAAAATATTTTAATACTCTTGTCATGTTGTTTCTCTACTTCATTTCTAAATTCTTTGAACCTTTCAAAGGCTTCAGACTTTTGTTTCATCAAGAACACATACCCAAACCATGAGTGATCATCGGTGAAGGTAATGAAGTAGTTATAGCCTCCTAAAGCTTGAGTTTACATAGGTCCAAATACATCAGTATGTATCAGACCTAGAAACTCTCCCACTCGTTCACCTTTTCCTGAAAAAGGTAACTTAGTCATCTTGCCTTTTAAGCATGATTCGTATGTATCGTATGAATCCAATTCAAACGATTCCAGAATTCCACATCGGTGTAATTCGGACATGCGTTTCTTGCTTACATGGCCAAGACGACAATGCCACATGTAGGAGTCTAATTGATTATCCTTTCGAGCACGCTTGTTGCTCGCTTCGATATTGAAAATGTCACTGGATACGTCCAACGTATAAATGTCATTGCTCAAAGTTCCAGTTTCATAAAGTACGCCATTCAAAGTTATATAACAACAATTGTTACTAAACGTTAAATGGAAACCATTTCTATTTAAGCAGGAAATAGAAATGATGTTCTTTATTAGAGAAGGAACACAATAGCAATTGTCCAGTTCCAAGACTAGTCCATTAGGGAGCTTCAGTAAATAAGTTTCGATGGCAACCGTAGCAACCTTTTCTCCATTGCCAACTCGCAAATTTGACTCCCCTCTGACGAGTCTTCTTCTATTCCTTAGCCCCTATATGTCATTACATATATGTGAGCCACACCCAGTATCCAATACCCAAGTGTCTAAGGAAATAGAATGACAATCAATAATGAAGATACCTGAAGAGGATGGGGCATCAGATGCCTTCTTCTTCTTCATGGACTCAAGATAAATCTTGCAGTTTCTTCGCTAGTGGCCTTCCTTGCCACAGTGATGGCAAGTGCCCTTTTGTGCTGGTTCTGCCTTCTTTGCCTTCTTATTCTTCCCTTTCTTCTATTCATTTGCCTTCCTCTTAGAACCTTTATTTGAGGAATCAACTAATAGAACCGCCTTCTCCTCATGCTTCACAGAAGGCTCCACAGTCTTCAGCATATTGAGGAGCTCAAGAATAGTGGATTCCAATTTGTTCATCCGATAGTTCATCACAAATTATGAGAAACTCTTGGGAAAACAATGCAGAATTAAGTCAATACTTAATTCATGATCCATCACAAACCCGAGGGTGGCTAGCCGCTCGATGTACCCATTCATCTTTAGCACAAACTGCACTACAGACGAACCTTCTTGCATCTTCGTGGTGAAGAGGAGCTTGGAGACTTCGAACCTTTCAGATCTCGCTTGCTCATCAAACAACTCATGAAGATGAAAGACTATGGTATTAGCATCCATATGCTCATGTTGCTTTTACAGCTCAGGTACTATCGCCGCTGGCATGATGCAACTCGCCAGCTCAGAATCTGCCACATGCTTCTGATAGACCAACATTTGGTCTAGAGTTGCATCGTCCTTAGGACGGTTGCGAAGAGGCTCTTCAAGGACATATGCTATCTTTTCCACCTTGAGAACAATTGTCAGGTTTCTAAGTCAGTCCAGGAAGGTAGGCCCAGTCAGTTTGTTTGAATTAAAAATAGTGCGCAAATTCAAAGACGTCATGATCAATCGATTGACCTAGAAATACAAAATGAGCATATATGGGAAAATGATTTTAAAATAAATTAATATACATTTATTGTAACACCCCAAAATTTTTCTCCAAAATTTTTGGTATAGAATTTAATTTTTTGTCTAGTAGATTATATATGGGATCCTGGAAAATGATGATAAAAGAACAAAAAAGTGGAGAGGTGGGGTTTGAACCTTAAACCTCTTGGTGAGAGTTAACTCTTACCATGCATGTGATGACCAAGTGCTCAGCAATAGCTTACTGTTGGAGAAAGTGGAGAAATTGTAGATGAGTGTGAGGAGGGTAAAATGAAGAGGCATGAAAAGAGAAGAGGCACTTCTCTTCCTCCCTTTATAAATAGGGAGGAAGTTCCATTTGGCCACTTCTTCCTCCCTCTTCTCTTCTTCTTCCTCACCGAAACTCACCTTCTCCCTTTCCATTTTTCGAAATTCATCCAAGCAAGAAGAAGGCTAGGGTTGGCTTCCATTAGATCATCTTCAAACTAAAAGCCAAGCGAAGGAAGTACGATTCCCTCACCTGCAGTATATTTGTTCTTGTAGGACATGATACATGAAAGAAATATGATGCTAGATATCTTATAAGTTTCGGCCAACAAAGGTTTTGGGCTAGGGTTGCATGAAAATGCTTCTAAGGAAATTTTTTATAGGTTGTATGCTTCATGTAGCTTTGTGCCCCTACATGTTTCGGCCAACCAAGGTTTTGGGGCTAGGGTTGCATGAAAATGCTTCTAAGGAAATTTTTATAGGTTGTATGCTTCATATAGGAATTTTTAGGTGCCAAAAACCCAAGCTTTGTGCCCCTACAAGTTTCGGCCAACATTGGTTTTAGGGCTAAGGTTTCATGAAAACACCCCTTATGAAGTTATGTTATGTTGTATGCCTTCATGTATGAATTTATGTAACAAAAAAAATGAAATTTTGGTACCCTACAAGTTTCGGCCAACATTGGTTTTAGGGCTAGGGTTTCATGAAAACACCCCTTATGAAGTTATGTTATGTTGTATGCCTTCACGTATGAATTTATGTAACCAAAAATAAAATGTTGGTACCCTCCAAGTTTCGGCCAACAAGGGTTTTAGGGCTAGGGTTGCATGAAAACACCCCTTAGGAAATTAGGATATGTTGAATGCCTATGTGATGAACGTGTTTATGATTTTCATATGTCATGAAATATGCCTATGTGAAGAACGTGTTTATGATTTTAATATGCCATAAATTATGCCTATGTGATGACCATGTTTCTGATTTTAATAGGCCTATGTGATGAACATGTATATGATTTTCATATGTCATGAAATATGCCTATGTGATGAACATGTTTATGATTTTAATATGCCATGAATTATGCCTATGTGATGACCATGTTTCTGATTTTTAATATGCCTATGTGATGAACATGTCTATGATTTTAATATGTCATGAATTATGCCTATGTGATGAATATGTTTATGATTTAATATGCCATGAAATATGCCTATGTGATGGACAAGTTGATGATTTTAATATGCCATGAAATATGCTTATGTGATGAACATGATTATACTTTAAGACCCCTTTAGGGTATTCTTAAGTTATGAATGCATATATGCTATGACATGTCTAAAAAGATGCTTCCCCTTTTTATGTTGGGATTAAGAGCTCTCCTTATGATAAGATAAGACGGAGATGCTTCCCTTTTTAAGTAGGGATTAAGAGCTCTCCTTATGATAAGATAAGACGGAGATGCTTCCCTTTTTATGTTGGGGATTAAGAGCATTCTTTATGATATGACAAGAAAGAAAGGAATTAAGTATTTTACTTTGTAAGAGGTTAAGTACCCGACCCGTTAGCTGGTCGTTAATCAAATCCAAAGGGACATAAGAAGATGTAAGAGGTATTGCCCTGGTAAGACGTAAGAGGTCTTGCTCTAGTAGGTCTGGTGGCTCGCTACCCCAGCCTATTAGAGAACGCGCATTATGTGGTACTTAACCTGGGGCCTCCCATTCAAGTTATGATTACGTTGAAGTACCTATATGTATATGTTTTGAAAAGAAAGGACTTGTATGAAATTAAGAATGCTTATGATTATGTCCTTGATGCATGTTTAGGATCTATGAAATTATGAATGCTTATGTTCAAGTTTAAGAATGCTTATGATTATGTCCTTGATGCATGTTTAGGATTTATGAAATTATGAATGCTTATGTTCAAGTTTAAGAATGCTTATGATTATGTCCTTGATGCATGTTTAGGATTTATGAAATTATGAATGCTTATGTTCAAGTTTAAGAATGCTTATGATTATGTCCTTTATGCATGTTTAGGATTGATGATGTCATGAATGCTTATGTTTAATTTATGCCATGCTTAGATTTAATTATGTTTAGCATGCTTATGTAAATCTCATGCCATGCTTATGTTTTATTACGTGGGTATGTTGATGATTAGTGTTGTTATGAAATACTTATGTTATTTATGCTATTATGCTCATGTCTTCTAATTGTTTGATGAAGTTGTGGCTTTTGTGAGTAGGCAAGAATCTTACTAAGCTATATGCTTATAGTTTATGTTGTCCATATACTGCAGATACAGGAAACATGAACTAGAGGAAGTAGCAGGAGGGGCCAAGTGTGTGTGATAGTGGCATGGTGGAAAAAGACCCTATTACTATCTGCTTATATTTATATGCTCAATGAATAACTTAAGACATTGCTTCCACTTATATGACTTGTGATTTATTAGTACCATGTTGGATGTTGCTTAGTTATGATACTGTTCAATTACTTAAGAAAGTGTGATATGTTAGAACTCATGAATGAATCTTTATGTTATGCATGTTATAAAATGAGATAAGATATGTTAACATGCTAATTATGAATATGTTATGGGATGCATGTATAAAAGAAGGTTTAAGCCATGATAACATGTTTAAGTATGTAAATGGTGAAATGATCCATATATGTTGTGTTATAAAAAAAAAAAAAGTAGCGCCGCCCTGAGAGCAGATAAGGGCGGGCATTACAGGTTGGTATCAGAGCGGGGTTCACCTTTCCACTATCACACATCAAACCTCCATCCTGCTATTTCCAAGTAAGTAACTTTATGCATACCTAAGTTCCTTTTATAATGAAGAATGTCTTCTATTTAGATAGAAATAATACCTCATCATGTTTTAGTAGAATGGAATCACACTTGTGATTTAGATAGAAATAATACCTCATCATGTTTTAGTAGAATGGAATCACACTTGTGATTTAGGTAGAAATAATACCTCATCATGTTAGTTAGAATGGAATCACACTTGTGACTTAGATAGAAACAATACCTCGTCATGTTTTAGTAGAATGGAACCATACTTGTGACTTAGATAGTAATGATACCTTACCAAGCTTTATATGATGGAAACATGTCTCTAACCTAGAAATACCACTAGAAAGGATACCTTACCTTGTTTATGATAAGGAATGTTTAGATGCATGTATATGAGTAGAAATTATAATAATACCTTAATTATTTATTTATCACTTAGATAACATGAATGGGAGACGTAGTAATAGAGGGAATGAATCGGCACCCCCACCCGATTTGGTGCATGTGGTTACTTGAACAACATCGGTCAGCAGAATAAGGCACGGACCGGAGATCAGAAATCTCCGAATACTAGTTGGAAGAGGGACCGCAGTGGCAAGAAGAAATAGTGGAATGGCCCAAAAGGGGGCCCAGGAAACAACCAAACTGGGTATCCTGACTGTCCTACATGTGGGAAGAAGCATCCTGGGGAATGTCGTCAGGGCACGAGGAAGTGTTACAACTGTGGACTGGAGGGGCACATAGTCTGGAACTGTCCTACCCGAGTTCGTGCACTCCTCCTCGGAGTATGTCCAAGATGCAGGAGCTCCTCCACAGCTTTACCAGATGCAGGCTACGATAGAGGGTCCTCAGGTAAGCCAAGGGAGACTGGAAGCCCCACCCATTGGGACAAATGTCAGGGTGTTCTCCCTCACCAGAGAGGACGTAGCGAGTGCCTCGATGGTTGTCACAGGTCAGATATTTATTTTCAGTCAGTATGCTACTATATTGTTTGACACTGGGGCAACTCATTCGTTCATCTCTACGCCTTTCAAAAGAAAGATAGATAGGCATCCCCAATTAGAACATATTCTGCGCGCCGCACCAATTAGACTCGTAGACAAGGAGCTCTATTGTGACCTGATAGTTTTGGATATGCGGGACTATGATGTTATATTGGGCATGGATTTCCTGCACAAGTACGGCGCTTCAATTGAGTGCCGTAAACGGAAGGTGATCTTTCGACCCGAAGCAGAGGTCCCATTTGAGTTTATCGGGGAGCCAAATAAAGGAACAAGGAAATTCTTATAAGCGCTGAAAGCCCAAAAAATGTTAGAAAATGGATGCACCGTATTTCTAGCACACGTGGTTGATACTGTTAGTAATATATGAGAGTGATGTCCTAAGGCAATCGCCTTATGTATGAACCATTTATATGATAAATGAAGATTCACTATTTGAGAATACATGTTTTATGTATTTGATTGGATCTTAAACTCATTTACTGAATGTCCTCGATACGATTCACAGCATGAGAGAATTTGTGATTGGATCACAACTAGTGAGTATCTCTACATGTGTAATCGTGATGTATCGAAATTATCCCTAGTCGATGAATTGATGGATTTGGACACCATCAATTCTGTCGAGACTAGCACGAGGTATACTCCTTGGTGTATCTAAGCAGCTGATTCTCACTGGCTGGAGACATTGTGATGTCCGGAGTTGATCGTGGATGCTAGTTATGGTAACTAGTTCATTGGAGTGACCAGTCATAAGACTTCATATGGTTCTCTGCATATATAGATATGTCAATGAATTTCTTACTGTAGCTTAAGTGCGATGTTCCTTTGACTTGCGGTATTCAAGTCATCTTGATCATGGAGACTTATGCTTTGACATCTTAAGCAAGCATCTCTAAGGAGATGTGGACTCGGGATTATTGGGTATAAGTCGAAGTGATCGAAGATGTTTGAATAGCCTATAAAGAATTCACCACTCCTTGCGAGGAGATGTATACCCATGGCCTCTCGTCGGATTGTTACTAAAGTCTTTGGCCAAAGCATTACATGTTTAGAGTAAGGTACTCTTCGATACATGTGGAGTAACTAGAATCCGTAGGACGAGGAAATGATACTTGGGCTAGGTGTGACGTAGTCAGCCTAGTGGGGACTGACACTATAGACCATGTCCTGAACCAAGTGGGTATAAGATGAGGGAAGGGAGTGGGGCACGAATCATTCGAGCTGCTGAAGGGTTTCAGAAATAGTTCTGGATCAACCGTTGATCTTTTCGGTTAATTGGGGATCATGATGTACTACTAGGTGCCACTCATGATCGTTCTATAATTAATGGTTAATTATAGACGGCCAACATAAACCGAGAACCTATTTGGTCACACGCACAATGAGCGTAATCCGAAGGATTTAAAACGAGCTTGAGAATGGGATTCTCAGACCGAGAGAAACTAGGTTTGGTTGGACCAAACAAGAAGCGAACATGAAATCGTTTCAGTCGCAATGGAAGGTTGGATGGGCCTTGTCTTATGAAGACATAATAGATGAACCAAAATGGTTTGGTTCTAATCCAATGGAGGAGAATAAACCAAAGGGTTTGATTTATTTTAAACGAATGAACCAAAAGTTGGTTCGGTTCGTTTTAACTTAAAATAAACCATCATGGTTTGGTTTATTTTAACTTATATTAATGGAGCGGGTTAACGGGCCTTATGGTTATGATCCAATAACCATTAAGAGAATTAGTTCTCTATAAAAGATGGCTTAAGGTGTTGTTAAGCCCTAATCCAAAACCCTAGTCCTAAGTTGCCGCCCACCTCCTTCCTTGGAGATTCTCGGCGCCAACCTCCATTGCCGCCTAGCTCCTTGTGCCGCCGTCCAACTTGATGCTGGCATCCAAGCTTCAGCCGGTGATCATCCGGCGACCCTCCGGTGATCTTCCTAGGCTTCGGCGATAAGGTGAGCACTTGGCTTCCCTTGCTTGGCCGGCGCCTACTCCTCCACCAAAGCTGTCCAGTTTTCTGGACAGCTTGTTTTCCTCTCGTCGGAGCGTCGTTTGGAAGACGGTTAGAGCTCCGACAGCGCCTAACTTACCGGGGATTCGATCTCTGTTATCCACTGAGGTGGAGGACGAAGGATTCGTCAAACGGTTGATGAATACCTCTCCGGAGAAGCGAGTTTTGAGGACTCGTCTTTGGATCCGAATTTGGATTCGGATCGTGATCATCTCTCCATCACGTCGTCTTCAACACGAGGCTAGTAACCCATACGAAGACGAAGCTCGTGGCTTAGTGAAGTCATCCTAAGGATACTCGGCGTGGATACGGATAGAGACGATTCTAGCGAGGATCATTCCGGTTGATGTCATTCCTGCTACACGTGATACGAAAGGTATACGTAGTTAAATTTCCTTTATTGCAAAATTTAAATTTACGGTTATGTCTACACATGTTGTACTATGCATGGGTGTGTTGTGTATGTTGTAATAAATGTAGATTTATTATTTTTATTTCTTCCGCTGTGCACATGTTTACAAAACATGTTCGAACACACACTCGCCGCGGTGCCGGAAACCCAACAGTGGTACCAGAGCCCAGGTTGTGTTTCGACATAATCGTAAAATGGTTTTGCGATAGTCATAATGTTATTTCTGGAAATTTTCTAATTTTATGAAATTTAGAAGAATTTATGGAAATTTTTCAATTTTGGAAAGTCTAGAAGTATTTATGGAAATCTTCCACTTTTGGAATGTTGGAAGTATTTATGGAAATTGATATTTTCCATAAATAAAATATTTGATTAGATTCTGGAAATTTATTTCCTAATTTAATCATGATTTGATTTGGGAAATCAAATCTTAAAATATTTTATTTCCATAAGTAGTTTTGATGATTTAGAAAATTGGTTTCCTAAATTTGATTTTCCTTAATCAACTATTTCCATAAATAAAATATGTGATTATATTTGGAAATATGTTTCCTAATTTAATCATGATTTGATTTGGAGAATCAAATCTTAAACATATTTTATTTCCATAAATAGTTATGACAAATAAGGAAATTATGTACATGACATAATTATATGTCATGTAATTGCATTAGATGCATATCATTATGCCATGCGTGTCGTGACATGTTGATGTATTCCATGTATGCCATGTCATGTAGATAATAGTTATTTGCATGCAAAGAGGATGAGACATAAAAACCCTAACTCTATATTAAAGCCTACACCTTCCATTAATATGGTTAGAACCAGAGTTCCGTTTCTTGTTTGGGTTGTTGGACTCTCTCCAAGCCCGGCTCGAACCCGAACATGTTCAAACCATGGAATAGTTTGATACTAATATGGTAAGAGTCAGAGGTCAATCGTTAGCTTTGTTTGTTGGACTCTCTCCAAGCCGGGCTAATTGGTTGAATGCGCTCTAACCATATTAAAACTATTTCTCGATTAATGGGTTGGATTTAACCTGGAGCATCGGCTTGTTGGACTCTCTCCAAGGTCAATGTAAAGGGAGGTGAAGTTGGGTCTGTTGGGTTTCCGGCACCGCGGCGTGTGTGTGTTCGATCACGTTTCACAAACATGAGCACAGCGGAAGCAATAAAAATAATAAATCTACATTTATTACAACACACTCAACACACACATGCATATTACAACAAGTGTAGACATAACCATAAATTTAGATTTGCAATAAAAGAAAATTTATCTACGTTATACCTTTCGTATGACGTGTAGCGGGAACGACATCAACCGGAACGATCCTCGCTAGAATCGTCTCTATCCGTATCCATGCCGAGTTCCTCGGGATGACTTCCCTAAGTCATGAGCTTCGTCTTCGTACGGGTTACTAGCCTCGTGTTGAAGACGACGTGATCGAGAGATGATCACGATCAGAATCCAAATTCGGATCCTAATACGAGTTCTCAAAACTCGCTTCTCCGGAGAGGTATTCGTCAACCAATTGACGAATCCTTCGTCCTCCACCTTAGAGGATTACCGGAGATCGAATCCCCGATAAGTTAGCCGCTGTCGGAGCTCTAACCGTTGTCCAAACGACGCTCCGACGAGAGGAGAACAAGCTGTCCAGAAAACTGAACAGCTTTGGTGGAGGTGATAAGCGCCGGCCAACCAAGGGAGATAGAGCTCACCTTGATGCCAAACATGAAGGAGATCACCGGAGCACTAACCGGCAGCAGCTCGACGCCGGCGAGGGGGAAGGAAGCAGCCTTCTGGACGCCGGTTGGAGCCTCAAGGTGGGCGGCGGCAAGGAGGAGGAGAGTTAGCTCCGAATTTCTCCAAGGAGAGGTGGGCGGCAACTTAGGGTTGTGGATTAGGGCTTAAACCATCCCCTAAGCCCTCTTTTATAGAGAACTAATTCTCTTAATGGTTATTGGATCATAACCATTAGGCCCGTTAACACGCTCCATTAAGATAAGTTAAAATAAACCAAACCATGATGGTTTATTTTAAGTTAAAACGAACCGAACCAACTTTTGGTTCATTCGTTTAAAATAAACCAAACCCTTTGGTGTATTCTGTTGGGAGTATGGGGAATACAATCAAAGTCCCACATTGGTAAGACATGGAAAAGATCATGTGCTTATAAGAAAAAAGATATCTCCATTGGCATGAGGCCTTTTGGGTAAAGCCCAAAAATAAAACCATGAGGGCTTAGACCCAAAGTGGACAATATCATGCCATTGTAGAAATATGTGGAGCTTATAAGCACTAACAATTGGTATCAGAGCCATGGTCCATGTCAAGCCATGAACCTCGAACGAAGGAAGTTGAGCTCCCACGTCCGGATCAAGAGAACTAGACATCAGGAAGGAAGTCTAGTTGGGTCGGGGGGACCGAACAACTGGCAGGAAGTCCTGGTGGGTTGAAGATCGGACATCAAGCAGAGAAAATCCTTCGAGGAGGGATAGGCTTGAGGGGGGGCCCAATGTGGTCCTTCGTTTGAGGGGGGGGATTGTTGGGAGTATGGGGAATACAATCAAAGTCCCACATTGGTAAGACATGGAAAAGATCATGTGCTTATAAGAAAAAAGATATCTCCATTGACATGAGGCCTTTTGGGTAAAGCCCAAAAATAAAACCATGAGGGCTTAGACCCAAAGTGGACAATATCATGCCATTGTGGAAATATGTGGAGCTTATAAGCACTAACATATTCTCCTCCATTGGATTAGAACCAAACCATTTTGGTTCATCCATTACATCTTCATAAGACTCGACCCATCCACGCTTCCATTGCGACTGAAATGATTTCATGCTCGCTTTATGTTTGGTCCAACAAAACCAAGTTTCTCTCGGTCTGATAATCCCATTCTCAAGCTCATTTTAAATCCTTTGGATTACGCTCATTGTGCGTGTGACCAAATAGGTTCTCGGTTTATGTTGGCCGTCTATAATTAACCATTAATTATAGAACGATCATGAGTGGCACCTAGTAGTACATCATGATCCCCAATTAACCGAAAAGATCAACGGTTGATCCAAAACTATTTCTGAAACCCTTCAGTAGCTCGAATGATTCGTGCCCCATTCCCTTCACTCATCTTATACCCACTTGGTTCAGGACATGGTCTATAGTGTCAGTCCCCACTAGGCTGACTACGTCACACCTAGCCCAAGTATCATTTCCTCGTCCTACGGATTCTAGTTACTGCACATGTATCGAAGAGTACTTTACTCTAAACATGTAATGCTTTGGCCAAAGACTTTAGTAATAATCCGACGAGAGGCCATGGGTATACATCTCCTCGCAAGGAGTGGTGAATCCTTTATAGGCTATTCAAACACCTTCGATCATTTCGACTTATACCCAATCATCCCGGGTCCACATCTCCTTAGAGATGTTTCCTTAAGATGTCAAAGCATAAGTCTCCATGATCAAGATGACTTGAATACCGCAAGTCAAAGGAACATCGCACTTAACCTACAGTAAGAACTTCATTGACATATCTATATATACAAAGAACCATATGAAGTCTTACGGCTGGTCACTCCAATGAACTAGTTACCATAACTAGCATCCACGATTAACTCCGGACATCACAATGTCTCAAGCCAGTGAGAATCAGCTGCTTGGATACACCAAGGAGTATACCTCATGCTAGTCTCGACAGAATTGATGGTGTCGAAATCCATCAATTCATCGACTAGGGATAATTTCGATACATCACAATTACACATGTAGAGATACTCACTAGTTGTGATCCAATCACAAATTCTCTCATGCTGTGAATCGTATCGTGGACATTCAGTAAATGAGTTTAAGATCCAATCAAATACATAAAACATGTATACTCAAATAGTGAATCTTCATTTATCATATAAATGGTTCATACATAAGGCGATTGCCTTAGGACATCTCTCATATATTATTAACAGACTCCCACTTGGCCTAATGCCAATCGCTATGGTATCCAATACCATAAGCTCTAACATGACCCTCAAACTTATTTTGAGGTAATGCCTTAGTCAAAAAATTCGCTAAGTTCCTTTCAGTGGGAATTTTCTCGATTTGTATTTCGTTCCTACTGATGATCTCTTTGATAAGATGATAGCGGCGAAGCACATGTTTGGATCGTTGATGAGACCACATGAAGTTCATAGATGAACTTCTTGATCCAAACTTCTTCCTTTGCTGCTTCCAAAGCTGCAATATATTATGCCTTAGTGGCAGAATCCGCTATAGCGTCAAGCTTGGAACCTTTCCAACTTATTGCGCCTCCATTCTAGGTGAATACATACCCAGACTGAGACATGGAATCATCCTTGTCTGTCTGGAGCTGGCATCCGTATACCCACGTATCACCATGTACCCTTCTCCATATATTAGGAACACATCCTTAGTTATTCTCAAGTACTTAAGGATCGTCTTAACAGCCACCCAATAATCCATTCCCGATCGATCGATCGCATTCGCCGTGACACTCAGAGCATACGATACATCGTGCCTCGTACATAACATAGCATACATGATAGATCCTATTGCGGATGCATAGGGAATCTTACTCATGCAAATCCTCTCGTCTTCTGTGCGCGGACACATAGACTTCGAAAGGTGTATCCCATGCCTGATGGGTAAAAAACCTTTCTTGGATTCCGACATGCTAAACCTCTTTAGCACTCGGTCTATATATGTAGACTGCGAAAGACCAAGCAAACGTTTCGATCTATCTCTATAGATCTTAATCCCGAGGATGTAGGTTGCTTCTCCCAGGTCTTTCATGGAGAATGTCTCGGATAACCAAACCTTAATCGATCAGAAGATCAAACATCGTTTCCTATAAGTAATATGTCATCGACATATAATACTAGGAACACGATTGCACTCCTACTAACCTTCTTGTACACACAAGGTTCGTCTGGATTTTGTGAGAAATCAAACTTTTTGATGGTCTCATCAAAACGGATATTCCAGCTTCTGGATGCTTGCTTCAATCCATATATGGACCGTTGCAATTTGCATACCTTAGTTTTATCAACCGATGTGAAACCCTCAGGCTGTATCATATACACGTCCTCGAGCAGGTTTCCATTAAGGAAAGTTGTTTTCACATCCATCTGCCATATCTCATAATCATAATGAGCCGCTATGGCCGTGGAGCATCCGAATGGATTTAAGCATAGCTATAGGCGAATAGGTTTCGTCATAATCAACACCTTGTTTTTGACGATATCCTTTCGCCACCAATCTAGCCTTATAGGTAATCACATTACCATCCATGTTGGTTTTCTTCTTGAAAACCCACTTGCACCCTATAGGCTTTATCCCTTCAGGTGGGTCAACCAAGTTCCAAACTTGGTTTTCATACATGGAATCCATTTCCGACTTCATGGCACCAAGCCACTTATCCCTTTCTCTCGAACTTGTCGCGACTTCTTCATAACTGTAGGCTCTCATCATCAATGAGTAACACGCCGCTCGATTCACTTACGAGAAATCCATATCTCTCGTGAATATTGCGTGTTCTACTGTGATCTACGAAGATGTGGTGTTACAATAGGTCCAAATTGATTGCTCATCACTATGAGTTGTCGCTGCTTTCACCGTGTATCTCATCAATGTCTATTTGAGTCTCTCGAGCCTCCTCAAGCTCGACGACACTCCCACTGCTTGCAAGAGAAACTCTTTCTCTAGAAACACAGCATGCCTTGAAACAAACACCTTTTGTTCCACAGGATGATAGAATTGGTAACCCCTTGTTTCCTTAGGGTATCCAATAAATAGACATTTATCAGACTTAGCATCCAATTTGTCTGATATAGTCCGCTTCACATAAGCAGGACAACCCCATATCTTCAAGTAAGATACATGAGGTTTCTTACTATTCCATATCTCATATGGAGTAGTTGAGACTACCTTGGTAGACATTCTGTTTAACAAGTAAATAGATGTCTGAAGTGCATAACCTTAAAAGGACTTGGGAAGAGTCGCATGATTCATCATTGACCTGACTCAAGTATTCACCACCTCGATCCGATCGAAGTATTTTAATACACTTGTCATGTTGTATCTCTACTTCATTTCTGAACTCTTTGAACCTTTCAAAGGTTTCAGACTTGTGTTTCATCAAGAACACATACCCAAACCGTGAGTGATCATCGGTGAAGGTAATGAAGTAGCTATAGCCTCCTAATGCTTGAGTTGACATAGGTCCACATACATCAGTATGTATTAGACCTAGTAACTCTCCCACTCGCTCACCTTTTCCAGTAAAAGGTAACTTAGTCATCTTGCCTTTTAAGCATGATTCGCATGTATCGTATGAATCCAATTCAAACGATTCCAGAATTCCACATTTGTGTAATTCGGACATGCGTTTCTTGCTTACATGGCCAAGACGACAATGCCACATATAGGAGTCTATTTGATTATCCTTTTAAGCACGCATGTTGCTCGCTTCGACATTGAAGATGTCACTGGATACGTCCAACGTATAAACACCTTTGCTTAAAGTTCCAGTCCCATAAAGAACTCCATTCAAAGTTATGTAACAACAATTGTTACTAAAAGTCAAATGGTACCCATTTCTATTTAAAAAAGAAATATAAATGATGTTCTTTATCAACGAAGGAACATAAAAGCAATTGTCTAGTTCTAAGACAAGTCCTGTAGGGAGTTTCAACAAATGCGCTCCAATGGCGACTGCAGCAACCTTTGCTCCATTCCCAACACGCAAATTTGACTCTCCCTTGACGAGTCTTCTTCTATTCCTTAGCCCATGTATGTCATTACATATATGTGAGCCACACCCAGTATCCAATACCCAAGTGTTTGAGGAAATAGAATGACAATCAATAACGAAGATATTCAAAAGATGGGGCATCCGATGCCTTATTCTTCTTCACTGACTCAAGATAAATCTTGCACTTTCTTCAAGAATGGCTCTCCTTGCCATAATGATGGCAAGTTTCCTTTGTGCTAGTTCTACCTTCTTAGCCTTTCTCTTCTTCCTTCTCGCTGTTCCTTTGACTTCCTCTTAGAACCTTTCTTCGAGGAATCAACTAATAAGACCGCCCCCTCGCCATGCTTCTCGTAAGACTCCACGCCTTCAAAGATATTGAGCAAGACTACAGATGAACCTTCTAGCATCTCAGAGGTGGAGAAGAGCTTTGAGACTTCGAACCTTTCGAATCTCACTTGCTCATCAACCAACTCACAAAGATGAAGGACTACGATATGAGCATCCATATGCTCATGCTACTTTCGTAGCTTGGGTTCCATCGCGGCTAGCATGATGCAACTCATTTTTTCAGAATCACTCACATGTTTCTGATAGGCCAACAATTGGTCCAGAGTTGCATCGTCACTAGGACGAGCGGGAAGGGCTCTTCGAGGACATTTACAAGCTTTTCAACCTTGAGAACAATTCTCAAGCTTCTAAGCCAGTCCATGAAGCTCGACCCAGTCAATTTATTCGAATCCAAAATGGAACGCAAATTCAAAGACATCAAGATCAATCTTAGAAATACAAAACGAGCATATATGAGAAAATGATTTTTAAAAATGCATCAATATACATTTATAAATCCCATTCATTTTTCGAATTTCAAAAACCCCAAAATCACTTCGGGAGATCGTAGGTCCATCTCCGAATGGGCTGATATCCATCATAGATAAGAACAACCTTGGAGTGAGTCCAACAAGCCATTCTTAGCTATGATGGTGGGTATCAAGTATACCGATTACATATCATGTATATGTAACTATCACAATGTGCTATCAACTAATTGAATGTTTACACATACATTGGGTTGTTAACACATTAACAAGTATGCATCATATGCATAGCACCCAACTTCACCTCTCTTCACATCGACCTTGGAGTGAGTCCAACAAATCGATGCTCCAAGTTAGAGCCGACCCATTAATCGCGAAATAGTTTTAATATGGTTAGAGCACATTCAACCAATTAGCCAGGCTTGGAGTGAGTCCAACAACCCAAACTAACGATTCACCTCTGACCTTACCATATTAGAGTTAAACTATTCTAATGATTTGAACATGTTCAGGTTCAAGCCAGGCTTGGAGTGAGTCCAACAACCCAAACAAGAAATAGAACTCTGGTTCTAACCATATTAATGGAAGGTGTAAGCTTTAATATTGAGTTAGGGTTTTATGTTTCATCCTCTTTGCATGCAAATAACTATTATTTACATGGCATGACATACATGACATACATCTACATGTCACGACATGCATGACATAATGTTATGCATCTAATGCAATTACATGGCATACAATTATGTCATGTATATATTTCCTTATATGTCATAACCATTTATGAAAATAAAATATGTTTAAGATTTGATTCTCCAAATCAAATCATAATTAAATTAGGAAACAAATTTCCAAATCTAATCACATATTTTATTCATGGAATTATTTGATTAAGGAAAATCTATTTAGGAAACCAATTTCCTAAATCATTAAAACTACTTATGGAAATAAAATATTTTAAGATTTGATTTCCCAAATCAAATCATGATTAAATTAGGAAACAAATTTCCAAATCTAATCAAATATTTTATTTATGGAAAATATCAATTTCCATAAATACTTCCAACTATCCAAAAGTGGAAGATTTCCATAAATACTTCTAGACTTTCCAAAATTGAAAAATTTCCATAAATACTTCTAAATTTCAAAAATTAGAAAATTTCCAGAAATACATTATGACTATCGAAAAACTATTTTTACGATTATGTCGAAACACAACCTGGGCTCTGATACCACTGTTGCGTTTCCGGCACCGCGGCGTGTGTGTGTCCGATCACGTTTCGTAAACATGAACACAGCGGAAGCAATAAAATAATAAATCTACATTTATTACAACACACACAATACACGCATGCATATTACAACAAGTGTAGACATAACCGTAAATTTAGATTTGCAATAAAAGGAAATTTATCTACGTTATACCTTTCGTATGACGTGTAGCGGGAACGGCATCAACCGGAACGATCCTCGCTAGAATCGTCTCTATCTGTATCCACGCCGAGTTCCTAGGGATGAATTCACTAAGCCACGAGCTTCGTCTTCGTACGGGTTACTAGCCTCGTGTTGAAGACGACGTGATCGAGAGATGATCACGATCCGAATCCAAATTCGGATCCTAATACGAGTTCTCAAAACTCGCTTCTCCGGAGAGGTATTCGTCAACCAATTGACGAATCCTTCGTCCTCCACCTCAGAGGATTACCAGAGATCGAATCCCCGGTAAGTTAGCCGCTGTCGGAGCTCTAACCGTCGTCCAAACGACGCTCCGACGAGAGGAGAACAAGCTGTCCAGAAAACTGGACAGCTTTGGTGGAGGTGATAAGCACCGGCCAACCAAGGGAGATAGAGCTCACCTTGATGCCAAACTTGAAGGAGATCACCGGAGCACTAACCGCAGAGCTCGACGCGCGTAGGGGGAAGGAAGCAGCCTTCTGGACGCCGGTTGGAGCCTCAAGGTGGGCGGCGGCAAGGAGGAGGAGAGTTAGCTCCGAATTTCTCCAAGGAGAGGTGGGCGGCAACTTAGGGTTGTGGATTAGGGCTTAAACCATCCCCTAAGCCCTCTTTTATAGAGAACTAATTCTCTTAATGGTTATTGGATCATAACCATTAGGCCAGTTAACCCGCTCCATTAAGATAAGTTAAAATAAACCAAACCATGATGGTTTATTTTAAGTTAAAACGAACCGAACCAACTTTTGGTTCATTCGTTTAAAATAAACCAAACCCTTTGGTTTATTCTCCTCCATTGGATTAGAACCAAACCATTTTGGTTCATCCATTACGTCTTCATAAGACTCGACCCATCCACGCTTCCATTGCGACTGAAACGATTTCATGCTCGCTTCTTATTTGGTCCAACCAAACCTAGTTTCTCTCGGTCTGAGAATCCAATTCTCAAGCTCATTTTAAATCCTTCGGATTATGCTCGTTGTGCGTGTGACCAAATATGTTCTCGGTTTATGTTGGCCGTCTATAATTAACGATTAATTATAGAACGATCATGAGTGGCACCTAGTAGTATATCATGATCCCCAATTAACCGAAAAGATCAACGGTTGATCCAGAACTATTTCTGAAACCCTTCAGCAGCTCGAATGATTAGTGCCTCATTCCCTTCACTCATCTTATACCCACTTGGTTCAGGATATGGTCTATAGTGTCAGTCCCCACTAGGCTGACTACGTCACACCTAGCCCAAGTATCATTTCCTAGTCCTACGGATTCTAGTTACTGCACATGTATCGAAGAGTACTTTACTCTAAACATGTAATGCTTTGGCCAAAGACTTTAGTAACAATCCGACGAGAGGCCATGGGTATACATCTCCTCGTAAGGAGTGGTGAATTCTTTATAGGCTATTCAAACACCTTCGATCATTTCGACTTATACCCAATCATCCCGGGTCCACATCTCCATAAAGATGTTTGCTTAAGATGTCAAAGCATAAGTCTCCATGATCAAGATGACTTGAATACCGCAAGGCAAAGGAACATCGCACTTAAGCTACAGTAAGAACTTCATTGACATATCTATATATGCAGAGAACCATATGAAGTCTTACGGCTAGTCACTCCAAAGAACTAGTTACCATAACTAGCATCCACGATTAACTACGGACATCACAATGTCTCCAGCCAGTGAGAATCAGCTACTTGGATACACCAAGGAGTATACCTCATGCTAGTCTCGACAGAATTGATGGTGTCCAAATCCATCAATTCATTGACTAGGGATAATTTCGATACATCACAATTACACATGTAGAGATACTCACTAGTTGTGATCCAATCACAAATTCTCTCATGCTGTAAATCGTATCGTGGACATTCAGTAAATGAGTTTAAGATCCAATCAAATACATAAAACATGTATACTCAAATAGTGAATCTTCATTTATCATATAAATGGTTCATACATAAGGCGATTGCCTTAGGACATCTCTCATATATTACTAACAGGGTGCTATGCATATGATGCATACTTGTTAATGTGTTAACAAACCTGATGTATGTGTGAACATTCAATTAGTTGATAGGACATTGTGATAGTTGTATATACGTGATATGCAATCGGTATAGTTGATACCTACCGTCGTAGTTATGAATGACTTGTTGGACTCTCTCCAAGGTTGTTCATATCTATGATGGATATCAGCCCATTCGGAGATGGACCTACGATCTCCCGAAGTGATTTTGGGGTTTTTGAAATTCGAAAAATGAATGGGATTTATAAATGTATATTGATGCATTTTAAAATCATTTTCTCATATATGCTCATTTTGTATTTCTAGGTCAATAAATTGATCATGACGTCTTTGAATTTGCGCACTATTTTTGATTCAAACAAACTGACTGGGCCTAACTTTCTGGACTGGCTTAGAAACTTGAGAATTGCTCTCAAGGTAGAAAAGCTAGCATATGTCCTTGAAGAGCCTCTTCCTGACCGTCCTAAGGACGATGCAACTCCAGACCAAATGTTGGTCTATCAGAAGCATGTGGCAGATTCTGAGCTGGCGAGTTGCATCATGCTGACGGCGATGGTACCTGAGCTACAAAAGGAGCATGATCATATGGATGCTAATACTATGGTCTTTCATCTTCATGAGTTTTTCGATGAGCAAGCGAGATCCGAAAGGTTCGAGGTCTCTAGGCTCTTCTTCACCACGAAGATGCAAGAAGGTTCATCTGTAGTACAGTTTGTGCTAAAGATGAATGGGTACATCGAGCAGCTAGCCACCCTCGGGTTTGTGATGGATCATGAGTTAAGTATTGACTTAATTCTGCATTATTTGCCCAAGAGTTTCTCACAATTTGTGATGAACTATCTGATGAACAAATTAGAATCCACTATTCTCGAGCTCCACAATATGCTGAAGACTGTGGAGCCTTCTGTGAAGCATGAGGAGAAGGCAGTTCTGTTAGTTGATTCCTCAAAGAAAGGTTCTAAGAGGAAGGTAAAAGAAAAGAAGAAAGGAAAGAACAAAAAGGCGAAGAAGGCAGAACCAACGCAAAAGTGCACTTGCCATCATTGTGGCAAGGAAGGCCACTGGCGAAGAAACTGCAAGATTTATCTTGAGTCCATGAAGAAGAATAAGGCATCCGATGCCCCATCCTCTTCTAGTACCTTCGTTATTGATTGTCGTTCTATTTCCTTAGACAATTGGGTATTGGATACTGGGTGTGGGTCACATATATGTAATGACATACAGGGGGTAAGGAATAGAAGAAGACTTGTCAGAGGGGAGTCAAATTTGCAAGTAGGCAATGGAGCAAAGGTTGCTGCGGTCGCCATCGAAACTTTTTTGCTGAAGCTCCCTAGTGGACTAGTCTTGGAACTGGACAATTGCTATTATTTTCCTTCCCTAATAAAGAACATTGTTTCTATTTCCTGTTTAAATAGAAATGGTTTCAATTTGACGTTTAGTAACAATCTTTGTTATATAACTTTGAATGGCGTACTTTATGGAACTGGAACTTTGAGTAATGACATTTATACGTTGGACGTATCCAGTGACATCTTCAATATCGAAGCGAGCAACAAGCGTGCTCGAAAGGATAATCAATTAGACTCCTATATGTGGCATTGTCGTCTTGGCCATGTAAGCAAGAAACGCATGTCCGAATTACACCGATGTGGAATTCTGGAATTGGATTCATACGATACATGCGAATCATGCTTAAAAGGCAAGATGACTAAGTTACCTTTTACTGGAAAGGGTGAACGAGTGGGAGAGTTACTAGGTCTAATACATACTGATGTATGTGGACCTATGTCAACTCAAGCTTTAGGAGGCTATAGCTACTTCATTACCTTCACCGATGATCACTCACAGTTTGGGTATGTGTTCTTGATGAAACACAAGTCTGAAGCCTTTGAAAGGTTCAAAGAATTCAGAAATGAAGTAGAGAAACAACATGACAAAAGTATTAAAATACTTTGATCGGATCGAGATGGTGAATACTTGAGTCAGGAGTTTCTTGATTATCTAAGAGACAATGGTATATTGTCACAATGGACTCCGCCATATACACCACAACATAATGGTGTATCTGAGAGGCATAACCGAACCTTGTTGGACATCGTCAGGTCAATGATGAATCATGCGAATCTTCCCAAGTCCTTTTGGGGCTATGCACTTAAGACAGCTGTTTACTTGTTAAACAGAATGCCAACCAAGGTAGTCTCTACTACTCCATATGAGATATGAAATAGTAAGAAACCTCATGTATCTTACTTGAAGATATGGGGTTGTCCTGCTTATGTGAAGCGAACCGTATCAAACAAATTGGATGCTAAGTCTGATAGATGTCTATTTATTGGATACCCTAAGAAAACAAGGTGTTACCAATTCTATCATCCTGTGGAACAAAAGGTGTTTGTTTCAAGGCATGCTGTGTTTCTAGAGAAAGAGTTTCTCTTGCAAGAAAACAGTGGGAGTGTCGTCGAGCTTGAGGAGGCTCGAGAGACTCAAATACACATTGATGAGATACCTGGTGAAGCACAACAGCCGACAACTCATAGTGATGAGCAATCGGCTGGACCTATTGTAACACCACATCTTCGTAGATCTGGTAGAACACGCAACATTCCTGAGAGATATGGATTTCTCGTAAGTGAATCAAACGACGTGTTACTCATTGATGATGAGGAGCCTACCAGTTATGAAGAAGTGCTGACAAGTTCAGAAAGGGATAAGTGGCTTGATGCCATGAAGTCGGAAATGGATTCCATGTATGAAAACCAAGTTTGGAACTTGGTTGACCCACCTGAAGGCATTAAGCCTATAGGGTGCAAGTGGGTTTTCAAGAAGAAAATCGACATGGATGGTAATGTGATTACCTATAAGGCTAGATTGGTGGAGAAAGGATATCGTCAAAAGCAAGGTGTTGATTATGATGAAACCTATTCGCCTGTAGCTATGCTTAAATCCATTCGGATGCTCATGGCCATAGCGGCTCATTATGATTATGAGATATGGCAGATGGATGTGAAAATAGCTTTCCTTAATGGAAACCTGCTCGAGGACGTGTATATGATACAACCTGAGGGTTTCACATCGGTTCATAAAACCAAGGTATGCAAATTGCGACGGTCCATTTATGGATTGAAGCAAGCATCCAGGAGATGGAATATCCGTTTTGATGAGACAATCAAAAGGTTTGATTTCTCACAAAATCCAGACGAACCTTGTGTGTACAAGAAGGTTAGTGGGAGTGCAGTCGTGTTCCTAGTATTGTATGTCGATGATATATTACTTATAGAAACGATGTGTCAATCTTACAGTCAGTTAAGGTTTGGTTATCCAAGACATTCTCCATGAAAGACCTGGGAGAAGCAACCTACATCCTCGGGATTAAGATCTATAGAGATAGATCGAAACGGTTGCTTGGTCTTTCGCAGTCTACATATATAGACCGAGTGCTAAAGAGGTTTAGCATGTCGGAATCCAAGAAAGGTTTCCTACCCATCAGGCATGGGGTACACCTTTCGAAGTCTATGTGTCCGCGCACAGAAGACGAAAGGATTTGCATGAGTAAGATTTCCTATGCATCCGCAATAGGATCTATCATGTATGCTATGTTATGTACGAGGCCCGATGTATCGTATGCTCTGAGTGTCACGAGCAGATACCAGTCCGATCCAGGAATGGATCATTGGGTGGATGTTAAGATGATCCTTAAGTACTTAAGAAGAACTAAGGATGTGTTCCTAATATATGGAGAAGGGGACATGGTGATACGCGGGTATACGGATGCCAGCTTCTAGACAGACAAGGATGATTCCAGGTCTTAGTCTGGATACGTGTTCACCTTGAATGGGGGCGCAGTGAGTTGGAAAAGTTCCAAACAAGACACTGTAGCGGATTCTACCACTGAGGCAGAATACATTGCAGCTTCGGAAGCAGCAAAGGAAGCGGTTTGGATCAAGAAGTTCGTTTATGAACTTAGTGTGATTCCGGCCATTATTGAAGCAATACCGGTCTACTGCGACAACAATGGAGCAATTGCACAGGTAAAAGAGCCAAGGTCTCATCAACGATCTAAACATGTGCTTCGCTGCTATCTTCTTATCAGAGAGATCATCAGTAGGAACGAAATACAAATCGAGAAAATTCCCACTGAAAGGAACTTAGCGGATCCTTTGACTAAAGCATTACCTCAAAGTAAGTTTGAGGGTCATGTTAGAGCTTATGGTATTGGATACCGTAGCGATTGGCATTAGGCCAAGTGGGAGTCTGTTAGTAATATATGAGAGAGATGTCCTAAGGCAATCGCCTTATGTATGAACCATTTATATGATAAATAAAGATTCACTATTTGATTATACATGTTTTATGTATTTGATTGGATCTTAAACTCATTTACTGAATGTCCTCGATACGATTCACAGCATGAGAGAATTTGTGATTGGATCACAACTAGTGAGTATCTCTACATGTGTAATTGTGATGTATCGGAATTATCCCTAGTCGATTAATTGATGGATTTGGACACCATCAATTCTGTCGAGACTAGCATAAGGTATACTCCTTGGTGTATCTAAGCAGCTGATTCTCACTGGTTGAAGACATTGTGATGTCCGGAGTTGATCGTGGATGTTAGTTATGGTAACTAGTTCATTGGAGTGACCAGCCGTAAGACTTCATATGGTTCTTGTAGGGGATCGATATGCTTGACTAGAGGGGGGTGAATAGCCCTTTTCCAATGGATGTTGGAATTCTCTCGTTCGTTTGCTCGTCTACACAATCGTCAGCGCAAGCGGAAGCATAAACAATAAAGAAAAAGCGGTAAACGAAAATACAAATGCTAACAAAGGAATGTAACATGGTTCACGGCTACGCCGCTAATCCACGATCCCGATTCGTCCGAGGTGAATCACTCCTCCAAAGCCAATCACTATTGGTCTCTCCTTTGCACCAAGCTAGGTGGAGGTAACCTTTACAATCAAGATCACTCTTCTTACAAATAGAATGAAGTAAAAACAAGTAAGAAGAGTTTAGAGCTTGTGGGGCACTAGGAAGATCACTTAGAGTAAAAGCATTAGCCTCTCAAAGGCTTACACCCTCTCTTTTTATAGAGAGGGATGATTTCTTCCCGTTGGCCGCCACCAGTCGACTGCCGCCCTTAGCAGTCGACTGCCGTCACTATAATGGCCTCCAAACACGTCGGATCCCGACCGTTGTAGTCCAACGGAACTCTTGGCAGTCGTCTGCTGGACCTCAGCAGTTGACTGCTGCCTCCGTAGTCGACTACCCAGTGGCTACGAGCGGTTCTGTGTCCGCGATATCCTCTGGCAGTCGACTGCCATTCCATGGCAGTCGACTGCTGGGCATAAACCCATCAGTCGGATACCAGTCGAACTCACTCAACTCAGAGCAGTCGACTGCCATGACATGGCAGTCGACTGGTGTCGGGAAAACCCATCCGACACTTGGCCAAATGGCCAAGTTTCACCTAAGAGCTACCCCTCCTCGGGTTACAATCGCTCACTCTCATCTCTCGGAGTCCTTCGCCTTTGATGTTCTCTTCGTTCTCGGCCACGTCCCTCGACAGCATCAGGCGCACGACTCTGCAATGCTCCTTCGCGTCTCTTGCCTCGAAGTCTACTTCCTCCGGCTTCACTCCAAGCTTCTCGTCAGGCGGTCCCTCGGATGCTCCAAGCGCACGTCTTCCGCAAAGCTATCCTTCACCAACTCAAGGCACGAGTCATGAGATGTGAAACTCACCACGGCTCCTTCTGCGAATTACTAAGTCCTACACGACTTCAACTCACATATCAAATCAACATAACACACTAACTTAAACCCTTTGCCACACCATCAAAACCATATTACGGCAAGAGATTGCCCTAACAATCTCCCCCTTTTTGATGTGTGGCAATCCGTTTAATTTAGGTAAAAACATTTGATATAAATTTGAAAGGAAAGAAAGCATGTAAACATAAACATGATATAGCAACATGCAACTCCCCCTTAATCCATGAAACTCCCCCTTAATTTCTCCCCCTATCATAATTAACTTAAACATAATTATTTCTCTCCCTTTGACACCATCAAAAATATTAATACTAAGTTATAAACTCATGGCATCAAGTATAAAGAGAAACATATATTAAAATCAGTCAAAACCTGATAAAATCAGGTTACTATACTTGTTCACAGTCCATCAGTCGACTGCTATCAGTATGGCAGTCGACTGGAACAAAGGAATCCGAATTTCTGATTTTCTGGATGAATTTCAGAAATGCATTATTAATTCCAGAAAATTCGAAAAATCATGAAATTTGGGGAACATATTTCTTTTAAGTATATCTATCAATGAAAATTAGTTTTTCAAGAAAAATCATTATATTTTTCGGAATTTGCCAAAATTCTAAAGGCTTTAAAAACTACTAGGTTTTTTATCATAAGAGTATCCATTTTAACACCTAGTCTTGCATCCAATTATTTCAAAACATGAATACATGTATTTTAAAGTAAGAAATTGTTTTGAAAACATAAAAAATATCCAACCATGATCTTTGGGCAATATGTCTATGAATTAAACATAAGTCTTCCCCATGATTGGTCTATTATTGCTATTTTGATACTTTAAATGACCATCTAAATGCCATAGGCATTAGTGGACATTTGTATCATCCTAACATCTCACTCATGCTAAGTTTTCAATCAAGGTAGCCTATGGTGAGTGTGAGATGCATCCTAGGGGGTATTTGTGTATACTTAACCAATATATTCATGCAATTCTATCAAGGTTAAGTATCAACCTAATAATCCTCATGATCATAAAGACATATATGAATGAATTCTACATTATGATCATGAAACTCATGTATTCATCAAATAATAGTCATGCATTAGGTATTATAAGATGATAATAAACAAAGTATCACCTAAAGCATGATTCAACCCTATTTCCCATGATTATGTGTCAAATATCAATAGCATAAATCATGATTGCTAACATACATAGCAATTACATTAATCATCATGATTTAAGCATTATTATCTATTTATGGGCACGTTATCATCACCCAACACAATTCTAAAAATGTTGTCCCGCCATCCTAAGTCAACCAAAATATGATATAGGTCAATTGCATATGGTTGACTACCCTAGGGGTTTTCTAACCCTTAAGGATGGATTTTGGAACCCAAAATAAGTTCTTTCCTATTGGGTTCACTAAGTATTCCTTGGGGATCCATTTCCTAGCTATTACTTTCTTCTTGTCTTGTCCCCTAGCTATTAGGCATTTGTAGGCCTTTTCATTTTTCTTTTCCTTGTAGCCTAGGCCCTTTTTGTTGAAACTAGCTCTTTGGCTCCCTAAGATCATGTTCAATGTGTTGGAGCCAATTGTGAATTTTTCTAGGGCTTTTGTTAAATAATCTACCTTTTTCCTTAAGGCCCTATTTTCATTTATACATGCATCACTAACATCTAATGACACATAAAGGTCATGTGAGCATGCATCATTTAAGCTAGAAGAAATATTATCATTTAAACATGCATTTTCTAGCTTATTTTCCAATGCCTTAATTTGATTAAGCATGCTTTTATTTTTCTTTTTCATTCCAAATAAGTCCTTAGTTAAACTAGAAATTATGGAAACTATTTTCTTAGGAGAGGCTTTCGTTACCATAGTTTCCATGTCCTCTTCTTCTTTGGATGATGAGGATGTTGAAGCTCCCCCTTCATTAGAGCTCTCCCCACTTGAGCTTGATCCTTCATTTTCGGATGAAGAGCAATCCAAGTCATCAAAGGCCATCAAGGCCAAATTGGTGACAAAGGCATTCTCCTCATCCGATGATGATGTGGAGGATGAGGATGGGTCATCCCAAGTCCTTGCCTTTAGAGCTTTGGTCTTCCCCTTTTCTCTTGTCTTCTTCTCCTCTTCCTTCTTTTTCTTGCTCCCCTTTTTCTTCTTCTTTTCTTCTTTCTTTTTCTTCTCTTCCTTGCTCTTGTTTAGGAGAGGACAATTGTCCCTTATGTGCCCCTCTCCTTGGCAATTGTAGCATATGACCTTCCCCCTTGGTCTCCTATTCCTATCATTTGATTTATGAAAATGAAAACCTTTTAAAGCACGTCTTACCCTCCTTACCATATAGGCTTCTTCGGTGCTATCCATGGAGGAGGAGGAAGACGCTTCATCATCATCGGAGGAGGAGATCTCTATCTTCTTCTTCCCCTTATTTGCCAACAATGCTACTCCCCTTGAAGGTTGTATTTTTGGCTCTTCTTGTATTCCTTCAAGCCTAGATTCATGTAATTCCATAGTGGAGAAAAATTCATTTAGAGTACTTACCTCTAGATTCTTTGAAATGTAAAATGAATCCACCATTGAACTCCACTTGGATGATCGGGGAAAAGCATCTATGGCCTTCATTATCATATCGCGATTGGAGAGCCTTTCTCCTACACTTGTTAGTCCATTTAAAATTTCTTTGAATCTAGAATGCAAAGAAGTTACCTTTTCTCCCTTTTCTAATTTAATGTTGGATAGTTGGGAGCGGAGGAGATCTCTCCTTGCTAGCTTCGCCTCGGATGTGCCTTCATGAAGCTCAATTAGCTTCTCCCACATCTCCTTGGCGCTTAGGCATTCTCCTATTCGATTGATTTCTTGTTGGGGGAGCACATTGAAGAGATGATGCTTGGATTTTGAATTTGCACGGTGCTCTTCCCTTTGCCTTTTGGTCCACCTAGATTTCTCTATTGGCTTCCCCTCTTCATCCCTAGGAAAAACGAAACCGGATTCCATTGTAATCATAATGTCAAAATCCGTTTCGAAAAATACCTCCATTCGCTTTTTCCACCAAGCGAATTCTCCTTCAAACTTCGGAGGATGGATGTTGGAGCCGGCCATTTTGAAAGTTTCTTATTGTGGCGGTTAGTCCTCGACAAGCTTTCCTCGGCTCTGATACCACTTGTAGGGGATCGATACGCCCGGCTAGAGGGGGGTGAATAGCCCTTTTCCAATGGATGTTGGAATTCTCTCGTTCGTTTGCTCGTCTACACAATCGTTAGCGCAAGCGGAAGCATAAACAATAAAGACAAAGCGGTAAACGAAAATACAAACGCTAACAAAGGAATGTAATGTGGTTCACGGCTACGCCGCTAATCCACGATCCCGATTCGTCCGAGGTGAATCACTCCTCCAAAGCCAATCACTATTGGTCTCTCCTTTGCACCAAGCTAGGTGGAGGTAACCTTTACAATCAAGATCACTCTTCTTACAAATAGAATGAAGTAAAAACAAGTAAGAAGAGATTAGAGCTTGTGGGGCACTAGGAAGATCACTTAGAGCATAAGCATTAGCCTCTCAAAGGCTTACACCCTCTCTTTTTATAGAGAGGGCTGATTTCTTCCCGTTGGCCGCCACCAGTCGACTACCGTCACTACAACGACCTCCGAACACGTCGGATCCCGACCATTGTAGTCCAACAGAACTCTTGGCGCCGATCACCGGACCTCGGCAGCCGATCGCGCCTCCGTAGTCGATCGCCCCGGCCACGAAGCGGTTCTGCGGCCCGCGATATCCTCCGAAGTCGATCGTCATTCCATGATGGCCGATCACCGGGCATAAACCCATCGATCGGATACCCGAACTCACTCGATTCGAAGCCGATCGCCATGACATGGCAATGATCCGTGTCGAAAAACCCATCCGACACTTGGCCAAATGGCCAAGTTTCACCTAAGAGCTACCCCTCCCCGGGTTACAATCGCTCACTCTCATCTCTCGGAGTCCTTCGCCTTTGAAATTCTCTTCGTTCTCAGCCACGTCCCTCGCCAGCATCAGGCGCACAGCTCTGCAATGCTCCTTCGTGTCTCTTGCCTCGAAGTCTACTTCCTCCGGCTTCACTCCAAGCTTCTCGTCCGGCGGTCCCTCGGATGCTCCAAGCACATGGCTTCCGCAAAGCTATCCTTCACCGACTCAAGGCACGAGTCATGAGATGTGAAACTCGCCACGACTCCATGTGCGAATTACTAAGTCCTGCACGACTTCAACGCACATATCAAATCAACATAACACACTAACTTAAACCCTTTGCCACACCATCAAAACCATATTACAGCAAGAGATTGCCCTAACAGGTCTTTGCATATATAGATATGTCAATGAAGTTCTTACTGTAGCTTAAGTGCGATGTTCCTTTGACTTGCGGTATTCAAGTCATCTTGATCATGGAGACTTATGCTTTGACATCTTAAGCAAGCATCTCTAAGGAGATGTGGACCCGGGATGATTGAGTATAAGTCAAAGTGATCGAAGGTGTTTGAATAGCCTATAAAGGATTCACCACTCCTTGCGAGGAGATGTATACCCATGGCCTCTCTTCGGATTGTTACTAAAGTCTTTGGCCAAAGCATTACATGTTTAGAGTAAGGTACTCTTCGATACATGTGGAGTAACTAGAATCCGTAGGACGAGGAAATGATACTTGGGCTAGGTGTGACGTAGTCAGCCTAGTGGGGACTGACACTATAGACCATGTCTTGAACCAAGTGGGTATAAGATGAGTGAAGGGAATGGGGCACGAATAATTTGAGCTGCTGAAGGGTTTCAGAAATAGTTCTGGATCAACCGTTGATCTTTTCGATTAATTGGGGATCATGAGGTACTACTAGGTGCCACTCATGATCTTTCTATAATTAATGGTTAATTATAGATGGCCAACATAAACCAAGAACCTATTTGGTCACACGCACAACGAGCGTAATCCGAAGGATTTAAAATGAGCTTGAGAATGGGATTCTCATACCGAGAGAAACTAGGTTTGGTTGGACCAAACAAGAAGCGAGCATGAAATCGTTTTAGTTGCAATGGAAGCTTGGATGGGACGTGTCTTATGAAGACATAATGGATGAACCAAAATGGTTTGGTTCTAATCCAATGGAGGAGAATAAATCAAAGGGTTTGGTTTATTTTAAACGAATGAACCAAAAGTTGGTTCGGTTCGTTTTAACTTAAAATAAACTATCATGGTTTGGTTTATTTTAACTTATATTAATGGAGCGGGTTAACGGGCCTTATGGTTATGATCCAATAACCATTAAGAGAATTAGTTCTCTATAAAAGAGGGCTTAAGGTGTTGTTAAGCCCTAATCCAAAACCCTAGCCCTAAGTTGCCGCCCACCTCCTTCCTTGGAGATTCTCGGCACCAACCTCCATTGCCGCCCAGCTCCTTGTGCCGCCATCCAACTTGATGCCAGCATCCAAGCTTCAGCCGGTGATCCTCCGGCGACCCTCCGGTGATCTTCCTAGGCTTCAGCGATAAGGTGAGCACTTGGCTTCCCTTGCTTGGCCGGCGCCTACTCCTCCCCCAAAGCTGTCCAATTTTCTGGACAGCTTGTTTTCCTCTCGTCGGAGCGTCGTTTGGACGACGGTTAGAGCTCCGACAGCGCCTAACTTACCGGGGATTCGATCTCCGGTATCCTCTGAGGTGGAGGACGAAGGATTCGTCAAACGGTTGACGAATACCTCTCCGGAGAAGTGAGTTTTGAGGACTCATCTTTGGATCCGAATTTGGATTCGGATCCTGATCATCTCTCGATCACGTCGTCTTCAACACGAGGCTAGTAACCCGTACGAAGACGAAGCTCGTGGCTTAGTGAAGTCATCCTAAGGATACTCGGCGTGGATACGCATAGAGACGATTCTAGCGAGGATCGTTCCGATTGATGTCGTTCCTGCTACACTTGATACGAAAGGTATACGTAGTTAAATTTCCTTTATTGCAAAATTTAAATTTACGATTATGTCTACACATGTTGTACTATGCATGCATGTGTTGTGTGTGTTGTAATAAATGTAGATTTATTATTTTTATTTCTTCCGCTGTGCACATGTTTACGAAACATGTTCGAACACACACTCGCCGCGGTGCCGGAAACCCAACAGTGGTATCAGAGCCCAGGTTGTGTTTCGACATAATCGTAAAGTGGTTTTGCGATAGTCATAATGTTATTTCTGGAAATTTTCTAATTTTTGGAAATTTAGAAGAATTTATGGAAATTTTTCAATTTTGGAAAGTCTAGAAGTATTTATGGAAATCTTCCACTTTTGGAATGTTGGAAGTATTTATGGAAATTGATATTTTCCATAAATAAAATATTTGATTAGATTCTGGAAATTTGTTTCCTAATTTAATCATGATTTGATTTGGGAAATCAAATCTTAAAATATTTTATTTCCATAAGTAGTTTTAATGATTTAGGAAATTGGTTTCTAAATAGATTTTCCTTAATCAACTATTTCCATAAATAAAATATGTGATTAGATTTGGAAATATGTTTCCTAATTTAATCATGATTTGATTTGGAGAATCAAATCTTAAACATATTTTATTTCCATAAATAGTTATGACAAATAAGGAAATTATGTACATGACATAATTGTATGTCATGTAATTGCATTAGATGCATATCATTATGCCATGCGTGTCGTGACATGTAGATGTATTCCATGTATGCCATGCCATGTAGATAATAGTTATTTGCATGCAAAGAGGATGAGACATAAAAACCCTAACTCTATATTAAAGCCTACACCTTCCATTAATATGGTTAGAACCAGAGTTCCGTTTCTTGTTTGGGTTGTTGGACTCTCTCCAAGCCCGGCTCGAACCCGAACATGTTCAAACCATGGAATAGTTTGATACTAATATGGTAAGAGTCAGAGGTCAATCGTTAGCTTTGGTTGTTGGACTCTCTCTAAGCCGGGCTAATTGGTTGAATGCGCTCTAACCATATTAAAACTATTTCTCGATTAATGGGTTGGCTTTAACCTGGAGCATCGGCTTGTTGGACTCTCTCCAAGGTCGATGTAAAGGGAGGTGAAGTTGGGTGCTATGCATATGATGCATACTTGTTAATGTGTTAACAACCCGATGTATGTGTGAACATTCAATTAGTTGATAGCACATTGTTATAGTTGCATATACGTGATATGCAATCGGTATAGTTGATACCTACCGTCGTAGTTATGAATGGCTTGTTGGACTCTCTCCAAGGTTGTTCATATCTATGATGGATATCAGCCCATTCGGAGATAGACCTACGATCTCCCGAAGTGATTTTAGGGTTTTTGAAATTCGAAAAATGAATGGGATTTATAAATGTATATTGATGCATTTTAAAATCATTTTCTCATATATGCTCGTTTTGTATTTCTAGGTCAATAAATTGATCATGACGTCTTTGAATTTGTGCACTATTTTGGATTCAAACAAACTGACTGGGCCTAATTTCCTGGACTGGCTTAGAAACCTAAGAATTGTTATCAAGGCGGAAAAGCTAGCATATGTCCTTGAAGAGCCTCTTCCTGACCGTCCTAAGGACGATGCAACTCCAGACCAAATGTTGGTCTATCAGAAGCATGTGGCAGATTCTGAGCTGGCGTGTTGCATCATGCTGGCGGCGATGGTACCTGAGCTGCAAAAGCAGCATGAGCATATGGATGCTAATACTATGGTCTTTCATCTTCATGAGTTTTGTGATGAGCAAGCGAGATTCGAAAGGTTTGAGGTCTCTAGGCTCCTCTTCACCACGAAGATGCAAGAAGGTTCGTCTGTAGTGCAGTTTGTGCTAAAGATGAACGGGTACATCGAGCGGCTAGCCACCCTCGGGTTTGTGATGGATCATGAGTTAAGTATTGACTTAATTCTGCATTGTTTGCCCAAGAGTTTCTCACAATTTGTGATGAACTATCGAATGATCAAATTGGAATCCACTATTCCCGAGCTCCTCAATATGCTGAAGACTGTGCAGCATTCTGTGAAGCATGAGGAGAAGGCATTTCTGTTAGTTGATTCCTCAAAGAAAGGTTCTAAGAGGAAGGTAAAAGAACAGAAGAAAGGAAAGAACAAAAAGGCGAAGAAGGCAGAACCAACGCAAAAGTGCACTTGCCATCATTGTGGCATGAAGGGCCACTGGCGAAGAAACTGCAAGATTTATCTTGAGTCCATGAAGAAGAAGAAGGCATCCGATGCTTCATCCTCTTCTGGTATCTTCGTTATTGATTGTCATTCTATTTCCTTAGATACTTGGGTATTGGATATTGGGTGTGGCTCACATATATGTAATGACATACAGGGGCTAAGGAATAGAAGAACACTTGTCAGAGGGGAGTCAAATTTGCGAGTTGGCAATGGAGCAAAGGTTGCTGCGGTCGCCATCGGAACTTATTTGCTGAAGCTCCCTAGTGGACTAGTCTTGGAACTGGACAATTGCTATTATGTTCCTTCTCTAATAAAGAACATTGTTTCTATTTCCTGTTTAAATAGAAATGGTTTCCATTTGACGTTTAGTAACAATTATTGTTATATAACTTTGAATGGCGTACTTTATGGAACTGGAACTTTGAGTAATGGCATTTATACGTTGTACGTATCCAGTGACATCTTCAATATCGAAGCGAGCAACAAGCGTGCTAGAAAGGATAATCAATTAGACTCCTATATGTGGCATTGTCGTCTTGGCCATGTAAGCAAGAAACGTATGTCCGAATTACACCGATGTGGAATTCTGGAATCGTTTGAATTTGATTCATACGATACATGCGAATAATGCTTAAAAGGCAAGATGAGTAAGTTACCTTTTACTGGAAAGGGTGAACGAGTGGGAGAGTTACTGTTAGTGAAAGCCCTAGAGTCAATCATGTGATGATTGTTGTATGGACTTTATTGTATCATATTCCTATTTATAAAAGCATGGTTATTATATTTACTTGTATTGGTGCCAAATAACTAAATATAATAATATCCTTGAGTAGTAGGTTCTTATCTATATCAATCGATTGGTTGAATCGATAATGAGATGATATAGAGAACACTACTCTTAATCATTCCTAATCGAGTATTAACATTCAGGGAAAATGTTAATGCGTAGAGACTAGCATGTAGGTCAACAATATGACTTGATCTCACAAGTCATGGATATGAGATATCAAGTTGACACATGGGTATGCATTGGAGAATGTATACTGAATGACCCGCCATGAGAAAGTATCGTGGATCGTTATATGAGTGTCATATACTTTCTCATGTGGCTATTAGTATGACTATTAGTCCTTAGACCTGAAGTCACCATGGTTCCCTACATAAGGAGTTGCATACTTTGGCTCGTCAAACGTCACCCGTAAATGGGTGGACTATAAAGGCGATTACTGGGTATATAACAAATTATGCGGAGGGATGTGAGTGATGTAGATGGGATCTATCCCTCCTATATGACGGGAGTTACATCGATATTCTTGATAGAGTGAGACCACGAAGTGCATGGCCATGCCCAAATGAGTCAATATGAGATATTGAGCTCATTTGATTAGAGTGAGTCTACTTGGAGTTCAAGATTTAGATTGTACCGAGGATGACACGGTCTATGCCTCGATTGGTCAATCTAGATGTCAAGGATAGAGGGACATTGTCACATATTGTGAGAGTCACAATTAGTAGTCACAAAGGTGATGTTGGAGCTCAACATTCTTGTAACTTGGGTAGCAATGATGTGTTGCTAGATACCGCTCATTGCTTATGTTCCTAAATCGGTTTAGGGACATTTCCAACGTTACAAGAACCTATAGGGTCACACACATAAGAGCAATTAGATGGAGATTAGGTTCATATGATGAACCATGAGGATTAGGTTGATGGGATGAACCAAATTGGATTAAGAGTAATCCAAATTAGACTAATTGAGTTAGACTCAAGTTGATTCAAGTGTTGAATGAGTCTAATTTATATTTGATTCATCAAATCAATTTAAATTAATGAATAGAGATTCATTAAATTAAATTGACTTGAGTCAAGTGGTTAGATTTGATCAACCATGGGAGATTAGAGGTCAAGTTTGACTTGACTTGAGAGGGAAGATGAAAGGTCAAGTTTGACTTGACCAAATGCCATGTCATGATGATGACTTGGCATGGCCGGCCAATGATGATGCTCCACATCATTATTGACTTTGTCAATTGGTGCCACATCATGGGGAAGACCAAGAGGCATGGGAGTTACATGCATGCATGTAACCTCCCAAGCCATAATGTGGCCGGCCAACACCATTAGGGGTTATGATGGTGAAATTTATTTTTTGTGTGAGTTATTCCAACTTCATCTTCTTCCTTGGAATTTCTCTCTCAAGCTCTACCTCTCCCAACCTCTCCTTGGCCGAAATTCCTAAAGGAGTGCTAGCACACTCTAAGGCATTTTTCTCCACCTATTGCTTGTGTGGATACCAATAGAGGAGTGTGCACTTGACACTCTCGAGTTCCGGCGAACTTTTGGACGAGCGGGATTTGCGAAGGGCATCGCATCGAGGGTAATTATCTCATCTCTTAGATCTAAGGTAGATCTAGGGTGTTTTAGTAAGCACATACATGTTTTATAATTTTTATACTTTGCACGGATCCGTGGCCGGGGCTTCCGAGGTTTCCGCAACGCAAAAAGCAGTTTTTGCGGCTCGGAAAAACCCAATAGTGGTATCAGAGCCATGTGCAAAGCATGTATGTGTTTAATTTTTGTAGTTTTTATATTAGATATAAAAATTACAGATTTATATGTTTCTGTAAATTTCCTAATTTTATAGAATTTTTGGGTATTTTTCTCGTAGAGTCGAAGCAACGAGTGTTGGGACACTCGTAGGCTTCAACCGTCGAGAAAAACTCTCCGAATCGGCGAGTTCTCGCTTTAGGTTTTTGGGACAGCGACCTAAGTCACTGTAAGATCATTGTAGGTACACTCGCGAAGTTTGTTTTGCGAGTAGGGGCGCTGCCCCTATCCCCGAAAGGGGCCTTGTCGCGCGATCGCGCCCGGAAAACCGCTTAGCGGGCCCGTTACGGAGAGGTGACTCATAAATTTGAAATAAATTAGGAAAAATTATAGAAATTTCTGTAAAAATACATAATTTAGAATTATGTATAATTCTGTGATTTTCATGGCCCAATTACCCCAATTTGATTGGATTATGTGTGTTGTAATTCATAATACGGCTTGCGTGCCATTTTGTAGTTGTGCGTGTTGTATAGTGTATGCGACCTGCGCGTCGTACCTCTTCTTTTGATATTCTAGTTGTAATTAGTTTTTAGACTCGAATGTAACTCGAGTTTCATATTTGTAATGTACAAAATGGAGCGATGGAAAGTCCACTCGAAGACGAGATTACGAGAAGGGTGACGACGACACATGGCGATCAAAGGAAGCGCTTGGAGAAGCCGCTAGCCTTAGGTTGACCGTCCGATCTTCTCATTGGCTTGAGAAGATCGTAGTAGGGCCATGACTATATCACATTTAATTATATATATATATATGTTGATATATATATATATATTTAATTGATTTTGCTTGTATGTATGTGATGCATGCTAGTAGAATAATGCATGTATGTATATGATGCATGCTAGGATAATTTTCTTGTATGTATATGATGCATGCTAATATAGGATAATAAAGGCCTAAATGCATATAAGATACACATTACGATTAGATTAGATCATAATCGAATCAACTCGAAAATGCCTACCGAGCCTTGATACCCATCACTACCTCAATCATTTGTTGTTGTTGAATCTGCCAAAGCAGAGCAACGCATATTACTTGGTAGGGTGCGGAGGGATAATCTTGGTCCCGCCTATCACGCTTGGGTTAGAGTAAGCTCAATTAGATTGAGCAAAACTAGTTAAACTCAATTGGATCGAGTAGAACTATAGGCATATTCCAATCGTTGGAACGATAGGTCAAGATCGCATTTACACTAAATCTTGGGCGATTTAGCCAAAGCTAACTCAAGGTCTTTTGTAAATGTGGGTCTTGATCCTATAAACAAGAGTTGCATAGAGATGTAATCGGTAATGTGTTACCCACCGATCATACTAAGTCTTGGGCGATTTAGCCAAAGCTAACTCAAGGCTTAGTATGATGTGAATCTTGTCCCGCAAGAATTATAGCTAGTTTGTATGAATCTAGTAATGTGGTTTGACCACATCCATAACTCGATTCTACAAAAAAAAAATCCTATAATTCAGTGGGAGCATCATTTGATTAAAGGCCTAATTAAATGACAAAAGGAATATGATATTAATTCTCTGCATTGTATGTTGTAGATAACTATGTCGACAAACACGAACACTCTCTCTCTGCGATCTGTCTTTGAGAAGGACAAGCTTAATGGAGCAAATTTCCTGGACTGGTACAAGAACTTGAGAATTGTTCTCACCCAAGAAAGGAAGTTGTACGTCCTGGAGCAGCCCATTCCGGAGGCACCTCCTGCCACTGCCTCGCGAGCTGACAAAGAAGCATCAAGATGATGCATTAGATGTGTCATGTCTTATGCTCGCGACCATGAACTCTGAGCTTCAGAAGCAACACGAGTTCATGAATGCTTATGATATGGTTGGACATCTTCGTCAACTATATCAAGGAAAAGCTAGGCATGAGAGATATGAAGTCTCTAAGGCATTATTTGGGTCCAAGATGCAAGAAGGGACTCCCGTAGGTACATATGTACTCAAGATGATTGGGTACGTAGAAAACCTACAAAGGCTGGGATTCCCACTTGGCCAAGAGCTGGCCACTGACCTGATCTTGCAATCTTTGCCACAAGCCTTCAATCAATTTGTCATGAATTATAACATGAATGAAATTGATAAGTCATTGCCTGAAATGCTCAAAGATGTTGAGAATCACGAGCTTAACCTTAAGAAGGGTAAATCGACACCATTTTGATGGTGCGTAAGAAGAAAGGCAAGGGCAAGCCTAAAGGTAAGGGAAAGTCCCAAGCCAAGGGCAAAGGCAAAGAACTTAAACCCAAAGGAGGGGTAGCCAAGGAAGGGCTTGCTTCCATCGCAAGGAAGGTGACACCGAAGCGAATCGCAAGGCATACCCGGAAGATCTTAAGAAGAAGAGAAGTGAGACTTCTACTTCAGGTATAAATGTTATAGAAGTCAATCTATCTATTTCTTCATCATGGGTATTAGATACCGGATGTGCATCTCACATTTGTACCAATGGAGAAATAGCAAGGCATTGACAAAGGGCGAGGTGGACCTACGAGTAGGCAATGGAGCAAGGGTTGTCAGCTGTGTCAGAGGAACTTATGATCTATCTCTCGCCTCCGGGCTTGTACTAGAATTAGATGAATGTTGTTATGTGCCTCGCTTTAACTAAGAACATCATTTCAGCTTTCTTGTTCGACAAGAAAGGTTTTTCATTTATAATAAAGAACAAATGTTGTTCTTTATTTAAATGATATGTTCTATTGTAGTGCACCTCTAATGAACGGACTCTACTTTCTAGACTTAGAGAGCCCTATCTATAACATAAGTACCAAGAGGTTCAAGTCAAATGAGTTGAACCAAACCTATCTCTCGCATTGTCGCTTAGGTCACATAAATGAGAGTCGCTATCTCACCTCCATAAGGATGGGTCGCTAGACTCATTTGATTTTGAATCATATGAGACATGCGAGTCTTGCCTTTTAGGCAAGATGACCAAGACTCCTTTAGTGGACATATAAAGAGCAATAGATTTGTTAGGACTTATACATAGTGATGTATGTGGTCCTTTCAATGTTGTCGCTAGAGGTGGTTACAGGTGTACTTCATTACATTTATCGATGACTTCAAGAGATATGGTTATGTGTATCTCATGACACAAATCAGAATCCTTTGAAAAGTTCAAAGAATTAAGAATGAAGTATAAAAACTAGCTTGGCAAGAGTATTAAGATACTTCGATCGATCGAGGTGAGAATACCTTAGCCATGAGTTTCGTGGATTATCTAGCCGAGTGTGGGATTCTATCTCAACTCACTCCTCCCGGAACACCACAAAGGAATGGTGTATCCGAAAGGAGGAATCGACTTATTTGATATGGTACGATCTATGATGAGTCACAGATCTTCCTATATCCTTTGGGGATATGCTCTAGACACAAAGAGCCTTTACCCTTAACTGTACCATCCAAGGTCAGTGATAAAGACACCATATAATGATATGGACAGGGAGAAATCCCATGATGTCTTTTATGAGGATTTGGGGTTGTGAGGCTTACGTTCGACGTCAAGTCTCAGACAAACTGGGACCCAAATCCGATAGGTGCTATTTTGTTGGATATCCCAAGGATACAAAGAGATATTACTTCTACATTCCCATTCAGCACAAAGTGTTTGTGGCAAAGACTGGAGTTTTTCTAGAAAGGGATTTTGTTTCTAGAAAAACTAGTGGGAGTACCTTCGATCTTGAATAAATTCAAGATAAGGACCATAGCACTGAGGCCTTGATGAAGGTTGAACAGGAACCACAAAGTGTTGTGGGTGATGAGGTTATTGCACAAAGAGTTGTGGAACAACCACCTGTTCATGTAGACCTACCTCTTCGCAGATCTGATAGGTCGTCGTCACCGAGAGATATTCATTTCTCTTGTCTGACCATGATGACGTAATGCTCATTGAGAATGAGCCTACCTCCTATCAGGAAGCTGTGATGAGCCCAGATTCTGAGAAATGGCTAGAGGCCATGAGATCCAAGATGGAATCCATGTACACCAACCAAGTATGGACTTTGGTTGATCCACCTGAAGGGGTCAAACCCATTGGGTGTAAGTGGGTCTTTAGGAGAAAGACTGACATGGATGGACTTACGCATACCTATAAGGGTCGATTGGTGGCTAAAGGTTTCAAGAAAATTCATGGTATTGACTATGATGAAACCTTTTCTCCAGTGGCGATGTTTAAGTCTATTCGGATCTTGCTTGCTATTGCAGCATACCACGATTATGAGATCTGGCAGATGGATGTCAAAATCGCATTTCTGAATGGAAACTTGCTCGAGGATGCGTACATGACACAACCTGAGGGTTTTGTAGATCCACAGCATACTGGGAAGGTATGCAAGCTGCAAAGGTCCATTTATGGGCTAAAGCAAGCTTCTCGGAGCTGGAATCTTCGATTCGATGATGCGATCAAACAGTTTGGTTTCATCAAGAATGATGATGAACCCTGTGTCTACAAGAGGGCTGATGGGAACACAGTTATCTTCCTTGTATTGTATGTGGATGACATACTGCTCATTGGGAATGACATCCCTTCGCTACAGTCTGTGAAGACTTGGCTCGGGACGTGCTTCTCAATGAAAGACTTAGGTGAAGCAGCCTGTATTCTAGGCATCAAGATCTATAGAGATAGATCTAAGAGATTGCTTGGCCTAAGTCAGAGTACATACATTGACACGGTATTACTTCGGTTTGCCATGAAGAATTCCAAGAAAGGACTTCTGCCGATGTCACATGGTGTGAGTCTTTCGAAGACTCAAAGTCCCTCTTCTAGAGAGGAGAGAGACCGCATAGATAAGATCCCTTACGCATCTGCTATAGGATCTATCATGTACGCCATGCTGTGTACTCGTCCTGATGTCTCGTATGCTTTGAGCATGATGAGTAGATAGATCCGTGTGAGCGCCATCGATAGTACCAAGAATATTCTTAAGTACTTGAGAAGGACTAAAGAATATTTCTTGATATTTGGAGGCGATGAGGAGCTAGCTGTAAAGGGTTACAACGATGCCAGCTTCCAAACTGACCAGGATAATTATAGATCGCAGTCAGGGTTCGTGTTTTGCTTTAATAGTAGCGCTATGAGCTGGAATAGTTCCAAGCAGGACACAGTTGCTGATTCTACAACAGAGGCCAAATATATTGGTGCTTCCATCTCATTCGAGAGATTATCGATAGAGGAGATGTGAAGATTTACAGAGTACCCACAGAGGCTAACATCGCAGATCCCTTGACCAAGGCTTTGGCACAGAAAAAGCATGATGGTCACACTAGGTCATTGGGTATTAGATACTATGGTGATTGGCACTAGTGCTAGTGGGAGATTGTTAGTGAAAGCCCTAGAGCCAATCATGTGATGATTGTTGTATGGACGTTATTGTATCATATTCCTATTTATAAAGGCATGATTATTATATTTACTTGTATTGGTGCCAAAAAACTAAATATAATAATGTCCTTGAGTAGTAGGTTCTTATCTATATCAATCGATTGGTTGAATCGATAATGAGATGATATAGAGAACACTACTCTTAATCATTCCTAGTCGAGTATTAACATTCAGGGACAATGTTAATGCGTAGAGACTAGCATGTAGGTCAACAAGATGACTTGATCTCACAAGTCATGGATATGAGATATCAAGTTGACACATGGGTATGCATTGGAGAATGTATACTGAATGACCCGCCATGAGAAAGTATCGTGGATCGTTATATGAGTGTCATATACTTTCTCATGTGGCTATTAGTATGACTATTAGTCCTTAGACCTGAAGTCACCATGGTTCCCTACATAAGGAGTTGCATACTTTGGCTTCTTCAAACGTCACCCGTAAATGGGTGGACTATAAAGGCGATTACTGGGTATATAACAAATTATGCGGAGGGATGTGAGTGATGTAGATGGGATCTATCCCTCCTATATGACGGGAGTTACATCGATATTCTTGATAGAGTGAGACCACGAAGTGCATGGCCATGCCCAAATGAGTCAATATGAGATATTGAGCTCATTTGATTAGAGTGAGTCTACTTGGAGTTCAAGATTTAGATTGTACCGAGGATGACATGGTCTATGCCTCGATTGGTCAATCTAGATGTCAAGGATAGAGGTACATTGTCACATATTGTGAGAGTCACAATTAGTAGTCACAAAGGTGATGTTGGAGCTCAACATTCTTGTAACTTGGGTAGCAATGATGTGTTGCTAGATACCGCTCATTGCTTATGTTCCTAAATCGGTTTAGGGACATTGCCAACGTTACAAGAACCTATAGGGTCACACACATAAGAGCAATTAGATGGAGATTAGGGTCATATGATGAACCATGAGGATTAGGTTCATGGGATGAACCAAATTTGATTAAGAGTGATCCAAATTAGACTAATTGAGTTAGACTCAAGTTGATTCAATTGTTGAATGAGTCTAATTTATATTTGATTCATCAAATCAATTTAAATTAATGAATAGAGATTCATTAAATTAAATTGACTTGAGTCAAGTGGTTAGATTTGATCAACCATGGGAGATTAGAGGTCAAGTTTGACTTGACTTGAGAGAGAAGATGAAAGGTCAAGTTTGACTTGACCAAATGCCATGTCATGATGATGACTTGGCATGGCCGGCCAATGATGATGCTCCACATCATCATTGACTTTGTCAATTGGTGACACATCATGAGGAAGACCAAGAGGCATGGGAGTTACATGCATGCATGTAACCTCCCAAGCCATAATGTGGCCGGCCAACACCATTAGGGGTTATGATGGTGAAATTTATTTTTTTGTGTGAGTTATTCCAACTTCATCTTCTTCCTTGGAATTTCTCTCTCAAGCTCTACCTCTCCCAACCTCTCCTTGGCCGAAATTCCTAAAGGAGTGCTAGCACACTCTAAGGCATTTTTCTCCACCTATTGCTTGTGTGGATACCAATAGAGGAGTGTGCACTTGACACTCTCGAGTTTCGGCGAACTTTTGGACGAGTGGGATTTGCGAAGGGCATCGCATCGAGGGTAATGATCTCATCTCTTAGATCTAAGGTAGATCTAGGGTTTTTTAGTAAGCACATACATGTTTTATAATTTTTATACTTCGCACGGATCCGTGGCCGGGGCTTCCGAGGTTTCCGCAACGCAAAAAGCGGTTTTTGCGGCTCGGAAAAACCCAACAGTTACTAGGTATAATACATACTGATGTATGTGGACCTATGTCAACTCAAGCTTTAGGAGGCTATAGCTACTTCATTACCTTCACCGATGATCACTCACGGTTTGGGTATGTTTTCTTGATGAAACACAAGTCTGAAGCCTTTGAAAGGTTCAAAGTATTCAGAAATGAAGTAGAGAAACAACATGACAAAAGTATTAAAATACTTCGATCGGATCGAGGTGGTGAATACTTGAGTCAGGAGTTTCTTGATTATCTAAGAGAAAATGGTATATTGTCACAATGGACTCTGCCATATACACCACAACATAATGGTGTATCTGAGAGGCGTAACCGGACCTTGTTGGACATCGTCAGGTCAATGATGAATCATGCGAATCTTCCCAAGTCCTTTTGGGGCTATGCACTTCAGACAACTGTTTACTTGTTAAACAGAATGTCAACCAAGGTAGTCTCTACTACTCCATATGAGATATGGAATAGTAAGAAACCTCATGTATCTTACTTGAAGATATGGGGTTGTCCTACTTATGTGAAGCAGACCGTATCAAACAAATTGGATGCTAAGTCTGATAGATGTCTATTTATTGGATACTCTAAGGAAACAAGGAGTTACCAATTCTATCATCCCGTGGAACAAAAGGTGTTTGTTTCAAGGCATGCTGTGTTTCTAGAGAAAGAGTTTCTCTTGCAAGAAAATAGTGGGAGTGTCGTCGAGCTTGAGGAGGCTCGAGAGACTCAAATACACATTGATGAGATACCTGGTGAAGCACAACAACTGACAACTCATAGTGATGAGCAATCGGCTGGACCTATTGTAACACCACATCTTCGTAGATCTGATAGAACACGCAACATTCCTGAGAGATATGGATTTCTCGTAAGTGAATCGAACGACGTGTTACTCATTGATGATGAAGAGCCTACCAGTTATGAAGAAATGCTGACAAGTTCAGAAAGGGATAAGTGGCTTGATGCCATGAAGTCAGAAATGGATTCCATGTATGAAAACCAAGTTTGGAACTTGGTTGACCCACCTGAAGGCATTAAGCCTATAGGGTGCAAGTGGGTTTTCAAGAAGAAAACCGACATGGATGGTAATGTGATTACCTATAAGGCTAGATTGGTGGCGAAAGGATATCGTCAAAAGCAAGGTGTTGATTATGACGAAACCTATTCGCCTGTAGCTATGCTTAAATCCATTCGGATGCTCCTGGCCATAGCGGCTCATTATGATTATGAGATATGGCAGATGGATGTGAAAACAGCTTTCCTTAATGGAAACCTGCTCGAGGACGTGTATATGATAAAACCTGAGGGTTTCACATCGGTTGATAAAACAAAGGTATGCAAATTGCGACGGTCCATTTATGGATTGAAGCAAGCATCCAGGAGCTGGAATATCCGTTTTAATGAGACAATCAAAAAGTTTAATTTCTCACAAAATCTAGACGAACCTTGTGTGTACAAGAAGGTTAGTGGGAGTGCAGTCGTGTTCCTAGTATTGTATGTCGATGACATATTACTTATAGGAAACGATGTGTCAATCTTACAGTCAGTTAAGGTTTGGTTATCCAAGAGATTCTCCATGAAAGACCTGGGAGAAGCAACCTACATCCTCGGGATTAAGATCTATAGAGATAGATCGAAACGGTTGCTTGGTCTTTCGCAGTCTACATATATAGACCAAGTGCTAAAGAGGTTTAGCATGTCGAAATCCAAGAAAGGTTTTCTACCCATCAGGCATGGGGTACACCTTTCAAAATCTATGTGTCCGCACACAGAAGACGAGAGGATTTGCATGAGTAAGATTCCCTATGCATCCACAATAGGATCTATCATGTATGCTATGTTATGTACGAGGCCTGATGTATCGTATGCTCTGAGTGTCACGAGCAGATACCAGTCCGATCCAGGAATGGATCATTGGGTGGATGTTAAGATGATCCTTAAGTACTTAAGAAGAACTAAGGATGTGTTCCTAATACATGGAGAAGGGGACATGGTGATACGCGGGTATACGGATGCCAGCTTCCAGACAGACAAGGATGATTCCAAGTCTCAGTCTGGATACGTGTTCACCTTGAATGGGGGCGCAGTGAGTTGGAAAAGTTCCAAACAAGACACTGTAGCGGATTCTACCACTGAGGCAGAATACATTGCAGCTTCAGAAGCAGCAAAGGAAGCGGTTTGGATCAAGAAGTTTGTTTATAAACTTGGTGTGATTCCGGCCATTGTTGAAGCAATACTGGTCTACTACGACAATAATGGAGCAATTGCACAGGCAAAAGAGCCAAGGTCTCATCAACGATCTAAACATGTGCTTCGCCGCTATCATCTTATCAGAGAGATCATCAGTAGGAACGAAATACAAATCGAGAAAATTCCACTGAAAGGAACTTAGCGTATCCTTTGACTAAAGCATTACCTCAAAGTAAGTTTGAGGGTCATGTTAGAGCTTATGGTATTGGATACCGTAGGGATTGGCATTAGGCCAAGTGGGAGTCTAGTTGTAATATATGAGAGAGATGTCCTAAGGCAATCGCCTTATGTATGAACCATTTATATGATAAATAAAGATTCACTATTTGATTATACATGTTTTATGTATTTGATTGGATCTTAAACTCATTTACTGAATGTCCTCGATACGATTCACAGCATGAGAGAATTTGTGATTGGATCACAACTAGTGAGTATCTCTACATGTGTAATTGTGATGTATCGGAATTATCCCTAGTCGATGAATTGATGGATTTGGACACCATCAATTCTGTCGAGACTAGCACGAGGTATACTCCTTAGTGTATCTAAGCAACTGATTCTCACTGGCCGAGACAGTTGCGTATTGCTGGAGTTGATCGGGATGCTAGTTATGGTAATTCTCATTGGGTTAAGTTGTGGATGACATTAGTAAGACTTCATATGGTTCTCTGCATATATAGATATGTCAATGAAGTTCTTACTGTAGCTTAAGTGCGATGTTCCTTTGACTTGCGGTATTCAAGTCATCTTGATCATGGAGACTTATGCTTTGACATCTTAAGCAAGCATCTCTAAGGAGATGTGGATCCGGGATGATTGGGTATAAGTCGAAGTGATCGAAGGTGTTTGAATAGCCTATAAAAGATTCACCACTCCTTGCGAGGAGATGTATACCCATGGACTCTCGTCGGATTGTTACTAAAGTCTTTGGCCAAAGCATTACATGTTTAGAGTAAGGTACTCTTCGATACATGTGGAGTAACTAGAATCCGTAGGATGAGGAAATGATACTTGGGCTAGGTGTGACGTAGTCAGCCAAGTGGGGACTGACACTATAGACCATGTCCTGAACCAAGTGGGTATAAGATGAGTGAAGGGAATGGGGCACGAATCATTCGAGCTGCTGAAGGGTTTCAGAAATAGTTTTGGATCAATCGTTGATCTTTTCGGTTAATTGAGGATCATGATGTACTACTAGGTGTCACTCATGATCGTTCTATAATTAATGGTTAATTATAGACGGCCAACATAAACCGAGAACCTATTTGGTCACACGCACAACGAGCGTAATCCGAAGGATTTAAAACGAGCTTGAGAATGGGATTCTCAGACCGAGAGAAACTAGGTTTGGTTGGACCAAACAAGAAGCGAGCATGAAATCGTTTCAGTCGCAATGGAAGCTTGGATGGGCCGTGTCTTATGAAGACATAATGGATGAACCAAAATGGTTTGGTTCTAATCCAATGGAGGAGAATAAACCAAAGGGTTTGGTTTATTTTAAACGAATGAACCAAAAGTTGGTTCGGTTCGTTTTAACTTAAAATAAACCATCATGGTTTGGTTTATTTTAACTTATATTAATGGAGCGGGTTAACGGGTCTTATGGTTATGATCCAATAACCATTAAGAGAATTAGTTCTCTATAAAAGAGGGCTTAAGGTGTTGTTAAGCCCTAATCCAAAACCCTAGCCCTAAGTTGCCGCCCACCTCCTTCCTTGGAGATTCTCGGCGCCAACCTCCATTGCCGCCTAGCTCCTTGTGCCGGCATCCAAGCTTCAGCCGGTGATCCTCCGGCGACCCTCCGGTGATCTTCCTAGGCTTCGGCGATAAGGTGAGCACTTGGCTTCCCTTGCTTGGCCGGCGCCTACTCCTCCACCAAAGCTGTCCAGTTTTTTGGACAGCTTGTTTTCCTCTCTTCGGAGCGTTGTTTGGATGACGGTTAGAGCTCCGACAGCGCCTAACTTACCAGGGATTCGATCTCCGGTATCCTCTGAGCTGGAGGACGAAGGATTCATCCAACGGTTGACGAATACCTCTCCGGAGAAGCGAGTTTTGAGGACTCGTCTTTGGATCCAAATTTGGATTCGGATCGTGATCATCTCTCGATCACGTCGTCTTCAACACGAGGCTAGTAACGTGTACGAAGACGAATCTCATGGCTTAGCGAAGTCATCCTAAGGATACTCGGCGTGGATACGAATAGAGATGATTCTAGCGAGGATCGTTCCGGTTGATGCCGTTCCTGCTACACGTGATACGAAAGGTATACGTAGTTAAATTTCCTTTATTGCAAAATTTAAATTTATGGTTATGTCTACACATGTTGTACTATGCATGCGTGTGTTGTGTGTGTTGTAATAAATGTAGATTTTGTTGGTGCAGGGGCACTAGATAATCGAACCTGTGTTTTGATTATGGCAAAGACACAAAGTTAAGTTTACATCATTATCTCATGAGCTAAATCGAGTGTGCAGAAAAGTACTAAAGCTAGAGCTGAAGGCTAGCGACACCCGGAGGAAGCTGCGGTGGTCGGGCGACACTCGAGTGACTTCGGAGGGAGCCGAAGGAATCGAGTGGAAGGCCGGAAGCGAAAGCGTCACAGTAAGAATCGAGGTAAGCTCGTGTGAGTGAGAGATGGTAAGGTCGTGTCCTCTATACGATCATCAGAGGCGGCGATCCGACTAAAACTTCTTGTGGAAGGTCTAGGTCGAGATCGGACGGTTAGAAACCGTCGTATTTATCATTTTCCGAGCTAACCTCTCACTGCAGGGAAGTGGCTTGGCTGCCAGTCAACTGCTGGACATGGAGCAGTCGACTGATGCCCATCAGTCGACTGATGGGAGGCATCAGTCGACTGATGGTGACGACTCAGCCTTTGCGCTAGGTCAAAACGGATAACGTTTGACGCGGCCACTTCGCGATAAAATTTGGAAAACTTCGTGATCCGTTCCAAAAAAAAAGGGAGACATATTCAGAGCCCAAATTCTATAAAAGGAGGAGGATTCCAACTCCAAAGGACATCAAGTTTATTCATCAAGTGCTCCTACAACGCCAACGCTCCAACACCGTCATAACGCCGATGCGACGATAAGTTCCGATCTTCTTCATTGGCAGCAGTAGCAAGTAACATATTTTGATATTGTATTCTTTATTTTTATTCGTAACGAGGTGAGGTAGGCTTGTTTCCTCATCCTCGTAATTTCGGTTTTGTGATCGTTGTCTCCTACCTCCAACGAGGAGACGTTATAGTGATTTTCCCTCTGTACGCGGTCTAGGACCGATAGGGCCTTGGAGTAGCAACCGCTGGGTTGTGAACCAAGTAAAATAAACGTGTCGCTTTATTTTCCACTATGTTTACTCATTTAATTGTCTACTCGAACGAAACGCCGAAAAGTTTTACAATCGCTATTCACCCCCCCCTCTAGCGACGCTTCTCGATCCAACAGATTTATTATTTTTATTTCTTCCGCCGTGCACATGTTTACGAAACATGTTCGAACACACACTCGCCGCGGTGCCGGAAACCCAACAGATACCGTATCAACAAGGAACCAGAAGCTAGAAGATGTCAGAGTGGTATGTGACCATCCGGAGGTATTCCCTGATGACCTACCTGGATTACCACCTGATAGAGAAATTGAGTTCGAGATCGAATTGATTCCCGGAACTAACCCGATCTCCAAGGCACCTTACCGTATGGCGCCGACTGAGTTGAAAGAACTTCATAAACAGCTACAAGAGTTACTTGACCAGGGATTTATCTGCCCTAGTCACTCACCATGGGGAGCTCCCGTGCTGTTCATAAAGAAAAAAGATGGGTCTATGCGAATGTGTATATACTATCGGGCACTGGACAATGTGACCATCAAGAATAGGTACCCCCTTCCCAGGATCGATGACCTGTTCGACCAACTGAAGGGAGCTACTGTCTTTTCAAAGATCGATCTCAGGTCTGGCTATCATCAAGTAAAAGTTAAGCCAGGTGATATTCCGAAGACGGCCTTCCGGACAAGATACGGACATTATGAGTTCGTAGTTATGCCCTTCGGAGTAACCAATGCTCCTGCGATGTTCATGGACCTGATGAATCGAGTATTCTCGGCCTTCCTCGACAAATTTGTAATCGTCTTCATCGACGATATTCTTATCTACTCGAGAGACCGAGAAGAGCATGCTGGACATCTGAAGACAGTACTACAGATTCTGCAGAAAGAGCAACTATATGCAAAGTTCTCCAAATGTGAGTTCTGGCTTGATCAAGTGTCCTTCTTGGGTCATGTCATCTCTAAAGAAAGAATCATGGTAGACCCAATAAAGGTTGAAGTTGTGAGGAACTGGAATAGGCCAAGGAATGCGAGTGAAATCAGGAGTTTTCTCGGGCTAGCAGGCTATTACAGAAAGTTTGTAGAGGACTTCTCTAGAATTGCAGCCCCTATGATAGTACTCACCAGAAAGGACAAGCAATACAAATGGACTGAGGACCGTGAGAGGAGTTTTACGGAACTGAAGAGGAGACTGACCAGCACTCCCATTCTGACTCTCCGTGAAGATAATGAAAGCTTCGATATGTATAGTGACGCTTCTAAACTGGGGCTCGGAGCTATACTTATGAAAAATGGTAAGGTTATCGCTTACGCCTCTAGATAGCTCAAGGAGCACAAAATAAATTATCCTACCCACGACTTAGAACTGGCAGCCGTGGTATTCGCTCTGAAAATATGGAGACACTACTTATACGGAGCTTGGTGCAGGATTTATACAGACCACCAGAGTTTGAGATATTTCTGTTAGGTGGCCGCATCGGAGGCTCATTGGCTCCCATGTCCCCGGATTAAAATTTTCACTAATGAAAGAATTAATCCGGATGGGATGGGCTTCCTTAGCACAACCTATTCGTCGTCGTGCTAACAACTTGAGTGGTCGCTTGAACAAACTAGTTGTTCAAGCAACACAACTCTTCTAGTTGGTTAGCCGCGGAAGAGACGACGGATGGATCACCGATTTTTGTGTTTGTCTTCGGGGTCCATGATTATACAATATATATTCATACACACACATGCATAATCAAAACAAATAATAACATGATCAGATTTGTACATAAAGTTAAAATAACTTTATACCTCACGATCTTCTACCGTATGTCCTATCCTTCTCGTGGACGACGTGTGGACGAAGATCCTCCACGAGTAGAAGCCTTCTAGATCGCTTTCTTCTCTACCTTGTCCGCTGCAAACAAAGAGAAGAAGCAACAAATACCTTCCTATCTAGAACCGGCCACAAAATTATGGAACTTGGTGCAACCGCCGGTCAAGGAACAATTGGATGATTCGCCGGCCAACTTCAAGAGGTGTTGCCGCTGGCCACTTTGGAGAATAGGGAGGAGGAAAAGAGCCGGCCACCAATGGGAGGAGAACCGCCGGCCAAGGAAGAAGGGAAAGACCTCTAGGATGGGCGCCGGCCAAGTGTTGATGGAGGAGGATGGGCGCCGGCAATCAACTTGAAGGAAGGAGGTTGCCGCCCACTTCTTTGCTCCAAAACCCTAGCCGCCCAATGAACCCTAGCCGGCCACTTGTGGATGAGCCAAACCCTAATTCCAAAACCAATTCTTTGATCAATCTTGCCGCCCAACCCTAAGCATCTATTTAAAGAATAGGGCTTAAGCCTCCTTTAATCTTCACCGTCGGATCTAGGGATTTAATCTCCACCGTCGGATCTAGGGTTTTATCCCAACCGTCGGATCTAGGGTTTAATCCCAACCGTCAGATCTAGGATTTCATACCAACCGTCGGATCTAAGGTTTCATCCCAACCGTCGGATCTAGGGTTTTATCCCAACCGTCGGATCTAGGGATTTAATTCCAACCGTCGATTCTAGGATTTCATCCTAACCATCGGATCTAGGGATTTAATCCCAACCGTTGGTTCTAGGGTTTCATCCAACCATCGGATCTAGGGATTTAATCCCAACCGTTGGTTCTAGGTTTTGTTTTACATTGTTGGATCTAGACTTCACAAGGATTATATTAGGCTACAATAGGGACCTTAAGGAGGAGTTGGGTCTTGGCCACCCGATGGATCGGAACCACACAAACTTGATCCATCAATGATGTTCCATTCCACTAGAGGATCATCATTGAACTACCTCACCAACCCCCATAAATCAATATGGGCTCCATATATTATTTGTACATTAATCTCCCCGTGTTTAAGATATCGAATGTCCATCAATTAATTGATTTACTGACCATCAATTAATTAACATCTAATTCCTCGAGTAGTGCCACTCAACCTTATCATCATGTTGACTAAGTCAACCAGCTGGGTTTACATGATGAACCTTATGAGCTCCTCAAGGGGACATCATCAACCTAATATATAGGACACGGTTTCCTTCTATAATCAACGGCACACCATGTAAATAATATTATCTCCCAACTTACCGGGCATATTGATTTAATCCATCTAAATCTCACCCACTAGTAAATCAAAGAAATAAATACTAAGTACATATGCCCGTTATTATATCGGGATTAAGAGCATGTACAACATAATATCTGAGGTCCGATTCATTCATGTAGTCAGTACTAAATTGAATCACCTCTATGTCGGTCTTTCTCAATACACCTAAGTGTACCAGTGTAACTCTATGTTCAAGACAAAACAATACCAAGCTACACTACAACCATGCCAATGGTTTGTCCAAAACCATCTTGGTTGTGAGCCTCTACTTATATTTTACAAGGAACTGATAACATGATCTTCTGTGCCACACCAAGCACCATGTTATCTACAATGTAAAATATTTAGACAATATGCACACATATATAATGAATATATAAAATGCAAACAATGATCATGTGATTCTTATTTCAAAATAAAATGTTCATACAAAAAGAGCTAGGCTTTCAGTATACATTCCAACAATCTCCCACTTATACTAAAAGACTATGTCGTCATCACTCTGCCATAAATCTGATCCCCATGTCCTCCACATGCCTATCAAACGCTTTCGCTGGAAGGACCTTAGTGAATGGATCTGCCAGGTTATCCTCTGATGCAATCTTGGCGACAGCAACTTCTCCTCGCTTTATGATCTCTCGTATGAGGTGGTACTTGCGCTCTATGTGTTTACTCGCCTTATGGGCTCGTGGTTCCTTCGAGTTTGCAACTGCACCAACGTTATCACAATAAATTGTGATAGTTCTGGGCAAACCAGGAATCACATCCAAGTCCATCAAGAAGTTCCTGAGCCATACAGCTTCCTTGGCTGCCTCAGAGGCTGCCACATACTCAGCTTCCATGGTAGAGTCCGCCATGCATTTCTGCTTGACACTCCTCCATGCTATGGCTCCACCTCCAAAGGTAAACACAAACCCCGAGGTAGACTTACTCTTGTCCCTATCTGATTGGAAATCCAAATCCGTGTAACCCATAGGGACTAATTGATCTGCCCGGTAAACCAGCATATAATCCCTAGTCCTTCTCAGGTACTTCAATATATGCTTTACCGCAGTCCAATGTCCTTGTCCGGGATTACTCTGATATCTGCTAACCATGCCCACGGCAAAGCAGATATCCGGTCTCGTACATAGCATAGCATACATAAGGCTTCCTACTGCCGAAGCATAAGGAACCGCCTTCATATCCTCTATCTCCTTTGATGTTTTGGGACACATCTCTTTAGATAAAGGAACTCCATGCCTAAAAGGTAGATAACATTTCTTGGTGTTATACATGCTAAAACGAGCAAGGATAGTGTCAATGTATGAAGCTTGAGATAAGCACAACATCCTTTTCTTGCGATCCCTTATAACTTTGATCCCAAGGATGTGTCCGACTTCTCCCAAGTCCTTCATATCAAACTGTTTGGACAACCATACCCTTACGTCTGATAACACTTTGATATTGTTGCCAACTAACAAAATGTCATCTACGTATAGTACAAGAAACACCACTACGTTTCTGTCACATCTCTTGTATACACAAGGCTCATCCGGACTTTGAATAAATCCATATGACTGGATTACCTCATCAAAGCGGATGTTCCAAGATCTAGAAGCTTGCTTCAATCCATAAATGGACCGATTAAGCTTACATACAAGATGCTCTTTGCCTTTAGCAATGAATCCCTCTGGTTGCTGCATATAGATGTTTTCCTCAAGACTTCCGTTAAGGAAAGATGTCTTGACATCCATCTGCCAAATCTCATAATCCATATGAGCAGCTATAGATAAGAGAATCCGGATAGACTTAAGCATAGCTACCGGCGAAAAGGTCTCCTCATAATCGATACCCTCTTTCTGAGTATACCCTTTCGCAACAAGCCTAGCTTTGAAGGTTTCAACCTTCCCGTCTACTCCTCTCTTTCTCTTGTAGATCCACTTGCATCCAATGGTTTTTACACCATCGGGTGGCTCTACTAGCTCCCAGACCTGATTAGAATCCATAGATTCTATCTCTGAATTCATCGCACTTTGCCAAGATACCGCATCGCTATCTTGGATGGCCTCGTCATATGTCCAGGGATCAGGTTCATGTTCACCAGGGACTAAGTCCGAAGACTCTCCCAAAAACATGAATCTCTCGGGTTGTCTAACAACCCTCCCACTACGACGAGGTGCCTGTGTATGCTCTGTGACACGCGGGTGCAGTGACTTGTGGTGTCTCCTCTTGTACCGGTGGTACTGAAGTCGGGACTTCCCCTGTCAACTCCTCAAGAACAATCCTACTCTTGGGCTTGTGGTTCATTACATAATCCTCCTCTAGAAATCTGGCATTCGTCTAACGATCACCCTCGATCTCTAGGATTATAAAACAAACCACTTTCGTTCCCTTAGGGTAGCCAACAAACATGCACATGCGAGGTTCCAACTTACGGCATCGACCTTCACATGTCTTTGGACTCCCCATATCGAATATGTCTCGGACTAGGCTTTCGCCCGATCCACAATTCTCTGAGGGTAGAAGGTGCTGATTTAGATGGAACCAAGTTCGAGTGTACATTGTATCCAGTGCATACCCCGAACAAAGCAGTAACTCGGAATAACTCATCATCGATCGACCATCTCCATAAGAGTCCTATTCCTTCGCTCGCCACACCATTCTGCTGGGTGTGCGGTCTGGAAAATTGGGATTGAATTCCCGACCTCGATAAGTAACTCCTAAACTCTCCCAAGAGGTACTGCCACCACGATCAGATCGTAATGTCTTGATACTTTTACCTTGACGGTTCTCCACATCAGCCTTGAATTCTTTGAACTTGTCAAAGCATTCAGACTTGCGGCGCATCAAGTAAATGTATCCATACCTTGAATAATCATCTATAAATGAGATGAAGTATTCAAAGCCACCTCTTGCCTGGATAGACATAGGACCGCACAAATTAGAATGAACCATTTCCAACACATCTTTGGCTCTATACCCCTTGGCCTTGAAAGGCCTCTTGGTCATTTTACCTTCCAAGCAAGATTCGCAGGTTGGGAGATCTTCCACCACTAATGAACCCAAAGGTCCATCAGCTATCAACCTTTGAATTCTACTTAGGTTAATATGACCAAGCCTTAGATGCCAAAGATATGTTTGGTTCATTTGCGAAGGTTCTTTTCTCTTATTAGATTTAGAAGATGAGTTATTTACTTCTATTTGCATCGTGGGAGTTTTTGGTTCAATAGTATATAAATTGCCAACCAATGTACCAGAACAGATAATCTCCCTATTCCTTTTTATAACCACCTTGTCATTAAAAGAAACAGAATATCCATCCAAAAACAATTTAGAAACTGAAATTAAATTCTTTTTAAAAGTAGGTACATAAAGACAATTTCTCAAAACCAAAAATTTATTCCTATCAAAAGATAAATAAACGTCTCCCACTGCAATAGCTGCCACCTTTGAAGCATTGCCCATGAAGACGGTAATCTCTCCCTCAGCTAGTCGTCGGGTTTCCTGGAACCCCTGCAAAGTATTGCAGACATGATCAGTGGCTCCTGTATCTACACACCAGGCACTGGTAGATAACACCGCTAAACATGTTTCAACAACTAAACAAGAAGATATACCTTTGTTCTTTCGGCGAGGACAGTCCGCTTTCCAATGTCCAGTCTACTTGCAAGTGAAGCACTTGCCTTTCGGCTTCTTCACTCCTGCCTGAGGTCCCACTGCCACCTTCTTCGCTCCACCTTGCTTCTTCTTCTTCTTACCTTTCGGTTTGGAGGAAGAAACCTTCTAAGTGACCATGGCTTGAGAACTCTAACAAAAAAGCCCCTCTGCCGCCTGGAGTTCTGTCAGAAGCTCCGCCAACGAATACAACCTCTTGTTCATGTTGTAGTTGAGGCGGAACTGCTCAAAACTCCTAGGCAGAGACTGGAGAATGATATCGACCTGGGATTCCCCATCGATCTCAGCTCCGAGGACTTCCATCTCAATAAGATGAGCCATCCTCTTGAGAACATGATCCCTAACGGGTGTTCCCTCAACCATGGTGGTCGTCATCAAGTTTCTCATTGCCTCCTGCCTAGCCACCCTACTCTGATGTCCGAAAAGTTCCTTGAGATTGAACATCATGTCATAAGCAGTGGCTATGGCCTGATGCTGATGTTGCAGCACATTTGACATAGATGCCAAAATGTAACACCGCGCCATCTCATCTGCCTTAACCCATTTCTTATAATGTTCTTTCTCCTTTTCATCAGAGTCATCGGAGGGCTTAAGAGGACAGACCTCGAAGAGTACAAATTTGTACTCCTCCGCAGTTAGGACAATATCCAGGTTTCTTTTCCAATCAATGTAGTTTAGACCAGTAAGTTTGTTTTCTTTTAAAATCACAGCAAGTGGGTTGAAAGCCATTTGAAAATCCTAAAAATCACAATGATCAAAATATTAGATTTCAAATATTATTGATTCCTCAAAACAATAAAATCCTGAAATCAACCAACACCTCAAAACACCGAGAATATCGCATGCCACGATAGTGTGGACGTATACGAATTCTACATTTGTAAGAGGAGGTTTTACCCATTAATTTTATTATCTTGTCAACCTTACTTTTTGACAAATAAAATTAATAGTTGGTTCCTCTTTAGCCCTACAAATAAAAGCAGTGACTCCGATGGGGAGGATACCTTTATTTGTATCTAAGTGTGCACCATTACACGATACTAAGGGAATTATTTCGGATTATGTGCCTTACCGATGGGGAAGTACACACGCTCTTAAATAATTTCCTATAACCATTATTTGACCTAGTGATCCGCAAACAAACCCATCCGATGGGGAGGAAGGCACTCAAAGCCAACGCGCAAGTTTGTTGCATCACACGTCAAATTGTAATGGAGGCCGCGGGAATTAATTAAAATATCCCTCTCCCACTTAGTAAATTGAGATCGAGGAATTTTAAACATACACAAAATTCATATAAAACAAATAAGCAATAAATATGGAAAAACAGAATTTTTTCCAACTATTATGGCATTGTCCTCCAATATGCATCCCGTCGTGTCACCACCTCGTCCGCTCCACCTTTTCCCGTGCGCAAGTCACCAAAGATATCCGAGCCGAGATAAATCATTTTATTTACATCCATCGATCCTATACTCCATGAAGGAGTGTACAAATAATCTAGATCGAAAGTAAACTAAAATGATCGGCTAAACAATGTCGTATTTAATTACAAAAATTAAATACTAATCTAGCCTCGTCAACCCCGAGGATTCAAATAATAAATTTTTACACACATCCATTCACATACGCACACATGGCCATAATAGTCGGATCTTATGCCTGCAACCAAAGAGTTAAACTACGCATATCCTACTATTATCCGACACATATAATATATGAAAAATGCATAAAAAATTAACCGAATCCTAAACACACAAAATCGGAAACCGATGGCTCTGATACCAATTGTTAGGTGGCCGCATCGGAGGCTCATTGGCTCCCATGTCCCCGGATTAAAATTTTCACTAATGAAAGAATTAATCCGGATGGGATGGGCTTCCTTAGCACAACCTATTCGTCGTCGGGCTAACAACTTGAGTGGTCGCTTGAACAAACTAGTTGTTCAAGCAACACAACTCTTCTAGTTGGTTAGCCGCGGAAGAGACGACAGATGGATCGCCGGTTTTTGTGTTTGTCTTCGGGGTCCATGATTATACAATATATATTCATACACACACATGCATAATAAAAACAAATAAGAACATGCTCAGATCTGTACATAAAGTTAAAATAACTTTATACCTTACGATCTTCTACCGTATGTCCTATCCTTCTCGTGGACGACGTGTGGATGAAGATCCTCCACGAGTAGAAGCCTTCTAGATCGCTTTCTTCTCTACCTTGTCCGCTGCGAACAAAGAGAAGAAACAACAAATACCTTGCTATCTAGAACCGGCCACCAAATTATGGAACTTGGTGCAACCGTCGGTCAAGGAACAATTGGATGATTCGCCGGCCAACTTCAAGAGGTGTTGTCGCCAGCCACTTTGGAGAATAGGGAGGAGGAAAAGAGCCGGCCACAAATGTGAGGAGAACCGCCGGCCAAGGAAGAAGGGAAAGACCTCTAGGATGGGCGCCGGCCAAGTGTTGATGGAGGAGGATGGGCGCCGGCAATCAACTTGAAGGAAGGAGGTTGCCGCCCACTTCTTTGCTCCAAAACCCTAGCCGCCCAATGAACCCTAACCGCCCACTTCTGGATGAGCCAAACCCTAATTCCAAAACCAATTCTTAGATCAATCTTACTGGCCAACCCTAAACATCTATTTATAGAATAGGGCTTAAGCCTCCTTTAATCTCCACCGTCGGATCTAGGGATTTAATCTCCAACGTCGGATCTAGGGTTTTATCCCAACCGTCGGATCTAGGGTTTAATCCCAACCGTCGGATCTAGGATTTCATCCCAACCGTCGGATCTAAGGTTTCATCCCAATCGTCGGATCTAGGGTTTTATCCCAACCGTCGGATCTAGGGATTTAATTCCAACCGTCGATTCTAGGATTTCATCCTAACCATCGGATCTAGGGATTTAATCCCAACCGTTGGTTCTAGGGTTTCATCCAACCATCGAATCTAGGGATTTAATCCCAACCGTTGGTTCTAGGTTTTGTTTTACATTCTTAGATCTAGACTTCACAAGGATTATATTAGGCTACGATAGGGACCATAAGGAGGAGTTGGGTCTTGGCCACCCGATGGATCGGAACCACACAAACTTGATCCATCAATGATGTTCCATTCCACTAGAGGATCATCATTGAACTACCTCACCAACCCCATTAATCAATATGGGCTCCATATATTATTTGCACATTAATCTCCCCGTGTTTAAGATATCGAATGTCCGTCAATTAATTGATTTACTGACCATCAATTAATTAACATCTAATTCCTCGAGTAGTACCACTCAACCTTATCATCATGTTGACTAAGTCAACCAGCTGGGTTTACATGATGAACCTTATGAGCTCCTCAAGGGGACATCATCAACCTAATATATAGGACACAGTTTCCTCCTATAATCAACGGCACACCATGTAAATAATATTATCTCCCAACTTACCGGGCATATTGATTTAATCCATCTAAATCTCACCCACTGGTAAATCAAAGAAATAAATACTAAGTACATGTGCCCGTTATTATATCGGGATTAAGAGCATGTACAACATAATATCCGAGGAACAATTCAATCATGTAGTCAGTACTAAATTGAATCACCTCTATGTCGGTCCTGCTCAATACACCTAAGTGTACCAGTGTAACTCTATGTTCAAGACAAAATAATACCAAGCTACACTACAACCATGCCAATGGTTTGTCCAAAATCATCTTGGTTGTTAGCCTCTACTTATATTTTACAAGGAACTGATAACATGATCTTCTGTGCCACACCAAGCACCATGTTATCTACAATGTAAAATATTTAGACAATATGCACACATATATAATGAATATATAAAATGCAAACAATGATCATGTGATTCTTATTTCAAAATAAAATGTTCATACAAAAAGAGCTAGGCTTTCAGTATACATTCCAACAATTTCTTCACTCAGAAAGACCTAAACATGAGACAACACAGATGGCTCGAGCTAGTCAAAGATTATGATTGTGAGATATTCTATCATCCAGGGAAGGCCAACAAGGTGGCAAATGCACTTAGCAGAAAGTCCTGTGCCGCTTTGATGTCCTTATCGATGCTATCTCTGCGCCTGAAAAGGGAAATAATGAATTACAGAATAGAGATTATTTCTGGACAACTTTCCACCATGACAATAGCGCCGACGTTGTTCGACGATATATTGGGAAAGCAAGATGGTGATTCAGACATCCAGAAGATCAAACAGGAAGTCCGGGAAGGAAGGGATAATGGATTCCGCATTTCCGACAGCGGATTATTATACCTTCGGGATCGACTATGTATTCCGGACGATCTAGAATTATGAAAGAAGATACTCGAGGAATCCCATGGAACCCCTTATACCCTGCATCATGGATCTACAAAAATGTATCAGGACTTAAGAGATAAATTTTGGTGGTCCGGCATGAAAAGGGATGTGGCTCAGTACGTCAGCACCTATCTGACCTGCCCGAGGGTTAAGCGCGTAATACCGTAAACCTCGGAGGATTACCGCAATGATACAGATTCCGGGAAGAAATTTCTATGGATTTCATCTCGGGATTACCCAGAACAACAAATGGTTATGATGCTATATGGGTAATCATATACCGGTTGACAAAGTCTGCCCATTTCCTGGCAATTAAGATGACCTATCCGGTTGAGCAACTAGCTCAATTATATGCCAAGGAAATTATCAGATTACATGGAGTGCCTAAGGCTATTATTTCTGATCGTGATGGCCGTTTTACCTCCCATTTCTGGGAATGTGTTCAGAAGGCTCTTGGCACTAAGTTGAGATTCAGCACTGCGTTTCATCCTCAAACCGACGGTCAGACAGAAAGAGTGAACCAGGTGTTGAAAGATATGTTGCGGGCTTGTGCCTTAGACTTTAACGGGAGTTGGTGTCGATATTTGTGCTTGGCAGAGTTTGCTTACAACAACAGTTACCAGGCCACTATTGGAATGACACCATATGAAGCTCTATATGGGAGAAGATGCAGGTCTCCTATCTGCTGGTACGAGGGTGGTGAAAGGAGGGAAATGGGTCTTCAGGCCAATATTATTGACGATACCACCCGAGCGATACAGACTATCTGTCAGAGGATAGATACTGCTCAGAGCCGGCAAAGGAGTTATGCGGATAAGAGACGCCGACCACTGGAATTCGAAGTTGGGGATTTTGTGTTCCTCAAGGTCGCCCCTATGAAAGGAGTAATGAGATTTGGAAGAAAGGGAAAGCTGAGTCCGTGTTATGTAGGACCGTATCAGATCCTGAAAAGAATCGGCAAGGTGGCCTATGAGCTGGAGCTACCTCAGGAGATGTCGACAATCCACAATGTCTTTCATGTAACAATGCTCAAGAGATGCGTTCCCAATGCAGACCAGGTGATCGAACCCATGGCAGTACAAATTCAAGGGGACCTAAGTTATGAAAGCCGACCTGTTCAGATAACAGATCGGGAGGTCAAGAAGCTAAGGAGCAAAGAGGTACCCTTAGTGAAGGTCCTATGGCGAAGTCAAGGGTTCGAAGAGTTCACGTGGGAACGAGAAGACGAGATGCGACAAAAGTATCCGGAACTATTTTAAGTTCGGGACAAACTTTTCATAAGGTATGGGGGATTGTAACACCCCAAAATTTTTCTCCAAAATTTTTGGAATAGAATTTAATTTTTTGTCTAGTAGATTATATATGGGATCCTGGAAAATGATGATAAAAGAACAAAAAAGTGGAGAGGTGGGGTTTGAACCTTAAACCTCTTGGTGAGAGTTAACTCTTACCATGCATGTGATGACCAAGTGCTCAGCAGTAGCTTACTGTTGGAGAAAGAGGAGAAATTGTAGATGAGTGTGAGGAGGGTAAAATGAAGAGGCATGAAAAGAGAAGAGGCACTTCTCTTCCTCCCTTTATAAATAGGAGTGGAAGTTCCATTTGGCCACTTCTTCCTCCCTCTTCTCTTCTTCTTCCTCACCGAAACTCACCTTCTCCCTTTCCATTTTCCGAAATTCATCCAAGCAAGAAGAAGGCTAGGGTTGGCTTCCATTAGGTCATCTTCAAACTAAAAGCCAACGAAGGAAGTAAGATTCCCTCACCTGCAGTATATTTGTTCTTGTAGGACATGATACATGAAAGAAATATGATGCTAGATACCTTATAAGTTTCGGCCAACCAAGGTTTTGGGCTAGGGTTTCATGAAAATACTTCTAAGGAAATTTTGTATAGGTTGTATGCTTCATGTAGCTTTGTGCCCCTACATGTTTCGGCCAACCAAGGTTTTGGGGCTAGGGTTGCATGAAAATGCTTCTAAGGAAAATTTTTTTATAGGTTGTATGCTTCATGTAGCTTTGTGCCCCTACATGTTTCGGCCAACCAAGGTTTTGGGGCTATGGTTGCATGAAAATGCTTTTAAGGAAATTTTTATAGGTTGTATGCTTCATATAGGAATTTTTAGGTGCCAAAAACCCAAGCTTTGTGCCCCTATAAGTTTCGGCCAACATTGGTTTTAGGGCTAGGGTTTCATGAAAACACTCCTTATGAAGTTATGTTATGTTGTATGCCTTCATGTATGAATTTATGTAACAAAAAAATGAAATTTTGGTACCCTACAAGTTTCGGCCAACATTGGTTTTAGGGATAGGGTTTCATGAAAACACCCCTTATGAAGTTATGTTATGTTGTATGCCTTCATGTATGAATTTATGTAACAAAAAAAATGAAATTTTGGTACCCTACAAGTTTCAGCTAACATTGGTTTTAGGGCTAGGGTTTCATGAAAACACCCCTTATGAAGTTATGTTATGTTGTATGCCTTCATGTATGAATTTATGTAACCTAAAATAAAATTTTGGTACCCTCCAAGTTTCGGCCAACAAGGGTTTTAGGGCTAGGGTTGCATGAAAACACCCCTTAGGAAATTAGGATATGTTGAATGCCTATGTGATGAACGTGTTTATGATTTTCATATGTAATGAAATATACCTATGTGAAGAACGTGTTTATGATTTTAATATGCCATGAATTATACCTATGTGATGACCATGTTTCTGATTTTAATAGGCCTATGTGATGAACATGTCTATGATTTTCATATGTCATGAAATATTCCTATGTGATGAACATGTTTATGATTTTAATATGCCATGAATTATGCCTATGTGATGACCATGTTTCTGATTTTTAATATGCCTATGTGATGAACATGTCTATGATTTTAATATGTCATGAATTATGCCTATATGATGAATATGTTTATGATTTAATATGCCATGAAATATGCCTATGTGATGGACAAGTTGATGATTTTAATATGCCATGAAATATGCTTATGTGATGAACATGATTATGCTTTAAGACACCTTTAGGGTATTCTTAAGTTATGAATGCATATATGTTATGACATGTCTAAAAAGATGCTTCCCCTTTTTATGTTGGGATTAAGAGCTCTCCTTATGATATGATAAGACGGAGATGCTTCCCTTTTTAAGTAGGGATTAAGAGCTCTCCTTATGATAAGATAAGACGGAGATGCTTCCCTTTTTTTGTTGGGGATTAAGAGCATTCTTTATGATATGACAAGAAAGAAAAAAATTAAGTATTTTACTTTGTAAGAGGTTAAGTACCCGACCCGTTAGGTGGTCGTTAATCAAATCCAAAGGGACATAAGAAGACGTAAGAGGTCTTGCCCTGGTAAGACGTAAGAGGTCTTGCTCTAGTAGGTCTGGTGGCTCGCTACCCCAGCCTATTAGGGAACGCGCATTATGTGGTACTTAACCTGGGGCCCCCCATTCAAGTTATGATTATGTTGAAGTACCTATATGTATATGTTTTGAAAAGAAAGGACTTGTATGAAATTAAGAATGCTTATGATTATGTCCTTGATGCATGTTTAAGATCTATGAAATTATGAATGCTTATGTTCAAGTTTAACAATGCTTATGATTATGTCCTTGATGCATGTTTAGGATTTATGAAATTATGAATGCTTATGTTCAAGTTTAAGAATGCTTTTGATTATGTCCTTGATGCATGTTTAGGATTTATGAAATTATCAATGCTTATGTTCAAGTTTAAGAATGCTTATGATTATGTCCTTGATGCATGTTTAGGATTTATGAAATTATGAATGCTTATGTTCAAGTTTAAGAATGCTTATGATTATGTCCTTTATGCATGTTTAGGATTAATGATGTCATGAATGCTTATGTTTAATTTATGCCATGCTTAGATTTAATTATGTTTAGCATTCTTATGTAAATCTCATGCCATGCTTATGTTTTATTACGTGGGTATGTTGATGATTAGTATTGTTATGAAATACTTATGCTATTTATGATAGTATGCTCATGTCTTCTAATTGTTTGATGAAGTTGTGGCTTTTGTGAGTAGGCAAGAATCTTACTAAGCTATATGCTTATAGTTTATGTTGTCCATATACTGCAGATACAGGAAACATGAACTAGAGGAAGTAGCAGGAGGGGCCAAGTGTGTGTGATAGTGGCATGGTGGAAAAAGACCCTATTACTATCTGCTTAAATTTATATGCTCAATGAATAACATAAGACATTGCTTCCGCTTATAAGACTTGTGATTTATTAGTACCATGTTGGATGTTGCTTAGTTATGATACTGTTCAATTACTTAAGAAAGTGTGATATGTTAGAACTCATGAATGAATCTTTATGTTATGCATGTTATAAAATGAGATAAGATATGTTAACATGCTAATTATGAATATGATATGGGATGCATGTATAAAAGAAGGTTTAAGCCATGATAATATGTTTAAGTATGTAAATGGTGAAATGATCCATATATGTTATGTTATAAAAAAAAAAAGTAGTGCCACCCTGAGAGCAGATAAGGGCGGGCGTTACATTTATAAATCTCATTCATTTTTCGAATTTCAAAAACCCCAAAATCACTTCGGGAGATCGTAAGTCCATCTCCGAATGGGCTGATATCCATCATAGATATAAACAACCTTGGAGAGAGTCCAACAAGCCATTCATAACTACGATGGTAGGTATCAACTATACCGATTGCATATCACGTATATGCAACTATGACAATGTGCTATCAACTATTTGAATGTTCACACATACATCGGGTTGTTAACACATTAACAAGTATGCATCATATGCATAGCACCCAACTTCACCTCCCTTTACATCGACCTTGGAGAGAGTCCAACAAGCCGATGCTCCAGGTTAAAGTCAACCCATTAATCAAGAAATAGTTTTAATATGGTTAGAGCGCATTCAACCAATTAGCCCGGCTTGGAGAGAGTCCAACAACCAAAGCTAACGATTGACCTCTGACCCTTACCATATTAGTATTAAACTATTCCATGGTTTGAACATGTTCGGGTTCGAGCCGGTCTTGGAGAGAGTCCAACAACCCAAACAAGAAACGGAACTCTGATTCTAACCATATTAATGGAAGGTGTAGGCTTAAATATTGAGTTAGGGTTTTTATGTCTCATCCTCTTTGCATGCAAATAACTATTATCTACATGGCATGACATACATGGCATACATCTACATCTCACGACACGCAAGGCATAATGATATGCATCTAATGCAATTACATGGCATACAATTATGTCATGTACAATATTTCCTTATATGTCATAACTATTTATGGAAATAAAATATGTTTAAGATTTGATTCTCCAAATCAAATCATGATTAAATTAGGAAACAAATTTCCAAATCTAATCACATATTTTATTTGTGGAAATAGTTGATTAAGGAAAGTCAATTTAGGAAACCAATTTCCTAAATCATCAAAACTACTTATGGAAATAAAATATTTTAAGATTTGATTTCCCAAATCAAATCATGATTAAATTAGGAAATAAATTTCTAAAATCTAATCAAATATTTTATTTATGGAAAATATCAATTTCTATAAATACTTCCAACTTTCCAAAAGTGGAAGATTTCCATAAATACTTCTAGACTTTCCAAAATTGAAAATTTTCCATAAATACTTCTAACTTTACAAAAGTAGAAAATTTCTAGAAATATCATTATGACTATCGCAAAAAAATTTTACGATTATGTCGAAACACAACCTAGGCTCTGATACCACTGTTGGGTTTCCGACACCGCGGCAAGTGTGTGTTCGAACATATTTCGTAAATATGTGCACAGCGGAAGAAATACAAATAATAAATATACATTTATTACAACACACACATCACACGCATACATAGTACAACATGTGTAGACATAACCATAATTTTAAATTTTGCAATAAAAGGAAATTTAACTACGTATACCTTACGTATCACGTGTAGCGGGAAAGGCATCAACCGGAACGATCCTTGCTAGAATCGTCTCTATCCATATCCACGCTGAGTATCTTCGGGATGACTTCACCAAGTCATGAGCTTCGTCTTCGTACGGGTTACTAGCCTCGTGTTGAAGACGATGTGATCGAGAGAAGATCATGATCCGAATCCAAATTCGGTTCCAAAAACGAGTCCTCAAAACTCGCTTCTCCGGAGAGGTATTCGTCAACTGTTTGACGAATTCTTCGTCCTCCACCTATGAGGATTACCGAAGATCGAATCCCCGGCAAGGCTACCACTGTCGGAGCTCCAAACTTCGTCCAAACGACGCTCCGACGAGAGGGAAACAAGCTGTCCAGAAAACTGGACAGCTTTTGGTGGAGGAGTAGGGACCGGCCAAAGGAAAGGTGGAAGCTCACCTTATTACCGAACCCAAGGGAGATCACCGGAGCACCTCCGACAGCAACTCGACGCCGGCAAGTGGAGAAGATGGCAGCAGCTGGTCGCCGGTTGGAGGAGAAGGGGCGGCGGCACTAGGGTTGGCGCCGACTTCTTCAAAGGGGAGAGGTGGGCGGCAACTCTAGGTTAGGGTTTTTGGATTAGGGCTTAACAAACCCTTAAGCCCTCTTTTATAGAGAACTAATTCTCTTAATGGTTATTGGATCATAACCATAAGGCCCGTTAACCCGCTCCATTAATATAAGTTAAAATAAACCAAACCATGATGGTTTATTTTAAGTTAAAACGAACCGAACCAACTTTGGTTCATTCGTTTAAAATAAACCAAACCCTTTGGTTTATTCTCCTCCATTGGATTAGAACTAAACCATTTTGGTTCATCCATTATGTCTTCATAAGACACGGCCCATCCACCCTTCCATTGCGACTGAAATGATTTCATGCTCGCTTCTTGTTTGGTCCAACCAAACTTAGTTTCTCTCGGTCTGAGAATCTCATTCTCAAGCTCGTTTTAAATCCTTCGGATTACGCTCGTTGTGCGTGTGACCAAATAGGTTCTCGGTTTATGTTGGCCGTCTATAATTAACCATTAATTATAGAACGATCATGAGTGGCATCTAGTAGTACATCATGATCCCCAATTAACCGAAAAGATCAACGGTTGATCCAGAACTATTTCTAAAACCCTTAAGCAGCTCGAATGAATCGTGCCCCATTCCCTTCACTCATCTTATACCCACTTGGTTCAGGACATTGTCTATAGTGTCAGTCCCCACTAGGCTGACCACGTCACACCTAGCCCAAGTATCATTTCCTCGTCCTACGGTTTCTAGTTACTGCACATGTATCGAAGAGTACCTTACTCTAAACATGTAATGCTTTGGCCAAAGACTTTAGTAACAATCCGACGAGAGGCCATGGGTATACATCTCCTCGCATGGAGTGGTGAATCCTTTATAGGCTATTCAAACACCTTCGATCACTTCGACTTATACCCAATCATCCCGGGTCCACATCTCCTTAGAGATGCTTGCTTAAGATGTCAAAGCATAAGTCTTCATGATCAAGATGACTTGAATACCGCAAGTCAAAGGAACATCGCACTTAAGCTGCACTAAGAACTTCATTGACATATCTATATATGCAGAGAACCATATGAAGTCTTACGGTTGGTCACTCCAATGAACTAGTTACCATAACTAGCATCCATGATTAACTCCGGACATCACAATGTCTCCATCCAGTGAGAATCAGGTGCTTGGATACACCAAGGAGTATACCTCGTGCTAGTCTCAACAGAATTGATGGTGTCCAAATCCATCAATTCATCGACTAGGGATAATTCTGATACATCATAATTACACATGTAGAGATACTCACTAGTTGTGATCCAATCACAAATTCTCTCATGCTGTGAGTCGTATCGCAGACATTCAGTAAATGAGTTTACGATCCAATCAAATACATGAAACCATTTATACTCAAATAGTGAATCTTCATTTATCATATAAATGGTTCATACATAAGGCGATTGCCTTAGGACATCTCTCATATATTACTAACACTTAATTTTTCCAGAACAATCTTACTCATGAGTTTGTGGTTCATCACATAGTCTTCCTCTAGAAATCTGGCGTTCATGCTAACGATAACCCTTTGATCTCTCGGACTATAAAACAAAACACCTTTCGTTCCTCTAGGATAGCCAACGAACATGTGCACTTCTGTACGAGGTTCCAACCTACCAGCATCTGCCTTCAGCACATGTACTGGACTCCCCCATATCCGAATATGTCTCAGACTAGGCTTTTTCCTAGTCCATAATTCTGTGGGAGTAGAAGGCACTGATTTAAATGGTACCAAGTTCAGAATATACACTGTCGTATCTAGAGCATATCCCCAGAACAAATCTGGCAACTCAGAATAACTCATCATCGATTTAACCATCTCCGTAAGAGTCATAATCCTTCGCTCTGCTATACCATTATGCTGGTATGTGCCAGGTGTAGACAATTGGGAATGAATCCCAGCCTCTGATAAGTAATTCCTAAACACTCCCAAGAGGTAGTCACCACCACGATCAGATCGTAGTGTCTTAATACTTTTACCCTGACATTTCTTCACATCAACCTTGAATTCTTTGAACTTGTCAAAGCATTCAGACTTGCGGTGCATCAAGTAAATGTATCCATACCTTGAATAATTGTCTATAAAAGAGATGAAATATTCAAAACCACCTCTTTCCTGGATAGACATAGGACCACACAAATCAGAATGAACCAATTCGAATACATCTTTGGTTCTATACCCCTTGGCCTTAAAAGGCCTCTTGGTCATTTTACCCTCCAAGCAAGATTCACAGGTTGGGAAATCTTCCACCACTAATGAACCAAGAGGTCCATCAGCTATCAACCTTTGAATTCTACTTAGGTTAATATGACCTAGCCTTAGATGCCAAAGATATGTTTGGTTCATCTTCGAAGGTTCTTTTCTCTTATTAGCTTTAGAAGATGAGTTATTCACTTTTATTTGCATCGCGGGAACTTTTGGTTCAAGTGTATATAAATTTCCTATCAATGCACCAGAACAGATAATCTCCCTATTGCTTTTTATAATAACTCTGTCATTAAAAGAAATAGAATATCCATCCATAAATAATTTAGAAACCGAAATCAAATTCTTTCTAAATAAAGGTACATAAAGGCAATTCTTAAGAACCAAAACTTTATTCCTCTCAAAAGGCAAATAAACATCTCCCACTATAATAGCCGCTACCTTCGTAGCATCACCCAAGTAGACGGTAATCTCCCCTTCAGCCAGTCGTCTGGTTTCCTGGAACCCCTGCAAAGTATTGCAGACATGATCAGTGGCTTCTGTATCTACACACCAGGAGCCGGTAGATAACACTTCTAAACATGTTTCGATGACTAGACCAAAAGATATACCTTTGTTCTCCTTCCGATTGGGGCAGTCCTTCTAGTGTCCAGTATGCTTGGAAGTGAAACACTTGCCTTTCAGCTTCTTCACTCCTCCTTGAGATCCTCTTGCCACCTTTGCCCCAGCTTGTTTCTTTTTCTTCTTTCCTTTTGGCTTAGAAGTAGAAACCTTTTGGGCAACCATGGCCTGCGCCTGAGCACTCTAACGAAATATCCCCTCTATCGCCTGAAGTTCTGTCAGAAGCTCTGCCAATGAATACAAACCTTTTATTCATGTTGTAGTTCAGGCGAAACTGCTCAAAACTCCTAGGTAGAGACTGGAGTATGATATCGACCTAGGTTTCCCCATCGATCTCAGCTCTGAGGACTTCCAGCTCATTCAAATGAGCCATCATCTTGAGAACATGATCCCTCACGGGTGTTCCCTCGATCATGGTGGTCGTCATCAAGTTCCTCATGGCTTCCTGCCTAGCAGCCCGATTCTGGTATCTGAAAAGTTCTTTGAGATTGAGCATCATGTCATAAGCAGTGGGCATGGCTTAATGTTGATGTTGCAGTACATTTGACATAGATGAAAAAATATAACATCGCGCCATCTCATTAGCCTTAATCCACTTCTTATAACTCTCCTTCTCTTTTTCCCCAGAATCATCTGCAGGCTTAGGAGGACACTCTTCAAAGAGTACATATTTGTACTCCTCAGCAGTCAAGACAATGTCAAGATTCCTTTTCCAATCAACATGATTGGGTCTAGTAAGTTTATTTTCTTTCAGTATCACAGCAAGCGGGTTGAAAGACATTTTGAAAAACCTAAGAATCACATAGATCAAAACATTAGATTTCAAAAAATTATTTCCTCAAACAATAAAATTTTAAAATCAACCAACACCTCAAAACACCGAGAATATCGTATGCCACGATAGTGTGGACATATACAAATTCTACATTTGTAAGAGAAGGTTTTATCCATTAATTTTACTATCTTGTCAACCTAACATTTTGACAAATAAAATTAATAGTTGGTTCCTCTTCAGCCCTACAAATAAAAGCAGTGACTCCAATGGGGAGGATACTCCTATTTGCATCTAAGTGTTCACCATTACTCGGTACCAAGGCAAATATCTCGGGTTATGTGTCTTCCGATGGGGAAGTATACACGCTCCTTAATAATTTCCTATAACCATATTCGATCCTGTGATCCGCAAACAAACTCATCCGATAGGGAGGAAGGCACTCAGAGCCGACGTACAAGTTTGTTTGCATCAAATCAAATCGTAATGGAGGCCGTGGGAATTTATAAAAATATCTCTCTCCCACTTAGTAATTTAAAATTGAGGAATTTTCCTATCCTATGACATGCATATCAAACAAAAAGCAATAAATATAAAAAAAAATATTTTCCAACTATTATGGCTTTTGTCTCCAATATGCCTCCCGTCATATCGCCATCTCGTCTGCTCCTCCCTACGCCATGTACAAGCCATCCGGAGATCCGAGCCGAGAAAAACTATTTTAATTTACATCCATCAATCCTATACTCCACGAAGGAGTGTACATGAAATTTAGATCGAAAGTAAACTAAAATAAAAAGAGTGGCTAAACAATGTCGTACTTAATTACAAAAATTAAATACTAGCCTCGTCAACCCCAAGGATTCAAATAATATACAATTACACACATGCAATCAAATACACACATATGGTCATAATAGTTGGATCATATGCCTGCAACCAAAAAGTTAACCTACGCACATCCTACTATTATTCGACACATATAATATATGAAAAGTGCATAAAAGTAACCGAATCCTAAACATACAAAATCGGAAACCGTGGCTCTGATACCACTTGAAGGTAGGAAATTTCGCTTCCCACTTCAACACGGTCGCTTGTTCATGGTAATCCTGTCTACGTCCCCGGATAAAAAAAATTTATCCTTGACAAAGATGGATTACCCAAGCAACCGTTCCATCATCGTGCTATTCGATTAGAGTGGTCACTTGAACAAACTTGTTGTTCAAGCAACCAACCTCTATTCTTCGAATACCCGCGGAATAGACGATGTACAGATCGTCGGTTTTTGTGTTTGTATTCGGGGTCCAAGTAAATTAGCCACATAAAAAAAATATACAACATACAAAGAAACAAAAGGAAATCAAAACAAGATTTATACCTCTTGTTTACCTCAAGTTCTTCTATCGTATGTCCTATCCTCCTCTTGGACGTTGTGTGGGCAATGATCCTCCAAGAGATGAAGCCTCCTAGATCACGATCTTCCTTTTTTTGCTCTCTCTAAAGAAGAGGAAGTATAGAAACAAAACTCTTCTCCTACTTAGGACCAACCATCAAGCTCCAACCTAGATGTTTGCCACCATCCCAAAGAGAGGAGTAGGGAGTATGGGTGTTGGCCAAAAGCTCCAAAGGAAGAAGACCTAGCTCTTGTTTCCACCGGCCAAGGAGAAGAGGAAGAGAGTTGGGACACCGACCAAGGATGAGAGGAAGAAGGGAGGTGCCAGCCAAAACCCTAGGAAGGAGAGAAAGCCTTGCCGCCCAAGGAGGAGAGGAAACCCTAGCCGCCCAATGCCTCTCCAAGCCCTAGCCGCCAAAAACCCTAATCTCTCTTCTACTCCTTGCTGCCCACCCATATGCCTCCTTTTATAGAGCTAGGCTTAAGCCTCCTTTTAATCTCCACCGTTGGTTCTAGGGATTTAATCTCAACCATCGGATCTAGAGATTTAATCTCAACCATCGGTTCTAGAGATTTAATCTCCACTGTCGGATCTTAAGATTTAATCTCCTCCGTTAGATCTAGAGATTTAATATCCACCGTCAGATCTAGAGTTTCATTTTCCATCATCGAATCTAGGCTTCATGAGGGTTTTAATAGGCTACGATAGGGACCACGAGGAGGATTTGGATCTTAGCCACCCAATGAATCAAACCCACATAAAGTCTGATCCATTAATGATAATCTATTCCACTAGAGGATTATTATTGATCTACCTCACCAACCCCCATAAGTTAATATGTGCTCCATATATTATTTGTACATATATCTCTCTGTGTTTAAGATCTCGAATGTCTGTCGATTAATTAATTTACTGAAAATTAATTAATCAACATCTAACTCCATGAGTAGTCCCACTCAACCTTTTCATCATGCCGGACCAAGTCCACCTGCAGGGTTTTTATGATGAACCTTATGAGCTCCTCAAGGGGACATCATCATCCTAATATATAGGACACGGTTTCCTCCTATAATCAATGACACACCATATAAATAATATCATTTCCCAACTTACCAAGCCTATCGATTTACTCTATAAATCTCGCCCATTGGTAAATCAAAGAAATGAATACTAAGTATATGTGTCCGTTATTGTATCAGGATTAAGAGCATGTACAACATAATATCTGAGGTTCGATTCGATTATGTAGTCAGTAATAAATCAAATCACCTGTAAGTCAGTCCTGCTCAATACACACAAAGTGTACTAGTGTAATTCTATGGTCAAGACAAACCAATGCCAAATTACACTACAACCATACTAATGTTTTGTCCATAATCATCTCGATTGTGAGCCTTTATTTATACTTTACAAGGAACTGATAACATGATCTCCCGTGTGACACTACACACCATGTTATCTACAATGTAATGTATTTGATGATATGCATAACCATAAATATGCAATCAATGATCATGTGATTCTTATTTCAAAAATAAAGATGGTCATACAAAAGATAGACTTTTTAGTATACATCCCAACACAACTCATGGAGTTAGATGTTAATTAATTAATTATCTAGAAATTAATTAATTAATGAACATCCGATATCTTAAACACGGAGAGATAATTGTACAAATAATATGTGGAGCCCGTATTTATTTATAGGGGTTGGTGAGGTAGATCATTGATAATTCTCTAGTGGAATGGATCATTATTAATGGATTGGGTTTGTGTGGTTCGGATCCATTGGGTGGCCAAGATCCAACTCCTCCTCATGGTCCTTATTGTAGCCTATTATAAATATCTCATGAAGCCTAGATCTATAAATAAAGGGGAGAGGCTTGGGTGGCAACAAGATAATTAAAAGTGCTACGGTTGGCATTGGAGAGGTTGGGTGGCAACAATTTGGAGGCTAGGGTTTTGGTTTGTCCAATTCCTTTGGGTCGGTGGCTACACATGTGAAGGAGGCTAGGGTTTTGTTCTTCCTCTCCCTCTCTTGGCCGGCGCCACCCTCATCTTCTCCATCTCCTATAGCCGACGCTTCCTCCACCTCTCCTAGGGCCGGCGGCAACAAAGGATAGGGTGCTTTCTTCCTTTGTCTTGGCCGGTTCATCTACTCCCTCTCCTTAGGGCCGGCGGACACCAATAACTTGGTCCTTGGTGGTCGGCACAAGCAAGAAGAAGAAGGGAGCTTTTGTTCTTCCCTTGTTCGGAGCAAGCAAGGAAGGGAAGACACGATCTAGGAAGCTTCGATTCTTGGAAGATCGTTGCCCACACAATGTCCAAGAAGATGATAGGTCATACTATAGAAGATCAAGAGGTAAACAAGAGGTCTAATTCTTGTTTAGTTTTCTTTCTTGTTCTATGTGATTGGATTATAATTGTATGATCATGGACCCCGATGATAAACACAAAAACCGGCGATCCGTACATCATCTATTCCATGGATAATCGAGGAAAAGAGTTAGGTTGCTTGAACAACATGTTTATTCAAGCAACCACTCAAATCGAATAGCACGATGATGGATCGGTTGCTTGGGTAATCCATCTTCATCCGGATTAATTTTTTTATCCGGGGACGTGTGATAGGATCACCATGCACAAGCGACCAAAGAGGGAAGCAATTTTTCCTTCAAGTGGGATAAGAGCCATGGTTTCCGGTTTTGTGTGTTTTGGATTCAGTTACTTTTATGCACTTATCATATATTATATGTGTCAGATAATAATAGGATCTGCGTAGGATAAATTTTTGCTTGCAGGCATAAGATCCAACTATTATGGCCATATGTGGTTGTATGTGATTGTGTGTGTATAATTGTAATATTATTTAAATCCTCGGGGTTGACGAGACTAGTAATTAATTTTTGTAATTAAGTAAAACATTGTTTAGCCACTCTTTTATTTTAGTTTACTTTTGATCTTGATTTAATGTACACTCCTTTATGGAGCATAGGATCGATGGATGTAAATTAAAATATTTTTTCTCGGCTCGGATCCCCTTCGAGAGGATGGCTTATACATGGCGTAGGGAGGAGCGGACAAGGTGTCAACACAACTAGAGGCATATTGGAGAACAAAAGCCATAATAGTTGGAAAATTTATTATTTTTCATATTTATTGCTTTTGATTTATATGCTTGTTGTGGTTGCATAGTTAAAATTGTTCAATTTTAAATTACTAAGTGGGAGAGAGATATTTTTTTAATTCCCGCAGCCTCCATTACAATTTGACATGTGATGCGAACAAACTTACGCATTGGCTCTGAGTGCCTTCCTCCATATCGGATGAGTTTATTTTGTGGATCACTTGGTCAAATATGATTATAGGAAATTATTTAGAAGTGTGTGTACTTTGAAGGGAGAAACTTCACTTCCCACTTCAACTTGGTCACTTGTGCATGGCGATCCCATCTTCGTCCCCGGATTAAAAAAAATAATCCAAGATGATGACGGATTACCCAAGCAACCGATCCATCATCGTGCTATTCGATTAGAGTGGTCTCTTGAACAAACTTGTTGTTCAAGCAACATAACTCTTTTCCTCGACTAGCTACGGAATAGATGATGTACAGATCACCGATTTTTGTATTTATCTTCGGGGTCCAAGTAAATTAGCCACATGCAATTACATACATAATACAAAGAAACAAAAGTAAATCAAAACAATAATTATACCTTTTGTTTACCTCTTGGTCTTCTATTGTATGTCCTATCCTCCTCTTGGACGTTGTGTGGGCAACGATCCTCCAAGAGATGAAGTCTCCTAGATCACGTATCTTCCTTTCCTTGTTTGCTCAGAACAAAGGAAGATAATAAGCTCCCTTCTTCTCCTATCTAGTTCCGGACACAATCCCTTTGGAGAAAGATCAAACCTCTTTCTCTTCTTTATTGTTGCCGCCGCCCACCAAGGAGAGGGAGATGGAAGATGGGCGTCGCCCAATCAAAGAAAGACGAGCAAAGCCTTGCCCTAGTTGCCTCTGGCCAAAGCTTGAGGAAGAAAGGATATGGCCACCGACCAAGAAGAGAAGGAAGATGAGATATGGGTGCCGGCTAACCAAAGAAAGAAGAGCAAAGTCATGCCCTAGTTGCCACCCAAAGCCTCTCCAAACCCTAGCCGCCCAAGCCACAGAGCAAAACCCTAATCCTTTCAAATTGCTTTTACCGCCCAAGCCCTAGCCCTCCTTTTATAGAGCTAGGCTTAAGCCTCCTTTCAATCTCCACCATCGGATCTAGGGTTTCATTTTTCACCGTCGGATCTAGGCTTCATGAGGGTTTTAATAGGCTACAAAAGGGACCATGAGGAGGAGTTGGATCTAGGCCACCCAATGGATCTAGCCCACATAAAGTCCGATCCATTAATGATAATCCATATACTATAGGATTATCATTGATCTACCTCACCAACCCCCATAAATAAATATCGGCTCCATATATTAATTGTACAAATATCTCCCCGTGTTTAAGATCTCGAATGTCCATTAATTAATTAATTTACTGACAATTAATTAATCAACATCTAACTCCATGAGTAGTACCGCTCAACCTCATCATCATGCCAGACCAAGTTCACCTGCAGAGTTTACATGATGATCCTTATGAGCTCCTCAAGGGGACATTATCATCCTAATATATAGGACACAATTTCCTCCTATAATCAATGACACACCATGTAAATAATATCATCTCCCAACTTACCGAGCCTATCGATTTAATCTATAAATCTCGCCCATTGGTAAATCAAAGAAATAAATTCTAAGTACATGTGCTCATTATTATATCCGGATTAAAAGCATGTACACCATAATATCTGAGGTCCGATTCAATTATGTAGTCAGTAATAAATTGAATCACCTCTAAGTCGGTCCTGCTCAATACACACAAAGTGTACTAGTGTAATTCTATGGTCAAGACAAACCAATATCAAATTACACTACAACCATACCAATGATTTGTCCAAAACCATCTCGATTGTGAGCCTCTACTTATACTCTACAATGAACTGATAACATGATCTCCCGTGGGACACCACACACCATGTTATCTACAATGTAATGTATCAAAGAATATGCATAACCATAAATATGCAAACAAGGATCATGTGATTCTTATTTCAAAAATAAAGATGTTCATACAAAAGATAGACTTTTTAGTACACATCCAAACAATCTCCCACTTATACTAAAAGACTGTGTTGTCCTCATACTGTCATACATCTGATTCTCATTCTTTCCACATGTCTATCAAAAGCTCTCTCTTGAAGGGCCTTAGTGAAAGAGTTTACCAGGTCATCCTCTGGTGCAATCTAGATGACAATAACTTCTACCCGCTTTATGATTTCTCGTATTAGGTGGTACTTGCGCACTATGTGTTTACTTGCCTTATGGGCTCGTGGTTCCTTCGAGTTTGCAACTGCACCACTATTATCATAATAAATTGTGATAGTTCTGGGCAAACCAGGAATCAAATCTAAATCCATCTAGAAGTTTCTGAGCCATACAACTTCTTTGGCTGCCTCAGAGGCTGCCACATACTCAGCTTCAATGGTGGAGTTTGCCATGCACTTCTTCTTGACACTCCTCCATACAATGGCTCCACCTCCCAGAGTAAACACAAAACCTGAGGTAGGCTTACTGTTATCCCTATCTGATTAGAAGTCAGAATCTGTGTAACCCACAGGGAGTAATTGATCTTCCTGGTATACCAGCATATAATCTCTAGTCCTTCTCAGGTACTTCAATATATGCTTTACCACAGTCCAATGTCCCTGTCCTGGATTACTCTGATATCTGCTAACCATACCAACGATAATGCAGATATCCGGACTCGTACATAGCATAACATACATGATGCTTCCTACTGTTGAAGCATAAGGAACCACCTTCATCTCCTCTATCTCCTTTGATGTTCTAGGACACATCTCTTTAGATAAAGGTACTCCATGCCTAAAAGGTAGAAAACCTTTCTTAGAGTTCTGTATGCTAAAACGAGCCAAAATAGTGTGTATGTATGAAGCTTGAGATAAGCACAACATCCTTTTCCTGCGATCCCTTATAACCTTGATCCCAAGGATGTGTCCCACTTCCCCCAAGTCCTTCATATCAAACTGTTTGGACAAACATACCCTTACGTCTGATAACACCTTGACATTGTTGTCAATTTACAAAATGTCATCTACATATAGTACAAGAAATACCACTACGTTTCGGTCACATCTCTTGTATACACAAGACTGATCCGGACTTTGAATAAATCCATAAGACTGGATTACCTCATCAAAGTGGATGTTCCAAGATCTCAAAGCTTGCTTCAATCCATAAATGGACCGATTAAGCTTGCACACAAGATGTTCTTTTCCCTTTGCAATGAATCCCTCTAGTTGCTTCACATAGATGTTTTCCTCAAGACTTCCATTAAGGAAATCTATCTTGACATCCATCTTCCACACCTCATAATCCATATGAGCAGCAATACATAAGAGAATCTGGATAGACTTAAGCATGACCACCGGTGAAAAGGTCTCCTCATAATCGATACCCTCTTTCTGAGTATACCTTTTCGCAACAAGCCTTGCTTTGAAGATCTCAACCTTCTCGTCTATTCCTATCTTTCTTTTGTAGATCCACTTGCCCCCAATGGTTTTTACACCATTGGGTCATTCTACTAGCTCCCATACCTGATTTGAATCCATAGATTCTATCTCAGAATTAATTGCACTTTGCCAAGATACCACATCTTTATCTTGGATTGCCTCGTCATATGTCCAGGGATCAGGTTCATGTTTGCCAGGAACCAAATCAGAAGATTCTCCCAAGAACATAAATCTATCAGGCTCTCTAACAATCCTCCCACTACGACAAGGTATCACCTGTGTATCCTCTGTGACACGCGGTGCAATCACTTGTGGTATATCCTCTTGTACCGGTGGAACTAAAGTAGTGACTTCCCCTCTCAATTCCTCTATAACAATCTTACTCATGGGCTTGTGGTTCATTACATAGTCTTCCTCTAAAAATCTAGTGTTCGTGCTAACGATCACCCTCTGATCTCTAGGACTATAGAACAAACCACCTTTCGTTCCTATAGGATAGCCTAACAACATGCACACTTTTGTAGGAGGTTCCAACTTACCAGCATCTGCCTTCAAGACATGTGCTGGACTCCCCCAAATCCGAATATGTCTCAGACTAGGCTTTCGCCCAGTCCACAATTCTGTGGGAGTAGAAGGCACTGGTTTAGATGGTATCAAGTTCAGAATATACACTACCGTATCAAGAAAATACCCCCAGAATAAATCTGGCAACTCAGAATAACTCATCATCGATCTAACCATCTCCGTAAGAGTCTTATTCCATTGCTCCTCTACACCATTCTGTTGGGGTGTGCCAGGTGTAGACAATTGGGATTGAATCCTAGCCTCTGATAAGTAATTCCTAAACTCTCCCAAGAGGTACTCACCACCACGATCAGATCATAGTGTCTTGATACTTTTACCTTGACATTTCTCCACATCAGCCTTGAATTCTTTAAACCTGTCAAAGCATTCAGACTTGCGGTGCATCAAGTAAATGTATCTATATCTTAAATAATCGTCTATAAAAGAGATGAAATATTCAAAACCACCTCTAGCCTGAATAGACATAGGACCACACAAATCAGAATGAACCAATTCCAACACATCTTTGGCTCTATACCCCTTGACCTTAAAAGGCCTCTTGGTGATTTTACCTTCCAAGCAAGATGCGCAAGTTGGGAAATCTTCCACCACTAATGAACCCAGAGGTGCATCAGCTATCAACCTTAGAATTCTACTTAGGTTAATATGACCTAACCTTAGATGCCAAAGATATGTTTGGTTCATTTACGAAGGTTCTTTTCTCTTATTAGATTTAGAAGATGAGTTATTTACTTCTATTTGCATCGTGGGAGTTTTTGGTTCAAGGGTATATAAATTGCCTACGAACGCAACAGAACAGATAATCTCCCTATTCATTTTTATAACAACTCTATCATTAAAAGAAATAGAATATCCATTCAAAAACAATTTAGAAACTGAAATTAAATTCTTTCAAAATAATGGTACATAAAGGCAATTTTTCAGAACCAAAGTTTTATTCCTATTAAAAGATAAATAAACATCTCCCACTACAATAGCCACCACCTTCGTGTTGGCAATTGTGCTAATCTCGGAATACTCATAGGCTCCCATGTCCCCGGATTAAAATTTTCACTAATGAAAACTAATCCGGATGGGATGAGTTTCCTAAGCACAACCAATTCGTCGTCGTGCCAACGACTCGAGCGATCGCTTGAACAAACTAGTTGTTCAAGCAACCAAACTCTTCTAGTCGATTAGCCGCGGAAGAGACGACGGACGGATTGCCGGTTTTTGTGTTTCTTATTCAGGGTCCATGATTATACAAATACATGCAAATGCAAACTAGTATAATCAATATATACTAACATAAAGAACTTAAGCTAGCATATCAAATAAGAACATGAAAAGAACAATAATAAAAGTTGTGAAACTTTTATACCTCTTGATCTTCTATCGTATGTCCTAACCTCCTTGTAGACTTCGTGTGGGCGAAGATCCTCCACAAGTTGAAGCTTCTTCAATCCAAAGAAAGAAGAACTCTCTTTCCCTTCTTGCTTGAGCCAACCACCAATCCACAAAAGGATTGATGCCGCCGGCCCCAAGAATAGAGAGAACAAAATGGAAACAAAGCTCTTCTCTTATCTAGGACCAACCATCAAGCTCCAAGCATGATGTTTGCTGCCGGTCCAAAGAGAAGATGGAATGGAGTATGGAAGCCAACCGAAAGAGAAACACCAAGGGTATGGGCGCCGGCCAACACTTGGAGAAAGGAAAGGAAAACAATCCTCCTCCTTGTTGCCGCCCAAACCCTAGACAAAGCTTTCCTAATTTTCGGCCAAGGATAAAGGGAAGGAGAATAGGTTGAGCTCCGGCCAAGGTATAGGGAACATGGATAGTGGCCGGCCAACACTTAGAAGGAAGAAGAAAAAGATCTTCATCTCCATGTTGCCGCCCACCCTAACCCTAGCCGCCTAACCCCAATCCTATCCCATCTAGGTTTTGGTTGTCGCCCAAGGGAAGCCATCCTAATTCCATCCAACCTAAGCCATAGAAGGAAAGGAAAAGCTTGGACACCGGCCAAACCAAGGAGGAAGAGGGGGGAAGGGTTGCCGGCCATCAATGGGAAGAAGAAGAAGCCTTGCCCCCCAACACAATGAACCAACCCTAACCCTAATCTCCTTTTCTTTCTTGCCGCCCAAGCCACCTTGTCTCAATTAGGTTTTTCATCTATCTCTCTTGCCAACCAAGCCTAAGCCCCTATTTATAGAACTTAGGGGAAAGTTGGTTATTGATGAGGTAGCCAAAAATATAGGAACTAATTCCCAATTTTCTTGCCGCCCAAGGGTAGCAAGGAATTAGTAAACTTTTTCTTCCTATAATCTTGCCGCCCAACTTATCCAACCTTTCCTCTCCCTTTTATATAGAGTTAGGTTTAGGCCTTGGTTTGATCTCCACCGTCGGTTCTAGGGTTTTAATCTCAACCGTCGGATTTAGAGTTTTAATCTCAACCGTTGGTTCTAGGGTTTTAATCCCAACCGTCGGATCCAGAGATTTAATCTCAACCGTCGGTTCTAGGGATTTAATCCTAACCGTCGGATCTAGAGATTTAATCTCAACCGTCATTTGATCTAGACTTCATGAGGTTTATATTAGGCTACGATAGGGACCATGAGGAGGAGTTGGGTCTTGGCCACCCGATGGATTGGAACCACACAAACTTAATCCATCAATGATGTTCCATTCCACTAGAGGATCATCATCGAACTACCTCACCAACCCCATAAATTAATATGGGCTCCATATATTATTTGTACATCCATCTCCCCGTGTTTAAGACATCGAATGTCCGTCAATTAATTGATTTACTGACCATCAATTAATTAACATCTAACTCCTCGAGTAGTACCACTCAACCTTATCATCATGTTGACTAAGTAAACCTGCAGGGTTTACATGATGAACCTTATGAGCTCCTCAAGGGGACATCATCAACCTAATACATAGGACACGGATTCCTCCTATAATCAATGACACACCATGTAAATAATATCATTTCCCAACTTACCGGGCATATTGATTTAATCCATAGAAATCTCACCCTCTGGTAAATCAAAGAAATAAATACTAAGTACATGTGTCCGTTATTATATCGGGATTAAGAGCATGTACAATATAATATCCGAGGTCCGATTCAATTATGTAGTCAGCAACAAATTGAATCACCTCTATGTCGATCCTGCTCAATACACCTAAGTGTACTAGTGTAACTCTATGTTCAAGACAAAACAATACCAAGCTACACTACAACCATGCCAATGGTTTGTCCAAAACCATCTTGGTTGTGAGCCTTTACTTATATTCTACAAGGGACTGATAACATGATCTTCTGTGCCGCACCCAGGCACCATGTTATCTACAATGTAAAATATTAGACAATATGCACACATATAAATATAACGTGCAAACAATGATCATGTGATTCTTATTTCAAAATAAAGATGTTCATACAAAAGAGCTAGGCTTTCAGTATACATCCCAACAATCTCCCACTTATACTAAAAGACTATGTCACATCATCTCACATACATCCGATTCCCCTTCCTCCACATGCCTTTCAAAGCTCTCGCTAAGGGCCTTAGTGAAAGGGTCTACCAGGTCATCCTCTGATGCAATCTAGGCGACAGCAACTTCTACCTCCTTTACGATTTCTCGTATCAGGTGGTACTTGCACTCTATGTGTTTACTAGCCTTATGGGCTTGTGGTTCCTTCGAGTTTGCAACTGCACCATTATTATCACAATAAATTGTGATAGTTCTGGGCAAACCAGGAATTACATCCAAGTCCATTAGGAAGTTCCTGAGCCACACATCTTCCATGGTGGAGTCCGCCACGCATTTCTGCTGGGCACTCCTCCATACAATGGCTCCACCTCCTAAAGTAAACACAAAACCTGAGGTAGACTTACTGTTATCCCTATCTGATTGGAAATCGCAATCCATGCAACCCACAGGGAGTAATTGGTCTGCCCGGTAAACTAGCAAATAATCCATAGTCCTTCTCAGGCACTACAATATATGCTTTTACCGCAGTCCAATGTTCCTATCCTGGATTACTCTGATATCTGCTAACCATGCCCACGACAAAGCAGATATCTTGTCTCGTACATAGCATACATGAGACTTCCTACTGCCGAAGCATAAGGAACCGTCTTCAGCTCCTTTATCACCTCAGATGATCTAGGACACATCTCCTTAGATAAAGGAACTCCATGCCTGAAGGGTAGAAAACCCTTCTTGGAGTTTTGTATGCTAAAACGATCCAAAACCATGTCTATGTATGAAGCTTAGGATAAGCACAACAACCTTGATCCCCAAGGTTGTGACCCACTTCTCCCAAGTCCTTCATATCAAACTGTTTGGACAACCATACCCTTACGTCCGATAACACTTCGATGTTGTCGCCAACCACCAAAATGTCATCTACGTATAGTACAAAAATACCACTACGTTTCCGTCACATCTCTGATATACACAAGACCCATCCAAACTTTGAATAAATCCATAAGACTGGATTTACTTCCTCAAAGCGGATGTCCCAAGACTTCAAAGCTTGCTTCAGTCCATTAACGGACTGATTAAGCTTATATATAAAATGCTCTTTGCCCTTAGCAATGAATCCCTATAGTCGCTTCAAGTAGATGGATTCCTCAAGACTTCCACTATGGAATGCTGTCTTGACATCCATCTGTCACACCTCATAATCCATATGAGTTGCTATGCATAAGAGCTCCCAGACCTGTCTTGAATCCATAGATTCAATCTCAGTATTTATTGCACTTTGCAAAGATGCTGTATTTATATCTTGGATTGCCTCGTCGTATGTCTAGGGATCAGGTTCATGTTTGCTAGGGACCAAATCAGAAGATTTGTCCAAAAACATGAATCTAAGAGGTTGTCTAACAACCCTCCCACTACGACAAGGTATCTTCTGTGTATCCTCTGTGACACGCGGTGCAGTGACATGTGGTATGTCCTCTTGTACCGGTGGTACTAAAGAAGTGACTTCCCTTTTCAACTCCTCCAGAATAATTTTACCCTTGGGCTTGTGGCTTATCACATAGTCTTCCTCTAGAAATCTGGCATTCGTGTTAACGATCACCCTCTGATCTCTAGGACTATAAAACAAGTCAGAATAACTCATCATCGATCTAACCATCTCCATAAGAGTCCTATTCCTTCGTACTGCTACACTGTTCTGCTGGGGTGTGCCAGGTGCAGTCAATTGGGATTGAATCCCAACCTCTGATAAGTAGTTCCTAAACTCTCCCAAGAGGTTGTCACCACCACGATCAGATCGTAGTGTCATCCACATCTTGAATAATCATCTACAAAAGAGATGAAATATTCAAGATTACCTCTTGCCTAGATAGCCATAGGACCACACAAATCAGAATGAACCATTTCTAACAAATCTTTGGCTCTATACCCCTTTGGCCTTAAAAAGGCCTCTTGGTCATCTTACCCTCCAAGCAAGATTCGTAGGTTGGGAGATCCTCCACCACTAATGAACCCAAAGGTCCATCAGCTATCAACCTTTGAATTCTGCTTAGGTTAATGTGACCAAGCCTAAGAAGCCAAAGATATGTTTGGTTCATCTTCGAAGGTTCTTTTCTCTTATTGGAATTAGAAGATGAGTTATTAACTTCTATTTGCATCGTGGGAGCTTGTGGTTCAAGTTATAAATTTCCTATCTATGTACCTGAATAGATAATGTCCCTATTCCTTTTATAACAAATCTGTCATGAAAAGAAATAGATTATCCATCCAAAAACTATTTAGAAACCAAAATCAATTCTTTCTAAATAAGGGTACATAAAGGAAATTCTTAAGAACCAAAAACCTTTATTTTTCTCAAAAGATAAATAAAACATCTCCCCCATCGCAATAGCCGCCGTCTTCATGGCATTGCCCAGTAAATGGTAATATCCTTTAGCTAGTCGTCGGGTTTCTGGAACCCTACAAAGTATTGAGACATGATTAGTGGCTCTCGTATCTACACACGGTGCGGTAGATAACACACTAACCATGTTACAACGACTAGACCAAAAGATATACTTTTGTTCTTTTTGGATTGGGGACAGTCCTCCTTCCAATGTCCATCTGCTTGTAAGTGAAGTACTTGCCTTTCGGCTTCTTCACTCCTCACGAGATCCTCCACCACATTTGCTCCACCTTGTTTCTCCTTCTTCTTGCCTTTGGCCGTAGAAACCCTTTTGAGCAATGATGGCTTGAGGACACTCTTTGAAGAGTGCATACTTGTACTCCTTAGCAGATAAGACAATATCTTGAATCTTTTCCAATCAACATTATTTAGGTACAGTAAATTTTTTTCCTTTAGTATCACAGTAAGTGGACTGAAAGTCAATTTTGAAAATCCTAAGAATCACATAGATCATTACTTTAGATTTCCAAAAATTATTGATTCCTCAAACAATAAAATTTCGAAATCAACCAACACCTCAAAACACCGAGAATATCGCATGCCACGCAGTGTGGACGTATACGAATTCTACATTTGTAAGAGGAGGTTTTACCCATTAATTTTATTATCTTGTCAACCTTACTTTTTGACAAATAAATTAATAGTTGGTTCCTCTTTGGCCCTACAAATAAAAGCAGTGACTCCGATGGGGAGGATACTTTTTATTTGCATCTAAGTGTGCACCATTACACGATACTAAGGGAATTATTTCGGATTATGTGCCTTACCGCTGTGGAAGTACACACGCTCCTAGATAATTTCCTATAACCATTATTTGACCTAGTGATCCGCAAACAAACTCATCCGCAGGGAGGAAGGCACTCAGAGCCGACACGCAAGTTTGTTGCATCACACGTCAAATTGTAATGGAGGCCGCGGGAATTAATAAAAATATCCCTCTCCCACATAGTAAATTCAAAATGAGGAATTTTCAAGCACACACAACATGCTTATTATTACTGTAGAATTCAATAAAAATTATTGATTCCTCAAACAATAAAATTTTGAAATCCACCAACACCTCAAACACCGAGAATATCGCATGCCACGCTGTGTGGACGTATACGAATTCTACATTTGTAAGAGGAGGTTTAACCCATTAATTTTATTATCTTGTCAACCTTACTTTTGACAAATAAAATTAATAGTTGGTTTCTCTTCGGCCCTACAAATAAAACTACTTTTTATTTACATCTAAGTGTGCACCATTACACGGTACTAAGGGAATTATTTCGGATTATGTGCCTTACCGCTGTGGAAGTACACACGCTCCTAGATAATTTCCTATAACCATTATTTGACCTAGTGATCCGCAAACAAACTCATCCGCAGGGGAGGAAGGCACTCAGAGCCGATGCGTAAGTTTGTTGCATCACATGTCAAATTGTAATGGAGGCCGCGGGAATTAATTAAAATATCCCTCTCCCACTTAGTAAATTGAAAATGAGGAATTTTTAAGCACACACAACATGCATATAAAACAAATCAGCAATAAATATGGAAAAATCAGAATTTTTCCAACTATTATGGCATTGTTCTCCAATATGCGTCCCGTCGTGTCGCCACCTCGTCCGCTCCATCTTTTCCCGTGCGCAAGTCACCAAAGAGTTCCGAGCCGAGATAAATCATTTTATTTTACATCCATCGATCCTATACTCCACGAAGGAGTGTACAAATAATCTAGATCGAAAGTAAACTAAAATGAGCGGCTAAACAATGTCATATTTAATTACAAAAATTAAATACTAATCTAGCCTCGTCAACCCCGAGGATTCAAATAATATACAATCACACACACATGCAATCACATACACACATATATAGCCATAATAGTTGGATCTTATGCCTGCAACATAAAAGTTAGCCTACGCACATCCTACTATTATCCGGCATACACAATATATGATAAGTGGGTGAAAGTAACCGAATCCAAAACACACAAAACCGGAAACCGTGGCTCTGATACCAATTGTTGGCAATCGTGCTAATCTCGGAATACTCATAGGCTCCCATGTCCCCGGATTAAAATTTTCACTAATGAAAACTAATCTGGATGGGATGAGTTTCCTAAGAACAACCAATTCGTCGTCGTGCCAACGACTCGAGCGATCGCTTGAATAAACTAGTTGTTCAAGCAACCAAACTCTTCTAGTCGATTAGCCGCGGAAGAGACGACGGACGGATTGCCGGTTTTTGTGTTTCTTATTCGGGGTCCATGATTATACAAATACATGCAAATGCAAACTAGTATAATCAATATATACTAACATAAAGAACTTAAGCTAGCATATCAAATAAGAACATGAAAAGAACAATAATAAAAGTTGTGAAACTTTTATACCTCTTGATCTTCTATCGTATGTCCTAACCTCCTTGTAGACTTCGTGTGGCCGAAGATCCTCCACAAGTTGAAGCTTCTTCAATCCAAAGAAAGAAGAACTCTCTTTCCCTTCTTGCTTGAGCCAACCACCAATCCACAAAAGGATTGATGCCGCCGGCCCCAAGAATAGAGAGAACAAAATGGAAACAAAGCTCTTCTCTTATCTAGGACCAACCATCAAGCTCCAAGCATGATGTTTGCCGCCGGTCCAAAGAGAAGATGGAATGGAGTATGGAAGCCAACCGAAAGAGAAACACCAAGGGTATGGGCGCCGGCCAACACTTGGAGAAAGGAAAGGAAAACAATCCTCCTCCTTGTTGCCGCCCAAACCCTAGACAAAGCTTTCCTAATTTCCGGCCAAGGATAAAGGGAAGGAGAATAGGTTGAGCTCCGGCCAAGGTATAGGGAACATGGATAGTGGCCGGCCAACACTTAGAAGGAAGAAGAAAAAGATCTTCATCTCCATGTTGCCGCCCACCCTAATCCCAAAACCCTAACCCTAGCCGCCCAACCCCAATCCTATCCCATCTAGGTTTTGGTTGCCGCCCAAGGGAAGCCATCCTAATTCCATCCAACCTAAGCCATAGAAGGAAAGGAAAAGCTTGGACGCCGGCCAAACCAAGGAGGAAGAGGGGGGAAGGGTTGCCGGCCATCAATGGGAAGAAGAAGAAGCCTTGCCCCCCAACACAATGAACCAACCCTAACCCTAATCTCCTTTTCTTTCTTGCCGCCCAAGCCACCTTGTCTCAATTAGGTTTTTCATCTATCTCTCTTGCCAACCAAGCCTAAGCCCCTATTTATAGAACTTAGGAGAAAGTTGGTTATTGATGAGGTAGCCAAAAATATAGGAACTAATTCCCAATTTTCTTGCCGCCCAAGGGTAGCAAGGAATTAGTAAACTTTTTCTTCCTATAATCTTGCCGCCCAACTTATCCAATCTTTCCTCTCCCTTTTATATAGAGTTAGGTTTAGGCCTTGGTTTGATCTCCACCGTCGGTTCTAGGGTTTTAATCTCAACCGTAGGATTTAGAGTTTTAATCTCAACCGTTGGTTCTAGGGTTTTAATCCCAACCGTCGCATCCAGAGATTTAATCTCAACCGTCGGTTCTAGGGATTTAATCCTAACCGTCGGATCTAGAGATTTAATCTCAACCGTCATTTGATCTAGACTTCATGAGGTTTATATTAGGCTACGATAGGGACCATGAGGAGGAGTTGGGTCTTGGCCACCCGATGGATCGGAACCACACAAACTTGATCCATCAATGATGTTCCATTCCACTAGGGGATCATCATCGAACTACCTCACCAACCCCATAAATTAATATGGGCTCCATATATTATTTGTACATCCATGTCCCCGTGTTTAAGACATCGAATGTCCGTCAATTAATTGATTTACTGACCATCAATTAATTAACATCTAACTCCTCGAGTAGTACCACTCAACCTTATCATCATGTTGACTAAGTCAACCTGCAGGGTTTACATGATGAACCTTATGAGCTCCTCAAGGGGACATCATCAACCTAATACATAGGACACGGATTCCTCCTATAATCAACGACACACCATGTAAATAATATCATTTCCCAACTTACCGGGCATATTGATTTAATCCATAGAAATCTCACCCTCTGGTAAATCAAAGAAATAAATACTTAGTACATGTGTCTGTTATTATATCGGAATTAAGAGCATGTATAACATAATATCCGAGGTCCAATTCAATTATGTAGTCAGCATCAAATTGAATCACCTCTATGTCGGTCCTGCTCAATACACCTAAGTGTACTAGTGTAACTCTATATTCAACACAAAACAATACCAAGCTACACTACAACCATTCCAATGGTTTGTCCAAAACCATCTTGGTTGTGAGCCTTTACTTATATTCTACAAGGGACTGATAACATGATCCTCTGTGCCGCACCCAGGCACCATGTTATCTACAATGTAAAATATTAGACAATATGCACACATATAAATATAACGTGCAAACAATGATCATGTGATTCTTATTTCAAAATAAAGATGTTCATACAAAAGAGCTAGGCTTTCAGTATACATCCCAACACTTCGTAGATGGGATCGCCATGCACAAGCGACCAAGTTGAAGTGGGAAGCGAACTTTCTCCCTTCAAGTGGTATCAGAGCCACGGTTTCCGGTTTTGTGTGTTTAGGATTCGATTACTTTTATACACTTATCATATATTGTATGTGTCAGATGATAGTAGGATGTGCGTAGGCTAACTTTTTGGTTGCAGGCATAAGATCCAACTATTATGGCCATATGTGTGTGTATGTGATTGGATGTGTGTAATTGTAATATTATTTGAATCCTCGAGGTTGACGAGGCTAGTATTTAATTTTTTATAATTAAGTACGGCATTGTTTAGCTACTCTTTTATTTTAGTTTACTTTTGATCTAGATTTCGTGTACACTCATTCATGGAGTATAGGATTGATGGATGTAAAATAAAATAATTATTCTCGCCTCGGATCTCCGGATGGCTTGTACATGGCGTAGGGAGGAGCGGGCGAGATGGTGACACGACGGGAGGCATATTGGAAAACAAAAGGCATAATAGTTAGAAAATATTTTTTTTCCATATTTATTGCTTCTTGTTTGATATGCATGTTGTGTGCTAGGAAAATTCCTCATTTTAAATTACTAAGTGGGAGAGAGATTTTTTTTAAATTCCCATGGCCTCCATTACGATTTGACATGTGATACAAACAAACTTGCACGTTGGCTCTGAGTGCCTTCCTCCCCATCAGATGAGTTTGTTTTATAGATCACAGGGTCAAATATGGTTATAGAAAATTATTTAAGAGTGTGTGTACTTTCCCATCGCAAGGCACATAATCCGAGATAATTGCCTTAGTATTGGGTAATGGTGAACACTTAGATGCAAATAAGAGTATCCTCCCCATCAGAGTCACTGCTTTTATTTGTAGGGCTGAAGAGGAACCAACTATTAATTTTATTTGTCAAAAGTAAGGTTGACAGGATAATAAAATTAATGGGTAAAACCTCCTCTTACAAATGTAGAATTCGTATACGTCCATACTATCGGGGCATACGATATTCTCGGTGTTTTAAGGTGTTGGTTGATTTTAAAATTTTATTGTTTGAGGAATCAAAAAAATTTTGAAATCTAATGTTTTGATCACTGTGATTCTTAGGTTTTTCAAAAATACTTTCAACCCACTTGCTGTGATTCTCAAAGAAAACAAACTTACTGGACCTAACTTTGTTGATTAGAAAAGGAATCTAGACATTATCTTAACTGATGAGGAGTACAAATATGTACTCTTTAAAAAGTGTCCTCCTAAACCTACAGATGATTCTGGTGAAAAGGAGAAAGAGAGTTATAGGAAGTGGATTAAGGCTGATGAGATGGCGTGGTGTTACATTTTTGCTTCCATGTCAAATGTATTGCAACATCAGCATCAAGCCATGAATACTGCCTATGACATGATGCTCAATCTCAAGGAACTTTTCGAACACCAGAATCGGGATGCTAGGCAGGAAGCTATGAGTAACTTGATGACGACCACCATGGTTGAGGGAACACCCGTGAGGGAACATGTTCTCAAGATGATGGCTCATTTGAATGAGCTGGAAGTCCTTGGAGTGAAGATCGATGAGGAAACCTAGGTCGATATCATTTTCTAATCTCTACCTACGAGTTTTGAGTAGTTTCGCCTGAACTCCAACATGAATAAAAGGTTGTATTCATTGGTGGAGCTTTTGACAGAACTCCAGGCGGAAGAGGGGCTTTTTTATCAGAGTTCTCAGGCTTTGGTTGCTCAGAAGGTTTCTACTTCTAAGCTGAAAGGCAAGAATAAAAAGAAACAAGGTGCAACAAAGGTGGTGGGAGGGTCTCAGGCAGGAGTGAAGAAGCCGAAAGGTAAGTGCTTCGCTTGCAAGCAGACTGGACATTAGAAGGCAGACTGTCCCAACCGCAAATAGAACAAAGGTATATCTTTAAGTCTAGTCGTTGAAACATGTTTAGCGGTGTTATCTACCAGTATCTGGTGTGTAGATACGGGAGCCACTGATCATGTCTACAACTCTTTGCAGGGGTTCCAGGAAACCAGACGACTGGCTGAGGGGAAGATTACTGTCTACATGGGCAATGCTATGAAGGTGGCAGCTATTGTAGTGGGAGATGTTTATTTATCTTTTGATAGGAATAAAACATTGGTTCTGAGAAATTGCCTTTTATGTACCTTCATTTAGAAAGAATTTAATTTCAGTTTCTAAATTGTTTTTGGATGGATATTCTCTTTCTTTTAATAATATAGTTGTTATAAAAAAGAATAGGGAGATTATCTGTTCTGGTGCATTGGTAGGAAATTTATATACTCTTGAACCAAAAGTTCCCAAGATGCGAATAGAAATAAATAACTCATCTTCTAAATATAATAAGAGAAAAGAACCTTCGAAAATGAACCAAACGTATCTTTGACATCTAAGGTTAGGTCATATTAACTTGAGTAGAATTCAAAGGTTGATAGCTGATGGACCTTTGGGTTCATTAGTGGTGGAAGATTTCCCAACTTGCGAATCTTGCTTGGAAGGTAAAATAACCAAGAGGTCTTTTAAGGCCAAGGGGTATAGAGCCAAAGATGTGTTGGAATTGGTTCATTCTAATTTGTGTGGTCCTATATCTATCCAGGATAGAGGTGGTTTTGAATATTTCGTTTCTTTTATAGACGATTATTCAAGATATGGATACATTTACTTGATGCACCCGCAAGTCTGAATGCTTTGACAGGTTCAAAGAATTCAAGGATGATGTGGAGAAACATCAAGGTAAAATTATCAAGACACTACAATCTGATCGTGTTGGTGAGTACCTCTTGGGAGAATTTAGGAGTTACTTATCAGAGGCTGGGATTCAATCCCAACTGTCTACACCTGGTACACCCCAGCAGAATGGTGTAGCGGAGCGAAGGAATAGGACTCTTATGGAGATGGTTAGATCGATGATGAGTTATTCTAAGTTACCAGATTCATTTTTGGGGTATGCTTTGGATACGACAGTGTATATTCTGAACTTGGTACCAAATAAATCAATACCTTCTACTCCCATAGAATTGTGGGTTTGGTGAAAGCCTAGTCTGAGATATATTCGGATTTGGGGGAGTCCAACACATATGCTGAACGGAGATGCTAGTAAGTTGGAACCTCGTACAGAAGTGCGCTTGTTCGTAGGCTATCCTAGAGGAACGAAAGGTGGTTTGTTCTATAGTCCTAGAAATCAGAAGGTGATTGTTTGTACGAATGCCTGATTTTTAGAGGAAGATTATGTGATGAACCACAAGCCCATGAGAAAGATTGTTCTGGAGGAGTTAAGAGGGGAAGTCACTACTTTAGTACCAATGGTACAAGAGGACATACCATAAGTAACTGTACCCCGTGTCACAGAGGACACACAGGTGATACCTCATCGTAGTGGGAGGGTTGTTAGATAACTTGATAGATTTATGTTCTTGGGAGAATGTTCTGATTTAGTCCCTGGCGAACATGAACTGTTGGAATTTGGTTCGGAGGCTCATTTGCTCCCATGTCCCCGGATTAAAATTTTCACTAATAAAAGAATTAATCCGGATGGGATGAGTTTCCTTAGCACAACCAATTCGTCGTCGTGCTAACAACTTGAGTGATCGCTTGAACAAACTAGTTGTTCAAGCAACACAACTCTTCTAGTTGGTTAGCCGCGGAAGAGACGACGGACGGATCACCGGTTTTTGTGTTTGTCTTCGGGGTCCATGATTATACAAAATATATACATACACACACTTGTATAATCAACACATAAAAGAACATGCTAAGATCAGAAAATAAAGTTGTAAAACTTTTATACCTCACGATCTTCTACCGTATGTCCTATCCTCCTCGTGGACGACGTGTGGGCGAAAATCCTCCACGAGTAGAAGCCTTCTAGATCACGTTCTTCCCTTCCTTGTTCGCTGCGAACAAAGAGAAGAACCATATTCTTGCCGCCCAACCTAAGCCCTCTATTTATAGAATTGGGCTTAAGCCTCCTTTAATCTCCACCGTCGGATCTAGGGATTTAATCTCCACCGTCGGATCTAGGGTTTTATCCCAACCGTCAGATCTAGGGTTTTATCCCAACCGTCGGATCTAGGATTTCATCCCAACCTTCGGATCAAGGGTTTCATCCCAACCGTCGGATCTAGGGTTTTATCCCAACCGTCGGATCTAGGGATTTAATCCCAACCGTCGATTCTAGGGTTTCATCCTAACCATCGGATCTAGGGATTTTATCCCAACCGTTGGTTCTAGAGTTTTGTTTTACATCCTTGGATCTAGACTTCACGAGGATTATATTAGGCTATGATAGGGACCATAAGGAGGAGTTGGATCTTGGCCACCCGATGGATCAGAACCACACAAACTTGATCCATCAATGATGTTCCATTCCACTAGAGGATCATCATTGAACTACCTCACCAACCCCCATAAATTAATATGGGCTCCATATATTATTTGTACATTCATCTCCCCGTGTTTAAGATATCGAATGTTCGTCAATTAATTGATTTACTGACCATCAATTAATTAACATCTAACTCCTCGAGTAGTACCACTCAACCTTATCATCATGTTGACTAAGTCAACCAGCTGGGTTTACATGATGAACCTTATGAGCTCCTCAAGGGGACATCATCAACCTAGTATATAGGACACGGTTTCCTCCTATAATCAACGACACACCATGTAAATAATATAATTTCCCAACTTACCGGGCATATTGATTTAATCCATCTAAATCTCACCCTCTGGTAAATCAAAGAAATAAATACTAAGTACATGTGCCCGTTATTATATCGGGATTAAGAGCATGTACAACATAATATTCGAGGTCTGATTCAATTATGTAGTCAGCAATTAATTGAATCACCTTTATGTCGATCCTGCTCAATACACCTAAGTGTACTAGTGTAACTCTATGTTCAAGACAAAACAATACCAAGCTACACTACAACCATGGCAATGGTTTGTCCAAAACCATCTTGGTTGTGAGCCTCTACTTATATTTTACAAGGGACTGATAACATAATCTTCTGTGCCACACCAAGCACCATGTTATCTACAATGTAAAATATTAGACAATATGCGCACACGTATAATAAATATATAAAGTGCAAACAATGATCATGTGATTCTTATTCTAAAATAAAATGTTCATACAAAAAGATCTAGGCTTTCAGTATACATTCCAACATGAACCTGATCTCTAGACATATGATGAGGCAATTCAATATAAGGATGTGGCATCTTGGCAAAGGGCGATGAATTCTGAGATAGAATCTATGGATTCAAATCAGGTCTTGGAGCTAGTAGAACCACCCAATGGTGTAAAAGCCATTAGATGCAAGTGGATCTACAAAAGAAAGAGAGGATCAGACGAGAAGGTAGATACCTTCAAAGCAAGGCTTGTTGCAAAAGGGTATACTTAGAAAGAGGTTATTGATTATGAGGAGACCTTTTCGCCGGTAGCCATGCTTAAGTCTATCTGAATTCTCTTATCTATTGCTACTCATATGGATTCTGAGGTTTGGAAGATGGATGTCATGACAGTTTTCCTTAATGGAAGTCTTGAAGAAAACATTTATATGGAGCAACTAGAGGGATTCATTGCAAAGGGTAAAAAGCATCTTGTGTGCAAGCTTAATCGGTCCATTTATGGATTGAAGCAATCTTCGAGATCTTGGAACATTCGCTTTGATGAGGTAATTCAGTCATATGGATTTATTCAAAGTCTGGATGAGTCTTGTGTATACAAGAGATGTGACGGAAATGTAGTAGTATTTCTTGTACTATACGTAGATGACATTTTGCTCATTGGCAATAATGTCAAAGTGTTATCAGATGTAAGGGTATGGTTGTCCAAACAATTTGATATGAAGGACTTGGGAGAAGTAGGACACATCCTTGGGATCAAGGTTATAAGGGATCGCAAGAAAAGGATGTTGTGCTTATCTCAAGCTTCATACATAGACACTATTATGGCTCATTTTAGCATGCAGAACTCCAAGAAAGGTTTTCTACCTTTTAGGCTTGGAGTACCTTTATCTAAAGAGATGTGTCCTAGAACATCAAAGGAGACAGAGGAGATGAAGGTGGTTCCTTATGCTTCGGCGGTAGGAAGCCTCATGTATGCTATGTTATGTACGAGGATGGATATCTTCTTTGACATGGGCATGGTTAGCAGATATCAGAGTAATCCAGGACAAGGACATTGTACTACGGTAAAGCATATATTGAAGTACCTGAGAAAGACTAAGGATTATATGCTAGTATACCAGGAAGATCAATTACTCCCTGTGGGTTACACAGATTCTAACTTCCAATCAGATAGGGATAACATTAAGTCTACCTCAAGTTTTGTGTTTACTTTGGGAGGTGGAGCCATTATATGGAGGAGTGTCAAGCGGAAATGCATGGCGGACTCCACCATGGAAGCTGAGTATGTGGCAGCCTCTGAGGCAGCCAAAGAAGCTGTATGGCTCAGGAACTTCTTGATGGACTTGAATGTGATTCTTGGTTTGCCCAGAACTATCACAATTTATTGTGATAACAGTGGTGCAGTTGTAAACTTGAAGGAACCACGAGCTCATAAGGCAAGTAAACACATAGAGCGCAAGTACCACCTGATACGAGAGATCGTAAAGCAAGGAGAAGTTGTTTTCGCCAAGATTGCATCAAAGGATTACTTGGAAGATCCTTTCACTAAGGCCCTTCCAGCGAGAGCTTTTGATAGGCATGTGGAGAGAATGGGAATCAGATGTATAGCAGTTTGATGGCAGCATAGTCTTTTAGTATAAGTGGGAGATTGTTGGGATGTATACTGAAAACCTTGCCTTTGTATGAACATCTTTTATTTTGAAATAAGAATCACATGATCATTGTTTGCATTTATGTATATTTTCTGATACGTTACATTGTAGATAACATGGTGTGTGGTGTCACACAGAAGATCATGTTATCAGTTCCTTGTAGAGTATAAGTAGAGGCTCATAACCAAGATGGTTTTGGACAAACCATTGGCATGGTTGTAGTGTAATTTGGTATTGGTTTATCTTGACCATAGAATTACACTAGTACACTTTGTGTGTATTGAGAAGGACCAATTTAGAGGTGATTCAATTTATTGCTGACTACATAATTGAATTAGATCTCAGATATTATGGTGTACAAGCTCTTAATCCCGATATAATAATGGGCACATGTACTTAATATTTATTTCTTTGATTTATCAATGAGAGAGATTTATGGGTTAAATCGATACGCCCGGTATGTTGGGAACTAATATTATTTACATGGTGTGCCATTGATTATAGGAGGAAATTGTGTCCTATGTATTAGGATGATGTCCCCTTTAGGAGCTCATAAGGATCATCTTGTAAATTCTGTTGGTGGACTTGGTCCATCATGATGATGAGGTTGAGTGGTACTACTCATGGAGTTAGATGTTGATTAATTAATTAATGGACATTCGATATCTTAAACAAGGGGAGATATTTGGACAAATAATACGTGGAGCCCATATTTATTTATAGGGGTTGGTGAGGTTGATCAATGATAATCCTCTAGTGGAATGGATTGGGTTTATGTGGTATGGATCCATTGGGTGGCCAAGATCCAACTCCTCCTCATGGTCCCTATTGTAGCATATTATAAATACCTCATGAAGCCTAGATATATAAATAAAGGGGAGAGGTTTGGGCGGTAACAAGATAATTGAAAGTGATAGGGTTGGCATTGGAGAGGTTGGGCGGCAACAATTTTGAGGCTAGGGTTTTGGTTTGTCCAATTCCTTAGAGTCGGCGGCAACACAAGTGAAGAAGGCTAGGGTTTTGTTCTTCCTCTCCCTCTTTTGGCCGGTGCCACCCTCATCTTCTCCATCTCCTATAGCCGGCGCTTCCTCCACCTCTTCTAGGGCCGGCGACAACAAAGGATAGGGTGCTTTCTTCCTTTGTCTTGGCCGGTTCATCTACTCCCTCTCCTTAGGGTCGGCGGACACCAATAACTTGGTCCTTGCTGGTCGGCGCAAGCAAGGAGAAGAAGGGAGCTTTTGTTCTTCCCTTGTTCGGAGCGAGCAAGGAAGGGAAGACACGATCTAGGAGGCTTCGATTCTTGGAAGATCGTTGCTCACACAACGTCCAAGAAGAGGATAGGTCATACAATAGAAGATCAAGAGGTAAACAAGAGGTATAATTCTTGTTTGGTTTTCTTTCTTGTTCTATGTGATTGGATTATAATTGTATGATCATAGACCCCGATGATAAACACAAAAACCGGCGATCCGTACATCATCTATTCTGCGGCTAATGGAGGAAAAGAGTTAGGTTGCTTGAACAACAAGTTTATTCAAGCTACCACTCAAATCGAATAGCACGATGATGGATCGATTGCTTGGGTAATCCATCTTCGTCCGGATTAATTTTTTTATTCGGGGATGTGTGATAGGATCGCCATGCACAAGCGACCAAAGAGGGAAGCAATTTTCCCTTCTGCCTCTATGACGCCGACTAGTTTAAGTTTTATTCTTATTATCTTCTAGTATCGGATGTCTTTTTATATTTCAATATCTTCTTCTTTCACAACTATGGAGTAATTTTCCTTGGTCCTAGGATTAGGGAGTAGCCCTATATCGTGTTTTCTTGGATGATTCTATTTATTTATTGATATGTATTTCATGATTTGGTTTTGTCGTATGTTTTTGGGATTAACATTATGTAATTTCTAGCCACTCTTCCGTGTTCTTAGGGGTTAAGGGACGTACTTAGCAGTAAATCGAGACCCCGTATCAATAGAAGTGAACATGATGAATTAGTTACAAGTAACTATTAAATTCTAGATAACTTTGCAGGGTTCTAGTGACAAGTTCCTGCAATTGCAAAGGTTATCTACGAATGGACATCATGAAAGTAATTAAATATCTTGTGGACTTTAAGAGCATCAAAGATTTAGTTAGCCACGTTCTTATGATTCACTGGTAATAGGACTAAGGTTTTGACATGCCTGAATCTTGTGATAGGATTCTGGGCAAAAAGGTTGCTCGAGTTTGAATATAGGGGAAGTAGGAATTGTGTCTACATAATATACCATTACGATCTTGAGAGAGGCTAATGATTACCTTAGAACACATCTCCATCATGAATACACACCAATATTTGAGAATCTCTCCATTATAACCGATATAGTAGTAAAATCGACATCCTTGGATACATCTCAAAAGTAATTCTCTACTCTGATCTTCCTTTCTGAACCATTACTCAACCAATTAATTTTTCTAGATAATCTTCCTTTGCAAACAACTTGTACTTGACAAAGTCTCTGTGAGATCGATATATTATTACTTAACGATAGCCATATGCTTGCTGATCACGACATATCAAGTATTTTGGGATGCAAGTAGTTTCGTTGACATTTTTTACTAGTAGGCTCTTGAGCATATGAGTGTGAAAATGGAATACTTATAAGTTGTATCTACTTTATTTGGGTTGTCGGGACATTAAGTGTAAACCACTAGGGAAAATTAAGTTGCCACTCTCCTTGGGTGTTGAGTCGAAGAGAAAGACAATTCTTGCTACATTCATTGTAAAGGACACATCTTCATATTACAATGCCATTTTGGGTCACCCTGTTCTTGGGAACGTGCAAGTGGTCGCTTCCCCTTATCACCAAAAGATCAAGTTTTCGGTGAGAAATGAAGTGGGGGAAGTGAAAGGATATTAGTAAGCCACTTGGAAATGTTATATGGAGAAGTGGCTCCCAAAAGGTTGTTAAGAAAGACAAACCACTCTATGGAAGCAGTGTTTTTGATTCAAAGTGAAGAGTCTCCTTCCTTGGCTAAACCTGATATATGTAGGATATTTGACGCTGCTAGAGGGGGGTGAATAGCGTAGAATTCGTTCGTAGATGGAATTTGTCTGCGTTTGTTTCTAAAATTTCATTAGCGCAGCGGAAATAGAAAAGTAATAACGATAACGAAATGCACAACACGCTAACACAACGATATAACGTGGTTCGGAACCGCACGGTTCCTACTCCACGGATCGAGCTCTACGAGCTCAAGTGATGCACATGCAACCACTAATAAACACTCCTTCTCGGAACAATCCGGAGGCGGAGAAACCTCGTACAATAATGATTACAACAATAATCAATTAGATACAAGAAAATACAATATAAAATACAAATGCAAGTAAAGGAAAAACACTTTACAAGAGCTTTGGATTGCTTGATCTTTAATTGCCTTGAACTAGCTTTGAAGGACTGGAAAGCACCAACTTCCCCCTTCAATTTCGCCGAAGAAAATCGCTATCTTTTCCTCCATCATGAGCTCCTTATATAGCTTCAACCTGTGCTGGAAAAGTTCAATCAGTCGACTGATCGGGAACATCAGTGGACTGATGCCACTGTTGTCGTGAGACAACGGCTAGATCCACGTTGGATAAGTCCAACGGATCTACCATCAGTCGACTGATCATACCCATCAGTCGACTGATGGAGTCCTCACTCGACCAGTCTCGACTCGACCCATTCTCGTGGCGATTTCTTGAGCACCACGATCGGTGATCACCGACGATCACCGATCGATCGATCGCTGGCCGATCGCTGATCACCAATCGCCCACCTCGCAATGACTACTAGGCCATAACCCACAGTCAAACCCTAGTTGACTCGGTCCAGTCGACTGCCACATGGCACCAGTCGACTGGCACACCTCAAACATGAGGTTTTATCCCAAGTATAGTTCCCCCATACTTGTTAGACCACCCTTAGCCTAGACCTAAGCCTTCTAGCCACCTCCATCAGCCTCACGTCTCTCGGATCCCTCCAAGTCATCCATGACTTGTTCATCCATCGTGCTAGCCTTCAGGTGCTTCCATCGGCTATGTCATGCTAACGGTGTCTACACCGCCAAGGCACATTGGACTTACGCCGCCAAGACTCCGCTTGGACTTTACGCCGCCAATCATTGGGCTTATGCTGCCAAGCTCCCGCTTGGACTTTACGCTGCCAATATCAAACCCTTGGACTTCTCAAATGCCAAGACTCAAGCTTGGACTTTCCCTTGCCAAGAACCATGCTTGGACTTTACCAAACGCCAAGTGTCCCACTTGGACTTCCCATGCCAAGTACTCAAGACTTGGACTTTCCCATGACAATTATATTGTCATATGTTTTTGTCGAAACATCAAAACATCACTCGAGTCAAACTCGAGTCCTGGTCAATCGTGACCTGGGCCGATTGCACCAACAATCTCCCCCTTTTTGATGTTTGACAAAAACCAAACAAATCATTTGAGTTAGACCACTAACTCAAGTCTCTTACCAATTATCCCAAATTGGTAAATACTCCCCAAATGTTCTCCCCCAAACATTCTCCCCCTTTTTGACTAACATCAAAAAGGTTTCCTCTCCAAGGAGGTTAATGTCTCATGTCCCAATGAGATCTTACAATCTCCCCCTTGGTCCAAAAATACTTAGGATGCCTACCATCTTCCTAGTGATAAGTCCAATATCACTCAAGAGAGACAATCCCATTTACTCTCCCAATTTCCAAATTGGGTCTCTCAAAAAGTCCCATCAATTTCCCAATTGATGTCATATTCTCCCAATAACTTCTCCTCTTTCAAGGAGAAAAAACACATCCATCATCCCAAGATGGATACCTCCCCCTAAAGGCTTGCTCCCCCTTGACCATTGCACCAACAATGTCCTTGGGAAGTCCCTAAGCCAATAGGAACTCTAAACCATCAAAATTAAGGTTAGAAATTCAATATTGAACTTTCCAACACCTTAAAATTGATACAAACCCTAAACACTTCTCCTAATCCATATCCAATGGATTTTCACCCTTTAAAATGCTACCCAAAGCATATCCTAGGGTTAGGAGTGATTAGGGACCATAACCGTAGCTAAAATCGGGTTAAACAACCTTGTTTACCCCGAAATCAAAGCACAACAAGTGATTCAGAAATCAATCGACTGGCACCTCCATCAGTCGACTGCCACCAATGGCAGTCGACTGATAACTGAAATTTCTGAATTTCAGTTATCAGAGTTGAATTTCAGAAAATCATAAATAATTATACGTATATCGAAAAATCACGAAATTTGGTACATATAATACTTATGACAAATACAATAGGTGAAAAATTTTGGAAAAATATTTTTACCATTGAAATAGGAGATTGGTACAAAGTTAAAAACTATTAAAGACTTTAAAGTTTTTGATCCACTTTGTATCAACTTCTTCAATGATGATGGCTATCAAAAGATAGATTTCACCAAGGTTTTCCAAATTGATTTTAAAATGTTTTTGAAAGCCTATTTTGAACCATAATTTATTGCCTAAATATACATAGCTTGTATATTAGCTTTCCTTATGATTCTTGGTGATAATTAAAATAAGTTTGAGTTCATCTAGATGCACTACCCATGCATTTTGAACCTAACTTATTATCCTAGCATCTCACATGTATCTAGGGTGTATAAATACACATACATGTCAATATGATGTGAGATGTGGGTTTTGATTCACTTTATCTAGGGTTTCATGCATTTCCTAGGCAACCCTACTTGATTCCCTTATAAGTGAGACTTCAAGTCATGCCATTTTCCTTAAATCAATGTTCAATCAAATTAATGCATGAAATGATCATGGCATAGTGATGGCAAAATAAAAACATGACCAATGATCATGATGTCATGACATATGATGAACTTTAAGAACACATGACATCTAAAATAATCCTAAACAATGACATGACATGGTATATGATAGGATGCAATTTCATGTCATGATATATCAACTTTCATAAGCAATACAATAATACAAGTACTCATCCAAACACACAAAATTTTCAGAAACAAAAATTTCATTTAACTTAAAAAATTTTAGTCTTTTACATTCAAAATGGAGATTGGCTATGCTCAATCTCACTACAAAAACTGACAACCACAGAAAATCTAATATCCTCAATATATAATCGTCTATAGGAGGTGGCGGTGGAGGAGGCTGCTGACTCAAGGTCCAGGCCCCTATAATCTCTAACATATCGAGCTGACACCGCTCGATGCGGCTCTGGCACTCCTCCATCCGATCAAGACGTGCGCCGAAGGATGCTTGGCCTGCCAATATCTCTGACAGCCTAGAGTCAATCGACTGCTGATAGTCCTAAAATTTGGACTCCAGCTGGCCACGACGATCTGATGGACCCGCCGCTGATGCATCTGTCGGCATCTGATCATCCTCATCAGCGGCGTCTGCATCCTCATAGTCCTCTGTCGCCTCTCTGGGTACCGGAGGAGGCTCTCTCCATGCCCTGGGTGGTGGTCGAGGCGCCAACTCTATCTGTCCAGGCCCCATCCGTAGCTTTGCTAACGAGAAGTTACAAACTGATATACAGTCGTACACCTCAGATAGCGCTCTTAGAGAACCCCTGTGGATGTTAACGCCTACGGACTCTAGCCATGCTGTGATGATATGACCATATGGCATATGCACTTTCCCTTGTACAGGGGAAATGAAATACACAATGCAGTGTAATATGTTTAATGCAAAGTTAATGTCTAACCTATGATGCATGGCGTATAGAAGAAAGAGATGGGGAGGCCGAATCTTGGCCAGACCCCGAGTGACGATAGGTAGAAAACACCCAACAATGACCTTGTAAAGTACATTGTCAGGTGCAGATAACTCAGTGATAGGGAATAAATTCTGGGCCAGTGGACGAGGATAACCAAAGATATGCTCATGCATGGACTCCATAGAGATATGGTCAAAGGGCTCGGGTAAAGGGAAATCCATGGTAGGGTAAAAAATAAAGGTGTCATCCGAGGGCTTACACTCGAGAAACTCCTGCGCAGATCGCAGAGTGAATAACTTAACTAATGCGTTTTAAATGCGAGTAGTGTAGGTAGGGCCGTCGTCTACCTTTTTCAGGTTTTGATAAAACTCCTTAAGGAGGTCATCATTAATGGGATGCGTGCATAAAACAATTTTCATGAGATTATAGTATGAAATTAATTCCATGACATCACTACAATGGCGATTGAAAAAGTCCCTATTGATGTACCTAACCAACATAGGTTGGTACAATCGAGAATCACCCTCGGGTGGATCATTCCTACGGGCTCTCCTATTATGAATGCAATGTAATGATATGACATGCAAGGACAATAATACATGATTAGATAAAACTAAATTATAATGGAAAGGAAAATTAGGGCTTCGGTAAGAAGAATGTTACTTAGGCGCCATTTGGAGATGTGGCAATGGGATGCTCAGATATCGCTGAAGGGGTCGCCGGAAAGTTCGCCGGAGGACTCAAACGTCGGAACCCTAATCGGAAACAAGGAACCAAACCCTAAATGAGTGAACTAAGGCTTGAAATAAGTGAAAAAAGCAAGAAAAAGGGCTTATCTATCAAACCTAAAAGCTTGGGCGGCTGGCACGTCCGGAAGGGTTGGTCGAAGAAGGAGATGGCGATCGGAGAGGAGAGGAAAAGCTTGCGCGTCGCGTGAAGACGCCGAACCCTAGCGGTTCGGCGTTATAAAATCACGATGCGATCGGATCGATGTCCAAAGATCGATCGATCGCGTTTATTATCGGTTTACCAAGCCGTGATCGCGATCCGGCTCGACATCGAACCTTCTGTGATGTGCTACAGTAACATCAGTCGACTGATGTTGCTCATCAGTCGACTGATGTGCGCATCACTCGACTGCTCATCGAGCACTCGACTGATGACCCTCAGCCTCGGTGAACAGTACCATCAGTCGACTGATGTTCAAGCAGTCGAGTCATGAAGCTAGCACTCGACTGATGACCGCATCGTATCGTGCTACAGTGTTATCAGTCGACTGATATCTGATTTCCAGTTCTGAAATTCTGAAAATCTCGATTTCTTCATTAATTTATTCCATTTTATCATGTTTATTCTTGTATATCGAACATATTGATGTTATAATTATATTCATGTATTCGTTAATATATTTTAATGCTTTATTTCATTTTTGCAAACATTAACATTCAATGATTTCCAAATCCTAACATCTCACCCTTTCTAAGTGTTAAAATATACAATCAAGGTAAAAGACTTGTTTTGTGAGATGCAATCCATCCTAGACATTCCTTCCATGCAAACATATGAAGCATGGTGAGTACAAGACATCAAGTTGTGTGACACTTGAGTATCACTCTTGATGTTACTTTTACATGAACTTTTAAAGTGTGCCAACATTCAAAGTTACACACTATGATCTCTAAATCTAGATTGTGCCAATTTTATTGATTTTCATGTTTTTCAAAAACTATATTGGCACATCCTAAAACCCTTTAGGATTAAAGCTCAAATATTTTTCCAAGGCACCCATAACCTTGAAAATAACCTAAAATGCCACCTTTACCATGGTTGAGTTACCTACTCATCCAATCATGGTTGGCACATTCTAATCCATTTAACGTGAATCAATCACGCTCTTTGGAACCCAAAATCTATTTGAGCTCATTTAATTAATTAGGTATTCTTTAGGGATAACCTCCCTAGATACCTTCCTAATGACCCTCCTAGGCTTGTTAGCCTTGGTCATTGCGGTCTTACCTAGGTTGACTCTAGAGGTAACTCCCCTTGCAACCTTGGTCTTCCTAGACCTAGTTTGTGTTCCATAGTCAAATGGAACACAATGATAAGTCACCTTAGGCTTAGGTTTGTGACCCAAACCTTTCTTTCCCTCGCTTGACTTTTGTCTTTTGGGTCCTAAATGTTGACTTTTAGATCTTGACCCTTGACTTTGACTATTAGACCCTTGAAATTGATTTTGTAGCTTATTTAGGGTCTTTTCTAGTTTTTCAAGCCTTGACCTTAAAGCTTGGTTCTCTAATTCTAATTGCCCAAATGATTTTTGATTAGGTTTTTGGGAATTATCATTTGCCTTAGACATATGTTTACTCTTATTGGAATTAATACCTAAATGATTTTTGATTTTCTTAATTACTTTCTTAGGAAAGATATTTCTAGGGACATTAGTCCCAAATTTATCCTTCTTTGAAATAGGCCTAGATTTATCATTCCTAGCATGCTTTGATTCATGAGTAATAGAAACATTATTTGAATTAACTCTAGCATGCTTTTGCTTAGAATTTAAAGAATGAGCATTATGAAAATATACCTTAGGGTTTGCCTTAGTAGCTCCCCCTACTTGTGATACTCCTTCTTGGATCTTCTTGCTCCCCCTAGGACATTGATTTCGGTAATGTCCCGGTTGCCGACATTTGAAGCAAATGATATGCTCCTTGTTTTTAGATGATGGGGAACCGGCATCCTTTGACTTTTAGGCGCCGGAGGAGTCTTCTTAACCTTCTTTGGGCACTTGCTCTTGTAGTGCCCATACTCCCTACACTCAAAACACAATATATGGATTTTATTTGAAATTTGAGTGTTTGAGTTACCTAGTTCGGTGGTGAGGATCTCTTGAGCTTGTTCTTCCTCTTGACCGGATGTAGATGTTACTTCTTGTTGCTCCGGTGTTGAGGATGCTCTAATCTCCTCAATCCTAGAAGTGGATACTTCTTCCACTTCTTCCACCTCTTCTTTCTCCGATCCGGAGATTGACTCCTCACTTCCTTGTGAGAATGATGAATTAGCCTCTTCGGTCTCTTCCTCTTGGACCGATTGTGAGCCTTCATGATATTTTGCCACTTGACTCCAAAGCTCTTTGGCATCCTTGTAATAACCTAGCTCACACATAATTTTATTAGGAATCAAATCAACCATGAATTTAATTACCTTTGTATTCTTTTCGAACTCTTGGATTTGTTCCTCGGTCCACTTCTTCATCATGAGAATTCCTCCCTTGGGCCCTTTTGGATATTGAAATCCCTCCATCAAAATGCCCCACTCTTCAAAGTCCTTCATCATTAATAATTCTTCAATCCTCACCTTCCATTGATTGAATCCTTCTTGTCCATAAAAGGTATAAGGGATAGGTGTGTTGATATCCCATCCAAGCTTGTCTTGGAATTCCATCTTCACCCTCTAGCGTCTTGCTCCCAGATGTTAATCCGTTGAAGAGCCAACAGGCTCTGATACCAATTGTAGGATATTTGACGCCCTAGAGGGGGGTGAATAGCGTAGAATTCGTTCGTAGATCGAATTTGTTCACGTTTGTTTCTACAATTTCGTTAGCGCAGCGGAAATAGAAAAGTAATAACGATAACGAAATGCACAACACGCTAAAAAAACGATATAACGTGGTTCGGAATCACACGGTTCCTACTCCATGGATCGAGCTCTATGAGCTCTAGTGATGCACATGCAACCACTAATAAACACTCCTCGGAACAATCCGGAGGCGGAGAAACCTCGTACAATAATGATTACAACAATAATCAATTAGATACAAGAAAATACAATATAAAATACAAATGCAAGTAAAAGAAAAACACTTTACAAGATCTTTGGATTGCTTGATCTTTGATTACCTTGAACTAGCTTTGAAGGACTGAAAAGCACCAACTTCCCACTTCAATTTTGCCCAAGAAAATCGCTATCTTTTCCTCCATCACGAGCTCCTTATATAGATTCAACCTGTGCTGGAAAAGGTCAATCAGTCGACTGATCGGGACCATCAGTCGACTGATGCCACTATTGTCGTGAGACAACGGCTAGATCCACATTGGATAAGTCCAACGGATCTACCATCAGTTGACTGATCATACCCATCAGTCGACTGATGGAGTCCTCACTCGACCAATCGAGTCTCGACTCCATTCTGTGGCTGATTTCTCGAGCACCAGTCGACTGATCACACGATCAGTCGACTGCTTGAGCCATCAGTCGACTGCCCACCTCTGGCAGTCGACTACTAGGCCATAACCCGCAGTCAAACCCTAGTTGACTCGGTCCAGTCGACTGCCACATGGCACCAGTCGACTGGCACACCTCAAACATGAGGTTTTAGCCCAAGTATGGTTCCCCCATACTTGCAAGACCACTTTTAGCCTAGACCTAAGCCTTCTAGCCACCTCCATCAGCCTCACGTCTCTCGGATCCCTCCAAGTCATCCATGACTTGTTCATCCATCGCTCTAGCCTTCAGGTGCTTCCATCGGCTATGTCATGCTAACGGTGTCTACACCGCCAAGGCACATTGGACTTACACCGCCAAGACTCCGCTTGGACTTTACGCCGCCAATCATTGGACTTATGCTGCCAAGCTCCCGGTTGGAATTTATGCCGCCAATATCAAACCCTTGGACTTCTCAAATGCCAAGACTCAAGCTTGGAATTTCCCTTGCCAAGAACTATGCTTGGACTTTACCAAATGCCAAGTGTCCCACTTGGACTTCCCATGCCAAGTACTCAAGACTTGGACTTTCCCATGACAATTATATTGTCATATGTTTTTGTCGAAACATCAAAACATCACTCGAGTCAAACTCGAGTCCTTGTCAATCGTGACCTGGGCCGATTGCACCAACAATATAGAAGTCATTAATATTGTTCCTAATCACCTCGAGCACACTACTATAATCGCTTGGGATCTCTCCATAGAATTGAAGGCTCGGTTAACAGGTTGCCTCATTCAGGTCTATGACATCTTTGCCTGGTCTCCACAGGATCTGATAGGGGTCGAGCCTCACATTATGGAGCATAAGATATAAATTCTCCCTACTTCTCAACCAATCAAACAAAAGTGTCGACACTTTGGGCTCGAGAAGGGCGCCATCATTCGGGAAGAGTTACATAAATTATTGTTGGCTGGGCACATCCGAGCGGCCCACTACCCCATGTGGCTATCAAATGTGGTGTTGGTACTCAAGCCATCCATGTGGCTTACGAACTATCTCAGCTGGGTAGAGTCCTCCCCGCTTTATAGGTTCGAGGGAATTATAGCACTTTGACCAAACCGAGGGAATCACGAACTATCTCGGTTGCATATGAAGTGCATATGACACCGCTTTTCCCTGTAAGATGGAATACAACACTTCATATATCGTTTCTTCTCCTTATTAGGTGAAATGCAATAATTTATATGTCGCCACTTCTCCCTATCGAACAGAACACAACACTTCATATTTTGTCACTTTTTTCTATCAGAAGGAATACAACATTTCATAGAAAGGCACTGGGTCATACCAAGGGCTTATGATTTGCCTTAGCTAGGCAACCACACTTCTCCTCTTCTCAACTCTAGCCTGATAGAGGAGGGCTTACGAACTGCCTAGGTTGGGCATCAACACTTCTCTTCTTACCTACTCTAGCTGGATCAAGAGCTTACGAACTGCCTTGGCTGTGTAACGCCCGTAAAATTCCTAGCAAATTTTATAAGAATTTTTGCATGATTATAATGGGCATCTATGTGGGCACTTTCAAAAATAAAAGAGAATAGAGCCAAAAAAAAAGGATGCATGGCCCAGGGTTTCAACCCTGAACCTCCAAGCAGGTAACTAAACCTTAAGATGCATGTGATAACCAGAAGCCTAGCAGGGGTGTGCTATTAGAAGGGTAAGGGAAAGGATAGATAAGGGTAGAGGAGGCAAAGGGACACCTTCACTTAGAATAAATAGGAGTAAGTGAGGAGGCAAGAGAACAACAAGTCATTCTCTTCTTCCTTCTTCTTCCTCCACCAAAACCCATCCTCTCCTTCTCCCATTTCCGAAACCTCAAGAAGAAAAAAAGAGGCCTTGTCTTGACACCAAGGGTATATTTCTTATAGTAAACCAAGCGAAAGGATGTAAGTAATCCCCTCACCTGCAGTACAAGTTGTTTTGAGTGATTGAATTCTTAAAAACCTCCCTTGGAAGTTTCGGCCATGATTATGTTTGTGCTTACTAATGATCTTCCATTCCATGCTATATATACATATGATGTTGACATGATGATAGTTAAACCTTGTGTTAGTATGTTTGAGCATTTGATTTCCTAAGACCTTCCCTTGGAAGTTTCGGCCAAGTCCCTACTTGTGTTTACTAATGATCTTCCATGCCATGATATATATATATGATGTTAACATGATGATAGTTAGACCTTGTGTTAGTATGTTTGAGTGTTTGATTTCCTAAGACCTTCCCTTGGAAGTTTCGGCCAAGTCCCTATTTATGCTTACTAATGATCTTCCATGCCATGCTATATATATATATATATATATATATATATATATATATATATATATATATATATATATATATATATATATATATATATATATGATGTTAACATGATGTTAGTTAGACCTTGTGTTAGTATGTTTGAGTGTTTGATTTCTTAAAACCCTCCCAACCAAGTTTCAGCCAAGACCATGTTTATGCTTACTAATGATCTTCCATGCCATGATATATATATATATGATGTTAACATGATGTTAGTTAGACCTTGTGAAAGCATGATTTGTTGTGCCACAACCTTATATCCATGTTAATTGTACTAATATATGCTTATGTTATTCTCATTGCGTCATGATGTACACGCTTATGTTTCATGCCCACTAGGGCATACCTACGTTATGCATTGTTTAAGTATGTATGATGAAATGCCTAAGAGACGCTTCCCTATGAATGGGAACTAAGAGCACTCTTTATGTTATGACAAGGAACATGATATGCTATTTTACTTTTGTATGACTCTTACCGAACCCTAGCAAGGTCAATGGGATGGGCTCCTACGTGCCCCTAGGTCGACGGTCATAGTACGGACCTAGTACGGGATGGGCTCCTACGTTTCCCCTAGGTCGACGGTCGTAGTATGGGCCTAGTACCCTAGTAGGTTCGGGATTAGCTACCTCATATCTATTTAGGGATGCACGCAAAATGATGTATGTGGTACAATGTCGGGCCCTCATGTTGAGATTTATGTTTAAGTACCTATAAAATATATGTTTTCAAAGAACATCTTTCATATACCCATTTCATGTCTATGTGATTATCATGTTTTTATGAATTCTAGTCCTATGTTACTAAATGATCATGTTACGACTTTTATATGAATGATATGCCTATATGTTGTCTAGATGAACATGTCACTATTTTTATGAATTCTAGTCCTATGTTCCTAAATGATCATTTTACGACTTTTTTATGAATGCTATGCCTATATGTTGTTTAGATGAACAAGTCATGTTTTTATTAATTCTAGTCCTATGTTCCTAAATGATCATGTTACGACTTTTATATGAATGCTATGCCTATATGTTGTCTAGATGAACATGTCATGTTTTTATGAATTCTAGTCATATGTTCCTAAATGATCATGTTACGACTTTTATATGAATGTTATGCCTATATGTTGTCTAGATGAACATGTCACTATTTTTATGAATTCTAGTCCTATGTTCTTAAATGATCATGTTACGACTTTTATATGAATGTTATGCCTATATGTTGTCTAGATGAACATGTCACTATTTTTATGAATTCTAGTCCTATGATCCTAAATGATCATGTCACGACTTTTATATGAATGTTATGCCTATATGTTGTTTAGATGAACATGTCAATACTCTATGTCTAATCCCTTATGTATGGCTTTTGTGAGTAGGAAAGGATCTTACTAAGCCTATGTGCTTATAATTTCATGTTTCCCTTGTACTACAGAAAAGGGTAAAGAATGGCTAAACTAAAGGGAGCAGCAGGAGGGGCAAAGTGTGTGTGGCAGTGGCATGGTGGAAGAGATTTGTTTTATGTTCCAAGACATGCATGTTTCAAAGCTTTGCATGTTAGTTGTTAAGAGTTGATCACTACTTGATGTTTTGATTGTCTGCTACTTGTTGTTAACTTATACTTGTTTTGAGGGTTATACTTGATGTGAAACTATACTCGGTATGTTTTATGAAACCTTGGCATGTTAAGCACTTGATTTAGTTAAAGAATTGCTAAGAACCTTCTTATCCTGATTGAATTGTTAAGTGATAGAGAACTCTGCACTTAGATGATACTTTGAATGCCTCATTGATGTCCATGTACTCTATACTTGTATTTAGGCTCCCATAACTCCATTATGTTGATTATCATGAATTTGAACCAAGTAGTGTCCTTATGAAATGATTATGCATGCTTAGTAGTTCACCTCCTACTCATAGTGTACTATAAGTTGTTACATGGTTAAGAATGTTGAGTTATTTGCATGGTTGAAGGTAAATGAATGTTCCATTTTTTAAGTTTAAATTCTTTTGCTGTATATGCACACATGTATGTTCGCATCGCGCCGCCCTTCCTCCCCCCCCCCCCCCCTCTAGATTATGAGAAAGGGCGAGCGTGATAGGTTGGTATCAGAGCAGTTCTGTCTTTCCACTACATACACATCAAGCTCCTATCCTGCCGCTCCAAGTAAGAAATTCTATGCCTACTCTATTTCTTTTATGTATGATAACGAATGCTCTTAGTTTAAATATGCATGAATATATGTATGATAATCTTATGCTATCCTTATTATAATATATGAAGATAAGCATGGCTGGAAGATGCAGTAATATAGTCGATGTGATAGTACCCCCACCTGATCTTATGCATGTGGTTACTGAACTCCAGCATAAAGTCACAGAGCAACATCAAGTGATAAATGTTTTAATGAACCAGCGAGGAAACCCTATCTCCCCACCAGCAGACCCTGGCCCGATAGTTCGACAAGAAGCTTACCTAATCCAGTGGCAGAGGCTGAAGCTGGAAAATTTCTCTAGTACTGGTGAACCATGGGATGCCCAAGCTTGGTTCAAGACTGTGGAAAGCATCGTAGAGCTACTGGATTGGCCCGAACATGAAAAGATTAAGTGCGCATCGTTTTGCCTTTCGGGAGATGCCCGAATGTGGTGGGAAAGGGTTAAAGCAAAGGCAAGTGAATCAAATGAGATGGACGGACTTCGAATATGAATTTTTCGAAGAATTCTTCCATATGCGGGTGACAAACAAGCATTACGACGAGTTCACTAGGTTCTATCAAGGTGACCTCTCAGTTAATGAAGTTGTGAAAAGATTCAACCGGCTCGTGCACCTATGCCCAGAGTTGGTCAGTACAGAAAGAGAAAGGGTCAGACTTATGCTGAAGATGCTCCGACCTGAGATAGCTCTGAATGTGGTTGGCGGAGTTAATAGACCGCAGACTGCAGACCGCAGAGGAGCTGTTCAGTAGTGTCCTGATCACCGAGCACTACCTGAACAATATTAACCAGAAAAAGAAGGCACTGAGTGAAGGCAAGAGTCAACCCAATCAAGAGGTCAGAAAACCCAGAGTACTTTGAAAGGAAACCACAATGGAAAGAGAAAGCAATGGAATGACTCTAAAGGTGGTCCAGCGAACAAGCAACCCAAGATCCCTCAGTGTACTACATGCAGAAAGATACATCCCGGAGTGTGCTACAAGGGCACGAATAGATGCTTCAGCTATGGACTGGAAGGGAATAGAGTCAAGGACTGCCCTAATCAGGTTCAGGCATCTCCTCAGTAGTATACTCAGTACAGGGGTGCTCCTCCACAGCTACACCAGATGCAGGCTACAATCGAAGGTACTCAGATAAGCCAAGGGAGATTGGAAGCCCCACCAGTTACGATGAATGCCAGGGCATTCTCTCTCACCAAAGAAGATGTGGCGAGCACTTCTACGGTTGTCACAGGTCAGATATTTATTTTCACAAGATGCTATCAGATTATTTGATACTGGGGCAACACACTCGTTTGTCTCTACACCTTTCACAAAGAAGATGGACATGCCACCACAAGCTTTGGATCGCAAGTTCTTAACGACACTGCCCTCGAGAGAAGTGATGCCATCTACTCATATGCTACGAGCCACACCCATCAGAATCGCAGACAAAGAACTCTATTGTGATCTGATAGTGCTCGACATGTAGGATTATGATATCATATTAGGCATGGATTTCTTAAGTAAGTACGGTGCTTCGATCGAGTGCCGTAAAAGAAAAGTGGTCTTCCAGTCGGAGGCAAAACCTATGTTTAAATTTATTGGAGAGCCAAGGAAAAGAATTGATAAATTTTTATCAGCTCTAAAGGCACGCAAGATGTTAGACAGTGGATGCACTGGGTTTCTAGCACATGCGGTTGATACAAGTCAAGCCGAGGACCAGAAGCTAGAAGATGTCAGGGTTGTATGCAACTACCGAGCAGTATTCCCAGATGAACTACCAGGGTTAGCCCCTGATAGAGAAATTGAATTTGAGATTAAATTGATTCCTGGTACTAACCCGATCTCTAAAGCACCTTACGGTATGGCGCTGGCTGAATTAAAGGAAGTTCAGGGACAGCTACAGAAATTACTCGACAAGGGACTTATACGCCCAAGTCGCTCTCCATGGGGAGCTCTAGTATTGTTGGTAAAGAAGAAAGATGGATCTATGCGAATGTGCATAGACTACTGAGCGCTAAATAATGTAACGATCAAGAATAGGTACCCTTTACAACGGATTGACGACCTATTCGACCAGTTAAATGGTGCCACCATCTTCTCTAAGATTGATCTGAGGTCTAGCTATCATCAAGTGAAAGTGAAACCAGATGATATACCGAAGACGACTTTCCTAACAAGATACGAACATTATGAGTTCGTAGTTATGCCTTTCGGAGTGACGAATGCACCTGCTATGTTCATGGATCTGATGAATCGGGTATTCTCGACATTCCTTGATAAATTTATGATCATTTTCATCGACAATATACTGATATATTCGAGAATCCAAGAAGAGCATGCCGAACACCTAAATATGGTATTATAAATTCTTCAAGAAAAGTAGCTATATGCAAAGTTCTCCAAATACGAGTTCTGGCTCGATCAAGTATCATTTTTGGGTTACGTTATATCCAAGCATGGAGTGATGGTATACCCAATAAAGATTGAAGCTGTGAGTAACTAGAATAGGCCAAAGAATGTCAGCGAAATCAGAAGCTTTCTCGGGCTAGCAAGCTACTACAGGAAGTTTGTAGAGGACATCTCTAGAATTGTAGCCCCTATGACAGTTCTCACCAGAAAGAACAAAAAGTATGAATGGATGGACTCCTGCGAGAAGAGTTTCATGGAATTGAAAAGGAGACTGACCAGTGCTCCAATCCTTACTCTTTCAGATAGTAACGAAAGCTTCGACATGTACAGCGACGCTTTCAAGTTGGGACTCGGAGTTGTACTCATGCAGAATGGCAAGGTCATTGCCTACGCCTCTAGGCAACTCGAGGAACATGAAAGGAATTATCCCACACACGATCTAGAGCTAGCGGTCGTGGTCTTTGCTCTCAAAACAAGGAGGCATTATCTATATGGAGCTCAGTGTAGGATTTATACAGATCACCAGAGTCTGAAATATTTCTTCACACAGAAAGACCTAAACATGAGACAACGCAGATGGCTCGATCTAGTCAAGGACTATGACTGCGAGATCTTCTACCATCCAGGAAAAGCTAACAAAGTGGCCGATGCACTCAGCAGGAAGTCCTGTGCCACCTTGATGTCTCTATCGGTATTATCTCGCCCTTAGAAAGGAAAATTATGTGTTACGGGGTTGAAATCATTTTCGGACAACTTTCCACCATGACGATAGCACCGATGTTGTTCGATGATATATTAGAAAAGCAAGCCCGTGACCCAAGCATCCAAAGAATCAAGCAAGAGGTCCTAGAAGGAAAGGATGATGGATTTCGTATCGCTGACAGTGGAGTACTATACCTCAGGGATCGCTTATGTATTCCCGACGATCCAAAGTTACAGAAGAGGATATTTGAGGAAGCTCATGGAACACCCTATGCGATGCATCCTGGATCCACCAAGATGTACCAAGATCTGAAAGGGAAATTTTGGTGGTTCGGTATGAAAAGAGATGTGGCTCAGTATGTCAGTACCTGCCTAACCTGCCAGAGGGTTAAAACAGAACACCAGAGACCTGGAGGAGCACTGCAGCCAATCTAAATTCCAGAATATAAATGGAAAGATATTTCTATGCATTTCATCTTAGGACTACCCAAGACGACGAACGGATATGAAGCTATATGGGTGATTGTGGACAGATTGATAAAGTCTTCCCACTTCTTAGCAATCAAGATGACCTACTCGACTGAGCAACTGACTCAATTATATGCTAGGGAAATTATCAGACTACATGGGATTCCTAAGATCATCATTTCTGATAGAGATGGTCACTTTATTTCCCATTTCTGGGAATGTGTGGGCACGGCTATTATTCAAGATCGCTTTCATCCTCGACGACTGATGCAGAAAGGGTGAACCAAGTACTGGTGGATATGTTACGAGCTTGCGCCTTGGATTTCAAAGGGAGATGGTGGCGATACTTATGCTTGGCAGAATTTGCCTATAATAATAGCTACCAAGCTACTATTGGAATGGCGCCCTACGAGGCTCTATACTGGAGGAGATGTAGATCTTCTATATGCTGGTATGAGGGTGGTGAAAAGAAGGGGATGGGACTCTAAAAAGATTTCATTGACGACACCACCCGAGCTATACAGAACATCCGCCAAAGAATTAAAACTGCTCAGAGCCGGCAAAAGAGCTATGCGGATATATGGAGTACACCGTTGGAATTCGAAGTCGGGGATTTGGTATTCCTCAAAGTAGCCCCGATGAAGGGAATGATGAGATTCGAAAGGAAGGGTAAGCTGAGTCCGCGCTACGTGGGACCGTATCCGATACTGAAGAGAGTCGGCAAGGTAGCTTACGAGCTAGAGCTGCCTCAAGAGATGTTGGCTATTCACAACGTGTTCCACGTTTCGATTCTCAAGAAGTGCATTTCCAGTACAGACCAAGTGATTGAGCCACAAACAGTGCAAGTTCAAGGGGACCTGAGTTATGAAAGTCAGCCTATCCAGATACTAGACCGAGGAGTCAAAAGACTAAGGAATAAAGAGGTGGCCTTAGTGAAGGTCCTGTTGCAAAGTCAACGGTACGAAGAAGCCACCTGGGAACGCGAGGAGGACATGAAACAGAAGTATCTAGAGTTGTTCTAAGTTTCGAGGATGAAACTTTTAAAATGTATGAAGGACTGTAACTCTCGTAAAATTCCTAGCAAATTTTATAAGAATGTTTGCATGATTATAATGGGCTTCTATGTGGGATCTTTCAAAAATAAAAGAGAATAGAGCCAAAAAAAAAAAGGATGCATGGCACAGGGTTTGAACCCTAAACCTCCAAGAAAGTAACTAAACCTTAAGATGCAAGTGATAACCAAAAGCCTAACAGGGGTGTGCTATTAGAAGGGTAAGGGAAAGGATAGATAAGGGTGGGGAGGCAAAGGGACACCTTCACTTAGAATAAATAGGAGTAAGTGAGGAGGCAAGAGAACAACAAGTCATTCTCTTCTTCCTTCTTCTTCCACCACCAAAACCCATCCTCTCCTTCCCCCATTTTCGAAACCTCAAGAAGAAAAAAAGAGGCCTTGTCTTGACACCAAGGGTATATTTCTTATAGTAAACCAAGCGAAAGGATGTAAGTAATCCCCTCACCTGCAGTACAAGTTGTTTTGAGTGATTGAATTCTTAAAAACCTCCCTTGGAAGTTTCGGCCATGATCATGTTTGTGCTTACTAATGATCTTCCATGCCATGCTATATATACATATGATGTTGACATGATGATACTTAGACCTTGTGTTAGTATGTTTGAGTGTTTGATTTCCTAAGACCTTCCCTTGGAAGTTTCGGCCAAGTCCCTACTTGTGTTTACTAATAATATTCCAAGCCATGATATATATATATATGTGATGTTAACATGATGATAGTTAGACCTTGTGTTAGTATGTTTGAGTGTTTGATTTCATAAGACCTTCCCTTGGAAGTTTCGGCCAAGTCCCTATTTATGCTTACTAATGACCTTCCATGTCATGCTATATATATATATATGATGTTAACATGATATTAGTTGACCTTGTGTTAGTATGTTTGAGTGTTTGATTTCTTAAAAACCTCCCAACCAAGTTTCGGCCAAGACCATGTTTATGGTTACTAATGATCTTCCATACCATGATATATATATATATGATGTTAACATGATGTTAGTTAGACCTTGTGATAGCATGATTTGTTTATGTCACTACCTTATGTCCATGTTAATTGTACTAATGTATGCTTATGTTATGCTCATTGCATCATGATGTACATGCTTATGTTTCATGTCCACTAGGGCACACCTATGTTATGCATTGTTTAAGTATGTATGATGAAATGCCTAAGAGATGCTTCCCTATGAATGGGCACTAAGAGCACTCTTTATGTTATGACAAGGAACATGACATGCTATTTTACTTTTGTATGGCTTGTACTGGACCCTAGCAAGGTCCATGGGATGGGCTCCTACGTGCCCCTAGGTTGACGGTCATAGTACGGACCTAGTATGGGATGGGCTCCTACGTTGCCCCTAGGTCGACGGTCGTAGTACGAGCCTAGTACCCTAGTAGGTTCTGGATTAGCTACCTCGAATCTATTTAAGGATGCACGCAAAATGATGTATGTGGTACAATGTCGGGCCCTCATGTTGAGATTTATGTTTAAGTACCTATAAAATATATGTTTTCAAAGAACATCTTGCATATACCCATTTCATGTCTATGTGATTATCATGTTTTTATGAATTCTAGTCCTATGTTCCTAAATGATCATGTTACGACTTTTATATGAATGATATGCCTATATGTTGTCTAGATGAACATGTCATGTTTTTATGAATTCTAGTCCTATGTTCCTAAATGATCATGTTACGACTTTTATATGAATGCTATGCCTATATGGTGTCTAGATGAACATGTCACTATTTTTATGAATTCTAGTCCTATGTTCCTAAATGATCATTTTACGACTTTTTTATGAATGCTATGCCTATATGTTGTTTAGATGAACAAGTCATGTTTTTATGAATTCTAGTCCTATGTTCCTAAATGATCATGTTACGACTTTTATATGAATGTTATCCCTATATGTTGTCTAGATGAACATGTCATGTTTTTATGAATTCTAGTCCTATGTTCCTAAATGATCATGTTACGACATTTATATGAATGCTATGACTATATGTTGTCTAGATGAACATGTCACTATTTTTATGAATTCTAGTCCTATGTTCCTAAATGATCATGTTACGACTTTTATATGAATGTTATGCCTATATGTTGTCTAGATGAACATGTCACTATTTTTATGAATTCTAGTCCTATGTTCCTAAATGATCATGTCATGACTTTTATATGAATGCTATGCCTATATGTTGTCTAGATGAACATGTCAATACTCTATGTCTAATCCCCGATGTAGGGCTTTTGTAAGTAGTAAAGGATCTTACTAATCCTATGTGCTTATAGTTTCATGTTTCTCTTGTACTGCAAAAAAGGGTAAAAAATGGCTAAACTAAAGTGAGCAGCAAAAGGGGAAAAGTGTGTGTGGCAGTGGAATGGTGGAAGAGATCTATTTTATGTTCCAAGACTTATGCATGTTTCAAAGCTTTGCTTGTTAGTTGTTAAGAGTTGATCACTACTTTATGTTTTGATGGTCGGCTACTTGGTGTTAACTTAGACTTATTTTGAGGGTTATACTTGATGTGAAACTATACTCGGTATGTTTTATGAAACCTTGGCATGTTAAGCACTTGATTTAGTTAAAGAATTGCTAAGAACCTTCTTATCCTGATTGAATTGTTAAGTGATAGAGAACTATGCACTTAGATGATACTTTGAATGCCTCATTGATGTCCATGTACTCTATACTTGTGTTTAGGCTCCCATAACTCCATTATGTTGATTATCATGAATTTGAACCAAGTAGTGTCCTTATGAAATGATCATGTATGCTTAGTAGTTCACCTCCTACTCATAGTGTACTATAAGTTGTTACATGGTTAAGAATGTTGAGTTATTTGCATTGTTGAAGGTAAATGCATGTTCCATTTTTTAAGTTTAAATTCTTCCGTTGTATATGCACGCATGTATGTTCGCGTTGCGCCCTTCCTCCCCTTCTAGATTATGAGAAAGGACGGGCGTGACAGGGTGGACATCAACACTTCTCTTCTTACCCACTATAGCCGAATCGAGGGCTTACAACCACTTCAATGAGGCCGAGCTAATACATATCTCCTCCCTACTTCTCCATTAGTCGGGGGAACCACAATTTACAGGAAGAAACTTAGGCGAGACCGAGAGCATACAAATTTCTTTGTTGGATGAGGTGATACTTCTCTCCCCCCTGCTTTACCACTAGTCAAGGAAATTATCGGTGCAATCGGCCTAGGTCATGATTGACCAAACTCTAGTTGGACTCAAGTAGTGTTTTGATGTTTGACAATGTTTTGGGAGATTTTTGGTGCAATTGACCTGGGTCATGATTGACTGGACTCGAGTTTGATTCGAGGGGTATTTTGATGTTTGATGATGGTTTGGCCATTGTTTGACTATATGGTTGACATGGGGTTGACCATATGATGGAGAAGTCCAAGTCTTGTGTACTTGGCATGGAAAGTCCAAGCTTGAGTCTTGGCAAATGGAAATTCCAACATGGGTTGGCAAAGGAAGTCCAAGGGGTAATATTGACGGCATAAAGTCCAAGGATAGAGTCTTGGCAGCATAATTCCAATGGTTTGGTGCCGTAAAGTCCAAGCGGTAGTCTAGGCAATGTAAGACCAAATGTGCCTTGGCGGTGTAGACCACGTTAGTATGACAATAGCTTATGGAAGCATCTAAAGGCTAGCATATGGAAGAACAAATCATGGATGACTTGGAGGGATCCGATGGGCATGAGGCTGATGGAGGTGGCTAGAAAGCATAGGTCTAGGCTAAGGGTGGTCTAGCAAGTATGAGGGTATTATACAAGGGGTTAAACTTCATGTTTGAGATTTGTCAGTCGACTGGGGTTATGGATAAGTTGACTGGTCAAGTGTTTTGACATTTGGCAGCCGAGTTGACTTGTATCAGTCAACTGAGACTATGACCAGTTGACTGATAAGAGTCAACTAGCATTCGACTATAGGAAATGACTTGTCAGTCGATTGCCAGAATTAGTCAGTCAACTGATGGCCTGATCAGTCAACGGATATGGTGATCAATCGATTGATGGTCGATATTTTGGAGATAGAAAGTTTTCAAGTCAACTGTTAGGGTTTGACAATCGAGTGATGGCTCTATCAGTCGACTGATGGGCATAATCAGTTGACTGATGGCGTATCTGTTGGAACTTATCGAACGTGGCTCGGGCCATTGTGAGACAACGGCTACAGGAGTAGTCGACTGATGGTCTCGATCAGTCCATTGCTAGGAAAAATCCAGCCCAAATGCAAGTTATAAAAGTAGCTCATGGAGAGGGATTTGGCTATCGATTTCTTGGGCGATTTGGAGCGATTTGCTGGTGCAAATCAGGGTCTTCAAAGCTAGTCAAAGGCAATCAACAAGGAAGCTTCCAAAAGATCTTTTGTAATGTGTTCTTAAAATTCTTTTGTTGTATTTACTTGTATATGCTTGTTGTTCATTGTATTACTTAGGGTAATCACTTGTACGAGGTTTCTTCACCTCCGACGTGTTGTCGAGAAGGAGTGTTTTGATTAGTGGTGTTGTTTGCATCGCTAGAGCTCATTTGAGCTCAATCCGTGGAGTAGGAACCTTGAGGTTCCGAACCACGTTACATCCTTTTGTATTGGTGTATTTGTGTTTGTCTTGTGTATTTGTCTCTACATGTGTATTTCTATATTCTATTGTGCTAACGACGATTGTAGAGATGAAAGCACGAACCATACCCATCGACGCATCAAAATGCTATTCACCCCCTCTAGTGGTCATCAATGTTCCAACATTTGGTATCAGAGCATGTCCGCTCTTCAAGGTTTAACAAATAAGGGAGCATCGCTAAAGGGTGAAGAAGAAGATGGATTTCCAAGAAACATTTGGATGGGATATCAACACGTCGGTCTCGTATGCGCTTTGTGGACGAGAAGGCTTCAATCAGTGGAAGGCAAGGATTGAAGAGTTCATCATGATGAGGGATCTTTAAGAATGGTCCACCTTGATGGAAGATTTGAGTATTCGAGAGGGCTAAAGGGTGGTTTTCTCAAAATGAAGAAGTGGACCGATGAACAAATCCAAGAATTCGAGAAAAATAAGAAGGTAATAAAATTCTTGGTTGAATTGATTCCTAACGACATTTTGTGCAGTTTAGGTGATTACATGGATGCCAAGGAGCTATGGAGCCAAGTGGCAAGATTCCATGTGAACCCACAACCGATCCAAGAAGAAAAGGAAGAGGAGGAGTGCTCATCCTCTCAAGCTCAAGAAGAAGCAAGCACATCTTCATCCCAAGAGCTTGAGGATTCGGAGGTTGATAGGAAATCAACATTCGGATCAGAAGAGGTGGAAGAAGTGGAAGAGGCCTCCACCTCTAGGATTGAGGGGGAGGAGAGACCTGTTAGTATTAGCCCTTAGTGACAATCATGAGATGATTGATTAGGGATCATGTGTATCATATTTCATTAATAAAAGGCAAATATTGTTTATTATATTTACTTTATTCATGTGCCAGCTAAAATAAATATAATAATGTCCTTGAATAGTAGGTTCTAATCTACAGTATATTAATTGGTAGAATTGATTATGAGAAGCTGTAGATAACACTATTCTTAATATTCCTTGTTAAGTATTAATAGACAAGGGCAATATTAATACATTGAGACTAGCATGTAAGTCAATGGATGATTTGATCTCACAAGTCATGGATATGTGATATCACATTGACACATGGGTATATATATTGGAGAATATATATACTGAATTAACCCACCATGAGAAAGTGTCATGGATCGTTATATGAGTGTCATATACTTTCTCATGTGACTATTGGTATGAATAGTCCTTAGACCTTAATTCACTACGGTTCCCTACATAAGGAGTTATGTACTTTGGTATCGTCTAACGTCACACCGTAATAGGGTGCACTATAACGGCAATCACTGGGTATGTAACGAATTATGCGGAGGGACATGAGTGATGTAGATGAGATCTATCCCTCCTATATGACGGGAGTGATATCTTTGGCCTCTTGATAGAGTAGTACCACGAAATGCATGGTCATGCTCAAATGAGTCAATATGAGATATTGAGCTCATTTGTTTGAGTGAGTATACTTGGGGATCAAGAAACATAAAGATCGATAAGGGGATGACACAGTCTATGCCTCATTGATCGATCTAAGATATCAGAGATAGAAGGACACTACCATACATGATAATAGTCACGGAAAGGTTGTCGGATCTCGACGATCTTGTAGCTTGGGTAGCAATGATGTATTGCTAGATGCCGCTCATTGCTTATGTATCTAAAATGGTTTTAGATACATTGTCAATGTTACAAGAGCCTATAGGGTCACATACAAATGACATTTTGTTTTGGAGATAGTTTCTTTTAGTTGGACTAAAAGGACAATTGAGCATATGACCAAGACTTGAGTTAGACTCAAACTGGTTAAACTTGAGTTAGACTCAAACTGGTTAAACTTGAGTTAGACTCAAGTTGAACCATGGAAGATGATTCATCATCATGCATGATTAATTTGATTAATCATGCATGGGAATACCAAGGGCCTTGGTATTCATGATGAAGAAGAATACCAAGAGTCATGGTATTCATTAAGAGATTAAGAGTTGTCTTAATGAGGAGATCATGGGAATTGATGGCTAGTGGCTTAAAAATGCTTTGAACGTGCAAAGCAAGAGGCTAGATCATTTTTTTGGGCGTGCAAGCCAAAAGCCTAGAGAAAAGTTCTCTCATCCCTCTCCTTCCTCTCCTTCTTCTTCCAAAGAGTTCTTGGCATTTTGCTAGGGGTTGCTAGCACAACGTGACTCCAAATTGAGTGGGTGTCAGTGTGGATACCATAGTGATACGGTTATCCTTACCGTATTGAGATTCGACAACATTTGGAAAAGTGGAATTGCGAAGGGCATGCATCAAAAGTATATTCCTCATCTAGATAAGATCTACACTAGATTAAAGAAAATGACTTATATAGTTTTCATGGATCTCTGGTGGGATCCAGTATAATTAGTGATTCCGCTGCGGTTGTGTGAAGTATTCGCCCGCGATGTTGTGAACATCAGATTCGGAATTTCCCTACAAGACCATCCACTCCGCAGCATCAAGAAGAAGCTTCTACTTCTGATCAAGAAGAAGAGCAAGCCCAAACTTCCACCATTGACCTAGGTAACTCAAACACATTAATTCAAAATAATAAAAAAATATTATGTGTTTTGAGTGTAGGGAATATGGGCACTATAAAAGCAAGTTCCCCAAGAAAGTCAAGAAAAGTCAACTGACACCAAAATCTCAAGAAAAGGCCAAGGATGTCGGTCCCCCAGCCATTAAGAGCAAGGAGCACATGGTGTGCTTCAAGTGCCACTAAAGAGGGCATTATAGGAGTCAATGTCCTAGGGGGAAGAAGAAGACTTACGAGAGAACATCACATGTAGGGGGAGCTAAGGCAAACCCCAAGGTAACATTTAAGTATGCTTCTACTTCAATTAATAGTCAAAAGCATGCTAGAAGTAATCTTGATATTTATCATAAAGATCATGCTAGAAATAGTAAACTTTATTGCTTAGGTGCAAAGTCTTGTCATTTTAGGAATAAGGAGAAATTTGGGACTAATGTCCCTAAAATAATTTTACCTAAGGCAAGTATTAGGAAAATAGAAGACCATCTAGGTTTTAATCCAAAGAATTCTAGACATATGCCTAGGAAGGGCAACAATGATCAAATAAACAATGGGCCCACCAAATTAGAGAAATTAGAGTTAGAAAATCAAGTCTTGAGGTCAAGGCTTGAGAAAATGGAAAAGACCCTTGAAAAGATGCAACATCAAATTAAAGGGTCAAATTTCCAAAATCTAGGGTCTATGAGTCAAAGTCAAAGGCCTAGGAAACAAAAATCCTCAAGGGGCAAAAATGGTTTGGGTCACAAACCTAAGCCCAAGAAGACTTATCATAATGTTTCATTCGATTATGGAACTAAACCTAAGTCTAGGAAGGTCATGGTTACTAGGGAATGCATCCCTAAAGGTAACCAAGGTGTGTGTCAAGTGGCTAGGGTTTCGAAGAAACCTAGGGAGGCCACTAAGAAGGTTACAAGGAGAGTCACCCCTAGAGCTAACCTAGGTAATACCATAATGACCAAGGCTACCAAACCTAAGAGGGTCATTAGGAGGGTATCTAGGGAGGTCATCCCTAATGAATACCTAGTAAACCCAAGGAGCTCAAATAGGTTTTGGATTCCTAGGAGTGTGATCGACTCACGCTAAATGGGTTAGGTTGTGCCAACTTTAAATGAATAGGTAGTTAACCTAACCTTGGTAAAGGCGGCACTTTAGGTCATTTTCAAGGTTATGGATACCTTGGAAATGTGTTTTGATCATAATCCTAAAGGCTTTTAAGATGTGCCAATATATTTTTGAAGATTATGAAAAATCAATCAAATTGCCACAAATTAGGTTTAGAGGTCATAGTGTGTCATTTTTGGGTTTTTGGCACACTTGGAAGAAAAGTGGTAATATGACAAAATAAATTTAACCTTAACAAATGGCAATTAATATTAAAATTTAGGTATTATATACCTTTATATTTTATTTGCCATGATTGATTTTCCATATAACATGTCATGACATCATATTTATTTTTATCATTTATATGTCATGAATATGCTTAGGTTTTAGTTTTAATGTCATGTATGCTTAGGTTATATCATATGTCATACTTATTTATGTTATCATTTATGTCATGATCATTCATGCATTAATTAAAATTGATTTAAGGACAATGGCATGACTTGAAGTCTCATGTATAAGGGAACCAAGTAGTGTTGCCTTAGAAAAATGCATGAAACCTTAATTTAAGATGAACAAAACTCACATCTCACATCAAATTGATATGTGTGTGTTTTCAAACACCCTAGACACATGTGAGATGCTAGGAAATGAGTTAAGTTCAAGGTGCATAGTTTTTGCATCTAGATGAACTCAAACTCATCTTATACCATGAATGAATCATGAGGAAAGCTTGTGTACAAGTCATGTGCATTAAGCTCATAGACCATGGTTCAATATAAAGTTTTAAAACTATTTCAAAATCATTTTGAAAAACCTGGGTGTAGTCTATCTTTCGATAGAAGTCACCATTGATGATGTTGATACAAAGTGAGCTCAAAACAATGAAGTTTTTTTCTCATTTTTGAACTTTGTATCATTTTCATTATATTGTGGGTAAATTATTTTTCATATATTTTTCACTCATTGTATTTGACATAAGTATTATACATATGAAGTTTCAAGAATTTTCAAAATATGTATATTTACTTATGAATTTTTGAAATTCATTTTCTATTTTTGATTTATGCATTTTGCAGATATCAGTTGGCTGCTGCTTGATGGCAGTCGACTGATGCATAGGGTAGTCAATTGATTATTGTCAGAGTCGACTGCCAACGGTGATTTCGGGTAAACAAGGATGTTTAGCCCATGTCTCAGCCATGTTAGGCAACCCTAACTGCTTCTAACCCTATGATATGCTTTAGGAAGCATTGGAAAGAGTGAAAATCCATTAGATATGGATTAAAAGAGTTGTTTAGGATGTGTATCAATTTTAAGGTGTGTGAGAGTTCATGTTTGAACTTTTGCCCTTAATTTTGATTGTTTAGTGTTTCTATTGGCTTAGGGACTCTCCAAGAACATTGTTGGTTCAATGGTCAAGGGGGAGCAAGCCTTTAGGGGGAGGTTGTTGGATCTTTGTAATGGCTAGAGGGGGGGGGGGGTGATTGGCCTTTCTTTGTTTCTACAAAAACGTTAACGGAAGCAATACAAATACAAATAAGAAACAAGAAAACAATGCTAACACCCGATGTACGTGGTTCGGAGATGACGCTCCTACTCCACGGTAATCCGTAAGGTGGATTAGCCCTAGCCAAGCTTCACTAAATCCTCCTTTGGATGAACCAAGGTGGAGAAACCTTGTCTTATAATGCTCTCCTTTTCTTTACAATGATGGAAGATTAAAACTAGAGAAGAGGAGGTTTAGAATCACAAAAGCACTTGAAGAAAGCTTGGTAAGCACAAAGGTGTAGCTAGGAATGAGAGCACTAGTTTCACTAAGATCCCCAAGGCCCCTTCTTATAGAAGAAGGGATGTTTTCCCTGTTGGGCTTCAATCAATTGACTGATGCTCACCATCAGTCGACTGCCACCGAAGCCAACGACTTTTGAACAAGCAGATCCGCGGAGATACGTAGCCGCAATTTCCAATGGCCAAGTGAGCAGTCGACTGATCACTTCATCAGTCGACTGATGAAGCGATCAGTCGAGTGATCGCTGCACGGAGTCGAGTGAGACTCCACTCTGTACCTGTTTTCGGCATGATCAGTCGACGTAGCGATCTTGGCGATTGGTGATTGCACGATCGATCATTCGGCTCTTGGCAGTCGACTAATTGTTAGGGTTTTACCTTAACTCAGTCGAGCAACTGACCAGTCGACTGATACATCATATCAGTCGACTGATACTCATCAAGTATGAGTAATTTACACTTGATTTTACCCCTAGACCTAGACTCAACCTTCTAGCTCTTCATTAAGCCTTGTGCCTCCAGGATCCCTCCGAGTCCGCGACTTGTTCATCCTTTGCGCTTTGCTTCCAAGAGCTTCCTTCGGTTTTGTCATGTCTTGGGTTTTCCTTTGCCAAGGCGTGCTTGGACTTTACGCCGCCAAGTCTACATGCTTGGACTTATGCTGCCAAGACTTACCTTTGGACTTCTTTTGCCAAGGTTCACTTGGACATTACGCTGCCAAGACTACAAGCTTGGTCTTACGCTGCCAAGTCCATCCCTTGGACTTCCTTTGCCAAGGTTCACTTGGACTTTATGCTGCCAAGACTACAAGCTTGGTCTTATGCTGCCAAGTCCGTCCCTTGGACTTTCCTTGCCAAGATCATACTTGGACTTCTCTTTTACCAAGTCTTCATCCTTGGATTTCCCTGTCACTTAAACATGTTCACAATTAGATCACAAAGCATTGCCTAACTTAGATGATTCTCCAAACATCAAAATATATAAATGCTTGGGGCATTGTTGCACCAACAATCTCTCCCTTTTTGATGTTTGACAATCATTTAAGTTAGGTCTTTTAAAGATACACACATAATCATATTTTCAATATGAATTCTAACTTAAACATTCCTTCTCCCCCTTTGACATACATCAAAAAGAGAAGGATTCATAAATGAAAGAATTAAAGGTGTTGTATCTTGGACTAAGGTATAAGATTGATATTAAGCTCCCCCTTAATCCAAGATATGCTTCATGATGTGTAAATAATATTTGAAGCAAAGCATAACAAAAATTCAAAAATTAAGTCCTAACTTTGCACCAACAATGGAAGTTTGGGAATGAAAAGATATATTTTATGAAACTCCCCCTAAAACACTGCATAAAACAGTCCTAAAAATTTGTTTATACTCAATATTATCATGCTATAGTTTTAGGACATCAAAGATACACTAAATATCAGAAAATGGAGCTATTTATCAGAAAACACAGTGTATCAGTCGACTGGTTTCTGAACCAGATCATCGCTATGCTCGAATCCAATTTCAAATTTTTCAAATTTAACTTCAGTAAAGTGTTAAAAATTCTAGAAAACTCGAAAAATCATGAAATTTTGTGTACACATTTCTGAGATCATACTTTATTAAGGAAAAATAGTTTGAAAAATATATGTTTTCCAGATTTTAAGATTGATACAAACTTGGAAACTAACAAAAGGTCTAAAAATTTTGCAAACTTTGTATCACTTTTGTGTTTCACTTGAGAACTATTTTTTTTTCAAAATATGATGAACATAGTTTAAAATATATATGATTTGGAATTTCCAACTATGTTCTTAGAGATATGTATTCATTACTTGAATACAAGCCTTCCCGATGATTGGTCCATGAAGTATTCATGTCTCTAGGTGTGTCATTGGCTCATAGTAATGCATCATAACAAGCATGATGAGCCAAGTACACCTTCCCTATCATCTCACATGTTCCTAAATGTCTCAATACAAAAATCAAGGTTGCTTAAGGCTTTTGTGAGATGCATTAAGGTATAAGGCTAACATATGAATATGGGATCATGTAAACCTAGAATTTTACTCTACAAAGCACATACCAAGCTCTCTCCTTAATGATGAAAATTTAGTTTCGGGAAGAGCTTTGGTGAAGATATCGGCAAGGTTGGACTTAGATTCTACATAATTAAGTTTAATGTCCCCTCTTGCCACATGATCTCTTATGAAGTGATGTTTCACTTCAATGTGCTTGGTCCTAGAGTGATGTACCGGATTTTTGGTCAAGTTGATGGTACTCACATTGTCACAATAAACTTTAATATTAGAGTAGTGTAGCTCATAGTCCTCAAGAGTATGTCTCATCCAAAGTAATTGAGCTACACAATCACCCATAGCCACATATTCGGCTTCGGTGGTTGATAAAGCAACACAATGTTGCTTCCTACTACTCCAACTAACTAGGGAGGACCCAAGAAATTGGCATCCACCTCTAGTACTCTTCCTATACAATTTGCAACTGGCATAATCGGAATCGGTATAGCCAAGCAACTCAAAAGACCTAGTCCTAGGATACCAAAGTCCTACATTTAGGGTGCCTTTAATATATCTTAAAATTCTCTTAACGGCTACTAAATGTGATTCTTTGGCACAAGATTGGTATCTTGCACACATACCTATCGCAAATAAGATATCGGGTTTACTAGCGGTTAGGTATAGTAGGCTACCAATCATACTCCTATAAAGTTTAAGATCAATTGATTTACCATCATGATTACTATCTAGTCTAGTGCTAGTGGTCATAGGAGTGGTTATAATTTTGGCATTTTCCAAACCAAATTTCTTGATCATTTCATTTGCATATTTGGTTTGATAAATATGAATCCCTTCATTGGTTTGCTTGACTTGTAACCCTAGGAAAAAGTTAAGCTCTCCTACTAAACTCATTTCAAATTCATTCTCCATGTTTTTTATAAAGTCTTGAAGAAGATCATCATTTGTTGACCCAAAAATAATGTCATCAACATATACTTGGGCTATGAAGATATCCTTTAATGTTGACTTTATGAACAAAGTTTGATCTACTTGGCCTCTTCTAAAATCCTTAGAAATTAAGAAGGATGACAATCTTTCATACCATGCCCGGGGAGCTTGTTTTAACCCATATAACACTTTCCTAAGCTTATATACGTGGTTTGGATAATCTAGGTTTTCAAACCCGGGTGGTTGTTCTACATATACTTCTTCCTTAATATAACCATTTAGGAATGCCAATTTAACATCCATTTGATAAAGTTTAAATCCCATATAGGAAGCATATCCTAAAAGAATTCAAATAGACTCTAACCTAGCAACCGGGGCATAAGTCTCATCATAGTCAAGCCCCTCAACTTGATTGAATCCCCTAGCAACCAACCTAGCCTTATTTCTAGTGATATTTCCTTGGTCATTTAGCTTATTCCTAAAGACCCATCTTGTAGTAATTATGGTGCTATCATTTGGTCTAGGTACTAACTCCCATACTTGACTCCTCTCAAATTGAGCCAATTCATCTTACATTACCAAAATCCAATCCGGATCATGTAATGCATCATTGATCGATTTTGCCTCAATTTGTGAAATAAGAGCTACTTGACTAGTAGGAGCTCTATGAAATGACCTAGTTCTTACTCCTTGAGATAGATCTCCTACTATTTGGTCAAGTGGATGATCTTGATGAGTTCTTAGGGTTCTAGAAGGGGTTTTAAATTGATCATTGTTATTTTCTACCCTCCTTTCATCATCGGAATCTCCTCTTCCTCCCCCTTGATCATTACCCCTTATGGTTAAATTTTGAAGTTTTTGGGTAATGTTTTGATTATTGTCATTAATATCCTTATAAATGGAGGACTTTCTAGGGTAGGTACTAGTGGTTTCATCAAATTGAACATTAGAGGACTCTTCAATCCCTTGGGTTCTCTTATTGTAGACTCTATATCCTCTACTCGTGGATGAGTATCCAACTAGAATTCCCTCATCCGCTTTGGATTCAAATTTTCCTAGGTTATCTTTTGTGTTTAAAATGTAAACTTTACATCCAAAGACTTTGAAATAATGAATTGTGGGAATGGTCCCATTCCATAATTCGAATGGTGTCTTTCCTAAAAACCTATGGATTTGAACCCTATTTTGGATATAGCAAGCGGTATTAACCGCTTCCGCCCACAAGTAACTAGGTAGAGAATATGCATTAAGCATAGTCCTAGCCGCCTCTTGTAGGGTACGATTTCTCCTTTCCACCACCCCATTTTGTTGGGGTGTTATAGGACAAGAGAACTCATGCTTGTACCTTTGCTCTAAACAAAATTGTGAAAATTTAGAATTCTCAAATTCACCACCATGATCACTACGGATCCGGTTGATTTTGAGACTCTTTTTATTTTCAACCCTTTTACTAAATCCTATGATTATTTTTAAGGTATCATCCTTATGTTTCATAAAATAGACCCAAGTATACCTAGAAAAATCATCTACTATAACTAAACAATATTTGCTACCATTTAAAGAAGGAGTACTATGGCAATCAAATAAGTCAAGATGCAAGAGTTCTAACGGTAAAGAGGTATTAGTTAAGGTTTTACCTTTGTGTGATGTCTTTGTTTGTTTTCCTTCTTGGCATGCATCACACATTTTGTTCTTGACATACTTGATCTTTGGTAGCCCTTTGACCAACTCCAACTTGGCTACCTTGGCTATGTTTTTCATGTTGATGTGCCCCAATCTCCTATGTCATAGCCAACTTTCTTCTTCTTTTGCAACAAGACACTTAGTAGAAATGTTAGAAGCATATGAAAGATCAACATAATAGATATTTGATTTCCTATATCCAACTAACATACAATCACTTAATTCCTTGTGTCTAATCATGCATTTAGAAGATTCAAAATAAACATGATAGCTTGCATCACAAAGTTGACTAACACTTAATAAATTAAATTTCATATTTTCAACTAGTAAAACTTTGTGAATGACAATTTTGGGGGATACCTCAATTGTATCTCTACCTAATATCTTGAGTTTTCCACTATTTCCAAAATACACCACTCCCTTCTTCACATACTTAATTGTTGAGAACTTGCTCACATCCCCGGTCATGTGTGTTGAGCAACCGCTATCCACGATCCACATACCTTGCTCTCCTACCTAAATCACATGATAAACACAAGCTTTTGGTACCCAAACATTTGGACAGGTAACATTAAGTAAAAACTTCTTAGGTACCCATGCTTTCTTAACCTTATCCTTAATGGTTGCTTTTCTATTAATTAATGAGATATAAGCAACTTCTTTTTCTTTTGGCATGTATCCTACACCGGCCTTGTTGTAAACGGCTCTTTGTCGGATAAGGATCATGTCAAGATATTTTGAGCCATTTGTAAATTTCTCTAAGCATGCCTTTAACTCACTAACCTCATCCTTATGTTTATCATTCTCTTCCTTAAGTGTGCAAGAATCAACATGTGAAGGTTTTTCATTCCTAATGCCCTTTAGTTATACCTTCATGCTTCTAACCTTAGATTTAGACTTATCTAGAGCCTCTTTAAGATAAGCAATTGATTTATAAAGAAGCTTAACTTTAGGAGAGTTCATTACCTCATCGTCACTAGATGACGATTCATCACTTGAAGAGTCTTCTTCTTGGCTTGATGTACCGGAGTCATCTCCTAGGGCCATGAGTGCCACATGGCGTGTGACGTGGCAAAGCTCATCATCGGAGGAGGAATCTTCAACATTTGGTGTGTCCCATGTGGTTTGAGCCATCATAGCCTCCTTCTTCTTCTTCTCCTTCCTTTCCTTCTTTTTCGTTTCTTTTTCTTCTTTCTTCTTTAGCTCAGGGCAATTTGGCTTTATGTGCCCCTTCTTATTGCAAGCATGGCAAATCACATTGTTATTAAAATTTGAATTACCACTAAACTTACCTCTTGAAGAATGAGACCCCTTCCTTGCTTCTCTATTCTTGAACTCCTTTGATTTTCTATAGAGTTTCTTGACAAAGTGGGCCATCTCACTAGACGAGTCTCCATCACTACTTGAATCACGCTCTGACTCGGATGATGATGACACTTCTTTCCTTTCTTTCTTCTTCTTTTCCTTCTTTTCAACAAATAGAGCTAAACCCTTTTCCTTAGAGGACATGTTAGTTTGCTCATGCAATTCAAACTCACAAAATAATTCATCAATTTTAATTTGAGAAAGATCCCTAGTTACCTTAATAGCATCAACTATAGAAGTCCATAGAGAAGTTCTAGGAAATGCTTGAAGAATGTACCTTACCAAGTCCCGGTTGTCAACTCGCTCACCTATGATGTGGAGTCCATTCACAATCTCCTTAAACCTTCCATGCATTTGGCTTATGGTTTCATGGGTCATCATTTGGAAGGCTTGAAGTTGTCCAATTAGCAAGTCCTTCTTGGCCCTCTTTGACTCCTTGGATCCTTCATTTAGCTCAATGAGCTTTTCCCATAACTCCATGGCGGATTCGAAAGGCCCCACCTTGTTGAGTTGCTCCATTGTAATACCGCATTGGATGGTGAGTACCGCCTTTGCATTTGATTCGAACCTCCTATTCATTTCCCTTGTCCAATCATTGCTTGGAATAGGGTTTCCATGTTCATCCACCGGTTCCTCGAAGCCATCTACAATGCTATGCCAAATCTCAATATTACTCAATAGATAATACTTCATCCTACCTTTCCAATACGCAAAGTGACTCCCATCGAAGAGCGGTGGCTTGGCGGTGCTATATCCCTCTTGAAGAGCTATTGATGCATTGGTTGATGGTGAGATTGTTGGGATTTTCCGAGCCGCAAAAACCGCTTTTTGCGTTGCGGAAACCTCGGAAGCCCCCGGCCACGGATCCGTGCGAAGAAATATTAAAACAAAACATGTATGTGCTTGTATAAAAAACCCTAGATCTACCTTAGATCTAAGAGATAAGAACGTTACCCTCGATGCGATGCCCTTCGCAAATCCCGCTCGTCCAAAAGTCCGCCGGAACTCGAGAGTGTCAAGTGCACACTCCTCTATGGTATCCACACAAGCAATAGGTGGAAGAAAAACACACTTGAGTGTGCTAGCACTCCTAGGGTGTCTCGGCAAGATGAGGAAGGAGAGGGAGAGAGCTTGAGAAGAAAAGTTCCAAGGTTGAAGATGAAGTCAATTAGCCACCAAAAATCAATACTCCATCTAATGGAGTGGCCGGCCACTTCATGGAGGGGGGTTACATGCATGCATGTAACTCCCATGACCCTTGATCTCCCTCATGATGTGGCATCAATTGACAAAGTCAATGATGATGTGGAGCATCATCATTGGCCACCCATGCCAAGTCATCACCATGACATGGCATTTGGTCAAGTCAAACTTGACCTTTCATCTTCCCTCTCAAGTCAAGTCAAACTTGACCTCTAATCTCCCATGGTTGATCAAATCTAACCACTTGACTCAAGTCAATTTAATTTAATGAATCTTTATTCATTAATTTAAATTGATTTGATGAATCAAATCTCAATTAGACTCATTCAACACTTGAATCAACTTGAGTCTAACTCAATTAGTCTAATTTGGATTACTCTTAATCCAATTTGGTTCATCCCATGAACCTAATCCTCATGGTTCATCATATGAACCTAATCTCCATCTAATTGCTCTTATGTGTGTGACCCTATAGGTTCTTGTAACGTTGGCAATGTCCCTAAATCGATTTAGGAACATAAGCAATGAGCGGTATCTAGCAACACATCATTGCTACCCAAGTTACAAGAATGTTGAGCTCCAACATCACCTTTGTGACTACTAATTGTGACTCTCACAATATGTGACAATGTCCCTCTATCCTTGACATCTAGATTGACCAATCGAGGCATAGACCGTGTCATCCTCGGTACAATCTAAATCTTGAACTCCAAGTAGACTCACTCTAATCAAATGAGCTCAATATCTCATATTGACTCATTTGGGCATGGCCATGCACTTCGTGGTCTCACTCTATCAAGAATATCGATATCACCCCCGTCATATAGGAGGGATAGATCCCATCTACATCACTCACATCCCTCCGCATAATTCGTTACATACCCAGTAATCGCCTTTATAGTCCACCCATTTACGGGTGACGTTTGACGAAGCCAAAGTATGCAACTCCTTATGTAGGGAACCATGGTGACTTCAGGTCTAAGGACTAATAGTCATACTAATAGCCACATGAGAAGTATATGACACTCATATAACGATCCATGATACTTTCTCATGGCGGGTCATTCAAGATACATTCTCCAATGCATACCCATGTGTCAACTTGATATCTCATATCCATGACTTGTGAGATCAAGTCATCTTGTTGACCTACATGTTAGTCTCTACGCATTAACATTGTCCCGAATGTTAATACTGACTAGGAATGATTAAGAGTAGTGTTCTCTATATCATCTCATTATCGATTCAACCAATCGATTGATATAGATAAGAACCTACTACTCAAGGACATTATTATATTTAGTTATTTGGCACCAATACAAGTAAATATAATAACCATGCCTTTATAAATAGGAATATGATACAATAAAGTCCATACAACAATCATCATGATTGGCTCTAGGGCTTTCACTAACAATCTCCCACTAGCACTAGTGCCAATCACCGTAGTATCTAATACCCAATGACCTAGTGTGACCATCATGCTTTTTCGCGGCAAAGCCTTGGTCAAGGGATCCGCGATGTTAGCCTCGGTACTGCAAATCTTCACATCTCCTCGATCGACAATCTCACGAATGAGATGGAAGCACCGATATATTCGCCTCGGTAGAATCAATAATCGTGGTCCCGCTTGGAACTCTTCCACCACAAAGCTACCTATTCAAGCAAAACACGAACCCCGACCGCGATCTATAATCATCCTCGGTGCTGAAGCCGCATCGCCAGAACCCTTTATACCTAGCTCTCATCGCTTCCAAATATCAAGAAATATTCTTTAGTCCTTCTCAAGTACTTAAGAATATTCTGATCGCTATCCAAAGGACGCCACCGATCCGATCGTATCTACTGCCATGCTCAAAGCATACGAGACATCGTGACGAGTACACAACATGGCGCATATGATAGATCCTATAGCAGTATGTGTAAGGGATCTTATCCATGCGGTCTCCTCTCTAGAAGTGGGACTTTTAGTCTTCGAAAGACTCACACCATGTGACATCAGCAGTAGTCCTTTCTTGGAATTCTGCATGGCAAACCGAAGTAATACCGTGTCAATGTATGTACTCTGACTTAGGCCAAGCAATCTCTTAGATCTATCTCTATAGATCTTGATGCCTAGAATACATGCTGCTTCACCTAAGTCCTTCATTGAGAAGCACGTCCCCAGCCAAGTCTTCACAGCATCAGTATAAGGGATGTCATTCCCAATGAGTAGTATGTCATCCACATACAATACAAGGAACACAACTGTGTTCCCATTAACCCTCTTGTAGACACAGGTTCATCTTCATTCTTGATGAAACCAAACTGCTTGATCGCATCATCGAATCAAGATTCCAAACCCGAGAAGCTTGCTTTAGCCCATAAATGGACCTTTGCATTGCATACCTTCCCAAAGATGTCGTGGATCTACAAAACCTCGTTGTGTCATGTACACATCCTCGAGTAAGTTTCATTCGTAAACGCGGTTTGACATCCATCCGCCAGATCTCATAATCGTGGTATGTCGCAATAGCAAGCAAGATCCGAATGGACTTAAACATCGCCATCGAGAAAAGGTTTCATCATAGTCAATACCATGAATTTGCTTGAAACCTTTAGCCAACAATCGCCCTTATAGGTATGCGTAAGTCCATCCATGTCGCCTTTTCTCCTAAAGACCCACTTACACCCAATGGGTTTGACTCTTCGTGGATCAACCAAAGTCCATACTTGGTTAGTGTACATGGATTCCATCTCGATCTCATGGCGCCTAGCCATTTCTCGTAACTGGGCTCATCACCTTCCTCGATAGAGGTAGGCTCATTCTCAATGAGCATAACGTCATCATGGTCGACAAGAGAAATGAGTATCTCTCAGCCGACGACGCACTCTATCGACCGCAAGAGGTAGGTCTACTTGAATGTGGTTGTTCCACAACTCTTGTGCAACAACCTCATCACCCACAATACTTTGTGGTTCCTGCTCAACCTCCATCAAGGCCTCAAGCTATGGTCCTTATCTTGAATTTCTTCAAGATCAAAGGTATTCCCACTAGTTTTTCTAGAAATAAAATCCTTTCTAGAAAAACCCCGCCTTTGCCACAAACACTTTGTGCCGATCGAATGTAGAAGTAATATCCTTTGTATCCTTGGGATATCCAACAAAATAGCACCTATCGGATTTGGGTCCCGCTTGTCCGAGACTTGACGCCGAACGTAAGCCTCACAACCCCAAATCCTCATAAAAGACATCTTGGGATTTTTCCCGTCCATATCATATATGGTGTCTTTACCACACCTTGGATGGTACACTGCTAAGGGTAAAGGTCACTGTGTCAGAGCATATCCCCAAAAGGATATAGGAAGATCTGTGTGACTCATCATAGATCGTACCATATCCAATAGGGTACGATTCCTCCTTTCGGATACACCATTCCACTGTGGTGTTCCAGGAGGAGTGAGTTGGGATAGAATCCCACACTCAGCTAGATAGTCACAAAACTCATGGCTAAGGTATTCACCACCTCGATCTGATCGAAGTATCTTAATACTCTTGCCAAGCTGGTTTTGTACTTCATTCTTGAATTCTTTGAACTTTTCAAAGGATTCAGATTTATGTGTCATAAGATACACATAACCATATCTACTGAAGTCATCAGTAAATGTAATGAAGTACCTGTAACCACCTCTAGCAGCAACATTGAAAGGACCACATACATCACTATGTATAAGTCCTAACAAATCTGTTGCTCTTTCGCTATGTCCACTAAAGTGAGTCTTGGTCATCTTGCCTAAAAGGCAAGACTCGCATCTCTCATATGATTCAAAATCAAATGAGTCTAGCAGCCCATCCTTATGGAGCTGAGATAAGCGACTCTCATTTATGTGACCTAAGCGACAATGCCAGAGATAGGTTTGGTTTAACTCATTTGATTTGAACCTCTTTGTACTTATGTTATAGATAGGGCTCTCTAAGTCTAGAAAGTAGAGTCCGTTCATTAGAGGTGCACTACAATAGAACATATCATTTAAATAAACTGAACAACATTTGTTCTTTATTATAAATGAAAACCCTTTCTTGTCCAAACAAGAAACTGAAATGATGTTCTTAGTTAAAGCAGGCACATAACAACATTCTTCTAATTCTAGTACAAGCCCAGAGGGCAGAGATAGATCATAAGTTCCTACAAAGAATAAAGAAGAACCCTTGCTCCATTGCCTACCAGTAGGTCCACCTCGCCTTTGTCAATGCCTGCTATTTCTCACCGCACATTGGTACAAATGTGAGATGCACATCCGATCTAATACCCATGATGAAGAAATAGATAGATTGACTTCTATAACATTTATATCCAAGTAGAAGTCTCACTTCTCTTCTTCTTAAGATCTTCCGTATGCCTCATACGCTTCGCAAAGGTGTCCTCGCTTCCTTGCAAGAAGCAAGCCCCTTCCTCGCTACCCCTCCTTTGGGTTTAAGTTCTTTGCCTTTGCCCTTGGCTTGGGACTTTCCCTTACCTTTAGGCTTGCCCTTGCCTTTCTTTTCTCGCACCATCAAAATGGTGTCGATTTACCTTCTTAAGGTTAAGCTCATAGCTTCTCAACATGCCGAGCATTTCAGTAATGGCTTATCAATTTCATTCATGTTATAATTCATGACAAATTGATCAAAGGCTCTTGGCAAAGATTGCAAGATTAGGTCAGTGGCCAACTCTTGGCCAAGTGGGAATCCCAGCCTTTGTAGGTTTTCTATGTACCTAATCATTTTGAGTACATATGTACCTACGGGAGTCCCGTCTTGCATTTTGGACCCAAATAATGCCTTAGAGACTTCATATCTCTCATGCCTAGCTTGTCCTTGATATAGTTGACGAAGATGTCCAACCATATCATAAGCATTCATGAACTCGTGTTGCTTCTGAAGCTCAGAGTTCATGGTCACGAGCATTAGACATGACACATCTAATGCATCATCTTGATGCTTCTTGTAAGCATCTTTGTCACCGTGAGGCATTGGGCGTGGAGGTGCCTCTAATGGGCCGCCCAGACGCATACCTTCCTTTCTTGGGTGAGAATACTGTGTTCTGTATACCCAGAAATTTGCTCCATTGAGCTTGTCCTTCTCAAGGACAGATCGCAGAGAGAGAGTGTTCGTGTTTGTTGACATAGTAATCTACAACATACAATGCAGAGGATTAATATCATATTCCTTTTATCATTTAATTAGGCCTTTAATCAAATGATGCTCCCACTAAATTATAGGAATTTTGTAGAATCGAGTTATGGATGTGGTCAAACCACTTTTACTAGATTCATACAAACTAGCTATAATTCTTGCGGACAAGATCCACATCATACTAAGCCTTGAGTTAGCTTTCAAATCGCCAAGACTTAGTAATGACGGTGGGTAACACATTACCGATTACATCTCTATGCAACTCTTGTTTATAGGATTAAGACCCACATTTACAAAAGACCTTGAGTTAGCTTTGGCTAAATCGCCCAAGATTTAGTGTAAATGCGATCTTAACCTATCTTTCCAACGATTGGAATATGCCTATAGTTCTACTCGATCCAATTGAGTTAACTAGTTTTGCTCAATCTAATTGAGCTTACTCTAACTCGAAGTCGTGATAGGCGGGACCAAGATTGTCCTCCGCACCCTACCAAGATAATATGCGTTGCTCGCTTGGCGATTCAACAACAACAAATGATCGAGGTAGTGATGGGTATCAAGGCTCGAGGCATTTTCGAGTTGATTCGATTATGATCTAATCTAATCGTAATGTGTATCTTATACGCATTTAGGCCTTTATTATCCTATATTAGCATGCATCATATACATACATTAATTATTCTAGCATGCATCATATACATACAAGAAAATTAACCTAGCATGCATCATATACATACAAACATGTTTCTACTAGCATGCATCACATACATACAAGCAAAATCAATTAAATATACATATATATATATCAACATATATATATATCATTAAATGTGATATAGTCATGGCCCTACTACGATCTTCTCAAGCCAATGAGAAGATCGGACGGTCAACCTAAGGCTAGCGGCTTCTCCAAGCACTTCCTTTGACCGCCATGTGTCGTCGTCACCCTTCTCGTAAGCTCGTCTTCAAGTGGACTTTCCACCGCTCCATTTTTGTACATTACAAATGCGAAACTCGAGTTACATTCGAGTCTAAAACTATTTATAACTAGAATATTAAAAGAATAGGTGCGACGCGCAGGTCGCAAACACTTTACAACACGCACAACCACAAAACGGCACGCAGGCCGTATTATGAATTACAACACACTTAATCCAATCCAATTGGGTTATTAGGCCATGACAATCACAGAATTATACATAATTCTAAATTATGTATTTTTATAGAAATTTCTATAATTTTTCCTAATTAATTTCGAATTTATGAGTCAACTCTCCGTAACGGTCCCGCTAAGCGGTTTCCGGGCACGATCGCGGGACATGGCCCCTTTCGGGGATAGGGGCTGCGCCCCTACTCACAAAATAAACTTCGCGAGTGTCCCTACAAAATAAACTTTCGAGCCGCAAAAACCGCTTTTTGCGTTGCGGAAACCTCGGAAGCCCCCGGCCACGGATCCGTGCGAAGAAATATTAAAACAAAACATGTATGTGCTTGTATAAAAAACCCTAGATCTACCTTAGATCTAAGAGATAAGAACGTTACCCTCGATGCGATGCCCTTCGCAAATCCCGCTCGTCCAAAAGTCCGCCGGAACTCGAGAGTGTCAAGTGCACACTCCTCTATGGTATCCACACAAGCAATAGGTGGAAGAAAAACACACTTGAGTGTGCTAGCACTCCTAGGGTGTCTCGGCAAGATGAGGAAGGAGAGGGAGAGAGCTTGAGAAGAAAAGTTCCAAGGTTGAAGATGAAGTCAATTAGCCACCAAAAATCAATACTCCATCTAATGGAGTGGCCAGCCACTTCATGGAGGGGGGTTACATGCATGCATGTAACTCCCATGACCCTTGATCTCCCTCATGATGTGGCATCACTGACAAAGTCAATGATGATGTGAGCATCATCATTACGCCATGCCAAGTCATCACCATGACATGGCATTTGGTCAAGTCAAACTTGACCTTTCATCTTCCCTCTCAAGTCAAGTCAAACTTGACCTCTAATCTCCCATGGTTGATCAAATCTAACCACTTGACTCAAGTAAATTTAATTTAATGAATCTTTATTCATTAATTTAAATTGATTTGATGAATCAAATCTCAATTAGACTCATTCAACACTTGAATCAACTTGAGTCTAACTCAATTAGTCTAATTTGGATTACTCTTAATCCAATTTGGTTCATCCCATGAACCTAATCCTCATGGTTCATCATATGAACCTAATCTCCATCTAATTGCTCTTATGTGTGTGACCCTATAGATTCTTGTAACGTTGGCAATGTCCCTAAACCGATTTAGTAACATAAGCAATGAGCGGTATCTAGCAACACATCATTGCTACCCAAGTTACATGAATGTTGAGCTCCAACATCACCTTTGTGACTACTAATTGTGACTCTCACAATATGTGACAATGTCCCTCTATCCTTGACATCTAGATTGACCAATCGAGGCATAGACCGTGTCATCCTCGGTACAATCTAAATCTTGAACTCCAAGTAGACTCACTCTAATCAAATGAGCTCAATATCTCATATTGACTCATTTGGGCATGGCCATGCACTTCGTGGTCTCACTCTATCAAGAATATCGATGTCACCCCCGTCATATAGGAGGGATAGATCCCATCTACATCACTCACATCCCTCCGCATAATTCGTTACATACCCAGTAATCGCCTTTATAGTCCACCCATTTACGGGTGACGTTTGACGAAGCCAAAGTATGCAATTCATTATGTAGGGAACCATGGTGACTTCAGGTCTAAGGACTAATAGTCATACTAATAGCCACATGAGAAAGTATATGACACTCATATAACGATCCATGATACTTTCTCATGGCGGTCATTCAAGATACATTCTCCAATGCATACCCATGTGTCAACTTGATATCTCATATCCATGACTTGTGAGATCAAGTCATCTTGTTGACCTACATGTTAGTCTCTACGCATTAACATTGTCCCCGAATGTTAATACTGACTTAGGAATGATTAAGAGTAGTGTTCTCTATATCATCTCATTATCGATTCAACCAATCGATTGATATAGATAAGAACCTACTACTCAAGGACATTATTATATTTAGTTATTTGGCACCAATACAAGTAAATATAATAACCATGCCTTAATAAATAGGAATATGATACAATAAAGTCCATACAACAATCATCATATGATTGGCTCTAGGGCTTTCACTAACAGAGATCTTCGAAGCTATCCGAGCTTTGATACCACTTGTTGGATCTTTGTAATGGCTAGAGGGGGGGGGTGATTAGCCTTTCTTTGTTTCTACAAAAATGTTAACGGAAGCAATACAAATACAAATAAGAAACAAGAAAACAATGTTAACACCCGATGTATGTGGTTCGAAGATGACGCTCCTACTCCACGGTAATCCGTAAGGTGGATTAGCCCTAGCCAAGCTTCACTAAATCCTCCTTTGGATGAACCAAGGTGGAGAAACCTTGTCTTACAATGCTCTCCTCTTCTTTACAATGATTGAAGATTAAAACTAGAGAAGAGGAGGTTTAGAGTCACAAAAGCACTTGAAGAAAGCTTGGTGAGCACAAAGGTGTAGCTAGGAATGAGAGCACTAGCTTCACCAAGCTCCCCAAGGCCCCTTCTTAAAGAAGAAGGGTTGTTTTTCCCGTTGGGATTCGATCAGTCGACTGATGCTCAACATCAGTCGACTATCGCCGAAGCCAATGGCTTCTAAATAGGCAGATTCGCGGAGATATGTAGCCACAATTTCTAATGGCCAAGTGATCAGTTGACTGATCACTTCATCAGTCGACTGATGAAGCGATCAGTGGAGTGATCACTGCACGAAGTCGAGTGAGACTCCACTCTATTTCTATTTTCGGAACGATCAGTCAACTGATAGTACTGGCAGTCGATTGATTGCTCGACCGACCGCCACGGCAAGGATCGTCGTGGTTTTTCCCCGACTTAGTCGAAGACTACCGACCGATACATCATATCGGGCCGATCGATACTCATCAAGTATGAGTAATTCACACTTGATTTTACCCCCTAGACCTAGACTCAACCTTCTAGCTCTTCATTAAGCCTTGCGCCTCCAGGATCCCTCTGAGTCTACGACTTGTTCATCCTTTGCGCTTTGCTTCCAAGAGCTTCCTTCGGTTTTGTCATGTCTTGGGTTTTCCTTTGCCAAGGCATGCTTGGACTTTATGCCGCCAAGTCTACATGCTTGGACTTATGCTGCCAAGACTTGCCTTTGGACTTCTTTTGCCAAGGTTTACTTGGACTTTACGCTGCCAAGACTACAAGCTTGGTCATACGCTGCCAAGTCCATCCCTTGGACTTCCTTTGCCAAGGTTCACTTGGACTTTATGCTGCCAAGACTACAAGCTTGGTCTTATGCTGCCAAGTCCGTCCCTTGGACTTTCCTTGCCAAGATCATACTTGGACTTCTCTTTTACCAAGTCTTCATCCTTGGATTTCCTTGTCACTTAAACATGTTCACAATTAGATCACAAAGCATTGCCTAACTTAAATGATTATCCAAACATCAAAACATATAAATCTTTGGGGCATTGTTGCACCAACAGAGGTATCCATCTTGGGATGATGGATGTGTTCTTCCTCATGACGGGGAGAAATTGGAATGTGAGATGTCCAATTTAGAAATTGGGAGAGTTTATAGGTGTTAGTAATATATGAGAGATGTCCTAAGGCAATCGCCTTATGTATGAACCATTTATATGATAAATGAAGATTCACTATTTGAGTATACATGGTTTCATGTATTTGATTGGATCTTAAACTCATTTACTGAATGTTCGCGATACGACTCACAGCATGAGAGAATTTGTGATTGGATCACAACTAGTGAGTATCTCTACATGTGTAATTGTGATGTATCGGAATTATCCCTAGTCGATGAATTGATGGATTTGGACACCATCAATTCTGTCGAGACTAGCACGAGGTATACTCCTTGGTATATCCAAGCAGCTGATTCTCAATGGCTGGAGACATTGTGATGTCCGGATTTAATCGTGGATGCTAGTTATGGTAACTAGTTCATTGGAGTGACCAACCGTAAGACTTCATATGGTTCTCTGCATATATAGATATGTCTATGAAGTTCTTACTGTAGCTTAAGTGCGATGTTCCTTTGACTTGCGGTATTCAAGTCATCTTGATCATAAAGACTTATGCTTTGACATCTTAAGCAAGCATCTCTGAGAAGATATGGACCCGACATGATTGGGTATAAGTCGAAGTAATCGAAGGTGTTTGAATAGCCTATAAAGGATTCACCACTCCTTGCGAGGAGATGTATACCCATGGCCTCTCGTCAGATTGTTACTAAAGTCTTTGGCCAAAGCATTACATGTTTAGAGTAATGTACTCTTCGATACATGTGCAGTAACTAGAATCGGTAGGATGAGAAAATGATACTTGGGCTAGGTGTGTCATAGTCAGCCTAGTGGGGACTGACACTATAGACCATGTCCTGAACCAAGTGGGTATAAGATGAGTGAAGGGAATGGAGAACGATTCATTCGAGCTGCTAAAGGGTTCCAGAAATAGTTCTGGATCAACCGTTGACCTTTTCAGTTAATTGGGGATCATGATGTACTACTAGGTGCCACTCATGATCGTTCTATAATTAATGGTTAACTATAGACGTCCAACATGAACTGAGAACCTATTTGGTCACACGCACAACGAGCTTGAGAATGAGATTCTCAGACCGAGAGAAACTAGGTTTTGTTGGACCAAACGTGGAGCGAGCATGAAATCATTTCAGTCGCAATGGAAGCATGGATGGGCCGTGTCTTGTGAAGACATAATGGATGAACTAAAATGGTTTGGTTCTAAACCAATGGAGAAGAATAAACCAAAGGGTTTGGTTTATTTTAAACGAATGAACCAAAGTTGGTTCGGTTCGTTTTAACTTAAAATAAACCATCATGGTTTGGTTTATTTTAACTTATATTAATGAAGCGGGTTAACGGGCCTTATGGTTATGATCCAATAACCATTTAGAGAATTAGTTCTCTATAAAAGAGGGCTTAAGGGTTTGTTAAGCCCTAATCCAATTCTCTTGACCTAGAGTTGCCGCCCACCTCCTCTCCTTAAAGAGGTCAGCGCCAACCCTAGTGTGGCCGCCCACCTCCTCCAACCGGCGACCAGTTGCTACCGTCTTCTCCACTTGCCGGCATTGAGCTGCTGCCGGAGGAGCTCCGGTGATCTCCCTTGGGTTCGGTAATAAGGTGAGCTTCCACCTTTCCTTTTTGGCCGGCCCCTACTGTTAGTTATAGCCCTAGAACCAATCATGTGATGGTTGAATAGGGAACATTTTGTATCATATTCTATAAAGGCAAAGGATTGGTTATTATATATTTACGTCTTGCTTGTGCCAGCTAAATTAAATATATAATAATGCCCTAGAAAAGTAGGTTCTTATCTACAGCACATCAATTGGCAGAATTGATTATGAGAGGCTGTAGAGAACACTTTCCTAAATGTTCCTAGTCAAGTATTAATATGCAAGGGCAATATTAATACATAAAGACTAGCATGTAGGTCAATTGATGACGTGATCTCACAAGTCATGGATATATGATATAGAGTTGACACATGGGTATATATTAGAGAATATATACTAAACTGACCCGCCATGAAAAAGTTTCATGGATCGTCATATGAGTGTCATAAACTTTCTCATGTGACTATTGGTATGAATAGTCCTCAAACCTGAAGTTACTATGGTTCCCTACATAAGGAGTTATGTACTTTGGTATCGTCAAACGTCACCCGTAACAGGGTGGACCATAAAGGCGATTACTGGGTATATAACAAATTATGCGAAGGGATGTGAGTGATGTAGATGGGATCTATCCCTCCCATATGACGGGAGTGATATTTGTGGGCCCCTTGATTGAGTAGAACTACTAAAACGCATGGCCATGCTCGAATGAGTCGATATGAGATATTGAGCTCATTTGTTTGAGTTAGTTTACTCAGGGATCAAGAAACACATAGATTGATCGAGGATGACACAGTCTATGCCTCATTGGTCAATCTGATATCAAGGATAGAAGGACACAGTCATACATTATAGTAGTCACGGAAAGGTTAGTCAGATCTTGACTTATTTCGTAACTTGGGTAGCAATGATGTATTGCTAGATGTCGCTCATCGCTTGTGTATCTAAAAGAGTTTAGATCCACTGCCAACATTATGAGAGCCTATAGGGTCACACACAAAGAGCATGATGATTAGAAGAATTTGTGCATTCTAGTTTGACTAGAATAATTTGGGAATGAGCTTAAGTACAAAATGGTTTTTGGACTTTAAGCTTAATGAGAATTTTAGCTTATTGATTTAATGAGATTAATTCAATATGCTAAGCTTAATTGATTTAATAAGATTAATTCAATATGTTACCTTATTGATTTAATGAGATTAATTCAATATGATAACATAAGCTTATTAGATTAATAAGATTAATTCAACATGCATGAATGCCACATAAGCATGACAGCTAAGCATGCCACATAAGCATGCCACATAAGCTTGATGAGGTGGAAGGAGACAAAGGGTTTTGACCTTTGGAATTTCTCCACATGTGGCCGGCCAAACAAGGTTGATTATGTTTCAATGCAATTGATTGCATTGAATGTGATAGGAGGTGAAAGGTTTTTCAATCCTATAAAACACCCCATGGGGTGGCCGGCCAAATGGTTGAAGCTTGAGGCTTGGAGAGAGCTTGGTGGTGAGAGGCTTTGGTTGTGTGGCTTTTGTGAGTGTAGGCTAGCAAGAAGAGTGGTCTTCTTCTTCCTTTCTGTTTTTCCCTACCTTCCTCTCCTTTAGGGACTTCTCTAGCAAGAAGTAAAGGAGAGCTCTTCTAGTTTCTTTTGTGAGACAAAAGCTTGCTCGTGTGGATACATATAGAGGCACGGACATTTGAACGTGCTAAAAGATCCAACAAACCCAAGGAGAAGCGGGATTAAAAAGGGCACGCAACAAAGGTAATATTCTTCTATAAGATAGGTTTTGAGAAATTTATTTTTGTACAAGGTTTTCTTTCGCAAGGATCACTTGGAAGGGATCCTATTTTTCCGTTGCGCATATACTATTTTGCATAAGAGATCCCTACAGTGGTATCAGAGCCACTTGCGAAAGATCGTATAAAAAATAGGTTTTCTCTATTTTATATGTGATATAGAAGTAGGATAAATTTTATTATGAGTTGATAATTGCATTAGCAATTTTTCAAACATAATAAAATATCCGATGTCTTTTAAAAGTTAAAATTGACATGGTGCATGGTTATGGCCTAGTCCCAAAAAGTTTGTGAATGTGTGTGTCTTAATTCTTAATACGATTTGCGTGTCGTGCCTTTCTCCTAAAATTCTTGTTGTAAAATTAGTTTTAGACTCGAATGTAACTCGAGTATTTCTCCTTTTGTAATATACAAAATAAAGATGGAGGGTCCATTGGAAGATGACGTTACAAGGAGGAAGTCGACAACACAAGACAACCAAAAGGAAGTACTTGGGAGAAGATGTTATCCCTAGGTTGACCAATCAATCTTTTCATTGGCTTGAGAAGATTGTAGAATAAGGGTCATAACCATGACACGCTTAGTTTAATATGTATGTGATGCATGTTAATTTAGCTTATATGTGATGTATGCTAATATGTATGTGATGCATGTTTAAGTTTATTTCTTAATAAGTCAAAAAATGATATGCCTACCAATGTTTGCTACTCACTACTTCCTCGATCATTTGTTGTTGGGTTTGCCAAAGCAAAACAATGCATTTTATCTTGGAAGAGTGCCAGTGGACAATCGTGATGTCCCGCTATCAAACTTGGTTAAGACTTAATTAAGTTTTTCTTAATTAATTAAGAAAGTAGAGGCATATATTAGCTTTGAACATAAGTTTTAAAAATTAGTTTTGTGTGATTTCTGAACATCAGCTTTGTCTTAGAAAGTGGTCGTTGCTCTGATATCAAAGAAGGCCTCTGTGCCTCGCCACGGCCTGGAAGCTGGTTTAGGAATAAGCACTAAACTAATCTAAACTTAACCAAAGCTATTAAAGAGTTACATCAGATGTAATTGGCAAAAGATTGCCTACCTAATCATACTACGTCTTGGGTGATTAGCCAAAGCTAACTCAAGACGAATTATGATGTGAATCTTTATCCCATATAAATTTATAGCTAAAAAGAAGCTAATGATGTAAGCAAAATGTGTTTGCCTACATCAATGATTAGCTCATATCAAAGCTATGAGAATTTAGTGGGAGCCTCATTTAATTAAAGGCCTAATTAAATGACTTAGGTATGATACTTAATTTTGCATTTTAATGTTGTAGATCACCATGTCATCTAACACGACACACCCCCTCAACTTGCGATTTGTCCTTGAGAAAGACAAGCTCAATGGAGCTAACTTTCTATACTGGTATAGGAACTTGAGGATTATCCTCAAGCAAGAACGTAAACTGTATGTCCTAGAGTAGTCTATCCTCGAAACACTACCGCTGCCACTGGCTGAAAAGGATGCTTATAAGAAGCATCAAGATGATGCATTAGATGTGTCATGTCTTATGCTTGCCACCATGAACTCTGAGCTTCAGAAGCAACATGAGAACATGGATGCCTATGGTATGGTTGAGCATTTGAAACAACTATATCAAGAACAAGCTAGGCATGAGCGTTTTGAAGTGTCTAAGGCTCTTTTTGCATGCAAGATGCAAGAAGGAACACCTGTAGGAACTCACGTACTTAAAATGATAGGGTACGTTGAGAACCTTGAAAGACTAGGTTTTCCACTGAGCCAAGAATTGGCAACCGATGTTATCCTGCAATCGTTGCCGGAAGCATATAATCAATTTGTCATGAATTATAACATGAATGAAATTGATAAGCCTTTGCCTGAGATTCTCAGCATGTTAAGAACTGTTGAACCGAATCTCAAGAAGAAAGTCAGTAACATACTAATGGTCAAGAAGGGCAAAGGTAAACGCAAAGGCAAGGGTAAGACCCAAGCCAAAAGCAAAGCCAATTCATCCACTTCAAAGGATAAAGGTAAAATACCTAAGGAAGGGGACTGTTTCCATTGCGGTGAGACTGGACACTGGAAGCGGAACTGCAAAGTCTACCTTGAGGAAGTAAAGAAGAAAAGAAGTGGGACTTCTTCCTCAGGTATACACGTTATAGAAGTTAATCTATCTATTTCTTCTACATGGGTATTAGATACTGGATGTGCATCTCACATTTGTACTAATGTGCAGGAACTGAGAAATAGTAGACTAATGGCAAAGGGCGAAGTGGACCTATGAGTAGGCAATGGCGCAAAAGTTGCTGCTGTAGCTGTAGGAACATATTCTTTGTCTTTGCCCACTGGGCTTATCTTAGAACTAGAGGAGTGCTTTTATGTACCTACATTAACGAAGAACATAATTTCTGTATCTTGTTTAGACATGAAAAAATTTTCTTTTATAATAAAGGACAAATGTTGTTCCATTTATTTGAATGAAATATTCTATTGTAATGCACCACTTATGAATGGTGTCTATGTTCTAGATTTAGAAAACCCAATTTATAACGTAAATACCAAATGGTTCAAATCGAATAATTTGAACCAAACATATCTCTGGCACTGTCGCCTAGGTCACATAAATGAAAAATGCATATCCCAACTCCATAAAGATGGATTATTGGACTCATTTGATTTTGAATCATATGAGGTATGCGAATCTTGTCTTTTAGGAAAGATGACTAAAACTCCATTTAGTGGACATGGCGAGAGAGCGACGGACTTGTTAGGACTCATACATACTGATGTATGTGGCCCTTTCAATGTCGAAGCCAGAGGAGGCTATAAGTACTTTATTACTTTCACTGATGATATGAGTAGATTTGGCTACTTATATTTGATGAGACATAAGTCAGAATCCTTTGAAAAGTTCAAAGAATTCAAGAATGAAGTACAAAACCAACTTGGTAAGCGTATTAAGCTACTTCAATCAGATCGAGGTGGTGAATACCTTAGTCAAGAGTTTCGTGATCACCTGGCTGAGTGTGGGATAATATCCCAACTCACTCCACCTGGAACACCACAATGGAATGGTGTATCTGAGAGGAGAAATCGTACTCTATTAGATATGATACGATCAATGATGAGCCAGACTGATCTACCTACTTCCTTTTGGGGTTTAGCTCTAGAGACAGCAGCTTTCACACTTAATCGCGTCCCATCAAAAGCCGTAGAAAAGACACCATATACGTTATGGATTGGGAAGAGTCCCAAAATGTCTTTTATAAAGATTTGGGGTTGTGAAGCTTATGTTAGACGTTAAGTCTCAGATAAACTAGGACCCAAATCAAATAAGTGTTATTTTGTAGGATATCCCAAGGAAACTAAGGGTTATTACTTTTACAATCCCACACTTGGCAAGGTGTTTGTTGCCAGAAATGTTGTCTTTCTAGAAAGAGAATTTATTTCTAGAAAAACTAGTGGGAGTAAAATTCATCTTGAAGAAATTCAAGATGAAGATAACACTAAGGCTTCGATGGAAAATGAACAGGCACCACAAAGTGTTGTGGATGAGGAAATTGTTGCCCAAAGAGTTGTGGAGCAAACACCTGTTCAAGTAGACCAACCTCTTCGTAGATCTGATAGGATCCGTCGTCAACCCGAGAGATATTCTTTTCTCTTGACTGACAACAGTGATGTATTGCTTGTCGATCTTGACGAGCCTACATCCTATCAAGAAGCTATGATGAGCCCAGATTCCGAGAAATGGCTAGAGGCCATGAGATCCGAAATGGAATCCATGTACACTAACCAAGTATGGACTTTGGTTGATCCACCTGAAGGGGTAAAACCCATTGGGTGTAAGTGGGTCTTTAAAGTAAAGGATGACATGGATGGTAATAAGCGTACCTATAAAGGTAGATTGGTGGCTAAAGGATTCAAACAAATTCATTGTATTGACTATGATGAAACCTTTTCACCAGTTGCGATGCTTAAATCCATTCGGATCATACTTGCTATTGTAGCCTACCACGATTATGAGATCTGATAGATGGATGTCAAAACGGCTTTTCTGAATGGAAAGTTACTCGAGGATGTGTACATGACACAGCCTGAGGGTTTTGAAGATCCAAAGCATCCTGGAAAGGTATGCAAACTGCAAAGGTCCATTTATGGACTAAAGCAAGCCTCTTGAAGCTGGAATCTTCGATTCGATGATGCAATCAAGGAGTTTAGTTTCATCAAGAATGAAGATGAACCTTGTGTCTACAAGAGAAATAGTGGGAGCACAGTTGTATTTCTTATCTTGTATGTAGATGACATACTTCTCATCGAAAATGATATTCCCTCACTCCAGTCTGTGAAGATGTGGTTAGGGAATTGTTTCTCGATGAAAGACTTAGGTGAAGCTGCCTATATTCTAGGCATCAAGATCTATAGAGATAGATCTAAAAGATTACATGGCCTAAGTCAGAGTACATACATTGATAAAGTGCTAGATCATTTTGCTATGCAAAATTCCAAGAAAGGATTTCTGCCTTTATCACATGGTGTAAGTCTTTCGAAGACTCAATGTCCCTCTTCTAAGGATGGATAAGATCCCTTATGCATCTGCCATAGGGTCTATCATGTACGCCATGCTTTGTACTCGTCCTGACGTCTCGTATGCTTTGAGCATGACGAGTAGATACCAGTCGGATCCAGGTGAAAGTCACTGGATAACAGTCAAAAATATTCTTAAATACTTACGAAGAACGAAAGAATATTTCCTGATATTTGGAGGCAATGAGGAGCTAACTGTAAAGGGTTACAGTGATGCAAGCTTCCAAACAGACAAGGATGACTATAGATCGCAATCGGGGTCCGTGTTTTGCCTGAATGGTGGAGCTGTGAGCTGGAAGAGTTCGAAGCAGGACACAGTTGCTGATTCTACAACAGAAGCCGAGTATATTGCTGTGTTTGATGCAGCAAAGGAGGATGTTTGGCTTCGGAAGTTCATCAGTGAACTTGGGGTAGTTCCTAGCATTGCAGATCCAATAGACCTCTATTGTGACAACAATGGGGCTATTGCACAGGCTAAGGAACCTCGATCACATCAGCGTACCAAACACATACTGCGGCGCTTCCATCTCATTCGAGAGATCATCGATAGAGGAGATGTGAGGATATGCAGAGTACCGACAGAAGCTAACATCGCAGATCCATTGACCAAGGCTTTGGCACAGAGGAAGCATGATGGTCACAATAGGTCACTAGGTATTAGATATCATAGTGATTAGTACTAGTGCAAGTGGGAGATTGTTAGTTATAGCCGTAGAACCAATCATGTGATGGTTGAATAGGGAATATTTTGTATCATATTCTATAAAGGCAAAGGATTGGTTATTATATATTTACGTATTGCTTGTGCCAGCTAAATTAAATATATAATAATGCCCTAGAAAAGTAGGTTCTTATCTACAGCACATCAATTGGCAGAATTTATTATGAGAGGCTGTAGAGAACACTTTCCTAAATGTTCCTAGTCAAGTATTAATATGCAAGGGCAATATTAATACATAAAGACTAGCATGTAGGTCAATTGATGACTTGATCTCACAAGTCATGGATATATGATATCAAGTTGACACATGGGTATATATTAGAGAATATATACTGAACTGACCCACCATGAGAAAGTTTCATGGATCGTCATATGAGTGTCATAAACTTTCTCATGTGACTATTGGTATGAATAGTCCTCAAACCTGAAGTCACTACGGTTCCCTACATAAGGAGTTATGTACTTTGGTATCGTCAAACGTCACCCGTAACAGGGTGGACCATAAAGGCGATTACTGGGTATATAACAAATTAGGCGGAGGGATGTGAGTGATGTAGATGGGATCTATCCCTCCCATATGACGGGAGTGATATCTGTGGGCCCCTTGATTGAGTAGAACTACTAAAATGCATGGCCATGCTCGAATGAGTCAATATTAGATATTGAGCTCATTTGTTTGAGTTGGTTTACTCAGGGATCAAGAAACACATAGATTGATCGAGGATGACACGGTCTATGCCTCATTGGTCAATCCGATATCAAGAATAGAAGGACACGGTCATACATTATAGTAGTCACGGAAAGGTTAGTCGGATCTTGACTTATTTCGTAACTTGGGTAGCAATGATGTATTGCTAGATGTCGCTCATCGCTTGTGTATCTAAAAGAGTTTAGATCCACTGCCAACGTTATGAGAGCCTATAGGGTCACACACAAAGAGCATGTTGATTAGAAGAATTAGTGCATTCTAGTTTGACTAGAATAATTTGGGAATGAGCTTAAGTACAAAATGATTTTTGGACTTTAAGCTTAATGAGAATTTTAGCTTATTGATTTAATGAGATTAATTCAATATGCTAAGCTTAATTGATTTAATAAGATTAATTCAATATGTTACCTTATTGATTTAATGAGATTAATTCAATATGATAACATAAGCTTATTGGATTAATAAGATTAATTCAACATGCATGAATGCCACATAAGCATGGCACCTAAGCATGGCACCTAAGCATGCCACATAAGCATGCCACCTAAGCTTGATGAGGTGGAAGGAGACAAAGGGTTTTGACCTTTGGAATTTCTCCACATGTGGCCGGCCTTGTTTGATTTTGTTTCAGTGCAATTGATTGCATTGAATGTGATAGGAGGTGAAAGGTTTTTCAATCCTTTAAAACACCCCATGGGGTGGCCGGCCAAATGGTTGAAGCTTGAGGCTTGGAGAGAGCTTGGTGGTGAGAGGCTTTGGTTGTGTGGCTTTTGTGAGTGTAGGCTAGCAAGAAGAGTGGTCTTCTTCTTCCTTTCTCTTTTTCCCTACCTTCCTCTCCTTTAGGGACTTCTCTAGCAAGAAGTAAAAGAGAGCTCTTCTAGTTTCTTTTGTGAGACAAGATCTTGCTCGTGTGGATACATATAGAGGCACGGACATTTGAACGTGCTAAAAGATCCAACAAACCCAAGGAGAAGCGGGATTAAAAAGGGCCCACAACAAAGGTAATATTCTCCTATAAGATAGGTTTTGAGAAATTTATTTTTGTACGAGGTTTTCTTTCGAAAGGATCACTTGGAAGGGATCCTATTTTTCCGTTGCGCATATGCTATTTTGCATAAGAGATCCCTACACCTACTCCTCCACCAAAGCTGTCCAGTTTTCTGGACAGCTTGTTTCCCTCTCGTCGGAGCATCGTTTGGATGACGTTTGGAGCTCCGACAGCGGTAGCCTTGCCGGGGATTCGATCTCTGGTAATCCTCATTGGTGGAGGATGAAGGATTCGTCAAACGGTTGACGAACACCTCTCCGGAGAAGCGAGTTTTTGAGGACTCGTTTTGGATCCGAATTTGGATTCGGATCGTGATCTTCTCTCGATCACAACATCTTCAACATGAGGCTAGTAACCCATACAAAGACGAGGCTCATGACTTGGTGAAGTCATCCCGAAGATACTCGGCGTGGATACGAATAGAGACGATTCTAGCGAGGATCGTTCTGGTTGATGTCTTTCCAGCTACACGTGATACGTAAGGTATACGTAGTTAAATTTCCTTTTATTGCAAAATTTAAATTTACGATTATGTCTACACATGTTATACTATGCATGCGTGTGATGTGTGTGTCGTAATAAATGTAGATTTATTATTTTTATTTCTTCCACTGTGCACATGTTTACGAAACATGTTTGAACACACACTCGCCGCGGTGCCGGAAACCCAACAATAGGAAGCCTCTCTTAAGTGATATGAGACTTATCACTAGAAAGAGTGAAGGCATCCTAGATGTTTTTAGACCAAGGGGGAGATTGTAAGATCTCATTGGGATATGAGATATTGACATCCTTGGGGAGAACCTTTTTGATGTTTGATAAAAAGGGGGAGAATTTATAGGAGAAGTTATGGGAGAATTTGGTATTACTAATTTGGGAGAATTGGTAAGGAGATTTGAGTTAGGTGGCCTAACTCAATATTTTGTTTGTGGTTTTTTTCAAACATCAAAAAGGGGGAGATTGTTGGTGCAATCGGCCCAGGTCATGATTGACCAAACTCGAGTTGGACCCAAGTAGTATTTTAATGTTTGACAATATTTTGGAGAGATTGTTGGTGCAATCGACCCGAGTCATGATTGACCGGACTCGAGTTTGACTCAAGGGATATTTTGATGTTTGACGATGGTTTGACCATTGTTTGACTATATGGTTAACATGGGGTTGACCATATGATGGAGAAGTCCATGTCTTGTGTACTTGGCATGGAAAGTCCAACCTTGAGTGTTAGTGCAATCAACCCGTGATATGGTTTTGATGTGTGTGGAAAAGGGTTTAAGTTAGGATGTTTGGATTTGATATGTGCATTGGAGTCTTGTAGAACTTAGTAATTCGCACATGGAGCATTGGCAAGTTTCACCTCTCATGACTCGGTCCTTGAGTCGGTAAAGGATAGCTTTGCGGAAGTCATGTGCTTGGAGCATCCGAGGGACCGCCGGATGAGGAGATTGGAGTGAAGCCGGAGGAAGTAGACTTCAGGGCGAGACACGAAGGATGGCGCTGTAGAGTCGTGCGCTTGGCACATCCGAGGGACGTGGTCGGACGAAGACAACTTCAAAGGAGAGGGACTCCAAGGGATGAGAGTCAGCGAATGTAACCCGGGAAGGGGTAGTACGCTTAGGTGGAACTTGGCCAATTGGCTAAGTGTCAGATTGGATTTCCCGACATTAGTCGACTACCATGTTTTGGTAGTCGACTACCATGTTTTGGTAGTCGACTACTCTAAGACGACTGTGACTCGACTAGTGTTCGAGTCTGGTTCATGTGCCAAAAGTCGACTGCCATGGAATGACAGTCGACTGCGAGACCACCAGTCGGCTGATGAAGGCATCAGTCGACTGGTACCAAGGGTTTCGGGCACAGAATGGAGTGTTCGCTTCTGGCACTCAACTGATAGCTCCATCAGTCGACTGATGTAGGAGTCGTTGGGTGAAATCCAACGTGGAAGAAGTCGTTAGTGGGCAACGACTATAGGTCCAATCGACTGATCGGGGCATCAGTCGACTGATCCTGTGTTAACGGGAAGAATTCCTCTTCTTCTATAAAAAGAAGGGGTGAGGGCATTTGGGAGCCTAATGCTTCAACTCATAACATCTCCCAAAGTGCTCTAAAGATCTTCCACTCTTCTACTTGTGCTAATTCTCATTCCATTGTAAGAAGAGTGGATTCTTGTGTAAAGAGGTTACATCCACCTAGCTTGGTGCAAAGGAGAGAATAGTGAAAGTTTGAGGCATGATTCACCTTGGACGAATCGTACCGTGGATTAGTGGTGAGGCCGTGAACCACGTTACATTGTGGTGTTAGCGTTTGTGCCTCTATTCTTTACTTCGCTTTGTCTTAATTGCATATTAGTATATTCCGCTTGCGCTAATAGTATTTGTAGACGAGCAACGAATGAATGACTTCCACCGTCATACGATAAAGGTTATTCACCCCCCTCTAGCCGACCACCATCGACCCTACAAGTGGTATCAAAGCCAAGTCGCTTGTCGAGGACTAACCACCGCAACAAGCACTACATCAAGAGATGGTCGGCTCTAATATTCATCCGCCGAAGTTCGAGGGGGAATTCGCTTGGTGGAAGAAGCGAATGGAGGTATTTTTCGAAACTGACTTTGAAATTTTATTAATTATGGAAAACGGTTTCGAGATGCCTAGGGATGAAGAAGGAGAGCCATTAGAAAAATCAAGGTAGAGTAAGAGGAAAAGGAAGGAGTACTTGGCAAACTCAAAGGCAAAGCACCATCTCTACAATGTGCTCCCCCAACAAGAAGTCAACCGAATAGGAGAATGTGCTAGTGCCAAGGAAATGTGGGAGAAACTCATAGAGATTCATGAAGGCACATCCAAGGCCAAGCTAGCAAGGAGAGATGTCCTTCGCTCCTAACTAACCAATATCAAACTCGAAAAGGGAGAGAAGGTAAAATCTCTACACTCTAGGTTTAAAGAAATTCTAATCGGTTTGAGAAGTGTAGGGGAAAAGCTCTCCAACCGGGATATGGTAATGAAGGCTATAGATGCCTTTCCTCGGTCCTCAAGATGGAGCTCAATGGTGGATTCCTTCTACAACTCCAAGAATTTAGAAGTGACCACCTTGGAGGAGTTCTTCTCAACCATGAAGCTCCTTGAAACAAGGCTTGAAGGAGTAGTAGAAGAGCCAAAAATTCAACCATCAAGAGGAGTGGAACTATTAGCCAACAAGGGGAAGAAGAAGATGGAGACTTCCTCCTCCTCCGATGAAGCATCCTCCTCTTCCTCCTCCATGGATAGCACGGAAGAAGCTTATATGGTAAGGAAGGTAAGGCATGCATTAAAAGGTTTTAAATTTAACAAATCTCATGATAGGGGGAAAAGGCCAAGGAGTAAAATAATTTGCTACAATTGCCAACAAGAGGGACACATAAGGGATAATTGTCCCCTCTTGAACAAGAGCAAAGAAGAGAGGAGAAAGAAAGAAGAAAAGAAGAAGAAGGGGAGCAAGAAGAAGGAAGAAGAGAAGAAGGCAAAAGAAAAAGGGAAGGTCAAAGCACTCAAAGCAAGGACTTGGGATGACCCTTCTTCCTCATCATCATCATCATCCGAGGAAGAAAATGCCTTTGTCACAAATTTGGCACTAATGACATTTGATGACCTAGACACCTCCTCCTCCGAGAAAGAAGAAAGAAGCACTAGTAAGGAGAGCTCAAGTGAATGGGGAGCTTCATCCTCATCATCATCGGAATCGAAGGAAGAGGACATGAAAACTATGGTAACAACTCTCTCGCCCAATAAAATAGTTTCCATGATTTCTAGTCTCACTAAGGATTTATTTAGGGCAAAGAAGAAAAATAAATGCATGTTTGATCAAATTAAGGACTTAGAAGAAAAACTAGAAAAAGCATGCTTAAATGTTAATGATAATATTTCTTCTACTTTCAATGATGCATGCTCACATGATAACTATATGCCTTTTAATGTTATTGATGCATGTATGGATGAAAATAGGGCTTTAAGAGAGAAAGTAGATCATTTAACCAAAGCCCTAGAAAAATTTACAATAGGCTCCAACAACCTTAACATGATCATAGGGAGCCAAAGAGCAAGTTTCAATAAGAAAGGCCTAGAATATAAGGAAAATAAAAATGAAAGGACCTATAAATGTTTAATTGCTAGGGGTCAAGATAAAAATAAAACAATAGCTAGAAAATGGATCCCTAAGGAATTTTTAGTGAACCCCATAGGAAAGAATTTGTTTTGGGTTCCTAAATCCAACCTTAAGGGTTAGGAAAATCCTAGGATAGTCAACCATATGGAATTTACCTATATCATATTTTGGTTGACTTAGGATGGCGTGACAAATTTTTGAAATAGTGTTGGGTGATGATAATGCACCCATAAATAGTTTAAATCATACTCAACACTTAGTGTTATTTGATACTCATGACCTATACATTTTTAGCATAGTGTTGGGTGATGATAATGTGCCCATAAATTGATAATAATGCTTAAATGATGATGATTAATGTAATTGTTATACATGTTTGCAATCATAATTTATGATCTTGATATTTGATAGATAATCATGGGAAATAGAGTTTAGATCATGCTTTAGGTGATACTTTACTTATTATCATAATTCATACCTAATGCATGATTATAAATTGATGAATACATTTGTTTCATGATCATAATGTGGAATCAATACATATATGTCTTTATGATCATGTGGGATGTTAGGATGATACTTAACCTTGTGTAGAATTGCATGAAATTAATGGTTAAGTATATATAAATACCTTTAGGATACATCTCACACTCATCATAGGCTACCTTGATTGAAAACTTAGCATGAGTGAGATGATAGGATGATACAAATGGTCCACTAATGCCTAAGGCATTTAGATGGTCTTTTAAAGTATCAAAATAGCAATAATAGACCAATCATGGGGAAGGCTTATGTTTAATTCATAGACATATTGCCCAAAGATCATGGTTGGATATTTCATATATTTTCAAAACATTTTCTTACTTTAAAATCTGTGTGTTCATGTTTTGAAACAATCCAAAGCAAAACTAGGCGTTAAAATTGATACAAACTTGATCAAAAATCTAGTTGTTTTTGAAACTTTTTGATTTTTGGCTAATTTTCAAAAGTATAATTATTTTTCATTAAAAACTATTTTTCATTGATAAAGATACTAACAAGAAATATGTTCCCCAAATTTCATGATTTTTCGAATTTTGTAAAAATTTTAATGCATTTATGAAATTCATCCCAAAAATCAGAAAAACCTGAATTTCAATTGTCAGTCGACTGGTAGTCTGAACCAGTCGACTGCTCAACTGATAACTTGCCCAATAACCTTCTTTTATAAGATTTTAAGGCATATCTTGGTAATTTTTATTCCCTAGGGTTGATATCATGCTTGTATAAACTTTGTTTAATATTTTTGATAGTGTCAAAGGGGGAGAATTATGCATGTTTAAGGGGAGAATTGTATTTAGGGGGAGTTTCATGTATTAAGGGGGAGAGTTGATAATCATGTTTTTTTACATGCTTTCTTACCTTAATATTTTTATCAAATGTTTTACCCAACTTAAATGGATTGCCACACATCAAAAAGGAGAAGATTCTTAGTGCAATTAACCCGTGATATGGTTTTGATGTGTGTGGCAAACGGTTTAAGTTAGGATGTTTGGATTTGATATGTGCGTAGGAGTCTTGCAGGACTTAGTAATTCACACATGGAGCATTGACGAGTTTCACCTCTCATGACTCGGTCCTTGAGTCGGTGAAGGATAGCTTTGCGGAAGTCGTGCGCTTGGAGCATCCGAGGGACCGCCGGACGAGGAGATTGGAGTGAAGTCGGAGGAAGTAGACTTCAGGACGAGACACGAAGGATGTCGCTATAGAGTCATGCGCTTGGCATATCCGAGGGACGTGGCTGGATGAAGACAACATCAAAGGCGATGGACTCCAAGGGATGAGAGTGAGCGAATGTAACCCGGGAAGGTGTAGTGCACTTAGGTGGAACTTGGTATGGTAATCGACCTTGCTAAGCTCGCTTTGACTCGACTAGTGTTGATCAGTTCGTCATACAAATAGAAATAACAGCGCCATGGAATGGCGGTCGACCTGGCATAATCCCACCGATCAACTTGTAGCAAGGTTTGGGCACGCGAGAATGGGTGTTCAAAATATTAATTACCGGCACTTTCGGTGATAACCCCATCAATTAATAAACTCCTCAACCATAGCGCTACCTTAAAGATCGGTCGGCCTAGATGCCTTAGGAGTCATTAGGTGAAACTAAGCGTGGAAGAATCCGTTAGTGAGCAGCTTGCTCTGAGGACCAATGATCATTGATCGGGCCATCAGTCAACTGATCCTATGTTAACGGGAAGAAATCCTCTTCTTCTATAAAAAGAAGGGGTGAGGGCATTTAGGAGCCTAATGCTTCAACTCATAACATCTCCCAAAGTTCTCTAAAGATCTTCCACTCTTCTACTTGTGCTAATTCTCATTCCATTATAAGAAGCGTGTAAAGAGGTTACCTCCACCTAGCTTGGTGCAAAGGAAAGAATAGTGAAAGCTTGAGGCGTGATTCACCTTGGATGAATTAGACCGTGGATTAGCGGCGAGGCCGTGAACCACATTACATTGTGGTGTTAGCATTTGTGCCTCTATTCTTTACTTTGCTTTTCTTAATTTCATATTAGTATATTCTGCTTGCGCTAATAGTATTTGTAGACGAGCAACGAACGAACGACTTCCACCGTCATACAATAAAGGTTATTCACCCCCTCTAGCTGGCCACCATCGACCCTACATTGAGTCTTCGCAAATGGAAAGTCCAACATGGATTGGCAAGGTAAGTCCAAGGGGTAATATTGGTTGTGTAAAGTCCAAGAGTGGAGTCTTAGCAGCATAAGTCCAATGGTTTGGCGGCGTAATGTTAGCATAACAATAACTTATGGAAGCATAAGAAGGCTAGTGTATGGATGAACAAGTCATGAATCACTTGGAGGGATCTAATAGATGTGAGGCTGACAGAGGTGACTAGAAGGCTTAAGTCTAGGGTAAAGGTGGTCTTGCAAGTATGAGGGCATCATACTTAGGGTTAAACCTCATGTTTAAGGTTTGTCAGTCGACTGGGATTATGGACCAGTCGATTGGTCAAGTGTTTTGACATTTGGCAGCCGAGTTGACTTGTATTAGTCGACTGGGACTAAGACCAGTCGACTGATGGGAGTCGACTGGTGTTCGGCTGCAAGAAATGGCCTGTCAGTCGACTGATGGCCTGATCAGTCGACTGATATGGTGATCAGTCGACTTATGGTCAAGTTTTCTGAGACAGAAAGTTTCCGAATTGACTATTAGGGTTTTACAGTCGAGTGATGGCTCTATCAGTCGACTGATGGGCATAATCAGTCTGGCCTATCCATTGGAACTTATCCAACGTAGCTCGAGCCGTTGTGAGAAAATGACTATAGGAGCAATCGAGTGATGGTCTTGATCAGTCGACTGCTAGGCGAAATCCAGCCCAAATGCAAGTTATAAAAATAGCTCATGGAGAGGGATTTGGCTATCGATTTCTTTGGTGATTTGGAGCAATTTGCTAGTTCAAATCAGGGTCTTCAAGACTAGTCCAAGGCAATCATCAAGCAAGCTTCCAAAAGATCTTTTGTAAAGTGTTCTTTACATTTTTTTTGTTGTATTGACTTGTATATGTTTGTTGTTCATTGTATTACTTAGGGTAATCACTTGTATGAGGTTTCTCCACCTCCGACGTGTTGTCGAGAAGGAGCGTTTTGATTAGTGGTGTTGTTTGCATCGCTAGAGCTCATTTGAGCTCAATCCGTGGAGTAGGAACCTTGAGGTTCTGAACCACGTTACATCCTTGTGTATTGGTGTATTTGTGTTTGTCTTGTGTATTTATCTCTACATGTGTATTTCTATATTCCACTGTGATAACGACGATTGTAGAGACGCAAGGATGAACGATACCCATCGACGCATCGAAACGCTATTCACCCCCCTCTAGCGGTCATCAACGTTCCAACAGAAATCACACTATTAGGATCGGTTATGCACTAGAGGGCGGGTGTAAGGGGGGGGGGGGGGAATAGCATCTCGATTTTTGCTCATCGATTGCATTCGTGATTGCTTGTCTATAGAGGGTTATTGCAGCGGAAAACAAAACATAGACAAAAATAACATACACAATCACAACACCTAGATTTTCCATGGTTCGACATCCTCGATTCCTACTCCATGACCTAGCTTCTACAAAACACCACTATCTTTCTCCTCCTCGGAAACTTCCAGAGGTGGAGAAACCTCTTACAACATGGAGGTTACAAGAAATGTAACCAAATACAAAGTGTAAAGTAAATGAACAAATTACAATAAGAAGAACACTTTACACAAGAATGCTTTTGTTTGATTGGTTTGTTTGGTTACTATGGAACGACTTGGAAGGTCTAGAAAGAAACAACTCTTCACCTTCTAAGTCACCAAAAAATCAACACTTGAAAATGTCACCAAGTCTTTTTTTTATAATCTCGTATTGTCTGATCTTTACCTATCAATCGACTGGTCTTATCCCTAGTCGATTGGTCACTCGACTGTTTACTCACAATGGCTCCCTCCACATCAGATTTCAATTGACACTACAACAAAAATACAAAAATACAACACCACAAAGACAACAGTTTTTGGAGAAACCGTTGTGATTTTGATAAAAGACAATGGTTTTTGACAAAACCGTTGTCTTTGAACGTTCATATAACACAAAAGACAACGGTTTAACACTATCCGTTGTCGTTGACTGTATTTTTTTTTAATCAACAACACAATTTACAACGGTTTTTCAAAAGTGTTGTCTTTAATATTTTTAATACAAATAATTATTTTACTATTAATACTATTTTTTTAATTATTAAAAATTAGTTTTTTAAATGTATAAATATATAAGATTATAAAAATAAAATAAAATTATTTAACCAATAATATTTATCAATGAAGAAATTATCTTGTCAAATTTTCAAGATTTAAATGAATTTCTATATCATTTTATGAGATAAAATGAATAGACTTTTATATAATTAAATTAACTTAGGTTTAAATACCTAAGTTTTCTCCCTCATTTCTCCCAACACCTCTTCCATTGCCGCCTCCCCTTTCTCTTCCTCTTCCTCTTCTCTCAATCGGGCGCCTCTCCTCATCATCACCGCTCACTTCGCGTCCCCACCGCTAGCAGCTCTGCGGTCAGCCGCCTCTACTGCGGGTAATGACGCTGCCATTATCGATTTTTGTTGCGAGCACTTGGCTCCGTCGCCCCTTCTTCCTCGATTAGGGTCGCTTCCCTCTCCGTTGTCGTAACCAAATACTTCATCGCCAACATCGATCTTTGCTGATCTCGCGTATCAGCATCCATCCACATTCGAATCGTCATTTTTCCCTTCTGCTCGCATGTCGCGCTGTGAGCCGACGCCGCCTCTGCTGCAGGCTGCTGCCCATCTCCCAAAGGAGGAGTTTGTTCATGTTCTTCGGCGTGAGAGCACGAGCTATCCTAGAGGAAGCTCCAAGTATTGACAAGAAGGTACTCTACTGGGCTGGTTTCTATCATACAATTTTTCGAATTAAATTACTTAATGAGTTTATTTGAATTATGTTTCTATGTCATAGATAAACTCCTACCTCTTATTTGCAAAATGACTGGATCTATAGTCATTTTATAATCTATTGATGCTTGTTTTATAGACTTGCTAGATACCAGAGTTAGAAAGACCCATGAGATGGTACTGAATAATTGAAGGGAAACTCAAAAGTAAATTTTCTAGTAGATTACACTATGATGTTTGACAGTTGGATTTTGGATCCATTACTTGGATTATTAGTAAATAATAAGTACTCATATAACATGTTTGATATGACTTTTGAAGCTTCATCTTGTGAAGTACAATAGAACTATAGCATAGTATTGCAATTTAATCGATTGTCACATTTCTCAAATTACAATCTGCTAAAGTCTGATCAAAATTGGAATTTCTAGCATGGTTTCCTAATCAAAGATTGAAACACAACTTTTATTCTTTGCTTTCATGGTCCTGCTTTTCTTTATTTAGTTGTTTTTTTTTTGCTAGGTACTTCATTTTCTCAGCGAAGGACATGGATGAATGGCACCAAATCCAGAAAATTTTCACCATGATCAAGACATGGTCCAATAGACAAAAAGACTCAGGCCTTGTGCGAAAGCATTGTATATTGTATTATTTAAGAACTATAAAGATGTTAGTTCTATTCTAATACTTTTAATTTTTGATAGTTTTGTAATTTATATATTTTCCATGATGCATGTTATTATTTGATCTGTATTCTCAGCTGCTGTCTCCTGTAGTTGTTTCCATTCTGAACGAGGCAATGAATGGTTCCCCACCTTTAGAAATTGAAAATTCTCATGCAATGCTTCTAAAAGATGCTGCATATCTTTATTGTCGGGCATGTTTACTATGAGCTCTCCAATTTCCTCAACCGTTGATCGTAATGATATCTGATACACACTTCATTTTGGTTTAGCTTTTTTACTAGTCGGCTATCCCATGCTTACAAAATCTATTTTGGCTGCATTTTTCTGTTCATTCTATTCATTGAGGATTAGATCTTCAAGTCAATTTTCTTTGTCTCTTATTAATCTACCTTGATAAATAGAACAGTGGAGTCCAGACCATCTAGCAATTGTCCCGCTTCAATTCATTCATTTCTATATTTTCAACGCCAGCTTAATGCATTATGATGATGTCATTTATAAATTCCTTGAGACATTGAATTTTCTCCTTGGTTTTTTATAAACTTCTTCATGAAGCTATAAGTGATCAAGATTGACCAAATATAGGTTGATGTTATTGCTTCTTTTCCAAATTTGTTATCATTGTTCTCTTAAAGATTTTCAAAACTGTTAATGTTTTCATTTCTACTTTATATTTATTATCTAATCCCTATGTACAGGTTTCAAGGATCTTTGAGTATTGAACTTTCCAACAAGCATTCAAATATGTGCATTATTCATCGAAAAATTGCATTTATTCTTGGGCAGCGAGCTTCTGAGGTTGTAAAAATTTTCCCATTCCTTTTTGTGTTTCTTATTAACAGTATGGGGCTATACAAGTGCCTAACAAATGTATATTTTCATTTAATAGAAGATCAAGGGGAAAAAAGCTGACTGTGCTAAAAAGAAGCATCGATTGCAATCACTAAATGTGCAATCATTAGCAATGCGATCATCAAGTGTGCCTAGAGTTCTTAAAGTTAATCTGGCATGCAACATACACTTCACCTAAGATTTTTTTTTCTTTTATCTTAGCTGTCTGAGAATTACATGGAAGACCTATGTGCAAATATTAAGGTTAGTTGTTGTTACTTTCCCGCTGTTAAGCATTTCAATTATGTACTTATTATAATGTTTATGTTTTACAGAGAATATGTAAATTTATTTCCATGTATGTGTTGCATATGATAGATATGCATCTCTTGTGTAGGGAACACAAAGAAAACCAGATGCACAAATACTCAATCTGGGATGTGAAATATAACTTCACCTTCTAAGCTTATTACTCTGCAATTACAACATCGATTCTAAGTGATTTCCATGTATGTGTTGCATGCTATATATTTGTTTGCTTAACGCAATGAAGAAAGCATAGTTGAAGGTGAAACATTATCTAGGGCAGGAATTATATCATATTATTTCATATCAATTGCAGATATTTAGCAAGCTCAGCTATGTGTGAGCTGAAGCATGATCATATTCCTGTTGAAAATAAACTTGCTTATTTGTATATGAGTTCTGTTCATGAACTTTTATATAATTAATGATACTAAGTATGCCAACTGTAGATTATATTCATCTAACGCTGAATTTTTGGTATTAGGAGTGACTTGGTTCATTAATATATGATAACTAGAATGAACAAGTGATTGAGGAATGAAATTTAAGTTAATTTTATACACTTAATTGTTATAATCTTGAATATATTGTTTTAAAAAATTATTGTTTTAAATTTTGACGTGTAATAGATTTCTTTTGACAAAAACTTGGTCATGTCATCCATGGAATCATGTAGTTATACATAATATGTATTGTTTTTCTTGAGCACAATAACCTTAACAAAAAATAGGTTGTCGAACCCTGGCATGTCTATGTGGCAGTGGCTTCCACGGACAAAAATTTATGTATCAAATTTTCCTTATGACATAACTTTTTTTTTCCTTATGACAACTTTTTTTTTTGTGTGTAATTTATGTATCGAATTTTACTATTAGAATAACTACTATAAATTTTTCCATCACAGGTTCCCCTTCAACCGGATGAAGCTCAATGCGGGTATTTTGTTTTACGATATATGAGAGAGATAATTGAAGGTGCCGCATCCTTTGACAAGTCTTCCCTACGATCAATAGTAATATTAGATATATTTTCAAATTTTCTTATTGATATCATAGTGTTTAATTACATTTTCATTCATTTATTCACATGCAGTTTGCAAAATCTGTGATAGCAATAAAGGAAATTGATGAAGTACATTCAGAGTGGGCTGAATGCATACAAGATCACATATCTAATGATTAGGAGAGATTTAAGTGTACATACCTCTTTTGGTTACATGTGGTAATCTATAAGTGTTTTGCTTATTATGCATAATACTTTTGGTGCATATGATGTGTAGTTGTTTTTCCACAGTACTTTTTAATATATATCGGTAAGAGTGATCATTTAAAATGTGATGTGATCTTGTACTTTACATTGCTACAAGTGTGAGTGTATATATGTGTTTTCTATAATTCTGTTTGATGTTGTATGATTTATATTAAAAATGCAACACTATAAATCTACAACGGTTTATTGTGTTCTAGAATAACCATTGAGAAATGAGAACGGTAAAAAACCGTTGTCTATGAGCAAAAAAAATCCGTGGTAAATCGGGGGTCGGTCAAAGACAACGGTGAAAGACCGTTGTAGATTTAAGGAAAAGACAACGGTGAAAAATCGTTGTCTATTAGTAAATACATCCGTGGTAAATTGACCCGTTGTGAAAAGTGATTCGGGCAAAGACAACGGTTAAAAACTATTGTCTTATCCTTGAAACGACAATGGTTTTTCACCGTTGTCTTTGCCTGAATCACTTTTCACAATGGGTCGATTTACCACAGATTTTTTTGCTCATAGACAACGGTTTTTCACCGTTGTCTATTGGATTTTTTGTTGTAGTGTGATTAGTCAACTAGTCTATGCCATCAGTCGACTGATAGCTCAACAGTTGAACTAGCCAATCGATTTTAAAGGTTTCTTTTCACTTGACCACTAAGCCAATGCACTACTTTACCACAGTAGTCGATTGCTGCATCGTAGCTTTCCTGAGCACCAAGTCCCATCCTGAGCTCCGGAGTTGCTCGGACACTCAAGTCCTTGAGTCTTCCCTTCAACCAGTCAATTGCTTCACTACAACAGTCAATTGTTGTGTCGCAAACCTCCCGAGCACTTAGTTTTCCATTATCCCAAGCACCACAGTCACCCGAGCATCGAGTTCCTCATTGCTCGAGCACCACTCTACCTGAGCACTAATGTATCCAAACTGCAAGCATACAGTCATCATCAGGTAATAAAAATATCGATCCCATATGGATTGCATTGTTGAATACCACCTTTTCCCATAGGGTTGATTATCCAAAAGAATCACAAATGAGATTTCGAGTTCAAAGGTGGAGAGAAGGGACGACAAGGAAACGATATGGAGAACTTTATACGAGAAGCAACTCTAGAGTTCGAGTTCGATTGATGATGTTTGATGAATGCAATTCCTATAGTTTCAATGTACAATAATGAAGGGACTCTTCATGAGGTAGTCGATGTGTCTATAGGTTAAAGAAAAGAAAGAAACACACTAACGTACCTACCTTGAAGGCATCTTAGAAGGAGAAAATTCCCCTGGGGTCAGGAATGCTTGCTTTGACACAATCGCATGTAAAACCGAGGAGGAAAGGCTATACCTTCGAGATTCTTATCGAATCTATCGAAACCGTGAGCAAGACCAACAGGCCTTGCCTCTATCACTTGAGACAACTCCTTGAACAACAAGTCTTTGTCTCCGATTTGTGCTAGCCAACCGGTGGAGACAAGAGAGGGAAAGAGAGAAAGAAAAAGACGGCTACTAATGAAGAAAACCTAAGATTGGAATCACACCTCCAAAGATTATCAAGGGATTTATTTATAGATCTCTTGATTAGGGCATCTTAGGAGGCTTAAACGGAACATATCTTATCATAACTATCCCATAATTAAAGTAAGAACAATCCAAAAAAATTCCATAAGAAAAATCTCCAAAAATGGTGGAGCCATGACATGATCGTGGGTCTTACACACGACCAACCGTGCCAGGACACACAACTAGCCGTGTGTCCTTTTCGGCACAACCAGACTTTGGCCGTTTTTGGCCAGAGCCAGGCATGTGAGGCTCTGTACAGTCCGTTTAACTTCATTTAGGTGCATTATGGCCATGCTAAATCCAACAAGGCCATACGAGGTTCCATAACCTCTGTTTTACAACTTCTTGGCTTGGTCCAACCAAATACATTTTCTCTCTCAATGAGAATCTCACTCTCAGACTTGGTTCAAGTCTCTAGATCACCCATATTGCATATCACCCAATAGGCTCCTGACTATGTTGGCCATTCATAATTAACCCCTTAATTATGAATAGATCATGAATGACACCTAGTAGTGCATCATGACTCCCAATTGATCGAAAAATCTAAGTCGACTCCAGAACGTTTATAAACCCTTTAGCAGCTACAGTTGTTTGTGCTTTGTGCCTTTCACTTATGCTATACCCACTTGGTTCAGGACATGGTCTATGTGTTCATCCCCACTAGGTTGACTACGTTGAAGGTCGAAGCTTCGCTTCCCACTTCAACTTGGGCGCTCGTGCATGGTGATCCTATCTACGTCCCCAGATTAAAAAAAAAATAATCCTTGATGAAGACGGATTACCCAAGCAACCGATCCATCATCGTGCTATTCGATTAGAGTGGTCTCTTGAACAAACTTATTGTTCAAGCAACCTAACTCTTTTCCTCGATTAGCCGCAGAATAGATGATGTACGAATCATCGATTTTTGTGTTTATCTTCGGGGTCCAAGTAAATTAGCCACATACAATTATACACAAGAACTAAATCAAAATAAACAAGATTATACCTCTTGTATGTTGGATCGAGAAGCGTCGCTAGAGGGGGGGTGAATAGCGATCGTAAAACATTCGTTTTCGTTCGTTCGATACGCAAAGTAAACGAGTAAACACAGCGGAAAATAAAATGACACATTTATTTTACTTGGTTCACAACCCAGTGGTTGCTACTCCAAGGCCCTATCGGTCCTTGACCGCGTACGGAGGGCAAAGCACTATAACGTCTCCTCCTCGTTGGAGGTAGGAGATAACGATCACAAAATCCGGAAGTACGAGGATGAGGCAACAAGCCTACCTCACCTCGTTACAAAAAAAACAACGAATACAATAATAAAAGGTATTACTAGATGCTACTGCCGACGAAGAAGATCTGAGGTTGTCGTCGCGTCGGCGTTATGACGGTGTTGAAGCGTTGGCGTTGTAGGAGCACTTGATGAATAATTGATGTGATTTGGAGATGAATCCTCCCCTCCTTTTATAGACTTTAGCCTCTGAATTTGTCTCCTATTTCTTTGGAACGGATCATGAATTTTTCCAAATTTTTATCGCGAAGTGGCCGCGTCAAACGTTATCTGTTTTGACCTAGCGCAAAAGCTGAATCATCGCCATCAGTCGACTGATGCCTCATCACCGATCCGATGATACGATCGATGCATCTCATCACCAATCGATAATACGATCGCCCAATGTCCAAAGAATGATCCGGCACCGGCCACTTCCCTGCAGTAAGAGATTAGCTCGAAAAATGATAAATACGACGGTTTCTAACCGTCCGATCTCGACCTAGACCTTCCACAGGAAGTCTTAGTCGAATCGTCGCCTACGGTCGTCCCCGTAAAGAGGACACGACCTTACAATCTCTCACTCACACGAGCTTACCTCGATAGTAGCTCTCGCTTCCGGCCTTCCACTCGATTCCTTCGCCTCCCTCCGAATTCACTCAAGTGTCGCCCGACCACCACGGCTTCCTCCGGGTGTCGCTAGCCTTCAGCTCCAGCTTTAGTACTTTTCTGTACACTTGATTTAGCTCGTGAGATAACAATATAAACTTAACTTTGTGTCTTTGCCATAATCAAAACACAGGTTCGATTATCTAGTGCCCCTGCACCAACATTGTATACCTCTTGATCTTCTATTGTATATCCTTTCCTCCTCTTAAACGTTGTGTGGGCAATGATCCTCCAAGAGTCCAAACCCCTAGATCTCGTTCTTCCCTTCCTTGCTCTCTCCGAACAAAGGGAAGAAGACTCGACACTACTTCTCCTATCTAGCGCCGACCACCAAGCCACCAAGCCACCAAACTTGATGTTGCCACCGGCCAAGGAGAGAAAGAGGGAAGAAATGGGCACCGACCAACAAGAGAAACTCTTGTTGTTACCGACCAAGGAAAAAGAGGATAAGGTGCCGACAATGGAGATGGAGAGGATGAGGGTGGCGCCGGCCATGGAGAACCAAGAGACAAACCCTAATCTCCAAGTTGCCGTCGGCCAAAAGAAGCACTCTTTAGGTTGCCGCCCAAGAGAAGCCAAACCCTAGAACTTCTTATGTTGCCGCCCAATGCCAAAAACCCTAATCTCCATGTTCATATTGCCGCCCACTCCTAAACCTTATTTATAGATTTCGCCCAAGCCTCCATTTAATCTTGTCCGTCGGATCTAGGTTTCATGATGGTTTTAATAGGCTACAATAGGGACTATGAGGAGGAGTTGGATCTTGGCCACCCAATGGATCTAGCCCACATAAAGTCCGATCCATTAATGATAATCCATTCCACTAGTGGATTATCATTGATCTACCTCACCAACCCCCATAAATAAATATAGGCTCCATATATTAATTGTACAAATATCTCCCCGTGTTTAAGATCTCGAATGTCCGTCAATTAATTAATTTACTGATGATTAATTAATCAACATCTAACTCCATGAGTAGTACCGCTCAACCTTATCATCATGTCGGACCAAGTCCACCTGCAGGGTTTACATGATGATCCTTATGAGCTCCTCAAGGGGACATTATCATCCTGATATATAGGACACGGTTTTCTCCTATAATCAACAGCACACCATGTAAATAATATCATTTCCCAACTTACCGAGCCTATCGATTTAATCTATAAATCTCGCCCATTGGTAAATCAAAGAAATAAATACTAAGTACATGTGCCTGTTATTATATCGGGACTAAGAGCATGTAGACCATAATATCCAAGGTCCGATTCAATTATGCATTCAGCAATAAATCGAATCACCTCTAAGTCAGTCCTACTCAATACACACAAAGTGTAAGAGTGTAATTCTATGGTCAAGACAAACCAATACCAAATTACACTACAACCATACCAATGGTTTGCCCAAAACCATCTCAGTTGTGAGGCTCTACTTATACTCTACAAGGAACTGATAACATGATCCTTCATGTGACAACACACACCATGTTATCTACAATGTAATGTATCAAACAATATGCATAACCATAAATATGCAAACTGTTGGACTTTCCGAGCCGCAAAAACCACTTTTTGCTTAGTGGAAACCCCAGAAGTCCGGCCACGGATCCGTGCGAAGATATATTAAAATAAAAACATGTATGTGCTAAGTAAACCTAGATCTACCCTAGATCTAGAAGTTGAGAGTGTTACCCTCGATGCGACGCCCTTCGCAAATCCCGCTCGTCCAAACGCTTCGCCGGAACTCAAGAGTGTCAAGAGAACACTCTTCTATTGGCATCCACACGGACAAATGGTGGAGAAACTCAACCTAGAGTGTGCTAGCACTCATGGAAATTTCGGCCAAGAAGGATTGGGAGAGCTTGAGAGGATGATCCAAGGAGGAAGATGAAGTTGGAGTAATTCACAAAAATGAATTTTACATCTAATGCAAATCAAGTGGCTGACCACTTCATGGAGAGGGGGTTAGATGTATGCATGTAACTCCAAGAGCCAATGGCTCTTGGTCTCCCTCATGAGGTGGCACCCCATGATGAGTCTATGATGATGTGGAACATCATCATTGGCCAGCCATGCCAAGTCATCATCATGACATGGCATTTGGTCAAGTCAAACTTGACCTTTCATCTCCCCTCTCATGTCAAGTCAAACATGACCTCTTATCTCCCATGGTTGATCAAATCCAACCATTTGATTCAAGTCAATTTAATTTATTGAATCTCTATTCATTAATTTAAATTGATTTGATGAATCAAATCTAAATTAGACTCATTCAACACTTGAATCAAATTGAGTCCAACTCAATTAGTCTAATTAGGATTACTCTTAATCAAATTTGGTTCATCACATGAACCTAATCCTCATGGTTCATCATATGAACCTAATCTCCATCTAATTGCCCTTTGTGTGTGACCCTATAGGTTCTTGTAACATTGGCAATGTCCCTAAACCGATTTAGGAACATAAGCAATGAGCGGTATCTAGCAACACATCATTACTACCCAAGTTACAAGAATGTTGAGTTCCAACATCACCTTTGTGACTACTAATTGTGACTCTCACAATATGTGACAATGTTTCCCTATCCTTGACATCTAGATTGACCAATTGAGGCATAGACCGTGTCATCCTCGGTACAATCTATATCTTGAACTCCAACTAGACTCACTCTAATCAAATGACCTCAATATCTCATATTGACTCATTTGGGCATGGTCATGCACTTCGTGGTCTCACTCTATCAAGAATATCGATGTCACTCCCATCATATAGGAGGGATAGATCCCATCTACATCACTCACATCCCTCCGCATAATTTGTCACATACCCAGTAATCGCCTTTATAGTCCACCCATTTATGGGTGACGTTTGACGAAGCCAAAGTATGCAACTCCTTATATAGGGAACCATGGTGACTTCAAGTCTAAGGACTAATAGCCACATGAGAAAGTATATGACACTCATATAACAATCCATGATACTTTCTCATGGCGGGTCATTCAGTATACATTCTCCAATGCATACCCATGTGTCAACTTGATATCTCATATCCATGACTTGTGAGATCAAGTCATCGTGTTGACCTACATGCTAGTCTCTATGCATTAACATTGTCCTTGAATGTTAATACTCGACTAGGAATGATTAAGAGTAGTGTTCTCTATATCATCTCATTATCGATTCAACCAATCGATTGATATAGATAAGAACCTACTACTCAAGGACATTATTATATTTAGTTATTTGGCACCAATACAAGTAAATATAATAACCATGCCTTTATAAATAGGAATATGATACAATAAAGTCCATACAACAATCATCACATGATTGGCTCTAGGGCTTTCACTAATAATCTCCCACTAGCACTAGTACCCAATGACCTAGTGTGACCATCATGCTTTTTTTGTGCCAAAGCCTTGGTCAAGGGATCTGCGATGTTAGCCTCTGTGGGTACTCTGCAAATCTTCACATCTCTTCTATCGATAATCTCTCGAATGAGATGGAAGCATCGTAGTATGTGTTTGGTCCACTGGTGTGAGCGAGGTTCCTTTGCTTATGCAATCGCTCCATTGTTGTCACAATAGAGCTCTATAGGATCTGCTATGCTAGGAACCACCCCAAGCTTAGTAATGAACTTGCGGATCCAAACTGCCTCCTTTGCTACCTCAGATGCAGCGATATACTCGGCTTCTGTTGTAGAATCAGCAACTGTGTCCTGCTTCGAACTCTTCTAGCTCACAGCGCCACCATTCAAGCAAAACATGAATCCTGACTGTGATCTATAATTATCCTGGTGAGTTTGGAAGCTGGCATCACTGTAACCCTTTACAGCTAGCTCCTCATTGCCTCCAAATATTAAGAAATATTCTTTAGTCCTTCTCAAGTACTTAAGAATATTCTTGACTTCTATCTAGTGACGCTCACCTGGATCTGACTGGTACCTACTCGTCATGCTCAAAGCATACGAGACATCAGGACGAGTATACAGCATGGCGTACATGATAGATCCTATAGCAGATGCGTAAGGGATCTTATCCATGCGGTCTCTCTCCTCTCTAGAAGATGGACTTTGAGTCTTCGAAAGACTCACACCATGTGACATCGACAGAAGTCCCTTCTTGGAATTCTGCATGACAAACCATAGTAATACCGTGTCAATGTATGTACTTTGACTTAGGCCATGCAGTCTCTTAGATCTATCTCTATATATCTTGATGCCTAGAATACAGGCTGCTTCACCTAAGTCCTTCATTGAGAAGCATGTCCCCAGCCAAGTCTTCACAGACTGTAGCGAAGGGATGTCATTCCCAATGAGTAGTATGTCATCCACATACAATACAAGGAAGATAACTATGTTCCCATTAACCCTCTTGTAGACACAGGGTTCATCTTCATTCTTGATGAAACCAAACTGTTTGATCGCATTATCGAATCGAAGATTCCAGCTCCAAGAGCCTTGCTTTAGCCCAGCTTGCATACTTTCTCAGTATGCTGTGGATCTTCAAAACTCTCAGGTTGTGTCATGTACACATCCTCGAGTAAGTTTCCATTCAGAAATGCATTTTTGACATCCATCTGCTAGATCTTATAATCGTGGTATGCTGCAATAGCAAGCAAGATCCGAATGGACTTAAACATCGCCACTGGAGAAAAGGTTTCATCATAGTCAATTCCATAAATTTGCTTGAAACCTTTAGCCACCAATCGACCCTTATAGGTATGCATAAGTCCATCCATGTAAGTCTTTCTCCTAAAGACCCACTTACACCCAATGGGTTTGACCCCTTCAGGTGGATCAACCAAAGTCCATACTTGGTTGGTGTACATGGATTCCATCTCGGATCTCATGGCCTCTAGCTATTTCTCAGAATCTGGGCTCACCACAGCTTCCTGATAGAAGGTAGGCTCATTCTCAATGAGCATAACGTCATCATGGTCGGACAAGAGAAATGAATATCTCTCAGGCTGACGACGTACCCTATCAGACCTGCGAAGAGGTAGGTCTACATGAACAGGTGGTTGTTCCACAACTTTTTGTGCAATAACCTCATCACTCACAACACTTTGTGGTTCCTGTTCAACCTCCATCAAGGACTTAGTGCTATAGTCCTTATCTTGAATTTCTTCAAGATCGAACGTACTCCCACTAGTTTTTCTAGAAACAAAATCCCTTTCTAGAAAAACCCGTCTTTTCCATAAACACTTTGTGCTGACTGGGAATGTAGAAGTAATATCCCTATGTATCCTTGGGATATCCAACAAAATAGCACCTATCGGATTTGGGTCCCAATTTGTCTGAGACTTGACGTTGAACATAAGCCTCACAACCCCAAATCCTCATGAAAGACATCTTGGGATTTCTCCCTGTCCATATCGTATATGGTGTCTTTATCACAACCTTGGAGTGTACACGGTTAAGGGTAAAGGCTGCTGTGTCTAGAGCATATTCCCAAAAGGATATAGGAAGATCTGTGCGACTCATCATAGATCATACCATATCTAATAGGGTACGATTCCTCCTTTCGGATACACCATTCCACTGTGGTGTTCCAGGAGGAGTGAGTTGGGATAGAATCTCACACTCAGCTAAATAGTCATGAAACTCATGGCTAAGGTATTCACCGCCTCGATTTGATCGAAGTATCTTAATACTCTTGCCAAGCTAGTTTTGTACTTCATTATTGAATTCTTTGAACTTTTCAAAAGATTCTGATTTATGTGTCATAAGATACACATAACCATATCTACTAAAGTCATCAGTAAATGTAATGAAGTACCGGTAACCACCTCTAGCTGCAACATTGAAAGGGCCACATACATCTATTGGTGCAGTGAGGCACCAAAATCGAACCTGTGTTTTGATTATAGCAAAGACACAAAGTTAAGTCTATTTTGTTTTCTCACGAGCTGAATCGAGTGTGCAGAAGATTGATATAGCTGGAGCTGAAGGCTAGCGACACCCGGAGAAAGCCGCGGTGGTCGAGCGACACTCGAGTGATTTCGGAGGGAGCCAAAGGAATCGAGTGGAAGGCCGGAAGCAAAAGCAACACGTAAGCATCGAGGTAAGCTCGAGTGTGTGAGAGTAAGTAAGGTCGTATCCTCTTTATGGGGATGATCTTAAGCGTAGAACCGATCAAAGACTTCTTATAGATGGTCTAGGTCGAGATCGGATGGTCGACGACCATCGAAATTATATTTTTGTTGTGCGACTTGGAGGACTCGACAGTCAAGCTGATCGCTGAAGGTCGACAATCGATCGATGTCGCCATCACGATCGATGATGGCCATCACCGATCGGTGATGGTCAATGATCGATTCGAGTCAAGGATTATCACCAAATTTCAAGGGAAGATGTGCTCAAATTTGATTGGCTAGGGTTCCTCTCGAAAAGGGGCTCAAAGGCTATAAAAGGAGGGCCAAACCTAGGGTGTCATCAACAATTCTAAGCCTCCAAAAAGTCTCCGCAAAGCTACAATTCTCCGACAACGAAGTCCTTCCTTCCGACGTCTAGGTTTAATTTTTCTTATTTGTATTTGTACGTCGGTATTATTTTGTTATCAGTTGTTCATCTACTTTTCGGAGCTTTTATCGTATACGAGGAGAGGGGTATTGTCCCTCTACCTTAAAGTTTTTTTTGTATCAATTAACTCCTACCTCCAACGAGGAGGAGTTCCTTTAGTGCTTCTGCCCTCCGTACGTGGTCAAGGACCACTAGGGCCTTGGAGTAGTAGTCTTCGGCTACAAACCAAGTAAAACCCTTGTGTCGATTGTCTCTTTTATTTTATATTTACATTTCCGCTGCAATTAATTTATTTTCTCTAGAGTTTTAACGAACGAAAGAAAAAGAAAAGGTTTTTCGCTATTCACCCCCCCTCTAGCGAACCGCATCGATCCAACAATTGGTATCAGAGCCGGGGGCGCTTAGATTTGGTGAAACCACCAATATAACATCTTTTTTACAGATTTGTTTTTCGTTCGTTTAAATTTTTCTCCCGCACTACTAATCCAAGACGAAGTCTTGGTACTCTTCGTTTGATTTTGTTTTGCAAGTATTCGCTTTTGGAGTAGCCGACGGTCAAACGGGCATAACTTTTTGTACAAGTTGACCCACGACACGGTCTACCTACCAAATCGAAGCCCTCGCAGAGATCTACACTTCTTAAGAGGGTATACCCTCGTAACAGGCTGCTTCATCCCCAAAAACCATCGTTTAGTACCATTTCTGGGACATCGAAGGTTGTAAGTGCTCATCTTTTATTTTAGTTGGTTATTTCTCGTTTATTCCTTTTGTTTCTTTTCATTTACTACATTACTAATCCAAGGCGAAGTCTTGGATCCTTATTAGTGTTTTTTTTGGTATTTTTTGTGCAAGGTTTCCCTTCCAAATGGCCCATCTCGAGGGTTTTAGCACCGTCCGACCTCCGTTTTACAACGGAGATGATTTCCGTTATTGGAAAGGTCGGATGGAATGCTTTCTCAAAACCCAAATCGAGATGTGGATCATAATCCAAACGGGTTTCACACTTCCAACTAATGAAGTGGGTGACTCCTTGGATTATGATCAATGGACCGTTGCAACAAAACGACAAGTCGAAGCCGATGCCAAGGCAACACAAATACTCCAATGCAGCTTATCCAAGGAGGAGCTAAATCGCGTCGGCCCCTTCATAAGCGCAAAGGATCTTTGGACAAAGCTAATCGAGTTACACAAAGGATCGGATCAAGCTAAGGTTTGCAAACGTGATTTGTTATTCAATAAATTGTACACACTAAAAATGCAGGAACACAAGTCCGTGACGCAACTCCACGCCCGTGTCCAAGACATAGTCAACAACCTACACACAATCGGGCAAAAGGTCGAAAACTGTGACCTTATTAGGTATGTCCTAAACTCTTTTCCGAGGACTACCTTATGGGCATCCATGGTTGATGCCTATAAGGTCTCTAAGGACCTTTATAAACTTAGATTAGATGAACTCTTTTCGGATTTTGAATTACATGAGCAGTCCAACTCGGAACCCGAGAGGGGTATAGCCTTGTTTGCAGGTTCAAAGAAGAAGAAAATCGCAAGCAAGCCACCACCACCCGAGGAGGAAGATGAGTCCGAAGAAGAAGTTGACCCGGAATTGACTGCCGAACTAATGAACCTAGCTCGAAGGATAGCCAAGGGACGAAAGCGAACCACAACTCGACCCAACCAAGGTAAGCCTAAAAGTTCTAATATTAGGTGTTATGAGTGTAACAGGTTTGGACATATAAAGTCCGAGTGCCCCAAGCTCAACCACCAAGCACCTAAGCACAAGAAGGCCCTCAACGCGACATGGGAAGAAGCGTCATCCGAAGAAGACGAAGACCACGTCTTCATGGCGAAATCAATTGAGTCAGACACGGAGACCGAACTTGAGTCAGAACCTGAGGATGACTCAGACTACGAAGCTACCTTCAAGTCAAGCCACGGATACGCATCCGGTTCAAAAGATACCCTTAAGGTGAGTCGAACTTTATTTAATACTTTACATAATACGGTTAGGTTTTTGTCTAGGAAGATAGCTAAGTCCGAGTCCAAGGTCGAGACCATTGTTGAGGAGGTTAAACTCCTCAAACAAGAGGTCTCCCTAACCTCTTCGACTAGTCGAGTTCAAGAGAAGGACTCAACTCGAGTTGAAAAGCTCGAAGTTGAGAACTCTCTCTTGAAAAGTCAAGTCGAAGATCTTAGGAACATGTTGGAAAGGTTCACTTCGAGATCCAAAGGACTTGACCTCCTACTTGGATCTCAAAGGGTCGTGTACAACAAGGCTGGACTCGGATTTAACTCAAACACGACTAATAGGTCGTATATGTCGATTGTAAGTCTACATAAGAAACATGTCCAAGCATGGGTCCCTAAGAACTTTTTGATTTCAACTCTAGGATCCAACCCGTACTGGGTTCCCAAGGACCAAATCCACTATGTAGATAGACCGAACCGATTCAATGGTCTAGGGGGAGCCAGTACAAAACATGTTTGTGCTTTAACTTAGAAATTGCATGTTTTAACTTAGAATGTTTATGCTTTAACTTAGAAATTGCATGCTTTAACTTAGAAAGTTTGTACTTTAAAACTTGTGAACGCACTTAGAACAAAAACATAACCAACTAAAATTTTTCGAAAAGATTGAGCCTCGGGGAGCCTCTTTTCAAAAACATAACCAACTAAAATTCTTCGAAAAGATTGAGCCTCGGGGAGCCTCTTTTCAAAAATAACTAGTTAGACGAGGAAATAACTTTAGGTAAGTCAAGTCATCATTTTCTTGAAAATGGCTTTGTCTAAGGAAGTGGTCGATGATCCGATAAAAGAAGGCCCCTGTGCCTCGCCACGACCTGGAAGCCATGATCTTGAAAAGGTAAACTTGACAAGCCTAGGTAAACTTGACAATCCAAATCTAACATAAAATTACTTGAACCTAAATCCACTTAATCAACTTAATTAGAAGTCATAAACACATAAGTATAACATGCTTGATCATATAGACTCCGGTGAGATGACCTAGGGTTAACAACTTACAACCAATTTTCTTAACAAAAATCTAACATCCAATCTAACCACCTTGTGTGTAGGATCAATGGATGTTGACAGGTTCTCGACACATGACCGGGGATCAACTCAAATTCGCAAAGCTTCGATTCAAACGACAAGGATCGGTAGCCTTTGGGAATAACGGCAAGCTCAAAATCATCGGATCAGGTGATATCGAGCTTAACACGAATTTTGTTATTAAAAATGTATTACTTGTAGAGAATTTTGAATATAACTTACTTAGTGTAAGCCAATTGTGTGATAATAACTATAAGGTTATATTTCTAGAAAATGAATGCGTAATTAATACCAACGAAACCTCTAAAACAATTCTTAAAGGAACTAGATATAACAACATTTATACGATCAACTTAACCAACTCCTCAACTAAGTGTCTTATGACACGGCAAGAGGAATCATGGTTGTGGCACCGACGACTAGGTCACTCGCACCCAAGACTCGTCCACAAGATGAGTCAGAGTGGCTTAGTCAGAGGCTTACCCAACCTCAACAATTTGGTTAATAAAATCTATTATGCTTGTCAACAAGGAAAACAACCTAGGACACAAAACAAGTTAACTAACCAAGAACGAACCTCAAGTGTACTTGAGCTCCTGCATATGGATCTATTCGATTCACATGGAGCCAAGTCACTCAATAGAAGTCAATATTGCTTAGTCATAATTGACGACTACTCCAGGTTTACCTGGGTTAGGTTCATCAAACATAAAAATGATACCCTAGATCAATTAATCAATCTATTCAAATTAATCGACAATCAAAAAGACCTTAAGATTAAAAGACTTAGAAGCGATCATGGTGGTGAATTCGAAAATCAAAGGTTCACCGACTTCTGTAACCTAAACGGATACCACCATGAATTCTCTTGCCCTAGGACCCCTCAACAAAATGGCCTAGTGGAGTAGAAAAACCGAACTCTACAAGAAGCCGCTAGGACCATGTTGAATGAATATGACCTACCCGATAGATTTTGGGCAGAAGCCGTTAGCACGGCTTGCTATGTCCAAAATAGGATCCTTATGGTAAAGAGGCACCTTAAGACCTCGTACGAGATTTATCACGATAAAATACTTAACATCAAGTACTTTAGGGTATTTGGGTGTAAGGTACATATCCTAAACACTAAGGATTACCTAGGGAAATTTACATCCAAAACCACCACTGGAATCTTTCTAGGATACTCGACTATAAGTAAAGCTTATAGAGTATATAACCACGACACCCTCAGAGTCGAGGAGACTATCAATGTAGTATTTGATGAAGGACATGAACCTACAAAACCCCCGGCAACCCCAATTAGCGAGCCGATTCATACTAGACCTAACTCTGATCCGGAGATCAGGTCTAGTGTTAATCCTAACCTAGGTCAACCTAGTCACTCTATTGATCAAGTGATAGATGACTCCAACCAAACTAGTGTTCAACCAAGTCACCCCATTGATCAAGCATTAGGTGACACAAACCCAACCCAATCTAGGATTCAGACTAACCACCCTATCGATCAAGTAATAGGAGATCCTAATCTAGGAGTTCGAACTAGAGCATCCTATAGGAACCCTAGTCAAATTTTCTTAATTTCAAAGATAGAACCCAAATCAATTGAACAAGCTCTTCTTGATCCCGATTGGATTATTGCAATGCAAGAAGAGCTAGCTCAATTTACTAGGAATGAAGTGTGGGAATTAGTACCATCACCTAAAGACAAAACGATAATTGGAACAAGGTGGGTGTATCGAAACAAGCTTGATGATAAAGGTGAAGTAGTTAGAAACAAGGCTAGGTTAGTCGCCAAAGGATTTAGCCAAGTCGAAGGCTTAGATTACGACGAAACCTATGCCCCAGTAGCTAGACTCGAATCCATTCGAATGTTGCTAGCTTATGCCGCACATCGAGGATTTAAGCTGTTTCAAATGGATGTTAAGTCGGCATTCCTAAATGGATACATTAAAGAAGAAGTTTATGTTAGCCAACCCCCCGGATTCGAAAATCTAGATAAACCCGACCATGTTCTAAAACATAAGAAATCTCTCTATGGACTTAAACAAGCTCCTCGAGCTTGGTACGAGAGACTTCAATCCATCTTAAGTCAAAAGGGTTTAACCAAGGCTTAGTTGACCCAACTCTCTTCGTAAAAACCTTAGGTAAAGAAATATTCATAGCTCAAATTTACGTAGACAATATAATTTTTGGAACCTCTAACTCAGCCTTACTAAACGAGTTCGTTTCACTCATGGAAAGTGAGTTCGAAATGAACTTGGTAGGCGAGTTAAGTTTCTTTTTAGGTCTACAAATTAAACAAACTAAGGATGGTATATACCTATATCAACAAAAATACACTAAGGAGTTAATTAAAAGATTTGGAATGCAAGACGCTAAGATAATAAACACCCCAATGGTGATTAATGTTAACATAGGAGAAGACCTAGAAAGTAAGTCCATTGACTTAAAATACTATAGGAGTGTAATAGGAGTCTTCACTTAATCGCCAGGCACGATATCTTATTTGCAGTAAGTATGTGCGATTTCAAACCTGTGCCAAGGAGTCTCACCTAACCCTAGTTAAGCGTATCCTTAGAAATCTAAAGGGTACACTTAATGTCGGTATTTGGTATCCTAGATCTACCGAGTTTGAACTAATCGGCTACTCCGATTCGGATTATGCCGGTAGTAAACTCGACAGAAAGAGCACGAGTGGTTGTTGTCAACTACTCGGCTCGAGTCTAGTGAGTTGGTGCAGTAGGAAGCAACATTGTGTTGCCTTGTCTACCACCGGCGAATACATCGCGATGGGTGAGTGTGTCACTCGACTTCTTTGGATGAAGCACACCCTCCGCGACTTTAAGTTAGACTTCTGAATACTAAACTTCACATAGATAACATTAGTTCAATTAATCTTACAAAGAATCCAATATGTCACTCTAGGACCAAACATATAGAAGTCAAACACCATTTCATTCGAGAACATGTGGCCAACGGAGCCATACAACTCGAGTACGTCGAATCAAAATCTAACCTAGCAGACCTATTTACTAAACCCCTACCCGGAATTTAGTCTATTAAGGCGAAAATTGGGCATGTAATGTAATAGAATAAGAACTTGCAAACTATATTTTCTTACTACTATTTCTTATTTTTCATTTTGATGGAACTAGCATAGGACATACCTTAGATAACATACACCTATAGATTTAAGGAGCCAGTACATCTCACAACACATAGGACTAATGTGTTTGTGTACTTAGCCACGTAGATGGGCGTGAGATGTTAGGACCCTACTCCAGGTTCCAAGATGTAGATCAAGTGCGTCAATATGAACCTGAGTATAAATATGCAACTATTAACCAACTCTAATCAGACTTGTTGATAATATCATTTCAATCAAGTCAAACTAGAGTTGAACATTTAGATGAATTATTTTCACATACTATTTTTAAAATCATCATGCTTGGACTTAGGGTTTTCTTAAAACCCCCACTTTTCCTTGATTTATGTCAAAAGGGGAGAAAAGGGCCAAAGTTAAGGTTAAAGAAAAGGCCAAAGTTCAATTTCAAATTTTGAAATTGATAACTTAACAAAACTTTGATTCTGGCCTAAGTTAAGGGAGTAAGGTTTAGGTTTCAACTCTTGAATTGAAAACTTTAAAGGCCCAAGTTAAGAAATCAAAAGTTAAACCTTTTGAATAATTAACCTTTGACTTAACTTTTGATTAATTAACTTGCACTTATTTTTGACTCTAAGAAGCCTAAGTTAAGTAATGCCATTTACTTAACTCATTATAGTTTGTGTTTGGGGGAGGGTTCCTCTAAGGGGAGAACTTGAGAAATATTTTTACTACTCCTACTTTTGCTTCTTGTCTTCTTGTTTCATGCACTTAATTTCCTTAACTTTGTGTGTTTTTGCCATATATCAAAAAGGGGGAGATTGTTGGTGCAGTGAGGCACCGAATCGAACCTGTGTTTTGATTATAGCAAAGACACAAAGTTAAGTCTATTTTGTTTTCTCATGAATCGAGTGTGCGTAAGATTGATATAGCCTGAGTCAAGGCTAGCGACACCCGAGAAAGCCGTGATGGTCGGCGACACTCGAGTGATTTCGAGGGAGCCGAAGGAATCGAGTGGAAGGCCTAAGCAAAGCAACACGTAAGCATCGAGGTAAGCTCGAGTGTGTGAGAGTAAGTAAGGTCGTATCCTCTTTACGGGGATGATCTTAAGCGTAGAACCGACCAAAGACTTCTTATAGATGGTCTAGGTCGAGATCGGATGGTCGACGACCATCGAAATTATATTTTTGTTGTGCTAACTTTGACTTGCAAAGAAGCATCACCGATCACTTGAGGACTCGACGCTGCCAAACACCGATCGAGAAGGTCGAATCGATCGATGTCGCCATCACGATCGATGATGGCCATCACCGATCGATGGTCAATGATTAGATTCGAGGAGTCAAGGATTATCACCAAATTTCAAGGGAAGATGTGCTCAAATTTGATTGGCTAGGGTTCCTCTCGAAAAGGGGCTCAAAGGCTATAAAAGGAGGGCCAAACCTAGGGTGTCATCAACAATTCTAAGCCTCCAAAAAGTCTCCGCAAAGCTACAATTCTCCGACAACGAAGTCCTTCCTTCCGACGTCTAGGTTTAATTTTTCTTATTTGTCTTTGTACGTCGGTATTATTTTGTTATCAGTTGTTCATCTACTTTTCGGAGCTTTTATCGTATACGAGGAGAGGGGGATTGTCCCTCTACCTTAAAGTTTTTTTTGTATCGATTAACTCCTACCTCCAACGAGGAGGAGTTCCTTTAGTGCTTCTGCCCTCCGTACGTGGTCAAGTACCACTAGGGCCTTGGAGTAGTAGCCTTCGGCTACGAACCAAGTAAAACCCTTGTGTCGATTGTCTCTTTTATTTTATATTTACATTTCCGCTGCAATTAATTTATTTTCTCTAGAGTTTTAACGAACGAAAGAAAAAGAAAAGGTTTTTCGCTATTCACCCCCTCCTCTAGCGAACCGCATCGATCCAACAACATCACTATGTATAAGTCCTAATAAAACTGTTGCTCTTTCGCTGTGTCCACTAAAGGGAGTCTTGGTCATCTTGCCTAAAAGGCAAGACTCACATGTCTCATATGATTCAAAATCAAATGAGTCTAGCAGCCCATCCTTATGGAGCTGAGATAAGTGACTCTCATTTATGTGACCTAAGCGACAATGCCAGAGATAGGTTTGGTTCAACTCATTTGATTTGAACCTTTTTGTACTTATGTTATAGATAGGGCTCTCTAAGTCTAGAAAGTAGAGTCTGTTCATTAGAGGTGCACTACAATAGAACATATCATTTAAATAAACTGAACAACATTTGTTCTTTATTATAAATGTAAATCCTTTCTTGTCCAAATAAGAAACCGAAATTATGTTCTTAGTTAAAGTAGGCACATAACAACATTCATCTAATTCTAGTACAAGCCCAGAGGGAAGAGATAAATCATAAGTTCCTACAGCAACAGCAGCAACCCTTGCTCCATTGTCTACTCGTAGGTCCACCTCGCCCTTTGTCAATGCCCTACTATTTCTCAGCGCCTGCACATTGGTACAAATGTGAGATGCACATCCGGTATCTAATACCCATGATGAAGAAATAGATAGATTAACTTTTATAATATTTATACCTGAAGTAGAAGTCTCACTTCTCTTCTTCTTAAGATCTTCTAGGTATGCCTTGCAGTTACGCTTCCAGTGTCCAGCTTCCTTCCAGTGGAAGCAAGCCCCTTCCTTGGCTACCCCTCCTTTGGGTTTCAGTTCTTTGCCTTTGCCCTTGGCTTGGGACTTTCCCTTACCTTTAGGCTTGCCCTTGCCTTGCTTCTTTTGCACCATCAAAATGGTGTCAGATTTTCCCTTCTTAAGGTTAAGCTCAGCAGTTCTCAACATGCTGAGCATCTCAGGCAGTGGCTTATCAATTTCATTCATGTTATAATTCATGACAAATTGATTGTAGGCTTGTGGCAAAGATTGCAAGATCAGGTCAGTGGCCAGCTCTTGGCCAAGTGGGAATCCTAGCCTTTGTAAGTTTTCTACGTACCCAATCATCTTTAGTACATATGAACCTACGGGAGTCCCATCTTGCATTTTGGACCCAAAAAATGCCTTAGAGACTTCATATCTCTCATGCCTTGCTTGTCCTTGATATAGTTGACGAAGATGTTCAACCATTTCATAAGCATTCATGAACTCGTGTTGCTTCTGAAGCTCAGAGTTCATGGTCGCGAGCATTAGACATGACACATCTAATGCATCATCTTGATGCTTCTTGTAAGCATCTTTGTCAACACACGAGGCAGTGGCAGGAGGTGCCTCCGGTGTTAGAATGTATACTGAAAGCCTAGCTCTTTTTGTATGAACATTTCATTTTGAAATAAGAATCACATGATCATTGTTTGCATTTTATATATTCATTATATATGTGTGCATATTGTCTAATATTTTACATTGTAGATAACATGGTGCTTGGTGTGGCACAGAAGATCATGTTATCAGTTCCTTATAAAATATAAGTAGAGGCTCACAACCAAGATGGTTTTGGACAAACCATTAGCATGGTTGCAGTGTAGCTTGGTATTATTTTGTCTTGAACATAGAGTTACACTGGTACACTTAGGTGTATTGAGTAGGACCGACATAGAGGTGATTCAATTTAGTACTGACTACATGATTGAATCGGACCTCGGATATTATGTTGTACATGCTCTTAATCCCGATATAATAACGGGCACATGTACTTAGTATTTATTTCTTTGATTTATCAGTGGGTGAGATTTAGATGGATTAAATCAATATGCCCGGTAAGTTGGGAAATAATATTATTTACATGGTGTGTCGTTGATTATAGGAGGAAACCATGTCCTATATATTAGGTTGATGATGTCCCCTTGAGGAGCTCATAAGGTTCATCATGTAAACCTAGCTGGTTGACTTAGTCAACATGATGATAAGGTTGAGTGGTACTACTCGAGGAATTAGATGTTAATTAATTGATGGTCAGTAAATCAATTAATTGACGGACATTCGATATCTTAAACACGGGGAGATTAATGTACAAATAATATATGGAGCCCATATTGATTTATGGGGGTTGGTGAGGTAGTTCAATGATGATCCTCTAGTGGAATGGAACATCATTGATGGATCAAGTTTGTGTGGTTCCGATCCATCGGGTGGCAAAGACCCAACTCCTCCGTATGGTCCCTATCGTAGCCTAATATAATCCTTGTGAAGTCTAGATCCAAGAATGTAAAACAAAACCTAGAACCAACGGTTGGGATTAAATCCCTAGATCTGATGGTTGGATGAAACCCTAGAACCAACGGTTGGGATTAAATCCCTAGATCCGATGGTTAGGATGAAATCCTAGAATCGACGGTTGGGATTAAATCCCTAGATCCGACGGTTGGGATAAAACCCTAGATCCGATGGTTGGGATGAAACCTTAGATCCGACGGTTGGGATGAAATCCTAGATCCGACGGTTGGGATTAAACCCTAGATCCGACGGTTGGGATAAAACCCTAGATCCGACGGTGGAGATTAAAGGAGGCTTAAGCCCTATTCTATAAATAGATGCTTAGGGTTGGGCGGCAAGAATAATCAAGGATTTGAATTAGAGAATTAGGGTTTGGCTTTTGGAGAGGTGGGCGGCTAGGGTTTGGAGCAAAAGTGGGTGGCAACTTTCTTCTACCTTCTAGTTGTTGTCGGCGCCCAATTTCCTCCATCAATACTTGGCCAGCGCCCATCATTAAGGCCTTTCTCTTCTTCCTTAGCCATCGGTTCTCCTTCCATTGGTGGCCGGTGGTCTTCCTCCTTCCTTTCTCCTTGGTGGCCGGCGGCAACTCCTCTTCAAGTTGGCCGGCGCTTCATCCAATTGTTTCCTTGGCCGGCGGTTGCACCAAGTTCCATAATTTGGTGGCCGGTTCTAGATAGGAAGGTATTTGTGGTTTCTTCTCTTTGTTCGCAGTGGACAAGGTAGAAAAGAAAGTGATCTAGAAGGCTTCTACTCGTGGAGGATCTTCGTCCACACGTCGTCCACGAGAAGGATAGGACATACGATAGAAGATCATAAGGTATAAAGTTATTTTAACTTTATTTACAGATCTGAATATGTTCTTTAATATTTTGATTATGCATGTGTGTGTATGAATATATATTTTATAATCATGGACCCCGAAGACAAACACAAAAACCGGCGATCCATCCGTCGTCTCTTCCGCGGCTAACCAACTAGAAGAGTTGTGTTGCTTGAACAACTAGTTTCTTCAAGCGACCACTCAAGTTGTTAGCACGACGACGAATAGGTTGTGCTAAGGAAGCTCAACCCATCCAGATTAATTCTTTCATTAGTGAAAATTTTAATCCGGGGACATGGGAGCCAATGAGCCTCCGAAGCATCCACCTAACAATTGGTATCAGAGCCACGGTTTCCGGTTTTGTGTGTTTTTTATTCGGTTAATTTTTTTATGCACTTTTTCATATATTATATGTGTCGGATAATAGTAGGATATGCGTAGTTTAACTCTTTGTTTGCAGGCATAAGATCCGACTATTATGGCCATGTGTGTGTTTGTGAATGGATGGGTGTAAAAATTTATTATTTGAATCCTCGGGGTTGACGAGGCTAGATTAGTATTTAATTTTTGTAATTAAATACGACATTGTTTAGCCGCCCATTTTAGTTTACTTTCAATCTAGATGATTTGTACACTCCTTCGTGAAGTATAGGATCGATGGATGTAAATTAAAATGTTTTTATCTCGGCTCGGAACTCTTTGGTAACTTGCGCACGGGAAATGATGGAGCGGACGAGGTGGCGACACGACGGGATGCATATTGGAGGATAATGCCATAATAGTTGGAAAAATTCTGTTTTTTCCATATTTATTGCTTATTTGTTTTATATTCATGTTGTGTATGTTTTAAAATTCCTCAATTTTAATTTACTAAGTGGGAGAGGGACATTTTAATTAATTCCCGCGGCCTCCATTACAATTTGACGTGTGATGCAACAAACTTGCGCGTTGGCTCTAAGTTCCTTCCTCCCCATTGGATGGGTTTGTTTGCGGATCACTAGGTCAAATAATGGTTATAGGAAATTATTAAGGAGCATGTGTACTTCCCCATCGGTAAGGCACATAATCCGAAATAATTCCCTTAGTATCATGTAATGGTGCACACTTAGATGCAAATTAAAAGTATCCTCCCCATCGGAGTCACTGCTTTTATTTGTAGGACCAAAGTGGAACCAACTATTAATTTTATTTGTCAAAAAGTAAGGTTGACAAGATAATAAAATTAATGGGTAAAACTTCCTCTTACAAATGTAGAATTCGTATACGTCCACACTATCGTGGCATGCGATATTCTCGGTGTTTTGAGGTGTTGGTTGATTTCGAAATTTTATTATTTTTGAGGAATCAATAATATTTGAAATCTAATATTTTGATCATTGTGATTTTTAGGATTTTCAAATGGCTTTCAACCCACTTGCTGTGATTTTAAAAGAAAACAAACTTACTGGTCCAAACTACATTGATTGGAAAAGAAACCTGGATATTGTCTTAACTGCGGAGGAGTACAAATTTGTACTCTTCGAGGTCTGTCCTCCTAAGCCCTCCGATGACTCTGATGAAAAGGAGAAAGAACGTTATAAGAAATGGGTTAAGGCAGATGAGATGGCGCGGTGTTACATTTTGGCATCTATGTCAAATGTGCTGCAACATCAGCATCAGGCCATAGCCACAGCTTATGACATGATGTTCAATCTCAAGGAACTTTTCGGACATCAGAGTAGGGCGGCTAGGCAGGAGGCAATGAGAAACTTGATGACGACCACCATGATCGAGGGAACACCCGTTAGGGATCATGTTCTCAAGATGATGGCTCATCTTAATGAGATGGAAGTCCTCGGAGCTGAGATCGATGGGGAAACCCAGGTCGATATCATTCTCCAGTCTCTGCCTAGGAGTTTGAGCCGCCTCCAACTACAACATGAACAAAAGGTTGTATTCGGAGCTTCGTGTAACTCCAGCAGAGGCTTTTTCGTCAGAGTGCTCAAGCCATGGTCGCTCAGAAGGTTTCTTCCTCTAAACCAAAAGGTAAGAAGAAGAAGAAACAAGGTGGAGTGAAGAAAGTGGCAGTGGGACCGCAGGCAGGAGTGAAGAAGTCGAAAGGCAAGTGCTTCACTTGCAAGCAGACTGGACATTGGAAGGTGGACTGTCCTCGCCGAAAGAACAAAGGTATATCTTCTTGTTTAGTTGTCGAAACATGTTTAGCGGTGTTATCTACCAGTGCCTGGTGTGTAGATACAGGAGCCACTGATCATGTCTGCAATACTTTGCAGGGGTTCCAGGAAACCCGACGACTAGCTAAGGGAGAGATTATCGTCTTCATGGGCAATGCTTCAAAGGTGGCGCCTATTGCAGTGGGAGACGTTTATTTATCTTTTGATAGGAATAAAGTTTTGGTTTTGAGAAATTGTCTTTATGTACCTACTTTTAGAAAGAATTTAAGTTTCTAAATTGTTTATGGATGGATATTCTGTTTCTTTTAATGACAAAGTGGTTATAAAAAGGAATAGGGAGAATATCTGTTCTGGTACATTGGTTGGCAATTTATATACTCTTGAACCAAAAACTCCCACGATGCATATAGAAATCAATAACTTATCTTCTAAGTCTAATAAGAGAAAAGAACCTTCGCAAATGAACCAAACATATCTTTGGCATCTAAGGCTTGGTCATATTAACGTAAGCAGAATTCAAAGGTTGATAGCTGATGGACCTTTGGGTTCATTAGTGGTGGAGGATCTCCCAACCTGCGAATCTTGCTTGGAAGGTAAAATGACCAAGAGGCCTTTTAAGGCCAAGGGGTATAGAGCCAAAGATGTCTTAGAATTGGTTCATTCTGATTTGTGTGGTCCTATGTCTATCCAGGCAAGAGGTGGCTTTGAATTCTTCGTCTCTTTTATAGACGATTATTCAAGGTATGGATACATTTACTTGATGTGCCGCAAGTCTGAATGCTTTGACAAGTTCAAAGAATTCAAGGCTGATGTGGAGAACCATCAAGGTAAAAGTATTAAGACATTACGATCTGATCGTGGTGGCGAGTACCTCTTGGGAGAGTTTAGGAGTTACTTATCGTAGGTCGATTCAATCCCAATTGTCTCGCACCGCACACCCTCACAGAATGGTGTGGAGCGAAGGAATAGGACTCTTATGGAGATGGTCGATCGATAATGAGTTATTCGAGTTACCCGATTTGCTCGGGGTTTGCTCCGAAACAAAGACACACATTCTCAACTTGGTTCCATCTAAGTCGACTCTACTCCCACAGAGTTGTGGATCGGGCGAAGCCTAGTCTAAGACATATTCGATTTGGGGTAGTCCAAAGACATGTGGCCAAGGGAGATCGGTAAGTTGGAATCTCGCATGTATGCTTGTTTGTTGGCTACCCTAAGGGAACGGCGAAGGGTGGTTTATTCTATAGTCCTAGAGATCAGAAGGTGATCGTGAGTACGAATGTCAGATTTCTAAAGGAGGACTATGTGATGAACCACAAGCCCACGAGTAGGATTGTTCTTGAGGAGTTGACTGGGGAAGTCCCGACTTCAGTACCACCTGACAAGAGGAGACACCACAAGTCATCGCACCGCGTGTCACAGAGCATACACGGGAGGCACCTCGTCAGAGTGGGAGGCTGTTAGACAACCCGAGAGATTCATGTTTTTGGGAGATTCTTCGGACTTAGTCCCTGGTGAACATGAACCTGATCCCTGGACATATGACGAGGCAATCCAAGATAGAGATGCGGTATCTTGGCAAAGAGCGATGAATTTAAAGATAGAATCTATGGATTCTAATCAGGTCTGGGAGCTAGTAGAACCACCCGATGGTGTAAAAACCATTGGATGCAAGTGGATCTACAAGAGAAAGAGAGGAGTAGACGGGAAGGTTGAGACCTTCAAAGCTAGGCTTGTTGCGAAAGGGTATACTCAGAAAGAGGGTATCGATTATGAGGAGACCTTTTCGCCGGTAGCTATTCTTAAGTCTATTTGGATTCTCTTATCTATAGCTGCTCATATGGATTATGAGATTTGGCAGATGGATGTCAAGACAGCTTTCCTTAACGGAAGTCTTGAGGAGAACATCTATATGCGACAACCAGAGGGATTCATTGCTAAAGGCAAAGAGCATCTTGTATGTAAGCTTAATCGGTCCATTTATGGATTGAAGCAAGCTTCTAGATCTTGGAACATCCGCTTTGATGAGGTAATCCAGTCATATGGATTTATTCAAAGTCCGGATGAGCCTTGTGTATACAAGAGATGTGACGGAAACGTAGTGGTGTTTCTTGTACTATACGTAGATGACATTTTGTTAGTTGGCAACAATATCAAAGTGTTATCAGATGTAAGGGTATGGTTGTCCAAACAGTTTGATATGAAGGACTTGGGAGAAGTGGGACACATCCTTGGGATCAAAGTTATAAGGGATCGCAAGAAAAGGATATTGTGCTTGTCTCAAGCTTCATACATTGACACTATCCTTGCTCGTTTTAGCATGCAGAACTCCAAGAAAGGTTTTCTACCTTTTAGGCATGGAGTTCCTTTATCTAAAGAGATGTGTCCTAAAACATCAAAGGAGATAGAGGACATGAAGGCGGTTCCTTATGCTTCGGCAGTAGGAAGCCTTATGTATGCTATGCTATGTACGAGACCTGATATCTGCTTTGCCGTGGGCATGGTTAGCAGATATCAGAGTAATCCTGGACAGGGACATTGGACTGCGGTAAAGCATATATTGAAGTACTTGAGAAGGACTAGGGATTATATGCTGGTTTACCGGGCAGATCAATTAGTCCCTGTGGGTTACACGGATTCGGATTTCCAATCAGATAGGGACAAGAGTAAGTCTACCTCGGGGTTTGTGTTTACTTTTGGAGGTGGAGCCATAGCATGGAGGAGTGTCAAGCAGAAATGCGTGGCGGACTCTACCATGGAAGCTGAGTATGTGGCAGCCTCTGAGGCAGCCAAGGAAGCTGTATGGCTCAGGAACTTCTTGATGGACTTGGATGTGATTCCTGGTTTGGCGTAACTATCACAATTTATTGGTGCAGCTGGTGCAAAATCGAAGGAACCACGAGCCCATAAGGCGAGTAAACACATAGAGCGCAAGTACCACCTCATACGAGAGATCGTAAAGCGAGGAGAAGTTGCTGTCGCCAAGATTGCATCAGAGGATAACCTGGCGGATCCATTCACTAAGGCCCTTCCAGCGAAAGCGTTTGATAGGCATGTGGAGGACATGGGGATCAGATGTATGGCAGAGTGATGACGGCATAGTATTTTAGTATAAGTGGGAGATTGTTGGAATGTATACTGAAAGCCTAGCTCTTTTTGTATGAACATTTTATTTTGAAATAAGAATCACATGATCATTGTTTGCATTTTATATATTCATTATATATGTGTGCATATTGTCTAATATTTTACATTGTAGATAACATGGTGCTTGGTGTGGCACAGAAGATCATGTTATCCGTTCCTTGTAAAATATAAGTAGAGGCTCACAACCAAGATGGTTTTGGACAAACCATTGGCATGGTTGCAGTGTAGCTTGGTATTGTTTTGTCTTGAACATAGAGTTACACTAGTACACTTAGGTGTATTGAGTAGGATCGACATAGAGGTGATTCAATTTAGTACTGACTACATAATTGAATCGGACCTCGGATATTATGTTGTACATGCTCTTAATCCCGATATAATAACGGGCACATGTACTTAGTATTTATTTCTTTGATTTACAAGGTGAGATTTAGATGGATTAAATCAATATGCCCGGTAAGTTGGGAAATGATATTATTTACATGGTGTGCCGTTGATTATAGGAGGAAACCGTGTCCTATATATTAGGTTGATGATGTCCCCTTGAGGAGCTCATAAGGTTCATCATGTAAACCCAGCTGGTTGACTTAGTCAACATGATGATAAGGTTGAGTGGTACTACTCGAGGAATTAGATGTTAATTAATTGATGGTCAGTAAATCAATTAATTGACAGACATTCGATATCTTAAACATGGGGAGATTAATGTACAAATAATATATGGAGCCCATATTGATTTATGGGGGTTGGTGAGGTAGTTCAATGATGATCCTCTAGTGGAATGGAACATCATTGATGGATCAAGTTTGTGTGGTTCCGATCCATCGGGTGGCCAAGACCCAACTCCTCCTTATGGTCCCTATCGTAGCCTAATATAATCCTTGTGAAGTCTAGATCCAAGAATGTAAAACAAAACCTAGAACCAACGGTTGGGATTAAATCCCTAGATCCGATGGTTGGATGAAACCCTAGAACCAACGGTTGGGATTAAATCCCTAGATCCGATGGTTAGGATGAAATCCTAGAATCAACGGTTGGGATTAAATCCCTAGATCCGACGGTTGGGATAAAACCCTAGATCCGACGGTTGGGATGAAACCTTAGATCCGACGATTGGGATGAAATCCTAGATCCGACGGTTGGGATTAAACCCTAGATCCGACGGTTGGGATAAAACCCTAGATCCGACGGTGGAGATTAAATCTCTAGATCCGACGGTGGAGATTAAAGGAGGCTTAAGCCCTATTCTATAAATAGATGCTTAGGGTTGGGCGGCAAGAATAATCAAGGATTTGAATTAAAGAATTAGGGTTTGGCTTTTGGAGAGGTGGCCGGCTAGGGTTTGGAGCAAAAGTGGGCGGCAACTTTCTTCTACCTTCTAGTTGTTGCCGGCGCCCAATTTCCTCCATCAATACTTGGCCGGCGCCCATCATTAAGGCCTTTCTCTTCTTCCTTAGCCGGCGGTTCTCCTTCCATTGGTGGCCGGTGGTCTTCCTCCTTCCTTTCTCCTTGGTGGCCGGCGACAACTCCTCTTCAAGTTGGCCGGCGCTTCATCCAATTGTTTCCTTGGTCGGCGGTTGCACCAAGTTCCATAATTTGGTGGCCGGTTCTAGATAGGAAGGTATTTGTGGTTTCTTCTCTTTGTTCGCAGCGGACAAGGTAGAGAAGAAAGTGATCTAGAAGGCTTCTACTCGTGGAGGATCTTCGTCCACACGTCGTCCAAGAGAAGGATAGGACATACGATAGAAGATCGTAAGGTATAAAGTTATTTTAACTTTATTTACAGATCTGAATATGTTCTTTAATATTTTGATTATGCATGTGTGTGTATGAATATATATTGTATAATCATGGACCCCGAAGACAAACACAAAAACCGGCGATCCATCTGTAGTCTCTTCCGCGGCTAACCAACTAGAAGAGTTGTGTGGCTTGAACAACTAGTTTGTTCAAGCGACCACTCAAGTTGTTAGCACGACGACGAATAGGTTGTGCTAAGGAAGCTCAACCCATCCGGATTAATTCTTTCATTAGTGAAAATTTTAATCTGGGGACATGGGAGCCAATGAGCCTCCGAAGCATCCACCTAACATCCGGAATGGGCTACTCCAAAACGTACAGCTTCCTTTCTTGGGTGAGAACAATTCTCAGGTTCTTGTACCAGTCCAGGAAATTTGCTCCATTGAGCTTGTCCTTCTCAAGGACAGAACGCAGAGAGAGAGTGTTCGTGTTTGTCGACATAGTAATCTACAACATACAATGCAGAGAATTAATATCATATTCCTTTTATCATTTAATTAGGCATTTAATCAAATGATACTCCCACTGAATTATAGGAATTTTGTAGAATCGAGTTATGGATGTGGTCAAAACACATTACTAGATTCATACAAACTAGCTATAATTCTTGCGGGACAAGATCCACATCATACTAAGCCTTGAGTTAGCTTTGGCTAAATCGCCCAAGACTTAGTATGATCGGTGGGTAACACATTACCGATTACATCTCTATGCAACTCTTGTTTATAAGATCAAGACCCACATTTACAAAAGACCTTGAGTTAGCTTTGGCTAAATCACCCAAGATTTAGTGTAAATGCGATCTTATCCTATCTTTCCAACGATTAAAATATGCCTATAGTTCTACTTGATCCAATTGAGTTAACTAGTTTTACTCAATCTAATTGAGCTTACTCTAACCCAAGCCGTGATAGGCGGGACCAAGATTGTCCCTCCGCACCCTACCAAGATAATATGCGTTGCTCTGCTTTGGCAGATTCAACAACTACAAATGATCGAAGTAGTGATGGGTATCAAGGACCTGGTAGGCATTTACGAGTTGATTCGATTAAGATATAATCTAATCGTAATGTGTATCATATATGCATTAAGGCCTTTATTATCCTATATTAGCATGCATCACATACATACATACATTATTATAGCATGCATCATATACATACAAGAAAAATATCCTAGCATGTATCATATACATACAAGCATTATTCTACTAGCATGCATCACATACATACAAGCATAACAAATATATATACATATATATCAACATATATACATACATATATATATATATATATATATATATATATATATATATATATATATATATATATATATATATATATATATATATATATATATATTAATTGTGATTAGTTCATGGTCCTACTACGATCTTCTCAAGCCAATGAGAAGATCGGACGGTCAACCTAGGGCTAGCGGCTTCTCCAAGCGCTTCCTTTGACCGCCATGTGTCGTCGGCACCCTTCTCGTAACTCCGTCTACAAGTGGACTTTCCACCGCTCCATTTTGTACATTACAAATATGAAACTCGAGTTACATTTGAGTCTAAAACTATTTACAACTAGAATTTCAAAAGAAGAGGTACGACGCGCATGTCGCATACACTATACAACACGCATAACCACAAAAACGGCACACAGGTCGTATTATGAATTACAACACATTAACGTCCAATCAAATTGGGATTGTTGGGCCATGACAATCACAAAATTATATATAATTCTAAATTATGTACTTTTACAGAAAATTTCTATAATTTTTCCTATTTTTTTTCAATTTTATGAGTCACCTCTCCGTAACGGTCCCGCTAAGCAGTTTCCGGGCGCGATCGCGGGACAAAGCCCCTTTCGGGGATAGGGGCAACGCCCCTACTCGCAAAATAAATTTTACAAGTGTCCCTACTAGATCTTAAAGTGACTTAAGTCGCTGTCCCAAAAACCTAAACTGAGAACTCGCCGTTTTGGAGAGTTTTTTTTCTCGATGTTTGAAGCCTACAAGTGTCCCAACACTCGTTGCTTCGACTCTTCGAGAAAAATATCCAAAAATTCTATAAAAATAGGAAATTTACAGAAACATAAAAATCTGTAATTTTTATATCTAATATAAACACTACAAAAATGAAGTACATACATGCTTCGCACGTGGCTCTGATACCACTATTCGACTTTCCGAGCCGCAAAAACCGCTTTTTGCGTTGCGAAAACCCCAGAAGTCCGGCCACGGATCCGTGTGAAGATATATTAAAATAAAAACATGTATGTGCTAAGTAAATCTGGATCTACCCTAGATCTAGAAGTTGAGAGTGTTACCCTCGATGCGACGCCCTTCGCAAATCCCGCTCGTCCAAATGCTTCGTCGGAACTCAAGAGTGTCAAGTGAACACTCCTCTATTGGTATCCACAAGAACAAATGGTGGAGAAACTCAACCTAGAGTGTGCTAGTACTCATTGAAATTTTGGCCAAGAAGGATTGGGAGAGCTTGAGAGGATGATCCAAGGAGGAAGATGAAGTTGGAGTAACTCACAAAAATGAATTTTACATCTAATGCAAATCAAGTGGTCGGCCACTTCATGGAGAGGGGGTTACATGCATGCATGTAACTCCAAGAGCCAATGGCTGTTGGTCTCCGTCATGAGGTAGCACCACATAATGTGTCAATGATGATGTGGAACATCATCATTGGCCAGCCATGCCAAGTCATCATCAAGACATGGTATTTGGTCAAGTCAAACTTGACCTTTCATCTTCCCTCTCAAGTCAAGTCAAACTTGACCTCTTATCTCCCATGGTTGATCAAATTCAACCATTTGATTCAAGTGAATTTAATTTAATGAATCTCTATTCATTAATTTAAATTGATTTGATGAATCAAATCTAAATTAGACTCATTCAACACTTGAATCAAATTGAGTCCAACTCAATTAGTCTAATTAGGATTATTACTCTTAATCCAATTTGGTTCATCACATGAACCTAATCATCATGGTTCATCATATGAACCTAATCTCCATCTAATTGCCCTTTGTGTGTGACCCTTAGGTTCTTGTAACATTGGCAATGTCCCTAAACCGATTTAGGAGCATAAGCAATGAGCGGTATCTAGCAACACATCATTGCTACCCAAGTTACAAGAATGTTGAGTTCCAACATCACCTTTGTGACTACTAATTGTGACTCTCACAATATGTGACAATGCCCCTCTATCCTTGACATCTAGATTGACCAATTGAGACATAGACCGTGTCATCCTCGGTACAATCTATATCTTGAACTCCAAGTAGACTCACTCTAATCAAATGACCTCAATATCTCATATTGACTCATTTGGGCATGGCCATGCACTTCGTGGTCTCACTCTATCAAGAATATCGATGTCACTCCCATCATATAGGAGGGATAGATTGCATCTACATCACTCACATCCCTCCACATAATTTGTCACATACCTAGTAATCGCCTTTATAGTCCACCCATTTACGGGTGACGTTTGTCTAAGCCAAAGTATGCAACTCCTTATGTAGGGAACCATGGTGACTTCAAGTCTAAGGACTAATAGTCATACTAATAGCCACATGAGAAAGTATATGACACTCATATAATGATCCATGATACTTTCTCATGGCGGGTCATTCAGTATACATTCTCCAATGCATACCCATGTGTCAACTTGATATCTCATATCCATGACTTATGAGATCAAGTCATCGTGTTGACCTACATGCTAGTCTCTACGCATTAACATTGTCCCTGAATGTTAATACTCGACTATGAATGATTAAGAGTAGTGTTCTCTATATCATCTCATTATCGATTCAACCAATCGATTGATATAGATAAGAACCTACTACTCAAGGACATTATTATATTTAGTTATTTGGCACTAATACAAGTAAATATAATAACCATGCCTTTATAAATAGGAATATGATACAATAAAGTCCATACAACAATCATCACATGATTGGCTCTAGGGCTTTCGCTAACACAAACAATGATCATGTGATTCTTATTTCAAAAATAAAGATGTTCATACATAAGATAGACTTTTTAGTATACATCCCAACATACGTCACATCTAGCCCAAGTTAGTTTCCTTGTCCTGTGGATTCAAGTTACTCCTACATATTCCCAAGAAGTTCATCTTTTTAACATGTTTGCTCTTGCTAGAGACTTTTGAATAACCATCATGACAAGAGGCCTAGGGTATACATCTCCTTTATCAGGAGTGGTGAATCCTCTATAGGCTATTTTAACACCTTCGATCACTTTGTCTTATACCCAATCATCTTGGAGTTACACCTCCTATAGAGATGGCTATGAAGAAGTCAAAGTATAAGGCGCCAAGACCAAGATAACTTGAATACCTCATGTCTAAGGAAGCTTGTGTTGGGTTTCTCTAGCACCAACGTGGGTGTGTGTTCGAACATGTTTCGTAAACATGCACACAGCAAAAGTAAAAAACAACTAATAACTAACTTATTGCAATACACATACCACACACATGCATAATACAACAGTGTAGACATAATCGTATTTTTAAATTTTTCAATAAAAAAAACTACTCTAGGTATACCTGACGAATTATGTGAAGCGAAAATGACATCAACCTTAGTGAGCCTCGTAAGTTTCGCCACTATCCGTATCCACACTGAGTATCGTCGGGATAGCTTCAACAAGCTATGGGCCCCATCTTCATAAGAGTTACTAGCCTCGAGTCGAAGATGTTGTGATCCGAGAGATGACCGCAATTCAAATCCAATTCGAATCCAAAAAAGAGTTACATAAACTCGCTTCTCAAAAGTGGTTTTTGTCAACCAATTGATGAAACTTCGATCTTCCACCAAAGAGGATTGCTGGATATCCAATCCTCGGCAAGGAGGTCACTGGTAGAGTTCCAAACTCTGACTAAACGATGCTCTCATCACAAAGGACACAAGTTATCTAAGAGGGAAACTTGGTGGAGGAGAAGGTCGACCAAACAAGTGGCCAGCGACAGCCATGTGGCCAGCGGTTGGAGGTGGCTGGTGGATAGCCGACGGCTTGGTGGCTGGCCGATAGTTGAAGGTGGCCGGCGGCTGGGATTGGGAGGTCCACAAGCACAAGAGAGAAAGAGAAGAGAAAAGGCTAGGGTTTCAAAAACCTAAAAACCAACACCGGTTATCTCTCAACCCCATTATTTATAGAGAACGTGTCTCTTAACAATTAAGAGACTTTTTCTCAAGACCTTTTCTCTAAACCTTTTCTCAAAGGGTTATTGGTTTACAACCAAAATCCGTTAACCCGCTCTATTAACTTAAGTTAAAATATACCAAACCGCATTGGTTTTTTTTTAAGTTAAAATGAACCGAACCAATTTTGGTTCATTGATTTAAAACAAACCAAACCACTTTGGTTTATTTTCCACCATTGGATTAGAACCAAACCGATTTGGTTCATCCATCATGTCTTCATAAAACTCGGCCCATCTATTCTTCCAATGCGATTGAAACAATTTCATGCTCGCTCCATGTTTGGTCCAACCAAACCAAGTCTCTCTCGATCTGAGAGTTCAATTCTCAAACTCTTTTTAAATCCTTCGGATAACACTCGTAGTGCGTGTAACCAAATAGATTCTCTGTTTATGTTGGCCGCTATAATTAACCATAAATTATAGAACAATCAAGAGTGGCAACTAGTAGTACATCATGATCCCCAATTAATCAAAAAATCAACGGTTGACCCCAGAACAACTTCTGAAACCTTTCCGCAGCTATAATGAAATGTGCCTCATTCCCTTCACTCATCTTATACCCAGTTAGTTTAGGACATGGTCTATTGTGTCAGTCCCCACTAGGTTGACCATGTCACACCTAGCCCAAGTATTACTTCCTCGTCCTACGGATTCTAGTTACTGCACATGTATCCAAGAGTACTATACTCTAAATATATAATGCTTTGGCTAAAGAATTTAGTAACAATCTGACGAGAGGCCATAGGGTATACACCTCACAAGGAGTGGTGAATCCTTTGTAGGCTATTCAAACACCTTCGGCCACTTTGACTTATAGCCAATCATCTCAGGCCCACATCTCCATGGAGATGCTTGCTTAAGATGTCAAAACATAAGTCTTCTTGACCAAGATGACTTGAATATCGCAAGTCGAAGGAACATTGCACTTAAGCTTCAGTAAGAACTTCATTGACATATTCATATATACAAAGAACCATATGAAGTCTTATAGTTAGTCACTCCAATAAACTAGTTACTATAACTAGCATCCACGATTAACTCCGGACATCCCAATGTCTTCAGCCAGTGAGAAATCGCTGCTTGGATAAACCAAAGAGTACAACACGTGCTAGTCTCAATAGAATTGATGGTGTCCGAATACATCAATTCATTTACTAGGGATAATTCCAATACATCACAATTACACATGTAGAGATACTCACTAGTTGTGATCCAATCACAACTTCTCTCATGTTGTGAATCGTATTGTGAATATTCAGTAAATGAGTTTAAGATCCAATCAAATACAAGATAGCATGTACACTCAAATAGGGAATCTTCATTTACCAAATAAATGGTACAACTATAAGGTGATTGCCTTAGGATATCTCTCATATATAACTAACATACTCCCACTTAGCCTAATATCAATCGCCACGATATCCAATACCATAAGCTCTAACATGACCCTCAAACTTACTTTGAGGTAAGGCCTTAGTTAAAGGGTACGCTAAGTTCCTTTCAGTGGGAATTTTCTCGATTTGTATTTCCTTCCTACTTATGATCTATCTAATCAAATGATAGCGGCGAAGTACATGTTTGGTTCGTTTATGAGACCACATCAAGTTCAGAGATAAACTTCTTGATCCAAACCACTTTCTTTGCTGCTTTCTGAAGATGCAATGTATTCTGCCTCAGTGGCAGAATCCACTATAATGGTTTGCTTGGAACCTTTCTAACTTATTGTGCCTCCATTTAAGGCGAATATATACCCAGACTAAGACCTGCAATCATTCTTGTCTGTCTAGAAGAAGGCATCCGTATACCCGCGTATTACCATATCACTCTCTCCATATATTAGGAACACATCCTTAGTTCTTCCTAAGTACTTAAGGATTGTCTTAACAACCACCCAAAGATCTATTCCTGGATCAGACTGATATCTTCTTGTGACACTCAAGGCATACGATACATCGGGCCTCGTACATAACATAGCATACATGATAGATCCTATTGCGGATGCATAAGGGATCTTACTCATGCAAATCCTCTCGTCTTCTGTGCGCGGACATATAGACTTTGAAAGGTGTATCCCATGTCTGATGGGAAGGAAACCTTTCTTTGATTCCGACATGCTAAACCTCTTTAGCACTCGGTCTATATATGTAGACAACGAAAGACCTAGCAACCATTTCGATCTATCTCTATAGATCTTAATCCCGAGGATGTAGGTCGCTTCTCCCAGGTCTTTCATGGAGAATATTTTGGATAACCAAATTTTAACTAACTGTAAGACAGATATATCATTTCCTATAAGTAATATGTCAACGACATACAACACTAGGAACACGACTGCACTCCCACTAACCTTCTTGTACACACAGGGCTCGTTTGGATTTTGTGAGAAATCAAACCTTTTAATTGGCTCATCAAAATGGATATTCCAGCTCCTGGATGCTTGCTTCAGTACATATATGGATCGTCGAAGTTTGCATACCTTGGTTTTATCAACCAATGTGAAACCCTCGAACTGTATCATATACACATCCTCGAGTAAGTTTCCATTAAAAAAAGTTGTTTTCACATCCATCTGCCATATCTCATAGTCATAATGAGCCTCTTTGGACAAGAGCATCCAAATGGATTTAAGCATAGCTACTAGTGAATAGGTCTCGTCATAATCAACACTTTGCTTTTGACGATAGCCTTTCACCACTAATCTAGCCTTAAAGGTAATCACATTACCATCCATTTCGATCTTCTTCTTGAAAACCCACTTGCACCCTATAGGCTTAATACCTTCAGGTGGGTCCACCAAGTTCCAAACTTGATTTTCATACATATAATCCATTTCTAACTTCATGGTTTCAAGTCATTTGTCCCTTTCTGAACTCTTCATAACTGGTAGGATCCTCATCGTCAATGAATAACACATCGTTCGATTCGCTTACGAGAAATCCATATCTCTCAGGAATGTTGTGTCCTACTAGATCTACGAAGATGTGGTGTCACAATAGATTCAGTCGATGTCTCATCACTATGAGTTATCGATTGAGGTGCTTGCCAGGTATCTCCTCAATGTCTACTGGAGTCTCTTGAACCTCCTCAAGTTCAACGACATTCCCACTATTTTCTTGCAAGAGAAACACTTTCTCTAGAAACACAACACGCCTTGAAACAAACACCTTTTGTTCCACAGGATGATAGAATTAGTAACCCCTCGTTTCCTTAGGGTTTCCAATAAATAGGCATGTATCAGACTTGACATCCAATTTGTCTAATACAGTCTGCTTCACATAAGCAGGACAATCTCATATCTTCAAGTAAGATAAATAAGGTTTTTTACTATTCCATATCTCATATGGAGTAGTAGGGACTACCTTGGTCGGGACTTTGTTTAGCAAGTAAATAGTTGTCTGAATTGCATAGCCTTAAAAGAACTTAGGAAGATTCGCATGATTCATCATCGACCTAACCATGTCCAACAAGGTTTGGTTTCACCTCTCGGATACACCATTAAGCTGTGGTATATACGGCGGAGTCTATTGAGACAATATACCATTGTCCCTTAGATAATCCAGAAACTCTTGACTCAAGTATTCACCACCTCGATCAGATCGAAGTATTTTAATACTTTTGCCAAGTTGTTTCTCTACTTCATTTTTGAATTCTTTGAACTTTTCAAAGGCTTCAGACTTGTGTTTCATCAAGAACACATACCCATACCATGAGTAATCATCGGTAAAGGTCATGAAGTAGCTATAAGCTCCTAGGGCATGAGTTGACATAGGTCCACATACATCAGTATGTATTAGACCAAGAAACTCTCTCACTGATTCATCTTTTCCAATAAAAGATAATTAGTCATCTTGCCTTTTAAGCATGATTAGCATGTATTGAATGAATTAGATTCAAACAATTCCAGAATTCCACATCGGTGTGATTCGAACATGCATTTCTTGCTTACATGGCCAAGACGACAATGGCACATGTAAAAGGTTATTTGATTATCTTTTTGAGAACACTTGTTGCTTGCTTTGATATTGAAAATGTCACCGTATATGTCCAATGTATAAATACCATTGCATAAAGTTCAAGTCGCATAAAGAACTCCATTCAAAGTTATGTAACAATAATTGTTACTAAAAGTCAAATGGTACCCATTTATATTTAAACAAGAAATAGAAATGATGTTCTTTATCAACGAAGGAACGAAATAGTAAATGTCCAGTTCTAAGACAAGTCCTATAGGGAGCTTCAACAGATACGTTCTGATGGCGAGTGCAGCAACCATTGCTTCATTCCCAACACTTAAATTTGACTCTCTCTTGACGAGTCTTCTTCTATTCCTTGGCTCATGTATGTCATTACATATATGTGAGACACACTTGGTATCCAATACCCAAGTGTCTAAAGAAATAGAATGACAATCAATAACGAAGATATCTGAAGAAGATGGGGCATCAGATGCCTTATTCTTCTTCAAGGACTCAAGATAAATCTTGCAATTTCTTTGCCAATGACCCTCGTTGCCACAATGATGACAAGTGCCCTTTTGAGCTGGTTCTACCTTTTTAGCCTTTTTTTTCTTCCCCTTTTGTTGTTCCTTTGACTTCCTCTTATAACATTTCTTCAAGGAATCAACTATCTGTTGGTGCAATTGGCCCAGGTCACGATTGACCAGACTCGATTTTGACTCGAGTGATGTTTTGATGTTTGACAAAGTGAGTTGACATTGATGTCTATTAATATTTTGAGGAGATTGTTTGTACAATCGACCCGGGTTACGATTAACTGGACTCGAGTTTGACTCGAGGGAGACTTTAATGGTTGACTAGGGTTGATAATGTGATTATGAGAAAGTGAAGGGTTTAGCTTATCGAGTATGTGAGGGGAAAATTCGCTTCCCACTTCACCTTGGTAGCTTGTCCATGGCGATCCCTTCGATGTCACCGGATTAAAAAAATTTAATCCTAGACAAAAGGGATTGCCCAAACCACCAAGTTATCATCGTGCTATTCGTTTAGAGAGGTCACTTGAACAAACTAATTGTTCAAGCGACCATCCTCTATTCTACGAGTAGCCGCAGAATAGACGATGTTCGGATCGCCGGTTTTTGTGTTTATGCTCGGGATCCAAGTATTATTTAGCCATTTATAGATTTATAACATGCTTATAATTGAAAAACAAAAACAAGCAACAAACAAAAGAAGAAAGTAGAATAGGTATACCTCTCGATCTTCAAATGTATGACCTTCCTCCTTTTGGACGTCGTGTGGGCGACGATCTACCAAAAGTCAAAGCTCCTAGATCGCAAATCTTCCTTCCTTGCTCTTCCAAAGCAAGAGGAAGAATAGAAACAAGCTTTTTTTCTCCTCACTAGAAACAACCAACAAGGAACTAAAACTATCCTTGCCGCCGGCCAACTAGGTGAAGGAGAAGATGGTGGAAAACAACCAAGACACCAAGGGAAGCCCTATATCTTGTTTCCACCACCTAAGGAGAAGGAGAAGGGGGCTTTTGGGTGTCAGCCAAGGCTGGAAAAGAGGATGGAGAGGTGCTGGACGTTGGCCAAAAGAGGAAGAAGAAGAGAAGAATACCTTCCTTATTTGGTGCCATCCTTGCCTAAAAACCCTAATCCTAATCCTATCTCAACTAGGATTCCTTCTTGCCGCCCAAACCCTAGCTCTCCTTCAATGTAGTTCACGCCAACTCCCATGCCATCCTTTTATAGAGTTAGGGATAAGTCATGAATTAATCTCATCCATTTGTTCTAGGGATTTAATCTCAACCGTCGGATCTAGAGATTTAATCTCAACCATCAGATCTTAGAGATTTAATCTCTACCAATGGATCTTAGAGTTTTGTTTCTATCCATTGGATCTAAGCATCATGAGGTGTTAATAGACTACATTAGGGACCATGAGGAGGAGTTGGATCTTGGCCACCCATGGATCAAGCCCACATAAAGTCCGATCCACTAATGATGATCCAATCCACTAAAGGTTCATCATTGATCTACCTCACCAACCCCCATATGATAATATGGGCTCCATATATTATTTGTACATTTTCTCCTCATGTTTAAGATCTCGAATGTCCGTTGATTAATTAATTTACTGACCATTAATTAATCAACATCTAACTCCTTGAGTAGTACCACTCAACCTTTTCATCATGACAGACCAAGTCCACCTACAGGGTTTACATGATGAACCTTATGAGCTCCTCAAGGGGACATCATCATCCTAATATATAGGATACGGTTTCCTCCTATAATCAACGGCACACCATATAAATAATATCATCTCCCAACTTACCGAGCCTATCGATTTAATCTATAAATCTCGCCCATTGGTAAATCAAAGAGATGACTACTAAGTATATGTGCCCGTTATTATATCGGGATTAAGAGTATGTACTAAATAATATCTGAGGTCCGATTCGATTATGTAGTCAACAATAAATCGAATCACCTCTAAGTCGGTCCTGCTCAATACACACAAAGTGCACTAGTGTGATTTTATGGTCAAAACAAACCAATACCAAATCACACTACAACCATTCCGATGGTTTGTCCAAAGTCATTTCGGTTGTGAGCCTTTACTTATACTTTATAAGGAGCCGATAACATGATCTCCCGTGTGACACCACACACCATGTTATCTACAATGTAGTGTATTAGACAATATGCATCAAAATATGCAAACAATGATCATGTGATTCTTATTTCAAAAATAAAGATGTTCATAGAAAAGATAGACTTTTCAGTATACATCCCTACAATCTCCCACTTATACTAAAAGACTATGTTGTCCTCATACTGCCATACATTTGATTCTCCTTCCCTCCATATGCCTATCAAAGCTCTCGCTAGAAGGGCCTTAGTGAAAGGGTCTACCAGGTCATCCTCTGATGCAACTAGGCGACAACAACTTTTACCTCCTATACGATTTCTCGTATCAGGTGGTACTTGCGCTCTATGTGTTTACTAGTCTTATGGGCTCGTGGTTCCTTCGAGTTTGCAACTGTACCACTATTATCACAATAAATTGTGGTAGTTCTGGGCAAACTAGGAAACACATCCAAGTCCATCAGGAAGTTCCTGAGCCACACAACTTCTTTGGCCGCCTCAGAGGCTTCCACATACTCAGCTTCCATGGTAGAGTCCACCATGCATTTCTGCTTGACACTCCTCTATACAATGGCTCCACCTCCCAAAGTAAACACAAAACCTGAGGTAGACTTACTGTTATCCCTATTTGATTGGAAGTTAGAATTCGTGTAACCCACAGGGAGTAATTGGTCTGCCCAGTAATCTAGCATATAATCCCTAGTCCTTCTCAGGCACTTCAATATATGCTTTACCGCAGTCTAATATCCCTGTCTTGGATTACTCTGATATCTGCTGACCATGCCGACGACAAAACAGATGTCTGGTCTCGTACATAGCATTGCATACATGAGGCTTCCTACTGCCGAAGCATAAGGAACCACCTTCATCTCCTCTATCTCCTCAGATGATCTAGGACACATCTCCTTAGATAAAGAAACTCTATGCCTGAAGGGTAGAAAACCCTTCTTGGAGTTCTGCATGCTAAAACGATCCATAATCGTGTCTATGTATGAAGCTTGGGATAAGCACAACATCCTTTTCCTACGATCCCTTATAGCCTTGATCCTAAGGATGTGTCCCACCTTTCCCAAGTCCTTCATATCAAACTGTTTGGACAACCATACCCTTACGCCCAATAACACCTTGATATTGTTGCCAATCACCAAAATGTCATCTACATATAGTATAAGAAATACCACTACGTTTCCGTCACATCTCTTGTATACACAAGACTCATCCGGACTTTGAATAAATCCATAAGACTGGATCACCTCATCAAAGCGGATGTTCCAAGACCTCGAAACTTGTTTCAATCTATAAATGGACCGATTAAGCTTACACAAAAGATGCTCTTTGCCTTTAGCAATGAATCCCTCTGGTTCCTTCATGTAGATGTTTTCCTCAAGACTTCCATTAAGGAAAGTTGTCTTGACATCCATCTGCCACACCTCATAATCCATATGAGCTGCTATGCATAAGAGAATCCGGATAGACTTAAGCATGGCTACCGGCAAAAAGATCTCCTCATAATCGATACCCTCTTTCTGAGTATACCCCTTCGCAACAAGCCTCGCTTTGAAGGTCTCAACCTTCCCATCTATTCCTCTCTTTCTCTTGTAGATCCACTTGCATCCAATGGTTTTTACACCATCAGGTGGTTCTACTAGCTCCCAGACATGATTTGAATCCATAGATTCAATCTCAGCATTCATTACACTTTGCCAAGATACTGCATCTTTATCTTGGATTGCCTCATCATATGTCTAGGGATCAGGTTCATGTTTGCCAAGGACCAAATCAGAAGATTCTCCCAAGAACATGAATCTATCAGGCTATCTCACAACCCTCCCACTACGACGAGGTATCACCTGTGTATCCTCTGTGACACGCGGTGCAGTGACATGTGGTATATCCTCTTGTACCGGTGGTACTAAAGAAGTGAATTCCCCTTTTAACTTTTCCAGAACAATTTTACTCTTGGGCTTATGGCTCATCACATAGTCTTCCTCTAGAAATCTGGCGTTCATGCTAACGATCACCCTCTGATCTCTAGGACTATAAAACAATCCACCCTTCGTTCCCCTGGGATAGCCAACAAACATGTGTACTTCTGTACGAGGTTCCAACTTACCAGCATCTGCCTTCAGCACATGTGCTGGACTCCCCCATTTCCGAATATGTCTTAGACTAGGCTTTCGCCCAGTCCACAATTCTGTGGGAGTAGAAGGTACTGATTTAGATGGAACCAAGTTCAGAATGTACACCCCCTTATCTTGAGCATATCCCCAGAACGAATCTTGTAAGTCAAAATAACTCATCATCGATCTAACCATCTCTATAAGAGTCCTATTCCTTCGCTCTGCTACACCATTCTGCTGGGGTGTGCCAGGTGTAGTCAATTGGGATTGAATCTCAGCCTCTGATAAGTGGTTCCTAAACTCTCCCAAGAGGTACTCACCACCACGATCAGATTGTAGTGTCATCCATATCTTGAATAATCGTCTATGAAAAAGATGAAATATTCAAGACTACCTCTTGCCTGGATAGTCATAGGACCACACAAATCAGAATGAACCATTTCTAACACATCTTTGGCTCTATACCCCTTGGCCTTAAAAGGCCTCTTGGTCATTTTATCCTCCAAGCAAGATTCGCAGGTTGGGAAATCTTCCACCACTAATGAACCCAGAGGTCCATCAGCTATCAACCTTTGAATTCTCCTTAGGTTAAAATGACTAAGCTTAAGATGTCAAAGATATGTTTGGTTCATCTTCGAAGGTTCTTTTCTCTTATTGGAATTAGAAGATGAGTTATTAACTTCAATTTGCATCGTGGGAGGTTTTGTATACAAATTTCCTTTCAATGTACCTGAATAGATATTCTCCCTATTCCTTTTTATAACAACTTGTCATTAAAAGAAATAGAATATCCATCCATAAACAATTTAGAAACTGAAACTAAATTCATTCTAAATAAAGGTACATAAAGGGAATTTTTCAGAACCAAAGTTTTATTTTTTCTCGAAAGATAAATAAAACTTCTCCCACTGCAATAGCTGCCACCATTATGGCATTGCCCAAGTAAACGGTAATCTCTCCCTTAGCTCGTCGTCGGGTTTCCTGGAACCCCTGCAAAGTATTACAGACATGATTAGTGGCTCTCGTATCTACACACCAGGTGACGGTAGATAACACCACAAATCATGTTTCAACGACTAGTCCAAAGGATACACCTTTGTTCTGCTTTGGATTGGGACAGTTCTTCTTCCAATGTCCATCCTTCTTGCAAGTGAAGTACTTGCCTTTCGGCTTCTTCACTCCTCCCTGAGATCCTCACACCACCGTTGCCCTACCTTGTTTCTCCTTCTTCTTGCCTTTCGGCTTAGAAGTAGAAACCTTTTTGAGCTACCATGGCATGAGGACACTCTTCGAAGAGTGCATACTTGTACTCCTTAGCAGATAAGACAATATCTAGATTCTTTTCCAATCAACATTGTTTGGGTACAGTAAGTTTGTTTCCTTTAGTGTCATAGTAAGTGGACTGAAAGTCATTCTTGAAAATCCTAAGAATCACATAGATCATTACTGTAGATTTCAAAAAATTATTGATTCCTCAAACAAAAAAATTTTAAAATCAACCAATACCTCTAAACACCGAGAATATCGCATGCCACAATAGTGTGGACGTATACGAATTCTACATTTGTAAGAGGAGGTTTTACCCATTAATTTTACTATCTTGTCAACCTAACTTTTTGACAAGTAAAATTAAAAGTTGGTTCCTCTTTGGCCCTACAAATAAAAGCAGTGACTCCGATGGGGAGGATACTTATATTTGTATAAGTGTTCACCATTACTCGGTACCAAGGTAATTATCTCGGGTTATGTGCCTTACGATGGGCAAGTACACACGCTCCTTAATAATTTCCTATAACCATATTTGACCTTGTGATCCGCAAACAAACCCATCTGATATGGAGGAAGGCACTCAGAGCCGACGCACAAGTTTGTTTGCATCACTTGTCAAATCGTAATAGAGGCCGCGGGAATTTATAAAAATATCCCTCTCCCACTTAGTAATTTGAAATTAAGAAATTTTCCTAGCCTACGACATGCATATCAAACAAAAAGCAATAAATATGAAAAAAAAAATATTTTCCAACTATTATGGCTTTTGTCTTCAATATGTCTCCCGTCGCATCGTCATTTCGTCCGCTCCTCCTACGCCATGTACGAGCCATCCGGAGATCCGAGCCGAGACTAAAACCTATTTTAATTTACATCCATCGATCCTATACTCCACGAGGGAGTGTACATGAAATCTAGATCGAAAGTAAAATAAAATAAAGAGCGGCTAAACAATGCCATATTTAATTTACCAAAAACTAAATACTAGCCTCGTCAACCCCGAAGATTCAATAAAATAAATATTTACACACATACAATCACAAACACACATATGGCCATAATATTCGGATCTTATGCCTGCAACCAAAGAGTTAAACTACGCATATCCTACTATTGTTGGAATGTATACTGAAAGCCTAGCCCTTTTTATATGAACATTTTATTTTGGAATAAGAATCACATGATCATTGTTTGCACTTTATATATTTATTATATATGTGTGCATATTGTTTAATATTTTACATTGTAGATAACATGGTGCTTGGTGTGGCACAGAAGATCATTTTATCAGTCCCTTGTAAAATATAAGTAGAGGCTCACGACCAAGATGGTTTTGAACAAACCAATGGCATGGTTGTAGTGTAGCTTGGTATTGTTTTGTCTTGAACATAAAGTTACACTAGTACACTTAGGTGTATTGAGCAGGACCGACATAGAAGTGATTCAATTTAGTACTGACTACATAATTGAAACGGACCTCGGATATTATGTTGTGCATGCTCTTAATCCCGATATAATAACGAGCACATGTACTTAGTATTTATTTATTTGATTTACCAGAGGGTGAGATTTAGATGGATTAAATCAATATTCCCGGTAAGTTGGGAAATGATATTATTTACATGGTGTGTCGTTGATTATAGAAAGAAACCGTGTCCTATATATTAGGTTGATGATGTCCCCTTGAGGAGCTCATAAGGTTCATCATGTAAACCCAGCTAGTTGACTTAGTCAATATGATGATAAGGTTGAGTGGTACTACTCGAGGAATTAGATGTTAATTAATTGATGGTCAGTAAATCAATTAATTGACGGACATTCGATATCTTAAACACGGGGAGATTAATGTACGAATAATATATGGAGCCCATATTAATTTATGGGGGTTGGTGAGGTAGTTCAATGATGATCCTCTTGTGGAATGGAACATCATTGATGGATCAAGTTTGTGTGGTTCTGATCCATCGGGTGACCAAGATCCAACTCCTCCTTATGGTCCCTATCGTCGCCTAATATAATCCTTGTGAAGTCTAGATCCAAGAATGTAAAACAAAACCTAGAACCAACGGTTGGGATTAAATCCCTAGATCCGATAGTTAGGATGAAACCCTAGATCCAACGGTTGGGATTAAATCCCTAGATCCGATGGTTAGGATGAAACCCTAGAATCGACGGTTGGGATTAAATCCCTAGATCTAACGGTTGGGATAAAACCCTAGATCCGACGGATGAGATAAAACCCTAGATCCGACGGTTGGGATGAAATCCTAGATCCGACGGTTGGGATGAAACCCTAGATCTGACGGTTGGGATAAAACCCTAGATCTGACGGTGGAGATTAAATCCCTAGATCCGACGGTGGAGATTAAAGGAGGCTTAAGCTCAATTCTATAAATAGAAGGCTTAAGCTTGGGCGGCAAGGATAATTGAATTGGAGTTAGGGTTTGGCTCTTCTCAAAGCGGGAGGCTAGGGTTTGGAGCAAAAGCTTGGGCGACAACCATCTTCCTTCTCCTTGTTGCCAGCGCCCATCTTCCTCCATCAAGACTTGGCCAGCGCCCATCCTCTAGGCCTCTCTCGTATTCCTTGGTCGACGGTTCTCCTTCCATTGGTGGCCGGCGTTCACTCCTCCATACTCTCCAAAGTGGCCGGCGGTTCTCCTTCCATTGGTGACCGGCGCCTCATCCACTTGTTCCTTGGCCGGCGGTTGCATCAAATTCTCTAATTTGGTGGCCGGTTCTAGAAAGGATAGGTATTTGTTGGTTCTTCTTTTTGTTCGCAGCGGACAAGGAAGGGAAGAACGCGATCTAGAAGGCTTCTACTCGTGGAGGATCTTCGTCCACACGTCGTCCACGAGAAGGATAGGACATACGGTAGAAGATCGTAAGGTATAAAGTTTTATAACTTTATTTTCAGATCTGAGCATGTTCTTTTTAGTGTTGATTATACATGTGTGCATATGTATATATATTGTATAATCATGTACCCCGAAGACAAACACAAAAACCGGCGATCCGTCCGTCGTCTCTTCCGCGGCTAATCAACTAGAAGAGTTGTGTTGCTTGAACAACTAGTTTGTTCAAGCGACCACTCAAATTGTTAGCACGACGACGAATAGGTTGTGCTAAGGAAACTCATCCCATCCGGATTAATTCTTTCATTAGTGAAAATTTTAATCCGGGGACATGGGAGCCAATGAGCCTCCGAAGCAACCCCCCTACAAGTGGTATCAGAGCCACGGTTTCCGGTTTTGTGTGTTTGGGATTCGGTTAATTTTTATGCACTTTTTCATATATTATATGTGCCGAATAATAGTAGGATATGCGTAGTTTAACTCTTTGGTTGCAGGCATAAGATCCGACTATTATGGTCATATGTGTGTATGTGATTGGATGTGTGTAAATATTTATTATTTGAATCCTCGGGGTTGACGAGGCTAGATTAGTATTTAATTTTTGTAATTAAATACGACATTGTTTAGCCGCTCATTTTAGTTTACTTTCGATCTAGATTATTTGTACACTCCTTCGTGGAGTATAGGATCGATGGATGTAAATTAAAATAGCTTAATCTCGGCTCGGATCTCTTTGGTGACTTGCGCACGAAAAAAGATGGAGTGGACGAGGTGGCGACACGATGGGATGCATATTGGAGGACAATGCCATAATAGTTGGAAAAATTCTATTTTTTTCCATATTTATTGCTTATTTGTTTTATATGCATGTTGTGTATGTTTTAAAATTCCTCATTTTCAATTTACTAAGTGGGAGAGGGACATTTTAATTAATTCCCGCGGCCTCCATTACAATTTGACGTGTGATGCAACAAACTTGCGCGTTGGCTCTGAGTGCCTTCCTCCTCATCGGATGGGTTTGTTTGTGGATCACTAGGTCAAATAATAGTTATAGGAAATTATTAAGCAGCGTGTGTACTTCCCCATCGGTAAGGCACATAATCCGAAATAATTCCCTTAGTATCGTGTAATGGTGCACAATTAGATGCAAATAAAAAATATCCTCTCCATCGGAGTCACTGCTTTTATTTGTAGGGCCAAAATGGAACCAACTATTAATTTTATTTGTCAAAAAGTAAGGTTGAAAAGATAATAAAATTAATGGGTAAAACCTCCTCTTACAAATGTAGAATTCGTATACGTCCACACTATCGTGGCATGCGATATTCTCAGTGTTTTGAGGTGTTGGTTGATTTCGGAATTTTATTATTTTTGAGGAATCAATAATATTTGAAATCTAATATTTTGATCATTGTGATTTTTAGGATTTTCAAATGGCTTTCAACCCACTTGCTGTGATTTTAAAAGAAAACAAACTTACTGGTCCAAACTACATTGATTGGAAAAGAAACTTTGATATTGTCTTAACTGCGGAGGAGTACAAATTTGTACTCTTCGAGGTCTGTCCTCCTAAGCCCTCCGATGACTCTGATGAAAAGGAGAAAGAATGTTATAAGAAATGGGTCAAGGCAGATGAGATGGCGCGGTGTTACATTTTGGCATCTATGTCAAATGTGCTGCAACATCAGCATCATGCCATAGCCACAGCTTATGAGATGATGTTCAATCTCAAGGAACTTTTCGGACATCAGAGTAGGGCGGCTAGGCAGGAGGCAATGAGAAACTTGATGATGACCACCATGATCGAGGGAACACCCATTAGGGATCATGTTCTCAAGATGATGGCTCATCTTAATGAGATGGAAGTCCTCGGAGCTGAGATCGATGGGGAAACCCAGGTCGATATCATTCTCCAGTCTCTGCCTAGGAGTTTTGAGCAGTTTCACCTCAACTACAACAGAACAAGAGGTTGTATTCGTTGGCGGAGCTTCTGACAGAACTCCAGGCGGCAGAGGGGCTTTTTCGTCAAAGTGCTCAAGCCATGGTCGCTCAGAAGGTTTCTTCCTCTAAACCGAAAGGTAAGAAGAAGAAGAAGCAAGGTGGAGCGAAGAAAGTGGCAGTGGGACCTCAGGCAGGAGTGAAGAAGCCGAAAGGCAAGTGCTTCACTTGCAAGCAGATCGATTGGAAGGCTGACCGCCTCCGAAAGAACAAAGGTATATCTTCTTGTTTAGTTGTTGAAACATATTTAGCGGTGTTATCTACGGCTCGTGTGTAGATACAGAGCCACCGATCATGTCTGCAATACTTTGTAGGGGTTCGAAACCCGACGGAGGAGAGATTACCTTCTTCATGGGCAATGCTTCAAAGGTGGCGGCTATTGCAGTGGGAGACGTTTATTTATCTTTTGATAGGAATAAAGTTTTGGTTTTGAGAAATTGTCTTTATGTACCTACTTTTAGAAAGAATTTAATTTCAGTTTCTAAATTGTTTATGGATGGATATTTTATTTCTTTTAATGACAAAGTGGTTATAAAAAGGAATAGGGAGATTATCTGTTCTGGTACATTGGTTGGCAATTTATATACTCTTGAACCAAAAACTCCCACGATGCATATAGAAGTAAATAACTCATCTTCTAAATCTAATAAGAGAAAAGAACCTTCGCAGATGAACCAAACATATCTTTGGCATCTAAGGCTTGGTCATATTAACCTAAGTAGAATTCAAAGGTTGATAGCTGATGGACCTTTGGGTTCATTAGTGGTGGAGGATCTCCTAACCTGTGAATCTTGCTTGGAAGGTAAAATGACCAAGAGGCCTTTCAAGGCCAAGGGGTATAGAGCCAAAGATGTGTTAGAATTGGTTCATTCTGATTTGTGCGGTCCTATGTCTATCCAGGCAAGAGGTGGTTTTGAATATTTCGTCTCTTTTATAGACGATTATTCAAGATATGAATACATTTACTTGATGCGGCGCAAGTCTGAATGCTTTGACAGGTTCAAAGAATTCAAGGCTGATGTGGAGAACCGTCAAGGTAAAAGTATCAAGACATTACGATCTGATCGTGGTGGCGAGTACCTCTTGGGAGAGTTTAGGAGTTACTTATCAGAGGCTGGGATTCAATCCCAATTGTCCGCACTTGGCACACCTCAGCAGAATGGTGTGGCGGAGCGAAGGAATAGGACTCTTATGGAGATGGTGAGATATTCGGAGTTACCTGATTCGTTCTGGGGGTTTGCTCTAGAAACAACAGCACATGTTCTGAACTTGGTTCCATCTAAGTCAGTACCCTCTACTCCGACAGAGTTGTGGACTGGGCGAAAGCCTAGTCTAAGACATATTTGGATTTGGGGTAGTCCAGCACATTTGCTGAAGGGAGATGCTGGTAAGTTGGAATCTCGTACAGAAGTACGCTTGTTTCTTGGCTACCCTAAGGGAACGAAGGGTGGTTTATTCTATAGTCCTAGAGATCATAAGGTGATCGTGAGTACGAATGCCAGATTTCTAGAGGAGGACTATGTGATGAACCACAAGCCCACGAGTAGGATTGTTCTTGAGGAGTTAACAGGGGAAGTCCCGACTTCAGTACCACCGGTACAAGAGGAGACACCACAAGCCACTGAACCGCGTGTCACAGAGTATACACAAGAGGCACCTCGTCATAGTGGGAGGGTTGTTAGACAACCCGAGAAATTCATGTTTTTGGGAGAGTCTTCGGACTTAGTCCCTGGTGAACATGAACCGGATCCCTGGACATATGACGAGGCACTCCAAGATAGAGATGTGGTATCTTGGCAAAGTGCGATGAATTCAGAGATAGAATCTATGGATTCTAATCAGGTCTGGCAGCTAGTAGAACCATCCGATGGTGTAAAAGCCATTGGATGCAAGTGAATCTACAAGAGAAAGAGAGGAGTAGACGGGAAGGTTGAGACCTTCAAAGCTAGGCTTGTTGCGAAAGGGTATACTCAGAAAGAGGGTATCGATTATGAGGAGACCTTTTCGCCGGTAGCTTTGCTTAAGTCTATCCGGATTCTCTTATCTATAGCTGCTCATATGGATTATGAGATTTAGCAGATGGATGTCAAGACAGTTTTCCTTAACGGAAGTCTTGAGGAGAACATCTATATGCGGCAACCAGAGGGATTCATTGCTAAAGGCAAAGAGCATCTTGTAAGTAAGCTTAATCGGTCCATTTATGGATTGAAGCAAGCTTCTAGATCTTGGAACATCTGCTTTGATGAGGTAATTCAGTCATATGGATTTATTCAAAGTCCGGATGAGCCTTGTGTATACAAGAGATGTGACGGAAACGTAGTGGTGTTTCTTGTACTATATGTAGATGACATTTTGTTAGTTGGCAATAATATCAAAGTGTTATCAGACATAAGGGTATGGTTGTCCAAACAGTTTGATATGAAGGACTTGGGAGAAGTGGGACACATCCTTGGGATCAAAGTTATAAGGGATCGCAAGAAAAGGATGTTGTGCTTGTCTCAAGCTTCATACATTGACACTATCCTTGCTCGTTTTAGCATGCAGAACTCCAAGAAAGGTTTTCTACCTTTTAGGCATGGAGTTCCTTTATCTAAAGAGATGTGTCCCAAAACATCAAAGGAGATAGAGGACTTGAAGGCGGTTCCTTATGCTTCGGCAGTAGGAAGCCTCATGTATGCTATGTTGTGTACGAGACCGGATATCTGCTTTGCCGTGGGCATGGTTAGCAGATATCAGAGTAATCCTGGACAGGGACATTGGACTGTGGTAAAGCATATATTGAAGTACCTGAGAAGGACTAGGGATTATATGCTGGTTTACCGGGCAGATCAATTAGTCCCTGTGGGTTACACGGATTCGGATTTCCAATCAGATAGGGACAAGAGTAAGTCTACCTCGGGGTTTGTGTTTACTTTTGGAGGTGGAGCCATAGTATGGAGGAGTGTCAAGAAGAAATGCGTGGCGGACTCTACCATGGAAGCTGAGTATGTGGCAGCCTCTGAGGCAGCCAAGGAAGCTGTATGGCTCAGGAACTTCTTGATGGACTTGGATGTGATTCCTGGTTTGCCCAGAACTATCACAATTTATTGTGATAACAGTGGTGCAGTTGCAAACTCGAAGGAACCACGAGCCCATAAGGCGAGTAAACACATAGAGCGCAAGTACCACCTTATACGAGAGATCGTAAAGAGAGGAGAAGTTGCTGTCGCCAAGATTACATCAGAGGATAACCTGGCGGATCCATTCACTAAGGCCCTTCTAGCGAAAGCGTTTGATAGGCATGTGGAGGACAGGGGGATCAGATGTATGGCAGAGTGATGACGGCATAGTCTTTTAGTATAAGTGGGAGATTGTTGGAATGTATACTGAAAGCCTAGCTCTTTTTGTATGAACATTTTATTTTGGAATAAGAATCACATGATCATTGTTTGCACTTTATATATTTATTATATATGTGTGCATATTGTTTAATATTTTACATTGTAGATAACATGGTGCTTGGTGTGGCACAGAAGATCATGTTATCAGTCCCTTGTAAAATATAAGTAGGGGCTCACGACCAAGATGGTTTTGGACAAACCATTGGCATGGTTGTAGTGTAGCTTGGTATTGTTTTGTCTTGAACATAAAGTTACACTAGTACACTTAGGTGTATTGAGCAGGATCGACATAGAGGTGATTCAATTTAGTACTGTCTACATAATTGAATCGGACCTCGGATATTATGTTGTGCATGCTCTTAATCCCGATATAATAACGGGCATATGTACTTAGTATTTATTTCTTTGATTTACCAGAGGGTGAGATTTAGATGGATTAAATCAATATGCCCGGTAAGTTGGGAAATGATATTATTTACATGGTGTGTCGTTGATTATAGGAGGAAATCTTGTCCTATATATTAGGTTGATGATGTCCCCTTGAAGAGCTCATAAGGTTCATCATGTAAACCCAGCTGGTTGACTTAGTCAACATGATGATAAGGTTGAGTGGTCTACTCGAGGAATTAGATGTTAATTAATTGATGGTCAGTAAATCAATTAATTGACGGACATTCAATATCTTAAACACGGGGAGATTAATGTACGAATAATATATGGAGCCCATATTAATTTATGGGGGTTGGTGAGGTAGTTCAATGATGATCCTCTAGTGGAATGGAACATCATTGATGGATCAAGTTTGTGTGGTTCCGATCCATCGGGTGGCCAAGATCCAACTCCTCCTTATGGTCCCTATCGTAGCCAAATATAATCCTTGTGAAGTCTAGATCCAAGAATGTAAAACAAAACCTAGAACCAACGGTTGGGATTAAATCCCTAGATCCAATAGTTAGGATGAAACCCCAGAACCAACGGTTGGGATTAAATCCCTAGATCTGATGGTTAGGATGAAACCCTAGAATCGACGGTTGGGATTAAATCCCTAGATCCGACGGTTGGGATAAAACCCTAGATTCGACGGATTGGATGAAATCCTAGATCTGACGGTTGGGATGAAATCCTAGATCCGACGGTTGGGATGAAACCCTAGATCCGACGGTTTGGATAAAACCCTAGATCCGACAGTGGAGATTAAATCCCTAGATCCGACGGTGGAGATTAATGGAGGCTTAAACCCAATTCTATAAATAGAAGGCTTAAGCTTGGGCGGCAAGGATAATTGTATTGGAGTTACGGTTTGGCTCTTCTCAAAGTGGGCGCTACGGGTTTGGAGCAAAAGCTTGGGCGGCAACCATCTTCCTTCTCTTTGTTGCCGGCGCCATCTTCCTCCATCAAGACTTGGCCAGCGCCCATCCTCTAGGCCTCTCTCTTATTTCTTGGGCGGCGGTTCTCCTTCCATTGGTGGCCAGCGTTCACTCCTCCATACTCTCCAAAGTGGCCGGCGGTTCTCCTTCCATTGGTGGCCGGCGCCTCATCCACTTGTTCCTTGGCCGGCGGTTGCATCAAATTCTCTAATTTGGTGGCCGGTTCTAGAATGGATAGGTATTTGTTGGTTCTTCTCTTTGTTCGCAGCAGACAAGGAAGGGAAGAACGCGATCTAGAAGGCTTCTACTCGTGGAGGATCTTCGTCCACACGTCGTCCACGAGAAGGATAGGACATACGGTAGAAGATCGTAAGGTATAAAGTTTTATAACTTTATTTTCAGATCTGAGCATGTTCCTTTTAGTGTTGATTATACATGTGTGCGTATGTATATATATTGTATAATCATGGACCCCGAAGACAAACACAAAAACCGGCGATCCGTTCGTCGTCTCTTCCGCGGCTAATCAACTAGAAGAGTTGTGTTGCTTGAACAACTAGTTTGTTCAAGCGACCACTCAAATTGTTAGCACGACGACGAATAGGTTGTGCTAAGGAAACTCATGCCATCCGGATTAATTCTTTCATTAGTGAAAATTTTAATCCGGGGACATGGGAGCCAATGAGCCTCCGAAGCAACCCCCTTCAACTATTATCTGGCACATATAATATATGAAAAAGTGCATAAAAATTAACCGAATCCTAAACACACAAAACTGGAAACCTTGGCTCTGATACCAATTGAAGGGTTTAGCTTATCGAGTCCGTGAGGGGAAACTTCGCTTCCCACTTCACCTCGGTAGCTTATCCATGGCGATCCCTTCGATGTCCCTGGATTAAAAAAAAATAATCCTAGACAAAAGGGATTGCCCGAACCACCAAGTTATCGTCGTGCTATTCGTTTAGAGAGGTCACTTGAACAAACTAGTTGTTCAAGCGACCATCCTCTATTCTACGAGTAGCCGCGGAATAGACGATGTCCGAATCGCCGGTTTTTGTGTTTATGCTTGGGATCCAAGTATTATTTAGCCATTTATAGAATTATAACATGCTTATAATTGAAAAACAAAACAAGCAACAAACAAAAGAAGAAAGTAGAATAGGTATACCTCTCGATCTTCTAATGTATGACCTTCCTCCTTTTGGATGTCGTGTGGGCGATGATCTACCAAAAGTCAAAGCTCCTAGATCACAAATCTTCCTTCCTTGCTCTTCCAAAGCAAGAGGAAGAATAGAAACAAGCTTTTTTTCTCCTCACTAGAAACAACCAACAAGGAACTAAAACTATCCTTGTCGTTGGCCAACTAGGTAAAAGAGAAGATGGTGGAAAACAACCAAGACACCAAGGGAAGCCCTATATCTTGTTTCCACCACCTAAGGAGAATGAGAAGGGGGCTTTTGGGTGCCGACCAAGGCTGGAAGAGAGGCTGGAGAGGTGCTAGACATTGGCCAAAAGAGGAAGAAGAAGAGAAGAATACCTTCCTTATTTGGTGCCACCCTTGCCTCCAAACCCTAATCCTAATCCTATCTCAACTAGGATTCCTTCTTGCCACCCAAACCCTAGCTCTCCTTCAATGTAGTTCACGCCAACTCCCATGCAATCCTTTTATAGAGTTAGGGATAAGTCATGAATTAATCTCATCCATTTGTTTTAGGGATTTAATCTCAACCGTCGGATCGAGAGATTTAATCTCAACCGTCGGATCTTAGAGATTTAATCTCTACCAATAGATCTTAGAGTTTTGTTTCTATCCATTGGATCTAAGCATCATGAGGTGTTAATAGGCTACATTAGGGACCATGAGGAGGAGTTGGATCTTGGCCACCCATGGATCAAGCCCACATAAAGTCCGATCCACTAATGATGATCCAATCCACTAAAGGTTCATCATTGATCTACCTCACCAACCCCCATATGATAATATGGGCTCCATATATTATTTGTACATTTTCTCCTCGTGTTTAAGATCTCGAATGTTCGAGATTAATTAATTTACTGACCATTAATTAATCAACATCTAACTCCTGCAGTAGTACCACTCAACCTTTTCATCATGACGGACCAAGTCGACCTGCAGGGTTTACATGATGAACCTTATGAGCTCCTCAAGGGGACATCATCATCCTAATATATAGGACACGGTTTCCTCCTATAATCAATGGCACACCATATAAATAATATCATCTCCCAACTTACCGAGCCTATCAATTTAATCTATAAATCTTGCCCATTGGTAAATCAAAGAGATGACTACTAAGTATATGTGCTCGTTATTATATCGGGATTAAGAGCTTGTACTAAATAATATCTGAGGTCCGATTCGATTATGTAGTCAGCAATAAATCGAATCACCTCTAAGTCGGTCCTGCTCAATACACACAAAGTGCACTAGTGTGATTTTATGGTCAAGACAAACCAATACCAAATCACACTACAACTATTCCGATGGTTTGTCCAAAGTCATCTCGGTTGTGAGCCTTTACTTATACTTTATAAGAAGCCGATAACATGATCTCCCGTGTGACACCACACACCATGTTATCTACAATGTAATGTATTAGATAATATGCATAAAAATATGCAAACAATGATCATGTAATTCTTATTTCAAAAATAAAGATGTTCATAGAAAAGATAGACTTTTCAGTATACATCCCTACAGAAAGTCCAAGGATGGGTCTTGGCAAGGTAAAGTCCAAGTCATGGGTACTTGGCATGGAAAGTCCATGTGGGACACTTGGCATGGAAAGTCCAATATGGGTTGGCAAGGGAAAGTCCAAGCTTGAGTCTTGGCATTTGAGAAGTCCAAGGGGTTTGATATTGGTGACGTAAAGTCCAAGCAAGAGTCTTGGCAGCATAAGTCCACTGGTTGGTAGCGTAAAGTCTAAGAGGAGTCCTGGCGACGTAAGTCCAATGTGCCTTGGCGGTGTAGACGTCGTTACCATGACATAGCCGATGGAAGCACCTGAAGGCTAGCGCGATGGATGAACAAGTCATGGATGACTTGGAGGGATCCGAGAGGCGTGAGGCTGATAGAGGTGGCTAGAAGGCTTAGCTCTAGGCTAAGGGTGGTCTAGCAAGTATGGGGGGCACCATACTTGGTTTAAAACCTCATGTTTGAGGTTGGCAGTCGACTGGCATTATGGTCGGTTCGACTGCCGAGAGTCGACTAGATTTCGACTGCCATTTTAGAGATGAAATTGCTCTGGCAGTTGACTACTCATTGAAGCACTCGACTGATGTCGACAGCAGTCGACTGCCAAGGGACGGCAGTCGACTGCTGGTTTAGTCACGAGCACAGAATGCTCCGTAGACGACTGGGCAGTCGACTACATGGCTGGCAGTTGATTGCCAATGTTGGCAGTCGACTGGTGAGAGTTCTGTTAGAACTTTTCCAGCATGGATCGAGCCGTTGTCTCACGGCTACAGTGGCAGCAGTCGAACTGGAGTTTTTGGCAGTCGACTGTCATGCGAAAATCCAACCCGATGTAGGTTAAAAGAAGCTATTCGTGGGAGGCTTGATGAAAGCATTTTCTTGGGCGATTTGATGGGAAATAGTTGGTGTTTTTCCAGTCCTTCAAGGCTAGTCCAAGGCAACCAAAAGCAAGCAATCCAAACAACATTTGTAAATTTTTTCTTTGCATAGATTGTTGTATTCTTGTTGTATTTGCTTGTCTTACTTTGTATTACTTAGTGTAATCTTTGTACGAGGTTTCTCCACCTCCGGATTATCCCGAGAAGGAGTTATTACATAGTGGTGTGTTTGTGGCATCACTAGAGCTCGATCCGTGGAGTAGGAACCGTTCGGTTCCGAACCACGTTATATGATTGTGTAGTGCTTGTGTTTGTGTTGTATTTGTTTTATTATCTCTATTTCCACTGCGCTAACACAATTTGTAGACAAGCACACAATGAATTCCATCATGCAACGAATCGACGCTATTCACCCCCCCCTCTAGCGTTCCAACGATTCCTAAGAAGTGGTATCAGAGTGAGGCCTCTCTTGAAGTTTAACAACTAAGGGAGCACACTAGAGGGTGAAGATGGAAGTCCAAGGACAACTAGGATGGGACATCAACACACCGATGCCCTACACCCTATACGGACTAGAAGGCTTCAATTCTTGGAAGAGAAGAATTGAAGATTTGATTATGATGAGAGATTTTGAGGAATGGTCTATTTTGATTGATGGATTCGAATATCCAAAAGGACCAAAGGGTGGTTTCCTCAAGAAGAAGAAATGGAGTGAAGATCAAATCCAAGCCTTCGAGAAAAACACGAGGGTAGTAAAGTTTATTTTTGATTTGATCCCTAATGATATTGTGAGTATGTTAGGGGATTATATGGATGCTAAGGAGTTATAGAGCTAAGTGGCAAAGCTCCATGAAAATTCATCATCGGTTCAAGAAGAAGAGGAGTGCTCACCCTCTCAAGCTCAAGCAAGTACATCATCATCTAAAGAGCATGAGGATTCGGAAGTTGATAGGGAATCAATTTCCGGATCGGTGGAAGAAGTGGAAGAAGCCTCCACTTCAAGAATTGAGGGGAAGGAGATTAGAGCATCCTCAACACCGGAACAACAAGAAGAACCATCTACATCCGGTAGAGAGGAAGAGCAAGCTCAAGAGAACCTCACCTCCACTCTAGGTAACTCAAACATATGTGTTAATAATAAAATGCATATAATATGTTTTGAGTGTAGGGAAACCGGGCACTACAAAAGCAAGTGTCCGAAACGGATTTGGAAAACTCCTCCGACACCCAAAGTCAACACAAAAGTCAAAGATGTCGGTGCCAAAGTCAAAAGAGCAAGGAGCATATCATATGCTTCAAGTGCAATTCAAAAGGGCATTACCGGAGTCAATGTCCAAAGGGAGAGAAATAGAGAGCATCACAAGTAGGGGGAGCCTCTAAGGCAAACCCTAAGGTATATCTAAATAATGCTCTTTCTTTCAATTATAGGCAAAAGTATGCTAGAACTAATTTTAGCAATCTTGCTATTTATCATAAAGAGCATGCTAGGAATAACAAATATATTTGTTTAGGTGCCAAAAATGTTAATATTTCAAAGAAGGAGAAATTTCGGACTAATGTCCCTAAAAAAGTTTTACCTAGGGAATCTATTTGGAAAATTGTAGAACACCTAGGTCTTAATCCCAAATGGACTAGGCATATGCCTAGAAAGGAAAATGCCCAAAGGCCAAATCAAAATTCAAAAATTGGGCAATTAGAATTAGAAAATCAAGCCTTGATCTCAAGGCTTGAGAAATTAGAAAAGACCCTCAAGAAGATGCAAAATCAATTTCAAGGGTCAAATAGTCAAAGTCAAGGGTCTAGGACTCAAAGTCAACACCTAGGGCCTAAGGGACAAAAGTCAACTAAGGGCAAGAAGGGTTTGGGTCACAAACCTAAGCCTAAGATGACTTATCATAATGTTCCATTAGATTATGGAACACAATCTAGGTCTAGGAAGACCAAGGTTACTAGAGAAGTTATCCCTATGAGTAACCAAGGTTTGTGCCTAGTGGCTAGGGTTTCAAGGGAACCTAGGGTGGCCACTAAGAAGGTTACTAGGGAGGCAATCCCTAAGGTTAACCATGATAAGACCACAATGACCAAGGCTAACAAGCCTAGGAGGGTCATTAGGAGGGTATCTAGGGAGGTCATCCCTAAGGAATACCTAATTAACCCTAGGAGCTCAAATAGGTTTTGGGTTCCAAAGAGCGTGATTGATTCACGCTAGATGGGTTTAGGATGTGCCAACCTTGATTGGATGGGTAGTTAACTCAACCATGGTAAAGGTGGCATTTTATGTAATTTTCAAGGTTATGGATACATTGGAAATAGAGTTGATCATTGATCCAAAAAGATTTTAGGATGTGCCAATACATTTTTGAAATTATGAAAAATCAATTAAATTGGCACAATTTAGAATTAGAGGTCATAGTGTGCCATTTTTGATTTTTTTTGGCACACTAGGGAGAAAAGTGATAATATGGCAAAATACATTTAATTATATGAAATGGCAATTAACATTAAAATTTAGGTATTATTATACCTATACTCTTTATTTGTCATGTCTTGTTTGTCATATAACATGCCATGACATCATGTTTATTTTTATCGTTTATATGTCATGATCATGTATAGGATTAAGGATTAAATGTCATGTGTTTTTATATTTCATCTTATGCCATGACATCATGATTATGAGCATATGCTTTTTTATATCATCATTAATGTCATAATCATTCATGCATTTGATTAAAATTGAGTTAAAGATAATGGCATGACTTGGAGTCCCATTTATAAGGGAATCAAGTAGAGTTGCCTTAGAAAAATGCATGAACCCCTAGATTAGGGAGAACAAAACTCACATCTCACATTATATTGACATTTATGTGTATTTATACACCCTAGATACATGTGAGATGCTAGGATATGAGTTGAGTTCAAGGTGCATGTTTTTGCATCTAGTTGAACCAAAACTCATCTTAATTCAAAGATGGATCATTAGGAAAGCTTGTGTATAAGTCATGTACATTGAGCCCAAAGAATATGATCCAAAATAAGGTTTTGAAAACATTTTAAAATCCTTTTGAAAAACCTTGGTGAAGTCTATCTTTTGATAGCAATCACCATTGATGAGATTGATACAAAGTGAGCTAAAACTTTGAAGCTTTTATTCACTTTTGGATTTTGTATCAATTTCGATATTTTATGGGTAAAATAATTTTCAAATATTTTTCACCCATTGTATTGACTACAAGTAATATACGTATGAATTCTCATGATTTTTTGATATATGTAGAATTACTTATAGTTTTTTAAAATTCGATTCTGATAGCTAAAATTCAGGAATTTCAGTTATCAGTCGACTGTCACCTGATGGCAGTCGACTGATGAAGGGCAGTTCGACTAATAACTGTAAGTAGCCAACTGGCAAGCTGATTTTAGGAAAAATAAGGTTGTTTAGCCCATTTTCAGCCTTGGTAAAGTTCCCTAATCACTCCTAACCCTAGGATATGCTTTGGGAAGCATTGGAAAGAGTGAAAATCCATTGGATATAGATTATGAGAGTTTTTAGGGTTTGTATCAATTTTAAGGTGAGTAAAAGTTCAATGTTGAACTTTTAATCTTATTTTTGATGGTTTAGAGCTCCTATTGGCTTAGGGACTTCCCAAGGACATTGTTGGTGCAATGGTCAAGGGGAAGCAAGCCTTTAGGGGGAGGTATCCATCATGGGATGATGGATGGTATTTTTTCTTCTTGAGAGGGAAAATGAGATTTTGAGATACCCAATTTGGAAATTGGGAGAGAGTATAGGATTGCCTCTCTTGAGTGATATGAGACTTATCACTAGGAAGATGGTAGGCATCCTAGGTATTGTTGGACCAATGGGGAGATTGTAAGATCTCATTAGGACATGATACATTGACCTCCTTGGAGAGAACATTTTTTATGTTAGTTAAAAAGGGAGAGAAGTATTGGGAGAGAGTGAAATTACCAATTTGGGAAATTGGTAAGGGAATTTGAGTTAGAGGCCTAACTCAAGTTTTATTTTATCAAACATCACAAAGGAGGAGATTGTTGGTGCAATCGGCCCAGGTCACGATTGACCAGACTCGAGTTTGACTCGAGTGATATTTTGATGTTTGACAAAGTGAGTTGACATTGATGTCTATTAATGTTTTGGAGAGATTGTTTGTACAATCGACCTGGGTTATGATTAACCGGACTCGAGTTGGCTCGAGGGAGACTTTAATGGTTGACTAGGGTTGACCATGTGATTATGGGAAAGTCCAAGCATGGGTCTTGGCAAGGTAAAGTCCAAGTCATGGGTACTTGGCATGGAAAGTCCAAGTAGGACACTTGGCATGGAAAGTCCAACATGGGTTGGCAAGGGAAAGTCCAAGCTTGAGTCTTGGCATTTGAGAAGTCCAAGGGGTTTGATATTGGCGGCGTAAAGTCCAAGCGGGAGTCTTGGCAGCATAAGTCCAATGGTAAGTGGCGTAAAGTCCAAGCGGAGTCTTGGCGGTGTAAGTCCAATGTGCCTTGGCGGTGTAAACACTGTTAGCATGACATAGCCGATGGAAGCACCTGAAGGCTAGCGCGATGGATGAACAAGTCATGGATAACTTGGAGAGATCCGAGAGGCGTGAGGCTGATGGAGGTGGCTAGAAGACTTAGGTCTAGGCTAAGGGTGGTCTAGCAAGTATGGGAGGCACCATACTTGGGTTAAAACCTCATGTTTGAGGTTGGCAGTTGACTGTCATTATGGCCGGTTCGACTGTTGAGAGTCAACTAGAATTTGACTGCCATTTTAGAGCTGAAATTGCTCTGCCAGTCGACTGCTCATTGAAGCAGTCGACTGATATCGATAGCATTCGACTGCCAAGGGACGACAGTCTACTGCTAGTTTAGTCGCGAGCACAGAATGCTCCGTAGTCGACTAGCGATCGACTGCGGTGACGATCGCGCCAATGTTGCGCGATCGGTAGTGAAGATTCGTTGGAACTTTTCCAGCGTGGATCGAGCCATTGTCTCATGGCTACAGTGGCAGCAGTCGAACTAGGGTTTTTGGTAGTCAACTGCAAGGCGGAAATCCAGCCCAATGTAGGTTAAAAGTAGTTGTTCATGGGAGGCTAAAAGAAAGGGTTTTCTTGGGCAATTTGAAGGGGAATAGTTGGTGCTTTTCCAGTCCTTCAAGGCTAGTCCAAGGAAACCAAAATCAAGCAATCCAAACAGCATTTGTAAAGTTTTTCTTTACATAGATTGTTGTATTCTTTTTGTATTTGCTTGTCTTACTTTGTATTACTTAGTGTAATCTTTGTACGAGGTTTCTCCACCTTCATATTATCCTGAGAAGGAGTTATTGCATAGTGGTATGTTTGTGGCATCGCTAGAGCTCTTTAGAGCTCAATTCGTGGAGTAGGAACTGTTCGGTTCCGAACCACATTATATGATTGTGTAGTGCTTGTGTTTGTGTTGTATTTATTTTATTATCTCTATTTCCGCTGCGCTAACACAATTTGTAGACAAGCATGCAACGAATTCCATCACGCAATGAATCGATGCTATTCACCCCCCCCCTCTAGCGTTCCAACGATTCCTAACACTAACAACATCGTCCCCTGCTCATGCTTCACAGAAGGTTCCACAGTCTTCAGCAAGTTGAGCAGTACCACAGATGAACCTTCTTGCATCTCAAAGGTGAAGAGGAGCTTGGAGACTTCGATCCTTTCGAATCTCACTTGCCCATCAAACAACTCATAGAGATGAAAGACTACGGTAATGTCATCCATATGCTCATACTGCTTCTGCAGCTCGGGTACCATTGTGGCTGGCATGATGGAACTCACTAGTTCAGAATCACTCACATGTTTTTGATAGGCCAACAATTGGTCCAGAGTTGTGTCATCACTAGGATGGACGGGAAGAGGCTCTTCGAGAACATATGCAAGCTTTTCAACCTTGAGAACAATTCTCAAGTTTCTAAGCTAGTTCAAGAAGTTTGGCCCAGTCAATTTATTTGAATCCAAAATAGAATGCAAATTCAAAGACATCATCATTAATCGATTAACATAGAAATACAAATCGAGCATATATGAGAAAGATGATTTAAAATGCATCAACATACATTTACAAAATCCCATTCATTTTTTTCGAATTCGAAAAAACCCTTAAAATCAATTCTGGAGATTGTAGGTCCATCTCCGAATGGGTTGATATCCAACATAGATAGAACAACCTTGGAGAAAGTCCAACAAACCATTCTTAGCTACGATGGTAGGTATCAAGTATACCAATTACTTATCACGTATATGTAACTATCACAATGTGCTATCAACGAATTGATTGTTTACACATATATTGGGTTGTTAACACATTAACAAATATGCATCATATGCATAGCACCCCACTTCACTTCCTTTCACATCGACCTTGGAGAGAGTCCAACAAATCAATGCTCTAAGTTAAAGTCGACCCATTAATCGCAAAATTGTTTTAATATGGTTAGAGCGCATTCAATCAATTAGTCAGGCTTGGAGAGATTCCAACAACCCAAACTAATGATTGACCTCTGACTCTTACCATATTAGTAATAAACTATTTCAATGGTTTGAACATGTTCAGGTTCGAGTCGGGGTTGGAGAGAGTCCAACAACCCAAACAAGAAATGGAACTCCGTTTCTAACCATATTAATGGAAGGTGTAAGCTTTAATATTGTGTAAGGGTTTTAAGGTCTCATCCTCATTTTCATGCAAATAACTATTATCTATATGACATGACACACATGGCATATATATGTGCAACTAATGCATATACATGTCACGGCACACATGACATAATGATATGCATCTAATGCAATTACAAGGCATACAATTATGACATGTACAAATAGTTTCCTTATTTGTCATAACTAATTTTTGAAATAAAATATGTTTGAGATTTGATTTCTCAAATCAAATCTTAATTAAATTAGGGAATTAAGGAAATTCAAATTTAATTTAGGAAACAAATTTCCTAAATTATAATTTCCTAATCACATTAGAAATTTTCCAATTTGAATTTCTTTACTAATTAAAATTTCCATAATTATTTCTAAACTTTCCAAAAGTAGAAAATTTCCAAAAAGATTATGACTACCACAAAATAATTTTATGATTATGTCAGAATATAGTCGGGCTCTGATACCAATATTGGATTTCCCCGACACCGACGTGTTGGTGCAATCGGCCCAGGCCACGATTGACCGGACTCGAGTTTGACTCGAGAGATGTTTTGATGTTTGACATTTGACATTGATATTTTGACATTGATGTCTGATAATGTTTTGGGGAGATTGTTAGTGGAATCGACCTGGGTCATGATTAACCGGACTCGAGTTTGACTCGAGGGGGATTTTGATGGTTGACTAGGGTTGACCATGTGATGAAGAAAGTCCAAGTATGGGTCTTGGCATGGAAAGTCAAACATGGGTTGGCAAGGGAAAGTCCAAGCTTGAGTCTTGGCATTTGGAAAGTCCAAGGGTGTAGTCTTAGCCACGTAAGCCCAAGGGTGTAGTCTTGGCGATGAAAGTCCAAGTCATGATTACTTGGCATTTGGTAAGTCCAAGGGTGTAGTCTTGGCGGTGAAAGTCTAAGTCATGAGTACTTGGCATTTGGAAAGTCCAAGGGGTTTGATATTGGTGGCGTAAAGTCCAAGGGTGAAGTCTTGGCAGTAAAAGTCCAATGGTTGGTGACGTAAAGTCCAAGCGGAGTCTTGGTAGCGTAAGTCCAATGTGCCTTGGCGGTGTAGACACCGTTAGCAGGACAATAGCCGATGGAAGCACCTTAAGGCTAGTGTATGGATGAATAAGTCATGGATGACTTGGAGGGATCCGATAGGCATGAGGTTGACGGAGGTGGCTAGAAGGCTTAGGTCTAGGCTACGGGTGGTCTAGCAAGTATGGGGGAACCATAATGGGTTAAAACCTCATGTTTTAGGTGTATCAGTCGATTGGTACCATGTGGTAGTCGACTTGTGTAAGTCAACTAGGGTTTGACTGTGAGGAGTGCCCAAGGAGTCGACTGCCAGAGGTGGGCAGTCGACTGATGGACCGACCAGTCGACTGATCTTGTGATCAGTCGACTGGTGCTCGGTATTTTGGGCATAGAATGGAGTCAGACTTGACTACTGGGGTTAACAGTCGAGTGAAGGCTCGATCAGTCGACTGATGGACATGATCAGTCGACTGATGCCCTATCCATTGGATTTTTTTCAGCGTGGATTGCACCGTTGTCTCAAAGCAACAGTGTCATCAGTTGACTAATGGTCCCGATCAGTCGACTGATAGGCAATTTCCAGCCCAGGCAGTAGCTTTAAATGGAGCTCATCGAGGAGGATTGGAGCAGTGATTTCTTGGACATTCTTGAGGCGATTTGCTAGTGCAAATCAGGGTCTTCAACCACGGTTCAAGCAATCAACAAGTAAGCTCTTTATAAAGTTTTCTTTACTTGCATTTTAGTGTATTTTGCTTGTATTTCATTCTTATTGTTATAAGAATTATTGTACGAGGTTTCTCCACCTCCGGATTGTTCTAAGAAGGAATTATTATTGATTAGTGGTGTGTGGTCGCATCACTATAGCTCGTTCGAGCTCGATCCGTGGAGTATAAACCATTCAGTTCCGAACCACGTTATATTGTTGTGTAGTGCTTGGAATTGTGTTGTATTTGTTTTATTATTTCTATTTCCACTGCATATAACACATTTTGTAGCAAGCACGCAACGAATTCCATCAACGCATCAAAATGCACTATTCACCCCCCCTCTAGCGGTCAACGAATCTTCTATACAACGTGGGTGTGTGTTCGAACACGATTCCTAAACATGCACACAGCGAAAGCAAAAACAAGTAATAACTAAATTATTACAATACACACACCACAATCATGTAGGATACAACAGTGTAGACATAATCGTATTTTTAAATTTTATAATAAAGAAAACTACTCTAGGTATACTTGATGAATTATGTGAAGTGGAAATGACATCAACCTTAGCGACCCTCGTAAGTTTCGCCTCTATTCGTATCCATGCCAAGTATTGTCGGGATAGCTTCAACAAGCTACGAGCCCTATCTTCACAAGAGTTACTAGCCTCGCGTCGAAGATGTTGTGATCTGAGAGACGATCACAATTTGAATCAAAAAATGAGTTACGTAAACTCGCTTCTCGAAAGCGGTTTTCATCAATCAATTAACGAAACTTCGATCCTCCACCAAAGAGGATTGCTAGAGATACAATCCTCGGCAAGGAGGTCACTCCTGGAGTTCCAAACGCCAACTAAATGACGCTCTCATCACAAAGGGCACAAGCTGTCCAAGAGGGCAGCTTGGTGGAGGAGATGGCCGGCCAAACAAGTGGTCGCCGGCAGCCTTGTGGCCTGCGGCTGGAGGTGGCCAGTGGAAGGTCGGCAGCTTGGTGGCTAGCCGACGAATGAAGGTGGCCGAAGGCTGGGCTTGGGCAGTGGCAACACCAAGGGTGGTGCACAAGCACAAGAGAGGGATAGAAGAGAAAAGACTAGGGTTTCAAAAACCTAAAAACCAACACGGATTTTCTCTCAACCCTGTTATTTATAGAGAACGTGTCTCTTAATCATTAAGAGAACTTTTCTCAAGACCTTTTCCCTAAACCTTTTCTTAAAGGGTTATTGATTCACAACCAAAACCCGTTAACCAGCTCCATTAACTTAAGTTAAAATAAAATAAACCGCGTTGGTCTATTTTAAGTTAAAATGAACCGAACCAATTTTGGTTCATTCGTTTAAAACAAACCAAACCACTTTGGTTTATTTTCCAACATTGGGTTAGAACCAAATCAATTTGGTTCATCCATCATGTCTTCATAAAACTCGGCCTATCAATGCTTCCGATGCGACTGAAACAATTTCATGCTCGCTCCATGTTTGGTCCAACCAAACCAAGTCTCTCTAGATTTGAGAGTCTCATTCTCAAACTCGTTTTAAATCCTTCAGATAACACTCGTAGTACATGTGACAAAATAGGTTCCCAATTTATGTTGGCCAACTATAATTAACCATTAATTATAGAATGATCATGAGTGGCACCTAGAACTATATCATGATCTTAAATTAACCGAAAAATCAATGGTTGCCCCCAGAATAACTTCTAAAACCTTTCAGCAGCGATAGTGAAATGTGCCTCATTCCCTTCACTCATCTTATACCTACTTGGTTCATGATATGGTCTATTGTGTCAGTCCTCACTAGGTTGACCATGTCACACCTAGCCCAAGTATTACTTCCTCGTCCTACAGATTCTAGTTACTGCACATGTATCCAAGAGTCCTATAGTGAAATATATAATGCTTTGTCCAAAGGCTTTAGTAACAATCCGACGAGAGGTCATAGGGTATACACCTCCTCGCAAGGAATGGTGAATCCTCTATAGGCTATTCAAACACCTTCGGCCACTTCGACTTATACCCAATCATCCCGGTTCCATATCTCCTCGGAGATGCTTGCTTAAGATGTCAAAGCATAAGTCTTCATGACCAAGATGACTTGAATACTATTAGGGCAATCTCTTGCCATGATAAGGTTTTGATGTGTGTGGCAAAGGGTTTAAGTTAGGATGATATTGTTATTTGATATATGCGTTGGAGTCTTGCAGGACTTAGTAATTCGCACATGGAGCCTTGGCAGGTTCACTCTCACAACCTCGGTCCTTGAGTCGGTGAAGGATGACTTTGTGGAAGCCGTGCGCTTGGAGCATCCAAGGGACCGCCGGACGAGATGACTTGAAGTGAAGCCAAGGAAGCAGACTTTGGAGACAAGAGACGCGAAGGAGCATTGCAGAGTCGTGCGCATGATGCTGCCGAGGGACGTGGCCGCAAACAAAGAGAGCTTCGGCGAGGGACTTCGAGTGAGATGAGAGAATGAGTGAAATGTAAGTACCTCATTAGGTGAACTTGGCCAAATGGCTGAGTGTCGGACACTTGACCGCAAGGGTTAAGGTTTACCCGACCGCCGAAAGCTTAAACTTATGTTAAGTTTGAGTTTCACGACCGATCATTGCCGAGTAATGGCGAATGATCGCTCTAGTCGAGTGTGTTATTTATCCGTGATGGGTTTATGCCCAGTGATCATTGCGAAGATGTCGCGACGCAGAACCGCTCGTGGCCGATTAGGCGATCAACTACGGTGATCATTGGTGAGGTCCATCAGTCGACTGCCAAGTGTTCTGTTAGACTACAACGGTCGGGATCCGACGTGTTCGGAGGCCGTTGGAGTGGCGACAGTCGACTGCCAAGGGCAGCAGTCGACTGGTGGCGGCCAACGGGAAGAAATCAGCCCTCTCTATAAAAAGAGAGGGTGTGGAGCTTTGGGAGGAAAATGCTCAAGTTCTAAATGACCATCCAAGTGCTCCACAAGATTCAAACTCCTTCTCTTAGCTTTCTTTTACATCTATTGTAAAAGAAGGAGTGTGCTTGATTTGTAAAGGTTACCTCCACCTAGCTTGGTGCAAAGGAGAGACCAATAATGATTGGCTTTGAAGGAGTGATTCACCTCAGACGAATCAGGATCGTGGATTAGCGGTGTAGCTGTGAACCACGTTACATCTTCTTTGTTAGCGTTTGTATTTTCGTTTATTGCTTTGTCTTTATTGTTTATGCTTCCGCTTGCGCTAACGATTGTTTAGACGAGCAAACGAACGAGAGAATTTCGACATCCATCGTAAGAGGGCTATTCACCCCCCTCTAGCCGGCCAATTGATCCCCAACAAGTGGTATTAGAGCCAAGTCGCTTGTCGAGGACTAACCGCCGCAACAAGCTCTACATCAAAATGGCCGGCTCAAACATCCATCCACCAAAGTTTGAAGGAGAATTCGCTTGGTGGAAGAAGCGAATAGAGGTATTTTTTGAAATGGATTTTGATATTATGATTACAATGGAATCCGGTTTCGTTTTACCTAGGGATGAAGAGGGGAAGCCAATAGAGAAGTCTAGGTGGACCAAAAGGCGAAGGGAAGAGCACCTTGCAAATTCAAAAGCCAAGCATCATCTCTTCAATGTGCTCCCCCAACAAGAAATCAACCGAATAGGAGAATGCCTAAGTGCCAAGGAGATGTGGGAGAAGCTAATTGAGCTTCATGAAGGCACATCCTGTTGGAATGTATACTGAAAGCCTAGCTCTTTTTGTATGAATATTTTATTTTGAAATAAGAATCACATGATCATTGTTTGCACTTTATATATTTATTATATGTGTGCATATTGTCTAATATTTTACATTGTAGATAACATGGTGCTTGGTGTGGCACAGAAGATCATGTTATCAGTCCCTTGTAAAATATAAGTAGAGGCTCACAACCAAGATGGTTTTGGACAAACCATTGGCATGGTTGTAGTGTAGCTTGGTATTGTTTTGTCTTGAACATAGAGTTACACTAGTACACTTAGGTGTATTGAGCAGGACTGACATAGAGGTGATTCAATTTATTGCTGACTACATAATTGAATCGGACCTCGGATATTATGTTGTACATGCTCTTAATCCCGATATAATAACGGGCACATGTACTTAGTATTTATTTCTTTGATTTACCAGAGGGTGAGATTTAGATGGATTAAATCAATATGCCCGGTAAGTTGGGAAATAATATTATTTACATGGTGTGCCGTTGATTATAGGAGGAAACCGTGTCCTATATATTAGGTTGATGATGTCCCCTTGAGGAGCTCATAAGGTTCATCATGTAAACCCAGCTGGTGGACTTAGTCAACATGATGATAAGGTTGAGTGGTACTACTCGAGGAGTTAGATGTTAATTAATTGATGGTCAGTAAATCAATTAATTGACGGACATTCGATATCTTAAACACGGGGAGATAAATGTACAATAATATATGGAGCCCATATTAATTTATGGGGTTGGTGAGGTAGTTCAATGATGATCCTCTAGTGGAATGGAACATCATTGATGGATCAAGTTTGTGTGGTTCCGATCCATCGGGTGGCCAAGACCCAACTCCTCCTTATGGTCCCTATCGTAGCCTAATATAATCCTTACGAAGTCTAGATCCAAGAATGTAAAACAAAACCTAGAACCAATGGTCAGGATTAAATCCCTAAGATCCGATGGTTAGGATGAAACCCTAGAACCAACGGTTGGGATTAAATCGCTAAGATCCGATGGTTAGGATGAAATCTTAGAATCGACGGTTGAGATTAAATCCCTAGATCCGATGGTTGGGATAAAACCCTAGATCAAATGGTTGGGATGAAATCCTAGATCCGACGGTTGGGATGAAATCCTAGATCTGACGGTTGAGTTGAAACCCTAGATCCGACAGTTGGGATAAAACACTAGATCCGACGGTGGAGGTTAAATCCCTAGATCCGACGATGGAGATTAAAGGAGTCCTAAGCCTAACTCTATAAAAGGAAAGCTTAGGGTTGGGCGGCAAGTATTGATTTCGAATTGGAGTTAGGGTTTGGCTCATCCACAAGTGGGCAGCTAGGGTTCATTGGGCAGCTAGGGTTTTGGAGCAAAGAAGTGGGCGGCAACTTTTCTTCCTTCTAGATTGTTGCCGGCGCCCATCCTCCTCCATCAAGACTTGGCCGGCGCCCATCCTAGAGGACTCTCCCTTTTTCCTTGACCGGCAGTTCTCCTTCCATTGGTGGCCGGTGCTCTTCCTCCTCCCCTTCTCCTTGGTGGCCGGCGGCAACTCATCTTCAAGTTGGCCGGCGATTCATCCAATTGCTCCTTGGCCGGCGGTTGCACCAAATTCCCTAATTTGGTGGCCGGTTCTAGATAGGAAAGGTATTTGTTGTTTCTTCTCTTTGTTCGCAGCAGACAAGGTAGAGAAGAAAGAAATCTAGAAGGCTTCTACTCATGGAGGATCTTCGTCCACACGTCGTCCACAGAAGGATAGGACATACGGTAGAAGATCGTGAGGTATAAAGTTATTTTAACTTTATTTACAGATCTGAGCATGTTCTTTTATGTTTTGATTATGCATGTGTGAATTAGTAAATATATTGTATAATCGTGGACCCCGAAGACAAACACAAAAACCGGCGATCCGTCCGTCGTCTCTTCCGCGGCTAACCAACTAGAAGAGTTGTGTTGCTTGAACAACTAGTTTGTTCAAGCGACCACTCAAGTTGTTAGCACGATGACGAAATGGTTGCGCTAAGGAAGCTCATCCCATCCGGATTAATTCTTTCATTAGTGAAAATTTTAATCCGGGGACATGGGAGCCAATGAGCCTCCGAAGCATCCACCTTCAATTTGGTATCAGAGCCACAGTTTCCGGTTTTGTGTGTTTTGGATTCGGTTAATTTTTTATGCACTTTTTCATATATTATATGTGCCGGATAATAGTATGATATGCGTAGTTTAACTCTTTGGTTGCAGACATAAGATCCGACTATTATGTCCATGTGTGTGTATGTGAATGGATGTGTGTAAAAATTTATTATTTGAATCCTTGGGGTTGACGAGGCTAGATTAGTATTTAATTTTTGTAATTAAATACGACATTGTTTAGCCGCTCATTTTAGTTTACTTTCGATCTAGATTATTTGTACACTCCTTCGTGGAGTATAGGATCGATGGATGTAAATAAAATGATTAATCTCGGCTCGGATATCTTTGGTGACTTGCGCACGGGAAAAGGTGGAGCGGACGAGGTGGCGACACGACGGGATGCATATTGGAGGACAATGCCATAATAGTTGGAAAAAATTCTGTTTTTTCCATATTTATTGCTTATTTGTTTTATATGCATGTTGTGTATGATTTAAAATTCCTCATTTTTAATTTACTAAGTGGGAGAGGGATATTTTATTTAATTCCCGCGGCCTCCATTACAATTTGACATGTGATGCAACAAACTTGTGTGTCGGCTCTGAGTGCCTTCCTCCCTGAGGATAGGTTTGTTTGCGGATCACTAGGTCAAATAATGGTTATAGGAAATTATCTAGGAGCATGTATACTTCCACAGAGGTAAGGCACATAATCCAAAATAATTCCCTTAGTATCGTGTAATGGTGCACACTTAGATACAAATAAAAGTATCCTCCCCATAGGAGTCACTGCTTTTATTTGTAGGGCCAAAGAGGAACAAACTATTAATTTTATTTGTCAAAAAGTAAGGTTGACAAGATAATAAAATTAATGGGTAAAACCTCCTCTTACAAATGTAGAATTATTATCGTCCACAGCGTGGCATCGACATTCTCGGTGATTTGAGGTGTTGGTTGATTTGGGATTTTATTGTTTTGAGAATCAATAATTTTTGAAATCTAATATTTTGATCATTGTGATTTTAGGATTTTCAAATGGCTTTCAACCCACTTGCTGTGATTTTAAAAGAAAACAAACTTACTGTTCCAAACTACATTGATTGGAAAAGAAACCTGGATATTATCTTAACTGCGGAGGAGTACAAATTTGTACTCTTCGAGGTCTATCCTCCTAAGCCCACCGATGACTCTGATGAAAAGGAGAAAGAACGTTATAAGAAATGGGTCAAGGCAGATGAGATGGCGCGGTGTTACATTTTGGCATCTATATCAAATGTGCATCAACATCAGCATCAGGCCATAGCCACAGCTTATGACATGATGTTCAATCTCAAGGAACTTTTGGACGAGTAGGCGTAAGGCTAGCGAGGAGGCTATGAGAAACTTGATGACGACCTCCATGATCGAGGGAACACCTGTTAGGGATCATGTTCTCAAGATGATGGCTCATCTTAATGAGATGGAAGTCCTAGGAGCTGAGATCGATGGGGAAACCCAGGTCGATATCATTCTCCAGTCTCTACCTAGGAGTTTTGAGCAGTTCCGCCTCAACTACAACATGAACAAGAGGTTGTATTCATTGGCGGAGCTTCGGAGAACTCAGGTGACGAGAGGGCTTTTTCGAGTGCTCAAGCCATGGTCGCTCAAAAGGTTTCTTCCTCTAAACCGAAAGGTAAGAAGAAGAAGAAGCAAGGTGGAGCGAAGAAAGTGACAATGGGACCGCAGGCTGGAGTGAAGAAGCCGAAAGGCAAGTGCTTCACTTGCAAGTGTTGGACATTGGAAGGCGGGTGTCCTCGAAAGAACAAAGGTATATCTTCTTGTTTAGTTGTTGAAACATGTTTAGCGGTGTTATCTACGATTACGGTGTGTAGATCTCAGAGCCAGCGATCATGTCTCGCAATACTTTGCGGGGTTCGAGAAACCCGACGACTAGCTGAGGGAGAGATTACCGTCTTCATGAGCAATGCTTCAAAGGTGGCGGCTATTGCAGTGGGAGACGTTTATTTATCTTTTGATAGGAATAAAGTTTTAGTTTTGAGAAATTGTCTTTATGTACCTACTTTTAGAAAGAATTTAATTTCAGTTTGTAAATTGTTTATGGATGGGTATTCTATTTCTTTTAATGACAAAGTGGTTATAAAAAGGAATAGGGAGATTATCTGTTCTGGTACATTGGTTGGCAATTTATATACTCTTGAACCAAAAACTCCCACGATGCATATAGAAATCAATAACTCATCTTCTAAATCTAATAAGAGAAAAGAACCTTCGCAAATGAACCAAACATATCTTTGGCATCTAAGGCTTGGTCATATTAACCTAAGCAAAATTCAAAGGTTGATAGCTAATGGACCTTTGGGTTCATTAGTGGTGGAGGATCTCCCAACCTGCGAATCTTGCTTGGAAGGTAAAATGACCAAGAGATCTTTCAAGGCCAAGGGGTATAGAGCCAAAGATGTGTTGGAAATGGTTCATTCTAATTTGTGCGGTCCAATGTCTATCCAGGCAAGAGGTGGCTTTGAATACTTCGTCTCATTTATAGACGATTATTCAAGGTATGGATACATTTACTTGATGTGCCGCAAGTCTGAATGCTTTGACAAGTTCAAAGAATTCAAGGCTGATGTGGAGAACCGTCAAGGTAAAAGTATCGAGACATTACGATCTGATCGTGGTGGCGAGTACCTCTTGGGAGAGTTTAGGAGTTACTTATCAGAGGCTGGGATTCAATCCCAATTGTCCGCACCTGGCACACCCCAGCAGAATGGTGTGGCGGAGCGAAGGAATAGGACTCTTATAGAGATGGTCAGATCGATGATGAGTTATTCTGAGTTACCTGTTTCGTTCTGGGGGTATGCACTGGATACGGCAATGTACACTCTGAACTTGGTTCCATCCAAATCAATACCTTCTACCCCTGTAGAATTGTGGACTGGGCGAAAGCCTAGTCTGAGACATATTCGGATATTGGGGAGTCCAGCACATGTGTTGAAGGTTGATGCTGGTAAGTTGGAACCTCGTACAGAAGTGTGCATGTTTGTTGGCTACCCTAAGGGAACGAAAGCTGGTTTGTTTTATAATCCTAGAGATCAGAGGGTGATCGTTAGCACGAACGCCAGATTTCTAGAGGAGGATTATGTAATGAACCACAAGCCCAAGAGTAGGATTGTTCTTGAGGAGTTGACAGGGGAAGGCCCGACTTCAGTACCACCGGTACAAGAGGAGACACCACAAGTCACTGCACCGCATGTCACAGAGCATACACAGGAGGCACCTCGTCGTAGTGGGAGGGTTGTTAGACAACCCGAGAGATTCATGTTTTTGGGAGAGTCTTCGGACTTAGTCCCTGGTGAACATGAACCTGATCCCTGGACATATGACGAGGCAATCCAAGATAGAGATGTGGTATCTTGGCAAAGAGCGATGAATTCAGAGATAGAATCTATGAATTCTAATCAGGTCTGGGAGCTAGTAGAGCCACCCGATGGTGTAAAAACCATTGGATGCAAGTGGATCTACAAGAGAAAGAGAGGAGTAGACGGGAAGGTTGAGACCTTCAAAGCTAGGCTTGTTGCGAAAGGGTATACTCAGAAAGAGGGTATCGATTATGAGGAGACCTTTTCGCCGGTAGCTATGCTTAAGTCTATCCGGATTCTCTTATCTATAGCTGCTCATATGGATTATGAGATTTGGCAGATGGATGTCAAGACAGCTTTCCTTAACGGAAGTCTTGAGGAGAACATCTATATGCGGCAACCAGAGGGATTCATTGCTAAAGGCAAAGAGCATCTTGTATGCAAGCTTAATCGGTCCATTTATGGATTGAAGCAAGCTTCTAGATCTTGGAACATCCGCTTTGATGAGGTAATCCAGTCATATGGATTTATTCAAAGTCCGGATGAGCCTTGTGTATACAAGAGATGTGATGGAAACGTAGTGGTGTTTCTTGTACTATACGTAGATGACATTTTGTTAGTTGGCAACAATATCAGAGTGTTATCAGACGTAAGAGTATTATTGTCTAAATAGTTTGATATGAATGACTTGGGAGAAGTGGGACACATCCTTGGGATCAAGGTAATAAGGGATCGCAAGAAAAGATGTCAGGCTTATCTCAAGCTCATACATTGACACTATCCTTGCTCGTTTTAGCATGCAGAACTCCAAGAAAGGTTTTCTACCTTTTAGACATGGAGTTCCTTTATCTAAAGAGATGTGTCCTAAAACATCAAAGGAGATAGAGGACATGAAGGCGGTTCCTTATGCTTCGGCAGTAGGAAGCCTCATGTATGCTATGCTATGTATTTAGACCGATATCCGCTTGCCGTGGGCATGGTTAGCAGATATCGAGTAATCTCGACAGTGTGACATTGGATCGCTGTAAAGCATATATTGAAGTACCTGAGAAGGACTAGGGATTATATGCTAGTTTACCGGGCAGATCAATTAGTTCCTGTAGGTTACACGGATTCGGATTTCCAATCAGATAGGGACAAGAGTAAGTCTACCCTGGGTTTGTGTTTACTTTGAGGTGGAGCCATAGTATGGAGGAGTGTCAAGGTAAATGCGTGGCGGACTCTACCATGGAAGCCGAGTATGTGGCACCTCCGAGGCGCCAAGGAAGTCAGATGGCTCAGAACTTGATGGACTTGGATGTGATTCCTGGTTTGCCCAGAACTATCACAATTTATTGTGATAACAGTGGTGCAATTGCAAACTCGAAGGAACCACGAGCCCATAAGGCGAGTAAACACATAGAGCGCAAGTACCACCTTATATGAGAGATCGTAAAGCGAGGAGAAGTTGTTGTCACCAAGATTGCATCAGAGGATAACCTGGAGGATCCATTCACTAAGGCCCTTCCAGCGAAAGCGTTTGATAGGCATGTGGAGGACATGGGGATCAGATGTATGGCAGAGTGATGACGGCATAGTCTTTTAGTATAAGTGGGAGATTGTAGGAATGTATACTGAAAGCCTAGCTCTTTTTGTATGAACATTTTATTTTGAAATAAGAATCACAAGATCATTGTTTGCACTTTATATATTTATTATATGTGTGCATATTGTCTAATATTTTACATTGTAGGTAACTTGGTGCTTGGTGTGGCACAGAATATCATGTTATCAGTTCCTTATAAAATATAAGTAGAGGCTCACAACCAAGATGGTTTTGGACAAACCATTGGCATGGTTGTAGTGTAGCTTGGTATTGTTTTGTCATGAACATAGAGTTACACTGGTACACTTAAGTGTATTGAGCAGGACCGACATAGAGGTGATTCAATTTAGTACTGACTACATAATTGAATTAGACCTCGGATATTATGTTGTACATGCTCTTAATCCCGATATAATAACGGGCACATATACTTAGTATTTATTTCTTTGATATACCAGAGGGTGAGATTTAGATGGATTAAATCAATATGCCCGGTAAGTTGGGAAATAATATTATTTACATGGTGTGTCATTGATTATAGGAGGAAACTGTGTCCTATATATTAGGTTGATGATGTCCCCTTGAGGAGCTTATAAAGTTCATCATGTAAACCCAGCTGGTTGACTTAGTCAACGTGATGATAAGGTTGAGTGGTACTACTCGAGGAATTAGATGTTAATTAATTGATGGTCAGTAAATCAATTAATTGACGGACATTCGATATCTTAAACACGGGGAGATTAATGTACGAATAATATATGGAGGCCATATTAATTTATGGGGGTTGGTGAGGTAGTTCAATGATGATCCTCTAGTGGAATGGAACATCATTGATGGATCAAGTTTGTGTGGTTCCGATCCATCGGGTGGCCAAGACCCAACTCCTCCTTATGGTCCCTATCGTAGCCTAATATAATCCTTGCGAAGTCTAGATCCAAGAATGTAAAACAAAACCTAGAACCAACGGTTGGGATTAAATTCCTAAGATCCGATGGTTAGGATGAAACCCTAGAACCAACGGTTGGGATTAAATCCCTAAGATCCGATGGTTAGGATGAAATCCTAGAATCGACGGTTGAGATTAAATCCCTAGATCCGACGGTTGGGATAAAACCCTAGATCCGACGGTTGGGATGAAATCCTAGATCCGACGGTTGGGATGAAATCCTAGATCCGACGGTTGAGATGAAACCCTAGATCCGACGGTTGGGATAAAACCCTAGATCCGACGGTGGAGGTTAAATCCCTAGATCCGACGGTGGATATTAAAGGAGTCCTAAGCCTAACTCTATAAAAGGAAAGCTTAGGGTTGGGCGGCAAGTATTGATTTCGAATTGGAGTTAGGGTTTGGCTCATCCACAAGTGGGCGGCTAGGGTTCATTGGGCGGCTAGGGTTTTGGAGCAAAGAAGTGGGCGGCAACTTTTCTTCCTTCTAGATTTTTGCCGGCGCCCATCCTCCTCCATCAAGACTTGGCCGGCACCCATCCTAGAGGACTCTCCCTTCTTCCTTGGCCGGCGGTTCTCCTTCCATTGGTGGCCGGTGCTCTTCCTCCTCCCCTTCTCCTTGGTGGCCGGCAGCAACTCATCTTCAAGTTGGCCGGCGATTCATCCAATTGCTCCTTGGCCGGCGGTTGCACCAAATTCCCTAATTTGGTGGCCGGTTATAGATAGGAAAGGTTTTTGTTGTTTCTTCTCTTTGTTCACAGCGGACAAGGTAGAGAAGAAAGCGATCTAGAAGGCTTCTACTCGTGGAGGATCTTCGTCCACACGTCGTCCACGAGAAGGATAGGACATACGGTAGAAGATCGTGAGGTATAAAGTTATTTTAACTTTATTTACAGATCTGAGCATGTTCTTTTAGGTTTTGATTATGCATGTGTGAATTAGTAAATATATTGTATAATCATGGACCCCGAAGACAAACACAAAAACCGGCGATCCGTCCGTCGTCTCTTCCGCGGCTAACCAACTAGAAGAGTTGTGTTGCTTGAACAACTAGTTTGTTCAAGCGACCACTCAAGTTGTTAGCATGACGACGAAATGGTTGCGCTAAGGAAGCTCATCCCATCCGGATTAATTCTTTCATTAGTGAAAATTTTAATCCGGGGACATGGGTGCCAATGAGCCTCCGAAGCATCCACCTTCACATCCAAGGCGAAGCTAGCAAGGAGAGATCTCCTCCGCTCCCAACTATCCAACATTAAATTAGAAAAGGGAGAAAAGGTAACTTCTTTGCATTCTAGATTCAAAGAAATTTTAATTGGACTAACAAGTGTAGGAGAAAGGCTCTCCAATCGCGATATGATAATGAAGGTCATAGATGCTTTCCCCCGATCATCCAAGTGGAGTTCAATGGTGGACTCATTTTACATTTCAAAGAATCTAGAGGTAAGTACTCTAGATGAATTTTTCTCCACTATGGAATTACATGAACTTAGGCTTGAAGGAATACAAGAAGAGCAAAAAATTCAACCCTCAAGAGGAGTAGCATTGTTGGCAAACAAGGGGAAGAAGAAGATGGAGATCCCCTCTTCCTCCAATGATGAAGCATCTTCCTCCTCCTCCATGGATAGCACGGAAGAAGCGTATATGGTAAGGAGGGTAAGACGTGCTTTAAAAGGTTTTCATTTTAACAAATCAAATGATAGGAATAGAAGACCGAGGGAGAAAATCATTTGCTACAATTCCCAAGGAGAGGGACACATAAGGGATAATTGTCCCCTCCTAAACAAGAGCAAGGAAGAGAAGAAAAAGAAAGAAGAAAAGAAGAAGAAAAAGGGGAGCAAGAAAAAGAAGGAAGAGGAGAAGAAGACAAAAGAAAAGCGGAAGACCAAAGCTCTAAAGGCAAGGACTTGGGATGACCCATCCTCATCCTCCTCATCATCATCGGATGAAGAGAATGCCTTTGTCACCAATTTGGCCTTGATGGCCTTTGATGACTTGGATTGCTCTTCCTCTGAAAATGAAGGATCAAGCTCAAGAGGAGAGAGCTCAAGTGAAGGGGGAGCTTCTACATCCTCCTCATTCGAAGAAGAAGAAGAGGATATGGAAACTATGGTAACGAATGTCTCTCCTAAGAAAATAGTTTCCATAATTTCTAGTTTAACTAAGGACTTATTTGGAATGAAAAAGAAAAATAAAAGCATGCTTAATCAAATTAAGGCATTGGAAAATAAGCTAGAAAATGCATGCTTAAATGATAATATTTCTTCTAGCTTAAATGATGCATGCTCACATGATCTTTATGTGCCATTAGATGTTAGTGATGCATGTATAAATGAAAATAGGGCCTTAAGGAAAAAGGTAGATTATTTAACAAAAACCCTAGAAAAATTCACAATTGGCTCCAACACATTGAATATGATAATTGGGAGCCAAAGGGCAAGTTTTAATAAGAAAGGCCTAGGTTATAAAGAAAAGAAAAATGAAAAGGCCTATAAATGCCTAATTGCTAGGGGACAAGATAAAAAGAAGGTAATAGCTAGGAAATGGATCCCCAAGGAGTATCCAATGAACCCAATAGGCAAGAACTTATTTTGGGTTCTAAAATCCATCCTTAAGGGTTAGGATAACCCTAGGGTAGTCAACCATATACAATTTGACCTATATCATATTTTGGTTGACTTAGGATGGCGGGACAACATTTTTTAAATAGTGTTAGGTGATGATAACGTGCCTATAAATAGTTAATAATGCTTAAATCATGATAATCAATATAATTGCTATGTATGTTTGCAATCATGATTTATGATTTTGAAATTTGGCACGTCATCATGAGAAATAGGGTTAAATCATGCTTCAGGTGATAATTTGTTTATTATTATGACATAATACCTAATGCATGATAACAATTCAATGAATACATGTGTTTCATGATCATAATGTAGAATTAATTGAGATATGCCTTTATGATCATGAGGATTGTTAGGTTGATACTTAACCTTGATAGAATTGTATGAATATAATGGTTAAGTATATACAAATACCCCCTAGGATGCATCTCACACTCACCATAGGCTACTTTGATTGAAAACTTAGCATGGGTGAGATGTTAGGATGATACAAATGTCCACTAATGCCTATGGCATTTAGATGGTCATTTAAGGTATCAAAATAGCAATAATAGACAAATCATGGGGAAGACTTATGTTTAATTTATAGACATATTGCCCAAAGATCATGGTTGGATATTTCATATGTTTTCAAAACAATTTCTTACCCTAAAATCTATGTATTCATGTTTTGAAACAATTGGATGCAAAACTAGGTAGTTAACTTGATACTAGAATGATCAAAAACCTAGTGGTTTTTAAAGCTTTTGGATTTTTGGCAAAAACAAGAAAATATAATGAATTTTCATGAAAAACTATTTTTCATTAATATATATACTTAAAAGAAATATGTTTCTCAAATTTCATGATTTTTCAAATTTTCTGGAATTTTTAATGCATTTTTGAAATTCGCCCAGAAAATCAAAATTTCGGAATCCATTGTGCCAGTCGACTGCCATACTGATAGCAGTCGACTGCTCACCTGAAAAATAGCCCAATATTTTCTGATTTTAGATTTTAATCATGTTTTTGGTGTTCTCTTTCTATTAGACTTGATGCCATGAGTTTATAAATTAGGATTAATCTTTTTGATGGTGTTAAAGGGGGAGAAATGTATGTTTAAGTAATGGGGAATATATTTTGGGGGAGAAATGATCATGCTTATGATAGGGGGAGAAAATTTTTATGGGGAGTTTCATGGATTAAGGGGGAGTTTCATGTTGCTATATCATGTTTATGTTTACATGCCTTTTTACATTAGAGTTTTCATCAAATGTTTTTACCTAACTTAAACGAATTGCCACACATCAAAAATGGGGAGATTGTTAGGGCAATCTCTTGCTATGATAAGGTTTTGATGTGTGTGGCAAAGAGTTTAAGTTAGGAAGATATTGTTATTTGATATGTGCATTGGAGTCTAGCAGGACTTAATAATTCGCACATGGAGCCTTGGCGAGTTCACCCTCACAACCTCGATCCTTGAGTTGGTGAAGGATGACTTTGCGGAAGCCGTGCGCTTGGAGCATCCAAGGGACCGCCGGACGAGATGACTTAAAGTGAAGCCAAGGAAGTAGACTTCGGAGGCAAGAGACGCGAAGGAGCATTGCAGAGCCGTTCGCCTGATGCTGCCGAGGGACATGGCCGCGAACGAAGAGAGCTTCGGCGAGGGACTTCAAGTGAGATGAGAGAATGAGTGAAATGTAAGTAGCTCATTAGGTGTACTTGGCCGAATGGCTGAGTGTCGGAGACTTGACTGCAAGGGTTAACGTTTACCCGACCGTCGGAAGCTCAAACTTATGTTAAGTTTGAGTTTCACACGGCACCAATCGACTGTCAGGTAATGGCAGTAGACTGCTCTGAGTCGAGTGTGTTCGACTGGTATCCGACAAATGGGTTTATGCCCAGCAGTCGACTGCCAGAGGATGTCGCGGGGACAGAACCGCTCGTAGGTGACTGGGCAGTCGACTAAGAAGGCAGCAGTCGACTTGTGAGGTCCATCAGTCGACTGCCAAGTGTTCCGTTGGACTACAACGGTCGGGATCCGACATGTTCGGAGGTCGTTGGAGTGGCGGCAGTCGACTGCCAAGGGCAGCAGTCGACTGGTGGCGGCCAACGGGAAGAAATCAGCCCTCTCTATAAAAAGAGAGGGTGTGGAGCTTTGGGAGGAAAATGCTCAAGTTCTAAACGACCATCCAAGTGCTCCACAAGATTCAAACTCCTTCTCTTTATTGGTAGATGTGTCGCTTCGGAGGCTCATTGGCTCCCATGTCCCCGGATTAAAATTTTCACTAATGAAAGACTTAATCCGGATGAGATGAGCTTCCTTGGCACAACCTATTTGTCGTCGTGCTAACAACTTGAGTGGTCGCTTGAACAAACTAGTTGTTCAAGCAACACAACTCTTCTAGTTGGTTAGCCGCGAAAAAGACGACGGATGGATCGCCGGTTTTTGTGTTTGTCTTCGGGGTCCATGATTATACAATATATATCCATTCATACACATGCATAATCAAAATATTAAAGAACATATTCAGATCTGTAAATAAAGTTAAAAACAACTTTATACCTTACGATCTTCTATCGTATGTCCTATCCTTCTCGTGGACGACGTGTGGACGAAGATCCTCCACGAGTTGAAGCCTTATTGATCACTTTCTTCTCTACCTTGTCCGCTGCGAACAAAGAGAAGCAATCACAAATACCTTTCCTATCTAGAACCGACCACCAAATTAGGGAATTTGGTGCAACCGCCGGCCAAGGAGCAAGTGGATGATGCGCCGGCCACCAAATGAATGGAAACCGCCGGCCACCTTGGAGAGATTGGAGGAAGATGATTGCCGGCCACCAATGGATGGAGAACTGCCGGCCAAGGAGCAAGGAAAAGGGAAGAGTACCTCCCAAAACCAAGGAGGAGAAGAGAGGGATCACCGGCCAAACCCTAGCTTGCCGCCCAAGCTTGTAGCCGCCCAAACCCTAGCCGCCCAATGGAAGATGAGCCAAACCCTAACCCTAGTTCGAAAACCAATCTCCTTATCTTCTCCTTGCCGCCCAACCCTAAGCACCTATTTATAGAATAGGGCTTAAGCCTCCTTTAATCTCATCCGTCGGATCTAGGGATTTAACCTCCACCGTTGGATCTAGGGTTTTATCCCAACCGTCGGATCTAGGGTTTCATCTCAACCGTCGGATCTAGGATTTCATCCTAATCGTCGGATCTAGGATTTCATCCCAACCGTCGGATCTAGGGTTTTATCCCAACCGTCGAATCTAGGGATTTGATCTCAACCGTCGATTCTAGGGTTTCATCCTAACCATCGGATCTTAGGGATTTAATCCCAACCATTGGTTCTAGGGTTTCATCCTAACCATCGGATCTTAGGGATTTAATCCTAACCGTTGGTTCTAGGTTTTGTTTTACATTCTTGGATCTAGACTTCACAAGGATTATATTAGGCTACGATAGGGACCATAAGGAGGAGTTGGGTCTTGGCCACCCGATGGATCAGAACCACACATACTTGATCCATTAATGATGTTCCATTCCACTAGAGGATCATCATCGAACTACCTCACCAACCCCCATAAATTAATATGGGCTCCATATATTATTTGTACATTAATCTCCTCGTGTTTAAGATATCGAATGTCCGTCAATTAATTGATTTACTGACCATCAATTAATTAACATCTAACTCCTCGAGTAGTACCACTCAACCTTATCATCATGTTGACTAAGTCAACCAGCTAGGTTTACATGATGAACCTTATGAGCTCCTCAAGGGGACATCATCAACCTAATATATAGGACACGGTTTCCTCCTATAATCAACAGCACACCATGTAAATAATATTATTTCCCAACTTACCGGGCATATTGATTTAATCCATCTAAATCTCACCCACTGGTAAATTAAAGAAATAAATACTAAGTACATGTGCCCGTTATTATATCGGGATTAAGAGCATGTACAACATAATATCCGAGGTTCGATTAAATTATGTAGTCAGTACTAAATTGAATCACCTCTATGTCGGTCCTACTCAATACACCTAAGTGTACTAGTGTAACTCTATGTTCAAGATAAAACAATACCAAGCTACACTACAACCATGCCAATGGTTTGTCCAAAACCATCTTGGTTGTGAGCCTTTACTTATATTTTACAAGGGACTGATAACATGATCTTCTGTGCCACACCAAGCACCATGTTATCTACAATGTAGAATATTAGACAATATGCACACATATATAATGAATATATAAAATGCAAACAATGATCATGTGATTCTTATTTCAAAATAAAATGTTCATACAGAAAAGAGCTAGGCTTTCAGTATACATTCTAACAATCTCCCACTTATACTAAAAGACTATGCCGTCATCACTCTGCCATACATCTGATCCCCATGTCCTCCACATGCCTATCAAACGCTTTCGCTGGAAGGGCCTTAGTTAATGGATCTGCCAGGTTATCCTCTGATGCAATCTTGGCGACAGCAACTTCTCCTCGCTTTACGATCTCTCGTATGAGGTGGTACTTGCGCTCTATGTGTTTACTCGCCTTATGGGCTCGTGGTTCCTTCGAGTTTGCAACTGCACCACTGTTATCACAATAAATTGTGATAGTTCTGGGAAAACCAGGAATCACATCCAAGTCCATCAAGAAGTTCCTGAGCCATACAGCTTCCTTGGCTGCCTCAGAGGTTGCCACATACTCAGCTTCCATGGTAGAGTCCGCCACGCATTTCTGCTTGACACTCCTCCATACTATGGCTCCACCTCCAAAAGTAAACACAAACCCCGAGGTTGACTTACTCTTGTCCCTATCTGATTGGAAATCCGAATCCGTGTAACCCACAAGGACTAATTGATCTGCCCGGTAAACCAGCATATAATCCCTAGTCCTTCTCAGGTACTTCAATATATGGTTTACCGCAGTCCAATGTCCCTGTCAAGGATTACTCTGATATCTGCTAACCATGCCCACGGCAAAGCACATATTCGGTCTCGTACATAGCATAGCATACATAAGGCTTCCTACTGCCGAAGCATAAGGAACCGCCTTCATGTCCTCTATCTCCTTTGATGTTTTGGGACACATCTCTTTAGATAAAGGAACTCCATGCCTAAAAGGTAGAAAACCTTTCTTGGAGTTTTGCATGCTAAAACGAGCAAGGATAGTGTCAGTATATGAAGCTTGAGATAAGCACAACATCCTTTTCTTGTGATCCCTTATAACTTTCATCCCAAGGATGTGTCCCACTTCTCCCAAGTCCTTCATGTCAAACTGTTTGGACAACCATACCCTTACGTCTGATAACACTTTGATATTGTTGCCAACTAACAAAATGTCATCTACGTATAGTACAAGAAACACCACTACATTTTCGTCACATCTCTTGTATACACAAGGTTCATCCGGACTTTGAATAAATCCATATGACTGGATTACCTCATCAAAGCGGATGTTCCAAGATCTAGAAGCTTGCTTCAATCCATAAATGGACCGATTAAGCTTACATACAAGATGCTCTTTGCCTTTAGCAATGAATCCCTCTGGTTGCCGCATATAGATGTTCTCCTCAAGACTTCTGTTAAGGAAAGCTGTCTTGACATCCATCTGTCATATCTCATAATCCATATGAGCAGCTATAGATAAGAGAATCCGGATAGACTTAAGCATAGCTACCGGCGAAAAGGCCTCCTCATAGTCGATACCCTCTTTCTGAGTATACCCTTTCGCAACAAGCCTAGTTTTGAAGGTCTCAACCTTCCCGTCTACCCCTCTCTTTCTCTTGTAGATCCACTTGCATCCAATAGTTTTTACACCATCGGGTGGCTCTACTAGCTCCCAGACCTGATTAGAATCCATAGATTCTATCTCTGAATTCATCGCTCTTTGCCAAGATACCGCATCTCTATCTTGGATTGCCTCATCATATATCCAGGGATCAGGTTCATGTTCACCAGGGACTAAGTCCGAAGACTCTCCCAAAAACATGAATATATCGGGTTGTCTAACAACCCTCCCACTACGACGAGGTACCTCCCGTGTATGCTCTGTGACACGCGGTGCAGTGACTTGTGGGGTATCCTCTTGTACCAGTGGTACTGAAGTCGGAACTTCCCCTGCCAACTCCTCAAGAACAATCCTACTCTTGGGCTTGTGGTTCATTACATAATCCTCCTCTAGAAATCTGGCATTCGTGCTAACGATCACCCTCTGATCTCTAGGATTATAAAATAAACCACCTTTCGTTCCCTTAGGGTAGCCAACAAACATGCATACTTCTATACGAGGTTCCAACTTACCAGCATCAGCCTTCAACACATGTGCTGGACTCCCCCATATCCGAATATGTCTCAGACTAGGCTTTTGCTCAGTCCACAATTCTACAGGGGTAGAAGGTACTGATTTAGATGGAACCAAGTTCAGAGTATACATTGTCGTATCCAGTGCATACCCCCAGAACGAAACAGGTAACTCAGAATAACTCATCATCGATCTGACCATCTCCATAAGAGTCCTATTCCTTCGCTCCGCTACACCATTCTGCTGGGGTGTGCCAGGTGCAGACAATTGGGATTGAATCCCAGCCTCTGATAAGTAACTCCTAAACTCTCTCAAGAGGTACTCGCCACCACGATCAGATCGTAATGTCTTGATACTTTTACCTTGACGGTTCTCCACATCAGCCTTGAATTCTTTGAACTTGTCAAAGCATTCAGACTTGCGGCGCATCAAGTAAATGTATCCATACCTTGAATAATCGTCTATAAAAGAGACGAAGTAGTCAAAGCCACCTCTTGCCTGGATAGACATAGGAACGCACAAATCAGAATGAACCATTTCCAACACATCTTTGGCTTTATACCCCTTGGCCTTGAAAGGCCTCTTGGTCATTTTACCTTCCAAGCAAGATTCGCAGGTTGGGAGATCCTCCACCACTATTGAACCCAAAGGTCCATCAGCTATCAACCTTTGAATTCTACTTAGGTTAATATGACCAAGCCTTAGATGCCAAAGATATGTTTGGTTCATTTGCGAAGGTTCTTTTCTCTTATTAGATTTAGAAGATGAGTTATTTACTTCTATATGCATCGTGGGAGTTTTTGGTTCAAGAGTATATAAATTGCCAACCAATGTACCAGAACAGATAATCTCCCTATTCCTTTTTATAACCACCTTGTCATTAAATGAAACAGAATATCCATCCAAAAACAATTTAGAAACTGAAATTAAATTCTTTCTAAAAGTAGGTACATAAAGACAATTTCTCAACACCAAAAATTTATTCCTATCAAAAGATAAATAAACGTCTCCCACTGCAATAGCTGCCACCTTTGAAGCATTGCCCATGAAGACGGTGATTTCTCCCTCAGCTAGTCGTCGGGTTTCCTGGAACCCCTGCAAAGTATTGCAGACATGATCAGTGGCTCCTGTATCTACACACCAGGTACTGGTAGATAACACCGCTAAACATGTTTCAACAACTAAACAAGAAGATATACCTTTATTCTTTCGGCGAGGACAGTCCGCCTTCCAATGTCCAGTCTGCTTGCAAGTGAAGCACTTGCCTTTCGGCTTCTTCACTCCTGCCTGAGGTCCTCCTGCCACTTTCTTCGCTCCACCTTGCTTCTTCTTCTTCTTACCTTCCGGTTTAGAGGAAGAAACCTTCTGAGCGACCATGGCTTGAGAACTCCGGAAAAGCCCTCTGCTTTGGAGTTCTATCGGAAGCTCCGCCAATGAATACAACCTCTTGTTCATGTTGTATGGAGGCGAATCGCCAAAACTCCTAGCAGAGATGGTGATTGATATCGAGCTGGGTTTCCCCATCGATCTCAGCTCCGAGGACTTCCATCTCAATAAGATGAGCCATCATCTTGAGAACATGGTCCCTAACGGGTGTTCCCTCGACCATGGTGGTCGTCATCAAGTTTCTCATTGCCTCCTGCCTAGCCGCCCTACTCTGATGTCCGAAAAGTTCCTTGAGATTGAACATCATGTCATAAGCTGTGGCTATGGCCTGATGCTGATGTTGCAGCACATTTGACATAGATGCCAAAATGTAACACCGCGCCATCTCATCTACCTTAACCCATTTTTTATAATGTTCTTTCTCCTTTTCATCAGAGTCATCGGTGGGCTTAGGAGGACAGACCTCGAAGAGTACAAATTTGTACTCCTCCGCAGTTAAGACAATATCCAGGTTTCTTTTCCAATCAATGTAGTTTGGACCAGTAAGTTTGTTTTCTTTTAAAATCACAGCAAGTGGGTTGAAAGCCATTTGAAATTCCTAAAAATCACAATGATCAAAAATATTAGATTTCAAATATTATTGATTCCTCAAAACAATAAAATCCTGAAATCAACCAACACCTCAAAACACCGAGAATTTCGTATGCCACGCTGTGTGGACGTATACGAAACCTACATTTGTAAGAGGAGGTTTTACCCATTAATTTTATTATCTTGTCAACCTTACTTTTTGACAAATAAAATTAATAGTTGGTTCCTCTTTGGCCCTACAAATAAAAGCAGTGACTCCGATGGGGAGGATACTTTCATTTGCATCTAAGTGTGCACCATTACACGATACTAAGGGAATTATTTCGGATTATGTGCCTTACCGCTGTGGAAGTACACATGCTCCTAGATAATTTCCTATAACCATTATTTGACCTAGTGATCCGCAAACAAACCCGTCCGCAAGGAGGAAGGCACTCAGAGCCAACACACAAGTTTGTTCGCATCACACGTCAAATTGTAATGGAGGCCGCGGGAATTAATTAAAATATCCCTCTCCCACTTAGTAAATTGCAAATGAGGAATTTTAAATCACACACAACATGCATATAAAACAAATAAGCAATAAATATGGAAAAAACAGAATTTTTCCAACTATTATGGCATTGTCCTCCAATATGCATCCCGTCGTGTGGCCACCTCGTCCGCTCCATCTTTTCCCGTGCGCAAGTCACCAAAGAGTTCCGAGCCGAGATAAAACATTTTAATTTACATCCATCGATCCTATACTCCACGAAGGAGTGTACAAATAATCTAGATCGAAAGTAAACTAAAATGAGCGGCTAAACAATGTCGTATTTAATTACAAAAATTAAATACTAATCTAGCCTCGTCAACCCCGAGGATTCAAATAATAAATTTTTTACACACATCCATTCACATACACACACATGGCCATAATAGTCGGATCTTATGCCTGCAACCAAAAAGTTAAACTACGCATATCCTACTATTATCCGACACATATAATATATGAAAAATGCATAAAAAGTTAACCGAATCCAAAACACACAAAACCGGAAACCGTGGCTCTGATACCAATTGTTGGTAGATGTGTCGCTTCGGAGGCTCATTGGCTCCCATGTCCCCGGATTAAAATTTTCACTAATGAAAGACTTAATCCGGATGGGATGAGCTTCCTTGGCACAACCTATTCGTCGTCGTGCTAACAACTTGAGTGGTCGCTTGAACAAACTAGTTGTTCAAGCAACACAACTCTTCTAGTTGGTTAGCCACGGAAAAGACGACGGATGGATCGCTGGTTTTTGTGTTTGTCTTCGGGGTCCATGATTATACAATATATATCCATTCATACACATGCATAATCAAAATATTAAAGAACATATTCAGATCTGTAAATAAAGTTAAAAACAACTTTATACCTTACGATCTTCTATCGTATGTCCTATCCTTCTCGTGGACGACGTGTGGACGAAGATCCTCCACGAGTTGAAGCCTTCTTGATCACTTTCTTCTCTACCTTGTCCGCTGTGAACAAAGAGAAGCAATCACAAATACCTTTCCTATCTAGAACCGACCACCAAATTAGGGAATTTGGTGCAACCGTCGGCCAAGGAGCAAGTGGATGATGCGCCGGCCACCAAATGAATGGAAACCGCCGGCCACCTTGGAGAGATTGGAGGAAGATGATTGTCGGACACCAATGGATGGAGAACCGCCGACCAAGGAGCAAGGAAAAGGGAAGAGTGCCACCCAAAACCAAGGAGGAGAAGAGAGGGATCATCGGCCAAACCCTAGCTTGCCGCCCAAGCTTGTAGCCGCCCAAACCCTAGCCGCCCAATGGAAGATGAGCCAAACCCTAACCCTAGTTCGAAAACCAATCTCCTTATCTTCTCCTTGCCGCCCAACCCTAAGCACCTATTTATAGAATAGGGCTTAAGCCTCCTTTAATCTCATCCGTCGGATCTAGGGATTTAACCTCCACCGTCGAATCTAGGGTTTTATCCCAACCGTCGGATCTAGGGTTTCATCTCAACCGTCGGATCTAGGATTTCATCCTAATCGTCGGATCTAGGATTTCATCCCAACCGTCGGATCTAGGGTTTTATCCCAACCGTCGGATCTAGGGATTTGATCTCAACCGTCGATTCTAGGGTTTCATCCTAACCATCGGATCTTAGAAATTTAATCCCAACCGTTGGTTCTAGGGTTTCATCCTAACCATCGGATCTTAGGGATTTAATCCTAACCATTGGTTCTAGGTTTTGTTTTACATTCTTGGATCTAGACTTCACAAGGATTATATTAGGCTACGATAGGGACCATAAGGAGGAGTTGGGTCTTGGCCACCCGATGGATCGGAACCACACATACTTGATCCATCAATGATGTTCCATTCCACTAGAGGATCATCATTGAACTACCTCACCAACCCCCATAAATTAATATGGGCTCCATATATTATTTGTATATTAATCTCCTCGTGTTTAAGATATCGAATGTCCGTCAATTAATTGATTTACTGACCATCAATTAATTAACATCTAACTCCTCGAGTAGTACCACTCAACCTTATCATCATGTTGACTAAGTCAACCAGCTGGGTTTACATGATGAACCTTATGAGCTCCTCAAGGGGACATCATCAACCTAATATATAGGACACGGTTTCCTCCTATAATCAATGGCACACCATGTAAATAATATTATTTCCCAACTTACCGGGCATATTGATTTAATCCATCTAAATCTCACCCACTGGTAAATTAAAGAAATAAATACTAAGTACATGTGCCTGTTATTATATCGGGATTAAGAGCATGTACAACATAATATCCTAGGTCCGATTCAATTATGTAGTCAGTACTAAATTGAATCACCTCTATGTCGGTCCTACTCAATACACCTAAGTGTACTAGTGTAACTCTATGTTCAAGATAAAACAATACCAAGCTACACTACAACCATGCCAATGGTTTGTCCAAAACCATCTTGGTTGTGAGCCTCTACTTATATTTTACAAGGGACTGATAACATGATCTTCTGTGCCACACCAAGCACCATGTTATCTACAATGTAGAATATTAGACAATATGCACACATATATAATGAATATATAAAATGCAAACAATGATCATGTGATTCTTATTTCAAAATAAAATGTTCATACAGAAAAGAGCTAGGCTTTCAGTATACATTTTAACACTCTTAGCTTTCTTTCAAATCTATTGTAAAAGGAGTGTGCTTGATTTGTAAAGGTTACCTCCACCTAGCTTGGTGCAAAGGAGAGACCAATAGTGATTGGCTTTGAAGAAGTGATTCACCTCGGACGAATTAGGATCGTGGATTAGCAGTGTAGCCATTAACCACGTTACATCTTCTTTGTTAGCGTTTGTATTTTTGTTTATTTCTTTGTCTTTATTTTTTATGCTTCCGCTTGCGCTAACGATTATGTAGACGAGCAAACGAACGAGAGAATTCTGACATCCATCGTAAGAGGGCTATTCTGTTAGTAATATATGAGAGATGTCCTAAGGCAATCGCCTTATGTATGAACCATTTATATGATAAATGAAGATTCACTATTTGAGTATACATGTTTTATGTATTTGATTGGATCTTAAACTCATTTACTGAATGTCCACGATACAATTCACAGCATGAGAGAATTTGTGATTGGATCACAACTAGTGAGTATCTCTACATGTGTAATTGTGATGTATCGGAATTATCCCTAGTAGATGAATTGATGGATTTGGACACCATCAATTCTGTCGAGACTAGCACGAGGTATACTCCTTGGTGTATCCAAGCAGCTGATTCTCACTGGCTGGAGACATAGTGATGTCCGGAGTTAATCGTGGATGCTAGTTATGGTAACTAGTTCATTGGAGTGACCAGCCGTAAGACTTCATATGGTTCTCTTCATATATAGATATGTCAATGAAGTTCTTACTGTGGCTTAAGTGCGATGTTCCTTTGACTTGCGGTATTCAAGTCATCTTGATCATGGAGACTTATGCTTTGACATCTTAAGCAAACATCTCTAAGGAGATGTGGACCTGGGATGATTAGGTATAAGTCGAAGTGATCGAAGGTGTTTGAATAGCCTATAAAGGATTCACCACTCCTTGTGAGGAGATGTATACCCATGGCCTCTCGTCGGATTGTTACTAAAGTCTTTGGCTAAAGCATTACATGTTTAGAGTAAGGTACTCTTCAATACATGTGGAGTAACTAGAATCCGTAGGACGAAGAAATAATACTTGGGCTAGGTGTGACGTAGTCAGCCTAGTGGGGACTGACACAATAGACCATATCCTGAACCAAGTGGGTATAAGATGAGTGAAGGGAATGGGGCACGAATCATTCGAGCTACTGAAGGGTTTCAGAAATAGTTCTGGATCAACCGTTGATCTTTTCGGTTAATTGGGGATCATGATGTACTACTAGGTGCCACTCATGATCGTTCTATAATTAATAGTTAATTATATACGACCAACATAAATCGAGAACCTATTTGGTCACACGCACAACGAGCGTAATCCAAAGGATTTAAAACGAGCTTGAGAATGGGATTCTCAGACCGAGAGAAACTAGGTTTGGTTGGACCAAACATAAAGCGAGCATGAAATCGTTTCAGTCGCAATGGAAGCGTGGATGGGCCGCGTCTTATGAAGACGTAATGGATGAACCAAAATGGTTTGGTTCTAATCCAATGGATGAGAATGAACCAAAGGGGTTTGGTTTATTTTAAACGAATGAACCAAAAGTTGGTTCGGTTCGTTTTAACTTAAAATAAACCATCATGGTTTGGTTTATTTTAACTTATCTTAATGGAGCGGGTTAACGGGCTTTATGGATATGATCCATTAACCATTAAGAGAATTAGTTCTCTATAAAATAGGGCTTAAACCCTAATCCAAAACCCTAATCAAGCTTGGCCGCCCAAACCCCTTCCTCTTGTTGGCGTCAACTCCATTGCCGCCGCCCAGCTTGTGTGCTGCCGTCCATCTCTTTGCCGGCGTCCAAGCTTCAGCCGGTGAACCCTCCGGTGACCCTCCGGTGATCTTCCTAAGCCTCAGTGAAAAGGTGAGCACTTGGCTTCCTTGTTTTGGCCGGCGCCTACTCCTCCACCAAGCTGTCCAGTTTTCTGGACAGCTTCTTCTCCTCTCGTCGGAGCGTCGTTTGGACGACGGTTAGAGCTCCGACAGCGGATAACTTACCGGGGATTCGATCTCCGGTAATCCTCTGAGGTGGAGGACGAAGGATTCGTCAATCGGTTGACGAATACCTCTCCGCAGAAGCGAGTTTTGAGGACTCATTTTGGATCCGAATTTGGATTCAGATCGTGATCATCTCTCGATCACGTCGTCTTCAACATGAGGCTAGTAACCCGTACGAAGACGAAGCTCGTGGCTTAGCGAAGTCATCCCGAGGAACTCGGCGTGGATACGGATAGAGACGATTCTAGCGAGGATCGTTTCGGTTGATGTCGTTCCCGCTACACGTCATACGAAAGGTATAACGTAGATAAATTTCCTTTTATTGCAAATTTAAATTTACGGTTATGTCTACACTTGTTTTAATATGCATGCGTGTGTTGTGTGTGTTGTAATAAATAGGAGTATTTATTATTTTTATTGCTTCCGCTGTGTTCATGTTTACGAAACATGATCGAACACACACTGCCATATCTTAAAACCCAACAGTGGTATCAGAGCCCAGGTTGTGTTTCGACATAATCGTAAAAATGGTTTTGCGATAGTCATAATGTATTTCTGGAAATTTTCTAATTTTGGAAATTTAGAAGTATTTATGGAAATTTTTCAATTTTGGAAAGTCTAGAAGTATTTATGGAAATCTTCCACTTTTGGAAAGTTGGAAGTATTTATGGAAATTGATATTTTCCATAAATAAAATATTTGATTAGAATTTGGAAATTTGTTTCCTAATTTAATCATGATTTGATTTGGGAAATCAAATCTTAAAATATTTTATTTCCATAAGTAGTTTTAATGATTTAGGAAATTGGTTTCCTAAATAGATTTTCCTTAATCAAATAATTCCATGAATAAAATATGTGATTAGATTTTGAAATTTATTTCCTAATTTAATTACGATTTGATTTGGAGAATCAAATCTTAAACATATTTTATTTCCATAAATAGTTATGACATATAAGGAAATTATATACATGACATAATTGTATGCCATGTAATTGCATTAGATGCATAACATTATGCCATGCGTGTCGTGACATGTAGATGTATGTCATGTATGTCATGTCATGTAGATAATAGTTATTTGCATGCAAAGAGGATGAGACAAAAAACCCTTAAACAATATTAAAGCCTACACCTTCCATTAATATGATTAGAACCAGAGTTCCGTTTCTTGTTTGGGTTGTTGGACTCTCTCCAAGCCCGGCTCGAACCCGAATATGTTCAAACCATGGAATAGTTTAATACTAATATGGTAAGAGTCAGAGGTCAATCGTTAGCTTTGGTTGTTGGACTCTCTCCAAGCTGGGCTAATTGGTTGAATGAGCTCTAACCATATTAAAACTATTTCCCGATTAATGGGTTGGCTTTAACCTGGAGCATCGGCTTGTTGGACTCTCTCCAAGGTCGATGTAAAGGGAGGTGAAGTTGGGTGCTATGCATATGATGCATACTTGTTAATGTGTTAACAATCCGATGTATGTGTGAACATTCAATTAGTTGATAGCACATTGTGATAGTTGCATATACGTGATATGCAATCGGTATAGTTGATACCTACCGTCGTAGTTATGAATGACTTGTTGGACTCTCTCCAAGGTTGTTTATAACTATGATGGATATCAGCCCATTCGGAGATGGACCTACGATCTCCCGAAGTGATTTTGGGGTTTTTGAAATTCGAAAAATGAATGGGATTTATAAATGTATATTGATGCATTTTAAAATCATCTTTCTCATATATGCTCGTTTTGTATTTCTAAAATTGATCATGATATCTTTGAATTTGCGTTCCATTTTGGATTCAAATAAATTGACTGGGCCGAACTTCTTGGACTAGCTTAGAAACTTGAGAATTGTTCTCAAGGTGGAAAAGCTTGCGTATGTCCTCGAAGCGCCTCTTCCCGCCCATCCTAGTGACAATGCAACTCTGGACCAATTGTTGGCCTATCAGAAACATGTGAGTGATTCTGAACAAATGAGTTGCATCATGCTAGCCATGATGGAACCCAAGCTACGAAAACAGCATGAGCATATGGATGCTCATATCGTAGTCCTTCATCTTTATGAGTTGGTTGATGAGCAAGTGAGATTCGAAAGGTTCGAAGTCTTCAAGCTCCTCTTCACCTCTGAGATGTAAGAAAGTTCATCTGTGGTACTGCTCAACATGCTGAAGACTGTGGAGCCTTCTGAGAAGCATGAGCAGGGGACGGTGTTGTTAGTTGATTCCTCGAAGAAAGGTTCTAAGAGGGAGTCAAAGGAACAACAGAAGGGGAAGAAGAAAAAAAGGCTAAAAAGGCAGAACCAGCTCAAAAGGACACTTGCCATCATTATGGCAAGTAGGGCCATTTGCGAAGAAAGTGCAAGATTTATCTTGAGTCCGTGAAGAAGGATAAGGCATCGGATGCCCCATCTTCTTCAGAAATCTTCTTTATTGATTGTCATTCTATTTCCTCAAACACTTGGGTATTTGATACTGGGTGTGGCTCACATATATGTAATGACATACATGGGCTAAGGAATAGAAGAAGACTCGTCAAGGGAGAGTCAAATTTGCGTGTTGGGAATGGAGCAAAGGTTGCTGCAGTCGCCATTGGAACGCATTTGTTGAAACTCCCTACAGGACTTGTCTTAGAACTGGACAATTGCTTTTATATTCCTTCATTGATAAAGAACATCATTTCTATTTCTTGTTTAAATAGAAATGGGTACCATTTGACTTTTAGTAACAATTGTTGTTACATAACTTTAAATGGAGTTCTTTATGGGACTGGAACTTTAAGCAATGGTTTTTATACGTTGGACGTATCCAGTGACATTTGCAATATCGAAGCGAGCAACAAGTGTGCTCGAAAAGATAATCAAATAGACTCCCATATGTGGCATTGTCGTCTTGGCCATATAAGCAAGAAACGCATGTCCGAATTACACCGATGTGGAATTCTGGAATCGTTTGAATTGGATTCATACGATACATGCGAATCATGCTTAAAAGGCAAGATGACTAAGTTACCTTTTACTGGAAAAGGTGAACGAGTGGGAGAGTTACAAGGTCTAATACATACTGATGTATGTGGACCTATGTCAACTCAAGCATTAGGAGGCTATAGCTACTTCATTACCTTCACCGATGATCACTCACGGTTTGGGTATGTGTTCTTGATGAAACACAAGTCTGAAGCCTTTGAAAGGTTCATAGAATTCAGAAATGAAGTAGAGAAACAACATGACAAGAGTATTAAAATACTTCGATCGGATCGAGGTGGTGAATACTTAAGTCAAGAGTTTCTTGATTATCTAAGAGACAATGACATATTGTCTCAATGGACTCCGCCATATACACCACAGCATAATGGTGTATCTGAGAGGCGTAACCGGACCTTGTTGGACATGGTCAGGTCAATGATGAATCATGCGACTCTTCCCAAGTCCTTTTGGGGCTATGCACTTCAGACAGCTATTTACTTGTTAAACAGAATGCCTACCAAGGTAGTCTCAACTACTCCATATGAGATATGGAATAGTAAGAAACCTCATGTATCTTACTTGAAGATATGAGGTTGTCCTGCTTATGTGAAGCGGACTGTATCAGACAAATTGGATGCTAAGTCTGATAAATGTCTATTTATTGGATACCCTAAGGAAACAAGGGGTTACCAATTCTATCATCCTGTGGAACAAAAGGTGTTTGTTTCAAGGCATGCTATGTTTCTAGAGAAAGAGTTTCTCTTGCAAGAAAACAGTGGGAGTGTCATCGAGCTTGAGGAGGCTCGAGAGACTCAAATAGACATTGATGAGATACCTGGTGAAGCACAACAGTCGAGAACTCATAGTGATGAGCAATCAGCTAGACCTATTGTAACACCACATCTTCGTAGATCTGGTAGAACACGCAATATTCCTGAGAGATATGGATTTCTCGTAAGTGAATCGAACGACGTGTTACTCATTGATGATGAGGAGCCTACCAGTTATGAAGAAGTGCTGACAAGTTCAGAAAGGGATAAATGGCTTGGTGCCATGAAGTCGGAAATGGATTCCATGTATGAAAAACCAAGTTTGGAACTTGGTTGACCCACCTGAAAGGATAAAGCCTATAGGGTGCAAGTGGGTTTTCAAGAAGAAAACCGACATGGATGGTAATGTGATTACCTATAAGGCTAGATTGATGGCGAAAGGATATCGTCAAAAACAAGGTGTTGATTATGACGAAACCTATTCGCCTGTAGCTATGCTTAAATCCATTCGGATGCTCCTGGCCATAGCAGCTCATTATGATTATGAGATATGGCAGATGGATGTGAAAACAGCTTTCCTTAATGGAAACCTGCTCGAGGACGTGTATATGATACAGCCTAAGGGTTTCACATCGGTTGATAAAACCAAGGTATGCAAATTGCGACGGTCCATTTATGGATTGAAGCAAGCATCCAGGAGCTGGAATATCCGTTTTGATGAGACAATCAAAAAGTTTGATTTCTCACAAAATCCAGACGAACCTTGTGTGTACAAGAAGGTTAGTGGGAGTGCAGTCGTATTCCTAGTATTGTATGTCGATGACATACTACTTATAGAAGCGATGTTTCAATCTTCTGATCGGTGAAGGTTTGGTTATCCAAGACATTCTCCATGAAAGACTGGGAGAAGCAACCTACATCCTCGGGATTAAGATCTATAGAGATAGATCGAAGCGGTTGCTTGGTCTTCATGATCTACATATATAGGCCGAGTGCTAAAGAGGTTTAGCATGGAATCCAAGAAAGGTTTCCTACCCATCGGGCATGGGGTACACCTTTGAAGTCTATGTGTCCGCGCCTGACGAAGGCGAGAGGATTTGCATGAGTAAGATTCCCTATGCATCATAATAGGATCTATCATGTATGCTATGTTATGTACGAGGCCCGATGTATCGTATGCTCTGAGTGTCATGAGCAGATACCAGTCCGATCCAGGAATGGATCATTGGGCGGCTGTTATGATGATCCTTAAGTACTTGAGAAGAACTAAGGATGTGTTCCTAATATATGGAGAAGGGGACATGGTGATACGCGGGTATACGGATGCGCCTTCGAGACATAAGGATGATTCCAGTCTCACCGATACGTGTTCACCTTGAACGGGGGCGCAGTGAGTTGGAAAAGTTCCAAACAAAGATCAGAGCGGATTCTACCACTGCGGGAGAATACATTGCGGCAGGCAAAGGAAGCGGTTTGGATCAAAAGTTCGTTCATGAACTTGGTGTAATTCGCCATTGTTGAAGCAATACCGGTCCATCTGCGACAACAATGGAGCAATTGCAGTGAAAGAGCAAAGGTCTCATCGTCGATCAAACATGTGCTTCGCCGCTATCATCTTATCAGAGAGATCATCAGTAGGAACGAAATACAAATCGAGAAAATTCCCACTGAAAGGAACTTAGTGGATCCTTTGACTAAGGCATTACCTCAAAGTAAGTTTGAGGGTCATGTTCGAGCATATGGTATTGGATACCGTAGCGATTGGCATTAGGCCAAGTGGGAGTCTGTTAGTAATATATGAGAGATGTCCTAAGGCAATCGCCTTATGTATGAACCATTTATATGATAAATGAAGATTCACTATTTGAGTATACATGTTTTATGTATTTGATTGGATCTTAAACTCATTTCTTGAATGTCACGATACGATTCACGGCATGAGAGAATTTGTGATTGGATCACAACTAGTGAGTATCTCTACATGTGTAATTGTGATGTATCGAATTATCCTAGTCGATGAATTGATGGATTTGGACACCATCAATTCCGAGACTAGCACGAGGTATACTCCTTGGTGTATCCAAGCATTTGATTCTCATGGTGAGACATAGTGATGTCGGAGTTAATCGTGGATGCTAGTTATGGTAACTAGTTCATTGGAGTGACCAGTAGTAAGACTTCATATGGTTCTCTGCATATATAGATATGTCAATGAAGTTCTTACTGTGGCTTAAGTGCGATGTTCCTTTGACTTGCGGTATTCAAGTCATCTTGATCATGGAGACTTATGCTTTGACATCTTAAGCAAACATCTCTAAGGAGATGTTGACTCGGGATGATTGGGTATAAGTCAAAGTGATCGAAGGTGTTTGAATAGCCTATAAAGGATTCACCACTCCTTGTGAGGAGATGTATACCCATGGCCTCTCGTCGGATTGTTACTAAAGTCTTTGGCCAAAGCATTACATGTTTAGAGTAAGGTACTCTTCAATACATGTGGAGTAACTAGAATCCGTAGGACGAAGAAATAATACTTGGGCTAGGTGTGACGTAGTCAGCCTAGTGGGGACTGACACAATAGACCATGTCCTGAACCAAGTGGGTATAAGATGAGTGAAGGGAATGGGGCACGAATCATTCGAGCATCAAGGGTTTGAAATAGTCTCGATCAACCGTTGATCTTTTCTTGCTAATCGGGGATCATGATGTACTACTAGGTGCCACTCATGATCGCTCTATAATTAATGGTTAATTATAGATACCAACATAAACCGAGAACCTATTTGGTCACACGCACAACGCAGCGTAATCCAAAGGATTTAAACGAGCTTGAGAATGGGATTCTCGCATCGAGAGAAACTAGTTTGGTCGACCAAACATAGCGAGCATGAAATCGTTTCACCGCAATGGAAGCGTGATGGGCCGTGTCTTATGAAGACATAATGGATGAACCAAAATGGTTTGGTTCTAATCCAATGGATGAGAATAAACCAAAGGGTTTGGTTTATTTTAAACGAATGAACCAAAAGTTGGTTCGTTCGTTTTAACTTAAAATAAACCATCATGGTTTGGTTTATTTTAACTTATCTTAATGGAGCGGTTAACGGGCTTTATGGAATATGATCCATTAACCATTAAGAGAATTAGTTCTCTATTAGGGCTTAAACCCTAATCCTTCATCTCTTGTCGGCCCAAGCTTCAGTGTTGAACCTCCTGTGACCGGCTCCTGATCTTCTCCTAGGCCTCAGGAAAAGGTGAGCACTTGGCTTCCTTGTTTTGGCCGGCGCTATCTTCCACCAAGCTGTCCAGTTTTCGACAGCTTCTTCTCCTTCCGGAGCCGCTTGACGACGGTTAGAGCTCCGACAGCGGATAACTTACCGGGGATTCGATCTCCGTAATCCTCTGAGGTGGAGGATGGCGATTCGCCAATCGTTGATGAATACCTCTCCGAGAAGCGAAGTTTTGAGGACTGTTTTGGATCCGAATTTGGATTCGGATCGTGATCATCTCTCGATCACGTCGTCTTCAACACGAGGCTAGTAACCCGTACGAAGACGAAGCTCGTGGCTTAGCGAAGTCATCCCGAGGAACTCGGCGTGGATACGGATAGAGACGATTCTAGCGAGGATCATTCCGGTTGATGCCGTTCCCGCTACACGTCATACGAAAGGTATAACGTAGATAAATTTCCTTTTATTGCAAATTTAAATTTACGGTTATGTCTACACTTGTTTTAATATGCATGCGTGTTTTGTGTGTGTTGTAATAAATAGGAGTATTTATTATTTTTATTGCTTCCGCTGTGTTCATGTTTATGAAACATGATCGAACACACACACGCCGCGGTGCCGGAAACCCAACATATTCACCCCCCTCTAGCCAGCCAATCGATCCCCAACAAATACCACAAGTTGAAGGAACATCACACTTAAGCTACAATAAGAACTTCATTGACATATCCATATATGCAAAGAACCATATGAAGTCTTACGGTTGGTCACTCCAATGAACTAGTTACCATAACTAGCATCCACGATTAACTCCGGACATCACTATGTCTCCAGCCAGTGAGAATCAGCTGCTTGGATAAACCAAAGAGTACAACATGTGCTAGTCTTAACAGAATTGATGGTGTCCGAATACATCAATTCATTGACTAGGGATAATTCTAATACATCACAATTACATATGTAGAGATACTCACTAGTTGTGATCCAATCACAACTTCTCTCATGTTGTGAATCGTACTGCGGATATTCAGTAAATGAGTTTAAGATCCAATCAAATACATGGTAGCATGTAACCTCAAATAGGGAATCTTCATTTATCAAATAAATGGTACAACCATAAGGCGATTACCTTAGGACATCTCTCATATTTAACTAACAACTCACACTTGAGTTACAATGAGATCTTCAACGACATATAAAGCTATATGAAGTCTCATAGCAGGTCACTCCAATGAACTAGTTACCATAACTAGCATCTACATGTTCACTTTCAGCATCCCTATGCTTCCATTCAGTGAGTACCGAATGCTTGGATAAACCAAAGAGCATAACATGTGATAGTCTCAAAGAATCAATGATGTCCAATCTCATTAATTCATCGACTAGGGATAGTTTCAATACTTATATTATTACACATGATAAGATACTCACTAATTGTGATCCAATCATAATTTCTTTCATGTCATGCATCGTATTGTAGACTTCAGTACATGAGTTTAAGATCCAATAAAATACATAAATAATTTATACTTAAATAGTGAATTTTTTTAATAACTTCTAAGGCGATTAAATAGGACACCTCTCAATTACATCAAGCATAATGTCCTCCTGTGATATACCCTGCAACTTCTTTGCTGAGAATACCATATGAAATTATTTCAAGTGTCTAATTGGATCTTCACTAGCAAGACCATGGAATTTCGGAAGCAACTGCATGATTTCAAAGAATTCAAACTCTATATTCAACTTAGGAAACTGAATACAAAAAGAGTGGCAAGATACATCTGGTGTTGGGAGTTCCCTGAGCGTTCTATTATTATTGTTGATTGTCATGTTGCTCAAAAGATGTGAAGAACTATAAGCAAGATTGTTGAATAAATTGTTGGGTTTCCTGCACCACGGCGTGTGTGTGTTCGATCATGTTTCGTAAACATGAGCACAGCGGAAGCAATTAAAATTAATAAATCTATATTTATTACAACACACACAACACACGCATGCTATTACAACAAGTGTATACATAACCGTAAATTAAAATTTGCAATAAAAGGAAATTAAACTACGTTATACCTTCCGTATGACGTGTAGCGGGAAAGGCATCAACCGGAACGATCCTCGTAAGAATCGTCTCTATCCGTATCCACGCCGAGCTCCTCGGGATGACTTCGCTAAGTCACGAGCTTCGTCTTCGTACGGGTTACTAGCCTCGTGTTGAAGACGACGTGATCGAGAGATGATCACGATCCGAATCCAAATTCGGATCCTAAAACGAGTTCTCAAAACTCGCTTCTCCGGTGAGGTATTCGTCAACCGTTTGACGAATCCTTCATCCTCCACCTCAGAGGATTACCGGAGATCAAATCCCCGGTAAGTTAGCCGCTGTCGGAGCACTAACCGTCGTCCAAACGACGCTCCGATGAGAGGAGGAGAAGCTGTCCAGAAAACTGGACAGCTTGGTGGAGGAGTAGGCGCCGGCCAAAACAAGGAGAGGAAAAACCCACCTTGATGCCGAACCTATAGGAGATCACCGGAGGTTCACCGGCTGGAGCTTGGACGCCGGCAAGGGTCTTGGACGGCGGCACAAAGCTGGGCGGTGGCAGCTTGTAGTTGGGCGCCGAAATCACCAACAAGGGGTGGGCGGCAACTAGGTTGGGCGGCCAAAATAGATTAGGGTTAGGGTTAGGGTTTAAGCCCTATTTTATAGAGAACTAATTCTCTTAATGGTTAATGGATCATATCCATAAAGCCCGTTAACCCGCTCCATTAAGATAAGTTAAAATAAACCAAACCATGATGGTTTATTTTAAGTTAAACGAACCTGAACAAAGCTTTGGTTCATTCGCTTAATATAAACCAAACCCTTTGGTTTATTCTCATCCATTGGATTAGAACCAAACCATTTTGGTCCATCCATTATGTCTTCATAAGACACGGCCCATCCACGCTTCCATTGCGACTGAAACAATTTCATGCTGGCTTTATGTTTGGTCCAACCAAACATAGTTTCTCTCGGTCTGAGAATCCCATTCTCAAGCTCGTTTTAAATCCATTGGATTACACTCGTTGTGCGTGTGACCAAATAGGTTCTCGGTTTATGTTGGCCGTCTATAATTAACCATTAATTATAGAACGATCATGAGTGGCACCTAGTAGTACATCATGATCCCCAATTAACCGAAAAGATCAACGGTTGATTCGTAACTATTTCAAACCCTTCAAGAGCTTCGAATGAATCGTGCCCCATTCCCTTCACTCATCTTATACCCACTTGGTTGGGACATGGTCTATTGTGTCCCTCACTAGGTCGACTCACGCACACACCTAGCCCAAGTATCATTTCCTCGTCCTACGGATTCTAGTTACTCCACATGTATCGAAGAGTACCTTACTCTAAACATGTAATGCTTTGGCCAAAGACTTTAGTAACAATCCGATGAGAGGCCATGGGTATACATCTCCTCGCAAGGAGTGGTGAATCCTTTATAGGCTATTCAAACACCTTCGATCACTTCGACTTATACCCAATCATCCCGGGTCCACATCTCCTTAGAGATGTTTGCTTAAGATGTCAAAGCATAAGTCTCCATGATCAAGATGACTTGAATACCGCAAGTCAAAGGAACATCGCACTTAAGCCACAAGTAAGAACTTCATTGACATATCTATATATGCAGAGAACCATATACTACCGGGTCACTCCAATGAACTAGTTACCATAACTAGCATCCACGATTAACTCCGGACATCACTATGTCTCCAGCCAGTGAGAATCAGCTGCTTGGATACACCAAGGAGTATACCTCGTGCTAGTCTCAACAGAATTGATGGTGTCCAGATCCATCAATTCATCGACTAGGGATAATTCCGATACATCACAATTACACATGTAGAGATACTCACTAGTTGTGATCCAATCACAAATTCTCTCATGCTGTGAATCGTATCGTGGACATTCAGTAAATGAGTTTAAGATCCAATCAAATACATAAAACATGTATACTCAAATAGTGAATCTTCATTTATCATATAAATGGTTCATACATAAGGAGATTGCCTTAGGACATCTCTCATATATTACTAACAGACTCCCACTTGGCCTAATGTCAATCGCTACGGTATCCAATACCATAAGCACCAACATGACCCTCAAACTTACTTTGAGGTAATGCTTTAGTCAAAGGATCCGCTAAGTTCCTTTCAGTGGGAATTTTCTCGATTTGTATTTCGTTCCTACTGATGATCTCTCTGATAAGATGATAGCGGCGAAGCACATGTTCGAATCATTGATGAGACCACATCAAGTTCAGAGATGAACTTCTTGATCCAAACCGCTTCCTTTGCTGCTTCCAAAGCTGCAATGTATTCTGCCTTAGTGGCAGAATCCGCTATAGTGTCAAGCTTGGAACCTTTCCAACTTATTGCGCCTCCATTCCAGGTGAATACATACCCAGACTGAGACATGGAATCATCCTTGTCTGTCTGGAGCTGGCATCCGTATACCCACGTATCACCATGTACCCTTCTCCATATATTAGGAACGCATCCTTAGTTCTTCTCAAGCACTTAAGGATCGTCTTAACAACCACTCAATGATCCATTCCTGGATCAGACTGGTATCTGCTCGTGACACTCAGAGCATACGATACATCGGGCCTTGTACATAACATAGCATACATGATAGATCCTATTGTGGATGCATAGGGAATCTTACTCATGCAAATCCTCTCGTCTTCTGTGCGCGGACACATAGACTTCGAAAGGTGTACCCCATGCCTGATGGGTAAGAAACCTTTCATGGATTCCGACATGCTAAACCTCTTTAGCACTCGGTCTATATATGTAGACTGCGAAAGACCAAGCAACTGTTTCGATCTATCTCTATAGATCTTAATCCCGAGGATGTAGGTTGCTTCTCCCAGGTCTTTCATGGAGAATGTATTGGATAACCAAACCTTAACTGACTGTAAGATTGACACATCATTTCCTATAAGTAATATGTCATCGACATACAATACTAGGAACACGACTGCACTCCCACTAACCTTCTTGTACACACAAGGTTCGTCTGGATTTTGCGAGAAATCAAACTTTTGATCGTCTCATCAAAACGGATATTCCAGCTCCTGGATGCTTGCTTCAATCCATAAATGGACCGTCGCAATTTGCATACCTTAGTTTTATCAACCGATGTGAAACCCTCAGGTTGTATCATATACACGTCCTCGAGTAGGTTTCCATTAAAGAAAGCTGTATCATATGTCGGACCTAAGTCCACCTGCAGGGTTTACATGATGAACCTTATGAGCTCCTCAAGGGGACATCATCATCCTAATATATAGGACACAGTTTTCTCCTATAATCAACGGCACACCATATAAATAATATCATTTCCCAACTTACTGAGCCTATCGATTTCCTCTATAAATCTCGCCCATTGGTAAATCAAAGAAATGAATACTAAGTATATGTGTCCGTTATTATATCGGGATTAAGAGCATGTACAACATAATATCTGAGGTCCGATTCGATTATGTAGTCAGCAATAAATCGAATCACCTCTAAGTCGGTCTTGCTCAATACACACAAAGTGTACTAGTGCAATTCTATGGTCAAGACAAACCAATATCAAATCACACTACAACCATACCAATGGTTTGTCCATAACCATCTCGGTTGTGAGCCTTTACTTATACTCTACAAGGAACTGATACCATGATCTCCCGTGTGACACTACACACCATGTTATCTATAATGTAATGTATTAGACAATATTCATAACCATAAATATGCAAACAGTGATCATGTGATTATTATTTCAAAAATATAGATGTTCATACAAAAGATAGACTTTTCAGTATACATCCCAACAATCTCCCACTTATACTAAAAGACTATGCTGTCCTCATACTGCCATACATCTGATTCTCATTCCCTCCACATGCCTATCAAAGCTCTCACTAGAAGGGCCTTAGTGAAAGGGTCTACTAGGTCATCCTCTGATGCAATCTAGGCAACAATAACTTCTACCTCCTTTACGATTTCTCGTATCAGGTGGTACTTGTGCTCTATGTGTTTACTTGCCTTATGGGCTCGTGGTTCCTTCAAGTTTGCAACTGCACCGCTATTATCAAAATAAATTGTGATAGTTCAAGGTAAACCAGGAATCACATCCAAGTCCATTAAGAAGTTCCTGAGTCACATAACTTCTTTGGCCGCCTCAGAGGCTGCCACATACTCAGCTTCCATGGTAGAGTCCGCCATGCATTTATGCTTGACACTCCTCCATACAATGGCTCCACCTCCCAAAGTAAACACAAAACCTGAGGTAGACTTACTGTTATCCCTATCTAATTGGAAGTCGAAATCTGTGTAACCCACAGGGGATAATCGGTCTGCCTGGTAAACTAGCATATAATCCCTAGTCCTTCTTAGGTACTTCAATATATGCTTTACCGCAATCAAATATCCCTGTCCTGGATTACTCTGATATCTGCTAACCATGCCAACGGCAAAGCAAATATCTGGTCTTGTACACAACATAGCATACATGAGGCTTTCTACTGCCGAAGCATAAGGAACCGCCTTCATCTCCTCTATCTCCTCAGATGTTCTAGGACACATCTCCTTAGATAAAGGAACTCCATGCCTGAAAGGTAGAAAACCCTTCTTGGAGTCCTGCATGCTAAAACGAGCCAAAATGGTGTCTATGTATGAAGCTTGAGATAAGCACAACATCCTTTTCTTGCGATCCCTTATAACCTTGATCCCAAGGATGTGTCCCACTTCTCCCAAGTCCTTCATATCAAATTGTTTGGATAACCATACTCTTACATCCGATAACACCATGACATTGTTGCCAATTAACAAAATGTCATCTACGTATAGTACAAGAAATACCACTACGTTTCCATCACATCTCTTGTATACACAAGACTCATTCGGACTTTGAATAAATCCATAAGACTGGATTACCTCATCAAAGTGGATGTTCTAAGATCTCGAAGCTTGCTTCAATCCATAAATGGATCGATTAAGCTTATACTCAAGATGCCCTTTGCTCTTTGCAATAAATCCGTCTAGTTGCTTCATATAGATGTTTTCCTCAAGACTTCCATTAAGAAAAGTTGTCTTGACATCCATCTGCCATACCTCATAATCCATATGAGCAGCAATACATAAGAGAATTCAGATAGACTTAAGCATGGCTACCGGTGAAAAGGTCTCCTCATAATCGATACCCTCTTTCTGAGTATACCCCTTCGCAACAAGTCTTGCTTTGAAGGTCTCAACCTTCCCATCTATTCCTCTCTTTCTTTTGTAGATCCACTTGCATCCAATGGCTTTTACACCATTGGGTGGTTCTACTAGCTCCCAGACCCGATTTGAATCCATAGATTCAATCTCAGCATTTATTGCACTTTGCCAAGATACGACATTTTATCTTGGATTGCCTCGTCATATGTCCAGGGATCAGGTTCATGTTCGCCATGGACCAAATCAGAAGATTCTCCCAAGAACATGAATCTATCAGGCTGTCTCACAACCCTCCCACTACGACGAGGTATCACCTGTGTATCCTCTGTGACACGGGGTGCAGTGACTTATGGTATATCCTCTTGTACCGATGGTATTGAAGTAGTGACTTCCCCTTTCAATTCCATCCAAAACAATCTTACTCATGGGTTTGTGGTTCATCACATAGTCTTCCTCTAGAAATCTAGCGTTCGTGCTAACGATCACCCTTTGATCTCTAGAACTATAAAACAAACCTCCTTTCGTTCCTCTAGGATAGCCAATGAACATGCGTACTCCTGTACGAGGTTGCAACTTACCAGCATCTGCCTTCAACACATGTGTTGGACTCCCCCAAATCCGAATATATCTTAGACTAGGCTTTCGCCCAGTCCACAATTATGTGGGAGTAGAAGGCACTGATTTAGATGGTACCAAGTTCAGAATATACACTACCGTATCTAGAGCATATCCCCAGAACAAATCTGGCAACTCAGAATAACTCATCATCGATCTAACCATCTCCATAAAAGTCCTATTCCTTCGCTCTACTACACCATTCTGCTGGGGTGTGCCGGGTGCAGACAATTGGGATTGAATCCCAGCCTCTGATAAGTAATTCCTAAACTCTCCCAAGAGGTACTCACCACCACGATCAGATCGTAGTGTCTTAATACTTTTACCTTGACGTTTCTCCACATCAGTCTTGAATTCTTTAAACTTGTTAAAACATTCAGACTTGCGGCGCATCAAGTAAATGTATCTATATCTTGAATAATCGTCTATGAAAGGGACGAAATACTCAAAACCACCTCTAGCCTTGATAGACATAGGACCACACAAATCAGAATGAACCAATTCCAACACATCTTTGGTTCTATACCCCTTGGCCTTAAAAGGCCTCTTGGTCATTTTACCCTCCAAGCAAGATTCGCAGGTTGGGAAATCTTCCACTACTAATGAACCCAGAGGTCCATCAGCTATCAACCTTTGAATTCTGCTTAGGTTAATATGACCTAGCCTTAGATGCCAAAGATATGTTTGGTTCATCTTCGAAGGTTCTTTTCTCTTATTGGAATTCGAAGATGAGTTATTCACTTCTATTTGCATTGTGGGAGCTTTTGGTTCAAGTGTATATAAATTTCCTATCAATGCACCAGAACAGATAATCTCCCTATTCCTTTTTATAACAACTCTGTCATTAAAAGAAATAGAATATCCATCCATAAACAATTTAGAAACCGAAATCAAATTATTTCTAAATAAAGGTACATAAAGGCAATTTTTAAGAACCAAAACTTTATTCCTCTCAAAAGACAAATAAACATCTCTCACTGCAATAACCGCCACCTTCGTGGCATCGTCCAAGTATACGGTAATCTCCCCCTCAACCAGTCGTCTGGTTTCCTGGAACCCCTACAAAGTATTGCAGACATGATCAGTGGCTCCCGTATCTACACACCAGGTGTCGATAGATAACACTTCTAAACATGTTTCAACGACTAGACCAAAGGATATACCTTTGTTCTGCCTCCGGTTGGGACAGTCCTTCTTCCAATGTCCAGTCTGCTTGCAAGTGAAGCACTTGCCTTTCGATTTCTTCAATCATCTCTGAGATCCTCCCACCACCTTTGCTCCATCTTGTTTCTTCTTCTTCTTGCCTTTCGGCTTAGAAGTAGAAACCTTCTGAGCAACCATGGCATGAGGCCGAGCAAGCCCTTCTGCCACCTAGAGTTCTGTCAGAAGCTCCACCAACGAATACAACCTCTTATTCATGTTGTAAATCAAACGAAACTGCTCAAAACTCCTTGGTAGAGACTGGAGAATGATATCGACCTAGGTTTCCCCATCGATCTAAGCTCCAAGGACTTCCAGCTCATTCGCAAGCTTAGGAGGACACTCTTCGAAGAGTACATAGTTGTACTCCTCAGCAGTCAAGACAATATCAAGATTCCTTTTCCAATCAATATAATTGGGTCCAGTAAGTTTATTCTCTTTTAGTAACACAGCAAGTGGATTGAAAGTCATTTTTGAAAAACCTAAGGATCACATAGATCAAAACTTTAGATTTCAAAAAATTATTGATTCCTCAAACAATAAAATTTTAAAATCAACCAACACCTCAAAACACCGAGAATATCGTATGCCATGATCGTGTGGACGTATACGAATTCTACATTTGTAAGAGGAGGTTTTACCCATTAATTTTACTATCTTATCAACCTAACTTTTTGACAAATAAAATTAATAGTTGGTTCTTCTTCGGCCCTACAAATAAAAGCAGTGTCTCCGATGGGGAGGATACTCCTATTTGCATCTAAGTGTTCACCATTACTCAGTACCAAGGCAATTATCTTAGGTTATGTGTCTTCCGATGGGGAAGTACACACGCTCCTTAATAATTTTCTATAACTATATTCGACCTTGTGATCAGCAAACAAACTCATCCGATGGGGAGGAAGGCACTCAGAGCTGACGCGCAATTTTGTTTGCATCACATGTCAAAACGTAATGGAGGTCGTGGGAATTTATAAAAATATCCCTGTCCCACTTAGTAATTTAAAATTGAAGAATTTTCCTAGCACACGACATGCATATCAAACAATAAGCAATAAATATGAAAAAGAAATATTTTCCAACTATTATGGCTTTTGTTCTCCAATATGTCTCCCGTCGTATCATCATCTCGTCCGCTCCTCCCTACGCCATGTACAAGCCATCCGGAGATCCGAGCCGAGAAAAACTATTTTAATTTACATCCATCAATCCTATACTCCACGAAAGAGTGTACATGAAATCTAGATCGAAAGTAAACTAAAATAAAAGGAGTGGCTAAATAATGTCGTACTTAATTATAAAAATTAAATATTAGCCTCGTCAACCCCGAGGATTCAAATAATATACAATGACACACATACAATCACATACACACATATGGCCATAATAGTTGGATCCTATGCCTGCAACCAAAAAGTTAACCTACGCATATCCTACCATTATCCGGCACATATAATATATGAAAAGTGCATAAAAGTAACCGAATCCAAAACACACAAAACCGGAAACCGTGGCTTTGATATCACTTGTAGGTAGAAACATCGCTTCCCACTTCTACTTGGTCGCTTGTTCATGGAAATCCCATCTACATCCCCGGATTAAAAAATTAATCCTTAACATAGAGGGATTACCCAAGCAATCATTCCATCATCGTGCTATTCGATTAGAGTAGTCACTTGAACAAACTTGATGTTCAAGCAACCAACTTCTATTATTCGAATAGCCACGGAATAGACAATGTACGGATCACCGATTTTTGCGTTTGTATTCGGAGTCCAAGTAAATTTAGCCACATATAATCGAAAGCAATTATAGACATAATACAAAAGAACATAAACAAGCATTATACCTCTCGATCTTTTATTGTATGTCCTTCCTCCTTTTGGACGTCATGTGGGCGACGATCTTCTAAAAGTCGAAGCCTCCTAAATCACTAGCTTCCCTTCCTTGCTCGCACCGAACAAAGGGAAGACACACCCTCCCTTCTTCTCCTATCTAGTGCCGACCAACAATCCTCCAAGAATTGTTGTCGTCGGCCAAGGAGAGGGAGAGGATGAAGTGGGCGCCAATCAATAAGAGGAGTTCTTGTTGCCACCGGCCAAGGAAAAATAGGAGAAGGCGCCGGCAATGAATATGGAGAAGATGAGGGTGGTGCTGGCCAAGGAGAACCAAGTGACAAACCCTAATCTCCCATTAGCCACCGGCCATGAAGAAGCCCTCCTTAGGTTTGCTGCCCAAGAGAAGCCAAACCTTAATCTCCTTATGTTGCCGCCCACTCCTAAACCCTAATCACCCATAGGATGATCTTGCCGCCCAAGCCTCTTCCTTATTAATAGAGTTAGGCTTAAGCCTCCTTTTAATCTCCACCATCGGATCTAGGGATTTAATTACAACCGTCGGATCTAGAGATTCGATCTCAACCATCGGATCTAGAGATTTAATCTCCACCGTCAGATCTAGAGTTTTATTTCCCATCATCGGATCTAGGCTCCATGAGGTTTTAATAGGCTACAAAAGGAACCATGAGGAGGAGTTGGATCTTGGCCACCCAATGGATCAAGCCCACATAAAGTCCGATCCATTAATGATAATCCATTCCACTAGAGGATAATCATTGATCTACCTCACCAACTCCCATAAGTTAATATGGGCTCCATATATTGTTTGTACAAATATCTCCCCATATTTAAGATCTCGAATGTTCGTCGATTAATTAATTTACTGATAATTATTTAATCAACATCTAACTCCATGAGTAGTACCACTCAACCTTATCATCATGTCGGACCTAAGTCCACCTGCAGAGTTTACATGATAAACCTTATGAGCTCCTCAAGGGGACATCATCATCCTAATATATAGGACACAGTTTCCTCCTATAATCAACGGCACACCATATAAATAATATCATTTCCCAACTTTCCGAGCCTATTGATTTACTCTATAAATCTCGCCCATTGGTAAATCAAAGAAATTAATACTAAGTATATGTGCCCATTATTATATCAGAATTAAGAGCATGTACAATATAATATTTGAGGTCCAATTTGATTATGTAGTCGGTAATAAATCAAATCACCTCTAAGTCGGTCCTACTCAATACACACAAAGTGTACTAGTGTAATTCTATGGTCACGACAAACCAATACCAAATTACACTACAACAATACCAATGGTTTGTCCATAACCATCTTGGTTGTGAGCCTTTACTTATACTCTACAAGGAACTGATAACATGATCTCCCGTGTGACACTACACACCATGTTATCTACAATGTAATGTATTAGACAATATGCATAACCATAAACATGCAAACAATGATCATGTGATTCTTATTTCAAAAATAAAAATGTTCATATAAAAGATAGATTTTTCAGTATACATCCCAACATGACAGTGCAGGAAGAGGTAAAGGGGCAGCGGCGGTTCAAGCTTGCGAGAAGGGGGTGAAGGCGCCAACGGTGCTTGGGGTTCGACAGTGGTCAGAGATGGTCATTAGCGTGATTGGCAGTGGCCGGAGGCGAGACCAACACTCGTAGTTGGTGATGGTGGCAATGGGCACGCGGTGCGCGCTCGTGAGCAGCGGCGAGAATACCACGGTTGGCCGAGGGTGTGAGTAACGGTGGACGGGAAGGCAGTGACGGAGCTCTCGACGACTGAGAAGAGACCGACGCCGGAACAAGAGAGCAGCGACCATCAATGATCTGGGCATGAGCGAAGAAGGGAAACGGCGGCAGCTCATCGTTCGTGAAAGAGGAGGAGATAATAGGAAAAGGGAAAGGAAAAAATCTTAGGCTTATTTATAACTTAAGGCTTTATTGAATTAATCAACCTTGATTAATTCAATTAAACAAAGTCCTTAAAATTTTATCCCAAAATTCCTATCTTTCGGATAAAATAAATAGACTATCTCAAAGTCTAATAAAATTATCTGGAGCTTTTCTAATTAAATATCAATAACTAAATCTCCGCTTTTGAAATAATCAACTTTATTATTGGATAAAACCAATTAGACTTAGTCCAATATGATAAAAGCTTATCTCAAAATTATCAACTAAAATACATATAAATAATTAATTTCAATTTAATAAAAAATATAAATAAATTTACTTTATTTATCTCATAATTAAATTATATTATTAGTATATTATATTATTTTAATTTTTATTTAATTTGTTATATATATATATATATTTCCGATATATTACATTCTCCCTCACTAATAAAATTTTGGTCCCGAAATTTCCTACTCGATATACCCTGATGAAGATATCCTACCTACATGTTGTTCTTTTACTCTAAATAGTTGCTTCATCAGAATCTCGTTACCATCCAACTTCATTCCAGCAGATGACCTTGCTTCATTTCAACATTGTCCGCGCCTAGAATATAATCTAGAACTTCAACTATATCCTTTACAACATAAATAAATTGAGTACCTACTCCCATATTAACAAAATATGGAAGTCATTATGTACTTCAATGGTTAGATAACACTAAGTGTTGTGTCACTCTTCTAACTTACTCTAATATTTTAACATCCCTTTGTCAAAGCGTAAACTCTCTTTTATAACTTCTCTATGGGTTATGTGCCCATCATGCTTCTGCTGTGCCACTGTGATCCATATCCTAAATTGGTTACTAGTCTTCTCAACTTCAGTAAGTGTGAGATCTAGTACATTTGTGCTAAGCTTTTTATATATCAAAATCTCTTACTCTAAGTGTATGGTAGTCTAGTCTCAAGTCAAGGTATGACTATCTAATCTAAGGGTTACTCCTTTACTTCGTAACGAGTGCTAAAGCCTTCCTTTATTGTGTTATTATAACTAATCCACAAGGTTGAGGTATCAAAATTCTACTAAGAATTATCGAGGTATAAAGGAATGTGAACTATCCATATATCAACTAGAATAGGATAAACCAACACAATACCTTGTATACCAACCCATCGGCTCATTGGGTCATCTCGACCAGTATGACTCAACCAAGTGTCTCTCGATAGGTTGCAAGGCCTTGGATGAATTGGAGCATACGATCATAGTCCTACGCTCTTAATGGGGTAAAAATAGAGAAGGATGTTTTCTTCCTGTTGGGCACTAGCAGTCGACTGATGCCCCGATCAGTCGACTGCTCCTATAGTCGTTGCCCAATAACGGCTTCTTCTACATTGGATTTCATCCAACGACTCCCACATTAGTCGACTGATCATCCCATCAGTCGACTAATGGAGCTATCAGTCGAGTGCCAGAAGTGAGCACTCGATTGCTCACCATTCTTTGCCCGAAACCCTCACGACTAGTCAACTGATGCCATCATCAGTTGACTGGTGGTCTCAGCGGCACAAAATCTAGACTCGTATACCAGTCGAGTCACAGTCGACTTGGAGCAGTGGACTGCCATGACATGGCAGTCGACTGATGCCGAGTAAACCTCAAACTTAACATCCGTTTGAGCGTCCGATGGTCGGGTAAACCTCAACCCTTGCGGTTGAGCCTCCGACACTAAGCTATTCGACCAAGTTCACCTAATGAGCTACTTACATTTCACTCATTCTCTCATCTCACTTGAAGTCTCTCACCAAAGCTCTCTTCGTTCGCGACCACATCCATCGGCAGCACCAAGCGCACGGCTTCGCAATGCTCCTTCGTGTCTCTTGCTCTCAAAGTCTGCTTCCTTGGCTTCACTTCAAGTCATCTCATCCGATGGTCCCTCAGATGTATCAAGCGCACAACTTTGCAACGCTCCTTCGCCGACTCAAGCACGAGGTTGTGAGTTGGTGAAACTTGCCAAAGCTCCATGTGTGAATTACTAAGTCCTACAAGACTCCAATGCACATATCAAAACAATAACAACATAACTTAAACCCTTTGCCACATACATCAAAACCATATCACATGGGTTGATTGCCATAACATAGCACACCAACCGACCCCAATAATTTTTACCTTCAAATCCTTAACCTTAGTTATTGACTTAACTAAAACATTTTTGAGATAGGAAATAGTTTTATACAAAAATTCTACTTGAGGAGATTCCTTTACCTCATCATCACTAGATGACGATTCATCACTTGACTCCTCTCCTTAGTTTGAACTTTCGGTGTCATTCTTCAAGGTCGTGAATGTCGTGTCTAGTGATGTGGCATAGCTCCTCCTTGTCGGATGAGTCCTCAATGCTTTGAGTGTCCCATGTTGTTTGTGTCATCATGGTCTCCTTCTTCTCCTTCTTATTCTTTTCCTTTTCTTCTATCTTCTTCAACTCCGAGCAATTTGGCTTAATATGCCCCTTTTTGTTGCATCTATAGCAAGTAACATTAGTATTAGAAATTGAATTGTTACTAGATTTACCTTTAGAAGATTGGAATATCCTCTTCACATCCTTTCTTGTAAACCTTCTTGATCTCCCAATCAATTTCTTGACATAATGCGCCATTTCATTTGTCAACGTCTCTTTGTCACTACTTGATGGCTCATGCTTCGATTCAGATAAAGAGGATTTTTCCTTCTTCTCCTTCTTTTTCTCCTTCTTCTCTACAAAAAGAGCTAGACCTTTTTCTTTTGAAGACATGTTAGCTTGCTCACATAACTCAAATTCACAAAATAGTTCATCTAATTTAACTAAAGAAAGATCTCTAGAGACTTTATAAGAATCAACATTGATGCCCATAAAGTCCTTCTAGGGAAAGATTGGAGAACATACCTTACTAAGTCCTGGTTGTCTACTTTCACACCTATAATGTGAAGTCCGTTGACGATCTCCTTGAACCTTCCATGCATTGACTTACCGTCTCATTGGTCTTCATGGAAAAGGTTTGGAGTTATCCTATAAATAGATCCCTCTTGGCTCTCCTTGATTCCTTTGACCCTTCATTTAGCTCGATGAGCTTCTCCCATAACTCCTTCGAGAAATTGAAGGGCCCGACTTTTCTTAATTGCTCCTTCAAGAGCCCACATTGAATTGTGGTTGTTGATTTGGCATTTTCTTGTGCCTTCTTCGCAATTTCTCTAGTCCAATCCATTGTTGCAGGTGGCGCTCCAAATTCCTTCACCAGCTTTTTAAAGTCATCTACAATGCTAAACTAATTATCAATATCGTTCATAAGGTAGTACTCCATCCTAACTTTTGAATAGGCAAAATCATTATCATCGAAGAAGGGTGGTCACGTAGTGCTATATCCCTCTTGAAAGGCCATCTAGATGTTTCAAATGATGATTAGATCTTCCAGCAAGCCTTGCTCTGATACACTTATTGGGGATCTTTTGGATGGCTAGACGGGGGTGATGCATGCAAATGCGACCTCAAATCTCATGACAGGAACCGTCGAGGACTCAAAGCACGTGCTCGCGCTCAACGCCCGCAAGTGCATGGATGTCGTTAAGTAAAAAAAAAGATTATCGATCCCACAGGGACTGAGATTTGAGTACCGATTGGTTTAGTGGACGTTATTGTGCGGAGTTCCATTCTAATGGTTGTGATGACGAGGGTTGTCGACGGTCCTAACTCTAGTACGGTGTCACACGGAGGAAGAGAAGGGTTGCTACGAGTCTTTCGAGGGAATTCTAGGATTTTGGTTTCGCTTGTGTGTCACAGAACACGCTATCAATTGGGTATTATCTAGATGTCTAACTATGGTCTTGTAGAAGGGATATCATACACTTCCCCGATGAGCCTTCGCATCTATCGGGAACTACCTCTGCCATATCAGGTTGACCCCTGGCTTTAGGATGGGATAGGCAGTACGAGGATGTTGATTCAATCCCTATGACAAGTCGAAATGTGTTCTATCACACCATTCTATCTACGGATACTGAAGATGAGGCCAACCCCTAGGTTCCTCCTTAATTCTCCTAAATCTTTGATACGAGGGTTGTCACCCCTCGTATCGGCTACGTACAATAAATAGAAGACCAAAACAAATAACTATCGATCTAAACAATCACCAATTGCAAGTATGATTTCAAGAACCGAAATATATTTGAAATAATATCTTCTACGCACACAAACTACTCCCTAATCCTAGAATAGGAGAATCTACTCCATAAATATGAGAAGAGAAACGTAAAGCATATTAGAATTCATAGAAACCATGTAAACTTCGCAAAGAACGTGAATTACAATGCACTTTGGCTCTCCTCTCCAGCGTTTATATGCAAAACTTGATCCTCGAGCGACCTTCTTCCTCCCCATTGTGAGTTCCCGAAGCTTTTTAGGGCATCGGAGTGTTGTCCCGGCCATCGTGCCTCCCCCCTAGGATTTGGGCGTAACTTCCTTTATATAGACATTAGGTCGGATCTCCCCGAAACCTGTAAAATAACTGAATCGCGTCAAAATCACCCAGCGCCACATGGCCATGTGGATTCACACGACTAGGCCGTGTGTGGCACTGGGGCGCGAGCCGTGTGGATTCATAGGGTTAGAGTGTGTGTCCTTCTGTTCTAGCTACCAAATGCCTTCTTTTTGCTCCAAAAGTGCGCCATTTTCCCCGTAGAATGTTGTCCTGCACACAAGAGTACAAAGAGCAGATCTCCGAACTAGAAAATAGAAAATGCATGCAAAATAAAGTGAAATATGCAAGAATCAAATATAAAATGCAATGGGATGTGAGAGAAAACTACTCTTAAAACCCTATATGTTTTTCTCACATCAATTCCCCCAGACTTAAATCTTTGCTTGTCCTCAAGCAAATCTCAGTGCCATGAAATTTTAAAAAGAATTGTTCCATACTTAGCTTGTCAACTAGATTTATCAAGTGGTATTTGCAATCAAAGCAAAATAGATATGTTCTAAAAAATCACTAAGTTAGCTTCTCGTGCACATGCTAAGCGAATCTTCTTAGGGTATACTCGTTCCATGGTAAGTTAAGTCATCATTTTATATCTTTCCTAAGGTCTCTGGCTCTTAGGCACTTACCTACCCAAAGCGAGGGTCGTTCTCTAGATCTAGCACAGAGTCTCAAAGGCGTGCTCGATATTGAGAGAAATTAGTAGATGTTTCCCCAGTAACCTAACTCGGTCTCAAAGGGACAACTAACCATTTCCACCCACAACAACTGTTATATTTATGCTAAGACATCATGATTATTATCACATGCATATTTATGTTATTATTTATTCCCTAATCATCATTCATGCATTAATAAAATTGATTTAAGGACTATGGCATCACTTGAAGTCCCATGTATAAGGGAATCAAGTAGTGTTGCCTTAGAAAATGCATGAGGCCTTAATTTAGGATGAATAAAACTCACATCTCACATCACATTGACATGTATGTGTATTGATACACCCTAGACACATGTGAGATGCTACGAAATGAGTTAAGTTCAAGGTGCATAGTTTTTGCATCTAGATGAACTCAAAGTCATCTTATACCATGGAGGAATCATGATGAAAGCTTATGTACAAGTCATGTGCATTAAGCCCATGGACCATGGTTCAATATAAGGTTTTAAAAATATTTTAGAAAACCTTGGTGAAGTCTATTTTTTGATAGCAATCACCATTGATAAAGTTGGCACAAAGTAGGGCCAAAACATTGAAATCAAATTTTGAAAAATTATAAGTAATTATAGATAATACGGAAAATCACAAAAATTTGATTTCTGAAGTTGTTTTCTGCAAACTGCAGAAATAAGTCGACTGCCAAGTGTGGCAGTCCACTAGAGTCAAGAGCAGTCGAGGCGGTGCCTCGACTGTAGCTGCTTTCACTTGACTGTCCTTGAGGGCAGTCGACTAGTAGCTAAAAGAGTCGACTATCAGGCCTGATTTCGGGTAAATAAAGGTTGTTTAGCCTGATTTCAACTATGTTAGGCTACCCTAACTGCTCCTAACCCTAGGACGTGCTTTAAAAAGCATTGGAAAGGATGAAAATTCATTGAATATGAATTAGGAGAGTTGTTTAAGGTGTGTATCAATTTTAAAGTATGTGAAAGTTCAAGGTTGAAATTTCACCCTTAATTTTGATGGTTTAGTGTTCCTATAGGCTTAGGGACTCTCCAAGGACATTGTTGGTGCAATGGTCAAGGGGAAGCAAGCCTTTAGGGGGAGATTATCCATCATGGGATGATGGATGTGTTCTTCCTTATGAGGGGGAGAATTTTGGAGAATTAGAAAATGGGAGAATGTGAGATGCCCAATTTGAAAATCAGGAGAGTTTAAAGGATTTTCTCTCTTTAGTGATATGGAACTTATCACTAGAAAGATTGAAGGCATCCTAGATATCTTTGGACCAAGGGGGAGATTGTAAGATCTCATTAGGATATGAGACATTGACACCCTTGGGGAGTACCTTTTTTATGTATGTCAAAAAGGGGGAGAATTGATGCAGAAGAAGTTGGGATTCCCAATTTGGATAATTGGGAGGATTGGTTTGAGTTAGTGTTCTAACTCAAAGGTATTTGGTTTTTGTCAAACATCAAAAAGGGAGAGATTATTGGTGCAATCGGCCCAGGTCACAATTGACCAGACTCGAGTTTGACTCGAGTAGTGGTTTGATGTTAGTGTTTTAATGTTTGACATTGATGTTTAACAATGAGTTGACCATTGTTTGACAATGGATTGACTATATGGTTGACATGGGGTTGACCATATGATGGAGAAGTCCAAGTGGGACACTTGGCAATGGAAAGTCCAAGTCTTGTGTACTTAGCAGGGAAAATCCAAGTCTTGTGTACTTGGTAAGGGAAAGTCCGAGCTTGAGTCTTGTCAATTGGAAAATCCAACATAGGTTGCCATGGAGAGTCCAAGCATGGGTCTTGGCAAGGAAAAGTCCAAGCTTGAGTCTTGGCATTTGGAAAGTCCAACATGGGTTGGCAAGGGAAGTCCAAGGGTTGATATTGGTGGCATAAAGTCCAAGCGGGAGTCTTGGCAGCATAAGTCCAATGGTTTGGTGGCGTAAGATTCAAGTGGTAGTCTTGGCAGCGTAAGCCCAAATGTGCCTTGGCAGTATAGACCAGCTTAGCATGACAATAGTCGATGGAAGCACCAGAAGGCTAGCGTATGGATGAACAAGTCATGGATGACTTGGAGGGATTCGATAGGTGTAAAGCTGACAGAGGTGGCTAGTGTTAGAGCAATCAAGCCCATCTAATGTTTCAATGTTTAACAACAAGGTTTAAGTCGAGGAAATAGAAATCTAGTTTGAGCTAGAGTGTAGTCAAGACATTACCTCGACTGATACAAACCTAAGGTCACTAAGTTAGATATTCAAAGTGACACTAGACCTTGGGAGAAATCCAAGGGTAAGCCTTGGTATGGATAAGAAATCCAAGGGTAAGCCTTGGTATGGATGGAAATCCAAAGGGGAACCTTGGTAGAGGAAGAGTACAAGCTGGCCGGAGGTCTGGAAGCTTGGTGATGGAGAGGGCATAGTAATGTCCTCATTCTCCATTGGAGTTAGAGAGGGCACAAGGGAGTGCTCGGTCTCTAGCTAGTGTACTCGTTAGTAAGAGAGAGCACAGTAACGTGCTCGCTCTCTTACTAGGGTACATGGACCAAATACTCGTTAGACAGAGAGGGCACGATAATGTGCTCATTCTTTGGCTAGGGTACTGGGAGTACTCGTTAGACAAAGAGGGCACCGTAACGTGCTCGTTCTTTGGCTAGGGTACTGGGAGTACTCGTTAGACAAAGAGGGCACCATAACGTGCTCGTTCTTTGCCTAGGGTACATGGAGTACTCGTTAGGCAAGAAGGGCGTCGTAGCGCGCTCGGTCTTTGTCTAAGGTACTTAGAGAATTCGTTAGTTGGAGAAGGCACCGTAACGTGCTTGGTCTCTTACTAGGGTGCTTGAAACTCTAGTAGTGGCAGCTTACTAGAAAAGATACTCATGTGCTTCAAATATTTACCGCATCAGTCGAGCCACCATGGGGGTCAGCTCGACTGGCACTCTTGCACAAAAAGCACAGAATCGAGCTGGCTCAACTGCCAGCTCCACTACTTATCGTTTGGTATAGCACAGAATCGAGCTGGCTCGACTACCAGCTCGACTGCTCACTACGTGGAATAGCACAAAACCAAGCCCAGCTCAACTGCGGGCTCGACTGTATACTCTGATCACCAAACTCTAAACCCTATACCAGTCGAGTCGATTTGGTAGCGGCTCGACTGGTAGCTATAGATTCGGTCATAGAACCGAGCCCGGCTTAGTTGCGGGCTTAACTGACAGGTGTTTTTCTAGCACAGACGCGAGTCAGACTCGACTGCGGGCTCGACTACGGAGGCAGTAATGGGATGCTTCCATTTCGAGTAAAGATTCAAACACAACGATTTTCAGTTGGGGGAGCAGGTTCCTTTCCTGGCGAACCACCAAAGGTTGGAGGTGGTTATGGGGACAAACTCAGGTGGTCAAATTTTGGTCGGGCATGATTTCTAGGGTTCCAATGGAGGAAGATAAAAGCTTTGCTAAAGAACAAGAGAAATAGTTCTTGGGCTCCAGTTTTCGTTTTGAGTGATACAAGCTTCCTGTGATTCATTCTGAAGGAGAAGAAGTGAAAGTCTTGGTATCATCTCGCCTCCTCTCCAAAAAGTGCTCACAACTGCTGTCAATCATCTTCTTGCAAGTGCTACAACTTCATCTTCAACGCAAGAAGCCAAACAATGATCTGTAACTTGTTTTAACTTCTTAGCTTACTGTTCTTGATTGTATTTATTGCATTGTAAGGTTGTAAGAGGTGAAGTTTTCACCTCCGGAATCATTCTGATCCATTCATAGTAAACTTTCCTTTTGAGCTGCCCGTGGAGTAGGAACTACTGATTTTCGATCCACATAAATACCTGCGTATTGGTTGTGTTTGTGCTTTGTTCTTTGTTTTCTATTTCTGCTACATAATCCGCTATTTTGTAGTAGAATTTGAGTTAGATTTTTCAACTCACTATTCACCCCCCCCTTTAGCGAGCCTCGATCCCAACAAGTGGTATCAGAGCTTGTGCTTTGCATCGGATTTACCTCCGCCAGAGTATCAAGGAATGGCAGCACAAGAGGGAATCAGCACAACTCGACCCCCATATTTCGATGGCCAAACTTCCAGTATTGGAAGAGTTGGATGGAATACTACTTGATGATGGACATGGATATGTGGTTCTCCATCGCTAAGGGATTCTCACCACCAACCGATGACGAAGGAAGGGTTTTGGTGTCTTCTCTATGGTCGGCAGAACAGAGGAGAAGAGCCCAGGACAATGTCAAAGCAACCGTAACTCTACAGTGCGGTTTAGCCAAGGACCAACTCAACAAAGTTGGCCCCTTCAATAGTGCTCAAGAACTTTGGAGGAAGTTGATGGAGCTACATGAAGGAACCAGAGATTCAAGGACCACGAAGAGGGATCTCTACTTGAACCAACTTCAGAATTTTAGCATGAAGGAGACTAAAACTGTAAGTGAATTGCATGGTAGATTTAAAGAAATACTCAATGGCCTCTATTCTGTTGGAGAGGCTGTTGAGAATAGGGATTTAGCCAGGTATGTACTCAAATCCTTCCCTAGGAATACTTTGTGGTCATCTATGGTGGATGCCTACAAAGTATCAAGGGATCTTTCAACAATTAAGATTGATGAATTATTTTGTGAATTGGAATTGCATGAACAAGCTAATCGAAGCCCAGAGGAGAAGGGTCTAGCTTTTATTGCAGGACATCGCAGCAAGGAGAGCAAGAAGAAGAAGGAGAAGAGGAAGCTTCTTCCTCCTCTTCATCATCAGATTCGGATGGAGATGATAGTCATCCTCTAGCGAGATGGCTAACTTTGTGAGGAGATTGATGAGAAGAAGCCAAAAATACAACAAGAAGGATGTGAAGAAATACTTCACCAACAAAAAGAAAGGTAAAAGTTCTGAAATTAATCAAGATAAATCTGATGTAGAGAGCTTTCATTGTCATAGGAAAGGTCACTTCAAAAGTGAATGCCCTAAGTACAAAAAGAAGGAAGAAAAGGCCAAGAGGAATAAAGCATTGAAGGCTACTTGGGATGATACTTCATCCTCATCCTCCTCATCAGAAGAAGAAAGTGAGGAGAAGGGAGCAAAGCAAAAGGCTTTCATGGCATTGGAGAATTCTAAAAATTCAGATTTGGATGGAGAGCTGAAGCATTCTGATGGGGAGAAATCAAATTCAGACTCTTCACCATCATCTTCGGATGATGATCAGGTAAACTCTCTCCATCTAGATAAATTATATGAAACTATTGCTTGCTTGACAAATGATCTGAAAAAAATCTAAAACTAAGGTTAAATTACTGAAAACTAAATTAGAACTAGTTAAGGATACTAATACACTGTCTGATGATAGTGGTGCTGGAAATCCTCATTTGGAGGAGATCAAGGATGAGAATACATCCTTGAAGGCACAGGTGGAAGATCTCAAGTGCACACTTGAGAAATTTACCAATGGATCAAAGACATTAAACATGATCTTAGGAGCCCAACATGCAGTCATAACAAGGCTGGATGAGGGTTCAATTCATAACAAAAGGAACTGAGTTTTATGTCCTTAGTGTCTAGGAAACCTACATCTAGATCTAAAGTTTCTTTTGGTGGAATTGATGGACCTAAAACTGCTAAAGGAAAATCTGTTAATGCAAAAATTGCTAGGTCTAAATTTGGTAGTGGTAGAACTATCACTGCTGGTTTTATTTCTACTAGATCACATTTTATTAGAACTTCTAAGGCTTAGATTCCTAAGAAGTTTATAGTAGATGCAAAGGGACCATACTTGTGGGTTCCAAAAGACCAAATTATCCATGTTTAGCAAGGACCCATCAAGGGGGAGCGTCCAACTACATGGTTTGTGGACAGCGGGTGCTCCAAACATATGACAGGGAACTCCTCTTTGTTTTCCTCAATTCATGCCAAAGACCGAGGTACAGTTTCCTTTGGTAATAATGGTAAATTGAAGGTTGTAGGAGTAGGTAACATTAACATTTTTGAAAAATTTGTAATTAGAAATGTATTGTTAGTTAAAGGGATGGCATTTAACTTGTTGAGTGTAAGTCAATTGTGTGATGCAAGGTATAGGGTTGAGTTTCACTCAACTCGATGCCTTGTGATCCACAGTGAAACCAATGAAACCATGCTAATAGGATCTAGGAAGGAAAATATTTATCAAGATAGTAGTGCTACTAACATATCTTTTAAGTGTTACATATCCAAGGAAGAAGAGTCTTGGTTATGGAACAGGAGATTGGCCCATGTCAACATGAAGAACATCAAGAATTTGGCCAAGAAGAAACAAGAAACTTGTAAGAGGACTGCCCTCAATCACCTACGAGAAGGATTGGGTTTGTGGGGTGTACCAAAAAGGAAAGCAAGTGAGATCTTCCCACAAAGGGAAGAATTCTGTAAGTTCTTTACAAGCATTAGATTTACTACACATGGATTTGTTTGATACTAGCACTATTAGATCTATCAATGGTAGTAGATATTGCTTGGTTATTGTGGATGAGTACACTAGATATACTTGGACTTATTTTCTTAAACATAAGGACCAAACAGTAGAAACCTTCATTTTCTTTTGTAGAAGAGTTGAAAATGAGAAAAACAATTAAAATCATTAGAAGTGATCATGGAGGAGAGTTTGAAAATTCTAAACTTAAAGACTTTTGTTTAGTGAAAGGATACAAACATGAATTCTCCACACCTAGAACACCACAGAAAAATGGTGTTGTATAAAGGAGAAATACAACCTTGCAAGAGGCAGCTAGGAGTATGTTAAACGAATACCAATTATCAAACTTTTTATGGGTTGAAGCAGTTAGCACTGTGTGCTATGTTCAAAATCAGGTTTTGATACATAGATTCTTAAGAAAAACACCACATGAACTTAGGTTTTGAAAGCCACCAACAATCAAGCACATTAGGGTATTTGGTTGTACGATGTATATCCTAAATACTAAGGATCATTTAGGAAAATTTTTTGCAAAAGCTGATGAGGGTATCCTTGTTGGATATTCCCTCACTAGCAAAGCTTATAGAGTCTACAACCATAGGACTAAGCTAGTAGAAGAGTCAACTAATATTGTGTTTAAAGAAAAAGGAATGAATATTGATTCGGACATAAAATCAGTGGAGTTTGAGCTGGAATTGGAAGATAAAAACCCTATAGGGGAAGCAAGTGTGGATTCTGATGAAGAGAGAGTGAGAGCTCAAGGGGTTATCACTTGAGGTTGGAGAATCTAAACAGATTTCAATAATACCCGAACCACCTCAAGTAACAAGATCCACTAGGAATGCTACTAGCCATCCCCAAAACCAAATTATTAGAGGCATCCAACATGGGGTGAAGACTAGATCATTTTTCAGAAATGAAGGAAATGAAGTTGCCTTGATTTCTGAGATTGAACCCAAATTAGTGGATGAAGCTTTGCTTGATCCAGAATGGATCATTGCAATGCAAGATGAGTTAGGCCAATTTGAGAGAAATCAAGTTTGGGATTTAATCCCTAGACCTGGTCAAACCTCTATTATTGGGACTAAATGGGTGTTTAAGAATAAGAGAAATCATAGAGGAGAAATAGTTAGAAATAAGGCAAGGTCAGTAGCCAAAGGTTACAACCAAATTGAGGGGTTAGACTATGATGAGACTTTTGCCCTTGTAGCATGGTTAGAATCCATAAGACTAATGCTTGCTTATGCAGCATACAAAGACTTAAAACTATATCAAATGGATGTGAAGTCAGCCTTCTTGAATGGAGTCATCAAGGAGAAAGTCTATGTTGAACAACCCCCGGGGGTTGAGAATGCACAATTCCCAGACCACGTGTACAAACTAAAAAAGGCTCTTTATGGGCTTAAACAAGCACCTTGTGCTTGGTATGAGCGGTTGTCAACCTTCCTAATTGAGAAAGATTTTAAGAGAGGACAAATAGATCCCACACTATTCTTGAAAAGGGATGATGAATACATATTTGTAGCCCAGGTTTATGTTGATGACATAATTTGTGGCTCAAACAATAGCGATTATCTCAATGAGTTTATTGGTCACATGGAAAGTGAATTTGAGATGAGTCTAGTAGGAGAATTGACCTTCTTTCTAGGACTTGAGATAAAGCAAACCAAGGAAGAGATTTTTATACATCAATCTAAGTACACGATGGAGTTACTGAAAAAGTTTCATATAGAGGAAGAAGCTAAGGAAGTAGGCACACCTATAGCTGTCAATACTCATTTAGATAGTGATGAGAAAGGGAAGGCAATGGATTTGAAAATTTATAGGACTATCATAGGGAGTTTATTGTACTTAACAGTAAGTCGACCTGATATTTTATTCGTTGTTGGTATGTGTGCTAGATTTCAAGCTTGTGCTAAGGAGTCTCACATGATTGTTGTAAAAAGAATTATGAGATACTTAAAAGGCACTATCAATGTAGGATTGTGGTACCCCCGAACTGAATCTTTTGATTTAGTTGGCTATACCGACTCCGACTATGCCGAATTCAAGTTGGATAGGAAAAGCACTAGTGGGGGTTGTCATTTCTTAGGATCGGCCTTGGTTAGTTGGTCAAGCCGTAAATAGCATTGTGTAGCACTTTCCACAACCGAAGTTGAATATGTAGCTATGGGAGAATGTATATCACAATTGCTATGGCTAACACACACCTTAGAAGATTATAGACTGACCTATAGGAATGTACAAGTGCTATGTGATAACATTAGCACTATACATCTCACCAAAAATCCGGTTCATCACTCAAGGACCAAGCACATTGAAGTGAGGAATCACTTCATTAAAGATCATGTAGCTAGGGGAGACATTGAACTCAACCATGTTGAGTCCAAGTCTAACCTAGCCGACATATTTACAAAACCTCTTCCCGAAAATGAGTTTAGCCATTTGAGAAGAGAGTTGGGCATGTATGCTGCCCAATGAAGGAGGATCCCTCCATGATCTTAGGTTAATATAAAAAAAATCCATTTAACAAGAGAAATGGGAATTTAAATTGGGAAGACCTGGGATCATCTCACAAAAACGATAAGGATCACAAAATTATTTTTGTATTGCTAGAAATGGGGTGAGATGATAGGATTAACCACTCTATTTCACATGCTCATTGCATCCCTGAGATAGAGAGGTTGACAAGATAAAAATCACTAATATGACTAGTTATGGGGAAGACCATTACACATTCTTGTGTTTGTGGTTCCAGGATCATAACTAGACATTCCAACCAAGTAAAATTGGTTGGATCCTCTTTGAGACCAAGAACATAGATACCAACTGTTTAAAACAATCAAAAAGTGTGTTAGGTTATTATATAAAGTGTTTTTAACACTTACCTAAGCCTTAGGAATTACACAAAACTCAGTTGGAGTGTTCAGATATTGAAACCCAGTTTTTTAAGCCTATCAACCGAGATAGACTCAACCGGCGCCCCGACTGGTACGAGTTTTCAGCACTAAGAATCGAGTGTGCTTTGACTGGAATCTCGACTGGCCAATTCCGATCACACTCAGAACCAAGTGCACCTCGATCGTCACCTCGACTGATGTTACCAGTCGAGCCGACCCACTCATCTCCTCGACTGATGTCTCGCAGATTTAAACGGGAACCCCTTCATTCCACAATTTTTCTTCCCCACAATCATGGCCTCCCGACTGTGACGAGGGCCAGTTGAGCTCTTCATCTCCGTCCAAGCTTTACAACATCAAAACAAGCCTTCTCTATTCTAGGGTAAGGATCATCTTCCTTCTCCTTGCCATTTCCTCTTAACCCTAATCCTAATCTTTGACCACTCAACCACAACTAGGGTTCTAGCAGGAAAACTTCTTCTTCTGCAGCAAGCTCTTGTTCTTGGTTCTATGGCATCCAAGTAAGACTTTTTCCTTACTCTCCTTATGATTTTAGAGGGTATCTAAGTAGCTAATCACTTTCCCCACTTGACATGCATCATTTCATTCCTTGCATTCATTCATGGGTCAATCTTGTGCGCATGACATATTTGACACATGACATTTTAGACTAAAAAGAAAGGAGCCTGAGTCCTCCACCTCTAGGCCCTCACGAGAGAGGCCTTGCTTGGACCATCGTTTCCCCTCAGAATATCATTTGCACACCTTTAGGACCCACGAGTTTGAACTTCTAAGCATCCGGTCAATAGATGGTCATTTCTTCTCTAATAATGCACCATATGTTAGAGAGATGGTTGAGCACTATAGACTCGGTAAGTTAGTCTACTGCGATCACAATATCAATGAAGACTTACTTGTTAAATTCTATAACAACCTACAACCCACTGAAAATAGGCTTATCTATAAGTCGAGGGTAGCCAAAATAGATATCACTCTTACTCCAGTCATCTGGAGATCATTTCTAGGATGTAGAGAGTCCTCCTCTAACCTAGAATGCTATCTAACTCTTCCTAAAAATTTAGTAGGCTTTGACCTCAATTCCATCCACGAATCCTTATTTAGATGTCCTAGAGATGAAGGAGTTAATTTGGTGTCAGCCATGACACTAACGACTCCTGACAACATCTTAAACAAAGTCATTGTCGGATGCATTTTTCCCATAGTCACCAAAGGGCAAGCCAAAGTTAGTCCACATCATTTATTGTCTCTCCACCTTCTCAAAAACCACCTTGATTTTAACATAGCTTTGAACATGTTTCTGTGCATTGTCCATTTCTCCATTCCAGTCAAGAAAAAGGTTTATATGCCTTTTGGTCACATCCTCACTTTTTGGTTAGAATCCCTAGGCATAAACACATCCAGGGGAAAAGTGAGGGAAGTGAAAAGGTTGGACTATATCCATTGGAGAAATTTATCTCTAGCCGGCATTATTCGCACCCCTACAAGAGAGATTCAGTGGAAGGATGGCCATCAAGTTAGGGAGCATATGGATATTGAGGAAGAACTTGCTCTTCCTGCTGAAGAACCACACCACCCGACTCCTAACCAAGCTGAACACTTGACCACTATCACGGAGTAGCTATCTCAACTTCGTGAAGCCCATGAAACTTTTGTGAACACAATCACCATGATAATATCAGATTTTCATCTACAAACTAACCAGCAATTGACTCAAATCCAATACACTCAAGATCAAATCCTTCAAGACCAGATGGAAATCAAAGATATCTTGATCCATTGGACAAGTAGCTCGGAGGAACCTTCTACACCAGCCCCCGACAAACAGAATCACGTTAAGATCTCCAATTGTGTCAATCCACCTAGGATGGTTGCACTATGGATATGTGTCTTTGTGTTTAGACTTCAAACTATGGTTGTTCTTGTGAAATAGTTTTTGTGAAACAGTTTTTTGAAACGTCAACTTTTTGTTCATTCTATTTTTGTTGTATGATCTGTTATTGGTTGTGTGTGGTTGAGTCGGTTAGTGTCTATCAAACTTCTTGTTTTGTGTGCAATCCTTGTTAGTGCCACCCGAACAACCCAAGCCTTGACTCCATCCCACCATTGTTAGTGCAATCATTAAGTGTGCACCTAATCAACCCTAAAAGAATGTTTGATTGAGGGGGAGCTACGGTTTGGGAAGCCCACAGTATTAGTGGGAGCTTTCCCTATATTTTATACCCCAAGCCTAGCAAAGATCTAAGTGTGTTTAAAGATTTCTGGGTATTCTCATTTGTGTTGAGAAAGTGTGCGAAGATTTTTTTTTTCCAGTTCATATACCCCAATGTGAAGTGAAGTATCAACCTAATGTCATAAGGATTACTATAGGTGGCTCGGGATTACTATAGGTGGCCCGGGAATTGTATATATAGCCCGGGAAAGTGAGATTTAGGGGGAGGAATTTATTACCCATGATTTTTTTTTGTTGTTTGCCAAAGGGGGAGAGTATGGGTTTAAGTTATTGTGATATTATTCAAATGGAGTTAAATTCAAATGGATATTTGTGATATTATTCAAATGGAGTTAAATTGAAATTTCTGCCCATCTCTATTACATGTGAAATTTCTGCACTCCAAGTTATATGATCCCTATTATATGAATGATAAATTTCTGATATGAAATATTTCTGCACTTCATACTATATTTCAGAAATTGAGATGAACTGTATTTATATCACCTAAACTTAAACCATGTTGTCAAACATAAAAAAGGGGGAGATTGTTAGAGCAATCAAGCCCATCTAATGTTTCAATGTTTAACAACAAGGTTTAAGTCAAGGAAATAGAAATCTAGTTTGAGCTAGAGTGTAGTCAAGACACTGCCTCGACTGATACAAACCTAAGGTCACTAAGTTAGATGTTTAGAGTGACATTAGACCTTGGGAGAAATCCAAGGGTAAGCCTTGGTATGGATGAGAAATCCAAGGGTAAACCTTGGTATGGATGGAAATCCAAAGGAGAACTTGGTAGAGGAAGAGTACAAGCTGGTCGGAGGTCCAGAAGCTTGGTGATGGAGAAGGTATAGTAACGTGCTCGTTCTCCATTGGAGTTAGAGAGGGCACAAGGGAGTGCTCGGTCTCTAGCTAGTGTACTCGTTAGTAAGAGAGGACAAAGTAACGTGCTCGCTCTCTTACTAGAGTACATGGGCCTAATACTCGTTAGACAGAGAAGACATCATAACGTGCTCGTTCTTTGGCTAAGGTATTGAGAGTACTCGTTAGACAAAGAGGGCACTGTAACGTGCTCGTTCTTTGCCTAGGGTACATGGAGTACTCGTTAGGAAAGAAGGGCGTCGTAGCGCGCTCGGTCTTTGTCTAAGGTACTTAGAGCATTCGTTAGTTGGAGAAAGCACCGTAATGTTCTTGGTCTCTTACTAGAGTGCTTAAAACTCTAGGAGTGGTAGCTTACTAGGGAAGATACTCATGTGCTTCAAATATTTACCGCATTAGTCGAGCCACCATAGGGGTCATCTCGACTGGTACTCTTGCACAAAGGGACAGAATCGAGCTGGCTTGACTACCAGCTCAACTACTTATCATTTGGTATAGCATAGAATCGAGCCGCCGATCACATTTGATCATTGCACACTATGTGGAACCAACCAAGCCCACCAATCAGCTGGCTCAATCAGATACTCTGATCGCCAAACTCTAAACCCTATACTAGTCTAGTTGATCTGGTAGCGGCTCGACTGATAGCTATAGATTCGGTCACAGAACCGAGCCCGGCTCGGTTGTGGGCTCAACTGACAAGTGTTTTTCGATCATATACGCGAATCAGACTCAACTGTAGGCTCGACTGTGGAGGCGACAATAGGATGCTTTCGTTTCGAGTAAAGATTCAAACGTGATGATTTTAGGTTAGAGGAGCAGGTTCCTTTCCTGGTGAACCACCAGAGGTTGGAGGTGGTTACGAGGACAAGCTCAGGTGGTCAGATTTTGGTCGGGCATGATTTCTAGGGTTCCAATGGAAGAAGATAAAAGCTTTGCTGAAGAACAAGAGAAGTAGTTCTTGGGCTCCAGTTTTTCATTTTGAGTGATACAAGCTTCCTGTGATCCATTCTGAAAGAGAAGAAGTGAAAGCCTTGGTCTCATCTCGCCTCCTCCCCAACAAGTTCTCACAACTTCTGTCAATCATCTTCTTGCAAGTGCTACAACTTCATCTTCAACGCAAGAAGCCGAACAACGATCTATAACTTGTTTTAACTTCTTAGCTTACTGTTCTTGATTATATTTATTGCATTGTGAGCTTGTAAGAGGTGAAGTTTTCACCTCCAAAATCATTCCGATCCATTCATAGTAGACTTTCCTTTTGAGCTGCCAGTGGAGCAGGAACTACTGAGTTTTGAACCATGTAAATACCTGCGTATTGATTGTGTTTGTGCTTTGTGCTTTATTTTTTATTTCCGCTACGTAATCCACTGTTCTGTAGTAGAATTTGAGTTAGATTTTTCAACTCACTATTCACCCCCCCCCCCTCTATCAAGCCTCGATCCCAATAGCTAGAAGGCTTAGGTCTAGGTTAAGGGTAGTCTAGCAAGTATGAGGGAATCATACTTGAGGTTAAACCTCATGGTTGAGTTTATCAATCGACTGGGACTTTGGATCAGTCGATTAGTTAAGTGTTTTGACACTTGGCAGCCTAGTCGACTTGTAGCAGTTGACTAGGATTATAACTAGTCGAGTCACTAGGAGTACTCAGGTCTAACGCGCAAAAGGTCTTGACAATGATCATTGATCGGCGCGATCGGATTGTTGGTAACTCATGCTTCTCGGAGAGGCTCATCGTCTCCCATGTCCCCAGATTAAAATTTTCACTAATGAAAACTAATCCGGATGGGATGAGTTTCCTAAGCACAACCAATTCATCGTCGTGCTAACGACTTGAGCGATCACTTGAACAAACCAGTTGTTCAAGCAACATAACTCTTCTAGTCAATTACCCACGGAAAAGACGACGGACGGATCGCCGGTTTTTGGGTTTGTCTATGGGGTCCATGATTATACAAATACATACAAATGTAAACTAGTATAATCAACACATACTAACATAAAGAACATAAGCTAGTATATCAATAAGAACATGCAAAGATCAATAATAAAAGTTGTAAAACATTTATACCTCTCGATCTTCTATCGTATGTCCTATCATCCTCATGGACGTCGTGTGGGCGAAGATCCTCCACGAGTTGAAGCTTCCTAGATCACGTTCTTCCCTTCCTTGCTCGCTCCGAACAAAGAGAAGAACCAAACGAAAACTCCTTCTCCTATCTAGAACTGGCCACCAAGCCAAGGAACTTGATATAACCGCCGGCCAAGGAGTAGCTTCTTGAGCACCGGCCAACCTTGAAGAATAGTTGCCGCCGACCACCAAGGATAAAAGAAGAGGGCGCCGGCCAAGAGCTCCAAGGATAAAACCTAGCCCTTGTTTCCACCGGCCAAGGAGAAAAGGAAGAAGGGAAGAGCGTCGGCCAAGGTTGAAAGGAAGAAGAGGGATAGGCGCCGGCCACACCTTAGGAAGAAGAAGGGATCTTCTCCTCTTGTTGCCGCATACTCCTAAATCCAAACCCTAGCCGCCCAACCAAAAGCTTCCTTAGGGTTTCTTGCCGCCCAAGCTTAGGTAGGCAAAACCCTAATCTCTCAAGGAAAACTAACAACCTTTTCATTAAGTTGTTGACGCCCACCTTAGAGCCTTATTTATAGAGTTAGGCTTAAGCCTCCTTTAATCTCCACCGTCGGATCTAGGGATTTAATCTCCACCGTCAGATCTAGGGTTTCATCCCAACCGTCGGATCAAGGGTTTCATCCCAATCGTCGGATCTAGGGTTTCATCCCAACCGTCGGATCTAGGGTTTCATCCCAACCGTCGGATCTAGGGATTTAATCTCAACCGTCGGTTCTAGGAATTTAATCTTAACTGTCGGTTCTAGAGATTTAATCTCCACCGTCGGATCTAGAGATTTAATCTTAACGGTCGGTTCTAGAGTTTTGTTTTACATCCTTGGATCTAGAGCTTCATGAGGATTATATTAAGCTACGATAGGGACCATGAGGAGGAGTTGGATCTTGGCCACCCGATGGATCGGAACCACACAAACTTGATCCATCAATGATGTTCCATTCCACTAGAGGATCATCATTGAATTACCTCACCAACCCCCATAAATTTATATGGGCTCCATATATTATTTGTACATTCATCTCCCCGTGTTTAAGATATCGAATGTCCGTCAATTGATTGATTTACTGACCATCAATCAATTAACATCTGACTCCTCGAGTAGTACCACTCAACCTTATCATCAAGTTGACTAAGTCAACCTGCAGGGTTTACATGATGAACCTTATGAGCTCCTCAAGGGGACATCATCAACCTAATATATAGGACACGGTTTCCTCCTATAATCAACGGCACACCATGTAAATAATATCATTTACCAACTTACCAGGCATATTGATTTAATCCAAAGAAATCTCACCCTCTGGTAAATCAAAGAAATAAATACTAAGTACATATGCCCGTTATTATATCGTGATTAAGAGCATGTACAACATAATATCCGAGGTCCGATTAAATTATGTAGTCAGTAATAAATTGAATCACCTCTATGTCAGTCCTGCTCAATACACCTAAGTGTACTAGTGTAACTCTATGTTCAAGACAAAACAATACCAAGCTACACTACAACCATGCCAATGGTTTGTCCAAAACCATCTTGGTTGTGAGCCTCTACTTATATTCTACAAGGGGTGATGACATGATCTTACATGTCACACCAAGCACCATGTTATCTACAATGTAAAATATTAGACAATATGCACACATATAATAAATATAAAGTGCAAACAATGATCATGTGATTCTTATTTCAAAATAAAAATGTTCATACAAAAAGAGCTAGGCTTTCAGAATACATTCTAACAATCTCCCACTTATACTAAAAGACTATGCTGTCATCATACTGCCATACATCTGATCCCCATGTCCTCCACATGCCTATCAAACACTTTCACTGGAAGGGCCTTAGTGAATGGATCTGCCAGGTTATCCTCTGATGCAATCTTGGTGACAGTTACTTCTCCTCGCTTTACGATCTCTCGTATCAGGTGGTACTTGCGCTCTATGTGTTTACTCGCCTTATAGGTGTTGGAATGTATACTGAAAGCCTAGTTCTTTTTGTATGAACATTTTTATTTTGAAATAAGAATCACATGATCATTGTTTGCACTTTATATTTATTATATGTGTGCATATTGTCTAATATTTTACATTGTAGATAACATGGTGCTTGGTGTGGCATAGAAGATTATGTTATCAGTCCCTTGTAGAATATAAGTAGAGGCTCACGACCAAGATGGTTTTGGATAAACCATTGGCATGGTTGTAGTGTAGCTTGGTATTGTTTTATCTTGAACCTAGAGTTACACTAGTACACTTAGGTGTATTGAGCAGGACCGACATAGAGGTGATTCAATTTATTGCTGACTACATTATTGAATCAGACCTCGGATATTATGTTGTACATGCTCTTAATCCCTATATAATAATGGGCACATGTACTTAGTATTTATTTCTTTGATTTACCAAAGGGTGAGATTTAGATGGATTAAATCAATATGCCTGGTAAGTTGGGAAATGATATTATTTACATGGTGTGTCGTTGATTATAGGAGGAAACGGTGTCCTATATATTAGGTTGATGATGTCCCCTTGAAAAGCTCATATGGTTCATCATGTAAACCCAGCTGGTTGACTTAGTCAACATGATGATAAGGTTGAGTGGTACTACTCGAGGAGTTAGATGTTAATTGATTGATGGTCAGTAAATCAATTAATTAACGGACATTCGATATCTTAAACATGGGGAGATGGATGTACAAATAATATATGGAGCCCATATTAATTTATGGGGGTTGGTGAGGTAATTCAATGATGATCCTCTAGTGGAATGGAACATCATTGATGGATCAAGTTTGTGTGGTTCCGATCCATCGGGTGGCCTAGATCCAACTCCTCCTCATGGTCCCTATCGTAGCCTAATATAATCCTCATGAACTCTAGATCCAAGGATGTAAAACAAAACTCTAGAACCAACAGTTGAGATTGAATCTCTAAAACTGACGGTTGGGATGAAACCCTAGATCCGACGGTTGGGATGAAACCCTAGATCCGACGGTTGGGATAAAACCCTAGATCCGACGATTTGGATGAAACCCTAGATCCGACGGTGGAGATTAAATCCCTAGATTCGACGGTGGAGATTAAAGGAGGCCTAAGCCTAACTCTATAAAAGGAAGGCTAAGGGTTGGGCGTGGGAAAAAAAAAGAAGGAAGTTAGGTTTTTAGTTTGGGCGGCTAGGGTTTGGAAGATAGGCTTGGGCGGCAATTCTTGGAAAGGAAAAGTCGGCACCCATCTTCTTCCAACTTGTTTTGGCCGGCGCCCATCCTCATTGTTCTTTCTCCTATTCCTTGGCCGGCGGCAACCTCTCTTGAAGGTTGGCCGGCGTTCATTGATCCCTCACCTTGGTGGCCAGCGGCATCTTTTATCCAAAGTTGGCCGGTGCCCAATCATCCACTCCTTGGCCGGCGACAATCTTTCTTCAAGGTTGGCCGGCACTCAACTATCTACTCCTTGACCGGCGGCGATATCAAGCTTCTTAGCTTGGTGGTCGGTTCTAGAAAGGAGAAGGAGTCTTTGTTTGGTTCTTCTTTTTGTTCGGAGCGAACAAGGAAAGGAAGAACGTGATCTAGGCGGCTTCTACTCGTGGAGGATCTTCGCCCACACGACGTCCATGAGGAGGATAGGACATACGGTAGAAGATCGAGAGGTATAAAAGTTTTACAATTTTTTTTTGATCTTAGCATGTTCTTATGTGTTGATTATACTAGTTTGCATTTGTATGTATTTGTATAATCATGGACCCCGAAGACAAACACAAAAACCGGCGATCCGTCCGTCGTCTCTTCCGCAGCTAACCAACTAGAAGAGTTGGGTTGCTTGAACAACTAGTTTGTTCAAGCAATCACTCAAGTTGTTAGCATGACGACGAATTGGTTATGCTTAGGAAGCTCATCCCATCCGGATTGGTTTTTTCATTAATGAAAATTTTAATCCGGGGACATGGGAGCCAATGAGCCTTCCGAAGCAATTCCCTTCAAGTGGTATCGGAGCCACGGTTTCCGGTTTTGTGTGTTTTGGATTCGGTTACTTTCATGCACATATCATATATTGAGTATGCCAGATAATAGTAGGATGTGCGTAGGCTAACTTTTTGGTTGCAGGCATAAGATCCGACTATTATGGCTATTTGTGTGTATGTGATTGTTTTGTGTGTGATTGTATGTATATTATTTGAATCCTCGGGGTTGACGAGGCTAGATTAGTATTTAATTTTTGTAATTAAATACGGCATTGTTTAGCCACTCATTTTAGTTTACTTTCGATCTAGATTATTTATACACTCCTTCGTGGAGTATAGGACTGATGGATGTAAATTAAAATAGTTTAACTCGGCTCGGATCTCTTTTGTGACTTGCGCACGGGAAAAGATGGAGCGGACGAGGTGGCGACACAACAGGATGCGTATTGGAGAACAATGCCATAATAGTTGGGAAAATTCTATTTTTTCCATATTTATTGCTGATTTTTTTTATATGCATGTTGTGTATGCTTGAAAATTCCTCATTGTCAATTTACTAAGTGGGAGAGGGATATTTTAATTAATTCCCGTGGCCTCCATTACAATTTGACGTGTGATGCAACAAACTTGTGTGTGGGCTCTGAGTGCCTTCCTCCCTGCGGATGAGTTTGTTTGCGGATCACTAGGTCAAATAATGGTTATAGGAAATTATCTAGGAGCGTGTGTACTTCCACAGCGGTAAGGTACATAATCCGAAATAATTCCCTTAGTATCGTGTAATGGTGCACACTTAGATGCAAATAAAAGTATCCTCCCCATCGGAGTCACTGCTTTTATTTGTAGGGCCAAAGAGGAACCAACTAATAATTTTATTTGTCAAAAAGCAAGGTTGACAAGATAATAAAATTAATGGGTAAAACCTCCTCTTACAAATGGAGAATTCGTATACGTCCACACAGCGTGGCATGCGATATTCTCGGTGTTTTGAGGTGTTGGTTGATTTTGGAATTTTATTGTTTTGAGGAATCAATAATATTTGAAATCTAATATTTTGATCATTGTGATTCTTAGGTTTTTCAAATGGCTTTCAACCCACTTGTTGTGATATTAAAAGAAAATAAACTTACTGGAACAAATTATATTGATTGGAAAAGAAATTTGGATATTGTCTTAACTGCAGAGGAGTATAAATTTGTACTCTTCGAGGTCTGTCCTCCTAAGCCCACCGATGACTCTGATGAAAAGGAGAAAGAAAGTTATAAGAAATGGATCAAGGCAGATGAGATGGCGCGGTGTTACATTTTGGCATCTATGTTAAATGTGCTGCAGCATTAGCATCAGGCCATGGCCACAGCTTATGACATGATGTTCAATCTCAAGGAACTTTTCGGACATCAGAGTAGGGCGGCTAGACAGGAGGCTATGAGAAACTTGATGACGACCACCATGATCGAGGGAACACCCGTCAGGGATCATGTTCTCAAGATGATGGCTCATCTTAATGAGATGGAAGTCCTCGGAGCTGAGATCGATGGGGAAACCCAGGTTGATATCATTCTCCAGTCTCTGCCTAGGAGTTTTGAGCAGTTCCGCCTCAACTACAACATGAACAAGAGGTTGTATTCGTTGGCGGAGCTTCTGACAGAACTCCAGGCGGCAGAGGGGCTTTTTCATCAAAGCGCTCAAGCCATGGTTGCTAAGAAAGTTTCTTCTTCTAAACCGAAAGGTAAGAAGAAGAAGAAGCAAGGTGGAGCAAAGAAAGTGACACTAGGACCTCAGGCAGGAGTGAAGAAGTCGAAAGGCAAGTGATTCACTTGCAAGCAAACTAGACATTGAAAGGCGGACTGTCCTCGCCGAAAGAACAAAGGTATATCTTCTTGTTTAGTTGTTGAAACATGTTTAGTGGTGTTATTTACTAGTTCCTGGTGTGTAGATACAGGAGCCACTGATCATGTCTGCAATACTTTGCAGGGGTTCCAGGAAACCCGACGACTAGCTGAGGGAGAGATTACCATCTTCATGGGCAATGCTTCAAAGGTGGTGGCTATTGCAGTGGGAGACATTTATTTATCTTTTGATAGGAATAAAGTTTTGGTTTTGAGAAATTGTCTTTATGTACCTACTTTTATAAAGAATCTAATTTCAGTTTCTAAATTGTTTATGGATAGATATTCTGTTTCTTTTAATGACAAAGTGATTATAAAAAGGAATAGAGAGATTATCTGTTCTGGTATATTGGTTGGCAATTTATACACTCTTGAACTGAAAACTCCCACGATGCATATAGAAGTAAATAACTCATCTTCTAAGTCAAACAAGAGAAAAGAACCTTCGAAAATGAACCAGACATATCTTTGGCATCTAAGGCTTGGTCATATTAACCTGAGTAGAATTCAAAGGTTGATAGCTGATGGACCTTTGGGTTCATTAGTGGTGGAGGATCTCCCAACCTGCGAATCTTGCTTGGAAGGTAAAATGACAAAGAGACCTTTCAAGGACAAGGAATATAGAGCCAAAGATGTGTTAGAATTAGTTCATTCTGATTTGTGCGGTCCTATGTCTATCCAGGCTAGAGATGATTTTGAATATTTCGTCTCTTTTATAGATGATTATTCAAGATATGGATACATTTACTTGATGCGCCGCAAGTCTGAATGCTTTGACAGGTTCAAAGAATTCAAGGCTGATGTGGAGAACCGTCAAGGTAAAAGTATCAAGACGCTACGATCTGATCGTGGTGGCAAGTACCTCTTGGGAGAGTTTAGGAGTTACTTATCAGAGGCTGGGATTCAATCCCAATTGTCCGCACCGGGCACACCCCAGCAGAATGGTGTGGCGGAGCGAAGGAATAGGACTCTTATGGAGATGGTTAGATCAATGATGAGTTATTCTGAGTTGCCAGTTTTGTTCTGGGGGTATGCGCTAGATACAACAATGTATACTCTGAACTTGGTTCTATCTAAATCAGTGCCTTCTACCCCCGTAGAATTGTGGACTGGGCGAAAGCCTAGTCTAAGACATATTCGGATTTGGGGTAGTCCAGCACATGTGCTGAAGGGAGATACTAGTAAGTTGGAATCACGTACAGAAGTACGCTTGGTTGTTGGCTACCCTAAGGGAACGAAGGGTGGTTTGTTTTATTGTCCTAGATATCAGAAGGTGATCGTGAGTCGAATGCCAGATTTCTAGAGGAAGACTATGTGATGAACCACAAGCCCACGAGTAGGATTGTTCTTGAGGAGTTGACAGGGGAAGTCTCGACTTTAGTACCACCGGTACAAGAGGAGATACCACAAGTCACTGCACCGCGTGTCACCGAGCATACACAGAAGGCACCTCGTCGTAGTGGGAGGGTTGTTAGACAGCCTGATAGATTCATGTTCTTGGGAGAATCTTCTGATTTGGTCCCTGGCGAACATGAACCTGATCCCTGGACATATGACGAGGCACTCCAAGATAGAGATGCAGTATCTTGGCAAAGAGCGATGAATTCAGAGATAGAATCTATGGATTCCAATCATGTCTGGGAGCTAGTAGAACCACCCGATGGTGTGAAAGCCATTGGATGCAAGTGGATCTACAAGAGAAAGAGAGGAGTAGACGGGAAGGTTGAGACCTTCAATGCTAGGCTTGTTGCGAAAGGGTATACTCAGAAAGAGGGTATCGATTATGAGGAGACATTTTCGCCGGTAGCTATACTTAAGTCTATCCGGATTCTCTTATCTATAGCTGCTCATATAGATTATGAGATTTGGCAGATGGATGTCAAGACAGCTTTCCTTAACGGAAGTCTTGAGGAGAACATCTATATGCGGCAACCAGAGGGATTCATTGCTAAAGGCAAAGAGAATCTAGTGTGTAAGCTTAATCGGTCCATTTATGGATTGAAGCAAGCTTCCAGATCTTGGAACATCCATTTTGATGAGGTAATCCAGTCATATGGATTTATTCAAAGTCCGGATGAGCCATGTGTATACAAAAGATGTGACGGAAACGTAGTGGTATTTCTTGTACTATACGTAGATGACATTTTGTTAGTTGGCAACAATATCAAAGTGTTATCAGACGTAAGGGTATGGTTGTCCAAACAGTTTGACATGAAGGACTTGGGAGAAGTGGGACACATCCTTGGGATCAAAGTTATAAGGGATCGCAAGAAAAGGATGTTGTGCTTATCTCAAGCTTCATACATAGACACGGTCCTAGCTCGTTTTAGCATGCAGAACTCCACGAAGGGTTTTCTACTTTTCAGGCATGGAGTTCCTTTATCTAAAGAGATGTGTCCTAAAACATCAAAGGAGATAGAGGAGATGAAGGCGGTTCCTTATGCTTCGGCAATAGGAAGCCTCATGTATGCTATGCTATGTACAAGACCAGATATCTATTTTGTTGTGGCCATGGTTAGCAGATATCAGAGTAATCCTGGACAGGGACATTGGACTACGGTAAAGCATATATTGAAGTACCTGGGATGGACTAGGGATTATATGCTGGTTTACCGGGCAGATCAATTAGTCCCTGTGGGTTACACGGATTCTGATTTCCAATCAGATAGGGATAACAGTAAGTCTACCTCGGGGTTTGTGTTTACTTTTGGATGTGGAGCCATAGTATGGAGGAGTGTCAAGCAGAAATGTGTGGCGGACTCTACCATGGAAGTTGAGTATGTGGTAGCCTCTGAGGCAGCCAAGGAAGCTATATGGCTCAGGAACTTCTTGATAGACTTGGATGTGATTCCTGGTTTGCCCAGAACTATCACAATTTATTGTGATAACAGTGGTGCAGTTGCAAACTCGAAGGAACCACGAGCCCATAAGGCGAGTAAACACATAGAGCGCAAGTACTACCTGATACGAGAGATCGTAAAGTGAGGAGAAGTAGCTGTCGCCAAGATTACATCAGAGGATAACCTGGTGGATCCATTCACTAAGGCCCTTCCAGCGAAAGCGTTTAATAGGCATGTAGAGGACATGGGGATCAGATGTATGGCAGTGTGATGACAGCATAGTCTTTTAGTATAAGTGGGAGATTGTTGGATTGTATACTGAAAGCCTAGCTCTTTTTGTATGAACATTTTTATTTTGAAATAAGAATCACATGATCATTGTTTGCACTTTATATTTATTATATGTGTGCATATTATCTAATATTTTACATTGTAGATAACATGGTGCTTGGTGTGGCACAGAAGATCATGTTATCAGTCTCTTGTAGAATATAAGTAGAGGCTCACGACCAAGATGGTTTTGGACAAACCATTGGCATGGTTGTAGTGTAGCTTGGTATTGTTTTATCTTGAACATAGAGTTACACTAGTACACTTAGTTGTATTGAGCAGGACCGACATAGAGGTGATTCAATTTATTGCTGACTACATAATTGAATCGGACCTCGGATATTATGTTGTACATGCTCTTAATTCCGATATAATAACGGGCACATGTACTTAGTATTTATTTCTTTGATTTACCAAAGGGTGAGATTTAGATGGATTAAATTAATATGCCCGGTAAATTGGGAAATGATATTATTTACAAGGTGTGTCGTTGATTATAGGAGGAAACCGTGTCCTATATATTAGGTTGATGATGTCCCCTTGAGGAGCTCATAAGGTTCATCATGTAAACCAAGCTAGTTGACTTAGTCAACATGATGATAAGGTTGAGTAGTACTACTAGAGGAGTTAGATGTTAATTGATTGATGGTCAGTAAATCAATTAATTAACGGACATTCGATATCTTAAACATGGGGAGATGGATGTACAAATAATATATGGAGCCCATATTGATTTATGGGGGTTGGTGAGGTAATTCAATGATGATCCTCTAGTGGAATGGAACATCATTGATGGATCAAGTTTGTGTGGTTCTGATCCATCGGGTGGCCAAGATCCAACTCCTCCTCATTGTCTTTATCGTAGCCTAATATAATCCTCATGAACTCTAGATCCAAGGATGTAAAAAAAAACTCTATAACCAGCGGTTGAGATTGAATCTCTAAAACCGACGGTTGGGATGAAACCCTAGATCCGACGGTTGGGATGAAACCCTCGATCTGACGGTTGGGATAAAACCCTAGATCCGACGGTTTGGATGAATCCCTAGATCCGACGGTGGAGATTAAAGGAGGCCTAAGCCTAACTCTATAAAAGGAAGGCTAAGGGTTAGGCGTGGGAAAAAAAAAAGAAGGAAGTTAGGTTTTTAGTTTAGGCGGCTAGGGTTTGGAAGATAGGCTTGGGCGACAATTATTGGAAAGGAAAAGTTGGCGCCCATCTTCTTTCAACTTGTTTTGGCCGGCGCCCATCCTCATTGTTCCTTCTCCTATTCTTTGGCCAGCGGAAACCTCTCTTCAAGGTTGGCCGGTGTTCATTGATCCCTCACCTTGGTGGCCGGCGGCATCTTTTATCCAAAGTTGGTCGGTGCCCAATCATCCACTCCTTGGCCGGCGACAATCTTTCTTCAAGGTTGGCCGGCACTCAACTATCTACTCCTTGACCGGCGGCGATATCAAGCTCCTTAGCTTGGTGGTCGATTCTAGAAAGGAGGAGTCTTTGTTTGGTTCTTCTCTTTGTTCGGAGCGAAAAAGGAAAGGAAGAACGTGATCTAGGTGGCTTCTACTCATGGAGGATCTTCGCCCACACAACGTCCACGAGGAGGATAGGACATACGGTAGAAGATCGAGAGGTATAAAAGTTTTACAATTTTTTTTTATCTTAGCATGTTCTTATGTGTTGATTATACTAGTTTGCATTTGTATGTATTTGTATAATCATGGACCCCGAAGACAAACACAAAAACCGACGATCTATCCGTCGTCTCTTCTGCGACTAACCAACTAGAAGAGTTGGGTTGCTTGAACAACTAGTTTGTTCAAGCAATCACTCAAGTTGTTAGCACGACGATGAATTGGTTATGCTTAGGAAGCTCATCCCATCCGGATTGTTTTTTTTCATTAGTGAAATTTTTAATCCGGGGACATGGGAGCCAATGAGCCTTCCAAAGCAATTCCCTTCAATGGGCTCGTGGTTCATTCGAGTTTGCAACTGCACCATTGTTATCACAATATATTGTGATAGTTCTGGGCAAACCAGGAATCACATCCAAGTCCATCAAGAAGTTCCTGAGCCATACAGCTTCCTTGGCTGCCTCAGAGGCTGCCACATACTCAGCTTCCATGTTGGAGTCCGCCACGCATTTCTGCTTGACACTCCTCCATACTATGGCTCCACCTCCAAAAGTAAACACAAACCCCGAGGTAGACTTACTCTTGTCCCTATCTGATTGGAAATCCAAATCCATGTAACCCACAGGGACTAATTGATCTGCTCGGTAAACCAGCATATAATCCCTAGTCCTTCCCAGGTACTTTAATATATGCTTTACCGCAGTCCAATGTCCCTGTCCAGGATTACTCTGATATCTGCTAACCATGCCCACGACAAAGCAGATATCTGGTCTCGTACATAGCATAGCATACATGAGGCTTCCTACTACCGAAGCATAAGGAACTGCCTTCATCTCCTCTATCTCCTTTGATGTTTTAGGATACATCTCTTTAGATAAAGGAACTCCATGCCTGAAAGGTAGAAAACCCTTCTTGGAGTTCTGCATGCTCTATGTATGAAGCTTGAGATAAGCACAACATCCTTTTCTTGCGATCCCTTATAACTTTGATCCCAAGGATGTGTCCCACTTCTCCCAAGTCCTTCATGTCAAACTGTTTGGACAACCATACCCTTACGTCTGATAACACTTTGATATTGTTGCAAACTAACAAAATGTCATCTACGTATAGTACAAGAAATACCACTACGTTTCCGTCACATCTTTTGTATACACATGGCTCATCCAGACTTTGAATAAATCCATATGACTGGATTACTTCATCAAAATGGATGTTCCAAGATCTGGAAGCTTGCTTCAATTCATAAATGGACCGATTAAGCTTACACACTAGATGCTCTTTGCCTTTAGCAATGAATCCCTCTGGTTGCCGCATATAGATGTTCTCCTCAAGACTTCCGTTAAGGAAAGCTGTCTTGACATCCATCTGTCAAATCTCATAATCCATATGAGCATCTATAGATAAGAGAATCCGGATAGACTTAAGCATAGCTACTGGCGAAAAAGTCTCCTCATAATCGATACCCTCTTTCTGAGTATACCCTTTCGCAACAAGCCTAGCTTTGAAGGTCTCAACCTTCCCGTCTACTCCTCTCTTTCTCTTGTAGATCCACTTGCATCCAATGGCTTTCACACCATCGGGTGGTTCTACTAGCTCCCAGACATGATTAGAATCCATAGATTCTATCTCTAAATTCATCGCTCTTTGCCAAGATACCGCATCTCTATCTTGGAGTGCCTCGTCATATGTCCAGGGATCAGGTTCATGTTCGCCATTGACCAAATCAGAAGATTCTCCCAAGAACATGAATCTCTCGGGTTGTCTAACAACCCTCCCACTACGATGAGGTGCCTCCTGTGTATGCTCTGTGACACGCGGTGCAGTGACTTGTGGTATCTCCTCTTGTATCGGTGGTACTGTAGTCGAGACTTCCCCTGTCAACTCCTCAAGAACAATCCAACTCGTGGGCTTGTGGTTCATCACATAGTCCTCCTCTAGAAATCTGGCATTCATACTCACGATCACCTTCTGATCTCTAGGATTATAAAACAATCCACCTTTCATTCCTTTAGGGTACCCCACGAACATGCACACTTCTGTACGAGGTTCCAACTTACCAGCATCAGCCTTCAGCACATGTGCTGGACTACCCCAAATCCGAATATGTCTTAGACTAGGCTTTCGCCCAGTCCACAATTCTGTGGGAGTAGAAGGTACTGACTTAGATGGAACCAAGTTCAGAATGTGTGCTGCCGTTTCCAGAGCAAACCCCCAGAACGAATCAGGTAACTCAGAATAACTCATCATCGATCTGACCATCTCCATAAGAGTCCTATTCCTTCGCTCCGCCACACCATTCTGCTGGGGTGTGTCAGGTGCGGACAATTGGGATTAAATCCCAGCCTCTGATAAGTAACTCCTAAACTCTCCCAAGAGGTACTCATCACCACGATCAGATCGTAGTGTCTTGATACTTTTATCTTGATGGTTCTCCACATCAGCCTTGAATTCTTTGAATCTGTCAAAGCATTCATACTTGTGGCGCATCAAGTAAATGTATCCATACCTTGAATAATCGTCTATAAAAGAGACGAAGTATTTAAAGTCACCTCTAGCCTGGATAGACATAGGACCGCACAGATCAGAATGAACCAATTCTAACACATCTTTGGCCCTATACCCCTTGGCCTTGAAAGGCCTCTTAGTCATTTTACCTTCCAAGCAAGATTCGCAGGTTGGGAGTGTTAGGGCAATCTCTTGCCATGATAAGGTTTTGATGTGTGTGGCAAAGGGTTTAAGTTAGGATGATATTATTATTTGATATGTGCGTTGGAGTCTTGCAGGACTTAGTAATTCGCACATGGAGCCTTGGCGGGTTCACCCTCACAACCTCGTGCCTGAGTCAGAGAAGGAGCATTGCAGAGCCGTGCGTCAGAGAAGGGCAGCAGTCGACTGGTGGTGGCCAACGGGAAGAAATCATCCCTCTCTATAAAAAGAGAGGGTGTGGAGCTTTGGGAGGTTAATGCTCAAGTTCTAAACAACCATCCAAGTGCTCCACAAGATTCAAACTCCTTCTCTTAGCTTTCTTTCACATCTATTGTAAAAGAAGGAGTGTGCTTGATTTGTAAAGGTTACCTCCACCTAGCTTGGTGCAAAGGAGAGACCAATAGTGATTGGCTTTGAAGGAGTGATTCATCTCGGACGAATCGGGATCGTGGATTAGCGGCGTAACCGTGAACTACGTTACATCTTCTTTGTTAGCATTTGTATTTTCGTTTATCGCTTTGTCTTTATTGTTTATGCTTCCGCTTGCGCTAACGATTGTGTAGACGAGCAAACGAACGAGAGAATTCTGACATCCATCGTAAGAGGGCTATTCACCCCCCTCTAGCCGGCCAATCGATCCCCTACAGGGAGATCCTCCACCACTAATGAACCCAAAGGTCCATCAGCTATCAACCTTTGAATTCTACTTAGGTTAATATGACCAAGTCTTAGGTGCCAAAGATATGTCTGGTTCATTTTCGAAAGTTCTTTTCTCTTATTGGACTTAAAAGATGAGTTATTCACTTCTATATGCATCGTGGGAGCTTTTGGTTCAAGAGTATACAAATTGCCAACCAATGTACCTGAACAGATAATCTCTCTATTTCTTTTTATAACAACTCTGTCATTAAAAGAAACAGAATATCCATCCATAAACAATTTAGAAACCGAAATCAAATTCTTTCTAAATGTGGGTACATAAAGATAATTTCTCAAAACCAAAACTTTATTTCTATCAAATGATAAATAAACGTCTCCCAGTGCAATAGCTGCTACCTTTGTAGCATTGCCCATGTAGATGGTAATTTCTCCTTCAGCTAGTCGTCGGGTTTCCTGGAACCCCTGCAAAGAATTGCAGACATGATCAGTGGCTCCCGTATCTAAACACCAGGTACCGGTAGATAACATCACTAAATATGTTTCAACGACTAAGGTAGAAGATATACCTTTGTTCTGCTTAAGGTTGGGGAAGTCTTTCTTCCCATGTCCAGTCTATTTACAAGTGAAGCACTTGCCTTTTGGCTTCTTCACTCCTCCCTGAGATCCTCCCACCACCTTTGCTCCACCTTGTTTCTTCTTCTCCTTGCCTTTCGGCTTAGAAGTAGAAACCTTCTGAGCAACCATGGTTTCCTGCCTAGCAGCTCGATTCTAGTATCCGAAAAGTTCCTTTTCCCCAGAATCATCCGCAGGCATAGGAGGACACTCATCGACAGTTAAGACACTATCCAAATTTCTTTTCCAATCAATATTATTTGGGTACAGTAAGTTTGTTTCCTTTAGCATCATAGTAAGTGGGTTGAAAGCCATTTGAAAATCCTAAGAATCACAATGATCAAAATATTAGATTTCAAATATTATTGATTCCTCAAAACAATAAAATTTCGAAATCAACTAACACCTCAAAACACCGAGAATATCGCATGCCACGATAGTGTGGACGTATACGAATTCTTCATTTGTAAGAGGAGGTTTTACCCATTAATTTTATTATCTTGTCAACCTTACTTTTTGACAAATAAAATTAATAGTTGGTTCCTCTTTGGCCCTACAAATAAAAGCAGTGACTCCGATGGGGAGGATACTTTTTATTTGCATCTAAGTGTGCACCATTACATGATACTAAAGGAATTATCTCGGATTATTTGCCTTACTGATGGGGAAGTACGCACGCTCCTAAATAATTTCCTATAACCATTATTTGACCTAGTGATCTGCAAACAAACTCATCCTATGGGGAGGAAGGCACTCAGAGCCGACACGCAAGTTTGTTGTATCACACGTCAAATTATAATGGAGGCCGCGGGAATTAATTAAAATATCCCTCTCACACTTAGTAAATTGAAAATGAGAAATTTTCAAGCACACACAACATGCATATAAAACAAATCAGCAATAAATATGGAAAAACAGAATTTTTCCAACTATTATGGCTTTGTTCTCCAATATGCGTCCCATCGTGTCGCCACCTCGTCCGCTCCACCTTTTCCCGTGCGCAAGTCACCAAAGCGATCCGAGCCGAGATAATCTATTTTAATTTACATCCATCGATCCTATACTCCACGAAGGAGTGTACAAATAATCTAGATCGAAAGTAAACTAAAATGATCGGCTAAACAATGTCGTATTTAATTACAAAAATTAAATACTAATCTAGCCTCGTCAACCCTAAGGATTCAAATGATATACATACAATCACACACAAACAATCACATACACACATATAGCCATAATAGTCGGATCTTATGCCTACAACCAAAAAGTTAGCCTACGCACATCCTACTATTATACGGCATGCTCAATATATGATATGTGCATGAAAGTAACCGAATTCAAAACACACAAAACCGGAAACCGTGGCTATGATACCAGTTGTTGGTAACTCATGCTTCTCGGAGAGGCTCATCGTCTCCCATGTCCCCGGATTAAAATTTTCACTAATGAAAACTAATCCGGATGGGATGAGTTTCCTAAGCACAACCAATTCGTCGTCGTACTAACGACTTGAGCGATTGCTTGAACAAACCAGTTGTTCAAGCAACACAACTCTTCTAGTCGATTAGCCGCAGAAAAGACGACAGACGGATCGCCGGTTTTTGTGTTTGTCTTCGGGGTCCATGATTATACAAATACATACAAATGTAAACTAGTATAATCAACACATACTAACATAAAGAACATAAGCTAGTATATTAATAAGAACATGCAAAGATCAATAATAAAAGTTGTAAAACTTTTATACCTCTCGATCTTCTATCGTATGTCCTATCCTCCTCGTGGACGTCGTGTGGGCGAAGATCCTCCACGAGTTGAAGATTCCTAGATCACGTTCTTCCCTTCCTTGAACGCTCCGAACAAAGAGAAGAACCAAACGAAAACTCCTTCTCCTATCTAGAATCGGCCACCAAGCCAAGGAACTTGATATAACCGCCGGCCAAGGAGTAGGTTCTTGAGCACCGGCCAACCTTGAAGAATAGTTGTCGCTGGCCACCAAGGAGAAAAGAAGAGGGCGCCGGCCAAGAGCTCCAAGGATAAAACCTATCCCTTGTTTCCACCGGCCAAGGAGAAAAGGAAGAAGGGAAGAGCGCCGGCCAAGGTTGAAAGGAAGAAGAGGGATAGGTGCCGGCCACACCTTAGGAAGAAGAAGGGATCTTCTCCTCTTGTTGCCGCCTACTCCTAAATCCAAACCCTAGCCGCCCAACCAAAAGCTTCCTTAGGGTTTCTTGCCGCCCAAGCTTAGGTAGGCAAAACCCTAATCTCTCAAGGAAAACTAACAACCTTTTCATTAAGTTGTTGACGCCCACCTTAGAGCCTTATTTATAGAGTTAGGCTTAAGCCTCCTTTAATCTCCACCGTCGGATCTAGGGATTTAATCTCCACCATCGGATCTAGGGTTTCATCCCAACCGTCGGATCTAGGGTTTCATCCCAACCGTCGGATCTAGGGTTTCATCCCAACCGTCGGATCTAGAGATTTAATCTCAACTGTCGGTTCTAGAAATTTAATATCAACCGTCGGTTCTAGAGATTTAATCTCCACCGTCGGATCTAGAGATTTAATCTTAACCGTCAGTTCTAGAGTTTTGTTTTACATCCTTGGATCTAGAGCTTCATGAGGATTATATTAGGCTATGATAGGGACCATGAGGAGGAGTTGGATCTTGGCCACCCGATGGATCGGAACCACACAAACTTGATCCATCAATGATGTTCCATTCCACTAGAGGATCATCATTGAATTACCTCACCAACCCCCATAAATTTATATGGGCTCCATATATTATTTGTACATTCATCTTCCCGTATTTAAGATATCGAATATCCGTCAATTGATTGATTTACTGACCATCAATCATTTAACATCTAACTCCTCGAGTAGTACCACTCAACCTTATCATCATGTCGACTAAGTCAACCTGCAGGGTTTACATGATGAACCTTATGAGCTCCTCAAGGGGACATCATCAACCTAATATATAGGACACGGTTTCCTCCTATAATCAACGGCACACCATATAAATAATATCATTTCCCAACTTACCGGGCATATTGATTTAATCCAAAGAAATCTCACCCTCTGGTAAATCAAAGAAATAAATACTAAGTACATATGCCCGTTATTATATCGGGATTAAGAGCATGTACAACATAATATCCGAGGTCCGATTCAATTATGTAGTCAGCAATAAATTGAATTACCTCTATGTCGATCCTACTCAGTACACCTAAGTGTACTAGTGTAACTCTATGTTCAAGACAAAATAATACCAAGCTACACTACAACCATGCCAATGGTTTGTCCAAAACCATCTTGGTTGTGAGCCTCTACTTATATTCTACAAGTGACTGATAACATGATCTTCTGTGTCACACCAAGCACCATGTTATCTACAATATAAAATATTAGACAATATGCACACATATAATAAATATAAAGTGCAAACAATGATCATGTGATTCTTATTTCAAAATAAAAATGTTCATACAAAAAGAGCTAGACTTTCAGTATACATTCCAACACTGATGGCTTGAGTAGTCGACTGCCATGGAGGGCAGTCGACTGCTGATCGAGATTGTGGGAGCAGAACGCTCGGTAGCCGACTGGTCAGTAGGCTATGGTCTTGACAATTGATTGATGAGTAATGACAGTTGACTGTCAGTGTATCCGTTGGCTTGGATGTCAATGTGGATTAAGTCGTTGTGAGATAATGACATTGTTAGCAGTTGACTAGGGCCTTATGGCAGTCGACTGCCAGGTACGAAATCAGTCCAATGCAGGTTATAAAGGAGCAACTCGTGGAGAATTTCACTATGGTTCTTTGAGAGATTTCTTGAGGAGATTTGAAGGCAAAGTGCAGGCACATTTCAGGGTCCTTCAAGATCATTCAAGCAACCAATAAGTAAAGCATTCGAAGCCCTAGTTTGTAAAGTGTTCTTTATATTTTGGTTGTATTTGTTTGTTTCATCTTGTATTACATGTGTAATCATTGTAAGAGATTTCTCCACCTCCGGATTATTCCGAGAATGAGTTATTAGTGGTGGTGTTTGCATCGCTAGGGCTCATCCGAGCTTGACCAGTGGAGTAGGTACCCTAAGGTTCCAAACCACGTTATATTCTTGTGTATTGCTCGTTGTGTGTATTTGTTTTTGTTATTACTATTTCCGCTGTGTATACTAACATTTGTAGCAAACACGATCGAATTTCGTCAGTCAACCAAAGACGCACTATTTACCCCCCCCCCCTACCCCACCCCAGCGACGTCAAATTCCTAACACCAAAGATTTATTTTAAGGAAGTGACTGTTAAAAGAGTCGCAAAGGCCACAAATTAAATACAATGAATTTATTCTTACATGCTAATGTTTTATTATTTTCTGAGTCTTATTGTAAATATTAATGCTTCTGTTATAAAGTTTTTGTACGAATTTTAAATAGTTTATAAGAAGTTTTTTCATCTTTAATATTATCATGAAAGAAAAAAAATTAAACTCCGGGACTATAATATAGTGGTAAAGTATTCATGCAGATTCTCAGAAATTCTTAAGTAGATCCTTAATTACTGTATATTTGTGTACTTTTTCTCAAATAAGAGTCGGTCTCCTAGGATATCGGGTCTACTGAGACAGTCTACACTAGCACTCGTCTAATTTATCACTTTCTTGATAGGGACAGCTGAGAAGCATCGTTAATTAATATGACGGTTCCCTATGAAAGAAAAAATTTAGAGGATTTTGATAATGATTCATTAAAAAGATCATAAGTCATGAAATAGAAGTCTGCGAGCTACCAATTAATCCATATTAAAAGCTTAATGTGTTGTATGTATTTTGTATTTGTTTGATTTCTAATGCAAATGTTCTGTTGTGACCTTAAGAATTAGTTTTATATTCACAGGGAAAGGTGTGAATAATATATGAATTATGTTATTCAAACAAAATGAAGGAAAGGTGTTTATTATAATTGTATATATGAATGATATAATCGTTGTTGGAATGCTAGTGGAAATGATATATTATAATTGTATATATGAAATGGTGCTACAATTGTTGGAAATGATATAGATGAGATTAAACACCAGGAAAATTAATCAAGAATTATGTTTAATATGATGGATTTGCGTTAATTGAAATATTTTTTATGCATTCTAGTGGCTCAATCATCACGTAGTATATTAATGTCAGAGAGGGATAATATATACTAGTCAACTTGTAAATCAAGAAGTTCAGTATATTATAGAAGATATCAACGATTAGTTTGCAGGCTAATTAATCCCTCGTGTTTGATATTTCATATATTGTGATTTTTTTAAGAATCACATGCATGCATGATCTTTGTGAGCATCAAATGGAGACATTAAATCACATCTTAAAATGTTACAAAGGTTATCTTGGTCGAGGTTTACTTTCAATAGACAATGTTATAGAATTAAATTGTAGTACTAATAGAGATTGAGCTGTATTTTTAGATGATCGATGGTCTACCATGTTAATTGGAGGTAGCCTTATCTCAAAGAGAAGCTGAATATGCTCTTTCCGTGTTAAATTTGAATATCTTATTTGTGATAATAAAAAAACCATTAAATCACTAATATATCTAGTTTAATATGACAAAACTAAGCCCATATAGATCTTGATATACATTTCATTAGCTCCGAAGTATAATGCAGCGGAGCGGTAGGACGTCTACATAGATAACCAAGAACCACTATTAAAAATGTACCTTTTAATGACGAGAAATCTCATTGTTAAAGAGTCAATTCTCGTAGTTAATGAGTTTTAACAACGGTAATAAATACCATAGGAAGTTATCACTAAAAGGTCCTGTCGAGAAAAAATTAATAACGAAAATAAAAGTACCGTCGTTGATAGCACTCGACGACGATATTCACTACCGTCGTTATTGATATTGACGACGGATTTATATACCATCATTATTGGTAGTAACGACGATCATATGTACTGTAGTTAATAACAACAACGACGGTTATTTGTACCGTCGTTAATAATTTAATATCATTTAATTGTTTAACGACGGTTAAACATACTGTCGTTAATGGCATCAATGACGGTCATCATATAGGTGTTATTTCATCATTATTATCTATACACAATTCACAATATATATTAATGAATGTTAATAAAAATCAAAATATAATATATCAAAAATTAAAACATCATATATATTAACATGTCATCCATCAGTACTTGTACATCATTAAACTTATAAAATTAACATCCATTTATATCGAGAATATTTCTCTAAAATCTTCATATTAATGTTGACATTCTTAAAAGCTCCAAAAAAAATCTGTCCCCAACAAATATGTCATCCTCTTCAACTCTAGCATTTGGGAGTGAGTTTTTATCCTTTGTATCAACACTTTTCTGATGAGATGGCGGTGACATTTCTCTTTCTTGATGAAGATTTGAAATATCAGTAGAGTCTTGGCTGAATTTTTCTTCGTAATGATCATTAGCAATTCCAGAAATATTTCTTGTAAATCAAAGTACACAAAAAACAAAAAGTCTAGCACATCTAACACAACCAATCGTAAAAAGGGTATTTTAACATCGAGAATTCAATAGTTTCTACCTCAGCATCAGCAAGTTATCGAGATAACTGTTAGAATTAATTACAGTGACAAAACATATGGTTAAGATCTTTCTACCTTTAGTTTCTTTGTCCTTTTTCTTTTTCTTAAGAACCTTCCCTGAGGATCCAATACGAAGATATGTCATGATTTTAACAATTCAGTTAAGAATAGAACTATCCAGGCTGGCATTGACCATTTCTTGTAGAACCAAAGGGACCCAACGTTAGCTACCTAACAAATTAAGAATGAGAAAATAACAAGCTAGAGTGGAAGAAATTTGCCTCTGGGCAGTCAGGTTTGCTCCTATGAAGAGTGGTAGGGATATCATGTGATAAACCTTCCTCCTGGAGAAAAATACAAATTATAGTTACATATGTAAAAAGACTAACAAACCAGAACTAGTTGAATAAGAAGCCAAGCCTTAAAAACCATATCCCAAAAATTCATTTATAAAGAAGTATAAGGCCAAAAGGCAAGGAAATATGTGTTATTTTCCTATTAAATCCATGCATGCCTGAAAGAATGAAACCTAGAAGTGAACCTGTAGCTCCCCTTGCATTTTTTTTAAAAAAAAGTTGAATAACTAGCTAGATAACAAAAACAAACTTCAGCCAATGTAGGTGTTCTCTCTCATGCAACCCATGCCAAGAGTATACTGCATCACATCACACACTTCAATTAAATGAAAAAATAATAATATAAACAATACATTTAGAAGCTAAAAACACTTACACAAAGAAATTAAAGATTTATAAACCTATTTCCTCATCTTTGATAAGCTTTGAGGATATCACCTGTATCGGTGGACATTGAATCTCTCTCCGTTAACATATGATATGAGTATCGAGGATATGTCTTTGTCACTATGTGCCAACCTTTTGAGGTATTATCTTTCACATAAAACGCTTGTGATGCTTGAGTGGCCAATACAAATTGCTCATTTGATTTCAACAACCGTTGACAATTTACACTAACAAAGCCATATTTATCCACTTTGACCCCCCTTTTTCTAGAATGCACATCAAACCACTTGCATTTAAAGACCACAATTCGCCTTTCACCACGAAATTGCAATTCAATAATTTGTGACAATACTCCATAATAGTCAATATTTTCGGTGTCATAATTTCCAACGACGAGAATACCACTATTTTGTGTCCTTAGGCCTTTGTTATGCCCTTTAGTATGGAATTTATATCCATTTACTTTACAACACACAAATGACTTCCCATACTATGTAGGCCCACGTGACATAGCAAGTAGATCTTCCATTTTTTTTTTTGTCATTTTTATATAACCTCCCGACCTATATAATTTGAAAAAAAAATCTTACTCTCAAGATATAATTTATTAGTGAAAACAAAGACATGTATATATATATATTAAAAAATGTCACTTACTCTGACTCTGAACCATTAATAAATTGTTTATCCCATTCCTCATCGGACAAAACCAAATTACTAGAAGCACAAATTTGCAAGTAGTCACTGCAAAAAAAAATGGAGTTTAATCATAATTGAAACAACTATATAGAAGAATAAATTTATAGGATACATCCACCGATATTGAACAGGTCCCCCAAGAATAGCTTCCATTGCTAAATGAATCATCAAATGTATCATGATGTCAAAAATTGAGGGTGGAAAAATCTTTTCCAACTTGCAAAGTGTGAAAGAAATTTGTCTTTCAAGCTATTTCAATTCTTCTATATTGAGTGATTTGGAACACAAATTAGAAAAGAACATTGATAGCTCAACAAGAGCTTCATACACTAATTCTGAAAGTAATCCACATGTTGCAATAGGAATAAGATATTCTAGTAAGATGTGACAATCATGACTCTTTAAACACGATATCTTATTCTTGTTAACATTTATATAATCCGCAATGTTTGAACAAAAGCCTTTAGGCATTGTTAATTCTTTAAGAAAAAAACAAAGATGACATTTCTCACCAAAGGATAGTGTGTAAGGTGCAATGGGAAACTCAAAATCATCTCCTATTGCAACAGGTTGTAATTCAGGTCTTATATTCAAGAGTTGCAAATCGAGACGTGTCTTATGGTTATCTTTAGTCTTGCCTTTAATATCCATAATTGTTCCAAGAACACTGTCACATATATTTTTCTCAATATGTATTACATCCAAATTATGTCTCAATAACAATGTTTCCCAATATGGTAGCTCAAAGAATATACTCTTCTTATTCCAATTATCACCCCGTTTGTCATGAGATATTTTTGTCTTTTCTAGTAGTGTCCTTACTTAAGATTATGCCTTTCAAATCTTGAACTTGACTTAAAATATCTTTTCCCGAAATTGATTTAGGCGGAAATCTCATTTCAACTGTACCATCAAAGGAATCCTTATCTTTGCGTCATTTGTTGTTCAATGGGAGATAACGTCGATGACCCATGTTGCACTCTTTACTACCATGTGTCAATCTCATTGAGAAAGTATCCTTATTACAACAAGGACATGCTAACTTCCCTTTTGTACTCCATCCAGATAAATTTTCATATGCCAGAAATGTTGGTGCAGGGGCACTAGATAATCGAACCTGTGTTTTGATTATGGCAAAGACACAAAGTTAAGTTTACATCGTTATCTCACGAGCTAAATCGAGTGTGCAGAAAATTACTAAAGCTAGAGCTGAAGGCTAGCGACACCCGGAGGAAGCCGCGGTGGTCGAGCGACACTCGAGTGACTTCGGAGGGAGCCGAAGGAATCGAGTCGAAGGCCGGAAGCGAAAGCGACACAGTAAGAATCGAGGTAAGCTCGTGTGAGTGAGAGATGGTAAGGTCGTGTCCTCTGTACGGGGATGACTGTAGGCGGCGATCCAACTAAAACTTCCTGTGGAGGGTCTAGGTCGAGATCAGACGGTTAGAAACCGTCGTATTTATCATTTTCCGAGCTAACCTCTTATTGCAGGGAAGTGGCCAAGCTAGCAGTCGACTATTGGACATGGAGCATTCAACTGATGCCCATCAGTCGACTGATGGGAGGCATCAGTCGACTGATGACGACGATTCAGCTTTTGCGCTAGGTCAAAACGGATAACGTTTGACGCGGCCACTTCGCGATAAAATTTGGACAACTTCATGATCCGTTCCGAAAAAGAGGAGACAAATTCAGAGGCCAAAATCTATAAAAGGAGGGGAGGATTCCATCTCCATATCACATCAAGTTTATTCATCAAGTGCTCCTACAACGCCAACGCTCCAACACCGTCATAACGCCGACGCCATTTACATAACCTCGAGATCTTCTTCATCGGGCAAGAACATCTAGTAATTTATTTTAATATTGTATTCATTGTTTTTATTCGTAACGAGGTGAGGTAGGCTTGTTGCCTCATCCTCGTATTCCCGGATTTTGTGATCGTTGTCTCCTACCTCCAACGAGGAGGAGACGTTATAGTGCTTTGCCCTCCGTACGCGGTCTAGGACCAATAGGGCCTTGGAGTAGCAACCGCTGGGTTGTGAACCAAGTAAAATAAACGTGTCATTTTATTTTCCGCTGTGCTTACTTATTTACTTGTGTCTCAACGAACGAATTCGACGAAAGATTTACGATCGCTATTCACCCCCCCTCTAGCGACGCTTCTCGATCCAACAATTGGTATCGTGAGCAGGGCGCTCGACGGTGAAACCACCGATCTAGCATGTTTTGGTTTTCTGTTCGTATTTTTCGATTCGTTTTTTTTAGGTCTTTTTCCTCCCGCACTACTAATCCAAGACGAAGTCTTGGTACGTTTCTTTTGGTTGTGTGCTTGCAAGTTTTTCTTATTTGGAGTAGTAAAACGGCCATAACTTTTCGCACAAGTGGACTCACATAACGATCTACCTACCAAATCGAAGCTCTCTGAGAGATATACATTTTTTAGGAGGGTTTACCCTCGTAACAAGCCATTTCCAGCCCCAAAATCCAACGTCTAGTACCCTTTCGGGGGCATCGAAGGTCATAAGTTGTTAGTTTTTGTTAGTTTTTTATTTTTCTCATTTAATTCTGTTTATTTCCTATTTATTTCCTACACTACTAATCCAAGACCAAGTCTTGGAATTCTTTGGATTTTATTCGTGTTTTGCAAGATACTTAATGGCTCACATTGAGGGATATAGCACCACCCGACCTCCGTTCTTTAACGGAGATGATTTCCATTATTGGAAAGGTCGGATGGAGTGTTTCTTGAAAACACAAGTCGAGACTTGGATAATAATCCAAACCGGCTTTGCTCTACCCACCAATGATCAAGGAGAGCCCTTGGATTTCAACAAGTGGACAAATGCAACCAAGAGGCAAATCGAAGTCGATGCAAGAGCAACCCAAATATTACAATGTGGCTTGTCCAAGGAGGAGCTCAACCGCATTGGTCCATTCATTAGCGCCAAAGACCTCTGGAGCAAATTGATTGATCTACACGAAGGGACGCCCGATGCTAAGGTATGTAAAAGAGATTTACTTTTAAATAAATTGTACAATCTAAAGATGCAGGATCGCGAGACCGCCACCCAATTACATGCGCGGATCCAAGACATCGTCAACGGTCTTCACTCGATCGGGCAAGCCATAGAGAACCGAGACCTTATAAGGTATGCTTTAAATGCTTTCCCTAGGACTACCTTGTGGGCATCCATGGTTGATGTCTATAAGGTATCTAAGGACCTTTCGAAGCTTAGGTTAGACGAATTATTTTCCGAGTTTGAACTTCACGAGCAAACTAACGTGGTCCGGGCCGAGAGAGGTATTGCTCTACTTGCAGGACAAAGAAGCAATCCACCTACTAGGCAAGTAGATGAACTTGAACCCGAAGATGAATCGGAGTCCGAATCGGAAAAGGTGGAAGCAATAGTGAACGTAGTGCGGAAGATCGTTCGGAGGGAAAGGAGACTACTAAAGAATCAAAAGAGGGCACAATTCAAATCAAATCGAAAGAAGGCTTTTCATGCAACATGGGACAACGAAGAAGGCGACGACATAGCATGCATGGCAAGACCCGAAGAGTCCGAGTCAGAGTCCGAATCCGAATCCAATTACAACACCGACTCCGAACTCGAAGACTACTTCGAGAAGCAACTCAAAGCCGAACCAAAAGAGAAAATTAAGGTTAGCCACTCACTAATTCATACGCTTTACAATACAATTAAAATGCTTAATAGGAAATTAACTAAGTCCGAGTCTAGGGTTGATGTTAGTAATATATATGAGAGATGTCCTAAGGCAATCGCCTTATGTATGAACCATTTATATGATAAATGAAGATTCACTATTTGAGTATACATGTTTCATGTATTTGATTGGATCTTAAACTCATTTACTGAATGTCCACGATGCGATTCACAACATGAGAGAATTTGTGATTGGATCACAACTAGTGAGTATCTCTACATGTGTAATTGTGATGTATCGGAAATATCCCTAGTCGATGAATTGATGAATTTGGACACCATCAATTCTGTCGAGACTAGCACGAGGTAAACTCCTTGGTGTATCCAAGCAGCTGATTCTCACTGGCTGGAGACATTGTGATGTTCGGAGTTAATCGTGGATGCTAGTTATGGTAACTAGTTCATTGGAGTAACCAGTCGTAAGACTTCATATGGTTCTCTGCATATATAGATATGTCAATGAAGTTCTTACTGTAGCTTAAGTGCGATGTTCCTTTGACTTGCGGTATTCAAGTCATCTTGATCATGGAGACTTATGCTTTGACATCTTAAGCAAACATCTCTAAGGAGATGTGGACCCGGGATGATTGGGTATAAGTCGAAATGATCGAAGGTGTTTGAATAGCTTATAAAGGATTCACCACTCCTTGCGAGGAGATGTATACCCATGGCCTCTCGTTGGATTGTTACTAAAGTCTTTGGCCAAAGCATTAGATGTTTAGAGTAAGGTACTCTTCGATACATGTGGAGTAACTAGAATCCGTAGGACGAGGAAATGATACTTGGGCTAGGTGTGACGTAGTCAGCCTAGTGGGGACTGACACTATAGACCATGTCCTGAACCAAGTGGGTATAAGATGAGTGAAGGGAATGGGGCACGCGAATCATTCGTGTGAAGGGTTTGAAATAGTTACGGATCAACCAGTTGATCTTTTCGGTTAATTGGGGATCATGATGTACTACTAGGTGCCACTCATGATCGTTCTATAATTAATGGTTAATTATAGGCGACCAACATAAAGCGAGAACCTATTTGGTCACCGCTGTGGCGTAATCCAAAGGATTTAAAACGAGCTTGAGAATGGGATTCTCAGACCGAGAGAAACTAGGTTTGGTTGGACCAAACATGAAGCGAGCATGAAATCGTTTCAGTCGCAATGGAAGCGTGGATGGGTCGTGTCTTATGAAGACATAATGGATGAACCAAAATGGTTTGGTTCTAATCCAATGGAGGAGAATAAACCAAAGGGTTTGGTTTATTTTAAACGAATGAACCAAAAGTTAGTTCGGTTCGTTTTAACTTAAAATAAACCATCATGGTTTGGTTTATTTTAACTTATCTTAATGGAGCGGGTTAACAGGCCTAATGGTTATGATCCAATAACCATTAAGAGAATTAGTTCTCTATAAAAGAGGGCTTAAGGGATAATTAAGCCCTAATCCAAAACCCTAGCAATAATTGCCACCCACCTCTCCTTGGAGACTCTCGGTGCCAACCCCCATTGCCGCCCAGCCCCTTGTGCCGCCTTCCAGCTCCTTGCCGGCGTCCAAGCTTCAGCCGGTGATCCTCCGGCGATCCTCCGGTGATCTTCCTAGGCTTCGGTGATAAGGTGAGCACTTGGCTTCCCTTGTTTGGCCGGCGCCTACTCCTCCACCAAAGCTGTCCAATTTTCTGGACAGCTTGTTCTCTTCTCGTCGGAGCATCGTTTGGACGACGGTTAGAGCTCCGACAGCGCCTAACTTACCGGGGATTCGATCTCCGGTAATTCTTTGAGGTGGAGGACGAAGGATTCGTCAATCGGTTGACGAATACCTCTCCGGAGAAGCGAGTTTTGAGGACTCGTTTTGGATCCGAATTTGGATTCGGAACGTGATCATCTCTCGATCACGTCGTCTTCAACACGAGGCTAGTAACCCATACGAAGACGAAGCTCGTGGCTTAGCGAAGTCATCCTAAGGATACTCGGCGTGGACACGGATAGAGACGATTCTAGCGAGGATCGTTCCGGTTGATGTCATTCCCGCTACACGTAATACGAAAGGTATAACGTAGTTAAATTTCCTTTTATTGCAAATTTAAATTTACGGTTATGTCTACACTTGTTGTACTATGCATGTGTGTGTTGTATGTATTGTAATAAATGTAGATTTATTATTTTTATTTCTTCCATTACAAGTTTATTTAAACATGCTCAACACACACTTGTCACATGTGCCGAAACCTAACAAAGGGTATCGTGAGCCAAGTCAGTGTTTCACATAATCGTAAAATTATTTTGGCGATGATAGTCATAATGTTATTTCTGGAAATTTTCTAATTTTGGAAATTTAGAAGTATTTATGGAAATTTTTCAATTTTGGAAAGTCTAGAAGTATTTATGGAAATCTTCCACTTTTGGAAAGTTGGAAGTATTTATGGAAATTGATATTTTCCATAAATAAAATATTTGATTAGATTTTGGAAATTTGTTTCCTAATTTAATCTTGATTTGATTTGGGAAATCAAATCTTAAAATATTTTTATTTCCATAAGTAGTTTTGATGATTTAGGAAATTGGTTTCCTAAATTGACTTTCCTTAATCAACTATTTCCATAAGTAAAATATGTGATTAGATTTGGAAATTTGTTTCCTAATTTAATCATGATTTGATTTAGAGAATCAAATCTTAAACATATTTTATTTCCATAAATAGTTATGACATATAAGGAAATTATTTACATGACATAATTGTATGTCATGTAATTGCATTAGATGCATATCATTATGCCATGCGTGTCGTGACATGTAGATGTATGCCATGTATGTCATGCCATGTAGATAATAGTTATTTGCATGCAAAGAGGATGAGACATAAAAACCCTAACTCAATATTAAAGCCTACACCTTCCATTAATATTGTTAGAACCAGAGTTCCGTTTCTTGTTCGGGTTGTTGGACTCTCTCCAAGCTCGGCTCGAACCCGAACATGTTCAAACCATGGAATAGTTTAATACTAATATGGTAAGAGTCAGAGGTCAATTGTTAGCTTTGGTTGTTGGACTCTCTCCAAGCCGGGCTAATTGGTTGAATGCGCTCTAACCATATTAAAACTATTTCTCGATTAATGGGTTGGCTTTAACCTGGAGCATCGGCTTGTTGGACTCTCTCCAAGGTCGATGTAAAGGAAGGTGAAGTTGGGTGCTTTGTATATGATGCATACTTGTTAATGTGTTAACAACCCGATGTATGTGTGAACATTCAATTAGTTGATAGCATATTGTGATAGTTGCATATATGTGATATGCAATCGGTATAGTTGATACCTACCGTCGTAGTTATGAATGACTTATTGGACTCTCTCCAAGGTTGTTCAAATCTATGATGGATATCAGCCCATTCGGAGATGGACCTACGATCTCCCGAAGTGATTTTGGGGTTTTTGAAATTCAAAAAATGAATGGAATTTATAAATGTATATTGATGCATTTTAAAATCATTTTCTCATATATGCTCGTTTTGTATTTCTAGGTCAATAAATTGATCATGACGTCTTTGAATTTGCGCACTATTTTGGATTCGAACAAACTGACTGGGCCTAACTTCCTGGACTGGCTTAGAAACCTGAGAATTGTTCTCAAGGCAGAAAAGCTTGCATATGTCCTTGAAGAGCCTCTTCCCAACCGTCCTAAGGACGATGCAACTCCAGACCAAATGTTGGTCTATCAGAAGCATGTGGCAGATTCTGAGCTGGCGAGTTGCATCATGCTAGCGGCGATGGTACCTGAGCTGCAAAAGCAGCATGAGCATATGGATGCTAATACTATGGTCTTTCATCTTCATGAGTTGTTCGATGAGCAAGCGAGATCCGAAAGGTTCGAGGTCTCTAGGCTCCTCTTCACCAAAGGAAGGTTCTCAGAGTATGATTTATGCTAAAGATGAACGGGTACATCGAGCGGCTAGCCACCCTCGGGTTTGTGATGGATCATGAGTTAAGTATTGACTTAATTCTACATTGTTTTCCCAAGAGTTTCCCACAATTTGTGATGAACTATCGGATGAACAAATTGGAATCCACTATTCCCGAGCTCCTCAATATGCTGAAGACTGTGGAGCCTTCTGTGAAGCATGAGGAGAAGGCGGTTCTGTTAGTTGATTCCTCAAAGAAAGGTTCTAAGAGGAAGGCAAAAGAACAGAAGAAAGGGAAGAATAAAAAAGGCAAGAAGGCGTAAACCAACAAGAAAAAGGGCACTTGCCATCATTGTGGCAAGGAAGGCCATTGGCGAAAAAACTGCAAGATTTATCTTGAGTCCATGAAGAAGAAGAAGGCATCCGATGCCCCATCCTCTTCAGGTATCTTCGTTATTGATTGTCATTCTATTTCCTTAGACACTTGGGTATTGGATACTGGGTGTGGCTCACATATATGTAATGACATACAGGCCTAAGGAATAGAAGAAGACTTGTCAGAGGGGAGTCAAATTTGCGAGTTGGCAATGGAGCAAAGGTTGTTGCGGTCGCCATCGGAACTTATTTGCTGAAGCTCCCTAGTGGACTGGTCTTGGAACTGGACAATTGCTATTATGTTCCTTCTCTAATAAAGAACATTGTTTCTATTTCCTGTTTAAATAGAAATGGTTTCCATTTGACATTTAGTAACAATTGTTGTTATATAACTTTGAATGACGTACTTTATGGAACTGGAAATTTGAGTAATGGCATTTATACGTTGGACGTATCCAGTGACATTTTCAATATTGAAGCGAGCAACACGCGTGCTCAAAAGGATAATCAAATAGACTCCTATATGTGGCATTGTCGTCTTGGCCATATAAGCAAGAAACGCATGTCCGAATTACACCGATGTGGAATTCTGGAATCGTTTGAATTGGATTCATACGATACATGTGAATCATGCTTAAAAGGCAAGATGACCAAGTTACCTTTTACTGGAAAAGGTGAACGAGTGGGAGAGTTACTAGGTCTAATACATACTGATGTATGTGGACCTATGTCAACTCAAGCTTTAGGAGGCTATAACTACTTCATTACCTTCACCGATGATCACTCACGGTTTGGGTATGTGTTCTTGATGAAACACAAGTCTGAAGCCTTTGAAAGGTTCAAAGAATTCAGAAATGAAGTAGAGAAACAATATGACAAGAGTATTAAAATACTTCGATCGGATCGAGGTGGTGAATACTTGAGTCAGGAGTTTCTTGATTACCTAAGAGACAATGGTATATTGTCTCAATGGACTCCGCCATATACACCACAGCATAATGGTGTATCTGAAAGGCGTAACCGGACCTTGTTGGACATGGTCAGGTCAATGATGAATCATGCGAATCTTCCCAAGTCCTTTTGGGGTTATGCACTTCAGACAGCTGTTTACTTGTTAAACAGAATGCCTACCAAGTTAGTCTCAACTACTCCATATGAGATATGGAATAGTAAGAAACCTCATGTATCTTACTTGAAGATATGGGGTTGTCCTGCTTATGTGAAGCGGACAGTATCAGACAAATTGGATGATAAGTCTGATAAATGTCTATTTATTGGATACCCTAAGGAAACAAGGGGTTACCAATTCTGGATCAGACTAGGGTTTTATCCCCTAAAACCCTAAACCAAATCACACTACAACCACGCCAATGGTTTGTCCAAGACCATCTTGGTTGTGAGTCTATACTTATATTCTACAAGGAACTGATAACATGATCTTCTATGCCTCACCAAGCACCACATTATCTACAATGTAGAGTATTAGACAATATGCACATATAATAAATATAAAGTGCAAACAATGATCATGTGATTCTTATTTCAAAATAAAGATGTCCATACAAAAGGCTAGACTTTCAGTATACATCCCAACAATCTCCCACTTATACTAAAAGACTATGCTGTCATCACACTGCCATACATCAGATTCCCCTTCCCTCCACATGCCTATCAAAGCTCTCGCTAGAAGGGACTGAGTGAAAGGGTCTACCAGGTCATCCTCTGATGCAATCTAGGCGACAGCAAATTCTACCTCCTTTACGATTTCTCGTATCAGGTGGTACTTGCGCTCTATGCATTTACTTACCTTATGGACTCGTGGTTCCTTCGAGTTTGCAATTGCACCATTATTATCACAATAAATTGTGATAGTTCTGGGCAAACCAGGAATCACATCCAAGTCCATCAGGAAGTTCCTGAGCCACACAGCTTCTTTGGTTGCCTCATAGGCTACCACATACTCAGCTTCCATGGTGGAGTCCGCCACGCATTTCTTCTTGACACTCCCCCATACTATGGTTCCACCTCCAAAAGTAAACACAAACCCCGAGGTAGACTTACTGTTGTCCCTATCTGATTGAAAATCAGAATTCGTGTAACCCACAGGGACTAATTGATCTGCCCGATAAACAATCATATAATCCCTAGTCCTTCTAAGGTACTTCAATATATGCTTTACCACAGTCCAATTTCTCTGTCCAGGATTACTCTGATATCTGCTAACCATGCCCACGGCAAAGCAGATATCTGATCTCGTACATAGCATAGCATACATGAGGCTTCCTACTGCCGAAGCATAAGGAACCGTCTTCATCTCCTCTATCTCCTTTGATGTTTTGGGACACATCTCTTTAGATAAAGGTACTCCATGCCTAAAAGGTAGAAAACCTTTCTTGGAGTTCTGCATGCTAAAACGAGAAAGGATAATGTCAATGTATGAAGCTTGAGATAAGCACAACATCCTTTTCTTGCAATCCCTTATCACCTTGATCCCAAGGATGTGTCCCACTTCTCCCAAGTCCTTCATGTCAAACAGTTTGGACAACCATACCCTTACATTTGATAACACTTTGATATTGTTGCCAACTAACAAAATGTCATCTATGTATAGTACAAGAAATAACACTACGTTTCCGTCACATCTTTTGTATACACATGGCTCATTCGGACTTTGAATAAATCCATATGACTGGGTTACCTCATCAAAATGGATGTTCCAAGATCTCGAAGCTTGCTTCAATCCATAAATGTAAGGGTTTCATCCCAACCGCCGGATGAAACCCTTACATTTATACCAACCGTCGGATCTAGGGTTTTATCCCAATCGTCGGATCTAGGGTTTCATCCCAACCGTCGGATATAGGGTTTCTTCCCAACCGTCGGATCTAGAGATTTAATCTCAACCGTTGGATCTAGAGATTTAATCTCAACCGTCGGATCTAGAGATTTAATCTCAACCGTCGGATCTAGAGTTTTATGTTCCATCATTGGATCTAGGCTCCTGGAGGTTTTAATAAGGCTACGATAGGGACCATGAGGAGGAGTTGGATCTTGGCTACCCGATGGATCGGAACCACACAAACTTGATCCATTAATGATGTTCCATTCCACTAGAGGATCATCATTGATCTACCTCACCAACCCCCTATTATATGGGCTCCATATATTATTTGCACAACTATCTCCCCGTGTTTAAGATATCGAATGTCCGTCAATTAATTAACATCTAACTCCTCGAGTAGTACCACTCAACCTTATTATCATGTTGACTAAGTCAACCCGCGGGGTTTACATGATAAACCTTGTGAGCTCCTCAAGGGGACATCATCAACCTAATATATAGGACACGGTTTCCTTCTATAATCAACGGCACACCATGTAAATAATATCATTTCCCAACTTACCGGGCCTATTGATTTAATCTATAAATCTCACCCATTGGTAAATCAAATAAATAAATACTAAGTACATGTGCCCGTTATTATATTGGGATTCAGAGCATGTGCAACATAATACCCGAGGTCTGATTCAATCATATAGTCAGCAATAGATTGAATCACCTCTATGTCGGTCTTGATCAATACACACAAAATGTACTAGTGTAATTCTATGGTCAAGATAAACCAATACCAAATCACACTACAACCATGCCAATGGTTTGTCCAAGACCATCTTGGTTGTGAGTCTATACTTATATTCTACAAGGAACTGATAACATGATCTTCTGTGCCTCACCAAGCACCACATTATCTACAATGTAGAGAATTAGACAATATGCACATATAATAAATATAAAGTGCAAACAATGATCATGTGATTCTTATTTCAAAATAAAGATGTCCATACAAAAGGCTAGGCATTCAGTATACATCCAAACAATCTCCCACTTATACTAAAAGACTATGCTGTCATCACAGTGCCATACATCTGATCCCCATGTCCTCCACATGCCTATCAAACACTTTCGCTGGAAGGGCCTTAGTGAATGGATCCGCCAGGTTATCCTCTGATGCAATCTTGATGACAGCTACTTCTCCTCGCTTTACGATTTCTCGTATCATGTGGTACTTGCGCTCTATGTGTTTACTCGCCTTATGGGCTCGTGGTTCCTTCGAGTTTGCAACTGCACCACTGTTATCACAATAAATTGTGATAGTTCTGGGCAAACCAGGAATCACATCCAAGTCCATCAAGAAGTTCCTAAGCCATACAGCTTCCTTGGCTGCCTTAGAGGCTGCCACATACTCAGCTTCCATGGTAGAGTCCGCCACGCATTTCTGCTTGACACTGCCCCATACTAAGGCTCCACCTCCAAAAGTAAACACAAACCCCGAGGTAGACTTACTGTTATCCCTATCTGATTGAAAATCAGAATCCGTGTAACCCACAGGGACTAATTGATCTGCTCGGTAAACCAGCATATAATCCCTAGTAATTCTCAGGTACTTCAATATATGCATTACCACAGTCCAATTTCTCTGTCCAGGATTACTCTGATATCTGCTAACCATGCCCATGGCAAAGCAGATATCTGGTCTCGTACATAGCATAACATACATGAGGCTTCCTACTGCCGAAGCATAAGGAACCGCCTTCATCTCCTCTATCTCCTTTGATGTTTTGGGACACATCTCTTTAGATAAAGGTACTCCATGCCTAAAAGGTAGAAAACCTTTCTTGGAGTTCTGCATGCTAAAACGAGAAAGGATAATGTCAATGTATGAAGCTTGAGATAAGCACAACATCCTTTTCTTGCAATCCCTTATCACCTTGATCCCAAGGATGTGTCCCACTTCTCCCAAGTCCTTCATGTCAAACTGTTTGGACAACCATACCCTTACATCTGATAACACTTTGATATTGTTACCAACTAACAAAATGTCATCTATGTATAGTACAAGAAATACCACTACGTTTCCGTCACATCTTTTGTATACACATGGCTCATCCGGACTTTGAATAAATCCATATGACTGGATTACCTCATCAAAATGGATGTTCCAAGATCTCGAAGCTTGCTTCAATCCATAAATGGACCGATTAAGCTTACACACTAGATGCTCTTTGCCATTAGCAATGAATCCCTCTGGCTGCTGCATATAGATGTTCTCCTCAAGACTTCCGTTAACGAAAGTTGTCTTGACATTCATCTGCCAAATCTCATAATCCATATGAGCAGCTATAGATAAGAGAATCCAGATAGACTTAAGCATAACTACCTGCGAAAAAGTCTCCTCATAATCGATACCCTCTTTCTGAGTATACCCTTTCGCAACAAGCCTAGCTTTGAAGGTCTCAACCTTCCCATCTACTCCTCTCTTTCTTTTGTAGATCCACTTGCATCCAATGGCTTTTACACAATCGGGTGGCTCTACTAGCTCTCATACCTGATTAGAATCCATAGATTCTATCTCAGAATTCATCGCTCTTTGCCAAGATATCGCATCTTCATCTTGGAGTGCCTCGTCATATGTCTAGGGATCAGGTTCATGTTCGCCAGGGACCAAGTCCGAAGACTCTCCCAAGAACATGAATCTATCAGGCTATCTCACCATCCTCCCACTACGACGAGGTATCACCTGTGTATCCTCTGTGACATGCGGTGCAGTGACTTGTGGTATATCCTTTTGTACCGGTGGTACTGAAGTAGCGACTTCCCCTCTTAATTCCTCCAGAACAATCCTACTCTTGGGCTTGTGGTTCATCACATAGTCTTCCTCTAGAAATCGGGCGTTCGTGCTAACTATCACCCTCTGATCTCTAGGATTATAAAACAAACCACCTTTCGTTCCTCTAGGGTAGCCCATGAACATGCACACTTCTGTATGAGGTTCCAACTTACCAGCATCAACCTTCAGCACATGTGATGGACTCCCCCATATCTGAATATGTCTCAGACTAGGCTTTCGCCCAGTCCACAATTATATGGGGGTAGAAGGCACTGATTTAGATGGAACCAAGTTCAGAATATACACTTCCGTATCCAGCGCATACCCCCAGAATGAATCTGGCAACTCAAAATAACTCATCATCGATCTAACCATCTCCATAAAATTCTTATTCCTTCGCTCCGCTACACCATTCTGCTGGGGTGTGCCAGGTGCAGACAATTGGGATTGAATCCCAACCTCTGATAAGTAATTCCTAAACTCTCTCAAGAGGTACTCACCACCATGATCAGATCGTAGGGTCTTGATACTTTTACCTTGACGGTTCTCCACATCAGCCTTGAATTCTTTGAACCTGTCAAAGCATTCAGACATGCGGCGCATCAAGTAAATGTATCCATATCTTGTATAATCATCTATAAAAGAGACGAAATATTCAAAACCACCTCTAGCCTGGATAGACATAGGACCGCACAAATCAGAATGAAACAATTCTAACACATCTTTGGCTCTATGCCCCTTGGCCTTGAAAGGCCTCTTGGTCATTTTACCTTCCAAGCAAGATTCGCAGGTTGGGAGATCCTCCACCACTAATGAACCCAAAGGTCCATCAGCTATCAACCTTTGAATTCTACTCAGGTTAATATGACCAAGCCTTAGATGCCAAAGATATGTTTGGTTCATCTTCAAAGGTTCTTTTCTCTTATTGGAATTAGAAGATGAGTTATTAACTTCTATATGCATCGTGGGAGCTTTTGGTTCAAGAGTATACAAATTGCCAACCAATGTACCTGAATAGATAATCTCACTATTTCTTTTTATAACAAATTTTTCATTAAAAGAAACAGAATATCCATCCATAAACAATTTAGAAACCGAAATCAAATTCTTTCTAAATGTAGGTACATAAAGACAATTTCTTAAAACCAAAACATTATTTCTATCAAATGATAAATGAACGTCTCCCACTGCAATAGTCACCATCTTTGTAGCATTGCCCATGTAGACGGTAATTTCTCCTTCAGCTATGTCACGCCCGCCCTTTCCAAGGGTCCGAAATCCGGAGGGGCGGCGCGTGACGCGACCGTACATACATACATTACTTACAGCGGAAGACTTTATACATATTTCGTACTTCTTACAGCGGAAGACTTTAGACTTATTTTTTTTTCTTCTTTTAAAACATAAACATGCATTGACATATATAGATACTTCTTCTTCTTAACATAGAGCATGCATCATAATATATATAGATACTTCTTCTTACTTTTTCCTTACCTCTTCTTATTAACATAGATCATGCATCATAACATATATAGATACTTAGTGCTTAGTTCAAGTTCATAAACATCATCATCATAAGGAGACATAAATAAAGACATCCATAAACGTCATCATCATGGGGAAACATATATATAAGGACATAACGGATCTTCTCCACCATGCCACTACCACACACATTTGGCCCATCCTGTTGCTCCCTTTAGTTTATCCATCCCTTACCCTTATCTGCAGTACGAGGGAAAGATAAACTATAAGCACATAGGCTTAGTAAGATCCTGTCCTACTCACAAAAACCATACATCGACATTAATCATGGCATGTATCATTCATAACATATAAGCAACATAACATGTAACATACATGACGTAAGCAACTTAACATGTAGCATAAGTAACATAAGTAAACATAACATGAATCATCTATAACATAGCAGCATAACATGTATCATCTATAACATAGCAGCATATCATGTAAATATAGGACTTAATCAAACATAACATGCAACATATATAACATAGCAAATCAACATAACATACAACATATATAAACATAGAGGCATAAACATGACATTTCAAACATAACATGCAACATATATATGACATGTCACATAACATACATCATATGTAACCTAGAGGCATAAACATGACATATCAAACATAACATGCAACATATATATGACATGTCACATAGCATGTGAACATAGCAATCAAATCTTGTAAACCTATGCAGGATGCTTTGAAAACATATATTATAAGTACGTAAACATAATCTCAACATATTTGGGCCCGACATTGTACCACTTCTTCATTATCATAGCGCGCATCCCTAAATAGACCTGAGGTAGCAAGTCTCGAACCTACTAGGTTACTAGGCCCGATCTTAGTCCGTCGACCTAGGGCAATCGTCATAGCGTAGAAGCCCATCCTAGGCCCGAGTCTTACTCCATTGACCTAGGGCATCTTGGAGCCCATCCCGTACTAGGCCCGATCTTAGTCCGTCGACCTAGGGGCAATCATACATAGAGGCCCATCCTAGGCCCGAGTCTTACTCCATCGTCCTAGGGCATCTTAGGAGCCCATCCCTTTGGACCTTGTTAAGGTCTTGGTACAAGCCATGCAGAAGGTAAAATACTTATATGCTTTTATTATAACATAGCTTATTTCATTTTGCAAACATAGCATACTTCATTTCATAACATATCATATTTCACTTCATGAACATATCATCCTTCATTTCATAAACACATCATACTTCATTTCATAACATGTCATATTTCACTTCATGAACATATCATATTTCATTTTATAAACACATCATACTTCATTTCATAACATGTCATATTTCACTTCATGAACATATCATATTTCATTTCATAAACACATCATACTTCATTTCATAACATGTCATGTTTCATTACATGAACATATCGTTTTTCATTTTATAATCATATCGTATTTCATTTCATAACATATCTTAAATATCACATACACATAGGGCATGGCATAAGGCATAAACATCAAGAGTAAGTAAACACTAACCTAAAGCATGTTATCTTCATCTAGCATCATTTAATATCACAAGTCAACATGAATTCACCCAACATAAAACACATGTTAACCTAACCTAGAGCATGTTAAAGGACAATGGTTGGCTGAATGGTCCATGTAGGTTTTTAGGGCTAGTCTTTTAACCTAATTCAATTAACATACTAACAACATCATATGCATACAAACATGGAATAAAACTTCATTGGAGCATCCATACAAGAGGGGTGGCCGAATGGTCCTTGTAGGTTTTTAGGGCTAGTCTTTTAACCTAATTCAATTAACATACTAACAACATCATATGCATACAAACATGGAATAAAACTTCATTGGAGCATCCATACAAGAGGGGTGGCCGAATGGTCCTTGTAGGTTTTTAGGGCTAGTCTTTTAACCTAATCCAATTAACACACTAACAACATCATATGCATATAAAACATGGATTAAAGCTTCATGGAGTCATCAAAATAGAGGGGTGGCCGAATGGTTCAAGGGGATTTTAGGGTTAAACCTTTAACTTAATCCATCTAACATACTAACATCATCATATGCATACAAATCATTGTATAAAACTTCATTGAAACATAAAACCAAGGGTGGCCGAATGGTCCATGTAGGCTTTTAGGGTTAGACTTTTAAACTAATCCCTCTAACATACTAACATCACCATATGCATACCATACATAGTATAGAACTTCAATTAATCACCAAAAATGCATGATGACCGAATGGTTCATAGAGGTGTTTAGGGTTAACTTTTAACCTAATTCATTCTATATCCTAACATCATCATTTGCATGTAAAACAAGATATAGAACTTCAATAAAACACTAAAAATCCATGTTGGCCGAATGTATCATAGGGATTCCTAGGGTTAACTTTTAACCCAATTCATTCTACATCCTAACATCATCATTTACATGTAAAACAAGATATAGAACTTCAATAAAACACTAAAAATCCATGTTGGCCGAATATATCATAGGGATTCCTAGGGTTAACTTTTAACCTAATTCATTCTACTTCCTAACATCATTATTTGCATGTAAAAGAAGATAAAGAACTTCAACAAAACACTAAAACCCATGTTGGCCGAATATATCATATGTATTTCTTTTACAAAACATCAATCGAAGCTACTCGTATGCAGGTGAGGGATACTTACATCCTTCGCTTTGCTTTTAGTGGGAAGATGACCTAAGGAAAAAACAAAAACCTAGCCTTCTCCTTGCTTGGATGGGGTTCGTCCAAAGGGTGAAAGTGGAGAGGGAGAGGAATAGATTTCGGTGAGGAAGAAGAAGAGAAGAGGAGAAAATGAATTGTGTAACTCATGCCCCCTCATTCCCCCTATTTATTCACTTGAAGAGTCCCTTGATCTCCCTTACACTTAACCATAATTTCCCCTATTCCTATAATGATAAAATCCTATTGGGCTTCTGGTTAGTGGGTGCATCTATAGGGCTTGGCTATCTCTAGAGGTTTGGGGTTCAATTCCTAGGCCTTGCATCCCTTTTTGGCTTATTTTCTTTCATTTTTGAAAAGGCCCACATAAAGCCCATTATAATCATACAAAAATTCTTATAAAATTTCTAGAGCTTGGGATAAAAAAGGGAAAGGGAAATGGGGAATTCGGCCAAGGATGAGGAAGAAGGAGAATGAAGAAGGAAAATGGGGTTTTACTTCCTCTCTTTTCTTAATTCTCCTCTTTAATACCTAGGGAATGAACACTCTTCATCCTTTCCTAGGAGGGGATGAACCAACTCCTCATCTTCCCATCTATATTCTTTGTATATCTTATCCATAAATTATCCTAGGGTCTAGTGGTGTCAAGGCTACCTCCCTCTTAGGAGGTTCATGGTTCAAATCCTACCTACAACAATCTTTTATTTTATTTTATTTTAAACCTTTTATGGCCTTAAAACCTTTATAATTACTTTGCATAGTTTAGAATTTTACGGGCGTTACAAGCTAGTCATCGGGTTTCCTGGAACCCCTGCAAAGAATTGCAGACATGATCAGTGGCTCCCGTATCTACACACCAGGTACCGGTAGATAACACCACTAAACATGTTTCAACGACTAAGCCAGAAGATATACCTTTGTTCTACTTTAGGTTGGGGCAGTCTTTCTTCCCATGTCCAGTCTTCTTACAAGTGAAGCACTTGGCTTTCGGCTTCTTCACTCCTCCATGAGGTCCACCCGCCACCTTTGCTCCACCTTGTTTCTTCTTTTTCTTGCCTTTCGGCTTAGAAGTAGAAACCTTCTGAGCAACCATGGCTTCCTGCCTAGCAGCCCGATTCTGGTATCCAAAAAGTTCCTCTTCCCCATAATCATCCGCAGGCTTAGGAGGACACTCATCGAAGAGCACATACTTGTACTCCTCGACAGTTAAGACAATATCCAAATTTCTTTTCCAATTAATGTATTTTATTCCAGTAAGTTTATTTTCTTTCAGTATCACAGCAAGTGGGTTGAAAATCATTTGAAAATCCTAAGAATCACAATGATCAAAATATTAGATTTCAAATATTATTGATTCCTCAAAACAATAAAATTCTGAAATCAACCAACACCTCAAAACACCGAGAATATCGCATGCCACGATAGTGTGGACGTATACGAATTCTACATTTGTAAGAGGAGGTTTTACCCATTAATTTTATTATCTTGTCAACCTTACTTTTTGACAAATAAAATTAATAGTTGGTTCCTCTTAGGCCCTACAAATAAAAGCAGTGACTCCAATGGAGAGGGTACCTTTATTTGCATCTAAGTGTTTACTATTACTCGGTACTAAGGCAATTATCTCGGATTATGTGCCTTACCGATGGGGAAGTACATATGCTCCTAAATAATTTCCTATAACCATATTTGACCTAGTGATCCGCAAACAAACCCATCCGATGGGGAGGAAGGCACTCAGAGTCAACACGCAAGTTTGTTGCATCACACATCAAATTGTAATGGAGGCCGCGGGAATTAATTAAAATATCCCTCTCCCACTTAGTAAATTGAAAATGAGGAATTTTCAAGCACACACAACATGCATATAAAACAAATCAGCAATAAATATGGAAAAAACAGAATTTTTCCAACTATTATGGCTTTGTTCTCCAATATGCATCCTGTCATGTCTCCACCTTGTCCGCTCCACCTTTTCCGTGCGCAAGCCACAAAAGAGATCCGAGCCGAGATATATCATTTTAATTTACATCCATCGATCCTATACTCCACGAAAGAGTGTACAAACTATCTAGATCGAAAGTAAACTAGAATGATCGGCTAAACAATGCCGTATTTAATTACAAAAATTAAATACTAATCTAGCCTCATCAACCCCGAGGATTCAAATGATATACATACAATCACACACAAACAATCACATACACACATATAGCCATAATAGTCGGATCTTATGCCTGTAACCAAAAAGTTAGCCTACGCACATCCTACTATTATCCGACATACTCAATATATGATATGTGCATGAAAGTAACCAAATCCGAAACACACAAAACCGGAAACCTTAGCTCTGATACCATTTGAAGGGAGTGCCCTTGGTTGCGTCGAAGTCTCATTGCCTCCCATGTCCCCGGATTAAAATTTTATCAACTAAAACTAATCCGGATGGGATGAGTTTCCGAAGCACAACCGTTTCGTCATCGTGCCAACGACTCGAGAGATCGCTTGAACAAACTTGTTGTTCAAGCAATCAACTCTTCTAGTCGGTTAGCCGCGGAAGAGACGACGAACGGATCGCCGGTTTTTGTGTTTCTTATCAGGGTCCATGATTATACAAATACAAACAAATGCAAACTAGTATAATCAACACATACAAACATAAAGAACATAAGCTAGCATATCTTATCATAAAAGGATCAAGAATAAAGTTTGTAAAACTTTTATACCTCTTGGTCTTCTACCGTATGTCCCATCCTCCTCGTGGACATCGTGTGGGCGAAGATCCTCCACGAGTTGAAGCCTCCTAGATCACGTTCTTCCCTTCCTTGCTCCCTCCAAACAAAGAGAAGAACCAAACGAAAACTCCTTCTCCTATCTAGAACCGACCACAAAGCCAAGAAGCTTGATATAGATGCCGGCCAAGGAGTAGATAATTGAGCGCCGGCCAACCTTGAAGAAAGGTTGCCGCCGGCCACCAAGGAGAGAGGGAGAAGGAATAATGGGTATGGGCGCCGGCCAAAGCATGGAGGAAGAAGATGGGCGCCGGCTACCAATTACGAAGAGAAGGAAACAAACCTTAATCCTTCCAAGGATTGCCGCCCAAACCTTTTCCCAAACCCTAGCCTCCCAAGCCAAAAACCCTAATCTCCTTCTTGATATATATCTATTTCTTTCACGCCCAAGCCCTTAGCCCTCCTTTTATAGAGTTAGGCTTAGGCCTCCTTTCAATCTCCACCATCGGATCTAGAGACTTAGTCTCCACCGTCGGATCTAGGGTTTCATCCCAACCGTCGGATCTAGGGTATCATCCCAACCGTCGATCTAGGGTTTCATCCCAACCGTCGGATCTAGGGTTTCATCCCAACCGTCGGATCTAGGGTTTCATCCCAACCGTCGGATCTAGGGTTTCATCCCAACCGTCGGATCTAGGGATTTAATCTCAACCGTCGGATCTAGGGTTTCATCCCAACCGTCGGATCTAGGGTTTCATCCCAACCACTTAGTAATTTGAAATTGAGGAATTTTCTAGCCTACGACATGCATATCAAACAATAAGCAATAAATATGAAAAATAAATATTTTCCAACTATTATGGCTTTTGTCTTCAATATGTCTCCCGTCGTGTCGCCATCTCGTCCGCTCCTCCCTACGCCATGTACAAGTCATCCGGAGATCCGAGCCGAGAAAAAACTATTTTAATTTACATCCATCAATCCTATACTCCACGAGGGAGTGTACATGAAATCTAGATCGAAAGTAAACTAAAATAAAAAGAGTGGATAAAAAATGTCGTATCTAATTACAAAAAATTAAATACTATCCTCGTCAACTCTGAGGATTCAATGAAATATACAATTACACATATACAATCACATACACACATATGGCCATATAATTGGATCCTATGCCTGCAACCAAAAAGTTAATCTACGCACATCCTACTATTATCCAGCACATATAATATATGAAAAGCGCATAAAAGTAACCGAATCCTAAACACACAAAATCGTAAATCGTGGCGCTGATACCACTTGAAGGTAGGAAACTTCGCTTCCCACTTCAACTCGGTCGCTTGTTCATGGCGATCCCTTCTACGTCCCCGGATAAAAAAAATTTATCCTTGACAAGAGGGATTACCCAAGCTATCGTTTCATCATCGTGCTATTCGATTAGAGTGGTCACTTGAACAAACTTGTTGTTCAAGCCACCAACCTCTATTCTACGAATAGCCGCGGAATAGACGATGTACGGATGACCGTCTTTTGTATTTATATTCAGGGACCAACTATATTTAACCATAAAAACAGAATACACAACATGTATATGATTGAAAAACAATTATAGACATGTTACAAAACAAAATAGACAAGCGTTATACCTCTCGATCTTCTATTGTATGTCCTTCCTCCTTTTGGACATCGTGTGGGCGACAATCTTCCAAAAGTCGAAGCTCTTAGATTACCAATCTTCCTATCCTTATTCTCTTCGAACAAAGGAAGATCAATAACAAAACTCTTCCTCTCCTTACTTGCGCCAACCACCAAGCACCAACTTGGTGTGAGCCGACAAAAGGAGTGGATGAAGGAGATGGATGTCGGCCAAGAGCTCCAAGGGAAGACCTTAAGCTTTGTTTCTACCGGCCAAGGAGAGGAGAAGGATGGCTTGAACGCCGGCCAAGGAGAGGAGAAGCAAGTCTTGGGCGTCGGCTAATAGCAAGAAGAAGAAGGGAAAGGAAATAATTTCCTTAATTGAGGCCGCCCAAAACCCTATCCCCTCCCTTGATTGCTTGTCGTCCAAGCCCTAAGACTCCTTTTCTAGAGTTAGGCTCAAGCCTCCCTTTAATCTCCACCTTCGGTTCTAGGGATTTAATCTCAACCGTCGGATCTAGAGAATTAATATCAACCGTCGGATCTAGAGATTTAATCTTTACCATTGGATCTAGAGTTTTGTTTTCTACCATTGGATCTAGGCTTCATGAGGTTTTAATAGGCTATAATAGGGACCATGAGGAGGAGTTGGATCTTGGCCAACCAATGGATCAAGCCCACATAAAGTCTGATCCATTAATGATAATCCATTCCACTAGAGGATTATCATTGATCTACCTCACCAACCCCCATAAGTTAATATGGGCTCCATATATTATTTGTACAATCATCTCCCCATGTTTAAGATCTCAAATGTCCGTCAATTAATTAATTTACTGACTATCTATTAATCAATATCTAACTCCATGAGTAGTACCACTCAACCTTATCATCATGCCAGACCAAGTCCACCTGTAGGGTTTACATGATGAACCTTATGAGCTCTTCAAGGGGACATCATCATCCTAATATATAGGACACGGTTTCCTCCTATAATCAACGACACACCATATAAATAATATCATTTCTCAACTTACCAAGCCTATTGATTTAATCTATAAATCTCGCCCATTGGTAAATCAAAGAAATGAATACTAAGTATATGTGCCCATTATTATATCGGGATTAAGAGCATGTACAATATAATATCTGAGGTCCGATTCGATTATATAGTCAGCAATAAATCGAATCACCTCTAAGTCGGTCCTGCTCAATACACACAAAGTGTACTAATGTGATTCTATGGTCAAGACAAACCAATACCAAATCACACTACAACCATACCAATGGTTTGTCCAAAGTCATCTAGGTTGTGAGCCTTTACTTATAATCTACAAGGATATGATAACATGATCTACTATGTGACACTACACACTATGTTATCTACAATGTAATGTATTAGACAATATGCATAATTACAAATATGCAAATAATAATCATGTGATTCTTATTTCAAAATAAAGATGTTCATACAAAAGTTAGACTTTTCATTATACATCCCAACACTACTGGCGGGGGTGCCTGGTGTGTAGCAGCAGGGACTATCGGTGGTACCTCCGGGTATACAGTAGTAGGTGCTACCGGGGGTACTGCAAAATATGATGGTGTGGGTACCACCGGTGGTACATCGGATACTGCAGAAGTGGATATCTCTGGAGGAGGAACCGTCGGGGACTAAGGACCCACGACACCTGTGGCACCATGTGAAATCTGACCCTGATCGACATGCTCATTCTCAGTAGATATTTCTGGCGACTCTGTCACCAGAGATCTCAATGTCCTCTTGCGTGGTCGCCCCGCACCATGCCTCGGCACAGGAGCACACCCACCTCATTTCATATCTGTTAAATTTATTACCCAGATGTTACTACGAGTAAAAATATATAAAATTAATCATCTTACCTATTTGCTGCCAAGAGATGTCCCGTCGTCGCTAAGCCCCCAAATCGACCTCGTCAATAATGTCTCGAAATTTCGAAACATAAAAATTGTCGGAAATCTATACAAATCCAAAAATACCTAGATTGACTCGTAAAAAACCTGTCAAACGTGGAGAACTCTGAAAATCCAAAAACCCTTAGGAACTCAAAAATCTAGGCGCTCTGATACCAAATAAATTATCACACCCCGAGGGAGTCCCCGCTAGATGAAAATCCGGCAGCATCTCCCTTGTACAGGTGACAATACGAATCCTGTATACAAGGCACACACAACCCACTATACATCGGTCAACATGACCGGAACATAAAACACACATACATATAATATATGGGCCTCCGACCAACAACCAAAGTAAATAAAAAGTCTACAACATCTAGACTTACCTCTTCTGCCATCTCAACAGGAAAACACAACTAAAATAAATCAAATAAAAGTCCATAAGAACATATCAAGTACCACCAAAACATCCACGGGTATATAACCAAAACACAAGTCCTACACATGTCTTCTACTCAATATAACCAAAACCATAAGACCAAAAACAAAACCCTTACGATGAGGGGGATTGGCAGCTAGACTCTCCTGACAGTTTCAACCTGAAATAGATATAAAGCAACAGGATAAGTTCAACGAACTCAGCGGGTATCAAGTGGACATGCATAGTAAGATATATCTAACACTAATGATCATGTCAGTACAGTCTCCTGATCAATAATAGGAAATGCAAGGAAGAAATGCGGAAAGACTGTACTTACCTGAATCTCCTATCCTGACATAGGAGTGTAAGCCATACTAGCAGAAGTAAGGTCGTCAGACCAAATACATGATGTATCCTGTATGCATGTCAATCATATACAACAACCAAGGCAACAACCAAAATTCAGCAAACACAAACAAATGTCATCCATGCAATATGCATGCGATGCAAATGACATGGTCACCCCTGACGCCAGTCAGCCGCCTCACACATGATGGTGAGGCCGAGTGCGTAGGGCTATGACAACTGTGCACTCTTCCATCACTGCTCCTGAGTGACCGAGTGGATAGGATGCTGTCGAAGTACATCTATCCTCCTACCCTAAACAGAGTAGGGGAGAAAAGCTCTCATCTCCCGATGTCATAGATCAAATGAGGTATCCCTGCCCGCTACCACATTGCCTCACCGCTACCCATGAGCGGACCAGCGGAGCCTGACAGAGCTACTGCACACACCCTCTTGATGTAACACTAACCCATGAGTGGTTGTGTGTGTAGATCATGTAACTAGATGCAGGCTCAACTACAAAGGAACTGTCGACCAGCCAGCATGCAATCATGCAAGATAGTGCATGACACTAAAGCATGTAACACCAACCAAAATACATCTCCAAATAATATGTACAAAAACAATGAGTACATATCAATGACCTAGGTATATAGGGAAAGTATATCTAAAAGCTAATCAAGTGCATGTCACAACTCCCAAAATAAGTACACATGGCAAGTATCAAGATAATATAGACTAAGATAGAAATGCATGCATCAGGTATGACACAGTGACATACAAGGGCAGATAAGACATAAAATTTTCTGCGAGCTTTAGCCAACTATGCATATCAACATGACAATATCTAAAAGATAAGTCAAAGTACCCGCCTGTTATAATGCTCGAAATAATGAAATCTTTTTGCCCGTGGACCTGTCTCGTGATCGAAACCTGCATACATAATATACTCAGATTATATTGCCAACCCTAATATCAAGTCTAAAACCTAATGGATTAAGCTATCCCCTTAACCGATCACTCACCACCGTAACAAAATATAATTCCTTCCCAAATCAACTCCCAATTTAACTAATTTAAGGATCTAACCCATTCTCAACCATCACAGCTGTTTACAGCCGTTAATTTTCCTGCCCACAATCATACGGTCGTTCACAGGTCACCTAACAATAAACTCATAGCCCCTTTGCAGCCAAGAACAACCTCACAGCCGACTCCATCCCTAAACAGATCCTCACAGCCGCACAGACACCCATCAGACCCATTCACTCAGCCACAGCCAAGCAAATTGGCACCCACAGTCCAATACTCAATAAAAATTCCATGGAATCGAAATGGACCGAAAAAAACAAAGGAAATCAAAACATATACCAACAATTGAGACTCCTCCAGCAGCAATTTCCCCTACCCTATTCACCGGAGCAAAACTCTTGGCCACCCTAAATCACCAGCTACCGTGACCACCGATAGTCCTTCAGCCACACACTCACCGTCGGCTCAGCTGTGGAGACCGGCAAGGCTGCTCCTCTTGCTACCGCTTGTAGAGAAGAAGGAGAAGAGGGCTCGGCAAAGATCGTAGCCACAAATTCAAGCGGTAGACATCGCCGTCGTAAACTCCCGATCACGCCGCTGGCACCATCCATGGCCATGGCGAGGATGCTTGTCGCCTGCAGAGGGATGGAGTTGGTGAGGATCGGAGCGGTCACTAGAGAAGGAGAAAAGAAGAGTCGCGATCGGGAAAACTAAACTTAGGTTTAGGTATATAAACTTTAGGTTATTGCCACATATTAACTCCCTTAAATAGGTTCTACCAAAGCCTAGTTATTTTATCCCTGTAAATATCTCTTACAAGCTCTGTTTAATTCCAGAAAAATTCTCCAAAAATCCTGAAATAATTCCTAGGATTATTTTTCCTAAATTTTGGCCATTTAATTTAGTATTTTAAATTTCCGTATTTAACAGAACTTACAGCTATTGATAATAATAATGGGACAGATGTGATTTTGATAACTGGACTAATGGTGTCATTAAAGTCAATACCTGATTGTTGACTAAATCCTTTCGCAACTAGTCACGCTTTGTATCGTTCAAAAGAACCATCAGATTGATGTTTAAGGCGAAATATCTATATAGAGCCCACTACATTCATGGAGGGAGTGCGTGGAACTAGACTCCATGTTTCATTGTGAAGTAGCGCATCAAATTCTGTAGCCATTGCATTATGCCAATTTGATGTTGGTGCAATCGGCCCAGGTCATGATTTGTAGGGAGTTGCCTCAGAGGCTCATTGTCTCCCATGTCCCCGGATTAAAATTTTCAATAATGAAAGAATTAATCCGGATGGGATGTGTTTCCTTAGCACAACCTATTCGTCGTCGTGCTAACAACTTGAGTGGTCACTTGAACAAACTAGTTGTTCAAGAAACACAACTCTTCTAGTTGATTAGCCGCGGAAGAGACGACGGACGGATCGTCGGTTTTTGTGTTTGTCTTCGGGGTCCATGATTATACAATATATATACATACGCACACATGTATAATCAACACTAAAAGGAACATGCTCAGATCTGAAAATAAAGTTATAAAACTTTATACCTTACGATCTTCTACCGTATGTCCTATCCTTCTCGTGGACAACGTGTGGACGAAGATCCTCCACGAGTAGAAGCCTTCTAGATCGCGTTCTTCCCTTCCTTGTCCGCTGCGAACAAAGAGAAGAACCAACAAATACCTATCCTTTCTAGAACTAGCCACCAAATTAGAGAATTTGATGCAACCGCCGGCCAAGGAACAAGTGGATGAGGCGCCGGCCACAATGGAAGGAGAACCGCCGGCCACTTTGGAGAGTATGGAGGAGTGAACGCCGGAAGGAGAACCGCCGGCCAAGGAATAAGAGAGAGGCCTAGAGGATGGGCGCCGGCCAAGTCTTGATGGAGGAAGATGGGCGCCGGCAACAAGGAGAAGGAAGATGGTTGCCGCCCAAGCTTTTGCTCCAAAACCTAGCCGCCCACTTTGAGAAGAGCCAAACCCTAACTCCAATTCAATTATCCTTGCCGCCCAAGCTTAAGCCTTCTATTTATAGAATTGGGCTTAAGCCTCCTTTAATCTCCACCGTCGGATCTAGGGATTTAATCTCCACCGTCGGATCTAGGGTTTCATCCCAACCGTCGGATCTAGGATTTCATCCCAACCGTCGGATCTAGGGTTTCATCCCATCCGTCGGATCTAGGGTTTTATCCCAACCGTCGGATCTAGGGATTTAATCCCAACCGTCGATTCTAGGGTTTCATCCTAACCATCGGGTCTAGGAATTTAATCCCAACTATTGGTTCTAGTGTTTCATCCTAACCATCGGATCTAGGGATTTAATCCCAACCGTTGGTTCTAGGTTTTTTTTTACATTCTTGGATCTAGACTTCACAAGGATTATATTAGGCTACGATAGGGACCATAAGGAGGAGTTGGATCTTGGCCACCCGATGGATTGAAACCACACAAACTTGATCCATCAATGATGTTCCATTCCACTAGAGGATCATCATTGAACTACCTCACCAACCCCCATAAATTAATATGGGCTCCATATATTATTTGTACATTCATCTCCCCGTGTTTAAGATATCGAATGTCCGTCAATTAATTGATTTACTGACCATCAATTAATTAACATCTAATTCCTCGAGTAGTACCACTCAACCTTATCATCATGTTGACTAAGTCAACCAGCTGGGTTTACATGATGAACCTTATGAGCTCCTCAAGGGGACATCATCAACCTAATATATAGGACACGGTTTCCTCCTATAATCAACGACCCACCATGTAAATAATATCATTTCCCAACTTACCGGGCATATTGATTTAATCCATCTAAATCTCACCCTCTGTAAATCAAAGAAATAAATACTAAGTACATGTGCCCGTTATTATATCGGGATTAAGAGCATGTACAACATAATATCTGAGGTCCGATTCAATTATGTAGTCAGTACTAAATTGAATCACCTCTATGTCGGTCCCGCTCAATACACCTAAGTGTACTAGTGTAACTTTATGTTCAAGACAAAACAATACAAAGCTACACTACAACCATGCCAATGGTTTGTCCAAAACCATCTTGGTCGTGAGCATCTACTTATATTTTACAAGGGACTGATAACATGATCTTCTGTGCCACACCAAGCACCATGTTATCTACAATGTAAAATATTAGACAATATGCACACACATATAATAAATATATAAAGTGCAAACAATGATCATGTGATTCTTATTTCAAAATAAAATATTCATACAAAAAGAGCTAGGCTTTCAGTATACATTCCAACAATCTCCCACTTATACTAAAAGACTATGCCGTCATCACTCTGCCATACATCTGATCCCCATGTCCTCCACATGCCTATCAAACGCTTTCGCTGGAAGGGCCTTAGTGAATGGATCCGCCAGGTTATCCTCTGATGCAATCTTGGCGACAACAACTTCTCCTCGCTTTACGATCTCTCGTATAAGGTGGTACTTACGCTCTATGTGTTTACTCGCCTTATGGGCTCGTGGTTCCTTCGAGTTTGCAACTGCACCACTATTATCACAATAAATTGTGATAGTTCTGGGCAAACTAGGAATTACATCCAAGTCCAACAAGAAGTTATTGAGCCATACAGCTTCCTTGGCTGCCTCAGAGGCTGCCACATACTCAGCTTCCATGGTAGAGTCCGTCACGCATTTCTCCTTGACACTCCTCCATACTATGGCTCCACCTCCAAAAGTAAACACAAACCCCGAGGTAGACTTACTCTTGTCCCTATCTGATTGGAAATCCTAATCCGTGTAACCCACAGGGACTAATTGATCTGCCCGGTAAACCAGCATATAATCCCTAGTCCTTCTCAGGTACTTCAATATATGCTTTATCGCAGTCCAATGTCCCTGTCCTGGATTACTCTGATATCTGCCAACCATGCCCATGGCAAAGCAGATATCCGATCTCATACATAGCATAGCATACATGAGGCTTCCTACTGTCGAAGCATAAGGAATCGCCTTCATGTCCTCTATCTCCTTTGATGTTTTGGGACACATCTCTTTAGATAAACGAACTCCATGCCTAAAAGGTAGAAAACCTTTCTTGGAGTTCTGCATGCTGAAATTAGCAAGGATAGTGTCAATGTATGAAGCTTGAGACAAGCACAACATCCTTTTCTTGCGATCCCTTATAACTTTGATCCCAAGGATGTGTCCCACTTCTCCCAAGTCCTTCATATCAAACTGTTTGGACAACCATACCCTTATGTCTGATAACACTTTGATATTGTTGCCAACTAACAAAATGTCATCTACGTATAGTACAAGAAACACCACTACATTTCTGTCACATCTCTTGTATACACAAGGCTCATCCAGACTTTGAATAAATCCATATGACTGGATTACCTCATCAAAACGGATGTTCCAAGATCTAGAAGCTTGCTTCAATCCATAAATGGACCGATTAAGCTTACATACAAGATGCCCTTTGCCTTTAGCAATGAACCCCTCTGGTTTCCGCATATAGATGTTCTCCTCAAGACTTCCATTAAGGAAAGCTGTCTTGACATCCATCTGCCAAATCTCATAATCCATATGAGCAGCTATAGATAAGAGAATCCGGATAGACTTAAGCATAGCTACCGGCGAAAAGGTCTCCTCATAATCGATGCCCTCTTTCTGAGTATACCCTTTCGCAACAAGCCTAGCTTTGAAGGTCTCAACCTTCCCGTCTACTCCTCTCTTTCTCTTGTAGATCCACTTGCATCCAATGGCTTTTACACCATCGGGTGGTTCTACTAGCTCCCAGACCTGATTAGAATCCATAGATTCTATCTCTGAATCCATCGCTCTTTGCCAAGATACAGCATCTCCATCTTGGAGTGCCTCGTCATATGTCCAGGGATCAGGTTCATGTTCACCAAGGACTAAGTCCGAAGACTCTCCCAAAAACATGAATCTCTCGGGTTGTCTAACAACCCTCCCACTACGACGAGGTGCCTCTGACACGGTTGACTTGTGGTGTCTCCCTCCGGTGTGACCGGGTCGGGACTTCCCCTGTCAACTCCTCAAGAACAATCCTACTCTGGGGCTTGTGGTTCATTACATAATCCTCCTCTAGAAATCTGGCGTTCGTGCTAACGATCACCCTCTGATCTCTAGGATTATAAAACAAACCACCTTTCGTTACCTTAGGGTAGCCAACAAACATGCACACTTCTGTACGAGGTTCCAACTTACCAGCATCAGCCTTCAGCACATGTGCTGGACTCCCCCATATCCGAATATGTCTTAGACTAGGCTTTTGCCCAGTCCACAATTCTACAGGGGTAGAAGGTACTGATTTGGATGGAACCAAGTTCAGAGTATACATTGTCGTATCCAGTGCATACCCCCAGAACGAAACAGGTAACTCAGAATAACTCATCATCGATCTGACCATCTCCATAAGTGTCCTATTCCTTCGCTCCGCTACACCATTCTACTGGGGTGTGCCAGGTGCAGACAATTGGGATTGAATCCCAGCCTCTGATAAGTAATTCCTAAACTCTCCCAAGAGGTACTCACCACCACGATCAGATCGTAATGTCTTGATACTTTTACCTTGACGGTTCTCCACATCAGCCTTGAATTCTTTGAACCTGTCAAAGCATTCAGACTTGCGGCCCATCAAGTAAATGTATTCATACCTTGAATAATCGTCTATAAAATAGACGAAGTATTCAAAACCACCTCTTGCCTGGATAGACATAGGACCGCACAAATCAGAATGAACCAATTCTAACACATCTTTGGCTCTATACCCCTTGGCCTTGAAAGGCCTCTTGGTCATTTTACCTTCCAAGCAAGATTCGCAGGTTGGGAGATCCTCCACCACTAATGAACCCAAAGGTCCATCAGCTATCAACCTTTAAATTCTGCTTAGGTTAATATGACCAAGCCTTAGATGCCAAAGATATGTCTGGTTCATTTGCGAAGGTTCTTTTCTCTTATTATACTTAGAAGATGAGTTATTGATTTCTATATGCATCGTGGGAGTTTTCGGTTCAAGAGTATATAAATTGCCAACCAATGTACCAGAACAGATAATCTCCCTATTCCTTTTTATAACCACTTTGTCATTAAAAGAAACAGAATATCCATCCATAAACAATTTAGAAACTGAAATTAAATTCTTTCTAAAAGTAGGTACATAAAGACAATTTCTCAAAACCAAAACTTTATTCCTATCAAAAGATAAATAAACGTCTCCCACTGCAATAGCCGCCACCTTTGAAGCATTGCCCATGAAGACGGTAATCTCTCCCTCAGCTAGTCGTCGGGTTTCCTGGAACCCCTGCAAAGTATTACAGACATGATCAGTGACTCCTGTATCTACACACTAGGCACTAGTAGATAACACCGCTAAACATGTTTCAACAACTAAAAAAGAAGATATACCTTTGTTCTTTCGGCGAGGACAGTCCGCCTTCCAATGTCTAGTCTGCTTGCAAGTGAAGCACTTGCCTTTCAAAGCTTCACTCCTCGCTCGAGGTCCCACTGCCACTTTCTTCGCTCCACCTTGCTTCTTCTTCTTCTTACCTTTCGGTTTAGAGGAAGAAACCTTCTGAGCGACCATGGCTTGAGCACTCTGACGAAAAAGCCCCTCTGCCGCCTGGAGTTCTGTCAGAAGCTCCGCCAACGAATACAACCTCTTGTTCATGTTGTAATTGAGGCGGAACTGCTCAAAACTCCTAGGTAGAGACTGGAGAATGATATCGACCTGGGTTTCCCTATCGATCTCAGCTCCGAGGACTTCCATCTCATTAAGATGAGCCATCATCTTGAGAACATGATCCCTAACGGGTGTTCCCTCGATCATGGTGGTCGTCATCAAGTTTCTCATCGCCTCCTGTCTAGCCGCCCTACTCTGATGTCCGAAAAGTTCCTTGAGATTGAACATCATGTCATAAGCAGTGGCTATGGCCTGATGCTGATGTTGCAGCACATTTGACATAGATGCCAAAATGTAACACCGCGCCATCTCATCCGCCTTGATCCATTTCTTATAACGTTCTTTCTCCTTTTCATCAGAGTCATCGGTGGGCTTAGGAGGACAGACCTCGAAGAGTACAAATTTGTACTCCTCTGCAGTTAAGACAATATCCAAGTTTCTTTTCCAATCAATGTAGTTTGGTCCAATAAGCTTATTTTCTTTTAAAATCACAGCAAGTGGGTTGAAAGCCATTTGAAAATCCTAAAAATCACAATGATCAAAATATTAGATTTTAAATATTATTGATTCCTCAAAACAATAAAATCCCAAAATCAACCAACACCTCAAATCACCGAGAATATCGCATGCCACGCTGTGTGGACGTATACGAATTCTACATTTGTAAGAGGAGGTTTTACCCATTAATTTTATTATCTTGTCAACCTTACTTTTTGACAAATAAAATTAATAGTTGGTTCCTCTTTGACCCTACAAATAAAAGCAGTGACTCCGATGGGGAGGATACTTTTATTTGCATCTAAGTGTGCACCATTACACGATACTAAGGGAATTATTTCGGATTATGTGCCTTACCGCTGTGGAAGTACACATGCTTCTAGATAATTTCCTATAACCATTATTTGACCTAGTGACCTGCAAACAAACCCGTCCGCAGGGAGGAAGGCACTCAGAGCCAACACACAAGTTTGTTGCATCACACGTCAAATTGTAATGGAGGCCGCGTGAATTAATTAAAATGTCCCTCTCCTACTTAGTTAATTGAAAATGAGGAATTTTAAAACATACACAACATGCATATAAAACAAATAAGCAATAAATATGGAAAAAAACAGAATTTTTTCAACTATTATGGCATTGTCCTCCAATATGCATCCCGTCGTGTTGTCACCTCGTCCGCTCCACCTTTTCCCGTGCGCAAGTCACCAAAGATATCTGAGCCGAGATAAATCATTTTAATTTACATCCATCGATCCTATACTCCATGAAGAAGTGTACGAATAATCTAGATCAAAAGTAAACTAAAATGAGCGGCTAAACAATGCCGTATTTAATTACAAAAAATTAAATACTAATCTAGCCTCGTCAACCCCGAGGATTCAAATAATAAATATTTACACACATCCAATCACATACACACATATTGCCATAATAGTCGGATCTTATGCCTGCAACCAAAGAGTTAAACTACACATATCCTACTATTATCTGGCACATATAATATATGAATAAGTGTATAAAAATTAACCGAATCCTAAACACATAAAACCGGAAACCGTGGCTCTGATACCACTTGTAGGGAGTTGCCTCGGAGGCTCATTGTCTCCCATGTCCCCGGATTAAAATTTTCACTAATGAAAGAATTAATCCAGATGGGATGAGTTTCCTTAGCACAACCTATTCGTCGTCGTGCTAACAACTTGAGTGGTCGCTTGAATAAACTAGTTGTTCAAGCAACACAACTCTTCTAGTTGATTAGCCGCGGAAGTGATGACGGACGGATCGCTGGTTTTTGTGTTTGTCTTCTGGGTCCATGATTATACAATATATATACATACGCACACATGTATAATCAACACTAAAAGGAACATGCTCAGATCTGAAAATAAAGTTATAAAACTTTATACCTTACGATCTTCTACCGTATGTCCTATCCTTCTCATGGACGACTTGTGGACGAAGATCCTCCACGAGTAGAAGCCTTCTAGATCGCGTTCTTCCCTTCCTTGTCCACTGTGAACAAAGAGAAGAACCAACAAATACCTATCCTTTCTAGAACCGGCCACCAAATTAGAGAATTTGATGCAACCGCCGGCCAAGGAACAAGTGGATGAGGCGCCGACCACCAATGGAAGGAGAACCGCCGGCCACTTTGGAGAGTATGGAGGAGTGAGTGAGCGGCCACCAATGGAAGGAGAACCGCCGGCCAAGGAATAAGAGAGAGGCCTAGAGGATGGGCGCCGGCCAAGTCTTGATGGAGGAAGATGGGCGCCGGCAACAAGGAGAAGGAAGATGGTTGCCGCCCAAGCTTTTGCTCCAAACCCTAGCCGCCCACTTTGAGAAGAGCCAAACCCTAACTCCAATTCAATTATCCTTGCCACCCAAGCTTAAGCCTTCTATTTATAGAATTGGGCTTAAGCCTCCTTTAATCTCCACCGTCGGATCTAGGGATTTAATCTCCACCGTCGGATCTAGGGTTTTATCCCAACTGTCGGATCTAGGGTTTCATCCCAACCGTCGGATCTAGGATTTCATCCCAACCGTCGGATCTAGGGTTTCATCCCATCCGTCGGATCTAGGGTTTTATCCCAACCGTCGGATCTAGGGATTTAATCCCAACCGTCGATTCTAGGGTTTCATCCTAACCATCAGATCTAGGAATTTAATCCCAACCGTTGGTTCTAGTGTTTCATCCTAACCATTGGATCTAGGGATTTAATCCCAACCATTGGTTCTAGGTTTTTTTTTTACATTCTTCGATCTAAACTTCACAAGGATTATATTAGGCTACGATAGGGACCATAAGGAGGAGTTGGATCTTGGCCACCCGATGGATCGGAACCACACAAACTTGATCCATCAATGATGTTCCATTCCACTAGAGGATCATCATTGAACTACCTCACCAACCCCCATAAATTAATATGGGCTCCATATATTATTTGTTCATTCATCTCCCCGTGTTTAAGATATCGAATGTCCGCCAATTAATTGATTTACTGACCATCAATTAATTAACATCTAATTCCTTGAGTAGTACCACTCAACCTTATCATCATGTTGACTAAGTCAACCAGCTGGGTTTACATGATGAACCTTATGAGCTCCTCAAGGGGACATCATCAACCTAATATATAGGACACGGTTTCCTCCTATAATCAATGGCACACCATGTAAATAATATCATTTCCCAACTTACCGGGCATATTGATTTAATCCATCTAAATCTCACCCTCTGGTAAATCAAAGAAATAAATACTAAGTACATGTGCCCGTTATTATATCGGGATTAAGAGCATATATAACATAATATCCGAGGTTCGATTCAATTATGTAGTCAGTACTAAATTGAATCACCTCTATGTCAGTCCTGCTCAATACACCTAAGTGTACTAGTGTAACTTTATGTTCAAGACAAAACAATACCAAGCTACACTACAACCATGCCAATGGTTTGTCCAAAACCATCTTGGTCGTGAGCCTCTACTTATATTTTACAAGGGACTGATAACATGATCTTCTGTGCCACACCAAGCACCATGTTATCTACAATGTAAAATATTAGATAATATGCACACACATATAATAAATATATAAAGTGCAAACAATGATCATGTGATTCTTATTTCAAAATAAAATGTTCATACAAAAAGAGCTAGGCTTTCAGTATACATTCCAACATGATTGACCAGACTCGAGTTTGACTCGAGTAGTGTTTTGATGTTTGACATTGATGTCTGACATTGATGTATGACAAGTGTTGGGGAGATTGTTGGTGCAATCGACCTAGGTCATACTTGATGTTTGATGATGGTTTGACCATTGTCATGGGAGAAGTCCAAGTCTTGTGTACTTGGCATGAAAAGTCCAACCTTGAGTCTTGGCATGGAAAGTCCAACATGGGTTGGCAAGGAAAGTCCAAGCATGGGTCTTGGCAAGGAAAGTCCAAGCATGAGTCTTGGCGGCGTAAAGTCCAAGGGTGGAGTCTTGGCAGCATAAGTCCAATGGTTGGCAGCGTAAAGTCCAAGCGGAGTCTTGGCAGCGCAAGCCCAATGTGCCTTTACGGTGTAGACCACATTAGCATGACAATAGCTGATAGAAGAACCTGAAGGCTAGCGTATGAATGAACAAGTCATAGATGACTTGGAGAGATCCGATAGGCGTGAGGCTGATGGAGGTGGCTAGAAAGCTTAGGTCTAGGCTAAGGGTGGTCTAGCAAGTATGGGGGTACCATACTGTTAGTAATATATGAGAGATGTCCTAAGGCAATCGCCTTATGTATGAACCATTTATATGATAAATGAAGATTCACTATTTGAGTATACATGTTTTATGTATTTGATTGGATCTTAAACTCATTTCTTGAATGTCACGATCGATTCACGGCCATGAGAGAATTTGTGATTGGATCACAACTAGTGAGTATCTCTACATGTGTAATTGTGATGTATCGGAATTATCCTAGTCGATGAATTGATGGATTTGGACACCATCGATTACATCGAGACTAACCGAGTATACTCCTTGGTGTATCAAGCGGTGATTCTCCTTTGGAGACATAGTGATGTCGGAGTTAATCGTGGATGCTAGTTATGGTAACTAGTTCATTGGAGTGACCGGTAGTAAGACTTCATATGGTTCTCTGCATATATAGATATGTCAATGAAGTTCTTCTTGTGGCTTAAGTCACGATGTTCCTTTGACTTGCGGTATTCAAGTCATCTTGATCATGGAGACTTATGCTTTGACATCTTAAGCAAACATCTCTAAGGAGATGTGGACCGAGGATGATTGGGTATAAGTCGAAATGATCGAAGGTGTTTGAATAGCCTATAAAGATTCACCACTCCTTGCGAGAGATGTATACCCATGGCCTCGTCGGATTGTTACTAAAGTCTTTGGCCAAAGCATTACATGTTTAGAGTAAAGTACTCTTGATACATGTGGAGTAACTAGAATCGTAGGGCGAGAAATGATACTTGGGCTAGGTGTGGCGTAGTCGACCTAGTGAGGGCCCGACACAATAGACCATGTCTGAACCAAGTGGGTATAAGATGAGTGAAGGAATGGGGCACGATTCATTCGAGCTCTTGAAGGGTTTGAAATAGTTACGGATCAAGTTGATCTTTTGGTTAATTGGGGATCATGATGTACTACTAGGTGCCACTCATGATCGTTCTATAATTAATGGTTAATTATAGGCGGCCAACATAAATCGAGAACCTATTTGGTCACACGCTGCGGCGTAATCCAAAGGATTTAAAGCGAGCTTGAGAATGGGATTCTCGGCCAGAGAAACTAGGTTTGGTTGGACCAAACATAAGCGAGCATGAAATCGTTTGATCACAATGGAGCGTGGATGGGTGTCTTATGAAGACATAATGGATGAACCAAAATGGTTTGGTTCTAATCCAATGGAGGAGAATAAACCAAAGGGTTTGGTTTATTTTAAGCGAATGAACCAAAAGTTGGTTAGGTTCGTTTTAACTTAAAATAAACCATCATGGTTTGGTTTATTTTAACTTATCTTAATGGAGGCGGGTTAGGGCTAATGGTTATGATCCAACCATTAAAGAATTAGTTCTCTATAAAAAGGGCTTAAGGATAATTAAGCTCTAATTGAAAACCTAAACCTAGTTGCGCCCACCCATTGAAGGAGTTGGCGCCAACTCCATTGCGCCGCCCCTGCTTCCAGCCGGCGTCAGAAGGCTTCCTTCCCCTTGCCGGCGTCGAGCTGCTGCGGTTGGTGCTCGGTGATCTTCCTTTGGGTTTGGCGATAAGGTGAGCACTTCTCTTCCTTGTTTTGGCGGCGCCTACTCCTCCACCAAGCTGTCCAGTTTTCTGGACAGCTTGTTTCTCTCGTCGGGCGTCATTTGGGCGGCGGTTAGAGCTCCGACAGCGGATAACACGAGATTTGATCTCCGGTAATCCTCTGAGTGGAGGGCGAAGGATTCGTCAATTGGTTGTGAATACCTCTCGGAGAAGCGAGTTTTGAGAACTTCGTTTTGGGATCGAATTTGGATTCGGATCGTGATCATCTCGATCACGTCGTCTTCAACACGAGGCTAGTAACCCATCGAAGGCGAAGCTCGTGGCTTAAGCGAAGTCATCCCGAGGAACTCGGCGCGGGATACGGATAGAGACGATTCTAGCGAGGATCGCTCCGCTGATGCCGCGCTCCCGCCACACGCCATACTTAAAGGTATAACGAGATAAATTTCCTTTATTGCAAATTTAAATTTACGCTATGTCTACACTTGTTGTAATATGCATGCGTGTGTTGTGTGTGTTGTAATAAATATAGATTTATTATTTTTTAATTGCTTCCGCTGTGCTCATGTTTACGAAACATGATCGAACACACACACGCCGCGGTGCCGGAAACCCAACAGTGGTATCAGAGCCCAGGTTGTGTTTCGACATAATCGTAAAATGGTTTTGCGATAGTAATAATGTATTTCTGGAAATTTTCTAATTTTGGAAATTTAGAAGTATTTATGGAAATTTTTCAATTTTGGAAAGTCTAGAAGTATTTATGGAAATCTTCCACTTTTGGAAAGTTGGAAGTATTTATGGAAATTGATATTTTCCATAAATAAAATATTTGATTAGATTCTGAAAATGTATTTCCTAATTTAATCATGATTTGATTTGGGAAATCAAATCTTAAAATATTTTATTTTCATAAGTAGTTTTAATGATTTAGGAAATTGGTTTCCTAAATAGATTTTCCTTAATCAAATAATTCCATGAATAAAATATGTGATTAGATTTGGAAATTTATTTCCTAATTTAATTATGATTTGATTTGGAGAATCAAATCTTAAACATATTTTATTTCCATAAATAGTTATGACATATAAGGAAATATATACATGACATAATTGTATGTCATGTAATTGCATTAGATGCATAACATTATGTCATGCGTGTCGTGACATGTAGATGTATGCCATGTATGCCATGCCATGTAGATAATAGTTATTTGCATGCAAAGAGGATGAGACATAAAAACTCTTAAACAATATTAAAGCCTACACCTTCCATTAATATGGTTAGAACCAGAGTTCCGTTTCTTGTTTGGGTTGTTGGACTCTCTCCAAGCCCGGCTCGAACCCAACATGTTCAAACCATGGAATAGTTTAATACTAATATGGTAAGAGTCGAGGTCAATCGTTAGCTTTGGTTGTTGGACTCTTCCAAGCTGGGCTAATTGGTTGAATGCGCCTAACCATATTAAAACTATTTCGATTAATGGGTTGGCTTTAACCTGGAGCATCGGCTTGTTGGACTCTCTCCAAGGTCGATGTAAAGGGAGGTGAAGTTGGGTGTTATGCATATGATGCATACTTGTTAATGTGTTAACAACCCGATGTATGTGTGAACATTCAATTAGTTGATAACACATTGTGATAGTTGCATATACGTGATATGCAATCGGTATGGTTGATACCTACCGTCGTAGTTATGAATGGCTTGTTGGACTCTCTCCAAGGTTGTTCATAACTATGATGGATATCAGCCCATTCGGAGATGGACCTACGATCTCCCGAAGTGATTTTGGGGTTTTTGAAATTCGAAAAATGAATGGGATTTATACATGTATATTGATGCATTTTAAAATCATCTTTCTCATATATGCTCGTTTTGTATTTCTAAGATTGATCATGATGTCTTTGAATTTATGCTCCATTTTGATTCAAATAAATTGATCGGGCCGAGATTCATGGATCGCTTAGAAGCTTGAGAATTGTTCTCAAGGTTGAAAAGCTTGCAAATGTCCTCGCGCCTTTTCCCTTCGGGCCCTAGTGACGATGCAACTTAGACCAATTGTTGGCCTATCAGAAACATGTGAGTGATTATGAACAAATGAGTTGCATCATGCTAGCCGCGATGGAACCCAAGCTACGAAAGCAGCATGAGCATATGGATGCTCATATCGTAGTCCTTCATCTTTGTGAGTTGGTTGATGAGCAAGTGAGATTCGAAAGGTTCAAGTCTCAAAGCCCTCTTCACCTCCGAGATGCTAGAAGGTTCATCTCGTGGTATCGCTTCAACATGTCAAGACTGTGGAGTCTTCTGAGAAGCATGAGCAGGGGACGGTGCTGTTAGTTGATTCCTCGAAGAAAGGTTCTAAGAGGAAGTCAAAGGAACAGCAGAAGGAAAAGAAGAGAAGGGCTAAGAAGGTAGAACTAGCACAAAAGGAAACTTGCCATCATTATGGCAAGGAGAGCCATTTGCGAAGAAAGTGCAAGATTTATCTTGAGTCCGTGAAGAAGAATAAGGCATCGGATGCCCCATCTTCTTCAGATATCTTCGTTATTGATTGTCATTCTATTTCCTCAAACACTTGGGTATTGGATACTGGGTGTGGCTCACATATATGTAATGACATACATGGGCTAAGGAATAGAAGAAGACTCATCAAGGGAGAGTCAAATTTGCGTGTTGGGAATGGAGCAAAGGTTGCTACAATCGCCATTAGAACGCATTTGTTGAAACTCCCTACAGAACTTGTCTTAGAACTGGACAATTGCTTTTATGTTCCTTCGTTGATAAAGAACATCATTTCTATTTCTTGTTTAAATAGAAATGAGTACCATTTGACTTTTAGTAACAATTGTTGTTACATAACTTTGAATGGAGTTCTTTATGGGACTGGAACTTTAAGCAATGGTGTTTATACGTTGGACGTATCCAGTGATATTTTCAATATCAAAGCGAGCAACAAGCATGCTCGAAAGGGTAATCAAATAGACTCCTATATGTGGCATTGTCATCTTGGCCATATAAGCAATAAACGCATGTCCGAATTACACCGATGTGGAATTCTGGAATCATTTGAATTGGATTCATACGATACATGCGAATCATGCTTAAAAGGCAAGATGACTAAGTTACCTTTTACTGGAAAAGGTGAACGAGTGGGAGAGTTACTAGGTCTAATACATACTGATGTATGTGGACCTATGTCAACTCAAGCATTAGGAGGCTATAGCTACTTCATTACCTTCACCGATGATCACTGACGGTTTGGGTATGTGTTCTTGATGAAACACAAGTCTGAAGCCTTTGAAAGGTTCAAAGAGTTCAAAAATGAAGTAGAGAGACAACATGACAAGAGTATTAAAATACTTCGATCGGATCGAGGTGGTGAATACTTAAGTCAAGAGTTTCTTGATTATCTAAGAGACAATGGCATATTGTCTCAATGGACTCCGCCATATACACCACAAAGATAATGGTGTATCCGAGAGGCGAATCGACCTTGTTGGACATGGTCAGGTCAATGATGAATCATGCAACTCTTCCCAAGTCCTTTTGGGGCTATGCACTTCAGACAGTTGTTTACTTGTTAAACAGAATGCCTACCAAGGTAGTCTCAACTACTCCATATGAGAAATGGAATAGTAAGAAACCTCATGTATCTTACTTGAAGATATGGGGTTGTCCTGCTTATGTGAAGCGGACTGTATCAGACAAATTGGATGCTAAGTCTGATAAATGTCTATTTATTGGATACCTTAAGGAAACAAGGGGTTACCAATTCTATCATCCTGTGGAACAAAAGGTGTTTGTTTCAAGGCATGCTGTGTTTCTAGAGAAAGAGTTTCTCTTGCAAGAAAACAGTGGGAGTGTCGTCGAGCTTGAGGAGGCTCGAGAGACTCAAATAGACATTGATGAGATACCTGGTGAAGCACAACAGCCGACAACTCATAGTGATGAGCAATCGGCTGGACCTATTGTAACACCACATCTTCGTAGATCTGGTAGAACACGCAATATTCCTGAGAGATATGGATTTCTCGTAAGCGAATCGAACGACGTGTTACTCATTGATGATGAGGAGCCTACCAGTTATGAAGAAGTGCTGACAAGTTCAGAAAGGGATAAGTGGCTTGGTGCCATGAAGTCGGAAATGGATTCCATGTATGAAAACCAAGTTTGGAACTTGGTTGACCCACCTGAAGGGATAAAGCCTATAGGGTGCAAATGGGTTTTCAAGAAGAAAACCGACATGGATGGTAATGTGATTACTTATAAGGCTAGATTGGTGGCAAAAGGATATCGTCAAAAACAAGGTGTTGATTATGACAAAACCTATTCGCCTGTAGCTATGCTTAAATCCATTCGGATGCTCCTGGCCATAGCGGCTCATTATGATTATGAGATATGGCAGATGGATGTGAAAATAGCTTTCTTTAATGGAAACCTGCTCGAGGACGTGTATATGATAAAGCCTGAGGGTTTCACATCGGTTGATAAAACCAAGGTATGCAAATTGCGACGGTCCATTTATGGATTGAAGCAAGCATCCAGGAGCTGGAATATCCGTTTTGATGAGACAATCAAAAAGTTTGATTTCTCACAAAATCTAGACGAACCTTGTGTGTACAAGAAGGTTAGTGGGAGTGCAGTGGTATTCCTAGTATTGTATGTCGATGACATACTACTTATAGGAAACGATGTTTCAATCTTACAGTCAGAGAAGGTTTGGTTATCCAAGACATTCTCCATGAAAGACCTGGGAGAAGCAACCTACATCCTCGGGATTAAGATCTATAGAGATAGATCAAAATGGTTGCTTGGTCTTTCGCAGTCTACATACATAGACCGAGTGCTAAAGAGGTTTAGCATGTCGGAATCCAAGAAAGGTTTTCTACCCATCAGGCATGGGATACACCTTTCGAAGTCTATGTGTCCGCGCACAGAAGACGAGAGGATTTGCATGAGTAAGATTTCCTATGCATCCGCAATAGGATCTATCATGTATGCTATGTTATGTCCGAGGCCCGGTGTATCGTATGCTCTGAGTGTCACGAGCAGATACCAGTCTGATCCAGGAATGGATCATTGGGTGACTGTTAAGATGATTCTTAAGTACTTAAGAAGAACTAAGGATGCGTTCCTAATATATGGAGAAGAGTACATGGTGATATGTGGGTATACGGATGCCAGATCCAGACAGACAAGGATGATTCCATGTCTTAGTCTGGGTATGTATTCACCTGGAATGGAGGAGCAATAAGTTGGAAAGGTTCCAAGCTTAACACTATGGCGGATTCTGCCACTAAGGCAGAATACATTGCGGCTTTGGAAGCAGCAAAGGAAGCGGTTTGGATCAAGAAGTTCATCTCTGAACTTGATGTGGTCTCATCAATGATCCAAACATGTGCTTCGCCGCTATCATCTTATCAGAGAGATCATCAGTAGGAACGAAATACAAATCGAGAAAATTCCCACTGAAAGGAACTTAGCGGATCCCTTGACTAAGGCATTACCTCAAAATAAGTTTGAGGGTCATGTTCGAGCTTATGGTATTGGATACCGTAGCGATTGGCATTAGGCCAAGTGGGAGTCTGTTAGTAATATATGAGAGATGTCCTAAGGCAATCGCCTTATGTATGAACCATTTATATGATAAATGAAGATTCACTATTTGAGTATGCATGTTTTATGTATTTGATTGGATCTTAAACTCATTTACTGAATGTCCACGATACGATTCACAGCATGAGAGTATTTGTGATTGGATCACAACTAGTGAGTATCTCTACATGTGTAATTGTGATGTATCGGAATTATCCCTAGTCGATGAATTGATGGATTTGGACACCATCAATTCTGTCGAGACTAGCACGAGGTATACTCCTTGGTGTATCCAAGCAGCTGATTCTCACTGGCTGGAGACATAGTGATGTCCGGAGTTAATCGTGGATACTAGTTATGGTAACTAGTTCATTGGAGTGACCAGCCGTAAGACTTCATATGGTTCTCTGCATATATAGATATGTCAATGAAGTTCTTACTGTGGCTTAAGTGCGATGTTCCTTTGACTTGTGGTATTCAAGTCATCTTGATCATGGAGACTTATGCTTTGACATCTTAAGCAAACATCTCTAAGGAGATGTGGACCCGGGATGATTGGGTATAAGTCGAAATGATCGAAGGTGTTTGAATAGCCTATAAAGGATTCACCACTCCTTGTGAGGAGATGTATACCCATGGCCTCTCGTCGGATTGTTACTAAAGTCTTTGGCCAAAGTATTACATGTTTAGAGTAAAGTACTCTTCGATACATGTGCAGTAACTAGAATCCGTAGGACGAGGAAATGATACTTGGGCTAGGTGTGACGTAGTCAGCCTTGTGGGGACTGACACAATAGACCATGTCCTGAACCAAGTGGGTATAAGATGAGTGAAGGGAATGGGACATGAATCATTCGAGCTACTGAAGGGTTTCAAAAATAGTTCTGGATCAACCGTTGATCTTTTCGGTTAATTGGGGATCATGATGTACTACTAGGTGCCACTCATGATCGTTCTATAATTAATGGTTAATTATAGACGACCAACATAAATCGAGAACCTATTTGGTCACACGCACAACGAGCGTAATCCAAAGGATTTAAAACGAGCTTGAGAATGGGATTCTCAGACCGAGAGAAACTAGGTTTGGTTGGACCAAACATAAAGCGAGCATGAAATCGTTTCAGTCGCAATGGAAGCGTGGATGGGCCGTGTCTTATTAAGACATAATGGACGAACCAAAATGGTTTGGTTCTAATCCAATGGAGGAGAATAAACCAAAGGGTTTGGTTTATTTTAAACGAATGAACCAAAAGTTGGTTCGGTTCGTTTTAACTTAAAATAAACCATCATGGTTTGGTTTATTTTAACTTATCTTAATGGAGCGGGTTAACGGGCCTAATGGTTATGATCCAATAACCATTAAGAGAATTAGTTCTCTATAAAAGAGGGCTTAATGGATAATTAAGCCCTAATTGAAGAGCCCTAAACCTAGTTGCCGCCCACCCCATTGAAGGAGTTGGCGCCAACTCCATTGCCGCCGCCCATTGCTTCTCCAACCGGCGTCCAGAAGGTTGCTTCCTTCCCCCTCGCCGGCGTCGAGCTGCTGCCGGTTGGTGCTCCGGTGATCTTCCTTGGGTGTGGCGATAAGGTGAGCACTTGGCTTCCTTGTTTTGGCCGGCGCCTACTCCTCCACCAAGCTGTCCAGTTTTCTGGACAGCTTCTTCTCCTCTCGTCGGAGCGTCGTTTGGACGACGGTTAGAGATCCGACAGCGGATAACTTACTGGGGATTCGATCTCCGGTAATCCTCTGAGGTGGAGGACGAAGGATTCGTCAATTGGTTGACGAATACCTCTCCGGAGAAGCGAGTTTTGAGAACTCGTATTAGGATCCGAATTTGGATTCGGATCGTGATCATCTCTCGATCACGTCGTCTTCAACACGAGGCTAGTAACCCGTACAAAGACGAAGCTCGTGGCTTAGTGAAGTCATCCCGAGGAACTCGGCGTGGATACGGATAGAGACGATTCTAGCGAGGATCATTCCGGTTGATGCCGTTCCCGCTACACGTCATACGAAAGGTATAACGTAGTTAAATTTCCTTTTATTGCAAATTTAAATTTACGGTTATGTCTACACTGGTTGTAATATGCATGCGTGTATTGTGTGTGTTGTAATAAATGTAGATTTATTATTTTTATTGCTTCCGCTGTGTTCATGTTTACGAAACATGATCGAACACACACACGCCGCGGTGCCGGAAACCCAACACATACTTGGGTTAAAACCTCATGTTTGAGGTGTATTAGTCGACTGGGATTATGGTCAGTCGACTGATGGGAGTCGACTAAAGTTTGATTGCTGGAATTGGCCTAGCAGTCGATTGCCAGTATTGAGCAGTCAAATAATGGCCTGAGCAGCCGACTGATCTGGAGATCAGTCGACTACTGGTCGGGAATTCGAGCACAGTAATCTCTCTAGTCGAGTGATCAGTCCGAGAACTTGACTGATTGAGCGATCAGTCGACTAATGGGTATGATCAGCCGACTGATGGTCTATCCGTTAAAACTTATCCAACGTGGCTCATGCCATTGTGAGACAACGGCTACAGGGGTAGTCGACTGATGGTCCTGATCAGTTGACTGCTAGGCAGAATCCAGCCCAAGGAGAAAATTTAAAGGGAGTTCGAGGTGGAGGTTTTCGCTATCGGTTCTTGGATGTCTTTGAGGTGATTTTCTGGTGCAAATCAAGGTCTTCAAGCACTATTCAAGCAATCAACAAGCAAGCATCCAAAAGAGTTTTTGTAAAGTATTCTTTGCTTATTTTGTTGTATTTCATTTGTAATTGCTTGTATTTCATTCTTATTATTGTAAGAATACTTGTACGAGATTTCTACGCCTCTGACTTGTTGTCGAGAAAGAGTTTATTGGATTAGTGGTGTGTGATTGCATCGCTAGGGCTCTTACTAGCTCAATCCGTGGAGTAGGAACCATTCAGTTCCGAACCACGTTATATCATGTTGTCTCTTGTGCTTGTGTTGTATTTACTTTTGTTATTATATATTCAGCTGCATTAACAAGTGTTGTAGAGACGAACACGATCAAATTCCATCAACCAACGCCGACGCTATTCACCCCCCCCCCTCTAGCAGCCACTGAGGTCCTAACAATTGGTATCAAAGCAGGTCACTCTTCACCGCCTTTACATCCGAGGGAGCAAGCTAGAGGGCAAGAAGATGAATTTTCAAGAAAAACTAGGATGGGACGTCAACACACCACCATCATACGACTAAGAAGATTTTCCGGTATGGAGGGCTAGAATGGAGACATTTTTGATGATGGACATAGAAGATTTGTTCATCATCATCGAAGGTTTTGAACCACCTAGGAATAGAAGGGAGAGGTCTTGAAGTTTAAGAAGTGAACTCAAGAGCAACGTCTTAAGTTCAAGACCGAAGTCAAGGTAACAAAACTTCTAGAAGATTTAATACCTAATGATATTTTTTCTAGAATAGGTGAATATCAAGATGCCAAGGAGCTTTGAAGCAAATTGGCAAAGCTCCATGAAGGTTCATCACCGGTCCAAGAAGAAGGACCATCACCGGCTTCAAGTGAAGAACAATCACAAGAAGCCAAAGAGTGCTCATCAGCTCAATCGGAGGAGACCGAGGAAGGAAGCACATCATCCTCACAATCAAGTGAGGATTCGAAAGTTGATAGAGAATCAACATCCGGATCGGGATCGGTGGATGAAGAGGAAGAAGTAGGAGAAGCCTCCACCTTTAGGATTGAGGGGAAGGAGATTAGGGCATCCTCAATACCGGAGCAACAAGAAGAACCATCTACCTCCGGTCGAGAGGAAGAGGAAGCTCGAGACTCCCCTATCATGGAAGGTAACTCAATCATTTCAATAAATAATAAAATTCATATTATATGCTTTGAGTGTAGGGAGCAAGGACACTACAAGAGTAAGTGTCCAAAAAGAGTTAAGAAGACTCCACCGACACCAAAAGTCAACGAAAAGACCAATGAAGCCGGAGTCCCCACCAAGAAGAGCAAGGAGCACGTGGTATGCTTTAAGTGCCATCAAAAGGGGCACTATAGGAGTCAATTCTCAAAGGGAGGGAAGAAGACTCATGAAGAAAGAGCTACACATGTAGGGGGAGCTAAGGCAAACCCTAAGGTAACTTCTAAATTTGCTCCTTCCTTAATTAATAGGCTAAAGCATGTTGGAGTAATCTTTCTATTTATCATAAAGAACATGCTATAAATAGGTTTTATTGTTTAGGGGATAAGAATGTCAACATTAGAACTAAGGAGAATTTTGGGACTAATGTCTCTAGAAAAATCCTTTCTAGGGAGACCATTAGGAAGATAAAAGATCACCTGGGCATCGACCCTAAATGGACTAGACATATGCCTAAAAATAAGAATATCTCAAGAGTTAATGAAAAATCATAAATTGAGATATTAGAAAAGGAAAATCAAGTCTTGAGGTCAAGATTTGAGAAAATGGAAAAGACCCTTAAGAATATACAAGATCAAATTAAAGGGTCAAATGATCAAAAATCTAGGTCAAGGAGTCAAAACCTAGGTTTTAGGAAGTAAGGTCCAACCAAGGGCAAGAGAGGTTTGGGTAACAAACCTAAGCCCAAAGAGTCCTACCATATTGTTCCATTCGATTATAGAACACAACTTAGGTCTAAGAAAGCCAAGGTCAATAGGGAAGTCATCCCTAAGATTGACCAAGGTAGATGCCTAGTGGCTAGGGTTTCAAGGAAACCTAGAGAATCCACTAAGAAGGTTACAAGGGGAGTTACCCCTAGAGTTAACCTAGGCAAGACCCAAATGACCAAGGTTACCAAGCCTAGGAGGGTCATTAGGAGGGTATCTAGGGAAGTTATTGTTAGTTATATATGAGAGGTGTCCTAAGGCAATCACCTTATGGTTGTACCATTTATTTGATAAATGAAGATTCACTATTTGAGTATACAAATTTTTATATATTTGATTGGATCTTAAACTCATTTACTGGATGTTCGCAATATGATTCACAGAATGAGAGAATTTGTGATTGGATCACAACTAGTGAGTATCTCTACATGTGTAATTGTGATCTATTGGAATTATCCCTAGTCGATGAATTGATAGATTTGGGCACCATCAATTCTGTCGAGACTAGCACGATGTATACTCTTTGGTGTATCCAAGCAGCTGATTCTCACTGGCTGGAGACATTGTGATGTCCGGAGTTAATCGTGGATGCTAGTTATGGTAACTAGTTCATTTGAGTGACAAGCTGTAAGACTTCATATGGTTCTCTGCATATATGGATATGTCAATGAAGTTCTTACTGCAGCTTAACTGCAATGTTCCTTTGACTTGCGGTATTCAAGTCATCTTGGTCATGGAGACTTATGCTTTGACATCTTAAGCAAACATCTTCAAGGAGATGTAAACCCAGGATGATTGGGTATAAGTCAAAATGCCCGAAGGTGTTTGAATAGCCTATAAAGGATTCACCACTCCTTGCGAGGAGATGTATACCCTTGGCCTCTCGTCGGATTGTTACTAAATTCTTTGGAAAAAACATTACATGTTTAGAGTAAGGTACTCTAGGATACATGTGCAGTAACTAGAATCCGTAGGACGAGGAAATGATACTTGGGCTATGTGTGACGTAGTCAATGTTGGGATGTATACTGAAAAGTCTATCTTTTGTATGAACATCTTTATTTTGAAATAAGAATCACATGATCATTGTTTGCATATTTATGGTTATGCATATTTGTCTGATACATTACATTGTAGATAACATGGTGTGTAGTGTCACATAGGAGATCATGTTATCGGTTCATTGTAAAGTATAAGTAAAGGCTCACAACCGAGATGATTATGGACAAACCATTGGAATGGTTGTAGTGTGATTTGGTATTGGTTTGTCTTGACCATAGAATTACACTAGTACACTTTGTGTGTATTGAGCAGGACCGGCTTAGAGGTGATTCGATTTATTGCTGACTACATAATCGAATCGGACCTCAGATATTATTTAGTACATGCTCTTAATCCTGATATAATAACGGGCACATATACTTAGTACTCATCTCATTGATTTACCAATGGGCGAGATTTATAGATTAAATCGATAGACTCGGTAAGTTGGGAGATGATATTATTTATATGGTGTGTCGTTGATTAAAAACTGTGTCGTTAATCTCTAGATCTGACGATTGAGATTAAATCCCTAGAACCGATGGTGGAGATTAAAAGGAGGCTTAAGCCTAACTCTATAAATAAGGGCTTAAGGTGGGCGGCAAGATTAGAGCTGAGGGATTAGGGTTTGGGCGGCAAGGGGCTTGGAGGCTTGGGCGACCACAAATTTGGAAATTTTTTCCTTCTTCTTCCTTAGGTGGCCGGTGCCCATCCTCTCTTCTTCTCTCCTTGGCCGATGTCCAAGCTTCATCTTCTCACCCTTTTCTCTTGGCTGGCACACTCTCTCTTTTTCCAAGGGTCGTCGGCATCAAGGGTTGGGGTGATCCTTTTCCCTTGGCCGGCAACATCTCCTTGTTCTTCTCCTTGGTCGGCGGCAAGCACAAAGCTTGGAGCTTGGTGGTCGGTTAAAGGAAGGAGAAGAGTTTTGTTTTATCATATTCCTTTGTTCGGAGTGAACAAGGAAAAGAAGATTGGTGATCTAGGAGGCTTCGACTTTTGGAAGATCGTCGCCCATACGACGTCCAAAAAGTGGAAGGACATACAATAGAAGATCAAGAGGTATAATGTTTGTTTATATTATTTTGTATTATGTCAATAATTGTTTTTCAATTATATGCATGTTGTATGTTTTTATATGTGGTTAATTTACTTGGACCCCGAATACAAACACAAAAATCGACGATCCGTACATCGTTTATTCCGCGGCTAATCGTAGAATAGAACTTGGTTGCTTGAACAACAAGTTTGTTCTAGTGACCACTCTAATCGAATAGCATGACGATTAAATGGTAGCTTGGGTAATCCATCTTTGTCAAGGATAAATTTTTTTTATCTGGGGATGAAGATGGGATCGCCATGAACAAGCGACCGAGTTGAAGTGGGAAGCGAAGTTTCCTACCTTCAAGTGGTATCAGAGCCATGGTTTCTGATTTTTTGTGTTTAGGATTCAGTTACTTTTATGCACTTTTCATATATTATATGTGCCAGATAATAGTACGATGTGCATAGGTTAACTTTTTGGTTGCAAGCATAGGATCAAACTATTATGGCCATATGTGTGTATGTGATTGTATGTGTGTAATTGTATATTTGTTGAATCCTCGGGGTTGACGAGGCTAGTATTTAATTTTTGTAATTAGATATGACATTGTTTAGCCACTCTTTTTATTTTAGTTTAATTTCGATCTAGATTTCATGTACACTCCTTCGTGGAGTATATGATCGATGGATGTAAATTAAAATAGTTTTTCTCGGCTCGGATCTCCGGATGGCTTGTACATGGCGTAGGGAGGAGCGGACGAGATAGCGATATGACGGGAGGCATATTGGAGACAAAAGCCATAATAGTTGGAAAATATTTCTTTTTCATATTTATTGCTTATTGTTTGATATGCATGTCGTAGGCTAGAAAATTCCTCAATTTTAAATTACTAAGTGGGAGAGGGATATTCTTATAAATTCCCACGGCCTCCATTACGATTTGACATGTGATGCAAACAAACTTGCGTGTCGGCTCTGAGTGTTTTCCTCCCCATCGGATGAGTTTGTTTGTGGATCACAAGGCCAAATATGGTTATAGAAAATTATTAAGGAGCGTGTGTACTTCTCCATCGGAAGGCACATAACCCGAGATAATTACCTTGGTACCGAGTAATGGTGAGCACTTAGATGCAAATAGGAGTATCCTCCCCATCGGAGTCACTGCTCTTATTTGTAGGGCTGAAGAGGAACCAACTATTAATTTTATTTGTCAAAAAGTTAGGTTGACAAGATAGTAAAATTAATGGGTAAAACCTCCTCTTACAAATGTAGAATTTGTATGCGTCCACACTATCGTGGCATACGATATTCTCGGTGTTTTGAGGTGTCGGCTGATTTTAAAATTTTATTGTTTGAGGAATCAATAATTTTTTGAAATCTAATGTTTTGATCTATATGATTCTTAGGTTTTTTCAAAATGACTTTCAACCCGCTTGTTGTGATACTTAAAAAAAATAAACTTACTGGACCCAACTATGTTGATTGGAAGAGGAATCTTGACATTGTCTTGACTGCAGAGGAATACAAATATGTACTCCTCGAAGAGTGCCCTCCTAAGCCTGCGGATGATTCTGGAGAAAAGCAGAAGGAGAGTTATAAGAAGTGGATTAAGGTCGATGAGATGGCGCTGTGTTACATTTTCGCATCTATGTCAAATGTACTGCAACATCAGCATCAAGCCATGCCCACTGCTTATGACATGATGCTCAATCTGAAAGAGCTTTTCGAACACCAGAATCGGGTTGCTAGGCAGGAAGCCATGAGGAACTTGATGACGACCACCATGATCGAAGGAACACCCGTGAGAGATCATGTTCTCAAGATGATGGCTCATTCGTATGAGGTGGAAGTCCTCGGAGCTGAGATCAATGGAGAAACCCAAGTCGATATCATTCTTCAGTCTCTACCTAGGAGTTTTGAGTAGTTTCGCCTGAACTACAACATGAACAAGAGGTTGTATTTGTTGGCGGAGCTTCTGACAGAACTCCACACAACAGAGGGGCTTTTTCATCAGAGTGCTCAGACGCAAGCCATAGTTGCCCAAAAGGTTTCTACTTCTAAGCCGAAAGGAAAGAAGAAGAAGAAACAAGCTGGGGCAAAGGTGGTGGGAGGAACTTAGGGAGGAGTGAAGAAGCCGAAAGACAAGTGCTTCACTTGTAAGCAAACTGGACACTGGAAGAAGGATGGCCCCAACTGCAAGCAGAACAAAGGTATATCTTTTGGTCTAGTCGTTGAAACATGTTTAGCGGTGTTATCTACCAGCACCAGGTGTGTAGATACGGAAGCCACTGATCATGTCTGTAATACTTTGTAGGGGTTCCAGGAAACTAGACGACTGGCTGAGGCGGAGATTACTGTATACTTGGGTGATGCCACGAAGGTGGCGGCTGTTGCAATGGGAGATGTTTATTTGTCTTTTGAGAAAAATAAAGTTTTGGTTCTTAAGAATTGCCTTTATGTACCTTTATTTAGAAAGAATTTGATTTCGGTTTCTAAATTATTTATGGATGGATATTCTATTTTTTTTAATGACAGAGTTGTTATAAAAAGGAATAGGGAGATTATCTGTTCTGGTGCATTGATAGGAAATTTATATACGCTTGAACCAAAAGCTCCCACGATGCAAATAGAAGTTAATAACTCATCTTCTAATTCCAATAAGAGAAAAGAACCTTCGAAAATGAACCAAACATATCTTTGACATCTAAGACTTGGTCATATTAACCTAAGTAGAATTCAAAGGTTGATAGCTGGTGGACCTCTGGGTTCATTAGTGGTGGAAGATTTCCCAACCTATGAATCTTGCTTGGAAGGTAAAATGATCAAGAAACCTTTTAAGGACAAGGGGTATAGAGTCAAAGATGTGTTGGAATTGGTTCATTCTGATTTGTGTGGTCCTATATCTATCCAGGCAAGAGGTGACTTTGAATATTTTGTCTCTTTTATAGATGACTATTCAAGGTATGGATACATTTATTTGATGCGGCGCAAGTCTGAATGCTTTGACAAGTTCAAAGAATTCAAGGCTGATGTAGAGACACGTCAAGGTAAAAGTATCAAGACACTATGATCTGATCGTGGTGGTGAGTACCTCTTGGGAGAGTTTAGGAATTACTTATCAGAGGCTGGGATTCAATCTCAATTGTCTGTAGCTGGCACACCCCAGCAGAATGGTGTAGCAGAGCGAAGGAATAGGACTCTTACGGAGATGGTCAGATCGATGATGAGTTATTCTGAGTTGCCAGATTCATTCTGGGGGTATGCTTTAGATACGACAGTGTATATTCTTAACTTGGTATCATCTAAATCAGTGCCTTCTACTCCCACAACATTGTGGACTGGGCGAAAGCCTATTCTAAGACATATTCGGATTTGGGGGAGTCCAACACATGTGCTGAATGCAGATGCTGGTAAGTTGGAACCTCGTACAGAAGTACGCATGTTCGTTGGCTATCCTAGAGGAACGAAAGGAGGTTTGTTTTATAGTCCTAGAGATCAGAGGGTGATCGTTAGCACGAATGCCAGATTTCTAGAGGAAGACTATGTGATGAACCACAAGCCCATGAGTAAGATTGTTCTGGAGGAATTGAAAGGGGAAGTTGTTGGGTTTCCGGTACCGCGGCGAGTGTGTGTTCGAACATGTTTCGTAAACATGTGCACAGCGGAAGGAATAAAATAATAAATCTAATTTATTACAACACACACATCACACGCATGCATAGTACAACATGTGTAGACATAACCGTAAATTCAAATTTTGCAATAAAAGGAAATTTATACTACGTATACCTGACATATCATGTGTAGCGGGAAAGGCATCAACCGGAACGATTCTCACTAGAATCGTCTCTATCCGTATCCACGCCGAGTATCTTTGGGATGACTTCACAAAGTCACGAGCCTCGTCTTCGTACGGGTTACTAGCCTCGTGTTGAAGACGATGTGATCGAGAGAAGATCACGATCCGAATCAAAATTCGGATCCAAAATGAGTCCTCAAAAACTCGCTTCTCCGGAGAGGTATTCGTCAACCGTTTGACGAATCCTTCGTTCTCCACCTATGAGGATTATCGAAGATCGAATCCCCGGCAAGTCTACCGCTGTCGGAGCTCCAAACGTCATCTAAATGACGCTCCGACGAGAAGGAAACAAGCTGTCCAGAAAACTGGACAGCTTTGGTGGAGGAATAGGAGCCGGCCAAAAGGGAAGGTTGAAACTCACCTTATTGCCGAACCCAAAGGAGATCACCGGAGCTCCTCCGACAACAGCTTGACGCTGGCAAGAGGGAAGGATATCACCTTCTGGATGCCGGCAAGGGAGCTAGGTGGTGGTGGGCGGTGGCACTAGGGTTTGCGCCGACTTCACCAAGGAGAGGAAGGGGCGGCAACTATTAGGGTTGCAAGGCTTTGGATTAGGGCTTAACAAAACCCTTAAGCCCTATTTTATAGAGAACAAATTCTCTTAATGGTTATCGGATCATAACCAAAGGCCCGTTAACCCGCTCCATTAATTTATGTTAAAATAAACCAAACCATGATGGTTTATTTTAAGTTAAAACGAACCAAACCAGCTTTGGTTCATTCGTTTAAAAAAAACCAAACCCTTTGGTTTATTCTCCTCCATTGGATTAGAACCAAACCAATTTGATTCATCCATCATGTCTTCATAAGACACGGCCCATCCATGCTTCCATTGCAACTGAAACGATTTCATGCTCGCTTCATGTTTGGTCCAACCAAACCTAGTTTCTCTCGGTCTGAGAATCTTATTCTCAAGCTCATTTTAAATCCTTCGGATTATGCTCGTTGTGCGTGTGACCAAATAGGTTCTCAGTTTATGTTGGTCGTCTATAATTAACCATTAATTATAAAACGATCATGAGTGGCACCTAGTAGTACATCATGATCCCCAATTAACCGAAAAGATCAACGGTTGATCCATAACTATTTCTGAAACCCTTCAACACCTCAAATGAATCGTGCCCCATTCCCTTCACTCATCTTATACCCACTTGGTTCAGGACATGGTCTATAGTGTCAGTCCCCACTAGGCTGACTACGTCACACCTAGCCCAAGTATCATTTCCTCGTCCTACGGATTCTAGTTACTGCACATGTATCGAAGAGTACCTTACTCTAAACATGTAATACTTTGGCCAAAGACTTTAGTAACAATCCGACGAGAGGCCATGGGTATACATCTCCTCGCAAGGAGTGGTGAATCCTTTATAGGCTATTCAAACACCTTCGATCACTTCGACTTATACCCAATCATCCCGTGTCTACATCTCCTCAGAGATGCTTGCTTAAGATGTCAAAGCATAAGTCTTCATGATCAAGATGACTTGAATACCGCAAGTCAAAGGAATATCGCACTTAAGCTACAGTAAGAACTTCATTGACATATCTATATATGCAGAGAACCATATGAAGTCTTACGGTTGGTCACTCCAATGAACTAGTTACCATAACTAGCATCCACGATTAACTCCGGACATCACAATGTCTCCAGCCAATGAGAATCAACTGCTTGGATACACCAAGGAGTATACCTCGTGCTAGTCTCGACAGAATTGATGGTGTCCAAATCAATCAATTCATCGACTAGGCATAATTCTGATACATCACATTTACACATGTAGAGATACTCACTAGTTGTGATCCAATCACAAATTCTCTCATGCTGTGAATCGTATCGTGGACATTCAGTAAATGAGTTTAAGATCTAATCAAATACATGAAAACATGTATACTCAAATAGTGGATCTTCATTTATCATATAAATGGTTCAAACATAAGGCGAATGCCTTAGGACATCTCTCATATATTACTAACAAACTCCCACTTGGCCTAATGCCAATCGCTACGGTATCCAATACCATAGGCTCTAACATGACCCTCAAACTTACTTTGAGGCAATGTCATAGTCAAAGGATCCCCTAAGTTTCTTTTAGTGGGGATTTTCTCGATTTGTATTTCCTTCCTACTAATGATCTCTCTGATCAGATGATAGAGGTGAAGCACATGTTTGGATCATTGATGAGACCACATCAAGTTCAGAGATGAACTTCTTGATCCAAACTGCTTCCTTTGCTGCTTCCAAAGCTGCAATGTATTCTACCTTAGTGGCAGAATCCGCTATAGTGTCAAGCTTGGAACCTTTCCAACTTATTGCGCCTCTATTCCAGGTGAATACATACCCAAACTGAGACATGGAATCATCCTTGTCTGTCTAGAGTTGGCATTCGTATACCCATGTATCACCATGTACCCTTCTCTATATATTAGGAACACATCCTTAGTTCTTCTCAAGTACTTAAGGATTGTCTTAACAGCCACCCAATGATTCATTCCTGGATCAGACTGGTATCTACTCGTGACACTCAGAGCATACGATACATCGGGCCTCGTACATAACATAGCATACATAATAGATCTTATTGCGGATGCATAGAGAATCTTACTCATGCAAATCCTCTCATCTTCTGTGCATGGACACATAGACTTCGAAAGGTGTATCCCATGCCTGATGGGTAGGAAACCTTTCTTGGATTCCGACATGCTAAACCTTTTTAGCACTCGGTCTATATATGTAGACTGCAAAAAACCAAGCAACCATTTCGATCTATCTCTATAGATCTTAATTCCGAGGATGTAGGTTGCTTCTCCCAGGTCTTTCATGGAGAATGTCTTGGATAACCAAATCTTAACTGACTGTAAGACTGAAACATCGTCTCCTATAAGTAATATGTCATCGACATACAATACTAGGAACACGATTGCACTCCCACTAACCTTCTTGTACACACAAGGTTCGTCTGGATTTTGTGAGAAATCAAACTTTTTGATTGTTTCATCAAAATGGATATTACATCTCCTGGATGCTTGCTTCAATCCATATATTGACCGTCACAATTTGCATACCTTGGTTTTATCAACCGATGTGAAACCCTCAGGCTGTATCATATACACGTCCTCGAGTAGGTTTCCATTAAAAAAAGCTGTTTTCACATCCATCTGTCATATCTCATAATCATAATGAGCCGCTATGGCCAAGAGCATCCAAATGGATTTAAGCATAGCTACAGGCGAATAGGTTTCGTCATAATCAACACCTTGTTTTTGACGATATCTTTTCGCCACTAATCTAGCCTTATAGGTAATCACATTACCATCCATGTCGGTTTTCTTCTTGAAAACCCACTTGCACCCTATAGGCTTTATGCCTTCAGGTGAGTCAACCAAGTTCCAAACTTAGTTTTCATACATGGAATCCATTTCCAGCTTCATGGCTTCAAGCCACTTATCCCTTTCTGAACTTGTCAGAACTTCTTCATAACTGGTAGGCTCCTCATCATCAATGAGTAACACGTCGTTCGATTCACTTACGAGAAATCCATATCTCTCAGGCATATTGCGTGTTCTACCAGATCTACGAAGATGTGGTGTTTCAATAGGTCCAGCCGATTGCTCATCACTATGAGTTGTCGGCTGTTGTGCTTCACCAGGTATCTCATCAATGTCTATTTGAGTCTCTCGAGCCTCCTCAAGCTCGACGACACTCCCACTGTTTTCTTGCAAGAGAAACTCTTTCTCTAGAAACACATCATGCCTTAAAACAAACACCTTTTGTTCCACAGGATGATAGAATTGGTAACCCCTTGTTTCCTTAGGGTATCTAATAAATAGACATTTATCAGACTTAGCATCCAATTTGTCTGATACAGTTCGCTTCACATAAGCAGGGCAACCCCATATCTTCAAGTAAGATATATGAGGTTTCTTACTATTCCATATCTCATATGGAGTAGTAGAGACTACCTTGGTTGGCATTCTGTTTAACAAGTAAACAGCTGTCTGAAGTGCATAGCCCCAAAAGGACTTGGAAAGATTCGCATGATTCATCATTGACCTAACCATGTCCAACAAGGTCCGGTTACGCCTCTCAGATACACCATTATGATGTGTTGTATATGGCGGAGTCCATTGAGACAATATACCATTGTCTCTTAGATAATCAAGAAACTCCTGACTCAAGTATTCACCACCTCGATCCGATCGAAGTATTTTAATACTCTTGTCATGTTGTTTCTCTACTTCATTTCTGAATTCTTTGAACCTCTCAAAGTCTTTAGACTTTTGTTTCATCAAGAACACATACCCAAACCGTGAGTGATCATCGGTGAAGGTAATGAAGTAGCTATAGCCTCCTAAAGCTTGAGTTGACATAGGTCCACATACATCAGTATGTATTAGACCTAGCAACTCTTCCACTCGTTCACCTTTTCCTATAAAAGGTAACTTAGTCATCTTGCCTTTTAAGCATGATTCACATGTATCGTATGAATCCAATTCAAACAATTCCAGAATTCCACATCGGTGTAATTCGGACATGCGTTTCTTGCTTGCATGGCCAAGACGACAATGCCACATGTAGGAGTCTAATTGATTATCCTTTCGAGCACGCTTGTTGCTCGCTTCGATATTGAAAATGTCACTGGATACGTCCAACGTATAAATACCATTGCTTAAAGATTCAGTCCCATAAAGAACTCCATTCAAAGTTATGTAACAACAATTGTTACTAAAAGTCAAATGGTACCCATTTCTATTTAAACAAGAAATAGAAATGATATTATTTATCAATGAAGGAACATAAAAGCAATTGTCCAGTTCTAAGACAAGTCCTGCAGGGAGTTTCAACAAATACGTTCCGATGGCGAGTGCAGCAACCTTTGCTCCATTCCCAACACGTAAATTTGACTCTCCCTTGACAAGTCTTCTTCTATTCCTTAGCCCATGTATGTCATTACATATATGTGAGCCACACCCAGTATCCAATACCAAAGTGTCTGAGGAAATAGAATGACAATCAATAACGAAGATATATGAAAAAGATGGAGCATCTTATACCTTATTCTTCTTCACGAACTCAAGATAAATCTTGCAATTTCTTCACCAATGGCCCTACTTGCCATAATGATGGCAAGTGCCCTTTTGAGCTGGTTCTGCCCTTTTAGCCTTTTTCTTCTTCCCCTTCTATTGTTCCTTTGACTCCCTCTTAGAACCTTTCTTCGAGGAATCAACTAACAATACCGTCCCCTGCTCATGCTTCTCAGAAGGCTCCACAGTCTTCAGCATGTTGAGCAGTACCATAGATGAACCTTCTTACATCTCAGAGGTGAAGAGGAGCTTGGAGACTTCGAACCTTTCAAATCTCACTTGCTTATCAAACAACTCATAAAGATGAAGGACTACAATATGAGCATCCATATGCTCATGCTGCTTCCGTAGCTTGGGTTCCATCATGGCTAGCATGATGCAACTCATTTGTTCAGAATCACTCACATGTTTCTGATAGGCCAACAATTGGTCCAGAGTTGCATTGTCACTAGGACGGGCGGGAAGAGGCGCTTCGAGGACATTTGCAAGCTTTTCAACCTTGAGAATAATTCTCAAGTTTCTAAGCCAGTCCATGAAGTTCGGCCCAGTCAATTTATTCGAATCCAAAATGGAACGCAAATTCAAAGACATCATGATCAATCTTAGAAATACAAAATGAGCATATATGAGAAAGATGATTTTAAAATGCATCAATATACATTTACAAATCCCATTCATTTTTCGAATTTCAAAAACCCCAAAATCACTTCGGGAGATCGTAGGTCCATCTCGGAATGGGCTGATATCCATCATAGATATGAACAACCTTGGAGAGAGTCCAACAAGTCATTCATAACTACGATGGTAGGTATCAACTATACCGATTGCATATCACGTATATGCAACTATCACAATGTGCTATCAACTAATTGAATGTTCACACATACATCAGGTTGTTAACACATTAACAAGTATGCATCATATGCATAGCACCCAACTTCACCTCGCTTTACATCAACCTTGGAGAGAGTCCAACAAGCCGATGCTCCAAGTTAAAGCCAACCCATTAATCGAGAAATAGTTTTAATATGGTTAGAGCGCATTCAACTAATTAGCCCGGCTTGGAGAGAGTCCAACAACCAAAGCTAACGATTGACCTCTGGCTCTTACCATATTAGTATTAAACTATTCCATGGTTTGAACATGTTTGGGTTCGAGCCGGGCTTGGAGAGAGTCCAACAACCCAAACAAGAAACGGAACTCTGGTTCTAACCATATTAATGGAAGGTGTAGGCTTTAATATTGTGTAAAGGTTTTTATGTCTCATCCTCTTTGCACGCAAATAACTATTATCTACATGGAATGATATACATGGCATACATCTACATGTCACGACACGCATGACATAATGATATGCATCTAATGCAATTACATGACATACAATTATATCATGTACAAAATTTCTTTACATGTCATAACTATTTATGAAAATAAAATATGTTTAAGATTTAAGTCTCCAAATCTAATCACATATTTTATTTGTGGAAATAGTTGATTAAGGAAAGTCAATTTAGGAAACTAATTTCCTAAATCATCAAAACTACTTATGGAAATAAAATATTTTAAGATTTGATCTCCCAAATCAAATCATGATTAAATTAGGAAATAAATTTCCAAAATCTAATCAAATATTTTATTTATGGAAAATATCAATTTCCATAAATACTTCCAACTTTCCAAAAGTAGAAGATTTCCATAAATACTTCTAGACTTTCTAAAATTAAAAAATTTCCATAAATACTTCTAACTTTCCAAAAGTAGAAAATTTCCAGAAATATCATTATGACTATCGTAAAACAATTTTACGATTATGTCGAAACACAACCTGGGCTCTGATACCACTGTTGGGTTTCCGGCACCGCGGCGAGTGTGTGTTCGAACATGTTTCGTAAACATGTACACAGCGGAAGGAATAAAATAATAAATCTAATTTATTACAACACACACATCACACGCATGCATAGTACAACATGTGTAGACATAACCGTAAATTCAAATTTTGCAATAAAAGGAAATTTATACTATGTATACCTGACATATCACGTGTAGCGGGAAAGACATCAACCGGAGCGATTCTCGCTAGAATCGTCTCTATCCGTATCCACGCCGAGTATCTTCGGGATGAATTCACAAAGTCATGAGCCTCGTCTTCGTATGGGTTACTAGCCTCGTGTTGAAGACGATGTGATCGAGAGAAAATCACGATCCGAATCAAAATTCGGATCCAAAATGAGTCCTCAAAAACTCGCTTCTCCGGAGATGTATTCATCAACCATTTGACGAATCCTTCGTCCTCCACCTATGAGGATTACCGGAGATCGAATCCCCAGCAAGTCTACCGCTGTCGGAGCTCCAAACGTCGTCCAAACAACGCTCCGACGAGAAGGAAACAAGCTGTCCCGAAAACTGGACAGCTTTGGTGGAGGAATAGGAGCCGGCCAAAAGGGAAGGTTGAAACTCACCTTATTGCCGAACCCAAAGGAGATCACCGGAGCTCCTCCGGCAACAGCTCGACGCTGGCAAGAGGGAAGGACATCACCTTCTGGATGCCGGCAAGGGAGCTAGGTGGTGGTGGGCGGCGGCACTAGGGTTTGCACCGACTTCACCAAGGAGAGGAGGGGGCAGCAACTATTAGGGTTGCATGACTTTGGATTAGGTCTTAACAAAACCCTTAAGCCCTATTTTATAGAGAACAAATTCTCTTAATGGTTATCGGATCATAACCAAAGGCCCATTAACCCGCTCCATTAATTTAAGTTAAAATAAACCAAACCATGATGGTTTATTTTAAGTTAAAATGAACCGAACCAACTTTGGTTCATTCGTTTAAAACAAACCAAACCCTTTGGTTTATTCTCCTCCATTGGATTAGAACCAAACCAATTTGATTCATCCATCATGTCTTCATAAGACACGGCCCATCCACGCTTCCATTGCGACTGAAACGATTTCATGCTCACTTCATGTTTGGTCCAACCAAACCTAGTTTCTCTTGGTCTGAGAATCTTATTCTCAAGCTCGTTTTAAATCCTTTGGATCACGCTCGTTGTGCGTGTGACCAAATAGATTCTCGGTTTATGTTGGCCGTCTATAATTAACCATTAATTATAGAACGATCATGAGTGGCACCTAGTAGTACATCATGATCCCCAATTAACCGAAAAGATCAACGGTTGGTCCAGAACTATTTCTGAAACCCTTCAACAGCTCGAATGAATCGTGCCTCATTCCCTTTAATCATCTTATACGCACTTGGTTCAGGACATGGTCTATAGTGTCAGTCCCCACTAGGCTGACTACGTCACACCTAGCCTAAGTATCATTTCCTCGTCCTACGGATTCTAGTTACTGCACATGTATCGAAGAGTACCTTACTCTAAACATGTAATGCTTTGGCCAAAGACTTTAGTAACAATCCGACGAGAGACCATGGATATACATCTCCTCGCAAGGAGTGGTGAATCCTTTATAGGCTATTCAAACACCTTCGATCACTTCGACTTATACCCAATCATCCCAGGTCCACATCTCCTCAGAGATGCTTGCTTAAGATGTCAAAGCATAAGTCTTCATGATCAAGATGACTTGAATACCGCAAGTCAAAGGAACGTCGCACTTAAGCTACAGTAAGAACTTCATTGACATATCTATATATGCAGAGAACCATATGAAGTCTTATGGCTGGTCACTCCAATGAACTAGTTACCATAACTAGCATCCACGATTAACTCTGGACATCACAATGTCTCCAGCCAATGAGAATCAGCTGCTTGGATACACCAAGGAGTATAACTCGTGCTAGTCTCGACAGAATTGATGGTGTCCAAATCCATCAATTCATCGACTAGGGATAATTCTGATACATCACATTTACACATGTATAGATACTCACTAGTTGTGATCCAATCACAAATTCTCTCATGCTGTGAATCGTATCGTGGACATTCAGTAAATGAGTTTAAGATCTAATCAAATACATGAAAACATGTATACTTAAATAGTGAATCTCCATTTATCATATAAATGGTTCAAACATAAGGCGATTGCCTTAGGACATCTCTCATATATTACTAACAGAAGTCACTTCTTCAGTACCACCGGTACAAGAGGATATACCACAAGTCACTGCACCACGTGTCACAGAGGATACACAGGTGATACCTCGTCGTAGTGGGACAGTTATGAGACAACCTGATAGATTCATGTTCTTGGGAGAATCTTCTGAACTTGAACCTGATCCCTGGACATATGACGAGGCAATCCAAGATAAAGATGCGGTATCTTGGTAAAGTGCGATGAATGTTGAGATTGGATCTATGGATTCAAATCAGGCCTGGGAGCTAGTAGAACCACCCAATGGTGTAAAAACCATTGGATGCAAGTGGATCTACAAAAGAAAGAAAGGAATAGATGGGAAGGTTGAGACCTTTAAAGCAAGGCTTGTTGCGAAGGGTATATTTAGAAAGAGGGTATCGATTATGAGGAGACCTTTTCGCCGGTAGCCATGCTTAAGTCTATCCGGATTCTCTTATGCATTGTTGCTCATATGGATTATGAGGTATGACAGATGGATGTCAAGACAGCTTTCCTTAATGGAAGTCTTGAGGAAAACATCTATATGAAGCAACCAGAGAGATTCATTGCAAAGGGCAAAGAGCATCTTATGTGTAAACTTAATCGGTCCATTTATGGATTGAAGCAAGCTTCAAGGTCTTGGAACATCCGCTTTGATGAGGTAATCCAGTCTTATAAATTTATTCAAAGTCCTGATGAGTCTTGTGTATACAAGAGATGTGACGGAAACGTAGTGATATTTCTTGTACTATACGTAGATGACATTTTGTTAATTGGCAACAATGTCAAGGTGTTATCGGATGTAAGGGCATGGTTGTCCAAATAGTTTGATATGAAGGACTTGGGAGAAGTGGGACACATCCTTGGGATCAAGGTTATAAGGGATCGCAGGAAAAGGATGTTGTGCTTATCTCAAGCTTCATACATAGACACCATTTTGGCTCATTTTAGTATGCAGAACTCCAAGAAGGGTTTTCTACCTTTCAGGCATGGAGTTCCTTTATCTAAGGAGATGTGTCCTAGAACATTTGAGGAGATAGAGGAGATGAAGGCAGTTCCTTATGCTTCGGCAGTAGGAAGCCTGATGTATTCTATGCTGTATACGAGACCAGATATCTGCTTTACCATTGGCATGGTTAGCAGATATCAGAGTAATCCAGGAGAGGAACATTGGACTGTGGTAAAGTATATATTGAAGTACCTGAGAAGGACTAGGGATTATATGCTAGTTTACCATGCAGACCAATTACTCCCTGTGGGTTACACAGATTCCAACTTCCAATCACACAGGGATAACAGTAAGTCTACCTCAGGTTTTGTGTTTACTTTAGGAGGTGGAGCCATTGTCTGGAGGAGTGTCAAGCAGAAATGCATGGCGGACTCAACCATGGAAGCTGAGTATGTGACAGCCTCTGAGGCGGCCAAAGAAGTTGTGTGGCTCAGGAACTTCTTGATGGACTTGGATGTGATTCCTGGTTTGCCCAGAACTTTCACAATTTATTGTGATAATAGTGGTGCAGTTGCAAACTTGAAAGAACCACGAGCCCATAAGGCAAGTAAACACATAGGGCGCAAGTACCACCTAATACGAGAAATTATAAAAAGAGGAGAAGTTGTTGTGGCCAAGATTGCATCAAAGGATAACCTGACAGATCCTTTCACTAAGGCCCTTCCAGCAAGAGCTTTTGATAGGCATGTGGAGGGAATGGGAATCAGATGTATGGCAGTTTGAGGATAACATAGTCTTTTAGTATAAGTGGGAGACTTCATATGGTTCTCTGGATATATGGATATGTCAATGAAGTTCTTACTGCAACTTAACTGTGATGTTCCTTTGACTTGTGGTATTCAAGTCATCTTGGTCATGGAGACTTATGCTTTGACATCTTAAGCAAACATCTTAAAGGAGATGTGGACCCAGGATGATTGGGTATAAGTCAAAATGTCCGAAGGTGTTTGAATAGTCTATAAAGGATTCACCACTTCTTGCCAGGAGATGTATACCCTTGGCCTCTCGTCGAATTGTTACTAAATTATTTGGCAAAAACATTACATGTTTAGAGTAAGGTACTCTAGGATACATGTGCAGTAACTAGAATCCATAGGACGAGGAAATGATACTTGGGCTAGGTGTGACGTAGTCAGTGTTGGGATGTATACTGAAAAGTCTATCCTTTGTATGAGTATCTTTATTTTGAAATAAGAATCACATTATCATTGTTTGCATATTTATGGTTATGCATATTTGTCTGATACATTACATTGTAGATAACATGGTGTGTAGTGTCACATAGGAGATCATGTTATCAGTTCACTGTAAAGTATAAGTAAAGGCTCACAACCGAGATGGTTATGGACAAACCATTGGAATGGTTGTAATGTGATTTGGTATTAGTTTGTCTTGACCATAGAATTACACTAGTACACTTTGTGTGTATTGAGTAGGACCGACTTAGAGGTGATTCGATTTATTGCTGACTACATAATCGAATCGGACCTCAGATATTATTTAGTACATGCTCTTAATCCTGATATAATAACGGGCACATATACTTAGTACTCATCTCATTGATTTACCAATGGGCGAGATTTATAGATTAAATTGATAGACTCGGTAAGTTGGGAGATGATATTATTTATATGGTGTGTCGTTGATTATAGGAGGAAACTGTGTCCTATATATATTAGGATGATGATGTCCCCTTGAGGAGCTCATAAGGTTCATCATGTAAACCCTGCAGGTGGACTTGGTCCGGCATGATGAAAAGGTTGAGTGGTACTACTCAAGGAGTTTGATGTTGATTAATTAATGGTCAGTAAATTAATTAATCGATGAACATTCGAGATCTTAAACACGGGGAGAAAATATACAAATAATATATGGAGCCCATATTATCAAATGGGGGTTGGTGAGGTAGATCAATGATGAACCTTAGTGGATTGGATCATCATTAGTGGATCGGACTTTATGTGGGCTTGATCCATGGGTGGCTAAGACCCAACTCCTCCTCATGGTCTCTAATGTAGCCTACTAACACCTCATGAAGCTTAGATCCAAAGGATAGAAACAAATCTCTAGATCCAAAGGTGGAGATTAAATCTCTAGATCCGACGGTTGAGATTAAATCTCTATATCTGACGGTTGAGATTAAATCCCTATAACCAATGGAGGAGATTAATCCAAGGCATAAACCCAACTCTATAAATAAGGCTTATTGGCTTGGATGGCAACTTAATGATAAGGGGATTAGGGTTTGCTTCCTTTGGAGGCTAGGAATCCTAGTTGGTTTAGGATTAGGTTTGGGTGGCTAGGGTTTTGGGAGCTAAGGGTGGGCGGCCACAAGTGGATGAGGGTTTCCTTCTTCTTCCTAAGGTTGGCCGGCCACTATTCATCTTCCCTCTACCTTGGCTTGAGCTCATCCTAATCTTCTTCCCCACTTCCATGGCCGACCATAAGGAGAGCTAGGATTAGGGTTTGGAAGCTTAGGGTTTAGGAGGCTTGGGTGGAACCAAATAAGGAAAGTTTTGTTTCTTCTTCCTCCTTTGGTGGCCGGCGCCCACAGCCCTATCCCAGCCCTTGGGCAGCATCCAAAGACCTCTTTTCCTTCTCCTTAGGTGGTGGAAACAAGATATAGGGTTTTCCCTTAGTGTCTTGACCGGTTTCTACCATTATCTCCTTCTCCATGTTGGCCGACGGCAAGCATTTCTTTTGTTGCTTGTTGGTTGGCCATAGGAAAGAGAAGAGCTTTGTTTCTATTCTTCCTCTTGCTTTGGATGAGCAAGGAAGGAAGATTTGCAATCTAGGAGCTTCGACTTTTGGTAGAGCGTCGCCCACACGACGTTCGAAAGGAGGAAGGTCATACATTAGAAGATCGAGAGGTATATCGATTCTCTAATTTTATATATTACATGTTTCTATTTGTTTTTCATTTATAATCATGTTATAAATTTTTAAATGGCTAAATAATACTTGGATCTCGAGCATAAACACAAAAACCGGCAATCCAGACATCGTCTATTCCGCGGCTACTCGTAGAATAGAGGATGGTCGCTTGAACAACTAGTTTATTCAAGTGACCTCTCTAAACGAATAGCACGACGATGACTTGGTTTTTTGGGCAATACTTTTTGTCTAGGATTAAATTTTTTTAATTCGGGGACATCAAGGGGATCGCCATGAACAAACCACCAAGGTGAAGTGGGAAGCGAAGTTTCCCCTCACGGACTCGATAAGCTAAAACCATTAAATTGGTATGAGAGCTTCCGGGGCAAAACCCTTCAACTGGTATCAGAGCAAAGGTTTCCGATTTTGTGTGTTTAGGATTCGGTTAATTTTTATACACTTTTTCATATATTATATGTGTCGAATAATAGTAAGATATGCGTAGTTTTACTCTTTGGTTGCAGGCATAAGATTCGACTATTATGGCCATGTGTGTGTATGTGATTGTATGTGTGTAAATATTTATTTTGTTGAATCCTCGGGGTTGACGAGGCTAGTATTTAGTTTTTGTAAATTAAATACGGCATTGTTTAGCCACTCTTTATTTTATTTTACTTTCGATCTAGATTTCATGTACACTCCCTCGTGGAGTATAGGATCGATGGATGTAAATTAAAATAGGTTTTAGTCTCGGCTCGGATCTCCGGATGGCTTGTATATGGCGTAGGAGGAGCGGACGAGATGGCGATGCGACGGGAGTCATATTGAAGACAAAAGCCATAATAGTTGGAAAATAATTTATTTTTCATATTTATTGCTTTTTGTTTGATATGCATGTCGTAGGCTAGGAAAATTCCTCAATTTAAAATTACTAAGTGGGAGAGGGATATTTTTATAAATTCCAGCGGCCTCCATTATGATTTGACATGTGATGCAAACAAACTTGTGCATCGGCTCTGAGTGCCTTCCTCCCCATCGGATGAGTTTGTTTGCAGATCACAAGGTCGAATATGGTTATAGGAAATTATTAAGGAGCGTGTGTACTTGCCCATCGTAAGGCACATAACCCGAGATAATTACCTTGGTACCAAGTAAGGGTGAACACTTAGATACAAATATAAGTATCCTCCCCATCGGAGTCACTGCTTTTATTTGTAGGGCCGAAGAGAAACCAACTATTAATTTTACTTGTCAAAAAGTTAGGTTGACAAGATAGTAAAATTAATGGGTAAAACCTCCTCTTACAAATGTAAAATTCGTATACATCCACACTATCGTGGCATACGATATTCTCGATGATTTGAGGTGTTGGTTGATTTTAAAATTTTATTGTTTGAGGAATCAATAATTTTTTAAATCTACAGTAATGATCTATGTGATTCTTAGGATTTTCAAGAATGACTTTCAGTCCACTTACTATGATAGTAAAGGAAATAAACTTACTGTACCCAAATAAAGTTGATTGGAAAAGAATCTAGATATTGTCTTATCTGCTAAGGAGTACAAGTATGCACTCTTCGAAGAGTGTCCTCAAGCCATGGTTGCTCAAAAAGGTTTCTACTTCTAGCCGAAAGGCAAGAAGAAGAAGAAACAAGGTGAAGCAAAGATGGTGGGAGGATCTCTAAGAGGAGTGAAGAAGCCGAAAGGCAAGTACTTCACTTATAAGCAGGATGGACATTAGAAGAAGGACTATCCCAATCCAAAGTAGAACAAAGGTATATCCTTTGGTCTAGTCGTTAAAACATGATTAGCGGTGATATCTACCGGGACCTGGTGTGTAGATACGGGAGCCACTAATCATGTCTGCAATACTTTGCAGGGGTTCCAGGAAACCCGACGACTAGCTAAAAGGGAGATTACCATTTACTTGGGCAATGCCATGAAGATGGCGGCTATTGCAGTGGGAGAAGTTTTATTTATCTCTTGAGAAAAATAAAACTTAGGTTCTGGAAAATTCCCTTTATGTACCTTATTTAGAAAGAATTTAATTTTAGTTTCTAAATTGTTTATGGATGGATATTCTATTTCTTTTAATGACAGAGCTATTATAAAAAGGAATAGGGAGAATATTTGTTCAGGTACATTGATAGGAAATTTGTATACACTTGAACCAAAACCTCCCATGATGCAAATTGAAGTTAATAACTCATCTTCTAATTCCAATAAGAGAAAAGAACTTTCGAAGATGAACCAAACATATTTTTGGCATCTTAGGCTTGGTCACATTAACCTAAGAAGAATTCAAAGGTTGATAGCTGATGGACCTTTGGGTTCATTAGTGGTGGAGGATCTCCCAACCTGTGAATCTTGCTTGGAAGGTAAGATGACCAAGAGGCCTTTTAAGGCCAAGGGGTATAGAGCCAAAGAAGTGTTAGAATTGGTTCATTCTGATTTGTGTGGTCCTATGTCTATCCAGGCTAGAGGTGGTTTTGAGTATTTCATCTCTTTTATAGACGATTACTCAAGATATGGATACATTTACCTGATGCGCCGCAAGTCTGAATGCTTTGACAAGCTCAAAGAATTCAAGGCTGATGTGGAGAAACGTCAAGGTAAATGTATCAAGACACTACGATCTGATCGTGTTGGTGAGTACCTCTTGGGAGAGTTTAGGAACTATTTATCAGAGGCTAGGATTCAATCCCAATTGACTACACCTGGCACACCCCAGCAGAACGGTGTAGTAGAGCGAAGGAATAGGACTCTTATGGAGATGGTTAGATCGATGATGAGTTATTCTAAGTTGCCAGATTTGTTCTGGGGAAATGCTCTAGATATGGCGGAGTACATTCTGAACTTGGTTCCATCTAAGCCAGTGCCTTCTACTCCCACAGAATTGTGGACTGGGCGAAAGTCTAGTCTAAGACATATTCGGATAATGGGGAGTCTAGCACATGTGCTGAAGGCAGATGCTGGTAAGTTGGAACCTCATACAGAAGTGCGCTTGTTCGTTGGCTATCCTAGAGGAACGAAGGGTGATAGTCCTAGAGATCATAGGGTGATCGTTAGCACGAACGCCAGATTTCTAGAGGAAGACTATGTGATGAGCCACAAGCCCAAGAGTAAAATTGTTCTGGAGGAGTTAAAAGGGGAAAGTCACTTATTTAGTACCACCGGTACAAGAGGATATATCACATGTCACTGCACCGTGTGTCATAGAGGATACACAGGTGATTCCTCGTCATAGTGGGAGGGTTGTGAATTAACCTGATAGATTCATGTTCTTGGGAGAATCTTCTGATTTGGTCCCTGGCGAATATGAACCTGATCCCTGAACATATGATGAGGCAATCCAAGATAAAGATGGAGTATCTTGGCAAAGTACAATGAATGCTGAGATTGAATCTCTGGATTCAAATCAGGTCTGGGTGCTAGTAGAACCACCCGATGGTGTAAAAACCATTGGATGCAAGTGGATCTACAAGAGAAAGAAAGGAATAGATGGGAAGGTTGAGACCTTCAAAGCGAGGCTTGTTGCGAAGGGGTATACTCAGAAAGAGGGTATCGATTATGAGGAAACCTTTTCGCCGATAGCCATGCTTAAGTCTATCCGAATTCTCTTATGCATAACAGCTCATATGGATTATGAGGTGTGGCAAATGGATGTCAAGATAGCTTTCCTTAATGGAAGTCTTGAGGAAAACATCTATATGAAGCAACCAGAGGGATTCTTTGCTAAGGGAAAAGAGCATCTTGTATGTAAGCTTAATCGATCCATTTATTGATTGAAGCAAGCTTCAAGGTCTTGGAACATCCGATTTGATGAGGTAAATCAGTCTTATGGATTTATTCAAAATCCGGATGAGTCTTGTGTATACAAGAGATATAACGGAAATGTAGTGGTATTTCTTATACTATACGTAGATGACATTTTGGTGATTGGCAACAATATCAAGGTGTTATCGGGCGTAAGAGTATGATTGTCCAAACAGTTTGATATGAAGGACTTGGGAAAGGTGGGACACATCCTTGAGATCAAGGTTATAAGGGATCCCAGGAAAAGGATGTTGTGCTTATCCCAAGCTTCATACATAGATAAGATTATGGATCGTTTTAGCATGCAAAACTCCAAGAAGGGTTTTCTAACTTTCAGGCATGGAGTTCCTTTATCTAAGGAGATGTGTCCTAGATCATCTGAGGAGATAGAGGAGATGAAGGCGGTTCCTTATGCTTCGGCAGTAGGAAGCCTCATGTATGCGAAGCTATGTACGAGACCAGATATCTGCTTTGCCATGAGCATGGTCAGTAGATATCAGAGTAATCCAGGACAGGGACATTGGACTGTGGTAAATCTTATATTTAAGTGCCTGAGAAGGACTAGGGATTATATGCTAGTTTACCGGTCAGACCAATTACTCCCTGTGGGTTACATGGATTGCGACTTCCAATCAGATAGGGATAACAGTAAGTCTACCTCAGGTTTTGTGTTTACTTTGGGAGGTGGAGCCATTGTATGGAGGAGTGTCCATCAGAAATGTGTGGCGGACTCTACCATGGAAGCTGAGTATGTGGTAGCCTCTGAGGTGACCAAAGAAGTTGTATGGCTCAGGAACTTCCTGATGGACTTGGATGTGATTCTTGGTTTTCCCAGAACTATCACAATTTATTATGATAATAATGGTGCAGTTGTAAACTCGAAGGAACCACGAGCCCATAAGGCTAGTAAACACATAGAACGCAAGTACCACCTGATACGAGAAATCGTAAAGGAGGTAGAAGTTGTTGTCGCCTAGATTACATCAGAGGATGACCTGGTAGACCCTTTCACTAAGGACCTTCTAGCGAGAGCTTTGATAGACATGTGAAGGGAAGGGGAATCAGATGTATGGCAGTATGGGGACAGTATAGTCTTTTAGTATAAGTGGGAGATTGTAGGGATGTATACTGAAAAGTCTATCTTTTGTATGAACATCTTTATTTTGAAATAAGAATCACATGATCATTGTTTGCATATTTTTATGGTTATGCAATCTTGTCTAATACTTTACATTGTAGATAACATGGTGTGTGGTGTCACACAGGAGATCATGTTATCGGCCCCTTGAAAAGTATAAGTAAAGGCTCATAACCGAGATGACTTTGGACAAACCATCGGAATGGTTGTAGTGTGATTTGGTATTGGTTTGTTTTGACCATAGAATCACACTAGTACACTTTGTGTGTATTGAGTAGGACCGACTTATAGGTGATTCGATTTATTGCTGACTACATAATCGAATCGGACCTCATATATTATTTAGTACATGCTCTTAATCCCGATATAATAACGGGCACATATACTTAGTACTCATCTCTTTGATTTACCAATGGGCGAGATTTATAGATTAAATCGATAGACTCGGTAAGTTGGGAGATGATATTATTTATATGGTGTGCCATTGATTATAGGAGGAAACCGTGTCCTATATATATTAGGATGATGATGTCCCCTTGAGGAGCTCATAAGGTTCATCATGTAAACCCTGCAGGTGGACTTGGTCCGGTATGATGAAAAGGTTGAGTGGTACTACTCAAGGAGTTAGATGTTGATTAATTAATGGTCAGTAAATTAATTAATCGACGGACATTCGAGATCTTAAACACTGGGAGAAAATGTACAAATAATATATGGCGCCCATATTATCATATGGGGGTTGGTGAGGTAGATCAATGATGAACCTTTAGTGGATTGGATCATCATTAGTGGATCGGACTTTATGTGGACTTGATCCATGGGTGGCCAAGACCCAACTCCTCCTCATGGTCCCAAATGTAGCCTATTAACACCTCATGAAGCTTAGATCCAAAGGATAGAAACAAATCTCTAGATCCAAAGGTGGAGATTAAATCTCTAGATCCGACGGTTGAGATAAAATCTCTAGATCCGACGGTTGAGATTAAATCCCTAGAACCAATGGAGGAGATTAATCCAAGGCATAAACCCAACTCTATAAATAAGGCTTATTGGCTTGGATGGCAACTTAATGATAAGGGGATTAGGGTTTGCTTCCTTTGGAGGCTAGGAATCCTAGTTGGTTTAGGATTAGGTTTGGGTGGCTAGGGTTTTGGGAGCTAAGGGTGGGCGGCCACAAGTGGATGAGGGTTTCCTTCTTCTTCCTAAGGTTGGCCGGACACTATTCATCTTCCCTCTACCTTGGCTTGAGCTCATCCTAATCTTCTTCCCCACTTCCATGGCCGACGATAAGGAGAGCTAGGATTAGGGTTTGGAAGCTTAGGGTTTAGGAGGCTTGGGTGGCACCAAATAAGGAAAGTTTTGTTTCTTCTTCCTCCTTTGGTGGCCGGCGCCCACAGCCCTATCCCATCCCTTGGGCAGCATCCAAAGACCTCTTTTCCTTCTCCTTAGGTGGTGGAAATAAGATATAGGGCTTTCCCTTGGTGTCTTTACCAGTTTCCACCATTATCTCCTTCTCCTTGTTGGCCGACGGCAAGCATTTCTTTTGTTGCTTGTTGGTTGGTTGTAGGAAGGAGAAGGGCTTTGTTTCTATTCTTCCTCTTGCTTTGGATGAGCAAGGAAGGAAGATTTGCGATCTAGGAGCTTCGACTTTTGGTAGAGCGTCGCCCACACGACGTCCGAAAGGAGGAAGGTCATACATTAGAAGATCGAGAGGTATATCGATTCTCTAATTTTATATGTTACATGTTTCTATTTGTTTTTCATTTATAAGCATGTTATAAATCTGTAAATGGCTAAATAATACTTGGATCCTGAGCATAAATACAAAAACCGACGATCCGGACATCGTCTATTCCGCAGCTACTCGTAGAATAGAGGATGGTCGCTTAAACAACTAGTTTGTTCAAGTGACCTCTCTAAACGAATAACACGACGATGACTCGATTGTTTGGGCAATCCTTTTTGTCTAGGATTATCAAACATCACCTGAACTATTCCATTTGTCAGCATATGCAATTTTAGTGCCACCATTATATGCACTATCTAAAACTTGGGAACTTCTACTTGAACTAGCATTACCATCAGAACCATTTCTTTCAAATTTCTAGTGACCAGAATCCTGGGTTGCTAGTTTCCTAACAGTAGAGGCAAAATCAATTTGTCCTTTTGATATGACAGGAGATCTATCAGACACATATTGATTATCTCCATATTTTGACAACCCATTCTGAGAATGAGCTACTGGAAGGGCAGGAAAGTCCAATGGACTAAAGTTTGGGGCAGCCAATGAATTTGAATCAGAATTCAGATCAAAACTGCTATCAACTTGAAGCTGCAACAAAAAATAAATTGTCAGGAGCCCTTAACACCCATTTAGTTAGATCACAGTTTAATGAATCACAGTCCAGTCACCATACTACATTAAGGCAAAAACTAAGAAGAACAACTCTTACTAATTCATGGTGGACTAAAGCAAGCATCCAGAAGCTGGAATATCCATTTTGATGAGACAATCAAAAGGTTTGATTTCTCACAAAATCCAGATAAATCTTGTGTGTACAAGAAGGTTAGTGGCAGTGCAGTCGTGTTTCTAGTATTGTATGTCGATGACATATTACTTATAGGAAATGATGTTTCTATCTTACAGTCAGTTAAAATTTGGTTATCTAAAACGTTCTTCATGAAAGACCTAGGAGAAGCTGTAACGCCCGTAAAATTTCTAGCAATTTTAGAAGAATTTTTGGCTTGATGATAATGGGATTTATGTGGGCTCTTTCAAAAATAAAAGAAAATAAGCCAAAAAGGATGCAAGGCCTAGGAATTGAACCCCAAACCTCTAGAGATAGCCAAGCCCTAAGGGTGCATCCAATAACCAGAAGCCCAACAAGATTTTATTATTAGAGGAATGTGGGAAATTATAGTTAGGGGTAAGGGAGACTAAGGGACTCTTCAAGTGAATAAATAGGGGGAATGAGGAGACATGAGTTATCAAAATTGCTTTTCTCCTCCTCTTCTCCTTCCTCACCGAACCCTAGAGCTCCTTCTTTCCATCCTTTGGCCGAAAGTCATCCAAGCAAGAAGAAAGGCTAGGTTGCTTCCCTTAGGTCATCTTCCAACCAAAAAGCAAAGCGAAGGATGTAAGTATCCCCTCACCTGCATACAAGTAGCTTTTCGATTGAAGTTTTTGTGTCAATTCTCCATGATCCATTCAGCCAACCCCTTTAATTGAGTTCTCCATGAAGTTCTATGCCATACTTGTATGAATATGATGATGTTAGGATGTTAGATGGATTAGGTTAAGAGTTTAACCCTAAAATCCCCCTTGACCATTCGGCCAAACCATTTTCTTGAAGTTTTCCAAGAAGTTCTATGTTATACTTGTATGAATATAATGATGTTAGGATGTTGGATGGATTAGGTTAAGAGTTTAACCCTAAACTCTCCATGAACCATTCGGTCAAACCTTGTTCTTGAGTTTTCAATGGAGTTCTATACCATATCTTGTATGAATATAATGATGTTAGGATGTTAGATGGATTAGGCTAAGAGTTTAACCCTAAACTCTCCATGAACCATTCGGCCAAACCTTGTTCTTGAGTTTCAATGAAGTTCTATACCATATCTTGTATGAATATAATGATGTTAGGATGTTAGATGGATTAGGTTAAGAGTTTAACCCTAAACTCTCCATGAACCATTCGGCCAAACCTTGTTCTTGAGTTTCAATGAAGTTCTATACCATATCTTGTATGAATATAATGATGTTAGGATGCTAGATGGATTGGGTTAAGAGTTTAACCCTAAATTCCCCATGAAACATTCATCCAAGACCATAACTAGGGCTTATCATGATGATTCATGTTGGGGATCGAAATGGCCGGCTAGAGGGGGGTGAATAGCCCTCGATCGTTGGATGTCGGAATTTGCTCGTTCTCGTTGCGTTGCTTGTCTACGATTGTTGTTAGCGCAGCGGAATACAATAATAATAACAATACTAACAACACACGACAATCACAAGCAATACACAAGCTTATACGTGGTTCGGAACCGAATGGTTCCTACTCCACGGGGTGAGCTCAACGAGCTCGTGTTATGCGCACGACACTAACAACACTCCTTATCGACTACACGTCGGAGGTGGAGAAACCTCTCACAAGCAATTACAACAGTAATATACAAATACAAAAGAGAATACAAATACAATACAAAAGAAACTCTTTTCACCGATTGCTTTTGATCACTTGTTTGTTGCTTGCTTTGGTTGGCTCTTGAAGGACTGGAATGCAGCAGCAATTCCCCTCCAATAGATCCCTTAAAGTCTTGGCGAAATCCTCCCACTTGAGCTCCATTTATAACCTGCATCAAGCTGATCTCGCGCACATCAGTCGACTGATCGTGACCATCAGTCGACTCATCCTATAGCCGTTGTCTCACAACGGCCAGATCCACGTTGGCTAAGTTCCAACGGATCACACATCAGTCGACTGATGGCACCCATCAGTCGACTGATTATCCATCAGTCGAGTGTTGGGGAGCTCGACTCCATTCGTGCTGTGCGGTGTCATCGATCATTGCTATCCTCGGCGATCGATGTTCTAACGATCATTGCTCTCCCATATCAGTCGGTGATCGGCCAGACTTGGTTCGATCGAACCTTTGTCAAACTCATACGACCTAGAAGTGATCGCACCTATGCAAACCTCAAACACAAAGTTGTTTGAGCGTCCGACACTCAGTCTTAGCCACTTGGCCAAGTCCACCTTATCTCTCATGGAGTTCCCCACCGAAGCTCTCTTCCCTCGGCCTACGTCCCTCGGATGCACCAAGCACACGGCTTCGGAACGTCATCCTTCGCGTCTCATGCCCTAGAAGTATGCTTCCCTTTGGGCTCACTCCATTCACTCCCCGTCTGACGGTCCCTCGGATGCACCAAGCGCACGGCTTCGCAATGCCATCCCTCACCGACTCAAGGACCCGAGCCTAGTGAACTTGCCAAGTTCTCAAGACTTCCCAAATGTACCAAGCGCACGGCTTTGCAATGCATTTCTCACCAAGCACCAAGCGCACGGCTTCGCAATGCTTTAGATTTCTTATGCCAAGCACCAAGCGCACGGCTTCGCAATGCTTTGGATTTCCCATGCCAAGCACCAAGCGCACAGCTTCGCAATGCTTTGGACTTCCACACCAAGCTCCATGCTTGGATTTTCCATGCCAACCCCATATTGGACTTTCCCATGACAATCCTATGTCATTAGTTTTGTCTATCATCAAAATACTATCAAGGTACTGCTCGAGTCAAACTCGAGTCAACCTGGGCCGATTGCACCAACAATCTCTCCCTTTTTGATGATTGACAAAACTACCATCTCAAGTCTACCAATTCTCCCATATTGGCAATTCTCATATCCCAATGAGAATTCCAACGAACCCTAATTAGTAACTTGGTAACTTCTCCCCCTTTTTGACATTACATCAAAAAGGTCCTCCCCAAGGGTATGAATGTCTCTTATCCCAATGAGATCTTACAATCTCTCCCTTGGAGGAACACATGCCTACAATCTTTCTAGTGATCCCATATCACTTAAAGAGAGGCAACCCAATTTTCCTCCCATGAGGAAATACACATCCATCTTCCCATGATGGATACCTCCCCCTAGAAGCTTGCTCCCCCTTAACCATTGCACCAACAATGTCTTTGGAGAGTCCCTAAGCCAATAGGAACATTAAACCAAACAAAATTAAGGCAAAGTTCAACAATGAACTCTCATCCACCTTAAAATTGATACTCACCCTCAACCCAACTCCTAATCCATATCCAATGGATTTCCACCCTCTCTAATGCTCTCCCAATCATATCCTAGGGTTTGGAGTGGTTAGGGGACCAAAACACAGCTGAACATGGGCCTAACCAACAAGGTTTACCCGAAATCAGCATTTTCAGTCGATTGCGTCAGAAACCCGATCAGTGACACACTCATCGATCGACCGCCTCCTGGCGATTGGTGATCGATAATCATTTGATTTCTGAATTTCAAAAATGACTTTCTGAAATTCATAAGTAAATATACATAAGTAGATAAATCTTGAAATTTGGTATGTATACTACTTATCACAAACATTATGGGTGAAAAATATTAGAAAATTATTTTACCCATTAAACTAGGAGATTGATACAAAGTTCAAAATTTAAGAAAAGCTTCAATAAAGAGCCCTCTTTGTATCATCTCATTCAATGGTGATAGCTATCAAAAGATAGGCTTCACCAAGGTTTTTCAAAATGTTTTCAAAAGGTTTTTTTTTAAACCTTTATTTTCTTTTTCCTAAACATCTCACCAATATCTAGATGTGTAAAACACATACAAGTCAAGTTTTTAGTGAGATGTGGGTTTTGTTTTCTTTATGTTCTCATGCATATTTCTAAGGCAATATTCTTTGATTCCCATCAAATCATGGCATAGTCCATAATTTCATTTTATTTATATGCATGATATGATTATGGCATAGATATGATATAAGTAAAAGCATATGCCAATATCATGATGTCATGGCATGTGAATGATGTTTTAGCATACATGACATATAAGGATAAGTCTAAACATGATCATGACATTTTTAGAGATAAAAATGAAAATGATGTCATGACATGGCAAGGCAAATAAAGCATGGCAAGAAAAATATACTAAGGTATAAAATACCTAAGTGTTAAAATCAATTTGTCATTTCTAGGGATTAAATTTACTTTGCCTTAAACCATTCATTTCCCTAGTGTGCCAAAAACCCAAAATAGCACACCACGACCTCTATGACCTAATTGTGCCAATTTAAATCATTCTAAACTTCTCAAACACATTGGCACATCCTAATGTGTCAACTCTACTATGGTTAGGTTAACTACCCATCCATTTAGGGTTGACACACCCTAACCCATCTAGCATGAATCAATCACTCTTTTAGGAACCCAATACCTATTGGAGCTCCTTGGGTTAACAAGGTATTCCCTAGGGATAACTTCCCTAGATACCTTTCTAGTGACCCTTTTTGGCTTTGAAGCCTTAGTCAAATGGGTCTTACTTGGGTCAACTCTAAAGGTGACTCCTCCATTGACCTTCTTAGTGGCTACATTTGATTTCTTTGAGGTGTTAGCCACTAAACACATACCATGGCTAGACTTAGGGATGGCTTCCCTATTAGCCTTGGTTTTCCTAGACCTAGATGTGGTTCCATAATTAAATGGAACATTATGGTAGGACATAGGTTTGTGACCCAAACCCTTCTTGCCCTTAGACATTTCTTGTTTTCTAGGTCTTGACTTTTGTACATTAGACCCCTTAACCGAATTTGATATTATTGCTAGGGTCTTCTCCAATTTTTCTAGCCTTGACCTCAAGGCTTGGTTTTCTAACTCTAATTTTCCCAATTTTGAATTTTCATTTATCTTTTGGGAAATATTTTTCTTTTTAGGCATATGCCTAGATTTCTTGGGATTAACACCCAAGTTTTCTTCAATTCTCCTAATTAACTCCCTAGGTAAAATAGATCTAGTGTTTTGAGTCCTAGGTTTGTCCTTAGAGAAACTAACATGCTTAGCACCTAAGCAATAAACCTTATTGTTTCTCCTAGCATGCTTTTCATTAATAATGGCAAGAGAACTAAAATAATTCTTAGCATGCTTTTTAATTCTAGAAATTGAAGGTGCATTATTTAACTGTACCTTAGGGTTAGCTTTAGAAGCTCCCCCTACATGAGTCACACCTTCTTGCCCTTTCTTCCTCCCCCTAGGGCATTGTCTTCGGTAATGTCCCCGTTGGTTGCATTTAAAGCACACAATGTGCTCTTTGCTCTTGATTTTGGGAACACCGGCATCCTTTGACTTTGGGTTGAATTTTGGTGTTGATGCCTTTTCCTTAGCCAATTTAGGGCATTTACTCTTGTAGTGCCCTTTCTCCCTACACTCAAAGCATATTATGTGATTTTTATTTAAAATAACAACACTTGAGTTACCTAGGGAGTTGGTGGAGGCCTCTTCGCTTCTTCCGGAGGTAGAAGCTTCATTTTGATCTTGCTTCGGAATTGAAATCCTTTCCTCCCCCTCAACGCTAGAGGTGGAGGTCTCCACTAAATCATCAACATCATCAAAAGTAAATGGTGCTTCTTCTTCGGCATTATCCTCTACATGTGCCGGTTGGGAGTTTTCTTGAAATTTCATTATCTTCTCCCATAATTCCTTTGCATCCCTATAGTCACCCAAACTAGACCAAATTTTGTTAGGTAACAAATCACTAAATAATTTTATTACCTCGAGATTTATCTTGAAGTCCTTAATTTGGTCTTGGGTCCACCTTGACTTTTCAATTGGCTTGTTGTATTTGTCCCTAGGCATCTCAAAACCATTTTCTACAATAATCATATAATCAAAATTGGTTTCGAGATATACCTCCATCCGTTTCCTCCACCAAGCAAAATCTCCATCGAATTTCGGTGGATGGATGAAGCCGGCCATTTTGTAGTGCTCTCGCGGCGGTTAGTCCTCAAAGAGCGACCTCGGCTCTGATACCACTTGTTGGGGATCGAAACGGCCGGCTAGAGGGGGTGAATAGCCCTCGATCATTGGATGCAATAATTTGCTCGTTCTCGTTGCGTTGCTTGTCTATGATTGTTGTTAGCGCAGCGGAATACAATAATAATAACAATACTAACAACACACGACAATCACAAGCAATACACAAGCATATACGTGGTTCGGAACCGAATGGTTCCTACTCCACGGGGTGAGCTCAACGAGCTCGTGTTATGCGCACGACACTAACAACACTCCTTATCGACTACACGTCGGAGGTGGAGAAACCTCTCACAAGCAATTACAACAGTAGTATACAAATACAATACAAAAGAAACTCTTTTCACCGATTGCTTTTGATCACTTGTTTGTTGCTTGCTTTGGTTGGCTCTTGAAGGACTGGAATGCAGCAGCAATTCCCCTCCAATAGCTCCCTTAAAGTCTTGGTGAAATCCTCCCACTTGAGCTCCATTTATAACCTGCATCAAGCTGATCTCGCACACATCAGTCGACTGGTCCTGTAGCCATTGTCTCACAACAACCAGATCCATGTTGGCTAAGTTCCAACGGATCACACATCAGTCGACTGATGGCACCCATCAGTCGACTGATCATCCATCACGAGTCTTTGAGCTCGACTCATTCGTGCAGTGCACGCGCAGTGTCATTAGTTGATCGCTATCCCTCGGCGATCGGCGATGCTCCCTAACGATGATCGCTCTCCCATATCGATGATCGATCACCGAACTTGGTTCAGTCGAACACTGGTCGAACCCATACGACCTAGAGTAGTCGACTAGCACCTATGTCAGTCGACTGATGTCGGCTAAAACCTCAAACACAAAGTTGTTTGAGCGTCCGACTCTCAGTCTTAGCCACTTGGCCAAGTCCACCTTATCCCTAATGGAGTTCCCCACCGAAGCTCTCTTCCCTCGGCCTACGTCCCTCAGATGTGCCAAGCGCACGACTTCGCAATGCCATCCTTCGCGTCTCATGCCCTAGAAGTATGCTTCCCTTTGGGCTCACTCCATTCGCTCCCCATCCGGCGGTCACTCGGATGCACCAAGCGCACGGCTTCGCAATGTCATCCTTCACTGACTCAAGGACCCGAGCCTAGTGAACTTGCCAAGTTCTCAAGACTTCCCAAATGCACCAAGCGCACGGCTTCGCAATGCATTTCTCACCAAGCACCAAGAGCACGGCTTCGCAATGCTTTGGATTTCCCATGCCAAGCACCAAGCGCATGGCTTCGCAATGCTTTGGACTTCCACACCAAGCTCCATGCTTGGATTTTCCATGCCAACCCCATGTTGGACTTTCCCATGACAATCCCATGTCATGAGTTTTGTCTATCATCAAAATACTTTCAAGGTACTGCTCGAATCAAACTCGAGTCAACCTGGGCCGATTGCACCAACAATTCATACTATATCTTGTATTAATATGATGAAGAGGGATTTCTTTTAGATGAGTTAGTTAAGTGGTTGATCCATGAAACCCATTTGAACCATTCGGCCAAGACCCCAAATGTGTTCCTTATTCCATGCTTTAGGTAAATTCATGATAACTTGTGATGTTAAATGATGCTAGATGAAGATAACATGCTCTAGGTTAGTGTTTACTTACTCTTGATGTTATGCCTTATGCCATGCCCTATATGTTATGAAATGAAGTATGATGTGATTATGAAATGAAATATGATATGTCATGAAGTGAAATATGATATGTTATGAAATGAAATATGATATGTTCATGAAGTGAAATATGATATGTTATGAAATGAAATATGATATGTCATGAAGTGAAGTGAAATATGATATGTTATGAAATGAAATATGATATGTTCATGATGTGAAATATGATATGTTTATGAAATGAAATATGATATGTTCATGAAGTGAAATATGATATGTTATGAAATGAAGTATGATATGTTTGCGAAATGAAATAAGATATGTTATGATAAAAAGCATATAAGTATTTTACCTTCTGCATGGCTTTGTACAAGGTCCAAAGGGATGGGCTCTAAGTTGCCCTAGGCCGACGGACTAAGATCGGGCCTAGGATGGGCTTCTATGCTAGATGCCCTAGGTCGATGGACTAAGATCGGGCCTAGGATGGGCTTCTACACTATGACGATGGCCCCTAGGTCGATGGACTAAGATCGGGCCTAGTAACCTAGTAAGTTCGAGACTTGCTACCTCGGGTCTATTTAGGGATGCGCACTATGATGATGATGATGTGGTACAATGCCGGGCCCAATATGTTGAGATTTATGTTTACGTACCTATAATATATGTTTTCAAAGAGCATCCTGCATATGTTTACATGATATGATTGTTATGTTCACATGTTATGATTGTTATGTTTACATGCTATGTTGCTATGTTATATATGTTGCATGTTATGTTTGATTATGCCATATATGTACATGATATGTTGCTATGTTATATATATTGCATGTTATGTTTGATTATGCTATATATGTACATGATATGTTGCTATGATATATATGTTGCATGTTATGTTTGATTATGTCATATATGTACATGATATGTTGCTATGTTATATATGTTGCATGTTATGTTTGATTATGCCATATATGTACATGATATGTTGCTATGATATATATGTTGCATGTTATGTTTGATTATGTCATATATGTACATGATATGTTGCTATGATATATATGTTTCATGTTATGTTTGATTATGCCATATATGTACATGATATGTTGCTATGTTATATATGTTACATGTTATGTATGCTTAGGTTACTTATGCTACATGTTATGTTTGCTTACGTCATATATGTTACATGTTATGTTGCTTATATGTTATGAATGTTACATGCCATGCTTAATGTCGATGTATGGTTTTTGTGAGTATGACAGGATCTTACTAAGCCTATGTGCTTATAGTTTATTTTTCCCTTGTACTGCAGATAAGGGTAAGGGATGGATAAACTAAAGGGAGCAACAGGAGGGGCAAAGTGTGTATGGTAGTGGCATGGTGGAGGAGATCTGTTATGTTCTTTATGTATGTTTCCCCTATGATGATGATGTTTATGGACTTGAACTAAGCACTAAGTACTTATGAAATAATGATACATGCTCTATGTTAAGAAGAAGTATCTATAAAATGACGATGCATGTTTATGTTAAAAGAAAAAAAAAATGTGTCTAAAGTCTTCCGCTGTAAGTAGTACGATGTATGCATGTACGGTCGCGTCACGCGCCGCCCCTCCGGACCCTAGGAAAGGGCGGGCGTGACAGGTTGGTATCAGAGCAGATCTACCTTTCCACTACACACACATCAAGCTCCAAATCCTGCCCCTCCAAGTAAGAATTTCTTTGCCTACTTTATTTCTTTCATGTATGATAACAAATGCCTCTAGATTATATATGCCTGAAAATATGTTTGCCTGAAATATGTAAGATAACCTTATGCTATCTTTTAGTTTAACCATGCATAGATAAATGAACGAAAAACTTATACTAGCTTTACTTTAATATATGAAGATAAACATGTCTGGAAGACGCAGTAGTACAGCTGATGAGATAGCACCCCCGCATGACCTTACACATGTAGTTACTGAACTCCAGTGACAAGTCACAGAACAGCAGCAAGTAATAAATGCCCTAATAAATCAGTGAGGAAACCCTACTGCCCCACCAACGGGCCCTGGCCCGATGGTTCGACAGGAAGCTTACCTGATCCAGTGGTAGAGGCTGAAGCCGGAAAACTTCTCTGGTACTGGTGAACCATGGGATGCCCAGGCCTGGTTCAAGACGGTGGAAAGCATCGTGGAGCTACTGGACTGGCCCAAATGCGAGAAGATTAAGTGTGCATCATTCTGCCTTTCGGGAGATGCTCGGATGTGGTGGGAACGGGTCAAAGCAAAGATACAAGTAAATAAGATGAGATGGACAGATTTCGAGTACAAATTTTTCGAAGAATTCTTCCACATGAGGGTAACTAACAAGCATTACAACGAGTTCACTGGGTTCCGACAAGGTGACCTATCAGTCAGTGAAGTCGTGAAGAGATTCAACCGACTCGCACACCTATGTCCAGAGTTGGTCAGCACGGAAAGAGAAAGGGTCAGACTCATGCTGAAGATGCTCCGACCATAAATAGCTCTGAATGTGGCTGGCGGAGTTCATAGACCGCAGACCACAGAGGAGATGTTCAGTAGTGCCTTGATTACCGAGCATTACCTGAACAACATTAACCAGCAAAAGAAGGCACTGAGTGAAGGTAGGGGTCAGGCCCAGTCAGGAGGTCAGAGAAACCAGAGTACTTGGAAAGGGAACCACATTGGCAAGAGAAAACAATGGGAGGATCCTAAAGGTGGTCCAACAAACAAGCAGCCCAGGATTCCTCTGTGTGCTACCTGCGGAAAGATACATCCTGGAGTATGCTACCAAGGCACAAATAGATGTTACAACTGTGGACGGGAAGGACATAGAGTCAGGAATTTCCCTATTCAGGTTCAGGCACCTCCCTAGCAATATGCCCAGCACAGGATTGCTCCTCCACAGTTACACCAGACGCAGGCTGCAATCGAAGGTACCCCGATCAGCCAAGGGAGACTAGAAGCCCCACCAGTTATGACAGATGCCAGGGTATTCTCTCTCACCCAAGAATATGTGGAGAACGGTTCTACGGTTGTCACAGGTCAGATATTTATTTTCTGTCAGCATGCTACTGCATTATTTGATACTGGGGCAACACATTCGTTTGTTTCTACACACTTTACTGGAAAGATAGACATACCACCATAAGCTCTGGGTCGCAAGTTCTTAACCACTCTACCCTCGTGAGAAGTAATGCCCTCCACTCATATGTTGCGAGCCGCACCCATCAGAATTGCATACAGAGAACTCTACTGTGATCTGATAGTGCTCGACATGCAGGATTATGATATTATATTGGGCATGGATTTCTTGAGCAAGTATGGTGCTTCGATCGAGTGTCATAAAAGAAAAGTGGTCTTCCAGCCGGAGGCAGAACCTATGTTTGAATTTATTGGAGAGCTAAGGAGAAGAGACAATAAATTTTTATCCGCGATACAGGCATGCAAGATGTTAGACAGTGGATGCACTGGGTTTCTAGCACATATAGTTGATACAAGTCAAGCCGAGGATCAGAAGCTAGAAGATGTCAGAGTTGTATGCAACTACCCAGAGGTATTCCCAGATGAACTACCAGGGTTAGCCCCAAATAGAGAAATTGAATTTTAGATCGAACTGATTCCTAGTACTAACCTGATCTCTAAAGCACCTTACCGTATGGCGCCGGCTGAATTGAAGGAACTTCAGGGACAGCTACAGGAGTTACTCGACAAGGGACTTATTCGCCCAAGTTGCTCTCCATGGGGAGCTCCAGTGCTGTTGGTGAAGAAGAAAGATGGGTCTATGCGAATGTGCATAGACTACTGAGCGCTGAATAATGTGATGATCAAGAACCGGTACCCTTTGCTGCGGATTGATGACCTGTTCGACCAACTAAAGGGTGCCACCGTCTTCTCTAAGATTGACCTGAGGTCTGGCTATCATCAAGTAAAAGTGAAATCAGATGATATACCAAAGACGGCCTTCCGGACAAGATACGGACATTACGAGTTCGTAGTTATGCCCTTCGGAGTGACGAATGTACCTGCTCTGTTCATGGATTTAATGAATCGGGTATTCTCGGCATTCCTCGACAAGTTCGTGATCGTCTTCATCGACGACATACTGATATATTCGAGAACCCCAGAAGAGCATGCAGAACACCTGAATGTGGTATTGCAGATTCTTCGGGAAAAGTAGTTATTTGCAAAGTTCTCCAAATGCGAGTTCTGGATCGAACAAGTATCATTTTAGGGTCACGTTATATCCAAGCACGGAGTGATGGTAGACCCAATAAATATTGAAGCCGTGAGTAACTGAAACCAACCAAAGAATGCCAGCGAGATCAGAAGCTTTCTTGGGCTAGCAAGCTACTACAGGAAGTTTGTAGAGAACTTCTCCAGGATTGCAGCCCCTATGACAGTCCTCACCAGAAAGAACAAGAAATATGAGTGGACGGATGCCTGCGAGAGGAGTTTCACAGAATTGAAAAGGAGGCTGACCTGCGCTCCAATCCTTGCTCTTTCGGACAGTAACGAAGGCTTCGACATGTATAGTGACGCTTCCAAGTTGGGACTCTGAGCTGTACTCATGCAGAATGGCAAGGTCATTGCCTACGCCTCTAAGCAACTCAAAGAACATGAAAGGAATTATCCCACCCATGATTTAGAGCTAGCAGCCGTGGTCTTTGCTCTTAAAACATGGAGGCATTATCTATATGGAGCTCAGTGTAGAATTTATACAGACCACCAGAGTCTGAAATATTTCTTCACACAGAAGGACCTGAACATGAGACAACGCAGATGGCTTGAGCTCATCAAGGATTATGACTGCGAGATCTTCTACCATCTGGGGAAAGCAAACAAGGTGGCTGATGCACTCAGCAGGAAGTCTTGCGCCACCTTGATGTCTCTATCAGTGTTATCTCAGCCCTTAGAAAAGGAGATTATGCGTTACGGGATTGAAATCATTTCCGGACAGCTTTATGACCATGATAGCAATGATATATTGGAAAAGCAATCCCGTGACCCAAGCATTCAGAGGATCAAGCAAGAGGTCCTAGAAGGAAAGGATGACGGGTTTCATATCTCTGATAGTGGAGTACTCTACCTCAGGGATCGCTTGTGTATTCCCGACGATCCAGAATTATGGAAGAAGATATTTGAGGAAGCTCATGGAACTCCTTATGCGATGCATCCTGGAACCACCAAGATGTACCAAGACCTGAAAAGAAAATTCTGGTGGTTCGGAATGAAAAGAGATGTGGCTCGATGTCATACGACCCGACCGCTAGAGGGTTAAAGCAGAACACCAGAGACCTGGAGGAACACTGCAGCCGATCCAGATTCCAGAATGGAAATGGGAAGACATTTCTATGGATTTCATCTCAAGATTGCCCAAGACGACAAACGGTTACGATGCTATATGGGTAATTGTGGACAGATTGACAAAGTCCGCCCACTTCTTAGAAATCAAGATGACCTATTCGGCAGAGCAACTGGCTCAGTTATATGCTAGGGAAATTATCAGACTACATGGAATTCCTAAGACCATCATTTCTGACAGAGATGGTCGCTTTATTTCCCCTTTCTGGGAATGTGTTCAGAAGGCCCTAGGCACGAAGCTATTGTTCAGTACTACCTTCCATCCCCAGACGGACGGACAGACTGAAAGAGTAAATCAAGTACTGGAGGATATGTTACGAGCTTGCGCCCTGGATTTCAAAGGTAGCTGGTGCCGATACTTATGTTTGGCAGAATTCGCCTACAACAATAGCTACCAAGCTACTATTGGAATGACACCCTACGAGGCTCTATATGGGAGGAAATGTAGATCTCCCATATGCTGGTACGAGGGTGGTGAAAAGAAGGGGATGGGACTCCAGATGGACTTCATCGACGACACCACCCGAGCTATACAGAACATCCATCAGAGAATTGAAACTGCTCAGAGCCGACAAAAGAGCTATGCGGATATGCGGCATAGACCGTTAGAATTCGAAGTCGGGGACCTGGTATTCCTCAGAGTGGCCCCTATGAAGGGAGTGATGAGATTCGGAAGAAAGGGTAAGCTGAGTCCGCGCTATGTGGGACCGTATCCAATATTACAGAGGGTTGGCAAAGTAGCTTACAAGCTGGAGCTGCCTCAAGAGATGTCGGCAATTCACAACGTGTTGCATGTCTCTGTGCTCAAGAAATGCATTTCCAGTGTGTACCAAGTGATCAGCCACAAACAGTACACGTTCAAGAGGACCTGAGTTATGAGAGTCGGCCTATCCAGATACTCGACTAAGAAGTCAAGAGACTAAGGAACAAAGAGGTGCCCTTAGTAAAGGTCCTGTGGCAGAATCAACGGTACGAAGAAGCTACCTGGGAACGCGAGGAGGACATGAAGCAGAAGTACCTAGAATTGTTCTAAGTTTCAAGGACGAAACTTTTAAAAGGTATGAAGGATTGTAACGCCCGTAAAATTTCTAGAAATTTTACAAGAATTTTTGGCTTGATGATAATGGGCTTTATGTGGGCTCTTTCAAAAATAAAAGAAAATAAGCCAAAAAGGATGCAAGGCCTAGGAATTGAACCCCAAACCTCTAGAGATAGCCAAGCCCTAAGGGTGTATCCAATAACCAGAAGCCCAACAAGATTTTATTATTAGAGGAATGTGGGAAATTATAGTTAGGGGTAAGGGAGACTAAGGGACTCTTCAAGTGAATAAATAGGGGGATTGAGGAGACATGAGTTATCAAAATTGCTTTTCTCCTCCTCTTCTCCTTCCTCACCGAACCCTAGAGCTCCTTCTTTCCATCCTTTGGCCGAAAGTCATCCAAGCAAGAAGAAAGGCTAGGTTGCTTCCCTTAGGTCATCTTCCAACCAAAAAGCAAAGCGAAGGATGTAAGTATCCCCTCACCTGCATACAAGTAGCTTTTCGATTGAAGTTTTTGTGTCAATTCTCCATTATCCATTCGGCCAAGCCCTTTAATTGAGTTCTCCATGAAGTTCTATGCCATACTTTTATGAATATGATGATGTTAGGATGTTAGATGGATTAGGTTAAGAGTTTAACCCTAAAAGCCCCCTTGACCATTCGGCCAAACCCTTTTCTTGAAGTTTTCCATGAAGTTCTATGTTATACTTGTATGAATATAATGATGTTAGGATGTTGGATGGATTAGGTTAAGAGTTTAACCCTAAACTCTCCATGAACCATTCGGCCAAACCTTGTTCTTGAGTTTTCAATGGAGTTCTATACCATATCTTGTATCAATATAATGATGTTAGGATGTTAGATGGATTAGGCTAAGAGTTTAACCCTAAACTCTCCATGAACCATTCGGCCAAACCTTGTTCTTGAGTTTCAATGAAGTTCTATACCATATCTTGTATGAATATAATGATGTTAGGATGTTAGATGGATTAGGTTAAGAGTTTAACCCTAAACTCTCCATGAACCATTCAGCCAAACCTTGTTCTTGAGTTTCAATGAAGTTCTATACCATATCTTGTATGAGTATAATGATGTTAGGATGCTAGATGGATTGGGTTAAGAGTTTATCCCTAAATTCCCCATGAAACATTCGGCCAAGACCATAACTAGGGCTTATCATGATGATTCATACTATATCTTGTATTAATATGATGAAGAAGGATTTCTTTTAGATGAGTTAGTTAAGTGGTTGATCCATGAAACCCATTTGAACCATTCGGCCAAGACCCCAAATGTGTTCCTTATGCCATGCTTTAGGTAAATTCATGATAACTTGTGATGTTAAATGATGCTAGATGAAGATAACATGCTCTAGGTTAGTGTTTACTTACTCTTGATGTTATGCCTTATGCCATGCCCTATATGTTATGAAATGAAGTATGATGTGATTATGAAATGAAATATGATATGTCATGAAGTGAAATATGATATGTTATGAAATAAAATATGATATGTTCATGAAGTGAAATATGATATGTTATGAAATGAAATATGATATGTCATGAAGTGAAATATGATATGTTATGAAATGAAATATGATATGTTCATGATGTGAAATATGATATGTTTATGAAATGAAATATGATATGTTCATGAAGTGAAATATGATATGTTATGAAATGAAGTATGATATGTTTGCGAAATGAAATAAGATATGTTATGATAAAAAGCATATAAGTATTTTACCTTCTGCATGGCTTGTACCAGGACCCTAACAAGGTCCAAAGGGATGGGCTCCTAAGTTGCCCTAGGCCGACGGACTAAGATCGGGCCTAGGATGGGCTTCTATGTATGATTTCCCCTAGGTCGATGGACTAAGATTGGGCCTAGTACGGGATGGGCTCCCAGATGCCCTAGTTCGATGGACTAAGATCGGGCCTAGCATGGGCTTCTACGCTATGACGATGGCCCCTAGGTCGACGGACTAAGATCGGGCCTAGTAAACTAGTAGGTTCGAGACTTGCTACCTCGAGTCTATTTAGGGATGCGCGCTATGATGATGATGATGTGGTACAATGCCGGGCCCAATATGTTGAGATTTATATTTACGCACCTATAATATATGTTTTCAAAGAGCATCCTACATATGTTTACATGATATGATTGTTATGTTCACATGTTATGATTGTTATGTTTACATGCTATGTTGCTATGTTATATATGTTGCATGTTATGTTTGATTTTGCCATATATGTACATGATATGTTGCTATGTTATATATGTTGCATGTTATGTTTGATTATGCCATATATGTACATGATATGTTGGTATGATATATATGTTGCATGTTATGTTTGATTATGTCATATATGTACATGATATGTTGCTATGTTATATATGTTGCATGTTATGTTTGATTATGCCATATATGTACATGATATGTTGCTATGATATATATGTTGCATGTTATGTTTGATTATGTCATATATGTACATGATATGTTGCTATGATATATATGTTGCATGTTATGTTTGATTATACCATATATGTACATGATATGTTGCTATGTTATACATGTTACATGTTATGTATGCTTAGGTTACTTATGCTACATGTTATGTTTGCTTACGTCATATATGTTACATGTTATGTTGCTTATATATTATGAATGTTACATGTCATGCTTAATGTCGATGTATGGTTTTTGTGAGTAGGACAGGATCTTACTAAGCCTATGTGCTTATAGTTTATTTTTCCCTTGTACTGCAGATAAGGGTAAGGGATGGATAAACTAAAGGGAGCAGCAAGAGGGGCAAAGTGTGTGTAGTAGTGGCATGGTGGAGGAGATCTGTTATGTTCTTTATGTATGTTTCCCCTATGATGATGATGTTTATGGACTTGAACTAAGCACTAAGTACTTATGAAATAATGATGCATGCTCTATGTTAAGAAGAAGTATCTATAAAATGACGATGCATGTTTATGTTAAAAGAAAAAAAATGTGTCTAAAGTCTTCCGCTGTAAGTAGTACGATGTATGCATGTACGGTCGCGTCACGCGCCGCCCCTCCGGACCCTAGGAAAGGGCGGGCGTGACAGAAGCGACCTATATCCTCGGGATTAAGATCTATAGAGATAGATCGAAAAAGTTGCTTGGTCTTTCGTAGTCTACATATATAGACTGAATGCTAAAGAGGTTTAGCATGTCGGAATCCAAGAAAGGTTACCTTCCCATCATGCATGGGATACACCTTTCGAAGTTTATGTGTACGCGCACAGAAGATGAGAGGATTTACATGAGTAAGATTTCCTTTGCATCTGCAATAGGATCTATCATGTATGTTATGTTATGTACAAGGCCCGATGTATCTTATGCTTTGAGTGTCACGAGCAGATACCAGTCTGATCCAGGAATGGATCATTGGGCAGCTGTTAAGATGATCCTTAAGTACTTGAGAAGAACTAAGAATGTGTTCCTAATATATGGAGAAGGAGATAAGGTAATACACGGGTATACAGATGTCAGCTTCCAGACAGACAAGGTTGATTCCAGGTCTCAGTCTGGTTACGTATTTGCCTTAAATGGAGGCACACTAAGTTGGAAAGGTTCCAAGCAAGACACCATAGCGGATTCTACCACTAAGGAAGAATACATTACAACTTTAGAAGCAGTAAAGTAAGCGGCTTGGATCAAGAAGTTCATCTCTGAACTTGATGTGGTCTCATCAATGATCAAAACATGTGCTTCGCTGCTATCATTTGATTAGAGAGATCATAATTAGGAAGGAAATACAAATCGAAAAGATTCCCACTGAAAGGAACTTAGCGGACCCTTTAACTAAGGCCTTGCCTCAAAGTAAGTTTGAGGGTCATTTTAGGGCTTATGGTATTGGATACCATGGCGATTGACATTAGGCCAAGTGGGAGTTTGTTAGTTATATATGAGGGGTGTCCTAAGGCAATCGCCTTATGGTTGTACCATTTATTTGATAAATTAAGATTCACTATTTGAGTATACATATTTTTATGTATTTGATTAGATCTTAAACTCATCTACTGGATGTCCGCAATACGATTCACAGTATGAGAGAATTTGTGATTGGATCACAACTAGTGAGTATCTCTACATGTGTAATTATGATGTATAGGAATTATCCCTAGTCGATGAATTGATGGATTTGGACACCATCAATTCTGTCGAGACTAACACGAGGTATACTTTTTGGTGTATCCAAGCAGCTGATTCTCACTGGCTAGAGACATTGTGATGCCCAGAATTAATCGTGGATGCTAGTTATCGTAACTAATTCATTGGAGTGACCAACTGTAAGACTTCATATGGTTCTTTGTATATATGGATATGTCAATGAAGTTCTTACTACAACTTAAGTGCGATGCTCCTTTGACTTGCGGTATTCAAGTCATCTTGGTCATGGAGACTTATGCTTTGATATCTTAAGCAAATATCTCCAAGGAGATGTGGACCTGAGATGATTGAGTAAAAGTCGAAATGCTCAAAGGTGTTTGAATAGCCTATAAAGGATTCACCACTCCTTGCGAGGAGATGTATACCCTTGGCCTCTCGTCAGATTGTTACTAAATCCTTTGGCCAAAGCATTACATGTTTAGAGTAAGGTACTCTAGGATACATGTACAGTAACTAGAATCCGTAGGACGAGGAAATGATACTTGGGCTAGGTGTGACGTAGTCAACCTAGTGGGGACTGACACTATAGACCATGTCCTGAACCAAGTGATGGCATGCTCGGAGGCTCGTTGGCTCACATGTCCCGGGATTAAAATTTTCACTAATGAAAACTAATCCGGATGGGATGAGTTTCCTAAGCTCAACCAATTCGTCGTCGTGCTAACGACTTGAGCGATCGCTTGAACAAACTAGTTGTTCAAGCAACAAAACTCTTCTAGTTGGTTAGCCGTGGAAGAGACGACGGACGGATCGCCGGTTTTTGTGTTTATCTTCGGGGTCCATGATTATACAAATACATATGTATGTAGACATGTATAATCAACACATACAAACATATTAATAAGAACATGCAAAGATCAATAATAAAACTTATAAACTTTTATACCTCTCGATCTTCTATCGTATGTCCTAACCTCCTTGTAGACTTTGTGTGGGCGAAGATCCTCCACAAGTTGAAGCTTCCTAGAACACGCTCTTCCTTCCTTGCTCGCCCCGAACAAGAGGAAGTGTGGAAACAAAACTCATCTCTTATCTAGGGCCAACCATCTAGCTCCAAGCATGATGTTTGCCGCCGGCCCAAAGAGAATAAAAGGATTGCCGACCAACCTTGAAGAAGGTTGCCGCCGGCCAACCTTGATAGAGAAGAGGAGAGGATGCTCCGGCCAAAAGAGGAAGATGAGAAGTTAATCCCTTACCTTCTTGCCGCCGGCCACACCCCATGGGCAATGGGCGCCGCCCAACCACTAGGGTTCTAAACCCTAATCTTGCCGCCCAACCATTAGGGTTCTCAACCCTAATCTTGCCGCCCAAAGTCTCTCCCTAAACCCTAATCTTCTTAGCATTAGCCTTGCTGCCCAAGCCAAGAAGCCTTATTTATAGAGTTAGGCTTAAGCCTCCTTTTATTCTCCACCGTCGGATCTAGGGATTTAATCTCAACCGTCGGATCTAGAGAATTAATGTCAACCGTCGGATCTAGAGATTTAATCTCCACCTTCGCATCTAGGGATTTAATCTCAACCGTCGAATCTAGAGAATTAATCTCAACCGTCGGATCTAGAGATTTAATCTCCACCGTCGGATCTAGGGATTTAATCTCAACCGTCGGATCTAGAGAATTAATCTCAACCGTCGGATCTAGAGATTTAATCTCCACCGTCAGATCTAGGGATTTAATCTCAATCATTGGATCTAGAGAATTAATCTCAACCTTCGGATCTAGAGATTTAATCTCCATCGTCGGTTCTAAGGATTTAATCTCAACCGTCGGATCTAGAGATTTAATCTCAACCGTCGGATCTAGATATTTAATCTCCACCATCGGATCTAGAGTTTTGTTTTCCATCATTGGATCTAGACTCCATGAGGTTTATATTAGGCTACGATAGAGACCATGAGGAGGAGTTGGATCTTGGCCACCCGATGGATCGGAACCACACAAACTTGATCCATCAATGATGTTCCATTCCACTAGAGGATCATCATTGAATTACCTCACCAACCCCCATAAATTAATATGGGCTCCATACATTATTTGTACATCCATCTCCCCGTGTTTAAGATATCGAATGTCCGCCAATTAAATGATTTACTGACCATCAATCAATTAACATCTAACTCCTCGAGTAGTACCACTCAACCTTATCATCATGTTGACTAAGTCAACCTACAGGGTTTACATGATGAACCTTATGAGCTCCTCAAGGGGACATCATCAACCTAATATGTAGGACACGGTTTCCTCTTATAATTAACGACACACCATGTAAATAATATTATTTCCCAACTTACCGGGCATATTGATTTAATCCATATAAATCTCACCCTTTGGTAAATCAAAGAAATAAATACTAAGTACATGTGTCCGTTATTATATCGGGATTAAGAGCATGTACAACATAATATCCGAGGTCCGATTCAATTATGTAGTCAGCAATAAATTGAATCACCTCTATGTCGGTCCTGCTCAATACACCTAAGTGTACTAGTGTAACTCTATGTTCAAGACAAAACAATACCAAGCTACACTACAACCATGCCAATGGTTTGTCCAAAACCATCTTGGTTGTGAGCCTCTACTTATATTCAACAAGGGACTGATAACATGATCTTCTGTGCCACACCAAGCACCATGTTATCTACAATGTAAAGTATTAGACAATATGCACACATATAATAAATATAAAGTGCAAACAATGATCATGTGATTCTTATTTCAAAATAAAAATGTTCATACAAAAGAGCTAGGCTTTCAGTATACATTCCAACAATCTCCCACTTATACTAAAATACTATGTTGTCATCACACTGCCATACATCTGATCCCCATGTCCTCACATGCCTATCAAACGCTTTCACTAGAAGGGCCTTAGTTAATGGATCCGCCAGGTTATCCTCTGATGCAATCTTGGCGACAGCTACTTCTCCTCGTTTTACGATCTCTCGTATCAGGTGGTACTTGCGCTCTATGTGTTTACTCGCCTTATAGGCTCATGGTTCCTTCGAGCCATACAACTTCCTTGGCTACCTCAGAGGCTGCCACATACTCAGTTTCCATGGTAGAGTCCACCACGCATTTCTGCTTGACACTCCTCCATACTATGGCTCCACCTCCAAAAGTAAACACAAACCCCGAGGTAGACTTACTGTTGTCCCTATCTGATTGGAAATTAGAATCCGTGTTGTTGGTGCAGTAGGCACCTAAGTCGAACCTGAGTTTTGATTATAGCAAACGATACAAAGTTAAACTTATGTCGTTATCTCACGAGCTGAATCGAGTGTGCAGAAGATTGCTAAAGCTGGAGCTGAAGGCTAGTGACACCCGGAGGAAGCCGGGTGGTCGGGCGACACTCGAGTGACTTCGGAGGGAGCCAAAGGAATCAAGTGGAAGGCCGGAAGCAAAAGCGACATGGTAAGTATCGAGGTAAGCTCGTGTGTGCGAGCGTAAGTGAGGTCGTATCCTCCTTACGGGGATGGTCTTAAGCGTAGATCCGACCAAAGATATCCCATCGATGGTCTAGGTCGAGATCGGACGGTCGAAGGCTGTCAAAATAATGTTTTCTTTGAGTTAACTTTGCCTTGCAGATAGCATCAGTCGACTGCTAGCTTGGAGGACTCGACTGCCCTTCATCACCGACTATCTATCGACTCGGATCGATGCTACCATCACCGATCGATGATGGCCATCATCGATCGATGGTCGCTGATCACCGAGGAGTCAAGGCTTATCACCCCATTTCAAGGAGGTTTTGTGTCCATTTGTGATTGATTGAAGACTCATTCGATGAGGGGCTCAAAGGCTATAAAAGGAGGGCTTGTCTTAGGGTTTTTCATCAATTAAAAAGGCTTCCAAGTGCTTCTGATACGCTCCGACTCTCCGACATCCCTACGACGACTAGAGCTTCAACCTCCAACCTTTGAAGTCGTCGGTAATGAAAGTTTAAATTGTATTTCAGTTTATTTTTTAGTAAATCTTTCATTATAACGAGGAGAGGGAGAGTGTCCCTCTACCTCGAGCTTTTGCCATTTTGTGTATCCGTCTAACTCCTACCTCCAACGAGGAGGAGTTCTTTAGTAGTTTGCCCTCCGTACGTGGTCAAGGACCACTAGGGCCTTGGAGTAGTAGCCTTCGACTACGAACCAAGTAAAACCCTTGTGTCTATTGTCTCGCTTGTTTTGTTTTTATCTTCCGCAGTGTCTACTCGCATTTTAACAAACGATTTTGAACGAAAAATTTCTATCGCTATTCACCCCACCCCCTCTAGCGATCCGTTCAATCCAACAATTGGTATCAGAGCCGGGGGCGCTCAGATTCAGTGCAACCACCAATCGAGCAATTTTCTTTTCGTATTTATTGTTTTAAGATTTCTCCCACACTACTAATCCAAGATCAAGTCTTGGTACATAGTTTTTGGTTGTGTTTTTTGCAAGTACTAATCGCCTTCGGAGTACCTCACGATCAAACGAGCATAACTTTTGCTACAAGGGGACTCACGAAACGATCTACCCACCAAATCGAAGCTCTCTGAGAGATATACACTTCTTACTAGGGTTTAACCCCATAACAAGCTGTTTTCATCCTCAAAAATCGACGTTTAGTAGCCTTTCAGGGACATCAAAGGTTGTGAGTACTTACTTTTTATTTAGTTTCTTATTTCTTTGCTTAACTTTCTATTTCTCATTTGTTTCTTTTTATTTCCCGCACTACTAATCCAAGGCGAAGTCTTGGAACCCTTTTTCGTGTTTTTTGTATTTTTTTTGTGCAAGGTTTTCCTTCCAAATGGCCCATCTCGAGGGTTTTAGCACCGTCCGACCTCCGTTTTACAATGGAGATGACTTCCGTTATTGGAAGGGTTGGATGGAATGCTTTCTTAAAACCCAAATCGAGATGTGGATCATAATCCAAATGGGATTCACACTTCCGACTAACGAAGTGGGTGAATCCTTGGATTATGACCAATGGACCATTGCGACAAAAAGACAAGTCGAAGCCGACGCTAAGGCAACTCAAATCCTTCAATGCGGCCTATCCAAGGAGGAGCTAAATCGCGTCGGCCCCTTCATAAGCGCAAAGGATCTTTGGACAAAACTAGTGGAGCTACACGAAGGGACCGATGAAGCCAAGGTATGTAAGCGTGATCTTCTATTCAATAAACTATATAACCTAAAAATGCAGGAACACGAGTCCGCGACGCAACTCCACGCCCGTGTCCAAGACATAGTCAACAACCTACACGCAATCGGGCAAAAGGTCGAAAACCGCGACCTTATAAGGTATGTCCTAAACTCTTTTCCGAGGACTACCTTGTGGGCATCCATGGTCGATGCCTACAAGGTCTCCAAGGATCTTTCTAAACTTAGGTTAGATGAACTTTTTTCTGATTTCGAACTTCATGAGCAGTCTAACTCGGAACCCGAGAAGGGTATAGCACTTTTTGCAGGTTCGAGGAAGAAAACCGCAAGCAAGCCACCCCCGAAGGAAGAAGAGGATGAGTCGGATTCGGAGGTCGACTCGGAAATGGAAGTCGAACTAGTCAACCTAGTTCGGAGGATAGTCAAGGGACGAAAACGAGCCGTCACTCGACCCAACGAAGGTAAGCCTAAAAGTTCAAACATAAGATGTTATGAATGCAACAGGTTTGGACACATTAAGTCCGAGTGCCCAAAACTCAAGAGCAAGGCACCAAAACATAAAAAGGCACTCAACGCTACTTGGGAAGAAGCCTCCGAGGAAGAAGACAACGATCGAGTCCTTATGGCTAAACCGGTGGAATCGGAGACGGAGTCGGAACCGGAACCAGAATCAGAAACCGAAGACGAGTCGGACTACGAAACACTATTCAAGACAAGCCACGGATACGCATCCGGTTCAAAAGATACACTCAAGGTAAGTCGGTCTCTTATTACTACTCTTTATAGTGCAATTAAGTTTTTAAATAAAAAGTTAGCTAAGTCTGAGTCCATGGTCGAGACCCTGGTTGAGGAAGTTAAACTCCTCAAACACGAGGTCTCCCTAACCTCTTCGACTAGTCGAGTTCAAGAGAAGGACTCAACTGGAGTTGAAAAACTCGAAGTTGAGAACTCACTCTTGAAAAGTCAAGTCGAAGATCTTAGGAATACGTTGGAAAGGTTTACTTTGGGATCCAAAGGACTTGACCTCCTACTTGGATCGCAAAGGGCCGTGTACAACAAGGTCGGGCTAGGGTTTAGCTCAAACACAACCAATAAGTCGTATATGTCAATCGTTAGTAGACATAGAAAACATGTCCAAGCATGGGTCCCTAAGACCACCTTGATTTCAAACTTAGGATCAAACCAGTACTGGGTTCCCAAGGACCAAATCCACTATGTGGAGAGACCGAATCGATTCAACGGTCCAGGGGGAGCTAGTACGAAATTTGTTTGTGTTTTAACTTAGAAATTGCATGCTTAGGTTTTTATTTAGTTTGATTTTCCTTTTTAGAATGGTTAGATAGGACTATAACTCATTAATACTTGATAACATAGTACCAGGACGCGGCGAGATGATAGTACGCTAGGAAAGCGGAGTCTTGTGTATTCGGGCTAGATAAGGCGTATCTAGTTCGGTGCACTTGACCGAGCGGAACTAGCTGAAGCTACCTCGTCGTATCCTAGACTAGTTAGACCAGGAAGTGGTCTTAGGTGAGTCAAGTCTCTATTTTCTTGAAAATGGCTTTGTCTAAGGAAGTGGTTGTTGTTCCGATCAAAGAAGGCCTCTGTGCCTCGCCACGACCTGGAAGCCATGATCTTGAAAAGGTGACTTGATGAGCCTAAGGTCAAATCCGAATCTACCGCAAGGTTGACAAGTGTTTAAGTCATTAAACTTAATTCAACTAAAAAATTGGAAGTCATCTCACAAGAACATATAGGATTAACATGTTTGATCATATAGACATGGGTGAGATGATTTAGATTAATAATCTTCAGCCAATTTTTAATAAATCCAATATCCGATCCAACTACTTTGCGTGTAGGATCAATGGATGTTGGACAGTAGTTGCTCCTGACACATGACCGGGGATCAACTCAAGTTTTCGAAGCTTCGATTCAAACGACAAGGATTGGTAGCCTTCGGAAATAACGGCAAGCTCAAAATCATCGGATCAGGTGATATTGAGCTCAATTCAAATTTTGTTATTCAAAATGTTTTATTAGTAGAAAATTTTCAATATAATTTACTTAGTGTAAGCCAATTGTGTGATAATAACTATAAGGTCATATTTCTAGAAAATGAATGCGTAATTAATACAAACGAAACCTCTAAAACAATTCTTTAAGGGACTAGAAATAACAACATTTACACTATCAACTTAACTAACTCCTCAACTAAGTGTCTTATGACACGGCAAGAGGAATCGTGGTTGTGGCACCAACGACTCGGTCACTCACACCCAAGACTCATCCACAAGATGAGTCAGAGTGATTTAGTCAGAGGTTTGCCTAGCCTCAACAACTTGGATAATAAAATATGTAATGCTTGTCAACAAGGTAAACAATCTAGGACACAACATCAACTAACTAGTCAAGAACGAACCAAAAGTGTGCTTGAGCTCCTACACATGGATCTATTTGATTCACACGGAGCTAAGTCACTTAACGGAAGTAAATTCTGCTTAGTCATAATTGATGACTATTCTAGATTTACTTGGGTTAGGTTCATCAAACACAAAAATGATACCCTAGATCAATTAATCAATCTATTTAAGTTAATAGAAAATCAACAAAGCATTAAAATCAAAAGACTTAGGACTGATCATGGTGGTGAATTCGAAAATCATAGGTTTGTAATCAGAACCTAAATGGATACCACCACGAGTTCTCTTGCCCTAGAACTCCACAACAAAATGGCCTAGTAGAACGCAAAAATAGAACCCTACAAGAAGCCGCTAGGACAATGTTAAATGAGTATAACCTACCCGATAGGTTTTGGGCGGAAGCCGTGAGTACGGCATGCTATGTCAAAATAGGATCCTTATGGTAAAGGCACCTTAAGACCTCATATGAGATTTATCATGATAAAATACCTAACATCAAGTACTTTAGGTATTTGGATGTAAGGTACATATCCTAAACACTAAGGATTACCTAGGAAATTTACATCCAAAACCACGACCGAATCTTTCTAGGATACTCAACTACAAGCAAGAGCTTATAGAGTATATAAGCCACGACACCCTTAGAGTCGAGGAGACTTTCAATGTAGTTTTTTATGAAGGAGACGAACCTACAATACCCCCAGCAACCCCAATTAGCGAGCGGAGTCATACTAGACCTATCTCTGTTCCGGAGATCAGGTCTTGTTTTAATCTAACCTTAGTCAACCAAGTCACTCTATCGACCAAGTGATAGATGACTCCGACCAAACTAGAACTCAAACGAGTCATCCTATGGATCAAGTTGTAGACTCAAACCCAAATCCAACTAGGACTCAAGCAGAATCATCCTATCGACCAAGTGATAGGTGATCCAAGTCTAGGAGTTGAACTAGAGCCTCATACATGAAACCTTAGTCAAATATCTTTGATTTCTAAAATTGAACCCAAAACTATTGACCAAGCTCTTCTTGATCCCGATTGGATTATTGCAATGCAAGAAGAGTTGGCTCAATTCACTAGGAACGAAGTATGGGAATTAGTACCACCACCTAAAGATAAAACAATCATTGGAACAAGGTGGGTGTTTAGAAATAAAATTGATGATAAAGGTGAAGTAGTTAGAAATAAAGCTCGACTAGTTGCTAAAGGGTTTAGTCAAGTCGAAGGTTTAGATTACGAGACCTATGCTGATAGCTAGATTAGAGTCCATTCGAATGCTATTAGCATATGCAACACATCGAGGATTTAAATTGTTTCAAATGGATGTGAAATCTGCATTCTTAAATGGATACATTAAAGAAGAAGTTTATGTTAGTCAACCCCGGTTTGAAAGTTTAGACAAACGCGATCATGTCCTTAGGTTAAAGAAAGCTCTTTATGGACTTAAACAAGCTCCTCGAGCTTGGTACGAGAGACTTTCGATTTATCTTAAGTCCAAAGGCTTTAACCAAGGTGTAGTTGACCCAACCCTTTTCGTAAAAACCTTAGGTAAAGACATATTCATAGCCCAAATCTACGTAGATGATATTATTTTCGGAACCACCAACTCAATCCTACTAAATGAGTTCATTTCACTTATGGAAAGTGAATTTGAAATGAATTTAGTAGGCGAGTTAAGTTTCTTCTTAGGTCTACAAATTAAACAAACTAAAGATGGAATATACCTACATCAACGCAAATATTCTAGGGAATTAATTAAACGCTTTGGAATGCAAGACGCTAAAATTATTAATACCCCAATGGAAACTAATGTGAATATAGAAGATTTAATCGGAAACTCAATTGATTTAAAATACTATAGGAGCATAATAGGGAGTCTCCTTTACTTAACTGCAAGCCGACCTGATATCCTATTTGCAGTAAGTATGTGCGCAAGGTTCCAAACCGGTGCCAAGGAGTCTCACCTAACTCTAGTCAAGCGTATCCTTAGATATCTAAAGGGTACACTTAATGTCGGTATTTGGTACCCTAGATCTACCGAGTTCGAACTAACCGGCTACTCCGATTCGGACTATGCCGGTAGTAAGCTCGATAGAAAGAGCACGAGTGATTGTTGTCAACTTCTTGGCTCGAGTCTAGTGAGTTGGTGCAGTAGGAAGCAACACTGTGTTGCCTTATCTACCACTGAAGGCGAATACATCGCGATGGGTGAGTGTGTCACTCAGCTTCTTTGGATGAAGCACACTCTCCGCGATTTCAAGTTAGACTTTATGAACACAAAACTTCACGTAGATAATATTAGTTCAATTAATCTTACTAAGAATCCAATATGTCACTCTAGGACCAAACATATAGAGGTCAAACACCATTTCATTCGAGAACATGTGGCCAACGGAGCCATACAACTAGAATACGTCGAATCAAAGTCTAACTTAGCAGACCTATTTACTAAACCCCTACCTGAAGTCGAATTTAGTCTATTAAGACGAAAATTAGGCATGTGCGTAGTAGAATAGGAACTTGCAAATTATATTTTCTTACTACTATTTCTTAAATTTTCATTTTTATGGAACTAGCATAGGACATACCTTAGATATCATGCACCTATAGATTTAAGGAGCCAATACATCTCACAACACATAGGACTAATGTGTTTGTGTACTTAGCCATGTAGATGGGCGTGAGATGTTAGGACCTTACTCCTGGTTCCAGATGTAGAGCTAGTGCATCGCTATGAACCACGGAGTATAATCATACATACTAACCGACTCTAACCAGGACTGGTTGATCTTTCATATCAATCAAGCCAAATATGAGTCGAACATTTTATAGATGAACTTATTTTCAGTATATTATTTTCAAAATAATGTGGAACATGCTTGGACTTTATATTTAACACTCATTTTTGTTTTCCACACACACCCTCACTCTTTTCGATATATGGCAAAAGGGGGAGAAAAGGCCAAAGTTAAGGGGTCAAAATTTTTTTTATAACTTAACTCTTACTTTATATTTAAACCAAAAGTTAACTTTAAGTTTTGAAAATTTATTAAGACCAAGTTAAGATAATTCTTAACTTAAACTTATTTGTGCCATCAACGTTTTACTCATTTTTAATGTTTTACTAAAGGGGGAGAAAGGGCCAAGTTAAGAAGAACTCTTAACTTAAACGTTTTACTAAGGCCAACTTTAAGTAATGTTAAGAAACCCTCAAAGGGGGAGGATTAAGGTCTCCTCAAGACTCACCTTCGGTCAAGGGGGAGGTTTCCTCAAGGGGGAATGCTTAAAGAAAATCCTTACTACTCCAACTTAATCTTCTTTATTTTTTTGTTGTTTGTTTCTAATACACATTATTCTTCATGCTTGCTATTTACTTAATGTAGAGGATCGGTACGGCCGGCTAGAGGGGGGTGAATAGCCCTTTTCGTTTGGATGCTGGTATTTGCTCGTCTACAAAACTAATTAGCGCAAGCGGAAGACTAATAAAGACAAACAAATAGAAATACGAGAAAACAATCGCTAACAAAGAATGTAACGTGGTTCACGGCTACGCCACTAATCCACGATCCCGATTCGTCCGAGGTGAATCACTCCTTCAAAGCCAATCCAATATTGGTCTCTCCTTTGCACCAAGCTAGGTGGAGGTAACCTTTACAAATCAAGCACACTCCCTCTTTTACAATAGATGTGAAAGAAAGCTAAAAGAAGGAGTTTGAATCTTGTGGAGCATTTGGATGGTCGTTTAGGACTTGAGCATTAACCTCCCAAAGCTCCACACCTTCTCTTTTTATAGAGAAGGCTGATTTTTTCCCGTTGCGCCACCATTGCGATCGCCGCCTTGGGGCCGTGTCATACGCTTACACGTCGGATCCCGCCGTGTAGTCCAACGGAACTCCGAGCGGCGACCTCATCGGATGGTGCTCATCATGATTGGCCGCTTCCTCGTAGCTCGATCGCTATGATCCTAGGGTCTGGTCAAAACCCTATTGACTACGATCATTGCGCCTCGATGGTCTTCGGCCAATGCCGATGTCGATCATCGGCGCCAATCCGATCGATCGTATACGGTCGAACTCACTCGACTGGAAGCGATCATGCCGCATGACATGGCGATCGGGTGTCGAAAACCCATCGACACTTGGCCAAATGGCCTAAGTTTCACCTAAGAGCTACCCTTCCCGGGTTACAATCGCCCACTCATCTCTCTGAGTCCCGCCTTGAGTTCTCTTCGCTCGGCCACGTCCCCTACGGCTGCAATGCTCCTTCGCATCTCTTGCCTCAAGTCTACTTCCTCGGCACTCCAAGCTTTCGTCCGGCGGTCCCTCGGATGCTCCAAGCGAGCTATCCTTCACCGACTCAAGGCACGAGTCATGAGATGTGAAACTCCATGTGCGACTAAGTCCCGCGACTGCACATATCAAATCATCATAACACACTAACTTAAACCCTTTGCCACACCATCAAAACCATATTACGGCAAGAGATTGCCCTAACAATCTCCCCCTTTTTGATGTGTGGCAATCCGTTTAAGTTAGGTAAAAACATTTGATATAAATTATAAGGTAAGAAAGCATGTAAAGATAAACATGATATAGCAACATGCAACTCCCCCTTAATCCATGAAACTCTCTATGCAAATTTTCTCCCCCTATCATATATTTCTCCCCCTAAAATAATTAACTTAAACATAATTATTTCTCCCCCTTTGACACCATCAAAAAGATTAACACTAAGTTATAAGCTTATGACATCAAGTATAAAGAGAACCATACACTAAAATCAGTCAAAACCTGATAAAATCAGGTTACTGTACTTGTTCATAGTCCATCAATCAACTGCTATCAGTATGGCAGTCGACTGGCACAAAAGAGTCCGAATTTCTGATTTTCTGGATGAATTTCAGAAATGCATTAAAAATTCCAGAAAATTCAAAAAATCATGAAATTTGAGAAGCATATTTCTATTAAGTATATCTATCAGTGAAAAATAGGTTTTCATGAAAAATCATTATATTTCTACATATTTGCCAAAAATCCAAAAACTTTAAAAACTACTAGGTTTTTTATCATAAGAGTATCCATTTTAACACCTAGTCTTGCATCCAACTGTTTCAAAACATGAATACTTAGATTTTAGATTAAGAAATTGTTTTGAAAACATATGAAATATCCAACCATGATCTTTGGGAAATATGTCTATGAATTAAACATAAGCCTTCCCCATGATTAGTCTATTATTGCTATGTTGATACTTTAAATGACCATCTAAATGCCATAGGCATTAGTGGACATTTGTATCATCCTAACATCTCACTCATGCTAAGTTTGCAATCAAGTTAGCCTATAGTGAGTGTGAGATGCATCCTAGGGGGTATTTGTATATACTTAACCAATATATTCATGCAATTCTATCATGGTTAAGTATCAACCTAACAATTAACATGATCATAATGACATATATGAATGAATTCTACATTATGATCATGAAATACATGTATTCATTAAATAATAGTCATGCATTAGGTATTATATGATGATAATAAGCAAAGTATCACCTAAAGCATGATTCAACCCTATTTCCCATGATTATGTGCCAAATATCAAAATCATAAATCATGATTTCAAACATACATAGCAATTACATTAATCATCATGATTTAAGCATTATTACCTATTTATGGGCACGTTATCATCACCCAACACTATCTAAAAAAAAATGTTGTCCCGTCATCCTAAGTCAACCAAAATATGATATAGGTCAAGTTCATATGGTTGACTACCCTAGGGGTTTTCTAACCCTTAAGGATGGATTTTGGAACCCAAAATAAATTCTTTCCTATTGGGTTCACTAAATACTCCTTGGGGATCCATTTCCTAGAAATTACTTTCTTTTTATCTTGTCCCCTAGCTATTAGACATTTATAGGCCTTTTCATTTTTCTTTTCTTTGTATCCTAGGCCTTTCTTGTTGAAACTAGCTCTTTGGCTCCCTAAGATCATATTTAAGGTGTTGGAGCCAATTGTGAATTTCTCTAGGGCTTTGGTTAAATAATCTACCTTTTCCCTTAATGCCCTATTTTCCTCTATGCATGCATCATTAACATCCAAAGGCATATAATCATGTGAGCATGCATCATCATGGCAAGAAGAGGTATCATTATTATTTAAACATGCATTTTCTAGCTTATATTCCAAAGCCTTAATTTGATTAAGCATGCTTTTATTTTTCTTTTTCATTCCAAATAAGTCCTTAGTTAAACTAGAAATTATGGAAACTATTTTCTTAGGAGAAGCTTTCGTTACCATAGTTTCCATATCTTCTTCTTCTTCTTCGGATGAGGAGGATGTAGAAGCTCCCCCTTCACTTGAGCTCTCTCCTCTTGAGCTTGATCCTTCATTTTCGGAGGAAGAGCAATCCAAGTCATCAAAGGCCATCAAGGCCAAATTGGTGACAAAGGCATTCTCCTCATCCGATGATGATGAAGAGGATGAGGATGGGTCATCCCAAGTCCTTGCCTTTAGGGCTTTGACCTTTCCCTTTTCCTTTGTCTTCTTCTCCTCTTCCTTTTTCTTCTTGCTCCCCTTTTTCTTCTTCTTTTCTTCCTTATTTTTCTTTTCTTCTTTTCTTTTGTTTAGGAGGGGACAATTATCCCTTATGTGCCCTTCTCCGTGGCAATTGTAGCATATGACCTTCCCCCTTGGTCTTCTATTCCTATCATGAGATTTATCAAATCTAAAATTCTTAAAAGCACGTCTTACCTTCCTTACCATGTAGGCTTCTTCCGTGCTATCCATGGAGGAGGAAGACGCTTCATCATCAGAGGAGGAGGAGATCTCTATCTTCTTCTTCCCCTTATTTGCCAACAATGCTACTTCTCTTGAGGGTTGAATTCTAGGCTCCTCTTGTATTCCTTCAAGCCTAGTTTCGTGGAGCTCCATTGTTGAGAAAAATTCCTCCAAGGTACTTACTTCCAAGTTCTTGGAGATGTAGAACGAATCCACCATGGAGCTCCACTTTGAGGACCGGGGAAAGGCATCTATAGCCTTCATGAGCATGTCCCGGTTTGATAGCTTCTCACCTACACTTGTTAGCCCAATTAAAATTTCTTTAAACCTAGAGTGTAGTGAGGTTACCTTTTCTCCCTTTTCTAGTTTTATATTGGATAGTTGGGAGCGGAGGAGGTCTCTCCTTGCTAGCTTGGCCTCGGATGTGCCTTCATGGAGTTCTATAAGCTTCTCCCACATCTCTTTGGCGCTAGCACATTCTCCGATCCGGTTGATCTCTTGTTGGGGGCACATTGAAAAGATGATGTTTTGCCTTTGAGTTCGCAAGGTGCTCCTCTCTTTGCTTCTTAGTCCATCGTGATTTTTTGAATTGTTCACCCTTTTAATCCCTAGGCAACTCGAACCCATTTTCCATTATTAGCATAATATCAAAATCGGTCTCGAAGAATACCTCCATTCTCTTTTTCCACCAAGAGAATTCGCCGTCGAACTTCGGTGGGTGGATGTTTGAGCCGGCCATTTTGAATGTTGCTTGTTGTGGCGCTTAGTCCTCGACAAGCTTTCCTTGGCTCTGATACCACTTGTAGAGGATCGGTATGGCCGGCTAGAGGGGGGTGAATAGCCCTTTTCGTTTGGATGCCGGTATTTACTCGTCTACAAAACTAATTAGCGCAAGCGGAAGACTAATAAAGACAAACAAATAGAAATACGAGAAAACAATCGCTAACAAAGAATGTAACGTGGTTCACGGCTATGCCGCTAATCCACGATCCCGATTCGTCCGAGGTGAATCACTCCTTCAAAGCCAATCCAATATTGGTCTCTCCTTTGCACCAAGCTAGGTGGAGGTAACCTTTACAAATCAAGCACACTCCCTCTTTTACAATAGATGTGAAAGAAAGCTAAAAGAAGGAGTTTGAATCTTGTGGAGCACTTGGAAGGTCGTTTAGGACTTGAGCATTAACCTCCCAAAGCTCCACACCTTCTCTTTTTATAGAGAAGGCTGATTTCTTCTCGTTGGCCGCCACTAGTCGACTGCCGCCCTTGGCAGTCGACTGTCGTCACTACAACGGCCTCCGAACACGTCGGATCCCGACCGTTGTAGTCCAATGGAACTCTTGGCAGTCGACTGATGGACCTCATCGATCATTCTCCATAATCGACGCCCGATCGGCTCACGAACGGCTCGTGGCGAAACCCTATTGACTACGATCGGCTGCGCCTTCAATCGTGATCGTGGTCTTGGCGATCGGCCCGCGTATGGCGATCGCGCCAATCCAACAATCGTATACCGGTCGAACTCACTCGGCTCGAGCGGCCGATCGCATGACATGGCGATGATCGTGGTGTCGGGAAAACCCATCCGACACTTAGCCAAATGGCCAAGTTTCACCTAAGAGCTACCCTTCCCCGGGTTACAATCGCTCACTCTCATCTCTCGGAGTCCCTTGCCTTCGAAGTTCTCTTCGTTCTCAGCCACGTCCCTCGGCAGCATCAGGCGCACGACTCTGTAATGCTCCTTCGCGTCTCTTGCCTCGAAGTCTACTTCCTCCGGCTTCACTCCAAGCTTCTCGTCCGGCGGTCCCTCGGATGCTCCAAGCGCACAGCTTCCGCAAAGCTATCCTTCACCGACTCAAGGCACGAGTCATGAGATGTGAAACTCGCCACGGCTCCATGTGCGAATTACAAAGTCCTGCACGACTTCAACGCACATATGAAATCATCATAACACACTAACTTAAACCCTTTGCCACACCATCAAAACCATATTACGGCAAGAGATTGCCCTAACACTTAACTTTGTATGTGGGTTTGCCATAAATCAAAAAGGGAGAGATTGTTGGTGCAGTAGGCACCTAAGTCGAACCTGAGTTTTGATTATAGCAAACGATACAAAGTTAAACTTATGTCGTTATCTCACGAGCTGAATCGAGTGTGCAGAAGATTGCTAAAGCTGGAGCTGAAGCCTAGCGACACCCGGAGGAAGTCGGGTGGTCGGGCGACACTCGAGTGACTTCGGAGGGAGCCGAAGGAATCGAGTGGAAGGCCGAAAGCAAAAGCGACATGGTAAGTATCGAGGTAAGCTCGTGTGTTCGAGCATAAGTGAGGTCGTATCCTCCTTACGGGGATGGTCTTAAGTGTAGATCCGACCAAAGACATCCCATTGATGGTCTAGGTCGAGATCGGACGGTCGAAGGCCGTCAAAATAATGTTTTCTTTGAGCTAACTTTGCCTTGCAGCTAGCATCAGTCGACTGCCAGCTTGGAGGACTCGACTGCCCTTCATCGATCGATCGTCTCATCGGCCTCGATGCTACCATCATCGATCGATGATGGCCATCACCGATCGATGGTCAATGATCAGCTTCGAGGAGTCAAGGCTTATCACCCCATTTCAAGGAGGTTTTGTGTCCATTTGTGATTGGTTGAAGACCCATTTGATGAGGGGCTCAAAGGCTATAAAAGGAGGGCTTGTCTTAGGGTTTTTCATCAATTAAAAAGGCTTCCAAGTGCTTCCTATATGCTCCGACTCTCCGACATCCCTACGACGAAGCGCTGCCGAGACGACGACTAGAGCTTCAACCTCCAACCTTTGAAGTCGTCGGTAACAAAAGTTTAAATTGTATTTCAGTTTATTTTTTAGTAAATCTTTCATTATAACGAGGAGAGGGGGAGTGTCCCTCTACCTAGAGCTTTTGTCATTTTGTGTATCCGTCTAACTCCTACCTCCAACGAGGAGGAGTTCTTTAGTAGTTTGCCCTCCGTACGTGGTCAAGGACCACTAGGGCCTTGGAGTAGTAGCCTTCGGCTACGAACCAAGTAAAACCCTTGTGTCTATTGTCTCTCTTGTTTTGTTTTTATCTTCCGCTGTGTCTACTTGCATTTTAACAAACGATTTTGAACGAAAAATTTCTATCTCTATTCACCCCCCCCCCTCTAGCGATCTGCTCGATCCAACACGTGTAGCCCATAGGGACTAATTGATCTTCCCGGTAAACCAGCATATAATCCCTAGTCCTTCTCAGGTACTTCAATATATGCTTTACCATAGTCCAATGTCCCTGTCCAGGATTACTCTGATATCTGGTAACCTTGCCCACGGCAAAGCAGATATCTGGTCTCGTACATAGCATAGCATACATGAGGCTTCCTACTGCCGAAACATAAGGAACCGCCTTCATCTCCTCTATCTCCTTTGATGTTTTGGGACACATCTCTTTAGATAAAGGTACTCCATGCCTAAAAGGTAGAAAACCTTTCTTGGAGTTCTGCATGCTAAAACGAGCAAGGATAGTGTCAATGTATGAAGCTTGAGATAAGCACAACATCCTTTTCTTGCGATCCCTTATTACCTTGATCCCAAGGATGTGTCCCACTTCTCCCAAGTCCATCATATCAAACTGTTTGGACAACCAAACCCTTACGTCTGATAACACTCTGATATTGTTGCCAACTAACAAAATGTCATCTATGTATAGTACAAGAAATACCACTACGTTTCCATCACATCTCTTGTATACACAAGGCTCATCTGGACTTTGAATAAATTCATATGACTGGATTACCTCATCAAAGCGGATGTTCCAAGATCTAGAAGCTTGCTTCAATCCATAAATGGACCGATTAAGCTTACACACAAGATGCTCTTTGCCCTTTGCAATGAATCCCTCTGGTTGCTTCATATAGATGTTTTCCTCAAGATTTCCGTTAAGAAAAGCTGTCTTGACATCCATCTGCCAAATCTCATAATCCTCATGAGCAACAATAGATAAGAGAATCCGGATAGACTTAAGCATAGCTACCGGTGAAAAGGTCTCCTCATAATTGATACCCTCTTTCTGAGTATACCCTTTTGTAACAAGCCTAGCTTTGAAGGTCTCAACTTTCCCATCTACTCCTCTCTTTCTCTTGTAGATCCACTTGCATCCGATGGCTTTCACACCATCGGGTGGTTCTACTAGCTCCCAGACATGATTAGAATCCATAGATTCTATCTCTGAATTCATCGCTGTTTGCCAAGATACCGCATCTCTATCTTGGAGTGCCTCGTCATATGTCCAGGGATCAAGTTCATGTTTACCATGGACTAAGTCCGAAGACTCTCCCAAGAACATGAATCTCGCGGGTTGTCTAACAACCCTCCCACTACGACGAGGTGCCTCCTATGTATGCTCTGTGACACGCGGTGCAGTGACTTGTGGTATTTCCTCTTGTCTGCAGGTGGTATGCAAGTAGGACTTCCCTATTAACTCCTCAAGAACAATCCTACTCGTGGGCTTGTGGTTCATCACATAGTCCTCCTCTAGAAATCTGGCATTCGTACTCACGATCACCTTCTGATCTCTAGGAATATAGAACAAACCACCCTTCGTTCCCTTAGGGTAGCCAACAAACAAGTGTACTTCTGTACGAGATTCCAACTTACCAGCATCTCCCTTCAGCACATGTGCTGGACTACCCCAAATCCGAATATGTCTTAGATTAGGCTTTCGCCTAGTATATAATTCTGTGGGAGTAGAGGGTACTGACTTAGATGGAACCAAGTTCAGAATGTGTGCTGTCGTTTCCAGAGCAAACCCCAGAACGAATCAGGTAACTCAGAATAACTCATCATCGATCTGACCATCTCCATAAGAGTCCTATTCCTTCGCTCTGCCACACCATTCTGCTGGGGTGTGCCAGGTGCGAACAATTGGGATTGAATCCCAGCCTCTGATAAGTAACTCCTAAACTCTCCCAAGAGGTACTCTCCACCACGATCAGATCGTAGTGTCTTGATACTTTTTCCTTGACGGTTCTCCACATCAGCCTTGAATTCTTTGAACCTGTCAAAGCATTCAGACTTACGGCGCATCAAGTAAATGTATCCACACCTTGAATAATCGTCTATAAAAGAGACAAAGTATTCAAAGCCACCTCTAGCCTGGATAGACATAGGACCGCACAAATCAGAATGAACCAATTCCAATACATCTTTGGCTCTATACCCCTTAGCCTTAAAAGGCCTCTTGGTCATCTTACCTTCCAAGCAAGACTCGCAGGTTGGGAGATCCTCCACCACTAATGAACCCAAAGGTCCATCAACTATCAACCTTTGAATTCTACTCATGTTAATATGACCAAGTCTTAGGTGCCAAAGATATGTCTGGTTCAATTTCGAAGGTTCTTTTCTCTTATTAGACTTAGAAGATGAGTTATTCACTTCTATATGCATCGTGGGAGTTTTCGGTTCAAGAGTGTGCAAATTGCCAACCAATGTACCAGAACAGATAATCTCCTTATTCCTTTTTATAACAACTTTATCATTAAAAGAAATAGAATATCCATCCAGAAACAATTTAGAAACTGAAATTAGATTCTTTCTAAAAGTAGGTACATAGAGACAATTTCTCAAAACCAAAACTTTATTCCTATCAAAAGATAAATAAACGTCTCCCACTGCAATAGCCACCACCTTTGAAGCATTTCCCAAGTAATTAGTAATCTCTCCTTCAGCTCATCGTCGAGTTTCCTGGAACCCCTGCAAAGTATTACAGACATGATCAAAGGCTCCTGTATCTACACACCAGGTGCTGGTAGATAACACCGCTAACCATGTTTCAACGACTAGACCAAAGGATATACCTTTGTTCTGTTTCGGACTGGGACAGTCCTTCTTCCAATGTCCATCCTGCTTGTAAGTGAAGTACTTGCCTTTCGGCTTCTTCACTCCTCCCTGAGATCCTCCCACCACCTTTGCTCCACCTTGTTTCTCCTTCTTCTTGCCTTTCGGCTTAGAAGTAGAAACCTTTTTGAGCAACCATGGCTTAAGGACACTCTTTAGCAGTTAAGACAATATCAGGATTCCTTTTCCAATCAACATAATTATGTACAGTAAGTTTATTTTCCTTTAGTATCATAGTAAGTGGACTGAAAGTCATTTTTGAAAATCCTAAGAATCACATAGATCATTACTTTAGATTTCAAAAAATTATTGATTCCTCAAACAATAAAATTTTGAAATCAACCAACACCTCAAAACACCGAGAATATCGCATGCCACGATAGTGTGGACGTATACGAATTCTACATTTGTAAGAGGAGGTTTAACCCATTAATTTTATTATCTTGTCAACCTTACTTTTTGACAAATAAAATTAATAGTTGGTTCCTCTTTGGCCCTACAAATAAAAGCAGTGACTCCGATGGGGAGGATACTTTTTATTTGCATCTAAGTGTGCACCATTACACGATACTAAGGGAATTATCTCGGATTATGTGCCTTACTGATGGCGAAGTACACATGCTCCTAAATAATTTCCTATAACCATTATTTGACCTAGTGATCCGCAAACAAACTCATCCGATGAGGAGGAAGGCACTCAGAGCAGACGTGCAAGTTTGTTGCATTACACGTCAAATTGTAATGGAGGTCGCGGGAATTAATTAAAATGTCCCTCTCCCACTTAGTAAATTGACAGTGAGGAATTTTCAAGCACACACAACATGCATATAAAATAAATCAGCAATAAATATGGAAAAAATCAGAATTTTCCCAACTATTATGGCATTGTTCTCCAATATACGTCCCGTTGTGTCGCCACCTTGTCTGCTCCACCTTTTCCCGTGCGCAAGTCACCAAAAATATCCGAGCCAAGATAAACCATTTTAATTTACATCCATCGATCCTATACTCCACGAAGGAGTGTACAAATAATCTAGATCGAAAGTAAACTAAAATGAGTGGCTAAACAATGTCGTATTTAATTACAAAAATTAAATACTAATTTAGCCTCATCAACCCCGAGGATTCAAATAATATACAATCACACACACATGCAATCACATACACACATATATAGCCATAATAGTTGGAACTTATGCCTGCAACCAAAAAGTTATCCTAGCACATCCTACTATCATTCGGCATACACAATATATGATAAGTGCGTGAAAGTAACCGAATCCAAAACACACAAAACCGGAAACCATGGCTCTGATACCGTATTGATGGCATGCTCGGAGGCTCGTTAGCTCCCATGTCCCCGGATTAAAATTTTCACTAATGAAAACTAATCCGGATGGGATGAGTTTCCTAAGCTCAACCAATTCGTCGTCGTGCTAACGACTTGAGCGATTGCTTGAACAAACTAGTTGTTCAAGCAACAAAACTCTTCTAGTCGGTTAGCCGCGGAAGAGACGACGGACGGATCACCAGTTTTTGTGTTTATCTTCGGGGTCCATGATTATACAAATACATATGGATGTAGACATGTATAATCAACACATACAAACATATTAATAAGAACATGCAAAGATCAATAATAAAACATGTAAAACTTTTATACCTCTCGATCTTCTATCGTATGTCCTAACCTCCTTGTAGACTTTGTGTGGGCGAAGATCCTCCACAAGTTGAAGCTTCCTAGAACACGCTCTTCCTTCCTTGCTCGCCCCGAACAAGAGGAAGTGTGGAAACAAAACTCATCTCTTATCTAGGACCAACCATCTAGCTCCAAGCATGATGTTTGCCGCCGGCCCAAAGAGAATAAAAGGATTGCCGACCAACCTTGAAGAAGGTTGCCGCCAGCCAACCTTGATAGAGAAGAGGAGAGGATGCTCCGGCCAAAAGAGGAAGATGAGAAGCTAATCCCTTACCTTCTTGCCGCCGGCCACACCCCATGGGCAATGGGCGCCGCCCAACCATTAGGGTTCTAAACCCTAATCTTGCTGCCCAACCATTAGGGTTCTCAACCCTAATCTTGCCGCCCAAAGTCTCTCCCTAAACCCTAATCTTCTTAGCATTAGCCTTGCCACCCAAGCCAAGAATCCTTATTTATAGAGTTAGGCTTAAGCCTCCTTTTATTCTCCACCGTCGGATCTAGGGATTTAATCTCAACCGTCGGATCTAGAGAATTAATCTCAACCGTCGGATCTAGAGATTTAATCTCAACCGTCGGATCTAGAGATTTAATCTCAACCGTTGGATCTAGAGATTTAATCTCCACCGTCGGTTCTAGGGATTTAATCTCAACCGTCGGTTCTAGGGATTTAACCTCAACTGTCGGTTCTAGGGATTTAATCTCAACCGTCAGATCTAGAGATTTAATCTCCACCTTCGGATCTAGGGATTTAATCTCAACCGTCGGATCTAGAGAATTAATCTCAACCGTCGGATCTAGAGATTCCGTCGGATCTAGAGAATTAATCTCAACCGTCGGATCTAGAGATTTAATCTCCACCATCGGATCTAGGGATTTAATCTCAACCGTCAGATCTAGAGAATTAATCTCAACCGTTGGATCTAGAGATTTAATCTCCACCGTCGGTTCTAGGGATTTAATCTCAACCGTCGGATCTAGAGATTTAATCTCCACCATCGGATCTAGAGTTTTGTTTTCCATCATTGGATCTAAACTCCATGAGGTTTATATTAGGCTACGATAGGGACCATGAGGAGGAGTTGGATCTTGGCCACCCGATGGATCGGAACCACACAAACTTGATCCATCAATGATGTTCCATTCCACTAGAGGATCATCATTGAATTACCTCACCAACCCCCATAAATTAATATGGGCTCCATACATTATTTGTACATCCATTTCCCCGTGTTTAAGATATTGAATGTCCACCAATTAATTGATTTACTGACCATCAATCAATTAACATCTAACTCCTCGAGTAGTACCACTCAACCTTATCATCATGTTGACTAAGTCAACCTACAGGGTTTACATGATGAACCTTATGAGCTCCTCAAAGGGACATCATCATCCTAATATGTAGGACACGGTTTCCTCTTATAATTAACGACACACCATGTAAATAATATCATTTCCTAACTTACCGGGCATATTGATTTAATCCATATAAATCTCACCCTTTGGTAAATCAAAGAAATGAATACTAAGTACATGTGCCCGTTATTATATCGGGATTAAGAGCATGTACAACATAATATCCGAGGTTCGATTCAATTATGTAGTCATCAATAAATTGAATCGCCTCTATGGCGGTCCTGCTCAATACACCTAAGTGTACTAGTGTAACTCTATGTTCAAGACAAAACAATACCAAGCTACACTACAACCATGCCAATGGTTTGTCCAAAACCATCTTAGTTGTGAGTCTCTACTTATATTCTACAAGGGACTGATAACATGATCTTCTGTGCCACACCAAGCACCATGTTATCTACAATGTAAAGTATTAGACAATATGCACACATATAATAAATATAAAGTGCAAACAATGATCATGTGATTCTTATTTCAAAATAAAAATGTTCATACAAAAGAGCTAGGCTTTCAGTATACATTCCAACACCAAGTGGGTATAAGATGAGTGAAGGGAACGGAGCACAATTTATTGTAGCTGCTGATGGTTTTCAGAAATGGTTCTGGGATCAACCGTTGATTTTTCGATTAATTGGGGATCATGATGTACTACTAGGTGCCACTCATGATCATTCTATAATTAATGGTTAATTATAGACGGCCAACATAAACTGGAAACATATTTGATCACACGCACAACGAGCATAATCCGAAGGATTTAAAACGAGCTTGAGAATGAGATTCTCATATCGAGAGAAACTAGGTTTGGTTGGACCAAACAAGTAGCGAGCATGAAATCGTTTCAGTCGCAACGGAAGCATGGATGGGCCAAGCCTTATGAAGACATGATGGATGAACCAAATTGGTTTGGTTCTAATCCAATGGTGGAAAATAAACCAAAGTAGTTTGGTTAGTTTTAAACGAATGAACTAAAGTTAGTTCGGTTCATTTTAACTTAAAATAGACCAACTCGGTTCAGTTTATTTTAACTTAAGTTATTGGAGCGGGTTAATGGGTTTTCATTAGGAACCAATAACTCTAAGGAGAAGGTTTCTTGATGGTTAAGAAACACGTGCTCTATAAAAGCGCGACAAGAGGTTTGGAGAGTCCTAAGTTTTATTTTTGGAAACTTCTCTTCCTCTCCTCTCCCTCTCTTCTCCTTGTCGTCGCCCAAGGAAGCCACGTCCAAGCTTGTGTCACCGTCCAACTTTGTGCCACCGGCATCCAGCTGCTGCCGACCACCCTCCGGCGATCCTCCAGCGACCCTCCTTGGCTCCGGTGACCAAGGACCAATTGGACCTCTTCCTTTGGCCAGCACCAAGTCCTCCACCAAGCTGTCCAGTTTTTGGACAGCTTGTTTCCTTCTTTTCGGAGCGTTGTTTGGATGGCGTTTGGAGCTCCGACAGTGACTTCCTTGCCAGGGATTGGATCTCTGGTAATCCTCATAGGTGGAGGACCAAGGATTCGTCAATCGATTGACGAATATCTCTTCGGAGAAGCGAGTTTTGGGGACTCATTTTTGCATCCGAATTTTGATTCGGATTGTGATCTTCTTTCGATCACATCGTCTTCGACATGAGGCTAGTGACTCCTACGAAGACGAGGCTCATAGCTTGGTTGAGGTTTCTCTACCTCCAACTTGTTGTCAAGAAGGAGTTTATTGGATTAGTGGTGTGTGATTGCATCGCTAGGGCTCTTACGAGCCCAATCCGTGGAGTAGGAACCATTCGGTTCTGAACCACATTATATCATGTTGTCTTTTGTGCTTGTGTTGTATTTACTTTTGTTATTATATATTCTGCTGCATTAACAAGTGTTGTAGAGATGAACGCGATCAAATTCCATCAAGCAACGCCGATGCTATTCACCCCCCCCCTCTAGCGGCCACCGAGGTCCTAACATTTTAATCCTTGTTTTCTTGAGAAAAACAAGTTGGCTCGACAGATTTTGAGGAGATCACGAGAGCATGAGGAAGAGGATGTTGGGTTGTCTTTGGTAGACATCGTGCATAGATATCGCTCAAGGGGAGTTTGCGACGAGGTGCATCATCTTCTAAATCACTCTTTGTTGGGGATGATGAAGTAGATGAACTTACATTATCTGAGGATCTAGAGCTAGAAGGTGTATTATCTTTTGTTAGTAATATATGAGAGGTGTCCTAAGGTAATCGCCTTATGTTTAAACCATTTATATGATAAATGAAGATTCCGTATTTGAGTATACATGTTTTCATGTATTTGATTAGATCTTAAACTCATTTACAGAATGTCCACAATACAATTCACAGCATGAGAGAATTTGTGATTGGATCACAACTAGTGAGTATCTCTACAGTGTAATTGTGATGTATTGGAATTATCTCTAATCGATGAATTGATGGATTTGGACACCATCAATTCTGTCAATACTAGCACGAGGTATACTCTTTGGTGTATCCAAGCAGCTGATTATCACTGGCTGGAGACATTATGATGTCCGGAGTTAATCGTGGATGGTAGTTATGGTAATTAGTTCATTGGAGTAACCAGTTGTAAGACTTCGTATGGTTTTCTGCATATATGGATATGTCAATGAAGTTCTTACTGCAGCTTAAGTGCAATGTTCAGTTGACTTACAGTATTCAAGTCATCATGGTCATGAAGAATTATTCTTTGACATCTTAAGCAAGCATCTCTGAGGAGATGTGGACCCATGATGATTAGGTATAAGTCGAAGTGGGCGAAGGTGTTTGAATAGCCTATAAAGGATTCACCACTCCTTGTGAGGAGATGTATACCCATGGCCTCTCGTCGGATTGTTACTAAAGTATTTGGCCAAAACATTACATGTTTAGAGTAAGGTACTCTTGGATACAAGTGCAGTAACTAGAATCCATAAGACAAGGAAATGATACTTGGGCTAGGTGTGACGTAGTCAGCCTAGTGGAGGCTGACAATATAGACCATGTCCTGAACCAAGTGGATATAAGATGAGTGAAGGGAACGGGGCACAATTCATTATAGCTGCTGAAAGATTTCAGAAATGGTTCTGGAATCAACTGTTAATTTTCCGATTAATTGGGGATCATGATGTACTACAAGGTGCCACTCATGATCATTCTATAATTAATGGTTAATTATAGACGTTCAACATAAATCGAGAACCTATTTAGTCACACGCACAAGGAGCGTAATCCGAAGGATTTAAAACGAGCTTGAGAATGAGATTCTCAGATCGAGAGACACTAGGTTTTGTTGGACCAAACAAGGAACGAGCATGAAATTGTTTCAGTCGCAATAGAAGCATGGATGGGACGAGTCTTATGAAGACATGATGGATAAACTAAATTGGTTTGGTTCTAATTCAATGGTGGAGAATAAACAAAAGGGGTTTGGTTTGTTTTAAACGAATGAACCAAAGTTGGTTCGGTTCGTTTTAACTTAAAATAGACCAACTCGGTTCGGTTTATTTTAACTTAAGTTATTGGAGCGGGTTAACAAGTTTTGGTTATGAACCAATTACTCTAAGGAGAAGGTTTCTTGATGGTTAAGAAACACGCTCTCTATAAAAACGCGTTTAGAGATTTGGAGAGCCCTAAGTTTATTTTTGGAAAATTCTCTTCCTCTCCTCTCCCTCTCTTCTCCTTGCCGCTGCCCAAGGGGTTCCACGCCAACCTAGCTTTTGTGCCACCGTCCACCCCAGTTGCCAGCGTCCAGCTGCTGCCGACCACTCCTCCGGCGACCCTCCGGCGATCCACCTTGGCTCTGGTGACCAAGGATCGGTCGGCCATCTCCTTTGGCCGGTGCCAAGTCCTCCACCAAGCTGTCCAGTTTTTGGACAGCTTGTTTCCTTCTTGTCGGATGTCATTTGGACAACATTTGGAGCTCCGACAGTGACTTCCTTACTAGGGATTGGATCTCTGGTAATCCTCATAGGTGGAGAACCAAGGATTCGTCAATCGGTTGACGAATACCTTTCCGAAGAAGCGAGTTTTGGGGACTCATTTTTGCATCCGAATTTTGATTCAGATTGTGATCTCCTCTAGATCACATCATCTTCGACACGAGGCTAGTTACTCCTACGAAGACGAGGCTCATAGCTTGGTGAAGCTATCCCGACGGTAATCGGCGTGGAAACGGATAGAGACAATTCTAGCGAGAGTTGCTCCGGTTGATGTCATTCCCGCTGCACGTGATACTTCAGGTATAACTAGCATAATTTCCTTTTATTGCAAAATTTGAAACTACAATTATGTCTACACATATTGTATCTTGCATGCATGTAATGTGTATGTTGTAATAAATTAGATTTATTGCTTTTAATTCTTCCGTTGTACACATGTTTACGAAATATGTTCGAACACACAATCGTTGTGGTGCCAGGGAAACTCTATAGTGATATCAGAGCCCAGGTTGTGTTTCAACATAATCGTAAAATTATTTTGCGATATTCATAATTGTATTTATGGAAATTTTCTACTTTTAGAAATTCTAGAAGTAATTATGAAAAATTTCTAATTTTGGAAAGTTTAGAAGTATTTATGGAAATCTTCTTCTTTTAGAAAGTTTAGAAGTATTTATGGAAATTAAAACTTTCCATAAATATAATATGTGATTAAATTTGGAAATTTATTTCTTAATTTAATCATGATTTGATTTGGGGAATCAAATCTAAAATATATTTTATTTCTATAAATAGTTTTGACAATTTAGGAAATTTTTTTCCTAAATTAAATTTGACTTTCCTTAATTAAGACCTTCCATAAATAAAATATGTGATTAGATTTGAAAATTTATTTCCTAATTTAATCATGATTTGATTTGGGGAATCAAATCTCAAATATATTTTATTTCCATAAATAGTTATGACATATAAGAAAATTTTGTACATGTCATAATTGTATGTCATGTAATTACATTAGATGCATATCATTATGCCATGCGTGTCGTGACATGTAGATGTATATCATGTATGCCTTGCCATGTAGATAATTGTTATTTGCATGCAAAGAGGATGAGACATTAAAACCCTTACATAATATTAAAACCTACGCCTTCCATTAATATGGTCGGAATCAGAGTTCTGTTTCTTGTTTGGGTTGTTGGACTCTCTCCAAGCTCAGCTCGTGTTAGTAATATATGAGAGATGTCCTAAGGCAATCGCCTTATGTATGAACCATTTATATGATAAATGAAGATTCACTATTTGAGTATACATGTTTCATGTATTTGATTGGATCTTAAACTCATTTACTGAATGTCCACGATGCGATTCACAGCATGAGAGAATTTGTGATTGGATCACAACTAGTGAGTATCTCTACATGTGTAATTGTGATGTATCGGAATTATCCCTAGTCGATGAATTGATGGATTTGGACACCATCAATTCTGTCGAGACTAGCACAAGGTATACTCCTTGGTGTATCCAAGCAGTTGATTCTCACTGGCTAGAGACATTGTGATGTCCGGAGTTGATCGTGGATGCTAGTTATGGTAACTAGTTCATTGGAGTGACCAGCCGTAAGACTTCATATGGTTCTCTGCATATATAGATATGTCAATGAAGTTCTTACTGTAGCTTAAGTGCGATGTTCCTTTGACTTGTGGTATTCAAGTCATCTTGATCATGGAGACTTATGCTTTGACATCTTAAGCAAACATCTCTAAGGAGATGTGGACCCGGGATGATTGGGTATAAGTCGAAGTGATCGAAGGTGTTTGAATAGCCTATAAAGGATTCACCACTCCTTGCGAGGAGATGTATACCCATGGCCTCTCGTCGGATTGTTACTAAAGTCTTTGGCCAAAGCATTACATGTCTAGAGTAAGGTACTCTTCGATACATGTGGAGTAACTGGAATCCGTAGGACGAGAAAATGATACTTGGGCTAGGTGTGACGTAGTCAGCCTAGTGGGGACTGACACTATAGACCATGTCCTGAACCAAGTGGGTATAAGATGAGTGAAGGGAATGGGGCACGAATCATTCGAGCTGCTGAAGGGTTTCAGAAATAGTTCTGGATCAACCGTTGATCTTTTTGGTTAATTGGGGATCATGATGTACTACTAGGTGCCACTCATGATCGTTCTATAATTAATGGTTAATTATAGACGGCCGACATAAACCGAGAACCTATTTGGTCACACGCACAACGAGCGTAATCCAAAGGATTTAAAATGAGCTTGAGAATGGGATTCTCAGACCGAGAGAAACTAGGTTTGGTTGGACCAAACATAAAGCGAGCATGAAATCGTTTCAGTCGCAATGGAAGCGTGGATGGGCCGAGTCTTATGAAGACATAATGGATGAACCAAAATGGTTTGGTTCTAATCCAATGGAGGAGAATAAACCAAAGGGTTTGGTTTATCTTAAGCGAATGAACCAAAAGTTGGTTCGGTTCGTTTTAACTTAAAATAAACCATCATGGTTTGGTTTATTTTAACTTATCTTAATGGAGCGGGTTAACGGGCCTAATGGTTATGATCCAATAACCATTAAGAGAATTAGTTCTCTATAAAAGAGGGCTTAATGGATAATTAAGCCCTAATCCAAGCCCTAGCAAGGAGTTGTCGCCCAACCCTCATTGCCGCCCAACTCCATTGCCGCCCAGCTTCTTGTGCCGCCGTCCAAGTCCTTGCCGGCGTCCAAGCTTCAGCCGGTGATCCTCCGGCGACCCTCCGGTGATCTTCCTAGGCCTCAGTGAAAAGGTGAGCACTTGGCTTCCTTGTTTTGGCCGGCGCCTACTCCTCCACCAAGCTGTCCAGTTTTCTGGACAGCTTCTTCTCCTCTCGTTGGAGCATCGTTTGGACGACGGTATGAGCTCCGACAGCAGCTAAACTACCGGGGATTCGATCTCCGGTAATCCTCTGAGGTGGAGGATGAAGGATTCGTCAATTGGTTGACGAATACCTCTCCAGAGAAGCGAGTTTTGAGAACTCGTATTAGGATCCGAATTTGGATTCGGATCGTGATCATCTCTCGATCACATCGTCTTCAACACGAGGCTAGTAACCCGTATGAAGACGAAGCTCGTGGCTTAGCGAAGTCATCCCGAGGAACTCGGCGTGGATACGGATAGAGACGATTCTAGCGAGGATCGTTCCGGTTGATGCCGTTCCCGCTACACGTCATACGAAAGGTATAACGTAGATAAATTTCCTTTTATTGCAAATTTAAATTTACGGTTATGTCTACACTTGTTGTAATATGCATGCGTGCGTTGTGTGTGTTGTAATAAATGTATATTTATTATTTTTATTGCTTCCGCTGTGTTCATGTTTATGAAACGTGATCGAACACACACACACCGTGGTGCCAGAAACCCAACAGTGGTATCAGAGCCCAGGTTGTGTTTCGACATAATCGTAAAAATCGTTTTGCGATAGTCATAATGTATTTCTGGAAATTTTCTAATTTTGGAAATTTAGAAGTATTTATGGAAATTTTTCAATTTTGGAAAGTCTAGAAGTATTTATGGAAATCTTCCACTTTTGGAAAGTTGGAAGTATTTATGGAAATTGATATTTTTCATAAATAAAATATTTGATTAGATTCTGGAAATTTGTTTCCTAATTTAATCATGATTTGATTTGGGAAATCAAATCTTAAAATATTTTATTTCCATAAGTAGTTTTAATGATTTAGGAAATTGGTTTCCTAAATAGATTTTCCTTAATCAAATAATTCCATGAATAAAATATGTGATTAGATTTGGAAATTTGTTTCCTAATTTAATTATGATTTGATTTGGAGAATCAAATCTTAAACATATTTTATTTCCATAAATAGTTATGACATATACGGAAATATATACATGACATAATTGTATGCCATGTAATTGCATTAGATGCATAACATTATGCCATGCGTGTCGTGACATGTAGATGTATGTCATGTATGTCATGCCATGTAGATAATAGTTATTTGCATTCAAAGAGGATGTGACATAAAAACCCTTAAACAATATTAAAGCCTACACCTTCCATTAATATGGTTAGAACCAGAGTTCCATTTCTTGTTTGGGTTGTTGGACTCTCTCCAAGCCCGGCTCGAATGTTCAAACCATGGAATAGTTTAATACTAATATGGTAAGAGTCAGAGGTCAATCGTTAGCTTTGGTTGTTGGACTCTCTCCAAGCTGGGCTAATTGGTTGAATGCGCTCTAACCATATTAAAACTATTTCCGATTAATGGGTTGGCTTTAACCTGGAGCATCGGCTTGTTGGACTCTCTCCAAGGTCGATGTAAAGGGAGGTGAAGTTGGGTGCTATGCATATGATGCATACTTGTTAATGTGTTAACAACCCGATGTATGTGTGAACATTCAATTAGTTGATAGCACATTGTGATAGTTGCATATACGTGATATGCAATCGGTATATTTGATACCTACCGTCGTAGTTATGAATGGCTTGTTGGACTCTCTCCAAGGTTGTTCATAACTATGATGGATATCAGCCCATTCGGAGATGGACCTACGATCTCCCGAAGTGATTTTAGGGTTTTTGAAATTCAAAAAAATGAATGGGATTTATAAATGTATATTGATGCATTTTAAAATCATTTTCTCATATATGCTCGTTTTGTATTTCTAGGTCAATAAATTGATCATGACGTCTTTGAATTTGCGCACTATTTTGGATTCGAACAAACTGACTGGGCCTAACTTCCTGGACTGGCTTAGAAACCTGAGAATTGTTCTCAAGGTGGAAAAGCTTGCATGTCCTTGAAGAGCCTCTTCCTAACCGTCCTAAGGACGATGCAACTCCAGACCAAATGTTGGTCTATCAAAAGCATTTGGCAGATTCTGAGCTGGCGAGTTGCATCATGCTAGCGGCGATGGTACCTGAGCTGCAAAAGCAGCATGAGCATATGGATGCTAATACTATGGTCTTCCATCTTCATGAGTTGTTCGATGAGCAAGCGAGATCCGAAAGGTTCGAGGTCTCTAGGCTCTTCTTCACCACGAAGATGCAAGAAGGTTCATCTGTAGTGCAGTTTGTGCTAAAGATGAACGGGTACATCGAGCGGCTAGCTACCCTCAGTTTTGTGATGGATCATGAGTTAAGTATTGACTTAATTCTGCATTATTTGCCCAAGAGTTTCTCGCAATTTGTGATGAACTATCGGATGAACAAATTGGAATCCACCATTCCCAAGCTCCTCAATATGCTGAAGACTGTGGAGCCTTCTGTGAAGCATGAGGAGAAGGCGGTTCTGTTAGTTGATTCCTCAAAGAAAGGTTCTAAGAGGAAGGCAAAAGAACAGAAGAAAGGAAAGAACAAAAAGGCAAAGAAGGCGGAACCAGCGCAAAAGGGCACTTGCCATCTCTGTGGCAAGGAAGGCCACTGGCGAAGAAACTGCAAGATTTATCTTGAGTCTATGAAGAAGAAGAAGGCATCTGATGCCCCATCCTTTTCAGGTATCTTCGTTATTGATTGTCATTCTATTTCCTTGGACACTTGGGTATTGGATACTGGGTGTACCTCACATATATGTAATGACATACAGGGGCTAAGGAATAGAAGAAGACTTGTCAGAGGGGAGTCAAATTTGCGAGTTGGCAATGGAGCAAAGGTTGCTGCGGTCGCCATCGGAACTTATTTGCTGAAGCTCCCTAGTGGACTAGTCTTAGAACTGGACAATTGCTATTATGTTCCTTCTCTAATAAAGAACATTTTTTCTATTTCCTATTTAAATAGAAATGGTTTCCATTTGACGTTTAGTAACAATTGTTGTTATATAACTTTAAATGGCGTACTTTATGGAACTGGAACCTTGAGTAATGGCATTTATACGTTGGACGTATCCAGTGACATTTTCAATATCGAAGCGAGCAACACGCGTGCTCGAAAGGATAATCAAATAGACTCCTATATGTGGCATTGTCGTCTTGGCCATATAAGCAAGAAACGCATGTCCGAATTACACCGATGTGAAATTCTGGAATCGTTTGAATTGGATTCATATGATACATGCGAATCATGCTTAAAAGGCAAGATGACTAAGTTACCTTTTACTGGAAAAGGTGAACGAGTGGGAGAGTTACTAGGTCTAATACATACTGATGTATGTGGACCTATGTCAACTCAAGCATTAGGAGGCTATAACTACTTCATTACCTTCACCGATGATCACTCACGGTTTGGGTATGTGTTCTTGATGAAACACAAGTCTGAAGCCTTTGAAAGGTTCAAAGAATTCAGAAATGAAGTAGAGAAACAACATGACAAGAGTATTAAAATACTTCGATCGGATCGAGGTGGTGAATACTTAAGTCAAGAGTTTCTTGATTATCTAAGAGACAATGGTATATTGTCTCAATGGACTCCGCCATATACACCACAAAGATAATGGTGTATCCGAGAGGCATAATCCGATCTTATTGGACATGGTCGTCAATGATGAATCATGCAACTCTTCCCAAGTTCTTTGGGGCTATGCACTTCGCATAGCTTGTTTACTTGTTAAACAGTAATGCCTACCAAGGTAGTCTCAACTACTCCATATGAGATATGGAATAGTAAGAAACCTCATGTATCTTACTTGAAGATATGGGGTTGTCCTCGCTTATGTGAAGTGATCAGACGCATAAATTGGATGCTAAGTCCGATAAATGTCTATTTATTGATACACTAAGGAAACAAGGGTTACCAATTCTATCATCCTGTGGAACAAAAGGTGTTTGTTTCAAGGCATGTTGTGTTTCTAGAGAAAGAGTTTCTCTTGCAAGAAAACAAGGGGAGTGTCGCGAGCTTGAGGAGGCTCGAGAGACTCAAATAGACATTGATGAGATACCTGGTGAAGCACAACAGCCGACAACTCATAGTGATGAGCAATCGGCTGGACCTATTGTAACACCACATCTTCATAGATCTGGTAGAACACGCAATATTCCTGAGAGATATGGATTTCTCGTAAGCGAATCGAACGACGTGTTACTCATTGATGATGAGGAGCCTACCAGTTATGAAGAAGTGCTGACAAGTTCAGAAAGGGATAAGTGGCTTGGTGCCATGAAGTCGAAAATGGATTCCATGTATGAAAACCAAGTTTGGAACTTGGTTGACCCACCTGAAGGCATAAAGCCTATAGGGTGCAAGTGGGTTTTCAAGAAGAAAACCGACATGGATGGTAATGTGATTACCTATAAGGCTAGATTGGTGGCGAAAGGATATCGTCAAAAACAAGGTGTTGATTATGACGAAACCTATTCGCCTGTAGCTATGCTTAAATCCATTCGGATGCTCCTAGCCATAGTGGCTCATTATGATTATGAGATATGGCAGATGGATGTGAAAACAGCTTTCCTTAATGGAAACCTGCTCGAGGACGTGTATGTTGGAGTATTGGGAATACAATCAAAGTCCCACATTGGTAAGACATGGAAAAGATCATGTGCTTATAAGATGAAAAGATATCTCCATTGGTATGAGGCCTTTTGGGTAAAGCCCAAAAACAAAACCATGAGGGCTTGGGCCCAAAGTGGACAATATCATACCATTGTGGAGATATGTGGATCTTATATGCACTAACAATTGGTATCAGAGCCACGGTCCATGTCAAGCCATGAACCTCGAACGAAGGAAGTTGAACTCCCACGTCCGGATCAAGAGAACTAGAAATCAGGCAGGAAGTCTAGTTGGGTCGGGAGGACCGAACAACTGACAGGAAGTCCTGGTGGGTTGAAGATCGAACATCAAGCAGAGAAAATCCTCCGAGGAGGGATAGGCTTGAGGGGGGGCCCAATGTGGTCCTTCGTTTGAGGGGGGGATTGTTGGAGTATTGGGAATACAATCAAAGTCCCACATTGGTAAGACATGGAAAAGATCATGTGCTTATAAGATGAAAAGATATCTCCATTGGTATGAGGCCTTTTGGGTAAAGCCCAAAAACAAAACCATGAGGGCTTGGGCCCAAAGTGGACAATATCATACCATTGTGGAGATATGTGGATCTTATATGCACTAACAGTGTATATGATACAGCCTGAGGGTTTCACATCGGTTGATAAAACCAAGGTATACAAATTGCGACGGTCCATTTATGGATTGAAGCGAGCATCCAGGAGCTGGAATATCCGTTTTGATGAGACAATCAAAAAGTTTGATTTCTCACAAAATCCAGACGAACCTTGTGTGTACAAGAAGGTTAGTGGGAGTGCAGTCGTATTCCTAGTATTGTATGTCGATGACATACTACTTATAGGAAATGATGTTTCAATCTTACAGTCAGTGAAGGTTTGGTTATCCAAGACATTCTCCATGAAAGACCTGGGTGAAGCAACCTACATCCTCGGGATTAAGATCTATAGAGATAGATCGAAACGGTTGCTTGGTCTTTCGCAGTCTACATACATAGACCGAGTACTAAAGAGGTTTAGCATGTCGGAATCCAAGAAAGGTTTCCTACCCATCAGGCATGGGGTACACCTTTCGAAGTCTATGTGTCCACGCACAGAAGACGAGAGGATTTGCATGAGTAAGATTCCCTATGCATCCGCAATAGGATCTATCATGTATGCTATGTTATGTACGAGGCCCGATGTATCGTATGCTCTGAGTGTCACGAGCAGATACCAGTCCGATCCAGGAATGGATCATTGGGCGGCCGTTAAGACAATCCTTAAGTACTTGAGAAGAACTAAGGATGTGTTCCTAATATATGGAGAAGGGGACATGGTGATACGCGGGTATACGGATGCCTTCCTGCATGCACAAGGATGATTCCCGGTCTCACCGATACGTGTTCACCTTGAATGGGGGCGCAGTGAGTTGGAAAATTTCCAAACAAGAGACTGTAGCGGATTCTACCACTGAGGCAGAATATATTGCAGCTTCGGAAGCAGCAAAGGAAGCGGTTTGGATCAAGAAGTTCGTTCATGAACTTGGTGTGATTTCGCCATTGTTGAAGCAATACCGGCCCATCATGATAATAATGGAGCAATTGCACAGCAAAAGAACCAAGGTCTCATCACCGATCAAACATGTGCTTCGCCGCTATCATCTTATCGGAGAGATCATCGAGGAACGAAATACAAATCGAGAAAATTCCCACCGAAAGGAACTTAGCGATCCCTTGACTAAGGCATTACCTCAAAATAAGTTTGAGGGTCATGTTCGAGCTTATGGTATCGATACCGAGCGATTGGCATTAGGCCAAGTGGGAGTCCGTTAGTAATATATGAGAGATGTCCTAAGGCAATCGCCTTATGTATGAACCATTTATATGATAAATGAAGATTCACTATTTGAGTATACATGTTTAATGTATTTGATTGGATCTTAAACTCATTTACTGAATGTCCACGATGCGATTCACTACAAGATGAGAATTTGTGATTGGATCACAACTAGTGAGTATCTCTACATGTGTAATTGTGATGTATCGGAATTATCCTAGTCGATGAATTGATGGATTTGGACACCATCAATTCGCCGAGACTAGCACGAGGTATACTCCTTGGTGTATCCAAGCAGCTGATTCTCACTGGCTGGAGACATTGTGATGTCCGGAGTTGATCGTGGATGCTAGTTATGGTAACTAGTTCATTGGAGTGACCAGCCGTAAGACTTCATATGGTTCTCTGCATATATAGATATGTCAATGTGGCTTAAGTGCGATGTTCCTTTGACTTGCGGTATTCAAGTCATCTTGATCATGGAGACTTATGCTTTGACATCTTAAGCAAACATCTCTAAGGAGATGTGGACCCGGGATGATTGGGTATAAGTCAAAGTGATCGAAGGTGTTTGAATAGCCTATAAAGGATTCACCACTCCTTGCGAGGAGATGTATACCCATGGCCTCTCGTCGGATTGTTACTAAAGTCTTTGGCCAAAGCATTACATGTTTAGAGTAAAGTACTCTTCGATACATGTGGAGTAACTAGAACTGTGAGGACGAGGAAATGATACTTGGGCTAGGTGTGACGTAGTCAGCCTAGTGGGGACTGACACAATAGACCATGTCCTGAACCAAGTGGGTATAAGATGAGTGAAGGGAATGGGGCACGAATCATTCGAGCTGCTGAAGGGTTTCAGAAATAGTTCTGGATCAACCGTTGATCTTTTCGGTTAATTAGGGATCATGATGTACTACTAGGTGCCACTCATGATCGTTCTATAATTAATGGTTAATTATAGACGGCCGACATAAACCGAGAACCTATTTGGTCACACGCACAACGAGCGTAATCCAAAGGATTTAAAACGAGTTTGAGAATGGGATTCTCAGACCGAGAGAAACTAGGTTTGGTTGGACCAAACATAAAGCGAGCATGAAATCGTTTCAGTCGCAATGGAAGCGTGGATGGGCCGAGTCTTATGAAGACATAATGGATGAACCAAAATGGTTTGGTTCTAATCCAATGGCGGAGAATAAACCAAAGGGTTTGGTTTATCTTAAACGAATGAACCAAAAGTTGGTTCGGTTCGTTTTAACTTAAAATAAACCATCATGGTTTGGTTTATTTTAACTTATCTTAATGGAGAGGGTTAACGGGCCTAATGGTTATGATCCAATAACCATTAAGAGAATTAGTTCTCTATAAAAGAGGGCTTAATGGATAATTAAGCCCTAATCCAAGCCCTAGCAAGGAGTTGCCGCCCAACCCTCATTGCCGCCCAACTCCATTGCCGCCCAGCTTCTTGTGCCGCCGTCCAAGTCCTTGCCGGCATCCAAGCTTCAGCCGGTGATCCTCCGGTGACCCTCCGGTGATCTTCCTAGGCCTCGGTGAAAAGGTGAGCACTTGGCTTCCTTGTTTTGGCGGGCGCCTACTCCTCCACCAAGCTGTCCAGTTTTCTGGACAGCTTCTTCTCCTCTCGTCGGAGCGTCGTTTGGACGACGGTTTGAGCTCCGACAACAGCTAAACTACCGGGGATTCGATCTCCGGTAATCCTCTGAGGTGGAGGACGAAAGATTCGTCAATTGGTTGACAAATACTTCTCCGGAGAAGCGAGTTTTGAGAACTCGTATTATGATCCGAATTTGGATTCGGATCGTGATCATCTCTCGATCACGTCGTCTTCAACACGAGGCTAGTAACCCGTACGAAGACGAAGCTCGTGGCTTAGCGAAGTCATCCCGAGGAACTCGGCATGGATACGGATAGAGACGATTCTAGCGAGGATCGTTCCGGTTGATGTCGTTTCTGCTACACGTCATACGAAAGGTATAACGTAGATAAATTTCTTTTTATTGTAAATTTAAATTTACGGTTATGTCTACACTTGTTGTAATATGCATGTGTGCGTTGTGTGTGTTGTAATAAATGTAGATTTATTATTTTTATTGCTTCCGCTGTGTTCATGTTTACGAAACGTGATCGAACACACACACGCCGCGGTGCCGGAAACCCAACAGCTCGAACCCGAACATGTTCAAACCATGGAATAGTTTAATACTAATATGGTAAGAGTCAGAGGTCAATCGTTAGCTTTGGTTGTTGGACTCTCTCCAAGCTGGGTTAATTGGTTTAATTCGCTCTAACCATATTAAAACTATTTCTCGATTAATGGGTTGGCTTTAACCTGGAGCATCGGCTTGTTGGACTCTCTCCAAGGTCGATGTGAAGGGAGGTGAAGTTGGGTGTTATAAATATGATGTATACTTGTTAATGAGTTAATAACCCGATGTATGTGTGAACATTCAATTAGTTGATAGCACATTGTGATAGTTGCGTATATGTGATATGCAATCGGTATACTTGATACCTACCATTGTAGCTATGAATGACTTGTTGGACTCTCTCTAAGGTTGTTCATATCTATGTTGAATATCGGCCCATTCGGAGATGGACCTATGATCTCCCGAAGTGATTTTGGGGTTTTAAAATTTGAAAAATGAATGGGATTTATAAATGTATGTTGATGCATTTTAAAATCATTCTCTCATATATACTTGATTTGTATTTCGAGGTTAATCGCTTGATCATGATGTCTTTGAATTTGCGCTCTATTTTGAATTTGAATAAATTGACTGGGCCAAACTTCTTGGATAGGCTTAGAAACTTGAGAATTGTTCTCAAGGCAGAAAAGTTCTCGTATGTCTGATGTGAGCAAAATATATAGGGTGTTAGGAGTAGTTTTCGATCACATCTTGTTACATTTTGTGTTAGTTTCATGCACATGTTACTCTATTCTTGTACGCATTGTCTATTTTCTGGTTCGGAGGTATGCTCATTGTACTTTTGTGTACAGGTTAGCTTTTCTAGTGAAAAAGATGCATTTTCGGGGCAAAAGAAGGACTTTCGCAGCTAGATGCAGAGTGGGACATGGACCGGGCATGTGGATTCACACGGTCGTGTCCAATGGGCAAAGAACAGCACCCCAGGGCCGCACATGGCCTGGCCATGTGGAAACACACGACCGTGTGGCGGCCCGACGGATTTGCGCGACTACGGCTTTTTCTGGATTTTGCAGTGGTCCGAGGCGATGTCTATATAAGGATGGCTCCGCCCAAACCCTAGGGGAGAGGCACGATGGCTAGGACGGCATGTCGAAGCCCTAAAAAGATTTGGTAACTCGCAGCGGGGAGGAGGAACGCCACCGGAGGTCCACAACTTGCAATACAACGTCGGAGAGAGGATCACGAAGCATTGTATATCTCTATTTTTGCGCTCTCTTTCTATTGTAATCGAACTTAAACATGTTTTGTGATTCTTCCTTCGTGTTTATGGAGTAGAACTTTCGATTCTAGGATTAGGGAGTAGCTTGTGTACATAGACAATGTTGGTTCATATTAAATTCTGGCCATAAGTTTAATTTGACAATTGGTAGTTGCTCTTTATTATATCTACGTGTATTTTGCTTTCTTTCCATTGTGCTTAGGCGATACGAGGTGGTGACATCCCTCACAATCTAGATTTAGGAGGTTTGATCAATGAACCTGGGGGTAAACCTGACCTCCCGTAACTGCGGGGAGAAGGGAGCAGTGGAATCGGAAACGGTCCACCGCAAGGATTGATTTGGCATCCTCGTACCCTCTATCCCATCCTTTTGGGCGAGGATAGCTCCCGGTGAATGCGGCGGCTCTGCGGGAGAGTGTATGATGTCCCTTCCCTAAAACCGTAGGTAGACGTTTAGACGACGCCAATTGACAACATTGTTCTATGGTACACAAGTGAAATCGAAGTCCTAGGATCGCCTTTTAAGTCCCCGGCACACTCTTTTCCTCCTCCGTGTGACACTGTACAGAGTAGTGTCCACCGATAGTCCTCACCAACCGACTCTCTCTCAGAGATCACGTCCGAACAATCACAACCACTTAGTGTATTGGTACTTGAATCCTAGTTCCTGTGGGATCGATAATCTTTATTACTTGATGACATCCGTGCACTTGCGGGCATTGAGCACGAGCGCGCACTTTGAGTCCACGACGGTATCCATTGCAAGATTTAAGGACACGTCCATGCACATCAAGTTTTTGGCACTATTGCCAGGGACTGTCGATTCGATATCAAATCGAACGGTGGTAGATTGGATCGGACTTAGGATTAGATTAATTTCCTGCTTTATTTTTCTTTTTTTTTAGTTTATCTTATCTGCTTAGTTCTATTTTCAGTTTTTATTTTCAGTAGTAGTTTCCTGTTTACTTATTGCATCTTAGGTTTTTATTTGCTAGATTTATTTATTTTTTGCTTTTAGCATTAGGTTAGCACTCTTACTTTTGTGGTTTGGTTCGTCATATGCTTAGAAGACTAGGATCGGAAGGTCTAATTCCGATCGATTTAGAGATTGAGCGAACCTTTCACCATCGGAGAACAGCACAGCGAAAGATGGAAGATCAAGTTGCATCTGAGGTGAACATAGGTAGCCGACCTCTACGGGACTACGCAGCTCCTAGTGCTAGAGGATTCAGACCGAGCATAGCTGGACCATCGATTTTGACAAATAACTTTGAGCTGAAGCCGACACTTATACATATGGTCCAGCAGAGCCAATTCGGGGGAGCTGCAACTAAAGACCCGAAATGGCATCTTGAGGCTTTTCTCGAAATCTACTCAATTATGAAACTAAACGGAGTCCCTTCTAACGCAATCCGCTTGAGCCTGTTCCCATTTTCACTGTGAGATAAGGCTAAGGCATGGATTCACTCCTTACCCTCTGGCAGCATAACCACATGGGAGTAGTGTGAGCAGTAGTTTCTGAATAAATACTTTCCACCAAGTAAGACTGCTCACATGCGCCACCTTATCACTAGCTTTCGTCAGAAGGAGGGGGAGTCCTTATTCAAAGCATGTGATCGCTACAAGGGGCTACTTTACCAATGCCCACACCACGGACTGGAGAGGTGGTTGGTGATCCACATTTTCTATAATGGGATCGTTTACGCCACAAAGATGTCCCTAGATTCTGCCATAGGAGGAGCTTTAATGAACAAGACCATAGAGGAGGCAAAGGAGCTTATTGAAGAGGTGGCACAACACCACCATTAATCGGCCTCCAAACGTGGTCAACCCACGCCTGCGACAGGACGATACACTATCAACTCCATGGACCACCTATGAGCGAGGATGGATGCACTCAGCAGACGATTTGAATCTTTGAATCCATCATCTGCATGCGCGGCCATCGACATTGGAGAAGGAGCGGCAGCGTATCGTGAGGACCACTATGTAGGGCAGGGGACCGCAAATGAGCAGATTGAGCATTGTGACGCAATTGGGGACTATGATCAAAGGCCCCACAACCCGTACTCTAATACCTACAATCCTAGATAGAGGAGTCACTCAAATTTCTCCTACAAAAATAACTCAGGAAACCCCCAATCATCCGGAGGGTACGAGCAACAGTAGGGCAATGGGCAGCGACCACAGAAGTCCAAACTGGAACAGATGATGGAGGACTTCATCGCTACCCAAACTAAGGCCAATGAGGAATTCCGTCGCCAGCATCAAAAGTCTGAAGAAGCACTAAGAGACTTGAAGGCCACCGTTGACGGCCTTGCAAGTCATACCAGGATGTTGGAGACACAAGTGGACCAAAAATCCCAATCCGTGTCACAACCTATGAAGAACTCTCTGGTGAGCCAAGGAAAATAGGAAGGAGTAGGGTAAAGTAGCTAATTCACCAAGGGGTGTGCAGCCATGATTTCCACCCTACCTGACCAAGCTAAGTTTGAAGAGAAAATTCCAATACAGCTTGAGGACCCTGGTGAATTCATTATTCCCTGCTCGATTTATAGGGAGAGCTTCGACGAAGTGCTATGTGACTTGGGGTCATCAGTCAGTGTGATGCCCTACGAATATTTTCTAAAGATGGGACTGAGCGGGCTCCAACCAGCGAATCTTGGTATTCGTATTGGGGATGACTCAGTGAAGGAGCCCGTTGGCCTGCTACCACACGTTCCTGTGATGATTGAGAATTTCGTGATACCCACAGACTTCATCATACTGGACACAGGACCGAATCCCCAGAATCCTATCATTCTAGGAAGGCCTTTTCTAGCAACCACAGGGGCATGCATAGATGTGAAGGCACACCGAATCTCCCTGGAGGTAGATGGGGAGATCATTATTTTTAGCCTTTTGGAGCACAGAGCTCCCTACTTTGACGGCTTCATGATTAGCAAATTAAAGTCGGAACCTCCAGATGCAGATCCCGAGATGGATAAATGGAGGTTCACTGAACCACCAGAGCCGAGTTGATAGAAGAGTGCAGTCGAGCTAAACGACCTTAAACAAAGCGCTTCTTGGGAATCAACCCAAGTTTAGTTTTAGATTTCCCTTTTCTATTGCATTGCATACATGTGTTTGATTTTAGTTTTGATTTCCATCACATTTAGAGTTAGGAGTAGAAAAGAACTTTGCTAGGCAAAAATGAACCCCATATTAGTCTACACGGCGAAGTGTATGAACAAATTTGGGCCATGGTGCATAAAAGGGACAAAAAATGGGGGCACACGGCCTGTCCATGTGTTTTCCCACGGCCGTGCCCACTTGACTAGAGGTGCACATGGCCTGGCCGTGTGTTTTTCATACAGCCGTGGCGCGCGAGGTTAAAAGGGGCGAGTCGTGTGTTTTCACCTCATTTGCGCCATGTGCTTCAAAAGTTCTTGCCCTGGCCGTGTGATTTCGCTTTCCCCTTCCTCTAGAAGCATTTTCAACCTCTTTAGAAGCCAAAAGGAGCAAGGATGAGGATGACCAAGACCGTAGCATCCCAATCCGGTGCCTTAGAGAGATGAACAAGAGGAGTCGACGCTCCTCAAGCTCCGGAAGAGGGTAACACCCTACCCCCTCTACTTTTTCGCAATAATGAACATAGAGATAGGTACAATATGCTCTCTACTTGTAAACTTACTGCTACTAGGTACTTAGATGAGGATTTGCTAGAATCTTTAGGGTTGTTGGGTGATATGCAAACCCTATTTACAAAAATGGGGTGGGAAGAGATTATGGGAATAAAACACCTAACTTACCCTAGGATAGTTTTGAAATTTTTAAGTTCTTTAGAGGCGGAAGTTTTAACGGGTAGAGAGAGCGAGTAGGGTAGGATAACTTTTAGACTTTTTAATATTGAGCATGA